>CM059599.1:352575003-362575003 GCA_030412105.1 Cyclura pinguis
GAGAGAGAGACTGACCTACCGTCTAGGGCAGTCATTCCAACTGAAAATGATTGCTGATTCAGTTCTCACCAGCCAAATTAGGATTTGGAAACATGGACCCTCAGTGTGTAACAATCATTCAAGTGGGATTCTAAACACACATAAACATAACACTCTCTCTCCTTCTTATTAAGATTGTCCACTCTGAACTTGCAACCAATCATTTCAGATATGGTTATCTATGGAGAATGCAGCTAGCATTGGCTGCTAATCGTGAGAACTAGATATTGTACCATCAGGGGCATGATGCCCATGAATACCACTTGCTGGGGACCATGTGTGAGAGACAGGGTTGTTATGTTCATGCCTTTCTATAGGTTTTCCAAAGCTGCCTCATTAATAACTGTGGGGAGCACTGCACTAGACGGGTCTCTGGTCTGATCAAGCATGGTTCCTTTTGTGCTCCCCATGTACGTATAACTTCTAAGCAGAGGAATGCACATATTGCATTTCATTATTAAAAGCATATCCTAAAGAGACTTTAGCAGCCCTGATTAGCTGATGGACCAGGAGCTTTGTTCTCCCTAGACTGGCCTAGTTCTGCCCCTTTTTGGCACGTTTTGATAACACTGCTTCCTTTCCATTTTTGCTTCTAACTATTTTTAAATGTTTGCGTCTGACCTTTCCCTTCAAAGAGAAAACAAATTTTGGAAAATAGGTTAAAGTTTAACCAAAAAAAATAGGTTAAAGTTATTGAGATTAAATGTTAACCAACATTAAAACAAAGACATGATTAGTCCAAAGACGCAGTGTCCACAGATGAAAGTCTCTCTGTATTCCTCCTCTGCCCCTCCATCATGGACTGATGCTTAGTTATAGTTCTTGCTTATAAACTGTGCAGCTTCCATTAATACATTCTTTTAAGGTCCTACAAGTCAGTTAAATTAACTCTATCCAGTTTTAATGATGAGATGGGCAGAAAAGACTAAAATAAAGTTGTACCACCTCAGTTGCTGTTCACTAGCTATGGAAAGATTTTCAGTATTTGTTTCCAAACTCAAAAGAGAATTTCCTCCTTTTTTCCCCCCATGTGAAACACATGGGGAGTGCACAGAAAAAAAGACATGTATTTTTGCACAGAATAATTCCATGCAACAATTTGGGACATGCAAAAACTGGGGCAATACTGAACAGTTACATTGATTTTCTTCCATAATGGGAAGACAACTATGGAAATTATTTATCCTTGTATGTGAGAATTAAACAACTGAGGATTTACAACCCTGTTATTGACTGATTGATAATGGCTCTACACAGTTTCAGAGAGAACCCATCCCAAGTCTATGTAGAGATGCAAGAGGTTGACTTTCTGCATGAAAAGCATGGTGTTGTACTAATGAATGATGGTGTGTTGTTCTTTCTAATGTTATACCCAGAGAACCAATCTCTCTTTGTTCAGCGCTCATTATCCTGTTCAGGCCAATGCGTGGCAAGGTGAAGCCATTGCAAGGCATGGCCAGGTCATGAAGGAGCTGTTGTTTAACCCTACAGGAACAGTTCTGGATCTCAGAAAATGGTGGAGGAATAAAACAGATTCAGCCACAATTTCAATTAGCACTCATCAAGGTCAAGGCTGAGTCACAAGTCAGTTTCACTGTTTCTTTGGATTCTTCAACCCTATAGGTACTTTCTTCTGAGCTCCTTCATCCACTGCTCACCATCCTAATCAGGCCAATGACTAGTGGGAAAAGGAACTGCTCCTCCAAATGCCAGCTGAATATTTTTCCTTCTGCAGAGAGTGGGGTGGAGCTCCATAAAAATCTTTCTGTTCAAAGAAAAGGGAAAGTGGGCCAGATGATGTCAGAGGAACAGTTAAGGGGAAGAACTCTATCCTGTGATATCATTTTGGCTTTCTGGATCAATCCTCCTTCCATACCCCTGTTCTGAAAGAGCCAAGGATGCAGATCTAGCAGGTTTCTTCAGAAGAAGACATGGAAAAGAGGCCATCACCAACAAGGTACAATTGTTAACAGATTGCAATCTATCCTCCTTCGGCAATGGAACCTGCAGCAAAGTGTCTTCAATATATTATGACATTCTAATGGGCATCAAAGTAGCAAACAATGCCCATTTGTGGGAAAAGAGCCTGACATCACGATCTTGCTTTCCAATCAGATTATTAAAATATTTGAAAGAGACTCCTGCATGTGGTGTTTGGTAGTCCATATGAATACAGCCCGTTGTAATATTTTCTATTTCTCTCCTCTTTGTGGGGAGAAAACAACAACAAGACTAGGAAATAGGAAGAGATAGCTGAATGAAATGGGCCTCTGTGATTGCATCAATCTCTGTAGAGTTCTGCATGTGATGGGCTCAAAGAATCAGGTCTGAAATGATGCCCTTTACTTGGCAAAAGAAAATGCTAACAAATCCAAGGACAAAGCAAAATAAACCTTCAAGAGCTATTCTGAGCTTGCAAAGCAAACAGAATCTGTCTTTCTAGTGTAATGTGCCCTAATGCCTTGCATGTTCATTTGGCAATATTATCCCTTGGCATAGGCTTTGACCCCACTACTGGCAAAGTCCTGCTCATTTTCCCACTAGGGATGGGAGCTGGATTTCTTACAATGGATGACTATGCTTAGTTCAAGGCTGGTTCAAATCCATTCAAGGTTCTGCTGTTACAGCCACATTATCTTTGACTGATCCAAAGTGATTTGCTCAAAGGTAACAAGAGTCCCTCCCCTCTCAGTTGGGCTTACTTTGTTTCATACAGTTCTGTGGGTAGAACTGGCCCTAGTACTGGGCAGAGTGAGGCAACCATCTTAAACAGGAGATCTGGGTGTCACGAAAGGGCAGCAAATAGTTTCCTATTTATTTTGTAATTATTGTATTTTTACTGCTCTGGGAGAGGCACCTGTATAATTATCTTCTTCATTTGCCAAAATAACTTGACAGGATTTAAATGCTATGCACCTTGACTTACATTGGTAGTGGAGAGGTTAGGGGAGGAATTTGCTTCAGATAGCAAACTTTCTTGGGCCCATCCTATCTGCAGTGGAACCATTGAAGGATAGCTGTTCTTCTTCTTTTTTTTTTTTTACCATATCTACTCAGGGCTTTTGAGTTCTACAGCCATGGCTGGACTGGCAAACCAAAGCTACGTACAGCAAGGATACTCTGTTTTCCTAGACCTTTGCCAGCCTGTTCCCGATCTCCTTGGTCAGGGCAGGATGTCTGCAGTCATTTTAGGTCTTCTAAAAAGAAGATCAACTTGGTATTGCCAAACTCAAGCATTAAAAAAAAAAAACCACCAGAGCAATTTTGGCTGGTTTCATTGTAGCCAGCCTAAAAAAAAAAAAAGGCTACTCAGAATATTTTCCTTATTTCTAAGCCAGCAGCTAGCATGAAAGGATAAATTTCTTCTTACCTGCAAGAGTTTGTAATCTTATACAATAAGATTCCATCAGGCATCTATAAATCCATCTGTCAGACCACCAGCCTCTTTCTGAGACTTTTTCTCAATGTGGGTAGAAAGGATGTCTAGGGGACTGCTGAAGGGGTGGAAGATAACAACTGGGAAACTATAACTTAGAGCTTTTCCTCACTACACTGTTATTGTGCTATTATTCCACTTTCAACATCCTATCGAATCCTGGGGTTTACAGTTTAGGGAGGGGCATTTAGAATTCTCAGCCAGAGAGCTCTTTGGCCTAAACTACAAACTCCAGAATTCCACAGGATGTGGAAAGTGGAATAATAGCACTATAACAGTGTAGTGCGGAAATGGCCCGAGACGCATTAAAACTATGGCCCAATCTACCACTTCAGGACTCTATCTTATTACTGCTGCTACCTGAGCTCATGGTGACACCTGGCCACCATCTCCCCCTTCCCCCAAAATACTATTATACTAAATAATACTGTATATAAAATAATTATACTACTAAAGCTATTATCTCAATCTGTTGGGATGGGGTTGAAGGGGAAAAAAGTAATTCCTGCCAATGGCTGCCATTTTCCTGTGATCAGGTGGCTAATCAGGAGAGAGATGTTAAAGAAGTCTTGACAGACGTATTCTTATTGAATTTCTCCATTTCCCACCAGCATTCTCATTCTAGATTAAAGAGTTGTGAGACTTTTTTTTACGATACATTACATTTTCCCTGTACATTACATTACAAAGGGTATTCACTTTTGCGCACATCTTTCTAGCATGCAACATTTGAACTGATGAAAGTATGTTTGTGTACCTTCAAAGGCACAGACTTTTAGTCACATTCATTTTTGAAAACTACATGCCATGTGTTTTTCTCCCGTCTCAAAAAGGGTCCCAAATGTAAGGATTTCCAAGAAAAGATATACACCTTTCTAGTGGCACTCTCAGGAGGTTTGAAATGGGTATTTTCATATATTCATAGCTATCTGCCACCATCCAACAGGAGAAACCTATCCCCCACCCCTGGCTTTCATTTCTATTCCCTCCAACACATAAATTGCAGGAAATGTTCCTAGCCCATTTCACCATCTGAAAATAAGAAAGAGAAATGGAGGAACATTCAAGCCTAGCCTGAGGGAGTCTCTGCTGTTATAGAGCAGGTAGAACACAGTTGTGCCCAAGCTGGCCATTTGTGGCATAGATGGTTTGAAAATAACTTTTACTATAAAGTATAATCCTTTTTAAAAAAATCTATTACAACCACATTTGGTACAATTTTTTTTAAAAAAATATTGTGTTCAATAAATTATTCAGAGGCACATTTTGAATGAAAAAAAAAGTATAGAACGTAACATTCTGCACTGAAGCATAATACACTTCCTGAATGTCTAAAACATCTTTGATATAAATGACTGAACAATAAGGAAGTCATGAGAACTAAAGATGTGTGGGCAGTGAAACATTCCAGGAATGGAATAATGCTTTGCTTTTTCTGCTTAGTCTGATGGATAGTAGTACGTCTTGAACATTTCTAAACTGAATTATGAAGAGTACGGAAACTTTACCCCTCCTGCTCCCCAAAATGCATCATTTACTCCAAATATTTCATTTAGCATGCAAAGAGTATGCCCAAATGGGACATAATGTTTCTTTTCTTTATGGCAGAATAGCACTACACACGCTTTGGTGAAAAGGGCAACTGTTACAAGCAACCCCATTCAGAAATTCTTTACAAATAATAGATCATCACAAGTTCACTCTTTTTGCCTCCCTCTTAATCTCCCTCCCTCTCTGTCCCACCCCTCCTCTCTTTGTTAATGGAAGTACATTTTGTCAGAACCTTTGTTCACAGCTTTCAGAGGAATACACTTTAAACACAAAGAAAACTTTGAAATGTTACAAATTCTCTAGCTCCAGACAGAATGTTGTATAAAATAGAGGGGTGGTCCTTGGCTCAGAGAGTTGAAGTTAGATCATAGAGATTAAATTTGCACAGAGAAGATGCAATGATACAAACAGGATGTTGTTGTTGTTCAATTGTCAAAGCTTCATTATACTAATCCAGTCCATGGGTGCGCTGGCCATATTCTCTTCTCTGACCAGTCATGTTTCTCCAAGGTCTCAGCCAGAGATCTTACCCAGTTCCAACTCTATTTCCTGACTGAGCTCAGAAAATCACTATTTTAAAAGAACTACTACTGTTATTTGTTGTACTCTAAAATACAGCTTAGGTTTCTCCTTGTAAGAAAAGAGGAACAATGTTATAATTTTTTATGTTTATTTTCAAAAATAATTTACAAATTCACTTACTTCCCCAGAAAGTTATCCACAGAATTTGGAAAAGTTATTTTTGGACTACAACTCCCATAAACTCCTGTCAGCATGGTTAATGCCCATGCTGGCTGGGGATTCTGAGACCTGTAACCCAAAAATAACTTTTCCTAGTTGTGGTGATGAGGCAGTAAAATTGTTTCATGTAATGTCTTAATTCTAAACTCTGCTTCTCATGAGATACATTCTAAATATGAATGGCAGGAAATGAAAGTAGGAATCTTTTGAACCCCACACATGTTGTCTAGCTCTTGAGTTATGCCCCTTCAAATTTATAGTTTATTGTCAATATGATCTCAGTATACAACTAGATATGCACTGAGCAATCCATATTGGTGGCTCCAACATAAGTATTCTATGCCACGGAAACTCATTATCTGTCAACCTCCAAGTGCTATGATAAAATCATAGAATCAGTGAATGTTAAGAATTGGAAGCGGCTGCAAGGATCACTCAATTCAACCTCCTGCCATGTGGGAATAAACAAGTAAAGCACTCCCAAAAGATCCCCATCCAACTTCTCTTTAAAGACTTCCAAAGAAGGAGAGAGCCCCCTCCCCACTGAGGAGGTCTATCCCACTGACAAACAGTTCTTACACTAACAAAGTTCTTCCAACTGTTCTCTTTTCGTGTAACTTGAATCCACTGGTTCAGGTTCTAGTCCCTGGAGTAGCAGAAAACAAGCTGGCTCCATCTTCTCTATGATATCCCTTCAGATAGCTAAAGATGGTTATCATGTCATTTATCAGTCCTCTCTTCTCCAAGCTGAACATACCAGCTCCCTAGGTCATACCTCATAAGGCTTGGTTTCTAGATCTTTGATCATCTTGGATGCTCTTTTCTGTAGACACATTCCAGCTTATTGATATCCTTCTTGAACTATGGTGCCCAGAACTGGAAACAGTATTCCAGGTGAAATCTGATCAAGGCAGAATATAGTACGATTACTACTTGCCTTGGACATTATAATCCTGTTGATGTAGTCTAGAATTGCATTGATGTTTTTGGCCACTGCATCACACTGTTGACTTATGTCTAGCTTGTGATCTACTAAGATCCCAGATTCTTTTTATATGTTCTGCAGTCAAGCCATTTGTCATATCCTACAACTGTGCATTCCATTTTGCTTGCCTAAATGTAGTATCTTACCTTTATCCCTGTTGAAATTCATTTTGTTAGTTCTGGCTCAGCATTCCAACTGGTTAAGGTAATTCTGAATTCTGATCCTGTCCTCTAGGGTATTCACTACTACTACCACCCTCAGCCCCAATTTGGTATCATATGCAAATTTGATAAGTATGACTTCTATTCCATCATCTAAGTAATTTATAAAGATGTTAAATAACACCAGAACCCTGAGGTACCTCACTAGTCACTTCTCTGCAAGATAAAGATCAGCCACTTGTGAGTGCTCTCTAGATTTGGTCTGTCAACCAATTATAGATCAATCAAACTATAGCACTGTCTAGCCCACAGTCCTCTGGACTGTTTGCAAGAATATCATGGGCAATCTTTTCAAAAGCCTTATTGAAATTAAAATATTATATCCACAGCACTCTCCTGATCTACCAAGCTTGTAACTCTATGAAAAAGAGAGAGAGAGAGAGAGAAGATTAGTTTGGCATGACTTCTTTTTAAGAAAGCCATGCTGGCTACTAGTAATCATACTGTTTCTTTCTAAGTGTGCACAGAGTGACTGTTAAGTTATCTATTATTGAACCTTTCCTGATATTGATGTCTAACTGGCTGGTTGGCAGTTGCTCGGGTCTTCTTTTGTTACCTTTTTGAAGATAGGACAACATTTGTCTTCCTCCAACTTACTGAGACCTCTCCTGTCCTTCAAAGATTCTCAAAGAAAATTGATAGTAACTCTGAGATAACACCTGCACGTTCCTTTAGTATTCTTGGATGCAGTTCATCCAGCCCTGGAGACGAACTGATTTAGTGTAAGTAGGTATTCCCCTACTACCTCTTTAGCTATTCTCGGCAGCAGTTCTCTTACTGCATCATTTGTTCTACCTTCACCAGTTAGACCACTAACTAGGAGAAGACTGAGGCAAAGAAGGTATAGAACAGTTTGGCCTTCTGCCTGCCCCCTGTTAGCATATCTTCTCTATGCAATGGTATCACTTCCTTGCTCTTCCTCTTGCTTCAAACACTGCCCCAAACCTTCCTTTTTGTTATTTTCAATCTCACTAGCAAACCTGTGCTCATTCTGAGCCTTAGTTTTTTGGACTTTCTCCCTGTAATTACTGGCTATACATTTCTATCCCTTTTTGGTCATTTCCCCCTTCTTCTATTTCTTACACATGTTTCTTTTTAAATGTCAGTTATAATTCTTTACACATCTACACTGATTTCTTTAGACAACTCCCATTTTTCTTTCTCGTTGAAATTGTTTTGAATTGTATCATCAATATTTCACCTTTAAGAAACAACCATGTATCATGAACTCCCTTCCCTTTCAGCATTTCTGGCCACGGGATCTTAGCTAGTGTTTCCTTAAGCTCAGTGAATTTGGCTTTCTTGAAAACCAAAGTGCATGTTTGACTACATGGGGCTTTCCCTTTCCTGTGTATAACAGATCCCAAGAGGACATGGTCACTCCCACCCAAGGATCCCACTACTTCCACCTCATTGAACAGGCCACCTCTTATCAGTTAGGAACAAATCCAAAATACCTGATACTTTGCCTCCTCCATTTTCTGAACAATGAAATTGTCCACAAGGCTGATGAGGAATTCGTTCAAAGCTGAGGTTGATTTCCACCAAACATCAACGTGGTTGAAATCTCCCGTTACCAGTATATCTTTCTTTTTTTAATATTTGGTCATTTGTTTTAGGAAAGCATTGTCCAAATCTTCAGTCTGTCTTGCAGGGGCTATAAATTTTCCACCTATTCTGAGGAGACAGAATCTGTTAAGTATTTTTTCTAATTATTTCCTTCTATATCCCACCTATATGCCTATAATACTCAAGACAGCAACGGAATAAAATTTAAAAAAAGAAAAAAGTAGTTTTTAAAAGACATTCATAAACAGTTTTTGACTATGAGTTTGTAACTCGTTATCAGAATTGTGAGAACTCCCATGAAAAAAGTAAAAACAAAAACAGGAGCCAGTCCAGTTGTTGTAGCACAGACATGAAATGCTTTCTATAACTAACCCCAGCTAACACTGTGGCTGCAGAATTCTGAACCAGTGGAAATTTCTGAATGCTCATCCAAAGCCCTCCCATTTAGACTGTATAATCTGAAGAAGATGCAACTATGACATGTGCTACCATGGCCAGATCTGATATCTCTAGAAATGACTGTTCATCACACATCAGCTTACCACCTTGGTTTGCCTAGACATTCAGGCTAGGAACCTCAAAGAGAGTAGAATTTCATTCAAATTAGGTTCAGTGCTTATTACTTACTCTACTGTTGTTCCAGCGGCCATGATGGGGACTTCTCTCTGGATTAAACTTTAACTGACTCACCCTTTGACATCAGTCCTTTTGTTCACCCTCATGCAGTCAATGCCAGACACTGATCCATAAATTCAACAGCTTCCTTGGACTGTGCAAAAAGGGAAAACCATATCTGGAAGTGATCCTCTTGCTGCTGATATCGAATTTCAAAACTCTGCACCAATTGTCCCAGTTGCCTACCTGCAGATGTTGAATAGATCAGGGAACAAAATGAAATCCTGCAGATTGCCATGAATCAAGACATGTGAGTTTCTCAACATTACCTTCTGGAAGTGTGCTCTCCCCTCCAGGGGAGCACTAGAACCATCAGAATACAGTGCCCCCAAGCCACATCCCAGCCAGGCAGTCCATGGTCCATAGTATTAAATATTTCTGACAGATGCAGGAGAACCAAGTGGGACTTGCTCCTCCTGACTACTTCTCAAGACATTCTTTGCCAAGGCAACCCAAGCTGTCTCTGTTCCAGTCCTGACAGCTAGATTGAGATGTCACCCTGTTGGTCTATGTGAAGGCAAAGAGATAATTCAAGCATTTATAGCCTTCCATGTTTTCTTTGGATTCTTATTTGTTTACTTTCTTTTTCTTCCTTTCTAGCATGGAACAATAGCAGCCTCATATCCTATAGTGATTATAGCTTTACTACAGCTTTCATGCAAATTAAAATGTGTCCCAAAACATGAAAGGTAAGATTTCTGCAGCTTAATGTGTTTCCTTTTTGTTCTACAGAAGAACATAAGGAAATATGCACTTCACCACTCTGCTGAAGTCTTACAGAAGGTTGAGGTGTTTTTTTCTTCTTGCTGACATCCAAATAATCCCTTGAAATGTGAATGATAAAGGCATTAAATTCATCAGCATATAAATGAAAGCATCTAAGATTTACTCAGGCCCAAGAACTGAATCCCTTTTAAAGATTTCCATTATTCCTAGTATTATTATTTATCAAAAATAAAGCTATTTTCCACTATCATTTACTGACCATTTCTTCTGTAGATTTATTTGGAATGGCATGGATTACCATTTTTATACTTTTCCCTAAGACAGGGATGCAAACGAACATGCTATCTTTTAGAAAGGGGGGAGTATTCATTAAGTGAGAGTTGGAGTCCCTTGTACTACTTTTCCTTTTTTTTTCATGTAAGAAATAAACTCTTCCTTCTGCTGGTATAGTTTCCTTTAATTTCTGTGCTCCTTGAATATATAGAATGTGAGCAGGCTCTTACTGAGGGGGAAAAAAAACCTCACTGGCTGACCTACCTCACAGGATTGCTGTTGCTAAAACGGAACACCAACAAGTATAGCAAATAATTCATGTGGTGAGGAGGTAAAATAGGCAAATAAAGAATCAAGTGTGCATTTTCTATCCCTTCATGTTCGTGATCTTTGTTTGGATTGGAATCACGCAGTTTTTTTCTTCCTTCTTTCTTTGAGATCATTTCCTATTTTTCTTTTCTTTCTCTTCCATTTTAGTTAGATACAAGCAGATAATGGCTGTCTACAAACTTTGGACATGTAGAAGCCTTCTGTAGAGGCTCCTGGAACCAAAATCAGTTAATATTTGTCCTCCTTAACATCCCCAAATGGATTTCTTTAATTAATTAATTAAATAATCAAATTTCTTTAATTTACAAACTGTAGATCCTTTTTTTACCTTATTACCAGTCTCCTGAGTGATTACAGAGTACACCCTCTTTCTGCTGTGACCTCTACACAAATGAGAGTACATACAAAGCACTGTGCCCCATTATAATCATGCTGTGCTATGGATAGCATCCATGCTATGGATGCTTGCCCACACTGCTGGCTCCATTGACCACAATGGGATGCAGAGCTTGCATTTTTTTGTTTTATGGGAGGGTTCCTGGAATGTAACCCCACATATAGAACGGGCACACTGTAACTTTTTAATAGCCACAAAGTCAGCACTAGGCTGCTGTATTTTAACATTAAAACACAAAATAATCTTAACAATTTTGACAATAAAGTGGGGAGGAGGGGAGCCTTATATTTGCTGAAGAAAAGTGAGATAGAAGTATAACAAATAGGTGTCTGGCAGTATCCACATTTCAGAATAATATGTATCAACTCTTTTTGGCCAACAAAAGTTCGATCATTTACTGAGAAGCAAGTCTTATTGTGTGCATTGTGGCTTTCTTCACAGTAGATGGGTTTAGGAACGCTGACTTAGTGCCACACTATAAAGATCAGGGTAGTGCAATAAATGCAACAAAAAAGATTTCTTGTTCTTTCTTTCTTTTTACTTAAACTTCAGTGATTAGAAAGTGCACTGAATCACAAAGAGAGGGCAAGTGTAGATCACAAGCTGAACATGAGTCAGCAGTGTGATGCGGCAGCCAAGAAAGCCAACATGATTCTTGGTTGCATCAATAGGAGTATGGTGTCTAGATTGAGGGATTAATGGTGCCACTCTATTCTGCATTGGTTAGGCCTCATTTGGAATACTTTGTCCAGTTCTGGGCACCTCAATTCGAGAAGGATATCGACAAGCTGGAACATGTCCAGAGGAGAGTGACCAAATTGGTGAAGGGTCTGGAAGCCATGCCCTATGAGGAGTGGCTTAGGGAGCTGGGGATGATTAGTCTGTAGAAGAGAAGGTTAAGAGGGGACATGATAGCCATGTTTAAATATTTGAAGGGATGTCATGTTGAGGAGGGAGCAGGCTTGTTCTCTGCTGCTCCAGAGACTAGGACAAGGAGCAGTGAATTCAAGCTGCAGGAAAGGAGATTCCACCTGAATCTCAGGAAGAACTTCCTGACAGTCAGAGTATCCGGCAGTGGAATACGCTGCCTCGGAGTGTGGTAGAGTCTCCTTCTTTGGAGGTTTTTAAGCAGAGGCTGGATGGCCATCTGTTGGGAATGCTTTGATGTGTGTTCCTGCACAGCAGGGGGTTGGACCCGATGGTCCCTGGGCTCTCTTCCAACTCTGTGATTCTGTGATTCTATTATGTGTTTTATTACGTGGCTACTTGATCAGTGCTCCTGGTTTTGAACAAACGTGGTAGCTGTAAAATCATGTATATACAGGACATAGCTAGAAATTTTGAGCTGGGGAGGTTCTGTGTAAAAGGAAGATTTCCAGCAGAGTTAACAGCTTAAACATGGTATTTGAAAATATCACATTAACTGGCTCCTCATCCTCCATCAGGACATAAAGAGAGTCCCTCCTTTGGAATGGGAGGCCAGATGGAAGTTTGGGGTGGCTGGGCCAGATCTGTTGCTCTTGGTTCAGCAAATCCACTCTCAGTTTTACAGGCATGCTTTACACCGAAACTTCCAATTGTACAGGATCTCTCCTGATGCCAAATATTTCAGGAGAGAGTCCAGCACCAGGACAGTTCCCATACAACTCAAAGCAGTGAAGAGTGGATGTAAAACCAAAAATGTATTCATTGCCCCCATGGCAACAAATGCACCAGCCACCCCTGCCCTCACCCATGACTATGGGCCTATGTGTTTTTGTCTTCAGAGGCAATTCTCTAGGGCCATTTTCACACTAGACTGTTATGGTACTATTATTCCACTTTCAACATCCTGTGGAATTCTGGGGTTTGTAGTTTACTGAGACCAAAGAGCTCTCTGGCTGATAATTCTAAATGCCCCTCCCTAAACTGCAAACCCCAGAATTCCATAGGATGCTGAAAGTAGAATAATAGCACTATAACTTTGTAGTGCAGAAATGCCCTAGGTCTAAAGAACATTCAAGTTAAAAATAAGAATGTAGTGTTTAGTTGGGAAAAAACAGTTTAAAAAATCAAATTGCTTAAAAATGTAGTCCAACTAAACAAACACTAATTTTCATTTTCAGCTTGTTCTTAAATGCAGTTATTTACAGAAACTGTGACTGACAGATTCCATTTTGTAAGGTTTTCATTCTCCACTACATGGGAGGAAATATCTTTTCAAAGATGATGCCTCCTGTGGTACGTATGTAAATAATCTAAAAACAAATAATTTTTTTTCTCAAGAATGGTTTTATCAGTCTGAAGATGAATGAAGTTTTAATGTATTGGCCTCTAAGAGTAATCAGCTAAGCTATTTTTAATCATCAACATCCCTGGTTAAAACTGTAGCTGTTCATTGCTAAGATGAATTAATTGGCAAACTTTTTAAATATATCAAATATAGAAATGTCAATGCTTTGTAGACAAATGGAATACATTTATAACATTTAGAGTAACAGTTTTGTACAAGATGAAATTAGATTTCAGATTTGTTGTAGCTCTTTTGAATATGAAGTTATAAATTGTGCTATTTTGTGCAACGCTGCTATTTTTAATTGGAAGGTGAATATTCTTTAATGGAGATATTTTTGAACATTTTAATATTAACTTTTCAAGATAAAGGAATCTTATTCATACTCATTAAATTCAGGACTAATCACCAGTCTTCAATTCCTCATCCATAACTACAAACTCCCTGCTTTTAAAGTCCATCTATTTTGTATCTTATTGTTCAAGATTTTGACAAATGATTCCCACCAACTTCAGCAGTGGAATAAATGTTTTAAAAGCATCCCTATAGCCAACCCCAAAAAATCTTGGGACATGTGATGAAAAAAGAACTTTAACCTTTCTCAGGGTTCAAACTTTTTCAGAAACAATTTGCTTTCTTTCTTGTGACATTCCTGTAAGGAACAGAAGTCAGTCTGGTTAAAAAGGCCACATTCAGACTGCACAGCAGGACTAAATCAAAAGACTAGAGCTCACTGAGAGGTCTTGAGCCTGTGGACATTCTGTGCCCTGGGCCAGGTTATAAATGTTCCTTATCCCAAGGCTCAAACTATTTCTGTGAACTCTTGTACCTGTTGCTGAAACTCTTATCATTGTGAAAACGAGTTCTCTGGTTTCTCCCCCAGTGTGTTGGGGTTTTTTTCCTCCTTCATTTCTAAAGTCCAAAGTATGTTGCAGTGGCTCCAGGAAGTAGGACAGTTGGTAGTACTGCAGTGGGTAATGGGATATGTGGTGCTCTAAGAGTTTGGAAAAGTTACTTTTGAGGTTACAGCTTCCAGTGTCCCCCAAACTTCATGTCTAAATGGCCATGTTGACTCAAGAATCCTGGGAGCTGTAATCTAAAAAAAGTAACTTTTCCAAAATCTAGAAGGGACTTGCCTATATAACAGACAGAGTAGCACAGGACGTTCTGCTGCATAAAGGGGAAAAAGCATGATGCCATCTGCACCACCCTATTGCACATACAAAAGCTGACTGGATTCGTTCCTAAATCTTGCTTCAACGTTGGCAGGAGGACAGTATCCTGCACTGTCCTCCAGGGTAGGTGACTAGTTTAAGGAGCTCAGTCCAAACAACACAGCCCATGCAGATCTGGATCCAATATCTCACTACTACATTCCAGCATCTGGGGCCTCAAATTACTCCTTCAGTCTGCCTAATGGTAGGTTTGGCCCTTACAACAGGCCTTGAGTGCTGCTTGAATGTTCTTCCAGCCAATCCTACACTCTACTTTCGCCCACGCTCTACTGTTTCTTCTGAGTTCCAGGCTGATCGCCAGTTTAGACTACATCAAATTATGTGTGTCTGTGCGACAGAGAATGATGAGAGAGATGCTGTTGTGTGCCTTCAAGTCATTTCTTTTTTAATTAATTTTTGACATGAATGATAGGATTTACCATCAAAGTAATATGCAATCAAAAAGTAAAGAAACGGAAAGAAAAAAGAGAGAGAGAAAGAAGAAAAAGGGGAAACAGGGAAAAAAGACATATAACTAATACACAGTAAGGTTCTGACTCCCCCACTGCCAGTTCTGAATGTAATAAAAAGTGGTGTGTGTGTATATGTGCGTGTGCATACACACCATTACAGATCCACCTAAATAGTCCTACTAAAATTACTAATAATTATAACCACAGATTATTATATCATTAGAGTTCTCACTGCTCAAAAAAATCAATAAAATGTTTCCAGTCTTTCAAAGAGTCTTCAATTGCCTTATCCTTACAACCCATGTTAAATTGGCCATTTGGGCTAGTTCAGCAACCTTAACAGTCCATTCTTCCATCATCACTACTTCACTCTGTTCCCATGCTTGAGCGAACAATATTCTTGCTGCTGTTGTCATATATCAAAGAACTAATCCATATTTACTCTCTAGTAATTTATATATAATGCCCAACAAAAACATTTCTGGTAACTTTACAAAATCTACCTTTAGTTAGTTAGTTAGTTAGTTATTTTGGTGGTAAAATAAATCTTAGATCAGTGATGTTTCACCTTTTTAGAAGTCTGCTGCATATGAAATCTTGACATCTCCAACATTCTGGGACATTTTCAACAGTGTACTTGTGGTTAGATACCAACTTTACATCATCTTATACCAGTTTTCTTTTAGATTACTGCACAAAATAAAATTTTATAACTTTGGACCACATTTTTTCCCCCAATTATGCCCAAAATTTTGGGCCCACCTTACCATGTACTCTTTTACAGGCTCATCTTCTGTCTCTAGTTTCAAAAGCCATTTATACACTTTTTAAATTACATGGTCATCATCTTTGCATAACTCTAAATAAAACTCATTTTCTCTAACCTCTACGGCTGCATTTCTCTTATCTTTATTTAATCTGTCCTTAAGCTGCATATAATCAAATCAATTAAGATCTTTGCCTTCCTTAAGAATCATCTCTTAATTAAAACTTCAAGCTATCTTGTTCAAAACACAAAAGATCATCATAAAGCAACCTTCAGATGGTTTCTTATGGCAATCTTAAGGTAAACCTATCACAGGGTTTTGTTGCCCAACCCCAGAATAACAAGACTAGTTGTACGACATTGGAGGTAATAAGAGCCACTTCCTTTGACCTATTTATGCATTGACCTGGGTGTGAGTGAAATAGGGGGAGGAACCTGATTCAAGAACAGCCAAGGCCAAGTATCATCGCTGTGACAACCTCCTTGGCCTCCCCTTAGGTGAAACACCTGAGCACCAAGAGCAATCCATTCCTTTTGGATTGCTCCCCAGCAGCCCTTAGTTGGAAGATCAACCCAGTAGGCTTCCACCAAAGTTCTAGGACTCTATATGTGAGAGCTCATGTTCTCAATGGTAGACTCCTTCCCTACCCCCTAAGTCCCAGGACCCTAAAGAGGAGGTTACAGAGTGTTACCATACACCCAAAGGGGGGTGCCAAAAGTGTACACTGGGGTTTTCTTGACAAGTTTTGTTTTAAGAGGGTTTGCCACAGCCTTCCATTATGGATGAGAGAATGTGAGTTGTCCAAGTTCACCCAATGAGTTTCCATGCATGTATTTGAACCCTGATCTCCTGGAATCCTAATCCAGCACTCAAACCACTATATCACACTGGCTAGATAGATAGATAGATAGATAGATAGATAGATAGATAGATAGATAGATATCCCACCATACTGGTTCATCTGCTATGAGTTCAAAGAGCTTTGACCAGGGAGGCTATGATATATGATACTTGTACGAAGCTATTTGCTGTCACAGGTGTGGTTCTGGAAGCCTAAGACTACAGTGGTCACTATTTTCAAAGAAGCAGCGTGTTAGTCTCTTGCAGCATAAAAAAGGGGGAAGGAAGAGGGAGAAAAGCAGAAATGCAGCAGCACCTTTAAGACAAAATGTTTTTTATTTTGCACGAGCTTTCATGGAAACAAACCCACTACTTCAGATGCAGTACCAAGTGGTATTAATGACTCAGGTATAAAGCCTATTTGTACCTGAGGACTGGGATAGAATGTAATAGGATCCTGAAAGATGTAAAGCATGACTATTGCCCTAAATTTTCAAAGGGCTGTGTAAGGTGATACAAGTGTTTCAGATCTTTACAGTGGTCAGTTAGTGTTGATATGTTGGAGTGTGAGAGTTTTCCAATTAGGTGTATGTATAATAGCACAGGCTTACTATAATAGCAGTGGGCCTGTGTTATTCTAGCAAATGAAACAAATGCTGGCAGTGAGGCCTTAAGCTTCCACAGTGACATCATACTGCTTCATGCAGGCTTCATATATCACATACTCCCTGGCCAAATCTCTTTAAACTCACAGCTGCAACTGTGTCGATGTTACCAAGGGTTTCACAAGCTGGGGCCAGGCAGCTGACAGCTTCAAGGCAATGATTCCAAATTACAAGTTAAACAGAAAACTTTGGGTGAACAGCACTGCCTTTATTTTTGTCATAAGCTTTTGAATGACACTTCAGGAAGACAGATTGGATAAGAAACTAGGAAGTGTTTTGCTAGACTTGCAAGACTACACCTGCTGCTTATAAAGTAGGATTGGTATGCCACATGCTTGGCTTTCTTCCCGTTGTCTTTTATACTTTTGCAGGAAGAGACTGCTACAGTCCTTTGCTGCCAGTGTCTCCTTCCTTTACATAAGTACAAAGTAGGCATCCATACTAGAGGGCCAGGGTTGTTACTTGTTGTGCTTTGTGTGTGTCCCACAGACACGTCCAGGTTTAATGCACACAATTGAGCTGAATGTTTTTGTATATTAGCAGGACAGATGGAGCATGCAATGTGTTTGTCCCTTGAATGATTAACCACAAACCAAGATTGATAGCTATTCCATATTTCATTTCCATATGCTGGGCATCAGAACCTTAGCAAGTTCTTATTCATTCAACCTAGATAGGAAAAAATGCATTCAAAGATTGAAAATGAATCCAGTTTGGTCAAATCCTTGGCCACACAGAACTCTTTCCCTCAGAAGTTTAAATTAACAAATCATTATTAATAAATTGGCTTTACTTACCCCCAAACATTCTGGTTCTGATTTTTGCTTTGTGTTTACTCGAAGAGCTTGATTTTATGATTGTCAATTATCTTATACAACCAGAAAGATTCTTTCTTTAAAGCAGGCCTTGCAACCTTCCAGATACTCTTAAAATCTTAGTTCCTACAAATCCTGTCCAATCTGGCCAATGGTGAATCATGGTGAGAGTTCACCAACACATAGAGGAATGAAGATTCCACACCCTGGTTTTAAAGTTATGTCCCTTGTTTTTAGCATTACAACCTTATGGATGCTTCTTAAAGTCTACCAGTGTATCAATACCAGTATTCTACAATGTCCCACAGGCAATTTTAGACAGCAAGGCAGAATTAGCAAGTGAAACCTAATAAAACGGTCAAATTCCAGAGGGTGTTTCTTCAGGGATCAGGCCAGTTGTCCATCTTGGTCATACAATGTTAGGAGGCAGAACCTTTGGCCAAGGGAAAAGGAATATGATGTCGTTTTTTAATCCTTTGTTTGTGGCATCACAATGGTATCCACAGCAACAAAATACGATGTGATACTGCAAGGAATGTAACTCCACTGCCAGCTGCGGATGAACACACAAGGAGCAAAAAATCCTCTTTTGTTACACAAACACCCACTGGAATGACGTATAAATAAACAGAAATATGGAATGCAATGGTATACATGCGTACTGATAAAAAAAGGGTTTTTAGTTTTTTGAAGTATCTATTACACATAGCTTGCAGAAATGGCTTATACGCATTAGCCTCCCTTCTAGGCAGGTTACACAACCAAATCTGCTTAGTTTCTAGTGCAGCAGCAGAACTGCATCATGTGCCTTCAGACCATTTTGAAAGCTGATGTTTCCCAGAGGTGTCAGCACATATTCCATCTGCAAATGTGAAATACACTGGGGAAATACATGCGCCAAACCCACAATGGCTATTTTCAGTCTCATGGGTGTGCCCATGGAAGCCATATACAACTTGGTCTTTGTTTGGCTAAGCTAGTTTGCAGGGATGGATGGATATGACATTTTAGTTTATTTTTGCCACGCATGTATTTTGGCAATGGAAAAGATGGTAAAGCTTTAAGCAATGTTCTGCATTTAACCTTACAGTTAAATAAGCAAGCACTGATTGCACAATGGAGTGCAAGAGCATGATTCAAAGTTTTGACCTATTTGTTCTAGGCGATTTAGGTTGTCATTTTAAACCAATCAGCCTTAGCAAGCACATCTCTATGTGTCTCTGTTTCCTTCCCCCAAGGTGGAAAAGCTTGATAGCAAAACTGATGGTTTTTGTTTCTGTTCTGTGAGGCTGTTTATTTCATGCACACAAATTCCTCCTGATAGTCTTAGGAGTCTTATTTAAGAGATCAGGTGTATAATTTTGGCACCTCAAAGTTCATGCATGATGCAGCCTGTGACATTTTGTGTGCCTTCAAGTCATTTCTGACTTATGGCAACCCTATAGTGAAACTTTCATGAGATCTTCTTGGCCAGATTTATTCAGCCCTCCTCTGAGGCTGAGAGATTGTGACTTTACCCAAAGGCACTCAGTGGATGGCCAAGTGGGGATTCAAACCTTGGTCTCCCAGAGTCCTGGTCCAAGTTTGAAACCACCAGGCCCTCAGCTTGCGATCCCACCCCCCATGTTTTCCATTTATCCCAAACTATACAACATCAGGTCCCCGTCACACCCCTGTACTCCCCCCTGTGGAGGGGATACATCCCTGTGGCATGAACTTGATGAGCCTGTAGCATATCTTGATTTCAGTAAGGCCTTTGACAAAGTTCCCCATAACATTCTTGCAAAGAAGCTGGTAAAATGAAGGCTGGACAGTGCTACTGTTAGGTGGTTTTGTAATTGGTTGGCTGACTGAACCGAAAGGGTGCTCAGCAATGGCTGCTTTTCATCCTGGAGAGAAGTGACTAGTGGGATGCCACAGGGTTCTGTCCTGGGCCCAGTGCTATTCAATATCTTTATTAATGACTTGGATGAAAAAATAGAGACCATGCTGATCAAATCTGCAGATGACATCAAATTGGGAGGGGTTGCTAATACTCCAGAGGACAGGATCAAAATTCAAAATGAGCTTGACAGATTAGAGAGCTGGGCCAAAGCTAACAAAATGAGTTTCAACAGAGAGAAACATAAGGTCCTACACCTAGGCAGAAAAAATGGAATGCACAAATATAGGATGGGGGACACGTGGCTGGATAACAGTACGTGTGAAAGGGATCTAGGAGTCTTGGTGGACCACAAGCTGAACATGAGTCAGCAGTGTGATGCAGTAGCCAAGAAAGCCAATGCAATTATTGGTTGCATCAATAGGAGTATGGTATCTAGATCAAGGGAGGTAATGGTACCACTCTATTCTGCTTTGGTTAGACCTCATCTTGAATACTGTGTCCAGTTTTGAGCATCTTATTTCAAGAATGATATTGACAAGCTGGAGTGTGTCCAGAGAAGGGTGACCAAAATGGTGAAGGGTCTAGAGGCTGTGCCCTATGAAGAGTGGTTTAGGGAGCTGGTATGTTTAGTCTGCAGAAGAGAAGGTTAAGAGGGGACATGATAGCCATGTTTAAATATTTGAAGGGATGTCATGTCGAGGAAGGAGTGGGCTTGTTTTCTGCTGCTCTAGAGACTAGGACAAGGAGCAATGGATTCAAACTGCAGGAAAAGAGATTCCACTTAAACCTCAGAATGAACTTCCTGACAATCAATCAAAGCTGTCTGCAAGTGGAATATGCTGCCTCGGAGTGTGGTGGAGTCTCCTTCTTTGGAAGTTTTTAAGCAGAGACTGGATGGCCATCGGTTGGCAGTGCTTTGATGTGTGTTCCTGCATAGCAGGGGGTTGGACTGGATGTCCCTTGTGGTCTCTTCGAACTCTGTGATTCTATGATTCTATGAGCTAACCTCCCTGGGAGTGTTATATTAATATGGAAGAACCTGCCATGGATCTCTCCCATCCAGCCCTAGCAAGTTGCTGCTCAGGCAGGAAAAGTGCCGTATGATTGCTCCGGTCTCATATTATCCTTCTAGTCACAACCCTCTTCTGAAGAAATCTTGCCAAGAAAATTCCACAATAGAGGAATCATTCGTTGGAGTCACACAACAGGCACACAACAACAAAAATATACAAATCTTTGGTGCAACTGCATCTGGTATACTGTGTGCAGTTCTCGTTGCTTCACCTGAAAATCGATATTGTAGAGTTGGAAAAAAGTGCACGATGGGACAACTGAATTGATGAAGGGACTGGAGTAACTCCTTTACAAAGAAAGTCTATTTACATTTAAAACTATTTAGGAGTGTGAAGAGCATAAATGTATATAAAATTATGCATGTTGTAGAGAGAAAAGACTAAAGTTTTCCTTCCTTTCTCATAATGTTCTGATAGAATCATCGGAAGGAAGCGATACTCAGAAATTTAAGACAGGTTAAAGGAACTATTTCTTCATCTACATGGTGCAATTTGCCACTACACAAAGTAGTTATGGCCACCAACTTGGACAACTTTAAATGGAGATTGGACAACTTTGCCAGTTATGATGCATATTTATGTCCTCCACTACCAGAGGCAGTATGCTTTGGATGCCAGTCACTGAAGTATATAAGAAGGTGGATCAGTTGCATTCATGTACAGATAATGAGCTTCCCATAGGCAACTAGCCGGTCAGTGTACGAACAGATTATGGCTGAGCTTGGCCTTTGGTGTGATCTAGAATCACTTTTCTTATGTTCCTATGACCCATCCATCTTTCCAAAATATTCACACATTTTTAAGCTGCATGGGATACGCATGAAATAGTGGCAGGAGTATAGCCGGAGAGGCAAACTGAGGACATTCCCCTCCATAAGAATGCTGCTCCTCCAAACTGAATTTTCCTTCAGTCTTAGAATTTCTAACATTCCAGAGAGTGAGACATTGATACTAATGAATACCTAGAACTTTTACGGAGAGTCAGTATGGTATAGTGCTTTGAGTGTTAGACTAGGATATTGGGAGATCAGGGTTTGAATACCCACTTGGCCATGGAAACTCACTGGGTGACCTTGACCTTGGGCAAGTCACACTCTGTCAGCCTCAGAAGAAGGCAATGGCAAGCCCACTCTGAACAAATTCTCCCAAGAAAACCGTGTGATAGGTTTGCCTTAGGGTCTGCGTAAGTCAGAAACAATTTGAAGGTACACAACAACAACAAGAACAAAAACAACAACAGCTTTTATGTTATTGTCTGCATTCTCGTAGTAACATTATCTCTCCTTTTTCTTTGAATGGCTTAAATTGTATTCCCGACACCATGGTCTCTGCCTGGCATCCCAGCATAATGCTGCCATATGTCTTTTGGGGGTTATTGCACAAGGAAGAATTCACTACCTCCCTTCTGCAAATGACCTCTACCCCTCAAAATCCATCTGTCTCTTGCCACCACTACTTCTGACATTGCCATGTAGTGGCTGGTGGAAAGGAGGTACAGCCAGGAATCATGCATCATGGCCATTGCTGCTTCCTTTAACTTTTCCATTCTTGTGTTTTTATTTACCCATGGGATCCCAGCAGACAGGAATAACCATCATGTGTGAGAACAAAGCATATTTAAATCAACAAACGCAAGGTTGTTCAGCATTATAGTTGCTGTACCTGTTATTACTCCAAATCCATTTGGTTCAACTATTTCACTCACAACATTAATGCAAACTCACACATTCATCTTGTGAAGTATGTGCTGGACTGGATTGCTGAAAATTAAGAGTACAATTGTTTTGCTGCTGAATTTATGTGTATGAAGGAGAAAGTCACCTCACTCAAAGTATGACTGCAACCTCCATAATACAGAACGAGTTACATTATGCTTCCTGGCACAGCATGGTTTCTGTGTGCATTCTTTCATTGCCTACTGGGTACTCATTAAGTTTACATTCCAAATTTTATGCTAGTGAGATAGATCTTTGCCATGCCTACTTCCTCCAATAGATAGCCTACCTGCTCACTCCATCTTCTACTGTTCCTTAGAGCACTGAATTAATTTTCATTATGTATACTTCATTTTATTGCACCAAGAGTATTTCTACCAGTCAGGGTACTCGCACTGACAATAACGTATTTTAAGGGCTAATGAATGAGACACTCCCCAGCCCTTACTCAGGAGCTCTTGTCTGATTCACAGATCATTACCTGCATCACACTGTCAAGCCGATCTTTAGTTCATTAGTTAAATCACACCAACCTATTACAAGTCTGAATATGCGTTAAACCCAATTTACATGGAAGCACAGCCAGTGATAACTAGCAATCAGGTGCCATCCCCGTACTGAAAACTGTGGCTACATTTCATGGATGCCATCAGAAAGAGTTTTAATCATGATTGCTAAATACTAATATGTAGAATGTTCGCTTATTCTCCTTGTAATGTATAAGCTCTTTGTGTTAACAATTTTGCCTTCCTCGGTGGGCAAAAAAAACATTCCTCCAAGTCTCAGTAGGTATACTGTTGCAACAAGTTGACTGAGATTCATGAGTGCTACATTCATTATTGAGGGTTTTTTAAATTTTTAATGGCATGATTTATTTACATTTATAACCCAATCTGCTCTGCAGAGGCTGAAGGTGAGCTACACAGATGCTTACAAATAAAGCAAATATGCTATGCTTTACTATATTACAAATATGTACTTTAAAATTTAATATTAGCCTATATTTTCCAAAAGTGCAGAATACTCAGTTATATTTTCCCAGAGGTATTAGCATGGCATATGGCAAATATGCATATCATGGCAAACTGTAAGTAACATGTAGTTGTACGTATCTTATCCTTGCTTTATTTTTCCCTTTTGTGACCTGAAAGCAGGATCCAGAAGCTGTACATTTTGAGCAGGGAGCATCTATTTACATATTCTGCCCCCATTTCCACCCTGTTTTCTCTCCCAGTAATTTTCTACTCCAAATCCCAGCCCACACTGCTTTTTCTACTTTAGTACTGATGATGGGTAACATTCTCTCATCACAGAAACATGGGCCACATGGCATGCATACCTCTGTCTTCCTACAGATAGGAATATCCAGGGGTGCCACGAGGAACAGCCACGTGATTGTTCCTGCCTCGTCCCCTACTTCTACCAAGCAAGGCATTTGCCTTATGTTGCCTAAAGGTAAGGATGGCCTTGTTACCCACATACTTTCTCTGATGAGGAAAAAGCAACTAGCTCCATGGGAAAATAATAGTAATAATAATAATCACAGTAACAACAACACATTACCTCTCTGCTGTCATCCATCTGATGAAACCTCAACCTGAATTTGGGACCTTCTGCATATAAAGCATAGCCTCTTCCACTGAGCCCTGCAGCTTGCAAAGCCTGTTTCGGTCTTTTAAAAAGAATAAGAAAAAGAACCTGTCAGAGCAAAAAGTGACTGCGTGTAAAGCATACCTTGGCCCTCATCATCACCTTTCTCCCATCACTATAATGCACTGAGTACAACAAAGCTTTCCATATCCCTTTATCCCATGGTATATATGAGTTGCTTGTAGGTCTGGAAAAAAATATTTGAAGCATGCTCTTCTTACATAGTCCGTATTCCAAGGGGAAACAGAAAAGGAGGCAGATACATAAATTTTCAGCTGCTTCTATTCTCTTCTCTGTGGCTCTACAGGACAGCCCAGAGAATTTTGTGATATCATCCCTCAACAGAATGTATATGTGAGCAGAATTGTCTTCTGTAACTACTATTGCCATATGATTGAGATATTGAAGGATGGCCCTGAGCAGATGTTGTAAATAAATAATTACCTCACCAAAAACACCAAGGAGTGTATTCTTGCAGCTTAACTGTTTATAGTTCCAGGAACACAGTTAATGAAATGCAGTGAGATGTGGCCAGTTACGTGTGTGTGAAACCGGGCACAGGACTGGACATGCAACACCAGTCTTTTATTGCCAGCAACTCTACCTCATTGTACTGTACAGGAAGCTCTACTGAGCAGAGAATAAAGGAAGCATTTTGCATTCACAGCACCGTGCTAAGAAGAGCACAATTTGGGAAGCAGGTTTAGTATCCACACAGTAGAATGTTAGGACCCAAATGGATGCTAGCTAAAACAACTCTTGTCAACCAAAAAGAACCTCCACCTCCCCCATTCCCGTTTATTCATTCACCCCTTATTTTCACTGGTGTAAGTGGTTTTCAAATTGTACTTCAGGAAATCCCTGGGGTTCCTTGGAAACTTTTGAGCTGATTCTTGAAGAGAACATCAGGAACAGCTGACAAACTTGCCCCAAGACAGATTACTCATGAAAACTGATCTTCCCACTAGGACTGGCCTGGTTGTGTTCTAGGAAGTTTTTCAGTTCACACAGGGCAATGTTGAAAATCCACTGGTCTGGTCATTATTATCCTATAGGAAGTTAAGTGCTTCAGCCAAATGTCTTCCTTTTGCCGAGAGATTACAAGTCTGAAAAACCCAGGGGAATCTGGAAGTTATAGCCCATAAAAGGAACTTTTCCAACACTGGCCTCCATATATACCAGAACATTCTGCAATGTACAGAGGTTCCATGAAAAATACACCAGAGATTCTCAGGAGACAATTTGATACAAGTATGTGTGTATGTATTTTAAAGCATTTCTGTATTGCCTCCCAGACCACAATGGCTCCCGAGGTGATGAGCAAATAATTAAAACAATGCAAAGATAAAAATATTTAAAAACATCAAAATGCTCTTTAAAAAAAACTCCTGAAAACAATCTAAAAACAATCCTAGAAAACTGTTAAAACAGCAGTTTCAAGCACTGTTTTGCCTGTCTGCCAGAAGCTTAAAAGAGATAGGGCCAGCCTGACTTTCTCGGGCATGGGGTTTCCACAGTTGAGGTGCTGCTGCAGAAAAAGCCCTGTTACATGTACCCCCCAACCTAACTTCATGAGGTGCTGGGACATACAACAGGGTCTCCTCTGAAGATCTCTAATTTCTGGCAGACTCTTATGGGAGGAAATGGCCTTTTAGATATCCTGGCCCAGAGTAGCAGAGATGCTGACCAAGCTCACTGAACAGATACGTACCTTGGTTGCTCATAAGGCTTAGACCACAAAAGTGGGAGGATCACAAGATTCCTGGATTCCTCTGGAATTCAAATCTCAGGAGAAGAACAGTTTCTAGTAGGGATGGAACAACCAAATCCTCAGATCCTCAAACCCTGGGCAAGGATTCAACATTCGCAAATCTGAATCCCTGTGCCAAAATAGGCAAACCAAATCATTCGAATCCACCAACCAAATAGTCTGCTGGAGACCAGGACGCCTGAAAACCTGGGAGACCAGATACACAAGGGGAGATGGCAAGTAGGTGAGTTTTTCCCTTGGAGTAATAATGGCCTTTGCTAACAATTTCACAAATTACATCTGAGGTTGTATTCTAAGATATTTAAATCGAACATTTAATATTGAAGTTCAACACTTGACTGGAAGGTACAGACTTGAGATTTCAAGGACAGCTGAAAGATTCCTTTGCATAGCTCCCTTGCAAAGCGCTTTCAGACACAATTCTGGGGTTTGTAGCTTTACAAGGTGTCACAGCCTTCTCTGCCAAAGTGTGCTGGTGCATCATCAGACTACAAACCCCAGGATGCCATAAGGAGCTATGCAAAGAAAAGCCAGTTTTGACCCGGGTTATCTCTGTATTGGAGTGGTCCTGTATTAACCCACACTTTCCTGCCTGTGTACAAAGGGCCTTCATGTCATTTTCAATCTGGGGAGATCCTGAGGCAAAACTATGACAATTGTCCTGGCCAAATTTCTTCAGAGGGAGGTTTGCCTTTGCCCACACTTTTGCTAAGGCTGAGAGAATCTGACTTGCCCAAAATTATCCTTCTTTTCCTTGCTTTTAAAACTCTTTTTAAAAAAAGGATTCGAAAAAATCAAGATTCGTGAGATTTGTCGATTCCCAGAACCTTCCAGGGATTCAGACCCGGATTCAGAAAATTCTGGATTCGTCCCACCTCTAGTTTCTAGTTAGCTTCAGTCCTGCAAGGCTGACTCCCACTGGTATTCAACAAAGCAGGAGCGGGAACTGTATGGCCCGCCAGATGTAACTGGAATGCAACTCTGAGCAATCTTCCCTACTAGCTGTTCTCGCTAACTGTAATCCAACAATTTATGGAGTGGCATATGAGTGCCTCCCACCCCTGAGCTAGGAAAAATAGGGATAGAAAAAGAAAGATAGTGAGGAAGAGAAGAAGAAGTAGAAATGAGAAAAAGTGCTTTCCCTGAGACACAGGAATAGGCTCTGACATCTGGGTATCCTAGAGAACAGACTGGATAGACAATAGTGGATGGGGTCCACCTGTGTGCCATGCAGGAATCCACAATCAAAGCACTCCTGACAGATTTGAAAACCTCCATAGAAAGAGTGAGAATAAAGTGTTACTGTTACTCCCCTTGATCTAGACACTACACTCCTAATGATGCAGCCTAGAACTATATTGGCTTTTTCAGCTGCCAGATTACACAGTTTACTCAGCTTGTAGTCTATGAAGACTCCTAGATCTCTTCTACTTAGAGCAGGCCCACTAAATCATTTGGACCTACTTACGTGTTGATTTACCAAGCTTCTATTGATTCAATAGGTCTACTCTGCTTGTCATGGACAATTGGGTTTAAGGCCTTTGTTGTTATAAGAGCTTGGAAAAGTTACTTGTTTGGATGAAAAGTCCCAGAATCCCTCAGTCAGCACAGCCACTAGTAACAGTGGCTCAAAAGTTCTAGGAGTTGTTGCCCCCAAAATAACTTTTCCTAGCTCTGGCTTTCACGGGAATGGGCAATGAGCCAATTAAAGGTATACTGCCAAGAGTCCCTGTAACTTAGAACTGGCCAGCCAGAAGACATAATTTTTGAAAATCACTGGTTTGAATAATGTGAACAAAGTGCTGTGTTTGAATAACAATAGTTTTCTGCATGGTTGAAATGTAGTTCTTTTACTGTATAGTAAAATAAGATAAGATAAAATAAAAACAACAATATCTTTAACTGCTGACCACTCAAGCCTCTCAAGGGAGCCAGAGAGCAACAGAATGAAAATAAGCTGCAAGGAAATGAATGGTACGAGACACACTGGTCTCCATCAGTGTGGACAACACGAGGCCCTCTAGATATTGTTGGAGTGCAACTTCCATCAGCCCCAGTCAGAACAGCAAATGTTAAGAGATGACAGGAGCTTCAGTTCAGCAGCATCTGCATAGCCTCCAACATTTCAGAGATGAAAACTAGGACATGTGCAGCCAAGCAACACCAGAGCAAGGTCAGGAGGGTAAGAGTGTGAGGTCAAGATGAGGAAAAATACACAAGCTAAGAAAGACTGCAACCTACTGGGAAGGACAAGATCCTGCCCCCTACTTTCCTCTTTCTCCCTCCTCACAGAGTTAATTGAGTACAAACTACGTTTGATCTTTGAACTTAGTTTGCAGCAACTGAAATTGGCTGAAGGAAAAGGGGGAAAGTGGGAAGAGGAGAGAGAAACTTGGACATTTTAAAAGAAGCTAAGAAAGTAGGATGGTAGAAGATAATTGAGACTGTCAATACCAGATCGGGATGGCCAGAGGGTATGCATCTAAACAGCCACATTGCCTATCTCTGGTCTAAATCCAATTCTTAGTCATAATTAGAGTAGCCCTGTTGAATCAATTGATTAATGGTTAAGTCAATACATGTATACATTTAGGCCATTCATATCCTCCTGGGCCCTTCTCTCACCATGTAAGGACTTATTCTTAGGCAAGTGTGTATTAGATTGCAGTCTCAGGTGACGGAAGCACCAACCAAGAAACAGCATTGAAATAAGGTGATCTGTTTTGTTTTTGCAGCTTCACCATTCCCATTTGCTGGATTAGAACCAACAAACTGTAGTAATACCACAACCACTCCCTCTTTCCTGCTTTCCCTGTAATTTCCAAATGGAAGGAAATGCTCTAAAATACAAGAGTAGAGGCTTTACGATGCAGAAGAGTTCTTTGATAGCTTCCTATACCACAGAGAGCTGCCATAGTTACCAGTTTCTGCAGCAACTGCAGATGCCCTAGGACTCATAGCCCCTGATGCCAACGGACCAGGTAAGAAGGTGCCCATGTCTTCTGGGAACAAATAGTTTAATCACAGAGATATTCTATAAGTGAACTCTTCCACTTACAGAAAAAAAATTCATTTGAAACATAGTGCTGGAGAAGCATTCTACATATAAGATGGACCAGCAAAAAGACAACCAAATGGATCCAAGAGCAAATCAAGCCTGAACTCTCACTAGAAGCCAGAATGACTAAACTGAGGCTATTGTACATCAGATGTATAAAGAGATGGCATGGCTCATTAGATCAGATGATGATGCTCAGTAACATTAAAAGCAGTATTAACCTAAAAGGTGGGGGACTTTGAAGTCCACCCACAATGCCAGCATTTCCTTAGAATCTGGGGAATTATTAGCTCAAAGGAGGCCTGTGAGAAGAGGGTAATGGCAGGATCTTTTCACCTGTGTATACCAGTACTAACTGTAGAGAGGACTCTAGTTAAAAGAGAATTTTATTGGAAATTAATAGACACACACAAGAAATCAAGCAATTGCACAAACCATACAAGGCTATTAAGAGAAAGGCAAGAAAGGCTAGATAGAAAGATATTGGGTGGAAAGGGTGATATTTACTGGTCCTGAAGCAAAAGATCAAAGTAGAGTGGCTCAACCTGGAGTTTGAGGGCAACATGGAGGAACAGGAGTCTGGGGTGCACTGGGATGTCCAATGTGCTATGAATTATCTGGTCTGGAGCTGGAGTTTTTGTAACCTATTTCTGGCCCTGAAGGAGGGTGCATAGTCAAAGTGGTAATGGCTTTCCCACACATTGACAGAGGGATCTGGAATGGGATAATTGTCTTAGGTGACAAAGCACTGGTGGGAATCATGACAATCTGTTAATGTCTTGGTTGGGCAAAGTAAACAGAAAAATCTCTGTAGGATGTGCTTGCAGCAGGGATTGTTGACTGCTTTACCTGGTCAATTTCATCTTCTATTGTTTTTGGAGGTTGGGTAGTTCAGAGGACCATCCCAAACCCATCAACGTTAGTAGTTTCCATCTAATCCTCTTGAACTTGTGACCTGGCCATGCTGAAGTCATCCTGACCTAGCACATGCTTGCAGCCAGTGTCCTACCACATGTTTTCTAGCTATATTTTTCACCAAATTTGCTATTGAGGAGGATGGGGGTATAAGGTGCAGTAACAGCAGCAGGAAAAGAGGAAGACTGCAGTACAAGTGGATAGACTTGAGCAGGAAGTCTTGAGCAGGACTGTTCATAACAGGGTTGACTCAAGGGTGCTTACAACTGTTAAAATAAACATAGCCAAACATCCACAGCATACAAAAGTTAAAAGGTAATTTTGACTTTGTCAAAATATGTCAAAGAATTTAAAACCTCTTAAAAACAACCATTTTTAAAAAAAGCAAACAGAAAATCTAGTATAGTAGGCAAGGCCCGTTCCTTCTAAGTAATCAGTCCTCAATGGCTTGCCAAAGGACAAAGGTCTTCACCTGCTTACAGAAAGATATCAAAGAGAATACCAGTCTAGTTTCAGAGCCTGAGAGCATCCTCCGAGATAACTCTCTCCTTTGTTCCGACTAGATATACTTTTGAGAGTGTTGAGACAGGAACAGATCTTAAAATATTTGGCAGGCTCATATGGGAGAATACAGCCCAAAGCAACAAAAAATGATACTTCTCTCATTCTTTTCTTGTCCACTCTAAATATACCTATGTACCCCAACCATTCTTTCAAGCGCTCGGTTTCCAGACCCTTTTCTATCTAGATTGTCTTCCTCTGGACACATTCCAGCTTGCCAATAGCCTCCTTAAACTGTGGAACCCAGAACTGAATAAAGTATTCCAGGTGAAATCTGGCAGAAGTGTTGGCTAACCAGACATCCATTGACACAATGGATCTATTCTGCTCCGGAATAATTATCAGGTCATGCTCTTGTCCTATAAGTAACATTTACTCATAGTAAATGTTTACTCAGAGTAAACATTTACTTTACCTAAGAAGGAACCACATCTTCTGCTGAATGGGATGGTTCCTTCTGGAGATGGGCCAATCACTCAGTTTCATTTTTTCCCACATTGTATTTTTAAAACACTCGTATTCTTTTCATTGGATTTATCAAGAAATGTATGGGTTACGGAAAGTTATTTTCAAAAACAAACTGAACAATATTCTCACTTATCTATACTGACCAAATTCAACAGACAGAGGTGTTTCTGCATCGAGCAGGGAATTGGAGTCAATGGTGCATACACTGCCTTCCACCTTTATGATTCTGTGATCCCCAAATGGAGAGGATTCTGTTGAATTTCCTTGCTGTTTATTTGCTCAGGCTGAAGAGTCTCTCAGGGGAAGAAAGAGCGGTCAGCCACAATTCAATACCACAGACAAGTGGTTGAACACCCAGGGATTCAAAGATTGATTCTCAAAAGGCTGAATCCTCAAAGCCCTCTACCTAAATGGATAAATCTATCAGTTTCTCTTTCTTTTCTTTTTGAGGCAAAAATTTCAAGCCAGTTTTATCACATTTCTGAAGAAATAGTCAAATTTGAGGGCATTCATATTAAAAAAAATTAGCCAAATTAAATTCACATGTGTCCAGAATTTCTGCTAACAGATTGCATGACAACTGCATGGGGCCAGACTGGGGAAAGCAGCTCTTATGTTTCTCCAGAGTCCAGATGAACAAGTGCTAAAATAGCATCTCAGTACTCCTAGAATTCCTTTTGTGCATTAAAAGGCAACTTGCTGGGTACTGATGACTGATAGCTGTCCACCAAATAGGCACTACTTTTTTATATATTTTTATTTGTTTTTGTCAATGTGTTTTAAATTGTATTTTTTAAAAAAACTAATTGTACATTCATATGTGAACATTCTTTACAGTTTAACTGTATTTGTATTCAGTCTTCCTGTAACGTACCTTGAGTTCCATTTCTGAAAATTAAAATTTAAATCAAATGTACATTCCAATATTCAGAATTACCTGGGAAACCACTGCTTCTGACTTCCACACATTAATGCACACATCTGTTTAAGACTTTGGTCTGCACATACTAAATATAACTGCAACACTGGATAGAATCCCATGTCTCTGCAAATCAGGAAATACTTGATTTCAATGAGACTTGCAACCAGCTAAGTAGACATAGGATTGCAGCCTTATACTTGGTAGTCTTAAACCTTGGGATCCTGAGATAGTCTATTATTTGAAAACCACTCACATAGCTTTGTTTCTTTCAGCCAGTATTGTGTATTTTGATTAATATGCTTTTGGATGATGTTACTGAGAGATGGAACTAATCTGGCCTGTATCTTTCTGCTTATCCCTTCCTCAAACTCCTTTATCTCAACTGACTTCATTTCCAGCTTGCATTCCCTCTTTCTCTCTCTCAACCCTATTTCAAGTTCCTGGCTCTGACCCCTGGTCCCTTGAGACTTGAATAAAATGTACCAGTAATCACCACATTCTTACACTATAATGCAGTGATGAGGCAAAACCTGGAAACTTCAAGTAGCAAGACAGAGCTTGATAGTTTACTTCACTAAGAAATGGGTACAAAAGAAGTACGTCATGCCAAAGGATTTATTCATCTCAATAGCCAATGGAACTATTTACTTATGGGTTACGCATTTTCTGAAGCACTGTTGTCATCACTGTTGTCCAGGTAAAATGGTGCGCTGTTGAAATTTCAGCCATCTAATCTAATCTTTGTTCTAGTAATTCTGTGAACTCTCAGTCAGGAGGAAACATAAAGCAGGGCGGGGGGGGGGAATCTTCAGAAGTAGTAAGGGAGTGGAAAGGGAATGAAGGAGGAAGGGAATGGCAGATTAAATTTTCATGACTTTCTGATCTTTGACTGGCAAGTACACTTGCTGCCCAGCAGGCAAGCCCTTAGTTCTTAGAAAAATCCTATGAAATCCCAGACCCAACCTGTCTCAGCAAATGCCTTTGCTTACTCACTCTTCAAATACAGTCCCTGACAGATTTATTAACCCACCTTTTACAGGAACTTAATCATTTTGTTTTGCACCAAATCAATGCACAAAGAAGAGTTTGCTTTACTCACCATCTTCCTGGGACAATCTGTTCTCCTCTCAAAGTTCCTTATGGACATTTTTGTCATTTACTGAGTTCCAGAACAACATGCAAGAGTGCCTGGCAATATATAGCGGCAGACAAAGAATGGAATTCCTTCCCGCAAAGAGCTCAAGGGCACAATCAGATACAATGCAGAGCAACAAGAGATTGGAAAAAGCACGGTGACATGCCATGCCATTACAAATGGAATGCTACCCAAAGCAAAGAGCTTTTTGGGAAGAAACTATAAAGGAACTAAAGGTTCAGAGAAAAACATATCAGGGCCAAAACTAGAAATGTAATTAAATGCATTTAACCATGTGCAATTTTTTTGAAAATGCAAGTAACAGCCTCCGGGGAATCAAAACTGCAGCAAGCAGGAAGAAGGGGTTTACACCACTTCCTCCCCTGATGCAGCTCTTAACAACCTTTGTTGCCCCAAAATGTGGGTGACTCAGGGATTTATCCATGATGCCAGTGCCTCCACATGACTATGGGGAATTAAGTAGCTCAAAATTCGGAGGCCTGCAAGAGGGGGATAACTTAACAAGATCTCCCACCTATGTTTGTGGGGTCCTTACAGGAAAAAAACAACCAGAGAATTCAAAATGTAAACTAAAATGTGTTTTTATTAAAAGAGATACACACAAGAATGCCAAGATCCAAACAGTCACACAAACACAGAAGAACTAGCTGAAGGTAAACAGAGGAAAATGTGGATAGAGGACTTTCAGGGTTCGGGTGATATTTACTGGTCTGGAGAGCTGCGCAGAAGATGTGGCTTAGGTGAGCACCTAAGGACATTTTTTTTTTTCAGGAATCAAACCGACAGCATAACATTCAACAAGCTGAGAGACTGCACCGAACTGCTCAAAACGGAGGGTTCTTATACCCGAAAACTACCCTGTGGGTATGGGCGTGAATTGCTCTCCCAGCCAAGGAGACAATGGGGAGTTGCAACACAAGCAATGAAGTCTAGAGAGAGTTAATGGTCTTAGTGCTTAGGTGACACAGGGGTAATGGCTGTCATAATAGCCCTATATTGTAGAGAGTTTGGGAACACAAAGCAGGGAGACATCCAGATGTGAGGGACCAGTGTTAAAACAATCACAATTTGGTGGAGATTTCCCCTTTCTGCTCTGAGATGTCCAGCTCTCAGCATAAGCCTATTGTCTCTACAGCTGCCGCACAATCTGCCTGACAATCACTTCAGTTTTCACCTGTGAGGGACTGTGGCTGACCTGTCTTGCTCAATAATCTGCCTCTTTCCAGCTTGACCTTTCAGTCACCTCTTGTTTTATTTATATCAACGTCAATTAATACAGTGCCAATTAAATAATATTGCCAGTTAAACCATACCAATCATGGGGGGGGCATGCACGGGGGTGTAACACCCTTTATGTATTTATTAGTTATATTTATACCTTGTCTGCCTTCCAATGAATTCAACGTGCTATACATAATTCTGTTCTCCACTGTATTTTCACAGCAAACCTATGAGGTAGGTCAGGGTGAGAAAAAGTGACCGGCTCAAAGACAGGCAGTGAGTTTCATGGCTAAGTGGAGATCCGTACCCGGATTTCCACAAGCCAGTCAAACACTCTAACTACTATACCTCTGACCTTGAGTTACAGGAGCTTGGTATGTCTAAGAAAGCATGCAGGGACATAAAAAAAGCCTAATGAAGAGTATCCAGGATACAAGGAGAACTTTGGGGAGCAATGAGGACAATAGAAGGCACTGTGAACTCAAGCTGATCATGCAGTCATTCCTCAAGAGAACTTAGAAAATGACATGATGAACGAAAGTCAAATAAAAGCATAATGAAACTCCCACTCACCCACCCCAGCTCCCATGAAACAGCTTGGAGAAGTCACTTTATCAACTTTATCAAGTGCTAGTTGGAGGATTCTGGAAATTGTAGAGCAAAAACATAACTTTCCCAAGTATTTTAAAATGTCTCACTTTCTCTCATATAACTGGATCACTTTAGAATCTCAGAGGACCAACCGATAGCAGGAGGGAAATGTAGTAGCATGTGCAAAAGGCTGTGCAGAGTACATCTGAAGTGGCACCTTGGATGATCTGTCAGCTGCACCAGGAGCTAGACCTGCCCTGTCTCTTCATTCTGGGAAGCCTCAGTAAATTTACATGGAAGATGCTGAGACAAGGGAAGCTGTGAACTGTACACAGGTCATTGGAACAGCAAAGACACCATATTCATGCATTTAGAATACACTGAAGAGACTAAGCAAAATACAACTATAAGCATGCACCAAGCTGTGCTGAACTTTTCACCCCACTCACTGCATTCCAGAGATAAGATAACCCACAAACAAAACCTCACTGGGCTTCTCTTCCCCCTCCTTCAAACAAAACCACTGGAAATATTCCTATTTGCCTCTTTTATGCCAGTTTTTGCTGGCAACGGCATATAGAATAGGGTATGGAAAATGTGACCTATGCACCCCACTTTTGCAACCCACAAACCTCTCATCAGTCCCCAAAACTTCCATGTGATTTTTGTCCAAAAACTGTTTCCAAACCACCCCCAAAACACAAAAATTTCAACCAACAGCCACACACCTACCCCAAAATGTCATACGACAGAAAGGCAACTACACACCATCATTTCTGGTTCCCATTTTGCAAAAATACAGTCAATTCAGGAGATATGTTTAAGCACTATTGATGTGTGTTCAGCCGAGTGTGGGGAACTGGCCTCAAATTCTCAGGCAGTTACCCAGCCTGTTCTAGTGAGTATTGGAGGCATCTCATCTCTGGTTTTTACTGCAAGACTAAGAGACTAAGGATTAGAGACTTTGTTATTTCACAGAAGAGATGCTGAAAGCTTATCCTTGCTTTTTTTTGGGGGGGTGCATGCCTAGGCAATCATACTATCAAATAAATGCTGTGTTATGATTCCACAGACAAGATTTGGTTTTTTTCCTGATAATAGCCACAATTGTCTGGTGAGGCCCTGGCTAGACCAAGCTTTGATCTGAAGATAAGTGCTCCTCCAGAACACATGGTTTAGCAAGGGTTACCATATTTTTTCCACTGTAAATATTTCTTTATTAAGGTGTAATCTGAAAGCTGACACAGGGGTGGGTACCGGTGATGACAGGAGTAAGCTCAGGAAACAGATTCTGGAGCTGTGCTGCAGGTTCAGGCAGCCAGAAAACCATCCTTGAGTTCTGACAAACTCAGATTTCCATCAGCTGATCAGCACCCATTATAACTTTGTTAATGTGTTTAGATTTGGATTCCAGGTGTTGATTACTTCCAACCAAACAGTCCTTGATGTCAACTCCTTATCAAAATATGGGTTACCATATTTTGAAAAACAAAAAAAAGAGGACACATTTACACACCAACAAGTTCAAACCACTGATCACAATGATGACTCTCACTTTAAATGCTCCTACTATATAAGCTGTGATAACTGCTGATATTCCTTATTTTCATTTTATTTAAATAAGAACAATTTTGCCTTCCATTTCCCTCTTCTCTGTCTCTTCTGTCAGCTTCCTCACCCATTGCCCCAACCTGCCCTGTTCCATTGCCCCTGCACAGCCAGAGGCTTCCTCAGCTGCCTTGCTCAGCTAGCTTGCCTTTCCCCGCTGTGTCTGTCTCCCTTCTCCCCTCCCTCTCCAAATTGCTCTTTGCGCATTCTCTCTCTCTTTCAGTGTTCATTGGGCTGTCCTTCATCCCTTCTCCTTGCAGAGCTCTTGATGTGACATGGCAGGCAGGAAGTAAGAAGCAGCAGCAAACACCCCAGACAGTTTAAATATCTGCCTGGCCAGAATTTTTTGTGCTGAAAAAGGAGGATGTATGGTAACCCTAACTTAGCCTAGTTATGTTGTGGATTGCGGCAGATACCTAACAGTGAGTAAGACAGATCGCTGAATGATCAGCAGCGGAAAAAAAACCCACCTAGCATTCATCATTTATGAAGACTAAAATGAAGCCTTGTGAGTAGTTCTGGATCAGTTCTGGTTTAATTCTGACAGGCAAAAACACTCTAGGACTGTGTAAGATAAGGGAGGGAATTGTGTGACCCTCTAGATATTGTTGAACTGCTGGGCCAGCAGAGCCAATATTGAGGAATACTGGGAGCTGATGTTCCCAGCCCTGGTGTAGGACATTAAAACTCTCATACACGGAACAAATGGAGAATCGCCACCTACTCACACTTCTTGGCACTGCCCTTCCTATGTACACAGAGCTTTTAAAACAGCATGATCAAAAATGTTTCCAGCTAAATTGTGTGTTCCGTTTTCAGCTGGGTAATTTGTGGGAGGGAACTTTAAAAAGAAACCTAAGAGATGATTGCGTAGGAATTGTTCCAAATCTGTCAGGTCTTTGATGTTAAAATCCTGAAAAGGTTTAATTTTACTTGCCAAACTTAGCTTTTATTAGAAAGAATAGGAGAAAGAGAACAGCAAAGAGCAGAATCTATGAGGTGTGCAGCTCTAAGGATATAACATTTTATGGGTTTGACCTGATTTGTCTACAGTGCCTTTCGAGACTACATTACAAGACCTTCATTTGGATGAAGAGGACTGTATCGTGATGCCACAGTAAAACACAGTTCATTTTGATGCAAACCAGCATCTCTGCCTCCCATGTTTGTGTACCTCCTTTCTTCACCTCCACTGCTGCAGCGCCAAGAAGTTCAGAATTATTTCCTCCATTTTTGATTAAGTGGGGTCTATGTGATTAGAACCTGAGAAACTATGATCAGTAACGATGGTTTGTTTAAAACAAGCTGAGTTCAAACCATGATGTATGAAACTGAGAAATCAGAAAACCATGCTTAAGATTAACCATTGTCAGTAGTTCAGCTAACACACATATTTAAACTTGTCTGCAGTTGTGACACGCTAGAGTTCAACTGCATACATCAAGAAATTACATTTTCCAAGCTCTTCAATTTGTTGATTGATATACAGAGTCCTAGCTATATTAGCTGTGTTGGCTGGGTGGTCTGGAATTTGTAGTCCCCAAAAGTAACTTTTTTCAAGCTCTGAGAAATTAGAAATAGAGTACAATTTTCCTGCAGTTGTCCAAAATTCTTACTTGTACATAGAAAAGCATAATATTTTAACCCTTGCTTCTTAAATTGTGTCCTTTTCTTCCTGTCGAAGGAGTATTTTAAGTATTTTGTCAAACAGGATATGTTTTGAAAACTTAGACCAGGATGCTTACGGTGTCAACAGAAGCTAATAATGGAGTTTGTTAAGCATTACGAATTATTAAACATCTAATATTTTCAAGTACTGTTGCTTAACTGTGGACCTTCATGTCCATGTGTATTTTGAAAATGGTAACCCAATTCTTGTTTAAGATGCTCTGTTTAAACTTTTGGAAGTGGCTGTGTGATGTTTGGATCTGAAGAGGATTTAGACAGTAAGCAGTCTGCACTGATTGTAACTCCAAATTTTAGTTCTGATTTTCAACTGAAAAGTTACCATTCTTAATTAACAAGGAAATAAATCCTGCTGTTGGTCCTGACTCTTGATTGCTAGTCCTGATTGTTAGTAGACCTATTGAGTGAATGGTATTTACCTACCTGTTGGCTCACCACTCAACAATTGATTGAATAGGTTCATTCTAGCTGGGATTAACCAACAGGATGACAGCCTATGTGTAATTAGGGAGTATTTACAAACTTTTCTGCCTCAGTGAAAAAGTGTGTCTTGATACACTTTTTCTGTTCTATGCTATTAAGAAAATTCTCAATTGCTTTTTTTTATTTCAGAAAAATTTTTTGTATTCAAAAAATAAATTTGTGCAAAAATATTTTTTAACAATGTCTTGATTGTCTAGCACTTGAATGTCTAGCACTCGCTAGATTTTGCAAGAAAATTATAAAATTTGGAAAAAAAAAATACACAGGTACTCCAGTTTGGGAGAAGCTATTTACAGTCTTTTGTTCTTGCATGTGAGATTGAAATAAGTATGGCCTATTTAAGATGGCTTACCTACAATCTCCCTTCTCTTGGGGTCCCTATATATGAAATATCTTGGTATATGGGGAACAAAGCATAACTAGGACAATTTGTTTTGTGCACAAATTAATGGCTGTATTTGGAGCCACATATGGAGAAAGCAAAGCGGTATTCCTATCATATGTGAAGCAACAGGATCAGAGGACAGGATCAGAATTCAAAATGACCTTGACAGATTAGAGAGCTGGGCCAAAACTAGCAAAATGAATTTTAACAGGGAGAAATGTAGGGTACTACACTTAAGAAGAAAGAATGAAATGCACAGATGTAGGATGGGTGATACCTGGCTTGAAAACAGTACAAGTAAAAAGGATCTAGGAGTCTTAGTAAACGACAAGCTAAACATGAGCCAACAGTGTGATGCGGCAGCTAAAAAGCCAATGCAATTCTAGGCTGCATCAATAGGAGTATAGTGTCAAGATCAAGGAAGTAATATTACAACTCTGTTCTGCTTTGGTTAGACCTCACCTGGAATACTGTGTCTAGTTCTGGACACCACAATTCAAGAAGGATATTGACAAGCTGGAATATGTCCAGAGAAGGACAACCAAAATGGTGAGGGGTCTGGAAGCCATGTCCTATGAGAAAAGGATTAGAGAACTAGAAATGTTTAGCCTGATGAAAAGTAGGTTAAGAGGTGACATGATAGCCATGTTTAAATATTTGAAGGGATGTCATGTTGAAGATGGAGCCAGCTTGTTTTCTGCTGCTCCAAAGATTAGGACATGGAACAATGGATTCAATCTACAGGAAAAGAGATTTTACCTAAGCATCAGGAACAACTTCCTGACAGTGAGAGCCGTTCAACAGTGGAATATGCTGCCTCAGAGTGTGGTGGAGTCACCTTCCTTGGAGGTTTTTAAGCAGAGGCTGGACGGGCATTTGCTGGGGGTGCTTTGAGTGTGTGTTCTTACATGGAAGGGAGTTGCACTCGAAGGCCATTATGATGTCTTCTAGTTTTTTGATTCTAAGAAAGGTGACTAGATCTGCTTGGACATCTGCTTAAGCCACTTGGCTAAGCCATCATAACAGGAAGCTGTGAAATACGCACTACCCTATGTGCATACTTGGCTTGAGCTAAACAGGACACTTTGCATTTTAGAAACAGAGCTCGGAGAAGAACTTTTTGGGGTCACAGCTTGCATAATCCCTCAGGCACCACAGTCAAAAGTCCAAAATAGTGATTTCCAAGCCTTGACTAGCCTGGACTGAAGATAGAGAGAGAGAGAGAGATAACATACCAAGGAGGTAGAGATGTTCAAAGACTTCTCTGAACTTTGGCTTTTCTATCCTAGTGGCAATTGTACCGGGCCTTTCTCCATTCCTGCAAAACAGACATAACCTCAGATGTCTCACCCAGTCTTCCTGCTATTGAGGCAATCAGTCCTATCTTTGTATTCTCCTCCTCCAGTAAACAGACTGACCACTTGGCTAGCCCAAAGGGGCAATATGTGAGAGGTATAATTTTCTTGGATTTGCTTACAGCTAAATGTGTTCTGCCAGTGTGGATAAATAAGCCAATTAATCTGTGAACTCCTGACCTAGTGTTATACGGTTCCATTTCTGCACAACTAGAATCTAAATAAAGCTGTGGATACTGTAAATGACCGAAGGGCAACTCAATGTCTCACTATTTGTAGTTACCACCAATAGTAAGATAAGAAATGTTCACCAAAACTATCTGCAGCTTGAGGGTGAAAACCTACAGATGAATAAATCTGGCTGTTTCACTTTCTACATACTTGTCATACTTTTTTTCCACAAGCAAGTTCATTCCACCACATTTCCTTATCTGCATCGTTTTAAATCCACACATTTATAGTGGTTTTCATGCACTTTAGTCCTCATCAAACTTTGTATGCAGGAGTATGGGGGGGGGGGCGATGAAGACATGACCCCCAAATAAAAAATTGGCCTCTCAATGAAATTTTTCTTCATTCTTCAAATCACTAACATTTCACAGAGTGAGATACTGGCCCTTTCCGCACTGGATTGTTATTGTGCAATTATTCCACTTTCAATATCCTATGGAATCCTGGGGTTTGCCGTTTAGGGAGGAGCCAGGCCAGGCCCCTCCCTAAACTGCAAACCCCAGGATTCCACAGAGGAAATGGCTGGAGTGGGACTAGCCAAATGAAACAGTAAGTCCTGGGGGGTGCTTTGGTCATTGCAGGGGAAGGAAGAGAAAACCAACATCTGCCATGAAAAAAAAAAAGACATACGTAGGTGTTTGTTGGACTTAATGCTTGCATATGTCACTAACAAGAAGTTGGTCAGAATTTGGAAAACCATTTTACATATATAAAAACAGAAAGCAACATTTATGAGGCTAATTTTATATTCCCCAGAAGCAAGGGAAGCAGAAACAAAAGATCTTATTTCTTTGTTCTCTTTCTGCTTCTGGTTTAAGAAGGGAAATGGGGCTTGATCAAGGAAATGTGCGTGTGACTTGTTCCAGCACTGCAGCAAAGGAAGGTTCTTTCCTCCTGTTCAAAATTACAAATGGGCGACATCAGACACTGGCTCTCCTGTCTTTATTCCGTCTGTTCCTATCTCTCTGAAATCTGGCCTTTAACTCTGCGTGTCATCTTATGTTAACACAGTGTGTGTTAACAGGTGGAAGATTTAACTTTTCAAATGCTTCCTTACATTTAAAAAAAAGAGAGAGGAAAAAAACTTCTTTCATCTCCAACTCAATCTATTTCTCAGTGTGCTTCTCTTAGAGCACTGGGGCCATAGCAAGGGATGGGCCTGTATCAGTTTCAAGTATGCATCCTTTCAGTGAGACAGGTTAAATGAAACTACTGCCAACTACCCAGGATGGCTCCTCCTATACCTGTTTATCAAAATCAAGAAGACGTCACCATCTCCATTTATTTGCAATGGGAGAAGAAAACGGAAGGGGGGGGGAGGTTGCCCCAAAGATTGCTAGCGAGGGGTGTTCATAAGGGATAGAACTTGGCCTCTCACCTATGAGGTTCTAAGCTCCAGCTTCTCTTTCTTTTACACATCCCAGTGGAGAACTGTCAGAACTGGAGTTCTGGCAGATATGCCCCTTCCTGCCCAGATGGTTCCAGCACACCCATCGGTAAGGAACAAAATATACCAGCACATACCCAAAGGAAAAAGAAAACACTCCCTAAAAATCTGAAAGGCAGTTACAATTCCACTTCTCATGACTTACAGGGAGAAAACAATGATTGCTTTATCTCCTGTCTACCCCCACCCTCTCTTGAGGTTTGGAAAACTGGTGGGTTTTTTTTTTTACTACAAACCCCATGGTCCATAACCACAAATCCTAGGAGCTGTACAAAAAGTCATTTTCAAGGATTTCCACAGTATTCAATGCATTCTCTTGCATGTGTTGTTACACTTCTTCCTCTACATGTAGGTACAAGAGCGGTTCTGCTCATTTTTTTTCCCCAGTCTTCATGATAAAAGGTTATTAAAGAAGCCGGGTACATTCTAACTTTGTAAATGAGACCTTGAGATAATAGGAGAATGTTTTAAAAACCAAAAGTGCAAGAGAGAGTGCCTCTTAGTTCTGACTGAATCCATGGGTGATTCTACATGAAGAGAAAACTTTCTGGATCATTATTTTCCCGCTTCAGAGAATTTATAGGATAATTGCTAAGGTTGTTTTGTTTTGTTTGTTTTTGCTGTCATTGGGAGTTTGTATTGCTTGCAATGTTGCACAGCAGGTTCTCCAGGTATGTTGCAAAATTTTCCTAGGTCCATTACACAACTTGTTACTCCTTTAGGAACGTATGTCATTCACTATGGTCTTTCTTCTTTGTGCATGCATATGCATGCACGCACACACACACATATAGATATATATAGCGATATATATAGATATAAATATATGTAATCAGCACAGCGATTATCATCGGATAGATTGAAATTATGGCTATCATCTAATTAAAGAAATTTTAACTGATTATTCAAACAAATGGTACTTATTTATTTATTTACTGAGATTCTACAGGTCCAATGCTTGCGGGCATCAGAATTTGGAAAAGCTATTTTTTGGACTACAGCTCCCACAATTCCCTACCCTGTTACTTTTTGCTCAGGCAACTGGAACCCACTTTTCCTGATTTTTCCCCACCCCACTTTCTACATTACCTTTTTTTCTCTCAATTTCTGGAGCACCTGTATCCTTGCTGTTGCAGTTGATTTCTAGGGTCATTTTTCTTCATCTTCTCCTTTAACACCACAAACTCCTTAAGTCTCCTCATCCTCCTTACATTTTTCAGTCTTTATCTCCTTCTTCCTCCTCTTCTTTGTCTCTCTTTCTTTCTCTCTCTCTCTCTCTTTCTTTGCCTTTATCTAGCTCACTGGTTCTATCCCCATGACAAACACTCCTCCTGTTGTCTTTTTTGCCTCCTGCCCTCTTCTCTCCATCCATTTGCTGTCCCACTGCTATTCCCTTCCTGTGCTACCATGAGGCAGCACACTAGAGATTTCGGGCCTTTCCACACTGCAGTGTTATAGTGCTATTATTCTATTTTCAACATCCTGTGGAATTCTGGGGTTTGTAGTTTACTGAGGCCAAAGAGCTCTCTGGCTGAGGCCATTTCCGCACTATACTCCTATAGCGTGATTATTCCACTTTCAACATCCTGTGGAATCCTGGGGCTTATTCTGGGACTGGTTGTCCCCTCCCTAAACTGCAAGCCCCAGAATTCCATAGGATGTTGAAAGTGGAATAATCGCACTATAAGAGTGTAGTGCAGAAATGGCCTGAGAATTCTAACTACTTGTCCCAAAACTGCAAACCCCAGGTTTCTATAGGGTGTTGAAAGTGGAATAATAGTACTATAACAGTGAAGTGCAGAAAGGCCCTTCCTCTTTTGCTCTTCCTATCCTCCTTCCTAATGTTTTCTCCTATGGCTATTGCATTTGTTACTCACAACTACCATTACTCCAAGGAGGCCTCAAAGCAGAGGAACATACAGTGTAGCAAAGGAAAATTCCCCCAGGTACTGAGTGCTGGAAAATGTCCCCCAAATTACACAGTGTTTCATTTGGAGAAACTTTATGTTTTGGCTTAATTTTTTAAAAGCTGGTTAATGTAATGTAATTAGTATTCAAACATGAGGCCCAATGTCTGAGCAAAAATTATTACTAAAATAAATAGTTTGCCATTGCAGAGATTCTGAAACCTCAGCTCATTTATAAGATGCTGAGTGCACTTGGATTAGTCTCTATCTTTTACCTCCATTTCTTGAAATGAGGAAAACAAGAGATAAGAACTGTAGACAGCTTTGCACATGAAACCAAATTATAACAACAACAAAACACATAATTTAGAAGTGCTTTTCAGATAAGATCAGATTATATAAATGCTGAAACAATTATTTTTATTTTACGGTTCTAAGTGTACTTTACTACTAAGAACACATGAAGGAAATAAAATGAGCGGAATGGCCTCAAGCGAGAATTGTTTCATATCTCAGCACCTGGATATCACTGAAATACTGCACACATGGAAGCAGGTCTCTAGATATATAGTATGCAACGACAATCTTGTATGTTAACCCCTTTCAAAAATGCTAAAAATCTGGAGAACAGGCAGGACAATTGTACTGGATTCAGTTCCTCTCTTTAGCTTCCTTCTCTTCAATGCAGATGGTTTTAGCTATTTTGGAAAGTTTGTCGTGTACAGCTCAGGTTATTGTGATTGTTCGGAATAAATTTTGTACATGCTACCAACATACCTATAGAACTTCTTAAAATACATGAGAAAGCTATCACATAACACATCGAATGGGCTACAGGAGCTCTGTGAAGAGAATGTTTGCATGTATTGTGTGGAGTGGCTCTGACACTGCAAATAGTGACACATATGGGCCAATCAAATGAACCTACACTCAGCTTCTAAAAAAAAAAAAATCAGGCTCTTGGGTCTTCAATGAGCAGAAACACATGATGGATATTCTTCTGGAGAGGCTGAAAGCTACTTTTCAGCCTTAGGCCCTTTTCACACTTTACCTGTTCCCAGCAGTGTCCTGTGGGAATCCCAGCAGCAGCTCTGCTGGGAGGGGAGTGCGACAGGAGCACTCCCCTCTGCACCTGGTGCTTCCAGGATCCAGGAAGCACAGTGGCCCCAACTCTTTCTGCTGCAGTGCAGTCAGGTACTGTCCCAGGCTGCACTGGGGGAAGAAGTGCAGCCATTGCACTTCCAGACCCTCCCCACACTAGGTAAATGTGGGATGGCAACACAGTCACAGGACATTGATGGGGGAAACCTGTAAGAGTTCAATTCCCAGCCTGTGTCTCTCTGCCAGCAAGGGAAGGAAGGTGATATTACTTGTCCAAGAGGAAGAGACAGTGTGGAGTGTCCCATGCAAACAATCAAGTAGAAACACTGAGCAGAGCTGAAGTCAAGATCAAATCCAAAAAGTCCAGAGTGCTGAAGGTCTGTCCAAAAAGGGTCAAGAGAGCTGGAACACAAGGGTCATGAGAGCTTGAGTAGCGGTTTGTTACAAGCAAACAGCAAGCCACACTGACAGACTTATATAGCCGATGAAAATGAGTGTTACTCGTCATTGTTCTGTTTTCTCAGTCTCACCAAAACAGCTTCCCTCTGAGTTGCTCTTTTTTGTCTCCTCTGTGATTGGAGGCTGGGGAAAAAGGTGGATCTAATTCCAATAAATCATTGCTGGTCCCTTCTCCCTCTGGCACTGGCTGCAACCACTCTGTCTCAGCTTTTCTTTCTGCTGATGGGGGTGTTGGCAAGATCGTTTGGTCTATCTTTAGCTCTGTTTCTGGCACAATCAATTGCTCATCGACCTCTGAACCATCATCTATCACAAAACCCATCAGTGATTTACCCTGTGATTGTGCCACCTGGGGACGGAAGAAGGATGGGACCATGACAACATCATGCAGAACGGTCATTGTGGTCCCATCCTTCTCCCATCCTGTGGCAGGTTGGGAGAGTGGAGCAGAAAGAGTCTTAGTTTCAAAATAGCCATTGTTTCTGTTCAGAGCTTCAAAAAGTTACATAGTGGCTGAAAAATAACTTTTTCAAACTACTGCTATTTCACCAAAAGTTCACTTTCAGCTTTTCAAAGCAGTGCATTGCTCTCCTGGATTGCTCTGCACACCTTCCTCATGTTCCTTTTCATATGTTTCTAGGTCTGTTTAGGTGTCAGCTCCACAACTCTATTTGACCAGTCAGTCCGGGCCTGGTAGCCCCACCCTACTGTCAGATCCGGGCATCCATCTGCAACAGGAATCCTGGGTCCATTGGGCAGGTCGTCCATCATAGATGTCATAGGCTCCATCCCATGTCTGGACAGAAAAGGGCTGGGGCTAGAAGGGACACAATGGTGTAGCAAAACTAGTAGGTTTGTCCCTGTCCTCCTCCCTACATGAGTGCCAATTGTGTGAGAGATAATGCCCAGATAGAGCTTTTCTAGCCCTTAAAATCCATAAAGAAAATGTAGCTATGCTCTGGATGAAAGGGGAAGTAAGGGACTGACATGGTTTGCTTCACTGGGCTGTCAAAACTAAAATGAATACCCAGCTTCAATTACTTTATGTTACCAGGTTTTGAAAATTAATACTTGGTACAAGTCAAGTCAAACAATTTTAATGCTATTAATCATAACAAACAGATTATATTACATGAGTCATCTTTATTTACTGTAATTGAAAATGTAGTTGAATTTTTGGGAAGGAGGAAGGGAGGGGCAAAATGCCAGTAGAAGTCAAAAGGTTTCCAAAAAAAATAAGTGCTAAGAAAAAACAAATTAACCCTACGGTTTTTAACCGTAGTCCTAGTCATACGGTTTAGGATGAAAAGAAAGGTGGAATGAAATCAAAATACTTTTCCTGGGTCAAAGAGTTCTCAGCTGTCCTCTGGTCTTTCCCTGTCATGTAGGCTGAGGAAGTGACTAAGTTCATAATCTTTACTGTCCTAGTTCTCATTTAGGTAGTAAATTTGTCTCACATTAAGAAGCTCACATGATTTCATGCTCAGTTATACAAAAGCAGGGCAAGGGGGGCTTTTCTGAACTCTAGCCAAAATTAAGCATCACGGGGTGTTTCTGGTCTTGAAACTACTAGTCTTCTATAAGGTCATGAAGCTCATTTCCATTTTTAAAAAAAAAACCTGAGAAAAGCAATACCAGGAATTGCAGTGATCTGATCCTGTACATAGTTCTACCTAAAAAAAGTCTTCTTGTTACATAACTACAACAGCTGCCATCCAGTTCATGAATTATGATGTTGTTTGAGTCATGTTGTACAGTTGTTGCACAGGTCGGAATTCTCCTACAACCACACAATGATGAAAAGTTCTCCCCACACCAACTTTTTGAGCAGTGCAGCATCCTTCCCCAGCACAGCCATTTCCATACTGCCAGAAAGTGGAAGAATGAATGGAGGTGAATCCTGCTTTTTCCTGCAGTTGGACACACTGTGGCAGGCAGGCATTGGTCTCCATTTCTCTTGTCCTGATGCAGGATCTCAGTCAATGTGAAGGGAGGTGAATATATGAACATCTTGCCTTTTATCATTCTAAAAGCAAATATTCCATAATTCATTGTCCTCATTTTTCCAGGGGGAAAAAAAATGCTGTGTGGAGGGAAGGGAGAAGTACATGGGCAGGGGGGGGAGAGAGTTAAATAAAAATTTCCAGCCCTTCACATCTCCAATCCCTCTAACATGCCACCACAAAGAAATGTCACAGCAGCTGATGAAAGGAAAGGAGAGAGATCTTGCTCTTTCCCTCTGCCTGAGTGTCAAGGATTTTTGCTGCTGTCAGACTGTCACCACTACTCCATCCTGTTAAGTGGAGTGAGAGAGGAAAAGAGTCAGTGAATCTGGGGAGAACCTACAGGAGCTGGTTGGCTGGTTAGTTTGATTGTTTCTTCTAGTGTGTGTCCATACATGCCTTCAAGTTCAACTCAAGTTCAATTTATGACCCCCTAAATTTCATAGGGTTTTCTTAGGCAAGGAATACTCAGAGGTGGTTTAGTAATTCATTCCTCTGAAACATAGCCTACAGCTCTGAAATAAAACAGCAAATGCTATTTACTGCAAATCTTCTGAGTACTAACCAGCATTGACCCTGCTTAGCTTCCACGATCAGATGAGATCTAGTGCCTTTAGGGTATGTAGGCCTGTTTTTTCCCCAGATTTAGAGGCCAATGTGAGTTTACAACAAAATGAAAACAGATTATGGCCAGAATGCTGTATGCATTACATTGCTGTATAACCATAGTAGTTAAGTGGCAACATAGTGAATCCTGGCCCAACAAACCCAACATACCAGGGGGGAGCTGCTGTGAGCAACAGAGGTTTGTCCCCCTATTGCTCAGGAAGTGGATGATTAACATTCCCTCTCCCTTGCTTGAGTGATCTCCATTGCAGCAGGCATACATGGTGTCTCTATCACAATCTGCCCCTCACAGCAGAGATTGCTCACATGAGCAGAGTGGAATGATACATTAGCTGCTTGCCAGTCAATAGAGGAACAGACCCAATTGAGCATTGCAGTTGCTGACTGGTAAGTTGGGATTGGTGGGTTTTCACAGTACCTATGGATCCCCTAAATAAGGAGGTGTGTGGGGATCATGAATACAAAGCACTTGTGAATGCATAACTCTCCATTACACATTTGTAACCACCCAAAAGGATTTAGATCATAAATTTTATGTACAGGTAAAAATGTACTGAAAGGCTACTAAAGCTACTGAGAGGGGGTTATGGGCAGGTTCTGTTCAAATCTGGATTGGTTTGAAATTGAGCTAAGTGCCTTCCTGATTGGGACTGCAAGAGGTTTGCTTTTTTGATAAACCAGGCTGCTGTAAAACATGGGAACTTTGACCATTACTGATTTACTTGGGACAGACCAGTGCATGCTCAGCATTCCTCTTGATATCATTTGGACACAAATTGCCTGAATTTGGCTGGTCTGTGCCAGTATTTTCTTGTAGCCATCCCAGGTGGTCAAGCTCAAGCTACTTGCTGAAGCTACCATGGATCAATAGCATGAAAGAAAGAAGACATTATTTTGTTTACAGGCCTAGACAATAGGATACTTCTTGATATGTCTCAGCATGGGCCCCTGCTAACTTCACATCCCTTCCACCTGGATTTAGAATCATTAGTACCCCTTTCCTTTTAGTTAGTACCATTTTTTTTCATCCTTCCTGACCACTTGCTTCCTTCTCAGGTATTGCCTGAATTTCCATTACTGGCAAAATTTATTCAGCCCATCCAGGCACATTGTGAAGGCAACTATGGTCAGTAAAACATCAACTACACTTTTAAAGAGGTGGTGGTTCTGTGAAGAAAATGTAACTGGCTCATACACATAAACTAGGGGTGAGCAGAGTATGCCCCACAAGTCTGTGTGGCCTTTGACCCCTCTCTGAACTGCCCTTTATGGGGCCAAGAAATCTGTATTGCCTCTCCTGGGACCTTCCACATTGCACAATTGTAGCAGTATGATTCTATTATAACTGTTGTGGTTCCATCCTCTGGAGTCCTGGGATTTGTAGTATGGTGAAACACATGAGCTCTCTGGCTGATAATTCTACCCCTCCATAAATCATCAACCCCTCTAGAAATCATCAGCCCCATGATTCGATAGGACAATGTCATGACAGTTAAAGTGGAATCATAAGACTACAGTTGTGTAGTATGAAAGGATCCCTGGAAACCTTTTAAAGTTCACCTTTTAAGCAGGTTGCAGGATGAAAAAGCTCTATTATTTACCATAAAAAAATACCTAAAGCATTTTGGGTTCAAGGTGTATTTCTAACCATGGCAGTTCATGCAACTTGTGGAGGATTCCAGAAAAAAAAAATGGACTCTGGGGCATTTTCCGTGCTCTACCTTTTTGTGGCAGCATTTGGTGGGAATCCTGGCATCGACACTTCCAGGAGTAGAGTGCAATGGGAGCGCTCCCCTCCACACCGGCTGACTCCACAATGAAGGAAGCATGATGGCCCTGCCTCTTCCTTCCACAGCACAGCCAGGTACTTTCCCAGGCTGCACTGGGCCAGGAAGGGCAACCGTTGTGCTTCCGGGCCTTCCGCAGACCAAGTAAGGCCATTTCCGCACTACAATGTTATAGCGCGATCATTCCACTTTCAACATCCTATGGAATCCTGGGGTTTGCAGTTTCGGGAGGGGCCGGGTGGCCCCTCCCGAAACTGCAAACCCCAGGATTCCATAGGATGTTGAAAGTGGAATGATCGCGCTATAACACTGTAGTGCGGAAATGGCCTAAGGCTGGGATGGTGGCACAATCACAGGTCATCGACGGTGAAAACCCATCAACGGTTTAATCTATGATTGCACTGCCTGGGGACGGGAGGTGGACAGGACTGTGATGACATCGTGCAGAAGTGTCATTGCAGTCCCACCCTTCTCCCATCCCCATGGAAGGTTGGGAGGGTGGTACGGAAAGGGCCATAGAATCTCATAGCAATTTTCTACCCTATGGCTTAAATACAGTACCAGCCCAAGACATTTTGCTACATGAGACAAAGCAACAAATGCTCCTTTCTCATCACCCAGTTCAAAGTGCAGAGCAGAGAATTCCATAAAGAACTCTCTCCCTTCCATGGCAGTAAAATACAACAGAATTAAATTAAATAGTCAACAATGTGCTGGCTTTCAAAGACACACAAAATTTCTTGTCTCAGGCAGTCACATACCCTTGCCTCATGGGACAGCAGGCTCCGCTTCAGAAAGTAAGACTCTCTTATGATAATAAAGAATAAGCAATTTCCCCACATGACCCTGAAGTTGATTTTTTTTATATCATATTCTACCAAAACCCACTAAGGACCATGTCTTTCTTTCCCATTCTCCTTCTTCTTCCCATACTTAACACACCAGAAAGAGTAGTTAAGAGGGCTGAGAACAGTAGCAAGATGCTCATACCCTCCGACACTTTACAGATGCAAATCACGACACGTGTGGCCAAGCGACCTCAGAGCGCAGTCAAGATGGCAAATGTTATTAATGAGGAAGAACACGCAAGCTCAGAGAGGCTGCAGCTGTTTGCTTTTGCCTGCGCCTACTGGGAAAGGCAAGATTCCACCCTCTCCTTTCCTCCCCCTCCTATTAACTGAGCACAAACTACTTTTGCACACGGAACTCATTTTACAACAGCTGAACTAAGCAGAGGACAAATGGGAGGAATGGAAAGAGAAGAAAAAAAATTGGGACATTTTAAAAGCAGCTGAGAAAGTGGAATGACAGAGAATTAACCAACACAGTCCTAGCCAAATGAGGACAGTTAGGGGGTGTGAATGCTAGAAGACAACAGAGACAAAAGGCCTGGCCTGTGTCTAGTAAACTAGCGAGCTGTCTTTAGGTATGGTAGAAAAGATTAAGCCATTAACAGCGTTATAATAAAGTGGAGCTGTAATGTCTTGATAGCTTTTGTACATGAAATGGAAAGAACCACCATTTCGTCCTTTGTTTCAGGCAGCACATTGTGAAAAGAAACATACCTCTTGACCAATTGGTGGCAAGCCAGAAAAACTGAGCTCTAGAATCACTCAGGTATTTGGGCAGAAACTCGTCAAGATCACAGTTCGAGATCGGGTGAGAAACTTCCAGAAATCTAAAGCTGCCTCTACCCTGTCTACTCTCTACATACACATACATAGAAAAAAATTGATTTCAAACAGGTAGTCACACTCTCTGGGTGCACCTTTGATCATTTGGGCTTTTTTATAAGCTTATGAAGTCTTTTTTTCAGTCCTAGAAGTGACTGAGTGAGAGGGTTTAGTCTGCAGGCCATACTTTGCCTACCCTGGTTTAATCTCATGTTTGGACAGCAGGTGGATAGTATTCTTTCGAAAGGCTAAACTGAGTAAGCTTGGTTGAAAGCCTATACAAAGTTTACAGTTGGAAAAGAAATCAGAATACACCAAAATCTCTTCTTTTTCCATTTCTGAAACTGGATCTTCTTAGCAGCTCTAAAACATTTGGTGAACTTTTCAGCTTTCCAACTATTTTTTAATTTCCATGCTGCCTCTCAACTTCTGAATTCCAGATGGGCCTGTAAGGAAAAGTGACAAAATACCAGAAGAAATTATGCTTTTGCGGTATTTTGTCAGGAAGTCCTGGAAACCTCACCAAATAGCTTGTTCTCACAGGTTTTCCAGGCTCAGATGATAAAATGATATAAGAGAGTAACTTTAAAAGGAGTCTGGATAGCAAGATATGCCAATACATGGGATTTCAGATATTCCTCCCCCACAAAAAATCAAATAAGAAAGATATAAATGAGCTAGCCAACATTTCACAAAAGAATTATTTTAAAAAAATAACTATAGAGTTAACCGCACTTACCAGAGGACTTGCTTCCCTGGAAGACTGCAGAGCTTAGAAACGTTATTTTTTGGACTACATCTCCCAGAATTCTCAGCCAGCATAGTCAATGGTGATGCTAGTTATGGATTCTGGGAACTGTAGTCCAAAAGGGAACTTTTTCCAAAGCTCTGAGAGGTTCTCTCTTATCCTGACCTTATTTTAAGCTCAGAGAGAGATGTTAGAAAAATGGGACGTCCTATAGTTCCCTGTAATTTCCCCAGGAAAAGATGTCAAGGAAACAAAGAGACCACAAAAATGGGAGACAGACCTTTATTCATGCATTACTACAGTTAAATTTGGAGTGAACAACTCAGAATTGCAGTTATTCTGCTTTCCTTTTTTTTCCAGTCTTATGTTTAGTTGTTTCTGGTCCTGAGATGATTTTAAAAGATTACATAAACAGGTTTATGTCTCATTGTAAACATTTCTCCTAGTGCATTCCTCCCCCCCCCCCCGATATATACATTTTTATGGGTAGTTTTCCTACCTAATGGCTTTTAACATTATTTTCAAAGATATATGCATTTTTGCATGCTCTTACCTCTATTATACATTTTGATGACTGTTTTTAAATTGGAGAATTCCATTGCAAAACTCACTAAAGTATGAATTTATGGATGATTGATAGTTTGCGTAGGAGTTCAAATAATACCCTGTTCCTACGATTGTTCAATAAATAATTAAAGCATTAGAGAGGAGGCAGATATCTGTGTCATTTGTAGTTATTCTCTCCTATATTCCAATCCAGGCCTGCAGAAATTTTGAGCTTCCAGAGTCCATAAAGCAGTACCAAGGAAAGTCAATTCTTTGGATCTACACTTTTCCTCACTAGTTATCAATTACTAAAATGTGAAAGAACTTTCTGATGGTAAGAGCCGTCCAACAGTGGAATATGCTGCCTTGGAGTGTGGTAGAGCCATCTTCTTTCGAGGTTTTTAAACAGAGACTACGTCAGACCTGCACAACATACATACTGTGGGCCGCTTGTGGCCCACCAAAGGATTTCGTGCAGCCTGCATCGTTCATGAGCGCAAGGGCCGAAAAAGGTTGCAGCAATTAGGTTGCTGATGGTTTTGAATGAACCCAGCTGGGCTATTCCCTCCTCCTTCCCTCCAGAGGGCAGCAGAGAGCTGAGCTGATGCTACCTTTTGCCTTTGCACAAGATGGCGGCAGTTGCTTCTTCTCTTTCCATTTCCCTTGGATGGGAGGTGAGGGCGTAAGTGCCCAGGAAAAGGAGGAGACTAGCTGTGGCTGGAGGGGGCAAGAAAGGAGGCGGTCTCTGCCTCCCTGGGCTTTAGGACACAGAGGAGGCTTCAAAGTGCAGGAAAAGAAGTTCCACCTAAACATTAGGAAAAACTTCCCTAATTTCCTTTTTTTATAATATGGTTTATTTTACTTGCAAAATTGTTTAATCATGAATTATACTATAATAATTATAGTATCATTAATGATTAAACTATTTTGCAACTAAAAACATTATTATATTATTATTACATCATTATTACAACTTTACTTGGAAAGTGAGGTACTAAAAACCTATCTGCAGCTTGAAGAAGTTTAGCCTACTCAATTTCAGCCCTTACCTGCTGCCAAGTTGTGCAGATCCGGGACTAGATGGTCATTTGCTGGGGGTGCTTTGAGTGTGTGTTCCTGCATGGCAGGGGGTTGGACTCAATGGCCATTGTAGTCTCTTCCAACTCTATGATTCATTGAAAGCAACGGTGTCATAAAGATGTGGATGCAACAACCACAATGCAGGAGAAATTGTGTAGATCCACTGCAAGATGTTATTAATAATTGTGCCTGATTTGTGTACCAAGGGATCCTCCCCATGACTTTCCAATTCAGCCTGATTTACTCCATAGCTGAGAGTGAGCCAAAGATTTTTAAAGAATCATAATGCCTTGGTTTAACAAAGACTTCCCCTGTGTCAAAAATCCTATTAAAGTAGTTCTCTTCCTTAATCCAATTATGAATGTTGCAAAAGTCTTCTCCCTGCTACTCATCAACTATCATTAAAAGTAGTATCACTGAACACAGAACTTCCATCAGTGCTGACAACAACTGTTCCCCTGATCTTATGACTCGTTTTGGAACAGAAGCGTCCTGGTTGTCACTTTCCACTCTTCAGAACATTGGCCTTCCATCAAAGAAAATCTCCCAGAATATGTGTGCATATTTTTAAAGCCAGTGCTTCATTTAACATTATATGGTTAATTAGAGAAGAGTTTTGCTGATCAACTCCAGATGCATATATGGCTTGGCTGCATGTGATTAAAAGCAATTTTATGAAACTCCTTTAAGTTTTCAAGTGGTATGATCAAAGAAGCAATCTGTCCCATAATGTAGGTGCCTTGGAAGAGTACTTTGTAAATTGTAGTATTGGGACCATCAATGACCTGTTTTTCCCTTTCAAAACAACTCAATTATTTTAAAAGAGTTCTAGCTCTAATTAACTAGAGAGCTCTAATTAACTAAGTACGAGTTATACAGGATTCGTTCCTCTTACCTAGGTCAATCTTTATTTAGCTGCTTATTCCCTTAATATATTTCCATTCCATCTTAATGAAAGTAACTCATTCCATGGAGACAATTCAAAAAATAAAACAGTAATCAGATTTTAAAAATGTTACGAAACACTATAGGCAACATTAAAAACCATGATAACTTTTGGAACTGCCACATAAAAAAGCTGTATCTTAACAAGGAATGTAAATCCTTGCTTGTCAAAATGTTATTCCTGAATGTGAGATGTGAGATTTCTTCTGCCATTTTCAGCAATTTGCCCAAATCCACACTCTACAAACCTACAATAGCTGCAATTGTGAATGCTACAAAACTACATTTTTCACCATCTTCTTTATTTATCAGCCCTTTTCAAGACTTTTTCCATCAATCAGCCAGTCCTCCTGTGCTTGACATGGATGTGCTTTGCTTCAGAAAAGAAAAAAGGCACTAGTTCTGGACAGAAACTTTTTGTTTTGCAGAAATTACAGAAAATTCCTTTAAAAGGAAAGCACTCCTTATCTCATTCTCTTGTTGAAGGCAAGAACTTTTAGGGAGACTAGTGGTGTGCCAGCAAGAGAGTGACATTTTTTTTGTCAGTTCACATCCATGGAACATAATCCAAGCTCACCAAGATAGCTGAGGGCCAGCTGAGCCAACACTGGGCCAGCTGAATCTGTGTTGAAACCAGATGTATTTCAAACTAGGGTTGCTGGAAATGACCTAGGACTACCCTACCCCTGAACTAACTTTGTGTTGGCATGGTGGCTGTGTCCCTGGACTGGAGAGGTATGGACCTAGCATAATGCGACCTCTCTCTTGCTCCACCTCTTCTCTACCCCCCCCCACCCCATTTGGTGATCTCAGCTGGCAGAGCAATATCATAGGCTTGCTTGCTGATATCTGAGATTAGCTGGAAGAAGGAGGTTCTGCCAGGGTAAGGCCAGTTCAACCAAACCCCTACAGCCAATGCACCTTTGAGTCAATGCACAGGAAGTGAGGATCAGTCACAGCCGCAAAGGGAATGTGTTGCACCATTTGAGAGTGACACTAAAGAAAGCCCTTTTCTCCATACATGACAAGTGAGTGTCTGCGAGTGGGGTGTTTTCCAAAGGTTCCTCCTGCTGATCCTAATAACCAAGCAGATGCTTAAAAAGATAGGAGGTACCTCAGTTAACCATGCCTTTAAGCATGTAGAGCTTTGAAGGTTATAACCCATTTCCTTCAGTTCAGTCCAGAAAACAGTGGGCAACTACCCTATAGTAGCTTTCAGTGAACGCAATATCATGAACCAGTTAGCATCCCAGCTAATATCTTTTGCATCAGCAGAAGCTTCTGGACTCGTCAAGACTAGTTCCACACAGAATGCAGTGCGTTCATTTAAGTGTCATGTAACTAAAGCATGGAAAGCTCTTGCTAGATCAGACTAACTCAGAAACAATCACAGCTGGTCTGCCAGAAATCATTGTGCAAACATGCTATTTGCAACATTAACCAACTGGGGGTGTATCCACACTGCACAAATCTCAGCCTATAATACCACTTTAATTGCCATGGCTCCATGCTATAGAGCCCTGGGATTTGTAGTTTGATGAGAGACTTAAGACTTCCCCCCAAACTCCTCTGAACTACAACACTATTGCTCTCTGGTAGAGAAATTCTATGTATCTCATGAAAATACTCATCCTTGCATTCCACAGGATAGAGCCATTGCTATTAAAATGGCATCAAACTGTTCTAATTGTGTAGTTTGGGTTCATTCTTAGAGAATCCAGAGAGTTTATGCTCCAAAGGGATTCCCAAGCAATGAAGCTGATATTTCAGGATGAATGCAGTCCCAACCTGAACAGGTTGAAGCCAAGTTTTCTGTTGACTAACAGCCTAGATTTGGTCTCAGTATATTCACTCTAATCCAGCCCTTTCTTGTTCACTCTAATCCAGCCCTTTCTTGATCTCAGGTTCAAAGTGTTAACTGCTTCCTTAAAAATAGCTAACAAGGACCAAAAGAACCAAGTGTCACCAACATACTGGTGACATACTGAAAGAGGCATGGTTTCCCACCCCATCTCTTTAGACTGCAGGACTGATTTTGTTTTGTTTTGTTTTGTTTTTTTGTTATTAGAAGCTGTCTTAAACTGAGGATAGCTTTTATATCTCTAGCCTACCCTTGGTCTTATCTCCACCAATCAGAAGTGATTGTTAACCACTCTGTTACAACCAGTGGGAAATGAGTTTCCCTGCCTTGTGTACATGGCCAGTACATATATAGTCAAATAAGAGTGAATCTGTCCATCTGTGTGAGGCCATTAAATAACCAATTATATGAGAGTTCAACTGGTCTCCATTTTTCTAGCTAGCTACCATCAGATGATTGCATTATGTATGATTTAGTATAATTAAGGACTACTGTACCAAAGCAGTATGCCTTTTCAGATTTTTTTTTATAGTGGCTGAATACTCAAAGCCAGATAGTAAGCCTGGACTTTCTCACTGTCTGACACACAGACATTTGGCTTTTTACTCTATGAAGACACTAATCACACTTATTTCTTTGTCATTTTCCAATATACAGGCTTCAAAGACTTAATTTTGCAAAATACACACAAAATATAGTGTCCAACCTATAACAGTATTACTCTAATCCTTTGGTTTCATGCAGATTGCAAATAGCATAATAGGCAGAACAAAACACCACAGGACATACCATAGACAGATGGCAGTGTTGCAGAACTGTAGTTCCCCCAAACCACTTTACTTTGTTACTTCTACACAAGTGTTATTGCATATCATCATCATCATCACCACCACCACCACCACCATCATCATCTTATTTCTAATCTGAAGACAGAGTAGGTCTTCAATAATCAATGTTCAATTTCATCCTGGGTTTTCTGCCAACAGCACTGTATAGGTTGTCCCTCCCATTTCATTGTGCATGGTTTCCTACCAAACATGAGAGCCAACATTGCCCTACCAAGGCTGAGAGAATGTTTATGAACCTTAGTGTACACTGTTGGGGCCATTTCCATATCCCACAGATCAGCCAGGTCTGATTAGGAGCAAAGGAGTAGAAACAGAAGAGAAGTAACCAGGACAATTGAAACGCCAATTGGAGGTAGGGCATCCTGGACTGATGTCTCAAAATCAATAATGGCTCAAAAAGAATACAAAGCAAACATCTCCAAAGAGAGAGATCAATTGCTTCTGCATGAAAACACACACACACACACACACCATGTCTTTAGCTGCTACCCACCACAATTGAGGCTTTTCAACACATAGAATCATAGAGCTAGAAGAGCATCTGGTCCAATCCTTTGCCATGCAGGAAAATACAACTAAAGAACTCAGAAAATATGTCCATCCAATCCCTGTTTAAAGACCTTCAAGGAAGGGGAGTCATCTACCCTCCAAGAATATCTGTTCCACTATTGAACAGTTCTTACAGTCAAGAAGTTCTTCCTGATGTTAAGTGGAGCCTCTTTCCTTGTGGTTTGAATCTATTCATTCATGTTCTAGTCTCTGGAGCAGCAGGAAATGAGTTCTCTGCATCTTCAACGTAATATCCTTTCAGGTATTTAAACATGGCTATTCTGAAGTGTTTTGAAGGCATAGCTGGGCAATAAAAGGCACCGCCAGGTACGTTTTGTTTTATTTTCATCCCGCTTTGTTTCCAAAACTGAGACTCAGGCAACTCTCAACAAAGTCACCTTTAATGGGGAGGACATAAGATTTTAGAATATTAAAACACAATTGAACAAATTATGGCTGGCACCCTGTTCAGCAGCTACGAGATGATAAATTAGATTTACCATTTTGTAACTGCTAGGGATGCACATTTATGGCTGTTAATGACCAAATGTGACCCCAAAAACACATATTTGCAGCTTGGACAATTATATTTACAGCTCCCTTCTGGTCACCGGTGTCTTGAAGACAAGCAGTTGCAGTAAGACCTGGTCTTTTCAGCTGCCTGTTCTTAGTGTGCCCTGTGGCTTGGAGACCAGTGCCCTGATCTGCAGTACCTTGGAAGCTCTTCTGTTGGGCACTGACAGGCTGAAAAGGTAAGTTTTGAGGAATGACATAATCAAACATAACTAAGGCCATTTCCACACTAGACACTGTTAGCACGTTATACTGTTACAGTGGTGGCATGGCATGTTGCATGATGCTGTCAGGTTAGGAAAGCTCCCTTCTGCACCCTTCTGGGTATGGGTACCAGTATTGCCACAGGTTCTCCTTCCACACTACAGTCTTCTTGGCCACTCTCATTCTCTGTCATCACCCCACCCGGCCGCCCTGATTAGGTGATTCCCCCTGCCCTTTGAAAGCTGTGCTAGCACAGCAATGTTGTAGTGTTATAACACTTAAAAATGTATTTAAAAATAAAAAGTTATAACACAAAGGAGACTTTTAAAATAAACACAGAGAGATGATAGATTCCAAACTTATAATGCCATGGGAGCCGCAGAGGGAGAGATAATCTCAGCACACCCACAGCCTGCCCGCTGCTGAATTCATGATAACAGGAAGCTGTATCAAATGCTATAATGCTACTGCACTATGATGGCTAATGGGATTGAAGTGCTGCAGAATTTTTTTTTCTGGAAATAGAGTAGGGCGGTTTGGCAACGCTTGGTGGGCAGGATAGCAGCTTGATAGTGATGACATATGCAGAATCATGGCTCCTGGACCAGTGACAACCTGCCGCTATAGCGTTATAACAACGTCAAATGGAAATGGCCTAACAATGGTGGAGCTCCATCATCGTAGTTACATCTAATAGTACAGGATTTTGGCCTACATTTTTCAGTATTAATTTGATTTGTTATTATTTTGGCAGTGGTTCTGAGCAGTCATCTTGGATTCCATTGAAAGGTACTCCCAGTGAAGGAAGGAAAGAGAGAGCTCTAAACAAGATCCAGCCTACTAGTCTCACAAAGTCTTATAAAGTCCCTTGGCATCACATACACATTATGGCCAACAGATCTGTTTCCCAGGATGCAGGTGAGGTGGAGCAGCCTTCCTCTTATTTTCACAGGTAGTATACCTTCAGCCTTCATGGATCAGAGTCAAGAGGCTTTGCACAGGGGGAAGGAGTTTTCTTCCTTATCCAGAAGCAATATCCTTGTAGCTGCTTAGAGGAATTAGTTAAAATTTGATCCCTAGCTAAAGACATACAATTTGCAGGACAGATTTGCCTCAGGCACTGGACAGGGGCACTTACAAACTATGCATAGTAACACTCTGTAGATGAAAGAATCCTTTGGTTCGTTAGGCAATGACATAACAGAGAAAGTACTGCTTGGGCCCTGGATGCATTCAGCCTTTGCTCCTCTACACAGCTTCTACTCTGTTTGAAGCCTACCCCAAAATGCATAGCTGGAGTTTCAGTGTCAATTATAGCTTCCTTAATCTCCAATCAGTTTTGTAACTGTAGAGCAGTTTTCCTCATTCTTCCTCTTGTCCTCTATTTAATTCTCCCCTCTCTGTACTATATATGTCCTGTCCCCATATTTCCTTTAATGTGGTTGCAGTAGTTGTTTTTAAAAATCCTCTTTGTTACTTTCATGCCATTTGGAATGTAACCACACTACACAGTTACAGCAGTTTGATGCCAAAGCGCATCTCTCTAAACAGGGAGATCCAAAAGTTCAGAGCATCCATTTAAAAAGGCTTTTTCCCTAGCTACCATCCACTAGTTTGACATCAAACTGTCAGGGCTATATTCTAAGGAATCCTGTAGTATATAGATTAGTGAGGTACTTTGAATTCTGTGCTAGAGAGCCCTAGAGCATTCACCTGAATTATAGTTTCCAAGATATTCTGAGAAAAGAGATTGTGGATGAAATCAGGGGTACCTTGGGAACTGTGTAGTTCAGGAGAGTAGACTAGAGCTCTTTAGCTGTGAATTCTAAGTGCTTCACCAAACTAAAAACCCCAGCACTCTATAAGATGGAGCTATGACGATTATGGGAGCGTAAAACTGAAACCTCATTAATGCAGGCACCTCACCTACTTCAGAGCCATTTCTACGGAAATCTGTCTTTATGTTCATTATGCCCATTTTTGTAAGCCTGCAGTTTTCTCTAGTTTTCATCCCTAAAATTAGAGGTGTTTCCATCACTGGCTATGCTGGCTAGGTTGCCTTCATCACTAAGCATATAGGTGGGGGTGATGGGAGTTGTAGTTTACTACATCTGAGGGCCACCAAGTTGGAAAGGATGCTTCAGAAGAACTTCTAGCATTCTTTAAATCAAGTGCATTTTTAATTTGTCCAGTCACATATACCAAGTGAAGCAGACCTAGCCAGCATCATCAGTTGTGAGGAATGCTGGGAGTTATAGTTCAACAACATCTTGAGGGCTGCACAATTCCCACTCATTATATATGTATATCTTTATTTTCATCTCTTTGGGGTGGGAGATGTAAACTGTAGCTTACTTAGCTTGTGCACCAATCTGGCACCCCCAGCACTTAATCAGCCCTTGAATTGGGTAAACCTAAAGCTTTCAGTTTTAGGGCCACATTGATTCTGCTTTAGACACAACACACACACACACACACACACACACGGCCTTTTCACACATACCTCCATTTTGACTTTTTACCTGCCTTTGTACATAAAAAGTCTGTTATAAGCATTCTATTATTGGACAGGTAGTGTATCATGGGGAACAAACAGTAATACTAAGCAAAGAATGGCTTATAAATCTAAATTTAAGAAACTTTTCTTCCAGGTACTCAGAAGAACCTAGGATGTGCCCCAGTGCATCTGAATGCATCTGATTGCATAGAATCTCCTTTTATGTAGCCTAATCAAATTTGATGGAGTTGTTGAAATCTGTTTGAACCAGCTGCAATGACAAACAGTGCACTAAACAAAGCAGCAGTGTAGCAAACAGCAGCTATTGCCAATCCTCAACACAGACGCTTAACAAATTACATAAGATTGGCACCCTGACCTAAATGCATTTTCTTGGAACAAAGTCTGATGGAGCTCAATAGGCCTGCTTTCAAATATGTGTGCCTGAGATCACAGCTTGAGGCACATTTTTTCTGCTGATTAGATTCAGTTCTCCAGAAATCAACCAAAAATTCAAGGAAAGAATACAAAAAAAAATCAGCTACAGTGGTGACCATCATATTACCTTGCCGTTCACTTTGTCATCAATGGCAAAATATAAGAAGACTTTCTGCTCAGAGGAAGAGAAAGATGCCCAGGTTGGGATTTAAACCGGTCACAACTTCTTTTTGTGTAATAACAGCATGTTAACAGATCAAACAAGTGAAGTTGATGAGATGAAATCCAAAATTGCCAAGTCTAGTTCCCCTGCCAGTGTTCCTTATCTGCCAGGCTGGTCGGTTTGCGTGCCTTGAGCCTAAGCCATGATGTGCCCAATTATAGCCTCATGGAAGGGGTTGGGAAATAAACTACCAACTTATGCAATTACCCAACCTGCAAGGTGGCCTATCTAGGGTTGTCCCTTCCACCTCAATTGCTCTTCTTCCCATTTATTGTTTGGATAGGAGGTTCTTCTCACTCACCTCAGTTATCACCAGTTGTGTCAAAAAGCAGCAGTCTTGGTGTGATCTGTCTTTATAAATAATGTTTGCAAGCTCCACTCAGTAAGTATTCTGGACTTACATACAGCATACATAAGTTTGATAACAGAACAACAGTTAACAACCTAACCACTGCATCCCCAGAGAAAGCAAAAACCATGCTACAATAGTATGAAAAAAAAAAATCCTTCTTGTCCCCAAAGGACAACCAGTTTATTGCCCGGAGTACTGAAAAAGCAGTGCTTGCTGAACTCTCATAGGACATTGCTCATCTGAGACTTCTAGGTACTGTGAGACTTGGGCCCTTTCTGCAGGAGGCCTTCCTCCCAGTATTGAGACGCGAGACTGCAATGACACTTCTGCAAGATATTGTTGCAATTCCATCCTTCTCCCATAGCCAGCTGGTGTGATTGGAGTGTAAATCATTGATGGGATTTCCCCATCAATCACCTGTGACCGTGTAGAAGGGCAGGAAGTGTGATGGAAGAGCTTCCTGTCCCAGCACAGCTTGGGAAAGAGCCCAGCTGCAATGTGGAAGGGAGGCACATGTCAGTCACACTCCCTTCCGGAGGCAACTGGTCACATGTGGAGGGGAGTGTTCCCATCACAATCCCTTCCTGGCAGAGGCAAGATGATGACCCGAAGACTATGGGACAGGGAAGGGTGAACAAAGAGCCTTAGAAGTCTCAGGGGGAGGGCAGATCTTATGTTGGCTGCAAGTTGCAGATGAAGTTGAGATCTTTGTAATGCTCCTTCCCCATCTGAGGCAGCTGCTCAGTTGAGTGCTGGCCACCAGCAGCCTTGGTGTAACCAAACTCCACCAGCTATTTGTCCCCATGGGAGCAGCACTGTGCAAAATGATAGCTCTGAAAGAATTCAGTGACAATATTACAATGCCCAAAGGAAACAAAATTCATTTTCAAAATTCAGAAAGAAAGACAACCATGTTTAAATAGTAACAGCTGTAGATTATACCAGAAAAGATGTATCTAAAATGTTGGGTCTGGTCTAGGTCCAGTTGTTGGTTCCCACTGAGTAGGCTCATTAAGTCGATGGAACTTAGGTAAGCGTTGACTTACGAAGTTCCCATTGATTCAATGGATTTACTGTAGTGGAGGCCAATGGTTGTATTTTAAGTCTTTGTTCTGAAAATTTTTAGAACAGCCAGCCCATAGGCTAGCAAATGTTATACAAGGTGCAGAATGAATTAATTTCCCTGGGTACAAACATGGGTTGATACTGCCTAGTAACTAAGTGAACCATAGAAGATTTGTTTTAAACATCTTTCTCTTGCATAAGTCAACAGTTAAGTATTCTGTTTCTTTAGCTGGAAAGAGTTAGTTATGTCTCTCTGCGTCCTCACTTAGTAAAGTTCTGGTTTGTCAGACCTTCAGTTTGGATTCAGTCATTCAGGAGCTAATAAACATTTCTTTTTAGAGTAGGGGTGGATATGTGCAGAAGGGCCAGGAGCCAATTTCCTCTTTAACCCCCTCCATGTGTTGCACCCATGACAATGTCTCAACAATGTTCCCAAATACCTCTGGGTCCTTCCCAAAATGATAACCAGAAGTGACACAATGTTATGTCCTGTCCTCATTTTGAAAAGGACTCCGGTGGGCCATATGGGCCACAACTTGCCAACATCTGCTCTAGAGGGTAGGAGTCACTGCAGTACCTGAAGACAAAGATGTAAGATCTGAATTAGCTTCATAAGAATACATCAGTTGCTACGCTGGCTGAAATCTATTTTTTTTCTGTCAGCATTCTGGATGGTTTTAGACAAGGTTTTTATCACACCACTGCTTTATCTCACTTAGTAAATTTTACAGAGGCTTCACATGATGTCTCCCGCTCTTCATAACCCTCTTTTCTTTTTCCATCTCTTCCACCTTTTTTCTTAGTGGGAAAAATCTGTTAATGAGATCAAGACAGAGTAGCATAGTATCTTCAATGTTAATGTGGTGAGCCTTCATCTGGAAATGCCCCTTGCTCCTAACAACTGTGGATTGGATCCAGACATACTCAAATGTAGAGAAGACCCACAGAATTCAGTGGAAAGTTAGTTATGAATTCTTTGCTCCATTGATTTCAATAAGCCGTCTCTATGGCTAAGCACTCCTTCATCGGCCCTTTGTGCAGAATGAATTATGTTTTTCATTTTATTTTTTGCAGTCCTGTTGCAAAAAAAATCTGATTTTCTACTGATTCCAAGTTGTTGTTGTTTAAATTTTGCATGTTAGTTCTACACACGGAGGAACATGAAGCTTCCTTAGACTGAGACCTTTTCCACACCCTACCTTATCCCACCAGCATCCTGTGGGGATCCCAGCAGTGGCTCTGCCAGAATGTGAGTGTGACAGGAGTGCTTCCCTCCACACCAGCCGCCTTTGCAATCCAGGAAGCGTGATGGCCCCGCTTCTTCCTGCAACAGCACAGCCTGATACTTTCCCGGGCTGCACTGGGACAGGAAGCACAGCCATTGCACTTCTGGACCCTCTGTACACCAGGTAAGTGTGGGATGGCGACATGATCACAGGTCATTGACAGGGAAAACCCGTCAATGATTTTACTCCATCATTGCACCGCCTGGGGACGGGAGAAGCACGGGACTGCAACAACATCATGCGTAACTGTCATTGCAGTCCCATCCTTCTCCCATCCTCATTGTGGGATGACAACATTCTGTGGGAAGGGGCAAGAGGCCACTAGCCCATCTGCCCCATTATTGGCAACTGTCACTGGCAGGATTCCCTTACAACCCTACCTGGAAATCTGTGGTATTTCCTGGCAGTTAACCATCTACATACTAACCAGGACAACCTTGTTTAGCTTCTGAAATCAGAGAAAATTGTGTGGGTTCAGGTATGATTGTTAGAAAAGTCCTGGGATTATTGCAAGGGTTTTTTCTAAGAAATACCTCCTAGACCTTGAAGAATGGTAAGTATATAAGTAATGTAAATATAATTAATATAAGTAAATTTCCTGCAGCTAACAGAAAAGGCACGGAGACCAGGCTTAACTGTGTGTTGGTTCATTTCAGAAGTAATGGAATAGACCTGTTTCTTCTTATTCTCTGCTTTTACCTGTTGTACAAACAGCTAGGCTAAAAAGGCACTGCTTTTTAAAAAAAAACCTGACGATTTAGAAATAGCTTTTAGAAATCAGTTTGTATACTCATGGCATTTTGATGCAGCTGTGGATATAAAATCACCACCATTGAATATTAAATTCATGGATTTTTTTTATTCCTATTATGACAGCTCTGAGTTCAGTGAGATCAAAATTAAACTCATGGATATGTTTGTACCTTTATTATGAAAAGAGCCAGCGTGGTGTAGTGGTTTGAGTCTTGGACTAAAACCTTGGAGACCAGGATTTGATTTGCCACTTGGCCATGGAAACCCACCAGGTGACCCTAGGTGCATCACACACACTCTCAGCCACCCAAAAACCCCATGATAGGTTTGCCCTAGGGTTGCCCTAAGTCAAAGATGACTTGAAGGCACACAACGACAACATTATGAAAAGCTCTTAGTTCATCACCTCTTTCCTTCATTCATACATATGTACAGGAGGGAAAATGGTTTACAATTGGTATAAACATTTCTTGCCTTAAGACACAACAACTACTAATGTTCCATGGGGAGGATTCAGGGACTTTCCTCTGAAGGAGGTGAGATTGCTCACACTGGTCAACTTTGCCTAATACAATAATCTTTATCTCTTTGTGAAATCAGCAGGGATTTGGGAAATAATCTTCTGTAGCCACAATGGATTCAGGTGAATGCCAAAAGAATTAAAGAGCAACGCTGCCTTCTCCTTTTCCCAAAACACTGTTGTATACAGCTCACTAACATTATCACAAAGAGGCAATGCCTCTCTTATCAAGAGTGTATATTGCGGGTGGGGGAAGCCACAGATTACAAATGATACCCACAGATCCTTAAGGATATTTTCTTTTCCTCTAAAATATGTATTCATGCCATAGCTAAATATCCTTTTAGTAACATGATCATATCTTGTTTTATTCTGTATTCTTTTTTTATTATTTAGCATGTTTTGTTTAGTTCATCTGTATTGTGCCTTCCTCTCAATAATGGGTCTCAAAGTGGCTAACAAAATTTTTGAAACAATTCAGAATTTAAAAAACCATACAAAACTTTGATAAAAGTATAAATACAAAGCTTAATTAAAAAGCAATGAAACAGTTTGTAAAAATATTAAGCATTAATAACATTAAAATTCAGTAAAAGATATACAAGGCATAAAACTGTATAGCCCATCATTAACAGCCTAGCTCATTCAATTTCTAAAAGCCTAGTGGCACAAAAATATTTCCAATTGTCAATAGAAGGAGACTAAGGAAGTAGGCATCCTGGCCTCTCTAGAAAGGAAGTTCGAAAGATTGGGAGCAACCACTAGGAAGGGCCCCTCTCTTGGTCCCACCAAATGAGCCTGAGAAGGTGGTGGAACAGAGAGAAGGGCCTCTCCAGACAATCTTAGAATTCTAGTGGGCCCGTAAAGGGAGATGCTCAAAATCGCCTGGATCCAAGCAGTATAGGCTTCATAGGCAATCACCAACACTATGATTTGGGCCTAGAAAAGGACCAGCACCCAGTGGAACTTCTGCAACAAGGGAGTTGTGTGCTCCCTGTAGCATCCTCTACTTACCAATCTCCTGCAGCTCATGGAGAGAAGTGGCTTCAGTCAGCACCAAAGGATCACCGATAATGCCACCTTTCTACATGGCATCAACACATAGCGATCTGGTATAATCCCATAGGAACCATATACGATGGTTAAAGTGCCACATGAAGGCAGAGGTACTTTCACTTATCTAAGAAATTTCAAATTGTCCAATTTTAATTTTCCTGCTGTGTTTTTATTGTGATATTTTTACCAGCTTTTGGGTTATGTGCTTTTTATTCATCAGATGTTGGCTTTTTAACTATTATTTTACTGTAATTTTTATCCAGAGCATGTATAAAAAATTACATGGACATAACATGTAATTTTTGTAACATGTAACATGGACATAATGATCTTCTCTCTTTTCAAAATAACACAGCAACTTTTAATGTTGTTTTGTAATGCAAAACAATGACTGGCAACTTGGAAAATGTTGCTTTGGGGAGGTCATTTTGAGGGATGGGGTCAGTCTTGGTTATTTTTCTATTTTTAAGTGTATTTATGTTAATAATAATATGTTTTATTAATTATTATAATTATTAGCATTAGTATTTTTAAAAATGAAAAAGTTGTGTATTGCCAGCTTATCGCTTTCAGACTGATTAGTAACTAATTGCTTTGAGGGGAAATAGCAAGCAATGTTGAACATGCTTCTTTGTCAAAAGAAGGTTCTAGATTTTCTGTTTATTCTGTTAGGCAACATTCCTAAACCCCACTAGTAAGAAGTAAGGTCCATTGAACACAGTGGAGTTTACTTCTGAGTAAACTTGTATAATATTGGATGGTAATGCTGTGAGCCATGCTGAGAGGAATGATACTGATGCATACGATAGGGTACAAGTAATTCTTTACCAGCTTTTCCAATAGGTCACGAATTTCTATCACTCCAGCAGGACATCTATGCTAGTAGCGTTTTCTAGCATCATATCAAAGCAGTTCTACTGGAATACATCAATTTTCCAGTATATCTATGGCCAGTATTCTCCATTAGCTATGAAGTAAGAACCCTTCAAGGTCCAGCCTTGTCCAAACCTGGTGGAAACATTATTCACCCATGCTCTGATCACCAGCAGAATGGACCTCCTTCTTCCCATGTAGCTGATGTCTGATAGAAAAGACGTGGGAAGTTACAATTGTGTCACAATTGTGATTCAAGGTTTTTCCACACTATACTGTTATAGTGCTATTATTCCATTTTCCACATCCTGTGGAATTCTGGGGTTTGCAGTTCAGGGAGGGGCATTTAGAATTCTCAGCCAGAGAGCTCCTTGGGCTCAGTAAACTGCAAACCCAAGAATTCCACAGGATGTTGAAAGTGCGATAATAGCACTAGAACAGTATAGTGCAGAAAGGCCTTAAGAAGTGATCATGGATACAGAACAGTTGTCTAGATGTATTTATCTGTAATTGTTCCATATTCATGATGAGTGCCTGGCCATGATTTTTATGCTATTGCCATGATCATAACTCCCCCCACACAAACACACACTATATCAGGCATCAGCTGTATGGGGAGAACAAACTCCATTTTGCAGGCAATTGGAGCATGGTGAAAACATGTCTGTCAGGTTTGAGGATGTTGAGGAGGTTGCTTAGTACACAGAAGAGACTGATGAGAAATAATGATAATAATAATTAGTGGGAATATTAGTGGTATATTTAGTATACTTAACTATGTAGATGATGTAGAATACCAGTCCTTATCTCCCTGTTCATGCTTCCTGAAACAACTTAGCTGACAGATCTTCATTATATAAAAGAAACAAATCTTTATTTTACTTTCTCCATGGCAGTCCAGAAAGTAAAGGCCAATCTCACCCCTCACTCTGTTTAATTTGACAAGATTGTTGGAGCCATACTATGATGTGAGCTCTTGTGCCAACCTGCTGTCTTTTTTAAAAAAATAACGAAACAGGATGTACAATTACATATTTTCTTTAAAAAAGACTCGTTTATTGAACTGAATTAATGTCTTCCTCCAAGTGTATTCTTATTTACGTGAACTGTAGGCATTTTCTGTGTATCTGTTAGGACTAGATGAGCTCAGCCAAAACGGCATTTAGCTGACTTGAGGATTGGAAGCTTTGTGATTGCTGTTGAGTGTGAAATCTGCAGCATGATTAAAATCTCCCACTGCTAGAGAAAAAGTACACATTCAGATTCTTAGAAAAGCTTCCTTAAGCAGTTTTTATAAATACAATATAGTTGGTGTACAGATGTTAATAAAAAAAAAATACATCTAAGATTACCAGGACCACCATGGCTACATTAAGCAGTTTTGCTTTTGCAATCTCTTGAATAGCAAGACTCTGTATTTCTGGGCTTTTTGAGAGAACAGAACTGCAACGCCAGCATTCTCAGGCACATGGAGACTTAGCAATCTTCCTTCGTTCCAGTTTCCTGGCCACACAAGCTCATGCTACAGCTAGTCGCATGAAGCTTCTGAAAAAAATCCAGGCTAATGTGTGAAATACAAAAGAAAACACTGGGTGACTCTGGAGCCTGTTTGTATACCTCACCAGATCTGAGAATACATCTATATGATTGTATTTTCCAGTATAAATCAAACTGGGTCTCTGTGTGTGTTTGTGTGTGTGTGTTGTTGTTGGTCCGAGTTTCAATTGACTTTGTGCTGGGTGTGAATATATAAAACTCTCCTGTTCTAATAATGTAAATCTTCACTTATTACCTTCTTGGGCCCAAGAGCAAAAATTTATTTATTATTTTAATCATTTCTATCCCACCTTTTCCCCAATAATGGGATTCTAGGCAGTTTACAAATTGCTCAAACCAGAACAGATTAAAGCCATAAGAAATATCATTTTTAACTTTGTATCTTGTGAATTATAAACTACAAGTGTTTTTAAATTTGTTGTAAGCTGCAATAATAATAATAATAATAATAATAATAATAATAATAATAATAATAATACAGTGTGCCCTCTATATTTGCATGTGTTTCAGAAACCTCTGCAAATGGTGAAATTTGCACATGCTTGCATCCCATTATACTGAATGGTGGCAACATGCACATGGATGCTTCAGCTCATGTAGACGGTATTGCTGCCGTTTAGGTATAGGATGTGATGCAGTTACAGATGCTCAAATTTTCATATATAGAGACTGCTGCTAAAGAAGGCTCACTGTAATAATATCAGTAAAAATATTAAAATTGAACAGTCTGTACAATTAAACAAACTGTAAACCATTCAATGATAAAAGAGGTAAAAATATTTGAAATTCATTCAGACAATATAAAAAATCAGCAAAACAGCACAGAATACCAAGGCCCATCACAGCCTTTTACTCTTTCCAACTGTTTCTTCAGTAATATTTTACAGCTATTTATACTGGAAGAAGAGCCTCATGTGAATTCATCCATGGCAACTGTCTAAACTGTAATTTAGCTCTGTTTTTAATCAGGATAGGTAAATGTGTCCATTTCAGTTTCTTTCTTTGTCTCATTTTTCCAACCTTCAGCTTGTTCTGTCCCATTTCTATATGGTTTTGTGGAAGTGGGTTAAGTGAGCATGGAAATTTGTATGCATTTTGCATGCACTTTTTCCTAATGTGCACATTTTTTCACAAGCACTTTCCCCTCATATAATGCTTTGTTTCAGTAATACATGCATTTCTGGGTACACTTACCATTTTATATGCATTTCTTTTTTCCTTTGTAGAATAACATTTCAAAAATCAGTGAAGGGCAAATACCAAAGGACAACTCTGTTTCTGTTTGCAGCTTGTTTCAGAAAGCACAAATTTCGTAATGTGAAATCATCATTATTTTGCCCTGCCCCTAGATTTTCAAACAGTGATTTCTTGGAAGTTTCCCAGTGATATCTTGATCAACTCACTCAGACAGAGTCATAATACAAGGTACCCACACAAAATCCACTGGGCTTAGGACAAAATAATTGCAGTTAGCTGACCATAGAATTTTGGTTGTGTTCCTCTGTTATATGCTGAACATCCATATGTGGATGGCTAGGAAATACCTAAAGTAGAAATTGTGCGTCACTGACCAACAAACTAAGAACACTCCCTTCTGCATAAAGGTACAGACAGGGACCTGTCTTTGGGACTAGATTTTCTCCCAAGTTTGTCTCTGTTTTGTTTTTAAGGATTTTTTTAAGTCTTAATAATATGAACAAGAGGTTGAATGTGCTACTTTTTTGGACTATAACTCAAATAAACGTGGCCATTCTCATGTTCAGGCATACACAGACATGGACATCAAAGTTCTTCAAGTTTCAGCTCTCTCCCACAACTCTACAAAGTCCTTGTTTTGCAGTGGGATGGAGCAATGCATCTTGAAGCAGATGTAAATGCATGTGTATCCACACAAAATGCCAGCATTCTATCTACTGCTTTCATCTATCCTCACAGCTCACATACCTGCAGTTTCTGAAGTCCCTTCAGGACGGGTTAAATGATTAACAGGGAGAAAAGACATTTTAGCAATACGGAATGTGTGTGATGTGGAGGACAGTTCTGTGGATACCATGGACCACCACAAAGACAAATAAATGGGCCCAAGAGCAAATCAAGCCAAGACTCTCAGTAAAAGCCAAAATGGCTCAAACTGAGGTTATCATACTTTGGATACATCGTGAGACAACATGACTCATTGGAAACATTAATAATGCTTGATAAATTGGAATGCAGTGTTAAAACAGAAAGGCCACATCACAGATGGATTGACTCAATAAAAGACACCATGGCTTTTTGCTTGCATGTGTGATAACTGAAGCCCCTGTCAGAGCTGCTGATGATGAGCAGCAGCTGTTGGTCCCTGTGGCTCTGGCTGGAGATGAGTCCTGCAGCTCAGGAGCTCCCCCTAGTGCCATGGACCAAGCAGGCTCGGACGTTCCTCTGCCTGCTCCTTTAGATCAACAGGGATCCAATTCTGAAGATGCTCTGGAGCCTGCTTCAATCAGCCCCCAATCAAGGCGGAGACTCAAGAGAGCTGTGCAAAGGGAGGCTTCCTTGGCTAAGTTTAAGAAGCGGTGACTGGGCACACCTGTGCCTTGGGCTATTTAACTGTGTGTTTGGAAGCTTCCCTTTGTTTGTGGCAAACTTCTTACAAGCCTTCCCCTTGCCTGTTCCTTGCTTCCAGCAGCTGGCTCTTGATACCTTGGATTGATCTCTTGGCTCCAGACCTCTGGCTTTTGGAACTCTGACTATGGCTTTTGCTTGTCGCTCTGGCTTAGGTAAATGGACTTCCTTTGAGTAGTTGCTTGCTTGACTCCCCCTGGCAGGACTCTGCTAGCTCTCCCACTCCCTTCTCTGGGCTGGCTTGCCACCTGGGTCTCTGCCCTTGACAGTGTGTCCCAAGCAGAGGTTTTGATGACTGGGGTTCTTCTAGATCTTTCATTCACAGAGTTTCCATAGTTTGAAGCTGGTTTGGAAAATCAGTTTTGAGTTATTCTTATCTAAGAAAACACTGCAAAATTCATGGGGTCACCATAAGTCTAAAGGGAACCTGAAGTCACATGCCCACAACCACTATCACCACCACCCTAACAACAACATGTGTGTGTAGTGGGGGGACTGGATATTTGGACCAGTGTTCATTTGTGTAAAAATAAGGATATTAGACATATGGAAGTCTGGCCCTATCTTCCTCTCTGAAATGTTGGCAGGTGTGTGAGAGACTGCTTAGACAATCTAAATCAGGAGTGGATCATCTGGGCTAGGGGTGAGAACCAGTTTTTATTCCTACAGCAGGCTGCACCATGGGCTTTTTCACCCTGAACAATTCTTGCTGCTTTGGTACTACTTTAACTGCCATTACTGCTGCTTGGTACAATTTAACTGCCATCATCCAGAACCCTGGGATTTATAGCTTGGTAAGGGACATGAGCTCTCTGGTAAATAATTCTAAATATCTCACAAAATTACAAATTCCAATGCTACAGAGGATAGAACCACAGCAATTAAAGTGGTGTTAAAGAGCTACAGTTCTGCACTATGAAAGAATTCTGGCCAAATATTGGCCAAAAAAAAGAAAAAAAATAATATGAGGTAACTTGGTGTTGTGATTTCTGGGTTTGTTGGGACATTTTAGGAGGGATAGGGTAAGCAAATCTGCCATTTCTAGTGGGGGCACTAGAATTGGACCTGACCTTTTCCAACATTTTTTCAATGCCCAAAATTGAGGGGAGAAGTGCAGACCTTGGGAGTTAGGGGCTGCAAAAAATGGCTTGGACAGAATACATATAATCTACAAGCCACAGTTTCTCCACCTGCAATCTAAACAGTCACCCTATGTGTTCATTGATACACAAATAACATCAAACTAGGCATAGTAGCTAAAACCTCAGAACACAGAATCAGAATTCAAGATGACTTCAACAAGTTGGAAGACTGGACCAAAACTAACAGTATGAATTTCAACAGGAATAAATATAAAATATATAAAGCAAATGCAGAAATTCAGAATGGGTAACAGTTGGCTTGACAGCAGTGTGTATGGCCCTTTCCACAGGATGTTGTTGTCCTGTATTACAGACAGGAGAAGGATGGGATCTGGATGACGTTTATGTATGATTTGTCCAGGTCTCATCATTTTCCCATCCCCAGGTGGCACAATTGCATGGCAAGTCATTGACGGGTTTTACCCATCAATGACCAGAAATCGTGCAGCCCTTCTGATACCTTCCCGCACTTATCTTAGGTGTGGAGGTTCTCAAAGCACAATGGCTGCACTTCCTGCCCCAGTGCAGCCTAGGACTGTGCTCAGCTGCACTATGGAAGGAAAAAGTGGCACCATCATGCTTCCCCCATTCACAGAGGTAGCTGGTGTGGTGGAGTGCATTCCTGTTGCGCTCCCCTCTTGGAAGAGGCTCTACTGAGATCCCTATGGGATGCAGCCAGGATCCAGTAAGCTGCAGAAAGAGCACATGAAAAGGATGTAGGAGTGTCAGTACACCACAAAATAAATATTGGTCAATAGTGTGATGCAGGCCCCATTCTCAAAAACCAGATGCAATTCCAGGCTGCATCAATAATGTTCAGATGAAGGGAACTAATAGTATCACTCCATTCTACTTCAAACAGACCTCGCCTTGAGATGTCCAGTTCTGGGCAGCATAGTTTAAGAAAGTGATAGAAAAGCTGGAACATGTCCACAGAAGAAGAACAAAGATGGTAAAGTTTCTAGAAACAAAGACCATTGAGTGATAGTTGAGGGAGTTGAGCATGCTTGAGCTAGAAAAAAAGATGACTGAGAAGTGATTTGATAGCCATCTTCAAATTTCTGAAAGGTTATTGTATGAAAAATGGGAGAAGCTTAATTTCTGATGCTTCACTAGAGCTCAGTATCTGAACCAGTGGATTGAAATTACAAGAAAGATTTCAACTAGACTTTAAAAGGCATTAGCTAACGCTAACAATTCAACAGTGGAATAAACTATCTCAGAAGGTAGTGGACCATCTTTCATTGATGGTATTTAAATAGAGGTTAAATTTTATCCCTGGCAAAGGGTGGGACAAGATGGTCCACCTGTCCCTTCTAACTTTACAATTCTGTTAGTCTATATGATCTCATGCATTGTGCATGCAGATGCTTCTCATGCCAAAAGCACCTATCCTTTTTAAGCAGGGATAGGGAACATATGGCCTTCCAGATGTTGTTGGACCCTGGCATCCACCATCTCATGGTAGCATGGCCTTTAGTGTGAGATGATGGGAATCAACATCTGGAGTGCTACACATTCCACACTCCTGCTTTAAATCAGCAGGGGCTGGCAGTTGCTTGGAAAAACAGAAGACAGAAGGGAGATATTGACAAGGTTCACTATGGCATTTGGTTTGCTGTCTTTTTCCTTACTATAACTATATTAATCCTCAACAACAGCTGATGTTTTCACAGCCAGCATTTTTCCTGATTGCATCTAAACAGCCCTCCCTGATATGTTGCCAACGGGCACACATTTTAAGCCACATTTTGTCCTCAAGCATTCAAACATTGACTTTGAAGCTTGTTTGTAACCTATCATCCCTTAACAAAGCCAGAAGAAATTGCAGAATTCTCTCTGCAAAGTTAACTATATTATGGAAAAAGTAGGTTGTCAAGGAACACGAATGAAGGACCTAGCAAGGAAACTGATGTTTTCCTGTCAGCAGAGTTAAAAGAAAGCAACAGAAAGCAGGACCTTAAATTGCAGGGGAGAGGCATATATCAGGGAAATGAGCAGCAAGAGAGGTGAGCCGTGAGGATCAAAACAAGTGATCAAAGGCATGAAAATGCAGACAGTAAATGGGAAACTGTTCGGATAAACTCATAAAAGGGCCAAAATGAATTTGTATACAAATGTGTTCAGAAAGATCCATGTCGGCTGTTTCACCCCACAAAATAACTCACCGGAAAACACCAATGGGAAGTGGAGACGGCAGAGATGGGTCTGACAACCTTGCTCCCAACTGGTTCCTCTCCATTGTCAATCACTTCCCCCTCCCAGTAGTATTCCCACCTATTTTTCTACAGCTCCATCCTCCTGCTTGCTTAGTGGAACGTAGAGAAGGAAATGCATACAACATCATAGAGTGAGATAGAACCATTTTAAAGCAGATATTTCAATTACCCCTCAAAAAACCAAACACAATGCATCATTTATAATTCTGCCTTAGTTTCTTATTCACTTCCTGTGTCTTCCTGCATGGCAGGAGACTGGACTAAATACCCCTTGTGATTCCTTTCATTTTCATGATTCTATCATTCTCTGATTATCAAGATGATTCAAGTAGGTCATGCTCCAATGTAAATCCCAAACTAGACTTCTTCAGATTTCACCAAGATTGCCTGATAAATACAGGTTGGGCATTCCTAATCCAGAAATCCAAAACCCCAAAATCTCCAAAAATTGAATCTTTTTACCTCCAGCCACTAGCATCGGCCCTTAAAGTTGTGGCAGTGGTGGTTCTGCTTGTTTTCCTCTCAGATCCTCAGTCTCTCTCCAGCCTTGCATCTCATATACAACATAAGTAGCAAACAAATGAGATGCAAGGCTGGAGAGAAATGTGAGGCTAGAGATAGAAATAAGGATCTGTGAAATGGTGACAATCCAAGTCTAGTGCTTGGTGCAAATCCACACCTCCCTCCATTTCATAGATCCCCACATCTCCCTCCAGTCTCACATCTTTCTCCAGCCTCATGTCTCATTCATTCACTACCTATGTCGTGTATGAGAGTTGAGGCTAGAGAGAAACGAGGAGTCTGAAAGACTGAGGACAAAAGGGACCTGATACCTCTATTTTAAAAAATACAGTACTGTACAAGAGATCTCTAGGGAGCCTGCCAGCCACTGATTTCTGCCTTTGAGGCAAAGGCTGCAGCACTCCTGCTCGTTCATTCACAGGGTTCTCAGAGATCTTCTATAGAGTACTGTATTTTATGTATATACATGTTTTCCAAAAATTTTTAAAAAATCTGAAATATGAAACTTTTCTGTTCCCAAGCATTTTGGATAAGGGATACTAAACCTGAGCAATCTTTTTCTAACTGCAAATTATCAGTTTTCAAGCAGCAACTTTTTTTTTTCCAATTGCACATTTTTATCCAACAGGACACTAAAAACAAAAACTGGAGACAATCCTACCTCTTGGTACACTTTTGTCTTACCTCTGAACTTCAGAAAAATCAGATTTTTAACAGATCCTTTGAATCCTCAATCACAGAAGAAAAGAAGTCAGACATTCCCATTCATTCATTTATACTAATTAGGCTTATACTAATATGTTCATTATATAGAGAAAGATAATTCCACCGAGAGTTGTCAGCATTCTTGCTGGTCCCTGTGCCTCTGTTTGAAGTTAAAGCTAGATTGGCAGGTACATTTGGTGATCATTTTTTACTTTTATACCATGAAATATTTTTGCCTACAGGTGTCAAGTGTATCAAACTAAGCTATGATTAGAGGAACAAATTGCAGCCAAAAAATACTGAGAGTGCTGGGTTTTTGTTTTGTTTTGTTTTTAAAAAAAGAAGTCCAAAGAGGCAGCCATACCATTCTGCTAACAATGAACCATATGCTGAAGAGATGGAAATGGAAGTCCTGTATAGGATTTCTAGATCTTAGGGCCTGGCCTCTCTTCTCCCATCCACAGGGAATAAAAGATCTCTAAATTAGAGCACTGCCTTGAAAAATGTGCATGTATATGTGCACACGTACATGAGTATTTCTCATCACTTAAACTTAAGTTTTTTTATTTGAATTGCATATTTTGTGCAACTGTGGTCACTATATCACCTATTATGCTTAATAACATCACCAGAGTGTGACTTCCGTTTTTTTCCAAAGGGGTTGATCATAGATCTCAGGTTTTGGCCCTGAAATTACATCAGATGCATGGACTGCAATCCAGAATTTTATGAATATATACAATACACATGGCTACAGGTGGGATGTTAAACAGTGAGATCAGAGGGCAATGAAATGCAGAGAGTTCTGCCAGTGGCAACCACATTATTACTATTGGTCCTTCACTAAACTGTTGTAAATGAGAGTCATCCTGGCAGAAGGTAGATTAATTAATCCATGTAGTATGATTAGAAACTGTTGTCCTGATTCAAATCTAAGGCAATAGAATGAGTCCTCTGCCTGAACTGTTACTTTAGTATTCGTTTGAAGTTTCTTTGTTCCATAATGATCAGCTTAAAGTCAGCAACAATTTCTGATGAGGCTGAATTGTTCTTCACTGGTTTTTGGATCCTCCTATTTCTCATGTCAGATTTATGTCCATTTATTCTTTTGCATAGGGCTTGGGTTGTTGGCTCTAACACTAACAGGGAGAAGTTCAGGATGAAAAGCTTAAGCACTCCAATGCCTTATTTTTTTAAAAAAAAAAATAATGCTGTGCTACAGAATGATAAATAATACTTGCTTACTCTACCTGGGGAAAGTTGTATTTCTTAAAAAAACAAAAAACATCTTGTCATTGTTCAGCCATTGACCCTGAACTGCAGACTTTACCTTACTTTGAGTCAATACTTCCATCAAAAAAGAACATAGTATCCCCACAGAAATTCAGGGTCTGTTTTGCCAGCACATTAAAAGAGAGTTTATCTAAGTACATCAGACGAGAAACATTGTACATTGGGTGCAAACACTGTGATCTCGGAAATTTCCAGCCACAGGGAAACAGAATGTAATTTGTTAAATTACTTAGAGTGGGTGGGAGTGAGACTGTAGCAATGACTGTACAAAGAATCTGCTACTAATTGAAGAATAACTGAAGACGCCAGTAGATGGATTTTTCCCATGAAAGATGATAGGCACCAAAAGGACTGCTACTCATTTAAAAATCCTATTAGACATTCCTCCTTGGGACACTGGCTATTTATTGGGTAGCATTTGTTCCATTAGTTGCCATGCCCTAAAACCCAGACTAATGAATGATATAACCCCTATCTGTTTAGTGCCTTGGTTTCCTTTCAGAAACATTTTAGAAGACTAGCTTTGTTATAAACAATTAATCTTCCTCCCTGGTAATTCAAGGTGAATGGAACTGTTTCACCATATGCCCAATTAACTACTAAGCCATAGTTTCCCACACTACCAGGTTGTGGGAGCTGAACTTCATAAAACAGTTTCCATCCTTTGTGGGTTGATGTGAATGTCTGGACAAAGCTAATTTTGGAGACTTCCCTGAAGCTGTGTTGGCTGGAAGTATAGGACAAAAAAGTAACTTTGCCAGGCCATTGTGCTACTAACTCTTGGTATGCTCAGAACTGTTGTGGTGACCAAACAACTGGTCCTGAGGTACTGAAATAAAAAGATTTTTTTTCTTTGACTCTGATTTTGACCTGATTTGAAGAAGAAAAACAGGAGCCTAAAAAGTTAGCCTATCAAATTCTACACAAAAGAGGGAACTTTGACAGTTCTGTTCTGTGTTACCCCTGCAAAACTATGACATGACAAGCTGTATGTGCCAAAATGCCACTTTCCATTAAAGATAAAGCCATGCCCTCTCTTTCATCTCCTCAACATATGGTTTGTGGTTAGCAGTATTTGGTTACTTGTACTCATTCAAATCTGCTCTGAGGACAGAGTGTGCTGGTCCTTAGGAACAGGTCGTAATTCTGTTAAATTGAAAAGATGGGATGTAAGATCATATCTCCCTATTCAAGTAACATGCACTAAGTTTGCCATGATTTATATACTTTGGCTTGACAAATCTGTAGATTGTGGCAATAGAATTTTTCATTGGTTAATAAGAAGAGAAATGTGTGTGAAGTACTAAATGTGAGCAAGTGAAATCAAAATGTGCTGTGTAATGTAAGTTGTCATTTTTTAAAAAACATTGCTACTGTATTTTGATCCCATCCTTTGTTCATGGAACTCAAGACAGCATAGACTATTCCCCGATTTTATCCTCAAGCCATCCTTGTAAAGAAGGAACAGACAAGAGACAATAAATAACCCAAGATTATCTAGTCAGTTAAGCAGACATTTGCACATGGGATATCTTGAAACATAGAATCATAGAAATGCAGAGTTGGAAGAAACCACAGGGGCCATCCAGTCCAACCCCCCGCCATGCAGGAACACCCTCAAAGCACTCCCGACAGATGGCCATCCAGCCTCTGCTTAAAAACCTCCAAAGAAGGAGACTCCACTACACTCCGAGGCAGCATATTCCACTGCCGGACAGCCCTGACCGTCAGGAAGTTCTTCCTGAGGTTCAGATGGAATCTCCTTTCCTGCAGCTTGAATCCATTGCTCCTTGTCCTGGTCTCTGGAGCAGCAGAAAGCAAGCCCACTCCCTCCTCTACATGGCATCCCTTCATATATTTAAACATGGCTATCATGTCCCCTCTTAACCTTGACTAACTCAATTATCCCCTAGCCATTTTGGGTTTTCTGCGAAGGAGGATGAGGGGGGTTTTCCCATTAATAGAGAGAGAGAGAAAAAATTATCATAGGAGCAAAGAAGCCTTCAGCAAGTGTGCCACAAGTCAGGTTAAATGTACCATTATAGTGGGCGGTAAGAAGTATGTGTTATCTCCTGTATCTTGGTGCAGTTTTGCAACTGATCTGGTATGTGAACAGCACAGCACCTCATGGAAAAATAAAAAGGTAAGCCTGATTGTTTACGCGGTTTCCAAGGGTGTAGTAATGGGAGGGGGTAAAGAGGGCATTGCACACCAATAAAAATTCTGTCCCTCCAAAATGCTGTTTTGGTCTCCAAATTTCTAGCATTGCATGAGTGAGACCCTAATAGCAATAAACACTTAGAACTCTTGTACTTTGTGTGTTTGTTTCCCTTGGAAGCTTTGCTTTCTCCTTTTTCTTTGGATGCCTAAAATGGTCAACTGACATTTTAAGTTACTACCATGGTTGAATTTTGGGGAGTGAAGGGAGATTTAGTTGGAGAGGCAGAATTCTTATTTGGGAAAGGAATTCCCTCATTTTGGACCCCTGCTGCAACATCCCAGGGAGTACCACAGCCTGTATCTCCATCACTTGTGCTATGTATGCCACAGGTTAGCCATCTGTGCATAACTTCTGTAGTCTTCCAGTTGAAAATTCTTCTTGAACGCAAATATCAGCCTCTGCAGAGACATTTGGATGAGGGCCATGGCAGAGGAAGGGTTAATCTTTCCTTTCCCCATCTCCTGAAGTCCTAATGTTTGCTCAGACTCTTATAGAGCTGCATTTAAAAAGAAAAAAGCCACTGCCAGGTCTGGTAGGCTCCCTGCCATGAAAATATTAACCTGTTGAATGTGTATTCTTTGCTAACTGCTACTTTGTATTTAACCATTGCACTAACAGGGCTGCTTTGTATCCATTTGTCTTAAGTACTGCTAATTGCTGCTTCATTGTAATCCATAGACTGCTGGCTGTTACATTGTGTTTTATGATAGGGTAGAGCAGGAGATCAAAACTAAGGCCTTGTCCTTACCACACCTCCTTCCATTGCCCTCCCATTACAATACTGGCAGTGCCTTTGCCAGGAAGGGAGCATGACATGAGCACTCCCCAATGCACCTGGCCAGCTCCCTGTAGAAGAGAGTGCAAGCGACATGCACCTTCTTTCTGCAGTGCAGCTGGCCTCTTTCCTGTGCTGCCCTGGAGAAGGATGTGGATGATCACATTTCTGCCCCTTCTGCATGGCTGGCAGTGATAGGAGCATCATGCAATCGTGGGCACTTAATGGATTTTTTCTGTTAAGAGAATATCCTGCTATTGTGAGGGGTGGGAACAGGATGGCAGCAAGACTGCAATGACATTGTGCAAAAGCACAACCTGCAGACCGCTGCCATTGTATCCCCATCATGGGACTGCAATGCCATGCACAAATGGCCTGAGACTGGCAGTGGTGGGATGATATGAGAACCAAGCACTGTAGAGATAGAAAAATATGCACAAAGGGTCATCCTGGGCAAGAGCATATATGATTGTGGCAAGCACCAGCCTGGGAAAATAAAGGAGGGAGGAATAGACACTTGAAAGGATTTATGGTTGGGACCAATGAATGCTTTGCAACCTAAACTTGAATTGGTAACCTGTAAAAGATGCATGTCCTATGTACCTTCTGGTTTTGGCAACTTCTGTGGAAGTGTGTTGCATTGCTCATGTTTATCTATAAAAAATAAACTTCTGTCCACCTCAGAGTGAGTTTTGTGGAATATGGGTTATCCAGTACATGAGACCAACTGAATCCATGAAATTAACTTCACATTTAGTGCAACCAGAATTTATACTAAATGGACATGGAAATGTTTAGAGTACTTTTTTAGTATCCAGTTCCAGAGTGGATAACGGGGGTTTTTTAACAAAAATTTTTTTCCAAGATTTAAATGAACCACCTTGCCTCTTGTATAAAGAGAAAGGTGGGATAACAAATTAAACTAAACTTCACTTAATTAATAAATATGTGCCTTAAGTTGAGTTTAATTTAGGCTCAATCTAAAGCTGTACACACTCATCTGGTAATCATTTCTCCAGTTCCTGACATGCCAGAGCCAGTTTTTGTTACTAAAAAGTAGTGGAATGGCACTCTGCACTTATTCAAGGGAACAAAGATCTTGTTTACAGTTTCAGTGAGAAAGGGTTTTTAAAGCTTCATATGTTCAGGATGAAACAGAGGAAGAATATGTCAAAAGGAGAGATGGCAGCAGTATTCAGATATGTGACAAGTTGTCACGGAGAACATTGTCTGCCTTGCTCTGGAGGGCAGGACTAGAACCAGTGGTGGAAACAGAAGGCAGCAGATTTTGATAAAAAGTTGCATTGCAGAGACTGTACAGAGGATTGGGTTGGACTACATGAGTTTTATATTTCCATTCTTTGTTCCAGTGTTCAGCTTTGGCACTGAAAAAAAGGAGTCCAGAATTGAGCCCTGGCCAACAGTAAGTTCTGTGCAGCTCTCCCTGCTCAGTAAAGCCTACATATTATGAGAAAATTCATCTAGTAAACAGGAATAAAAAAATGCATGGAATGCAAATCCTAATGGTAAAATTACAGCGTTGGAGGCTGCACTACACATGTTACCCAGCAGGAGATGGAATAGAAATTACAAGGAAGTAGAGTAGGTAGAAAGTGCCAAATGGAAAATGAGATGTTTGCGTCTTCTACACTCTTATATTTTCCATGCACACATGTGCAAGCACACACACATTTTTTTCCATCTTTCCAAAGGCATCACTGGTTTAGCTCAATGAAAGCAAGGGGGGAAAAAAGCAGTTACATAAATTCTGACATAGATGATGTTTCAATGCAGGTGGAGAGGCATAATTTAATGCAAGAGAAGGCACAGTAGCTGCTCAGGTAGCAGTTCAGTTGCTTTGGAATTTGGCACATAAAAATCATAAACACAAGCCTTGTGCTTTGCTCAGAATAAATTTATGTAGCATAAAGCATGTTTCACTTATCTCCCAAGAAATGAGTCAGATCTGGAATGAAGCTAAGCAATTGTTGGTTTGTTTCTGTCCACCTGCTGGGTTCAGTCTTGCTGTTATTGCTAGGAGGGTGACATCTGAATCAGAGACTTCAATTTTTGGTATCTTTCCTCCACATAGTAACTCTATTCAGCTCTGTGTCTACAAGTATCAAGCCAATATGGGTCATAGACAGGTGGTCAAGGAAGTTTGCTAAAATTGAGAAGAGTTGCAGTAGTGAAATCTCAGCTGTTGCAGAACCCAGTAGTCACCATAATCAGTGCCACAAGGGAAAACCAAAGAGACCTGCACCATAAGCCAGTCCAGAGTACAAAAATCCAGATACATCTGCAAGTAGGAAGCACAGAAAAGCCAAGAAGAATGAATGGCTGAGAACAACAAAAACTCCCCACGGCTGCTGTTGGATTTATAGCCACCTTAACCTTGAGACAGGAGGTGCTAGATTGCTCAGTGTTTACTATTAAAGAGGTGTTGCCTCCTCCACTGCTGTTCCTTGTCATGATGACATTCCACAAATGAGGGGGTGTCTGCTCAGTATCTCTCAACTCCAGCTAAGCAGGGGGTCCACTCTGTTAAAATTCCTCATCAGTTGATGGACCACTAGCTGCTCAGACATGGACAGGAGGAGCCATCATCTGGAACCAGTCACATAGGGATGGGGGTGGGGGGCGGTTTGCCCCGGGCGGTAATGTTGTTGGGGTGTCCCAGCCTGTGGCCATGCCCCCATGCACCCTGGCCACAGCCCCTGCAGCCACGCCTCCACACACAGTGGCCATGCCCCTTGTGCCGTAACCTCGCCCCCCTCCCGCCTCCCCTCCACACCCTCCAAGCTCTGCCACTGTCTGGAACCAAAGGCTTTTCTGACTGTGTTGGACTCTGCAGATTCCATGCGGTGAGCTATGGTATATACAAACTAAAATAATGACTTTATTCAACCTGTTATTTCATTATATACCAGTCCTCTCAGGAAGGGAAACAGTACATCAGTCCTTTGTCTACCTTCAGAAGGAATTCAGCCTCTGATAGTTTTTCACCCCCTTTATTTATATGAAGCAGTCCTTGTTTGTGGTCTGTGATCACTCCAAATTCATAAATAGTTTAGCATGAAACAGACTTTTTCCTAGATTCCAACTCCCAGAAGCCTTCAACTAGCCTGGCCATTGGACATGGGAGTTCTAGTCCAAAAAAGGCAACTTCTGCAAGGTTTGAGACAGGGTGGTTTCAACAATAGGAGATTGTCCTGTTCTATAAACTACAAGAAGTGAAAGTGCAATTGATTTCTGAACATTCAGGGGGCATTCTGTCTTGTCCTTTGTGCACATGAGGTCCACAGACCTATGTGCATGGCACAGGCAGTTGGGAGGTAGCTGGGAAAAGACAAATAAGGTAAGATGAAAGGAGAAGGAGTGAAGAAGGAATGATAGCTGTTGTTGCCTCTGAGTATCTAGGCTTATTTGTATTTTCTCTCACTGTAGCTCTCAACTCTTCTGTCAGTGAGAAATCATTGGTTTCCAAAGCACAGCCTATTATCTTACTTTTTTTTACTTCTCAGAACAGGGAGCAAATCTTTTTGTGTTAATGTCAAACAAAGAAATTGCTTCTTTATTTGAAAATATTTGAATGACAGAAAAAAAAATGGGTTTCCCAACTCTGATGAGAAAAACTCTGGATGAACAAGAATCAATGTGGTTTGGGACTTATTCTGCACAAAGAATGCACTTTTTTTTTTGGCACAGAAAATAGCATTTCTATAATAACATTTTCTGTACAGAAAGCAAGCTTTCTGTACAGAAAACGTTATTCTTTTTTGCAAATGCTGTTTTCTATACAAAAAATGAGCATTTTTTGCACAGAAGTCTCAAACTGCAAATAGTCCTAAAAAACAGGCAATTTTTAAGAACTTTCTCAAAGTTCAAAGAAAAACTCTGATGTTATTTGTTCTGTCCTCTGAGAACAAAATTTGCAAAGATTTACATCACTTGGTTAGGCTGAGAATGGTATTTCACACCCATTGGTTAGAGCAGAGCTTTCCAAACTTTTCGTGTTGGTGACACACTTTACAGACACGCATCATTTTGCAACACAGTAATTCAGTTTTACTAGCAAATCAGAGATTAAACTAACCCCTCATAAGAGATACAGACACATACATAAATTGTAATAACAAAATGTACGGGGATACAACATATCTCAGGAAAATCTTTCATATATTTTTGAAACTATACGATTTATAAATAATAACATACATTTCCAAGATTGTAGGTGACACACCTACACCCTTCAGGCGACACACTAACATGTCGCGGCACACCATTTGGAAAGCCCTGGGTTAGAGGCTTAAAAGAACACTTCTCCAAATAATATATTCTCCATTGGATGAAATGACAAAAATAAAGAACAGCATCAAGTGGGTTAATTGAAGTAGGAAACTGTAGGGTGATGGTATAGTTGAGTCCAGCATGACTGTGAATGCACAAAATAAAATAACACAATAATAATCTTTATTCCGAAAGTACAAGTTAAGTTACACTAATTGCCTTTATTATACTGGGACACTTTCTTTCATCCTTGCAGTTCCATATGCACATGTTGCGCATGTTGATTTTGTTCCTGTAAGACTGAAGCTTCCTGTTAAGACAAAAGCTTTCATTTAGGGAAAGATCAGAGTTGCCTATAAAAATTGCAAATATGTCTGGCTGTTTTGGTTTCAAATAGCCCACTTAAAACACTTTTTTTTTCACTACAGCATAGCCATTAGAATTGCACATCTTTAAATGAAATCAATATATACAAATTAGCCATGGCTGTTGCTTCCCCAGTCAAGAACTGTAGCATCATTTCAAAGGCAAGATCTGCAGAGAAGCCTTCATGTACAGAACTTGGAACAGGCTCCTATTTTGGGCTACAGTTCCTAGAAGATGGCTGGGAAAGTTACAGAACTATAGTCCACAAGGCAACTTTTCCAAGTTTTCTTCAATTGTGCCATAACTACTATCATCAAGGTTCAGTTCTTATATCTGTTTTCAGCTGCAAGGGTCAACATGAGAAACTCATGAAGCAAGAAAAGATGGAAAGTGCCCATGAGTGGAGTCCTGGCCACTGTAGATCTCTCTCACCTTTCCTGGAATAACCACAGAAAGTTCTGGCAGTTCAGAAGAAAGAGGGTTCCTGGTCAGCTCATTTCTCAAGACAGATTTAGCTACGCAACTTTTCTTTTCCTAAACATTACTAATCCTGTCTGAGAGGCAACATTTAGCTCCTTTGTCCATTCATATCCAGAGGCCCAGTGAAGTGAGCAGTGGCAGGAATCTGAAGAGGCCCATGTGCAGGTTCTCTCCATGCATTCCTCTTCTTTTCATCCCCCAGACAACCAGGTGGCTGCTGTCAGAATTAGTCTTCTGTTTTTTAATACATGTTTGGGATTCAGCAACCCATAGACTGCTGGAAGGCTGCATTTTCCCCTACTACCTATATACTATTTTCATTCTGCTCTTCTTCCAATAAAATCAGGGTGGAGTATGTCATTTTCCCCATTTAATCTTCCATGAGGAATAGGTTAGCTTGAAAGAAACAGATGAGCAACCAGTGAGCTTCTTGCCTGATGGAGCAACCTCACTTTTGGTGCTATAGCCATAGTCCAACATTCTAAGCACTATTGCATGCTCATATAGCGGATGATGGTGTGATCAAGGTCATTGTGCTTTCCTTGGCCATAGGTAGGGCCAACACTACCATTAGGCAGGATGAGATAAATACTTGAGACAGTACTTGATGAAAGCAGAGGAAGAAAAGACAAGACTTCTAAGCTTCAACCATTCCTCCCAAGTAGCCAGGCCATTCATCCCTGCTAGAGGACAGAGTGGATGTGGCAGTTAACTTGTACTAACCATAAACCAGCCTGCTGCCCTCAAGTGGCAGTCATCCAAATATTTCTTCTCTCCATGGATGGGAGAAACCATCTGGTCCTTCACCTCAGGCTACAGGTAGTGGCAGTTCAACTTTTTTGCCTGCTCAGTTTTGTTCCTTGCAACTTGTGAAGCAGGCTGTCATTGCTCTCATATATGCCCTTCATTGGGATATGTGCAAGTTTGCTTTTGGACAAGACCTGTTAGTTGTTGTCAAGTCATCTCTGACTTATAGTGACCCTATGACTGGCCCTGCTCAGGTCTTACAGACTGAGGGCTGTGGCTTGCTTGCTTGAATCTCTCCATCTGTAATGTGGACTTCTTCTTTTCCTACCACCTTCTACCTTACCAAGCATTATTGTCTTTTCTAATGAGTCATTTCTTCTCATGATATGTCTAAAGTATGACAGCCTCTGCTTAGTCATCTTGGTTTATAGGGAGAGTTCAGGCAACACTACATGCAAAAGAAAGAAAGCAAGTAAGCAAGCAAGCAAGCAAGCAAGCAAGCATTAGCCACCATCAATCTGTGATGCCATCTCACAAGCCATCTTCAAAAATAATTTTTAATTGTTTTAATATTGTGAATAGTTTGATTATATTTTAAGGTTGAGCTTTGTATATTTTTAGCTATACAGTCAGCCCTCCACATTTGAGGGTTTCACTTTTATGGATTTCATGGATTATTCATGGATTATTTGCTGCCACCTCTGCTGCTTCCCTATGCCATTTTTAATAGGGACTGCAAGCCTTGTGAGACTAAGAAACTGACAAAGAAACTTATAAGTCCCTATTAAAAATGGTGTGGGGCAGCAGTGGAGGTGGCAGTAAGCCCCATCAGCCACCTGCTTCTGCCTTGTGAAGGAACCCTGGTGCCTCAAAAGAATCCACAGTGGGTTGAATATGGTGATCATACTTTTTTCTGTGTGTGTTAAATATGATTTGAGAGGACTTAGAGTTATTCATGTTTTTTCCACTTTCACAGGGGTCCTGTGCCCCTAACTCTAGCAAATGTGGAGGGATGACTGTATTGTACTTGTTTTAAATTGTAACCTACCTTTTCCCCAATTTTGGGGAAAAATTTGGACAGAAATACAGATGATGATGATGATGATAATAGTAGTAGTAGTAGTAGTAGTAGTAGTAGTAGTAGTAGTAGTCTGTAAGTTTGAATCTTAAAAACCTGTAGGATTTTTATATCATCATTCTCAACAACTTTTTCATCAGTTCTTTTCAGATGGTAAATCATATTTTTCACATAGATTCCAATGTATCATTGCAGCCACTTTATCATGGCATTTTTTTTATATTCAATCTGCATGATCTTGCTGTAGAAACTGAATTCAGTAGCCTTATCTTTTTTTCTTTACACAAGTAACTTTTGCTATTTTTATGGGGGTGAGGGTTCCTCAATATTTGCCTGGATGCCATTTGTGTGAAGTGCTTGTTCTTGAACCACAGATCTAGGTCCTTCTGTTTCTTTTTTTTTTCCTTCTTCTTCTAATGTTCCATTCTATGATCATTTCTTCTTCTCAGTTCTCCCTTTTGTCATTTGAATGTATGGTGTGAACTTCATATACATGGAAGTTCTTCTCCAGGAACCCTTGCAAATAATGGGATTCTCAGATGCTTGCATCCCACTACATTCTATGGCAGTGACAAGCATGCACGTGTGCCAATGTATTCATGTGTATGTCACAACCATTTTAAGTATAGGAATGCAGCACTTCATGCAAACACAAATTTGTGCATGATGAGGATGCGAACTGCAGGTGAGGAAAGCTTATTGTAATGACTGTGGAGTGATTTGCCAAGCTCCAAGGCAATATAGATCTATCAATATTTTCTCTTTCACTCAAGGATCTTTCCTCTAATTTAGCTGTTTACTTCACTTGTAGTATCCCTTGGCACCCAGTATTACTTGGTATGTAAAGTTACTTAATATCACTTCAAGGATGCAAAGTATGATTTGCTGTCATAGGCCCTTTCTGAGTGACGTCACTGTCTTGCTTCTGCCACAGGATGGCAGAGGTTGGCAAGATGGGCTTCCACACGACATCGTCACTGTCCTGCTGCCATTCTGTCATGAAACACCACATTCACTCAGCATTTGCAAAACGGAAAAAAATCTATTTTGCACTTCCAATCCCATAGCACTCCTGTACTTACAATTGTGCGGAAGCCATGGAAGCGCGATTGCAATGTTTCCTGCCCCAGTGCAGCAATGGCAAGTGCCCTACTGTGCTGCAGAAGGAAGAGGCAGAGCCATCGCACTTCCTTCAACAAGGGACAAGTGGGTGCAGAGGGGAGTATTGCTGACACACTCCCTTCTGGACAATGCGGAAGAGCGTTGTTGTGAGGAAATGGCCATAGTTTTCCTAGTTTTTCTAGCTGGTGTATCTAGTTCTCCTTGAGTCCAGTCAACAATTGCAGCACTATATCAAATAATTGGTACGGTCTGAATTATATTTATGGCCTGAATCATGTTTCCATTGTTAAGTTTTGTTTTTAGGACTTGCATATTATTTATGTATATGCAGTACTATATTTTTCACTTTCTGGGTACCTGGATATCCTTCACTTGTAATACTTCCAAATACTTGTAGTTGCCATCGTCACTGATGCTTTTAATGATAATTTTGTCAGGAAGCTTTATTCCTTCTGATTCAACAATTTTACCCCTATTTATTTATAGTGTAACACATTTATCAATCCTGAATTCCACTGAGATGTCTTCACTAAATATTTTTAATGTACTGCTTAAGGATTTGATTTCAGATGGTGACTTTCCATACTTTCCAACTTGCTTTAGTATTTCATGTTCTTGATTTCTTTAATATTACCAAATGTGGTATCATTGCAATGACAAATAATAAGGGAGACAAGGAATCAAACGCTCCCACCAAAAAATTCCACATATTAACACTAAACAAAAGCACAATTGCAAAAGGCAAAATTGCTTGGAATGTGCCACATTACCTGATGATACTTCACTGATTCCTAGATTCTTTTTTCAAATCTGAATTATTGGTAGTTCCAAACTCCCATCACTATCACCTGGTTGACTGTGAAAACGAGATGGTGGTGGTGGCAGAGGTGGTGATGATGTCAATGATAACCGGCTTCCTTGAACACTCCTGTTAAGATGTAAAGATATATCGCAATATATTGTTAAAAACCACCCTTATGCTCTATAGAGAGAAATGCCATTCATCAACATTTGGTCCTACTCATTCATCTTGAATCTGGCATGAGCAAAATATAGGAACCAAAGAGATTGCTGAGAGTGATTTGATTTGCACCTGGTGGTTTCCAGAAGCAACAATTCAGCCTTTATTTGGGGCCATGAAAAGGTCAATCTGGGGATTCTGAAGCCACAGAGGCCCATAAAAACCTCCTTGAGGGCCAAATCCAGTCCCAGGCCCTCACTTTGCCCACTTCTTTCTTAAATGTTGCAGGCATGAGGGGGACTGACACCTACTTAAAGATGAATAGTGGTTTCTTGGGGCCTCCAGGAGCAGCAGTTCATCTGTTCGTTTGTCTATCTGCCCATCTTTTTGCCAGAAAACCCTAAAGTTTGACAGGTGATCTGGGAGAATATGGAGGCCTGGAGCCCACAAAAGGGCCTAGGGGCTGCATGTTGCTGCCAGGGGCCTTTTCCTGCTACAGGGGCCTTTTCCTCCAGCATTTCATAGGTGAAAAGTGGGACATGCATGGCCAAGCAACATCAAGAGCATGGGCCCTTTCCGCAACGCACCTTTTCATGGAGCTGGGGTGCGGGGATCACGCGAGTAGCCTCCAGCGAGAGGTTCTCGCGTCCCGCTTCCTTCAGCTCCGCAGCTGCCGCTCACTCTTGCGAGAGCCTCACCTCTTCCTTCCGCAGTGCAGCCTGGGAGTTTCCCAGGCTGTGCTGGGGCAGGAAGCTCGAGCACCACAGCTCCAGAGCTCCGCACGCACGGCAAGTGCGCGCGGGGCCCCAGAGCAATGTGCAGTCAAGCACCATTTTTGGCTCAAAGCTGAAAATGAAAAAGTGCTTGAGTGGCACCTCCCAGACCCTGGAGCGTCACGCAATTGTGAGTGCATCATGTGGACCGCTCCTCACATTCGCGCGATGCTCAAGGGGCCCTTTTGCATGGCAAATGCCATGCGAAAAGGGCCATGGTCAAGAAGGCAAATCTTATTAATGAGGAAGAACATATAAGCTTGGAGAGGCTGCAGCAGTTTGCCTTTGTTTGAGTCTAAAGAGAAAGGCAAGATCCTGCCCTTCTCCTCCTTTCTCACCTGCTGACTTAATTGTTTACAAACTATTCTTTCACTTTGAATTTGGTCTCCAGCCATTGAAATAAGCTGAGGACAAAGGGGAAAGTGGTAAGACAAGAGAGTAACTAGGATATTTTAAAAGCAGCTGGAAGAGCGGGACAACAAAGGATTAATTGGGACAATTGGAGATTATACTGAGTCCACTTTAACTGCGATGACTGCACCCAATGGAACCCTTGGGGTCTGGAGGCTGATGAAGCACTAGAAGAGCTCTGTGGCCAAGAATTCTAAATACCCTTCCCCAGATTTCCAATCTTATTATTCCAGTGGATGGAACCATAGCAGTTAAAGTGGAATCACAACACTATAACTCTGTAGTATGAATGGTCAGACTCTGCCTGCTGCTAGGACAGATGAAAGCTTTAAAAAAAAAGTACAATACAATTTAAAATTATGTATGTATTTTTTTTTAAAGAAAGTGTTATAGTCTTCCTTCTTAATCTGTCTTGGTTTCTAGCAGCTTCTGACCCTGGACTGACATTGCACTAATATTCTTTCTGAAATCCAAAGGAGGGAAAAATCTCTCCTTTTATTTCAGCCTTCCCCATTGCATCATTTCCCAAACACTCTGCAAAAATAATAATTTTAAAACAAGGCACTCAAGGTGTGATCCCTTTTACTGGCCTAACCATACATTTGAAATGAGCAAGTCTTGGACAATCCTCCTCTTCATCAGGCCATGGAAAACTGAGCAAGGTCAAGCCACAGATAGCATGGCTGGATGTGCATTCAGACACCCTGGCAAAACATTCTGTGAGTGATTAAATGTTGCAGGCTTTGGCAGCTCCCTTCCTCTGGACAGCATCCTCAACCAGTTCTTCATGTGGACAGGACGAGGTCCATGGCTCCAACCTGCCCTGACCTTGTCTTCACTGAAATAGCTTTTCCACCCTGCTTTCGCCCCCTCTTCATATTTCATACCTCATTAACACATTTCATTTCAAGACCTTGTCCTGTACTGACCTTGCCCATGGGTCTGCAAGTCAAGGAAAAACTGTCCAAGTAAGCAACTTGCTACAACAGTGTCTGTGATTTGCCCCATCCTGGAAGAGTAGAAAGGCTGAAAAGGCACAGTACAGTCAATAAGGATTGCCTTCAGGCTCATTGCCTGCAAGGTACTGGCTATAGGTCCTGACCAAGGAATTTTGCTGCCACAGGTGGTGCAACAAATGGTGCCCCTAAACAGACCCAAGTCAAGGTGTGCAGCACCTGAAAACAGCAAGTTATTTTAGTACAGGAGACTGAAAATCTTGGACACACGTCTCCCTCTTCCTAAAAATATTCACTGACAAAGGGATCTTGCAGCAAATTGCTACAAAATCCCTTTGCATACTGATCCAGACTAACACTGCTATGGTCTTTGAATTCTACCACTAATGAAAAAATAACTGAAAATTTGCTACTCTTCCATGACACCCAAATTTTGCTGCCTGAAGTGTCACCCTTACTTTGTCTAATAGTTAGGGCCAGCACTTACATAAATTGGTCTCTGGTGTGCAACAGGTCAGTGCAGGCTGTGAAAGTATGGTCTCCAAAGGTCCCACATCAGGATTCCTATCTTAAGGGTCCCTAATCTGATAGGCTTGAGCTGAGGACCAGTCATACTCCTTGAACCTGTGCTGATTTCCATAAGCTCTGCTATAGAATATTTGATCAGACCCTCTTTACTAAGATCCAAATGCAGACTATTTCTCAAGGTGGGCGGCCCAGCCTGGCCTCAATCTTCTCTACAAAATATTAGGCCACACATAACCCTTCTGGTAAACTTTATTATTTCACTTGCCAAAATGGGAAAGTAAAGTACACAGACCAGTCAAAGATGTGTTCCAAGTTGGTGGAAGAACTCAAAATAGAGATACTGGCACCAAGACCTCTATCTCTACTCAAAAAATACATATTTCCCCCTTCCACCCACACATAGACTGGGCTCATTGCTATTTTTTTTCTGTCTTTTAGAAGGTCATAATTCTGGACTCTAAAGAGAAAGGTTTTGAAAAATTATCCATATTTGCTGGAAGGCAAGTATCAAAAAACCAAGATACTCTTAGAAGCAACCTCAAATAAACAGGGTGCCATCCTTTAGCTTTGGGGTGACCTACCTCATTTTCTACCACCCGTGAATCTATGCAAACTGCACCAACCCCAGTTTTCAAAACCAGAAGTGACCAAAATAGCCTCAAAATGGAGAAATGCATCTCTTGGAGGCTCCTGAGTGTGCAATTTTCCATTTGGAAGCCCTCCCTTCAGCAACGGGGAGCTCTGACGGTTGGGCTGGGAGCCACAGTGGAAACCTCAACATGCAGTCTATTGGGTGCATAGTTCCCACCTTTGCTCTGGTTTCCTGAAATCAAGTAGTACAAGAAACAACTACTGGGTGCAAGACTGCCATTGAGAAGATTTTATATAGGCCTATTTGAGCATTAAGGAATCCAAAAATACTAATGTATGAGAGCTGCACAGCAAAGTCATAACCTTGAATGTCATGCTTGTGACGTGGCTTTCCTCCCTCACTGGTGCCCACACTTATAGCACAAATATCTCTGGAAGGGAAGCAGAAATCTATGTGTGTTGTTTTCCATGTGAGCCAGAACCACATGCTATCAGCAGCTGTATGCACACAGACCTCCCCTCTAAGTTCACCGCACATATGTTCCAAGGCAGTTCCCTAGATCACTGCATTGTTCTTCACTTTCATGTTACTGTTAGCAGATGCCTGAATACCTAAACAGAGTTTTTGTTTTCACTGATGATACAGTTTTATCTGAATGAGCATGGCTTCATTATGCTTTGCAAATAATTTTTTAGCAAGTAATTGCTATGATAAGGAGTTGCACTGTTATGTTCTTATTCTAGCTAGAAGATAGCATTGCATTCAGTCAATCAGTACTGCTCCTGTTCTTGACTATCTTTGCAATAAACCTGTTTTTCTGTTAGGCATTCATTTTGGTTTAGTTTCTTCTCTGAAACAATCTGACATGTGACCTCATTGTTTTCTGAGGAAGAGCACTATACATTTGGGCCTCCACATTTGCTAGGGTTAGGGGTGCAGGACACCCACAAAAGTGGAAAAAGCAAGAATATGAAAATGTGTCTGTGTGTCTATAGAAGGGCACTGAGGAATTGTGGAAGAATGAGCACCCAGGGTCCATACCAGGTCAGTGAAAGGAGAGGGAAAGGGTGTGGGTTAGCATGGTGAACTTACAGCAAGAACTAGTGTGGTCCAATGGATATTGCAAAGCTAAATGTGGGCATACCAGAAAGATGTTACTCCTTTCATCCTCCTGCTGCCGTATGTTCTTGAGAACCTCACTGTCAGCCTCCTTCCATCATCATGAAGCTGGAATACAAAATATATTGCTGGTAAAAATTGTCCTGGAGAACACTAGTCAGCTATCCAGGGTGGTACCCTTGTGATTCAAAGTGTTCCATCACCTGTAATTACTTTAAGCAGACTATCACACAGAATGCCAGAGGCGTTGTTCAGCTTTATATCTTTTAGCGACTGCCTCACAACACCCACAGAGTCACCATATTTCACTATGGAGCTTTGAACTCTGCACATCAAATATATAACAATCAAAAAATGTCTTTGTCAATGTCTAAGAGATGAATCCAGCTCACCCCAGTGCCAATAACACTTTTTAGCCTCTTTCTCCTTATGTACGTAAACAAATAAGAAGATACATTTAATTCACAGAGTTATACTCTTCATAGATGAAGACCAGGAAACATGTGGCCAAAGAACATCAGAATGGCAAAATGGTCAAAGTGGCAAAACTTATTAATGAGGATGAACACACAGGCTAAGTGAAGCTCCATCAGTTTATCTGAGCCTATTGGGAAGGGCAAGATTCCACCCCGGCCCTCTCCTTCCTGCTGGGTGCAAAATACTTTTGCACTTTGAACTCAGTTTGTGGCAACTGAATTAAGCTGAGGATAGGGGAGGCAACTGAAGGAAAAGAGAGAAACTGGGGGAACTGGAAAAGCAGCTGGAAAAGTGGGATGACAGAGGATTACATTCAAGACCGTTCCTACTACAGAGTATAAGAAATATTTCTAACACTGATTCAGTCGTAGCAAAGGTTGCTACCTCAGCCACACAGTCACTAAGTACACACTGCTAAGCATTGGATTTATCTTGTTGCACAGTGCATTCATTTACTTGGCAGCAGGCTGTGCTTCCAGTGGATTCTGAGACCAGGTGTGTTGATATACTAAACCATAGCCATTTCCTATGGGTGTTTAATAGTTTAATTTCACAGCACAACCAATTATGCTATTGGGGAATAGCTTCAATTCCAAAACAACCAGCAACGTGTAGACCATCTCATGTCCCAGGACCCCCATCACATTTTTTCTAAGTGAAACTTTGCCCACAAATGGCCTCAAAACTGCCCCCAAATGCAGTTTTCTTCCCTTTCGCTAGCCTCCCAAATACCCATAAATTGTTAGGTCACTTGGCTAAACTGAGCTCCCCACCACTGAAATAGTAACTTGCTTATAGGAACTTATTGAATAGGTATTCTTTGTTAAATGCTATTATATGGTTACCTTTGTATTTACCATTGAACAAAGGAGTTACTGTGTACCCAAGCTTAAGTACTGCTAATTGCTGCTTTATTGTAATTCAAAGGCTGCCTGTCAGTATGGGGTATTTCATGTTAGGGAAGACTAGGGAAAACTGAAAGTAAAGATGTTTTGAGAACAGAGCTGTTTGAAGATAAGGGGAGTGGAGTAGGGGAGGGGGTCCCCTTGGCCAAGGGTGTATGAGGGGATGGCAAGTGCAGACCTGGGAAAGAAAATGGAGGATGAACACACAAAGGGATTTATGGCTTTGACCAATGAATGCTTTTTGCACTTAGGTCTTTTCTGCAGGAAGTTGTCCCACGTTGGGGACAGGAGAAGTACAGGACCCAGATGATGGTTCTGCATGATGTCATCCGTGTCCCATTGTTCTCCCAACCCCAGGCGGCGCGATCATGCTGCAAATCATTGGCAGGTTTTTCCCATCAATGACTGGCAATTGTGCTGTCCTCCCACCACCTTCCCACACTTACCAGGAAGCACAATGGCCATGCTTCCTGCCGCAGCACAGCCTGGGACAGTGCCTGGCTGAACTGTGGAAGGAAGAGGCATAGCCATCATGCCGCCTCCATTCCTGCAGTTAGCCAGTGCAAAAGAAAGCACTCCTTTTGCACTCCCCTCCCAAGACAGGCTCTACTGGGATCCCCGTGGGACAACTCCAGGATCCAGTAACCTGCAGAAAGGGCCTTAAACACGTATTGACACCCTATGTAAGTCGTATGCTGTATGTAATCTCCAGTTTTTGCAACTTCTGTGGAAATGTGCTGTGTTGCTCATGATATCCATAAACAATAAACTTCTGTCTACCTCAGAATGAGTCCTGTGTAGTGTGGGTTATCCAGTACATGACATAGGCCCTTTCCGCACCTTACCTTCTTCTGGCGCTGGGGTGCAGGGATCGCGCGAGCAGCCTCCGGCGAGAGGCTCTCGCACCCCTGCTATGTCAGCTCCGCACGAGCTGCCTGGTCACGCGAGAGCCCCCCCTCTTCCTTCTGCAGTGCAGCCTGGGAGTTTCCCAGGCTGCGCTGGGGCAGGAAGCACTACCGGCGCAGCTCCAAAGGCTCCGCATGCCAGGTAAGTGCGTGCAGGGCCCAGGAGCAATGTGCGATCACACACCATTTTTGGCTTCCAGCTGAAAATGAAAGGTGTGCGATCGGCGCCTGCCAGCCCCTAGAGCATCATGCTATTGTGAGTGAGTCGTGCAGATCGCTCCTCACAATTGCACGACGCTCCAGGCACCCTTTCACATGGCAGATTCCATGAAGAAAGGGCCATAAACAGGCTAAACTGAAAACCAGAAATATTAGCACATCACTGTCACTTCCAGTTCTGGAAACATACACCGTACAACTTCCTGGTGAGCAGAAGAAGAAAAATGGCTCCCACCCACAGCAGAGCTGCCTACACTTGGCATGGAAGTTGCCTTTAGCTGTTTTGTTTAACCTTTTTTTTAAAGAGGGAGGGAGGTATGGTAGAAGCATATTGTTTATTCAAGTGCCTATACAGGAGAAAAGTCATTGTCCTCTGTCTAGGTATTTAAGTATTAGAGACCAACGACAGAGGATTGAATCTTGAAGAACAGTATACAATGTGCATAAACAGAGCAATCCCAAGGGCCCTTTCATGTCGTACAATTATAGCACTACGATTCCACTTTAACTGCCATACCTACATCCTGTGGAATTCTGGAGTTTGTATATTGGTGAGGCTTTAGACCTCTCTGACAGAGAATTCTAAATGCCGCTCCCCAAACTGCCAGTCCCAGGATTCTATAAGATGATGGCAGGGCAATTGAAGTGGAATCATACCACTATAATTATGTAGTGTGAATGAGCCCCAAGACATATGGCTGCCTGAGGTAAAGAAGATGCCCCCCTCTGGCCACTGTCCATGTACAGAAACAAACTTGATGGATAAACTGAATCTACTTCCAACATCTAAGGGCAAGATGTTCACATAAGGGGTAAAAGACAGATAAAATGACACTACAGACACTGCTTGTGCTTCTTGAGGTGACTGTCTGACTCTGCCGAATGGTATGAACTGGATTTGTTGTGCTTGGACATTCTTCCAAACTCACAATCAGTTCTGGAAAAATGGTGGTGATTTTGTCATTTGAAGCAAAAACAAATCTGTCTCCCAAACACGGCATGAAGAGATCGTTCTTTTCCAGGACAAGCTGCAAGTCTTCAAGAATGTGTTGAAGAGTGTTCTCCTCAGGAATGCCTAAATAACAAGAACTGCTTTGTCGCTCTGGATTACCTACACTTTGGATTTCTTGAGGGCAGTAGGCAGTGGGGGGGGGGGCAGAATGTGTGGTGTGTGTACAACCATGTCATCCAACAGAGAGAAATGCCCAGGTGAGTCAGGAGAAACATACTGGGTGCTGCCATTGCTATTCACTCCCACCCCCTACATCTGCCACCTGAAGTTGCTTCATGGTAGGACCAGTCCTGTGTATACAATGACAACAGTGATATCTCTAACCTCTCCTCAGATGACAAAATTGAGACAGCAGTTTACCAGTGATGAGCATGAGAAAAAAAGAGCTGTCCTCACTGGGGATTATATCAATGATATAAACAATCCCTTGGTTAATTGAGGAATAATTGCTATGCAGTCTCCTTGCAATCCCTGCAGAGACGGATGCTGTTCAATCTGCCAGTAACTGGACTGAAATATTTAGTAATGGCACAGCAATAACCTCAGTGCAGGTCTGTCTTTATTTCTGACTGGTCTTCGCATCTGACATGCCTCCTGTATTCCTCCCCCACTTCCCACACCGTGGAAGCCACTGAGCCATTGCTGCTACAGTGTGTGACGACGGCTAGCTACAAATCCTAAATGCTGTGTGGATTTGTGGGCTTGCTCCATTAAACATACAACAATGGCTTTACTGTAACTGGGTTAACTAGAACTTGGCAAGAAGCTGGCAGACGGAGGCCGCTCGCTTCTCTGCCTTTCCAAGGTGATGCTGGCGTGATGATTTATTTGTAGAGTTGGAGCACCCGCTAGCTGCAATCCCAAACCACGCTTTAAATAAATTAAATAAGTTCTGCTTTTTTTTCCTAATAGGGCTAAAACCACTGCTCAAACAAACTCGTTTTCTTTGTATACATACTTTTGATTGTGACATGTTTTCAAATGTGTATTAGAAAAGATCTTTCACTAAGCAAGAGCCAAACAAAATACAAACAATACAGTCAATCGTTCCCTAGCTGAAATGGCACCAAGACATTTCTTTCTCTATATTTATGCCACTGGGAACTACTTCAGTAGCAGGTGGCAAAAGCTAACACAATTCCCCTCTTGGATGCAGTGGGAAATGGAAGCTGGCATATAGGAATCTCCCTTATATGTAGTCAGATCATTGGTCCTTATAGTTTGGCTGTGTCTGTTCTGATTATGACCAGGTTTTATCAATAGGTAGAGTAAGATGGCTACTTCTAGGCATAGGTGGCATATGCTGGCATCATGCCCAGTTGTGCTAGTGTAAGCACTTTTAAAGACCTTGTGGAAGAAGGGATCCGGCACAATGGCAGCTGGAGGATCCCAGATGCAGCTTCTCCCCTTCCCCAGGTATAGCGGTGCTCACAGAGACTGTCTAGTGCTCTTGTGCTTCTGCGCAAGAAGCAGCAGCTTCCATGCTGATTGAAGGCAGGCAAGGAACAGCTACTGCTTCTTTCCAAAGGCACAAAGGCAGCCAAGGAGCAGCTGGGCATTACCCTGTGACCATTCAAATCACTAGGAAGCAGGATTGTGCTCAGGAGCCACCAGCTGCCCTTCTGCAGTCAGGAAAGAGGAAGAATCCATTGCCCTTCAACCATGAAAGTGCACATGTTGGTAGAAATATATACTCTGTCAACACTACTAGTGGATCTTGGTATTTGGCACCATGGTATCGTGAAACGGTAGCGAGTTGTTTATTATTTAACTTGTCAAGGGTCAAGCAGCAAAACGTTTTGGGCCAGCCATAGCCGTGAGTTACAAGTAATGCAGTTGCCTGTGATAATTTACTTCTTCGTTAACATGGATATAATCAAGCTGTTAATTTTTAATTATTCATATTCTGCCTTTCTCCCAATATGAGACCCATGCAGCTCACAATATAACAATGGATAATTGGAGGCTCAGTTGGTGCCAATGCTAGTTTCGTTCAGATACCAGTAGTCTACATCAACTGCTTAGCTCAAGTAATATCGCCTGACCTGACTCCTCAAGCCCACCTTAATAGGCAGCAGCTACATTGGATGTAAGAGATCTGTTCAGCTCGAGATTGGGGTACAAGGAGGATGATATTCAACCCCCCTCTCACCAGCAAGCAAGGCTGCCACAAGGAGCTGTGACAGGAGCCCTGCTTCTGGTTGTTACAATTTCACTCACTGGTGGGAGGGGGCTGGAAACATCTTCCTCCCTTGCACTCTAATGGCCAGCTTAAGAGATTTCCTTTGCCCAGTGTGGCTGCTGGCTGTTAAAGTGGGCTTGGAGGGTATTTACATAGTCTTACTGGATACAAAGCAATTATGGATCTCTAACTGTAGGTTAGGAATGCATAACTGCAATAGAGTGCCACCCCTGACTATTTATTAAAGCTTTGGGGCCTCACTGATTGACTCTAAAGTATTGGCACAGGGTTTTAATACTATTTTAATCCTTTAACGCTGTTTTAATTTGTTAATGTGTTCAATATGTTTAGCCTATTTAAATTATTTTTATTGTTCTGTATTCCTTTAACTTTTTAGCATTGATTTTACCTGTATGATACCCTGAGACCTTTTGATATGGTATAGGATAGAAATGTTTGAATAAATAAATAATAAAATAATGCAAAACACATGTTATGTAACCTGGTCTGGCTCATAGAATAAACACTATTATTTCATTGTATTGGTGTAGAGATGGGATGGTCGTTGGAGGATGTGTAAAAATATTTTTTGCCTGCATATCATAAAGAAAATTGGGATCAGGTAGTTAAAGACCACTTTGTAGTTGAGTTGCTCAAAGTTGTTTCCCATTTATGGTGACCCTAACGAGAATCTATCACAGGGTTTTCTTGACAAGATTTATTCAGAGGTGGTTTGCCTTTTCTTTCCTCAGAGGTTGAGACTGTGTTGCTTGCCCAAGGTCACCCAGTGAGTTTCCATGGCTCAGCAGCAATTTGAACCCCGGTCTCCAGAGTTGTAAGTCCAATGCTCAAACCACTATATCATGCCGGCTCTCCAGAATGGTGCTATTATGGACGATTTTGTTAGATTAGGACAGTGGTTCCCAAAGTATGGGACTTCATCTCTCAGAAACTCCAGCCAGCTTGGCCAACAGTCAGGAATTCTCAGAGCTGAAGTCCAAAACATTTGGTGGACCAGTGTTTGGAAACCACTGGATTAGGGCATAGTAAACTTGATTTTTTTCCTTATAAAAATGGAGTGTGCAATTTATTAGCATTCCCCTTAAGATGACATTGACAGCTCCTGAAATCTGATGGAGCAGGGGCAGAGCAGGCACAATCTTTGTTTTCTCTTCTTCTTTCCCCCCTAAATTTCCAGATATTCTCTAACAGGAAAAGAAACATTTTGGTAAAAACAGGTGGACCATATAAACAAGCACAAATATTCAGTGGTGCCAAAGCTATCACAGGTGCCACAGTGAATCTTTGTATTTCATAACTAAGAAGTAAGCTCAGGTTAGAGAGTTTGCTTCAGAAACCTCTAAGTACTGTTGAGTGGCATTTTCAAATAACATGGGTGAACCTCTTTACTTCAGACCTAAAAAGCCAATCACTGACACCTTAAGGTGTATGTTGTTGGGAGTGGCAACCTTTGCATGCTTAATTAACTGGGTAGTTTGTTTGCATGTTTATTGTAGGCATAGAGAGATAGCCTAGAGAAAACTTCCTGTTTGTTTTGGTCAACACCTCTTGCTCCAGCACGTACACATTCTTTGGTCTTAAAAAGGTTCTCTTGCCATTTACTCCTTCCTTTGGTCTTCACCTTTTGTCCTGAAAGCATGCTCTGAGATCTCCTAACAGGGATTATTTTCAGCAAGCATGTGAGTGCTTAATTTTCTCCCTACCTTCTTCAAGAATTGAACCTGTGTAGACTATGCACAAGATTTTGTGAGTAAATTCTTTTATATTTTTAACCAAACTGTTTTTTGTGTTTATTTTGAGCTAGGTTAAGTGTGTTTGGGGTGGAGTGATAGAAGTGGGACTGGTAATCTGTTCAACTTCTGTTTTTGTGCAATTACTAAAATACTCTGCTGATTGAGAGTCTCATTACCAAAAATCTCTCAATTCCCCAACATATGTAATATATCTTTTAAAATTTGCATTTACTGAATTAAGGTCCCAGAGTTGGTGCATACATGTAAATAAAACAAAATAAAATGACATAAAAATACAACTGAAAGATCAGTGTCCGCTAAGCTATCATATACATAACTTCATTAGAAGGGGGGAAATAGCATTTTATTCCTCCACTGACAAAGGCCTAAAATGTTTCTTGACTTGGTGATCAAATACACACAAGAAAGGTGCCACATGCACCTTACTGGTGCCTGCCAAAGCATGTCCAGATACATGAAAATAACGGGACATGTCCCCACTCATTTGCCTTGCTCTCTGACACCACGGGAATACCCATGTTTGGAGAAGTCTACGCTGCTTATAAGGTGAGTTTTTGAGAGCAGCATCAGGAGATATAGGTATAGAGACAATGTAGCTATGTGATATACCAGCCAACATTCTTGTATCATCCACAAACATGTTACTATGATAGCATGTAATGCACTTTGAATGTGTGAGTTTTTGCATATTGAGGAGGAGCACCACCCCAAAAGAGGAAAAGACCTGGCAACTTGCTACCAATGTCCAACTTTTTCGTGTATTTCTCTGATAGCTCTCTATGTGCCCTGGTGGCACAGTGGTTAGACGCCAGTACTGCAGCCACAAGATTGTGAGTTCAATCCTGCCAGGCTCCAGGTTAAGTCAGCCTTTCATCCTTTCGCAGGTCAGTAAAATGAGCACCCAGCTTGTTGGGGGCAATTAGCTAAACCACTTAGAGAGCACTTAGCTGATAAGTGATATAAAAATAAACATGCTATTGCTATTGCTTCTTACCTCTAGCATATTCCAAGCTGATGCCAGAATCTCTCACACTCTTTAGTCTCCATCATATGGGGACAGACAGACAGACAGACAGACAGACAGACAGACAGATAGATAGATAGATAGATAGATAGATAGATAGATAGATAACACATGTGTGTGCATATGTTACAGGACATCAGGAGCAAAATAAGTAGCAGCAAAACACACCCACCAAGAGAAAGTGAGCACAAGACCCATATGTCTTGGGTCAAAGTTATCTGAATGTCCACATGCTTCCATATGAGTCTGCCCAAGCTTTGTAACCTGGTGGGAAGGCCCACCTCTTTGGTCACATTTGCAAGTACTTCTGGTGGGAAAGCAGGAGAGGGCCTTCTCAATGGCTGCTCCCAACCTCTGGAGCTCCTTTTCTACAGAAGTTAAGTTAGCCTCCTCCAAGGTATCCTTCATGTAGCAGATGAAGAGTTTTTATTTTGACAGCCCTTGGGAGCTGACTGCTTATGAAGAAAGGGTCTTTAATAATTATCTGTATTTGTTGTTTCTGTTGTATTTTCTGTATTTCTATAACAGATATGCTTTAAATTGCTTTTGATTCTGTTAATAGGTATTATTTGTGTATGATTTAATGATGAAAATTTTTATCTGTATCTTTTCTAACTTTTGTAAGTTTTCCAGAATCCAAGAAAGGGATTCATCCTCCTCTCCCCACCCCCTTTGTAGTTTCTCTTGCCGTAAGAAATTACGAACAAATCTTAAGTGGATATAAAGGAGTTTGTGGTAGTTTTAAGATCTCTTTCTACTAGAGCCTAGTAATGTAACATATCACAGATAAAGACAAAGGCCTCTCCCTAAACTGCAAACCCCAGGATTCCATAGGATGTCAAAAGTGGAATAATAGCGCTATAATAGTCTAGTGCAGAAATGGCAATGGTTTGTAATGCCTTATGGGAGAGTGGTAATGATATTACTTTCTCCCATGTAATGAGTAAAATTAATTTATTTTTATCATCAATTTCTTTGTGCTAAAACAGCTTTCTTGAGGCATTTGAGGGGATTCCCCCACCACAAATTTAAGACCATTTTCTTACATATACACACACAGAAGAACTGAAAAATTCATGGAAAGTAACAAGTACATATAAGCACTAAAAAACTGTATCTTTGAGAAATTACTCGGGGAGACCTTTGCAATGGATTATGTACAAAGTTGGCTGAGATTCTGCATTGGGAGATGCATGTGTCTTGTGCAACTACATCTCCATGCCTACATTTCCCAGTGCTACTACTCCTCAAACCCACCTTGTTACCCCCACACCTCCCACCCAAAAAGAATATTTCCAGGTTGTTGGGGGGGGGGGGGCGGGATCAGTGCTGATAGAGATAGCTATTTTCCTTTGTCTGGGCACACTGCAAAAAACATTTGCTAGGGCCACCAAAGTTCGTTGGGATGTACCTGCAGGTGACATCCTTGCAGCATACCCAACTGAAAGAAAATAACTGGATGTGTTGCCACTGACTTCCCTCCCCACACCCTCTGACAAACTGGAAATGGATGTTTGGAGGGAGGGACTATGGTCCTTACAAGGTGGGTTTGGGTTTGTTTGTATTTTTTGGTCACTGTGCAGTCAGAAGAGAAATCCAACCCATACAACAGCCAAAAAAAAAAGAAAAGAAAAGAATTACAATAGTGTAATTTGGACTTACCCCATTGTAAATCACTGACAGGATGCCAGCTATTACTGTTAAAAAGCAATGATCCAAGCTCTGCTTTCAAATATGCCAGATAAAATAGTAACTATTGGCAATAGCATAGAGTTGTAAATATTTGCTTATTTCATTCTTATATACAGGAATGAAAAATGTGGTTTTGTTGTGTGTGTGTTTTGTTTTTTGTTTTTTTGCTTTTTTTTCTTCCCAGCTGAGCAAGACAAAGTTTTTATGCACCTTTGGAAGATTTATTGTTTTGGATTTTTTTTTTTCACACTAATGAAGCTTTTTTTGCACAAATTAATTTTGCACAAATTTTGGTTTTGTTGCAGACTATTATTGCTGCTGTCTTATTGAATGTACTTTTTCAAAACATCTTTTTGCCCCTCTCTGGTATAAGATGCCATGGGTCCCATGCTGGAAGAAAAGTGAGATATGAATAAAATAATCCTGTCCTATGCTTCCTATGTGAGGTTGCTTTGATTAACAAAGGTGAGAAGAGACAGGTTTTGAGCAAAGGCTTCCTGTAGGAATTGCACAAAGGCCTTGGTGGGGTAAAAGCATTCATCAAGGATGAAAATATCTTATGGTGGCTCATAATTTTCTTGACAGGGATTCCTTGGTGTGTCAAGACATCCTTGCTCACTGAGGGAAAGAAAATTTACAAGCAGTCTTTTCATCCCTCAGCATAATACCGACATATCATGCAGGGCCTAATCATTAGCATGATAGTTGTAATACTACTTTTATTTTGCTGGTTGCCTTGGCCCTCAACACACTGAAGTAATCCAGAGATGTAGCAGTGAGGGGATTATAAGGGCATTGCCCTACCAAATGAGAATTCTTACCTCACCAATAATTTTTTTCTTCAGCCGCCAAATTTCTAGCAGTGAACAAGACACTCAGAACAGTTCAAATCTAAGATTCTTGTATTTGCCAGTGTTCACATTCCCTTGTTAACTTTGCCTGTCTTTTTTCTTTGGATGTCCAAACTCTATTTATAAATGTCCAACTGATGTTTTAATTTACTGTATTGCTAGAAATGTAGATAATGAAAACATTTCAGGGCTAAGGAATTAGTATTTGGGTGGCAACACCCTCATTTTGCACTTCCCATAGCTAAACCCAGGGTGTAACCTGACCTAAAGGATGCTTTCCTGATAGAAATCAAGTCATCATCTTCATCACTAAGATTTTCTATTTTTTTTGAAGTCCCTTCCCAAATATGACAGCCACTGTGATAGATGATGGCTCTGAGGTCAAGGAGCAACTGATTGTGTCAGGAACAGAGCCAGTGATTGACCAAACCAACTTGCAAACACCCCCATCAGTTGAAAGACAAGCAGAAGCAGAGGTTGCCCCAGCCAGCTCCGGAGGGACAGGGAACAGCAGTGATTTGGAGGAATTACAGTCACCTGTGCTCCTCATCCCCCAATCACGGAGGAGGCTGAAACTGGCAGCTCAGAGGGAAGCTGCCTTGGCTAGATTAAGGAAGCAATGACAAGTAACACCTGTTCTCAGTGGCTATTTAAGTCTGTCAGCCTGGCTTGCCCTTTACTTGTAACAAATTACTTTGCAAGCCCTCTCGACTCCTGTGTCCGGCTCCTTTGACCCCTCTGGACAGACCTCTGCTTTCTGGACCTTTGGATTGGACCTTGACCTGGCTCAGCTCTGTGGTTCACCTAGTAGTTGTTTGTATCGGACATTCCTCTACTTTCTCCTCCTCCTTGCGGCAAGTATTCTCTCCTCCTCCCCCTTGCTGGCAGTGAGGCACAGGCAGGGACAGCCACCTGCTACTGAGGAGGACTGGTTATACCCTGCCACTCTGGAAGTATAAAATTTTGTCTCACATGCAGCTCTTTTCTAACTTTTCATAGAATCATAGAATCATAGAGTTGGAAGAGACCACAGTCCAACCCCCTACCATGCAGGAACCCACATCAAAGCACTCCTGACAGATGGCCATCCAACCTCTGCTTAAAAGCCTCCAAAGAAAGGGACTCCACCACGCTCTGAGGCAGCATATTCCACTGCCGGACAGCTCTGACCATTTTATATTTAGCCTTCTTGATGCAGGTGGAGAGTCTGCGTTAATACCAGAAGTATTTGGACACATGGCTGAGGCAAAAGAGGTTCACCAAAAAAATTATTCCATAGTACAGCCAGTGTCTGTTCCAAGGCTGAACAAACTGAACCCTATTCAGCCCACAACTCCCTTCTCCTCAAGAACTCTGTCTTGGAAATTTCCTAAATGGATCAATCCAGCCCATTAGATCTTGAAATACATTTACATATAATTAGTATTAGTCATGGAACAGAACAGTGCTCAAAAAAATTTACTGATACCTGTTTTACTCATTTCTGTAGTGGGAAGTATATTTTTTGTTTCCCAACCCAAAGCAGGCATTTTAAGAAAATGACACTATTGCTGACTCATTAGCAGACCCACCCACCATTTTATCTCATGACTACTTAATTTTCTTAAGCATTTTTATTGCATCTTTAATCTTTCAGGTTTGTCAGTTTGCATTCAGCTTAGACAGTTTTAACTGCAGGGCCTTAGAGAGACTTTGAATTCTTTGGACAGGGATCGCATCCTGTTAGTTTTGTGGTTACTCAGTGCCTAGGATAATGACCAAAGTTCATGGCTAGAACTGAGAACATTAATAATGATAACAAGTGAAGAAGGCCTGTGGATCTTCTTCCAGGCTTTGTTTTGGACAAGTATGTGGACAATGAGATGGCCAAGTGAGTTGTGGAAACCAAAGTTGAACCTAATTTAAAAATGGATTTTCCTGGGCATGGGAGAAGAGTGAATATACTAGGGCCAGCAAACTGTCATCACTATCTAAAAAGCCTGCTGTGGTAGTTCCAGCTGGAACCTGACCTGTCTTTCCTGCTGTGTTGGTTGAGGGATGAGGTCTGTCAGCCATTTCATGGTCATTGAGAGGACTCTTTGAGTCCTTTGAAATACGTGTGTGTGTTTGTGCTTCTTTACCTTATTTTTCCCCTTCCACATCTGTCCTAGCAAACGCAATCTGAGGATGGTGGGGGCAGGAGATGAGAGTACAAATGGAGCTTTTAAAAGAAAAGAAACTGTGGAAAGATGCAAGTCAGCAGGGAGGAAAGGCCAGAAATATTTGAAGGGCAGGGAGACTAGACAAATAGCAGGTAGGTAGGTAGGTAGGTAGGTAGGTAGGTAGATAGATAGATAGATAGATAGATAGAGATTCATTTTGATTTTGGGAGGTTAAATATAATACTTTATAATTCTTCCATTAATAATGTAAATCCTGAGCTATTTTTATGAGTTGCAGACTTCTATTTAAACCTGAGCTGTGGACTTGTATTTAATGCATTTTGCTATCTTTGCAAGCCAAATCAAGCTTGCAGTCTAGGAAATGAGAAATTCAGCAAAACTGAACTCCATAGATTTGCCCATCCCAAAAGGGTTTATTGTGCCCTGGGATCGACTGCCATGTGTGGCTGGCAGCCTGCACTTGGTCTACTGTGTAAAAGCCATAGTAGAGCACATGCCTTGCTGAATTTGAGACCTCAGGTGTTGATAAAAGATCCCACACGTGGCAACTTGGTGTATGGGAGGATCTACATCAATCATCATCATCACTGGTATGCTACCTACCTACAATAGACAATGCCCCAAAGTGCTCACCCTAATGGATATGCAACACACAACCTGAAATGATGGTAGGGATGTAGATGTCTGATAGGGCCTATCATGCCTAGTGGAGAAGAATCATAGAATTTGAGGGGTCTCACATCTTCTTTGATGCAGGAAACCAAGAGCTAGTGTATCCATGGTGGATATCCAGCCTCCTCCTAAAGACCTCAAAAGGGTGAGCCCATCCACTCCAGCAAATGGCTTCCATTGTCAAATCTTCTTTAAGAAGACTTTAGAAAAAAGTGTTGCTGTATTCTGCGTTATGGTCCTTCTGGTGTTTAAGGAGTGTTATCATGTCCCTTCCCACTCTCCTCCAGTCTTCTCTTCTCCAAGCTAAATACACCAAGTTCTTCAACCCTTCCACACAGGATTTGTTTGGTTCAGGATGTAACCTGAGCTACCAGCTGCCCATGGTCCAAGCAGGGAGAGGAAGTGTTTCATCCCACCATTTTTATTGTTCCACTTGTCTGTATGCTTCATAATGGGGTGGTCCAAACTCTTTCAATGTCTCCAATGCATCACCAACAGACTTCACACACACACCATGTCTGATGATGGAGGAGGAGCTATGGCTGCATGCTTGCTCATCCACCACCAGCTGACTCTCCAGGCTGCCACCACTCACCAAAGAAGAAAGAAATGGATGCTGTTATACAAAAGAGAAATTCAGTCAGGCAGCAGAATCACTACCCCCCACCCACCCAAAGGTAAGGTTGAAGATGGAGGCAGAGAAAGACCCCGTGCTATTTCTAGCAGCCAACTCTGTGAGTGGCTGGCTTTAACTCTTCAGAACCAGATTCTGTGGGAGTGGTGTTTAGCAAAATCACCTACACCCCAACAACAGGCCATTTTGCTAGTTACACTTGCCCACCCACAGGGCCTAGGTCTGAAGACCCACAAAGCCAGGCATTCAGTCTATTCACAGAGCCAGCCCCTGGCTGTGGCAGGGGGACTTTGATTGTCACTTCTTGGGAGGGGCAGGAAATGGCTCCAAGCCAGGTACTTCCCCACTCTGGAGCACAGTGTACATCACAACAACAGACAGGCAAGAGTTCTTCCAAGGCAGGACAGAGAGTGGCAAATCTGCTGTTTCGGCACACCCACCACCTGAACTGATTGCCTCAGCAGGAGAGATGGCCCGGCTTCAAAAATGCAGTGCCCATAATGACACAAAACACAAAGTGAAGTCTGACTACTGCAAAAAAAAAAAGGAACTTTTTGTTGTTGATGATGAAAACACTGTGTACACTGAAGATGATGATGATGACAATAATTAATAAGAAAGTATAATATAATGATTAATTATTGTTGTTGTTGTTGTTGTTTGACTTGAAAACTATGCTTCCATTAATTGCAGGAGCCCTTTTTTTTTCTAGCTGCACATATTCCTACTCTTTCCATGTTGTTTCTGTCTCTAGTCCCAAGTTTTCTGTTAAAGAAATTGGCTGAAATCCTGTATCAGTTACTTAAGAATATTTAGCTAAGTAACCTCTCCTGGATAGACCCGCCCCCCCGGAAAAAAAAACCTGATGGAAATGTCATTCACCCACGCTCCGGTCTCTGACAAAATGGCCCTCCTTCTGCCCATGCAGCTGATGCCTGGTAAATTAAGTTGGGGGGAGTTAGAATTGTGGTAGTATTCAGAGACCTGGCAATTGTAAACATGGAACAGGTACTTAGAGTTACTAATCTGTAACTGTTCTTGCATTCACAATCACTATTTAAGTTATGATTTTGACTCTATTGCCGTGATTGCAACTCTTCCCTCACCCACAACCTACTTTACAGGTATCAGCTGCATGGGGAGAAATATATCCATTCTGGAGCACAAGTGAAAGCTGTTTCCGTCACGTTGGGAGTGGGTGGTCTAGGGGAGCTTACTTAGTTAAGTATATGTAATTCAGTAGTTGATACAATATTGCAGCCATAATGCCCAGAAAAACATTTACCTTATTAACCAAAGTATTATTGTTGTTTTTTTGTGCCTTCAAGTCATTCTCAACTTATGGCAACCCCAAAGCGAACTTATGATGGGGTTTTCTGGGGCTGAGAGTGTGTGATGCACCCAAGATCACCCAGTGGGTTTCCATGGCCAAACAGGGAATCAAATCCTGTTCTCCAGGATCATAGCCCAATGCTCAAACCACTATACCACTCTGGCTCTCAACCAAGGTATAGTTGTATTCAAAACTGTGACTCCCCACCAGCAGCCCTAAAGTGGTAAAGCCCACTGTTCCACCTCAAAATTCCACTCCTTTGTTCTATAGTATGTGTAAACCATGAATGAATTATTCAAGAAAAGCTACTGATACACAGACCTATTTCTGAAAAGCTGTGAAGAACATGGATAATATCCCATGTCTCATACAAGTTATTAGAACAAGTCTGTCTAGCTAGGAGCTGCTGGACAAATATCTAGCAATACCCCTAGGAGATGATGATATATGAAGCCTCTGTTTCAGAACCTGTTCCCAGTCCATGCTCAGTTCATTGCCAACTCTGTGGCTTTCCAAGCCAAAACAGTATTTCAATTGCCTTTCTGTGTGGTTACGGATGTCAAGAAATCCGCAGCCAGAAAAGGAAGTCAATTGTGAAAATCTGCTCCTATGTAAAAATGCTGCATGACCAGTAGCATAAATTGATCGTTCTGTTGTTCTGTTTCACTTCAAAACATTTGCACCTGGACATTTCCTGGGATGCAGAGCGACAGTGCATTTTGCATTAATCTTACGATGGATTCACCTTGTTGCCACAGTTCTGCCTATGTATCCCTGAATTGTGGATTTATTTGGATCATTGTACTCACACTGTTTTACTTCCAAAGGCACAATAGTGGTTTTGGAATTCCTTCTTCCAGGTCCTCAGCCAGATAGTTCAGAGTAGCTCAAATGTAGATTCCATTCCTCTATTCAGAAGAGGGTTACAAAAAAATAAAAAGAAAGGAGTGAAAAGAGAACTGAAATTCTTAGTGCAGTCTTGTGGGCTGCACAGGCATAGCACAATGACCTTTCTCAAGATTGGACATCCTATCCCTGCAGAGAGTCCAACGTAAATGTTTGTCAATTCAGAAGCCTAAGGAGCAGAGAAAAAAAAAGAGCTGTGCAATGAAGAGGCTTGTACCAGATCATCTGGTAGATTCCCTCCTCTTTCAAAGTTCAACACAAGGAAGCTGGTTGTGATGGGAAGCAGAGATAGAAAAGGATTTTGTTTAGGTTGAAATACTTGACAAAAGTATTCATTTCACACCTCTAGAGACTTTTTGTGAAGAAACCCCCACTTTGCCTCAGAAATGTGCACAGTTGCAAGACTTGTGATGTGTTTCAAAGAAGCAAAATATACTGAGAATCATATGTACGTGTTAAAATGCATACAGTTGAAAAGTAAACATGCATACTTTATAGTCAATAGCGAAAATGCATGCTAAAGTACTTTAAAGGTACATTTAAAAGTACATTAAAGTCCATTGGAAAAAAATCTGCGTATAAATGCATACTTTTCAAAACGCTGGCAAAATACAGCATATTGCATTCCTCTGCAGGATTGCATACATGAGCACCCAGTGATTCTACCTTTAAGATGTCAGCATTAGACACACAGAACTTGCATGCTTTTGCATATGCCTCTGTTTGGTGCTTTACTCACAGTAACAATGCAGTGAGTAGGAGCCGTGGATACAGAACATATTGGGATAAAGCCAGTGTTCCATGGGTGGAACTTTTTCTTGCCCATCCCAACCATGCAGTAGACATGGTAGATGGAGGACTCGGGAAAGTATAAACGAAAAGGGTGACTTGACCAAACTCTGACTTTGCTGTCTATTATTCTCTTGTCCTTCCTTCCTGGTTTGGAAGTTGAAGAGGGAGAAAAAGAGGTTGTCACAAAGAAGGAGCATGGAATAGGCGAGGCTAATCTGGGGAATCATAGAATCATAGAAATGTAGAGTTGGAAGAGACCACACGGGCCATCCAGTCCAACCCCTTGCCATGCAGGAACACCCTCAAAGCACTCCCGACAGATGGCCATCCAGCCTCTGCTTAAAAACCTCCAAAGAAGGAGACTCCACTACACTCCGAGGCAGCATATTCCACTGCCGGACAGCCCTGACCGTCAGGAAGTTCTTCCTGAGGTTCAGGTGGAATCTCCTTTCCTGCAGCTTGAATCCATTGCTCCTTGTTCTGGTCTCTGGAGCAGCAGAAAGCAAGCCCTCTCCTTCCTCTACGTGGCATCCCTTCAAATATTGAAACATGGCTATCATGTCCCCTCTTAACCTTCTCTTCTGCAGACTAAACATACCCAGCTCTCTAAGTCTATCCTCATAGGGAATGGCTTCCAGGCCTCTCACCATTTTGGTCGCCCTCCTCTGGACCTGCTCCAGCCTGACCATGTCCTTCTTGAATTGGGGGGCCCAGAACTGGACACAGGATTCAAGATGAGGTCTAACCAAAGCAGAGTAGAGTGGCACCAGTACCTCCCTCGATCTAGACACCATACTCCTATTGATGCAGCCGAGAATTGTGTTGGCTTTCCTGGCTGCTGCATCACACTGCTGACTCATGTTCAGCTTGTGGTCTATTAAGACTCCTAGATCCCTTTCGTACATACTGCTATCCAGCCACGTGTCCCCCATCCTATATTTCTGCATTCCATTTTTTCTACCTAAGTGTAGGACCTTACACTTCTCTCTGTTGAATTTCATTTTGTTAGCTTTGGCCCAGCTCTCCAATCTATCCAGGTCATTTTGAATTTTGATCCTGTCCTCTGGCGTATTAGCAACCCCTCCCAATTTGGTGTCATCTGCAAATTTGATGAGCATGCCCTCTATTCCTTCATCCAAGTCGTTGATGAAGATATTGAACAGCACTGGGCCCAGGACAGAACCCTGTGGCAACCCATTAGTCACTTCTCTCCAGGATGAAAAGCAACCATTGGAATGATCCACTCAGAAAGAGGGAGCTGTATCCACATTGCATTAGGAGTACAGTGTGTGTGTGTGTGTGTGTGTGTGTGTGTCAAGCAGGAGTACCTCCATATTTGAGTATACTTAATTTAACTGCATCAACCTTTGTGTTAATCCTAGTCCATAGTACCTAGATTAATATCTTACTTTATATGTTGTTACTGCGATGGATCAGCCTGAACCCCGGGTCTACAATTTAATATAATTTGGCTATTAAAAATATACTCCTCCACCTGCTTGAGAGGCCCCCGGATAAGCACGCACGCAGGCACGGCCGAAAGGCTGGAAAATACAAGAAAAATCCTGGTCAGGCCAGTAACTTTCCATAGCGCCGCTTCAGGACGTCTCCAGGCAAGTACCAATCAAAGCACCATTAGGTACGCACCAAGCACACAAAAGGTTCTCAGGCCCGAACCATCAGCTTGACAGGATTAGCACTCCTGACTACATAACTGTCAAGCACCTTCTATTTGCATACTGTCTGCGCTATTGACATCCCGGTCAAAACTCAATCATCTTAAGCACTGACCTTTCGGAGGTTTTGTTTCGACTCCGAAACCCATTGTTCTCCCCGGGAACAGACCACCCTCCAGGCACATTTTCCCCTATAACTACCCCCGTTTTCGAGCACTTCCTTGGATCGGTCCCGGCTTCCTTCCTGCCTTGCTGCCGCTCCGTTTGCCGAGTCTTCCCCTCAGCTTCCACGTGCTGAGCTCTCACCGCTTCCCGACTCTCTGGCTCCATTTTGGCTTCCCGGACTTTAGGATCAGGTGTAGTATTCCCCCGATACTCCTCTCTAAATTCCCTATCAATTTTCCTTTCTTTATTTTTCTTAGGTCTGGGTGAGTGAGTGCACAAGTGCTCAGTGACGTAGGTTTTAAATAAAGAAAATAATTATAAATTAATTTTGTCTGGGCCTTGACTCTGCCTGACCCCGTAAAAGTTGGGTACAAGGTCTCGCAGGGTTACCCTACCTCTTGTGTGTGCTGGGCGCATGCTTGGTGCAACTTGGAAATCCCCTTAAAATCGGGGTCAGATTAGGTGTCCTCTGAGGAACCCCTGGTACTCAAAATAACTGATTAGGTGACCGGGACCCCCGGAACTCAAAAATCACTGATTTGGTGACTGGGACCCCTGGAACTTAAAATAACTGATTTGGTGATCGGGATCCCCTGGACCCCCAGTAAATTAGGGTAACAATGTCACTAGGAAATTTACCTGGCATTGTGCAGGTTGATGTTCATGCTGTTGCTTATAACCTGAAGCTTGCAACCAAGCTTGCATTAAAATGTTTAGGATGTCAGCCTAAGTATAAATGCTAAGTTTGATCCACATCAGTTTATACATTTGCATTCTGAAGTACCTGAATCCAAAACTGTACTAGAATCTGGACCAGGTCCAAAACCTTACTAGAATCTTCATTTTTATCTCACTAGATGACATCCCAAGTTTGTGGTAGTTTTCAAAGAAATACCCACATTAGTCTCTTGCAGCATAAAAAGGAAGAAAGGAGAGAGAGAGAAAAAATGTGGCAGCACCTTTAAGACCAACTGGTTTTTATTTTTGCACAAGCTTTTGTAGATGTAAACCGACTTGTTCAGATGTAGTACAGAGTGATATTATAGCCTCATTTATACAGTTGTGGGAGTGGGACAGAATGTAACAGGATCCAGGAAGATGCAGATCATATTTTCTTCTTCTTGTATGCCTTCAAGTCATTCCCAAATTATAGCAACCCTAAAGTGAATCTATAAGGGGATTTTCTTGGCAAGATTTGCTCAGAGTAGGTTGCCATCATTGCCTTCCTCTGAGGCTGAGAGAGTGTGATTTGCTCAAGATCATCTAGTGGGTTTCCATGACCAAGTGGGGATTCAAATTCTGGCCTACAAAATTCTAGTCCAGTGCTATACAGTTATAGCATTATACAGTTATACAGATAAGCATACATTATCCTCATTGTCCTGCATTGTTCTACAGTATCCAATATTTTTCAGAGCATGTTGGATTCTAGTCCTAGTAAGGCAATCAATAAAAACACCTCAGCTAAATACCTGTGGAAGCAGTATACTAGCCCCATCTCTCCATCATCCTTGCTCTTCAAATATGGAGAGACTCAGTCTGAAGTGAAAACTTTCCCTATATATGGAGGCTCTCTATGCAGCTGAGAACCAGGATCATTTCCAGTTGCATGCATATAGCTTTCGCATATAGTGGAGGCTCTCCAGTTCTGATTATCATTCTTCACATAAGTAAAGTAATAATGGAAGCATGACAGAGGGAGACATCTTCTCCTTGCCTCATTACTTAAAGGAGATTACTGAATGCATAAGGTTTATCCTGGTCACCGCTCCAAAATGAGTCATAAATTCGCCTGCACCCTACAATGAAATTACTATAACTCCCCCAACTTGGCCAACAAGGTTCACGCATCTTGGTTTTTAGTACTTCTATGGTGGCATGTATATCTTAATTACTGCTCAAGGGGGTACAAAGGTGGTGAAGCAGTTAAGCTGTTACCTAATAGAGATGGCCTCCCATTCAGCTCAACATGCTACTACAAAGACCCACCTTCAGATTCTTGCATTTCTTGACAAGGGAGGCTGTTGGTGCCTTTTCTGTTGTTCTTCTGCCTGCAGTCAAAGAATTTTCATTCAGAAAGGTCATCAGCATATAAGCTGGTCTACTATAGAAGGTATCTAACTGATTGGCCATAATTTTGTTTGCTATGCCTGGAATCCTACTGGTTAACTCCAACTAGAGGAGACCTAATGAACCGTTGAATGGTGAGTCAACATATAAGAAAACACCACTAATTCAATGTGTTTATTCTAGTTGGGATTAACAGTAGAAGGATTCAGGCCTGAGTCATTAATTGCTGTGCTTCTAATCATGTTTGTGTTATGTTTTGAATCAAATTTTTGTTTTGTTTTGTTTTTGATGTGTATTTTATTATTATGCTCTGCCTTGAGTGTCTTCTTTCGGCAAAAAGGCCAATTATAATTTAAAAAAATAAAATCCTCTCCCCTACAGTGGCGGTGTGGGAGCGAGCCAAAAATGAAAGACGCCAAAGTTCCCAGAAAGGATTGCAAAAGCAACCACGAAGCAACCTATTTCCAGCTTAGAATTACAATATACAACAATTGCATTATACAGAGCATGTAGAGTGTGGGTCATGAACCTGAAGCAGTGCTAGGCATTTGGAAAAATTGGGAGCAAAGTGTTTCAAGCAGTGTCTACCACCACCAGAAGTATCAGGCAGGAATTATAGAATTCAAAGTTGAGTTCAACAAGTTTTCCTTCAACTCCTAAGTCTCTATGACCTTCCTGCTATATCTCTGTACTATTGCACTGAGTTGTTTCTAGCAGATGTTTTCTTCACCTGTACCTTCCCTCTCAGGCACTTTTCTTGTTTGCTGTCCTAATCCTCCTATTCAGTTTCATGCAGACTGCTACATCAAGCACAAAGTACTGGCCAGATTCCTGTTGGGCAACTGCAAATACATAACCTATAGTTACACATTTGCAGCTGCTACGTATTCACAATCCCTATGCAGCCCCTAGTTTAGGGTCTAAATAGGGACTAAGTAAGTCCCTTGAACCCCACTTTTTGGTAAGCAGGTCCTGGGATCAGCAGGGCTCCATTCTACTGTTGAATGGGAAGCAGCTGCCTGACATTCCCACCCACCTCCCTCATGCAAGCAATCTCTGGCATGAGGGGGGAAAGTGGCAGAGGTCCTTTTTCTGCCTGTCACACCAAAGATGGGTCAGGGGAGGGGGTCAGAATGGGAGGCTGCTTCTCAATTAACAGAGGAACACATCCCTGTCCATCCCAGAGGCTGCTTACCAGTAAGTGGGCTTTTTTGGGGGGAGGAGATCAGATTAGCATTCACTACATAGCAATGTCATTATGGTACTGTAGGTGCTAAATAGTATTCAATAGTTGTAAAGGATTCCAGCAATTATTTATGAAGTCAGAGTCCAGAGCAAAGAAGCCAGAATTCAAATTTCTCAAGATGACTCTGGCAAAAGAAACTGGCTAGAATTCACTAAGGCAGTTATGAATGCATTTGCATGTGAAAGGGCCCCTCAATCATCGTGCAAATGTGAGGAGCGGTCCACACGACACATTCACAATCGCGTGATTCTCTAGGGGCTGGCAGGCGTCGACCGTGCACTTTTTCATTTTCGGCTGTGAGCCGAAAATGGTGTGCAATCGCGCATCGCTCCGGGGCCCCACGTGCACTTGCCGTGCGTACGGAGCTCTGGAGCTGCGGCGTTCATGCCTCCTGCCCCAGCGCAGCCTGGGAAACTCCCAGGCTGCACTGCGGAAGGAAGCAGTGGTGTTACCCTGATTTCTGGGGGTCCCGTGAGGGACACCTCGATGTGCTCAAAATAATGGGGAATGGGAATTAGCTAGAGCACTAGTTAACAATGCAAGATGCAGGGCAACGTAGCGAGATCTTGAACCCAATGTCTACGAGGTCAGGCCGAGTCAATAACCAAGCAGAGATTTGATCTAATTGCTTAATAATTGTTTGTCTTTATTTATAAAATCACAGCAAACGTACGCACTCACTCAAAAAATTAAGAAATACTGCACAACTGCGCAGCCACGCACACAGTCCTAAAGAAATAAAGAGAGGAAAATAGACAGGGGATTTTCAGAAGGAGTTTGTGGGGAAATACTACACCTGGTCCTATAGCCCGGTAATAGCAAAGAAGCTGGGGAGCGAGGGTTCTCAGCACGTGGAGGCTGAGGGGAGGCTCGTCAAACAGAGAGGCAACAAGTCAAGAGGCAAGTCACGAGCGATCCAACGAGATGCTCAAAGTCAGGGGTTCTTATAGGGGAAAATGTCCCTGCAGGCTAGTCCGTTCTCGGGGAAAACAATGGATTTTGGGCTGGAGACAAAGCCTCCGAAAGGTCAGTACTTTAGAAGATTGAATTATGACAGCATTGTCAATGCCGTAGACAGTATGCAAACGCGGAGTCCTTGAGAGTTGTATAGTCCGCTCATCAAGCTGCCTGCTCGGGGCAGGGGATCTTTTATAAACAGCGTGCATACATAATGTGATCTTAAAAGGTCCTTGCCTTGAGGTCTCCTAAAGCTGCATTCGGCAATTACTGGCCTGCCTGGATTGGGATTTGAATGGTTCAGCTATTTTCGGCCGCACCTCTGTGCGTGCTTGTCCGGGTGCCTCGCAAGCACGTGGAGAGGAATGGGTAGTGAAGGCCAAATTCTTGATATCAAATGATATCTAATATCCCACAAGTTCGGACTAGAAAACTGCAGTAACAGCGGGGCTCTCGCGCGAGCAGGCGGCAGCTACGGAACTGAAGGAACCAGGACATGAGAGCCTCTCGCTAGAGGCTGCTCGCGCAATCCCCACACACCAGCTCCGTGAAAAGGTGCGTTGTGGAAAGGGCCCTAGAGTTACATGTGACTGGTTCATATTCATGATCCCTATGTAGTCCCTAACTTAAGGGATACATAGGGACCATGAAACCCCCTTCCCATCTGTACTTACCAGGTGGCAGCAGCCACTGCGATTGACAGGGATCTGGCCCCTCTTAAGTGCAAAGCAGCTGACTGGTGTTCCCACCCACCTCTTGTGAAAGCAATCTCCAATGCAAGGGTGAATTGCAATAGGAAACCTGCTTCTGACTGTAGCACCAGAGATTGCTTACAAGAGTGAGTGGGAGCAGACCTCCATTTTAAGTAGGGATTGGTGGGGGTCAGGCCAGAAGACGCTACAAAGATATAGCGTAAGATGATTACATATTCAAAACTGCCTTAATGAATTCTGGCCACTGTTGTAATGAGATTAACCCCCCCCCCAAAAGTTCTAGTTCAGGAACTAGGAAACCTGTGCCTCTCCAGATGTTGTGGGATTACAGTGTCCATCACCATCTCCCATTAGCTATGCTGGTTGAGGAAAACAGAATCTGTAGTCCAACAACATTTGAAGAGCCACGTATATGTCTTCCCTTTTCTACAAAATAATTCCCTCTCCTGGAAGCCTCCTGAAGCAATAATTACCTGTTAAAATTGATAGTATACTCCTCACACACACAAAATACAACGTCAGAAAATATTCTCAAAACCTGAAGCTGACTAATGCACTTTCCTGTTTTGTTTGGTTTCTTAATTCTGTTTTCTGGCATTTTTTGGTGCCTCTGAAGATCCCATGGTAAAAGCTGGCCTTCAGACCCTCCTGTCCTAAAAACTGTTTCATTGAAAGGATAAAATATTCTTCTGACTACCTCATGTATTTATAATGAGAAATATAAGAGGGTTCTGCCAACACAGAATAGTTTTCTCAAAGCTAATATTGTTTTCAACTGGGAGACCAATGGGGGTGTGTGATTGACCTGAAATAATATGCCTTATTCAGGTGCTACTTATGTAATGCTGGAAAAGAGAGGTTATTGCTAGGTAAAGCATCTTGTGAAGACTACCAGAACTTGAATCTGAGCTGGATGGTGTGATTATCTCTTCAAAGCCATACCATCAACCATCTAGGAAGCATGAAATAATAAGAGGGGAGACAGAGGCCAGTTTCTGCAAGATTTATTTTCCACTAATTCGTAATCCTTCTCACAGCACAGTCTTAGAAGTGCATCGGAGAAAGTAGTTGGGATTGGGAGTGGCTCGCAATGAATTTTGTGCTGGTAAAAAGCTGTCAGCTCAACAACAACCCTTAGGGAATCAAATCCTTCATTTGATCAGGAGAACAGGTAGAGCACAGGAAATTGCTGTGCAAATTTTCCCTGCACATTTGTCTGCCAAAAAATATCAAGCCTGCCCTGAAATGTATGTTCCAACTTTTTAAAAAATAAAAAGGATCCCACGCCCTTTAGAATAAAGTAGAAATACACATGGAATGTAAAACTTGTAAGATGAAAGGCATGCACCAACCGCTAAACCACAACAGATTTGGAAGGGACTACAATCATGAACAACATGTTCATTACTATTTATTTATTCATTCATTCATTCAGCCTATATTCTTCCAGAAGGAGTTGCCACTGGTTACTTTCAAGCCTGGATGTTCTTTTGCTTATAGTAGGTATAATAGGGATGGAAAGGATTTTTGAAAATATTCTCCTCCTCCATATCAAAAATATGTTTTCTGAATGTTAAGAAACCCTGGGAAGAAAAATCCTGAACCAATAAAGATCTTTGCAGTTTGAGATGTATTCTACACAGAATTTGCAGATTTTATTGCAGATTTTATTGCATTAAGGCAGTTTTGAATCCTGTTTTCTGTGCAGAAAATGATCTTTTCTGTGGAAAAAACATCTGCCCCTTTTTTCTTTTTTTTTTGGCAGAATAAGTTCTCAAGTATAGCATTTTCTGTGCAAAAATAATATTTCTGTGCAAAAATGCTGTTTCTGCACAGAAAAACGACACTTGAATTTTGCACAGAATAAGTACCAAACAGAATAGTCTGCAAAAGGAAGAAAACTACTCAAGTTGGTTATTATTTCCCTTAAGAACAAAATTGGCAAAGAATGACATCCCCTAAGGGGCATTAAAATTTATTTGCGTTAATGTGAAACTGACTTCTTTACAAAAATGTCATCTTGTTTGCTTTTTAAGATGAATGCAGTCATTTACGTTGAATAGTATTACTGGAGGAGCAAACCTCCATTAGACAGTTTGAAAGAAAGTCACATACGTTATTGCACAAAGATTTTAGAAAAGAAGTTGGAAAGGAAATCCAGTGAATAAGTAATTGTGATTTACTTTGAATTTAATCTTTGGGAGCTGCAAAACAGTCTTTTTTTAATCAGTGGTAGGCTAAGCTTTTCTGCTGACACCTACCCCTCACTGTCATAACTGCCCCTCAATTCACCCCCATCTCTTTTTTTTTCCAGCTCCCCTGCCTCACCTCCTTCCAGCTCCCCTTGATCCTCTGGCCGCTTCCCATCTTATCTGCTCACCTGCCCTCTTTCTCCACTCACCTTGCCTGCCTTCTCACCAAGACTGCTGCCCTCTTTCTGTAGAAAGCAATGCTAGTATACACAGCACAAAGTACTGCTCTTTATAGAGCTAGCTGGATCCCAAATGACTTATTTTGAGGAGACTTCCGTTCCAAGCATTGTGGGCCGGAGATACTGAGCCAGCACCTGCAATCCCCACAGGCAGTCCATCCCCAAAGGCACCCTGCCCATAATACCTGACTCTGAGAATTATTCAGAGCCAGGGCTCTGGGATCTGGTCTGTACTAGAGAGTTCAGCATTCTGGAACAGTGAGCGAGTGGGGTGAGGGGAGCTTGGCCATTCCTCCAACATCTGAGTCAGGAACTCCACCTGAAAGGAAAATCAACCCTGATTTCAAATGCAGTATCAGTTTTATCAATGGATACCAAGAAATGACAAAACCAAGGAATGATATTGGGCAGTTTCAGATAGGATGAATCTTACATCCCTCCCTCCACATTTGCAAGTTTGACCTTTGCCAATTTGATTATTTCACGAGCTACCCACTTGCTTCCCCCATTCTCCTCCTCCCATTCCCTGGCCTTTTTCCCAGACGCGTTTCCCAGACGCGCTGCCTTCCTTCCCAGCAAAAGGCAAGCAAATGGAAGGGGGAAAGGTTCACGCATGCAAGCCTTTTGTCTTCCATTTGCTTGCCTTTCGCCCAGGCAACAAGAAAACAGAGGGAGGAGGTGTTTCCCCCTCCATTTGTTTTCCTTTCACCCAGGTGCAGAGAAGGAAGGCATACCTGCCCAGGCAAAAAGCAAGGGAATGGGATGAGGAGTGCTTACTCAGGTGAGGAATAGTTATTTGCCTTTTTTTTTTTTTACTTTTGTGAGAGTTCTGAACCCCAAATCCTTGCAAAAGTTGAGGGGACACTGTACCCTAATAGTCCTGACTGTGCATGGCTGCTCTCACCTTCTTACATTCAATTCGTATGAAACATGCAGCCATTTGAACAAAGCAGTAACAATTCCTGCTCATCCTCAGCCTCACTAGCACTTTACTGTTAAGTGCAATAGGTGTGAAAATTTAGGTTTACCTTGGCTACAGTTGTTTTTTTGTTCACATGTATTCAACAGTAGAGATACTGCTTTTTCCTTCACACCCACTGCAATGTCATGGTGGCATTGGATTTCGAGTCATTTACAAAACTCCTCCTTTTTCTCTATCCCCTCTTCTAACCCTGGTCATTAGTTTGGTGATTTCCAGTGATGTAGACTCAAGTCTACTGACTCGGACTCAAGTCAGACTTAAGTCGCTTCAGTGACTTGACTTGGACTCGACTTGGCAATAAATGATGCGTTGACTCAACTCGACTTGAGACTTGTATATTTTTAATGATGGACTTGCTGCCCTTGGTTCAGTGACATAGCACATTCATTCAGACAATCTGTCTGAAGCCCAAAGTGTGGGTGCCTTACTCAGAGGGGAATAGTAAATGGCTTAGGCAATGGGTTTGAGGTCTGCTTAACAGCCTGCCCCTACTGCATATTGGAGGAGCCTTCTAAAACTTTTCCTGAGAGCAGAAGGCAAGACTTGTCCCCAGAGTACAGGATGCGTTTCTCAGAAGGGAACAACAAATGTGTTAGGCAACAGACTTGAGGAAGAAGGATCCTTCCTTCCAAAGCTTTTGAAACTTCAGTAATGGGGAGTAAGAAGGATCCTATTCCCCACTTCTAAAAAATCCTCCAGCTTCAGAAATGGGAAGTAATAAGGCTCCTATTCCCCACATCCGAAGCTGTAGATGACAAAATCAGAAATGTGGAGGGCCGACTCTGCTTAAATTGTTAAAACTGACTTTATTTTACTCTATTCAGAAATTCTGGAATATAGGTTGGAGTATAAATTTGACTCTCAGGCCCTTTTCACATGGCATCTGCCATGCAAAAGAGGGCCTGGAGCCTTGCACGATTGTGAGGAGTGATCTGCATGATCCCCTCGCAATTGCACAAGGCTCCAGGGGCCAGCAGGCAGCAATCGCGCACCTTTGCATTTTCGGCTTTAAGCCAAAAATGCTGCACATTCGCGCATTGCTCCCGGGCCTCGCACGCACTTACCTGGCATGCGGAGCCTTGGGAGCTGGGCTGGTCATGCTTCCTACCTCAGTGCAGACTGAGAAGGTCCCAGGCTGCACTGCGAAAGGAAGAGGCAGGGCTCTCACATGAACAGGCAGCTCGTGGGGAGCTGAAGAAACCTGGACGCGAGGGCCTCTCACAAGAGGCTGCTCATGCGAGCACTGCACCTCAGCGCCAAGAAGATGTAGGATGCGGAAAGGGCCTCAGACTTGAGACTTGACTAAAAACTGTATCCAAAGACTTGAGACTTGACTTGACACTTGAAGGCAGAGACTTGAAACTTGACTTGAAACTTGAAGTAAAAGACTTAAATACATCACTGGTGATTTCTGGTCATGTTGCTGGGTGCAGCCATTTTTGAAAAGTTGTCCCTCTACCACAGTAGGTTATCATTCAAGCTCCCATAACTGAGAGAGCAATGCAGCAAACAACTGCATATAGTAGCTCACTTCACAAAGCTAACAGATACAATTGGCTGGGTTCGTGAATATAAACACCACTGCAAATCTCATAACAGGAGGCCTTCTTGTGAAAGTTTCAAAGCCCTGCAAGATTTCAGTTCTCATGGGGCCCCACAAATCTCATGAGAGGCCCTCCCCTTGCAAGACCTGAGGCCAGCCTTTTGTAGGCCTACTTCATGTTGTCCTCTCATAATCTCTCGAAGAGTCTAGGAGGAAGGGCTGCAAACCATTTTGAGGCCATTTTGCTGCCTTTGCTCAGGCCGTTTTGATGCATTTCACCCACTGCAGCTGTGCTCAGAACAGACCAGCCCAGGAGACTTTGGTGCACATTAAAATGGCCACAGACCTATTTGTTGCAAGTGCAGCTGGCATTCATTCTTCCTTGGCTCTACAGGTGATTGAGTAGCATGCCAGGAGGAAGAGCAAGAGCAGCACCATGTCAAACGTGATCCCAACAGGCAGACCCCTAGCATTTGTTAGATAAGGCCTTTCTGCAGCATACCAAATGTTCAGGGCTTGGCCTGCTGAGAGCACAGCTAAAGCCTACTCTCAACAAATCAAGAAATATAGGAATTCAGGCATCCAGTATGGCCCCACTCTAGGGCTGAACCCTATCTAGTCATCTAGAACAAGGCAAGAAGACTTGAGGAGCAAGTGAAGTACAAGATTGTGCTTTTGAATTGCAATTTATGGATTTGCTTATGTTTCTGAAGACAATCAGTCAGCCCAGTACAATCTCAGTTCCTTTTCCCACAAAATTTTGGAGGGAAAAGAACTGCTTCTCCCTCAGCGTGCATGCACGCACACACATGCACACACACACACACACTACCCTGCAAAAATCCAGATACTTGTCAGTGTTAGCATTTGACAAAACATAAGGTGTTACTTACTTGTAGCTTTTGTGATATTCTTCATTTTGCTCACACTGCCACTTTTCTCTTTGAGTTTTTTTCATGTATCACACATTCTCGTGTAGCTTTGAACCTCTCAAGGGATTCCCTCCCTCCACACACATATCCCTTTCTTTTTCTTCTGAGCGTTTTCTGCAACCCAACGCCTCTCAGACATTAATGCAATATCTATATAAAATGTTGCTGCTTCATTCTGGATGGCCAAATGTCATTGTAATGGAGCAAGCACAGCCGGAGGTATAATTTCAGCTCTCTTGGCTCTCATTTTGGTTGCTTTATCACACAATGCAGAATATAGCTATGTTGTTAAATTGGCCTTTTTTTTTTTTATGCTGTCTGAAAACACTTTACAAAATGAATTAGTAATGGCCAACAGTCTCTCTAAACAGTAGTGTGCACAGTCTTGGATGCTGAAAGGTGTTTTATAGAGACAAGAAAAAATATTAGCCAGGGATATGAGCAGTTATCCTCTTTGCTTCTTGGGAGGGTGCCCTGGGGGTCCTTAAACTCTAAACTCTGCTCTATGCCAGAGATGGTTGCCTGTCAATCTGTCAGAGTTCTTTTGTTTGCCTACTGTCTGAATGCCTGATGAACCTATAAATTGCCACTTGAGACCAGAATAATATTTCCGTCCCTTAGCAACCCAAGTCCCAGGATCACAATCATTTGTCAAGGACTAATGAATTCAGACTTGCAGCCCTGTTGTGAAGCAATATCCTGTCATAAACCTCTGCTTTACAGATGAAGCAACTGAGCAACAAAAAAGAAAATTAACACCTGAAGGTCACTCACACTGCAGTTTTGGAAAGAGCCAATAAGTGTCTTGTCTCCATAATCCTTGGTTCCATAATTGACCGGCATTCTGTTCCTAAATAGGTTGACTCACAGGGAAGGACAACTAATATCAGCAGGTCCAATACCCAAGAACACATACTTTGGGATTACAGCCTTAATCTGAAGATTATGTTGTATGGAAAAGAAACAATGTCACTCAGGGCCTCTTCACGGAGGATATTTCTTGTTCATACAGGATCAGTCTAGTGACTGAGAAATTCATTTGGTCCTGACAAATTCCAGCATAGTCATAAACGTACTGGACAAATAAACCATTTCATTCTACCTTAGGCCTTTCCTCAGCTTACCTCTGTCCCAGTGGCATCCAGTGATGACTGCAGCAGTGGCTCTCCCAGGAGAGGAGCACAATGGAGCACTGAGGAGCACAATGGAGCATTCATAGAATCAGGGGCCATGCCGTCCAACCCCCTGCCATGCAGGAACACCCTCAAAGCACTCCCGACAGATGGCCATCCAGCCTCTGCTTAAAAACCTCCAAAGAAGGAGACTCCATCACACTCTGAGGCAGCATATTCCACTGCTGGACAGCCCTGACTGTCAGGAAGTTCTTCCTGAGGTTCAGATGAAATCTCCTTTCCTGCAGCTTGAATCCATTGCTCCTTGTTCTGGTCTCTGGAGCAGGAGAAAACAAGCCCTCTCCCTCCTCTACATGGCATCCCTTCAAATATTTAAACATGGCTATCATGTCCCCTCTTAACCTTCTCTTCTGCAGACTAAACATACCCAGCTCTCTTAAGTCTATCCTCATAGGGCATGGCTTCCAGGCCTCTCACCATTTTGGTTGCCCTCCTCTGGACCTGCTCCAGCTTGACCATGTCCTTCTTGAATTGGGGTGCCCAGAACTGGACACAGTATTCAAGATGAGGTCTAACCAAAGCAGAGTAGAGTGGTACCAGTACCTCCCTCGATCTAGACACCATAGTCCTATTGATGCAGCCGAGAATTGCATTGGCTTTCTTGGCTGCCGCATCACACTGCTGACTCATGTTCAGCTTGTGGTCTATTAAGACTCCTAGATCCCTTTCACATGTACTGCTATCCAGCCACGTGTCCCCCATCCTATATTTCTGCATTCCATTTTTTCTACCTAAGCGTAGGACCTTACATTTCTCTCTGTTGAATTTCATTTTGTTAGCTTTGGCCCAGCTCTCCAATCTATCCAGGTCATTTTGAATTTTGATCCTGTCCTCTGGCGTATTAGCAACCCCTCCCAATTTGGTGTCATCTGCAAATTTGATGAGCATGCCCTCTATTCCTTCATCCAAGTCGTTGATGAAGATATTGAACAGCACTGGGCCCAGGACAGAACCCTGTGGCACCCTGCTAGTCAATTCTCTCTAGGATGAAAAGCAGCCATTCGTGATCACCCTTTGGGTTCGGTCGGTCAAACAATTACAAATCCAACTAACAGTAGCCCTGTCCAGCCTGCATTTTACTAGCTTCTTTGCAAGAATGTCATGTGGAACTTTGTCAAAGGCCTTACTGAAATCGAAAAATGCTACATCCACAGCATTCCCTTCATCTATCAAGCTAGTAACTCTATCATAAAAAGAGATAAGATTAGTCTGGCATGACTTATTTTTGAGAAATCCATGTTGACTTCTCGTGATTACCGCATTGCTTTCTAAGTGATTAGAAACTGACTGCTTAATGATCTGCTCCGGAATCTTTCCGGGTACTGACGTCAGGATGACTGGGCAATAATTATTTGGGTCCTCTTTTTTTCCCTTCTTGAAGATGGGGACAACATTTGCCCTCCACCAGTCTGCTGGAACTTCTCCTGTCCTCCAAGATTTCTCAAAGATTATAGCAAGCAGTTCCGAAATGACCTCTGCCAGTTCTTTTAATATCCTAAGATGCAATTCATCTGGCCCTGGAGACTTGAATTCATCCAGTGTGGCCAGGTGTTCCTGTACCACCTCTCCACCTATTATGTGCCTCATTTCCCCTGCTTCCTCCCCTGCTCCCCAACCGCCAGGTTGAGTGCTTGTATCCTTCTGGGAAAAAACTGAGGCAAAGAAGGTGTTAAGTAGTTCTGCCTTTTCTCTTCCCCCTCTTAGTAATTCGCCATCTTCTCTGCGCAGCGACCCTATCGTCTCCTTCTTTTTCCTTTTCTACGGACATATTTAAAAAAAGCCCTTTTTATTGTTTTTGATGTCTCTGGCCAGCCTAAGTTCGTTCTGTGCTTTAGCCTTTCTGACCTCCTCCCTACATCTCCTAGCTACTTGCTTAAATTCTTCTTTGGTGGTTTCCCACTTCTTCCATTTCCTGTACATGTTTCTCTTAACGCTTAGCTCAACTGAGAGTTCTTTAGTCAACCATTCTGGTTTCTTCAGATGCCTTCCATTTTTCCTCCTTATTGGCACAGTTTTAGACTGTGCCTTCAGTATCTCCCTTTTAAGGAACTCCCATGCCTCCTGAACTCCTTTCCCTTTCACTATTCTTGACCACGGAATTCCAGCCAGCAGCTCCCTAAGTTTACAGAAGTCCGCTTTTTTAAAATCTAAGATGAGTGTCTGGCTACACTTATCTTCTCCTTCCCACTGAATGCCAAATTCCAATAGGGCATGGTCACTCCCCCCTAAAGATCCAACCACTTCTACCTCATTAACAAGGTCATCCCTGTTGGTCAGGATCAGATCTAGAATATTTGATCCCCTTGTGGCCTCTTCCACCTTCTGGGCCATGAAATTGTCTGCAAGACAAGCAAGAAACTTGCTGGACCTTGCTATCTTGGCAGAGTTTGACTGCCAACATATATCCGGGTAATTGAAATCTCCTATTATTACTGTATCTCTCCTTTTTGAATGTGCAGTCATTTGGTTGAGGAAGGCATCATCAAAGTCCTCAGTCTGGGTTAGAGGTCTGTAGTAAACCCCCACCAGAATATCCCTATTGTTTCTCCTATTCCTCTCTGCACCAGCTGTCTGCAGGAAACAGGAAACACAATGGTCATGGCTGTTCCTTCCACAGCACAGCTGGGTACTGTCCTAGGCTGCTCTGGGGAAACAAGTGCAGCCATTATGCTTCCAGGAACTCCACAGCAAAGGTAAGCGCGGGCACACAGTGAGAGGGCAGTGCAATCACCAGTCATTGACAAGGAAAACCCACCAATAATTTGTGGCATGAGCACTTTGGCTAGGGACAGGAGAAGGACAGGTCCAGGACAATCTAATACATAAGCATTGTCCCAGATCCATCCTTCTCTCATCCCCATGGTGGGTCGGATGCATCTCCTGGAAAGGGCCTTACTTTCTGTCCCTATCAGTATACTGGGAATAAAAGAATCTGCCTACTATCTGGTAAGATATTCTGTGAACAGAGAAGATTGATGGAGATATTCACACCAAATAAGACCATTTGTTGTATTTGCTATGACAATATAAAATTCAAGTGCCTGAAATATATGACCTTGAGCTCCTATGCAGGGATTTCTTTAAAAAAATAGTCCAAGTGAAGAAAAGCCTTTTTCTTCAAGTGGCCCAAGCATCCCACTCAAACCAAGTGTTATGTAAATAAACTTCCTGTGAGCAATACCATTGTTAGGATTCAGCTGTCTTGTCATGGACTCCTTTGCGTGGTGGCAGGAGAACATGAGGGAGCACAATGCTTTTCTTTTTCAGTGCAAGAAAAATTACACCTGCTGACATTCTACATTGGCTACTTAGTTACATGCACATAACTATGTAACATCTCCTGGCCCAACTGTCGCCCAGCCCACCTTGAGAGCCAGCAGCCCTATTGGAGGCATGAAGTCCATTCAGCTTCTGATTGGGATGCAAGAAGGTAACATTTCCATCCACCACTTGCCAGCCAGCAGGGCTGTGACAAGTGCTTGGGACAGGGGTCCAGCTTCTGATTTTTGCTGTCTGACTCAGTGGCAGGAAGCAGATAAAATGTCATCCTCCTTGTGCCCCAGTTGGAAGCTGAAGTCACTTCTTTTGCCTGATCTGACTGCTGGCTCTTAAGGGGAAGGCTAGGCAGGATTTAGATAGTCTTATTGAATATAGAGCAGTTACAGATCCATAACTCTAAGGTTACAAATCCATATCTGCAATACTGAATGCCAGCCTCCATCTGTTGGAGTACTAGACTACTGACCAGATCCTTCTTGCTCTCACAAGTTAATGGAACAATAACAAGATTTTGTTTCTAACAACAGAAGAAGAGACAAGACATGAGGACAAAGGTGGGGAAAAAAACAAAGTTTGGATACTTCTCTCTTTTTCCTTTGATGACTTTCCTATTTCATTTTAGCTATAAAAGTGACAACTCCTTTTTTGTTTTTGTTCTTTTTGTTTTGTTTTGTTGCAATATTGTTTATAGTTCTAATTAAAATCTTAGGATTGAAGTCAACCCTCGACCAACTGGAAGCCGCCATTTTCGTCCCCAGAGCAGTGCGGAGCGATGAGCACGCACTGCTCCGGAGCAGCCTGGACCAGACCGGGGAGCCAAAAGACCCGGTAAGTAGCGTCCTAAATATTTGCTATTTTGTCATGTTTGGGTCACTGATAAAGTGATTAGCCTATCAATGCCTTGTTTTTCCTTTATTCTGGTAGACTAACATAATTGCAAACATTAGGCTAATTTCCATTAAAAGTTTGTTTTTCTGACCCTTTTTGTTGCAAAAATATCAGTCACCCAATAAATGTTTCTTGCAAATTTAATAGACTTGACAGTTCTTGCACCATTGTGGATGGCATGGAGTTGTTGATGAATGCTAGCTTGCTGAAATGTCTTTCAACTTCTGCCATAGTAATTGGCAATGGACAAAAATGGGCTATGTACTCTTCAGTGAAAATTAGTTGCAGTTGTTTCTTGTAAATCACATTTAATAATATAATATTTACATTGTTTTCTCAAAGTTGATTTGAAGAGGGGTTTTTTCCAAGTGCAATATTTCCCAAAGAAAATTCTCAGAAAAATCTTTCAGATACTTGAGAAGTAGGCATTTAAAAGTTTCTTCCAGTTGCCAAGACTCTTAAATTTTAGGACTGAACAGAATGTAAAACAAATATTACTGGATGAGTGTGCTCTGGAGCACAGATGACATTGTTTAAAGTTATATGAGAGCTAGTCCGGAACCATGAGTGCTTTAGATATCAACTCAAATGCCTGCAAATCCTACTGAAAGAAGTAGTGCTTGCTCCCACTTTCTTACTTGCTTTGTCCTTCCTACCATACATCTCTCCTTCCTGGCTATGCAGCAGGGAGTTGATACTTGTAGTTTCTCATTGGGTAATTTATGTCATATAGAAGGGTACAAGTCTTCCTTTCTCAAGTCTTACAAAGTCCTAGTTCAACTGCACAAGCACACATTCTTTGTTCAAGAGAAAGGCCTTATTGGGGCTGGACCAGGATGCCCAAAAATTCACTGTTGCTTGAGCTTCTTCTCACAGTCTTTATAGTGGGCTCCAGCAAACCTCACAAGAGCTGATCTCCTCTCAGGAAGACTCTACCAGTGATCCTCCATTTTTTTCTTCATAGCAATAGGGATGTGAGAGCTTGAGTCTCTCTGGACTTCTAGGCCTCTCTGGATGTCTAAGACCCTCTGGACCCGCAGCCCTTGATAAGTGTGCCCTTCTCCCTTTCATGTGAGGATTCCTGTTTAAAGTTCAGTGTATTCTTAAAGCTGAATTTATGGCCATTTCCACATGACGTCACTGAGCTGCTTCTGCAGTGGATGGCAGCTGTCGCAGGTCGTGCTACACAATGCCATCATCATCCCACTGCCATCCCTTCACAAAGCATTGCACTCGCGTAGTATTTGAAAAATGGAAAAGATCCATTTTACACCTCCCATTACGCAGCAGTCCCGTACTTACCATTGTGTGGAAGCTGTGGCAGTGTGATTGTGATGCTTCCTGCCCCAGCGCACCAATGGAAGTACACGGTTGTGCTGCAGAAGGAACGGGCAGGGCTATCCCACTCCCTTCCGCAGGGAGCAAGCAGGTGCGGAGGGAGCGTCGCTGATGCGCTCCCATCCAGATCCAGATTTGCAGTGCAATAACACAGAAGAGTGTTGTCATGTGGAAATGGCCTCTGTAGGGTTGCCAATTCAAGATTGTTCCAGGGTCTGAGTTTCCCAGGTCAAAAACTTGAGATCTAGAGATGGTGCCTGGTTATATCATAAGTTTATGATTTAAAAACAGAGATTGAGAGGGGACGGATGGGGAACATATTTTCTTGTTTGGAAATACAGTCCTCCCTCATAGAATAATAGAATCATAGAATCATAGAGTTGGAAGAGACTACAGGAGCCATCCAGTCCAATCCCTTGCTATGCAGGAACACACATCAAAGCATTCCCAACAGATGGCCATCCAACCTCTGCTTAAAAACCTCCAAAGAAGGAGACTCTACCACACTCTAAGGCAGCACATTCCACTGCCGGACAGCTCTGACCATCAGGAAGTTCTTCCTGAGGTTCAAGTGGAATCTCCTTTCCTGCAGCTTGAATCCATTGCTCCTTGTCCTGGTCTCCGGAGCAGCAGAAAACAAGCCCACTCCCTCCTTGACATGACATCCCTTCAAATATTTAAACATGGCTATCATGTCCCCCTCTTAACCTTCTCTTCTGCAGACTAAACATACCCAGCTCCCTAAGCCGTTCTTCATAGGGCATGGCTTCCAGACCTTTTACCATTTTGGTCACCCTCCTCCATTTTGGAAGCACAGACAGAATTATTCACAGTTTTTTCACTTTTGTGAGGGTTTACTGTAAAGACAGGAATATTAGCTAAAGTTATCTATCACCAGGTCAAGGTGAAATGAGGGGATATTAGTCCTTCTCACTTACTTTGGAAGGCAAGATAAGGAACATTTAACCTAGTCTACTTGGTTCTAGCGATCTGGTGGATGTGGTGCAGAGTAGAGCATGACCCCTAATGCTGCAATGACTGGGAAGGAAGGAGGAAGCTAATTCAGTAAATACAGAGTCCACCACTACCACCCCTGCCCAAAGAGTTGTTTTAAGCTGAAGCAGCAGATGAATTAAGCTATGTAAATTGTAGGAAGCTGCTGCTTTGCTTGCTGAGCTGGAGATCTGCACACAGGCCTTTCACCTCAGCCAGACTTGAGCCTACCAAAACGAGGAAACTGAATCCTCATCTTCTGCCTAGAGATGAACCAGGAAAACTAGAAATTCTAGACCAGCCCTGAGATTTGGCAACCCTCAACCTATGTAATAATCAGACCCTACCAGTAACAAAGCTGCTATTAGTATAGCCTCTTTCTTCATAGAAGCATGCAATTCCACCACCAAGAAAAAGTAAAGTAATGGTGGGTCAATATAGTTTACTCTCAGATACTTATGCATAAAAGTTTGGCAGCAGCGAGGTAGCCAAATTGGCCTGTCACAACAAAATCATCAACCAAAAAGTTCAGTAGTACATTAACCATCATGCACTGGAATGGGGCATTTTAGTCCTGCAGTGCACATTTTCTTGGCCAATCCACAAAAACTAGATGTAAAATATTGGTAGTCTGTGGTATTCTCACCTGAAGGTTGCAAACAAAATGTGGCTGGAACAAACATGTTCCAACAAATCGATTTATTTTTACCCATTTAGGTACCTTTTTTGTCCCAGCAATTGGGGGAAAAACACCCCAAACTCTTCCATGCCATTTTTTGGCAAATTACGATGCAGCAGAGCAGAAGTAACAGGCCCCTGTTCTTAGCATGTTGGCCCCATTCAGGGGAAATTAAAATTTCTTCCATTGCTGGGATGTTGGAATTCACTGGGGTCAGGAAATACCCCAGACTGCAAGAACTGTTAGTCATATTTTATTTTATTTTGTCTGATTTATTTCACTTTCCTTCCACTTTTTGTTTTTCTGGCTCTAGTGTTTATTTGGAACAATCCTTTGGACACGGGACACTTGTGTATGCTGTAATATACAGGTCAGGTTAGAAAATACCCCTAAATGATTTTAGGCATTTGTCCTGTGATTGGAGAAGAGGATTTTATATCACCAGAAGCTAGACTATATTTCCTGTTTGTCCCCTCAGTTATGAAGTAAAGCTACTAATTTGGCTTCTATTGATTTTTCAAAGAACTTATTACACCATCTAAAATTATGTCCAGCTTTGTTAATATAAAAGCTATCTACTTTCATACTACTTCTGTTTCCTCTTTCCACAGAACCCATGTGTTTTGCCTGAAGACAAACAGAGTTCCAAGGAACAGTTCTTTTTATATTTCAGAAATAGAGGATCAACCACTATTTCTTTGTTCCAGTGGCAGAGTCTAGGTTTGCCAGCTCTCGTTGGCTCAAACCTCAAGAAACTGCTGTGCTGTCCCAGGTCCTCAGAGTCAGATCTCAGAGCAAGCAACATAAGAGGAGAAGAGAGTTTGACTCCTGTGTGTGGAGTGGCTTTAAAATTTGGACACCAATCTTCCCCCATTCCCAGCTGGTGCCAGGGCCTTGTGGCCCAGCCCAAAGCTGTTTTGTGCTTTGTGAATGTACAGTGTTGGCATACCAAAAACCAAAGGATGGGAGGAGGAGGCTGGGGAGACAGAAGGTAGCCACATGCACTTTAAGATAGATATGGTAGCTTCATACTGGTGTTTGGGGAAAGACAGGGAGAAAAGTACCATCATCACAATTCACAACTTTCTGAATGCACAAGGCCTGGCAACAGTGATGTTAGCCCTAAGAATAAAAACCCCCAAAGGCTAGTGGAGAGACTTATACAAACCCTAAAGCATGTAGGGCCTAGAAAAACTTCCCACATGTCATATATACTGTAGGTGAAGTTACAGAGCAGGAATTGTGGCAACTGGTGCAATTGCTGGATGTATTTTGATAACCTCATATCTGCTTAAAATGGGGGTTCTCCCAGCTCTGGGCTACTATATTACCTGGGTATTTAGCTTTTACCTGGATTCCCCTCATCCCCAGTCTCCAAATGGCTCAGAAGCAACTCTCAACAATTGCCTGCTTCACCTGTGGGATATCCCAAGAAATGCTACCTCAACCTCAGATTTTGGGCTGAAATGTCAGGGAACGAGATCCTGCTTTCCTGGCAACCTTAGTCGAGACCTGAGGGCATTTATCATATGGTAGAGCCTAATTTAAGTGTCTGATATAAACCTTTGTCATAGAATCTTAGAGTTGGAAGAGAAGCCCAACTCCCTGGCATGCAGGAATAAACCACAAAAATCCAACTTTCATTTAAAGACCTCTAAAGAAAGACAGTCAACCATCTTTCTATTCCACTGTTGAACTGGTCTTACATAAAGAACTCTTCTTAATGTTTAAGTGAAATCTTTTCTCTTGTAATTTGTATCCATTGGCTCATGTTCTAGTTTCTGGAGCAGCAGAAAATAAACTGGCTCCATCTGCCATATGATATTCTTGAGATGTGTACAGTTAGCTATTGTGTTTCCTTTCAGACTTCTCTTCTCCAAGCTAAGCGTACCCAACTCCCTAAATCGCTCCTCAGAAAGCTTGGTTTGTAGAACTTTGATCATCTTAGTTGCCCATGTCTAGACATGGTCCAGCTTCTTAATATCCTTCTTGAACTGTGGTGCCCAGAGCTGGACACAGTATTCCAGGTGTGGTCTGACCAAAGCAGAACAGCGTTGACCTACTATTTTCCTTAATCTGGACAGCATACTCTCCTATTTCATTTTAAGGCTGAATATGCAAGCTTTGTAACTTCAACACCATGAGCTCCCCACCCCTGAATTTAACCACTGTGGCATGTATGTGTGTATGTGTATTTTTAACACAATCACCTGATGAAGAATCTATAAATCTCAGAAGCTTGCACATTACTCTGACCTTTGAGCTGGCCTCAACTCATTACTTCAAAATCTAGATTATTGCCCCACCACAGACCATTTCCACTGTACACTGTTACAGTGCTATTATTCCACTTTCAACATCCTATGGAATTCTGGGACTTGGAGTTTAAGGAGGGACATTTAGAATTCTGAGCCAGGAAGTTCTTTGTCCTCAATAAACTACAAACCTCAGAATTCCACTGGATGTTGGAAGTGGAATAATAGCACTAGAACAGCGTAGTGCAGAAATGGCCACAGATTTGTTAGAAACCAGGCAATTCTGCTAGAACACATATTATAGCTTTTTGCTTCTGAGTCCACACCATGTCCATCTTCCCAGCTGCTGACCGGATGATCTTTGACTTATGGTCTGGTATCTAGTCTGCCATGGAGTGCAGTAATGCTCTGTAACCTTTGCCCAGGATGCTAGCCAACTCAGAGTCACTATGTAGGGCAGAGGGAACCTTATTTAGTGCTTGCCTTGCAGGGCATGTCCCCCAAGAACTCACCACACTGTTAATCTTATTTTAACTCTTGGACACAAGTCAGCTCTGAGGGCAAAGGCTTTTTTAAGCATCTGGAATCAGCAAGTGGATGATGTAACATTTTGACAAATGTCCACAATCATGATTAAATATTAGCACTCTTGGTCCCTCCCCTCCACCCCTTGTGGAAACGCCTCCAAAAAAAAAAGTTTGCCAATTCCCCCTGCAAGTTACAGTGGCTCTGTTTGATATTTTACCAGACATTCATTCCAAGGCTTAATTTGAGTCAGGCCTCACTGGTTCCATCCAACCTTGGAAGCTGTGAGAAATGCAGCTCAAGGCCTTCAAACTCCTGCAGTAAGAACAGCATTTAAAAGGGAATGATCTGAGCATGTCCTCAACATGTGCTGAACTTGTGCACACAGTTTCTTCCTTTTTCTGCATCAGTGTTAAGTAAGTAGAACCCATGAACTACTATTGGGTCTAAGCGGGACTTAACACAGCACCATTTTCTTTTTGTCTCTATTGAGTTTTCAATTAGCTTTTGCACATACACCATCTTAATAATCCTTTACAATAACCCTAGGAAATAAGCCAGGAATATTGTACCCATCTTGCAGATCAGGATAGGTAGAGCTGAGGCTGACTTTTGCTTCTTTAAGGATTCCTAGTGCCTAAAGTAAGATGGGAACTCAGGATTTGTTAGCTGTCACTCTTGGTCATTACAACGCAAATGGCTCCCATTAGTAACATTACTGCATCTCATCTGGGCAGGTCTACATAGTTTTTAATGGATATACAATAAGGAAATACTTGTCAGATGAAGATTCTTCCTTGAAATTAACAGCATGATTTAAAAAATAAACAAATGAGCAGCTGTTGAATGTGTCTCAGACTAGAGTGATAGTAGCAAAGAAGGATATAAAAAACAAGAACTATATTCACAACCAGATGATATCTTTATTAGCACCAATCAAAAAAACCATAAAAGTGTGTCATCCTTTGAATGCTCCAAAACTCTTCCTCATGCTAGATAGGACATAATAAGAGAGCGGGAGAGGATGGCCAAAGATTTGGCCAGATATCATAACCACACAATAAGGGTTTTTTTAAAAAAAGATTATATAGAATAGGGAAATACACCTGATAACCTATCCTTCTGAAATTCCATTTGCTTATAGACAGTCCCCCACCAATAACTACTCACTTGCGAACAGAACACACAACAGCAATTGGAATATAGGGACAATTCTCTGCTATAAACCCAGATACCAATTCTGTCCAACATCTACTCTGGCAACAGTATTACAGGTCCTCATAATGTCACCTGCAACATCAGAGAAGCGTTTACTTGATCATCTTCCACTGTGATATATGTTATTCTCTTTCAGAAATGCCTCTCTGAACTCTCTGTTGGACAAACGTAACACTCTCTACATAAGAACAGACACGTGTCTGCCATTAGAAATGGCAATGCCTAAAAAGCAGTGGCAGAACATTTAAATCTCCATGCAGAAACAATCACAGACCTTGAGGTAGCTATTCTAGAACAAACAAACAAAAAATCAAAGGATGATTGGAAAGAGAAACAGCAGAATTGGGATACATTCACAAATTCCAATCCATTAGCAGAGATAAAAACAGAAAGAAAGGTTTCTTTGAACACTGATACTAATATATACAGGTTATCATCAAAGTTGCATATGTAGCAAAAGAAGAGTCCTTACAGTCTCTCACTTCAAAGGAACTAAATTTTGGATAAGCAGAACGTATTACTTTGAAACTTCAGTATTAATAGGCCAGTTGCTTGACAGACCTGCACAGTCCTTTGAAGGTTTATGGCAAGTGTCACAATTTGCATTAGAATCCAACCCACACAACTATGCAATGTACTTAATGTAGACTGTGTTCCATTCATGTATTTGAAGAAACAGATTAAAATCCATGAAACTCATGCTAAAATAAATCAGTGCATCTTAAAGGGTGTTATAAATAAACATTATTAGTATCTAATATATAAAAGTCAAAGTTTGTTCATCTGTGTCTGGCAATGACCTCATATGATTGGCTGTGTCAGGCAAACACCTCATATGATTGGCTGCCTAACAAGATTCTACAGAATCCTGGGGTTTGCAGTTTAGGGAGAGGCCTTTAGAATTCTCAGCCAGAGAACTCTTGGGCCTCAGTCAACTGTGTCTGTCTTGAATAGGCTGGTTATTATGGAGATGAGGCCTAGCAGCAAGAAGGAGGGCAGTGTATTCCTTCAGGAACCCAACCTCTGCATGTTAATAACTCTGAATACAGATTGGATCAGGGAATATGGGGAAAAGTTATAGGTACTGGATAAGACAGTTTGAGGAATTAGAGACACAGGATCTCAAATCTTTCTGACAAGTATTGCCTATAAGAAAATAAAATCCTGGGCAACGCCAGGTATATATGCTAGTTATTATATAAAACAAAATACAGGCCATTGCAAAGACATACATTAAACAGTCAGACTCTAACGTCTAACCTAATATTGTCTTACCTACTCCAAACTATCCAAACAAAATTAAACTAAACTACAACTAAACTAAGAAGGGGCCAAAAATACATATAAATGACTACTAACTCACCAACTTTTGGTTCTAAGATAACCTACAAAGTATACTTCTTCTAGTGTGCCTATCATTATCACACTACTTACTAGTAATAACTATACAATCAACCCTCCACATTTGCGGGTTTGACTTTCATGGATTTGGTTATTTTTCCCAATCATGTTTAAATTTAACCAATGATCCTTCCTTAGTTAACATAGTTAATTTAGTCATTTCTGCCAAATCCAGCATCCTCAACAGCCAGTCTTCATGCAAAGGAATAACCACACTTTTCCATTTAAGTGCTCTTTGATTGTATTCTGGCCTCCAGGACTGTTATCTTTTCCACAAGTAGAACTGGGATTCTCAACAAACTAAGTACATTAGGCTGCCACGTGAAAGCAGAATGAATTAAGCAAAATGTCACACTCACTACATAACAGAGGTGGCAGGTGGTCACCTGTTTTGGACAGTCATTATATAAGCAAAACTCTACTGAGGTGAAAAGACCTCCACACAGGAGAACCTTATCTTATCTCTGCTCCTTTTCCCAACCTTTGCACTGATTTCTAGGTAATATAGATTTTGATAATTTTAACTAACAGATGGCATTCAGAACAGAGCATTCAGCTCTGAGTTATTCAAAGAATTGAAGGTTTGGCACTTGATCAGAGCAAAGGCCTGGGTTTTTAACACTTCACTCGCCTGTCACTTCTGTAAAGCATGACTAGGAACTAGGGTGAGGCCAGGGGAGAGAAGAGCAAAAGGCATGTCATCATCTTCATGTCCTTTGAACTGTAACAAAAAGGGCAGAAAATTCTGTTCACATATGGGTTGCTATTTGCTGAGTTGCTGTTCACTGAGGGTTGCTTACAGCTGGGAGGTTTCTTTTGGTCTCCCTTTAGGAAATAGGTACCCCAGTTTGACTAAAGAAGGATGGCTGGGGGCTTCCATCCCAGGGATACAAGGAAAAAGGTTCCAGGGACAGGGTTCAACACTGTGGATAGCCTCTTTAAAGTATAGATTAAACTTTGGGCCTTTCCGCCCTACACTGTTACAGTGCTATTATTCCACTTTCAACATGCTGTGGAATTCTGGGGTTTGTAGTTTACTGAGGACAAAGAGCTCTCTGGCTGAAAATTCTAAATGCCCCTCCCTAAACTATAAACCCCAGGATTCCATGGGATGTTGAAAGTGGAATAATAGCACTATAACTGCATAGTGCAGAAAGGTCCTTCGAAATGGGTTAACCAACGCACTGACATGGAAGCCACCAACCATCACTAGACAGCAGATAACAGGTTCTTGCCCTTGATAATCTCTCTGGCTAGCTGCTCTTCTCATGCTGATACTTTAACATTTTAAAGTAGCATATATACATATAGATTGATCTTCAGCTGTACTCAATGCCTGCAGTTCCAAAGAAGCAGAAACCACTTTTAAAATAAGATGCAAAATTTCTTCAGAATTTTAGAAAGAGAAAGGATATTGGTGAAGCCAAAGGCACTAGCCAAAGCCTCATGTTTGTTTTTCACTTGACAGTCTGGAAGGCTGGAGAACTGTTTTCTTACCTGAGCTTGTTCCAACCATTAAGATGTATATATGTTTTTTAAAGTCCCAGGGTTCAAGCTGGTATGGGGATTCTGGGAACTGTAGTCCAAAAAGAAACCTTTCCAGACTCTGACAGAGAGAGGCAGAGAGAAAAGCAGATATTATGTACATGTGTTCCACTAGGGACATAGGTTAGTGTGCAAGGGCCAGAAAACAAGAGATACAAATGCTGCTGTCCCCAAAGTGCAGCCACTTGACATCTTGTCTGCAAATAATGGACAGACAATGGCAAGAGATGTCCATTGGCTGGTCACCCAGGAACATTGTCTCTCACATTCCAGTAGTAGGTACAACACTATATCACAGCAATAAGCCATACACAGTGACCATCACTGCCATTTCAAGCAGCAAAGAAGGATCAAAAATTGGGTAGGACTGACAGTCCATAGTCTGAACAAGGGAGAGTATCTCATCTTGCAATGATGGCATAAGAAACTCCCTCCTTGGGTGGATCATGGGACACAAGGGAGGGGTGGGGAACTGTTGGCTATCCAGATATTTTGGACCGCAACCACAACCCATAATTTCTTATCGTTGCTCATAGAACCATAGAAATGTAGAGTTGGAAGAGACCACACGGGCCATCCAGTCCAACCCCCTGCCATGCAGGAATACCCTCAAAGCACTCCCGACAGATGGCCATCCAGCCTCTGCTTAAAAACCTCCAAAGAAGGAGACTCCACTACACTCCGAAGCAGCATATTCCACTGCCGGACAGCCCTGACCGTCAGGAAGTTCTTCCTGAGGTTCAGGTGGAATCTCCTTTCCTGCAGCTTGAATCCATTGCTCCTTGTTCTGGTCTCTGGAGCAGCAGAAAACAAGCCCTCTCCTTCCTCTACATGGCATCCCTTCAAATATTTAAACATGGCTATCATGTCCCCTCTTAACCTTCTCTTCTGCAGATTAAACATGCCCAGCTCTCTAAGTCTATCCTCATAGGGAATGGCTTCCAGACCCCTCGCCATTTTGGTCGCCCTCCTCTGGACCTGCTCCAGCCTGACCATGTCCTTCTTGAATTGGGGTGCCCAGAACTGGACACAGGATTCAAGATGAGGCCTAACCAAAGCAGAGTAGAGTGGCACCAGTACCTCCCTCGATCTAGACACCATACTCCTATTGATGCAGCTGAGAATTGCATTGGCTTTCTTGGCTGCCGCATCACACTGCTGACTCATGTTCAGCTTGTAGTCTATTAAGACTCCTAGATCCCTTTCACACACACTGCTATCCAGCCACGTGTCCCCCATCCTATATTTCTGTATTCCATTTTTTCTACCTAAATGTAGGACCTTACACTTCTCTCTGTTGAATTTCATTTTGTTAGCCTTGGCCCAGCTCTCCAATCTGTCCAGGTCATTTTGAATTTTGATCCTGTCCTCTGGCATATTAGCAACCCCTCCCAATTTGGTGTCATCTGCAAATTTGATGAGCATGCCCTCTATTCCTTCATCCAAGTCGTTGATGAAGATATTGAACAGCACTGGGCCCAGGACAGAACCCTGTGGCACCCCGCTAGTCACTTCTCTCCAGGATGTTGGTTGAGATCTCTGGGTGTTGGTCTAAAGTATCTGGAAGACCAAATATTCTCCACCCATACTAGGATGATCAGTGTAGACGATTATTTTTGTAGACTCACTATTGAGCAACAATTTTCACTTGGCACATTTTCTTTAAAGCACCTTTGCTCTGTTTCTTGTTCATAAGGTTAGCAGTGATCACAACCCAGAGGACTTTGATGTCACTTTAGCAATACTACAACCAGGATGAGAAATGGTGGTGCTGCTGCTGCCTCTCCTGTCTTGGTCCTCTCTTTGTAAGGACCCTTCATCAGAGGGAAAATATGTGTGTGATACTGTGATGAGAGTTGGGCATTGGGTTTACCAGTCTGGGGAAAAGCTCTCCAAAGCACTAAATCTCTATGCAGAACCTTGCATCCTATAGGTTTTAAAAACAGATAATTAACCAGAGCAGCTCCAAAAACCAAGGAAAGAAAAGGACAACAGGTTGAAGAAAAGCTGTTTTTGAAAAACAAACAATTATTTCTTTAGGTTGTTGTCTGTTTTCTGGGCATTGAGGCCGTGTTCTATTAGTATTTTCTCCTGACTTTTCACTTGCTTCTGTGGCTGGCATCTTCAGAGGATCTGGTGGCATGGAAGTGAGACAGAGTATATATACTTGTGTAGTCCCTGGGTGGGAGGAAGCAATTTGCATATGTTAAGTTGGCCTGTGTCATGGCTATTGTTAAATGGAATGTCCCTCAGGATTGAGTTGTTAGTCAGGGGATATGCATAAGAGGGCATTAAGTACATTAGCCATCTATTGTATTGTTTCTTTTAGAGGGACCTCCAGAGACTGAGTGGTGTTCATTGGCATATTTTGAGTCTTGATTTTAGTGTTCTTCAGTACTGGTAGCCAAATTTTGTTTACTTTTAGCTACCAGTTGGTAGCCAAATTTTGTTTACTTTTAGTTAGATGGGCCAATGGTTTGATTTAAGCTAGCTCCTATGTTTCACTGAATTCAGGTCCTGCCAATTTCTGCTATCTGCTGTGAGATGCAGAACTCACATTTGACCTCCTCTACATCAGTCAAGTCAATGGGACTGTTCTACTCCTTTATAATTTTGTGGGGCTCTTATCGGGGACAGGAGGTTCCTATCAAGTGAGACCCACGCAAAAAGTTGGAAAGTTATTTTTAAGGAGAGTTACTTTTAAGTTATTTTTAAGGAGAATTACTAGAGTGGCATGCTGAAGCCATCCATAAGTAGGACCCACAGCATCACCTTCCTACTTTTTGGTTATAGGTGTCTTTGGCATGTCATTGCCTGAAATCTTGTCAGAAAATCTCCTATGCATGCAGCTGTACTTTTTTGGCCATTGGATGACAGACATATTTAGTCATGCTCCACAAGGTACAACCATTTTAAATAGGCCTACATTCTATAGTTAGCCCCAAGAGGAGTTGACTCATTGAAATAATTGGCTTTACCTACATGTCAACTCAGTATTCAGCAACTGATTCAATGGGTCTACTCTAGTGAGGAGTAACCAAGATATTTTCAGCCATGTTGTATTTTTGGAGAGGAGTAGTCTATAACGCTTTGTTTGTGTCATCACTTTATTCAATGGGATGGCACAGAGATCCATTGTGCATTCCCCCATTGCACAATGGGACAGTAAGGGGGAGCCACAAAGATGGCGTAAGAGGCTGGAACCGAATCTCCTACAAGCCAATAAATAAAAAGCTAAAGAATCCCTTCTGAATGGAAAGAAGACACCAATTTGCAGCTCAGCGAGTTGGCTGATGTCCAAAGCACAAAAGACTCACAAAATAAAATCTAAACAACCTGTTATAGTGGCTTGGAAATGCCCAGCAGATAAGAGTCATCAACGATTAATCAAAGCAACATCAGCTGATATTTTAATACCCAACAATAAAAAAGAAGAAATGGAAAATAAAAGCAAATCTAGCCCCATCAAAGCATCAGAAATGGCAGTGAGAGCTAAAATTCTAGGCATACAGCCAGAAGAGAAAGAGAATGGAGCAGGAAATGGAGATATGAAAAAATGGTTCTTACAGGCTTTAAGTCAAAATAATGAAGTCCTTACAGCTACAATAACTACTAAAATAATGAAGGAGATGAATGAATCTATGCAGGGTATAACAAAAGACATTTGAAAACTGAATAAGAAAGTTGATACCCTGCAAGAAAAGCATAACTTGCAAAAAAAGGCAATATTGGAACATACAGCGAGATTGGACCAGCAGGAATGGTGAATTACTGATCTACAGGACAGGAACTGAAGGAATAACATTCATATTTGTGGATTTCCCGAGATTCCAAATGCAACTATGACAAGTTTAAGGAGGAAGTCCTGAAATTATTACAAAGTATTGTTCCTCAGATTACCTGGGATGAACAGCAAGTGGAACGTATTCAAAGAGCAAGAACAATAAAGAGAGGTCTGATCCCCAGAAATGTAATCATGAGAGTGACAAGTTTTAATAAAAAGGATATTTTGATGAAAGCAATTAGAAAACTTTCAGGACCATTGAAATATGGTGATATTACAATTGAAATCTTCAATGATCTTTGCCAGGAAACAATTGATTGGAGAAGAGCAATGAAACCCTGTACTGCAGTTTTGCAGAGAGCTGGAATAAAATACAGTTGGGGGTACCCTATTTTTTTGAAATTTCAGAGGACAGGCAAACAACACAGGATATATTTCCTTGAGCAGGGAATAGAGCTTCTGAAAGATCTGAAATTGATGCAGCAAGAAGAAAATGACAACTCAACTGCAGCTGGAGGACCTATCGAGATTGACCCGGCTGGAAGATCCAAGGATATAGAGAGAGGATGAAAAGAACAATAATATTGACAAGAAATATATGTGTGTATATGTGTGTGTGTGTGTGTGTACACACACATAATGGAAAGAAAAAAATAATAATTACAATAATGGGGGGGGGAAGCAATATTAGAAGGGATATGTACAATAAACAAGTGGGAGAAGGAACCTGCTTTTGTGCCAGGGAACGTGGCTATCTCTTGTCCCGGCCCCCTGGAGGGCTTGTTAAAGCCATGAGCAAGGTTCGGGAATCGATATCTTACGGAAGGAAGGGGGGGAATTGTATACATGGGTATGGGGAGGTGTAAGGGGGTGGGGAGTGTAGAGGGGAAGAGGGAGGGGAGAAAGGGAAGGGGGAAAATGGGTGCACTACACAAAAGAGCCAATTAAAAAGATCAGTGGAAGGACTTTGGAAATATGTAATATGGCTAATAAATTGACAATAACAACATTAAATGTTAAAGGTTTGGGGTCTGTGATAAAAAAGAAGAGAATAGAGTCATTATTGAAAAAAGATAAAGTGGATATAATTTTTTTACAAGAAACACATCAAATACAAAAACAGACAAATAAACTCAAATGGAATTGGGCTGTTACTTATGAAAAAGCATTTGGTAACTCCAAGGCAAGAAGAGTAGCAACTATAATGTCTAGAAGATGTCATTTCAATGTAGTAAGAATTAAAAAAGATGAAGAAGGTAGATTTGTAGTTATACAAGGGGAAATGGAAGGAGAAATGTATGTATTGGCTAATGTATATGCTCCAAATGAGAAACAAAAAGAATTTTATCAAAAAATATTTAAGGAGTTGGAGGATATACAGGGAGACCTGATAATTATGGCAGGAGATTTCAATATGGTTATAGACAAATGGAAAGATAAATCTGACCCGACAGTCAGGGATAGATTGAATAATATTACAGCCTTGAATAAGGTAATGAATAGAAATGGGTTAAAAGATGTTTGGAGGTTGATAAAGGGGGATGAAAAGAAGTATGCTTATTACTCATCGGTATATAAAAATTATTCTAGAATAAATTTTATTTTTCTTTCAAAGAATATAGTGCCAAGGTTATTAAATACAGAAATAGGAGTGACAAAAGTCATGGGCCATGCGTTGGTAAATACAGAAATTGTATTTAAGAAGGATTACAGGGAAGTGAAAAGATGGAGGTTAGACACCAGAATACTTAATTACGAGGATATAGTGAATAAGATGGAGAAGGAATGGGAAGAGATTTGGGATATTAATAATAGGGAAGTTTCTCAAGAGGTATTATGGGACACTATGAAAGCGGTGGCAAGGGGATTTGTATCAAGGGATCACATAATTTAAAAAAAACAACAAGGAGAAAAAAATTAAAATTAGAAATGGAGATTAAAAAATTAGAGAATGAATATATAATAGATAGGTGTAAACAAATTTATATAAAACTACAAGCAAAAAGAAATGAATTGGAGAAAATAGAAATTGATGAAGTTCAGAGGAATGTGATACATTTAAGGAGGGATTTTTTTCAAATATAGTAATAAGAATTCTAAAATGTTGGCCAGATCTTCACAGTCTAAAAAGGTAAGAAATGTGATTGGGGTAGTTAAAGATAAAACAAGTAAGTTATGTAGGATAATGAAAGATAAAATAAAAATATTTGAAGAGTATTATTAAGAATTATATTTAACAGGGAAAAAGTAAGTGGATAATATTGAGGAATATATTGAAAAAAATTGGAAAATAAAAATAATGGAGAAGGATAAAGGATTGATGGAACAACTGGTTTCAGAAAAAAGAAATAGAAGTTGTTATAGGTAATATAAAAGGAGAGAAATCACCGGGAATGGATCGGTTGGGACAGAATATTATGAAACATTTAAAAAGAACTTAATACCTAAATTGAAAGTATTATTATAATAAAATAATAAATGGAGATAAGATCCCACCATCGTGGGAACAGTCTTTAATAATAGTGATTCCGAAACCAGATAAAGCTTTGACAGATCCAGAATCATATAGACATATATCATTAATAAATCAACATGATAAGATACTGGCAGCAAGAATAGCAAAAAGGATGAATAAGTTTATCTATAAATATTTGCAAAAGGATCAATATGGTTTTGTGCAAGGAAGACAGATGTCAAATTTAATTGGTAGAGTATTGAATAAAATAAATATAATTGAGAGGAACAAACAAAAAGCAGGAATAATGGCATTGGATATATACAAGGCTTTTGACTGTGTGGAATGGCCAGCTTTAAAAATAACATTAAAAATATTTGGATTGGGTGAAAAATTTGGAGGATTGATGAACCAGTTATATTCATATAATATAGCAGTAATAATAGTGAACGATGGATTAACAAAAGAAATTCAAATGTCTAGAGGTACAAGACAAGGTTGTCCTCTATCTCCAATTTTATTTGCAATTGTTATTGAAATTTTGGCAAATGTTATCAGAAATGATGAAAATTTGGAACGAATTGAGATTAAGGAAAAGAATAAAGTAAGTTTGTTTGCTGATGATACCTATTAACAATTAAAGATCCGATAAAGAAAATGGATAGAGTAAATGAACATTTAAAAGAATTTGGGGAAATGACAGGGTTACAAATAAATTGGGCTAAATCGGAGTTAATGTTGTTTAACTACACTAAGATGGAAGACCAAGATTTTCTATAGGAAACAAAAATAGATATTAAATTAAAGGAAACAGTCAAATATTTAGGAATAAATACCACAAAAAATCTACAAAGATTAGAGGAAAGAAATTATAACAAATTAAGACAAGAATTGAAACAGAAATTAGAGGTATATAAAATATTAATTTATCATGGTTTGGAAGAATTGCATTAGTAAAAATGAAAATATTACCTAAGATTAATTTTTTATTTAGGATGCCACCAATAAAAATATCAGGAATAGAACTGAAAAACTGGCAAATACTAGTGAATAACTTCTGTAATGGGAATAAGAAAGTGAAGATCAATAAGAAGTTTTGGTACAAATCCCAAAAAGAAGGTGGATTGGGCCTCCAAAATTTAAAATGGTATGATAATGCAAATCAATTGAGATATATTATAGATGGAGTCTTGGGAAAAGGGAATTTAGAATGGTTAGAGATGGAAACAACAGAAATTGAGAGGAGATTAGAGAATATCTTTTTTTTTTTAACTTTTGTAGGAGAGAAATAGAAAAAATAGAAAACCCCTTCTTGAAGAATATATTAGAAATTTGGAAGAAAAATAAAGAAAAATTAATGCCGGCTATTTCACCATTAACCCCAGTAGTGATGATGGAAAAATTTCCAAAGAATTTGAGAGATGAATTAGAGAAGGAATTAAAGAAGCAGAGAATATATAAGTTAAAAGACTGGATGAATTTAACGACAAATAAAGATAAAATAAAAGAGAGATTGCAGGGTACTAAGATGTCATGGTTTAATTATATTTGGTTAGAACAGTGGACAAGGAATTGGAAAAATAATAATAAAGGTTTTAGAGAACACACTAGATTTGAACAAATGATTAAGCAAAGAGATGATAGGGAGGAAAATGAAATATTGAATGAAATATATAAAATATTGTCAATATATGACAATGAAGATGAATATCTTAGAAAAATATGGGAAGAAGAACTAGCACAAAAAATAGATATTCAAGAATGGGGAAAGATTTGGAATCAGCATCATTTAAAAAATTTATCCGTAAGGATAGAAGAGAACTATTATAAATTGGTCTGAAGATGGTACTTAACACCAGTAAGGTTAAACCATACAGATAAGAATTACTCAAGGTTATATTGGAGGGGCTGCCAAGAGATTAGCACATATATTCATATGTGGTGGAATTGTGAAGGTGTACAGAAATTTTGGCAATTGGTGTTTAAAGAGATAAAAGAGATAACAGGGATTGATTTACAAATATGTCTAACTATAGCATTATTATCTATATTTAATAAAAAATTAATTGTACTCAGCCAGTGAAGGAGTTAATTACAAATTTATTAACTGCAGCAAGGCTAATTATATCAGGAAAATTCAAGAGGATATTCAAATAATGGATTGGTATAAAGAAGTGTGGAAAATAGTGATTAATGATAAGCTAACATGTTGAATTAAAGTCAAAAAAGGAATAATGAAAGGGAATGATTCTAAAGAAATATGGAAGATATTTGTGGAAAAGGTTCTAATAAAAGAGGGAAGTGTCACATCTCCACAAGAAGAATTACAATTTTGGAAAGTAGAGTAAGCTAAAAGATAATTGGCTCAGGGGGTGGATTTACACTCAGTGTTAGGACTTACATTTAAGGTTTCATTTAAGGTTATATTTAAGGTTACATTTAAGGTTAGGGTTAGTATTAGCATGTTTAGTAATAGGATCTTATTTAGTAACAGCAATAGGTTAAATATAGTTGGAAAAGATAGAGTTAAGAATGTAACAAAAATATATAAGCAAGATGATATATAACATGTGGAATAAGTATATGATGATAAAGGATCTGGAAAGAAATTATAATGTAAGCTTTTTTGTTGTAGTGTTTTCTATTTCACTTTTATGGTAATCACATGGTGTTTTGTTTTGTTTTGTTCTTTTTCTTTTATATTTAATAAAAAAAAATTTAAAAAGTAGATTACTTCAGAAAAAAAAACCCAATGGGACAGTAAGCATACACGTTGCCAGATAACACAATCTGCTGCACAACATTGATATTCATCAGAGGTATAGCACAATCACCATGCATCTAGAGTGAGTGTAGATTTACACCGCACAAGCATGATGTAGGACAGTGGCCATCATATACACATTTCTTAAAAGAAACTTTCCAGGTTCTGTCTACTTGCCACCAAAGGTACTATGAGTGGAGGGAGTATGAAATACAAATCCACAAGGAGGCAGTTAGTCTAGTATCATCATCCCTACAAAGAGTCTTTGTGAGGAATACCCACTTGGCATGCATACTAAAAGAGCAGCTATGTGTCTCTATTCCAGCTCCTGTCAGTTTAGCACTACTTAAATCTCCTGGCCTGTTTGCAAAGCCAGGAGTAGAGATGGTTTCATAAGCAGCTCCCTCTTTTTCCCCAGTGGGCTCTAAAATGGGTCATTGCCACCTTGTGGTCAGTAGCATTGAGAGCATGTTTATAAAAACCTATAACATTCAGCATTCCACAAGAGTAATTGTGCTCACCAATTTAAAAGTGCTGGAGATGCAAAGGAAACCTATGTCTGGACTGCTCTTTTTCGACTGCAAATTTGGATGCTTCATAGTGAATAAACTAAAATGAAAAATTACTGTCCATAGAAAATTAGATGTCAGAGGCAGAGGTTATAGCTGAACCCCTAACACACTGTTTTTCTAAATGCAAGAATTTTCTCTTATTTAGAGCATGTCATCAAGGGAACACTCATTTGCCATCTAAATTGATACAGGAGAGACACTGGCTCTACTACAGAAAAAGGCCTCATTCTTATCTCAGAAGGCTGTTTAAAAAACAAAAAGTGGAATTTTAGAAGCAGGCAACAGAGAAGGCAAAGGGTGTGGAATCAAGTCCTCTGAAGAAAGGTTGAAGGATCTGGGTACATTTAGCCTGAGAAAGAAAGGATTCAGACTCAAATAGGATTGCAGTCTTCACATATTTGTAGGATTGTCCCACAGATCATGGAGCAATATTTTTGTTCTCTGTTGCTCCATCAGGTAGCTCCCTAATCAGCAGAATCATATTACAAGATAGCAGACTTTAACTACAGTTTAGGGAAAACATCTTGATGGCACAAGCTATTCAACATACCCTCCAGCATTTCGCATATGCAAACCAGGATGCGTGTGGCCAAACGACGTCAGAATGTGGTCAAGATAGAAAAAGTTATAAAAGAAGAAGAACACACAAGATTGGATAGGCTGAAGGAGTTTGCTTTTGAGCCTACTGGGAACAGCACAATTTTGTCCTCTCCTCTCAACTCCCCTCTGCCAAGTTAGTTGATTGCAAACTACTGTTGCACTTTGAACTCAGTTTGCAGCAGCTCAGTTAACCTGAGAACCAAAGTAGAAAGAGGGAGAAGGAGAAAGAAATTGGGATATTTGAAAAGCAGTTGAAAAAGGGGAGAACGGCAGAGGGTTAATTGGAACTGTCCCTACCAAATCAGGACAGTTGGACAGTATATGCTCAACAATAAGACCCACAGATTCGGCAGCTGGCAGACTCTTGGCCTAAATCCAGTGATAAGCCCAAATGAGAGTAGACCCATTGAATCAATGTAAACTTTGTAAAATCAAGATTGATGTTGGTTCTATTGAGTAAATGGCTCTCCTCTAATTGGATCAACAACCAGGTTTCCGCTTCTTGGCTCAAAGCGGCTTTCAAGTTTGAGCAATGGATTCAAGCTACAGGAAAAGAGATTCCACCTGAACCTCAAGAAGAACTTCCTGATGGTCAGAGCTGTTCAGCAAGGGAATATGCTGCCTTGGAGCATGGTGGAGTCTCCTACTTTGGAGGTTTTAAGCAAAGGCTGGATGGCCATCTGTCAAGAGTGCTTTGATGTGTGTTCTTGCATGGCAGGGGATTGGACTAGATGGTCCCTGTGGTCTCTTCCAACTCTATGATTCTATGATTCAAGTGAGGGGGGGAGAGGAATGGTGTCTTAGCAGGGATATTTTTATTGAGCTAATTAAAATGCACAAAATACATCTTGCAAGCTTTCAAAGCTTCACTGGCTTCATCAGGCAAAGATGTTAAAAATCATAGATAAGAAGAAAAGTGACAATGTTGAAGTCACAGTCCTACGTATGGGCCATTTCCACACTACACTATTATAGTGCTATTATTCTAATTTCAACATCCTGTGGAATTCTGGGCCTTGTGGTTTACTGAGGCTCTCTGGCTGAGGATTCTAAATGCCCCTCCCTAAATTACAAACCCCAGGATTCCATGTGGTGTTGAAAGTGGAATAACAGGACTATAACAGCATAACACGGAAATGGCCTTTGTCTCAGATGTTACCTCTGTTGTCAGTTAAGATAGTCTAGAGGGATATCAGTGTGACAGAGGCTGTTCCCCTTCTTGGCCCTGAGAACTAGGAACAAAGAGCAATAAAACATTAGCAATAAATTTTCAAGTCCATTAGCAGCAGCAAAATAACTTCCAGTGAGATGCAGGCAAACTCTGTCCTGTGTGGAGCTAACTGCCCATACACAGAACATTGAATTTCTCAAGAAGTTTCTATACAATTACATGTGGGAAAATTTTTAGGTATACATATTGGTAAAACTTGCCAGTTTTGCCTCTGTTGGAAGGAGAAACTTCAAAGAGTTAAGTCCCAGTCCCTCTTGTTAAAGTTTCCCCGGTTGTGGCAAATTTCAGTATCTTCAAATCTGGAAAGATTTTACTGCCCTTTGTCCCTGGTCCCCACATGGCCAAGAAGAGGAGTGGCCTCTGTCTGCATTGAAAGCCCTCTAGATCATCTTAACTGACAACAGACATTATCTGAGACAAAATGTAGGCCTGTGACTCTAACACTGTCACTATTCTTCTCATCTATGATTTTTAACATCTTTGTTTGATAAAACTAGTGAAACTTTGAAAGCTTGCATGATGTATTTTCTGCATTTTAATTGGCTCAATAAAAGCCAATGAAACTTCAAAAGCTTTCATGATGTATTTTGGTTGGACAATAAAGGGGTCACTCTGTTGTGGATTTTGGATTTTGTTGTATTTTGCTGCACAGCCAACACAACTACCCCTGAATATGTTTCCTGGGGAGAATTAGATGACCTTTGAGGACATTTCCAACTTGATGATTCTGTTTAACAATCTTCTGCACATTTTTCTGGGAGTAAACCTGGCTGAGCACACTTGGATTTACTTCTGAGTAAACATGCTTGGGATTTCTCTTCATCACCAAAATTTTTCTCAGATAGCCTTTCATCAACTAAACGCATATGATTCAAGGAAATGAAGCCCAATGCATATCACTCAAAATGTGTGTGTGTGTGTGTGTGTGTGTGTGTGTGTGTGTGTGTGCAGATTTGTTTTTAAGGTGCCACAAGGACTTTTCAAAATTCCTACTATTAACTTACCACAACTATGCTTTTGGAATAGAACTGTTAGTAACCTTTGCAGTGTACTTAGTCCAAAACCTTAAAAAGAATTTCAAGGCAAATCACTTCATCAATCACTAACTGAAGAGGACTCAACACTTGACGATAAAATAGTTTTGTTCCAAAAACAACTCTCTCCAGCATAGCTATCTTATTCCAGCATGCTTTTAATTAATGTCTCCCTCTTCTATGGAACAATTCAAGTGCTGCAATTAAGTTATCATTATTTACTGTTTAATGGCATCTTTTGTTTTATATTTATTGCTTTTAATCTTATTTTTGTGAGCTGTCTTTCAGTGCAGGAACTGCAGAAAAGCGGGGGGGGGGTGAAGTAAATATGGATCACATTTGTATCTCAGTCTTTTTCTAAGGAATATAAACCACCACCACCACCACCCATTACCCCCAGAACAACCCTGAAAGGTAGATTATGTTGGCCCAAACTAACAGAGCGGGATTTGAACCTGGGTGTCCTTCCTTATACCACACTGAATCTCAAAATCTTTCTGGAGTGTCTGTCTGTTCTACAGAATATACCCTCTTCCTCCCCTAGTGATAATTTCCAGAAATCTCGGTTTCTGTAATGTTTCTGTTTATATCATTTAGCAAACGAGGGTGGCCAATTTGTGGCACTCCAGATCTTGCTGAACTGCATCTCCCACAGTCTCTCATGATGGGCTATGAATGCTAGGATCAATGAAAGCTGTAGTCCAACATTTGGAAGGCCACAAGTTGTCCACCCCTGCACTAACCAGGTGGAGCATAATCCATGGAATGATTAGCATGATCAACATGTGATAAACACAGTTGTAATACAATATTGTGTGCATTCTCTTGCACTAGCAGCAACCTAGAAGAAAGTCAAAGAGAGATTAACACAAGCCAGGACCAGCCAATGTACCCAAAAAGACCCATATGACCAAACAGAATTGTTATTAGAACTGCAAGTATGCAGGAACAACAGCCATACTTCCAAGTTCTCAAGATGGAAGAAGGCTATCTGCACCTACAAACTGGCTCATAACAACTTTCTTCATCAGTCCATCCATCCATCCATCCATCCATCCATCCATCCATCACTTAATTTATAGCCTGCTTTTTCCCCAAACTGTGACTCATGGCAGTTTCATATGGTGTTTAATTATTACTTGCATTTGTATCACCTGCCAAGGTTTGTTATCATTTCAGGAAGAGCCCAGACACATGCATCTTGGATCATGGGTTGCTCACGATCCTACCTTTCCCTGATGAAATGTCGAAGGTGGATTCTTCAGCTTTCCTTCTTTATCTTCACAACAATCTTATGATGTAGCTCAGGCTGAAAGAAAGTGACTGGCTCAAGGTCATCCAATGAGTTTTATGGCCCTCTGGGGACTAGAACCTGGCTGTCTCAAATCCTAGTCCAACATTCTAACCACTACACAACACTGGCACCCTAGTTATATGTTGGCTCACTTCATCCTATGGAGTTTTATGTGTGGACTAGTTATTCTGGAAATTGTGGAAGACTAGGCTGAGTCATAACAAATTACTACTGCACAGAAAGAAGAAAATAGCTGTGCTACATGCTTATTGGATTTAGACTCCAGAGAGATATTGGGGAAAACTGGTTATTTAAAATGTATTGTGGAGTAAGTTGGGTAGACTATTAATAAAGGCTTGCCCAAAGATTTTTTTTCCTTGACTTAATTTCCACAGCCAGATGCTTTCCAGATGTTTTGGAGTGCAACCCCCAGAAATCCCTACAACTGGGCACACTGGCAAGGTCAGATGGGTGCTGAAGTCCAAAAAGGCTGACAAGAGATTGGGAAAGGCTGTTCTTGGCTAAAGAAAGGAAGAGAAGAAATGTGGAGGGTGGGTTATACTTGAAGGGGCAATGCATAGCTACATTCCTGTGACTGAATACAGCTCGGGAATCTAATGGAAACAGGATCCAGCTGCTGTGATCAATCAATTTATATTTTCGTAGAGTCAATTAGTAAATTCATAATATATAACACTCGGATGCTGAAGAATTTCTTTCATATTCAAATAAAACATATTTTAGTGTGCAATTGTTTTCATAATGGTTAGCAACAGGCAAAACGAAGACACTCGAATGTGTGTTGCAACCCCATCCCAGTGCTTGGGTTCTGTTCCAAACCAGCAGAGTGGACAAAGATGCCAGGAAACTTGTCACCCTGCCTATTTCTGGAGAGGTCAGGAAAAACTTTCACTCTTGGAATCTTGGCGCTTCCTGTTCCAGTGCTTAGCTGGGCTGGGGAAGCACGGAGGCATATGAAAGTGAAACTTTATTATTGTAAACTATTATTTATTGCTAGATAAATGTCTTTCAATCCACAAGTAAAGTGAGTCACATCAGGCATGAAAGGTTGGCTCAGTTTTATTTTTATTTTTTTTCTCTTGTGCATAGCTCTGAGTGCAGGGAATAAAGAAGACAGCCCATTTGGACCCAGGGTCAGCATCTTATTCCACTGAAGATCTGCTATGCAGCCAGTTCTAATACAGTTGAGAGGCATTTTTATTTTTATTTCGGATGCCTTGATCTTTTTTTGAGTTCAGTGTTTACACAACAAATAATCCTCCTAGACGTGAATGAATGCATGTAGATAGGCAAAGTCCATGTTGTCCTCTAATAAAGGTAGAAACATTCTTCCAGCTATGTCAGCATAAACCAGCATTCTCTAGCTTGACATCCATTGGACTATTGCTCCCATCACCCACAGTCACAACTGTTCCCATGCTAGCTGAGGCTAATGGGAATTTTTACCCAATACCAGTGGTTTTGAAACGTGACACTCAATTTTTTGAACTTCAGCTTCTAGAATTCCTGGTCATGCTGACTACGGCTGGTGGGAGCTGAAGGCCAAAACATCTGCAAGGCTAAGAACCACTGATTAAACCATCTCACATTGACCTTTTGCCTTGTCTAGATATCCTGCTGGGCTTTCTGACAGGGCTTCCTTTGCAGTGGCCTTGTCACCCAAGACAAATCAGGCTGCCCTCTTTGGGCCTTTCTGTGCTACACTGTTATACTGCTGTTATTCCACTTTCAACATCCTATGGAATCCCGGGGTTTGCAGTTTAGGGAGGGGCATTTAGAATTCTCAGCCAGAGAGCTCTTTGTCCTCAGTAAACGACAAACCCCAGAATTCCACAGGATGTTGAAAGTGGAATAATAGCACTATAACAGTGCAGTGCGGAAAGGCCCTTTCTTCTCAGTTTCTCACAGGCAGCTAGGACTGTGCTATTATGTTACAGCTTTTGGCCATGGGCAAGTTCTGGCAATGAACAAAGCAAAAACTAGAGGAGAACATAACCATGGATCCTGTATTTGACATCTCTTTTGGCCTCAAATGTGGGAACTGGATCCTCTCTCAAAGTGACTGGAGGTATGGTTAGAAAGAAGAAGCACCATGCCTTCTACCTGTGAGATGTTTTGAATAAGCTTGTCAATCAGTTCTTCAATAGCTAGGTTCAAGCTGTTATACTATAAACCCATTGGGGAATGCTAACATTTACTGCGTTCTTCAAACACGTTCATCACTAACCTGACCATACCTGACCTAGGTCCAAGTACAATTGGAAAAACAGTAATGGTGACCCAAAGGAATTCATCCTGCTTATAGAACTCTCAGCCATGAATATGTAATTTGAAACACTGTCAGCAATATAATATTGTAAGGGGTCCCCCAAGCACAACTATTACCAAAGTAGGTCACCCATCCCTAGAAAAGTATCTAGGCCATGATATCTATGCAGGCATAAGCTCTGTGGAGAAATAAATGTGTTTTTCTATAGTACTGCAGAGCACAATAAAATGTAAAATGTATATTACAACAGTGCCAAATATACTGCTTGCGTGTAGCAAAACAAAATTTAGACAGGCCCAGCTTCCAGGTATCCTGAGCTACAAAAGGAAATTGACTACCAAGCCATACGATCTTTCTAAGCTTATTTTGTTCTTTTTATTTTAATTTTCCCCAGCACCCCTATGGCCATAATAACTATCTCTGCTGCTGTACATTCATATAACGTTGTTAGATTGAATAGCAATTTTAAGCAGTTATTTTAATTCTTTAACAGTTTAATTCTATGTTAATATGCGTTATTTATATGTTTTTAAATTGTATTATTTTAAAGGGAGAGCTGCTTTGAGGCTCACTTTTGGGAACTAAGTGGGAGGAGGAGGAGGAGGAGGAGGAGGAGGAGGAGGATGGCACAGCTTGGGTCCAGCATATCTGAAGGACCAAATCTTATTATATGAATCAGCTCAAGCTATAAGAGTAGGGGAGGGCCCTCTCTCAGTCCCACTGTTTTCCAAAGCACATCTTGTGGATGCAGGGGAAAGGGCTTCTTGGTGGCTGCAGACTTTGGAATTCCCCACCCCAGGAGGCTACGATGGCTCCTTCCTTGTTCATCTTCTGTCACCAAGTAAAAAACTTTCCTATTCCAATTGGCTGCAAAGGGCTTTCAATGTCATCTTCTTTGTTGGGTTTTTAAAACAATTGTTAAATGGTTTTAAATCTATAGTTGTTTAATTGCTTTTTAAATAACTTCTATATACAGCGTGTCCAAAAATTATCTTTACCATTTCAATTGTATGTAGAATGTACATTACTGATGCTTTTAGTCTGTTCTGGTTTTAATACTCTGTAAGCCCCTGGCAGCTGACACTGTTGTAGTGTACTGTGATCGATCACTATGGGCCTTTCCACACTACACTGTTATAGTGCTATTATTCCACTTTCAACATCCTGTGGGATTCCGGGGTTTACTAAGGCCCAATAGCTCTCTGGCTGAGAATTGTAAAAGTCCCTTCATAAACTGCAAACCCCAGGATTCCATAGGGAGGTTGAAAGTGAAATAACAGCACTACAACTGTGTAGTGCCGAAAGGCCCCATGTCTCTAGGCAAAAGTGTAACAAGAGTACTCATTCATGAAGCCAATAGCATTAGATAAGTTCTAGGGGACTGCTCAAGTCATGGAAGCATTGGCATGTACCCTTGGATGTTGCATTGCTCAGAATGCTATATTTATACAATTTTAGTACCATGTGGTCATTCACTCTAGATAACCAAGGACTACTACTTTGGGCTTCCTTGTGATAAGTTGTTCTGGTTGGTCCAGTCTTCCAGTTCCTTTCACCTATGCCAGAGGCCAGAACACATGTCTTTCTAGATGTTCAGTGGCAACTGCACAACCAGCACAGCCAATGGTGAGAGATGGTAGGAATTGCAGTCCAGTAACATCTGGAAGGCCACATGTTCCTTATCCTTGACTTGTACTGTAGGTCATGACTTATGTTCATTCCTTAAATATACCCATCTTGATCAACCTCTCCACTCCTCTTTGGACTTGATTCTGCACAGAATACCAAGGATTGGATATAAACACATGGAATTAAATCTTCTGAGTTCAAATGCTTTAATTAAATATACCCAATCTCACAACGTAATGCAACTGTATCATGCTACCTTAGAGACCCGTGATTTGGTGAAGCCAAAACATAGCAAACATACCAAATACACCGTCACATCATTCTGTGGCCTAGATATCATGTTCAGCTCACAATTATCTATGCATCCCTCAGTACACACTAGGAACCTATGAATTTTGACTTGGCTTACTAGCCTACCGTTATACATCATTGCCACTCACCCCTTCTTCCCGGAAGACCTCAACATCTGTAGAGGACTCCAGAAGGAGAGGATCTTTTCATCAGTTTGAAATTTTGCACTCAAGTTGTTGAAAGATGAAAAAATGTTATGAAACCTTCTTGTTTTTTTGAAACCAAGTAGTAAGCGGAAATCTGGCTGGGCTTTGGGGCCCCATTTTCTGTACATACCAGAATACTCAGTGAGTTCTTGTCTCTCACATTTGACACTTTACAAGAACCCTGTTTCCCCTTACATTATTTCTCTTGAATTTTTGGGAAGTTGGGGAACAGTGGATCTGGACACTAGCATAAGTGGTTGCCTAGTGAGGAGAGGTGGTTGCCACTGGTTAGCAAAGCTATAGATTCCTACTGCTCTCTTTACCTGCTTTCAAAAGATAATATCCGAAGGTCATTTAGTGCTGGAGTTGAGAATAGAATTTCATTTTACTCTTTTAATTGCTTTTTGCAGTGCCTGCTTTAAACTGTACAGTCATACTGTTCCAAGGACAGCTGCCTCAGTTTTGATCAATGCCGGAGGCTGAAGATATGGCTGAGTGAGAAGGAACATCAAGCCTGTCTCTCATAATAAATAGTTCAACTTGTGTAGTATCTGAAACAAAGGAGAACAAGGTCTGTTTGACAAGGTGACAATGCCTCTGTTAGACTTCTATTTCCTATGTTTTTTGCTTGATCACTGAAAATGTTTCAGGCTATACACCTGAAGTCCATTTTTACAGTTCTATACATCTAATCAGCAGTTGGAAATTGTTGTTGTTACTTGCCATCGAGTCAGCTTTGACTTATGGTGACCCTATAATTGAGAACCATCCAAAAGACCTGGTGATCAACAGCCATGCTCAGATCTTGCAAACTGGAGCCATGGCCTCCTTTTCTGGATCAATCAATAGCTGAGAATCTACGTTGTTCTGCATATAAAACTACACTGTGGTTCCCCTGCCACCACCTCCAGAACTCACCAATTTGTTGCAATAGCCTCTTCCCTACCTGACTATAGACATTCTGTTGCTAATAGAGAGCAGAGAAGCAGAGAGGGGTACTGGAGAAGCAGTCCAAGGACATCTACCACTGAGATCTGCCTGGACATCTCAGCAGATGAGGTCATTGTTCTGCCTCTGGCTATGAAAACATAGCCTGACATTTCTCCAATGCCCTCCATCTTCCCCCAGGAAAAAAGTGGAGGGGGGGCTATCACAATTAAACAATGAGCTTTTGGAAGAAGCTTTGGATATTGCAGAGATAGAAAGGGAATACCAACTTTCTCAATGCCCCTCCCCCAAAATATATTCAAATGTAAGACAGACTTATATTTGTAAATGTGACCAACAGGATACTCAATGATTTGTGTAATGCTCTTCCTCTTTTCCCACTGTCTCTTAATTTACCAAGCATTATGATATTTTCCATATCATGTCACCCATGGTTAGTCTAAAGTACAATAGCAGTTTATTTATTTTGACTTCTAGGGGGAGTTCAGGTTTGATTTGCTCTCAGACGTATTTATTTGACTTTTTGGCTGTCCATGGTGTCAGTAGAACTGTCCTCCCCATTGCAAATGAGTTTATTCTCTTCTCAGCTTTCTTCACTGTCCAGTTTTCACCTTCATACACAGAAACTGAAAATACTATGGCATAAGTGATTCTGATTTTGATATTCAATTGTATTCCCTTATACTTGAGAATCTTATCCATATTGTGGAAAGACAGGAGGAAGGAAAGGCAAGGTATAAATTCAATAGATAGAAGATAGGTAGATAGGTGGATAGATAGATAGATAGATAGATAGATAGACAGACAGACAGACAGACAGACAGACAGACAGATTTGTCCTTGTTGAACAAGTATTTATCAAACCAAAGACATGTTGCCTAAACTAATAAGAAAAGAGGGCCTAGATAAATTCCTGTGAAATAAGGGCAGAATCACAGACAATTCCTTTAAGACAGCAGTTCTTAACCTGAGGTCCATTGACCCCTGAGCATCCTCAGAGTTTTCACAGGGGATCTGCAAAAGCTTGAAAAAATGTTACTGGCATTTACAGTTAAGAAAAAAAGAAAGAAAATCATACATTGATCTCAAAGAACAGGGGTCTTGCTGCTGACAGACATCATTGTACAAAGTTTCATTATGATATCTCAAACAATTCAAAACCACTGTTTGATAGCAAAACAACTGCACTCAGCGCTTGCTACTTCTGCACATGGTGAGAACATGCAAGTGAATGATGTTGAGTGACTAAGAGAAAGCATGTGACATTTCTTGCGACTGTGCATACAGCCAGAAGACAAGTCTTTGCGGCAACAAAAGAACGAAAAGGATGTCTGTTGTAAATAAAAGGTTAAGAACCACTGCATTAAGATATTAAAATAAGAGAAGTCTTTTTATAAAAAAAAAACCAACCGAGCTTCACAAAAAGCTGAGTAATAAGCTAAAAAGAAAAAGACATGTATAAGAAATGGAAAGAAGGCAGAGCAAGTCACCAAGAATGGGTTACTGATGATTAGCCCAGGTCAGGAATGCTAACACTCAAAATGAGGTAAATCTGTTGAGTGATGAGCATTGGAAAGAGCTTTTCAGGTATGGATAAAGCAAGAAAGAAGAAAGGAAAGGGTTGGAGGGTTAGCTTAGCAAGAAGTATAAAATGCTAACAAGTGACGAAGAAAAGGTAGAACTGTTTGGCTTCTATTTGCCTTCACTTTCTCCAAAAACTCCTGAAACCGTACCAAAGTGGTGTAACTGTTGATCGGGTGGGGGTCCATTACAGTTAAGAGACTAGCCAGGAATATCTTCCTGTTTTGAAAATGTTAGATATTGGAGGACAAGTAGCCTGCACTCTAGGGTATTAAAATATGTGCAGAAACTCTGTTTTTTTTCTTTATTTTTTAGATAACCAAAAAAACAGCAACAGTGTTCGATTCTACCAATGTTATTTGAAAGTGATGTCACCACAAATTCATATTTTCTCACTTATTTTTCCAGCTCCAGTTCCAAGCTTGACTGGGAAAGTTTCCCACATCCCTTACTCATGAACTATAAAATATTCTTACTGTTAGGCAATCAGATAAGAAGACTACAAGATATTGTGAAAAGAAGGAAGAAGAGCAGAACAGCAAGTTCACAATTGATGCTGGACTCACTAGCATAATTTTACATTGGCCCAAAAACACATCTGGGAGCCACTTTAGAAGTTACTTTCAGACACTTGATGTTATTTTCTTAAACTGAGTAGCAACTGCTTTTGCCAGCACATATGGCTATGGAAATTTTGACAAGCGAAAAAGAATAGAATAGCCTCTGGAATGTTATTAAACTGGATGCTTTGTAAGAAAGTTAACAACATCATTTTGGGTTTGGTAAAGATGATCATAACTTTTTTAAAAAAAATAGTCCTAATTACAATTGTGTCAAAGAATTAAATTTTGAAATGCACAAATAATATGATTATCTTAGCCACATAAATAAATTGTGTTGCAAAGACAAACAATAAGTCCACTTTAAAAGACCCAGAGAGGCAGATTATTTTCCAGAGCAACAAACCATGGTACGAGTAATGACTTTTCAGAACTACCAGTTCCCCAATTACAGCCATCCAAGTGTCATAGCCTGTTTTATAACAATATGGAGGGGCATAACTACACAGTGTAAGTACATTTAGCAGTGACATTAAGTGTATACTCTGTGCAGAACACTTTATTGGTTAAAAATTACAGTAATGTTTTCTCAGAGGTTGAGGGAAAGCACAGTATTCATTTGGCTCAAAACTTAGTTGGATAAATGTTTAGTGCTGCTTGGGATATGTGTGTGGGAATATTAGAACTGGTCACTCCAGATTTATGACATTGGATGGATTTTCTCCTGTCATCCATTTATTTCAGATGGCTCTTCACATTGCTGAAAACTTGGCAGTACTACCAGGTATGCTAGCTGGAGTATTCTGGAAGTTGTAGTCTGGCTTTCCAGCTTACTTTTAAAGTGGCAGAACATGACATTGACAATTTATCTGATTTATTTATAAGGTTATCCAGAACTCTCACAGACAAACCTAAAACAGGTTTGTACATGACTCACCTAGTTTGAAGTTGCAGTTTTGTGGGCACACACACAAACATACTTGGGAATGTTTCTTGTTAACTGCTGTCAAGTGAGCTTCAAGGTATGGTGACCCTATGAATGAGACCCCTTCAACACACCTTGTTATTAGCAGTCCTACTAAGATTTTGCAAACTCAGGACTGAGAATCCCCAGTAGCTGGTTGAATACCTTCTGACTATCCCTTGCTTCATTTTGGATTGTCTCCTCATAGGGTTTTTCATAGTAAAATAAGTTCAGTAGAGATTTACTGGTGCCTCCATTTGCACAAGAGTTAGCTAAAATGCCACTGCCATTGTCTCTGGGACATCCTCTACCAGTGTCACCCCCTTTTCCCATTGCTGCTGCCCAGTTGTTGTTTGCCTCATTTAGTCTGAGTCCTCTGCAAAAGCCTGTCTGATGTGAGAGACCCTATCAGCAGCAGTGCTACCATCAACGTAGCCTCTTGCCTCACAGCAACATGCAATCACAGAAAAATAGTACGATGGTGAGATACTTGGGAATAATCTCCATTGAGTCCTACACTTACAGGGTATGGTAAAAGATGGTCATCAGGATCATTTTCAAACTATAGTTCTCTGAATTCAGCAGGATATCCTTCTGAAGAAACACATATAGAATTGGATCAGTATCCAGTGATGTGCTTCCAACACCAAAAGCTTGGCTCCTTTAGAGCTGGTTTTCAGCTTTTCAGAAGGGAAGGGAAAGTTTAATGCTTCCATGAATGTAATAATGGAGACAATCTTGGGCAGTCTAGGATGGGGAGGCTGGAATATGGGCTATATCTAAGTAAACCACATGCAATTATAGGTTGTTGTGGGTCTTGTGGGCTTGAAGGCCATGTTCTATTAGTATTTGCTCCTGACGTTTCACCTCTATCTGGATGTCCTAGTCATCTGCAAACCTAACCAGCAGTTGGGCCAAACAGTTTACAGAAAACCTACACACACTCACAGATATCTACACAAAAACTCCAACCATCACCCAGGACAAAAAAGGAGCACAATAAAAATAATAGGTAGAGAGGTGGTACAGGAATACCTGGCCACACTGGATGAATTCAAGTCTCCAGGGCCAGATGAATTGCATCCTAGGATATTAAAAGAACTGGCAGAGGTCATTTCGGAACCGCTTGCTATAATCTTTGAGAAATCTTGGAGGACAGGAGAAGTTCCAGCAGACTGGAGGAGGGCAAATGTTGTCCCCATGTTCAAGAAGGGGAAAAAAAGAGGACCCAAATAATTATCGCCCGGTCAGTCTGACATCAGTACCCAGAAAGATCCTGGAGCAGATCATTAAGCAGTCAGTTTCTAATCACTTAGAAAGCAATGCGGTAATCACGAGAAGTCAACATGGATTTCTCAAAAATAAGCCATGCCAGACTAATCTTATCTCTTTTTATGATAGAGTTATTAGCTTGATAGATGAAGGGAATGCTGTGGATGTAGCATTTCTCGATTTTAGTAAGGCCTTTGACAAAGTTCCCCACGACATTCTTGCAAAGAAGCTAGTAAAATGTGGGCTGGACAGGGCTACTGTCAGGTGGATCTGTAACTGGTTGACTGACCGTTCCCAAAGGGTGCTCACCAATGGCTGCTTTTCATCCTGGAGAGAAGTGACTAGCGGAGTGCCACAGGGTTCTGTCCTGGGCCCAGTGCTGTTCAATATCTTCATCAACGACTTGGATGAAGGAATAGAGGGCATGCTCATCAAATTTGCAGATGACACCAAATTGGGAGGGGTTGCTAATACACCAGAGGACAGGATCAAAATTCAAAATGACCTGGACAGATTGGAGAGCTGGGCCAAGGCTAACAAAATGAAATTCAACAGAGAGAAATGTAAGGTCCTACACTTAGGTAGAAAAAATGGAATACAGATATATAGGATGGGGGACACGTGGCTGGATAGCAGTGTGTGTGAAAGGGATCTAGGAGTCTTAATAGATCACAAGCTGAACATGAGTCAGCAGTGTGATGCGGCAGCCAAGAAAGCCAATGCAATTCTCAGCTGCATCAATAGGAGTATGGTGTCTAGATCGAGGGCGGTACTGGTCACTCTACTCTGCTTTGGTTAGACCTCATCTTGAATCCTGTGTCCAGTTCTGGGCACCCCAATTCAAGAAGGACATGGTCAAGCTGGAGCAGGTCCAGAGGAGGGCGACCAAAATAGCAAGGGGTCTGGAAGCCATTCCCTATGAGGATAGACTTAGAGAGCTGGGTATGTTTAGTCTGCAGAAGAGAAGGTTAAGAGGGGACATGATAGCCATGTTTAAATATTTGAAGGGATGCCATGTAGAGGAGGGAGTGGGCTTGTTTTCTGCTGCTCCAGAGACCAGGACAAGGAGCAATGGATTCAAGTTGCAGGAAAGGAGATTCCACCTGAACCGCAGGAAGAACTTCCTGACGGTCAAGGCTGTCCAGCAGTGGAATATGCTGCCCCGGAGTGTAATTGAGTCTCCTTCTTTGGAAGTTTTTAAGCAGAGGCTGGATGGCCATCTGTCGGGAGTGTTTTGAGGGCGTTCCTGCATGGCAGGGGGTTGGACTGGATGGCCCCTGTGATCTCTTCCAACTCTACATTTCTATGATTCTATGAAAAACTCTGGTAGACCATGCAAAAAGAATCTGTGAACCCCACCTCCTGAAAGATGAACTGAATCATCTAAACTGGGTCTTACAGGCCAATGGTTACTCCAGTTCAGACATCAGAAGACCCTCAAGACCCAGAAAAAAACACAGACGTGAAGATAAACAGCCAACCAAAGGGAATGTGTTTTTACCATACATCACTGACCGTTTGGGAAACTGATGAAGAAACATAACCTCCAAACAATCTACAGACTGACCAAGAAAATTCAACAAATGCTACGTTCAACAAAGGACAAGAGGGATCCTCTAACTTCTGCTGGAGTTTGCCGCATACCTTTCAGCCATGGGCAGGTCTACATAGGGACTACAAAACGCAACATCCAAACATGAATTAAAGAACATGAAAGACACTGCAGACTGATCCAGCCAGAAAAATCAGCAGTAGCAGAATGTGTTATAAACCAACCTGGACACAGTATGCTTTTTGAAAGCACAGAAATTCTGGACCATTCTGACAACTACTATGTCAGACTACACAGAGAGGCCATTGAAATCCATAAACACATGGACAATTTCAACAGGAAAGAAGAAACTCAGAAAGTAAACAAAATTTGGCTACCAGCACTGAAGAACACTAAAATCAAGACTCAAAAATATACCAATGAACACCACCCAGACTCTGGAGGTCCCTCTACAAGAAACAATACAATGGATTGCTAATGTACTTAATGCACTGTTATGCATATCCTCTGACTAACAATACAACCCTGGGGGATATCCCATTTAACAATAAGCCATCACACAGACCAACTGTAACATATGCAAATTGCTTCCTCCTACGCAGGGACTACACAAGTATATATACTCTTCCTCACTTCCATTCCACCAGATCCTCTGAAGATGCCAACCACAGATGCAGGTGAAACGTCAGGAGCAAATACTAATAGAACACAGCCTCAGAGCCTGGAAAACCCACAACAACCTATGGATTCCGGCCATGAAAGCCTTCAACTTTACACATGCAATTAGTTTATGGTCAAATTAGATTATATATTCAGCATGCTTTTAGAAGATACGTTGCTTCAAATGATGAAAGACTTCTGTTTGTCATAGCACATAATTAGCTCATGATCACCTCATCTCTTTGTTTCGCATTTACCATGCTTTGTTTCATAACTTCTCTTAATTTTATTATTTTGTTCATCACCAGAGCTTGGAATAATTACTTTTTTAGACTACAGGTCCCAGAATCCCCCAGCCAGCATGCTACTGGAGTATCCTGTGAGTTTTCACTCAAAAAGTACCTTTTCCAAGCTCTGCAGTGTATGCCCCTATGGAGCTATCCTGAATACCATGGAAAATGGCACTTTGGAAGAGATTTCTGGAAAACATATGGTTTTGTCCTGCCCTTTTCCTAATGAACATTTTTCCTGCCTTGTTGCCTACATTTGCTTGCATGAAGATGACTGAGCAGGGATATTCCACTTTATCCCTAACAACCCTAAGAACTAGCTCAACTTTTCTGATTTCGTGCCTTGTAGATGTTTTAGACTATAACCTCCACCATTCCACCTGGTCAGGTCAGATAAGAGTTGTGATCTTAAACATCTGCAAATGCCACATTGCAAAAGGCTAAGTTAACTTAAAGGGTATGACTAGTTCAAAGTCACCCAGTGGACTTCATTGATAATCAAAAGACTTGAACCAAATTTTCCAAAGACCTGCCATTTTGAGGCCCCTAGACTGGGTTTAATATGCAAGTTTGATGTCTGAAGCATATCCTGCCAGTTGGGTTGATCATAGGGAATATACATCTCCCTCACGTCTGCTTTGACACTCATTATGCCTGGATACACCAGACAGATTTTCAATCAGGTGTTAGCAACAATGTGTAAGTTGGACTTAACATGTAGAATTAGTGATCTTAAGTACATTTACTAGAAACTAAGCCTGGCATGTTATTTATAAATTACAATGGCAGACATCCAACTTACCACATTGTAACCTTTTTTCCCCCTTGGATTGTTGCAGTGGTGGAAATTATACTCCAACCGCACAAGGACCAAAATCCCCCCAACCAGCCTTTTTCAGTGTGGCATGCCTTCCCTCCAAGGTGTCCATTTCTGTATTTGTGGAGAGTAGGAGGAGCAGCACAACCATGTCCAGCCTTTTTCTTTTAGCTGGACACACAGCAACGATGTCATCCACAAGAAGACACACACAGACACACTCCAGGAGTTTCTGGAGGATGAGTGGCATAGCTACATGCTGGCAACATGTCTCCTGATACAGGATCTCAGCCTACATTTACTGAAAATTAAGGCAGCTTACTTCTTTTCCTGTTTGGGCTGTCCCCAGATTGTAAAATGGCCCATTGGATGAGATTCATCAGCTGGATATGCCGTCTGAGTTTAAAACAGCCAATAAAGCCCAACCTCTTCCAGCAAGCCTAACCAGATGATTTTTAAATTATGAATTTTAAAGTATTAATAGATTGTTTTTAACATGCATTTGGTTTATATATTCTTTTAAGTGGTGTTGTGTGTTTAATCTGTTGTTGTTCCTCATCTCAATCCATAGGGAGAGAAGGGTGAGAAATAATCATTATTGTTATCATAACTGTAATAAAAATCTTAATGCTGACAAAGGGATAGATAATATCAGTGGGAGAGATGGAGACATTTTTTGTTTTGGATGAAACGGAGAAGCATCTGCCCCCTCGCTATAGCATTCTTGCATATTATTTAGAAACATGAATCAAACCCGTCATAAACCAGGGAGTTCTGTGCTCAGAAGTACTGATTTGCTTGATACAGCTGAAGCTTGTTTTCAAATTTGGGAGACTTATTCAAAGTCATAATCTCTACTTGATTTACTATGCTTTAATGGGTCATATGGAGTGGCTAGGTATCTACAGCATCTGTCATTTGTTCCATTCTACCTACTTATACACACAGCTGAGCCTGTGGGGAAATCTTTCACTTCACCAGTATATGGAAATTCAAATTTGAGTGAAAATAAACCCACAAATGAGCCATATTATTGATTCTTAACCAACTGGCTTTAGAGTTTTGAAAAGGATTTTTAGACTATAGCTCCCAGAAGTCTCCATCCAGGATGGCATGTAGCCATGCTGGTTGGGGTACTCTGGAAGTTGTAATATAAAAAGGAACAGGTATGACTGACCTTTCTTTGAAGAGCTAAAGATGGTATTTTCCTCATATTGGCATCCAACCTGGCACATAAGCCTGTAGGGAATACTGTTAAAGACATTTCTTATAAATAGTATCATTAACATCTCCATTTTTCTAGGTATGTGATTAGTTTAACAGCCCTGGCACAGAAATAATCTGAACTGGTCCATAGAGGATAATTTTATTCAGGCCTACTAATACTGTTCTTGTCCTACTGTTACTTCTCTGGCTAGTCCGAGCTTTGAGGATATTAAAAGATATCGTCTTGATATCATAATTCGGCTTCATTTCTCTATTCTCTTCCACATGCTTGCGAGGCCACCGGACAAGCACGTAAACAAGCTCGGCCGTTAATTGCCGTAATATTCCTACTACAATACAGGCAGACCAGAAATAGCTGACTCACTGCTTTAGGAGACCTCCAGGCAAGTACTCTAATTAGGTATGCACGCAACTTACAAAAGAGCCTCTGCCCCGCGCTGGCAGCTTGATGGGTAAACTATGCAATACCCAAGTACTCTGAGTTTGCATACTGGCTACTCTACTGAGAACCACTACGATAACTCAATCATTCAGATTCTGACCTTTTGGAGGCTTTGTCTCCAACTCCAAATCTATTGTTTTCCCCCAAGTACGGCATAGCCTGCAGTCACAACTCTCCTTATAAAAACCCTTGATTCCGAGACCTTCCTCGGAACACTCCCGAGTTTCATCCCGCCTTGCTGCCGCTTTGCTTGGCGAGCCTCCCCCCAGCTCCACGTGCTGAGCTACATCGCACCCCAGCCTTGCTCTCCATTTTCCAGGCTCCAGGACAGGTGAAGTATCACCCAAACCAGCAATCCCTCTAAAAATCCCTCTATACCACTCCAACCTTTATTTTCTTTAGTTATCTTGTGTGAATGTGTCGCATACACTGTTTTGCTTGTGTTTAATAAAACATCATTTATTATTTCAACTTTTGTGTGCTACTTGACTTGACCCGACCCGTAGACATAGAGTTCAAGATCTTGCTACGTTACCCTGCCTCTCGTAACGCTAAGCAGTGCTCTGAGCTAATTTTCCCCACCTTTAGTTGAGCACATTTTGGTGTCCCTCCTGGGACCCCCGGTACACAGGGTAACACTACCCTCAAAAATCAAAAGTACTGATAAATATCACACCCTCCAATTCTCCTGATCTGGCAGGGCCAATACCAATTACTCTTCTGTTATTCCACTTTTTCAGCTGCTTTTAAAATGTTCCAGTCTTTCTCTTTTCTTACCAGCTTCTTCCTTCCTCCTCAGCTTACTTCAATTGCTGCAAAATGTGTGTAAAGTTCAAAAGTAGTTCTTAATTAACTCAGCATGGCCATGAAAAGTCAAGGAAGGGCTGGACTCTGGCCCTTCCCGGCAGGCTCAGGCAAAATAAAACTTCTGCAGTCTCCCCCAGCTCATCTGTTCTTCCTCATTAATCACTTTGCCATCTTAACTACACTCTGATGTTGCTTCACCATAGGTGTTCCAGTTTTCATCTGTGAAACATTAGAGGGTATGAAATATCCTCATTCCATTTTATCCTTAAAAGAACCCTATGAAGTTTGGCTTGAGAGGGAACATTATGTCCAAGGACACATTAGGAGCTTCATCATCTTGAACAACTGGTTCTCCAAAATTTCTCTCCAACAGTCTTTGAAGTCATTTGGATTAGACTGGTCAGCTGGGGATCTTCAGGCACCAGCCAGCCAGCAAAAGTGTTTCATCTGGCAGTTGGCTCAAGAAATTCCTCATACTGACGCAGGATTTGTGTTTCCTAGATGCTGCAGATTGAAGTAAGGAAGTCACACACAGTTGTAGGAATTACAGAAAGTCTCAAAAAGAAGACCTTCGAAGAAGTTATGCTAGCTAAGTGTTCATCTACAACAAACACTGGTTCAACAATGATATCTTACTGCTCTCACGTCTCATTTGTGCCTTAATACTGGTCTTTTTGAATTCTGTTTAAGATCTGGTTTTAAGTAGTCCCAGAGTTTGCTTGAGTGGTAAAAATTTTTGGCTTGGAATGTGTAGACTACATTGTCCAACAGCCTCTCCTCTGTCTCTGACAGTTGCTTTCTGATGTGGGAACATGGAAAGGCATGTGGAGAAACTGGGGGCCATAATCTTAGAGGAGGTCAACATCTTGGAAATGGCATAGAAATAATACATACTCATCTGGAATACTAACATGCAGAGGTTGTCTGTGGTTACTAGGATTGCTAACTGGCTGCAGATCTATTGCTATTTTCAAGTGGAATACTAAGTATTGGTCAGCTCAACTGTGATATTGTTTATCTCGTTTGGACCACAAGTCCCAGATAACTTCAGCATAGCCACCCTGGCTAGGGTATTCTCGGAATCGTGGTGCAAAAATTAGCATTCCTAAATTCTGAATCAATGACAACAGTCAAGCACCAGAAGAGTTCCTCTGCCTGTTAACTTCACACCATTAATTGCTGGAGCCCATGAGGGCTTGTATACTTTGCTAATACTGAACTGCCTCAGCACTTGCCTTCAATCTTCCTGACTAAACAGGTAGACTATTAATTTGTATATTCAGTGCAGGCTCTTTTGGGGAAATTGTCTTGACAAGCCTCATTGTACATTGTGCCAAAACATGACAAATATTCCATCTTGGTTATGTAGATAATCAGTGGTGTACCGAGAAAAATTATATAAATCAAGAAATAATTTGCATTTGTAAAATAATCTGTCACCAATTTCTTTGGGCAGAGTCTGCTGTTTCTATTCTTGCCTGCTCATCAAGGCTGCTGAAGTGAAAACTGGAGATGATTTCTGTAACTTTAATGGTTTTGTAAAAAAGGAAATATTGTTGCAAGAACAAGCAACACCTGCTGAAATTCCATCTCCTAAACAACCATTAAAGTTATAGAAGCCATCTCCAATTTTCATGGCAGCTCTACAAACTGTGCCACAAGGGTTTGAGAGAAGAAATGCTGTGGGTTTTGTTTTGTTTTTTTTAACTATTAGTGACAACTTTGAAAACGACAGCAGTAACAATGGCAACAAACCTCTGAGATACTCTGAGACACTTAGGAAGTAAGCCATGGAATCTGTATGAGGTAAAAAGCAACACTACAGCTTAAATCTCAGCTGTTCATCTCCCAGAACCCTAATGGGTGGAGGTTCTGTGGTTACTAGAATTGTTAACTGGGTGGTGGTCAATTTTCCAGGCTAAGTTGTTGTGTGCCTTCAAGTCATTCTGACTTATGGCAACCCTAAGATGAATCTATCATGAGGTTTTCTGGGCTAGCTTTGTTCAGGGGTTGAGGTTGTTTTTGCCTTCCTCTGAGACTGAAAAAGTATGACTTCCCTAAGGTCAGCCAGTGGGTTTCCATGTGTCAGGGTCCAAGGCGTGAGCAGCAAGGGCCGTCTAGTACAGGTGCCCGTGGCTGGGCCAGGTGCTAGGTCAGGAAGCCAAGGATATGGGCACAACAAGAGTCCAAGGCAGCAGTCCTCCGGGTAGCAAGAGTCCACGGGGCCAGAGGCAAGAAGTGGGTCCAGGAGACAGCCAAGAGGTCAGAGAACAATGAGCATCCAAAGCACCATGAGCCTTCTGGGCAACAGGCAAACATAGGGCCAGAGGCAAAAGGCAGGTCCAAGAGACAGGCAGAAGGTCAGGGCACGGCAAGGGTTCAAGGCAGAAGAAGCCTACTGGGTAACAGGAGTCCACAAGGCCAGAGGTGGGTCCAGAAGTCAGGCCGAGGTCCAAGTTCAGGGATCTGCAGTCAGCAGGATCAGGAACACTGGAGTGTTAGGAGAGGCAGCACTAGAAACCATGTTGCTGTGAGAAAGGTTGCAGAGACAGCCCAGCCCTCATATAGCTGGCTCCCAACCACTCCAGTACCCTGCATCAGAGCGGCCAGCAGGGTCTGGGGTGTTGGGTAGGATTCTGCAAGAGCTATAGTCAAAACTGAGCCCCTGCAGGCAGAATCCTGCAAGACCTCAGTCAGGGACCCAAAACTTTATACCATGGCTGAGTGAGGATTTGAATCCTGGTCTCAAGAATCGTAATCCAGTGTTCAGACCACTACACCATGCTGGTTTGCAGTACTGATCATTAACTGACTGAAGCCTTAAATTCAGGTAGTTCAGTTGTGACTAGGGATGGGCCAACTGAATCCTCAAATCCTCAGCAAGGATTCAAGATTCGTGAATCCGAATCTCTGTGCAAAAATAGGCGAACTGAATCTTTCAAATCTATCAACCAAAAAATAGGGTTTTTTTAAAATAAAGTTCTGTTTAAAAAATGTTTTGAAAAGTTTTTAAAAAAGGATTCAAAAGATTCGAGATTCGTGAGATTCGTGGATTCCCGGAACCTTCCAGGGATTCAGATTCAGAAAATTCTGGATTCGTCCCATCCCTAGCTGTGATATTCGTTGGCCAGGACCCAGTGACTGGGAAGGAGTTCTTCTCTTTGACGTTGCCTGCTTGGGTTTCGAAATCTGTCTTGTTCTTACACTGCTCAAGGCAAGAAGTGTTTCGATAAAACAAATAGATTATTTATTTACATCACTTATTGAAATCTTTATATCTCATCCTATGTCCCAGTTTCTCAGAGCAGGGTAAAAATACAGTCGATTCAAAACAATGTTTACAGGCTAACAAGCTAACAGCCTATTAATCAATTTAAAATTAATTTAAACAGTTAAAGCTCTGTGCCTGTGCAGAGCTGAGCAAAATCATTAGATCACAAAGACTTTGATAAAAAGTCAAGTTTTAACTTGGCTGCAGAGTGACCAGTGCTATTTCAGTACCAACTGGGCCTCTAGAGCAGAGCTTCCCAAAACTGTGTGTCGCAACATGTCACTGTGTTGACTGCAGTGCGTAGGTGTGTTGCGTGAATATAACAAGTGGAGGAGCTGCCTCTCCTGCCACTGTGGTGGGCCAGGCCCGGGTGAATCGGCTTCCTCCAGTTACTGAATTACTGTGTCATGGAATGATGCATGTCTAAAAAGCATGTAACCAACCTGAAATGTTTGGAAAGTTCCGCTCTAGGGGGACAGAATTTCACAACATTCCATAGCAAAGAAGATCTTCTCTTACATACCCATATTGTCCAGTTCCCATTTGTGAAACACAAAGGAGAACCCCTTCCAGCAGACCTTGGTCCTCAGGCAGTTGTTTATGGCAAAAGGCAATTCTTCAACTATCAAGAACCCAGGCCACTTAGGAGTTTAAATATCATCACTAGCAACCTGACTTCACACTAGAAGTGTACTGGTAGGTAATGAGTTGAATGCAGACTTAGTCATACTTTGGGCACTATCACCGTGCGTGATCCGTTGACTTCCTTTTAAAATCCTCCCATGTTTTCCCATGACTTCTTCCATCTGAGTATATCTTCTCAATCAATCAATTATAGCAGAGAAGAAATAACAGCTACACATAGAATCACAGAATAGAAGAGACTAAAAGGACCATCAAGTCCAACCGTAAGCCATGCAGGGATACACAATCAAAGCACTCCCAACAGGTGGCCATCCAACCTCTGTTTAAAAACCTCCAAAGAAAGAGACTCCACCACACTTCCAGGCAACATGTTCCACTGTTGAACAGCTCTTACCATCAGGAAGTTCTTCATAATGTTTAGAAGGAATCTTTTTTCCTGTAGTTTAAAGCCATTGCTACATATCCTAGTCTCTGGTACAACAGAAAACATGCTTGCTCCGTTCTTCTCATGACATCCTTTCAAATATTTAAATATGGCTATTGTGTCACCTCTTAACTTTCTCTTCTCAAGGTTAAACATAACCAGCTCCCTAAACCACTCCTCACAGGCCAGGGTTTCCAGGCCTGTTACTATTTTGGTCACCAGCTTCTTATCATGTCCTAGCTTGTCAATATCCTTCTTGAACTGTGGTGCCCAGAAAAGGACACAGTATTCCAGATGAGGTCTAAGAAAAGCAGAATAGAGTGGTACTATTACTTCCCTTGACCTAGTCATTATAATGCTATTGATGCAGCCTAGAATTGCATTGGCTTTTTTAGCAACACAATGTCTTTTAAATGGTGGTACTAGGAACTCTTCATCTGGAAGCCCCCTTACAATTAGTGAGATTGAGTTAGTTGGGACTAACAATCAACACAGTGATTTCAGTGGGTCTACTCTACAAAGCAGACTGTGGACTTAAGGGAGTTGTAGCATATTTGGAGGCCACCAGACAGGTGAAGTCTGTAATGGGGTATAGCAAACAAAGAGCTATTTACTTTGTATGACTTCAAGGAGTTCGGGAAAGGCTGGCTTAAACTTTTCATCTCAATTAGGTTTCAAAAAATTCTGAGAAATGGAAGGCTGAAATTTCTTTTGCTATCTCTACAACCTAAAAATGGTTGAGGTGGAATGATATAAAGCAATTTTAATAACAGGCAAAAAGGTTCCCCGTTCTGCACAGCACATATTTGACCTATGTGACCCAGTGCTTTTAGAGAATATAGTTCAGCCTGTGCAATGTGTTCTGTAAAGCATAGACAGCTAAAGCTAAAAGGAAATGATACATGCAAAATGGAAAACACAGTGTTTGGTGCTGTTCTCTGCACACATTAAGCATTCTGATAGAGATGGTATATTAGACTAAATGTTTAAATATGTGAAGCTGCTAGTCATTCTAATTCACTAGTAGCTACACTGACTGGTATTGTCTCATTACACAGAAGTGTTTTTCAGGCCTATCTTGATATTCCGGAGAATGACCCTGGGACCTTCTGCATGCAGAGCATGTAATCTCCCACTGAGCTACGGCCCCTCTTAATTAATGGTCTCGGCCCAGTTCCCTCATCCAGCATTATGTCTAATGTGCCTGAGCCACATTGCCAGCAGCATCAAAAGAACATGCCTGCCAGTTTATTCAAATGTCATACTAACTTACCAAGCAAATCAGCAGCCGGACCTTTTGTGCATGGCTGGGCTTGACTAAATGACCTAGATGTGAAGAGCTCCATGACCTATTATTGAGGAAGTCATTCAGCCCTCTCAGCAAAGACAAGGATATTACGAGCAGCAAGTGTTCAATGAATGCTGACTCTTTTGTTGCCTTCAGCATACCAAGAGTCAGTGTCTCTCTACATTAGGTACTGTTTGCAAGCATTGTCTCCGTCTGTCTCCTTTTTTCACTCGACAGCTAAGTAATTTACGTCATGGTCAAAACAGGGCTCCCCATGACCTTGTGTAGGGTAACAACTGTACAGTATTCATGTATGGGCCAACAAGATGGAGGCTGGGGAATGGTTTGCATTGTCTCAATATAATAACCCAAAAGTTTCCTGTATTATAGGTTTGGCTTTAATGGGATAATAGAAAGGTGAAAGACTTTCATATCTTCAGAGAGCTAGCTATATCATTATGTGGTTTGTTAGCTCTGTCAGGAGCCCTGGTGGCGCAGTGGTTAAATGCCAGTTCTGCATGAAAAGCAGTATAGAAATACACATACTATTGATATTGCTACTGCTATTGCTATTTCTGCACTAGAACATTATAGTGCTATTATTCTACTTTCAACATCCTATGGAATCCTGGAGTTTGTAGTTTAGGGAGGGGCCTTTGAGAATTCCATAGGATGTTGAAAGTGGAATAATAGCACTATAACAGTCTAGTGTAGCAATGGCCTCAGTCTGACTGGCTTATAAGAAGAGAAATCCCCTAGCCATGCCTGATAATCTGCTTTAAAATATAAATAAATATAACCAAAAGCATTTATTTGATGGTGAGCTGTACAAACAAACCTACTGCTTGCATTTTTAAAATTACAGTGGGCTTAGCAGTGTTTCTAGCAGCAGTAGTTCTCATTTCCACATATAGATCAGCTGCAACCAGTCATAAAAGTCAGCTGCAGTGGGGCAGCAAGCCAGACGCTATGAATGCAATAGTGTATATTCAGCTTCTTACCAAACAAGCAATTGCCTGGGCTTGGATGGTAATATTATAGAATTTATTTGAGGATATATAAAACCTAAGCTTTAATCTAAAGCTTTTCCCTGCTTAATGCCAAGGTCAAGACTGGCTGCAGATGAGAAGGAGTCCTGGGCAAAGAGATCGCTTGTGTCAATCACCACAACCAATGCTGGGCTGTTTGAGGATTACCTGGCATCAACAAGTAGCAACTAAACTCAGACTAGGTGCTAAACTAGTGCTATTTTGGAAGCCACAGTGAACAATCACTGTGGGAGCTAAATCAAGTGGCCCAATGTTGTTTATATTTTGAAACTTTAAAAAAAAAAAGATGGCTACATTAGGCATTAATGGTGCATACTCCCATGGCCTGTGCCTTGGCAGCTGCTCCCAGACCAGAGATGACATAGGGCCTTTCTGCACTACACTGTTCTATTGCTATTATTCCACTTTCAACATCCTATGGAATCATGGGGCTTGCAGTTTAGGGAGGGGCCTTTAGAATTCTCAGCCAGAGAGCTCTTTGGCCTCAGGAAACAACAAACCCCAGAATTCCACAGGATATTGAAACTAGAATAATAGCACTATAACAGTGTAGTGTATAAAGGCCCACCAGCTTCCAGGTCAGTTTATTTTAACCCTAGTACAAAATTGAAAGAAGAGGAACAAAATCCGGAACTTTTTCAATCAGTCTGGATGTGTGATATCTTATCCTTCTTGAAGATACCCCAGTAATTTTACTGATGGACAGTCTAAAAATATTTTAAAGGAAATAAGTGTGTGAGAGAGAGGGTTATTACCTTTGCTCTGGTCTCACTGGAAATATGAAATAGATAGATTTATCGGTATGTGACTGCTACATTGCCTGCTGGCTAGGAACACCTTTGAACACAAATCAGCTGTCTCAGATTCCCACCCAGTGAAGAGTTTCTTGTCATCACGTAAAGATGCTTTGGTTTTTCCCTTTCTCTCGGGAAAACAAGAAAAGGAGCCTAGACAGAGCATATTCTTTTAGTTGCAAGGAAGAAAGAGGAAGCAGAAAACCAGTGCAAACCTCGCTTGCCATTACCTGTGTCTGTGAAGTATCAGTAAGATATTTTGATATGCTCCAGTTTCAATTTCTTCCCCAGTAGTTCCAAAATCCAATCTCTTCTCCTCCAATATTCCCTCTCTTTTTGCTCACATACTGTGTGCCTGGCTCAAAGAGGTCATTAGAACACAAAATGTCATCCCAGAGTTTTTCTTTAACCATCTGAACACCCCACCTGTAGAGAGGAGAGGACAGCACAAGGTTTCATGAAAGCTATTACACTAATTAATTTCCAGCTGATACCTGAAGTGCTGCTAATCAAGCCAAACTTCCGATTCATTAATCAGGTTTAAAGCCACAGGAACAGCAAGTTATGGCTCTAAAGACGACTTATCCCAAAGCCCTGAAGGTCTGAGGCTCACATGATGGGTGTGCAAGGGAGCTCCCTGCCAGGGCAGCAGACAAAATTATGTCGGGTATTAGATGCAGGGTAGGCCTTGGCATGCCCCACTTCCCTAGTGTGCTCTTTTATATAACTAGCATGAAATTCTTCAGGTCTCTTTTCTTTCCCAAAATAGCTAAGAAGATTGGGAACAATCTTAAGAAACCAGTTCAGTTCAGTCTGCTAATGAGAGCAGTGTTAATTTTTTAAAAGTTGCAGAACTTAGGTATTATCTTTCAGTCTGGCAGTTCTTTCTGCACATGCACACCAACTCGTTTACCATCTCCAGTTCTTACCTATGCTGCTTTCTTGTCCTCATAATATTATGCAACATAATCTTCTCTTTTTTGAGTGAAATCTGTTTGAATATCCTCCTGGAGCCTCCCCCACCCTGCAACCTTCTCCGTTCTAAACCTTTGAGAAGGCTTTTTCCAAACATTGCACAGTTGCAATTTTATCCCATAATCATTAGTTCAATGGCTTCTGTTGCTTATTTTATCTTAGTTTTAGAGAAGTATAATCACTCAATAAGAGGGTTTGCATTTCATGCTAAAATGTGGTTTGGTGCAGGAGTGGGAAGCTTTTTTCAGGGGATAAGTTCCAGTGTGGGACCACATCCCAGTTGTGGCTATGGCCATTTCTGCACTACACTGTTCTAGTGCTATTATTCCACTTTCAACAACCTATGGAATTCTGGGTTTTGCAGTTTAGGGAAGGGCCTTTAGAATTCTCAGCCAGAGAGCTCTTTGGCCTCAGTAAACTACAAACCCCAGAATTCCACAGGATGTTGAAAGTGGAATAATAGCACTATAATATTGTAGTGCAGAAATGGCCCATAACTGAGGACACAATAGGCAGGGCCAAAAGAAAGTGGAAGCACCAGCTCTGTTTCTTATTCCTTTGGCCATTTGCTCATACCTTTAGTGCTAAACAATTACATGAGGGAGACAGCTATTTACACACCAGTTGCCATGTATGCTCTACTATTCATGTGAGGTTTTGGAGGGGGAGTGTTGGGGAATTGAGAGATTTTGGTAGACTCTCAATCAGCAGAGTATTTTAGTAATTGCACAAAAACGGAAGTTGAACAGATTACCAGTCCCACTTCTATCACTCCACCCCAAACACACTTAACCTAGCTCAAAATAAACACAAAAAACAGTTTGGTTAAAAATATAAAAGAATTTACTCACAAAATCTTGTGCATAGTCTACACACGTTCAATTCTTGAAGAAGGTAGGAAGAAAATTAGGCACTTACATGCTTGCTGAAAATAATCCCTGTTAGGAGATCTCAGGGCAAGCTTTCAGGACAAAAGGCGAAGACAAAAGGAAGGAGTAAACGGCACGAGAACCTTTTTAAGACCAAAGAATGTGTACGTGCTGGAGGAAGAGGTGTTGACCAAAACAAACAGGAAGTTTTCTCTAGGCTATCTCTCTATGCCTACAATAAACATGCAAACAAACTACCCAGTTAATTAAGCATGCAAAGGTTGCCACTCCTAACACCCCTTCTCAACCGTGCATGCACCCCTGAAGTCCCATCTTGACTCGCAGGTTCTCAAAGCCGCCTCTTGGTAGAGGTTTGGTCAGGATATCAGCTACCATCTCAGTGGTTGGACAGTAGATCATCTTGATCATTCCTTCTCTGTCAGCTCATGTACTTTGTGGTATCTTGTTCCTATGTGCTTGCTGCGTGGTGTCATCTTCTCTGTTTGAGAAAGTTTAATACAGCTCTGGTTGTCTTCCATAACTTGAATTGGTTTTTCTTCATTTATTCCAAAATCAGACAACAATTGATCAAGCCATAGTAATTCTCTACATGCTTCTGATACTGAAATATACTCTGCTTCTACAGAGGATAGAGCCACCACACTCTGCTTGTGGCTGCCCCAAGAAATAGGGCCATCTCCATACAAAAATAGGAAACCACTGACTGAGTGATAATCTGCAGTATCACCAGCCCAATCTGCATCAGTGTAGCATACTAATTTAGGATTGCTACTAGCTGCTAGCTTCAATTTAAAGTTGATAGTCCCTTTTAAGTATCTAGCTACCCTTTTTACTCCAGTCCAATCTTTCTTTGTGGGTGAGCTAACTTTCCTGCTCAGAATTCCTACAGCAGATGCAATATCAGGTCTTATGCTGCTAGACAGGTACAGAAGTTTTCCTATTGCTGTTCTGTAGAGACTATTATCTGGTAAAACATCACTTTCTTCAGTATTTTTAAGAAAATCTGTGGTCATGGGCGTTGCTACACTGTAGGCATCTTGGAGTCCTAAGCTTTCTAAAAGTTCAGCAATCTTTTGTTTTTGATTTAGTAGAAAAGATCCATCTTGTTCTCTTCGAATCTCCACGCCCAAATTGTATTTTGCATCTCCTAACTCTTTCAATTCCACTTCTTTGTTCAAGTGATGTACAACTTCTGAGTAGTCTTTATTTCTGTTGGTGGCTATAATCAAATCATCAACATAGGTCATGATAAAGGTTGCATAACCTTCTTTGGTTCTGGTGTATAGACACTGATCTGCTTCTCCTTGCTTAAAGCCTAATTGTTTCAACATTGTGTCTAGTTTCTCATTCCAAGCTCTACCAGCCTGTTTAAGTCCATACAAACCCTTGTTAAGCTTGCAAACCAGATGTGGTTGCTTCTGGTCTACAAAGCCTGGAGGTTGTTGCATGTACAGTTCCTCTGTTATTTGTCCATGTAAGAAAGCAGTTTTTACATCAAGGTGTCTGACATCCATTTGTTTGGAAGCAGCTAGACTGAGACGCAGCCTTACGGTACTGTGTTTGACAACAGACGCAAATGTCTCATCAAAGTCTATTCCAAATTTCTGTGAGAAACCTTGAGCAACTAGCCTTGCTTTGTAGCGTTCCACCTTTCCTTGTGCATCCAGTTTCAGCTTGAAGACCCATCTGGATCCTATGGCTTTCTTTCCTGGTGGAAGTTCAGTAAGTGTCCATGTTCTATTCTTATGCAGTGCATCTATTTCTTCTTGTGCTGCTTTTCTCCACTGAGCTGCCTCAGTCACAGGCATCTGTTCAATTTCTTCAAAGCTTGATGGTTTGTTTGGTAACACTGATGTTGCGAGGTAGGACAAGCGTGGAGCTGATACACCTTTGTTGGGTCGCATTGAGCGTCTGGGAACCTGTTCTGGAACCTGGTCTGTCTCTGCAGCATCCTCCGGTCCAGTGCTCAGGTCAGAGCCATCTGCATCCTCTTCTCTTAGTGTACTGCTCTCTGCCTTTAGCTTGCTTTCTGCAGCATATATCTCAGTCCTTTGTTCAGAATCAGGTTGTGTAGCTGCTTGTGGTATTTCAGATGAAGGCAACATCTGCACTTCTAAGAGAGGTTCAACATCTTGCTCTTCTTCTTCCAGTGATTCTAAGATAGTCTCTCATTCATCTGGAAAGTCTACGACAGTTCCTCTCTTATCAACTCTACTTTGTTCATCAAAGTAAACTACATGCCTGGTAGCAACTTCACCAGTCTTTAAGTTCATTACTCTATAGCCTTTTTTTCCAGGAGCACAGCCTGGAACCTAGTTTGTGCTCTGCTCTTGCACCTAGTTTGTGTCGCTTCTGTTGTGGTATGTATGAATATGCAATACTTCCAAAGGTTCTAACGTGTTTCATGTCTGGTACTCTGCCATGCCATGATTGAAATGGTGTTTGTGTGGTGCCTTTTGTTGGCAATCTATTCTGGAGATACATTGCGGTCAGAAAGGCATCACCCCAAAATTTACTGGGAAGATAAGCATCTGCCAGCATGTACTTTGTCATCTCCAGGAGAGATCTCAGTTTCCTTTCAGCAATCCCATTCTGCTCAGGAGTGTAAGGAACGCTCCTCCTGTGCAAAATGCCATGCTCTTCCAGGAAAGCTTGTGTGCGATGTGAAATGTACTCACCAGTGCCATCTGTCTGGATAGCTTTGGGTGTTATCTCAAACTTGGTTCTCACCATGACAACATACTTCTGTAGCATGTCTTGGGCTTGACTCTTCTCTTTCAGAAGATAAGTAACACAATACCTTGAAAAATCATCCACAAAAATTAAAGCATATCTGTTTCCACCAAGTGAAGGAACATTAAATGGACCACACAAATCACTGTGAATGAGATCCAGTACCTTAGTGGTTCTCTTTTCAGTCCTTGGATGAAATGAGGGTCTGACTGAATTTTGTTCGACACAAGTTACGCACCTGGTAGTACTCTCATTGTATTATTGATTCACCTTGATTCCTGTGGCCAAACTCTGGTTCTGTAGTTCAAGAACTGCCTTTGGATCACGATATCCAAGACGTCTGTGCCATAGGTCAAGGCTGTTCTCATTCATCTGTGCTCTAGCAACATTAGCTTGTTGAGCTGAAAGATGTAACTCATAGACACCATTATTCTCAAATGCTTCTGCAAAAAGGACATTATCTTTGGTAACTGTGCATATTCCTTGTTTGAAAAGTATTTCAAATCCTTTCTTATCCAAAGCAGACACACTGAGTATGTTGCAGTGTAATTCAGGAACAAACAAGACATCACTTGCTACATTCTGGGTAACTTTGCCATTAGGCAATAGACAGTTTAAAGTGCAGCTTCCTGATCCCAGGATCTGCATGGATTCACCATTTGCAGCTTGAATTTTTCCTGTTGCATCTCGATCAATTTTATCAGAAAATGTGCTGTGATTGGTACAGCCAGAATCTATAATCCAACAATTATTTTTCTGCTTGTAGTCATTAACTGCCAGAGTCTGTCCCATTAAAAGAAAATTACTTCCTCTGTAAGACTGTTTGCTTGATTCACCTACTTCATGCTGCCTTTGTCTTGTAAATTTCTTACTTGGAGAGCTACCATTGGCTGAGGGAATTGTACCCTTTTTGGGAAGGGTACAATTTCTTGCAATGTGACCCTTCCTATTGCAGTGATAGCAACTGAGCTCTGATTGGTCCCTAGGCAGAGCTTTGGGTCTGCCCTTCTTAGTGGCCAGGTAATTCGATCCACTTGGTCTCTGTGTATGATCAAAAGGGGAAGCCCCCTGGTCAATGCATTCTTCTCCTAGTTTAGACATAGCTTCATTAAAGGTTAGCCCTTTTAAGTTTTGTAAGAGAGAGATGAAGGGATTGAACTCTGATCCCAGAGTTCCAGTCAGGAAACAAACCTTTTGTCTATCAGAAAACTGGAATCCACAGGAATTCAACTTATCAAAAATCATAATCAGTTTGCTGATATAAGATTCACAGCCTGCTTTAGTATGAAGGCAAAGCTGTACAAGTTCCCTCATCCAAATTGACTGAAACTTTTATTATGAAAGACCATAAACTTCTTTAATTTTGTCTAACATTTCCTTTGCAGTGGTACAGTCTCTTACATAAAGTAGCTGATTAGCCTCCAATGCATTACCAATTAGGTACTGTGCTGTGGCATCTTTTCTCAACCATTGTTCTGCAGCTTCACCACTTGGTTTTTCTTTTTCAATTGCATCAAGAACATTATGGTGATTAAAGGCTAAATTTAATTTTTGTCTCCATTCTGTATAGCTCTCATTGGTGAGTCGCACAAGTCTGGGTTTTGAAGCTAGGTCTAAATCTGCATGCAGCATTTTTGCTTTAGTTAGCAATCCCCCCCCCCAAAAAAAAATCAGCACCCAAAAAGGTAACAGGTAAAAATTCTCTAGTTAGATGTGTGTTTCCAAAAAGGGGGGAAGGGGGGGGGAAACAGCCGCTTTCACAAGAAAGACACAATGCAAAAAATAACTAAAACCCGAAAAATCTGGTAACTGTTCTATTCTGGGACCCCATAACCTGTTGGGGAATTGAGAGATTTTGGTAATGAAACTCTCAATCAGCAGAGTATTTTAGTAATTGCACAAAAACAGAAGTTGAACAGATTACCCGTCCCACTTCTATCACTCCACCCCAAACACACTTAACCTAGCTCAAAATAAACACAAAAAACAGTTTGGTTAAAAATATAAAAGAATTTACTCACAAAATCTTGTGCATAGTCTACACAGGTTCAATTCTTGAAGAAGGTAGGAAGAAAAATTAAGCACTCACATGCTTGCTGAAAATAATCCTTGTTAGGAGATCTCAGAGCATGCTTTCAGGACAAAAGGCGAAGACAAAAGGAAGGAGTAAATCGCAAGAGAACGTTTCTAAGACCAAAGAATGTGTAGGTGCTGGAGGAAGAGGTGTTGACCAAAACAAACAGGAAGTTTTCTCTAGGCTGTCTCTCTATGCCTACAATAAACATGCAAACAAACTACCCAGTTAATTAAGCATGCAAAGGTTGCCACTCCCAACAGGGAGGAGGATAGACCACTCTGTGTGCATTTGTTGTTCTTGTTATGTGCTGTGAAGTCAGCTTTGAGAGATCTCCAAGAGATCCTGTTATCAACAGCTCTGTTCTTATCTTGCAGACTTACGGCTGTGGCTTCTTGACTGAGACAATCCATCTGTATTCTGATCTTCCTCTTTTCCTACTGCCTTCTGCTTTATCATCTTTTCCAGTGAGGAGTAATATCCCACGATATGTCCAAAGTACAATAGCCTGAGTTTAGTCATTTCAGCTTCTAGTGAGAATACAGGCATGATCTGATCTCAGAGCCATTTATTTGTCTGTCTGCACAGGAATGTGAAATTTGCAAACCAGAGGGTATGGGGGGAAGTGCCTGGTCCCCCGTACCCATTCACACAAATATTAATGAAGTAGGGGAACACCTTAATGGGGCACTTAAGAAGCTTCCCATCCTATTTCTCTCTCTGTCTCTCAGCATAAGGGTCAAGGCCCAGTCATTCAGCATAGTGAAGCAAATTGCTTTCAGCAGCATCATAAGATGGGGTGGGTAACAGAGGGGGGATAGGAGCTAGTTTTACAAATGGTGCAGCAAGATTTGTTGAGGTGATATAAGTGGTGACTTTTGTATGCCTCTTTAAAAGAAAATGTTATTCTGAAAGATGGCTTATGCATTTCATATACAAATAATGGAGTGATTTTAAAAATTTCCCAGACAGAATTCTGCTGAGAATGTTCCTGTGAGTAGAAGCATTCTCTCTCTCTCTTTCTCTCTACAGTCCATGGGCCATTCTTCTCACAGTATTACAGATCCTCCACGCTCCTGAACCAGATTTTTCAGGTACAAAGGTAGACAGTCTCAATGAAGACCACTTATCGCTCATATAGCCTGAAGAAAATGTTGTCATATCCTACAACCCCTCCTACAAGATATGCAATTTTCATAAATTGGACTTATTAGTGACCAAAGAACATGATGGGGGTCACACTGTCTGGAGAACATGGTCAGGGCCACACTGACCAGAGATGTATTCGGTGTCATAAAAGTCCAGATAGGATTATGCAGAAAACCCTGATGCTGATGGATTTGTGCTAATCCCTTCACTGCTTCAGGCTCTTTGCATTTTTGAACACAATGAAAGGCAAACTACCCAGACTGGTGAGCAATCAGAAACCATCCCTCAATCTTATTCTATGGAGATCTTCCCTATACACCCTACCTGACCAAACACTAAAAGATTATGATGAGTCTGGTCAATGTTTTGTCACTTCAGAGTTAAAGCAATCGGTCCATTCCAGACCCCTTTGTCAGTCCCATGGGAAAGCTGTTACAGTTAGTCAACACACCCCTTCAAGGTGTGAAATAGGGTAACGCTAGGTGCAACCCCAGGCAATTGTGGTACATTGGACATACAACATAGTCCAGACTGCTACTCCTTCCTCCTGCCCTCAAACACTGTCTGAGTCCTTCCGCTGCGACCTTCCTCTTCAAGACTTGTAACTATCATCCTTTGCACCCCTAATCTCTCTCTATTTAGCCTTTCTCACCTCAGTTTCTAATAGATGTGTATGGTTTGTAAGAGTGTCTGATTTCTCATATGTTTGCCAATTCAAATAAAACCGTTTAACTTTAACTGGAGTCTTCTCTACAGTTAGTACTGGTATACATAGGTGAAAAACATCCTGTATTTACCCTCCTCTCACAGGCTTCCTTTGAGCTATAATTTCCCCAAAATCTAAGGAGGCCTTGGCATTGTGGGCAGACCCCAACATCCCCACTTCTTAGGGTAACAAAAATGTTTATTAGTTCAAAAATCTCTTCCTGGCAGAAGGGTCCTTTATATCGCTAGAAGCCATGTGCTGCATCCAGCTCATTATGAATCAGTGGATACTCAACCAATGTACTACTGCAGATACTTAAGTTAAGACAAAATGTTAGCCTGAAATTTTGGCTTGGTGCATTTTATGTTGGTAAGTCATGGAGGACATCATGAAGGTACTGTATCTGAAATGCAGAGGAGATTCAACATTGCCTTTGTGATGCTCCTCCCAGAATAACTGCTTACAGAAGTTAAAGGTATTAGATCTGTATAATTACTATCACAGGCCAGGATCTGGCAGGGACAATGAAGTAGCAGAACTAGGAGGGAGTGATATCCCTGTTTCCGTACAGACTTCTTTGTGTCCTCAGAGCCTGCAATGAAGGCTGTAAAAACCTCTACAGTAGGTTTTTGATGATGCTAAAAGTTAAAGGAGAGATAAAAGGAAAATAGTCCCATTGTACTAGCAGAAGACCACTAGCGTGTTGATGGCTTTGGGCAACAGCAAGACCAAAGAGATGAACTCTTACACAGAGATGTTAAGCATATGTCAAGCCACAGCTACGGGGCTCTTTTCCTGTTGCTATACACCTTGTACGTTCAATGACAGTCACTGAGTGAGCTTTAAAATGCATTTGTTCAAATTGGCCTTTCCAGAGCATGTTCTGTTCTCAGCCACCTCAAACCTGACTTTAACTTTCTATAGCTATATGAGCTTGTTTTCAGCCCCCTTCTTCTTTGTCAGGGCTTACAGATGGAAATAGATATATTTACAAATGGTATATTAATGTAATGGATGAATGACTATCACAGTAGACACCACAATGCAGCACACAGTACAAGTACCAAAATATTTAACATGAGAACTTTTGCAGAATACTTGAAAAGAATAGAACATCTGGCCCAAATATTTGTGTTAAGCTGCCTTGGGTCTTGAGCAAGAAGAAAGGTGGGTTATACAATAAATAAATAAATAAAGTGGGATTTTTCTCAATTATATTCCTCTCTGAACACTTTTGTACAGATTATCTCAAATTGATTCTACCATGATTGCGTAAATTCAAGGTGGATATATCTCTTTCTTTCCCTATTCTTCAGATGTCGTGATAAGTTTACCATGAGGGGAATGAACAGAGCTTTCCTTTCAGTTTGTACATTGCCTTCCTCTCATTTGTTCTGTGTCGTTTTGTATTAATTATAGTTTGTCATGTTGTTTGAGTCTAACAAACTGGATACATTTTGTCCCGTATAAGCTTCATGCTTCCCTTTTGCTGGACCCATGAGAGCACATTGAATCAGGTGTGAGGTCAAGGGTTAACTGCAGATTTGAGTCAGTTCTAAGAGCTCTATATCATTTTGAATGCTTTGCTGAATGCTTGGATTAATAGTTGCAAGTGTTATTATCAGCATCATTAGTGATACAGTGCCGAAAGCTACCCATGTTACAATTAGAAAACAAGAAAACAGAATACTTATGAATCAGTCTCTGTTACCATCATTCATCATACCTAAGAACAGGGTAGAATCTGAGATTAGCCATATATAATACGTTTTCCCGATTATTTCTTCTTAAACTTGGTGTATTAACCAAAGTCATTTGATTTCCCAAAGGAGCTCCAAATTTAGTCAGTTGCTGATCATGGGATAAGTTTGCTGCAATATTTTTTTCTCTTTTATCCAACTCAATCAAAACAAAAATCTTTGCAATGTTTATTGAAAAATGTAGAGGGAAATGATGAAATATTTTATTTGGTGACACACAAATATAGGAATGTGAGCACATGAAGAGCAATTATGAGACTGACAAAGGCACATTGCTCTTAACAGTATATATACATCCCAGCCCTGTCCAAAAACTGAAGACATTTTTCTTCCTTTCTCCTTAAAAATCTGGCGAAGGCAGATAGTATCTTTGTGCTCAGACTTTACACTGCTCCACTGCAATTTTAAAATGCCAACCAACATAAATTATATTAAAAAAACAAAAACAAAAAACAAAAAGCAGAAATGGATTTGTACTTGAAATCTGACCTTCAGAGGCAGTGGGAAGATTTGGGAAAAGATAGCTTGCCTGAATGTTCTTTTGTCTCTGCCCCCGCCACCCCCCCCACCCCGCTTCTTACAAAAACTGTTTTAAAAACATGTCCCTGCTCACATAGGACTCGCACAATACTTACCCCGGGGAAAATCATTATGAACCTATGATCGCAGAAGGATTCTTATCTTATGAAAAACAAGGTGCGCGTACAAATGAGTTCACCATGTTCTGTTGCACATAATTATCTCTTGCCATCATATAAATAGGGCATAATGTGTGGACTTGCAATAATATAATTATAATCTTAAATTTGCGGCTTACATATACCTTAATAGGAGCCTTACCCAGTGATTGTGCCAAATATGTCCCTCACTAGCAACATGAAGTTCTCGTACGTCATTATCTGAGCTCCTAATTAGAGTTCCCTGCATTCCTTTCCTTACCCATCCACTCACAGTATTTTTTTTTCCCCCTGACACAATTTGCTTTCTCCATGGGTTTTGCCATCTGGAAATGCTTCCAGGCTTACAAATCTGGTCAACAATCAGCAATTAGAAGAATTACCTTTTGGACTAAAACTTTCAGGATCCTCCAGACAGTATGATCACTGGGGATTGTGAGAAATGTAATCCAAAAAAACAAAAAGGAATTTTTCAAGCTCTGCCAGCACTAACTTCCTGGATGGACATGGTTACTTGTTCACCATTATTATTGCTTTGTATTTTTGGAATACAGCCTGCATGGTCTGAGTGCTGGACTAGGACACTGGGAGATCAAGGCTTGATCCTTGCTGAGCCATAAAAACCCACTGAGTGACCAATGGCAAACCCCCTCTGCACAAACCGTGCAAGGTAACTCTGTGATAGGCTTGTCTTATGGTCACCATAAATCAGAAGTGATTGAAGGCATGCAACAGCAACAGATTTTTGGAATGCTGTTCTGTCCCAGGGCATATGCAGCACATAGGTGAGCTGATTTGGGGAAAAGAATAACCAGATCTAATGGATACTGACACTGAGTAACCAGCACCAGAAGAGCAAAGAAGAATGAGCTCTGGGGTGCCTTGTCTGTAGAATTTGGAAATGTCACTTTCTCATAACGTAGTCCGCCAAAAGTAACCTTTCCAAATTCTGCTTATCCAGAGCTATGCTAGTAGTTTCAGGTGTCATGCAATTTTTCCCATCCTCTATACCTTTGTGCCTTGGTGCCTTCTGCCCAAACAATTCTGGGTTTTCCCTCCAAATGCAGAAGCTGTTTAACAGTCTGGAGACACTTTGCCAGCGCTTGGGGCAGGAAATGAGGAGCAAAAGCCTATATCCTGCAGGAACTGCCGAAAGGAGGCAGAATGCATGCAATAAGAAGAAACGGGAGGATGGCCAAGACCTCCAGGCTAAATCCCAGACTTTGCTAAAAGACAGCCAGGAGACCTGATGAGCACAAGTGGCCAAGACCCTTTGTTGCAGCTTGCCTGAAAAGACAGTTTAAATGCTCCATAAAAGATGAGTAAAACATTGCATCTCCCAAAAGCTATTTGAAGAGATTAGGAACCAGTTCCCATGGCCAGGTTCAGACAATCATTTTTAAACATCCTACTGGAAACAGATGACACTATATAGCTATTTTTTATTATACCACACTTGTATGACTCTGGGCTTTGCCGCAGTGTTATGAATACTGCAAAAGGGAGGTGGGGAAGAAGGAGGTGGGGGAAGTAGGCAGCAAAACTTTGCTTCACACACACTTATTGCTGCTTCATCAGCGCACTTCCATCAGTTATCATCCTGCATTTCCTAGCATTTTTCAATAAAACCAGGGAACAATGATTGTCTTGTTCCCTTTGTAAAATCTTAAAGAACTAATCCCCAATTAAAGGGTCACAAGCAAGCAGAGAAAGGGTCACTTTTCTGTTGACCTTGCTTGTTAACTACATTGTTATATGAGGAAACAAGATAAAGACAGTTGAAAAATGATTCTCTTTTCAAGTGGTTCCCCACAGATTGTAATGGTCTGTTTATACATTCAGAAAAATCAAGGGGTAAAGGTTTTGCTAGAATGTGCCATTTGGGGCTGCAGGTGGGGTGGCTGGCATGAAAGTTTGCATACATATGGGCAAGGAATGAGCAAGTTCCAATAGTCCAGTGGCTACTTTCTCATCCCAGGCACCAACTGTGGCCCATACCTGGCAAAAAATGCCAAAAATAATTATTCTCTCACAGGGGTACATTGGAAGATCTTGAAGGGGCTCGCTGAGGAAACAAATTTGGATTACACACTTTGGCCACAACTGCTCTGTAGGCAAAATGCCATACTGTGGAGAAGAGTTTAGCCAAGCTTTATGTCTATGCACCCTCCAACACAACACGGATGAATACTGGGACATGTGCGATCAACAACATCAGAGTGTGGTCAAGATAGCAAAAGTTATTAAACAGTAAGAACAGTCACACTAGGAAAAGCTGCAGTGGTTTACTTTTTTCTACAGGAAAGGAGAAATTTTCCCCCTTCCTCTCTTCTCCCCCTGCCCCTGGCTGGGTTAATTGAATACAAACTACTTTTCCCCTTTGAACTTAGTTTGCAGCAATTGAAATAAGCTGAGGACAAAAGGGGAAAGTGGGAGGAGGAGAGAGAAACTGGGACCATTTCCACACTGCACTGTTATAGTGCTATTATTCCACTTTCAACGTCCTATGGGATCCTGGGGTTTGCAGTTTAGAGAGAGGCCTTTAGAATTCTCAGCCAGAGAGCCCTTTGGATTCAGTAAATTACAAACCCCAGAACTGCACAGGATGTTGAAAGTGGACTAGTAGTGCTATAACAGTGTAGTGCAGAAATGGCCTTGGACATTTTAAAAGCAGCTGCAAAATTGGGATGACAGAGGATTAATCAGGGCTATACATTTGGTGGGGAGCTGTGTCAGTCCTATTACTTTCATATGTACAAGGAAGTTGACATAGCCCAAAGGCCTATGTAATCCAGTACTATGTTTCCACAGCATTCAACCAGCTTCCTCTAACTTCCCTTCCACAACATGAAGTAAATTCAACAGCCCTCCCCCTCCCTCATGTTCTGCCAGTAACTTGAGGCATGATGTTCGGGTCTTCCAAGGCACGATTTCTCTGGTACTCAAGGTACACAACCATTGTGACTAGTCATCATTGGTAACCTTTTCCTCCCTGAATCATCCTTCAAATATGTAAATATGTGCCTTGTCTGATGTGGTACAGTCCAAGAAAACCTTTACCATGTTTGTGCTGAATGTACAAACGTGCCTTCAAGTGTAACAATTCAAGAAACTGAAATTTTCCTTTCAAACTGGAAAAGAAATTGGGGACATGATGTTATTTCACATGGAAACAATGATTTCAAGACTCATATTTTAGGACTTTGGAAGTACAAATCTCATTAACTAGTAGAATTATGTGAGCCTGAATTTTGAGGTCCTAAATGTACACCATATACTTTACCTTCTGCTACAGAATTACCATGTGAATGTAGCCAAAACAAGTTGTATCTTCTGGAAGGCTAGCCCTGTAATAATATTAAAACAGACCCTCATAGTTTTCCATTTGTGTCTCATGATTTCTACTGAAATTGGACAAAAATTATACTGGTGTGTCTGGAGCCAGTGTAGCACAGTAGTTGGGGTACTGGACTAGAACTCTGGGAAACCAGGGTTCAAATCCTCCCTCTGATGTGGAAACCCACTGAGTGACCTTGGGCAAGTCACATTCTCTGACCCTCAAAGGAAGGCAAAGGCAAACTATCTCTGAACAAATCTTGCCAAGAAAAATTCATGATAGGATCGCCTTAGGATTGCTACAAACTGGAAATGACTTAAAGTCACACAACAAAGGCCATGTAAAGTCAATATAGTATATTGCTCTTAGTAATTATATTAGAAGCTAGTATCAGTATTGAAATAACTTCATAGACTGCCTTTTCATTTCTGGGTCCAATTCTAAGTGTTGGTACTTGCCTTTACAGCCTTAAACATCTGGAAAAATAAATACCTGAAAGAGCACCTCATCCTATATAAAGTTGCCCTATCCTTTTTCATGTGTCTTCATTACTGGAAGTAAGTTATTTAGCAATAAACAGACAGGGCTCTTTGAGTAGTAGTACCCTGACTGTGGAACAGCCTTCTTACAGAAGCCCACCTGGTACAAATGTGGCAATCTTTTGGTACCAGGCCAAAAAAAAAAAAGTTTTGCCCAAGCTATTTTTGAGGGTGCTATGTGTTGTAAGCATATATTACATATTGTATTCTTTTTTTATTATTGTATTCTTTTTTATTATTGATTTTATTGTAATTTTGTTTGATTATCAACTGTACACAGCCCCGAAATTCCTGAAAGGATGCTATAGAAATGTTCTTAACTTGTAAATAAGAAATGGCTCAAATTGAGGGGGAAAAACACCATCTAGTCTAGAATTTTTTCATGTTTACAAGTCCTAAATGGTTAAATTGTTGTTTCATTATACGGCTAGGATTTTCTCCTCCCAGTACATCATGGATAAGGAACAGAACCATGTTTTTAGAAGACTCCAGTTCCACTGATGACCCGTACATGGCTTACTGGATGTTTGACTATAATAAACAAGCATATATAAAGCCATAAAAAGACATTTAAGAGAAGACAGTTATTTTTAGTGGTGATATTTGCATAGAGTAACTTGAAACCATATTACAGCTAAAGCATACTGCTAAAGCTCCAACTTCAGTTGTTGAAACGTTGTAATTATACTTTTAAACATTGCTAAGAATAGGGAGATTGGAACACCCATTCCTGGGCTCTCTCACCTCTGTATCATGGCAGTAAACTAAAAAGCGTATGTTTTGAAAAGGTAGATATAATCTGAGACATGGGAAATTTCTGTACAACAAACAGAGCACGAGAAACTGTCCTTTTTTGAACAACAGCTGCTAAAATCCTATAGCAAGCATGTCCAGTGGACCAGAACTGCTTCGTGTGCATTCAATATACATATGTATCTAATTATTTTTTAAAAAACAATAACCTCAATGTTTTCTATTGCAGGTATATATTTACACTGTAGGCAATATTCAGTAACAAAATGGCCTTGGATTTAATGTGTCCGATTTTCTAATGTTTCCATCCGATGCATCACTACTGAGTTCAACAAAACTCAGAAGGACTTACTTGTGAGTAAGGAGCAGACAGCGTTATGAATGAAAATGACAGGAAAAAAAATCATAGCTAGAAAGTCCAATCCTGTCAAAGCTGCAGGATACAGGAAAGGTTTTAATCAGAATCTAAGGAGCTAAATGTCTTCATTAGCTATGAAATTGGGCAGAATACAGGATATTCAAAACTCTTCCGAGCGGATAATTACATTGAGATTGGTAGAGATGATGTCGAAAGAATGTTTTAGTTCACTGACAAACCCCAGAGATTGGTGTGTGGACCCCTGTGCATTGGTGGATGAAGATAAAAATTCCTTCCTGCAATGCATGTTTGCTGTCATGAGAGAATTCCTGAAAGAGTATACCATGCCCTTCAACTGTTGCAATTTGGAAAGGGTAGTCCCAGTTAATCCTCTGTCATGCCACATTTTCAAATGCTCGTAAAATGTCCCAGTTTCTCTTTTGCCTCCCCCGCTCTCTCCCTTTGTCTTCACCCTACTTCAGTTGCTGCAAATTGATTTTAAAGTGCAAAAGCAGTACTGTTGATCCTCCATATCTGGGGATACTGTATCGACAGAAAAGACTCATAAATAAATAAATAACTCCCAAAAGCAAGCCTTGATTAGGCCATTTTATAAAAGGGATGCCATTTTACTACACCATTACACATAACCAGAGTTGAGCATTCACAACTTTTGGTATCCACAGGGGGTTCTGGAACCAAACTCAGTGGACACTGAGGGCTCACCGTACTTGCACTTTGTGCTTCTCTCTGAGCACCAGCAAAACTGCAGTAGGTTAAGAAGAGGAGCAGGAAATACAATTTTATAAAGTAATGTATAGAATTCACTACCCTAATGTATGGTGATGATTGAGAAGTAAGATAGTTTTTCGGGGGGGGGGGGGTTTGATTTGTTTTCCCCAGCTGTCAAAACCTGACAGACAAGCAGAACTCCTAGTCCTGAAGAAGCGTACCTTTGGATACCAGAGATCATCAAAAAATAGTTATTGCTCTGGCTACCATCATGCAAACTTGACAAAAGCCTCTTACTGGTACTGCTACAGAGGGACTGTTCATTGGAATGCACCTGTGACTTTATCCAGCCCCACATTTCTTTCCTATAGTTTAAAGAGTATAAATGTTCCATGAGACTGTGTATCTTTAATGTGGCTATTTTTAAAAAAAATGGGAGTGGGAAGTGTGAGACAAGGGCAGACAGGACAGCAATCTGCTTCTTCACCCTGTACGACATCACATTTGAAACCCCCTTTATCCATTCCTTTTTGTTTCCAAGATGCCATTTTCTGTAATGGAATCTAGGAGCACATATAGTCCTCCTTCTACATTCCAGGGTTTGACCTTGGCAAATTTAATTATTCACAATGCACTTACTTGCCTCTCCTCCCATTCCTTTGCATTCCTCACCCCAGGCTTGTGAGGCTTCTGTTTAAAATGGACTTTTTTTTTCTTTTTGGTGACCAAAGCTCCCCTCCCATTGCTGGAGGTGTGGCCTCTCTCCCATGCTGTGTAATGGCTGCTGATTAGTCAGGTGCTCTCCTTGCTCCTACCCCCCTTTTCAAGATGGCCACAGGAAGTAACTTGAAGGGAAGAACTGTGCTCTTCTCCCTTTGAGAAGAAAGTACCAGTAAGCCCTTTACTATGACTTTTTTCTCCCCTACCCCCCAACACACGGACCAGAGGCAAAGAAATGGGAGGGGAAGCTCTGGAGGGGAATCACGGGGTAGGAGTTTTTCATGATTTTTCCACTTTCATGAGGGTTCTGTGCCCCGAACACTCATGAATGTGGAGGGGCTACTGTAGTGGCTGTGGATGGGGTGGGCCCTTTTCACAAAGGAAAATGGCACAGGAGAGAACAGTCCCCACCTGCTATGCTTCCATAGCATACGATACCATACCATAGATCATAGATCATAGATCATAGATCATAGAGTTGGAAGAGACCACAGGGGCCATCCAGTCCTGCCATGCAGGAACCCACATCAAAGCACCAGCCTCTGCTTAAAACCTCAAAAGAAGAAGACTCCACCATGCTCTGAGGCATCAGGTTCCACTACTGAACAGATCTGACCATCAGGAAGTTCTTCCTGAGGTTTAAGTGAAATCTCATTTCCTTCAGTTTGAATCCATTACTCCTTGCCCCAGTCTCTGGAGCAGCAGAAAACAAGCCCCTCCCTCCTCGATGTGACATCCCTTCAAATAACCTTCTCTTCTGCAGACTAAACATACCCAGCTCCCTAAGCTGCTCCTCGTAGGGCATGACTTCCAAACTAGACCATACCATACCATACCTTTGATCAAGGTCCTCCTTCATTGCAATTTCTTAAAATAAAACAAAAACACGAGTCAAAGACAGGCAATCACAGGAACATGGCAACATGATAAACAATGACATGGATGTTTATTCCATATCCAAATCCCATTGAATTAAGAAAATTTACTCCTGCAAGACCTGAGCAGGGCGGTTGGTGATAGGGTGACTTAGAGGTGCCTCATCCATAAGGTTGCAGTAAGTTGAAGTTGACTTGGTGGCATTAACAACAACAGCAGCAAAGGGAACAATGTTGCACAGTGGTTTGAGAGTTGAATTAGGACTTCAGGAGACCAAGTTCCAATTCCCCCTCATCCACGGAAATCCACTCAATGATCTTAGGAATGTCACACATTCTCAGCCTTAGAGGAAGGCATCAACACACCTCCTGGGAATGAGTAAAAGTGCTTAGAAACATGTACTTTTCACCTACAGAGTTAGCTATGTGCTTAACTCCTGTACATTCCAGTCAGACCACCAAAAGTATGCTTAATTTAGGCTGGATCATGCCCAATGTTGGTAGGCTTTGCAACATCGGATTTATTACATTTTGTCTTTCAACTGTCATGAACATTAGCAAAGGGAAGGTTAATATGTCTGGAGCAGAAATTTAATTAACAACTTTTCTGACTTACATCACTCCAGCCCTGGAGAACTTTATCTTAAGTTGGTATCTAGTGGGAAAATATCCCATCATGTGCCTACCTTGCTCCAAGACCATCGATTGACAAACAAGACAAGATTTGTCCCAGAGAGGCAAGATGGTATTTAACAAGATAAGTCTTGAGAGAATCTCATTACGAAGTGGTTTTAATTAGCAAATACCCTCTTCAAAAAAAGTAATCCCATCAGTAATGTGTGTTACGGTTTGGATCTGAAGTGTAATTAGAATCTCTCACTACAGAAAAAAAATAGTGTTTTTTTTTCCCCCTGCGAGCACAAACACAGGGCCTTCATTTGGAAAACATTCATTCACAATGTCTCTCACTTCAATGGGACTACGTGCGGGCAAATGTTTGTCAGAGCCGTGCCAAAGAACACAGGATGGAGGGGGTTAAAGTTGTGCTAAACCAACAGAATAGAAAGTGTGACATTCACTGTAAATAATGCCAGGTTTCTTCACAATTCCTTAAGGGCACCTCCAAAGATAGAAACTATTTTAGGAACACATAATAGCAGCATGAATTAAGGCAGAATTTCCCAGCCTTGCCTGACTTGTTTACTTTCTATTTAAATGTACAGTGTGTTTTATTTGAAGCCACTATTTTTAATCTCATGAAAATTGAGACAGAATGAACAGGATGCTGCAGAGCAAAAACCACACACACACACACACACACACGTACATAGATATAGGTTTGGTCCACACATGTATGCAGAATGCAATCGTGTGCACAAATTGAACACAAATTGGTGTGTGTGTGAGAGAGAAAGAGACAGACAGACAGACAGACAGACAGGCATCTCATTTTTAAATGCTTCTTAAATATGAAAGGGCTAATTTTGGTGTTTTAAGGCAATCTTTTTAAAAAAATGGGAAAAAAGTAGTTTTCGCCACTTTTGAATGCAGAATAATTTTATTACTGGTAGGATTATCCCAAGTCCTAAGGTTTCAGGGACAAAACTTGAATCTAGGGACAATCCCTTGTGATATCATAGGGGTGAGTCCTGGGGATTTTACAAGGGTCATTACGGGGGGGGGGGGGGCTATGCTATTCTTAAGCATAACGCCTTAAGCATTGAAATTTCATTGTTTTTTGCTATGTGTTTTAAGTAACTAGTGCGTCAAATCCACCCCTTTCTTTGAAAGCCGCTGGCATAGGCCTGGCTTGCTTAGGCACGCACCAGCATCTCCTGAAATTATCATCTGCTAACAAGTCTGTGGCTATTTCCACACAACACTGTTACAGTGCTATTATTCCACTTTCAACATCCTATGGAATCCTGGGGTCTGAAGTTCAGGGAGGGGCATTTAGAATTCTGAGCAAGAGAGCTCTTTGGCCTCAGTAAACTACAAACCCCAGAATTCCACAGGATGTTGAAAGTGGAATAATAGCACTATAACAGCATAGTGCAGATATGGCCTGTGTTCATTCTACACCAGTTCCAGTTACTTGGACAACTGGTTAAAGCTGGTCATAGAAATATAGCTATAGAGATGGCAAAAGATCCCAGTCTGCATCCCCTGGTAGCTGTGGAGATGGCTTCCTTCCTGAACTAGGACATATTAAAAATGTGGACACCAACCCTCCATTCATAATTTATCTCCTCTTGCTTCTCACTTACTTTTAGTTTTGTGTGTTCAGTACTTTTAATTGCAACTTTCTCATGTCACACTTAATGCATTTAAATTGTTTTAGTTTAATATGCTTTAATCTGTTTAAAATATTCTTACTTTTTTTAAAAAAGGGGGGGTTAAATTTATTTTATTGAAAGCTTTCTTGAAATCCTTGCATATACAGCAAGATGTAAATATTTAAATAAATAGAGAAGAACCAGAACTCATATTGCTAACGTAACAAAAATAGGGCCTAGGTGAGAAATTCATACATCTATAATGTTTTGTAGAGTGTTTTTACAGTCTTACTCACGCTGACTGAAAATCAAGTCTCATTGAATCTACTGGAGTTTACCGATTGCATTTGTTTTTTATTCAAAGTTATGCTTTTGTAGGATTCAAGATCAGCATGGGTGCCAGGAAAGTTTGTTGAAAGATTTTGATAGATTGGATTCAGACTGAGGGCATTTCCACACTATACTATCATAGTGCTATTATTCAACTTTCAACATCCTGTGGAATCCTAGGGTTTGCAGTTTAGGGAGGGCCCTTTAGAATTCTCAGCCAGAGAGCTCTTCGGCCTCAGTAAACTACAGAATTCCACAGGATGTTGAAAGTGGAATAATAGCACTATAACAGTGTAGTGCAGAAATGGCCTTAGTCGTACCTGGAGTAGAGCCATGAACTCAATGGGACTTCAGTTGTCCATGGCTGCTTTTTCTGTAGTGTACCATGAAACTATTGTCTTTGTTCATACCTTTGCTGGTAGATTGGAATTTGTAAATATAATTCAATTCCCCTGTTTCTCTTTCTAGCCCTACTTTGCTAATTTCCTTTTTCAAAGACTACAAGCTGTACTGTACATCCAAGGAGGTTGAAATGTCCTGCGACTGGTTTTTGGATATTGCCACTTCTAATGTCCAATTTGTATTCCTTAATCCCCTTGTGCCGAAACTGTCCTATTTGACCCAGGTGGAGTGTACAGGGGCATTGCTGGCATAGGATGGCATGTATCACGTTGGAGGAAGAGGAAGTGAATGTACCTCTGATGTCATGCATGGTATTATTAGCCCCTGTAGTATTGCTCTCATGACAGAGTTGACTTCTGGGTTTGTGGCACCCATATTGGCACCAAAATATACAAATATTTTCATGGCTAATCTGGAACAATGCTTGCTCAGCACAGGCTTCTAGAAACCTCTCCTCTACTTACAATATCTTGATGACATCTTTATTACCTGAACACAGGGAAAGTTATCACTTGAAAAGTTTCACCGGGATTTCAGTAACTTCCACCCTACCATCAGCCTGAACCTGGAACAATCCACATAACAAGTTCAGTTTGTTAACACCAACTGCCAATGATGTATTTTTTTATTCGAAGTCTCAAGTCAAGTCTCATGGCTCTACCTTCAAGTCTCAAGCTGAGTCTCTAGTCCTTGCAAGATAGTTTCAAGTCAAGTCTCAAGGCAAGTCTCTAGTCTGGGAGCCAATTTTATACCCCAACTTATACTCCAGAATTTCTGGACAGAGTGGAATAAAGTCAGTTTTAACCATTAAAGTAAAGTTGGCCCTCCACATTTGCAATTTTGTCATCTGCAGTTTTGGAAGTGGGGAATAGAATCCTTCTTACTCCCCCTTCCCAAAGCTGGAGGTTTTTGTGTCAATGAGCATAAAAGAGTCTGCAGCTCCTGAAGTGGGGAATAGGATACTTCTTACTCCCCACTGCTGAAGCTTCAAAAGTTTTAGAAGGAAAGATCGTTCGTCCTCAAGCCTGTTGCCTAACACATTTGCTGTTTCCCTCTGAGAAACACTCCCTATGCTCTGGGGCGAGTCTTGCTTTCTGTTCTTAGAATAAGTTTAGAAGGCTCTTCTGATATGCAGTGGGGACAGGCTGCTGAGCAGACCTCAAGCCCATTGCCTAATCTATTTATTGTTCCCCTCTGAGAAATTCACCCACACTTTGAGCTAGAGACAGATTGTCATGTAAACAGTAGATAAAAAGAGATAGAAGCATTGTTTAAAGTTGTGGTTTCTGAATGTGTTATGTTACTGAACCAAGGGCAGCAAGTTGGTCACTAAAAATATACAAGTCATGAGTCAAATTGAGTCAATGTGTTATTTATTGCCAAGTCAAGTCCAAGTCAAGTCATTGAAGTGACTTAAGTCTGACTTGATTCTGAGTCAATCAGCTCAAGTCTACATCACTGGCAACTGCACAATGGACTTCTAACCATCAAGCTCCACTGAAAACCTGCTGATTACTACACATACTTATATGCGTCCAGTTTCCACCCTGAACACACTACTAAATCCATTTGTGACAGTGCCTACTTCTTCCTTTCTCAGGTTGATATGGCAGCTACCCAGTCTGAATAAGGCAACCTGTCACTTCCACACAAACACACAACTCTGCCTTCCCACTTATAGCACCACCTTTGCGTAAAGGGGCGAAGCCTTTCAATGGTTATTTAGAACTTCTTTATATTTAGTTCTATGGTGGCATGTTTCTGTGTCTTTAAATACTGGATATTACTCAGCCAAGTCGGTATTTATAAAAATGCATGTGATATTTATTAAAATAACATACAGAACAAAGTATTGGATTCAGATGTAGGTCAAAGCTAATACAGTTTTTTAGAATACTTTTAGTCAGTTTCCTTATATCTTTAAATTCTCATATGAGAACAAGTAACATAAACAGCTCTATGGCTACGCTACCACCAAAGGCTCAACCCCCAATCTAAGTCACACTTCTGACCAGATTCTATAAAAATTTAATTACTCTTCTCCCTCTCTGTAGACTTCCCCGAGAATTAAACTCCTCCCTCTCAGAGTAAGAGACCTTATTCCAGAGCTCTCTCTCTGGCTGAAGGACTGACCAAAATGACAGTCAATGCTTGTAAAGTCGAAGGCTTTCACAGCCGTAATCCATGGGTTACTGTGGATTTTCTGGGCTTTGAGGCTGTGTTCTATTAGTATTTGCTCCTAACGTTTTACCTGCATCTGTGGCTGGCATCTTCAGAGGATCAGATCCTCTGAAGATGTCAGCCACAGATGCAGGTGAAATGTCAGGAGCAAATACTAATGGAACATGGCCTCAAAGCCTGGAAAACCCACAACAACCCAACCAATGTTTGTCTTTTTATATCTTTTCCTTTCTACCACCAGCCTCTCCCTCACACTAATAGACTGGGTTTCTCTCCTGAAGAGCTATTCTGGTTGCTTAGCAAGCTGTTGCTCAGTTGCTCTGGCACTCAGGACGGACACACACCCCATAACTCTGTCACACTATTGTTTACAGCCAAGCCCTGCAATACAACTGTACCACTGAGAGGCACAAGACAGAGACTCAAAACTCTGGGACTTAACACCAGGTTTTTTGTCAAACTTCAATATCCAAAAAAAGAAGTGAAGGAAAAAACCAACAAGGCAAGAGTAGTTCCCAGGAATAACCTACTGCAGGCCAGACTAACAACAGAAAATGACAGAACACCCCAGTGGTCACTTACAGTCCCCAGCTGAGACCACTCAGATGCATCATCAGTGAGCTACAACCAGCTCTAGAGACAAACACAACCCTTTCACAAGTTCTGAGAGGTAGGCTTTTATTGACCTATAGACAGCCTCAAAATCTTAAACAACTGTAATTTATGACAGGATACATACCTGGATGGTAGTGCAGAGACGTGACCCAGATGCCAATTCTGTCCCCATATCTACTCTGGGAGCAATATCACAGGGGCCAATAGTATCACCTACGACATCAGAAGTACATCCATTTGTTTCTCCTCTGATATATACCTGTGTTTGCAAGACCTGAGCAGGGCTGTAGATGAGTGGAACTCATGGAGGCTCTCATTCGTAGGGTTACCACAATTTAAAGCTGACTTGACAACAAATAACAATAACAGCAAATTTTAAATAAGAGGTTCTAGGCAGCTAAAGGACAACTAAGCAATTTGTTAAATGGTTTGTCAGCTAACTGTTTTCAGGCCAGCTGGAAAGCACTTAAAAGTGTGTTTATGCATGTGTGTGTGTTTAAATCTGTTTCTCAGCTGCTTTTCAAGAGCATAGTCTTCTTCCCAAGGGCAACCAAGGCTCTTTCTGTCCCTAAACCCAGTAAGACAGCAAACAGACACAATTGCTGTATCACATTAGTGCATCTATTTTTCCACACTGGAATCAAAAGTCAGAGTTGGCCAGATAACTTTCAAGAAGCCATTTCCACTTGAAGAAGCACTTGATTTGTTGGCTAAGCAGTTCCATCAGTCTGCACACTAATGTAGCTGACTTGATTTGGGAGCACTGGTGGGTGCAGGGCTTATAATATATTGCAAAGGTGAATGCCTAACCGTGAACCATCTTGACATTTCTATTACTGGCTGTTTAAAATCCTGAGAATGCTACAAATCCAGATGTGCAAATAAACCTCTAATGCAATACTTTTCTAACAATATGGTGGCTGGCAGCTAACAGTGACCATGACCCAACAAAATGTAGGAAAGGTTTAGCATACTACAGAGGAAAAGATCCTTTTTTCCCCTTAATGGTTTGCTATTCTATGCAGCAATCTACTTTTGAAGAGGAGAAGAATTGTATGAATATTTTGTAATATAAAATGGGAGGTGCCAAAAACACCTAAAGAAGCTATTTAAATCATGCTAACTGATAATTTCTAGAATTCACAAGATGTGTTGAACTTGTCATAAGAACTGTATGATACAGGCCAGTAATATACCTATTCTATATTTGTGGAAGTAGAGCTGTGATCCTGTGGCTCACTTAACAGCTGTATGACTGAAATTTCCATGTGCCAAATCCAGCATTGTATACAACATACCACATGGCTTTGTGCAATTATCATATAATAAATTATTTTGATCAAGGTGATGGTGATTGGTCACAATGAAGCAAAGACCAATTTATCAGAATCTTGCTTTGCATGATTCTTCTAAAAACTGGCAAATCTGGTGTTGGTCCGTTCATACTACAACATGGCTCTATGGAGGATGAAAGAGGAACATGAATGACTGATCCAAGAAATTTTGCGACCCAAAGCAGAGGAGCAAATAGTGTCTCCCACCCAAATCAAGGTGTATGCTACTCAAGACCAGCCAAGTTACATTGTCCAATGAACCAAAAAGTCCCACTAGCACCTTCTCTGTCATTAACTGAATTCAAGGACACAACTGGAACAGTGCTTAAACACTATTTATTAGGAGCATGATACGTCGTACAGGACTTCAGTGAGTGAACTGGAGGCAATTAGCAAGATTCAAAACATAAAATACAAAGAGTACATCTTCCCGGCTGCAAGAGACCTTGAAGTCTTGGTGCAGCCTGGCTAAGCTTATCGGTGCATTCCTAGCTTTTGTTTATCTAACAGTCTCTGGTTCTCATACCTTGTTACAAGCAAGCTGCTACTTAACTCTTACTACATATCCCATTACTAAAATATGGAGGGCTACCCGACATCCTCTCATCCCTGGCAGTAAAACTACAATAGCAGTGAAATAAATAAGAACTTCTTGCCCTTGCATGACATCCAAAATCAGATGCCTGAGGCAGCCATTTCTTAGTTGCAGTGGTAGAACCAGCTGTGGGCACATTTACCTTCTCCATGATGCTGTTCCACCACTGCCCTTGGTCAGGATATGAACAAGCACATTGTCTTTTGTGTTTTCTAACTAAAGCTTCAGTTTTGCAATAGGGATGCCTCGAAGTCACAAAGCTGAAGGGTTGCGTTGGTGTGTGGAACCCAAAGATAATACATGTTTTCAGAGTTTCACAGATCTTTGCCCAAAACTAACATAGTTCAATTCATCACCAATAATCTGAGCAGCCAGACCAAGGGAGGGATCAATCTCTTTGTGGAAGGAGGTCATGCCGTGTTCCTGAAAATGCATCCTGAGAGGAAGGAGAATGGAACAAAGACTTCAAAAATGCTTTGATTTCACATCCTGATATAATAGTCGCTTGAGAAATATTTGTCAAAGCTCCGTTCCCACTGAAAAACTTTTGACAAGCTACATCAGTCCTTGAACAAATGTGTTTACTGTTGAATTCCGCCAGAGAGGCCTACACTATATTGTTAAAAGGTCTGACCAGGCTTAATGCAGTAATTTCAAAATCTGATGCTGTAAGTGCGCTTGCATAACACATTTATCATTTCTTCAACAGTGAAACAAGTGATAGCCCTTCTGTACAGAAGTCTATTTGCAAAGTTTTTTGCAGTTCTCACAGAGTTCACCTTCCCACCAACAAGACAGCTCACTATAGAGACAGAGGAGGAAGTGGAGCACATAGGTTCAACAATATCACAAGGTTTCACCCTTTAAAAAAATGCCATTTCGGGCTTCAGTGAACACCCAGCTTTAATGCTCTTTTGTATCAACAATTCCCTTCACAAAGAAAACCGGCACAGCAGAGAGTAAGATTCAGGGATAAAACTTATTGACACATGTTCTTTCCTTGTGCAGATTATTCTTAATGTGGGAGATATTCAAAACATAAAGTGCCTCCTTTAGTTGGAAGTGTTGCCAATGCTCAGTTTGGGTCTGAAAGATATTGACCTGTTTAAGGTTGTGCAGGGCCTCCATGGGTGAAGCAGACTTTTAAGACGGCTACCTGGTACTATCCAGAGGTAGTAGACTTTTATTGTTATGTGTTTTCAAGTTGTTTCTAACTTGTGGCCATACTATCATGGAGTTTTCTTGGCAAGATTTATTGAGAGGTGGTTTGTCACTGCCGTCCTCTTTACTGAGAGTATGTGAGCTTACTCAGTGGGTTTCTATAGATGAGCAGGGGTTTGAACTCTGGTCTCCCAGAGTCTTCAGCCATTTCTGCACTATACTGTTATAGTGCTATTATTCCACTTTCAACATCCTGTGGAATTCTGGGGTTTGTAGTTTACTGAAGCCAAAGAGCTTTCTGGGTGAGAATTCAAAATGCCCCTCCCTAAACTGCAAACCCCAGGATTCCCTAGGATGTTGAAAGTGGAATAATAGCACTGTAACAGTATAGTGCGGAAATGGCCTATGTCCAACATTCAAATCATTATACCATGCTGGTTCTCAATTACGGCTGTAGTAAACTACAACTCCCATAATCCTTGATCATTAGCCAAGATTATGGGACAGATGGAAGTTCTCATCCAAGTTTGGTCCAAAACATACAGGCTGCCGGGTTGCCTAGCTGTGATATAAGGCTTAACCTCTCTGATCTGCATCTCTCTATACTTGAGCACAGGATAACATTCTACCGATTATTGTTTAAACTTCAAAATAATCAAATTAGTGGAGTTCGTTTATTTTCTTATTTTTGAAAAAGGCTTTTCTTGGCTGTACTGGTTTGAGGTGGTGGGGAGGACTGCCATCCTTCCCATTCTGTACAACTTACAGTTTTTCAAATGCTGTTATCTTTTGTCCTCTGCTCTGCTGTGCTCACAGCTGAGGAACAATTGTAGCACTCAGCAGATCAGAACAAACAACATACTCACTTCCACCCGTGGGACAATCTTCAAAACTAAGCAGCACATGTTCTAATGCTGGCCTGTTGACAATGTAGCTTTTTATTTTAGCACATAACACAGAGCTTCAAAATCCACTTGCAAAGGCACTACTAGAAAGAGCTGCTTAGGAAAAAAAGGAGAACAAAACCTCAGTTCCTTGGCAAGTCAGCATCTTGAAACTGATCTCATTGCCTAAATGTGCAACAAGGGAGAAGCTGTATGCTGCTTGACCTTCACAAGCACAGCCCTCCTGACCAGAAAGAGCATGGGGGCTTCAGTGAGAGAGCAACTGTGTAGTAACAGAGCACAAAAGAATTAAATAATGTACTTGAGGAATTCTGACATTCTGCGAGACAGATGTTTAGGTCTTAAGTGGAAGGAAGACTAGAGGTGGAAAAGCTAACTTTTTCAACTACAACTCTAAAAATTCTTGGAATTATAGTCCAAAAAATAACTTTTCCCAGGCTCAGAGGATAAGTCACCATCATGATAGCCACGAGCACAGCTCTAATGTTCAATGTCCTATTAATATTGCAAAGAAAAGTATTTTGGAGAAGAAAAATGGACTTTCAGACCTTTCATGTAAAGCATGTGATGGAAGGCAACACAGTGTGTTTTATAGATCCCTTATAACAATGAACTTTCAGTAGGTTATTTTGGATGGAAAATGGTTTGTCAGTCTCACAGTTAGTTTGTTACAGCCCCCCCCACACACACACACATTGATGTGGTTTAACTGGTAGCCATTATTTAATTGGCAAGCTACATTAATTGGCAATGACATAAAACATGACCTGAAATTATTGGAAGGTTGAACTGGACAGAGGAAAATTACTGACAGCAAACATGAGACTGCAAGGCAGGCCAGCCCACACCCATCTCCAGGTGAAGCCGAAGTCATTGTCAGGCAGATTACAAAGCAACCTCAGAGATAATAGGCAAAAGCTGAATCTCTCCAATTGGAATACAATGGTCAAGCCAACGTTCCCACTAAACAGTGCTCGTCTAAACCCGGCTACCTCATTCCTGGGCATTTTCCTTGCGTTGTCCAGATCTTTCCTCAAGTGCAGGGCTATTATGACACAGTTGTTATCTCTTTGTCACTTAAGCACTGAAACCATTAACACCAAACAGACTCCATCATCTGTGTTGCAACTCCCAGTGTCCACTAGGCTGGGAGAGCGATTAACTTATACCCCTTCAGGGAAGGAAATAGCATATAAAAATCCCCAGTTCTGAGCAACTAGTTTTGCAGTTCACCAGTTGCTGAATGTCTCTCTGCCAATTTGCTTCCTGGCTGTGTACTGCCCTTAGACACACAAGTCTAAGCCACATTGCTTCTTTTTCACTACTCTTCTGGTTTGGTAATTATAACCCCAAACCCTCAGCCTCTCTATCCACATTTTTTTCTCCCTTTATCTTTCAGTTAGCTCTTGTGTGAACGTGTGACTGTTTGTATCTTGTGTGCATGTGTGAGTGAATTCTCCTCAATAAAACACATTTTTAGTTTACTTTTGAATCTCTGGCTGATTCTTTACTGCAAGACCCCATAAACATTGATGGAAAGATCTCATTGTTACCCCTCCACTCACAGGCCTCCTAATTTTGAACTAATTAATTCCTCTCTGTCATGTGGCATCACAAGTGGACCCCTGAGTCACCCACATTTTGGGGTAACAAGTTCTCCTACAAAAATATTTTGTGAATCAAAGGTGCAGCTGCAAGAAATAGACAATGGCCAAGAAATTATCTGTCTCTACTTACACATCTGTTTCTACACTGACTTTGATTGTAACTTCTATATTGTGACTACAAAAGTGCAATTTGTTGTTGCTTTCTTTTTCTAAAACATTTGTTAATTACATAATTACAGTGACATCCAAACAAGTCCACTTTGTGGTAGTCCTTGTGTTCAATACTCTATTGAGTTTAGAAGGTACTAAGCCAAAATGCATCAATCATGGGCCTTAGTCTGATCTTAGGTCTGAAATGTAAGATATGAATGGGAATTATATTCCCCCAAAGGTGCCTTTCCTGTTTCTCCCCTCACTAATCAAGCTTTTGTTGTCAATCTTTCAGAAATAGCAGTCTACCAAAGCCTATCCAGCTAGGATGGGGAGATAATCCTTTGATTTTCAAAGATCTTACTGTTTCAGCTGTAGCAACATTCATCAAAATTTAAGCCAGTGCTTTATGTGGCAGTTCTCCATTTTCCCTTTCAAAGACTGAGAGAATTAATGAAGATTCTGAGAAAGTGGTATTTTGTCTCATAATTTAATTTAACCAGCTTAGAATTTTATCCCCAAATTCCAGGACTTTAGAGCAAAAGACCCACCTGATTTCCAAAGTGTCTCTACCCTTACACTGTTTCCAACTGGTGTGAAATTGCTAGTTAATTTTGTGTAGTTAAGTGCAGTCTCTGAACTGTTTTGATCATTAGTCATTTGGAGAAAGTGGAGATTGATTTGTGGAGTGGTCCAAATTTTTCCTCAGTTTGTATCTGAAATAGATTTTTTTTTTTAAAGATTTGATCTCCAAATTAACTTTGCCTCTTTTAATGTGTCAAATGTGTGCCATCTGTGATGGCTTTGTATAATGTTTAATACTAGCCTGTTGGATTGGAGGGATTTATTTAGAGAGAATGTTTCATGCATGATTAAGGCTTTTCTTGATCCTGGAGAATCTGTGTATATGTTCTATAAATGAGGTAACTTGAGTAATTTGAAACCAAAGTGGCCCTAATTCTTCTAGTGCTTCTAACTGTTTAGCTGTAAAATAATCCTAAATTATAAAGAGGTCTCTGAGTCTGTGTTTGTTTTATGTAGCAAATTGCTTGTATCTATTGTTGTCCTTAAACTCTGGGTGTTCTTGAAAGGAGCAGAGCGGAGACAGTGATGGAACTAGCAGTTAGTGCAGTATTTGAAAGTCCTGGGTAAAGATTAATGAAAATTAAAAGAATCACATAAAGTTTGTTTTGTGTCTGTGTGCACCCAGGCAACTAAGATGTCTGCTTTAGTAAACATCATTAGCTATGCCAGCTGGAATGCTTCATAGTATTTCTAGAGGCAAGGACTTGGCTTTTCTGACTCTCTCTTCCTTCTGCAGCCTCCTGCATCATCCCTGCTGTTTCACAGAATTGGTGAAGCACCTGAAACAGAAAACCATGTGGTTCAAGAATGTCCAGAAATGAAGGGTCCAGTCTTGGGCAAGCAGAAGCAGAACCTAGAATTGTTATCTTTTCAAAAAAATACAACTCACCATATCCACTATCCAATATGATCCCCACCACTGGAAAGAACACACATGTGAGGTTGTATGGCTACATAGCCTGTGCCCCATGACCTGTTTTTTGGCATCTATATTGTTACCCCAAAAGTTGGGTGACTCAGGGTTCCACCCGCAATGCCAGTGTTTCTGTGTACCAGTGGGGAATATTAGCTCAAGAGGGGAGGCTTGGGGGGGGGGTATCCTAACAGGATCTTTTATACCTGGGTATACCAGTACTAATGCAGGAACACCAACCAGAAATTCAATTAATATTTGTTTTCTTGGGGGTATTATCAATTGCACACAGACAAGTCGAGCAATCACACAAGGCTAGCTGAAGGAAAGGGAGGAAAAACTGGATAGCAAGAAGTTAAGGTGAAGTGGGTGATATTTACTTGTCAGGAAAGAAGAGATGAAGCAATATGGCTTAGACTAAGAGTCCAAGGGTATTACAGACCAGGAATCAGAACGACTGAGTGACAGCCAGTATGCTGAGGTACTACATACTACAAGTTGTCTGGCTTGGAGCTAGGGTTTAAATACTCTTTTTCTGCCCTGAGGGGGAAGGTGTTAATGGCTTACTGGCAGTGTAAACAATGGGGTGCGGAACAAGCTAATGGCCTTAGCATTAGGTGACAAAGGAGTGATGGGAATTGTGACAGCTCCTTAATGGGGGGAAAGGTGAGGGGACAAAGGGAGAGTTTTGATGGACAGAGGAAGAGGGTTGAAAACAACCAGTCATTCCATGGATGCATTGTTTGACACTTTTGTTTCTAAAGGTCAAGCCACTGAGGGACATTTCCAAATACATTGCCACCAGAGTTCCCTGACTATGACCTATCCACGCCCCGAGGTCCTGATCGGACCTATTTTTGCAACGCACATGTGCAGCCAGTTCTTCTTTGCCACCAGGCTTCCCAGACATAGCAGGATATAATTTATATCTTATGTCAATTAAGTATTTGCCAATTAAACCATATCATGGGCCCTTTCCGCACCTTACCTTCTTCCAGTGTTGGGGTGCGGGGATCGCGCAAGCAGCCTCCAGCGAGAAGCTCTCGCATCCAGGCTCCTTCGGCTCTGCACGAGCTGCCTGCTTGCGTGAGAGCCCCACCTCTTCCTTCTGCAGTGCAGCCTGGGACTTTCCCAGGCTGCGCTGGGGCAGGAAGCACAACCGGTGTGGCTCTGGAGGCTCCGCATGCTAGGTAAGTGCACATGGGACCCGGGAGCAATGCGCAATCGCGCACCATTTTTGGCTTCTAGCCGAAAATGAAAAGGTGCGCGATTGGCACCTGCCCTACCCTGGACCATCATGCGATTGTGAGTGCATTGTGCAGATCACTCCTCACAATCACACAATGCTCCAGGCGCCCTTTCGCATGGAAAATGCCTTGCAAAAAGGGCCATGGAGTAGGGGTGAACACCCTAGTAACAATTTGAAGAGGCCCTAGGTACACATTAACAACAACCCATAGAGCTGCTTCATAGAGGGCAGCTTGATTAATAAGAGGGCAGCCTGATCCAAGATCTCCCCTTGCAAGGCCACAAAGCTTGTGTTTAGTATGGAAGGAAGCCTCCACTGGCACTGGTGAGTACTTCTTTCCTATTTCCAACAGCAACTTGAGGGGCACAAATGAGAAGAGAGACATTGCTAACTCTGGACACTGTGATCCTGATCCTTCACACACACCCCTCTCTGGAGCTGCTGTCTACACATATTTTTTTAAAACAAAGTTTTCATTGAATTACTTTCATCTAGTTAACAGGCCTTGAGTTATCATTATAACAGAGATGAACAGAAGATGACAACAGCATACACAAAACACTGGTACAAAACCAAAACAAGTGGTCACAAAGGGTTATGCAACGGCAAGTGGTGCATTTAATGGCACATGTTGTTTGGTTCTCAGATGTAATGAGACACTTCTGTCTCCTCAGGGGATTCCATTTGGTTTCTGTTAGTTTGTTACTTGGTAACATGTAACATCCATGTTATATGAGGTACATTCCTGTATCCCCCTGAGAAATAACAGATTATTACAAGCATGCATCACTCTTGCTTTGTTTGGTGGAGTAGCTGTGTTTCAACTCTTCCCCCGCAAAAGACCATTTGCCATTAGCCAGAGCCTTTTCTTTTCCCCCTAGCAGCTGGATCTATAAACTGGCAGATCTCAAGAAACTGGCAGAGAAAGTTGAAAATGACAAAAGATCAGCAGAAAACAGACGCACAAGTGTGTTACACAAGGAACTTTCCCTCAGACCCTTTTGTAATGCTCTCTCTTGACATGATCTGAATAGAACGGTGCCAATTTAGTAACTCTTTCCCCAGAGCATCAAGCCCTTGGGTTCCTGAGTCTTTAGTTTCTGCCTTCACTGTATAGACAGTGAAGCCAAAAAGGCCATTCAGACCAATGGATTCTCAAAGGGCAAATAAAAGAAAAGAAAAAGAGAGGGGCAATGACCAGGGCCATTGATTAAAGAAATTTGAGGTATTTCATTGATACTTTAAAATGCAATGGAATTGACAGTGCACATATGACCCAAAGCTTGGTGCGCTACTCTAAATTTGGTAACAAATCCAATAAGTCTGCTATTATAGCACAGCATGATCACAAAACTACCTATCCAATCCATGTTGTAAAATATGAAGGTGTTGGGACAAAACAATCTCTCAGGAGAGCACTAAATGGTGCGTATACTTGTGTTTCTGTTGGGGCTGACAAGGGAGGCCTGGTGTAAAATTTGCTACAGCACTTGGCTCTGAGGTATGCCTTCTCTTTCTGTGTGTGCAACTGAGTGCCAACTATTTACTGCATCCACTCAGGTACAAAAACACTCCATGCATCTAACTTCTTGACAAAAGTTGAAATCAGCATCCAAGTTCCAGAAAGCTTCTGAGCCCAAGTACTTGGCAGGCAAACAGCAAAGCCATCTCGAAATGTCCTGGTGGTTGCACAAATGCAACCACCAGGAGAAAGGTCTCTTCTGTGCTTGAAGAGAACAAGATAGCAACTTTAATGTACAGCTATTATGGAACACGAATTGAGTAGCATTCTGAATCTATTTGCAAAAAACACTGAAGATAACCTGTTCTGTCAGCTTTAGAATCCAAAGAGCTTTTGCAAAAGGGAAGGTGGAAGATACGTTTTCCTTTCTTTTGAAATTTACAGAATAGACTCCTACACAGCCATAGACTTGATTTCTGAGAGAAGGTAATTCTCCTTGTTCCAATACACTTGGGTACTGCAGGTGCCATGATTTTTATTATAATTACAGTTAAATCCCACCCTCACTCCAAGGAAATTAGAATGGAGTTCTAACAGTGAAATCCCAGCTGTGTATATTCAAAAGCAAGTCCTACCAAGTTTGGGGTGGCTTCCTTCCAGGTATGTAGCAGACGGTTTCCAGTATAGCCATATAACAACCCTTTAAGGTTGATAAATCAGAGATGGCATGGATATGTGCAAGTAAACTCACATTACAGCCTCTGAGACTACCATTTCTGAATACAGACAGATGATTCTATGTTCAAATGCTCCTCATCCCCTACTCCTATCATCCATATAGAAAAGCAGTAACCCAGGAAAGAGACTAGTGATGACTCCAGGTCAGGTTTTTATTGGGCAATCACGCTGCTTCTTTCACAGAATTTTGTGCAAGATCCAAACTTCAGTAATGTTTATTTGTAACACTTCAGTATTCTCCCACTGATTCTGCTATCATGTTTCTTAACACAGAAGACCTGCGGCAGGAAAGATGGAATAGCTACACAATCCCTTGTGATTGGTATCAGTGCCTTGAGGTACGTTAGGCTTGAACTCTGTCCTGGACACACCAGTTTTCCAAAAATATGACCATTTCGATATGCAAACATGCAATCATCCTGTTTCAATTGTCATGTTGTGATGCTTATTAAAATTAGATGTATACATTTCATTTAAATTACATATTTAAGTATTGCTGTTAGATTTTATATTGTTGTTGTTGTTGTTGTTATTATTATTATTATTATTCTCTTGGAAGCTAATCAGCACAACTATAATTCTCTTTAAGCTACAGCCTGAAATTGTGCAGGAACTCTTTACTGAATTTTATCATGAACTATGGATTGGTCTATATTAGCTTGCTCAAGGTTATTCCAAGATGTTAATGGATCACTTTCCCAAGACATACCACTCACATTAGTATGAATACTTGAATGTTGACTGATTGTAAAGATGAAAAAATGGAAATATTATAGTATAGATCTGACCCCTTCTTGTGTCTACAGAGCCAACAAAGCTACAGTTTATATTCCTGTAAATTGACAATGTAACATATGTTGTATTAGATTTGTGGATGAACTTTCATAAATATTTCATGACCATTAACTAGTCCTTTCAACATGTCTCCCCTCCCCCCACACTTAAATTTCTTTTAAACTTCTGTTTAAAATTGCTTATAGTATGAAAAAGCTAAAGCCAGTTTGTTAATACTCTACATACTGAAGGATTTTTTTGAAAAAAAATTGTGATGTTTCGAATCTTTCATACACAAACCAATTTAGAGGAATAGGATTTTAGAACCAGTTTCTTTGCAAAATATACCTTGCCTTGCAAAACATACCTCATGGGCATATAAATACGTGCCCTCAAGAATTTCCCTTCTTCCTTGTTACTCTGACACCATTTGTTCTCCATCACAATATGACTCCAGTCAAACAGGAACCAACAGGGAGCATGATAATGCCATAGTGTTATACAGTCAATTCAGTTTGACAACTGAGGGCAAAATGAAGTGGCTTTACTATCACAGGTTCACGGTTGGGATGGACACACTTCCACACTGGCAAAGCAACCAAGTGACATCTATTCCCTTTGTCCTCATGCCAGAAAGACAATTTCAATTCTTATATGATAGGAAGTGTTCCGTTTGTTGTCTTTGGAGGCCTGAGTTCCCTAAAGTGACTGTGGGATTTTCAGATACTTTATTGTTCTGTAGTTCCTTCCCTGCCCAAGACTGTAGGCCAACTATACTAGCCTGCCCAGACCCACGGTAGAAAGGAAGATGAGCCACAACTAGTCCAGGACATTCTAAGAAACCTGAATTGGATTATGGATCTGCTAGAAAACATATCAATCAATCTTGTGGCCTCAGTGATATGAAAACACCTTGGCCATTTCCGCACTAGACTGTTATAGTGCTATTATTCCACTTACAACATCCTATGGAATCCTGGAGTTTGCAGTTTTGGGAGGGGCAGGCTGGGATGTTGCAAGTGGAATAATAGTGCTATAACAATGTAGTGCGGAAATGTCCCTTTTTAACCTTGTACAATGGCAAAACACCCCTGTTTCATCTCCTTACCCAGATCACCAGAAGGGAGAACCAACATGTTATATGACATAAAAAAAATTAATGAAAAGTTATCTACCTTTCTCAGCTGGGTTCTCTTACCTGAATGATTTCATGGTTGTTTTCATGTAAAATAAAATAAGTCAGTTGTATGAAAACACATTTACTGATCTATATGGCACTGAAGTGACTTAATTTATTGACATAACTTTAAAGATCACTAGATGCTTCCTTGAGATCCAGTGTGGTGTAGCAGTTTGATTGATGGTTTATGACCATGGGAACCAGGGTTTGCTTCCTTGCTCAGCCATGGAAACCCACTGGGTGACTTTGAGTGCATCACATACTGTCAACCCCAGAAAACCCCATGATAGGGTCACCTTAAAGTCACCATAAGTTGGAAACAATTTGAAGGCACACAACAACAACAACAACAACAACAACTGCTTGCTTCCCCATATTAAAGATGCAAACCATGCATCAATAGGCAATCCAAAGGCAACCAACATTCATCCTCTAGATGTGCTTTCTTGAAAGAGCAAAGATTTTAATTTGCATTTTGTTTTATTTTTTTTCCCCAAAGCTGAGGGTTCAGGATGGCCAACTTATGGCCATTTCTGCACTAGACTGTTATAGCGCTATTATTCCACTTTCAATGTCCTATGGAATCCTGGGGTTTGCAGTTTAGGGAGGGGCCGGCTGGGATATGCACATGAAGTACTGTACCTTCTCATGAATCCTTCAAAATTAAGGTGATGTATCAGTTAACTTAATAAAACAAGAGTTGAAATGCGGTGATCATTAGAAACTATTTTTTAAGGCACAGATATTCATATAAGGCCCCTTCAGCTCCCAAATGTTCTCAACCTGCCCTGCATGAGGCTTCACGGTAAAAAAATCAGATACTGTGACTCTGTCTTTCTTCTACCAAACAAGAACAGAACTATTTCATTACATTATTCCAATATTTTATTGCACAGGAACAAAATTATCCTAATGCTTTATTATAAAAGTGGCTCGTAAGAAGCAATTAGCTGAACTCCTACTTTTGGAGGAATCTGGATTAGCTTGTGTTCTTTGCTGAGCTTGGATCAACAAACAGAGCAGCCTCAAACAGAATGAAGTACGGAATGTAATCTCAGCTTTCCCCTTACTGAAGGAAATTCAGGTCATTGTTTCAGATATAAACCATGTCTATTATTAATCACACTAATGTAATCATTGCATAATACTTTTGAGGCCCCTTTTGTTGTAAAATGCTATTTATGCATGCTGATCTCAACACTCAGTTATAAAAAATCTTATTTACACACAAAGAATTTTTTGTTAATTATTTCCTGATTGTTAAGAAGTGTGTTATATTCTGTCCAAAATTTCATTGCAACTTTGAATTTAAAATTGTATATCTATATCTATATAAAATTTAATATCCATATGTTCCTCAGTAAAAGAAATGTACAAGTGGCATAGGAAGTTGAGGACTGACAGAGGAAAAAGCAAAGGGGCACAGTGATTCATAGCAAAAAATATTTTGGCATTTCAGAATATATAGTGCATCTTCAAGGTTTAATTTGCCTCACTTTAGATATACAATCAAGATGCTGTTTTCAGTCAATATTTGGCATGTGCTGAGCTATGGAATGTGCTGCTTTGGTAAATACAGCTGTACTTAACTGCAGCCAGAATAAAAAGTAAAAAAAATAAAAATAAAAATGTGCAGAACTGAATTTCCTGTGGTGGAATTGCATATTTCTTGTTGCTTTAGTACTTCTCCCTTTCTGTCTGTAGCTGCACACCATTGACAGCCATGCTGGTAGCTCCTTTTCTTGGAGTATTTAAATCCAGAGGAATGAGACTTTTAGTAAATGCTGCAAAAGAGAAAAGGAAAAGGGCAGTTATTTATTTGCTGAAAAGGCAAGATGAGAAAGAACCAGAAAGATGTATGTACCCCAATGTAAAAAAACGACAACCTGGCCACAGTTAACCACAAAGTTGCAGAGGTGGTCCTCTAGATGTCCTCTAGATGTTGGACTTCATCCCAGCAGCCACTGACAGCATAGCCAGTGGTCAGGAATGCAAGGGGTTGCAGTCCAACACCTTCTGGAGAACTGCATGGGTCCTGTCCTTACACAGTGGCAACATTTTCTTACTTTGCAGCATTGTGCTAGTATGAAGCTGCATCTGTGGATCACTACAAAACTTCAGTTGGGGCTAGAGAGCATACTGGGAAGAGCTGAATGGCATATATTTCACAGGCCTTAAAACAAAGGCATAGGGTTTTGGTCTGTTTCCAAGTGCAATTCAGTGTTGAATTTAATTATTAAAGACTTTAATAGCTCAGTCTGAGCTGAAAGGTTACACCCTTTTTACAGGACGGTGGTGTTTTTTAAAGGGAAGGCCAGAGCTGTGTGAAGTGGTAAGGTACTTTGGCAAACTGGGTGAGGGAGAAGCTCCCATACCAGTCTATGAAGAGAAAAAACAGGCCTTGTCACAGTGAGAAATTAGAAGTTTTGTCCATTTCTTTTTATCACATTTGCACCTCATGAGCCAGTAAGAGAACTGTATGGAACGTCATGCCTTCCTGAATATAACAATATATTGCTTCACTTAAAAAAAAACCAAAAACCTACACACAGCAATAAGCATATTAGGGGCAAATGTTCCCAATAGACAGAACTACATTAAAACAAGAAAGTGATTTGCTAAACTGCATGCATTTGAGGAGACTGTACAGAAAAACATTCGCATTAGGAGGAATATGCACGTGTGCACATGCACACACATGCGCGCACACACACACCTGATTAAATAGTCACGCCAAACAGAACTTAAGTTCAGTACTAAGCAGTACTGAAACTGACAGATTTATTCATCTGTACTTGAGACAGGAACTTTTCAGTTGTGGTGCCCCAGTTGTAAAATATTCTTCCCTCACAGACTCGCTTGATATCCAATCCAATGCGCTGCCTTTTTAGCATCAAAAAGCTCTCCTTATTTGACAACCCTTTTCAGACTGCTGAGGAGTTTTGTTTTGCTTTTGAGTCCTGTTTTTAAGCATGGGTTGGAACTACTAATGTGTTTCTGACTGCTATGCAGGTTGTTTGTTTGGTTTGTTTTTTAAAAACTGTTCCTACTGGACAGCTCTAATTGTTATTTTCTTATTTTAAAATGATTTCGCATTCTAAGATCCTGCAGGCTGAAAAATAGGATACAATAAACAAAAAGAAAAAAGAAAATGCATATCCATCTGTTACATAGCGTTTATGTATGGTAAGCAAGATGATATTCTGATGGTTGTTAATACAGTAACCTCATTTTCTGTACTTTCCAGCACAAAGAATGATTTGGTCCTCCAGATGTTTTGAACTTCATCTTCAAGAATTCCTAACACTGGCCATACTGGCTAGGTCTTTGGGTAATTAAAGTACAAAACATCAAGATAACCAAAGGCTGGAAATCATTGCTTTAAATTTTGTTTTTCTGCATTTTGGCTGCAAAGCTTTGGAGCATGAAGCACTTTTTTTTTTTTGTAAAGATACTGTCCTGGATCATGCATTGCCCTCTCATACTAAAAGAAACTTTGATTCAGCAAAGACCAAAGTCTTATCCATACTGCACAATTATAGCATGTGGATTCTACTTTAACTGTCATGGTTGCATCCTGTGGAATCCTAGGATTTGTAGTTTGGTGATGTACTAGAGGTCTCTGGAATAAATGTCTAAATATCTTATAAAACTACAAATCCCAGCATTCCTTTGTGTGGAGCCATGGCAGTTAAAGTGCCATCAAAGTGGGTAAGAGACACAAGACTGGTGGAAAAGAGAGGAGAGGTGAATTTTGCTGATTCTCCCTGAAGTCCTCAGCACCACCAATATTCTGGAAGTTCCTCCAACTTTTTCCAACACAAAAAACTGAGGAAAATGGCTCTCCTCTCTTCTGTGAGTAAAAACTTCTCATGAGTTAACTAAGGAGCCAAAGCTAGTGAATTGTACTGGCCATGGATGAAAGCATGTCCCTGTAGAATCAATGGCCAAAATTAAAACTTAACTTTTCAGGCAAGACTACAGTTCTGCTCATGTGCTTCCTAAGGCCACGATGGCCAGGAGTGTTGAAGAGTCAAGGACAACTGAGATGCTCCCAACAGCTGCAAAAAGAGGAGTCCATAGTCATTTCAAGAGTTCAGAACTAGTCTTACCATTAGGCAGAATGAGGCTGCCCGAGGCAGCAGATTTTGGGCATATCATTAAAAGGCAGCAAACTGTTAGTTACTTAACTTATTATGACTTCCTTTTTCATTGCCAGGAAGAAGGAGAGGTGTTTATGAGATTTTCTGCCTGAGGTGTCAAAACAACTTGGCTGGCTTTAGGTACAATGCACCTTGACTTTGGAAGTAGGAGTTGCCATTCATTGCTGTGCCTCAGGCACTGAAACATCTTAGGGTGGCCTGGACTGGTGGAGAATTGGCTGCATGGCCAGATAACGGCTGAGATTGCTTTGTACTTTTTGTGTCCAGGACATGGCAGGGGGAATGTGAATGTTCCTTGAGTTCTTGTTGTTCCTCCTTCATGAAACAGAGAACTTCTTATAGAGTAGAATGTGTACATTATGTTACAGAGGGCCACGTTGCAGTTCTCATAAAAGGGGATATCCCATGATGAATGGCTGGAGACTTATAAAAGGACTCTGCAACCAAAGAAGCAGCAAGGAAGAGCCACTGACTGTTTGTGGCGAACTTCACTTGTTTTAACTGTAAGGCCAAGCTTCCTGAAAGGATTCATGATGCAAAGTTTGTGGAAAATGTGACTGCTTCCAGGCTTAGATGAGCTTGGCTCTTTAACAAGGTCACTAGGAACTGGTCTGAGAAAGAGATGCCAAGAAAACAGATTGTCCCACAGTGAATCAGACTACGAGTATTTACTTGTGCACAACTTAGTGAATCCATCCATATTTAAGAACCTGCCATGGGGCATGGTGTATTCTGGAGGTTTTCACCAAACACTCACAGATATCTTGAATTTTGCAAAGTAATCTTATAGTGTATCAGGCAGGAGGCTTAATTTGGACTTTCTTAATGAGGTGTAAATTGCTACAGATTGAGGAATAATTCACCTGAAGAGTTGGAATCCCATTTCAGCTGTAGCTGGTATTCAAAATCTCTTGCTCCTTGACGCAAATAAGACTGGGTGGGGGGAGCTATTTAAATATAACTGAACTTGTGGAAAAATAGGAGAATAGGGCCAATTCATCTTATGCAGGGTAAACAAATTTGCTACTTGTCTACCATGGAATGGCCAGAGAATGCCTAAAGTTTTTAAAAAGTATATCGCTTAGCTGCAAAATATGTGAGGGACATCACCTACGGAGTCTCAGCCAATCCTGTTGTGATGCTATAAGAGGAAAAGCAAAGAGGGAGAGAACTTCAGAAAATGTTACTGAAGAACTCTTGGATGAAGGGATGTGAAGCACACTTGTGAATAACAGAGGGCAGCCAATCCCAGCACAGAGAATTCTGTGAGGGAGGGGCTTCAGTGAGTGAGAGGATTTTTTTTTTTTAAGAAGAGAGTTTGTTGGTTATAGTTAGAGAAAGCCTTTTGAAGGAGTCAGTTGTGAGAGTCAGAGGAGAGTGAATATGTACTGGGTGTTTGGGCTGGTTGAAGGAAAAGGTCTGACATAGCTCAGTTTGAATATTATTACGTGTTTGGAAATGAGTACTGGAACTTGAACAAGTATTAATTATTCTGTGTTACGTAAATAACAAAGTTGAAATCCTTGGGTAACATTCTAAATGTGATTCTGACAAGCATCATTAACCCTGAATCAAGGATGAGTCACACCATAAAAAACAACAAAGCTAACACACACAAGTCCACACCAAGGTCACCTGGAGGTCCATGTCCCACATCCCAAATCCAAGGTGCGGGGACCTTAGGACAAGGTGAGAGTGACAGGTATACAAGGCTAGGAACTGTGGAGCCAGCCTTGAAAGGGGATCCATCACACCTGTTTTCTCAGCTCCTTATCTATTACATATTTAATTCCTGTTCACTGGTAAATGTGCAGTGGACAAACCATGGATGTGTTTGCTGCATAAGTAGGAATGAATCAGCAACATCACCTACACCTAGAGATTCAAGAATGCATTGTTGTATGCTGAATTCAGCTATTCTAAATAGAGGAGAAATGGATTTCCCTAATGTTTAAGATACCCCTTTCTCAAGAGTTCATCCAAAATCCTGTTGCAAAAGTAGGAGGGGGAAAATGCTAATTGCAAAAGCATGGATAAAAATCCCACTAGGTCCAAGAATGTCAAAAGAAGCATTAACCACATCTGGGAAACCTTCTTAGGGAATTCCATAGTACCTAGCACCAGCACAGTTTTCTGAGTATAGTGCAAAGCTTAACACACCTCTCTTTTCCCCATGAACACCACATCCCCATGTACCATATATAAAATCTCATGAGCCAGGAAAAACATTTATTTTAATCCTAAAATAACTGCTATGTTTTCTGCTTTTCTGGAAAAAAAATGCCCACTTTTGCTATCTTGCTGTAATAGTAATTAGTGTTCTCCAAATTTTCAAATCACTTTAAAACATTTTTACAGCTGCTTTGGCATTAATAAAGGGATCATACTGTTAACATCTTGCTCTTTTTTTTAGTCTAATGGACTGGCACAGTGGTAACCATTACTGCCATTAACTTTAAACCCTTAACTTTCTGTACTTTTTCATTGCAAATTCTTGCATTAGCCCTACAAAGTCAACTTCTCTTGCATGTTCACATGCTATAGTCAAGATTGGTAGGCAGTTTAACCAATTTTGTCCCATTTTCAAACCCCTGCCATTTCTAGCTTGCTGAAACTTCTCTCAGTTTCTGCCACAGTCACTGGCAGCGTGTAAAAATCCCATGAGATACGCATATTACTCTGAAATTCTTCTAAATCTATTTAATAATTTAAGTTGGACTTGTTCATACTGTTTTCCAAAGGTAGACTTGAGGGACTTTTTCACATGTGCAACAATTCACAAATAAAACTTTCAGAGGGAAGTGTTGCAAGCCTTTTCTAGTTTCCAAGTCCCTGGTATCATATGTTTTAGGACTGAATTGAATGTAAAACAAAAGTTGTTGGTTGCTTTGAATGTATACTCTAATAAACAGATGGTACTCTCAATTTTACATCAGAATGTGACTATGAGTGAATTAAATATTCAGGCTAACAAAATGAATTTCAACAGAGAGAAACGTGAGGTCCTATGCTTAGGTAGAAAAAATGGAATGCACAAATATAGGATGGGGGACACATGGCTGAATAACAGTATATGTGAAAGAGATCTAGGAGTCTTAGTGGACCACAAACTGAACATGAGTTAGTGATGTGATGCGGCAGCCAAGAAAGCCAATGCAATTCTTGGTTGCATCAATAGGAATATGGTGTCTAGATCAAGGAAAGTAATATTGCCACTCTATTCTGCTTTAGTTAGACCTCATCTGGAATATTGTGTCCAGTTCTGGGCACCTCATTTCAAGAAGGATATTGACAAGCTGGAGCGTGTCCAGAAGACGATGACCAAAATGGCAAAGGGTCTGGAAGCCATGCCCTATGAAGAGTGACTTAAGGAGCTGAGTATGTTTAGTCTGCAGGACAGAAGGTTAAGAGGGGAAATGATAGCCATGTTGAAATATCTGAAGGGATGTCATGTTAGGTAGGGAGTGGGCTTGTTTTCTGCTGCTCCAGAGACTAGGACAAGGAGCAATGGATTCAAACAATAGGAAAAGAAATTTCACCTAAATCTCAGCAAGAATTTCCTGATGGTCAGAGCTGTTTGGCAGTGAAATGTGCTGCCTCGGAGTGTGGTGGAGTCTCCTTCTTTGGAGGTTTTTAAGCAGAGGCTGGATGGCCATCTGTTGGGAATGCTTTGATGTGGGTTCCTACATGGCAGGGGGTTAGACTGGATGGCCCCTGTGGTCTCTTCCAACTCTTATGATTCTATAAATTCCACTAAAAGAAGCAGCAGCACTTGCTCCACTGCCTTTTAGAGTTTACTTTTGTCCAGCCTGCAACATGTCACTCTTTCCTGCCTATGCGCAAGGATATCTCAGACTTGTAGTTTGAGAGATGATAGGCTACATCAGTATCTGCTAACATCAAGATTTGCCAAAGCTGATCAGAAGCAGTGTCAGAATAACCTGAAACTTATCCCTGCCTCAGTCCAAGGCTCTGGATAACATTCTTATGCTGTTAAACAAGGACTCTGTGAGAGTTAGGGCTATTCTGCACTACACCGTTGTAGTGCTGCTATTCCACTTTCAACATCCTGTGGAATTCTGGGATTTGTAGTTTACTGAGGCCAGAGACAACAAGATTTGGCCTTAGACACAACAAGATTTTTTTTTGCCATGCAACAATTAAAAATGCAATAGCCAAGATGACCTTGCAACCATCTTTCTAGCTAATGAACAGCTGGTTGGATATCTGAACCTTAGGTCTAGCATTGTAATTCTATCTGTCTCTACTCAAAGGTAAGTCCTACTTCAGTCTTATTACCAGATATGTGAGTACAGGACTATATCTTTAGTCTACGAAAAATTAACCTTGACAGCTTAAATGGAAATAAACTATCTTCTATAACACACGTTGCATGGGAAATATTATTTCCATCTTGCTTTCATTGTCTAGATTTGCATATAAATTTGTTGCTGTTGTTATGTGCCTTCAAGTTGTTTCCAGCTTACGGTGAAGCTAAGGCGAACCTATCACAGGGTTTTCTGGGGCTGAAAGTGAGTGACGTACCCAAGGGTGCACAGTGGGTTCCATGGCTGAGTGGGGAATCAAACCCTGGTCTCCAGGGTCATAGTGCAATGCTCAAACCACTATACCATGTTGGCTCTCACAAACAAGTAGACTGTTTAAATCAATGGGATTTACACTTGTATTGACCCATCATTTAGGGACTAGGAGCTGGATTTAGGCATTTAAAATTCAGAGGTTTAAATCCAGTTGCTAGTCACTAAATGGGGAGTCAATATGTGTGTAAATCCCACTGATTTAAACAATCTACTTTACTTCAGATTAACAACTGGATTTAGGCATGACAGCTTATCTCCCATATAGTTTATAAAATAGATGTTTCTCTGCTCAACTTGTGTATTAGGATGAGTCATAGATTTTTATAACCGGGCCCTTGTGGCAATCTATAAAATCTTACCACCCTGGTAAGAAGAATAACACTGAATGTCCACTAAGGAGCTCATTCAAAACTTCAAGTACAAACTTGTCTTATTAAAAGTAATGACATTTGTAATGGAACTGTGGCAAAATCAAAAGGATGAATGCAGAACTGGAAAAAATGATTGCTTTGGGTACATCTACGATCACTGGGGCATTCAGCAGTGTAACCATCTGTAAAGATTCCATTTACTAAGGAAAAAAAGTCTACTTCTTCTTCCTGATCACAGAATAAGGAAGTAAGAGCAGTGCTGCAGTGGATTAAACCAATAATTATCTGGCTTGGCACTCAAATGGTATTTATCTCCTTTATGTCTACAAATTAGAGATTAGCTGCCTCTGAAAAGGTGCTTTTGATGGTTATAACGGCTAACATCATCCATTATACCTATCTGATTTATCTAATTCTTTTTAAAAGCTGCAAAAAAAGTCTTACAATTTAACAGATGTATAAGGCACCAGATTCTGCCCAGTCTTGGAAGCTAAGCAAGGCCAGGCCTAGTTAGTGCTTGGAGGAGAGACCACCAGGGAATGCCAGCTGCTGTAGGCTACATTCAGAGGAAGGAAGCACAAAACCTCCTCTGAATAAACAGCACGTAACAACAACCAAATAATTGATACAAGGGCCTCAAGGGATCCCTTTCATTCATTCGATAAAGCTTTTTGACCAGTTTGACCCCAATATCCAATTCTGCCTTGAGAACTAGTGCAAACCATATTATTTCTCCTAGCTGTCTGTACTAGGATTGGGCTCTGTTTTGTTAACCAGGTGAGTCCATAATCATCTGAGAAGACTGCTCAGTTAGCTGCTACCTAGGCCATGTGGAGTGTTTCATTCTCTTTCGCTAGCATTTGGAAATGTATTCTGAATGAACTGGATTTATAATTTCTGGTATTGATGTTCTTTTATTATTCATTCCTCTTCTGATGAAGTTATTTTTTTAAAACAGTTTCTCAGTGGAGCTCTTATGGATAGTACTGTATTGTTGATCAGTCGACAACCCTAGATTTTGTAGTTGAAAAGGGAATGAAGGTGACAATTATGTGGAAAAGTCCAAGTGACTGGTTCGATTCACATGGCTGTGGTGTCCACATACATTCCAAACCATATGGGATGGACTCAGAAAAAAAGCTGCTCCCAGGAAGCAAGTCTGTACGTACAGGGGACCACACTCTTGGGAATGTTGATGATCTTATGAACTAATAGATGGGTTGAAGACAAAGTAGTCCTGGTTCTAGTTCTCCTCCTCCTCCTCCTTCTGCAGAACTTCACATCCTATTAGCTTCCCTCCTCTCCTCCTCACCGTCTCTCTTTCTTTTTTCTCTTCTCCCAAAGAAAATAATATGAGAGTTTGCCTATCATCAGTGGAAAGCAGTTGTCTTAAAGCATTGTAAGCATAACATTAATAAATATTAAGCTTTGCAGGCAAATAGCAGGTAGAATGTAGAGTTATGAATCGCAATGGCCAAATGGGTCAATTTTAATGCGGTGCAATATTAACCCTTTGGAAATTATTTTGTTAGCTAATAGATGGTGTGCTAAATAGAGCACCAGAATCTAAGGATTGTGGGCCTGCAATAACAAAGAAGATGTTACTGGTACACCAAACATGAAATTTAGGAGCCTGGTACCTTGAGTGTTCATTGTGTCTTATCTTTTAAATGCAATATGTCAGTGGATTGTGTCTCAACCTTTGAAAATGAGCAAACTTTCCTGCTCACAGTTAACATTGGCTCACCACTCTAATGATCACCCTCACTGTAGTATTTTCATTTTCCTGATCCACAGTGGCGAAGCTTGGAGTGCATGGAGGGGGGACGGGAGGGGCAGGGTTACGGCACAAGGGGCACGGCACTATGCATGAGGGCATGGCTGCAGTGTGTGGGAGCGTGGCCAGGGCATGCAGAAGCATGGCTATTGGCCGGGATACCCCCCAAAACAATGCTGCCCAGGACGAATCGCACCCCCCGACTCCACATCCCTACACGACTGCTGATCTGTGTTCCTAGTGGATCCTGACAGGAGTATAGAATGTTCATACGTAATTGTCATCTGCATGATGAATGGCTTCTTATGAATAATTGTCACCTTCATCCCTTTTTCAGCTACAAAATTCAAGGGTCATCCATTGATCAAACAATGCAGTACTATCCATATGAGTTCCTGTTGCCCCAATATTGGAAGAAAAGTAGGACAATAAACACCTGCACACATACCTATTGCTAGACACCATGAATGGGAAGATGCCATTGTGCTTGTGGGCTTCCCATGGGAATAAAGTTGCCCACTTTGGGAACAAAATCTTTGACTAGACAGGACTTTGGTCTGATCCAGCAACAGCCTCCTTCTGTTCACAGCGATGGTGCTGTTACCATACTGTACCATCCCTTCTATGAGATATCTATAAATTGGACTTATCAATGACTGGAGAATATGATTGAAGCCCTGCTGGCCAGAGAACATGTTCAGGGTCACACTGGCCAGAAACATGCTCAGGGTCATGAAGGTTCATATAGGATTATGTGGAAAACTCAACATTGATGGGTTTGTGCTAATCCCTTCACCGCTTTAAGGTCTTGGCATTTTTTAATAGAATGAAAGACGAACTGCCCAAATTAGTCAGTAATCGGAGACTATCCCTCAACGTCACCTTATGGAAATCTTCCTTAGACACCCTACCTAACCAAAGAGATCATCATGATCATCAGGAGTCCCATCAACGTTTTCTCACTACAGAGTTAGGCAATCAGCCCATTCTGAACCCCTTTCTCAATCCTGAGGGAAAGCCATTACTGCTTTGTCAATGCAGCCCTTCAGGGTGTGAACTAGGATATAAAAACCCTAGCTTTGACCCCAGCCATTTGTAGTGCATTAGATGTAGTACATTGTACATGGTGTCCCAGACTGCTGTTCCTCCGTGCTATCTTCAGACACTGTCTGAGTCACTGTGCTGGATCCCTTCTTCAGGACTGGCAACTATCACCCCTTCTACCCAATCTCTCTCTATCCAACCTTTCTTGCCTCATTTCTCGATAACCTTGTATGGTTCATAAGAGTGTTTGATTTCTCATGTATTTGTCAATTCAAATAAAACACCTTGTTAACTTTAACTGGAGTCCTCTCTACAGTTAGTACTGGTACACAAAGGTGAAAAGATCCTGCCATTACCCTCCTCTTGCAGGTGTCCTTTGAACTATAATTTCCCCAAATTCTAAGGTGATGCTGGCATTGAAGGTGGACCCCAACATCCCCCACCTCTTAGGGCAACAGTGACATGCAGCATAAGATAACATGCCGTGCTTGCATGAACAATGTTTCAGGAGTTAGTCCATAATATTCTACCTCAGGTTTTCATCCTGGCTCACCTTTATAAGCAATTACATTAGCGGGTATTGCTTCAAGCAGAGCGAGATACTAGTGCATTTCAGAGACGAGAGCAGCAGGAAGAGAATATCTTCAGGAAGTCAACACTACTAACACATAAGCCAGTCTATCTTATAACAAAGTAGTTAAGAGTGTGGCTAAATTGGTGGCGTGGGAATGGAGTGGAAAGTCTGCAGTCTCACTTTGGGCTATAAATGTGCTACAATGAACTTATTATGGCATCACTCCACCTGTAGGAACCATGCATCCTTCCAGATGTAGCTGCAAGTCCCAGCAGGCATAGTCAACATAGCCAACAGTGAGGAATGCTGTGAGCTGCAGTCCAACAACATCTGGAGGGCTGCATAATTCCCATCCTTGTGTAACAAGGACTTAGTAATAGTGCCATATGTCGTAATGGATACAGAGATTAGGAACGTAATGTTGTTTTGAACAGTGTATGTGGCTCTATAAATGAATACTAATGCTACTTATAAAAAGTGCTGGACATCAGCAGAGCCAAGGTTAACTGAGGGTTGTGATTTGAAAAAACATGGAAAGCTGTGCTGCTATTGCCTTTCTTTAGAAGAGGTTGCAGATTTTGAAGGTCCTGGATTAAGACTCAGCACAGCACAAGCATTAGAAATCAAATGGCTTCTGGGAAAAGATTTGCCAATACGCTCAAAGGATAAACATTGTACAAACAGGAAAGGGATACATTTACAACACTAATGCAAAGCATCTGCAGTTGCTAATCATTTCGTAATCTAAAACTAGAGAATAGTACAGTGGTCATTATAAATAGTTTCTTCAGATTAATGTCAAGGTAACAGCCAGTGGCTGATTAGCCTTTTTAAAAAGAAGATATTGTTGACTGGCAGCTGAAAATAAAGCTGACTCTATGAAGTATGTCTTTAATGAGCACCTTCTTGCCTAAATTACGCCATCAGATAAACCTCTTCCTTTCTGCAAAATGGTTTAGTCAGAATAGCTCCCACAATAACATTTTAAATAGATGGTTATGAAAATGAAAAGATACACTACAGTAACTATAGAGATTAAAATCTGGCATACAAGGACAAGAAGCAAATACAAAGATGGAGGGAATCAAATTGGTTTCCATTTTACTGCCAGTAGCAACTTCACATTAAATGGACCTATGCATTTAAGTAAAGATTTTCCAGATAAAAATAGTTTCCTTTTTCTACAGTTTAGAAGGCCTGATTGTTTAACCTGAAGGCTTTGTTCTAACTAGCAGATGTACCCAATTTTGCAATGGTTAGAAATCCCACAGGTCTGTTCCTATACCGTTCTTTCTCTTCTCTCCTGTGCCCTCATTCTTTCTTCCCCTCACTGGTCTTTCTCTTCTTCTGCTCTAGTACTTTTTCAACCTTGGCTCACTCTCCTCTTAGCAGGCATCAGGACCTTTTCTCTCTCTCCTTTTCCCATTGTCTGAAGAGCTTAGTGGCCACACAAGACAGAAGCACTAGGGAGAGTTGACCAGAGGCCCTCTGGAGAAATAAATATCCAAAATCTGGTTGTTTCATCATGTCTTAGGAAGTCACCTAGTGACTGAAGATGCTACTGTAGGCTACAGAAAGATTTTGATTAACTAAAATTAGTTAATCCATTTTTTAAAACATAACCCCAAGGTGAGCCCTGAAAGGTCCCTTAGTATCCACACCAAGTGTCCGGAGGCTTGGTCCATTTCCATACTAGCCTGCTATAGTGGAATTATTCAACTTTCAACATCCTATGGAATCCTGGAGTTTGCAGTTTAGGGAGGGGCCTTTGAGGATTCCATAGGATGTTGAAAGTGGAATAATAGCACTATAATAGGCTACTGCAGAAATGGTCCTGATTTCACATCTTGCTATGACACATTACTACAGATGTCAAAATAGTGACATCTTTATTCATGGTACCACACTTAAGTCATCATTAATTATAAAACTATATAGAGGAGTCCTGTAGCACCCTTGAAACTAATGCAGAAAAAGATATTTCTAGCATAAGCCTTCATGGATTGTAATTATGTAACTAATGTGGGGAACAGGAAAAGAGGGGAGCCTTGCCCCAGGGACTGCACCATTTTGCTTTCTTAATAAGAGGAGGCTACTGCATGTGAGACTGGAAAGGGGAAGGAAAGGAAGAAGCGACATCAGCATGGCTCATGAAACAGTAAGATATTGCTCTAGGATGCAATGAAACTGTGTGGGCATCCAGCACCAATTAATTTTTCTTAAGGGGGCAGACTGTCTTCCCTCAGAACTCTGTGTAGTTCCAGTCCTCTCCCAGGGTTCTTTCGGTGTTGAACACTGATGTGTTATTTATAAATGACTTGGATGAGGGAACAGAAGGCATACTCAACAAATTTGCAGACGATGCCAAATTAGGAGAGATAGCTAATACCCCAGAGGACAAGATCAGAATTCAAAATGACCTTGACAGATTAGAGGACTGGAACAAAACTAACAAAATGAATTTTAACAGGGAAAAATGTAAGGTACTACACTTAGGAAGAAAGAATGAAATACACAAATACAAGACTGGTGAACTAGTGATACCTGGCTTGAAAACAGTACATGTGAAAGGGATCTAGGAGTCTTAGTGGACCATAAGCTGAACATGAGTCAACAGTGTGATGCAGCAGCTAAAAAAGCCAATGCAATTCTGGGCTGCATCAACAGGAGTTTAGTGTTGAGATTAAGGGAACTAATAATACCACTTTATTCTGCTTTGTTCAAAAAGGATATTGATGAGGTGGAACATGTCCAGAGGAGGGCGATCAAAATGGTGAAGGGTCTGAAGCCATGCCCTATGAGAAGAGGCTTAGGGAAGTAGGTATGTTTAGCCTGACAAAAAGAACGTTAAAAGGAGACACGATAGCCATGTTTAAATATTTGAAGGGATGTCACGTTGAAGGTGGAGCAAGCTCGTTTTCTGCTGCTCCAGAAACTAGGACGCGGAGCAATGGATTCAAACTACAGGAAAAGAGATTTTACCTAAACATCAGGAAGAACTTCCTGACAGTCAGAGCCATTCAACAATGGAATATGCTGCCTCGGAGTGTGGTGGAGTCACCTTCTTTGGAGGTTCTTAAGCAGAGGATGGTTAGCCATTTGCTGGGGGTGCTTTGAGTTTTTGTTCCTAAATGGCAGGGAGTTGGACTTGATGGCCATTGTGGTCTCTTCCAACTCTATGTTTCTATGATCTTATTGGTATAATGTTAGCTGTAAAGATGATAAATAAGGTAGCAAATGGTATTCAGCAGAGAAGCATTCCAGTCCTTTTGCTGATGAAACCCATCACCTCTCACACCTAAGGACAGAACTGAGGCCCCAAACAAATTCTACCCAGATTTATCCCTTGGCTGGCAATCAAGTCAAATCCCTATCACTGGACACACAGGGCACCTGGGTTGGGATGAACTCCTATCAGGATTCATAACCCATGACATGGGAAATGAGCTGCATCTGCCAGATGTGTATTAAGCCCATGTATTTTAACCATTGTAGAAGCAAACACTGTGTACCTCTAATAAGCTTGGCTGTAATTGCTACAAAGTATCCAGTGTTATTTGATAACTGCAACAATGTATCTGTACTGGGGTTTGTCCAGATTTGTTATAAAGTATCTATTGCTAATTGCTTTATTACCTATTACTATAATGTATACAGTGTAAAGGATGAGAGAACAGATATGGGTGAAAATGAAAGGGTAGCCTGAAGAGGCTCTGTGTTTTGAGAACCTGATGTCTTTGAGATAAGGAGCAGGAAATATGTGCACGCCTAATTTTTAGGATGGTTACATATAAAAAAGTGTAAGCTCCGTGTACGCTTTAGTCTCTGCAACTTCAGGAGAAATATGCTGTGTTCTCATATCTTTACAGAAGAAGCTACTGCCTACCTCAGAGTGGATTTCAGGGTATGAGTTATCCCCCTTCAGCCAGATCTTATCTGATTGCTGGCTGAGGGATAAGTCGGGATAGAATTAATTTGAAGCCCCTATTCTACCATTGTCTATGAGGAGTGTTGGACCCCATCAGCAAAATGGCTGGAATGTTTCTCTGCTATATACCATCTGCTGCATTATTTACCAACAATGAAGCTTATGCTATAAGCAGAAAAAAACAGCCTTGGGGAAGGGGTTCATGCCCATTTAGCTGTGAAGCCACTTTTTCAAAAATAACTTAAAAGGGTTAAAAGGTACTAAATGATAGTATTCTTTCCTTTCACCTGCAGCAATGCCCTAGAAATATTTTCAAGGCTAGCAAAATTTCATCTGTATAACGCAGAAAGAGAGGATTTGTTTGTGTTACTGATATGATAGACCCCTTGACATTCAAGAAATGACACAAACATATATTATTGTTCCTCAGGGTATTGTGGGATGTCCAGAGCATTCACAGAAACACAGAAAACTGCTTGGAAGCCAAATCATGGGTCCATCTAGACAAGTTGTTTTTCTACAGTACTGGGCAGCAGCTCTCCAAGGTTTTAGATCTCTCCCCAGCCCTACCTAAAGATGCTCAGGATGTAGCCTAGGAGCTTCAGCATGTACAACATTTGATCTGCCAAGGCGCTGTGTTCAGTGTTGCTCACACAGTGGGTAAATTTTAACCGTTGGCTTTGCAATAAAAGCCTAACTCAGTGGGTTAATTCCTAGTTTTACTGCCCTGGCTAGTCCGAGCTTTGGGGATATTAAAAGATATCCTCTTGATATCATAATTCGGCTTCACTTCTCTATTCTCTTCCACGTGCTTGCGAGGCCACCGGACAAGCACGTAAACAAGCTCGGCCGCTAATAGCTGTAAGATTCGAACTACAATATAGGCAGGCCAGAAATAGCTGACTCATTGCTTTAGGAGACCTCCAGGCAAGTACTCTAATTAAGTATGCACGCCACTTACAAAAGAGCCTCTGCCCCGCGATGGCAGCTTGATGGGTAAACTATGCAATACCCAAGTACTCTGTGTTTGCATACTGGCTACTCTACTGAGAACCGCTACAATAACTCAGTCATTCAGATTCTGACCTTTCGGAGGCTTTGTCTCCAACTCCAAATCTATTGTTTTCCCCCAAGTACGGCATAGCCTGCAGTCACAATTCTCTTTATAAAAACCCTTGATTCCCAGACCTTCCTCGGATCGCTCCCGAGTTTCATCCCGCCTTGCTGCCGCTTTGCTTGGCGAGCCTCCCCCCAGCTCCACGTGCTGACCTACATCGCACCCCAGCCTTGCTCTCCATTTTCCAGGCTCCAGGACAGGTGAAGTATCACCCAAATCAGCAATCCCTCTAAAAATCCCTCTATACCACTCCAACCTTTATTTTCTTTAGTTATCTTGTATGAGTGTGTCGCATACACTGTTTTGCTTGTATTTAATAAACATCATTTATTATTTCAACTTCTGTGTTCTCCTTGACTCGACCCGACCCTGTAGACATAGGGTTCAAGATCTCACTGTGTTACCCTGCCTCTTGTAACGTTAAGCACTGCTCTGAGCTAATTTTCCCCACCTTTAGTTGAGCGCATTTTGGTGTCCCTCCCGGGAGCCCCAGTTCACAGGGTAACACTAGGTGGTTTTCTATCCTTCAAGCAGTATTCTGTGTACCAAAAGAATGTCCTCAGGTTTCAATGCTGAGAGAATCTGAAAAGCAATACCTGCTAACTGTATCCCCTTTTTGTTACTTGGAATGTTGTGGTGTGGCAGTAGAAGTTTAATCAAACAAGAGAGATAAAACCATATGTAAACACAGACTGTGCAAATCTGTTTGGCCCACCATCTGTAACGTAACATCTCCTGTCCTTGGCTTGATATGAAAACAAATATACTTCTGAGCAACAAAACTGACATCTAGATCCTTTCAACCACACAGTCCTTTATCTCTGCCTGAGTTGATAGGATCTACTTAGCCTGAAATCCTTGAATCAATGTTGTGTTTATTTCTTGTCAACAATTTTTTATACTAGAAATATTTAAATAATTATAGCCATAATTTAATTTAATGGGTACCTATTCTAAGTGCTATTCTAATTGGTGGTATATGGACCAGTGCCGGTCTGGAAGCCATTGCTGCTGGTCGATGGCAAGTTTCCAGAAAAGAAACAGTTGGATAAAAACATGTTACCTGATAGGAAAATAAGAGAATGGATATTAAAGAAAAAGAAGAGTAGGATTTCTAATACATTATTATATAATCATCAAGAGGAAGGAGGGTGGGGACTTCCCTGTCTGGAAAAATATTTTGAGGCTTTCCAAATATTAAGAATATTAAATTTTGAATATGATATACAAAAAAGATGGGCTAGGACAGAGAAGCAGTTAAATGACATGGAATATAAATCAATGTTAGAAATAAGAAAAGGAAAGAAAAATAAAATTAATAAAGGACTCTTTAGGACAATGTGACAAATATGGCAAAAATGGGGGGGGAATTGAAGATTAAAAATTATTATTGGCACTCTTTAGAATATTTGAATAAGGAAGGAGAAGTTGGTAAAGGAATAGTATTAAGGAAACTGAGGAGTATTGGATATACGATAATAGGTGACCTATGTGATAATCTACGTAAATGGATAGAGATAAAAGAAATACTAGATTTAACAGGCTTCAATTAAATGGTATATATAACTGTCTACAGGAAATAATATCTATAACAGATAGTCATAATCCATTAGAAGAAATATTGAAGAAAAGACAGGAAGGCAGAAAAGGGTTAGACGGCAGGATATATAGGATGTTACTGAATAATCAATATAAACTTATAGAAGGTTGGTTAGGAGTTTGGAGTAAGGACATTCAGCTCAATAAGAAAGAAATGGAACAATGGTTACAGGAAATCAAAATTATCAAAAATAACCAGGTTAGAGAACAACAGATGAAAGTCATAGCAAGATGGTATAGAACACCACAGCAGTTATCATATATTATTAAAAATGTATCACCTGCCTGTTGGCATGGGTGTGCGAGTAAAGGAACACATATTCATATGAGGTGGGAGTGTGCCAAGCTGCAAAGTTTTTGGAAGGAAATAGAACAAGGTATACATAAAATAATTGGGGGAGAAATTCAATCAAATAAAGAAATATGTATAACTTGTAATGTTAGGAATATAGGATTAAAGAAAGAACAAAAAATATTTAACTAAACAATTAATTATAGCAGCACAAGCAGTAACTGCATATGGATGGAAAGAAAAAGAAAGATGGAATTGTAATGGATGGGAGCAGTACATATCAGAATACATGGTATTTGATTATATAATGGAAAAAAGAAGGGTATTTTTTGGTCAAAGGAAAGAGGAGGTCTGATTTAGTAATTGGAGATTAATGATTGAGTTTGTTCAGGAAAAGGAGGGGAATGAGAAAGTAAAGGAAACCATTAAAATGATTTTCCACATGAGAAAAACGGAAACTAATAAGCTACACCATTCTCTGGATAGGTGGGAGGGGGCAAAAAAGAAGGAAATATTGCATGTATATGAGTGGTTTGTTAAATGTTGTTAAATGTTGGGTATACTATTAAGATATGGTGTGTGTGATTTTTTGTTTTGTAAGATATTTTAATATATACGTACACACACATATGCACACACATAAATATTAAAAAAAGAAACATGTTACTTGGCACATTTTAGGACAAAAAAAATACTGATTTCGCACATCAGATAACCCAAGCAGCACTTGGAAATCATTGCCTTTTTGAGCTTTTTTTGTCTACCTGACATGCTACAATGTTTGATTATTTATCAAAAATGTCCTAATTTACCTAATTTCTTCATCTGGTAACAGGATAGGAAGATACTATAATGATCCTCCCATTTTTTAAAATTACCCTCTATTTAAAATACCCAGTCCCTTGGAACAGGTATTTAGGATTCTACTGGCTAACTAAGGCACTAGCTATCATAGTCTGGTAATTCAGAAGGTATAAATATCTTTGTTCAGTTATGCTTCAATCTCATCTATAGATTCCATGACCAACTTTACTAGTCAGGAATGATTGCTCTCAAATTTTTCTCAGATTAGCATAGAATAGGCCAAACATATAAAATAGAGAAGGAAGATACCAGCTTCTATAGAGCCTATTTGAGTCAAACTAGACTTCATCATATACCAGGCGCACAAGAAACCCAGTGCCTCTCCTATCTCTTCCTATGAGCAACTGACTCCCCTTAACTTCCACCGGCAAGCTTCCAATCTTTCCTCTGCTTGCCTACTTTGTTATTGCTTCTCCATCAGCAGTAAGAATGAGATCTCTCTGTCCCCCTTGCACAGTGCCTGATGATGGGTGCTGCTCTATCAAGAATGTTGAGAAAATATTCAGCATGGTATAACTGACTATTGGATTAGAACTTGGGAGATGCTGGTGATAGTCCCCAGTGAGCCATAAAACTCAGTGGGTAATCCTGGGAGGATAAAATTGGGAGAAGGGAAGCCGTGTATGCTGTTTTGATCCCACTGAAGGAAAGACAAGTTATAAATGTAACTAACAAAAGGAAAAATTCGGACAGCTCATAATCCTAGCTAACAGCTGAAGCAGAACCAAGTACCAGGGAAGGATGGTGAAGGAGAAAGACTAGGAAGGAAAATGGACAGAAAGGGCTTTGCTGGAGATTCTCTGGTGACAAAAAGTACAGTGAAGTTCTTCTCTGGCTTGGATTGAAATTGGGGAGTCAGAATGGTCACCTTGTGGTTGATAGGAAGCATTAGAAGCTGTCAAAGTACATATTCTGAGCCAAATTATTATAATCTTAAAGAGCTCATTCTAACAGATATCAGATCACAATAAAAATACTACAGAGTTCTAAAAAGGCAACAATTTATAGTTCTGCTCAGGCCTCCTACCAGAGGTTGATTAAACTTGCATTTTGATATATATGTGGATCACTTAGTGCTGAAATGATCCATGCATACATCAAACTTTATAGAATGTATACTGTCCATGCTTCTGATTGCAAATCAGCAATGAGCTCTTGGTCCCAGTGCTATTCCATGTATAGGCCTAGGTTCCAACTATATATAAGCCCCCAGCTCCCATCTGTACTCTCTCTTTTTCTCTCTCCACATCACCTTGTAGAAACCAACGATTCTTGCAGGATTCCTGCTGATACTTTGGAAAAGCAAAACCTTTCAACAGGCATGATTATTTGTGCTCTGCCTATTGTCCTATGTAAGCAACAGGGGCTGGGGGTCAATTGGAATTTGAAAAAATGTTACAATATATTCTGCCATGATATGGATTTAGCAAACCATTTTGATAAGATTCCAAAATATAGGTGACAAATGTTCCACTACTGAAATTACAGCAAAACCAACAATGATATTTAGTGTCAATTACAAAGCAGGGATGTCAGCACTCTTTAATCAGTAGGTTCTGCATATCAAATGACAATAAAACAATAACCAAAAACAACACTTAATAAGGGACAACAATTAAGAGTACTATTGTTATGTTGCTCTCATTAAGCAATGTTCAAGGTGAAACTAAATGTAGGGGGACAAGGCAAACACTTGGCCAGATGTCTTGGATGCTATTAAACAGCCAGATGTATCTTTTTTTAAAAAAAATCAGTTACCTGTGATAGCTAGTTCTTGGGCATGATGATGTTCCTTGAGACATCGGATCTGGCCATGGTGACACATGCCTTGGTACATCCTGGTTGGATTACCATACGTGGGACTGCCTTTGAAGAGTGTTCAGAAACTTCAACTGGTCCAAAGAGCCACAGCCAGATTGTTGACTGAGGCAGGCTATAGGGATTATGCAACTCCCCAGCTGCAACAGCTCCAGCAGCCCATTTCCAGGCACAATTCAAAGTGCTGGTAATGACCTTAAAAGCCCTACATGGCTCAGGTCCAGGTTATCTGAAGGATCATCTTCTCCCTTATGAACCAGCTCAGGCTTTCAGATCTGCTGAGGAAGCCCTTCTCTCTGTCCCACCACCCTCACAGATACAGGGAACACAGGAGAGGGCCTTCTCAGTGGCTGCCCCTGGAACTCCCTTCCCAAAGAAGTTAGACTGGCACCCTCCCTACTTTCTTTCCACAGTCAAGCAAAGATGTTTTTATTCTGACAGGCATTCAATTTGTGATTATATTGTGGCCTGTCTGATAGAATGTGCTGGATATTGCTAATTGTGTGTACGGGTGTCTGAGTTTTTATTTATGTATTTTAACTTTGTCTTCATTCTTAAAAACTGTTTAATTGTGTTTTAACTTTTGTATTCTGTGATATTTAACTGTCTTTTTAACTATTAGAAGCTGCTTTGGGTCCCAGCCTGGGGAAAAAAACAGGGTATAAAAATATGATAATAAATGATAACAATAATATTGTAGACATAGTATAATTACAGACCACTGAGGTGTAATGATGATATTACTATGTAATGTTATTATTATTACTATTACTACCACTACTACTACTACTGCTACTATTATTACCTTAATAATAGTAACGCTAACAACAATGATGACAGAGGGGATACTACCAAAAAACATTAACATCCCCACTAGCACCAGCACCGCCAGGACTCATGTTTTCAAACATTCAACTCTTTTCCTATGCAGACTGGGGAAACTAATGCCAGTTGGTTGGGATTAATAAAAATGGAAACCACAAATAAAACCCTTTTTAAAAAATCTCTGCCAGTGTGTAGCAAGGCATATACTTACTAAGCAGAGGCAGTCAGATGAAAGGTTAGATAAAGAAGTACTGTAACTTTGCATTCTTGTTACTTGTGTTTTTGGATGGTAAATAATTGTCTTTGGACAAAAATTTAAATATTAAAGATTATCTGAACTCCTGAAATGAAGACAGGAGGCAAGACTGTGGATTGAAATCAGTGATGCAACTTGGTTAACTTCTCCTCTGCCATGGACAAAATTATCTCATCGTTCCAACCTTCCCTCAGTGTGGAGCTCTACCTTTAGGTGAGAACATAGAAGAATGTATTCTGTCAGCCCAAGACTAATCCAAGATCCCTCATTGCTGGCTCCTTTTCTTGAATGCTGAGGAAGTTTTTGACAGCACCCTGCTTTCCAAAGCTATAAAGTCTTTGGGGTCCAGGAGAATACCTGTCCTATGGTTGCTTTCATCCAGAACCCATCATGCTGGTAAGCCTTTAAGTGTGGCTTAGGAACTTCCTCTTCAATGCTTCCAGGTTCCAAGGATGTTAATATTCAACTCTTTCATCCTTGTAAGTGAATACAAATAATTTCCACAGTTTTCTTTCCACTGCAGAAAAAATAAATATTTCTGTACAGTTCTTGCTCAATGTCTGCATATCTCAAAGTGTTCCAGGAAATTATTCTGTGCGCAAATTCACATTTTTTGTGTGTGAGAATTGTGGGGTTTTGTGGAAAAAATCCCATTTCCAGGCAGCCACATGTGTTTTGAGTAAGACTGTTGTTTTCTATTAAAAAAAAAAGGCAATCTTGCAAAACAAAATGTTTGCATAACAAATCTTAGACAGAGAGCAGCAATCTTACAGCACAAAATCATGTGCCTATTTTTTGTGCAAAATTGCTTGGATTTAACCAAGACTTTTTTTTTTGCATAAGATTTTTTGTGTGCAAGATTGTTGCCTTTCACACAGGATGCTGTGTATGATTGCCATTTTTTTGTAGATTTCATTAGGTAAGATTTTTGCTGTTCCAAACTGCTTTTTTCACAGAAAATACTCATCTTGTACAGAAAACACACATGGCTGCTTAGAAACAATGTTTTTGCACAAACCCCAACAGTTCTCATGAGAAAAAGCCACATATATTTCTGTGCAGAATAATTTCCTGAAACACTTTGGGATGAGCAAACACTGGGCGGTAATGACATAAATTTCTCACCATTGTTTTATTCTTCCCAACAGCATCTCCCAAGTGTCACGACACCTATTTTTTAGCAAAGACATGAATAATGGTGAATATTCTTTCCATCCCTACAAGGTACTCAAGAATGTACCCCAAGACCTGCTGTTATCAAAAGCCCTGCTCAAGTCTTGCAGACTCTGGGCTGTAGGTTCCTTGATGGAGTCTATCTGTCTGTAATGCAGTCTTCCATTTTTGCTACTGCTGTATTGACTGGCTATCATACTCCTACTGTAACCACCCCAAGCAGCATACAATAGGTGAGGAAGAATTTTCCCTGGCTCAAAAATGAAAGAAAACCACCCTCCTCTGCCTTAGAATCATGCTAATTCCATGTGGTCAGAAATTGAGTGGGAAGGCAAGTTGATGGCTGGCACTGTACAGAGGCTGGTGGAAAATATTTAAACGGTGCTTCATATACACTTACCTATACACTAGCTTCCACAATCTCATTGCACTGTTTCCCTCAAATGTTGATGAAATGTCACCATAGGGAAGGATGGCATTATGAAACAATGTAGTCTCCCAGTCATTGTTCGGTGTAAAGTTTTAATTTTTACATTTAGAAAGGTGCTGTGGCAACCACTTATAAACCAAAGCCATTTTTTGCTCAAGTAATAATTAAAACATTCAGGGATAATTTAGAAAGGTTGCATTCACTTTAAAGGAACAACAGCTAAAATATAGAGGTGGAATTATGCTGCATGGATATCCCCCTTGACCTTTCATTTCACAAATATAGCAGTTAAGATGGGCTACTGAGGAATTTAAGATAGGGTATCACGCAGTCAAGGATCAGGATTTCTTTGGAGTTTGGGTCCAATATTATTTATCAATTCATACAAAGCAAAATGGTTTTGTTTATTGCAAAGACTAAATCACAGTTTCGCAAGCCCTTTTCATCAGCTAATTTAATTTCATGCCCATAGAATTTGGGGTACATTACATTCCTGAGGAAAAAAGTGTTTTTTGTTTTGATGGTCTCATGCAGATCCTTGGTTAGCAGCCAAGTTGTTATTGTCTTAACATCTCTTAATCATGTGCACAAGCTATTCACATAAAAAAAAATCTGAGGTGATGGCACCCATGTACAACATGGCAGAAGACATGCCCATTCTTTTGAGAGGAATCTCAAGACAGCAAGTTCATTTGTCTTGATAACACCAGCAAAAGAAGGACACCAGTTGGTCAAGCTGGCTTCTTCATTTTAAATATTCTTAGTGGGATTCTGTGCACTTTCATTGCTAGAAATCTTCACCTAGAAATATATTTTCTGGAACCTTTATTACTTTCCAAAGACATGTACCAATCAAGTATTTAAGGACATTAGAATAAAACTCCAATTATCCCAGTAAGGGAAGTGGGGGGAAATCACTGTGCCATTCCATTAAAAGGTCTTATTGATACTTGCCACAGAAAATCAATACTTACATCCTGAATTGGAAAGCAAAGTGCTGGACATAAAGCTGGTGTTGGTTCGCCAGTTGGAAGATGCATTCTTTATAGCAGAAATATCAGCACTGGTTTTCTTATCCTGTGAGAAGAAATGAAATTCTTCCTATGAAAGGGTTGGTTTTGATGTATTTCCTTTTATCTTTTGAGATTAAAAACAGCCTAAAGCCAGGGTTATATAATGTGGCAGAATTCTTTTAAACTGATAAAATCTGGTTTCAGTGTTCAGAATGTAAATCTAGTTGTTAGCATTAAATCTGATTTCCTTCCAGATTCTGTGTCCTTGTCAACACTTAGAATTCTGGGAGAGGTCATCTCTTATACTTGCTGCTGAGAGTTCTGCACATTCTTGCTGCAACATGTGGATTAAAATGGGAATCTCCTTCTTTCATTCCCACAGGAATTCCCTAGACATGCAAAGCAGTACCCACTGAATGACAACTTACCCAGTTTGTTACACCACAAAATAAGCATTTGCAAACAAACCAACAAATCAACTCAATACACTGTTCTACGCTGAAGAAATCTAAGGCACTGAAAAACAGAATTCCTGTTTGACATTTTGTTAATACAAGCCCAATGTTAAGGATGCCATTTGACTCTCTGTTTTCATAATAAAATAGGTCCTCACGTACTGTGCTAAAAATGCAGTACTATAATTTGGAAGGAAAAATGCCACAGGGTGAGCACTACATGGACAATAAGGTTGCTTATATTCTTATAAATAAACCCTTTGCAATGCATGGTAAGTTGTTCTTTTTTATTTTTCCCCCCAAAAAGGATGTTGTAGCACAGTTTCAAGGATATTGTTGGAAAAATACTCAAGCAGGCTTTGTACACAAGCCTTTGGCCTAAACCCAACCTTGAGTTGCACCACTCCCAGTGTAACAGTCATTTTTCCCCTCTTGTGCCCCTGTGGTCCGCAGTCTGTCCCAAGACCTCTTCTGGACCTTTTCCAGTTCCCTGAAGCAGGTTTTGGAGGTGCATGGGGAGTGGGATACAAAATGAGTTGTTGGCCTTACTGACAGGGGCACCTTGTAAGCAAAATGGCCTTGTATGATCTGTCCTATGTGTATGTCTAAATGAAGTAGTAGAACATACAAGCACTGTTGCACTACTGGGAAGTGACCCTCCACACTGTAATCTTGATTTGTCAAGGACCTAGTCTTTCTGAGACATCTCAGATAACTTTTCTAGAAAGGATGGGCTTTTTGAAATGAACATTATCAGAACATTCATAAAGAGCAGACCAATGACCTTGCAGACCTTGCCAGCCCTTCCCTGTATTGTGGACTGTCCTGCTGCTGTTTTTCCTCACATTGTTTCCTTAGGCTATAATATCCTACAAGGCAGAAGGAATAAAACTGGTGTCGTAGGAGGCTGAGAGCAGCAGCGGGTTCAGTGACCAAAAGAACACTTCAGAACACCTTTATGATCCAACATTGCTACCAGAAAACTTGGGACTAGTGCTAATTCCTCCACACGGAATACATTGGGCCAGAAGAAATTTGAAATTTAAAACCACAGAGCTTAGTGTTTCTGATGATGGTAAAGACTCTTAAGCGTCTTCTCCCGGCTGCAGCCCTCCTTGATGCCAGCTTTCCCCCTTCCACTGACAAGCCACATTTATGAAACAAAGCAGAGGAAGGAAACAGGTGGTAAGAAAGTCTAGGCATGGCCAGAGGAAAATTGATTAATTAAAAGCCAATCTTCAGAGCATGTCTTTGGGTCTCTGCTGAATATATCATAATCTGCATGGGTCTTGCAAACTGGCTTTCGCATTTAGACACCTTCATGTCATTTTGAAATTTGCTGAAATCCCCCAATACATATCATTAAACAGCTCAGCTGTTTAAGTTTCTGAACCATATGACACTTTGAGGATTGCCGAAAGGCAGCTGGACATACAACACAATGAAGTCATCTAACCTAGATGATACCAGAGCCAGGTATCCAAATTCTAGTAACTCAGATTATTACAATAAGCTGTACACGGGTTGGTTGTAAGAAACTTCAAATGGCTCAGTATGCAGTAGTCAGACAGCAGATCCAAGCTCAACAGACTGAACATGTGTACTCAGTATTATTTACTGGCTTCCAAGCAGTTTCTAAAAACAATGTAGTGGGCCAGAATTAAAGCTCAAAATGGCCCAATAGAGAAAGGATGGCCTGCTCCCCTATGTGCCTGCCATAACCTCCACTCTTCTTTAGAGTCTGTGCTCTAGCTGCCTCTACTTTTAAGATTAGGCAGGAAGTACCCACAACTGGCCTTTCTAGAGCGGTGCCTCATTTCTAAACTTCCTCTTCAGGGACATTCCTTTGGCATCAAATTTACTGTCCTTTGATAAGGGAAGCAGAACCTTAACGAAAACATTCCTTGAGGGATTTTGCACACTGCCCTGGACTTGGACAAAAACTAGAAATTGTAAGGAGACACTTGAAAGCACATACAAAGTGGAGGCAAAGAAAAGAGTAAATGCTTTTTTTGACAGCAACAAAAGAGAAAACAAAATCAGAGTGATTCACGCTGTTCTAGTCTTGAGGCACATAAGACAGTTTCTGCGGAGATCAAGAGAGATTAGCAATGAAAAGGTATTTCTTGCCTATTTCAAGCAAGTCAGTGAAATGAACACTGAACTCTTTTATTACTAGCTGTGGATCATTTCATTTCATTTGTAAACAAATAGGACAGAAAAGAAGATCACATAGGTTAAAGGAAGGCTCATGTCTAAACAAAACACAACATTGTGGTAGGCTCAGCAATGTATTGGATTCTTAACATCCAGTACAGGTCAAGCCATCAGATTATACTTGCATCTAGACCTGGGTAGGAACTGTGTCCCTTGCAGACGTTGTTGAACTGCAACTCTCAGCAGCTCTAGACAGCATAGCCAATGTACAATAGTAGTGGGAACTGCAGTTCCAAACATCTCAAAGGTCATGCGGTTTTCATCTCTCAACTAGACAAAGAGAATATACAGCAAAGATTATGAGAGTTGCTGTGGCCATCCTGTATATTATCTATCCACCAGCTCTGGCTAGTGCTGATGAGAACTACAGTTCAACAACATTTAGAGGACTGATAAGGATAATCATACCTAATGGCATCACTACTTGATAACACAAATCATAACAGTGGAATATGCAGTCTTGAGAGTGAAGTAATGGGTGACACCAATGTAGGCTCTATGCAAGAACAATTCAGTAGCAATCCTACTATGTTCTTGAGATGCTCACGCGAGGGCTACAGTTATGATCACTAGTACCGATCCTTAGACGACTAACAGCAATGGAATGAGTATTTGAAGATGTATTAATTTCAAATAACTAAAGGAGCTCTAGTACAAGGTAGGCAAGCCACATAAAACTTGATCCTACTCAAACTGGGTCTCACTGCCACCTCATCACTTAGGGATGGAGAATGTGAGGCTTGTAAGTGCCCACAGTTTCAAAGGGAAGTCACACCTGCATTGCCCAAATAATGAGCTTCACTGGAATACCCTGAAACCCAGGGTCATGGATGCTGACAGGGTAGACAATACCTACTACTTCCACACCAGCACAGGAACATAGGAAGTTGCTTTATAGTGAGCCAGTAGAGATCCACCTACTCCTATACTGGCAGCTCTGACTGGCAGCAGCTCCAGTGTTTCAGGTCCCTTTCAAACTCTACCTGGAGATTCCTGATATTCCCTGGTAGTCTTCCATCCAAATACTAACCAGTCCTTGTACTGCTTAGCCTCTGAAATCAGGTGAGACTAGATATGTTCAGGATGGTATGGTGGTAGCGTTCAGGGAAGTATGATGACAGGAGACTCCTGGTGTGAGTTTGCTCTATTCTAATGGGTTGCCTTACAGACTGAGGTCAATGATATGGAGAATAGCTACAGCAGCTGCATTCTTGGCTTGCAAAAAACACTGATATGATTGTCTTTGGACATATAGAATTGTAAGAACCCACATTTTCAGCCAAATGAGGCCTCACCAGCATTCTCCTAGTGTGCATTAGCATTTTATAGTCACTGGGAATCTTCCTAGGTTATAATAGATTGTGGGTGATTGCCCACAATGCCAGTGCCTCAATTTCAGGATATAAAGCAGCCTGGCACATCCAAAGATTCTGTACAGGGAATCTCACAATACACAGAACCTCACATGGCAAATGGCAGCTACGTGCCCAAGATTTTCTGATGGGGAAGAGTGTAGGGAACTGGGCTGTTCTTTCAACTGGAGGAGAATTTCCCCATCCATTCTTCAGCCATTCAGTTTAAACAGTTGAGGAGCCCAACAGGTCCTCACAGGAACAGCTAATGGCTATATATTGTTCTCAAGCCACACCTTGTATACCACCAGTTTCAAACATTGATGGGAGTTTTATAAAGTATGAACAAAGCACAGCTAAAAGGATATATTATTCTCTCCCCAGATGAAACTGTTGGTAGTAATGCCTTCCACATGAGATGATTACATACTATAATTCCACCTTTCAGCATTAGACAATACATGGACAACAGGGCTATCATTGCCTATTAACCAGAAAGCAAAAATGGAACCTTCATGTTTAAAGGCTGGCAAATTCAGGTTATAAGAAACTGGGGACAAACAGACAAGAGAATAACTATTCCAGTTATACTGCACCTATTTACTAGGTCACTGTTAGAGACAGAGTGTAGGTCTTTGGTCTGACTGACCAAGGCAATTTGATGTCCTTATAAACTTCCAGTGAATAGAATCAGCCCTTTGCTCTATGTGATTAAGGATTTTATAGAGCCTAGAGATTAGAGCTCTTTAGTAGCTTCACATAACAAAGTAGCTCTTAAGTAGCTTTACATAACAAAGGAGGGCAAAAAAGATAGCAGGTAAACTTACCCTGAAGTCTTCAAGTCTGCGCTTTGACTCTTCTAGATGTTGCTGTAAGGAGCCCATAATTTCTTTATATTTACTGCATCTCTCTGCAATTTCTGTCTGACTGTGAGAATCCTGCAATCAGAGAGAAACAAAAATCCAGTAGGGATGAAGTATTAACATTGGCAATGAAAGTGGTCAAAATGATTCCCAAGAGATAAAGTAGAATATTCAAGATCCTGATATAGGTAAGTGGTGTAGGGAATTACTGATTAACTGTGGCTACCTGAGACATGCATCTGTACTGGAAAACCTATAGCTTCAGACAGAATTGGGAAAAGCAGCCCTGCCTAAATCCTCCAAAGGCACAAGATCCTGTCTAAGCAGGGCCAGCCCTAATTAGTACTTGAATGGGAGACTGCCAACGAATACCAGGTGCTGTGAGCTATGTTTCAGAGGAAAGGCAAAACCATCTCTGAGTATTCCTTTCTTAAGGAAACCTCAGTGAGATTCATGGGGTAGCCATAAGCTTACAAGCAACTTGAAGACACATACGCACCAAGCCCTCTAGACTAGACATCTTTGTATGCTGTTCAGCACCAAACACTGTTCTGGCATCATTTAATAGGAAACTGGTTCCTATCACCAGCACTTAGAAAGTTCATTGCTGGCTGGAGGATTCCGGAACTTCCACTAAAAAGTAATTCATATAAGTTTTCCTTATCTGCATTAATGGTGGTTCTGGGTTGGTTAATCTCCAGTTCTGGGAGAAAGGGGAACAAGTGGGAGTAGACAAGAAAAGATGTCCACTTCTACCAAGGCTACACAGCTGTTCCACACCATAGAAAGGAGATTTACCATGCATTTCATTTACCATTTCCCTTTCCTCAATTTGTCTCAGCCCTGCCCTGGAAATGAGGACAAATCCATGCTGGATTGGCTACAGTATATTGAATTAAAAGTGTTATCCTGCTCTGGTTGGATGTCAGAATAAGAACTCAATACAAATTCTCTTTTTCCTCATTCTTTCTCTGTTTCAACATTTGAACAAGGTAACACAAGATATAAGTCTTCCAAACTGACTTTTTAATTCAAGGAAATCACCTTGAATTTCTTTGGATAGTTTCACTCATCCAGCAGAACAATTAAGCACCTGTTCAAAAAGACATTAAAAAAAATTCAGTCCCTACTTAGTGAACTAATTTGTTTTAGTGGGACTTTGAATTGCTTAAGTACTTTGATTGTTCAGAGCCTTGTGACCCATGTCATATGCGAAGCACAGTACTAATTAACAAAAGCAAACAATGGAATGGTGCTACTGAGATATTTTGCATGTTAAATACCTGGCATGAATTTTGTCCCCAGCACAGAATGGCATATTTACTCAACATAATGAACAACCCTGATATTCAAACAAGCTTTTCTATTGATTTTGTAGTCTTTACAGGCTTATCAATAAGTAATGCCAGCTGTGAAACCACAAGCATCCAGTGTGTCATCATTTGGGAAGCAGTGCTTGGGGAATGAATAGTGTCATCTCTCAATAAACCCTCCAAAATTAACTCCTTTTCAAATATTAACACAACTAAAAGCTGCTACTAATAAAAAAACAAATTAGCTTATCAAAATATTGTGAACAAATCAGAAACTCTGGCAGTGAGAAGATATAATCTCTGATAATTTATTGCAATGTTATCAAATGTTTAAAATTTCCATTTTTTTAAATCAGTTATCTAATGCTCTGTTTCATGAATTGGGAATCAAAGGAAGCCAAGATGCCTCTTCTTGGATCTCACACGAGGAAAGGATGGAAACAGAAAGAGAAGTTGTTATAGAACAGATCTATCCACCCACAGTTCTAATACACAATGGAAATCCAAGTCAATTAAAGAGTTTAAAATATACCAGAATTTTTAATGACACCAGCACAGCTTATTTCCTATTGTGCAAGAGGATGCTAAGCATTTTCTAAAGAAACAAATGTCAAAATATTCTCACTCCCAAATCTCTGGAATCTTCCAAAAAGTTCAGTTTCTCAGGAACAGACTCCAGATGATCTAAGGCCACTTGAGTACTCTGAAGAATAAAGATAAAAAAACCCAAAACTTGTGATACATGGTCTCAATGATTTTATTTATTTTTTGAATAGATATGCTTCTAAAAATGGGACTCAAGGTGGCATGCAGTAATATTAAGTATATATAATAACTAAAATACAAAACAAAGCAAACTATTAGGACAAAATTAAATTAAAAGCACAGTGTAAGTACAATTTTAAAACACTAAGGAAATTACTCTGTGTGTGTGTGTCCTCAAGTTGCCAGGTTGACTAATAGCAATCCCATAATTCTCATAGGCAAGGAATACTCAGAGGTGGTTTTAAAGTCAGTTCTTTCCTTTGAAATATAGCCTATAGTTCCTTGTATCTGTTGGTGGTCTACCATCCAACTACTAAACAGGGCTGAACCTGCTTAACTTTCAAGGTCAGATGGGATCTGGTGCCTTTTTGGGTAGTTAGGCCACCCACCTAATTGGTAACAAATCCTGTTCCCAGCAGCCAGTCTCTTGCCAAGTTTCTTGCTAAGAAAAATCCAGCAGATGCAAAACAGAAACAGGGGCAGGTTATTCTCCTTTGGCAAGGAATTCCAGATCCTAAGGGCAGCTTCTAAGATAGGAAAAGAGAGAATAGTCTCCCTTGAATATCTCAAGACCTGAACAGGCTCTCAGGAGAGAATAAAATCTGTCAGATCATCTAGATCCAGTGTAGAGTGGTTCTCTAGAGTTATTTAGGATCATTGCTTCAAATACTTTACACAGGGTGACAGATAAACTCAGTCATGGAGTGAGGGAAAGATGAGCTATTCTTCAAGCAGTTGGCAAGAGCTGCCATGCAGCAAATATGAGACAGGATAGGACTGAGTTGGAAGAAGGGAACCAGTTATTTCAGTGTGTGTGGGGGTCTTTAGTGTTGAACAATTCCCCTTCGCAGTTTTTGAACAGTCAGTGTGAAAGTGCTCAATTAGTCGATTTCTGGTGAGCTAGTAGTGCCAATGGAAGCACTGCTCTCATTGTAAAGGGGCTTCAGTTGCTATTGGGAACACCAGAACATAGCCAAATATATGCAGTATCTCCCTTTTGTTTCCTCGATTGCTGTTTCCTCTTTGTAGTACCACTGTCTACACCCTGCTTCACAGTAACCATCTTCTCTTTGACCTAACCTAGTGCTCAATGCAATTCTCAGCAGCCACGTTCCTGACACCAGATTTAGAGTCTGAAGGACTTTTTTCTCCTACAAACCCCTCCAGGCTTTGAGATCTTTGGGAAGGCCCTTCTTTTGGTCCTGCCACTTCCAACGCGCATCTTGTACGGCCATGACAGAGGGTCTTCCTGGTGGCTGCGGAACTGTCCTTTTATCGTTCATCTTTCTGCCTTTTATCTTTCTGCCAGCAAGTAAAGGCCCTTTGCTCAGAAAGGGACTTTAAACTAGATTGTGTTGTATTTTTCTTTTACTGATGTTTTAAAACTATGCTTAGAATTTCCATGCATTAATAATTTTTAAAAATTGTATTTGTACTATTTTATTACAACCCATCTTAAGCCCCATTTATAGCAGAATGGTGAGATTGAGGTCAAGTAAATAAAGTGATTTGCAGCATTGTTGATGGAAGTTACTACAGCCACAGGGAAATGGCACCAACAAGTACAGGACTGAAACAACACAAATGTGTCAGCAACTGGCAGTCAAAGCAGCTGAAAGAGATTTTTTTTTTATAAACTAAAGAAAAGAAAGCCAAAATAAGATGGAGTCCAGTCCTACTGTTTGGACAGTCCTGTGAGAAATCAGTCCCATTGGGATTAAGTGGGTTTATTCTCAGTATCCAGGTTCATCATGGCAGCAAGTCTTGTCAAATGACTCCCACAAACCCAATACAGACTTTGAATATTTTGTTGTTGTTGCCACTGTCCTATCATTATCATCTTCATCAGTATAATACATTTTTATTGTTCTTGTATGCCTTGAAGTCCAACTTATGGCAACCCTAAGGAAACCCTATCATGGGGTCTTCTGAGGCTAAGAGTGTGTGACACGCCCAAGATCACCCAGTGGATTTCCACGGCTGAGTGGGGAACTGAACCCTGGACTCTACGGCTATAGTTCAATGCTCAAACCACTATACCACACTGTCTCTATAATGCATTTTACATTAATAAAATCAGAATGTAAATAAAACAAGGCTATTCACTATCAGTATGTCACTTCTAGATTATAATTCTATGGGAGTGAAATCCTATGCTTTTTTCACTCAGAAGTACAGCAACTGTGTCTTACGCCCTAGAATCGCAGCCTAAAGCTCCTTTATAGCATTCTGCATTCTCTCTATATGTTCTGCAACCAATGAACACAATGGATATCTGGAAACTAAGAAACTCTTTTTGGACATAGTAATGCCAGTAATTAATGATTTTTCACAGTGCAGATAAAATACTTCCATGCTTTCCTAAGTTCTTAAAATAATACAAAATAGTTTTATGCCTTTTGGTTGAAAAAGTGGCCCTTTTAGCCACAATATACATTAAAAGCTGAGACCCACTACATTTCTTACCAAGATGCTATAACCTCAGTTCTATTTGTTAAAAAACAGAAATCCACATCTAGGAATAGGTGAAGTACTTACCTTTGTAATAAGGACTGAACGCCACACTGCATCAAGCATGTGACTGAGCAAGTCCGTAAAATGTGAAGTCAGTAATTCAACTGAACCTACTGCCACCATTACTTACCAATAAACAGGTTTTATTATTTCCTATTTTATACAATATAAAATCTGTAGTCCCTATAAAAACTGAAATTTACAGATCAGAATAATACCAGTGTTTATTTCTCATCAACAATAGGTTTTTTTTTTCTTACTGGAAATATTTAAAAAGATTTTATGGCTCTACTCCCAAAATTGTGCGTTTGTGCGTGTGTGTGCGTGTGTGTGAGTTGTCTCCAAGACATTTAATGAATATTGGACATTGAAATAACTTTATATTGTACTTGTAATATTGCAATATCTTTACAATACTGCAATATCTTTACAGGACTACAATATCTTTATGTTTTTCGTCCTGAAGAATCACATTATCTTTTGAAATACTGCACTTTTCATTGTAACTATGAAATTATCATCTTGGAAGGTTGTATTTTTCAATCTATAATTTTTCATTTAACTTTCATTCTGAAGGGCCTGCTTGAATATAATGTGGGTATATTCCATTTAAGATTTTTTAGTCTCCTTTCCGAACCTGAGTGTCTGTGTACCTGAGTGTCATTTTTTTCAATCTTTCCGTATGCACAACTACCTTAATATCTTTGCCTTAACCCTAAAAGAAAAACAGACCCAAAGTCTTTTTCCCAATCTCTGCTGTAGAATTCTGCTCTCTCATTCTGCTGACTGAAACAAAAAACAAACTCAAAGGAGTATAAGTGTATATTTAATCAGAAATGCCAAAGGTTGGACGTCCACCACTCAAAGAATTTTCTCCAAGAAAGGGACAGATATAACTGGCTGATATTTGGACAGATCATCAGAATCCAATCAGGTTTTCTTTGGGCTGGCCCCTTACAGCCTGTTCCTTTAAAGCTGCTAGATCCATTCCTTCTTTCCACGATGAATTTACATCCTCATAGCCCCAAGGAGTCACTAGATCATATGCAATCTAGCCAAGATGGGCAAGGGTTGAGCCTATAGGTGGGAGGCTACATCTCTTCTAAAACAGAAACCCTCAAGGAAAAGTGATGGAATGCAGATACAGCAAAGCCTTGCAAGCGTACTGCCAACAAGGTGGAGTCCAAGTTGGAGTAGATGCAAAAGATTTTATTCATAAAATGTGTGGGAAGTCACAGTTGTCAAAACGATGGTAGTTGCTTTGTCCCTGCTCTCTTTACCATTTCCATCCTTTCCCCTCCAGGATTTTGAGAGATGTGTGAATGTGAACTGGAATTTTAAAGAAGGTAAGCTAAGGTGAAGAGTTCAGTGGACAAAAGATAGCTGGCAAGACGGACACAAAATGGTAGGAATGGGCCTTTCAACAAGTTATACCCTCTGAACACCTTAAACCCTTCTTTTCCTCAAACATGAATGTTTTTGGGGTAACCTTCGTAATCTGTCCCCCTAACTACTGTTATCCCTCCCTGAACTCTTTGGCTAAACTGCATTATAAAACAACCAATTAAATATTTTAAGTTTGTACTAAATAATCCAATATCAAAAGATTTTTCATTAATCAATGACTACGGAACCTGGATGGTGGAATGAGCTTCACAAATACAAACCAAAGCTCAGCTAAAGGAGGAGTAAAAGAGAAAGCAATCAAGATATTATTTTATTATTATTCTTTATTAACTTCATTTATACACCTTTCTCTCAGGGTGGGACCCAAAGTGGCTCCCAAAAAGAATAAGCTAAAACTAACAACAAAAGTTTAGATACAATTTAAACTACTACATTAAAACAATAGCTTATGAACAGTATAGAATCATTAAAAAGCATGCAAAAGTTAGAAATAAAGCAGCACCCTCATAAGAAGGCTCTCTGCAAGCAGTTACTCATTAAAGGCAGCTTGAACGAAAAGGTCTTTGCTGGCTGGCAAAAGGAGAACAGGAAGGAGGCCAGTTTGGCCTCCCATGAAAGAAAGTTGCACGGGGTGGGAACAGTCACTGAGGAGGCTCTTTCCCATGTCCTCACCGAAGATATTGTGATGCCGGCAGGACCAAGGCAAAACCCTCACCTGTTGATCTTAAGATGCTGGCAGGTTCATATAGAGAGACACAGTTTTTCGGATAGTCTGGACCTAAGCTATATAGGGCTTTCTAAGTTATGAGAAGCACTTTGATTTGTGCCCAAAAAACCTGTAGACAGTGAAGCTTTTCCAACAGGGGAGTTATACAGTCCCTGTAATTGGCGCCAGTCAGCATTCTGGCCACAGTATCTTGTACCTGCTGCTTCCAAAGGCAGCCCCACACAGAATGCGTTACAGTCCAAACAGCATGTAATCAAGACATGTGCCACTATAGCCAGATCTGGTTTCTTAAGGAATGGGCACAGCTGGTGCACTAGTCTCAACTGTGCAAATGCACTCTTGGCCAAGACCTAGGCATCCAGGCTCAGAGTTGAATCCAGCAGTATACCTAAGCTGCAAGCCTGAAATTTCAGGAGAGTGTAATCCCACCCGGCCCAGACAGAATCCTTATCCCCTGTTCTGCCTTTCAATTGAGCAGGAGCACCTCTGTACAAAACTGTTCAGAGTTGGAGTTCAATGAGATTACTAAAATCTCAAACCCTGAACAGAACAGACTAAAAAGGCTGTATTTCTGGTTTGTTGAACTGGATCTCAGTGTTTGCAAATAAATAAATGCAGAATGTGGCAAGACTGAACTATAATCTGATTGCCACTTCCAAATCCAACCATCCAGTTAAGTCATGGAAGCACATGCAATAGGCCAATGTTCTAGCAAAAAGAAAGGGTGACTAACAAACATCAATCTTGAAAATGATCTTGATCATTAAAATAAAACCAGTGAAGATGACTGCAAAATCATCCCAGATACATCTGACATCCATTATTTTCAAAATAGTTTCACCAGTTATCACTGTATTCATTAGTATGATCAAATACAAGAAGCACGCTGCAAAAAAGGTAACTGCAGGAATCTTCCCTTTACAAAACAACAACAACAAAAAACTGTAGGTACACAGATAAAATAACACAAAAGCAGTCTACACAAAAATATTCAGGCTTGATTGATACACAGTGCACAATCTGATTTTCATTATGAGACATTCCAAGTTATATTAGATATTTATTAATACAATTAACCACACTGTGTAATTTACAATTAGTGGTACAGGTTAAAATGGCCAACTAAGAGCCTTCTTGTAAGGCCCTTTTTTTACCTTGTCTTTCACAAACTAAAAAAAAATTGCTCAGAGGTGTCTATTAATGTCTCTCCCTCATTAAATTGCCCACTACTGTGCCTCTCCCACAAAGAAGCTGCACTCATTCATATTGCATGCTTCATTTATAGTGGCCTTATGTTCATCAAAGCCTTGATTTTCCACTCCATTAATTTATGATGAGTTGCATGGTTTGCTACTTCTTCCCAGAGCTGTTTGTGGCCCTGGTCTTCATGAGGGCTTGAAAGGTTGAGGGATATCTGGAAAGAGACTGCAGATTCTCAGCAAGCCTCCCTCTGAAGCTTTCAGCAATGGAAAAGTTAACTGCTCGAGACAGAATAACCAACCCAAATGTTCAGCAGTCATCGTAGAGGGACAATATGTTTCAGGGACATTCTGTCATTACCACATGAAAAGAGCGGTAGAGCTCCTGATCCTGAACAGAACCACCACTCCCCTAAATTAAATATTGTTATTTTTTCTCCCTTTCCTTCATTACAGACGCACTGAAAGTTTACTTAACCAAACCTGGCAAGTAACTGAATCCACTGGAAAGTCAGGCTTTGAGACTTCTGTCTCCTACGGGGCCTACTTGACATCACTCCGTCTTTGAGGCAGCAATCCATAGCTGTGTTACAGTAAATTGGCATATTCTTGAGGCTTGAACTGCTTGGACTGTTCACAATTTCCAAGTTTTCCACATCTTTGATGGCATGGAACTTTCTATTGCGTGAGTCGGAAATTCTAAACATGCTTGAAAATGAGAAGGGTGGTCTGTTACAGTGCAAACTCCATAGTGGAGGCCTTGTGTCTGCAATAAACTATGCTTCTTTCTGGCCCAGTAATGGCTTTCCTACCCCTGTGGAGAACCAGAGCAACTTAAGAGGCAGCTAAAAATATGGTCATTTCTGAACAGCGTTGTACGAATAGAGTTTTTGTCTCATTATGAAGGGCAAGAATAATACGCTGTAACTCTACAAAAGAGTTTTGTTAGCTGTGGAGATGAAAAGAAGAATAGTAGAACAGAAGTGAGAGTCCAAGGGAAGGAAGAAGTCATGCTTTTATCTCAACCATGGAAGTGGTGCAACGATAATTTAGTGACACGTACAGCAACCCCTTAATATGGATCAAGTGGCATATTTGTATCATTAATGACGGCACTCTACTCTATTAAAAGAGATAGGTTTAGCCATGCAGAACAAAATGCTAAAAAGGATGGTGGGAACACCTGACACACAGGGCAATTAAGTACTGCTAATTATTTCCCAGAAACTGCAAACGATGTGCCATAATGCATACAACTAATCCTGAAGAGAACAATCATGTCTGTCTGCTCATTATTTAACAGGGAACAAAGGGCACTGATACACTGATGAAGCTGATAAGTGGCAACAAACTCCAATTGCACCGAGCAAAGCAGCATTGGTGGTAATTTACTTAAAAGCACACTGTTCCATCACAGGGTGAATGCTATTAATCTTTCCTTGTTTTCTTAACATAAAAGATTATTTACTTTCTAAGAGGTGTTCTATGTTCTCAGAGAGAATGATAAAACAAATTACTCATTTTCCATGACTTCATATAAACACTTTGATGTTTAAAGAGCATGTGAACAGTTAATCCTCCTTAGATTGATGCATTTGCAGTGATAGGCAGCTCCAGGCTCTCCCTAGAGACAGATCTAAATCAAAGTCAGATGCTAGGTTTTATTTTTAGTCTTGAAACCACAGTGATAAACACAAAAATAAAACAAGTTAGGTTTCTCTGTGCTATTCATGGGGTTTGGTTATATATTCAATACATAGCAAATATACAAACAATGGAAACAAAAAGACTCTGGTGTCGCACAATAAGAGTGCCTAACCCCTGAACACAAGAACACAACCCCTGAACACAAGGTAACACAAGAAGCCAAAATTGCAGAAGGCTTAGGGACAAGCTAAGAAATCCATAAGAAGATGAAGAGTATCTATTTAATGTGACAGAACTGCACTTAGTCAAGCAGCTCCTTATCACTTGACTTAGAGATATAATTCTAGAGGTGACCTAAGAAAGACATTTTTCAAAGTGTTCAGCTATAGACATGTAAGATCTACATGATACAATAGGTTGGATCAGTGAAACCTAGATTAGACCTCACTAACTCAAGTTCTATTGATTTTAATGACGCCGTTCTCAATATAACTAACTCTGGCCAAAGTTTCTACATTTAAGGCAACCTGAATTCTTTTTTATAAAAGGTTTCTCCCAGAAACTACTAAAGGAAGAAGACAAATTGTGGCTTTCTTCACAAGTAATCATCCAACCCAGATGCTGGTGGTTTGTCAAAGATTAAAGAGCATTTCCAATTGTACTTCTTCCATTTCTATCCCATTTTCTTTCTAGGAAGAAATTCAAACTGATGTACTTAGACTTGTTGTGGTCAAATTGATGTGTGTGGTTACCCATACAACAATCTGACAGACAAACTTAACTGTAGAAGGCTGTTCTAGTGTATCTTCAGACCACAGCCTAGAAAAATTCAGGAAGCTGCCCTAAACTCCCCAATATCACTACACTATTCTTCCATATCCTGACAACATACATAGGATGAAACTTGCTGGATCATGCCAAAGTTCTGTCTAATCCAGCATCTTCTTTCCACCTGTTGCAAGACAGATCTTCCTAGGAAATACCCAAGTACAGCATGAAATCCACAGCAACTTTCTTGTGTTATTTGATACCTTTATCCAGTAAGAGTATACTCTCTTGATGTAGTTACACTATGGCAACTAAGGCCATGGTACCCCAAATAACGCATATTAGAAATATGGGCCAGTTACTGCAAAAGTGATAACTAAAATGGAAACAGCAATTTCTCAAGAAGCAGGAAATTTTCCACACCAGGCATGCCTATTAGAATCAAAAATTTATGTTCTCTCTGTTCACTTCAAAAAAAATTTCTTTGGGAAAAATCATCCTGAGAATTCACAATGGAGATACTCACCACACCACTACCTTTACTGCTTTCCACTGTGTCTGGCAAGTGGACCACATTCATCGAGGGCAAACTCAGCTGAAGATCTTGATTGAGGTATTGGGAGGGATTCCCCACTATTTACATTACACATTTCTGAATTAAAAGAGATTAAGTTCCTGGATAATTCTTAAACCAAAGGGTAAGAAATAACTGGAATTTCTTTCCTATAGCCTACCCTGAATGACCTATTAGAGTCCTATTAGAGCAATTCTATTGCTCTGTGATTCTAGAATAGTGCATTAATCACAAGTGAGCTCCTTGCTCAAGGAATCTATCTGCCAAATTTTCTGTTGGATACTCTGCACTGCTACATAAGATATTTTTTGCTGATTAAAGAATGAACAAACTATTTATTGAATAACAGTTCCAGAGCCTGCTGAACTGCTTACTTAGTCTACAGTCCCATTACGTTTGCTGATTTCATGAGTAAAGGAATTTTAAGGGGGTAAGTCTATGAAAGAGAGCCAATGTGGTGTAGTGGTCTGAGCACTGCACTATGACCCTGGAGATTCAATTCCCTGATTGCCCATAGAAACCCACTGTGTGACTGTGGGTGCATCACACACTTTCAGCCCCAGAAAGCCCATGATAGGTTCACGTTTGGGGTTGCTGTAAGTCAGAAATGACTTGAAGGCACACAACAACAACAAGAAAAGTCTTTTGTTGAGGTGCTAAGATTTTGGAACACCATTCTTTGACTCATCTTTGCTCTCATGGGGGGGGGGAATTAAGACCCTGCTTCTCAAGATTATGGTTTGTGGCTGCTGTTTTTAATATCTCCAGTTCCTGTTTTATTATACAGATGGATTTGTCAGCTGTCTGAAGAAGGGAGATAACTCTATTTTGTTGTTTTGTTTGTTTTTTGTTTATATTGATTTTTTGGTTCTTTTGATTAAAAGACATGCCATAATGCTTGAAGTAAAACAAATAAAATCAGCGATATTGATTTAATGAAAAAATGGTTAGCATAACAACAGCATATGTACATAATTGAATTAGAATAGGTAATTATGTTATAAACTGATGAATGTGCATTTCGTTCAATAGGTAATCAGCACTATTTAGGGATTCTGTTTATTAAATAAACACATAGGCACATTTATTTTACACTCCAGAATTGAAGAAAATGATTAGCGTATTGAAATAAATTGTAATCATTTCAAGAAAGAGTGAAAAGGCTATAGGAAAGTTACAATTTAAAAATGTAAGAAGCTGAAAGATAAACTTGGCTCAGTCCTCAAAAAGATGCCCAATGAGAAGAACAGAACAAATGAACAAACAAAATACTTATATATAGAAAAGAGGTTTTAAGGAGCTAATAGAAGGAAAAGCAACAGCAAACCATAGATATTAAATATTTTTAAAAAACATTCAAGTTAAAGGAACAGCAAAGTTACAAACTGAAAGTTCATGCTGATTGAATTTGCTATGAGTAAAGAAAGAACAGTGGCCTTTTAGATAGTCAAAATAGCTTTGTTCATTTCACAGTTTCTTTAGTTTCAAGTAGCACTGGGAACAAAACCAGAAATAAAACCAGGAATTATGTATATAATATTAATTTCATGACTATAACCTCACAGTGGCATTATGCTGGCATACTTCCAAGTTATGCCAGTGGATGTACTTCTTACAAACTTGCATACAGAGGGATTCAGTACCCCTTTATGCAACAAATATATTATTGGGAAAAACAGATTTAGTAGAAAAGGTTCTTCAGTGTATAACATGTTTATACACCTGTCAAACTTCTATGGCCAGTATTCTATTGGGACAATATGTTTTTGACACCTCTTGCAAGGATACCTCCACTACCTCCTCACACTGGTCTCTCTGAGCCAGTGCCCCTTCTCCCTACTGCTGTTGTTCCTGCCACGTGAAAACAGCAACAAGCCCAGCTCAGCTGCCCCCATTGTCTCCTTCTCGTCAAGGAATCTCACAGTTATATTTTTTCTCAAGACAAGAAATGTGAGTAAAGCAGCTGCAACCACAGCACTAGGAAGCCATTATGTTGTCTGAAGGAAGGAGGACATGGGAAGCGGGGAAGCCACCTCTCATTCTCCCAGTATCTAGTCTAAGTGCACTGATGGCGCTTTTCACTCCATCAGCCTTATATAGGATTGCTAATGATATGTTTTGTTCCTCAGAAAACTGTGGATGTGATTACTGTGATTAACAGTAAGGCCCCTTCTATACCTTACGCTGATGGTATGATGCTCAGTTGGACCCTAGCATCACCCATCACAGGATGAGAGTGGTTTCCCTCCCATTTGTGTCCCTCGGTGAGAGGGGAATAGCAGCATTAATGCCACTGCTCCTTCTGCATCAAGATATTAACAGTGGTACTTTCTCCTCCCACTTTCCCCGCCCCATGGCACCTGATTGGTTGCCTTTTTCAGGGCCCTTTTTCTGATTGGCCAATGTCAGGTGTGTGTGTGTGTGTGTGTGTGTGTGTGTGTGTGTGTGCGCGCGCGCGCGCGCGCGCGCACGCGCACATCCGTGTGTTAGGTTCCTAGATTGACCACAGGAGCTGGCGCAATCAGGGAACCGCATGCAAACAGGCAAGGGGACAGTTGCGCGATCGGGAGTCATTGATGGCGAAAGCCCATCAATGATTTACCCCGCTATCACACTGGCTGGCAATGTGAGAAGGATGGGACCGTGATGATGTCTTGCGGAAGCATCGTCATAGTCCCACTTTTCTCACATCCCCATGCCAGCATGCAGGCCTTCTGCAGAAACGGCCTAAGTTAATCATTGAGCTAAAGGATAAGACAGCTAAAGGATAAGACAGTAGTATGTTTGCTGAGGGACAGTGACGCTCAAAGTTTACCCAGTGCATTTCACAGCTGAGCAGGAATTTATTCCAAAATTGGTAAGAGATCAGCAGCTGCAACACTTGAAGCATGGCATGAAAGAAAAATGATGAGATCTAAACTAAGCCTTACTGCATCAGATTAACTAAATTAGATCCAGACTAATTGAAGTCCCATTAATTTAATGGAACTACTCTAAATATGATCCATAAAAATGAATAGAAATTTTAATGTACATATCGCAGAGTGAAGAAACTGACTGAAATAATATGCAGATGTAATAAAAAATTTATACCATAAGCCTTGTGAGAGAAATAGAATACTGCTAACTACTGGAATACATCTTGTAGGCAGTAGTTACAGGAAATACATGTTTTGTGATTTAGTATCTGTTACACATGTATTTATGCACTGCTGGAATATATATTATAAACACTGCTACTGAAAAGATGTGGGAGGGTTTCCTACTTCCTATTTGTTATTAATGATATATGTGCTTACATTTGTCATTTCTTTTTTTAAAAAAATTAAAAAATAAAAACCATAATAAAGAAACAAAGTGCTATCACTTATTCAGAAATATCTAGATCAACTTCAGAAAAAATGCATTTATCAACATCCCATTGTCCAACTTACTGCTTGACAAAGTGATTTCTATCATTATACGATCTGGTTCTGTAAAATTCAGTAATTACTAATTTTTTTTATTTACTATTTCTATCAAACAAGCTGAAGAGAAAATTATTGTCCCAAAGGTCATGGGGAGTCTTTGGCCATGTAGTCTGCTGCAGCAAAAGCCACAAGGAGTCTTGTGGAATTTAACAAGTTTTACTTGCATAGAATTTTCATGACATCTGATATAGTGAGCTGGAGATCACAAAAGCTGATGTTGCATAAAACCTCTTTCTTTTTGGTGGACTAAATTGAGAAATTCAGTGAAGAAATCACTGAACTCCCTGGCCTTGCAGAATCATCTAAAAATAACCAAAATGCTGCTGATCTGCTCTGTCGAAATGAACAGTTGAATCCCATCCCACTGCTTCTCCTTTAAGTGGTCTTAACAGCCAGAATCAACAGTATGCAAGACCTGGCACTGGCCAAGGGCCCGTACTCCCAAGGAAGACCCACTGATGAAACACTTCTGGACTTCTTTTGTCTCTTTATCACTTCAACCTCCCTGTTTACCCACCTCCTGCACTGGTCTAGACAACAATGGTGGTGAGAAGGCAGTGCAGTAGAGCCCATCACCTATTTGCTCATGCACTCTGTTGGTAAAGCAAGCGTTAGGTTTGATCGTTGATGAGAAAGATGTGGAACAGCAGCAGTAGCTGATGACAATGGAGGCAAAAAGTCAAACTCACGTGAGCAAAGGCTCTTCAAAATAGTGGAGATGATTTGTGGAATTTTGCATTTACAGAGGCTGAGCAGTTGTTGTACGACAGAAGGTATCTCTCACCCAGATGAATGAGAATGATGGGGGTTCCATTCCAGGAACCATCGCATGAAACAAAAAATGTGAATTTTCCATCCCATTATCATAAATGGTTGCAATGTGCGTGCACACAGCCATGCCAGCGCAGGCATGTGCCCAGCATGTCCACTGACACTGGACATGAGGCTTCATGTGACCTCGCATTCCTGTGTGCTGAGATTATGTCAGCAGAGGGCTCACTGTGTACAAAATACGTTTCTTGTATTCAACCCTACCAATGTTAGTAAACGTGCCATTCAGGATTCAGAATGAGATGCTTATCCATTGATAACGAGAAAGAAGACTGAAGTCTGCTTAAAAAGCAGTGGTATAGAAACTGAGAGACCACTGCAAACAATAAGATGAAAAACAGTTTATGGGAAGAAACAGAATCAGAAGTAAAGTCAGGTAAAGGGAGCAAAGCAAAAATTGCTTAGAGAAGATAAAATATGACTTTGTACTGGAACCAAGATCTGAGGGTTGTTGGGGGTGGATGAGTTGCAGTAGCATAACCCAATACCCCTGCCAGTAGAGTTTGGTATGTTGATTCAGTCAACCTTCATTCTATCACATAAAAAGGCTGTGTGCATCAGCAATGTCAAGTAAACAAAATAAACTCCACCTTGAGAAAATATCCCTTTTATTGAGGCTAAACCACTAGGAATTTTAAAACAAACATTTGTTGGCACTAGAATCCAAAAAAGAAAGGAACTGCCCGCCAAAATAACTGAACTTTCAGTCTAGACTCCAGATGTCTTTGGATAGGATAAAACACATTTTAATAATCTTAAAAGTATGCCTTCTCTTCCATGTGCAAATGAATTGTTTACTCCACTTCACAATCCTTAGTCAAAGCATAATGCAAGGAAGTTTTTCCAAGTATAGTAGGCCCAGCCAGGACCAAGGAACCAGGAGTCTCTGAAAGTCTCAAAGCAGCTAGGATGGACCAAAATAGATGATTAGCAATGGAAGAGTTCAAGCTCAGTGGAAACTATAAGAAGCTGCTGAGGATAGTGGTGGTATCAAAGTATCTTTCTGATGAAACAACCACTGAGTGATCCTAATAACCATAAATAACATAAATACTTGATAAAAAACTGAAGAATATTCACAGCCTAGTGGAAGATGAATCCTTAACGAACTTTGGAGAAGACAGAATGATACAAAGCAATGGAAAAATAATGAAAAATCAAAAAAGACACTTTTCCCATGAAGATTCTGGGAATACAGTGGGAGTGGAAATCACTGTATCTGGACCTACTTCAAAACTAACAGAAAGATCTGATCCCATCTCTGGTCAATATAAAAAAAGAGATGTCCAGAAAAGAGTCACTGATCATATTTCTTCATAGCTCTGTTATTCTTTCATGCCAGTTCTTCTTTCTCCTCCTTCTTCCCTCTGGTTTCAACTCTGCTGAAGACTAAGGGTTGTTTTGGGGGGCAACATACTGCACCTTTTTGATAGTGATGAAATTGATGTTAAACTGCCATGAAGTTTATAATTGCTAGGTTATTTAGAATGGGTTCAAACGCTTTGAAGTAGACAGGGTGGAGAGAATTGTATTAGGGAAGATGAAATGTAAGATCTGAGAGTACAGGACATAATCATATTCTTATTCCAGGTGTATTATTAGTTGCTTTGTCAATTATTCAAACTGCTGGCACCCTTTTATTCATATTGCACTGCCCTATTGATTATACTGTGAGGCTTTAATGGATTTTCCTTTATGTTCTTTTAAGTTCACACTACTGTTCATTTATTTTTGATTACATATCAATAAACAGGTCAATTCCTTTCAGTTACAATTCCTTTCAGAATCTTTGTCCCTAGATCACCTTATACCCATTGAGATGCAATTCTGAACCCAGATTAACAACATTCACTATCACAAAAATGACCAGGAATAAGGTGATGGCAGCATCTTTAGCCCTGTTTAGATTTTACTTACCTGGTTTCAGCGAACATATGACAAGAGATAATGCCTAGTCCTGCCCCTTCTTATTGTGCTTTTGTCACCCGGAAAGCAACAAGCCTGAAGAGGAAAGGTTTCTGTAAGCATGGAGACTCTCCCTGTAAGCAAGAACTGTTATTTTCTGGTGGCCATACTTGCCGGGAAAATTTTCATATGAAAAGAAGATTCTCTTCAGGTTTGTTGCTTTGAACATGAGGAAGGACTGAAGGTAATGGATGAAGGTGCTCCCTCGTCCTTCATATGTTGATTGAAACCAGGTAAGCAATACCTGAACAGGGCTTGTAGCAGGCTGGAAGATGAGAGATGACGAAACAGACCAACACATTCTCTTCAGTTCTCACTGCAGCTAACAAGTGAATGTCTTTATTCTGAGCTACCTCCACTAAACACCTATTTCATTGATTGCCATGTAATTATTGCCACAGCCTGTTCTCTGTACTGCATCAGGTGGGACACTAAGGCAGAAGTGAGCAACTTCTGGTGGTCTGAGGTCCAATTTGGCAGCAACGTCTCCATGTAAAGCAAGCATGTCACTTGCTTTAAATATATTGCAGCATTCGCTACTGATATTTCATGGCAAGCCAGTAGAATTGATTTAAAGCAAGCTTGAGGCTTTCCTATCTGTTTCTAAATTTTCATGGCAATCCTCTACAATCCATTTACAGGAAACAAAGTGTATGATTTGCTGTCAAAATTAAGAAGTGTAGTTCTTAGAGGGGTGTTTGAGGGGGTCTGAAAAACAGCCTTGGAGCCACAGATGGCCCATGGTCCATATCTTTTCTATCCCTTTCTAAGATGGTTTCTGGATTTTGTTTTTATGTAAAAGCTTTGGACTAAATCTGACTGTTAGTCCCAATGAGAATGTACCAATTAAATCAATGGAATTTACAGACCTGTCAGCTTCTCAAATTACTATTGTTTAGTGGGTCTCTGCTTGTTGAAACTAACAACTGGATTTCAACCTTTGCAAGGCAAAACTGTTTATTCTTAAGCTTTTAAAAAATTTTTCCTATGTCTTAATAGTTAACCACAAGGGCAACTAAAATGCATTTGCGATGGACACATCTAGTTAAACTTAATGTATTTATGTAAGGGGATCAGCAATTACCAAAAAGGGCTTGTTCGGTTTTCTCAAATCACATTTCCAAGTCTTGGTCTATGTCACACCTTCTTTCTTGCCTTTTTCTCTTTTTTTTGCAACAGGATTCTAACTCGCTATGTAAAGTTCACTCTTCTTTATCCCCTTGACAGTTCCTACCTGTAACTCTTATTTCTATCGCCTCTATTTTCCACCTTCACTTACATGCCTTATTTTCAAACCTTCCGGCCCAATTTTTGGATAATCATTAAGGAAGCAGAACTTTTGCTATTTCTCATTAATTGCCAGTTCTTGAGATGAATGTTTGCTCATCTTGTCAATGAATTTCTCCCCTTAAAACAGGAGAAAAACAGGCAGAGTTCAGCCTGCAAGCTTCATTGCAGCCCCTAGGGGCTTTTGAAAAACTGCCCCAGGCTCGCCTCTGATATCCTGGTCAGAGAAAAAAAATCACCTGCAAAAATTATATTGTGTTCTTGTATGCCTCCAAGTACGGCAGTTTGGAAATAACTACCAAGATCTCTCAGTTCTCCCAAGAGGAAGTAGACATTCAGATACATCCTATATCGTTTTTGTTTTGTTTTTTGCATTTTCTGGGCTAGTATGGTCTGCCAGCATGATGTAGTGGTTTGAGCATTGGACTCTGACTTGGTAGGCTGGGGTTCAAATTCCTGCTTGGCCATAGAAACCTACTGGGTGACCCACTGGGTGACCTTGGACCTTGAGCCCTGGTGGCACAGTGATTGAGCTCTGGTGATGCAGTGGTTAAATGCTGGTGCTGCAGCCACAATGTTGTGAGTTCAATCCTGCAGGGCTCCAGGTTGACTCAGCCTTCCATCCTTCCATAGGTCAGTAAAATGAGTCCCCAGCTTGTTGGGGGCAATTAGCTAAACACATTGTAAACCACTTAGGGAATGCTTAGCACTGATAAGTGATATAGAAATGTAACTGCTAATGCTATTGCTATTGGATGAGTCACACTCTCTCTCAGAGGAAGGCAAAGGCAACCTCCCTTTGAACAAATCTCACCAAGAAGACCTTGTAATAGATTCTCCTTAGGGTGGTCATAAGTCAGAACGGACTTGAAGTCACACAACAACAACGATCTACAATGGGACCTCTGGAACTTATTCACTGCTACTTTCAGTACAAGCTATCTGGGCTTCCTTTTTCACCTTCCTCTTTCCTTTTGACCCTCCTGAGTGAAAGCAAGTCCTAAAAGAAATGGCAACGTTTTAGCTGCCCCATCCAACAGAAAATAGCTAAATATTTCATTCCTTTATAACTAAATAAAATAATAATATGTATGAAGAAATATATTCTCCAACACAATAATCTGAAAGGGCAGAAGCAAAAATAATACTAGCAAACTCCAGAATGAATAATGAACAAGTTTGCATTCAGCCACTGATACAGAACATCTGTTTCAGCAAACCATACTTTTTGTTAACCTAGTCCATAGTCTGCTGCAGCCAAATGAAATGTGATAAGATAACCTTATTTTGTCCTATAAGATATGTCTCACTTGAATGACTGGCAAGGTTTTAGGAAGGTTATTATGCCACAGGTGCCAGAGAAGGAAAGCTTATTTATGGAACAAGCATAAAGGCACAGAATGAGCACTGATCGGGATTTTCTTGCCATTTAAGAAATACTTTCCATGCATTTTCTTAGAATTTCCTTAAGGATCATAAACCTCCATTGGCAACAGACCATTCTGTAGATGAATAATATTTTGCTAGAGGTTCACAAAGGTCATGAGAAAATTATATAACTGTAGCTCAGAAAGTAGGAAGAGTAGAGAAATAATATACATTGCTTGTATGGAATAAATATACCAAAAGATGTGGCATGATTTGTCTTAACCAGAATCTGATATTGTTCACCAGATGATGCTGGGTGTATTCCTTACAAGTCCATGCAAAAGTCGGTTATCAACATTTTTTTTAAAAAAAGGACTTTTGCATTAATGCTATCTGTTTTAACCTGTAGAATTAACCTATGTAATAACACAATGTGGAGCAGGGTAATTTAAGCACTAGAAACATTTTGTTAAGTTTATTTTAGAACCACTGTGTTTAAATGAATCTTTGTGTGTTTGTTTCTTAAAATATGGTATGAGGCAAAACATATGAATGGCCTTCTGCATAGCTCCGTGGCATCTCTTTGATTCCCACACATGCAAATATGAACTAAAAGAAACATTTCGTTTACAAGGAACACAATGTTCTTAAAGAGAGCTCTAAGGACTGAAGACAGAGTAAAAGAAAAAAGTAAGGTATGTATACTATACAGCAAAAAACATCTCCCTCACCAGACGTTAGTGTTCCAGAACATGTGTCTTAGAATGAAAAATGAAGTGTGGTGTCTATAAAAATTATGCCCTTTACAACAAACCTTCATACTTGGATAATCAATCTAATCAAAGGAAAACTGGTGGCATTTGTGTGAAACAGCTGAACCATGGAAACATTGAAAAACTAGATACTGTTGGACTGCAATTCCTTTCAACTTCTTATAAGAGCTTATAGCAGCTAGGGCTGATGGAAGCTGCAATCCAGCCACTTCTTGAAGGCCAGATGTTTCTCTCTCCAGTTGTCTCCATGGAAGCAAAAGACAGTTTTCTACCTAGACAACTACACAGCTGAAGGCAGTTACAGTTAAGACTTTAATAAGTGATTCAACAATAACAATGACTGCATAGGTCTTCTGCATGGTAGCCCTGATACTTGTGGAGCTATTTATGATACTGATACTCTGCCTCCACATTCTGTGAAATTTGAGCTGCTTGCAGACAGAGAAAACAACCAAGACCTCCACTCTGTCTTCCACATATCCTACACCAGGCTTCTCTGGAGGTTCCATAGGCCATTTTCCAGAGGCTGTCTCAGTATCCCTCCCTTTTATAGAAACTGAAATAACACTTCTGTTTTTGTTTTTTTGTTTTTGTTTTTTTGTATTTTTGTTTTTTAAATATATGATCTTTAAACAAGGTGGGAAGAGGCTTGTGTTATACGAGAAACATCCCCTTGGGTCTCTGGAAAGGTAATTCTTCTGTTGTTTTATTTTCTTCTGTTTTAATAAGGATGACAGGGTTCACAGCATTCAATGGTTTTGGAAAGCTGTATGCAGAGCACAAGCTGCTTGATTCTCATCCATTTCCCCCACCGTCTTCCCTATCTCCATTCAGGCATTCTGAATACTGGATAAGGTAAACAAGAGGACCTCTTCCTTTCAGGTATTGTAATCAATGGTAACACATATTTTTTAAAGCTATCTATCGGTGGCATTCCAGTGACATGTAGGAAGCCTAATTAGAAACCCTTGTTTCAGTATATGAAGGTGAAGGTGAAATTAAAGCAGCAGAAGAAATTGAAAACATCACGGATGGGTGGAATTTCTGAATCCTATAGGCAACAAGGATTGTTCTAAAATGGAAAGGCAAAACAGAAATGCTAGAATTAATTAATTAAATTTTCCTCCCAGAGGGAAAAGCTTAATTAATTAATCGAAACAGAACTATCCTCGCTACTTGTTGTTACACTATTTTTCCCTAAAAAAAAAAAAAACAGGGTACAGAAATAAATGGCAACAACAAATTACAGAGAAAATCAGTTGGTTGGAGAGATATACAATCTTCCTAACAGCAGAATGAAAACATTATATTTTTATGCTGCTCTTTGTAAAATAATACAGAATTCTAGAGCTCAACTGGGTTTTCTGTGATCCTTCATTCACATCTATGAGGTATAGAAATCAATCAGTTCCACTGACTGAGGCTTTAGCATACACGGCCTACACAGAGGGTTCTACAAGGAGCAAACAGCATTCCTCATGCCTGCTGGTCATTGTGCAATGATCATGGCTTCTTGTTGTCATCTTCAAGTCATTTCAAAGGTGAACCTATCATGGGTTTTTCTGGGGCCAAGAGTCTGTGACGTCCCCAAGGTCACCCATGGGTTTCCATGACCGAAGGGAGAATGCAACCCTGGTCTCCAGGGTCATAGTCCAGTGCTCAAATGACCACACCACTGGCCCCTATTTTTAACCTTGCTTTTTGCAATGGCTCAAGACAGGCAATGGCATATTTATTCTAGAGATAAATGACTTGAAGGCACACAACAAGAACAAATACATATAAAATCCAGAGGCTTCATTTGTGAAAGAAAGAGCCCCTTTTATTCTAAACACTTTTAAAAAATCATCTGCTCTAGTATCACATGAATCTGCAAAGGACTAGTGCCAAACTGGATTTACAAAGACGAGAAATGCTTACACTGCCTCTTTGTGGGGTTTTAGTGTTTTAATGCTGTCAGTGGGAAAATGAATGCTGGCAGCTTTTCTCCTAATGCTCAGGTGTGGAGAGGACCTCTACCATGAGGTAGGCCCCTCACATTCTTTCTGATGGTGGAGGCCAGTGGAAATGTACCAGTGTGTTATACTCTCACCATCAACACTGGAGTAGAGGGTTGTCAGGACAGCTTATGTATATATCCGCAAATTTCAAATATATTTATGGGCATATACTAAGTGACACATACATACTTATATTCATTGAGCCATACATTTATCTATACTATAGTAGATTTTGCTGAAAGTGAGTCCACCAAATCATTTTATTAATTCATATTAATTCATTTTATTAAACACAACAGATTAAAGCAGCCTTAAAAGCTGAAATCAGTCAGTATAATCAGACAAATTGGGCTATGAAAATAAAAGATTAGATCATTATTTTAAACTATATTTTAGTCTTTTAGAAACTTGGCCATTTGTGCTGGACAAGAATTTGGATATTTAAAAAAGACACTAACCACTCATTAGTGGAGAATTTATCATATACTTCAATAAATGAATATTTTGTTCTAAAGTAGGTGTATGGGGGAACATATCATACTCCCAGCCTTTTTGAAGAGCTGGGAACAGTGAAGCAAAACAGAAGAGGACTAGAATCCACATGGTAGAAGAACTAAGATGAACTAAGATTAACATAGTCTAGAGTGCATATTAAGACCTAATGTGAGGTACAGATAATAACAATGAAAAAAAACCCTGTAATTCACCACCACTACCACTACTTTTTTCTGTTCAGTAGTATCTGGCAGAGTTCTCCTGAGTGGTGAAAGAACTTCTACACTCTGCTCAAAATTGAAAAATTATAGTACCATCAGTGGCTCACTTGATCATTTTGGAAAACGTTTTGCAGACAAAATTGATTACATCTGTTCTAAGAAGGATTCAATTCTACAAACAAAATTAGAGATCGAGGAAACCACACTGTGGTCAAGATGATTTTCCATGGAGAAATTTTCAACTATTAGCACTGAGGATGTGGACTGATTCCTTGGAGAAGGGAGACATTCTCAATATGTAAGTTTAACACTTACCCAACTTGGCTTAAAGCAGCAAGACATGGCAGGTGTAAAGAGGTCTCCCTATTTCAGAGAATGAAGGAAAACGCTTCCCAGAATTCTGGAGGATGCTGTGGTAAAGCCCTTATTTTCAAAATCCAACCTTGACCTTTGTGATAGTAATAACTTTTGCCCTATATCCAGTCCTTCAAAACTCACCATGGAAGTGCATGGTTGTGTCTCAGCTGCAAGGTTTTCCCATTCCAGGCTATGACAAAACTATCAGCAACTGTAATGTCATGAATAAAAATACTTACACCCAATCAAAGTGCAATGCTACGGACAAACACACATGCCTGCACACATATTTTTCTCTTCTCCATCTGCTTTGAAATAAGTAAGGCCCACAGGATTTGTGAAACACTACCAAGCTTGTCCTTTGGATAAAAGTACTTACCAAGTTAACAACACACTTGTTGACCTACTCACACCTGCAAGAACTTCAGTGTCTTGGAAAGAAAATCATACACTGCTTGTATAAAACTCTTCAGACAAGTGGCTGAAATCATAACATTGTTTCCTTTGATTTCTGTAGCTGGACAAGCGTACTTTCAGCATCCCTACAGCCATTTTAAAAAGTTCAGATAATATTGATGTTTAGACACTCCTGCTGTTTTTAAGTACAAAAATATCCTGAAGTGTTGTCTAATTCATACTTCCTGTTGACCTTTAAAATATGGTTGATTTTACCAACACATCTTCATATTAAGTGACCTTATGTGGATGTCCTACATTTTTTAAAAATACTGTTTGATTTATCACGGCCAAATGGCAAATAAGAAGCTCTCAGAAGTCGATTCATAGTTTTAAAAATCCCTTTTAACTATGCCAGACCATTACAAGTTTTTATAAAAGAAAACACTGAAAAACAAATGCTGTATAAAAACTGCAATCAATTTGAAAAAAAAAATGGACAAGAAAACCATCCACTTACTGTTTCCAGTGCCGTTATTCGTACCTGCAAATTAAAAAGAAAATAACACATTGTCAGACCACATAAGGAGATAGCCAAAAAAATAAACATACACCTGTACAAAACTTTGTACAGCTCTTTTACAGAGTATGGTCATACAGGCATAATTGCCTTTACCTATGGTGGTGTTGGCATTTCTGCTTTGGCTGCTAAGGAACATATTCTATTGCAGTAGTATGCAAACAAGCTTGCACAACTTGAAATTCCACCATCATGTTACTGCCCTGGCTAGTCCGAGCTTTGGGGATATTAAAAGATATCCCTTGATATCACAATTCGGCTGCACTTCTCTATTCCTTTCCATGTGCTTGCGAGGCCACCGGACAAGCATGTAAACAAGCTCAGCCGCTAATAGCCGTAAGATTCATGGACAATACAGGCAGGCCAGAAATAGATGACTCACTGCTTTAGGAGACCTCCAGGCAACTACTCTAATTAAGTGTGCACGCCACTTACAAAAGAGCCTCTGCCCCGCGATGGCAGCTTGATGAGTAAACTATGCAATACCCAAGTACTCTGCGTTTGCATACTGGCTACTCTACTGAGAACTGCTACGATAACTCAAATCATTCAGATTCTGACCTTTCGGAGGCTTTGTCTCCAACTCCAAATCTATTGTTTTCCCCCAAGTACGGCATAGCCTGCAGTCACAATTCTCCTTATAAAAACCCTTGAGTCTGAGACCTTCCTCGGATCGCTCCCGAGTTTCATCCCGCCTTGCTGCCGCTTTGCTTGGCGAGCCTCCCCTCAGCTCCACGTGCTGACCTACATCGCACCCCAGCTTCGCTCTCTATTTTTCTGGGATTCAGGACAGGTGAAGTATCACCCAAACAAGCAATCCCTCTAAAAATCCCTCTATACCACTCCAACCTTTATTTTCTATAGTTATCTTGTATGAGTGTGTCGCATACACTGTTTTGCTTGTATTTAATAAACATCATTTATTATTTCAACTTCTGTGTTCTCCTTGACTCGACCCGACCCCGTAGACATAGGGTTCAAGATCTTGCTACGTTACCTGCCTCTTGTAATGCTAAGCAGTGCTCTGAGCTAATTTTCTCCACCTTTAGTGTGAGCACATTTTGGTGTCCCTCCCGGGACCCCCAGTACACAGGGTAACAATCATGACTCCAGGAAAAGTTGAAAAATTGAGGCAACTATCTTGATTCGCACCAAAGTAAGTACATGTATCATACGTGCATGTATTCTCACAGACAGTTCACAATAAGGTGGTGCTGCAAAGAAATTCCTTTCCCCCTCAGCATCCTTCCCACTCCAGAAACTGTGAGGACTACATCTAAGCTCAGAGGAAACATGGAATCCATGGAGATCAAAAAGTCTCAGTGCTTTCTTCTGACAGACGTGGCTGTGCTGCAATGTCAAGCCTAGGATAGTCTCAGGCTTGCATGATGGCAATGAGGAGAATAGCCCTGAAGGGCTGTACATGGTTTGTAAGCTGCAAAATATCCTTGGCTTGCAGCCCCCAGAAGGAGATCAGAAAAATCTGTTTCCTGGTTTAAACTAATCATAGTTTATCATTGGCATGCTTTCTTTTGTTAGCTTGTTTCAATAATCCATAGTTTAAACCAGGGTGGGCAACTCTGGCAGGCCTGAGGGCCAATTTTTGATGCCAGGGATGCTTCACAGACCACACAGTAGCCTCAAAAATCATAGAATCATAGAGTTGGAAGGGGCCTCATGTCCATCCCCTGCTCAGTGCAGGAAGTCCAGTCTCTTTCTGAAGATACCCAGAGATATCTACCACCTCTCTAGGTAAGTGGTTCAATTGCCAAACTGCTCTGTCAAGAAGTTGCTTATAACGTTGAATCAAAATCTACACTTCAAGGCATTAAACCTGCTCTAGCGATCTGGGACAGCAGGTAACAGGCCTGTCCCCTCTTCTCTGTGACAGCCCTTGAGGTACACCCTGCAATCCAAGCTAACAGCTGTGGGTTGACTTCTGGTTTTGTTTCTTGCTATTTTGGGAGCTTGGGGAGTAGAAGTCTGTTAACTTCTCCTAACACAAAACTGCCACCTAGAAGTTGAAACTAACATATCTTTCTCAATGGAGGAAAGGGCTTTTCAGGGTCCACAGGCTCCAAAACCATCCTTGGGATTTCTGTGCAGCCTGCAAGCAACACTATGCTAGTCCTACATACATGTACACACACACACACACACACACACACATTTGTGTGTGGGTATATGTATCCCACCATTTCCCCCAGACCTGGACTCAAAGTACCTTACGAAAAATTTAAAAGTTACAAATAAAAGCACATACAGGTAAAAACATACAAAATGATATTGTTGAAATGTAATTAGGCTTTCTGTAGAATTAAAGACCATTCCAAATATGTCAATTGAAAAACCAAGAAATAAAAACAGAATGGCACACTATTCAAAGACCTCTTCATATAAACAAACAATCAAGCCCCCAAATCCATCCTGATTGCCACCCTTCAGTCTAACCTTCCTGGGATGGGAGTAAAAGGCTGGGAGCAGAGACTGAGAAGGCAGCCACCAGACGTATCTGTTAGGGTGGCAGGGCTGCCAGAATGGTTCCTATGAAGATCTCTAAGGCGGAGCAGGCCTGTATTGGGTGGACGTGGCCCTTCATGTCATCTGGATCTAAGCTGTATAAAACATTATACGTCATAGTCAGGACTTTGAATAGTGCACAGAAACAGACCAGTAGCTAGTGGGGCTGCTGTAGGAAGAGTTTTGTATGCTGCTTGGAAACAGCCTCATTCAACAATCTGTCTGTCTGTCATTCTGTCTAAACTGGGAATGAAGGGCAGTTTAAATGAAGTCTCACAGAAACAAGCCAGGATGAGATATCACAATTTTATCTTGATTTGCTTCAGTAAAATCGTAGTTTGAACTAAATACAGTTTGTCCTTGATGTACATAATGACAAACTGTAATTAGCTTAGAGGCAGGAGAAGAGGCATTTGAACATCTCCTCATAATCATGCTATAAGGGCTGAGGGAAGCTCAGCGTTGTCCCAGTTTGTTTGTACAGCACTAAACCAAGGTTATCTAGCAAGCCTACTGCTGCTCTCCTCCTGTGATGTGGCTGTGTGAAAGAAATCATTTGCATCTATGCACTAGCCCAGAGCAGAAGTAAAATATATTTTATTAATTATATATATATATATTCTGCCTTTTCTCCAATAAGGTCAAGACAGACCTTATTGCTCCCCATTATCCTTAGAACAACTCTGATAGACAGAGCAGATTCAGAAAGAGTGACTTACCTAAGATCACCCAGTGAATTTCACGGTTCACTGCAGACTAAAAAACTGAACCTCCAAGGTCATCGTGCAATAATCTAACCATTATACTACACTGGCTCTCTTAACCATTATTTGTGCTAACTGCAGCTTGCTGCCTTAACACTAGTTGATATGCCAAATGTACAGAAAAATCATTGTTGAGTTAATTGTGTTTATCACTCTACAAGCAGAGAGTACAGAAAAAAAAGAAATTGACTTAATTACGGCTTATTCAAGATGCAGTTAAAGTGCAGAACATGGTGTGCAACCACCAACTTGACCCCTTGGCTTGGTCCTTAACCATGGTTTAAGAAAATACGTGACACATTTGACTATGTCTAAAGGAAATAACCACACATAGTATAGTATATACTGTTTGTATATACTGATAATTCTTCTGTAATGAAAAGCACCACAGCAAATGCACTTTAAGACACATAGCAGTTTTTTGGTTTATTCCTAAACATGCTCAATCACCGGTCTTTTTTCTCATCTCCCATCTCGACGTGTCTAAATTAGTAACCTCACGTACTGTGTACCTGAATGCCTTTCTACCATTCCATTCCATTTGCTCACCTCTGTCTGTGAAGAAGGGCCATTTCCAATCCACAGTTCTTTTTATCATTCATCCCTTTTTATAACTTTACACAAGCTCCTGCTACAACTGCAATGCACTCATTTGAAGAACTAGGCCTGTAGTAATTTCATTTTGGATAAAGGAATTACAATGAAAGCAAGAGGAAAAATTGGGAACTGTCCCTCTTCTTGCGTTTATAGAAGTCTTATGAGGTTATTTGTATGTTTGTGGTAGCAAGAGTCATCATGTGACCAAAGACAAAGAGGAATCGCTGGCAGGGCATTTGGTGTGAATTGGGTTCAATTGCCTTGGAATTCAGCCTGGTAATGTGACCAAGATAATCCAATTTGAGGGTTTTCAATAGAGGACATACAGAACAGCTCACGCATTTGGAAAGAAAGAAGGATCTGTGTGGTTAACGGCTCTGAAGAAAAGCAAGTCATAATTTGGGGCCGAAGATCTACTGAGACAGACCCGCTGTCAATAACAAATATTATATTTACATACATAGGCCTTATCACCAGACAAGATCAAATGTGAATTATTCTTCTTAATCATTGCCAGAGATGCCGCTTTTTAAAATATTAAACTCTTATCAATTCCTACAACTCCCCATCTAATACACCTGTGTTGCCTTGGAGAGTCTGGGAACTGTAGTTCAAAAAGCAACTCCTAGCTTCAGTCCAGAAAAAGTTTTTAAGGTTTTTTTGAAAAAGAAACTGTTACAGAAGAGATTAAGATATTCAAAAAGAGAAAAACTAGGAAGGTTATTTATGGACAAAGAAAATCATTGCCATATATCCTTAATTTGTAAAGCTCCAGAAATAACTAACTAGTTCCATCCACTAACAAATGTGACCACCCACATCAGAATATTAATAAAGTGGGGGGTGGAATCTCTGCCCCTAGTTCCTTGATAAACCAGAATTGTTTCTCAAACAAAGATGAAAACATTAAAAAGAAAATCTCTGTGCCTAATATTAGCAGCCTGAAGCATACTATGGGTTCACCTTCCTTTCACAGGATACTTCGGCAGGAAGTGTCGAAGTTAGCAACGCTTCATATAACAAGAAGAACAGGTGGTAGATTTACACATTACTCTTTGGTCATGAATGCCCTTCCTACAAAGTAGGCAACCATGGAATTTGTCCAGTGGGTTGGTATCTGCTTATATGGAACTCAATATGCTATAGTAGCTCAGCCATTGAGTCACATACCTCTTTTTAGAACAATTTTAGGCCTTCAAATTTAGGATGAAGTTAAAATAGGTTATTTTCTCAATTACGTACTAATGTATATTTTTGCCGGTTTAATATGCAGAGGTTAACCAAGCATTTCCTTTGGGGCTGGAACGTTTTAACTAAAAGCAAGTGAAATGATTGAAGGAAGCATTCTATTTCGCAGTGCACAAGGCCTTTGTGCATGGGTAGTTCAGTAATACTTCTGTCTTCAGGGTAAAAACGAGAGACTCTTGGGGCAGTGTTAAGCTGAGCAGATTTATTGTGTTAAATCTGTTAGTTTTTAAGGTGCCGTAAAACCATGTCGTTGTCACTCTTATTGTGGTTGTTATTTTTGTTGTTCTGGTGCTGTTGCAACACACTGTCACACCTACTCCTGCTAAATTGTTTTTAGTAAATACGTATGCATACGCATGCGTATATCAATGGAAATATAAGTGCACGTACTGATAGAGGATAAGAGTTCACATATGTGATAAAGTAGACTTTAGTCCATAAACGGAATGCTATAATTGCTCTGTGTGCATGCATGAATGCATGTGCATTTATTCTAAACTATTTTCTTTTGTGAGCTACACAGAAGAGTCAGTTGGCTCATGAATTATGGGGAAACAGAAAGGTAAACAGCCCTTCTCATATGCCACTCACCAGAAAGCTTTAAAATCATAACCAACAAACAACTCCAACATTGGTTCAAGAAGAATATGCGTCGGAACTGAGATCAGACTTAGAACAAGAGCAGGCCACAGATGATAAAAGTTTGGCCTAAACATTTGGAGCCAACTTCGTGAAAACTGCAGAAAACTGCAGTAGCAACATCAGAACCTACATAAAGGTTAAAGTAAAAAGAAAACACCATAAAGCATTTTCATGCAAAGAAAGACATCTCCTCACATACTACAGATGTTATAAGAAGCAACATCTTATATTGTTCAATAGCAGGAGCATATATACATATGTACACACAAACAGTGGCGACTAAGAAACTAATCCTTTATTTTATGTCCAAACAACGTAGAGGAAAAAACGCCTAGGAAATCACTTCAAATGGGTACCGGCACAACTACAGATCAAGATTATATGCAGTAAACAGATCCCCTTCTCATTTATTTACAGCTGCAAATGGTAGGCACAATGGTACAGAGGGCACTGAAGTAGTTGAACAAACTTTGTGCATTCTCGGGGTGAACCAAATTAATGACTTCCCACATTATTCCCTTTTGTGGACATTCTACAATGCTTTGAAATAAAAACCTGTCTGCTTCTTTAGGTATGGACATGGAGAAACTCAGGATTCTTTTTAACCTTTGACTGTCTTACTCAGCAACAAATATCCACTACATTTAGCGTAGTGACCAAATTCCCAGTGGCAGATACATACAGCAAATTTATCTTATCTGGTGTTGTCATCTTTAAAGATTAAAATCTAAGCATAACTTTGTATGGCTCTGACAGATACATACTTGGCAATGTTGCCCATCCAAAAACTGAATCATAACTTTCGTATTTGATTATTTGTTCATAAACTTTGTGCACAATTTAAAACACTAAAATAATGAGTGAATTTGAAATTCTATTTGCAATTTAAATTTTTATTATGATTTGAGCTGCCTATTATGATTCAACCTAACTATTACATTCTATTGCAATGACTACCTGGTTGAACAATACACCTGAACATGACAGTATGGATAAAAGAAGAGGCAAAGACTTTGTGTAAGCACAAAAGGATCTCTGCAGTAGGAAATAAGCATTGGTCAGAAAATAAGTGGCATTGTGTGTTGCCTTCATCAACACACACATGTGCCTTTAATGGCAAAAGATGTTGTCCTGTTACTGAACAGAAACAAGAAAAGTAGCTAAGGTAGATAATGTTACAACTGGCAACACTCCATGCTTTCTGTGTTCAAAAAAAGAAGAAGTCCAGGGCAACAATGCTGAGTTTTGTTGCAAGCAGAGGGAGTGTGAGGGGGAGAGAGCCAACAGGAAGAAGACTCCTACAGAATGCAACACAAATTGCTAATACAGTCATCCCTCCACATTTGCTAGGGTTAGGGGCACAGGACCCCTGTGAAAGTGAAAAAAAACATGAATAACTCCAGGCCCTCCCAAACCAGATTTAACACAGAAAAAAAGTATGATCACCATATTCAATCCACTGTGGATTCCTTTGAGGCATCAGAGTTCCTTCACAAGGCAGAACTGGGTGGCTGGTGGGGCTTACTGCCACCTCCACCGCTGTCCCACACCATTTTTAAGAGCGACTTACAAGCCTTGTTCACAGTTTTTCAGTCTCACAAGGCTTGCAGCCCCTATTAAAAATCGCACAGGGCAGTAGCAGAGCTGACAGCAAATAATCCGTGAATAATCAAATCTACAAAAGTGAAACCTGCAAATGTGGAGGGCTAACTGTACTGTATCAGTTTTGAAACCACCATTCTGATTAATGTATACTCCAGCTGGGGAGAGCAGCTAATGACAGCATATATGCTGCTAAGGCAGGTGCTACAGACATGAGGATTCGTACAAATGCCTACATGCAAGACATTTCTATGAAACATAGGCCTGAGCAACTCTGTAATTCCAGCTGAATGCAGCCCTCTAACTGTATCTCATGTCTCCACATTTGCATTCTCAGCCAGATAGCAGTAATTGCTTGGGGCTCTGAGAAATCACAGAAAGGGTTTGAGCCCCTTCGCTGTCACGACTTGTGGGCTGCAGTAAGCTCAACAGATACTGCTCTTGCCTCTACCATCAGAAACATTATAGGTGGGCTGAGAAGGCGCAATGCCTTTCCTATTGTAGCACCAAGATTCTGAAGTGCTCCTCCCAGGACAGTCCTGGCCTCATCAGTTTGGGCAGCCAGCCAAGACTGACTTCTTACATTATGGTGCTGCTGTACCATCACTTCAATATACATTTTTGCGTGCAACCTTTGAAATGAGAACATGCCTGCTGATAACTTAAACAGTGCGCACTGAATTACGAGCTATTCTAAGATTGACTTTTAGCTTTAAAAATAAATAATGAAAATCGGCCCTAGTTGAAGCCGAACTTCAAAGACTGATGGACTAGTCTCAGTTTTGTCCCATATCTGAAAGAAGAAAAGTGTCACCTAGATGTCTTGCAGTGAGGAAAGGATAAAGGTAGCAAGAAACTACCTTTGTCTGTTCTTTAATACTCTATCTTGTTATGCAAGCATGCCAGCATTGAAGGCACAGTTCTAGAATTTCCAATTACTGCATAATGAAACCTAATAAAAATGGTCATTTTTATCAAGTGAAAAAATAGAGCCAATTAGCAGATTAGGGCCGCTAGAATGGCAGTTGCCACCAGTGTGGTGTTATATTTGTTAATGTGAATTGGTTTAATCTCTACTGGACTCATTGCATTGTGTAAAAAAAAGAAAAAATATTTGAAGCATATCCGTTTAAAAAATGATCTACAATTTTTCTTCAAAAAAAAAAAAATTCAGTCCAATAAGCATATAGGGAAAGGAAATACAGTTAATGTGCATCAGAGGTACTGAAGTCTACTTTCATTTGTAATTATAATACTACAAATAGGAAGCTGCACGTCTTCTCCTCCTCATATGCAGTTGTGTCTGAAATATACTTCTTGTTAGCTAGTGCTAACACTAGCCTGCATAGCGAGTGGAGAGGAACACTGGGAGTTGCAGTTCAAGAACATCTAGAGGGCCATGTTTCTCCACCCCTGTTATTACAGAAATGTTCCAGCAGAGCGCTACTTCCCTGGGTTTCCTTTTTTGAAACTTTTCTGCCCCTCTTTGATTTTATTCTTCCTTGGGGTTTACCAATATTGATGCTTCTCTCATTTATTAGTACCTTGTTGTGTTTCCAAACATGTTAGCCTTTGCCACCTGAATTTGCTATTAAAGAAAAGTTATACTTTTTCAAACAGAAGGATCACAATCCTAAGCATATTCATCACTGCGGAGTAAGTCTCACTGAACCCAGTGAGGTTTGTTTCAGAGTAAACGAGCTTAGGACAACACTATAAGAAATGCTGAACATGCGCACTTTAAAGACAACATGAAAACCATCTACAAAGAAGTTTGCCTCAGTGGCAACTAGTTAAATGGACAGTACATGGTTTTCAAGTATCCAAATGACAACATAAATTGGATATACGGGCTGGATAAGCCCACACTGTAACAGAGTGAATAAGTTAGAAAAAGATTAAACATCCTCATTCTATATTATGTCCCAGTGATGGTCACTTTCGTGTGAAATTGGTCAGATTGACGATTAACAGGGTGCAAAAGACTTCAGATAGTTCCTTTGCCTAAGCCTACCCACATTACAAAAAAAATGTATGGGCCTAATCCAGATTTGCACAAAAACAGAATCCACGGAAGTAGGGTGGCCAGAGTGGAAAGGGAGGATTCTTGTACCTTCGATGGTTGTGTAGAAGAGGAATTTCAGGTGCTGGTTATCGCACAACCATTTTACAGGCCACGCCTGCCGAAATTCCCTCTTCCGTGCAACCACTGAAGGTAAAGGAACCCTCTCCAGTTTTCACTCTGGCAACCCTACACGGAAGCGTCCGTAGAGCTCAACAGAATCCCCCTGCCAAAATGAACACATGAGCAGACAGTATGAGTCTACATGAGAAACCTGCAAGTACCAACCACGTCCCCCATTCATCATCCCTTCCTGTGTCACACAGATTACTTCTGTTTAAACACAACAGACATATGTAGTGTATGAAAAGAAGGACCAATGTGGATATAGGAATCAGAAACAGAGTTCCCATTTCCTATCAGCTTACATCTTCCCTTGCATTCTGGAAGGGACTAGGAAAATAGGCTTGTGTTCATTCACGGAACACAACACAGCCAAATACTAAGGCTGGGGGAGCGCACTACAGTATATAATTAAAAGTGCGTAGTACTCACAGTGGCAAGAAAATATTGTGGAATAGTTTTTGTAACACATTATCATGTCTTAATAATGCAGATTCTTTGTCAGTGCCCTCTTAGATTGTTTCCTTACAAGGGAAAGAATCAAAATCAAGAGACCAAAAAACAGCAGGGAATTGTGAAAGGAGTGGAGAATCTGACTCATATTTGCAAGATGCAAATCTGTTGTACAAGTTGTCATCTCAAATTGTACCCACCTGTACGTAGCAATTATGGGATAGCCTTAGTAGAAAGCAAGAAAAGACTTATCTGTTTACATCGCTTCCCTCCCCCGCTTAAAACTTCATTTTGTCTACTACTAGACTGTTCAAAGAAGAGCCAAAAAAAAAAAACAAAAGCTTTTTAAAAATAGCCAACTAGTTATATTAAGTAGTAAAAAAAGAAGCCATATTCCTCTTTTCAAACAAAATGTAAGTAGAACAGTTTTGTGGGATAAGAAGGGAGCTGTAGCTCCCTCTGCTGGTCTCTTTCTTTACTACCTTAGAAAACTAAAACAACATTTAAGGGGAAATAAATGGCTTTTCTAAAGTTTTTTTTTTTACAAAAAAAAAAGCACAAAAGGAATAAATCCAGATTTCTTCACTTCTGATAAACACCATCATCTTTTTAGATATATACAACAGGTTCCCATGCCACGCCTAAATATAAACTTTCAAACCTAGACATAACACAACCATTCTTCCTTTTCCAAAGCTGGCAAGATGACTGAACTTTTCGGAGCAAATGTTATCATCATCAGTAATATCCTGCCAATTTTTCTTTCCTGTAGACTTGAGTGTTTTATATGTCATACTTCTGAGAACAGCACAAAGATGTCCTTTCTAAACAGTCAGTCTAAAGCCCAATTCACGCATATGCCTGGTGGCATGATTGACGTTTGAGGACGCCAGTTAAGAGCCAGCCACTTTACTTGACAAGGCATTTCAGTGAGGCAGCTTCTTACAGGGCTTCAGTAATTTCAGCCCCATTACCACAGACTCCTAAAGAAGAGAAGTCATTCTGGCATGGTTAAAGTTAACATAACCCATATGGGAAACTGCTTCTTAACACCTCACAAAAATGAGGATTTTTTAGAAATCAGTTCTTAAACTACCCCAGCCAGTCTGGTTTTCAGACATACTGGCTAGGGAATCACAGGAGTTGTAGTCCAAAAAGTAATTTTTCCAAGGCCTGCTTTCCACAAAAAAAAAAAAAAAAAATAGCTTCCACGCAGTTGTTTTCTACGCATATTTGTGCATTTCAAGATGCACAAATGAATCTGGTTCAAAGCCTTATACTACTCTAAAGTGACAGAAACTAAATACCCATGAGTCAGGATGTAACCAGTAAGTTCAGATTCAGTCTGTTACCCCCACATCAGCACTGTTTCCCTGACCTTTCAGCCAAGCTGATTCCCTTGTCTGCTACCCCCAGGATCCAAAGTGCCTGAGCAAGCCTTCTCCCTTCCAGCTAACAATATACAGACTTTCTTCTTTGTCAGCCCATCCTGTATTTATTTAAAGGTTGTTTTTTTTTATCCCACTGTTTAGCCACAAAGTATCTCCAAGCAGCTTACATAAGATCAATTAAGCTTTCCTCCAAGATGCATTTTCCCTTGCCCATTTATCCTTAGTTCTTAGGTTTCCCACCGTACCACTGCCCCCTAAAGTCAACTTTTCTGAAACTGCTGCTTGTTCAAAGCACTGCTTACTCTGATCTCACTTTCCTTTTCTCCACTGGGGCTTTGTTTAACTACAGCAGTGGTGGGAATCATGCTGCTCTCCAGATGTTGTTGGACTGCAACTCCCAGTATTCCTCACCTTTGACTATGCTGAAGGGCTGCATGAGTCTCACCCCTGAATTAGATGCTCAGGTTCCCAGCCCAAGTCCTTGCAACCTGCTTGACAACTCGGATAACAGAAAACAGCTTCTCTCTCTAGCTGTGGCATTTTTTCCTGTTTGATTTTCCCTCCTAGATTTTGCACAGTTCTTGTTCTCTGGAGGAGTCTCCCCTAGTAGTTAGAATATTTTGGAGCATTCCATGAGATCACAGCAACTCAGTAAACAGCTGGGAATGGAGATCCTAAAAAATCCTAAAACATTCAGTTTTCACTCTGTTTCAGTTATGTAAGGGAGAGGTAGAACACATACTTTTAAAAGTGGTGCTTTGGAAGTTTTTGCTAGTGGATAACCAGATGGTGGCTGGGGAAATATGCTAACTTCACCCACCTTTCCCCTCCCTGGTTGCTACTGTGGCAGTAGCATAGATGGAAGAGGAAAAAGTTCCTTAATATGATACGTAATCATATAATACATAGTATAGGTAAGGATGTTATATAATATGAGTAGTGACATCACCACTGCTAATGCAAGAGACATAGATTACAATTCATCCTGCTTGTCATGCTTAAACATATTACAAATCACAAATCAGTTTTCCCTTTGACATTTTTAATCAGATGTTGGATGGTCATCTGTCAGGAATGCTTTGGTGGTATATTCTTGCATGACAAGGGGTTGGAATCTATGGCCTTTGTGGTCTCTTCCAGCTCTGTGATTCTATGATTCTATTCACTGCCTCACTGACGTGGGAGCCAGCAGCCACCACTGCTGAAAGATCCTTCTCAATCCACACTTCTCCCTGGTTGCTCTGAAAGGCAACATACTAAATTCTCATTCCTAAAACATAAAGCTTGTGTTCAGGTGTCCTTCATCTTCTCTTCCATCTTTGATTGGCTGGTTGTGTCCCTTCCTGCTCCACCTACCAATTATCTGGATGGACTCGATGGCCCTTGTGGTCTCTTCCAACTCTTATGATTCTATGGTTCTTCTCTGGCTCAGAATGCAAACTGAATTCCTCACCCTCAATTTTTTATCTTGGCCAAACAAAGGAAAGTAATGACACTTCAGACGTAGCTGTACAAAAGCCCCCAAAGGTATATTTTTAAAAATCTGGGGGACTGTGATCTTTTCTGAGCTACTGTCAGGTTTGAGAGATTTTGCCTTTGTTTGAATTGTCATTTGCATCCACAATTGGATGCTCTGACAGGACAGTGTAACATTGCCCATTTATTTATTTAATTTATATCCCAGCTTTCTCCTGGCATACAATTCAAGCCAGTTTGCAACCATTTAAAACAAAGTACGATTCCAAAACTACTAACGCAAACATTAAAAGAGAATTAACCCAGAGTTCTATTGAAAACATACAAATTAAAACACACAAGTGAACCGTTAAAAAATGTTTAAGAATGCAATAAAATAGAAATACACCACCCACATTAAAAGTTGCTTCTGCTACAACAAATTAAATATCAAACACCTGCTTAAATAAAAAAAAAAGATCTTTGCTTATTGGCAAAGGCAGGGAGGCAGGGAGCGGGCCAACTGGATCGCTTGTGGAAGGAAGTTCCACAGCTTGAGAGCATCCACCTGTCACTCCACTGGAAAAACCCTATCCCAGGGTCTACAATTTTGATATTAAACATGATTCCGTGTGCCTGAGAGGTCGCCTGGATGAGCACGTAGGCAGTCATGGTCGAACGACCGAAAACCAGGTCAGGCCAGTAAAATCCCCCACCACGTAGCCCCAGGAGACCTCAAGGTATGTAAGCCCACAATAAATACAGGGTCCTCAGCCCCAAGAAGCTGACTTGAGAGGATTAGCGTGTTTGTCCCAAGCTGAGCAAATATCCTATCAGGCGAGGATGATTTACATGAAGTCACATCACAATCAAATGCAGCCGAAGAACCCGAGACTTTGGCAACACCTTGTAATCTCATCACACAAAGGAAGTTACCTTTGTGGAGCTGCTTTCTCGTTGCCACACCCATTGTTCTCCCCGGGAAAGGGTTAGCCCTCCAGGTACTTTTTCCCCTACAAATAGTCCCAGTTTTTGAGCGGTTCTTTGGATCGCTCCCAGTCATCCCAGCAGACCGTAGCTCCACCCAATGAGTAATCCCCTCAGCCCTCTCCGTGCTGAGCCCCACTTCTCCGCTGTCTTCCCGGATCAAGGACTCCAGGAAAAGGTGCAGTATTACCCCAGCTACAACCCCTTCAATATTCCCCTATCCAGTTTCCTCTCTTTTGCTTCTTAATAAGTCTTGAGTGAGTGTGTGAGTGATTGCGTTGGTGCGTGAGATTTTCATTCAATAAAATCATTTATTAGACATTTTCGTTTGGTTTTTGGCCTGGCCTGACCCCGTAAAAGCTGGGTAAAAAGACCCCACTAGGTTACCTTGCCTCTCGCATTGCTATTGCTCATGCTCTGGCTAGTTTCCATTCCCCATCACGTGGAGCCCATTGAGGTGTCCCCCAAGAGACCCCAGAAATCAGGGTAACACACCCCGAAGGGTCTCTCCTATGTCCTCACTAAATGTGCCTGTCATGATAGTGGGACCAAGAGAACGCCCTCTCCCCCTGAGGCTCTTAATGCCCAGGCAGGCTCATACAAGGAGATGTGGTCCTTGAAATGGAATAGCTTTTAAACAGAAATGATAGCAAAAGACACTATCATTATCTGTAGTCACAGTGCTGTCCTTGCAGAAACAGAAGGACCATGATGGTATCAAAATACTTGTTATTACACAAGGAGCTGTGCAAACATTTCACACAACTAGTTGTATGGCCAGTTGTACAAAAATCCCTGAAATTCTGGGAGCCATAGTCCAAAAAAGTAGCATTTCTAACCTTTGAAGGCCAACCTCGTTGCTTGCTTACATGTTTGCCTCCTGTCTTGAGCTGTGGAGCAGCTTTGGAGATAACAAGAAAGAACTTATTTTAATTCATTGATACAAAGAACGTCCTGCTTTTATTCATGGAGACACTCTGCCCTTATTATCTCGATGAATTAAAGTACCACTGAAGCTCTGCTTTTGTTTTATGCAGTGATCACAAACTCAGTCAGTTGCTGGACTTCAATATTTTTACAGGCCCATAAATTACTTCCTGAGCATCCTATTTGCAGGGTTTATTTTGCCATAAATTTGAGCTTAAAATTAAGTTGCACATTTCTGATAAAACAAAGTGATAAAACTTAATAATCACTGAAAGTAAAGTGAAACTGGATTTTACTAGGTTCAGTTCCTTGCTCTCCCAAAAGCCTACAGCATAGTAAATTGAGAACTCCTAGCCTAATTGCCTGAAGGACCCTGCTTACCCTTTGGCAGCACAGCAAGCCCTAAAGATTACAGCACAAAGCTAATTTTATCCTGTCTACAATCAGCCAAAGCAGAGATTAACAGATCCATCAGGGTTATTTAGTCAACCTCTTAGACAAAGCAACATTGTCCTTCTTTACAGAACACTTTCCCCTGAAACTTCTGTCCAGTTCTGATTTCAAAAGATTGTTAATGGATATTTACCTGCAAGACATTCTATGATTAGACCTAAAATACATTCTCTTCAGTATTTGGTTCATTTTTTTCCCCCTTGGATACTGGTGAGGTTCACAGTGGAACACACAGCCACTACTGCTGGGTGGCAACCAAAAAGAAACTCTCTTCCTCAACAACATTCCTTGTGATGCATCAGTAGAGGCAACTGGGTCAGCACTATAGAATTACAGAGCTGATTAGCCACTAGCGCTACATTGGGGTCCCAGATAGGGCTAGCCTGCATCTATGCTGGACATTCAGGGGCAATCAGGAAGCACATCCCTGTATAGTCCTAATCCAGCTTCTCCCTGCCCTAGCTATCCACTAGCATGGGCATGGTAGCCAACCTCCCCTCAGCTGTTGTTGGGTGACAGTGGCTAAATGTTCAGTTTTATTGGACCTCACAAGCTGCCACTGCAAATACCCAAGCAAAGATTGTGCTAGCATTCCTGATGATACTAAGTCAGGGCAGAGTGAATAACTCTCACTCCCTGCCTCCAAATGTATTTTACATCTTACATCTGTACATTATCCTTTCGTAAAAAAATGTTAACCCTTGCGTGGTCCCATAAGATGAAAAGAGTAGTATGTGTTACAGGACATTGCACTGAAACAGCCTTAGTCACTGACTGACAACCTGCTCCAGGGGTAAGACAGGAGTTCTACCCTCTTGATCTTCCTGGATCTCCCAGTAGCTTTTGATATCATTGGTCATGGTATCTTACTAGACCGGCTCCATCAGATGGAAATAGGAGGCACTGTGTTACAATTGTTCTGTCCCTACCTGTGTGAATAGTTCCAGAGATCAGCACTGGGGGATTGCTGTTTAGCCCCATGGCCAGTAAGTTGTGGGGTGTCACTGGGTTCCATCTTGTCTGCCATGCTGTTCAATATCTATATGAAGCCACTGGAGGAAGTCACAAGCGAGTTTGCTGATGACATTCAGTTTTATTTACTTCTTGTAGCTGAAGTTGCCTATGGCTGTACAGGTCCTGGAGCAGTGCTAGGATGCTGTAATAGGCTGGATAAGGGCCAACTGAATCCAGATAAGACAGGGCACTATGGGTTACTGATTCTTGGACCTGGGAATGGGGTAAGTTATCTGACCTGGAAAGGATTCAACTCCCCCCAAAGGAGTAAGTGCACAGCTTGGGGAGCACTCTTGGATCCATCTTTGTCACTGGAGACCCAGGTAGACTCTGCCACTCTAAGTACTTGAAGCCAGCTTCAACTGATCTGCCAGCTACAGCCTTTACTAAACAGAAATAACTTAGCTAGAGTAGTTCATGCACTGGTAATGACCCAACTGGACTGCTGTAATGCACTCTACAATGGCCACCTTTGAAGACAGCTTGGAAAATGCCACTAACATAAAATGCTGCAGCTACATTCCTAATCAGAACATCAGACAGAAACCACAGAACACTGGTTTTAAAAGACTTGCACTGGCTGTCAATATGTTCCTGGTCTGGATTCAAGCTGCTGGTAATATTTAAAGCTCTAAGTGACTTGTAACCTTGATAGCTGAAAGACAGCCTCTCCATATATACATCTGCCCAAAGTTTAAAGTCTACTGGAAAGGCCTTCCTCTGTGTTCCATCAGTCAGGGCACCATGCTCTGGGAAGATGCGGCAGAGGGCCTTCTTTGTTCTGACACCCCAGTTATGGAACACCCTCCCTGTGGATGCCTGATAGGTACAAATGTTACTGTCATTCCAATAGCAAGTAATAACAAGATTGATGTCATGCCTTGGTCCCAGGACCCAACTCTGACACAGACAGTGAAGTAGAAGTGGGAAATGCCAGTTCTTGAGACAGACGGTGACCATCCCCAGCAGCCACAGCACACAAACACAGACTCAACAATAGCTACCACAACCGAGTGTAAACAACAAAGGGAGGCTGTGCAACATTCAGAGCATTTAAGTATGAGATGCTCATTAATCACACAACAGCTATGGGAGGCTGCTAGACCATAAATATTCCAGCCCTCTTTTGACAAGATAGTTGCTGAAAACCAACTTTTCTGGAGGAAGCAACCCTCTCATCTCCTAATTCCTGGCTATTGTTTCTGAAGAACCTTGAACCTTGCTTTGTTGCTGACCATACTACTTGAATTGATGCCTAGGATTTATTGCCTTACTGTATTGCCCAAACCCCAAGAACTGTAACTGTCTGACCGGTAAGCTTCTGTTTACATCTGTGGCTGCTACTGTCTCTGTTGTCTGATAGACTCTGCTTTGAACTGTGACCCATGGATGGCCTCCAAAATAGGACAGTTGTTTGCTAAAGCTTTTGTCTAATGGCTGTACACCAGTTGGTATACGGATTTGTGTACTGGTTGTACACAAATCCATGCATCTACAGGGCTTAAAATTATTTAAAACAATTTAACATTATCCTGTTAATTTCTTAAATTGTTTAATATGTTTTTAGCCTTTAAAAACCATTTTTATTATTTACACTACTTTAAATTTGTCAGATTGGTTTTATTGTGTACCACCCTGAGATTTCTGGAGAGAAGGTGGGATATAAATATTTAAAAACACAAATAAACAAATAAATTGTACAAACACTTGAGTTAATAATATTCTTATAATATTACCTATCACTATTGTTATTGTTATTTAAAGTCAGACATTTCTGACTCATCATATCAGATGGTGGCCAAAAAGGTGAAAATGTGTCATTCATTTATTAAGCCTCTTTCCTGACCAAAAAAACAAACAAACATAAAACTGCCAAAACTTTCATATTAGAACAGTTATGCTGCATCAAACCAAAAGCCTATTTAATCCCACAGTGACCAATCTGATCCCTACAGGAATTGTACAAGTAGGACATAAATGTAACATCCTCCCATTCATGCTCCCCACAATGTCCCATCTGACACGGAGATGCCCATTTCTTGTTCTGTCCTTACTGTAAATTTAGAACAGTCAGTCTGCCAGTCCGGTGCTACAGGGCTGGCGAATAATTTTCTTTTTTTTAATCAAGTACATTCTCAAGTTCATTTTCCCATTTTGACTGAATGGGTATATGGCATGAAATACACTGAATCACACAGCTCTATAAAATATCCCTTTTTTGCAAATAGAATCATTGAGTAAACACCTATTTATGTATGAGTGTATGCATATGTGAAAAGCGATAATTAGTAACACCAGTGCAAAGAGAAATCCAGGCATGTTTTATAGTGATCTGTGTTAAATCCAGTATTGTTCAAAGGCACACCACAGCCGATTACAGCCACCATGAAGTTAACACATTTGATTTTATGTTTACATATGGGCAAACACATATAGCCCAGTGCATGTATACCTATACCATAAACCTCAGCATGCAGTTTGGACTGGGAAATTGCACATATGTTAGACAGGGAATAGGCAAATATAGCATGGGGGTAAATCAATACAATCTCAATCTCTGATGTGCACAGGCATTTTAACGATGACAGAGAAGAACTACGATGTCTAGGTGTAAGATTCACGTAGACAGCTGCACTTCTGATGTAAGGATTAGGATCTTAAAAACTGTGATTATGTGTTGAGGTGGAGGATGCTTAACACTGTTTTCGGCTGCACTGATGTTGTGAAGATTTAGGAAATAACTGTCCTGGCTCCATTAAATGCTAATAACACCTTCAGCTGGAATGCTGCATTCATTTCTGGGCAGCGCCGTCCAAGAAGTCAGTCAGCAACTTGGAGAAGATTCAGGAGAGAGCTCTGAACATGGCAATTGGTCAAGGAGACCAATGAAATGAAGGAAATAGGGTGTGTGTGTGTTTTAACCAACAAAAATCAAGCTTAACATTTTAAAGCTCTTTAATAATTGCCAAAATGAATGGAAGATGATAGGTGAAAGATTTAAACTCTAAGAACAACTTAAACATGAGGTATATCTACCAACAACAGCACTGTATTAGGTTAGATCTAGAGCTCAAGCTCTGTGAAGAAAAAGGTTCCTTCCACTGGCAAAAGGAGCAGATCCTGGAGAAGCTCCTAAATGGAGGAAGAAGGCAGGTTAGTGTATTTTACTGATTCCACCTTCCCTCCTGCAGTTACCATTGCCATCTCACATAGTCTTCTGGAAGGTCCCCCAACCCTTTAGAGCAGGCCTGCTCAGGTTATCTGGAGGACTGACCAGTCTTATAATTGTGCTCTATTGGCTTCAAATGTTCTTTTTTTTCCCTTGGGAAATCACTGTACAGCAGCAGCTGATAGCTTGCAGACCACTCCACAGACCACTAGTTTGAATAGTACTGCTTTAAAGCAAATTTCTAGGGGCGCATAGGAGGGTTGTGGGGAAAGAATCAATGAAAATAATTCCTCCCATCCCGTCTCAGCTCCAGTGGGATCATCCAGTTCTTGGAGTCTTGCTCTGTGTAATTCTGGATCTGCTCCATAGCTTTATGCAGCATTTTCATAAGTGCTGAGATAGTTTCATTATATATCATCTCAGTAATCCTTATGACAATGTTGCTGTGGAGTTCCTTCAAGGCACTTCCAACTTATGGCAACCCTAAGTCGAACCTATCACAGAGTTTTCTTGGCAAGATTTGTTCAGAGGGGACTTGCTATTGCCTCCCTTTAAGGCTGAGAGAGAGAATGACTTACCCAAGGTCAGCCACTGGGTTTCCATGGCTGAGTGGGGATTTGAACTTTGGTCTCCATAGTCACAGTCTAACGCCCAAACCACTACACCACATTGCATTAACAATGCTGCAGGTTAAGTCAGTATTTGTCATCAGGGCTAGAAGGTGGAGCCAATTACTTTCATATCCCAATGTCTAAACAGATGTCTGTTCATATAACAGGACTTTTCCTCCACCCTCCCAAAACTGCTCCAGGAGATCATCCAATACTCTGAGCAAATTTGGAGGATTCTTTTGCATTCTTTTTCATCCATGCACTAGGCTGGATGAAATCTATGGCAGCAAAGGAGATTGCCATGGCCTGGGGAACATATCTTCCCACAATAGTGTCTAATCTGTCAGTGGACAGAACTGAACTGATTAAAGAGTATTCCAGTTACACTGAGTGATGAGATTTTTTTTAAAAAAATAAACCATGTGGCCCATTGGTGCTCTCTCAAAAGTGACAGTCTTGTATGGTACAGAAGGAGATGCCTGTTCTTAGACAATGTTTACTATGTCATGACTGTTCATCTACACCGTTTTACTCCCATGCAGATTTTGTGTAAGATGCTGGAGGCTGACAATGAAATGGATGGACCGGCTTGATGACATAAGAGAGATTTGAACCCGGAACTTCTAGCTCACAGGTCATGCCCCAAATAACAAACACTATATCAGCCCTCCGTATAATGAAGAGGCTCAGCTTGGGTGTTCACGAAACAATCTTCCCAAAAAGAGTTCAGTAAAAGAATATAAGGCCCCTTTCCATTGTGGAATCTCCCTCGTCAAAAAGGGTTTTACGAAAGGTTGCATAGAAACCACTGCAGAGTTGTTTTTCAGACTATCTCTGTAACACAACACCAGGATAACATGACTGAAAAATACCACCATGGCGTATATTCATAGATTTACATTATTCTGGGGATGAAAAATTGTACTGTAAATTTGCTGTCTTGTTTGTGTTATGATGACGTAATTATTGGTGTCTGCCAGATGTCATGCATATTCATATGTGGAAGGATTAAATATACCATTGGTCTTCAAATGGTGGTTCATGATGCAGAAATGAGTCACGTCCCCACTCATAGGTGAATTTTTACACAAAAAAAGAAAAAAGGAGGAGAAAGAAGGAATGGGAAGAATAGCAATGCTTACCAGTTAAATAATGCTCTTGCACATACCTGACCTTGTTTTAACAGTATGGGTTAGGAAAATTCACAGGAAGAATACGGCCCTCCCCTTCCTCCATCTTACAGCCCCACAAGCCCCCTAGAAGACTCACAAAACCCCTGCAAACCCCAATTTTTTACAAAAAAAACTGGTTGGTTTTCCAGTGCAAATCAGCACAAAACTTGTCCAAACCACTACACAAACATGGCAATTTGGACCCCATAAAATGCAAGAAAACCCCCAAATACAGATTGGTTTTCAGTCCAAACCTGAAGTGGTATCACTTCTGGTTAGGTTGTGAGCTACTATTTTACCTGCCAGGGTGGTGGGAACAGAACGGCTCTCATCCCCCATACAATTGCCCACACTGACTTATCTTGTAAATTAGGTCAGTAATGCCTATTATAGCCGTAGCGTAGATGGGAGTGGGCATCTGAGGCTCAGCATAAAATGGCTTACTTAAGCCTGTACTATTCCAAAAAGAGGAAAGATTTGATGAGGTGATTAAGTTTGCAATTTAGTCTCTTAGCCACTGGGCCATAGCAGTTTACAAGATGGATATACACAGTAAAATACAACAAAACAACATGGGCCTGATACAGCAAGTTTGGGATGGGGTAGATGTAAATCGTACAACTAAAAAGGCAGAATACTCTTGAAAAGATTTTCTTTTTCTCAAGAGAAAAAAGGGTCTGCTGGAATTTCTTTATATACATTTTAGGCAGACACTCCAACAGTTTTCTCCAGTAATACACAGTCCAGATAAATTTGATGGCACAATCTTAGTAAATTTTTAAATAAGCACAATTATTTTCTTTATCCAACCAAAAGTGTTCTCCCTTTTGACTACCTTCCACATGTAAATATGTACGATCAACATGAAATAACCAATATAAAAATATGAACTTCCAAAACACACACACTGTAAGTACAGCTTTGTCTGTGTGAGGTATGACCTCTTCCTGCCGATGGGCTTCATCTGCTGTCCACACCACGGGAAGACATGGTTTGTGTTTCAGTTGTGGTCACAAAGGGTGTAGATCAGACAAACAGTAAAGTCTAAAAACACATGGGAAACTCTACAGGCTGGTTAGATTGTCTATATTATCAAATTATCAGCTGGCAGTCAGCAACCAAAACCCACCCTGAGTTTAGCCGCTGAGTCATCACAATCAAACCACATTTGGTTCATGAAACAGACAAATGGGGATAGTCATGATTGTGAAAACACGTAATTAATCTGCAAAAGTTAAAAAGAAGGATATGGGAAGCAATCTTAAATGAGTCTATCTAGCTTCAGACAAGTACTCTCTCTAGAGTATCATGCTAGGGTCTTTCCACCCCTGTTCTCCCAAGACTGTTAACTAGAGATATCAGAGATTCAACCTGGAACCTGCAACATGGAGAGGTTATGTCACACCACTGAGCTGCAGTAGGCTAGTACAATCCAATTAGTGAAAATACCTGCAGAGCACCTATTTCTTCCTCCTTCTTGAGAGTCTTCTCCAGTAGATCTGTATATTAAAAAAAACAAACAAAATATTTCAAGAAAGAGGTAACTGGATGCCTGATGAATGGATGTAAATGGTCAGAGTTACAAATGAATTATCAGAATTACCCCAAACTAAAAGTAAGCAGAAAGCAACTTCATCATCTCACAGGAAGCCAACTCAAAAGAGAGACTAGTATTCAGTAACAGTAGTAGGAGAATACTGGTTTGATCTCACTCTTTTGTTCAAAATAGCTACAATTATCATTGAAAACCAGACACACAATTTGCCCCTCAACTATTCAGTAAGAGATTCTAAAGATGTTGCCCAATAACATATGGGACCTGGCCATTTTTTTGGTACACTACAACAGGAATGAACAACTCAGTGCTCCCCAAATTCTTTAGAATATAACTGCCCTGTTTCCAGCTGGGAGGTTTCTTCTCCATGCCAGCTCAACAGCTGAGATTATCCTGTGCAGTGTTTTCCACCCAGAGATGAACAGTGAAGTTCTACAACAGATAGGAGCACTTCTTTTGCTGTATACATTTATGGCAATGGTAGGAAGATCACGGATGTAATCCACTAGGATCCCATATCCAGCCCACAGAATTCTGTGGAGGTGTTGTTTCCCTTCTTGAAAATCCACCCCCTCTCCTAAGCTCCTCCCTGCTTCCAATCTCTGTCCTCTTAGAAAGAAGATGCCTCCTGGGGTCTCTTGTTTGAAGAAAGGCAGGATATAGATTAAACAAATAATCAAAGCAAACAAATAAAGACAGAGCATGAGAGTGACTGGGCTGTGTCTCAGTCACTTTGCTTTCGTCCCACTTTGCATGCATGGAGAAGGTGAGGGGAGAGTGATACTAGGTGCATCACTAGCACCGTCAAGCTGGCAAAGCCTCTCATGTGCTGGCTGAGTGTGCTTTGCCATTCCCCTATCTTCTTTGCAAAGGAACTTGGTGATACCAGGCTGTGCACCTTTATCTCCCCACCACCACCATCTCTACATCATGAGGATAAGCCAGGGGAATCTTTGCACCCTTTCCTTGTGGCAACCTGATTCCCCAGCCCTGCTTTAAGGCAAAAGCACAGCAAAAGTCTTCCACTGCAAGAGTCTCTGATGCTACTTTCCATGATGAAAATGGCAGAATAAGGCTATCCTGTTTGATCTAATATTATGCTGGGAGCAGTAAGAGAAGGTACTATCTGGAAACAGGGAGAGAGGAGGAAGAGGGAGGTGATAAGTATAAGGAGGGCTGCAGACAGGGCAAAAAAAATATTTGCACAGCTGATGCAAATACTTCATTCACAGGAGTTATATTTTCTTCACCGTAACCTAAAATATAGGAAGAGGGCTAAATATAAGTTGTTGAGACTATATCCCCTTAGCCAGGAGGGAGAAAAGTATATTTGCCACCTATTTATTTAGATTATTTTAATCCATCAGTTCCAAAACCTGTGGGTGAACATATATTTAACCACCGAAATATTTAAATTTACATTACACCTCCACACACTACTTAAAATCCATATTAAAATACATGTCCTCTGCAGAGTAAGAAAAGAAATTGAAAAAGAGACAATCCTAAAGAGCCCCCACGCTGGACTGTAGTATTCATGGTTGTTTAAACACTTAGAACTGGATCTTTCATATGGACATTGCCATTATTATCGGAAGGAATGAAGTTCGGAAGTTCGAGCTAGAGCAGAGAAAGTAGAAAACAAGTTTCTATAATGAAATGCTCTCAGATTGCTAACTACTAAATACAGGGCTTGGGGCACAGAACCATCACAAAATAGAAAAACCACAAATAACTCCCTCTGCCACTTCCTTTCCCATTCCCTTCCTGGGTGCCCCCCTTCCCATACCCATGCAAAAAAGGAAAGGAATGGATGGTGAGGGAGGCTTGTGCAAGCCTTCCTTTCCCCCTCTGGATGCCTCTTACTAGTTCTATGACTTTTGCCCTGGTGCTGAGAACTTACATGAGTCCCCCCCCCCCATTTCCTTCTGTTTTGCATTGGAAGGGAAAGGAGGGAGCTCCGGAGAGGGAAAAGAAGACTTGCAAGAGCTTTCCCCCACCCACCCCTTTCCCTTCCATTTTTGCATGGGAACAGGAAAGAGGAAGCTCCAGAGAAGGGGAGGAAGGCTCACGCAAGCTTTCCCCCACCGGTGGGAATTTTGCAAGGGAATGGCAAGGAAGGACGGGGAGAGGAAGGCTCATGTGAGCTTTCCTCTGTACCTTGAATGGTTGGGTAGAAGAGAGAATTTTAGTAAGTGTTGCTTGTTCCTAGTTGCATGATAAGCATCAGCTGCTGAAATTCCAGGTTCTACCCAATCATCATTTCAGTTTTCAGACTGGCAACCCTACTCAGGAGACCTAGATTCAAATCATCATTCCAGTCATGAATATCATTTGGTGAACTTGGCCCACTTGTATCTCTCAGCCTCACCTACCCCACAGGATCAGCAGCAGCATCAAAAAGTAATTAACAAATGCGTCTAGCATGGGCCCAGCTATTGGTACACTATTCAGGACTATCAAATAACTGTTATAGCAACCACCCTGGCATCCTGAGTCAGCAAAATGTCCGTAAGGAAACTCTGGGATTTTCTCCACGTTTGTCTGTAGTAAAAATATCAAATGTTGTTTGCATATGCATACTGTCTAAGCAACAGTTTACTGTCTAAATTTACCAGTACAAAATACATTTTGCAGTTTGTGAAAATAAGCTATGCTAGGAGTTACTATGGCCCTATGGGAAAAGAATGTTGGACTAGAAAGGCCTTTGGCTTAATCTAGCATGGCTCTTCTTACATTGTTAAAATAAAAGAGACCAGGGAAAATAGAACATAAGCAGGAAACCTGAGGAATGTGGTCTAAGTTCTCAACAGCTTTAGTGGCGTCTAATCATTCTAGCTCTCTCCTTACCTAGATGCACAATCCAGGATCCTGCACAGAACAAAAAAATACTGGATGACAGAACACTAGCTTCTTCCAAGCTGCTTCCCTACATAAAGGTAAATGGATTACAGCTTCCCAAGAATAAAGTGGGCATACTGGCATTTAATTTCAATGCATGGAATAATCGTGCTTTTTTAAAAAAGGAGGAGGAGGAGGAAGATTTTCAACTATGCTTTTAGGTAGTCAAACTGTGTATCAGCCCAGCTAAGAATTAACTAATGCCAACTATCAAACTTGGTTGTATATCCACTGTATTTTGTCTAATATATCCACTGTTTATCCACTGAAGACAAGGGTGACTATAACCATGGGTTTCTTCAACCCCCTCTTCCAAAATCAGATTAAAATTTAGAGCAGCACAACAAATTGGTAGAAGTTGAAAAGGACAGCTACTAAGCAGGATCTTAAAACATTTGTCAGCACATTCTCCTGTTTTATTATCCCAATAAAAAGCAAGCACTAGTATAATAATCCTCTGCTTAGAAGCTATTCAAAACAAAATCACATGTGCTTTAGCTGTTCTCGGGGGTTTTTTTTATTATTATTTTTAACTTCACCCAAAATCAACAGCAGATTCAGATGTTTGCGTGGAAAATACACGATCATATTTTAAATCATCTTACTATCCACACACACAGAAGAAGGGCCACTGTTGGGCAGATTGCCTTCTGCTTTAATTCCTGTGAATCACCGAGACACCTATCCACATTGTGGTGATACTTTTATTAAGCCAGCCAAAAAGACACAAGACTCGCTGCACTGCTAATGACCTTGGAATTTGTTTTATGGCCAATATGTCTACTTTGCATTATTAAGGCACTGAATGTCTTGGTCTGCTGCCATCAGATGGTTCTTAACAAGTTAACTTAAAATGTTCACCCACAATGGCTTCAATCTCGTCTTGATCAGAAACTGTTGCAGGGAAACTTACAAGGAAGAATTAAAAACACTGCAAAAGAACAGATACCCTTTGTGGTTTGTCTCAGACAGTAGAACAACATGATGGTTGGAAGACAGATTCCCAAACACTGTATCAATGAGGTTTTCATAATCCATCATAAATCTTGGATCTGTGGGAAACTACTGTAGAGGTCACTGGGAAAAGCTCTCCCTTCTACCTCATGTGTTAGTTTTCTGTGGATTTAGTATATGTAGATAAACAAAGTCAGTTTAGCACACAGAAAATGGATTCCTTTATGTGCCGGGCATGAGACACACAGATAGGAGCAGTATGTACTTTCAGAAAATGGGCTGTTTATTAATATGCTATAACTTTGAACTGAACTGATGAAGAAGCAGTTCAATTTGGTATCCATAAACCTCTTTGCTGAGGTGGCTAAAAGGAGTGCCAATTGTGATAGCGTATTTTGTGATGTGGAACAGCTGCTCACTAGGACCTGAATGGAAAATACCTATTCATTTCGGAAGGGACGCTGAGCAAGCACTAGTTGGGAACAGACCTGGAATGTATTTTAAACTCTCTCTCAAATTCTGCAAATAACTTCCCGCACTCCTGCAGTAGTTGATCTGGTGTACACATTCTGAACAGACCTCTTTGTACTGAACAAATTAGAAATTCATTTCATTATGCTGCACAGCTAAGGTTTTCTTATGCTGCTAATATGCTGCAACAGACATTTGTATGCTTGAGAAATATCCTTTTAAAGACCATATATCATAACATTACCAATCAAGATACAAAACCCATCTGCAAACCTGGCTTCTTTTCTCTTCTTTTGTAAAACTAGAGTGATCAGATTAGCCTCTTTATTGCTTGGCTTCTGGTGGCTGCTGAAGACATTTCTGTCCCACTTGGTGTCCACTGGTTTATATTGTTCATATTAGAATAGAATAGAATCATAGAATCATAGAATTGGAAGAGACCCCAGGGGCCATTGAGTCCAACCCCCTGCTATATTGTTCTAATATTTTCTGTACACCATCTTGAGAACCTTATGTTTAAAAGGCAATACACGAATATTTTAATAAATAAAGAAATATGACCCACATTTCAGTCCTTGTATGTAGTTCTTGTATGTAGAGCCAGTGTAGTGTAGTGGTCTGAGGCCATTTCCACATTAGACTGTTATAGTGCTATTATTCCACTTTCAACATCCTATGGAATCCTGTTATAGTGCTATTATTCCACTTTCAACATCCTATGGAATTATTCCACTTTCAACATCCTATGGAATTGCAGTTTAGGGAGGGGCCTTTAGGGCCTTATTGCTGGTGGGCTCAGAGTGACAGAAGTTGCGTCTAGCTGGCTTACCCCGGCCCAAAAGTAAAGATGTCTAAAAGAGCCTGGAAAACATTTTTCTTGGGTTGTTGTGGGTTATTCGGGCTATGAGGCCATGTTCTAGTAGTATTTGCTCCTGACATTTCGCCCGCATCTGTGGCTGGCATCTTCAAAGCATCTTCTGAAGATGCCAGCCACAGATGCAGGCGAAACGTCAGGAGCAAATACTACTAGAACACGGCGTCATAGTCTGAAAAACCCACAACAACCCATGGATTCTGGCCATGAAAGCCTTCAACTTTACATCAAACATTTTTCTTAATTGAAGAGTGCAGGTGGCCTGTGTGATTCACAGTATTTTCCTCACAGCAATTATACATCTAAATGATGTGTATTTCATAATCTTCTTGGATATGCCAAGTTTGTGAGGACTTGGCCCAATAAGCAGATTGATAAATATTTTGAACAAATACTTATATAAATATACTGGATATCAAAATGGCCACAGCAAAAAGGGTCTGAGACTAAAAGAAAGAAACTCCCACAAAACTGTTATATTTCTGACTTCCAAGATAATATAACCTTGACACATTTGACTGGAAACTGCTACCCATACCACAGAGAGAGGGAAAAAAAGAGAGAGGGGAAGCTGTACTGGTATTTTATATCATTCATTCTTTGTGGCAGCAATATTTTGTGCAATGGATATGCCTGGTTCTTAATCTATTTTAATGTACTTCTAATATGCGACCTACAAGTTACCCAAAAGGCAATTATTGAGCAATTACAGATTCACAAGTCAACTACATGGCTCTGTCTGTCAAGTATAGTGGGCATTTACCGCTAGAACTTTTGTGCAGCTGAAAAAAAAATAGACTTTCAGAGATTGTCTCCTGTATAACTGCAGTTCTGGGTTTCAGTTTACAGAATTGTTTCATAACAAGCCTTTCTCCTCACTGTTGAATGTAGTCAACATGAGAGTTTTGAGGAAGAGCAGAAAAGCTTGTGGATGCTATGAGACAGCGACTGCTTACACATTACAAAACCGCAGCAGAATTTATCAAAATGCCAATTAGGTTTCCCTTTGTATACTGCCATCATATAGCTCATTTGCATGTTAATAATAACTTTTAGTTTGTCGCATGGCACATTTAAGCTACTGTAGATGATACACTAGTTACCAGAGATTCATTTTAAATTCAGCAAAAGACTCGGCTGGAAGCCACATTTATCCTAACATTTATTTGGAAGATATATTTAATGTGGTCCCTTTTAAGTTGGTGCAATTCATGGAATTCTCATTTTTTCCCCCAGCCACATTTCTCACAAAACTGGATAATCCTGTCACGTACGCATGGTATTGATATCAGTACTTGAACATGACCATTTTTAACCACTTTTAGGCATCACTTTTAGGTAGACCTGTATGTCTCAGATTTTGGTGACGTTTTCAGATTTGATAAAGCGGTTTTTGTTGAAAGAATGCCCATACTCTGCACTAGACAATAAAGATATTCTAACTAGAACTATACACATGTTAATAAGATCATGCCAGAATATTTATTTTCGTTCTTCATGACAACAGTTTTGGGCCTCAGTCTACAGAAAGCTGTGGCTAGGGTTCTAGACCGGGATTTGGAAGATCTAAGTTCTAATTTCCACTGGGCCAGGAGACACATTGGTGACTTAGCCCAGCCTGAACTGTGCTGGATGGGGTCATGGATGCTATCATAAACAACCACAATTGACGGTCATACCCAAATGGTTTCAAATGAAGCAATCTTTCAGAGAAATCTAACCTGAATAGTATATAGCATTTTAGAGTGTGTATTAAAGTCGGACTTTTACAAGCATATAGGAAAAATAAATTATTCTTAAAATTATATATTTCCCTGGTATATAAAAGACATGACAATGAGCGCTCCAAAGGAAAAATTGGAACATCCAAAAGTTCAGCTAGTCAGAAATTGGAAGACAGAGTTATAAAGCTGGTTTTAGAATCCTAAAATAGGGGGAAAATACGAGGATGTTTTAAATATGCCATTTGTCATTTGAACTCTTAGGATAAGCATGACTTATATTCCACAACTTTTCTCTGAAGAGGGCCAAGGTTTTGGACTACCCTGCTGCTAAAACTAGTTATTGGCTACCTTATTCATTAACTGGGCATGTTGCATTTAAATGTAGGACTGACAATTTCCCAGACTTCACACTCCTGGAACAATTGCTAGAATCTGTTTCCAGAGAACAGCACTCAAAGACACTGCAGAAATAGAACTCAACCATATTTGCTTATAGAGGCCTCCCCTTTGACTATTGCTATAACTAATGCAATCAAGCAGGCCAAAGAGAAGACTGAGTCAACCTAGTGATCAAAAATCACTTAAAAGAAGACAAACAGAAGACTGAAGAGCAAGGAAATAGCAGGAGTCAATATGGACTTTTATTTTATCAAGATATTAACAGGTGTATATCCCCTCTGGAGAGTCAGCCTGGTATAGTGGTTTGAGCATTGAACTACAACTCTGGAGAACAGGGTTTGATTCCCCACTTGGCCGTGGAAATCCATTGGATAGCTGTGGACACATCACAAATTCTCAGCCCCAGAAAACTGTATGATAGATTCACCTTAGGGTCACCATAAGCCAAAACAACTTGAAGGCACACAACAACAATAGCCTGTGTCACAGAACTGACCATGACAACAAGAACAATGGAAGTGAATACTGGACCTGAAGAGTTAAAAGTATATATGATATGTGCATTGGAGATATATTTGTATAAGACATCTTTGATATATTCTGGATTTTTCTGAGAACACTGGGTTCCATCCCAGTGTTTAGACACGTGCAGCTAGGCTTGTTGAAAGTCATTGGGCACTGCTGAATAGGCTGAACTATGGTACGGAAGGGGGAAGGATCCCTGAAAATTTGGTCAAGTTAGCTTCCCTGAGTGGAGCTTTTCCATTAGTGAAATATTGGTGCTAGATCCAACCCATTATGTTTTCTCATTGCCAGTCTCTCTTGCTGAGAGGGTCATAATAACTAGATAGAGACAACAAAAATGAATTTTCATTTTTCTTCTCTAAATTCTTGTTAAAAGCAAGCTCATGCATCTCCCCATAGCACATGTGCTTCCTTCGCATTGGAAGCACAAAAAAAATGCCCTGAGGGAAGAGTCTACTAGCTTCCTTTCCGAATGAATGACTTTCACTTCCTGTTCCAACACTTTTTAGAATGTCTACAGCTGTACAACAACCACAGCCAATCTCCTATACACAATTGGGTGGAGCTAGTTCAGAACCGAAGACCCCGACACACGAATTAAAACAGCTGTCATAATGTTACCGTTACAAAACTTATGAGTACAAGGAAGGACTATTGTTTCCTTGGTCTTAATTCTTTGTTATTAATGAGAATTGAAATTCACTTTTAATTTTAACATTAAGAATTTAGGCCAGGCAACTATCATTGAAGGGGGCTGAAAAACGAATAACGTGAAACAATTTTCAGTGTGTGACTGGAAGATACAGCTGGGAGAAATCTCCACAGCTAATGTTTTCTTTGGAGTTATATTCAGATGGCTAATGGTTTTCATGGCCAATCTCACAGGTCGTTGCTCTCTTTAATTAGTAGCTTTTGCTAAACATAAAAAGCCCCAAGTAATTTTTAATACTGATTGCAGCTGCCTACTCCATTAACAAATTGTTGTATTAATACTGCCCACCTTGCACTGTCTACCTTTAAAAGGTTTCCCTGGCTCTCTTTCATAGATTTTAATTAACTCCCCCCTCCCCTCCATGCTTATCCCTGTAAGCACTGACAGTGCTGAGGAATCAAACAGTTCATTTTATTATCGCCTGGGCCAGGAGCATGCCCAGCAATGCACAGAAATAATATCAAGTACATTCACTAGACACCTGGGCCTATTGCTGCTCCCTCCCCTCCTCACTTGAAAATCCATAAAGTTTCAAATTTAAAGAAAAACAACAATGGATTAAAGTCCTTCCTGTGCTGTACATTTTAGTCTGTACGTTCAGGACTCAAACAGAAGTTCCCAGAACTTATTCTGATACTGTCACTATCTTTAGTTGCTGTGGTATTGCAGGCAGAGATTTTTCAAACACGCTTCTCAAACATTTGTTCCTTTTGCTGGCATTAGCCTGGAGCAGCAACACACGCAATCATTATAAATGGGGCAGGGTGGAGAAAAGAAATGGAATTGACTCACCAGCTTTGGACAGAACATGTTGCATTCACCATCTTGATTCCCTAAAGAAACAACTTATCAAAGGTGAGGGAACAGAATGTACTGTATTTTCTCTAAAACCTCTCACGTTTAGCAAGATTTGAGAAAGTTTCCACAGTGTTCCCAAAGGTTCCTCCTATACCAATCTTCTCCCACTTTATATTTTCCCTATAGAACAGTTCGCTGTATTTCTGAGCTACATGGAGGGAGAAATGAATATAAATAAAAATAGATCAAGAAAACCATACACATCCTATTGTTTAGTATAATCTTCATTACGTTTGCTTTTCAAAAAGGTGGAAGTAAGAGGATGGTGCTGGGAACCAAGTAATAACCTATCAGTCTAATCCTAGGATCATAGAATAGTAAGACTTAAAATTGGCTTATGGTAACCAAGTCTACCCATTTCATGCCTCAAAAAAAAAAAACCCACAAAGTTAAAATGCTTTCAGTATAACTTCACATTCTTTCTCTCTCTCATATACAAGGCAACCACAAACCACACTTTGTTGTGTGCCCTCCAACAAAGGTCACTGCTTCCTGTACCACTAGGGCTATTGCAGTGACTAGTTAAGGTAAAGCAATTTTACAGCCCATAGTACAGGAGGAAGATGTGTGTTCAGCAGAATAAGTATCCAACCATTAACTTTCCGCAAGTCAATCAACTCATAAAATAGCTACACTGGAAGGCAGCCATCAATGGGCAGCAATGGGAAAGTTCTGCAAGTTCCACAAGTCACAACAGAAAATCCCCACAGCATATCCTGATCAGCTCTTCTAGACATCTAGCAATTTTTTTGATACTGTCTGAGACATTTAATACCCTTCCTCAGTGATGTATTTAAGTCTTTTACTCCAAATCTTAAGTCAAGTCTCAAGTCTCTACCTTCAAGTCTCAATTCAAGATTCAAGTCCTTGAAGATACTTTCAAGTCCCAAGTCAAGTCTCAAGTCTGGAAGCCAAATTTATACTCCAACCTAAATTCCAGAATTATTGGATAGAGTGAAATAAATTCAGTTTTAATAATTTAAGCAGAGTTGGCTCTCCACTTTTGCAATTTTGCCATCTTCAGCTTTAGAAGTGGGGAATAGGATCCTATCTTACTCTCCATTACTGAAGATTCAAACAATTTAGAAGGAAAGATCCTTCCTCCTCAAGCCTGTTGCCTAACACAGTTGCTGTTCCCCTCTGAGAAATGCATCCTGCACTCTGGGGGGTGAGTCTTGTCTTTTGCTCTTAGGAAACATTTTGGAAGGCTCCTCCGATAAGCAGCGAGGACAAGCTGCTAAGCAGACCTCAAGCCTGCCTCAAGCCCATTGCTTAACCTGTTTGCTGTTTGCCTCTGAGAAATGCACCTGCACTTCAGGCTTGAGAGAGATTGTCATGTGACTAGTAGGCAAAAAGAGATGGAGGCGTTGTTCAAAGTCGTAAGGTTTCTGGATGAGTGCATTATGTTACTGAACCAAGGGTATCAAGTCAGTCATTAAAAGTACACAAGTCTCGAGTCGAGTCAGTGCATCATTTACGACTGAGTCAAATCCAAGTCGAGTTACAGAAGTGACTTAAGTCCGACTTGAGCCTGAGTCTATCGACTCAAGTCTACATCACTGCCTGTCCTTCAACAATGCTCAAGATAACATTGGTCTATAATGGCACGATTGGCCTTGATGAACTGGCTGGATTGGAGATGTACTTGTCTACAAAACTGGCACTGCTCCTCCTGCTGCAGCAACTACTGAAATCTGAAGAAACAGACTGTGGGAGTCACTCAGCTACCTTCCCCACAGAGTTATTCTGATTGCAACTTTGCCAGAACTGCCAGTAATAGAAGAGATTTTAAAACCTGCAATGTCTTGTAGTGTCACAAGCAATTCTTCAAATCAAGGGCAAGATGCAATGCACAAAACTACTGATGCTCAAGATGGCATCAGTTTATCATTTTAAAGAAGTCAACTTAACAATTTTGAAAGGCGGGATAGGCGAGGACAGGCAATACAGGAAAAATACAGCCATTCAAATGAGAAATTTTTTCTTGTTCATGGTAACTGGATGAGGTTGTGAAGTGTATAGAATGATTTTCAATTTGACTGTTTGGAGTTAAACTCTTGAGCAAAAAGAGATCTACAGATATGTTCGGAAACATTCAAGTGGCAAAACATGGTGCAATAAATTTAGAGATCTGATGATGGAAGTGAAGGAAGCAGAAACTGACTTTTCCACTGCTTTCTCCCCTTATCCCAGCCCAGAAAATGCTCCAGGATGTATATGGGGTGGCGGGGATCTAGTTCAATGGTACAAGCTATATCGGTGGTGGAAATGTGTGTGCAAAAAACACCATAATATCATCCTGGTATTTGCTTCTCACATCCGTTCTTATCTGATGTGAGAAGCTAGGTAGGGTCAGTTAGTATTTGGATGGGCAACCACCAGGGAATACCAAGAATCTCCAAGTAGAGAGGAAATTATCTTGCTTGAAACCATGGAGAGTTAACCGCCAGTCAGAACTGACAATGCTAGGCTAAGTGCACCAGTCATCTGACTCAATATAAAACAGTCTCCTATGTTGCTAAATTTCTGTTCCATCTACTGAAGATACCTCTACCTGAATGTCTACAATCTCCTTTTCCCCCTCAGCCCCCATTATCACAGCCTGCCTAATCAGCAGTATTCTCCAATTCTTGAGGGAACAATTTGGAAGGTTGATGAGGAGAGGTGGGTAGAAAAATCAACTTTTTACCACCCTCTTCTGCAGCCAAAGATGATTGAAAGAGAGCAGCATGAGCTTTGTAAATGTTTTATTGTTGTGTGCCTTCCTGTCATTGCTGACTTATGGTGACCGTGAGGCAAACCTATCATGGAGTTTTCTGGGGCTAAGAGTGAGTGACACACCCAAGGCCACCTAGTGGGTTTCCATGGGCAAGCAGGGAATTGAAATCTGGTCTCCAAGTTCATAGTCCACTGGTCAAACCACTAAGACAAGATGTAGTTTTTATTAGGTGTAATAATAGCACACATAAGGTGATCTTGAATTTGACACACACACGCGCCTTTGTAAATGTTACCATTTGTGTCATATACATGGTTTCTGCTCAAGAACAAGCTCTCATCCTCCAACTGTGGTGAAACCAGAGGTTGGCACATTAGGTTTCAAAATTAATTTGATAATGTTAGATGTTAGACACTGGAAATTAATGATTACTACCACAATCTTTAATAATTGAAATACTTTAATTCATCAAGTTATTGTTAAATTACCTCAATGTTTCAGGGGAGAGTGTTGGGTGAGGCCATAAAAAATAAAGAGAATGGCAAGGAGATTGTCAATACTGATCCTAGGGAGGGACTTTTGATTATTGGCTCTTTCAGATGGTCTCTTTTTATCCTTTTAAAGCTGCCTTCCTTCAACCTAGAATTTTTTTCCTATGTGGACTACAAAGCCCATAATAAAATTGTTGCCCTGGAGTGGCAATAGTCCAAAATGACTGGAAATTGTCAGACTGGGAAAGGGTGTCCCAAAGTACAGGATCTCATCATACAGCCTCTTCAAATTTATCTTACTTATCTACAGCTCTCTCTTCTTTCCACTGCAACTAATACTCACACTTCAAATATCTTATTTCTTAACAGATAATAAGGACTGGATTATTTCTGTCAGAGGGCACTGAACCATCACAAGTATAGCAATAAATGAATAGCAACAAATAGGCATAAGTGGAGAATTCTTAATCAGAAATCGTTAAGAGTCTCCAAGCACATGCAGAACGTTTTTCTGCCCAAGTGAATCACTGTATCCCTTCTGCTTCCCCACTCCCAGCCAAGAAGTGTAGTCTTACAGTAAAGCACATGTTTTTCATGTAGAAACCAGAGATCCCAAATTCAATCTGTGGCTTCTTCACTTTTAATGATCAGTTATGAAGCAAATGCACTCCTCTCTGCACCCATCTTAATTTAATTTTTATAATAAAAAGGTGTAGGTAAAAAGAAAGAGGAAGAGGAGGAAAAGGAAGAGGCAGGGATAAAAACTATAATAGGAACGCTGGGGAGATGCCAGGATAGAAAGAAATGGGGAGGTGAGTTTGAGAAAAAGTTTTCACTTAATTATTCATTAGGATGGCACTGTGTGAACAAGACCAGAAAGGGACTCAGTGCAGCTCACCTCAAACAATACTATACAATAATTGTGTATTATACAATAATATGCAATAGAACGCAGTTCAGTATATAATTAATAGAGAAAGAGGAGCTACTGAAGAGAGTCACAATGTACCCCTTCCCTCAGAAAGACTCCGAACACTTTCCTTCCTACAGGTACAACAGGTCCTGACTTCTCCCAGATTGGTATGGAAGTTCCCAATCTGATAAAGCACCCTGTCTTTAACACACAGCTCTGCATCCCCCCTTATAAGACCACCTTTGCATAAAAGGGTGAGGGGTTTCAATGTTTATTTAGAACCACTTAATAATTTTACAGTGGTGTGTTTTCTGTGTTACTTTACATACTGTATACAACTGAAGCCCAGTAAGTGCTTACGAAGATAAACTGTAACATTTATTAAAATAAGAATAAGATTGAAGTAGCCTGTTCGTATGCAGGTCAAGGTTGATACATTTCCTCCATGTGCTTTTCAGATAAAGTAACAGGTAACTCCCTGCTCCCTGTTATTGTTGCATTGTTGTTGAACCTATCACAGGGTTTTCTGCATCTGAGTGTTTGTGAAGTGGCCAAGGTCACACAGGGGGTTTCTGCAGCCGAGTGGGGAATCGAAGCCCAGTCTCCAGTGTTACCAGGCCGTACACCCCTACACTTTGATGTGGTTTAATTGCTGAAGTATGATTTGATTGACAAGATATATCAATTGGCTTTGATATAAAATATGCCCAGCTATGGCTGCATGGCCAGGCTGGACAAGAGGAAAAGAATGGCTAAACATGTACGCTGTGAATTAGGTCTAGTCATAGCCAAGTCATAGTCAGGAAATCACCAGAGAACTCCAATGTCTTTGCCTTTTGGGGACAATAGTGATTGGGAGATTCCCACCAAACCACTGATTGTCTCATCCTCCAACTAAGCAATTTTGCCTTCATCTTAAAAACTGTCTGACAAGCACAGAGCTATCAAGCAACCATTATCCCTTTTGTCACCTAACGCTAAAACCATCAGCCTGTTCCAGACCTCATTGTCCACTCTGGGAACTCAATTGTTCATTTGGCCAGAGAGCCATTCACATCTGTGCTCTCCAGGCAGAAGTCGTGTATAAAACCTCCCAGTTTTGGCAGCTAGCCACTGTGTCATTCCAATTCCCCATTGTATACTGTCTTTAGACACAAGTCTAAACCACATCGCTGCTTCCTTGCTACTCTTCCTGATCAGTAAATATCACCCATTTCACCCTCAATCTCTCTATCCAACAACTTTTCTCCCTTTTACCTTCAGTTAGCCTTCCTGACTGAGTGACTGCTTGGATCATATGTGACTGCAATTCACTCTAATAAAACATGTTTTAGCTTACTTTTGGATCTCCAGCTGTTCTTCCCTGCACAGGACCCTGTAAACATTGGTGTCAAAGATCTCATTAGGTTACCCCCCTCTTGTAGGCCTCCTAATTTGAACTAATAATTCTCCATCTTTAAATGGAGGTACTGGCATTGGGGGTGGACCTCTGAGTCACCCGCCTTTGGGGGTAACAGCAGGGTTGCAGTTCTATGCTCAAACCACTATACCGCGCTGGCTCTCTACTGCCCATTATATCACCCATCATTCACATGTATATCCAAACACACACAAAATTACTGGAGTGGCTTATTTTGTAAGATGAAGTAGAAAACACACACTTGTATAACTGCACTGATGCTATTTTAAACTCAATATTAAACAAACAAAATAAAAACCAGCATGCTTAAAGCTCAGGGACAAAACTAAGGACAGACTCACTCTCCAATCTAGCATTCAACTTGCTTGTCAATACACCTGTGCAAGTGGAAAGCGGTCTTTGCACTTTAAGTGAAACATTCCGTGCAACTGGTGAGAAAAAAAACAGCTGCTTTAACATGAGTGGGGACGGCTCCACCTGTGCATTAAAGCGGGATGGTAGTTGCGGAAGCTTCACCTTACCCTGCATATTTTTTTTTCCTGAAAACTGCTTTCTACCACTTCTAGTTCAGTGACGGAACAGTGAACTGGTACGCATGTGCAAATGTGTCATTAGAACACTTTGTTTTGACTGGAAGATTTGCATTGGCTTTTCCCCCCCATAACATGCTTGATTAACATTTTGAAATACCATTGTATTTGCTCATAAGCAAGTGACTTGATCAATAGGAAGTCTGTGTGTACAGACTGCTCAATTAGAGAGTGTGGGCAATGCTGTCCTCCCCGTTCTTCTGCTCCTGTTCCTTTCTGCACCACTGGGCTTCGTTTTCTCTCGCAGTGGGAAAGGTCCTCATGCAACTGACGTGGGCAGCCTGCCCATTGTCAAAGATCACATCCACTCTGAATAAACCAAACTGCATTCATATGAAGCACCATGACTCTGTAAATCAGTAAAGTAGGTCAATAAGAACACCTCAGAGGAATGTTTTCAACAGACCCTAAAGTACCCTGGTTTAAAGTGAAAAGAATGGCTGCGTGTCATAGTTCCTAGAAACTGTCTATTGTGCAAGTCTTGAATAGTTTCCCCCTCAAACAGAGAAACATTACCATTTCAGAAAATGATTTAAATCCTCCACAAGCAAAACCAGAGAGAAATAAAAAGTTAATTTGTTTTAATCCACCTAGTACAAGATTTAAAAGGTAATTTGTCATTTCTGGTTTCAGAAAATGATACTGATACTGCTTACGGGCATGGCAGCCATATAAGAATAATGGTATGGCTTATACAAAATGACATGACAGGAAATTGAATGCCACATTCTTTAGTAAGTTTTGAGTCTTAACATCCTAGTTTTGTTTTGTCTGCATGTTTTATTGCATATCCATATTTATGCATGTCACAAACTTTCCTCTTGGCTACATCAGAAATTCAGATTATCTCCCTCCCCTCAGCTTCCTTCTCAAAGCATGCAAGAACTGATCATTTTCGTAAGTGTAAGAGCTGTTTTCTGAGGGACTGGCCATTGGCTAGGACCATTTGAAGGCTATTACCAAGTGAAAAACCAGTGACCAGAGACATTTTAATAACCACTTTAACTTGAGAAAGATGTTTCAGCAGGCAGGCCAGCTGGAAGAAATCAGAATGGAGGAATGAGCAATACCGAACTTCTAAATTTTTTAAAAAAATGTGTTATTGGAATTAGTACCTGAGGGATGTCTCTGCAGTACCATTTCTCAATTACTAAGCGCTCAGAAGAATGCATTCCATACTTTCCATGCTAAGGGTAGCAGTTCGTGGAAAATCCAACAGGTCCCCTATCCTTGACAAAAAGTAACCTATGGCTTCAACACGAACTTGAAAAATAAGAATGGATCATAGAGTGGAAGGACTGAATCAGACAGATTTGTCTCTTGTGAACAACAGGCCAGTATCTCAGTATAGGTATACCTCAAATTAACAAACCAGATGTGTTAGCAAAGGCAAAAATAACAGGGAAAGAAGAGGGGTAGGTTCCTACACTACAAAAATATGTTTCAGGAAATATTTTATTCAAAACCAATTACATGCACATGTGAAGTGAAACAACCTTGCATATGTTAAAAAGATAAACATTCTGAACCTTCTAGAGACCACCTAAAGACTTCTTCCATAACATCTAGGGATGACTTTTTCTTTCTCCAGCCTCTACTTTTTGTTTTCATTTTGACAGGTAAACCTATAGATCTATACCTTTATAACATTCTGGGGACAGCTGGTAAGTCAGGCTTATACACTCACCCATCCTCTTTCTATTTTTTTGTGTATGCATGCTTAGTATGGGATGCTGAATGCACTTGCTGTTTTCCTTGGCAGGCACACATAGCTACACCAGGATTAGTTAGAGCAGAATCCCACTCTTTTCCACCTCAAGCTTTAATTAATTGTTTATTGCAAACTGCTGCAATCTGATACCCAAAAGTCTGTGTTTTTCCAGTCTTCCTTCATCATCCTCCCAAGGCCGCTGCTGCTAAAAATTTACAGCTGGACAGACAATGAGGAGGAAAGGGAGGCATGGGATTCATAAAAAGACTTTCTAAAAAGAAGTTTGACTGCCAAAGGCTTTGAGAACTGAAGTGTGCCTGTAAAACGGAACTATTCTGACATCCATGTTCTCCTTGTTCTAGCCTATAACTTCCCTTGCCCTCCCTCAGAATGACTAATACTAAGAGATTCCGGGTGCTGTAATACAAACATCTCATTCCTCGCTCTTGTTCTATAAATCTGTACATATTTAAGAGAAACACCTTAAGATTCCAACAAAGGTAATTTTGCACCTTTTATCAAAAGTATAGTTCCAAAGGAAAACAGATAACTTATTAACAATCCTCATTTTAGTGATTAAGCTGAAATTGTTCAGCAGGATATTAAGAGATAGCTTCACTTTAGCAATAATAATTCAATAGTAAATATTGCCCTGCCAGTACATACATATTCAGTTTATACATTTCCATCACAAGAAAGATTATTTTCATCATGCTGAGATGGTCAATCTGATTTTATTAAGAGCAATGTTCCATTTAGCTATCTGTTGCCATGTACCTATGTAGACACGTGTTTATGATTAGATTTACTACTCTTATCTCTGTTTTTGTACCTCACTATACACGTCTGCACAAGGGCTAAGAAGGGTGCTCCTTTGTCTCTTATCATTGGGAGCAACACACTGTGTGAGGACATAGAATCATAAAGTCATAGAGTTGGAAGGGCCATATGGGCCACTCAGTCCAACTCTCAGCTGAGTGTAGGATCTCCAGCTAAAACACTCCCAACAGATAGCTGTCCAGCCTCTTTTTCAAGATGTCCAGAAGAGACCCCAACACCTCTCTAGTCAATTGATTCCATTCCACCCTCTTACTGTCAAGAAGTTCCTTCTAATGTTCAGTCTAAATTGACTGTTCTGTAATTTCAAACCATTAGACCTGGTCCTACCCTCCAGAGCAGCAGAAAACAGGCCTGCCTCCTCCTCTCTGTGGCAACCCTTGAGGTGTTTAAAAAGTGTAATCAATTTTCTCTTCTCCAAGCTGAACATGCTTGGCTCCTTCAACCTTGTCAGGGTTGGCAGGATTTGGTTCCTCTGAGCATGAGCAGAGTACAATCTGTGAAGCAAGGCTTCGCCACAGCAGAGGGTCCCAGTGAAGCGGAAAGAATTCCAGAGGCTCATTAAGTAGGACCTAGAGACAGAATTTATTGCCACACTCCAGGATAAGGCTTGGCAAAACATACCAGCATTCCAGCAATTAGACAAAGAGGAATAACATGACATAACAAAGAAACAGTCAAGCAGCATCTCCCCTTACAATTAGTATACTGTCAACCGCATGACAGGTCCAGCTAGGTGGATCTAACTGGCAGCTGGTCAGGGCAAATACCAGCCTTTTTATGCTTCCTTGTCAACCTGAAACAAGTGGGGTGACCCAATCAGTGCTCTGGCGTGTGGCCTTCTCTAATACACAGGTCGCAGCCTAAACAATCCTGCTGGCCTTGCACCTGGCTGTCTGGCCACACCGCCTCCTCCCTCTGCTGTCCACTCAGAGGAAACCTTGCCTGCCCGGCAATAACCTTGACAAACCTTTCCTCATATGTTTTGTTCTCCACGTCCTTGAAAAGGGAAGACTTGAGAAGAGAAGGGGTGACATGACTGCATTCTTTAAATATCTGAAGGGCTGTCACAGAGAGGGAGGTGCAGGGACCAGCTCTGATAGTTTGAAGTTTCAGGAGGATGGATTTCAACTCAACATTAAAAAGAATTTCTTGACAGTAAGAACTGTTTGGCAATGGAATCAATCACCTAGAGAGGTGGTAGGGTCTCTTTCTCTGGACATCTTCAAAAAGAGGCTAGACAGCTGCGTGCTGGGGATGCTCTAGCTGGATTTCTTGCCTTAAACGGACCCATGGGGCCCCTTCCAACTCTATGATTCTATGATCCAAAGGGCTACTGTGAGTTTTCAGGTACTCATGACCAACTAGGATGTTTTTCATTCCCTTTGCTTTGAAACAAGGTAACTACAACTGATATCACTCTATTTCCTTCTCTTTATCCTTTTGTCCTTCTGAATGTATCCATCATACCCTCGCTGAGCCCACTGCTTGCTTTGTGGATCCAGCTGTCCCAGTATATGGCTTCCCAAATCCTGCCAACCATGACATCCCCACTCCTTATTAAGCAAACACAAATTCTCTCTCTGTTTCTGGACTACGTGCTCTCTGAACCATGTGTTAGGGTCCTGTATACTGAATAGGTATTTTCATCTTCTGAATATTTGTACAAGAAAGCTTGTAATATTTACTTCAAACAGTAGCCTTCAGGTAATTTTCCTCACTTGAAGTAGCTATCACTTCACTCTATTGAAGTACAGTCCATAAATCTGCTCTGAGCATGCCACACCTCTGAAAAAAGTCCTTTTATTCTCATGTTCATTGTGACATGTATATTTATTTGCATTTCCACATGTGAACAAGGTGAATGTATTAACTCCCATGCTGTGACTTAGCCTCCAGTTCCTGGAGAACAACAGCAGAGAAAGACTATTGCCCTCACTTCTTGTTTAGGGGTTTTCCACAAGTACCTGGTTAGCTATTATGGGAATTAGAGTGCCACATTAGATAGTACTTTGGTCTGATTCACTATGGTGATTCACTATGGCCCTTCTTGTATGTTTGTGTGTGTATGTGTCTTCTAGTCACCTGTCAACTTATGGTGAGCCCAGGAATTTCATACAGCTTTCTTAGACAAGGACTACTCAGAGGTGGTTTGGCCACCTCTTTCCTCTGTAAAAGGCAAAACAACATCTACAAAACCCAAACATACTCAGCTCCCTAAGCTGCTCTTCATAGGAAAGGGTCTGGAAGCCATGCCCTATGAGGAATTGCTTAGGGAGCTGGGCATGTTTAGCCTGCTGAAGAGAAGGTTAAGAGATGATATGATAGCCATGTTTAAATATTTGTAAGGATGCCATATCAATGAGGGAACAGGATTGTTTTCCATTGCCCCAGAGATTAGGACAAGGAGTAATGGATTCAAACTACAGGAAAAGAGATTTCACCTAACCTCAGGAAGAACTTCCTGACAGTCAGAGCTGTTCAACAGTGGAATATGGTGCCCCAGAGTGTGGTGGAGGTTTCTTTGGAGGTTTTTAAGCAGAGACTGGATGGCCATCTGTTGGGAATGCTTTGATGTGTGTTCCTGCATGGCAGGGGGTTTGACTATATGGCCCCTGTGGTCTCTTCCAACTCTATAATCCCATGATTCTAATTACCCTGGTAAGAAAATAGGTACTGAGTGGGAAACAAAAGCGGACTGTAACACATTACATACAGTTACATCCAATTATAACCAGCTAGCTTTTATGATAATATAGAATTTTCAGTCTCATATATTTCATCCTATGCATTTCTTTAGAAAAACTAAGAATGTAGTATGGTAGATAGAAAAAAAATTAATTTCTGAGTTGCTTCTCTGTCTAAGTCCCATACTGCCTGTTACTTCATAATGCAAAGTTTACGCTAACTGTCCTAAGCCCTACCACAGAGAATGGAAGTCAGCAACAATGGAATATGAAACACACACACGCACACCCAAAAATCAAAGGGAGCAATACAGTCAATATCAGGTGTCATAAACTGAAATACAGTCTTTACTACTTTCAGTGTTCTGAAAAAGCACTGTAGTGGAAAAAAATTGTAAGGACAAGCAGAAGAACAGGAGTGATGGATGGTGCAGTTTTAAACTGTGGATCAGTTTCATGTTTTACACTGACCCAAAACAGAGCATTCATCCAATCTCATGTGATAATGGTATGTAAATGAACTTTATATTAACCGTGGTTGGCTAGAAAATTCTTATGGTGTAAGACCCTAGTTGTTTGTCACATAGGGAGAGTTCTGTAATGCTCAAATGTCTAATTCCTCCAACATCTCACCTGGGCTAAGTTCCAGGGCTCTTGAAGGCCTTGCTCCAAGTACTATGGTTCAGTGGTTTCACTCCAAAGACTTTGAGAAACAAATTGTGTCCACAACTTTAATTAGAATGAAATTATGCAGCAGACGGGGTTGTGGGAAAGAGACCTCTTATTGTACACATAGCAAGGCCTGTGCTAAACACTGGGCCATTAGTGGCAGCAACCTAGAACCTTAGCTTTGCTTTTTCTTCTAAGATTTGCCTCTAGAATCACAACCAAGAGTGCCAACTGCTACACCAGAGTTCATCTCCTGCTATTCAGTGCATTTTGCTGTGTAGAAGATATCTGAATATCTGACTAAAACTTTTTGATACGATTAACTGCAGTTTTCCTTACCAAAAACAAAAATAAATATATCTAAGTGGAATACCAAATAGTTTTTGTGTCTCAAAGATGCTGCCTTTGTCTTCTTTCTCTGGCCATTTCTGCACTACACTATTATAACGCTATTATTCCATTTTCAATATTCTATGGAATCCTGGGATTTGCAGTTTAGGGAAGATCATTTAGAATTTACAGCCAGAGAGCTCTTTGGCTTCAGCAAACTGCAAATCCCAGAATTCCACAGGATGTTGAAAATGGAATAATAGCACTATAACAGTGTAGTGCAGAAATGGCCTCTGTTAGTGTTTTCTCTAATACGTGGCAGTATTACTAGTCAATGAAACAGAAAAAACTTAACAGACATCTAAAATATCCACAAGGGGGGAAAAAACCAGAAGATTCATACCTCTCTCCTTCAAAATAGCTCACAGTCCAACAAGAAGCAAAACACTGAAATACGTATAGAAGCATTTTGATTTTTACAAAATTTTCACACATGGGCTGTCCTATATTTCTCCTTAAAATGGGTGACTGATTAAGCTAATTATCCGAAATCCGAAAACTTGTAGATGGGTGCTTTAGAAATTTCTCAACACAGACCATTTTTGCACTCACACCCAAAACACAGAGGAGAAAATTTAGCTCATCAGCTGCATACAGAATAGTAATGTGGAAAAAATGGTTTCTCTGGCTAACTTGGAGAAAGGGTACTTCTCATACATACAACAGAATACCATATATCATTACAGAATGCAAGCTGTGTTTTCTAGTATTTTATATCTGTAGTAAAAGTATAAATTAAAGTAAAATGTATAACTGTACAAACACTCAGATTAGACTCCATAAGAGTAACCTTATACTCTGATGGAGGACTCCTTAACCTTGTGGAGTCTCTTGCTGGTAATGTAGCATTGAGGAGAAAGCTGATTTATTGTTTTTTTTGTCTCCAAACACACCTGAACTTATCTGATTTTGGAAGCAAAGCAGGGCTATGCCTGATTATTGCTTTGATGAAGGACCATCAGGGAATATCAGGAATTTCCAAGCAGAGCTAGAAAAAGAATCGTGCCTGAAATTCGAGATTGCTGCAGACAGTCAGAGTTGAAAATATTGAACTAGCTGGACCAATGATCTAATGCAGTATAAGGCAGCTTCCTATGATCTAAACCAAATAGTTAATCCCAATTACAGTAGTCTTATTGAATCCATGGAACTTAACACAGGCATTAGTTTATCAAATTTTCACTGAGTCACTGTTTCCACTCTAGTCGGGACTAGCAACTGGATTTAGGTCAAAGTTTCTATGTGCCTGCCTCCCACCAAAAATAATTCCAACCTATCACAAGTAATGGGATGGAATTCATTTTAGACAATCTGCAGCTGGTCTGATGTTTTTCCATGCTCGGCTTGTGGTTGGAGACTGGGAGAACAGTGGATTTTCCAGGTTCGTAAGCATGCCATCCTCTGGCTTGTAGCATAACACCAATAGGTGTCTTTCCCCTATTTTCTAATCTGGAAGAGGAAGCAACCATAGCTTTGATATCTTTTCCCATCCCCAACAGCGGATATTTCCTATTTCCTATGGCTCCGGGAACTAGTCCAAGGGCCATGGGATTGCTCTCCTAGCGTCTTTGCCACTCCTGTCACTATATTCATAGAACTACACAGGAACTCAAACATGCAAATCTTATAACAGATGGAAAGTAGTTATCCTTCTTTCCCATGGCTATGTTAATGGAAAATTCACATTCTATGGCATTCTTAAATTACGACCAATTAGAAATAGAGCTTCTATAACTTCTGTAGCCTTTCTCACTTGACATTTCTTGGTCAATTTCTGCCACTGGAAACAACAAACATCAAGAAGAGTATATGCTCTCAATTCAGACAGTCACAGCTCATGTTAAAATTGGGATAGGAAAGATCGCTTTCTGACACCCAAGAAAACCACTGCCAGTCAAAACAAGCAATTCTGGGCTAGATGGACAAACCAATCTCACAGTTTCCTATGATCCTATTTATAGTGTTCTAGCAATATACCAATGAATTGGGCTAGGTGTTCCAGATATAAATACAAGAGAGAAAAAAATGGTCAGATACAGTATAGCATTAAAAAGGATGCTTACTTCTCCTTCAGCAAGCTATCATTATATTAATAAACTACAACAATTTTCTAAAAATAACAATGTGGTATATGTCTTCCATGTAACCTCTTCCCAATGAGGTATTTTTCCTCTCTCAGATAATTTCCTCCAGCAATAGAAACAGCTGATGGAACCTAATTGGTGCAGATTTATTGTGGAACACTGTACCCATTTCCAATTTACGAAACAAAAACAAGCAAAAAAGAAATAGGAAGATGAGACATAATGCTAATCATTGCCTGATGTTCATGAGGTGTTTTCAGATATTGTAGTAATTCATCAAAAGCTTTGCAGACAGCAGAAACTCGTTTTTAATTTGGGAACAATACTTTTTAGCTGTTAAAAAAAAAGGCATTATGAGTCCAAGAAGATGGCCTGTAGCTGCACCTGATTTATTGTGGGAATATATACTACACAGCAATTCTGAATAATGATGATAACTATTCCCAAAGCTGGTGTGTAACCATGGAATAGTCATCATTCCATCCTGCAAGACATATCCCATCCTGTCACCTCCACAACGCAATTACAGTACACTCTGATTGCTCTACTGTCTGGAACTCAGTTGAGTCAGAGTTGTTTCACTGAAAACATAGTGCTCAACTTTCCAGGAAAAGAATTAAATTTAAATACAATGTTCCCAAAGCTAGGCTATTATTTACAAAGCAAATATATGTGATCATCGATTTGATCATATGGCAGACACTAGTAAACAACTAGATTAGTGTCTACTAGAAACAGGGAATATGACAAACATTACTCAGATCGCTCTAATCTTCAACTCCTTTCTTGGTTCCTTATCTCTGTTCATATTTACTATCCTCACATAAGCAAGAGTTCAGTGCGAACTGAGGGCAGACAAACTTTTCTTGGAATTCTATCAGTTGCCTTTGAACATTGCAAAATACACATTCAGCATTTTAGCACAGAAGTGTGTGCGCACAAACACACACACACTTTTCTCTGTATGTGCATGTTTTGCAGTACAAATGACTCAGCTATAGTATAATTTGTCTATATTTTGTTCAGCCACCTTAATGTCTGAAAGATGCTACAAAACAAAACAGTAATTGTACATTTGTTGTAACTGTATCACAGTGATACCTACCAAAATCATACTATTTGTCCTCATATGCATTTTTCATAATTTTTAAGAAAATCCAAGTCACTACACAAGACTCAAAAAGACAGTCAGTCAGAATGCAATAGAAATCAACTTGCAAGGAGGGGAAACATGCTAGGCCCTGTCCTTTCTATCATCTGAAGATGAGAGCCCTGTCTACACATAAGGCTCCAGACATATCCAGGATCCTGGAAAATCACAATTTCAAATTGCATGGACAGCCTCTGTATACAGCAGAGGTTTTCCTCTTTGGACATCTACTGTTCATGTCAGGAGAGGAACACTGGAAAACTTGGTTGTTACTACTTTCTGTATACCTGCATATGGCTTATGTATTCTGGTTTGAACAGACTATAGCTTGCCCCACTACCACACATCTCAGTAGGCTCAACTGCCATCAAACAGTTCTTCGGTATGTGGGCTAAAATGTTATTTTCCTTTAATTAAGAGACATATGCATTTTGGTTGGCCTAGAAAATACTCCAGGGAGATGGAAGCAATTACCTCATTTTTGGATGGCCTTGTGTTGTTGCTTTTAAATTGATAGATATGCAACTAACTGTGTTCAGTACCGGAGAGAACGAAGAAAAGATCTTTCAAGTACAAAGTTAAAGACATAAACCTAAGTACTGCTAGTATTTTCAAGGAATAGTTAACTGAGTTGAAGGAGAATAACAATAAAATAATCATGAACAGATGATAATATCCTCTACAGCTCTCATGACATTTCAAGCTTGTTTCCATGCTTATTTATTGAGAAGTGATTCCCACCAAATTGAATGGGACTTACGCCCAAGAAGTATTCATAGAACTGAAACCTTACAGTGAATGATGATGGCACAAACACCGCTGAATTTCTGAACAGAATAATGTTACCAATATTCACATATATTGCTACTCATCAGTTACATTATGGAAGTATTTTATGAGCTTTTCCTGTAAAGACACGATTTTCAGTTCTGCATGATAATTGTGATTTCTACATACTGTCTTCAATCACCAGTAATAAAATCTTACTTCACTTAACTTAAAATTAAACCTTGCCACCACCACCACCATCATCACAATTATCCCACCTGACAGAGACATGAATATACTTGATACCTTAGGATTCAGCAATATGTGGATTCATCCTTAAAATGGATGCATATATAAAAATTCTAAGACATCTTGACTTTTAAAAAAATTAATAAATATATAAATAACATAATTCAATGTGCTCAGAATACATGATAATCGCATAAATTAGTCTAAAAGCAAATCCTGCGCGTGTGTGCGCGCGCGCGCACACACACACACATATATTGGCAATATTTCCATTTCTTCTTGGGCCAGGGGGATTTTTTTTCTCCACAGTTTCAACATTTTTCAGAACATTACATCTCTAGTTCCTACCAGATTAGGTCCTAGTCTGATGTGTTGAAGGACACACAGTTTTAGCTTCCCAATCCCACCAAAGATGTTAAGAAACCATTTCCATTTAAGTAAAGGCTCTAACAATTAGCTGGAGAGTATGTACAAAACACAGTATAGCACTGTAGTAGCATTGTGTAAGAAACAGCTGGGGAACTTTTAGCAGAAGGGAGTTATATGTAGCAAAGTGCTGTTATCAGCCATTGTTAGAATTACTGTCTATTTTCCATATGATAGTGACAGTGGGCAGGTTTCCCTGGAGTGCAATGGGCCACCACATAACAGTTCTAACTGGAATTTTGTTTAAACCCTTTAGCGGAAACTTGTAAGATAGGTATACAGTCAGCATGAGAAACTGGGTCTTACCACCTCACAGTCTCTCTTTCGACAAACAAGGAAACAAACACAGAGAAAAGCTGATGGTTTCGTTTTGTGCAGTTGTTCCTGAAGAAGACACTACGTATTATCTTGTGGACTATAATGTCATTCTTCTATGTGTATCCACACCATAATTACAGTACTGTAGCTATTCTTGAATGTATAGTAGTTGTGTCAGAAATAATTTAATTCCTTAGAAGCCTAAATACATGTTTGTGGAGCACAAATTGTTGAGTGGAAAACAAGTTAGCATGAAAAAGCTTCCTTTCTTGATGCCATGCACAGCTGCAAGCAAAAGGCTCTTGTCAAGTAACCAAGCCCATGCTACGTCAGAATTCTCTGGTTCCTTGAGAAGTGATTTATCATTTTCCAGGCTGATAGCATCAACTGGTGGCGGGAACTCTCAGACTTAGCAATAGACATGCAGCCCAGCACTTCATTCAAGGCCACTGTTAGTCTAATTATTATAACCTTTTAATTCCATACACTCTGATATAATTGTAGGAGCTATTCTGAAACTACAGAGGTTGGTCAGTTATTAGCCAAATTCCACATCTGACTGGTTAACAGACAGTGCATTCGAAGCTACAGCTGACATGAGCTGAATGTCTTTTTTACTTCAATTGGGACCATATCTGCACTAGACTGTTCTAGCACTATTATCTCACTTTCAACATCCTGTGGAATCCTCGGGTTTGCAGTCTAGTGTGGAAATGGCCTTGGTGATAACAAATGGAGGAGTGGGAGCCTCTTCTCACCCTGAGCTGCAAGAGTCACAGTGTTCATAGACACAATTTAAGAACAAGAAGCCTGCAAATGTGAACAGAGAACGCTCAGCCTTCTCCATTTTGAGTCCTACAGCTAAGATTGGTCTCTCAGTGTATTTGTGAAATGGGGTTGCTATACTTGTCAGACATTTTAGTTCTGTAAATCTTTGTAATAAAATAAAAACATTCATGTTTCAATGATCATATTGATCACTGCAGGTACTGGAAATTATTTCCGCACAAATGCTTTATGTACTTGACAAAATGCACATGCAGACATCACTGTAACTCTGTGCCTCAAACTGACGGATAAGTAACATTGTGAAAAAGAGTAGGTGTGAGGCCACAAAAGTAGGAACAACCCGCCCCACAACAAATATATCAGTCATTTTCCAATTTTAAAAATTAGTGAAGATAGCAATGCTCTGGGACATTATTTACATTGTCTGGATCATATCAAAACCATCTGCACTGCACTGCAATGAACAGTCACAAGGAACAACGAATCTTAAAGAATACGTACACAATTATTCTTTCAACATTGTCCATAAATTGGGGAACTAAAACTTTTACTTTAATTAACCAGCAGGGCAAATCCTATATAGGCTCACTCAGAATCAAGTCTTATTAGTTCAATAAGATCTACTGTCAAGTAAGCATCCATAGGACTGCAGCCTAAATGACAGATGGTACCTGGTTTTTTCCCCTTTTCTGAGTTACAAAGCTCCTGCAGCCATTTGCTGTTACACATTTTTATGCATATATTCTTGGGCATAAAATTGGAATCTTGGAGTTGGTTTCAAACATCAGAGTCTAAAGAACTTCAGGAAGTAATGGAGTATTCTAATTTTGTCTAGGTCTTTGAATTAAGATTCCAGTTAGTTTGCATGTCATTTTGAGATAGTTCTCCATCAGTTCTAGCAGTCAGAAAGGATTTCTTTTCCTCTTCCTTGTTCACTATATACAGAATGGATGCACAGATCAATACAATCTGTTAGTCGCGTCTGCCGCTTCCAAACAGTTCACGATGTTTGCTAACCAGAAAGTTCCATTTCCTCATTCCCTTGTTTTTCCAACTGACAAAAAGTAAGATGTAATTAAGTACCATAGGGACTTGCCAGTTGTAATTCAATCTCAAACACAGAGCACAATTAAAAATAATTATACTTTCACATTAAAACACACACATACACACACCATGTAGCATGGCACTACCCCTTAAACCCCCATAACCTTCTTAGATGAGAGCCCAGGTTAGATGCATCTGATGCTTTCCCAAATTGATAAGGCTGACACCCCTGCCACCAACAGTCACAACAGGCCAAACCTAATCATGGTCATCTGGACAACTCATATTCACATCTCCAAGCCATACTCCACATAAAGAGGCCAGACATCTGGTGTGTTCACGATCAAAATACATGCTTAAAAAGGACAGAACAGTGGATTCGGTTCATATGGGACCTGGCCTTTATCAAAGCATCCTCTTGTCTTCTCTGTGGCCCTTGCACTGGAATGTCCTCCTTCTATTTGGAATGTGTTGATCCATTACCCATTGGACATTCCCTGGTAAGGTAGAACTTTTAGCCACATGATAATGGTGGAAGGAACAGAAATCCCAAAGAGGGTTCAATTCTGTCAAAACAATAGAGGCAGAGGGAGAAACTGCTCTTAACAACCATGACAACAGCAAGATTGATTGACTCCTCAGTAGAGAGACTGGAGCAGAGGAATACCATCTGATAGCTGGGTGCTTCCTTCCCCTCCTAACAACCTGCTCCCAATTCTTGAATGAGAAAAGTAAAATGGCATTGTGAATCTTTTTGCCCTTTTTAACAGTGTGAAAGAGGGTAAGAGATTTCTGCTAGTCCTAGATGACAAGCTGACTTGTTCTAATCTGAAACTCAGATTAGTTTGTTTCTCCTCACCCCACTGCAAGAAGTGAAGTGGGTACACTAAAGGCACATGAGGCAAGGCAATGATTAAAACATGACACAAGGAGCACCAATTGGACTTCAGTTATAGGAAATTCTATAGCCACTGTCACAAAACCTTTCCTTTTTAAATGGAAAGCAATAAGCCTTAGAAGTAAGCCATGTTGCTGAATAAGGACTAACCAAATAGAGACTTTAGAATCAAAGCCTTAGAAGTACTTCAGCTTGTTTCCTCCCATTTGTAACAACTTTCAAAGGAGAAACCATGCTGGTTAGCCAGATCAAAAACAACCCAAAAGTGTTGTTGCATCATACCACATAGTATTATTATTTGCTACACAAGCAGACCAAGGTCTACTTCAGGAATGGGGAACTTCCAAAGGTTGGCAAGCCAAACCTTCCCCAGGAACTTGTAGGGCTGCACTACCTGACATTTGCAATTGGGAGAGGAGGAGATTCTATATTATTGAAATCTCTGATTAAAATTGATCAGCTGTGGCCCCAGAAGATTTCAGGGGCCACAGCTGGGTTACTGAACCTGTTTTGAGGCTAGAGAATCCTTTTTCCCTCAAATGGGAAATGAATTCCTAACATAGGCCTAGCTATCCGATAACTGATGGCCTCAAATGGCCAACTGTACTGCCTCGAGGCACCTGGGGACACAGTTGGCCAGTGATAGACCAAAACGTTTTGAGGGGATGGAAGGCACAGAGGCATGCAAAACTGTGAAAGGTTCATCTGGCCTAAAGATTTCAGTCTGTTCACCCTGGTCAACACCATCAAATGCCTGAAATGTAATTCCTCCAGCATTTAATGGGCAACTCTTCTTGCAGCTCATGAAGTGGAGTCTAGTCCATGAAAGTTTGTGCTCTCTTAGTTTTTGTTTTCATTGTTGTTGTTATTTGCCATCAAATTAACTCCATCTTATGGTGACCCTATGAATGATAGATCTCCAGCAGCCCCAACCATCAACTGCCCGGAACAGGCTGCGGGTTCCTTGATTGTACCAATCCATTTGGATTGCAATCTCCCTTTTTTCCTACTTCCTGCCACTTTACTAAGTATTATTGTCTTTTCCAGTGAGTCATGTACTTTCATGATATAAGCAAAGTACAGCAGCCTCAGTTTCTTGGTTTCTAGGGAGAGTTCGGGCCTGATTTGCTCTGAGACCCATTCATTTCATAGAACTCTTTCCAGCTCCGCATTTCAAATGAGCTGATTTTCTTTCCATCAGCTTTCCTCACTGTCCAGCTTTCACAGCCATATATTAAAAAGTGCCACAAAGTGGTCTGCTGCATTTCTATCCATATATGCTTTTGTGTAAAGATTTGTTTTACAATTTATGCTTTACATCTGGCATTGATATTACTATCATTATATTTTGAGATCCTGAGAAAGTTCTTTTCTTATGGACTATTCACTACTGTGAGTATCATGTGAGGAAAAGAATACAGTGTATACATTTTATATTACATAGATTTTGTTAATTCCATTTTTTATCACATTGCCTTATTTAGTTTGAGAAGATACTAGTAGTGTACCATGAGGTTAAGCACCATAGTTTCCATCCAGCTTAATAGTAAACAGCACTAAACTGTGTGGGATACTCTACTCTGCATAGAAGACAGGCTGTTCTCTACATTGCCCATCCTGGGTTTTAAAGGCCTCAGAGTTAGCAGAAGCTGCAGCTCCTATCACTGATGGTTAGCAACAAACATGAGGAAAAATGGATTATTACAGCTTCTTCCTCCTGAATTCCACTGCATTCACAGTTTTGATTTTCTCAAATACATCTTTAATGCTGAGCACTGAGAGCACTTTCATTTTTTAAATATACCGTACAAAAGTCATTCTACCTGGAAATGTAGAATTTCTGGAGTTTTTGAGGCCCCTGAAAGAAAATGGGTTCCCACCATTTTTTCTATAAAAAGGAAGGATATTGAAATATTTAGTTTTTTATCTTATCAAACTTAGCCTGATTTACCACTTCAGAAATATGAATGCTTACAAATATAGCTGAACATATAAAATTATATTCTTTAGTATGTTGCAAGGTGGCCAGGAGCTTCTTAGTAACCAGGATAATGGAAAAGAGTTGTTAAGGACAGCTGTCCAGGTGGCACTACTTGACTTTACTTCTCAGCCGTAAGAGAGACTAAATCCCAATGCCCCAAGGCTTTCAAAAGAAAATAACTTTATAATTCACTTCCAATGCAATCCTTTATCTGGCCTAGTCAGAAGTAAGCACCACTAAATTCAGTAGAACCCTCTCCATCATAAATCTATATGGCCTTGCGGCCTCCCACATGCTGCTGATTCCATTCCTCAAGTGGCTGATGTATTAAACATGGTTTTACATCAAGCACTGCTGAACTGAAAGCATTCACTTCCAATTTCATTTGCACACATTTCAGCAAAAATGTTTGCATGTGTGCTTGTTCAACAAAGATCATGTCATTTGAGGACCTGACCTAGCAATCAGAATCTCTTTTTTCCCTGCCTTCAGAAGAAGTTCAAACAGGTCCAACCTATCCAACTGAAAATGTTTGTTTATAGAATTCCGTAAGATAGGAGAATGCAGTACCAAATAGTTTAAGAACCATAACCAGCATTAAAGAGTTATGCATCAAAAACAACAAAAATATTTTTGGCCCTATTAAACATCCATTTTTAAGTTGTGCTTTGAATACAGAAGGAACCTATCCAGGTTTGAACCTAATCCTAATATGATTCTTTGGTTCTGCTGAGACGGTAGCCACTATGTCTGAGTTATATCTGTGTAATGTACCAGCAATTCAATGCACTTCCAGACAACAACAGTAGTAGAAACAAGAACGGATGTGGTAACCCTGAGTGTCACCCCCACATCACAGCACAGTCCCCATCCAACTGCATACCCACACATCCATTGGGATGTTGCTTGCTTAGAACATTCCATCCAAGGGTCCAGTGAACACATAGCAGCACCAGAACGCTCTCATGAAATAAAATAACCCTAGACAGTAAGCGTCCTTCACATACACAGGGAACCAGGGTGGATCCCCATATATTTCCCCTGTACATGGAAAGGAAAGAAAGGTACAGTGCCTGAGGCCATGAGATTATAATCTCCTTCAGACAGAAATTTGAATACCCTAAGAGTCTATTTAGCAGCAGACAGCTAAAAATCAATTACTCAACTGTCAAACCACTGGTGCCAAACAGCAAAAGAGGAGGTCATAATAGGCCACCAGACTCATAGTCCAATGGATAGGAGCTTGAGAAGGGAAAAATGGCTGGCCTCCTGTTAGTGACTTTCATGCATAGAAGTGTAGTTTATGCGTATGTTAAGTCACATTTGGGATGGGGCACAGAAGTTGGTGTTGCTTTCTGTCCAAAAATTCCTATGTCTAGCAGCCAACAAGTCCTGCGAGAAGTATGCTGCTGTTCTTTCTTACTGGGAGGGGGGCTTTAAACTATGGCCATTTCCACACGAGAGTGTTACAGCACTGTTATTCCACTTGCAACATCCTATGGAATCCTGGGGTTTGCAGTTTCGAGAGGAGCCGGCAGGCTCCTCTCGAAACTGCAAACCTCAGGATTCCATAGGATGTTGCAAGTGGAATAACAACGCTGTAACAGTCTCGTGCGGAAATGGCCTATTAAGATACAGCTGTTCTGAGCAACAGGGAGTGGAGGGGGGGAGAACAGGCTTGTGCACTCCATTTGAGAGCGCATCCTCATTCCTCTCCCCAGCAAGCCGAGGGTAACCATTTGTCTATCACCTCACCTTTCCCTCCTTTCCCCGCTAGTAAGTAACAGCAGCAGGGGCCCCTCCCGTGACTCAAGAGATGCCAGGCAGTGGGAGGATACAGAAGTGTGCATATTGAGCTATACACACATGTAGGATCTCAGCCACTGTCCACTAAGGGAACACTGCTGTCAGACAAACAGTTGGCAGACTACTTCACACTCCTCATATGCCTGTGCAAGCTGAACATCCCTCTGGCTGGAAAGAAGATCTCATGTACCAAAAGCATGGGGTGTAATAGCAAGCTACTAGGATACATTTCCAGGAACTGCTTTGAAGTTTCACAGGAAAGGGCAACACAACAGAAGGCAGGAGATGGAGGTGGAATCGTGTTTTGCCTCTGGGAGATCTTGACATAACCTTCATGAAGGCAAATCTCACATCCCTTCTGGGAGTTCTGCCAGCTGTAATACTTTGAGAAGCATATGGGGGAAGTGAGGAAGCAAAGTGCAAAGCAAGAGCATTGGAGCTCGGGATAACCTTGGCCTTTGAAAGTGGAGAAAGTGATGAAATCAACTGACTTGAACAGATAGATGCACCATAGAGGGGAAAAAGCTATTCCACTGTCTGTTTGAATGTCTGGGTACCTGGGAGGGAAATTGCCACACTTAGAACAGTGTCATCTGAGGACACACAATGGAAACAACTAGGAATGGAGAAACAAGACCTGCTATAGCTTCAGTTTTCATAATACTAGTATGGGCACAAATATCTTCAAGAAGCACACCGGTATTTTTTTCAAGCAAGTTTTGACAGCAGAAAACCTACATAGCTGAGAACTTGATCTAATTAAACCAAAACTAAACACACATACAAAAAAAAAAAAAACTTCCAGAACTCCATCTACCCAAATCTGAAAGCAGATGGAATTTCATGAGCCTAAGGTAAACACATATGTAAAATACAGCATTTGAGAGAAACAGTGAGGGCCCCAAATCACTAGTATGTGAAAATAAAAGTCTAGGAAAGTTGGACAAGAAAAATCTAGGAAGAAAAAAAAAACAGATTTTCCTTCCTTCTGACAAAATCAAAATTTGACTATTTTCAGTGAATTGAGAAGAAATCAGTACTCCTTTTGCAAGCAAGTCACAGATTAGTTTTAAAGTTTTCATTTTTGTTTGCATATCAAAACTGACAGGTGTTTTGAGATTTAAAAGCAGTTTTCACAGTTCCCATGTGACCAAATTAAAAGCAACAGACATTTAATCCAAAGACCAATACATAAAATTCTGACCTTGAAGTACAGCAGCTTCCCAATTACAAAGAGAAAACTTACGCAGCTTTATATAACTTTCAATATGTTAATTAAGGTTCTCTATAATTTGCCAGATCTAAACAAATTCATCTGTAGTAATGGAAAGAAAACATACTAGATTAATTGAAGCTGGTTGTGTTAAGAATAATCTTTATAAAGCAAAACAAATGCTCTCCCAACCTTTTTTCTAAGAAATGGCTTGTGTTCTCAAAACCGTAATTAAAACATTCAGGGTAGGCTTACTTGGGATTGATACTGGCAGAGAAGGAGGAATATTGATACCAGACAAACCACTGGAACTTATAGTTCCCATACTGTAATGCAAAACGCTGCACAGCTCACTAAGCCTTTCCTCTGCAAAACATAAAGGTTTTAACAATATATAAACTTGCTCATCGATAAAGTATAAAAGTGCACAACTATAACCATAAGATGACCCAAGTAAACTGTTCCTATTACAAAGCAGGCCTGACAAAAACCTATACAGCAGAAAAGTCAGAAGCAGTGGCACTGAGTTTTACAGTATGTATGATATAAACACATTCACTATTACATTTCTTTGTTTTAGGGTTGTATTTCCTCTGTGAACAAGGAAAAGCTATTGGCTTATTTTGCGTGATATAAGAATCAGTGTGGTATAGAGTTAAACAAAGACTCTAGGAGATCCTGGATTCAAATTCTGCTCGGCAATGAAACCCAGTGGGTCGCCTAAGGCAAGTCATGCTTTCTCAGCCTTAGAGGGTGGCAATGGCACATCTGCTCCAAATAAATCTTGCCATGAAAGCCTTGTATTAAGGTCTCCATAAGTTAAAGTTTACTTGGAGACACATCAAAACAACAAGAAGGGGTTTCAGCACTGTTTCCATTCCATTCTTATTATCTTAAGTCCACCATGAAAGAACTGAAACCACTGGATTACACTTAACAGTGCAATCCTAAACAAATGTAACCAATAAACTCACATTTATTTCAACAAGGCTTATTCTCTAATTACTGTGTTTGGGATTGTAACTATAATTTCTCATAGAACATGCTTTTTTATTAACAAAAATGCTATATGATGTTCCCTTTTATGTGAAACACAGCCAAAAAAAAAAAAGAGTTGCACGCATCATATGTCTTGCACAGGATTAACTTCAACGGACAACAATGCAAAATAAATCAGAAAATGGGTAGTTTTTATTTTGCTTTATTTCGAACATTTTTATTCAACTCCTTAGTCTGACAGGTGCCTGTAGCAGCTTACAGATCTTCCATCTTACTATCTGAAAAAGACAGGACACAAAAGAGTACTCGTTCATTATTTCTTTAAAATGAAAGGATTCTGGGGTTGTAAGATGCTGTTTAAATAAAATTCCCATGTGTGTTTAAACATTTGTTCAAGAAGAGTAGATATAAAATATCTCTGAATATGATTTATTACAATGTAAAAAAAAATCTGACTGAGGAAGAGAAAATGTATAGACTGGGTCCATGAAAATATTTTCCACCATTTTTTTTAATCACTGGAAAAAACAGCCTATTCATTATATTCATATCCTTTACTGAAATAAGCTAAATCCTAAGCAGACCACATGTGCTGTTCTTATTGTATCTTGATCCCCAGTCTCTTTGGATAAGTATTAAAATGAAATAGATATGAAGCAGATAAAGAAAAGAAGGAACACCACAGCTTACCTTTAACTTTTCACAAGAGCATTCAAACACTTGCTTGAAAACAAAAAGTGACAAAGAAACAAAAAACCCAGACAAATCACAGCAGTCTACAACTCAGACAATATTAAGTAATTAAACAAAATGTAGCCAGCAACTGTCATCTCCACTCATCCGCTGCAAGAAGACACTAGTAGATGTTTGCAAATAGTTTGGTTGATTTCCACCCCACTAGTACTTTGTGGACACAGGTTTAATTTGGCAAAGTTTAGAATGCACAGCAGCCAAAAACCCCAGACAAAACCACCATCCACCCCTTTAAAGAGCAAGCTCAACTATAAGTGATGCAGTCTTAGACAATTACATTCTACGTTTAAAGTGATTGCCCCAACTTTGCAACAGCATTATTCAAATTGCTATTTTGATTCTTAATACAATTAAAAAAACCCTCCTTTTTAATTGTCTTGGGTGTTTCTCACATCTTTTAATAATTCATGGCCTCTGAACCCTGTCCCTGTGGTATCATATGGTACCCAGGGAAGGATTTTGATTCCATAAATACAACAATGAGCAGGCAACTTTATATGCATTTACCAGTGAGCAACTCCCATTGAAATCACTCGGACTTGTTTCTGAGTATGCATATGTTATGTGTGTGTGCGTGTGTGCAATTGTTTTGAGGATGTCTTGGGTGAAGATGTAAACTCTGTGACTAAACAATAAAAATAATTATTAGCAATTATTATTAATAATAAATGACAAAAATTAAATTGACCCTATCAAATATTATAAGGTACTGTTGGCCTTTTGTATCCACAGATTTTGTATTCTGTAACCACAGCCTGAAAATATTTTTTTAAAACAATTCCAAAAAGCAAACCTGTGAGCTGTTCACCATTCTATATAAGAGAAGCCATTTTACTATGCCATTGTATATAATGGGACTTGAGCATCCATGGATTTCTGTATCCATGGGAGATCCCAGAACCCTAGAGATATGAAGCAATCCCCAGAGGATAGTGAGGGCCTGCTGTATACTATTTTATAGTATTGTTTCTGATTTACACATTACAACAGAAGCTCTTAGCAAATTGCCTTGACAACACACAACACACAATATTGTTACTCCTTTGATTTCAATAGCTATAGTGGTTAACATTCCTTGTCTCACATTTTTCACTCAGATTAAAACGAAGGATCCAAGCCAGTCATCATCCACAGGGGATTGAAGGGTGGATCTGGGAAACATGGTTATAAACAAGACAAAGTCCAACAAAAACATAAAATGCATGGAGGCATCCTTTAAGCAGTGATGTATTTAAGTCTTTTATTCCAAGTCTCAAGTCAAGTCTCAAGTCTGGGAGCCAACTTTATATCCCAACCTGTGTTCCAGAATTTCCAGACAGAGTCAAAGAAAGTCAGTTTTAACCATTTAAGCAGAGTTGGTCCTCCGCTTTTGCCATTTTGCCACCTGCAGTTCGGAAATGGGGAATAGAATCCTTCTTACTTCCCATTTGCAAAGTTTATCTTCTGCTCTTAGGAAAAGTTTCAGAAAGCTCCTCCTATATGAAGCAAGGAAAGGCTGCTGAGCAGAGCTCAACCCCCACCTCAAGCCCATTTGCTGTTCCCTCTGAGAAATGTGTCTACACTTTGGGCTTTAGACAGATCATCATGTGACCAGTAAGTTGTAAGGTTCCTAGAGGAATGTGTTATGTTACTGAACCAAGGGCAGCAAGTCAGTCACTAAAAATGTGCAAGTCTCAAGTTGAGTCGAGTCAATGTGTAATTTTTACCAAATCAAGTCCAAGTCAAGTCACTGAAGTCTGACTCGAGTCTGAGTCAATTGACTCGAGTCTACATCACTGCCTTTAAGTCCTTCTCGTGAACTGGTCCTGTCACCAGAGAAGGGTGAAGTGATCCTCTTCCCTTACCCAGTGTGCCCTCAAATTCTTCTGCAGATGGTTGGAGGGCCTGAAGTGGACAGAATGGAAAAGTCCTATTGGAAGAATGCTAACATCAGATTTTTGCCTGTTACGAGAATTAACATCATATCCTATTTTGTTTGAATAATCCATCATTAAAGCTAATTACAGTTCCAAGTTTGGACATAAAGGGTAGTGGTTAGTTGAAAATGGGACAATAATGAAGAGAGCCCCACAATTTCAAAGAGGCATAGAATTGGAAGGGAACACAAAAACTATCTAGTTTAACTCTCTGCCAGTGCAGGAAACTATGCTTTGCCGCCACAGTATCTCAGTGAGATTATTCAACCTCTTCATTAAAACCTTCCATGGAATCAAACTACACAATACTCTTCCAGCAAAGAAATTCTCACCCTTTTCAGTATTAACAATTGTGTAATGTAACATCTTCACAGTGATTAATACTAGCTATATGATTTGAAAGCAGGGGTTGAAGGTAAAATCACAGCAAAGGCTAACCATAGTTAGCATTAACCTAGGAAGAGGTTCACACTATACAACAATTAACCCTGTAGAGACAAGGGAGGAGGGAATTTCTGTAATAGTAAGGAGTGAGGAGTATTTGAGTTCAAAAAGGCATTCCCACTCACATAATAATGGTTAGGACCTCAAGATACATCACATCTGCACTGCACAACTCTGATATTAAAGTAGCTTTGATTATATAAGCAATATGTAAAGTATTTCCAGATGTGAAGCTGAAGTTGTTTTTCCCATTTCCTGTATCTGCAGTATGTGAACGCAAACTAGAAAGTGTACTCCAATTTAAAAAAATACTCTTTACTTTTTCTATTTCATTAACAATGTTCACACATGTACAGGAAGAGCGTCAGAGACAGTCAAAAGGAAGCTTTGATGATGTGCAAAAATGCTTTTTGGCGTAAGTCAAGAAACTTCAAATGGATTTCTAAGAAACTGCCACAGCCAGCTTCGGAACTATGACAATTTCCAATGTAATGTTTTCCTCCTGGTGTGCTTTTGAAATGTCTCCTGTAGAAGCACCCAGACGAAAATGGCAGGACTGAAGTAGAACTTGGAAAAGTTACTTTATGGACTACAACTCCCAGAATCCTACTGTTAGTATTGCCACTGGGAATTATACTTAAAAGAAAAAAAAACTGTAGTCTAGACTACCCCTTCTAGAATGTACCATATTTTTCCCAAATTTCTCCTGAAAAATATATATGAAGAAGACTATATGTAGGTTATAGAATATGTACTTATCATGCTCCAAACAAAGAGAGTATAGGACTACCAACTTGTCTAATCAGCTTTAAAATCTTTACATAATCGATATAATTTAATTTATATAATGTATATATAAAAATTTTACTTGAAATATACAAATATTTTATATTTGAGAACATAAAATATATTCTCAGACTTCTATAAACACATTTTATTTTTTAAACAATGATATTTCTGGTATGAAACACCCAGCTTTGGTCACAAACTTAATACAAATAATAGTTCTCACATGCTGGACTTATAAACAAGCACATTAACACATGAAGCTACCTTACGCTAAGGCAGATCACTGACTCAGCTAAAGCAGGAATATTTCCTTCAGCATATACTATCTGAATTGAAGGGTTCATACTCCTGTGCAATATGCACAGTCCCTCTTATGTTTAAATCGCACAGCACCTACAGCAACCCAAATGCACAGAGGATAGCAGCAGTACAACTATACCACCAGAGAAGCAGAGATACAATTCTACCGCTAACCCCTTTGTCACAAACACACATACCTTGCAGAAAAAGGCTGCAAGTTTATTCTGTGGTATCCAAATTGCAAGAGCCTCAGAGACGGATTAGGAATACATGAAGAACTATGCTGGATTAGACCAAAGGCCTGTTTAGTCTAGCATTCTGTTCTCAAAGTAGCCAATAACATGTCTACAGGAGAATTATACACAGGACATGAGGACCATAGAACCTTCCTCTTGTGTAAGCTACCCAGTAAGATATTCAGACAGATAATTCTTGTTCTCCGTGAATGAAGTCAACCCACTTTTAAGCCATCTACTCTAGTGGCCATCACTACAAGTACATTTGTACACTGTACAGTGCTGCTATTGTAATAAATAATGACACCAGTATACAATTGCTGTCACAACAGCAATTAATATAAGAATTAGTGAGATAATTTGTTTCCCAGTTCAAAAGAAACCACTAGGAAACAATATTGAACATAAAAGTAGCAAGGCCCTTAATTTACTCCTGAAAAATATGGAATTTGGAAGGTGTATGTCAGAGAACTAATATTCTATGGAAGTAAAAAAACAAAACCCAACCATTAACAGCAGTTACATAACAGCTGTTTTATCCACATATTAAATATTGTATCTGCTGTCATTAGTATCATTGTGTAGTACTTCCCCTTTATTTATATTCAAACAATGCAGTAAAGTACAAAGGTAATTTAGAAACATTGAGTAATCCTCTCAAGACCTTCCCTGCAATTTCTTTCACCTCTCCATTTTCCGGAACCTGTGAACACCAAATTTCATTTCTCCGTGTGGTAGGGCAGGCATTTCAAGTACAAAGTTTAAAGCAACAGTTTGTTCTTGCATATACCAAACACATGACAAACTAGCAATACCTCACAAATGCAAACTAAGAGATGGGATCAGGGGAGGACACAGAGAGAGAAAGAGAGAAGGTCATAGCTTCAAATCAGTAAAACTGTAGTTTTTATAGATTTATGTACTTGAATTTCTTTGTCAAAGGAAACAAGAAGATAACTTTACTGAAACGACACCATAACTTATATGGAATGCTGACAAAGCACTGCTTATTTGGATTACGATAGAAGTTAAGTCTAAAGATACAAAATAAACTGTAAGAATCAGCATATACAAAAAAACCCCACATATTTTTAAACCTAACTACAGAACTCAAGAAGCAGAAGGTTCTGGACAACACTTTTATAAAGTGGTTGGGCAAGTTTCTACTATGTCAAATATTAACATGGATGAGACCCCAGCACAGCACATCAGGAAACAGATTTAAATCACTCTGCTATTGTCTAGTTTGCTTGTACTGTCAAAACAGATACAGCTCTCTTTCCACATTTGCGGGTCTGACTCTCGTGAATGTGACTATTTGCGAGGCGCCCATGCCTCCTCTCCCTCATTCTCCTCCTCCCATTCCCTGGCATTTTACTGGCACAGAGAAACTTCTCTGGAAGTGTGCAGAGCCAAAAGGTAAGGCAACATTGGAGGGGGAGCAATGCACACATGCCCTCCGGAGTTCTCCCCTCCCATTCCTTTGCCTCTGCCCCAGTGCTGAGAGCTCACGCCAAGGCAAAAGGTAAGGCAATGCGGGGCAGACACATACGCTTTCTCTTACCCATCTGGAACTCTCCCCTCCCATTCCCTTGCCTCTGCCCCAGCACTGAGAGCTCCCGCCAAGGCAAAAGTTAAGCAATGAAGGGCACACACACTCTTTCCTTCTCCCCTCCAGAGCTCCCCACTCTCATTCCCTTGCCTCTGGCCAGGCATGGATCAGGAAGGCTCCTGCACCAGAGTCCTGGAAAGGAATGGGAGGGGGATCATGGGAGGAGTTGTTTGCGATTTTTCCACTTTTGTAAGGGTTCTGCATCCTGAATCCTCACAAAAGTGGAGAGGCCACTGTACTGCTAGTCACAACTGATATGGAAGGCAATGCCTTGCATGGCTTCTGGACTACATCCTCAAAACACTTGCCTCTAAGTGGCTACTTAAGATGTTGTTTTTCCAACCAGACAGCCAAACACTGGAGCAACATAACTCAGTTTGACAAGCAATTTGTGACTTCAACCAACTCCCCCCCCCACACACACACACAAACTGCAATTTGGTATGTATAGGGAAAAGTAACTTAAGCAATATGGAGAGTACACAAAGAACAAACACACAGGTCTACAACACCACATTAAAAGATAGTTGAGACGGAGTGATAACTTGCTTTGAAAAATGCAGGTTCTGATTCTCCATTTCAGACTTGAACTAATTAGTTCCATCTCCACAATGAATTTTGAAGGGGAAGGAGGGGAGAATAGTCATTGCAAATATTTCAAAAATGTTTGACACACAGAAAAAGACTGCAATGAATGCAATAAAACTGCCCAACCAGAAAGGAAGATTAAAAGAAATCAGACTAGTACATAAGGTGTGAGTGGATAGCCACAAATAGCTGAAATGAAGAAAACATATCTGGGGTAGTCATGTCAGCCATGCAGCAAAATACAACAACTTCCAAAATCCACCAAAAAAAAAAAAACATAAAAAGGAGAGAGATACGGTTATTGGGCCAACCAAAAATGTACAAATTACAAGCTTTCAAAACCCCACTGGCATCCTTACCAGGCAAAGGTGCTAAAAATCATACAGGAGAAGAAGAAAATGGCGATGTTAGGGTTACAGGCCTACGTTCTGTCAGGATGTTGTTTTTGTTGTTGTCAGTTAAGATGGTCCGAAGGGATAACAAAACAGGCAGAGGCCACTCTCCTCTTTGGCCATGTGGGCGCTGAGAGACAAAGAGTCATAAAATCCAGGGAATAAACTTTCAACTCCATTAGCAACAGAAAAAGTAATTTCCCTTGAGATCCAGACTATTTCTGTCCTGGAAAGGCTACCCAGCAGAGAACACTGAATTTCTCAAGAAGTCTCTGTACTGTTGCATATGTAAAAATCTATTAGGCTATGATTTTTAACACCTTTGCTTGATGAAGAAGCCCACTGGGGCATCTCTGTTTTGTGGAATGAAGGAACGACTTAAAAGGCATTGTCATTTACACTGTTGAGATGTGGGCATTGAGTATAACAACAAGAATGTTGGGAGGAGTTGTTGTCTGAAAATCTTTTAGGAGACCACAAACAGATGCAGGTCTGTCTTCATCATTATGTGGACTGAACACACACACAAAAAAGAATCCACGTTTAGAATGCTCTGTTTGTTAGTTCGCTCCTAATTGGATGTATCTTATACAAATGAAGACGTGTACACATTTGTGATGCAGTTCATTCTTGCAATAACTCAAGAACCAGAAAGCTAAGCTTGCGGGGGGGGGGGAAAAGATACAAAAGGATAAAGCCAAAATAAGATACTCTGAAAATCACTTTTCCATTTTAAATAACTCAAGAAGGCTGTATAATATTAACTGAAGAAAGGATTTTTTACTACACCTCTAGCTTTCTCTCTTTTCTTTTGACCTCACTGTTAACCCACCCTTTCGATCAATGCCCCATAGAAAGCTCAGCCCAAGCCCTTCTGTTTTCCCAGGCCAGCTAAACTATTTTTTTAATTCCACCTTCTTTCTTTCCACCTTTTATACTCTCTTCTTTTTTTGGTATCTCTCTCTCTCTTTTTCCTCCCTCTATTTCCTTCCCCCACCCTTTTATCATTAGTCCCCATTCCCTAGTTCAGTAAAATAGCACACAAGAGCGCCGTCCTCCTTGTAGCTCTCATAACTATGCAGTCTCAGGCCAGAATCCTGTTAGTGGGCTTCACCAGCACAACTATGTAAGGGGTGACAGCAGGCTGTAGGCACAACAAGGCATTGGAGGAACAGGCTGTTTGGAGCTGGCAAATTCTGTCTGCCTCCCTTTGCTACCACTGCATAAACTTGGCAAAAGTGTAAACGTGAATGAAGTGAATCAGGCATAGTGCCTTAACAACCACTAACGCATGAAAACTGAAGGTTCAGCCACGACCCAACTGACCAGTATCCACTCAGGGATCCTTATAGTCTTCCTTTATGGGTCACAGAAGCTTCTGCAAATGCAGACCACAGTATAGGCTGCACATGCAAGTCAACAAGAACTTCCCTTCATCTATTTCTAAGCATTCAGTTCAGAGAGAGTTCAAATCAGTGTTAACTATTTAACATATACTTCTTGAACTCAGATTATTATAGTTATTCATATAAGCACTCCACCTGGTGATACATGACATATTTCATATGGAATATTATTCTGCACATCAGAATAATTTTAGTATATAGGTGCAGAAATAAGTATTGGAAAGCACATGTATTAAACCAGCAGAAAAAAAAAAGAGATTATGCTCCACATGCTTATGAATGGTAAAAGTTTATTCTGTAAAAAGCTCTAAGTGCTTGGCTCTTCAGCACGTTCTTCAGTTTGTTTCTTGAGGAGACAGATGCAACCATCTCAACTGTAGGTTTTTCCTACTCTCTCTTGTCTGATAAATCCTTGTAGACTTCTCATAGGATCTGGGTGTAGCTTCTGCTGTGCGAGCTTCACCTATGGAATCTCTGTCTGGTTCTATGCATCTGTAGTTGCTCAGTTCTGATTCTTTGGTCATGCTGAACACTTGCCTTTCTTGGTGGGACACCCAGAATTACCTAAAGCAAGTAAGACTTGTTAACTAACTCAGATATATGAGATGCTTATTCAAGTGTTCAAAGCACTAAACTGGATTAAAACTGTGAAAACCATTCTAAGTATTGTATCACATTAGCACACCAACAGAATTCTGGCCTCAGGAAGGCAGGCGTGTGTTGCTCATGCTCCCTTGCAGGGATCCGAGTGTGGAAGGAAGCATTCCTGTCGTGCTCCCCACCTGGCAAAGGCACTGCCAGGATTGCGATGGGAGGATAACAGGATAAGGTAACATGCAGAATGGCCAGAGTAGCAATGCAGTTAGCTTATTTCAATTAGCTGAACAGGTTGAGATAACTGGTGGTCACTCCAGTACGTGCCTCTGATTCTAGGGAAAGCAAGATAACGAGGCACAGATATTCTCTTATGTCCAGTGCTACGTTTGATAGGCTCCGTCCAGTCTTTAGGCCTTTTTCCCCCATTATCTTGACATTATAAGAGCCATTGCAGCATGGGTCTCTCCTGTGCTATCAGGAAGAGTGGCAAAGAATCCAGAATAAGTAGGAAAATCTCACACTATGGCTCCTTGTTCCCAGCACCTGCAAATGGAAACAATGATGGCTAGTGAAAAATAACAGCCCAGTTCCATCCACCTGGTTTTGGATTAATCACATCTTTCTATTACCATAAGGAAGGGGCATACGACAGTAGAAAGAAATCTCACAGGGGAGAAGCTCTGTACATTTAAAAGACAAAATTAAGAAAATATAGAAATATGTGCCAGCATGTAAGTATTTCCTTCTTCTGAGTCCAGATATTAGGGATACAAATCTTCAACAATTTAGTCCTCATACACAAAGGACAAATAATTCTCATAGTCCTCTCTCAACTGTGAGACTAAACAAAAAAGTCTGTGTAGTTTTCGCCCAGCGTTTGAATATCCAACAGGGTTCCAGGAAATAATGTTGCACAGAAGTACACAGGTTTCATTGTGGAAAAGAACCATTGTTCCTAGAAACACTCATGTGGGTTTTTTGCATGCACGAATTTGGGCAAAAATCCCACATGTATTCCTGTACAGAATTATTTCCCTAAGCATTTTGAGACACATGAAACAAATTAAAACTGCACTGCAATTCTACTTCTGACTTATTTTTCTTCACCATGTTTCTTCGGTCTCAGCAAAGCCATTTTTGGCCAGGAAACATAATGTCAAAGATTTTTCCACTCCAACAGAGATACAATTAAATGCATTTCTATTATGATGTAACTTCATTAATCTGCCTTTTGTTTTGTTTTTTAAATATATATTCATAGAATCATAGAATCGTAGAGTTGGAGGAGACCACAGGGGCCATCCAGTCCAACCCCCTGCTATGCAGAAAGACACATTAAAGCATTCCCAACAGATGGCCATCCAGCCTCTGCTTAGAAACCTCTAAAGAAAGAAGACGACTCTACCACTCTCTGAGGCAGCATATTCCACTGCCAGACAACTGTGACCGTCAGGAAGTTCTTCCTGAGGTTCAAGTGGAATCTCCTTTCCTGCAGCTTGAATCCATTGCTCCTTGTCCTAGTCTCTGAAGCAGCAGAAAACAAGCCCACTCCCTCCTCGACATGACATCCCTTCAAATATTTAAAAATGGCTATCATGTCCCCTCTTAACCTTCTCTTCTGCAGACTAAACATACCCAGCTCCCTAAGCCGTTCCTCATAGGGCATGGCTTCCGGATCCTTCACCATTTTGAACAAACTATGACCTGCTTTAGTTAAAGTTCACTAAATTTCACTGGAAAGAGAAACATATCCACTTCTTTCAAAATAATGAAAGTAAGAGATAATCAGAGATTCTCTGATTATAATAACACTTTTGCAACCCAGGATTATTAAAGCACTGGAGAAGAAGAATAAACAGTGTCCCTGCATCTGACCATAATTTGGCAATGTGATGAAACGTCAACGTTTGAACTAACAGTATGGAGGTGTGCTCTTTATATATAATAAACAAGCAGTTCCCTTGAACTAAGGGGTGGGCAACTGCACAGGGGCCAGGGACCATTCTCCCCCAGGGCACCAAAATACTGTATTTCTTTGGAGTTCTTCTCAAAATGGTGACCAGAAGTAATGTTGTGTTACTTCCAGTTGCCATTTTGGGGCGGACTTCAACCAAAAAAGTGATATGGGGTAGTTGTGTTTTGCACATTTTGGCACACTTAGGGGGCTTTTGGTCTGGGTTTCTGAAGAAAATCACCACAAAACTGTGTCAGAGTTGCTTTTTTTTTTAAAAGGGAGTTGCAAGGTTTTGAGGGATTGGCGGAGAGCTTCAGGGGCTGCATGTTGCCTACTGACCACATTTTCCCCATACCTGCCTTAAACTATGAGGCATTACTGTTTCCTTTAAAGGAAATAAACTGTTTTGCTTTATGAGCAATACCATGGCCATCCGTGCAAAGCAATGAAGTCAGTCTGCAGAGTCTATTAAAAAAATTAATAACGATTCAGAAATCAGCAGAGTTGTCACCAGTCATAATAAACACAGTATCAGCACAGCTGTACTCAGCCAGAACATGGAGGATTCATTAACCTTTAATCTTGGCCTGCCATGTGTTGAGTTTGCAACATGGGTCACGCCATTAGAGAGAACATCTTACATTACATGGAATCTACAGGCTTGGGAGGGAAGGTGAAATTGACGGGGTCTGAATAGACTGTAAGATAAACCCTGCAAATGGTTTCTTTCCCTCCTACAAGGAAAGTCAGTTATGTTGCTCTTTCTGGGAACGATAATACGGGCAAGTCTCTTTGTTACAGTGAACGTTTCAACCTGGTTTCTCTGCTTCACTAAATAAAAGTGACAAGCCTCTTTCTCTAAAAGCAAAATAACGCAAATTGTTTTCAAAACCAAACAGGAATATAACTTATACCAGCCCAGAATACTCACCAGCCTGGCCTGACATTGACTACATCAGCCTTTCACAACCTGCTGCTCTCTAGAGGTATTGAATTATAATTTCCACTTCCAGGCAGCATGTGGACATGTCTTGGGGTGATGTGAATTGTACTCCAAGAGGAAGGAGGGGCTACAGGGGTTGAAGCCTGGAATTTCACCCCTGGCTCAGGCCTCTTCCTGCTCCACAGGAAAAGGGAATGTAGAACAATTTATCCTGAAAAGATAAACTGATCTTGTAGATCAAAAGAAATTGCATTAAAATGTATTGCTATGGGCCCTTGGTATCCACTAGGGTTTGGTTCCAGGATCCCCCGTGGACACCAAAATTTGTGGATGCTCAAGCCCCATTACGTACAATACTGTAGTAAATTGAGTCCCTTATATAAACTGGTAAAATCAATTTTTTTTAAATATTTTCAAGCTGTGGTTGGTTGAATCCATGGATACAGAATCTGTAGATATAGACGGCCAACTGTATTTTATTTTTTAGGGCTCTAAAGATCTGCTCTGCTGTGTAACACTCAGTGGGTATTAGATAAAGTGTTCTAATAACTAAGCATACTGATAGATGCCATTGGATTACCCACACACGATGCAATGACAGCTTTTCCATGTTTAAGACCCTTTAATACTATCTGTTGTGCTTTCTAATTACATTTATTTTTTAAAAAAATTAGCTAGTTTTAAAGTTGTTTTTCACACTATCCTTTAATTACACTTCAACAATATTTTATTGCATGTTTTTATTTATGCAGTATATAAGTTTTAGAGAGCCAGCGTTGTTGCAGTGGTTTGAGCGCTGGACTATGACCCTGACAATCAGGGTTCGATTCTCTGCTCAGCCATAAAAACAAAATAAAATAAAAGATGCATTCAGTTTTTTAATTCAAAAAGATGCTTTCAAAAAGGCATTTCAATTTCTTTTGATCGCTACAATCAGATGTTAAAAGAGCAATTAAAGAGTGGTATATTCCATCAAGTAACTTTATTAATGCTTCCGTCTATTTTTTTTTTAAACTGAAACAATCCCTTCTATCCAAGAAACATAAACAAGGAAAGTAAAAATATATACAGAAGTACAGTTAGATGTAGACCGTTGTTTGTCTGCTGTTTAAAATTACTCTTGTTGCAGGCAGGATTTTTCTTCATTTTGTTTTCCTCCATCTCTTGCACTACACATATAGATGCATGTTTCATTACCTAGAATATCCAGCCGTGAAAGAAACTGGCACGCCTGCAAACAGCTGATCTCGTTTGATATATTATTAATTCTAAGGTAACCAAAGTTGTGCTCCTATGAAAGAATCTTTCTTTGTAGCAATATTTATGCTTCTGTCCATATTGCTTTTCTTATCTCCATGAAGGTTCACAGCTTGAACCTACTGGCACCTCTTTGTTCTGAGTTTTCAGGCCTGGTGGATGCCCATTTTGATAACACTCATGCATAGGAAATTAGGGCAACTTGTTATCGTTCTCCTTATCTCCTACCAGTATGCTCTCAGTTCGTTTTCCTCCCCATCCCATCTTTTTTTTACTTGTATAGTTCTACTCAGTTACAATGATGTGTCTCCTACATCTGTGTTTCTGTTTAATTTCCTCTAATATTGGTAAAGTCCTCACTTAAAAAAAAAGTTTAGTGTGCATAGTTCAGTGCCCATCTCACTTGCCTTCAGTAGTCTAAAAGGATGGTTTTCACCTAAGTATTATCAAAAAGTGGCTGACTAGTTTCAGAGGTAGTGTTTCCTCAGAGAAAATGTGATATCTTGAAAAACAGCCGTGACACACACATACACATCTATATATCTGAAAATGCAGTATTTTATAAAGACATGGTTTCAGTACAGGTTATGATGGAAGAAGAAGAGAACATTATTTACTTCTTAGTCCAGCCTTCATCTTTTGGTAAATTACCTTTTCCCTCAAGATTGTCAGTAAGAATAGTTGGCAACCAAACTGTAGGTGCAAGGAAGATTTTTTTTTTTTAAGAGAAAGAAAAAATGGAAGAGATTTGATTATTCTGTTCTTGCTGTTGATGGTTTCACAGATTCCTAGTGGACAGCCGTGTGGTAATGCGGACTAATTAAAAAAAAGTAGTATGGAAAAATAGTTTTGGTGATTGATTTGTACAACAGCATTTACATTTTTTTAATTAAACAAAACAGGAACAATTACATCCAGAGTGATTATAGAATCATAGAATGATAGAAATGTAGAGTTGGAAGAGACCACACGGGCCATCCAGTCCAACCCCCTGCCATGCAGGAACACCCTCAAAGCACTCCCGACAGATGGCCATCCAGCCTCTGCTTAACAACCTCCAAAGAAGGAGACTCCACCACACTCCGAGGCAGCATATTTCACTGCCGGACAGCCCTGACTGTCAGGAAGTTCTTCCTGAGGTTCAGGTGGAATCTCCTTTCCTTCTTGAATTGGGGTGCCCAGAACTGAACACAGTATTCAAGATGAGGTCTAACCAAAGCAGAGTAGAATGGTACCAGTACCTCCCTCAATCTAGACACCATACTCCTATTGATGCAGCCGAGAATTGCATTGGCTTTCTTGGCTGCCGCATCACACTGCTGACTCATGTTCAGCTTGTGGTTTATTAAAACTCCTAGATCCCTTTCACACGTACTGCTATCTAGCCACATGTTCCCCATCCCATATTTCTACATTCCATTTTTTCTACCTAAGTGTAGGACCTTACACTTCTCTCTGTTGAATTTCATTTTGTTAGCTTTGGCCCAGCTCTCCAATCTATCCAGGTCATTTTGAATTTTGATCCTGTCCTCTGGCGTATTAGCAACCCCTCCCAATTTGGTGTCATCTGCAAATTTGATGAGCATGCCCTCTATTCCGTCATCCAAGTCGTTGATGAAGATATTGAACAGCACTGGGCCCAGGACAGAACCCTGTGGCACCCCACTAGTCACTTCTCTCCAGGATGAAAAGCAGCCATTCGTGAGCACCCTTTGGGTTCGGTCGGTCAACCAATTACAAATCCAACTAACAGTAGCCCTGTCCAGCCCGCATTTTACTAGCTTCTTTGCAAGAATGTCATGGGGAACTTTGTCAAAGGCCTTACTGAAATCGAGAAATGATACATCCACAGCATTCCCTTCATCTATCAAGCTAGTAACTCTATCATAAAAAGAGATAAGATTAGTCTGGCATGACTTATTTTTGAGAAATCCATGTTGACTTCTTGTGATTACTGCGTTGCTTTCTAAGTGATTAGAAACTGACTGCTTAATGATCTGCTCCAGAATCTATCCGGGTACTGATGTCAGGCTGACTGGGCGATAATTATTTGGGTCCTCTTTTTTTCCCTTCTTGAAGATGGGGACAACATTTGCCCTCTTCCAGTCTGCTGGAACTTCTCCTGTCCTCCAAGATTTCTCAAAGATTATAGCAAGCGGTTCCGAAATGACCTCTGCCAGTTCTTTTAATATCCTAGGATGCAATTCATCTGGCCCTGGAGACTTAAATTCATCCAGTGTGGTCAGGTATTCCTATACCACCTCTCTACCTATTATGTGCCGCATTTCTCCTGCTTCCTCCCGTGCTCCCCAACCGCCAGGTTGAGTGCTTGTATCCTTCTGGGGAAAAACTGAGGCAAAGAAGGTGTTAAGTAGTTCTGCCTTTTCTCTTCCCCCTCTTAGTAATTCGCCATCTTCTCTGCGCAGCGACCCTATCGCCTCTTTCTTTTTCCTTTTGCTGCGGACATATTTAAAAGCCCTTTTTATTGTTTTTAATGTCTCTGGCCAGCCTAAGTTCATTCTGTGCTTTAGCCTTTCTGACCTCCTCCCTACATCTCCTAGCTACTTGCTTAAATTCTTTTCTGGTGGTTTCCCCCTTCCTCCATTTCCTGTACATGTTTCTCTTAACACTTAGCTCAACTGAGAGTTCTTTAGTCAACCATTCTGGTTTCTTCAGATGCCTTCCATTTTTCCTCCTTATTGGCACAGTTTTAGACCATGCCTTCAGTATCTCCCTTTTAAGGAACTCCCATGCCTCCTGAACTCCTTTCCCTTTCACTATTCTTGACCACGGAATTCCAGCCAGCAGCTCCCTAAGTTTACAGAAGTCCGCTTTTTTAAAATCTAAGATGAGTGTCTGGCTACACTTATCTTCTCCTTCCCACTGAATGCCAAATTCCAATAGGGCATGGTCACTCCCCCCTAAAGATCCAACCACTTCTACCTCATTAACAAGGTCATCCCTGTTGGTCAGGATCAGATCTAGAATATTTGATCCCCTTGTGGCCTCTTCCACCTTCTGGACCATGAAACTGTCTGCAAGACAAGCAAGAAACTTGCTGGACCTTGCTGTCTTGGCAGAGTTTGACTGCCAACATATATCCAGGTAATTGAAATCTCCTATTATTACTGTATCTCTCCTTTTTGAATGTGCAGTCATTTGGTTGAGGAAGGCATCATCAAAGTCCTCAGTCTGGGTTGGAGGTCTGTAGTAAACCCCCACCAGAATATCCCTATTGTTTCTCGCTCCCTTAATTCTTACCCAGATGCTCTCGACCTGGCTTTCTGGGTTTAAGTCACAGATCTCTTCACAGGTGAAAACATCCTTGACAAACAAGGCTACTCCTCCTCCTTTCTTGTTTGATCTATTTTTACAAAATAGGCTATACCCCTCTATTCCTACATTCCAATCATGAGACTCATCCCACCAGGTCTCAGTGATGCCTATCAAATCATATTTATTTTGTTGTACTAGGAGTTCAAGTTCATCTTGCTTGTTTCCCATACTCTGCACGTTAGTATAGAGACACTAAAATCCCCGGGCTCTTCCTGCAAGTCCTGTACTATAGTTTCTACTCCTCCCGCCACTGGCCGCTTGTACTACTTGTCCAATATCATTTGGGCCTTTTCCCCCTGTGCTCGCCGAGTCCTGGCCTTGAATAATATTGTCTCCCTCCCCAGCAGAACTTAGTTTAAAGACCTCTGAATCCTCCTTGCAAGATTGTTTGCAAAAACATTCCTGCCAAGTTTCGTGAGGTGCAGCCCATCCCTTGCCAGAAGCCCATGTTCATGGAAATTCAGGCTGTGTTCCAAAAACCCAAACCGTTGCCAGCGGCACCATGTGTGGAGCCTGTTGTTGATTTCTGCTATTGCCCTTTCCCTGCGTGCGCCATATCCTTGAACAGGGAGAAGAGACAAAATAACCACCTGCACACCAAGGTCCTTAAGCTTCGTCCCCATAAGCTCGTAGTCCTTTGCGATGTGGTAAAACCTGCTCCTCGCAGTGTCATTGGTTCCAACATGAACCAGAACGAGGGGCTTATGGTCAGTGGGTTTGACCAGCCTGGTTAGCCTCTCCGTTATGTGGTTGATCTTGGCCCCAGGAAGACAGCAGACCTCTCGATTGAGCTTGTCCGGTTTGCAAATTGCCGTTTCGGTTCCTCTGAGCAAGGAGTCACCAACAACCAGAACTTGCCTCCTCTGAGGTTTCTCCAGGGTTCCTCGATGAGCGTGTTCTTCTAGGACTGCCTGGGCATTCTGTTGAGACTGGGAGCGTTGATTTAGTTCCCGTTGTCGAAGTTGGATTCCTTCTCGTGGACATTCTGTTCCCTCCTCCTGGTGCTCCTCATCGTTCGTAAGGCCAAGAACTTTGAAGCGATTGTGTAGGTTGAGAGTCTCTGTTATCTTCCTGGACCTTCTGCTCCTATGTGTGACATTCCTCCAAGCCTCCGTTTCCTGGCACAGTGTGTTGACTTCCTGATCTGGCAGCTCCTCTGTGCATTCAGTCTTCTGGTACGTCTTCTCCGCCCTCTCGAAAAACTCCTCCCCTTCCCTAATAAAATTCCTGTTCCAGCAGGCTTTGAAGAATTGTCTGCTATGCGCTTTTAATGACGTTTTGTTTTGTTGGTTTTTATAGCCTGTGTTTTAACAAATGTTTCAATTGTTTTATTTCTATAGATTATGTAATTACCTTTTAAAATAATTTTTATGTATGGTTTTACTAATATTTTTGTATGTTTTAATTTGTTCTGGTTTTAATATTCTGTATTCTGTAAGTTGTCTGGTGTCCCAATATTGGGAAAAGGGCATCATAACAAAACAACAACCACAACGGTGCTTGGTTTAGATTTTTTAAAGAGATCTCTTTTATTTTTGCAGCTTTGTTCTCAACACTAATGGCACTTTCAAAAACTACAGCATGGCTGTTGTTGGACAGGGAAGAGAATATGAGAAAAGGAGACAGAATATCCAAGGCCAGAACTGTGCAGCTCTTCAGATGCTGTTGGACTTCATTTCCCAGCATTCTTCTCCATAGTCTATGGCTATTTCCGCACTAGCCTGTTATAGCACAATGATTCCACTTTCAACATCCAAAACTGCAAACCCCAAGATTCCAGAGGATGTTGAAAGTGGAATCATCGTGCTATAACAGGCTAGTGTGGAAATGGCCTATGTTAGCTAGGGCTGACCTTGCAGTTCAACAACAATGGGAAAATCACGTAAGTCACACACACAGAGTTATGAAGTGAATTATATTCTCCATTTCACCCCATCAAACCATTCACTCTTTACTGATCTGCATAAGCATGATTAAAAGCCCTCTGCTTGGCAGAAAGCCATTTCTTCTGTGCATAACTTGTTGAACCCACCATAAAGCCTGGAAAAGACTGGACTCTGAATCTACTATATAATTGGTATAGCTTTTTTTAATTGATGTTCATTGTATTATATAGTTAAGTTCATGGAAAACTCATTATAAATGTTCTGGATTTAAATCTTCCTCTTCCTCCTCCCCCTCCAACATAATTTATTTACATTTGCTCAAGAGAATAAAGAAAATTTACATTATACAGGGTATTTGTATACTAGCTGCACATTTTAGACTTCACATTTTAGACTTCAGATCAATCACACAATGTTACCTTGACGTGTGAAATTCATTGCTGACTGAATACACTTTACAAGGCTAATGAATCCAACACAATCTAATTATATTTCTAATTGATGCCGTGAAATAAGAACTTGTGACACACTACATGCTGCACTGCTTCAGCTAATTTCTATAAGTTCAATACTACCAGCTCTCGCTCAGCTCAAAGTCTGTCAGATTCTTCTATTTGTTCAACCACTATGTACATGCTTATTACAATATTGCACGTCACAGTGATTATCAGGTTTCAGTGCCAAGCACAATACCAAACAAACGTTTAGAAATCAGCTGTGATTCGTCCATTCTCACAACATCTTTCTGGCCAAGGAATCTTTGATTTCTTTATCAATTCTTCTGTGTTCACAACATGGCATTGATCACTTCCTGGTTCCAGTCAGAAGAGATCATTTTGTCCCATGGCATTTACTATGTTTTGGTAATATTCCTTCACCTCCAGGTCAAGCACCACAAATCAGATTAATCTCATACCACTCAGTTTAATTCAGGAGTCAGTGGGTCAATCTATCTCCAAGCTAATAGCATGGGAACTAAGGTTACTGAATGACCCCATTTGTTTATAGTAGATCTATGAAAAACTTCAGTCAGGGGAAATTCATGTACATGCCCTTCCAAATACAATACCTTCCCAGTCACTCTCATATATCCCTCCACAGTACACATAAATAAATTTGTTGTTTCATATTTTAATCATTATTCTGTTTATTTTAAATTTTGCACATCTCTCTGAGATACCATTTTAGATCTGGCAAGTGAATGGGTGAGAATCGAGATTGCCCACATCATTCTCAATTTTATTCTGATCCTTCTCAGCACTGTGTTTCAGTTTTCTCCTCTCTCCTTGTGCAAAGTGCACCCCCATTTATCTCCTTTGCTTCCCTTTCTAACTGTACCCACTGTCTTTGGACTTCCAACCTCCACTTTTCACAAGGAGAATGCATTCTTTCCAAATATCTCCCAGTCAACAAGCTGTTGTTACATCTGCCAGATACAGGCATCATTTGTATAACACAATTGATCTTAGTCAAAAGGCTGAGGAGTAATGCTATATTCCTTCATAAAAGAAGAGGATGTTTGTTGTTAATGATGTTCTTTATTGATTAATTGGATGGGAGAAGGGGGGGACGATTTCGCATCTCCCCTTTACTTTTCTAAGAGTATGAATTGGGTTTAAGTCCATTCCCAAAAAATTGACTAAGAAATGAAGGGCTGACTAAGAAACAGAGTTTAAAATTAGAAAAAGAGCAGTAAGCAAGGTAGTCAAAGCAGACTTATTTCACTGAAAAGGCAATAAAGGCAGGGAATAAGATGCTAAGTCAGCTGGACATTTTTATGGAGGGATGCGGAACGAAGGGTCCAGTGACAGAGTCAAGATCAATTTAATAAAGGAACATGCATGTTGAGCCAAGCAGTATTTATGGCCTGTCTAGCATTAGCTTATGATCATTTTCTCAAAACTGACTAAAGAAGAATTCTGGTTTATCTGAAAATCCCCCAGCAAAAATACCACAGATGAGGAAAGAAAGGTCAATTTATACAAAAGCTTTTTAAAATAAGTTTTGTGTGCTGCTGCTTCAGCCCCAGGATAAAATATAGATTTCCAATTCTGTTTATGTCAAACATCAAAGGTAAACACATATATTTGTACAAAGTGATGGCAAATAACATTAAAAAAATTCTTGACTAGGGATTAGTTTCCGTAATACACAAGATTTAACTATTCTCAGTTCAAACAATAGAAAAGTATGCTTCTGTGAACATCTCTAAAATATGCAAATACACTTAATTCATGCCCTGTGGGTCAAAAGATATATTCCAGTAGTTTTTATTCCTATTTAAAGGCCTAAATGCAATTCAACAGCATGTCCTTTGAATACAGAATTTCTAACTTAGAGACACTAATGGTATCAACAGGGCTAAAATAGAGGGAAGGGCAGGAAAAAAGGAAAAACAATATTCATGGAAACATGGTCAGGATAATGTGAGGATTTCAAATCTTTACTTAATGCTGAGTGTTAACTTTTCCTCAAATGAAAAAAAAAAAAGACAGCAGAAAATATTTTTGTAAGCTCCTTTCAAAATGAGATAACGTATTCTAGGCAAATTTGGATGACTACAAAGAAATATTTTTTTAAAAAAGTTTAAACTTGCAAGTTTTCCACAGTGAGGGAAGGAACAGTAAAGCTGTGAAAATAACAGCACCGCAAGTAGAAAGAAAAGAAGGGAAAGGAGAAAACAATGGTTGCTTCAACTGAGCCTAGGTCAGCATCCAAACTGCTGGTTATCTTCCAATTAGGAAGAGCAACTTGGGCATGTCACAGGGCACAGTTCAACTGAAACACCATAGCACTTCCAGAATTTAACATAAGAAACCAACAGAAGGATTTGGGCAAGAGGTACTCTGAAGTATGCACTGTGGAGGGGGTAGGACTTCCACCAAAAAAAGACAGCCTAGCCCTAAAAGTTTCCAAGGATGAAGCTGCACAGGTGCAGAATGATCCCATTTGTGAGTCAAAGAGACCACCACAAAGAACCTGGATATATCAAATGCCCCAATTCAATTTCCTGTTATGTACACACAGCAGCACATCCACAGCATAATAAGGGTCCTTTCAAATTCGGACAAAAGCTGTTCAACCAAACATGTTCTCCATAGTGGGAAAGGCCTTCTCTTCTACAGGAGGCCACAAATCAGGATGTGAGAACTGGTCCTTCAATAAGTGGCACTCAGCAACTGATCTTGGATACAACATAGAGTTACTAGCCTTTGGCATTCTTATTCTTTATGACTGCTTTTAATTCCCTTGTAAAACTACCCAGGTTGGTGCAGTCACCACATGAATGAACTCAGAAATCTATGTGAGGCACTAAAGTGAGTGAAGAGGCTGCCAGAACAGGGCTCTAAAGTGCACACCAAAGCTGTTAAACTGAACATGCAGCAGCCAGGTAATACTCAGCCAGCCTCCTGGGATGCAAGCCACGCAGAAAAGGCTGGCTAAGGTAAATCTAAACAATACGGCATACAATCTAAAATAGATAAAAGAAAACAACAATGGAATGGGAAAATTGAGACTATATAAGTGCTCAAAGAGCAACCATTTCATAAACAATTTTAGATGACTTCTTGGTATCTATGAGTCTTTTTTTTTCTTGGTTGTTACTTCATTATAATATCGAACATACATCAAGCTTTCAAGAGTCAAGATACATGCTTGATATATTCTTGATACATTCCAGGTTCCCAAAATACTCTCTATATCCTATATAGAACTCCTACTTTACAAGACATTATTTAAAAATAAACTCTGACATATCTTCAAGACCAGATGCCTGCACATTAATCTTTCAACACGACAACTGATGAGCCCCCCATCTTCTTTCAGATAGCTACAAACACCTTCCCATTGCTCCTGGTATCTATTCAAAGATTTATCCCTTAGCAATGTAGAAAGTTTGTCAATTTGCATCAGATCATATATCTCATACAGCAAGTTGTCTATTTCTGGGACCTTCTCTTCTTTCCAGTCCCCAGCATACAACAGTCTAGCTTTGGTTATCAAGTACAGCAGAAATTTTTTGTTTTGTTTTCCAGCATATCCTTCAATCAACTCAACCATATTCAACAAATAACACTCAGGTAACAAAGGGAAATTTTTGTTTAACGTTTTCGTAATTTCTAAATGAATGTTTTTCCAAAACACTCATTTTCCAAAAACATTTCTAAATGAATGTGTGTGTTTTTTTCAGCCTGATTATAATCCCACCAACAATGAAAAAATGTCCCTCTTTCAGTTTTACATTTCCAACATTTCTCATTATTCACCTTTCAAATCTTTGCAAGTTTCGCTGGTGTTAGGTACCATCTGTTAAACATTTTAATAATAATAATTTTCTTTAAACGTTTGACATCTCACAAAATTCAAATTTTTCCAAGTTTGTTCTCAATGCTGTAATTGGATAGAGTCCCCAATATTTGGGGCCCATTTAATCATAGTGCTTTTAATGGTCTCCTGCTCCAAATCCCATTTTAATAGCAGTTTATAAAATTTTGCCATTAAATGTTTGTCTCTTGTGTCCAATATAAGATCAAGGTCTGTCTTCTCATTGTTTATTTTCCATCTTTACTATCCTGTTTAAATCTAGAGGGCAACCATGCATATAGGAACCATGGACAATCAATCCCCTCTTTCAACAGTTCCTCTCTGTTCTTAAAAATAGATCTGCATTCTTTGAATTTTATCAGTTCTTTATAAGTCCACCATCTCTGAGATCTAGACTCATCCAGATAGAAGGCTTCTATGGGAGATATCCATAAAGGCAACTTTGGACATAATCTATGTTTATACTTCTTCCACATAAAATATAAGATTTTTCTTAAGGGATGTTCGAGAAACCCTTTCTGCAATTGATTTTTCAAGTACCACAAACAAGAATGCTGACCATTTTCAATACCTGCTCTTTCAAAGAGCAGAATTTTGCTATTATCTAATCATATCCAATCTATAATCCAAGACAAAGTATTTGCATGTGCATACAGTCTGAGTTCAGGGGGTCCGAGACCACCTCCTTCTCCAAAGTCAATCATGGAGGTCCATTTTATTCGAGGTTTCTTCCTGGCCCAGATGAAGTTGGTAACATCTTTATTCCATCGTTTAAGAATACCAGTCTTTATTATTAGTGGAACATTTTGAAAGAGAAAATTAATTTGGGGTAATAGCATCATTTTAATGGCCAAGATTCTTCCCAGTAGCAAGAGTTTTAGGTTTTCCTACAGTTCCATCTCTTTTTTGATATCTTTCCATTTCTTCTTATAGTTATTATTAAACAAGTCTTGATTATTCTTTGTCAACCATATTCCTAAATATTTAATCTTCTTTTGTATGTTAAATTTAGTTTCCTTTTGTAATTCTTCCTCCTCGTTGGGCATTATATTCTTGGTTAACAGGGCTGTTTTTTTCTTGATTAATTTTAAATCCTGCTATATATCTGAAATCTTCTAAAGTCAGTATCTATTTGTCTTTCCACACTACACTGTTACAGTGTTATTCCACTTCCAACATCATATGGAATCCTGGGATCTGCAGTTTAGGGAGGGGCATTTGGAATTCTCAGCCTCAGTAAACTACAAACCCCAAAATTCCACAGGATGTTGAAAGAGGAATAACAGCACTTTAACAGTACAGTGCGGAAAAGTCCCATATCAGGTCAGTCATTGCCTACGTCCATTTTGTTCCGCTTTTTGAAGATAGGGACAACATTTGCTCATTTCCAGTCTTCAGAGAACTCACATATTGTTCAAGAATTCTTGAAGAATATGGACCGGATTCCAAGATCACACCTGCAAGTTTGTTTTGTATACTCCACCTGACCCTGGAGTTTTGAACAAACTTAAAGTAGCTATCACCATCTATTTATTGATACGATATGATTTATATTTCATCTTTCCCTTTATGCAGGATCCAAGGTGGTATCTATTTACCTGCCTGGGACTGCAGTTCCCTCACTGCATCATGTATTCCATTTTTACCAGGTTGAACATTATTGTCTTTTGGGGGGAAGACAGAGTCAAACAGACACACACAAAGATATACCGTAGATATAAAGATGCTTAGAAGAAGTTATACTGTGCTAATCTGCACGCACATTTTCTCTTCTTTTCCCCTTCTTCAGCATGTTCTTTTTTAAATTCGTTTGAGATGTGGCTATTCTTACCAACTGTCTGCAGTGCTGCAACATATAGTATACAAAAATGGCTTAGTATTATTCTGAGAACAGCTACAGCACTATGCACAATTAGCAAGAACAATTTCTTTTTGCTGTTTAACTGAACATCATTCATCACAGCTCAGAATTCTTCAAGAAATTATATGTGAAGCTTAATGAATGCAGCTCTCAATCACATAGGCCTTGAATTTAACCCTAAACTGCTTACAGTAATATTCTTCTCAAAACTGATGTAAACTGTACTCCAGACAAAACTATTTCTTCCTTTGATTGCAAAAGTAAAGAATAGCTACTTTGACATTAACTTTACATAATGTTTAAGTAATTAAACACTCTGTTCAAAAAGCTTACCATGTACAACCCAAAACCACAAAAACAGCCCATGGCAGTTTAGATTTTCATCTTTCCTAGGTGAACATTTTGGTAATAATCATTTTGTACAAAATGGCTTATACCCATGACACTGCAAGAGGCTCTAACAAAAAACACCGGTGCCTGTAACTATTTTACTAACAAAATTGTAATGACTGCAATACAGCAATGTTCCATCAATTCTATGAATATTTCAAATTCACTTTAAAACTGAAGGCTCACAAAATGACTACTCAGTTGGTATTTTCCAGTCTAGAGCGAGTGCAGTGCACTGGTGCAGTAATTATGTTCCTGCTTTCCTTATTATGGTCAGAGACTCTGAATTATGTAATATCTTCCCTACCCCTCCCTCCTGTTTCAAAAATTGTGTCCTGCTTTCTATACTTTCCTAAATTGTATTGTCACATCTGTATCCTGGCTAATGCTAGGGAGGTTAGTCTTCATAACCATATTGCGAAGTTGGGGTTTGTAATGGGTTATGATGAGCCTGGTTAGCATTAATGAAGACATATAATACCTTCCCAGTTTAATTAAACCATTGAAGAGAAAGGAAAATTGCATGAGAAAAAAGAGAGGAAAATCACATGAGAAAAAAACACTCTCTTGCTAATTGTAAAATGGATCTAGAATCTGCTATCTGCATAGGCCAGAAACTGTAGAGTTTCTCTGCACAGAAGTTACTGTGGCACCATTTTGATAATCTTACAACAAAGCAAAGCATCTGTGGTTGATATGTAAAGATTCTGTAAATGATTTCATTCTTCAATGCATGCAGATGAAGGTAGACAGAAAAATTCTGGCACAGAATTATATAAGTCTTCTCGTATAGAAGGCTGTCTACAGTAATCCAATTAATGAATTAGTGCAAATCAAAGGCCATGGGCTTTTCATTGCTGTTATCAAGTGAATATTTACTGTTTTCATTTTGTTTCATTGATGTTTTCTTTTTCAAAACCGCTTTAAAGGATTGCTCAATTTGGGAGATTTGCTTTTTTTAATCTCACTTTTTAACATTTTTAATTTAATATGAAACTAATTGACAATTAGACTTCAAGGATCCTGAGTCCAGCTAGGGAAGATTTCAAGATTAAAAGAGTATGTTCAGAAGATCCGTACATTGTACAAATATTTCTCTTTCCTTATGTATTTTAGGAAAGTAAGGAACAAAAACCATGCAAAGCTAATTGTCTTTACTGCACATCAGATTTGGCTGTAAAAGAAAAATATAATGGCTAGTGTTTTGGGTACTCCATAATTATGAAATTGAAATGGGACAGTTGTATAAAATAGCAGAAGCAAAGAACTACAATTATGGACAACAGCACTCGCTTTTATAACTGGGAAAAAAATAACTGAGCTTCTCATATTCATAATTAGGTCTAAGTATTTCAGAATCTTACACTATGAGAGGCCTTGTGGGAATCTGACAATTAAAACTAGAACAGCCAAACAGGTAGGTAAAAATGTACTTATTTATATATCTGAAATTTCACGCAAGACTTTGCCTTAAAAATAGGGGGAGAGGAATTCTCCATAATCTTGAAACAGTTCAGAATGGGCTTGAGAAAAGCCATTTTAAAAGAAAAAATGTCTATGACATTATATGCTTGCCCAACCATCAGTTCCAAAATTGATTCTCAAAGCTGAGCCTCACATCTCTCATTTTCTTTTCGTCTTTTTTCAGCAGGGGTGGAATAACCTGTGGCCTGTGAGCCACTTGCAAGTTTACCCCCACATACCAAAAAATGAAATAAAACATAAACCTTGTCCCAAAATGGAGAACTGCCACTTTTGAAAGTGTGTAGAAATCATGATTCTCCTCTAAAGCAAAATCCGTTGTGGTGACTGTTTCAGGGGAGTGGGCATGAAAGTCCCTACCCTATACCGCCCTCCCTCAAAAACATATTTTGGAGGAAGGTGGTCCACAGCAGTCAAAGCTGGTTCCCCTGACCTTCCAAAGATATCGAGCCCTGTTTTATATGTCAATGGGTCAGGACATCCTAGTTCTAGACCATGTAAACCACAGTCTATGCTAGCATTAAGAATGCTGTTACCATCATCTCTGATGTCTCTATTATGGTTGATATGCAGAAAAACCCCACATTATCGATGCCTAGTGGTGACCTTGGTAATTTCATGAGGTACTTAGTATGCTCCCCAAGAAAGCTCTAATGCTATACTTCTAGGGACAGCACTAGAGAACTCTTAAGTACTACAGATCCTAGGATTCGTTAAGATAGAGCCACAGTATTGAAGGTGGTATTAAACTACTATACCTGCATAGTGTGGACACACCACATGTAAGAAATAAAGAAAGGGGTATGGCTTAATTTGGAAGCATCCTAGAGTATCAATGGATTTGCCATTCCAACTCCCATTTTCACCAGCATCATTCCTATAACCTCTCTGAAGTTCCTTTTGCTCTTTCTTGCTGCTAGGGAGCTCTACAAAACCAATTTATTGGGAAGAACCATTATATAACAGTATAGCTAAACTCACAATGAATCTAGAAACGAAACATTAAGGTTGCAGTCCTACACACACTTACGTGATGGCAAGTATCAATAAATACAGTAGTACTTATCTCTTAATTCTACTGACTTCAAAATGAACAAAAGACAAAAAAAGGAAAGTTAAATCTGTTGTTATTATCAGTTCAAAAATTGGCCCTTAATCAAAGGTGAAAAGCTGTTTTTTTAAAAAAATCAGTAAAGAACCACAGGGAGGATGCCAAGCTAACCTCTCTGAGGAGGGAGTTCCAGAGCCTGGGGGCAGCCACTGAGAAGGTCCTCTTCCGTTTTGCAAGAGAATAAGTCCCATTTAAAGCAAAGCAACTTATCTTTAAGGTGAACACATAAAGGCACTGCACTGTGATACACATATACAAGATCTACCAATTAATATGGTTCATCTATGTACAAAATTTATGAAGTAGCAAAAGAAAAGTTAATTCAAACGATTTAAATGTATGACCTAAGGCAATATTTTGTTTAGAGACTTAAATTGGCTTGACTGATATGAATCCACCATAGTCATATTATCCTAGCACCCTAGACTTCAATGTAAGAAAATATGAATGCTATCATTTGAACCTTTCTATGGTCCTACTCATTTTTATTTAGCAAATCACACTATTAAATATTATTTGTAGGTTACTCCGGAAACCCTATATTACGGGAGAAAAAAGCATCATAACAACTATTGATGGGAATTGGTTTGTTCTTAGTCATATGATTACTTTAAATGAGAAGCAAAGAAGATTGGTAGAGATGGAACCCTACAAAAAACGTTATTCAGAAAAAGCTCTTGTTGCTTGTGATGTTAACACTTATTCCATGTTCTGTAAACATATTTTTTTTCACATTCTTGTACTATTCCTAAAACCTGTAAAGTCTGTTTGATCAGAAAAGAGAGACAGGCAAACAGAATGTGTATGCACCTTGTAGAAAGCGACATACTTTCATCTCTCTCAAAGCTATTGTCTGTTTTCAGCCTAAGAAAATCTGCAAGACTTGGTTCTCAGGAAGTCTTAACAGATTTACAGAGATGTCGACAAGCACCACAGATTGAATTACACTTTATTTTCCAGCAGCAAAATGTTTTATCAGTTTTAGGGGGAAGAAACTTCCAAAGGGAAAGGAAAAGGAAACCCAACTATCTTGTTGCCACTGAGGAAATTATACTCTTGAAAGATAAATTTGACTGGGAAGAGAGGAAAAATGAAATTAAAGCAGCTGAAAATGCTAACACATCAACTTCATTATTCTTGGCACCATCTCTTTTCCCACTTTATTTTGTTTTTCCAATATGTTCTTCCCCCATTGTACTGATATGCATAGTTGTAAAATTAACTGCAGTTGTGTTTCGAAAAGTTTAACGTTGACAGCAGGCATAAGTATTTCTTTTTCGAAAATTCTGTTCATGTTCCTCAGTGACCTGGAAAACCATTTCCTGTCTAGCACTGTAAGCAGAGCAGATATGCATTAATATTTTTCCATTCTTTCATGGAAATAAAGGTTCCTCAAAATAGTTTGAAAGTATCTTTCAAAAGCAGGTGAGGAATTTGAGATGTCAAGTAAGCTGAAAGTGTCACAAAATGATCATTTGCACTGTTTGCTTTTATGCTAATTTTATTTTACTTTAAAGAATTATAAAGGGTTATATACAAATTATCTGAATAAATAACTTAAAAGTTATTAGAAGATAGGATTATATTGCTGCTGATTAACATGTAGGCATGTTACATACACACATAAAAAAATCTTTCTTTTAGATTTCATGTACATATACAGAGAGAGAGAGAAAGAAAGAGGGGGGGTGTATGTGTGTACATATACTTACATGAGGAGATGGAAGAGGAGAAAAAGAAAGAGATCTTTTTATATAAACATCTCTATCTATCTCTATCTATCTACCTATTTATCTATCCAGCTTCAGCAACCAGCAGCTATATATTCTAACTCAGAACACCACATCCTCTCTGACTTGTCTGTGTTTAGAACTGAGGTGTCATCTCTTTCAAGTACTTTGGATACAAGGAGGGATTTTTGGATCTACAGGCTTAAAACTTTAACACTCCATGAACTCATCCTAGTGGATGTGTAATACATACACCATCATCCCTTAAGGATGCTGACAACAGAGTGCGCTAAACTGCCACCTTGGATGTAGCTCAGTTTTATTTTGAGCAATTAAAGAAGGCAAAACATTTTGCTACTATATTTATAAAGTACTGTTTGTCAATCATGCCAACAAATAAACGTGTACTTATGAGAGAGCTAGTATGGGGTAGTGGCTACAGAATTGGACTAGAACTAGAGAGATTCAAATCCCCAATGAAAGATATAAATTTCTTGGTGATGTTGGACCAGTTGCACTCTCACAGCCTGGCCTACCTCAAAGTTATAGCAAGGATAAGTGGGCAGAAACAGAATGCACTGCCTTAGGCTCAGTGGAGCAAATAAATAATAATGATTTCAATTTTCTTAGTGTCCTCAGGAAGTCAGAAGAACTCCATTTATAAGTATCAGCATGCTTGCGGCAACCCAGAAATTTGCAGAATTACGAAATTAATTTTGGGAAAACCAAGCAAACTACCAAGTAACCCAGTGTGGACTGAATGTCCTCAGTTGCCCAGGAATGACTGGGGAGGGAGAGGAAAAGTGAGAGAATAAAGAGTAACAGAAATCCTTCACAGCAGCCCCTCACACTGTAATGTTGTCTTGCACATCCACTTTCACAATCATTGATAGCCAGCACTGATGCAAAAATGAGTATCATCCTTGCACAGTATGAGATCAGTATTGTGAAATATTTGACCACCAGACATCAGACAACGGAAGAAGAGAAATAGATTCCAAGGTTCCCTCTTTGAATATACACCCAGGCCCAAATTCAGGTTTCATCTGTCTAATGCATGAAAAAAAAAATTAAGAAATCCCCAAAGCCCTGGTTTATATTTTCTGATTGATTCCAATTTACAACATGTTCTTCTCATCTCTCTCCAAGTATGCTTCCGCAGTTGGATACGTTATCAGTGCTGGGTAGATGCACAGCGGCTGTTTGGGACAACACCTGCACATTAATCATAACATGTTTCACCTTCAGGCAATCTTAGCCCCCTAACGAGTGTGTATGAATAATACTTTTGTTTGTACACCTGAAAAATGTAATGTGGGAATGCAAAGAACATATGTTTTCAATTAAAATCTCTTTGATACACATCTGACACATGCAATAAATGAAGCACCCTTCAGATGCATCAAAAATGTAAAGCCTCTTCAAAAATCCAACCTGGGGGAAAGTGTATGTTTGTTGAACATATGGTTATGGAATGCAAAAGAAAGTGGCAAAATAAGCAAAAATAACTTTGAAACAGTTAGCACTGAGAGAACTAACAAGATCCCATGGGGACATTTCTGTAATATTTGAATGCTAATACAGAAAGCATAAAACTTAGAATACAAGAAACAAAAACTGTATTTTAAAAGCCTCCAAAAAAACACAGTGTTGTTAATACACTGTGCTTTATAATCAAGACTTTTAGGTAACAAGATCCCTATCTTTGATTCAGTTCTAAAAATTGTCTGTACTAAATGCCTTTTTCCCAAAGACAACAGAGTAACTTAGAAATAAATTCTAAGGCTCACCTTTTCACCCAATATATAGCTGATCACAATTCATTTTAATTGGCACCAAGCGTGTTTTCGGGAGAAATTTAACTTGCTTTAGACAAGAGGTACCATTTACAGATAATTCTCATAATCAGAAACTGTTAGATGTCATAAAAAGATTTCAAGCTATCCTCTGATATTTTCTATCTTTGGTTTTTCTGGGTTTGTGTGCGTGCGTGCGTGTGTGTGTTCTGCATGATGACTGGGTTACCAGCAGCATATATAATTATTTTATGTTATTCCAGCAGGGGAAATGATTATTGAAGCCAGGATAAATGACAGACTTTTTGTTAGGTGATACAATGGGTTTGAAAAGAATAAGCTTCTTAAAATTATATCTCCTATCCTTGCCTGATTCCTGCCTCATTCTAGGTCCCAGTATACCATTGACCTTTCAGTTAGAAAAACCATTTACTCTACTTCTTACAGTTTTACAAATCCTCTGTTGCTTAGATATTTTAACGTGTGGAAACCTAGCACCTAGCCAAATAGTACTGCTACTTACTCTATCACAGAAAAGGCCTGCTGACGAAACTAACGGCCTGAGCCATTTCAAAGAGCTTGCAATTTTGGGTCTATCTCGTGTTCTGACATCACAGCACTGTGCCTTTCGACACCCCTACTCCGCATCAAGAGCTACCAATTGCAAAGGATCAGAGTAATGACATCAAGACATATGTTGTATTGCACTACACATTGCTGAGAATGCACAATGACCATGGGGCAAATTTCAGTAACAGTTCAGTGTTTCTGATAGCATGCTGTTGCTCCCTAAGCTGAAGAATGGAAATCTTGACTACCTAGGAGATAAATCAGGACTGGACTGACCAGAAAAATTAAAACCATTTTGCTCCTGAGGAGGCCTAGGAAACGCACCTTTCTTCTCTTCATAAACTTCCTTGAGGAGTTGTTCCTGCTTTTCTATCTGACCAATGAGATTTTGGTGCTCTGTCTCTTTGCTCAAGGTCAGCCGCTTCAACTGCTCTCGGCTCTGCAGCAGCTGATGCCGGAGTTTCTTCTCCTTGTTCTCTCTCTCCTTCACTTCTTCACATAACCATCGGAGTTTAGTCTAGAAGAAAAAAGATTGGCATACTGCTTATACGGAAAGATTATTATCATTGTGTTTTTCAGCAGCAGTTTAACAGGAAACAGGAAACCTTGGTTGAATAAAAAATGAGACAGGTTTTTATTTGTTGTATTGAAATATTTATACCGTGTTCTGTATCATAGAATCCCAGAGTGGTGCACAATAAAATCTGTTTAACTGATTTAAACAATAGAAAACAGTAAACAATAATTTAAACAGACTGAAAGCACATTAAGTAGTCTGACATATTGAAACAGGATAGTTAAAATCACTTAAGATTGTTTAAAACTATGAGACGTGCGTATTTCGGGAAAATCTGCTAGGCCTGCAAGGCCCTTATGTTTTTATGCAGCAGCAGAATGACACCAGAGCTGATGTCAATCGCCCCTCTAAGCAACTTTGCTGTGAACACCACCAGAATCCCGGTAGAAGACATCACCACTATCTGCCATTCAACATCTCCCTGAGGAGGAAGCGGAAGAGATAAAAGGGGAAACAGCAAAGATCCTACGCAAGGCAAAACCACCACCTAGCAACATAATGAAGAAAGAAAGAAAAGCCATTAAGGATCTCAATTCTGACTCAGAAATCATCATTCTCCCAGTAGACAAAGGTAATGCCACAGTAATAATGAAAACAGAACAATACAAACAGAAAATCAGGGAACTCCTGGATCCCACAACTTACAAAAAACTGAAACACGACCCAACCAATAAAATCACCAGGAAAACCAACACCTTGATCAAAAATTCCTCAATTCATCCAAACACACACCAACTTCTATGCAAATCTGAGGCTCTCCCACCCAGACTTTATAGACTTCCAAAAATCCACAAGGACTCCATTCTGCATCAACCCATTGTGAGTGCCATTGGATCTCCCACATATTACTTGGCCAAGTTCCTGGCCACACAATTACAAACCCATATTGGGCGAACCTCCCACCATATCAAGGACTCAGCCCAATTTATAGAAAAGATCAGCAACCTTGAATTCAAATCCGGAGACAAACTGATTAGCTTTGATGTGGTCTCCTTGTTCACCAAAGTTCCCATAGTGGACACCATTGCACTCATCAACCGAATTTTTCCCAAAGACATCACAGCCTTGTTTCAACATTGCCTCACCACAAGCTACTTCCAGTGGGACAATGAGTTCTATGAGCAAAGAGATGGGGTCACCATGGGAAGCATGATAGCAAATTTTTACATGGAACACTTTGAAAAGCAAGCCTTGGAAACTGCACCAAAAAAGTCCACTATATGGTTCCATTATGTGGATGACACTTTCACCATTTGGAGCCACGGAGGAGAAGAACTGACCATGTTTCTGGACCATCTGAACAAGATCCACCTGAACATCCAATTTACCATGGAAAAAGGAAATGAAGGAAGATCACCATTTCTGGATGTCCTGGTCATCCGCAAACCTAGCCAATAATTGGGCCACACAGTTTACAGAAAACCTACACACACTCACAGATATCTACACAAAAACTCCAACCATCACCCAGGACAAAAAAGGAGCACAATAAGAACTCTGGTAGACCGCACAAAAAGAATCTGTGAAGCCCACCTCCTAAAAGACAAACTGAACCATCTAAACTGGGCTCTACAGGCCAACGGTTACTCCGGTTCAGACATCAGAAGAGCCTCAAGACCCGGAAAAAACCACAGAAGTGAAGATAAGTAGCCAACCAAAGGGAATGTGTTTTTACCATACATCACTGACCGTTTGGGAAACTGATGAAGAAACATAACCTCCAAACAATCTACAGACTGACCAAGAAAATTCAACAAATGTTACGTTCAGCAAAGGACAAGAGAGATCCTCTAACTTCTGCTGGAGTTTACCGCACACCTTGCAGCTGTGGGTAGGTCTACATAGGGACTACAAAACGCAGCATCCAAACACAAATCAAAGAACACTGCAAAAGACACTGCAGACTGATCCACTCAGAAAAATCAGCAGTAGCAGAACATGTTATAAACCAACCTGGACACAAAATGCTTTTTGAAAGCACAGAAATTCTGGACCATTTTGACAACTACTATGTCAGACTACACAGAGAGACCATTGAAATCCTTAAACACACGGATAATTTCAACAAGAAAGAAGAAACTCAGAAAGTAGACAAGATTTGGCTACCAGTACTGAAGAACACTAAAATCAAGACTCAGAAATATGCCAATGAACATGACCCAGACTCTGGAGGTCCCTCTACAGGGAACAATACAATGGGTTGCTAATGTACTTAACACACTGTTATGCATATCCCCTGACTAACAATACACCCTGGGGGATATCCCATTTAACAATAGGCCATCACACAGGCCAACTGTAACACATGCAAATTGCTCCCTCCCACTCAGGGACTACACAAGTATATATACTCTGTGTAACTTCCATTCCACCAGATCTTCTGAAGATGCCAGCCACAGATGCAGGCAAAACATCAGGAGAAAATACAAATAGAACATGGCCTCAAAGCCCAGAAAACCCACAACAACCTACAGCCCTCTAAGTGTTCCAGTTGTTCTCCTGACAGTATTCTCCCTGCCATCCTTTTCCCCACAATACACAAATGTACCAGCTTTGGTCCCTGTCCTCTCATGAAAAGAAAGGCTGACAACATGAAATCAAATGAAATTCACCAAAACGGGTGCTACCAGATTATACCAATTGCTGTTTTCTCTCATCCTTTGAAACCATCAATAAATTTCAAAGCATTACATTACAACTAAATTTGTGAGAGATCTCATAGACCTATCAACCCTTTCTCATTTCTCTTTCAATTCTTCCTCTCATTTCTACTTCTTCTCTTTCTCATTATTCTCAGTTCTTTTCTGTGTGCAGAATAGCACTATGCATAGATAAATCCTGCAATTGTCAATCCTCCTACCCTACTTGCATTCCATCAAAAAATAGTGAATCCTGTTGGAAACAATCACCAGTTCAAGAAATTTGAATGTTGCCTCTTCAAAGCTCAAGATGTGTTGTATAAATCATATTTAAACAGCATTGCTTAATCAAAACCTGCAAAATGATTTAAAGAGCAAACCCACCCATAAATAAAGAGGAAGACAGAAAAAATAATAAAACATCAATGTCTTTTTGAAATGAACAACTTTCAGATCCCATATGAAAAATGGAGAAAGAAGAAGAGCTCTGAATCTCACCAAAGAGAACCACCAATCAATTATATCTAGGACTAGATATTGGCTTCAAAATGTGATAGAAAATAAGGGTCTTGTCTCCAAAGGCAAATGTTTCCCTACAAAAGATACTTATCTCCATATTTCCAAATACCTTGGGCAGGATCCAGAAGTGCCCTTCTGCATGCAGAAGGCATCTTCCACTTACAGAAGTGTTGTTTTAGATCTCATGCTCATGCTAGAGTGTCACATGAGGACATTCTGTTTTAGAGACATTCCTGAAAGTCTATAAAACTTGAAGTGGAATTCTTGATCACTTGTACAGGCTGATGTATTTTATGGGTTTAGTTCAAGATAGATCCTGCTGTCTGTGTGATTCCATATTTATTTCTCAAAGAAGAAGAAAAAATAACTGGGACAGTTATTACAGCTACATCAAGTATTATCTTTCACCTTTTGAAGTCCTAACTGATTAAAGATTTGGGCTCAAATGGAAGTGATGGGCACAGAATGGAAGACATCTCTTCATTATGTGACATAAGAAAAGCATGCTGAAGGCATACTTCAGTGTCCATAGTATAATATCTTTGAATTTATATACCAGGGCTAAGAATTATGCAGTCCACAGGCTGCACAAGGCCCATGGTTATCCCTTGAGGTCCTTGCCCTTCTCCCCATCTTCTTCCATTTTCATCAAATTTTAGGCCAAAAAAAAAAAAAAATCATTCTAGGATGTATAGTTTTTTCTTAATCTCTCCCCACCCTAAAGGAGCAGAAAATAGCTTCAAGATCACCTGGATGTGACTTCCAGATCTCAAAATGTAACTTCCAGATGGGCAACAATGGCAGCAGTACATCCTACTAAGATTCACAAAGGCCTGAAAATAGCTCCTCTTATTCTCAGAGAGTGCACATCCTTACTATATACCTTCAGTGAAACCTTTTGGGAAGCAATAAACGGCTCATGCAGCTTCCTGATATCTCACACCAAAAAATGGAAGCAGAATTAAAACAGGCACTTGTGCAGTAACATAAATGGTTCCTCTCCACGCTCTCCTACTAGGAGATAGGCTATTTAGCAGTTCTGTCCTTTTCTTTGTAGAAGGAGTTAAATGTTGCCACAGGCAAACTTTTACAGTCCTCTGAAAAGTTACAGAGTTCATGACAAAAATAAGTTTGAAATGATTCTAGCTTAGCCATTATGAGTTATAACATTGCATTTACCCATGAGGACTATCAAAATAGCAAGGGAAGGGGGTAGCATGCCTCAGTGGAGATGATCAGTAGCCGTTTATGAAAAGTGTCTACTTTGCACTGGAATGAAGTTGACATATGGTCCTAATACTACCAGTTTTAAGAAGTGTGTTTTTAAAAAAAGGGAAAGAATGAAAAAATCCACATTGCGTTCATTGCGTTTAAGTGATTTCAGCTGTTGAAATCCTACTTTGAAATTGTTACCTTATGAATGAAGGTTTCCACTTCATATTTCATTCCTCAACAATAAATCCCATGCATTTCAAGTTAACAGCCCCATTCAGACATTGGAACTAATGGATTAGGACTAAACTAGGGAGCACAGAAGTGCTCACCCAAGTCCCCTGCCCCAACTGACCTCCATACCAGCTCCACTTCAGAGCTTCCACTGAATCTACTTTGAGGCCTCCCTGCAATCAAGAATGCTGAAGAGGAGCAGGCAACCCAATCCTGACTCTGAAGTGTTCACAGTCTCATAGACTCACAAGGCTACTGCCTTTTTGGTATCTTAGTATGTACTGGGATGGTTGGCTGCTGTGGACATCGGACTTCTGTAGTGTCAATCCTGATATTTGTTTCTTTCACCAAAAGGCAAAAGAAAATTAAAGTATATTAATGTGTATTAATGTTCTCTTAAAGCAGATCCTATGCAGTCACAAATATGTGTATGTTTCAAAGCACGGTTAAGCACAATAAAAACTCTCTTCCTCCACCCTGAGGCTAGTCTCAAATTATGTGTGTGCATGTGTGTGTGCGTAAGCATGCACGCAATTGTCTGTGTACCTGCAATGAAATGCTACAAGATGCGACAAAATGCTATTCAAGATTCCAGCCGGCCATGCCTTCTTCCAAAATATTCCATTCACTCTCCCATCTCTATCCTCAGACCGGTTTACAAACACACACCCATACGTAGTCAATATTATATGGCCATCAAGCAGACTGAGTTGTCTCACACAAGAGTAGCAACTGTGATGTAGAGTAGCAACTTCAGATGTTGCTGAATTGAAATTCCCAGCATTCTTTACCACTACATATACTAGGTAAGGTTGCTGGGAGTTGCAGTCCAACAGCACCTGGATGGATACACAATTCACACCCCTGCTCTTGTGACTGGTTTGAATGGCGAGGGGAGTGCTGTAAGCTTACAGAGTTCCCTCTCGAATTTTTCTTCAAATTTTGCTGTTCCCAGAAATGCTGGCAACTTTTCTCTTGGATCTCAGTGGCATCATTTTGCATCCATCCATCTGGGAAACTGAATTCACTATGTACCTGAACTCACTGTGAGGAGTGAAGTGTTACATATACTAGCTTGCAAAAAAACACATGCAATTCTGTACGCTCAAAGGCACAATAGTCTTTCATTTCTCAAAGAGACTGTTTTTAAAACAAGGCATTTTGAAACTGAGGGGACTTTCAAAAAACAATTTCATATACTCCAGGGATCTGGTGTCAAAAGGTGTGAGAGGGAAACAAACAAACAGTATGTAAGTGTGGGGAAAAAATCAAATGGCTGTTTGGCTCTCAGTATAAGTGGGACAGGCTGCACTCCATAATTCAGAATCCAGCCATCAGGGCCAATTTACACACTTAATAAAAGGATGAGACTGTATTACATTCAAATATTAGCAGGAGAATACATGTCAAACCCCTGGCCCACAGAAAGCTATGGTAGAGATGGCTATAACAAAGAAACCAAATCAGGGGAATAAGACATCTGATAACTTATGAGGAAAGAAGTGTGCATTACCATCTGAAACAATTAAAATTTCTATCTAGCATACCATTAGTAGTTTAACACAGGGACATTCAAGTATCTGAAACTTGCATGGCCTCCCTATGCGCTCTCCTGCTGTCTTCAAAAAGTACCCAGTGCTTGACTAGCTACTTCATTGGTGCTTATCTACAAAGTCCATGTAAGCAGGCGAGAAATGGCACAAGTGCATATAGAACAGATCGCTGTTCCACTGCATTTCCACAAATTCTTCATTACCTCATGCATAAATACTTCAAATAAAGGCCAAGAATTTGTTACCAGATCAGACTCATCACCACCATCCCAGTTTGGAACAAAGGCAGGATATAAATCAAACTATCACCATTGTCATTGTTATCATTTTGCCTTTTTCCCTTTCCAGCTCAAGGTTGACTTATAAAAGTTAAAATAGATAGATCTTAAAAAAACCCAGACCATACAAACACTAAAAGATAAAAACTAAACTATCAACAGAATTAAAAATAGTCAAAACCATGACCTTTAAAAAGAAAACAACCAACAAGAATAGACAATACAGGATGTCATGAAACACCCTCTCCCTTTGAGCAATGAATCCCCAAGGCCTGCCAAAGCAAAAGAAAGCTTCTTCTGTTTATGCAATGAAATCATGGAGGGAACCATTCTAACACCTCCAGAAAGGGAGTTCAACAGCCTGGGAGCAGTGGTCGAGAAGACTCTTCCCATTGCTCCCACCAGATGTATGTGTCAAGACGGTGAGGAGGAGAAAAGCCCCTCCCTAGAAGACCTCAAAAGATAGGCAGGCTCATAAAGGACAATACAGTCCAAACTTAAAAGCAGGAGGAAAGGAAGAAGACTGTATTACAGATGGATTGATTCAATCAAGGAAGCCACAGCTCTGAATCTGCAAGATCTGAACAGGGCTGTTAACAGCAGCATCTCTTGGAAATCTCTCATTCATACAGTTAACCTAAGTCAAAGATGAGTTGGCAGCACACAAGAAGAACAAAAACAACAAACAATGCCAGAGAGTATTTTAATGTTTTCATACATTCACCAGTTCTTGCCTGCCCCAGGCCCAATCAGCTACAGTTCTTTAACCTTAACTGAAGGGAGCTACAGAGATGTAGGGAGCTGCTTTAGGGCCCGATACCTCAGAAACTTCACTGTGCCTGCCGAACTCACCACACAGCCCTCTAAATCTCAGGCAAAGGCTCTGAGCTCTTAAAGTGTCCATCTGTAAACGAAAAGAACTCAGGCGATGAGAGAACTGGCAGCTCAAGCCATATTTCTTGCAAACCAATTATTAAGGCTGTTTGTTTTTGGGTGCAAATGTGAAGAACTACAGTATTTCTAAAGGCCCCTTCATTTCAAGACTCACCTACTATTAACTAAAATGGACTCAAGTGACAGATTTATGAATCAATTACTACATGCCCTCTGAAAGGTCTTCTTGATACTTGCTGCTTGGGATTTTAGCATCAACAATCTGAATAGTGAGACTGTTTCCTCTATAGCCCTTGTCTTCCCATTCAAACTCTTATCTTCACTATTTATAGAGATATTCACTCTTGGTCCATGCACATTACAAAACTAGCCCATCAATAAATTCAGGGCAGTCTTGTTGGCAAACAAATGCAATTTCACCCAAGTCAGTTGGTCAACTCTTCTCCCCTCATTGTGACCCCAATATACTATGAGGATAAGTCTTGTCAAATGAAGTACAAAAAGTTGTTCAGATCATGAGAAACTTAATAGCATTAAAAGATACAAGATAGACTTGTTTACAAGGTAAAAAAGTAATGGTAAGAAGTTACTAGTTATCAGTTATGCTGAAAAAGGAAACCAAACCTTACAAGTACACTGCATCAGGTGTTTCCAAGACAACATGAATTGCAAGGAAGTTCAAGACTTCAGAAGCAAAGTGGGAGGGACAAGATCAAAACTCCAGTGGAGTTATGTGCTGTTCAGTCCCCAAATTGTGGAGATAGATCTATTCCTCATAAAATCCCAATTAAATTGTTTTTAGAATTGACCACACTGCAGCATTATACCTTCGCTAGTGTTTCTGCAGCTATGGTCGGGTTCAAATTACAGCTTGAAACCATGCTTTTGGGTCGAGTTTATAAGTGGTGGCTTGGAATTAACCATGGCATGTTGAAATGAAGGTGCAAACGTAATGCAGTACTGATGACTGGTATCTTCTAACCATTGCTTTTGCACTCTGCTGCTTTTAGCCTCAATGCTGTTGATAATCCCAATTAGAGTAGACCCACTAAATCAATGACAGTTGCATAAGGGTTGACTGGGGATTCTACAGTTGATTCAATGAGTTTCCATTAGACTTATCAACAGGAGTCAGGCTTTTGTAAGCAACTCTTAACAAGTACCTATTAAAAAAAAAAAGTATATTTACCTTTGTTTCTGCTAACCAGCGATGAGGGTCATTCTGTATCCCAGGAGTAAGTGATATTGCCTAAAAGAAATGTTAAAAGTAAATAACCATACATTATATACAAGACAAACATTTCATTAGAATGCCTATTTCTAATTTAAAAATTTGTTTGATCCACATTGCTCAGCAAATACTTTAAGCTCAAAAAGAGAAGCCAAAGGGGCTGGGAACATTTGAATGATGCCTACCATTATATTTTCCTCCAGTAACTGTTACTAAAATTTTATTGCATAATGGCACTGAGAATAAATGAACGAAATTTAGACTGAGGGCATTGCCAACTTAAGAGGCACTACCCTTACTCCGCACTAGTTTTGTTTACCTTTAGCGGCATTGACATGACAGTGTCATTTGATTTAGCAACAAGACAGATTTGAAGGAGGAAATGGTGCCAAAGTTATAGCTAGTCAGGCCTGAAAAGAACCTCACTCTTAAGCAGTGCTGCTAACCTATATTTCAGGTAAAATGGGAGTTTAAGCCTTCAAAACATGTGTCCAGGGAAAAAGACTACAGAGTGCTCCCTAGGAGAGGGGGAAGCAGTGAAACAAAGTGAACCCTCCCACAAGTCACTCAGAAAGAAGCCATGTTTACAGAGGGGGATTTATATTTATTTTTACTAAAATAAAAATAGATAAGATTCAACATGTCAGTATGAATGTCAAATACATATATATTTTGTTATCTTTAAGTCTGTTACACTTGTATAATCATATAAATACTACTCTCATTATAACTGTTATGTTATCATTCATCTATTAGTAAGTAATATTATATTAGGTAACAAATATAATATTAAATATCAGTATTAAAACTAAAGCAAAACATTTCTCAGTGTTCTTCACTTAGTTATGTCTACAGATGTTTAACATTCTCCTAACCTCCTACTTCCACCACGTGAAATCATTGGGTGATTCAAATCCCTGTTATCTACCCTTTGATTAATGTGCTTAGTACTTTTATATCCTGATTAATTCATTTCTTAATTTTAATTTTAATTTTCCACTAAGAAATTAATTTGTATTTTACAAAAGCCATGCAATGCCTTTTCAATCCCTTATTTGTATCACTACACTTTATAGTCAGTATAGGTGTAATATCCAAAATTCCTTTTTACTTTAAATTCTCTTATTGTCAATATTATTTCATAGTGTCATTCATTTATACCCTTAGTCTAACATTGTTTTGGTTATAGAATTACTCCAAAGGGAGATTTATAGAAAAACAAACTATTCATCTTATCATCTTATCATCTTATTCATCTTATCTCTAGACATGTTTAAACATCACCTCTTGAATTTTATCAGCCCAGAGCAATGGAATTTTAACTTTCCTACCACTTCACCAATATTAATTATTTCACAAAAACTCTTGCTTTAATTTTCAAAGACACTTCTTCACAAAGACATTTCTTTACAAACATCAATACATTATGGCTTAAAAAGTCAAAGCAGAGGATCAATGCTGACATATGCCCTTGTCAGGTTTTTTTTATGTATTGTGGATATTCATTTATATCCCACTTTTCAACACCTATTGCTCCAATTGTTAAATATGGAGACAAAATGGAACCAGAGCTACTTCCTAATTTAAGAACGGGCAAAACAGATGGGTGTCATTCACAAAGCTCTCTAGATAAATCAACCTAACATATGGCAACTAGTTTTGCAATGATAGAGTTCATAAGAACAGGAGTGTCACTAAATTATAAAGAATTTACAATTTGAGAAGTGGCTCTGCACACCTGATAGGCAGTTACTAAAAGCCTATGTTAAGTGATAGAATCTCTTTAGAATAAAGTGCTCTTCTAGGTTACACGACATTCATCTAGCATGTTTTTGGACACTAGAACATTACAAGTTGGTTTCCTGGTTCATAAAACAAAAATAGTTACTGAGAAAGGCAGAGAATGAAGCTGCACACACAATGATTGCTGCTATCATTCTCAACATTTTCTAGATGGAATGTGAAAAATAAGACCAGTTTTTAGTTATTTCTAGAATCTTTAGGAAAAAGAAGCTGCACCGAAGAGTTGTTATTTTAAAAACCTTCAAGTTTTGAGAAGCTTCAGATATTTAAAATGCTATTCAATAGATGGTTTATAAGAAGAAAAATGGCCATACTCTCAATTTGTCATTTAACGCATATTGTTATTTTCCTTTTATGTAAAATTTAATTAAAGATCAGAATTAAAAATAAATTTTAAATATTATCTTCATGATTTGCCAAAGTAGCAGAGTACGTTCTATGTGACTGAAGGATTAGAAATGCAGGAGATATCTTTTTTTTAATGTATCACATGAAATAAAAGGGGACTACAATCAGCACAAACAGATTATGCCTATAATTTTGTATTTCAAGATTAAACACTATTTAAGTTAATGTAGGGTGGCAGATTACGCTTTTCTCCCAAGGCTAGAGTGATAAAGCTTGAAATCATGAAGGTTATATCATACTATTCAGAAATAATAGGAAGCTATTCTTTACAAGAAAACACAACTAACTTGAAATAACTTCTGATGGTGTCTCTGTTTAGCTAAATATAATGAACGAGATGGAAAACTATTCCTGAAGTATATTACTATGTCTTACAGTCTGGAGAATTACATTACTGAATGCTCAGCTGTAAGTAAATTTCCTACATATAGAAAACTAGCTCTCAGGAAAAAGACCTCTACCATTAGCTTCTTGATATGCTAGTTTTCTACATGGAGAGATATTTTTTCATGGTGGTCCACCACGCAACCCATGATCTGTAATCTTAGGCTGCAATCCTGTTGGTGTAATATACTGGCATAACACACAGTTGGTAGTGACCAGAGGAAAAAGGCCACAGGCCATCAAAGAATTAAGGCACTAGAGAAATACTCTGCTCAGAGCCAGCATATTTTGTCTGCCTTCCCTTCAGCACTGCTGAATGACCCTGGAAACAGTAAAGCAACACATCCACAGGACTCTGGCAGTTGGTTTCATTACCTGATCCGCTGTTTTTGTTTTTAAGGAACAACACCTCTGAAGGCAGGGACTATCACCCACCAAAGTTAATAACAAGATGTTATTGGTTTGAAGGTATACAACAGATAATGCCATTTTTCAGGAGATAGGAGATGACCAAATACAATACTTAGTCTTCTGTTTCACAGAAAGACTTGCCAAGGTCAATAAGCAGCGATGCATAAAGTGACCCATATAGACAAAAAGGCCACCTTTGGAAGCCCTTTGCCATGCGCTCTTGTGAAACAAGACAAGGAAAATGGCTACTGGAGAGAAAGCTTTTTCAGTGATGTTGCCATAGGAATTTCCTCTCCAGGTAAGCACACTGGGGACCTAGACCTTAGTCTCTTCTATCCTAAATGAAGGCTTTTCATTCTCTCAGGTCTTTTGTCTCCCAAGTACCATGTCTTCTCTCATTTATTCATTTATGCACTTATATATTAAAACATATACCACATTTTAGATCCTTGGACTGCTGCTGCACTCTGATGTTGGATTTACTTTAGTTTTATTCTGTGGCTGTTTTAATTTATTTTAATTTCATTGCTCCCATAGATTTACCTGTATTTTGTCAACTGCTCAGAAAGCTGCATACATTGGGCAATTGCAATAAATACGAAACATTCTGCATTCATTTCATTAGTTAAATAAATAGCAATAATATTCAAGGCCATCTGAGAACTCATAATTACTGTGTATTTCTCCACCGAATCCCGAGAAAGGACTTCACAAGCTGCATCAATTTCATTTCCTATCATAGAGAGGATGGATTCTTTTTCATTTTGAAGACTTCTTAGCTGGTCATGAAGTTGCGATCTGTCTTCTTCTATCCTCCTGAGGTGATCATCTTCACTATTTAGCCTTTTATGCTGAAACAAGAAAAAGAGTTTAAAAATTATACAGTCTCCTCTAAAACTCTGTACTACTCAAATCAAGAGAAACTATACCTCACAAGCATATTTCTTCTTGAGGGTGGGTGGTTGTGGGATCAATGCAGGTTACACAAATCAAGTAGTAATTCAATGTATGCCCCCAAAAACATACTGCAATTGTTAAGATGTGTCCTGGTGTTACAATCACATGAGATAAGTGAAAACCCAATAGCCACACATGTGCATACACACACCCATGGAGTGGAATACTTTTTCAGCTGCTGCTTAGCAAGCCAAAGTTTCACTCCCAATCCTGGAGTGAACAAATGGAACAGGAGTATATTTGTGTGTCACATTTGACAGAATTGCTCTGCCCACGCTACACAAACAAGAAAAAAAGTCATGTCAATTTGATTTCACTGAAAATTGGTTTCAGAAAGAATAATTCAAAGACCAAAACTCAAACTTCAGCTTTTCCAGTCACAAGTATAACCAACTAAAGATGTCAGCACTTAATATAAAATGCTCCTGCTTTGAAATTTTATGATCCAAACAAGTCAAAAAGAATGAGTGCAGATGCCAGCAACTACAGAATATGAGGTGTTCTGCTAAAAGTTCAAGAAGAAAAGTGAGTATGAGTTGTACTTATTTCCTCGTAGTAGGCAACAGCTCTGTTGCTGACTATTACTCATGAAACTTCAGATTCACAACTACTTCATTAGCCAGGTCAGGTTGGGAAAGAGTGCCTGGCACACAGTCACACAGTGAGTTTCATCTCTGGGAATTTCAGCTTGCATCTCCAAAGCACCATCTCACCACAACACCATACTAGCTCTCTCCTTTGTGTAGCTATAAGGACCAGGGTAGAAAGACTGATGATAATGATTTAGGGCATCTATTTGATTTCAGTAGGAATGTTTTAGTGTTGCCCTGGCTCGGTAAGTGTGATTTAAACCAGAGGTAGCATGTGATTTTGACTTAAGCTCCCACTCTTCTTTACTACATCTCAAACTATCTTAATTATTTCTCCTCTGCATTAAAAATATTTCAGGAATCCTGTTCTACTCAGTGACATAAGTGACTCAAGGATAGGAATGCTCTGTTAATCATTCTCCCTAGTCTTTTCTGCTCACTATGTGCTGATGCTTTAAACTAAGCTGTCATGATCAGGACACTTGTCGTCTTCGGTGAAAGCTGTTATTCAGCACTGAAGTGTAAAATTAAATCATCTTGCTTTTGGATAGATCTTGAAGTTAGGTACGATTTGCTTTCTGGATTCTGCTTACTTGTTACACGGAATAATGTAAAGAGAGCATCAGTGCCTCTGACTCTCCTTGCTAGTTCTGAAAGACACAGAGGCAAACTAAAGAGCAATGGTGAATGCACTCAACTTGTTCTTCCTGGGATGGCTTGTGTGCTACTATTGCTGCCTAACGGGTATCCAGGTAATGCTGCCTCTCTTATGGCTCCTTTTTCCCCACTGTTAGGTTTTCCTGGCTGTCATCCGTCTTTTGGAACCTGGCATGGATCCATTGACCTCTTTGCTCCTCCTTGTACTTTTTCTTTAAGTTAATAGATCTTATGTTTTGGGGTATGATAGAACACTCATCTCAGACCGAGTCAAACGATTCAGTAAATAATTCTAGAAACATCTTGGCATAAGTCAAATCATGAGCTGAATCAGGCCTCACTTGTATGATCCCAAATCCTCCTCATTTACCTCTCTGCTTCTGCTTCAGAGAGGAGATGAATTTTTCCCCCCTAATCTGCAGTGCAAAGAAGCCTCACAATAAACCTGGGCAAAGCAAACGGTCACTGCTTCATCAGTGAAAAAAGTGAAACAGAGACTGGTGTCTTCTCTATCTGCACTGAGACTATTCCTAAAGTTTATATCAAATTGACACAGATAGCTCAGTAACTGCTTTCTTGCAAGGTTGGCTTTATCTGTCATATCTACAAGACTTGTTTATTATTCTTTTAATCTATATTTAGAGAATTCCACTTTCTTTGCACCTTCTTTAATATGGCAAAACACCTTCTTTGAAACGGCTGTTGGAAAATGGTCTTAAATAATATGTAGACGTGATAAATGTTACGTTGAGATTGTAAATGAGTTTTCATAATACAATATTACAGATTCATTATATTCATCGTCATAAGAGATACTAAAGTCATCATATAAATTATTTTTCTAGCACCTAATGGCTGCTGAACACCTGATTTTTATACAAACATTTACTGACATTAAGAAAGCTGATGTTGTATAAGACAGCCAGAATGGTGTAAGAGAGTCAATGTGGTATAATGGTTTGAATGTTGGACTAGGATAGTGGGTTGAATTTACCCTCATACCTGTAGAACCAGCAATATACAGAAAAACAAGCAGGGATACTTCTGATAAGCAAAAGCTGATAGTGTATACACACAAACATGTGCATACATTGTCAAGGTGGGGGTAAAAAAAGAAAAGAAACAGAGAATTATCATGATGGCTGTGATCAAAGGTCCATCTGATCCAATATTCTGCTTCCCACAGTGACTGGTGGCATGTCTTTCAGAGCCACAAACAAGACATGAAATCCACAGTTCTGTCCCACTGTTCCTTCCCCGAAGCCCATACTACTGGTGAATTTGGAAGTTCCACAACTAATAGCTTGCAACCAACTTATCATTCATGAATTTCTCTAACCTTTTAATTTTACCTACATTCATTGACAGCACATTCTTTTGGTCATCAATCCCAGAGATCCAGGAAGATGTACACTGGGTGATACTGCATTGTTTGGGGTATGCTGGAATGGTGATGGCTGCGTGCTGGTTTAACAGTTTAGCAGGAAGGATGCGTTACAGCCCCGGGGATGGGGACGGGGTTCCCACCAAAATGCCTGTCACCAGAGTTTAGAAGGTTCCAAATGTTGCACTGCGCAGGCACAGATAACCCATTTCTGTGAGTCACAGAGACCACAAAGAAGAATTGTATAATATGCAGATTTGGTGGGAAATAAAACGGGTCCCATGAAAGACAAGATTCTTATACTTGGCTCAGTTCGTGGCTGGATAAGTTGACATTTCTGTGGGGCAGGCTCAGGTTGTTCTTGTTGCCATTAAAAGAGTTGTGTAACAGTTTTGATGGTTCATATTATTTTCCTTTCTTCAGAGTAGCAAATTCTGTGTGGTAGGTAACTTCCTTTATCTTGGAGAACCTTTGTCTGCTTGAACTATGGGGAAGATTGATTCTTCATGTGGGATTCAAAATAGGAGTTTCCATCTTGATCTTCTATTTGCTATAAAAGATGCTGACAAGATAGCCCAGTTGCTTTCTGGAAGGAGAAAGACAATCTTTCATCGTAGTTGGCGAATCATGATGGATTTTTCACCTTAGAAATAATATTTTCCCGTTTGCAGTTGTGTAGACATAAGGTTATCTGTTTGGATCTGAATGAGTTTCTTCATCAGGTTTACTGATTCCACTCCACACAGCTAAATTTGGTGTTTCAAACTGCAAAAACTTTGAATAGGGTAACGGTATCAGTCAGTTATGGTGAAACCAACAAAGAGTCTTGTGGGACCGTAAAGACCAAGAATTTATCTTTAGAATTTATTTGGCATAAGCTTTTATGTACTGCAGCCCACTTTGTCAGATGCATAAAGTAAATAAAGAAGACATTTGGGTTTCTTGGAAATGTATTTGTGCCTTATCCTCAGAAGGCAACTGAAACTGGATTCTATGAGCACACTGATACATGGGCATATATTGACTGGCGTCTCCCCTGAACCAGTATCATTTGTGCACAAAGCTGTGGTCAGTGAGTAGCAACAAAGTTGTCACGGATGTTGAGAGCTGCTGTCATTGTTGGCAATGGTTTCTTCCACTACTGTTGTGCTTTTGAGTTTGCTACGCTAATACAAATCCTTCCCAATTTCTATGAGCATTGCAGGATCTCAGGACTACTGCCTTATCTTTATACAATTATTATTGTCCGAGTAATAATTTGCAATCTAAAGCTTCCAAGAGTGTCTTAATTTTGAATGTAGGGAACTGAAGGATAAGGGGCAAAATAGTGTACAAGAGCAGTGTTTAAGAATATCACCATTTCAGACCAGAAGAACCTACACTTTCTAAGAAAAATGAACTTTTTTCTTATTCTACATATATCTTCAGTCATTTGAATAGAACCAAGGTCTGATGCTGGATTTGAAACAATACCAGCACCAGGCTTAGGCCCATACAACACGGCAACTGGGGAACAAGAAGAGCAAGTGTACCATTTCTGTGCTGCTGCCTAGGAAAAAGAGAATATACCACAGCCCTTGCAACCTTTGCTGATCCCCTGTAACCAAATCTTCCAACCACTGCATCCTGACACAAGTAAAAAATTCAAATACTAAGCAATAGTGATTACAGGTAATTACCTACACAACACACATACCAGGTACACATTTTTAAAAAACAACCAGTGAACGTGGTTAATCACATAATGGTCACTGTTGACATTCACCATCTGCACAGAAATAGGGAAAGATAATTTAAAAAATCTCTGCATTTTGGACATTCATGAAAGTCTTAAATCTGCCCATACTTAGAACAGGAGATGTACAATAAAGAAAAGAATGACTTTGTGTCTACTATATCATCATATTTGTCAGTTTCTCTTATACACTGACATTTTTTTTTCACAAAAGTACAAGCTATGTTATGTATGTGGAGAGAAACCTCAAAGGCTTTTATGTACTTATTTTGGACAGGGTAGAGGGTTCTTTTTTTTTCCTTTTGTTTTTTTAGTGACTGAATGAAAATATATCTGATATATAAGTTACAATCAACTCTCAAGTAAAATGAAACCAAAATGTGGAGCTTAGATCAAAAATGAACACTGCTCTGACATTTTGTTATTTGATGGATTTAAGTTTGACATTATAAAAGAGCTAGCTCTAAGCAGCTGTTCTCATCACATCCAAAGAACACAACAGAATAGATCCAACCATGGCTCATTTTAACCCAGGAAATTATTTTGATTTGGTAAAAGTGGAATTAGTGCTCTCATGTTCTTTCTTTAATTATATCCATGTAGCAAGAAGAATCATCAGAAGGCCTGTCATCAGAGAGCACAAATCCAAACACAGCTTTGGTCATGACAGTTTTTGGAAATGACTCAAATGCACTAGCATGACTTTTCTTTCCAAGCCAAAGTTTTAAGCAACCTTTTAGTTCTCTAATGGGCTGGAGAACACAGAAAACTATAAGCAATTTCCTAAGAGAAACATTTGAATCTTTCACATTACAGGATGAACCTACAGTTTATTAAAAGAGGATAGAGTGTTTTAGTTCAAAATTTTCATTGGAACACCACATTATTAATTTGTAAGATCCGGTAATATACTTGGAACCTATTCAATCCCACTGCCAATTCATGGTACTTCCCACAGCATACTGATTAAGAAAGCTCAGAAGCATTAGTAGAAATATTAAACTCATGTGGAAGCCAAAAGGAGGGAAGCTAAAAGTGCAACAAGGCATTAACCCATAGGCCAACAAAGGCTGATTAGAGTATTGTGACCCTCTCCTTCCCTCAGGGTGAGATGAAAGATGTAGTTATAGAGCAAAAATTTAAACAAAGGAATCCTTAATGCGCAGAAACAAGCTTCTCTCCTTTGCTTCTAGGACCACTTGGGAAAGGAGACTGTTTCTCACAAGAAAATGTTGGTCTCATATCTTCCTGTCTTTGAAATGTCATGCAAAGCTGAATAGTGCAGTTCAGTCTCTGGTTTATACAAAACACAACCACGGCCCTCTCCATGCCTGTTTTGAGCTGTGTAATGCTATTCTCTGTGTTGCTCAGGTATCCACTGCAAACTTCCCTTGTGTCAAGAGCGACACTCCCTACCTAGAGGCCAATTTGAAAGTAATAATCAGGGATAAAGAATGCTGTCCCAACACAGAACACATGAACTAGATCATCTTTATGGCCTATCTTGGCCTCCTTGGTTCTGAGGAAGACCTGTATGAACAGACTGTTTCAGATCATTTTCTAAAACTGATGAGTTGCTGAACATTTGGAGAAAATCTGCTTGTATATTACCATCACTCACAGTGAAATATCAATGTGGTAGCTTCTGCTATCACCACATAACTTACCTAGTTTAACAGAGCTCTCAGAAAAAGTGGTTATCACAGCTCTCATCTACTGAGCCTACTCAAGAGATATAGTTTAGATTCAAGTAAACTCTTGAGATTTGTAGGATATATCTGGTGATTTTTTATTTGTCAGACTACTGGTCCTCAACTGGTAGGTTAGAACTTCAAATGGTGTCTTGTTCTTTTTTTTTTAATCTTTTGTTCTGCAAGTTTTTAAAAGAGACGGGGCAAAACAGAGGAAAGGAAACAGTAGGATAGAACTTCAGAAAACATGTACAGTACAAAATAAAAATTCGGTCTGATGTAGCAGGTTGATGTTAAGGTGAGTCTCTGTCTGAAAAGGCTTCTGCTATACTACCCCTTAAGATTGGAGAGTTTCATTTACCCTTCCATCCAGTTCCTGTTTCACCAGCTGATATTTCCGCCTAAATTTTACATTTTCTTCTTCTTTATGGGTTAGCTCTTCTGACAGCTTATCACATTCAACCTTCATCTTTTCCACCTGTCGACGATGAGCTTTTACCAAATTTCTTTCTTCAACAAGCTCTGCCTATTGGATACAAGCAAAACAAGGAACAAAATTAAGTATATTTACAGTGTGTTTGTGCCTTCAAGTTGCCTGTCAGATCATGATGACCTCATGAATTTCATGGGGTTTTCTTAGGCAAGAAATACTCAGAGGTGGTATACCTGTATTAAGTTTCCCAAATCCTTGGTTAAAATTTTATTTCAAATTTATTTTAATGAGTGAAGTTTACACATCACTGAGTTTATTTGAAGAAAATCTCAGCTTTCCAATCTACATTGGATGTCACATTACACCACATAAGGTGTAAGGTATCTTAATGCTATGTAATACAAACAGTTTCCAGCCAATACATATTTTGATAGCTCTATATTTCAAATTATTCTCTTGTTCTGGTTAACACGTGGCAGTCTGTCTTTTGCCAACATTTTTTTCACAATGGTCCCACAATATTCTTCTTTCATAATTATCCGACATCCCTCTGTAACTTTGGCCACTAATTTATATTTGTCAAGAAAACAATTTTTTTTTGTAGTCTGAAATTTATTTTTTTATTTTTTTTTACTATTTTTTATTTAATCATGTATTTAATAAAAAAACAAATACTTTACATAACATATAACATACAACACAAAAACAGTCCCCCCCCCATTCCCCCCTTGCCGAAACTCAGGTTTCATTGCTTCATTTATCTATAACAATCCTTCTTCTCTTCTTTTACATTTTTTTTAAAAGTTTCACTTTCTTATTTTCTCTTTTGCTTCCTTATTCCCCCTTTTACTTAATCTCTTAAATATTTTCTTATCTTTAATTTCTTCCAACAAATCACATTTCTGTAGATATTTAGAACTCCTCATTTTTCTAAAAAGCTAATTGCTTTTTCCCCCCAATAAGCTTCCCATATTGGACCAACTATTTTCCACTCTTTTCTTGATTTACTTTTCATACTATCTTCCAGAGCTTCTATCGCAATATCTGCTTCAGCCATCTCATACAGTTTTAGTAACCAGTCCTCTAACCTAGGAGCACTCTTTGTTAAGAAAACAAATATTTAAGGCTCACAAAGATACTCATTTTACACTGATCTTGGGAAAGTTCCTTTTTGGATCGCAACTTCCAGAATCCCCAGTGAACACGGCCAGTGGTCTTTGGGTTTCTGAGAGTTAGATTCCTCAAAAGGTAACTTTTCCAAGGGCTGGTGTTATTGAAGTAAAGCAAGGTGAGCTATGAAGTAGTTTTGGATAGAAGTTATACGTAAGATAATCAGCAATGTGTCAGTTGACCAGTTTGAAACAATCTACTAAATCACTAAATAAACCAAATCAATTACATTTTTATTTATCATAACAAAATATTCGTTAATCCAACAACTAGCTTCCAGCCTCTTGCACAGTGGGTGTTTTAATTCCATGTATTCTCTAGGATATCAAGTCTTTACAAGAAAAACTCCACAGCAGAGATTACGTACAACAAGTATGTTGTCATTATAAGGAGACCAGAAAACTTACACAGTAGTTACACATTTGACCAGATGTTCTTCTCTCAGTCAATGCTTATGTTGCACAAAAATCTCCAGCTTTGATCTCCATCCCATCCTGTCTCACTTTCTATTCTTCTGCTTTTTTCAAAATCACACCAAATATTGCACCTATGAAACTGTATGCGCTATGGCATGATTGGTGACGACCAACAACTACCGCTCTACAATCAGTGCTAGACGTCCTTTCCCTGACAGTTTATTCTTAAAGAAATTAAACACACAATCTACCAGGCAGAAACATAGGGGAACTATGGAGGTAGACGGTATCCCGCATGAGTATTTCTAGGATCAACCAGAATCTTGATCCCACCATCTGAACTAGGCTGAGCTGCCAGAGAAAAGACATGAGGTACATTTTACATAAAGAAATGGACAGGGAAGCTCCACTTGGCCACACAATGGAAAAAAGCTTATCTCTTTCATGGTGGAAAGACTGCTGCTGTGACTATATTCCGAGACACGCATCTACTCCATATTTTTTGGGGAAAAAAACCCATCACTGGTAATCTCTTGAGGATGCCATCCTAGTTTGTAGCACAATCCTTTCCCCCCGGTTTATTATATGAAGAAGGGCCAGAAGTACCAAGACTTTCAGCAGGGTAGAGGGTGAAACAAGTGCAATTACAGTGCCAGTTCCATTTTTGTGGATCTGTTTCTAGCTTTTTTTTTTTAACCCTGTTGGACATGCCCTCATTCTTCAAGAAGAGGCCCCAACAGACAATAACGTGGAATAAAAAAACAAATTAAACCTTTACATCAAGATGAGAAAAATGAGCCCCCTCAAAGCAAGTTTTTTGGCTCTTGATGTCGGAATTTGTTGCCCCAAGTGTCTCCAAAGTCCTCTAGGGGGCATGGGAGCAATGTTGGCATGTTTCTAGTCTGTCCACCTTATTTTAGGACCAAGACAGGCCGTTTCTATCATGAGAAGTGGCCCAAAAGTTAACCTCAGGGTCATTTCCTGTTACAGAAAAGGGCTCCCCTCAGCCTCAAATGGCTTGGGAGGAACTAAAAATATGGCAAAATCCCTGTGCCCCCAGAGGACATGGGGGTATTTGAAGGCAAAAAAAGTAATTATTTTTTGTATGGTGATGCAGTCACCTGGGGGTTCAGTGCCGCTCCCCAGCCCCCACCCTCGCAAAAGCTGTTCACCTATGCTGTACATCTTTGGAAAAATCTTATAGAAAATCAAGGAAATGCTCCCAACTCAGCTTCTTAAAAATCTATGTGAATTTTTAATCAGTTTGTTTTAAATCCCAGAATCTAGCCTTTATAGGTATGACTAAATGCCAACAGCGGGATACACTGCCTCAGAGTGTAGTGGAGTCTCCTTCTTTGGAGGCTTTTAAACAGAGGCTGGAGACCATCTGTTGGGAGTGCTTTGATTGTGTATTCCTGCTCTGATTCTATGGTCAAATGATACAGCCAATATCTGCATTGTTTCACAAGTAGGAGGAATGAATGAGTAAGATTTGAACAAGCATGGGCAGGGCTTTAACACTCTGTATACTTGCTGGTATCTTTTTGTCACAAGTAAAATCAGAATAAAAATGTTATGCAAACAATAGCACTCGCATCTTCTGAGTACATATCATCACCAAAATAGGAAGATGACAATATGCACAAAGAAATCAAGATTCAAAAATGCCAGGGACAAGAAAAGACAACATGTGATTTTAGCCACCATACCACATCTATCTGAGAGGTACTTGGGTGGCTTCTCTTTCTGTTAACTCATTTTAAACCTGAAGACTACATGTTTAAGAGAAACTGAGAAACCTTCTTCATTGGCAACTTGCTCAACTACTTCTTTGCCACAAAACGCTACTCAAAGGAGGGAAATGTCAACCATCTACACAAATACCTTCAACATCCCAACGTGACTAGCTGCTTCTTCCTTCTCTTGACTGAACAGTTCCATCATCTCTTGGACACGTTGGTCGTGTTTTGTTTTCACTCGCTGCAATTCCAACTGAAGTTCTGCCAGTTCCTGTTGGTGGACATCTCTCTCCAACTTCAGCTGCTTACTGATAGCAGCCATCTCCTCCTGACTAGATTCTTGTTGCTTCTGGAGTTCTGTCAGAGTCTTGTGCATCTCCTTCTTTGATTTCTCCTCTTCTGCTATTCGGTTGGTTAATTCAGCACGAATTGCACTCAGGTTTTTTATAGCTGCTTGCATATCTAAGAGTCTTGCTTGGTCCTTTTCATGGATCACATTAATAGTTGAAAGCTCCTCCTCTAAACGTTGTTTCTCTGTTTGCAGCTGGCTCCATGTCAGGTTCTGCTTTTGCAGCTCACTGTCCAATTTACCTGCAGTTTCTCTGACATCCCTGATCTCTTGTTCAAGAGCTAGCTGTAGTGATCTAGATTCACTGAGCTTCACTTCTCTACAGTGAAGCTCCTCTTCTTGTTTGGCTCTCTTCTCAAGAACATCAGTCAACTCTTTCTGAAGGTTTTCCATCTGGTGCATTGTAGAAAGAAGCTGACTCTTCAAGTCATCCTTTTCTTTAAGGGTCTACAATTCAAAGTGGAGTAGAAGGTTAAAGGAAGAATCAAAAAGATTTACCAGGAGTCTAATCTGGATAGAGGTAGGCAACTCGATATTCCTGACCTAACCAGAATGGCCATTGCTGAGGACTGATGGGAGCTAGTGTTCAACAAGATCTGGAGGACCACAGGTTGCCCACCCTGTATTATGGGGAAATGGAGAGTGGCCCAAAAGGACACTACTAAGAAGGGAGGACATCACACCAAAGTGAATGTCAATGGATATTTCCATGAATTTTGCCACTGTCTGGAAATTTCATCCCTGATTTGTTGAGACATGGCTGAAACAACTGAATGGCAGAAAAAAGGAAAAGTACTACTTCACAGTAGTGTGGAGACCAAGATGTCTATGAGTAAAACACAAAGATATAACACTCTCATTTGTGAGATATTACCTGAAAGCCACTCTAGAAATCATAGATATGCATTTTTGGAGCAATGAATGGCATCCTATCTGTCCCCTATCATTTAGCTATCTATATCCCTTTTTTCAGATAACCAAACAATGTTTTGGTACAAACATAAATGTTTATGTATAAAAATATACAACACAAACTATCTTTTTTTTAATTGGTAGATTTCTACAGGAGATCTTATGGACTTTAATAGCAGAAAGTGAGCGTTATAAGAAGAGACTTCTTTTTGTGGAATGGGATGCTTTTCTTCCCTCCTTCCAACTGCAGCCTGCATGAAAAGTTGTTCCAGAGGGTCCCCTACCCCTCCAGAGTAGGTTTCTGAGAGCGTACAAAGAACAGCAAAAGAGAAATTTTCACCTCCAGTTCAAATAGTAGAAACTGTCCTGTTGGAGGGAGGGGTTAATTCAAGACTGGGGAAAGTGTGTCTTTGGTCCACATGTACCCCAAACCTCATTTTTATGCCCTCAACGCCAACCAAAATACTCTTGAACACCTAAACTATCAAGCAATTTTTGTGTGATTTGCTCCCCAAAAATGGGCCCAAATGATCTATAACCGCACACAAATGCAGTAGTTTGCCTTCAGAACCCAGCAAACCATCTTGAACACCTGTGGTTACTCCAGTCCCTGGTGTTCCCTTTCTTAAAGATTAATATTCAGCAGTAACCCTGCTTTTGCAAGTAATACAGACTAATATACATAACTTAAATTATGTTTCTTCCTCCAATTTTCACACCTCTTTTCTCCAAGTTTAATCCTGCTTTCCACATGATATATTCATCATATAAATTAAACGGAGTTATAATATTCAGCCTTGTCTGACCCCTTGACAACTGAAAACAATTCTGTTTCTCCACATTCTGTCCAAACTGTGGTCTCTTGTCGAGAAAATAGGTTATGCATCAGGATAATCAAATGTAGTGGCACACTCATTTCTGTTGGAGCAATTCTTAGTTTTTCATGATAAAGGTTTTGCTGTAATCTACAAAGGGTGATTTTCTTCTGAAATTTTTGATGCACTCCATTAGCCAATTCATATTTGGAATATAGTCTCTAATGCCTCTTCCTTCTCTAAACCCAACTTAGTCATTCACTTTTCTCATTGTATATATGGTAAAAGTCTCAGCTGTAAAATTTTGAGTATCAGTTTGCTTACATGGAAAATTAATGCAATGGTTCAATGGCCATTACAATCCCTTGCATCCTCTTTCTTAGGGGTTGGAATATATATTGAGCACTTCCATTCTGTGAGTTCTTTTGCATACTTAATAGGTTTTTGTTACAGTTTGGATAGATTCTGTCCCTACAGGTTGAGACAATTCTACTGGTACCCCTCTGTTCCTGGTAATTTATTTCCCCCCAATACTTTGAGTAGCTTTCATTACACTTTCTAAAATTATAGATTCTTTATTAAAAGGTGCTACTTTGAAGGACCCCGTAATTCTTTCTTCTCTTTTGTATAGTTCTGCAATGTATCACTTCCATCATCTTTTCTTATTTTGCCCTGATTAAATAATGTGTCAAAAATCAGCATTCCCAATCTTGGTTTAAATTTTCATTTGATTTCTTGGATCTTGTTGAAGAGATCTCTTGTATTTTTTGTTGTTGTTGTCTTCTGTTTCTTTGCACTGATGATTATAACAGTTCTCTTTGTCCCTACACAAATGTTGCTGGACAGCTATATTCATGATTCCAACCCTGTTTCTATCACTTCTTAGTTTTTGCTTCTCACCTCTCCTTAACTGTTTGAAGACTTACTTCTGTGAGGGTTTTCTTTTTGACTATAGACAGCATCTTTTGCATTCTCTGATAATGTTTCTCATTTCAATCTAGAGTTCTTCTAGTTTCTACTCAATTAGGACGTTTCCGCACTAGCCTATTATAGCGCTATGATTCCACTTTCAACATTCTATGGAATCCTGGAATCTGGCCCCTCTGCATCTGCATCTGGCCCCTCCCGGAACTGCAAACTCCAGGATTCCATAGGATGTTGAAAGTGGAATCATAGCGCTATAACAGGCTAGTGCGGAAATGGCCTTAGAAACCAGTACTGAAATCTGTTCTTTAACATGTTCTTTAAATTCTACAGGAATATTCTTTAAATTTTGGCTCCTGATTTTGTTTTTGTAGACAGAATAGAGCTTCTCCCCTTTTTTTCCTTCCAAATATACAGTCCATTCGATTTGTACTTTGGCCATCCACTAATAACTTTGTACACAATCATTTGTTCATTTGCCTGAAGAATGTGTCTGCAAATGAACAAACTGTTGGCCTCATAAAATTCAATACGCTGCTGTTCTACTTCATTTCTTGATCTAGGCCAAATTTTCCAACAACACTTCATTCTACTCTGTCTTCTGCTTTCACTTTTTCAGTCATCTATGATTATCAACTTGTTCTACTTTAGCGTATAATCAATTTCTTCCTGGATGCCAGCAAACAATCTTTCAATTTCTCCTCTTCTCCCTTTGTAGGTGCAGCACAAACTTGGATTACAGTTATATTGAAAGGTTTTCCAGGCATTCTTATTAATATTCAGTCAGACTTGGCATTCTATCTCGAGACTGCTTTTGCTACAGGATGCCTTACCATTATGACAACCGTATTTCTTCTTAGATTGGCTTTGCCAGATTAAAGCAGCACAATATTATCTGACTGAAAATGTTTCATTCCTGTCCACTTTGGTTCATTAACAACAACTATTGCAATGTTTGTCCCATTTCTTTAGTTTCTAGTTTCTTCTTTTAACTCATGCTTCTTCCTTTTCATTTCTCTACTATATGCATCATGCATCTTTACACCTTCCGTTGCCTCTGAGCACATCAGCAGCTGAACATCCATTCAGCTTGACTTTAGTTGCATCATTGGACTCAGCATTATTTGTACTTGTACTTTACACTTCCCAGTAGCTGAATGAGTACCTTCCAACCTAGGAGTCTCATCTTCATTTTGGATTGTCACATCACAAGGTTTTCAAGGTAAAAGACTTTCTGAAGTGTTTTACTAGAGTCTTCTTCTAACAAATGCTAGATGAAATGCCATTGCTTTTGTCTGTAAGAGATTATCTGCCACTATCACCTCGTACTACTGCTACTGCCCAACAGCTTCTCTTCTGGAGCTTCTCCACTACCCTCAGCATTGGAACTAGCAGTTTCTTCTGTTGTAGCCACTACTCCCCATAGAGGATGAAGGTACTTCAGTATGGTGCCTTCACTTTGAGTATTTTGCCTTCAGTGATACTACTAGACTACTAGACAATAGATTCCTAATAGAGTCTGGTCTCCTGACAGTATTATCCTCAGCCTCCTTAAAGCACCCAGACCCTCTCATTGTATTAAAGTGTGCATCCAAGAGAGGAGGAAATCAATAATAGTTATAAACTATTGCCTGGAATTTTATTTTCTCATAGGTAATAAATGTTAGAAAGATTTGAAATCCTGTGTCTCCAATTCCCCAAACTGTCTTGCCAGTACCTGTAACTTTTCCCCATATTCCCCAATCCAATCTGTCCTCAGAGTTATTAACATTCAGAGGTTGGGTTCCTGACGGAATACACTGCCCTCCTCCTTCCTGCCAGGCCTCCTCTCCATAGCAACTGGCCTATTCAAGACAGACACAGTTGACTGAGGCCTAAGAGCTCTCTGGCTGAGAATTCTAAAGGTTCCTCCCTACAGTGCCATAGAATCTTCTTAGGCAACCAACCTTATGAGGTCTTCACCTGACACAGACGAACAAACTTTGACTTTTATGTATTAGAAGATAAACGAAGAATTTCATCTCTCTCACACATGACCCATGAAACTCCTTTTCCAAAACTCTTGCATTACAAAATATTGTTTACAGATGAGTTAAATTCACATTGTTCCTTCTGTCCCACCAATCTTCTTTCCTGCCATGTCGAATAGCCTCCCTGTTAACCATTTACATTCTAGCGGCTCGGCTTACTTCCTCTGCACCCACAATTAAGCTCACTCTCTATATTCTAGACTGACTGTTCCCTCTCAGATGATTGAATATACTAGAATTATTTCAGGTTATAGGTTCCTTCTGTACTTCTACCTTATTTAGTCAGGCAGCTTTTAAATCCCACTAAGTAGAACTCGCTTTTGACAGCCTGTTCAGTAGGTGAATGATTAATTAAAAAGCGTATTGGCATGAACTCCACCTACTTTTCAGATCTGAAATACACCACATTTGAGCCTTTGGGGGATGTACATAGCCTTTTACTGTCAAAACCATTCTTCAAATGTTGGTTGATTATTCTCAAATTGCAATGAAATACTTAATTACTGGTTTAAAACATTTAGTTTTCTGATGACCATCTGGCATACCTATCCTCCTTATATGTTTTTACCTCTAGGGTGGAAGACTAATCTACTATTTTCATACTATTCATTTTCCAGCCATACTTATTACCGCATCAAAACTGTGCTTCCTATTCAAGCCTTTAGAGGTTTACCTTTGCTACTGAGCATCACTCATGAACATTTAATTGAAATACTAATTGCTATTTTTAAACGCTAATTTCTACCTGATTCCAAAAAACGACAAAGAAAGAAAAAGAAAGAAAGAAAGAAAGAAAGAGAAAGAAAGAAAGAAGGAAAGAAGGAAAGAAAGAAGGAAAGAAAGAAAGAGAAAATTCACTAAATCACAAAACCTAAACCTATAAAACAATAGCACTTTGGGCTATTAATAGTGTATTGCTAGTGAACAATGAATGTAACAAGACAGCAACATTGGAGGAATGGGAATTCTTGAAGAATCCTAAACACGGCATTGGATTATCTATCTGTGGCAGAGGCAGCAACCTTAGCATGCCTATATTCAGGAGCTGACCGTTTGCATGTTTTCCCGAGAGTTTAGGCACAGCATGCTTTCATGTTATTTCCTATTTGCCAGTCTTAGTCAGACCCTCTCTGAATTTAGTCTGAATTTGCTCATTCTCTAGTTCTCTCTCTCTCTCCTCCATGTCAGAAGAGCAACCTTATCACATGGTTTTCCTGGCAAACCTTTTTCAGAGGGGGTTGCCTTCCTCTGAGGCTGAGACAGTGTGACTTGCCCAAGTGGGTTTCCATAGCTAAGCAGGGAATTTGAACCCTGATCTCCCAAAGTCCTAGTCTAATGCTCAAACCACTCGCTAGCTCTCATGAGCTTACACTTAGCAGATCCAAAATTTGATCAGACACCTCACCCAAAAAAAGCACAGGTATCATGCTAACCACCACCAATGAAGACAAATTGCCATCAGATTCTAAAGAGATTCCCAGAAGAAGAGCTGGGTTGTATCAAAGCAAACATATTGTTTCCAAACATGGCCAATATATTTGACTAAATCAAACCATTCTGTTATAAACTATTATTGCATGTTATTATTGGTTATTATTGATTTGTTATTGGTAGATTTTTGTTCACGGTCCAAGTAAGGATGGGAACCGACTCCACAGTAATGTGATGAAGACCCCCAAGACCACCACTCAGACCATGCAATAATGAGTTTTAAAAACTGTAATTAGTAAATAAGTTTTATGTATGTATAGTTTTAAAAGTCTTGAAACTGGCTGGGAGGAGTATTACTAAGATTGTTGGCTTGAAGGGAAAAGAAAGAATAAAGAAATCCCATACCAGATTGTTCTTCTCCATCAATTGGCTGTGAAGTTCAGTCTGCTTTTCTAGTTCATGTTCCAGTTTCTTACACCTTAGCTTCCAATGTCTAATAGATTCCTGAGCTTTCAATTTTAACTCCTCCTTCTTCTTTTCATTCTCTAGCCTGAGCACTTCAGATTGTCTGAATTCAGCTAGGTACCTCTCTGCTTCCTTAGTTGACTCTTCCAACTGCTGAGCCAGTTCTGTAACCTGAAGTTCTGCCACTCTGCGCTCGTTCTCACAGACCTTGTAGTTACTCTGTATGTCTTTCAGTTGGCTCAGCATCCTTTGCTGCTGGCTCTCTCTTTTTTCCAAGTCAGAGGTTAAAACCTAGAATGAATCACAACAGATTAAAAGACTGTCCTGGGAAATACAGAATTAAAACATATATTTAAGACCATATCAGAATCAAAATCCTTCAAGCGCATAGACCAACAGCAACAATTTTTCATTTCCCCACAACCATGCCAGTTCAAGACACCCTTCTTTTCTAAATAATTCATTGGAAAAGCTGCACATCCACATGTTTGGAATGACCTGAACAAGGCTGAATGCCAACTTGGAAAGGCAGACACCCGTTTTATCCTGTAGAACCCACACACACAAAGACCAAAGAAGCAGGACGGACACCCGACATGAAAATTATGTCCTGCAAAAGGATGTTCTTGTTTTAGACTAGTGGTTCTCTCCCTCCATACTTTCAAATATTCTGGACTTCAGCTCCCAGAATTCCTGAACGTTGATCATGATGGCTGGGGCTCCTAGAACCTGAAGTCCAAAATATCTGGAGCACCAAAGATGGAAGACTACTGCTCTGGAGTACAACAGCTTTAAAAACTTACCTTTTATACTCTAACTCTTTCCAAACATTTTCTTCCACCAAAGAACCCCTGTATATGTAACTATGCATTGCAAACATCTACAGAGTTACTCCTTGACAACTGTATAACAGAGAGTACTATAATTTCAGACAAACTGTCTTACAGGGAAGTAGTATTAAAACAAAAACAAAGGAAGTCAAACTGCTCCATTAGAAAAATTTGAAAACACTGAGTCACATGATATATTTCTTAGAGCCAATTAGACTATTATAGAACAGTGAACTATGAAAAAAGGAGTGTCTAGCACTATTTATTTTCTCAGTGATAATGTTCACTACAATCCAATCTGAAAGCCACTAGTGTACCAAGCAGATATCAAAACTGGATGGCTCTGAAGTGCAATTAGATAAATTCATGGAACTATCAATGGGTCCTAGTCAGGATGGTTATATATCACCCTCAGGATAAGAGGTAGAGTGCTTTTATATATTGTTAAAGAAGAATGCAAAACGGGACATATATTTGTATTCAGGTTCTTTTTTGTAGGCTTCTCATAGACAATTGATTGGACATTATGTGAAAAGAATGCTGAATTATACAAGCCTTTGGTCTGGTCTAACGTGACTGTTCTGTTCCTCTTAATAAAGTGTGCTGTTGACATTTTTTAACCTAAATATTGCTTTTTGTGGCAAGAGAGGTCCAAGTACTTTGACAAGCAATAGAATTTTTTCAATTCAGTCCTGGCTACTAAAGATCATGTTACACACAAATGGAAACAAGACCTTTGATGCTATTGTCATTATAATTAAAGCCTAAAAGCAAACTTTTTTAATTTGAACATTTTCTAAAGTGTAAAAGACATGCTTTTGTGCTTTAGTACACATGTACTTTGTTAATACCATAAAGCACACTAGAAAACCTTTCTTCCTCAAATACCCAAAAAGTGATTTTTATATACTCAGTTGAGTTCAATTACAAAGGAAGATTTGTATTAATTAAACATAACCTCTAAGGGCTACGGATTTAAATTCTGACCCTGACAGATGCAAAGAGACACAGAGAAAAGCGATCAGAAATTATTACATTTACCCTTCCACAAATTTTGTAAAATGTCTCACCTTCAGATTTCTATGCTAGGTTATCTTCCTTTCAACAGCTATAATTGCTTCCCATCTGGTGATAATATTAGAAGACACCAGTCCTAAATAATTGCATCTTCAGCCTTTCTGGGTCATTGAGAATAATTATTTTTTCCAAAAACCCTATGAGAAAAGATCTTGTACATACAACTAACGTTTCCATGTAGTAGTTAATGAAACAAGATTCAAGGCTTAAGCAAAGTACAGAATATTGTTAAATTAATTGAAGACATTTATCTTATCGTGTAAAAAAAATGAACTCTATTTTATTAGCAGTTAATATTTTCAACAACAACAAAAAAAAAAACCATCAAACTCTTCACTGGGATTATTTGCCTTAAAGCACAAGGGTATATAATTAATTCCTAGACTCTAACTATCTATCTGATTGGAATCAGAATAACCCCGGTCTATGCTAATAAAACATTTATACAAAATGCATGTTCAAGTATTTTACCATTTCGCACGCAAAATAGAACTTTTTATTAGAAAAGAGAAATAAGTTTACCTTCATAGAATCATAGCGTCTTAGAGCTGGAAGAGCCACATTCCAACCCCCTGCCATGAAAGAATATACAACTAAAGGACTCCAAGATGTCAATCCTTGTTTTGTTTAAAATTCAATGCCATATATATGGACCTTTGCCATATCAGCTGATTCTCCTCCCTATTCCCATTCAGAATAATAAATGCCTTTATATCTCAGTGGTTTGCTGTACCTTCAAGATACATTTGTTACTGATTGCCATGTCCATGATCGAATACCAAGCGTGCTTTAAGCTGATTGATCTCAAGAAAATGGTTTGGATCCACTTCCACAAGAGGAAACTTGGCGTGGGAACTCTGGAGAATGGTGAGAATTGGTTGCATCTCCAACTCCATGCATGCTTTTCTTTACATAATTGAGACTGAAGCATCAGATGCACTGTATCTTGCACGTGTAATGATATGGAACTGCCACAAAAGTTGTAATAAATTCATCTGGGACACTTGAGAAGAACAAATTGCTGAAGAACAAACTGTTACACACCAACAAAATCCATGTAAATATATAGACAGGATGTTGCACTATGCTGGCACTGAATAAAGACATGAGAGATTACATGTTTGCTTAGGAGAGTTAAAAGAAAATATATGTAAGAGAGTGGAACTTGACTGGGCACAGTTCCTTTAGACTGTGTGTAAAACACCTAAAAATAAGAGTGCAGGACATGGTGTAAGCAACTAATGCCAAAAAAGCATAGTTCGCCCACCCTGCCCTTTTAGGATCAAAGAAAAGTCTGGAGAAATAAAGAAATTATGCTTAAATTTTTGTATAACAGAAAACATACTCTCGAAGTCAGAATCAGCTGGAATTGGAACTAGATGCTGAACTGCGTGCTGGTGCCCCATGCAGCAAGCAATTGAAAGCTGAACAATGTCTTCCCAGAGCCCCAGGCAGCAGACTGCCTCCACCTGAACTGTGGGTATGTCCTTCAGGTCTCCTGTTGACTTGTGGTGACCCCATGAATTTTATAGGGTTTTCTTAAGTGAGGAATATTCAGTGTGTTTTTGCCAGTTCCTTCTTCTGAAATATAGCCTACAGCACTTGGTATTTGTTGGTGGGCTCCCATCCACATACTAACCACAGCTGACCCTGGTTAGCTTCCAAGATCAGCCAAGATCTGATATCTGTAGAGTATTTAGGCCCTGAACTAGTCCTATTATAAATGCTTCCAGGTCAAGCCCGTGTCCTTGGCAAGACAACAGTAAACATTGACCTTGTCTGCACAACTCTCTGTTGTCTCTGCTTATAAATCAGCTTGGTTATCTTCAGTCCCTCCGCTCACATGTGTCTCACTCTTTAAATTTAACAGACAGTATGCCTGCCCCTCCTTTATCCCACCACGCTTTGGACAGACCTCTTAGCTTGAACCTTGATTTTTCTGTACACCCTGCTTCTTCAATCTGCATAGACTTTCCTGCAGAATCTGGCCCTGGAAGGTGCCTCATCTCAAGCATTACTAATAATGCCACAACTGATGCTTTCACCATTCATTGCATTTTGGTCTCTACAACCACATGCAAAAGGAATAGAACATTTTCACTATGCATAAATCTATCCTATACCTGGCTTCATTCAATATGAAGGGCTTATCATATTGAAAATTGGCTTCTCTTGCTTTATAGCTAACATGGTCACGTTTGCTGCCAACATCACTATCCTTGATTCATTTAAAAACATTTTAAGTACAAGACAGTGTTCAAAGATGGCTTACCAATAAAATGCAAGCCACTGGAAAAATACTACATTCATATTTAGAATCTAATAATTTCAGTTGTAAAATTTAGGATAGTTCGAGGTCGTTTTCCCTCTGGGATTTTTCTTTAGAGGAAAACAGATAGATTTTGTGTCTCTGGACACACTTATCCTACAATAATCAAACCGCATCACTGGAATATTCTGCAATGTTGTTGGAAATCTATCTGGTGCCTGAAGTTACTCCCAAAATAATACTATCCACTAATTACTGCTTTTTGTATTCCAAGTCTAAAAGCTTTAAAAAGTATTTTAAGGTTAAGAAAATTTATATCCTATTCCGAAGCTAAAAAAGGTTTGAAAGCTGAAAAATAGAATGTGATATGCCAGAGCAACACTACCACACACATAAATGGCATCATTCATAGCAAATTGTCAGAACAACCTGCCTAACACTATTTGAGCAGTAGCAGCCAGATTGTTAATTGGGGCTGTTTACAAGGACTATATGACTCCTTGGTACAACTTCAGGGGCTGCTGGTCTGTCCTGAGGCACAATTCAAATGCTGGTTATCATCTAAAAAGCCTAATACTGCTTGGGTCCAGGCTATCTGAGAGACTGTACTTCCCCATATGAGTCCATGCTGGCCCAGAGATCCTCAAAAGAGGTCCTTTCCTCAGATTCAGCACCTTCAGAGGGACAAATAGAGGGACACACGGAACAGATGTCCTTCTTGGCTGCCCCTAGCCTATCAAATTCCTTCCCCAGTGGGGCTGGAATGGCTCCCTCCTTGCTATCCTTCCATCAGCAGGCAAAGCCTTTATATTTCAACAGGCTTTTAAGAACTGAAGGGTGCTGTACTGTTTTAACGGTACTTTTTAAAAAACTTTTTATCAATTTAATGGTAGATTTTAAACTGTTCTCAGTGTGATTGTTTAATTATACTTTTTTAAAAAATGTTTTAACCATATTGTATTTGTTTAAATTTGTAAGCCACCTTATGTCCCACTTTAGAGTAAATGGTAGGGTACTATTATTGGGATCCAATGAATCCATTCTCCATAAAGAGCTAATTACCTTTTTCTGCTCAGTGGCATGCCATCAGAAAGATGTAGAGAATCTCTCTCTTCATAGTTGGAAAAATAAGCTCTGGTTTCTGGCTCTTATGGAAAAGCTGACCATGCATGTGCAGGAAAAAAAAGTAAGGACCAGCCACATAATTTATTCTGTATAATATGGGTCCCATTTACTAATTATTCTAACTAATAGTAGATAGTATTGTCCACTGTTTCACACAGTGACTTGCATTGTTGTTGTGTCTCCAACTTATGGTGACCCTAAGGTAAACTTTATCATGGGGTTTTCTGGGCCTGACAGTATGGGACATGCCTAAAGTCACCCAGTGGGTTTCCATGGTTGAGCAAGGAATCATACCCTGATATCCAGAGTCGTGGTCCAGTGCTCAAATCAGTACACCACGCTGGCTCTCAATAACTTGTTTGCTAGTTTTTAAATACTGTACTTAATCCAGAAAATGCTGGGGAATATTGTGTTCTGTGTGCTTCTTGGTGTGTTGATTTTGGATCTTTTCAGAAAAAAGGAAGTGTAACAAAATCAATGTAATGTCTCAAAAATAAGCACATTTAATGCGGTCACATCTAATTTATCTAGCATGGTGGAAGGTAATCTGAAACAAGTAAGAAAAAAATATGAAGCAAATCAGCTACACATATCTATTCCTAATTGTGCAATTGTCTGCACCATCATTCTTTTTTATTTTAGCAATTATGGGTGGAGGTAGAGAGGAAGAGAGAGAACAGAAGCATCAGCTGCTGGTTCGAACATATCAAGAAACTTAGCATGCACGTGTCTTCCGTTGACCATAACAACTAGCAGGTCAGAAACAGAGAATGGCTGGTAACAAATGGCTTTGTTCCCATGTCTTAGACTGTGAGTTTTGCTTTGCTTTAACAGAATTGTTTTTAGCTGTTCAAATTGTAAAAAAAAGTAAAGCTATTTTTATTTACTGTACCTACCCTCAGATTTTTTGATATATGCTGGCACAGAAATATTTTTAATAAATCAATAACTAAAATAAGAGCTTGATTTGTAATAGGAGAATGTCTCAAGTGATTAGATAAATACTTGTCTTTCCAATACAATACTTGATTTTATGAATGACTAAAAGAGCAATGTTTACGCCAAGTTCTACTCTGAGTTAGAAACATTTTTTACTGCTTTAAAAATTTTATTACAAGATGTACATTTGTTGTATTAGAGTAAATTAGAAATAAAATTTTCAGCCTCATAAGTGGGCAACGGTTTATTGGAAGATGGAGATGAACTTAATACATGAAGCAGAGAACCAATTAGAGAAGGTAGATATTCAACCAAGGAGATCTCCCCTTAGACTGCTATGCATCAACAGTGGTAAATAAGCTGCATCATTATTGTTGATGTGAACATGACAGAAATATAAATGTTAATGCCAGAAGTTCAGATTTTATACAACTTCTATTTCACCTTTTTAAGCAAAGTTAAAGCTGCAAGTAGAACTGGATGGCCACAGCCTTAACTGACCACTGAAAAAACTCTGCACTGGATTATGGTCTGTATGTTCTGAAAAGAAGGGACACTGTTTTTACTGTCTTTTCAATAAAAGGCCATCAAGATAATCACAAAACCAGATAAGGAGCCTCCAGCACAGAATTCTTGTATAGACCACCTATCTGGCCCATTGGCTTTCTCCCAGCCTTAGCTGACTTTTCCACCTTCCTCACACATGTCAGTGAAGTTTTCAGGAAGCCCCCATTATTGGCAATGGAGGCTTTTGAAAAACTAATAGAAGGGGACAGTTAGTCAAATAACAGTCTGAACGGGCAAAAATTGTATGCATATTGTTATCTGACATGTTCTACTTGACCAAATTCACTGGTTCACTTTGAGGATAAGAATGTGAGGGCAAAAAACTGGGGACCGGACTAAGCTTCAGCTTCTTGGGGCAAAAACAGGACATAAACATATAAGCAAATGAACATATCTCTCCCTGAATATAGAGAGGGCAATCTGGGTGTATTCCTAGTGTCAGCCTTGAGGCTGGGGAGCTCAGTTTTTTTTTGGGGGGGGGATCCCGGAGTGCTTTTGTACCCTTACAAGTAGTATGCCAGTTGTGCCCATGCCTAGAGACACCTGATCTGGCCACAATGACACACGCCTTAGTAACATCCCATTTAGTTTACTATGTGATGTTGCCTTTGAAAAAAAGTATTTGTAAACTTCAGTTGCTATGAGTAGCTGCAACCAGAGTGTTAACCAGGGCTGGTTATGGGGACCGTACCACTTCCCTGTCACAACATCTTTGCTGGCTGCTGATCTGTTTCCAGGCACAATTCAAAGTGCTGGTTATCGCCTACAAAGGCTATACAGCTTAAGTCCAGGCTACCTAACACACTCTGTCTCCACATATGAGCCTATGTGGGTCCTCAGATCTACAGAAAAGGCCTTTCTCTCAGTTCTAGCATCTTTGCAAGTGCAACTACTGGAAATGAAAGATAGAGCCTTCTTGGTAGTTGTCCCAAGATCACGGAACTCCCTTCCTAAAAGGCTAGAATGGCCCTCTCCTTACAGTCTTTCCTTCAACAGGCAATTGTATTTGTTCCAACGGGCTATTGAGAAGTGAAGTTAATCATTTTCAAAGATATGTTTTAAGTTGCTTTTAAATTTTCTTGTTAGTTTAATTACATTTTCAGGATAATATTTTGTACGTTTTAATTGTATTTTTTTTTTAATTTGTAAGCCACCTTGAGTCCTAGGTTTGAGGAAAAGATAGCACTTTACATTATTGTTAATTTTGCTATTATTGATTAATATTAACTAAATTTATTATCAATATTTTTAATAACAACAGTAGAATATAATAGAAACACATTGAAATTATTATAAATGTGCCTTGTGCGCAAGGGTTTTGGTACTTATTAGCATTCTGTGTCCTACGATCAGAAAGAGCCAAGTTCAAATGCCTGTTTGATCACAAAACTCACTTATAAGTAACAACAAAAATTCTTCCATTATCTAGTAGACTATATTCATATTTACAGATCATGCAAGCCAGCAGTGAGCAATGTGTAGCCTTTCAAATACTGTTGGATTACAAGATCCACTATCCTTCACCATACACTGTGCTGGCTAGAACACATAGAAATTGTAGTCCGGTTTTCAGAGTGCCACATATCCCCCACCACCGATCTAAGCCCTCTGGAAATAAGAAAGAAATTCACTTCTCCTGCCCTTATGCCAGCACAATGGCTTGAACACAGACTACATTGCTGTTGTGTGCCTTCAAGTCATTTCCAATTTACAGCAACCTTGAAGCAAACCTATGACAGGGTTTTCTTGGCAAAAATTATGCAGAGGAGGTTTGCCATTGCCTTCCCCTGAGACTGTGACCTGCCCAATGTGACCTAGCCAATGTTCACAGCCAAGAACCCTAGTTTCCTGAAGTCCTAATCCTACATTCAGTCTACTATACCAGGCTGGCTCTAAAGACTATAGCCAGACTCCACATTTGCGGGTTTCACTTTTGCGGATTTGATTATTCATGGATTATTTGTTGTCAGCTCTGCTGCTTTCCTATGCCATTTTTAATAGGGACTGCAAGCCTCATGAGACTGAGAAACTGTGAACAAGGCTTGCAGGTCCCTATTAAAAATGGTATGGGACAGCAATGGGGATGGCAGTAAGCCCCACCAGCCAGCCACTTCTGCCTTGCAAAGGAACCCTGATGCCTCAAAGGAATCCACAGTGGGCTGAATATGGTGATCATACTTTTTTGTGTGTTAAATACGGTTTGGGAGGGCCTAGAGTTATTCACAGTTTTTCAACATTCACAGGGGTCCTGTGCCCCTAACCCTAGCGAATGTGAAGGGATGACTGTACATGCAGGATCAGAATTCAAAATGACCATTACAGATGGGAGAAGCAGATCAAAACTACCTATAGCATAATTAATTCCAATGGGGAAAAATGTAAGGTACTACACTGAGGCAGAAAAAAAAATGCAATGGACCAATATAAGAGGGGTGACACCTGGCCTGACGACAGTACGTACAAAATGATCAAGGAGTCTTACTAGTCCATGAGCTAAACATGAGTCCACAGTGTGATCCAGTGCCAAAAAAGCCAATGACATTCCAGACTGCATTGAAGGGAGTACAGTATCCAGACTGAGGGAAGTAACAGTACCACACCATTGTGTTTTGGTCTAACTTCACCTAGAATAATTTGTCAGTTCTGGGCACTACAGTCCAGGAAGGATATTCACAAGCTGGAGCATGTCCAGAAGAGGGTGACCAAGATGGTAAAAAGCCTCGAAACAAACCTATAAGGAACAGCTTAAGAAACCGGGTATGTTTAGATTACAGAAGAGAAGAAGGAAAGAAGGCATGTTGTTGTTGATGTGTGCACCTTCAAGTTGTTTCCGACATATGGCAACCCTCAGGTGAACCTATCACGGGGATTTCTTGGGCTGAGAGCATGTGACATGCCCAAGGTCACCCAGTTGGCTTCCATGGCCAAGCAGGGAATCAAACCCTAATCCCCAGGGTTGTACTCTAGCACTCAAACCACTACAGCATTCTGGCTCTCATAGCCATCTTTAAATATCTGAAGGGACGTCATGTAGACGTCATTGCTATTGAAAGCAGTCCATGGAGTGATGTCAGTCTCCACACCCTCTGCTGCCAGTCCTTGGAAAGCTTCCAGGACAGAAAGGAACAATTGTAGTCAATTGGCACAAACATGATACCTGTTCCTGGCATGGGGGAGGGGGGGATATGCCTGCCCTATCTCAGTCAGAGCGGCTTAGCTGATAACTCAAACAAAACAAACTGAATAGCTCCCAGCTCATTACTTATTTTGAGGCAGTAAGTACAAGGTATAATAAAATCCAACAGAATTCTAAGGCAATGTGAGTCCAAAGTCAGTCGAGGTAATCTTGATTTAGGGACAGACTTCAGCAAAATATCAAGCAGAGTGGAAGATCAGATAAGCTCTGACAACTCCTGGAGGTGAAGGACGGAAGCTATACAAGTCAGCCACCTGACGCAACTGTTGCCTGATTAATTGTTCCTGGTTATATATTATCTGGGATTGGCATACACTCTCTCTTTGTCGTCTGCACTCAGCAAAGGTAGGTACTTGTAAGTTACTTTCTGTGTCTGAAGGGGTAGGACTCTCTGCTGGAGCTGGCACTGCCCCCTGTTCTGTTTGTGGCACTGTAACATCTTCCTGTACAGCAGGTTGTGGCATGAACCCTGTTTCAGCTTCTGGCATGTCCTCTATTTCAGAGTCTGAGTCAGAGTCTATATTCTGGAAGCAGGGCAATGCTATTCCTCCACATCAGATGGCTTCAGAAACATTGATACAGAAGTTGGAGAAAGCTTGTGTTCTGCTGCTCCAGAAACTAGGATACAAACCAATTGATTCAAATTACAAGAAAGAGATTCCACCAAAACATTAAAGAAGGATTTCCTGATGGCAAGAGCTGTTTGACAGTGGAATAGACTTTCTCTATGGGTGGTACACTTTCCTTCTGTGGATGGCTCTCTCTCAAAATGGTTTAGTTGTGTATTGCTGCATGGCAGCAGACTGAACTAGATGATCCTTGTATTCCTTTCCAACTGTACAATTCTTGTCTCAACTTTCCCATGCTATAAAACTGGATTCAGCAAAGAATCAAATGAAAATGTCCAAATGTCACAGAAAAGACATTTTGGAACACTTAGCAAAAATTCACAATAAAAGCAAACCAAGCCCATTGAGAATAGAAAAACACCTACAGTTTTCAACAACCCAAAGCAGTTTGCTAACTGTGCCAAAACAAAACTAAACACAAAGTTCCTCCAGAATGTACCTTTACAGGTTAGGCTCTCTATCTCAGCTAAAAGTAACTGTTTTAAAAAAAGGAATCTAGATAATCCAGAAATTCTAGTAGCAAATCTAGAAAGATAACTGTGCCTTAACTTCTCCCCTACCCACGTAAATTTTCATTCCACTTAATGGCATCAAACAATAAAGTGGAACAAAGAAGCCCACTTTATGGTCCTATGGGACCAAGTACCATTTGGTTCATCTCCCTCAGTATAATCTTCATCCACAGCCATTTCACTTGGGAGCATCAGAGGGAGCATCAGTACTTCTTTTTAGTGGTAGACAAACATGCAACTCCACCAAATAACTGAATTACACAGACACCATGACCTACTCCCATTGGCCTGACTCTGCTGCTGCTACTTTCCTGTCTTTCTTTCTTTCTTTCTCTTTATATCTTTGGGCAGCTGAGGTGCATGTGGCTCCAGCTCTCTGGAAGGTGCGAACTGCTCCTGTACATTGCTTTCAATCACCAAGCCATGTGATGGCTTTCAAGCAGTAATGCATATTGAACGGCCCTTTCTTGGTACTAGGGATGAAGATGTTATTTAGTCTGCATTTTTAAGTCAACCAGTGTAATTCACACTTGCCAGGCTAATACGCAGATCAGAACATAGACATTCATATGCACATCTCTCAGCTCAAAAGTCGCATATAAAACAATGTATCAGAGAAAGCTGCCTACAAATATGTGAATATCAGAAAAGATATGTGCACATATGTATTGGGGTAAATATACAAAAATACAAATTTTCATGTTTCATTCTATGTGTTTTTTAATGTGCTCCTGATGGGAAAATGGATTGCATACGTGCAAAAGCAATACAGACTAGAAATAGACTATATCTTTTCATTCCTAGTTAATAAATGGTACTTCTGCAAGACAGTCGATTCAACCATGCAACTCCACTGAATTACTGAATTACATTTTGTTATTTTCTCCTAAAGCTTCCTTGAATTATGTAAAAGTCAACCATGGGTTTATTTTCAGTTCAGCTGACTCAAAACTGATGAAAACGAAAGAGATTAAATCAGTGACAACCACTGTTGAGGGGATATTTGGAACTCTTATGAATACAAATAGCCTATGAAGGTTAATGAGGTTCAACATGGGTTTAGAAGAAGAGAAAGGATGTATTTTGTATGTACAGTTCATCCTCCAATTTAAGACTAGGTAACTTTTTGAAAAGTACATTAGTGCAAGCTAAATTAACTTTTTTATTGTCAATTGTAAAATATCTCTCTATTCCTCTTCTAGTCAAATGTCACAGTTAGGTCAAGAGAAGTTCAGAAAATAAAGCAAAGTAAAGTCAGTATCTCTTTAGAAGCATCAATATTTGCTCATGTAAAGACTACAGAATACAGTCAGTCCTCCACATTTGCAGGTTTCACTTTTGCAGATTTGATTATTCACAGATTATTTGCTGTCAGCTCTGCTGCTGCCCTATGCCATTTTTAATAGGAATTGCAAGCCTCGTGAGACTGAGAAACTGCAAACAAAGCTTTTAAGTCCCTATTAAAAGTGGTGTGCGGCAGCAGCAGAGGTGGCAGTAAGCCCTATCAGCCACCGACTTCTGCCTTGTGAAGGAACCCTGATGCCTCAAAGGAATCCACAGTGGGTTGAATATGGTGATCATACTTTTTTTCTGTGTTAAATATGGTTTAGGAGGGCCTAGAGTTACTCACGGTTTTTTCATTTTCATGGAGGATCCTGTTCCCCTAACAAATGTGGAGGGGTGACTGTATATGAGAAATGCAGGATTGCTGACCCCCTTTTGAAAAAAAGAAACTTGCATCCAGATCCTATATGTGTGCTAAATCCAGTCTGTGCATATATCTTTAAGGTGGTAGTGATGGTGGGTTGCTTGTTATTCTGACTTTTCTCCTAGGAAGTCAGGGCAGCACACATGGTCCTTGACCCTACTGAATCCTCATAGTAACTTTGTAAGACAGGAGGCTGAGAAAGAGTGGCCCAGTTCAAGCAACAGTCTAACGCTACTTGGGAACAAGCATCCTTTCTCTCACTTTCTCTCTTGTTTTTGTTGTTTTGTTTTTGATGCATTGATTGTCATTAATCTTCAGGCCCAGGATGGGATATTTTAGTTCACACAGAGCCGGACCAATGAGTTAAGCATTCTGCAGAACAGCTGCAAAACAATTTCCTCAGATGTCAATGACTTGCCATGTACAGTTCACTGACAAATAAAACACACCTGAGAGTAATAATGTAATTACAAATCTACTATTTACCACTGGAATAGTGCTCTATCCTAGCCAATGTCGCAAAATATTCCCATATCAATCAATCAATCATTTTGAGAACCAAGATGCAGTGAAGATGGCCCCCATTGAGAGTGACCTTGGAATTCTCATTTGGAACAGTCAGGAACAATATATGTGCCAGTGACAAGCTTGGACTGTGTGGAGGGGGGGGCAGGAGGATGGGCAGGAGGGGGTGGGGCCACAGCACGAGGGACGTGGCCCTGTGCGTGGGGCGTGGCTGCGGTGTGCAGGGGTATGTCCAGGGTGCAGGGGCGCATGGCTATGGGCTGGGATGCCCCAGAAACATTGCTGCCCTGGGCCAATCGCCCACCCCACCCCCACGTTCCTACGCGACTGATATGGACTATGCATTATATCCTAGCCCTCAATGCAAGAAACTCCTTAACTGGATCAGAAAATATAACATAATGCATTTTTTATCCTGTTGCATGAGTTCTTCACTTCAGATCTAACAAGGAGGTCTTAATACAACACAGGATCTTTACGCCAAAGTCCACTGAAGATGAAGAAAAATGAATTCTTGGCCCTAACACTTGTTCTCAAGCCAGAAAAGATAGTCTGAGTTGGGTCTGTAACTAGCCTAATGTTACCCAGCATGCTTCATAGCTGAAGAAGGATTTGTCTCCCTAGTCCTACTCAGATCCTCAATCCACAATACCAAATTCTCTATATTCTTTAGCTCCTATTTTGGAATGAGTCAGACTGAGTCCACTGACTCCAGAACAAGTGATTCACGTTGATTAAGCTGATAGCATCAACCATGTACTCACCAAGAGGATCTGACCAAACTCTCTAGCATATGAACAGTATTTATAATCTGAATGGGGTAAAAAGGAATCCTGCTATATTACCAGTGGTAGAAAAGGAGTGTTGATCTTTGCGAATTTCTACTGGATCATTTTACCCTGAACACGTATTTGAAGTATTTGAATACGTGTTTTCTAACTTCCAGACTTAAAAGAATTTGAGAAATGCAGGTCAGCTCTATCTTAGCAAGTTAAGGGAGGGTATGGAGACCTCAGACACTTGGCTTACAAAAAGGTATTTTGAGAAACCTCTAGTCATTCTCAATCCCTGTGAAAATATTTTGGGTGTGACATTCGGTGAAATACTTCTCTCTTGCCTCTTAAAAATACATACGGTTGGTCCACTGATTACATAATGGAACATCACAGTGCCAGAATAACTATTTTGCTGTTCTTTTACTTGTGAAGTGCCATGTAAAGTGTTGGCACTATATAAATGAAGGAGAAAGGGGGGGAGGAGGAGGAGATATCCTTTGTTCTGAGTAAGAATCTCAACCATACAACCAATCATATGTTTTCCTTGGCTTAAAAAATTCAATGCTTTAAAAAATATGCATTTTTCCACAATGCAGTACTTTTCCAGCTGATCTTTCGTGGAAAAGGGAAGCTTCAGTACAGAGTCCTATAACTATGGAGCTGTTTTTACATGGGAAAGAGGTATATAAAACCATATTCTCAACCACTCTGAACCTAAGCAGTACTTACATTTTTCCAACGCCTATAGCCATTTTAAAGTAATAAATATTAATACTCATAGTGGAAGTGATTGTGGATATTCACGTGTAGGATTATATAAAGAACTTGTCAAATTTAAGAGAATCACACAAGTCTTGAAAATTATTTCTATTTCATCTATAGCATGAGAGAATGTACAGAATTCCCTCTCTTCCTCTCCCACCTGCAGCCCTCCAAAGGCATCTTAAAACCTGATGCAGGAAGATACCGAGAGCTATGGGACAGCTTTTAAGTGTGCAAGGGGAGGGGTGAATGGCAGAAGAAGAATCCCACACTCATTCCATTGATGGAAGCAGTTCTATTAGTCAAACAACCCTACTGGATCCTGCTCTCTACCCTGGATGATTTATATTTGTTGTTGTTGTTACTGTTGTTTGTATATAACTTGAGCCATTCCCACACAGCTCATACAGGGTAATGTGAATACAACATGATTGCATGTGAGTACAAACACCCAATAATTTCCAAAAGAGCATTTTTTCTACCCATATTAAAGCAATGTTTACTAAAAGCATCGGAACAACCTATAGTCCACGCCCTCCAAGATGGGGTAGATTGTTAACATATAAATGACAAGGTACTCCCTGAACATTTCCAGGTACCCAAATCCCTATCAACTCTCTGACTGTATCAAAACTCATCCCAGCTGCTCTTAGGAGCTCCTAGCAAGCTGCATGCAGACATTGGGCCACAGTTATTTGCAGAGTAGAGGTAGGAGAAACTGTTCATGAGCTGCAGTCCTGGGGATACTGAGAATCCCAATTTTAAATTCAAAGAGCCTGAGTAATGGCATTTTGATAATTAGAAAAAAGAAATATCAAAAAAGATTCTGCCGTTTCCTGAATCACCAAATGGCTATATTGCTCTCCTGAAGCAAGCCTGCCCAACTCCATCTGCGAAAAGCACACAGCCATATCAGATCTGCAGATGGAAGTGCCACTATAAAGAACAGATCTGATGGAATGCTGTTTTACTACTGTAGTTTTCAAGTTCACAGCCTTTTGCAGCTTAATGTCGCATCAAGAGGGAAATAATCCATTTCCTTTTTGCTTCCTGCAGCTGCTGCTGCTGCCTCCCTTGAAGGCTAACGGCAGGATGCAAAATGTGTATTGTACGATTTGTTCTTGTGAGAAAGACCTCTAAGCCCTTGGATTTAAAGCTTACAAAAGCTGGCTATCTCAGTCACCTTGTATCAATACTTGGAAAAAAAATCAAACAGAACACTAAGATTACTGGAAAATGTTCAGCATCTAAACAGCATCAAAAAATAATCTGCCAGAAAATTAAATTCTTACAGAGCAACATTATTTTCCTTGCATTCATTACTTTATTTAGCATTCTTATTCTATTCACAGGAAACTATGGTTAACTAGGAAATGCAATCAGTAATTTCAACACTTCAGCAGGTAATCATTCTCGTAAGTTGTTCAATCTTGAAATCTTTCAGTAAGGAATATTAATATTTTATTATACTGAATTGTATTGTTTTTATGGGAAATAAGAAGGGTATGAATATTAGCTTGTAAAAAAAAAATTAAAGATCGATCAGCCAGTTTTACAGTAATGAACGTTTCTTATCTGAAGCAGCTCCGTAGTTATTCTACCATCTATTTCATAGAAGTCATTATTAGAATTGTACTTGCAAAGTTATTGCTAAATTCTGATTTGTTCTTAACACTCCTCTGAGGAAGCTGGCAGCTTCCAATGCAATCCTGACTACATAGTAATAAAGGAAATTAAACATTACTTTCAGCTGCACAGTTATGCCAAATTAAACACTGTTTCTCTAATGACTGCCTGTTTATACAATTCAAACTTGATTAACCGGAGTTCTGATCTTTAAAGGGCAACAGTGTTCACATAATTATTTTTTAAAATCCCAATGGAAAAAAAAAACTCATAATTTTATCCAAAGATCCATAACATCGGTATCTTAAAATAAAACAAAATCCAAAATCCATAAAAAAGCAATACCTTTATTAGTCAACCAAAATGCACAAAATATGCAAGCTTTCAAAGCTTCACTGGCTTTATCAGGCAAAAGAAAAAAATCATACAGGACAAAGAAAAAAGAAAAAAGTGATGGTGTTACCCTGATTTCTGGGGTCCCGTGAGGGACACCTCAATGTGCTCAAAATACTGGGGGATGGGAATTAGCAAGAGCACAAGCTAAGCAATGCAAGAGGCATGGCAACCTTGCGAGATCTTGAACCCAATGTTTACGGAGTCAGGCCGAGTCAATAATCAAACAGAAGTAAATAATAACTGTTTTCCTTTATTTTGAGATACAGTCAAAACGTATGTATGCAGACGCTCACGCAGACCTAATGAAAGAAAGGTAGGAGTTGAATAGAGGGTTTTGATAGGGATTTTTAAGGGGAAATACTACACCTGATCCTGAAGCCCGGTGTAGCAGAAGAAAAGTCAGTTGTATCGGAGATTCTCAGCACGTGGGAGCTGAGGGGAAGGCTTGTCGAACAGAGCGACAGCAAGATGGCATGGAAGTCAGAGCAATCCGAAGAAGCGCTCAAAATCAGGGGTTCTTATTGTCACGGTCAAGGCGACGGCGAAGCAGACACAGAGGCAGAAGCTGGATTTAATAGCTTTAGTAGTAATAACTCAAAGAGGTTACTTCAACAAATGTCAGCATAAACAAACAGCAAGTCCCTAGAACGGCAAACTCAAAGCAGCTAGGTCCAACTGGAACCAAGAGCCCACAGTACGGGGCGCGGATTCACGGTTGGTAGACGGTTGTTGCCCCGTGGCCACCCCCCACCGCGTCTGACTTAAATAATCAGTTGTACCCCAGCTGAGGCCTATCACATGTCCGTTGGCCCAGCTCACAGCTGGAGCCCCTCAAGCCATTGGGCCAAGTCATCAATCGCTTTTCCCATAGTCGCTGAGACCTCCGGACCACCCCCTTCTCCAGTCACCTCTGGAGGAACATGGGGGGAGGGTCCGCTGCAAACTCCGGACTAGAGTCAGAAACACCAGCCTCTGCCCCTGGAGCGCAAATGTCTGTGGCAGGTACTGGCCCAGGCTCCACGCCAGGGACCGCTGTGGAGTCACAGGCAGACTCCTCCCTAGGATCTGAAGGAGACCCCCCTCCCAAGGGCCCCTCCAAGGGATCCTCCCCAGGCTCGGAGTCCAAGTCAGAATCGGGAGCGAGATCAGCCTGGCTCATGACACTTATAGGGGAAAATGTGCTTGTAGGGTAGTCCATTCCCAGGGAAAACAATGAGTTTTGGGTTGGAGACAAAGCCTCCGAAAGTTCAGTATTTAGCACGATTGGATTTTGACGGCGCTGTCAATAGCGCAGACAGCATGCAAATGGAGAGTGCTTGACAACTGAGTAGTCAGAAGCGCTAATCTTGTCAAGCTGTCTGTTCGGGGCCGAGAACCTTTTGTATGCCTCGTGCATACTTAATGTAGGTTTAAAGTGTACTTCCCTGGAGGTCTCCTGAAGCTGCGTGCCGTTAAATTACTGGCCTGCCTGGATTTGTTTTGCATTTTTCAGCTTGTTCGGCCGTGTCCGTGTGCGTGCTTATCCGGGGGCCTCGCAAGCACGTGGAGGGCAGCAGTCTGGAATGGCCAATTCTTTGATATAAAATCATATTTAGTAGACCTCGGGTTCGGACTATGCACCACAGTAACAATGGTGTTGGAGGCACAGGCCTACATTTTGTATGAGACATTGACTCTGTTGTAGTTCAGTTTGTCTGGAAGGAGCCCAGTGCAGGCAGAGGCTACATTGTATCAGCATCTTAAGAAGTTCATAGTCCATCACATACAGAGTACTACAGTATCAAAGACTGCAAAACATCTTTGTGGACATTTTTGTCACTTCATCTAGAATAAGGTTATCAGAATCCACACTTTCAGTACTACATGGAAGAGCAACAACAGTATATTTTGCAGGTGAGCACTTGAGGATTTAAAACTGGTTTCAAGCGCACGGAGGACAAAAGATGCATCTGTTCAAAAACTACAACCAGAATCAGCACATACACTAAGCTGACACATCGCAGACTTAGAACAAATCATAAAAAGGGGGGGGAAAGATTGTCTAGAGATACAAGGGCCCACCACTCTCAGTCAGTGGCAGGTTCTATTCCATTTCAGTTTGCAGTTGAATCCAAGTAAGAAGACTAATAAAACATTAATAATTCAGTTTAAAATCTGTTATTCAACAATAAGTAGTTAGACTGTGCATTTTGGCCACAATGCATCCAAATGGTTCCAACCATCAAAATCCTACTGAGCACCAACTGTTTTATACATACTACACAACGATAGAATGATGTCCATGTGATTAATAGCTTGGTAAATCCAAGCTGCCTAAATAGACATCCAGAGAGAAGCTAAATCTGCTGGCCACTGCAATATGTCTGTTCTTTTCACAGACAGAATCATTCTTATATGGCATTACTGGGGACTTCTCGTTTGACTACAAACTGAAAACAACTGCAATATTTATAATAGGCTCAGCCTTCTGGTGATCCAAAAGCCTATCCCACACCAATTGTTGCAGGGAAGGTGGTAGAAGGTGTTTCTTTATGCTCTCTCTTTAGCATATCATCAGTTATGTGATGGAGGTTTACTTTATATCGACATAACACTGAAACTCTTACACACAGAGATGTTGATCCCTTTGTACAAGAGGATGTCACCAACCACTAGATGTTTATCAAAACAAGAACTTGAAGACTTGTAACACCGAATATTCCTGGATACCATAACATCCCATCTCTGCACACAATCCCCAGCACATGAAAAACTAAGCATCAAGGAGAAGACTTCTAAGCCTCTGTTTTGGCCTAACATTCTATCATGTCAGCTCCCATTTGTAATTTGATCTCACCCAAGCCAGTAACAAGGTAGTCCCCAGATTTTCTCATTGCAATTCCAGACTTTAGTCTAGCACAGTTCTTCTCAACTAGGGGCCATATGGCCCCCGGGGGCCCCGAGGATATTCCAAGGGGGACACAGATGAAAATTGCATAAATGGGGGGGGGGCGGCATGAGACTAGGGGGTCACAGAGAGAAGTGAGAAATGAAGAAAACGGAGAAGTGATCGACAGAGAAGGGCCCCTCCCTAAACTGCAAACCCCAGGATTCCACAAGATGTTGAAAGTGGAATAACAGCACTATAACAGTCTGATGTGGACCTGATGTACTGCAAGGCTCGTGTTTAAAACAGCCATATTTCTCTCTCTCTTGATCACAAGGGAGGTCCCCCCTTCCATAGCTTGAGGTGTGGCTTCCTTGTTATCTGCCTGGGCTTAGCCTCTAAAATGGCTGCCAATTGGCCTGCAGCTATCCTTGCTCCTACTCCTCCTTTCTGGGAGCAATCTGTATTCTCAAAATGGCCAGCAGAAGAGGCTTGAACCTAACATTCTGCTCTTCTCCTACTACAGGGGAAGCACTGGGAAGCCCTTTGCTTTGCCCTTTTTCCTTTCCCCCACTCTTCTTAACAGCTGCCCCTGTTAATTTCTCCTGCTCATCAGCAGCTATCTTTGCATGACCACAGTATGTCTGCTCCTGCCTTTTACTTTAATCATCTGTTTGGTTTTGGTTTTGGTTTTTTTACCCTTTTTACCAGGTAGAATTTATTTTTCTTTCTTTCTTTTCTGTTGTAATTGTAATTTTATATAATTGTATTTTGTATAAATTATAAAAATTATAAATAAAACATGTTCTATTTACAAACAGAACATTCAAATAGCTACCTTTCCACCAGTAGGACTGGGGCCACAGGAAAGAAACAAGGTTGGAAGGGGGCCGCGGTTGGAAAAAGGTTGAAAAACACTGGTCTAGCGCACTTTTTCATGATAAAACTCATTCAGAAACTAAAAGGATCTCACATTTTCATTTTAGAAGACATTTACCTCTATCTGCATTCCAAGCTGTGCTCTCTCTTTGTCCTTGCGCTCTATGCATCGCTTTAACTCCTCTATTTCTGACATCACAGCACTGTGATTTAGCTTTGCTCTCAGTTCCCAGATCTCTTTCTCCATCTCTTTTTTCTCTGGATCAGTCCTCTCAGCCACTGGAATACATGACACCATTGGACTATGAAATATTACATGAAGCAAACAAAATATGCACTTATAAACAGAGTTTTCCCAGGAAGCAGTTGATAACAGTTAGTTGATATAAAGTCAATTGAAATTATTTATGTGTTTAATTAACTGTACCTGTATGTACTCAATAAACACCACATAGGTATAATTTTCATATATTGCTTAACATAATAAGATCTTTAAGTGGTTTAAATACACTCAACTCAATATATAGATATAAAATTAAGTCCATCCAGTTCTCTGTTGCTCTCTCTTTGAAATGTCATCCTATAGAACAAGTTTGGGAAACAAGTGGTCATCAAATGTTTTTGGAGTGCAACTCACGTTAGTCCTAACCAATACAGCCAATGACTAAGAAAGGTGCAGTCCCTCAGCACCTCAGATGTCACACATTCTCCATCCCTGGGGAAACAATTCAAAGAAATGCCTGGAGGAAGCAGAGATGTGAGATCTACCTTTACCAATAAGCCATCTCTAGCAACAGAGGAGGGAAGTCAGCAAATTTGACTCTTCACATCCACCTACACCCAAGTCAGGAACTGACCTACAGAAGGGAAAGAAGGCAGCTCACTAATGACAGGAGAAAGGACTACAATTATGAGGAAAACACTACCACCCAAAAAAGGAGGTAAGAAACAGCAAGGAAACAATGTAATCATGTGTGATTCTTGGAGGAGAGCCCTGAAGAATAGTCCAGAAATGCACTGTATCCAACAAGTGTAGAACAGCGGAACAGAGACTACCTCGAAAAATGGGCTTTCCATTTCTGTTACCCACAAACAGGATGCTGAATTTCAGACATAACTCTGGATCCAGAACAAATATATTTTGATATTATTAAACAAAACAATAGGCTTGGAACCTAGTCATTCTAGTCCCCAACAATCCATTGCCCTTCACACACTGCCTCTTTCACAAAGCCTTACACACAATATACTCTCAATCAGCATTAATTCACATGAAATTTCTTTAAAGATAATCATCTATTTCATTCCGGCATGAAACTGTTGGAGAGTTCTGCCTTCCTTCCCTACCCCAGAGCATAAATCAATGAAGAGCCACATTCTAATTTCCTTGCTCACAAACGAGTGGAGAATTTTGGGAACTAATTTTTCTGACAAAAGTATCTATACAGTAGCACAAAGAATACTGAGACACATAATGGAAGCAGATCTTTCTAGACACTTTTAACATACTAGCATGACACATTTAGAGATCAAACTATAGTGATTGGTTTGTGGAACAAAGGCTGAAATCTACTACATAAATTTGTATTCTTTGTATTTGTATTCAATTTGCTTCCACAACGAATTACACAAAACTCACATACCATTCCTGTTGAAATGAATGACAAATGCACAACAGCAGCTTTTAAGTAAATGTTTCCAGAACTTCCTACTGTAATTAGTGACCATTTTCAGATCTGGTTCTGATTTTTTTTAACAAGTCATTCATCATCTTCTTCCAATATTCTATAGTGCTTGCTATGACAGCAGAGATCCACCATATCAACAAGGGACAGACCTTAGCAACCATTAAGCAAAATTAAACAGGAGGCATTTGCTGAAGACACTGCTTCCATCCACATAATCAGGAGGGGGTGCTCAGCCCCAGGCACTCTCAAAACGTGCTCTGGACGGCTGAGAAGGTCACAAGAGCATAAGGGAAGGAGTTGATGTTGACAGGTACAAGGAGGAGGGGGAGGGAATGAGGTTCTCTCATGGTGCAACTGTAGTGCTACCACAATGTTGGATTGAGGTCTAAATGTTGCAAGTCATATTCCTTCAGCAGCCAATAAGAAATCAGGGCCTAGTTTGTTGAATGTTCACCTGATAAAATCAGTCAACAGAATTTTCAGAACTTCAGAGATAACTAAATTCTTGTAAAATACTTTAAAATATTGTTTTACATCTTTGGAATAAAAAATATAAAGACATTATTTATGAAATCCATGTGCACCAATACCATTTCCACACTGTACATTTAAAATGATTAACAGAAACCAGATTTTTTAAAAAGAATTATTCCAAATAGAATAGGATTAGGCCCTTGTTAATGTTCCATATATGAAACCCAGAAAAGACTTACACAACATATTTTCTATTTGCTAAATTATGGTTTCTCTGACCGTACAAATTTAATTCACACAACTGATTTTACCCTCTCAAGTTCACATTTTTACAGAATCCTGTCTGTGAACCCTTGTAAATTTCAGTCATGTGAAGAATTCAATATCGTGAAGTTGTGGACAACAGATGTTTGGTACATAACATTATTTTTTAAATGGTTTGGTAAAAGTGGACTTGCTGTTCCCTCTCTCACTTCCCCTCTTTCTGACAGCTTTGGCAAAATACAAATTTGTCATTATAATCACTGGATCCTTCTCATAACACTTTCACAATATGGTATATAAAAATGGATAGAAAACAGAGTGAGGAGAGTTCTACCTCTTTGATTCCTTCTGTCATTTTCCTGTTCACTCAGATGGCTCTGAAGTATGGCAACCTGAGAAATTTGATGCTGAAGATTCAGACGCTCCTCTTCTGCTCTAAGGAGTTGGGAACGGAGATCCTCAATCTAACACACACATACACATACACACAGACAAGTACCGACTTTTAAGCACACTAGAAAATGATCTTAATCACATATGGAGTGAACACGGTCATTATCAATTAAAATATCCCAAGCCACAAGCAAAATGTGGCCATAATCATTTGTCTGTAAGCTATACCAAACAATAAACCAAATGCATGCACTCTGATTAATCAGATGCTTCAGAAATAGGTGGTATTTTTGTGTCCTTGTTTGCGTTCAAACCCAAACTACATATTATACTGAAAATCCTTGACTGGATCTCTCAGTTTGATATGTATCTACTGAAACATAGTTGCTGGGGGCTGCAGATTGTTCAAAAGAGTGAGGGTCAGTAGCTGGTCCTTCCTTTACCATTTGATTTTCCTATTAAATAATCCCCATCCAGCTCCTGTTTGCCCTGCAAACCAGAGAGTGGGAGGCTGTCATACCCACAGGATAAACAGCAGCATATGCCTACTGGCAAACAGTACACAAAATGCTGAATGAGAACCTAGTTTTGGGTTTGGTTTTGCTTCTAAAAAAAATTATATTCCTAGATGCCAGAAAAGACATTAAGCACTGAAAGGCAATTCACTTTCACAAGTTATAATTTGGTTGTGCAAAGCAGAGCATAACAAAGCAGCTCCAGGACAGAGAGGAAAATGCCCAGCCATTCAATTTACTTACTTTTAAGGCATGATCTTTTTCTAATCTTTCAAAAATACAACAAAATGTGTGTGCCAGAAGGCCAAAAGATTTGTACTATGACAATATAAAGTGCTTTAACACAGAGAAAGCAAGGCATAAACAATCTTTAAGCAACCTTAGTTTATAGATAGGTATATACGTATGGATAAAGGGTATCTGAAATTTTAATTTCAACCAAAATGAGGAAGTATATTAAATCATATAATCAGTTAAAATGGCAGATGATCAAGTTCTGCCAACAAGGTTGGGAAAAAAAACAGAGAGCAAACCACACCATCAAATTCTGTGGAAAGCCCTCATTTGTCATGAGCCAGCCCACTGCTGTGTAAACACAACTTGTTTCAAGAGCATCAATTATAGCAGAGTCAGATACAAATGCAGAGAAATCACTGAAAACAAACATTAGACACTTTTGAGCCATAACAAAATGCTATATAAAAGAAGACCTTAGAGACGCAAATCATTGTTTGCCAAGTATGGGAAAGTTCCTTTTTTACACATGTCTCAGAATCCCCCCAGCCAGCATGGCTATTGGTTCTGGGAGTTGTGGCCGTTTTTTTTTCCCATGCTCTGTACATTTGTATCTTGTATCACTGGTACTTCTTCCTCCTTCTCTGCACTGCACTAAAGTGCTTGCTCCCTCTTCTGTCCATACAGCCATAGCATCCTCTGGTTCAACGAAGCCATTTTCTCATCTCAAGCTACAAGTACAGAACAATAAACTGAATAATTTAAAGCCTTTAGACAATATCTTTGATTGGTAGGGTGTCATGGCATGACAGAAATGAAGATAACCAGTTTTGATTACATTTCTCCAGCTCATTTTGTTAAGATAACTTTATATGAAATGTTCTCCTGCAATCAAGTTTGGTATGCACTATTCTGAATGCTTTATCACACCTCCTTTTGACTGGCTATTGAGCTATTTGTTAGTAACTTCTCAGAGGCCTGAGTGTTGCCTACTGTAAAAGAAGATAGATATTACACAAAGGAAAGCAGCTACCTGGTGGAGAAGAGCTTCTCGGCTATTTTCTGATTGATCCAATTTCCTCCGAGAGTGCTCCAAATCCTGTTCAAGCTTTTTTGGATTAGAAACAATGACAAATTTCATTACATTGCTAGTAATGTTTATCATTCTTTAACATAAATACTTAGCATACCCAGAAATATTCTGAACACTTATTTCTTATGCAATACTATACTAAGCTCACCAAATGCCTATTATCCCAGTGGTAACTTAGATCAAACAATCTGTTTACAGATACTTCAATTTATTCTATTTTCCCCCTAAAAACTAGATTACATAACTGAATTGCCAGCACACCTCTCTCTTTTACTAAACCAGCTCCATTTTCAAGTGGTAAAAGACACAGTTTTAAGGTTGATTTTCATCTCAAGAGCCACAGATCCCATAGGAAGATAAGTAAATGGATATTTCAGGACATACAGAGGGGAAAAAAATTCCAAAACTTTCAAGCTAAAATGCAAGATGACACAGTGTATATCTGTAAGTAATACAAAACTCAGTGTAAGTCCTTGTAATGTCCATTGCTCTTAAAATCAGAACTAAAACAAGAAGGCATATCATTTCAGGATCGGAGCTACTTACTTTTTGCTTTCCAGATGCAACTTAAGATGCTGAATGTCCTAATATTGGAACTATTACAAACAACAAAATGCCAAAGAGTTCTATTTATCCTAGTGAGTCTATGACTGTATGCACAAGCGCACATGTGCATAAGTAAATAATAAAACCAGTAAAGAGGTGGATCCAAACTAAGTTAATTAATTTAGTTCTTAAAACCATCAGTGGATTCACATTCAGGCTATGACTCCCTTGTCCTACCGATTTCAGTAGGATCGCAGTGCATCTTCTTTAGTCTGGATCTGACCTGTCATTTAAGGAAGCTTCCTCGGTCTCAGCATCTTCAGGGCCCTCTTCTATCTGTGCAAATCACTCAGTCTATGCAATATCCCCCCTTTTTTTTTCTGTATTGCTTACAATATTCAGGACTAGAATATAAATTAAGAAAACCAATCTACCAATCTATTCTGTGCCTTGGCTAGCGTGCCTCTCATACAGATTTCAGCAATACTGTAAACTTATACTTTGATTTCTTTCCCTTTCTGTCCTTGATCCATTCCTCCCCATCTTCTTATGTTTCCCACCCTTTACCTAGAAAAGGCAGTTGTTTCAGTTCATTGCAATCCTATGAGGCAGATCAGGTTGAGGGACAGCAGTTTGTACCCAATGTCTTCATGACATTGGGGCTTCTTTAGATTGAAGCAAAAGCATGTAATGAGTAATTACAGAGGTAATTATGCATGATGTAGGGAATGTAAATAGGGAGAAGTTTTCTTTGTACCAGTACCCACAGTCATCCACTGAAGCTAAATGGTTGAAAATTCAAAACATCTAAAAGAAAATACTTCTTCACACATGCACAATTAAATTCTGGAATTCACTAACACAAGATGTAGTAGGACTAGATGAATTCATGGAGGATGAGGCAAAGAATGGGTACCAATCAGAAGGATTATCTATCACTTTTCAGTACCACAGGTAGTATGTCTATACATATATCAGTTAGTGCAAGATGGAAGGTTCAGTTGCATCCATGTCTTGCTGATGAATTTCCCACAAGCAACTGACTGACCACTGGTTTTATCCATCATGCCATCTCTTATGTTTGTATGTTGCTGTTATTGTCATGCACGTTATGCACCTTCAGGTTATTTCCAACTTACATCAATCCTAAGGAAAGCCCATCACAGGATTTTCTTGGCAAGATTTGTCCAGAGGAGATTTGCCATTGTCTTCCTTTGAGACTGAGAGAGTACGACTTTCCAAGGTCATCCAGTAGGTTCTATAACCAAGCAGGGGTTTGAACATCCCACAGTACTGGTCCAGCGTTCAAACACTGGACTAGTATTAGTGTTCAAACCACTACACCACACCGGTTCATGTGAAACTCACGTGTTCAAAGAAATACATGTGGAAGAGTGAGGAATGAACACACTAGTTCTGCCCCTTCTTTCCTCATCATCCTCCAATAGCATCAGCCAGCAGAGACTGCACTAGTAAAAAAACAAAAATGACACACCATGAATACCATAAAATAAATAAATAAATAAACTTACTTTGCTTTTTTCACTTTCTATTTTCAAGATTTTACTTTTTAAGGCCACTTCTGCTTCATTAGATTTCACATCTTGCTGCTTTAAAGCCTTGAAGAAAAGAAAGAGATTTGTGAGGGTTTTTTTTTTCAAAACCATGAAACCTTAGTTTATAACTATGGCAACAAATCTGCCATTCAGTTTTGTAATGAGATGTCCTCCAGAGATTATTTTTGTGTGGCAAGGTAGGCTGCAGCATGGGAAGGAAAAGGGAAGAATATTGGTAGAAGCATCAATAAGATGACCCTCTGATGTTCAGGAGCCTGGATATGAGACTTCCCATGCCCATATGACTAAGTGCACAGTTGGGTGGGATTGTGGCAGATGCATGTCTGCAAACTCCTGTTTAATAGGTTAAACGTAAGGCAAATGATAGGATATTTTTATAAACAAACAGTCTCCTTGCCTGTTCCTCAAGCTGCCCAAGAGTACACCAGACAAGAGAAAAATTAAGAGCTCAGCTCACACATGTCCTCATCCCCATTACTTCTGCAGTACGACAGACTATTTAAAAAAACAAAAAACAAGCAGATGTTGTACCTTCTGAGGGAAATTTACTTGCAAGGGTGCCTGTAGCATTCAAGAAACACATTCTAGTTATCTTCAGAGTGGCTAGCATAAATAAAGTACTGGGCAACATTTCCTTTAGCAGAGGCTAATTTGTTAATTGCAGTAAAAAAAGTTAAACTACCATATTATTAATGCTAGGTCTTCCTACTGGTAAGTAACAACTTATTTTCCTGCATTGTTCATGTTGGTTTCTCAGTTTTTAGGGTTGACAACATGTTTTTGTCATTTACTTCATTTTGTTCTCAGTTGGAAATAATAGTGGTAGTATTTTCAGGGCACAGAAGTTGTGCTGATTCTATGTTTTGTAGAAAAGGAGGTCTTCCAGCTGCTCAACACAAATGTGAACATGTTTTCTGGCTCTGCGTGTGGAATACCTTTACGGAATACCTTTGATTTGACACCCATAAACAGTCTTTTGAATATGTAACTTTTTGATTTCCTGCAACACACTGGAATGCCTATGGGTTCAGAAAATTCCTCAGAAGTCAATATAATGCATCTGAATGACTGTTATAAATTGCAGGAATACACGCATAGGATCATTTAGTGCTTTCTGGCTTCTTTTTCCACGGCCAAATATAAAACAGGCAATGAATTTTGCCATGTATTATATGAAATTACTGGGGGAAAAAGTTGCATCAAACAAAGACAAAAGGCGTCGTTAACACTTTTATCATTATCATAATCAAAATGACAAGATTTCTAACAGTACATATTTTTCTAGGAAACCAAGAAAATATCACAAATCTCCTGAATACGTTTTACATGCCAGTAATGCTCAGTCCTGAACATCTAGCACCTTCAAAATTGCTGACAGTTTCAACATGTTCATAACATGCCACATTTTTCCTACACAATTCAATCAAGTAGTGGCAGCACTGAGGTTTTCCAATACTTTGTAATTAACATTCAAGCTCTAGCCAATAAATTACTCAGAGTTTAGTTGTCTTTCCTTTCTATTTAGGTCAGTTCAAAAAAAAGGCATGAGTTGTATTACATGATTAAACTGCTGGTGTTTTCATGCTTTGGGGTTTTGTTTTTGCGAGGAGTGGGAATCATCTAGGTGCTTTGAGAGGAAAGAAAATACAGCTGCACGATTTCACTCTTCAGAGCTTGGTACTGTTGCTTTATTTGCTGTTGTGTGCCTTCAAGTTATTTCCAACTTACGGTGACTCTGAGGTGATCCTTATCATGGGGTTCTCTCGGCAACATTTGTTCAGAGGGGGTATGCCATTGCCTTCCTCTCAAGCTGAGAGAGTGTGACTTGTCCAAGCTCAACCAGCAGGTTTCTGTCATGCCCTGCTTAACAGAGTCTGAAACAGGGGGCATGCCAGGACTTGCTGTACAGGAAGAGGTCACAGTGCCACAAACAGGGGGTGGTGCCGGCTCCAGCAGAGAGTCCTGCCCCTTCAAACACAGAAGAGCACTTACCTGTACCCACCTTTGCAGAGTGCAGATAGCAAAGAGAAAGCTGGCATTGCTCTCTCAGAATTTATAACCGGCAACAATTAATCAAGCAACAGCTGCACGAGGCTTCAGACCTATATAGCTGCTGCCCTTCCTCTTCAGGAGCTGTCAGATCTTATCTGACCTTCTACCCTGCCAGATACCTTGCTGAACTCTGGAACTACTCTGACTGACCTTGGTCTCTCTTTTTGTCTTGGAACCCTGCTGGACTTTATTTATGACCCTGTTCTTACTGCCTGGAAGTAAGTAACAAGCTGGGAGCTATTCAGTTTATTTTGTTTGAATGATCAGCTGTGCTGTCGGGACTGAGATAGGACAGTTTCTGTGGCTGAGTAGAGATTTCAGCCCTGGTCTTCTGGAGTCCCAGTCCAACACTCAAACCACTATCCAATATTGCCTCTTTTCTGTTTCTGTATCCCCTACCCAGTTTTGTGGTTCTCGCTGCACCTCAATGCTGGATTTGTTGTTGGTTTATTATTGTTGCTTTTATTATTTACCAGCAGGTAAAACGACATAATTCTCATTGAAAAATCAAGGCGTGTGAAAAGCACATACCTTGTTTTAAAGCACCACTGAAGTATGGAAGCTCCTTGAAAGCCCGGTTCAATGTTAAAAACATTGTAAATCCTCTCCTCTTGCATCTTGTTTTCAAAGAACATTGTGGTTTTTTGTAGCTACTCCTGACACACTACCAAAATTCAGTGGGAAAGTCAATGAGAAAGTAGAGTTCCTGGTGGGCTGGAGTATTCAATGCAGTTCTCCACCCCAGGAAAGTTAGCCCACTGTGCTGTAGAAGAATCAGACTTCCTTTTGCACTTAGAGTGAAATTGCATTTTCTCAGTGCTATCAAGGTCCCCGTGCTTTTATATTCCATGCAGCCTCCTTTTAAGAAGTCCAGGAAAGAGCTGTAACGCATGCCCCACCCCTGACTATGGAAGCTAGAGGTGAGACACTGGCCTGTCCTGCCCTGTATTCATCCTGGTGAATTTTTAATCCTTAATGTTCAACAGAACAACTACTGAAGGACCAAATGACCTGTTGCACTTCATAAGCCAAGCGCAAAGCCAAATGAAAAAAACCAACAGAGCCTTATGACACCATAAAGCTTTATTATGGTATATGTTTTTATGAACTAGAATCTACTTCACCAGATGAAGCCATCCCCTACTGGCAGGTATATAAATTTCCATGGATGAAGTAAAGGTAGAAATAAACAGCGGAGTCAAATGTCACACAATTCAAGAAGTACAGTCTGTGATCATTGAAATGAAGTTTAAATGTATGCAAAATAAGCAGAGTGACTATTTCCAACAGCAGTAATTGTTAACAAAATAATCTCAGCATTGCTTTAAAAAAAAAAAACTAACAGCAGGGCCAGTCCTTGTTTCAGATGACATAAGAACCAAACACCATCCCATTCAACAAGAGAGAAAATGTTGCTACACAGTAAGGAATCTACATAGTTTTCGATTTTCTGGTCTGTAACAAAAGCATTCCGTGATAGAAATTCTGGCCCAAGAAATTCCAGGCTCTGGTATTTTTGCACATTTCTCCATGGCTTCATTATGGCATAAATATATATGTTTTCATGTTTGGTAGTACAAAGAATTACACAGAGAACCAATTTCTTTACTCATTTCCAAAACCCTCTCCAAAAGGCAAAACGAAATAAAAGCAAAGGAGTAAGATATGTAGGAAGCACTACAGTGAGTGGAACTGGAATGATTTTTGGTTGGTCCTTGAGGACCAACACTTCTTCAAACCACCTGCTGTCTCCATCTACATTAAAATTCAAAGAGGTCAGAACTAACAGTTGGAAATAAATGGAGGATTTTAAAAATAATTCCTAGCATTATTTACTTTATACATTATATTGTTAGCATTATACAATTGCAACAGTTTGATATTGCTGTCCAATGAACACATGGAATGTGTAGTTTGGTGAGGTAGTTAGAGTTCTCTCTTAGAAATTACTAGTGCTATTAGTCAGTGGAGTGAACTAGAGCAGAGAGTTCTAAGTACTTCCCCAAACTACAAATCCTAAGAGTCTCCAGGATGGAACCATGATGGTTAAAGTGATACCAAACTGTTAAAATTGTGCATCCCTGATATTTTTTTTCAGAACTGGAGGGAAACAAAGGGTTTATCGTGAAGGTACACTTTTGCCAAGAAGGAGCCATCCATGAATGGGTTAACTCTCAATGCAGCCCAGGCTAAGTAATATACCATGTTATTTTAAAATGAACCTCTATTTGTCCTCATCTCCTCCTGCTTTGGTTCCTTCACAAGCCGAGACTCAGGCCATTTCCACACTACACTGATATACTGGTATTATTCCACTTTCAACATCCTGTAGAATTTTGGGGTTTGTAGTTTACTAAGGCTGAAGAGCCCTCTGGCTGAGAATTCTAAATTCCCCTCCCTAAATTGCAAACCCCAGAATTCCATAGGACGCTGAAAGTGGAATAATATCACTATAACAGTTTAGTGTGGAAATTACCTTAGAAAAGAATAGAAAACTTTCCCATGTCCAAAAAAGTGAAAGTTCTTGCTACTCAGGATGGGGCTGGATGGCTCCTTCTCCTTGGTAAGAATGGACTTCATGGTAAGTACTCCAATGTGCCATTCTCATCTAGTGGAGAAAGAGCCATCCATGAATAGAATCTACCCAAACAGAGATGTGCACTAGGGTGGGAGATGGCAAGAATATTACTTCTTATGTAACTACTTGTTGCAGAACCCTTCTACAAAAAGGAGGCTCTGGTTGAGGCAAATTTATCTACTATATAGTGATCAATGAATGAGCATGGAGCTATCTATGTGGCTCCTCAGCAGATTTCCTCTAAAGGTGCATTACTAGAAAAGGCAGCAGTCACGGATGTTGATTTAGCTGAGAGTACAATTACATTTTGTGGTTTTGGAAGAAATAAGGTCTTGTAGGTCCAAAAGATGCATTCTTTCCTCCATCTGGTTACTGAAGTAGAAGACACCTTCATTCCCAAAGAGGTCAGAAGAAAAGATACAAAGAGTGCCTTTGATCATCTAAAAGCCTTGGGATGCCTGATATACAGCTTTAGTGTTCTTCTTACATTTAGTCTGTGCTGTTGTTTTCCAAGGGGAGTGTTGGGTGAGGACAGAATGAAAGAAATACATGGACTGGGAGAGATGGAAGAGTTTAGAGTTTATCTTCAGCAGAAAACCTGGGTCCAACCACAGAGAAACTTTGTCCGCATCAAATTTGCAGCGAGATGGAGCAATGGATAGGACAGTGAAGTCCAAAATCCTTCTACCTAAAGTGAATGCAATCAGAAACAGGGACTTGATAGAAAGCATTCTGAGTGGAACGGAACTAAGTGGTTCAAAGGGAGGTTTAGACAAGGCTTTGAGCACTTTATGGAGGTCCCAGAAGGTAAATCTGTGGATTGCACAAGAGCTGATGAAGGATGCCCCTTTGAGAAATCTCCCAATGTAACATTGAAATGAAACATAACATACGGGTATAAAGGGAAACGGAGGAATATGTACAGCAGGGAGTCTGCAGGACATCCTGGACTTTGGCCTTTGGAGAGTAAAATCTAGTGAAATACCTGAGGAATTTTGACTGTGTCTGAGGCAACCAGGTTGACCTGAAGGTTGCTAGAAGTCTGCCTGAAGTTGGTTGAAAGTATATTGGTCCACACTCAATTCCCCTGAGTCCCTGTTCAGAGTTCCCTGAATGTGTTGGGCTGAATTTTGAAGAACATTCTTCTCTGTCCAGGACAAGAGAAGGTGAGCCTCCCTGTGAAGTTAGTGAAAGTGAGATCTTCCCTACTTCAGGGTATACGATTTGGCTGTTTCACTGTTTGTGCAGATTAGGTTGTGAAAGTTTCTCAGAACATGTTGTAGTTGAATGATGGTTCATCTGATGGCTTGGAGTTCCAGCTAGGTGATGCAACGGGATTGCTCTGTTGTACTCCACACTCTCTGGACTGAAAGACCCTGGCAGTATGCCCCCCGCATCTCGTGAAGCCCCCATCTGTTGTCAGGATTAGTTTGAATGGATCCTCTAGGGCAGTGTTGCTTAACCATGGAGCCCTCACAGAAAGTCCGTGAAGCCCTGCTGCTGGACCAACAGCAGTGGCAGCAACAGGGACGCAGCAGCAGGGGAGTGTGGGTGCTGAAACTGCTCCCTTGTTTGCAAATAAGGGAGCAGTTTGGACGCACGCACATGCTTGCTGTCATCAGGGACTTGGCAGCAGAGGATGTGGGCACCAAGGGACATGGCAACAGGAGTATGTGCAAGCCCAATCATCTCCCTCATTTGTAAATGAACGAGCAGTTTTGGCATCTGCACACCCACTACTGCATCCCATGAAAAGAACACAACAGCAGGCATTTGGCCACGACCAGACTATGACTCTGAAGACCAAGGTTTGAATCCCTACTTGGCCATGGTAACTCACTGGGTGCCCTCAGGCAAGTCACACTCTCTCAGCCTCAGAAGGGCAAAAGTAACAAATCTTGCCAAGAAAACCTGCAGGATAGGTTCACCTTAGAATCGCCATAAGTCCGTTTTCAAAGAGGAGAGAAATGATGGCTAGAAAGAATCTCCCCATGTCAGAGGCACTTTGTTGTTGAGTGCCTTCAAGTCACTTCTGACTTATGGCAACCTATGGTAAACCTATGAGAGGGAATTTGGAGCAAGATTTGTCATGAGGGCGTTTTCCTTTGCCTTTCTCTGAGGCTGAGATAATGTGACTTGCCCAAGGTCACTCAGTGCCTGAGCGGGAATTTGAATCCTAGTTTTCAGAAGCCTTTAATAAATAAATAAATAAATAAATATATAAATAAATAAATTGAATATTTAAATCTAAATTTAATTATTTAAATCTTGAGTTAAGTCTTGGGTGCCCCTGACAACAAAATATATTTACAGAAGGTCCCTGGTTTGTTTGTTTTTTAAGTTAATGTCCACTGCTCTAGGGCAATGCCTGATGAAAGGCTGTATGTATTCATCCACCATAAGAGGGAATGTCTGACCTCTTGGGGGAGATGAACCCAAGTGTGCTCATGTATGGTGATAAATGCTTGAAATGGTCTGAGTAGCCACTGAAGTGGTCATGAATGGAGCCTTGCCCATACTATCAAGTAAATGCAGGAAATCATGAGACCCAGTGTGTCACACCTATGAATTCTGTGTATTTTGATCTGGCAAAAAGAAGAGCTTCCTGTTTGTTCTTTTGAATTCAACTGTAGAAGGGGAAATGCGTCACTTCTTTGTGTCTATGAGTGCTCCAAGGTGAATGAGTCATTGTGATGGGAAAAGATGACTCTTCCTCTCATTGATTACAAAGTTGTGTTCTTTTAGCATTGTCAGGGTGATGAACAGTGCTTGTTTGGCTTCTTGAACAGAGGTTGATTTTACAAGGAGAACATCGTACTACAGGAAAATATATATTCTCTATAGTCTCTATGCTGTTACAGATGCTATCATAAGTCCCCAGGTACCAATGCTAGGCTCTGAGTTGGTAACAGGTATTGCGATAACAGAAAGGAAGTACTTCTTTGAGGAAATATGGATAGGGACATGAAAATAAGCTTCTGAAGATTCTACAGACAGAACATCCCCTGGGTAGAAGTGCTCCTGGATAGCCTGGAAGCCTTCCATCCAGAACTTTCTGTATTTTACAAATTTGTTTACATATTTGAGATCCAGGACTAGACAGACTCCGTCTCCTTTCTTAGATATGATAACAGGATAGAACAGACTCCAGCGAAGCACTCATGGGGAGGTACCAGTTCTACAGCTACCAGGTGTTAGAGATAGTATATGTCCTATTGAATAGCTAGGTCCTTTGTGTGAGATTTTGGTGCTGGAGATTGTTAAAAGTGATGTCTTGGAGTTTGGTGAAATCCTATGACATAGCCTTTGTTTATGGTCCACAACACCCACCTGTCTAAAGGAGAGGACGCCCAGGCACGGATGAAGACAGATAGCCTTCCTCCTATCTGGTGGCCAGGACAGACACAAGGCGTTTTCATTTCTTGGTGGTTGATTTCCAGCCTAAGGAGTTGGCTGAACCCATGCAGGCTTAAAGACCCTAAAGTCTCTAGGGTGACAGAAGGAGCGAAAGAATGAAAGGACTGAGAAGGTCGCTAAACTGTCATCTTGCCTTCTTCTTTTGCAGAGAAGGCATAGACTTCTTTTTATCTTTGGTTTCTATAAGGATATCTTTAAGAGCATTTTCACCAAAGAACAATTTATCAACAAAAGGAGTATGATGCTAGATTTGCTCTGGGATTGCATTTCAGCATTCCAGTGCTTGAGACAGACTGATCTTCTTACTACTGTAGAGACAGAGATGGAGCAAGCTGAGAATAGTAATGAGTCTCTGGTGGCATCTGCTATAAAGGTTAAGGATTTATAGGTCTTTAAAAATGACCTGTGCAGGGATTTCACATCTAATTCTTGGTATATAATTCTTCGTTCGTGAAAATATCCTGAATCCATAGTATCACTGCCCTGGATATCAGGGAGGCTGTAGAGGAGGTCTGGATGGAAAGGACTGATACCTCATGGGAGCATTTAAGAACTGCATCTGCCCCATTTTCATTTGGATCTTTAAGAGAGGAATCTCTTTGCTTGTGCTCAAGAGCACTTGTGAGGAGAGCCAAAATGGGACCATCGATAAAAGAAGCTTTAAGTAATTCCACTGCCTCAGGCTTCAGGGTATATGATTTGGAGATATATTTACACTTTCTTACACTTCACAGGAGATTCTCGTTCTGATTTAATGAGTTTTTTAAAACCAGGAGGGAGAAGGGCAGCATAAGCATAGGTTTAGGAAACATAGTCTTGCCTTATGAGGTGTTATCAGTATGCACAGGACTAGTGCTGGAGGTAGAATCAGTCTCAGCCTCATGCAACCCAAGGACTTTGTCTGCTTTAGATAACAGATGACCAAAATAATCTAAATTAAAACATCTCTCTCGTTCGTTCCTCTTGTTCACCAGTATCTGATCATTCCTCCTCTATTATATCAGGAGAATCTCTGTGGGATGTTGTATAGACAGAAGCAACATCTGATTCCTGAATAGCATGGAAGTGTTGAGAGCTTGCATCAGGTATGGAGACTGAGTCCTCATCAGGTGAGCTCTCAGCTACCCAAGACTGTACTGGCAGTGTAGGCTGTTTAGCCTGCTTGCTAGCCATTCTTCTACATGGGGGAGGGGCTGGATCATGTCTGAAGACCTTTCCGCACTAACACTATTATAGTGCTATTATTCCACTTTCAACATCCTGTGGAATTCTAGGGTTTTCAATTTACTGAGCCAAAGAGCTCTCTGGCTGAGAATTCTAAAGGCCTCTCCCTAAACTGCAAACCCCAGGATTCCAGAGGATGTTGAAAGTGGAAGAATAGCACTAGAACAGTGTTGTGCAGAAAAGCCCTGAGTCTTTTAGGAGCACCACAACTAGTGGGAGGAGATTGGTTCATTTCTTTCAGTTCCTTTGCCACCGTAAAGGAAAACTGCTGAAGCCATGTATTTTGATCAAATCAGGGCATAGTCACAGGAAATGTCAACTGCAACAGGAATAGTTCTGAGATTCTGGCTCAAAATGGCAGGATTGTATTTGCACAATTAAAAGTTGTGTCCCAGCTGCACCCATTCCTTGAGACATCACATCTGGCTGCAGTGACACACACCATGATTACATCTCAGTTGGACTACTGTACTCTATGATGGGTTAACTTTGAAAGCTGTTTGGAAACTTCAGCAGGTTCAAAATGTTGGAGTCAGAATGTTGACCAGGGCCAGCTATAGGAAGCATATAATACCCTTGTTAACATCTTCACTGGCTGCCAATTTATTTTCAGGCACAATTCAAGACGCTGGTCATGGCCTATAAAGCCCTAGATGACTTAGGTCCAGACTATCTGAAAGACCAGATCTCCCCATGCAAACCTGCCAGAGTCTAAAGACCTGCAGGGGAAGGCTTTCTTGAGGTCCTGCTACCGTCCCAGGCTTGCTTGGTGAGGACACAGGAAAGAGCCTTTTCAGTGGCTGATGCTACCTCCTGCAATTCCCTTCCATGGGACACAAGGCTGCTCCCCTCCATACTTTCCTTTCACCAGCAGGCAAAGACCTCTTTGTTTAAGCAGACTTTTAATAGATAAGCAGGGAAGCTCTTGTTGGGATATTTTACTTATTCACCCATTTAAGCTTTTGTTATGTCTTCTAAATGATTGTATATTGTTTTATATGGTGATTTTAATGTTTTTACAATTTCATTGTTCTGTTTTTTAACTGACTCTTCTGGAAGCCACCTTGGGTCCCACACTCCGACAGAAAGGTAGCATACAAATTAAGCAAGCAGACAAACAAATAAAATTGGAAGTGGAGTAGCTCTGACAGGAGCAGCCCTGTCACAGCTCTCTAGCCTCTTCCACACAATTGCTGCTCCCTGCCCAGGAGCCACCACGATCAACAATGAAGAAAGAGGGGGCATCCAAACTGTGTGGAACAGAATTCCTTTATCTGAAGCAGAGTGCCACTGAGCTTGGGGAGGAGAGGAAAGCAATTTGCACAAACAGCTATAAGTGATCCCCACCCATCTGGGATGGAAGGCATTTTCTACTCAGCCTCAAACACCATCAACACCTTTCATTTAGAAAGAGAAAAAGACACTGAGAAATGTTCCTCAGTAGGTTGTTGTGGGTTTTTCGGGCTATGAGGCTTTACAATGTTCCTCAAGTTTTAATTTATGAGTGAAATGAGTATGATGGACCCTAGAGGAGGGGCTATCCTGGGTGTCAGAGAAGCCACCAGTGACAGGTTGTCAGGCAACCAGAATAGCCACTCTAGAGAGAAACCTAGCCCATCAGTGTGAAGGAAGGGTTGATAGCCTGAGAAAGGGAAATGTATATATAACAGACACACTGAATAGATTTTGAGTCAGACTTCCAGAAGAGGGGCTAAGAGTATATCTCCAGCCAGAGTGTTTCTCAGTCAGCCATAGGGAAGGGTTGAGTCAGAGGGTGTGTTTTATCAGAGAAAGCCTAGAAACAGAGAGGCAGAAGAGAAATCAATCCACTTTTGAATCTGCTCAGAGAGGAAGACCTAGATTTGGGAACTGAGCCTTCGGAAAAAGGGTAGCCAGAGGGCTATGTGTGAGAGAGACCTGTGCCTTTCTGCTGATGTAAAGATATAAGAAACTGTTTAAATGCATTCTGAAGAACTGTTGAGCTTGGACATACATATGAAAATCAATACTTTTATTCTGTTTGTTATTTTAGTAAAGATTATTGTATATTTTTATAGATTTTGACTCGGTTGGATCATTTTCAGTAGTTCTAAACAAAGAGAACCACACTACAACAGATCAGTAAATCATTCTAAATAACAACTGAAGGGCTTTACTCTTTTTACATGAAGGTGGTGTTTTAAAGGGAAAGGTAGAGCTGTGTGTAAGTGGCAAGAAGCTTCAGCAGACAGGATGGGGGTAAGCTGCCATACCAGTCTGTGAGAGGGAAAAGGTAGGTCTTGCCCCAGGGGGATTAAAAGTTATTTATAACACAATTCTCCATATGTCAGCTCAAAAGGAAATCCTACTAAGTTGAGCAAGGCTTCCTCCTAGGTAAGTGGGTATAGCACTGCACAACTTAGACTTAAATGGCAATTTAATCTCAAAGCAACTGTTTTGCCCCTTCCAATTAGATGAACCAAATTAGATTTTTGAACTCACAAATAGTTAACAGTGTTCTTTTAACTTTCCCATCTTTGAAAATTCAACACATGTATTAGATGGATGAGTGAATATCCTAGCCTGAAATACATCCCTTTGAGACTACAATGCAATAGGCGGTATAAATTCCAGAAAACTGTTGCCTTGGCACCTGCAAATTTGATGCAAGCACCTAAGAATTTGAAGCAGTCCTTCAACACTGACAAAAGCATATGGAAAGGGCAACTTTTTGTCAGCCAGTTTCCTGTCTTAAACCCAGGGGAATGACCATAAGTCACACCAATGTCTAAAAATGTAATGCATGGGAGATTTAAAATGAATCATAGAAAAGGAAGTGGTATTCAGAACAACAGCTTTTAGTCTGAATATTATCTTGGGTATACCCCATCAATATTATATTGTACTGTTTCTCAAGGAACAAACCATAACTCAGGTGAAAGCCACATGTTTTGGCTCCAAAACATCCTGAATTCAGTCCTTGGCGTATCCACTTTCTTTTTAAAGGCAGCTAGCAGATGATGGGAAGAACCTCTGCCTGACGGACCACAGAGCTGTCGCTAGTGAAACCATATAATACTGACAAGATGAACAGACAGTCTGTCCTAGTGAAAGGAAGCTATCTTGTTCTTTACCTCCTGCTCTACAACTTGGGAGCTCCCTATATACTGACTCCACAGTGTAATGTATACTAGTGCAGGGAAAACAGAAATAACAAGCAACTGGAGATTTCCCTAATGGAGAAGAAGAAACAGGCATCTTCATATTAAGACATTCTAACGCAGAGTCTTGGAAATCAATATGCCACCTCAGCTTAACAAAGCAGCACTGAAGGATATTTAGGCCATTAAACAGCAATAACATGAAATAAAAAAAGCAATCTCTCACCCCACTAGTATTTTGAAATATGCCATTCCATTTTATTTTCCAGGTATAGTAAAAATAAGTAGCCCATAACTATATTGATTTTAAAAAAACTGCATATATGACAAAACAGCACACACACACACTCATTGCAAAAACATTTTAGAACCAAAGAGAGACCAAACTGCTCATGCAGCAGGTCTGCAAATAAGTCCACAATGTGTTTGTTAGAGTGCTTGAAGACAGTACATTCACATTGCCACTTATAAACTGAAAGAAAGAAAGAAAGAAAAAGAACCAATCCCAAATACCCTGGCTTTTTCTTAATGAAATAGCCTCCTGGGTCAACTGCAGTATGCCAAGAAAAGGATAAAGTGAAAGGCACTGGGCTTGTACACATCCCCGTTTATTAAATTAAAAATTCATAAATCCAAACTCAGCCCACTACCTCTTCTTAGCTGTTCAAGCAGTTACTGTGACCAAATAAATAAACAAGTGAACATGCTGTCAGTCTCCCAGTCCACTGCAGCTGGGTTTGAATAAAAATCATAAATTGAATTCAGCATGTTTTGGGGAACCTTTGTTTTCTCCCACAGCAGCCCTCCCCAATGCTACATGGAAAAGCGCTTCTGATACCAAGAGGACTTTGAAACTGCGGTTTGTGAGATGGCGTCAAAAATCCCTCAGGCATACTCAAGCTCTTGGGTGAAAGTAGCTTTTTGGATCCCAGCTCATATTTACTGGGAAACAGCCCATTGTTCAGGCTTCAGATTAATTTATTTTAAGTAATCATTTGGATAAAGTAAAGCTGTTTTTTTAATATATCATTTAACATAGCATAACACTTCAACTTAAAACAAAACAAAACAAAGTTAATGACAGACACTTTCCCCAAAGAGGCTAATATCTAAATAAACTCTGATAATGTGGAGTGACAAATCAAGTTCAGATAAGAGGGAGAGCAATTACAGCAACAGTGTCACATAGTGTCAAGAGCAATTGTGTTTGCTGCTATATTTTTCTAATTAGAAGTGCGAGACTACAAAAGAATAAAAATGAAGCTGCACAGCACATGTACAATAAACAAGGTTATTCTCAAAATGCTCCTATCTAGAAACTCTTCCTTTTTTTAAGTCCAGGAAATTTCAGAACCATATACTAAACAGCAGTCCTTAGGTAAATAGATGGACAGCATATTTATGCTTTGTTGCCAAACATACAGAAGAACAAACCTTTCCAGGGCATAACGTACCCAAATTCAGCCAAAAGAAATCTTGCTTTACCAGCCTTCTAGAACTGTCTGAAAGCATCTACAAAGATATAGATGAGTGCAATTCTGTAAACATGATATACATCGACTTTCAAGCTCTAGGAAGGAATAAATCTTTCAGTCATTTTATGTTTGGAGATATAAAATGGTGTGAGTGTTGTTTTGTTTTGCCATAGGAGGCTGTTCTCACCAGGAGAATCAAATGCCTGAAGGACGGTTGACAATTCTGAACAGGAATATGAGCTTTAAAAACAGAGAAGAAGGAACAATTTGCAGAAGCAGAAACCTGACCAGAACTCTACTGCCCCTTCTGATGGCTCCAAAGGGTTTCAAGTGCTTCCAGAGATACGCACACAGCAAAGGGATCCCTCCATGGAAAAACAAATCCTGGTCAATCAGGGGACAATTACAAGTGCCAACTGTGTATCAGCCTCTAGGGAGCAAAGTAGCCTACCTCTAGTTTGTCTTTCCTTTCCTTGTTTGCTTTTTGGTTAGACTTTGCTTAACCTGACCCTGCTTTTGGACTTTGCCTGCTCTCTGGTAGAATTCTGTCTGCATAGGGACTGTCTTGAACTTGTTTCTGGAGTGCTCTTTCTTTGATTGCAGTTCCTGCCTGAACACTGCCAGTAGAATCTGTATGGCTTGAAAGAGGGTACAGAGTTCAAAGGATCTGTTTGTCTTAGAGTCCATACTTTATGTTCTTCTGCAGTGCATTCTATCTGCTCCTATCCAGCTGTCCAGAACTGGAGTTACCCTCTTATTTGAACCACCACATTGCCTTGTACACCCACACAGAGTTTCATCTCATGTTAAACATCTACGCTAGCATTTCAAATAACTTCTATTTCATGGCACAGTCCAATCACATTATGAATAAAAGCAATTTGTCTGGCATCATTGAGATTCTTTTGTACTAGATACGTGAGGGTCTCTGATACTAGATATGGAACATATGTGGGCCTCTCAGCATTTCAGAGAACCAGGCGTCACAGTAAGAGAAAAAACAATGTCAGCCCAATAACCTATCGGTTTTAACCAAAGCATTTACTCCTCCACCTTACAAACTGAAAACCTAAAGCACTGTGCTAAGGCAGGGATTGCAGGCCACGAGCAACTCCTGCCTCTTCCTATGAACTTCAATACCATTGAATGCAGTGCTGGCAAAAGCACTGCATGTTCCTTTAAAAAAAAAGTGAACGCAGAACATGCACCTTCTATTAATGCAGAATTACAGTACTGGAAATGTGGCAGTGCCTTCAAACTCTTGTTCTGCAAACAAAATCTTGTAGGATTATTTTGGCATTGTGTCGCCAAAATGAATCAGCAGTAAATTGGATAGATGCAGCCCCGGGTGGGATGGGTAAAGCAATGCCTCTCTTAAGGTCCCCCATCCCTATGGGGTCTCAAGCCAAGTGCAATTTCTTTACCTGATTTCTATTCATATTTGTTATACGGAGTACCCTAGGAATCTCACTGATCCAGGGGCCTCCACTCTAAATTTTGTTTTTGAACTTAGCTACTGCGTGTTGTGACTTAGAACATAGTGATTCAACTAGCAGCTGATTGTTACCACCAACACATACATCACCCTGGCTTGAAGAGTATAACGAATCACAATGCACTACACTCTTAGGTGATTATCATACTATGTCCCGAGACTGATAAAAATCAGAATCCATGCCCATAGTAGATTTCCAAACAATCCATAACCAAAGGGGAAATATAGTTTTTGTGTTCCCTTCCCCTCAAATAAGGTAAATAATACCATTTTAATACCATTTCTTTCTGATTCTTCTGAAACTTAGAGAAGTCTGTAATTCTGCCCCTCATGTGAACTTCCATTTGATACTAAAATACTAAGTATCCCATGTTGCATTTAGGTCCCCAGCCCCGCCTCTCTATCCTTGTAAGGACTGAGAGCAAGCAACAGGTGACGGTTATCACCAGTTGGCACTTTGCTTATTTTCAGCCGCCGTGAGCCAATCAGAGGTCCTGGACTGTTTCTGTTAGAGATCTAATAGTGGATTAGAGTCTAGCTCCTAGACTCTTTGCCCGCATGATCTCAGGATACGTAGTTGGTACTGGTATGTCTTTTCACAGTGTTCCTTTAATAAAAATCAGAGTTTGGAAACACTGGAACTACAACTCCAAGCATCCCACAGGCAATGTGGCTACTGGCCATGCTGGCTGGGGGATTCTGGGATGTATAGTCCAAAAAGTACTTTTTCCAAGCTCTCATAAGGATTAATACTCCTGCACACAATATATATAAAATATACGTTTGACTGTAGACAAGACCACAATGACGTAATTACAATGTATACATCTCTAACATCATAACAAGATCCAAGTTCAGCAAGTTTCTTCACAGTTTGCAATGTGCAGTGGAATTTAGTCAGCCTCACTGCTGTTCCAGGATGGCAAAATACTGACGTCTTGTGGCCACGGTGATTCTGCAGACCTTTTATCAAGACGTATTGGTGTCATAAATATTTGAGAAGAAGTGAAAGAAAATAAGTGGTGAGAAGCAGATTTGATGCCACATAATTCAGTTCCTGTGGGAATAAATGACTTTTTACCCTTAACACACAGCTGTGTGGTCTAAGCCATGCTATATTTTACAGTGGCATCACTTGGCTTTGAAAGTTTGACAGATTTCTATTACTCAGCCAACACCCTGTGCATATAGCCTTCACACTGCAGAGAAAATGTTTAAGAAACAAAACAAAACCTTTCCCCTTCTTCTGCAAGATTAATTAACATTTTAAATCCCCAGTTTAAACCCTCATGCCCTTTAAGATATGGCTTTTTTGATTATGTGAAAAGGTAAGCCACCTACTAAAATTACTAGCTTTTTCTTTTCCTGCCTACGGCCCTTTCCGCACCTTACCTTGATAGCGCGACGAACTAGAGCCCTCGCGATATTGCCAATATCGCAAGAGGCCCAGTAGAGAGCCCCTTGCAGTCTGCACGAAGTAGGGCATTCGCAAGAGAGCACCGGTCCCCGCCCGGTGCCTTGTCCGCATGTCAGCGTCCTGGGCCATGCCCAGGTCCCGCCCTGTCTCCGCCCCACCACCCCTGATTGGTCGGTGGTTTTTCTCTTCTTTTTTTTCTTTTTTGTCAGCTATTGTGCTAATGTTAGCACGATAGATCCTGCCAACAGGCAATCACAGCAGCCCCAAGGGCAGACCGGTAGCAAGGTCCCCCCCCCCCCGTAACAGGCTGCTCCGGAAAAGGCGGAGACTGGCAGGACAGACTGTCTGCACTACTGACAGCCCTGTCAAAACCCAATCATCTTAAGCACTGACCTTTCGGAGGCTTTGTTTCAACTCCGAAACCCACTGTCCTCCCCGGGACCAGACTACCCTCCAGGCACATTTTCCCCTATAAAAAACCCTGATTTTGAGCGCTTCCTCAGATCGCTCTTGGCTTCCTCCCCGTCCTGCTGCTGCTCCGCTTGCCGAGCCTTCCCCTCAGCTTCCACGTGCTGAGATTCACCGCTCCCGACTCTCTGGCTCTATTTCGGCTTCCCGGACTACAGGATCAGGTGTACTATTCCCCCGATATCCCTCTTTAAATCCCCTATCAATTTTTCGACCCTTTATTTTTCTTAGGTCTGTGTGAGTGAGTGCGTAAGTGCGTTGTCACTTGGGTTTTAAATAAAGAAAATAATTATAAATTTATTTTGTCTGGGTCTTGACTCGGCCTGACCCCGTAAAAGCTGGGTACAGGGTCTCACTAGGTTACCCTACCTCTCTGGTGGGCTGGGCGCGTGCTTGGCGCGACTTGGAAACCCCCTTAAACCCGGGGTCAGACTAGGTGTCCTTTGAGGGATCCCACAGAACTCGGGCAGTGACTGCGACTCTCGAAAACTCCAGCTACATATCTGGTGACCGGGACCCCCCTGAACTTAAAATCATTGATTTGGTGACCCAGACCTCCCAGATGTAAAACAACTAATTCGGTGATTGGGACCCCCCCAGGAGCCCCTGAAAATTAGGGTAACAGATGTCGGATGGAAGCCAGCATATTATTGGTAAGCATCTTCTGAGCAGCTAATGGGATCTTTCCAAAGACCGCTGTGAGGGATCTTGATCAGTACTGATTCTGTGGGGTACTTTAGGGCTGAGCGATTCATCAATGGCTTCATCACTTTAAAACTGGTGGAAACTCTTTCCATAGTGCATGTAGTGGCCAGGAGAGGTTGGGCGAGTATGCAAAATCTGGCAATGCTACTTTTGGGGAATAACGGCCACTTGCCATGTCATGCTATGATTTTGGAAGCCATTGTCCAAACAAATTAACTTTCCCAAGCTCTGTGATTATGTGGGCCACGGGAATTCACTTGTGTTGCTGTCAGCTTTTCATTCCATCCACCTGACCTCCCCCAGGAACTATGTGAAGCACAGCAACGAATGCCAAGCTATGTGCTTCCCGTCCAGGTGTTGCCCATCCTGTGTGTGTGCAGTCCATTTGTCCTGCTGACGTGTGGAGCACCGCATTTCTCATTGAGGACATATGTGCTGGGCAAGTTGGCTGGCCTCCCCGACGTGTCAACCATGTTTAGCGGGGTCGGAGGTGTTCGGCTGTTTGGGCCATGGGAATGGTAGGTAGTGGGGTTGTCGCTCTGCTGTGGGAACTGGGCTGGCCCTCCGCCCTCAGGGCACGCTGATTCGTGCTACGGTGCTAACGTGCTAACATGCTAACAATATCGCCAGTTTTTTTAAAAAAATACCAGTCGGCCAGACCCCGGGGGCTGCTGTCATCTCGAGTGCGGCAACGCGACCCTGGGGTGGCCTCTTGCGGCAACGTGTTGTGCAGTGTTCCCTCCTGCGATGGGGGCAGGGGGCCTCCCTGCTGCTGGGCAGAGCTTCCCCTGGGAGTTGCTGCATGAGGGACAGGCAGCAGGGACTGCACACACCCCGCCCACTCCTGGGTCCTTCCCGGAAGCACACCGGATGACGGTTCCCCAAGCCCTCTGGTCGCGCAACCGATGCGTGAACGGGAAGTTATTTTCGCCTTTCAGGCAAAAATGAGAAAACTTGTTATCAGCACTACCTGTGGTCGTGCTAGCACCTGGTCAGCCGGAACGTCATGCAGTATGGCGGCTCCTGAAGGGGGCAGGGAGCATGCCTAATGCGCTTTAAAAACGCCATGCGAAAAGGGCCCATCCCTCCCTCTCCCTTTTTCTCTTTCTCCTCCCCACTTCCCACGGCTCCCCCTATACCTTCTGAGGAACTCATTTCATCAGACAGTGCCAGTTCCAGGTTTTGGGTGGGTTCTGGGCAAGAAGACCTGAGTGGATCCACTTCTTTTTACTGTTATACTGTAACACTCACTTCCTTCCTATTGTTGGACCCAGTTTGCATAACCATTCTAAGACAGAAGGTTAAGCACATGGGAGCTACTGCACCTTCTCTGGTCATCGTTCATTAGCTCAGAGGAACAATCACAACAGCAAGAGGAAGAAGTAGCAGGACCAGAGGGCACCAGTGGTTGGTAAAGGGGCCTGTGCTGGGGGGCTGCCAATATCCACAATGCCAGAACCTGAAACTGGCTCTGAAAGCACACAACAACATCAAAGGCGGTGGGTTTCTCAGTGCTATTTGCTATTGAAAATTAGTGTCAGAATATAATGACACAGGCTCAGATGGAATACAGAACTACAGGTCTTCAGAAAGGCAGCTCTTCTGCCTTTTGCCTCTTCTTTCCTCATCACAGGAGCTCAGCCAATGCTTAGAAGGCTCACAGATGGTTGAAAGCTAAAGGCAATTTCAGTGTAGCATGACAGGTTTGCTTGATTGTTTTGAAAAATTAAGACCATTTATTTAAAGGTTAATTTACTGAGGAACATTCTATAAGAGTTAACTTAATGGATAAGCTCTGAAGTCCCTGGCTGAAATCATCACCAGCCTTTGATCATTGCAAATTGACCAACTTTGCAGGATTGTGCAGTTTCCCCTCACATTCACAAGTTTGACCTTCACGAATTTGATTATTCATGAAGTGCATGCGTGTTCCCCTCACCATTTTCCTCCTCCCATTCCCTTGCATTCCTCACCCCAAGCTTGCCAGGCTTGTCTTTAAAATAGATTTTTTTTTCCTTTTGAGTAAGCAAAGCCCCCCACACACACAGCTGGAGGTGTGTCGTCTCTGCCCTGTGGTTGCACATTCTGCTGTGTAATGGCTGCTGGTTGGTCAGGTGCCCTCTTTGCTCCTACCCCTCCTTTCTCAAGATGGCTGCCGGAAGTAGCTAGAATGCCAGAACACCACTCTTCTCTATCTAAGGAGAAAGTGCTGGTAAGTTTTCTACCTTGCTCTTCTGCCTACCACCAAATGCCAGGGCCAAAGGCAAAGGAATGGGAGGGGGGGAGCTCTGGAACGGAGTTGGGCAGGGAGAGTTATTTGCGATTTTTCCACTTTTGCAAGGGCTCTGCATCCAGAACCCTTGCAAATGTGGAGAGGCAACTGTAGTAAGGATTACCAATCCCTCCTTCTCATATTATGTTAGCAGAGTGGGAACTGCTGCATCACTGCCCCTTTCTGCACCACCAATGAAATGCAAAATGGTCCATGTCATATAGACACAACCTCTGCGTCCTGAGGCAATACTGGTATAGTACAGAGCCACTTCACACACTCATCTCACACTGCATAGTACTTATTATGCTATACCAGAAGTGTGAGAAAGAATGGGGCTGCAGTAGCAGCATCCACACAGACAGGTTGCCATGACTAAGGAAGATTACTGTTATATTTAATCATTCATCCTGTGGAATGACTTTAATCATGAGGATGGCTACATTCTATCCCCAATATCAGAGACCATATTGAGAGCCAGCATTGTGTAACGAGTGGTTCAAGTACTGGATTATAACACTGGAGACTAGGGTTCAAATCCACACTCAGCAACGGAAATCCATTTGGTGACCTTGGACAAGTCATACTCTTTCAGCCTCAGAGGAGGGCAAAGGCAAACCCCCTCTCAAAAAATCTTGCCAGGAAAACCCTGAGACAGAGTTGCCATAAGTCAGAAACAACTTGAAGGCACACAACAACAGCAACTCACATACTGCTTGTGGGCTTTCCAGAGGCATCTTACTGACTGTTGTGAGAACAGGATACTAGATACTTATATTCTGCATTTTCTCCACTGAACGAAGGGAACATACATGGCTCTCCTCCTCCCCACTTACAGCAACCCTCTAAGGTAGGTCAGGCTGAGAGATGACTGACTGGTCCAAGGCTTGGTGGAGATTAGAACTTAGTTTCTCCAGCTGTGGTCGCTTTAATCACTACTTTAAACTTTCTCTAGGATTAGATAGCCTTTTAGGCTGATGTAGCCCAGTCCTTTTTCTCATTAGTTTGAAATGATAGTCATACACAATCTAAATTAAGCAACTATCACTACCACTAACTGTGGCAAAATTAAGGCAAAAACACTTCAAGGAAAACATTCTGTATCAACTGGGAGTTGATCTGACAAATGAAACCAAATGTCAACAGAAAGCTATTGTAACTTGCAAAAATATTATACATATATTTGTTGGTAATCATACAAAAACATGTATCAGCTTCCTAAATCAAGAGAGAAGAACATGAGGCAGAGAAAGATGAACAGACTGCTAGACAACATGAGGACTTTCTCTGTAGAACTTAAGACACCTTCATTTCCTTTCCATCCCATGCAATTTAAGGGGAAGGAGAGTACAAAAAACTCTTTTTTCCCAAGAAGTGCAGACGAGCTTGAAGAGCTAAGTATTACTTTTACCCAAATTAAAATGTGTGTTATCTTTTTTTCTTCTTTTTTTAAAAACGTGACCTCTAAAGGGAGAGTCACTCTTTCAGAACAGAAAGTGTCAATCTAAATTAATCCTCACCAGCTTATACTGCACAGTATAATCTGCAATTGCCTTTTTTAAAAAGCACATAGGTCACCACATGTATTAAAGCAACCAAACATGAAATTAAACTTTTCACAGGCTCTGTGAGACACCAAAGTAAAGTCAGTCAGAGATGACTATCCAAATAATCGCCCAAGCACTTATATTAAAATCTAAAATTATGAGGCCTGTATTTTATCTCCCTGGCTTCTCAAGTATTAGGGTGGAGCAAATCCACTACCCCTCCTTGCAGGCATTTCAGGCACTCTTTTCAAACAGGAGGCCAAAAAAAAAAAAAAAGCCTTAATTTTCTTTTCTAAAGCAAACAATTGCTCAGTTTGTCTCCACAGCAGACTCTTGTACTCTGCCAGATGCATTTTGCTTCAAGCACTTCTGATTATACAGCACTAGGAGAACTGGATACCCATTACATCACACATGGGCTTCAAGCACACAGTATTCACAAGGTAGTTGTTAACAACATCTTTTAACAGCTTAAATCTTAGAAGTAACTGAAATTTGTTTTAAAGTAGCTTGTTTTCAAAAACTGACATGCATTCACAACCAAGAAGTTTAATACTTCCTGCCTCAGGGATGAGAACCCCTTTCATGTACAGCTACCTGACAGTTTGCTTGATCCCCAATGAAACACATGTGCAAGAATGGCAGTCATCCCTGTAAATAATTAGTAAAGAGTTATTAAGCTAACAAGTAGCAGCAGTGACGTTCTGCATGTATGAAAAGGCCTTTTTGCATACCTCCTGGAGATGCACAGATATGTGTCCCAGTTGATCCTGGCGTCTTTCTACCAGCTGCCTTTCTGAGCGAATTTCTTGTTCTATCTCCTGAAGTCTTCTTTCTACCCGTTCTGACACCTTCAAAAACAGGGGGGGGGGGGGGGCTTCTGTTAGAATATCAGCTTAAAGACAGAAAAAACAGCTCTGTTTTTTTCCCCCAAAAGAAAAAAAAGAAATCTACAAGATATGCAAGAACCTAAATATAACTGTTAAATCCTGAATAGAAGACAATACTAAAGTGGCAAATGGTGCTCCTAGCAATAATACAAACTAAAGGAGTGTTGTGACGAAGTAGATAACTCATTGAAAACAAGGCTTAAACAGGAAAAAATAAACTTATATGGTTATACCCAACTGGAGTCCTTTCACTGAAGGAAGGGTCTTTGGTCTAGAAAAGGTTTTGTCAATGGAATAGGGAAAAAGGCGGTTTTCAGCAATTACCACTCACCCCTCAGATCTTCTCAGATCTGGGTGACAGTTCAAGACAGAAAAGAAAAAATGGTGCAGAGGGATGCAAGAGCAAGGAGAGTTGCTTCACGTCCCTGTTGTGTTGATGAAACTTTCCTGTGGATCGGAAAGCCTTATGTCAGTGCAACCCCAAGGTGTCACAATTTGCCTGCATGTGATACAGCCTAAAGTCTTTTCAGTGACAGAACACCTTCTTGACCACTGATTCAGGCCAATTCTCCTCTCTATTACTGAGCAGTTGTTGTATGATATAAGCAGAAGATTCTAACTCAATCATTAGGAGGATCAAGTGTCAGTGAAGTAAGTTATCCAAAAAGCTGTGTGGAGGGAGCTTGCAAAGATATATACATTTGAGCATAGAGCTATTTCCACTTTAAAAGAATACAGAGACAAACAATTTCTTAAGGTTTTCTTAACAGAAGATATCCTCAGGTTAATGTGTCCTGCAAAAATCAGAGCCTGGGTAGGAATTATGCTGATCAGTTGGATTCACTATCTAGTCTTTTTCAATTTCAGTTGCTCAGTTTCAGCAAAGTTGCTTCATCATATGGGCCTTCTCCTCCATCTCATCCCTTTTTAGCATAGAGTGCACAAAGCCTTGATAATCCATCATCATGTTCTCACCCGAACCCAGCAAAGGATATGCAAGATTATACAGGTGTAACTTCTGCAGATGCAATTCTGTACTCTGTTTGAATCCTATTAGAATAGCAACATGAGGGTTGGTTTGTTTTTTAATACAAAACATTCAATCCAAACAGGGTCACTAGCTGTGTGCAAGTGGAATTGGGCCAGGGACAACATTTATCAAAATGTGAAAGTTCCCTCTTCTGTGTGAAATCACACTAAATTTCCATATACCAATGCCAGGATTTTTGTTGTTGTTGCAACTTTACTAAATGACAAATCAAGAACTGAATTAGAACAGTTTCTGGCTTCTAAATAATAAAAAGATGATTGAATGAATCAGGAACTCCACTAATATGATCAGAAGAATGATTTGCTGTGATTTCTTTCTTTTATGGAAGGAAAAAAAACAGCTAGGTCTCAGCGGAATTTGGAAGGTTACAGTCTCTTCTTTCTTTATCTATTTGCTGAGACTACCCTCTAGTGGCAAGTAAGATTTAAACAGTTCATGAAAACACCTTTATTTGTTTCCTTTAAATAATAACACAGATTATTGTTTAAAACATACCACAGAGTGGTATTTGCAGTATCACATATATTTTGCACAATACCTTTTGCATATGATCTGCAAACCATATATTTAAGTCCAGTATCAAGACGGAACAGCATCTCAACCCATTATTAAAATAAAATATAGTACAGGCCATTTTTCAGCAAGCAAGTACACATACCCTGCAATGTTTCACAGATGAAAACCAGGACACATGTGGCCAAACAACATCAGAGTGTGGTCAAGATGGCAAAAGCTATTTATGAGGAAGACTACGCAAGCTGGGAGAAGCAGCAGTTTGTTTCTGCCTGAGTCTACAGAGATGGGCAAGATTCCACTACCTCCCCTCTCAGTTAATGGAGTTAATGGAATGCAAACTACTTTTGTAGCTTGAACTGTTTTCAGCGACTGAAGGTGAAGACAAAGGAGGAAATAGGAAGAGAAGAGAGAAGCTGAGATGTTTTAAAAGCAGGTGAAAAGTGGCATGGCAAAGGACTTCTTGGGACTGTTTCTGCCAAATCAGGACAGTTGGACGGTATGAACACACAATTTAAACAGAAGAGACTACTCAGGCTGTACGGCTTGCATCCAAAAGCACTGCTACACAAGCCAAGAACCTCTTCTGCTCATGAAATAGCCAATTCTTACCTGACAGAAGAGCTTTGTATAAACGAGAACTGAAGAGTCCTTCCAGTGGCTCAAACTCTTGCGCAAGAGTTCACACACACTCATCTCAAAGTACACTAGACACTGCAACCTGGACCTTCCTTGGTCACATATTTCTCATCTTACAATGCTATCCTTGATAAATCTGCACAAAAGCCACTAAAAGATTGTTCACAGCGCAGTACTGCAGAGGTGGCAAAACAGCAGTAATATATTTTCCCCTTCTGTTCACGGTTCTTTGGCCCCAAGCCCATATTTTGAAAATAATTACATTATTATATATTCCTCCGTTGTTTAGTTCAAGCAGAATGTTTTCTACAAAAGCAATCTGTGCTGCATTCTTGTGGAAAGCACTCTCCTTGCTTTCTCTTTTTTGGAAAAGAAAAGATGTTTAAAAAGTATCAAGAAATGGATGATTAATCCATGATTACTGAAGGTTAATTCCCAATTTATTGGAGCCAAATTACTTTTCAAACAACATTAAATGGAAGGTTTTCAAACAACGCTCCAAAAGAAACCAATCATTACAAGTACTTAAAAAACAGCACGCTAGAGTCAAGGGCAGTTAAAAGTCTAAGCAGTTGTAACCATGGAAGAGAACTGCTGAGAACTGAAATTGCAATCCAGATTACACAATCAACAGCAACTTCATTCAGTATAACCCAACATATAAAAAGTCAAATATAGAAAAGAAAACAAAATATATGTTAGAACATTCAGATAGCAGACTCAGTCCCACAAACATTCCCCCTCTTGTGCAGCCAGGGACTGTATATGATATATTCTCCAGCTGTCCCAATTTGATATTCCTGATTAATCCTCTGTATTCCTATTTTTCAACTGCTTTAAAAATATCCCAGTTTCTCTTCCTCCTCTCACTTTCCCCTATTGTCTTCAGTTTATTTCTATTGCTGCAAACTGAGTTCAAAGTGGAAAATCAACTTGCACCCAATTAACTCAGTAAGGAGGAGGCAGAATCTTGCCATGCCCAGTAGGCTCAGGCAAAAGCAAACTGTAGCAACCTCTCACAGTTTATGTATTCTTCTTGATCAATAACTCTCTCTATCTGGACCACACTCAGATATTGCTCAGCCATACATATCCCTGTTTTTATCTGTGCATTGCTAGAGGGCATGATATGAGAGTCCTTCAGCATAATTAAAATATGCTGAGTCCATAAGCGAGCAGTGGCCAGTTTGAGGCACTGCAACTGTCTACAGATTGCAGTTGGCTCAAAATTAAAATAATAAATATATATATAAATATAATAAATATAAATACTTATAAAAACAAAAGTGACAAGTCATCCAATTCTAGGTTCCTTTCCTTTAGTTTTACAGGCTGGGTGGGTTGGTAGCCCTCCTACTCCCCAAAAGCACAAGAAGCACCCAGTGATGTATTTAAGTCTTTTACTCCAAGTCTCAAGTCAAGTCTCAAGTCCTTGAGGATACTTTCAATCAAGTCTCAAGTCTAGGAGCCAACTTTATATCGCAACCTATATTCCAGAATTTATGGACAGAGTCATATAAAGTCAGTTTTAACAATTTAAGTAGAGAAGGCTCTCCACATTTGTGATTTTGTCATCTGCAGCTTTGGAAGTGGGGGACAGGATCCTTTTTACCTCCCATTTCTGAAGCTGAAGGATTTTTCAGAAATGGGAATAGGAGCCTTCTTACTCCCCATCACTGAAGCTTCAAAAGCTTTAGAAGGATTCTTCTTCCGCAAACCTGTTGTCTAACACATTTGCTGTTCCCCCTGAGAAACGCACCCTGTACACTGGGAGTGAGGCTTGTCTTCTGCTCTTAGGAAAAGTTTTAGAAGGCTCCTCCAATATGCAGTGGGTAGCTGTTTTTCCCCTCTGAGAAATGCATCCACATTTTGGGCTTGAGACAGATTGCCATGTGACCAGTAGACAAAAAGAGATAGAAACGTTGTTCAAAGCGGTAAGGTTTCTGGATGAATGTGTTATGTTACTGAACCAAGGGCAGCAAGTCAGTCACTAAAAATATATAAGTCTCAAGTCGAGTCGAATCAGTGTATCATTTATGGACGAGTCGAGTCACTGAAGTGACTTAAATCCGACTTGAGTCCGAGTCAATTGACTCGAGTCTACAACACTGGGCATCTAAGAACAGATTCTTTTTCTTCACAGTTTTTTTTTCCACCTTTAGTACTGCATGGGGGTTGCAACCTGCAAAACAGCCTTGGGCCTATGTGCACCCCCAGGCAGAATTTTAACCACCTCCTATCGTAAGCTATGTCAAGTTTAAGAGGCCCTACAGCTGTACCAAAAAGGTGTATTATCTTGACAGAGCTCTTTTTGTCAAAATTTATTTAGAGCCTTGCCCTTCCTGGCTAATTAAACAGGCCAGAGAAGGAATGGATGAGCGGGTGAGGGAAGTGATTAATGCCTCTTTACCACAAGGCAGGCTACCAACATGCCTGAAAGAGGTTGTCACTAAGATCTCTTCTGAAAAAGTCCTTCCCTGGATCCTACTATACTAGATAACTATAAGCCAGTCTCCAACCTGCCATTTTTGGGCTATGCTACGTAATGGATTTTTCATAAGGCACACGCATGAACACAGATGGAATGCATGTTAGGTGAAAACAGAACGTCATGGTTGCAGAAAATGCAGGTACTTACCTTTGCTAAATAACTTACAAGGACTGAAAAGGTGCCAAGATGCTTAGTATATGTATATAGCTAGTATAGTATATGAGTGTTTATGTGTTCAGCAAATTCCTAGGTGAACAGTATTCTCACCTTATAATTGTTACATGGAGACCAACTACAGCCTTGTTCAAAGAATACACCTAGCATAGGAGTATGATTTAGAAATAAAAATCCCTGAGGTCTCTTGGTTCAATTTATGGAACTCACAACCATATCAATCAATTGCTGCCGCAACAAAAGAATTTTAAAAGTAGTGCACGACTGATGTCACAGATTGACAAAAATGTAAGTTCAAGATGTTGGCAAGGCTGTAGGAAAAAGAAAAACTTGTAAACATCACAATGGTTGCCACTGGAGCTGGAGATACTTCAATAGAACATACATAAAACCAACCATACATGAAAATGTATAGTAATGCAACAAGTTGCTTTATACCAGTTAAGAATATTCACCTGTTTAATCCACTACAGTCTACCTAAACTGGTTACAGATCTCCAAGGTCTAAGGCAGAAGTCTGTCATTGCTGCCCAATCTCTTTAATGGCGAGATGTCTGGAATTGGCAACTTGTTCATTAAGATTTCTTTATCTCTAGCTCAGCTTTTACTGAAATGAAACACAGCATAATGTATTTAAATTTTACTACCCTCTACACCTCACTCTCTAAGACAATGTACATACAACGTACAAACATCTATATAAATATTTTGTTGCTATTGCGTGCCTTCAAGTTGTTTCCAACTTACAGAGACCCTAAGGAAAACTGATCATGTGGTTTTCTGGGTCTGAGTGTGTGTGACACACCTAAGGTCACCCAGTGAGTTTCCACAGCTGAGCAGGGAATCAAACCCTGGACTCCAGGGTCATAGGCCAATACTCAAACCACTATACCACTCTGGGTCTCGTAAATATTTTATACTCAATGAAAATACAACAGTGTAATCAAACTGCTGGACTCTCCAATCAAAAGTACTACTCAAGTCCTACATTGCATTCTAGATTACTTTGAAGATCACAGAAAAGCCTGGTTCCCTAAGGGAGTCAAAACACAGCACCCAGCCTGACACAGTGGCCTCTGCAGTGTGCATATAAAGATGATATGAGTCCTACTAAGCTGTTAGCAGTCTTTGCAGGATCTGTGAAAAGGAGACTATATTATCTACTTCATGAGAAAGGCCATTGGAGGCATCTTAGATTATTCCCATAAACTGGCCTATTTTACAGAATCTCTGTACAGTACTCTTTTTTTTACAATTCCATCAAGGACAGAAGGGTTTGCCTGGAGATGTATCATAAAAGCAGCACTTCTGCAAAGTAGCTTTATCAGTTTTGTTAATTTATCATGGTGCTAAATGATTTTTTATTTTTCATCTTACAGAAGTTCATCCTTACATTTAAGCATCTCACAACAACCATTGTTTTTCTTATTTGGTTCACACTCGCCTTTTGCAAGAAGGAAAATTAATTGAATTCTAGGGTACTTCTGAAAAATAAACATTTTCCTAATGTCACCACAAACTCACCTTTATCCATTTAAGCTTTCATCTATACAAAATTATTTTTTCATATTAGATGATAAACTTTTAACACATTTGCATGATTTTTAACTATAAGCTCATCGGTGTTAAGTGTCCTTTCTTTTATATATTCAATGAATTTCTTATTTGAATGTATAGGGGAAATGCTGGTCATCCTTTAGACCCACTGAAATCTGAAAACTGCTATTCTCAGAACAGGATAATATTATACCATAAACTTCTCCATGCTTCTGCATAATTTCCAGTTTAAGACAGACACAGATGCACACAAGGACATAATTTTTGAAATGATGCCACTATTTTTTTTAATGATGCACAGAAGTTGTTTTCTATATTTTACAGATAGCAATTCTGCTTTGTCAAAGATCTGGCTCTCAAACTATTTTAAACAATTTGGTATAATTCAGTTAACAAATGCGTTCTTGGGTATTAATTCTTCAAGAGAAAATTTGGCACCAGAAACGAAATAACATTGAAAGAATAGGGACACTGGTTCCTACACCATAAAAAGAAGAGCAGTTCAACATATTTCAACACACTTTTAATTCAAAACCAGTACTATGCATGTGTGAAATGAAACAACCAGATCAGAAAAGCCTTACATAAGCAGACAAAAATATATGAGCATTCTAGGGACCACCTGAATGCTTCTTCCAAAATTCATCCAGGTATGACTTTTTCTTTCACCAGCCTCTCCTTTTCTTATGATTTCCACGTTGGTAGTCAGACTTATAGATCTACATTTTTTTAATAGTCTAAGGATAGCTGGTGAGGGGGCTTATCTCCTCCTCCCTTTTCTCTCCCTTCTGCTGTTCCCACTTGCTTTGAGGTGGATTCTGGATTTAGCTGCTGTTTACCTTGCCTGTTTTGGGCAGGCACATACAGTTGCAGTACAATCAGCTGAAGGAGAAATCCATTCTCTCCCAGCTAAAGCTTTACTGCATTGTTTAATGCAGACATGCTACTGCAACCTGACATTGGTAGTCTGTGTTTCTCCACCCATCATTCATCTCCTTCCAATGCTAATTTTAAAAAACTTGCAGGTAGACAGAGGGAAGGAAGAGCTTGGTGGGCATAAAAAATCTTCATAAAAAGCAGCTTCCTTGTTAGATGGTTTATTAACTGAAGCATGTCTGTATATAAACCAGTAGCTTTTGTTTTGTCACCTTTTCATCTCGATATAAAAGTTTACCAAGTGAATATTTGTTTCTCCTTACCTGCATAGCATTCCTTTGAATGCTGCTACCTAGCACAGGAATCTTATATTTATTTTGTTTTACATAAATTGCCAAGGGTTCCATAGGTATAGCAAATATCAAAGGCAGCAATGAGAACCTCTTCCTGATTCCTGTAGATCAGGAACAGGGAACCTCTAGTCCACTGCTCCACCTCTGGATCACCTATGTAGCAACTCGGTTTGGGAACAGGAAATTCCGCCAACCTTCTCTAATTTAAATGCTGGGAATCCCTCTCTTCATCCCATCAATGCAACAGGGGTAAAGTTCCCACTGGTATCTAGGAACACTGAAGCATTCAGCTGCTACCTATTAACCAAAAATGGTGCTTTCAGTTTTTCAGAGATAATACTAATCTATTATTGCTGCAGTTCAATAGACTCTGAAAAAACTCTCAGATTGCAACATGATGATCAGAAAACAGATATAATCATTGCAAATCCCGTAAAGCCTGGGTTTTACACACAAAAATTGTGGGTTTGGCACTAGGAAACATTTCTTCCCACAAATACATCAAAGCAACCAAAGTTTCATGTTGAGATAGATAGATAGATAGATAGATAGATAGATAGATAGATAGATAGATAGATATGCATGGAAATATTCAAATGAATTCTTCAGCACCTGCATCAGCATTGCCTCAAACCATGCTAGCAACTGTGCTGTTCTCTTTAGATTTACAAAGCAACCTTAACAAGTTACACATCCTCTGTATCCAGCATCGTTACTACACTAGACTTGCATTTAATAAAGAAATGGCAGACTTATTTTGACTTATTATTTGACTTAGACTTATTAATGTCAGACTTATTTTAGACAGACAATATTCTCCAGCATATATATTCCACAGGAGGGTCCATTTTAAGGGATACCTAAAGGCACTAAAACGTTTGTACTTTGAAGCTTGCAGATCTGTATGTTTATATAATATGTTATTGTTGTTAAGCAATACTGTAGCAAGACTGTAGTGCTGAGTAGAAGGTCATTTGAAATGTGGTTTTGGAGGAGAGTTCTATGGATACCATGTTCTGCTAAGAAGACAAATTAATGGGATCTGAACTCAGGCCTGAACTCTCACTAGAAGCCAAGAGGACTAAACTGAAGCTGTCCTACTGTGGACATGTCAAACCAAGCAGACTAAACTGAAGCTGTCTTATTTTGGACAAGACAATAAAGTCTGGCAAAGTAGAAGGCAGCAGGAAAAGAGAAAGACCACATTACAGGTGGATTGGCTTAATCAAGGAAGCCACAGCCCTGAGTTTACAAGACCTGAGCAGAGTAGCTGATGACCAAGAGGCCTTGGAGGTTGGTTATGCATAGGGTCACCATAAGTCAAAAGTGACTTGATGGCAAACAACAAGAGTGAGCAGCCATATCTTTTCCAGCACGAACCATTCCCTCCTCCCTCTCTCTGGTTTCTATCCTTCTATCCCCATAGATATTCAATGTATTTAGTGTTGAATCATAGAATTCAAAGGGACATCAAAGGACATCCAGTCCAACCACGGTCACTGAACCCACTCAGTCCTTGCCGAACATTCTCAGTCTTCATTGATTCTCCTTCCTGAGGCCTTTCACACCTCTGCAAGCTTTTGGGGTTCCCCAAGCCTACTGGTACCTTCCCCTTGTGCACAGATGTTCTGGCATGGGTACACAAGACCTTCAGATTCAACAAAAACAATCACTGCAAAACAACACATACAACCAACCAACAGAAATGTGAGCCACAAAATCTCCTCTTGTCTTTTTTTACTCTGGCAATTGCCATGTTAATTTTCATTACTGCGCTGGCAATATAGATTCAATATCTCTTATCTGAAAACCTGAGATCTAAAAAGCTCCAAAATCCAAAACTCTTGAAAAGCAGAACCCAGACTTCTTCCTGTAGGAAACATGAAAAAATTATGGAGGCTTGCTTGGGATCACAAATGCGTGTTGCCTGCAAAGTCTCTCAGTCAATTTGGCACCTTTTTTTTTCTCACAGCTGGCTTTGGACTGTGCGCATGCATACTGTTAGTAAAGTTTCTCAGTTGGCTCGGTGCCTTTTTTCCCCACTCTCAGCTCACTTCTCAAGCAGCACACATGCTCAGTCCAAAGCAAGCTGAAAGCCAACTGAGAAACCTTGCAAGTAGCGCACACAAGCAGTCCCAAGTGAGCCTCAGTAATTCCCTCATGTTTCCTTTAGGAATAAGACAAGAGGAGAAGAACTGATGAAAGAGAGGATCCTACATCGAAAGAACAGTATATAATCTCATTACATATTTATAAACATTCCCAAATCCAAAAAAAAAAAATCCAAAACACGTCTTGTCCCAAGCATTTTGGCTAAGGGATACTCAGCCTGTATTTTCCTGTATTGTACCACATTATACCATGATTTGTAGAAATAATAAAATCTCCCACTTAGCACAGAGATCTCTGATTTCCTATCTTTCTAAAATAGTATTTCAGAAATGGAAGAACCTTGTAATAGACATTCTTATAAAAATCTGAGGTAAGCAAGCAACCAGTAGGGGAAAAGATTGACTTTTTAAAAATACAGTTATTACTGAGATACTTTCTTCTTAAGACCAAATTCCAAAGCCCCTTAGTATTTGTTGAGGAAATAGAAAGATTGCCTGACTCACACATCAATCTGAAGTAAATCCTCCAACTAACTTGCTGAGGGAGGTTCAGCAAAAGAAAAGAGGGAATGCCACTTCTTATATTATGTCTGCTTGTTTTAGTAAGCACTTGCAGTAAAATTAGCAAAAAGTTTTTTAAAGATCTGTTCCTAATTAACCAGGGACACTTTCTTAGTCAGCTAAGAGATTTTAAAGCAATGTATAGTCCAACTACTGCAGCCCTACTCAGAATTAAGCTCTGCTATATTTAGTAGCCCTTACTGTCAGCTAAGGACGCACATGATTGTGGCCATAGTAATTCGTTATTTGCTAGACATCCCCAGGAATTCTCTAGCAGTCTACATCAGGAATATCCACGCTGCTAGACTAATATGGTTTAAGTTTGGGAGATCAACACCTCACAGATCACTTAGAATTTACTGGCTTTTCGCATTCCCTGACATAATTGTTTTCACTCAAAAAAATTACCAAAATACATTTTAAAAAGTACCGAGACAGAATACATTTTTAAAATACATATTTCAATTGCAATGTATTTAACTGTATTGTTTCTGTGGAGATTTTTTTTTTTTAAGAAATAGCAGAATATAAAGTGAAGTCACTTGGGGTGAACATGTGTGAAAGTGACACAGAGTTGAAAAAGTTTGATCCATTCATTTTACCTCTTAAGGAGATAAGAATCATGCTTTGATAAAAACAAGTCTCTAATTTTCTGATTTCCTTCACAGTGGAGTGCTTATATGAAGGAGTTTTTTTCTTTTTTGTTAGGTGAATCAAAGCAGTAAGAATAATCAAAACATGGATTTTAAAAAAATGTTCTTCAAGAGTCCAGTTTTCTTTTTCAGAGAAGAAAAAAGTCAAAGCAAATCTCCTCAGTCCTAAAGGCTGCTCTTCCAAGTCTCACTGAAAAGAAAGCCCTGAGAATACCTCCAAGCTATATTCAACAACAGGGCAAGGGATTCCTTGCTTCTTTCCCCGCAGCTCAATCCGCAGATGAAAGAACATCACACTTTACACTCTGCACCGTTCTGATGCCTTTGGATATGAAAAACGTGAGAAACTGCTGTGTGTAAAATAAAACATTGACATTAAGACCTCAACAACACCAGCGACATTGTTAATTACCCAGGTGTATTACAGAAGGACATGAACACAAATCAAAAGGTGATGTATAAGGGAGGAGAAAGATTATACTTGAAGAAACAGTGCTTCAGCAAAATAGTCTTTAACCAATAATGACGTGAAGGGACTAGCCAACAGTTGTACAGGTTTCCACTCATAGCAAGATCAGCAGTAAATATCAGCCCTGTGTGCTCTCTTCTTTTGCCACAGAGTGAAGTGAATGATTCAACCAGGGACATCCTGGCTTTCCTGAGCTTGCTATTAGGAACATTCCACAAGTGGAATACTAAACATTAGATGTTCCTGCTGCATAAGGTGGGAAGAGGAGATCTTTATCATTTCCCCCTTCCCCTGGCAGCTCCCCAAATCTGTTGGGGTGAATGAGAAACCTTCTGGAACAGCATGGAAAGCTATAGGGAGGAGAGGGATGACAAAAATGGTCCTCTCTCATTACAAAGGTCCAACACCTCATCTAAAGCTTCTTGTGTACAGAAATACCCCACACAATCCAAATTCCCATATTATTTGAATGCCATGACTGCATGTACCTAACTCTAACTGAAGTAAGGCAGAGAAGTGCAAGACTGGGAGAACCATTGCCTATTTCAGGCAGGACCCAAGGAGCACAGAAACAGGTAGAAAAAGCCTAGTTCTAGAGTAATGTTTTGTATCACATGATGATTTAAAAAAAAACACCGAATGCATCCAGGCTGAGACATTCAATTTTTGACTGCTCCTCCATTTGAAAAATGTGGCTGTGCACTAAAAAAAAACAAAACTAAAAGGGTCAGGCTCAAATTAAACCTGCTCTTGGCAACATCTAGTTTTCTTCTACATGGATAATCACAAAGTCATGTTAACTTAACCCCCAACTCAGACACTGGCCTTACATGTTTTCCTAGAGGTTTCAGCATGCTCTCCCCTTGCTGACTGACATTCCACAGACACTTTGCTAAGGGGATGAGTCCTGTTTGGGCTTTATTACACATGGCTGTAGGGTAAATTATATTTTGTCTCTCACAATAAGTTCATTCTGTTGAAGCTAAGTAGCTCTCACAGAGAAGCTGAGAGTTTCAAGACTTTCAAAATTATTAGAAAGGTAGCTCCACTCCCACACCTAGAGCTCCAGTGATATTGTTGAGAATAAGGCCCTCTAGTCAAGAGGATACCATAGCATGAAAAAAAAGAAACACAACAAAACTGACAAAAGGGGCTTGACCTTCAGGTTGTAACGTGATAGCGTATCATATGGAAGATATAACTGAATAGGTATGTCGTGCTTATACTGGGATATTCATCCTTGTTCTTTATCCTGCAGTAACTTCTGCAGTTGCTGTACCTCTCATACACAAGCATTAAGTCCTTGCTGCCACCATTTCTCCCTCTTTCCCTATCCAGGCACACCCATAGTGCTTTTAATCTGCATATTGGCCTGTAACACTCAGGAACCCTTTATTTTGAGCCCCAACAGTACTACCTTTTCCATATTCTGCTATATGTCATCACTTTCATACCAATATTTCTCAATGAAAGAAGAATTGCTCTTGTATTCTTAAGTATATATATGTCAAGGACATGACCCCCATTTTCTGACATAGTAGAATAGGATCTGAAAATCCTTCAGTTCAGTTCTCATCTTGTCTCTGCTATGAAGCCACTAAATTGGCTTAGACAAGTCACTCTCTTTCAGCCATGACCTGACCCAGCTGCAATACGGAGGATGATAAAACTGACCTACCTTACAGCAGGGATGGAGAACATGTGGCCTTCCAGACATTGTTGGATTGCAATTCCTATTAGCCATCATAAGCTATGCTGATTAGGATGGATAAAAGTTTCAGTCCAACAATATCTGCAGGGCCACAGTTTCCCCACCCTTGCCTTACAAGCTCACTCGAAGGATTACAGCCAGATCACATGCAGGTGAAGCCTTACAGACCCTTAAAAAAGCTAGGCAAATATTAAATACTGGTATCATTATCATCAACTAACTTAAGCAGTCCAGGAAGCATTCTTTTGTTGAAAGCCACTTTTTTCTGAGGCAACTGAGATAACCCATGCCTAAGGGGGTTAAGCTTAGCATGGTTAGAACTCTGTCTTACAAAGCAGCCTACTTAACAAGGTCAGATTTAATCCAGCCCTAGGCATGCACTGCAGGATACAAAATGCACATCAGACTGCACATCAGAGTGCAAAGCGGACACACAAGCAGCTGGCTAATCCCCGTATCCTGTACCCACCTCCTTTAGAAAGGCTGATTTTTCAAGGCACTTACTGTCTCCTGTCTTTGGGATTCACTGAGTCTGTCACATAAGTCTTCTAACCTCCTTTTTGTTTCTGCATCAGTGCTTAGATTAGAAAGAAGAAGAAAACAGGATTTTTAAAAAATGGTTTTACAATAGACTACGTCCTACGTTAAGCCAATGATTCTTAGTATTAATATGAAATTATAGTGAGTATTTATTAAATGTTATTTCAGAACAAAGCTTTTCTAACTTCCCTAGCTAGTGGGAACTCTCAAAATGACATATTTCCAATGAAACAAAATTTCTAGACTGAAAAAAAGGGATAAAATCAGTTTTGCCAGCCAAGAGTTTATTTTCCTTCACATCAATTGTTTTAAACAGTCAACAAAACAGAGCTTTTTCTTTAAACTACGCTGTGTGAGCATGTTTATTTCTGAGAAGCATCTATGGATCAAAAAACATGCCTCACATTGCCAGACATCTGTTTGAGTAAGAGCTTAAGCACAAATCACCAGAGTGTGAGCTGCCAGTTCCATACATAACAATGTGGTGAACAACTCACTCAGATCGGTCCCTCTTGGAATGTGACTTCCAAGATGGCCACATCAACAATCCTAGTTGATAACACATCCCTACTGTTCATATGGTCTAATCCTAACTCCTAATCCCAGAAGTCTCCAGGGACAGTGACTTTATTCTAAAGCATGACATGGGGGTCTTGTCTAGTAAAGGGAGAGGGATATTCTACTGGGTCTCACATTGGGGAAAAGACTGGATATAAATAAAACAAACTTCTAATTACTTTCAGTTTTTAAAAAAGACAGGGGGGAAAAAACACACCTTAAATGTGCTGCAGCCAGTGGAAGGTCCCTGGAAGGCCAATGGAGGCTCCCAGGAACTCAGAACTTTTCCAAAGAAAGATTGTTTTCATAAAGTGCACACAGGACATTCTTTTCAAGCAAGAGCTGTCAAATCTAGGAACTCATGGTGAAATCAGTTCTTAAACTGTAATTCCCATGACAGCATGCACATACTTTTTTCCTGCATAAGGACAACATTCTGTGCAAAGTAGATTTACAACGGTATTATGCAGATAAATCAGTTATTTCCCAACAAGGGCAGCCTATGACACGAAGCAGTGACTTGGTGAAAATCAACCAAAAAATATGCTGTCTGAGGAACGCCAATGCTGAGAATAGAATGTTTGCTTTTTATGTAACTGTTCCATTTGTCCTATCAGCCAAAGCCATGCTTTCCGTTCATACCGATTTCTTCTTGTGAGCTCTCTGCTGAGATCATCTTCCAAGCGAATCTGTTCACTGCTGAGGTCTCTGAGGGACTGATGTAAAGAATGCAACTGCAATATGACCACACACAGATTAAAACTGCGCATTTAAAATATATTTTCTTGATTCAGTGTCACTGTACACAACTAAGCTCAAAATAAGTATGCTCTTCATTTTTATAAAACATGTGAACAAGTTATCTATTTTTACAATTTTTACAAATCATTTGTTTTTACTACAAAACAGGTAAGAATTTTCATGTGTTGCTGGACTACTCCAAAAACTTTCATAATTCGCTGCAGAAAAAGAAGCCCATTTGGAGATTCAATTGCCAGTATCTTCACATTAGATCCAGAGCAATTGAGAACTGGACCCATACTTTAAAGGAGTCTGGGCCAATCCTAGGTGGACCTATTTCAGCCTAAATTTCAAAATATATGTAAACAATTTTTTTCAATATTTTCTTTTCACTCTTTCTCCTCATAAGGATGTTTTCTTTATTCTGAACTACATATGACCTTTTTGCAACTCCTCTTCCTTTTCCAGCCATGCCATCTCAGATCTAGACCACTCACTGTATCACCACTATAAAGCCCCTCAAGATTTCATCTTACATTTGCAATCCATTCCTCCAACTTTCTCTTTCCCATGAAGAACATTAGAAGAGCCATGCTGAAACATCTCAAGGGCTATCCAGTCCAACCAGTCCCCTACGTGAAGCCCACCAGAAGAACATGACTGCATCTTCTATCTAATGTTCTTCCCAATTGATATAAAGAAGCACACCCCTACTGTCACCGGCTGCATCTGCTTCATTGTTTCCAAATAATATTAGACTAACTAATCCATTCTCTCCTCACTTGCTTTCTTTCAGATAGACATCCAAATGGACAGGTAATAGATCTAAGTTTGCATTTCTAGGAACACTCCAGGATAACTCCCCTTAACAGAATTCACCTGGATCGCTAAGCCCTCCAAGGCTATTTACTGATGAATTTGGATTCCCTCTCTCAGAACTGCCCATCTGTTCCTCAAAATATGTCACTGATTTTACAAAATCTTCTGTATCTTCATTATATATTTAAGAGGTAGTATCAGCCAGGAAAGCTGAGGGGTGTCCTGCTTTGGTGAAACATTCTTAGGTTCCAGAAAATGTTGCTCAGCTAATAGCTTGTTCATTTCACTGAAAAACAACTGATGAAAGACAACTTCTGTGTGCTTGATTATTTAATGGTGAATTAGAAACTGAAGGTGATCTATTTTTTGGCTTAGTCTGGGAGCTGGCTTCACTTACATGCTGATTACGACAACCTTAAGGGAATTAAAAGTAAGTGAGTAAGCTGGGGGTTTGATGCACTTAGGGTGTAAAAGTTACTAAAAACATAAATGGTGGCAGCCTCTTTCTAATGAATGTCTGGCAGCCTATCAGTTCTGCAGGACTGGAAGTACAGATGCATTGTTCTGCTACATAGGGCATTTATTCTTGGATAAACCTAGCTTATTTTAATTTTAGGACTCTTACAACATATTTTATGAAATGCATAACTTTACCCTGAATAAATATATACATATATTAGTACTACTAAGGTTTCTTTACTTAGATCCCAATGCTGTGCACAGACACTTAAGGGTAAGAACATGATGGAAGCTTATCTTCAAGTAGCAATGCAGAAGACTGCCTGGGTATAATGGAATAACTCAAAAGACAGAATCACGTGACCCCCCTGCAGGTCTCAGCAGCCATAGCTAGCATAGTTAATGGATGAAGGAAACTGGGAGTTCCAGACCAACTACATATGGAGGGCAACATGAGTTCTACCCCTGGAATAATTAGTTTTAAGAGCTTCTGCCCTTAACAGGCCTTGTAGCATTCATCATTCCCAGCATGCTGCATAGTCACATATTAAGTAATAAACTTGGACCAAATTGTGACAAGCAACTCAAATATAACATGCCTGAAATATATATGTGCTCTTTTTGGCAGTGTTTAAAGATATAGGGAATATAAGGATAGTCTTTACTGGCTAGTCTTTGAAATGAAATTTTCATTCTTTCTCAGAAAGTGGTGTAATTCTTCAGGACCAAGATAATAACATCAGCTCACTGCCATTTACTGCACCAGTTTCAGACAAAATGTAAAACATCAACAGCAGTAAACTAGTTTACTTTTTAATGTAAGGAAAATAAAAGTTTGGCATCAATGATGTGGCCACCATCAACTCAGAGTAAAAGTGAATTTGTGATGCTATGAGACAATTCAGCTCAATTATTTTCCCACAACTTTGTATACATAACGAGTGCTTTGAAGTATCTGTCCTGAGGAGATATACAGTAAGTCTTAAAATATACTCAAGCACCTTGACTGTTGAAATACAGATTTTACCAGGTGGAAATATAATGAAGATGGCAAATGGAATCACAGCCAACATTTGATAAATAATTATACCTACCTGGTCCCCATGATCTCCTCGGTCAACAAAGCGGACAGCAGATCGAGATCGGCGGCGTCTAGCACCCAATGTTTCACCATAATCTTTGAGGGGAGAAGTAGGCTGGAAGTGATGACCTTCTTCACAAGGTAAGAGACAGAAAGACAAATCAGTATGACTTACTTGTGAAAAACACAAGCTCGTAATTGCTAGATAACCTACACGTGTATGACCTGGTCTAGGTCCTGAGTTCAACACTTGATACAGATTTTTTTGTGTAGTAGCCCTAAAGTTATGGAGCTCCACCCCCAAGAAGCATGCCTGGCTCCTTCACTGATTGCTTTTAAACGACCTAAGATAGCCTCATAAGGCAGGAATGGAGAGCAAATGTTGTTAGGAAGCTGTTGGTGTTAGAAAGCAACACCCATCATCCCTAGCCAAGACAGTCAATAGTGAGGGATGACAGGAGTTGAGGCTAACATCTAGAGGGTCACAAGTCCCCCAGCCCTGCTGTAAGAGAAGTTTACACAATTCAAGGTTGGTATATCATTCTTTTTTAAAAAAAATATAGCTACAGACCTCATAGTAAGTTAGCAGCTCACTGATTCAGTGTGTCTGGATACAATGACATATATGAATATTTAGATTTATCATAATGTAGTTCCCACGTACAAAAGAGAAAAATTCATTGTAACTCAAGTTCTACCAAAAGCAACAGAATGGACCACTTCTACACTGGCAAACTCTGGTATTGCTCCAGAAATATCTCTACCACTATCAGAAACCACAATTCCAGTGGCTTCAACAATTCCTCATCCTTAGAAATGGTCTCTGTGGTCATTATTTACTCATTTCTAAGATTAGTCTTAGCCACTGTTTCTCAGTCAACCTCAACTTCTCTTCCCCCAAAACCTACAACATTTACAGGGTTGTTGTGAGGATTATTGAGAGCAGCATTGATCGGCACCTTTAGTCCCAGGCTTAAGGAAAAGGTTGCAAATAAAATGACTGACCGACTTGATGTATATTCTCCCACTGATACAGAAGATAATTAGCAAGACAAAACTCCACAAAGAAACTCCAATGTAAAAAATGATTTTGACAGTTTTATCTAAGAACCATGTAACAACGAAACTACAGTAATCCAAGGGAGAAGATGATTGCTTGGACCCTCCTTTGGCTTCTGATAATTGATGTTTTCCTATGGCCAGTGCCAGTGGTGGCAAATAGGGGTGGGCTCATATTTATTATACAGAAAAGAAGCAGGTTAAAACCTTACTGGATATAGGAATCCATTCCTTCTCTCAACAGTTATGCACACATGGTACTATTTTGCCTCCTAGTTTACTGAAATGCTACACAGTGTGGAGTGGGGGAACCACCAAGTATTTTGATAGACTAACAGAACAACCCTATGTGTGTCTACTCAAAAGTAAATTCCACTGAATTCAATGAAGTATCCTGCCAGGTAAGTTAGTATGGCACTGCAGCCTAACATTCTGAAAAACATACCCGGGGCTCCGCTATCCAGGTCACTCGCATACAAGCTTGAAAGAGAGGCACTTCTTACTCCCGAATTTCTCAGTAAGCGCTGGCTCCTTAATTGGCCTATGGATTGTTCCAGAGTTTCTTTAAGCTGCATTAAAATTGCAACTCATTAGATGGACAACTGAAAAAGATTGCTTATGACAAAATTGGACTGTATACAACCAACCAGATAGCAATAATAATAGGATGGGGGAGAGCATAGAAGCCAAAGGTAGATCAAGCTACTGTATTTATTCATGTAAAATTTTTAATTAAAAAATTGACCCGAAAAAATTGGATCAACTTATCTGTGGGTTAATGTAAGCATTGTATTTTAACTCTTATCAAAAAAAGGAACCATCTCCTTTTCTGAGTAGAGCAGTGACAGGCAAGAGCTTAGGCCATCCCGGGAGAACCTAAAAGAAGTACTGACCCCCTCTACTCTCTATACCATGTACCACTTCTGGCCTTTTTGAATGCCTGGCTGGGAAAAGAGCGGTGGCAGCAGTGACTCTTTGGTGCCTCCCCTCAAGAGAGTGCTAAGAGAGGAGAGTCGGTCAAGGTGCTGGCACTTTCCACTTTCCATGCAATGACCCTTGACTTATCCACAGGTCATATCACAATCCATAATTTTGACCCCAAAACCTGCCCTCAACTTACACTTGAGGTTGACTTATACACAAGTATATACAGTATTTCTAATGTCCATATTTCTGTGTACCTCAAATCACCATAAGGTATACTTTGGTTTAAATCATTTGCATTTTATTTCTGAACTCTTTCTTCTTTCCCTCATGAGAGTCAACTGTACACTGTGCATTATAGCCAGGACTGCCATGCATCAGACTTGCAGAACCTCCTTTATTATGTATCTGATCCCCAAGACCCATAGACTAGAGTCAAGTGCAAAACAGACATTTAGAAGGGGATGGGGAACTGAATTAGAATTACTCTATGGGCTGGCTGCCTTTTTATTATCATCACTAGAATACCTTTGCAGATATTCTGCACAAAAATCCACTGGCATACACGTTTCCTAGAGTAATTTAGAATGAGAAATAGAAAGGAGAAAGGGGGGGAGAATGTGGCAGCACATGTAAGACTAACTGTATTTTATTTTTCCATGAGCTTTTGTGACTATTAACCCAGTTCTTCAGATGCAGTACAGAGTGATAACCGTATATCATTCTGGAGCTCTCCTGTTACTACTGCTGTTCAAATACTCAGTGTAAGATCTCAATCTATTTTCTGTCAAGCCCCAGTTTAATGTACATGTCTACAAACTAGGCTAACATTTATGTTTTCACTGTTTATTTTTTAAGTCTACAGACAACTTAAATTGTGCCCTTTTCCTCCTAACCTTGCTGAAACACAAAATCTGAAGAGGAAGAGGGCTTGGAAACAGGTACTAGCAGTAATGGTTGTAAAGGTAATAGAAAGAATGGCCCATGAGCATGTCCAACAACAGAGGTTTGCACAAGTGATCAGGAAGCTGTATCAGTATGTTTAATACCACAGCAGTTATAGGGCTGTGGCAAGCATCAACATTCTTAAAGGCTAATACCACCAGCATGAGTATCTTGGACCTATTATGGCCAGTTCTACGCCACATTAAAAGGAAACATGTACGTCAGTTGACACCCGCTTCATAAAGTTTCCTCCCATCCCAACCTATTCTAGTTTAGTGTTATTAATTTGCAAACCTCATCAAAGAGCTGCCTTTAGGAGTTAATTGTTTCTCTACTGTTTCATTGCAAGGAGAATCAGCCATCTGAAAGCACTCTATATTTCCCTACAGATGAGTCATAACTGACAAGCACACATTTGAAAAATAAGCGGTTACAATTAGTGCTATTTCATAACTATTATTCAGAAATCAAGTTAACAACATAAAACAATTTCTGTAATAGTATTCTCCCTTCCCATGGAAAGATTTGATAATTAGCAGTTATATTGAGGAATCCACTATTCTGACATCTTAATATCGTATTTGAGAAGTGAAAGGTTTCCACTTCTTCAAGCTCTATACAGGCATTAGAACCAAACTTAATATAATAGGATACTGATATTTTTAAAATAAGATTTCCCATGTGAAACTATGTGGCACTATGCAACCATTTTTCCTGTATGTTTAAATCAAGAATACATAAACACACACACACCAGGGTTAGGCAACTGGGGTCTTCCAGATTTTTTTAACTGCAACTTTCATGAGCCCTAGCTGTGATGATATGGACTGTTCAAGGGAAAATGTGTTTCATTTATTAGAGGTAATAACGTAAGTATCTGTCAAGAGGGGCTGATAATGTAATGTTGGGAGTGAGTGGTGATTGGTGGAATGTCTGAGGGGATTTTAAGAAGGCTGGGATGTTACAATTGGCAGGGAGGAATGAAGAACAAGTAGTCTGTCAGGTTTAGTTAGCGAGTGGGTTTTAAGAGCCTGAATGGTTAAGAGAGTTAGAGAGGATCTGAATTAGCTAGAAGATTAGGGTGAGAGATGTGTTTTACATATATTAAATAATTAACTTCTGATGTTACATTCAAATTCTGTTAATAAATTATTATTTTTGCTTCATATGCTCTTGGGCCTCTGGAAATGCAGTATTTTAGAAAGGTTGGGTTCAGAACCAGTATCTGTGGTGCCAGCAACTAATAAAGAGAGGTGGTGTCCAGTGGCGATAATAGATGAATGAGAACCATGAGGGCATCTAGGAGGTCTCCACAGTTTGTGCCCAGTGTGGTAGGACAGAAGGAGATCCTTACATTGGTGGCAGAACTGGGGATAAGAAAAAGCCCTCAGCCTTCATGAGGTGGTGAGATTAGTGCAGGTATTTACATTTGGTGGCAGAGGTGGTGAAACCAAAATTTCACACCAGCCAGCATAGCCAAAGGCGAGGGATAATGGGAGCTAAAGCCTAAAATCTGGGGGACTATAGCTGTCCACCTCAATAAACACTCTCAATATCTGGTTATAAAAAACAGTCTTGTACACCTAAGATCCAGCTCAAATACACAGGAAAGGTACACAGCGTAGTCCTTCCTAAATGCTGGCACACTTCTATATAGAGAAGCAAATACATGGTTGGCTTTCAGGGAGGTGACTCAACTTAATCCCTTCACATGTGAAAAGCATGTGTCAGAGGCCCACACGCTTGGAGAACTCAGGCCATGAAGCACCTACAGAACTGAGCTCAAAGCATTAATTCATTCTTTATTGAAGTAGGGAGAGACAATGGGAAACTGTTAATGTCACTTTCTGTCTTGCCAGCCAAGCTTCTCTGCCCAACTTCATTCTTCTCCCCTCACCTCATTGTCCTACTGCAGCCTTTCTCAACCATTTTACCCTGAGAGGAAACCTGAAAATAAATTTTAGGTCTCAGACAGCCTCTGCATTAAAATGATTATATCTACAGCTTTAAAAAGTGGGGGGTTTTCCAGTCACGATATCTTGCAGAACCCCTAGCAACCTCTCACAGAACGCTAGTTGAGAGTCCTTGCTCTATACTGTAAGTAAGTTTCAGTTCCAGTAAACACTTGCAAATTAAGGACTATGGTCCATTTAACACTATACAATTATGGCACTTTGATTCCACTTTAACTGCCACAAATTCATCCTACAGAGCCCTGGGATTTGTAGTCTGGTGAGGAACTAGAGCTCTCTGGCAGAAAACTCTAAATGCCTCATAAAACTACAGATTCAAGGATTCCATAGGATGGATCCATGGCAATTATAGTGGCATCAAAGTACTAAAGCTACGCAATGTAAAAGAGAATAACGTCTCTCATCTTATCCATCACTATACATGGGGATTCTGACTATACACACAAGCTAGCCCACATCTAGTAAGACACACGCTTGCTACACATCAGTTGCATATGCCACATATCCAACAGTGTTACATGTGTATAGATGACTATAAATACAGCTCATTAACATGAGGGAAAGTCCAATCAAAATCATCTCCTGGTATAAAGGAACCATATGCATATACAGAAATGCATGCATCGGGCTACCTCACACATATGGATCCACAACTGCTGAGGACAAATCAGCATGACGCTGTAAAACCTCACATGTGCTCTTAATATGTGCCAGGTTTGTGTGATGCTTCCTAATGTGCTTGTGCTTCAGAAAGTTTTGAACATGTAGGAATCTTCAAATATGCAAACACCAATCCTAAGGCTGTAGTTAAGGTGCTACTATCCCAGGAGCTGTGTAACATATAGGCTGTTTTTCTCATTTTTCTCATTTTAGCTTCTCATTTTTATTGAGCAGAAAAAACATTTTCCAAAGCAAAAGAGTACAGGATATGGTATGTCTATGAGACTTAGCCAAGAAAGTTCCAGACAGCTACAACTAGTTGGTTTGGCACTGGATGTACAAAAGCCATTACTGGGCTGTGCAGTGATCTGAGCATTGGAATACAACCCTGGAGACAGGGTTTGATTTCCGTTCAGCCATGGAAACTCACTGAGTGACCTTGGGCATGTCACATACTCTCAGCCCTTGAAAACCCCATGATGGTTTCCTCTTAGGGTCACCATAAGTCAGGAACGATTTGAAGTCACCCAACAACAACAACAGTTTCTTTACAAGAAGATGGAGAGATGTAAAAAAGAACAATCAAGCAAAACAAGAAGGCTGGTAAAGAATCTTATGGGGTAGAAACGAAGGCTACTGTACAACCTACCACACGGCCTGGTTGAACACTGTTTGTTTATAGTTCTACAGAGAGAGAAAGAGAGAGAGAGGATGAGAGCGAGAGAGCTGCAAGTGTACAAGTATACAGTGCAGACAATACAATGCAAGTATACGATGTAGATAAATTCAATCTGTGTTCTCAACCTAGCACAGCAAAGTACAGAAGAAAAAACAAGGCCATGCACTACCACCAGAGTCTGGACAAGTTATGTTTTTGGACCATAGCTACCAGAATCCTTCAGCCAGCATGACAGCAGGGGGGTCTGGGAACTGTAGGCTAAAAATAACATGTTAAAGTTCTAGGTGCCAGCAGCATCATAAAGCACAGTATTATTTGCTGCCTATCTGCATTCAGCTTGGAAGACAACCTAACAAGAAGGGAAGAAAAAAAGGTTAGTATACCATTCAGCAGGCTCCAGCCTTCCTTAGTTATCCACCACCATCTAGATCAGTGCTACTCAAAGTGGCAATCCCTGGACCAATGTCAGTCCTCAAGCCATTGTCTGCTGGTCCCTGGCAAAATTCCAGGAAAGAAAGGAACAATTGCAGCCAATAGGCAAAAATTTAGTGCTGGTCCCTGGCACATCAGAAAACGGTAATTGCCAGCCCCCACATCAAACAGCCTGAGAAGCAACGACCTAGATTAAGATGAGCTGCCAAGCCTCAGAGGAGAGTAGGAAGGAAAACATTTTTATAAGCAGCAAGTAGTATATTTCAAGCTTTACCAAGGGCTACTTACATTTGCTATTGCTTCTGCTTGTTCACTGTTGTACTCTCGATACTGGCCTAACATCTGGTCCACGTGTCTCAGGTTGCGATTGGTATCCTTAAGAAAGATGTTAAGAGAAAGTGTAATTAAACTAAAATCCCAGCTATGAACATCACAATTTTGTAATCGATACTACTCTTAATATTTTCCTTAATGCCAAGGAAGAAAACTTAGTTTTGGGATGTTTGTGTGTAGTACATTCACAACCATAGGGTAGAAACAGCTCCTGTAAGTACTAATGTGGATAAATAGATCTTTCCATTATGACTCCAAAATCTCTGTCCTAAGTATTAATAGGTCATTTAAATGCCAATAGCTAAGATACTTAGCCCCAAAGCACATCGCTTTGCATTTGTCTCCAGCTTTCTACTATCTGTCCTCCTAGTTCATTCATTCATTCATTCAAACTAGAAAAATCCTTTTCAAACTCTTAGTCTGTTTTGCATTTTACTGATTTACTTGATCTATAACCAAATGTGCCTCCTTGGGCTCTTAATAAGGCTTTCATAAAAGTCTTCACCAAAATCATTCAGAGAAAAATAATATTATAATTACTACTAGAATGACCCCCTAAGTCAAAGGCTTTCTGGAAAACAATCCTACAATGATTGCTATTATAGTAACTCTTGACGCTCAGCTTTGCCACCAAATTGTCTGCACTTATTTTTATTTAAATTTATTTCAGTTGGCTGCAATTTTGTCAACCACTAGGGACACTATTTTAGTGAAACGGTAATGTCAAGTTTTTCAGATGGCATTAAAAAAAAATTCATTCCTTCCTCCAGTCCTTTAATAGATATCTTACGCCCCTGCCTTCTTCTACAAACTTTAACCTAATGCCTGTAAACTAATAATTGTGGGAACTATATACCCTACACCTACACATTTGGAGGGAATTATGGTTTAGGATGACTGCGCAAATTGACAGCTTTCTGCCATCACTACCTGGCATTCAAACAGTCAACAGCAACAACTGCACTGAGTGTCAGGTAGCCCTCCATATTTTAGTAATGGGATATGTAGTAGGAGTTAAGCAGCAGCTTGCTTGTAACAAGGTATGAGAACTGGAGACTGTTAGATAAAAAAGCTAGGAATGCACTGATAAGCATAGCCAGGCTGCACCAAGACTTCAAGGTCTCTTGCAGGGAGGAGATGTACTCTTTGTATTTTATGTTTTGAATCTTGCTAATTGCCTCCAGTTCACTTACTGAAGTCCTGTACAATGTATCATGCTCCTAATAAATAGTGTTTAAGCACTGCTCTATTAGTGTGTGTGAATTCAGTTCATGACACTGAGTTTCTTTGGTTTGATCCCAGAATATACATACTCCAGTAGCTAGACCACTGCAGGACAGGTCAACCATCTCACAAGAGACACACAGCATGTTTTGCAAGATGAGCTGCTATTTACAACCTGTAAAGTGCTTGCTAAAGTATGGATCTTCTCTGTAACATCTTCAACACCATGATTTCGAGTTCTGGTTGCTCTCACAGGACCTCGTCTTCCAATTCTATGGTGCACATGGTCAGAATCACTGGAGGAATCTGCCATTTGTACCTTAAAGAGACAAAAATAATGTATAGAACATGAAATATCACAACAGTTTCTAGGATCCATTCATATTCTGGCTCCACACCACATCAAGAAGCATAAACTAATCCCTAGCATACTAGGTTTGACTTGTTTCCAGAGTAACTCCAGTTGGAAGGTACACCAACAGCCACCTAGACCAAGCCCTGCCATGCAAGAATACAAAGATAAAGCATTCCTGAAAAATTGTAAGACAGAACTACGCTACAAAATCTGACAATATGCACTAAATGCTCTATAATATTTTTGAGTATATACTTTACAGCAGTGGTTCTCTGTAGGATGGGATCCTAAGGGGATAGTTGCTCAAGGGAGGTACAAAGAAAGTCAGCCTGCAAGTATAGTAAATGTAAAAAAGAAGGGGAAGCGTGTGTGTGTGTGCGTGTGTACCATTAAAGATTGAGTGGTTTCCGCAAACAAGCAACACAAAGTGTCTTCCACCATTATGCCCTCCTCCAACCACAGACATAGCAAAAATTGACTTCCTTTTTTAAAAAAAACGCTTTTCTTACTCAGCTTCTCCAAGCATTTTGTCATTGGTGCAGAAGGTGCATGTCCCTTAGTAACCACAAGACAGTTTCTCAGGTGGGAGGAGGAAATGAAGAGAAGGGGTGGAAAGCATGAAAGCTCAGCATTAAGGGTACATGCAGCATGAAGGGCCTGTGAGAAAGAGGGAGTAAAAGGCATAGGATAGGATGCAAAGGGAATGATTTCAAGGAGGGAGTGCAATATCTGCATGTAAATGTAAAGGAGGTCATGGGATAAAACGTTTGGAAACCACTGTTTTACAGTTTTACATGCCACTTCTCTGCTTTACCAGTCCTCAGGGCTAGTCATAGCATGAAACAATAAAACATGCCAAACAAGAGTACACTCATAAAAACTCAACAGAACATATGACTAAAATAGCAAAATATGAAGACAAATAAAAACAAACAGAAAAATGTAGCTGGCATCAACACTGTAAGTTATTTCCATGAAAACTCTGTTGAGTAAGAATAGTTTACTCAAGTGCTGGTGCCATGGAAAAAACAAGCCGTAACAAGAAGACCATATTCCCAACATTCATCTTCTTCACTCCTGCTGAAGGCACTTAGAGAAGGGCCTTCTTCTCAGATCTTAATAATCAAATAGTATTACACAAAACCATAGAACATACAGACCAGGAGTGGGGCACCTTTGGCCTCCAGATGTTTTCGACTAGAGCTCCCTGAAACCCCAGACACCATGATTAATGGTAATTTTAGAGTCTTTCATTCCCCAGAGAAGTTTAAATGGTTTTGTAGACTGCTTCTCTGCACTAACCAAAAGAATGAAATTAGTGATGGCACAGCAAGCTGATGAACTTCACTTATGACTAATCATGAGATGAGCTGAGGTACAGTTCATCAAGAAGTTCCAGGTTAGCACCAGAGGCGTGAATCAGAATGAAGGTTTTCACAGGATACCACAAGTATTCAGTGAGTCAATTAGTGCTTGAGTTTTGATGGCTGAAAAAAATTGGGGAAAAATTGTGGGGAAGGTGGTGCTCCTTTTTTTCCAAAGCCTTATTGCCCTAGAATAAAATTAAAAGGTTTGTGAATTCATTTTTTAGAATGGCAAATAAAATATTTAAGATACTGTGTTAATATATTTCTTCTTCTCACACACACACACACGCACGCATTATTTCTAAAAACTATGTAACAGGTAGACTTTCATGTAAGACTACACAAAGTAGCTGACATCACTGGAATTCCCAGTCCTGGGTTTCCTTTTCTCAAGTTCTTTCTGTGGGAATAAATATTTTATGTCTGCTACATATTATGGAAATTTAGAGGAGACAAAACAATTTCTCCGCTTTACTAATTTTGATCCTTTCTTCAGTTTCTATTGTGGGTTTTACCTATTCTTCATAAACTGGCAAAAGCAAAGAGGATCCTTATAGTTAAGATATTCTTTACCCTTCAGAATATTGTAGCTTCATTTGCAAAAATAACATTTTTAAAAGTGAATTCAGTTTTCTGACTGAACTGTACCCTTAAAATACCAAACATGGTATTTTTATGCGGAGCAATATATAACACATTTTAGTAACAAAGCAATAAAATTTTAGTAACAAAGTAATTCTTTCAGAATAACAGCAGCCAGGGGATAGGGAGGGTATCAGGAAAGAATCTCAGATGTTGTACAGATAGGAAATAGTAACCATTGTATCTTGTCCTGAGAAGCCTGTGGGTGTAAAGATTGCAAACACTTCTCTTTCTATAACAAAATAAGAAAGTGCTTTCAGTCTGTAAAAAGGGATAATATTGCATGTTTCCCAATTTTTCTGGAATTTTGACAGTGGGGTTCTGGAAGGAAAAACCTTACCTTTTTCCATAGCTTCAAAATTTCCTTAGTGTTTAGAATGTGCAAAGTTAGCCAGTGTTAATAATGTAATTATCCGTACTTTCTTCATTTAATTTCTCTCTCGCTGTCCACTGTCCTCCCATCTCACATAGCCACGTACTGTGTGATATACATATGCATACATATGGCCTATGTAAGACCTCATGAATCTGATGCTGTGATCTGTTGCCAACATGATCTACATGCTTTAGCCTAGAAGGATAAGGCAGATCTCTTACATTTTTTGCTATAAGACACTAATTAACTTGGCTTCCCCTCTGGAAACTGTCAATACAAACTACAGTAGATTTAGAACTGCAAGGCTGTAGGATATTTAACCCAAAATAAAAAGAAAAAGAAAAAGAAAAAGAAAAGAAAATTAAGTGCAATTATTTTCTGGGCCTGTCAAAATTTGCAAACTGGAGGATTTATTCCCACTGAATATATGAACAAAGTGTGGGTACTACCACAACACTGCAACGACAAATTGCTTGGCTCCAAGGCCCATCATAGTATCTTTACTATACAAGGTACTATGTGAATTTTTCACTGAGAGTGTTTAAATCACTATAACATTGTTTTCTATTGCACCTCTTATCTCCAAAACATGTTGAAATGAAACCTTTTTTTTCCTTTAAAGACTGCAACTGAGATATTATTTCATAGTAATTTATCCCTTCTTTATTTGGTTTACCTTTCATAAAACATGAATTAGTTCTGGTTCTGGTTTTGTCAATACAATTATATTGTGTCAGTCATGCAGTGCAACCCTTAGCTCACTCATAAACTGAATACAAGAACGCTTACTCCAAAAGTACTGTGCTTCCAACTGGAACTTCAGTCAGAGCTTTGGTTTGACATGATCAAATTAAAGTGATTAGATGCAACTGAGACATCCTCCTGTCTGGAAATACCATTTATTCTATTATTATTAAGTTTACTGCTCAGTCCTATGCTCAGCTTTAGATGTTCTGCTAGAAGGGGATGATTCTGTAACACGACAAACCTGCAAAACAGAGCTGGGGAACTTTTGGCCCTCCAGATCTTGGTGGCACCCAGTTCTCACCAACTTTAGGCAGCATGGCCAATGGCAAAGTATGATGAGAATAAGGTCATTTCTGCACTACACTGTTATAGAGCTATTATTCCACTTTCAACATCCTGTGGAATTCTGGGATTTGTAGTTTACTGAGGCCCAAGAGCTCTCTGACTGAGAATTCTAAATGCCCCTCCCTAAACTGCAAACCTCAGAATTCCATAGGATGTTGAAAGTGGAATAATAGCACTGTAACAGTGTAGTGCAGAGTGCCTAAGAGTTCACCAACAGCCAGAGGGCTCAGGTTTCCATACCTGCTATAAAGAGATTATTAGGTTGGCACTAAACAAATACTCCCCAATCTCTTTTCACTGTTAAAACTACTACTGGACATGTTCAAGAGCAAGGACAAGCTCAACTTTCAGCAGTCCCCATGGTTCCCTTCCTGCTCACTGGCTAGAATTCTATTGGTTACTCCCAACTACAGTAGGCACATTGGATCAATTGCTGAATGGTGAGTTAAAACACAGGCAAATCCCACAGATTCAATGGTTCTACTCTAGTCAGGCCAGTAGTAGGATTTTGGCATCTGCTGGCAGTAGAGGAGTCATTTCTTTGAAATGCAATCCCATGTGCAGAAGTGTGGGTTTGTATATAAAGGAAGTATCTGAAAGCCTTGCACATTAGTCTTGGAGATACTGGTACAATCCTATTTGCTGTTTCTGATCCATCATAGCTCAAGCTCTTCATCAGTTTTTCTCCTCTGCTCCCAAAAATCTCAGGTAACATACAGCAGGCATCTATCTATGCTATTTAGAGGGTGGGTGAGCATAGAAGAAACACTGCACTGAAAAACTATACTGATGTCCCTTATCCTCAGTTCTTGGTTCTCCTCTAGGACTTTTTAATGGGCAGCAATATAATAACTCTTGCCTTGTACCCCACCATAAGTCAGGTGACGTCAACAAACATAGTCATGTTCCTGATGTCATCATGTTCTTGGCTGGAGTTCATCATTTCCTGAAAGCACCAACTGGAGTAGAGAAGGAAATCCCACTTCCTTAAATCACTGATCAGACACAGCTAGGATTCCATTTCCTTCTTTCTGAAGGGCTGCAGGAGGGCCTGGGAGAGGGTGAACTCTCTGTAGATCTAGTTAGGCCAGTAGACTGAAACTTCCCCCGCTGGAGATTGCTCTGCACATTCTTTCATTCTGGGGTTGCTGAGCCCTGAATAACTGCCCTGACGTGTAGCTTGATAGCATCACATGAGCAGATCTTACGCTGTGCTATTAAAACAGTGCAGCAATCAACACACACTGCCCTAAGCACAACAAACCTGGCTTCCACAACAAACCTTGCAAATGGTCTATAAAGTCAAACTTTAAAAAAAAGAAAGAAATCCTATTTATTTTCAGTACAGCATCTCTAAACACAAATGGTCAATTCAAAAGAATAGAAGCCACATTGTTACAGAGCAAAAGGAAAGGCTCACTGAAAAGAGATCGCCAACGGCAGCACTAAAAACAGAAAAAGAAGAAAACGTAATTGCCTGAACTGGTTGCATCTATCCCAAAACAGGACAACTTTTCGCTTTTTGTAACAGCTCTCGTTTATATAATTCAGTAAGTAGTAAAAAGTGTTACAGCCAGTTTTGATCCTGAAAACAGATCTCAAATAGGGTTGTGCTAATCTGGCCACTTCTTAGATACATTGTTCTACCTATTGCTATAATCTTTCAAGTCTCACATGTAATTTTGGCTAGTCTAAAGATATTGTTTAAAGACATTGTTTGATTTTTCGATATCTGCTATAAATTGATGAAACTCAAATAATATAATAGAAATGGTACACAAAATTAGTGGAATGTTCCACAACTGCTGTCCTAAAACCACACCTGTCAGTAAAAAGCAAAATAAATGCCTTTTGCCTATCTGCTTTTCACTGCTCCTCATACAAAATGCTAGCCTCCTTCAGGACACAGAAGTAATGGACACTGTGATGCATGTTTTTTTAAATATTTGCCACCTAAATCCCTGAACATCTTTTGTAGAAAGTACACATTACAGAGGGTTCTTGGGCATGATCCATGGTAGTAACATACAAGTTTTCCAGAGGCAATACCTTTCCTCAATCCAAACATGCATTTTGGAACCCTGTTCTCAGTTTGTTTGTTTGTTCATTCGTTTGTTTGTTTTTAAAGACACACAGCCGTACGGTTGTTGTGCTGCTATTTTGCCCTATCTTAGATCAGGCAATGTGCTAATAAAGAATTTCAGTCCACCAGCTGAAAATTCAAGGGCACACCCTGCGCTTATGCAGGGGTCGGGTGATTCATATGAACTAAAAGCAAAGCCCAGAACAAATCCCACTATTTGCATATTTTGAGAAATAGTAGGAAAGCTACAGCTTGTCAACCATTACCAACCTCCTCACCAACGGACCACCACTTGTAAACTTCTGAAGAACTCAGCAAATTGACAGAACTCTGCAGTTCAGCGGGGAGTTTACTGCCTTGAAGTCGCACAATGAGATTACAAATAAAATATGGACAGGGCTTTATGCAAGAAATGCTACAATTCTAACAGCCTACTAGCAGACAAGCACTTACGAAACTGTTCAACTGGCCACAACTTCTCCAACCTGCAATCAACAGGAAAAAGAAGCTGAGTCACTGGTATCAGCTTTGGCTCAGAAGAAAAAGCCAATGTGAGCCCCCATGGCTGTTCTTATATTCAATATAGGAAAACAGAATTTTAAAAATGGCAAAAAAAGATTGAAGGAGAGAAGAATTTCTGATACAGCTGTATCATCCCAAATCACCTTGAGTCCCAGTTCTGGAAGAAAGGTGTGAGAAAAATCAAATAAATAATGTACCACAGTAAACCAACTGTAGTTCAGATCATACTATGCTATGATTCAGCTATGAACACAACAGGGACAAGACTTGCCCAAGATATGCTTCATCTATTATATGATCCTATACAGACTGTATTCAGTTCCAGTCCAGTCTTCCACTACAGCTATAGAAAGGTAACTGTGCTGCTTGCATTCTGCTGAACCTCTCCTGCTCGGGGAGGAGACTCCTATCTGATATCTCAGAAAAGCATGGAAGAGTAACCAATTTGTAAATAATGACAAAAAAATTAATAACAGATAATATTCCTTACAAAATGAAACCAAGGCTAAAAATAGCATGACTAAGATTACAAATAAACCTTACTGCTCTATATATAAAATATTAGTCAAATCTGGCCACTAAAAACTTTCCATACTGTCTCCGGTGGACTCATAGGAAGTCAAAGGGATGTAACAAGATAGCTTCAGTAACCCACTCAAGCCTTTCCAGAACCAGAGAAGAAATCCTGTGCCAGACCTCTACTGAACCCAGCATTTCACGGGCCTAGCCTTATTTGATCCTATTGAACACGTTTTGCTCCAATTTAAGACTAGAATTAGCTACCTATAATTTCATATTTTGCATTTTTCAGTAATGATCTGTTTATCACTAACATGGGAAAAGCTGATTATGCTCACATACAAGGCATGTCTAAATGAATCACTAATGCATATTGGCTTTATTATCAGTTCAACTGCCAAGAAACTCTTGATGTTGTTTGAGGGTCTTAAGAAGTTCCCTTCTATTAGCCATGGTAATCATTGACCTTTCTAGAAACTGTTGGACTGCATCTCCCAACTGCCCTAGCCAGCACAGTCAGTAGTGGGGAATGCTGGGAATTGCAGTCCAGGAACATCTGGAAGGCCACATGACTCCCACTTCTGCTTTACAGCTTCCAAAGTGTCCTAGAGAGAAAAACTGCTAATAATCCAGTTTAAGTCTAGGCATACAGTACCACCATCCACATGGAAGCCCGTTCCAAGGCACATATGGTGCACAATTGTTCCAGAAGTAGACAAATCTGTGCACTTGCCTTGACTAGCAGGACTCAAAAGTCACCCCCATGAAATTCAGTGGGGTTGACTACCAATTATACATAAATAAATTTGCAGCCTTAAAGGATCAAATGGAAGAAATGTACTACTAGTAGGTATCTAGGAAACACAGCAACAATCAGAGATGTCAATAGACTCACAATGCATTAGCTTTCAAAGACCATCGGCTGTTTTATCAGGCAGAGCTGGAAAGACAGGCAGGGTACCACAAAAAAGCAGATCTGGAGGCTTTTGTGACTCTGCCAAGGTCCTATTTGCTTTCCTTGCATGAGTTTTTTAACCATCTTTGCCAAATAAAGAGGCCAGTTGACACTGAAAACTAGCATACTGTTTTATTCTTTAGCTGTAATGAAAATATATCACAATGAATATATCATCTTATATGATTTATCCATCATCCCCTTCCAGTGCCGCACATGCAGTTAAGCGAAACTTTATGCTTGATCTGCTGTCAAATAACTCCCTCGCCAAGGGATCCCAAAACCTGTTTGTCTTTTTAAAGAGCCGCAAGAGTCTTTCCTACAGTTGTTAAACTAAATGAGCCGCCATTCCTTCCCACCCAGGGCCTTTTTCCTTGTCCGTTTTTCAACCACCCCAAAGCAGCAAGTCATTGGCCATTTCCGCACTAGATTAATATAGCGCTATTATCCCACTTTCAACATCCCACGGAATCCATAGGACGTTGAAAGTGGAATAATTGCGCTGTAAGAGCCTAGTGCGGAAATGGCCATCATCACGAACGAAGACGCGTTGGGGAAGATTTTACCACATGACCCTTCCTACTTACTCGTCAGGAAGCCCTGCTGTGCCACACACGCAGGGGCTGCAATCACGCGATCTCAACCCCGGACACTCTCGCCGTCCACGCCAGCCTCGCCCAGCGAGTGGGCGACTGATCCCCCTTTCAAAAAAGACGCCCGCGCGCACCCTTACTTCCCCACGGGGTCCCCTTTCTCCGGTCCCGGGATCAAGCCGCGCCTCCTCGGCATCCAGACGGGACTCCCGGACGCCGAGGGCTCCCAACTGTCCGGCAATCGGCCACCTCCCTCCCTCCCCAGCCCGCTGCCGCCGCTATGGCAACTTGAACTAGCCGCCCTGCCACCGAGAGAGAGCGGTCTCACAAGGCGCCAGGGCCCCCCAGACGTTTTGCATGCCGGGAATCGTAGTTCGCAGGTCGCACAATCGCTGTCCCTGAAAGCGGAGCAGAGGACTACAGCTCCCGAGATGCATTGCGGCAACAGTTGTGGGAACCGCCTCCAACACCACACGCCCCGCACCCGGGGAAGTAGTGTTGCCGTGCGGTTAAGACCGTGCCCGCTTATTAAAGGGACAGGCGCTAATTCCGCGAGAAAGATAGAGGAATACCCTATGAGCAAGAGGACGGAGCCGGAAGACATGAAATTTGATTTTGGAAGGAATGATACACAACCTTTTCCTGAGAGGGGCGGGGTGAGGGGGGTAGAGTGATATTCTCGTGCCTTTTGCCCACAACTGGAGACTTGGCAGTTGGAGGTGAGGCTTGTTTATTGACAGCTGCCATAGGAACATAAGAAGTTACCTTATACAGAGTCGACTCATTGGTCCAGGTAGGGCCATTTCTTCACCAGACTGTTATAGTGCTATTCTTTCACTTTCAACATCCTATGGAATCCTGGGATTTGCAGTTTAGGGAGAGGCCTTTAGAATTCTCAGCCAGAGAGCTCTTTGGCCTCAGTAAACTACAAATCCCAGAATTCCACAGGGTGTTGAAAGTGGAATGATAGCACTATAACAGTCTAGTGCAGAAATGGCCTTGGTCAGTATCCTTGAAAATTACTGCAAGCAGTCCCCCCCCCCTCCGGGGCTTAGATTCCTCCCTCTTGGGCAGCTCTGGAGCAGCCTTGAGGTAGGGGAAGGCTTGCGACATTTCATTTCGACTGTCTGTTTCTGTAGAGAAAAGAGGAGAAAGGCAGGCAGGCAGGCAGGAGAGAAAGTGCAAGTGGTGGGGAGTTTGTTGGCACCTTTAAAGACCAACTGCAGCACTTTGTTAGATAAACACACACACACACATACACACACAGAGGTTACCCTATTTACTGGCATATAAGACTCACTTTTTTCACCAACAAATACTGTTTGAAAATAGAGTGCGTCTTATATGCCAGTGCATCTTATATGCTGGCAGATAGTATTTGCTGGTGTATAAATGGGGCACGTCTTATACACTGGTGCATCTTACACGCCAGCAAATACGGTATGTACTTCCTGCACAGTCTTTTGCAGCTAGGAAAGGGAAAGACACTTGTGGGATTTTCTGCCTCCATCCATTTCTGCACTACACTCTTACAGCGCGATTATTCCACTTTCAACATCCTATGGAATCCTAGGGTTTGCAGTTTAGGGAGGGGCCAGCCGGAAGCAAACCCCAGGATTCCATCGGATGTGGAAAGTTGAATAATCTCACTATAAGAGTGTAGTGCAGAAATGGCCTCAGATGCCAGAAGAATTTGACTTGCCCTGCACTCTTTGGAGCTGGACTTGGGCCGACTTGCTCCGTCCCAACCAGCAGATTATCCTGGACCAGTCGTGCCTTCTAGCCCCACCTGAGGCCAGTGATGGGACTTGGAACCTTCTGCATGTTGTGGCAGTGCTTTGTCACTGTATTCTGCTGGATCAAACAATAACAATCCGACTAGTCTGATTCTTGCATGGACCAGCCAAATGCCTGACCATGGCCCTTTCCGCACCTTACCTTCTTCTGGCACTGGGGTGTGGAGATCACACGAGCAGCCTCCGATGAGAGGCTCTCGTGTCCAGAGTCCTGGGACAAGAAGCGCAACCAGCATGGCTCCGGAGGCTCCACACACCAAGTAAGTGCGCGTGGGGATCGGGAGCCATGAGCAATCGTGCACCATTTTCGGCTTCTAGCCGAAAATGGAAAGGTGCGCGATCGGTGCCTGCCGGCCCTTGGAGCATCACACAATTGTGAGTGCATCATGCAGATCGCTCCTCACAATCGCGTGACGCTCCAGGCGCCCTTTCGCATGGAAAATGCTGTGTGAAAAGATAGCATGACTTAAAAGACAATAACCCTCCCCCATCTTCTTTGTATTTGAATGTCAAGGGTCCATGTCGCCATCACACCTAATAGTCACAGAGAGGTGTTGTTATATGCCTTCAAGTTGACTCTAAATTATGGCTATTCTATTATGTAGTTTTCTTCGCAAGATCTCTTCCTTCCTTTTCAACAGTGTGATTTGCCCAGGTTCCCCCAGTGGGTTTCTCTGAGAGAGAAAGGATTTGAACCCTGGTTTCCCAATAGAGTTTTCAAGGTAAAAGGCATTCAAAGGAAAAAAAATGGAGTGGCATTAATAGTGATAGGAAATGAGATGTGGCAAAAGCTGTTGGGATATAATGTGAAGTCTAACTGAATATCAATCATTCAGTCTTGATTTAAAAAAAGAGCCCAGGGAAAGCCTACCAATATATTTGCAATCCAGGCTTATGCCCCCACCACAGAGGCAGAGGTGGAAAACATATGTTCTACATGGAGGCCATGGAAAAAATTTATCATATATCTAAAGAAGACACATTGGTAATAATACTGCTGCACACATATACTTCAGACAATGGGCATTACTTTTTTAACAGAACACCTTGAGAGCTGAGGCAGAAATAATATCATGAAAGAATGAAACTTGGTGGGATGAGTGTCAAAATTAGACTGTAGTAATAGAGGAATATAACTTATTTTAGAGAGAGAGAATACCCCACACAGGAAAGGAGGAGGAATAGCACTATATGTCAAGGATGTTTACCCTGTGAAGAGAGATCCAAGACTCAGTTGCGTAGGGATGGGGGTATGGGGAGGCAGTTCACCCCGGGTGGCAATGTTTTTGGGGGTCCCAGCCCGTAGCCACGCCCCGGTGTGCCCTGGCCACACCCCCATGCTCCCTGGCCACATTCCCACACAAAGCAGCCATGCCCCCAAGCACAGTGGCCATGCCCCACGTGCTGTGGCACCGCCCCCTCCTGCCTCCCCCTCCACACACTCCAAGCTTTGCCACTTCCAAGACTTAAATCTTAGAAGCCACATTGAGAGCATCTGGGGGGGGGGGTGAGAGAAAACCTCACCTGAGGTGAGAGAAAACAACAAGGATGTCATTGTGGGGGGTCTACTACAGAACCCCCCAAGCCAGTCAGAGGATGCCTTCTTGGAACACATGACCAAACATTCAGAACGGAGAGATATATTAATGGGGGATTTTAACTATCCTGATGTTTGTTGGAAGTCAAACTCTACCAAGAATATAAGGTCCAACAAATTCCTTGCTTGCCCTGTAGACAATTTTATTGTCCAGAAGCGGAAGAGGCAACAAGGGGATCAGCTATTTTAGATCTCATCCTAGCCAACAGTGATGACTTGGTTAATGGGGTGGAAATGGTGATATTCTTAGATAGGAATTACCATGTTCTCCTGGTGTTTGTTATAAAGGAGAAAGGGGAAGCCAAGTGTAGTCAGATACACATTCTAGACTTTAAAAAAAAACTGATTTCAGTAAACTTAGGGAAAAACTGGGTGTGATCCCGTGCTCAGGAATACTAAAACAGAAGGGAGTTCATGATGGATGGGAGTTTCTTAAAAGTGAGGTATTGAGGGCACAGTTTCAAACAGTCCCAATGAGGAGTAAAAATGGGAGGTGTTTAAAAGAAATCAGAATAGATGTCTCAAGAACTTTTAACTGAGCTAAGATTTAAAAGGGACATGTACAAGTAAGGAAAAAGGGATAAATCGCCAGAGAGGAATTGAAATGAATAGCCAACAGATGTAGGAAGATAGTCAGAAAAGGTGTAGTGCAGAATGAGCTTAGGCTTGCTCGAGAGGTTGAAAACATGAGCTTTTGGAGGTTATTTTATTAAAAAGTTTATAGCTATGTAACTACAAACATAAATAAAACAATTACTACTGCTACTACTTATACAGCAAACCTAAAAATAAAAATAGAATACAGAAATGCACAGAAAATAAGATCATCAATTCACTACATGATACAGTAAAAAAGTAAAAATCTACTACAGAAAAAGTGATACAATTACACATTACAAATACTTAAAAAATGGTTTCCAGCTTTCACCACATAGACTCTAAATCACTGATAAAATAAAAAAAACTTCTACTGCTATCTTTCTAAGTATGCTAATTACTGAATCCTACAGTCAGCACACTATTTATCTTCCAAGAAATGTATTAATGGATCCCCAATTGTTCACAAATAATTCTAATGTTCTTTCTCTTATCCAAATTGTTAATCTGTCCATCTTCACTAAATCTTCTAACTTAACTAAGTACTCCTCTTGTTGAAAGCTCAGTACTCTTCCATTTCTGAGCGTATAACAAGCTTGCTGCAGTAGTCATATCATAGAATCTTGCCATATTTCTTTTCTATTGATGCTTCCATCAGTCCCAACAGATACAATTCTAGTGCCTTTTGTACGTTTACCTTCAAAATCTTTTTAAATACGAGATGGATTTGGTCCCAGATTTTTTTGGCCTTGTCACACGTCCATCATATATGGTAAAAAGTCCCCACATGTTCACATTTCCAGCATTTATTTCAAATATCTTTGCACAGTTTGGCCAATTTTTTGTGGTGTAAACCACCAACATTATATCATCTTGTAGAAATTCTCTTTTAAGTCATAACACAGTGTAAATTTCAGTCCCTCAGACCACATTTTCCCCTATTATTCCAACATTATATTATGCCCAACATTTTATGCCCGTTTTACTATACATTCTTTTGTAACCTCTTATTCCATATCTAAGTTTAGCAAAAATTTATACATTTCCCCAATAAATGTTCATCGTTGGCACACAGCTGCTTTGCAAAGTAAGATTCAGTCAGTTCAAAATTATACTTTTTGAAAATTTGTCTTGTATTTTTCTGCTATTTGTCTATATGAAAAATATTGGAAACTGAACCCTTCTAATTTGATTTAATTCTGTACTGGTGTCAAGGTCAGAGACCTGGGCAGTGAGCCAGCCCAGAGAAGGAAGTGTGAGAGCCAGCAAAGTCCAGCTAGGAGGAGACAAGCAAGCACTTTACACAAGGGAGTTCATTTACCAGAGCATCAAGCAAAAGCCATAGTCAGAGTTCCAAAAGCCGAGCGTTAAGAGTCCAGAGATCAATTCAAGGTAGCAGGAACCGGGTGCTGGGAGCAAGGAACAGGCAAGAGGAGGGCTTGAAAGAAGTTTGCCACAAGCAAAGGAAAGCTTCCAGGCAGGCAGTTATATAGTCCAAGACACAGGCGTGGCTAGTCACTGCTTCTTGAACTTAATCAAGGAAGCCTCCCTTTGCTCAGCTCTCTTGAGTCTCCGCCTTGTTTGTGGGCTGATTGGCACAGGCTCCAAACCATCTTCAGAATCGGATCCCTGTTGCCCTAAAGGAGCGGGCAGAGGAACGTCCAAGCCTGCTTGGTCCATGGCAGCAGGGGGAGCTCTTGAGCTGCAGGACTCTTCTCCAGCCAGAGCCACAGGGACCAACAGCTGCTGCTCGTCCTCAGCAGCTCTGACAGGGGCTTCAGTTATCACAACTGGTCTTGTTTGATTGCCATCAATTCATGATAAGTCAGACATTTCTCTTTTGCTGTCACCTCTTTTCTATAGAAAGCTTCTTAAGAGGACACCCATAATGGCATTTTTGGCAATAACTTCAATTTATATCTATTCCATATTCTCAACAAGGCCTTTCTTACATAATGATTGTTAAAAGTTGCATTCACTTTAGTTTTGTCATACCATAAATGAAGGGAATGTTGTGGATGTGACATATCTTGATTTCAGTAAGGCCTTTGACAAGGTCCCCCATGATATTCTAACTCACATATAATGTGAGCTAGACAATGCTACTGTTAGATGGATTTGTAATTGCTTGACTGACTGAACCCAAAAGATGCTCACCAATGGCTCCTCTTCATCCTGGAGAGAAGTGACTAGTGGGGTGCCACAGGGTTCTGTCTGGGGCCTAGCACTATTCAACATCTTTATCAATGACTTGGATGAGGATATAGAAGGCATTCCTATCAAATTTCAGATGACACCAAATTAGGAGGGGAGGCTAATACCTCAGAGGACAGGATCAGAATTGAAAATGACCTTAACAAATTAAAGAGCTGGGCCAAAACTAACAAAATGAATTTCAACAGGGAGAAATGTCAGGTACCAGACTTAGGCAATAAAAATGAAATGCACAAAATATAGGGTGTGTGATACCTGGCTTGACCACAGTACATGTGAAAAAGATCTAGGAGTCTTAGTAGACCACAGACTGAACATGAGTCAACAGTGTGATGCAGCAGCTGAAAAAGCCAATGCATTTCTAAGCTGCATCAATATGATTATTGTGTCTAGATCAAGGCAATGTTATAGTTCTAGGCTGCATCGATAGGAGTATAGTGCCTAGATCAAGGAAAATAATAGTATCACTCTATTCTGTTTTGTTCAGACCTCACCTGTAATACTGTGTCCAGTTCTGGCCATCACAATTCAGGAAAGATGTGGACAAGCTGGAATGTGTCCAGAGGAAGGTAACCAAAATGGTGAAAGGTCTGGAAACCCTAGCCTATGAGGAGCAGCTTAGGGAGCTGGATATATTCAGCCTGGAGAAGAAAAGGTTAAGAGGTGACATGATAGCCGTGGTTAAATATTTAAAAGGATGTCATATGGAAGATGGGGCAAGATTGTTTTCTGCTGCTCCAGAGACTAAGACACAGAGCAATGGATTCAAATTTGAAGAAAAGAGATTCCACCTGAACATTAGAATGAACTTCCTGACAGTAAGAACAATTCGACAGTGGAATATGCTGCCTTGGAGTATGGTGGAGTCTCCTTCTTTGGAGGTTTTTAGAGGCTGGATGGACATCTATCAGAAGTGCTTTGATTGTGTATTCCTGCATGGCATAGTTAGACTGGACGACTCTTGTGGTCTCTTACAACTTTATGATTCTATGAATAGGAATTGGTTCCTACATCACAAAAAAGAAGAGTAGTGTGAACATATTTGAGCAGATGTTTCATTCAGAACTAAAGATATACACATGTGAATTGAAACAATCAGGTCAGGTAAATTTTGCATGAGTAAACAAAAACACTTTGAACCTTCTAAAGACCAAGGCTTCTTCCAAAATGCATCCAGGGATTATTTTTTTCTTTCATCGACCTCTGCTTTTCTTATGATTTCCATTTTGGTGTCTAGGCTTACAGATCTATCCTTTTTTTTAATGTGTTGGGAGTAGCTGGTATGGAAGGCTGATCAACTCTCTCTGTTTTTCTCCTTTTTACTGTTCACACATGCTCAACAAGGGATTCTGGAGGCAGCTACTGTTTACCTTGCCTACTGAAGGCCAACAGCTACAGTAGGATCAGTTACCTTAGAGTCCCATTCTTTCCCAGCACAAGGTTTATTGTATTGTTTACTGCAGACATGCTGCTACCCACGCTGCTCCTGGGAACACAAAATAAGGGGCTGCAATGTAGGCCCCTCCTCCCCCTCCCTCACTGAGGTACCAGAAACTGGAAGCAGATATTGGCGGCCAAGAAGATGAGATACTCACAATCTGTGTCAAGTCCAGCCTCCCTCCTCCTTGGAATTTCTTTGAGTGAGGAGAGAGGAGATGGGATTTGGGTGAATGTAGCAGCAGCTCATTTTTGTAAATGAAATTTGGAGAAAAACTAGGAAGGAGAGAGAAAAATTGGAATCCAGCAGCCCCTTTAAGACTAACTAATTTATATTTTAGCATGAGTGTTTGTGGATGTCAATCCACTTCCTTGGGTACAATGATTGAGGCAGTGGGTTGATACCCACAAAAGCTCATGCTAAAATATAAATCAGTTATTCATTTTTTAAAAAAGTCTCTAGTGCATCTGGAAGCAGAGATAAGCCATTTCCACACACTAGTGTTATAGTGCTATTATTCTCCTTTCAATATCTTACGGAATCCTGGGGTTTGTAGTTTAGGGAGGGGCATTCAGAATTCTCAGCCAAAGAGCTCTTTGGACTCAGTAAACTATAAACTCCAGAATTCCACAGGATGTTTAAAATTGAATAATAGCATTATAACAGTGTGGGGCGGAAGTGGCCATAGGCTGCATAAAATGAGGTCCCTCTAGTCTTGGGGCGGAGAAAAGAGTTTGCTTTTGTTATCCAGTTTCTCAGGTGACTGTTAAAATTTTGTGGTCTGTGATTTGTGCCAAGAGCACAGCTGTTTTCATTTTCTTTTCTTTAAGAGCTATAACCATACCAGCACTCAGTGCAAGGATGTTACCATCGTTGCAGGACTTCCAGAAAAGAAAGAAAGAAAGAAAGAAAGAAAGAAAGAAAGAAAGAAAGAAAGAAAGAAAGAAGGAAGGAAAGAAAGAAAGAAAGATCTACAGGTATCCCTTGCTTTTCAATGATCCATTCTTTCAACTTTTTTCAATTATAGCCAGAACCCACTTATTCGACTCGTGGTCCACTTTTTCAACCAACATCAAATATTGTAATTGAAAAGGGTTGAAAGAGTGGATCATCAAAAAGTGACCATGTACTGCTTTTCCTCTTAATCAACTCAGTGCCATATTTTTTTCAGTCAGTACACAGACTGAACAAAAAGATGGCACCGAATAGATTCGTAGTGCATCTCCTAGAAGCTGTGCTTATAATACAGTCCACTTTTTTTCAGTTTACAATACAGTACTTTTGTATATTTCAAGGTAAGCTTTTGTTCGTTTTCCTGTAGTTTTGTAAATACATGCTGTAGTGTGTTATTTAGCTTTCACGCACATGTGCAAGTGATATGTAATGCGTTATTTACTGGGTTCCTATTTTTGACAATTTCTGGTTTTCAACAGCGGTCTGGATCCTAACCTTAGCAGGAGGACACCTGTATTGTATTTTCCCCAGGCTTCTTGGATGATCCCAGATGGAAAGGGGATGAGAGAAAGCCAGACAGAGAATAGACAAATGTTCATTGAGGAAAGGTACATGTTTACTGTAGTTTTTAGATTTCTTGTAGGTAATTTCAAATAATAAATGAAGTTCTTCTGGAAGGCTCAATTCTCCATTTTCTTGTCTATGGTGTATCTTATGGTCTTTTGAACCCTTTATTCAAACACATCAATCCCTAAGTTAAATAAGTGCTCAAAGTAAAAATGAGTTATATATTTGTATTTATCAGGATAGCATTCTATTCCCTACCATAATGTATTCCACAACATAGAAACAAAACACAACAGAAGCTATAAGGTGAATAAGGGGTGTAAGACTGGAAGAATTTATTTTTAAAAATAAAATGTGGGAGGGTTGTGTTAATGGGGAAAAAGGTGTGCTACACTGGATTGTTACTTGCTTTGAATGTGTGTGTGTGGGGGGTGTCTGTGTGTATTCTTAGACAAAGGAAAACAGACTTTTCAGGGACTCTTAGTCTTTTACAGGAAAAAATGACAAAGAGTCTTGAAGCAGGCTAAAGATTCACAAATTTTGACATTGACCATTTCCGCACTAGACTGTTATAGTGCTATTATTCCACTTGCAACATCCTATGGAATCCTGGGGTTTGCAGTTTAGGGAGGGACCTTTGAGTCCATTATCTTTCATTGATGGCAATGCCCCCCACGTGCCCTATGCCCAGCAGATTCATGAGCTACACAAGACTAGGTCAGAGAGATGGCACAAGACACAAAAATTTCATAGAGACTACATTTTTCAACCCATACCACACAAAACATCCAGAAAATTATCATTCATGCCAACTTTTCAGTACACCAAGGACAACAAATTGAGCAGATGCACAAGACTAGATGGGAGTGGTGCCACAAGTCTCAGAAATGACTCAAGAATCACTTTCTACTACCCGTTCCAGGAAAACATCTTTGTTCTGGAAAACAGCCCATAACACCAACATTTCAAGTAGTCATGCTTACCAAATTTACTAATTGCAGAAGAATAAGTGGGAGGGATACAACAAGATGCCCCCCCCCCCAAATCATAGCAGTCTAAACTTCTATATTCTAGAACATGGCCCAAAATGCCAACTTTCCAGGAAACCATATCTGGATGCACACAAGTAGATGGTTCCTGTGGAATTTTTGTGGCTTTTTGTATTCCATCCATTTAAAGCTGTGGGGGTCTGGTGAATTGGTAGGTGGGAGTTGTTATATCTGTTTCATCTTTTACAGAATCCACACGCTGCATATAAATTAAATCAATAAGATAATAAAATGAAAAGTTGCAAAATTTACAGAGTTGTAAAAATAAGACTAGAAGGAAATTATAGCACAGACTATGAACTGTTGATATCAAAAATTAAAGCTAAAGAGGAATGTGAAATCCATCAGCAACCTGAAGAACATCCCTGTAGAATTTAAAAAGCATGTGCAAATAGGTTTGTACTGCAAAGCCTAATTGCCCAAATGCCAGAAGAACCTTTGAGGCCTGTCTCCAGGATTCCATAGGATGTTGAAAGTGGAATAATAGCACTATGGGCCTTTCTGCACTACACTGCTATACTGTTCTTATTCCTCATTCAACGTCCTGTGGAATCCTGGGATTTGCAGTTTAGGCAGGGGCATTTAGAATTCTCAGCCAGAGAGCTCTTTTGCCTCAGTAAACTACAAACTCCAGAATTCTACAGGATGTTGAAAGAGGAATAATAGCACTATAACAGGATAGGGCAGAAAGTCCCTAAAACAGTCTAGTGTGGAAATGGCCTTTGTATATCTTGGTTCAGTCATGAGTCAAAATAGATATTACAGTAAAGAAGTCGGAAGAGTAGGACTTGGAAAGACTGCTATGAAGGAACTAGATAAGATCCTCAAGTGTAAAGATCTATCAGTAGATACAAAAGTCAGGTTCATTGCCAACTTTTGTTTATGGTTGTGAAATCTGCATGGTGAAGAAAGCTGACAAGAAGAAAATCAACACATATGAAACTGTGCTGAAGTGATTCTACAAATACCAAAAAGATAAATACAGTCATCCCTCCACATTCGCTAGGGCCACAGAGGCTCAGGACCCCCATGAAAGTGGAAAACTATGAATTAACTTTTGGCCCTCTCAAACCATATTTAACATACACAAGAAATATGACCACCATATTCAATCCATCATGGATTCCTTTCAGGCATCAGGGTTGCCCTACAAGGTAGAAGTGGCTGGCTGGTGGGGCTTACTGCCACCTCCACTGCTGCCCCATATCGTTTTTAATAGGGACTTACAAGGCTTATTTGCAGTTTCTCAGTATCATGAGAGTTGCAGTCACTATTAAAAATGGCATAAGGAGGCAGCAGAGGTGACAGCAAATAATCTGTGAATAATCAAATTCCCAAAAGTTAAACCCACAAATGTGGAGGGCTGACTGTAAATGTAAAAAGAGCAAATCAAGCTTGAACTCTCACTGGAAGTCAAAGTCCACATTGAGGCTGTTGCACTTTGGATGTATCATGAAAAGACATGACTCATTAAAAAAGGCAATAATGCTGGATAAAGTGGAAGGCAGTAGGAAAGAGGAAGACAGTATTAGAGGTTGGTTGCTTCAATCAAGGAAGCTGTAGCCCTGAGTTTGAAAGCCATGAACGGTGTAGTTGGTGACTAGGGCTCTTAGAAGTCTCTTATTCATAGGGTCACCATACGTCAAAGTTGATTTCTCGGCAAATAGCAACAACAAATTCCAGAATCCCAGCACTCAAACCACTGGACCTTGCTGGATTTCAGAGACAGATATAGCCTCAATTGATTTAAACCTTTCTAAACTGGCAGCCAGCACCAAACTTTGCAGCACTGAACTGAACCTTATCAAGGTTAATAGGCAATACAAATGCAGAGTGCTTGTCCAGTGTGTAACACACTGTAAGACCAACAAAACCATGAAATGTAGCAATCCTCCAACTGATCAGAGCTGACATTAGCAAACCTAAATGAGAATTATATTTTTTGGGGAGGGTATCAGTTCTTATTACCATTATTGCTACCATTCCCGATGTTATCCTGAACTATTCTGTTGTTTTGCATTTTCTTTGTTATTTTTATATAGAGATGCAGTAGTAATGGGAGATTTTAACTATCCTGATATATGTTGGCAGTCAAACTCTGCCAAGACCACAAGGTCCAACAGGCTGCTTGTTTGCTTTGCAGATGATTTCATGGTCCAGAATATGGAAAAGGTGACAAGGGGATCAACTATTTTAGATCTGATCCTGACCAACAGGGATGACCTTGTTGATGAGGTGGAGGTGGTGGGATCCTTAGGAGGGAGTGACCATGCTCTTTTGGAATTTGTTAATCAGCAGGAAGGAGAAGCCAAGTGTAGCCAGACACGCATTCTAGACTTGAAAAAAGCTGATTTCTGTAAAATTAGAGAGTTACTTGCCAAAATTCTGTGGTCAAGGATACTAAAAGAGAAAGGAGTTCATGACGGATGGGAGTTTCTTAAAAGTGAGATACTGAAGGCACAATTGAAAACTGTGCCAATAAGGAGGAAAAATGGCAGGTATCTAAAGAAACTGGAATGGTTGACTAAAGAACTCTCAGCTGAGCTAAGTGTTAAAAGACACATGTACAGAAAATGGAAGAATGATGAAACCACTAAAGAGGAATTCAAGCAAATAGCCAGGAGATGTAGGGAGAAGGTCAGAAAAGCTAAAGCACAGAATGAACTTAGGCTTGCCAGAGACATTAAAAACAATAAAAAGGGCTTTTTTAGATATGTTCACAGCAAAAGGAAAAACAAGGAAATAGGGTTGCTGTGTGGAGAAGATGGCCAGTTACTAATGGGAGGAAGAGAAAAGGCAGAACTGCTCAACACCTTCTTAGCCTCAGTTTTCTCCCAAAAGGATAGAAGTACTCAGCCTGGGGGGAGGGAGGCAGGAGAGGAATGGGGGGAAATGCAGCACAGAATAGGTAGAGAAGTAGTACAGGAATACCAGGCTAAACTAGATGAATTCGGGTCTCCAGCCCCAGATGAATTACATCCAAGGATATTTAATTTAAGAACTGGCAGAAGTCAGTTCAGAACTACTTGCAGTAATCTTTGAGAACTCTTGGAGAACAGAAGTCTCAGCAGACTGGAGGAGGGCAAATGTTGTCCCCATCTCCAAAAAGGGAAAAAAAGAGGATCTAAATAATTATTGACCGGTCTGCCTGACATCAATACCAGGAAAGATCCTAGAGCAGATCACTAAGCAATCAGTTTGTAATTACTTAGAAAGCAATGCCATAATCACTAAAAGTCAACATGGATTTCTCAAAAATAAATTGTGCCAGACTAATCTTATCTCTTTTTACGATATAGTTGCAAGCTTGATAGATGAAGGAAATGCTGTGGGCATAGCATATCTTGATTTCAGTAAGGCCTTTGACAAAGTTTCTTTCCTATCTCAGTCCTGGCACAGCTGATAAATCAAACAAAACAAACTGAATATCTTCCAGCTTGTTACTTACTTCCAGGCAGTAAACAATGAGTCATAAATAAAGTCCAACATAAGTCCATCAGGGTTTCACAGTAAGGGAGTGTCCAAGGTCAATCCGAGCATTTGTCAAGGTAGCAGGTCAGATAAGCTTTGACAACAACTGGAGGGGAAGGATGCCAGCTAAATAGACCCAAAGCCTAGCGCAGCTGTGCCTTGGTTGATTGCTGCCAGTTATAAATTCTTTTTTTTAATTAATTTTTATTAAAATTCTTAATCAAAAAACAATAAAAAAACCTTCCCCACTTCCAGACATCAATTTTCCCAGTTGAATCTGAGTTTAACATTCCATTCCACATAACCATTCTGTTCCGTACATTATCTCCATTTTATAACAATTGTATACTATTACTTTTAGCTTATATGTAACTATTTACAATTTATCTTTTACCACCTCATTTTGTCTTCCTCCTTTCTCACAGCCTTTCTTTCTTTCCCCCTATTTCATTCTTTTATCCAGTTCAATACTCTCGCCATTCTCTTTCAAAGCCCTGGATTGGCTTATTTTTAAGTGAAAAAGTTAGCTTTTCTGTCACTACCATATCCTTTGAATTTCCATTCTTTGAATTTCCATTCTCTTATATCAATATATTTTCCTTCTTTCCAGTGTTGAGCATAAGTCAGTCTTGCTGCAGTTATTATATATAACAATGTCTTTTGATGAGATCTTATTTCTCTTTGTTGCGCTAACATATTCAACAAATAAAGTTCTGGCTTCATTTCAAAGTTAAAACCATACATTCTTTGAATTTCATCATGTATTTCTTTCCAAAACTTTTTTGCTATTTTACAGGTCCACCACATATGAAAAAAAGATCCCTCTTTCTCATCACATTTCGAACACTTTCCATTCCCATTTCTTGTTATTTTTTCCAATTTTACAGGCGTCATGTACCATCTATATAACATTGCCAGTTATAAATTCTGAGAGAGTAACACTGGGTCTCTCTTTGCTGCCTGTGCTGTGCGAAGCTGGGTCTAAGTAAGTGTTCTTCTGTATCTGAAGAGACAGAACTTTCTGTTGGAGCTGGCACCGCCCACTGTTCTGTTTCTGGCACTGTAACCTCTTTCTGTACAGCAGGTCCTGACATGCCCCCTATTTCAGTCTCTGATGTGCCCTCTGTTTCAGACTCTGAGTCAGAGTCCATGCTGTGGAAGCAGGGCATGAGAGTTCCCCATTACGTTCTTGCAAAGAAGCTAGTAAAATGCGGGCTGGACAGGGCTACTGTTAGGTGGATTTGTAATTGGTTGACTGCCTGAACCCAAAGGGTACTCACCGATGGCTGCTTTTGATCCTGGAGAGAAGTGACTAGTGGGATGCCACAGGGTTCTGTCCTGGACCCAGTGCTATTCAACATCTTCATCAATGACTTGAATGAAGGAGTAGAGGGCACGCTGATCAAATTTGCAGATGACACCATTGGGAGGGGCTGCTAATACGCCAGAGGACAAGATCAAAATTCAAAATGACCTTGACAGATTGGAGAGCTGTGCCAAAGCTAACAAAATAAATTTCAGCAGAGAGCAATGTAAGGTCCTGCACTTAGGCAGAAAAAATGGAATGCACAAATATAGGATGGGGGACATGTGGCTGGATAACAGTATGCGTGAAAGGGATGTAGGAGTCTTGGCAGATCAAATGCTGAACACGAGTTAGCAGTGTGATATGGCAGGAAAGAAAGCCAATGCGATTCTTGGTTGCATTAATAGGAGTATGGTGTCTAGATTGAGGGAGGTAATGGTACCGCTCTATTCTGCTTTGGTTAGACCTCATTTGGAATACTGTGTCTAGTTCTGGGTAGCTCAGTTCAAGAAGCATGTCAACAAGCTGGAGCGTGTCTGGAAGAGGGTGACCAAAATGGTGAAGGGTCTAGAAGTCATGCCCTATGAGGAGTGGCTTGGGGAGCTGGGTATGTTTAGTCTGCAGAAGAGAAGGTTAAGAGAGGACATCATAGCCATTTTCAAATATTTGAAGGGATGTCATGCTGAGGAGGGAGTGGATTTGTTTTCTGCTGCTCCAGAGACTAGGACAAGGAGCAATGGATTCAAGCTGCAGGAAAGGAGATTCCACCTGAACTCAGGAGAACTTCCTGACAGTCAGAGTTGTCTGGCAGTGGAATATGCTGCCTTGGAGTGTAGCGTAGTCTCCTTCTTTGGAGGTTTTTAAGGGGAGGCTGGATGGCCATCTGTTGGGAGTGCTTTGATGTGTTGTTACTGCCCTGGCTAGCCCGAGCTTTGGGGATATAAAAGATATCTTTTGATATCACTAATTCGGCTTCACATATCCCTTCCACGTGCTTGCAAGGCCCCCGGACAAGCACACATACAGGCTCGGCCGATAATCGCTGTAATATTCCGAAACAATACAGGCAGGCCAGAAATAGCCGACTCGCCGCTTTAGGAGACCTCAAGGCAAGTACCTCCATTAGGTATGCACGCAACGTTCAAAAGATCCTCTGCCCAGCGCTGGCAGCTTGACGATCTGACCATACAACGCTCAAGTACTCTGCGTTTGCATACCGGCTACTCTATTGATAAATTCGGCTGTAACTCAGTCATTCAAATTCTGACCTTTTGGAGGCTTTGTCTCCAGCCCCAACTCTATTGTTTTCCCTCAAGGACGGCATAGCCTGCAGTCACGTCTGTCCCTATAAAAACCCTTGATTCCGAGACCTTCCTCGGATCACTCCCGAGTTCCAGACCGCCTTGCTGCCGCTTTGCTTGGCAAGCTTCCCCTCAGCTCCACGTGCTGAGATACATCGAACCCCAGCCTCGCTCTCCATCTTCTTCCAGACTTCAGGACAGGTTTCGTATCACCCGAATCAACTATCCCTCTGAAAATCCCGCTATCTTACTCACACCTTTATTTTCCTTAGTTATCTGCGTGCGTGCGTTGCTTACATTGTGTGCCCTGTTTTTAATAAAGATCATTCATCATTTTCAAACCGGTCTGCTTCTTGACTTGGCCTGACCCCGTAGACACTGGGTTACAAGGTCCTGCTAAGTTACCCTGCCTGTCGTAACGCTAAAGCAGTGCTCAGAGCTAATTGTCCCCATCTATCGTTGAGCACATTTCGGTGTCCCTCTCGGGACCCCAAGTAAACAGGGTAACAGTGTGTTCCTGCATTGCAGGGGGTTGGACTGAACGTCCCCTGTGGTCTCTTCTAACTCCGTGATTCTATGATTCTATGATTCTAAGTGTATTTGTGATTGTTAGTCACTCTAAACTCTCCTGGTAAGGTAGAATTTTTAAAATACTAAGTACAACTGCTTTAAATATCTTCCTACCGAAAGATGGGAGCAGGATGAACTGTTCATTATTCCATATAAATTGCAAACTAATAGCCATACACAAATTCAGCAGAAGGGTTTCTCAAGTATTCAAGGATGATTTATGTAAAAAATAATGACTACAATTGTTGGAGATAATTGCAAGGAAAACAGATTACCAGATGAGTCTTTGGTATGTTTATATGCTAATCCCTTGATAACCAAGAATATCTCAATTTGTAGGTGCAAAACTGTGTTTTTGGCAAAGAGAAAATCACTAGAACAAGGGTAGGCTACTGTGGCTCTCCAGATGTTGTTGGGCTGCAAATCCCTTGAACCTTCAGTTGTTTTTGGATTGCAGCTGGATTGCAGTCCAGCGTACAGAGAGCCAGATTTGCTCATATCTGCTCTAGAGGGCTCTAAAAAGACAAAAATTCCTTTGTTGGGGTCCCTTGGTTTAAACAAAAAAATAAAATCTCTGAGAATCTTTGAATCTTGTCTGCAAGTCCTGTCTGGTGTTAGATATTTTTGACCCTAAGAAGAAGCAGGGATAAGCTCATCGGTTTGTGCAAGCCACCATTTAAGACTGAAAGTTGAACTAAATAGCCCCAGGGTATTTTCCATGCTTTATGATTCAAGTGACTGTAAAGGTAGAACACTGAAGTCGTCACATCTTGGATAGGCCAGGTCTAGCTTAGCAGATGGAGGTTGGGAGAATCATTTTAGATGATAACTCCTAGAATCCCCCAGACAACATAAGAGAATTCTAGGAATTTTGATCCCAAAAAGTATTTTATTCCCAATCTCTGGAAGACATTATTCCAGACATTAAGCTGATGGTTCTTAAATTTTCCTTGCCCTAGCTAGCAAATATTAAAGCTGCCTTGCCTGCCATCTTAGGAGAAAGGGTGGGACATAAATTAAATAAATAAAATAAATCTAAATAAAATAAAATAAATCGGAATAGGATGCCTTCAGCTAAGGACTGTGGAAATCCAAATACCTTGTGTGTGAAAGAACAAATATAATTTTGAGACAGAGAGGACTGAGAGCAGTGTCATACAGAGAATGAATAAAATTAGAACTCTGGAAAAAGCATCTTGGGAGGGGGGCTGGCTCTTTCGCTAGGGATCTGATGAAGGAACAGCAGGTTTAGGAATGTCTACTGCAGTGTTTTTTTAAATTAATTAAATAATGATGCTCATAAATTACGCATAAATTGCAGTAAAAGCAGGACATATACCTGAATATAAATCCATTTGTAAATTACGTTGATACACTACACTTGCAAATGTTGCAAGTGCTGTTAAATCTTTTTTTCCACTGGATCACAGGTGGGAATATGTTATCTGGATCATCAGTATTTTAGCAGTCAAATGGGCATGAAAGACCCATTTCTGCTGGCCATGTGTTATACTACAAGATATCAGTAAATAATTTAAAACAGTGATTCTTAACTTATTGTCCATGGACTCCCTGGGGGGCCATGATGTCCTAACAGGGTATCCATGAAGGGCTGAAGAAATCTTAAGAACTTTTACAGTTAAAACAGAATGAGTGAAAGATAGACAGATAGACAGAAAGAAAGATTCGTATGGAATTATTCCAATAGAAATACTATAATGGTACTGCATGCATTTACTTATTTCTCTCTTCTCTCTAAATTTGAAGCCCCTTGATGAGTAACTTTAAATAAATATTTAATTAGTTTTAGGGATTTAAATTCTGAATTTTAGTCTTGGTGGTCTGCAGCAACAAAAGATATGGTAAAGGAAAGATTAAGAACTGCTGGTTTAAAAGATATGTGCATCCTTAAATACCAAAGAAATTTCTAGTACCAAATTTATTTGTGTAATTACTTCCCTCCCTACTAAGGCAACTATGGGGGACCTCCAAAACATAAGAAACATAAACAGTATTACACCTCCAGCAGTTAGATGATTTAGATAATTCTTTATTATAAAGATGTTATGGTGTCCAGTATACTTGGAACAGCAATTTTTGTCGAATAAGACATAATTAGAATTCTAGTCATACCTGACATAAATGTTAAAACTGCTAACCATCTGAATGGCAATAATTGGGCATTCCACTTCCATGTTCCATTCCAGCTGTAAATCTTGTATATCATATTTTTTGTGTTGTGCCCGTCTATCTAAGTTCAGCCTCTGCATTTGTAAGTAAGAGTAATAACAGAAACACCAGTATGCCACCAGTGACTTTGTTCTAAAGGTCTGCTTCCCCCTGCCCCCACAAATTTCTCAGCATTGGGAGAACTGAGCTGTACGTAACACTATTCTGACTGTCAATACTTCTGAAGAAGAGCACATTCCCCGGTCTTTTGTATCTTGCAAAAGAAGCCAGGAAAGTAATTTATTTATCCTGGGACCAGATCTATGCAAAGCATGTCCTCCCCCATTTAGTTGCTACCTCTTTCTCCCACCAAATCAGCCTTTTAGAAGGCATTAAATCAGCCTCCCCTATGCTGCCAGGGGCTAATGGGAACTGTAATCCAAAAATCTGGAAGGCACCTCACTAGGAGATGCTGCAGTGCAAAAAGTGTCAACTTTATGAAGCAGGGTAAGGGAACCCGTGGTCCTCCAGATGTTGTTAGGTTACACTCACTACCAATCATTTTGCTGGTCAGAGCTGCTTCTCAGTAGCCTCTCAAAAAGCCCCATGTTCCCCAGACCTGTTGCAAAGATTATAAAGTAGAAGTACTAAACAATACAGCAATATGGCTGTCTGGAAACTGCTTCCAAACAGTCTGGAAATGGGAAGGTCTATAGGGTTTTTCTAAAGACCTCAATCACTAGAATGCCTTTGTCAAAGGGCATGCATGTTTTTCATTTCCTTTTGATAGCATTCCATCTGCAGTCTTCTATGATAGCCCCGCAGCTTTTCAGTTTAAAATAGTGTACTGGAAGCGTGGGTGTATTAGGAGATGAGAGAGATCCATTTCCATCATCTATTTATTTTTTATAATATATTTTTTATTGTTATAGTGAAAAAGACAAAACAAAAATCAATCTACCACTTTAAATAGAGACAACACACCAAACATAACATGTATACAGCCTAAACTTGCGTTCAAAACATGATTTACACTATTATACACTACACACAAACATAAAAAACAATAGTTTACACACATATAAGTGAACTCCCCCCACTGATTAGGCAACAGCTTATCAATCATTTTCCTTTAGCCCTCTATTACCAATATGAGAAACACTGCACCCCAATAAAAAAAATATTAAATCAATCATTTTACTTAATTGGTGTTAGTTAACTTGTTACAAAATGACAGTACCTATTGTGCAGTCATCTAAATAAGCTTAACAATCTCATTATATATTTATTTTATTTACTCTTTTCATTTACTCATTTTTTTAATTTATTTTGCCACTGTTTTCATGGTCGTTCAGATATGTTACCTGTGTCAATTGGCCTATTATCATTGTTTTGTGAAAAAAAGTAGCAGCAAGCAGGAAGAATTTATTTTACTTATTTTATTTTTGTGAAATTCTACCCACCAATGTTGAGCCCCACCCTCCCAAAAAAAAATCAGTCCAGGTGGCTCTGAAATCTAATAAAGATTTACAAGGAGTAAATAAAGCGCAGGGCCTTTCTGTACTACAGTGTTATAGGGCTATTACTCCACTTTCAACATCGTACGGACTCCTGCGGTTTGTAGTTTAAAAAAGAGAGCGCTTTGGCCTCAGTAAACTACAAATCCCAGAATTCCACAGGAGGTTGAAAGTGGAATAATAGCACTATAACACTGTAGAGCGGAAAGGCCCCCCCAGAGAGACAAAAGTGCCTTTGGGAAAGTGCGGGATCCCGCAGTCACCGCTAGATGGCGACCCAAGGCCAGCCCGGAAAAGGCCGACGGGTGCCTCGATTCCGTCGGAGGAGCCGGTTTTGGCGGACTTCTCGCAAAGGTCCCGACGCCGCCTCGCAGTTTTCAGCGAGTGGCTCCGTGTGGCGCGCCGCCTCGCCTCGCCTCGCCTCGCCTCGCCTCGCCTCTCCAGAGGAGGGTCGATGCCCGGAGGGACTTCGCGAGCAGGCTGCGGTGCGCCTAAACCCGGGACACCGTCCACACTTGGCGGGAGGGCAGGAGGAGCCGCCGAGAGCCCCCCCGTTCCGAGCCACGATCCCGGCAGAGTTTGGACTCGCGGTGAGGAGCCGCGCGCGCGAGATGCCTGGGCAGCGCCTGCGGGGAGGGCGCGGGTCGAGGGGCGCTCCCGTCTTTGGCACCTGGCGGGAGGGTCCTGGGATTCGTGTGTTGGTCTTAGTACTTCTGGGCTGGCTTCGCACTGGAGCGTGATAGCGGCGTTGTCCCACTTTCAACTGCCTGTGGAATCCTGGGGTTAGCAGTTCAGGGAGGGGCATTGCTGGGTATTACTAGGAGGCTGGTAGCGAGGAACAGACGTTTTGTATGTTTATTTTTCATATTTATTATTGTATGTTTAATTTGTCATTGATTGCTCTGTAGAAACACAAATTATACTTGCATGCAGACGTATACATCTATAAAACCTCCAGCTGTAGATTCTGTGCACACTTTTAAATGAGAGTAAATCCCACTGAATGCAGTGACACTCACTATTTATTTACTTACTTATTTAAGAATAAGAATAAAAATAAGAATTTTTAATAACTATCCAGTGGAATGCTGCATGTTGAGTACTCCCTATTTACTTATTTAATAATGATAATAATTTCATAATAGCTATCCAATGGAATACTGCATGTTGAGCATTCCCTATTTACTTATTTATTTAATAATAATAATTTCATAGTAGCTATCTGGTGGAATACTGCAGTCCTCTCCATGTTGAGCACTCCCTATTTACTTATTTATTTAATAATAATAATTTAATAATAACTATCCAGTGGAATACTGCAGTCCTCTCCATGTTGAGCACTCCCTATTTACTTATTTATTTTATAATAATAATTAAATAATAATAATAATTTTGTAATAACTATCCAGTGGAATACTGCAGTTCTCTCCGTGCTGAGCAGTCCTTATTTACTTATTTATTTAATAATAATAATAATAATAATAATAATAATAATAATAATTTAATAATAACTATCTGGTGGAGTACTGCAGTCCTCTCCATATTGAGCATGGTTAAGTGTGATGCTGCTCTAAAGAAGAAAAATTTGTTAAATCTGTATTCAGGCAGCTCCGTATTGTTAAATGGAATAAACAGATACCATGTTTGATGATTAAATGTGTCCAATTTAACATAATATTCTACATTCCTTGGCATCAATGTACGCAGCTGACTATGACATTAACAAATAGGTTGAAAGTTTGTGAAATGGTTCATTATCTTTAAGTGTCTTTTTTTTTTCATTTCTCACACTTCATATATTGCATCCTACCCGTAACTGTCATGTAAACAATAGTTTCCCTATGTTGAAACCTCATGTTATCAATATTAATGTTAACATTAATCAAATCAGTAAACAGATTACAGAATCCATTACTCCACTCTGTTCATCTATCTTCTAAGTGTTCTTTCATCTTGAACAGGTCCACCACAAGTGAATAAAGCTACCTACTTGAGATTTAACCTTCCAGTAGCTTGTGCTATCATCACTGTTTGTTTTACTTAGTTTGTTAGAAGTGATATGCTGTTGTCTTATTAATTTTGATACCAGTAATCTCTCCCATGTGTATAAAAGAAATGTTTTATCTTCTATAAAATATTCTTAGCAATCAATAATACTAGGGGTTATTTTATTTAAAATCTTCCAGTCATTCAGTTATTTATATTTTAAACTGTTCTGGTTCACATTTTTAGCTTTAAAGTAGCTGATACTTTTTGTTTGTTAACTTTTGAAGTTAACAAGTTTGTTAACTTTTCAAGTAAACAAGGTTGTTAACTTTTCAAGTAACTTTTTTTTAAACAACTAAATCTCCCAACTGGCTTCTTGGTCTTAATCTGTTGTTTGCTTATCACATTGTTAAGGCAGGTGATAACTAAATAAACTTATCATAGATTATCAACAGTTAATCTTATATTTTTCTGTTATGATAAAATGTTATTTATAATGAGTCCCCTTGTAATGATATAAGAGATGTCTTTTTTTCTGGTGAAGTTTTTTAGATTTTCTTGCAGACTAAATTTATCAGTCATCAGGTGCTTGGAACTATTAGTGACTTCAACAGATTTAAAATTAAATTATGTTTATTTATTTGATAATATAATCAAATATTTGTTACATTTTTTATTTGTTTTAGTTAAAACTAGACTTGCATATAGTTATAATGCTTGTATATAGTTCTCAAGTACTTGCAAAGAAATTATTGGATTTTTCTTGATTTGGACAATGTGCTTTCTATTTCTGAAGAAAAGAATTTAATTCATAAGATGTATACTTATTTACACAGTATGACATGCTTTATAATCTGAAATCTCCCACAACCAAACCCCCTCTTTTCTTTTTCTCAGACAACACAGTTATACTTTACTTCTAGAATTATTTTTGCCTATTTAAAAAAAATACTTGTTTAAATTTGGTAGGGGAGATCAATCTTTGAAATGCTGGCAGTGATAATAGTATCAAATAGACAGTGTGATGCGAAAAGATTTAGGAAGAATGGTGCTTGGGACAATATCTGAAGAATCATACAATACTGTTCAAGGGGATGTGACTCACAAGAGGATTATGAGAAGGAGAGCGAGGGGAGAGTGCCTATCCGGTGGAACACTATTTAAGGGAATAAATTCTATTTGAGCATCTTGGGTTTTCTGTGTTGATTTGCGGGGGGGTGGGGAGGGTATCTGTTTTTATAACCAATTTTTCCCTGGTGAGCTTCTTTTGGAAATACATTGTGAACACTGTACTGCTCTCTTTTTAAACGTTTACCTTTGTAGAATGCAGTCCCTGGGATGGGGGGGGATACATAACAGCATTAAATAGTTGGAATGGTACTTGAAAGCGAGTTGGGATCTTTTCTTTTTTTTAATTTTTTGTAGAATTCTATTTTCTTACAGGGAGAAGTAGGTGGAGGTTTTGCTTTTGTTTTTCTGAAGAGACTCATGGTTTTCTGTGTTCTTTTTCAGGGAAACAAACTTGGTTAGCCTCTTTCCCTCTCCATGTGAAGAAAGATTGTACAGGACAATGAAGTCACTGCAGCAGTAGACCTAGGAAGATGAGGTGCCTAACTGAATTCTTTCAGCTGCTGATTCTGCTGGAAATGGGACAGAGAGGTCAAAGCACAGAGATGTGCCCTTCCTCCTTATGTGACTGCTCGGATTGGGATCACTACAAAATTACCTGCAGGGAAATACAGTTGATCCCCAGACTCCCCCAGGGCACCCAAATTTTGTGAGTATATGGGATTCATTTAGTTGAATATGTAGGTAGGAGGCAGATGTGCAAGTGACTTTCTGTCTTTGGACGGGGTTCATTTTAAGGGAGAATATTCAGAGACAGACATTGTGCTTTAAGACTGCTGAAATTCTAAACTAATGTTATTCCAAACTAAACAGAATTTCAAGCATTTTTTCTTAATCGTGTGTTTCTAACTGGCCGTGCTCTTTCATTTAATACAAGCTGCTACAGAGGACACCCTCATCCAGATCAGAAGCACACTTTATGGGGGATGGAACTTGGAACTATTACTTTTTTGACTACAACTCCAAAAATCCTCCACTGGAATAGTGATTTGCTGAGGGATATTGTGGATTGTAGTCCAGAAAAGTAACTCGTCCAGAATCAGTGTGGGAATGTGGAGAGCAGAACCTTGGTTCGCCCATTCTGTTTTCCTGGTTCCCTTTCCTATTCTAGTTTTAAAAAATATGCAAATAGCAGCTCAAGGAATGGAGTCAGAAGAAAAATGTGTACTCCATTCCATGGTCTTGCTTCCTATTGCTCCATAGCCACCATGGTTGCAGTCTGTAAAGTAAGATACGAGGCTGGTACAAGTGCATAATTAAACAAAGTCACAGAATCATAGAATCGTAGAAATGTAGAGTTGGAAGAGACCACACAGGCCATCCAGTCCAACCCCCTACCATGCAGGAATACCCTCAAAGCACTCCCGACAGATGGCCATCCAGCCTCTGCTTAAAAACCTCCAAGGAAGGAGACTCCACTACACTCCGAGGCAGCATATTCCACTGCCGGACAGCCTTGACCGTCAGGAAGTTCTTCCTGAGGTTCAGGTGGAATCTCCTTTCCTGCAGCTTGAATCCATTGCTCCTTGTCCTGGTCTCTGGAGAGGCAGAAAACAAACCCTCTCCCTCCTCTACATGGCATCCCTTCAAATATTTAAACATAGCTATCATGTCCCCTCTTAACCTTCTCTTCTGCAGACTGAACATACCCAGCTCTCTAAGTCTATCCTCATAGGGCTTGGCTTCCAGGCCCTTCACCATTTTGGTCACCCTCCTCTGGACCTGCTCCAGCTTGACCATGTCCTTCTTGAATTGGGGTGCCCAGAACTGGACACAGTATTCAAGATGAGGTCTAACCAAAGCAGAGTAGAGTGGTACCAGTACCTCCCTCGATCTAGACACCGTACTCCTATTGATGCAGCTGAGAATTGCATTGGCTTTCTTGGCTGCCGCATCACACTGCTGACTCATGTTCAGCTTGTGGTCTATTAAGACTCCTAGATCCCTTTCACACGTACTGCCATCTAGCCACGTGTCCCCCATCCTATATTTCTGCATTCCATTTTTTCTACCGAAGTGTAGAACCTTACACTTCTCTCTATTGAATTTCATTTTGTTAACTTAAAAGTGTCAGGTTAGATTTTTACTATGGAGTAGATTCCTCTGAACTAATCAAGAGTGAGTAAACTTGCTCAAGATTGCATGGGAGGGAACACGTAGGCCATTTCCGCACTAGACTGTTATAGTGCTATTATTCTACTTTCAACATCCTTTGGAATCCAGGGGTTTGCCTTTGAGGCACCTCCCTAAACTGCAAATCCCAGGATTCCATAGGACGTTGAAAGTGGAATGATGGCACTATAGCAGTCTAGTGCGGAAATGGCCATAGAAGAGATCTGCAAGTAAATACTTTGCTGGAGTAAGCTCTGATAAATACACATTTGCTGCTCCTGGCAGAAGGATTTCTGAATAGCTTCATGGGAGAAAGTTGGCTGCTGAGAGTGTTTATTAACTTGTACCTATTCCTGCAATATTACTAATATAGCTTTTAAGCTATTCTGCATGATTTTAAAATGTTCATTTTTTCAGTAAGGTGAACGAAGACTGCATATATCAACATGTGCCTTTTTAATTTAATAAGACAGACATCATTAATTAATAAAGAGACATCCTGTGATGCCTCCTCAGGTTCTTTATTTACACCACATGTTTCATGATATCAGGATGTAAGAGGCTGATTTTGGAGAACAGCTAGAAGAGATAAAGATGTAGTTTAGAGGTACGAAGCAATATATTCAAATGTTATAGGAAGAACTATAATGTGAGCATTTCAGCTGAAGTAGGTGACAGAGTTTCTAATAGTTGTGTTCCATAGGTTTAAAGAGTTGGTTTTTGGACTAAAAATCCAAGAATTCTGCCCCCCCACTCCAGGCAGCATTACCACTACTGCCAAAAAAGACAGATGACTCAGACAGCAAATCAACCCCAAACTTTCCCAAGAAGCCAAAGTGTCTAAACTGAGTCCATTGTACTGTGAACATATCATGAGACAAGACTTATCAGAAAAGACAGTAATACTTGGTAGAGTGGGAGGCAGAAGAAAAAGAGGAAAACTGCATTACAAGCCAATAAAGTCAAAGAAGCCGCAGCCCTGAGTTTTTAACATCTTATCAGAGTTGTTAATAACAGGGTATCTTGCAGGTTTTTCATTCAGGGGGTCACCATAAGTCATAAACAGAGAAATAAGTAAATGCAGCATTGTGGCAGGAGTTTGCTACAGGCCACCAAAGCAAGAGTAAGTGGTGGACGATGCTTTTCAGAAACAAATCTGAGGAATCTCAAAGATGCAAGAGTTAGTAGTTATAGAAGACTTCAATAAGGTATGCTTATTGTTTGCAGATGACACAAAACTAGCAGGAATGGCTAACACACTGGAAGATAGGAACAGAATTTAAAAGGGCGTAAATAAACTAGAAAATTGGGCAGAAATTAATAAAACGAAATTCAAGGGATAGAATGCAAAATTCTACATTTAGGTCATGAAAACCAAAGTCACAGCTGTAGGTTAGGGGATGCATGGGTCAACAGTACTACAAGAGAAAAAGATCTTGGAATTATTGTTGATGTTAAGTGTAACCTGAGCTAGCAGTGTAAAGCATGAAGAAGGTGCATGCTATTTTATCATGCACTAACGTAGTTACCCAGCATTGCTTGAGATTTTATTTTCCTCTTAAAAACTCACTAAACTGTCCTCTCCAGTACCTGTAACTTTTCCCCATATTTTCCAGTGCGATCTGTATTCAGAGTTATTTACATACACGGTTTGGGTTCCTGAGGGAATACACTGTCCTCCTCCTTGCTGCTAGGCCTCATCTCTGTAGCAACTAGCCTATTCCAGTACCTGTAACTTTTCCCCGTAGTCACCAATCCAGTCTGTGTTGCCTGGTGATGTTTATGTACTAGCTTTTGATTTTTTTGCTTTCTGTTGAATTTGTACGATGGCTTTATGTTTTTCTGGAAGCACTTTTTGTTTTGAATTTCAACTTTAAGGCCCTTTTTGCACATGACTTCAAATGCAAAATGGCCACGGGAGCGATGCGGAATCACGAGGACAGTTCTGCATGATGTCCTTGCAATCCTGCGTCACTCCCGTGGCCGTTTTGCAGCAATCGCGGATTATATCATTTTCGGCTCTTTGCTGAAAATGACCCGCAATTGTACGTTCCTCCCGCATCCCTCCTGCGCTTACCTGGCTTGCGGAACTTCAGGAAGCGTGATGGCTGTGCTTCCTCCCCCAGAGTAGCCTGAGAAGGTACCCGGCTGCGCTGTGGGAGGAAGAGGTGGAGCTATCACACTTCCTTCCGTCCAGCACGGAGCTGGAGAGGAGGGAAGCGCAGGGGACACGATTTCCTCCCGCAAGAGGCTTTTCTCACGATCCCGGCGTGATGGCACCGTGAACAAGGTAAGGTGAGAAAAGGGCCTAAGATTCCTCACATATGGAACCCATATAATCTACTGTGTGAGGTGAGAAGACCTTGTAACTATGTTGTGTATGTCATTTTACTTTTTCTCACATATGCCTCCCAAGAGTTTTCTGGCATCTTTATTGATGGTAGGCCTCATTTCCATTGCAACCGGCCTGAGGCCCATGAGGTCTCTGGGTGGGAATTCTAAAGGCTGCTCCCTAAACTGCCAGCGCCAGGATTCCACAGAATCTTCACAGCCAGCCAAGCATAGGAGGTCTTCTTGCCTCAGACAGCCAGTCGTATGAAGTCTTCACCTTCCTGATGCAGACAAACAGACAAACATTGACTTTTATATAGTAGATTAATTCAAGCATAGTTTCCAAGTCGAGGGAAATAACAGTACTACAATCTACTGTGTTGGTCATCTGGAGTCCTGCATTCAGTTCTGGGCACCTCATTTTAAGAAGGCTATGGAGAAGTTGGTGCAGGTTCAAGGAAGCGCAGCAGTGGTGATAAGAGGTACAAGGAATAAAACATGGGGAAAGGCTGAGGGAGCTGGACATGTTTAGCTTGGTGAAGAGAAAACTGACGGATGACATGATTGCATTTTTTAAACACCTCGAGGACAGATAGGAGAAGAGATAAGACAGAAATCTGTCTGTAAGTGTCTTGATGTCAGTGCAGTGAGCCGTGAGAGCCAGCATGGGTTTGTCAAGAACAAATCCTGCCAAACCAATCATATATCCTTTTTTCAATCAGATTGTCAGTTTGATAGATGGTAAAAATATTGTGGATGTCATTTATTGGGATTTCAGAAAAGCATTTGATACAGTCCACCTGGGCACTTCATTTTAAGAAGAATATAGACAAGTTGGAGCAGGTGCAGTAAAGGACAGCAAGGATGATAAGAGGCATGGAGAGCAAAATATACAAGGAGTGGTTGAAGGAGCTGGGCGTGTTCAGCTTGATGAAGAGAAAACAGAAGGATGACGGAATTGCGCTCTTTAAATACCTCAAGGGCTATCACAGTGAGGAAGGAGCAGGCCTGTTCTCTGCGGCTTCAGAGGGTAGAACTATTTCTGATGGTTTAAAGTTACTGGAGAGTAGATTTGAACTGAACATTAGAAAGAACTTCTTGAGAGTAAGAGCGGTTTGACTGTGAATCCAGTTGTGGGCATCTTCAAAAAGAAGCTGGACAGCTACCTGCTTGAGAGGCTTTAGCTAGAGATCCTGTATTGAGCAAGGACTAGATGGTTCATGAGCCCCATTCCAGCTCTATGATTCCATGAGTATGTTTTTTATGTGTTTATGTACCCCTATTACTTCCTATATTATATCTTGTATTTGCACTACGGCATTTATGAATATAGTATTGTTGTATGTGCCTTCAAGTCATTTCCGATTTAGGCCGACCCTAAGGCAACTCTGTCATGGGGTTTTCTAGGACTGAGAATGTGCAGCATGCCCAAGATTGCCCAGTGGGTTTCCATGGCTGGGTGGGGAACTGAACTCCGATCTCCAGGCTCGTAGGCCAGCACTCAAACCACTACACTACACTGGCACTGGAAAAGTCAGTGGTCATGCTGGCTGGGATTTGTAATCTCAAAAATTATTTTTTCCTTGCTCTGTACAAAACAACCATAGTGAACCTAATAGGAGCAAGCTTCTGTCTCTGATACTCTTTCCTGCAGATCAGCTACCTTGAGTCCCAATTTTGGGAGAAAGACATGTTGTTGTTGTTGTTGGTGGTGGTGGTGGTAGTAGCTCTAGGTGTTTGTTGTCCGGGAGTGGAGAGTGAGTGGAAAGAGACCACATAGGGATGGTTTGTTCTTCTTTTCCTCTCCTTCCTGAAAGGAAATCCCACATAGGGGCTAAATCTCTCAGAAGAGAAGGTGGCTCCATTCCCCTGTGAACATGCGGGATGGAAAAGGTGGTAGGACAGCACACAGGATGAACAAAAAAGAAATGCTCACTTAATTTCTTTATGTAGGAGGCTAAATTAGTCCAACATCTGCAGAGGAAAGTAAAGTAGATGTAAGCTGTGTAGTCAGTTACTGTACAGTGGACCTCCAGAGGTTGTTGCAATGCAACCTCCATCAGCCGTAGTGGAGCATCCAGGTATGATCAGTTAACTGCTGAGCCTATAGCTAGCAAAGTCAGAGGGCTTTCAGTATGATCCTGCGCTAAGGCATAATTTGTCACTCCACCCTGAATGTAGCCCTTTTCATCTGATTTTGAAAGCTAAGCAGGGCTAGACTTGGTTAGTACTTGGATGAGAGAACAAGCAGGGAAAATCAGGGATTTCCAGATGGGACTAGGAAAGAATTCTGTCTGAAACCCTGGAGAGTTGAAGAAATCAAGTGCTGACAATGCTGCACTAGGATATCTTACTCAGTAAAAGGCAGTTTCATTTTAGCCAGCCTCCTCACTTGTCTGCATACAGTTCATCATTGCTTACAACTGTCAGGCGCACTGTTAAATATGAGGCTGGTACAGTGACCATATCACTTGGGCTTACACAGATGCTTTTGCCTATGAGTAGATGCCAGACATTCTCTGGGGATGAAGCTAACTGACGCAGTCTTGGAACATCAGAGAAGGCTACACACTGTATAGTCCACAAGACACAGTGCGCAAGTTCCTTCACCAGTTTTTCTTGATATGATTATTAGTACATTTTTTGGAAAAATAATGTTATGCCCTGTTGGAAACATTAGGTTATTAATGTTATGGAATTAGACATAATGTATGACTCCTGGGCTTGTGAAATTGTATTGCCACATTCTCAGAATATTAAGGAGTGTCTAGATGTCATCTTCCTCTTGTAATCCCTTTGTTCTTCCATTACCACCTTCTTTAAAAAGAACGAAGAAAACTACATTTTAAAGATGACGTAGTTACAAAATGCCTTTTGACTGGTAATACAGGAACCAGCTGTCAAATCTCTGTCCTTCCTGTTTAAAGGAGTCGCGAAAGGGAGAAAAACATTTGTACCTGATGGTCACTGCAGTTTTTGCATGTTACAGCAAGCTTAATCAAATTATTTGTTGTTGTGTGCCTTTGAGTCATTTCTGACCTATGGCAACCCAAAGGCAAACTTATTACAAGATTTTCTGGGGCTGAGAGTGTGTGACACACCCAAGGTCACCCTGTGGGTTTCTATGACAGAATGAGGAATCCAGGGTCGTAGTCCAACACTCAAACCAGTACACTGTATTGCCTCTTCAGTTATTACTACAGAGTAAATCCTAGTAAGGAAATAGGCAAAGAGCAGTTTTGTTGTTGTTTTCCTTTTCTGGTCAGGGCAGCTTTCAGAATTGGCAATTATATCAACATAGTCTTGAGATTTACTGCAGTGTTTTATGTACTAACCGAGGTGACGGTCACTGAAATATGAGTCTTTTTATCTTTATTTTCATGTTGGGAACCCAGCTTCTGGTTTTCTGAGAGCAAGTACTTGGAGATGTTACTAAACGTCTTGTTTTTAAATTATATTGCTTAGTTGGCATTTGTTTTTACCATGGGCTTTGAATTGTACCATAATGGATGTTTTTTGAAGTGTTTTAAACAGATTGGCCATTCAGGTTCTGCTTATTGTGTGCACTCAGACTCCAAGGCCTGTTAAAGTACAATAAAGCTCAAGAATTGAGGAAGATGTACTTTACCTTTGAAAACTCCAGCACTAATTAGTTTCTTTTTCAGTTTAGTTCCAATTGCTTCAGGAATAGCTAAAGAGTTTGTTTACCTTCTCAGGACAACTGATTCAAGACACTTGAGTTTTAAAACCTTTTTGAATGCTGTATTGTGAATGTAATAATAATTGTGTAGTCATACATAGGCATATAATATTTAAATAAAAGCTAGATCTGGAAACATGTGCAAATATTCAGACAAAACCCATGTCATGGGTTGAATCAGGACACTTAGAGCCCTTTCACACTACATAATTATAGCACAGGCATACCTCAGTTAGCCTCTAACAAAAAACCTCCTTTCTACGAAGTCTTTTTATGCCTGGCCAGCCCCCTTTTTTCATCCTCTGTCTAACTGGGAAGGTTTTTAGCAGCATTGGCATTGGGATCATATTGAAGGAGGGCTAGAGAAGCACAGATTTTCAGTGTCGGGTTGCTGTACCATTGTCTGCAATAAGGTTAACATGGGGAAAAGTGGGATTTTACTGTAGCAATCCTGCTGTGATTGTGTGTATATACTTACAAGATGGAAAGTAAACAGCAGCACCCTCCAGAATCTCTCACTGAGATTATATAAAATACAGAAAGGTGGAATGGATAAGCCTGCCTTATGCTCCCCCATTTTTTTTTTAAAAAAAGACAGAAATCTTAAGTCTATAAATTTGGCCACCAAAGTAGAAGTCAAAAGAAAGGTGGAGGCAGTGAAAGAAAAAATTGTCACTGCATGTATTTTGGAAGAAGCTTTTGAGTGGTCTCTAGATGATTGAAAAATTTTTTGTTTCCTTATGCAAGTCTTGCTTGATCTGATTGTTTTGTTTCACATGTGTATGTGGTTAGCTTTGGATAAAAAATTTGCTGAAACTAACAGAACTGCTGTTTCTTGTGGTATAGGTACCTATTCATACTTCCATGATATTTTTGCCTCTGGTACCAGAGTTTCTGTTAAAGAATAGGCGTACCTGTACTGTGATTCTATTTTGACTGCCATACTTCCATCCTTTGGAATTCTGGGAATTGCCATTTAGGAACAGGAATTTAGAATTCTCAGAGAGCTGCAGTACCTCTGCAAACTAAATTCCAGGATTTCATAGGGTGTTGCCAGAGCACTTAAAGTGGAATCATATTGCTATAATTGCATTTTATACAAATGTTTCCTGAGATAAAGCAAGGTTTGCCTCTGAAACTGCTGTAACTGATACTTGAACTCAGCAAAAACTTACTATAGGATTTATAAAGGGATGGTGAAAACAGCATTTTTTACTCAAATAGCCAAGGTAGGAGTCTAGAATTGCATTCATTCTTCTGAAACCACAGAGTGCCTCGCTCCTTTTCTGAGCCCTTTCTGTGCTACCCCACAATTATTCAGATGAGAGCTGCAGGGGCCACATGCTCCAGGGCTACATGTTGTCTATGTGCCTCTTGCCTATCCTGACCTAAAATATGTGTGCTGTTTCTAAATAAACATCCTAAAAAATTGAGGGGAAAAGAAGAGAAACGAGTCGCTCTTCCTTCAGTTTTGAGATCCCCCTTCCATGTAACTTTCCCTTTCCACTTAACCACTGTACTTTTTCTTATGAAGCTTTGTAGATTTGTTACTTAGGAGCATTTGTGTGCTGATAATTACTTTCAGAACAGTGATTCGTAAGAAACCAAGGTAAATTTCCACATCTTTGTTTGAATACCCACCAAATGGGAAAACTCCTCTTGCACAGAAATCCTCCACCTAGGATTCCCTCAGAAGTCATACGTGTGTCTGCAGACTTCTTCCAGTTCTTCTAGGAAATAAAATGAAATCAGCAGTACCATTTGGAAAAAAAAACAACTTTAAAAACATATAGAGCAAACACTCTTGCATCTATGGTGACTGTCACAGTAGTCAGTTGTTTCAGGTCATTCTATTTGAAAACTGCGTCTTCTCTACTCAGAAGAGTAGTGGAATGGCATTGCACTCTTTCATGCCATCCCACTGTATTTTCGCTTCAGTGGTGTTAGTGCCCATGTTTGCTTTCTCACACATGAAATATAACAATGCTGTTTATACCACCTTATTTGTTCTGTCTCCTGCTTTACCTTTTTTTCTTTTTTAAAGGAAGTCATAATTGCACACTTATGGAACAGTGCTATTATGGAGCCAGCCCCACTTCTTGCCCAGATCAGGAAGATGAACTACCATGCCACTTTCAAAAGCATTTTTTTCCTGCTTTTTTCCCTCCTGTGACCTAACACTTTTCCATTTGTATATTGCTCTTTAAACTTTTGTATATTTACTCCTTATTTTGTATATTTACTCTTTATTTACTTTTTAAACTTTTAAACTTTTCCTGAATCATATGGTTGCTCTAGGCATTAATCCTTAATAGGATTACATTGAACTTGCATTATTGCAGTACTTCCCTTCAAAAAGTAATATAAAAATGTTGGCAAACAAAGAACAAGTGTACGGTGGTTGTGGTGACACATGCGTTGAATTCATCCGGCTTAGAGTGCAGAATCATAGCTCAATGTAGGATATGCCAGAGCATCTTGAGCAGATAGCTGTCCAACCTCTTTTTGAGGACATCCAGAGAAGGAGACCCCACCACATCTCAAGGCAATTGGTTCTATTGCTGAACTGCTCTCACTGAAGAGGTTTCTTCTGATGTTCGGTCAAAATCCGCCCTCCTGAAACTTAAAAACGTTAGACCTAGTTCTACCGCCTGAGGTAGCAGAGAACAAGCCTGCACTCTCTTCTTTGTGGCAGGTATTATGGCAGGTGTTTGAGGTATTTAAAGAAAGCGATCATGTTACCCTTCAATCTTCCCTTCATCAAGCTGAACACACTCAGTTCTTTCAATCTTTCCTCATATGTTTTATTCTCCGTACCTCTTACCATCATTGTTTCCCTTCCCTGAGCCTCAACCAGCTTGTCTATATCCTTCTTAAAATGAGGTGCCCAGAACTGAATGTAGTACTTCAGATGAAGCCTGACCAGTGCAGAATATATGGGAACTATTACTTCCCTCAGTTTGGAAGCTGTTCTTCTGTTAATGCAGGCTAAGATAACATTTGCCTTCTTTACTGCAGCATCACATTGCTGGCTCGAGTTCAGCTTATCATCAGAAATGATCCTGTGTCTTTTTCACTTGTAGTGGTGCTGAAATAAAAATGAGAATGATCAGCAAAGTAATTCTAAAACTGGGTTGGGGAATTAATCAGAAACTTTTTTTCCTGTGGCATTTCAGAGAATATTGGCATTCCCTCTGTCATGAAACGTTTTGTTTTTTATATGCAGTTTATTTAAAGCCAGAGCAGTATGACTGCTCTTTCCCTGCTCAGATTTTGATTTTGAGCTAAACTTTCATTTGCGCTAATGTCTCACTGATATTAGTGCACACGTTTCATGAATAGAAGACTACGTAACATGCATATGAAAGAGTATCTTCAAATGAAAGTGTGTCTTAAAATATTTCAGTTTGAAATGCCATGCCATTTATTGTACCTTGCTTTCAAGTATGTCAGTGAAAATGTTCTTCTGTATGGGCTGTTAAATCCATCCTAAGCATTTCTTCATGAAAAGTGTTTTGTTTTGTTTTTCTTTTCAAACTTGAGAATGGTAGTATGATCCTGTAAACCCCAAACTACTGATTTAGGATGTACATTGGGACAATTGTGTCAATGTGTTTTAATGCCACATTACCACTGCAGAACCACCTATTCCATCTGTATAATAACTGGTACCTTTTGTGGGATTGTGGCAAGACATTGATTTGGGTTTGGTTTTCTAAGATCATTAAGAGCATGAACTATTGCATACTTCTCTGGAAAGTTTCTTTTCTTTTGGAGAAGTGTTTTATCTGAATAGCTTTCAGATCCATATTCTACTCTTTGGAGATTTGATCAGCATACTTATTAGTGTGTCCTGAGCCAAGGATAAAGATGTAATTTTACAGACTTTAAGCGGTTACAGCCCCTAAGCTAGTAAACAGGAAACTAGTTTTGGGAATGCAGCTGTGACCTGCTGGAGCATCTATCTTACTAAAAAGAGGATTGTTTGTTTGAATTGCTGCTTATGTGCTATTATCAATACCTGGTTTGGTGATGTTAGTAGAAGTCCTTAGCAAGCAATCACAAAATGAGGGGAAAGGGTGATAAACTTAAATTGAAATACGTCTACAAACAAGACAACTTAGATTATCTTAAATAATTTTCTACAGTACTTTATAAAAATGACTTTTATAGTAGCTCCAGTCTTCTAGTCCTTTTGTTCCTGTTCGTGTGGGTCTGACCGTCATGCATCCTGAATCTCTACTTGCACAGATAGCACAAAAGTACACCTGTTATTCACAGCTGTTTCATTTTCCTGTTTCAAAACCCTCCATGAAGCTTTTGAATCCTGAAATGGTAATTGCCATTGCTCTGAATTTTGCCTGTGAACACTGGAAAAGCATTCACAGCTAAATTGGCAAGATTACTTGTGTGTATTTTGTTAGGTTAGCTGGTCATCCAACAATCAAATTCCAGTTAACTCTGCTGCTAGTCGTGGCACACCAACAGCAGTCCATACACCCTAGAATAGGAATATACATTTCAGATATTGTGATATGCATCACTGGGCTTTATGAGTCTGGCATCCTGTCTAGAGAACATGATATGAAGGAGATGCAGAGTTTAAGGAAGGAAGAAAAATGTGGGGTGAGTCTCATGTTGTGGTGGTTCTGGGGAAATAGCCCAAACTCTTTCAGTCAAGAAATATTTGTATGGCATCCTTCAAGAGGTTCTTAAAGAGAAGAGGCAAATACATAGACACTAACACAAAACACGAACTGAATAGATTGTAGGGTTGCCATTTATATGCTCCATAGCCTTTGCACTTTGTTTCTCTGCTTTCAGTTCAGATTATTACACACTCCTCAAGTGCCTTCTGTACTGTCAACTTGCTAAGATCAAGACAGCCTTAGTATACATAGAAAAATCTGTAAAAGTATAGTAATCTGCCTCTGAATCTGAAAAACTACTAGCTGCCGTCCACAAGATTGGAGATACACTTTTTAAAATCCCTGCAGATTGATTTTCCAGCTGCTTTGTAGGTACGTAGAGGCTGAGTTTCCTACAGCGTAATTTCCGTATGAGGAATTATGTATTAATTGTGCTACACAACCCTTCTTTTAAATGGCAACACTGTACAGTTGAATATTCAATTGAAGCAATGTTATTGTTGCATTTATTTCTATCCCACCTTTCTCCCATATCAGGATTCAAAGCAGCTTACAACAATTAAAAAAGACATCATGAAAAATCCACAAGATACAAAATTTAAAACAAAATTAAGCAATCAAAAAATTAAAGATTAAAACATACATCATTAAATGTACACACACCGGCACAGCAGTTAGTGTCCAGCACATTGTGCAAGATGGGCCCATCAAATGCCTGCCTTTACTTATCTGCAAAAAGCAAGTAAGGAGGGTACCAGTCTAACTTCTCTAGGAAGGGAGTTCTAGAGGCTAGAAGCAGACACTGAGAAGGCCCTCTCCTGTGTCCTCACCAGATGTAGTGGGGGGGGGGTGGACAGAGGTAAGGGCCTCCCCAGCAGATCTCAAATCACAGGCTGTCTCTGAGGGCCAGAGGGTGAGCCTTGTGGCACATGCAGTCATATCAGTAAAGATTGTTACAGTCCGAAAAGGATGAAAAAAATTAACTGCAAGGATGGAAGAAAAAGAATCCACCATTGTCTGCTGCAATGTGCGTGCAGTGTTTGTCTTCATGCCAGAAAACCTCACTGGCTACACTTGCAGCAAGTGCAGACTGGTAACTCTCTTGGAAGAGAAGGTCAACATGCTGCAGCTACGTTTTGAGACTCTTCAACACATCAGAGACACAAGGACTTCCTCGACAGAACAGAAGGGAAATTGATCCTGCAGAACCAGTAGGAAGAAACTGCCAATGAAAACAAAGCAGGCTGTAGCACTGAGAGAGCCCCCTGCAGGGCAGTCACTGTCAAGAGCAGACCATATGCCAGATTTGGAACCACTCCAACTAAGCCATCGCTTCCTATATCTTCCTGAGGATAACAGTAGTGAAGAGATGCAAGCAGGAGACCAGCAGCAACAGACACTGCAAGCTAGGGTAGGAGTCAACCTAACCGACAGTTTCAGACAGAAGAAAAGTGCTGATGGTAGGGGATTCATTGCTCAGGGGTATAAAGGCAATAGTCTGCTAGCTGGACAAGATGGTTTGGAAAGTGTGCTGTTACCCCTGGGCCCAGCTGGCTTCGCTTCAACCAATTGCTCACTGCCTGGAGCATCTCTACTGCACCCAGAAGAAAGATGTTGATTTCCTCTTCAAAATCCAACTCCAAATTCAGTTGTTGTTGAGTCGTCCCAAACTAAAGGGGGCAAAAGGGCTCATATGACCCTGCCGGATCGCGAGGGCCACCGTTTAGATGTCTTTGGCGGTTATTCGGTGTTCAGGACCTGCCCTTTGACGGCCAAGGGCTGTTCCATGGCACTACAGACGAGGCGATGGACCACCTTGTGAAAGCTCATCTGACGGCCTTCACCCCTCGGCCCACCCTAGAAGGCCACCTTCATCACGTTCTTCCTGGAGGCACTCTTCCTACTCTTACAGATCACGCTCTCCTCGCCACTCATCTCTGCAATCTTCCTTACCAGCCTCTTCCCGCCGTTCGTTTAGACGTCGCCAGCCGTCCTCTAAGAAATCCTCCTCGACTGCCAAATCTCGTTTTTGACTCCTGTTGCAGGTCGCTGCCTCTGTCCCTCTTCCAGTACTTCTCCTCTCGGCGTCTTCTATTCTACCCCTGCCAGCCGGGCTCTCTTCAGAGAGATAGAGACCCTCCTTCTCAAAGGGGCCATAGAGCGACTTCCGCCTGCAGCAAAATGCATGGGCTTCTTCTCCCAGTACTTCACGGTACCCAAATCGGATGGCACGCTCCGACCCATTCTGGACCTCAGGGGGGTGAGCTCCTTCATTGCCTCCTGGAAGTTCAAGATGGTCACTCTGTCCTCAATTCTACCTTTTCTGAGGCGCTGGGACTGGTTCGCGTCTATCGATCTACAGGACGCCTACTTCCACATTTCCATTCGCCCTGAGCACAGGAGGTACCTCCGCTTTGCGATCGACGGCATCTGCTACCAATACAAGGTTCTTCCCTTTGGGCTCTCCACTGCCCCCCGGATCTTCACAAAGTGCCTAGCCCCTGTGGTATTTTACCTCCACATGAAGAATGTTCTGGTCTATCTCTATTTGGTCGACTGGCTCCTGGTGGCATCCTGCAAACAAAAGCTATACGAGGACATCCATATTGCCCTCTCCCTCCTTTCTGATCTCGGACTCAGAGTGAACCCCATGAAATCCCACCTCGAGCCCTCGTGCGTCCTAGATTTCATCGGGGCCACTCTCGACTCCACTCGAACCAGGGCCTTCTTACCTCTGAGGTGCACACAGACTCTGTGACAGGCTGCAGCTGCCGTCCTGCGCAATCCATCCATTTCTACCCGCAGCATTCAAAAGTTCCTAGGCTACATGGCTGCGATGACAGCGGTCACCTATTCCTCCTGCCTTCACGCTCGCCCTCTCCAGCACTGACTTCTCTGATGTTTTGACCCTCTTCTCGACTATCAACGTCATGTTCTTTGGGTACCTCGTCCGGTGCGGGACTCACTTCATTGGTGGCTGTCCCCAAGCCATCTCTTATTGGGGATGCTGTTTCTGGAGCCCCGTCCAACTCTCCCTATCACAACCGATGTGTCTCTCCTGGGCTGGGGAGCTCACTGACATGGTTGCACAGCCCAAGGCCACTCGGCCAGCCTGGAGTTGCATCTTCATATCAACACGTTGGAGCTACTGGCAGTTTTCAGAGTGCTTCGGGCTTTTCGAAACCTCGTTGTCGGGCAGACCATCCAGATCCTATCAGATAGTACAACAGCTGTCTGTTACGTGAATCAGCAAGGAGGCACTCACTCTTCCACTCTGCTCCATCTGGCTCTACGCATCTGGGACTGGTGCATTCCACTACGGATACACCCCGTTGCAGTCCACCTTGCAGGGCGGGACAATGTGACAGCAGACATGCTGAGCGGGGACACAGGGTGTCATCACAAATGGTCCCTGTCCGATGCCGCCTTCCGGCAGATAGCATCCCGATGGGGCACTCCAACTGTCGATCTCTTTGTGACCAATCGCAACAGGAAGTGTCCCTGTTATTGCTCAAGAGCCGGCCTGCGCCCCAGCTCTCCCGGCAATGCGTTCCAGTTTCCTTGGAACAGAGAGTTCCTTGCCATCTTTCCACCATTCCCTCTCCTAGGTCGAGTGGTGGCGAAGATCGCAACAGACAAGGCATACGCCATCTTTGTCGCTCCCTTCTGGCTGAGGCAGCACTGGTTCGGCCCCCTCCTCATCACGGCGCGGGGCCACACCATGAGGCTCTGGAACGCGCCGGATCTCCTCTCTCATTCGGGGGGTCAGGTACTGCACCCGGACCTCCCTCTTCTCCACCTACATGCTTGGAGGATAACGTTCTAGACTCTCCCGCTATCCAAGCTGTTCTCACAGCTACAAGGAAAGAATCGACTCGTAGGACCTACGAGTACAAATGGAAGAAGTTTGTGGCCTTTGCTGTCTCCCATGATGAACCTGCTTCTCCTACCTCCCTGTCCACAGTGCTTCACTTCTTCCTGGCTCTACGGGATCAGGGCCTCGCCTTCTCCTCCTTGAAAGTTTATCTCTCCGCAATCGTGGCGTATCAGCCACCGGATTCTCGTTCTTCTGCCCTTTTCTGGAACGCTACAGTGAAGCAGTTCCTCAAGGGCCTGCAACACCTGTATCCTCCTGTCACTCCACTGCTTCTTCCATGGTCACTGTCGCTTGTTCTGTCCCAACTCATGCGCCATCCCTTTGAACCGAAGGCTGTGTCTGATTACCGCCTCCTCAGTATGAAGACGGCATTCTTGGTCGCCATCACTTCAGCCAGGCGGGCAGGAGAACTAACTGTGTTGCGTTGTGGTGAGCTGTTCCTGGTGTTCCACCAGGACAAAGTGGTCCTCCGTCCCGATCTTTCTTTTCTTTCTGAAGTAGTCTCCGATTTCCATATAAATCAAGACTTGATTCTACCTACTTTCTATACAGAACCTACATCGCCCCTTGAGCGCTCTCTTAACTCACTTGACGTGCGCCGTGCACTTGCCTTTTACCTTCAGCGGACCTCCACCTTCCGTCATACTCCCCACCTTTTTGTGTGCTATGGTGGGCATCGGAAAAGTCATAAAGTCTCCTCTCGACGGTTTTCCAAATGGGTTGCCCAGACAATTCACCTTGTCTATGAACTTGCCAGGCAACCTCCCCCAGCTTTGCTTCGGGCCCATTCTACCAGGGCAATGGCCTCCTCAGCAGCCCTTCTTAGGGGAGTTGACCTACAGGAGCTTTGCTGTGTGGCTACATGGTCGTGGCCTTCGACCTTCATCCGCCACTACCGCCATAATTGTAGGGCCTGGCATGACGCTCGCTTCGGTCGTGCGGTTCTGTCTTCTATCCTTTAGGACCTGACCCGCCGTCCAATGGTAAGCTACTCAGTCTCCCATTGTGTGAGGCGTAGAGACCACAAAGAAAAAGAACAGGTTGCTTACCTGTAACTGTAGTTCTTCGAGTGGTCATCTGTGCCCTCACACACGCCCGCCCAGCCTTTCCTCTTTCAGGTCTTGCTTTGGCGGACCTGAGGAGGGACCATTAGCTTGGTGGGACTGAGCATGCTCAGTACCGAATGGGGGAGGAGTTCGCCAAGCTGCTCAGCTCTGGAATTTTCCGAAAAGCTACTGCGCATGCACAAAGATTCCCATTGTGTGAGGGCACAGATGACCACTCGAAGAACTACAGTTACAGATAAGCAGCTTGTTCTTATGGGGGACTTTAGTTATCTTGATATCTGCTGGGAGACTATCTTTGGTAACCAGAGGCTCTCAAAAAAATTCCTGTTGTTCCTTAACAGATAATTTCCTCTTTCAAAAGATAGAAGAAGGAACAAGGGGATCAGCAATCCTGGACTAGATTGTAATAAACATGGAGGATTTGGTCACTGGAATCAAAGCATTTGGCACTTCAGTGGGGAGTGACCATGTAATGCTAGAATTCATGATTATGGGACAGGCCAAAAAAGAGTGTAGTCAGACACAAACCTTGGATTTCAGAAAAGCTAATTTTATCAAACTAAGGGAAATACTGGGCAGAATTCCATAACTAGAAATGCTAAAAGAAAAGGACACCCATCATGGGTGGGATTTCATGAAGAAGGAACTACTAAAAGCAGAATCACAAACAATTCCATGCACAAAGAAACTGGTGAAACATTTGGAAAAGCCAGTGTGACTGCACAGCAAACTCAAGGAAGTAAAAAGAAAAAAAAAACATGTAAAAAGAACAGAAAGAAGGACAGATCAATAAGGAAGAATACAGATGTACAGTCCCAGCTTGCAGGAATAGCGTAAGGAAAGCGAAAGCTAAAGATCCATTGAAACTGGTCAGACAAGCAAGGAACAACAAAATGGGACATTTCAGACAGGTTCAAAACAAGAGTGTGATGAAAGTAGCGATGGGGCCACTGCTCAAAAAGGATGGTAAAATGCTAACAGATCACAATGAAAAGGCAGAACTGCTCAATACTTATTTTGCTTCAGTTTTTTCCCAAAAAGAAGATTGTGTGCTTCCATGCATCAGCACAGACCTTGGTAATGAATCCAGATTGCAAATCAAGATTGAAAAGGAGTTAGTCAGGAATCACCTAGTTAACCTAATGAGTTCAGATCTGCAGTGCCCAATGAACTGTATCCCAGAGTATTGAAGAAGCTTGCTGATGTACTCACAGAACCACTTGCCATCATTTTTAAGAAATCTTGGAGAACAGGTGGGGTGCCAGAGGACTAGAGATGAGAAATCATTGTTTCTCTCTTGAAAAAAGGCAAAAAAAGAAGATCCAGAAAATTACAGATCAGTCAGCCTAACCTCAGTTCCATGAAAATGTTAGAACTAGAATATTAGTCTAGTAGGGAAATAGAGAGCCAGCATAGTGTAGTTGTTTGAGCATTGGACTACAACCCTGGCGACCATGGTTTGATTCCCCACACGGCCATGGAAACGCACTGGGTCACCTTGGGTGCATCACACACTCTCAGCCCCAGGAAACCTCATGATAGGTTTGCCTGAGGGTCGCCATAAGTTGGAAGCAACTGGAAGGCACACCACCACAACCACAACAACAACAACAACAACAACAACAACAACAAGGGAAATTAGAGATCTTGAGGTAAAGTTACATATAACTGTTGACATGCAGATTGGAAATACTTCTTCTTCTTTTTCTTTTTTCTTTTTATTTGTTTATATTTTGTAATTTTAGCTGTGGTTCGTATTCTCTTTTTGTGTTTGTTGTTATTTTACTAAAAACTTAATTTAAAAAATAAAAAAAATCAGGGAAAATATTAGAACAAATTATGCAGAAGTCCATCTGCAAGTATCTTGATGATAATGTAGTGATAGTAGGACTCAACATGGGTTTGTCAAGAATAAACTTAACTTACATCTTTTTTTTCCATTGGATCATTAGATTAGTAGATGGTGTGAATACTGTAGATATCATTTATATGGATTTCAGCAAAGCATTTGATAATATTTCCCATGACATTTTGATTGGCAACACCATCCAGTGGATCCAAAATCATTTAGAAAACTGTGATCAAAGAGTTGTCATCAGTGGTTGTGTTTCAAAGTGGGAGGATGTCTTAAGCAGCTTGCCACAGGGTTCTCACTGGGGCTGATGCTTTTCAATATTTGTATCAGTGATTTAAATCAGTGGTTCTTAACCTTTTCTTTACCACTGACCCCCTTTAAATATCTTTTGTTGCCACAGACCTCCAAGACTTGCCTTAAGGCAGCCTCTGGCTGTATGTGAAGTAGCAAGAAATGTCATGTGCTTTCTCTCAGCTGCTCAGTGTCATTCATTTACATGTCCTCATGTCATCCCTGCATACAGAAGTAGCCAAGCACTGAGTACATTTTTTTCATAACTTGGTTTTTCAAGTTTTTTATTTATTCATTTTTATTAAATATACATGAAACAATATGATCTCCATATATCTTTCCACGTACCTGCCTTGCAGTGGCTTACCAATACAGCTCCATCTGTTTCTCCTAAACATTCCCTCCCTCAACCTCCCAGCCTTCTATTTACATATCCATAATGTTGACTTTAATCATTATGTTTAATTCTGTCTTTTCTTCTCTTAACATGATTCATAATTATATTCTGCTGCTTTATTTACTCTTTTGTTTCTTCCAATGAGAGAATAGTTGTTTAATCAAAACCATAATTCACTACAATCTATCCAAAATTTATTGCTACTGCTTAACCACAGTCTCCGCATTTCCAGCAATATCTTTCAACTTTTTAAAGGTATCTTGGATAATTTCCAAGGAGTTAGATACCAACAGTATAACATTTTATAGTAGTTTTCTTTTAGCTCTATATTTAAAGTAAATTTCAAGTTCTTGTTCCAGGAATTTTGCAATTTTTCTAAGTAATGTAAGTAAGACACGTGTCACTGTGGCTAGATCTGATGTCTCAAGGAACCAGCACAGCTGGCACACAATCTTCTAACTGTGTAAAATGCATTCCTACCTACCATCGAAACCTGTGCTTCTAGGCTCAGAGTTGAATCCAGGAGTACACCCAAATTGCAAACCTACGCCCAAGGTGTGAACCTGGATGAGAATGTAATCCCATACAGCACAGATTGAATCCCTATTCCCTGATCTGCTTTTCAACTGACCAGGAGCACCTCCATCTTGTCTAGATTAAGTTTCAATTTGTTGGTCCTCAGCCAGTCCATTACTGATGACAGGCATCAATTTAGGACCGAAACAACTTTCTTGACTGGTGGGGGGAAAGGAGTAATAAAGTTGGGTGTCATCTACATATTGATGGTACTGAACCTCAAAACTCTGGACAGTGTCTCCCAGTAGTTTCATGTATATATTAAATAGCATGAGAAAGAGAACTGAACCCTGAGGGGCCCCACAAGCCAATGGCCAAGGAATTGAACAGGACTTTTCCAGCACCATCTTCTGGATTCACCTCCTCCAGGAAGAATAAAGGCACTGTAAAACAGTGCCCCAAGTCCCATTCCAGTAAGATGGCCCAGAAGGGTACCATGGTTGATGGTGTTGAAAGCTGCTAAGAAATCCATCAGATATGGACACATTCTCCCTCTTTTAACTCCCAGTGTAGGTCATCCATCAAGGCAACCAAAACCCTCGCTATCCCATAGCCAGACCTGAAACGAGATAGAAATGGATGTAGATAATCTGTTTCTTCCAGATACTCTTGGAGCTGAAAGGCCACCACATGCTCCAGAACCTTTCTGGGGGGAAAAATGGAATGTTAGAGGCTGTATCACCACCAATTTCAAGAGGGAGACATGGATAACCATTTGGGTAAAGTGCATGTCCACACATGCAATAGCATCGCACATACAACTCTTCTTCTGCAACCTTAAATTGAATGTGAATATTGAACATTGGATGAAAATGTCCAACTGCGTTCATAGAAGGGATAAGAAACGAACAGGATTCTTGCCTTTGAGTCCTGTACTATATTCATGTAAATCCTTTTGATTTGCAGTAATATTGTTCATAGATTTGATTTCAGGTGTAAGCTAATGTGAGTCATATGCCCTCAGGACACCTTTTAAGATCTCTTCAGTTCATATTTTGCATTAATGTCTGTATTGTCCCCTTTTTTCAACAGCCTCTGAAGAAGGCCATACACATATTTCTTAGATGAGATGCAGTGGACTACTTTTTTAAAAAAACTGAAACCTTTAAAAAAGAATCCTAAGGCTCTGTCTCTCCTTTACATCAGATTCTATTGGAAGTTTCTAGGTTCTGCTTTTATCTTTTCAAAAACCAATTGAGCACTAGTGGTGGCTTTGTTCTAGATCTCTGTGGAAGGGCACCCAGGGAAGTCCCACAAAAAGGCCCTTCATTACCCAAGCAGCTGTTGTATCCATGATACCCAGTTAAAGCAGTGTGATGCCATTTTTACTACCATTGGCCCCATTCTACAAAATCCTAGGATTTGTAGCTTGGTGAGGAATATATAGATCTTTGGTGTGTTGTCCTGATCTATAGTATTAAAGTTGTCTGGCACAGATTTCTAAGTAGCTGATGATCAAACCAAGCCACTGCAGTAATTATGTAGTGTGACTATACCCTGAGCTAAATCCAGTTAGTCTCAACTAAAGCAAACACAATGAATCAATGGAATTTATATAACAAGTTTATATAATAAGTTTAGTGGGTCTGCTTTGTCTGGGACTAACAGTTGGATTTAACCTGTTGACTTGAACACAGAAGATTGGAAGATTGAGAAAATGAATTTAATGTTGAATTTAACTTAGATTAAGAATTTAAGCTTTTCAAAATGTTCAAACAAAGATTTTGTTTATATAATATTATTTTCGGCACCTTTAGCAATGGAACCCTCCCATCATAGTATACAAACAGGATCAGCCTCAGAAGCATTATAAAGGGCTTATTTTCCCTCCCTAACCACCCCACTGCTCTTTTTCTCTGTTCTTTCTTTTTTCTTCCTTCCAACACATTTTTCTTTCCCACTAGTATTTCTCTTCATTCGCCCCAGTGTTTGTGCTGCCTTTCCCTCTACAAATTTTCTGTCCCACATGCCTTACTGAGCAGCAATATGTGTTCCCTCATGCTTAACAGTTTTGAAGAGTCATGCAGAAGGAAGCTTCGGTTGGAACTGATTACTATTTTCACTCTGGAAAAATGTTCATCCCAGACTTGCCTGCAGTTCCATCTCTAGGGAAGGTTAATTGGCTTTCTTTCCCCTCTGCTCTCTCTGAAATGACAAAAACACAATTTTGACATCCATATCCCATTACAGTATATGCTGATACTTTCTATCTTTCTGTCTAAAATTGTTTCTAGAACAACTCTCCCACCATGGCAGACTTGCCAAAATGCACCAAATTTTTTCCCCTTTGTTTGAAGCAGAGAATCCCAGTTTCTTCCTCTCAGAGTTACACTTCAGAATGTGTAACTAAGAAACAGCAGCAAAATAAACCTCTTATTCTTATGTTGAAGACCATGGTAGGTCCTTGAAAGATCAGCAGACTGTGAATGCTGCAGTAGCTTCTCAGTGGTTGAATATAGAGGCAGGTGTGCTGCTTCATAATGATAATGCATGCACGGTTGTTTTGGAATTAGCACTATATGGAAAAGTTATTATTTTGATCATTCTCATCTAGTTTAATATTGCTCTGGAATGTTTGAAAGATGAGAACATATCAGTGAAATCCTTGTGGATGTGTCTTGGGAGTTTTTGTGCTTACCTTACATACAAAGCAGTCCTCTAGTACATGTGACTCTTCCACTGTCCAGTCATCTCATTGACAGCTGGCAGCCTTTTTGACTTCCTGTACTTCAGTTAAAACCTGGGGAAGAACTCCTGAAGTAATGTGTCCCCCACTAGGCATTCTCAGGTCAGCGGGCATTCAGATCATTATGCCTACAGAGTGAAGGACAACTGCATAATAGAAAAAAAGACAGCAACCTCAAATACTTTATAACAGTAAAACGATTTGAAAGCACAACTGCTTACATTTTCCTTAAAATTGGAGATTTTAATTTTGATTAGAAAATTAAAATTAGAGAACAGGTTTGGGCTAGGTTTCCATTTTTTCCCTAGTGCTGGACACTAATCTAATCTCCTCCGTAGAGATTAGAATACTGTATAAGTCTGAAAATTAATTTGAATACCTTAACCTTAAAAATGTGGGAGTGTCATTCACATAAATAATCAAAATTCCTTGATTCATTGAATTTCCATTATTGCTTCAGCATCGTGATTGAGAACAGGCCATGGGATTGCAGGGAGTGGTAGGGAAGTTGTTACTGTTGACCTCAGAGATACATTTTGTTGTTGGGCTGTTCAAAGCTGCTCATTTTTGATTGATTGTTATTGCATGTATTAAAAGGTAGAAGGGTTGTTAAAGAAGGTAAGAGCTTGTCTAATTCCTGGCCTACTGCATCTCTGTAATCTATATAATTTGACACTAATGTGTTAGCAGAAACACTAACATTTTCAGGGTCTGTGTTAAACAGTGGAAAGGAAAATTTCTTTTTGAGGTATTGCAACACATGCTCCCTCTCTTCCACCCATCGAAGTGCATAATAGCCAGGGCTAGTCAGTTTATTTAGGCCAGAGCTTTCCAAACTTTTCGTGTTGATGACACACTTTTTAGACATGCATCATTTCACGACACAGTAATTTGGTCTTACTAGCAAACTAGAGGTTAAACTAACTAAACTAACCCCTTGTAAAAGACGTAGACACATGCATAAATTGTAATAACAAAATGTATGAGGACACGACATATCTCATGAAAACCTTTATTTTTAAAAACGCATTTCAAGGCAGTGGGGCTTGATCCACATATTTTAAAAATATATGATTTGCAAATAATAACATAGATTTCCAAGATTGTACGCAACGCACCTACACACTTCAGGTGACACACTAACGTGTCGCAGCACACCTCAAGTGCCCAGATTTAGGCACTTGAGGCATATGATTGTATAAGCATCTCTCCCCTTCTATATCAGTAAATGGAACAATAATTAAGTAATAACTTCTTGTCCTTTCAAAATGGGAAATCAGCTGCCTGAATATTGCTATCTCCTATAGCTGGTAGCTGGTGGGATTTGTAGTCCAACACTTCTGGAAGGTGCTGAGATGTTGATAATAACATTTATTGTTGTTGTTTCTTATCCACTTTTCCTTGTGGATCAAGGTGAGGAACAACAATGAATAAAACAACACATAATATCAGTTAAAAGAGTATATGAAACCAATACATATTAAAATCCATCAATAGGTACATTAAAATCCATAATTTAAAAATCTCTATAGGCTTGCCAGAAGAGACTGGTCTTTACTGCTGATTTAAATATAGACAGCATCTCAGGCTCACAAATCGTTTCTGGTAGGTCATTCCACAGTCTAGGAGCCTCCAAAGCTGGCCTTGAAGCGTGCTAAAACCTTAAAACAAGCAGCATCGTGAGGCCCTCTAGATGTTGTTGGACTAAAACTTCTATCATGCTTCACCATAGCTGTTGGGACTTGTAGTCCAACCACAATTGGAGGGCCACATGATTCTGCGCCAGTTTTAAGGCTGCAGCGTGGATAACCACATCATTCCCACCCTTTCCTTAAAATACCATATCTAACCACCCACACAGTTGATCTTTGCAACTGATCTATTGCATTTGATCTCTTTCTTCTACCCTCTAATCCCCATCTATGTGTACGCTGTTAGCTGATCTTTCAAACACTGTGAATTGCTTAAGAGAGAATGGCACAAAACTAGAAGAAAAAACTTTAAGAATGCCTCTCAGAAAGTCTAAAAATGTTCTTTACAATAAGCAAAAGCAAATAGTATCTAGAATTTTTTACTCATTGCACCCTAAGTTCTAACGTGTTTGGACCTTGTTATATTGCTTTTGAAATATAACTCCGTTATGCCATCATTACACACAGACAGAATTACTTCATATCTGTGTAACTGACTTATTTCAGTGTGCCTCATAAGGGACTGCATGACTGACTTCTAGTTCCAAAATTCTCTTTCACATCACAGTCTGTCACCAACATAGGACAGTGGTCAGTATTACTTAGAAAACAAATAAAAAAGCACTCTTTTTATATCAGAGTACCATTCCTTCAAGTAACCATGTGGTTCTAATAAGGAGAGGTGTAGCTTTCTTGCTTTGCTCCCCTTTAAGCTGCTAATGAGCTTTAGAACCTTCCACTGTTAACTCTGGAAAATATATTCTCTATAAACTAGGGTACGACCAATGCTAAAAAAGAAACAAAGGCAAAAACCCTTCACCACACTATTGGGACTATTCAGGAAGTTCACTGCTTCTCATAGAATTGTAGTTGGAAGATACCATAAGGGCCATTGTGTCCAATCCCCGGCCATGTAGGAATATACCACCAAAACATTCCCAACAGATGGTCATCCAGCCTCTGTTTAAAAACATCCAAAGAAGGAGATTCCACCATACTGCAAGGCAGTGGAGCTGTCAAAGTGCTTTTACTGTCAGAATTTTTTTTCCTCATGTTTAGATGGGACTTCTTTTCCTGAACTTTGTAGCTACTGCTCCATGTCCTAGTTTCTGGAACAGGAAAAAATCAGGTTGGCCCACCCTCTATATGACATCTCCCAGCTCAGTTATTCTTTTTTGTCCCAGACCAGAGCTGGATTCAGATGTGTGACTAGGCTTATTTTCAGCTACTCTAAAACTAAACTTACGAGCTGAGGTAACTGCTGCTGTCTTAGAAAAGCCAAAGAGGATCAGACTCGGAAACAATTTTTGCCAGAGTAGGTTTGAAATAATGTCTGTTCTGAATTTACGGTGCCATTTTCTATTTTTGAAAAATAGGAGAACAGAACTTTGTGCCTTTGCTGCTCTGTGTCTGTCAAAGGGTTGCTCCAGGTGAAACTTAATAATGATCAAGTCACAAGATAGCACCTCATTTGGTTGTCTGCAGCCCCCTACTCCTCCACTACATTTCAAGACACCATGCAGACAAGTTCCACTTCCTCTCTCTTTCACCTGGCCTTTTTTTTTTTTTGTAACATTTTGTCTACTGAAGAAGTCTAGACATTTTGAAAGCTTGCAAACATTGCCTTAATCGTTTTGGCATAATTAAAAGCATTGTCCTCATACAGATTTTGCAATTTATATTGTATCTGATACATAATATTATTGCTTCTAGACAGTAGATGGCAGCAGGCTTCTGAATCTGAATGCTGTAATCAACAATAGATATGAATGTGTAATTCTACACATTTCCCCTAAAGTATTCTTCTATCACTATTTATTCCAAGGTTTTAAAATCCATTAATCCAGATTTGAATGCCTCTTACAGATGTTATGCCTCTTAAATATTACAGTCCTTGTGCATTTGTATGATCTACCTGCTACAACTCTTAAGTTAAAAACAAGCAAAACAACTAACATTCACAAGTATTTTACTTTGTATACATGATCCCTTCTGACATGCAAGTGTGCAGATTTCAGAGCCAGACAAGACCTGTGATACGAATTGTCTGAATACATTTAACAACCTCAAGTGGCCTAAGTATGGAAATACGTAGAAACTGTACTAGTGGTGGGAATCATGTGGCTTTCCAGGTGTTGTGTTGCAAATCCCAGCAGGTGTAGCTAGAATAGCTAGTGGTAAAAAATGATCGTAGTTGCAGTAGAGTAGCATCTGGGGGGGGGGCAGCATATTTCCACCCATGCCAAACCCTGCCTAGTCCATTAGAAAAACAGCTTTCCTGCTGCCCTAACTGTGGAACGCTCTTCCCATTTAATAATCCTTGTGTTATTTTTGTCCTCTGGTGCCAAACAGAAAAACCTTTTTAGTTTGTTTTTTCTCCAGAATATTTAAATTTAATTTAAGTCTCAGTTCAAATGAACTTGTAGAATTATTCCTGTTTCTCCCTCCACTTGTCTTTGGCCTCCCTTATGTTTTGGTTCTTGGGGACTGTCAGAGTTGCTAACAGAGTTGTATTGTCCACCTATTAGTACAACTAGTACTAAGTCTCTGCTGTTCATATGTCCATGTTTAGGTCAACTGCTTTTTCTTGGTTCCTCTTGTTTTAGTTTACTGATTCTCTACACCTCCAGTTTTTCAGACCCATCTAACAGAACTGGTTTCCTTTGTTATCTTCCAGTTCATTTCATCACTCTGCTTCTACTTTTTTTCAGATTTCGTTACCATCTCACCCTTGTATTCAGTAGAACATATCTCCTACTTTTCCTATACCATCTAAAATCCAGATGTTGCTAATGACTGTGTGTTGGGCTTAACCTACATTAGTTGCTTTATTTGAATTAGATTCATAGAATCACAGAATCATAGAATCATAGAAGTATAGAGTTGGAAGAGACCACACGGGCCATCCAGTCCAACCTCCTACCATGCAGGAACACCCTCAAAGCACTCCCGACAGATGGCCATCCAGCCTCTGCTTAAAAACCTCCAAAGAAGGAGACTCCACCACACTCCGAGGCAGCATATTCCACTGCCGGACAGCCCTGACCGTCAGGAAGTTCTTCCTGAGGTTCAGGTGGAATCTCCTTTCCTGCAGCTTGAATCCATTGCTCCTTGTCCTGGTCTCTGGAGCAGCAGAAAACAAGCCCACTCCCTTCTTTACATGGCATCCCTTCCAATATTTAAACATGGCTATCATGTCCCCTCTTAACCTTCTCTTTTGCAGACTAAACATACCCAGCTCTCTAAGTCTATCCTCATAGGGCAGGCTTCCAGGCCCCTCACCATTTTGGTCGCTCTCCTCTGGACCTGCTCCAGCTTGACCATGTCCTTCTTGAATTGGGGTGCCCAGAACTGGACACAGTATTTAACATGAGGTCTAACCAAAGCAGAGTAGAGTGATTCATGGTTGTAACAATTCCAGATGGTCAATACTGGTTGAGTCCAGTGTATATCCAGAAGTAGTTAGGTTTTGTATCATCCTCTAAATCTATGGCAATGTGCAGAAAGTGAGTCTTTGTTGTCTAAAAGCAAGACTACCCCACAAGGTTAGAAAATTGTGTGAATGATTACTGAAAATGGTGATTGGAGGATTCAGCTGATAAACTTCATTGTGGTATAAACAGTTCTTTCCCCATCCCCAGATTTTTCTTAAACTATAAATATTTCTGTAAAGTATACATTGAATAGAACTAGGAACAAACCACTAATAATTTGTTGACACTTTACACTATGTTCTACAGAGGTTTGGAAAAATAAACAATACCCATCATTCTTTTGTAACACTTCTGAGACAAAAAATACCTTAGCTTCATAGAGGAACCCTTTCCTATGAGGAATTTATAGCATGCTTACCAGATCTGGTCTACAGGGCCTGTGTATTCAGTGAAAGGATGATCCTACTGTTTGTGTGAATTGGGTGCTGTAAGTCCTGTCCTCCTAACCTGCAAGAGGATGCGAAGTATAGGCTTTGCAAGGGAGGAGGATGAGAAGTGAACTAGATGTAGTTGGTTCAACTGCTGGTGACACTGCTCCCTGCCCCACTACTCCAGTAAGCATCAGTCCCCACTGATCCAGTTTACAGTCTCTTGTCCCCAGTCGTGTCCCTTCTTCTGCCTTGCCGACTTCCCCCTGTCAAGAATTGGGGGGGGGGCCTCTGCACTTAACGCTGACTTCTGCTCTTGAATAGGGAATAGAGACTTTCCAAATTCCCTTAAACATTGCCACCACCCACTGGATTAACTCTTATTTTAGCAGCACAGTGGGATGCTGCCAGGGAGCCACCAGTCTCTAAGCTTAGAGATCTCTTTCCTCCCCCCCACCCCCTCTGGGTGAGAGAAATCCTATCTACACGTGTTGCCGAGAAACACGTGGGAATGGAGAGAAGCAGGGAGTTCTTTACAGAAAAGCATTTATTCTAAGACAGGCAATATAGAAAAGAAAATATCTTTACACATGAGAGGCCATTTCCTCTCAGGTTCGCTTGGTAGTTACAAGTATAGATAGTTTCCTCAGATCAGCCAAAGCTTTCAAAAGAACAGAAAATCCTAACGCAACTAACTAACTAACTAACATTCTAAGCAACTCACATCGTTGGTCAGTTTCTGAGATGGTGTGCTGAGGCAGAGCCAGGAGATGAGGCCTGGCTTGGCCTGCTTGCAACTGGCATTATGGCTGGTTGGTGTCTTGATGTTCTTCTCTCCCTCATGGTCTCTTGAGGGTTTATAAAACTTTCTCATCGCAGCATCTTGAAGATTCTTACCTTTCTCCCCCTGGTTGGACAACTATCTCCTGTGAACAGTGATGCTGACCCTTAATAAACTGTAACCTAACCCTAGTAGTTCATTAACCCTTTCTATGCCTGAAGAGAGAACTATCTCCCTTCAAGCTCTGTTACCTGGATAATGGGAAAATCCCATTATCACACACACCCCAGCCAGTTGACTGAGGAGTACTTGGGAAGAGTCGGTCCTCTTCTACCTGAACATTGCCATCCTCATGGAGTTCAGCCAGAGAGTTAGGTTTTTTGAAACCTAAGTGTTGGGGGATAGCAAAGTAAGAACAGAGGAGTTTGATATATTCAAATGTGTGTGTGTATGTGAGTGTTAAGGGTATATGAGAGAATGTGTGCTGGCATGTTGCCCTGGAAAAGCTAGCTATAAGGACAGAGGTCAGAATGTAGTGGTAGTTCGATCAGTTATGTTAGTAAGTGCAATATCTCACTCAGTAACAAATATCAGTTAACTGTTAATCTGTTTCTGCTAAGGGTATATATGTATCACGTGGTTGTAGCAGGTTGATGCTACGTCAACAATCATAAAATCATTTGGTACCACTTTAACTGTCCCATGGAAGTCTGGAATTTGTAATTTGTTGAGGGACATAGAATTCTTTGTAGATAGGCACCAGAATTGTCTTAGCAAATTACAGGTTTTTGTAGAATAGATCCATGAAATTGATGTAACTACACAGTGGAAATACATGATAGGTCTACTGCAGGTACACCTTAATCTAATACTGTACAGATTTTTTTCCCCTTTAAATATGTTTATTCAGCAGGGTGGTTTACTCTTTTTTTCCCCCAAACTTTTACCAGGAGATAAGGGTTGGGGGATAAAAAGGAAAAAGAAGAGAAAGGCATGGAAAAGGGTGTAGCAGCACCTTTAAGACTTAACTGATTTATTGTGGCATGAACTTTAATAGGTATCAATCTACTACTTCAGATATACTTATTTAGTGATACCAGTTTTCTCCCTCCTCTTGTCAGCACTGCCATTCTGTACTCCACTTTGGAAAAACATTACAGTCTACTCAAGATGATAAAGAGACACAAATCCATCTAGAAATGGTGGTACTCAAAACCGGTGGCAGACCATTTCAATCTTCATACAAGGCCTATAATCTCTGCTTTACAAATACCATTTTTCAACAAAACAAAAAAAATCAAAGGGAGGCGAAACAGCCTGATTGGGATATATTCACAAATTCTAATGCATTAACAGAGGTATGGACAGAAATAACACACAAGTCTTTGTAACTGCACATGTAACAAAAGAAATCTCCTCAGAGAAGATTTTGATGCCGAGGAAACTGACTTTTGGTATGTAGATGTATTACCTTTGCACTTCAGTACTAACAGACCAGCTACATGAAAGACCTGTAGCATCTTACCCAGCTCTCTGAAAATCTGTGGACATGGTCATCATTTGCATCCTTCTGCATCCTATTATATTCTATTACACTCACACAACTGTGTGACTGTACTTAAATATCTGTGGCTTTAATATTCCACCAGTCTGTCTGAAGAAGTGGATTGATATCCACAAAAGTTCATTCATGAAATGAAAGTTAGTCTCAAAGGTGCTGCTAGATTCTCTCTCCACATGCTTCTTTCTTTCTTTCTTTCTTTCTTTCTTTCTTTCTTTCTTTCTTTCTTTCTTTCTTTCTTATATCACAGTGGAGTGGAGAAGAGGAATAATTTAACAAACATGCGATTGAATGGAGCCCAATTTTAGTGAACTTTTCTTATGGATTTTAGGGTTGATTAGAAAAGATAGATGGGAGAGCTGTTCAACTTTTCATTTCCCGGGTCCAGTTTTAATTTGATGACTTCCTCACCCTTCTCAAAGAGATAGCCACATTAGTCTGTGTCAGTATAAAAAAGGGAGAAAAAGAAAGAAAAAAAGTGCATGGGCAGAGAATCTAGGACAGTAAAGTGGTCTAAATACCCTAAAGGTGCCAGATCCTGTCTGATCTTGGAAGCTACACAGGGTCAGCCTTGGTTAGTACTTGGATGGGAGACCACCACTGAATACCAGATGGTATAGGCTATATTTCGGAGGAAAGAACTGGCAAAACTAGGACGGAATTGGCAAAAATTCTTAGTATTTCCTGGCTTAAGAAAACTCTGTGAAATTCATGGTGTTACTATTGACTCAGTAGGTGACTTGAAGGCACCACAAGGGCAGTGAAGTTTGGAACGTAATAAGATTCAAGTAGCAACAGTAATTTGAGGCAGGATTGATAAATGTGACAATATCTTAAAGTTAAATTGGAAAAGGCAAGTGAGAGTGTATTTTGAAAAGAATTTGAAGAAGAAAAATATTTCTTTTGAAAGAGAGAAGTAAAGTCTAATTGTATGCATGTTTAGTTTATTCAGAAGTCATTCCTTTGGAATAATGAATATGCAGAGGGATCCTTATAGTGCAATTCTAGACATGTTTAGTCAGAATTTCCTTCCTTTCTTCTTTCCTTTATTTATTTATTTGCCTGTCTATTTAAACATTTATCTATTTCTTGTCAATCCATCAGGGACCACAAAGCAATGCACAATAGATAAAAACACTTAAAACATATACGTAAGTAAAACCTTTCAAAAAGACCCCTCATATTTTTAAAACCAACCCTTAAAGAGAAGGTTAAAACTACAAGAGCAGGCACCCCTGATTTTAAAGACTGAAGGCCATATGAAATAACACAATCTTAGCAACCTGCCAGAAACTCAAAAGAGATGGAGCCAACCTGACTTCCTCTGGTAGGGAGTTCCACAGTCAGGGAAGCACGACAGAGAAAGTCCTGTCATGTAAATTCACCAACCTAGTTTCACAGAGTGATGGTGCATATAACAGAGCCTCCAGTGAGGATCTCTGATTTTGAGTAGGAGGAGGAAGTGATCTTTCAGATGTCTTGGCCCTCAGCCATTTAGAGCTTTGTAGTTCAAAACCAGCACCTTGAATTGAGCTCAAAAACAAATTGGAAGGCAGCGTAGTTCTTGTAATATCAGCATTATATGGTCTCTTAAGCACATAACTGATGACAACATGGCTGTTGCATTTAGTACTAACTGTAGCTTCTGAATACTTTTCAAGGGCAGTTCTACACAGAAGACATCATAGTAGTTTGCTCAGGAAGTAATTAAAGGATAAATTCCTGTGGCCAGGTGGCTATATTTCTTAACCTATACTAGCTGGACAAAAAGATACAGAATAGTTAAATCTGGTACCTGGATTTACACAGTTCCATATCCTCCTGGGAGTCAGGATGACTAAATTGAGACTGCCGTAATTTGAACATATCATGAGAAGACATGACTCACTAGTAAAGACAATAATGCTTTGCAAAGTGGAAGGCAGTAGGTAAAAGGGAAAACTACATTGCAGATGGATAGATTCTGTCAAGAAACTCACAGCCCTCAGTTTGCAAGACCTGGATAGGGTTGCTGCTGGCAATGTGACTTGGAAGTCATTCATTGGATTGTCACAAGTCAAAGTCAGCTCAACAGCAGTTGACAACAGCAATACCCTCCAACATTTACCAGATTAATGCCAGCCCATGTGTGGCCAAACATCACAGAGTGATCAGGGTAGCAAATCTTATTAACAAGGAAGAATAGGAAAGGAGTTGCTTTTTCCTGAGCCTACTCCCCACTGTTCCGTTGATTGACTGTGAACTATTTCTGCACTTTGGACTCAGTTTGGAACTATTGAAGTAATCTGAGGACAAAGATGGAAGTGGGAAGAGAAAGAGAAACTGGGACATTTTAAACGTGACTGAAAAAGTGGGATTAATCTGGAGGATTAATCAGGACTGTTCTTGCCAAAGTGGGACAGTTGGAAGGTATGTAGTTCTAGTTGTTTTGTTTGTTATGTTTGTTGTAATCTTTACATGCAGCTATATTTTTCTTGATACTTTAAACCTGCATTAAAATGTTCTGGCATTTTTTGGGTTGAAATGCTCGACAATATAACCGGTCATTGTTGTGCTATTAAAGTTATAGTGATCATTACCACAAAAGGAATAGATCAAGGGAGAGATTAAAGAGGAAAAGTCAAAAAGTGACCGTAAGGCCTAAGTAAGGTAGAGCTACGCTGTAGCAAACAGCTTGTTAAAGATATAGGAAATCTTGTAAGTTACGTTATATTAAATATGGTACAAAACATTCTCAGCCATGTTCCAAAACATCTTGACATCATGGATCGTGCTGTTTGGGGGGCCATCTCTCCCTGTGTGCGAGCCTGTTTGAGCTCTAAGATCTTCAGAAGAGGCCCTACTTGCTGTCCTACTATCTTCTTAGGCTCACTTGGTGGGAACAAGGGAGAGAACTTTCTCAGTAACGGCTCTCAGACTGAAATTTGCTCCTTAGGGAGCCTAGGATGGCTCCCTCTGTGCTCTGTTTCCACTAGCAGATAAAAATATTCTGTCATGGAATTGGCTCTGATGATCTTTTAATTGTTGCTGTGCTATTCTGCTTATTTTTTTAGTACTGTCTTCTCATGATACAAAGAAAAAGTATGACATATGTATTACTTGTTCCTTATTGATGAATTTGTATGACTGCCATAGCCTTTTGTTGCTCAATTGCTTCCACTGTCTGTTATTGTAGGAATTCACACAAATATGCTTTAACTGTTAGTTTGCGTTAGAACCCTGAGCTTCCAAGCCAGAGTACACCCAGTGTTGCATCATTAAAGAAACAGCTGAATTCAGTCTACTACAAGACTCCATTCATGGACCTTAAAGGACTGAAATAAAATCTGTTTAACTCCCTAGGAAAGGTAACAGCTGGCTCACTGACTGAAGCTGAGCAAAGGCACTCTTACCCACACCAGTTACCTGGCTTTCCAAGAGCAGTGCTGTATCCAAGAGTGCCCCCAAGGTACAAACCTTGTCTTTCAGGGGGAGTTAAACTGCATCCCTAGTAGGCTGTAATTCCAAGCCCACGTTAGCGTTCTTACTGACAAATAGAATTTCCTTCTTGTTTCAATTTAGCCTCAGTTTACTCACGCACATCCAATCCTTCACTGCATCCAGGCAAAAATTCAGATCTTCTATAGCCTCCTTGGCATCGGTGGTAAAAGAGAGAAACAACTGGGCATCCTTAACATACTGAGGATTCAGATAATCTACTTCATCCAAGAAAGCCTGATGTTGTGCTGCCACCGCTCACTACAAGACCATACTTTTAAAAGGGACTTAAGTAACTGGCCAGTAATTATCTGTGGTTTGGGAAGAGGTCCTCTTTTCAACAGGGGTCTTACAATTGCTTTGTAAAGCGGGGTTGCAACATAGCCCTCTTTCAAAGAAGAATTTACTGCCTCTACTAGCCAAATGACCAGCTCCCCTCTGGCGGCTCTAATAATTCAGGATGGACAGCATCTAACACAGAAATGGTTAGCATCACTTTTCCAAGCAGCTTGTCCAAACTGGCCAAGTGCGTGCTTCAGTTATTTTCACACATGCTGCCTTAATGTGGAGACCAAGTGAGAAATAATCCAAGGGATTTTCTAGGCAAAATGTTTAGCAATTTTGTCAGAATTTGTTTCTGAGTGTTATTCCCAGGTTGTATGTTACTGTGAGTATTACCGACAGGCTGAGTCTTATTTCAAAGCTGTGCTTGTGCAGAGTTGCAGCTTTAATAAACTTTATGCAGAACTGCAATGTTCAAACATTTAGGGAGAAGAAAACCCCCACACAAATAAGCCAAACAAGTCTCTATTCATTTCTCCAGCTTAGTACATAAACCTGTCCTAATTAGGATAATGAGATAATGATGTTTGTGGAAGACAGGGTGTGTTTCAGGTGGATGGGATTATTTGCATGCAATCATCGTGAATGAACATTTTTGTTCATAAACCATAATAAGCAGAGGAGGGCACAGGTATCAGATATTTGAAGGAAAACTCTCCCAGTCTGCCCATTTCTATCAAACCTTTCTGTAGCATGATATAAATGAGAAGAAAATAAATAAAAGGAAAATAAAAATACAAAATCATGTTAACATTTAGACTATATAATGCTGACCCGTACTTTTAAAAAATATATACTGTGGAAGGTAGATTCCTAAGACCAATTTTTCCATAGTGGGAATATTATTTTAGGCGTGGTCCCTAACAAGTAACTTAGAGTACCTACTGGGCAGAGTTTCAATTATGTAAGGGTGTTAGGGGTGGGTTGCTGATATTCTTTATATAAAGCGGGAAGGTTATTTAAGATCTGCTTCTGGATATACCAAGGAAAATTGTTTGGTCAGTCTTAACTCATAGAATCATAGAATCATAGAAATGTAGAGTTGGAAGAGACCAATTCAGATGTAAATAGAATAATTTCTAAAACTAATTTCAGAATTAAAGCGTACACAGTTTGCCTTTGGTTTCAGTCCCAGTCTTTTTCACTTTTCTGCACTACTAATATATGCGTTCATCAGTGAAATGCATCCCCCACCCAAAAAATCCAGCTGTGATTATTACATGTGTGATCTCTCATCGAGATTATTTTTGTGAAGTAGCTTATTGAAGATCCCATTCCTATTTGTGCACTGATAAAACATTATACAAAATAGAATTGTAAGTTTATTATTATATAATGGTGACTTTTTTGTTGCATTTTATCAGTGCACATAGATGTAGAGGAAGAGACGTAAAGGTGCACAACTAAAAGTTGCATCAAGCTTTGCACGTAGTTCTCTTCACACAGTTCAGAAAATTAAAATGAAACAATGAATCATCAATTCAGCTTTGGAAACGAGACAGTTAATTTAGAAATTCAAAGCTGGGGATAAACTCTGATGATGATTTTGGAAACATCCCTACTTCTGGGATATCAACATTACAAGCATATGTTGGTTATACACAATTATGAAGCAATCTAACTTATCAGGAAGATTGGACACATGGGACAGAGGGTCGTCTGTATCCAAAACCTTTGACTCACTGTGGCTAAGGCAGGAGTTTGGGGGTTTTACCAGTTTCTAAGACAGCATTTCCCCCCTTTCCATTAAATCCAATAAATGGGAATTTACAGGACTAGTTTGGGGCATGTCAGAGAGGTTTGTGGGCTTGTTTCTTGATCTGCAAAAACCCATGCCTCGTTCCCCTCTATCCTTGTAGTACCAACAGCAGTCAGCAGGAACAATGGTGGAAAACGTTGCCTTTGCCCACAGAAAGGCAGGTTGACAACAACAGTCAGTGAATCATAAAATTGTAAGGTAGCTGTCCAGCCTCTTTCTGAAGATGTCTCTCTAGGCAGTTGGTATCATCACCAAACTGCTCTGATTGTTAAGAAGTTTCTTCTAATGTTCAGTTTAAATCTACCCAGCTGTAACTTCAAACCATTAGACCTGATCCCATCCTCTGAGGCCTGACCAGCATGGTATAAGTGGACTGTTATATCCCTCAGTTTCGAAACTATGCTCCTATTAATGCATGCTAAAATAGCACACACCTTTTTGGCTTCATCATCACACTGCTGGCTCGTTCAATGTATCATCAACAATAATTCCAAGGTCTTTTTTGCCTGTAGTACTGCTGAGCCATTGTATCCCCCAGCCTATAGCTATTGTATTTGCCTCTTTTGAATTCCATTTTATTAATTTCTGCCTAGATTTTTAGTTTATTTAGGCCTTTTTGAATTCTGTTCCTATCTTCCAATATGTTAGTCACCCCTCCCAATTTAGCATCCTTTGCAAACTTGATAAGGATTCGCTCTACCCTGTCATGTAAGCCATTGATATGAATATTGAAAAGTGGTGACCTTAGAACAGAACCCTGAAACACTCCGCTGAAGATTTCTTCCATTCAGCTTGAAGCATAGCCATTGATGATGACTAAATGAACACACTTTTCCAACCAGTTATGAAGCCATCTGACAGTGTTCCCATCTATTCCACATTTAATAAGTTTGCTGATCAGAATATTATAGGGAACTGTATCAGATCCTTTGGTGAAATCCAAATAAATGACATCCACAGCATTCCTACTATTAAACTAGTGACCTGATTCAAAAACAATAGCTTTCTTTACACTATTCCTGCAAAATTAGGTTACACAGCTGTATTTTTTAGTAGTGATTCATCCTTTCTTCTTTATACATATCCCTTTTTCTTTTCACTTCCTCTTGAGTTTGCTGTGTGGTCACATTGGCTTTTTCAGGTCTTTTGCATTTTTCCTCTCCCATAGGATTTCTTGTGATTGTGCTTTTTCAGCTCGTTCTTCATAAACCCCCACGCTTGCTATGTGTCTTTTTCCTCTACCGTGTCTGACCATGAGATTCCAGCTGGTATTTCCCTGAACTTGCTAAAATCAGCTTTCCTGAAATCAAAGGTCTTCTTTGCCCCGCTCCACAATTGCGAATTCTGACGTTATATGGTCACTTCCCCCTAAAGTACCAATTATTTTGATTCCAGTGACCAACTCTACTCTAGTGATTAGGACCAAGTCCAGGATTGCAGATTCCCTTGTTCCTTCCTTTACATTTTGAAGTAAGAAATGATTTGCAGAGAACCTCAGGAATTTGTTGGGGAGTCTGTGTTTAGCAGTGTTTGTCTCTCAGCAGATAACTGCTACCAATTCTTGCCTCTTTTGAGATTTCTGAGATTTTGTTTCTGAAAAGCATCTTCTTGATTTTGCTGCCTCTTCTTGATTTTGGTGGTCTGTCATAAACTCCTACCACAATACTGCATTTCTTTCTTTCTCCGTTTGTTTTTACCCAAATGCTGTCAACTGGTGCACTCTGATCGTTCTCATGGATTTCTGTACAAATGAATTTGTCTTTGACATATAAATGCTACCCCCTCCTCCTTTTCTGACACATCTATTCTTTTTTAAAAGGTTATACCCTTCAATTGTAATAGGGACTGTGCTATGCAATCCTGTTATTGAATGGCAATCTTGTACAACCAAATGCTGATCTGAATGAATAACACAGTGTGCAGTTAAATACACAACTCAATGCACGTGTGCATGCCTAACAGCACTTCATGTGCAGCTCCAATTCTGCAACCTTCACTGAATGTGGACATTTTACACCAGACAAAAATGCCCAATTACTTCCATAGGGGAAGTTAACATAAGTCTAATACTCCAGCAGCTTTCTACTCAGTATGTCAAGATTTTGGGACTTAGGACTGCAAGTTTATTATTATGACTTGATTATGAATCAAGGCAATTCAACTTTAGGCATGAAAGTAGATCTAATGGTTCATTAACTTTACTCCTATTGGTATTGTAAGTTATTAGAGTCAAGAGAAATACATCAAGATTTGACAGACGGAATGCTAGAATTTAAATATTGACTTTTTAAATTGCTCAATAAAACTGCCACAGCTGTGAAATAGCATTTGCCTGTCAATGGCTGTTGTGAAAATCTAACAATAATGTATGTGTTCCATCTAAAGAGTGCCATACATTATTTGAAGAAGATAGTGGGTAAAAGAGTTATTTCAGGATATTGTATTTGTAGATTTTCCCCTTGTTTTCAAGTGGAAAATTAATAGGATTAACTCTAGTGTGTACATTTCCATCTTCTTTCCGCATTAATCCTACTGGTTTGAGTGTCTTTTGTATACTTAATTCTGGAGATTTGGAAAAGTCCTAGAGATTGACACAAGAAGGGACAAATTCTAGTAGCTGTGATAAAAGTCACATCCAGTTTAAAATATAGACACATATTTGAGCTGGTGTTTGTTCAGTGATTTTGGAGAGAATATAACATGCTATAGTTTCTTTTTGAACTATTGCCTTGTTAGAGAGTATGTGGAAATGTAATTTCAGTAATTTAGCAAGAACACTTTATACACTGCGGTGTGAAATGCTCTTTTCAGGATTCCAGCCCATCAAGTCCACTTCTATGAAACTCCATTCCTTTTCCTCGCTCCACTTATTTTCTAGTCTTCCTCCCCCAATCTGACAGCCAATCAGCATGCCATGGCTACTGAGTTTATTCAGTGTTCCCTGGGATTTTTGTGTGTTTTTTCCACCCAACATTGAGCCAATATAGGTCATGGTTTAATTTATACTAATAAAATGGCAAAAGTCTTGTTGCTAGGTCCTACTACAGGAAGCCCATTAAAGTAGTGGGATTTGCATAAGTGTTGACTTACCATTCTGTGATTGATTAAATGAGCTTACTCTGGTTGGAACTAGCAGTAGGATTTAGGCTCTTAAGAACAAAATTATACATTATATTGGAAATGTGATCTGTAATTTGAACGCACATCTTTTTTTATTTAAGTAAAAAATGGTTACTTTTTTTTAAAATGACTTTTTTTTAAAAAAGAGTACTAAATCATTTGTTATAGTGTGTCTTCAGGCCATTTCTGAATTATGGTGATCTTAAGATGGGGTTTCTTGGTAAGATTTGTTCAGAGGAGGTTTGCCTTTGCTTTCCTCTGAGCCTGAGTGTATGTGGCTTCTCGAGGTTATCCGGTGGGTTTCCATGACTGAGCAGGGATCTGAAACCTGGTCTCTAGAGTCATAATCCAACGCTCAAACTGGTACACCATGTTGGTTTTTACTAAATCACTAAAGGGTTTAAAAATAGGAATTTAAAAAACTGAAAAGAGACATCATTGGGGAGAAACAAATGGGACCATATAAGGATCTTAAAGCATCTGGGAATAAAATATGGAGGAACACAAGAAGATAAGATACACTCACATATACTATTACAAGCCAAGTCACAAATACACCCCCATATAAGTGAAATATGCCACACTTTATATCATGTTTTTTAAAAGGAGGGAGTTGTACCAGCATTTGGATACAGAAGCAGCTAGAAAATAAATTAACTGGTGTGGCACAAATCAGGATGGATCTTCAGTCTGAATGAGCCCTAATCACCCTATGAAGCTGGTGTAGAAGGAAAAAAGAAGAAAACTCAGGAAAAAGTAAACAGCAAGAAGGTTATACTGCAGTACATACAGTAAGGAAGGGATAACTGGGGAAGTACTGAAATGTTTGAGAGAAAAACAGATTTTGGCATAGGTGATCAATTTTAAGAAAATTAAATATTTTATGATAAACCAGTAGCAGTCTATCATATACAGATACATTTGCCTCATCATCTCATCTGGTGTAGGATTTTGAAGGACTTGCAATGTACGTAGCAAAACCAACATAGTCCTTTCTTCTGGCTCTTCCTTTTCCTGAAAACTTCCTCTGGGAGACCTGATTTGAAGTAACAAAATGACCTAACTCTTTCTCTGACCACCATTTATTTACTCCCAAAGTAGGTTGTCCTGGGTGAAAAAGACCCAATGGAATCAGTTATATTTGTTTGTGAGTGAACTGTGTAGTTGGGAACTGGTCAGACTGGCAAATGTTAACAAGCAAAGTCAAAATGGTTTCTTTTTCCCGTTGCTTACATTCTAATTTTGCTAATATCAGAATAAGGTTTTCCAGAGAGAATGAGTTCAAGGCAAAATTAACAGAATCTTCACTGATGTTGTTATTTCAAAACAAAAGCAAAAACACCCCGAAAACTGAGACTACCAGTTTGTTTTATTTTAAATAGTCAAACATGGCCTTGGAGAATTTTAATGATGTAGTGAAATCATCTTCAGTTGTCTTGAAAGGATGTTAATTGAAGAACTTCTGTTCCTGCAGGAGGTTTATGGAAACCCATCTGAGAATAATTCCTAGTGGAGCATTCTCCAATCTTCCCAACATTTCAAGGATGTAAGTATTCCTCACATCACCTCCGTATTTCTTTATAATGAAATGGTGAGAGAATTTAAAAAACTTTGCCATCTCAGATAAATGAGCCATCCATCCATCCATTCATTCATTCATTCATGATCCATTCATCATCTCAGATAAATGATCCATTCTACAGGGCCAGCCCAAGGTATTCTGTTACCACAGGCAGAGCAGTAAATAGTTCCCCCGGGGAAATGAAAGTCAAGGCTCCTAAGGCTCTGTATAGCAGCAAATAATTGCATCCTCTGTTATTTGTTCTCAAATTACAGCATTCTTTTGTCCACATTGCTTTATAGACGTTGTATCTCTGGCTTTAATCCTACACCAAAAGGCATGTGTCTTGCACATAGCTATGTGTCTATGGTTAACCTTTCTCTCAAAACACAATCATGTCTGTGTTATTGGAGAGCAAGGGCATCAGCAGAGATGCATCCAGGGATGCACCTCTAGCAAGAGATGTTGCAACAAGCATCCCTTGCAGTAAATCCAACTACAGAAAAATAGCTGGATTCATGCACACTGATGCCCCTGCTCTTCACCAAGCCAGAGATGTTTGTGTGGGGGTGGCTGTATAATTTCAGAAGTAGGTTTGGTGGGGGGCATTTTGGTCATTATGCATTTATCTGAGAATTACAGATGCAGCAACCCAAAAAGTGGATTATAGTAGTGTACTTTGGACTTAGGCTATTGTAATTCGCTAACAGGATGCCAGCTTCTGTTCTTTTTAAAACTGACCGGGATTACAGTATGCAAGGATTGTGTTAACCCTTTCTTCCTCCATCACAATGGTGATGAAAATTGTCCTTCCCTCAGCTGCTATTTTAATTCAGAAGGAATGCTGTATTCTTGCGTCAGTGTGAATTGTCACATGTAATGAGGCTTAGATACATATAGCATAGCCAGTGTGGTGTAGTGGTTTGAATATTAGATTAGGACACTGCGAGACCAGGGTTCAAATCCCCTCTTGGCCATGGGTAACCTTGGACAACGTACACTCTCTCAGCTGCAGAGAAAGCCAAGTGCAAACCCTCTCTGAACAAATTCTGCCAAGAAACTGCATGATAGGTTTGCTTTACATTTGTCATAAAGTCAGAAATGACTTGAAGGCACACAGCAACAACAAGCGGAGAAGAACATAAGAGTAAAGATTAAATTGATGTAAGTGGAGAGAAGTATGTGGGGGTAAAGTTTTGCCAGTGTGGTGACACAGAATATTTGTAAATGTTCTGTACAGGGAACAATTCTGTTAGAAAGTTTTCAGTCCATTTTCTGTGAAAGAAGGCAGAACTGGGGCTAAAACTTCACAGAGGCCACAGCTGCTTTGATAGACAGACTGGAATCAGATGGGAACCCAAAGAAGAAAGTGTTGTAGTGATATGTGACTTCAATTATCCCGCTAAGTACCCTGGGTGAACACATGTTCCATTCATGATGCAGATCTAACATTTTGCTTACCCTAAAAGGCTGAACACTAAAATAGTTGATCATGGAACTGACCAAAGAGGTGACACTGGAATTAATCCTAAATTGCTTCCAAGAGCTAGTGCCAAGTAGACAAAGATACTGAACACCTGGAAGCAGTGACCATAGTGCTACCAAATTTGCCTTACTTCTAAAAATTTGTAACGTTTGCCTTACTTCTAAAATAAGGGCATTAATAAAAACAAAGATCAAAGAGAGTAATATCCTTCCAAATCATTAGAAGTTACTAAAATGCTTGATGACTTCTTTTTGTTTTAAGTATTAGGAGACCCTTTTTATATATAAAAATAAATATTTAAAAAGTTACTAAAAACCACAATAATAGAAGTTCAGATACAACGTATACCATATCCTTCTACTGTCCCAATTTGGCAGAGTTAGTCCCATATTAATACTGTCATCCCATTTTTATTCAGTTGCTTTTAAGATGTCCCAGTTTCTCTCCCCTGCTAATACTTTCCTCTATTTTCCTCAGCTTATTTCACTTGCCAGAAACCCAGTTCAAACTGCAAAACTAGCTTGCCACCCTGTTAAGTCAGCAAGGGGAGGAGGAGCGGTGAGAATGGAATCCTACCCTTTGCCGCCCAACCCATGAAATGAAGAGACCATATACAGGGCTTGGGTTGAACTAGGGCAATTTATTAATGTATGCCAAATTAACATAAAGCTAGAAGTGAACTTTACATTGAACTTGGGATTGAATTTAAACTTGGCCTTGAACTTGAATTTGAACGTATGACCTGAGAAGGGGGGGTCAACAGCATGGGTAGGCTAAGGCAAGGGTCACCTCCAGACCTCTTCCCCAGCCCTCCTTGGGCGAGGTACCGGGCCCCAAAGCCAACCCATGAGGCTGGGTTAAGACTTCGGTCGGCCCTTTTCTGGAAGGCGAGCCCCCAAACCGCAACCCCCCCGTCTCATGACGCCACGGTAGGGGCAAGTCCTGGGCCCGCCCCAAGGACAGCATTTATCCTACACCAAAGGGTGCCATAGGTACTCACCAAAACCCTCAGACCCCCCCCTACCGGCCATGGATAAGGGCAAGCGTCTGCTTAGTCCTTATCCCCCCAAATCTCACTCAGGATAGCTTCCAGCCCCCGTTGCAAATTCCGCAGGAAGATCTCGTTGCCCTCAGATGACAAGTGTACCCCATCAGGCCTATACAGCTCAGGTTTATCAAAGACGATGTCACGGTGAGGAATATAGTGACCCAAGCCCTATCTCAAAGCATTGCGAATTTCCCTGTTCGCTCGCCTACGAGCGAACTCCAAGGGTCAAGGATCCCCTCCCCCAGCCCACACTTTTCTTTGAACCATAGCAGACCAAGCAATGCGAACACCAGGCCAAGTATTGAGAATGAGCCGCATATCATGAATGGCCTGTATGATCAAGGCCTTTCCTTTTAAAAGTCCAAGGTCATTACCACCCAGGTGAATGACCAACACATCAGGCGGAGGCCCACAGCACTCCCCAGACAGCGTAGGCAACAAGCCATGCCAGCGAAGGCCTCTCTTGCTAAGCCGTTGGAGCGAGGCTCGGTCACCCAATCCCAAATGTGGGACAAAATGGCCCTCATGAGCCTGCCGCTCTGCCCAAAAGATGAAACTGTGACCGCAGATCAGCACTCGCCTCCTCCTGGCCAGAACACGACAATCTGAAACAAAACCAGAAACATTATAACAGGTGAATCGGCCTGACATAGCACCGGTATGGCATGGACTTCCATCTCCCGATCCTTTGGATGCCTTCGGCGTTCATGCCCATCAAAGCTGCAGTGGAAGCAGCGCATATGCGAAATGAACGTGTGCCAAATTTAGCGCCTTGTAGGCCTAGAGAGGTCAAAACCTTTTTTGTGATGGTCCAGAATTGGTACCTGGTGAGCAGGGTTGTATCAGCATGACAAAACAGAGGCCCCGAATGTGTCCCCCGGCTGGCTATATAAGCCCCCACCGCCCTGATAGGGCATAAAGCGGCATCAGAACATTCCTGCAATGTGATCACAGTGCCCCGCCTGGCCTGATCAGTTTTTGATCCCCTTATGTGAAGGCATAAATGCCGCTCACCTCAGGTCAAGTCCCGCAACTCTAGGGCCCCGCCAGACCTGTCTCCCTTGCTCTGAACAACCAACTCACTTACTCTCAATGCGCCAAAAAATGCAGTGAGAGCCGCTGAGTGAAACAAGAGAGCCTCGTACTCAGAAGAGCACAAGACTTTCCATGTGTCGCCCAAACCCTTCAGAATGCCAGGAGAAAGTGGTTGCCTGTCATCTCGGGCCATCCCTTTTTGCCTGACCCACCCTTCAAGTAAGTTTGCGTACCCTAAAATCGCTGGTGGAATCAGGGAAGCCTTGTGCCTTGGACCAAAAGGCCAAAGCGGACATGCGGGATCTAATGGACTGAGGGGAGAGGCCTGCTTCCTTAAGGGACAAGCAGAACTGCAAAATGTGGTCCACAGGGAGTGGCCATGTGTCCTGTAACCCTTTAGATTTCTGAAAGTTAGTGAACTCCCTGGCGGCCTTATTGTAGCTCTTCCTGGTGCTGGGCGCAATTGACATACCAATGATCTGTGCTACCACCCCGCCAAGCTTCCACAGATCGAAGGGCATCGGTTCCAGGAGGACAGCAGCGTCTGGTGCCAGCTCTCTGAAACGTTCCATCTGCATACGAGAGAGAGCATCAGCCAAGGAATTATCCACACTAGCAATGTGTACAGCTGTGAAGACTATGTTAAAACGGAGACATTGAAGCGTGAAAGCCCGGACCAAGCGCATGATGCACTGCGACCTAGAGGAGAGAGAGTTAATCACCCTGACCAGGGCCAAGTTGTCACACCAAAAGTGGACTGAGGCATTTGCTAACTCACGTGCCCAGATGTAAACTGCCACTAATATTGGAAAAAACTCCAAAAATGTAAGGTCCGCTGTGAGGCCTGCCTCTGCCCAACTCTCGGGCCATCTCTGTGCACATCACCTGCCCCTGAAAAAGACACCAAAACCGATGGATCCTGCTGCATCAGATGATATTTTCAGCGCGTCCCTGACCTTGATTTCATCACGCCAAAAAGAGACACCGTTGAAGTCAGCCAGGAACTCCTGCCATACCCCTAAGTCCAATTTAATCCCTCTAGTGATCCTAATTCTGTGATGTGGTTTGGTGATGCCCTTCATGGTGTCGCACAGGCACCGAAGGAATGCCCTGCCCGGTGCAACCACCCGGCAGGCAAAGTTCAGGTGCCCCACGAGCTCCTGAAATTCCTTAAGGGTAGCCTTGTGCCTACCCATGAAGGAAGCTACCCTTGGTCTGAGATCCTGAACCTTAGCTGGCGATAGTTTACAAGCTTGGTTGACTGTATCCAATTCAATGCCCAGAAATGTAAGCTGCTGTGTGGGACCCTCACTTTTCTCATGTGCCAAGGGCACGCCCAACTCCCCCATAAGAGATGTGAATTCTACCAAGAGGAATGCGCACTGCGCAGAACCACAGTGTCCCACGAATAAGAAATCATCCAAATAATGCACAATGCCCTTAAGGCCTGATTTGTGTTTGATGGCCTTTTCTAAAAAGGTACTGAACGTCTCAAAGGCAGAGCAAGACACAGAACATCCCGTGGGGAGGGAGGGATCAACATAGAATTTGCCCTCAAAGGCAAATCCCAAAAGCTCAAAGTCAGATGGGTGTATGGACAGCAGGCGGAAGGCTGACTTGATATCAGACTTGGCCAGCTCAGCCCCAACGCCATGCCTGCGCACCACCCGTACGGCCGCATCGAACGAAGTATACCTAACTGAACATAACTCAGCCGGAATGGCATCATTAACGGACGCGCCCCTGGGGTAAGATAAATGGTGAATTAACCTGAATTCACCTGGAGCCTTCTTAGGGACGACTCCTAGTGGGGAAACTCTAACATTGGGAGTGGGAGGCTGATCAAATGGGCGTAACACCCTGCCTTCCGCAACCTCCTTCCTAATTTTCTCCCTCACTACGTGCTCTTTGCCTATTACTGATTTAAGGTTATAGGCCATAAAAAACTACCGAGGTCCCACACTCGGGATCCTGGACTCCCAAGTAAATCCCTCCCCCAAATATAGAGCTGCAGCCCGGTTTGGATAAAAGCGGAGACAAACCAGCAGCCTCTCAACGTTAATTGGACTGGGCCCCTTTGTGAAGTGGTGGCTGATTTCCTGGCCCCCGCTTGCCACCTCCATCCCTGAGGCTTGTCCCTCCCCCTCTCCCCTTGGTGCAGTTGCGAATGGAATGAGAGCCCCAGCAGATCCTGCATAGGTGCTTGTATTTGCAAAGGCAACGCACACAAAACCCTTGCATCCCAAACTCCCAACAAAGCTGTATCTGCTGCTGCTCCTGCGAGCCCTGAGTGCGGGAAGGCCCCCCGGACTTATTAAACTGCACCAGATGACCGGAGTGGGACCTCTCACCAAAAATGGGGCGAGCTGGGGTCAGCGTCTGCATCCACAATTCAGGGTGGATGCTGTCCCAGTGCAGGCTTGGCTGCTTTGCTGCCCTCATCCTAAACTTCTCATCGTAGTGCAGCCAACCATTCCCAGCAAAATCTGCATGAGCCCTGAAAATCGTGTTCAAATATACCACCAGGGAGTGAGCCCTTGATGGCTGAACCTTAACTATCACATCGATGTAGATGAGATAACCTATAAACCAATTAGTCCAATTCTTGTCGATCCTGCGTTTTTTCAATTTTTCCCTCTCGACCGCGTCCAAATCCTCCTTCTCTTTCTCATCAAGCTCTCGATACAAAAGGGAGAATAGGTCTACATATTCTCCCTTTAGTATCTTTTCAATAGTGGCCGAGGTCAGGTGATCATCCAGTACCCCTGAGTGCCCCCCTGCCTTCTCCTCAAGGCCTGCATCCTTGCTTGACTCCCGTGATCCCAGAGCCCCACCCTGAGTGGATTCGGAGACATCCTGTGAATGCAGTGTAACCCCTAATGGTAACTGAGAGGGTGACCTTTGCTCCGCAGGGGACAAGGGTGAAGGAGGAGATGATGTCTCTGGGAAACCTGCTGGTGGGGCCCGTATCATATTCCTTGGTGGTGTAATGAAGCTCCAGGGCCATGCTACGGATGCAGTACCCTCCTCATGACCGATAGACTCACCCAGTTCCGCTCCTGCTGCTTCTGACTCTTGCGAGGGCCCGGCCTCCCAATTGTCCTGCTGTGATGAGGATGCTTGTTCCCACCTCTCTGAAGGCAATTCGCTCCGCTTCTCACCCGATCCGGCCTTCTCAACAGTGTCTAGCCGTGCCAAAATCTGGTTAGTAACACTCACTGGCATGGAGATCCTCTGTTCCTCCCTTCCTCTGTTCTGCCCTGCAGGCCGCCAGCCACTCTCAATGGCCTGAAGCTTAGCAAAAATGGCGGCTGCCACATTTGCTCCCCCATCCTCATCCGAAGATGAGGTCACTGACATTGGGGCAGCTAAGGGCCTGGCTGGCGTGGCCTTTTTGGCCAGGGTGACCTTTTTGGCTGGGGTGGCCATCTTGGTGGGCTGCTTACCCTTAGATGCTGATGAAGCTCGTTTGGAACACATCAGCCCCACTGGCAAATCAGACCAATCTTCCAGCCCAAACCCCAAGGAGAGAGTTAATTACCTATCCCAACCCCAATTGAAAATCCAGCCACCACGCAATGAATCCAAGTGCACCACCCACTATGGATTGACAAGGCCAAAACCCACCCTTTCAGCCTGAGTAGCACAACAAGTTACACTCCCCCAACACACCAGGAGGGAATCATGCAACTGAGAGGGTGCCTTGACGCTCTCTCAACTCAATCAGCAATAACTCGTCACACTCTCTCAGCTCCAAAGCCAGGGAGCATGTAAATGAGTAAGCCCTTTCACCCTCTTTCGGCCCAAACAAAGACACCTAGAACAATGCCCCCCTCCCAACTCAAATGCAATAAATCCTAACACTCCCTTACCAAAACAAAACAAAACATACAACAAAATGCACAAACAAACAAAATGATCACACTCTCTCAGCCCACCAAGGCCCATTGTACACTCTCTCACAACCCAGATACAGCAAAACCATGCAAAAGAGCACCTCCCCCCCAGGAGAGAGGTGCAAAAGCAAGAGAAAAAGAGAGAAGGGGTGAAAAGGAGAAGGAAGGGGAAAGGCACACTCTCTCAGCCCACAGATACAACTAGGACACACTCTTATGACCCCGTGTCCAACAAAACCAACCCAAGGGCCAGGACACACCCTAGGAGAGAGAGGGGGAGGAGGAAGGAAGGGAAGGAGGAAGGAGAAAAAGCAAAAGAAAGAAAGAGAAGGAAAAAAAATATACGTAAATATATAAAAAGTTAGGGGGCAGGGAGAGCCACAACAACCGCAATGTGTTCATGCGGAGCTTTTCATTTTTCCAAAACAAGGGTGAAAGAGAACCAGTTTCACATTTATGAAAATAAAGGGTACGTACTCGGGGGTAGCATTATAATGAAAGTGAAATCTTGCCTATGTTCCTTTTCATCCCAAAGTTTTGGAGAAAGAGCAGCTTTTCATCTCTCTGTTGTGCACTCGGCTATAGATCTCAATGACTACCCTTGAGAACTGAGGCAGTCTCCATGTGCCTAGCTCCATCCTTTTACCTGTTTGTCTCTATGCTTAGTGTAATTGAATTTTAAGAAGCAAACAGGGAATAGAGCTCTGTTTCAAACGTATGCCCCATATGTGAGAAGCCAGATTGTTATGTCAGTTTACCACTAAAATATTGAAATATTTTAACAAGACATATTTGAATAGAGAGGGAATTTTATTCTTGTTTTCTGCAAAGGATTTTTGAATATAAGATCAGAATTGGGAAGTGCATAAAAGCCTGTACAAATGTACATTCAGCTGGTAGTTAACACTCATATAAATTTGTCAGTATCCATGTATTGATGTGAGAGTGGGGTAGTGATTAGAGATGTGAAGGCCCGGGAAAAAACCTGAAAAATTCAGAAAAAGATGTTGGGTTTTTTTCATTTTTTTTTTCCTGAAGCCTTTTCTGCTTTTTTCCAAAAAAAATTGGAAAAATTGAAAAAAGGAAGAAAATCTTCTGCAGCATGTGAAAGAATCTTGTCTGTGTTTGGAAACACTCTTACTAAATCAAGAAATAAACTGACATGTGAAAGGGTAGAGAAGCTTGTTTCAATCCGGGAAAACCTTGGATTTTTAGAAGTCCATAATAACTGTGGTGATGACAAATATAACGAAGCAGAGGCAGAGACTGAAGCTGATATTGATAACTATAGCTCAGAAAATGAGTCTAATTAAATTTCGTGCCTATTCATTTAATCTTAGTCCCTCTCTCCTCCCTTCTACGCACTTTTCCCTCTCAATTCTTTTTATGGGAATGGGTGCTTTATGTCTGTTTGATACCATGGAGAGGAAATATAAATAATTTTCTTTGTCACTAATATTGATGGTTTCTTCTGTTTTTTTTAAGTTGTTTTTTTTGCCTGCTCCACCTAAACTAGCAAAACCAAAGAGGTTCCATACAGTTCAGAAGATTAATGCTCCATTTGTTACAAATAAATTTTTTAAAAAAAATAAAAGTAAATTCTGTTTGTAATAATTGTTTGAATACACTGTATTTTTAATATATCAACTGTGATAATTTTATGCCAAATCAAATTGTACATAGTCATATTTTATGTTCCTAAAGTAACAGCGTGACTTTCAATCTGTAAAAAAGTGCTAATGTTGCATTTTTTCAATTTTTCTGAACATTTCCAATTTTTTCGGAAAAAAATAGGTTTTTTCCATGGCTTCAAAATTTCTGGAAATTTTACATCTCTCAATAATACAGATTGGGTAATATACTATGAAATATATTTCTTCTTTGTGGTCTCTGTGACTCACACAATTGGGTTTTGCGCCTGCGCAGAACAGCGTTCGGAACCTTCTAGAAATCTTTTGCTTTTGCTTTTGCTTCTTTTTTCAGTTAAACAGTCAAAAGCAGTTATGTCCAAACTGAGAACTAGTCTGTCCAAAATCAGATATAACATAACAACAAACCACATCAACAGTAGTTACAGATGGAAGCAGGTGCTTCTGATCTATTTGTAGCCAAAAGAAAAGAAAGGAAAGCAGAGGACAGAGTATGGGAGTTAAATGCCATAGGTTAGTATTACATCTGGTAATGATTATTATGAAAAAGAAGTGGAGGAGTAGAGGAATACTAGCAGTGGAGAACAGTCAACAAATAAAGTTAATGCTGTGTTGCTATTTTGCTTTGCTTGACCTTTCTCTTTCGTCTTTCTTGTATACAGCTATATCAGCATAGATGCAATGCTACAGGCATTGGACGCTTCTTCTTTCAGCAATTTAAGCCAAGTTACACATATGTAAGTAGATAAAAACTTGATCAATAATATATTAATTATTCATGCTGATCAAATCTGTTTTAATTATATGTAATTTTTTCATGCCTTCCCAATTCACTCTGGCCATTTCAGGGCAGAACCCAGCTAATGAATCTAACATTAGAAATGTGAATGGCTGATGCTGGGATTAATGGCAAGCTGTGCTTGTGTACACCAGCACTGCTTGTGAGGCTACAGTTTGTATACAACCGTGTACATTTTCATTATGGCAGAAGCTCATGTTTCTGGCCTTCTAGATAGACTAGATGGTGGGAAATCATATGACAGCCCACCACATTTGGTGATACTAATAGGGAACTATTTTGATACATATGTATGTATTTGTGTATGTATCTTCAAATTGTTTGTTGATTTATAGCAGCCTCATGAATTTCATAGTGTTTTCTTATGCAAGGAATACTGAGAGGTGGTTTTGCCAGTTTCTTCCTCTGAAACATAGTCTAGAGCACCTGTTATTCATTGGTGGTCTCCAATCCAAGTAGTAACCAGAGCTGACACTGCTTAGCTTCCAAGATCAGACAGGATCTGGTGCATTTAGGGCATTTAGGCCCTCATGGTAAATAGTTAGAAAAGTGTTACTCAATGAAAGAAAGCTCTTTAGAAATCTATTTTTCAGAATTCCCTTTAAAATTTCCCAGTTCATTGCTAGGTGTTGGTGGCTTCTCTGTAATTATTTTCCAGAGTGCAAGGTTGACTGGAAGACAAGTTAATTCTTTATGTGGTGTATTTATGTTACTATACGTTTTAAAAGCCTTGATTTCTAAAATAATATCTAACAGCTATTACTATAGTTTGTTTAAAAATTACTTTTTAAGTACCTTAAACAGCTGGTGGAAAAACATAGTCGTGCAAAAGAGGACTGTTCAGATTAAAGGGTTATATGTGTCAAAGTTTATTTGCAAGGTACAACCAATGGCTAAAAGCACAGGCTATGTATCCTTAAATGCCTTTTTTTTAAAAAAAAATGCTTTTTTAATATTTATTTTTTAAAAAATGGGTTTTTTTTTTCCTTACAGAAGGGCAATATCACTTGCTCTGACTTCCACAAGCACTTGGAAGAAGGAGCATAAGGAATATCTCACCCAAAATGTTGTCCCCAACTCTGGACAGACAAATGTTCTTCAGAAACTTACAATTAGAACATTATCTCCTACTGTTTATCATTGACATTTACACATTGCCCAAGAGCAAAATAAAAATAAAAACTAATTCCCATAGATCCAGTGTTGTGTAGTAGTTTGAGTGTTGGACTATGACTCTGGAAACCATGGTTTGATTCTCCACATGGCCATGGAAACCCACTGGGTGACCTTGGGTAAGCCCCTTTTCTCATCCTCAGATAAAGGCAAAGGCAACCCCCCCTCTGAACAAATATTGCTTAGAAAAGCCCACAATAGGTTTGCCTTATAGTCACCATAATTCTGAAACAACTTGAAGGCACACAGCAACAACAACAGCAACGGTGTCTAGGTGCAAATTTTGCATATATTTACTAAAGTTTGAATCCGAGTGGGCAATTTCTGCAAATATGACAGCTATTGAACTGTGTTACGTTGCCAGATGTGCTGCCAAAATTTGACAATGCAACTCTGAAAAAAGCAACTTAGAACATTGATTTTTTTCTTTCTCTTTAGAAATGTACATGCCTCACAAAACTTGTTTATGTTTGTTTCCTACAGAATATGTTTGTTTCCTACAGAACTTGTTTACAATTACATTCATGTTTCCAGGAGCATGTGCCTTGTTTTCGAGGGAGATTGCACTTTTGAAATGAAAATGCTGTTTCTTCATCTTCCTGATACCAAATATTGGTAGCAAATTTAGCAGCAGTGGTTGCAGGGGACCCTTGGGCAGCTTTGGAAGGTTGCTTAAATAGGACTGAGGACCTATGTGTGGCCTGTCCTTGATTTAAAGAGAAACATAACACACTCACTAGTGGGAACAAAATAACTAGATGTGGCTGCCGGCCTGTTGAAGCAGTTGCCCAGATAATAGCTACTGGTAAAGAACTCTTAAGTCTGCTATTCTCCTATACGTATTACTGCTATTATACCTATACGTATAATAGGTCCGTACAGATAAATTCAACAAAACTTTTATAGGTCTGTCTATTTAAACAGTAGGAAAAAAGAAAGACCTCACTACAAGTAGATTGATTCAGTCAAAGAAGACTGGAGCAGGGTAGTTGATGACTGGGACTTTGTGAGGTCTCTGATTCAAAGGGTTACCGTAAGTCGAAATCATCGTGATGCCAAATAACAACAAGTATTTAAGCAGGACTTGGATTGAGCAACCCTTCAAACAGAGTAGGGGTGAGAATTTCAGTTTTGGAAGTGTATAGGGACCCATGTACCATTAGTGTAAAGTGCTAAGAGGACAGAACATATCTAAGAAATACAGAATATGGTCAAATGTAATTCTCACCAGTTTGGACATTCTCCTTATGCAGCATACAAAGCACAACCCAACTGCATACATGTTTATTCAGGAGTAAACCATAATACAACAGATTCCAGGGATGCAATATATATCTGAGTTCTGTGAATACCTACTCAGGAGTAAGCCCCAGCACATCAGCTTGCTGAGCTGCAAGCCAGAACTCAACTGCGTGTAGTGGGTTCCCAAGCCTTAACGAGCGGCATATCTCATCACCACCACTGAGTAGAGATAATAGGAAAAGAAGTTTGCAGGCACCACCAAAAGTGCACATTTCCCTCTCATTTACATTTGTATCCCACTTTCCGCCAGGTACCTTTAGGTGGTATGTGTAGATCTCCCTTTCCCCACTTTATCTTCATAACAACTCTGTGAGGTAGATAAGACTGAGAGGCTATGAATGGCCTGCTATTACCCTTGGAGTTCCAAGCCTCCGTGAAAACTTGTGCTGCTTTTAATTTTCAGGACTGGATATAATTGCTTGGATAATTACACTCCAGGCAGGCAAAAAGAAATCCAGCCATATTTACAGCTTGTCAGCTCTTCAAAATCCTGTAATGCCTTCTCCCCTTCCGGTTGCATGGCCGGCGCGAGTGGCAGCTCGGATTGAAGCTGCGCAATGGCGCAGCTCCGAGCAGCCACCCGCTGGATTCCAGCCACCTCTTTTGCCATCACAGAGGCGGCAGAACACCCCTCCGGTACGAGGGGTGCGGAATGGGTCCGACAGGGACCCCAAAACAGGTGTTTAGCTCTGCCCGGCTGGGAGAGCGGAAAGCGCCAGAGAGGGTCGAAGGACCAAGACGGAGCCAGCGGGATTGCTGCCTGAACGGCACAAGCGCCGCCGTCAACTTTTAAAAGAAGACATCAAATAACATGTAAGAATTTAATAAGAAGTCATCTAACCTGTTCTGGTCGCGATTCTGGTAATATCGCAGCAGTTCTGGCATGCAACGGTGTGCAGAAGCGAAAGAATGGAGGGGACCCTGAGCCTGAGTGAGTTCGTTATGGTGGGGAGTTTTTCTTACAGGGGCAGCTGGAATTTTAAGAAAAGGCTAGCTGGGGGTGCTGCTTACTCATGAGGATTGAAGAAAATATTTTTAAAGAAAAAAGAAAGACTTATGAATCACAATTGGGACTTACAGTGTAAGATGGCATATAATTGAACATTTGGACTGGTGGATTACAAATGAGTTATAATCTCCATTTGGACACTAAATTTCTACAGTATAATACTGTACTGAGTATTGAGAAGATCTGGACTGAGAAGATCTGGAATTTGATTCATTGATTAGGGGTTTGGATTTTGGATTTTGGAGGAATATTTCGGGATTGAAAGCTATTGAGCTGCACGTCTCCCTTTTTTTTTTTATTCCTGTGGAGTGATTCTTGTTTCTTGATTCTCTTGGATTGTTGAGACTATCAGACTGTGCTGAAGGTTATCTAATCCAAAACATCCTCATTCCCACGGATGGAGCAGCTTGGATCTTAAGCGACAATGAAAATGCAGTGAATCTTCTGCAATGAATTCCGGGCAGCTTCAAGAGAGGAGGAGGGAATATAAAGCGAATAAAGGCACAGGGTTCTGAATTTGAGAAGGGGCAATGTATTTCAGCAATGTCAAAATAGTTTACCATAAGTGATATATTGTCAGTAACATAAACAATGTGATGTCAAGGGTTGAAGGGGGATGACTGTGAAACCTGTGATGGAAGAGACTTGATTGGAAGATCCTTCCTCCCATGGACTGAGCTGCTTGGAATTTAAGCGACAAAGAAATTACAGATAATCTTTAGAAATGAATTCTGGGTGGCAAAGTCCATGATGGGAGGGGGGAACGGGGAGATTGTGATGGAAGTTAGTCAAGTAAAGACCCTCACTCTCCTGGACGGAGCGGCTCGGAACTTAAGCGACTAGGGGAATACAGTAAAAATTCAGAAACAGATTCCGGACCGCAAAGTCCAAGAAAGGAGGGGGGGAAAGGAGCTATAGTCACAGGATTCTGATTAGATAAGTGGAGTAAAATACCCTTTCTCTTAGGTGCGGTGCAGCTTGGAATATAAGCGACTTTAAGAGTACAGATAATATGCAAATGAATATCCGGGCTGCAGAGCACTAGATGAGAGAGGGGAACGGGAAGATGACGATTGCACAGGCTTCTGAATTACACAAATGGATTTTTATTTTGACATTGTTAATTAAGCTTGCAATTGATGATATATCGATATATTTCATGAATATGAACATGATATTGCTGAACGGAAGAAGGGGTTTAAAAAGTACTTAAGGAGAAACAAGACATTTTAGTACAATGGAATTTAGGGTAAGAAGATGGGGGATCGTTGCAGTAATAATTGCTCAGACTGCCAGATATACAATGACAGAAATAATTAAAAACTGTAAGATTTTGGGTTGTAGGTAATGGAGAGTTAAGGGGGAAATATATATATGTATGTATGTATGTATGTATGTATGTATGTATGTATATATGTATAAGGAGAAAACAGAAGCTTCAAGAGATAAGTGATATGGAAATATTTTGGAACAGGACGATTTGAGTTAAGCAGAAGAGAGTGATGGTTGGGAACTGTCTAGCCAGAACGACTATATTACGATTGTTAGGAGAGGGAAATGTGTGTTTGAACAGATGAGATAATCAATATATTGTGATGCATTAATGTAACAAGTGGACTAAGCTGCGGGAAATGTTGACCAGAACAGTGTGGAAGAACAGAAGAAAATTCATGTAACAAGTACAAGTTAAATAATCCTTTTTTATATTTGTGAAATTTAATAAAATTATATAAAAAAAAAAATCCTGTAATGCCTTCTCATTACTGATTAGATCCTTTTAGTTCTGACCTTAGAATACTAAGTAACAATAATGTTTTTCACAATGGAGAATACATACTGTAACAAGAAACCCAAAGCAATGTTTTTATATGTTATGTAATTGTATTATGGCATAAACTAGTTATTTATTTTACTTCATTTCTTTTCATTTCAATGTTTTTCATTTATATCCCACCTTTCTCCCAGTATGGCACCGAAGGTGGCTCACAACCTAGATTAAGACAAAATACTCATAAATTTTAATGATTATAATAAAAAAGCTTAAAAACAAATAAATTATGTTAGGTGGCAATGCTCTTTTACTACATAGAAAATTAATCCTAGTCTTTTTAGTAAGACTGGTTTATTATATGTTGTTATTTTGATAAAACAGTTGCTAACAAGCCATAAGCCTCACAAGGCTCATTTGTGAGAATGGATTTGTGTTTCTCGGAATCTAAAGGTAGAGATTTCTATAACAAGACAAATACTGATGTTCTTTGTGAAAATTTGCTTATATTTTGAACAGAGAAATCCGAAATGCTAGAAGCTTAAGGTACATAGACCCTGAGGCCTTTATGCATCTCCCATTACTAAAATACCTGTAAGTACTTTAAACAAAATCTTCTGGAAATGCTATCCTTGTACAGTTTAGGTGGCTGCAGACGTAGTATTCTTCTTCCTTCTAGTTGGTTCCTTAATTGAAATATCCAGCCTGCCGTTATTTTATATTTCAAATTAAATTTACAGTGCCCATATTTGCACACCAAACACAGTTTTGTTGGTACAGTGCAATAAAAAGTAACATTTTGTGTATACCAGCAAGACATGGTTCTTTTCATTCATTTCTTTGTCCTTTATTTTAGTGCAATCATGAACACTGGACTTGGAGTTTTTCCTGATCTCACAAGAATTGAATCAACAGATATGAATTTTTTGCTGTGAGTCTGTACTAAATATACTGGAACAAGCAAACTGTGGTCAGCAATGTCATCTTCTGAGATAAAAACATCCAAGTAGTTTATAGCTTTAAATATAGAATCCTGGTGGTGAGGTGGGAAAAATGAATTGCCAACTCATGTTTCTACTAATAAATTTAATGTCAGTGAACAAACAAAAATAGTTTATTTACATAATTCACCTTCCTAACTTGTTCCATCACAAGGGGACCAGAGAAGGTAATAATATATTAAAAGACTTATCATATAGCCATTTAAGACAAAAGAAGAAGACATAATGGCCTAAATCAGGGATGGGAATCATGAGGGCCTATAGATGTTACAACGTGGAAAGTCCCTAGTCAACTTAGCCAGTGATGAGGAATGCTGGAAGTTGTAGTCCAGTGACATTTGGACAGCTACTGCATGATGCCCACATCTGGACTAAATCCTATTCTTAATCTAACTAATAATCTAATTACTAATCCCAACTATGTCAATTCCCCATCAGTTACTAAATAGTAAGTCAGTATTAATGTAAAATGCATTGATTTAGTGGTTCTACTCTAGTTGGATCTAGCAGCTTGATTCAGGCCCATGGAGGACACAGCAGCTATGCTGGTGATCTTTTCAGTGGCAACCACTGCTGTAATTACTAATTCCAATCGGTGTATCTGAGAGAGGTTTTTTTTCATGTGCTGGATGCTCCAACTTAGTATTACAGGCCCATTTTTTTCAGTTTTTGTTTTGGTTTGTTTTTCAAAATTAAGATCAATCTTAGTTGAAGAGATGGTGTTCTTGGGATATTGGCTGCTACAGACTCTTTACCAAAACCAGTGTTTTAAATTGGCCAAGAAGACAGTAATAGTAGCAGTGGTAAGAATACAAGTAATAAAAACCAATAACATGCTGCTGAAGTGCTGGTGCAATACTGTGTTTGCATTATATATCTTTTCCAAGAGGCAATAAATGTTAGGTGTATTGCGGTACTTTACAACATCTTCAAATTTTGTATGGAAGTATGCAGATGTATTATGTTGAAATTTAGTTGTGTTTTATTGTACTGCTAAAGCTTTCACATTTTTTTCACAGTGAAATTGCTGATAATCCATCCATCAGTTCAGTACCTGCAAATGCATTCCGTGGCCTTTGCAATGAATCCCTTATACTGTGAGTTGGTCCATCACAAATTCTTAACTCTTGGCTCTGATTTGTTTCATCCATTGTGAAGTTTAGCTTTAATTAATAACACAAAACCTAAGAAAATAGCTGTAAAATGAAAAGCTAACACAGTTAATTGAAATAGCTGTGTCATCCTTATTGCCAAAAATATAACTATGATTATTTGTTTACAGAATGTAACACAAGATTCATACACAAAAAGCCATTGAGATAATATGAAAACCAAGGTGTCTGTGATTTTTTTTTCTTTCTTAAAAGTGTTAAAATCCTAATTTTTTAAATGAATGTTTTCTTATCTCTTTCTACCAGTTGGGTTAGTTAATGCTTTGATCCTTTCTTATATTTACACTGCAGTGCATTTCCATCTTTTCTTCCGGTTTCTTAGGGCTCTTCTAGAATCTACAATTCTTCTTCATGGTTTCTGTGCCTCACACAGTTGGGTTTCATACCTGTGGCTGAAAAGTTGTGTTCTTTGACTCACATTCAGAGTGCTTATTTTGCCTGGGGGAGAAGCAAAATGCACAAAAGTGCTCGATCTGTAGGAAGTTCAACCCCAGGCACTGAAGAATTGAGCACTGAGACTAAAGTCATATTGCTTGGAGAAGGCATTGCAGGCTTCTGCCTCTTCTTGGTCTTCAGCTTAACTAGAGAAGCACAAGGCTAAGAAGCACAAGGTTTGTGAGAACATTTCTCACTCATCTCATTGGGAAATGCCAGAACCAATCTTGATACCTTCTTCAATACCACAGCTTTCAATACTGACACCACTGAGAATGCCCACCTTTTGGAACCCAGGATTCTCTTCAGCATTCTCCACCATTAATGGAGTCTGTGGCAGTCGTGACAGCTGTGGCACAAAACCATAGAATCATAGAGTTGGAAGAGGCCCCAGGGGCCATTGAGTCCAACCCCCTGCTATGCAGGAACACCCATCAAAGCATTCTCAACAGATGGCCATCCAGCCTCTGCTTAAAAACCTCCAAAGAAGGAGACTCTACCACACTGAGTCAGCATATTCCACTGCCAGACAGCTCTGACTGCCAGGAAGTTCTTTCTGAGGTTCAAGTGGAATCTCCTTTCCTGCAGCTTGAATCCATTGCTCCTTGTCCTAGTCTCTGGAGCGGCAGAGAACAAGCCCGCTCCCTCCTCAGCATGACATCCCTCCAAATATTTAAAGATGACTATCATGTCTCCTCTTAACCTTCTCTTCTGCAGACTAAACATACCCAGCTCCCTAAACCGTTCCTCATAGGGCATGGCTTCCAGTCCCTTCACCGTTTTGGTCGCCCTTCTCTGGACATGCTCCAGCTTGTCGACATCCTTCTTGAATTGAGGTGCCCAGAACTGGACACAGTATTCCAAATGAGGCCTAACCAATGCAGAATAGAGTGGTACCATTACCTCCCTCAATCTAGACATCATACTCCTATTGATGCAACCAAGAATCGCATTGGCCTTCCTGCCTACCGCATCACACTGCTGACTCATGTTCAGCTTGTGATCTACCAAGACTCCTAGTTCCCTTTCACACGTACTGCTATCCAGCCACGTGTCCCCCATCCCATATTTGTGCCTTCCATTTTTTCTACCTAAGTGCAGGATGTTACATTTCTCTCTGTTGAAATTCATTTTGTTAGCTTTGGCCCAGCTCTCCAATCTGTCAAGGTCTTTTTGAAATTTGATCCTGTCCTCTGGTGTATTAGCAACTCCTCCCAATTTGATCAGCATGTCCTCCACTCCTTCATCCAAGTCATTGATGAAAATGTTGAATAGCACTGGGCCCAGGACAGAACCCTGTGGCACCCCACTAGTCACTTCTCTCCAGGAAGAAAAGCAGCCATTGGTGATCACTCTTTGGGTTCAGTTGATCAACCAATTACAAATCCACCTAACAGTAGCCCTGTCCAGCCCGCATTTTACTAGCTTCTTTGCAAGAATGTCATGTGGAACTTTGTCAAAGGCCTTACTGAGGTCAAGATATACTATGTCTACAGCATTCCCTTCATCTATCAAGCCTGTAACCTATCATAAAAAGAGATAAGATTAGTCTGGCATGACTTATTTCTGAGAAATCCATGCTGGCTTTTAGTGATTACGGCGTTGCTTTCTAAGTAATTACAAACTGACTGTTTAATGATCTGCTCTAGATCTTTCCTGGAATTGATGTCAGGCTGACTGGGCAATAATGATTAGGGTCCTCTTTTTTCCTCTTCTTGAAGATGGGGACGACATTTGCCCTCCTCCAGTCTGCTGGGACTTCTCCTGTTCTTCAAGAGTTCTCAAAGATTATTGCAAGTGGTTCAGAAATGACTTCTGCTAGTCTTTTAATATCCTTGGATGTAATTCATCTGGCCCTGGGGACTTGAATTCATCTAGTTTAGCCAGATATTCCTGTACTATTTCTCTACTTATTCTGTGCTGCATTTTCCCCCCTTCCTCACCTGCTCCCCACGCCCCAGGTTGGGTACTTCTATCCTTTTGGGAGAAAACTGAGGCAAAGAAGATATTGAGTAGTTCTGCCCCCCCCCCCCGTTTTTAATTGGCCATCTTCTCCACACAGTTATCCTATCATTTCCTTGTTTTTCCTTTTGCTGTGGACATATCTAAAAAAGCCCTTTTTAATGTTTTTGATGTCTCTGGCAAGCCTGAGTTCATTCTGTGCTTTTTAGTTTTTCTGACCTTCTCCCTTCGTCTCCTGGCTATTTGCTTGAATTCCTCTTTGGTGGTTTCACCATTTTTCAATTTCTTGTACATGTTTCTTTTAACACTTAGCTCAGCAGAGACTTGTTCAGTCAACCATTCCAGTTTCTTTAGACACCTGCCATTTTTCCTCCTTATTGGCACAGTTTTCAGTTGTGCCTTCAGTATCTCACTTTTAAGAAACTCCCATCCATCATGAACTCCTTTCTCTTTTAGTATTCTTGGCCACAGGATTTCAGCAAGTGACTCCCCAAGTTTAGAGAAATCAGCTTTCTTAAAGTTTAGGGTGAGTGTCTGGCTACACTTGGCTTCTCCTTCCCACTGAATGACAAACTCCAAAAGAGCATGGTCACTCCCCCCTAAGGATCCCACCACCTCCACCTCATCAACTAGGTCATCCCTGTTGGTCAGGATCCTATCTAAAATAGTTGATCCTCTTGTCGCCTCTTCCACCTTCTGGACCATGGAATTCTCTGCAAGGCAAGTGAGGAACCTGTTGGACTTTGTGGTCTTTGCAGAATTTGACTGTTTTAGCAGATAACAGAACGTGTACCTGCTGAAATCATCTACTAACACTAGGACATATTTTGCTCCTCCCAGACTGTTCTGAGACATCAGACCAATTACATCAGCATGTACCAGTTGGAAAGGAGCAGTAGGAACTCATGAACTGGTTCTGGGAGCAGGAAGCTGCGTGGATTTAGACTGTTTGCAAACAGCACAGTCAAGAAAAGTATCACAGGATTTCAGAGAACATCCCTTACAGCTGTCTGCTAACTTTTTCAACACAGGAAAGCTAGCATGTCCCATCCGTCTGTGTAACAAATGAATGCATTCATCATGCTGTGGTTTGTTATCATACACAGCAGAAACCTTGTGGTGAGGCTTGAGTTTGTACAATTTCTCAGACAACTCTGCTACAGCACAAACAACCACATCTTTCAGTACTTTGCCCTCACGTTTAGTGAATAACACCTCAAAACCATTTTGAGTCAACTCTGACACAGAGAGCAGACAGAAATCAAGTGAAGGCACATACAACGCTTTGTCAAGATACAGGTCTAAAGCAGGAACGTAAGCAGATCCCACACCCCTGACCTTTGCTTTAGTCCCATCAGCCAGGGCAACAGTGGCAACACTGGCTGGATGCAAAGTCTTGAACAAACCTTCACAGTTGACCAGATGCTGAGAACACCCACTGTCCAGCAGCCAAGAAACTGCATCAGTGTCCTGGGTGTTCTCAGAAAACACACAGTCTGTTGCAATGGCAACTCGTGGACGACTCCCACGACCTCCTCTGAAGCCTCTGCCACGACCCCTGGCACCTCTCTCACCTTGCTTCTCCAGCAGACAGTCTCTCTTGAGATGAGAGGCAGAACCACAGCGATAGCACCTTGTGACAGCGTGAGCTCTCACCAGCCCCTCTGGTCTGGACTCGCCAGCCTGGGTAGACCTCCTCCCAGTTCCTGGCTCAGCAGCTACCGGCAGCTGTGGGGGTTGTAAGGCATTCCTCTGGGCTCGTTTGTCCTCTTCCTCCAGCAGATGAGAAGTCACATAGGCAACTGTCAGGTCTCTCTCTGGAACAGCCTCCAAGGTAGCCACTATCACATCCCAGCTGGGATCCAGGGAACCAAAAATGCAGTAAGCTTTGTCAGATTCAGACAAAATCTTCCCTCTCTCACGAAGTGCAACAAAAAGTTCAGCCAGTGTCTGCAGCCAGTGTCTGGCCTCAGCTTTGTGTTATACAGCCTCGTCGTGAGAGATAATTTACTTCCAGCTGTGATTCGTACATACGTTTCTCTTAAAGCGCGCCAGGCTACGTGGGGGTCATCAGTGTCCCGAATATGCAACAGCTGGTCATCTTCCACAGCCAAAAAAAGAGGCAACATGGTCTTTTGCCTCACCTTAGCTGCATCGGCTGCATCTCTTGGGAGGTCCAGTGGGTCAGTAAACGCTCCCCAGACACCTTCTCCTCGGAGAAACATTTCCATTTTCACTGACCAAGCAAGGTAATTAGTCCCATTCAGCCTCGTTAGAGGCAGGCTACTAATTAACCTCTGTTCCATGGCTATGCAACCCCCGGCAGCAGCTGCAGCACAGTCCTTGAAAAAACACACCGGCAGACAGACACCATCAATCAAAAACTGGCCTCAAAAACACTCCGGCCCCTGGCAGCGCCAGGACGCGCAGCGCGAACGTAAGCTGCGGCCCATAACCTGTTGGAAAATGCAGGGGGGGCATACTGTAGATCTCTAGCATGACCCACAATTAAACTGTCCTTAAAAGCAAGACAAAATATTTGGTCAGTCCCATAAAGCTGCCAGTGAATGAGGCCAGCCGGTGTTGACTAAAAACTACTCAGTTTATTGAAGGAAGCGTGAGTACATATTCAGCAAATTTAAGTAAAATCCATGTCTGGACAAAGACAGCAGTAGCGAAGAGAATACATGAAGAGAAAACAAGAGTATACTGCCTGTTTTCAGGCTGCTCTTAAGTAGACTCTTGTCAACATTTTTTCACACCATGAGATGGGGAACTGTGGTAGCCTAAACACTACGTTTGTTATGAGAAGCGAAGCTGAAGAGACTCTCAGGGAAAACCCTTATCTGCTTTGTGAGCTGGGAGCAGCTGGACCTCATCAGAGAGGACAGCGCAGTAAGTAAGAACACAATTTAACCCTTAACACAGACAGAGCCGTCTTGACCTGCAAATGTCAACAGGGATTACGGTCAGTGAGCTTGACCAGTCTGGTTAGCCTCTCTGTTATGTCATTGATTTTGGCCCCAGGGAGACAGCACACCTCATGATTGATTCTATCTGGGTTGCAAATGATCGGTTCCGTTCCTCTCAGCAAAAAGTCCCCAACCACTAGAACTTGTCTCCTCTGAGGCTTGTCCGGGGTCACTCGACGAGCAGATTCCCTCACGGCCACCTGAACTTTCTGTTCGTGCTGAGAGTGTTGGTGCTGATGCTGTTGGATGCTGTTCTGCTGGTGTTGGGGTTCCTGTTGTTGATGTTGGATTTCCTCCGGATGACGTTCCATGACGTTCCATGGCCATGATAGACCCAAGGTCACAAAAGGCACACCTTATATATATCAAAGTCTGCTGGTCCCAGGCTACAAAAAAAGAAAAAAAAGAAACAAAGACATAGTGAGACTTCATCTCAGCTTACTGTCCATACAAGGGATATAGACCCTGCTGGTACCAAAACTCAAACCATTATACCAGCATCAGTACCAAGAGAAGGCACGCGGTCATCTGTGCACATTCGTAGTAAACCAATGATACCTGTCCAGCCAACACCAATACCAGCCAGATGTTCGCCACTGTATCAGTCTTCTAGACCTCCCTCTTGTTCACCAAGGAGAGAAAGACAAGCTTTTGAAAGGGAATCTTCATATGTGTCGTCAAGGCCATCGCATTGATATTATAGGTACCAGGAAGATTCTCCATTTAGGTTCATCTCATATATGGACAAGTACACTGAGAGCATTCATAGAGAGAAAAGCCTGCGTCCTATATTGTACTCTCCTTCATACAGAGATAGGTGCCATGTAAGAGAACTTTACTGTCACTCATTGCGTTGACTTTACTTGCCTCAACAGTACCAAAGCTACTTGAAATTAAGAATACCAACATGTTATTCTCTACAGCATTATATAAGATCCCTGATACCAAGAATACATAACAGTCTCAAGGCCACCTCCATCACCACCTTCAGTGCAGTCTATGGCACCAATTATACTGACAGCCTTACAGTTTATACCCAGCCAGTCTCATCAGTGCTACCTATATTATTGACATCAGCGTATTCACAGCCATCTATATCGACAACAGCAAGTGCTTCTACCATAATGTCTGTGATACAACAGCAAATAGTTAACATTGCACATAGCATCAGTCTCAACAACATTAGTGGTACTAACAGTGTGTCATCAGCTGCTTCTGCTTCATCAGGACCACAAAAAACTAGACAATCAGTTTCCCCAGAAAGTGACTATGACACAGACTTGTCCCCAGTTCTCCATCTCCATATACGGCATTGCCACCAACAGCAGTGGAAGATTCATCCCCTCCATCACCACCAGAGAATGTGAAGCCTTTGTGAACATAGTCTTCAGAACAGCAAAAACAATAGGACTGGATGTTTCAGAACCCCCAGTTTCACTGTCTGCTCCAGTGTTCCAAATGATAGACAATCCAATACCTACACCTGCAACAGTTCCAATACTACCAGTCCTCCAGGAGTTGATGAGACAGTCATTCCCTTCCTCCATCCTCAAAGATAATAGAACATCTATATAGGACTAAACAAGAAGGAATAAATTTCCTGTTCACCCATCCAACTCCAAATTCACTTGTGGTGGAAGCTGTTCAAACCAAGGGTAATAGGAGATCACAATCCACTCCTCCAGACCAAGAGGGTAGAATGCTAGACATATTTGGAAGGCAATTCTGTTCTTCTGCATTGACCATCAAAGTTGCATATATCCAAGCTTCCATGGGAACGTATCAACGGTATTTTTGGGATTGTATGCTAACTCATATATCCTCTTTGCCTGATGAACATAAAGCAGTAGCACTGCAGTTACAGCATGAAGGAGTAGCTTTAGCCACACAGCAGATTCAGTCTTCCCGACGTCCTGACTGCACATCAAAAGTCATGGCAGGTGTATTAGCATTGAGAAGATACGCCTGGCTACATGCAACTGGCCTATGAGAAGATACACGCAAGAGGATTGAAGACCTGCCATTGATGGTGTGGGATTGTATCACTCACCGGCAGACAAGGCAGTGGAGAGTATCAGGCAAAATTGACAGCTTGTAAGATGGGGTTGGTCCAACAGCAATACTTGTGAAAGCAGTATAGACATTCCTGGAGATGCCAATGTACTTCTCATATACTAGATTTAGATCACCAACAAGACAATTGACGGCATCTTCTTGGCAATTATTTAGCGGGGGGAATTCTACAAATATTGGAGTCATCCACAAAAAATGTAACCAGGCTCCTCAAAGTCAGGGTTTTGACTCATTTTTCAGGACACTTCCACAGCTGTCTTTCAGCTTTTGACATATTTGATTCTTACCAAAAATGGTCTCCCAATTTCATATATATCAAGATATAGTAGTACTGCCAACATTTTTCGAGCAGCCAAAGGATCCCTTGGAGAGGTCTCTTCATACACTGGATGAATGATGTGCATAGTGTATTGTGCTATGGTAGCAGAAATAGAGACAAACCAATTTCAACCCAGCATTCTTCAAAATATGTTGTAGAAATGATAACACTATGTTACGAGTTAGCTCACAGGCCTGTTCCTGAGGGACTAAGAGTGCATTCCACTAGAACAACTGCAACCTCTGTGCCTTTATAGGGGTTTTTCCTTTGCCAGGATTCTGTAAGGCAGCAACATGGTTGCAACCATCTGTCTTCATGCAATATTACCATTGGACATCAGAGCAACATCAGATACAAGATTTGGCAGGATGGTGCTGTCTTCACTCCTATAGTGACCTTCCCACTGCTCATGGTAAGCTTTTCACTCACCCAATTGTGTGAGGCGCATGGACCATGAAGAAGAAAGACAGTTTGCTTATCTGTTACTGTGGTTCTTCGAGTGGTCATCTGTGTCCTCACATAAGCCCACCCTACCATCTCTACTTTCAGGTCCCTGTAGATTTCATGGCGGACTTTGAGGTAACAGTAGCTTGGTGGGCTCGAGCGCGCACAACAGTTGCAGTGAGGGAGGGGACAGGGCCAAGCTACTTGGCTCTAGAAAGTTCTGAATCAGGCTTCTGTGCAGGTGCAAAACCCAATTGTGTGAGGCCACAGGTGACCACGCGAAGAACCACAGTTACAGGTAAGCAACCTGTCCTTCCTCTTGTTCAGAACTGTACCAGGAAGTTGTCCATCTAGATTTTTAAGCCCAAACAATAACTTCCAATTGCTGCAGGGAATATAAGGGGATTCTTTTCAACTGCCAATACCACAGAGGTGAGTACTGAATATTTACAGTGGTGACTATTCAGTGTGGCCCCAGATACGATAAACCACAAATCTTGAAGCTTGCAGCAGCCCGGTTCTTATCTAATCTGCTTTTTGCTTTGACCATCTATCACCTAGCTAAACAAGCCAAATGAGTCAGAATGTGACAATTTTCATTGCTTTCTTTACAGCTTTTGTTACCAAGATCCAAATTATATTTTTCTTGTCCCTGTGTATTTTCCAGTCAGCTGTCAGTTACTGCAACTTTTTATTCTTAACTTAATGCAGCACTTTCTTTCCTTGTCCCAGTACATGTTGGTATATTTTGAATTCCAAATCAATGTGTGCACCTATTGTTTTGTTTGGGGCAGTGCCTTCTATGTGCACTGAGGTGGGCTGTGGATATTAACCTTAAATATGTTCCATGTTTCATTTGAAAATTTTCAGTTTCTTGCTGTTAAAGCCAATTTCCTCCTTCCCCCCTTTTCTTATTTTCCTGCACTGTTAGTCTAGTGCTAGCCTCCCTGAAATTCTAGAGCATTTTAGGGGGTTTTTTTGAAAAAGAAACCTACAATTTGGAAGCAAACAGGAGGTTGGAGAGTCCAACAAGCATGGCAGGGGGCGTAAATCAGGAAGAAATCAGAAGGAGGAAATCAAGAAAGATGGGTTTCTTAAAAAATGCTACATCTAGAGATTATCCACATTTGGAAGTGGATGTGAGAGCACAATCAATTAACCACTCAACCAGAAGCAAGCACAAGAGTTCTAGCAACAGAAGACTTTTTCATGTTTTCACTGCAGAATATGCATAATGATTTCCTTGCCGGATCATGTTGAATCCCTGAAAACTGCTCTTAAGGCATTTTGATTAGAGAAAAAAAAGGTTTTTTGTCTGTCTGTGTGTCTGTCTGTCTGTTTATCTGTCACCCCAAATTACCCAAATTATAGGGTCATTTAATTTAGCATAGCAGCTGAGATAACAAATAAGCCAGTCTGTCACCTTCTTCTACTATTCCTGCTTCTGGCTCAGTTTTTTTAAAAAACTCATTTAAAAGGACAATTTTTCCTTTACTTAGTATTTATACTTGTTCAGAAGCAAATACAAATATTAATATTGGGGTAGACACTCTGTGGCTCTTCAGATAGGCTGCAGCTCCCAAAATTTCTCATCATTAGCTAGGAATGTAGAAACTATAGTTCCAACAATATCTGAACAGCCACATATTCCCTACCCCTGTTTTGAGCCCTTGTGGTGCAGTGGTTAAATGCCAGTACTGCAGCCACAAGGTTGTGAGTTCAGTCCTGCCCAGCTCCAGGTTGACTCAGCCTTCCATCCTTCTGCAAGTCGGTAAAATGGGTTCCCAGCTTGTTGGGTGCAATTAGCTAACACATTATAAACCGCTTAGAGAGCACGTAGCTGATAAGTGGTATAGAAATACACATGCTATTGCTATTGCAAGTATATAGTTTTGAAGGTAAACTATCTTTTTGAACTTGGAATTAATCTATTTTTGCATCTTTAAATGATTCTTTAAATGATATTGCACCCCTTTCATAAGCTTTCCAAATTTTTCGTGTCCTGTTTTCAAGTTTTACATTATATTCCATATAAATATAATTGCTGGTTGAATGTATAATCGCACTAATAAAATGTTGTTGTGTGCCTTCAAGTAATTTCCAACTCATGGCAACCCTAAGATGAACCCATCATAGGGGTTTCATGGCAAGTGTTGTTTAGAGAGGCTTTGCCTTTGCCTTCCTTTGAGGTTGAGAGAGAGTGATTTCCCAAGGTCACCCAGTAGCTTTCCGTGACTGGGCAGGAATTCAGATGCTGGTCTCCAGAGTGATAGTTCAGTGTTTAAACCATTACACCATGCTGGCTGTCAGTAATAAAATACCATACCGTATATCAATAATTTTCATTTGCAGTATTAGAATAATTGCGGAGTTGTTTTTAGCAAGTTATCATGTAGATACAATATTCTACTATGGAATTTGAATAGGGATTATAGGACTATGACATGTAATCTAAAATGTGGTAGTAGGTATGAGAATTTTTGAGAGACGTACTGAATAGTGGTGGGAAGTGTCATAGACTGAGTTACAGCCCAGTTAATATTTCATTTGCGTTTCTGTGAACAGAAGGGCAGACTTGACATTCATTTGTACACAGTTTTAAAAGAAATTGCTACATATTACTTGGGTTTTGTCATAATTTATGTCAGAGTATATCAATTTATGTCAAAGTAGGCATGGAAACATGTAGCATGATACCAGCTGCTAATAATACAATGTTTCTTTATCTGCAGAAAACTCTACAATAATGGTTTCACTGAGATAGAAGCCTATGCGTTCAATGGAACAAAGTTAGATTCTGTGTAAGTCGATATTCATAATTAACAAGTGTATACCACTTGCAAGTGTTGAACGTATGCATCACTAAACTGTAATCTTTAGAATTGTAAGGTAAATCAATATTATTATTCCCTCTTAGCTGAGAACAGAAGCAGTTGAGAAGACTTGCCAAAGGCTATCGGGAAGTTCACAACTATCAGGTGTGATTTGTACCAGGGATTTCCTGTGTCGTAGCTCCATTTCTTAGTTATTATACTACACCAGCTTCAGTAAAGCAGTAAAATGCCTGGAAATGTTTTTGGAATTATTGCTTGGGTAGAACAGTATTTCGTAGCTTCAGTACATTTAAGGTAATAAAACAGAAAGAACCCATGATGTCTCTTTTGGGAGAATGCAAATGTAAATGTTGCAAAGCCCAAAACCTCCAGATCAGAACTTGGTTCCTATCAAAATTTTGGAAAGCAGAATGTCTTGATAGGGTTCTGTACTGGTAAAATTTTCTACAAACATTGCTAATGTATTTTAATTACCAATAAGAGTTACAGGTGGGTCTCAATTTCCACTGGAGTTGCATTCTTGGGCTTTTTGTGTAAATTGAGGCTGATGTAAATAAGGAGGAAACAGTTCCATAGAGAAAGTTGAAGACCAGAGGGATGTGTTCTGACAGAGCTGAAATAGCCACCAAGTGAGCAGTTTTATTCAGCACACCTCAAAATCTAAAGGTGTTCAAAGCATAAAACATCAGAGCTCACCTTTTCCAGAATAGAGAAATGTGCAGGTGCTCTCCAGCAGGACCACAAGAGGCAGGAATTGCTGATCCTGAGGTGGCTTGGCTAAGGTGAGCTGACTTGCAATAAGGCAGTAGTTCATCAGAAGAGCACACAGAAAACAACTGGGAAGAACTGGGTTCTTCTGCTGTGCCTCCTCCAGCAGGTTCCCATGTGGAGAAAGTACATCAGGAGAGAGAGAATGGCAGCACATCTCCTGTACAGTAAAGACAAAAAAAGAAAGATCTTTGTACAACACTGATTTCTCTTTTAGCAATCTGAGGAAATGATAAGCAGTCTATGAGATGCCATAAGGTTCTTCATCATTTGTGTTGCAATTGTATTGTATTGTATTGTATTGCAATGTGCTTAAGAGAATTACCCCTTTTGGCATTGTTAGTGTTACCAACTTGGGTCTTTCTCATCCTGGCTCCTCCACTTAAAGAGGCAGAAGAAAGTCTTCAATCTCATAAAAACTCCAAGATTCCAGTTTCTTGCTCCCCTTCATTTCCCACTTCTAGGCAGGCAAAGGAAACCCCTTCCTTCTAACAACACTAAGACTGCAGTTTCTTTCTCCCTTTTCCCATTCATCCAATTCAAGTAGCTAAAAGGAACCGAAACCAATCTGTTTTTCTTACAGCAATACTCCAACTCACCTCGCCATCTTCTCTCATTTCCTCTACCTCACTCAACTGTACAAGTATGATGGGAGAGCTATACACTGTGGGTGATACTTCTCTTTATATTTTGCTGGTGAAGCATTGTAAATTTGAAATCTTTTGATTGAGGATAGTGTAAGTTGAGACTTGCCAATACAAGGCCTACCAAGAACCAACATATGTTTTTGGCATGTGGTCAAGGCATGTATAATATAATATACTAATAATGTATAATATAATATAATAATATCACATCCATTCAGCAGGATGTGACTGGCCAGTTTTTAAACACTGGCAGTGTACAAAATAATTTGGCAAATGATCAGATCTTGTGGGAAGTGTTGCTTTGTATTATACATACATTGTTTCTACTGATTTTATCTTTAACTTCTGTATTAGTGTTTTTCTTCATAAATGGTATCTGATATGATGAAGACAATTAGGGATGGGACGAATCCAGAATTTTCTGGATCTGAATTCCTGGAAGGTTCTGGGAATCCATGAAGCTCATGAATCTCGAATCTTTCGAATCCTTTTTTAAAAAAGGGTTTAAAAGGCAAGGGAAAGAAGGATAATCTTGGGCAAGACATGTTCTCTCAGCCTTAGCAAAAGCCTAGGCAAAGGCAAATCTACCTCTGAAGAAATCTGGCCAGGACAATTGTCATAGTTTTGCCTCAGGATCTCCTTAGACTGAAAGTGTCATGAAGGCCCTTTGTACACAGGCAGGAAAATGTGGATTAATCTCCCATTTTCCTGCCGGTGTAAACAGGGCCACTACAGTACAAAGAATCCGGGTCAAAACTGGCTTTTCTTTGCATGGCTCCTTCTGGCATCCTGGGGTTTGTAATTTGATGATGCACCAGCACACTTTGGCAGAGAAGGCTTTGTAAAACTAGAAACCCCAGAATTGTGTCTGAAAGAGCTTTGCAGGTGAGCTATGCAAAGGAATGTTTCAGCTGTCCTTGAAATCTCAAGCCTGTAGCTTCCAGTCAAGTGCTGAACTTAAATATGAGATATTGAATTTAACTATCTTAGAATACAACCCTAGATGTAATTTGTGAAATTGTTAGCAAAGGCCATTATTACTCCAGGGGAAAAATTCACCTGTTTGCCATCTCCCCTTGTGTGTCTAGTCTCCCAAATTTTCAGGCGTCCTGGTCTCCCAAGTTTTCAGGCGTCCTGGTCTCCCAGGTTTTCAGGCATCCCAGACTCCAGCAAACTGTTTGGGTGGCAGATTCGAAAGATTCAGTTTGCCTATTTTGGCACAGGGATTTGGATTCCCAAATCTCAAATCCCTGCCAAGGATTCAAGGATTCGAGAATTCAGTTGGCCCATCCCTAAGGACAATGAAAGTTGTGTGTTATTTGTTTAAAAAGGACTTTGGGGTGTAGTATTAGCCCACCCTCAATATGTGCATTTTAATTTAGTCCACCAGGGTTTTCTGTGTGGCTTTAGATAACAGATAAGGAAAGTTGGAAGGAGTCTTTGGATGCATGAAGTGTTGAAGTAGAGAGGAGATGATTCACTTGTTCTCCTTGCACACCATGGAAAAGGCAAAAAGAACAGTTTCCACAGAGATAGGCTGGGCAATAAAGAGCCTTCCAACTGTAAGAGTAGTGGGACATTGGAACATTTTTAAATGTGTGGTAGAATTTGCAGCACTGGAATTTTATAATGGTTTCGGTGTTTCATAGCTTTAGTCTGAGTGAATTCAATGCTTACAACAGAAATTCTGATTAAGACATATCTAGAAGTCAGTTCCAACCATCTATTATAGAATCATAGAATCATAGAAATGTAGAGTTGGAAGAGACCACATGGGCCATCCAGTCGAACCCCCTGCCATGCAGGAATACCCTCAAAGCACTCCCGACAGATGGCCATCCAGCCTCTGCTTAAAAACCTCCGAGGAAGGAGACCCCACTACACTCCGAGGCAGCATATTCCACTGCCGGACAGCCCTGACTGTCAGGAAGTTCTTCCTGAGGTTCAGGTGGAATCTCCTTTCCTGCAGCTTGAATCCATTGCTCCTTGTCCTGGTCTCTGGAGCGGCAGAAAACAAGCCCTCTCCCTCCTCTACATGGCATCCCTTCAAATATTTAAACATGGCTATCATGTCCCCTCTTAACCTTCTCTTCTGCAGACTAAACATACCCAGCTCTCTAAGTCTATCCTCATAGGGCTTGGCTTCCAGGCCCTTCACCATTTTGGTCGCCCTCCTCTGGACCTGCTCCAGCTTGACCATGTCCTTCTTGAATTGGGGTGCCCAGAACTGGACACAGTATTCAAGATGAGGTCTAACCAAAGCACAGTAGAGTGGTACCAGTACCTCCCTCGATCTAGACACCATACTCCTATTGATGCAGCCGAGAATTGCATTGGCTTTCTTGGCTGCCGGATCACACTGCTGACTCACGTTCAGTTTGTGGTCTATTAAGACTCCTAGATCCCTTTCACACGTACTGCCATCCAGCCACGTGTCCCCCATCCTATATTTCTGCATTCCATTTCTTCTACCTAAGTGTAGGACCTTACACTTCTCTCTGTTGAATTTCATTTTGTTAGCCTTGGCCCAGCTCTCCGATCTATCCAGGTCATTTTGAATTTTGATCCTGTCATCTGGCGTATTAGCAACCCCTCCCAATTTGGTGTCATCTGCAAATTTGATGAGCATGCCCTCTATTCCTTCATCCAAGTCACTGATGAAAATATTGAACAGCACTTGGCCCAGGACAGAACCCTGTGGCACCCTGCTAGTCACTTCTCTCCAGGATGAAAAGCAGCCATTGGTGAGCACCCTTTGGGAACGGTCAGTCAACCAGTTACAGATCCACCTGACAGTAGCTCTGTCCAGCCCACATTTTACTAGCTTCTTTGCAAGAATGTCGTGGGGAACTTTGTCAAAGGCCTTACTGAAATCGAGATATGCTACATCCACAGCATTCCCTATAAAATAAAAGGGAAAAAAACTAAGGAGGGGAGCACAATACACAGCTAAAAGTGTGAGAGGGATGTCTACACACAGAAGGTGTGTAGACAAACCAGCCCCTACGAACCAGCCTGGACGTTGAGATCTGCTGGAGAGGCTCTTCTCTCTCTCCCACCACCCTCACAGGTGCATTTGGTGGGAACATGGGAGAGGCCCTTCTCAGTGGCTGCCCCCAGGCTCTGGTATTCCCTGCCCAAAGAGGTTAGACTGGCACCCTTCCTGCCTACCTTCAGGAAACAGTTAAAGACATTCATGTTCCAGCAGGCATTTAATATGTAATTTGTATATAGAATGGTTCTGAGTAGGTTTGGCTGCCTAACTTTAATCTTAACTGAAACATTCAAGATAACTGTACCTTAGCAAATCAAGCAAGAAATATAAGCAACAAATCACTATTTGCTGTACAGTTGATTCCCTTATTTGTGTGTATGAACACTTGTGTTCCTGTTATGTTTCCAGAAGATCAAAATAATTTTTCTTGCTCAAAGTGTGCACTCTAACCAACCTATATAACAGTGGAGAATTCTAGAAGCTGCAGTCCAATAACTTCTGGAGGGCTGAATGATTCCTATGTCTGTGTTAATGCAACATGGCACCTGCTTAGAAAGCAATTTTATATGATTGATTTTAAAATGTTCATATGGAAAAGGTCAGCCTTTCTTTCTTCTAAAAACTCATAAAGTGATTGTTTGATGCGTCTTAATTTAATTCAAACAGATAAATGACAATGCTAACATATTTTTTAAAAAATTGTGAGGAGAGAGCAAATGTTGATTCAAGTCAAAAGCTAGAGTGTGTGCTTTTCCAGTTCTTTTTGTAGCTTATGATTTAGTAGAAATGTTTGAAAAGAAGGTAATGCCAAGTATTTCCACTGTGAATTTTGATAGCTTTCTTGGCCCAGGTACTCAGAACTAAAATAAACCATTCTGGTAGTTTTAGTAATAGATTCTAAAATAATTATGCCATTCACTTGCTTATTATTGAAAGTTTTTGGAACCCTAGAAGATTGGTTGGTTCGTTAATGCTTAATCCAAGTCATTTGAACTTAAAGAAGATGTCCAGGAAGCTGAAAATACTAAATGTAAGAGTAGCTTGCTGTGTTAAGAGAAGTAAGCATATGAGCTGAACATTTCTATTGACAAACTGTCCTGAAAACTTTCACCATTCATTTCTTCCTTTTTGACAAATGCCACAGTTTAACACCCATACCCATCCTGGTCTTAAAAACACAGAACCTGTTTGCAGGACTTGAACCAGATCTGGCCAATATTGTCCACACCTTAAAGTTCAAATATTAAGGACTTTTTAAACTATCATGTGTTTATTACAATTTTTAAAATACCCACTGCTTGTCAGAGGGTTATATACTGTACTTTTCTAACTCTTCCCCTGAGCCAGCAAGTCATTGCTTCTTTGTCTTCTTGTGCCAGAAGATTTCTGCTTGGAAGCTTGTATTGTCTGTTTTGGCTTCAAGGAATCGTCTCATGGAAGAGTTTTTAGTACAATTTTGGCTGTTCTCATCCGGCTCTACTTCTGGCGTGGTGGTTTAGCTGCGATTTAGTAAAATTGACTATATTTCTGGCTTAGTTTCAGCTTGTATTTTCAGCCTCTGATCAATAGCTCCTACCTGTCCAAGGCTGTAATGTTGATCTTGGACTGTCTGGTTGCTTTGAATTATTCCTGACTAACTTCTAGTACTGCCTGCTGATAAGTGCTTGCTGTCTGTTCATGTCCTGCCAGATATGAAAGACAAGAACAGAGATGGAGTTGTTGCATTCCAAATACAACAAGTGGAAGGTCCACTTTTAGAGTTTCCCTTTTAGAAAATAGCGATAAAACCACAAAGGCATGAGTTAGTGTTTTGGAGTTTTTGCAGCTGGACTTTCGGCATTTTCTTCCTGATCCCTTCTTCCCCATTTCTTTTTATCATTATTATTACTATTTTTTATTTTTTTTTTACATTAACACCCAATACCGAACACAAAACAATGCATATGAATACTATCCAACATTAATCTATAATTAATCAAACACAAAAACAACATAAAAATACACATAATTTTTTTAAAAATCAGTTCCCGCACTTACTGCAAACAGCTCTTCAAATATTGATTATATGTAACTTTCCTTTAAAAAATTACATTTCATCCAGGTAGTACATTGTTACTCTTATACTGTATCTTCAACACTTTAATAATGTTGTGTAATTTCTACAAGTCTCATCTCTTAACTACTAAAATAATTAAATCTACAGTATTATCACATCCTTGCCTAAAAATTCTTACTTAACAATATTACAAATTCTTAGATTTACAATATTACAAATTCTTAGATCTGTCTTCTTCCCCATTTCTTGAGGGTCCGTATTTTAAAATTCTTTTTAGATAAATTGTTTAAAAGTGAGAATACCTGAAGTTCGACAGAACATAGAGTCATTAGGATTACTCAATGAGGAAGGAAAGTATTATGTAAAATCTGAAACGCTAAACAAATAAATTCTTGACATTGACGCAGAGCCATTAAGTTGCCTGTAGACTTTGGCCATGTTCAAAACGTAAAGTACCTCAGTTTGTCCATGGATTTCTTCACATATTTGCATATATCTCTGAAAAAATATTCTTAGAAAACAATAGCAGCTTATTATTTCAAGGCAGGAGTTTGTGGAACGCTATTTGAATGTAAATAATTAAGACCTTTGTAATATTTTCTTGTGAAAATGAGGGAACCCACTGGGATATCCTGAACAATCCATCAGAGTGTTTTGGAGAACCATTCTTCTCCAAAAATGAAATGGATTTCATTGTCTAATCCCTGTCTCCATGGTTTTTATTAGCTGTTTAAAAACTGCTGAATTTCTTGGAATAAAAATAATAAGGAATTACTCAGATCAAGGACAAAAGCAATGCCAGAGCCCTTTCAGACTGCTGACATCTGTTGTAAGATTTAGAAAAGCAAATAGAACAGATATCTGCTTCCATATCAAAGCCTCATTTTTTTAAATAATGCAGTGTAGTTTAGATGCGCTACCTTGTTTATATATAACCAGTCAAAAGCAGATAAATGTGCATATGTGTGTATACACGTGCCAGGACAGGCAGGGAAGAAGGCTGATCTGCATATCTCTGGTCAGTGTTTTAAGGGTAATACTCTATCTGCCAAAGGTAGCACAGCTGTTTTTATTATCTTTCCTACCAAGCTTAGCTTTATTATTTTGGCCTGTTCCTCCATACAGAGTTACTTCAGTTCAGATACATTTGAGGGCTTCCTTGCATGAACAGTTTAGTTTGACCCCATGACAACCTTTTAATGGGTTTTATGTCCAGACTTTAACCCTTTTCGCACAGCATTTCTGATGCGAAAGGGCCCCTTGAGTGTCGCGCACATGTGAGGAGCGGTCCACACGATGCACTCACGTTTACGCAACGCTCAAGGGCCTGACACGGACCGTGCATGCATTTTTTCATTTTTAGCTTGAAGCCGAAAATGCTACTCAGTCGTGCATCACTCCGGGGCCCCGCGCGCACTTACCTGGCATGCGGGAGCCGGGCCGGTTGTGCTTCCTGTCCAGGGCAGGCTGGGAAGATCCCAGCCTGCACTGCAAAAGGAAGAGGTGGAGCTCTCGCGTGAGCAGGAAGCTCGTGCAGAACCGAAGGAGCAAGGAAGCGAGAGCCTCTCTCCAGAGGCCACTCACGTGAGCCCCACACCCCAGCACCACAAAAAGGTAAGGTGCGAAAAGGGTCTTTGACTAAGACGTTATACAACAATTATACTGCAACCATTCTTTGATAGATCGACTTCTGTGTTTAGGATCATTATGATGTTGCATGACCTGTCTTTGATTCAGGTTCAGCTCTCAGACATCTTTCATTCTACTGGAGAATATGCTGATAACGCTGCAGAATCAGCATTGCTGTGTTAACAATGACAAATTGTCCAAATCCTGAGGCAGCCAAGCAGACCTGAAGCATGGCATTTCCACACCCATACTTGAGAGTTGAGGTCCTTCTGTCTGAATTGTGCGTTGTTGTTTGATTTTATGTCAAACATGACATTTTTCATTGAGGCCAAAGAGTTCTACCTTTGATTTGTTTGTCCAAATAACATTGTTCCAGAAGTCTTCAGGATCATGTCTCTGTGATCTTTAACAAACTTGAGATAGACAGCAATATTCTTTATCAAGAGTACTGGTTTCCTCCCAGCTGTCCTCTCCTGAACACACTCTTGCTCAGTCTTTCTGAGTGTTGACATCTGAACACTCTCATTAGCAGAGTCAAGAGGGGTTTGTCAATTCTTGGAGGTTACTCTGCCATTCTTTCTCATCTGCTGTATGACGTTCCAGTTTGCTCTTGAAAAGATTTTGGTAGCGCAGCTGCTACTGGGTAGAGTGTCTGTGACCTTGAATCCTAACCATTTGTGGATTGTCTGTCTAAGTGGATTGATGCCACCCCAAAACCTTAGAAATGATTTGGAACTTTTCAGATTGATGAGGAGCAAAACCAGCCTAAACTACAAATACTGAAAGACTGTGTTATAAAGAGAAAAGAGGTTCCCTAACAATAGTGTGGTTATAACAGAAAGTAGGGGGGAAAGAAAGCAGGTAAATTTATCACATGCTATTTGCGGGTGGGAAATCACATGAGAATCCACCACATTTGGTGATACCAATAGGGAACTATTATTGTGTGTGTGTGTGTGTGTGTATCTTCAAATTGCCTGTTGACTTATGGCAACCCTATGAATTTCGTAGGGTTTTCTTATGCAAGAAATTCTGAGAGGTGGTTTTGACAGTTCCTTCCTTTCTCTAAAACATAGCCTACAGCTCCTGGTATTCATTGGTGGTCTCCCTTCTAAGTACTAACCAGAGCAGATCCTAGTTAGCTTCCAAGATCAGGTGAGATCTGGTGCCTTTAGGTATTTAGGATGCCCTTATAAAATATATTATATATTAAATTTAATTATACTATAATTATAACTTATGTTCCATATGCCACTTATGAAGCGGTGCTGACGTCTAAAGCATACTTAGCTACTTTTCTAGTTGCTGCCAATACGATATTATGAAATCTGTTAGCATTTACAATCTTATTACCAGCTAATTATTTGTTTTAATTTTTTTCTGCAGGTACCTGAATAAGAACAAATATCTAAGTGTTATTCATGAAGATGCATTTTTGGGTGTTCAGAGTGGTCCAAGTCTACTGTGAGTAGGGAATGGGGATGAAATTAAAATACAGCATTATTATTAAGTCGTACTTGTGTTTTTGAGCTCTGAGGGCCCCATGTGAATCCAATCAACATGCAGGATAAAAAAAATGATTTTATAAATAAATGAAGAAGCAGGCAAAACAAAGAAAACAACATGGTAGGGATTTTAAGTAGCCCAGCAACTTTCAGCTGCTATCAACAGATGGTTACTGCAGCACCAGTGCTATTGATGCTTCAAACTAGCAAAGTTTGTTCATGTAAATTGTTCATGTAAATTGCAGATAATTGGTGCACTGCTTCAGAGAATCTAGCACTTGCAAATGCCATCTGGAAATGCCATCAGAATCCGGTTTCCCAAATTGTCAGAGAATGGTGGTTTGAGTCCATATTGGAAAACATATTTTGTGATCCTGGTATTGTTAAGTGAAATAAGGCCTAAATCCATTTCATAGTCCCAACTGAAGTAGATACAATAAGTCATTGCAACATTTGTGAGTTAACACTTGTGTAAGATTCAGTGGGTGTGCACTGTTTGGGATTAACAATTTGAATTAGGTTTAAGGATGTAACTAGATTTGTCATAATAGATCTGTAATAGATTTCCCATGCTTTTTCTTTAAAAAAAGATATTAGCCATTGGAAGGAGCTGCAGGGAAAAGACTCCAGTATCTGTCTTGTCTCATCTAGTTGGGCATATAAGCTACTTTTCTCGGGGATGTACAAGTATTCTCTATTTGTCCCCAAAGGGGCTTCATTCCTTTACCATATTCCAAGTGTGGATGTGCACAAAGTGTTGGTGTTTCCATGTGCTTCACAAAATGTTCCTGGGTGCTCAAAGTTTCCATCATCCCTCCTTCCTCTGCCCACTTGGATGGACAAAGCCACATTACATAGGCATAGCAAACATTGCAAGTGGCCTAGTAAAAACGTTGATGCAAAAAAATGTTAACTCTGTCACCCCATCTCCTGAGGTGAAGTGGCTGCACAAATGGTCCTTTTTGTGTCAACTTCTGTATAGGGTTGCGTATATGTCTCTCCATGTTCATGTTTGACGGCTCTTCCTGTTATGACCTTGCATTTTCTAAACATAACCTGAGTTGTAGTATTAGCCAGACTGCTATTACCATTAGACCAGGATCAGCACCACAGAACTAAAGATTGGTTTTGTAGTCAGTGATTGAAATTAATGCCCTGTGCAAACTTGCTAAAAATAATTGGTTACGGCAGGAGTGTAAACTGCATGGAGCCCTATTGGTTCCTTTGCAGGACCTTGGATGTCTGTATGCCACACCATGCCCCATCTACCCTCAGATATTTTTTTCCTTGTTTGTTTCACTAAAAACATGGTGGGTTATATGCGATTTTATCACATTTTTGAGTTTCCTTGTGCTGTGTTAGGTCCAGGAAAGGTTTTTATTTAACCAAGTAGTAACCTTTAATTGTGTGTGGAATTTTTTTGATGAGATTTTTTTCATAAGAAAATACAGGGCCTGGAGGTCTCAAAATGACAGGGGAGGGAGAATCATATGTAGCCCTCAGGCTGTACTTTATCACTGAGGTGAACATTCCCAAAACAAAGTGGCTAGACAAAAATAGAAATTCACAATGTGTTCTGTAATGAGCGTGGTCGGGTGCAACAGCAGAAATCCCATTATTCCAGCAAAGTTCAATAAAGTTGCCTGTGCAGTTAAGATGTCAGCTAAAGGTGTATTCTATCCAGTTAGCTGATGACAGTGTATTACATCTCTCTTAGTTCTTACTGCCAGGTATTTACCTATTTAGATTGTGCATGTTGAAGCATTTTAATGTAAAATAAATAGCCCCTGGAGTTCTGTAGGACAGTCCAAGCAGTGGTATTCAACAGCTGTCTAATTCTGTACATCAAAGGCAAAATAAACTATTGAGCCTGTCAGCTTTCTAATGTGGTAGCTTGTACACCTCTCTTAAATAACACCGTATCAAAGAAAATGCCATTCATTAAGTGATCCTAACTAGATAGAAGAAAAAGGGAGAAAGCCAGAGAAAAAGGGAATAGAAACAGAAGTAAATTAATTTGTTTAATAAGTATATAGAAGCAGTAATTACAGCTTACATAGTTTCAAATCAAAACAAAACTATCGTTCTATCGATTGGAAAAAATACAAACTAAAGATTGGATAACGTATAAAGATATACTTAAAAAAGAAGGGATAAATATAGAATTAAAAAAAAGAGAAGAATTAATTAGTGAAGGTTATACATCACATTGGCTCCTTCATAGACAATTAGCGGGAAAATATAAATTAGATAAAAAATATAAGGGAATATCATTGGAGGAAACTGAATTTGACACAATAATGAAACCAGGAGTAAAACAGCCATTGAGTAAAATTTACAAAATGCTCTTAAATTTAGAATTAGAAAAAGAGACGATAAAAGATAACATGATAAAATGGGCCCATGATATAGGACATTCAATAACTTTACAACAATGGGAGAATGCTTGGAAAATAAACCAAGAGTTTACGAGAAGTTACAATCTGAATTTTTTTTTAAGATATATTATAGATGGTACTTAACACCATTACAAATTTCCAGGATGTATAAAATTAAGAAGTCTCCTAAATGTTGGAAGTGTCAGAAAGTTGGATCTTTTTATCATAGTTGGTGGCGGTGTAAAAAGGCAAAAGAATATTGGATACAAATACATGAACAAATATTAAAATATTTAAAGGTCAAGTTTTCAGTGTCACCAGAGATATATTTACGGAATATATTTGATGGGATAGATTTGACTATAAGGAAAAAATACTCAAGAATATTATGTTATATGATATATGCAGCGAGAATTAATTATGCAAAAAATTGGAAGAATGCGAATATACCATTGTTGGAAGATTGGATGGTTAAACTGTATGAATTGGCAGAAATGGATAAATTGACTCTAATGTTAGAAAATAAGAACAATAGTGTTTTTAGACAGGAATGGGAAATTTTGGACCCCTGTGGAAAGAGAAATGGGGAGATCATGCACTGATAGGATTGTATGATTAATTTCATTAAGATAAGAATTTAGTAGGATGGGAATTTAGTTAGGAATATATGGTTATTTAAAAAAAACTCAGTAAATTAAATATTGTGATTAAATATGAAATATTAAATATTAGATAACTTATAATATTGAATAAGGTATAAGGTATACGTGATATATTGATATGATTTATTATTAATATGATGAAGTAAGAGGAAATATAAGTGGAATATAAGTGGAAGATATTTGGGAAAGATTTATAATTAAGTAAGTAAGATTGCGAGATTTTAGTAGAATAGAGTGCATCAATTGCAGTTAAGATTATGGGATATTAAAACTACAAAGCAGGATTGACAGGAGAAGATGAATATTTACCCAGTGGCGTGAACGAAAGAAGTCATAAGTGTATTTGGAGTATGTAAGTGATGTTTTAAAATATGTATTTATTGTTTATTGTCGACTGTAATGTTTAATGAATTCTAGTGTATTGTACTAAATTGTGTTGTTTTTGTTATGTTTTGTGTTGTTATGTTATGTTTAGTTTAGGAATCATAATAAGTGTAAGTAAGCTAGTTGATATAAAACATTGTGTTATTATGTCTCTGTACCAGTACGGGATAATATTAGAGGATATATATAAAATATAAGATACCTTTAAGAATAATAAGAATAATAATTAGTATAAGTATTGGGATATATAATGTACAGGGATATATAAATACAAAGATAAGCTTAAATAGAGGTATACACAGGAATAATGGTGTATCATTAATCAAGTATTTGTATTATGTAATGTGTAGTGTGTAGTGTGTAAGATGTAGGGTGTATTAGGTTTTGTATAAGTTATCGATGATGTTTGTTTGTTTGTCTGTTTTGTTATTTATTTGTAACATAATAAAAATTATTTTTAAATAAAAATTTAAACAAAAACAAAAACAAAAATACAAAACTTGAGCTCCTAGGGCATAGCTGGTCTTCCCACCATCCATCTATTCATAGTGGGCAAATCCTTTTTCTATCCTCCCCCTCCTTGGCTGTCCTTTGGACATCTGTGGATCACAGTGGACCAGCTATTACATTTAACAGGTGAGTGGTGAATCTCCTCTCCACCACCAGGTGTAAGGCTATATCTGCAGTCCCTGGCATCTATGACAGTAGGTCCCAAGTCTGTGAATGTTAGCTGCCTAAAGTCTAGAACAGGGTAGAAATTGTACAGCCCATCAAAGGTTGCTGGACTTCAATCCTCATCATTCCTCATTGGCTGAGCTGGCAGGGATTGCTTGGACTTACAGTCCAACAATATCTGGACGGCTGCATAATTCCCACTCCAGTCCTAATGCTATTACCATTGAGAAGAGACAGTATTGGTTTAGGTATAGTAAGTCAGATACCTTTATATTAATGGAACCCTATGCAATTATAGTCAAATGTCATTTATAATGCCCAGGATCCATGTCTAATCCATGAATTGTATCCCAGGTCTTTCAAGCAGTTGTAAAGCATAGACGCTTTGCCTCGTGTTAGTGATGTGAGATTTAATGTTGGCTCCTTTAAAGCATGGTACAACCTTAAGGGAACTTTGTAGGGGTGTGTGTGTATGTGTGTGCACTATTATTATACAGTGATGATGAAAAGCTGCTGTTCTGTTTGGCAAAAGCAGGAATGAATATTGTGGTTTGAATCCTACTAGAAATTGCTACTAGAATAGTGTTACCCTGATTTCTGGGCGTCCCGGGAGGGACACCTAAATGTGCTCAAACAATGGGGAGGGAATTAGCAAAGAGCACTAGTTAGCAGTGCGAGAGGCAGGGTAACGTAGCAAGATCTTGAACCCTATGTCTACGGGGTCAGGCTGATTCAATGATAAGGCAGAAGTTAATAATAATAATTGTTTTATTGAAATACAGTCAAACACGTGTATGCAACACACTCACACAAAGAACTATAGAAATAAAAGGTAGGAGTTGGGTAGAGGGATTTTGAAAGGAGGTTTGGTATGGGAAATACTATACCTGTCCTGAAGCCCGGTGATAGCAAAGGAGCTGGGGAGCGTGGGTTCTCAGCACGTGGGGCTGAGGGGAGGCTCGTCAAACGGAGAGACGGCAAGTCGGGAGGCAAGTCACGAGCGATCCAACGAGACGCTCAAAGTCAGGGGTTCTTATAGGGAAAATTGTGGCCGCAGGCTAGTCCATACTTGGGGACAACAGTGAGTTTTGGGCTGGAGACAAAACCTCCGAAAGGTCAGTACTTTAGATGATTGAATTATGACCAGATTGTGAATAGAGTAGCCAGTATGCAAAACGCGGAGTGCTTGAGAGTTGTATAGTCTGCTCATCAAGCTGCCTGTGTGGGGCAGGGGATCTTTTGTAAGTAGCATGCATACATAATGTGGTACTTGCCTTGAGGTCTCCTGAAGCTGCATTCGGCAATGACTGGCCTGCCTGGATCGGGATTTGAATGGTTCGGCTATTGTCGGCCGTGCCTGTGTGCGTGCTTGTCCGGGGGCCTCGCAAGCACGTGGAGAGGAATGGGTAAAGAAGGCCAAATTATTGATATCAAATGATATCTTAATATCCCACAAGCTCGGGCTAGAAACAGTGGTAACAATAGATCCAGTGAATTGTAAAGCATGCTATATGTAAATCCTATTCATTCTGTACTTTATTAGGAGCTAACAATAGAATGCTGGCCTTTGAATTAACTGAGCTCTCTTTTGGAATTGTTTTAAAGCTGAAGTAAACACTATCAACTGCTTTTTTCAAAAGAAATGCGGGATGAGAACCTAAATCAAAAATCCTCTTCCAGCCTCACAAGAATGATTATACACTCTCTCACTCCTCTTCATATAATGAGATTTTTGCTAGGATTCAGAGGCCCTAATAAGCATAATTTATCAACTGTGTCAGCCAGTACAGCTGCCTAAGTTCCAAGCAAAAGAGCTGAAGTCCTGGACAAGCTGAGCAAAAACAAAGGTTCATGATTGGATCACCTTTTGTAATATGTACTGTTCCAAATTCAGGCATGATATTAACTATTTGGGCACAAGTGACATATTTTGTCCAGTGTTAAAAAGAATTTAAACTTAGTATGTTCCAGATTTTGAGACAGTCTCCCCCAAGGAGAATCCAGTTTCCTGCTGACTTGGCTACAAGTAACTCAGAACAATATGAGGATAACGAGGTAGTCATATAATAGGTATTACAGGTTTTATTTGAGCAACAGATCCCCCTCTACTGACCATATTATTTTAAAAAAACTAATAAGATTAATGTATTTTAAACAGACTCGAGCTCTTTGGTCTCCTGTTACAGAATTTTTGCTCTATTAGTGCGCTCCGTTCATAGATGTATTCCAAGTTAAGTTGACTATAAAAATCTTGTGAAAGTCAGATGTCTCTTCCTTTCCCACTCTGGGACTCTTGCTGTGTCCAGTGATCTGTCCACCTCTTGACATTAGCTGTTTCGGTGGTTACAGATGAAGGTCAAGACTTTGAATCATTTGCTGTGCAGTAACCTGCGTGCACACTTACAGCTTTATGTGCATGTCTCCTTTATGCTCTCATCTTCTGCTGAATGTGTGGAGACTTGGAAGGTAGGACTGTGAGTGTGATCCCAATTATTATCTCCACACAATAGCGTATTGCTGAGTGAATGTTCATTGCATAGATATATAAGACAAATACAGAGCTTTAGTCTCAATGTAACTTGCTTCTTAACAAAAGTGCACAAGCTTGTAATGTTAATACAGTGAATGTCCAAAATTTGGGAATGTGACATTCATAGTTTTACAAAGAAACTCAGTAAACTCTCAGTTGTTGAGGACAACCGTCCCAATGGTTCATTTCTTCCATCCCTGTACTTTGACAGGATTTGCACTCAGATGTATTACCCACTCAGCCATCTGATAATTTTAGTTGTCACCTTACACTGTCCGCTTGTTTTAGTGGAAAGAATTCTGCAGATTGTTTTCTGTATATTTGACTATTCTTGTGTAGTACCAATTCATAACCAATACTATCTGTGGAAGAGAAGAGTGCCTGCTTTACTATTCCACCCCATGAAGCTCCATTGTAGGTCAGATGTGCATAGCTGAGGTGATAAGGGGAAGGGAATAAGAAATGTGTTTGAGGCTAAGAGACTTATCTTCTAAATCTAAGGCAGGACTCAGAAAGCACCTACCGTGAGATATGAAATAGGAGTGGAAACCAATATTTTCAAATATTTGAAATTCACAAAAGGTTTGAAATTTGATTTTCAGATTTATTTGAAATTTCTAATTAAAATTTGAATTTTGAATGCACGTTTTTACGTTAAAATGCTTTAGAGTTATTGAACTCTTTCGTCTTTAGTTTACACTGAATACTTGAGACCTTGTGAGCTATAAACTATCAGAAACCAACTGTCATTGCGATTTTATCCATCAGAAGTCAGATCAGCTGCAAAGGAACAATTGTTACCCTATAAGACATAGTGTTAGTTCACATTGGGCAATAATAACATTACACAGTAAGTTGCTCAGCTGAGTCTCTGTGTACCTCAGAGTCAGAGTCAGGTGTTTCCCTTAGGAGGGAAATAGGTGTGAAATCAGATTCCTTGAGAATCACTGTGCACGCAACACACTCTGATGTGTAATGCCGATTGAGCTCAGCAATGTCATGGACATATTAGCTATTTGTTTACACATTAGTTAACACATAGTTGACATATTAGCTGTCTGCGCTTCTAAATGCCAAATACCATTGTGCATTTGCTATCAAAAATGTCAAACATCAACTATCAGATTGCCAAGATCAAATATGATTTTGTGCTAAATACAAGTATCAGATGTTTGGACACTTTGGGAAACACATGAACTGACAGAACATCTCAGAAATATTCAGGATCAAATGGGAGAAAATGCAATGAAGTCATTTCTAGTATCTGAATGATCCATAGCTTAGCATCTAGGTGTGCGTTGTGGGAGTAGTGGGGGTGGCATTCATGCTGCTGCTATGGTTTCTTGGTAATCTGGTTCATGTTATCACGTTCCTTTATAAAGTATATTGGCTCTTGCGAGAAAAATGCAAAGTAGAAAATGCTTAAATACGAAAACTGGCAAAGATAAAATTGTGCAATTTTTTTAGTTTTTTCCCCCAAAAGCTTGGCACTGAGAACTAAAGCAAACTGCAGTTTGGGGCCAAGTTTATTTTTCTTCATTATGTTTTCCTCTTTTATATAACTGTTAGGAGTGGAATATTTAATTGATTTATGAGTTTGAATAATTTATTTTAAAACTTGTCCTTTCAAAGGATCCCCTGCTTAACCAGGATGCACATAATGAATTTATTAATGCTAGCCTTTTTGTAACACTAGTGAGTTATAAAGGCTATTATGAAAAAGAGGCATTTTTTCTTTTCTCACACATAGGTTGAATAGAATATCTCTTTGAAGAAAATGACCAGAATCCTATTGGTGACATACATTTGCATAACCAGAGAGTCTATGTCCATTTTGGACATTGCAGAAGGAGATATTCACTACTTCCTTGACATAATATTCTCCGAAAGATAGCTTTAAATGGCTGGAAACATGTTTCCATGACCATTTGCCAGCTTGCTATGGAGTCAGAAGGTACCCAGACAGTGTCCAGTGTTCTGTAGCAAGGGGAAGAGAGCTAATTTAACTCCTGCTTGCCATCATCTCCAATGAATCTGCTTGTGGAGAGGGAGATTCACAAAATCCTGTCCTCCACAGATACAGATTGGATTGCATTTTAAACCAGTCAGAGTTAAGTAGGGTATGATACCAATTGATAAAGTAATTTTAACCTCTGCAACACACACTATGTGGGACTTCCTTTGGAAACTGTTTGAAAGCTTCAGTGTATCCAAAATGCTGTGGACAGAATGCTAACCGGAGCCTGTTGCAGGGAGCATATAATTCCCTTGTTAAAACAGGTTCATTGGCTACTGGTTTGTTTCTAGGCACAATTCAGAGCTCTGGTCATGACCTATAAAGCCCTATAAGGCTTATGTCCAGATTATCTGAAAGAGCACATCTCCCCATATGAATCTGTCAGAGTTTAAGATCCACCAGGGAAAACTTTCTCTTGGTCCTGCCACTATCACAGGCTTGCTTGGTAAGGACACAAGATAGAGTCTTCTCAGTGGCTGCTCCGACTCTCTGGAACTCACTTCCACAGGAGTCTAGGCTGGTCCCCTCCCTGCTTCCCTTATACCAACAGACAAAGATCTTTTTTCTTTACACAGGCTTTTAATTTGTAAGCAGGGATGTGTGTGTTTATTTTTTGAAAAAACTTTTTATGTCTTTTGAATGATTTTATACTGTTTATGTGGTAGTTTTTAATTACTTTTGACATTTTATTGTTAAGGTTTTTTTACTTGATTCTCTTGAGGAGCCATCATGAGTCCTACCGCGGGAGAAAAGTAGCACGCAAATGAAATAAATAAATAAATAAATAACCTGGATGGTGCAGTAACACAGTCAAGGAGTTGACAGAACAATTAAACTGCAAGAGAGCTAATTTCTGGCAATAGTTTAAGGAAACACATAATTATTTTGATATTGGTAAACCTTTAAAATGCATAAAAGCTGTTATTTCCAAGGTTATGCAGGAAAAGAAAAATAATGCAAACCAGATTTTTTAAAAAAGAAAAAAGAAATTAAATTCTTATTTCCTTGATTAACTTGGAATCCTTGTAAATTTAATTTTGGGGTGTTTTTGTCTATTTTTTTTTAATTATGAAGGTGATTATTTTACACTGAGAGCCAGAATGGTGTATTGGATTGAGTATTGGATTGAGTCTGGAGACCATAGTTCAAATCTCCGTTCAGCCATGGAAACCCGTGACCTTAGGAAAATCACACTCTCTTGGGCTCAGAAGGAGGCAAAGACTCCCCTCTAAACAAATCTTGCCAAGAAACCTCTGTGATAGGTTTGCCTTAGGGTCATTATAGTCAAAAATGACTTGAAGCACACAACAACAACAAACCTTACATTACCTACATGTTACATGAACTTTTAAATACCATACTCAGGGCTTTGTTTTAACTTCTATTTTTTGCATTTGCCAGTCCTGCTTGGGGTTTCTTGATGCCCCCACCCACAGCAAAAAATTATATTTTTAATGTACTCTGTTTCAGGTTGCTCAAGCGTTCTGCCTCCAGGACCACCTAGAGACATTTGGAGAATAAAAGTGGGAGGGTCCTATTACATCCTACTTGCAGACTTCCCATTGACATCTGACTGGCCATTGTGGGGACAGACTGTTGAACTAGATAGGCCTTTTGTGTAATTCAAGATGGCTCTTCTGATGTTCTTTCATTCTTTAGCAAGGGAGAACCAACCATGATTCTAGAGCAAAAGTAGTTGTGCAGCCCTCCAGATATCGTTGAACTGCAACTCCAGAAGCTCTAGCCAGCATAGCTGATGGCAGGGAATGGTGGGAGTTGAAATTCAAGAATATCTAGAAGGCTAAATAATTTCCATCCCTTTAGAGGATTCATTTCTTGCTGAACTGCTTTTACTGGGAAGATGTTTCTCCAAATGTTCAACTATCCTGCAGTTTAAAGACCGTTACATCAAGTTCCTCTCTTTCAGATAACAGAGAATGAGTTGTCTCCCTCTTGTTTTTGATGGTCCTTAAAATATTTGGAGAGATCTATTATGTTTCTTTTCAGTTTTGTGGTCACATGGCATGGAGATAATGTAAAGTTGGTTATCCATGATGGATGTAGGGTGCAGTCCTGTATATACTCTCCAAAACTGACTAAGCAGTCTTTGAAGCCCACCCCCAACACGCGCGCGCGCGCGCGCACACACACACACACACACAGACTTCATGGGGAGCAAGCAGGATCACAAACACATCTGGCTATATCCCCATTTGTGTGTGCATGTGCCTTCTAGTCACCTGTCAACTTATAGTAACCCCATGAATTTCCATTTTTTTCCCCTTCATTAAAAAAGACCAAAAACACTTAGAAGTTCTAAATAGCACAATGGAAGGTTTGGACATCATTTCTTCCTCCTATCTGAGTTCTCTTTGTTCATTAGTTAAATCCTGAGATGCTATTTATCATTATATCTAGTATCTTCTTTCTATTTACAGGAAACATTTATTATATAGAAACTTCTATTAAACTTGGAAAGATTATATCCTACATCCTCTTATCCTAATACAAAAGCTAAATATCTAAAACCAAAATATTAGCATTGCTATAATTCAAGATTTTTCCTTGTTGTATTTTAAAGTTTAAATACTTAAGCATGTCAGGAACATCCTTTCTTATTTATTAATTATTTCCTACTCCTTCTCAAAATCTTATAACATGCCCCCTTTCATTGAAACTGTACATTTTCCCATTTCAATCATATGCAACAGTTTTAGTGGCCAGTCTTTAAGTTGAGGTATCTCTTGTTCTTTCCATTTTTGGGCATACTGAATTCTCGCTATAGTTATCATATAAAGTAACAGTTTACTATTTACTTTCATTTCTAACTGTTTATCAGTTACGTTCAACAAATAAATTTCTGGTTTCATTTCAATGGAAATATTTAAAATTTCCATAATAGTAGTATGAATTTGTTTCCAATACTTCTTTGCTGCTTTACACATCCATGAGATGTGGTAAAATGTTCCCTTCTCTTCTCTGCATTTCCAACACCTTCCTTGATCATTTTTGTTAATTTTATACAGTTGACAAGGGGTTATGTACCTTATGGTAACCCCATGAATTCCATATGGTAATAGCAGATGTGAAATGATTGCAGTGGCACTGAAACTTCTGGAGGACCCCATCAGAGCTCGGCGTTGATGTTATCATTTCATGACTAGATAAGGGTAGGCATTTTTCCCCATGAAGCTGGTAGCGGCTGTGCTCCTTGCAGAAGGAGGAGGAGAATGCCTCCCGCCAGTGTCCAAGAAAGGATATAGGCATGCATAAGGAAAATGTCCATGTGTGTATGTCCCTAACAAGATGCCAGGCATAGCATGTATGCTACTTTTAAGTGTCCCAAACTTGAAGAATTGGGTCATCTATTTACTCTATCTGAGCAAAATAGCATGGTTTATAACATTAACACGGAAGTTGTTTGTTTTTTTGGAGAGATGATAGCGGATTCAGCAGTGTTCATCTAGATCAGTATTCTGGCTCTGTCACTTGCTAGAACTCTAAGTCATGGGGCAAGAAGTATAACCATCTAAATGAGGGATATAGTTTTGGTTTGGTTTGTTTTTTTTAATGAAAGCTAAGCTGTTGGAAGGTGCACTTGTTCACATTCCGCCACGATAAAGTCATGGAATTGAAGAGGAATGACTCATTTTAGAAGCCCCATTTTGTATTTTGCGTAACACCTGGTGCCGCTAGATCCTTTGTAAAAGATCCTTGAAAGGAAAATGCATCCTTTTGTTGTTATATCATCTACCTTGCTCATGTGTTAAGTTATTATTTTACTCAAATATAAAAGAACCTTAGAAGCAATTTGAGAACTTTGGACACTTCAGGATTCTACAGAATTTTAAAGCCATATGACTTAAGGGAATGTCTGTTAGAAAATATCTGTTTCATAGGCCGTACACAAGATTGTGTCTAATTATCCCCTGCTCCTGACAGAACAGTTTATAGAATGAGGAAAGGGGTGTCACCACCACTACTGCTGCACACAGGCCACTGTGTACCCTTGACAGCAGTTCCAGAGTTTTGAGCATGGGAATCTTTTGACACAGATTTCTGGGAGGAGCAGAGGACTGCAAAGGAAAGGAAAAGAGTATTTCATCAATGTTTCACAAACATATTTTTCATTTTCTGTCTAAAACAGAGAGTGGGCCTACAGACCTAATCCAGGCTTTTGGGGGAATCTGCTACAGTCGTTTGGACCCTGAATGACTCCCGCCTCCCAACATGCACATATCCCAACATTATCCCAAAAGGCCCAGTTGTTGTTGTTTTTAACTGAAAAAAAAAAAGGGTCTTCTCCAAAAGTTTCAGTACACTTGGAATGCTGTTGGGTGATTCCAGAACAACCACTACCACCCTCAAAGGCCCCAGAGGTGTCCAAGAGTGACATAGCATCACTTTTGCTCAATTCAAATGGTGACTGCATGGGACAGTCCTTTGCAACTTCAGAGCAGACTAAAATGGCTCGATTCCACCCTCTGAGCTCTGCAGCATCTGTTCTAAAGAACAGCAAAAAGTGAGTCAGGTAAATCTCTGAGAAGGGTCTAATAGTCTGTGACCATAAGCATAGTGCAGAGGAAGAAGATCTTGCAAGGCAAAATTTCAGGCGAGCTGGTCTGGGGACAGTTGGTCCCTCAAGTAACTGGATCGTAGACCATTTAGAGCCTTAAAAGCCCATGCCAGCACTTTTGAGCCTGGAAAGAAATACGCATCCTATAGCAAAGGTAGAACAGAACCGGAATCGTAAATTCCGGTTGTCTGGTGCTGGACAGACTTTATTGGTCATTCACCTCATGCCTTTTCTGAGCTTGCACATGAATGGTTAATGGCTAAGTAACCCAACTGTCAGTGGGTCCAAATATTGTGCAGTGAGGCAGAGAAAGGTAATGAACCATATACTTCAAAGAGTAAATACAGTTTGAAAGAAATTGAAAATGCTATGACTCCTTGTGTTTTTTTGTATGTGAATACTTAAAGTTCAAAGTTAGGAATGCAGTTCTCCACAGCAGGGCTTTTACAGAGCTCTGAATCTGTGTAAAGTGCACAGCAGTGTCTTCAAATACAAGGTCTGAGATTGCTAATTTACTCTGAAAAATGCACTCTTTGTGTAAAAGTTGTTGAGGGCTTGAGTGGAATTTCTTCTTAGGTATTCTTATATGAAGTGCTGACAAACTGGAGTGAACAACACAATTCTTGAAATCCTTACCTTTTCAGTTCTGATCATTCCATTGCTGAGATTTGTGCACATCTTTTATGACAACTAATGGACTGACCTCTTCCTTCCTTATCTTTTTACTAGGAAGTTTTACAGTGAGTCTGTCATGGTAATCGAATGCATCATTTTTTGAAAAAAGCATGCTTTTTTTTTCTTGATCAGAATTTAATTCTTTAGAAAAAAAATCTTCAGAAGAAGCACTTTGAAGAAAATGGTACGTGTGTATGATTTTCCCCCTCTTGAAGATAAGAATTTTTAAAAAACATTATTTGGATCACGAGCATAAGGAGGTCACAAAAAGGACATGGAACTTTTCCTTTCTGTGAGCATTTAACATTGCATACATCTAGGTTGCGTTCATGTTTACTGGAAAAGTATTGGTCTCGTTTATATGCTTTTTTCTTCTTCATATTCTGTTGAAGAGCTTATATTTTTAAAAAATCTACAAAAAGCAAAACAAAAGAAAAAGATGAACAAAATTAAAACCCGTACACAATTCTATTGAACAAAGTGCCTTCTCTCTGCCCCCTACTAGCATTTCATCATCCTCATACAATATACCTACTGTTTTCTTATTCTTCCTCTTGCTCTAAAACATAGCCAAACTCTTCCAATTTTGATTATTTCTAATCTTTCTAGTAAGTTTGAACATATTTGGAGCTTAAACTTTTCTGACTTTCTCCCTGCAAGGACTGTTTGTTTCTATTTCTCTTTGGTGAGTTCTCCCTTCTCCCATTTTTTCTATTGGTCTCTTTTAAACATCAGGTCATCTGAAAGTTCTTTGTAGGTACACATTTCTTTAGACACCTCCTATGTTTCTTCCTTGTTTGAATTGTTTGTAATTGTGCTTTCAATATTTCACCTTTAAGAAACTCCCATGCATTATGAAGTCCCTTTGTTTTGAGCTATTTCTCTAAGCTTACCAAGATCAGCTTTCTTAAAGTCCAGAGTGTGACCTATAAGAAACCTCTGGAAAATGTGATCACTCCCACACAAGGATCCCACTACTTCTATTTCATTGACTAGTTAGACTCAGAACCAAAGTAGTTAATTCCCTTTGATCTCCACATTCTGTGCAATGACATTGTCTTCGAGACCTAACAGTTTTGGCAGAATTTGACTCCTGCCAAATGCTAGATTGATTGAAATCTTCCTTTATACTGTCAGGAGATGGATTTTACAGCACCTAGCACAAAATCCTCCCAGTAACCGCTGCGCTCTGAACATAAGTGTCCCAGAGGCAAGCATTAACACACAGCAGGGTATCAAAACAGCAACAAGCATGAGCAGCAGAGTGTAACATACAGCATCAGCACTGACCACACTCTACCCACTGGCTAGTAACTCTAGCACACAGAGTTGTCATCCAAAAAATACCTGGAGGCTTTTATTCTTCAAGTTCCAATATATACACATCTGTACAAGCAGGATACGCAGATCCGCAGTCATAGGTTCGGCACCACATTGGGCAGAGGTTTGCTCGGACAGAGATCCAGTATCATAGAATCAGCAAGAGTCAGAGAAAGAACCAGTCTGAGCTCCCCTCTTATATACCCACCAGCTGATAGCTCATCAGCTAGGGACAATGGCTGATGCAACCCCTTGCCAGGATTTCATATTACCGTGACTCAACCTTACTGTCCCCTAGGGATTACATCATGACTTGCCAAGTCATTCTCCAGGTGTATCCCCATGTTACTGCCCTGGCTAGCCCGAGCTTGTGGGATATAAAGATATCTCTTGATATCAATAATTCGGCCTCACATACCCATTCCCCTCCACTTGCTTGCAAGACCCCTGGACAAGCAAGCACACAGGCTGGACCGATAATCGCTGTAATATTCCAACACAATACAGGCAGGCCAGAAATAGCTGACTTGCAGCTTCAGGAGACCTCAAAGGCAAGTACCTCCATTATGTATGCACGCAACTTTCAAAAGATCCTCTGCCCCGCGCTGGCAGCTTGATGATCGAACTGTACAACGCTCAAGCACTCTGCGTTTGCATACTGGCTACCCTGTTGACAATTTGGCTATAACTCAATCATTCAAATTCTGACCTTTTGGAGGCTTTGTCTCCAGCCCCAAATCCATTGTTTTCCCCAAGTACAAATTAGCCTGCGGTCACAATTTTCCCTATAAGAACCCCTGACTTTGAGCGCTTCCTTGGATTGCTCTTGGCTTCCATCCTACCTTGCTGTCACTTTGTCCAGCGAGCCTTCCCCTCAGCCCCACGTGCTGAGATCCACGCTCCCCAGCTTCTCCGCTTCCAACCGGGCTTCAGGACAGGTGAAGTATTACCCAAACCAACAACTCCTCTAAAAATCCCTCTATCCCACTCCAACCTTTTATTTCCTTAGTTATCTGTTTGAGTGTGCCGCATACACTGTTTGATTGTATTTTTAATAAAACAACTTTTATTATTTCAACTTCTGTGTGCTCCTTGACTCAGCCTGACCCCGTAAACATAGGATTCAAGATCTCGCTCCGTTACCCTGCCTCTCGTATTGCTAGGCAGTGCTCCTGGCTAATTTCCCCAACTTATATAATTGAGAGCGCATTTAGGTGTCCCTCTCAGGACCCCTAGAAATCAGGGTAACACCCACATGCTCATCAAAAGTATTTTTAACTGGGGAAAATGTCACAGCATTTCTATCCAACATATGCTATATCCCTCCTTTTTACTGTGTTGTGAAAGGATATATGTTGAAAAAGTGTGTCACCAACATGAAAAGTTTGGAAAGCGCTTTGTTAAACCATAGTATGTCGTGGTGTCCAAATTGGCAAACTGTTTAATATGCCAAATCAGAATTGCAAAGCATGGTTTCATTGTGGCTTCCAGTGCTGATTGGAGGAATCACTCAAATCACAGATCACTGGCTCAGATGTCATAGTGAATTATGGTTTAACCAACCTGGAAGTGTAAGAATGGAAGAATCAATTCTCTCAGACACATGCCAGAGTCCTCTTGGTGATATATGTAGGTGCAGGTTGCGCTACACTTGCGGAGCGACTTATTGGACAATGCGGAATGAATGTATACAGTTTATAGTGGAGTTCTGCAAGGATTAGGTATGTCACTGCGCATTACATATTACATACTGCCTGTGCAGTGTACATTGTACATGGTACAACGAGATGAAAGTTGTATACTTTCGCTGTTTCTCATATGTTGCGCTGTGGTGGTATTTAATTTAGAGATTGCATAGTGTTGGCATAGCGTAACTCTGCCAGTGGATATTTGTACTATGCTAAGACAATGTAGGATCTTGGTCTCAGTCTCTCTTTGCAATATGGGGATAATAATACTAATCTACCTTGCAGGTTTGTTAAAAGATTTATAACATATAATTTATCAGAAGGGGTTGAACACTCAAAAGAGCCATATAAAAACCAGAGGGAGGGGTAGATAACAACACAGTGGCTGAGATCTGATGTTGTGCTAATGTGGTGCTCTGACTGCCCAGTCCTACATACCATCCTCAGGCCATAGTATAGTGGCCATTTACTGGCAGAGAGGAGAGACGCTGGGAAGTATCCCTGGGGCACAACACCTGGCTGGAGGAAGGAAAGAGGAATTCAGGAGCACCTAGATGCGGTTTTGCAGCAAGGAGGAGAAAGGTGGTGTCTCCCTCCTGCATCTCCAACATGCCTTGGGAGCATACTCTGGATGTGAGAAGGCTGATAGTGAGGGCCTAGATATAATGCAAGGGAGACGTAAACATGCATAACCTGGCGTTACATCTATGTATGTTACCAACAGGAGTCCAGATATTCTGTGTTTTCATATTTTGTTTTAACTGTATTGTTCTGTGACACTCATTCATGAGAAACTTTAAGGAAACTTGATCTAATGGATTGTCCCTTATTTTTCTCTCTGAATATCTTCAGCGATGTCTCACAGACAGGCATAACTACACTTCCAGCAACAGGTTTGGAAAATCTTAAGGAACTGATGGCTCAAAATACCTGGACCTTTAAGAAATTCCCACCAATAAAAACTTTTCCTTTTCTGACACATGCTGCTCTGTCCTACCCAAGCCATTGCTGTGCTTTCACGAACTGGAAGAAATCTAAGGGGTAAGTCTTGCAGTGTAAACCAAGTTCTAAATTTAAACTAAGTTCTAAATAGCATGGGTCCTGTGCATCTGAAGAACCATTGTCTTTGACATTTTTATGCATTTGTTTGTTTCTTTAAATTATGTACAAGGAACAAAACAAAACCCTGAGAGATTCAATAGGTCAAGGGACAAAACAGAAAATCCCAGCACTAGCTTCAGAATACAGTTGCTGCACAAATAATATATACTAAGCTTTTTTAAAAAAAAGGAAATAATTATTAAATAATTATTATTAAAATAATTAATTTTAATAAATAATTAATAATAATTAATTAATAATTTATTTAAAAATTATTTAAAAATAATAATTCAATAAATAATTATTAAACTGTGCTTAATTAGAGAAGCCCTAGAGTTCTAGTTTGGATACAGAGCTTGGATACAGAGTTCTTCATGTTTCAAAGGGCCTTTCCACACTATACTGTTACAGTGCTATTATTCCACTTTCAACATCCTGTGATGTCCTGGGATTTGCAGTTTAGGGAAGGGCATTTAGAATTCTCAGCCAGAGAGCTCTTTGGATACAGTAAAGTACAAACTGCAGAGTTCCACAGGATGTTGAAAGTGGAATAATAGCACTATAACAGTGTAGTGTAGAAAGGCCCAAAGAATGACATTGTTAGGTCTAGATCTGAGGAATATTTTCCCATTGTCTCATTTGTTTTTCTTAAATCAATTTCCTCTCTCTCTCTCTGTATATATTTTTTAGAATTCTGGAGTACTTGCTGTGCAATCAAACTAATAATTACAACTTGCGCAAGAGAAGATCTCCTGGCACCTTCAGGGGTCCTCTTTACCAGGATTATGCAGAAAATTATTTCGATCGGACAGATACCATATATGATGAGCACTCCAAATTTAGAGATGTTCATGGAAATTCTCATTATTATGTCTTTTTTGAAGAGCATGACAATGGCTTTGGCCAAGAACTCAAGAACCCCCAAGAAGAGAATACTGTAATGTTTGACAGCCATTATGAATACACTCTCTGTGCAGGTACAGATGGTATTAGTTGTACTCCTGGACCTGATGAATTTAACCCCTGTGAAGATGTAATGGGCTACGGATTTCTAAGGATTGTGGTATGGTTTGTGAACTTGTTGGCCATTGTAGGCAATGCTTTTGTTCTCTTTATACTACTCACCAGCCATTACAAGATGACAGTCCCACGATTCCTGATGTGTAATTTAGCCTTTGCTGATTTCTGCATGGGATTATATCTTCTCCTGATTGCTTCAGTGGATCTTTACACCAGGTCAGAGTACTACAACTATGCCATTGATTGGCAGACTGGGCCTGGTTGTAGTACAGCTGGCTTTTTCACTGTTTTTGCTAGCGAATTGTCTGTCTTCACGTTGACTGCGATCACCCTAGAGCGTTGGTATGCTATCACCTTTGCCATGCGCTTGGACAAAAAAATCCGTCTCTGGCATGCTTCTGTTATCATGCTGGGTGGTTGGCTGGTATGTTTCCTTCTTGCCCTTTTACCATTGGTTGGAGTCAGTAGCTATGGAAAAGTAAGCATCTGTCTTCCTATGGACACTGAAACACCCTTGAATCAAGCTTACATTATATTTGTTTTAATGCTGAACGTCATTGCTTTCATCATCATTTGTGCCTGTTACATAAAAATCTATGTTACTGTGAGGAACCCTCAGTACAAGTCAGGGGACAAAGACACCATCATTGCCAAAAGGATGGCTGTGCTGATTTTTACTGACTTCTTATGTATGGCACCAATCTCATTTTATGCTTTATCTGCTATTATGAACAAACCCCTAATAACAGTCAGTAACTCAAAAATTCTGCTTGTCCTTTTTTATCCACTCAACTCTTGCGCTAACCCATTCCTTTATGCTATCTTCACCAAAGCTTTCAGAAGGGATGTCTTCATCTTGCTTAGCAAGTTTGGATTATGTGAGCACCAAGCTCAAGTCTACAGGGGCCAAACAGTCTCCCCCAAAAATAGCAGTAGTTCCTACAGCCAGAAGGGCAGTCAAGGGATGGCTCAGAATCTCACAGATTTTCAAAGCCGTCCTTGTGCCTCATCTGGAAATTACTGCCAAGCAAGTATGTTGCATAATCAGGGGACCACGAAAGACAGTAAGATAACTGTGTTGTAGGATCTGAATGCTTAAACTGTCATCAGACCAGTATGAGTCTGGTTCAGAAATCTAGCCAGTAAGATGTTTTAAGGATAAGATTTCTCTCATTTTTTCTAGTGTATTCTGATTTCTTATGAGACTTCAATCTAGCTCTCTAACTGTAAGAATGTAAGAAGACCCATATTGAATCAGAACAAAAGCTAACTCATCTAACCAGATATCTATAGGAAACCCAAAGCAAGCCATGAAAAAAATAACATTCTCCTGCTCAGGTTTCTCAGAGACCAGTATCTGGAGGCATTTTAGTTGATAGTAGAAAGTAATATACAGTAGGCCTTCCACATTCGCAAGGGTTAGGGGCACAGAGCCCTTGTGAATGTCAAAGAATCATGAATGACTCCCCCCCAGTGAGCCCCCCCTCCCGTTCTTTCAGCTTCTGCCACCAAGGGAAAAGCAGAAAAGTGCAGAGAGAAAAACTTTACCCCCTCCAGTCTCCTGCCTGTTGCCCCCTGCCCTGCCTTTTCCTTCTGCGCTCTCTTGCCCGCCACCTGTGCAACCTTCCTTTTTTCCACATGCTCATGCGGGCAACCTGTAGGAGAGTGCAAGAGAGCAAAGATCTTCCTCTCTTCACTCTCCTGCTGGCAGCTGCCAGTGTGATCGCGTGGGTGACCAGCGGGGGAGTGCAGGGGAGGGAAGATCTTCCTCTCTGCACCCTCCTGCTTTGCAGCTGCCAGCACAGTCACACGGGCGATGGGCAGGAGAGTGCAGGGAAGGGAAGGTCTTCCTCTCTGCACTCTCCTGACAGCTGCTGCCAGTGCAATCACACGGGTGACAGGCAGTGGAGTGCAGGGGAGGGAAGATCTTGCCCCCTCCCTGCACCTGGACAAAAGGCCAGGGAATGAGAGGGGGAGAATTGGGCACCTTGTGAATAATCAAATTCACAAAAGTGAAACCCGCCAAGGTGGGGGGAGTACTGTAATATTTTTAGTTAATTGATGTTGTAGTTGTAGATATTGTAGTTACAGATTTTTGAAAGTAAATCTTTGATTACCTGTTATTAAAAAGTCACTAAGAATTGCTTACACTTACCTTTTTTAAAAAAGCAGCCCTGGTCTGTGGTACAAAGCACTGAAACAGTGAGGCCACATATACCCTGTAACTGTGAAAATAACTAAAATATTTACAATTACATCAGAAAAGAAGTTATTCTTAGTTATGTTAATAATAGTGCAACTTAATTATAGCTCAGTTATTGCAAAAAAAAAAAAGTAATTTCAAATATATTTTTGTTTGTGAATGTTTTTGCCCAAGCCCCATCTCATATAAAGCCAATCCCACAGACATTATATATTTTCGTTAGAACACCAACACTTTTCTATTACAGCTCTTAAAAACTTTTGGGTGGATACCATTTGGACCCAGTAATTTTTCTTCTCTTACCATCTCTGCCTCCATTCCTCATTCTCCTTTTTTGCAATTTTCAATACAGCTACATAGTCTGTAGTTTAGAGCAGTAGTTCTTATCTTGAGGTCCAGGGACCCCTGGGGGGTCTGTGGAGCCCTTACAGGGGATCTGCGAAGCCCTGCTGCTGGATACCAACAGCTGCAGCCACAACAGAGACTTAAGTCATCCAGTATCTGAGCAGGGATTTGAATCCTAGATTCCAGAAGCCTTAAGTAAATAAATAAATATTTGAATAATTAAATAGATAACTGAGTATTTAGATTTAAATATTTAAATATATATTTATAAACATATAAATCTTGAGTTAAGTCTTAGGGATCCCTGGCAACAAGTTATATTTACAAGGGGTCCCTGGTAAAGAAAAGGTTAAGAACCACTGGTTTAGAGTACAACAAATAATTAATTTACCATTTCTGCAGTCTCCTTATGTTTCTCTCACTGTACCAATATACAAGAGAATGAAGTAGACTGAAGTGACACCACAGCAGAGCTTCACAAAATTCATACCCAGGACTGGTGCAAGATAGACTGCTTCCCTGTACCCTAATTATATGGCTCTCATGAAAGGTGCTTCATGAAGACTACATATTAGAGCCCAGGGCGGCTGTCCATCTTGGTCTCTTGGACCAGTACTGGGCATGACTTTTGTGAAGCTCTACTGTGGGTATCACCTCATTTACAGATTCTTCCCTGTCCTCTTTTCCCTTTCTACCTTTAATTAGAAGACTTACGCTTGTCTTGCTGAAGGAAAAGAGCTCCCTTTGATTATGTGTAAAAGTGCCAAGTTTTTGGTTCAGAAAAATCCAACGAGGAATGCACATTAACCTGTTTGGGATTTTACCCTTGAATGGACACCGAACTGTGGCTAGGTAGGAAGTGCATTGAAAACCACAAGCCTTTCAAGGGAATACCAACCCCTGCAGCACCTGAAAAAGGACGCCAGTATGTGTAAGGGAAATTTACAAATGTTGATTTCCCTAACAGAACTCCAACCCTGGTGTACAAGCTGCTTTGTGTCCCATTTGATACAAATCAAATGAAAAAAGTAGTCAAAAGTTAATAATCGATTATCATAGCAATTACTACTACCTAAACATCCAAGAACCGTAATGGATCAAGGAGTGGACCAAAAGTTGAACATGACTCAACTTGTCAACCTTTTGTACCTCAAAGGGCAGAACAGCACAGTATTCTGGGCCTGGACTTCCAGAAAGGCATACAGTAATTGCTGGTCGTCGGTAGCCATGGCAAATCCAACAAGTCCTTTATGCAACTTCATTTTAGTTATTTGTTAAAGTGAGACTTCTTAGGGAGCAGCAGATAGAACCACTGAAGATTGGCATCATGTGTACAAATCCCAGGGAGGTTGCCCAGCATGCCTTGGCCCATGGATCCTCAGAGATCTGGGAGAGCCAGATGTTAGTATGTTCTCTCTTTGTCTTTGGGTCTAGTTTAATGAGCAGGTGACCATGGCTGTGTCCATTCCAAAAAAAGCCTAAAACCTATGATGTTAAGATGGTCTGTGTGCCTCACACAAATGTGTTCTGCATTTGTGCATAGTCACAATTGGAATGTTCTAAAGTGGGTAGCCTTGGGAGAAGCCCCACCCTGTCCTCTCTTCCAATCACGATCAGTTCTGCCAGTTTCTCTTTGTCTGCCATGAGAGAAACATCTTTCGGATTGTTGTCCTTCATTGCTGAGTAGCTTCCTTTCTTCTCTTTTAGCTTCCTTTCTTCTCTTTTTTCTATCTTAATCTCTTTTATTATATTCTTTATTCCTTTTCTTTCTTTTCTTCTTTCCTGTTGTTCAAAAAAGAGGGAAATAAAGAAAGAATACACTTTCGGTTCTCCTTAGGGGCTCAGCCTGTTTTTCTTTTATGGCTTCTAAGGCCTTCTTTAAATTCTGTTTCCACTGTGGCAGGAAGTTGTCCCTTTCCATTGGGCACTCGTAGTGTTTGTTTTGCTTAGGTGAGTCAAAAATTGTTCAGCACCAATTGTCCAAATTATGCCAAATTTGTCATAGAATCATAGAGCTGGAAGAGACCACAAGGGCCATCCAGCCCAACCCACTGCCATGCAAGAATGCACAATCAAGGCATCCCCCACAGAAGAAGAATGAATGCCCTAGACCTTATAAAATGTACTCTCCTTCTCACTGGCATCAGTATCATTACTGAGAGTACTCAAGCTGCCAATCACCATAGCAATCTCAGTATTGTATAGAGACTGTAATTTTTGCTCTGGGCAAGGCCCCAGAAAAATATATGATGCCTCCAGAAATGTTTAAATATTTTCATGAGTGGTGAGCCCTGATATTAGCCAAATGTTTACTCAAATTAACCTTACAGATATAATTCCACTGGAAACAGCGTGTAGTTGTTCCTATTCACAAGAAGAACGATAAGCAGGATCCAAATAATCATCGGCCTATAAGTCTTCTGGACATTGGCTCTAAATTAAACATTAAATATCTATTAAAGAAGTTGGAAGATTTGGAATCTTCTAAGCGTGTTATCCATCCTACACAGGCTGGCTTTAGGACAGCACGAAGTACTATTGACCATTGTTTGGATGTTTTTCAGTCCAGCAAAGAATTTGGCAGTTCTACCAAATGTCTGTTTGTTGCCTTTGTTGACTTAGCAGCAGATTTTGACTTGATAGAAACCTGTTGTGGTGTAAAGTGGCCAACACTAATATAGGTAACCATCTATTGTTTTTAATTAAGGAACTCTATTCCAACACAGCTACTAGAATAAGAGGGGATATTTCCAGCTCATTAACTGATCCCATCCCCACTATTAAAGGACTAAAACAAAGGTGTCTTTTGGCATCATCACCTTTAAGTTTATACCTGAACAACATAGTTCCAGCATTATCTGGCTTAGAATTTTTCCTGCCCTCAGTTGGGCCAAAAAAAAGGTTCTTTTCTTTTATGCACTGATGACATGGTTCTAGTTTAACTTACTTGTGTGGGTAAGTGAAGGCTGTTGTCCAAGTACAGCATATTTGGTTCTAAAGAAAACCGGGACATCAAGTCTCCAAAGGTTATGGTGTTCAGGAAAAAAATCTCATTTTCAGTGGTCTATCAACGATCTATTGATGGTCAAGACAGCAAGCATGGTGTAGCAGTTTGAGTATTGGACAACAACCCTGGGGGTCAGGGTTTGATGCCCCGCTTGGCTGTGGAAACCTACTGGGTGACCTTGGGCACATCACACACTCTCAGCCCCCAAAAGCCCCAGGCAATCCTTAGGGTTGCCATAAGTAAGAAGTGACTTGAAGTGAATTGGTGGTCACCAGATGGAACAATGCTGGGAATTTTTTCCTAGAAGCCCCATATAGAAGCTACTAGAGCAGTAGCTTTAAGATCTATTGGCACTCTCCTTAGAATTTACAACACTGCAGGGGGTTGCCTGAGCAAAAGTGTGTGTATGCAACATACATGATGAGAGGGATAGAATCAGAGAGAAATAGGATATAGAAAATGACAATTGGTTTATTAGCACTGATTATAAATAGCACAAACATTATAGTGGCCAACAGCAGCTGAACTCTGTACAAGATTTAATGTTTTATCTGGTCCATTTCAGATCAGGATATTTTACTGAGATGACTCAATATTTGACAGATAAAAGCAAAAGGCTTTATTTAGAACAATTTAAGAATGGTATTTGTAGTTTTACTCCAGAGACCACAACCCTCTATTTGAGTTCCTATAAATCAACAGGCGACTTGAAAGCAATTACGGACGCACACATTTGAAGAGTTGTCTGAGACCCTTTCTGCACAAGGGAGATACGTCGCTGTAGCATTGTTGCATCACGAATACATCTGCATGTCAAACCGGTTTGACATCATTCTGTCACAGTTCGTTCTGCACATGTTCAGCTCTTAGCGCAGTTCACATTGTTGTGAAACTAGTTTACTATAAAAATGGAAAAACACTGATGCAAACCAACCACAGTGGTGCGGCTGCGTTTTTTTCTTACATGTGGAAGCGTTACATCGATTCACACCACAGAGGTTGGTGTTAAATTGACCAATAGCAGCGACAGAGTAGAGGAGGGAGAGGAATAAGAGTTCCAGGAGAATTGACGATGTGGAAGTTACAAATGATTTTCTCCACTTTACTTCGACAGAAACTGGAAGGCGTGCAGATAGGAATCGGGCTAAGTAGGAGTAAAAAAACATTGCTCATAAAACACGGTGAAATGCTCCTCAACTCTAGTGCGGAAATGGCCTGAGTCCACTCCAAAGATACAGAATCATAATGAGAGAAGTTGCCCATCAGTAATTAGCATCGGATTAGCAGACTGTGCAGGCACACAGGGTCACCTGATCAATCTTACCCATTTTTGGTGAGATGTGTTGCATTTCCAATGATAGTAATCTTTTTAAAGCGCATATATAAGCACATTCAGACATGCAAATATCTGTTTTCATGTTCTGTGTGTGTGTGTGCTGTTACTTTTTTGGTGATGCAAAAGTGGTCACAATGAACATCTGGCTCCTGAAAAAGCATGGCAGAAGTTCAGTTTCTGGATAGCTGTGGCCCTGTTAGTTATGCTGTGCTAACAGAACCATAGCTGTTCAAAAACTGAGCTTCTACCTTGCTTGCTCTGAACCCAAATGCCATTGGTAGAAGATGAAACGTTCACCCGTGTATTATCTTTAACCTGGCTAGGTAGCACTCTGTGTTTTTAAATAGTTCTTAAAGAAAAGAAAAATATAAACGTGCTGGACTAAACTCTTGCTGATTTATCAGTACCTAGCAGTAAAATTATGCTGACATTCTCTATTTTAGAGAAAGTGTTTGCTGCTTTGCTGTAGGAATTCTTTGGCCCACCCAAAGTGAGGCACACATGGGAAGTGTACCTCCCTCCAGATTGCTTTTTGTAAGAGCTTACCTAATGATGATATATGAAAGCTTGCACACATTTTTGTGTACTTTGTGCCTAATGAAATTATCACACCAGTATGGATTTTGGAATTTTTATACTGCCTGGTCTGGCTATCCTTGCTTGTTTTTCCAGTTTTTAGAACAGAAATGTGGATCTTGAACAGGTTCCTCACATAATGAGTTGCTACTGCTCCTCGTGCAAGTGGTCTGTTCATTTGTACTGTTAATTGTTTGCATCTCTATACAGTTTTACTGTGTATTAAAATAAACAGGAATCTACTCTCTTTCCACCTCAGAACTGTAGCATGGCGTATGAGTTCATCTTGAATGTGGAATATGAAATGAAGACTTTAACTTATTTTCAGAAAAAGTTGTATCTTCATCCTTTTTATATAACATAAGTTAACTAGTTCCTGCAGGTTCACTGAAAAAAAATTACATGTACAGAAAAGGTAAATAAATTAAACGAGTGTAACAGAAGTAAAATATTCTTTCTCTGGTTTGGGACTCAAATTTGTGTTGTTGGAGTACAACTCTTTCAATAATTCATTCTTGCTACACTAGCAAGGAATGATGGGAATTGCAGTCCAACAATATTTGGAGGCCCATGTAGCCCCCAGCCCTCACATATGTCTGACAGAGAAACACACTCTTGTTCTGTATGAAGTATTTTTGTGACAGTTGTATAATACTTGATATTTCTGTCTCATATTATATGTTACAGCTGCTAGAAGTGATATAATTTGGCAAGTATATTTTTCAAGCACAGAAGAAGTGATTTTCATAGTAAACAATTATCCTGTATTTGGGAGATTATGAACTACTACTTCATGGTCTCTGGTTTTCACATAAATGAAGTTTTGTTCTCTTGAGCCTCATGCAGAAAGTTCTCAAACTGAGTCATTTGCGTGAGCAGGGGTGAATGTGTCACTGATAAAGCACAGACAACCAATTGGAGGAAAATGACCACAACTTTATTGATTACAGAACACCAAGGGGTTGGTGCCCACATGGGTCTGGATTCGATCGTCAATCAACCCGCCTTTTGACCAATCAACCAAGCTTCCGGTCCCGGTACCAGAATCCCAGGGAGTGGCAGGGCTAGCCGATCAGCCGGGAAGCCCTGCCAATGGGAGGTGCCATGCAGTGAGTGACTTCCCAAGCTGGCCACTTCCTAAACCATCTAGCACCCCCCAAAAAAACACCTGATATACCTCGTACCAACGCTAGCAGGCCATTGGAACTCACCAACCTGAATCCAAGACCCATGCAACCACCAACAGAGGTGGGCCGATACCCAGGCCCACCTAGCACCAACCCCCTTCCCTCTGACACCAATAAAGAAGAAACTTTATCATCTGTCCTCACATATAAGCTATCCCCATTCTGGTGAACGTGCTGTGCCCTTCGCTAGAATAAACACACATCCTGCCTGACAACCATCCTGGCCCGGCAGCTGCACCCTCACCCTGAGTCCTTGACAATCATGCCACAGTCACAAAGAATATGTCATTCTGTCTGACATTTGCCTGTGCCTTCCTCGGAGTCATCCCTTGATCAATCTCCTTCCAGCAGTCATGCCATCCATGTCCTAGTCAGCTCACCCATAAGTTTCACTGTCTCGGGGGGAAAAAACAATATTACACAGAGATTACCAAGCCCGGTCTGATATAGCCCCTGTAGACCCTGGACTTCCACTGCCCCACCCTCTTGACGTTACCAGTGGATAGCCCACATTCTGCTGCCCTGATCCTAAATGAATGGTTTCCAAACTGCATAGGGAGGAGCCCGAGGAGTGCCAGGGCAGAGTGGAGTACGGCTACGAAGTGGAACGTGGACAGTGACAACCCATCGGCATGAATAAACAAGGGACCAGGCCCCTTGGGCTGCATCTGCAAAAACCTACACAAAACCTTGACCGGGCATGGCCTGCCATTGACCAAGTGGTGAAGGGAGATGACAATTCCCCAGCCTTGCTGGTCATTTTTTGATGCAAATGGCCGACAGTTCCCCTTGAAAGGAGACATTGTTCACCCTCAGCACTCTGCCAAAGGAATTCCTCCTGGAGTTGGACACCACCTCCCCACCTCCCCTACCCAGAGGACTCCAAAAAAGGCAGTGGTGAATGCCGCCTTGAATAATGCTGTGTCAGAGCAAGAATGACAGATGCGCTTGAGTTGGGTGACCAACCTGCCAAGGAGGTGAAAGGAAATAGGTCTCCTGTAGTCTATCCTATCAGGCCTCAGCCTCCTCCAGTCCTCCAGTGCCTTCTGCACATGGCAGGAAGTGCAAGGATCCTTGAACCCAGCCGCCTTATAGAAAAAGAAGATGCTGGCCAGATGTACTGCCATGGAGTGAGGGGACAAGCCCTCCTCCATCATGTGCTTGAGGAAGTGCAGCACATGCCTCTCTTTGGCCAGAGTGATGCTTGCATACCCCTGTTGGCTGCAAAAAACTTGAAATCTGTGGACAGCTCTGCAGTATGCCCGTAGAGTACCTGGGGCAACAGAATGAAATTCTCCCTGCAGTATGGCTCACTCCCAAGGTCCCGTAGTTCCTCCAGAAATGGTACTGGATTGATGTCAGCCTCTGGCGCCAGAGCATGAAAGCTGTCTTCGTGGAACCAAGATAAAGCATCTGTCATCTCATTGTCCAAACCTGGAACATGGTGAGCTGAGAAGGTTATGTTAGAAGCCAAGCACACCAGGACAAATTTCCTGACCAGCCTCATCACTCTGTCCAACTTGGAGGACTGCCTGTTGATGACTGCTACCACTGCCTGGTTATCACACTGAAAGTGCACCTTTTTGTTCCTCAGCTCCACTATTCAAATGGAAACTGTCACCAATATGGGGAAAAAATCAAGAAATGTGAGATCCTGTACCATCAGAGATCCCAGCCATGATGGTGGCCACTGCTCAGCACACAAGTGCTGCTGGAAGTATACACCAAACCCTATACTCCCAGAAGCATCAGAGCGCACTTTTGCAGAACAGGGCCAGGCTCCCACTGCTCCTGCTGAAGGGAAACTCCATTGAACTGCTGTAAAAATTTTAGCCAAACCATCAAGTCCTCCTTCACACCATTTGTGATTCTGATATGATGGTGAGGTACATGCACACCCGCCATGACCCTGGCTAGCCTAGCACAAAATGCCTTCCATGGTGAAACCACCCTGCAAGCAAAGTTGAGGTGCCCCAACAGCCCTTGCCTCTCCTTCAGAGCGGCCTTTGTGCACTGCAACATGTTGTTGATGCATTCCTTCGTCTTGCTGAGCTTGTCAGCAGGTAGGCATGAAACACCTTTTTCAGAATCAAGCAGAATGCCCAGGTAGATGACCACAGTGGTGGGCCCTTCAGTTTTTTCATGGGTCAAGGGGATCCCAAGATCCTCAGCCAGTGCAGTTGCTCGAACCAGACTTACCAACAAACAGGAAATCATCCAGGTAGTGCATGAGGTGCTTGGACCCAGTTCTTTACCTAACCGCCCACTTGAGAAATGTGCTGAGCGTTTCAAAGGCTGCATAGCTGACCCAGCATCCCATCGGCATGACCTTGTCGTAGTACCACTTACCGTTGAATTTAAAACCCAACAAGCAGTAGTCATCTGGGTGAACGGGAAGCAGACGAAATGCCAATTGGATGTCGCAGTTGGCCTTGAGTGTACCTGGGCCGCATTCCCTCATGAGCCAGATGGCCCGGTCAAAGGATGCGTAACGGACTGAACACAGCTCAGGGAGAATAGTATTCTTGACTGAAGTGCCCCTGGAGTGGGACAAATGGTGTATGAGGTGGAACTTGCCAGGAGTCTTCTTAGGAACCACACTGAGTGGTGATACTCTGAGGTTGGGCATGGGGGATTCCCCAAAGGGCCAACTACTCTCCCTGCTGAGATTTCCTTTTGAATCTTACTGGCCAGTACCCCAGGGAGCTCCCTGATTGACTTGAGGTTGCCTGCTTCAAAAGTCTCCCTGGGACCTTTTGCCAGGATGAGAAACCCTTTTGAAAATCCATTTATGGGGAACGAGGCCACCCTGCTGTTGGGCTAAGAGGATAGGAGAGGGATGAGGGCGGCCAGCCACACAGGGGTGTTTGCTAGAAGGCTAGGGCTCTGGCCCACCTGCTTCTGAGGGGAGGAGAGTGGCCCCGTCCTTACCTGTAGCCGAGGCACCAGGACGCCTGGTGCAGGAGGCAGGCTGCCCCCCTCCAAAGCATGTGCAAGATATCCTGGGGTGAGGTCTCAGACAGCCCTCGCAGCTGTGTTCAAATTTACACCTGGCTCGCTGGCACTTACCTTGATTGTACTCTCAGCATACCAACCTGCATGCATCCTTCTTTCTTGAGGAATGAAAAAAACCTAGCCTCTTCTGTCTTGCCCCTGATGTGTGGGCCAACCAGCACGAACTGTAGCTTGTCACTGATGAGATCCCATCTTGCAAACTTGCTCTGTGACACTCTCTTGTGAAACACAGCATCATATTCAGTGGCTACCGCATCTCCTGCCAGGGTGTGAGCTTTGAGGACATTCCCCTGAGGGTTGGCCAGGTACCAACCCCTCTCCGGGTAGGCCACCTGGACCACCACCATGAAAACGGTGTAATTTGCGAGCCAGTTGCTGAATATGCAGTCTACCGCTTCGCCTGTGTCCTCCTTCTTGCCCTCTTTGGCTCCTTTTGAGAGCGTCCCTGTCTTGCCTTAAGTTTGAGAAACGAGAAAACATCCACATAATACCAATTGAGAATGCGTTCTCTGATCTTCCTATCCAAATGGATGCCCGGAGGGTCCTCATGATCCCCAAAATTGGCATGTAAGGCCTCCCCAGCACCATCTGCTGCCTTATCCCAAGCTGCTGCAGGACCCCTGGGCTTACATGAGCTCCTGTCCCACCTCCTGATGGTCCAGTGGGGAAGACCAGTCACATGGGCAGCCATCTTCCAATAATCCTTTGCACCTGATCTGGTCTCTGGCAACACCTGAAGATTCCTCACTGTCTGAAGCCCTCCTGTCCCTCTTTCTGCACCTCCTGGCGTTGCTCCTCTTCTTCCTCTAGTGGCCCCTCAATCGGTTGGATGGCTCTGAGCTGGATCCTGATAAACTAGTAGCTGAAGATGATGATGATGATGATGATGATGATGATGATGATGATGATGATGATGATGGAGGAGAGTGTTGCCTCTGGATCAGCCCCTCCTGGGGCAGCACCTCTGAGTGAGCCTCCCCCCTGATAACCCGCTGGGAAGGAGAGGCCGCCCCCTTGGTCCCCAGTTGCCCCACTTGCTCCTTAAGCATCTCGAGCATCTGGGAAATGCCCACCAGGATGGCATCGCTAGCCACCATTGGCACTGGGGCCCCTGCAGATTTTTTCCGGGATGATGGAGCCAAGTCTGCCCATGACTTCCGCTGGCGACCTGCTTGACCCCTCATCCTAGCCAGCGGTGCCTCCACGAAGATGCCTGCTTTTTTGGTGACATGGTCTCAATATGCCCACTTTCCCCAGCAACTGTGGAAAATGTTTGTGTTATGTTTAGTTGTTTCCTTCACTTTTTTTTTCTTTTTCTTTCTTTCTTTTTTCTTTCTTTCTTTCTTTTTTTTGGAGTGTGACCCTGTGGTGCCTGGAACTATGTACGTATGTGTTGTGCTTCCCCTTACTAGTCTGGCTTCCTCTCCTTTCAAAACTTTAGGGGCAAGTGTTTATTGTCTTTTTTTTTTAATTTGTATGTACGTTTATTTTAATTTTTTAACTAATTAATTAATGAGCTATTTTGTGTGTGTGTGTGCATGTGTGTGCTTGCTTGTGTGAGGCCAAAGATCGTGACCCTGCTGGAAAATGAGAACGCCACGTTGCAAGCCTGCCATTTGGGGTGGGGAGGGGGAACAAGCCATGTGGTGTGATTCTCTTGCTGGGAGGAGCAGCACGCCTAGTGGGAGGGTGTTGTAAGCCAGAGAGCCATAATCCCTGGAACTCCTTTTGACACTGGGCATAGGAGGTGCCAACCAGCCAGCCATCTGGTGCTGTCCTCACCCACGGCTGCTGCAACCGGTGCTGCACACAAACTCCCCCAGCCCTCCGAGAAGGTGGGAGAGGCTAAATCCTGGCCTGCGCTCCCCAAGCCCAGCTACAGTCCCCTCCTCCCACGGCCAAACCCCTTAAACGCTGGCTGCTGCCGCTGAGCCACTCGGCTCACCAAACTGCTGCCTCCAAAAATGCAGCCTCCAACAATGCTGTCGTAGAAGCTGTGGTGTGTTCTGGCCTGTTCCTTGCTGCTGCTGCACATCCTCCAAGATCCTTAACACAGAGCAGCTAGGATGAAAGAGGCCTTATCCAGAACAGTGGGGGAATATATACCCCCACCCAACGTTAACTGGATATGCGCAATCTTGCCTATGCCCAGCCTGGCAGCTAGTGGGGCTCTGCCAGGCCTCCTCCCATTGGCTGCCGCATTTGCGGGCATCTGGGTACTGCAGCACGCGCTGCAGACCCGGATGAGCCCACCCCGTCTCCTCCCCAGCCACTGGAGGGAGGACTAATGCCACTGGGCTACTGTTAGTTGGATTTGTAATTGGTTGACCGACCGAACCCAAAGGGTGATCACGAATGGCTGCTTTTCATCCTGGAGAGAAGTGACTAGCGGGGTGCCACAGGGTTCTGTCCTGGGCCCAGTGCTGTTCAACATCTTCATCAACGACTTGGATGAAGGAATAGAGGGCATGCTCATCAAATTTGCAGATGACACCAAATTGGGAGGGGTTGCTAATACGCCAGAGGACAGGATCAGAATTCAAAATGACCTGGATAGATTGGAGAGCTGGGCCAAAGCTAACAAAATGAAATTCAACAGAGAGAAGTATAAGGTCCTACACTTAGGTAGAAAAAAATGGAATACAGAAATATAGGATGGGGGACACGTGGCTAGATAGCAGTACGTGTGAAAGGGATCTAGGAGTTTTAATAGACCACAAGCTGAACATGAGTCAGCAGTGTGATGCGGCAGCCAAGAAAGCCAACGCAATTCTCGGCTGCATCAATAGGAGTATGGTGTCTAGATCGAGGGAGGTACTGGTACCACTCTACTCTGCTTTGGTTAGACCTCATCTTGAATACTGTGTCCAGTTCTGGGCACCCCAATTCAAGAAGGACATGGTCAGGCTGGAGCAGGTCCAGAGGAGGGCAACCACAATGGTGAGAGGCCTGGAAGCCATGCCCTATGAGGATAGACTTAGAGAGCTGGGTATGTTTAGTCTGCAGAAGAGAAGGTTAAGAGGGGACATGATAGCCATGTTTAAATATTTGAAGGGATGCCATGTAGAGGAGGGAGACGGCTTGTTTTCTACCGCTCCAGAGACCAGGACAAGGAGCAATGGATTCAAGCTGCAGGAAAGGAGATTCCACCTGAACCTCAGGAAGAACTTCCTGACAGTCAGGGCTGTCCAGTAGTGGAATATGCTGCCTCGGAGTGTGGTAGAGTCTCCTTCTTTGGAGGTTTTTAAGCAGAGGCTGGATGGCCATCTGTCGGGAGTGCTTTGAGGGTATTCCTGCATGGCAGGGGGTTGGACTGGATGGCCCGTGTGGTCTCTTCCAACTCTACATTTCTATGATTCTATGATTCACTCTTATCAACCCACCTTGCAAATGGCGCTATGTGGCCAGAGGGTTGCGCAGTGTGCTTTGGTGGGAATCCCACACTCTCTTTCCTAACGGGCATGCTCTCATGTACCAGCACTACTCTCTTTTCAGTTTTTCTTGTGGGGTAAATTGTCTTTCCCTTCATCAGCTCAAATTATGAGCACATTTTACACGAACTCACTCCCGGGCACTCTTAGACACTTGTTCTTCAGGTCAGTTTCTTTCTTGGCTGTAGACTTTGTTGCCTTTTGCTGGCTTGGATGACTCTGTAAAATATAAGTATAGCCCATCTCAAAGATTTTTCTTCCTGTAGTTTCTTCCATAGGGCCTTGCAATGTTTTCTTCAGCAACAGTTAAGTTATTAACCATGAGTTAATGCAACCATGTGTTAAAATACACCCAGTTGTCTTGATAAAAGGCTGTGCTATGCTTAAAGTTGGTACTTTCAGAAGTCTTTTCACACGCTGTGGTTCAGGGAACTCTGTCTCTGCTTCCTAACTCTTTCTGGTCAGGAGATCTTGGTCTTCATATTCATTTAGGTATTTTCTCAACAGCTCAAATTATTTAAGAAATTGGGGTTTAACAGCATATCTACCAATTTCCTCTTCAGGGTAGTATCAGCTGCTTTGGGTCCCGTCTGGGATGCCATCTGAAAAAGTAATGATTTCCCACCCATATCTCTTTAAACTAAAGGACTGAGCGTTCTTTGCCATTTGTCAGCTTATCTGTTTAGAGGTCCTTAGTTGAAACCAGCAGATTTAGCACTCTTTACAGGAATCTTAGGATTTTTTATGGGAGAATGAGCAGACTCTCTAGTATTCTATTAAGCTATTTTATTAAAAATTGACAAAATAGTAAGTATATGCTCCTTTTAGGAGTAAGTATATGCTCCTTTTAGGGAAGAACATAGATGTACAATTCCTTACAAGTGTAAGACAATGTGGCTGCCATTGTCTAGGTACATATCTTATTATTAACATTGCTTGTAAGGCATCACACATCTTGCATCAGATTGGCAGCCACATTGTCTTACACTTGTAAGGAATTGTACATCTGGTGGAGTTGTGCGGAAGCAAAAAAGTTCTGGAGGAATATACATGGATACATTGTAAAAGCTTTACAAATTAACTTTCCAATGAATCCTGAAATGTATTTACTAAATATGTTTGATGATGTGCAACTATTTAAGAAAAGATCATTGTGAAAATTATTGATTTATATGGTCATGGCAGCCAGGTGGGTATTTGCTCAGAGGTGGAAACAAAAAGAAATTCCAAGTATTGATGATTGGTTATTGAACGTATATGACCTGGCAGAATTGGATAAGTTGACAATTATATTATTGGATAAATCTGTAAAACAGTTTAAAGATAACTGGAATTTAATTTCCCCCATTTAGGACTCCAAATGGGGGAAATGGGGGAAACGTGCTATGATGGGGATTAATGCTTATAAAAAAGTTATAAAGTTATAGAAAAAATCTTTGAAAATGAAGTAGATAGAGGGAATGGATATAAACTATAGTTTGTATAAATGAAATTAAGAGAAATGTTAAATTTACAAGTTTATGTTGTTGTTAGGACTTTACATTACAAGTTTAGATTTCTGAGTGATGACCATTCATAGAAGGAATAGATAAATTTTTGATTTAATAACTCTCAGTTATAAGCTATCTTTTTATATCTTTACAAATTATAATTAGAGTTCTAAAAATTTACATTCTATATAAGAAAATTATTGTTGGTAATTGCAATATATGAAATCACCGATTATGAAGTAAGAAGGGTAAATAAGGGAAGATTTTTAAGTATGGGTGTATGTATATATGTTTTATTTCTGTATGTGTGTGTGTGTGTGTGTGTGTGTGTGTGTTAATATATATCTATTTAGTTTCTTATTATTGTTCTGTTATGTGGGGTTATTTTTCCAATGGTTGTATTTGGTAATTGTGGGATTGTGTCTCTTTTATGAATGAATAAAAAGAATTATAAAAAAAAGTAAGGAATTGTACATCTTACGTGCGTTCTGTGCCTATCAAACATAGAGGCATTCATGGAAAATAATATACTTTTCCATAGGTATTGAAATCCATTGCAGTGCCTAAGATATATGTATATAACAGACATTTATCTGTCTGGATAAAAAATACAGCCTATTTAGGAGCAGAGGTTTTCCCCTTCCTCTCTCTTACCAGAATTTTATAGGTATTAATGAGAAACAACATTATCACCATAAGACCTGCGCTGTTGAAAACAGTGATGTCCCCTGTTGGAGACCGTTATGAACATCCTGGATCCCATGTCTTAGGAGCTGGCATTTGTATTACACTTTTCTCAGCCTTTTATCTGCCCGATCAGAGATTAATTTCATTAGTCCTCAGTAACATAAACAAAGATTCTCCCGTCCGGTCAGAGATGAGATCTTACTTGTCTGAGGCCACTCATTGCGAGTGTCACTGTTCACCGTATCTGGCTGCCTGCTATCAAACTGCATCAGCCTGCTTAGAGATGTTTATCAGCTATTAGATTTTAGTAACCGTTTGGTACCAATGTAGTACACCGTTTTGGTTTTGTTAAATGCTGATCCTTTGTTTACACTTTCTCAGACTATTTTCTCTTCATCACTTTATTTTGAATTAGATTTTTTCATGCCTTGAACTAGCCGGTAAGCCTGCACTCTTAATATTATGCTGTAGCGCACAGCTTGTAACGCCTGGCCTGGTTGCCATCTCTGGTGCTGTAACAATTGATGTCAAGATAATCTGAACCACTAGCATTTACAGACATAGATTTGTTTACTATCAAGATAGCATTACCGGTGGCTGTTACATCTGCTTGGCGGTCTAGTGAGCTATGTTCCCTTGGATTGGACCAGCTGTACCTAGCATTCCATAAAGGAAAGAATAGTTCTCAGCCTTTATGCTGGGACTGGAGTTTCAGTTGCAATAAGACATCATCTTACCAGGCTTTTACTAGAGCACTTCAGTGTAGCTGGAGTAGCATCTACATTATTTGAGCATGAAGAAGGAACTCATGTTCTATGTTCAAGGGATTGAGTCTTTCAGAAAGTCACCTTGTTTGTTTGTTTTCTATGATGGTCCTAACTAAGATCTCCCAGTATCCTTACAGAGACTAGGGAAATGGGTGTTAGGCAATAGCCTACTGCTTGGCTGAGCAAGCTGAGCCCTCACATCTGTGATGTCATTTGACAAGAGTAGTATGAGCAGCAAGCCAGAAGGCAAGGGATACCATTTCCTGCACAACGTAGAGTGAGCAAAGGAAAAGGAGAATAAACTCCATGTGCTTGGGGATGGAATAAATTTTATTCTTCAAAAGCCCTCCTGCATTATGTAGGGTGGCCATCTGTCCATGCTCATTAATCATTGCTGACTAGAATGTTCACTGTCGGCAGAGATCACATTTTTCAAGCAGTACTCTTCTCTATTCTTGCTTGACCTGGCCTGCTACCATGAAGCAACCGTTACTCACCCATTTGTACGAGGCACAGAGACCAAAAAGAAGAAGAGCAGGTTGTCTCCCAGAAGCTGTGGTTCTTCAAGTGCTCATCTATGTTCTCACACAGCTGATCCTCCTCCCCTCTTTTGCATGTCCCATGGAGCCATGGGAGACTGTGGAACTGAAGAAAGAGTAGCTTTGGTGCATGCAAGCATGTGCATTGGAAAGGAGAGGACAAGGTAAGATGGTAGAGTTTCTACCACAGCTATTCAACTTGAGAAAGATTTCTGCAGATTTTTGCACAGGCATAAGACCCGTTTGTGTGAGAGCACGAATGACCACTCAAAGAACCACATTTATAGATAAGCAACTTGTTCATTTCCCTCTATTGACTGATTGTAGCTATTTAATTAACCAGAGTATGTTGGGGTTTAGGTCTTGCTGTTAAAGGAAAAAAGTTATTGATGTATGTTCAGGCATGGTTTCTGTCTTAATAATTCCGCTTTCTATTACTCAGCAAAAGAACAAAGTGTTTTTGCTAGTTTTGTTGATATGTACAGTTATTTTCTGCTGATTTCACAAACCTTAATGTAAGTGTGTTTTTGGCATTATTTACAAGTCTGTCTCTTCTTTTTTTTAAGCCTGCTCTACACTTTTGTTACTCAACAACGTTTTAATAAGATTAGCATATCAATTGTTTGCTTGTATAATCAGGGATAGCAAATGCTGATGCTTAAGCTTTTATATTTGTAGTTAACAACTATACAAAGCATGATGAAATGAATTACATCTAAACTGTTAATCATAGCATATCGACAACACATGATGTATAGCAGCTATGGGAGGTAAGTCAATAATGTTTGGTGGAAGGGGTGTGCTGCCTGGAACTCACTGGCCACCATTCCCAACAATGCTTGGAACATCAGGATTGAAAATTAATGTATTAACATTAACCATAGGAAATTCAGAGGTGGATTCATTGTCACTAGCGCTAATAATTGAAATGTTTAGATTAGTTTATTAATGTTGTTTATTTGTTGTGTGAGACATCACTTTACAGAAGATACTATGGAAATTACAGAGAACTACGTGGAAGTTATCACAGCTGATATATTGATATTGACTTCTTCAAAAATATTATTTTTCTTATTTTAAAATTGCCCTCTTCCCAACCTGGATTTTTTTTTTTTTAGATGGACCACAAAGTTCATGATATGATTTTTATCTGGGGATGGTGGGAGTCCAACTCATGTGGATACTGTCAGGCTGGAGAAGTATAGGCTCTCATCTTACTACCTAATGAAATTTTTTTACTGACTCACATCTATCTTCTTTTCACCCATCCTTTATTTCTTAAAGGTTATTAAGAGTGATGTTAAAGGTTAGTTAGGAATGGTGTGTTTATTATAGCTAGAGGCTACAAATGTAACAAGAAGTGACTACCTACAAAGATATGTCAGTGAATGAGCTTGTTCGAAGGAGGTGCAGCTATCTTTTATCCAGTTAACTGTGACTGACCCTCATTTAATTCAATGGGACTTACTTTTAAATGAGGGGCATGGGTTTAGCTGGCTGAAATGTTTTAGCTCCAAATGAATAGCTCCAACCTTGAAGTGTGAGACCCACTGAAGCAGGGGATGGGTAGAAAGCAGAATGCAAGGAAAAAGAGAGAGAGGATTTTTATATATATATTGTTGTGTGAGACGTCACTTTTTGTTGTGCAAGACATCACTATATATATACACACACACACGCACATACATATACATACGGGGGGGAGGGGGAGGAGTAAAATTGAAAAGAGTCCATCTTGCATAAAAGACCCTCACCACCCAATACTTAGGAAGTGGGCAGAGGAACACCAGCCTTCAGTCCTAAAGGGCCTAAAAGTTTGAAAGGGACATGGCTACATGAGGGCTTTCTGCTGAACAAATAAATCACATTTACATAGATGCTGCACACACATTTCATTCCAGAAAGGCCTTACTATTTCCTTGCAGGTAGGTTAGAACAAGACAAATAGTACAGAACTAGGTGATAGATTTCTTCCAGTCCTAAAGCTTTCTGTTCTGTGGCCCCTCCGTCTTTATTGAATCTGTCAGAGACAATATAATTCCACTCAGCAGGTTCTAGCTACCTAAAATAATGAATGATTTAAAGTATAGGATTAACTTGATCAGGAATCCTGTGAAGTTCAGCCACGTTAGGGGGTAAACAAACAAAATAATAATTTAGCAAATCAACTGACAGTTTTTTCCAAGCTGTGGTCCTCAAGAGAACAACCCTGGAGAATCTCTGTGAGGAAGAAATTCTATACTACAAACACTACAAAAAGGCCAGTTCCCAAGAGGATGGAGCTTTGTTGAACATAGCAATGATACCTGGAGCAATGTCTCACACTTTCAGGAAATTTGGAGGCCTTGGGGAAAATGGGCTTTTTCCAAGTTCTTTAAAAAATGGAAACTTTCAGAAAAATTGAGATATGTTCTATTAACATCTCCTTTGGATTCAAAGTTGATTTTGTTACTTTAGGAACATAACTTTCATTAAATATAGCTTTGGTTGGCACAAAATTATGATGTTTAATATGTTAAAGTACATTTTATTCACAATATAAAAGTCTTCCTATTACATAGTTTTTGGAAATGATTTTGCAGGAGATAAAACATCTTGTCTTCAACATTTTATTCATCATGCTAGAGGAAAATAAAATAGTTTTTAAATTAAATTAATTTTTTTTATTTCTTATTTTAGTTTTTCCAGGAGGGAAAAGGCTTTAAACCTAACTGGCAAAACCCATTTTCCCCTTAGTATTTCTTGGTTTTTTGCCAGGTCTCCATATCTTAGTTTCTCTAGTGGAATGCTCAAATCAAGCACTGAATATTACAAACATAAATATTAACTAGATCCTTTTTGAAACCTGTTTTAAAAGCAGGTTCATTTGTATTATCAAAACTTCTTCAGAAAACTTAACATCCGTTACCATTAATACTCAGTTTTGCATTTTTAGTCTTTTGACTTATTTTGCACTTTTGCTGCCATCTAGAGGTGTAGATAGAGAAATAACATTTAACATTACAGCCCACCAGTTAGCTGGTTAAGATATCTGCCAACGTGTGACTCTTAAGCTTGGCTATATTCAACACAAAGGAATAAAAAGGAGGGGCAGAGTGAAACAAAGAGGTCTGGTGTTAACAGTACCAGTGCAATTAACTATTGTAATGAACTTTATTATACTCATAAAGAGATCGTCTGTGGACCAGGAATGCTAGAAGCAGCTTTAGCCAGTGGGCACAAATGTGGTAGCAATCCCTGGCATGTTGGGGGGGAAATATGAATTTCCCACAGCAAGTAAGTCCAAAACAATGGTTCAGGGTAAGCTTGAGCAACTTATTAAGCTGTCTACTGATGAGAAAGCACATGTTTTTTACATTCATAGAAATAATTTTTTAAAAAGTCTTCATAATGAATTGCTGAATAGTATTTTTCACACTATGCCATTATAGCACTTTGATTCCACTTTAATTACCACGACTCTGTGGAATCCTGGGATTTGTATTTTGGTGGGGGCACTAAAACTCTGACAGAGTTCCTTCGTAATTACTAGTCCCTTGAATTGCTTCTGATTAATGCCCTCCTTAAGTAGTCACTGAATTGGGGTGAACAGCTTTCTATAGGCAGAATTGCAGATGAGCCAGGCTTTAAATTTTGAATTTCATGGATTTAAAGAATGCTGTCGAGATATTCATAGTACAGGTTATCTTTTTTCAATAACCCAACCCTGATTAATGCTTCTGTACATTCATCTCATTAGGGGAAAAAAAGTAGCATTCACTCATACACATTTTTCATTATCCAGTGAAGACTTGGAATGTATCCCCTGCAGGATATACTATAATAGCTTGCAACACATCTGTGGAGCACACCTGAACTAATCAATTTCAGTACTATTTCAAAATTACTGAAACCCATGTAACTATAGCATACAGCTTGGAAGTCCATAAAATCATAGATTGCAGCTGCATATCACAATTTCTAAAAACATGTGGTTCTGGCAAGCATTTGGAAGCTTTCAGTTTTGCCCATTACATTCCAGGTGTTTTACCTCCAAGGTGTCAGTTCTTGCCTACTGAGTGATTTGCAAAGGTTGCCAACTTTGACATACAGAAGGAAATGAAATTATTTGAATTTGTCTAGGGAAGACTCTGTTCAAAGAAAAAAATTCCCTATGAAAAGTAAAACTGCATGCTTAAAAAATTGCACCTTTCATTCATTCAGTTGCACTCCCCATTTTGGAGGACTTTGTGGTTTTCAAGTCATTTCCACCTTATGATGACCTTAAGGCTAAACTATCAGAGGGCTTTCATGACAATTTCTTTAGAGGAGGTTTGCCACTGCCTGCCTCTGAGGCTAAATGTGAATTCAAGGTAGAATATAAATGCATTTTCTTTAGGAATTAGAATGCTTCATTTGCATCAACTGTTAAAGTCTTTCTATTGATGATGCATAGGAAGTAACTTGTAGCATCCATTGTAGTACATGTATTGTCAATGTATGAGTTAAACCCAGTTGTTGGGTTCAGTTTAATCCAACTGTATGCCCATTGATTAATGAGACTTAAGCTCTACTGATTCAACGAGTCTTTTCTAATTGGGAGAAAGTAGAAGATTTAGCCGAACAGATAACCAATTTTTTACTTTTAGCACAATATTGATACTATATATATACTATATATATAGTCACACTATATCTGCTGGTGTATAAGACACACCCCATTTATACACTGCAAATACTATTTGCTGGCGTATAAGACACACCCTGTTTTCAAACAGTACTTTTTGGAAAAAAAGTGGATGTTATACGGCAGCAAATGCAGTATATGTGCATAGGAATTTACTGTGCTGATCATCTGTGTAAGGCATAAAGTAAACACAACTAGATTACACGTAAAAGTATTTTAATACACAAAATAGTAAATAAAAGTGGCAAGCTTATTTTAAATAACATCTTTAATTAAATTTTTTGCAAAGGCAAAATATTAAACTTAAAATAGGTCTTAGTACATCAAAATACTAAGTTTTCTAATTGTGTTCCAAGCATGGCCCCTTTGAAACACATGGTGTACATCCCAGGAAAAGTATCCTTGATCTTCAATTGTACAGACTGAATTTTACAAACATAATAAATATATTTACCCCCTTACACATAACAGTATATGTACAACAGCAGTTGACAATTGTAGCTCAGAACAGCAACTAAGGATATTTCCCACTCCCCTAAACTGTTTTGGTACCATAGGCACACAGGAGCAAAGTAATATCTGATGTCCCTACACATGGGCAGCCTTCAGTTATTCTTCCACTCTGAAAAGAAAAACGTATTTTTTAAAATTCCTTTCAGTTTAGAACTGAACAGCAGTTTGCTGTGGAGAACCAAACAATTATATTTGTTGACTTCTTAGTAAAATCAAGACAAGAGAATTTTTTTGTCAAGCAGAAGAGCAGGTATTTCACTGTGAAAAGGCTACTTTCTTCCTCCTGCACTGGAACAATATCATTTTTCCAGTAGTGATAGTAGTAATTCTATAGGGACATTATTGCTGTTCGGTGTGGATAGACCAGAAACAAAAAATCCACTGGTGCTAAAAGCTTTTTAAAGAATCATTTGAGTTTGGTTATATCAGTTGTTACATGTTCCTCACTTTTTGTAACAACTGTGCTTCAAACCTCTTGAGAAGACAGCTAGAATTGTATTTGTGAAATCATGATTCATTTCCAGGGAAATGATGACAAACGGATACTCTAACATGGGAGGAGCAAGGGAGATAAAAACTTAAGACTGCCACTACATAGCCAGTGGGAGGGGGAGAGGGGGACACCTTGCACCTTAAATTTAAATAGTCCAATATAAAGTTCTTCATGACAGTAGCCAAAGCCTTAAAAGACAAAGTTTAATATAGATGTTTCAAGTGATTGCACATTTGAGAAAACCAGTAAGATTATACTCAAAATGTTAAGTTATAACTGAAGCTTTGAAGGGAAATCTGCTAACAAAGGAATCCAATGGTTCTAGATATCATGTTAAAACAAAACAGAAATATTTGAAGACTGCAAAGGCACAAGACTCTCACCTTTGTGTATTACTTGTAAATCTCCCATTAGCTCAATCAAGCCTTTAGAAATTGCTTTCTCTATTTTACCCAACTTGAAAGTTAAAAAAGGTGCTCCTGTTATCTGTGCAAATCTAAACATAAGCCCTTCTTGCAAACCATTAATTGCTTTAGAAGTCAAGATACTGAACTATTTAAATGGTAACTAATTCCATGTCTAAGCAACAAAGTCAAGTGTACATAAAGCTGAAGGACTAATTGTGGGAATCCCTTGCCTTCCCAAAGGAATGATGATTTTAATGGAAACTTAACAAAATGATCCATTCAATTACATTGTTAAAACCATGATTAAAATTCAAGTACAATAGTAAGTGTAAGCAAACTATATTCTTACAGCAAGCTGCTACAATAAAATGAAATTAAAAACATGCGTTTTGATTTTAAAAAGGAACACTTGATGAAGCAAGTAAGAGCACAAGTTTGGTATGTGACTGGCTTTGAGAAGAACTTTCTAGGTCCTTTCATTAACACCCTCATCAACCAAAGCACATCCATAATCGATTTACAAGACAGCACGCCTGCTTTCATACAAACCTATCTAAGTCACTTTTAAAGCTGTGGTTTCCTTTAAAATAAATAAAAAGGCAAGAGACAAGCAGCGCTTTTCAGTGCCCATTATGTACACAATGCTCGATCATTTGTACAGTGTCTGGGTTCCAGTAACAAATAGGTAACTGTGGCCTACTGGGATTTCACAGTGTAGTATTTCTAGACTGGTTTTAAGCCTATATTTAACCGACTAAAAGGCCAGAATATACTGTGGACAGGCCACAAAATACAGAAGGATGCAAGGGAAAATTGTGAACCACCTCGGTGTTGTCACAAACTTGGTATGTAAAGCAGTGGTATGTTACATTGTTTTACACAACTGGAAAAAAATGTCCACAATCTTCAATTTTAGAAAAAAACTGCCATCAAAAGACTGCAGGTTCAGTAAGTTATGAAGATAATCAGAATGCAAAATCTGCAATGATATTTACATGGTACATTGATGCCTTATGAATGCTGCTACAAATAGAGCAATGAATTAGACTAACTTCACCAATACCCTAGGTGGAGAAAGCCTAATCGTTAATTGCAATGTACAGTGGATTTCCTACTAACAGAAAAAAAAACTGATGCATTTGAATCAAAATGGAAAGGAAACAGGTTGTGAGGAAAAGAAAAAAAATAGTACTTAGTGCTGATTAAATTGCACTGGCAATATTGTTTAACAAAAATCCTCAAAAAGATTTATTTTTCACAACATATATATCAGAAAAGGGGAAAGTGAGTAATTGCTACTCCATAGTCTCATCTGTCAATTCACCTTTCCCTGGCTTTTCTTTGATATTTTTCAAGTGGCTGGCATGCATAATATAGATGCTGCAATGGTGTACCAGCTAGAAATGCATGTTTCTTAAATATGATTGCATTTCACCACCACCCCACCACAATGAACAGAATCTACACTTCTGAATGCATAGTTTCCACAGACCCTTGCCACAGCCACACAGAAAGAGAAATTTACCTTCAACAGCAAATTTCCGTCATTTATCTAAATTATTACTTGCTGAATTATTAGAGCTACTGTGATTCTGTTCACGTTAGGATCTTTGTTTAATTAACTGAAGGAAAACTGGAAGCTCTTTCAATGCTGTAGATCCTTTTCCAAAGTGCATAGTCACCTACAACTTCTGATTTCATCGCCAGCTGTGTATGTTCACTTGGCAATGGAATACATCTTAAATTAAGCAGTGGAGTTATTTACAGAAGATTGATTTCTGACTAGCAATAATTCAACATACAGACTACTAACTTTGTTCAATCTTCCTGTAAGGACCTTCTAAAAGAAAGCAGGTAGACTGAGAATCACACAGCTTTCATCTGCAGGCTGCTTTAAAGCACAACATCCTTTTAAATTAAAGACTGAGAATTAGTAAATTTAGAATACCAGTAAGATCTTTTGATACCAGGATCACAATTTATATAAAAGGCCTAAATCTGTTGATAAAATTATCCATGACCCAGCACAAGAAATTTAAAAACAGCATACTCATACAAGGTAATTAAAACCTTGGATGACTTTGTCCTTACCATCTGGTTAGAGACTTGCTCATAGTTTAAACAAGACTCTTCCCAATCCCATTCCCAGAGGGAATGGTTCAGCACAATTTATACACAAAGACACACTAAGCTTTTCCCATAGTACTGTTACCAAAAAGAAGAGAGTTCCTTCAAATTAGTAGAAGGGGAAATTAAGCATCACATGCTAGTTACTTTTATCTATAGGTAGAAGTGGTTAATTAAGGTATTAATACAAAACCAGCTTTCAGGCATAGCTATCTGCACCGATGCCCCAGCTTTCCCAATTGAAGTAGTGTCAACATTGCCATGCTATTCCTTTCTCCTAGTAGTCTTGGTTCTACTGTTCCTTCAGGTGCACGGATAAAGATTTCTGTTGAAGTGTATGTCCAAGTCTCAACCTTTACCATTTTTATTTTTGAGTTTGTTCTGTGTATGAACTTCACCATTCTGCATCTCCAATGGCTTTGGAAAAAACATAATCTCTTCCATTAAGATTCATGATTCCATCTTTGAGGTGAAACTTCCACTTGTTCTTACTTCTATGAATCTGTGAAGGGTGGGGAGGCAAAGTTAGAAACATTCCAGGCTCAAAGTCAGTATTTGGTGTCTGCAACTAGCACACCATCCTCAACCCATACAGCAATGTACTGGAAACCAAAGAATGATGTGATTTTTTTGGGGAGTGGTGGTGATATTGTACCACTATTTCATATGTGCTCCTTCCTGAAAAAACAATTACAAGAATTTTTCTTATGAATAAGAAAGCTTATTCTGCAAATATCACAAATGAGAATATTCTACATGTTGCAACGGTTCTAAATAATGCTGTTTCCAAAGTGGGCACCTGGAATGGAGTCACTACGGCTTGGACTAATCTGAGATAAAATACATTATTTCCAAGGTACAAGCAGACATTATTTAATTATCTTGAAATTTTGCTTGACCTTCCCATACTGCATGCCCGAAATAGCTAAATAAATCACCAAAGTTATGCCCTTTTTAAAAAAAGAAAAGATTAAATTTAAATTGTACTCTGCTAAAGCTCAAAAGCACATTTATCAAATAGTGCAACAGTATTGAAAAATATGCCAAAGCTGCTGAAAGTGAAAGCTCTTCCTTATTTAGCAGACCATCAGTCCAGGACAGTGAGCTGCAGACCCTGGCTGCGGCCACTGAGAAAACTCTTTTTTTCTGCATTCTCATTAACCACATTTCTTTCAGTGAGATGCAGAGAACAGTCTTCCCTGGGGATGTATTTTTATTTTATTTTATTTTATTAAAATACCTTTATCTCATGTCATCTCAGCATGATATATAATTAAATCAATTTTAAATTATTTGAAGAGACTAAAAACATATATTAACAAGTTTAACAAGTTAAAAACATGGGCACGTGCAGATATGGATGAAATTATAATTAGACCCCAAAGGCCTCAAAAGCATTAAAAACTAAATTTTAATAGGATACCTTTTTGACGTGTGTGTGTCTTTGTGTATGTTATCACAGGCTTTTAGCTGTGCTGTAAAGTCATCTTTTTTCTCCCATATTGGGAGAAAGGCACATATAATGGTTCCTGCCATCTGCAGTTTGAGTACAGTTGGCCCTCCAGATTCACAGGGGTTAGAGGCGCAATGTCCCACTGAAAGGTGAAAAAAATGCAAGTATCTATAGTCCCACCCCTCCCCAACTATATTTAACACACACCACACACAAAAAGCATGGCCCACTGATTCAAACCATCATGGATTCAAATGTATGGTACACAATACATTTGACTCCATGGTGGAAAGGATGCCAGTCATCTGGTTCTGCCTTTGAGGCTGCAGAGTTCCTTCACAAGGCAGAAGCACTTGACTGTCAGGGCTTGCTGCTGCCCTATACTTCAGGGACTTATAACCTCATACAGGCTTTAGGAATGACATTAGTCAGACTACCTTGTCATATTGGCACACAACAACATTCTCAGTGTCAAAGAGTTCCTGTCCTTCTTCATCGCTTACATCATCTTCACTGTTGAGAGGTTCCTAAAAAGGATCAAATTCAATTACCCAGTCCATTCAAGTTTACACATTCATATGCAATCATAGGTAATGCCAACACAGCTATTTTACAGGTTAACACCTTTCCAGGAGCATAATTTAACTGAACAAATAGCCACTATGACTGAGCGGTTTTCCTATTGCTCATCCTGAGTGTTCATCAAATTATGTGGGATTACTGGGTATACACAACAAATATGGGAATTATTATTTCTTAGCCACCTCTCCCCAAGGCTCAAGGTAGAGTACATCACAGATTAAAATACAACCAAACAAACATAAAACCATTTAAAATACATCAGTTTAAAATTCATAGTTAAAAATTGACCAGGTAGACCTGCTGGAAGTACTTTAGTACTTTTGGAGAATTCAGACAGTGTGTTTTGCTGTTGAATATCTTCCGGCAGCTCATTCCACAGTCCAGGGGCGGCCAATGACAAGGTCCTCCAGGTGACCGTTGCCAATCTAGTTCTGGCTGGCTTAAGTAAAATAGTCCCCAGAGGACCTGAATATACAGGGTGGATTTTATAGGAAGAGGCAATCCTGCACATAACTTGGACCCAAACCACATAGGGCTTCAAAGGTAATAACCAACGCTTTGTACTTTGTCCGGAAGCTAACTGGCAGCCAGTGGAGTGATTTTAATATTGGTATGATATGCTCACTCCTCAATGTACCCGTAACCAATGTGGCTGCTGTATTTTGGCCCAGCTGGAGTTTCTGAACTTGGTACAAAGGTAGCCCAATGTACAGTGCAAGCTCGAAGTCCAACTCTGAGGTTACCAGTGTGTGCACTACCATCATTAGGTATTCCAATTCTAGGAAGGGGCACAGTTGGCATTACCAGCTGATAATAAGCACTCCTGACTGTCACATCTGAGCTGATATTTGGAGGGAGAGAACCAGGAGTACTCCCAAGCTGTGAACACAGTCTTTCAGGGGAAGTGTGACCTCATCCAGAACTGGTTGATAAACCTCCAACCCCAGATCAGGACTCTTAATTGTAACCACCTCTGTCTTGTCTGTATTCACTTTCATTTCTTGTTTCTTCATCCAGCCCATTATCTCCTCCAAGCATTGATTCAGAGGAGACATACTATCCTTAGCTAAGCCTGTCTTTGAAGTCATGGAGAAATATATTTGGGTGTCATCAGCACACTGATAGCACCACACCCCATGCCTCTGATCTCTCCCAACAATTTCATGTAGATGTTAAAAGCACTGGGGATAGAATAGCACCTTCATGGTATGCCATATCACAGCTCCTTTTATGAGGAACAGCTATCTCCAAGAACCACCATCTTGAACCTCTGAGAGGTAAGACCAGAATCACTGCAACCCAGTGCCACTGATTCTCACCACCACCACAACCCCAGCATTGCAGGATACCATGCTCAATGGTGTCACTCCAAAAGGTGTGGGACCTTATGGTGCACCAGCAGTGCCAGTGTCTCCTTAGGAACTGGAAGAATTACAGCTCAAGGCAAACAGGGGTGGGGTAGTAACAGCAGGATCTTTTCACCTGTGTATACCAGTATTAACTATAGGACCCCAATTAAAGGTTTAAACACGGTATTTTTATCAGAAATTAACAGACAAACAAGAAGTCAAGCAGTCTCACAAACCATAGTGAAGGGAGAAGCAAGAAAAGTTTGATAGAAAGAGGTTTTGGGCATAGAATGATAATTACTAGTCCAGAAGAAAGTCAAAATGCAGTGGCTCAGAGCACAGCTCCAGGGTAGCATAAAGCATGGGTATCTGGCGGCCACTGTGATGCCCAACATGCTACAAATTGCCAGGGATGGAGCTAGGGTTTAAACACCATTTTTCCTACCTTGAAAGGGGGAGTGTTAACTGCTCTCTGGCACAGTAAACAAAAGAGGTCCAGAACAGAAAACGGTCTTACTTTAGGTGACAAAACATTGGTGGAAGTCATAACAGATTCTTTATGTTTGGACAGGTAAGGGGACAAAAGGGAGGTTTCTGTGGAGCAGGATAGCAGGATGTTGGTCTCTGATTGCTTCATTTGGGGAGTTTTGCCTCCTATTGTTTGTCTTGGTTGCCTGTACTACTGAAAGGATTATTAGAAGCCCATTAACGCTGGGCTTTCCTACCTTGAACTTATGACCTGGCCATGCTGAGTCTGTCCTAGGAAGATGCTTACAGCCAATGCCCCCTGCCTCATGCTTTCTAGCCATAAGTGTCCAGTTTTATATGAAAATGATATTTCTTGCCCATTTTGCTATTTTGCAGGATGGGGGTTGTGAGGGGAGGTAACAATGGTACTGAATGTCGCTCAGAGGAAAAGTACCAATAGAAACACACTCTCCCACTGACGGCTAAAATGGAGAGCATCCACTAAGACAGCCATAGCAGTCTCAACTCCACATCCTGCTCTGAAGCTGGTTTGAAATGTGTCAAGAATGTATGTGTCACCCAAGACCACCTGGAGTTGGAAGGCAACTGCCTGCGCGATCACTTTGCTCAAAAAAGAAAGATTAGGTAACGGTCTATAATTTATCAAGGTACAGGGGATCCTGGAAGGGCTTTTTCAAAAGTAGTCTAACCATGGCCTCTTTTAAATAGGATAGAAACCCCCCTCGCTCAGAAATGCATTAATAATACATTGCATTTGAAGTCTAATTGCATTTTTTCCCAGGACAACCAGCCAAGATGTACAGGGATCAAGAAAACAAGCTGTCCTCCTTACTTGCCCACATGAGCAGTATTCACCAACTGAAACTGATCCAGTACAATCCTGCTCAGAGTTGCTGGACACCTCAGTATTGATCTTCTGCTCCAACACTGGCATCTACATTTCCTCTTATGTGAGAGATTTTATCTGTGAAATGGTCATCAAAGGCATCACAGTGAGCTACTGCAGGCTGTAAGACTGAGTTCAGGGGGAGGGTGCCTGGGTTAGACTTCTCACAACCCTGAATAGCTCAGCTGGATGTGAATTCAGAGACGTAATATGTGCAGAGAAGAAAGCTTTCTTCACTGCACATGTTGCCACCCTATAGAAACAAAGATATTCTTTATACTGTGTGTTGTTGCACAGAAGTCCAGCTTCCACCATCTGCGTGCTAGTCTGAGGGTCTCTGTGTACCAAAGGAAACTTATTATTAGGGAAGGAAGATCTGAATAATGATTAATGAAGTAAGAGTCGTATCACAAATAAGCTCAAAAGAAAACGGGAGTTTACAAGTAAAGGGAGAGATACTGAAACTCTAGATAACAAGGAAGGATAGAAGACTGAAGGGTGAGGGAGAGGTCAATGGACCTAACTGAAAAAGAACTCTTGACTCTGGCCTCAGAAGCTGGGATGTGATGATACAACCCATGTGACTGTGGATTGCTCCATCTAGAAAATCTCCCCCAGTCTGCAGACATCCCCCTACTCCATCTGAGCTTTCCAGGGAATTTCTCTTTCAAGAATTTCTCTTGCCAGGGAAATGCTGTTATGGGAAATCTATTATGATTTGCCAATAAGTTGCCATTTTATGGCCTGCGTATTAGAAACTGAAGTCTGAAAGTTACTTGTCTGTGTAAAAGACAGAATAGGAAACTGTTTTCTTTAGTCTGTCTTGGAAACAAGTTTTAAATTCTCTGAACACACACATCTGAGCAGAAAACAGTAAAGCGAAGATGCCATATAAGAGCAGCAGGAAGCTAAGTTACATATTTTAGACCTCTTGAAATAGTCTTGTTTCAGAGGTGAACTTTCTGAAGTGTGGGTCAATGAGAAACAGGTCCATTAAACAGCTATAAAAGCTGTCAGACTACAGCAGTTGAGGTCAGTCCCATAATCGATCTAGAAGAAACTGCCTTCTATGCTGTTTATAATCCCCAGGATGGGTGAGCACATTCTGAAATGCTGGTTCACAAACAAAAATTCTAAAAACTCTCTAGAACAATGGTTACAGTTATACTCGCATAAATATTGTATAAGACACTTATCACTGAAATGAACAAGGATAATGTGCTATATAAGAAGTGTTCCTTATCAGAAAATACGTACCTAGACCACATGAAGTCTATGAAAGATAACACTCTGAGACAAGGCAATATTTATGAAGGAAAACACACTTACACTTCTATATAATATGACAGACCTCCACAATGAATGTGTAACTGCATAAACTAATTGTGTTGTCCAATAAATATATAAAAGCATTATAAAGCTGCATTGTTTGTTCTCCTGTAACACATACTTGCTGAAAGTTCAAAAGCTTTAAATATTTTTAAGAGGAATACTGATGATCTGCCTGCTAAACAATTCTGTTGCTTACCACGTTGGGAGCTCAGGTGGACAAAATGGTGAACTCTGAGAACCTCTAGCTACATACAGATTGCCTGATGCTTATATAAAAAAAAACCTTTCACACCAGACTGTTCTTCCTCTCTAAGTTCTTTCCTCTGGCTTTTTTTTTTTTTTTTTGGTACTTCTATCAACTCACAAGGATACTGGTACCTCAGTTCATTGTCAATGTAATGGGAGAAGATACCGGCATTCAGAGAGCACTTGAGAGAAATATAATCACTATTTATTTATGTTCTGCATGTATGTTCTGTCCACAAAGGCAGCACAGACTTTCTTTTACGATACGACAAATTCAGTTATAATTCAAACTTTAAGACTATTGAAGATACATCAAAATTACCTCTTCAACCTGGCCATCTTCACCTCCATCTTTTTCTTTATCCTCCTCTTCATCATCATCATAATCTTCTTCCTCCTCTTCATCTTCTTCAGATGATGTATCACCTGCTCCATCTACCTGTAACACTAAAGGTGCTTGTGCTTGTGCTGGTTGCTGCTGAGCTTGCTGCTGCCCTGCTGCGGGAATCTGCGCTGGCGCTGGTGTAGGTGCAGCCACTGTTGTAGGTATTACCTGGGTTTTGTTTCCTGTAAATAGTATTTGCTGGGGCTGAATAATCACCCCAGTTTGCTGTGAAATCCCTCCAGGAATGGGAGCCAAAACCTGTCCAAAAATTAAAGGAAAACCAATTACTGCATCAGCCATCATTCCTGAACTTCTGCTATTTGGAGATATAACAGTACATGCAAAACAATCTACAACTATCTTATAAGTCTGCACAAAGCATGTTTCCTGCACCACTGCAAATTAATGGGTGCATTTAAGCATCACTTGATAATTTCATTAATTATTGGACCCTTTTCTGAATGTAGCTGAACCTGAAAAACAGCTGGAAAAGACAAATGCAGTGTGAGGAGAGGTCAAATTTTGGTCTGTACTTTATAAATACTGGAAGGAGCTGTTCTCCAACAGAAGATAAGAAACCAGAAGAAACTCCATGTGCAGCAATGAATTTTCTATGCAGAGTGCCTCATATTTTCTTAAGGTTCTTTAAATCCAAGATGAGGTAACTGCACCTCTAATTTTGAAAAATCATTAAGTCTGAAAGACCTCAATAAAAAAAAATGTTGTAACTTGGTGCTAAGTGAAGCTATCATTAGCACCATCTGGGCCTCCAAAGGGAGGTCATTCCAAAACTGGAGTCCCACAACAAAGACATCCCACATCTTCTGTCAGGTAGCCCTCCATATTTTAGTTATGGGACATGTAGTAGGAGTTAATTAGCAGCTTGCTTGGAACAAGGTATGAGAACCAGAGACCGTTAGATAAACAAAGCTAGGAATGTAGTGATAAGCGCTTCCAGGCTAAACCAGAACTCAAAGGTCTCTTGTGGGCGGGATGGGAAACTCTTTGCTTTTAATGTTTTGGATTTTGCTAATTGCTTCCAGTTCACTCACTGAAGTCCTGTACTATATATCACACTCCTAATAAATAGTGTATTTGCACTGTTATATTTGTGTGTGTGAATTTGGTTCCTGACATCTTCACACAATGAGGGGTGAAGAAGAGAACCAACAAAGCAGACCTGAGTCCTCAGGCAGGAATATGCAGTGGCAGCCCTCAACCATGAATGCTAGAACCGCTTGGGCATGTGCTAAAGGATAGTGATGACGTAGGCAATGCTGTGTGTTATGCGCGCAAAAGAAAATGGAATGTGCTGGCAAAATTCCCATGCAGGATCATTTTGTCTTTCAAGCTTTAATCTCTTCTATATCCATCTGTCCAAGAATAAGATTCACTGAACCCAATGGCACTTACTTCTGAGGTAACATTGCAATATGAACTGACTTTTTAGAAAGAATTTAAGCGTACTATAGTGGGAAGCCTGCCTTTAAGACATGTTCAAGGACCAATGGTCCTTAGGAAATAATACACAGGACTTTTACATGAATACAGAAACGCCTGGTGCCCAGTGAGGGAGGTAGGAAATTAAGAAATGGGAATGCTCTCCACCTCCAGGTGGAGGGAGAGAAATATCATCCAATAAGAAAACAAGTTTGGGGGAGGGGAAGAAAGGGTAAGTGCAGGAAGCAGAAAAAAAAGAGGTGTCTAACCCACTCTAAGATGGCACAGTCTGAACAAGTACTTTGAGTAGAAAAAGATGAGAAAGGGGAGAAAAAGTGTAGGGGCCAGAAAACAGAAATGGGACTGGAAGACAGATACAACAACAGGTATTGAACCCAGTGAATGCTGTGTATGTTCATTAATATAGAAATGCTGTGAAGTAAGCAACTCTTGAAACAATCTTACCTGCTGAATAACAGGAGACTGTACCCCACCAGGTTGCATCTGTGGTATAACTTGTTGCTGTAGGACGACTTGCTGCTGGGGCTGAATGATGTACTGAGCTCCATTAGCAGTTCTAACCACCTGTAGAATTTGGCCTATAATGAAATGAGTCTATTTGAATCGTTAATGAACAATTTTCTTTCCCGAACACAACTCCTAAAACTGATGTGCATTTGACAGATGAAATCACATATTTTAAAAACAAGGAACACTGTATAATTAACCTAGGCATATTTGTGACTGTTTCTCCATAGTGAATGATTTGCAGGCCAAAAGATTCAGGTGGAGAGGAAAGAGGCCATTTTCAGCTATGCAATTTATGTAATTAAATCCCTTACCCCATCTGTAACTACATGAGATGCAACTCTAAGGGATGTAGAAAGAACTGGTGGAAATGCTATCCTTTCACCTAAAAGAACATCCAGTGTGTCCACTGGATCATGTTTCTACAGACAGATGCCTTGGCAAGAGAAAAAATTAACTGGCTGGAGAGGGACAGGAGCCAGTTAAACGGTTTTCCATCTAGCTCGAGGACGGCTCCTGCGTCAGCTGGCATGAGGATCAAACCCAGGTGTCGTGGATTGATCCTCCTGTCAGCCCGAGAATGGGATTTTTTCCCTAGTGCATTAAGACAAAACTACAAAGAGATAGTCTCTATTCCCTGACATCCTACCTTTGTTCAGAACAATTTGCTCTTTCTCATGCTGGAAAGCAGCCCAGTATAGCAACATCTCTACTTTTTCAAGAGAAGTAGAACCAATCATCAGAAAAAGCTTACTTATCCTGTTAATGTTGTTATGTCCTGGTTTCTTCTTTCACTTATGCAGCTGAAGACCAATTTTATATTAACCAAATACTAAGTAATCCTGAGCTCACTGGGTCTTAATCCACAGAACTAAGCAGAGTAACATACAACACAGTTTTATTTTCTCAGTTTAAAAGAAAAACCCCCGACTTCCTTTGGGTTTCCCTCCTATTGCTCCTTAACTATGTAACACTATGGTTCCAGACATATTAAATTGGGGATCCAAATATGTAGCCCTCCAGATATTGTTGGACTCCAATTTAAATCAAAACCAGCCGGCCTGGCCAGTGGTTATGGATAACAGGAATTTAAATCCAACACCTGGAGGGTTCCAAGTTCCCATTTTTGGTTTAAGAAGTTGTCCCAACTATTTTTTCCTTCATAGAACAGTACAGTGCACATTAGATTATGAGAGTCAGCATGGTGTGGTTGTTTGAGACCAGGGTGCAATTCTCTGTTTGGCATAAAAATCCACTGGGTGATCTTAGGCACTTCATACGCACTCAGCCCCCTAAAACCGGGTAATAGGGTTGCCATAAATCAGAGATGATTTGAAGGCACACAATAACACATTAAATTTTGTATTGTGTGAACAGTATATGCCTTTCTTCCTACCTTTCTGTCCTGCTGTTCTCCCAGCATGGGATAGAAGGCAGCTTATAACAAAGTACAGCTAAAATTATTTACTTATATCATTTATAAGCTTTGCCTAGTATCTTATAAGGCAGTTATGATATTACAGGCTAGGCTTACAACCTCACAATTTTGGTATGCATATCTATGATTGTGACACCATCGCCACAATCACAAATGTTCCCAAGACCCCCCTTAAAATCCAGACAGCCATCCTGAGGGATGGAGTTCAGTGGGGTGCTGAAGACCAGTTACTTCCCATCAGTGAACCACAGTGCAGTTAAATTGCACACCTTGGAATGGTGCCTGGATTTTAAGGTGGGGTTCAGGAGTCGCACCAGAAGGAAGAGTCAGCTGTGACTTCATAGCTATGTGTTTGATGCAGGACCTCAGCACTTATACCTATACAATTTATGAAGTTTATTTTAGTCTTCTTTTGTCTTGTATCCAGCTGGATTTTAGGATAGATACCACCCTGAATAACCTGCTTGATGCCCCATACCAGTGAAGATTCTTGGATCTCTGCAGCTTCTGACAACATTCTGTATTCGCACACTGTGAATGCTCTGCCTTCCTTGCTCCTGACACTCTACACTTTTTGAGCTCAGCCATGAGGAAGAGTTTCCAAGTTCTATTGTCGATTAAATGCCATTTGTGAGATCCACACTGAAGAAACCCATAAATCTTACCTCTGGTTTGAAACAAGTCAGCTTCAAATAATGGATTACGAAGCTGGCTTGCTTTAAACTAAAATGAACCAATTTAAGGTTTGGATGAAATCTCTAACAGAAATGCAGTGAAGATAGAAACACAGATTTTCAACATCCTCCCTATGGCTTGGTCAGAGGAAAGAAATGACAGCATGGAAGAAGAGCAGGCTTGCTTTCACTATGACAGAGAATTGTTTATTGCAAAATACTGTACCTTTTTCGTCTGCTTCTAAAGAGGATATCATGGACAGCATCACTCTTCTAGACCAGTGGTTCCCAAATTTTGTCCTACAGCTGTTTTGGACCGCAATTCCCAGAAGCCCCAGCCAGCTTGGCCAACAGTCAGGAATTCTGGGAGCTGAAGTCCAAAACATCTGGAAGACCAAAGTTTGTGAAACACTGCTCCAGACACTGCGAAAGACATATGTATTCTTCAACAGTTGCATTTTTAGAGGATTTTCCTGCTACACAGGTTTTACTTAGGTATTTGTAGTTTTACTGAATTTTTTAACTCTGAAATTTAGCTGATGGTATTTTAAGATACTGGCTCGAATCTTGCTGATTAGTCCCACTAGAGTAGACCCACTAATGACTTGTTGAACAGTAAGCCAATAAACAGTAAACTGGGATTATGCAACACTTCTTCTCTAGTCAGGACTTACAATAGGATTTTAGGCCACTGCATGTCACCATGGCAATCAATATGACAGAGAAAACAAAAATAAAATACCTGAATTTGTCAGTATTTGCTGAACAGGAGTAACACCAGCAGGCAAAGCCAAGGTAGCTGCAGCAGCGGCGGCACTCTGAAATGTAAGGAACTAGTTTATCATCAGAAATGTATACCACAAATAAACACATTTAAAGAGAAATCCAAATATGAGCTGGAGCAGAATCAACTGAGTTTGGTAATCTTTTACTTATCAGAATGCTGATGATGTTCTCCCACATATTAGTCTTGAGTTACTTCTGTAGGATCATGACTTTTAGAAGTATTGGATTTTTATGAAAACAGACAGTAACAATTTCATTCCCCCTCTTTCAAACTCACTAAGAAGTAACATATTTGATGCAGAACATTAACTCTTTAGTACCAAGATGGGCAAAATTCTGAGCACCACTGATCATATCCACTCCCCCCACAACCTCAGAAAGCTACAACCACTCTGACTCATTTTTCCTCTCAGCCAACTGTACCCACAAAGAGCTACAGCAGGTGGGTCACATTTTGCCCACTCTCCTTTAGCAAGTGTTCTCTGTGTAAGACAAGCAAATTATTCACATGCTATTTAAAGTGGACTTCACAAACAGTCAAGTCAAGAAAAACACTGATCCATGGTTTGCAGCAGGCAAGGGTAATAAAGTAAAACCAACAGGCTGTTTTACTAAGAAGAGGACAGGGCAGAACTCTCATTTTACACATTTTGTTGGACCTAGGTTCTTAATGCTAAGAACTTTCATCGAAAAAATCATAATTTTTATACAATCACATTACTCTGAATAGAATGAACTTTTGCTTTGTTTGGACAAATCAACTAGGCTTGCTCATAAACATTCTTTCCTCATTAGGTCTTCATATGCATGTCTCAAATGCATCATATAATCTTACCATGCCTGATGTATTCATATGCACTAGCTTGGAATCTGGCACAATAACTTGTTGTTGAGGAGCTATAACGCAGACAAAAAGTAATAAATGCTGAGATTACTACAGATACTTTACCACAACTTACTGCATTATTTTGTTCAAATGAGGCTTTTCAACAATCTATATTGTGAACATAAATACATACTTCAGTAGAAACAATTCCTCATTAAATTTTGACATATTGGAAGGGTGTTATGACAATCATAACACAAGGTTCATATTCACATCTGTGCTTTCTAAGAGAACTGGACTTTTAGTTTACCTATTACATTAACTCCTCTAAAAGGTGAAGATTCTGCATTAAGAGACCCATCTATGATACATTTCTTCACTCCCCTCCTGCAAGACTCCTTCCTTCTGTGTTCTCTAGCAATTTAGTGAGTGGTGGAAAGCACACACACTGGAGAATCATCTGCCTATGACTCTATTGTTCTTGTGTGCCTTCAAGTCTTTTCCAGTTTATTGTGATCCTATCATGGGGTTTTCTAGGGCTGACAGTGTGTGACACGCCCAAGGTCAAGTGGGTTTCCGTGGCTGAGGAAAGATTTGAATCCTCGTCTCCAGAGTTGTAGTCCAATGCTCAAATCGCTATGCCATGCTGACTATCATGCCCTTATAGCCAGATACAAAACATTATTATCCTCTGGGACCTTCGAAGGACCCCCAGGGCGTCTTGGGCAGTTCCTCTGTCATTCTGTCTCTGGATGTAGGGACACAGCTGGACACTTCTCCAATACTCCCACTTTCAACCAGCCACTAAATGGGTGTCGGGCAGCAGAGTTGCAGGAAGAAGGTGAGTCCTATGATGAAGTATGGTAGTGTATGGTATGTATGTAAGTATGGTAAAGTGTAGTAGTGAATTTCTCCCTCCATAATGACCAAACACATTCAATACACGGGTGTAACTGATAGTATGTCACTAACAGTGTGTCACTGTGCATCCTTTACATAAAATTATGTGGAAAAGAACATATTGACTATGCTGTTCCTTTAATCAAGAGCTAAAATTCCTTTTTAAAACACTTTTTTTTAGGCCAGTGTCCTTTCAGACAGAAAGAACACTGATATGTATGGTATATTGAGCCTACCCTATACTAAGCAATCTGATGTAAAGGCCTTCCATTTAAGCCCAAGACTATTTTGGAAAAGACGTGCGACAAGTGAGTACAATTAGTCCTATTATGAATGTTACCTGTTATTTAAATACATTTGCTATACTTGACTGGGTGGCTTCAAAACCCTTTTTCTTGAACAAATTCTTCTCAGAAGCAAGGAGTACATTCTGCTTATTCTGCCTGCTTTTCATGAGAATTAAAATAAAACACAAACTGTGGAGATACTGGATTTAACTAATTTGAAGATGGGTCAGGAAAATGACACCCAGGAAGAAACTACTCAACCCCTTTCCCTTGGGGGCTAGAAAGATATTTCATTTCTTTTTCCATCCTAGCAGAATCAACAACAGTTTAGCAGAGCCAATCTGGATTTACAAAAGGGTTCAACACTTTCATAAATGCCACTTTTCTGGAAATACAAGTCGACCATGCAGCCAAACCCATTTTGGATTTTATGAAATGTTTTACAATGGCATTAACAAATTAAGAACCCAAAGCCAATCATATATGAATGAATCTGTTTATCTCCGTAATGGACCAGAACACCAATGATACATGGAACCCACATAAGTAGGCTTTCTGCTTTGCCTTCCTGTTCTTTTTAATAAATGTTTCATTTGATATGTTTCTGTGCAAGGGATATTAAGTTTGCCTGCACTTTTTATTCAAGAGTATACTTAAGACTGTTTGATTCCAAAGGAAGGCAGAGTTTGCTCATATCCAGCAGATGACTATCTTACGCTGACAGATCATCAATGTGTTAATACTTTTGGGTACAGGGCTTCCCACCTTTGTCATAAAGTAAGCTGCCAGCTGCAATTAAGAACCTTACTTGCTAACAAATTGTGAAAAGGCTTTGATAAAATATTTTACTTTGCACATTGCACTCAAACAAAAATAAAAGGCAGGAAAAAATTATGTAGGGTTTCGAAACTAAGGGAAGTGCTAGATATTTAATAACATTTATTTCTTTGAGGCTGCAAGCCCAAATTCTACCATCAGTATGGCTGGCTATAAGCCACATACAGGGATGATTCATGCGATAAGATAGAAAGCCTTAAAAAGCTACTCAGCTGTAGATAAGTCTTCCTCAAAATCAAGAAAATGAAATGCTTAAGTTCCACTGTATTTTTTTTAGATGTCTCTCTGCACTGTGTGGCTGATATAGGAACTCAGATTATGACAATTCTGTCTTTGTTGAGGCTAATATAGGAACTCAGATTATGACAATTCTGTCTTTGTTGAGGCTAAATCTGCAACATAAACAAATGCATACACACTGCACCAACAGACCATAATTATTATAGTTTACTGTGTATACTATGCACCTCACATATTTGTAGAAACCTCAGTTACAGTAATCATGTTTATAGTGCTCGTACACTCTACTGAAGTACATCCTCATCTAAGTCTTTGTCCATTCCGTTAAGTACAGTGTTTCCTTTTTACAGTTTGTTACCAATGTACATTTTGCGATGAGTTATTTTTAGTTGGACAAACTAGATATAGAGACAAAACATATACAAAAAAATGTCAATTTGTGTTCTATTAGATTTTACGTATCCGAAATATAATTTTTAGCAGATCCAGAAGAAGGGTTGGCTCCTACCTTGCTGTGTGGCAGGAATAAGGACTTGCTGTGCCTGTGACTGCTGAACCGTTTGTTGTGGTGGCTGCTGGGGGTGATGGTGATGATGGGCATGCTGTTGCTGCTGCTGTTGTTGCTGCTGCTGCTGCTGTTGTTGCTGCTGTTGCTGCTGTACTTGCAATAAAAGCTGCTGTTCCTCCGAATGAAACCCATCTACAGCCTTGGATTGTAGCAACTTGTTCTCCCAGAGCTGCATTGATTAAAGCAGTGTTTTCAAAGCAGTGTTTTCAAAGCACTTTTCTTTTTGCTGATCTATACTACCTACTTGCTTTGCATCATCACTCATCATCTATTCCCCTCTAGGGGAGATAACCAGAGATCCTCACAAAAAAAAATTAGTGCCTGTCACTTTGGATCCATTCTGCATCTGATTCTCATTTCACCCCATCTACACTGAGAGTGTTAACTAGGTATGTGGTCTCTAAACTATAGGGTGAGGTCTTAGAATGGTTTCTTATGGAAAATGAAAAATAGGGAGAGAAAAAAGGACAGCCAATTTCATAAGTTCCATTTGAAACAATGCTAATCCAACAAAGCCAATAAACAATACCTGTCCTTTCCCAGAAGAAAGCATGCTACACAGAGAATATTAACAACAAAGTGCTCTGTTTCCCCGATGACATGCATTACTGATATTTCATCTCTAGTAAAAAGCAACTTCTCTAAACAGAATGAGGAAAAGACAGATGATTTTACACATGCAGTCTTTCTTCCACATTCACAGGTTTGACATTCACAAATTTCATAGATCAGAGTTGGAAGAGACCTCAGGGGCTATCCAGTCCAATCCCCTGCCATGCAGGAACACCCATCAGAGCATTCCCAAGAGAGACCCCAGGGGCCTTTCCTTAAAAACCTTCAAAGAAGGAGACTCCACCACACTCCAAGGCAGCATATTCCACTGCCGGACAGCTCTGACCGTCGGGAAGTTCTTCCTGAGGTTCAAGTGGAATCGCCTTTCCTGCAGCTTGAACCCATTGCTCCTTGTCCTGGTCTCTGGAGCAGCAACGAACAAGTCCGCTCCTGCCTCCACATGACATCCCTTCAAATATTTAAACATGGCTATCATGTCCCCTCTTAACCTTCTCTTCTGCAGACTAAACATACCCAGCTCCCTAAGCCGTTCCTCATAGGGCATGGCTTCCAGACTCTTCACCACTTTGATCGCCCTCCTCTGGACATGTTCCAGCTTGTCGATATCCTTCTTGAATTGAGGTGCCCAGAACTGGACACAGTATTCCAAATGAGGCCTAACCAATGCAGAATAGAGTGGTACCATTACCTCCCTCGATCTAGACGCCATACTCCTATTGATGCAACCAAGAATCGCGTTGGCTTTCTTGGCTGCAGCATCATATTGCTGATTCACGTTCAGCTTGTGATCTACCAAGACTCCTAGATCTCTTTCACACGTACTGCTAGCCAGCCACATGTGTCCCATCCTATATTTGTGCATTCCATTTTTTCTGCCTAAGTGTAGGACCTTACATTTTTCTCTGTTGAAATTCATTTTGTTAGCTTTGGCCCAGCTCTCCAATCTGTCAAGGTCTTTTTGAAATTTGATCCTGTCCTCTGGCGTATTAGCAACCCCTCCCAATTTGGTATTATCCACAAATTTGATCAGCATGCCCTCCACTCCTTCATCCAAGTCATTGACGAAGATGTGGAATAGCACTGGGCCCAGGACAGAACCCTGTGGCACCCCACTAGTCACTTCTCTCCAGGATGAAAAGCAGCCACTGGTGATCACCCTTTGGGTGCGGTCGGTCAACCAATTACAAATCCACCTAACAGTAGCCCTGTCCAGCCCACATTTTACTAGCTTCTTTGCAAGAATGTCATGGGGAGCTTTGTCAAAGGCCTTACTGAAATCGAGATATGCTACATCCACAGCATTCCCTTCATCTATCAAGCTTGTAACCCAATCATAAAAAGAGATAAGATTAGTCCGGCATGACTTATTTCTGAATTTGATTATCTGTGTGGTGTGCATGTGCCTACCCCACCACAATTCCCTTGTATTTTGCCAGGTACAGAGAATGAAGGCAAACACACCCAAGCAAAAGGCAAGGGAATGAGCGGGGGCACATGCATCCCTTCCTTCTCCCCTCCAGAGCTCCCCTACCATTCTCTTGCCTCTGGCCTCAGCTCAGAGAACTCGCAAGGCAAAAGGTAAGGGAATGAGAAGGTGGTTCATGTCTTCTTTCTCCACTTGGAAGCTACCCCTCCCATTTCCTTACCTCTGGCTCCAGCGCTGACAACTTGGACAGAGGCAAAAGGCAAGGGAAAGGGGAGAGGAAGGCTCCCATGAGCCTTCCTTCCCCTCTTTGGAGTTCCCCCTCCCATTCTCTTACCTCTAGCCCCAGCACTGAGAACTGGTACCGAGACAAAAGGCAAGGGAATGGGAAGGTGGAGTTATTTTTCCACTTTCGCAACGGTTCTATACCCCAAGCCCTCACAAAAGTGGAGGGGCCACTGTAGTAGCTCTCCATATATAAGTAGATGTGCTTGCAAATTTTGTTCACATTACACTGATATCTTCACTTAAAATATATTTTGTTTTAGAAGAACTAGCAAAGCCCCCTCCGTGAAAGTCTGACAGGAAAAAGCATGCCCTGGATTGCTGGCAGAGGAACCAGAATAACTGCATGTTTACTTGCTTCACAGATGAAGGAAAGGTGGTCCCATGGAACTAAAAAGCAACCTCACATTCAAGGCATACCTAGCTGCCAAATCACTGCCTAACCACCTTATCAAAGAGGATTCCTGTAAACTGGCCAATCTATAACCTTGCAGATAAAATGACCCTATTACAAAGCACTTCCACTCACCAGATAAGTCAGTGAGCTCCGTTATCACTTGGGCACTCCTTCTTACACTTCTGTTTCACATCCTGGTAGCTAGCAATTATATCATGGCTCTTGCAGCGTATAACCAATTAATACTAATGCAATCAAGCAGCAAAGGACCTTCCCACCAGTTAAAATACTGCTCCTGTTATTCTGACCATCGAAAGGCCAGCCTCAGGGGCAGACTCCTTTATAATCTTCATTCTGATGTCCCTCTTGCTGTGCGCCTTCAAGTCACTTCCAACTTATGGTGACCCTAAACAGAGCCTATTGCAGGGTTTCCTTGGCAAGATTTGTTCAGATAGGATATGAAACTACCTTTCTGTGAGGCTGAGAGTGTTAGCCTCTCCACCTAGGAAACCATGGAAGGCTACACCCCCACTGCATACCCTCAAGCCAAAAAAAAAAATCAACACTTTTTGCCCCCCAACACCCTCTAAGGGATATGGGGGCATTCTTATCACGTTATGATGTCTTCTGAAGGAAAAAAAATTGAACAATTTCTCAAAAATTTGTTTTGATCCCTGGAAGTTCCAGGGGTTCCAAATGTGGTAGAAATGCCCTCTGTACCCCCAGAGGTCATTTTGGAGCAAACAATTTTTGCAAAAAAGTTGACCCCGAAGCCCCAGGGGAACTGCATTTTGCCCAGCCATGACCTAAAGTATGAAATGTGTCTAAACTGAAATGTCTATGGTGAAATGATGTGCCAGCACAAGGCATGTGTGCATAAACTGATTTTTTAACTTACAAAGAACTGTAAAACTACACAGTTCTGGAATATAAATTTTCTGAAACTCTAAAACTTAAAATATTCTTAAAAGGAATGCTAATTTGATATACAGTACTGTTGCTTATAGCCTTAGGAGCCCAAGTGATCAAAATAATAACTTCTAAGAACTCTAGTTAGATACAGATTGGCAATCATAAGAATCTTTAAACTACAAAAACTAGGTGAGCGAACCATTCATGTCTCACACTACTCATGCCTGCCCCACTGTATGTGCCATGGCAGCAAAAGAAAGTGGTTTTCTCTGTTTTCTTTTAGCAGAAAGCAAATACTACCAGAGGTTTTAAATCAAGCATGACCATTTGGCTACCTTTTAAAGCCTCTTTAATAATGCTTACCACTTCTATTGCCCTGCTTCATTGGCAATTTTCTTTGCCTTCATGTTTTCTATATACAGTAGCTCCTCTACATTCACGATGGTTAGGGGCACAGAACCCCCACGAAAGTGAAAAAGTCACAAATAACTCCCTCCTCCCCTTCCAGAGCTCCCCCCATTTCATTCTCTGGCTTTGAGGCGGCGACAACCTAAAAGGCTTACCAGTATTTTCCCCTCAAAGAAAGAAAAGGACAGCTCTTCCTTTCTAGTGAGTTGGTGGCCATCTTGAAAGGGGTAGGAGCAAAGAGAACACCTGACCAATCAGCAGTCATTACACAGGAGAGTACAGCCACATGGGAAAGAAGCCACGTCTCTAGCAGTGGGAGGGGGCTTTGCTCACCCAAAAACTAAAAACCAGCCATTTTAAACAGAAGCCTCACAAGCCTGGGGTGAGGAATGCGAGGAGGAAAATGTGGGAGAGGCAAGCATGTGTGTCGCAAATAATCAAATCCGTGAAGGCCAAACCCGTGCATGTGGAGAGAGGACTGTAGTTATGAGTTTTCGAAGTACCGTTTTCTGACTCTTCATTTTAGTTTTATTTCTGAATCAAATTATGGTAGTCTCAAAGTCTATAATAACAGCCAAATTTTCTTTCAGCATCCTCATAGTCACCAGTCTAAAAACTGTATTTGGTTAACCGGAATGATTCTTCCTGTTAACCTATAATTAAAAGCTGGGAAAGTGGGCCTATGCCCACAGTATTTTAAAGTGAAGTCATCTACATTTTTATTCTGAAGCCAAATAATTAATACTTGTTTCGCATATTTTCCTGTTCTGAACGTACATCTTTTGCTCCCACAGCCTACCAATGTCACCACCAATCAAGCTTTCATTAGATGTACAGGTCCCCAGTCTCTGTCTTGCTATTTGTAGAACACTTTCTTCCACTCCCTAACACTTATTCATCACATCTCCATTTTTACCTCTGTTAGATCAATACTATTTCTAATAGACCTATGTCCTGGAGGCCTTTTTACTAACAAATCAGTTATTCTCTTTTGTAATACACCTGCATGCTTCTGGTAAACAAAGTCTCCAACTCTGGATTTAATTGCTTCAACTACTTTTCACAATTTAAAATTTGTTTAAGCACTGTGTGCTACATCTCTAAAAAAAGTCCCTTCATTCCTGTATTGTTTCATATGTACATACAAAATTTCTTAAATGCATGTGAGTAGGGAACATGCATCATAACTTTTGAAAAGGAATAAAGCTACCTAAAGATTCACACAATCTTTCTTTGTTTAAAAAGTATTTTATGCCCACTTAGTCTTCACAAAAGCAAAAGAAAAACAGTAGTTAGGTTAGAGATGCAGTATTTCAGTGTTATGTTTGGTGATGACTGAAGTAGTGTTATTGGCATTACAGACAAAGTACGCTCAGTCAGTGGGAACTTTGGGTCGTGTCTTTTTTTTCCTTTTGTTAATCTGGTCATTAGAGAAGAATACAAGAGACTACTTTGCCCTATTATGAAGAAACTCCTTGAAAGAATACAAATTTAATTTTACAGTTAGTGACAAAGTTTCTCTTCTCTACTAAAACCTTTCTTAAGATTCTTCTTTCATTTGAATCGCTCGTTATGTATTCCATATTTTTATCTTTGTATTATATTGTATTTTTAAGTGTGTGCATGTTTTAATAACGATGTTTTATTGTTCTGTTTTGCTTTAATGGGTCTCTGACCATATAATAAAAAACTTAATTGAATTACTTATTGAAAGGAAGGCAACATTACCAAAATTATGAAAATTACAAAGCACATTTATTTGAACATCAGAGACACATTTCATTTTTGGAAAGGTCACATGACAGTGATTAAGTCCCCAGTTCAAGTATTTCATCCTAAAATGTAACAGCAGGCTTTAGATGAATCACTGTCAGCTGCAGTTCCTACAATAAAACTTTCATTATTGGGATGTTCTAGGTCACTCTTCCTCAATCTGGCACACTCCAGATAAGTTGGGACTACAGTCCCTGTCACATAGCCAGGATTTCTAAAAATGGGTATCAACTGTTTTCAATAACATGTTACATAAATATTAACAGCAACACGCGGCCCGTATAAGGCTAGCGGTTCTACATACTAAAGCGCTCAGTAATTTGCAATTAATGTAACTTACTGTTTTCAATTCCACAAGGACTTGTTCATCAACACTTGCATCCAGAAAGACTTCTCGGACATCATTAATGACATCTTCAATCACAGATCTATACAGTTTAGGCTTTTTAAAAAAAAAAAAAATCACAAATGAGAACCTCTGTTAACAAATTATCTAGCAATATTTCAAAATATTTTCAGAAAATAATTTGATTGAAATCATGCAGAATTTGAATTACTGTTATAAGGATAACCTTTACAGCAATTTTCTTAAAACTTTATTTTAAAAATATTAATAAGTTTATTTGACCATTCATTTATATAATATTTCAAAGAATATTAGCTCTTCTAGCCTGAAAACCATTACTAAATATGCTAAGAATACATTCTGCAGCAGATTGTAATATATTAAATGAGTACATTATGTATTTCTAATAACTTCCACAGCAGAAGCATTACTCACAAAAACGATATTCAGCTTATTGCCTTCTAATACCTAGTAAACTTGAATCACAAATTAAACCATAAAGTAATCTGTTCTAATTCAGTCAAGCCCAATTAATATCATTGGGACTGAATTCATAAACCCATTAAATTGAAGCAGCAAAATTAAGAACAGTTTAGTATCACTGTTTTCCATCAGACAGTATCCAGACCGTATCAGCACATTCTGCTAATTTACCAATCAGAGTCCCCCCCCCAAAAACAGTTTAACCCTAAACATTTCTTTTTTTTTTAATTAAACTGTATTAAATTCTTGTTTAAAACACTGACATACTACAACGACACACCACCACCACCACCACCACCACAACCTACATATATTATACAATTGAACTATAAACTATATAGACAGCTGATATATATCTATTGTATGTTTTCTGTACATCTACACTCCCATTATTATCTATTATCTTTGTTACTTGAATCTTATATCTAATAATATCTATTAATACAAATCATTAACAATTCGTTAAGTCATTTAATTACTATAGCTTATACCTTATACTATTTATATTACTGTTTGTCCTATTCATCAGTGTCTATAACCATTTTTAACCCTCAACATTTCAACAGAGTTGTCAGTGATGAGAAATGGTATAACTTTTTTCCCCCTCTCACTGCCCTCCAGGACACAAAAGACAGTTGAGAAAGCTCAGCACAAAATTCTGCATGTATGAATTAACAAACGATTGTGTGCACAGAAGTGCTATTATAATTTACTATATAAAACTGTGATCCTCATTTTTTGTAGCGATCCCAATCAAACTTACATTTGTTTCACTGTATACAAAAGCACACAGAAAAACCCCTTGAAGCCAAACGAAAAGCAAGGCTAACAAGCCTCGGAGGAGAAAGCCGAAGAGTTAACAGAGCACCAGCCGCTTAGCCATCCCACAGCGCTCCAACCCGAATTTAAAAGCTGCCGCTGCCGCCGCCGCCGCTGCTGCATGTCGCAGCTCCCAAAGTGACAAAAGAGAGCGCCTTCCCGTCCGCGCCCGTGCAGCGCAGGCACCTCCCAGCCTGCTCTCTGCAGCTCTCTCCCTATTTAAAGGCTGATGTGGTGTTTAAATGGAGAGGCGGTGACGTGGGGCTGGAAAGCACCTTCCCATCCTGGCAGAGTCTATATTAGAGAGCGGCAATGGCTCTATATAAACAGGGCAGCCACAGGGAGGAGGAACACAAGGAGCAGGGAGAGAGAAAAGCAGGGGGAAGCCATGATGGATTTCAGAGCACAAAATAACAGCGGCCAAGTCGGCAGCGGAGCCGCCTGGACTCCGGGTTTGTCACCAGTGGTTTATTCGGAAGAAGCGGGTTGGCTGGAAAGGGGTTTTTTTTACCCCTCTAGATGCATTCAATTTGTATTTTTTTTTTAAACGTAGAACGAGGAAATCTTGATGGAAAAATCTGGGGAGGGGCAGGGGTTTTTTTTCTCTTTCTTTCGTGTGACTGCTTATTGCAAACCGATGTGAAACCGAGATCCTGAAAGTGTGTCTAGTAATAGCCGATGGGTAAAGTACAGAAAAAAGGAGGTGGGGAAGGGAAAAAAAAGAGAGACGATTAATAAAACAATTTGTGGAGAAAAGTCGGATGGAGCAAGAGTGGTTTCTTCAGGAGCCAAAAAAAAGGGGGGAGCGGGGCGGGAGAAAGAGAACCTTTTGCTGCCGGGCAAAGTGCTTTTCAACCTTCCGTCACCCGATATACAATATTTTCAAGGGCTGCTAAAAAGAAGCTCTACGGCTGGTAAGAGACTAAAAAGGGGAGGAAAACGGTTACATACACACGGAAGGGGGGAAAGGACTCTCCAGCCGCTTCCCAGAAGTAGAGGGAGCCGGCCGTGGCACCCGGGAGCCCGCAACTGGAGCGACACACACGCTCGCACACCCCTCAAAATCCCATCGCCCCCCCCAAAGGCGGAGAGCGAAAAGCGGGCTCTCGGAAGAGCCAGCGACGGTTTTTTCGGAGGCTCCCTCGAAGCAGGGCGACAAGAGGCGGCAGGAGAGCTCGCCTCCCTCCTCCCCTCTCCCGCTTCCCCCACAGGGACCGACGGAGGGAGAAGCCCGTGGCTGCCCCTGCGCCGTTCCTAACCCCCCCCCCCACCTTCACCGTCCTGGCGCCCCCTCCCGAGCCAACCGGCCTTCCTTCCCGCCCGCCTCCCCGAACCCGTTTTGCGCGACATAAATCCCCTCGTCCTTACCACGGGGTTTGTATTAGCCGAGCTCGCCATGTCCCGCGCCACCCCCGGGCAGGACACTCACACACACCCAACGGCGGCGGAGGAGGCAGAGCGGGCGGCGGCTGAGGCGCCCCTAGCACCCCCCCGCTTCAAACAAGAGCGACCTGAGGTAAAGTCCTGCTCCTCAACCCCCTTCACCTCCTCTTCCCGGGCCCCCTTCAGTCTCGCCTCAGGGGTCTCCCCCTTCAGCCCGATCCAGCCCGCCCACCGCTCACGGGGAGAAGCGCCCCTTACGAAGCCGCTCTCGGTCTCTTTTTTTCACCCCCCTGCAGACCGCCCTCACTCGGCGGCCCTTGGGCTGCAGCCGCCAGCCGCCCGCTCCGCTTGCTTCGCCCCTTTATATAGCGAGTGCTGAGCTGCTGCGCGAGCGGCCGGAGAAAGGGGGAGGCCGAGGAAGGGAGGGGAAGGAAACACCGCGAGAGTGAGCGGGATTTTTTTCCCCCTAACGCCTTCCCCTCTCAACCTCTTCCGTCTTCCGGCCAGCCTACCCAAGGCGGAAGTGCTTTTACGTAAGGCGGAGAGTCTGTGTGCCTCAGCCTGAGGGTCCTTATTGGTCACTTCTGATCGAAAGCCGATATGCTTTCCCGCTCTAAATGGAGGGGGAGGGAAGAGAGGGACGGTTGATCACAGAGTTGCTAAAGTATAGAAAGTCGCCGCTGCAAAGGCGTAGGAAGCTGTTTCTACGAGGCATCCAGAAAGAGATACTTGCCTGCCTTCTATCTCTATGGCCAGTGCTGCAGCCAGCGCCGTAGAGATAGAAAAAGACACGTTGTCTGTTCTGTAGACTTCATTTCCTTTTTCCGTCAAAACGGCGCCATGTGAGGGGCGAGGAAAACACGAAGGGATCGCCCGGGTCCCCAATGTCTGTAGTGTCCTGCCCTTTCTCTTTATTTTCGGCCGTTGTCATGCGTGCAATTAAGAATCAGAACTGTGGGTAATGCTTCGTGGAAATTGTAATCCTCAAGATGCTCCCTCTGCAATCATGAAATAAAACAGGGTTCGGTTGCTCAAGAGAAAAGAGTTGTACGATGGGTGAGTTGGGGCGTTTCGCACCAGCCTGTTAACAGTGCTATTATTCCACTTTCAGCATCCTATGGAATCCTGGGGTTTGCAGTTTACTGAGGCCAAAGAGTTCTCTGGCTGAGAATTCTAAAGGCCCTTCCCTAAACTGCAAACCCCAGGATTCCATAGGATGTCGAAAGTGGGATAATAGTGCTATAACAAGTTAGTGTGGAAATGGCCTTGGTGATACTAAGCCAGGGATGTGAAGAAAGTAGACCTGACGAGTTTTGTTGCCATGACTTCAGCAGCTGCTTGGCCTTTGCCTTGTTCCGAGGTTGAGAAAATGTGACTTGCCCAAGGTCACTCAGTAGATTCCTGTGGCCCAGCGGGGATTCAAACTCCGGTCTCTGGGGTCCTAGTCCAACACTTGAAACACAACATCATGCTGGCTTTCTTGGTGAATGATAGCAACAACAACAAAATGTCTTCGACTCTCCCCTTCACGGGTTACAATCCTGAAGTATCTATAAATGTGTGTGTATTTGTAAATCATGGCGACAGAATTATTTAAGTGCATGTGTTGTTTGGTGGACCTCAGGCATTTAATAGAAAACAAAAGATCCAACAAACTCGTGTTTGCCCATCTTTGTGTTGAGCTGTGTTACCGTTCTGTGTCACTACAGAGTTTGTGCCTGGAGCACTTTGAGTGCTGTGACTTTTTCCGCCCTACACTTTTATAGTGCTATTATTCCACTTTCAATATCCTGTGGAATTCTGGAGTTTGTAGTTTACTGAGGCCAAAGAGCTCTCTGGCTGAGAATTCTAAATACACCTCTGTAAACTTCCAACCCCAGGATTCCACAGGACATTGAAAGTGGAATAATAGCACTATAACAGTGTAGTATGGAAATAGCCTGTATTAATTTGGTCCACTGGACCAGGAAAATGTACAAACAGGTATTCTTCCTCTTTTGAAATGCAAGAAAGTTCCTGATTGTAGCTTTTCTCTGTATAACCCGTATATAACTTATCCCTTCATGAGACATTTGAAGAATTTGGCTGTATTGTTATCTCCTTTTCTAACTGTTCTGAAATTTCTCTCATTTTCTAGTTGTTACCCTGTTTTCTGGGGGTCCCGGGAGGAACACCAAATTGCTCTCAAAGCTTTACAAGTTGGGGGAAATTAGTCAAAGAGCACAGGTTAGCACTGCGAGAGGCAGGGTAACGTAGCGAGATCTTGAATCCAATGTCTACGGGGTCAGGCCGAGTCAAGGAGCACACCGGAGTGAAATAACAAATGTGAATTTTATTAAAAATACAATCAATCGGTGTATGCAACACAAACACACAGAGAAACTATAGAAATAAAGGTTGGAGTGGGATAGAGGGATTTTTAGAGGAGTTGTTGGTTTGCCAACAGAAACGGTCAGAAACGGAGAAGCTGGGGAGCGTGGATCTCAGCACGTGGGGCTGAGGGGAAGGCTCGTTGGACAAAGTGACAGCAAGGCGGGATGGAAGCCAAGAGCGATACGAGAAGCGCTCAAAATCAGGGGTTTTTATAAGGAGAATTGTGACCGCAGGCTAGTTCGGACTTGGGGAAAACAATGGATTTGGGGCTGGAGACAAAGCCTCCGGAAGGTCATAATTTGAATGATTGAATTATAGCCAAATTGTCAATACGATAGCCAGTATGCAAACACAGAGTACTTGAGCGTTGTATAGTCAGATCATCAAGCTGCCGGCGCGGGGCAGAGGATCTTTTGAAAGTTGCGTGCATACATAATTGAGTACTTGCCTTTGAGGTCTCCTAAAGCTGCGAGTCGGCTATTTCTGGCCTGCCTGTATTGTGTTGGAATATTACGGCAATTATCGGCCGAGCCTGTGTGCGTGCTTGTCCGGGGGCCTCGCAAGCACGTGGAGGGGAATGGGTATGTGAAGCCGAATTAGTGATATCAAGAGATATCTTTTTAATATCCCCCAAGCTCGGGCTAGCCAGGGCAGTAACATAGTTGTTCTGAGACTTCTTCCTAAAAGTTTCATTTTATTAGTCATTTATTACTTTAAAATCGATAAATCCTCCTGGTTGCATCATTGTATCTATTTCCTTGAATCAAAGACATGGGAAAGTCTTACGCTGATTGTGTTTTACTGGGAAGGACAGATTTTTTTTTCCTTCAAATTTATCTTTCATCTTTGCTGTGCATTTCATATAATTTGAGTTTGACAGGGCTGATATGTCTATCCATGTTCTAGTATCTAATATATTCTTTGTTCGAAAACACTTTTTGTATCAAAAACACTTTCTGCATTTCAGTCTGGTTTCAGAGCTAGTTATTGCACAGAGACAGCTTTGGTCGCCTTGGTGGATGACCTACACAGAGAACTAGACAAGGAAAGTGTGTCTCTGTTGGTTCTGTCGGACCTCTCAGCAGCTTTCAGTACCATCAACCATAGTAACCTTTTGAGCTGCCTCTCTAGGATGGGGCTTTCAAGTACTGTTTTACAATGGCTCTGTTGTTTCTTGTAGTGGTGCTATCAAAAGATGATGCTGAGAGACTGTTGCTTGACTCCTTTGCCACGGAACTGTGAAGTCCCTCAGTGTTTAGTCTTGTCCCCTATGCTATTTAACATCTACATGAAACCACCAGGAGAGGTTATCCAGAGTTTTGAGGTCAGGTGTCACCAGTATGCCAATGATACCCACCTCTATTTTTTCCTACCACTTAATTCCAAGGAAGCTGTTCCTATGCAAAATCAGTGCCTGCCAGCTGTAACAGACTGAAGCTTAATCCAGGCAAGGCAGAAGTGGTAAAAGACAGATCTTGGAATAGGGATTCAGTCTGTGTTAGATGGTTTAGGGTGTTACACTGTCCCTGAAAATGCAGGTTTAGGGTTACTCCTGGATTCAGCTCTGAGCCTGGAGGCCAAGGTTCCAGCAGTGCTTCTGCACAGTTAAAGCTAGTGAGCCAACTGAACTGTTCCTGAAGAAGTCTGATCTGGCCATGGTGGTATATGTGTTGGCTACATCTTGTTAGGATACTCTAATGAGTTCTACGTGAGGATGTCAGAACTTTCATTTGTCCTAGAGAGCAGCAGCCAGGTTGTTAACCAGGGCTGGTGATAGGGAGCACACTTGTTGCAACAGCTCCCATGTATAAAGCCCTATAAAGCCCTATATGGCTTGGGTCCAGACTATTTTGAAGGACCCTGTCTCCCTTCATAAGCCCATTAGAGCTCTCAGGTTGTCTGGAGAGGCCCTTCTCTGTATCCTACCGCATTCTCAGGATCCTTTGGTGGCCACAAGGGAGAGGGCCGTCTCACTGGCTGCTCCCAGACTTTGGGACTCCCTCCCTAGTGAGGCCAGGATGGCTCCCAATCTTACTCTCCTTCTGTCTACAGGACAAAACCAAAAAGCCATGAGGCTTTTACAAACGGACTAGGATTAGGCTTTTAATGCTGTGTGGTTCTGTTGTTAAGGTTTGTATTTCATATTTTAATGCATGTTAATATTTTTAATGTTTAAACTTCATAAATTGCTTAATTATTTTTAAATCTTATATTTATACTTCTGTTAATACTTTTGCATTGTTTTTAATTTGCATTGTTGTAAATATGTTGTTAGCTGCTTTGAGTCCCATTATTTGGAGAAAGGCAGGGCATAAATGAATATAATAATAGCAGTAGTAGTAGTAATGATGATGATGTTGATGATGATGGACTCAGAGACACCCAGGGCCTCCACAGAGTAATTACCTTGAGGAATTTTTGCAAGATTAGTCAGTTTCTCCACCAGGTGTGATGACTACAGATTGTTGTTTGGGTTGAATCTTGACTTAGCCATAGAATATGCCTATTGAGATCAACTAGAATTAAGACAGTTATGATTAACTTAAATCTGATTGATTTCCAAGTAAGTATGACTCATTTTAGATCTAGATTACTGTGGTGTATATTGAAAACACTGGGTTATAGCATCATCAGATTTTTCTTTTGAGATGGGGCACTAAATCTTGGGTTTTGCTACAGATAGAACTCCTTAGCAGAAGGAGAGATGAGAGCAGCTGAAAGAATAATAACATACACAGCTGCAAATGGTTAGAGTTGCGGCTTTCTGGAAAGTTGCTCAGATGAGCTGTTCTCAGTTGATCAGATGATATGAATATAGTTCTAAGATACTATTTCTGTAGTTTCACAAATAGCATGCAAGTTTGCAGGTGTACCTAGTTGCATATTTGTTGGAATGTACAGAAAGCTAACTGCTAGCTAATTGTACATGAAATGCTTTAGTTATACATGCAGATGTTCAGAATCAATGTGCACATTTTCCCTGTAGACTCAAACAATGATTTCAGCTTGTTAAATAGTTGTAAACACAAAGGCCAAGAAACTGAGTTACTGAATCAGTCTTAATATGCTGGTGGACTTTGCATGATCTGAGTTTATAACAATTAGGAAAGGTTTACTTTTATTAGGCTACAAGTTCCAGAATCCTCCAGCTACCACAGCATCCGGGTAGTTGTTCTAAATAAATAAAAATAACTTTTCCAAGCTCTGGAAAACTCAAATCACTATGAGCGCTATGTTGACATATTAATTCATAGAACTATAAAAATTATTAACCATGGAAAGACATTTTGATACATCATAAAGTTAAAGGCAAATTGCCCAAAAATGTTTCTCCACTATAGTGTTATAAAAGGGACATCTGTTCAGCCACTAACTTGAAATGTTGTATCCATGATCTACTTTGTGTGATAGATTTCAAGTCAAGTAGATGAAATCACCGTAAGTGGACAATTTAAAAATGCTGAAACTTGAGATTATATTTATACTTTTTATACCACTATCAGAGCATATTTCTGCTCCAAATTTTAATGAAAATTTAATGAAAATGGACATATTTTCATTCAAGCTAGCTGAGGAATCCGTCGCTTTCTGACTTGTGACAGTGATTCAAAAATTGTTAAATGTTTCCCTGACCCATAGCTAATAAGATCAATTGCTGACATGGTTAAACTGTATATGCTTAGTTTCATTTTGAAGATAGAATGCTGTCAATACTCAGTATTTTCAAGGGGATTCATTTATAAACATTTGTACTCTGCTTGCAAAGAAACAAGACTGTAAGCCCTCCCACATCTACTGTTGTTTTCTTCACCTATAAGTGTTGTGTCTTAAGATGAGAGTCAGTGGCAGAGCTTGGAGTGTCTGGAGGGGTGGGTGGGAGGGGGAGGGGCTATGGAGTGGGGCGGGGCCATTGTGCGTGGGGGCGTGGCCAGGGTGCACAGGGCCATGACTATGGGTCACGACGTCCCAAAAACATTGCCGGCTGGGGCAAACTGTCCCCCATCCACCCCATCCCTATGTGACTGAGGAGAATCTTCTGTATTTCTGAAGGCTCTCTGTGCAAGCCAGAATATGCATTCTCTTCCTAGACCCTTTCCGCACCTTACCTTTTTGCAGAGGTGGGGGGTGGCGGTCGCGCAAAAAGCCTCAGCAGAAACGCTGCCGCTTCCCTGCTGCTTGAGTTCTGCGTCGGCTTCCTGGTCGCGCAAACGTTCCTTCCTACCGCAGCGCAACCTGGGAATTGCAGGCTAGCACTGAGGCAGGAAGCGCGACCGGCCCGGCTCCCAACACACCGCACAGCAGGTAAGTGCGTGTGGGCCCCGGGAGCACTGCATGACTGTGCACCATTTTCGGCTTAGAGCCGAAAATAAAAAGGTGCATGTCCGCTCTGCGTCCGGCTCTTGAGCGTCGCGTAAATGGGAGTGCGTCCTACGGACCGCTCCTCCCATTTACGCGATGCTCAAGGGGCCCTTTGGCTTTAGAAACGGCGTGCGAAAAGGGCCCTAGTTATAACGAATGCCTCAGTAAGGCTCGTGGTGCAGTGACGATCAGGTGGATTCTATGTGTACTGCAATTCCTTTAGTTAGAAAATCTCACTTTGCCATTATCTTTTTATTAACATGCAAATCATAATGAACTATAGTTTCCATCAAATACGTCATCTTTAAATATCAGTTACATTTACATTTACTCATTTATTTATATTTTTCACAATTTTTTCTAACTATTAAATGTTTCGTATTCCTATTTTCTAATATTTCAAAACCTCAAAGAAAAATGGAAGTCCCAGAAGATTATTATTTACAATGTTATTTTTACATCAATTTCTCCAAAACTAAAATATTTAACCAAAAAAAGAAAAAGAAAAAGAAAGAAAGAAAAAGAAAAACTCCCGCAGGTTTGAACCCGTACCCTTGTTGTCCAATAAATTAAAGGTAACCTCATGTTGTTGTTTTTTAACTTCCCATCATTGTAATTTTCTTTGCTCTTCTCTGTATTTTAATACTGGTCCTTATAAGTATTATATATGCTCTATATGTGCCAAACCCCATCTACTACTTAAGAACTTTGTTACTGGGTCCCATTCATGCAATACCTCGTCAGATTTCTCTTTAATTTTTACAGTAAGCCAATCGTTTTCTTTCATTTCTATTATTTTAATCATCCATTGCTCTATGAATGGGGGTTCTTTGTTTTTCCATCCTTTTGCTATTAAAATTCTGGCAGCTGTAATGAGATATAATAATATCCTCCAGTATTTCTTAAACATTTTCAATTCTATCATTTGGACCATAGTCAATAAATATATCTCCAGTTTTAAAGATATTTGAATTTTAAATATTTCCATCAAGTGTTTATTTACCTCTTTCCAAAAACTACTGATTTTTGTGCATTTCCACCACATGTGTATAAATGTTTCGGCTTTCTCCTGGCATTTCCAACATTGATTTTGTGAAGTATGATACATTTTTTGAATTTTAACCGGTGTTGTATACCACTTATAGAACATCTTTGTATAGTTTTCTTTAAGGTCCTGGGCTAACGTAAATTTTTGTGTTAATCTCCATGCTATCTCCCATTGGTCCAATTCAATCACGTGTTCTGTCATCTTCGCCCAAGATATCATAGTCTCTTTGTTTGGTCCTCTAACTCATATCCTAACAAATATCGATATAATTTAGCTGTAATGTGATCTGACTGACCGAATATAATTTTCTCAAACTCATTTGTTGTCTGTCTCATATCAAATCCTTCTAATTTAATGTCTATTTTGTACCTTTCGTATAATTGTCTATAAGGAAACCAAGCCAGCTTGTAACCCATATTTTCTAATTTTTCCCTAGATTTTATCTGAAGGACTAGTGATTCCGTTGTACTTTCTAATAGATCTTTATATATTAACCAATTCGTTTGTGTCCCTGCCCATCTTCGTTGAAATGCTTCCTGCGGAGATATCCATGTTGGTATTTTATTATATAATTTTTTCTTTATCTGTATCCATACCTTCAGTAATGGTCCTCTTGTAAAATGATCTGTGAATTCTTTATCAATGTTGGCCTTACTATACCACAAGTAAGCGTGCCGGCCCATCCTGTTGTCTGCCCCTTCCAACGTTAATATTCTTACATTTCTTAGTTTGATCCAATCTATTATCCAGTTCAGACTCGACGCTTGATAATATAATCTAAAATCAGGAAGGCTGCACCCGCCTCTTTCCTTTCGGTCTATAAGATATCTCCACGCAATTCTCGGCTTTTTACCTTGCCATATGAAGCTTGTAATCTCCCTTTGCCATATTTTAAATGGTTTATCATTCTTGATTATTGGTATGTTTTGGAATAGAAAGTTCATCTTAGGCAAGACGTTCATCTTTACCACTGCTATTCTTCCTAGCAGTGATATATGCGATTTATTCCAAATCTGTAAATCCTTCTCTGGAAAATCTCACAAGGTCAGACATTACTACAAGGATTGTATCCCTAGCATGGGGGATTGGGCAAGGGGTTTTAGGGACTGGATCACAGCCCCTTTACTACTGAGCAGCTGCAGTAGAGATTTTGAGGAGGGACTTTTTGAGAAGCAAGTCTGACAGAAACTAAAAAGATATGAGAGAGAAAAGGTTTGGGAAAGGGAAGATACCGAGGAGACCACTGGGAACATGTGTTGACCAGTTACAGGAGACAGTAGAAGAGAGAACTGCAACTTGATATCCTCATAGAGCATTAATCCAGCAGCAGCTTGAAGACCAAAAACTGACCATTCCAGCCCAGGGCTGTGTAGCAGTAGACAGTCCCCTAGCTTTTGTTTTGTTTCTTTCTTAATATTACGGATATCTAAATTGTTCTTTTGCTTCCTACCTCCTGCTTATGAAATAAATTTTTGTCTGTCATCAGCATTTTCTATTTGCTTTCCATAATTTCATGATAATGTTTTTGGTGGAAAGATAATTTTTAAAAAACTTTATACGTTAGGCAGAGCTACTGATTTTTCCAGAGAGTGCAATCTTATGTAAAGCCCCTTAAGCACACTATCATTTACTTCTATGTAGATTTGCGGTAGTAATGGCATTGCCATGTTTGTTAAGGCAATTTTAGCCTCTGTTTTCCTGGTTTTATGGAGTTTGAGTTGATGTTACTTTGTGGTGCTAGACAATCTTTATGTTAACAAAAGTTTGTAAACTGCCCAAAGAGCATTTGTTGGGAGTGGCAACCTTTGCATGCTTAATTAACTGGCTAGTTTGTTTGCATGTTTATTGTAGGCATAGAGAGATAGCCTAGAGAAAACTTCCTGTTTGTTTTGGTCAACACCTCTTCCTCCAGCACCTACACATTCTTTGGTCTTAGAAACGTTCTCTTGCCATTTACTCCTTCCTTTTGTCTTCGCCTTTTGTCCTGAAAGCATGCTCTGAGATCTCCTAACAGGGATTATTTTCAGCAAGCATGTGAGTGCTTAATTTTTCTTCCTACCTTCTTCAAGAATTGAACCTGTGTAGACTATGCACAAGATTTTGTGAGTAAATTCTTTTATATTTTTAACCAAATTGTTTTTTGTGTTTATTTTGAGCTAGGTTAAGTGTGTTTGGGGTGGAGTGATAGAAATGGGACTGGTAATGATGTTCAACTTCCGTTTTTGTGCAATTACTAAGATAATCTGCTGATTGAGAGTCTCATTACCAAAAATCTCTCAATTCCCCAACAGCATTTACTATTTGGGTGGCATAAAAATTCACAAAAGAAAGAAAAGCAAAACACTAATTTTCCTTACTCCACCCACCCTGGGAGGCAGAAAAAGAGGACAGTAAATGGATAGAGTCTGAAATGCTCAATTGAGTTAGGTTAATGGGTACAGCTACAGGTGTGAGCAAAATGAGAGCACTGCCCTCCCCAAAATAAACATTCTGGGACCCCAATGAAATATTCCTTCAGACTCCAAATTTCTAGCATGGTAACTCAAAACTTCAGCTAACTTTTAAGAAATACAGATTAGGCATCCAAAGAAAAGGATCAGGCAAAGTTCCTAAGAGCATGAGAAAAATGTAAAAATTCTAGGTATTTACAATTATCAGTATCTCATTGTCTGCAGTGTTAGAAATTTGGGGATTGAAGGAAGATTTCAATGTTATTTGGGGGAGGAATGCCTCCATTCCCCCCCCCCCCCAGCTGCATCCCTGGTTAATCCTCCAGTGAGTTTAAAAAGGTGGAACACATCTTTAAATATTTTTGCCTCCCTCCTATAAACACTATTTTCTTCATGACAAGCTCCAATAGGTCTTCCACTCAGCATTCTACGGGCAGTGTAGCTGTAGATTTTCATTTTTGCAAAATAATGTGGTCCCTAAGGTTGCTCATAAAATCCATAGACTCAGTATTCCATTTTGGTAAAGGATGTCCTAAGAGCAGGTTATATTGAGAAGTTCAGTTCTGTTTCTGGTACAGAACTAATACATCTCACTACTTCCTGCCAGAAGGGAATGATGATGGGACTTAGGACTCTATCACACTATGCTGTTATAGTGCTATTATTCCACTTTAACTGCCATGGCAATATCACATGGACTCATGGGATTTTCAGTTTACGGAGAGGCATTTAGAATTCTCAGCCAGAGAATGCCTCCCCAAACTACAAACCCCAGAATTCCACAGAATGATGTCATGGCAGTTATAGTGGAAGAATAGTGCTATAACAGTGTAGTGTGATAGGGCCCTTAGTAATTTGCAAAAATATCCCTTTAATGCCCATGTCATGAGTTTGTCACCAACAGATTGTATCAGCAAGTTTTTCAACAAGAGATGACTGGCTTTGGGGAAAATTAAATTTTATCTCTAGAAACTCAAGAAGGAGGCCAGGGAAAGTAGGACATATGTGTGTTCTGGGGGGTAAGAGGACAGATGATCAGGAGGATGGGAGAGGAACTGATCGTAAGCATGAACTAATGATTCAGGGAGGTGGACCAGAGGTGTGTGAATGGGAGTAATTTCCCCAAGTTTTTTTTGTCAGATGAAAGTGTAGGGAGGGGGATAGTTAATGTTGATTTGAGGAAAATGTTTCAGATGCGATTTGCTTTCTCCTATAGATGTTATGGAGAGTTTCTGGGCACAGATAAAGAAACAAAGGTTACCATGTGAGCCATAAGAAAAACTATAAAATCTGTATTAGTGAAATAACGTACCCAATGAATAAGCCAACCAAAAGAAAACCAACATTTTTTGCACTCTTTGATTTCTTGATGTTTTTGCAGACAGAGTATTGAACATGAGGGATGGCTAGGAACTGACTTGATGTTGAAGTCATGGTGTCTGCAGGATGTCCTGAGAAGGAATGATGGAGGAGAGTTCTACAGACATATAGAATCAAAAATGATAAAACCTTCATGCTTCCCCCTCTTTTGTTTTGCTCTTGAAATTCGTAGGAATTACTGACTTGAAAGAACCCAAAGCCACATCTCCTGGAGCCTGGTTTGAAAACTATGATCTGAAGATCTCAAAGTGCACATTCTGTTTACTTTGGTTGTGCTAATAAAATATTTTACATTAGGATTTGGGATACAAATAGGTTCTCTTAAAGGGGCAGAGTAAAGACAATCACAAACATCGTAATATCAATCAAAAGGTAATGACAAATAATCCATTCAAGGTACCCATGACTAGAGGCAATTGAGCCCAACTCCATCGCAAAGATTCCTCCACGCCACTACTCCATCTACCCAACCTCATCCCTCTCAATATTACCACCTCTTCTTTTAATACTCTATAGCTTTTTGGCCCCCAATCTTTTTTTTTTCTTCCAGCTGTTTTGTCCTGCTTCATCAGAATCTAAACTAGTGCCACAGTAATCCAAGTTTATCTGTTGATTCAGCTTGCCTCAGCTGTGGCACCCAGTTTTAAGCCTTAAGATAAAAATAAGTAATAAATCAAGAACTGGAGCACCCATGAAGTTTATCCCAGAAAATCCTATTGTCACATGTTGTTTTCAAAGGCTGAATGCTTCCACATTTGTTTGCATATCTTATGAGTAAATGTTCAACCAAAAAATCTCTCACACTATCTTACATTAAGACCACTAAGACAAGACCATCCCTCCCTGTGGCTTACACTCTAGAACAAGAAAGGAGGGGAGGGGTGGTGAAGGAAGTCAAGGAAAGAGGAAACCAAACAAACTCAGGGAAGAAGCTTTAAAGTTCTATAGCAGTCAGAAAGAAATACTTCCAGGGCACGAGAAGTTAATGGAGTTGGCATCAGCAGTTTCAGTGGAGCAGTTTCAGTGCAGATTGATGGATAGGTAATGCCAGGGGATGTTGATGAAAGGAAAAGCCTAATGGAACTGGGGTCTGTTGGAGAATTGAGATATTTTTAGTAACAAGTTTCTCAATCAGCAGAGTATTTTGTAATGCACAGGCAGAAGTTGAAAAAATTACCAGTCCTACTTTATCATCTCCACCCCAGACACACTTAAATCTATCTCAAAATAAACACAAAGAGTTTGGTTAAAAAGTACAAAAAGTTTACTCACAAAATCTTGTGCATAGTCTACAGAGGTTCAATTCTTGAAGAAAGTAAGAAGAAATTAAGCACTCACATGCCTAGAGAGAAGCATGCTTTCAGAGGGTTGGAGATCACATGCTTGCAGGGAAGTAGAAGAACAGAAGAGGAAGAGAACATGCAAAGGGAAGTGAGTGTTGACCAAACAACAGGAAGTTTACTCTAGACAGTCCCCTCTATGCCTACAATAAATATGCAAACTAACCAGCCAGTTAATTGAGCATGCAAAGGTTGCCACTCCCAACAGGGCCCATTTACACTGCATGATTATAGCGCTATTATTTCACTTTAACTGTCATGGTTCCATCCAGTGAATCCTGGAATTTGCAGTTTAGCGAGGAGCATTTAGAATTCTGTACCAGAGTGGGTCCAATGTCACATCAGGGTGCCAGTCCCAAGATTCCATAGGATGGAATCATGGCAATTAAAGGGGAATAGTAGCACCATAATTGTGTAGTGCGAATGGCCTCTTAGCAAAGATTTATGAAATGGCCCTGCTTTCAGTTTCAGTCTCGGCTGCTGGCTGCTGGAATAGATTCTTCCTGGTAAACCACCATAGTGCAAGTGAATATATGCTCTCTGAACTAAGTGGTTTCCAGAACTTTGAAAAGTTACTTTTTTGGAGTGACTTTTACTTTTTTTGAAGCCAACCCTGCGGTGTTTTTCTGTTCCAAGGCGGATGAATCTTGGGCATCAGCTGCCACTGTTCCTCATCTGTCATCACTCAAGCCATAGGTAGCATGTAAACTTGTGGGGGAGGAGATTGGGTCCTGCTTGGTTGGCTGGAATGATTTATTTGGCTAGCTGCCAGAAAGAAATAGCAAGGAGATGATCAAGTGCTGTGAAAAGGTGGTCAAAGTGCAGTCACAGTGAAGACAGCCTTTTATGAGTAGTTCTTCATTGCGTTTGTGTAGCTCTTGAATTCAAACTCTGGGAGATGGCAAGGGGTATGCTTCCTCCACCTCCACAGTTCAAAGTTATTCCCTTCCTCTCATCCAGCAGACAAGGACGTAGTTGGAAAGGAGATTCATTAAAATGAAATCTCAGTCCTTTGCCCTGCATCAGCATAGGCTGGTATCCATGAAAGTATCACATCTTGTCGCTTTCTTGTGGATTCTTACCACTCTGCTGTGGTAATATTCTGAGGTCAGATGTGGGTGTAGATAGCCAATTGTATGGCTCCTTTCCTTCTTAAAAGAAAAGCAATCTAGGAAAGGACCTGGGGAGGCTCCCACCTCCTTATTCTACCCACTTCCCACCAGATGTAAGTTTCTTGTCTAAATCACCACTGCCACCGTGTATGAAGACTTCCACAATGTCACGGCTACCACAAAGAGAGAAGGCTTTCCCTTATTCCCATCTCTGCCACCAATGGAAAGATCTCCTTCTATTTTGGCCACTACCTGCAGGGAACAACTAAATGCCCTCAAGGTTCCTATGTGGGATATTATGCAGCTTCTATCCCCACTGGAATGAATGCTCTCTATTCTCTGCGGCTACCACAGACACCATATATGAACCCAATCTTTATTTATACACACACACACACACACACACACACACACAATTCCTGGAGGCCAAAAGCATATGATACAAAAACAATACTTTATTAACAGAACCTGAACATAACAAAACAGATTAATCATTTATTTAAAACAAACATTTCACTCTTACACTCTTCTTTACAAACTCAGATAACCCAGACTCTTAAATGACAGTCATTTATTCCTAAACCTGACTTAGGGCATTTCCACCCTACACTGTTATAGTGCTATTATTCTACTTTCAACATCCTGTGGAATTCTGGGGTTTGTGGTTTACTGAGGCCAAAGAGCCCTCTGGCTGAGAACTCTAAATGCCCCTCCCTAAATTGCAAATTCCAGGATTCCACAGGATGTTGGAAGTGGAATAATAGCACTATAACATTGTAGTGCAGAAATGGCCATACTCTTAACCTGAATCCTCATTTATTCAACCCACACGTGATACAAATCTAACTCCCAGCAATACCAACTGTCATTCACCAGCTTATTTAAATCCCTTCAAACATCCCATCAATCACTGAGCACTTTCAATATCCTGTTAGCTCATCCCCTTCTGCCAGCTCCTTACCTTATTACCACAACAGCTAATACATAAAGCAACATATGCCATTAAAAAAAAATCCATGACATCACAGACTCGTACAGTTGGTTCTAAACTATGAGGGTCTTGAGAGATTAATCTTTGTCTTATAGATCCATCTGATCCTTAAGGTCATCTGGATCCTTTCCCCCTGTTATTAGAATAGGCTTGAGGTTGTGACATGGTTGCATAGTGTACTTTCCTGCATACAAATGTGTGCACTGACAGTGTGACCCTTGTGGTGAATGGCAACAATGTTAAAACAAATGCACAATTGAAGTGCAAATATAAATGCACAACCAGCCATTCAAATGAGGGAGCATTACAGCTAATTTCAGCTTCCACAGTCCTGAATTGAATGTAGATGTTGCATGTTGGATCAAAATGTCCAGCTGCTTCCATGGGAAGTTCACACATGCTGAGACACCAACAGGATTCCAAACATAATCTGACAATTCTTATTTTTAGGCACATGATGAAGGCATAGCTATTTCACAAGTCTTCCCAGTGTAATTCAGTCTACCATACGTTATTATTTTATAGGTAACATGGATGGTGTATGCTGATTTGAAGTATAATTTTATATTGTATTTTTGTAATGGCTGTATAATGCTTTGAAATTCTTCAGTGTAGGCATTTTATAAGTACTTATTAACAAATAAACTATTATAGGTTTTTAACTTAAAACGTAATTTCATTTTCTCCAGCAGTAGTAGTAATTGTAATAATAGTGTGAAGATGTACTTTTTCTTGAACAACCAAAGCATCATCAATATGCATAAGTCTGTTTTGAGAAATAAGTAATTTCAATAAAAAGAGCTGCTTTGAGTCCCCGCTTTGGAAGAAAAGCAACACAGCAATAAAATATAGGCAGGCAGACACTGCCATCTCCTTTTTTAAAGATCTAGAGACTGGGAGGTAGTAATTACTTCCTTAACAAGCAAATAAATCCCTGCATTGTTGAAATTTGATCAGAACTTGTCTCTGTCTGAGCAATTTGAGCCACAACTCCCAAATAAACAAAGTACCAGCAAGACAGGGGCTCTGGAGAGTCCCTATGGCCACACTTGCCCAATGTGGCAAATGTCATAGCAGTAGAATACCCAGCAGAGCTCCTAAAACTCTCTTCCCCGTCTACTGTTCAGAAGAAAACATAGGGCAGGTAAGCTCTCCATAGAGCTGCCTGGGTGCAGATACCTTCCTCAGAAACAGGCTGTACAGATGAGATGTCTTTAGGGACTGGACGCTCACTCACAATGCCTGTCTTGTTTTCTTTAGTGCTGAAGGACTGACACGTTTGATTCAGCAGGTGAGGAACCCTAAAGGAAGGCTCTGTGCTCCTAAAATTTTTGTTTACAGGCATACCTCAGTTAACAGAGCCTCTGACAGAGATGCTCCTTTTCGCAAAGTCTTTTTACACTTCCCCAGCCTCTCTTTTTCCTCCTTATACTCAGTTGAGCTGAAGTCTCCTAGCAGCATCAGCACTGGGAGGATAGTGAATGAGAGCTAGAGAAACATTTTATTATGTGCATGGGGAAGAGGAAGGGCAAAATTCTTGCAGCATTATTGTGTATTTCTATTTTATTTTAGGATTTTAAGATTTTCCCTATCTTTGTGGCTTGGCTTGTACACAAGAGAAGGCTCTAAGAGACAGTATTGTTCTATGATTGATTTCCTAACTTATGAAATAATGTGCAAGATATGTAAAATATTCATTTTTTGGGTTGCATGTAGCGTACATGATGTACCATACTTACCAGGTAAAAACAGTATTGTATACATTTTGCATATTAGAGGTCACAGAATGGTCTCTTTAGTGTAGCTTCTCTTAGTGATCAAGACTAGTCAGGAATAAGCCACCTTGGATCCTATCCCAAGAGAAAGGCAGGGTATAAATCCAATCAATCCATCAATCCATCCATCAGTCAGTCAGTCAATCAATCAATCAATCAGCAAGTACTTGTATTTGGAGACTCATTGATTTCAGTGCATGCTTAAGGCCCAGCCATTGAATCAATCGGATGTCAAACAAAAAGTGTTTGACTAAATCATGCCTTAAAAGTTTTTCTGGTATGCATTGCATTCCCCACAACCTTCATTGCACTCCTGACCAGAGCTTAGAGAAGTTGTCTAGCATTCTATTAGGCAGCTATGATGTCATAAGCAAGACTTCTGATCTTGCAACTGCTTGGTATTCACATTTGGGATTGTGGCATCATTTCCATTGTGGCACCATTTTGAAATTATTGTCCAAAAAAGTATTCCTCCACCCCCATGCTCTCAGCTCTTGATACCCTCATGTCTATCTTTCCATAAGTGGTCTGTAATGGTTCCCTCTGCCAATACGTCCACCTGTTATCCTGTCCCAGTAGCCCCTTCTCTCTTGTCTTCCCTTGTTGGCCAGACTACTGCTTCTTCCTCCTCCTTTTTCCCAGTCAAAGCTTGCTATCTGACTTTTGTGTTGGAGTGAGTGCTTTGCTCTCTTTCCCTGGGCTTATTTGGGAAGCAGAGCCATAAAATGGTCATCAAGCCACTGCCTATCCTTTTTCAGAAAGTCTTGATGTCATTACCACCGAAGGGGGGCAAAAAAGTACCCCAATCCAAAAAATTCTGTAATTTAAAAAGTGGAACAATATCAGAAGTAAAAATGAAAACATGGGGTGAAAAATCAAAAAGCCTTGTGTTTATAACATACAATTCATTTTTGTAATACGTAACCCTCTGATGTATGTAATCAAAGAGGTAGCTGTTTAATCTGTTTCAATTTGAAAAAGAGAAGGAAAAAGCAGTCTTAAAAATTAACCAATTTATTCCAGCGTAAACTATCATTGGCTACAGCACATTTCTTCAGATGCATCCAAAGAAATGGGCTGTAGTTCACAAATGTTTACACTGAACAACTTCTACTAGTAGCAAGAGCTGCTGCTGCAGCAGCAAAGAAACGTTAAAAAGAAATTAAATCATCAAAAAATTGAAACCAGCTAAAACAAATTAAAATAATAGCAGCAACTAAAAGCCCAGCACACCATACAAGGTTTGTTTCCCTGAAAAATCAGTTCTCAAGGGCTTCCCAGAATAAAGAGTTTTAGCTTTCTGCAGAAAGACAGAAAGGAGGGTGGCCAGTCTAGCTTTTCTGGGAAGCGAGTCCCAGATCCTAAGAGTAACTACTTTTCTCACCAAATGTACTTGTGAGTGTGGTCTGATTGAGAGAAGGGCCTCCACAGAAGATATCAAAACATGGGCAGGTTCATATGGGAAAATACAATCCTCCAGATAACCTGGACCTGAACCGGATAGGGTTTTATAGGTAGTCACGACCAGCACTTTGAATTCTGCCTGGAAACAGATAGGCAGCCAGTGGAGTTGTTGTAGCAATGGAGTTGTGTGCTCCCTGCAGCCAGTCCCACTTAACAATCTGGCTGCAGCTCTTTGGACCAGCTGAAGTTTCTGAACACTCTTCAAAGGCAGGCTCACATACAGCATATTATAGTAATCCAAGCAGGATGTAACCAAAGTATGTGTCACTGTGGCCAGCTCTGACAGCTGGGGAACAGGTGCAGCTGATGCATAAGCCTTAACTGTGCAAATGCACTTCTGGCAATCATTGAGACCTGAGCTTCCACAATCAAGGTTGAATCTAGGAGTACACCTAGGCTCCAGCATCTTCAGGGGGAGTATATCTCCATCCAGCACAGGCTGAATCCCTTTTTACTGACTAGGAGCACTTCTGTCTTGTTTGGATCAAGTTTCAATTTATTTACGTTTTATCCAGTGTATTACTGATAACAGGCACCAGTTTAGGACCCCAGTAGCTTCCTTGGATTGAGGTGGAAAGGAATAATATAGTTGGGTGTCATTCATATACTGATGGCATCAAATTCCGAAACTCCAGATGACTTTTCCCAGTGGTTTTGCATAAACAGTCAGCCTTCTGTATCCATGGGTTCTGCATCCATGGATTCAACCAACCATGGCTTGAAACAAATAAACTTCTTGTGGCTTGTATTTCATGGATCCTCAGGCTTTTTCTGGCAATTGTTTTGTTTCCCATTTTATACAAAGGATGCTATTTTACTGCACCACTGCATATAATGGGACTTGAGCATCCAGGGATTTAGGTATCCATGAGGGGTCCTGGAACCAAATCCCTGCAGATACCAAGAGCCCACTATATGTTAAATGGCATGGGGGACAAAATTGAATCCTGGATACCACAGGCCAATGGCCAAGGGGTCAAACAGGAATGCCCCAGCAATTCTGCGCAATTTTATCTGCAAAGTGCTGGCCAAGTTGGTCACAGCAAGATGTCGAGTGGTCTGGATTCTCCTCTAGGCCCACATGTAAAAGATCCCTGATCAAAAACAAAACTCCCTTTTTCTTCTTTTCAATCTGATGTGTAGAATTATTTTTTAAAAAGGAAGAACTCGTATGAGTTATGTTTTGTACATATTACAGATCATATTTCCTGAATTTGATGCCAGTACCACCAGAAAAAAACTGCATGCTTGCTGTAACAGCTGTTTATGCAACAACAGAGGCTGCAAAAATTACTCTTTTGGATGAGCACATTGAGCACACTCCAGGTGCCATGCTTACTGACCAATTCTAGAAGCTGTAGTCTAACACAGTAATTCCTGTAAACTCTGAATAATAAGTGTCCATGTAAGATTTATAGAGACAGCTAAGACTTGCTGGAGTTTAGATCCTGATGAGAATCTGTCAAAAACAATTTCTATGAGTAGTTGCCATCTGCTGTTACTGAATTTGGTATCCATTCCACTTAATTTTGTGACTTCCAAATCAGAAATTGCTCATGTGTGGAATTAACTAGATTATTTTTAGTGGAGTTTGTGATTTTGTATTTTTTTAAAAAATACCTGTATGTTGAGTTCATACTTTAAAAATGTGTTGCTTAAACTTAAATATTTGCCTCTGTTCTTTTCACCACTGAATTACAGTACCAGCATTAGAGCACATGGTGGTGAAAGTGTTCCTCACAAGGGAAAATAGTAAAAAAGTTTTATCTTGTTTTGAAGTCTATATTGAAGTCATCTCCTAAGAGTCAGTTAAGACAATTGGAGTAGATGAAATGACTATTCCAACATACTTTGTTCCATCAGGATTTTAAGTTTATGCTTGGGTTTGATCTGTTCCTATTTGATTTGGTATGATGTTTTTTCTGGAACTGAGTTGGGAAATTTACATTTTGAGGCCATAGCTCCCAGAATCCCTTGCCAGCATGGCCCTTGGCTTTCTCAAGCTATGTTCTGGCATTCCTGATTCAGTGCCAAAGTGTTCTGAAAGAAAGAGCAGAGCAGCTGATGGATCTTCATGACTACAGGCTGCCAATCTCACATGCAAGTATTGATCCCTCTGCTTGTGGACATGCATGAAAGAGAGAATTTCAGTTTTACGTGTAATCACATCCAGTTTTTAAACTGATTGATGGCCGTGTAGGAAGATAGCATTAATGTCTTTAATATGTTTTTTAGTCTGTTTAAATTATTTTTGCTTTCAATTGTTTTCATCTGCTTAAATCGCTTTTACTTGTATGCTCCCATGAGATCTCACAATATAGGGCACATCAGTGGTTCTCAAATTTTTTACTCTGTGACTCCCTTTACATCTATATGAAGATGTTGTTCCCCCACTGCTCCATGTTGCACTCCCCCAGGCCTTATCCGATGCCTCTTTCTCCCCCCCCAGGCCCCCGACACCACATGTGTCCTCCGTCTTAACGTTGAGTTCTGAGGGCTGCTAAGGGGCACGTGCCTTCTGTGCCAACAATAGAATATTTGAAGAAGCCGAGTGCGAAAAGCATAGAAAAACAGAAGACAGTTTTTGCCATGTCTGAGGTTGGAGGAAGGCATAACAGGGGAAGATACATACCTGTAAGGCCATTTACAAAGATCCAAGTGGAATGCCAGTCAATCAGTGGCATATCTAGGCTTAACAGCGCCTAGGGCAAGCATGGAGGTTGCATCCCCAGGTGCTGCCCCCACTCCCCCAAGAAGAACAGGGGGACAGTGGCGAGTGGGGTGGTAGTGGTGAGCAGGTGCAAGTGGGTGGCGAGCAGGTACGAGTCAGGCCTGGTGGGAGGGCTGGGTTGGCTTTTTTGCACCTGGGCAGGATGGCACCCAGGGCATGCGTCTCAGTTGCCCCACCCTAGGTACGCCTCTGCAATCAGTCCTTGCCTTGCTCTGAAAATATTGGTGTCAGTACAGCATATCAGTGTGGAGAAATTAAAGCAACATAACAATGAAGAAATAATTTCAGCCAAGGTAGAATTTCATTTGCATTTATTCAACAATTTCTCCCACAATTAAGCTCAAAGTGACATTTCTCTTAAACACTGCAAGGGGAGGGGAAGTCACAATAATATCTCAAAAGAATCAGCCAGTGTGTAGACTCTCGTAGTACAACATCAAAAGTAGAAATCTTACAAAACTTGTTTAAAAAAAAAACCCACTCAATCACAATAGTGCAAGAGTTATTCCATGGAGGCAGTGAAAAATAGGCTGGGAGCAAGACAAGCCCTTTGTTTGTATCATGGCAAGGCTTAAAGTTTAAAGGCTCCCAAGGCTGCTCTATGAGAAACAGTTTTGTTTTTTAAGTATTTCAGCAGCATATTAAATAGGGGGTTCCATTTAATTCCTGTATAGCCAGCAACACTGTGAACTGCTTTTGTCTACGAGGAAGACATCTGTTGCACAATATGTGACACTTTGTAACCCTTTGGATATAAATAAATCAATTCAAGGTGAATCTGTTAAAGCCATGTTATTGGGCAGCAGTGACAATTCACTTGTGAAGCTTGCAGGGCCCCAAACAGCCTCTTCAGCTCAGAACTACAGTCTTGTCTTCTCCTCATTTACAATGACAGGATGCTTCTGAGCCTGCTGATTTCGAATTTATAGCTGCTAGCTATCAAGTATGTTTGGATCCTTAACTATAGTAGTGCATTCCACATAAAGATTTCTCTTGAAAAGGACTAGTTGCTTGGAGTACCTTAAACTTGAAGTTCCAGTGGGTGAATGGACCTCTTCTGGGCACAATTCACAAAGTGCTCATTTTTATTTTTAAAACCCTCAAAGTGTAAGATCTACATGACATAAGAGGTAACATTCTCCCCTTTCCATCCCCTTCCCCCAAATTACTTGCTCTAATAGCAGTTGAAATGTGACTTCCAAAATACAGAATAAATCCATCTAGTTCATACATTAGGGCATGCGTATTTTCAAAGAGTACTGCCCAACATACATCTTCTGGAAGTGCTTCTGAAACCTTTTGTTATGTGCCTTCAAGTTGTTTCTTGACTTAACAGCAGTCCTAACATGAATCTATCACAGGCTTTCTTGGCAAGGTTTGTTCAGAAGGGGTTTGCCATTGCTTTCCTCTGAGGCTGAGAAAATGTGACTTGCCCAAAGTCACCCAGTGGGTTTCCATGGCTGAGTAGAGATTCAAACCCTTGTCTCCAGAGCTAGAGTCCAAAACTCAAACCACTACACCATTTGGGGGTTAGCTTTTAAATAAACCATGAGTGGATGCACATTGTTGTTGTTGTTGCATGCCTTCAAGTCATTTCTGACTTTCGGAGACCCTCAGGCAAATCTATCATGGGGTTTTCTGTTGAGCGTGTGTGACACACCCCAGGTCACTCAGCGGGTTTCCATAGCTGAGAGGGGAATCAAACCCTGGTCTCCAGCGTTGTAGGCCAACGTTCAAACTACTACACCATGCTAGCTGCACAACACTATGAAAATATTTGATTACTTGATATTTGATGCCTGGCCCCTGAATATGTCAACCAACTTCACTGAAAAGATTTTGCCCCAATCCAGTGCGGAGATAAATGCAGACGTATTCCCATACTATTAGGAATTGTGTCCCCAAATGGATACTGAAATTACTCCTTGATTCAGCAGCATGCATACATTCCCTTCAAAAGCAGTAACTGTACCTTGTCAGCTATTGGTGGAGGACAAGGAGTGGCTGGATTTGGGGCTTCTCTGTTTTCACCTTCCCACCAAAGGGTTGGTGGGTACAATTAGTGTTTTTTTGAAAGAGAAATGTGTACATATACAATTGGAACCTAGCTATGTGTTAAGGATGATGCGATGTGATATAAAAGTTCTACTTATGATACTCTGTATAAAATGACCCTTCACATTAGAATACAGCCAGGGCTTCCTTTCTGCATTGTAAAAGTGGAAACGGGGGATATTTGTGACACTTTTGTGGACAAAAACATTTTGATGCTTGAAGTAGGAAAAATATGTAAAATAGTCAGGGTAAATAGTACCCAAAGCCAGCCAATTTATTTTGGCACATGGTACAGAAAATCTCACAATAAGAACAAGTAAATAATGAGCTATCTCCTGCCCTTTCATGATACCCAAATTTTGCTGACACTACCTAATGGTAGACCTAGCTCTGATGGTGAATTAAATATATTGGGGAAGGGGATACTAATATGATACAAAGTGAGGAAACATTTCCTGAAGCTTTTTTTCCCCTTTAAGTAAGGGTGAGGGACAAGACAGTTGACATCCACAATCCACCAGCCATTTCTGTCCTACAGAATGTCCAAACAGAAACAAAGCTACATGCTGACACTGTTATTCTCAATGTCATAAAAAAAGATTGTTCTCTCTATGAGTCACCCATGGGACACTCACCCTAGGTCTGAAGCTAGTGTTGCCAGTAGTAGCACTTTTCTCATGCGAATAGCAGCTCTAGAGAGACAATATGCATATGTAGGTGTGTCAAACTCCCTTCCCATACACTATGGCCCCAGCCTTTTTTTTCCCCTCCTTAATCAAGAGATAGGAAATCTGATCCCATGAACTTTGGCCTTCCTAATTTACCTGAAGCAGGAATTTGTTGAAATATTTTAGACAGGACTGTGTTTCTTATTCCCTCTTTCTTTCTCCTCTCCAAAATGCAATCAAATGTGACTGAAATTCTGTCCTACAAAACAGACTGTGAATATACTAAACAAAATAATCAAGAGTCATTTCCTTTGTCTAGTAAGTATTCAAACTGCTCAAGCCACCACCACTCCAAACATCCTGCTGAGGCACAGCTGGACTTTCTACAGCCATGTGATCTAGAAACCTTTACTATACATGTTCCATCCCCCTACTCCACAAAGTGAAGATTTTTGCATTTGCATGAAACTATTATGGACACAGACAGTGCTAACAGCAAAGCCATTATGTCTGTATATTATAACGGAGTAATGTCAATTATTGATAGCACACAGAAATTTCACACTGTAGCCTTCCCAGGATAAGATGCAGTGTTTGAAATTAGCATTGTAAGCATCTACCCACCCCCCAAGAAACCCAGGAAAAATAAACAGAGTAGTTTCTCAACACTGATCTGGGTAAAAACAGTTGCCATTCTACTTAACAATCCACGTAAAAATTTAAATGAATTCTATTTCCTCCAAGTTTCTTCCCAAGCAACATTGATCAACCATCAGCCAAATCCCTTCTAAGGGCAACTATAACTATATCTAAAGAATAATCCTGGACCCAGCATCAGACTTAACTGAACAAAGGTCATTTTCCAATGACTGATATCCAAGAAAAATGTGCAATATTTAAATGTTCTCTCTTAGAGACGGAAATAGGCAGATCACCTATTGAAATTCCATGTTTCCATATACCTGGGCTGAGACAAAAGGGTTATTACATCTGTCTGCTGAGCGAGGTAAATATTACAGGCAAAAAAAGAATCCCAAGGTATATTTCTCATTCCTCCATCTCCCTGGGAGATCTTTTCTGAGACCACCAGAGAGATCTTTTCTGAAGACTAAATTACAAGGTTTTTGTTTAGAAAGTATCAGGTAGTTACTAGGAAAAGTTTGTTAACAAGACTATGGCAACACCACTTCTTTGAGCTGCAGCTGTCAAAATACCATTATTTTACTGCAGGAAGAATCGTGGTAGGGATGAAGGCAGGCTTGGGTGAACTGTAAGCCTACTTTCTTAGTGTGCTTCTGTCAAAGTCACCAGGCTGTTGTAAACAAATCTCAAAAGAGTTTCCTCTCTAAAGAAGGTTGCAAGAGGGCAAGGAAGCCTTAAGCACTCTAAATACTTCCTGGATATTCTGGCCACAGAGGCAAGGTGCTGTGCTTTCTCTTCTTCAAGCCCTGTCGATTTTTACTGTTACCCAAATGAAGATGGACCTTTTCCTCACTGCACAGCACAGTCTTTGGAGTTACTAGGATCTTCTCCAGTCATGTCTGCATTCAAGCTCTTTTTCTGCTCTATTTCCACCTGGAAAGGAAACGAAAATGGAAGTGTTGTAGAAAAGAACAAACGCCTATCTACTTTTTTGTTTTCTGGTCTCTTCAGTCAGCAGCAATTAAAGTGATAATGGTCTACAGTCATTTGCCAAAGTAGGGCAGACACCCCTCTCTCCTCCCATGAAGTTCTCTGAATTTCCAGAAGTATAGCTGAACGATAGACAAGGCTAGAATCATGGAATTAGTGGCATGGTGCTTCTAATTAGTGGCCTTGGTGCATTTACCTTTCTTCTGTAAAATATAGCAAAAAAGACTGAAATATCTGAAGTATTTCTCTTTTCCCTCTGCCACATTTATGAACATATAAAAATGCTTTATATCATGTCACACAAAAGGTCCATTTCAAACCTTGGAATGCTTATTATGTGGGGATACAATTCCCCAAATCACCCAGGCTACATGGATAAGTCATATGTGCTGGAGGATTGTGGAAGTTGTAGTCCAAAATATTATTTTTCTAAGCTCTGGGGAGGATCTGACTATTCACTGCAGTGAGTCATTGCTATCAGGAGTTTCGTTTGCCACTTACTCCTTCTCCTAGTCTTGGTAAAAGATATTTATATACATTTAACTGTTAGTTGCTCAATCATACCTTGTAACTGTAGTGTGCTGAATAGTTGACCCATTTCCTGACATCTGTCTTGCCTTCCACAGAGATGGACCGGATGGTAGCTTTGGATGCAGAAGTAGTTGGCATATCAAATTCTACGTCTGCATAGTGGACAAACCTTGAAGGCACTTCCCGGTCTGAGCCAAGCTCCAGATGGCAGAAAAAACAGTGAGGATGACCTGAAGCTATAGCAGAGTGAAGAAGCAAAACAATGTAAAAATTAAAACTTCTCCATCACAACTAACCAAAGCATGGGAATGTTACTTTTTTTAACTGTAACTCATAGAATCCATAGCTAGAATCACCAGTGGAGAGACTTTGGAAAGTGTTACCCTCCCCAAATCTTTAAAAGAGAAGAGTGCAAAACTTATCTGGTTCAGTGTCTATTAGTCCTAAGACAAGGTTACTTTGCAAGCAGGTAAAAGCCTAATGGAACTTGCCAAAGGTCCTAGTAAGGACTGCGAAAGTTGTGGACTCCAGCTACCATCAGCTCTGGCCAGAAGAACCAGTGATGATAGATGATGGGAGCTGCAGCCTGACAACATCTGGAACGCCACAAGTTATCCACTGCATTCTAAAGAAATTCCATACTATAAGCTGGCCATCAGCATTTGAGGCCTGTTCACCACTTATGAGTACAATAAATACTTCCTAGAAGGCAGAGAATTTATGTCAGTGGGTGGGGAACTACATATAGAGCTCCAAATATCCTCTAGAAAAGTCAATAAAAGCGAAGAGAAAACTCTTGCTGAGAAGTTCGATTTAGCACCACTACTATAGAATTGTATCTATGTGTGCTGACTGTGCCTTTGGAAATCTCCAGTTCTAATCTTGCCACAAAAATAAATCCAATAGGTGTTCATGCCCATAGGACAACAAACATGGCAAACATGTTTGGAAACTAAGCCTTATGATGAATAGTTAAGGAGTCAAGAATGGTTAGCCTGGAGAAGAGAAGACTGAGAGGTGGCAAGATAGCCATGTTCAAATAACTGAATGGGTATCCTATGGAAGATGACACAAGCTTGCTTTCTGTTGCTTCAGGAATTAGGACTCAAGCCAATGGATTCAAATTATAAGAAAGAGATTTCACCAAAACATTAGGGAGAACCACCTGACAGTAAAAGCTGTTCAACAGTGGAACAACTTTTGGAAGATCACAGACTATTGGGGATGGAGGAATAAAGGTTGGATGCTTATATGCCAGACACACTTTAGCTCTGGATTGGCAAGGGACTGGAACAGATGACCCCTGGGGGTACCTTCTGATTCTACACTTTTATGACTTGACTTGACTGTATAAGCTATAGCCTCCCTGTCTGCAAAATGGGATTACCTCTGATACCAACACGTCTGGTTCAAAGAATGATTGCATACCAGATTCCACGTATATCCAATATGCAACATCTGGCTACTGAATAAGTTATGTGATAACATGACACGTTGTAACAATAGGTTTGTCATCTGTTCCCCTGGTTGTAAAACCAGGGCTTGGAAAAGTTACTTCGTTGAACTAAAATTCTCAGTAGCCATGCTGGCTGAGGAATTCTTGAGAGCTATAGTCCAAAATAATAGCTTTTCCAAGTTCTGAGCAAAACATGGTACCTCAGCAAATATTCTGACTTTTGTTTATGGCATAAACACAATGACAAACATTTCAATTTTGATAACTGAGCCAGTAGAATACTGTGGTTTAAATACTGGACTAGGACCCTGGAAGACCAGGGTTTGAAACCCTCCTCAGCCTTCGAAACCCACTGGGTGACTTTGGGCCAAGTCTTACTGTTTTGGCCTAACAGGAAGGCAGTAGCAAACTTCTCCTGAGTTAATCATGCCAAGAAAACCCAATGATAGGGTTGTCATTAAGTCACAGTCAACCCGAAGGCAGGGAACAAGAACAGCGTCTGGGGGTGTGTGTTCTATTTTTCTTTTTCTTTTTTGCTTTTCATGTTTATTAATGAAGCTTAGTTACTTTAGAACAGGAGTGGTCAACCTGTGTTCCTGCACATATTGTTGGATTTCACCACCAAGGGTTAAGGGATCAAAGCATCTGCAGTTCAGCAAGTACGGAGGACCATAAATTCCCCATCCCTGCTTTTGAAGCATGCATGGATCCAAAAAGGAGAAGCATGCATTACTTCTGCCTATGTAGTCAGACAGTGCCATGATTCCTATCACCATCATACATACAGCAGATGAAGGATCAGTGCAGCTGGTAGCACGTGCAACCAACAAGCAGAACCAATCAGAATATGCCCTAAAAAATTAATCCCAAGCACATTCATCCAGAAGACTTATTCAACTAGGAGAGTCCTCCTATTGTCCCAATATAAATTATTTCAAATAATTTATAAGTCTTGTACATATGTTTTAAAAATATATGCTTAAAAAGTACCTCACTTCTCAGATTCCAGTACTCATTTCTGATGCACTTTGAGAAAAAGAGACGTTCACTATTGCCTGATGTTGATTAGAGGCCAGATTTCTAGAGTGTTCAGATCCCAAGCTGTGATTTAAATCCCATTTTCATTCAGTATGCATTGGTTTTCTCACAGTCAAGGCAGAAACATATTGTATGACTCAATGTTTTCTTAACACTTGTTCTGCTTGCTGGCTGCTTAACTTTAAAAAAAAAATACTTGTACTGAATCACTGAATCATGTCCAGTTGGGACTGAGATTCCTAACAACCTGTAAACAAGGCTTGTTGTATCAACCAGCAGCAACAGGCTGCTTATGAATCAGGGGAATGCAAGACAACTTACCAAGCTATTCTTGGAACAATCATAGCAATGCTTTTCATGGAATCCAATTTCTCTGATTTGATCTTACAGCTTCAAATTGGCCCAGCATAGATGTGTTTTTTTTTGTAGGACCAGTTTTGTGACACACAAAAACAGCTGTTCCTCAAACACAACAAAAGACAGCTGTACAGTTAACACTTGCCTTGTGTTTAGCAAGGCGCCACTGGTGCTTTTACCCATCATCACAAAATCCATCCAGCAAGACTCAAATTGGGTCAGTTTTATGAGAATCCAGAAGTACATATTAATCAGGTTAAGGCTGCCATCCTGTGCATATTTACAGATAGAATGGGACTTACTTCCAGATAAACACAGGTGGAATTGCCTTGTAAATGAGTATATTCAGAACTTTACATTTTAAAGCAAAGCACCCATCTGTGCAATAAATCTAAGTGATCTGTTTAGGTCTTTTTCTCACTGTGGTGATACAACCAAAGCTTGGTTGACTTTGGCCATTTCTGCACTAGACTATTATAGTGCTATGATTCCACCTTCAACATCCTATGGAATCCTCGGGTTTGCAGTTTTGGGAGGGGCCAGCCAGCCCCTCCCAAAACTGCAAACCCCTGGATTCCATAGGATGTTGAAAATGGAATCATAGCGCTTTAACAGTCTAGTGCAAAAATGGCCTTCTTCTAACTGTAAGATGAGAGTTCACATAAGTGAATACTGTCTCACTGCATATCATTTTTAAAGTAATCCTTGTGCAAATAATATAATCAGAATTCAACATTTCTCCCTTAGCAGCAAGATGACATAGCAGAGCTGTGAAGGCCTACACATAAAAAAATGGGGGGGAAATGGAAAATGACTGGTTATCCCTGTTTTTTTCCCAAAGAACAAACAAACAAACAAACCTTCTAATGAAATAGGTTCTCTTTTGGAATTAGTGAAACACCTTTTAAAACAAGTTTTTACTCACTGAAAATGCCACAAACTGCATAGTATGAAGATTTGTGTGTAATACAATTCACAGAATTAAAGAATGGTAATTTCAGTACTTTGTTACCAGGCTGTACACCCCCACATTTTGATATGGTCTAACTGGAAAAATATATTAATTGGCATAAAATATAAATTATACTTATGGCTGGCAAGACCATGTGGAAGAAAGGGACACTGGCTGGGAGTAGCTCAGATATGACCTCAGCATGGCCAGGTCAAAAGTTCACTGAAATTAGCCAAGAAAGCCTGACTTAATGGCTCTGAGCTGATCCTGTCAACTGCCAACATCAGAAAATAATAAGGTACCCAGATACAGAGGCCAGGACACCTGCTATTTCCATTTCCTACTGCAGCCTGGCCAAGAAACCCCCACTCCACCAAGACATTGAAACAATCAGTCCATTCCAGACCCCACTGTCTGTGTTGCAACTCCCATTGTCCACTAGGCTGGGAGAGCAATTAACTCACACCCCTACAGAGAGTGAAATAGAGTATATAAACCCTTGGTTTTGAGAAGTCAGATGCAGTCAGATGAAATGCTGGACCCCACTATGTCGCTCTGAATCCTGATCTGGCCTGCCCTTAGACAGAAGTCTAAGGCCCTTTTCGTACCTTACCTCCGTCTGGTGAGGTCTCATGGGGATCACGCGAGCAGCCTCTTCCGTGGGGGTCTCGCGTCCCCGCTGCTTTTGTTCTGCAGGGGCCGGCAGCATGAGGTCTCTGCCTCTTCCTTCTGCAGTGCAGCCGGGTATTTTCCCAGGCTGCACTGGGGGAGGAAGCGCGAGGACCACGGCTCCGGAGCTCCACGCGGATGGTAGGTGCACGTTAGGCCCCGGAGAAATGTGCAATTGTGCACCATTTTTGGCTAAAACACTCCTCACAATCATGCGACACTCTGGAGGCCCTTTCGCATTAGAAATGCCATGCGAAAAGGGCCTAAGTCACATTTCAACTTCTTCACTACCCTTCTGGACTGGTAATTATAAATCTCCCAAAACCCCTCAGCCTCTATACACATAATTTTTTCCTCCCTTTCTCCTTCAGTTAGCTCTTGTGTGAATATGTGATTGTGTGTATCTTGTGTGAATGCATGAGCGAATTCCCCTCTATAAAACACATTTTTAGCTTACTTTTGAATCTCTGGCTGGTTCTTTTCCTGCATGAGCCTGTAAACATTGGTAGCAAGATCTCACTAAGTTGCCCCCCTCTTGTTCGCCTCCTGATTTTGAGCTGATTAATTCCCCACCTTTGCAAGGAGGTACTGGCATTGCGGGTTGGCCCTTGTGGCACCTACATTTTGGGGTAACAACTTAACATCAGACATATACAACACTCAGGAGCATTCAATGGGTGGTACTATCTTTATGATGTAACCATTAGGGTAACACAGAGTATAGTAGTCTGAAACTCTCTCTCTGAAGTATAGGGTATATTCACAGTTTTGCCTGTATAAAACCAATGCTTTTATATTTTAAACTTTCATAAATATGCCAAACAGTATGCTATCCCGCTAGGGATAAAACATTTTATGTTTGTAAAGCAGTAAAATAAGCTTATTTATGTGAAAATAAATATTACTTCAATTTTTTTTTCAAAATTTCAATTTTTTACTGAAAAGTGAAGAAAATCCTCCCTAGCTTCAAAATTTCCAGAACTTTGTATTTCTAGGGGACACGGATTAGTTCTTGTTCCTACTCCGTTTGAGCTTTACATTAGCTACATCTGTGTCTGCAAGTCAGAAAACCATATGATTCTTTTAAAATAATATATGAGTATCTGCTGGAAATAGTAAAGGACCACCACATAGAATCATAGACTCACAGAGTTGGAAGAGACCACGGGGCCATCCAGTCCAACCCCCTGCTATGCAGGAACACACATCAAAGCACTCCTGACAGATGGCCATCCAGCCTCTGCTTAAAAACCTCCAAAGAAGGAGACTCCACCACAATCGGAGGCAATGTATTCCACTGTCGAACTGCTCTTACCATCAGGAATTTCTTCTTGAGGTTCAAGTGAAATCCCCTTTCCTGCAGCTTAAATCCATTGCTCCTTGTCCTGGTCTCAGGAGCAGCGGAAAACAAGCCTGCTCCCTCCTCAACATGACATCCCTTCAAATATTTAAACATGGCTGTCATATCCCCTCTTAACCTTCTCTTCTGCAGACTAAACATCCCCAGCTCCCTAAGCCGTTCCTCCTAGGGCATGGCTTCCAGACCCTTCATCATTTTGGTCACCCTCCTCTGGACACGTTCCAGCTTGTCAATATCCTTCTTGAATTGAGGTGCCCAGAACTGTACACAGTATTCCAAATGAGGCCTAACCAATGCAGAATAGAGTGGTGCCATTACCTCCTTTGATCTAGGCATCATATTCCTACTGATGCAACCAAGAATCGCACTGGCTTTCTTGGCTGCCGCATCACACTGTTGACTCATGTTCAGCTTGTGATCTACCAAGACTCCTAGACTCCTTTCACACATACTGCTATCCAGCCACGCGTCCCCCATCCTATATTTGTGCATTCCATTTTTTCTGCCTAAGTGTAGGACCTTATATTTCTCTCTGTTGAAATTCATTTTGTTAGCGTTGGCCCCGCTCTCCAATCTGTCAAGGTCATTTTGAATTTTGATCCTGTCTTCCGGCATATTAGCAACTCCTCCCAATTTGGTGTCATTTGCAATTGGAATGGAATTGGAATTTTCTGTCAAATCAGGGACTGTTACATTATCAGCATTACTGTGGCTACATTACAGATATTCAGAAAATTTTAGGCACAGTTTGGGCCTTGTGACAGAATGTTGAGTGTGATCTCAACACGTTCCAAGAATTTATTGCAAGATTATTCAGTCCAAGGAGCAATACTCACCAGAGTTTTTGTCAGGCAGTCGATTTATCCTCCACACAATGGAATTGAAGGCATGCTCATATTTGGCAGTTCCTAGTGTTACCCTCATTACTGGCTCAGAACCAGAAACACTGGTGGACCCAAAGCTAGCACTTTTGTTCACCTTTGCTTTCAAGGACTTTTCCCCAAGAACACTATCTCTACGGAAGTTTTTCACCCACTCCTGCGGTACAGGATAGCGGATCATCACATTTTCACAGGGGACCTGATTTAGCAGATCTCTGTTGGAGGAGAACCCCGGTGACATCATCAGCCAGCTCTGAAGCTCCACCTCAGCACCCTTGATGCTAGCTGCCACCCTCAAGGTAAAAGGCAATGTCTTCTCAGAAAACACAGTCCTAAAGCGCATCAGTTCAAACCTGCAGGCATCCAAGGGATTAAACAGAATGGCACGGGCAGAGGCAAATGCCTCCTCATCCACACATGAGTGGAAATGGCAATCATACAGCTTAATCCACTTGGTGGTGGTAGTGGGCATGATGTCCTGGCGAGAAACAATTTCATTCCCTTTGACAAAGATGTCGTTGAGACCCAGTCTGCATTCTGCCAGGCCAGAAAGAAAAGTGAGAACATGCACTCGTGTCAACACATTATGCTGCAAAATTCTGTTGTCTCCTTTGGCCAAAATGCCATAGAACTCATCCTTTACATCCACTGTGATCTCCTCTTCTTGGTAGTTTAATCCCACAGTGCTCAGGTCTGTTGATGAAGCAGGCAAATCCATCAGTGCATCCTGGACTGCTCTGATGAAGCTGAGAAAGTCTTCATAATTGGTGGTGCCTAATTTGATAACCTGCTCTCTCTCTGCTGCATGCAAGACAGATGGTTTTGGCTGGTACTTCTTTTTCTCCTTGTAGGTGGTTCGGTCTATTCTCACGCTGTGTATCCTTCCATTCTCATCATAGTTTTGGAGCTTGGGTTCTGAAATCTCATGATTGATATCAAGTTTGAATTCCTTGAAAGGCTTTTCCAGTCCCTTCTCGTAAAAGAACTGCAAGAACCTGCTGTCAGTCAGTTTGACATAAATTGGACCCCAGTGCCTAGAGGACATGATATTCTTCTTTTCTGGTATCCTCAGCATCATCGGCCAGCCATCCTTTTGTTGAGGTGGTCCCAAACTAGACAAGGTACTATCCAGCTCAGTTGGTATGCTGGGATCATCATCAGGTAGAGTAGGACTCCCGAGCTGATCAGGATCCCCAATCTGAAGCTGTTTCAACTGCTCAACAGCATCTCTGTGCTTGAGATGTTTACTTGACTCATTGAAGCTGATGGTGTCAGGTTCCTGATGGAGGACAATGAGAGAATCTCTCTGGTTTCTACTAGAGATGCCTGAAGCGGGGCAGGTTTGGGAACATCTGTTCCGTTCCTCAAAGAAAGAACTGAACGGGTTGATAGGGGAAGGTTGAACATCCCTCAGAGAATCATCAAGGAATGGATTTGTAGCACTCCAAGGAGGTGTCCCACCAACTGAAGGCAATCTGCTTATGGAGGAAAAGTCTAGTTTTTGAACTTTAGAGAGGTCACCAAGTGTGCTTCTGGGGCGCTCTCTTTTCTTAAAGGATGAGGAGAGGGTACTACAGTTCACATCTATGATCTGTGCCGTTGTTGTTGTTGCTGCTGCTGCTGCTTGTGTTGGTGGTGCTGGTGTTGGTGGTGCTGGTGTTGCAAATGGTGGCATGTCTGATTTCACAGGGGATACAGTTGGTGGAGAAATGCACCTGACTTCATCGTCATCAAAAGTCACCCAGCTAGGGAAACGTGCTGTTGTTGAAGTTTCGCTGTGGCCATTAATGGCTGTACTGTTCAGATGCCAGCTCGTGGCTTCCATACCTAGCTCTTCATCTTCTAGAAGGGATGAAGAATTGTCTAAAGGAAAAGATGGAAAAGAAAGAGAATGTCATTACCATAATGAAAGTTCTAGACTGCATGATGTATGCCATCATTTTTACTATGTACATGATGTTGTCCAGGTATAAAAGTGTGTTGCATTTTCCAGAAGGTTTGTGGCAGTGGGGAGACCTATGCTAGACCTATGCAAAACACACCTCTTTTATCACTTTTAGAAAAGGGAGCCATTAGTAGACTCTCATGTGGAAATAAAACAACCTAATTCCTAATGTGATTGTATGCAGTTGGATATTATGATCTCTTTTCTCTTTATGTTTTGCTGTTAACTCTTAATTATTGGTCTTGGGTAGTAAGCCGGATTCTTGTAGCCCAAAGATATGATTCTACTGTACAGACAACTCACAAACATAGTTCTTTGCTCATTTTCCTCTGCCAATGATCCTGTCACCCACATAAATTTAACTCTAGTTAATGCACAATCTTTGACAGTTTGTCATGTTCTATGGCAAAGAAAAGAGTAACTGACAAGTAAGCCAAATACTCAGTGACAGTTTCACAATCTTTGTCTTTTCTAAAAATAGAAATACATTTTATCATAAAAGCATGCCATTGATTTCTAAATACATCCATGTTTGGCTTACCTGTAGAGACACTAAAGGGTTAAAGGAAATGGAGCAAGTACTTTAGATGCAAAGTGGCAAATAATTTATTTGGAGGGTGGAGAGGAAGGAACATAGATTTTATAATAGCTTTTTTCTCTTTCCCATAACCATCCCATGTCATGTAGTTGCAGAACAAAGAAACAGAAATTACCCTAATGGTAAGATTAAATTTTGGCATATTTACATGATTGAAGATTCATTCAAATACAAAAGTCTAGATGGATGGAAGGAGAGTGAAGATTTGTCTCTGGCAGAGACCCAAGGGTAGTGATAGGGACACAATGCATTCCTTATCACATCCCATTGATATACGGAACAGCCAAAAGTACAATGGAAAGTATGTTTTTTGCCCCCATTGCAAGCAGAGCAATGCATTTTTCCTAGATCAGTTAATGATAATCATTCATTTACATGGCAGAAATAAAGGGACACTGGGAGACAATCTGAGTTTCTTTGGAGAGTCAAGTTTTTCTCTTCCTAACAGTTTTGCCAAATGTAATTTGTTTACTTTTAATGAGAACCCAGGGAGCTGAACAAACTTAAAAAGTCAAAAGAAGTCAAAGAATAAGAAAAGTGACCCCTTTCAAGAACTTGAGACTATAGTAGTAATAAAGGAACAGGATTTAAAATGGAAGGATGCAAAAGATTAGATTCACCAAGGAATTTTTTTGGGACCACTTTTTTTTTTTACATGGTTTGATATATGTTGTGATGTTAGATATGAGTGGCCACGTTTAGTGATGACACCAAATTGTTCAGAGTATTAAGAGGGTGGAGTTTTACAAAGAGCTTCACTTGATCTCTCCAAACTAAGTGAATGGACACCAGAACGGCAAATGTGGATATTGTGAAGCCGAAGCTGGTGCACAAAAAGGAAACCAAAATGATCAGAGGGCTTGACAAAACCCCATGAGATAGGGTTACAGTGTTATTGATGACTTTTTAGTTTAGAAAAAGAGGCAAGACATGATAGAGATTTATATAATTATGCATTGTGTAAAGAAAGAGGATAAACAGTAATTTTTCCTCCTGTTATTACACTGTAACCTGGTATCATCCAATAAAGTTAAGTGGAAGAAAATGCAGGAAAGAGAAAAGAAACTATGTATTTGTCCAACTTACAGTTAAACTATGGGGTTTTCTATGAGATGTTTACACAGCTTTAAAAGGGGATCAGGCAAGTTAGTGGTAGATAACTAGTTCAGTGAATACTGGTTGTGATGGGTACAGGCTATCTCCAGAATCAGAGACATCAGAATATTAGTTGCTGAGGAACAATGACAGGATAAGGCTGTTGTTTTTGAGTCCTCCTTATGGCTTTCCACAGGTATCTGCTTGACAGGTCTGAAAACACAATGCTGGATTAGGCTAGTCTTTGATCTGGTCCACTAGAGCTCTTTTTATGTTCCTGTCTGCTCTTGTCTGCAAACTCTGCTTCCATCTACTTAGTACCAGCTAGGGGTCTATTTCATTGTTACCCTACAATCTAACAAATGAATGGAGTTCATACTCAAACTCAGCAGCATGATCAAGCAATACCTCCCGGGTACCTAATGTCTTACCCCTTTCATCCAGTATACAGAATTGGGCCTAAGCTTCAATAAGCATAGAAAACCTTGACAAATGGCAGAGCATGTACCAGCAAAGCATGCAAATTACTTCTTATAGGCGTAGTCCTAGCCCTCCTTTAGTACTTGCAATAATATTAACATGCTGATGAAGGCATTATTCTAGGCCTATTAGACATTGTGTACAAATTACCTTTTAAGTTACTCATGCTGGATGTGGAACTGTGGGAGCTACAGGCCAACAAAATGGTATCTCCAAGCTTTGGTTAGTTCTCTACCTATGCTATCTAGACCAATGAAAATGTGATGCTGGTGGAAGGAACAATCCATTGTCTGCACGTGTTACAAATCTGACTTCGTACCTAGATCATAAGAAAGCAGTTTTCTAAGTAACAACCACGCTTCAGGCTACTGTATGAATTAGGGTCCTTACTTTCTAAGTCCATGAATTTTGTTAAATCTGAGTAATTCTATAGTATGGCCAGAAGGTGGTGCCATAAAACCAGACAAAACTAGCTGATTTATTTTTGAGAATATTACAATTCTAAATATTTAATTGCAGGACCATTCCAATCTCTCTAAAGCGAAATGTTAGAATCTTACTGCAGAGATTCTTATTGCTTACAATATTAATTTTTTGATACAATTGCTGTCACAATACATTAGCTACTTAATTATACACTTCTATATTTAGCAGCACTTGCTGGCTGCCATACAATATTGTTTACTATCTAACAGTATTTTGAGACTTGTCATATGAAGCTGTATGAATGTTACAACAGTAGACAGATAATGTACAATGGCCTGCATCCTGTTTCTTAGTCCCAACTAGAGTAGATCCATTCAATCAACTGTTGAGTGGTGAGTCAACACATAGCTAAATCCAAAGGATTCAATGGGTCTACTCCAGTGAGGACTAAAACAAGATTTCAGCCAATGGTAGTTAGAATTGACAGCTTATGAAATATCAAAATATCAAATCTTAACCCTGCCAAAATTAATATGAAACAAATCAAGAATAGCCAAGAACCAGAAAACACTGAAATTAAAAAAAAATCACATTCAACGAAATGCACATCGAAACTTTACTTTGACATTTCTCCTTTGATAATACAAATGATGAAACCAGAACACTGGCCATATTTTGAATGTCTGTGAATACATGTTTTAGCTACAGTCACAGTTTTAGAAGTCAGTCTGTGGGTAGGGCTTCAACCTTTATATGAGATATACTGATTTTATGCACTTTTACTGGTTAAGTATGACAACAAGTATCTCTCATGCAGAGGTGGAAAGAAGAAAGAATCTTTAAAAACAGCAGATGTTAGTAGTAGGACTGGTGCTCATTCCTTCCTGCTGGAAAGGAAAATCCTGACACCTACTTTAACGCTACCTACAGAGCACAGATATTTTCTGCTTCATTATACAGCTCAAAAGATGATGTCTGCCAGAATGATCAATGACAGAGATCTTCTGTTCAAAATTTACAGGGCCAGCCCTATCTTTAGACAAAGAGAGATATCTCTTTTAGGTAACAGGTTTTGTGTGTGTCTGTGTGCCTTCAAGTTGCCTGTTGACTTACAGTGATCCCATGTATTTCAGAGAGTTTGCTTAGGCAAAGAATACTGAGAGGTTGCTTTTCCAGTTTCTTCTTCAGAAATATAGGCTACAGACCTGGTATTCATTGCTGGTGTCCCATCCAAGTACTAAACAAGGCTAACCCTGCTTAGCTTCCAAGATCAGACAGGATCTGGCACTTTTAGGGTATTTGGGCCCTAAGGTATCATAAAAGGGGAACAAATAGCTCTTTAACTTATTGTTATTATATTTTACCCATCAAAGATGAGAAGGACTTGTGGCATTTCCTGCCTCATGTGCCAAAATCACTTGGCTGGGTCTGGATACTACGTATGCACCTTGACTTGAATTAAGGGTGTGACACCATTTGCTGTTCTGCTTCAGGCAGCAAAATGTCTCAGGCTGCCCCTTTCCTTTATGTGGAAGTAGGGGTACCTTTATGCAAATAAGACACTGATTTCCTAACAAAGAAAAACTTTTCTTGATTTTCCTTTGAGTTTGCTTGATTTTCAAGGATTTTTATTTTGTACTGATCCATAAGTCATAATGCCACTTACCTTTTCTTTTCCTAGAATATCCACCCTACGTTAGGCATAAAGAGTAGATATTGCTGCTGATTAGGGTTCTGTGAGATAAAAAGACATATATAGTTCTCCCTCCACATTCACTGGTTTGACCTTCATGAATTTGATTATTCGTGAGGCATGTGCTTGCCTACCCCCACAAATTTTCCTTTTCCTACCCCTTGCATTCTTCACCCCAGGCTTGCCAGGCTTGTATTTAAAATGGCTATTTTTCCCTTTAGGGTGAGCAAAGTCCCCTCCCACTGTTGAAGGCATGGCCTCTCTGCCATGTGGTTACACATTCTGCTGTGTATTGGCTGCTGATTGGTCAGGTGCTCTCTTTGCCCCTACTTCTCCTTTCTCAAGATGGCCACTGGAAATAATTAGAACTCCAAAGCTCCCCTCTTCTCTGTCTGAGGGGAAAGTACCGGTAAGCCTTTTAGGTTGTCTTTTTTCTCCCCCCGCCATAGCTGAGGCCAGAGGCAAAGGAATAGGAGAGCGGAAGCTCCGAAGGGGAATGGGGGGGGGAATTGTTGGGGGGAGTTATTTGCAGTTTTTCTACTTTGACGAGGGTTCTGACCTCGAACCCTCACAAATGTGGAAGGGTTATTGTACTATTTATTTAAGCACAGCAGTATCTCTGTCTGCAACCTTGTGCTAAATACTGTCTGGAAGAAGAAAACGCTCTGTTTGGGAAATAATGCATCTCCCAGCTACACCAGGACTTCAGTGAATGCATATTCTGCAGCTTATCGTACAGGAGAAGCACTTTCATGGATACTATGGGCTGTGTGGGTTAAAAACTGCTTGTGATGGAGGAGCAGGCAGCAGCAGGAGGGGGGAACTGATGAGAATTCATAAGAGGACCAAGAGCAAACAGAGGGCAAACTTCCCACCCTCTTCATCTGCACTTTGCTGGCTAGAGAGCTAATTATTTTAAGTAGTGTCTGAAGGAATTCCCTGATATTCACAAAACGGGAGAGTGGAATACCGCTTTTTATTATGCATACAAGGTAAAAGTGAGCAATAATTGCACAAGCAACATAAAAGGGTCTGGCAGACAAATATGCATATGTGTGCAGACAGGCACACAGAGTTTAGGACTAGTTTGCCTGTACAAAGAATCTCAGGCATATGCAATGAGATTATTGTGTACTAAACCAGACCTTTTAGGCTACTTCATTGGCCACTATCACTGACGTTTTTCATTTCTGAGCCACTGGGATTTGACATGGAACATTTTCATGGAGGCTAGTAGCAAGCATGAAATTAGGGTAACAGCTTTTGTTTTTCATGCAACAATCCTGTACTCTGAATTCTGTGCTACTTGTCAATCTAGGAATCAGTCAGAGGAAACTGAATGATGGTAGAAATGTTTGTGCCACACAAACTAACCTCAAAGTGGAATTAGGCTTTGAGAAAGACACAGGGGGTTGCCCCCATAAGACCATGCCTTCATTGTGGTCGAGCTGGAACTTGTCCAGAAGAGAGTGATTAAGACATTAAAGAGTCCGCACACCAATCCCTATGAGGAGCAGTTGAGGGAACTGGGTATGTTTAGTCTGGAAGAGGGAAGGCTGGCAGGTCATATGAAAGCCATCTTCAAATAACTGCAGGGCTGTCACATGGAAGATGGAGTAAGCTTGTTTTCTGCTGCTCCAGAGGACAGGAGCCAAACCAATGGATTCAAATTACAAGAAACAGGATTCCATCTAAACACTGAAAATTTCCTGATAAGAGATGTTTGACGGTGGATAGACTTCCATGGAGAGGGCTGATTCTTCTTCACTGGAGTTTTTTAAAGGGAAGTTGGATACCCACCTTTCAGAGGTACTTTAGTGGTGGGTTCTTGCACAGGCAGAGGGTTGGAGTTAGATGGCCCTCGGGCTCCCTTCCAACTCTAGGATTCTATGATTTATCCATGCAGTTTTTTAAAAAAATGTGTTTTAATTGCTTTAGCAATTTTTCCCCACCCCAAGTTTATTTATCTTACCAGTAGAGTATTTTTGGCATTTTGACTAGCATTCCAAAGCTACATAGGGACAGTATGTCACTGTTGCCTGTACTCTGCTCTGCTCTGTCCCTAAGAAGCTCAAGGAAACATTTTATTCTAAGCACAACTTTTGGATGTAAAAATTAGGGGGAAAGATAGTAATCTGCCCAAGGCTATCGAAGGGCTTTATGCTGTAAAAGAACATAAAACTGGGCTTCCCATATGCAAGTCCACATTTACAATCTCCAAGTCAGGATGGGCAACACTCCATCTATCTATTTCTATAGTCCCTGTCACCCTTTCAGTGCAACCAAGTTCGCCACTTTAATGTTTAAACAGGTGCTTCACTGAACCCACGAGTGACAAAGAAGCCACAAATGGACGCAGAACTTGAAAGATGCAAACAAGCACAATCACTAGTAACTATTCATGAAGCTTTGTAAATTTTTCTAATCCCATCATGGACAACCTGTAATGGCTTGGGAAACAGGCATGGTAGTCAAACATAATCCAGAAGATCAAAGTTTCTTTACAGCTAGTCTAATTTCACCTTTAAACCCATCTAAGCTTGTGTACTAATGCACCAGGAATTCAGGCAAAATTATAGGGAAAGAGTCTTAAGGCATTTTTTTTTTTAAAAAACTGCTGATTTACTGGCATATAAGCTTTCAAGGACTAGAGACCACTTTATCATCAGAGTGTCCTCTTGAGATTGAAAGTCTCATTTCAGATACACACATGTTTAAGAGATGAGCTGCCAGTCTGCTAGAGCTATGGTCTTGAATTACAGCCTCACACATCTTAATTATCTGCTTCATCTTGGGCTTCCTTAAGAGATGAGATACACGCAGGAAGTTAGGTGCTCCTACAAAGACTGTATCAGCACTGATATCAAGAATATGTCAGAAAACTGAGAAAATAACATGCATGCTTCTCCAATGTATGTTGGAGCTTGTAGATTTGAGATCTAATACAGGATTCATTACTAGTAATCCTGCCGATTTCTTCAAGCTGATACTTCCAAGGAGTGGAATGACAAACATTAGCAAGAAATGCACAAGATAATCCAGTGTGCATTAAAGCATCAAAAGGACAACATGTTCAGGCAAGCTTGCTTTTGTATGGTCCTTCTTTCTTGCTCTTTTATCTGACACACAGTAGCATATTTGCCTTAAAATCTCACTAAGAAAAACACATTTAGTCTAAGACAGACATTTACACTTCCACCTCTCCAGTGTAAGGGTAGTATATTCATATACAGAAAATTACTGTGGCATTCCAGTGAGTGGAACAATACACAAGTTCTTATTCAAGAAGTAGCAAGAGGGTTTCTGCAAGCCAACCACCAGGAAAACAGAGACAACTTGAACTTCCATGCTGGAAAAGTATGTAAGGAAACACGTTTTACAATTGCCCCATCTATTCTGTTGATAAGTGGACAGGAGGCCAAAATTAGCAGTTCTACCCTAAGAAAGAGTTACACAACCACACATCTGAAGTTGGGCTGCAGATATTGATTAAATGAACCACACCAATTTTATGGGTGATGACTGATGTTCAAAGCTAAGGTTTAATCATGTCTAAGAATACAGAATGTGTGAACAGATTTATAACTTGGCCTCCAGACTTTCATACAAAGGGCAAGATGGAAAAGCACTGGTCATTTCTATTTTCAAAACATTACCCAGACCAACCCTCATTGGTTTTCTTCTGGACTCAAAAATAGTAACACTGGCTTCCTGCTTTTTGCGCCCAGGAGGGTATTTCCCAAGGATCAAATGTTACCTCGTTCAGTAGTGTATCTCCTGCTCAGTGTCTCTTAGACTCAGTATATTTACCATTTGCTGAATATGATAAACAGAATGCCTGTACAGAGTGGGAAAAGGAAGGATGCAAAATAGGAGTTGTACATAATTTACATAACAGGGTCATTTCTTAGTCTTTCAGTTGGATATAACTTATAACAAGGCATCTTATAAAAGCACTTCATATCTCTACCAGTTGCCTTTTACATTACCTGCAGAGAGTCACTACCTTGGTTGTTGGTGGTAAAATTATTGCCAGTCCCCCACAATTATTGCTGTGTGTGTGTGTGCTTTTCTTTTTGAGGGTGAATACTCAAAAGTCTGCAGACAGCTCACTCAGGCCATCAGAAGCAATAATATTAATCCGTGAATGGCTGTGCTACCTTCCCCCAACTTCAGACTAAGGATCACCAGCAGGAACCTGGTGACCAGCAGGAGGGAACAGAAAAAGAGACCTCTCACTGGTAGCTCTGCTGACCTCAAAGGCTAGACTACTTCAGGTCGACGCTGCTGCTTTGCAATTCCTCCTATCCTGAAAATGATTTGACTGTGAGAACATGGAACAGAAAGTTGTTGATCTCAAGCTAGCAGTCAGAGTGAGGTCATCTGGCAAGGCTGATGACCAGATGTAGCCATCCTAACTATCACATGCAGTGTGATATGTGATAAAGCAGCACACATACGAGAACTGTTTATTCCTGTTACAGATCAGTTGCATTAAAGAAGTTGTGACTCTGTTCATATTGTCCTGTCTCGTTTAAATGTGGAGACAACTGCCTTTATTCGAACAGGCTGAAAAGACTTTAAAAACCAGATGGGAGTTTGTTCTCTCTTATTTCAGAGGTATCATTGTCCCACAAATTACTGGCAGGGCATTCTGCTGTTGAGAAGGATAGTAATTTTGTTGATGGGCTCTTAATGTTTGGTATTGTAAACAGGTTACCTGTGTAAGTGACAATTTTCTAGGCAACAGAAAACTTTCAAGAATGATCTTTTGTTTCAAAGCCATCCAGTAGCAGCACTGCATTCACAGTGCCTATGGATTAATACAGTTGTTACTGCATGCAGTGAAGTAGACTGAGACCTATGCCACTTTGTGCCAAAAATCTTATATGGAGCCTTATTTCTTCCATGTTTACTTAGAATGAGCATCTACCAAATGACTTTGGATAGGGTCAAATGGCACACTATGTTAAACACACACAGTGTGCAGCTTGAGATTTCTGTTTATTGTACAGTAAGCATACACAGCCTCAGGGTGGATTGGCACTAGCACATATGGAGAGAAGATTCAATATTTCCCCACCTGATTTTTATTGAAAAATCTACCATTCAGGTGCACTGGTTAAAATAAGAATCGACTAAAATGTTCAAGTTAGATTCCTTTGGGAGAAATAATCTCCACCTTTACTTACTCCACCTGCTGGTTTTGGTAATTATGCTATAACCTCTCTTTAACACCCCCTTTCCCATCCAACACTCTGGCATGTTTCTACCCAACAACCCTGGCAAAAAAATCCAGGGCTTGTTTTAAAATTTCCTTGTCTAATTTTTTAGAGAAAAACCAATCAGGAATTATGGCTGTGCCTGTTTGAAATGATACAATGAACAAACCACAGTGTGAAACTCTGTGGTTTGTTTGTCCCAGAAGTCATAACCAGAATAGCTGATGTTTTAGAGTTCCGAAACTTGAAGTCTAAAACACATAGAGGACTAAAGATTGCGAACCACTGGCTTAGCTGTTCTTGCTGTAACCAAGGTGACTGAACAGTGTGCACCAGGACACTGCTTGTATACCATAAGTCCGGGGTTCTGCTGTTCCCTTGTTAGTTGTGTCATGAGATGCCAGCTATATGTTCAAAAGAAAAAGAAGCAACACACAATTTTCCAAGTAGAAGGCCATATGAAATTTCTTGTGCATGCACATGTAAGACCTAAAGTTTCTTATCACGTATTGGTGGCTCTGAAAGAAAACAAGCAGATGATTTCAGGTCTTCTATGTATTTTAGCTTTGCTGTCATTTCCCATCTTGGTCATAACTGGACTGTGGTTATAACTGGTTTAATGTTTAATCACCTATACTATTGCCAATTTTTAGAAACTGCATTGGATATCACGCAGATTTAAGTGGCTCAGTCTGTTTCCTATCCAGCCTATGCCCTAAAGTTTTGGTTAAGGGAAACAGTTTTCCAATTTTATTATTACACTATTATCAGGCAATCAAATACAGGTTATAGCAAAAAGAAAAATCGATAATAATAAGTACAATAAGAGATAATAACAAAAGGTTGAAAAATTATCTTAAAAATATAAAAATATCCAGAATACAAAATACAAATGCAAAACTTAAAAATGCAATTACTATATCCACATTTCTCATGAGAAACAATTAATCTCAATTATTCTCATGGGCAATTCTGAGCTGGGCTGCTTTCACTGCAAATCTGGATACATTAACCGGGACTGATTTAACTGAACCAGACAGCAATTATTTAGTTTCGTCCCCATCACTAAGATCAGCTCCAAACAGCAAGTATTTTTTTCTCTTGGGTTTTCATATAAATTGCCACACATAATGCCTGATGTCCTCAACCACTTGGTTTCTGCAATTGCGGAAGCAGTGTTCTCTGGAAGCATCTTTTTATCTATCTTCCATAAAATTAGTTTTCATAATATGAAAATGAAAGATTGTAAATGCCTTGCAGAAAAAGGGTAGAGTGATCTCAGTCAAATATTTCTCTTCCTAATGTCATGTTTTTAGATCAGGAAAACTAGAAGATAATCTAGACACCCTAATTTCTTCAATGTCCATCCCGGCATAATACTCCTGCAACTGCTTTTTAATAGATTTATGGATTTGTTTTATGTCACTGGATACCGAAACTGTAGGATCAAAAGCAAAGTTCCCCAGATATTCTTCAGATTTTGCTAGTCAGCTGCTGTGTTACTATTTCACTGGCTGAGTAATTAAACTCTGAAGAAGTAAAAGAAAATCACATGTAACACAGAATACATTATTGGCATTATTCCAACTTCAGCCCACGTATAGCAGACAACAGTACCTGGAGAGAGACCCAATAACATGTTAGGAAATAGCTCTCTATTGATTCTATTTTCCTAAGAAGTCCCATCTCTCACCCATATGTAGTTTGTGGAATAAATTTTCCAAGCAAAACTCTAATGGCTGGAATAACTATGTTGCCCCCCTTTGACTCTTGCAAATTTTAATACTGTTTGCCTACATTTTTGAGCCTTCAGTTTAACAGCTGACAAGTGGCTAATCCAAGATCCATTCCGGGAAAAGCAGCCTCTGGGAAAGCAGACTTTATGCGAAAAGCAGATAATTACATTGGTTACTGACTGGTGCCCATTCAATGCCCATTTCTATTTAGGCAGATGAATGCCAAAACCCACAAGAGTCATTACTTATTACAAACCTCCCTCATATTTTCAACAGTCTCCTCATATCTATTACATTTTGTGATACGAGGGCCATATCATCATCTGCACATAAGAAAATGTTCTATATACGAGCCCTTGTCACCACAGGAAAATGAGACGACATTTGTGCAATTATATCATTTATAACAAATATTAAACATAACTAGTGCCAGCCAACACCCTTCCTGTACACTTTTTTTTTTTTATAAATCTCCTCTGATAATTGTCCTTTCTTACCAATTCTTAGTTGAATTACATTATCAGACTATATAAGCTCATCATCAAAATCAGTAGGCATGTGTCCATTCCACTACTCCAAAGTGTATGGCACAACTTCTCTCTATTTATTCTAGCTAAAGCAGAGGCCAGATCTACAGAGACAGCATTTAAGTATTTCTTCAGCAAACACATGTATTTCTCTTGCAGGTGGTTTAATACAAAGCCATGGTCTATAGTTCACCTGCCATGGGCTGATTCACTCACAAATCTTCCACACACAGGTTATCTCGAGGTCCACATATATTGGTCTCTGCTATGCAAGTGGCTGAGGGAGGAGGAAATGCTCCTCACAAATTAAAACTGGTTAGTTGTGTGTGTGTGTGTGTGTGTGTGTGTGTGTGTGAATCCTCCGTACAGGCTTCTAGCAGCCCAGGTTTTCATTGCACCAACTGCTGCAAGTTGCTCGATAGGAGGATTAATACAGATTAAGCAGAGGCAGCAAGCACGATGTAGTGGTTTGACCATTGGACTAGATACTAGAAGATCAAGGTTCAAACCCCAACTCAGCCATGGAAACCCACTGACTGATATTGGGCAAGCCACACTCTCTCAGCCTTGGAGGAAGGCAAGGGCAAACTCTCCCTGAACAAATCTTGCCAAGGAAACTGCATGATAGGCTTGCCTTAGCGTTGTCATAAGTTGGAAATGACTTAACAACAACAATGACTTGACAACAACAACAAGAAGCAGAGATAGCATTTTAAAAATCATTTCTCATTTGTCAGGTTATTGCTAGGCCCCTGCCTATTCAAGTCAGCATAAATGGCAATCTCAAAACGACAGGCAGAATAGATCAGCATAAAATTTATGGCTCCCTTTACCCTCTCTTGTAGAAATGAACTCCAGAGCTATTAGCATGTGCATTGTTGCTGGATGGAGACATAATTCAGTTTTAATCTTATTTGTCTGTGTTGCCCATAAATTAAGAACCAGCTAAAAAGGAGACTGCACCCTGTCTATTATAACTGCTTGCTCCCAATTTACATCATTATCAAAGGGAGTGATGAGGGTATACAATTCTGAATGTAAAACAGAAATAACAAAGATGACCACAGAATTCTGAAATCCTGTCCTGTAATGGAGTCTGGGATGCTGCATGGACATGACTACAGAACCCAAAAATTGTTGGTGTTTGTTTTCTGAAAATGAATTTTGGGGTAATAACTTCTTGCTCATGCATATCAGAGCCTGGGAAAGTTAAAATAACACACACACACACACACACACACACACACACTCTAACTCTCAGAATCCCCAACCTATATGGCCATTGGCCATGCTGACTGGAAGTTCTAGTCCACCACAATAACTTACCCACACACTGGTGCATACATTACAATCCCATGATTATTACCTATTTATCCATAGCACCTGCTGGTATGACTGCATACTGCTTAATTTATACATTATTTTACAAAAACAAAAATAGAGTATTGTCCAAGAAGCTTGTCTACATCAGTTAATTTAAGGATGGTAAACAATACACATTCTGCAAAAATATTACAGTAGGTGCATGTGGCTATTATAGTTGCATGGGCAGAGAAGAACCAAGCAGGCAATCTGATTCACCCCACTCTTTCCCTCTTTGCTGCAGCAGTCCCTACTGCAGAAGATACACATCAGTGAGCAGCTGCAACACAAGCTGGAAGGAAAGGAACTTATACTAATATCTTAATTTTGTGTGGAAAATAGAGTTTGCTGCTCCCATCCTCTCTTCTACGTATCTATTAAAGTATGGGAGACCTGGCCTTGATTTTCATGTGGTTACATCTAACAATGTAATTCAGGAAGTGATGCAACTGCTACCTTTTTTCCTTGGGAAACCACGGTATGTAAGATTAGGCTAATACTTGTTGGTGCATGGAGAATGTCATAAATTTGAAACCAAGTACCCTGCCCCAGGCCACACACAGTATGCAGCTATTTATATATTAGAACCCTGATACTATTTATTTAAAAAAGTAAAATAAGTGCCATTTTAAAGGAAAGACTATGAGTGGAAACTGGGGAAAAGGGCACTTATTTCTTTCCCCACTAATTGTTTCATGGTTCCAAACTGCTTCCCAGCAGCCCCTTTTCCCCCATATAGGACATTATACAGTCATGGAAAAAACTAGTTTTTAGTAACACACTTGAAGCAGGGTAATGGTTAAGCACTCCTGCTGCTTTGACACTCTTCATTCTTCCTTGCAGGCATTACTTTACAAAAATAAATGGCATTGGGCTCCATATTAACATCACATTACCTGAGGTTCATCTGAGGCTAACTCTCTAGCCAAAAGGCAAAAAGCTGGCTGCATTTCCAAAGAGTTTTATATCTGCCTTTTTATGCACTGGAATACAAGCATGTCTACTGCACTTTATGACAACCTTCTCCATCTGGCTGTCTCCAAATGTATTCATTTCAACTTCCATCATTGTCCATGCTAGCTAGGGATGTTGGGAGTTACAGTCCAACATATCTGAAAGGAGCATCAGGTCAGTTATAGCTATTTTTTTGTTATGTACTACTTATTTACAGAGTCATAAATAAAAAAGCAAAATAAAGAAAAAAATGCTAGTATATCACCAGCTTTACCAGAGACAGCTGTTGATACCCAGATATCTGCAATAACCTTAAGACATGTATTTGAAAAAGCAATTTTTTGACACAGACCTCTTGATGTAGGTAGGTGTGTGTATGAGTGTGTTATGGGAAATTACCCTGTTCAGAGTTCACTTACTTCTCAGTGAAGTATTTACAACATTACTAGATCACACAGACGTATTTATCTGTTGTACATTTCTTTGGGGATTTTTGTAAGCTCAGGGACAACACATAAATGTCTTAAATAAGAATGAGTGAATGAATAAACAAAATCGAGGGGATACAATTTAGCGCAAATGTACAAGAGTTACTTCCCACCATCATAAGCTACAGAAATTTCAGCACCGCTGTCTTCTTTTTTTCCCTCCAGCAGATCCACCATACAATTCAGTACATTTAATGGCTGGACTGTGATCTCAAGTCTTCTCTATTGTTATATGGTTGACAGGCTGCTCTAGCAGCTCAGACTGAAGTAGATGACTATATCTGAGGCCACTGATCCAATCTGAGAGCCCCATTTTATCTAAATACAATCACAACATACTGGCCTGTTTTATTTCCTTCTGCATAGCACCTGCAATTCACTTCTCTTCTTCATTGGCCATTCCTTCAGAGACACATTACACAGGCACAAATAGAACCTTGTGAGTTTCAGAATTTCCTTTTGCTTCAGAGACATCTGCTGTTGCTTCCTTTTCCTTAGGAAACATCTCTCAATGGCTTGAGAGCTAGTTACCTCCAATATTGCCCTATAAGAATCTACCAGGCTTACAAAGATCTTGTTGTCTGTCCTACCCACATGTGAAATGAGATGTGTGGGTAAGAAGAGATTCCCTTATGAAGGGTAGTGGAATTCCCAACACAAGACAGCAAAGATTTCACCCACATATTAAAAATATTTCTTTTTTAGGTGGCTTTTTTGGATGCTGAGGTGTCTACTGGCCTATGAATACAGAGGCAAGTCCTCTATTTCAAGCACTGTTTAGACCAAGTCCAGTTTAAAGAGGGAGAGTAGTGGTCCTTGTTGCCTATCAAAAATTAATGCCTGGTCATAGATATCCCCACCCTGTTTCTACATAAAGATCATAACAGTTTCTAAATTTGCATCTATACATATAAATCAGCATTATTTTTATGCAACTCTATGTCTTCTTTTTTTATGGATGGATTTCCCTTTTATGTGTGGTTGTGACTAGAGGAATGCTTTAATCTTAACTTGTGGGCAACAGTCCTAAGATGCATTCAAAATTCCAAGTAGACTACCTATCTTCCTTCTCCAAAAGGACCAGTTGAGATTTAAGGACCATTGAATTAAGCTCCAGCCCCCCAAAAAACTACTCTCACAACCTAGAAACAATTAGAACAAGTAAGCTACAGGTTCTATTTTCTCTCACTACTCCCAGCTCTGAACAAACATATCATGACAGCCCCCTTGTCAACAGGCATGCAAATGAAGCAATCTAGTTTTCAGTCAGAGCCAGCATGTGGTTTGAGCACTGCACTATGACTCTGGCGACCAGAGTTCAAACCCCTGCTTGGCCATGAAAATCCACTGTGTGACCTTGGGGAAGTCATACTTTCTCAGCCTCAGAAGAAGGGAAAGGCAAACCCCCTCTGCCAAGAAAACTCCATGATAGGGTCACTTTAGGATCACCATAACTTGGGCCATTTCCACACTAGCCTGTTATAGCGCTATGATTCCACTTTCAACATCCTATGGAATCCTGGGGTTTGCAGTTTAGGGAGGGGCCAGCTGGACCCTGCCTTAACTGCAAACCCCAGGATTCCATAGGATGTTGAAAGCAGAATCACAGCACTGTAACAGGCCAGTGCAGAAACGTCCTTGGAAAAGACTTAAAAGCACATAACAACAACTACTACTAGGTTTTGATCACATTACTTACGGATAGTCAGTATTTCCTCTGCCTGGGATACTGATAAATTTCATTTTCAACAGTATTCTATCTTTAGTTACTGCATTTTTCTTTCCTTCCAGACACTGAGGTTCCAAAAAGCACATAGGTTCACAATGCTTCACCCATAACAAGAGAGCTATTCATCTACTGACCTTCATCTCTGGAGTTAGAGACCTTGCTTTAGTTTGGGATCCCTCTGTAACAGATACTCTCACCAATAAGATAAACAAGGCTTCATAAGAAAACCTCCGCTGCTAACAGAACTACTCACAATTGCAGGAAATTAACAGAAGCCAATATTGAGCTGTTATCTTTGAGTTGTCACTTGCATTTTGTTGCCTCCCCTTTATTTGTGTGCAAACAGAGCCATCGAAGTTCATAGGGTTGCTAAGGGTCACATCACAGAAGCCCATGAAACGGAATTAACCAAGAGGCCACCGTTTCCTCTCTCACAACATTTCACACTCGCCTTCTCTTGTGGGTCATATGGACAAATAGGGAGGGGAGGAAGTTTACTGTAAAAAATGTTAGGCACTAAATCTTCCAGTTTCGGAACAAAAGTTGACCTCCAAGAAAACCACAATCTCAAAAATGTGCAATGAACAATAATGAGCAATGAACAACCGCATGAAATTCATGACAATGAGATCTGATAATTATCTCAGGATTACATGCTAAGAAGGACAGGAAATTCATGCTCCCCCCCCCCAACCATTTCACACCATCAAGAGCAAATATTTAATTTCCTTAAGAAACTGGAGACCTGTTGCTTCTTGCGTATCATTCCTGGCTACAGATCACTGGTTCCACACATGTGATACAAAAACTGACAGACAGATTTGTTGTTCTGTTTTAAAATGATCTCTGATCTGGCATTCTGTAGCAAAATCCTGTACAGCTAGAAAAACTTTTGTGAATTGCTCAGAATACTGAATTGCCACAGAAGAACATTCCATTGAACACCATCAGCTCAATCCTGATTTAGACATGCAAATCTACACTGTGCAGTTTTGTGTGGCAAAAAGTTTGTGTGATGGGTTGCTTGTGTACGTCTGGTTCCCAAAACAAGGTTGCAAGGTCATGGTTGAAATCACTGGAATATATCAGGATCTGGCACAGAAGGCTTCTTATGAAGTTATCTCCATATTGTTGGGATTTCTAGAGCATACATCAACCAGGTCTTATTCAGAAAGACAGAAGCTGATGACCAACAGCTGGACAATTTATTTGCAGCATGTTTTTTAAAGTATTTCTATATAGTCTTTCTACTAGGGCCATAAGGGTGGTGTACAAAATTAGAAATTAAACAATGAAATATCAAAAACATAATAAAAGCATGAAAACAGTATATGAATAAAAGCAGCAAATGCATTGCTCTTAATAAAGCAATTTAAACGACCGTGTTAAAGATATGAGTCTTTAAATTTTTTCTAACTGTAGAAAGAGTGGGACCACGTACAGCCCTGAGGACAGTACATTCCACAATTTGGAAGCGACACTGGAGAAACCACTCAAGCGATAGGCTTCTCCTGCAGTTCTTAATAACTAGACAGATCTATAGCAAGTAAGACACAACCTTAGATAGCCAGGTCCTAACCCACTATGGGCATCAAAGTTTAAATCCATGACCAGTTGACCATTACAGATTTTCTGAGGTCTGAATGCATCTATTCAGGTCTCTTGACGATCTTCAAATATACCCTTATACAGAATATACTGTAGTATGTTTGCATATACGTATGTTTTTCATATTCCACTTTTTCTCCTGAGTAGTTTAAACTTGACGTACACAAAGCATGGATATAAATCACTAAATCAGATCAATCCAGGAAAAGCTGCAGCTGACACACTTAATATTACCAAACATTTCATTTGTACAATTAATTGCTATCACCTCTACTCCAATGTCCAGGGATACCCTAGATAAAGGTGTGCTCAGACTGGACTTTCCAGGGGAATGTGACACTTCAAGAACAGATCAAATCTCAGACCCAAGTCAGGCTGCTCATCTTCATCCAGCCTATTATCAAACCTAGTCATGTTTCCAAGATATCAGTTGTTTCCTTGGCATTAGGGGACAAGAGGCAATAGAACTGAGTGTCATCAGTATATTGGTGCACCTTATTCCCCATCTCCAAATAGCATCTCCAAATGATTTCAGGTGGAAACTAAATAAGAGAGACAGGATAGAACCCTGTGGGACATCAAAGGCCTTGGAGGCACCATCACCATCTTTTAAACATGGTATCACATAAAGGATGGGACAAACTGTAAAACAGTGCACCAAGGGCCTCACCATCCCACCAGAGAATCCAGGAGAATACCATGACTGACATCATCAGAAACGAATGAGAGATTTAAGAATTAATGGGCTTTCATTTCCTCACCAACCCCCCTGCTGGTCCAGTTCCCGGTAAAGACTGTTTATCAGAGTGACTCAAGAAATCTTAATCCCATATCCTGGCCAACACCCAGTTGAAATGGGTCTGTGGACAACGCCATCCAAAGGTATCGGGGGATATGCCACCGCAAGTTTACTTAGTAAACTAAATCAAGACTGCTAGATGGCTCTAGGCAAGTTTTATCTTTATCCTAGTTTCCTCAAACAAGCAGTCACTCCCCTACAGTTAAAACATATATTAAGAGATTTCTTCTCCATACATCTCTTTCATCTGATCTGCCTCCCTTCTCTTTAAAGCCTCTGTTTTTTATTAGCTATTTTATCTCCAGCACCAAGAAAATGCTTAATTGAAAAACAATTACACTGCAGACAACACAGCCATCTGCAAAGCCAGCTCTTCTGAACAAATGTGGGGGGTGATTATGAAAGTGTTGCTATAGCAGCAGGGCAAACAAGATTCAGTGGCAAAATTTGCTGCTTGTTCTATGAGCCCATCTATTCCAAATCCCTGCTCAGCCCTTTGATGAACTGCTGCACAGGAGGAAGATGAAAAGAGGTAGCTAAAAGATGGAGGTAGTGGGGATGCGGATGGAAGAAGAAAGCAAGCAAGCAAGCAAGCAAGCAAGCTAAAAATGTATCAAATTACCTTAGAGAACTTCAGTGTTCTCTTAGTGCCAGCAGAGGATGAGCCCTTGCCACAAATCACATTGTCCTCTTCAGCAGTTATGCTTACCGTAGTTATAAGAAGACCTCTCAGCAACTGAGGATGGCTGCTTGAAGTTGGGCAGCTGCAAACCTCTGTTTCTTCTTCCTCTACCTTCATCCTCTTCCCAAGACTATATGGAACAGCCCATCAGTCCCTGTAGCCCTTCTGTGGGTAGCCTGAAGTTCTGCAGATGTTGTTGGACTCTAATCCTCATCATTCCCAGAGATAATCAAAGCTGGTACTCATTCCTCACCCTTGTACTCTCCCCAGATTTGTCAGCAATTCTAAACTGTTAGATAGGTCAAGGACATGTGCACACAGCAGTTCTCTGAAGAACAGGATTTAATTTATATGATGATACACAACATGGGCCAGCCCCAAGAACATCTGTTATCAGTAGATTTTTACTAGACTGGAAACTACTGTCATGCCAGGTAAGAGGCTGGGGCACAACAACTAAAGACTTCCATTCTGCCAAAAGAGAGTGCCAATAATTGCTGTCCCTGATCCGAAAGAGAGTTTGAAAACTTTACCTTTTTTTACTACAACTCCCAGAATCTCCCAGTCCAAGAAAGCAATGTTTCCAAGCTCTGTTCCTATCCCATAATAATCCAGGCAAAAGGCAGGCCTTGGGGGTAGAGTTAATTTCACTACAATGTGTGTGTACGTGCCCTTATAGGGTTTTCTTAGACAAGGAATTCACAGGGGTGGTTTTGCCAGTTCCTTCCTCTAAAAAATAGCCTACAGCATCTGGTATTCACTGAGTCTCCCATTCAAGCACTAACCAGGGTTGACCCTGCTTAGTTCCCAGGATCAGAAGAGATCTGGTGCCTTTGAGGTATTCAGGCTTTCACTTCACTACAGTAGCCACCATGAATTTAAAAGAGGGATAGGCAACATCTGGGAGATGGGGGCAGGTTGCACTAATCTCCTGAGAACTGGGGTTAACATATGTTATGGATCTTGCTATTTGACTGCAACCCCCCCCCCAAAAAAACCATTTTTTTTTGCCTAAAATTAGTTAAATTATACCCTCAGAAGCATCCAGGAGACATATTAGGGGCCACTGGGGGTGGCTTGCCTTGTTTTAAGCTTAGGGAGCCCCCCCACCTTTTCCCCCCCCCAAACCAGAAGTAACTAGAATCTGGAACTATAGTGAACTCAATGTCTAAATGTCCTTTAGGAAAGGTTAATGACCTTTTTAAAAAAATTCATCAATTCCCACAGAGAACTCACAGAAGTCAAGACAGGCAAGGGTAGAAATGGCATAGGAAAGCCATTTTTACACGGTGTGCTCTACAAAAGTAATTACTGAGCTACATGGAAGGGGAACCTGGATGTTTTGCCTGACTAGAAAAAACAGAAAAAGGAACTAAAAAATCTATCTCAAAATTTGTTCTACTTGGCTGAAAATTTGGATCACATTTTGTGCTCTTAGATACCACGTTTCGTATTTGCAAGGAAGTCAGAGAAGTAAGAAGAAGCCATGCTAGTCAGAACAAAGACCTATCTTGCCCTGCACTTTTTTCTCACGGAGGCCAACCAGATCCCTCTGAGAGTTGTTCTCTAGCAAAGGACCTAAGTGCCATTCCATTATTTTGACACACACTGATCCTGTTTAAGTTACTCAATAAAGCCTATGTTTAGTGGAATTTATTCTGTAAGAAATGTCTTTAAGAATTCTGTATAGATTTTCAGTAGCTGAATTCTTTGGGACTAAAACTAGGTAGCCTAAGTTTATTTACTTTTGGGGACACAATTAACGGTTAGAACATCTTTTAGTTTATAATGTGTCATTTCTAAATGTCATTTCTGCTCTAAATAGCAGGGGCGGAGAGTCAAAGAGATGTTCCACTCAGTACAGTCTTTGTGTTCAATGTGCTAGTAAATGGTTTGCAGATTCCAGAAGTCTGGAAGCCTGGGCTAGCCCTTCTTGTAAGGGTTCCAGCAGTTCAAGTCAGAACAGAAAAGCTGCTAGATCAGCATTCCTGAGACTATTTCAATCTTTATGTGTCTGGTCATAACTAGACCCTGTAGGCTATAAGATGGCCGTAAAATAGACAAGGAAGTAGAGGTAAAATAATCTTTCTGCTTTTTTCTAAGATTTCTATTGCTGAGCTGCATTTAAAAAAGGCTGTTTGTTTTTTAAAAGGCAAGAGGCAAGCACAACTGGAAACTGTATAATGAAATGCTAGCAAACAACCACCCACCAGGAAAAAAGAAAGGATTGGAAGTTACCATTTAAAAGTAATTTGTTATAGTTCCAAATACCCTGGAAAGGGATTAGTTACAGTTACACTTACATGGTTTTTTTTAAGAAAAAGGACCACTTTACTTCCTATGTCTCAAAGGTTACTTTAAAACACACATATATCTGACTAGTATAAACACTAACATCAAGAAAACTTGAAAAATAAATTTATATACAGGTTTTCTTTAAAAAAAAAATCCCTACATAATTCATAAGAGAATTGCATAACCATGTATCCAGATCCACATTTTTTGCAATTCTGTGTTCTACTCAAAAGTAACCCATTACACAGAAAAGGCATGCCAACAAAGTATTACCAAAACAATCTTTGCTTGCCTGCTATACTGAGAAGAAACAGTGACAGCAAGTTACCAAAATCCAACTTATGCATATCTATTCAGGAGTCAAAAGGTGTGGGCTGTTCCAGAGACAGCATGCACAGCAAATTCTCAAAAGAACCCAAAATTCACCCTTTAATCTATAGTAACCACACTGATGATTGTAATGATGATAGCAACGGTGAAGATCCACAGAACAACACAAAAATCACTTCTTTGCAGGGACATTGTCTTGTTCCAGCTCAACTTTCACAGTTACCCCTGTAATCTAGTTATACTTTTGTTACTGGGGAAAGAAACTAATTACAGGCAATACATTGCTTCCAAGCTTCGTGAGGAGGCAAGACCCTCTCCAAACAAGTGGTCAACACAAGAACCACTCTGCATTACAAAGATACTCCAAGTCTAGGAATTCTAGATACCGCTTGTGTATTATGAAACAAAAAGCAAAGCATGAGAACACCACTGTGTAAATAGCAGTATTGCTGGATTTTCTGGATTTAGACAGCATCTGCACGCACGTGAATACACCCACACCAGCTGTCCTATAGCAGTCTGTACTCACCGCATTCTTCTCTCCACACAAACCCTTTAAACATTCTCCCACCAGTGTGAGAGCTGCTTTTCTGTCAGCCATTCCCAGATGACTAGAGTAATGTGTAAATGATCTGTCAGAATGCCAGTTCTAGGACTGGGTCCTGTGCAAGTTATGCCCACCCATGTGGCTGAGTCATTGAAAAACTGCCCTAGCGGCATGACAACTATTGTAAGGGCTTATTCTCATAGTCGATATCAGTGAGATTTTTAAGCAAGGCCTTGTAAACGCTTCCAACATCGCCAATATAGGTCAAGATCACAACTCACCCCCGGAGGCTTGACCCACATTTTGAAGCTGTCAAGCTGCAAAAAAAAAAAAAAAAAACCAGCTTCAGCAAGTCATTGATAGTTTCAGCATGGTCTGGCTGTATGAACTGACCCTGTTGAACAGATGCCTGTTCTTAAAAGGGTGCTTCACAGTCAGAGAATGTATTATGCAGTGAACGACTGACTGACTGGGTCCATGCATAAGGAAGGGATGATACAAGGTTCTTTTGATACCTGAGGGAGCACCTCTCCCTATATATGCCTATCTGAGGATTGCGGTCAGCTGGAGAGGCCCTCCCATCAGTGAGAGCAATACGTCACGGAACGACATGAGAAAGGGCCTTCCTTGCTTCTCATTTTAGAGGCCTGATTGGCACCCATGCTGGTGTCCATCTGGTGCCAAGTAAATACATGGAATCCTCTATGGCATTTATGTGTGCATTACCTAGAGTTAACAAACTTCTGACTGTTATGCATGTGTGTTCTCCACGTAATCCCTACTTTAGGGGCTACGTAGAGACCATGAAGATCACCCAATCCTCACTTACTGAGCAGCAGCTGGAGCAATTGATAGGAGTCTGTTCCCCTGTCAATCAGTAAGCAACTGGCTGCTGCTCCCTCCCCGCTGTGAGGGGGAATTGTGACAGGGACTCCACTTCTGTCTGTTGCAACAGAGACTGCCCGTGGGAGGGTGTGGAAACAGCTGCTTCTTGAATGACAGAGGAACAGACCACTGTCAATAGCAGCAGCTGCTTCCTGGTGAGTGGAGATTTGGGGGATCGGGACAGGATTCAATGGGTCACACTGCAATTAGAATGTTTTTAAGATTCCAGCTATGGTTTGTTTTCATTAAAGCCTTTGAGGCTTAGTTGATTTCATCCAAATCTGCACAAGCGCATGGTCTTAAATTGTCTTAAACTATTTTAACCAGTTTAAACCCCTTTTAATTTATCAAGTTGTTTAATCTGTTTACTTTTTACTTGTTTAAACTGTTTTAAATTGGTGGTGCTGACTTATGCGCCGCCCTAAGTTCCTATAACATAGGGCAGGATATAAAACTCAAATGAATGAATGAATGAATGAATGAACGAATGAATAGTGTTCTAGAAAAACACCAGACTAAGGGACAGCTGTACCCCTCCATCACTCATGGAGTTTCAGCATCTATTTATTTATTATGTCCTGCCTGCTCTGCAAAACGAGGACTCAATGGAGCCCACCAAAAGATTTTAAAATAGACAGAAATAAGTAGGCAGAAAGTTACAGTATTGAAACACAATTAAATAACTCATTTAAAACATTACTCAATTAAAAGTAATTTAAAGGCACATACTAAAGAAAAGTCCAGCACTGGTCCATTAAAAGCCCCTTCCTCAGTCAACTACTGAAAGCCCTCATTAACAAAATGGCCTCTGCCTAACAGCAGAAGGACAAGAAGGAGTGGACCAGCCTAGCCTCCTGTGGAAGGCAGGTCCATTGACTGGGATCAGCCACCAAGTAGGCCCTCTCTTTTTAGTCCTACCAAACATGCCCCTGGCGTGGCAAGACCAAGAGAAAGGTCTCCCCTGAATACCTAACACTCAAACAGGATAGCACGGTATAATACAGCCTTTCAAATATAGCCTCAAGCCATGTTTGTAGCCAACTTCCCAGTCAATTGTCTCTGGGCTCTAATCTAAGGGCACTATGTTTTACATCACCCTACAGTCTCCTTAACAAGCCAGCCTCTTGACTGTGTTACAAAGGCTGACAAGAGAATCCTCCCTGGCTTCACTAACTTCCTTCATCTTGCTTTCAAACTACTTATCAATTGCTCCATCTGTAAGAACCAGTATGCTCTAAAGATGTCTAGAATCTTCCCCTTCTCTTTTTCTTGGGCGTCACAAAATTTACAGAATTCTTTAAAGAATGTCCGTCATTCATCTTCCATATAGCTAGTCAGCAGCCACCTGAACACTGAGACCTACAAGTTCTGACAGGATTAAGCTGCATCGTCACACTGTTATGAATCCTCTTCCCGTTAAGGGCAAATGAGCAGTTCTGATCTATCATGTATGTACATGTGATTCACAATGTATTTATTGGCTTTATTCTTCTGCATTTTAAAACATCTCTCCACAAACAATTTATACCTAATCTACAACTAAACACTCAATAAACTAACGTAAAATCACCTTTGCAAGTTTAACAGTTAAGGTACTTCGGCTGTGATTCAGTTCATATTTATCACTCAAAAAATCAGGAAGCAAAAGCTGCCATGAAATGAGTAGCATTATTCATCAACATCAGCGGATGAGAAGAGAGGTTCCAAAACAAAGCTTGAAATTAGAAAATGCATAAACAAGACAAATCAGTAGGAGTATTGTCTTCAGCAAACCACAAGAGCTCAAAGCTCCCCCACCCGTGTGCATGACAATGAGGAAAAGACGATAGCATCTAAGAATTTACTGTCCAGTCTCCATACAGCTGATTTCATATTCTGCCTAATCCTTCATCATCAACATAGAAATATATACTAATCTCTTTAATATTCTAATAGCTTAAAGTGTTAAGTTTGGAGCAGCATTTTTTCTCAATTAAATCAACTTGGTGGAGAAGAAAATTCTGGTGTGATTTTTGCTATAAATACCAAGTCCTCAGGCTGCATGTGAATTAAACTCAAGGAAATGTTCCTGCAGGTCACTCCCATGATTTAAATCATAAATAGTGGAATAGTGGTTAGAGTGTAAAGGAGAAACATACACAAGAGAGCAAAGGAGAGAGCCAATGTGTTGACACAGAAAGAGTGTAACTATGCTATGACTTGCAAGACCTTGGTTCACAATCCTGCTGCCATGAAGGCCAACTTGGAATGGTTATTATTTCTGCATAACCCACCTCACAAGGTTGTTGTGAAAACAAAAGGGAGAGGAAATATGACATTTTGGGTTACTGTGAGGAAAAATGGATTCGAAAAATAATGTTCACAATGTTTCATTGAGTAATTCATCTGTTTACCTACATGACAAATCCAGGCTGATTCTCAGCATATGCATTTGCTTGCTTGACAGTAAACAAATCAACTCCTCCAACAGTTAGAATGTCATCTAGTGGAACTGACTTTTGGGAATACACATGTGCCAGGACTGATTCCCACCTACTCCCCATAAAACTATGAGCCAAACCCTAGAGTTAGCTGGAAACTGCTTAAAGAAAGAAGCTCTGTGTATTAAAGTGGCCAGATGTCTTGGAATAGATGGCGTCAGTCAGTGGTAATTCAGATACACCCCCACCAATGTTCTGAAATATGGGCAAAATCCAGAAGTGAACAGAGTAAATTTCCAGTTGTACAACAAGACTTTCCCCCTTGTTCTTAACTCTGTTGATCCCCCTACCCAAATCTTTGGAAGCTCTCCTAACCTTCCAAATCAGATTTTAAGACTGTGGGGAAAAAGATGAATCACTAGCTCCTCAGCCCACTGATTGAATATTAATGCGCAACATGATTCACTGGAAAAGGCAATAATGCTCAGTAAACTTGAAGGCAGTATTAAAAGAGGAAGACCACATTATAGATGAATTGATTCAATAAAGGACGCCACAGGCTGGCTTTTGAAAAAAATATGAGCAAGGCTGTTGATCTCTGGGGCTCTTGGAAGTCTGACCTGATGACAAAAAACAACAATTCTACCTTGAGTCTTAGAGCTAAAAACAGGATCTGATGCTGTCTAGACTCAATTAACAACAACAGATTAAAGCCACAAGCAATTACACCCCAGCTTCCCACACACAATGCTGAGAGCTCTCTTTTTCAACTACTGTGCACCTTTTTCACACAGCACAGCAATGCCCTCTCTTGCACTGACTTCCAGAGCAGGGTATCAACAGACTGACCATTCAAGTCATCACCCTCCCAAGAATTTTTAATAGGATGTTTAATTACATAGTAAGTCTTACAAGCATTAGTGAATTGCGTTGTTTGGTTTCAATCAAAACTGATCATTAATAAGCACCCAAGGTGAACAGACTGCATTGCAAATATATTAAACTTTTTTGTAAGGAGAGAAATCAAGTCTTATAGAACTATAAGAATATTAACAATTCATTTTGAAACAAGTCTGTACTTTCACTCGCCAAGACTAAGGGGAAGAAAAGCAATACAAGTGTACTTTGCCTAACAAAGTAGATGTGTTCCTTCTTCATCAAAAAAATTGATACCAGAGGCAGAATTAATGTAGAAAGAATAAGGATAGATTCCTACAGCACAAAAGAGAAGAGGAGTTCAATACATTTCAGCACACTTTTTAAATTCAAAACTAAGAATGTGCTCATGTGAAATGAAACAACCAGGTTAGGTAAGCCTTGTATAATTAAAAACATTTCAAACCTTCTAAAGACCATTTGAAAACCTCTTCCAACATGTTTGGAAACATGTTGGGTGGTAGCTACTGAGCCAGGCTAATCTGCTCTCCTCTTTTCTCTTTGTTTTGCTGTTCATGTAAGGGATTCTGCAGACAGCTCTCTTTATCTTGACTGTTGTAGGCAGGTCCACACAACTACAGTAGGATTAGCTACAGCAGAATCCCATTCTTTGCCAGCTCTAGCTTTATAGCATTGTTTACTGCACACAGGTTGCTGCAACCCAGAACTGAAAGTCTGTATTTCTCCCTTCCTCACCACCCTCTCAATGCTGATGCTGCTAAAAAACTTACATCTGGAGGAGAGAGGTAAAAAAAGAGGTCTGTTTGGACATAAAAAAGACTTTGTAAAAAGGAACTCCTTGGCAGAGGCTTTGTTAACTGCAGTAAAAACAATGCCTGCAATAAACAACATTAAACACTTATAACGGACAGATAAAAGTCTATTTCACCAGATGCATCCAAGCCAATGAAAACTTCATTCACAGTTCATATTTACTAGTCTTTAAGATGCCACAGGACTCTCTTCTGGAACATATTCAAAGCTATTTAAAAATTAAATAGAATACATATCAAGGTTTCTTTTAAGTAGGATTACATAACGGAAAGAAACCACATGGCATGATTACTCTGGCAAAAAGAAAGTCTGTGGACTGAGCTGTTTTTTAAAATGAAAGAAAAAATGATGGGGTTATGTCTACTCTCATATAACCCTTTACTTTTGTTACAGAAATCCGTTCTGAACATTCAGTCAAATCTGGTATAAAAACTCAATACTGCCATTTATTGCATTAAAATCTTAACTCTTCAGAGTATTTACAAATGCTTTGCCACAACCACTATGTTCTTAACGGTAATTAGGTTGGAGCTTGAAACTGTTTAAAAATAACAGGGAGGATTTTTTTTTTTAAAAAAGGAAAAATAGTATCAGATTAACATCCCCTGAAAATTCTCACAAATTAAGGGACCTTTGATTTCTCTGCTTAGGGCATGACTTCTGAAATTCACATCATTTATGTATCAAGCCATCTATACATCAAGGAAAGAAAAGCTTAAGAAATGGTAGAAGTCAGACATTAAGTCTCCTAACAATATCTCAATTTGATAATACAAACGTATTCACCTACAAAGAAAATTCAAGCCTTGGCATAGCAAAGACTTTATTGTTTTCCCCCTCTACATCAAAGGTTATCATTAAAATCAAGTTGCTTATTTCATATGTCTCCATACCTAATGCTGATTTGACTGAAAGCCACCTCTGGCTGGAATGTAAGCTTTATTTTTAAAAACTCTCTCACGTATCACTATGAGAATTATTGAGATCACAACTGTGTTGTCTAAGCCTAAGCATATTTAATCAGAAGTAAATCACGGCAGTGTGTAGAGAATCATACTATCTATAGTGGTAACGTGTATAGAATAATACTGCTACTTTGTGCAAGAAGGCCTCTCCATTATCCTTTGATTACTTTTTTATTGTATTCCCAACATCCATCTAAGTCCAGAAACAAAACACATACACTTGGAATTAGAGAACAGGGTGCGTATGTGAATATTTTGAGCCTAGCAATTTGTCTTTTGTACCAGAACTGAACTGAGCTGACAGTTCTTTCACACAACAATGTACCACTGTTTACATCAAACCTTCTTTGGTTCAAAGACCCAGTTTGGGTAGGAAGAAATCATATGGTTGATGACACTGCTAACAGTTGTCAACCTACTGCAAATTATCCACATTTAATAGTCTCAATCAACATTCTGTTCACCTTTGCTCTAAACAGAAAGATGTTTTTTGCACTTTATACTAGGGACAAATTTTAGTCCAGAATGTGCCATCTGTGAATGTTATGGCAGGCAGAATGCAACATACAGCCCTCTTTATTTTCTTTTTCCTAAAAATGGAGAAGCAATTTTTTAAAAAAATAACTGCACACTATTTGGTAAAACATCTGGCCCGACCTTTGTTTTTATTTAAGATAAGAGTCAAACTACCACCTCCCACCCCAAAATATTTAACAAATCTCCCTCAGCTTCCCATTCCATTCAGAGTCCTCAGATTCAAACACCTCAGGACTGGTTCATGAGATGCAGAGAAAAGTTAAACCACTCCAGGGTAAGTTGACTCGACATGCCGCTGCATTGACTGAGCCAATGTTCACAGAAGCCAGATCAAAAGGGAGTAGCTTTGTAAGGGGTGTGTGCCTGTGAGTGCAAAGGGAAGCTTTGTCTCACCCATCTTGGTCCCTAGCTCAAATCTCTAGTTAAAAACAAACAGCCATCACCCCACCTCAGTGGTCTCCGGTTACAAATTCAGTGAAGACTTTCAGGGCTACAGTTTCAAGCAGACAGCAGGCAATGCAACGTGCAGCCTATTGCTCAGCTCTGTTTTGTTTCTTTCCTTCCCTTCCTCTCCTCACTCCTCCCCAACATCTGCTTCTGCTTTTGCCTTTCTTCCTACCTTGCCGGTTGCCCCACATTTAAAATGAAAGCAAGCCAGGGATGACCTTGTGGTCCTTACCCCAAGAGAAGGTGCTGTGGGTGCCAGTCAGTCCGACAAGTTCCTGCAGAATGATTGCCAAGCCAAGGGCTCCCCTTTGCTTCTCTAGGGTTGTATGTGGGAGTGGTGTGTTGGGAGGTATGCATTATGCATGCTTGAGCAGGACCCGTGGCTGTTTGCCTGCCTGTCAGTCCGCCGGCTTAGTTGACGTGGGCAGGGCAAAAGTGTGTGTGTGTGTGTGAAATGGCAGCAGGTTACTCTCAAATCAGACTGGGCACATTCGAGGAAAGAGGCAGAGGGGAAGGCTAGAAAGAAAGGGACAACATCGTCATAGCAATAACCTCTACATCCTATGAGCCAGGGTAACTTCTTTCTTAGTAATTTCTGAAGGGGGTGGGAGAGAAGGAAAGTGGTTTAGTCTATTTTTCAAGACTGCCTGCAAAATCTCCTTTTTTATGAGTGAAAACCTAACATTTTAATTTTATATGACAAAGTTTACCTTGTGGTGAAATAAAGGCACCCCATATATGGTCAGAGGATTTAGAAAGCCAGTTTATAAAAGTTCTAAATCCCTACTAATTATTGCTATATCTTTAGGCAACATTAAATTCAAATACATTTCCTGGGCTTAGAAACTGGTTAAAAATCCTGCCTACTCCATCAGTCTGCTTTTAGAATTCCAGCAGAGAAACTGGCAGTAGTAGATGGCATTTTGATAATGATTATTTTAAGAGAACAATTCCTTTCAACCAACATAACACAGACCACTGATCATTTGGAGGAACACCTTAAAGCAGCTTTCTTTACCACAATGTTATCAGCACCAGTCACCCCTTTATCTAGGAGACAACCCCAGATTAAAATGAGGATTTAAAATCCGCTCTGCTTTTCTGGAAGTACCAAGCATATCTACTCAAAGAGGCATAAACTAATTATCTCAAAAAGTTTTTTTTCCAGTTTTAAATCTTTGTGGAAGGAGAACACTTGGTGGCTCTGATTAACTTGTTGGATCTAAGAAGGGTCATAGTTCAAAAGCAAAAATACAAGTTCTCTTAGCTGCTGTTAAAGTCTCTATCCAACATTGTAGTGACAGCTGCCAACCTAGCTTTAACAGGGGACTGGACCAATTTATGGAGGGAAAGGCTGCGTTACTAATTATGATGGCTATACAACACCTCCAGTATTAGGAGCAGTACGACTCTAAATATAAGTTGCTGGAGATGATTTGTTGGGGGGTAATGTGGTCACCAGGTCAAAAGCAGCTTGGGCCCTGGGATTTCAATGCCCAATACATACCCTTAGAGACACACCTGGAGCATGAAGTCCTAGAATCAATACCCATGAAATCAGGTAGTTGAAAAGAAATCCCATAGGGGCACTGCCTTTTAGAGTAAGAATGTTAGGCTAGAATTCCATATGAACAGTTCCCTCAATTCACATTTTCCCTCCCTAATGCAGTGAAGCTGAAAGGCTTGGGCGACGGGGATGCAACAGGCAAGGCAAACTCAGCAAACACAGAGCCAGTAAAACTAGTAGAAAAGGATTGGTGTGTATAATCAATCATTAAGAAGCTACAAAATCTAATTCAGTTGCGTTTATGTTAGAAGAAAGAAAAAAACTTAACTATTTAGCATTGATGTAGACCCGAGTCGACTGACTCGGACTCAAGTCAGATTTAAGTCGCTCCAGTGACTCGACTCAGCCATAAATGATGAACTGACTCAACTCGGCTCAAGACTTGTATATTTTTAGTGACTGACTTGCTGCCCTTGGTTTAGTAACATAACACATTCATCCAGAAAACTTAGAGCTTTGAACAACAACTCCATCTCTTTTTGTGTACTGGTCACATGACAATCTCTCTCAAGCCTGAAGTGTGGGTGCATTTCTCAGAGGGGAACAGCAAACGGGTTAGGCAAAGGGTTTGAAGCGGACTTGAGGTCTGCTCAGCAGCCTGTCCCTGCTGCCTATTGGAGGAGCCTTCTAAAACTTTTCCTAGGAGCAGAAGGAAAGACTCGCCCCCAGGATGCAGGGTGCATTTCTCAGAGGAGAACAGCAACTGTGTTAGGTAACAGGCTCGACGAGGAAGGATCCTTCTAAAGCTTTTGACGCTTCTGTAACGGGGAGTAAGAAGGATCCTATTCCCCACTTCCAAAGCTGCAGATTGCAAAATTGCAAATGTGGAAGGCCAACTCTGCTTAAACTGTTAAAACTGACTTTATTTTACTCTGTCCAGAAATTCTGGATTACAGGTTGAGGATAAAGTTGGCTCCCAGACTTGAGACTTGACTTGAGACTTGAAACCAGAGACTTGAGACTTGGAGTAAAAGACTTAAATACATCACTACTATTTAGTTTATATTAAATCACCATTTTAAATTTAAGTGGCTGTGTAACCCCTATGAGTTATTGGTTTGGCCCAGCGTGTGGTGAAACCTTAAGGAAGGAGTTGTATGTGCTTGGCTGAGTTCAGAAACAGAGGGAGAGTTGCAGAGGAGTTGTGGTTGCTAGGGATAAGAAATAGGTCCTTTTCACCTTGAATAAAATAGTGTTTTTTTCCATTAAGGGTAAATCTCTTATAATGGAATTTCTATTATGCATTTCCACCTGTTTTGTATAATTTATTTAGGACTTTAAGGCCTGCCTCCAAATGTTGGAATGTTCAGTCTGTATTAAGGCAATCTAACTACCCATTTGGTTTATTTTCTCTTCACAGAATTGGAAGAGACTACAAGGGCCAACCCTCTGCCATGCAGCTGCAGCTTTTTTGGGGGGATGAAACCTCTCAGACACAGATACAAGAAGACTTTATGGTTATCTCAATGATACAATCAAGCCTTCTCTCTGCTCTTCACCAGTGCAGAGCAATACCCTTTTCATTTTTTTTAAATTTAGGATTGATAACAGAATGCCATAAAACTTGAAAAATTCCACTTAAAATCCCTCTAGAAATATTTTCAAATTATAAGAAGCAATCATAAAATATTTTAATTGCTTCTTATAATTTACGCCATGACACCATTCCCCAACCAGTGATGTTATTCACACTCATAATGCTCCTTTTGAAAAATAACTTTGTTACATCCTCATGGCTTGTGACCTGTTAACTTCCTCCAGTCTTGATAGAATTAAGCTACATGCATTTTTTGAGGACTATATGAACTTCATGATATGTTGCACCACCTTCTGGCCACAGGTCGGTAGAGCAATTTAGAATTTACCAGAAGGAAGGTCTGATTCATCTTATTGGTTATTTCTGCACTACACTCTTATAGCGCAATTATTCCACTTTCAACATCCTATGGAATCCTGGGGTTTGCAGTTTCGGGAGGGTCCGTCTGGCCCCTCCCAAAACTGCAAACCCCAGGATTCCACAGGATGTTGAAAGTGGAATAATCGTGCTATAAGAGTGTAGTGCGGAAATGGCCATTGTCAACTGTACAAAGGTGCCATTTAGGAAAGTTCGAGGTATGCACTGTGCCCTCTTCTGTGCGTTTGAGACCACATGATCCATTTCTGACCATTTCACAGATTCTATGCCATTCTTGCAAGCGACAGCTCTATGCATCTACAGAGCACATATACTGTAAGCAGAAATCCTCCTAACTCCTTGATACACGTTGATAGTAAAGATATGGTTATTGTGAGAGTTTTTAAAAATGCAAACAACAGCTACCACCCTTATAATGTTCCTTTGTAATTTCACTGTATATTTTTCAATTTTGTTCAACATATTCCTTATATCTTGCTAAAGGGAAACCAAAACCAACTAACAAAGTGGAGGGGGCAAAGGAGAACACACACTGTTCCAGATTTAGATTTTTGCTCCCCTGGATATTTCTTTGTCCTTCCTTCTCCTGAAATCTTAAGTGGAACCCTTGGAACACAACACTGAAGACGGTTTGCTCCCCTTAGCGCCTGGAAAACCCTTCTCTATTATTAATACATTTTCTTCTGACCTCAGGGCTATAGAGGTGGGCCTTCATATTATAGGATCTGTCTACACGCAGAGGTGTCAAACTCAATTTCATCTTGGGCCACGTCAGCATTCTGGTTACCCTCAAATGGCCGGTTGTATCTGTAAGACTGTATAAATGTATCTACTCTTTTATCATATTAAATAATTGCCTCTGCATTTGATTATTACTGGCTTTAGTAATAACTAGCTCTGAAACTAGAAGTCTAGGAAAAATAACGGCAAACAGATATTCAAGTGTACAACTATTGTACAATTTATTGAAAAATGAGTTTTGAAAACAGAAAGTTGTTTTTTTAAATCATCAGACAAATATTATCAAGCACTTTTTATTACATTAACTTTGTTTAACTTTTTGGTCCGAGTTGAGACTCTCTCTGTGCCTCTTTCAGACCCCCAGCCCTTCTCTGTGCCTCTGCTTCCCCCTCCCCTGTGCCTCTTTCTGCCCCCCCTGCCCCTCTCTGTACCTGGCGAGCCCAATCTCCACATTGCGAGCCCCCAGCTGCCAGTATTCTGAAGAGGGGCCCAGCAGCCAGCACTCACACTCTACTTCTACTTCTGACTGCTCCTCTGTCCAACTCTCACAAGCCGCGTGGAGCATTGCCATGGCAACCCACGGCAATGCTCTGACAGCAAGACTTGACAGAAGAGCAGTCAGAAGTAGATTGCGAGTGCTGGCTGCTGGGCCCCTCTTCAGAATACCAGCAGCCGGGGCCCCACAGTGTGTGGATCGGGTTTGCCAGGTAGAGGGAGTGCCACAGCTGCAGGAGAGGTGTGAGGGCCACATGAAATGGCCTGGTGGGTTGGATTCGGCCCGCAGCCCTTGTGTCTGACACATGTGGTACAGTGTAAGGTCACATATATAGAAAGGAAGAGCCCTGCATATTTGGCAACTGAAGTTTTCAAAAACATTATGGAGAACAGAATGAAGTGGAAGAAGCGACAGGCAGTGTTACATGTTCTCCTGGTCTTTCTTGAACCTGGTGTGAGAGAGTTAACATGCTGCTCAAATCAATCAAATGAAGTCTGAGGTATGTGACAGCTAGACTCGCTCATTAAAAAAGAGAAAACGCTAGGGTACTCCTCATCTAAAATACACGGTGCTGAACTACTAATTGCTCTCAGAGCCACAACAACTCAACAAAAGGTTTTCAGAGTGAAAGCATTATGGCTGATTCATCGAGGTCATGATCTGAAAGAAAGCTTGGGCTGAATAAATCCCCATCACAGCAACACCAACAGTTTAATGAAGATGTGCTCAGTCACCCTTATTAACAGCGATTAGGAGGCAGGACTGTTCGACTACTTTTTCAGCAAAGGCACAATGGAAGCTAATTTCAAAGCAGTGCTTTGCTTGACAGTCTTTAAAATTCATGACCATGCCACAAAGTTCATCCATCAGTTATGAGATAAAGTAGCAGGGGAGGGATAAATCTTTGCCTGTTAAGAAATATTTACTTATGCTCAGTTCAGTTTTATAACTGGGATCTCCATTGGGGAAAGTAATGGACTATGATGGCATCTACTTGGGTAATACTTTGTTCCCCCTTCCGAAATGCCTTTTATGATGCCGCTTTGCATGTCTTCCAAGCTTCTAAAAGAAGTGCCAGAATACGTCTTAAACATCTATCCATCCCTATATATTATGTACATGAATATGTATATACATACGTACACACACACACACACACACACACACACCACCTTTCTCTCAGACTAGGACACAAGACAGCTTCCAAAAAGTTAGAAAATACAATAAAAACATATAATTAAAAATACAAAATTAAAATAAAACAGTATTAAACAACAAGAAAATTAAAAACATTTAAAATCTTACTTGAAAACAAAATTTAAACATGATTACAAAGTATAAATGGATTTCTTAAAAGCTACAGAAAAATGAATTAAAAAGAAATAATTTCAACTAAAAAGAAGAGGGTCCCACAGCTGTGGTTGTCTTAGCCAGTTTTAGTTTCCAAGAAAGGCTCATCCTAAAATCTTATCTCCTTAGCACAAGGTTAAGACTGGTCCTACCATTAGCACATTATTCTTATCGGTGAACTGAGGCAAATGTTTAAGCTTCAGATCAATGAAATCTGCATGGGATTGGCTGAAACATTCTTGTTCTTTGCGTTACGAGATTATTAACTGAGAAAGGCTCTTTTAAGTGCTGGCCCAAAAGATTTTGCTGCCTGAGGCATTATAGCAAATTGCATCCCCACTTTATAAGTTGAGGCACAGAGAATCCAAAGTCAATCAAGATATTATGGCACCAAAGGCAGAAAACTGAACATATATCTTTCCCCCTGACAACAAAAATATCATTGAAATGTTAAGTAACTAACTGTCTGCCTTTCATAATGCCCAAAATCTCCTTCATGAGGTGGCTAATTCAGCCTTTTCCATGTCCTTTCCCGAACAGAACAACCACAATTAGCAGTTGCACTGCACTGGCCAAATTCAAATGATACAGCTGTTCCCAGCATGGAGAACATCATGGTGCATACCCTGCATCTGTCCCAATTTGTCAGGGACAGTCACAATTAACCTTCAGCTGTCCCACTTTTTCAGCTGCCTTTAAAATGCCCCGATTTCTCTCTCTTCTTCCCACTTTCCCACTTCGTCTTCAGCTTACTTGAATTGCTGCAAACTGAATTCAAAGTCCAAAAGTACAGTTAGTCCCCCACATTTGTGGGTTTAACTTTCATGGATTTTTTCTCCAGCCTCTCCTCCCTCTCAGCAGCTCTGATCAGGCCATATAGCCCTTTAAAAACCTGCTCTGCTGCCTGATCAGCTAAGAATGGATAGCAGCCCAATTCCTCAGCGACACAAACCAAGAAAGAAATATAGGGACACCATGCTGACCCATCCCCTTTCCTTCTCCTTTCCCTGGCCTGTTTTGGATGCCCGGTGCCTGCTGTCCCCATCATGCCTGGTTCCCTTCCCACAGACACACATACATGTTTTGATATTTGCAGTTTTTCAGTTTTGCAGGGGTCCTGCTCCCCTAAACCTAGCAAAGGTGGAGGGCCCACTGTAATTTGCGCTCAATTAACTCAGCAGGAGGGTAAGAAGAGGAGGAGACAGAATCTTGGCCTTCCCAGTAGGCTCAGGCAAAAGCGATCTCCTGCAGCCTCTCCAAGCATGTGTATTCTTCCCTATTAATAACGGTTGCCATCGTGATCACACTATTGCTTGGCCAGACATGTCCCTGTTTTTATCTGTCAAACGTTGGACAGTATGTTACTGCACTTGCTTGCCACGTAGTTTTTCGGGATGATGAGCGCTGTCAGAAGAAAGGTGGCAACCTTAGCAAGAATCTCAAATGTGGGTGATATATATATGGATACAAACACAGACTTTGAAGAATTGAGCAATCAAAAACCCTCTGCTGACTGGGCAAATTGGTCAGTTCTGAATCCTCTGATATTTGATTTGTTTAAATCTTAACTTCTTTCTGCTGTTCTTATAGAGAAATGTGCACATACAAACAAAGAGAACTGAACATGTTTTCTCACTGGTCTCCAATTGTGAGTGCCCCTGTTGTTTTTCTAAGATTAAAGCTTCATTCAAAGGTATTAGGAAGACTGGAAGAAGAGAGTGGAGGAAGCTATTCCCTTTAGAGTATCTGCCTGTAAAACACACCAGGCTACTTTTACATATTTTACAAAAGGGACTGTGTGTGTAGCAGAAGACTAAGCAATAGCTCCTGCTGAAGAAAACTTCTGTCTGTTTCATGTGCTGAAGAGAATAAGGGCTGAAAAGGTTTGCGGGAAATTCAGCCGATCTCCAAGGATACCCTGTAGTTTGCACTGATATTACGTTGCTTAAGGCAACAGAGCCTCTGCAAACAAATCAGCTCAGGAGGAGGTAAAGAAATGAATTCATGAAAGCAAAGCCTTCAGAGCCCCCACGTTCTTTTGTACAAAGTTCCCCAACTAGATCCTAACACCCTGGTACAAAGGAGGCTTTGCAAAGTACTCTGGGGAAATCTAGCTGTCCCATTTTCAGAGCCAAGACACTTTACACTACAGGAGGGGCCTGCTTTTGCAGCTCTTGGAAATCACTGAGCCTGCCCATCTCACCCTAACACACAATTCTTAACCCTCATACAGATAGTATTTCCCCTTATCATTCAGGCAAAAGTATGAAGGTCTATGCTCAAAAGACATGTGCATCTATTAACTAGAGACCAAAACTTAAAATTTAAGTTTTTTTTTTGGACTAAACTCTTTGAATTGTTAAAGGCCTTTGCCAAAAACACATTTACAACAAGGATACCCACCTCTAGAAGGCTTTCAGTATAATTTCCGAATCTGCATATAAAGTTGCCATCTGATTAAACAGTGATAACCCCAAATCAGCATCACATTCCAGATGTTCTTGTACATTGTGGAGAGAAGGAGTATTTAGTGCATAATGAATATAGTTATTTATGAAATTCCAGAAAATCCTAGATTATTTCTATGATTATCAATATACCTATGTGGCCAGTGCCTATGTTTCTCCTCTGAAAGGCAGTAGCCACACCTTCAGGCTGACTATTAAAGTGGGAAAATGGTGAAGAGGGAAATATGTAATATTCTTCTCTGCTGCCACTACCCAAGACTACTACCAACCTCCTACAGCTGCATTTGGCATTAAAAGGAGGGAAATCCAAACAGGGATCTCCTGTCATGTGTAGTTTGGCATTCTTGGAGTAACATGGAAACACTAGCAAATGTTGACCTAGTCAGATAAAAGAGGTTATTAGTTCACACCCGACAAATAGAGACATGCACCACTGAATGCTGAGACCTTGGGGAAGGATTATTGCTCAGTGGAACAGCCCTGCTTTGCACTGCAAAATGTTTTTCACACAGGACTCTAGAGGACACTAGGAAAGACCTGTCTGAAACCCCAAAGATCCACTGCCTGACAACACAGACAATGCTGAGCTAGGAATCCAACAACTTGTCTTGGTATAACATAGTACTTATGTCTCTATGGCTAAAAACATTCACCTGAGATTTCAACACTCATACAGGTGTAATGATTTGCAACTAGTTTCAAACACTCTGTATAACATATTGTACAGATCAAGCTGAGAATCACAGAGTTAGATGTTACTGGATTCCAGTTCCAGCACCACAGGCAGCACTAACAACGATGAGGAACACTGGGGCCCTTTTCGCACCTTACCTTTTCACGGTGCTGGGGTGCGGGGATTGCGCGAGCAGCCTCTTGCGAGCGGTGCTTGCATTCCTGCTGCTTCAGCTCCGCAGCCACTGCCTGCTAGCGAGGGCTCCTCCTCCTCCTCCTGCTGCGCAGCCTGGGATTTTCCCAGGCTGTGCTGGGGCAGGACGCTCGAGCGCCGCGGCCCCAGAGGCTCCGCACGCATGGTAAGTGCGTGCAGGGCCCTGGAGCGATGCGTGATCACACACCATTTTTGTCTAGAAGCCAAAAATGAAATAGTGCGTGACCGGCGCCTGCCAGCCCTGGCAGCATCGCGCAATTGCGAGGACGTCATGTGGACAGCTCCTCGCGAGGACGTCATGTGGACAGCCCCTGCGAAAAGGGCCTGGAAGTTGTACTCCAAAAACATCAAGAAGACAGCATGACTTCTATGCCTGGTATACATGCATTTGATACTTCAGTATTCAGAGTGTCACCGGATCTTTACCTCGGAATTTCCGGAAGTCCTCTGAGCTGTAATTGCTACTAAGCAATTTTGGGGGATTTTTTTTTTTTTTGAGGGACTACAATTCCCAGAAACCCCTAGTGAGCATAACCACTGGCTGTGCAGACTTTTGGGAGTACTTACATTGACCCATGGATAAGTGAACCCAGGTTTTGAGGGTTGATTTTTTGACTAAAATTTCTAGATTTATACATGAGTAAATACAGTATTATTCCTCTTGTCTAATTTCCAGATGGAATCAGGGCATTTCAACAGATACATCTGCAATTTTGTGGAAAGTATATTCATTCCCTTCATATTCACTGGGGTTAGCGGCACACGACCCCCATGAAAGTGGAAAAACCATGGATAACTCTAGGCCCTCCCAAACCATATTTAACACACACAAAAAATAAGTTCATCATATTCAACCCACCATGGATTCCTTTGAGGCATCAGGGTTCCTTCACAAGGCAGCTGTGGGTGCCTGGTGGGACTTACTGCCACCTCCACTGCTGCTCCACATCATTTTTAAGAGGGACTTACAAGCCTGTTCACAGTTTCTAAGTCTCACGAGGCTTGCAGTCCCTATTAAAAATGGCAAAGGGCAGCAGTAGAGCTGACAGCAAATAATCTGTGAATAATCAAATCTGCAAAAGTGACTGTTTATTAAACTATCTTTTAATACAAACTTTAATTATGCCATTTTAAAAATATATTTGTTTATCTGTTCATTTCTTTTTTAACTTCTGTAAAATAAGATTTTAGTTGATTTTTTAAAATTATTGTAAGCTCGGAGAAAGGTGGGGTGTTAAATAAATATGGGCTCTCACAGCCTGATGATACAATCTGAAGCAAAAATTCATAAAAAAGATCCCCTGAGCTCAATAGGCCTTACTTAGAGTTACAAGCAAACATACTTAGGACTCCACTTTACACCTGAAGATTCTGTTCAATATGATTAATATTCCAGTGATAGGATCAGCACATTTCTACTCTCTCATTTTCAATTTCTTGCACATCACTGAAGGAAGTCTGGGGTCAAGTCGCCTGCATTTATGCCATTCACGGACATCTATTAAATTATACCTTTGCTCCAAAATCAGCTTCAAGACATTTCAGGAAATTACAGTATTGGATTTTTTAATTTTCATCTCCACTTCTGAGCCTCTTTGATAGCAATCAGTAAACCTCAAGGCTGGAGTGAGTAAGTGTCTGTGCAGGCGCCTACCTATTCCAATATTACCTGGAGCTCCAATTTCAATCCAGCCGGTGATTTCAGCAAAAGAATCCCACTGGCTAAATATAGTGTTTTATTCTTTTCCCAAGTGTCTGAGATGTTTAGTGTGAAGGAAACACAGAAAGGTTATAGAAAAGTCCTGTATTGTTGAGGACCTGTATAAACTAACAATTATAAAGTTTGTGACTCAGCAATAAATACAAATTATTTTTCTTCAGATCCTTAAATGTACCTTTTATAAACCAGTGAACCTGTTGATCACATTATTTTGAGCAGGCTTGTCACACACCGATATGCCTACGTAAATCAGAGAATCATAAAGTTGGAAGAGACCACAGGGGCTATCAAGAGCAACCCCCTGCCATGCACGAACACACATCAAAGCACTCCCGACAGATGGCCATCCAGCCTCTGCTTAGAAACCTCCAAAGAAGGAGACTCCACCACACTCCGATGCAGCATATTTCACTCTGACCGTCAGGAAGTTCTTCCTGAGGTTTAGGTGTATGTGTTCTTATTCAGCCCAAGTCATATCACCAGCAGAACTGATCTCTAAGCTAGCTTCCTACGCTGGTTCCCTTCAGATGTGATGAGCTGCAATACTCAATGGAAATGTTAGCTGGGAGTGATGGGAGTCACAGCCTAACAGATACTGAGGGCACCAGAGGAAGACTGGCCAGAACAGTAGAGTCTCTTTAGTACCACTTCTACAGTTAATAAAAGCCTAAAATTATGGAAACGCTGATATTTCTTAATTTAATCAGTTCTATATGCCCACTGATGTGAAAGTTGCACCTCCTGTAGATAAATTCTCTGTTATCCCCAAATTTGCTTTTAAACACTCTCACACTTTAAAAAACAGAAGTTTGGTGAACTGAGTATAACTGCTCAATGGAAAACCTGAAAGGCAGATGCTACATCAAAGGGATTTTTTTTCTTTCCAAGGAAGCCAAGTGATATCAGTAGGATTGTGCAACATATGATGTATGTCATGAATTTAAAGCAAAGACCCCTCACTATTTAGATTACCTTTGAAGTCAAGGAGATTTTATATCTAAAGTGGTCCAAGAGAAACCAGGCTGGTCCTGAGGCTTTGGACCCACTTTGGAATCTTTTGTCCCAATTTGATACATTTTTGAACTTCTCACAAACTCTCTGCAAGCTTCCTAAATCAAAAAATGTATATAATTTAGTCACTGGGAACTCTAATTTCCAATCAGGAAATGTGTTTATTGGAGCTTGCTTTTTACTTCCAATCAAATTTTTTTTAAGAGAGAGAAAAAGAGAGAGAGGGGGAGAGAGAGAGAGAGGTTTGCAGAACAAATGAGAAACTGTTTCAGTGATTTTGGTGCTCTTTGTTGGTTGTATCTGTGTCAGCATCGATATTCAAGGTCTTTGAGCCAGAACCCTCATAGTGTGGAAATTATGACAGTGTCCAACCTGTTAGTGAGGGAGGGAAATTAAACCCCCAGATTACCTGTTTAGTGAGGGAGGGAAATTAAATCCCCGGTACTTGTGTTATCAAATTGTTCTCTCTTGCTCACCCAGTTTCAGGAACATCAAGTATAGAGTTCCACTAAGTCTTCACATCCTGAATCAAGCTCTGCACCCTTCAGTACCAGCCTTCAACATTTTCTTTCTGGGTGCACTATAAAAGGAGGATTTCCTCCTCCTGCCAAAGGTGTTGCACACTGCCAATTTTTAACAGTGAGGAGAGTTGAACTTTCCATCTTTGCTGCATCCTCTGTTCTGCCCCAAAACAAATGCTCTTTTTAAAAAGAGGAGGACTGAGAAGGACCAAACTTCTCATTTTGCCTGAAACGGGAACAGTGGTGCACACATTATAAAACTATGTGCCTGCATGTTAGTCATGCAACAAAGAACATGAACAGACACGCCTCAGAAGGTATTACCAAACTTTTGAATTCAAAAACATTAAAAGCATTGTTGAACTTCCTATTATAATTAACAAGAGAGACTCCTGGGACTTCCAAAAACAGGGTGAAGTGAGACTGTGCCTTGAATATTTCTGAACAAGAAATAAAAGGGATATTCTTCATTTAATTACTGACAGCAGCCTTTTTTTTTTTGGTTAGGTTTAATAAATAACTGCCATAATACTGCCCATGCAGGCAATAATTGAACAGTTTGGTTTTGCACCCATCACAAATTGGCTAATGTGGATTCAAGTCTTCTGAAATGCCACGTAATATATCAACCTTAGAAACAATATGGAGAGGGAATTTAAAAAAACCAGAATAAACTCTGCAACAGCTTTTATTTAGGAACAAATCACTCACGAATAGCAGATAACATTTGGACCAAAATGTTTCTCCTGACATTCTCTATTCTTTTATATGAAATCTGCTTCCAATTAGCTCCTTGTGCTTAAGAACAGCTAGGCCTAAAATTGATCCTCTAAACCTCTCATCAAGGCTAAACCACATTCTTCTGCTTGTTACCGGTATGATTTCTTCATCCCTTCCCAGGCTTTTGACACAACCACATTAAGGTACAAAGAAGCAGAGTCTTATTTCTGTGTGAGGCGCCCACCCTTCTCCTTCCAACTCCTTGTGTGGTCCTGCCAGTTTCTGGGGACAGAACTTGGTTATGTTGATGAGAAATGCCAGCTTTGAATACAGTTGGCAATACACATGCTCCCAACAGTTCTGTACAGTTGGCAATATGCACACTTCCAACAGCCTGAGCATATGAGACAAGTTACAAATAATACCAATCTGTGCTACCACTAAAACCTCATTGATTTGATCCCCAGCCACTTGGAAACCACATCAGGAGATGGCAAGCAAATCAACCATGTAGTTAATTCACAAGGAGAGACTAGCTCACTGTGGTGTTGCAAGATTCAGTCCCAAACAGTAATCAGTGAACTCTATATATTTACAGTGCTTTTACCAATTCTAGCTTGTTTTCAATCACAGCGGGTCATACACAAGTACATAAACACACACACCACTCTAAGGGCCTTTCTGCACTACACTGTTATAGTGCTATTATTCCACTTTCAACATTCTCTGGAATTTTGGGGTTTGTAGTTTGCTGAGGCCAAAGAGCTCTCTGGCTGAGAATTCTAAATGCCCCTCCCTAAACTGCAAACCCTAGGATTCCATAGGATGTTGAAAGTGGAATAATAGCACTATAACAATGTAGTGTGGAAAGGCCATAAGAGCCTGTTGCTCTTATCTTCCAACTCCACACCTTGTTAGCAAAACCTGCAGGAAGTTGGGGGTTTTCTGCAGTGCACAGTAGCTCATGGTCATTGAAAATGCAGTTTCTCAATTCTGCAATTAGATCCCCACCACTTGAAGGAAAAGGCAAGTGGTTTTAATGCTGGACTACCACCCTGGAAAATAGGGTTCGGTTCTCTGCTTAGCCATGGAAACCTACTGGATGACCTTGGACACGTCATACACTCTCAGTATCAAGAAAACTCTGTGATAGGTTCTCCTTAGGGTTGCCATAAGTTGAGAACAACTTGAAAGCACACAACAATCTGACATAACTGTGTCTTGCTGCAAACTATCCCACTAAACTACTGCCCATCAAAAACATGCTTGACTTTCCACATTGGATGATGACAGAGAGTCAAGAGAGCCAAAGGAAGCATGCCAAACCCAGTCAAGACATCTATTTATTTGCAGAGCCTTCCCACAATGTTCAGATTGCCCTATTTTGCTCAGCGTGTCACTCAGCATTTTACCGAGAAAAGCTGACACTTTCAGTTTGAGGCAGCTATCCTTTAAACTTGTTATACATTTTCTCCACTGCCTAGAAACATCCCTAGTTACAAAGCCCTCTGGCATTGTCCCCAAAACCCAATGCTGGATGCACAGGACAGCAATTTTTAATTCTTTTGAAACAGTGAAGGAGGGTGCATTGTTTGCATGGATCTTTAGGCTCTCCACCTTCCAGCATAGTGGGAAGGGGAACCAGGCTTAATTCCAAATTGCAAAATGAAACCTAATTCTATGTTTTGTTTCTAACAGTCACATAGCCTATTTATTTCTCTCTGTAAGGACCATAGCAGACATGACTTGAAGATCAATTGTTCAACTCTCACCATCCTCCTCCTTCGTTTTAAAGAATATGTGGGGAATGATGCTTAGATTCTCACCATACAACACAATTCTGGGAGACAGGGTGCTTCACCAACTCAGCTCCTAACACACATGGCACTGGGTAACAGGCTATGCTGCCTCCTTCCCACTACATGTTTCAAGAATAAGTAAATAGGACTTAAGGGAAAAAAGGGTTTCCTGAGCCAGACACCAACAAGTAAAAGGTGGAAACTTTTAAAGTGGAAAATGTCTACACCTGTGAATGAAGGAAATGCAAATATCTGGAACAGCAATGATGTCCCAACTGCAATTTTAAGTAATCTGTAAAGCATAAGGAGCTTGCTTACCAGTTGAGTCTGCTGCAGATACTCCCCCACTGGTCAGATCTTCTGTATTTATGGACTGAAGATCTGTATAAGAGGGAGTGACACTGGGACTGCTGGTGTTTTCTGACGTAGTTGTCCAGCTGCTGTCTGAGGTAAGAGGCTGTCCTTCAGAAGATCCCAAAGGAGGACATGTCCAGCAGAATTTTTTTGGAGGAGAGGCTTAAGAGAACAAGAAATTTGTGGAAGGTAAGCAGTACCAAAAAGGAGTAGGGAGGAATATTAGAAAGTAAAATATTGCATTGTGCAAAATATCACAGAAATGTTTGTTTGTTTAATCAATTAATTAATACCTCACCTTTCCCCCAATACCTACGGGGCTGATAACAAAGATTAAAACAAAATATTGCTAGAAAACTATCATAATACGAAAGAATAATGAAAAAGCCAGTTAAATCATTATAATTATTAAAGAAGCACAGAATTAAAAGGTCTGAAACTTTTTAAAGTTGAAACAAACTAAGCAACAACCTCTATTAAAGGTAAATCACTCCCTTATGCAACAATCATTTAATGGCCAAAAGCCTGTCTAAAAAAGAAAAAAGAAAATGCAGTTTCTCAAAATTTTCCTGGCAAGCTTTCCTAAGGCAAGGAGAGTGTCTGAGCATGCCACAGGGTAATTAGCAGCTTAATCTTATGAATACTCTTCAATTGTTATAAGGTAAACACTGGAGATTTTATACACACTGCACATTCATTCCAGTGGGCAACCTGAAGCCCACAGACTTAATTTCAAGAGCCTTCTGCAACTGAACAGGTCAGATCTCTGGCAGGAGTTGTTGTTCTCTGCCCCTTGTGGAAAGAGGGAAGGAGGTGGGACAAAGACAAAATCAGTGGCAGAAAGAGTGAAAGAGGATGGCTTGCCCACTGCCAATATGCCATCGCCACCAGCAGGATACATTTGATCGATTGTGGCCCCTGACAGAAAAGAAGTTCTTTATTACATCTGATGTAAGCCAGACTGGTATCCTGAGCTGGTTGTCCAATTAACATTGGAATGTTTCCTAACTTTCCAAAGTTTGCACTTACTGCAAAACACTGTTTTAGTCAAAGCTGAAGGCGAAAGCTTTCACTAGTCTCCTCTTACACATTAAGAAAATGTGGAGAAATAACATGGAGGTCTGAGGCTTTATGTGGTTGATTGCCTGATTCACACTAATCTTAACTTTAGGTTATTGCGAATAAGCTGTAGCAATTCCAAACCATGGTTTACAATCTGTACATGCAGAGGATCTCTTCAAGAAATACCATTCTTTGCAAAATGCAGTGAGCCACTGTGTGCATAGAATCTCCTTTTGTACTGCTCATATGTGCTTGGATTCCATGCACACGGATATAATCAATAGATGGAGGCAAGAGGAAAGGACTGGGCTTGTTTCCATTATCTCTTTTACCTCTCCACACACACATTTGGAACGTGTGGGTGGAGCTATTCTTTCCACACCAAAACCCCAAATCCAAACAGCTTCTATCATTTGGAGTATTAAAAGTCACAGCAGAACATACTTTTACTGGCCCTGAAAACAAGTTCTATCTAGCTCCAGAAATTTTCCTCCAAATCTTTTTTGATTATACAATATCCTTAAAAACACAATGATCAGTGTAAATCACAATGAGTTTTCCATGTAGCTTACTCCCAGTAAGTAAGAACAGGATTGTAACCTAAATCTCCATCTCCACTCACTACAACAATTCACCCCTTGCACAAGGCAGTACTTTAGATTTATCCTGATTTTACCATCACCTCAAGCTGTCTCCATTTTCAGCTACTGCCCTCCTTTTTCCTTGACTGTTTTTTCCTTGACTCTTGCTTAATACTCTCCAGCTTCAGAGTAGATATACAATAAGCATCATGTGATTCTTGTTCTATTGTGCCTCTCCAAGGACACAAGATAAAAGTCCAGGTTATTTGAGCTATTTAGAATCAGGGAGAGTCCTTGAGAGAAGTGTGGGCGAGATGTCACAAATCACAATAGGACTTTTTCTAGCTCTGATTTTCATGTCTCAGTGCATGTCAGGATGCAGCACAATCAAGTAATATATCTAACTAATAACCTACTGACTTGTGATCTCAATACAAGAGACAACTTAAATGTGGGTGGGTTATGATCTGGTCCTTACATTAACACTGTAATATTAATATATTTCTAACTGATTCTTTTACATATCACAGTGATAGTAATCATATTAACATGTGAGGTAATTTCCCATCCCTTTGTTGTTGTGATCCCTTCCCAAGACCTCTGCCACATTCCTAATTGTAAGTAATTAATTTAATTTACATCCCATCCTTTTCCTTGCCCAGGACTGAAAGCAACTTGGACTTAGACACATGGTCTTAGAGACAATGGACAACTTAAGACACATTCCTTTTAGGTGGTAAATTTCATGCACATTTTTACAATATTTGTATCCAGCTTTTAAGCAAATATTCAACATTTGAAAACTCAACAACTAACATTAAATAAAATATTTTTAAAACAATAAAAAATGGTATCAGAGCACCATGGTACCAGAGCTTGGAAAGTTACTTGTTTAGATTAGAACTCTCAAAGTCCCCAGCCAGAATGGCCACTGGCAACTGTAGTCCAAAAAAAAAAAAGTAATTTGTCCAAGCTCTGAACAGTGATAGAGACCATGCTTTACATGTAGACGATCCCTGCACAAGCCCTGAATTTTAAAAGGATCAGGGAGCAGGTAAAATGACGGAACTCTTGACTTTGCCCTTATTTTAACACCAAGTTAAAACAAGTTTTTCATTTTAATATCTGGTAGCTAAAATAATGGCTTAGTTCTGATATGTCAAGCTTAAGTTAAAATTATTTGAATACTATAATGCATTTAAACTGTTGATGTTGTTTTAAATTGTTTACAAGTGACGTACAAGTGACTTCACTGACCTGCTCTGAGATTTGCTTATACACTATGCCACATCTCAGAAAAAAAATCCTCCAATATGTCCAGCATATTGGACAGCATTTTAAACAGAGGACTATCTTTTAACTCCTTTTGATTACATAGGATAATGAATGGGGGAAATGTGTAAGGCCCAAGTCAAGTTCTGTGAAATGGCTTTATCTCAACAAAGTGCTAGTTCTTTGGCTGGGCAGAGCAATAGGAAGTCTAGTCTACACAATCCTAGATCAATTTCCATAGAAGCTTCCAAATTTTGCCTTCAGAGGAAAGGTAGGGTAAATATTTTCCTTCCATTTTCATTTTCAATGAAATTAAGTATGCACTAGTTCACAGATTCTCTCTATTAGCGTTACCTATTGCTAACCCCTCAGATGTTACTATAATAAATCTTAGTGTAGAATGATATTCCAACCTTTTTGAGCGCACTCCAGTGAAGTGCTAGTCCAGGGTGCATCTTCAAACTGGACCCATGTGTTAAATGATGAAGATAAATCAGTCTTTGGAGAGGGCTGGCTTTCAGGTGAACATTCTGATGTGGTCTCCACAGCCGGTTTGTCCACTGCGTCTCCAAAGTTAGCATGTTCAAGAGTCTGAAATTCTTGGTCCAGGTTTTGGATGCCTTCAGAGGATGTATCAGAAGAAGAAAGAAATCCCTCAAGAGGTTCCTCAGTATGCCCTGAAGTGACATCCAAAATGTAAAAGAGAATAATGTAGCATCTCTCTGATAATTTCTTTTTTGTAAATCATCTATGTCAAAAGATGACTTAAAAGCTTTCAGCTACTCTGAGTAGAACTACAGTCATCCCGCCACATTCCTCGGGTTGGGGCACAGGATCCCCGTGAAAGTGGAAAAACTGTGAATAACTCTAGGCCCTCCCAAACCATATTTAACACACACAAAAAAAGTATGATCACCATACTCAATCCACCATGGATTCCTTTGAGGCATCAGGATTCCTTCACACGGCAGAAATGGGTGGCTGGTAGGGCTTACGGCCACCTCCACTGCTGCCCCACACCATTTTTAAGAGGGACTTACAAGCCTTGTTTGCAGTTTCTCAGTCTCATAAGGCTTGCAGTCCCTATTAAAGATGGCATAGAGAAGCAGCAGAGGTGACAGCAAAGAATCCATGAATAATCAAACCCACAGATGTGGAGAGCTGACTGTATCATATTTGTTACGAGGTTAAATTTCTCTCTCTCCTTTTCTCTCTCCCCATTGCAGACATTCTGTAAGGCATCCTGCAAGTTATCCTGTGTCCTCCTGTTATTGTGCTGTGAATTTACCCATCCTCATTAGACAATGAAGTGAAGATGGATAGGCAATACTGAAGTGTTATTAACCTTTGCAATGTAAGTACCCATCATGACAGCCCTCTTAGCGACAACCCCAATGGGAGAAAAAAAATACAGGGAAATGTGTTGATCCATAACAACAAACCAGTTCAAGCACTTTTTTTTCCTCTTCCAAGACCAGATCTTTAGTAAAACTAGTGATTCTTAATTACTCATTCCAGACCAAACTGCCCAAAATATTTTACCCAAGAGGCGTAACTCATAAACAATGTATTGCTGTTGAGAAATCTATCCCAACTTTCCACCACTGAAAGGATTGTTAAGAGGGAACAATAAACCTTGAAGGGGGTGGCAGATAACACCATTGTCCCTGTGGATCAAAGTCTTGGTTCCAAAAACTGGAAGTAGTAAACACACACTGAAACAGCAGCTTGTGGGGGCAAGTTGAAGTACATGATAGTACAAAGAGAAGAAGGGAATTCAGTACAGGGTTCCTGTTTTATTTTCCCAGCACCAACCTGTGTTTTTGATGAGCTGAAACTGAAGAGCGGTGAAAGCTTTTCTGAGAGCAACAAATTATCTTCGAAGGAGTGTTGAAAATACTGTTCTTTCTTTAAAAAGCCAAGCCATGGAGAGAATACTTGCAAGTTGCCTGGCAAATACATTTTCATAAGAATCTGTCTCAAAAATGCTAGCTGTAATTAAAAAATTGCCCTTATGGGATAAAAAAAGTATGGGCATTCTCAAAATAAGACTGTGATTGTATTGTCCAATACTGAGGACATCCACCCTAAGCACACTGTTCAGTGAAACACAGTTTTGCTAGATTGCTTTCCTCTGAGTTCATGAGTCTTTTCCCATAAAGTATTAACATTTTATGAATTCTCACCTTGATAAAAAGAAAATCAACTTCCAACCTTAGCAGTGAGGAGGACAGTTGGGGAAGTGCCAGCGGGTCAAGAACTTATTTGGAATGCTACCATCAGTGTACAAATAAAAAGGCACAGAAAAAGGCGGAAAGTACCATCAATCTGCCTTAATGGAGGTGACTGCACCTGTATTGAGCTATGTCAATTCACTACAGCCCAGAGGCATCTCTGGATTGAGGCAAAACAGTGCAATGTTACCTTCGCTAACTTTAGTTTGATCTACGACAGAACCCTGTTTCATCAGAGAGAAGGAACCTACCGCTGGAGGGAAAAGGTATGTGTGGCCCATCACTGAAGGAGACCCACTCAGACTGCTGGGAAGCAATGATATTGGCCAGTGAGGTCATGCTTGTTGCTGATTATAACTCATCTTCACACCACCAGCAGACAATGTAGTCAGCAGAGGGTAGGTGCTTCTTTTGCAAAGTGCTTGTTCTCATCTGAAACACAGCAGCCATAAGAAAAAAGAAAAGGATAGAGATAAACAATTGAATCATACAAATACAATTTAAGAAAAAATAACAGAAAAGAGCATATTAGCCCAGTCTTCCCCTCTAGCATCCTCCCAAAGAGATAGATTACAGCTTCCACTATCAGATTAGAGTGGTGATGCTGTCTGTGGATGATCGAAGTTGTAAGCAGTCATGGTGTAAGAGGAGGTGAGAGGTTAACTTGGTGTCTAGAACGTTCCATGACTGATTTTAAAAAGCACATTCTTGTAGCAATTCTATTTACAAAATAACTTTTGGGGATAGCATAGTCCATGCTAAAACTGAAATCCCCACAGAGCATTATAGATATGTTGTGGTTGAACAGTTTCATAGGGAGCGTTGATTTTCTACTCAGTGAACACACTGAAGAAAGAAAGAAAGAAAGAAAGAAAGAAAGAAAGAAAGAAAGAAAGAGGAAGGAAGGAAGGAAGGAAGGAAGGAAGGAAGGAAGGAAGGAAGGAAGGAAGGAAGGAAGGAAGGAAGGAAGGAAATCAGTTTAATGCTAAAGTACTCTTTTACAGCTAATTCTGCTGAAGCCACTGGCACTTACTTCACACAAGTGCACCTTGATTCCGAACAGAAAAACAAAGTTGGTGAAGTTCATATGCATGTGTGAAAACATATATCAATAAATTGTGCTGATCTTATTTGAAATGTGACTTCTATTATTCCACTTTCAACGTCCTGCGGAATGCTGGAATTTGTAGTTTATTGAGGCCAAAGAGCTCTCTGGCTAAGAATTCCAAAGGTCCCTCTCTAAACTACAAATGCTAGGATTCCACAGGAAGTTGAAAGTGGAATAATAGCAGTATAACAGTGTAGTGTGAAAATGGATGTTGTTTCAGCAGGCAGTAGCCACAGAAGCAGACAAATATTACTACTCTTGCTTCCAGTGGTGAAAAGATTTGGACAAGCATAATTTCTTCAAGTAGAATTGGCGCAGATAAGCTCTTTGTGAACTGGACTGCCTTTCCTTCTCATCTGGTATTTAAATCTTTTTGACCAGATAGCATTTAGAAAGAAAGAGAGAGGTTATGACCAGTAAGGTTTCAAAAACAATCAAGCTTTTACACTACTCTATGCCTAGCCTTTTCCCTATGCATCCTCTAGTGCTTGGAAGTAACTAGTTTAATTAATCAAAAATAGTTTCTTGTTATTAATTCCTTTTCATAATAAAAAGATACATCTCTGTTACTTTATAGCAGTAACCTACCAAAGGATAATTTCACTTCCAAAATAACTGTAATTTTTCAGTTACATATACAGTTGTAGAGATGTGGCACAAATGAATGGCAGAAGAGGAATACAACAAGGCTCAGTACTTGTTATATTGTGGATGCTGAGGAGTCAGTGAGGTAAACAGGGTATCACCACACCATACTACATACACTTTATCTCACCTAATTTTAGAACCTAAGCATAGTTAGGCCTGGTTAATACTTAGATGGGAGAACATCAGGGAATACCAAAGATCTCCATGTAAAGCTAAGATAAAAAAGAGCTTCTGCTTGTGAAAGGTAACTAAACTGAACTAGCTGGACCAGTGGTCTGACTCAGTAGAAGATAGCTTCCTGTCTTCTTATGTCCCTATGAGAAGTGTGTGTTTTCTACCAGACGCTAGCAGCTTGCAGCACTGAGACAGATTTTTTAAGTAATTAAACAGTAACTATTTCAGTTACCTGTGAGAAACAGAGAAATAAAGAGTTACTTTTGCCATTATTATTATAAATGGTAACTAACTACTCAGAAATATTCTGTTCTACATCTTCTTAGGCTAAATAGATTAAGTGGAACATCTACAAACACAGAAATATACGGATCTGGTCTCTGTGTTTGTCCAGTTACAAAGTCTTCAGAAATGAATGTTATGTTTACATTTACTTGCATTTTGAGAGTTTCCATAGAAAGGTCAAGATCTCATAAACTAATTCTGCTGCTGATTGCATGGAATTAAATAAAGCCAAGTCAACAAAGAAAATCCTTATGGAATAATAAACTTTTGAAACAGGGCCAGTACTGATAGACTCTAGCTTCCAACAGCCCCAACCAGCATGATGATGGGCCACAGGGAACTACAGTTCAGCAACACTCAGAGAGCCACAGTTTCCCTATCCTTATCTTAAAATAAGTCATGCTTCTATGGCATCATGTAACCATCCAGATGCTATTTGACTGCAAGTCCCAGCAGCCTTAGTGAGCATAGCCAACAGTGAGGAAAACAAAGAGTTGCAGTCTTAACAACATCAGGAAGGCCACATGATCCCTCCTCCCATTCTACAGTAATTATAGTGCAAAATATGGGGCCCAAGTTTCCTACTACAAGCTCAGTGCAAGTTCCTTTCTAACAACTTTGATACACAGTGTAGAATTTTTCATTTTTCACAGCAGAATGCATCACTTCTCATTTCAGAATATACAGAATGAAAGTGGCTCCTTGTACCCAGAGGTTTCCTATGCAAATGGCATTTAAAAATATAGTTCAAATACAATATTCTACCCAACCACCAACACAAAGGATATAAAGTGCCAAGCAGGAGCATGAAGAACAAACTAGGGAATACAGCCAGCATTAACGTACAGACTACGAGCTTATGGGGACAAAGCTTAAGGACCTTGGTGCGCAGGTGGTCATTTCATCTCTCCTCCCTGTTCAAGGATATGGCGCACGAAGGGAAAGGGCAATAGCAGAGGTCAACAACTGGCTCCGCACATGGTGCCGCCGGCAACAGTTTGGGTTTTTGGAACATGGCCTGAATTTCCATGAACGTGGGCTTCTGGCAAGGGATGGCCTGCACTTCACGAAACTTGGCAGGAATGTTTTTGCAAAGTCTTGCACGGAGGATTAAGAGGTCTTTAAACTAAGTTCCACTGGGGAGGGAGACAATATTATTCATGGCAAAGACTCAGCGAGTACGGGGGAAAAGGCCCAAATGATAATGACCAAGTAGTACAAGCGTCCAATGGTGGGAGGAGTAGAAACTATAGTACAGGACTTGCAGGAAGGGCCCGGGGATTTAAGTGTCTCTACACTAACACGCAGAGTATGGGAAACAAGCAAGATGAACTTGAACTCCTAGTACAACAAAATAAATACAATTTGATAGGCATCACTGAGACCTGGTGGGATGAGTCTCAGGACTGGAATGTAGGAGTAGAGGGGTATAGCCTATTTTGTAGAAATAGACCAAACAAGAAAGGAGGAGGAGTAGCCTTGTATGTCAAGGATGTTTTCACCTGTGAAGAGAACCATGACTTAAACTCAGAAAGCCAGGTTGAGAGCATCTGGGTAAGAATTAAGGGAGCAAGAAACAATAGGGATATTCTGGTGGGGGTTTACTACAGATCTCCAACCCAGACTGAGGACCTTGATGACGCCTTCCTCAACCAAATGACCGCGCATTCAAAAAGGAGACATACAGTAATAATAGGAGATTTCAATTACCCGGATATATGTTGGCAGTCAAACTCTGCCAAGACAGCAAGGTCCAGCAAGTTTCTTGCTTGTCTTGCAGACAATTTCATGGTCCAGAAGGTGGAAGAGGCCACAAGCGGATCAAATATTCTAGATCTGATCCTGACCAATAGGGATGACCTTGTTAATGAGGTAGAAGTGGTTGGATCTTTAGGGGGGAGTGACCATGCCCTATTGGAATTTGGCATTCAGTGGCAAGGAGAAGATAAGTGTAGCCACACACTCGTCTTAGATTTTAAAAAAGCGGACTTCTGTAAACTTAAGGAGCTGCTGGCTGAAATTCCGTGGTCAAGAATAGTGAAAGAGAAAGGAGTTCAGGAGGCATGGGAGTTCCTTAAAAGGGAGATACTGAAGGCACAGTCTAAAACTGTGCCAATAAGGAGGAAAAATGGAAGGCATCTGAAGAAACCAGAATAGTTGACTAAAGAACTCTCAGCTGAGCTAAGCGTTAAGAGAAACGTGTACAGGAAATGGAAGAGGGGGGAAACCACCAAAGAAGAATTTAAGCAGGTAGCCAGGAGATGTAGGGAGAAGGTCAGAAAGGCTAAAGCACAGAACGAACTTAGGCTGGCCAGAGACATTAAAAAAAATAAAAAGGGCTTTTTTAAATATGTCCGCAGCAAAAGGAAAAAGGAGGCGATAGGGTCACTCCGCAGAGAAGATGGCGAATTACTAACAGGGGGAAAAGAAAAGGCAGAACTACTTAACACCTTCTTTGCCTCAGTTTTTTCCCAGAAGGATACAAGCACTCAACCTGGCGGTTGGGGAGCAGGTGAGGAAGCAGGGGAAATGAGGCACATAATAGGTAGAGAGGTGGTACAAGAATACCTGGCCACACTGGATGAATTCAAGTCTCCAGGGCCAGATGAATTGCATCCTAGGATATTAAAAGAACTGGCAGAGGTCATTTCGGAACCGCTTGCTATAATCTTTGAGAAATCTTGGAGGACAGCAGAAGTTCCAGCAGACTGGAAGAAGGCAAATGTTGTCCCCATCTTCAAGAAGGGAAAAAAAGAGGACCCAAATAATTATTGCCCAGTCAGCCTGACGTCAGTACCCGGAAAGATCCTGGAGCAGATCATTAAGCAGTCAGTTTCTAATCACTTAGAAAGCAATGCGGTAATCACGAGACGTCAACATGGATTTCTCAAAAATAAGTCATGCCAGACTAATCTGACCTCTTTTTATGATAGAGTTACTAGCTTGATAGATGAAGGGAATGCTGTGGATGTAGCATATCTCGATTTCAGTAAGGCCTTTGACAAAGTTCCCCATGACATTCTTGCAAAGAAGCTAGTAAAATGTGGGCTGGACAGAGCTACTGTCAGGTGGATCTGTAACTGATTGACTGACCGTTCCCAAAGGGTGATCACGAATGGCTGCTTTTCATCCTGGAGAGAAGTGACTAGCGGGGTGCCACAGGGTTCTGTCCTGGGCCCAGTGCTGTTCAATATTTTCATCAACGACTTGGATGAAGGAATAGAGGGCATGCTCATCAAATTTGCAGATGACACCAAATTGGGAGGGGTTGCTAATATGCCAGAGGACAGGATCAAAATTCAAAATGACCTGAACAGATTGGAGAGCTGGGCTAAGGCTAACAAAATGAAATTCAACAGAGAGAAGTGTAAGGTCCTACACTTAGGTAGAAAAAATGGAATGCACAAATATAGGATGGGGGACACGTGGCTGGATGGCAGTACGTGTGAAAGGGATCTAGGAGTCTTAATAGACCACAAGCTGAACATGAGTCAGCAGTGTGATGCGGCAGCCAAGAAAGCTGATGCAATTCTCGGCTGCATCAATAGGAGTATGGTGTCTAGATCGAGGGAGGTACTGGTACCACTCTACTCTGCTTTGGTTAGACCTCATCTTGAATACTGTGCCCAGTTCTGGGCACCCCAATTCAAGAAGGACATAGTCAAGCTGGAGCAGGTCCAGAGGAGGCAACCAAAATGGTGAAGGGCCTGGAAGCCAAACCCTATGAGGATAGACTTAGAGAGCTGGGTATGTTCAGTCTGCAGAAGAGAAGGTTAAGAGGGGACATGATAGCTATGTTTAAATATTTGAAGGGATGCCATGTAGAGGAGGGAGAGGGCTTGTTTTCTGCTGCTCCAGAGACCAGGACAAGGAGCAATGGATTCAAGCTGCAGGAAAGGAGATTCCACCTGAACCTCAGGAAGAACTTCCTGACAGTCAGGACTGTCCGGCAGTGGAAATATGTAGTGGAGTCTCCTTCTTTGGAGGTTTTTAAGCAAAGGCTGGATGGCCATCTGTCCGGAGTGCTTTGAGGGTATTCCTGCATGGTAGGGGGTTGGACTGGATGTCCCATGTGGTCTCTTCCAACTCTACATTTCTATGGTTCTATGATTCTATGACTGCTGAATACTTATTATCAGGGACACTTGAGAAGCAGCCAATGAGTCATCGGGTCTCCTGAAGTCCATAAAATAAACGTTGTTTTGAAATCTCACTTCTGAATAGCTCTCTAGCAGCAAGTTCTTCCCTCACAGAAATGAAGAGCCTGTCCCGCTTAGAAGTCATATCTCTTGCTGGTGAGCTCCAATTCTAATTCCAGAGATGTAGGGGTAGCTGTGGAAACTCAGAGAAGCTCTTATTCGACCCATTCAGAGGGTTAAAAAAAGCAAGTCTCAACACATTCAAGGTATGTAATATGCAAGCACCATAAATTTAATCAGGTTTCCAGAAACCATAGCCAAGTCAGTGAGCGGTTGCTCAGTTGTTGCTCATTTGCTGTACTGTTTATGAATTCCAAATGACAAAGAAATTCAGTGAAAATGTCTAATTGGGGATATTATATTTTAACAAATATTACTTTCATTGGGAGAAGAAAATTTGTCAGACAACTAGGCTGTCTTCAAATGCCTATCTATATCCACAGACCAGAAACGTTAGCATTTCAGGTTGCGGGCATTTAGGCATTTAAAAGCTAGAAGAGAAGCAGATGTCCAACAGGTGCAGTTCCCCAAGCATAAAGATGTAGTGATAGAAAAAGCTATATATTCAAATACCATCTGTATCAATCCTCTGCAGACACACTGAATCCACTACCTTTTTTTAATTAAATATTTTTACTGAATTATAATTGAAAAAAATTAAAAACATACATACAATGACTAAGTGGATGATTCAATGAATGATGACCCTAAGGCAAACCTGTCACAGGGTTTTCTTAGCAAGATATGTTCAGAGGGGGCTTTGCCTTTGCCTTCCTCTGAGACTGAGAGAGTATAACTTGCCCAAGGTCACTCAGTGGGTTTCCACGGCCAGGGAGGGATTCAAACATCGATTTCAAGAGTCATAGTTCAACATTCAAACCACTACACCATGCTGGCTCTCTTGCACAGAAAGCTACCTTGAGACTAAATGAAAAAGAAGCTAGCAATCCTACCTGGAAACCTTTTACCAAGGACTTGGACATTTTTGTGGCTGAGCCATGGCACTGAAAACAGCTTCTGAGGCTGAGATCTGATGGACCCTGGCTCAAATGAAGCCCTCTTGGCAATTCTCCACATCTCCCTCTCTACTCACTTTTTAAAAATCTTTATACAGTTTCCTTGTTCCCTGCTGAGAAGCAAATTGGCAAGTTTTATTCACAACTGAGAAGGTGGAGTGTATCATTGATACTGACCTCTCCCATTAAAATTTTATGCTGCTGTAAAATGTGTTTTTAAAAAAATCTTCACAAAATACAAGTGAGGCTTTAGACAAGCAGACTAAGTTGTTGTGGCCTCTGTTCAAGACATTTAAGGTCACAAACTGTGTGTGTTCTCTACTTTTGCCCTTGAGACCGGGAGGGATAGCTTGACCTCAATATCTTGCTGTATTTTTTTTCCCACCTGACTAATTTCAACTGGTCTTTTATTCAAGCAAGCCAAATGTAACATGAGTAATTCTCAAATAGAAGACTGATCTCTCCCAAACAGTCTCAGTGAGAAAGTCTCCATGGAAATCTAAATAGGGCAGGACATGAGGAAGCAAAACTCTTTATCTTGAGTTTCACACACTCAGTGAGCCTAAGATAAAGCTTTCCACTCCCTGCCTTTTCTTTAAAGTGTCCCAAAAACCTTTGGAAAGAGACAGAAAGATGGGCCTCCACTGGGATAAAAAGGTTTGTCCCTCCAATCTGACACTGTTCACCTCCCATTTGACACCCATAAAATACTCACACCATACATAACCTTCTCATAACTAAAATAAAATTAATCAGTGCCCAAGAGTCTAAAAAAAATCAACGCAACACAGTTGGACAAGTTGACTTGTTTACTACTAAATTCTCATTGGAGCTTGGAAGTAATAAACAAATACTACTGTTATAAATAATGAGCTCCTTGTAATTAACCCCTCTGTTGCAGACATTAAGGAACAACTAATTGCATTATAACAGTGACATAACATGAGATAAGCTCAAATTTCCTGTGGTATAAATGTAACACTAGTTACTTTACTTTTCTAGTTATGGCATGTGTGGTTTCACTATATAGAGTGTTTCCTGCCACAAGTCAGCAGCTTGTTTTAATGTTCTAATTCTTAAAAGGACCATAATTAAAACCAATGATTGCAGTTATATTTACATAAAAAGTAGATAAAATATTTTACTTTTAAAAATGCAATTATAACAGGAATTAACTACTGGGGGGAATGATTGAAAGTGTAATTGGAACTAACTACTGGTTAAAAATAACTTCTCAAACTCTGATTCTTTTAGTATTCTTCATTGCTTTTAGGTTGCAGTGAGCAACAGCTATAGACTAGATGGACAGGATTTGAGGTGTGATCTTCACATTCATGTTAATACTGCCTAAACAAGGGTTGCCCATTTGAGCCATTTTAAAAAAAATTATTTGTGCTTGAATTTGTCTAATGGAGCAGTACCTAACCACAAAACTGACTCATGATATATGAGCAAAATTATAATGATCATGTGAGTCACAATGCCAATACAGTAGCTCATGGAGTTGGATGGCATGTAAACTTTCCTTCTTAGGGGATAAATCTTCCTACTTTGCAAACACCAGGATCCAATCCAGCCCAGGGCTTACTACAGTACTACTATTCCCCTTACTTTCTCATAAATATAAAAAGACATCTTTGGGCCCAAGAGTAAAAGTTTAAGTTGGGCGTTCTCATTCCATCCTACCAGTTCTTTCATGTCATTTCTGAAGAGGGCAGAAAAATTTTTCATATAGACCTGGAGGCAAGGCGAGCTCACAGACCTTGGTATTAATAGAAAGTGATGCGGAAAAGCTAAGCTCACTCCCTAATGACTGTACTACATGGTTTCCACTTTTAGTATGAAGTCCTGTTTCCAGTTAAACCATGCCCCCAGATCTATAGTTCTAAACAATATATAAAAAGTGGTTGAACACCACACCCCAGAATAGCAGCACAGGATACACTGCTCCTTGCTGCTGTTATAACCTATTTTATTGGACTGGTATGGTCACTGGAGAGTTGGTCCTGGAGCACTACCTGGCCAACACAGCTCTCCAGAGAAATGAAGAAGTCCAAATGCCTCTCTTGGAGAAAAGCAACCTTCAAGAAGAGCATTTCTGCCTCAGCAGCTATGTGGAAAGCTGCTCTGGTTGCAGCTTTCTGGTCTCTCAGTTTGAGGTGAGATCCTCCCCAGATTGAGGTGGGCAGCTAATCCAAGAAACCCCATGAGCCACTGCCCTCTTGCAGAAGAACAGGCCTAGCCAGGCTTTCCAAATCACTCATTATGCTACCTCACTAAGATAGAGGAGTGGGCATCTTGGACAGAAGGGAGGTAAAATTTACTATTTCTCCCATTCTGTGACGTAAGATGGAGAATTCATCCTGTTTCTTAAGGATAGCTAGCTCAATATCCAGCAGAACACAAAGAAGAAACAGTACAGAAATTATAAGTGAAGTTAGCAGCAGAGATTTGGGTGATAAATCATTATACTCTTTCAGGTAGTAGAAATCCTGAATCAATTTCTGATGACAGTTAAGGAACTCCATGTGAGGGCAAAGATAGAAGCCATATGTAACATAATCCCCCTGAATCCTTGGCCTCCAGAATCTTCAGACAACTTTTGGGCAGCCGAGTGGGAAGGCAAAAATGGAATATGTGTGACTTGCCTCTCCTAGCTCAGTGGATATTCCTACATGCATATTCAAGGTAATTTCATGTCAAAACTTTTTATGTTTGCTGCAGAAACAGGTACAATACTAGCACCTGCTATGGAAATACACACCCCTTTTACAGTCCTTGTCTTCAGTAATTCTGTGAGTTTTGTGTAGTTTTCCCAATCAGCATTAACAGCATCCATTTAACAGTGTTTTACATATACGTCCCAATAGTTAACGAGGAAGGGTGATGTGACTGACTCCAGTTTGATACTAAAGGACTTCCCAAAGTTATGCAGTATTAAAATGTTTTGCCAGTGTAATTCAGCACAGACTACAATAAAAGGCTGTTGACAGCCCAATATTGCCTGTCACTAAGGCAGCAATGATACACCTGAGGAACTCAGGAATGAGAGGGAATCAGTAAAGGTTAGATGTGTGAAATGAAGTCAACTCTGGCCTACAAAAGCTGTGTTACAGCATATTTATGAGCCACAAGATTCCTTGTTTAGATTCCATGGGGGGGTCGCTAACTACCACAATGAACTAACAAGTTTCATAAGATCCTTACAGCAATAACCTGTGTATGTTTACTGAGAGTACAGCCCTACGAGATGTTTATAAGTATGGCTCTAGAGAGATTTAAACTGGTATTGTAATACCACAAACAGGAAGAGAACGAAAACATATTAGTTCAGATCAAGCTACGCTCTCTATGAAATAGCCTCATCAGAGATGTAGCAGAAAAATCCATTGCCTAGGAGATTTAAAATAATATCCAGTTATGGAAAGGATCAGCTTAAAACACTGCTCATTGTGTCTTGATGTTTAATACTGATGTTGCATTATTTATGTGTGCAAGTATTTTCCTGTTACATAACTGCACTGCAAATGCAAAAAGATGATTTTTATAACTATATGCACACTGCAAATACACGGCAGATTTGTTAAGACACAAAGTTAGCTCTCTGCGGCACATGTCTTTCTGTTTATCACTGGCACTGAGATGTATCTGTAAGCACACATGTGCCACAGCATTAAGAACATAAGAAGAAGAAAGATCTTTATAACCCAGCATTCTGTTCTCACAGACACCTACAGTAAGATCAGAAGCCAGGTACCCTTCCACTCATGTTCTCCAGCAATGAACAGAGGTTTTTCTCTGATCCCAAAGCTAGTATACATTTGTTAAGATTCTTTAAACCAGGTGCGGACAACCACAGCAGGTCCAGGGGCCAAGTTTCTGTCCCTGGCATCCTCTAAGGGCCACACAGGCTACCCAGGAAGGAGGGAAAGAAAGAAAAATGTAAAATGGCTATAAGTCTATTTTTGTTTTTTTTTTAAACTATTTTTAAAAATACGTTAAACAGTATAGGGGAGTTTTACACCCTTCCAGCAGAAGAAACTCATATTTTTTTATGTGTGTGAGGAGGGGTGTGTGTGAAGGTTTCGAGGACCACCAAAATACCCTTGCACACAGCTCCAGGGCTACACTTTGTCCATCTCAGCTTTAAATTTAATCACAAGGAGCCATGACACATAAACGATCCATACAGCAGAAAAAAAGAGTATGTTTTGGACATAAACACTCCCCCACGTAACATCTGTATCAGCTGGAATAAAAACATAAATTTCACATTCTTAATTCACGTATCTTTGCAAATTGAAATATATTCCCCTTTGAGGGAAAAATCTGTTTGCTCCTGCCTTGTTCTTCAAGGTAATACACCAGGCTGTGACACAACCTAATTTCCCACTTGTACCACAGAAGGAATAATGTATCATTAGGTTGCAACATCAGGTGCTCCTCACAGGCATCTGAAAATAATAAAGCCAGAAGCTGACATCAGTTTCTTCACTGGTGTTAGTAACTACAAATGATTAGGAAGCCACATGGGGAAGTGAACGTCTTGGATCCAAAATGTGTAGTTGCAGTTATTAGAGAAGCATGTCTTCCACACTAATGATTTCTCTGTCTCCCTCTAAATGGTAGTGCTTTTGGTGTTCTCCCAGTGACTCATTCTTTCATTAAATTTCAATTCAGGCAAAATTACTGTATATATAGCCTGAACATAATTTTTTTTTCCCCCCAATTGGGGGGAAAAATCTAATTCTACTAGAAAACACAGAAGAGACATGAGCCTTCCTATGTTCAACAGTTGTCTTCAATTTTGCACAGCACACAGGAGGAAACTTCTATAAATTATGCCAGTATAAAATATATATGTGCCAAGAAGTCTGCCATAAGCTGAAAAATGTCTCACGCTGCACAACCCATTGAAAGGGTGGGAGAAGTCTCTGAATCAGACAGTCTGTCAAGAGGGGAAAAAATGGTTCACTGTTACATAACTATTTTCTACAGGTCTTTAATCTAAAATTCTCTCTTAGTCAGGGAGGAAGGGCAAAAACAAACAAACATAACAGTTCTTATTTACAGCAATCCCAAGTTCTCCAGTGGTAAGAGATGACTACATACCTGCTCTTGACAGGTGGTAACATATCTTTCCTACTTTTGGTCACAGTCACTAAATGGCCAATATAACGCAGCAAGTCAAGAACTCAAAATAATCACTATTGCAATCTACATGTTAACTTCATGGAGACACGATGGGGTGGGGAGGGGGTTCCTTTTTTTTTTTAAAGGTCGTTTTAAAGAATAGGAAAAAGATAACAATTGATCTCACCACAAGAAAAATACTATACTGAGCATGGCCCCCCCCCACCAGACAACAATGTCATTATTACACTAACAAAATCTCCAGATAGTTCAGCATGCATTTTCTGGTGGAGAGGGAAGATTTTATGTTCGTTAAAACAGATTTTGCAAAAAAATCATATACGTTTGAGCATAAGCTTTCAAGAACTGATCGTCCCCAAAATGTTGCCATCTGGGGTGGGGTAAGGAAATGTTAGGTTGAGCTTCTCTACGAGCTGTTGCCTAGCAACAGAAAAGGGTTAGGACTAGTTGGCTTCCTCTTAGTGGAGAAGAGGGAGCAGTGAGAGGACCGGCAAAGAAGACGGAGAATGAGAGGGCTCCCCAGCCCCCAAAATAAGATGGTGCCTGCAGAGGAGCTGCTTTTTACCACAGTTGAAGTACTGCTCTCTGAGGAGAAGCCATTTTCCATAAAAAGCTGAAACCACCACCAAGCATGCCTGTAGAACAGCCGTCAACATTCTGGACTGGTCTCCTCTTTCACATGCTAAGGAAAACCACCACTGTCGGCCTGGAAGGTCAACAACCTGGGGCCACGAAAGACCTGTGCAAAGACAGTAATGAGGACATTTTCCACTAGGGAGGCGTCCAAAAAGGGAAAAAAATGGACAATTTAACCTTTCAGGGAATTACAAGAAGGTCCCCCAAGCTCCCAAAGGATGCATATCTCCCTTAGCTTTCATTTTTGGAAGTGTTTCACAGTGCAAAGCTAACCTCAGCAGAACAGGGTTAGCCCCAAACACTTTGCTACCTGAGGCAAGGGACAAAAGCAAACCCACCTACTACGACCGCCACCCCCATTTCACCTATAGAAACTGACTGGATTGGTTAACTGAAACATTTCAATGTTGGCAATGTGACAATGTCTTGCATTGCATCTGAGGGCAACAACCTAGCTTAGGAGGTACAGTACAGCCCCCGTGGGAATGTAAGCAGTAAAAAAGAGTACAGACAAATTAGATAGTGCTTCCCAAGTTTTCTCTGGACTACTCTGCAGGGCTGTTAAGAGATTCAGCACCCTGGACAGCAATTTACAGAGGGTATTGTCTGCTTAAATGTCTAAGCTAAAGAAACTCTCTGTGGTCTCTTTGTATTTGCTTAATTAAAGTTCCGCCATTTTGAATTCCAATCACCTTTAAAGGTTGTTCCTGTTGTCAGGCCCTTGTCTTACTTAAAATTAGGGTGATATTAATCGGCAAAGTCAATGCCTGGGTTCTCGGCATCGGTTCCCAGCACTCTCTGTAATAATATTTCTTACACTTCACTGCTGAGTGAGTGCATGTGGGATACAGGGTTCATTGTTGATTGTTAACCAGAAGTTACTATATTAACAACCATGTACCAGAATTTTACTCCTGGGAAAGCAATATTCTTGCACATGCACCGTATGCATGTGCAAGATCATTGTCATCCCAAATTTATATAAATAGAATACAACAGAGGTCCTTCTCTTTGATCATGTAAGAAGTGGTTTGGACTGTTCTTGCTGAGGAGGTGAAGTTCCTTTGGCCAAAGTCGGGAATCTTTCCAGGCTGATTCAGAGCTCACCCACAATCACGTAGACTACTCGGGGTAGTCCGTGAAGACCTAATATTTTAGGTCTGGCCCCATGTGTTTTTCTAGGATTTAGGGGTGACTGTCAACTGTGGGTTTGAGTCCCACCTGCATCACCAGTAACCCTAACAATTTTGGAAGGGGTTCAAGTCCCACTTCAGGTGTATCCACCAAATGTGGGTTCGAGTCTCACTTGGTGCTAACAGGAAAACATAGCATCAACTTCTTGACGTAGCTGCCTGCCCCACAAGAAGCATCTGCTGAGGTACCCATTTTACACTGTCTTGCTTAGATTTACATCTTCACACAATGCATAAATTATAGAATTCATTGCCATGGGATGCACTGATAGCCATCCACTTAACCGGTTTTAAAAGACAATTGGATAAACACATGAAAGGTACATCCGTCAACTGGTAACAACCATGATGGCTAGAAGGAATGTATATGTTCAAAGGAAACATGTAACCGATTTCACAAGGACTTCTTCAGTAGAAGAATACTGCCTCTGTGGTTTGTTGTGGGTTTATAAGAAGTATTCATTTGATCTGTTTGAACTTTTAAGACTGTTTCTTAAGAGGAGATATGGGAGAAAGTTACTGGACCATATGGATGTTTGGTCTGACAGAACAGAATGGTTCTTGTGTTTCCATTTTTAAATAAAAACATAGAATTGAACCTGCACTTCAGGTTTGTGATTAAGGAAACAACTGACCCTGTAACTATGAGTACGAACAAAAATTTAGCTCATCTTGCTGCCAGGAGTCAGATGGTAGAGTTAAAAGATGCCAAAACTTCATAGGGAAGTTTGTTATAAACTCTACAAAAATATAGGATCCTTTAGTACTCATAATTCCATCTGGCAAAAAAAAATCCATTGCTAGTTGGTTTCCACAAAATCCAGGCACACTGCTGTTACCAAAGGCATGGTTATAACTTTATTTTAAGCAAGTACTAGGGCACACCCCTATTCCTAATCATACTGAGGTTGGAAAATTAAAACGAAGCATGATCTACCAGCCACAAGACTATGGGATGCTGAATTGTGTTCTTGAGTTTTTTGGTTTGGAGTTTTTTTTTTGTTTGCTTGTTTGTTTGTTTAAAGGAAATGAGGTATTATCACAATAAAGGGTAAGGCACTTTGAAAATAGCAGGGTACAATTCTTTTTTAAAAAATATATACGAACAAAAGCATACTGCAGCAAAAGTTAATATATGTTTATAAAAGGGTCTTGTCACTACAGAACACAGAGTAGGTCACAGCTACTTTCACATAGCCTAAAATGATCGCTTTTTCATGCTTTTCTTGTGAATAATGCACTTTTTCACAATCTGCTTTTCAGCTTCCTTGAGTTTCAAAAGAAGTTTCCATGAGGTAAAGATGGCAGGGAGGGAGAAGATACAAACCACAAATCCAAACAACCTTTGCATCCCAAAGCTAACCAAATGATATTCAGATCCTAGCTTTTTTCAGATGATATTTCAAAATGATGGAGGAGTTGATGTTTGCAGTGGCATCACACATTTCTCCACGATAATTAGGTTTCTGTGCTTCTGCAGCACACTCACACTACTACACAAGCCATGTACCCTAGTAGTTTTTGTAAAGCACTCAGAAATACCAGATGAACCATTTAACTAAAGACAACTGAAGGAGAAGGCTAGATGCCTGCAGCCAAAAGGCAGACCAATTAAACCTCAATGACTTGCATTTGTTAGAATGCTTACTTAGACTAGGAGGGGTTAGATAAAAAAAATCCTGAGATGTGAAATTCACTGAACCTGGGGCGGTTACCCTAAGACTGATTTGCCTCATAATCTGATGTGAAGAAAAACCATAAAGAATAATTACAGAGTTCTATGGAGACAGTTGAGGCTGGATGCAATTGTTAGTATCTTATCCTTACTCCATAGTAAGGACAAGATACTAACAATTACATCCAGTCTCAACTGTCTGATCTCAGCTCTCCTGTTCTTTTTCTCAAGGCCTGTCATTCACCCACTCTTCCTATGGCTCTCCCTGGTGCTTAGTACGCAGGCGGCCTTTCCTTTCCTTCAGCCAACTTGTGCCTTGGCTCCCCGCCCCTTAGTTTTTCCAGGGATGTTTTGCAGCCTTCAGCCTATCACACAGAACTTTTCTCTCTAGGATAGATGTTCCAGCCAAATTGCCAGCTTTCTCCCACGTTTCAAAAGCAAGCCTGAAAAAACACAATTCATCACATTGCATTCAGGTGCTGCTTCATCATTCCATACCATCAGAGAGGCTTAGCTCATACAATCAAACACCTCACTGCCATGAACGCAATCCAATAGTATATAGACAGTTTGCTTCAAAATTCATACCCTTCTGACTTAAACTGGAGAAAGATTAACATGGGAAAGCCAACAGCAGACACTATGGGAATTACAGAAGAAGGCTGGTGTTTGAACTTTTCTTTCTTAGAAACAGGCTCAGTGTTGCTTTTTCCACATCAAGATTTCATTCTTCTTTAGAAAACAATATACATATACTTGCCTATTGTAAAAGTTAATGTGAGAAATGGCTCAAAATAATTAAACCCAAGACAGAAGATCTACATGATACACCATAATGCTGCACCCACCCACCCACTTTAATGTAAACCTGTGTAACAAAAGTAGACTGATGGCCTAAACTAGGCAAAATGAGTGACTGTATGAGGCAGCTAGTTTTGGCTGACAATAAAGAGTAATCTTTTGTTTTGTTAAGTTAATACGGTAGCATTCTATTTTTACTGCTAGGGAGGAAAAGAGGTGTCTGTGCATTTTCTTCCTCAGGTGCCAGAACTATGTGATGTATCTTGGAACGTAGGTGCCTTGAGTTTTGTGTGTGTGTGTGCGTGCATGAGCATGTGTACACTGGCTGCTATGACTCAGGTGGCAAAATGCCATCAGTAAAATCTGTCTCCTGTTCTGCTCAGTGACTTCTCTTGGCAAAACCATTCTTCATGTACACTGGATTTTATTTCAGCAGTTCCTCATCATCATGAAGAGAACTGACAAGTGAGGTGCCACAACGTTCTGTCCAGTGCTTAGGTTCGTTCTTTACAAATGGCTTGGATGATAGAACAAAGGGCCTGCTTATTGAAGATGCAGAGGACACAAAACTGGGAAGGATAGCTAATACCTCAGAAGACTGTATCAGATTTGACAACAGCATCACATTTGAGAACTGGGCCAAAATTAACAAAATGAATTTCAATTAGTATAAATGTAAGGTATATTTGAAAAAAACAAGATGCTCAGATATGATCTGTATGACACTTGGCTTAAAATGTGAAAAAGATCGATGGCCCTTGATAGACCATAAGCTTAACATGTATCAACAGTGATGTGGTGGCAAAAAAGTCAACGAAGTTATGATGCATAAACAGAACTGCAGTATCCAGGTCCAAGGAAGTAATAAGACCACCTCATTCTCTTTCGGTCAGACATTACTTGGAATACTGTGTCCAGTTTTGGGCACCACAGTCTTAAAAGACCACAGACAAGCTAGAGCATATTCAGAGAAGGATGAGGAAGATGTTAAAGAGTCTGGAAACCAAACCCTGTAAGGGAAGGTTGGAGGAATAGAAGATGTAACAAGCTTGTTTTTTTCAGAGGGTGTGCCCCGCACCAATGGATTCAAATTAAAGAAAGTGGATTCCAACTACATATCAGGAAGAATGTTTTGATAATAAGTGCTGACTCTGTTGTGCAGAGTTTTCTTTTTTAAATGGAGATTAGAGGATAATCTCTCAAGGTGTGCATTACCAGTAGGTTCCTCACTGGCAGGCAGTCAATCCTGGTATAGTCAATCCCCATGGGATCCCTTCCACTTCTTAGATTTATGCCACTATTTTTTGGATTTGCCTACTATTCAAAGGACAGTGAACTAGACTACATATCTCTTGCACCTCTTCCAACTCCAAGATTTTACAATTATACTAAGAATGTTTCTGAACCTCACCGGAGAACTAAACTAAGAGAACCAAGACAACTTAAGGTGAAAATTACCCTTTCTACTTTTCTAATCTTTGGGGCATGACATGAAATAGGAACATGCATACAAGCTTGATGTGGTAGGTTAAGGTTAAAAGTAATTAAGTAATGGAGGTGTTGAGAAGAGGAAGGAAGCAATTTCAATGCATTATCAATACGAATTGGCTGAAACCCTTCCTCCCCACGTACCGTTCTTCTGGAAAGCTATGGAATTCAGAAGAGAGAGAAAGACTGTGAAAGACTAGGATGGGCCGCGAAAACAACCTTTTCCCCTTTAATCGGGTATCCAAGGAGGCTGAGTAAAGATCCTTGAAAGGAAAGGAGTGCTTCAACGTAGCACAATATAGAGCAACAGAGTGCAACTAAGGCTGCAGTCCTATATACACAATGAGCTTGGGAACAGCGCCACTGAATTCAGTAGGGTTTCCTTCTGAGCAGGCATGTACAGAACTATGCCCTAAAGTAGGCAAATTGAGTGGAAGATCACAACAAACAAGCAGCAGACTGTGAGTCTTCCTTCATGGGGATCAGTCTCACGAACAAACACACACTCTTTCCAGAAGGATACTGACAAGCTGGAACGTGTCTGGAGGAGGGCGACCAAAATGGTGAAAGGTCTGGAAGCCGTGCCCTATGAGGGGCGGCTTAGGCAGCTGGGTCTGTTTAGTCTGCAGAAGAGGAGGTTAAGAGGGGACATGATAGCCATGTTTAAATAGTTGAAAGGATGTCACCTCGAGGAGGGAGCGGGCTTGTTTTCCGCTGCTCCAGAGACTAGGACAAGGAGCAATGGATTCAAACTCCAAGAAAAGAGATTCCAGCTGAACCTCAGGAAGAACCTCCTGACAGTCCGTGGAACATGCTGCCTTGGAGTGCGGTGGAGTCTTTTCGGACGTTTTTAAGCAGAGGCTGAATGAGAGGGCTTTGATGTGGGTTTCTGCACGGCAAAGGGTTGGACTGGATGGCCCCCATGGTCTCTCCCAACTCTGTGATTCTACGAGTCACACAGGTGGTACACAGAACACCGTTTTTGGGGCGGGGAGGCTAAGCGATCACAGATCTGCCTCCTCGCCTTTCCTGGTTTGACTCCCGTTCAGATTACTAGGAACGCATTTTTTGCGGAATCAAGCAAGGTGGACGGAGAGGAGCAAAAAAAACAAAAAACACAACCAAAAACACAACAGCCTCACCTCTCTCACCCGATGTCCTTTCCCTCACCTCCACCCCGCCCTGACCAGCGGCAAGTCCGGTTCAGCCAGCTCCTGGGCCATTTCCGCACTGGACGGTTATAGTGCTATTATTCCACTTTCAACATCCTATGGATTCCTGGGGTTTGCAGTTTAGGGAGGGGCCGCTCGGCCCCTCCCTAAACTGCAAACCCCAGGAATCCATAGGATGTTGAAAGTGGAATAATAGCACTATCACCGTCCAGTGCGGAAGTGGCCCTGGTCTTTTGTTTCGGTTTCGTCCCCGGTCGCCTCCGCGTTTCGCCGAGAGCGAAGCATGGCTCATTTCCCCGGCCGCTTTCCCAGCCTGCCTGGTAGCTGGAGCACTTTGGAAGCCCGAAAGCCAGGTTAACCCTCGGCAGCCCGTGCGAACAAGGAGAACCCCCCCCCGGAAAAAATAAATAAATAAATAAATAAAGGCGAGGCGGCCGCCTTACCCGACGCGATCAGCCCCGCGGAACGGATGAGGAGGCTTCCTCCTATTCGCGGCTGCCCTGCCCTGCCCTCCACCTGCCCTTTTAGGAAGGCAGGGGATCCAGACGGGCTGCCAGAGAGCTCCGCCGAGCCGTGCGGCGCCTCGTCTGCAGCCACCGAGGTGAAGGTGGAAGGTGATGGGATGCAAAATAAAGGGGAACCCCGTCTGCAAGAGCAGGAAGGCGAGGCGAAGGAACACAGGACACAGCCGAGCCCCTCCAGCGCGAACGCGACGCCGCCGCCACCGCCTCCTTTCCTCCTTCCCTCTCTGGAGACAAGGAACCAGGGCAAGCGAGTACCCTCTCTCTAGTGGGAGGGGTTTCACGCCCGGGGACGGCAGTAGTGAAGCGTGATTGGCTGGGGAGGGAGCGGGAGGGAGGGGCAGACCGGAGAGGGGCGGTTCCTCCTTCCCAGCACCTAACTGCCATGCGAAAGTGTCGGCATGGCCGGGGCGGGCGGTCTGTTCCTTCGTGGCCGTTTCCGCACTAGACAGCTTATAGCGCTATGATTCTACTTTCAAGATCCTAAAAGAATTTTTTTAAAAAATAGTTGACTTTTTGTCTTCGTTGGTAAAGGATCAAATGATATGGGGTCGGGTGCGCTGAACATCCATAGGCTCCGAAGCAGAAGCCCGGGCAGATACGGGCCATTTCCGCACTAGGCTATCATAGCGTTATGATTCTACTTTCAACATCCTGTGGAAACCTGGGATTTGCAGTTTAGGGAGGAGTCTCAAAGGAGGGGCCTCAAAAAAAAAAGTCAGCTATTTTTTTAAAAAAATATTTTTTAGTAAAAGAATAAGAGGAATAAAACAAGCTTTAGTTGTTTACAATCCATGAATATCTTCGAACAGTAATTACTCGAAGAAGAGAAAGAAAAGGAAAAAAGTCGTCTTAAATCACATTGATTAGTTTTCCAAAATCTCTACATCTTCTAAATTCAGAGAAAAAAAGAGAGGGAAAAAAGAAAGAAAACCAAAATATATTTTATCTCGGCTTCCCTTTTTTTTTTTTTAAACTTTACCTCTCCTTGAACAAGAAAAAAAGATTAACTGCCTGTAACCTACACTTCCTTTTACTATATAATCTTCTTCTTTGTCTTTTCTGTGCTAGTTGATCTTGTTCCTCCGTATTTACTTACCTGTTTAGTTATCTACTTGTACATACTCGAAATTCTCCTATCCATTCGACAAAAACATCTGTACTAAACAAAATACTGGACAAAACAAGGAGTTGCTACCTTTCCCTTAATGTTCACTTTTCTAGCATAAATTTAGGCTTGCTTAGCTTGTCACCCATTTTTTTTAAAAAGATGTCTGTTGAAAGGAGGAAGAAGAGCAGCAGGAATTTCTGCTCCCTGGTATACCAAAACGATTAACATATTAGTATTAAGATGTTAAAGTCAGCCCTCTGCCTTTGCAAGTTTCACTTTTGCGGATCTGAATATTCATGGTTTATTTGCTGTCACTTCTGCTGCCTCTTTGTGCCATTTTTAATAGGGTCTGCAAGCCTCGTGAGACTGGGAAGCTGCGAACAAAGCTTGCAAGTCCCTTTTAAAAATGGTGTGGGGTGACAGTGGCGGGGTCAGTAAGCCCCACCAGCCACTCGCTTTTCCCTTGCGAAGGAACCCTGGTGCCTCAAAGGAATCCATGGTGGGCTGAATATGGTGAGCATGCTTTTTTGTGTGTTAAATATGGTTTGGAAGGGCCTAGAGGTATTCATGGTTTTTCCACTTTCATGGGCATCCTGCGCCCCTAACCCTAGCAAATGTGGAGGGATGACTGTAATTTTAAATCAGTACTTGCATTCATTTGCTGCTGTTGTGTGCTTTCACATCGTTTTTGACTTACGGCCACCCACCCTATCATGGAGTTTTCTGGAGGCTGAAAGTGTGTGAGATGCCCAAGGTGACCCAGTGGGTTTTCATGCCCAAGTGGGGAATCCAACCCTCGTCTCCAAAGTTGTCCTCCAACGCCAAAACCACTACACAACAGTGGCTCCCATAGGGCTCAAATCCAGTTTCTAGTCCTAAACAGGTTAGGCCCATTGAATCAAAGGGAACTTTGTACATCAAATCTTACCTGAATGCCATTGATTTAAAGGGTCTTCTGTAGCGAGATTAGCAATTTGCCCAAGTGATTGCAGAAAATGAAATTATGTAACAATTCTTAAAATTAATTGTATCTTAGATGAGTCCTCGTTGACTCTCATTGTAATGCTGCTTTCAGTTCTCCATCCAGGTCAGGCTGGCATCAACTGTGAATTAACATAAAATTTTGTCATAAACATATCTTCAGTAATTAAAAAAAAATGAAATATGTACAGGTAAAGCAAAACAAAGTTTGTAATGCTATATTCAAGTAACCAAAAACAAAAAGTAGTATATTTTGTTGTTATGCATCTTCTAGTCCACTCTGACTTGTAGTGACCTGTCATGCAGTTTTCCTGGCAAAATTTATTCAGAGGATATTTGTCTTGTCCTTCTGGGGCTGAGAGAGCGTGGTTTGGCCAAAGTCACCCAGTGGGGTTCCATGGCTGAGTGGGGATTTGAACCCAGGTCTCCCAGACTCCTAGGTCCACACTCAAACCACTACAGCACACTTTCTGTCCACAGACATCAGTTGTTTTAACACTTAATGAGACAGAAAATCCTGAATCCTTGAACTGTGAAACATCAAATAAAGAAAATCCACAAAGTTCGTGAAGGTCAAGAGGTAGATCGGCAACCAAGTTTATATTATATAATTCACTGAGGTTGTTGTGATCCCCAGTAGCATATGGTAGGAGTCTGTTTCACAGAAAATACAGCTCTAGTGTGTTTCCAGTCTCTTGTCTCCTGATCTCTAGAGTTCATTCCCAAACTTATCAGACTTCGCTACCGTCCCCCAAAGTTTAATGCTTTCATTTCCACTTCTATGTAGAAAGAATTTCGTAGGGTTTACCACAGATTTTACATGGTGCTCCCACATTGGAAGATGACTACATAGAAAGGCCTTTCCTGTGGTTCTGTCCTAATTGTCAAACTAGTTCCCCCAAAAGATCTACTTAAAACAGCTTATTACCATTCTTTATGTATCCAGCAAAGTTTGTCCATTTATTCAGGGTTTGGAAAGTTAACCTTGGTGGTTTAATTTACTGTCTTGTAATGTTTTATTTGTTTCACTAGGCTTTACTCAGTAGCTGCTTTTATATATTTGTTTTTAGTCTGGTTGTTATTATTGTTGGAGGTAGTTTCTTTGGGAAAAACGCTGGTTTATGTTTTATGACATTTTGCCAAGTCACCTTAAATGCTATTTGACACAAATGCAGCATATAGATGTGAAATACATACCCCTTCCCAACTGTTCCAGTTTCCTAGGAACCTGTCATTCCACTTTTTCATCTGTTTTTAAAATGTCCCAGTTTCCCTCCCCTCCTCCCACTTTCCCCCTTTGTCCTCAGATTACTTCTGTTGCTGCAAACTGAGTTCAAAGTGCAAAAGTAGTTTGCATTCAGTTAACTTAGTGGGAAGAGGTAAGAGAAGGGGAGATAGAAACTTGCCTTTCCTAGTAGGCTTAGGCAAAAGCAAATTGCTGCAACCGTTCCTTAGCTTGTGTGGTCTTCCTCATTAATAAATTTTGCCATCTTGATCATACACTGATATTGCTTGGTCACAAATGTCTTGGTTTTCATCTGTGAAATGCTGGAAGGTGTGGAAATGAATTAATCCCATTAACTCAGAAGCAAACTACAAGGTACACATAATTTATGGCAGAAAACCTCAACAGATAATTTATACTTGGGTTTACTTGGTGTTTATTTGGTGTTTATCATGGTGTTGTACGAACTCCATGTTGAGGGAACCATGAAAGCATTTCCTTCGGTTGCTAACACGTTTCACAGCTGAGCCAGGTACCAGAGTCTTTCTTCAGAAATGTGTTCTTGCTGAAATTAAAGAGATTACTACTAATCATGAACAGTATACAGAGGTCCAAAAAGGGCTTGAGCCATAATTTTTAAGGGAACACTCTCTTCCTGTGGTTCCTTCCCATTCTCTGAAATCTGTAAGGGTCAAATATATAATTGTTGACAGTCCCACCATCTGTCAGATTGGTAGCCATTACTGAACAGCCTTTTTGGAGCTATTGGCCAAGGTTAAGAATTGATTGCCAGGTTTAATCTTACAGATCCAAAGAACCCAGGCTATTTCTCTTCAGGTGACCCTTTAATGACTATTTTAATACTTACCTTGTTTTGATCGGTCACTATAACAGTAGTTCATTCTGGTTGCTAAAGTTTTATTTTTACTTTCTTTTTCTTTCATTTTAATCCCCTTTGAGAACAAAGTGTGGAAAAATAAGCAATGCATTTGCTCAATAAAGATATACATGTTATGTCACCTTACACAGGAAATTGTATTTTCTCAGAATTTCACATAAATCAGTTTTGTAGCATATATGCTTCCTTAGAAATGTAAACTTCTGCAATATGTTAGTGCAGGGCAAAATACATACCCCTTTTTAAACTTAGTTTTTTCCTACACACAAGGGTTTCCTATACATATGGGCTTCCCTAGCTTCCATGAGTGTTGGTTTACTTAATTTTCACTGATTTGCAGGATCTGCTCTAGTTGGGAGTAAAATTACATATAGCCCACATTGTTTTATGTGGGAAAAGTATCAGGTGTGAAATGACCCTGATACATTTCTTCACTGCTTTGAATTTCTGTTTTCACATGGTTTGCCAGGAAGTTAATTATAACTATTTTCCGTATAATAAAACAAGCACACTTATCATGTATGTCAATATACTCCTATTTTGCTATATCAGTGTAGGTCTTTATAGAAAGCATGATATGAGTGAGAAGGCAAAGAAAAATCTTCACAGCTTTCAGTCCAATTCTGTTACATTTTGGGAGTAAGACATTTAGAAATTGTACCATATGTACATAATGATTTGAGGATTACTGAATGGCGTGAATAAAGCTATAGGTGTGCATAGACATGTGAGCAAAACTTCCTTGCTCCCTGTTAAACATGCTGCGTTCAATCCTCAACAGAAGTGTTCCCATTAACACTATTTACTTATATATTCCTTCCTTTTAAGGAAATTCTATTTAATGTGCACAGTCCTGTTGGCTTTTTGTGGTCATTGTCTAATGTACAATAGTACTTACCTTGTGGTATGCACAATGTCATTTACTTTGAGGCTAAAAAAATGCTGCAAGCTACTCTATTTAAGCATGGCCTTGCTCTTTAAATAAGCAATTTAAGAGAATGATTTGCATATATACTTCAGCAACATCAACACATTATAAGATTCCCTTCTGTTCATTATAAGCAGCTGGTGTTTTTTCCAAAAATGAAAAGCCTTACAGTACTATGAAAATGTAGGCAGTTTGTTCTCAGAATTCCCACACTCTCCTTATGCAACATAAAAAGGGAACCTTCTTACCCTCATGAAGCATCGAAGAGTAACATTTTCCCCTTGGTCACCTTTAACTGAGTAGCAGGCCATAAAATAAGGAACTGTTCTGTTCTGCCAATGTGTGTGCTAGGAATGGGACAAAAATGGTTAGATTCACATTTCTGTACGAGCATTTGTACTGTGCACCTCGTAAGACATAGCAATGGAATAGAGGACATCTAGCCCTGGACACCTACACATTTCAAAGGCTTGCAATACATTTTGGAGGAGAAAAAAGTGCACAAGACCCTATATACATTTCAAAAATACATAGAACAAAAATGATTTTGTTTGAAAAGAGTACACAAACACTTTAGCCATTGCAAACATGCAGACTTACAAAAATTCATTATAGTGATGATAATGACAATGTTTCCAGAATGTGATCCTTGAGGAATGCTGTAGTGCTCCTTATTTTCATCATCTACATGAAACCATTAGAAGAGATCATCTGGGGTCTGGGTGTCACTACTATACTGATGATACCTAGCTTTGTTTCACTTTCACAGTGGGTGCCAAGCAGGCTGTTTTTATATATTTGCTGGAGAACCCACCTCTAACAGTCTCATGGAACAATTTCATGCCTCAATAATAACATAATCTTAGCTGAGAGAAATGTTACCAAGGATAATTTTTAGTGACAGCTGCTAAATGAACTCTAGAGCATGTCAGTTGGATGGTGCTCTGGTCCTTGCAACTACATTTCCCACATCTGATGTGTCATCTGCTGGTTTTCTAACTACTGCCTTGTTGTGTGTTTTGTGAGTTTATGGTTTATTTTTGTCAGATGGAGCAAGTGTACCTTAGGTGTTTGGTTAGCAGACCTTTTGCCAATTTTAATCTAGTGACCAGATTGTCCCTCACCAGGAGATATTTATCAGACTGCTTGTCCGGGTAAATAAATCTCTTCCTTCAAAGGATATGTTGTTTTAGCATTGCAGCGTCGACACAGTTTTAGGCCATATTTTGTAGCGTGCTTGGTGTATACTTCCAGAATTGGTAGTTATCTACGAACTCAGCAAGCTGTAAATCAACAGTGGGATCCATGCCTGGCATGTTCTATTTTTGAAACTGCTCAATCAACTTATCTACATGTTCTAACAGGCAGCCAGTTTTCCAATGACTCCATGCATTCTTCTTGTTTTGGTGTTACTAGACCTTGTATACATTGAAAATGCACAAAATCAGGCCTATTGTTTCTCTGGCATGTCAAGGCTTGATGTTGCCCAAGATACACTCCTGCTAAGAGCAGCTGACCAGGGGCATTCACAGATTGATTTGAGAGGGATCCCTCTTTTTCTGTTTCCTGAATACATATTGTGTTTGTTTTACATGGTGATGTGGCAAAGAATTTTTTTCTGAGGGGCATTTCAAAGGTTTCTAGCACCGTTTCTTCTGCTTGGGGCATTCCAGAATGATGTTTCTTTTGGCTTTTATAATGAACTGTCAATGGATGTCTGCATGAGGTTCTTCCAGCCCTACCTCTCATGACATCAGTATCTTTGCTTGATTCTTGATGGACAAGATCAGTTGAGCATGCGATTGCTGCCCTCCCTGTCATGCCTTACCTGGAGAAGCCCTCCGCAGGGCCACAGGAAGCTGGTGGCTCTGTTGTGACAGAAGCAGAGCCTGGTCCATCTCAGGGAGAACCTGCAGATTTGGAAGAGCAGATAGAGGCCTTCTACTCTGTCACGTGCACAATTAAAACATAGGGAAAATGAACACCAGAGACGTTTCCATGGGATCTATTCCACACCATGGACCTGTTTCACATATATTTTGATGTTTTTCCAGAGACTGCTTCTTCATACTTTCATCATTCCTGCTTCTACCAGTGGAAACAGTATTGTGGGATCATTTTTATTACTCCCATTTGTCCAGACCACTGCAGATTACTTTGGAAATTGTACAAAGAGACACTTACTATTGATGGGGCAGCCATGAATGATCATCCAGTGAACACTGACTCTCCCAGGAATCCTATGTGCCTTGCTTTGAAACAACTGATTTCATATTTTCTCCTCCACAAACAGGCCACTTCATTATCTTAGCAATTGTTGGTGCCGGTGATGGGGTTTCAAATTACATTGTTTTCCATTTTCTCTCCCTTTGAGAATGGGGAGCAGTTGTTTCTCATTTGAACATTCTCATCACTGACTTCTGACTTCCCTGCATCATGCTTCAATCACAAAACAATATGGGATTTTTGTTGTTCTGATATGTTACAGTGTGCGTGACAAAAAAAATACTCCATAGCAAAATACATAGATTTGTTGAGACAAATTATTATCCCCCTCCCTTTTTAACTGAAACTTGGGAACAGTGTGTAATATTTAGGAGAAGACAGTGTAAAATTCCTACCTTGCAGGTCTAGTTCTGTGTAAATTCTGCAATACAACATGAGTGCAGGATACTGAAATACTCTGTCTACCTGGATGAGGGCTAATTCACAATTGTAATGTGGTGTAGTTATGCCTTGGTTATTGAAACAGGGAAATAAATAATAAAATGATTCATTGCTTGTAATGATTTACTTCTAAGCTCTGTATTTACTTTCTAAAAGTAACTTTCCAAGGTCTAAAAATTCCACATTAACATTACTGCTGCTTTGGAGCATCCTTGAATATTGGACAAGGAACCTCAGTAGGGAGTCTTCCAACGAGAGGCTGAAGTAGCTGACAGCTGTGGAGTGAGATCATATTATGTCATTTTATTCAGCGTTCTCTCATTTTGTCCCACTCCCTTCTGTGTATTTTTGCTCTAGGCAGAACTAAACTCAACTTTTACTTGAGATCAAAAGACAAAAAAAGTCTGGGGAACACAAGCCAAGCGAGGTTAAACTCCTTTCAGCCCCACTTGTTTCACTTGGAAAAGTTTAAGCTGGTACTTAATTCTTCTGGTTGAAATAAACACAATTCTATTTCCTGGGGGTCCTCTCTGTACATATTGTAGCTTCCACATCTTTATCTACTGGAGTGTGAGCATGTGTTTCCGAGGATTTTTAAAGATCCTTGATAAATTTCCTTGGTTAGTTAATAGAAAAGACAGCAGGCAGATCTACATTTTGCTTGGCAAACCTGTTTATGCTTGCCATTCCAGCCCTGTTGACCGCTCTGGCATGTGCCAATGCCTTTTAGAAGTTGTCAGGCCACACAATCTGCTCTGAGTAAGTGGAGAAAAGGGAGCTGAAATGGAAATAAAAAAGGATCAGGCAGAGCAAAGGCACTAGAAATACATTTATTTGTGAACACTTAGCATATCTGTTCATTTTACTCTAGCCCCCTCCCTTTCTGTGCTAGGTCTATGCATAGGAAACAGTTGTGCTCACAAACTCACAACTCTCTTCCTTTCTCATCTGCTTACTGCTGCCAGAACACCAATGTGCTTATCCCAGATCTCTGCAAATTCCCAGAAACTGAGATCCAACCTACTTCAGTCAGTTTCACCCAAAACATGACTATGACCTTGTTTTATGGACTTCAGCTGAAATTGTGAGCACATTTCTAGGCTAATTTCCCCCTAATGAAGTCTTGTTTACGGATCATTATTATGACTGTTTAATTCTGTGACTTATGTATCTGGTATGCGTCAAATCATATTTTGCTTATGAGCTAATCCGTTCAGTGTAACACCTTGTATAGTTCAAATGCTAATTTCCAAAATATATCTTTGTGTCTATTAGTGAGTCCAGTGTACTCCATGAAAAAGCCCTTGAGAAATATGGGTGTGTGAGAGTTACTGGAAGAAATCTATTCAGAAATGTTCCTTCCAAGATTCAAATATCCCTTATAGACATGTATCGTAGAGTGCATACAAGTGTATAGATTTGTTTAAAAGGACACTTGTTACTGAATAATAAGAACAAAACCAAATCAACCCAAACTACTGTATTTTAAAGTAGTATTGGCAAAGAAAGAGAGCCAGCATGGCATAGTGGTTTGAGCATTCAATTCTGACACTGGAGACCAGAGTTCAAATCCTTGCTCAGCCATGAAAACCTACTGAGTGACCTGGGGTAAATCATACTCTTTAAGCATCAGGGGAAGGCAAAGACAAACCGCCTGTGAACAAATCTTGCCAAAAAACCCTCATAGGTTTGCCTTAGAATTGACATATGATGGAAATGACCTAAAGGCATGCAACAACAACACTAACTAGCAAAGCTGAGCAACATAAAACAAAATCCTAGTCCTAACATTGTCTGATGCATTTTAATAATAGCTGAATATCATTAATTTTTATGTTTAAATGACTAATACTGTGGTTTGAGTGTTAGATTAGACTCTGGGAGGCTACAGAATGAATCTTCTCTTAACCATTGAAACCCACTGGATGACCATAGGCAAGTCACACACTCTGATTTTCAAAGGAAGGCACAGTAAACCCCTTATGAAAAAATCTTGACAAGAAAACCTGATAGGTTTACCGTAGGGTTGGCATAAGTTGGAAATTACTTAAAGACACACAAAAACTGTTTCTTGTAATGAACTTGAGGTGTCAATTACTGAAATAAACTGTTTATTTGGATAGCTGCATTATTTATGAACATAAAAGAGTGAATTTACAAAAATAATCTACTGTTCTTGTAGCAACTGTAGGGACTTATGCATGAGAAAATGGTATACATATTGTTATTAATTTTCTTTAAAAATAGAAAAGTTTTTAAGAGTTCATTACTATTAGCTGGGTCTCTTAGAAATCAGACACCAGATGTGAATAAAGTAATTTGTCTGTCAGCAAATGCAACATGACATTTTGTAGAGCTTGTTTTCAATTTTCCACTGTTGATTATTTACACATTAGTGTGTTGCAGATTGCTCACACATGCATGTGCATGCATGTGTGGTCTTGTGACACCACTTAACATGGTGACATAAGTTTCTGCAGAAGGTAGTTTGTAGAATTTATTATGAAGTCTTATGAAAACGTAAGCCATATTACTTCATATGAAATACTGGAAGAAATTGCAGTGAGAGAGATAGCCTGGCTAAAAACTTTACGCACAGTTGAGATCTGGCTTGACAGCATGAAGATCATAGCTCTCGCTACAATCCTGTATCTCTAAAACCCCAAGATATTTCTTCCAAGCATTTGTTGGAATCCTAAGAGGTTCTTCAAGCAAACATTTTTCTAGCAAATAGGACTTACAATGAGGCAGGGCAGAGCTCCAGAGGCCACCTTTGCTGTATATGCATTTGCAGGTTGTATACAGTGGGTGAGTCATTTCCTCTGGCCTCTTTGTGTCATTACAAGTGGCTATAAGGCTGCCTCACTTTTGTTCCTCTGGTCTCCTGCAGGCATTAAACAGCACTTAGATTGCCCTGGGTGTAATACTGCTGCAGGGCCAACATAACAGAACTTTCTCCCTCTGCCCCCTCCATACCCAAATTGTTTCTGGGGTTCTCTTGTGGTTTTGGGGGCATATACCAGGACTACTGGAGAGAGGAGACTGCCTCCTCCTGATTTTTCTGCAGTGAATGTAAGCTTTTGGATCCTGGCGCAAGTAAATAAAAACTCATGACCATTATTTTATATAGTGCCATTAGCAAGAGCTATGTCCTAGCCCAGGCAGTTTATCATCCGAAATTCTACAGAGAAAGGGGTGGGAACTGGAGGCATTGGGAAAGCAGTGTATGGTTGCTTCAATGAAATACTCTTAGGCTCAGTGAGGTATAGGAACTAGGAAGCTGTACCCAAGCATTCACAGAAAAACAAGCAAGAAGTAGCATTATGTCAATATTTTGAGAGGGAGTTTCTAGCATAGCACATGATAAAGGAAATGGTGAAGTGTTTTAAGGAAGTAAAAGACCTTTGGACAGCCGCAGGGGGTGAAGCTAGATAGCAAAGGTCACTGGCAGAGAAATACTCAGGTATACGAAAGTAAGGCTAATGGGAAGCAAAGCCACAGTTTGAAGAAAAGAACTAGTAGTTTGTCTTCAAGCCCACACAAAACCAGAGAGTGAGGCAAGGGATATGAAAGGATGTGCATGAATGATCTTAGCAGTATAGGGTATTAGACACATGTGAGAGGATCAAGCTGAGACAAGTGTGGAGGCATGTATAGACCAGTTTTTGCTAAGGAGACAGAGTATTTTTTCTTAGCATCAAAAAGCTACCCGACACGCACAGACTTTCGATATGGGGGAGCAAAGAAGAGGAGTCAAAATTAATGCCAAGGCTGTTCAGTATACTAGGTGACAAGACTGTCATGGTGTAATTAGTATAGAAGAACCCCAACATTAGAGAGGGGGACTTCTCTGCTGTAATTTCAACAGGGCAGCCACGCAGACCATGAGACAAATGCCAAAATCCTTCTGATTGGAATATGTTTATTAGGTTAACCAAAAAGGCACAAAAACTCTATGTAAGCGTTTGAAGCCACAGGTCTTTCCCAGCAAGCAAAGACATTTTAAAAGATGCATACAGGTTCAGGATCCTTTCCTCTGCCTACTGTCTAAAAAACCTCATTGTCCAATGGAAAAGAAACCTACCATTTTGAAAGGGTGTACTAAAAATTGTGCCATGTTCATTGGCCTAATAGTATTGCCATAATATGGATTGTAGAATTAAACTTACAGTACTTAGATTGCTGCACCCTCTGCTGGTTTGAAGAATTATGTACTGTATATAAATGATACTTCTCTTGTTAAGATGCAAAACAGTTCTATCTTGTCAGACCTTCAAAACGTGGTATTACAAAAGTGTGTTTTTCTTGACCAGAAGCAAAGTGTCATGGCCTCTGATTTATTTAGCACATGCAAACATCTTCTTTCAGAGCTGATCAAAAGACTTTGAGCCATACAGGAAGTCCTAAGTTCAAATCTTCTTGTCTCTGACAAATTCACTGTATGATACACAGATCAGCCAGTCCTTTTCAGCCTGAGCCCCCATCTATTCAGTATGAAGGTAATACAAGAAAATGAGTATCAACCACACTGAAAGTAGTTTCAGATGGTACCCCTCCCTCTTTTTCAGCAAAACGGTTAAGTGCAATCCTATTGAAATCTACCTAGAAGTCCTACTGGGGAAGAAAAACATGGAAGTGGGGGGGGGGATATATCCACAACAATGGTATATATCCTGTTAATTTATATGTGTAAAACTTTAATAAAATTCTTTCTAAAAAAAAGAAAAGAAATCTACCTAGAAGTCCTAGAGTTCAGTTGGCTGTCCATCCAGATAAGCGAGTAAAGCAAGGATGGGAAATGCACAGTACTCCATATGTTGTGCAATTGCAACTTCTATCAATCCTCAACCAATGGCTATACTGTCTAGGAGCTGATGGCAGTTCCAGTCCAACAACCTTTGGAAGGTCATACCTTTCACACTCTTGGAGTACAGGACGACAATTGGGAGTCACAAGCAGACATCAAAAGTGTATTTCCTATGAATAACCTGCTTTCCCCACCCACAACAGAATTTATTCAGAGATATGAGCCTAAGCAATCAGACTGGCAAATTAAGCTTGTGTTTGCCTTCCAATAACTAATCACAAAATCAAGCAATCAAGACGTTCAGGTGAAGAAAATCAGATGCTAATACAGAGGTCTTTCATCACTTGAAGAGACCCTTCTTCAAAAATGTGATAAACATACTGTTTAATTAGATCCTAGGGATACAATGTTATGTATATTTACTTGAATTCTTTGCTACTTACTTTTGAGTAAGCAAGCAGTGGACTTCACTATTACACAGAAAAAAAGGATTAAGCTTGGAACAGAAGTTATAGTTCAGTTACATGGCTAATTGCTTTTGTCAGAAATACCACTTCTTTTTAAAAAACTTTTAAAAGGAAACACAGATTTTCATATAGCATTACAGGCCAATCACAAAAGTGGCATCTTTATTCAACAAGATATAGTACAAAATGAATCTGTACACCTTTCTATTAACAGAATTTGTTTACACAGTTATATTACACTTTTCCAGCCTTTATACTGCATCATTTTAAATACAAAATAAAATGTACAAAACTCCTTATATACTCTTAGCAACTTAGGCTAACTGTAGACAAAAAACTCTTTCACTAGCCCTCTTCAACTGTACATATTCAGTTGCATTTCTGAAATCATACCAACCTTTTAAAAATCTGGGAAATTTCTGTTTACCATGCTCTGTTAGAGTAGTGAAGAACTGGGAGACTTTCCATCTTTGTAATCTAGATAGAAGGAACGTAATCTTCTTTAGAATAGCAAACGATGCAAGTTCTGGCTCTAATCCAGCTTTAATTTACCATGACTGTCAGCCTGATCCTATATGTATTTATTTAGAATTAAGTCCTGCTGTGTCCAAACAGATGTACAACCAGGCAAGCATGCACAGGACTGCCACCTAAATTCCACTGAAATCAAGGGAACAAATTAGTTGCATCAAAGATCTCTGGCTGGGGTACATGACAATGGTGCCCTATTGTTGCACATACGAGGGCTAGTGACATTTTATACCCAACACAATTTGCCTGAAATTTCATGCAAGTTCTATTTTTGCACCAAGCCCAGCATCGTGTGAAATCAGACATCAGTCACAAACAAGTTTCATTAGTTTCAACAAGGTTACCTAGTGTTGAAGGAAAACCCAACTTGGTCTAAAAGTAATGGCCACCTTTAGCTGGAGTGCTGTACATTTCCATTTGGTTTGTCAAAACATGTGAGGAAAACCATTCTCCTAATACACCAGCATTCTCTCTAAAAGGCAAGCTCCTCTCTCCTACTGAATTCCCCCAGGGACAGTAGTCACAAGAATGCAATATTTGCTCATGTACAACCACACTGTGAATAACTGATTAAGCTGTACTGGTGACAACTACCAAGAAGAGGAAGGCAGAACCTAAAAACTTCAGGACAGATCTGTGGCAAAACAGCCATTATTTATTTGAAATAACCACACAATCTGTTTGTTCCTAGTTTAGTGATTTTAAGACTTGAGTCAATTCTGCAGTCAAAGACTGCCACTTCTCTATGTGCAAGCCTCAGGACAAATTTCTGTAAACATAGAGAGCACTACTTACATTCAGGTATGCAGTGTTTATCAAAACAACATATAATCATGTTCTCTGGCACATGCTGCTCACATTCACAATACCTAGTGCACGTTTAAACAACTTTTAAAGAGAAGTAGGTTAGAAATTGAGAAGTTTTAGCAATTCTTTAGTCAATTCCTTTATATGTTCTGATTATTCTTGGACAAAAGTATCCACTCTGTGGGGTGTGGGGGAGAGGGTAAAGAGATAATTTTTCATTGCACAACCTTTGCTCTTGGGATGTTTTCATTTGGAATCACAGACAGAACTCAACAATTTCACTTATGTTAATTACAAATGTAAGACTAGGTCCTATAAGGCTGTGCCTCTCTTCACTTCTTAACTAGATGTCCTCCCTTGCACAGTTAAATGGATACTCGCTAATATCACACCCTCTAAGCAAATATACAGGTCAAAGCCTATTTGCCTAGTACAAGCCGAATGCAAGTAGTTTTCATTCTGACAAACACTAGGTCTAGTTTAAAAGAAGTTTTAAAAGGTTAGTTAAGAACAGAAGAAAGTATTCAAAGACATTAAATTCTAGGCAGATAACTTAGAGCTACTCAACGTTCTTAAATCCCTGAGTTAGCTTGGTATTTTTTCTATGTATCCCATTGTTAGCTACATCACATCCATAATGGATATTCTTTAAACAGACTGTGAAATAGAACAGTCTGCAAAAACACATTTATTATTGCTTATTTTGCATTTTTTTTCTAGTGGTACGGGATAAATCAGGTGGTTTGCTTATTTCCCAACGTGTTTTAGTTAAATGCAGATGTGGCTATGCTTGCTTCATCAGATGGAGATAACAGATAAAACCAACCATTGTGTCCTTCCAACAATGAAAAAAAAATTAAGAGTGCAATACATATCTACAATAGAGCTAAAAGACTTTGGAAAATACATAACACTTTGAACTACTATGTAGTTATTAACTGTGATCTGGGAAAAGTGACATTTCAATGCAACATGAAGAATTCTGTCATTGTTTAAATCTCAAGGAAATTAAGTATTTTTGGACTTCTGTCTACATTACTTTACAGACATTACAAATATTTGCAACCACCATTTCCAACAAGTTGAACATTTTCATAGTTGCAATTTTTATTACTGAAGTTTGCCTCTAGGGCTGTGAGAACTATTGAAATTCACATTGCTTTTCTGAACTGTAGCCTGCATGGACAGCTTCAATTGTGCCAGCTCCTTTTTGTCAAAGTTATAGACACTTTTATTAATGGTAAGATATTTTAACTTGTTAACCTTATTTATCTGATGGGTGCAAAACACTCCAAACTTCCCTACAAGATTGTCCATCTTCGTAATACTGTTGTTCCACCACAAAACATCCTGCTGCTACATCTTCCCAATGATTCTAGAATAAATTAATAGCAAGGCTGTCTTGTTCAACACTACCATACATCTGAGACACACAGTGTCCCTCTAACTTTTAAAATATATCCTTTTTGCTCCAAGTATGAATCAAATGCTTACCTAACAAAAGCTCATTCTGTGCAAAGGTAGGTTGTATGCTTCTCAAATGCTCCATGTGAAATCAAGCTTCTAGAAAACAGCATTCAAAAGCAATAGAGCTTTCAAGAGGACAGACAGCTCATCTAATAATGCTACAGAAACAGGCATCTGCACCCACTACTGTTGTAGTAGAAACAAACATGCTTTTATTTTAGTCCTCAATCAGAAAGCTATCCTTGTAGCTTCAATCTGTGCAGTTATTTTACTTTAAAAGGATAGTTAAAAGAAAAACACAAGCCAAGAATCTCACAACCATATTACAGCATAGAACATGTTTTAGTTGATTTGATAGCTGCAAACTTATAACTCAGCCCTTAATTCCTGCTTTGTGACATTAAACTTTAGAAATTACTTCAAGTCCTCTGACAACCCTAATCTGCAAGAAGCTTAAAAATCACATGTCCTCTAGCCAAATCATGACTGTCACATGGAATTCTGCAGTCAAACTGGCATAAACTAAATGGTAATAGACTGTTCTTAACTCGTACCTTTAGAGTAGTCCAGTATATGCTAATATGGTGCTATGCACTCTTGACTGCATGTGTATTTTTAAGAGATTATGCTTTTTTGAGAGGTATGTAGATTACATATTAAATAGCTCCACAATTCCTTGCCACTATGATAGCAATTTAATTAAATCTGGCTCATTAAAACTGAATCATGATGAACTGAAAAGCAAACCAGCAACTACTGCAGGAGGAAGAGAGAGAGAGACGGAGGGAGGGAGGGACAGACAGACTGCCATAAAGGTGCTTTCTAGGACTGATTAACACTGGTTCTTTCCCAGTCTACTGTTTGGCTAATCTTGGCATATTTGTGGAACTACTAAGAAAGAGAAGACTAAAGAAGTTACCTTGTGTATTTGGGGGTGGCAAAAGACTCTTGTAAGTTGTCAACAGGCATATTCAAACATATTTGAATTTTACATCCTTTTTTTTTTGGTTAAATTACAGTTTCAATTTTTAAGTGCAATTCATACTTCTAAACCCTTCTACTAAGAAACGACTGCATCGAAACGGGGAGGATAGGTACAGACTATAAAGAATTTGAAGTATATTCACCATATTTACTGATTGTCTTTCTCTCCTCCTTATAACTGGTAGATCCAAGTTACAGCATCAAAAGGGTGCAAAATACTATTAAGGAATTAAAATGATTTAGAAATAATTGGAAGAGTCAGAAAGTAAATCAAAGTTTATCACAATGCCAAACACACTTTGAAAAGAGTGCCATTTTTTTTTAACTACTTAGTGGAAGAGCACAGGCCTGATTTTCTTCTATTGAGCTTCATAACGTTTTCCTTTCTGTGCAGGCCAACTTCCACAGGACGTTTGAACTACTGAGGAATAATTCAAAAGAGCACTGAACAATGTGGGTACAGCAGGCATCACTTCTGAAGTAGTACACTTTTGTTTCACAAAAAGCCGCTTTGTTATTCCACTGGCACTGAAATAACATTCAACTCCATCTTGAAGAAAGATGCTCATCCCTGAAAAAAAGGCATAGCTCTAAACTGTTTTCAGAACAAAATGTATGTGTGTATTTTTCTCTTGCAGATGTGGCCATCTGATCTGGTGTCATAAAATCACATGAGCTGTTCCAGGCTGAAAATCGAGTTCACTTCACTGAGACTCCTGGATCTGCTACTGTGCTGGTTGATGTTCTGGGGCAGGCTCCTGGGGAGGCACAGCTGGCCATGGCCCTGCAGGCCTGGGGATTGCTTGATGCTGCCTCTGCCTGTAAGCTATAATTGTGCCCAAAAGCAAAGCAATGATGGTCATGAGGTAGAGGTCCCATTCAGGGCCCAAGAGCTGGTCCATGTCAAGATGTGAGAACACTTCTTTGATCTAAACAAAGACAAGAGATATTAAAAAAAAACTGTGTTGGGGAAACCAGTCAAATCCTTGGTAGTATAATCAAGACATTTAAGAAGCTGATCAGAATATCAGCATCTTCTTGCCTTTACAAAATGAACAAAAGTATCTTCTAGATTTAGTAAGATCAGCATATCTGACAGGCAACCCACCTCCTGCAGCAGCAAAAAACAAAACAAAAACAAAAAAATCCCAAGCTACTTGGGCATTCTGTTCTAACATTACATCACTTTCATTGCATTGCAGTCTGGAGAACCCTGGAGAGGTCCTTTAGTTTGCATTCCCCACGCCCAGGGTATTATACATAACATGTATTTCAAGTTTAAAGCAATACTGCTGTAACTACAAATGGCAGCAGTGAGAATTTTTACTTATTCACCTCCCAACTAATATCCCCCTCCCTGGTAAGGCAGCCTTTGTCCTGTCACATGAATGGAATGCTTCTTTTCTATACTTCTTCAAGAACAAGGAATCTTAAGTGAACACTCAGAACGGTGTCTGAATGGAGGTAAAGCTTCAGTCCAAATTTCAGCTTGACCTTTCTGCATGTTTTCCAGCTTAATGATTCTGACAATCATGATCATATGTGGTCAGAGCAGAACAAAGGTATGCAGGGCCATCTAAGGAGCTAAAAGGCAGTGCCCCAAGCTTATCTGAAAATAGACTTCAGTCAAGGCAGAGCTCTTATTTAACGGGAATACCAGTAGTTGAAAGGAAGAAACAAAAATGGTGTGTTGTCACAGTGTCATGCTTAGGCCTACCCTCTTCCCCTTTGAAAACTGTACAGCCTAAGTAGAAATTTATGTCAAGAAATTTAAATCACCAAGAAAAGCACTATTCAAGTTAATAATTTAAACAAAGTTCTCTCAGATACTACTTATTTTTTTGAACAAAGTTGCGAATCTGATCACTAGCATCTACTAAGTTTTGACTCAGTAGAGCAGTCTACAACAATTAAAAGGGTACACTTTGTGCCTTCCTTAAGATGGTATTTACTCCATTAATAAAAATAAAATGTATGTATAGATTCGTAACCAGCCTCAAGCTGTATATGCACATCAAGAAAGGTCAGTCAATCACTCACACAAGTTTAATGGCATTTAACTTAAATCCAACTGTTACTCTCAACAGAAACAGACCAATCAAATCAATGGGAACTTTGGTACATCAATCCCTGTGTAAGTTCCACAGTGATTCAGTGGGTCTACTTTAAGTGGTACCAAGTGTGGGGTATCATTTACTTTAAAAAAAAAATGCAATCTGGAATGTGTCCAGAGGAGGGTAATCAAAATAGTAGGAGGCCTGGAAACCATGCTGTATGAAGAGAGACTCAGGGAGCTGGGTATGCTTAGTGTGGAGAAGAGAAGGTTAAGAGGCAACATGATAGCCATGTTTAAATATTTGAAGGGATGCCACATGGAATATAGAGCAAGCCTGTTTTCTTCTGCTTCAGAGACTAGGATACAGAGCAATGGCTTCAAGCTTCAGGAAAAGAGATTCCATCTAAATATCAGGAAGAACTTCCTGACAGTCAGAGCTGTCCAGCAGTGGAATATGCTGCCTTGGAGTGTGGTGGAGTCTCCTTCTTTGGAGGTTTTTAAACAGAGATTGGATGGCCATCTGCCGGAAACGCTTCGATGGTGTATTCCTGCATGGCAGGGGGCTGGACTTGATGGCCCTTGTGGTCTCCTCTGGCTCTATGATTCTATAATGTTGCATAAATGTTTCTCATCTGCTTCTGTAGCACTGTTGACAGCTACTGTTAAAACACGCATACTTACAAAGTACTTAGTTGCTCAACAGTGAGCATCAAATTATTTAATACAGGTACTATACCTGAGATTGTCTTTCCAGGGGAGCTAAAAGGGCAGCAGCCACAGGAGGCTGCAGGGAGCTGCATGGACATCTAGTTGTTAGCTATGATGGCTAAATGAAGTCCCCATTTGTTTGTCAGAAAACGTACACCCTCTCCAAGTCAGGGATTTTCTGACTGGGTGTTAAGTCATCCCAGACTGACAATGAGTGTAATGAACATGTTGGATCACAATGAACAGTCTCCAGGCCTGTAAGACTCTGTAACACTAAGTGTGTAGTACTGGACAAACGTGTGGGGTCCCTTCCTCCTCATTAGCTGAATAGGAGTGAAATACTAAAAGTACAAAATGTGGCAAAGAAATACAAAACTGAATTGCCATGGAAGCAGAACAGAAGCTAAGAATTGCAATATTAACCCATCACCTAAAGACCCAATACTACCAGAAGATGTTCTATCTACAGGCAAGGTTCTTACACTCACGTTGCGTTACGTAATATTTATATTTGAAAACATTCACCTGAAAGAAGGGAAAGAAGTACAGCATTCAATGTTATTCTTTCCTCTGCATTACTTACATTAGTTTCTTGTATATACTGGATGGCATAAATGATTCCTAGTTTGCAGAGTGCAAGGAAGACAGGAACTTGAGCATCTGGACTAGCATCAGCTGCCATGTCATAGAAGCGTTTTGCAAGGTGAATATCCTGCAATATAAACACAGACATACTAAGATATGTTTGTAAAACAAAACAAAAACCCAGAACAGTTAACTTCAACTTACTGATGCTGATTTGCAAATAGCAGTGACAGGTATTTTACTCTTTCCCCAAACCATTTCGTAAGAGCTACTCAGATGTGACAGAAAGCATAAAGTTCTTACAACCCTCAAAGATAGATGCTTATGCTACAACAGACTGACAACAATAACACTATATCTTAAGCTTTGCTTACCTGCTTGATACCAAGCCCTTTCTCATGCATATACCCTAGGTTGAACATAGCTTGGGCACTGTGCTGTTGCTCTGTTGCCAGACGGTAGTGAATAAATGCTGTTTCATAATCGACCTCAGTGCCAAACCCGTAGAAATGGTAATCACCAAGTTTCAGTCTAGCAACAGTATAACCTACCAGGAAAAAGACAAAATAAAAACCTCTATGAAGGTTCTACTGCATAAGGTATTCATTTCAGCACACGATTCACTTGAACCACTGACAGGATCTGAATCTTCAGTACAGTGCTAAACATGAATGCCTCATCCCCTTTATGCAAAAGCATGGAAAGTCATGTCAGACATGACAAAGTTTGGGACCTGAGCTGACCCCATCAGTTACTGATCAAGGGTGTACTTGGTCAATAGGACATGTAGGTCTGGTAATAATTTATTTCTCTAGTATGCAGATCTGCCTGGGTTCTGCTGTAGTTAGCACCAAAACAGAGGGAAAGGGGGGGAAATGGATTTCTGTGGCACAAAGCAACACAGTTATGTAACTTGGCACTTGTTTACCACACTTTATTTCCTGTTATTTAACTGGCACTACAACAACAGCAATCTTTCCTTCATTCACCAGTCTGAGCTGGCATTTCCCACAAGAGGAAACAGGATAATTTCAGCTGTGACTGACCTTGAGAGGCTGCTCTATTCCAGTGAAGTAAGGCTCTTGGATAAGTCTCATTTTCTTCTATTATGCTAGCCTCTTCTACAGAATCATGGGAAAAAATGGAAGAAGACATGAGTCATAATTAAACCTCTAAAATGTAAACAATACCCATGTGAGCTATTCTGTTATTATTCTGTTGAACACCACTGGAAACAGAGTGCTGTGCAGATCATGCCTGACATGATCGAGCCCCTATACATTTAAGAATCTCAGACTCAAGCACAGGCAGTGGATTTGTGCTTTACACTTCACCATATTGCTTTTCAGTGACCACTTCAGCCTGCTTAACATTGTTTTCTACAAGACCTTTGAAATAGTACAAGGTCTTGGTTTGGACTTAAATCTGGATGGTGGAATGTGATGAGAAGACTTTTACTGCAGTGTTTTATATGCCTATTTGTTTTGTAACATGAGTTAACACACTGATTTTTGTTGAGTGATATGATAATGTGGGTCTTTTGTCTTAGCAATATAAGTCACCAAAGAGAACTGAAAACATGGCCATGAATTTAAGTTGTGTTTTTGTTTGTTTCTTTGCACTGACACTTTTGGTACAGGCTTTGAAATTTTACTTCAGTATTATTTCACTGATTTGTTTGTTTTTAATGGTTGTCAGTTTGAAGAATGTAGATAACTTTACTCTAAAGTAATACAAATGGCTTGTCAATAACCTTGCTATTTCAGGCCAGGTCCATCTGCTCCCACAGGCACGTCATTAAGAATGAGGGTGCTTGGCTACTGAGAAGCACTGGTCATAATTAACGTACATCAAGCTAGTACTATATACTAGTATTCACCTAAAGCCTTACTTTGATCAAGAATGAAGGCAGCATTGCTTTGTGCAACCTCATAGCCTTGTTCTGCCAACAGAAGATACTGAACAACTGCAGAATTTGTATCACCCTCTTTATAGCTGTTGTAAGCAGTCATAAGCCTCTCAGACCAACGACCTCTTTCACACACATTCTTAAATAGCTGCAGAGAGAGAGAGAGAAAAAAAACCCCACACATCAAGCATGGCACATATTCAGGATAGGCACAATCTTCTTTTGTTTTAGAAGTCATGTTAAAATAGTATGCAGTGCATAACCATTCAATACGAATGAGAGGAAGAACTGAAAGTGACAAAAAGTAAAAGAACTAGAAGAATTGGTCAGATGTTCATTTACAACAGGAAATTTTATTTTAAACACTTCTGTTTTATAAAAGCATATTTTCTTGGCCTTGCTGGCCTTAGAGCTCTTCACTTTGTTTTACATCAGGAGTGGGAATTGTGATGCCATCCAGCTGTTGGACTGTAATTCTCAGCAGCCAGCATAGCCAATTTTATCTAATGTTGAAAGTTGCCGGCCAACAAAGGCAGAGGGCACACGGTTCCCACCCCTGCTTTATATTAAACTCCAAAGGAAAGTGTTTAATGCGGGCTTTTTCACACTAAACAACCCAGAAGAAAAGCAGACTTAATCCATGATTTTAGACACCTGAGTAATTCGTAAAAATAAACTCCTTTAAGCTGTGTAAGAGCACGGAACTGAATACTTTGCAATGAAAGTACTTGTATTCACTCAAAGTATTTGAAAACCTGCATGTCTGTGACCCAAACTTGAAGGCTTGGAGTTGTGTACAACTGAAAGATGTGTCTTAACGTGTAACAATTGGAACTCAAAGCAATTCCAGTTCCCAATGTAGAAAATGATGCTTGACTACACGTGTAGTTATTTTGCTCCTGCTTGGTTATATGCAGACTTAGAAAACAAGTTTACTCTTACCTCAACAGCAGTATGACAGGAACGCATTACCCCGGTGCCAGTGGCATGCATCTGGGCCAGATTATAGAAGGCTAGAATGTGGCCTCCCTGGGAAGCCATATTAAAATACTTATAAGCTTGCTTATAGTCTCTCTTGACTCCAATGCCATCTACAAACAGAAAAGTGACAACAGAGGGTTACCATCAGCTGGAATGATCAAGGCAGGATCCCTTGGAATGGAATCCAATGGCGTATGAGAAGAAGTCCCTTCTTCACATAAGATTTTCTCCCTCCCTTCTCCTTGGTGGAGTTCCCCCAAATTCTGCCCCAAAAGGTCACCCAAAAAGAGATTCTGTGTCTATGTGGGGGGGGGGTCTTAGGGGAGGAGTGGAGCTATTTACATCTTGGAGCTGCTGATGGAATTGAATGAAGCAGTTCATTCAGTCACTGAAAGAACTAAACTGGATTCCACCACTAGCCTACCAACATTCACTTGTTAAATTCAAAAGTACAAGAGTTCAATTACAGCAGTGTTTAACTTAAAAATCCCAAACATTAGCCATTGTTTACGGGGAAAAAATACACACACACACACACACACAGAGTTGTGAAGGAGCCTAAGAACTATTGAATGTTCTGGATTTTGAGGATGATGACTCTATTCAACTAAGCAGTACTTTTACTTTGCTTTTCACATGACTCATTATAACTACATTCATCCCAGTCTTCAAACAAATCTTATTCTAGATTTTATCAAGATCTAAAAAGAGTTCTTCCTTATTAAGACTGCAAATCTTAGTCAGTTAAAAACAAGATATGTAAATCACTCTGAAACAATGATACAAAGTAGACAGGAGGATTTCCATCTACAAAACATTTGAACAAACCCACACTTTGTTAGAGTCACCCTATTTACTTAGCTTGGATATTGCTACAATAGGAGGCCCCAATTTGTAGATATTTAGCATCTAACTGAGAACACTTACTGTAATACATGGAGCCCAGCTGAAGCTGTCCATCCACCCATCCTTGTTCTGCTGCCTTCTGGAAATATTTAAGTGCCAACTCATAATTCTGCAGGAAGACACAAATGATTATTAGGAACACTAGAATTCCGTCTTACATTGGAAGACTCAGACATCCTTATAGATGACCCTAATCCCACTTCTGTGACTATTACTTCACTGCATAGACAAATCTTGGTACTTGGGAGTCTCAAATATTCTACTGTCAGTGCTGAAAATTGCCATCTCAGAATGGTGGCAGATGGGGGAGACGGTTGCTATAATCAACTGCAATAGCCCATGATCTATTTTATGATTAAGCACTACTCTCTTTAGATATGGAATATCTATTTCAAAACTGCTCTTCGCTAGTTTTAATTTTTTTTGGTGACAGGGATTCCACTATTGAGCTTGTCTCAATTTAAGTTAGGCATTGGCTTTGGAGGGACCATGAACCTGAGAAGACTTCATTTTTCCCCCTTCCACCACACATAATGTACATCTCCAAGTATTCTTATCTCTCATTTTTATTCCCCTTCTCCTTTCAAGCTTCTACGCAGTTGTCAGCTTCCTTCATCCCTCCCCTTCTCAAGCTTTTACATTCCCTCTCTTATTCTCTCTGTCTCTACTTCCAATTTTTAACGTGCAAAATAACTATTAAAACAATTTTACTTCTAACTTTTAAAGTCTCCTCTGGCTCTCTGATTGTTCTTGCAAGGTGGAAGAAGTGAATGCTACCATGGCCAAAATGAGCAGTAGCAGCCCAAGATGCTCCTCTTTTCTCTTCTCTCACTGAATCTGTTCTTTCCACCTCCCTTCATTTCTATTTTTTCTCACATTTGGTTAATCAGTCTCTCTGCCAGTTTCTGCTCTCTTCTCTTTCTTTTCCTCCCACTTGACAGGTCACAGCCTTATTTTCCAACTCTTGTTCTCAGAAGTGCTTATATACTGGTATGCAGGTCTCTGCCAGTATTGGCATAACTTCAATCAGGGCAGTGGCACAGGTGAGAGAGTAGAAAGAGGTGGTCATGGGCAAACAGGGTCACTGTGGCCTATTGGTGGTCCCCAGCCCCCACAGTGAGGAACACCGCATTAAAGAGTAAGAAAGGAAGATTATGGTAAACACAGAGCTTTCAGCTCTGTCAACCTGTATGGGTTTGTTTGTTTCTGGATTGAACAGAAGCTTCTCTTTCCTTCCGGGTCTCATAATACATCAAACCCAGTCTTGTTGTTCTGATAATTTCAAGACATCCCTTTCTCCCAATTCCTGCTGCTTCAGCTACCCAAAGCTCTCTTACTACTTTGACCAACTCTGTCATTCTGCTCTCCCAGGACAGTTGTATGTTCTTAAAAATCTACCTCTCCTATGAAGCCTTTGGCACAACACCCATGTGTCATCACAGAATCATAGAATCATAGAAATGTAGAGTTGGAAGAGACCACACGAGCCATTCAGTCCAACCCTCTACCATGCAGGAATACCCTCAAAGCACTCCCGACAGATGGCCATCCAGCCTCTGCTTAAAAACCTCCAAGGAAGGAGACTCCACTACACTCCGAGGCAGCATATTCCACTGCCGGACAGCCCTGACCGTCAGGAAGTTCTTCCTGAGGTTCAGGTGGAATCTCCTTTCTGGCAGCTTGAATCCATTGCTCCTTGTCCTGGTCTCTGGAGCGGCAGAAAACAAGCCCTCTCCCTCCTCTACATGGCATCCCTTCAAATATTTAAACATGGCTATCATGTCCCCTCTTAACCTTCTCTTCTGCAGACTGAACATACCCAGCTCTCTAAGTCTATCCTCATAGGGCTTGGCTTCCAGGCCCTTCACCATTTTGGTCGCCCTCCTCTGGACCTGCTCCAGCTTGACCATGTCCTTCTTGAATTGGGGTGCCCAGAACTGGACACAGTATTCAAGATGAGGTCTAACCAAAGCAGAGTAGAGTGGTACCAGTACCTCCCTCGATCTAGACACCATACTCCTATTGATGCAGCCGAGAATTGCATCGGCTTTCTTGGCTGCCGCATCACACTGCTGACTCATGGTCAGCTTGTGGTCTATTAAGACTCCTAGATCCCTTTCACACGTACTGCCATCCAGCCACGTGTCCCCCATCCTATATTTGTGCATTGCATTTTTTCTACCTAAGTGTAGGACCTTACACTTCTCTCTGTTGAATTTCATTTTGTTAGCCTTAGCCCAGCTCTCCAATCTGACCAGGTCATTTTGAATTTTGATCCTGTCCTCTGGTGTATTAGCAACCCCTCCCAATTTGGTGTCATCTGCAAATTTGATGAGCATGCCCTCTATTCCTTCATCCAAGTCACTGATGAAAATATTGAACAGCACTGGGCCCAGGACAGAACTCTGTGGCACATCTTTCTTTCAGATAACACAATTATAGCACTTATATGCCATTTGAACTACCACGGCTCCATTCTATGGAATCCTGGGATTTTGTAGTTTTGTGAGGTATTTAGAATTCTCTGATAGAGAGCTGTAGCACCTAAGATTTCACAGGAAACAGCCATGGTAATTAAGGTGGTATCAAAGTTCTACGATTTTGGAGAGAGAAAGAGACCCAAGTATGTTTAATGGACTGTATTTTATTTATATCCCATCTCTCTCCCAGCACAGGATCCAATAATGCATATTCATTCACAATTAACTCTTGCCACTCCTTCCCTTGCTGTTTTCCCTATGCAAAATTATAGCCTTTAAGTCTTCCAGACAAGCACTTGTCATCTTGTGTCCTGTTAAGCAACATGCATACTGACACTACTAAATGATAACAATCTAATTTATGTTACAAGTAAGTGGCTATTTACTAGAAGATTAGTAGTGCCACTGCATCAGGAAGACTTACCACTGGAACACCTCTTCCATACAGATAAGCCATTCCTAGACCACTCTGCCCTACTGGATTGCCCTGAAAAAGCAAAGAATTAATAGAAATGCAATTTTAAGTTTAGATCTATATCTTCACTATGTATTTTTAACACTCATAAAGAGGAGATAGACATTTTGGCCTTCTGAAGTGTTATTTCAACAGAAATCTATGATAAATTTAATACCAGACAACTGATAATGCCAGACAGTAATCAAGCTGAAAGCATAAAATATTTTGCATGATACTGAAAAGCAGTAACGTTACAATTGGAAGTTGCCTGTATTGGGTGCTGCTACTGGTACCCTCTTCAAAGATATTTTCTTGCCTCATGGTTGCATCCATTCTACACTGATCATAGTAAAATGTGGAATACACACTCAAAGAAAAAAATACGGCAAGGTTATATATAGAAAGAAAATGCATTGTTACTTTATGTTCCTTGCTATATCTTTTACAGCAGTATGCTACCATGAAATTGTGACTATACTTAGGCTGCATGTTAGCATAAAATTGTGACTTAGGTTAAAGCAGAATACTATGCTGGTCCAAAGGAATAAATCATTCCCCCAAGGTAGTATACTAGGACAAGACAGTACAGCTATTCTTCATTTTTTCAATTTGTTGAGATTCAACATATTTTCCTTGTGACAATGGCATGAAACTTAAAATGCACTTTCAGTAGAAATGTACCATATCGGCAGCTTTCTTGAAGTACTGAAGAGCTGTCTCATTGTTCTGAGGTACAATATCACTTCCTTCTGAATACATCTGGAGAAACAAAAACACAACCAAATGCAGACCAAGGTTTAAGGAGAGTGGTATATTCAAATAATAAGCTTTGAGAATCCTTCATGCATAATGAATCTCACTTATTAAAATGCAGAGGTATTTCTTTTACGGCAGTCATCCAGTTTAACAATATGATTAAGGGTGTCTATACAGATCAAATTTGCATACAGGTAAAACAACTTTGGCTTCAGATCATGCCTATTACACCTATTAGAAGAGGGATTCATCAAGAGAGAAGGAGGCTCCTTTTAAAGATCATTTGCGCATAATACACAGTATCTGTCACCACTGATAACAATGTCAGTATTGGTCAGGGAGCCAGCACACTATAGTGGTTTGATTGTTGGACTATGATTCTTGGAGATCAGATCTGAGTACCTGTTCAACCATGGAACCTACTGAGTGATGCTGGGCAAGCCACACTATCTCAGCCTCAGAGGAAGGCAATGACAAACCTCTTCTGAATAAATCTTGTAAAAAAAAATCCTGTATGACAGATTTACCATAAGTAGGAATCAACTTGAAGGTACATAACAACAACAGTATTGATCAGAATTAAAATGCTGACTGTTACGTTTTTGGAGTGAATTCTTACCATTTTCTTTAAAATATTGTTCAGTTACCTAGGATTTAGATTTTCACTGACTTTTTCCATACTCAAAGTATAGTCTGAGCTAGCTGACATGTACTGAAAAATACATTTTTTCCCTTTTAAATCAGCTGTTCTGCTTAAGTTCAAACACACTTACAGGGAACAGCTTTACAGAATCAGGTATGCATTTAGATGTCTCTCTTTCCCCACCCACAGTTACTCCTAGTTTTGATAGTAATAATAATGAATCCGAATCCCTGTGCCAAAATAGGCAAACTGAATCTTTCGAATCCACCAACCAAATAGTTTGTTGGAGACTTGGATGCCTGAAAATCTGGGCGACCAGACACACAAGGGGAGATGGCAAGTAGGTGAGTTTTTTCCCTTGGAGTAATAATGGCCTTTGCTAACAATTTCAGAAATTATATCTGGGGATCTAAGAAATTTAAATTGAACATTTAATATTTAAGTTCAGCACCTGACTGGAAGGTACAGGCTTGAGATTTCAAGGACAGCTGAAAGATTCCTTTGCACAGCTCCCTTGCATAGCTCTTTCATATACAATTCTGGGGTTTCTAGTTTTACAAGGTGTCACAGCCTCCTCTGACAAAATGTGCTGGTGCATGATCAAACTACAAACCCCAGGATGCCATAAGGGCTATATAAAGAAAACCCAGTTTTGACCTAGATTATCTCTGTACTATAGTATGTGGCCCTGTTTACACAGGCAGGAAAATGTGATATTAATCCACATTTTCCTGCCTGTGTAGAAAGGGCCTTCATGTCATTTTCAAGCTGGGGAGATCCTGAGGCAAAACGATGACAACTGTCCTGGCCAGATTTCTTCAGAGGGAGGTTTGCCTTTGCCTAGGTTTTTGCTGAGACTGAGAGAGTGTGTCTTGCCCAAGATTATCCTTCTTTCCTTTGCTTTTTAAACCTTTTTTAAAAAAAGTATTCAAAAGATTCGAGATTCGTGAGATTCGTGGATTTCCAGAACTTTCCAGGGATTCGGAAAATTCTGGATTCGTCCCATCCCTAATTTCCAAATATGCTGTGCCCAATATAAGCATATATTACCTTCCCCAAAAATGCCATTGCATGGGAGTTGCCAGCACCAGCTGCTTGACTGAAGTATTCAAAAGCTCTCTAGAAGGAAAAGAAATTAAAATGACCAGTTATTCTAAGTAAAAACATCTACCCATTAGCACATTTCTTAATGTAATAAATAAATATTTATAAATTATTTAAATAAATTACAAATACATACTAAAGACAAAACACTACGTATTTATTTTATATCCTGGCTTCTTTCCAAGGAGATTAAAAGTAAATTTAAAATACAACAATATAATCTGAAATAGCCCCTTTCAACTCTAACTCAGTTTAGATTCCAAAGGTCCACACAAATAAACTAGCCTTTGTCTGCTGGTGGAAGGACAAGAGAAGGGGCCAGCCTAGCTCTCTCTTTCATTGCAGGGAGTTCCAATGCCTACATGGTGTCATTGAATTACAAGTATTCAATAACAACTCCACATTGTTCTCAGAAGTCAGGTACAATAATTATTTTACTTTCAGGAACAGCTTCATGAAGCAATCTTGCTACTGTGCATTGCAATCTCCTGAATGTTACGTGAAAATAAGCCTCACTCTGACCAATGGTAGTCTGCATCCTTAATATACATTGCTGGATTTATCAGAAATATACATATTTAATCATAGTCCAAAATGATTGCTGGAGCTCTTGGTCCCCACTTACCATGCACCAGTTTGGGGGCAATCTAGACTAGGTTTTCTGGGGGTAGGGCGAGAGGGAAAATTTCAAAAGACTACTGGTATTCACACAAAGCAGTTCAGTCACTATTATATCTCAGGATCTGTTAGTTTGAGAACCACTTGTTCTTGCCATATGTTATACCACCTGAAGTGGCTGGAGATCCTAGACAAAAGCCACATGGTGTTTATCTTTTCCATTATTTTACTCTTAGTTCATCACACTCAGAATCTCCTTTAACTGTTTTAACTGTGCATTGTCCATATAGCCAGCAGCAGCACTTAAGACAATGGAAGGTGCCATTTCTGTGGAGCAGAAGGGAAACAAATGAAAAGGTGTCTTTCCTTCACACAGGGGTCCTGCAATAATGGGGAAAGAGAGAACTTGTCTCCTTTCCTGACCCATATCTATGTGTACTGCAGTAGCAAATTTCTACTTATTACCATCACTTCAAGGCTTCACTTCAATGTCCTTTTAGTTCTCTGCTCTAGTTTCTTTTAGAAATGCAGCAAAAGAAGGTAGTAAAGCCCTGAGGTGGCAGAATGGGCTTTACTGGCAGTAATCAAAATTCTTCAGTCCTTGAAGAATTTCTAGGAAAGAAGAAACAGTTGTAGCTAATGGGCACAAATTCTGAGCCACTTCCTGGCACGCTGGGGGAAAGTGCCACTATAGCAGGCAGCTTGAGAGGCACTTCTTTAGCCCTCTCACACTACCCAAACTACACCTAAGAACTAAGCTTAACTAAGAAACTGATTGAACTATGCCACTTAAGACTGTTGGGGCAATGGAAAACTGCGATCAATGATAAGTTAACATGTCAAATCAAGGTTAAAAAAGGGATAATTGAAAATATTTGTGGAAAAGGCTTTAGCAAAAGAGGGAACTGTCACACCTCCACAAGAAGAATTACAATTTTGGAAAGCAGAGTAAGCTGAAATATAATTGGCTCTGGGAATGGGTTCATATTTAGAGTTAGAGTTATGGTTAATAACAGGATCATATATAGTTTTAGCAATAGGTTAAATATAGTTGAAAAGAACAGATTTAAGAATGAAATTATTATAGCAGTGAGTACAAGGAGAATGAGATATAAGAAATAAAAATATATAATCAGTATGATATATAATACATTGAACAAGTATATGATAAAGGATCTGGAGAGAAATAGTAATGTAAGCTATTTGCGTTGTGATTTTTCTCTTTTTCACATTGATGTTATTCACGAGGTGGTTTTGTTTTATTCTGTTATGTATCGTTCTTTTTTTTTTTTAACAATAATAAAAAAAAGACTGTTGGGGCAAGTGGTTCTACTATTATTTAAAAAGTCTCCCTGCAAAATGGAGAAAGACGGCTGGGGAAAAAACGATGTGTAGGAAGTTTAAATTTTAGGGATATTGAAAAATTTTTTGCCTCATATTCCATCTGATATGACATCTTTCATTCTACTATCTCAGGATTATGACATTTAGTGCTTACTGTACCTCTGTTTTAAATGGTTATATTTGTGTGAACCGCCCTGGAACCTTCTTCTTCTTCTTTTTTTTTTTTTTTAAAATTGCAATAATGTTGACCACAATTTCATTTTGCTTCATGTATACTTGACTAACTTCATTGTCTACTACTGTTTGGCAGTTTCCATGATCAGCTTTGTTGCTTGTTCAGCTAAGTAAGCTGGTTTGTTATGTGTTCAGGTAAATAATGTGGAAAGGTGCCAGTTTCAGTTAGATGCCTTGCCCCAAGAAAAACTGGGATATTTGTTGTGCAGAAACTAAAAATATATTTGTGTTTTTACCTTACTTAACTCGATGTTACTATTAAAAACTGAAATTCTTTTTGGGCCCCTTAGCAAGCTATCTTACCATAGTAACTGGACAGATAAGGGTTAGAACTGTACACAGTGTACTACAATTTCAGTTTTGATTGCTTTTTAAATGTATGCAGACATCTTATTTTCCTGAAAGAACTACAGTCCTCCTCCCACATTCGCCGGTTTCATCTTGATGAATTTGATTATTTGTGAGGTACGTGCAATGCCTCCCCACCATTCTCCTCCTCCCATTACCTTGCCTTTTGCCAAGCACAGAGAAAGAAGGCAAACATGCCAAGGCAAAAGGCAAGGAAATGGGCAATGCAGCATGCATTCACCTTCCTTCTCCCCTCCAGAGCTCCCTCCCCCCCACGTTACTTTGGCTTTTGCCCTGGTATGGAGAAGGAAGGCTCACATACCAGGATAAAAGGCAAGGGAATGGGAAGGGGAAACCCTGAAAAGGAATAGAAGGGGGAGTGCAGGCGAGGAGTTATTCATGGCTTTTCCACTTTCGCGAGGATTCTGTACCCCAAACCCTTGCAAAGTACAGGGGCCACTGTGCATGACATTACAATTATAGGAAAAAAAAAAAAAGGATACCTGATGATTTTGCTCTACTCCTCTTCCTCCATGCAGATGCAATTGCCCAAGTCCAACCTGGAACATTAATTCAAACACTTTTCTACAAAGTCAATCCACCCACAAGACACATGACAGCAGAACAAACAAAACATGCAGTAAGACTACAAGGTACAAATCAAGAGATCCAGGAACTACTTTGAGGTGAAAAAACTATATTGCTTTAATAAGCACAACAATGTGGATGCCAGAAGTTACCAACAAATTACTGATGCTTGAAATAATAAAGAAAAAAAAATAATAAAGAAAAGACTGCCTTGCACAGAGATGGTAAATCTAGGTCAAACAAAACAGTGCTCCATTTCAGCAGCAGTTTGTGTATTACAGGAGGGAGAGCTGCAATAACTTTCCTCCCTCTTCTACCTTCCAAGGGGCTTGTCTATTTTTCCACTCATCTTTTTGCTCACTTCCCTCTTTTCACTCTGTTTTCTCCTAATTCTACCCCACCTTTATCTTTCTTGCATTGTTTCCAATTTTTCTCTTTCCTTCCCTCCATCTTTAGTGCTTTGTTCTTTCTCATCTTCTAGCAGCTATTCTAAATTTCATGAGAAAGAGGTCAAAGGAAGAAATTGGTGTGTGTGCACTTTTGTGCACATGAAATGAAAAGAACTAAGAATCTGTGTGTCAAACAGGAAGGCTTTCATTTGTCGTCATTCTTAACATTCTCTTCCACAGAAGAACATTCAATTATGCGAGTCCTAACCTACAGAATAAAATAATGTGGGAAAAGATTCATCAACTGTGAGAACCAAAATATAGTGGAGAACTTATGATACAATGGTAGAAATGTTAAGAATAAAACTACAGGATCTCAGCTGCTAGTGCAACAGTTCTCCAGCACCATCTTCTGAAAGGATAGCAATGTATTGCTTTTGACTTTTTAAAACTGTTTTTGATTTGCAGACCACAACTTTGACAGCATCTTTAAAATATGCCATACATGTACAACACAGCAAGGTGAACAAGCAGAAGGGTGAGTATTGTGGTACAAATGAAACTGGGAAGCTTCAGGGGCTGCATGCAGCCCAAGGGCCTCACTTTGCCCACACTTATACAGCTGCTATGCTGCCATCTTTCCCACCACCAGCAACATATTACTACACGCCCACAGTTTTCAAGATGTTCACTTACAAGTAACCACGACACCAATTTACCACCCTGACTTGGTAAACTAATCCATACCTGTGCTTGAACATCTCCCTTTTCAGCTAGAAACTGGTAATATTGTATCAAATCTTCCTCTAGCATTCCACTTGCCATCCCTGGATTTTCTACTTCATCCGGCAAGCGAATTCTCTGTACCACTGTGCCTCCTGTCAGAGAGATGTCACTTGCCACTAGAAAGAAAAAGAGAGAACAAGTAAATTCAGCAATTTGTTCATATAAAGTTGCCTACAAGAAACTCACAAAAGTTTACATAAGGAACAATTCCATCCAGATTTTTCTGCACAGCTCAATGCACCAAACTTGCTCCTAAGTATATAATCAAAACAGAACTGTAGTTAACAACTGTTCTAGTATATCTGAATGACAGACTGATACTTAGTGTAGTCATTTCTGGATGACTGCAGAAACAATCCACACAGATGTGGCTTGCTCCCTAACGTCAGCAAAAGCCATTTGTGTGTGGACTGTTCGCACAGCCATCCAGAGAATGAAACATACATTTACTTAAGAGGGCAATCTTATGGTTTCAAGGAGGTGACTGAGGAGTGACAGTATATAGTTGATTTGGCCTCCAAGAGTAGACAACTTAATCTTTAAAGATGGAGATGCAACTTCAGACTCCCACTGTCAGTAAAAATTGCCACTTTTTTTTGCCTAAGGGCTTAAGTTCTCATCTCAAGACAGCAGGGAACACATTAGCCATATGCCAATATGCAGGGAAATCTGTAGATATGGAATATCCAGAGCTCTCCCAAAAGGTGGAAGGTGCACACCTGTCCTGGAACTTGAACAACCTATTTCCCTCCACTTCGTGTTTGGGGCGGGGGGGGGGGAGTATCGCCACCATCCCTTTCCGCCCTGCTGGCAAGATCCTGACAGGATTCTGGATATACTGGAGCCTCTATTATTTCACTGGTCTCTCAAAGTGCATATGACTGTACACTAAATCACCCCACATGCACATCTAAAACCACAGTGTATGAAATGGTCTTCAAAAGAACATGAAACTACTAAAGAAGTAACAGAAAAATGTGCTACTGATCCCAGTCAAAAGTACAGCAGCAGCATTCTGGGCCAGCTGAAGTTGCTAAACACTTCTGAAATGTTGCAGTATGTACCGCTTCAGTCCAAACAGGATATTAAGAAATGTGCCACTGCAGTTGATCTGGCATCTAAGGAACATGTGAAGTTGGCTACCAAGCCTGACCTGTGCAAGTCCTACCTGCTACAAAAATAGTTAGGTATTTGATAATTTCATTTTCTTGTTTGTTTCAGTAAGTGCAAAAGCGATGGCGGTGGTGGTGGGAAAGGAGATGGTTCCACCCGCTGCCATTAAACGGCCTCTGACAGATTATCCTTGAAGCTATGTGGCCCTCAACAGAAAAACATTCTCCACACATAGCTTAGTAAGTTAATTGTTTTCCCTTAAAACAGGGAGATGAAATACTCTAAGAAAACTGATTCATATTTTTAAGACAGTAAAGGAGTGTAAAGTGCTAAAAAAGATTTTAGAAATATATCAATATTCCTCTACAGCCACTCCTTCGGTTTAGGGTGGATATGCAGTAGCACTTAACACAATCAGGTATCACATTTTGTGCAGCAGAGATAAACGGTAAAGGTAAAGAAGCATCTAAGTGAACAAGCTATTGTAACAGTGATGAGAGTATTAAATGACAAACTTGTATTTTGATATTTGATGGGTTAAGGAGAACTACAAAAGAATTCTAGAAACTTAATATGGCTGTCCATATGGCATGGTCGCTAGATGAAAAATCCATCTTAAGAGGGGCAACAGTAATCATATGATCTTTACGTACGAAAGTCTCTTTTTTCTGTTCAAATCTAACCAAGATCAAATATTCACGTCCCCTGTACTGATACACGCTATGAAAAAGACACAATTCAGAGTGAGTATATCCACTAAAGTGAAAATAAATACAGAAACACATACCATGGTTGGCTACCAGACGATAATGTGTGAGCGCAGATTCACAGCTCTGAAGAACTCCTATCCCAGCCCAGTACCGGTAGCCCTGGGAGGAAGCAACTCTTGTTATTCAGACTTTAGTCAGCCAAAATATTAAATGACAAAAAATCTGGCAGATAAATGAAGTGAAATGAAATGAAATGATAAATCCTGTTGTGTCATAACTAAAATTATTCAAGAAGCTGGTAATCCTGACAAAGGGTGAAAAATATGGTCATATTCAAGTTCCCTACATCTGGCTTCTCTTTCAGTTCACGAGCTCCTAAAGTGGTTGCACTTAAAGTAAAACTAAACTTTCTAAAGATGTTCTAAACTTCTCTTTCCATAAATATAAGGGCTCCCTTCATCCATACTTTTGATCCAGAGCTAAGTTCTCACTTTAACTCTGGGGTCGGACTCATATAGCCCTCCTGACATTGGACTATAAATCCCATTAACAATGCCCAGCATAGCCAATAGTGAGGAATGCACAGAGTTGCAGTTCAATATCACCTGGGGGAGGACTTGATTCTCATCCTTGCTTTAACTGGAATCTCAGTCTCTTTGGATGGTTATATATCACTGCTTCATGGGTTATAATCCCACAGTGTGGCCTTGGCAGAGAAAGATCTGCCTTGAAAATGTGCATCCAGGTTTAGAACTTTTACCTCCAAGGTCACTCTACGCAACTAGGCGGGGAAGAGAAGGCTGCTTATCTGTAACTGCGTTTCTTTGAGTGGTCATCTGTGCCCTCACACAATGGGATCTTTGAGCATGCACAGTTAAATTTTGGAAAGTTCCAGAGCTGAGTAGCTTGGCGGGAGCCCCTCCCTCTATTCGGTACTGAGCATGCTCAGTCCCGCCAAGCTAACAGTCTCTCCTCAGTTTCGAAGTCTGCTGATGAGGGGACCTGAAAGAGGGGAGGCTGGGCGGCTATGTGTGAGGGCACAGACGACCGACAGACCTTGAGGTGGACAGATCGAAGCTGAAGCAGTGAATAGAGCTGTGTTAGAGGCCGCCTGATCCTTTAGGCGAAGAGCTTGCTCCCAGCAATAGGATTCCAAGTGGGAGGCTCTGTTCTTCAAAGTCTGCAAAGTAAACTCCTTGCAGATAAGACAGGCCTGGACGTTATAGGCCTCTCCAAGGCAGAATAAACACTCCGAATGAGTGTTGGAAAGCAAAACCTTGTGGCCGCAAGATACACAAAGTTTGAAAAGTGAAGAAGACATAAGAAGAAGAAGGGGTTCTTAGTTTCTGTGAGGAAATAAAAAAAACCAATCAAAGATGAAAGAATGCTACTCAGCAGAGGAAACCTTCTGAGCTGCTAACTGGTCGGTGGACGAAAAGAAACTGAGGAGAGAATGTTAGCTTGGCAGGACCGAGCATGCTCAGTACTGAATAGGGGGAGGGGTTCCCGCCAAGCTACTCAGCTCTGGAACTTTCTGAAATGTAACTGCGTATGCGCGAAGATCCCATTGCGTGAGGTACAGAGACCACGAAGAAGAAATATACTTACCAAAATCATATGGGCTATCAAATTCCCTCCCAGAGCTCCAAAAGTGTAATAAACAAGTGCCTGGACGAAACAAAGAAAAACAGGTTAATTAGGCTATTTTTACTGGCATACTTAATAGAAAAACAGGGAGGGAGAAAAAGCTCAAGCAGAACTGCCGTACCTTAGCCTGGCTGGAATCAACACCAAGACCAGAGGCGTAGAGAAAGCCAAGGGCCTGAAATAGCAACAGAAAAGAGAGTTCATATGTGGCAATTTCAGGACTGTTTTAACTACAGTCACAACTGCTCTACGAGGTTACTGCTTCCCTACTTTCCTTTAATTAGCAAGTAAAGGGAAACTCGAAGTCTTATTCTTCTTCTCTATGTAGATAGCCCAGCCAATACAGCAGAACATACTGAAAGATCAAAGCACATCCCATACTTCCTAACCCTATTGTGAAATCTAATGATAATACAAGGTACACTTTGCTATAGAGAATGATTTCTCATTTTAACCTTGGATCACATTCAATTCTGTAAGGTAACCGAAAATTAAGCCTGCAGAGAGAAAGCAAGAAGAAATCCTCAGGGACCCACATCAAAGCACTTCTGACAGATGGCTATCCAGCCTCTTCTCAAAAACCTCCGAAGGAGGAGACTCTACCGCACTCTGAGGAATATGCTGCCTCGGAGTGTGGTGGAGTCTCCTTCTTTGGAGGTTTTTAAGAAGAGACTGGATGGCCATCTGTCAGGAGTGCCTTGATGTGGATTCTTGCATGGCAGGGGGTTGGACTGGACGACTCCCGTGGTCTCTTCCAACTCTATGATTCTATGACAAATGTTACATAGGCCTGAGAGTGTGTGACCTGTCCAAGGTCACCCAGTGGGTTTTATGGCTGAGTGGGGAATTGAACCCTGGTCTCCACAGTCACAGTCCAATGTTCAAATCATTACACCCCACTGGCTACTGTAGGTAACAACAAATTAGCAGTTAACGTTTATGTCAGCCAGAACTGAAGACACCTGTAAGTACAGAGGCAAGTCTCCAGTGACAGCAAAAGAAATGTGGTTATTCTTTTCAACAGTAACATGAACAGTAAGGCAATAAGGAATAAAACAAACCACATAGGGCAATCTAAACACAGTTCTACAATTCATACTTTATTAGTAAAGAAGATTTCTTTATAATATACATACTGTCTGCCCTTTAGGAGAACCTTCTTCAGTCAATTTCTCAAAGAGTTCTTTAGCTGATTGAATGTTTTGCTTCAGATAGTCCCCAAACAACATAGCATAAGACACTTTTTCCATTGCCTTTGTATGATTCATATCAGCAGCTCTCAGAAGATACTGATAGGCTCTTCAAGAGAAAAAAAAAACCAAGCAGACATATGCTCACTTATTCTTCTGAATAGATAGAAAATGCTCCCTGGATGAAGGTAAGAGGGTTTCCTTGATGTTACATGCAGCGAAAAATCATGAGGTATTGGCACTACAGAACTGAATTACAAGGGCAAAGACACAGATGCTCCAAACAGCCAGTTCTTATATGCCATTAGTATTTACAGTCAGCTTTCCACATTCGCAGGTTTGACATTCACAGATTTGATTACTTGCGACTTTCACCAACCCCTGCCCTCCCACCTCAGGTGCTTCTTTTGGGGGGAACCTTCCCTCTTGGTGGCTCCAATCGGGCTGCATAGCCCTTTAGAAACCCACCTTTGGTCCTCCTCTTCCTCTACCAGTCTCTGCCTGGCCAGCTAAGGATGGCTCTCTGCCCAAAATTCTCAGCAACACAAACCCTGTACACACGCCCCACACAAACCCAAGGAAGGAGATGGGCAAAAGAGAGGAAGTATGGGACCACTATTCCAACCACCTTCCCTCCCTGACCTGGTTTAGACCCCAGATGCCCTCTTTCCCCACCCGTGCCTCAGCCCCCTTCCCACAGACACACAGATTTTGTTATTTGTGAATTTTTCACTTTTGTGAGGATCCTGTGTCCCTAACCCTAGCGAATGTGGAGGGTCAAGTGTACTTGAAAGGAACTGTTTGGTACTGTGGCTCTACAATAGCAAGGACTACCCATTCTCACATTTATGCATCACGGGCCTGAGGCTGCTAGTTCCAATTCTAGAAGCAGTAGAAAACTGTCAGTTACTGACATCCTGGATGCTAAGTTATTACTGCAAAAATTTTGACTAAAATTTTTGATCTGAAAAAAAAAGAAAAGTAACAACTTACTCTTTCTTTTGGGCTTTTTTACTGCTTTCATTAAGGATTTTCATCCCACTTTGGTAAACATCCTCAGCCTCTTGCATTTGCCGTCTCTTATTAGATTGCTCTTCAGCTAATAAGAGATGAACACATAAAAAAAATCAGTACTTCAAAAATTAATTCACCTTTTCCAAGGCAAGCATTTTGGTTGTTATAGAATACCTATTTCACAATGGCCTAATATACTTCAACAGTTGTTTTCTTTCCTTGTTCTGCAAATGTTTAAAAAATAAACAAAATAAACAAAACCCAACCACAACTTGGTAATAGTCAAAATAAAGATAAGTCATTGTTTTGTGGCTATATCATTGAGTAAAACACATCTTCCTGCATTTTAACAAGTCAAAGCTAAGGGTGAACACTTGGTAGGTGAAAACTGTGACGTGGAAAGAATATGGAGCGCTAAGAATCATTAACAGTTAACAAACAAGAAAAACAAAACAAAACCTAAGCAGCCACTAGACAGTAAGCAGCTGCTTTGGGAGGCTTTTTGGCTGAAGAGCTGGGTATGCTCTAAATAAATAAATATAATGCTGTCTTTGAAATGGGAGTTCCTTCAAAAATTGAATCTCTATTTAAAAGAAATTCTTAGTCACACTTTGTGGAACAGCAAATTCTATACATTATCCTTCCTTAACTTACTGTCTACTGTCATTTGTATTAAGGGTTTTTAAAACATATTGTGCATTTAAAATGTTGGATCCCATACTGGGAGAAAGGTTGGATAAAAATTAAATAAATAATCTAATATATTAAAGTCAAAGTTTGTCTGTTTGTCTGTGTCAGGCAGAGAAGACCTCATATGATTGGCTGTGTCAGGTGAGAAGACCTCATATGACTGGCTGCCTGAGAAAATTCTAGGGAATCCTGGGGTTGGCAGTTTAGGGAGGGACCTTTAGAATTCTCAGCCAGAGAGCTCTTGGGACTCAATCAAATGTGCCTGTTTTTAATAGCCTGGTTGCCATGGAGTCAAGGCCTAGCAGCAAGGAGGAGGTTGGTGTATTCTCTCAGGAACCCAACCTCTGTATGTTAATAACTCTGAATACAGAATGGATTGAGGAATATGGGGAAAAGTTACAGGTACTGGAAAAAGGCAGGTTGGTGAGTTCTTAAGAGGAAAAAAAACTGCCTTTAGTCAGTAGTAATAATATAAAAGAAAGTTTAAAAAGTTGTAAGTAATACTTTTCATTCTTTCTTATGGAGCTTTCCAAAAACCGTAAAGCTACCTTAAGGTATTCTAACAAGTATTACCTATGAGAAAATAAAATCCCGGGCAACACCGGATATATACACTGGTATATAAATAAATCTGATGTCATTGTTACCAGTATCTATTGTTATAAAAGCACAAATAAAATTTCTCTAAAAACCATTTATCAGGTGAAACTCATGTAGCTTAAGAAGTCAGAGTCTCAGGAAACTTCTCTACTTACTCTCACAGAATCCCCACTTTTGGTCGCTTTTGTAGTCATAGGTTGTCGCACACCAGAGCCTGCCATCTTCTCTCCCATCCACAGTACACTCAGAGTACTCCTTTTCCAGAAAAAGAAAAGGGAAGTGGCATGGTTCACCATCTGCAGTTCCTCCAATAGCTGTCAAAACTAAAAACAAAACAGACAAAACAGCAACACATCAAACATCCAGGACTTTAATATACACTGGAGAATATCAACAGTAACAACACTGTTGTCTGTCACCCTTTCGTATGTTAAACAGAACCTCCTACTTCTTTAAGCCTTTTCCTTCTGAAATGTATGTTTACAGAATATCTCACCAAAAATGGATACTTGCTATCTAGAATCTGTAGAACTTGCAGTAACTAATAGGGTCATGTATGAGCAGGCTGGCATTCTGCCAACAGCTAACCATCACATGCAGTGAGGGACATACACGTGTATAAAGTTGCTTCAGTATATCCAACTGCTGTTGCACAACTATCCCGTAAGACACCCTTAAGCCAACGTACTCAATCTCTCTTCCACGCACAGAACACACATATTCCACATAACTAATATTAGTTTGTGAAAAGCAATAGGATGTTCCCAAAAACCTCAATTTACAATTGGGACAGTGTAAACTAACTGTACTGAAATTCTCTAATACAGCCAGTATTTAAGGTTAGAGGGTGATGAAATGTGACGATGCAGAGAATCTGTCCAACCTTGATTCATCGGGATTCCCCCCCCCCCGCAAGTATTAAATTTATACTTCTTTCCCTAAGCAAAAAAAATAGCTTCAGGTTTTGGCAGGTTTGTTCTTATAATCTGTTTTTAGATGCAATTACAGCTGACATGGCATTAGGAGAGAAGTGAAAATCAGGTAGCACTTGCTGTTTCTGTGATACGTGGTATGAAATAAGTTCTCTCCTCTGAATGTTATAGTTAGACATATATAAAGTTTTGGTTTAGTGATTATAGCTTTTACTGATCTAATTTCAAAATAATAAATAATCTGAAGTATGTACTCTTAAAAACAATAAAGTGAGAAATTTCAGATCTTATGCTTTCTAAAGCATATCACTTTTACTTAAACCTCATGCTCTTTGCACAGGATTCAACTTTACAGCAGAATGGAAGTACAGAATAGAAGTACACTTGCTTTATTCACTTGACAGAAGTGAATGGAGACAAAGTTCACAGGATTATACTAGCACTATACTACTCCCAGAAACTGAGATTGTCTGCATTTGGGACCAACAGATCTCAGATTCATGAGCATGTTCTAAGTTCTGAAAGTATAGATCATAGATTGCACATAAGATTACCTGGTTTTTGTGCTTCCACCTCTTCCAAGCCCTTATTTAATAATGTTGACAGTTCTAGAGAATCTAAATCTTCCAAAATTCCTTCCTTCTCTTCCTCAGGACTCCTGAAACTTTCGCCATCTTCAGTGTGAGTTTCTGGTTCCTCAGAGTCAATGAAGATCTGACCTGCTACCACTTGGGTTCCTGCTGAATGGTCTTTCACTTGTTCTTCAGAAGGCAAGGTTGTCTACAGAAAAAGCAGAAGGAAAAAATGAAACAGATTGAGCTTTTAACCACTTCTCAAATTGTACAACCCACATATATCTAGCAAAACTGAAGTTCTTGTTTTATTATGGAAGTAAACAGAGTCAGAAACTACCAGCTCATATTCAGAAAGGTGTTTAGAAATTGTGAATAGTTGTTTTTTGAAAAACGTGCCAGCCTCGGATTCCTTTCTTGGCTTACTTCTACCATCCACTGCTTCAGTTTAGAAGGTAAGCCTGTTCTTTGCTCACTATAATTCATGTACTTCCCACTATATTCCTGTACTTTAGTCCCAAATGTCCTTTGTCTTTCATTTTATTCCAAACAGAAATTGTTTCTCGTCCATCCTAGGGTATCACAATAATTTTAATTATATTTCAAGCAGAGATGTATAACAAAAGAAAGTCAGATTATTCAAATTTTGGTTTTCAAACACTGGGGCATTTCTCCGCTAAAAACTCCATGATACTTGGGATGTAGTATGCGGTATATGTAGACTACACGTTTCAGAGCAGTAGTGAGCAAGATGTGGCACTCTTGATGATGCTGGACTGCAGTTCCCACAGTTGCTCCCCATTAGCTCTGCTCAAGAGGGCTGTCAGGAGCTGCAGCCCAACATCACCCAGAGGGCTCCTTTTTTCTCACTCATTTTAGAGTGCTGATATTGGCAACTGACAACCTCATGGTATTTCTCAGCTGAGAAACAAAGGATCAGAAATATGAGAATGTGCTCACCTTTGATTCAAAGGACTCTTCCTGAGCACCTTCTTCATCTGCAAAATTAAATAAGTAGGAATGAATGATATTCAGAGGCACTGATTGTCTCATCTGAAATACTACTTTGTAATTTTAAGACTTAAGATGTTAATATCTGTTATCTTTACTCAGTCGAGCCTGGAGTGGTCATGTGCTCTTACTTGTTTCGCTGAGGTATCTGAATAATTTTAGTTAACTGCCTGCTTCTCTAGAAATATACAGTTCAACCTTCTCATATAGCTGGTAACTTAGCAGAAAAGACCACAGCAGGCATTACTTCCTACTTAGCCTTGATGTATTACACCTTGCAATACCAGAACTCTTTCGCAGCCCCAGCATACCAATATTCAAGAGTATTAGTGGTCCTTGTGAACAGAACTCTGCTTATGGAACAATTCAGCAGAAAGAGAAGTGGCAAACTTTCATTTACTTCTGCTTCTGTCTACTGCCTGCTGAAAAGCCACTCTAGACTACTGGGGGACAATCTGGAGGGTGTGGGAGAAAGTGCATTGTGTGGTAGGGCAGAAACAATGAGACTCTTCTTGCATTCCTCCAGTCAGAATTTTCAAAGGATCTCGTCTCTTCTGTGAATGAAATGAGCCTTTCTATTTGCAGAAGGGACACTTTGGATCTAACCTAAAGTATCAAATGGCCATCCATCATGAAGATTAAGAGCTCAACTCTCTAATGCAGTTGGTTATTCCTAGATCAAGTACACTGAAGAACCTTGGAATACATCTTACATATTGCAGAGGTCAAACAGCAGCAGCCTTTCTCCCTTTCCCATATACCTAAATTAATCTTTCTTCTTTTCTTTCACTGCTTTGTCATTGTGTTTTATTTGAACAAGCAGAACAAAAATACTAAGGGCTGAATGGCAACCTGTCTGCTTTAAATCTGCAAGAATTTTACAGCTAGTGAGGAACCACTTGTTTGAGTGGAAAGAGAAGAAACTGCATGCAAAATAGGTAACTCTGGCAATAGAGGACACTGAAAGGGAGCAAAAGCAAAGAGTTGTGCATGGCAAAGCTAGAAGGGCTCCTTAGTTGAAGCCCCACAAACACAGTCAGAAATTTAAAGAAAACACAGCAAAAACAAAACGAAATACACATCAAAAGACTGTGTTCAAGGTTAGGCAATAACAGTAAATACAGAATAGGAAAGTCCATCTCAACAACTGGGTACACTAGTTTTCACAGAGCTTGCTTTCATAAAACTAAGTTAGCTGTGACGATTCTGGCTTAGTTTCACTCAGGAAAAAGCAACAAGTTAAAATTCTGAAACACAGCCATGTCACATTTTTTTCTCTGAAGAGATGCAAAAATAGCTCAGTAAAAAAACCCCTTATTATTATTAGAATTTATGAAACAGTAGATGATACAAACAAGAGCATCCAAATTTTCAACAGGTAGTTAAAAAACTTGAGCAATGTTCGCAATGATGATACCAGGCATATTGTTTTCTCTGTTATGAAGCTGAAGTAACAATACAAATAATGCTTTAAAACACCAATATTATTGAGCAGATGCAAAAAAAGAAGCCAAGATCAAGTAACGAAAACATTAACAAAAGCACTCATAAATAAGTTACCACTATGGATTCGAACAACAAGAATGCAGAGGAAAGACCTTTTTTTAAAAAAATCACAAATCTTCTAAATCATCAGAAGGAATGTACATATTTGTTGTCTTGAGAATGAAGCAAGAAGTGTTTCATTCTTGTTGCATCATGTTAACATCTCTCTGAAGCAACAAGCTCAGTAGTATGGTGCAGAGAGCACACACTGATGGTTAAGAAAATAGCAAAAATCTACATACAGCCTTCCTTACATTAAGATGGGATATTTTCTGGAGAAAAGTCAGCACAACAGAATTCTGAACACAATATAATCTTTAGTTTTATTTGTGTTATTATTTTCATGACAAAATTGGCTGCTATTTGCTAAGCGATACTTTGGCATACCTTAAAATATTTGTCCTAGGAAGCCTGAGCATGACAAATGTTCAAGATCAGAAACATGCCTTACAGCTTCTTGATTGTATGTAAGGAACAGAGGCAGCCTCATGAATACTGAAATATACCATCTGCAAAACAGCTAGCACCCCTGATTAATTCCTCACCTTGCTTCATAAACTGGTTATTCTAAAAATACTTCTGGGAAAAGTGCAGATGGTTAGCGAGGACTGACACAGAGCTAATCACATATTTAGGTAAGATAATGAATCAATGCCCCAGTGCTGTCAACATAGGTATTGCATCTGCAGCTCACAAGATCAGAAACACCCTACCACAAGTTGTGGCATTTAACCTCTGCATGCAAGACATCAGCTCACCAGTGGCATTGCTGTGTTCATGCCCTCCATGAAAAACTTAGATTAATCTGCTATATAGACAAGCTGGGTGGTAAGATACCTCATCAGGGTCCACCTCAGATTTTGTGAGAACATGATCCTACTAAAGGTGAAGCAACTTAAATGCCACTGAGTTCAGCAGGAGACTTAAGCATGTTCTCCAGTGTCTCTCACTGAAATCAGTAGGTCTTCAATGTTTCCGACATAACTAAAAACAGTCTTAAACTCATTCTCTTGAGATCAAAACATAAATATATGTAATGAGCACAGAGAAAAGAAAAAAAATCAAGGCGACTCTATTCACCTTAATAAAAGTAGAATAATAACTAGAAAATAAACATAACTGTAATCTTGTTATATTTCAGAAGGGCAACCATAACTGTATGAAGTTAGCCAGACTGGCTTGACCTCTGCCAACATTTATTTGACAAACAAGCCCTTCTATCAACAAAATTCATAACACTCCAACATAAGGATATGTTCAGGAAAAAGGGTTTATTTTCCCAGTGTTTACCTGGTATACTTTTGAATTAGGCTAGGAACTAGTATAACTGTAGTCTTAAATGCATACTCAAACCACAAGGCCATCCACCGATTTTTGATTTCAAAGTAAATCTCCAATCAGCTTATTTGAACCCCTTAGCTCCAAACAACGTCATATCCCAGATAAGGATTCACACTGGCTTGAAAGTGGCAGCAGTCTATTACTAATACAACATATGTGACCATGACAGTGAAGACAACTCTCAAATATAGTAATATTAGGAGACAGCATTCAAAGAACCTTTTGATTCAGAGTTTATGTTCGTGATCACTAGAATAGGGATATTTTCTAATTTTGTGCTTACCTGCAGCATTGAAAGAAGCTAAACACCAATGAAAACATTAACAAGAATGTGCAATTTCTTTTCAACCAATTTCTCTTGGTTCTACTTCTGGCCCCCCAAGGCAATGACGAATAACAAGACAAAAGACACCGAAAGCTAACTTCTTTATTTGCTCTGCATTTGAAAGGTTGGGGATGAAATAATATAGCACAAACTTTTAGGTTAATCTTTAGAAGAAAAGATAGCCATTACCTAACTAAGACAATAAAATACCACAACAGCTCCTATCACTACCCAGTGTTTGCTTACCAAACTAATGAAATGACCTTTATTTTGCTACTCTGTTAAGTACAGGTACACTTCAGTGAACAAATTAGATGTGTTCCTGGTCATTACTTCTGTAATAGAAAATTTGGCACCAGAGGCAGAAAGAACGAATAAAGGAATAGGTTCCTGTACCACAAAAAAGGAGTTCAACATATTTCAGGAAACTTTTTATCCAAACCTAATATGAACATCCAAATTGAAAGAAGCAGGTCATACATGCCTTGTCTAAGTAAATAAAAGTTGTTTGTTTATTTGTTCGTATGTTCATGCTCGCTATGGTATTCTGGGGGAGCTGTTTATTTTGTCTCTTGTAGGCAGGCCCAAATGGCTGCAACAAGATTGGCTACGGCAGAATACCATTCTTTCCCAACTCAAGTTGTACTTCATTCCTAATGCAGACATGCTGCTACAATCTGGCACTGACACTCAATGCTTTTCCAGTTTTCCTCTGTCATCCTCCCAATGCTGACACTGCTAGAAACAATCCAGCTAGACACAGGATGAGGAACAAGTAGGCTGGATTGTAAGAAAACTTTGCACAAGGAACCTTCTTTGTTAGAAGCTTTGTCAACTGAGGTATGCATGTATCCTATTTGGAAGACGTGGCTTCTTTAACTTTCTTTGACAGGCAAATCTGTCCAGAATAGTTGCAACTTTAATTTTTCTAACTGTTTCAGTTTGACAGGCAGAACCTTAACAAATATGGCAGCTTAGGAATCACACTGTACAATCCCACACAACCTACTATATATAAGCCCCACTGAGTTCTTACACAGATATGTATTTGTGAACAGAATCAGATAGTGCACTCCATGGAACAAACAATATCAGGAAGGAAAGAATTGGCTGTTGTTCTTAGAGATGAGGTGATGGAGTGGCCCTTGCTAGTCACCTCTTTTTCATGAAACCAGATAGAACAGTAGCTGATCTTCCTAATGTATTCCAAGATGTGATATCCTGGTAAACTGGGTGGATATGTCTATTCTGGCAAAATAAATCTCTTGACAAGCACTGCAGTATGTGTTCTCACAGCCTGCTTGGCAAGTGAAACAGCTACATATAGATCACCATAGGTAAATGAAACGTATTAGCAATGTATTTGCCTGCTTAAGTAACTGCTAGTATTAAGAAAAGGTTTTTATGATTTGTGGCTGTACAAATAAGGTTTTCTCCCCAAATGATTTGCATGAATAAAAACTGCTACACAGAATGTACAATGCTAATGATACATGCAGTACTACCTCTAATGTGTGTGGTGCATTGAAAGAGAACGAATAGCTAATTGAAAGTATCAGAACGGGTGTTACCTAGTTGGTTGTTTGGTGGGTGTATGGCCATGGTATTTGAGAGGTTAACCAATAGTACAGAGGTATCAAATCCCTATAATATAAACCACAGGGATGAGAGAAGAGGCAAACTGCTTAAAATCATTTCTATTGGAGATACTGCTGCTGTTACAGCAACTGATTACACCAGAAAATCTAACTCTAGGTCTATTTTTACAAGACCACCAATTCAATTCTTTTCCAAACGCTTTTTGATGTTCTTTATCTCACACCTATATCCTTTCCTTTTGTTTAAGAGATAATCTCGTAATATACTTCTAACTTTTAACCACCCTCCATCAGAAACTAAAGATACTATTCATGTTCTGAATAAGTCTCCCTGTAACAAGTAATGAAGGATGTATCTCCATAGTACCAGGCAGTTAAACAGGACAGGAATAAGAAGGGGTCAGGTAACCCCCACAAAGAACATATATGGTGGGGGTGGGGAGATCAGCAAATATTATGTATCTGTAATTTGTAATGCACTGCATTTAATTCTTAGTGGGATTATCACGTACTCTAGTGTATCAAACTTGGGTGGATTACACATTCAAAGTAGCCAGTTAATTGCATTTACCCTGGCTCTACTCAGAGTGCAGTCACTTCTCAGTTCTTTATCTGTAGCTATATAGTTGCTCAGTCACCCAGATATCTTCTCCATACACATTATGAACTAATGTGCCATGAATGTGTAAGCGTCACCTGCCATGCACCTTCCATGTTCAATCTAACTTACTGCCACCTTTTTTCAACAAGTTCATAACCCACAACTTCAAAAGGGATTTACTATCTAATACATAACCAATATACACTGCCTCAAGCTAGCACTCACTGATTCATCTAGTTCCTGGCACTTGACTGGAAAGGAACAATTCAATCATAAAAACAGATAACTCAAGAAAATGAATACTAGTATTTTAATGGCACTGGCTTTGGCATAAATAAACTACAAGATTAAAATGCAGTGCTCCAGCTTGTCAACTACAGTAAATCCCTTGCTTTTAGAAGGGCCATATGGGTGTTAAGGCCTTACTACCTCCACTAACAGTCCAGACCACAAGAACAATTATTCTTTATGCAGACTAAAGGCTACAGGGAAACTCTTTTGAATATACACTCTCCACGTGTGCATGGAGTTTAAACACTCTCGTTAGGTAGGTGTGTGCATGAACAGGAAATATTAACACCTCTGCTAATTTTATGACAGATGTAACAGGCGGCACTTAAAATCCACACTCATCTGCTGCCGCCCCCTGCACAGTTTATCATTGTTGTGTGCCCATTTCTGACATATGGAAATCCTAAGGTGAACCTGTTACAGGGCTTCTAGGCTTAAGAGTGTGTGATGTGCCCAAAGCTATCATGCCTTCCCTTAATCTACTAAAAACAGCACTTCGCAAGTGATAAGGTGGCTAGCCCTCTTCCTGGTCCTCTTACACTTGAAACACAGGCACTTTATCCTGGATCACTGACATGCTAATTTAAAATATGAATGTACTAGCACACCTAGAAGATGCATTTGAATATCCTCAGTTTCTCGTGCAAAGTTTACACTGATAAGACTATTTCTTGTGTCTGGCATAAGCAGGGTAGGCAAGTGATAACACAGAACTGACAGGCCAAGGCTGGGCAAACTCCCATCCCATCCCATCCCAGTGGCCAGGAGTGATGAGAACTGCATTCTGTCCATATCTGGAGGACAATATCCTCCAGACTCCCCACCATTCTTTAAAATAAAAGTTAATTTGCAATAATAATAACAATAACAACAACAACAGACAACATGATACACTGCAATTCATTCCTGAATATCAAATCTAGCATTACCCTACTGCTCAGCATAAGACAACTGGGTGGCAAAAAGAGCTAGAAATAAGGAAACGGAACAAGCGAAGCAACAGTGTTAGGAAATTACAGTTCACGGATAACTTCAACTATTGCCAGAGAAAAGGAGCGGAAAAAAAATAAGTCCTCAAGCCGACGACCCCGGTCTGCCGTCGAATTCGAGATGCACCCAACCGACGATGCTTTGGTCTCCCACAGGACGAGACCTCGAGGCGCTCCACCTACCCACCGCCACCTGCCTCCCTTGCGCCCCAGCTGCACCTCTCACAGGGTCTCCCCAACCCAAATTCGGCCCCCAGGAAGGCGAGGCCCACCAGAAGCGCCGATACTGACCTGCAGCACCCAAGCAGACGCCCGCTGTCAACAGCAACAGCACGGCCCCTACGAGCAGCCGCAGCCGCCACCGCGGCGCGCCCCGACGTCCACCCAGCTCCATCTCGCTCCCGCTCCCTTCCCGGTGAAGCGACGCTGCCGCTGCTGCGCCCTCTGGGAAGGACCCCACGGTTCAGGTCCCTTGACCCCGCCCACCAACTACTCCAACGGCGGCCAATCACGGCGCACCGCTTCTGCACCGCCGCTTCCAATGGCCTCTCGCCGTCCGGGATGCCGCGATCTTATTGGCTTCCACGTCCTCCGACATGGCCTCTCGGAATTGGACGAAAAGACTCAGATTGCAATACTGGGGCGGTGCGTCAGTGTTTAATACGCGGCCAACCAGGTTACGAGGAGTAAGAGGAGGTGGGGTCCTTTTTTAAATAAGAAAAACAGACATCACTTCTGGTTCCTCATCGCAGTCCCTAAGGTCTCCCTCACCGAATTGAAAGGACCTGAACGCCTGCGCAAATGAGAGGGGAAAAAAAAAATCCACTGGCTTTTTTTTCCCCTCTAGGTAGAGTGTTTTGTTATTTCAAGGCATTCCAAAGAAAGGAAGCTTCCGTGTTTTAGTGCCATGTTTATTTATGTTTTCACCCCTTTTCACCCGCAAATGGAGGATCAAGGTGATATCGATCTCGAACCTGACGTATGCTGTCCAAGTCACAGAGACCACAGCCCTTTACTGTCGCACAAACTCTCCAGGCAATGGTCACGTTGGGATCAGCAGGAAGGACTACATCACCCAGAAGGCATTTCGAAAGGGGCTGCGTTCATTCGCGTTCTCGCTTTCGCTTGTGGGCGTCCCGGAAGGGCTGTTTACACCTGATACTGGGAGCGCGCGCAGACAAGTTACTTTGGTTCAGCTGTTTATTTCGTGTTAAATTTGGAGACTTAAAATTCCTTTCGCGGGAAAAGGGAATGGCTTCACTGACGCTTATTAAATTTTGTTGCCGACTGCCTTCAAGTCGACTTTGGCCATTTCTGCACTTGGCTGTTCTAGTGCTATTATTCCACTTTCAACATCCTGGGGAATCCTGGGGTTTGCAGTTTAGGGAGGGGCCTTTGAGGGCCCTCTCCAAACTGCAAACCTCAGGATTCCACAGGATGCTGAAAGAGGAGTAATAGCACTAGAAGAGCCTAGTGTGGAAATGGCCTTTGACTTGTGGCAGACCCACGTTTGGCTTGCAAGTCACCTTGCAAGTCACTCTGTCATCAACAGCCCTGCTCCGGGCTTGCAGACTCAGGGCCATGGCTACCTTGCTTGAGTTTATCCATTTGTAATTCAGTCTTCCTCTTCATCTTGATTTTTGCTTTGTCAAGTATTATTGTTTTTTCTAGTGAGCCATGTCTTCTCCTTGATATGGCCAAAGTGTAACGATCTCAGCTTAGCCATCTTGGATTCTGGGGAAAGAGCAAGCTTGACCTTAACAGATTGGAGCGCTGGGCCAAAGTTAACAAAATGAATTTCAGCAGAGAGAAATGTAAGGTCCTACACTTGGGCAGAAAGAATGAAATGCACAAATATAGGATGGGAGACACATGGCTGGATAACAGGACATGTGAAAGGGATCTAGGACTCTTAGTAGACCACAAGCTGAACATGAGTCAACAATGTGATGTGGGAGTCAAGAAAGCCAATGCAATTCTTGGTTGCATCAGTAGGAGTATGGTGTCCAGATCGAGGAAAGTAATAGTACCACTCTATTCTGTTCAGACCTCATCTGGAATACTGTGTCTAATTCTGGGCACCTAGTATCGAGAAGGATATTGACAAGCTGAAACGTGTCCAGAGGAGGGTGACCAAAATGGTGAAGGATCTGGAAGCCATGCCCTATGAGGAGTGGCTTGGGCAGGTGGTATGTTTAGTCTGCAGAAGAGAAGGTTAAGAAGGGACATGATAGCCATGTTTAAATATTTGAAGGGATGTCATGTCGAGGAGGGAGCAGCTTGTTTTCCACTGCTCCAGAGACTAGGATAAGGAGCAATGGATTCAAACTACAAGAAAGGAGATTCCACCTGAACCTCAGGAAGAACTTTCTGACGGTCGGAGCTGTTGGGCAGTGGAATAGACTGTTGGGCCATGGAATTGGCTGCATCATTTTTAAGCAGAGGCTGGATAGCCATCTAGTGCTTTGATGTGTGTTCCTGCATGGCAGGGTGTTGGACTGGATGGCCCCTGTGGTCTCTTCCAACTCTATTATTCTGTGATTTGCTCTAGGACTTGTTGATTTGTCTTTTTAGCAGTCCTTGCTTACTGTAGAGCTGTTCTCCAACACCATATTTCAAATGAGTTGATTTTCTTCCTGTCATCTTTCTTCATTGTCCAACTTTCACAACCGTACATAGAATATGATGGCATGAACAATCCTAACTTCAGTATTCAATGATATATCTTGACGATTGAGGATCATGTCTAGTTTCTTCATAGCTGCCATCCTAGTCTTCTGATTTCTTTACTTCAGTTTCCATTCTGATTAATAACTGAACCAAGGTATGGAAAATCATGAACTATTGCAATGTCTTCTTTATTTGTTTTAAAGTTATGTATAACCTCTATGGTCATTCTTTATCTTTTCTTAATATTGAGCTGTGAACCTGCACTTGTGCTTTCTTCTTTGACTTTCTTCCATAACTGTTCCAAGTCTTTGCTATTTTCTGCTAGTAGTATGATGTTGTCTGCACATCTTAAATTGTTGATGTTCCTTTCTCAAGGCAGTTTACAGCAGTTAAACATTGTTAAAAATGAAGCAACTGAAGAAGCAACTGAACTATCTTTTGAAAAAGAGTTAAAAACATAAACCATTAAAAACAATAAATGAACATCCGGCACATTATAAAGGCTTGTTTCTCCTAAACAATTAATTCTCCAAGGCCTGCTGAAATGAAAAAGTCTTTGCCTATCTTTGAGAAGATAGTAAGAAGAGTGCTAGTCCAACCTCTCTGGGAAGTTCAGGAGCCTCAAAGCAGCTATGGAGAAGGCTGTACCTTTGAAGATGGAGCAGCTCTGTGGCTGTAGGGGCCAACAGAAGCTTTGTCCCTTCTGATGTTTCCTTCTATAGGACAGCCAGTGGAAAGTGATTGTGCTGATTTCACTACAAAACATCTAGAGGGCCCCCAGATGTTCCAACATTTCCCCACCCCTGAATCAAACTATTTCAGGTAACAGGTTGATGGGGGAGCCTGATCAAGAGTTGGGAACCACTGTTTTTCCCAGGTGACAATTATTTATTTTATGGTATAATTTTCTGCCTTCCTGGTCCCTCAAATCTGTGTTCAATAAAATATATTAAAAACTTGTTTTTAAAAAAGATAGCATTTTCAAAAGCTAATTGTAAAAACCGAAGTTCGGATTTTTTTAAAAAAAGTTTTGTTCACCCCAAAAAGTTCAGCAACAATGAAACCTGCCTGACATCTCTTGAGAAGGGATTCTACAATCATGGGGCTGCTCCAGAGAAAACCCTCAATCATATATTGACTAACCTAGCCTGTGAAGACAGTGAGATAGATGACAGGGCCTTTGTTGAAGATCTCAGATTCTAAGCAGATTTATATAGGAGGAATATATTTTTCAGATATCCTTTTGCAGGATTTGCGTGGTACTGGGCAAGATGCATGCATCCAGCTTCACACAAACAAGCGTCAGTTCAAATTCAGACAATGAGAGCTGTGGGCAAGCACAGTCTTTCCCTCACTGGTATAGTTAGAGTATCCAAAATGAATACATGGTTCAGAATTAAGAGGCAGGAGAAGCAATGAAACTAAACACACTCCCCAACACATTCAGATACCCTCAAAATGCCCCAGTTTGGTAGGGATGGTCCAAATTGATCCTGCTTTGTCCTACTTTTTCAGTAGTTGTTAAAATATCCCAGTTTCTCTTTCCTCTTTTCACTTTCCCTCTTTGTTCTCAGCTCATTTCACTTGTTGCAAACTGAGGCCATTAACCCCAGGACTCCACAGGATGTTGAAAGTGGAATAATAGCACTATTAACAGTCTAGTGCAGAAATGGCCTGAGTTCAACTACGGTTGTTTGCATTCAGTTAACTCAGCAGCAGGAAAGCTGGCAGGGGGGTGAATCTTTCCTTTCCCAGTAGGCTCAGGGAAAAGGAAACTCTTCTAGCTTGTGTGTTCTTTCTCATTCCTATCATCATTACCATTATCATCATTTTGCCATCTGGATCACGCTCTGATGTTGCTTGGCCACCCGTGTCCCAGTTTTCATCTGTGAAATACTTAAGAGGAAGCATTCACCTTCTCCCTTTAATACTCATAAGGCTATATGTGTATCAACTTCCCCTTCGCCAACTTGCTCACCTAAGAAAAGGCTGTTGCATAGTTCTTTTTTTTCCTTACTTGCTCTTTGAACCCTATTTAATAATATGCCTAAATCTTTCAATCTAATTCATTCCACTCAATGTAATATACACATTTTTATAGGAGCTCAGTGCATTGAGAGCAACAATAAAATTATCTATGCATCAGCTATAAAAGGTTTTCTTCTCTTCATAACAAATCTGATGTCTTATTCCAGAAAGCTTAATAAATGTTTGTTTATTTTTCTGATGATAGTTTCCCATTTAGTGATTATTTACATAATATATAACCTGGAGCTCTGCCTGCTGTTGGCAATTGCTGGAGAGATGCAGGCTTGAAGATGTAGCACTATTTCATTTCAAAGATGGAAATATTCCTATAATATTTACCATAATGTGTAGTGATTAGCAGGAATATTCAACCAAGCCAGGCATAAGGCTTTCTGTAGGTTTCAGGCCATGGATCTCCAGGCTGTAATCCTTTACACACTTACTTAGGAGTAAATGCAATTTATTCCCATTGAAGAGACTTACTGCTTAGTAGACATTTGTAACATTGCATTGCCACTGTCTGGCTTCCACCTCTAGTCTTTAGAGACAAGAGTTTCCAGATCTCAAAAACTAGCAGTGAGTCTCCAGTCTTCAGGGCAAAAAGGAGAAAACTCAGAGTGAGAGAACTGCCTTGAAAAGAAGAAAAAAATTCACTCTGTGCTCCTGGCCTCCTTCAGCATTTTAATTTTTTTAGGGAATCTGCCTGGCTACCTTCTTCCCTTTTTCTCATCTGAATTTTTTTTTATATTGCAGCTGGGACCCAAACTCCCATGAGAGGGAGCACTCAGCTGGTGAAATACTGAACTGCCTGAGTATTTGTTGCCTAAAGTGTCACCAGATGGAATCTTGCTGCTTTATGACTTTTCCTATCTTCTTGTGCATTTTCCCAGTTCTGTTTCTACCTTTCTCACCTACCTGAATGGCTGAACCTGCAGTACAGTTTCCTTTCTTGGCTGGAGACATACACAAATTGCTCTATTGTTAGCAAAAACATTATATAAATGTCTCTTTCAGCTCTGCTTAGGCACTTGATTCCATTTTGTCTGAATTCTTGATTGCATGTTCTCTTTTACTCTACCTAAACAAAACTGAGAAATTTGACTTTTTCTGCCTAAAAGCAGAGCTTGGAACACTTCCATTCTTTGGACTACAACTCCATGCATAGTTAAAAAAAAAAAGTGGAAAGATGTTAGAAATACAGCTGGGAAGATTTTTTTTTTCCTTTTAAAATCAGTGCTCGCAAAACTGTCAAAAATAGAGCTGGTAAAAGCATGAGGTTTTCTTTTCCATGTAGAACTTAGAGTTCCTTCTTTGGCAGGATCACAGCTTCTCTGTGTTAAAAGCAGTTCTTGGAAAGATGTTAAAAGCACAGCAAGAGAAAAGAGTTTTTTTTTCTGCTTTAAATGGAGTTTGAGAAATTTAATTTCCAAGCAGAGGAATATTTTTCTCATTTGGTAGTGTGTGTGTGTATGTATTATTTGAATGGCATGCTCTGAACAACTGTGATTGATGCTTAATATACCATACTTAGTGACAACACCAAGGGACCATCGCTAGTCCAGATTTTGGCCCTGATATTTTCGGCGCTAGGTTGTTCTTGACTGGCAGAGATCAAATTGTAATGAAAGGTATTAGCTTCATAGGAATGGAGTAGAATCGACACTTGTATTCTGCTTAGACAAGGCTCTTCTGGTTACAGTACTGTAACTATATGCGTATCCTCCAACATTTAACTACATTTTACCTACACATGTATCATTAACAAAATGAAGTTAGTGAAAACATGCCACTGCATTATGTTTAAACTAAAAAGCTTTTAAAAAAATATGCTTACATTGAAAAGGAGAAGCTTATTATATTTACGTAATTTTAATGTGGTGTTTAAATTTACATTACATTACTATACTAAAAAGTTTTATCTATGATATGCATGAGATGTTGCAAAGGCATTTTGTTTGTTGTTGTCTTTTCCTTAATTCAATTTCTGGAGAGCAGGAGTTCATCTATATGAGATGCCTATGTTACTAGTCAGCTAATGGTTCCAAGACTATTTTCTGGACTGACATCTCCAGGGCGGAAGATAAAGGAAAGCTAATTAATTCCTAGGTGCATTTACACTTGAACATGGTCTGTTTGGATAGTGTCTTTTTTTAAAAAAATAAGCCACATTGGCAAGTCACTTGATGAGAACAGTGCAGCTGAATAGGCTTTTTTAAAAATGTGTTTATCCAACCATTTGAGATAGGTTGTGATAAGGTGGGTGGGGTGACTGGTGGCAGGGGGCAGGTAGGGGGAATTCCTCTTTTTTGTGCCCGCTGACATTGGCACCCAGGGCATTACCCCAGTTGCTCCACCCTAGATCCACCTCTGGGTCCAGGTTATTTGAAAGACTGTGTTCTTTCATATGAACCTGCCCACGTTCTGAGGTTTTCTGAGGAGGCTCTTCTCTCTTTCGCTCTGTCTTCACAGGTACCTCTGGTGGCAGCACAGGAAACAGGTTTCTCTATCAGTGTTCTGAGGCTCTGGAACTTCTTTCCTGGAGAAGTTAGACTAGCACCGTTCTTACTCTCTTCTCACAGACAGGCAAAGACTTTGTTTTGTTCCAGCAGGCCTTTGAGAATTAATTGTTTAGGACAACACATCTGTATAAATTGCTGGATGTTTATTTGTTGTTTTTAAATTTTTACTTTTTTTTAAGAAAAGGATAATTTAATTGCTTCTTGACTTTTATATAGTGTGAATTTTTAACAGTGGCATAGGGACAGGGGGGCGATGGGAGCACTGTGCCCCTGGCAGCAATTTTTTTGGGGTGCTGCCGCTCCTTGCCTGCCCTCCCCCATGTGCCACAGCCCCACACCACATGCCGCAGCCCCACCCTGCCTGCTGTAGCCCCACCTCCATGTGTCGTAGCCCTGTTCCTGCCCCTTTGCCCCCCTCTGCGTGCTCCAGGCTATGCCACTGATTTTTAACTGCTGTAAGCTGCCTGGGATCCTACAGTGAGAAAAAACTGGTATATATAAATAAGTGCAACAACAGCCACAACACTCTAAATTGCTGCCACAGCAGGTAGCAGTATGCTGCATACCTGAGCTCTCCAGGTCTGTGCCCAAAAGATGTCTTGCTAAAATTTTTATTCTGTCAGAAAAAACTGAACAAAGTTATTTTTTTAGACTACAGCTCTCAGAAACCCTTAGCTATAAAGACTGAATAATCCAAAAAAGTACCTTCTCCAAACTCTGGAATGACATTTTGATTTGTATATTTTATTGTTCAGCTAATATCATGTTCACAGAATTTTTGAGGGATGCAGTGTTATTTTGAGGGAAGAAACCCTTCAAGCGTGTTTTTGTTACCCTGACGTCTGGGGTTCCCGTAAGGGACACCTTGATTCGCTCCAAAAGTGCAAAGATTGGAGAAATAGCGGAGCACTGGCTGTAGCAAAACGAGGGGCAGAGTAACCCAGCAGAACCTTTTACCCAATTTTTATGGGGTCAGACCAAGCAATCATACCAATAACTGGATTTTGTTAATAAATGTGTTCTCACACACCAGTACACTCACTCACTCACACACACAAGGCCTATTGAGAAAGGAAAGAGGTGAAAATTGATAGGAGATTTAGCGGAGAGGGGGTAAAGGCGGTGATACTGCACCTATCCTGAAGTCTTCAATCAGGGAAGCAGTGAGAAGAACAGAGCTCAGCGAAGAAAGGTGGTCGTGGGGATCACTCGACTATCAGAGTGCTGGTCCGCTAGCATGGCGGGGAGTTCTCCAAAGAGACCTCAAACACTAGGATTATTTATAGGGCAGAATGTACCTCGAGGGCAGGCCCTCTGCCGGGAAGAACAATGGCCAAAATAGAGGGACAAATACCGCACAATAGCAACTTGGTAGTTTGCATGATTGGTTTATGCAGATGGACCTTGCAGTGCAGGGTTTACTAACGTCGGAGTTGTTCAACCTGGGGAAAACCCAATAATCCCCTCAAATTGGCTATTCATGGCTGAAGAACCTTTGTCTGTGCAGACATGTTTTAGCCCAAGTTCTTCTAGGGGAATGTGACGGGATTTTCTTGGCCTGACCTAGTTTCGGTTGTTCGACCTCTTTGTCTATATACCCACTCAGGCAATCTCTTTGGCATGGTGGGTATTTTTGATATCAAATTTATATTCCCCGGGATGGGGTCTGTAATCAGGGTAACAGTTTGCCTTCTGAATGCATGGGCTAGATGGTGGAATTAATAACAATCTTTTTCTGGAATAAATAGACCCATTTTATGTGCTACTGATTATTCCCTACAAAACAGAGTTCCAAGTACATCTCTTTGTGTCTTTCCTCTAGCTCCAAGCTGAGTTTGAACTCTCTGCCACAACACAGAGGCTTTTCATGCCCAATGATCTCAAATAAAGTATTATGTCTGTAGTTCTATTCACAATGAGGAAAAATATTAAAGGTCATTTTCAATATATTGCTTCCCTGAATGTTGGGCTAGGTCAAATGTGAACTGTGTGGTATCTCACACATCAATTCACTCAAATTCCCAAAGTCCTGAAAAAGTTCCATTAACTTTTCAATGTGTCATTATGCAGGCCTAATGAACTATTAGAGATGTTCAGTAAATTACTACTCTGAAGGGCTGTTGAGTATGGTTTGGCAGCCAGCTGGCTTATAGTTCAATTTACAACTATCTACTCACCATTTACTCTGGAAATGGCCAGGAGAACTTCCTTAGGGCTTAGGGTTACCTTTAATGTTTCTCTTTTAAAAGAATCCAGTGTCTATAATTGTATAATAATAAGTGCCTAAATGTGAGGGGAATGGGAACATCAGAGCTGCCATGATGCGTCCAATCAAGAGTTTGTTGTTATGTTTTTGGAAATCCTATAGGAATGAAGATTGATAAACAGAGTGTCTAAGCAGCTGTGGTCAAAGATGACTGGCTATCTGAGGCAAGAGGACAAGTACGGACCCTAGTTTGCTGTTACCTCCCCCTTGAGCCCTGGTGGCGCAGTGGTTAAATGCCAGTACTGCAGCCACAATGTTGTGAGTTCGATCCTGCAGGGATCCAGGTTGACTCAGCCTTCCATCCTTTCTGTAGATCGATAAAATGAATACCCAGCTTGTTGGGGGCAGTTAGCTAAAACACATTGTAAACTGCTTAGGGAGTGCTTTGCGCTGATAAGCAGTATAGAAATGTAACTGCTAGCTAACTGCTAACTTGTCGCAACCTGCAGACCCCCAAACTGTCCCAATTTGGCATGGATAGTCTTGGTTAATCCTCTGTCATCCTACTTTTTTGGCTGTTTTGAAAGTGCCCATGTTTGTTTCTCCCCTTCCTACTTCCCCCTTTGTTGCAAGATGACGTCAATTGGTGCAAACTGAGTTCAAAGTGCAAAAGCAGTTAATACTCAATAAATTTAGGAGGAGGAGGAGCAGAGAGATGAAATCTTGCTCTTTCCAGTAGATCCAGGTGAAAGCAAACTGCTCTCCTAACTTGTGTCTTAGTCCTCATTAATGACTTTTGCCCTCTAGACCACATTCTGATATTTCTTGGCCATGCTGCGAAGCAGTGTATTCCACTGCTGAACTGCTGTTATGGTCAGAAGCAGTGATCTAGACTTGAGTCGATTGACTTGAACTCGAGTCAGACTCAGATCACTTCAATGACTCAAGTTGGACTTGACTCGGCAATAAATGACTTGACTCAACCTCTGACTCATCTGTTTTTATTGACTGATTTGTTGCCCTTGGTAGTCCCACCTCCCCTAGTCTTTTCGCAATCAGCGTTCAGGGGATTTTATGATGATTAGAGTTGCATGTGCTTTTCATCCCCACCTCTCCCTAGTTTCCTGTGTTTTTTGAGAAACCATTTATAGGAAATCAAAAGCACAGAAAGATTGAAGAGAGGAAAAGATGGTTTTCCAGTTTTTTGGGTGAGTGTGGGTGTGGAGTGGTTTCAGCATGGAGGGAAGGTCCTGGAGGGTCTCACTCAGTGGAGCCAGATAATGGGAGTGGGGCAGATGATGGAGAGACAGTGGAGTGGGGAAGAGGAAAGAGTCGGTTGTACAACTGCCTGTTCTTCCATGGCTGAGAGTTTCCTTCCAATCCTGCTTGCTTGAGAATAAATGGGAAATCTAGGGTGTTGTTGCCAGCCGTGGCAGAGTTGGGAGCAGTTTCCTTCAGAAAAGGATTACTTGTTCTTCTAATGGCTAAAGTCTTCCTTCCAATCCTGGTTGCTCTCAACCTAACTCCCACCCCATCCCACCACCTATTTTTTTTCTGTTGACTTGGGACTTGACTTGAATTATCTTGCAAGGACTTGAGACTTGACTTGAGGCTTGAAAGTTGGGATTTCAGACTTGGAGTAAAAGACTTAAATACACCACTGTCAGGAAGTACTTTTTAATGTTTAGGTGGAATCTCTTTTCCTCAGGTTTGAAGCCACTGCTCTGTGTCCTAGTCTCTGAAACAGCAGAAAACAAGCTTGTTCCATCTTCCATATGACTTCCCTTCACATATTTAAACATGGCTAATATGTTGCCTCTTAACCTTCTTTCCTCCAGGCTGAACATAACCCAGCTCCCTAAATCTCTTTCTTTCTAACACATGGTTTCCAGGCCTTCTACCATTTTGGTCACTCCTCTGAACATGTTCCAGCTTGTCAATATCCTTCCTCAACTCTTGTAGCTAGAACTGGAGACAGTATTCCAGGTGGGGTCTGATCAAACCAGAATAGAATGTTTTCTTTAGCTGGTGCATCACACTGTTGACTCATGTCTAACTTGTGGTTTACGAAGACCAGTTCCACACTACGCTGTTATAGTGCTAATACTCGACTTCCAACATCCTGTGGAATTCTGGGGTTTGTAGTTTACTGAGGCCAAAGAGCTCTCTGAGAATTCTGAATGCCCCTCCCTAAACTGTAAACCCCAGGATTCCGTAGTATGTTGAAAGTGGAATAATAGCACTGTAACAGTGTGGTGCAGAAATGCCCAAAGACTCCTAGATCCTTTTCACATGTACTGTGGTCAAGCCAGGTGCCACTCAAGTTATGTCTGTGGATTTCATTTTTTTTCTGCCCAAGTGTAGTTCCTTACAGTTTTCAGTGGTATTTGTATCTTGGCAACTCCCTTGGGTCCCATCAGAGGAAGAGATCAGGCATGCAGCCACTCCAATATTTCAGTGGCTACTCTCCCATTTGTTCCATTTGCCACATGGGAAAACAGACCTTGTAGGATTCTCCACAGCACCAACTACATTCCCTGATTGACATGGTAATCGTGATGGTGATTCCTCCTGGCAGCAAAATGTGTGTGTACAATTCACCATCTTTCCCATTCTGCTGCCTGAAGTGGGTTGAATCTCCATTTCACAGGAAGACTAGTCCCATGAATCCTTGCTCTTTCTCAGGCCATTTCTGCACCACACTGTTACAGGATTATTACTGCACTTTCAACATCCTATGGAATCCTGAGGTTTGCAGTTCAGGGAGGGGCAATTAGAATTCTCAGCCAGAGAGCTATTTGGCCTCAGTAAACTACAAACCTCAGAATTCCACAGGATGTTGAAAGTGGAATAATAGCACTGTAACAGTATAGGATGGAAATGACCTTAGTGTGCGGTAGGAAAGCAAAGGCATACTTTTGCTAGTTACAGACATTAACTCATCTCTTCTCTAGGTATTTATTTACTGCTTTTAAAAGACGTGTTTTTGATGGTAGCTACTGTCATTGTAGCTTTGCTGTTTAAAGCAGGCAGAAGCAATGAGCTTATGTTCGTTCTCTTAGTTTAGACATGCAGGGCAAGAATCTCCTTATGTTTGTGGCTTAAATACTGAGTGCATCTTGCTTTTTTAATCTGAGAAGAAACTGTTTATCCTACTAGGTTATCTTGCACAGTGGTTAAAGATAAATGTTCTGTTGATTTAGACCACAGGGATCAATTCATGTAATTTCATTAATTCATTAAAAACACAATCAGGTCTTATCACAGTCTTTCTAATGGAGGGAACATTTACCACTGGGGAGCGAAGTTTCCTGCCATCTCATTAACTCTTCAGTACAGTACAGACTACAGTTATTTTCCCAGTTAATAACTTTTCCCACCTCTAGCAACATTTCTCAACTGTAATCCCATTCAAAAAATGATCTTATATTTATAGAAACTGGCTAAATGAAATGTGTAGGTTTGATACCAAATATATGGATCTTTTGGGAGTGTAACTCTGAAAAGAAACCAATTGACTCCTAGGCAAAAGTCTGGTTATATTAACATGAATATAAGAGGTGTTTCATTGGCAATAGTAGAATGAGTTACAGCAAACTTTTGGATTGCTCCAAAGCCTAAATTCCAAACTTGCAAATTGTATTTTTAAGGTTTTCTGCTTTATTTAGTAGTTGTACTTATAGTAATAATAATAACAGCAGCAGCAACAGTTATGTACATTTATATGATACCTTTCCTCCAGTGAACTGAAGGCAGTTCTTCTCCCACCTTTATCTTCATAACAACCCTGTGAGGTAGGTCAGACTGAGAGAAAGTGATTGACCCAATGTTTCAGCAGGCACTTGAACTGGATCTCCCAAGTTCCAGCCCAGCACTTTAGCTGCTATACCACACTAGTTTTTCAAGTTTTAGTGTGACATTTTTGCTTGCTTGTATTCCATAGATACACTCATCAGGGAGTCAGAACAGGTGTTACTCTGATTTCTGGGGTACCTTGGGGAACACCTCAATGTGCTCCACATGATGGGGAATGGAAACTAGCCAGAGCACGAGCAATAGCAATGCGAGAGGCAGGGTAACCTAGCGGAGTCTTTTTACCCAGTTTTTACGGGGTCAGGCCAAGCCAAAAACCAAACAAAAATGTCCAGTAAATGATTTTATTGAATGAAAGTCTCACGCAGCAACGCCAGCACTCACACACTCACTCAAGACCTATTAAGAAGCAAAAGAGAGGAAACTGGATAGGGGAATATTGAAGGGGTTGTAGTTGGGGTAATACTGCACCTTTTCCTGAAGTCCTTGATCCAGGAAAAACAGCAGAGAAATGGGGCTCAGCACGGAGAGGGCTGAGGGGATTACTCAACGGATGGAGGAATGGTCTGCTGGGATGACTGGGAGTGATCCAAAGAACCACTCAAAAACTGGGACTATTTGTAGGGGAAAAAGTACCTGGAGGGCTAATCCTTTCCCAGGGAGAACAATGGGTGTTGCAACGAGAAAGAAACTCCACAAAGGTAACTTCCTTTGCGTGATGAGATGACAAGGTGGTGTCAAAGTCTCAGGATCTTCGACTGCATTTGGTTGTGGTGTGACTTCATGTAAATGGTCCTCGCCTCATAGAATATTTGTTGAACTTGGGGCACACATGGTAATCCCTTCAAGTCAGCTTCTCAAGGGCTAAGGACCCTTTGTTTATTGTGGGTTTGCACAGCTTGAGGTCTACGGCCTGACCTGGTTTTCAATCGTTCGACTGTGGCTGCCTATGTGCACATCCGGGCGACCTCTCAGGCACACAGAATCATATTTAATATCAAAATTGTAGACCCTGGGATAGGGTTTCTCCAGTGGAGTAACACAGGCTTGATCTCTCTGTTCTGTGTATGTTGTTGGGCAAACAGAGCTGCCTGTGTCATCTCATTCAGCATTTTGTGGTGAATTCTAGCAATAGCTGTAAGTTCATGGAAGGCAGAAAGTGTTAATAATATATCCCATCCTGAAATATCAACGCAGATGAAGTGAGAGGGTGTCTTAGGGTTCTGAGCAGACTATGACCCTGGAGACCAGGGTTAAATTCCCTGCTCAGTCATGGAAACCCAATAGCAGGGGGCTGGACTCGATGGCCCTTGCAGTCTCTTCTAGCTCTATGATTCTATGACCTTGGGCATGTCACACACTCTCAGCTCCAGAAAACTCAGTGCTAGGTTTGCCTTAGGGTCACCAAAACTTGGAAACGACTTGAAGGCACAGAAGAACAACAGCTCAGGGTGTATCCATACTGTACAATTAGATACAACTTTAACGGCTTTATGATATGGAATCCTGGGATTAGTAGTGTTGTTAGATGCACGGAGAGCACCGATACTGTAGTTCATGGGAGAGCACTAGAGTAGCCTAAGTCCTTCCCCAACTACCTTTTCCAGGATTCTTTAGCATGGAACCATAGCAATTGGAGTGGTTTCACACTGCTATAATTGTGCAGTATGGATACACCCATGTTGTCTCGTCCTGAATCTGTTCCTTGGGAGCAAAAAGATGCTTTTAAAAATGACATAATGTAGCCTCTCCCCTTCTGGTAATCCTCTGACCCCATATCTTAAAATATTTCTCCCTTTACTGCTTGGACAAAGCTATCAAGCCTACAGAATAAGAATACAAGCAAAATCAAACTAACAATTTTTCAATAAGCAATGTATAAAATAAAAAAAGTTGTCAAATAAATGTTATCATAGTGTAGACTGTTGTTATGTTGCTCGTTCAAGTTGTTTCCTTGTTACGGTGACCCTAAGGGGGACCCCTGAAATGTGATTCTTCTAAGCCCAAGGATGCTGAAATTTAAGCTCCAGGCAATTTTCAGTCAAACGGTAAGAGTCACTACTGCTGATGGTTTAGTAATTCGTTTTGGACTTTTAAATTGTCCCTGGTTGTTGGAGGACAAGAGAGAAGGTTGTGAAAGTAGAGGTCAAGAATAGGTCAGGGAATTCATTCCCATGCAGGAAGGCAGGGAGCATGTGCTTCTTTTAAGAACGTTTCCAAAGATGAAAAGGAGCCCTCTCATGATTTCAGCTGGGTGGGAAGCCACCACTGAGCAGCATATTAAGCAGGGCTGCTTGCCACTCATCAGAGTTGCAGAGAGATTAAACAGTGGGGCAAGAAATAATTGGGACAATTGTAATTGGAAGGAGTATGAGGTCCCAGCTGCTGCCTCATTTATTTTCATGCTGTCCAATGAATATTTTCGCTGGCTTTAGGTGGAAAATGCACGCTTGTTTGTATAATGGTGACTCTTCCATCTGTTCTTTACAAAGGCATGATGTTTTAGTAGATAAAAAGCTATTTGTGATCTGGCTCCATCAAGATTTATTAAAATTTGCTTGCATGTCTCCAAAGTCACTTAGCAGTCTTTTCCTTATTGTCTGTCATGATAACTCGAAATGAAGCCTCTACATTTAGAGGGATTATAGCAGACTCTAGAGGGAAAAAAAGAGAGGGCAGCTTACTTAGGAATTTTGTGGGGGTATTTGCTTTATGGGTTAAGATAAAATGAAGAACCAAAAATAAACAGGCAAAACAAAAATCCTGTGGCACCTTAAATAAAAGACCAGTGCTTGAAAAAGTCACCCTTTTCATGTGCACTCTACTCCCTCCCCTCCTTATCATGGCTTCTGGGAGTTGTAGTCCAAAAACAACAACAACAACAAAAAACCCTAAAACTTTCTTTCAAGCTCTGATAAAGCCTATCAATTTTATTGTGAAACACGAGGTTTCATAGCCCACAGCCTACTGTGTTCGATACATCTTACAAGACATGCTCAGGCCTACAAAGGCCTGAATACTATTGTTAGTCCCAGCTAGAACTAGCCTTCTGAACTATGGGATTTACATAGGAGTTGACTTGCCATTACTTCAGTAGTTCTGCTCTAATTGGGATGAACGATATGATTCAGGCCAAATAGTCATATCAGATACACATACACACAAAATTATTTTGCTTTCCTCCAGTGAATTCAAAGCAATGAAAAATACTTCAACAGTATCCTCGCAAGAACCTTGTCAGGCAGTTGTATTTAAAGACATAGCTGCGTTAGTCTGTATCAGCATAAAAAGATACAAAGGAATCCTGTAGCTAGGGTTACCATATTTAGTAAAGCAAAGAAGAGGACACGTTTATTGACTGACTGCTTCACCAATTACTACGACAACTTTCCCTTCAAATTGGTTGTTGCTGTTGTTCTATGCCTTCAAATAATTTCTGAGGCCCTTTTTGCATGGCGTCTCAAATCTGCATCAGCCACTCATTGCTCCTGCTCGAGAAGCTGTCTTAGACCATTTCCGCACAAGACTGTTATAGCGCTATGATTCCACTGTCCACATCCTATGGAATCCTGAGGTTTGCAGTTTAGGGAGGGGCCACGTGGCCCCTCCCTAAACTGCAAACCCCAGGATTCCATAGGATGTTGAAAGTGGAATCATAGCGCTATAACAGTCTCGTGCGGAAATGGTCCTACCGCATAATGTCATCACCAATCAGGTGCTGTCCTGGCTGCAGGTGGTGCTAATACCGCTGTTTTTCATTTTCAGGGAAAACCTGAAAATAACTGGCCTTCCCCACAGCAATCACGAGAGCTGAGCCCATACAGAGCCTCCATCCGATGTCCTTCCGTAAATGAGCCGGGAGTGGGCTGGGTGTGGGCAGTCCCTGTCCCGGTAGCAGGCTCGTTGCACTGGCAAACATGTGAGGAGATGTCTGCCAGGAAAGCCACCCGGGTGATGTCACCGCTGATCCCCATGATGACATCAGCCCCCAGGGTCCAGATGAATTCCAATATTTTTTTTTTCAAGTTGTCACCACTGTTAGCACATTAGTACAAAAGCACCTGCCACCACCATCTATCGATAGATGGCCACTATCTATTGTCCTTACATTAGCACATGTGTCAGCAAACAAACAAACAAAAAACACTGACCAATCAGGGGTGGTGGAGTGGGGATGGGGTGGGACCTGGGAGTGACCTAGGATGCTGAGCTGTGGAACACGCACCAGGGGCAATCTGGTGCTGTCCCGTGAAACTCCAGGTGCCTGCAGAAGAAAAGAGCCTGCATAACAGGTCCAATCTGCCTTTGGAAATCACGCGATCATGTTGGCACATCGGACAATTGAGATACGGTGCAAAAAGAGCCTGAGTTATGGTGACTCTAAGGCAAATCTATCACAGGGTTTTCTGAGGCTGAGAGTGTGTCACGTGTCCAAGGTCACCCAGCAGGTTCCATGGCCAAGTAGGGAATCAAATCCTGGTGTCCATTGGACTATGTCCAGGGTCATAGTCCAGTGCTCAAACAAGTACATCATACTGGCTGTCTCTCCCTTCAAATGTCCCTGCTATATAAGCTGTGATAACTGCTTCTAGAAATATTCCTAACCTTCACTGTATTTATATAACAATCATTTCGCTTTCCCTTTCCCCCTTCCCCACCTCTTCTCATCCACTCCACCAAGCCGTCCTGTTCTATCACCCCTCCGTGGCTGGAGGCCCCTTCAACTGCCTCGGTCACCTAACTAGCCTTCCTCCTTTGGGTCTGTCTCCCTTGTTCCCCACATTCCAGAGTCATCCTCTTTATCTCTCTGAGCACTCTGCTGGGCTAGTATTTGTCCCTTCTACTAGCAGAGCTCTCTATGGAGCTGGCAAGAAAGTGATGAGGAGGTGGCACTGGTGGGCAGGAAACAATGCAGCAGTGGAGATTATAAAAAATCCCCAGGCATTTTAAGAATCTACCTGGCTAGATGTTTTAGCTCTGAAAAAGAGGATATTTCTTGGGAAAAGGAAGACATATGGTAACCCTATTTGAGGCCAACTGAGATAAAGAAATTTCTAGCATAAGCTTTTATGGACTGCTGTTGCATCTGATGAAGTTAGCAGGAATTCGCAAAAGCTTATGCTAGAATTTTTTCTCTCTCTCAGTCTCAAAGATGCTACAAGATACCTTTATATCTTACCAGGTAAGTCAGGCTAGGCATGCTGGCAAAATCTATCATGGAATCTACCAGTACTGGATGTTCCTCATGATGCTGGACTACCTTGTCTCAGTGAAATCTGTAGCTTGGAAGGAAGGCTTCACTGCTCTTGAAACTGATTAATATATTTACATATAAATCTCTGAAAAATATTACATTACATGATGAAAGAGATGCAAATGTGAAAGGAGATGGAAGAAGCACTTTTTTGCATACACAAATGCATATAAGTGACTCTGTATTAGCACGCGTTGCAGAAAAGTGCATATTATTTTGCACACATTTTCCCACTCTAAATCTGCTAGGGTGAATTAAAATGAGTCTGGCAAGAGACTCCAAAGATGACAAAACATACAAGAGCACCTGACCTGCTAAAATGCGCCTGGGGCACATTATATTTGATTTCTATATCACTAGGTCAGGTGACAGCAAGTGGCTGGCCCAGCACCATCCAGTGAATTTAAAGGATGAGACCACGGATTCACTCTTCCAAATCCCAGCCCATCACTATATCACAGTGGCTTTCTACTCCAGCCTGACCCTAAATTAGTTGATTCTGAGTATTCTTCAGGGCTATTTGCTGATTGTGCTACAACAAGGCTGAGAGGTACTGTCACAGGACTTCCCCTGAGCTCTGATGTTGTTATGATGCTGTTACCCTAAGAAGTGGGGAGTACTTTGAGGTCCATCTGCAAGGACAGCATCTCCTTAGAATTTGGGAATTATAACTCAAAGGAAGCTTGCCAGAGGAGGGTAACAGCAGGATCTTTTCACCTGTGTATACCAGTTCTAACTGTAGAGAGCACTCCAGGGAATTTTATTGGGAACTAACAAGCAAACAGGAAATCAGATACTCTCAAGAACCATACACATCTATTGGAAAGTGAGGCAAGAAAGTTTGGACAGAGAGAGTTTGAGTGGAAAGGTGATAGTTACCAATCCTAAAGGTTGAAGTGGAGTGGCTCAGACAGCGTCTGAGTGTAGCATGGAGGAATAGGAGCTTGGGGTACCACATGCAGCATAATACTCCCAACATACTTCAATTTGCTGGAGTTTATATACTTTATTTCCTACCTGTGTGCACAAAGTAGTAATTGCTTTCTCAAGAGGTTGACAAAAGAGTCTGGAATGGGCTGGCTGTCTTAATTCTAGGTGACAAAACATTGATGGGAGTCATGACAATCTCTTAATGTCTGATTGGGCAGGGAGTCTAGGAAAGATTTCTGTAGGGTAACATCTCAGGATGGTCTCTGATTGCTTTACCTGGGAAGTTTTACCTTCCATTATTAGGATGTGCACATAGCTTGAGGTCTTGAAAGGATTATCACAAACCTATTAGCATTGGGTTTTCACACCTAGTCCTCTCTGAACTTATGACCTGACCATGTCTGAGATCATCCAGACCTGGCAACGTGCTTCCAGCCAGTGTGCTTTCGAAAGTGTTTTTCAGCCATAAATATGTTCAATTATGAAAATAGCACATCCTGCAGAGTGGGGGTGTAGGGTGAGGTAACAATGCATTTTCCCCTCACATTCTTTCCTTATTGTTGATTGGAATATTGGCTGGGGATATGTATACACTGCAGTGGGTAACTTAAACTAATGTCACACAGCTGGAAAGCTCAATATGGTGCTGCCATTTTTAGTGGCAGCTCCACTTTTATTTTGGCAACACATAACTCTAATACAACATCTTCTGGAACCTGTAAGATACACACGTTTGCAATCTTCTATCACATTTTTAAAAGATGTGGATATGATATGCTACAACATGCAAAGAAGTTCCTGATCCCTGCAGAATTCACAAGGACAGAACTGTAAATATTTCCCAGTTCACCTTGTCTGTCCAAGTTGTTGTTGTTGCTATGTGCCCTCAAGTCAACTCTGACTTATGGCAATCATATGAATGAGACACCTTCAGGAGCCATGATCATCAATTGCCCTCCTCAGGTCTTGTAAAGTCATGACTTTGGCTTTCTCTATTGAGTTAGCCCACCTGTTGCCAGGTCTGGATGACCTCAGACATGGTCAGGTAGTGTGGTTTTGCTTTCTCCCTACTGCCTTCTACTTTACCAAATATGATCATGTTTTACAGTGAGTCACATAGTCTCATGATATGTCCAAAGTATCACAGCCTCAGTTTAGTTATTTTCATTTCTAGTAGATTTCAGGCTTCATTTGCTATAATACCAATCTATTGTTTTTTTCAGCAGTCCATCTTATCAGTAGAACTTTTCTTCAGCCTGTCATTTCAGATGAGCTGATTTTCTTTCTGTCAACTTTCCCCACTGTTCAACTTTCACACCCATATGTAGAAACTGGAAATACTATGACTGTCCATTTAAGTATTGTGGGCTAAAAGCACACTTTCCCACTAGATGGCAGTGCTGCATTAACAGTGAAATTCTATTGCCTGCTTCTCTGTTGAAAACTCTTGGCCCTCAAATACTGCGATCTCTTGACCATCAATGTGCAAGCATCTTCCTACATATCAGTCTTTAAAGTTCAAATGCAATAATGTTTCCTCCCAGAAAACAATCAACAAACAAATGAGAAACTCAAAATGACAAGAGCAGACTTTTAAAATGGATCTATTGTGTTTTGGATTTTAGCTTTACCAGACTTTTTTAAAAAGGTAAATTACTCGTTTTTTTAAGTAGTTGTAGATTTTTTTTTTTTTGGCAAAGGTTTGCATTGTGTAATTGCTGGATCCAACATCTGAATATATTACTTTAACCCTTGCTTTAGAAAAGCTTCTTTGGAAGCATTTGGAATAATTATGGGCAATTTATTTATGGCATTACAATGTTAGGGTCAAGATTTTTTTTTAAAAAAGATTTGTTTGAGTTTTTTTGTATATCATATGTACAGTTTTAATGTTTGTTTGCTGGCTTCTGCATTCCCTTGGTTATATGAGATATAAATAAATATTCAAACAGAGTTGAAAACATTTAAGCTGTTCTTTGTAGTTGTTTTACTTTTAACAGTTATCTGATCTATAGAAATTGGCAGATGAAAGCATCCATTTACATGCTGTGAAGTTTAACCTGCTAATTTCTGCAGGTCATGATGCAAATTATGTCACCAGCTAAAATTTTGCCTTTAAGAAAGCATTAAAGAGTACTGGGTGGGGGGGATATGGCCTCCCTTGCTTGTACAATAAAGTTTCATTTTCTTCTGAGAAAGTGTGCAAAAGAGAGGAAAGACTTACATGTGCAGTTCTAACCCAAGCATGCATCTCACCTAGGAGGTTAGGATCAGACAAAACACTATTCTGCCAGCAGAAATCACCCTTTGCAAGAAGAACCCTCTTTTGCAGCTGATCTTAGAGACCTGTCAGCAGAATGACCTGTCAGCAAAACTGGCAGAAGAGCTAAAAAGGTGACAGAGAAGGTGTGGTTTGAGGGAAGAGCCAAATTACATGCCATCCAAGTATCCTCCATCCCAAGAAACATAGTTGCAATGCCAGTGTAAAGGTAGGCAAGGCATGGGGACTGCCAAGTAGTATCCAGTATTCCTGAGCTGCAATGGATTAGGTTTGACACAGCTTCACTGACTTAGACCATTTCTGCACCACACAGTTCTAGTGCTATTATTCCACTTTCAACATCCTGTGGAATTCTGGGGTTTGTAGTTTACTGAGGCCAAAGAGCTCTCTGACTGAGAATTCTAATTGCCCCTCTCTAAACTGCAAACCCCAGGATTCCGTAGGATGTTGAAAATGGAATAATAGCACTATAACAGTGTAGTATGGAAAGGCCTTTTGTGTAGGCTTATGTGGCCCTTGGCCACCTTTGCCTCTTAGGATTATGCTCTTAGGCTGCTGGGCTATGGTCCCTTAAAGTGGGTCCCAAGTAGGGTTGCCAGATTAGGACTATGACCGTTTCCTCAACTCACCTTTTCTCGGCGCTGGGGTGTGGAGCTCGCGCAAGCAGCCTCTTGTGAGAGGCCCTCACGTCTGGGTTTCTTCAGCTCCGCACGAGCTTCCTGCTCGCGCAAGAGCCCCGCCTCTTCCTTTCGCAGTGCAGCCTGGGACCTTCCCAGGCTGCACTGAGACAAGAAGTGCAACTGGCCCGGCTCCCAAGGCTCTGCATGCAAGATAAGTGTGCACGGGGCCCTGGAGCGATGCACAACCGCGCACAACTGGCTTAAAGCTGAAAATGAAAAAGTGCGTGAGTGGTGCCTACCAGGCCCTGGAGCGTCGCGCAAATGTGAGTGCATCATGTGGACTGCTCCTCACATTTGTGCAACACTTGAGGGGTCCTTTCGCATGGAAAATGCCATGCGAAAAGGGCCTATCCCAGGTCATGAAATCAATCTATCTATCTATCTATCTATCTATCTATCTATCTATCTATCTAAGGATATGGATATAGTAAGTACCAACCACAGTTGAACAGAATATGTCATTCCAGTAAAAAAATCAAGTCTAACAAGTAGGGAAAATACATATGGATATAAGAGCCAGCGTGGTGTAGCAGTTTGAGCATTGGGCCATGGCCCTGGAGACCAGGGTTCAATTCGTTGCTCCACCATGGAAAACCCACGGGGTGACTTTGGGCATGTCACACACTATCACACCAGAAAATTGGTCTTAGGGTTGCTGTAAATTAGAAATGAATGGAAGGCGCACAACAGCAACAACAGATGCATACGCTTTTAAAGGCAGCACTCTCACTCTACAATGCCTCCACCTTGCCCTGAGGACTGGAGAAGAGCAGCTAGTTTCTGAAATATTGAGTGAGCTCTTGCAAGCCTAGTCTCAAGGCTTGCAGGACAGAGGGAATTGCCTTCTCAAAGCACAGAGAAGGAGGTCTGGTGACTGAAAGGGAAAACTGAGCACATAGGTTCCCTGTCCCTTCTGGTCCCTTTTCATACCCCAGAATAGGGGGAAAACGTACACCATCCCTATAGATGACAAACTTAACAATCCCTCTTGCTATCTCCTTTCCATCTTCTGCTTTGGATGTGATGGTTTGTCCACCTTGACTTTGTCCCCTACCTCCACCAGAGTGGCCCATAAAGACTTAATCTACTGATGTGATGACCCTGCTATCTGAGATGAGGTGAGTGGCTACTAAAGAGAGGGTCTTCTCAGTGGCAGTTGTCTAACTGCGAAATTATTACCCCAAAAGGTGGGGGACCTTGAGGTCCACCAGCAGTGCAAACGTCTCCTTAGAAAGTGGGGGAATTACAGCTCAAAGGAGGCTTGCAATGGCGGGGGTGGGGTGGAATGGCAGGATCTTTTCACCTGTGTATACCAGTACTAACTGGATGTTTAAACAGAGTGTTTTTATTGGAAATCAACACACACACACACACACACATAAATCAAGCAGTCTCACAAACCATATAAGGCTAGTGAAGGGAGAAGTGAGAAATGTTGGATAGAGAGAGATTTCAAGTGTAGAGGGTGACATTTACCAGCCCTGGAGGAGAGGAATAGGGGTGTTTGCCTGACGCACCTGGGCAGTTTTGTTGACTATTTATTCAGATGTTGGGTCATTGACAGAATTAAGGCAAGTCTATTCACCCCAGGTTTTCCTGCTTAACTCTTCTTGACCTTATGACCTGGCCATGCTGAGGTCATGCTGACCTAGCCCAGGCATACAGCCAGTGTCCTGCTTAGTGCATGTTTCCCAGCCATGAGTGTCTAATGTTATACAATATTTCATGCCACTCTTGCTATCCTACAGGATGGGGCATGTAAGGAGTGGTAACAGAACGTGCTCTCAAAAACAATCTGTTTGTTTTATATCCCATCTTTGTCCCAACACTGAGACCCATGGTAGCTCACACTATAATTAAAAACAGATACAATTTAAAAACAGAATAAATGATAATACTGAAACATAAACAGATTATGATGTTAAAATCATATTTATTAAATCTTTTGGGACCTAACTTAAGAATGTATATTGTTAATCCTGTTTTAATCTTTTAACTTGTTTAGATTGTTAAACTGTTCAATATGCTTTTAGTCTGCTTGAATTATTTTGTGCCTAATCTTAACTTCCAAACATTCCTGTGGGGAAGGTGGGACTGCGAGAAGGCCCCTCTCATAGGTGTTATATGCCAGACAGGCTCATATGGGATGATAGAAATCATAGAATTGTAGAGTTGGAAGAGTCGTCATAGGCCATTGAGTCCAACCCCCACTTAACACAGGAACTCCAGCTAAAGCATCCCCAGCAGGTGTCTGTCTAGCTTCTTTCTGGAAACATCCAGAGAAAGAGACCCCTATCACGTCTCTAGGTGTATTGCTGAATCAGTCTTACCATCAAGAAATTTCTTCTAACATTGAATTGAAATATACCTTCTGTAACTTAAAACCATTAGACCTGGTCCTACCCTCTGGGGAAGCAGAATAAAAAACCCATACTCTCCTCTCTGTAACAGCCCTCCATATATTAATGCATGCAATCATGTCATCCCTCAGTCTTCTCTTCGTTAGGCCAAAGATGCCCAATTCCCTCAACCTTTGCTCATATGTTCTATTCTCCATACCTCTAATCATCCCTGCTGCCCTTCTCTGAATACGCTCCAACTTGTCTGTATCCTTCTCAAAATGAGGTGCCCAGAACTGAATACAATATGCAAGATGAGACCTGAGTAGCATGCACTATAGTGGAACTATTATTTCCTCTGACTTGGAAACTATGGTGATGCAATCCTTCAAATGGCCTGAACCTGCTGGACCCCCATTACTTACCTTCAATGTGGTTTCAGGAGTGCTGAACAAAGGCTTCTAAATTTTCCTGTCATTTAGTTTTAGCATTATCAATTGTTTTATGCCATTTTTTAAATCTTGCGTTCTTTTCTCATACTTAAATGTTGCGTTCTTTTGGGTATGCATTTATGTGTGCATGTATCTGCAGGCACACCCATGCCTGCACACACTATAGCTGTGACCCTACATGGTTTGGTGTAGCATAGCAGTTCTGCGTGAGGAATTGTGCAGAAGCCATTTACCACCCATCCTTACTGTAGGGTCACTGAAGCCTACCATTCATAGCCATTCATGCCTGGAAGAGAGTAGGGGTGAGGGTTGAATTTCAGAAACGTCTGGCTATGTCCCCATAGCCTGATGCAAAATAAGGTTTTGCTAAGGTCTTCTGGAGATCTCAGCAATGGATGTGAACATTTTGTGTCTGGCTACAGGGAAGTAGCCAGATGCTTCTGTGATCTCCCTGCTGGGGGACTTCAGTGTCTCTATGGTTTGATCATCGTGAAGGCAGGAAGGGGATACTAATTTCCACAGCAACCAAAAAGTAGACATATGTAGATGTAGAGTTAACTTGTGCCTGCATAATCCACTAAGAATGTTAATTTTTAATTATTTGATTTTTTTTTCTTGTAGAGCATCCTAGAAATATGAAGGATATTAGAAAATATTTGTAATAAATAAACAACTGAACAGCTCAAGTTGGCTATAGCACTAGTCAGCCTTTTGGAGGAGAAGAAAAAGTGTAGTAACATTGCTTCATATTCTGGATGGAAAGAATTGGAGATTTGTTTTAAGTCAGATATGGGAAGAACTGGAAGTCACCAAACCATGTAGGCCCAAGGCTTTGCGGATTTAACGATCATGCGTTCAAGATGGAAAAAATCAAGAAGTTAAAAAAATGAGAATATAGGAGAAAGAAAAATAGATTTCCTCATCCCAGCTGCCTAGCCCGACTGGGATGTTAATTTGTAGTTTCAAAACTATAAATGATAAGTAAGTGATTTTATTTTGGAGATCCATACATGTTTTGTTTATCCTAAATATTTTCCATTGGCTCCTGCTACATTCAGAGACTTTTTATACCAGCTCCCCAGGTTGGTTTATTTTAACCCAGTATAAAATTAGAAAGAACAGGAACAAAATCGGGGACTTTTCAATGAGTCTGGATGCACCTTTCTAGGAATTAATTTCAGTGATGACCAGCTCTTTTTTGACACAGAGATTACTTCAAGCAATTCCTGATTTGCTTGCTTTCACATTTTATATTAAGTCTTCTCCCAGCACATAGCTTTCCATTTCCAACAAACAACGAGGCCTGACCTCTCTATATTATACAATTCCAGTTCTTTTTTTGTTTTGGAATCAAACTAACTACCCAGATATTATGATTACATTAGAATATGCAACAGCTATAACAAGAGCTTCACATACTTTGTTAAAAATGCTGGCTAATGCTTTTCTTTCCTTGGATAGTTATAACAAAGATACAGTTTTTGTATCCTCTTGCTTTTCCAGTTAATCCCAGGCATTCTAGTGGCTTATGGCCCTCTCTCTGTTTTGCATCTAATAAAGATGTTATGCCATGTAAGCATTTCTGAGCTTGAGAAGGCAAATTAGTTTTGGAGTTTCATTTTGAAGAGCCTTTATATGACAAACTTTTGCGGGTGCAACAGTTGTGTTGATCAGCTTTAGACGTTGGAGATACATGTCCTAGTAGTAATATTACTGTATTTGCCAGTGTATAAGATGCACTTTATTTCTTGAAAAATACTGTTTCAAAATGGGGTGTATCTTATACGCCAGTGTGTCGTATACACTGGCATATTTCATGTCTAGGCATTCCCTGGTGGCGGCTGCTGCTGCTCCCTAACAGAGAACAGCCCCACCCTTCCCTTCCCTGGGATCAGCTTAGGTCTGCCTCCCTCTTTTCCTCCCTCCTTCCCACTTTCTTTGTGTGACATTTCCCAGTCGTGTAGGGATGGGGGGTGGGGGTGGTGGTTTGCCCCAGGCGGCAAAGTTTTTGGGGTATCCCGGCCCATAGCCACGCCCCCGTGTGTCCTGGCCACGCCCCCACCCCACAGTCACACCTCCATGTACCGCAGCCATGCCCGTCATGCCATAGCCCCTCCCTCTTCCATCCCCACCCTCCACACTCCAAGCTCTGCCACTGACATTTCCCCTAGTTTCCAAAGGGTGATTCGGCTTGGTGGCTACTGCCACTGCGATAAAACATAAACCTATCTGAAAACAAACACATCTCAGTTTTTGGTTGTCTGTGGTGTTCTGTGATTGCAACGAGTTATGTTAGCTTCTTGCTCCTCTGGATGGAGCACTATTGACCTTTCCTATAAGAGTAATTACATTAATTTACCAAAGGGGTTATCCTCCTCCTCCTCCTCCTCCTCTTTCACCTCTAGGGTAAGAACTTGCCCAGATTAACGCACCTTTGGAGACTTTACAGGATAGGTCATCTGCAGTCATAGAAGGGAAATTTGGGAGTTCGAACTCTGTGAGTTCTCTACAAATACAAATGGAAACTGAATAATCCCGTTCCCCAACTGATGTTTTGAATTGTTGGAATTTGCCACATTGTGGGGTGGCTATTTGTGTGAACAATTCAGTACAGTTGTTGTTGGTTCATTCTTTGCCTGTCACTCAGTCTAAAGCTGCACCTGTTTTTCTTTTTAAATCTCATTAGGGTAGGTGGGAACATTTTCCACCCGCTCCCTTGGATAACATGGATTTTTGCCCTCAGTTGTTCTTGGCTAAATTCAATAACTCCAGCTATAGTAGGAGGCTGGGATTGCAACAGAACATAAAAGATCTTTTCTCTCAGTGAAACATCAGTAATTTTGAGGGCATTTCCCAAGGGACAATATAGGGCGAATTGTTGCATTAGCTGCAGTATTGTGTTGCCTACGGTGTTTGGTTTTTTTTCCCTTGCATCTTTCTCGCTGTCCTTTCTTGCAACAAATGCAGTGGAAAGTGCAATAGGCAACAAAGAACCAGAGGGAGAATGGAGTGTGGTGGTATGGCTCTCCATGGTACAGAGATGTGCAGGGAAAAGGAAGGCTTCTTTGTGCAGAAAATGAAGGCAGGGATGATGAAAGAGTGGACACGGGCAATTAAAATGAGAGAAAGGGAAATGGAGGGAGAGAGACGAAAGAGCAGAGGAACCAACTGAGACTAGAGACAGATGGAAGCACATGGAAGAAGAAAAAAGGCAAAGCAGGGTCCCTGGGCAAAGACGCAAATGAGTGAAAACCTGAGGGAGAGTAAGTACAAAGACAAGAGGATGGTGTAATAATAGGAGGGACAGAAACAATAGAAGAATCAATGAAGATGAAGAAAAAATTTGAATAGGACTCTGCTGGTCTGTCTCTGCTTCCCAAAAGGAATTCTAAGAATTGTTCTGGTGGAATTTTGTTGATGAAGATGAGAGGTGGAAGGGGTTTGGCATAAGTTTATGTTGACAGAGAAGACTGCTGTTTCCTTTATCTTTCCTATGTTTGTGTTTCTTTTTAAGCTCACTAATTCCCTTTCAGTTGTTGGTTAAATGAAAAATGGAGTTTTCCAAAATTCATGCAACTCTTTCCTTCTCTACTTAGCTGGAAACAGGAAGAAGACCGAGGGAAGAAGTGAAATCACTGTGGGGGTTTTCTGTATTCTAGCAAGGTGTTTAGTGCAATGATGTGGCATAAATTTAAACATCCAGTTAGAATCAACACAACTGAAATAAAAGTACCCTTTTTGACACTGAACCAATGCTAAATCTTTTAGTTTTTTTTAGTGTAAATGTAATTTAATGGCACCCTCTCATTAACTTTCCTGTTTCTGATCTATCTTCAGCATAGAAAGGCCAGTTGGGAACTCTGCCTGCTTTGTAGGTGTTAAAGATGAGAATCTTTTCAGAAAAAAAGAGGCGGCGGTCTTAATTTCTCTTAAGTGATTGCACAGGGATTCAGATTCAAACTCTGAAAAGTTAAGCACTCAAAGCCCTGTGCCTGAATGAATCTGTCAGTTCTGGTTTCTTCCCCATTTGAGGTTTTTATCATCAACCACTTCATCCTAATTATGAAAAAAAAATGCTAATTTTGGTAAATACTTAAAAAAAAAACTTGTGATGAAATTGTGATTCATCCTTACCCTCCAAAGACTGCCCTGTACAGACTTTTTGATAGAAGATCTATATAACAAGGTAGATTGTCCTCAGCTGCCTTGTCTCAGCTGCTGAAGAGCTGTTTCAATCTTCCAGAAATTGCTGAATGGGGTTCCATTTGAAGTTCTCTGAGGTTCTGAGCAGCCAAACAGCAGTTCAATACACAGACAATTAGCCAAAGACACCTGGGAGGGAGGAAGCATGGAGAAACACATCACTCCCTGCCACAGTATGCCTGAAACATATGCTGAGCAGAACCCAGGCAGACTTTAAGCCATATGGTATATGTCCCTGATATGCACGCAGCCCAGGCACAATAGCAGAGAGCATGTTGGGAATCATGCGTTTCTCAATATCTCTACCATGATAAAAATGACTAGAGGGAACTCTTCATCATATGAAATCTCATTCTACACTAACACAGACCTTCCCAGTAGACGAGAATCCAATGTTTTTTTGGTAGAATCTTAATTTCTCCTTGAGCATCCAGCTTCTATTCATTTCTTTTTCAATTTTGCCAGTAACATTACAGAGACAGGCTAGATTCACCGCTCTTGCAGCTATACTGGGAGTTGCAGCCCAACAACATCTGGAGTCCACCAGTCCAACGATTCCCATTCTTCACCTATGTCCACTTGTTATGCCCAACTAAGAGTAGAAAGATTGAATTAAGTGGATTTACATAGTTGTTGACATATATGCATTAAGCAATTGATTAAATTGGCACAATTCTACAGGGATTATAAACTGGATTTAGGTTATTATTATTCAGTTTAAAGCATTTTATCCCACTCCACTTATACAAATAAAGAACCAAGCTCCTGGATTTACATATGGTAGGTTAAAAAGATAGTTCCTACTTGCAGGTTACCACCCAAAAAGATAAAACGTAAAAGGAAATGAGGATTTATAATTCAAAATATAATTTTCCTAAGCTCCGAACTAGGTGATTGTGGAATTATCTAAAAGTACATAGCAACTTCGTGGTTCACATAAGGCTTGCATGGTGGATAACCTGGCCTCATGTGCTGCTGATACTTGCCTTCAAGTGCACTTAAAGTTATGGGGAGTTGTAAGACCACATTACTTGTGGATTTGAATTTGCAAAAACTGAGCAGGAATGTTGGTGGATGGGACTCCTGGTGGAATGAGAAATCCCCAAGAGCTCTGATCATCAACAGCTCTGTTCAGGTCGTGCAAACTCAAGGCTACGGCTTTCTTTATTGGATCTATCCACTTGTAGTGCTCTCTTCCTCTTTTCCTACTGCCTTCCACTATAATGGAGATTATTTTAATTTCCAGTGAGTCATGTCATCTCATGATCTGACCAGAGTAAGATAGCCTCTGTTTAGTCATCTTGACTTCCAGTGAGATTTCAGTCCTGATTTGCTCTCGGATCCATTCATTTGTCTTTTTAGTAGCCTGCAGTCTGTATAGAGCACTCATCCAGCACCAAATTTCAAGACATCCAAGATATATCATCCATGAGCCCCAGATTCTTAGGTCAGTTGCTACCAGCTCACATCCCATCACTAGGTACATGAGACTGGGATTTTTCACCCTTTACATTTGTTTTTACTTACTTTTCATTTAGACTTTGCAAGTCCATTCTCACTGTTTAGAGAGAACCCTTGGAAATTCTTCACAACCTCTTCTTTTCATTAACCATGCAAAGCATTTTATTGTCATTGGGAATGGGAAATGTGATCAATACTAGTCCTTATATAGCCTGAATTTCAAGTTTCAAATCAGAAGTTTCTCTGTACCTCACTATTGATAGATATACACATTTTACATTTTCTTTTGAGAGCATTAAGTGGGTGATCCCATTAACTTGAAACACGTCTCCTCTATAGCTTTTGCTTTTAAAAAGTGTAGAGCAGGAGTGGATGCTTTTATTGCTTTGTAAAAACATGCCTGCCACTAGGCAAAATTTATAACAGTTTTCCTGCCAGTGTTGACCCTCTCCCCTTGAAAACAGTTTTCGGGTCTTTGCATTGTCCCCCAAAGCAGTATTCTGAAAAACAAAATATTATACAGTCACTTTGCTTGGACAAAAGGTGATTCTGATAACTAAAACACTTAAAGGATAGTATATTGAAAGTCAACAGGCTGGGAGTCCATAGAAAGCTTTAGTGTGATAGAGAGGTTTTTATTTATTTTGATACAACAATGCCATTTTTTTCTTTATTGACAATATACCCTAAAAGGAAACAGAAGCAGGTGTTTTGTTCGTGATGGGAAGTGTTTTATCTGGGTGGATGATGGACACACAAAACTGTCTACCCATTGATAATTTACTGTTGTCTACTACAAGGTGTAAAGCTATTGGTTTCTCACTCTAGGTTCACAGAAGCAGAGGCCCTTTCTGCGTCTTATGTGATCCTGGCGGCATCCCACAGGGATCTTGGAGGGGAGTGCAACAGAAGCGCTCCCCTCCTTAGCAGCTGCCTGCGGGAATGCAGCAGGCGCAATAACCACGCCTTTTGCTTCTGCAGCACAGCCATGTACTGTCCCATTGTGCTTCCTGACCCTCCACAGCTCAGATAAGTATGGACAGACTGAGAGGGAGAACCTGGGGATGGGAGAAGGACAGAATCCAGACAGCATCATGCAGAACCGTCATCTGGGTCCTGTCCTGTCCTTTTCCTGCCCCCAATGTGGGACAATAAAGTCCTTCAGAAAGGGCCATAGAATCACAGGGTTGGAAGGAATTACAAAGGCCATCTAGACCAAGTGCTTTCCATGCAGGAATATACAATTAAGACACTCCTGAAAGATGGCCATCCAAAGAAGGAAAGTCCATTACACTTTAAGATAGTCTTGGAGGTTATGCATGTGTCTTCTTTATAAAGAGAATAGTCTCTGAGGGAATGGCAGAGGAATGGCAAGGTTAGTGCTCGATCACAGTCTTTAGCCCTAAGGTGAACTGTGCTCCATTTCTCTCAAATTATAATAATGTGCATCTATGTATATAAATTAGTGCATGCATATGTTATGAATTTTCTTTTTTCGGTGATGACCAAGTCACGATTTTATCTCACTTTGGTGTAGCTTGGTTATCTTTGCAATCTGATCTTACAGAAAGTTAACCACACACGATAGGTAGATTAATGTTGTGAAATGGTTATGTTTATGTATTGTGTTGAAATTCATGTGTGGGCTCTTTTCATTTGTGTTCCTTGAAATCTGTAAAACCTCTAAAGCAGGGAGCCTGTGGCTTTCTAGATGTTGCTGCATTAAGGCCTCCATCATCCTTGACCTTTGGTCACGTTGGTTGGGGTTGATGGTAATCAGAGTTCAGTGATCTCTAGAGGGCCAGAGGCTCTCCACTAGCACTCTAAATCTTGCCACCAATTTGGTACGATTCCTTGTGTCAATACGAGGCATGATTTTTTTGCTCCCTTTTTGGATGTGCCTAAAAGGCATACAGCCAAAGAACTTAGGCTGCAAAAAGAAACAACAATGTTAAGGGAATAAGTGAAGCGTTAAGCTCATATTCAACATTTTGGGACAGCTCTGTGTTACCTAAGTAACCATCATACAACATGCTTCTTCACATTCTCTGCAGGCTGAGAAGGGTGGACTTCGTTTTTCCTTCATTGCCTGGGGAATTTATAAGCCTGTTAAAATAATATTCAGCATAACAGCGTGCAACCATGACCACACAGACAAGGTGGAAATAGAGGTTTGTTTATTTCTCTTGCCTATCTTAAAAAAAAGAAAAGAAAGAAAACCCTGAAGAAACAGTGCTTTCATATCAGGATTGTGCAGCCAAGTGTTCCTTAAAGGAAAATTGTTTGCCATTGTAGAAATGCCACCTAGTTCCAAAAAGCCTTTCCTCGTGGGCTACAAAGACTTGGAGAGTGAGGAAAATTAATACAATTCCAAGCAAACAGTAAAATTGCATCCGCAAATGTAACAGACTTCAGAAGCAGGAGAAAAAACTTTGAAAAAAGCAAGAGCTAAAAGAAAACAAGCTTTCTCTAACCAACATTGGCCTCATTGTGAGTCCCTTCCCCACTGATTTATGCAAAAGAATTTGAGTGAAGTTCAACTGGATGTTACAGGAAATGCATTATTACATTTAACATGGCTGATTTTTGAAACACATGCAGATGTTGTGAGTCATATACTCAGTAACGGGCCTATTTACAGTGACCAGAATTTAAGTTAATGCATTACATATGAGTCTGCATATACAACAACATGGGTGTGTCTGTCCCTTCAAGTTGGCTATCAACTTATAGTGACCCCATGAACTTCATAGGGTTTTCTTGGGCAAGGAGTACTTAGTGGTTTTTGCCAGTTCCTTCCTCCAAAATATAGCCCACAGCACCTGGTATACCTTTCAGCATTTCACAGATGAAAACTGACACATTTGGCCAACAAGATTAGTGTGGTCAAGTGGGTGAAAGTTATTAATGAGAAACAACACATAAGCTAGGAAATGCTGCAGCGGTTTGCTTTTGCCTGAGTCTACTGGGAAAGAGAAGATTCTGACCCTCCTTTTCTCTCCTCCCACTGAAGTAATTTAGAGCAAAGTACTTTTGTACTTTGTACTCAGTCCACAGCAAGTAAACCAAGGATGAAGGGGGAAAGTGGGAGGAAGAAAGTGAAATGGGAACATTTTAAAAATAGCGGAAACAGTGGGATGACGGAGGATTTATTGGGACTGTTTCTGTCAAAAAAATAAAATAAAATGGGATCGTTCAAGGGAATGCAACAAATGTTACATTTTGGAAATCTTTTAATCCTCCTTGACCTTTTGATAAGTTCTCTGTTGGCAGGTGCAGATATTAATGGCTCAAAATATGTGGGGCTGAAGAGTACTAACTCTAATATCCCCATTTCCACCCAGTTCCTGCCCTTCCTGTGTGAATGAGGGTGATCTGAAAATTGCATTCATGATGGAATAATGGAAGCTTCTGTGGGACTGAGAACCCTCTTTATCAAGCAAGAGTGCAGAGGGTTTCCAGTTCAATATGGGAAGGTTGCCTATTGAGCAGGTGGAGATGCAGATGTTGGCACACACAGTTGTTTAGTTGTTTTAGAAGCAGGCTGAATAGGTCTTTCCTGACTCTTGCTCTGTTCGACATCAGCATAAAAAACAAAGGTAAAGCTAAACAATCGTGTGTCCATTTGATCCAGACGTCTGATTTATTCATTAAATCCCATGTTCCTCAGGCAAAGGAGTTTTCTCTGCACTGGAGACATCTAGTCTCAGCTACCCTTCACGAAAGATATACTGGGTGATTTTGGGCAGCAGTGTGTATGTATTTCGATGTTCGTCTCAGTTGGCAAGTCAGTAAATAATTTAAATAACACTTTTCAGTGCTATCCAGTATTTGAGGGGGCACTTGCCCAAAGGACTGTCAGTGGATCTCTTTAAGAAGAAGGGGAGAAATGTTAGTGCATACAAACTGGGAACATGCCCATGATTCTTCAGCCAGGTGAATCAGCCAGTAAACCAGGCTGAAGGCCTGCAGTAAATGTAAATGGGAAAAGCTGAAACAGACACACTGGCCTAAATCCAATTGCTAAATCAACTAGAGTGGACCCATAGATCAGTGGAAACTTAGGCGATTTCTGCACCAGAGTGGAGGAGCATTTCACTACGTGTTGTGAGCGGTGTTTTTTAACCTGGCTTACTCTGACTTTACCGGATTGTTATCTTCTGTTAATGTGTTAATTCTGTTAAGTAATGTGGTGAAAATGGTTTGCCGCTTCCGCTCTGTCAATTCTCATGAAACTCCCATCCTCCTCCCACACCCTCCCACACCCTCACACTGCTGCCTCTGATTGGTCAATTTTTTTTAATAAAAAACATTGCTACATATCAGCGAAGGTACTTTAGTTCCTTCTTACAGAAGACGATCCCCCACCTGAGTCTTGGAAATGTATATTACATGTTATAAATAAATCATATATTTTTAAAAATACAAAGGAAAGGTTTTCATGAGATATGTTGTGTCCCCGTACATTTCATTATTACAATTTGTGTATATGCCTGGATCTCTTATAAGGGGTTAGTTTAACCTCTGGTTTGCTAGAAAAACTGCTAGTAAAATTACTGTGTTGCGAAATGATGCATGTCTAAAAAGTGGGTGACCAACATGAAAAGTTTGGAAGGCTCTGGTCTAGATAGCCAGAAATTGAAGAGCAACCATCCTGAGGATCCCAATATATTTCATTGTATTCCAGCAGTCCATGCAAAGCAATGGCGCCCGCCCTGCGTTTGAGGGCCGGAGACAGGAGTGGACAGAAATGATGCCAGGGAAAGGTGGAAAAACCCACAGAGAACCACCTGTGCATGTACACCTTCCACATGTTGTCGGAAACGCAGCCAAACCGGTTTTTGTGCTTTACATCGGAGTTTTTCCGGTTTTACAATACATCGCTTTTACATTGATAGTAATCGCCCTAAGAGCTCAAGCTGTGTGAATCCACAGAGGAAACATTGATACTAACCAGTTTAACAGATGTAACAGTAAGAATACGATGCAGTGCGATGTATTCCCTTTGTGTAGAAAAGACCTTAGTATGTCAGTGCTGATGTAGGTTCAAGGGATTCAGTGAGTCTACTCTAGTTGGGACTAAAAATTGGATTTAGGCCATTATCTTCCAGCTTTTTGGGAGAACCAAAAGGTGGTCTCACCATTTTTTAATGCCAAATGCTGTCTTTGGCCATTTCCGCACTGCACTCTTATAGTGCTATTATTCCACTTTCAATCCTGGGGTTTTCAGTTTAGGGAGGGGCCTTTAGAATTCTCAGCCAGAGAGCTCTTGGGCGTCAGTAAACTACAAACCCCAGAATTCCACAGGATATTGAAAGTGGAATAATAGCACTATAACAGTGTAGGATGGAAAGAGCCTTTGAGTTATACAGTGTGCTTGAAGGTGAAGTCCATTTTATTTGAAGTTCCCACAGACCTCAGTACCCTGGCACCACAGGCTCCTGCCCACACTGTTATCCTCTGGAGCTGTCCATGTGTTTTGGATCACTTATGGACTGAGGCTCTGGTGTTTCTAAAACTCACCCTCCTAATGTAAAATTTAATTTTATGCAGATCCAGTCCTAGTTACCAGAGGAAAACCTGATCCTTCATAATGAAGCAGTGTTGAATTCTTGGCAAAGTCACATAAATTCTTGGCTGGGTTTTCTCCTCTTCTCTTGTAGCCATAGGGGACAGCCTGCTTATTCTCTGTTGCATCTCAAATAGGGAGAAAAAAAAACCTCTCTTGAAGTGTACCTTTTTATGGAGTCAACACTCTTACTCCATCACTTTTTCATAAGCTGATGCCTCTTTGTGCTGGTTCCTAGCTGTCTGACAAATGTGCCTGAACAATACATAATTTTTGTCATTTTTCCATGTTTTAGTGTCAGAGGTACTGCCTCAAAATACCATGCACAAAAACAGTGGCAATGGAAGACGGCTGCTCAGAAGATAGGTGCTCCCTTACTGCAAGGAGCAGGCAAAGCTGTATTCATTTGTAAAAGGGTTGGTGGACTACAACTAATGTATTTTTTTCTGTAACAGGATCAAAATACCAAACAAACAACCCCGTCAAACTCATTTTGTTCATGGGTTCCATTTACATTCAAGTGCCTACCTCTAAATGATTGGGAATATTCTTTATCAAAGGTGCTGAAACACATAGGGTGTTGATATATGAAGCATGCAAATGCTGCAAAATGACTTCAGTCCTTCGGGCACCTTTGCCTGGGAACAATTTGGAAGAGATGTTTTGAGCACAGTACACAAAATGGAATAGAAGGTCACTGGAAAAGCCAATAGGGCTCGTCAGAAAGAACAGTAGCATAACCAGGATTTTGACCCATACGGAAAAAGCAATTAAGGGCTCTAAAACAGAGGTGGGCAGCTTCCCATATCTGATGCCCCAGAAGACTACTAGGGGCTGCATTGCCTCTGAAATTTGCTGCTCGTTGCCAGTTTTGCCACTGCTGCAATTACCGCTGCTGAAATTTAACAACAGCTGTGATGTCTTTCTATGGTTTTGGAAGGTATCAAGAGTACCCTCTTGCACATAGAGCGCTGGCAGTATTGGTGTCTTTCCGTTCTGTATGTAAATTATTAAAGTTAGAAACCTTTGCATGCTTAAACATGCTAAATGCTAGTCTGCATGTAAAGCCGAAGGCTTTCACGGCCGGAATCCTTAGGTTGTTGTGGGTTTTCCGGGCTTTGAGGCCATGTTCTATTAGTATTTTCTCCTGACGTTTCACCTGCATCTGTGGCTGGCATCTTCAGAGGATCTAATGGCATGGATCCTCTGAAGATGCCACCAGGATCCTCTCCATGCCACCAGATCTGCTGAAGATGCCATCCACAGATGCAGGCGAAATGTCAGGAGAAAATACTAATAATACACAGCCTGAAAGCCCGGAAAACCCACAACAAGCTAGTCTGCATGTTTGCAGACTTCCTGATTCTTTGTTTTTCCACACCACTGCTTTCCTGCATGCAACCATTTTATTTTTCCTCTTTCTCCTCTATATTCTGTTGTGTTTGACAATGAATGCATTTTACAAAGAACACTAAGCTTGCTTCTTTCTTGGTTAGACAATCTGTGTGTGGGCATGGGCCTGGTGGTGCTCCGTTTCTGCCTTACCAATTTGATTACTCTGCTACAGAAATCCACTGCTATCTCTCATATTTTCCAAGCTAAGTATATACTAAAAATCAGGAAACTACAGTTTCAATGGAGATTCTGAAAAGGGACCAGGTAGAGGTCAATTGCAGGGGCCCAGGAAAGGAAGCAGTGTTGAAGACTGTGCATGTTGATGCTGAAGTTGATATAGCGGCAACATTCTACTGAATTGCTCCTTAAGGAGTACATATACTCCTTCTTTCCTGTCTCCAGATCAGTCAGTTTAAAAGACACTGTGATAATTGAGAATTACTCAGATTTTATGTTTAAATTTATAAAGTTAGCTGCCTGACTTACTGGGCCGCACATTTCTGGCTTGGGCTGGCGTTGGTGCTGCCGCTGCCGCTGGTGCTGCCTCCATGGCATCCCCCAGGATTGTTCAGTTGGCCTGCCATGCCATGCAGCTTCCCAGCCATGTGCTCAGCCCTGCTGGGTACTTCCTCATATCCAGGAGCTTTTGCACAGCTGGAAAAAGCCCCCAGCCAATCAATTCAAACCTGCTGGTTTGAATTAATTAGCTGCTTCTGCCCAGGCCAGAGCTCTAGGAAGTTTTCCCTCTGGTCCAGGTATTTTGTATTTAGCTAGGCTCTCCTTTCCCAAGAGCTCAGTTCTTCTTTGCATGTTGGCCAAGAAGGAGCTCCAGAGGGAAGGGGACAGCAAGGGAGTAGGAAGATGCTGAGAGAGAAGCAACAGGCAATGGACACTGGAGAAGTGAGGGTAACAGAGAAACAGTGAACAACAGATGCACAAGAAGCTGGTTTGCCAGCAGTCGGCAGGCCTTTTGGACTAAAGCTCTTGAGTGCTTTGTTGAGCTGAATCAGGTTGGGGGTCCCCCTTGAAAAAGAGCTGAAATTAATTCCTCCTTCCTCTCCTATCTGCTCTCCCTCCCCGGGGAGGAGCAAGTAGGCCAGCCAAGAAGGAGCAGAGTGTGCTGACATACCAGGGCCCCAGAACACCCTGGCAAGCAGGAAAACCACATAATTCACAGCCTGAGCTGGCGCCTCAGGAAGAAAGCAGGCACTTATGACAGATTCCTCACAAGCAGTTTGACGGAACGGTGAATGGGACAGTGCAGGAAAGGCAGGTCCCTAGAGGGGTATGAAGAGGAAGTAGCAAGGAGAAACAGTGAGGTGGAACACTTGTTCAACAATCGGTTGGCGAGTTACATCGTGTTCATGGGGATGGTCCAGGCAGTGTACCCTGACAGGGGTTGGCATCTCTCCAACCACTTAGGCAATGTTCTTAGGGCCCAGGCTTTGGCGGGAGATGCAGCAGCCATAAAATCTTCCACAAGAGCATCTCCATGAGTATGCTTGCTGGGACCTCATCTACGACAAGCTTCAGCTGGTCCTGGTGGGCCCTCACATTTTGAGCAGGGGCAAAGATTCCAAAACCTTTTTGTTGGGCAGGTAGGAGGAGTTCCAGTAAGAATGTGCATTTGGGGTTCAGTGTTGTGGGTCTTGGTGTTTGTTATTGGCTACAGCTTCTCAGGGTTGGTGGAAGGTGGGAGTGTTCCGTTGCCCACCTTTTTTGGAGGTTGGCATGGGTCCTGGAGCCAGGTCTGCTATATCCCCAGGTCACTGGGGCCTGGGGATGGAGGTGGTTGGCAGGAGGGCAGGGTTGGCAGTGGACACATGGCGTGGATTGGGTGTCCGCATCCCTGCACTGCTGGGGGGTTAGGTGGTTTGGACCTGACTCCAGGTGGTCCTGGTTTCAGGTTTTTGGTCTCAGGCGGGTTGGCCAATGCCGGGATCTGGACCATGCGCAATCCAACCCTGTTTTTGCTGTAACCAATAAAGTTGTGGCCTATTTTTATCTAGCTTCAGTGTGTGGCCTCGTCTATTCCTTGCACTACATCTCTCAGCCCTGAGCATGCAAAATTATAAAATTTATTATATATCAGTACTGAATATAATGAAATAACTGGTTACCCAAGAATCATCATCGCTGCCATCATCATCGTCATCATCACCATCATCATCTATTCACATATCCTGTCTTTTGTCAAAACTGAGACTTAAGGTGGCTTATGAAAATTAAAACAACTGCAAATAAAAGCCCATACAAAGATATATATAAAAGCATAGGGAAAAAAATCAGCAAAATAAAATTGAACTCCCTACAGAATTAAAACAATTTAAAACAAATCCATTAAAAAAGGAAATTATGAAATGATGAAAACCAGTAGAACAGCATTATGCTAAAAGGCCTTGTAGTCATTTCCTCAGAGCCTGCTGGAATAGGGGGAAAAAATCATACACTGACGGAAAGACAGCAAGGGAGGAGCCACTGTAGCAGCCACTGAGGAGGCCCTGTTCTATGCTCCCTTAAGATGTGTTGTTCTATGCTCCCTTAAGATGTGCTAAAGAAAGAACTTGCTCTGAAGATGTCAGAGGAGACATGTGCAGATAGACACAAACAGAAAGATAAAGTCCTTCAGATAGCCTGGACCCATAGGGCTTTGTAGGTCATAACCAGTGCTTTGAATTGTGTACTGAAACTAGACTGGAGCTGTTGTAATAAGGGGAGGTCATATGCTCACTATACTGCCCCAGTCAGATCTCTGGGCCAACTCAAGTCTTCTGCAGATGTCTGGCCCAATTGAAGCTATTGAGCCAATCAGAGTGTGTTACAGTGACCTAAATGGAATGTAACTAGAGCATGAGTCACTGTAGTCAGATCAGACATTTTCACCACCAATCACAATTCAAAAAAAGAATTACTTTTCCAAAGCTTTGATAGAAATGACTAGTTAGAAACTGCACTTAAGACTATACCTGATTTAAGAGACGGCCAAATTATGCCTACAATGGGAAACACAATGAAAAAACCTAAGAGCTGAAGAGGAAGTGTGAGGAAGACTTATTTGCTGACACTGCCATCATGGTAATGTTTAGCCAGTGGGCAGCAAATCTGAGAATGAGATGAAACACTTTTTTTAGCATTTTACAAAGTAGTTCCTCATGTCTGCAACATAAAAGACTATAATGTTTGTAGATGAAATGGCACAAACTAGCTGGGAGTCATTTTGGCTTGGTTTTAAGTGCCTGCTTGATTTCTGCAGCAAGCTTATGGCTGAATCGTTGATGTGTTTTATCTCCGTCAAGCACTCCTGTTATAACAAAGAACAGGCACGGAAATGTTGACCCCCAGAGTGTCTCTGCACTTTAGGTTTTTCCCAGTTAAATTTTATGCTGTTTTTGTGGAGGCTCATCTAATTTACAGCACCTGGGCCACATCTTGTCGGTTTTCTCTCCTGCTCTCCTATCTCTCTGTTACATTTCCCACTTAAAAGAAAACCCATAAAACTGTAGACACCGTTTGATATGTGTTGATATATTTGATATGTAGCACATGTTGATATATGTTTCTGAAGGTTGCTTCTCAATGTATATAGGTTTTCGCTTGCTTCTTACAAACAATTCCAAAACTGTATGTTAGTTAATCATAGTAGTTGTTTTGAGATGCAAAGGTTCTGGAACCTCTTGCCTTCGTCATACCATATCTAGAATACTACTGCAATGCAATCTATGTAGGTTCCCCTTGAAAAGTATCTGAATATTTTAATTTTTTTTCCTTATTATCATTATTAAAAAATTGTTGATTGCATCCAACAGAATACAAAAATATATAGGCATTCATACATCCATTGTCATACATTGACTTCCCCCTAGGCATCCCATTACATTATATTTTCTTTTTATACAATGCAAAGATCTCTTCATTTTAAATCATACTTTCATTGTGACTCGTTTTCATATAAGTAGGAGCTGATTTTATATCTTATGTACTATATGAAAATCTAATAAACACTTTATTAATCTCTATATGTCTCAATTTTATTCTAGATTCTAGATGTTATGACAAAGTTCAGATGTAAAAAAGATGTAAGGATTAGTGTGTGCTTTACTTTTTGTTCCATACTTTCAGTCAATAAAACTTGCTATCGCCAGTTCCCTCCGTCTGCCTCTAAAATAGGTGATGACCAGGTCCTAGTTTTTAATAAATACATCTAGGGAATTCTCTCTTATTATGTTGTTAATTTATCCATTAATGCCATCTCATACAATTTTATTTAAGGAAGTATCTGAAAATTTTGATGGTGCAAACTATGGGAGCTAGGCTTCTAGTTGATGCATGGTATAAATATCACATTATCCTAATTTTGACAGTTAAGTATAGATTACTAGTGGTTTTTGGGGCTCATTTCAAAGGGGTTACTTTTAGTCTTGAAAGCCCTTAAGTGGCTATTAGGAGCACATGGGGGAAACAGTAAGCAGACTCAGGGATGTTGTGTGTCAAGTCTGGCCAATTCTGGGGAGCTCAGGCATGTTGGCTTGGGGGTACTAGATTTGACTGGCTGAAGTCTGGGACCCAGGACTCAAGTCTCCTTTGCTGGCTTCATAGGCTCCAAATGTATGTCCAACTACTACCAGATATCTGTGACATGGCACCTGGCAGCAGTTGGGCGAAGCATAGAAAGGACTTCCTGTGCAGAAATGTTGTGTGACTGTAGGGTCATTTTCATACGACGCTTTTGTAGGAGAATGGAGGTGGTTTAGCACTGGAAAGCAGGAGGTCTTTTTGTTGTTCTGTTTTCTTCCTAGGATAATCCCACATCTTTTTTTTGCCACTAAACATAATCCATTTGTCAACCCAGGTATTGTTGAGGCTTTTTTTTTTTAACTAATGCAACAGAACCCATGTGTAAGTATTCTGATTAAGGGTATCAGCTGGAAGTGTTTAGGATGTGTATAGTTGAAATGGTTATCCAAGGTTAGCCTTACCCTCTCTTTATTTTTGCTAGAGGAGTTAGAATGAAGGACTGAGTACTCTCCGGATATAAGCACAGGACCAAAGCTGAAGGGCAAATGGCACCATTACAGTCCTAGTAGCAAAGTGATGGTATAAACACTGCTTGTGTAATGCAACAAAGGGCTAGTGTCAAAATCTCTTAGGTCACATAATGAGGGATGTGAGCCCTAATGGGAATTGTGGCAATTATTGCTGAGCCTGGATATGATTTGCTGCGGGGAAAAAAATGGTTGTGTTCATTTGTTTTGTCATGAGGATAAAGAAAAGCCTGATGATGATGACATTTATTTACACCTCTCCTTTTTTCCCAAACAGAGACTCAAGACAGCTTAGAAAAGTTAAAAGACGCATAGCTAAAAAATATACCAAATAAAGTCAGCCTTCCACATTTGGCTTTCACAGATTTGATTATTTGTGAGTTTCTTCCAACCCTTTGCCCCCATCTTAGGTGCTTCTTCTCCAACGGTATCTTTCCCTCAGTGGGCTCTGATACAACCCTTTAAAACCCACCTCTGGTCCTCCTCCTCCTCCTCTAGTAGCCTGGCAAGCTAAGGAAAGATTACAGCTCCATTTCTCAATACCACAAACACTCTCCACACACATCCAAAAAGGGAGATGGGTAAGAGAGAGGAATAAAGTGCAACCATGCCGGCCTCCTCTTTCTCTGACCTGGTTTGGACCCTGGGTGCCTGTTCTTCCCCCCATGCCTTGGCCCCTTCCTATACACATGCACACATTTTGATGTTGGTGATTTTTCTATTTTGGTGAGGGTCCTATGCCCCTAACCCTAGCAAATGTGGAGGGCCAACTGTAGAAAATTATAAAACCTGCCAACTTTCTACATTGGCTGCTTAGTGATGTGTGTGTAACTAACTGACATTTCCTAGCCTTGTCCTCCCTGCTCATCTTCACAGACAGCAGGCAAATTGGGCAGCAAAGCTCTGTTTAGCTTGTGGTTGAGGTGCAAGGAAGATGATATTTCTAGCCCCTTCTCAGCAGTGAGCAAGGCTGCAACATGGGATTGTGACAGGAGTCCTGCTTCTGATGTCATGGCCACTGAAATAGGTGGCTGGGGAAATGAATGCATTGTAATGGGTAAGATAGACGGATATTAGAGAGCTTGGGAGCTTATCATGTTGCTGCCATGTTCTATGATAGCCCCATGTTAATTGGAACATGTAGTTCTAACCCAGCACAGCTAGTCTTCTGCAGCTTCTTCTGCATCCGTGTGTTTGCAATCTTTTATCACAATTTTTCTAGATGTGTATCTAATATACTGTATTGTGCGAAGAAATCCTGTAAAACTGCTCTGTGGACCAAGAAATCTGTAAATAACTCTCAGTTTGCCTTATCTGTCAAAGAACTGAGGGCTAAAGCTACATTTCCACAGTAGATGGCAGCACAGCATTAACAGTAAAATTCCATTGATTCTGTTGAAAACTGTTGGTGACCACTGGGTAAGCATCATTCTTCCAATGGATTCAAGATGGCATGTATAACTTCCCTTCTTTCTAATTTATCCTGACAATAACCATGTGGTCAAGCTGAGAGTAAGTGACTGGCCAAGTAAGTTTCATGGATCAGTGGACACCACAACCAGGATCTTCAAATCCAAGCCTCTAGCTTCTACACCACACAAACTCTAAACTTTGGGAGGCAAGAAACCCTAAAACATGCTGTTTCAATCAGGTCTCTGTAGATGTCACTGGGGAAAACTAGGCTGAAGGTTATGAGTATGAACACACAAATGATCCACATGGGTTCACATACACCCTGTATGAAGGATTTTTTTAAAAAGAGAAGTCTCCCTCAGAGTTATTGTAGATAAAACATATTTAATGAAGAATAATAATTATGATGGCCCTAAACTTTAGGAAAGCTGTGGGTGATTCTTCTCTTCGCTGCTTGTTATAAAGACATTGTTTTAGCGTGATGCCCTAAATCTTGTGTTTGTCATTCCACATCTGTAGTGCAACATCAAATAAGGCTTTTTCATACACACAGGGGACTCAGACACTTCTGAGTCAATGGATTGTTCTGTCAAACTAATCAGTAGCACAAATGAATAGCGGCAATACTGGTTAACCTGTGCATTTCCTAAGGCATACATAACTATTTTTAAGTGAAATCTGTAGGAAATTGCCATGTACCTGGTGCACAGCTCTTTGAGCAAATTTGAAATTGGTATGTGCGTGTGTGTGTGTGTGTGTGTGTGTGTTCATTGCATGAGGCCACATAGGACTGGCCACTTATATGTTGTACATATTTGTTTAGGAGACAGTGCAACAAATCCACATTGTCTGCCTCACTTTGACATACATGAACAGACACACAAGTGTTGTCAGGTTTTCAAAATAGCCATAAAGGAGAGTCAAAATTCATGACACGAAGTGCTGATAATCAGGAAGCAGCTGTTAACAAGTATGTGTTGAACCTATATACCAAATGAAAGTACAGTATTGGTTTCAGTTAACTTAGCCATGTGCCTCTCTGTAAAATTAACATATTGTCCACGTTCGTTAATTACATGATGCACACATTTCTGTCTTTACGACGGTCAATACTTCCAGTTTCAGCCAATAAATAAAATATAATTAGTTAAGAAAGATGCAGTGGAAAAAATAATTGTCATAAAGAAACACATACATTCCATTAGCCTTTTCAAATATTTCAGGCTACAATCCTGTTATTCATTTACCGAGGAGTAAGTCAGGTGAACTCATTGGTCCTTACTTCTGTGTAGATATGTGCATTATTGCATTGTGAATGTAAATGGAACTTTGCTCTGCAGAAAAATCTCTCATAAAGTAAATAGATAGTAAATATCTTCCAATGCTGGGCTAATGTACAAAATACATTTTCTTTCCCATGGCACTGTGTATCTCTGGCATGTGTGTGTTTGTGTGTATGCACATATTTTCTGTCACACAGGATTAACAAATTAAAAGGAAGTTGTAGAGAAAAGAAAACCAGTAAAACTAAACTGTAAACTATAAGATTTATGCAAATCTCAAAACCAAGCAAGTATCAGACTTGAAGGGAAGAGAAAAATATTTTCACATCAGGAATGCTTCTCTGCAATATTGATTCTATTTTAGGGAAATTAGAGATTGAAGGGGAATCTAAAACCCATTCAATGGTAGATGGGGGGAAATTTGTGCACCTCTGTGTGACAGAGTGAGATAGCCTGCAGTTCTGAAGAATCAAAGGAATCTCAAGGAAAGACTTTTTTAGTTGTTAGGGCTCTCTGCTTTCCCCTGCTTTATACAAGTTGTGTGCATTCCTTTTGCTTAACAGGAATGAATTCATAGTCACATAACACAGGCTCCAAAATAGCTGCAATTGCATTTTCTCATTTGTTTTTCATCATCTGACTGGAAAGGGCCAGATTTTGCCCTTTCCTCTCCTCTGTAGTGTGCAGGATGCTCCCTGATGGGTTAGGGCTGTCCAGATGGATGGGAAAAACCAAAAGTCCCTGGTTTTGTTCCTGTCCTTTCTGGTTTTTTAGCAGATGTTTTCCCATTCCTGGACTGTTTCATTGGAACTCCCAGCACTTACAAGAACTTTTTATTTCCCCTGAGAAGGTCAGTTTAAATTAGCCGAGTATTTCCTAAAATGAATTGCACTTCTCCATGGCTGGCTGGCTGTGTTATTCTGAAACTTGCTAAGATGGCAGCCAGCGTGAAAGACAGTGACTGCTCCCAGGATGACAGAGACCAAGTGAGTGAATGCTTAACTAGTGTAATATTGCTAAAGTGCTTTAACACTTTGACTATAACTCCTGAATTATAATTAAAAAGGGCTCAGTGGAGATTGGTAACAATCAATTTCTGAAATGTTAGATCTGGATGTGACACGTGAGGGACATGTGAGAGAGGGGAAGGAAGAAGAACAAAGAGGAGAGGAGAATGAAGGAAACACAGATTTTCAAGAATGAGTTTGGATGCAAAACCATGAATATGCAGGTAAAACCAAAAGAACTGGAAAGCCTCAATACTTCCAGGTATTTTTTTTCCCTTTTCGGATAAGCCCTGAATTGAGTGCAGAGTACTTTGAACTCAGAATCTGAAGCTATTTGGAGAGGGAAGTTAAAAGTGAGACGTTTTTAAAGCAGTTGAGAATGTGGGATGGCAGAAAAGTTTGCATAGAGATCCTGGCTGAATTGTGACAGTTGCAGGGTATGCACTCTGCTTCAAAAACCGGGTGTATTTTCTTAAACTAGTAGAATGTTGTCAAAAGACTATGCTTGTGTTTGTACAGACATGAAAAAGACAATTATTGACGTTACTGAACAGCCAACAAGAAGGCGTTTGGTTACTTAGAATACTAGTACTCTCTGTATAATGGACACTGACAAAATGTGTTGAGGTAGGAAAAGAAATGGGTAACAGTCGATGTGATATACCAGGGGTTCTCAACTTTTGATCCTCCAGATGTTTTTGACTTCAACTCCCAGCAGCTCAAGCCAACATAGCTAATGAGCAGGGATTCTGGGAAAATGAAGTTCAAAACATCTGGAGGACCAAAGACTGAGAATCACTTCTAATGGAGATAAAACCCTCTACATTTCTTGCTCATTCACAAAGAGGTTCATCTCAGGAACAAGCTACACATGATGCTAAATGTATAGCATGCACCTGGCCTTCATTTTGTTTTTGTTTTCTGCACTTGTACTCTAAAGCAGGACCCCCTTCAGATTAGGATGACACTGAACAGAAGGGAAAAGTTTAAACCTTCCTCCAGCTACCTGCTTCCTCAAATTTCCTTCAAAGATGGGGATTAAAAAAGGAAAATCCTCCATCAACATCTCTCCCATGGTTGTCCCCAGTTTCAATAATCCCCAGCTTCCGTAGTGGCTGCCAGAAAATAACATGGGAAAAAGGAATACAGCACTGTTGCTGTTTCGATAAAAACAGGAGTTGAAGTGATATGGAGAGAGAATCCTGGATCTAATGCGCACCAGCTGCTTTGCCAAAAAGAATGGTCATCATATTTTGCTTCAGGAAAAGGAGACAAAACATAGCCAAAGAACAGTTAAGGGAGAACATCAAACCCAGGTGCTGATCTTGAGTCCATGTATACACTGTTGTTGTTGTGTGCCTTCAAGTCATTTCTAACTTACAGCATCCCTACGGTGACTGTATCACGAGGCTTTCTTGGCAAGATTTGTTCACAGGGTGTTTGCTATTGCCTTTCTCTGAGGCTAGGAAAATGTGGCTTGCCCAAGATCAACCAGTAAGTTTCCTTGACTGAGTGGGGACTCGAATCCTGGTTTTCCAGAACCCTAGTCTAACACTTAAACAACTACATCACACTGGCTGTCAGTGTATACATTGCAGACTAACATTTTGACCCATAGAGTCATGGTAGGCATATTAAACATGGAGGTTAAATTATTCTTTCCAGCTCATCAAAACTTGAAAGAAATTGCCTCAAACTGGAAATACAGCCTGATGATGCCCTTTTGTTAATTTGACTATCACCTTCATTTCACAAGTTCCAAACAAACTGTTCATTTCTCTAATGATCTGGCAATATGGAAATTAAACACATTGTACTAATAGCCTTCACTGGTGCACACCATAGTCAACAAAGAATCAAAACTATCCAGACAAAGGAAGGAAAAACTATTTAAAAATAAATTAATCAACAATTTTTTTTATTGCCTATGGCAGGAATGTGTTCTTGGGTCCAAGGGAAATTCTTTGGAATGCAATTGTTATGGGTGGTACCCAGTCTTCATACAGGGTCTGCACCCAGTTTGCAGTGCTATGCAGCAGTGATATTTTATTATGTATCATTTTTTTCTTCTGCCCACTAAGTGCTCATTACATTGGAAATTAATAGGAGTCATTTTGTTGTCATCTTCCAGCATTTCTAGCTTAAATGGGAATAGGAAATGGAAGAACCCTTTGCTGTTCACAGGGCATGGCATTTTCATGAAAATCAGCCAGTATCATCTTGCTGCCAAAGGAATCAACTTTTGGCTTTGTTAGCCAAAAAGTGCCACACTGTAAGTGTGGTGACCCTCATCTAACACACCATAGCCCATGCTCAAAGTTAGCACAGTTCTTTCCGTGCCTTACAATTGATTGGAAGTATCTTTAAACTATGCAGAAACCCACTTGACAGAGATGCATTTTCTTTGTTTAACCTAGGCCTGTGCGTTCATTCTCTTGGCTAATATTTTTCTAGGGAATTATTTTGTGCGGGGATGGCAATAGGGAGCAGTGAAGCCAGCTGCCTCTTCGACAGTGCTTTCAGGAGCTCCTGGAAATTGTTTGAGAGCACTTTATTTCTTCTTCATATTTCCTCATGTGTGTTTGTAGGGTTGCCAAGTTTTCAAAATAGTAATAAATGGCAGTCAAATCTGGCTGTGATAGGCGAGGGATGCCTATATAAAGCCTACATCAGATCCCATGAAAGCAAGGCCTTGTGTGAAAGTTCCATGCTCCCATGAAATCTCAAATCTCATAGGAACTCCCAAACCCTGGAAACTGAGAAAACTGGAAAAGGGAGGAATTTTGCTACCGCTTGGCTGAGCATGCTGCTCAGCCTGGAACATAAAGAGCAGTTGGCAACCACACTCACAACAGACTGCCCCCCCTCCACTTTGGCGTGTAATTTGAGGGCGATATGTACAAACAATACCTGAACATACATGCCTCCTCTGTAATGCTCATATGAGACAAGCTTTCTGGCCCTTAAATGCAGTAAGGAGTACCTGACAATTTTACTTTAAAAAAATATGAGAAGCCCAGCTGCATGCTATGTGTTTGATGTGAGGTGTAGCTTGCTGCTTAGGTGAACCTCTTTGAGATATAAAATAATGTTGAGAGTTAGAGTTTCTTAGAGTGTTTGCACTTTGGGGGAATTCTATGAGAGCTAAAACTGTTAGGAACTGTTAGCTATCAGCCTTCCTTTAGCAGAGTTGTAGAAAAAGCATGCTCCAATTTCTGTGTGGCTTCCCTGAACTGAGACTGACTTGTAAAGCAAAACAAGGCAGGCAGTTTCTGGTTACAAACTTTGAAAAAGCTTACTAATGAATTTTACAATTACATATGCATTGGAGAGACTAGATCCTAACTAGATAACAAAGAGATTAGGTAAGATAGTAGCTTCATTCTTAACTCACCATCTTTTTGGTGGAGAGGTGAAGCATGGTCAGAGGAAGGAAGTAGAAGCAAAAATGACAAAGGGAGAGAACAGAGGGAAATATGGTCTTTTATGTAAGTCAATGACCCCAGGGTCTATCCTAGGTCATGTGGTCTGGATACCATAGCCATTCATTTGAATAACACAAAGAGCAAGATTGAAGTTTTAGGTGGGAAGGCAAAAGGCTTTATCACGCAAAGGAAAAGAAACTCTATGCTGGCCCTAGAACAAGAGGGAGGAGAGAGAATGCCAGCATCTTCCAACAAATAATATAAAAGGGCGCATTCCCCCCTTTACTTAACCATATTTGCAGAAAATACGCCATATGAACCCCCCTTTTCCTCCCCCCTCCTTGGCTGGAAAGGATATAAATTTAGGGAAAACTAGTGGTGTTTGGAGGCTTTTATGACAATGGAGCAATGGATCAATTTTGGGTTTTAGCACAGATTTTAAATGAGCTATCCATGGTGCTGAACCTATTTTGAAACTGGGGTTCAGCACCATGGATAGCTTCTTTCAAGTGGGGAAGGGCTAGGGAGACAGAAACTCGGCACTTTTAGCTGGGTTTCAATGGAGGGGGAAGCAAATCTGGACCCCTGGTGGGAACAGTGGGTGGAAGATCTTGGGGACAACACTCACTGTCATCATTTGGCCTGTGAGAGCCATCTAGCTTGTGAATGGCTATGAAGGAATGAATTTGATCCACAAATGGAAAGCATTTTCCTGCAACAGTAGCTGGGATTGGGGAACCCTTTTATGTTATGATTTTAAACTAACAAGCTAGTTCCTTGGTTGCAGGATCTTAGCTTTTCTGAACAATATGAAGCTGTCTTGAGTCTGAACTATAAATGTGAAGGCTGGGCTAAGGGAGGGAGACCTCTGTGCATGGTAGCCATCATTTATGTGCACCCAACATGGCACCTGCTCCTTCCTCTGGTGCAGATCCCACACAACAGCTTTCCCTTTCTTCCCCTCAAAAAACAAACAAAACAACAACAAAAAACCACAAAAAAACAAAAACAACACAAACAAAAAACCACGAGAAAAGGTTCTTTCCTTGAAAATTTTCAGTTGCCCCCCCACCTTCACGTCTGTAGTGAGAACACTGGTCTGTCCAGTTCAGTACTGTCTGCTCCAACAGAAGGTTTCTTTCCATGGTCTCAGTCAAAGAAGTCTTAGTTCTCTTGTGTGAAATAATTTAATTGGCTGTACTGGGGATTGAACCTGGGACCTTCTTCTCTCTTCAAAGCATGTGTTCTATCACAGAGCAGTGGTCCCTTAACCAAATCTCAGCCTAATAAGACAGGTTTCTGCTTGTGTACCTGGTCTTTCAACCATGCAAGTATCTGCTGGGGAAGAAAAAATAATTCCACATCTGCCAGATTCAATCCAGATGCCTCATCGTCATGCTCTATGCAGAAATAGGTGATTAGCTTTGGCAGAGGTGACAGTGCTAAAATGCTGCTCAGCTGAGCATCCCTTCAAGCTCATCAAGACTTTCTTCCCATTTTAATTTAATTTTAATTCAAAAATGAAATGATCACTCAGCTGCAGAGCTAGTTGAAAAGTACAAACGGTGCTATGGAAGCATCAACCTTTAAAAATCCATCTTAGCCTTCATATCTCAGCCCTGCCTTCAAGTGCCTTAAGGAAAAAAACATATATCTGTTCATCACTAGGTGGCAATGTAGCAACATCAATAGAGACTTAGCAGTAAGGTATAAGCCATTCACAGCCTCAGTGAAAAATGCATTAATTATGGTAACTACTTATTCACAATAACATAGCCAACTTAAACAAGATACACGGGGGCATAATTTTCTACCTCACAGACCTGCTCCTGGGATCCCCTCTAATGGCTTCATCCTGTTTAACTTGGACTGCTCAATGTCCAACCTTTTGGCTTCTTGGCTGATTTTGCAGCTATCACACCTCTGTACAACAAACAAGAATCTCTAAGAAGCGAAAGTGTGCCCCAAAGTCCCTAGGTTAGAGAAAGAGCCCCAGTACTGTACAATTCACAGTTTTCTGTCTGAAGTGCACTGTGATACAGACAACCAAACAAAAAAAAAGGAGGGCTGATGACCAACTCAGTCCAAAAATTCTACCTAAATTATTTGTTGGTGAACTGCTTGAATTGTAGGCTTTTCTAATATAATTTCAAGATCGTTAGGATCTGAGTTGGTATTATTTGCCATCAAATGACTCTGACTTATGGTGACTGTATAATAGGGTTTTCTTGGCAAGATTTATTCAGAGGAGATTTGGAATGGGCTTTCTGTAAGTCTGAGAGATTATGATTTGTCCTAGGTCACCCAATAAATTTCCATGACTGAGGGAAGATTTGAAAAATGGTCTCCTGCAGTCTTAGTCCAACAGGCAGACTGCCATTAATGTTTATCACTCATTCCAGCATAGGCAACACTGGATAACTATAGTCCATGTGTGCTTCTACAGGCTGAATGTGGGTGGGTGTCACATAGGTAAATAGATGCTGTATGCAGTGAAAATGCACGACTGGAACAGGGCATGTAACTAAATTCAGCATTTCAGGGTGAGGCACCTCTCCTGCTCGGACCACAAGCCACCCCACCTAGATGCATGTGATTCCCATGTTTGATACATCCACTGGACTTACACATATGTCAGTAGCTCAGAGAAAAGAGTATTCATTTACTTATTTTCACCAGAATCTTGGGTTAACTACTTAGTTACATCTGAGTAACCAAGTGACAGTTCCTGGCCCAGTATCTTCCCAGCCCATTCTAAGAGCCAGTTGCCAGCTTGGGCAAAGGAGGACTATTGAACTTCTGATCAGAGTGAAAGGAGAAGGATGTTTTCACCCCCAACTGGTGAAAATGTTGTCCTCCTTGCACTCTGAACAGATGTTGAATGGACCCCCTTCACCCAAGCTGACAGTTGGCGCTTAATGTGGACTGGGGTTGTATTTATGTAAGTCTCCAGTAAGACAATATAGACTTACTGAATATAGACAAGTTACAGAACTGTAACTTACGAATCTGTAACAGCAAAACTGAAGAGTAGACTTCATTTATACCTCATCCTTCCTCATAAGAGAATACATGAAAGATTGCATTTATCATCCCAGTTCCCTATCCCTCCAAGCAGCAATTTATCTGACAATGCCATGTCCCCAGACTGTTGAACATGTATGCATTTAGATCAGGGCCAGTGAGCTCAGCACCCTGATCCTAAGCATGTTACATTGGAACTAAATCCCACAGTTTTAATGATACTTCCTTCCTACTACGAATGCATCAGATTGTCATCTTATATTTTTGTACTATTTATGTAGCCTTCTGACAACCTCGAGAGCCAGTGTACTGCGGAAGTTAGAGTATCAAATATGGACCTGAGTTCAAATCCCCATTCAGTCAGAATTCTCATGAGGGTAACTGAGACAAACCTATGACTATATCGTGTAGTATCCTCTTTTCCACAATGTTAAATCACCGTAACCATAACCTATCTCCCACAATGGTTGTGAAGATATAATTGGAATTGGAAGAAAACAATATACACCATGCTGAATGTCTGGAAGAAAGGTGTGATGGAATATACTAATTTTTGTTTGCTCATTTGAGAGCTAGATTGAGGCTGAGTGGAAAGATAATGGCTCCCCAAGGGATCTTCCATTGCCTTCTATGCAAATATTTGAATCAGTGGCTGCCAGGCCTGAGAGGGTCATGAGAATTGTTCTTAAACTCTGGCCAGCTAAACCTTGATGTTCATTGAGACTGGAATGTTCCATGCTGTTGTGATGAGCTAACTGGTCTTGGTGATATGGAATTAGGGTTGCTGGCTGGAAAAAAAAAAGACAGAGTTCTTGTATTTTTAACAGTTATATAGAAAAGGGAATTTCAACTTGTTTATCTTGACACTCATGTCCCACCTGCTATACTTCTGTCCTCTGCACAATCATTGAAGGTATAGGAACCCTGCCATTTTTTTTATACCCGGCAACTCTATTTTTAATGGGTCTGCCACTCTTGTTTTGCCTAAAGTGATGCCTCCTTAGAGTTTAGGATTTGACATAGAGAGGGAGGGAGGAATTTGAGTATTTTTTAAGAACTGTGCATGTTTCTTGACTCACAGGGGTGGGTTGTAGATGCCAATACATGTAAGACTATGTGTGGCTGGCGGTGGGGGAGGGAACAGTTTTGATTCTAGAAGCAGCGAGAAATGTCAGTTGGTAGACTCTCTTGCAATGTAGGGCCAATTTCTAGTGATCTGATGCAAGGTCATTGCGTTGGAGGAATGCCAATTCATCCGCCATTTGTGGTTTGCCTGTATATTTGTAAGTCAATCCAATATTATGAAGTCTCCCACATTCTCCAGTCAAAAGAAACTGAACTCTATAGTGCTTTCGGTGGAACTTCTTGATGCTCAGGAAAGTGGAAACTCAAAACAGGGTATAAGACTTTGGTCTTTCATCTTTGTTTCCTGATGATTTTCTGCTTTGCTTGATCCCTGATGATTCTTCCCCCCTCATGTCTGCACAGATGATGTGATTTAGCCTAAGGAGCCTTTGTGGCGGCAGCAACATGAAGGAATCATGCTAAGAACATCTGGGAACACTCTCTCTCTGGAGCTGCTACAAATCTGCACCATGTGATTCTTTAAGGGTCATTCTGAAATGTCTTTTCCTCAGTTTCAATGACTTCCTCTTGTTTTTTTCTTTCTCTCTGTGCAAGTGTGCTGCTGTTGCTTCATCTACTATTTTACACTCTCCTTATCCATGAACTGAGACAGAACATAGCTTTTTTTTTTTATCCCTTTGGTATCTGTCAAGGGTCATTAGCCTCAAACTTCATTCAGGTTTCATAGCTCCGTGGAAGTCTGAGTACAAGATTGCAGAACTGAAGTCTGGATTTGTACACCTGTAGCAAACTGTTCTGCTGGCTGAAGGGTGCTTGTTGCTACAGTCTTTCTTAAGGGAAAAAGACAAGAAAAACATAGGTTCATAGGATCATAGAATTATAGAGTTGGAAGAGACTCTAGGGGCCATCGAGTCCAACCCCCGGCTGTGCAGGAACACCCGTCAAAGCATTCCCAACAGATGGCCATCCAGCCTCTGCTTAAAAACCTCCAAAGAAGGAGACTCTACCACACTCTGAGGCAGCATATTCTACTGCTGGACAGCTCTGACCATCAGGAAGTTCTTCCTGAGGTTCAGGTGGAATCTTCTTTCCTGCAGCTTGAATCCATTGCTCCTTGTCCTGGTCTCTGGAGCAGCAGAAAACAAGCCCACTCCCTCCTCGACATGACATCCCTTCAATATTTGAACATGGCTATCATGTCCCCTCTTAATCTTCTCTTCTGCAGACTAAACATACCCAGTTCCCTAAACCGTTCCTCATAGGGCATGGCTTCCAGACCCTTCACCATTTTGATCGCCCTCCTTTGGACATGTTCCAGCTTGTCGATATCCTTCTTGAATTGAGGTGCCCAGAAATGGACACGGTATTCCAAATGAGGCCTAACCAATGCAGAATAGAGTGGTAAGCAGTTGTTCTTTGTGTGTGGATGGGCAAATTATGTGCTGGGGGGAAAGAAATAAAGTGAGCCAGGGAAGCAAACAATGCTAGAACAGTCCAACTCCCCATCACTCAGTGTCTTTGTCTGTGTGTTTGTGCCTTCAAGTCACCCACGAATTTTGCTTCACCATTTTCAATAGGATGTGCAAGTAGAAGTGCTTCACTATTCTAAAATGGAGAAGCAAATTGTATATGACTTGACAGACCTGGAGGTAATGAAAGTAACACAGTACAATGTTTCAAAACTAAGAATGGACCAATTTATCAATTTCAGCTTGTCTAACATCCACACTTTTCGTAGAACAAGTTTGTTCTGTCCTATATCTATATCAGTTTGCAAGTGTTGTTTTAAAACCTTCATGAAAATGTAGACACAAAACCACACACACACACACACACACACGTACATGTGGAGGAATCCAGTAGCATCTTTGAGACTAACTGGGAAGAAGAAATTTCTACCACAAGCTTTTGTGGATTCACCAGATGCAAGACAATGTGTGAAAGTGTGAAGGTCTTTTGTACAGATGAAAATGTATTCACATTTTTGCAAAAAACTTTTCCCTAATATGTGATTATTTTGTATGGTACTCTATCTAATGTGTGCATTTTTGCACACACTTTTTTTTGACTGGGGAGCTGCGCTGTAAAATCCAAGAATTGTGAAAACTGACAGATAGTTATGTTTTGGTCAGTGTATTTGTTCAGGAAGCAAATTTAGTTCAGTTTGTATCAAAATGAAAACCATCTGAATATTCCCCATGTCCTTGGTCTCAGTAACAGTAGGAATATATCACATATCCAAAGCAGCCCCAGCAGAACAGGGCCTGAGAACAAGCGTTAAAAAATGCACAAAAAAGTTAATTTTTTTAAAATGATGAAGATGTATGCTCTCTCTCAAATGGCAACTTCTGTGGTGAAAACTTTGAGTTTCATAAAAAGCCAGGAGACAATTAGTTTAGACATAGGAGACATAGGCTGGAATCCTCTTTGGTGTCTTATACCCGTATAAGTTCCCTTTTGGAAAGAGTTGGACATTTTTATCTAACATGGAACACCTGTATTCAGTTCATAGTTGCAGAAGTGGCACCATTATGCACGGTCCTGCATTGTTTGTGATTGCACACTGATGTGTTTGCACATTCAAACACAAATGCACGTTTACTTATGCATTTGGTTGCATGCCATTACAATTGACTAATGAGCTGGCATTGTACCAGTACCGTATAACTCAGTGGCTGGAATTCTGTTAGGGACATCCACATATCACCATAGCCACATGAGAAATGATCACAGCAGTGCTGAGACCCCTAGAGAGCCCTGGCAGGTCTCAGTGCTGATGCCATCATTTTGCGTCGGGCTGTGGAGAAGTAGTCAGATACTTCTTTGAGCCTGCCTACTTACTTTGAAGCACAGAATGGCTGTGCAGAATACCCTTAGGGGCTTTTCAGTAAATTGGTAGAGGTACATGGTACAGCTTAATTTAGGCCAACATGCAGATATTTATGCTATGCTGTCGGGATGTAGAATCAAGGCCAGGGAGCATAAAGTTATAATCCATCTGTTCGATTTTGGATCTGGGCTATATTTTACCTCTAGTTGCTTGTGTAAGGCACTGGAACAGTGATGGGGAGAATAATGTCTGGTTGGATTACTATAGAGATCAATCCATATGATCCCAAATTATATGAATATTGAGATCTGATATTTTAAAATCTATGTCCTGTTAATTTGACCATGATTCAGAGGGGCATTTAGCTACTTCCATGTGAACAGTAGAGCTTGCAGCCTTCCAAAAAAGAAGCCATCCTGCACAGTATCATAAATAACTTTTATTAACCTGAGGAGTTGAAAAAAAAAGTTTACAATTCAGTAGAGATGAGGGATGTTGAAATGCAATTCTGAGATTTTTCTCAGCTCCTGGATATTTTCATGGCCAGCAGGTAGCATGCCTGGATTTCTCTGGCGTCTTATATCACGAAGTTTTATACTTCCAAGTTTCCATCAGAAGTCATCATCTATACAGTGATTCATTTGTTTGGTATGATCTTGTGCTGCATTGCTGTAAGTGTTTTGTTAACCTCCTTCAGCCAATGGAAAGGTGAGTTATAAAACTAAAAACCTAAAGTATGAAAAAGACAATGGTATGCAGAACTGACTTCACACATAAAACACTTGCCTCTTTTCATAGTTGACTTGAGAAAAGCAGCATGAGTTCATATAACCCCAGATACAATCGTGTTGAAGCCTAGGGGCTAGGTGGTGGTTTATACTGGTACCAAGAGAACAGAATCTAGCTCTGAGTTTGGTCAATAACTCACATTTGTGCTTCCAGGGCTTTCTGTCTCCCCAGGTGTTTTCATCTTATTGTTATCAAGAAACCAATGAACTGGGGAGAAAGGCTAAGAGTATGCTGTGTGGAACTTTTTCTTTTTCCTTCCAGTGAGATTAATCTATTTGCCTTCTAGTTCATGCATAGTTTTTGCTAGCCAGAAATGAACATCATGTACTGCAATTTTCTTTGCACTGATCTCTCTTCCCCGTGCCTTAACAGGGGACATTTTATATTCTGTTCACTTGCTCAACAGCCAATTCTTCAGGATCACATGAGCAGAGAGAAGCCTGGAATTTGTCGGAATGCTTTATTAGAGGGATATTTCTCTGGATGTGAAACAACAGAAATCTCCAGCTGCTCTGTGTTTCTAAGCATGTTGAGAATGTGGTTTATTTGCTAAAAGGAAAAAGATATGTGAGTGAAAAGGGGGTCCTTAGAGTTCAAAGGAAGCTGGAAAACAGATGCTACAGCTTTGTTATTCTAAAAGGGGATTTAGACCTAGAAAGAATGAAGGATAGTTGTCAACAACTGATATTTGAAACTAATTCCCAGGTTAGTGGCATGAGAACTGAGAAAAGAATAGGTGGTTTTCTCAGGTCCTTTTTGGATAGGATCCTCTGTTCCAGAGCAGAGAAAACTTTACTGCTTGGAGGCCCAGATTTGGGCCCCTTTAAATTCATGGAAACCCAAAGGTGCTGATTAGTGGACAAAGACTTTTCACTTACCATTTCCCATATGCCTGGGTGATTTGGATACAGGCCACAGTTGCAGGAGATCAGAGAAGCCCCCTTGAAAGGCATCAGGATCCAAATGAGACTGATACTAGAGAACCAATAGATGGAAGTGGCTGGTGGCTCCCAGGCCAGTAAAGTAGTGACTCCATTCCCAGTTTTAGTCTATACTCTAAAGTAGCTATCCAAGGTGGTTGAACATATTTGGGGAATGAGGTTCAGCACCTTGGGCACCTGTAAAGTTAAGATTAAAGCCAGGGGTGGATTCAGCACTCCACTGCCGTTAGAGAAACATTTTATACAAGTAAACACATAAATAGATCAACTCAGAGAAAGTTGAATATATTGAAACTCTGACTCCTCAGTACTTCTTCCAAAGGGGTGGATATGTTGATCTGTTGTAGCAAACCAGAGCCCTATGACACTTTAAAGTTGTCTGATGGGAAAACCACGGGTTTCCATGTAGGTTCAGCAACATATGCCATGAGACTAACAATTTCATTGACTTGTGGCCTTTATATGTAAACTCAATGACCACAGACCTTTCCTATCTGTGCTTTGCACTGTGTCTAACAGTAAGTGAATCTTTTGTGCTGAAAAGGTCTTCAGCAGCAGCACACACAAAAAGCTACATTCCTTTTGAATCCAAGTCCAGACCTGTGATCTTCCGCCAATGATAGCCTGAATGTTGAAGCCTTACACTAAACATCAAAGCAAGCGAGCTCAGAATCACTTAGGGATTTGATGCACACAGTTCACATGGTTCTTTTAGTTACATCAAGAATACAACTTCCAGGAAGCCATCTGGGCTGGCTCTGTCCAGCAGCAGTTGCTTACAACAAATGTATTTCAATGATCCCTCAGCTAATGGAGAAACACTTATTGGTTATGCATCTGGAGCCCAATCAATCCACAGAAGTAAATCAACATCTGGAAATATTAACTGTTTGGGATGAAGGAAAACAGGTGGATGAGGCTGAGGGAAAGTTTCTAATTACACCCAAGCACAAAAGTCACCCAGCAGCTGAGAGTTTTATGCTTATAAAGTTCTCAGGGGTGATATAATGAGCCATAAACGTATGGTTTGGGTTGACTGGAGTTTCATGAGATTTACAAGTCTTGTTTTTTTCCAGGTTGTCAAATTAATTTTTCTTTTCACTATTTTATATATAAATGAGAAAGCTGTAGTAGGCTAAATTCAGAGTTGGTGAGATGGAGACAGAACATGGATAATAGGAATGCTTGAATGTGATGCCGGGTTGGTCTGCAACACATTTTAGGTGGTGGGTGCATTTTCATACTACATAGCTGTAGTGGTATTATTCCAATTCAACTGCCACAGCAACATCCAGTAGAATCTTGGGTCTTGCAGTTTAGGGAGGGATACTGAGAAGTGTAAAGACATATCACTGGATACCAAAGTCAGGCCTTTGTTGTTTGGCCAGTTACAATACTCCATTTCGTGGTATGGCTCTAGAGCATGTGCTAACCTCCCAACTCCAGGTTTCCGGATGAGACTGATTATCTGAATCCATTTCATGCTAGCTTCAGGCCTGGTTATGGTATGGAAACAGCTTTGGTTGCCTTGGTAGAGGACCTCTGCCAGGAACTAGATGGAGAGTATGTTCTTCATAGTTCTGCTGGACCTCTCAGTGACATTTGATACCTCCAGCAATGGTATCCTTCTGGGCTGATTTGCCAGGGTGGGACTTGGGGGCACTGTTCTATAGTGGCTCCATTCCTTCCTGCAGTAGTGACCTCAGAAAGTGGTGCTGGTTACCAGTCTTAAAGAAAGTTGTTACAGCGGAGGGACTCAGACAGCGTCTGAGGGTAGCATGGAGGAGCAGCAGTCTGGACTTTGTTCTGTGTCCAACATACTACAATTGGATGAGGTTGAAGTTAGGGTTTTTATACTCTATTTCACACCCTGGAGGAGTGTGTTGATGAAGCCGTAATGGCTTTCCCACGGGACTGACAAAGGTGTCTGGAATGGTCTGATTGCTTTAATTCCAGAGTGACGAAGGACTGATGGGACTCATGACAATCTCTTAATATCTTGGTCAGGCAGGGGATATAGGGAAAGATTACCGCAGGGTGAGATCAAGGGATGGTTCCTGATTGCTTCACTTGGGCAGCCTTCCATTGTTTTCATCGTGCACAGAGTCTGATATGTTGAAAGGATTAACATAAACCCATTAGTGTCTGGGTTTCCTGCCGAATCCTCTCTGAACTTATGACTTGACCATATCTATTGTCAGCCTGATCTGGCAAAATGCTTTTCTGGCCAGTGTGCCTTTGATCATGTTTTCCAGTCATAAATATGTTCAATTGTGAAAATAGCACATCCTGCAGGAGAGGGGTGTAGGATATGGAAACACCTATTTGACTACTTGGCTATTGGCCTGTAAAGTCCTCCATGATATTTAACATATATGTGAAGCTGCTTGGAGAGGTTGTCCAGAGTTTGGGGATCAGGTGTCAACAATATACTGATGACACCCACCTCTCTTACTCCTTTCTTTTTAATTCCAAGGAAGCTGCTTCTGTGCTAAACCAGTGCCTGGCAGCTGTAATAGATTGGATGAGAGCAATTTGAACCTTAATCCAGACAAGATGGAGGTGCTCCAGATCCATTGTAAAGCAGATCAGGGAATAAGAATTCAGCCTGTGTTGGATGGGGTTACACTTCCCTGGAAGATGCAGGTCTGTAGCATGGGTGTATTCCTGGATTCAGCCTTGATCCTGAGTGCTCAAGTTTCTGCAGTGGCCAAAAGTGAACATGCACAGTTAAAAGCTAGTGTGCCAGCTGCTCCCATTCCTTCAGATGTCTGACTTGGCCATGGTGGCACATGACTTAGTTACATCTGGATTGGATTACTGTAATGCACTCTGTGTGGGGCTACCTTTAGAAACTTGAACTGGCCCAAATAGCTGCAGCCAGATTGCTAATGGGTGCTGGTTACAGGGAGCACACAGCCCCCTTCCTTCAACATCTCCACTGGCTGCTGGTCTGTTTCTAGGCATAAGTATTGGGTTTGATCTATAAGGCTCAGATCCAGGCTGTTTGAAGGGCTTTATCTTCTCATATGAGTCTGCCCAAGCCCTAAGATCTGCAGGGGAGGCACTTCTTTCTATCCCACTGCCTTTACAGCCATGGCTGGTGGCAACATGGGAGAAGGCATTCTCTGTGGCTGCTCCCTCACTTTGGAACTCCCTCCATAGGGAAGTAAGGATGGCTCTTTCTTTTGTTTTCCTTTCAGCAACAGGATAAGACCTTTCTTTTCCAGACAGCTTCGGGAAACTAATTTTATGGATTTTATGGTGCTTTGCTATTTTTTATCTGTTTTAAAGCAAATTTTTAATTCATTTTAATTCTGTTGTTATTCAATACTATTTCAACCTTGATTTTGTATGTTTTTAAACTATGTGTGTTTTATTCTATTCTCTGTCTTTTTGTAAGCTGCCTTGAGTCCCAATCTGGAAGAAAAGTGGGATATAAATAAAGTGATGCATGTAAATTTCTGTGTTTCTGTCCAACTTTTTTCCCATTGCTCAAGGTGTAGTTCATGACCAATATTTTGGGCCCATCTGATCATAATTTCTTTAATTTGTTCAGATTCTAATTCTCCTTCTATTAATATTCTGTAAAGCTTTGACGTCAGCTGTTTCAGAGATTCAAATATGGCTTTCTCAGACTCATTAATTTTTGAAGCAGATTCAAACCCTTCCAGTTTCCCATCCATCTTGAATCTTTCTTTCAGTTGTCTATACAAAAACCAGTGGCATTTAAACCCCTCTGTTTCTAATGTCTCTCTCGATTTCATTATATAATGCCTTTTATTTTCTTCAATTAATATGTCTTTATATCGGATCCATTTCTCTGAAGGGTCCTTCCATCTGCCATACAGAGCTTCGTGCGAGGATAGCCATTGAGGAATTTTTCTGTAGAATTTATTCTTGAATTTTTGCCGTATCAATAACAACGATTTTCTTGTGTAATGATTTTGAAATCCTTTGTCTATTTTTGCTTTGCTGTACCACATAAATGCATGCCACTCCATACGAAGATCTAAACCTTCTAAATTCAGTAATCTTTCATCTCGGAGTATTATCCATTCTCAGATCCATCTCAAACCATTCGCATAGTAGTAAAGTTTTAAGTCTGGCAATCTGAAACCTCCCTTTTCCTTTTTCTCAGTCAAAATCATCCTCCATTTAATCCTAGGTTTTTTCTGGTTTCATATAAATTTAGTAAGATCTCTCTGCCATCCTCGAAATGGTTTTTCATTTGCTTTGATTGGTAAATTTTGAAAGAGAAAATTTAGTTTAGGCAAAATGTTCATTTTTGTAGCTGCTATTCTTCCTAATAGTGATAGCTGTAACATATTCCAGTTCTATAGGGCTTTTCTAACTTCTGACCGGATTGATTTGTAATTGTTTTCAAACGGCTCATTGTTTTGCTTCGAGATCCAGATTCCCAGGTATTTTACTTTCTTTTCTAATTTGAATCCTGTATTTTTTACCAGTTCTTTTAATTCTTCCTGATTTACATTTTTGGTCAATATTCTTGTTTTTTCATTGTTGATTTTAAAACCAGCCACTTCCCCAAATAGTTTGATTTTTTTCCAGTAGCTTATTTATGCTTTGACTAGGATCTTCTAAAAAGATCACCAAGTCGTCTGCATATGCCTTCAATTTATATTCTTGTCTTTTTATCTTACAGCCCTTTATTTCGGGATCTAATCTTATTGCTCTGGTTAGAACTTCTAAAACTGTGATGAATAGCAATGTGGCCAGTGGGCAGCCCTGTTTTCTGCCTTTCTTTATTTCCAACTGTTTTGTTTTGTCACCATTTATTAGAAGGGAAGCCTTCTGATCCTTGTAGATTTCTTTTATCCACTCAATAAAAGGGAAGCCACAGTTCATTTTGGTTAAAAGTTGATGCATAAAGTCCCAGTTTACGTTATCGAATGCCTTCTCGGTGTCCACGAAGATCATTACTAGTTTTCTCTCGTTGTTTTTCTCATAATGTTCAATTATATCTAGCACAGTTCTGATGTTATTCCATATTTGTCTTTTTGGTAAGAAACCATTTGGTCTTCTTGTATTATATCTTGTAATATTCTTTTGAATCTTTTGGCCAATATGCTTGTGAATATTTTATAATCAATGTTAAGTAAAGAAATAGGGCGGTAATTTCCTGGGTCTTTTGCGTCTTTTCCTTCTTTATGTATGAGGGTTATATTTGCTTCATTCCATGATCTTGGTTTCCCTTCTTTTATGATTTCGTTAAACATTTTTTTGCATTGGGGGTGTAAGTTCTTGTAAGTATTTATAATATGTTGCTGAGAATCCGTCTGGGCCTGGTGCTTTTGTAGTATTCAATTTCTGAATTGCTTTTGTTATTTCCATAAATGGTTATGGTTTAGTTCAGCATGTTCTTTTGTTCTTCTGAGATTTTTGGAATGTTTTGTTTTTCCAGGTATTCTTTTATCTTGCCTGGCATTGTTCCTTGGGTTTTGGTGTTGAATAGTTCCTTACATATTTATAAAAGACTTGTTTTATGGACTCTTGATCTGAAACTATTTTCATTCCAGTATTCACTTCTAGAATCAGCCTCTTTTCTCTATCTTTTCTGAATTTATAAGCAAGCCACCTTCCCGGCTTGTTTGCTTGCTCAAAATTTTTTTGTTTGGTTCTCATTAATTTCTTGCTAATCTCTGTTTGATTTTCAGTTTTTATTTGTTCTTGTAGTATCTTTAGTTCTGTCCTTAGTCTTTTGTCAGATGGATTTTTACTTAATTTTTCTTCCAGCTGTTTTATTTCATTCAGGATATTTTGATATTTTTCTTGCCTTTTTTTTTTTGTGTTCTGAGCCCCATTTAATGAAATGGCCCCAGAGAACAGCTTTACTGGCATCCCATATTGTCCTTGTGAGCTCATCTGACATATTTTCCTTGAAATAATTTTTTGTTGTCTCTTTTATTTTCTCTAGATAGTAGTCATTCTGGAACAAAAGATCATTAAGTCTCCATCCCTTGTTTTTCTTAATAGTCAGCAGTTCCAACTGAATTAAATTATGGTCTGAGAACATCTTTGGAAGGATCTCCAAATTTTTAATTTTAATATGTAATGGCTTCGATATAAAAAAAATCAATCCTTGACATTGTTTTGTGTGCGTCCAAGTAGAATGTGTAATCCTTAGAGTTTCCATATTTATATCTCCAAATGTCTAGTAATGTCATGGAGTCTACTAGCTTAAATAAAGATTGAGGGAGCTTCCTGTGTAAATTTTTGTGGGGCCTAATCGATGATCTATCTATTGTTGGATCAATTACACCATTCATGTCCCTAAGCATCAAAAAATTGTCTTGACTTCTTTCATGAGTATATTTAATAAATTCTTTTTGGATCTTTTGGTAGAATTTGTTTTTTTCCACTATTGGTGAATAGATTCCTATTACTAAAAGTATGAGATCTTGAAATTGGACTTCTACTCCCACATAATGTCCTTGTGCATCATGAAAGATCTCTCCCGATGGGAATTTCAGGTTGATATATAACACTATTCCTCTCTTTTTCTTTTGACAAGCTGATATATAGCTTTTCTCTAGCTTGGGTTTTTTTAACTATTAGGAATCTGAATCTCTACTTCTTGTTTCCTGAAGGCAAATTACATCAGCTTTTACTTTTTCTAAGTAATGGAATACTTGTCTCCTCTTCTAATTTGAGTTTAGGCCTTTAACATTCCATGATTGTATCTTGATCATCATTTCTTTTTATTCGTTAGACTCTTCTTTTCTTTATTCTCCGATGTTTTATTTTATTTCCTTCTTTCTCGCCTTTACTTCCCTTTCCTTTTCTATATTTCTTCTTCTTCCTCATATAGCTCTTCTATTTCTAATTCTGGTTTCTGAGATTCTTCTTCTTGATCTAGATTTGACTTTGTTCCAGTGTTGTTTATTTCCTCTTTGTTTTCTTCCTTGTATCTGCAAGCCTCTAAAGTCTCCTTTTCTTCTTTGTCCTCTTGGATTTCCTCTCCCTCCCCTATTTCAACCTTGATTTTGTATGTTTTTAAACTACATGTGTTTTATTCTGTTCTCTGTCTTTTTGTAAGCTGCCTTGAGTCCCAATCTGGAAGAAAAGTGGGATATAAATAAAGTGATGGATGGATGGACATGAAAGAGGGAGAAGGAAAATGATGAGATAAATAATTTTGGGAGAAAAGCAAAACCAGAACCCCTATGTGAAACCATTGGATTTACTTCTGATTAAACAGGCATAAGATTGGGTTGCAGGTGGGCCATCCCAAGCATAATTACTTCAGAGGAAGCTGTATTGAACAGAGCCAGCATGGAGAATGGTTTGAGCATTGGACTACAACTCTGGATGCCAGGGTTTGAATCCTCACTTATCCATGGAAACCCAGAGGATGATCTTGGGCAAGTCACATTCTCTCATCCTCAGAGGAGAGCAAAGGCAAATCCAAACTCACTCTGAACAAATCTTGCCAAGAAAACCTTGTGATATGGTTGCCATAAGTCAGAAATGACTTGAAGGCACACAACAGTGAGCTATACTGGTTTAAATGGAATTACTTCCAAGTAAATGTGCTCAGGATGGAGATGTAACTATTACAAGGTGAAGGTGGGAGGTTCACTAATTTCATCTGCATGGTGCCAATTGCAATTCAGAATTCTTTTCAATTTAGTGTTGTAGAGAGATTTAGAATTACAACTTTACAATGGCAATTTCCTCATTAATTAGTAATTCTTTAGTTTGCAGTTCATTACTTCACAGTACAAATTTCCCATTAACTGGAATAGAATAGGAGTAAGAATAAGTACCAGAGCATCTTCTCCGGGCATTTTGTATTCTCTAAGTCACCCTTCCCCAACTTGGTGCTTTCCTGATGTGTTCAAACACATTCCTATGATACCACTGAACACCCCCAATCTTCTCTGCTGGGGTGTGGTTATCATTTGGATGAGAGTCCCCTGGGGAACCCCAGAGATCTCTCTAGAGAGTCAGAAAAGAATCTCTCCTCTGAAACTCTGGAAGGAGTTTATGCCCATCAGAGCTGACAATATTTATTTATTTTTTAAACTTATGCCCTCCAGCACAGGACTCAAGGTGGCTTAACAATAAGTTAAAAAAAAAGTACAGGTTAAAAAAAAATACCGCTATTGGTGCAAAAGTTAAAAAACAATTAAACAAGTATTCTATTAAAAAAACAAAGCTAAAACAGTTTAAAAAACAATAGAAAATACATGTGCAACACACCTCATTAAAAAATTCCTCTGCTCCAACAATTTAAGAGCCAAAGGCCTATCTAAAAAAAAATGTTTGCCTGACAGCAGAAAGAAAGCAAAAAGAAACCAGATGGAATAATGGTCTGGGTCAGTATAAGGCAGATTTCTACATTCCTGTGATTACAACATCCATCATTTCCCAGCTAGTACAGCAATGAGAAGTGGTAGTTGTAGTCCAACATATATGGAATGCACCAGCTTGGGAAAGGCTGTTTAAATGGATTCCTTCTGACTCATCCAAAAGGGAAACAAGGGTCTCTGGAAGTATTGCAAATTTCCATTTTATTTTGTTTTGATTTTTACCTGCCTATTCCCAGATTTACATCCAAACTTTTTTCTTGAAATATCCTGGGTTTCCCTCACTCCACCCTCCCTTGTATCACATCTAGACTTATGCAACTTTTCAGAAATTGATTTTCTCACGTTTCCATTGAGCCTTCTTTATTATGATTCAGAAGTTAAACAGCTGAAGTGTTGAAGTTAGGGATGGGCCAACGGAATCCTTGAATCCTGAGTAAGGATTCGAGATTCCTGAATCCCTGTGCCAAAATAGGCAAACCGAATCATTCAAATCCGCCAACTAAATAGATTGTTGGAGACCGGGACGCCTGAAAACCTGGGCGACCGGGATGCCTGAAAACCTGGGAAGACCATACATACAAGGGAAGATAGTGAGTAGATGAGGTTTTCCTTTGGAGTAATAATGGCCTTTGCAAACAATTTCACAAATTACATTTGGGCTTGTATTCTAAGATATTTAAATTGAACATTTCATATTTAAGTTCAGTACTTGACTGGAAGCTACAGGCTTGAGATTTCAAGGACAGCTGAAACATTCCTTTGCATAGCTCCCTTGCAAACCTCTTTCAGACACAATTCTGGGGTTTGGAGTTTTACAAGAGGTCACAGCCTTCACTGCCAAAGTCTGCTGGTACATATCAAACTACAAACCCCGGGATGCCAGAGGGAGCTATGCAAAGAAAAGCCAGTTTTGACTTGGATTATCTCTGTACTGTAGTACACATTTTCCTGCCTGTGTAGAAAGGGCCTTCATGTCATTTTCAATGTGGGGAGATCCTGAGGCAAAACTAGGACAATTGTCTTGGCTAGATTTCTCCAGAGGGAGGTTTGCCTTTGCCTAGGCTTTTGCTAAGGCTGAGAGAGTGTGTCTTGCCCAAGATTATCCTTCTTTCCCTTGCTTTTTAAACTCTTTTTTAAAAAAGGGTTTGAAAGATTCAGGATTCGTGAGATTCGTGGATTCCCAGAACCTTCCAGGGATTCAGATTCAGAAAATTCTGGATTCGTCCCATCCGTAGTTAAAGTGCTTTAGCAATTTTATACTAGTTAAACATTAGCATCATTTTGTTTTGGTGCAGACATTCATCTTTTCATTGCTTGATTTCAGTTGAAGTTGTGTCCTGGAAAAAATAGTTGTGTTTTATTTACAGTGGTCATCTTAGGCCCTTTTCACATGTGTGGGGGGGAACGGTGTAGAGCGACTTCTCACGGAGGTCGTCTACACCGTAGAGTGGACTGGCGTGGACTACTTTTCGTAGTTTCACACCAGAATCCACTCAGGAGCGGCCGGAACTAGCCGGGCTGCGTGTTTTTTAAAAACCTCTTTTTAGAGGTTTTTAAAAAGCACAGAGCGCGCAGCCCCGTACCGCTCCGTTGCCAGGTTCTAAAGTGGATCTGCAGGCGCGCGCAAGTGCGTGCCTGCAGATCTACCGAGGGCGGGCTTCCGGCTGGCGAGCTTCTCCGGTTGGTGGAGAGCCTCCACCAACCAGAAGCTGCCATCTGCGACGCCGGAGGAGTGTGGAGCAGCGAGCTCGCACTGCTCCGCGCGGCGACGGACTTACCTGGCTGGAGGTAAGCTCTGTTTTTGGGCGTTTTCGCCCGTTTCCCCCCCGACATGTGAAAAGGGCCTTAGCTAATTCCAGGATAATACAAATAGCCAGTAAACTAATGATACATTTCATTTTAGAAAAATGCTGGGTTAATTTTAGAGGATCTGGAAAGTAGGAATGAAAAATCCTTGGTAATACTGGGAGCTCTCACGAAATACCTCAGGATGAAGAAACTGTCATGTAACTCTCCAAAATAAAATTAGTTTGTATGGGAAGAAAATCTGGGATTTTCAGAGATATTTTTCTCATATGGAGGAGCTATCGTGATAGTCTGTCTTCACCCAAACCAGGAATAGCTTTCAGCTCATCCAAAAGATCTCTAATGTAACCCATAAACTAATCTGTAACTGTTCATATTCCTGAGACTTTTGTCAACAGTTGATCCTCTGGAGCAGTTAATATGAAATTACATTTTTATCTTCATACAAACATTTCTGAACAGCAGACAAAGTTCATTTTCTCCCCGCCAGCACTTTTTCTTCACAAGACCCCATGTGATATGCTTAGTCAAGAGCAAGTGACTGGCCCAAGGATAGCCTCTGAATTTCATGGCTTGGTTGGCATCTGAATCAATACCACCATGATCCTACTCCATTTCTGTTACATCACGCTTAGCCTGAGAGTAACTGTTAATCACAAATAATATGTATAATCACAAGCAGCAACCTCCATGTGTTACTAGGCCATGAATATGTTAGGTAAATGTGTGAAAGAGAAGCAAAAAATGAACAGAAGAGATGAAAGTATCTCAGCCTGTTGCTTTCCTCATCATGATCATGATTATCATCAGTGTTCAATGTTTTTTGGATTTATAAATTGTTTAATTGTCTTTGAAATAATTTACGTCTATATATTTTATTGAAATTTGTGGATAGGCTTTTATTCTATATTTTTTAAAATATGTTGTAAGCTGCCTTGAGTCCCATTTTTGGGAGAAAGGTGGGACCTAAATGAATCAAATCATCATCATCTTCATCATTTTTGTCATCGTCATCAGGGTTATTTTAAAGGAATTTGATTAAAAAGCCCTATTTCTTTGAACTGAGAGCTTCCTCAGAAATAAAATATTTAATGGACAATTTGATAGCCAGTTCCATTAGCAGCGAACAAACTGAAGACTGGCACAAGCTGGCACAGAAATCAGATACAGAAGGTAAAGCTGGAAGTGAGCTACACTGGCAATCCATTTCCAAAACGAATTAGGGATGGCCCGATCACTTAGCTCCAGAAAGAAGGGGAAAATGCATCATCCATGATGTGTCAACCAAGAATTCCAACATTCTGCAGCATAGTCTGTTGCTTATACAGCTTTCCTACCCACACATAGCAATATGAAATAGTTTCTGGTTACTAGAAAACAAGAGGCTTTGCTCAAGGCACTGAGGATAAGTAAGAGCAAGTTTTCAAAAAGAAAAAAGTAAAAATAAAATAATCAACTGGCAATATATTACAATACCTGATCTCTGTTTTCCTACTTGGGTTATGATTTTTTGGGGGTGCTTAACTTATACAAAAATTCACCTATTATTGTCATCATTGTTATCACCACCAACTTACCATAGTCATCTGCCAGTGTCTTTGCAGGTGTTCTGTTATCATGTCCTCTGTTCTTGGATGACACATACCAACCATCAAAGTTTGCAGAAGCCTCTTCTCATCTTATCCCAGTGAAAGCTGGTTTCTCATCTGCTCTTGGTAGACTGGGAGTGTGCATTAAGCTTACACAGTTGGATTATTCCATAAGTGTTATTTTTCTCTGCTACCCCTTTTGGCCACACTGAGATTAGGTGCTGCAAGTTTGACATCAGAGACATACAAGAGTGTTCTGTTGACACAATTCGTACATGGTGCTAGGAAAGAGTTTAAGATTAAATTGCTCAACAAACAGAATCTCAAAGGGAACAAGAAGACAGGAGAAGATTCAATACAGCAGATGCCTGAAAAATATACTGAGGCCAAAGTGTAAATAGGGTAGAAATGTGAAAGAACTAGAAAGTAAACTCAAACCAGCAAACTTAGATAAAACAGAAGAAACAAGATTGCAAACAGGAGAGAATGCAATGGAGTATACTATCACTATCAGGAAATTGCCTCTGGAAGAGTGAGAATCTGTAAAAATGCAAGTGGAAAACATCAGGAAAAATATATGTGGGTTCTTTAGCACTTTTGATCACTGACTTTGGGCTGGTGGAGAGGAATAGGATGTTGCTTAGAGCCATTTGGGGCCAATCCTATTTGTTTTTATTGATCATTCAACAATATAAAAACAATTTACAGCAGCAAGGCACTTAAGCAGCATGACAGAACAACAATAAAAGATAATCTGTGTTAGGTTGTATTGGTTTACGTTTGACAATTGGCAACTTCAGTCTCCATACATTCCTTCCATGAGTGATTATGGACATTTCAAAATGATTGAATGTATTGTAACCATACAGTGGATTTTTAGGCTTAAATCCAATTTCTAGTTCCAGCTAGAACAGATCCAGTGGATCCACTGCTGAATAATAAATTGACATGTGTGTAAATCCCACTGATTTTAATGGGTCTGCTCCATTTGGGACTAGCATTTGGATTTAAGCCTTCGTATTTAATTCCACCCTGAATTAACAACTCTCCCAGCCATTTATTCTTCGGAAAATCATAGGAGGTTCAACACAATTAAAGGTGGGCTCATTCACACTGGGCTATTTTCAGCAATTTTTACTGCACTATTCTCTGATGTTTAACATTGCTTCTTGTTTCTTCCCCTCTCAGATGCTGCTACATTTTTCTCCTGATTTTTTTTAAAACTCAGTAGTGGGGTTTCTAAAATGACCCATTTCACCTTATTTGTGGTGTAAGGCCCCGCTTTGGGGGTCCCCAATATCACTATGGTTTGGATGGGCACCATACCTAATTGGCATCATATGTAATTGGCAATACATTTTATTGGCTCTGATATCAAATCCAAGCCTGGGAGGTGACAGAGAGGTCAAACTGAGTGAGGGACAGAATTTGACTATAAATGTGAGAAGGATAGGTCAACTCCAAAATTCCTCCGGGTAAGACTGAGTCATTTGTCAGGCAAATACATACCATTCCTGTGGACAATAGGTTTAAATAGAAGCTGGAATTTTCCAGGGAATCCAACTGTGAGGAGCCCACCAGGACACTGATTGACAGCTTGTACACCTGGATTCTTTCCTCTGTCCTCACAGCACCCACAATAGACAGCTATTACAACATTCATCATGTCTTTGTCAATCAAAGCATTAAGCCCATTAACAGGCGAAAGACTCATTGTCCACAACAGGTTCCCTTTGTCTTGCACCTGGAACCTTCACAGCCACAAGCCATTTTCAGGGTACAAATACCCCTGATTTGAGGGGGCCCAGTACAGTCTCTTGAAGGTCTACCCATCACTCTGTCCGTCTGGCTCCTGAATGAGAACTGTCCTTAGGTCCTACCTAAGCCAAAATGCATTTCTGCTCTTCACTACTCTTCTGGACTGGTAATTATAAATCTCCCCCAAATCCCTCAGCCTCTCTATAATTTTTCCTCCCTTTCTCTTTCAGCTAGCTTTTGTGTGAATGTGTGATTGTGTGTATCTTGTGTGCATGCATGAATGAATTCCCCTCAATAAAATCATTTATTGGACAATTCTGCTTGGTTTTTGGCTTGGTCTGACCCTGTAAAAATTGGGTTGAAAGATCTCACTAGGTTACCCTGCCTCTCGTAGTGCTACAGCTTGTGCTCTGGCTAATTCCCATTCCCCATTATTTGGAGCACATTGAGGTGTCCCCCACGGGACCCCAGAAATCAGGGTAACAGAGGGCATCTGCTGGCGATATGAGCTTTGATGTTCATTGTGGGGGTGTCTAATTCCCCTCATCCTTCTTACTTTCCCTTCTATTTCCAGTTGTACTTTTGGTTTGGAATCTTCAGGTTACAGTTCTCCAAATCCTTCTTGTTTATTTTTAATTTGAAAAACATTGTGTAGTGTTAGTATTTGGATGGCAAAGAAATTTGCTTGCTAGTCAAAAACACATTTAGGTCTTGGTACTGATGCTTCAGCTTCTCCTTCCCCTACATCGTCTCCATCTCTATCTCTTTATTTATATCCCAGCATTCTTCCCAAACTGGGACTCACAGCTATGTAGTTCCTGCTTGTGTATCTTCGTTTTTTAAACATATTTTCCATATTAGAACTAGATTACAAGGCTGAAATTGTGAAATGGAATGGAAGGGGTAGAGGGAAGTTCTATTGCTCATCTTCTGCAAAGATTTTAGTTCTCTGTTCATTCTGGATTTTTCTTGTCTTCCTCGTAGATCGCCAAGATGAAAGAGCTGCCCAGCCAGGAGGGAGAACAGATGTATCCTCTTCCTGTAAATGAAAGATTAATAAATACAGTTGCTTGTGTCCTTATTAGAAAGTGAAGTTCTTGGAAGTGATACTGCTTTGACTTTGCATTTACATCCAAGGACTCACAGTCTGGATTTAAATGAGCATCTTAGTGAGGCTCATCAATACACCTAATACCTTTGACTTCAGAGCAATGCCAGTCTGTCCTTGGTGCTGGTGATTTTTCATACTGACATGGCATTTTGCTGCTGCCTTCTCCTTGATCACTTCAACTTTCAGCATTTTTGGTGGAGCTGGGACATTTAAAAAAAAACAACCCCCCCCCTGCATTCCATGCATTCCGATAAAGAGACTACCATTACCATTAATTTCCAGCTTCTCTCTGACCTTTTTCCAGGGTGCTGTTCGGAAACTCTGGCTGAAAGGGAATGATTTCATACATTTATTTAAAGTAATTTTGCTATCTGGACTTTCATCTAAATATTTAAAATACTTAAAGCATTGATAAAGCCACACACGTCCATTTCCAAAACAAAACTACAGAAGTTTTCAAGACAACAGATAAATGTAACAATTACAATAAAGCACTTAAGACTTAAGGGCTAGAAATAATTAATGGCTAGAAAACCTAAATACTTGTATCTGCAGGGGACACATTGTTGGACTTACCATGGATAATGAAAAATGCAGAAAATAGTGAAGACTATTTTTTCAGAGAGATGAATAATGTAGGTATTGAGATGAGTATGCAGTTTGGACGGAAGGCTCTGAAACTTGATAGAACTTTAGAATCTAAGAGAAAGACATCTTTGTAGCCATGAGAGAGTGAGTGAACAGGGCACCATTTCTGGAATTTTCCGTTTGCTTCCATTTCCCATGTCACACTGTATGTATTTTCCTTTCCAGTGACCCCTCCACTGGTTTGGGGCATAGAACCCTTGGAAAAGTGGAAAAAACACAAATAACTCCCTCACATTCCTCATTCCTTCTGGGGCTCTCCCTTCCACTCCCTTGTCTTTTGCCTGGGTGTGCCTTCCTTCCTTCTCTGTGCCCAAGGAAAAGGCAAGGGAATGGAGGGCAGGCATCTGTGCCTCCCTTCCCCTCCATTCCCTTGCCTGTCATGGGCTTTTAGGGCCTGGACTCAGACTCAGAGTCTGAGACAGTAGAACCGGCTCTGAGCCCTGGCACAGAGGCTGTTACAGCAGCACCTGCAGAGCAGACAGCCACTCCAGAGACAGGGCAGGGGGCTGTCCCAGCCTCAGCAGGGAGCCTTGCTCATTCTGATATGTAGAGTGACCTATCCATACCTACCTTCGCCCAGCATAGACACCGAAAGGGTCTCCTCATCACTCCCAGTGAATTTATGCCAAAAAGCAATTAATCAAGCACCACCTACGCTGATCTTGGAACATATAAGAATGGAGCCTTTTCCTCTCTAGCTTTTGTTGGTAATTAACTGACCACTTCTCCCATGCCCCTGTTTGCTGCCCTTGCCTGTGTTTCTGCCTTTGACTTGTGTTTGTTTTGCCTGCCTCTGATTTATGGACATTGTTGGGACCATTATTGCTTCTCATTTGCAAAGCTGTTTCCTTGCTTAAGTAAACTGACTACTTAAGTTACTGCTGAGTTTCTGACTTGTGTCAGTAACAGATTCCACTTGCTTTGGAAACTAAACAGGGTTAACTCTCTTAGTATTTGGATGGGAGACTGCCAATGAATGCCAGGTACTGAGTTCCTTCTCAGGGTTTAAAGGACCACAAGAACATGTAAATAAGGGAAAGAAGGTAATACCAGAATCATGAAACCTGTGCATAAGAAAAAGTGTGCTGTATAAATATACACAGTTTGGTAAATAAAATATATTGGTTTTTATTTGTGAATTGGTTCAACTGTTTAAAAAGATTTCTTCCTGAGCTTTGTTGAGTACCAAGCTGTAGCAGTATAATGAAAAGGAAACTAGAATTTTCTAAACAGCCCTTCCTCTCAAAAAACTCTGGTGCTCTGGAATGAAAGAAAAAAATTCTGCACAACCACTTCAATTAACATTTTTAATTTCCCATAGCAGTTCACAAAGTGGTTCTCTGACATCTTCCTGTAGGCTTTTTCAGCTTTCTCCCTTTGGGAAATAATAGTGCAGAAGTGATAAAACAGTATGTCATGCCTGATATATGCACCCCATGAGACAACAATAACCTAGCCTAACTCCCTAGTCTCCTAGAGAGGGTTATATGCAAAATATAAAAAAAAATGCACAACAACTCAGGATCGTTATAGAGACTCCCAGCAGTGAACGTTATAGGGTGAAAGGTAAGAGCAGATAAATGGAAATACCATCTTCCATTAATTAGATTTGCTGACAAAGAACCTGCTTCCTCCCCAGAGAACATCAGCCCAGAGCTATCCAAGAAAGTGGAGAAGAATCATTTACAAAGTCCACTTCTCTTGAGGCTCTGCTCTCAGGTGGGCTTGAGTGAGAGCTGAACTGGTACAGCTCCCATAACTGTGAAGGCAGGAAGAATTGTAACCACAGTCTCTTCTGGGAGAGTGCAAACAAGAAGTGGGAAAGGCAATTTCTCAAGTATCTGACAAAGCAAACCATTAAAGTTCATTTGAGAACTGACCCCATGGACTGGCAGAATGAATGGTTGTCAGGAATGACATTCTCCTTAGCACTGAGCTGAATTCCAGATAAGAGGCTGGTAAGCATTTCTGTGCCCCATGGACATTCTCAGCCTTGTTTTCATGCCTCCTAGGATCACTTGAAAAGAGCTAAAATGTTTGCAAGGAGATTGCCTAGATTTATTCATTAAAAAAAAAAAAATCCAAGGGCTCATACATTAAAACGGGGCTTTGAAGAAAGGAGTTATTTAGTAAGCATAGACATGGGCCTTTTCCGCACGAGGCTGGTGAATCAGTTTGTGCTGTTTCTTACCAGATTTTCTGGGCTCGAAACAAGGCGGACTTTCCCTCATTTCCTTCTGCACAGCTACTGCGTATGTTCCATTCTGATTTGGAGGAGTGCGAGTTCATGAATCCACACTGCCTCCTCCGTGGCCACTCCCGCTACTCCCCTCACCCTGCCCCATCGGCTGTGATTGGCCCTTTTTTTTTTGGCATGATTTAGTATGTCATTGCGTACGTGCGTATGTGCGTAAGTCCATACTACCCCTGGCCCGTCCCATGAGCCCTCCCCTGACCACCAATTCGTGTTGGTGCGAATGCACGTGTCTGCACCACTGTGAAGGTACGGATTGGATTGATCTGGAAAATTGGAAAACTGAGTTTTTCCGGTTTTCAAATAGCGCGCTTTACCATCACATGGGGGCTCATTTAGTCAGAATTACGTGCGGAACGAAGGTAAATAAACCAAACCTAGTCTGCTCCAAGGTGCAGAAGACCTCCGTGGCAAGACGCATTGGTCCGCCTTAATAACAGCGTGTGGAAAGGGCCATGGTTGTCAGCCGGTGTCCATGAATCAGGGCTTTTTCCACACTACATGGTTATAGTGCTATTATTCCACTTTCAACATCCTATGGAATCCTGGGATTTGTGGTTTAGGGAGGGGCATTTCGAATTCTCAGCCAGAGAGTTCTTTTCAGGAGACTACAAACCCCAGAATTCCACAGGATGTTGGCAGTGGAATAATAGCACTATAAAAGTCTCGCGCAGAAATGGCCCAGGTTTCTATTCCTCTGGTGCAAGAGTATGACTTTATTCATATCTTCAGAAGAAAGGATTAAAGTGGTGATGCTGGAACCATCTCCAGTGTTCCCATACGTACTGAGCCCTGCCTTTCATCCCCAGACCTTCCAGCTTTGAAATGGAGTTTTGTTCATATCAAAGTAAATGTAAGTAGAATGCTCTATGCAATCAGGGAACTTAGTTTATTAGTGATCCCTGATTGTGTGGACCATTCTACTTGTGTTCACTAAAACATTTGATGTGTAGACTTTACAGACAGCTATAATCAATTACAGCTTTCTCTGGCAAGTGTACCTGGGTTATTCATGTTTTTAAAAAATAACTGCTGGTCTCGTTCACACCTTTCATCTTAAGGCATATGTTCTGCTTCCCCCAAAGCTATTAATTCTTACAGAAAGACAAAGAAGTATGCGTCTTTAATGTCTGTTTACTGCATCTGTCATCACTGGAGCTCTTCCTTGCACTTGGTGAACTCGGCTCCCTCAAAAACCTGTCCTAAAGTTATAGTTCCTCTTTACAACTTTCTCCACCTGCTATAACAATAAACAAGATTAAAAGTCTTTAAGAAGCTTTTAGAAGGGAGGGTATGTTGCAATGGCTGACCTACACTAGCCTCTAATGCAGGGTGGCCAACCTGTGAGGATTCAGGGAACAGTTTTGTCCTTACTCAGGCCATTTCTGCACTACACTTTTATAGGCCATTTCTGCACTAGACTGTCATAGCGCGATTATTCCGCTTTCAGCATTCTATGGAATCCTGGGGTTTGCAGTTTAGAGAGGGGCCAGCAAACCCTAGGATTTCATAGGATGTTGAAAGTGGAATAATAGCACTATAACAGTGTAGTGTGGGAATGGCCTCAGATTTATTCATTAAAAAAAAAATCCAAGGGCTCATACATTAAAATGGGGCTTTGAAAAAAAGAGTTATTCAGTAAACATAGGCATGGTTGTCAGCTGGAGTCCATGAACCAGGGCTATTTCCACACTACATGGTTATAATGCTATTATTGTGGCCAAACAGCATCGGAGTTTGGTCAAGCTGGTTTGGTCAGAGTGAGTTTGATCAAGTATTAATGAGGAAGAACATACAAGCTAGGAGAAGCTGCGGTGGTTTGCTTTTGCCTGAGCCCACTGGGAAGGGCAAGATTCTGTCCCCTTTTCCCCTCCTGAGTTAATTGAGTGCAAAACTACTTCTATGATGCTTTTTAGAAACAAATCTCAGAAATCTCAAAAAAAGTAGTTGTAGGGGACTTCAACTACCCTGATATCTGCTGAGAGACTAACTCTGCTAAGAATATACTCTCCAGCAAATTCCTGATGTGCCTTGCAAATAATTTCTTATTTTAAATGGCAGAGGAAGGAACAAGGGGGTTGGAAATCCTGGACTTGATCCTAGCCAATAGAAAGGAGTCACTCAGTAGAATCAAAGTAGTTGGTACTTCAGGGGGAAGTGACCATGTAATTTTATAATCCACAATTGTGGAACAGGTCAAAGAAGAATACAATCAAACATGGACCTTGAATTTGAAGAAAGGCGATTTTAACAAGCTCAAGGAATTAGCCGGTGGAATCCCATGGCTAAACATGCTAAAGGAAAAAGACACTCAGGAAGATTGGGTATTCTTGAAGAAGGAGTTGCAAAAAGCACAATCGTAAACATGCACAGCAAATTCAAGGAAGAAGGGTTATGTTGAGTTTTTTTAAAAACTGCATGAAAAGCAGTATAAACTGGCTTGGACAGAGACCTTTACTTAAATTTTAAGTTATGACCTAAAAACTGAACCCACACAATCCTGAACAGAAAACAAAGCTTACTCTTTTTGCACATACAAAAGATGTACCTTGCAGGCTGAGACTAAGGATCTATCTGCTCCTTTGTTGTGTTTCCATAGAGGCAACAACAGTCTTTCCACTGTTCTTTGTCCTTAGCATCTACACTGTCTCTGAACATGGCAAATCCACTTTCCCAGGGCTGTTATTCTGCAATGACTTATCCCATCATTCTTCTATAGGCATGTACACCACCTGCCAGTGCAGCAGAAGGGAGTTGCTGAGCACTGCATAGCACAAAGCAGGTTTTCCTTCTCTCCATCCATCTTATTACTGCTAATTCTGACAGGGTGGTAGCGAGCTGTCATTGTATCAGGGAAGCTGGCTGATATGGGAGCCACTGAGCACAGTTTGACACTGGCTGATTAATTCTTCATCATTCCCATATTTATAAATCCTCTTCTCACTGTGAGTTAGTTAAGTCTTAACTTTTCCCACAAGGAACCAAGTAAGAATAAATGGCTCCATGTCTAGTATTCCTTGCCTGAGGGCAGGGTTCCTTTGGTCATGGCTATTAGCGCTGAAAAGATTTTGAACCATATAGAGTGCTCTCGCTGTTGTTTCTGATGCCTGAGTTAAGCAGCCTGCTAAAAATACACAATTAGAAGCAAATAAACCAGCTTAAATGAGCCCCTTGCGTACACTGGAGATTTGAAGGTGTTTAAAACTGGCCTAAAACTCCAGAGGTCATGCTGAAGCAGAGCCAGTGGGCACTATGCCCTTCATTTAATGAAGCCTTTTAGTTACCATGGAGACATCACAGCTACATCCCACAATAGCACTCAGATTTGACAACTGAAGGAGACTGAGAAAGCCAATCTTGACACCTTTCAGCTCCGTGCAATGTGAGATATTTCTAGATGTTCTATAGCAAGTTATAGATTGAAGCAAACATCTCTGAACGCATTTCTGAAAACTGTTTCTTACCCAGAAAACTAAATGTCATAGAGATATGACAAAAGCCTGGTCTTGTGGGCAGAATGTATTTAACACCAAGTAACATTGCTTGATGCAGTAGGCAAGGCCAGGAGGTGAAGAGAAAATATATTACTCAAGGTATAGTCAAGTGGAGTTTCTGCTAAAGGGATGTGGTTAGGTGGCATACAAACTTCCATGCTAATACTGACCAAAAGTTCTGTGGCATCTTTAATAGACACAACTCGTTAGTACCTCTATAGATCATATGAACATGAGTCAGCAGTGTGATGCGGCAGCCAAGAAAGCCAAGGTAATTCTTGGTTGCATCAATAGGAGTATGTTGTCTAGATCAAGGGAGGTAATGGTACCACTCTATTCTGCTTTAGTTAGACCTCATCTGGAATACTGTGTTTAGTTCCGGGCACCTCATTTCAAGAAGGATAGTGACAAGCTGGTGCGTGTAGATTTTTGAACATCCCTGTGTGGTAAACAAGAAGTCAGGGCCTAAACTGACCTTCAGAATATGCCATACCTAACTCAGATTTGGCATGCCAACAGAGAAATCATTCCAGAACAATTCATACTAAGGTGGCAGCTTGCATATTGGCAAAACAGAGAAAATACATCATCCTCCAGCATGGGAGCAAAACAGATTGCATACTTGCATTTGATTTACATATGTCAGTTGAGGTAACTTTTTGGAAGTCACTGAGTTTCAGGTTGTTTTCTATTTTATTTCTTGCTTCTCATCTGAAAACTCACAGCAGCTTTTTTGCAACATGTTTCAACCTCAAAATGGCATGAAACATTCTTGTGCTAATATGTTACACTGGCTGAGAGAAAAAGGTACCATAATGGCAAAATGTAACTGATTTGGGGTGGTGGTGGTCAATTTTACTACCAATGTTTTCCCTTATAAAAACCCATACAAAACCAGAAACTATACATGTCTCGTAGCTGAAACTCAGGGATATTGATTGTAACTTTTCAGATGACAGTGCTTTATAATGCCTACTTTGTAGTTGTAGTTAAGGGTGAATTTTGCAACAGAACATGACTCTGGAAAGTTCCAGTATCCTGTTTAACTGAGAAAATATTAAACAGAAATGGTCCAAGAGATTCTGCTGTTAGAGGCAAAACACCAGATGGCATCCACCGAAGTCAAGGTGCATAATACCGAAAGCCAGTCAAGCTCTTTTGGCACCTGAGGCAGACAATCTCACAGAGATATCTCCCTGGTTATAAAATAAAATAATGTCAGTTAGCTCCCCTTTCTTGACATCCAGGAAAGTTTTTAACGGCAGGTACTTTATTCTGCCTAATAGCAGAGCCAGCTCTGGATTTAAGATTCTTTTCTCCCTTCTTATGGTTCTATATCATGAAACTAGACTTGAACTGGTAGTCCTTCAAACAAAGGATGCTTTCAAACAGAGGACTGTCTTCTGTGAAGAAGGAAACATGGACATCCTAGTTAGCACTGATGTGCCAAAAGCTGAATGGTATGCATAGTGCTGAGTGGGTGTACTCTGAGCTAAGTATCAACAGGAATTGGCTTTTACTTCAGCTGTCACTTGCTGAAAGGCCATGAGAAGAGGTCCAAGGTAGGTCATAACTATATTTGCTAAAATAACTCTGTAAATAGTAGATACTTATGCACAACTAGATTCGATTCATTATTTCCTCCTGTGAAAGTGGATCCTGCCTACAAAGTCCTGTGGATTTAAGCCAGAATATATCACATTATAGTGAAGGTTCACTCCATTAGTGATTTTCAAATACCACATCTAAGGAAAAGGTTACCATTTATTTCAAAGCTTCCCAGCTTTCATATATTTTCAGTAATTTCCAGTAAGCCCTATATTTATTATAGCTGCCAAAGTTACTTGCACCTTTTAACTTATACAAAGTGCCAGTGGGAGATGAGATGCTGGAAGATATTTTCAAATGAAAACTTCCTGCATGGAAAAGGCAGGGGGAAACCAAGAAACAAAAGCCTCAGGGAAGATGAATATTAGTGTTAGTGCTGTTTTTTTTCACTGTACGGAACATTTAAAAATACATAAACCTTAAATTGTAGATTTCCCACAATGCTCAGAAACAGTAGTGGGTCAGGTACTTTGAGGTACGTGGAAAAGTTTTGAAAAGCCATTCATTATACAGTGCCATCTGCTCTAGCTGGGGCACCACCAGAATGCTGAGATTCTCATGTTAATGCTGGGTGTGCATATAGATTAACTGAACGTGCTGTTACTTCACTGGTAAACCCTGTCCCGGAGTCTACAATTTTGATATTAAAATATGATTCAATGTGCATGAGAGGTCACCCGGATGAGCATGTAGGCAGCAATGGTCGAACAATTGAAAACCAGGTCAGGCCAGTACGATCCCCCATCACGTAGCCCCAGGAGACCTCAAGCCGTGAAAGCCCACAGTAGACAAAAGGTCTTCAGCCACTGAGGAGCCAACTTGGGGGGATTAGTGTGCCCCAAGTTGAGCACTGATAGCAGTAAAATCCTATCAGGTAAGGACCATCTACATAAATTCACACCACAACCCAAAGTAACTGAAGATCCTGAAACTTTGGCAACACCTCGTACTCCCATCGTGCAAAAAGGAGTTGCCATCGTGGAGTTTCTTTCTCGTTGCAACACCCATTGTTCTCCCTGGGAAAGGATTAGCCCTCCAGGTAGTTTTCCCCCTACAAATAGTCCCATTTTTTGAGCGGTTCTTTGGATCACTCCCGGTCATACCAGCAGACCATTTCTCCGTCCGTCGAGTAATCCCCTCAGCCCTCTCCATGCTGAGCTCCACCTCTTTGCTGTTTTTCCCAGACCAAGAACTTCAGGAAAAGGTACAGTACTACCCCAGCTACAATCCTTTCAATAGTTCCCCTATCCAGTTTCCTCTCTTTTGCTTCTTAATAGGTCTTGAGTGAGTGTGTGAGTGACTGCATTGGTACATGAGACTTTCATTCAATAAAATCATTTATTAGACATCTTCGTTTGGTTTTTGGCTTGGCCTGACCCCGTAAAAACTGGGTAAAAAGACCCCGCCAGGTTACCCTGCCTCTCGCATTGCTATTGCTTGTGCTGTGTTGAGTTCCCATTCCCTACCACATGGAGCACATTAAGGCATCCCCCACGGGACCCCAGAAATCAGGGTAACTGTGCACATTACTATAAAAGTAACAGCTTTCCGGTGGCTGCATATTCCAGCAGAAAATGAGTAGTGTTGGGTAAGCTTTCAGAAAAGCTTGGCCTGCTGGCCATAGCCTTAGATTCCAAGGAATCAATAATCAGCCTCTAAAATATGCTGAGTTCTTTCTGAGATGGGCCTGGCCCTACCAAGATGCAGAGTAGGGCAGTTGCCTCAAGCAGCAGAGATTGCTGGGGGGAGCAGCAGTGACGTGTTGGATGCTAGAACTGTGTGTGCAATGTAGTCTGGTCTGTATACTCTAGCTTGCTTCCTTTAAATATGGTGAAGGAAACTGTCCCATCTGCATTTTGCAGAATGGGCAGGGGTGTCATTTTACCTTCTGCTTTAGTTAGCAAATGGGTTGTGAACACTAAACAGTGATGAAAGTTGAGAGGAAGAAAACTCATTTGAAATGGGGTGCTGGAAGAGAGTTCTGTGGATATTATGGAATGCCAAAATAACAAAGAAATGAGACCAAGAAAAACTCAAGTCTGAACTCTCACTAGTAGCCAAAATAACTAAAATGAGGCTCTTGTACTTGGGATGTATCATGAGGTGACATGACTTTTGTAAGACCTGAACAGGACTGCTGATAACCAGGGCTTTTTGAGGTCTCTCATTCAGAAGGATGCCATAAATTGAAGCCAAATTGATGGCAAATAACAACTCAGACAGTAAAATGTCTTGAGCATCCTATATTCCCAGAGCAAAGTTTGAAAATGACTGTTTATGATAAAAACAAACCAGACTTGGTGTCCTGTGCACAGTGGTGGAGCTTGGAGTGTATGGAGGAGGGGTGGGAGGGGAATGGGGCTACAGCGTGAGGGACGTGGCCACTGTGTGTGGGAGCATGGCTGTGGTGCATGGGGGCGTGGCCAGGGCGCACGGGGGTGTTGCTATGGGCTGGGATGCCCCAAAAACATTGCCACCTGGGGTGAACTGCCCCCCGCTCCCCTGTCCCTACGTGACTGCCTTTGCACTTGAAATGCAAACATATTCAAAGTCAGGAGCAGCAGAGACTACATTTCTTTGCAAAAAAACAGGCAAAGAAACTCTGTTCTTTGCTTTAGTCATGAAGTTGCTCAAGATTAAAAACCTCTGGCTCACTGCCTTATAGGTACTGTAAAAAAGACCTCAGACTTTGAGCTTAAAAAGCAAGAAACTTTTATAAATAATATCAGACTCTCCAGCTTGTCCAGCCTCTGGCAATTGTAGCACAATGTCCCTTACCTAATACACAACAAGAATAAAATTGCTTGCATGAGTGTGGGGACTGAGTGGGTAGAATGAAGCAAACAGGAAAGGGAGAAGAAAAAAAATCCCATCCCTTGGCTTAGAAAAATCTAATTCTCTCTCAGTATATTGAACCCCACAAAGCAGTTATCTTGCAAACGGCTAGAGGCAACCTAGGCATGTATCCTCTAATAGCCTCACTTAGATGAAGCCTGTTGTTGGCAATTGTGACAGGGCACTTGGGCCATGATGTCAAAGCACATCTAATTCACCTGGACCTCTTCTGAAGTATCCCCTATTTGGAGTTCTCCCCCAAGTCCTAAGGAGAAATGAGTGTTTTGACAGCCTGAGGGATACCTTTAATACATGTTGATAGACACAGCTTCTGGAAGGCCACCTTTCTATTATTCTTACCAGGAGAGAGGTTATTAAGCTGTGATGGAGTTGCACACTTGCAGAAGTTTTTTTTTTTTTGATGGAGAGACTAGTGTTTACCAGGTGCTGTGGGCGAATATCATGAATAGCTGGGGGAAGGGAGGCTGGCTGGCAGGGCTGGCTCTATCATGAACCTTGGTGAGGCAGTCACTTCAGATGCCAGGGCACAGGAAATGGTAAATTAGTTTGGCCCTCGCTGCTCTGTTCTGATCCACATAACTCTTCAGACTTGAATTACCTGGTGTGGAGCCTGCCACTGTGAAATGGTAGGAGGGGGAAATAATTGTGCAAGTCATTCATGCATATCCCAAAAACTTGGCTGTGAGGATTCACAGAGCTAGGCATTTAAGAAGCAGCTGATTCTATAAAGTAGAGGTCATCATTGATGGTAGTGCGATAGTGATCATGCTGTAGCTATTGTTCCCTTTGGCCTCCTTCTGCTGGGAGAATAGCAATAGCAATAGCAGTTACATTTCTATATCACTTATCAGTGATCTTATCACTTATCACTTAACACTTATCCCTAAGCGGTTTATAATGTGTTTAGCTAATTACCTCCAACAAGCTGGGAACTCATTTTACCAACCTATGGAAGTATGGAGGGCTGAGTCAACTTGGAGCCCTGCATGATCGAACTCACAATGTTGTGGTTGCGATACTGGCATTTAATCACTGTGCCACCAGGCATCTGCTATGCCATTGCTGCTGTAGCGCCTTTCCCCTACATTCCTTTGCCTTTTGCTTGGGCATGCTTGCCTTCTATCTCTGTGCCCAAGTAAAAGGCAAGGGAATTGGGGGAAACACCATGTGTGGAGAAGAAAGGCACACACTTGCCTACCCCATTTCCTTGCCTTTTGCCCAGGTGCAGAGAAGGAAGGCACGTGTGTAAGGGCAAAAGACAAGGGAATGGGAGGGGGGAGCGTTGGAAGAGAATGGGAGGGGGAGCACGGAGGGAGTTATTCACAGACTTTCTGCTTTCATGAGGGTTCTGTGCCCCAAACTCTCACAAAAGTGGAGGGGCCACTATATTTTGTTTTGTTTTAGGCACACAACTTTGTTCTCCAACAGAAGGGAATGGCCAAAGGACTGTTGCTGTTGTCTTTCTGGTCCTTCAAGGCCATCACCTCCCTCTGCCTAATGGTTGGACCATGATGAGCAGGAAAAATTCCTTACAAACTAGAGTACCTGCTCTCTTATGACCAAACCCTGTACAACATTATTGCATGTAAGTATCCTGTGCTCGCTCTTAATATTTCAATAGCTGCCAATGGAAGACTTCTTCTCTGGTGTAATAAAGACGTTTTCGGGAGAGAAGTTTTCATTTGGACTGTGGCAGAAAAAAAGGAGTAGACAGCCCTCCCCACACACTGTGATCCCAATCCTGCTTGCTGTTCCAAATTACAGCCATATTTATTTATTTTATTTAGCTTATGGAATCTATACCCTACCTTTTGGCTGAAAATGGTGCCCAAGGTAGCTAATAATAATGAAATACAAAGGAATACAAAACCTTGATTAAAACATATGAGCCAAACAATAAAAAGCACAATGATAAACACAGCAATACAAAGAACTAACAGCGCCCAGACAGTTAAAAAAAAAACTTTCAGCCTACAAACCAACCAATCAACCAATCCCAAAGTCCCCTCTGAATAAAAACAGTTTTTTAAATTAAAAATAATAGGCATAATTGATTACTTACACATCATAAATGTTGTGTCTAGTTTGGTCAGCATAAACACAACTAGAAGGGCATCAGCCAGCTAGACTGACTCCTGTTAAGTTCCTGAGTAACAAAAGTTCACACCATTTTTCTTTATTTTCCTCTGTCTCATTCCCTCAGGTTGAAAACCAAACCTGTATCTCCTCCTACCTTTTAATTTTCCTTTGATGCCTCATTTTACTTGGGTCTTGTTCTTTAGTAGGTAGAGTGCTAAATGTTTTTCTTGGTAGTACCACTTCAGAGCTGCAGGCTGAGGCTAAAAGTCCTTGTACACAAAAAAAAACCTATCATGGCATAGAAAAGCTTAGTTTTTGCATCAAGTGAGACTCAGCAGAGGCCCTTTCCACAGGACAACACTCCTGTGTGTCATCCTGTTGCAATGCTGCCAGCCCCTCTGCTGGGATGGGAGCATGTCCCCAGTGCTCCTCTCTGCACCTGACCGGTTGCCTGTGGAAGGGAGCGCGAGGGACATGCCCCTCCCTTCCTGACTGCAGCCGGCCTTCTTCCCATGCTGCAATGGGGACAGAAGTGTATGGTCATGCTTCTGGCCCTTCTGCAGGGCCGGCTGTGATGGAAGGCTCACATGATTGGGGGTCATTGATGGAGTTTTTTCGTCAATTATATACTCTGCGATCTCACCGACTGGTGAAGCAAAAAGGGCAGAACCATGACAACATCATGCAAAAGCGTTGTTGTGGTCCCACTCCTCTCGCGTCCCCATGCCAGGAGGATGCCGTCCTGCAGAAAGGGCCAGAGTCTCCACCTGAAATTATTTTCTTTCCAGTGCTTTGATGTACAACATCAAGTGGAAATACAGCAACAAAACCTTGAACATGATTCTGCCCATGTCAATAACATCACTACTTTTTTCCCTCCTGGGGTCAGAGGTAATAACAAACCTGGTTTTCCATAACTGGGATCCTGGTTATCTGTCCTCCAGGCTAAAAGTCCAGAATTTCATGGTGGCTGTTGGCTTCCATGTCAATGGAGCAGAGAATCCAAAATTGGTTTTGATCTGAATTTTGAAGGAGCTATCCTATTTTGATGGCAAGGTTCAGCAGTGTGGATAGATTCTTTAAACTTCACACTAAAAAACCTGTAGCAAATTCACTGCCTCACTGAAATAGATGCCACCAGCAACCACCACCAGAAGTTCTCTAAGGTGGCACAATGCTAGTTAAGATATAAAAGTACTGGGCCTCCCAGCAGTTTGTTCCACATAACTATTTCCATGCAAATGCTCCAGGATATCATCACTTCCCACCACTCAATTGGCAATCACTTTTTAACCTTAGAAAATGTGATATTCCTCTCCTACCCAGATACCAATAGGTAGCCATGACATTTGCACAACCATGTTCCACAGAGCAATTACTATAGCAATATGCTACAGTAATTGCTCTGCGGAACATGGTTGCACAAATGTCATGGCCACCTATTGGGTGTTGTTTGCAGAGCTAATTGCAGTAAGTGATATCATTCTCTGCCCCTAGTAACTTGGTGAACATTTTCTGTTCTCTTTGTATAATAATAGATTTCTCAAGGCATTCTGTAGACTTTCCTTTAAATGTGTTAAGGGATTGAAATATATTACCTTTCATTTTCCTTATAAATGTGTAAGTTAGGTCCCTATTATTGTCCCATTTATGTGTATGTGTGTGAGACAGGACTGATCAAAGTGTGGCTTGCTTAAAGCTGCACAGTGAATCTGTGACTGAGCTCCCGTTTGAAAAAAGTACTTCTGCATTCACAATTCATGCTCTTCAAGGTTTTATTTATTTAAGTAAAGATTGTAAATAAGATTATGCTGTACAAACTATTGAAGATTTCTTGAAAGATTATGTTCGTGTAGTGTGCCAACTGCTTAGAAATTGGTGAATCTGTCAATTCTGCTTTTCTTTTTCGGCATTCTTCATTCTGTCCTGTTTCTAAATCTCTTTGCATTTTTTAAAAAAAGTTTTAAAAGTTCTTTTTTTAAAAAAAGAACCTGGAAATGCCATTTAAAATGGCTAACTTACTACATTTCAAACAACAATTTAATCATAGCATAGAGATCAATGCATGTGAAATAACATATTACTAATGGAGTCTTAACATGTTATTTTAAAATTAATTTATTTTCTATGTATTAATCAGCTGGCCAAAGATATCACTAATGACCCTTGAAAATAATATTTGGGAAGTTGGCTACCCTGAAACGATATTGTGTTAGTGTTAATATTACATTGTGAAAAACCCCATAGTTTATTACATTGCAAGTTTTCAAACCTTCCTTCAAAGTCTGCAAGATTTATCTCTTTACAACCATTTTTGGAAGCATTTTAAGATATGCATTTTTGCTAACATATTTCCCTGATTTGCTTTTAATTTCATTTTTTCACAAATATGCTCATTTTGCTGTACCTTCTCACCTAATCATACGTATTTTCATACAGAGATTTTGTTTAGAGAAGAGCAGTGCAAAATTTTGAACACAGATTGATGGTGTGCTTCATGTCACCATTTTGTCCATCCTACTCACACAGTTATAAAATGTGATGGAGATGCATGGGACTGGATAACCAATGGTTCAGTTGTTGCAGGCCTTTCACTGGCTAGGGGTCCAGTGTGGAAAGAAGATAGTGTCACCTGCTTCCCTTTCATCTTTACCCATTTCCTGAATCTTCCAGTGTTTCAGTTATCATCAACTTTTTATGTGTTACTTAATTGGGTAAAAATGCATTGGATCAAGTTGTCAGTCTCACGAAAGTTGCAGGTCTGAAAATGAGTTCAGACATAAAGATTTTTTTTTGGCTATCATCTATTGTATTTTTGTTTGTTTGTTTATTTATTTAATTTCTATGCTTGCACTTCCAGAATAGCTCACATGCATGCAGAAAGGGGATTCTTTCTCGACCGTTCTAGGGCATCAATTGACCTTGATGATGTATAGGCTGTTCAAGTAGCATGTGCTATTTTTCCAGGGTCAATGGAATTTGTCATTGTTGTTGCTGGTAATTAACAATTCATAATTTTTGAACTTTTGCAATTGTGCAATTGTTATGATTCTATGGCAGAGATCCTACATATGTGCGAAGCTCCACACATGCACTTTTGTGTCCTACTACTCGCCAGCTGTCAGATCCCAGACGAGCCCCTACTGCTTTCGCTTACTGGTGGGAAAGGAGAGAGGGGGAGGTGATTCAGAGCATAGAGAAGTAGCAGGTCTCCGTTTGGTGGTGTGGAAGAAATTTAGGTGTCCTCTGAAATGCAGTTCACCCACCTTATCCTTTGCTCAGGAAATCAGGGCATCTAGATTTTCATGGTCTGAATCAATGCCCTTTCCCTTCCCTCTGGTTGGAGGCCTGGAAAGTTTTTGATGGGAACTCAAAGACGGAACATTAATCCTATGCATCTAATCCAAAAAGGGGGCTTATGTGTGCATAAGCTGCACGTATGCACATGTAAGTTACTAACAGGATGCTGGCTTATGTATGTTAATAGAGGTATGTGGGGTTACTTATACTGTACATATTGCTGGTGTAAGCCTTTGTGCTTTATACTTTATATTATTATAAATTATTATAAATATAAGTTAATAATATATTAATATATATTAACTTATATAAGTTAACAATACATTATTATTATTATTATTATTATTATCATCATCATCATTATTATATAAATGAATTATTAACTTTGCTGTTCTGTTTCATTTGCAAGGTTCTACTGGATTGAAAGAGTTGATTTTTCTATCAACTGAATACTAAATACATATTGTGATACATGTAAACAGCCAAATTATTTGAAGAAATCCAAAATCCAGTGCATAGTTAAATTCCAGTTCTTAAAATAGTTCAGGACGTGCAGATCAAATCGTTTAACAAGGATTTAGAAAGATCAAATATCTCAAGGCACCCTTTAGTCAAGTGCTTAAGCTGCTCTGCAAAAATTGCTCATGACAAAACTGAAATACAGACTAATTTTTATTCTAAGAATGCTTTAATATGAGGGATGATCCTTGTGCCCCCCGACCCATTTCCTGAGTAAAAACTGGCAATGTTCCTACCTCATTTTTCAATGTCATTTCCTTGAAGTCGAATGCACTTGTCCTAGCAATCCTCTAACATTTCGACCTCTTCCTGGAAGAAGGTTTGTCCAATCTCTGCAAACCATGCATCTGCAGCCTCTATCACCTCATTATCTGATGAAAATCTCCTCACACAGTGTTCTTTCAGTTTTGGGAAAGGTCTGTAGTCACTGGGAGCCAGATCTGGTGAATACTGTAGATGTTCCAGCAATTTGAAGCCTTCTTTATGAATGTCAGCCATTGCAACACAAGACCTGTGGCTGGGTGCATTGTCATGTCTACTCCTTCACAGACCCGTAATGAAGAAACAACAACATGTACAAACATGTAATTTGGCATGCACACTACATAGACATCAGTCATTAATACTGCACAAAATCAAAATCAAAGCACAATTCTAAATGGATCAAGGGTGGAGCATAAGGATCAGCCCTCACAGTAGTGCTAGGACACTGATCCATAGGAAGCTAGCCTACAACACTCATCACCACTAGCTGGGCATGAGCGATGGAGCCTTAAGCCAGAAAAGGAGATGTCACAAGGGCCAAAAATTTATGATACAGATTGTCACTTCCTTCAGAGGAAATTTTAGTCTGCTAATGAAATCAAGATAGGCAGGCTACCTTCTTCAAATTGGTGACTTACTAGGTGTTACACAAAACATACAACTCCCTTGTTAAAACCCTTCCACTGGCTACCTTTCTGTTTCTGAGTACAATTCAAAGATTTGTTATCACCTGTAAAGCTCTATGTGGCTAGGATCCCGATTATCTGAAAGGATGCATTTTCCGATATGAGACCTTCCATGTCTTGTGATCTGCAGTAGAGGCCCTTCTTTCCAACACACCACCCTCACAAATGTGTTGGGTAGGAACATGGGAGAGCCCCTGCTTGGTTGCTACTCCCAGGCTCTGAATTCACTTCTTAGAAAGGCTAGTCTGATGCCTTCCTTGCAGTCCTTCCATCAGCAGGCAAATACTTTTTGTTATAGACAGGCTTTTGGGAGCTAAATGCTCATGAGGGAAACACTCTTATTAATGTTCTGTGTTGCTGCATTTGTTTTGTTTTAAATGGCTGTGTTTTTGCATACTTTTAATTCTATTTATCATTTGGTTGTATTTTAACTTTTGTAGATTTTGTATGACATGGATTTTTAACTATACCTGTTTTAATTCTGTAAGCTGCCTGAGTACCAAGGCTGGGAAAAAAGTGAGAAGTAAATAAGTAAAATAATAATTATAAATGATTATATCTAGATAGGAGGCCAATAGTAAATTTGACTTAAATGACAGGGTTTCCAGGTAAACAGTTAATTAAAGATGAAAAAGTCCCATGTCACTCAATAGGAGAATTTTATCACGAAAAGATGTCTTGGAACAAATGCTTTATGTTCCAGTAGGTCACTGAAAGGGCTTTCTATGCTCTTAGACGTCTTGAAGACAGAGTGCCAATACTCCAAGACCAGTAAATATTTCTGCAGCTCTGTAGGCACACTTACGTGTTCCTATCTCTCTATGTAGCTAGCAACCCCAATTTCAGTTCTATTTTTTCCCTCTTTCTCAATCTTCTAGCTTTGTCTGTTAAGCAGATAAAGAACACTTTGGTCACTGATAATAGAATCAGCCTCCTTAGAAGCGTCCATGGCAAACTCACTCCTCTTGATTAAGGTATGTACCCTCCTGCAAACACATTCCTCCCAATTTATGGTTTAATCAACAAGGTCTCTACACAATCACACATTTAATGAGTGAGGGATAGAATAATATACAGAAAGTTTAATGTTCACATGGGTAGATAATTCTGATTCCATATTAATTTCATTGTATTGGTTTATTTATGCATATTTCATAGATTTATTGCATTCACTTTTTATAGTCTATTTAATTTTTAGAATGAAATGCCATTATTTTAATTTACATAATCAGAGGCTCAGTCTTTTTGATTAGGCGATCACACATCACAGGTTACAGTCCTGTAGTCCAGGTTTGGAAAAGAAGAGGTGGCCATGGGAAGGCACTTTGGCACTTTTAGCCCCAATTTACCTCATTAACACATTTCTTTAGTGGTTCTGTAGAGCACAGAATAAAAAGAAATAGACTCACCAGGTTGAAAGACCTGAGGTGTGTGTGAAATGTGCTTGGACACTGGAGAAAAATAGATTCAATTCAATTACTAGTCCCAAATAAAGTGGACTCACTGAATCTATCAAATTTACATTAAATCACTGGGCTACCAGCTGATTTCAGCCAAAGTAGAATTTACAAGAAGGGGGTTAGGGACACATGCCATAGAGTGGATTCATTCATATTGAGAAAAAATAAGACAGTGAGGTGGAATAAAGAGTGAAAGAAAGAAGAAGAAGGCTAGAAGATACCTAGCCAGAAAAATACACAGCACCAATGGATTATTCCTAACCAAGGAAAACTTCTAAATCATTAATCCCCATTAGTGTCTGTGTTTACATTAGCTCCATTTATTTCAAGGAACGTCTGGGAGCCTGTGTTCATGTATAATTAAAAATGTTAAGTTCTCTAATGTTATTCATAGCAGGATGACTTTGAGTGGGATGTAGTTTTTATTTGGAGTTTGGACAGATAAAAGCAGCATTGCTTGTGCATCCTGGGATGGACGCAGTCTTAGAGAATTGTCAAAAAGGTTGACTATACTGTGATCCTGTCCATCTCAGCTTCCTTTTCATTCTGCAAACTCAAAGTTGGATTCCTTCTCACTGCACAAAAAACCCCAGTGATGCTGTGGATAACATTAGAGAATTTAACATTTAAATTATGCATAAATCCAGTGTTCCAGAAGTATCTTGAAATATCTGTTAATGCTCATCACTTCAGGTGGCTTTGCATAGCCTAAGGGAAATGTTGTTTATGGCTCCTGCTTCCAGATAGTAATTATTTTGTACTACTTGATTTCTGTACATCTCCTTTCATTTTCTCTTGTACAATCATGTGTATGAGGAATATTTTTGACCAAAACTCTGTAGTTTTCATCTGTCTTCTTGCTCTACATTGTTCATACAATCCAGTTTTTTTCCAGATGTAACACTCCTCCTCAGTCCTAAACTATCTGTTTTCTGATTCCTGTTTGGTGGTCCTGTTATATTTATGTTCCCATCCAAATTGAACAGAAAGTTATCAGACCATAATAGTGTACTTTGGACAGTTCTATTTTGGCTTAATAAACTTAGCTATGCACATGCTTTTTGCCAGCAGGCGCTATTCCCGTACTGTCTCTTCTCTCCTCAATGTGCTACAATTACCCCTGAAGTCTTCAATTACCATAGATAATTGAAATCTAAATGCAAAAACTGTGGTTACTAGATTCAGAACAAGCCAGGCTCTTTCAACTACTGTTTGAGAATATAGCCTATACCAAGCTTGGTGAGCATGATTCTTGGGCCATTTCCACACGACGACACTCTTCCACGTCATCTCACTGCAGTCCTGGGTCCAGAAGGGAGTGCGTCAGCAACGCTCCCCTCTGCACCCGCTCAGTCCATGCGGAAGCGAACACAGTGGTGCCACGTCTTCCTTCTGCAGTGCAGCCGGGCTTTTTCCATTGCTGTGCTATGTAAGGAAGTGTCGCCAATGTGCTTCTGCAGCTTCTGCATGGCCAGAAGTGATGGGAGCACCATGCGATCGCAGACGGGAAACAGATTTTTTCCGTTTTGCGAAAACTGTGCAAGTGCGACGCTCCGTGACAGGATGGCAGTGGGACGGCGACAACATCATGCAGAAGTGCGACCTGCCGACCGCTGCCATCCTGTGGCAGAAACAAAACAGCGACATCATGTGAAAAGGGCCTTGGTTTGGACATAATGGAAAACTCTGATTAACTGAAGATTTTTGGGGTTAACTGCAATGTGTCAAGACAGATACATTAAAGGACTCTGTCTCAACAAAAGGCTTGCTCATATCTTGGCTTATTCAAATAGTCCACCAACTCTTTGTCTCTTGCTTATTGAAGCTTAGTGGTGCTAGATGGGATGTGCAGTGTAGCCTTTGCCACACAGGGCTTGCAAACTGTATGCGTGAGAAGATTGAAAGAAGTGCTACTTCCCTTCATCCCTGGCCCCAGAAAGCCTAGAATATAATAAAAATTTGCAGTATAATATATCTTTGGTTATCGATTGCATGTATTTAGGTACCAATGTATAGAGTACTCTCAAAAGACACATAACAATGAAATACAGAAACTGCTCCATCTGAAAATAAATTACATTATTAGTAGACTTAGGGACAAAATATATACCACGTTTATTAAAAATTTGGTAAAGATGGGGCTAAAGGCCCCTAAACTTCCTTTCTATCTGGGATCTAAGCCATGGGCTGGTACCTAAAGTTGCACTGGAAACTGCACCGCTTTAACAGCAACATATTTAAGGGATGGGTGATTCAAAGGGGTTTGGTAGGACTGTGCTGAAGCTGACTCTCAAAATGAAGCAGTCTTTAAAGTGATCATTCACCTTTATTTAGCACATGTACGTGGAGAACAGCCTCAAGCAGTTCTAGCCATCAGGCAAACATTTTATTTTTTCAGACAACTTAACCACAGACACTTTGCAGTTCCAAGTTTGAGGAAAGCTTGTTTTGTGTTTAATATTTAGCTGGGGCAAGCCATTGACTGCAGGTTCGTCTAAAGAGCTATACGTATCTTGTGTTAGCAAAAGCTAGCTGCTGTGACCTGCTTACAGTCTGGTCACAGCCTTTATCTCTAAGCTATTGGTTTCTGATAATTCAAAATCACTTTCACAGTGGCTTTCCTAATAGTCCTCTAAGAAGATTGCTAACAAAGTTTCCCAGCTTCTTTCAACAACTGCCATCTCTTGCTCCTAGGCTGGCAACTCTGGGCTTCCTGTTGCTGATCCCCAGTATAAAACATCAAGGGAAATGTTGACAGCATTGTGCTTTGCATTTAATTTTGTTGTTAGGCTCTCTGTTTCATTCCCCTCTTTTTTGTAAAAGCTTCTGCTATTTCTTAGCACTTGGCCTTGCTGTTTTAAGAAACATTGACCTTCTGAACATTTATTTCTGTTGTAACATGAAACTTGCTTTGTATTACATTGCTTGTTTCTTTGATAAATTTCTTTGGGATCTAAACCTGATCCTGGCAAACGTAGAATCAGAGTGCAAAAGACCTTACAAATGTGCATATGAAGGAAACATAAAGCTGCTCTCACTTGGTTCCCTTCCCTGTATGCCTTCCACTAAACAACTCTGGAAATAGCATTTATTTCACAGCTTTTGGGATTTTCTGCAGCCAACTGGCTGCACATATGTCTAGAGTCTGCTTCCTTTTTCAGGAGGACTCTTCTAATTATAGTGTAGACTCCCAAAGCACAAAATTGGGAGTGGATCCAAAATGGCCCCACAACGGCCCTGTGTTAACATTGACATAATACAGAGCTACAACAACAACAACCTGTAATATTGCAGAGCGAGGTCCGTGAGGTTACTAATGTAGACACTGAGGGGAGAGCGAAGGATGTCTTGGCTTTATTCCAAACCTTACCTTTCCATTTCAGAAGCAATTTCATCATTGACAATAAAGGTAGCTGGGAATCTGAAGTTATAAACTGAGTGATCAGTAAGTAGAAACAAACCTCACTTTGGAGGAATAAGGTTTTCAAGTAGTTTTCATTCATAAATATATACATATATAGATCAAGGGAAGTAGTAATACCACTCTATGTTGCTTTGGTTAGACCTCACCTGGAATACTGTGTCCAGTTCTGGGCACCACAATTCAAGAAGGGTATTGACAAACTGGAACATGTCCAGAGCAGGGTGACCCAAATGGTGAAGGGTCTAGAAACCATGCCCTACGAGGAGCAGCTCGGGGAGCTAGGTATGTTTAGTCTGATGAAAAGAAGGTTAAGAGGTAACACGATAGCCATGATAGCCGTGTTTACATATTTGAAGGGATGTCATGTTGAAGATGGAACAAACTTGTTTCTGCTGCTCCAGAGACTAGGACACAGAACAAGGGATTCAAACTATAGGAAAAGAGATGTCACCTAAATATCAGGAAGAACTTCTTGATGGTGAGAGCTATGGAACAGTGGAATATGCTGCCTCGAAATGTGGTGGAGTCACCTTCTTTGGAGGTTTTTGTTTTTAAACAGACACTAGATGGCCATTTGTTGGGGGTGCTTTGAGTGTGTGTTCCTGCATGGCAGCGGATTGGACTCGATGGCTGTTGTGGTCTCTTCCAACTCTATGATTCTGTAGTTGTATATACATATACATATGCATATATTTTCTTATTGGGTGCACCTGATTCATAGGTCTGGAAGGTATCTCCCTTTCTTCTAGGGTTGCAACAAGAAATATGGCATCTGTCCTTCAACACTGTGTAGAAGAGGGAATTTTAGCCAATGATGTTTGCATGACATCCATTATTGCTGTGTGCCTTCAACTCATTTTTTTTTTTTTACTTATGGTGACCCTAAGGTGAACCTATCATGGTGTTTTCTTGGCAAGATTTGTTCAAAGGAGAGTTTGCCCTTGTCTTCTTCTGAGGCTGAGAGACTGTGACTTGCCTAAGGTCATCTAGTGGGTTTCCATGTCTGAGCATGGATTTGAATCCTAGTCTCCAGATTCATATTCCAGTGATCAAACCACTACACCACTCTGGCTCTCCATTACCCAGCCATGATAGAAGCAGGAACCCTGCCCCTTATTTCATCTGGCAGCCCTACTTGCACCCATCCATTTCTTCCCATTTCTATCATAAATTATTCTAGGAGGTAGTGTTCTCATATATTGTCCACTGTATTTCAGAGTTGCAGATCATGCCAAGCCTTCCTGCTTGCATCAGCTCTGCTTTCTTAGCATGACACCATACCCAATTGCAGAGAAAGACAGGTTAGCAATTACTGAAGACATTTATTAATATTATCATTTACTTATATAGCACCACCACTGTATATGGCACTGTAAAGGTAAAAGAACAACAAAACAGTCTCAGCTGTTCCTCCTGAAATCTCTGGCTATTCTTCTCTCTTGTGTGTTGTCATACTCCCTGACCCTAAACTAAGCTGCAGCCTCAGGTGTGGTGGAAGGCATGGCCCCATAACTGGTACAGGAATAAGTTTTGATTTTCCTTCCAGTCAGTATCTGTGTATGGAAGAGGGAGCATGCACTATCCAGACCTTGGCTCAGGCAGCAACATGTCTTAGGCTGGTCTGGAGATGAAAGCATTCTATACTAAATAAGGGAAATAATGGCCCTTTCCACATGTGTGGGGGGGGAACAGGCAAAAATGCCCAAAAACGGAGCTTACCGGCAGCTGGGTAAGTCCGTCGCGACACGGAGCAGCGCAAGCTCACTGCTCCGCAGTCCTCCGGCGTCCCAAATGGCGGCTTCCAGTTGGTGGAGGCTCTCCACCAACCGGAGAAGCTCGCCAGCCGGAAGCCCGCCCCCGTGCGCCTGCAAATCTGCGTCGGAGCCGGGCGATGGAGTGGCGCAGGGCAGCGTGCTCCGTGCTTTTTAAAAACCTCGAAAAAGAGGTTTTTAAAAAACACGCAGCGCGGCTAGTTCCGGCCGCTCCTGAGTGGATTCTGGTGTGGAATTACAAAAAGTAGTCCACTCCAGTCCACTCTACGGTGTAGAAGACCTCCGTGAGAGGTCGCTCAGCACTGTTACAGAAGCCCGGTGTGGAAATGGCCAATGTTGATCTTGTATGATCTGATTAGTACTGATCCAAACGCTTGCAGCTTGCAACACATTTTTCCATCCAGTCAGTTTTGAATATCTGGATCCATTCTGAAATTTTATGATAGGCATCTTTTAGCTGCACGTGCTTGATATTAGCCATTCCAGTAGTTTCTCTCAACACTATGTTTTAGTTGTTGTTGTTCTTGGTTTGCCTTCAAGTACTTTTCAACTTCTGGCGACGCTATTGCAGGGTTTTCTTGCCAAAATTTGTTCGGAGGCAGGTTGCCTTTCCCCTTCTCTGGGGCTGAGAGAGAGTGACTTGCCCAAAGTAACCCAGTGGGCTTCCATGACCAAGTGGGGATCTGAACCCTTGTCTCCAGAGATGTAGTCCATCACTTAAATCGCTTCACCACATTGGTGTAGTGGTTTCAATTATTGTATTGATTCTTTAAAATTCTTTCTTCCTTTATGATTTAACTGTAGAAGTAATATTGTTAGCCTGAAACTTCTGGAGAAAAAGATATGAAAATATTAATGAGATAACAGATTATATAATCTCTTCATTAGGGAGCCATGGATTTGTATCAATTAGTGTTACTGGCAAAAATGCCTACATAGCTAGGCAGCTCTATTACTTCTTCAAATGATTTGATATTTAGCATGGTAAAACATTCCTCTTTTCATTGAGATATTAATGCCCTGGTATCATCATCATGGCAATGTTTGCTGCTTACACATGCAATTAAATACATATCAGAATATCTAAGTCTTTGCTAAGCACCAACATTTATTAATATCAATCCAACATGGTAAAGTACAACCTTCTCCTTGTTTCCAGAGCTATTAGCCCCAAGACACAGAAGGCACAACTTTTGGTTTTATATTTGCTCAACAAGCATTTCATGCCATTCTCGTAAAGGAGCAGCATACCACATTTTCTCGTTTTACTAGTGACCTCAGGTGCCAACGGGACTGTAGCCCAAACAGTGCCACTAAGAAAAAAAAGAGTATTTGCATCCTTGGGGGAATATTTACAGAGATCTAATTGACTTCACCACCAGTAGCACCATTAAGGGGACCTAAAACTCAAACAGTAGAAGTCCCCTTTGAATTTTCTCACATCTTTCATGGGGTCCCCCATCCTACCCTCTAAACAAGCTTTTGGATAGTTTGTGGGGGGATATGACTAAACTGAGAGGATCTTAACCTATGAAAAATGGGCAAGCCCTATTATTTAGCCTTGACTTGGAAACTTATTGAAAATAAGCCTTATTCAGGTAAATCACCCAGAGACATATACAACTAAAATTGGGATAGGGATGTGGTTGGCATGTAAGCTCCAAATTCCCTGAGTATCCAGATGTAAAATGGGACCGTTGTGCATTGTAGCATATGTGTATGATACTGATAGTGAAGACTACTTTTGGAGCAAGGATGGTCAGCTCAACACTTCTCTGTCTATATCAGAATATGGGCATAATCTGTTACCAGCTGCACACTCCTTCTCCATAATATGGTTTAACTGGCAAAACATATATTTAATTGGCATGAAATATAAATTATATCCTGCTATGACTGGGAGCTTGCTGGCAAAGAGGAACTGGCTGCACACATGTTGCAAAACTAGGTCAGAATGAGACCTCAGGGCATGACTAAGTCATAGTCAGGGAAGCCCCGGACAATGGACTTGCAGACTTGCAGTCTCTCAATTGCTCAACCTTTAGAAACAATAGCTCCTAAAACTAATTCCACAGAAAGACTGATTGTCTTCAACCTTCTCCCTTTGTCCTTAGAAACTCTCCCTTTTGTCCCTTCACCTGTTCCACAATTAAGAAGCTATCGCAATTCCCATCAGCACCTTTGTTACCTAATGTTAAGGCTATTAGCTCATTCCGGACCCCACTGTCCACTCTCTGGACCCCAGTGTTTATTCTGTCAAAGAGCCATTAATACCTTCTCCCTCAGGGTAGAAAAAGAGTATTTAAGCCCTGGCTTTTAGCCAGACAAATTGTAGTACTTTTGGAGTACTGACCGTCACTCTGCTGCTCTGATTCCAGATTGGTACTACCCTTGGACTGCTAGTCTAAGCCACATGACTTTGCTTCCGCTGTGTTGGATTGGCAAAGGTCACCCACATTGCCTTGAAAATCTTGCTATCCAAACCTTTCTTTGCTTTTCCTTCAGTTAGCCTTGTGTGATTGCACGATTGTTTGGATCTTGTGTGTGTGATTGCAATTCCCCCAATAAAACACATTAAACTCCTTTTGGATCTCTGGCTGGTTCTTCCCTGCACTGGTACTGGTATGCATAGATGTACATAGGTGTAAAAGATCTTCTAAGATTACCCCTCTCTCACAGGCCTCCTCTTTGAGCTAATATTCCCCACTGTTTCATGGAGGCACTGGCATCATAGGTGGACCCCTGAGTTACCCACATATTGGTGTGATAAATCTCTTGTTTTAGCCAAGTAGGTCAGGTCAAATACTTTGTGATTTCCCTCTTAAGGCCCTGCTTGTCTATGACATTGTTACCTTTTGCTACAACTTAAATTCATTTATTTGTGAAGTACCTTTGTTCTAGAGGAATGTTCTGACTTCAAGCTTCTTTCCATGCATTAAATCCTTTAAAAAGATTCCCAATTCAAAAAAAGGTAATTTGCTGTGGGTGAGGAGTCTACTTGAACCAAAAGTTCTGAGGAGAAGATGCCTGCTTTCTGCTTCTGGGGTATCACTGTCTAGACCTAGACCTTGTTCCTTTTCAAGCTGGAATCATTATCTTTTAAATGACCCAAAAAACCCTGTCAATATCATTAGCTTATTTTTAATGCTCTTCCTTGGAATTCATTCTCTGGCTTAGAGGACCTTGGTTAGCTTGTCCTCCTCTTCTTTGTTTTGCTACAACCAGTAATATAATACTCCTCAGCTTCTCCCAGGAAGGTCCAACAAGACAAAGAAGATGTAATTTTTTGCCACCCCTGAGATAGATAGATAGATAGATAGATAGATAGATAGATAGATAGATACTGGTATTTTTGGTAACTATTTTCTGTGGTGTAGTGGTTTGAGCATTGGACTACAACCCTGGAGATCAGGGTTTGATTCCTGCTTGGCCATGGAAACTCATTAGGTGACCTTGGGTGTGTCACACACTTTCAGCCCCAGAGAGCCTGTGATAGGTTAGCCTTAGGTCACCATAAATCAGAAATGACTTGAAGGCACACAGCAACAACAATTTTCCCTGCACGCTGCAGCTTCTCCATCAGTCCCCTAATTTTCTGGTGAGTGCGTGAGAGTGTATATGTATGTATTAGGGTAGGTATTGCATTGTGTCTACTTTTTGAACCCTTCTTTCTCCTTTTTCTTAGCTCTCCCTAAATTTTAGAGTGCTTCAACCCAACCCTCTCAGCCTTGTATGTTTGCTCATTTTGCGTTGTATCTCCTCATCCTAAAGCAACAATAATCTATTAGGTAGCTGTTTGTATTCTGCATACAGTCTGCCATTTAGGAAACTCTACCAGAGTTTTTGCAGTTACTGGTTATATTTTGATTCTTGTGTGATCAATAATATTCCTTTTTTAGTTCAATCCATGTGGATGTGAGTGATAGATTCCAATTTTTCTAAGACATACCAGTCACAAAATCTCTAACTGGTGTGTATAGTCAGAACATATATGAGTTTTTGCATATATTCTGAGAGCATACTTGTAATAGTATTGAGTGCAAAGGTCTGATGAGGGCTCTTTAATTGTGTGTAGCTGAGCATGGTTACAAAACTTCCATTAGCAGGAAGCTAACCTTATGAGTGTTCCTGCCCATGGGAGCCTTATAATCACATTCAGCCAAATGCAGAACCCTTATCAGATCTTCTTGCCCAGTGTGAAAAGGTCTCACATCTTGGTGCTTACACATGTTGGAGGTAGTAGAGACATCCCTGTCTTTGAGTCCTATGCATGTGCAGGCAAACATTTGTATAAGACTATAATGACATAGATAAACTTTATTTTGCAGGCCAAATTAAGCGTCAGCTCCATGAGGGGGCTCAAAGTAATTCCATGAAATATGTCCACCTGAGAAATATGCAGCTCAGAAATTATAGACCCAGCAGTATACTCTGGCCCAATATCTATGCCATTTTGTGATTTGCCAAGTGGATATCTTTCACCACTCAAAATATGAATCAAAGATTTTAAAAAGAAACAAACTAAAGGACAGAAGTAGTGACAGGAACCAGCCTATAATGCAGATAATTTGTATGAATGCAAAGCAGCAGGACTACTGCTTAGCATTTCAAAAGAGCAATTTCTTCTTCTGTGCCTTTGAAATGGTCAAAATCCATCAACTACAACAACCATGCGCATACACAAAAGTCCTGATTCCAGTAAAACAAAATCCCAAGAAGGATTTCAAAGGAGATTGCAATGATGAATCATAATGCATTGTGTGTGTGTGTCAGCATGGACTGAGCTGGAACTGTGGGGGTGTTCTGTCAGTTCTAACAAAGATAAATGTTGCCTCTGGCTTTCCATATTTCATAATGCCAACTACTGGATGTTGGTTTCCCAAGCTGATAAATGTGGTGGTCAGGCATGGTGGCATCTCATGACCTAACAGTCTGTAGAATACGGTTGGTCTGTCTTTGATGAGGTTGATGATGACAAATTGTACCCTGGAACTTTCTATGAAAGATGGCACTGCAGGTAAGCAGCGTTTCTTAGGATACACACACCCTCCCCAGTTTCTAAACTTTTACCCTTTCTTGGCTGTCCTATACTATTCCATTTTCTATTTATATTTTTCCAAGTCACAAGACACCTCTTTTTCTTTCAGTTCCCCTTCATAAGGACATATCAGCAGTAGTTAGGAATATATGGCTCATTATCTTTTGAGCATATTAAGTGTCTACCCTCAATTTCAATTTAGTATTTCTGAATGAGCATTACCTGTTCAGAATTAGAACATTCAGATTTACAAAGATGCCATATTTCAAGGGCATGAGATCTGCCCCATTTGAGACGTGGTGGACTACAGAAACCCATTTCAAGCTCAAATTATACTAAAAATCGACTCATCACTTAATATATTGGTGTTATAGAGAATTTGTACTTGCATGTACACACACAGAGACACTCACATTTTATTTCCATTTCAATTCAAAGACATTTCTTCAAAGACTATCTTGCACCTGGGGTTGCATTATTAGATTAGCACAGGTGAAACTGATGGCCTTTCTGCATTACACTGTTTTAATACTGTTATTCCACTTTCAACGTCCTGCGGAATTCTGGGGTTTGTAGTTTACTGAGGCCAAAGAGCTCTCTGGCCAAGAATTCTAAATGCCCCTGTTACCGCCCTGGCTAGTCCGAGCTTTGGGGATATTAAAAGATATCCTTTTGATATCATAATTCGGCTTCACTTATCTATTCCCTTCCACATGCTTGCGAGGCCCCCGGACAAGCACGCATACAGGCTCGGCTGATTATCACCATAATATTCATAGACAATACAGGCAGGCAAGAAAACAGCCGACTCGCCGCTTTAGGAGACCTCCAGGCAAGTACTCTAATTAGGTATGCACGCAACCTACAAAAGATCCTCTGCCTCTCGCTGGCAGCTTGATGATCGAGCTATACAATGCTCAAGTATTCCACGTTTGCATACTAGCTACTCTATTGAGAACCTCTGAGATAACTCAGTCATTCAGATTCTGACCTTTCGGAGGCTTTGTCTTCAACTCCAAATCTATTGTTTTCCCCCAAGTATGGCATAGCCTGGAGTCACATTCTCCTTATAAAAACCCTTGATTCCGAGACCTTCCTCGGATCGCTCCCGAGTTTCATCCCGCCTTGCTGCCGCTTTGCTTGGCAAGCCTCCCCTCAGCTCCACGTGCTGACCTACATCACACCCCAGCCTCGCTCTCTATTTTTCCAGGCTTCAGGACAGGTGAAGTATCACCCAAGCCAGCAACTCCTCTAAAAATCCCTCTATACCACTCCAACCTTTATTTCTTTAGTTATCTTGTATGAGTGTGTCGCATACACTGTTTTGCTTGGGTTTGTTTAATAAAACATCATTTATTGCTTCAACTTCTGTGTGCTCCTTGACTCGACCCGACCCCGTAGACATAGGGTTCAAGATCTTGCTAAGTTACCCTGCCTCTAGTAACGCTAAGCAGTGCTCTGAGCTAATTTTCCCCACCTTTAGTTGAGCACATTTTGGTGTCCCTCCCGGGACTCCCAGTATACAGGGTAACACCCCTCCCTGAACTGTAAACCCCAGGATTCCACAGGATGTTGAAAGTGGAATAATAGCACTATAACAGTATAGTGCAGAAATGGCCCTAAATCCTGCTCATACAGAGACCTTGGGATTGTTCTGAAAAAAAAATGGGAGAGAGAAGAGAAAAATTCCTTTCTTAGAAGGTCCATTGTATTTCGGAAACTGATAGGTGCAGGCATCTTAAATTTCTCACCACGCTATAACAGATGTGCTGGAGCTGGCTGCCAGTACATTGTCAGACACAATTCAAAGAGCTGCTCCTGACCTATAAAACTCTACAGTAGAGATGGGACTAATTCAGAATTTTCCGGATCCAAATCCCTGGAAGGTTCTGTGAATCCCTGAATCTCACAAATCTCGAATCTTTCGAATCGTTTTTTACAAAAGGGTTTAAAAAGCAAGGGAAACAAAGCACTTCTACTGAAAAGTGTTTTGAAGCAGAATTTGACATCTTTGTGTAATGAAAAACAAATTAAATAATAGTTTTCACTTTCAGGAAAACATACCCATATACTTCTTATTAAAGATTACATGTAATTTGGAAGTAGCTCCAGATGTTGGAGTTGACTCCTGGGTTGACTATTACAAAACAAAACAAAACAAAAGGGCAAGGATAATCTTGGGAAAGACACACTCTCTCAGCCTTAGCAAAAGCCTAGGCAAAGCCAAACCTGCCTCTGAAGAAATCTGGCCAGGACAATTGTCATCGTTTTGCCTTAGGATCTTACCAAATTGAAAATGACATAAAGGCCCACATTTTCCTGCCTGTGTAAACAGGGCCACATACTACAGTACAGAGATAATCCAGGTCAAAACTGGCTTTTCTTTGCATAGCTCCTTCTGGCATCCTGAGGTTTGTAGTTTGATGATGCACCAGCACACTTTGACAGAGAAGGCTCTGACACCTTGTCCAACTAGAAACCCCAAAACTTGTATGAAAGAGCTTTGCAAGGGAGCCATGCAAAGGAATCTTCTTCAGCTGTCCTTGAAATCTCAAGAATACTGTACTTTCCAGTCAAGTCTCAAGTCTTGCAAGAAGGAAGGCACTTTAAAAAAACAAAAAAACAAACGAAACACCAGCCTCTAGCCCAGTCTCAATTCTCTACCCTGATGTCCAGTCTCAAGTTCTAAAACAAGGAAGGCACTTAACAAAAACAAACTAACACTAGCCTCTAGTTCAGTCTCAATCCCTACCCTCCAGTCTCAAGTCAAAGGAATAGGAAGAAGAGAATAATTACCTTGCAGAGGGAGGCAGCCATAGGGGCACGCAGCAGGAGCGAGCTTGATCTGGGGCTCTCGTGCCTGCTCAGGCCTCCTGGTGTGCAGGAAAGCGGCTCTCGCTGGCCCTGCATGCCTGTGTGAGTCTGATCCAGGGTGCTGAGGCCCTGGGGCATGCAGGGATTCAAAAGATTCAGTTCCCCTGTTTTGGCCAAGAGATTCAGATTTGTGAATCTCGAATCCTTCCCAAGGATTCGAGGATTCGCGGATTAGGTTGGCCTATCCCTTCTCTATAGTTATATTGGTCCAGGCTATGGATAATATTTCTTTATTTAATCATTACAAGTGAGGATAAATAATTTTCACAATTTTTGCTCTGTTGTAGAATATTATTGCAGAATTTTTGTCTTTCCAGGAAGGCATTGGCATTGTGGGTAGACCCTTGAGTCACTACCTTTTAGGGTAACAATGCTGTAGAAAACTCAGACCAAGAAGTTTTGCAAGGTACTTTGGACTGTCAAAGCTGGAGAATGAGATATTTTATATGTACGTGTGTGTGCGTGTGTGTGTGTGTGTATTCTGTAGTCCTCTCTCTGGTTACATATGAGGCAAAGGTAAAAATGGCACATGCAGAGACAGAAAACTTACGGGCAACTGGCCAACATCTTTCTAAATTAAAATCCCCCAACTCTTGGGGAAAGTTGAAGAGCCCAAGCAATCTTCTTCCCAAAGCTGTCTGACAACAGGAGTAGTGTCTGATTAAATCTGTCTGTAATAGGCTCCTCTCAGCCTTTTTTCCCAGTGTAAAATACAATAACAGCTAGTTAGAGGAATGCACTGGGGGGAGAACTTAACCTTTCTGATCACATCCTGCAGGGCATATCTGGAGACAGATGCATTTTCTATTCTCCTTTTTTTAAAGCTTCAGCCAATATCTTTTACTGCAGTCTTTCTATATGATAGATGCACCCGTCTAGAATATTACACCTGTTACTTAGAATATTCTATGATTCTATAGCCATATTTAAATTCCTGATGGAATATCATGTAGAAGATGGAGTGAGCCTGTTTTCTGCTGCTCAGAGATGAGAAGATGAACCAATGGATACAAGAAAAGAGCTGGTACCCCAAAATGTGGGTGTCCCAGGGATCCACCTGCAATACCAGGACCTCTGTGAAATGGTGGGGAATATTAGCCCAAATCTGGAGGTCTGTGAGAGGGGGTGACTTAATGGGATCTTTTACACCTGCAAGCCCATTATCTCGGGAGTTTGCTGGTGATATCCTGATTATGACCTGGCTACACTCGGACATTTCTTCTGACCTAATTCACAACGCATGTGTTCGGCTCACCCTTTCCTCTAATCCGGCCTGGCCATACAGCCATAGCAAGGTATGTTTTATCTTTATGCCAATTACTATATTTTGCCAGTTAAATCATATTTCACCAATTAAACCATATCAAAGTGTGGGGGTTTACGGCTTGATAACAGAGCTTTCAACTAAACATTAAAGGGAACGTCTTGACTGTAAGACAATAAGTCCTGAAGAACAGGTTGTCTCAGAGAGTGGCGGACTCTCCTTCTTCGGAGATATTTAACCAGAGATTGGATGAGCATCTTTCAGGATTTCTTTCATTGTGTATTCCTGAATAGCAGGGGGTTGGACTAAATGGCATGTGTGATCCCTTCCAAAGTCTGTGATTCTACAAATATTAATTTTACACTGAGGGAAACCAACTGCAACAAAAGCCTAGTAATACAACCAATCTACCTTTTAAAAAAATATGTTGCATTCATTCACATTGTTCATACCATGCTTACTTACTTGCAGGATGGTGACACTGTCCAGGGGTGATGAAGGCTGTAGTCCAGCACTTAAGAAGGGCGCAAAGTTGGAGAAAGTTGTCCTAGACAAGCTCAGAGGGGTATAGTTTGTATGTGTATGAAGAATGTAAGGTGAATGGATCTGGATCAGGTCTAACGACAAAATGCTGCCCTCCAGTGCCCCCCAAATATGCGTGCTGTAGTCACTTAAGATATTTGAAGAGAAGGACTTTTGAAAGACTTAAGATGTCTGAGGAGAAGGACTTTGGAGTATAGACACAGACTTTGAAAAGCTGTTTTTGAAACACAAGTTCCATAGTTCCCTGCGCCAGTAGGGCAAGTGGCCATAGCGGCTATAGAATTCTGGGAGCTGCAGTCCTATCTCCAGTCCAAAAATGTTAACATTTCCAAGCACTAGAATGGGAAGTCTGTAATGGAGGTAAAAGAACACAGATAAAACAAGTAAATATGATTTAAACATACCTTCTAACATTTCACAGTTGAAAATTAGGACATGTATGGCCAAGCAACATCATAGTATAGTCAAGATGGCAAAAGTTATTGCTGAGGAAGAAAACACAAGCTAGGAAACGCTGCAGCAATTTACTTTTGCTTGAGTCTACAAGGAAGGGCAAGATTCCACCCCTCCTCTCCCCTACACTGAGGGCATTTCCACACTACACTGTTACAGTGCTATTATTCCATTTTCCACATCCTGTGGAATTCCAGGGTTTGCAGTTTAGGGAAGGACCTTTAGAATTCTCGGCCAGAGAGCTCTTTGGCCTCAGTAAACTGCAAACCCCAGAATTCCACAGGATGTTGAAAGTAGAATAATAGTGCTATAACAGTGTAGTGCAGAAATGCCCTGAGTTAACTGAGTGCAAGCTACTGTTGTACTTTGAACTTAGTTTGCAGTAATTGAAGTAAGCTGAGGATAAAGGGGGAAAGTAGAAGGAACAGATGGAAATGGGGATTTTTAAAAAGCAGCTGAAAAAAAAAAGGGACAACAAAGGATTAATCAGTGCTGTTTCTGTCAAATGGAGACAGGTGGAGGGTATGCTTAAGGTCCTTTTAAATGGAGTTTTCATGCTGCACACAGTAGATTTTGTGCAGCTATTCCATATCTTTTCTGTAACAGCTAATATCTTGTATAAAATGAAGAAAAGGAACAAAGGCAAAAATGGAAGGACTGCAAATTCAAAACAGTAATTTGTGCCTACGTCCCCTATAGACTTCACTAAACAAGGAATCCTGAGGGGAGAATAAAAGTGCTGTCACAATGCGGACTGGCTCTTCTTTGTTCCAAACCAAACAAGTGACGAAATGGGTGAGGGTTCTTTTTCTTATCACATTTTCAGCACTTTTATTTTATGGCTGAATGTCTTATCATGCATCTCACTGCTCCTGCCATTTTACTTTAGTTTTGTAGCATTTTGGCTTCTATAAAGGTACAGAAAATTGCCAGACTCACTGTGAGTCATAACCTGAATCAATGAATTCTCCAAAATTAAATCTGAACATATAGTGTGCTAAGTGTGCATTGGACTGGGCAACTGTCTAGGGAGCTGGGGCCAATTTTTGCTCCGCGACTCCCTCCTGGTGCATATGGGTGCATTGGAAATAACATTGTGTCACTTCTGGTTGGCATTTCTGATGGGGATCTAGCAGGTGGGGAGGTGAGGTAAACCACCACATTTACAGGTGGTTGGGGGCATTTTCAGGCAAGAACACTTAAAGCTTTTCTTTTTCTGGGTTTTGGAAGGTTTCTAGGATGTCCACAGGAACTTCAGGGGGCCACAAAAGAACTACTGTGGGTCTGCATGTGCTCCATGACCCCATGTGGCCCATGACCCACACTCTGCAGAGTTACAACATTATAGGAAAAGTAACAGAAAGTGTATTTCGCACATTGTCGTATCTATGGAAACTTAAGTTGCCTGATGCAACATTTAATGAGTCTGATGAGAGACATTTTTTCTTTTGGCGGATGTTTCTCCAAAGGTACAGCTTTGTTTTTAAGAGTGGCAACAGTTTCATGTTTCCATTTAGCATTTTCTGAATGTGTTTTGAGGTCTGTGTATGTTTTACTTTTGTGGCTTTAAACACAGGCCCTTTTAACATGGCATTTGCCATGCAAAAGAGGGCCTGGAGCATCGCACGATTGTGAGGAGCGATCTGCATGATGCACTCACAATCGCGTGATGCTCCAGGTGCCGGTAGGTTCTGATTGTGCACCTTTTCATTTTCCGCTTGAAGCTGAAAATGGTGCACGATCGCTCATTGCTCCCGGGCCCTGCACGCACTTACCTGGCATGCGAAGCCTCCAGAGCTGGGCTGGTCGCGCTTCCTGCCCCAGTGCAGCCTGGGAAAGTCCCAGGCTGCACTGCGGAAGCAAGAGGCGGGGCTCTTACGCGAGCAGGCAGCTTGTGCAGAGCTGAAGCAGCAGGGAAGGGAGAGCCTTTCGGCAGAGGCTGCTCGCATGATCCCCGCACCCCAGTGCCGGAACAAAGTAAGGTGCAGAAAGGGCCCCAGTGTTCACTACTTATTGTAGAATTTTTCAAAGCAGTCTTATTTTAGCAAAAAAAGACAAAAAGAAAAGAAAAAAGGTGTATGTGTGTGTGTTTGGTGTGAGGGGGGAGAATCAAGCAGCACCTTTGAGACTGATTTAACACGTTTTTTCATGTATATCAGTCCACTTTGTCAGATGCACTGATGGAAAGATATTAAAGCCACAGATATTTGAGCATCAGTACACTACACCAGTGTGGTCCAGTGGTTTGAGAGTTGGGCTATGACCCTGGGGAACGGAGTTTGATTCCCTGCTTGGCCTTGGAAACCCACTGGGTGACCTTGGGCGCATCATACATTCTCAGACCCAGATAGGATTTACCTTAGGGTTGCCATAATTCAGAAATGACTTGAAAGCACAAACATAGTTTTGAGACAATTTTAAGTATAATCACACAATTATACAAAACAGTGCTTAAATACCTGTGGCTTTAATGTCACTCTATTAGTGCATCTGATAAATTGGATTGATATCCATGAAAGCTCATGCTGAAATATATCAGTCAGTCTCAGAGGTGTTGCTAGATTCTTCCCCCTGCCCCCTGTAACCTTTTTTCTCTATTTTGCATTCACTGCTTAGTATCTGAAGTCAAAACTGTTAAGAAAATGTACAGGATCTAAGAACTAACCTAAAAATGAATGTAAAGATACTTAGTTCTTAAACTGTATTAAAAACAAGTGGCATCTGCAGCAAAATGTTGAAGTTTATCCATATTTCAAATAAACATGTGTCTGTCCAGAGTTCTTGCCAGTCATATCCTTTGAGCTATACAAAGTATAAGGAAAGCATTCTACTCCATTGCTTAAGTTTTCTTTTCCCGTCAGCTCTCAATATTTTGTGCCTGCTGAACATGCCCAGTGCTTATTGGATTTGAGATTCCTTCCTCACTTTTTACACTGTCTCTCTGGGGCCCTTTCCGCACCCTACCTTGTCCCGTAGTCTTTCGGTCACAATCCCAGCAATGACTCTGCCGGGAAGAAAGTGTGATGGGAATGCTCCCCTCCACACTAGACTGGCTTCTAGAAGAAGGGAGTGCAATGGACACAGCTCTTCCTTCCGCAGTGCAGTTAGTCGCTTTTTCCCAGGCTGTGCTGCAGCAGGAAGTGCCTCTGTTGCATTTCTGGGCCTTCCATAGGGCAGTTAAGTACAGGATAGTTGCGTGATCATGGGCCATTGATGGGAAAATCCAATCAATGATTTACTCCGCGATCGCGCCAGCTGGTGACATGAGAAGGAAGGGACTGCAATGACGTCTTGCGGAAGCATCATCATGTTTCTACTCTTTTTGCATTCCCATGCTGGGTTGCAGGCCTCCTGCAGAAAGGGCCTTTCCCTCTTTACTCATGTATGCTGCTGCTGCTGCTGCTTCTTTTACCTCTCAACAGCCATGTTGTAGCTTCAGTCCTGTTGGGACTTACCACCTAAATTTACCACTGGGAGGAGAGATAAACTTTTGTTTGTAATAGCAGTGGTTAGAGCAAGGCTGGGAATTTTTTAGCCCTTCAGTATGTTGTTGACCTCCAACTCCTAGCAGCCCGAGCCAGCATGATCAGTAGTGAGGAATTCTGGAAGCTACAGTTTAAGGTAGCTGGAAGGTTGCACAATTCCCACTTCTGGTTTAAGAGCAACATGTTTAAATTTGGGAAGTGTACACTGAAATCTTGGTAGAGCTGTGAATCTCAGTGGGTGGGCTTGGGGAGGTCTCCACATTTCAACCTAATCTTGCTCACAAGGTGGTTGGGAGGATAAAACAAGAAAGCACCATTGTGAGCTGCGCTGAGCTCTTCAGAGGAAGGATGGGTTACAAGTGGGGCCGAGAGACACAGAGAGAGAGAGAGAGAGAGAGAGAGAGAGAGAATAAATTCACCACTGCTGTGCAGGAACAATGCCTCAAGAGAAAAAGACTGCAGAACTGAAAATAAAGCCTGCACTCAAAAGAGGCTGAGAAATACAGATGATACCTATTGTATCCAGAGCAAATGCATTTTAGGATTTTTCTGCTCATGTTAACACTGCTGTGCCTTCTGGGGCAATGTAGAGATCTGGCTTAGCTGTGGTTCCCCTGGCATGGAAGATTTCCACAAGTTGGAGCCTTATGAAAAGCTCAGCAGGCTTGACGGCATTAGCAGAGTGATGGAAAATCTAATCATTTCTGGCTATCTGAGCCTCCCACAGCAGGCCTGCACGATGCAAACAGAACTCTGCATCACAGAGGGTCAGGAAGCTTAGACTGCCTTACACTCCAAAGCAGAGCCATTTTTTGGCTTTAGCATTATGAAGTTTTACACCTGAGTAGAGGCAACCTCCCTTCTCCTTATTTCTAATACATGATGGAGGAGATTGTTTTTCCAACTGAGCTAACAGTCTGGAGTTGCTACGTGTTAGTTCTCCAGTCTTCAACTAGTTTAGGTGGCTTTTAATTTTTCCTCTTGTTGTTTTACCTGCACTCGTGAAATTAACGTGATGTGTATTAAATGATCTGTTTAATCTTCCCTGAAAAGGGCTCTACGTGCAGGCTTAAAGCCTGTGGATTTTGACACCATTGTGGGAGAACCAATTAAGCTTTTGCACAGGTTGCTAAATAATCACCAATTATGGACAATCATTTAGAGCATCAAATAGAATAAATGTTCTGGTGACCCTCTGAGTTCTTTACACATGTGTGACAAACCAGAAATTGAACAGGTAATGCTTCTTCCATAATTGCATCTCTCTGTCTCTGTCATGCAAGAGTATGGCCAGAAGAAAAAGGTTGCCACAATAGAGAATACCACCAATGTCTGTACCTCAGATGTGCAATTCAAACGTGCAATTCAAAGCACACACCTTTACTCCACTGAAATCAAGCACTATCCAAGTACAAAAGAAGCTTATTCGGAAATATGTCCTATTTAGCTCTGTAATTTGCTGCCTAAGGCAATGGACAAGATGCCACTATCTCCTCATTTCAGATACAGAAGCAAACTGGACAAGGAGATCTATCTTATATCAACACTGGCCCTGTGACAATGTCCTCCATTGTCCCTGAGAACAGCAGTCTGATTTTTGAGGTCCAAACAACATAGAACTAGGGATGGGCCAACCGAATCCTTGAATCCTTGGCAAGGATTTGAGATTCACGAATCCGAATCCCTGCGCTAAGATAGGTGAACCGAATCTTTCAAACCACCAACCAAATAGTTTGTTGGAGACTGGGATGCCTGAAAACCTGGGAGACCAGATACACAAGGGGAGATAGCAAATAGGAGGGCAATAATGGCCTTTGCTAACAACTTCAGAAATTACATCTGGGGTTGTATTCTAATATATTTAAATTGAACATTTAATATCTGTACCCTTTCAGATTAGAGGCAGAAATATTTTTCAAGGTGTTCCTTACTTTGCCATTTTTTGCCCTACCTTCACTTTATTTTTATCTTGCCTTTCCTTCCAGAACTGGGTTTCATGATGTCTTAGAAACCGAAAAATACAATATAGATTTTTTTTAAAATGCAACATACCAAATTTAAAAAGTAGATAAACTATCAACAATGTTAAAATGTACGGCCTCCATTAAAAAATAAGAAAAATAAAAAGTATTTACAGGAAAATATAGCACTGTATGAAAAACCCTTTCTTTAAAAGCACTCAGCTCCTGAAAGGCTGATGGAATAATTAGTTTTTGCTTGCCAACGGAAGCACTGCAAGGAGGGGCATTTAACCTTTCCTTGCCATTACTGTTGACTAGGAGAACACAAGTTTAAACTTGCATGCACGAAAACATATCAAAGTGTTGAAATGTTCTTTTCATCACTTATTGAGTGAGATTTGTGAAATGAGATTTAAACGTTTCCATTTTGGTCAATGGGGGAGAAGTAATGACATCATGCACGCTCCTTCATGTGTCAGATCATCATGCTTGGAGAGAAGAGAAGCAGGAGTAAAATGGAGATGTCTCCTGTCAATGTGAAATCTGGTACTAAGGATCTGTGGAGTTGAAAAATACATAGATATGAAAAAAAACAGCTTGATTTACATGTAAGGCTGAATCAAAAATTATCCCATATTTGCAAGACTGGGAAGGCATTTTTTGTCATAGCGTGGATGGGAACAGATACATTCTCAGAAGGTATAGAGCCTGAGGGGTATGTGGATGTGTAAAAACTCTGCTAAACTTGTGTACTATTAAGTTGTATTTGGTTAGGGCTTTCGGTAGCAGCTCTTTGAGGAGAAAGAACAGTAAAAAAACTCATAAAGAAAGGGAATCATACGGGGTTTTTTTTCCTGTTGTTGATGTTGCTATTTGCCTTCAAATTGTTTCTGACTTAGGGGGTGAGGTGAACCTGTCATGGGGTTTTCTGGAGCTGAGAGTGTGTGAACTGAATCAGGGCAAACAAATTGAAACTTAATCCAGACAAGGCAGAAGTAGTCCTAGTCAGTCGGAAGAGATATCAGGGAACAGGGATTCAGCCTGTGCTAGAGGGGGTTGCACTCCCCTTGAAGACAAGGTCTGCAGTTTGGTGTACTCTTGGGCCCTTTTCACACCTCACCTGGTGCCACTGGCGTCACACAGGGATCGCGCGAAAAGCCTAGTCTGGGAGTAACTTGCGTCCCTCTGCTTCCCCTCTGTACCAGCTCTGTGCTGGCCGGGAGGAAGTGTGAGCGCTCCGCCCCTTCCTTCCGCAGTGCAGCCGGGTACTTTCCCAGGCTGCGCTGGGGGAGGAAGTGTGATGGCCGTGCGTCCAGAGCCTCCACACACAAGGTAAATGTGTGTGGGGCATGGGAGGGATGTGCGATTGCGCATCATTTTCGGCAATGAGCCAAAGATGATATAATGCACGATCGCCACCTAATGGCTTCAGGAGCGTTGCGCAAATCTGAGGACGTCATGTGGAACAGTCCTCGCAATCGCGAGATGCTCCCGAGGCCATTTCGCAACAGGACTGGTGTGCAAAAAGGGCCTTGGACTCAGGTTGATGTGGTGACCAGGAGTGTTTTTGCACACTTAAAGCTGGTATCACAACTGTGCCTATTCTTTGAGCTGCTAGACCTGGCCACGGTGGTATGTACCTTAGTTACATCATGTTTGGACCACTGTAATAAACTCAAAAGTCTGCCTTTGAAGAGTGTTTGGAAACTTCAGCTGGTTCAAAGAGCTGCTGCCACATTATTAACTGGGCAGGTTATAGAGACTGTATAGAGTATAGAGTATAGAGACTCTTGGTTGAAACGGCTCTCCTGGCTGCCAGTTTGTTTCCGGGTACAATTCAGGTCAAGTAGCCCAGGTCCAGGCTACTTGACACAGTGTTTCTCCCTGTATGAACTGATGCTAAGCTCTGAGATCATCAAGAAAGGCCAGTCTCTCAGGCAATGTTGGCAGGAACACGAGAGAGGACCTTCTCAGTGGCTGCCCCTAGACTCTGGAACTCCCTTCTCAGGGAGGCTAGAATGGCCCCCTCCCTGTTATCCTTTTAGTGGTAGGAAAAGACCCCTTTTTTTTCTGGCAGGCATTTTAATACAGAACATTTTTAAAGAACGGGCTAATGGGTGCAATACTGTTTTCATTTTAATTGCTTCTTTTAATGTCTTTTTATCCTTTTAATTCTTTTATAGTTTAATTTTGTTTTAATATGTACTATTTATATGTTTTTAAATTGTATTGTTTCCATGTGTAAGCAGCTTTGAGGCCCAATGTTGGGCCAAAAATGGGATACTATTGCTACTACTACTGTTACTACCACCAGCACTACTACTACTAATACTACTACTACTACAGGTCAGCCAGTGGGTTTCCATGGCTGAGCTGGGAATCACTGAATGTTTTGGTGGGTGGGTGAAAGGAACATGGAGAAGGAACGAAAAAAGACATTGGAAGTCTGGTTGGGAGCTGAGATGCGGGGTTTAAGAAGTTTCTAATCCATGCAAAGCTGGTACAGGCTGAATGATTACTGTGGTCTAGCAAGAGAAAGATCAGTGAGAAGGACAAAAAGAGGGGAGAGAACAGAAATAGCACTAGTGTGTCAGTAGGACAGGTTTGAAGCTGGACACTTTCTAGTTTTTGAACAGAAGAGAACCAATGCTATGTGACACTTTTGTTACTGCCACACCCCCAAGAGTCATCATAGCTATTATCCTTTAGATGTCTACTTTATTTCTCTCTAGTCCTATTGTTCCTTCCATCTATAAATATATCTTACAGAACTGACGTCCACATATTTCTGAATGTCTTGGTTCAACCAGTTGTTAAATGACAGCAAATACCAAACTCACGACTGGATTGGGCTTTGAGTGGAGTGGGTTCCCCCCCATCTTGTCTTTTAATGAATTTTTAAATGGTTTAAATTCTATAGACTGTTTAAGTGCTTTTTAAAATAATACATGCACACAAACATATCTTATGGTTGTATGTATGTTTTTAATTTGTTCTGGTTGTAATATTCTGTAAGCCACCTTGGGATTCAACATTGGGGAAAAATGAAATGTAACACAATCACCATCACCATCATCATAAACATCATCACACATTTTCTAACAGGAGTCGTTTCCCTCTTGGAAAGAAGATTCCTCACTGATTCAAGTGTGTTGCATTTGAGAAGGAAGAGGGTCACTTTAAAACAAAATGAAACAATTCACAGCATCCATTTCAGGCTCACCAACTCCACAGCCCTGTGAGTGGCAGGTGTCCAGAAACTCCTTTTCTCTGTTTCCAGCCTGATCTCAGTGGAAAAGTTATACAAGGCTCTGATCTTGTGAACTGGCAGAGAAATGAAAGCAGGCTCATTTTAGAAGCTGTTAGCATCTCCTCCTCGAACAGCTGAGACACTTGCCGTAAAAGAGGCATGCAGTCTCTCACATTCTCCTTTAGGCATGACAGCAAATGGGAGAATACTTTGCATCCCAGTCTTTTTGGTGGGTGTGCTGGCTGCCTTTTGAAACCAGGCGACAATTCAGCAATTAGAATAAAGCGCCAAGATGGCTCCCAGGTCAGCAGTGTTCTGGTGTTAGCAGTGCCAAGAATCAAACTGGAAGCATGCTTGGCTCAACTTTGGCATGAAAAATTAAAAGCGTATTCAAATTGCTCTGTCACAGAGAGAATTCTCCCAAATGAATGAGTTGTTTGTTATGAAATATTTAGGGCTTAAAGTGACCCAAATTTGTCTTTGCATCCTGAAGAAAATCCTCTAGTAGAGATCTAAAAAAAAAAAACAAAAGAACAAAAATCCATGAAATTGGAAGACAAAGATACTGGAGCATGGAAAGTAATTGGCAGCGCTGAAAAGATTGAAGTTCCATAACTGTACACCTTTTCATGTACTTCTGTGGTTTGCATGCGCAGTGTCAAATTACATGTTACATAGTTTCTCAAATATCATTTTTGAAATGGAAAAGCAGCCTTTGGAGGAGAGGATTTTGAGCAGAGAACGTATTAAGTGCAGGAGTGAAGACACTTAACTCTTTCATTTTGTTTCCCCTCCCCACCCCCCTCATCAAAAGTACCCTGAAGCAGTTTTTCCTGCTGAAAGGGCACTCTAGTTCAGAGGACTGAAAACTGATATAAAGCCATTCAGTTGGGAGGTTCTCATCAGTGATCCCATTCCTTGAAACAATACAAAGGGGAAGGATTGTGAAAATCCTGTGAAATGGCTGTGAAAAACAACAAAATCCACAAACAGTAATACCTTTATTGGGCCAACTAAAAATGCACAAAATACAGCATGCAAGCTTTCGAAGCTTCACTTTAGTATTTTGTGCATTTTACATGGTCCAATAATAGTATCACTGTTTTGTGGATGTTGGACTTTATTGTGTTTTGCTGCATGGCCAACAGGAATATGTTTCCAGTGGCTGCGCAAGGCTACCTCATCTCTTACCATGTGCAACATCTTTCACTGTAAGAAGTGGAAACACTTCCTTGCCACCATATATTTGGCTGGCATACAAAACAAACATGTACATGTATGATGTATGCAAGTAGACTTCCCCCCACCTGAGAAGGAACCAGTGGCAGAGTTTGGAGTGTGTGGAGGGGGGGTGGGAGGGGAGGGGGGACTATGGTGCATGGGGGTGTGGCCGGGGCATGCGGGGGCATGGTTACGAGCCAGGACGCCCTCAAAACACTGCTGCCTGGGGTGAAACACCCCCCGCCCCCCAGTTCCTATGTGACTGGAAGGAACTTTAATTGGACCACTGTCCTTCTTCCTACAAGCATATATCTGCATATATCAAGAGTTACTCATCCTTAGAAATATGGATATTTGGGAAGCATTTCCACAAAGATCACTGAAGTCCATCCAGTGGCCTTTTGCTAATATCAGCCATCATCATCATCATCATCATCATCATCATCATTGTCATCATCATCATCAGAATGCTCATGATGGATGCTAGTTAGCATATAGTTAGAATTCTGAGTCCTGACAGAACGTTTACCTGCACACTTCCAATCTAATTGTAACAACTGCGGCTTATTCTTTAAAAGGATACTATACCCTTTATTTCTCCACTCCTGAAGCCCCCTCTCTCTGAATCTTCCGATTTAACTCTTCAAGCTGTTAACTCTCCCCCAGGTGAAAAGCATAATCTATCTACAGCCCCATGTTTCTATCACACATTCCTTCTTTGATTTTGATATACAAATACCTCTTGAGAGTTGCACTAGTGATGGAATAAATTTAGAGCTAAAGGGCACATTCCACCAAACACACTGGAGGGAATGGGCTTTTGCCAGCCTGGCAGAGGAACAACTGCACTTGAGTTAAACTCTGCTGTAAAAAAGGCAATGTGAGGGAAAAAATTAAACAGCAAAATACTTCATGTGGAGCAGCAGCTGGACAGCTCCCACAAGATTGATTTCCACTTACTGAAGAATTGCTCAGAGCATTAAGAACACAGAACCTGTCATAGCTACACAGCAGCCAATCGCGGGCTGTCCAGGGAGCCATGTTGCTTTTTAGCAGGAAAATGGCATATGTGAATTCTTGGAACTGGATTTTGAAAATAAATGAATAAGGAATGAAAAAGTGCAATTTAAAGCCTGCCTTGGTATAGCAGGCAAGCATATCCAATTTTTCACAGTTCGATAATCCAAAAAGATATCACCAGTAAAAGATGTGGTGCTGGTAGGATGAAGAATATTTCCGGTTAATTTTGCATATTGTAATAGGTTCGTGTTTTTTGTTGTTGTTGTGTCTGATTCTTAAATATTTTATTATTGGCACGTTGAAAAGAGAATGGTAGGCTAAAGGACAGGCTGAAAACTTGGGGATCTTTCTGCATTGGACGGCAACTTATATTGTCATTGGCTTCCCTCACATGGGCAGAGTTTCTGGGAGCTGCAGTCCAAGAACATCTGAAGGGCTATAGTTTGTTCACTTTTGTACTAATTAGAACCTGAATCTAATTCTGTTGGGCTCTTTTAAAGGCCAAATTGTAATTTCCCTTGAAAATTGTACTGGAAACTATTAAGATGCAATAATCTGAAAGAGGAAAAAAGTCCCATTTCAAAATTGTATTTAAATCCTTGATGATTTTCAATCTCATTTACTGGAAGAAATCAGTGGGTACTCATCCTACTGGAGGGATGGAAGTTGTGGGTTGCATTCAGACCTTGAAGTGGATTTACTGTGGCTCTTAATACTTCCATAACGTCCTCCAAACCCCAGCTGTGAAGACTCTGGGTCCCAGGGTCTGCCCAGCACGTCACCTCTTTATGTCCAGGTCTGAACAGCCAGGGAGATCTCTGGATCAACCCTGGGCTATGACACTCAGGTCTGCTCCTATTCTCCCTCTCTAGAGAATGCAGCCCCGTCTCACTCTGTGTCCCCCATTGGCTTCTTCTCCCAGGTTATCTTCCTCTACTGCTTTCCTTAAATCCTCACTCTTCTCAGATATAAGGACAAGCAGTGATTTATCTCTCCAATGACTGTGGTACTGTCCTATCTCAGTTCTGGCACAGCTGATAAATCAAACAGAACAAACTGAATATCTCCCAGCTTGTTACTTACTTCTAGGAAGTAAGCAAGGAGTCATAAATAAAGTCCAACACAAACAAAGTACAGCAGGGTTTCACACCAAGGGAGTGTCCAAGGTCAATCTGAGCATTTGTCAAGGCATCCAGCAAGGTAGCAGGTCAGATAACCTCTGACAACTCCTGGAGGGGAAGGACACCAGCTAAATAGGTCCTGAGCCTAGTACAACTGAGACTTGATTGATTGTTGCCGGCTATAAATCCTGAGAGAGTGACACTGACTCTATCTTTGCTGCCTGTGCACTGCGAAGCTGGGTCAAGGTAAGTGTTCCTCTATATCTGAAGAGGCAGGACTCTCTGTTGGAGCTGGCACTGTCTTCTGTTCTGTTTCTGATACTGTAACCTCTCTCTGTACAGCAGGCCCTGGCATGCCTTCTGTTTCAGCCTCTGAGTCAGAGTCCATGCTCTGGAAGCAGGGCATGACAGGTACTGACGGTAGCATGTGTAACTCAGTACAGAGCAATGACACTCTCTCGAGATGGTTCTTTATAAAAATATAAACAAATCTTTATTTAACACACTGTCAAGGTAATAGATATTTGGTAAGTAAGGATTCATAAACCAGCACAATACTTCTCTCTCTCAAATCCAAACACACCCTCTTCTCAACATCCACACTCAACTCTCTCCATCAACTCTCAACTCTTTCTCCAACTCTCTCTGTTTTTCAGTTAGATTTCCATTGCTCACTCCCCCCATCTAGCCCCTCCCTCTGGCTAGCCTGGAGTTCCATTTGTACCAGCCCATCAATTTGAACCCTCTGGGTTGCTAGAGTGCTCTGTTGCTAAGCCCCCCCCATCAGGGTTTGTCACACCAGCCTCCCAGAATTTTTGGCTGAAAAAATCCAAAGTGCTACAAAACAGCAAATTATTGTTTTGAGGGTCCCCCAGGGAAACAGAAAGAAAACATCTAAAACAGACTGATTCTTTTAAACTACAAATTCTTTTAAACTACAAATGTGTAATTAGTAGTGAGGGGCCATAAAAGCTTCTAAATTATAAAGAGGAGTTTGGCCACCCTCACCTTTGTTAGCTGGTTCCCATAGATTGACTGGACAATTGTGACATGCCAGATTTTTTTTTTTTAAATGCGGATCTCATCTTCATTGTCTATTATCTGTGATAAGAGGCTGATGGAAGTTGTCAGCCAAAAATACCTCGAGGGCCACAGTCAGCCACCACTGTAGATGCTATTTTTAGAAGGCTGCAGAGGTCCCAGTCTGTCCCATACTGAGGGAATAGGGAGATGGTGCTTATGGACTTCATTATGCCTCTCCAAATTTTTCTTCATATTTGGAGTATTCGATTCAAATTTGACTCGAGTTGCTATTTTCCTAAGCTGCTTGACAAAAAGACTAGTTAGGAAGCTCATTAAGCTATCTTACCCATTCTTGAATTCAAATGTATAAATATTTGGCTTACAGATTCAACACTGTAATGGATAAAGTGATGGATTTAGAGAAAGAGGGGGGCAAAGCACAGTTTTTGTGGTCCTCAAGGCCCCTCTGGGATTAAAAAAAGTTTTTTTTTTTAAAAAAAAAATTCTTGCCCTCATATGCCTCAAAACTCACTCTAGGGCATCAAGGCAATTTGGCCACATTTGGCCCCCAGGCCATTTTAGCCCAGGTGAGTACTTTCCCTTTCCCTTTCCCTTTCTCTTTCCCTCCCTCCCTCCTTCCCTCCTTCCTTCCCTTCCTTCCTTCCTTCCTTCCTTCCTTCCTTCCTTCCTTCCTTCCTTCCTTCCTTCCTTCCTTCCTTCCTTCTGAGTAGGTTATGAATTGGACTCATTTTTGAGTCACTTTCTGTTGCAAAAAAAGGACTCCCTTGGGCCTAATAGGGATCCTGGATGTCGAAAAATATTGAAAAATATCCCCATGCCCTCTGAAGATAGCAGGGGGCAGTTGGAAGCAGTTTTTATTTTATTTTTTTACCGAGTGGGTGCAGTGGGGGGTGTATGGCCCTCCAAGACCTCTGTCATGGAACAAAGTGGCCCCCTAATTCCTAACTGTTGCTTAGTTTAGATTCAGGAGGCCCTGGTCTAAATTGCTACTCAACCATTGACCAGGGGACCATGGACAAATGATTACTTACCAGCATATTGCAGCTTGAAGTTAGGATTTCTGGTGATATTGGTGACTGAAGGACTGACATTTTCCATTTGAACCTACTTAGATCTGTTTTACAGAGCAATCCAGACTCCCATTGAACTCTGCCAAGTGTTTGCTGGGCTCACGTTGTCACTTCTGTCTTATATGCCAGCAGAAAGCTCCATAGGCGTAGAACAGGTATAGAAAGCAGGGAGCTCACCTGAATTATTCACATATTTCCTAAAATATTTGTAATCCTGCCTTATTTCAAAAGATTTCTCGCCAGCATACAATACTCTGAGTCGAAGCAATGAAAGACAATTGTAAAATTTAATAAAGGAACATTTAAATACTCCAAATCAGTAAAACAATATGTCAGTTGAAAACAGTTTAAAAGAGATCCTATGTGGTGTTGTGGTTTGAGTAATGGATTCTGACTCTGGGGACCAAGGTTTTAACCCCTATTCTGCCATGGAAACCCATTGGATGACACACTGGATGACCTTGGGCAAGTCATACTCTTTCAGCCTCAGAGGAAGGCAAAGGCAAACCGCTCTGAACAAATCTTGCCAAGAAAACCCCATGTTCTTAGTGTCATCATATGTTGGAAAGGACATTGAGGCACACAACAAAACAGCTTAAACCATGTGCATGGATAAAACCAGTAGACCCAAAAGGTTTTACTAGAAACTCATGTTTTTACTTGGTCCTGGAATGAAGTTAGTGTCAGTCTTGGTCCCAATTTGACATCTAAGAGGAGGACAGTCTAAAACTGGAGTACCATACAGAGAAGGCCCATTGCTACAGTGTATTATCCCCAATTATCATACCTTCATCCTTGGACAGGCTTATATAGGGAGAGTCACTTTTTCAAGTGTTGATTTTTATGAGTACTTGGAGAACTGCAAGTCCTATCGCCCCAAACTCCTGCTGTAAAAGTATCATTAATGGTGTTTCCGGTGTCATATTGGGGTAGCTTTTTATTCATCCCTAATCTCTTCATCCCTCATGGTTTGGCCATCATTATTTTCTCTGCCACTGGACACATGAGGAAGGCTTTTCAAAAATGCCAGGAAAAAAAGAAAAATGTCATTGATCATCTCTAATCCTGGATGGCACAAAAATGATCTCTCTCAAAGTAGGATTGTTCTGTTAGGTGATTTTTGGGTTTCTCTTTCCTGAGTGGCTCTGCTTTCTAAGGTTAGACCGATGGCTCAAGAGGAGATAAATGGCAGCTCTGAAAATGTGAGGCCTTCGCTGTAGTTAATTATGCTTCCCCCACATCCTTTTTAATTTTTTTTCATACCAGGCAAAGTCCATCATGTTGTCACATGTCTACAGTGGCATTTAAGGCCTGAGAGCCTTTTCAGGAAGACTACTTAGCTGCCTCCATTCCAACCTGTCAGGCAAAGCTGTTCTGAATGGTCCTCTGAATGGTATGATCTAACCTTGGGAACCTATTGTAGTTCATGGATCTATATATAATGGAATGTTCGCCATTGCCTTTAAGGAGGTTCTGGTAGATCCAATGCTTAAGAAGCCATTCCTTGCACCTGGATGCTTATGCTAACTGCTGCTTAGTCACTAACATCCCCTCCCAAGGGCTCAAGAATATCTTGATGGTTCAGGGGAAAGCACTGTTGGAGAAAACTGATTATCTTGAACCATTTCGATCTGCTTTCAGGCCTGGGTTTTGGAAAGAATCAGCTTTGGTCACCTGTTAGAAAGCAACAGAAGAAGTGCAGCCTTAGTGTTCTGTTGTGATCTCTTCACAGGTTTTGAAACCATTGAGCAAATTGCTCTCCTGAACCATGCCTGAACCATGCTTGTGATCTGGAAATGGGTGGCTCTGTTTTGCAGTGGTTCCATTCTCACTTATAGGGGACATTGTAGAGAAGAGGTGAGCAAAGTGTGGCTTAGAGGCTGCATGTGGCCTCTAACCCAGAATTCCTGGGTTAAAATAGTCATGTTGCAATTTCCTCCTATTTTTTTTGCCCCAAATGCCCTCTAAGGGGTGTGGGAATATTTTCGTCCTATTTTTGCCCCTTTTAGACAATTTGGAGTCTATAAGGGGCTTTTGTTAGAACAAGAAGTGAACAAGAACATCCTCACCCATATCTAAAATGGCTTGGTGTGCCTAAAACATGACAAAAATGCTCCCCCTTTTAATTGTTTTTGCAAGAGAGTGAGGTAGGAGAGTGTAGCCCTCCAAGGTTTCCTGGGGATCTAATGCAACCCCTTAGCCTTCCAGTTTCCCAGTATGGGAAATTTATCTTAGTGCCCTCACAGTTATGCAGTGCAGTACTACAGCATTCTCTTTTGTCCCCTGTGGATTCTGCTGTCCTATATTTCAATCTGTTTTACTGCTCTTGATATTTGTATTCTATGAATTGGTTAAGTACATTAGTTATATTAAGTACATTTTAATATTGTGAACTGGTTGAAGAATTATTTCTAATTTTTAAGTGTTGTAAAGAGGTTTTGATAAATAAATGCCTTTTTTTCCTGTTTGAAATAGTTTTACTGTCTGATCTTTTTTCAAAAACAAAAAACCCTGCTCTTTTTAACATTCATTTTTGGTTTTTCATTTTGCGTCTTGCAAGAAGTCATGAGAGAATCCATGTTAAGCTGGGATACAGACACCACACTCTCCAACTTTTCACAAATGAAAACCAAGGCACATGTGGCCACCAAAGTGTGGTTGGGCTGGCAACAGTTATTAGGGAGGAAGAACACACAAGAGAGGACAGATTGAAGCAGTTTGCTTCTGCCTGAGTCTACTGCAAAGAGTGAAATTCAACTCTCTCCTTTCATTCCCCCTGCTGCGTTAACTGAGTGCAAACTACTTTGCACTTTGAATTCAGTTTGCAGCAACTGAAGTAAGCTAAGAACACAGGGGGAAAGTGGGAAGAGGAGAGACAATCTGAGGGCCTTTCTGCACTACACTGTTACAGTGCTAGAATTCTACTTTCAAAATCCTGTGGAATTCTGGGGTTTGTAGTTTACTGAGGTCAAAGAGCTCTCTAGCTGAGAAATTCTAAAGGCTCCTCCCTAAACTGCAAACTCCAGGATTCCATAGGATGTTGAAAGTGGGAAAATAGCACTATAACAGCATACTGCAGAAAGTGGATGAAAAAGGGAAATGCCATATTGGGATGGTTGGAAGGCTTGAGAATTCATTAACAACATTTAAGGTGTTAAGAATTTTGTGTTATAGCATGCTTTACCAGAAATCCACTGATTAAATCTTCTTAGTAATCATATCAGAACTATCAGGCACTAACAAGTCCCCCTATTAAAGACAGTTATGCTTTTGCTACAATGAGTATATAACTTGGAGTGTTCCTGAACTTGCAGTCTGCACTTGCTTACATTGTAATTGTAGAAGCTGGGCTGTGATCATAATCAATGTTTACATATATATGTATAAAGGACCAGAATGGATGAATGCAAGGAGGGAAACCGCCTATGTTATCTTGAGCTCACTGAGCAAGTGGAGAGAAAAAGATGCAGTCATTCAAAGAAGTGCTTTTACAGGAACCAAAATAAAATGTGGATCTACACTTTCTCTTGCTGATTCCATAGCATCTCTTCAGTGGTAAGAAAAAGGGATGCCATTGTAAAAAGGGTGCTATTGTGCTGTGGAGAGGTGGGGAAGCTGTATTCAGATGTTAGCACCAGTGCAAGGACAAATTGTATCTTAGTACAAATGCCCCATAGAGTGTAGACAAGTTACTTTCTTAGACTACAGCTCTCCCTGTCAGCATAGAGAGAGTGGCCATACTGGCTGTAGGATTCTGGGAGCTGTAGTCTCAAAAGTAACTTTTCTGAGCATTTGTGTTAGGTACACGTGATTAAATCCTTTTCTGCTTCTGTGCAGTGATAAGAAGAACCTGTCCAATGTGGCTTTCCATTTGCATTCTGAGGTGTACAGACACTTTTGGAGTGCAAGAAAACATTATCAGGTAATGAGTTGGCAGTCCTGGTGTCTTCTCAACACTGGTCCATCTTATCTGTTTCCGTTTATCTGAGAACAAGGCATTAAAGAAGATTAATCTAAGAAATAGCAAGAGCAAAATACACCAGACTGAATTCTGAATGTACTTACACACATCCTGTGTCATTATGCTGGGTTTATTGTGTGTGAACAATATTCCCTCTAAGTATTAAGATAACAGCGTTGAGTCAATATTTACAAAGATGATCTCCCCCGGAACAGCCATGAGGAACATGAACGGCTTTTATTTCCTTCCAAGCAGGACGGCTCCAGTATAACTGCAGAATTAGGAAGAGCTGTACTCAAATGGTGACACTTGTTCTCTATATAGATCCCACCAGATGGGGAAAATAGTCTAAGGAAAAGCCAGGTTTTATTCCTGCGCAAATTCATTTTATTTTGGAGTTCCGTATTACCTTTTCCTTGTTCTACACTATTTGTTATGGAAGCTCCCAGTATTACTAAACTTTTTTTTTATTTCTAGTCCCCAGGTCAGTTTATCATAACCCAGTACTTTCTGAAATTAAATGTGCCAGTTACTTGCCTGTATGGTTCTGCTGTCTGTTCCTTATTCAGATTTTCTTTCTCAACAGTTTTTTGTTTAAATTAGGTAAGCTGGAAATTACTTTTGGGTGGTGTACTAGGTAAAAAAAAAAAATCAAGAGAATTCAAGGTTAGTAGTGTTAACTAGTGATTAGAGAGAAGATAAACCTCAAAGAAAGATAAATAACTACACCAATTTGCTGAATTTGGTTGTTGCTTGCCTGTTTTCTAGTTGATTCTGTGGGGCCTGGGGGCACGTAATGGAAGCAGGGATCAGATGAGACCTGTGGACCACACTTTGGCCATCCTGACCTAACACCTGAAAATAGGACTTTGTTCTTTGACAATTACCTTTCCTTTAACTGCAATTCAGCTTTCAGTGCTTTTTATAACCCACAGTGTCGGGTAGCCCTCCATATTTCAGTTATGGGACATGTAGTAGGAGTTAATTAGCAGCTTGCTTGGAACAAGGTATGAGAACCAGAGACCGTTAGATAAACAAAGCTAGGAATGCAGTGATAAGCGCTGCCAGGCTAAAACCAGAACTCCACAGTCTCTTGCGGGTGGGATGAGAAATTATTTGCTTTTAATGTTTTGGATTTTGCTAATTGCCTCCAGTTCGCCCACTGAAGTCCTGTACTATGTATCACGCTCTTAATAAATAGAGTATTTGCACTGTTATATTTGTGTGTGTGAATTCGGTTCCTGACACACAGTCAGCATGGTGTAGGGTTTTGATCGTTAGACTAGCACTGTGGAGGAGACCAGAGTTTGATTCTCTGCTTGGCCATGGAAACCCGCTGGGTGATCTTGGGCATGTCACACATACTCTGAGCCCCAGAAAACCCTGCAATGAGTTTGCCCTGGGGTCACCATAAGTTGGAAATGACTTGAAGGCACACAACAACAACAATGCATCACCAAAGCTTACCTCCAGCTTTGTTAACATATATAAAGAAATCGTTGTTTCTGTTTATGTTTGTTTGCTGCCTGTCAGAGAGCCCTCATCCTTTACCTAAGACTGGAAACATATCCAAGCAGCAACTGGATTTTATATTTTTTAGCACTGAGAAAAATGGCCATGATGGTACCCAGCAGCCGATATATGAAGGATGGGACTTGGCAAATAACAACTGGGATATAACAAGGTCACAATTTTTATTGATTTCAGCTGATTTCAGTGTTGGCCAGCCAGGTATTGGATCCAGGCACTGGATGACCTCCCTGCCAACTGATGAACACTGGAAACCAAGCTGGTGTCTTGGGACCAACCTAGAGTGATGGGAAGTGAGATACCAATGGGTGGAAGCTGCTGTGTGGATACTCTGCCACCTGGAAATAAGGCTGAGTCTCCCACCTCTGAGCTGGGCATGACCCATGCTGCCTCCAGCCCCCAGGTGCCAGAAGGACCCTCCTCTAACTTGGATATGCAAGACTTCCAAAGTTATGACAACAGAATAAACAATAAGTACAGATAACTTGCAGAGCCAGCCTGGTGTAATGGTTTGAATGTTGGACTACAACACTTGAAACCAGGGTTTGATTTCTCACTTGGCCATGGAAACCCACTAGGTGATCTTGTTGATGTCACACACACTCAGCCGCAGAAAAACTTTGTGATAGGTCTGCCTTAAGAGTTTCTGTAAGTCAGAAATGACCTGGAGGCACACAACAACAACAACAGATAACTTAAACAGAGGGGGTGTTACTGGGAAGAAGACTGAAGTTCAACTGAGCTAGGATGGGTGGAGGTGCTGTTTTTATGCCACTCAGGTGTTCCTTAGTGAAAGCTACAGGTCAGCCTGAAAGAACTTGCCAACTGATTCACTCTCTGATTGGCCAGTTTTCATGCTACTACAGCAAGCCCATTAAACCAATGGGGGCTCATGGGAAGGAAACACCAGTGCTTCTTGAAAAATATGCCCTCCTGCCACTGAACACAAAATGAGCTCTCAGATACATCTAGGGCCATCTCGTACAGATGTTTCTGTCCCAACAGCCCTACCTATAAACTGCCATTGGGGAATGTATAGCTCTTCAGATATTGTTGCACTTCTTCTGGTGCCAAAACCCCCTCAGAAATTAGATCGAGCACCTGATTGGCTCCCATATAACCTGAAGCAGCAGTGGGAAGAGTGTGGATTTGCTATCTTCACAGTAATGGACATACTGGCCTCTCTGCTCCCCACCTTTAGTGTAAACTGAAACCTGCATGACACTAAGTCCATTTAATCCTGTGCTTTTTCTTCCATTCTGTCTTAAGACCCTGTCCATGCAGACACAATTACTACACCTTCAAAGCCAGCCCTCCCCCCCTTCCATCCTTCTTGCTAACACTAATTGTGTGATGAAGAAATCTGGGGCTCTTGAAAGGCTGACCTTGGTTTTGTGCATTAGTCCTAATGAAGGTACTGCCTGAGCATTGATTCTGAAATGAAATAAAAAGAGCACCATAAAAGTCAACAAATGTACTTCATCATATAGTTTCAGAGACTACAGGCCACTTTTTCAGATATTCTTTGGATGATCTTCAGATCCTCTTACCTCTGAAGAATTGGGCACTAGTCTACAAAAGCTCATGCTGAAAAAAATTGGTTAGTCACAGTCTATGAAAAATTGCTGGAATGAAATAATTTGCCATCTAGTGGATAAATCATTTCACTACAACATTAATTCCAGAGACCTGTGGGCCATTTCAGCACTACACTGTTATAATGCTATTATTTCACTTTCAACATCCTATGGAATCCTGGGGTTTGCAGTTTAGGAAGAGGCATTTATAATTCTCAGCCAGAGAGCTCTTTGGCCTCAGTAAACTACAAACCTCAGAATTCTATGGGATGTTGAAAGTGGAATAATAACACTATAACAGTGTAGTGTGGAAATGGCCATGGATGCAAGATAGCTTGGGCAAAAGCAAATAGCATGATTCAGAAAATGTGGGACAAACTCCTGTTGCTGAAACGGGCCTTCTTACATCTCTGGAATTTTTTTTGAAAAAGGTCATGTTCAAAGGTACCGCTACTTCATTTCAGAAAACATATAACAGTCTCTTGTCAATTTAAGTCACTATGCAAAAATTCTAAGCAAAAAGGAGGCCAGTAGATCAATGGTAGAGGACCTACTGTGCACCTGGAAAACTGTCTACTGTATTGTCAAGTGTATGCAATTCTCTGAAGTTTCCAGTGCAATACTTGCCCATCTCTATCTGTACTGGCCAGGGATAAAACTTAGAACCTTCTGCAATCAAACTAGGTCAGGTAGGTGTTGTATAAAGAAATAAAAACAGCTGGAAGCTTCTACAAGCCACTCAAGGTTCTATTCCAGCGACTTTCTCCCTTTTTAAAATGAGTTCCATTTTGGTGTCCAGACTTATAGATCTGTTTTTCTAATATTCTGGAGATGGCTGCTGAGGCTGGCTTATCTGCTGTTCTCTTTCCTCTCTATTTCACTGTTCACTCATGCTTAGTCAGGTATTCTGGAGGCAGCTGCTGTTTACTTTGCCTGTTGTAGGCAAGTGCATATGGCTACAGTAGAATTGGCTAGAACAAAATCCCACTCTTTCCCAACTAAAGATTTATTACGTTATTTACTGTAGACAGGCTGCTGCATCTGGAAAGTCTGTGTTTCTCTAGCCCTTTTCCATTACCCTTCTAATGCTGATGCTGCTAAAAAAAATTTCCAGCTACACGACAGGGGGTGGGGGAGGGAAGGCACTTTGTCAGGGCAGATATAAAAAAACCTTTCTGAAAAGAAACTTTACTAACTCAGCCTCCTATCTTTTAGAAGGATACTTGCTTTCTGAGAGCCTTTAATCCAGATTCTCATGATGACATTCCTTGTATACATAGTGTTGTTGACTTCAAGCATCCATGCAAACTGACTGGTGATGAGAAATCTAGTTTCTCTATGTTTGGTAGTTCAATTAGTGCTGTGCTTTCCAGTAGTTGCTTCTCCATCTTGGTACATACAGAATAACCATGGGTTGGGTAAAGTAAGTGAGAACATCTGAATTCCCCTCTGGTGAGGATGGCACAGGAACTGAAATAGCTGTTTGTGTGAGCATCACCTTTCAAGCATACAGTCTGAGAGATGTTCATATCTTCCTACTTTTGGCCAGAAGAGCATTCCCATTTGTAAGGATTTGTTTGTTTATATATTCTGTTGGATTTATACTCTACCTTTCAACTGAAGAATGGCCTCAAGATACCTGATGATGACATTGAGGAATACAATTAATGTAGATGTTTACGATAAACACAGTCTGGTAGGGAGATTATGGAAATATTCTTGGCACAAAGTAAGCATTTGTTATAGGGAATAAACAGAACTGGAAATTATATAGCTGGCTGAAACTCAGGATATGTGTCAATATTCACTTGGTTGAAGGAAAATGTGCTTTAAAGTTACATTAAAGAAAGAATCAGCAGAACTGTCCTACTGTTTGTTGTATACCCTTTAATGGTTCTTTTAAAATAATAATCCTTTAAAAGACACTCTGGTGACTGTTCACAGAATGGCTCAAAACAGACTGGAGAAGAAATTTTATTTTGCTTAATTTATACAGTATGCAAAACAATTTATCTTACCACCAGCCCAGCCCAAATGTAGAACACAGCTGAAGACTTTCCTTCCTTCCTTCCTTCCTTCCTTCTTTCTTTCTTTCTTTCTTTCTTTCTTTCTTTCTTTCTTTCTTTCTTTCTTTCTTTCTTTCTTTCTTTCTTTTAAAAGATATTTTCAGTGTTTGTGCTGCATAGTGGAGCAGTGGCGGTGGTATGTATGTTTTCATTATAAAAGTTGAATTTCCCTCCTGGGGTTTTACAATGCAGTTTGTATAATCATTTATGAGAAATAAGAGAGAGATAAATTAGCACATTTGGGCAGTTTAAAATATCAGCAAATGAACTTCAAGTTGTATTTTACATCTGGCCCTGTTGGAGTTAACTCTTTGGATACTGTCATTGTTGCTACAGGAGACAAAGAAGGACAAAGGAAAAGAGCTACCAGCTGGAATGGCTTTATGGGGAAAGATGCAGTCAATTTTACAGTTGTGCTTTTCTGTTGATCTTTTTTCTAATTTACACAATTTGAATGTTCCACAAACAAACAAACAAACAAGCAAACAAACAAACCAAAAGAAGACAAATGGGATATACACTGATTGAGCTAAAGAGAAATAAACTAGCAAATCATTCCAAAATGCCCTGCTTTTTACAGCATTTAATAAGTTTCTCACCTGTATCAATTTAGCTATTTTTAACATTTTCTACATTCAACACTACTCTTTTAAATTAAAAAAGAGCAGAATGCTATGTATTAGCTTCCAAGATCTTTGAATACAATACCCATTACTTTGTAATCAGTTTTGCATGTGTGTATGCGTGTATACGTGTGAATATATGTGTGTGTATATGTTAGAGATAATTTAATTGTCTTTGAAACATACAATTAAAATGATAAGAAAGCAGTTTAAAAACAGTGGTTGGAATTCTATTGGTGTCTTAACATCTTTGTAAGTGGACTTACATCTGCAGCAATTAGAATTGGGCAGTTCCTTAATATCTGTTTTCAGTAGAGGCCACATCGCATCAGTCTGAATGTGCATCAGACACCAATGTGCAGTGGGCCCTCTTGCTGGCATCCTGTTATGCATCCTTCCAATTCAGTAAAGGGGTTTCTTTGCAATTCTGCTACACAGCTAGGTATACATATAGTTATATAACATAACAGGTCATATAGGATTCCTGTGAACAAAATTAAAATCCGTACAGCATCCTATTAAAATGCTCTTCTTCAAATAACGTTCAGTTCTGTTGCAATAAAAAAAGCCTATATCAATAGAAGGACATGGAGTAGGCCACGCCAGCTTCCCCAACAAGAGACTTCTAGAGACCAACAGCAACCACCAAGCAGGTCCTCTCTTGCACTCCCATCAGATACACCTGTGAAGCTGGTGTAAATAGAGAACACCTATAATTTATTTTAAGTATTTGTAGAGAGCCAGTGTTGGACTATGCCCTGGAGACCAGTGTTTGCTTTCTTGCTTGGACATGGAAACCCACTAGGTGACCTTGGGCACGTCATACACTCTCAGCTGAAGAAAACTGCATGATAGGTTTGTCTTAGGGTTGCCATAAGTCAGAAACAACTTGAAGACACACAACAACAACAATTTATTTCTTTGTCATTGTGGAGTGTGCCGTAATGTCCTACTGGAATGGATTATGAATAGCTTTTCTGAATATATTAAAAAAAATCAGAGAGAATAAAGGACCAGAGCACAGGGCTTCAGGCTTGGCATTGGGATGTTGCTTTGTAAGTCATCTGGAAACGTGTAACTCACACTTTGACCATTTCCACATTACAATGTCCTTACACGTTGTCCCATGGCAGTCCTGGAAGGGAAGGGAGTGTGACAGGAACGCTCCCCTCTGTAGCTCACCAGCTCCCTGCAGAAGGGAGCGTGATGGCCCCACTTCTTCCTTCCATGGTGCAGCCGGGCACTTTCCCATGCTGTGCTATGGAAGGAAGCATCACCATTGTGCTTCCCTGCCCTTCCATGTGACAGTAAGTACAGGAGCACTGCGCAATCATGGGCGCAAAACAGATTTTTTCCATTTTGCAAATACTGTGTGAGTGCAACGCTTGGGGATGGGAGAGCAGCAGGCCAGTGATGATGCTGAGCAGAATCACAACCGCCTGACTGTTGCCATCCTGTCCGCAAAGCAGCATAGCCCCATTGTGTGGAAATGGTTTTAAAGTACTTTTAAAGTCACTTTGAAATTTTTGGAATGAAGGCAGGAAAAACAATGTGACAAATAAAGGAATAAGTATTATTTGCAATTTGGCATCATTACTAAAGAAGGCAGCAAAAGATCTAAGATCTAGAAAAGCCAGATTTTAAGCATGAGAACAGGGACAGGCAGGTATGGGAGGCTAAGGGGCTATCCCACCTATGACATTAGCTTTCTGTGGTGGTAGAATTGCTTGATCCTGTGAGGCAAGAGGCTAGGCTGACAGTAGAAGTATTGCTAGTAGGGTCTCAAACAACTATTGGGCAGCAGCAGCAGTGTGTGTGGCAGGTGACACTGGTGGAGGATCTTTCAAAGACGAAAGCAGTGACACCACAGCAAAAGGAGGCACAGTACACTCCTTTTGAATGTCTTTTACCATGAAAACCCTATGATGAGACAATCCAACATGAAACAAGAGGTAGTGCCAGAGGATGAAACTCCTAGGTCAGATGGCACTCAGTGAGCTACGGGGATACAGCAGAGGACAACTATGAATAGCGCTATGGCTAATGTCATAACTGGACTCAAGCTGAAAGGATGTTCAGCTATTGAAGAGCTTGGAGGTGAAAAGAAAGTCCAAGGCTGCACAGCACGTATTATAGGAAAATGGACTGCAAGAAGCATGAATCAGGCAAAGATAGACGTAATAGAAGAAGAAAGGGAATATATAAACTTTGTAATATTTGGGGTGGGCAAGCTAAAGCGAACAGGAATGGGACATTTGGAATCAGATAATTACGCAGTGTTTTATTTAGGAAATGAAAAATCTAAGAAGAAACGCAGTAGCATTAGTAGTGAGGAGAGATGTGATAAAAGCAGTCAAAAGATATAATGCAAAGTCTGGCTGAATAATATCAATAAGACTCCAGAGAAATTTTTTCAAGATACAGAGGGCCCTCCACATTTGTGGGGGATAGGGGCACAGAACCCCCGCAAAAATAAAAAACAAACACACCTGTCACTAACTCCCTCCAGTGAGCACTCCCCCTTCCCTGGGACGCACTGGCGCAGGAGAGTGTGAGGGACAAGATCTCCCCCTCCCTTCACTCTCCCTCCCACTGCCCGGATCATGCCCACAGCTGTGCACAGGAGAGCATGGGGGACAAGATCGCCCCCCCACACTTCACTCTCCCACCTGCCACCAGCATGATTGTGCCTACAGCAGTAGGCAGGAAAGCACGGGGGGCAAGATCCCTCACACTTCACTCTCCTGCCTGCTGCCAGCATGATCACACCCACAGTGGTGGCCAAGAGAGCGTGGGGGACAAGATCTTCTCCCTGTACTCTCCTGCCTGCCTCTACCAGCATTTCTATGATGGGCAGAAGACTTAAGCGAGAAAGTCTTGTGGACTCATGAACCTTTTTACCTAACAGTGCCTGGGCAAAAGGCCAGGGAATGGGAGGGGGAGAACGGGGGGAGGCAAGCGGCACTGCGAATAACCAAACCCATGAGAGTCAAACTCCTGAATGTGAGGGACAGGGGAACATAATCCAAGTTTATGTTCCAGCTACAGAGGCAGCAGAAGAAGAACGTGAAAGATTCTACGCTGGAATCCAGGAGGAACTGCCACATACCAAAAACAAGACTTCTTGTTAATCATAGGGAACTGGAATGCGAAATTAGGAAGAGAATGACCACAGATGATTTGCCTAAATTTAAAGTAGAAGATGAAGACATTGAAATACAGGCCTCCTTCCACATTCCTGAGTTTGACCTTTGCAAATTTGATTATTTGCAAGGCATACACTTGTCTCCTCCCTGTTATCACTCTCCCATTCCCCTGCTTTTTCTCTGGGTGTATGTGCCTTCCTTGCATGCACCTGAGTAAATAAAAGGCAAACAGATGAGAGGGGCAGCCCCACACTTGGAGAAGACATGCACATGCCTTCTCTAGGTGTGTGACTGTCGCTCCCATTTGCTTGCCTTTTGTCTGGGTGCCTGGAGGGAAAACAGCACACCTGGGCAAATGGCAAGCAAATGAGGTGGACACACATGCACTTTCTCTATGCACATGGCTCCCCCTCTCATTTGCTTTCCTTTTGCCTGGCTGCCTTAAAGGAAGGCAGCACGCCTGGGCAAAATACAAGCAAATGATGAAGGGAGCCCTGGAAGACAATGGGAGGGGGAGCACCCACTTGGACCGAGGGGGGAATTATTTATTTTTTAAAAACTTTTATGAGGGTTCTGTGCCCTGGGCCCTGAATCTTTGCAAAAGTCAAGGGGCCACTGTAGTTTAAGATGTTCTATATCTTGGCTCAGTCATGAATCTGAATGGGGACTGCAGTCAAGAATTCAAAAGAAGGCTGGGACTTGGAAGGGCAGCTATGAGGGAGTGAGACAAGATCCTGAAGTGTAAAGATATGCCATTGAATACTAGAGGCCCTTTCCGCATATGGTTATTAAGGCGGGCCAATGCGTCTTGCCACAGAGGTCTTCTGCACCTTGGAGCGGACTACGTTCGGTTTATTTACCTTTGTTTCACGCATAATTCCGACTAAATGCGCCCCCATGTGGTGGTAATGCGCGCTATTTGGGACTTCCGGTTTTGATGGCGTTGTGGCAGCCAGGGCAGCGAGAGAGCTCCCGCTGACTCTGCTACCCCCCCGTGGCTTTGCCGAGAAATCAGCAATCAGCAAAGTACCCCCCTGGTAAAGGGGGTCCTGAGGAGCTCGCTGGGGGTCCATTGCCACCTTTCAGGCGAAGGAGCGTCCGTGAGGAGGCTCCCAAGCCGGGCAAAGGCGAGGGGACCGAAGAGCTGCACAGCCACGTGGAGAGTTGCTGCTTGTTTCAGCAGCAGAGCACCGCCTGAAACTCTATTTTAATAACTTGAGAGAAAAGACAACTAAATCCGAAGAACCAAACCTAGAGGACATCAACTTATAAAATCTCGAAGATTAAAAGACAGTGCCGGCCGGACGAGCGTGGCAGACTAAGAAGAAGAGCTGAGATGTTAAGATGGCAGAAAGAAGGAGGAGGTAAGAGAGCCCTTGATAATAACGTTGTTTAGAGTTTACAATCCAAATACTAAGAGATGGAAAAACTAGGATATAAGGACAGATTAGAAAGAAGATAAAATTATATAAACATTTGATTATTTGGAATAAGTACCTTTTAAAGCGATCAGCAGAAAACAGAAAGTGGAGCAGAAAAATTTCTTAAAAGCGCAGACCAGCCGACACTCCTAGAAGCACGTGGAGATGCACTGGAGGAGAGAGAAGAGGAGCGAGCTGAGATTTACAACTGAGGACTTTTGAAATACAAAAGTACAGACTTTTCAAGTTGGAAATAAATAGGAAAGATGTACTGGACTGAAACGCGGAACTTGAGAGATATAGAACTGAATTAGACTGAAGCAAAAAGGGAATAGTAAGCTTGAGCTCTTGTGGGAAAGCGAAAGGGAGGAAGACGCTTGAGCTCGCTTACGGAAAGACGAAGGACACGAGAGGGACTGACAAATAGGAGACAGAATAGATTCAAAGTCAAAAGGAATAAAAGTGGCTATTACACACAAAGAAAGCACAAACAGGACCTTAAATAAAAGAAAAGGGAGCGGGAAGGGGCTGGAGCTCACAGGAGAACTGCTTGAGCTTGCCCTACAGCATTGAAGAAGAAACAGACGCTAGAGCTTATGACATAGACATGGAAAAGAGGGAAACAGAGACCAAGACTGAAAAGAGAAGACTACATAAGAGACAAACAGAAAATAAGGTGGTGGTGGTCATGGGGAAGTGGGAAGTGAAATTGTTCTGTATGAAATTGCATTGAATTAATTAACTAACTAATTGACTGAATTAATTGGAAGAATTTATTGGAATATAATTCATATAATTTAATTTTCTTTACATAGTCATAATAGAGTTTAATGAATTTAATGAACTTTAGGAAATTTTAAGGTATTGAGTAAGAACTTTATTGAACTGAATGTATGGAATCTGAACTTTAATGATTTGATTTCACACTAAAAGAAAGAAAATTTTCATATATGAGGTAATGAATTGTTGGAATTGTTAATTGCCAATATATATTGTTTGAGAAGCTGAAGGATACTTAGAGATTTATATTACAGGGGCAAAGTAAGTAATATAAAAATAATATTGAAAAAAGAACTGCAAATATTATAAAGATCTTTTGAATTTGTTTGGTGGATTTAGTAAGGATCCACTAAACCTTGGTAAAGGGTACCAAAAAAAAAAAAAAAAAAAAAAAAAAAAAAAAAAAAGATTGGGGGGCAAATTAGATCGTAAACAGCAAGGAAAACTTCCTAAATCTTTTTTCAAATTAATGGAACTCATGACACTACAAGATGTGTGGAGAACAAAATATGGACATTCTAAAGGATTTACTTACTATTCGGAAACCCATAAATCAATGTTGAGAATCGACATGTTTCTGATCTCTAAAGCTATACAAAACCAAGTAGACAATATGGAGATTCTCGCCAGAATACATTCCGATCACAACCCAATCCAATTAGAGTTCAAAACATTAAAAAGAACTAGAAGATGGAGGTTGAATGACTATATATTTCAAAATCTGAGCTACTTGGAAAAGATCAGAGAAACCATAAGAAATTACTTTAAAGAAAATGTGACAAACGATGTTAAATTGAGAACTATTTGGGATGCAAGCAAGGCAGTAATGCGGGGACATTTCATTCAATAGGGAACAGAAATGAAGAAAAAGAGACAAGTAAAACATCAAGAAATAATGCTAAAAATAAAACAACATGAAGAGCAACTAAGGTTATACCCAACAGATACAAATATAAGAACGGAACTGAAGATGCTTCAAGAACAGTTGAAATCAGAACATCAATGGGAAATTAATAAGAACCTAAAGAGAATTAAACAAAGATTCTTCGAACAGGCTAATAAGCCTGGTAAATAGCTAGCTTATAAATTGAGGAAAGAAAGAGAAAGGAGTCTGATCACAGAAGTAAACATAGGGGGCAAGACGATAACAGGTCAAGAAACTATTAAACGAACTCTCCTCAGATACTATAGGGAATTATATAATGCAAAAGATAGAAAGATACAGAAAAAGATATTGGATTTCTTGGAGAAACAAAGGATACCAAAATTAACAGAAGATCAACAGAAAATACTAAATGCCAAAATAACAACAACAGAGATAGCAGAAGCAATTAAGAAACTTAATTCGGCAAAAGCGCCGGGCTCGGACGGGTTTTCAGCTGCGTATTATAAGAATTTGCAAGAAGAGCTGGTTCCATACATGTTGGAACTATTCAATGAAATCATAGAAGGAGGGCGACCAAATTCCTGGAGTGAAGCTTGCATTACACTTTTACCGAAAGAAGGGAGAGATCCAAAAGAACCAGGCAACTACAGACCGATTTCACTGTTGAATGTCGATTATAAGATCTTTATGAGTACTCTGGCTGACAGAACAAAGAAGATTTTACAAGAAATCACAGAGGAAGAACAAAATGGATTTTTGCCAAATAGACAATTAAGAAACAACAGAAGAAAAATTTTGAACGTTATAGAGTATTATGAGAGAAATAACAAGAAAAAGCTAGCTTTGATTTTTATCGATGCTGAGAAGGCATTCGATAACCTGAGATGGGACTTTATGTTTAATGTATTGGCAAAAATGAATTTTGGAGATACATATATAAAATGGATTAAAGAAATATACAGAGATCAAGTTGCTACTTTAATCATAAACGGGGAAAAAATGAAAAACTTCGAAATTAAAAAGGGCACAAGGCAAGGATGCCCCCTGTCGCCTCTACTATTTATAATAACAATTGAAATATTAATAAAGATGATAAAGGGAGACCCTGAACTGAAGGGATGCAAAGTAAAGAGCCATGAATACAAGTTAAAAGCATACGCTGACGACTTAGCGATCATCCTAGAGGACCCAAATTCAAGTATAGACAAACTTTTAGAAAAGCTGAACCAATTCGGTGAGCTAGCAGGATTTAGAATTAATAGGGAGAAAACAAAAATTTTGACCAAAAACATGAGATTGGAAGAAGAAAGTACATTGTTTCAAAAAACAGGCTTTAAACTAGAAAAGAAAGTTAAATATTTGGGAATTTGGATCTCCAAAAGAAACAATGAACTATACGATAACAATTACAAAAATAAGTGGAAAGAAATTAAGAAATCACTAAATAATTGGAATCAGCTCCAACTGTCGTTACTTGGAAAAACTAAACTTGCCAAAACTAAATTTCCTGTTTCAAAATCTACCTGTAATCACAAATGAGAAACCATTTAAAGAATGGCACAGAGAAATTTCTAAATTTATCTGGGACAAAAAGAGGCCAAGAATAAGATGGAAATTCATAACAGAGAAGAAAGAAAAAGGAGGTTTTGGACTTCCTGATCTGAAAATATACTATGAAGCAAACTCCCTGATCTGGGTTAAAGAATGGTTAACACTACAAAATGAAAAAATACTAAACTTGGAAGGAGCTGGGTTGCGAATGGTATGGCATGCGTACGTATGATACAATAAGCATAAAGTAGATAAAGAATTCCAGAATCATTATCTAAGGAAAACCTTACTAGTAAATTGGCAAAAATTCAAGAAAAAATACTACAGAAAAATTCCATTATGGATTTCTCCTCATGAGGCATTTTACAGTAGATGGCGAGAACCACAAGAGAAAATGATAAAGTACCAAAATATGATAACTGTTGGGAAGAATCAAGAAACAAGATTAAAAATTAGAGACAAATTAGAACACGAAGGGTTTAAATGTTCATAGTTTCTATACAGACAACTTAAAGAAAGATACAACATGATAGGAAATTAGAGGGCTTTCAAACAGATGAAAATGATAGACAGCTTGAAAATATACTATTCAAACCACAGAAACAACTGAACTCTAAACTATATAAATTACAAATAGAGAGAGAATTAGAAATGGAACAGATAAAACCCTCGATGATTGCATGGGTGCAGAACATAGGCCATGTGATCCAACTGGAGCATTGGAAGAGGAGCTGGTCAGAAACACAAAAATTTACGGCAGCCCAGAGTTTGAAGGAAAACTATTTAAAGATGTTATATAGATGGCACCTCGACCCTGTGAAAATTAATAAGATATATAAAACAAGAGAGAACAAATGCTGGAAATGTGGCCGAGAAAATGGGACCTACTATCATGTATGGTGGACCTGCGACAAAGCTAAAACATATCGGAAAAGAATACAAGAAACAATTTCAGAAGCATTACAGATAAACATTCCATTCATACATGAAATATTTCTTTTGAACATAACACAGAAAATAGATAAAGAGCAAAGAAAGAAGATTTGGAGAATAATTCTTCATATGATCACAGCTGCCAGAATGGAATTTGCACGAAAGTGGAAAAATAATCAGGTCCCACAAATAGGAGAATGGAAAGTTAAGGTTTTAGAATACAGCGAAATGAACAGATTAACCTCGATGATACAGGGAAAAAATCAAGAAGCAAATGATGCAGAATGGAGGCAAGTAGAAGTGTTTTTCCTCCCAACATAGAGAAGAATATAGGAAAATGTAACCTAAGGTTCAGGCATATAAAATAATAACATAAGGTACGGGTGAGATTAAATTAAGACACAGTATGCAAAGCTGAGAAGGGAGGGTAACGAAAGAGAAACACGATTGCGACCAGAAAGAATTAACTCTAGGGGAGTAAGGAAGTGGAACATAATGTAAATGAGATATGAAATATTTAAATGCCATATCGTATGGAGAAAGATGGATATGAGCTGGAAGCTTTATAAAGGCATAATGTACATTAGGATATCTATATATTATCATATATTATTACATATTATTATTATATATGTATATACGACTATATACTATTACTATTCATACACCGTTTCTATTAATTTTATATATATATTTATTGACTATTGCAATTCGTAGACGAAAATTGTGAAAATTGTTGTAATAAATATAATAAAGGAAAAAAAAGTGTGCTATTTGAAAACCAGAAGAAATCGGTTTTACAGTTTTCCAGATCAATCCAATTCGTACTTTCACAGTGGTGCAGACACGTACATTCACACCAATGCAAATTGGTGGTCAGGGGAGGGCTCATGGGACGGGCCAGGGGGTAGTATGGACGTACGCACATACGCATGTACACAATGACGTACTAAACCATGCAAAAAACAAAAAAAAGGGCCAATCACAGCTGATGGGGCAGGATGAGGGGAGTAGCAGGAGTGGCCAAGGCGGAGGTAGTGTGGATTCATGAACTCGCATTCCTCCGAATCAGAATGGAACATACGCAGTAGCTGTGCGGAAGGAAATGAGGGAAAGTCCGCCTTGTTTTGAGCCCAGAAAATCCGGTGAGAAACAACATAAACTGATTCACCAGCTTCGTGCGGAAAGGGCCATAGTTAGAATTGCTTATGTCATGGTAATTCCAATTTCTATGTATGCTTGTGAAAGTGGGACAGAGAAGAAAGCTGATAGGGAGAAAATCAGATCATCTGAAATGCAGTGCTAGAGAAGAGATCTATGGACACTGTGGATTGCTAAAAAGACAAATGGGTGGATCATAGAACAAATCAAGCCTGAACTCTCCTTAGAAGCCAAGATAACTAAACTGAGACTATTGTACTTTGGATGTATCATTAGAAGACATGACTCACTAGAAAAGACAATAATGCTTGGTAAGGCAGAAAGCAGTTGCAAAAGAGCAAGACCACATTATAGATGGATAGACTCAATGAATGAAACCACCATTGTGAATCTGCAAGACTTGAGCAAGGTTCTGTATGATAGGGAATTAGAGTTCTTTCGTTCCTAGGATCAGTGTAAGTCATGAATGTTTGTTCCTCAAGTTCCCTAGAAGGCATTTTGATATATTTTTAACCCTGGGGGCTGAAGAAATGGTCTGGAGGGCCAACACTTCCCCCTTGCGCTAGAAGATTATGACCTTTCTCTGCTCTGATTTCTTTTTCTTATGTGTTCTTCCTGTATTTAGATATTTTTTAAAGAAAAGGCAGTTCTGTATCATTGAGAAAAAATACCAGGTAGTTGCCAACTATTGTGCTCCTTAGGAGAACAGATGGTTGAGACACAATTCTTCATTGCTTCCTCGAACTGGCAAACATTGAGTTTGTCAAGAATCTTTCTAAATGCTTAAAATGGTTTGCCTATTGTAGCCTATTGAAGATGAAGTCACAATCCAGTCTCAGTTTATAGGCAGGACAGCTATGTTTCCAGACTTGAAGCACCACACATGATGGTTATATGTGTATAAGTCCATGTATACTTTTAAGAGATTCCACTGAAACTCACTGAGAATGTCCATTAAAAAACAACAACAAACACCTGTGCAGAGCACAATTCTTCCTGCACTTGTTTGTCTGCAATTTGGCAATGTTTGTCTGCTCTGAAGGGATTCCTAAGCCTACAAATGTCGTCTAGTTATGACAAATGGAATAAAAGTCATAGATATTTTCGTAAACTTCCGGTGAAAGTCAATGAGTGTCATGAACTTCTTGATCTCTGAATCTCAGCTTCACTTTGGGACCTGAGCTAGAATAACAGAATCTTAGAGTCATAAGAGACCACAAGGGTCATCTAATCCTACCCCTGCCTTTCATGCATATACAACTAAAGCTTTACTAAAAGATGAAAATCTAACCTCTATTTAAAGACCTCCAAAGACAGAGAGTCTGCCATTCTCTGAGGTAGTCCATTCCACTGTGAAACAGCTCACATAGCAAAGAAGTTCTTCTTCTACCTGCCATTCCTTCAGATATTTAAACATGGCTACCACATCACCTCTCAATCTTCTCTTCTCCAAGCTCCCTAAGTTGTTCTTCATAAGGCCTATTTTCCCTTGGCCATCCTTTTCTGGACATGTTCCAGCTTGTCAAGTTGGAGGAGACAGGGTCTGAATCAGCTGAAGTATTATGATGCTCCAAATCAGAGTCCAAACCAATATGTTGTGATCTATGCATATCTGTATTCATCAGAACTTCTACTGAGCACAAGCTCAGTAGTAAGCATTGGAGGAATCAAGCCAGAATGAGTGGTTATTCCTGTGTTGGGTTATATGTTGAATTCTTCTTTTAATTGCTTAAACAAATGTTCAGTTTGTGATAAAGGCCTTTTCCGCACTTTGTATTTGCAACGGGGCAGAGCGTCCTCCAGCGAGGACGTTTGCACTTGGGGGCGAACTGGGTCCGGACTACTTTCTGCAGTTCCGGACTTCAGCCCGCTCCGGAACGACCAGAAGTGGTCGCTGACCGTGCTATTGAAAGACCGCTTAAAACAGGTCTTTCAACAGTGTGGTGCGCCCCACTCTGAGGCTGTGCTCCAGTGTAGATTTGCAGGCTCGCACCAGCACGAACCTGCAGATCTTCCGGGGGTGGGCTTTAGGTTGGCGAGCTTCACCGGTTGGTGGAGAGCCTCCACCAACCGGAAACCGCCATTTTTGTCCCCGGAGCAGTGTGTAGTGCGGCCACACAGTGCTCCGGATCAGCCTGGATCCTCCGAGGGAGCACGCCAGTCCGGTAAGTAACGGAACAGGGCGTTTTCTTCGCCAAGTGCGAAAAAGCCCTCAGTATGCCCAGGATACTGAGCATATCCTACTCAGATAGAGAGCCGATTGCCAGAGAGCCAGCGTAGTATAATGGTTTGAGTGTTGAACTAGGGGCCTTTCCACACTACACTGTTATATTGCTATCATTCCACTTCCAGTGTCCTGTGGAATTCTGGGGTTTGTAGTTTAGTGAGGCCAAAGAGCTCTCTGGCTGAGAATTCTAAAGGCCCCTCCCTGAACTGCAAGCCCCAGGATTCTATAGGATGTTGAAAGTGGAATAATACCACTACAATAGTGTAGTGCAGAAAGGCCCTAGGACACTGGGAGCCCAGGTTTGAATCTGTACTTGGCCATGGAAACCCAGTGGATGACTCTCTCAGCCTAAGAGGAAGGCAAGGGCAAACCCACTCTGAACAGATTCTGCCAAAAAAAACCCATGAAAGGCTCACCTTAGGGTTGCCTTAAGTAAGAAACTACTTGAAGGCACACCACAACAACACAATGAGACTGAAAGGTAAAATGTATGAATGTGCTGAAGAGAACTCAAGGAACCGCAGTTGTAATCTTTCACTTCTGCAAGACGGCTAAGGCTGCCATTGCGAATACTCTTTCTAGGGAGTAAATCCTATTGAATTCTGTAGGGCTTGTTTCTGATTAACTGAAAAACATTGTTGTTGTTGTTATTATTATTTTTTAATCTATAGCAGGAAGAAAAGGAATGTTGGAGGTGAGTGTCCTTTAATTATCTTGTGTGCAAGTGTACATACCATACTGAGCCAAAAACCATGGAACTAAAAGAGAAAGAAATGTTTATTTCCTCTTTAGTAGACAAAACTGGGACAGAAAGGTCAGTAGTGGGAAAACATGTTCTCATTAAATAAAAATCGCACAGTGTATGCATGGCCATATTCAGAGCTGGCTTTAATTGGAAATTATTACAATGCACAGAACAATATCAGGGTGAAGGTTCTGCTGTGTAAAATTTGTAGAAATCATAAAAACTAATGGTGCCAAATACCGACACAAGAAAATATGGAGGAAAGATAGCCTCAAGTTGACAACAGTCTCATTATATGATAAGCCAACTGGATGAACAAACAATTGAACTGAAATGAAGCAAGCATAACTAATATTGGTAACCATTTTAGTAAAATGGAATAAAACCCAAAAGCTTTATTCAAATTTGTAACACTTTATTGAATGATATGATTGCAATTGATCTCTTGGGCTAGGAGCAGATTAATGATAGATGCACTGTTGAAAAGATATCACAAAAAAAGATTCTTTACTATACAATATCACCCCATCTTTCTTGAACAAAGAATATTCAGACCTGCCCAAACAAAGAAGTTACCTACTTGATGGTTCTAAAAGGCAGAGCAAGAACAGGGAATGTGTGGCCTGCAGACTGCACATAGCCCACCCAAAGTCATTTGGAGACTCCCAAAGACCCCTCCCATATGATGAAATTGATGCAGGTGGGCATTTTGAGCCATTTTTAAAGTTAAAAATATGGGAGGACGCTGGGAATACCATGGAACTTGGTAAGATGTGAATGGCCCCCAAAGTCCTATGAAGGAACCATGAGTGTCTCTCATCCCATCTGCACTGATTCCACTGTACAGGGGATTCCTTCCATCCCTTGCCACAGATAGTGTTCATAGTCTAGACTGGGACTATGGTCTCCCTCCTCATTGGCCTGTCATCTCATGGTTCCTTCCTTTTCACCTCAGAAGAAAGAATGGAGAACATCAAGACCTAGACACTGGCACTAGGAACTGGCACCAGGAACCACAGCTTTGCTGCGACAAGCACAGGGCTCGTGCTGCTGTCATGTCCTCTACATGCTGCTGTTATAGCCTCTCTCTTTCTCTCCTCCCCTGCAGCATGTATGACCCCTCCTCTATCTACAAGGACTCACTTTTTCTCTGTGCTGATGACCACAGTCTTCTGTTTTGCCTTGGCACCAGTAGGAGGTAATTCACAAGAAAATTTTTAGCAAGGAGGGAGAGGAGCAGCCAGTCAGACACCCTGGAGAGTCTATAGTAGAAGCACACTAAAAGAAGTATCTTATTCTTTTCAAGAGATCGCTCTTGTCCTGAGATTCCTCTCCTTACTGGTCAGCCCAGAGGAGAGAGGAATAACAATTGGTGCCTCAGAATTCTACCTAGAGATCATGGTCCTGCTGCTCCATATCAGCTGTTGCTTGTTGCTGCCACTAAAATCATTGGCAGTTCCTTTAATATGGTATGTTTGTGAGTGTGTCAGTTAGTGTGTGCAGTGCGTTCAGGGAATCCATCAGAAAGTCCTTTCCCAGGGCTTTCTTTTACCTGGAACTAACTGTGAATCAGAAACTCCCTTCCAAACATTGATTTCCTTGGTTGCTTGTGGCACGAGTTATGGCTAACGCCACAAATCATGTCTAATATAAACTGTGGCTTATAGTGACAGGCAAATGTAGCTAATGTAAATTGGTTCAATTGCACTCCATGATGAATGTTTGGTACCTTCTTGAATATCACTCAGTTTTTCTTTCGCCTTCCAGATCAGGTATTGCCTTTTGATAACAAGTTATGCATGCAGGAAAACTGCCACCTTTGTATTTGGCAACATGGACAAAACCCATATTTCTTTTTTCAGAAGCAATATGGTATACCAATATTCATAAAATATTAAGCCACCTCTGCTCAGGAGGAAAAAGGAATTTTTCTCTGCCCTCTTTTGTCCTCAAATATTTTCCTTCTCTTTGTATTTTATTTTCACTCCCAGGAAATTCAATGCCATTAGCTTGACTTCATTATTCACATTTTCTACCCCTCCTCTATTCTTGTTCTGAATAAATTGTTAGTGATGCTTAGCTTTAATTAGTATTGAGTTTGGCAACAGCTTAGTATAAATAAATAAATTGCTCTTTTCATTCCTCTGTGAAAAAAAAATTAGGATTATTTAATGGTTTCTCCAAAACTAATTATTTTTAAATGGACATATTTCAGATTTAAGCTTGGATGAAATACTGCTTTTTTTCCCCAGTTGCAATTTCCTCCCATCACCAAAGAAAATGGTGTTTTGGTATTCATTAAATGTCTGTTTATGCTTACTCAGTACATAAAGTGCATTCCCCCCACCAAGATCTTTCCTATGAGAATTCAAGCATCTCTAATGAATACGAAGCAAATGTCCAGCTATCAGCAAAAGATACAACCTATAGTACCAATTAGTAATGTTGCTGAAGTTTGAAATTACTTAGTTCACAATATGAATTTGTCCAGCTCATAATGCTTGATTATATTCCAGATTAAGTACCAGTATCTCCCCTACCCATAAAAATACCTGCAGTCCATTGTTACGCTGAAAGATGGGAGACCTTGAGGTCCACTAGCAGTGCCAGCATCTCCTTAGGATTTGGGGAATTATTAGCTCAAAGGAGGCCTGCAAGAGGAGGATAACAGCAGAATCTTTTCACCTGCTTATACCAGTACTAATTGGTAGTTCAAAGTTAAACAGAGTATTTTACTGGAAATTAAGATGCGCACACACAAGAAATCAAGCCATCTCACAAACCATACAAGGCTATTGAAAGAAAAGATGAGAAAGGTGGATGGAGAGAAATTGGGTGGAATATTTATTGATCCTGAACAGAAGATCAAAGAGGAGTGGGTCAAACAAGAGTTTGAGTGTTTGAGCAAAAATGCACAGAGGTTTGGGAAACCATGTATTATGTCCAAGTACTAGAAAATTACCAGGGCTAGAGCTGGGGTTTCTGTATGCTGTTTTCAGCCCTGAAGGAGGGTACGTAGACAAAGCAGTAATTGCGTTCCCATAAATGGACAAAGAGGTCTGACATGGGCTGATTGTATTAACCTTAGGTGACAAAGCATTGGTGGGAATCATGACAATCTCTTAATATAGTGGTTGGGCAAAGTAAATAGGAAAGGTCTCTCCAGGATATGCTCACAGTAGGGTTGCTTGAATGCTTCACCTGGGCAGTTTGGTTTTCTACTGTATTTGGAGGCCAGCTCATTGAGAGGATGATCTCAGTCTCATTAATGTCAGGGGTTTTCATCTAATCCTCTTGAACTGATGACCTGGTCATGTTGAGATCATCCTGACCTAGGACATACTTGCAGCCAGTGTTCTTCTACTGCATGTTTTCCAGCCACAAATGTCTAATATTATAAGAAAAATGGCATTTCTCACCAGTTTTGCTATCCAGCAGGAGAGGAGTGTGTGGAACATAAAATGAGTTTTTGAACATAACTGCTGAACTCCCAGAAGACTAAAAACTGAAGGAGCTGAAGGAAGAAATGCTTACTTGGTCACTAAAATTTTGTTAATGACCAGCCATACTCAGAAGTTATGTACTCCATAAATTCAAAGAATGTACCTTGAGCTGGCACCCAGTGGTGCTTTCTGTTGGATCTATACACACCTCCCCTGAGTGAGAAGAAAGCTCTGAAGGGAAATTCTTCACACATTCGATTGAATATGTTTAGAATACTTTCTATGATTGAGAATTCAATAGTACAGGGTACCTTCCAGATAATGGGGAGCATGTATCCTAGAATAGGGGGAGGTCAGGGAGTTGACCTTCCTGAAATGAACAGGCAAAATTAGCCCACTAAAATTCCAGTATAACTAAGGCCCTTCAGGAATCATCTATCAAAAGTATACCAAATGATCAAGCACAAGAAGACAAAGGCAGCTTTTGTAGCTGAGCTTCACAGATTCAACTAAAGCAGCATACAATCTACTCCTACTTTAGAGTAAGCTACAATTAATCTATGGAGATGAATTTTAGGTAATCATTGTGCTTATGAGAGTGTTCCTAGCCAAGGTTATTGAATGATGATGGAATTGGAGAAATAATTTGTCCTCACACTGACTGTGCCCTCACACACTACGAAGGCTGTTGTGATGCGATGTTGTGATGTGATGTGATGTACTGCAATTCCAGATCACAACAGAATATTGTCTTTCCTGCTCCTGTGCAGACCTAGTAGTACAGTATAGTATAGTATAGTATAGTATAGTATAGTATAGTATAGTATAGTATAATAGGAATATAAGCTTCCCCTGCTTATCTGACAAGTTAGGGGCCAGAGCACTGTCAAAAAACAGAAATGGTTGAAAAGCAGATGCCATCTACTGTAGGGAACATGAGGGACTAATGGATTAACTTATTTTGGATTGGCTGTGCACGCTGCTTGTAAAGTCTCTCAGCTGGCTTGGCACCTTTTTTCCCCCTCTGAACTTACTTTGCAAGTGATGCACAAGTGGTTCCAAGGCAGTCTCCATAGGCAAGAAGTTCTTATGGAAGCCCTCTGTTGTAATGCTTGCAATACAAACAAACAAGTTCCATCAATTTAACCAGGGGACCTGCTTTTTCTGTGGGTGAGGCTTGGGACTGCACAGGTATGTGTGTGGCCCCAAGCAAGTGTCTGCAGGCAAGAGGGACTGGCAAAACAGCAGACCCCACATTGAATTAATGGCACCTCCTTAATTTGGAAGCATCAAATGAGCAAATTATCAGATAACGGGGCATCCAAAGGCAGGGGCTTACTGTGTAGTATAGTATAATATAGTGTTGTGTAGCATTGCATCGCATTGCATCGCATAGCATCACATAGCATTGCATCCTGATTTCAAAAAAGCTTCTCACAAGGTCCCCACGATACTTTGGTAGACAAGCTGGTGAACTGTGGGCTCAACAATCTTGTAATTATGTGGATTTGTAACTGGCTGACAGACTGAACACAGAATACTCACCAATGGCTGCTCTTCATCCTGGAGAGAGTGTCCTGGCCCTGGTGTTGTTTAACATCTTTATACATGGCTTAGATGATGGAATGGAGAGAATGTTTATTAAGAGATGCAGATGATATCCCAGAAGACACAATTAGAATTCAAAATGACTCTGACAGATTGGAGCACTGGGCCAAAACTGACAAAATGAATTTCAACAGAGATAAATGTAAGGTACTACATCTTGGCAGGAAAAATGAAATGCACAAATCTAGGATAGATGACACCTGGCTTGAAAGCAGTACATGTGAAAAAGATCTAGGAGACTAAAGCTAAACATGAGTCAACAGGCACAAAAGCCAGTACAATTCTGGACTGCAGCAATAGGAATATAGTGTCCAGATCAAGGGAAGTAATAGTCTCATTCTATTCTGCTTTGGTCAGACCTCATCTGGAATATTGTGTCCAGTCCTGGGCATCACAGTTCAAGAAGATATTGAGAAGCTAGCAGGTGTCCAGAGATGAACAAGATGATCAGAGGTCTAAAAACCAAGTCTTATTAGGGATGACTTAGGAAACTGAGTATGTTCAGCTTGGAGAAAAGCAGACTCAGAAGTTGTTACCCTGATTTCTGGGGGTCCTGGTCACCATGCTCAATATAATATGAGAAATGGGAATTAGCTAGAGCACACAGTGGCAAAAGTGAGAGGCAGGGTAACTAGGCAGGATCTTAGAGCCCTATGTATATCAGGTCAGGCCAGACCAAAAACCAAGCAGGATTAGTTAAGAAACAATTTTTATTTTATTTTTATTAAAAGTCAGTCACTGCGCATTTACACACGTTTGCACTCACTCACACAAGAGCTAAAAGAAATAAAAGGGGAGGGAAATTGATAGGGGAGTTTTCGAGGGGTTTAGTGGGAGATACTGCACCTGGTCCTGACATCCGAGAAGTCAGCGGGAGGAGTGAAGACGGATCTCAGCACGTGGAGGCTGAAGGGAGCGCTCAGCGGACAGAGTGACAGCAAGCAGGAAAGAAGCCGGGAGCAATCCAAAGAACTGCTTGAAATCAGGGGGTAGTTATAGGGGGAAATGTGCCTGGAGGGCAGTCCGTTCCCGGGGAGAACAATAGGTGAAGGAGCTAAACAAAGCTCTTAAAACGAACATCTCCAAATTGATGGGTTTTTGATTGACTCTGCCGGGGCTTGACAATAGCCTCAGCTGCATGGAAATTGCCCTCACTTGACAGGCAGACTGTAATCCTGTCAAGCTGGTATCAGTGCAGAGGATCCTTTTGTGTGCTTAATGTACTTTTGATGGGATTTTTACCTGTGCATACCTGGAGGTCTCCTGGGGCGATGTGATGGAAAATTACTGGCCTGACCAGGGTTTTCTTTTCCTTATTTTTCCGGCCACTTGGCCGTGCCGTTCTGCGTGCTCATCCGGGGGCCTCGCTTGGAAGGCTTGGAAGGAACGCTGCCGCGTCCCTGCCGCGTCCCTGCTGCTTCGGGTCTGCAGCTGCTTCCTCGTCGCGTGAGCGCCCCGCCTTTTCCGTTTGCAGTGCAGCCTGGGACCTCGCAGGCTGCATTGAGGAGAGGACGTGCGACTGGCCCGGTTCCCGAGGCACCGCACACCAGGTAAGTGTGCGCGGGGTGCAGGAGCATTGCGCGATGGTGCACCATTTTCGGCTTTAAGGCGAAAATGAAAAGATGCGTGCCTGCTCTGCGTCCAGCCCTTGAGCGTCACGTAAATGTGAGTGCGTCATGCAGACCGCTCCTCACATTTACGTGACGCTCAAGGGGCCCTCTCGCTTCCAAAACGCCATGCAAAAAGAGCCTAAGAGTCTATGGTTCTATCTATACTAGGATGGGCAAATGTTGGGACTGCTGTTCTTCCCCCAGGAAACCTTAGAGGCCTGCACCCCCACCCCCTCACCACCGCCAGGCCTAAAACATTACACACCAAATGCCTCCAACATCCTCTAGTGAGCATGGGAGGCAATTTTGGTCTCTGCTGGGCTGTTTTAGACCCAGGAGTGGATTGTTTTAATCAACAGGAAGGAACCTGGATATCATTTCTGGTGCATAGAGCCCTGGTTAAATGCTGGTAGTGCAACCACAACTTTGTTAGTTTGATCCTGCAGGGCTCCAGGTTGACTCAACCTTCCATCCTTCTGTAGGTCAGTAAAATGAGTACCCAGCTTGTTGAGGGCAATAAGCTAACACATCGTAAATCGCTTAGGGAGTGCTTAGCATTGATAAGTGGTATAGAAATGTAGCTGCTATTGCTATTGCATGTCCTGTTTTTTCCCCCCCAAAAAGGCCTCTTCTGGTCCTAAAAGGGTCCAAGGGTCCTCCAAAACATCACAAAATTACCCCATGACCTGTAGGAGGTATTGGAGGGGTATGTAGGGTCAAAATGTTGACCTGTGGAGGGCACAAAAATGGCCCTGAGGGTTGTGTTTTATCTTCTCTTGTTCTGTGCTCTTTAAAAGTTACCTTACTGAAACAAAGTTAGGCTTACTTCCTACAGCAGGAGTACAAGGGAGAGAGCTACAGCAGCCATATATGATTTTTGTGGTAAAGAAAAATCTGAAAAAGGCAATCTTTCCTATCATGGGTCCTTGTCCTATCAGTACTGACAGTGACAACCACTAGCCTGGGATGGCTGAATAGCTATTCAGTCCAATACTCCATGCAAATGATTGTCACTGTCAATGTCACCAAAGAATTTAATGGGATTTCATTAAAGATGACAAGAACTGTGTTGGAAGCCAACACTGAATATGCTTGAAAGAACTATTTACACAGCTTTCTGAGATCACTTTATTGCCTAGGTTTAATTGCCTGGCCAGTGCTTTTCTGAGTCCTCTGGGCGAATCACTGACGTTTAATATGATGCACAGTCCTACTCAGCAACCATTTTTCGATTTGATTTCTTTCTTTGACCCATGTCCAAAGTCACCCAGGATTTGTTTAAGAAATCCTCGGTTCCATGTGCTGCTGTTCCATGTGGTGAGCGACAGGAGTGTCACTGAAACATCGCATGGGGCTATGAAATATTCTGTGGAACGGCTTCACTCTACCAAGAAAACCATTGGACCATCCAAGGCAGAAAGGTGAATAAGAGAATCCGGGATGGTGCTATAGACTTCACCGACACGCTTAAAAACCGGATCCCATCATGGACTGCTGTATGCAACCTGTTGTTGTTGCTGTTGCTGTTGTTGTTGCTTCTGCTGCTGTTGTTGTGTGCCTTCAAGTAAAATCTGGCACATGATGACCCTAAGGCAAATCTATCACAGGGTTTGTTCAGAGGGGATTTGCCTTTGTTATGCTCTGAAGCTGAGAAAGTGTGACACACCCAAAGTCACCTAGTGGGTTTCCATGGCTGAGTGAAGATTCAAACTCTGGTCTCCGGAGTCATAGTCATACTCATACTACTATGCCACACTGGCCCTCATATTCAACCTATTCAACTGTTATTTCTCCAAGGAGTCCATATAGCCTCATTCCTCTGGTTCAGAAAACTGCTGCATACATGGCCAATCACCTGTTGTTGTTTTTACCATGTTAAAATGCAGTCTTTGGTATGGTGATATGCTGCATTGTGGCCCATGATCGGGATGATCTGTTCACTATCAGTAAAGCTGTCTTTGTGGGATGCAAAATTCTGCAGTTCAAACTGAGGTGATGTTTGTCTTGGGAATTCATCTCTCCTGCATGCTGAATTCTTGATTTACATGAAAGAAGCTGAATAGTTAAAAAACAACAGCGATATTAAACTGATTTCCTACTTCTTTCCTTGCTGCAAAAGTACTTTCTTAATAAGAAAAACATTGGGTCCATATTACAGCCATAAAGACCTTTCTGTTTTTTTAAGCAGACTGGATGCTATCCACTAGAATAAACTGGCATTGGACAGTAATCCTCTGTAAGCCTTTAATTAAAGCCACAGAATGAACTCTGTTCTGTTCCATCACTCTACTATTTCTGATTTCCTACAGCAAGAAAAATCCTCTGTAATTAGTATTTTAAAAGGCCGCTAACTTATTTTATACTACCCTTTGCTGCCCTCCCTCCCATAATTTTGAGACTCTTCCCATAGCGAAGATTTCCCCCCCCTATTATTTTCCACATGTCTATGGGATATATCAAGAACAAGAGTGACATATTCTGTTCACCAGGTCTTTAAGGGGAGGAGGAGCCCAACATTGGCAGGCAGTTCATTATTAATTTTGGTTATGTGCAGGTATGTTTTTACAAAACAATGAAAACACAGAATATAGCACATTAAAACCACAGACATTATCACTATCCAACTAAAGATGGTAACAATCTGAGTACCATAAAAGCGATAGCAAAATAAAGATCAGATAGTAACTTCTTATTGATAATTTCTTTGAAGGCTCAACTACATAGGAATCTTGGTGGTCCAATTTTGTCAATTTTACCTGTGGGAGGGGAGGGCGTAACCACACTAGCCTTGTCTTGGGAAGGCTTGAGCCCCTGTCCCCCCATTTCCAGGGTCCATGCTGTTAATAGAGGAATGGTTCTAATGATGCTTGTTTTCATATTTTTATTTTGTTCAAAAGAATGAGAATTTGGTTATGGATGGCTTGAATGCTTGTTCCTATTGTCCTGCCTAAATTCTATAATCTCCTGCCTTTGTTTAAACAGGTCTGCAGCTTCTAACTGATTGGGATGTGATGGACCTTTTACTATATTTTTAATGTGTTTTAACTGTTTTGATAGGATCAGTTGCTTAATGTTTTTAAAACTTTTGTGGCTATTTTTTAAACTTATATGGGAAGCTATTTTGGGTCCCATATTAGGTGAAGAAGGCAGAATATAAATTAAATAAGTAAATACCTCTCTTCCCTGTGGAAGGCAGCTTCCCAGCACTGGGGAGGCTGGGAGAGAGTGGGGGTTTCATGAACTGTAATTCCACAATCTATAGTACCACAGCCAGGAGGAGAAAAGAGAAATCATGAAAGTGTGTGCTAAAGGTAGTTAAGTGAGAAGTTCTAGTAGGTGTTTCAAGGGGAATTGTAGCCGTTCATTTTTAGTCAAGCAATAAATTTATTTTTGCCCATTTCTGTTTCATCTTTCTCCCAAACATGGGCCACAAGGCAGCTTTCACTATATATCATGCTTTCACAACATTTATCACCATGGTTTGTTTAACACTATTGGAAAACAGACTCAAAGAGCAGGTTAAGAAATTGATTTGATTTCTGATTCATTGTTTCATAATACTTTGCTTAGCGTGCCTACATCCACGGATAGTTTAGCCATGAAGATGTCCAAATTCGGGTAGGAGAGAGGAAGAAGAGGAAGATGGGGAGGAGATAGCAAGAAGAACAAGAAGAAATCTAGTAGAAAAATCTAGTGAATAATAACAGGATGTTTTTTGTAGAGACCTTTTAGTGCGTTTAAACTAGTCTCTCTGTCAATATCCACAAAATTTAAGTTCTGCCTTGAAACTTGCAATTTGAATTTTGCAGTCAAATATCTTAAACTCTATCTAGGGTCAGCCACTTAAGGTCAGCTGTAAATTCAATGGGGCCACAGCAGCTTAACTCCACCGAGCAGAGCAGAAGGATAACAGACAGGTAGTTTGTCAGCAATCTCAGAGCATGTGTCCAGATGGATGGCTCCTAGTTGTTGTTACTAGCCATCAAATCAGCTTTGTCTTATGTACCACACCCATACATAGAATAGGAGGAGTCGAAAAACACAAGCACTCTAAGGCCTTTTCCGCAGCCTACCTTTGTCTTGGTGGCATTTGGTGATGATGGTGGCAGCAGCTATCCTGGGAGAGGAGCACAATGGAGTGCTCCCCTCCTCGCTGGCTGCCTCTGGGATCCAGGAAACATGATGGCCATGCCTCTTCCTGCTGTAGTGCAGCTGGCTACCGTCCCACACTGTGCTGGGGCAGGAAGTGCAGCCATTTTGCTTCCAGGACCTCCACAAGCAAGGTAAGTGCAGGCGCACAGTGGGAGGGTGGTACTATAGCCAGTCATTGATGAGAAAAACCCGTCAATGACTTGCAGTGCAATTGTGCCTCCTGGGGACAAGAGAAGGATGGGACCGGGATGACATTGTTCATAAGTGTCATCCTGCCCCTGTCCTTGTCCTAGCCCCATGGCAGGTTGGGTGTGTCAAGTGGAAAGGGCCTAAGTTGCCAATATTGTCACTCTGGGAAACTCTCTCCTCTCAGTAAAATTCTTTGAACGTGGCAGTAAATTTCACAACAAGAGCCTTGTCTGAAAGCACTCAAGGCTAGAAATTAGCATTTTGCTTTGCAGAAATCAGGAAAGACATCTTAGGATCTTCATGGAAGTAGTTGTGGGGCAACTACTTGGAAGATGTTGATGTGTCTTTCCACACAGATAGTCTCAGGAGAAAGTGTGAATTATTGTATTTAATCTGCCCCAAACAGAATTTATGAAGGATTCTTTTGTTTTAACTGTAGCATGGGAATCTACATCAGGTCAAATAGAATCAAAACAACTTTTTGAAGAGAAAACACGGCTTATAATTGGTAAATATCCATATTAGCATCCACACTGTATATAATCTGTAATTCAGTGTAGGCTAGATCATGCTTTAAAAGGCAAACATAATATTTACTATATTATCTGCTGTGTTGTTCCTAGATTGTCAAATGCACTCTCCTTGGAACTGCATTTAGGTCCCACTCTCACAGTTTGCAGGAAGGACATGAAAACCGATTTTGGTCTGACTTTTTAGCCTGTTTTGATTATTGTGTTTAATGGTTTCACTGTTTAAATTGTTTTCAGCCACCTTCAGTGATTTTTTTTTTAAAAAAAATAGTAGTGAGGCAGCATAAGCAATACAATATGTAAGAATAAATAAAGTAAATACATCTCACAGTTGGTTGGAAAATTGAACCTCATTTCATATTTATTTGTCAGAGTGAGAGAATGCCAGGAGATCTGTGTTGGGTGGAAGAATTCAGACAGTTTGTTATGGGCTCCCAGGCAACCTATGCTAATAGGGAAGCAATGATAGGAATGTTCAATCTTTCTTCCAAAAACAATTTCCCATTAAAATGGAAAAGGAGCTAATTAATTAATAAACCTATCTAAGAGGCAGGATCTGGTAGCTGTGCTTGTGTTGCTGGTTGAATTCAGGGTGAAGCCATTGTCTGAATGTTTAATGCAACTCACTGATGGCTCAGCAGTTCATGCTGTGCTCAGTGACTTTTTGCCCATTTCCCTCAGCTTGAGTTCTTTCACTCATCATCTGTTAGTCAAGAATATGGAAACACCACATATTTTGGGCCCTTTCTGCAGGATATTGTCATCCCACATTGGGGATGGCAGAAGGACGATGCTTATTCACAATGTCATCTGGGTCCTGTCAGTCTCCTGTCCCCAGGTGGCACAATTGTGCCGCCAGTCATTGATGGGTTTTACCTGTCAATGACCTGCAATTGTGAAGCCCTCCCACTTCCCTCCCACACTTACCTGAGCACTTACACATCCTGCCCCAGTGCTGCCTACGACAGTGCCCAGCTGTGCTGTGGAAGGAACAGACTCTACTTGCATCCCCACAGGATGCCACTGGATCCGGTAACCTGCGGAAAGGGCTGTGGTGTACTGGTGGTCAGTATGAGACTAGGGCCCTTTCCGCAGCTTGCCTGCTTCTGGCTTGGGCACGCGGGGACCATGCGAGCAGCCTGTTCGAAGAGGCACTCATATCCCCTCTGCTCCTGTTCTGCAGCAGCTGCCTGCTGGCCGGCAGCCAGCGTGAGGGCTCCGCCTCTTCATTCTGCAGCGCAGCCGGGTACTTTCCCAGGCTGCGCTGGGGGAGGAAGAGCAAGGACCATGTCTCCGGAGGCTCTGCACAGATGGTAAGTGTGTGTGGGGCCCTGAAGCGATGGGCAAGTGTGCATCTTTTTTTGGCAAGAAGCCAAAAATGATATATTGCGTGATCAGCACCTGCTCGTCCCGGCAGCATTGCGCGATTGCGAGGATGTCATGTGGACCGGTCCTTACAATCGTGCAATGCTCTGGAGGCCCTTTCACATGAGAAAAAGCATGCAAAAAGGGCCTAGGATGAGAAAGATGTGCCTTCAGTTATGTCACTCATTAGTCAATTTTCAATGACTCACCAGTTTTCAGCATAAGTTACCTTATAGGGCTTTTGTGTGAGAGCTGAACTTTGAGTATTGTCCTACTGTTGCTCAGTGATGGATGGCTTCAGTATGTTATTCTATAGTAATTTCCCAAGCTCTGGAATAACATTTGGAGGAGGGGAGAAACATATAAAGAGCCCTAAACTTCTTTGGTGGAGAGGGAGAATATAAATGCAATAACATGACTTGCACATTTGGTGGACTACAGAAGCATAGAGCCGATGCCCACATCCTGTGATACCAATATGGCTGCCTCAGCTAGCCCTGTGAGTTTCCTCTATATGAAGTTTGGCATTTAGGTAAGCATGGTCAAAGCTTTTGAATACTGCTGCAGTATATATGGTTGCTGTGAAATGCGACATATCAAAAGCTCCTAAATCACCTCCTTCTTTGGAAAATAAAATGAAGAGGAACAAAAGCTGCAATTCAGTGAGTTCTTACATAAATGGAGTTGAACTGTACTTGTAGCAACAAAATGGACATATCTCTCCCATCATCCTTTGTCATTCTAGGCTGACATAATTCCATCTCTTTTTCATCTCTTTTCTTTCATTACCCCAGACGGCCTAATGGGCTATATTTTACCTCTTCAAGCCATCTCCCTTGGAAAAAACCCCCACACACCCCTTTCAGATCAGAGATGTTCCTTTTGATTCACTTTCCAACTTGCTGACATTTTGCAAGGATGTGCCATTGCATCTGAGACCAAACACAAGAAACCAGAACACACACAAAGTCCCCTTTTCCTTTCATCTTGGCAGCCTCTGTTGTCAAGATTAGACCTCCATTATACTAGTCTTCTTTTCTTTTGGGTCCTTTATGATATCATTTATGCTGCTCTCCTTCCTTGTTATAATCTCTCCATTCTTGTTTCAGCTCTCTCAACTTCGTGAATATCCTCATGCTGTGTGTCTGATTTGAGACTGTTCATCTTATCCTTTTGCAACATATTCTTTCTGATACCTTCCCTGGTATGGAGTGTCTCCCTTACATTGCCTTTGATGGAAATAAGAGTTAAGATTTTAAGATATACATACAAATGTTGCTTTATTCAAGTTCTATTATATTTCACAGATTGTGCTAAATCTAGCTATGTCTGTATGGTGCAGCTGGGATTTTATTTCATCTTTCACAGTACTTCTCTGGTTATTAATTATCTATTAAATATCAATCATATGTCTGCTTGCCTACCTGCCTGCCTGCCTGCCTGCCTATCTGTCTGTCTGTCTGTCTGTCTGTCTGTCTGTCTGTCTATCTATCTATCTATCTATCTATCTATCTATCTATCTATCTAGCTAGCTAGCTAGCTAGCTATCTATCTATCTAGCTATCTCTTGTCTTTCTCTCTCATTTATCCCATCCTATATCATAGAAGTTGAACTTAGCTTGGGCCAAACTGATATGAGTTGTAGATTTTTATATTGATAACAGAACACATATTTTGGAAAGCAGCAAAAAGGTTGAAAACAAACTGAGAACTATGTGGCTCTGGAGTGGGGTGATGGATATGAATGGAAATAAACAGTCTGAGAACTGCTATTATTGGTTTAATCAGTTCTTTTCACGTGGAGAACATTTCTATTGAAATGTATGTGACAGCAAAACTGGTCTGGCATAAAGGTGGGACAGGAAATGTTACAATGAACATGACATACCTTCCAGAAATAACTGCTATGTGTTGCATCTGCCTCTCCTGCTATAGAATGTGTAGTGGAACTTAGAGCTATTGTCACAAGCCAACATGCTATGCATTTCTACATCTGTATTACAGCTGTAAATCTTCGCTTATTTGATTCTTGCATGCAAGAATAAAGAAAATTATCCTCCCCTTTTCCACTTGGTGAAATTATGAGAGTTTTGTGTACTGTCGCACCTTGTGACTTTTTTTTGTTAAAAATTAGAAGCACAAAATGAATTTTGTGTCACAGTTTTTCTCAGTCAATGATACACTTTACACAAAATCACTATTTTCTGTGCAGAAATGTTGTTTTCTCTGTAATTTCCCACAAGATATTTGCACAAATGTATTTCTCATGAAAGGTCCAAAACTGTAAAAAAAATCTTGTGGTGTTCTATCACTTTCCTGGTATCTCAATATATTGATATATGTCCAGAACCTCTTTCTGATCAAGGCCAAGATAATTTGCCAGTGTGGAGTAAGAAGCTGGATAAGCTTGGCTAGGGCCAGGCAGACACAGTTTCACAGAACAGATCATAAGGCTATGGGGAAAAATACAAAACTAGAGGCTTTTTCTGTTTAATGGTTAGGTAGACTCAGTTAGTGTTATGGAGAGTGGGAAGACAGGGATTGATAAGATCTGATTCAAGTGTTTTTAGGAGCTGAGAATATGGAGCAAGTTCAGGGAGAAGTGTTACTTTGTTTGAAACTGAAATCTTATCACATACTTTGTGTGGAACAGGCATGAAGCTAGACGTTTATATTGTTATATAATAAATTGTTACTGGTTTTATTTTCTACAACTTTGTCTGAAGGGTTTTTACTTAAGAGCTGATAAGAAGGATTCAGTTATACACAACCACATTGAACCCACTGATCAACACACTCATTCATCCAGTATGGGTGTCAACTTTTGACACTTGCGTATCAGATCCAGAGAGAGAACTTAAGGGCAAGTTGAGTGACAGGAGCCCAAGGGTTGGAAGTGTGGGATGAACTTAGATAGGAATTACATCATAGTCTGTATTAATCATTTCTCTTATTTATATTGTACTTTATAGTTGTTGGGTTGTTTTGGATGAACAATAAACATGGGGGCAGAGAAATATTTGAGTCTGCTGGGATGAAAATGATATCAGTAGGCAGCCATGGTTGAGAGTGAGTATGGTGTAGTGATTTGAGCTCAGTCATGGAAACCCACTGGGTGACCTTGGGCAGGCCATATCCTCTCAGCCCCAGAGGAGGACAAAGGCAACCCCGCTCTGAACAAATCTTGCCAAGAAACACCATGATAAATTTGCCTTAGTGCTGCTGCTAAGTCGGAAACAACTTGAAGGCATTCAACAACAACAAGTCAGCCATGAATACCTTCATAATAAGCCAAATTAGTTTCTGCAAAACCAAATCATGGGTGCTAACAATATATCCTTCTATACTGATTTATCAGTGTTACAGCTTTCTATAAGCTTCTTTGATTTTGAACTGAGAATATTATTCTGATGGTAGCTAACTCAAGCACAAAGCAGAAATACTGTAACAATGCATTTGTGGAACAGTGTCAAAATACTAGACTATGGGATTTCCCCCTCCCTTGAAGGACATAAAATAGGTTAAATAACTATGGTTTTATCCCTTCCATTCCTGCCCCAGATTGTGCTTGTCTTGAAGACTTAACATTGCTATTAAAATTTAGTAGCTTAGCTATTTAGTGTCAGTTGGGAGAGAATTATGGCCAAATATTAGCATAAGTGGCTGGATGACCTTTGCTTTTCTCTCCTGCTTTCTTAACTTTTTAACAAAATTCATGCAATTGCTCTTTCTGGAGAAGCAATGTGCTCTGCAAATGATCTTTGCCATGTACAGTTCTCTGTGTGTACAAGTGCGCAAGTGTTGTTTTCTGCTGATGATAATGAAGTGCAGTGAAGCAAGCAGAGGTTGTGCATTTAGAGCTAATGGAAGCAGCCGCATATGTCTCATGATTAAAAGGGAAAAAGGTGTCTAGAACTGTTAATTTTTTCCTCTTCCCTGCTCCACATCCCAAAAGAGTTGCATTCCTCATTGAGAAGAATGAGCTTCCCTGGGAGATGGGGTACAATTAAATATTCCACCCTCAAGGGGGACATTTGGAATTTCTTAAGTCCCTGTTGTTAATTTGCATACTTTATCCCCTAAAGCTAAACAAAGGAGTATTAAAATTCCATTTGTCCATATATGTCTTTCTTCTGTAATAGTCTCTGCCATTATCTACTTCTAATAAGAGATAAAGCTCGTATGTTTTTGGCTCAGTCTAACATCCTACTCAGGAAGGTCAACTGAAATTCAGAAATCCCATGTGGTGCCTGCAGTCCAGTCCCAGTCAGAAAAACATCTGGAAAGTTGAGCATCACCATTGGTAATATGGAATTTCAACCAGAAAGCGGCAGTAGAGAATAACTAGGTAAGCTCAGGAATCTTCTCACCTCTTCTCTCTCTGCTTGTTGACATGTAGCTTCTGTTCTTAAGCTTCATGTCCTTCCTCCTTCTATAAAGTTTTGGTATTATTGTTGTCCTTGATACAAGCAGCTACTTGTCTCCATGATGGCTACTAGTATACTTGCACTCATGCAAGCCTGGTCTAAGGGGTTTTGTGAACTGTTAGGATTTATCATCTGACATATCTGTGAACTAATTACTGCTTCCCACAATATTTATTTTATCTTAATTAAGATTAGAGGGGGGAATCATTTAACCCTTCAGATATTGTTGCAAAATGCACATTCCTCACAATTTGCTATGCCAGCTAGGGCTGCTTGGAGCTGTAGTTCAGCACCACTTAGAGAAAAACACTGTTGCCATCCTTGCAACAGATACAACCTCAGCACCAAAGTACTGTAATATGTTGCTATAAATACCCAGTATTTCCTATAATGTCCAATTCATGATAGACTGGCTGGTGGTATTGTACCATCCATAGGAAGAAAAGGGAAGAGTTGTTATTTCCTTCCTATTGCCAGTTAGGCAAGTTTTAATGTTATCTCTAAATTAATCATGTAATGAAATTTCCATTTCCTTCAGCACTGTGGAGCTTCTGCTTGTGCTCTGGAAACGTGGAAGCCTCATTATGAATGTCACCTCTTATTGCAAAGTGCAAACACCTATTATGAAAATGTCCTCCTGTTTTCAGGTTTTTGCCATAGAACATTTAAACAGAGAAAACTCCAGTGTGTACTTGAAACCATTTGAATAAATGTAAGGTGCATCTAGACTGATTGACGAGTCCTGCATTTTTGTCCTGTTCGTTCTGATTTTATGTGCATGTGTTTATATGTGCTTTCAGGTTGCCTGTATACTTACAGCAACTCCATGAATTTCATAGGGTTTTCTTAAGCAAGGAATACTCAAGTGTGGTTTTGTCAGTTCCTTCCTTTGAAATATAGCCTACAGCACTTGGTGTTCATTGGCCATCTCTCATCCAAGTACTAACTAGGGCAGATCCTGCTTAGCTTCCAAGATCAGACAGGATCTGGTGCCTCTAGGACTGGATTAAAATAAACCAACCTGGGGACATAGTACTAAAATGTCTCTGATTGTACCAGAACTGACAGAAAATATTCTGGAATAAATGAAATGCATATAGATCTCCAAGATAAAATGGAAAAAGAACAGGAACAAAATCTGGGACTTTCTCGTCTTTTTAATTGGTCTGGATGCATGTTGTTGTAGTGTGACCATCACATTAGTGTGGTGGTACTTTCTAGTGTATGATCCTTTCAGCTTAGTGTATGGTTCCTTCAGCTAGGTGAGCACATCCTATAACCCTTAATCCCTGACAAAATTGAAATTAAGTGTTTCCAAATTCAGCAAAATCATTTATGTTTCAAATACATACTTGAGAGTCCTCCTTGAAAGTTTAAACCTTAAGCCTTGTTTCCAGGCAGTAATGCTAACTGTGAACTTGAAAAATGCAATAATTTTGCAATTACCTGTGCCTTCAAGTTGCCTGTCTATTTACAAGAGCTCTATGAATTTCATTGGATTTTCTTACGCAAGGAAAACTCACAGGTGCTTTTGCCCAGTAAACACACACAGCATCATTCTCTAAATCCAGTCCCCTCTTCTCACCTAAATACATGATTGGGAGGGGGAAAAAATCAAGACAGGATAACATGAAATGTAATTTTTGAAAGCAAAAACTGAAAGCAAAATAAGTAGGAGAATGAATTTGATATCCCACCCAGCTTCCAACTAGTTTGAATTCTCCCTGCTTCTAAATAACAGTCCTGTACCCATGGTGCTGTGTCTTTGCAGTGGCCTGCAAGCCGCTCCATTAGTCTTTGCCTGGCCTTCAAATGGAGACTACAAATCATGCAGGACCGTTAGGTGATTGCTCTCATCTGTACTCGGATGAAACTTGCCAGACATGTTTCCCTTGTGACTTATGGTTAAATCATGATTTGAACCTTGAGATCTCTTCATTGCATTATGTGTGTTTAACTAATGAAATTGGCTTCATGGGAGCTTAGTTTAATAGGCTTGGATTACAAATGAGGCTTCAGCTCCCATTAGCATACATTCTAAATTGGCCTTTTTCACTGTAAATGGTCACACTAGCTTGGCCTCTCGATAGTAAGGCTGCCTTGTGCCTGAACGCTTGCATTGGTTATGTGAAGATGATTGATTAATGCGAGCTTACCAGGGTTGCCCTATCAGAGTTTTATTTACTGTTTCCGAGTCCAGCAATGCTCCTTTTAAACAAATGTGGTGGAGTGGCTGCAAAGACGCCAGCACAAGGTTGGGTCTTTTCAGCTACAATCCTAATTACACTTAATACTAAGGCCCTTTTCACATGTGGGGGGGGGGACGGTGTAGAGCGACCTCTCACGGAGGTCGTCTACACCGTAGAGTGGACTGGCGTGGACTACTTTTCGTAGTTTCACACCAGAATCCACTCAGGAGCGGCCGGAACTAGCCCGGCTGCGTGTTTTTTAAAAACCTCTTTTTAGAGGTTTTTAGAAAGCATGGAGTGCGCAGCCCCGTGCCGCTCCGTCACCCGGCTCTAAAGTGGATCTGCAGGCGCGCGCAAGTGCGTGCCTGCAGATCTGCCGGGGGTGGGCTTCCGGCTGGCGAGCTTCTCCGGTTGGTGGAGAGCCTCCACCAACTGGAAGCTGCCATCTGCGATGCCGGAGGAGTGTGGAGCAGCGAGCTCGCGCTGCTCCACGCGGCGACGGACTTACCCGGCTGGAGGTAAGCTCCGTTTTTGGGCGTTTTCACCCCTTCCCCCCCCCCGACATGTGAAAAGGGCCTAAATTAGGTCCACTGAATTTCAAGTGCCTTGCTTTGAGAAAACATGCTTGGCAATGTAGCGTTCCCAAAGCTAGTCCAAGAAAAGAACAAGATGACCTGCCTTTCCACTCTGTAAACCAAAGTTACTCAGGGCTGCCAGTTTAATCCTTCTTCAGACAGAGTTTTGCTTGGCAGCACCCTATGTATGATCCCACTGTGGGAAGATGATGTCATTGTCTTGGACATTTTGGAGACCCTGGGAGGCTGAGGAAGATGCCTTTTTCTTTCTGTAGGTGGCTACAGGAACAGAGCTGACTGGCTGGCCCTCATTCTCCCTGTCTTCCCCTGGCCACTGAATGGCTATGGGGAAGATGGTCAGGCAGGAAAAGGTAGGTGGCTTCATTTGAGGTACTGAATTCTTCCATCCTTCATGTTACTAGGCCATACACCCCTATGCTTTGATATGATTTAATTGGCAAACTATATTAACTGGCAGATATGTTTAATTGGCATAAAGTATAAATTAAATACACTCATGGCTGAAAGGTCATGTGGAGAAGGGACACTGGCTGGAAAGCAGGTCAAAAGTAATGTCAGCACGGCCAGGTCATAAGTTTACTGAGAATTAGCCGGGAAAGCCTGACTTAATGGCTCTAAGCTAATCTTCTCAAAAAAAAAAAAAAAAAGGTCAAGCACTGATACAGCAGACAAGCACTCCTGTTGTGTGCATTTCCTACTGAAACCTTGCCCAAGAAGGCAAGAAGGTGCTCCCTGCCACAGAGAACATCTTGTGTAGCAACAACAGTGGATCTCTAAGCATCCACAAATCTGACCCTTTAGGAAAGAGTAGGCAAGTGCAAGAGGTTGGAGGGCTCATTAGCCCCACTGGAGGATGAAGGGTGTTGTCACCCCATCTCTCCAGAATTCTGGGCATTCCTGATTATATAGCCTCTTCCCGAACATATTGAACAGCACTCACCTACTGAGTGAAACAGCTGCTAATAATAGCTGTCTTCTCAAGATTAGGCCTCAGTTTATTAGATCTCATTCACTCTATTACTGTGGCCAGCCATTAATTAAACATTTCCACTGCCACATCTTAATTTGATGAGGAAAAATAGATAAGATCTCAATGCTTGTTGTCTGTGAATGCCTTGGGCCTTGAAACCTCTAGATGATCTCTACCAAAAATTTATTATTGGTGATGAATAGTGTGGGGGATAAGATGGAAAAATCTTTTAGGGTCCCCAAGTTTAAATACTACGTAGACAAGCTAAAACTCCCAGCATCACCTTATGCAAATGGTCATCCAGAAATCACTAAATGCTGTGAGGTTAACCCATAATCAAAACAGTTTCAAGAAGAAAAAGTCTACATGCCAAATGAAATGGAAATCCGAAAACAGTCACAAATTGTTTGGGAAAAAAAACAAAGTAAAACAAATTTATACTGGATGTAGACTTCTGATCATTGCTGAGTTGCATTTGTGGTTTGAGGGAGCAATGGGGTGAAAATCTGCCTCCCTACCATTGCCTACCTCTAAGGTAAAGGATAAAAGAGATACAGTAGGTTAAAAATACTGTTTGCCAGAAGTGCATTGCATTTCAGAACAATCAGGAAGTTATATAGCATTTTCCTGGTACTACTGCCAACTCTTGTCATTGGGTTTTTGGCCATTTCTTCACTAGCCTGTTATAGTGCTATGATTCCACTTTCAACATCCTATGGACACCTGGAGTTTGCAGTTTTGGGAGGGGCCAAGTGGCCCCTCCTGCAGCTGCAAAGCTCAGGATTCTATGAGATGTTGAAAGTGGAAACATAACACTATAACAGGCTAGTGCGGAAATGGCCTTTGCCATCAGATGATATTACTCTTACAGATCATTTCACACACATACTCATCATATGTCATTCATGTAATGTAAGAAAGATTCATTCCTTACGTGGGGCAGCAAACTGCCTGCTTGCATGCCATGCCAGTTTGAGATTTTGTAAAGGCAGCATTGCTTCAAACCATTTGTTTTATTAGTTCCTAATTGTATTAATTCCATATGCTGTTGTGTATTAATATCACTTTTATTCCCCCCTTGCCTTCAGCAACTTTTTTTTAAAAGTTTGATTTATTGGCAGGCTCTTTATGCTACAGGCCTTAAATTGAACGTGGGTTAATTGTTAGAAGTTCCAAGGGAATTTTATGAAGGGATCAGTCCGTTTATTGCTGTGTATAATGAGCTTCCAATGGTTCACTGAGTAGACCTCCATCCACTGTGAGGGAGAGGATTTAAACCTTCATTTCTAGCTGGCCTTGAATTGCAAGTTCCCAGCTCAGCAACTAATCAAAGGCAAATAATATGTATGTGCATGTTTTATATAAAATAAGGAACAGCAAAAATAGGAACTGGTTAGCAGTGTTCAGGTTATCAGCCCTTTTAGGAGCAGGAATGATTTTTCCACATAGTTTATATCAACATTTAACATTGCATGAATGAAAGAAGCAATGCTCAGTTGATTAACTAGGTTTCATCTCGGTCTGAGAGTCAGTGAGGAGGCTTGAGTGCTGGAATAACACTTTGGGAGACCATGGTTGAAATCCCCACCTGGCCATGGAAACTCACTGGGTGACTTTGGGCAAGTCACTGCCTCCCAGCCTCGGGGGAGGGCAATGGCAAACCTCTTCTGAATTAGGAAAACCCTGGAATAGGGTTACCTCAGGTTTGCCATAAGGTAGAATTTACTTGAAAGCAAACAATAGCAATGTGCCATTGCTCTGGTGAGCAAACAACAGGAGACCAGCAAGAAAATATTGCAGGGTGCAATAGTTCTGCTGAGGGTTTTAGCCATTCCTTTCCCTTCCCCTTACTTTTTGTTCTTCTCCTTGAACACTTAGTCAGCATTCCATGTCTCCTGGGCATGTTCATTCCTTACTGGGCTGACTTGAGATTTGGAATATACTGTATTTGCCAGCATACAAGACATACTTTTTTTCCCCCTGAAAAATAACTTTTAAAAATAGGGTGCATCTTATACGCCGGTGGGTCTTATCGGCTGGCAAAGACCAACCCTTTTCCTAAGCATCTTGCCATCGTGCAAATTCTCAGCACAGAGGCAAAATGTACTAGAAAGCGAGGGGAAGCTCCAGAGGGGGAAAGGAACCCTTGCGGCTTTCCCCAGCCCCACTTTACCGTCCCCTTTGAAGGGGAAGAGAAAAGAGGTAGTTCCAGAGGGGGGAAAAGAAAGTTCATGCAGCTTTCTTCTTGCACCTCCAGAGCGCCTTCCTTTCCCTTCCCCTGTAAACCTAAGGGGAAAAGGAGGGGGAAGAAAGATCCTAGGAACTTTCTACCTACAGCTTCTTTGTTCTTTTTAAAGTATTTTAAATATTAAGATTCCACAAATTTGCCAATCCCCGAGTCTTGTGCATACATGCTGCCATATTGTCTACATTTTAAATTTTTTAAATTGGTTTTTTAAAAGTATAATCACAAAGAAGGGGGGAGAAGGAAGAGAAGGAAAGAAGCAAGAAATGCATAGGATATGAATTTGGGCTATGTGTATACATTAATATAAGCTAATCATATTTCAAAAAAATGTGTTTTTTGAGGTTGATATTTATAAAATACACGTCACAAGTACTGAGGTCATTTGGCCACTCAACAAGAGATAATCAATATTTATCTTTCCAACCTTGGAGTGTAAGTCTTTTAGCAGCAGCAAGAGTACACAGGTTCCAGTCACATTAAATTCCACATCAGAGGGATATATTTTATAAAAATATATGTATCTAGAAATACCAATGATTTTTCCAAGGTTTTTGTTTTGTTTTGTTTGTATGTTTATTTCATTGTTGATTTGAATAGGACAATCTAACTTTGGGCCTTTCTAACTTTGGGTACTACATGGTTATAGTGTTATTATTCCAGTTTCAACATCCTGTGGAATTTTTGGGTTTGTAGTTTACTGAGGCCAAAGAGCTCTCTGGCTGAGAATTCTAAGTGCCTCTCTCTAAACTGCAAACACCAGGATTCCATAGGATATTGAAAGTGGAATAATAGCACTATACCAGTGTAGTGTGGAAAGGCCCTCAGTTCTAATCTCATTAATGTCAAGTTCACACTTTCCAACATGATCTGTTGGTTTCCTTTTTTTTCCTGAGGATATAACCAGTGCTTCCAGCACAGCAAGAGTGACTGAAGCGCTTATACCTGTGAATTCATAGGTAAAGAGTAAGTAGAATGCAATATTGCAAACAGCAAGAATTGTTCCAAAGTATACATTCCATAGACAACCCATTTCTTCCATAAGGACTGTCTCTCAGTTGTCCATCCAGGATTATCCCATATGGATCAAACTGCAGTTGACAAGAAATCAAACATCAAGCCACCATGGCAGTGGAAATTACAGGAGGCGCCATTCCTTTCTTCCTTAAATTAATGGAATCTAAGGCAGTCCATCCAAAAAGAGGTATCCATGGTACAACATTCATCTGAAGTATCCCAAACATTTAATCCAAGTGTTTCCATCTATCTAAATTAAGAAATATTTCAGCAACCCATAATATTTATTTATTTATTGTGTTTGTAGGCTGCTTTTCTCCTGTGATTGGGACCCAAGGCAGCTTCCAACAATAAATACACATTAAACACCCTAAAAAAAATTAAACACATTAAATATATGAAAAACATTTAAAAGAATTAAAACATTAAAAAAATATAAAACCATAAAACACTTAAAACAATATTTGATTTATGACAAGTTAATAAATAAAGTTACCTGGCTTATGTAAATACCTGTTTAAACAGAAATGTTTTCACCTGCCAGTGAAAAGGAGTGCAGGGAGGGTGCACGCCTAGCCTCTAGTGGAAAGGAGTTCTACAGGGTGGAAGCAGCCACTGAGAAGACTCTCTCCCATGTGTACACCAGGAGAACCTGAGATGGTAGTGGGACCGAGAGAAAACCTTCCCCAGCAGATCTTAGGGCTGTAGCTGGTTTGTACAGGGAGATACGGTCTTTCAGATAGCCTGGACCTAAGCCATTTAAGGCTTTATAGGCCATAACCAGCACTTTGAATTGTGCCCAGAAACGAATGGGTAGCCAATGGAGCTGTTTTAGCAAGGGAGTTATATTCCCCCTGTAATTGGCCCCGGTCAGCATTCTGGCTGCTGTGTTTTGAATCCGCTGAAGTTTCCGAACAGTTTCCAAAGGCAGCCTCAAGTAGAATGTGTTGCAGTAGTCCAAAAGAGATGTAATCAAAGCATGTGTCACTGAAGCTAGATCTGGCATCTCAAGGAATGGATGCAGCTGTCCCACAAGTTTTAACTGTACAAATGCGCTCCTGGTCTGCTGAGACCTGGGCATCCAAGCTCGCAGTTGAATCCAGGAGAACGCCAAGAATGTGAGCCTGAGGTTTCAGGGGGAGCGTAAACCCAACTAGCACAGGGAAAGTCCTCATTCCCTGGTCTGCCTTGTCTTGTCTCAATTTAGCTTCAATTTGTTTGCCTTCAACCAGTCCATTACTGACAGCAGACATTGGCTCAGGACCAAGACAGCTTCCTTGGAATCAGATGGAAAGGAGACATAGAGTTGGGTGTCATGACCATTTTGGTGACACTGAAACCCAAAACTCCAGATGACATCTCCCAGCATATCTCAAGATATGCCTAAGTATATTCAAGACATCAGTGAAATTGCTGATTGGAAATAATTGAGATAACCTTAGAGCAGTTTATAGTGCAGCCAGAAAGAACCTGTAAGATATTAATTTTAACAATTCTAATAAAGAAGATTTTAGCCTAGAAATAAACAACAAAAGATCATCAGCATATAGCATTGCTTTATATTAATGCATTACATGTATGAACCTAGAGACTGCCAGATTTGCCTACATACATGTGTATGTTTTCCCTGATGATTGGAAAAAATACATATAAGAAAATAATACAGTTCTCTGACTGTCACTATTAGCTAAGATGGGCTAGGGCTGCTGGAAGCTAGGAGGTAAATCGTGATTTTGGTTTGTTTTCACACAGTAAATGAGAGCATTTAAAACAAACAAAATCTCACCAGAACACAAGCAGATTTTTTTTCCACCAAAGAACATTTGTGCATTTTTGGGTCTGATTTTTCTGCATTCTTATAAATGCACATTTCAAACAGTGATAAATGTTGCCTGATGGCAGGGACTATTAAAAATCAGCAGCATTGGATAAGTCATTTTCATTTTTTTGGATCCATCAGGGACCAAAAAAGGCACGCATGTGCAGAGAAGAGCATTTTGGTGCACATACAGCTCACTATTCCCATGAATGGATGTCTAAAATTTCTCCTTAGACCACCTGAAATCTGTTCTTTAGGGTAGGACGACTCTCTGGAACTTCGTAAGAAGTGCTGCCAGGGCCAGCAGGAAGAAAATCAATGAAAAACCCTCTCCCACTTCTTTCAGCATGGCAATTGGTGGCTCCCATGGCAGCAAGGCAATGAATCCATTCCAAGTTTTAATCTGAACTTTGAAAGAGCCATTGCAGGGGCTGAACCTGTTTGAAGGGTAGGTCTCAGCAGCTTGGATAGCTCCTTTAAAGTCTGGTCAAAAACCCAGAGAAGATTCACAATGCTACAAACATGGGAGTTGCCATTTGTCTCTGTTTGTCACAGGTAACATGCTGTATATCATTCATAATGTAGTGTAGCATAGTGTAGTTTAGTGTAGTACAGTAGCCCCTCCACATTTGCGAGGGTTCGGGGCACAGAAGCATCGCAAAAGTGGAAAAACCATGAATAACTCCCACCTACAATTCCCCTCCCATTCCCCTCTAAAGCTTCTCCCCTCCCATTCCTTTCCCTCTGGCCTTGGTGTAGAAGGGGGGAGAAAAAAAATACAACCTAAATGGCTTACCAGTACTTCCCCTCAGACAGAGAAGAAGGGAGCTCTGGAGTTCTAATTACTTCCAGTGGTCATCTTGAGAAAGGAGCACCTGACCAATCAGCAGCAATACACAGCAGAATGTGCAACCACATGGCAGAGAGGCCACACCTTCAGCAGTGGAAGGGGGCTTGTTCACCCAAAAGGAAAAAAAACCTGTGTATTTTAAACACAAGCCCTGCAAGCCTGGGGTGAGGAACGCAAGGGAGGGGAGGAAGAAAATGGCAGGGGCATATGTCTCACAAATAATCAAATTCATGAAGGTCAAACCCGCAAATGTGGAGGGAGGACTGTATAAAGGAAATAACTGTGAGATTTTAGAATAGGGGAGGATGGTCCAATTTCCAATAATAATGCTGAAAACAAAGCTGAGCTGTGTCTCTCCCCTCCCCAAACCTCTTGACAACTAAATTTTAGCTTTGTCAGGTTCCTAAAATGTTTTTTTTTCAAGGTATGTTAGATTTTTTTTTTTTGAAAAACATAGACTGTATATTTGTTTTGAAAATTTGTACCCTGCATTATTAGCCCAGGACTTTCATAGCATCTTTAAAAAAGTAAGGTACCACTTAAAAAAGTGTAATTAAATATTCTGGTGAAAAGCATCCAGGAATTTATTTCAATAATACTCAGATTTACTTCAGCCTTTGCTTTAAAGCCTCCCTGCAGCCACATGGCACAATACCTATTTGTTCCAGCTGGCAATCTTAATTATTTTCAATAATATAATAACATCACACTAATCTGGTCCCTAAGACTATAATGGGTTAGCAACAGTACACCCTCTTTTTTAGTATTTATTGAAAATTATAGGTAGCATTGCTTATATTCATTAATTCAAGCTGGGGTTTCAGCGCTCAGGAGCCGTCCCCTTTCGGCCTAGCAAGGCATGAGGCCAACCTCCACATTTCATCCCAGCTGGAACCGTTGTCCTATCAATATGCTAATTCAAGACGGCTGAGTGAACAGAGCTACCTACCTGCCGTTTCTTTTAACTCCAACACTTTTGAATCAGTTTCCTAATTGGGACCTGGGGGACTCTATTATGCTTTAATAATACATTTGACAAAACTTACCTCATTTTTTTTCTTTTGAAGTTCTTAATTATGGGATGCATTGCAAATGAGTTTGATCATGGCCAGAATCCATCCTTTCCCAGCGTTTGTTTTTGTACCTCTTAATGGACAAAATCTGATTGTATTCTGGGAGTTGGTACAGAATGTGACTCCAGATGGGCTGTTCGTTTGACTCTGTGGCATTCCTCAAGGACCAAGCTGATGGTGTGGGTTTATACCTCCTATTAACAGCTGCAGTCTACTGCAGAGGAGAGTTTGTCTATCCCTGTTAGATCAGAGGTGGGAGTTCTGTTGCTGAACTGCTATTCCCAGCATTGTTCACTATTAGTTTTGTTGGCTAGAGCTCCTGTATGTTGCAGTTCAACAGCATCTGCAGGGTCACATAGTTCCCACCTATGTGTTAGAAGCAGTGATGTATTCAAGTCTTTTACTTCAAATCTTTTACTTTTGACCCCAAGTCAAGTCTCAAGTCTCTAGCTTCAAATCTCAAGTCCTTGAAGATACTTTCAAGTCAAATCTCAAGTCTGGAAGCCAACTTTATACCCCAACCAAAATTCCCAACTTATTGGATAGAGTGAAATAAATCCAATTTTAACAATTTAAGCAGAGTCAGCTCTCCACATTTGCAATTTTGCCATCTGCGGCTTTGGAAGTGGGGAATAAGATCCTATCTTACTCCCTATTACTAAAGATTCAAAAGCCTTAGAAGGAAAGATCCTTCTTCCTCAAGCCCATTGCCTAAAACATTTGCTATTCCTCTTTGAGAAACTCACCCTGCACTCTGAGGGTGAATCCTGTCTTTTGCTCTTAGGAAATATTTTAGAAGGCTCCTCTGATATGCAGTGGGGACAGGCTGCTGAGCAGACCTCAAGCCTTCCTCAAGCCCATTGCCTAACCTGTTTGCTGTTCACCTCTGAGAAATGCACCCACACTTTGGGTTTGAGACAGATTGTCATGTGACTAGTAGGAAAAAAGAGATGGAGGCATTGTTTAATGTCTTAAGGTTTCTGGATGAATGTGTTATGTCACTGAATCAAGGACATCAGGTCAGTCATTAAAAATATACAAGTCTCAAGTCGAGTCAGTGCATCACTTATGGCCGAGTCAAGTCCGAGTCAAGTCACTGAAGCAACTTAAGTAGACTTGAGTCTGAGGCCCTTTTCACATGTCGGGGGGGGGAAACGGGCGAAAACGCCCAAAAACGGAGCTTACCTCCAGCCGGGTAAGTCCGTCACCGCGTGGAGCAGCGCAAGCTCGCTGCTCCACACTCCTCCGGCGTCGCAGATGGCAGCTTCCGGTTGGTGGAGGCCACCAACTGGAGAAGCTCGTCAGCCGGAAGCCCGCCCCCGGCAGATCTGCAGGCATGCACTTGTGCGTGCCTGCAGATCCACTTTAGAGCTGGGCGACGGAGTGGCACGGGGCTGCGCGCTCCGTGCTTTTTAAAAACCTCTAAAAAGAGGTTTTTAAAAAAGATGGAGCCCGGCTAGTTCCGGCCGCTCCTGAGTGGATTCTCGTGTGAAGCTACTAAAAGTAGTCCACGCCAGTCCACTCTACGGTGTAGACGACCTCCGTGAGAGGTCGCTCTACACCGTTTCCCCCCCCACATGTGAAAAGGGCCTGAGTCTACCAACTCGAATGTACATCACTGGTTAGAAGTTTGATGGGTTTATACTGCCTTAGTATTTGATCTTCTGCTTTTAAAGGAATGATCATATGGTTGTACTTTAGGGAATCAGTATGCTGCTTTTCTGCAGCTGATCCCCTTGGCACAAAAAAGTAGATTTCCACTGAATTTTCTATTTTATGATTTGTAAATGTAAAACTCAGTGGCTTGTCACCTCAAAGGGCTGTTAAACATTATGGTCCTGAAAGTTTATTTTTGATTCAGATTACAATCTTTGAAAGGGAAGTGTCCATCTTCCCTCCTCACTCTTCTCTTGTTGTGGCAATGCAATGGAGGAAGAGAAAGAGATTCATAAATCTCTTTCTTCTGGTATTTGATTCCCCACTGCACCAGAGTGGGAGAGAGAGCATTCTTCTTTCCTCTATAATGCCAGAGCAACAAGTCAGGTAAGAGGGACACAGAAGAAGATTTGAAGGCAGGTGGACGGGCAAGGGGCTAGGAGGTCCCAAAAGTTCTTGCTTTTTTAAGAAGGACCACCCTGCATTCATGGGTGGCAAGGCAGATGGGTGTACCAGAGTCCAGGTTGAACCCATTATTTTGTATAGAGATTGAGCAGTTTCCAAGTTCTGAGGAAAATGATGCAGTTTTTTGAGTTCAGTTCTAAGCCTAGCAAGCAGACCTAGATACACATAAAGGCTCCTCCTAGCTTCCACTGCATCACCATCAGCTAAGTGAAAGGACTACTCATGGTTCCAATATATGGTATGTTGTAACCATATTTGACTTCCTTGAACATACGTGGTGACCCACTTTACTCTTCTTGGGAAATATCTCAGATTTTGCCCTAGTTTTCCTACAGGGTTAGCTTTTGTGCCATTTCAAATCTTACTTTTACCTCCTCATGTCTTAAGAAGCATTGAACAGTGCTCAGTGTCATGATTGTGGTCACAATGAAGCATAAGTGAAGGTGGCCCAAGTTGAACAACATGAGCTTGCAATCATGTTCATTCTTCACTTTGAGAAGTTGGATTTTTAGAGGTCACAAGAGGTGTAGGCAAACTTCAGGCTTGCAAGAACCCTAGAACTCTAAGTCCTATCAATCAGACCATGGCCAGTTCCACACTAGAGTGGAGGAGTGTTTCACTGCATGTCACAAGCAGTGTTTTTTACTCCGACTTACCCTGATTCCTATCTGCACGCCCTCCAGTTTCTATTGAAGTAAAGCAGAGAAAATCCTTTGTAGCTTCCGCATCGTCAGTTCTTGTGGAACTCCTGTTCCTCTCCCTCGCTCTACCTCGCCACTGCTGATTGGTCAATTAAAAAAAAAAAGTTGTAGAAACCATTGCTACGTCTTAGTGCAAGTGGTGTGAAGCAATATGTAGGAAAAAAATGCAGCAGAAACGATGTGGTGGTTTACATCAGAGTTTTTCTGTTTTTACAATACATTGGTTTCATGTTGATGTTAACCGCGCTAAGACCTCAACTCATGAGGAACCACGGAGGACAGAACGACATCAAACCGGTTTAATATGCAGATGTAAAAGCGACAATAGAACGCTACCGTGATGTATCAGCCTTCTGCAGAAAGGGCCCACGTGTAAAAGACATACACTAGAACTGAATTATCACAACCTTTCTTCATCTCAACAGTTTAATTTGGGACCAGGGAAACATTTTGCTGGCTCTTATTGTTAAAGATCTGGAAGTCAGGCATCCTTGGTAACGCATTACAAATTGTTGAGACATGTCAGAGATCTACTGAAATGCAGACATACTTTCTGGATTAGAAGATAGAGTCAGGATGCTCACATTCTATTTTGGCTGAAGTTATTACACCTACACAGGAAACACCTCTGTGCCAATGTCAGTCTATCACACAGTGCTTCTTCCAATGCCAAAAAAATTACAGTTTTTTTTTCTTGAAGCCACTAACAAGAAGCAGAAGAGAGCTCCAAAGCAGATGTCAACGCATATGACACACCTGCTGGAAAAAGTGAAACCAAGTATTTCTTGTGTGAAAAGCTGTGTAATAAATACCTGCCTATCTTTCTAGGCATTGTGGGCCCATTTAAGTGCTGGTGTAAATTCCTCACAAACCAGTACTTAGCGCTAAGGATTAACATGCTTTTCAGTACCCTCCATTTACTTCACAGCTTGGAAAAGTGTTCCAGCCTCTTTTTTCCTATTTTTTTTCTTCCCTCTTTAAGGAAGCTCAGCTTTTAGGTAGGCTATAAATTTTAATGCTCTGCCTAATTTATCTGCTTAAATGCGCTCAGATCATCTGTTACACCCATTACCTACCGCAATTTCCCTGTTCACTTGTAAGAACTGGTAACCTTGCTGGCCCTCGACTTTTGGCAGAATGGGTTTTTCATGGTAATTTTGGGTATTAACTCTACTTATTGTTTCTTTTCCCCTGAAAAGTGCAGTAATAATCAGGAAAGTGATTCCTGTAATGGCACCTTCATACTCAACTTATCGGCTTTTTCTCTTTCTGCTTCAGGGCATAACTGCTGATTAAAACCAAGATTTTACTTCATTTTGCCCTGTAGAGTCAATGACAGTTTAAAATCCACCAGTCTTATCACTTACTACTACCTGCTTTAGGCATATTGTTAAGGAATTGTCAATGGCATTATATGGTGCCACGAGATTATCACTACCATATGTATTTTTAAATATAAACTCTAAGCCACCTTTTACTTAATAGTAATTTCACTCAACAATGCAAGAAGCCTTAGCTAAAGGTTACCATTTTGGATTTGTTTGTTTTCCCGGGAGATAGGAAACACGGAATAAAGCATCCGATCATTTACATGAATAATGTTGATCAAGTCAGCTACAACTTTTTTGTTGAAATTTGCAGTTTCAGAATGTGTCTTGTTGAATTACAGTAGTATTTCCTACCCTCTAATTTTCTCCACCTTTTGTTATGTTACAGTTTGGAACTGAAATGGATTTAATTGGTCGTGTTACCTTGATACAAAAAAACTAGTCAACATAGTGAAGATACAGAAGTTGTACTGTGATACAAAAGTTAAGTAAACAAAAATGGTCTGACAGTAGTTGACTGCATAAGTATTTATCAGCCTGCATCAAAACTCGATAGAGGTACCTTACAGTTGCACATTTTTTGAGCAAGTCTCTAACAACTTTGCATGTCTGGATTCTGAAATTTTACCCCATTCTTTTTGGCAAAATTGCTCCAGCTTTGTCAGGTTGAATGACATTGTTGTTCTTATTGTGTGCCTTCAGGTCATTTCCAACTTATGTTAACTTACAGGTAAAGCTATCACAGGATTTTCTTTGCAAGCTTTGTTCAGAGGGGGTTTGCCCTTGCCTCCCTCTGAGGCTGAGAATGTGTGACCTGCCCAAGGTCACCCAGTGGGTTTCCATGGGTGACTGAGAATTTGAATCCTGGTCTCTACAGTCATAGTTCAACATTCAAACTGCTATACCATGCTGTCTGTCTTGGATGAAGACCCCTGGTGAAGAGTAACTTTCAAGTCTTGCCACAGATTCTCAGTTGGATTGAGGTCTGAGATTTGACTGAACCATTCTAAGACATTCAGATTCTTGTTTTTCAACAATTCCAGGATCACTGGGGTTGGGTCATTGTCCTGCTAGAAGGTGAACCTCTATCACAGTCCCAGATTGGTCGTAGTCTGGAATAGATTTTCCTCTAAAATATATCCTGTAAAATCTACGCTGTATTTGGGTCCATCCATCTTGCTCTCAATCTTGACCACTTTCACAGTTTCTGCTGAGGAAAAGTGTCTTCACAATATGAAGCTGCCACCAGTGTCTTTCACTGTGGGGATTGTATTTTCAGGGAAATGAGTACTGTATCTCCAACATGCCTTTTCAGAAATTCCACATGGGCTTTGATACGGGTTTGTTTCAGCAATGGCTTTTTTCACTCTTCCATAAAGCTCACTTTAAGGAACATCCAGATAACAGCTGTCTCATGGTTAGTTTCTCCCATCTCATCTGCGGATCTTTCCAGTTCCTTCAAAACTACTGTCATCTTGTTTGCTTCATTGCCTGCATTAACAGGTCACTGAGTTTTGGTGGATGACTTTTTTAGGCGAAGTTACATTTGAGACATATTCTTTCTATTTTGTAGTAATGGGTTTAACAATTCTCTGGGGGATGGTCATTGTTCAGATTTTTTTAAAAAAATTCAGATTGGTGCTTTTGCACAACTTTATGCTGGAGTTGTTTGTATAGCTTCTTGTTCTTCACGATGTTGTTTGCACTGTTATGTGCTTCTACAGACTCTAGGACCTTCTAGAAATAAGTGGATTTAATTTGAGATCATGTGGCATTGGAATTGGACATGGATAGACTGAATTTACCTGTTTAGCATGAAAGTTTTTGAGGTGTGCCACACCAAAGGAGTAACTAGTAATGCAATCTAAAAGTGCCAGTTTTGTTTCTTTAATATTTGTGTGACAATACAAATACAGGGCTGAGTATCTTAGTAACAATTCCATGTTCCGTGTTAGACAACAACATGTAGCAAAGTTGATGGGAGGTGAATATTTCTGCAAGGCACTGCATGTTCTCCAATATTTTTGGTGAATGTCCCAGGGCTATGTGAATTCAGCTTAATCTTTACAATGACAGCATGGCCTTGTAGAAAATACTTATATTGGCATGCTTACTGGGTGCCTCAGAAGAAAGAAATATACCTGCTAATGAGAGAGATAACAGGATGCAGTTTTCTGTTGTGCATCTATGGCAATGTTAGAAGCCTGGGTGCTGTGGAGATCTTCGAAAAGAAAAGATTTGATATGAGAACACTTTGATTTGTAGAACACCTCTGTAATAAAAGCACAATTTCCTCACTGAAATGTCTTCACTGTAGATAATGCCTCTTCATTCTAGCACTGAACAATTGATGGACACCCTAGGAGCTGTCTGAAACATAAATTCCTATATTTGGCATAAATTGCCTTCTTTCCTTTCTTGTTAATGAGTGCCAAAGTATAGTTTTGTTTGAGGAGTGCAGGATGGTAATGGATGAGGATTTTTTTTCTTCTTATATTAAAAAGATCATGTAAAAATTAAACTAAAAAATGTAAAAAAGAAATAAACTTCCTCTTTAGTCTATACTATACTTTCGGGGGGGAAACCCCCCCCCCGGGAATATTTGCCTTTTGAAATCCTTAGTTTGGCCCTCATTCTGCAGCTGGGGAAGTGGTGGACAAAAGAAACTTTTCCATGCTTTGAATTTAGAGAGCAGACAGTGATGATGATATTTTATCTCATCTGTCCTTCATGGAATCATTTCTTTAACCTCATAACAGCCTTGTGGTATGCTTATGGATAAGACAGATTGACTAGTCCAGTCTTTCCCAGCTGGCTGTGTCTCTAATATTTTGGACTGCAGTCTCCACTATTCCTTACCACAATAGGTGGTGCTGATGAGAACTGTGCTCCAAAAAATCTAGGGGTGTTGGTGAAGGGTGGACTAGTGAAAGCAAAGTCATCCAGGGAACAAGGATCTTCACCCAGCTGTTATCCCAAAAGGTGGAGAATCTTGAGGTTCACCAGCAATACCACCATCTCCTTAGAAATTGAGGGAGGCCTGCAAGAGGGGGGTAATGGCAGGATCTTTTCACCTGTGTATATGAGTACTAATTGTAGGACTCCAGTTAAAGGTTTAAACAGTGTGCTTTTATTAGACATTAGCAAACACACACACACAAGAAATCAAGCAGTCTCACAGACCATATATGCTTGTGAAGGGAGAAGTAAGAAAGTTTGGTTAGAGAGAGTTTTTGGGCGTAGAGGGTGATGTTTAACGGTCCTGGAGCAGAGGATCAAAGATGAATGACTCAAACATGAGGGTTTGAGGGCAGCACAGAGGAATGACAGTCTGGGGTGCAGCATGATGCCCAAGGTACTAGTGTGTTGCAAAATTACCTGGGATGGAGCTGGGTTTTTTTATACTCCTTTTCCTACCCTGAAAGGATGAGTGTCAATGGCTCTCTGGCAGAGTAAACAAAAGGGGTCGGGAATGGACTGATTATCTTACTTTGGATGGCAAAACACTGATGTGAGTCCTGACAGCCTCTTAATGTCTTGGTTGGGTAATGTAAATAGGGAAGGCCTTTGTAGGAGGTGCTTGCCTGTTGCACCTGGGCAGTTTCATTGACTATTGGATTCAGATGCTGAGTCACTGACAGGATTACTGGAAGCCTAATTATTCCAGGACTTCTGGCTTAATTCTTCTTGACCTTATGACCTGGCCTTGCTGACCTAGCCCAGGCACGCTGCCAGTGTCCTTCTTACCACATGTTTCCCAGCCATAAATGTCCAGTTTTTATATGAAAATGATATTTCTTGACAATTTTGCTATCCTAAAGGCTGGGGCATATAAGGGGGGATATAACAATGGTCTCCCCCACTCCAATTTGTCATTCTGTTATAGTCTGTTCCCCAAAGGGATGCCTTTCAGTTGTGTTGGTCAGCTTCCTTCCCCAGCCATCATGCTAGGGAAGGATAGAAAATGTCACTCAAAACAGCTGGAGGGGACATGGTCAGAAATGACTCTAAAGTTTGCTGTACTGTATTAGATTTTGGGATAAGAAGCACTTTTTTCTTTGTCAGCATGACAATAATGTTCTCACACAAGAATATCTCCAAAAACCCAATTCCCAACATATACCATCTTATCACAAGACATTTTGTAGACTTATAAAACACCTATGGGAATCTTTGGAAACACTCATGTTTGCAGTTATCAGAAGTGATTCTAGATATAACTGTATTGCAATATTGCAGTACTAAGAAAAGTGCACTTGATTAGAAGGAATGAATATTATAAGAAGACTGTAAAAGCAACACTGTATATGCTTTTGAGAAGCAATGTCTTAAGAGAAGTTAACTACCCTGTGCCTCTCAAAGAAATACACAGTTCTCTGCGAAACGTGAACCCTGAGGTCATAAAGGTGAGCAGATCAATCTTGATCAGACCACAAATTTAAGAGACTGCAGTGCTCTTTCATTTAATCTTCAGTAAAGCTTCATGGACATCATAAACTGACCAATCAATCTAACACAACTGTCTTTAGGAACTGATAAGATTAATGGTTTGCTGCAATAAGACTGTAGGATAGTCACAGTGATTTACTGGGAAGACTGCTTGATGATCCATAAGCAGTGTGGAGTTTTACAGGAAATCCAAAGATTTTAGTGCCTTTCTAACACCTTCTCTTACCCTTTTCACTCACCTACTAATCAGTTTTGCCCCACCCACCTTTTTTTCCTTTTGCAAGATGCTGCATTTTATGCTCAATAGCAGACATTTGCTATTGTTTGCTCAGTCCTATTGTTTATACAAACTAGAGTAGATCCATTGACTCAATGGAATTTGCCTGTGTTTTGACTCACCATTCAACAATGGATTCATTGAATCTACTCTAGTGGGGGTCTTCTGTAATTCATTCAAGATTCTATTCTGGTTGGGACCAATAACTGGATTTAGGCCACCTGTCAGCATTGTTTCATCAAAAACAACCTCATGCTTAAGAGTATAGCGTATGATTCAACTATTTATGTTGTCACTACCACTTTCAATGCTACTTTTATTTTTCTATTGAAAGAACATATATATTCAATGTCTCTTCCACCAAACTGCTTTCCTATTAACCTAGAAGCCATGATAATCGCTTTGAGCCAAACACTTTTAAGGGAAAGCATAAATTGGTAGTTACTAACATCTCTTTGAAAGATTGTACCTAAGAACTGAAGTAATTGCCAGAACTGCTTGTGCACTACCCTGTTCATGTCCATTTTACTTTCAGTAGCTATTCTCTTCTCATCCACACTGAATTTTAAACTCACCAGGGCACGTGTGTGTGTGTGTGTGTGTGTGTGTGTGTGTGTACATATACATATGCATATACATAGAAAAGTATGTTATGTTAAAGGAAAAGCACAGGATTGTATCAAGGCAAGATACAGGTCTGTTAAACTCCAAATCATCTATACTGCCTGGCAATAATTCTGTCCAGCATTTCAGGCAACAGTCTTTCTTGTCCTAACTAGAGACGACAGGGGTGGAATGCAAGGATCTACATGTTCTTTTGGAGCTTGGAAAAGTTGTTGTTGTTATTATTGTTATTGTTATTTGATGTGATAGCTCAGGGATTCTGAGTATTTTAATCCAAAAATTACTCCACTATTCTCTGTTTATTTTGAATTTGAGGCAAAGCGGCTTGCAAAAAGACAGAAAATCACAATACAAGCTGAACTATAACCGCTATATGGTTTAGGAGTCTGGAAGGAAAAGGGTAGAAAGTGAAATCAACAGAAGAACTGTGGCATGTATGTGCACCTACCAGTAGAAGACAAACACAGATAGTCAGTGTGTTACGTGAGCTCTACCAGAGGAAAGGTGATGGCAGAAAGAATGAGAGAAAGGGGTAATATGTACATGTAGGGATCAGCACAAGCAAACTTTGGGTCTTCCCCTCTGTGATAATGGCGTTTTCCCCACTATGTAAGTATTACAGTTTAAGAGAGCTAGTTCTCCTTCATGCTCACAAAGGGTTAGGTAATATCGATCGGAGGTCACATGACAGAATTGGCCAATCAAGGGGGAGAAAAGACAGAATCTTCTAGAAGCTTAGAAGAGTCCGTGAGGGGGAGTGAGGGAAGCCATTAGAGGCAGAGAAGGCCGCCTCCTGGCTCTCTCCAAAAATACCAACTTAAAAATGACTAACTGCTGTGAGTAGCGTAGAATGTGTTTAGTTAGCTGCTTTAGAACTCTCTTATTCTGGACAGTTTGGCTGATTCTGACAATGTATTTGTACTTATAATTATCTGTAACTAAGAAGCGTACCTGAGGGGGGGGGGAATGCCCTTTTATGAGCATTAGTTTCTTGTTTACCTTGCTTGTTTGAAATAAACATTTTTCTGTAAAGCCTCTGTTCCCTCTACATTCCCACACCTTTTTCCTCGGTGCACGTGTGGATAGGATTCCTCGTATCTCGGAAGGGGGAGGTGAGGAAAGGGAAGGATCTTGGAAGATAGAGACTGAGAATCCCCAAGCAACATCCCACTGCATTGCTGTAGAGTGGGGTTAAATCAGTGGGTGGTGGCAGCTTGGAATCTGGGGGAAATTCCTAGCTCCTTTTTCAAGGCTGAAGGCAGCATTGAGAGGGAAAAGGGTCCCCTTTTTCCCCCCAAATCTCCACACACTCCCAGCTGGAACTTCCGCAATATTTTATGCCCTTCTCCCACATAATGTGACCCTGGACCCCTATCTTCACTCTGAGTCTCCAAGGCTTTATCTGGATGTGGTAAATGCAAGTTCAAATTCCTATTCAAGCTATGTGGAGTTTGCAATGTCATTGTCTCAGTTTAACCTACCTCGCAAGCTTGCTGTGAGGGGAAAACAAAGGCAATGAAATCTTCTTCCTGGTTTCAGAGCTGATTCTTTCAATTTTTCTTCAATCACTTGAAATATTTAAAGTGATTTGCCAGCAGCAGGTTGGAGAAAAGTGGAGATAAATAAAATATATTCTTTAAGCAGAGACATCCAATTTCTGTTTGTTTGGCTAGGTGCAGAAAAGATAGCACTCTGGGAAATAAAACACAGCATCATCGATCATCATTTGCTCAAGCACATGAAAGAAATATTATTTACTGTTTTTCTAGCAAAGCAGTGGGCCCTATTCCATATTCAGCTAAATTAGAGTAATCACGCTCATAACCTTCAGAGACTTTATTCTCATCTGCATGCCAAAAAATTTTCAACTCCAGGAATAAATCAACAGAATTTTTTTAAAAATTCAGATCTTGTACCTGATAACACTGTGAAGGAAAGACAAGCTTCATGAAGTATGGTGTGGTTTAGACGTAGGCAATGAAGTGTCACAATAACTGAGGAAATGACTCCAGGACAGATGTTACAGGTGTGGTTCCAGCTTGAAGAGTAGGGATCTATGATCTACAACAGAGCCTTCTAAACTTTTCATGTTGGTGACACACTTTTTAGACATGCATCATTTCACGACACAGTAATTCAGTTTTACTAGCAAACCAGAGGTTAGACTAACCCTTTATAAGAGATCTGGATTATTATAATAACAAAATGTATGGGGATACAACATATCTCATAAAAACCTTTCACTTATATTTTTTAAAAACATATGATTTATTTATAACATATCACATACATTTCCAAGGCTTGAGTGGGGGGCTCGTTCTCAGTTCAGGGAAGTGACACACCTACAACCCTTCAGGTGACACACTAACGTGTCGCGACACACCATTTTGAAAGCCCTGATATACAACAATCATTTAGCAGACACAGCTCTTTCTGTCCACCTTAAAGAAGGAAAAGAATGACACGCCCTTTGATGACTAACTGAGAAAAACCATTATTGCAGTGGTTGGGTCATGTGATAAGAAATGGAAAGCATGGATCTTCAGAGTGGGCTATAATTGGATGCATATTTTCGCATTACAGTCTTATAGCGCGATTATTCCACTTTCCACTTCCTATGGAATCCTGAGGTTTGCAGTTTAGGGAGCAGCCGGCTGGCCCCTCCCTAAACTGCAAACCCCAGGATTCCATAGGATGTTAAAAGTGGAATAATCGTGCTAGAAGAGTGTAGTGTGGAAACGGCCTAAGACAAGGCCTTTCTGCACTACACTGTCATGGTGCTATTATTCCACTTGCAACATCCCATGGAATCCTGGGGTTTGCAGTTTAGGCAGGGCCCTTTAGAATTTGCAGCCAGAAAACTCTTTGGCCTCAGTAAACTACAAACCCCAGAATTCTACAGGATGTTGAAAGTGGAATAATACCACTATAACAGTGTAGTGTGAAAAAGAAACAGACATAGATGCTGCAAAGACGAACTGAGATGTGAAAAATAAATAGGCTGTGTAAAGCAGTTAAGAGTTTGAGGAAGAGCAGCTATCTTGTGTACACCATACTTGCTGGTTGGTTTACTGGAAGGGGGAAAGGGCTGTCCAGTAGAGGGCCCTTCTTTCGGGCCATTTCTGCACTACATTGTTATAGTGCTGTTATTCCACTTTCAACAGCCTGTGGAATTCTGGGGTTTGTAGTTTACTGAGGCCAAAGAGCTCTCTAGCTGGGAATTCTACATACCCCTCCCTAAACTGCAAATCCCAGGATTCCATAGGATGTTGAAAGCGGAATAAAAGCACTATAGTATGTAGTGTGTAGTATAGTGTGGAAATGGCCTCAGTCACACCACCACTTTCATAGGACAGATGTGTTTGGTGGGAACATGGGAGTTAACCTTCTTGGTGACTTCTCCCAGCCTTTAAAACTCCCTCCTTAAGGCAGCAAGGATGGCTTTGACTTTCCATCAAGATGTGAAAAACAGGCTTTTAGGAACTGACTGCAACACTTGTCAATAACTTTTTTTTTTATCTTTTGCCTTTTAAATGTCTCATTCACTTCATTGCTGCCAGCTCCCTAGAGAACCAGGAAGCTGATTTAGCTTTACTTGAGAGGGGACACTCAGGGCTGACTGTGTCTACTACTGCTCTAGTCATTTCCTCTTTCCAGAGGTCAACCAGGGCTCTGACAGAATAACCTGCCGAGGAGAGGCTGCAGCAGTTTGCTTCTGCCTGGATCCACAGGGAAGGGCAAATTTCTGCTGCCTCATCTCCCCCTCGAATTAATTAACTATAATGTACTTTTACTTTGAATTCATTTTGCAGCAATTGAAGTAAGTTGAGAAGAAAGGAGGAACATGGGAGGAGAGAGAAACTGGGACATTTTTAAAGCATCTGAAAATTGGAGGATATGAAACTGCAAATCCCAGGATTCCATAGGGTAGAACCTTGGTGGTTAAAGTGGAAGCATAGCACTATAATTGTGTAGTATGATGGGTCCCCAGAGTATGCTACTAAGAGGATCTGGACCTGCTTATGCAGTTCTATGCATGTCTAATAACAGTAAGAGATACTTAACTGTGCAGTCCCTGAGAAGCATATACACCCTGAAACATTTCACAAATGGAAATGAGGATAAGTGTGGCCAAACAACATCAGAGTGTGGTAAAGAGATCAAGTTATTAATAAAAAAGAACTCATACACTAGAAGAGGCTGCAGCAGTTTGCTGTTGTCTGAGCCTACTGGGAGGGCAAGATTTTGCCCTCTTCTCCCCTCTGCTGAGTTAACTGAGGGCAGACTACTTCTGCTAAGCTTAGCATTAAAGGGGAAAGTGGGAAGAGGAGAGAGAAACTGAGGCATCATAAAAGCAGCTTAAAAAGTAGAATGACAAGAATAATGGGGGCTATTCCTGCAGTGGTGGAGTTTGGAGTGTGTAGAGGGGGGCTGGGGGGAGGGAGGCAGGGCTACGGCACAGGGGCGTGGCCACTGTGTGTGGTGTGTGGCCATAATGCGTGGGGGTGTGGCCAGGGCATGCAGGGGCGTGGCTATGGGCCACGATGCCCCCAAAACATTGCTGCCTGGGGCGAACCACCCCCATGACCCTCCCGTCCCAACATGACTGTATTCCTGCCAAAATGGGATAGCTAGAAGGGATGCAGTACATTGCTATAACCTAAGCCATCTACAGGATTCTGGTCTATGAATGAAACTTTCAGCATATCTGATGAGAAGTAAGCCCTAATGTGTTTGATAAGATTTCCTCCAAAATATGGATGGGTGCATAAGTCCATCATTTTTGCTTTCTTCCACATTTTCTTCTTCTTTTTTTTTAAAAAAGAAATTCAAATTCTTTCCACTGAAGTCAAGGAGAAATAAATAAATTTTAGAAAGTTCTTGTTAAAAAAGAAACCCAGGGAAATTTTCACTCATTCTTGCTCCCAAGAAAACATGTGGATCACGAAATGATACGGAGAAGCAAAATTAGGTGAGCGATCATTTGATGAAATTTTTTCTCCCTTAATTACTCCTTCTCCCTTAATTACTTCCTCAATTGCAACTTTTTTTCTTATTAATTCACTGTTTCTTCCTAACCTATGTGAATAAACATTCTGGTGCATTTCCTCCTTACTCTTTATTGGCTATCTTGGAGTCGTTACAAAGTCCCTGATCTTCCCCATGGAGCTCTGAAGTGGCAACAATATAATTGTGTTGTATTAAGCAATTATCACAGAGTAAAACAAAAGTTTCTACTTTTTCCAGTGTCATCTATGTTTCTTTAAATTCATTTCAACCTTTGATTCAGTCCTGAAACATGGAAGAAAATAAGGTGCTGAATCCAGAGCAAAGGACTTTGGAAAAAAAAAATAACAGATTTAATTTTCATGTAAACAGAGTTCAAATCAAAGGTTCAAGAGTTTTCCCTTCAGGATCCCTTATTGGATAAACAAGGTCATAGACACTTTTGTACCCTCCATAAAATACCAGGAGGATGTTTGTAATTCTATAACATCCTCAGCAACTCTGTTATCACCAGAGCATCCAATAACATTACCCAGTATTATGCTAAGATACTGATGGGATGACGCATTTATGTCTTCAACCCTAGGTTGCTACAATTAAGTCTGAACATGAAGGAGAATGGGTCAGAATATTGGGGCTATGACTTTCCAGTTCCAAACTAAATAGCATGACCTTAGCAGCAATATTTTCCCATTCTCAGCTTTGCATGGCTTATTATCCAAGTCCTCTGAGAAGGAGAAGTAAAAATAAAATAAATTAAAATAAAATAAAATAAAATAAAATAAAATAAAATAAAATAAAAAGCAAGGTGCAGTGAGAGAGTCAGTGCGATGGATAGCAATTTGCAGGTTTGAAGTCCATTAATATCCTTGACCATATTTAATATAGCCTGCAGCCTACTTTTGGACATTTCCACACCTGGATGGGTGAAACCAAGAGTCTATGATCCTTTCCGCACCATACCTGGATCCCGCAACTTCCTGGCGTCATCCTGGCAGCGCCACTGGTGGGATGGGAGTGTGTCCCAAACGCTCTCCTCCGCATCCGGCTGGCTGCCGGCAGATGGGTGTCATTCAGCACACGCCCTTTCCTTCCTCAGTGCAGCCCAGGAAAAGGCTGCACTGCGCTGAGGAAGGAAATGCTTAGATAGCACTTCCACCCTTCCTGCACGGGCACCAGCCAACCAGCAAAAGCGTGATGATTTCTTCTGGTAATAGCATAACACGCAATCGCAATGGCTGGGAGCTTGACAAGAGTGGGATCACAACAATGTCGTGCAGCAGCAGACCGGTTTCAACACATCCCTATGCCAGGATGGGGCAGTAGTGTGGAAATGGCCTATGAGAATTGTCTGGTCTCATGACTGCGGAAACACCTGAATAGAAACTCAGGTCTGCTCATTTGGAACAAAAGTCTTCAGCATTACCGTCTTCCTCAACCTGGGTTCTTCTGGATCTGTCAGACTACAAGCCAGTCAGTAGGGGATGATGTGTGTTGTAGTCTGATAATCTGGAACAGAGGCTGCAGGCCTATGTTTGCTACTGTTGTTCAAATGGTGTTTGTGTGTTGTATTGATAATATAAGTTACTGCTAGAAATCTTTTAATTCTTTCTTTGTTATCCCTGTCCATCAGATTTCCAATAGAGCAAAAAAGATTACAGTGACTTCTTCTTCTTGTTGCTCACGGTTTCTATCTACCAAAAATTCCTTATGTGATCTCAGGCAAGCCACCTTCTCAACCCCAGTCCTCCTTACTTCCATCTGCAATTTAGATGGTAATGATACATTTATGTTACCTGGAGTTTTGTAAAGATTATAGTGAGATAATGCACTTGAAGTGCTTTGAACATTTGAAAGCACTATGCAAAAGGTCATGATCATGACGATAAAAGTGTAGAATGAACATTTTCACCGTTACTGATATTATGGATGGATTTTTTGTTTAAATGGAAAAAAAATAATCCAAAACATGGCAGGGAAGGGAGAACCTTTGACCCTACAAATGCTTTGGATTTCACATCTCACAAATCCCAGACCCTTTTTGTACCATACCTCAATTGCGGGATGTTCTGACGCCATCGCAGGATTGTCAATGGCAGATCAGGCTCTGTTTGCAGCCTCTTGTCTTCCGCAGGCACCTGGGTGTTCACGAGAAACCATCAGTTCTGCAGCTCGGCATCATGGACCACTCCCAGGTCCCGCCCCATCCCCACCCCAGCACCCCTGATTGGTTGGTTATTTATTTAAAAAATTTTTTGGCTGTCTACTGTGCTACCTTGCTACCATGCTACTGTGATAACGGTGGCACTGACTTTTTTTTCAGAAAAATGTAAGTCGGCCGGACCCTGGGGGCTGATGTCTTTGTGGGTGTGGGTGGCAATGTCAGCGCTGGGGCATCCTTCCTGGGCGACGTGTCCTATGGTGTTTGCTGGTACAAAGAGGGCAGCGGCTGGCCTGCTGCTGGGCGGAACTTCCCCTGGGAGTCGCTGAGTGAGGGACAGGCAGGGACTGCCCACACCCCGCCCACTCCCGGGTCATTCCCAGAAGGACACTGGACGGAGGCTCTGCATGGCCACAGTTCCTGTGATTGATTTGAGAAAGGCTGGTTATTTTCAGGTTTCTCCCAAAAATGAAAAAAAGCAGGATTAGCACTGCCTGCAACCGGGACAGCATCTGTTTAGCAGGAACATCATGCAGTAAGGCGGCTCCTCAAGGGGGAGTGGAGCGTGCCTAATGCGATATGAAAACAGCATGCGAAAAGGGCCCCAGTCAACATAGACAACAATAAGGAATTATGGGACTTGCAGTTAAAAGCATCTAAAAGTCTAAAAGTTCCCCACCCTTGCTCTACCAGTATATATTCCTTTTGCCTCCACCTCCGGTGTTAAAATGTCCAAACCTATACTGTCTGGGATTGACTCTCCCATCAAGCTTGGTACTGCCTAGCCTTAGGAGCAGTTCTCACTGAAACCCAGTACACTTTTGAATGAACACACATATCAGCAGTTTGCAAAATATTATTCAACAGGGTAAAGTTTACTTCTTTCTTTTCTCTCACCTGCCAAATGACTAGCAGGGGGACTAATGTGTTGGGAAATGAGAGAAATAGAGCTGATCTTTCAAGCAGACGAATGACATTGGAAAAACAGAAGCTGAAGAACCACCAGTCTCAGCCATGGTCTAGCAAAGAGAGAGAAATAAGTTTTTCTTTTTGGTGAAAATATGTAAAAGCAGCTTTAATTAGGTATGTTTTCATAATAAAATACATGGTCTAGTGGAGGAGAGAGAACGAAGAGAAAATGGCTTCTGGTTAAAGTGATTCAGCAGGAAAGTAGGGCCATTTCTGCACTGTTAAAGTGCTATTATTCCACTTTCAACATCCTGTGGAATTCTGGGGTTTGTAGTTTACTGAGGCCAATGAGCTCTCTGGCTGAGAATTCTAAATGCCCTTCCCTAAACTGCAAACCCCAGGATTCCATAGGATGTTGAAAGTGGAATAATAGCACTATAACAGTGTAGTGCGGAAAGGCCCAAGGTGTAGTAAGACATGCAGACAGAAACTCACTATAATGCTAACTAGTGAGTTAAAGCATGCAAAAATTGCTAACTCTAATATGGTAGAATAGAAAAATGGAGTACTGCTGTGTCGAAAATTTCTTCATTTTGGTTGCATGTTACCGCAGTTCATGAGATAAAGCAATGTGCAAGACTATAGACCTGCCGAAAACAAGTCCTACTAAATTCAACAGGGCACAGTTCCAATTCTGAGCAGTGCTGGGGTCTTAATCCACCGTTTCATGGAGTACCAGTATATCTTTCAAGAGCTTAGAAAAATTGTTTTAGATTACAACTTCCAGATTTGCTCAGCCAGCACAGCCACAGTTTCTGGAAATGGTCATTTAAAAAAGTAACTTTCAAGGGGCCACCTATTTTTCCCCCTGCTTCTTCATACTAGTAATGTCAAGCTTTGAATGTAAGTCTTGGCCTACATCTTGTCACAAAATGTCACCTATAAGAACATTCTCTCCTTGATAGAAATTATTCATGGTCAAAGCAGTGCATTCCTGTTGCATAACAATAGATGGCAGCAAAAGTCCATTTTTTGGAGAATCTATTGAGTGATCTACTGGGAACTGCGCGCATGTGTGTGTTCTTCTGTGCTCACTGACACCTCTCTAGATTTTATTTTCTTGTTCCAGAAATTCTACATATCATTTACTTTCTACAAAAGTCATCCACAAACTCCTTCATGTTTTCATTTTATGGGTTCTGTATTTGTTGAAAAACCACAAGCTCGTTACTCCTTGATCTAAATTGGACAGAAGGCGAAAAAAAAGCAAAAGAGAGGGAACAGGGAACAGCAAAGAACACCTGGACATTCCAAAGCAGTGTCCTTAAAAATTGATACTTCCAAGCTTTCATTCATTAAAATCCATCTTTCATTCCCCATTCTTGTTCATGTTGTGTTCACTGACAGCACTCTGTATACCATCCACATAGTGCTATCCAGCTTCTCTCTCTCTCTCTCTTTCTCTCTCTCTGTGGTAAACAATTCACATGGGCAGCAGTAAATGTCCACATAGGTGTTCTGTCATATCTGTTATACTCACTGGAGACTATTTCTTTCACTCATGAATTATTTAATAAATCCATATAGGAATAGGGAAACTGTAACCCATGGGCTGCGAGCAACTTTCGTATCCCACTTTTGCACCTAAATGGTGTCCTGAACATACCCAAATTCATGATACTGCCTTGCATCACTTCTGAGCACCAGGCTGTTTGCCTTTGGAGAGAAACAGAATGAACACCTGAATGCAAACTTCAGTGCTAAATAACTAATGTCTCTCTAAAGCCTGGGTGAACAAAAAGATGGTCATCATTGTGTGCCTTTAAGTTATTTCTGATTTATGGCGACCCTGAGGCAAGCCAATCATAGGGTTTTCTGGGGGTCAAGAGTGTGTGATGCACCCAAGGTCACCCAGTGGGTTTCCATGACTGAGGGGTGAATCAAACCCTGGTCTCCAGGATTTTGTAGATGACCTTCTCCATCACCAGAGTGGGAATCTTATGTCTTGCCTACTGCATGAAATTATTTTGTGAGCAGGCCCTTAGTCAAATGAATATTTCAGTATATAATGGACTGAATGGCTGGACTGATAGTGTCTGGGCATTTTGTGGTTCAGCAGATTAGCAGAGGACTGCTGAAATGGGACCTTAATCAATCAATGAAAGGGAGGTGATGCCCATCAATAGCTTTATAATTAGATGAAGTCTGGCACTTCTAGCTAAACTGATAGTTACAGTGGGAATGGGGAGAGACATTCCAGTTACCTCTCTAGCTAGGAAATGATCATGAGAAGATGGGAAAGTATTTTTCAACATTAAAGAACCTGTCAAGAACACTCTGCCACAAACCATGCTGCTGAATTGCACTCCATTTCTAAAGTCACAATGACCTTCATTATTAACTGCTCACCCAATCTGTCCTCATTAGCAGGACTTAGAAGAAACAAAATCCATTAATACCCGATTTAAGCAAGAAGCTTAACGGGGAAATGGATGGCACCTACTGAGGTTCTGTTGACCAGCTTGAACCTAAAGAGCCCTTCAGGAACACATACTTTCATCCTAAGAATTATTGCTAAATAAGTAGTTCTCTGAGGCAGATGTCAACCAGTAGCCTCAACTGTACTGGGCACAGTCCTTCCTTCACCTACTAATCTGCTTGATCCCATGTTCTTTAAGATCTGAAAGAAGCACCAGGGCTACTGAACATGATAAAATAGATGTTCTGTTCCTGTATGATGGTTTCTGCCCTACCTTTTCTTTTCTTTTTGAATCAAATCTTCATTAAACTTTAGCAGCACAGTAACATGAATACAGGAAAAGAAAGAACAAGAAATGTAATGCAAGAGAGCTCCCTCATCACTGCAGTATAATTATAAAAATATGGATGGGATAAAGTTGATAACTGATGTATTAATGAAGAATGTTATTCCATATGCAAAGTAAAAGGTTGCAGTCTTTGAGCTTCTGCCAGTCATTATGATTTTCTTTGAGTATATGTCATTGTATTTAAAGTCCGTTGCAATATTTCTGTTAATATTAGAAAACAAGGAAATCCAAGGCAGTGGCAGTGGCCTTGGATTTCCTTGTTTTGGAGATTCCGTCTGGGACCAGACTAATGGAAGAACTTCCTGTGTGCACCTGCCTAGGCGATAGCCTCCCACTATCCTAACAGACAGGTTTAGTGGGAATGCAAGAGAGGACTTTTTCCCTGGCATCTCCCTGTCTCCCATTCTGGAAGGAAAGGCTAGCTCTTTCCTTCCTGTCCTTTCATTAGCAGGCAAAGAACCTTTTATTCCAGCAGCCTTTGGGGAATAGGCTCTTTTACAAGAAAAGGTCTTTTCATAGTGTCCTCTACTACTTCAATTTTTTCTTTTAAATCAATGTTTTAAATCGTTTTAGATCTATGGACAGTTTTGTTATTGTTGTTATAAGCTTTCAAGTTGACTATGACCTACAGTGGCCCTATCATAGGGTTTTCTTGGCAAGATTTATTCAAAGGGGTTTCCCATTGCCGCCTTCTGAGTCTGACAAAGTGTGACTTGCTCAAGGTCACCTGCGGCTGAGTAGGGGATTTGAACCTTGGTCTCCCAAAGTCCACTACACCAAACTGGTTCTCTGATAGATTAATACTGCTTTAATCATACTTTCTGTATGTCTTTACATAGCAGCAGGTGTTTTTATTTATATTCTTTTTATCTTGCAAGCTGCTTTGAGTCCCAGCTTTGGGAAAAAGGTAGGATATAAATAAAGTAATAGAACAGAACAGAATAGAATAGACATTCCTCACTCTCGCAATCAAACCCGGCAAATGTGTGTCAAAGAGAAAAAGGAAGACAGCAAGACTAGGAAGCAGAGGAAGAAACAGAAAGGGGAAAGGGGAAGGAGGAGTGAGGCCAGCCAGCCAGAAATACACAGTTAAAACAACTAAGCTTTAGTGACATATAAATAAAAGAGTGCTTGGAACTCAAAACCCTGTGTGAGGCATGCATAGGTGTCTGATCGGGCAGTGAGATATCAAAGGTAATAAAATGCTGAAATGCAGAGTACAGGTGGTAGAGTGCAATTCAAAATCTAGCTAAAGGGCAGTAGAGCAGCATTGGGGTGCTGTTTTGACTTTTCACTTCTATTGGAAAAATGTAAAGGTCAACACTGTGACCAAGCTGCTGATTCAGGGATTTAGCACTGTGTATAAGTATGGGAAGCAAAAACTAGTATGATGTGTCTGTGTGCGTAGGATCATGTTATGCACATTTTTGGCTCTTCCCTGGACTATCTGTTTTAGCAACTGTGCACCATAAGCTCACATTTTGTCTGACATTCTTCCTCATATTTAGACAGCAAGTCCTGTGTTAGAATCATTGAATTATAGAACTGGAAGGGTTCCCATAAGGAGGAATAGAAAAGAAATCTGTTGGATTCACATTTCTATGTGAAAATATCCATACTGTGTTTAAGGAGACGGATTAACAGAACACAAATGAATCTTCCCTAATAAATATGCACCTTTGCAATGCTTGCAAAGCATTTTGGAGGGAACAAATGTGCAGAAAACCAAGTGCACATCTGAAAAAAAATACACGGGCACTTAGAATTACACACAAGCACACTTTGGTGAGAGAAAAAATGCGTACAAAATGTATACATTATTAAAATGTATAGAGAGCCTCAGAAGAATTTAGAAAAAACATGTACAAAATACACGAGTTGCAGTCCAATACAGAATAAGGACAAAATGAGATTACTGGCAATAATTTAAGAAATTGAATAAGAATAAAGGATTTTTACATTGCAAATTGTAAGTATTGTAATAAAGTTTTTGTTTAGTAAATGTTGTTCTAATTGGGTTGCTCTGAGGATTTTACATACCTCACCTGCACCTATCTGGGAGAAAATACTGTCAACATGATTTAAAACAATTCTTCTCAGAGTGTATCTATAGTACGTAGCTATAGCTGTTTGAAACCTCCTTAATTGTTATGGCTGAATCCTAGAGAAACTTGGGATTTGTAGTTTGGTAAGGTCCTTGTTCTCTGCCAGAAAGCTCTAGTTCTGTACTTCAGGGGAGGGCATTAGAGCTTTCAAGCACAGAATTTTAAATGCATCACTAAACTACAGATTTTCAGATTCTGTAGAATGGAGCTGTGACAATTAAAGTTGTACCAAACTGTCCATGGCAGATACCCTTTCTGAGCATATACACTCTGAAGTTATAACAGTTTATACCATTTTATGTGCCATGACTTCATCCTCAGGAATTGTAGTTTGGGTGGTACTTAGAATTTCCTGATAGAGAGCTTTAGCACTGCATGGTTCAGGCAAAAGAACTGAAGTTCTCTAGCAGCAATTTTTAAGTACAGCACTCAAGATTTCATAGGACAGAACCACAGCAATTAAGATGGTATGAAACTGTGGAGTCTAGATACACTCTTTCAGTTGTGTTTTGTGCTTCAAAGCTGGTACCCATTCAAGCCATAAGCATGCTGTTTACATGTTCATTAATGTCATCTGAGCCACTTAATTTTACTGTGCTCCTAATATATCAGAAATACTAAGTGATAAAAAATCATCCAACTGGGGAAAAATATTATAGGCTGATTTATAGTTATAGACTAGCTAAAAGGAGTTCAGCCCATACTTGCTGTCGCCAAGCCAAAACAGATGGCTAATCTTAATTTACTGTCCACAAAGAGTGCAGTGAATGAGCAGATTTTTTTTTAAAGAAGCAAATAGCCAATGCAGTTCTGCCTATTACAGACGGTAGGGCAGGGTATTGTTTTCAAAATGACTCAGGCAATCTATTATTCCTTTCTGTGCTTTACTACCGTCATCCTTCATGGCACTCACACTGATTTTGCTTGTCCTTTCCACCTTCTTCCCTATTTATTTATACCACATTTTTGTTTGCTCAGATTTTTATGACATCAAGCCTTCAATCCTATCCCCGCCTATACGGAAATAAGTTCCATTGAACTCATAGGATCACACTGCTGCTGTTTACGTACCCATGGGAAAATGATAGATGTTATCTCAGTCATGATTACATTCATCCCATTATATTGATCAGCAGTAAGCAGACATCAAGACTGAGGGATCCACCTTACTTACTTACTTACTTATTTATTTTTGCTAGATTTTCTAGATACTCCAGCCAAAGCCAGATGCAAAAGATGTTTCATGGAGTTTCATGGCTGCTAGTCAGGACTGCTGTATAGTGTTGTATATCAGTTGCGGGGGAATTAAAGATGGAGGGTATAGTTGCACTCATGTTCTTCTTGTCATCCCTGATAGACCACCATGGAAACTGAAAGTTGGACTATGTGGGCCTTTTTGTCTGATTCACCTTAGCCCTTCTTATGTTCTTAAATATACTTAGGCCGTTTCCACACTATGATTTCACTTTTAACATCCTATGGAATCCTGGGGTTTGTAGGCCTCAAAGGCCCTTCCCTAAACTACAAACTCCAGGATTCCATAGGATGTTGAAAGTGGAATAATAGCGCTATAACAGTCTAGTATGGAAATGGACTTAGAATCAATTCTGATTCCAAGGATTTGTTCTGAGTACCAGAACAGAGCAGAGTTTATAGTCCTTCCATACAACAATCTGCATTTGGTTACAACAAGGTTCTTTCATTTCATTTTACAATTTAGGGGGAACAGAGTGCTGCTATTTTTGCTATTGCTATTGTTGAATAATGGAAAGTTAGAAAACCTGGTCAGTCTTCTTTAGATTCCATGGAGATCTACCAGGAGATCTTGATTTACCTTCTGTACCCTGATGTACATAGTGTCAGTGCATGGAGAGCTAAGTAGAAAGTTCAGTGCAGCAGGCAGGAAGAGAAAGTTAGTGATAAGTGAGAAGACACAGATTGAGGAAACAGCTCCCTGGAAGTTCTGGGCACCACAATTCAAGGAGAATATTGACAAAAAGAAGATTGAGAGGTGACATGACAGCCATCTTTAAATACTTGAAGGAATGTCATGTTGAAGATGGTGCAAGCTTGTTTTCTGCTGCTTTGGTGATTGGGTGTGGAGCAGTGGATTCAAACTGCAGGAAAAGAGATTTCACCTAAACATCAGGAAGAACTTCTTGACAGTCAAGGCTGTTTGACAGTTCAGCTGTTTTTTTTGGCATTGAGAAGATGGTGAAGGAGGGGTGAAGAAAGGCTTTCATTGTTGTGTTGCACAACATGTCTGCAGTAAATGTAGTAAAGAATGGGATTCTCCTGTCACTGAGTGTGCTTAAGCAAAATGGGCAGGTAAGCAGCTGCCTCCAGAGCCACTTACTGAACATGTGTGAAGAGCAAAACAGAATGAAAGGGGGAAAGCGGATTAGCTACCTTGGCATGTTGGGAAAACATAGCTCTGTAAGTTTGGCCACCCGAATAGAAATCATAAGAAAAGTGGAAGCTATTGAAAGAAAAAATATATATCCTAGGATGCATTCTGGAAGAAGCTTTCAGCTGGTATCTAGAAGACTCAGAATATACTTGTTTCTGTATCCAAAGTTTACTGACCTGGTTGTTTCCATTTTGTGTGTGCATAATTTTAGTTTTGAATAAAAAGTTTGTTGAATGATGTTGAACTCCTGTTCTTTTTTTGTGATGTAGGAACCTATCCCTATTCTTTCCATGTTATTCCTGCCTCTGGTACCAAAGTTTCTGTTAAAGGAATAAAGCCCAGGAACATCTCTACTTGGTTCACTGAGGTATGCCTGTATAGACACAGGCCATTTCCTCACTACACTGTGATAGTGCTATTATTCCACTTTCAACAATCTATGGAATCCTGGGGGTTGCAGTTCAGGGAAGGGCAATTAGAATTCTCAGCCAGAGAGCTATTTGGCCTCAGTAAACTACAAAACCCAGAATTCCACAGGATGTTGAAAGTGGAAAAATAGTAACAGTGTAGTGCAGGAGGTCTTAGAAAGCTCAGTCAGGACAGGGGCTGGACCCTATTGTAGAGTCTGTATGAGAGCCAACACAGAGTAATGGTTTGAGTGTTGGGGTAGGAGCCTGAGAGACCAGGATTCAAATCCTCAGTTAGCCATGGAAATCCACTGAGTGACCTTAAGCATGTCATGAATTTTCAGCCTGTGAGGAATTCAATAGCAAACCCCCTCTGAACAAATCTTGCCAAGAAGACCCTGTGATAGGTTTGCTTTAGGGTTACCATGAGTTGGAAATGACCTGACGGTACACATTACCACAAACACCACAATGTTATGTCCCACTTCTCCTTTCCCTCATTTCCACACATTTCTTTGTTGCATACCTTTGATTTTTTTAAAAATTGTGTTGCATTCTTCTATACACATGGAGAAAAAATCCTTCAGGTATGATCAGAGGTCAACATTTGGTTTGGAAAAACAGGTGGTTTTTATGTTTAACAGTGTACCTATTTTAGGGTGATTTGTCACTTCTGGACTCTTCCAGGAAAGGCAGTTTACCCTATTTTGCCAGACAAAGCGCACTCTGCCGGAGATGGGAGTAGAGGTGAGAGGCTACAACCTTAGAATGATAAAACAATAATGGGACTCCAAGGATAGCCTAAGCCCATCCTTTACCTGTATAAGAATCCACTGCCAAAGCACCCTTGAGAAGCTGTCATCTGACCTTGCTTAGGTGGCCTGTTGCCCAGGGCCATACTTTGCTGAACCCTGTTCTAGATATATCCCTGTGGGTATGGAACTGAAAGGCTAGAGTGAATATAAATGCAAAAATTATAGGTGGAGAAATAAACCTGCACTGATAAACTGCTTATGGAGTGAGATTTTTAAAAAAGTCTTCATCCCTGTTCAAGTTTCAGGAGATAGGCATCCCAATATGCTTGTAAGTATCTCTCTACTGAAGCTACAATACCTGCATCAAATACAGAGGGCTTCAGTTCACAAAAGCTTATGCCAAATAACACAGTTAGTCTTGCAAGTACCACAAGACTCTTTGGTGAGATTGAGTATGTATATCCGGTTTTTGTAGCAGCCCCTGTACCTTTTTTTTTTTTGAGGGGGGGGGCTGCTATCAAACATAATGATAGGTGATAGCCTTGGTCTGAAAAATTCTGCCATGCTTCAGTGACAGTATACTGAAATTAAAATTATAAGCTCAACAAGACAGGAATCAACCCTCTTGTACTTTGTTAAACTGCACTTCATAATGATCATCATGATCACCAGCATCAAATCCAGAATTTGCTTCTGCCTGCTGTCAAAGAATTTGGGGCCCTTCTACCACTTAATACTGACTTGAATAGGAGACAGGAACTCCACAAATTCCCTTAATTAAACATGACCACCACCCATTGAAATAAATTCCTATCCCAGCAGTACAGTGGGACGCTGGCAGTTGGCCACCACTCTCTAAGCTTAGAGATCATTTTTCCTCCCCCCAAATCCTCTGGGGGAGAGAAACCCTATCTACATGTGTCACGGAGAAACATGTGGAAATGGAGAGAAAGTAGGGAGTTCTTTATGGGAAAGCATTTATTCTAAGAATAGGCAATATAGATAATAGAGATAAGTTACTCACATCGTTGGTCAGTTTCTGAGATGGTGTGCTGAGGCAAAGCTGGGAGGCGAGGTCTAGCAACTCGTATTATGCCCCCTCTGGTTGATGTCTTAGATGTCCTTCCCTATTCTTTGTCTCTTGAGGGTTTATATAACTTTTTCATCGAAGCATCTCGAAGATTCTCACCTTCCTCCCCAATAAATTGGGCAAGTATCGCTCGTGACCTGTGATGCTGTTCCCCAATAAAATGTAACTTAACCCTAGCAGTTCATTAACCCTTTCTATACCTGGAAGGAGAACTATCTCCCTTCAGCTCTGTTACCTGGATAATGGGAATCCCCCATTATTACACCTGCCTGCAGTATCATCCCCAGTAGAATTCCACTTTACAATCACCCACTATTGTAGCAGGGGCTGAGTTATATGATCAGCAGAATAAAGTGGTATTTTGGCAAGCGGCAGCCAAAACATGGGCCCAGATACCCTGAAGGCACCAGATTCTGTCTGATATTGGAAACTAAGCAGAATCAGCTCTGCTTACTACTTGGATGGGAGACCATCAATGAATACCAGGTACTATAGGCTGTATTTCAGGGAAAGGAAACGGCAAAACCACCACTGAGTATTCTTTGCCTAAGAAAAACCTATGAAATTCATGGGGCTGCCATAAACACATAAACAACCTAAAACATCTGGAGAGCACCAGGTTGCCCATGCTGGTATAGATCTTTAGATTCTGTGTATTAGATGTTTGCACAGCACGCTACCTACGGACTCTACGGCAGGAGTGGGAACTGTCCGGCTCATGAACTACATGCAGTTCTTTGAGGGTCTACTGCAGTTCTTGAGATGCCCATTAATCCCCCTCCCAGGTCCTCGCACTACCTATGTTTTGGCAATCCTCAAACATGCACAAAAGCTCATTGGGGGGCTGCACAATGCTATTTTGGGGAGATCCCCACCCTGAAGCAGCCAGCTGCCCAGAATAGCCCAAAGGTGATCAGAAATGACATATCATCACTTCTGATTACCCAAAATGTCATCCATAATGAGGAAGCATGGCTCTCTAGAGCTCCAGAGAATCCTAAAGTGGGATAATGCAGCCCTTTGGGCTTCTTAGTGTACCCACTCCTGGCTTTAATTCAACTACAGATAAAGCAGATTTTATTTTGGAGCAGAACTAAATACTTGCATAATTCAATGGGACATATACATACTCAGGTTTGGGAGAACAGGCCTTAAATCTCTGTAAGATTCCTGTTGGCAAAGTATGCTTTCATGTTAATAACTTAGATGGTGAACAAATGTATTCTCTCAGTAGTGCTGTGACAGATGAAAGAACTAATATTCCCCAAACAGAAAACGTCCAAGGTGCCGCCATGCAGTACTGAAACATTGTCCCAAGTGAACCACTCACCTGCTACTTCTGTGGATTTTAACGTGCCGTGTAACATTTCTAGCTAGCCCTTCTGTAATTAAGTTAATAATCTTGTGGAATGAGTGCATCAGCAGGAATGAAAATTTCATGAAGTATAATTGCTTTAGGAGAAACAGGGCTTTGAGAGTGGAGGGGGATCCAATTATGTCTGCCTGCTTAAATGCCACAAATGTTTATTTCTAGTGTTTCCTCCTTTGTTAATATCCTTTTTTTTTTTTTAAAGAGCTCTTCAAAAAAATTCATGTGGTTTAACTTTAGGGCACCCATACTGTTTGGCCAAAAAGTGTTCTTTTTCTGTTGATTTCCCCAAGCATTGCATGTATAGGATGTTCCTAAATAAGCACTTTGAAATGCAACTCAAATCAATATACTCATAAGCCCATGGTAGGAAAAAAGGACAGAGGTCTACAGAGTACTGATTTTTGCTTTGAAGTCTTTAGGTTTGATATATAACAGATGATCAAAATTATTGAAATACAGCTAACCTTTTGAGAGACCACATTTCCAAAGCTGTCTACCTGGAGCAGGATGAAGAGTTTGTTGGTGCTCCATCTGGCTGAGGCTTAATACTCTTTGCTTTCAGCGTCTTCACTAATGCAAGGCCACTTGTGCTTTCAGGCTATTTCATCCTGGAGTGGCACTGCTGGCATGCAACTGTAAAGCAATGATCTTTTAATCAGTCCTGAACTTCAGAACAGAACTTTGAAAATTAGTTTTAAAAAGTAATTCATTACAAGTAAAGGAGTTAGTTATCACTTTAGAAACAACTTTAAAAGTATCTCTTCATTTTCTTGTTATTCAAAGTAGCTAAACAGTTTTGATTGCCCCCTGCATGTTTTAAATAATACGGTACAAAACATGCCAAAAGAAGTACCAAAAAGTGCCAAAACATCCTCCTGCGACTATAAAAATAAATGGCTGGAATCCTGTTGGGGAGCTATGAATGTGTAACCCGGAGTTATGCTTCTGTAACTGTTTGGTATTTGCAATGCCTCCGTATTCCCTAATTTAGGGGACACATAGGGACTGTGAAAGTCCCCCAGTCCCCACTTCCCAGGAAACAGTCACTGTGACTGATGAATCTCCATTCCCCTTGACATTTGGGAAGCAGCTGGCTGACACTCCCATCCTACCCATATGAACACTGTCTGGTGTGAAGGGGATTTGTGACAAGGACCCTGCTTCTGCCTATTGTGATGAAGATCATTCATCGGAGAGGGTGGGAACACCACTCAGACGTATCCTGAGCAACAAAGGAACAGAGCCTTATTGACTGTAGTGTCTCCTGCCAGTAAGTGGGGATTGGGCGGGTTGGACAGGGGTCACTGCATAGCCACAGAACTACAGTGGCTATACATTTGTAACTCCTCAACAGAATTCCTGCCAATATAACTATAAAAATTACTGTTATACCCCTAGAAGGGTGACAATATCCCTTGTTATGTTATAGTTGTGTCCTAATTTACTTAGGTCTTAGGAGTTAATGACAAAGAATTCAGTGTTTACTCTGTTGCAGAAACAGGATCACTAAATGTCTGGGTTTGAAAGGACAGATGTCATTCATAATTGAACTCAGGGAGAAATGTGGCCAGTCATATAGGGATGGGGGTGACGGGGCAGTGCGCCCTGGCGGCATGTTTTTGAGGTGCGGCAGCTCCTTGCTTGTCTTCCCCCATGCACCGTAGCGCCACCCTCATGTGCTGTAGCCCCGCCCTGTCCATTGTAGCCCCACCCACATGCAATGTAGCCCTGCCTCTGTGTGCCATAGCCCCACCCCCACCTACTGTAGCCATACCACATAGCCTTGCCCCCATGAACCGTAGCCACGCCCCACATCATAGCTATGCCCCTCCGCCCACCCCTCCTCCACGCATTCCAGGCTCTGCCACTGCATGTGACCCTCCAGATAATTGTTGGACTGGATTCCCCATCAATTCCAAGTAGAACAATAAGGATTATGTGATGCATTGTGACATTTGCAGTCCAATACCATTTTGAAAGTGACATGTTCTCATCCCTCTTCTAATTATAAGACGGACAAACTTTTCGGAAAACCCTGCAGATTTATTTTCAAATTATGTTCCCCTGAAGTGAGCCATAGGAATAATTCTTAGCTGAAATACACTGGGTGAATTAGTGGAATAAAATCATTTTTATATGTCCTGAGACTCAGGGCCTTTCCACACTACACTGTTATAGTGCTATTACTTCACTTTCAACATCCTCTGGAATTCTGGGGTTTGTAGTTTACTGAGGCCAAAGAGCTCTCTGGCTGAGAATTCTAAAGGCCCCTCCCTAAACTGCAAACCCCAGGGTTCCATAGAATGTTGAAAGTGGAATAATAGCACTATAACAGTGTAGGGCGGAAAGGCCCTCTTTCACACCAGAGGACTGTAGTCAAATTGGAAAGAATAAAAGAATCAGAGTTAGAGGGAGTCTCACGGGCCATCATGTCCAATTCCTTGCTTAGTGCAGGATCTCCAGCTAACGCATCCCCAGAAGTCCAGCTTCTTTTTGGAGACTACAGAGAAGTAAGCCCCAATGTCACAAGGTTCCTTCTAATATTCAATTGAAATCTAGCCTCCTCTAATCAATGTTAACTTCTCACAGGAATTATGGCTAATATCTTGTATCCACTTCCAATGTTGTTTCTTGGTTTGAGCAAATGATTTGAGCAAATAAAATGCTATAATCTCTTTCATGCCTTTCCTTCAGCAGAGTACATGTTTTACAGCCCAGCTTTATAGATGATGGCATTTTAAGTGGAGTGGGGAATGTGAAGGCTCAAGTATTTAGATTGCCCGAATTTAATCCCAAATGTGTCAGCCTACAGAGTGGCAGTTCGACAAGCTGAAATGAATCAATACAGCTTCTATTTTTCCCTGTCAGGCCAACAGACAATCTATTATGAGGCCCTACTGCTAACAGAAATAACCATATTACCTGCTTTAGTTGATTAGTTAGATTTTGTACAGATGGACTCTCAGTTGACACCTGACTGTCCCAACCCATTGTGAGCTAGGCTGTATGTGGATTTCCAGATCTGTTTTCCCCATGACATTGGAAAAATTGTCTGGCTTATTCTATTATTAGTGCCAACTAGAGTGCACCCAATGTTTAAGTGGAAGTTATGCAGGTGCTGAACTGTCATGTTTCCATGGATTCAGTAGACCCCGATGTGGATCAACTCTAGCTGGGATCAATGGTTAAATTTAGGCCTTTTTGTGTAGGTCCTCAGCGTGCATCCAAAAGATTTGTAGGCTATGGATAACCCAGAGCATAGCAGAAGGCAGAGCAGTAGCCACTGGGTACTTCAATGGCACTGGAACAGTGAACTTGCTGTGGGGTTTAGTCTAGTTTAGGAATAGGATTGAGCAGCTTGGGTTAAAACCAAGAGTGAATTCACTGCGCTACTGTAATTAGGAAGCCACCAACCACGATTGAAGCTGTTTGCTGCTTTTATGGTCTCCATGATATTTTGATAGTTCACAGAAGGCTGGTTAAGAATGGGTGAACATTTCATTCATTTATTTTTGACAAAAATCCACCAATTTTTTTAAAAAAATACTTTCATAATTGTGATGGAAAGAATGATCACATCCTTAATTTTTAATGTATCAAATGTGGGACAAACTGAAACTGAGTGATTTGTCCATCCAGATCCGGGACACTGCATTCCTAACTCTTGTTTAACCTGAGCCCATTTCTGCGCTACACTGCTATAGTGCTATTATTCCACTTTCAACATCCCGTGGAATTCTGAGGTTTGTATTTTACTGAAGCCAAAGAGCTCTCTGGCTGAGAATTCTAAATGCTTCTCCCTAAACTGTCCTTTCTCTTTTTCACTACAGGTTCCTCATCTAGAGCTCAAATGGCAGGCAAATGCAACAAAGTGCTGTCTCTATACCAGGAATAGTTTGTACATATTTCATTTGGATAGTGCCAAGGACATTTTTGTCTAAGACATTCCTAATAATTGGAATTTTAAAAATATATATTCAGGGTGGAAAAAAAAACACCACTTGCAGTTCTTAAAAAATATGGAAGTAGGAGAAGGCCAAACTGACAAACGTTTCTGTCCCTAAGGCTGACTCAGGCCCTTTCCGCACCTTACCTTCTTCTGGCGCTGGGGTATGGGGATCGCGTGAGCAGCCTCCAGCAAGAGGCTCTCACATCCAGGGTCCTTCGGCTCCACATGAGCTGCCGGCTCGCACAAGAGCCCCACCTCTTCCTTCCGCAGCACAGCCTGGGAGTTTCCCAAGCTGCGCTGGGGCAGGAAGCGTGAGTGGCGTGGCTCCAGAGGCTCCGCACGCCAGGGAAGTGTGTGTGGGGCCCGGGAGCAATGCACTATCACACATCATTTTCAGCTTCTAGCTGAAAATGAAAAGGTGTGTGATCGGCGCCTGCCAGCCCCTGAAGCATTGCGTGGTTGTGAGTGCGTCATGCAGATCGCTCCTCACAATCGCGCGACACTCCAGGCTCTCTTTCGAATGGCATTTTCCATGCAAAAAGGGCCTCAGTCATGTCTTTATTTGCCTCGCTTCATTCTCCTTCAACTCATCTCTGTGCATTTACTTGACTGACAGTTGAAGGTATGAACTTTCCCCAGCGGGAAGCATTGCTCATCGGACCATAAGAATATTTGCTCTGTTGTCTTAGATCTATAATGGCCCAATGGCACATACAAGCCATTGCTTGAATTGTAGCCATCAAATGACAAATCTGAATGTGTGAACCAGCCAGCAGCAGGACTCACCTAAGGCAAGTGTGTGGCTTGATGGGAAAAAAATGGGGTCTTTCTGCCACAAAATACAAAAAAGGGGTGCCTACGAAATGCTTGTAAACATTTTGAATACCATTTATCTCTCTAAAATCCGTACTGCATTTCAAGCTTTGACAGGCTCATCGAATTCTAAAAGTTCTACATGTAGAGCTGGTTTCCTTTCATCTTCCTAACTGTGATACTTGGGTTCAAAGCACATTGTATGTTTAAAGACTGTTATGTTCAAGATATTTACAAATAACTTTAAGATGACATGGGTAGGTTCCAGAGGCCAAGAGAACTTTTTTTTATCCCTGGGGCCAATCAGGGGCTGATAGACCCCTCCAAAATGAAAAACCAAAACAAAACTGGAAGTTCACCTTTGGAGTCCTTTCATACTACACAGTTATAGTGCTACAATTCTGTTTTAACTGCCACAGCAACTTCCTATAGAATTCTAGGATTTGTAGATTAATGAGGCACTAGAGATCTCCGGCTGAGAATACTCAACTATCCTTCTCTAAACTTTAAATCCCAGGATGCCAGAGGATGTTGCCATGAGAAAAATAAAACCCTAGCATTATAACTGTATAGTGTGGAAGGGTCCTTGACTTTGAAAAAAAGTTGTTGTGTTTTTGTCAGAGAATAAAACAGTACAGGAAGGCTCTGCAACCTATTTATAAGGTGAATTGCCACAACTGAAGGCTTCCAGGAACAGAATTTCATTTTATTTTTGGCTACATTTTTTTTAGGTATGCTGTGTTGGGGATGGGGTGACTGGGGACATGTGCATGAGGAAAGCAAAAGTAGTTCACAGATCACCCTTTGCCCACCCCAGGAGACTGCCATCATTACCAACACCACTGACATCTTGCCACTGCATGCCCATGCCTTCAGACCACCCAGAAACATAGGCAAAAGCTTTATCAAAGAAAAGACAGTAGCCCTTTTCAGGTATTCAAACAGGTGGAACCAAAGTGCAAGGGAGCAGAGAGGAGCAAATTATGTCCTAACATACCTCCATTGCAACATGTGCCATGTAATCTATAAGCAATCAGAAGTGTTGGCAAGGAAAGACCTCCTGATCAGGTATTGATAGCCCTGTGGGCACAGAGCTGATGTATGGGGCACTTGGCACATGTTCTAATACAGGCATGGAGAAAATGTGGTCTGTGAGCTTCACACTACCCAAGGGGCCTTTAGTGCCCCCAGACACTACCAAAAATCACTAAATGCTATAGGCAAGAACGTATACCCCCTCCAACAAAAACATCTGCTAAAAATAGCAAAAACAAACAAACAAAAAACAAACCCAAAAAACCATGAAAACCAGAAATTCTAGTTTTACCTTCAGGGGAAGGGCAAGCCCTCCATACAGATTTCTTGCATATGGGCTATTGCCTAATCAAATAGGTCCTTTTGATCAACCTGTTCAATGTCTTTCACGTGAAGAGGAAAATTTGGCTGTGCTCCTTTACCCAGCTGCCAGTGTTCTGCTGTCTCCTAGTTACAAAACCGCATGATGTATGTCAGATCAATAATCTCATATCCTTGAGGCATATAATCCCCATGTAATGGATTATACACTGTACCTTGGTGGGGGTGTGAATTTCATTATTCTTATTAAGATGTCATTTCCACACTACCTCCATTCATTTTCATTTTTCAGTGTATGGTTTCACTGGCTTTGCTAGCCAAGTGCAATAATATCTTTCAATTATGTTACAGACTGGTGGATCTAGCAACTAATCTTCAGGGTGTAAAATGTTTTCTTTCGATATGGTCTGAGAGTCAATAGAGGCACTAATATGGTTGTTAATTCTCTGAAAGGATGGTTTTCACCCTGAGTGATCACTGCACACTGGTTACGCTGAACACAGCAGACGAGGCCATTAATCTGCGTATTGTTTTTTAAAATCCAAAGTACAACTCAACACTGAGAAATTCAAGGTCTGACCCTTATCCAAAAGTTTACATTTAATTGTCACTTTAAACATCACATAGTTTCTGAGAGAATGGCATCTGAAGATAGGAAAGCTGGGGATTTGAGAACTGCTGCCCTACCTTTCTGCTGAGTGTATGCTTGGTGTCTGAGCAGCTAAGATTGAACACAAATGGGGCTAATAATATTGGTCATCCCAAATGGAATAGAGACATTGACGCAATTGTTGAATGGTAAATCAGCACATATGTAAATTCCATGGATTCTGTTGGTCTCCTCTAGTTGGGCCAGGCTGTTATTGTTCACGCAAAATCACGTATTGAGGCATTCAAAAAGTGGTCAAATGAGGCAGGGAGTTTCCTCTGATATTTAATCATGGAAAAAGCTGTGGTGTTGAAGAGGAGGGGCTCTTCTGCTTCCAAGTTCTGGTGTGCATTCAAACTTTCCACATGTAGAAGATGTTTAGCTTAGTGCTATACACTTGTACTGTGGTTGAAAAGAAAATCAGCACCATGAAGTGGCTAGGATAGCCAGATCAAAACGTCATATGTAAAATATATTTGCAATGAGGGCTAGTATTCTATATCAGCTACTTAGTTAAATATACTTACCTAAGTAACCTACCCTCACCTGACCCCTCCAAAGCTGACGGAAACATCATTCAACTGTGCTCCAATTACTGAGAGAAGGGATGTCCTTCTATCCAGGCAGTTGGTGCCTGGTAAAGTAAGAATGGGATAAATTCAGTCATTGCAATAGTACTACAATTGTGGCTAACTAGTGCTCATGATTATGGAATGGTTATCTAGATTTACTCATCCCTAACTATTCTGTATACATGACTGCTACTTAGTCACAATTCTGATGCAAATACCATGACTAACTCTACCCCTAACCTACTTTACCAGACATTAGCTACATGGAGAGATCCATTCTGCTGGTGATTGGGGTCCGGGTGAGTGACTTACATATACTTAAGCAAATAGCTGATGTAGAGTAGTGGCTGAGCTCATTTATTTGGAAGAAGGCTGGAATACAAATTCAATTTGTACAGATTGCCTCTTCATGTTTATTTTTGTGTTCAACTCCTCTGCTATACTTTTGCACACAAGTACCAGCTTATTCCCAGCCATTAAAACCCTTAAAAAAAAAAATCACTGGCAATGCTTTCAAAAGATGATCAGCCATAATTGTTGGCGAGGCTCCAGGATTGCTCTGGGTAGTCACCTAGAACATCTTTTTTGTGTGCCCTTGCTGTCTGAGCTTGGAATACAGACAGAATAATTAGGAAGGTTTCCTGTTATGTTGAAGGGCTTATAAATGGACTTTGGGGAGGACAATTAGGTAAATTCATGAGCCATGTATTTAGACCTTTGCTTCAGCTTGTTAGAAGGTTGAACACGAACAGGAAATGCCCCACTCCATTGGGATATTTTTTCTTAGGTTTTGGACTGCTAAAATATGGGACAATCTTTTTCAATTGTTATAGAAAAAGCCTACAATGTGATCAAAATACTAAGAAAGGAATGTGTATTTCCTGACTCCTTAGAAGCATCAATTAGTGGATTGTGGCTGTGGACAAAGTACAGATGGATTGCAGATTGCAGGGGCTGGGGCTATATCTCTTTGCTGACCAACTAGGGAAATCAGGATGTTACCCTGAAAATCGGGGGTATCTTGAGAACACCCAAACAGACTTCAAATTAAGGGAATTAACAGAGAAACTCAAAGCTTGCGAGAGGTCAGGGCAGGGGATCTTTAACCCTATGTCTACGGGGTCAGAACCATGCAAAAGTCAGAGGAACAGTCTAAAGTAACTTTATTAGAACTAACAAAGAAGGTTGCAACACACGTTAACACATAATCCTACAATCACACAAGGGCTACAGGAATGAAGTTGGAAATAAGAGACAGTTGGGAGAGAGGGCATACGGACCTTAGTCTAGGTATCCTGGAAAAGGAGAAAATTAGCAGAGGCTCAGTGTAAAGCACCAAGAGGAGGCTGGATCCTGGGGCTGGGAAGCTGGAAGCAGCGGGGTTTTGCGGCGGGTCAGATATGGGAATCACATTTAGCTCTCAGCAGCATCTGAGAGGCTTGAGTGGGACACCTCGGTAGCAGCGAAACGGGCCCTTGTCCGGTCTGGGAGGCTCTTCGAAGAGGCTCAAAAAGTGAGGATTTTTATAGCCAATTTCTGTCCTCAGCCTGTGTATAGGCTAGCAAAGTAGCGTTAATGGGCGATGATTGCGGAATATAATGTTAGGCAAATATCACGACCTCTCTTCGGTATTGTTTCTCCTGGGAAAGTCCAGGTACGTGATAGGTTTAAAATTCCAAATGGATAGACTTTGGTTGTCTATTCTCGCAAGGTTCATCAGCGTGGCTTGGGGCTGAGACTCATAGAATCATAGAATCATACAAATGTAGAGTTGGAAGAGACCACACAGGCCATCCAGTCCAACTCCCTGCCATGCAGGAACACCCTCAAAGCACTCCCGACAGATGGCCATCCAGCCTCTGCTTAAAAACCTCCAAAGAAGGAGATTCCACCACACTCTGAGGCAGCATATGCCACTGCCGGACAGCCCTGACCGTCAGGAAGTTCTTCCTGAGGTTCAGGTGGAATCTCCTTTCCTGCAGCTTGAATCCATTGCTCCTTGTCCTGGTCTCTGGAGCAGCAGAAAACAAGCCCTCTCCCTCCTCTACATGGCATCCCTTCAAATATTTAAACATGGCTATCATGTCCCCTCTTAACCTTCTCTTCTGCAGACTGAACATACCCAGCTCTCTAAGTCTGTCCTCATAGGGCATGGCTTCCAGGCCCTTCACCATTTTGGTCGCCCTCCTCTGGACCCGCTCCAGCTTGACCATGTCCTTCTTGAATTGGGGTGCCCAGAACTGGACACAGTATTCAAGATGAGGTCTAACCAAAGCAGAGTAGAGTGGTACCAGTACCTCCCTCGATCTAGACACCATACTCCTAGTGATGCAGCCGAGAATTCCATTGGCTTTCTTGGCTGCCGCATCACATTGCTGACTCATGTTCAGCTTGTGGTCTATTAAGACTCCTAGATCCCTTTCACACGTACTGCCATCCAGCCACGTGTCCCCCATCCTATATTTCTGCATTCCATTTTTTCTACCTAAGTGTAGGACCTTATACTTCTCTCTGTTGAATTTCATTTTGTTAGCTTTGGCCCAGCTCTCCAATCTGTCCAGGTCATTTTGAATTTTGATCCTGTCCTCTGGGTGGCAACCTTTTTATTAATCAAGGAGAGAGTCTATCATGGCTGCCTAGAGATACGTGACTTGGAACAATAGGTCGTTGTCTTTTAGCCTAAAGGACGCTGTCTACAGCAGAAAAGGGCATTGTTGGTCTTAAGAATCTAATTCAAAACCTATTTTTACTTGCCACCAACCCTTGCTAGCCAATATCCAATATGGGGGAAGTCATGCCAATTTTAGGGGCCCTCTCTTAGGGTTACTTTGGGGTGTAACAAGGAGACCAGACTCAGAATATGTGTTGTAAATGGGCCACTTTGCTTAATAATAAACCTATTTATTGTTTCCTTCTTGAGAGCTGCAAAAGGAGAGGGGAATAACCTTGTGTGGGAGCAGTTGAGATAGGGAGGTCTCACCCAGGCCTCCTCCACAACTTCCCCGGGTGAAACACCTGATCCTCAAGGAGAACCCAAAAGCTGAGTTGCTCTCCATCCATCCATCCTGCAACTGGAAGGCCGACCTGAGATTCCCTCTCCGGAATCGGAAGACTGAGGGTTTAGCCCTCAGGCCAGCCGTAAGGAAAGTCTCCTTCCTGACTCCCCGGTTGCATGACCGACAGAGGCAGTTTCAGAGCCCCCCCCTTCATCCAAAGGGGAGACATTCATTCCTCTAATAATGGAGAGATGAGATTTACCAACAGTTAAGCAGAACTGCGTCACACTCTGGTTGAGATACTGTATTATTACTGTAATTAGGATGAGGCAGCTCCATGTCTGACAATGCAGTCCCCAAATCAATCTTCACAGCCTGGCAGCACCCTGACTGAAGTGTTTCTGAAGTGGTGGAGGTTGAAGCATTGGGAAATGACATCTGTAGCACACTCTTGGTTACAAAATGCCTTGAGAACAAGCATCTGGAAAGGGTCATGACACAACTGCTTGTCTGAAGGCACCCCACAATCAGGAATGCTCTGCTAACAGGTAAGCTTTCACAGGCCATTTTGGCACTATTATTCCACTTTCAACATCCTAAGGAATCCTGGGGTTTGTAGTTTAGGGAAGCGGCTTCAAAATTCTCAGGCAGAGAGTTCTTTGGCCTCAGTAAACTACAAACCCTAGAATTCCACAGGATGTTGAAAGTGGAATAGCAGCACTATAACAGTGTAGTGCAAAAATGGGCATAGTCACATTTATGATAGCATAAGTGCTGAAAATGTTGTCAGCCTCTGTTTGCTGTTAATCATTAAGTAATACTAGTAAATTTGGCTTTAAAGTCTCTTTTTGTCTAATGTGCCACTAGACATACTGATGTGACATGGAGATTCTTATGTATCTTGTGGCTCTCAGCTGAAACAAGACCCATGTCCTTTAAATAAAGACACCGGAGGATTCACTGAGTGACCTGAGCTCTTTGTTTGTAGAAATGGTTCCATTACTCCTCTCATGGATTGTGACATGGTGTCTGTGAATAATTTATGGTTTTCTCTCCTGGTCATAAGTCTGCCATGTAATTCTGCTATAGCTAGAGAGAGCCACTTATTTCTAAATCCCTTGAGGAGAAACCTGATACCAACACACTCCAAGCTGATTCTCCATGTTTGCAGACTTTGACTGAGATCATGCTTACAGCCAGTGTCAGGTACAGCTATAAGTTGGCATAATCGTATGAGAATGTGAGAGAAAAAAGGGTCTAAATTGGTAGGAGGAGGCAAGAGCTCTGTGCGTCTCTTTGGGAGCACCCCAGACTGTTGCTGAGCTTGGGTACACCTGGGAAACCTGCTCACACAAGTCAGAAGGTCCAGGTGCTTGACTGTCCAATTATGCAAGCCAAAGGTATCAATAGGAATTTAGACTTAATCTTGGAACTTTAGTCTAATCACAGATCCTGTGGCTTCAACATCTAGTTAGGATAATATCTGGACATTTCTATTTGTTTACCCATGTCCAGTCTGAGGAAGAGTGCTGGACGACTTGCAAGGTTACCTTTTAAAAATCATACTTCAATAGTTCAATGAAGATCTTGCCCCAGACTGTTTGTTGGGTGTATATGACCAAGATCCTGCATCATCATCATAACTACAATGATGACGATCATCATTCTAATTCCATCTGACAATGCTTCCCCAAATCTATCTTTCCAGCCTGGACACACCCTATCCAAAACATTTCCAAGGCACTGGATACTGGAGTACTAGGAAATTACATTCACAGCACAGTCCTAGGAAACTATACTGACCCTCTCTGGTCCTGCCACAACTGGTACACTCGGGATTGGGAGCATGCTGTCGAGGTAATTGCTTAATGCTTCAATTTCCAGTGCTTCAGAAACATTTTGGTCAGGGTGCCACTAACCTGCAAACATAGGCTTTTGGGGTTGTGTTTGAGTTTTTTTTTTTCATAACTGTAAATGTGAAGCCCCAGCAGTTATGATATCATAAATTCAGCTTATGACATCATAACTGCTGAGCAGGATGCCACTCATATATATTAGTTAAATTAAACTATTTAATCCATGTTTGCAGCTGCACTCAGGTTTTGATTGTATTTAACTGTATGTTATTGTTTTTATTGTACTTTATTTTGTATTTACGTTGCATTTTAATTCCGTATTTGTATTTACATTATTTGCATTTTTATTACTTTTATTTATAAACTTGCCAGATATTTTATTTTTCATTTCTTATTTATGTGTGTTGCTCAGAGAGCTTCAGAAAAAAAAAAAAGACAGCTCATAGGAGTTCAAATTAAGAAATATCATTATAAATTGAAAGCTTTCGCAGATGACCTGGTCCTTTTTTTGGATGATCCATGCAAATCTATAGAAAAACTGAACGCTACAACGCAAGAATATGGACAATTCTCTGGTTTTAAAATCAATACGGATAAAACAGTTCTTTTAACCAAAAACATGTCTGAAAGAGAAGAGAGGGAACTAGTACAACTAACAGGATTTAAAACAGGACTAAAGGTAAAATATTTAGGAATTTGGATAGCGAAAAGAAATAATGAGTTATTTCAAAATAATTACGAGAAAAAATGGAAGGAAATAACAAAAGATCTACAAAATTGGTCTTTGCGGCTTTCGTTGATGGGGAGAATTGCAGCAGTTAAGATGAATGTTTTGCCAAAAATGAACTTTTTGTTCCAAAACCTGCCTGTAATAACAAATATGAAACCTTTCTTACAATGGAAGAGAGAGTTAACTAAATTTATATGGCAGGGGAAGAAGCCTAGGATAAAATGGAACATCATGACAGATATAAAAAGTAGAGGAGGAATGGGTCTACCAGACTTGCAATTATATTACAGAGCAGCGGCTTTTATGTGGATAAAAGACTGGATAGACCTTCAAGATATGAAAACGCTGGCATTGGAAGGCGTAGACTTGAGGATGGGGTGGCATGCCTATATGTTTTATGATAAAGCAAGAATAGATAAAGATTTCTCTCATCACTATATCAGAAAATCGCTTTTGAAAATTTGGGATGATTATAAAGTCAAAAACATGAGGCAGCTCCCCACATGGGTCTCACCGCAAGAGGCTTTTTTTGGTAGATGGACTGATACAGATAAATGGCTGCGCTATGATGATATAATTGAGAGATCAGCGTCTAATAATTTTAAGATGAAAACAAGGGAAAAATTAGAACAAGAGGGAATAAGACTGAGTTGGTTCCCGTATAGACAATTAACCGAAAGGTTTCATACGGACATAAAAACTTACGGAATTGAACTAAAAGAAAAAGTTGGAGTAGTTAAATGGATTTTTGAAAATCCGCCTCACCTTCTTGCTCAAATCCATCAAGAGATATTACAGCAGGATAGACAAGAAGAAACAATAAAGGAAACAATGATTTTATGGGCTCAAAATATTGGTCATTTAATTCAATTAGAGTCTTGGGAGCAGAGTTGGAAAAAAACGCAGAAGTTTACAGTAGCCCAGAATTTGAGAGAGAACTATTACAAACTATTTCACAGATGGTATATGACACCAGATAAACTGAGAAGGATTTATAATACAGGTACTGGACAGTGTTGGAAATGCCAGAAGGAGGTTGGTACGATATATCATATGTGGTGGACATGCTTAAAAGCTAAGAAATATTGGAATGAAGTACATAATGTGATTTGTACATTACTGAAAGGTCAGTTTGCTAAGACACCTGAATTGTATTTGTTAAATATGACTGATATTATAGAGGGTGCTGGTACAAAGAAGCATTGGAGAATATTACTGTATATGATAACAACAGCTCGTATTGAATATGCAAAGTTATGGAAAACTCAGCAAATACCTACAATAGAACAATGGTGGGCTACACTTATCAAAAATAAAAATGTGGACATGGTCTCTCAGAGATTAAAGGGGAAATCAGAAGATGAGATACAGAAAGAATGGCAAATTGTAACTGGTAATTGCTGGGTTTTAACAGCTGGAAATACGTAATTCATGATTAAAGTTATATTACGCGTGGGCGACAGGTATATATCATGAAGCGGAAATATGATGAATGAAATGTAAGAACTATCAGATAAATTAACAGTATAATGTTGTACAGTACCTTAAGTTTGTAGAAATCTGGAAAATGGAATCTAGATCAATGTGGAAGATCAGATATATTTCTATTGAAGCTGACAATTGAATATGTATGTTTTTTTTTTATAATGAGAATTTTGAATAAAATGATTTAAAAAAAAAAGAAAAAAAGACAACTCAGAGCTGAATGAATAAATGGACAAATATCTTGATATTGTCACAGATTTTTGGTGGAGATTAAGAAGGCCATTCTTAATACCCAAGATAACCAACGGCCAGATAAACTGACACTAGGCCAGTCTAGGAGTTCTGGAAATAACCAAGGAATACTTTCGCCCTGGCCTAACCTCGTGCAAGCCTTATGACTGTGTCTATGGGCTGGAGGAGATACGGTTCTGGTATAACTCAGCTTCTTCCTTACTCCACCTTTTCTCCACCCCACCATTTTGCATCTTCTGGCAGTAAATCTCAGCCAGCAAACAATTCTGTTGGGAGACTGAGCTTCCAGTAGAGTTTTGAGATCAGCTGATAGAAGGGCAGAAAAGATTTATGTCCAGTCATAACCTCCTAAAAGAAACAAGACTGCACTACATGGCCTACATTCAACACAACTTTTACTGAGTGAACTGCTCCTATCAGTCAATTCAATGTGTGATTTGGATGAGAGAATAGATGGCATTCTCATCAAACTGGCAGATGATACCAAATTAGGAGGGGTAGCTAACATCCCAGAGGACAGGAGCAGAATTCAAAACGATCTTAACATATTAGAGAGCCGGGCCAAAGCTAAGAAAATGAACCAGGGAGAAGTGTAAGGTACTATACTTGGGCAGAAAAAATGAAATGCACAGATATAAGACGGGCAACATCTGAGCTGACCACAATACATGTGAAAAAGATCTGGGAGTGTTAGTAGATCACAAGCTGAACATGAGTCATCAGTGTGATGCGGCAGTCAAGAAAGCCAATGCAATTCTGGGTTAGTAGTACCACTCTATTCTGCTTGGATCAGACCCCATCCACTGTGTCCAGTTCTGTGCACTGCATTTCAGGAAGGATATTGACAAGTTAAAATGTGTCTAGAGGAGAGTGACCAAAATGGTAGAAGGCCTGGAAGCCATGCCCTATGGGGAGTGTCTTAGGGAGCTGGGTATGTTTATCCAGGAGAAGAGAAGGTTAAGAGGTGGTATGATAGCTATGTTTAAATATTTGAAGAGATGTCATATGGAGGATGGAGCAGGCCTGTTTTCTGCTGCTCCAGAGGCTAGGACACAGAGCAATGGATTCAAACTTCAGGAAAAGAGAAGAACTTCCTGATGATAAGAGCAGTTCAACAGTGGAATATGCTACCTTGGAGTGTGCTGGAGTCTCCTTCTTTTTAAACAGAGTTTGGATGGCCATCAGTTGGGAATGCTTTGATGGTATAATCCAGCATGGCAGGGGGTTGGACTGGATGGTTCTTGTGGTCTCTTTGAAGTCTATGATTTTATGTAAGTATGTCATCCCCTCTCCCAATGCAATCTTCTGGGTAATCTCAAAACTTATGATGGCTGAGAAATCCTCCGAAGCTAGTAGTTCAAATGGCATGAAGCCTGTGTGTGTGTGTGTGTGTGTGTGTGTGTCAAGGTGAGGAGTTCACCATACTGCTGCCGTAGTATCAACACTATGTTGTACTTGGGCCCAAACTATTATTTCCTCATTAAGAAACAAAACATCAAAGAAAATCACACACAAACCTATTGAACAAATATAAACTTCCCTAACGGGATTTAATATAAACCCCCTTAATCTGCCTCCTGATTTTGAATAATGCTTAGAAAGAAGGAGGAAAAAGGACCCCCACTTTGTCAAGCATGCATACAGCTAATCAAATTCGCAGCGTAGTCCTTACGGTACCATTAAAAAGTGCCCTTTTCCCCGCTTTCAACATTGCAAGTCCTGATCCTTTTGCAAAATTAATAGACTGAAAATACATTCATCTTTCCATACCACTTTAGGCCATTGCCTACCTAATGGAACATATAATGTGATGAAATTGCCACCTGGAGAATGGGATACAGGAAAGTTCCCGAAGGTATAATTATATAGACTGATTTTTTTTTATTACTACAAGTGTACCTTCTACAGAAGTCTAGTCTTGCTCCAAATTTAGTTAAAAAGCACTGCCAGTGGTAATCAGTTCCAATATTTTCTGAATTGCTCGAACTGTTTATCTGAATTGCTCAAACTGACTAATTTTTCAAACTGTTTTGAACCTATTTGGAAAGGGGACTGAGAATACAAAGTATGAACAAAAAGGTCTGTGTTCACAGATAGAAAGCGATTGTACAAGTGTGATGCCCAATAAAAACTGTCTGGCATTCTCGTGGTATTTTACGCACACAAAAATTCTCTTGTTCATGTGGTTGTGCTTCTTTGGCTATGGCATAACATTTTTATTCAGTTCACAATTGTAGCATCACTGGAGTGCCAAACATATAAATATTTCACATGCAGTTGCACACTGGGGGTTTTCAATTCAGTGGCGTATCTAACATAAACAGTGCCTAGGGCAAGCATAGAATTTGCACCCCTACCTTCTTATCCCTACCCCCCCATCCCTACATGCACGGCTTTCTTGCACCCTCCTGGCATTAGCACCTGGGGCATGTATCCTACGTACCCCACCCTAGATATGCCTCTGTTTCAATTGCCTTTAGTTGAGCATCAGTGCCTTCAATGCACTGGGATTGTGGAATCGGCAAGCACACTCACAGATATTCAATTGGTTGCATAATGTTGGTATTCAGCAGAAGTGGGGTACTGCAACCACCACTTAATGATGTAGAACATCAGCTATTATTAGTCCTTAGAGTACCACCAACCTCCTGTTTTTTGCTGGGACACACTAAAATGGTTACTTTCCCACCCACAGGATTCCCCCCCCCCCAAAATTAATAAGGCCATTTCCGCACAGGGCGAGGGAATCGCCCGGTGATGCTACTCACTGGACTTTAGGGCTCCCCGGTCCGGTCCACGCTGCTCCGGAGCAGTGTGTGGCCACCGCTTGGCACTGTTCCGGGGATGAAAATGGTGGCTTCTGGTTGGTCGAGGGTCTTGACCAACCGCTGAAGCTCGCCAGCCTAAAGCCTGCCCCCGGCAGATCGCAGGCTTGCACCAATGCAAGCCTGCGAATCTGCATAAGGGAGCAGGCTCGCACTGGCGCGCTCCGTGCTTTTGAAAGACCTGTTTTTAGCGGTCTTTCAAAAGCATGCTGGACGACAACTTCGGGTCATTCCGGAGCTGGCTGGGGTGCGGATCTACGTTAAGTAGGTCTGACCCAGTCCGCTCCCAGGTGCATCCTCCCTGGAGGACACTCTGCACCTTTTTAAAAACCCTGTGTGGAAATGGCCAAAGTCTTCAACATGTACCTAAAAATAAAAATTCTTAGCACATTATATGATGGTAAAATGTTAACTCTATCTCAACGGGCTGCTTATCTCCTTTAGGATCGAGTACAATTTTTCTGCCTTCAGAGCTATCCACAGTCTTAAGAAAGTGCCCTCTAGAGGTGGGGCTTCCAGGTGAATGGCTCCTAGTGTATCAGTGCAAAGATACTGTATAGCTATGCTGTCTTTTTCACCATGACAGGTTTTTTTTTCTGGCAAGAGAAAAAGGTAGGAGAAGCAGCAAGAAAACACAAGAAGATTTCAAGTGGAAGATGTCATCATCTGAACCTTCTGTGAAATTCCATGAATAAGACAGAGTGATTGTAGGAAAAAAGCTTTATCTGGAAGCATCTTGTATCAAACTATTTGCCTATCTAACTTAGTATTGTGGGTCTCCAGGATTTCACATTCAGATATTATTCTTTACTGCCTTACCTGGAGGGCCAGGGACTAAACCTGGCACCTTTAGTATGCAAAGCACATGGCCTGACCAGTGGTCTCTTCTTTCTAACTTAATTCTCCAGTTTCATATCCTTTCCTCTGACCTTCACTTCTCCAGTTTTTCCATCATCAGCTACCCAGTATGTTCTGCTTCCTCAGATGGCTCTACCCTTTCTCTCTTGCTGCCCTTTACACCCAGAACTGACCTTGAAAATGCCTGTCTCTTACACTTCCTCCAAATCTCTTTTCAAAATACAGTGTTTGCATGAAGCTTTGACAAAATTCTTTCCTTGCTGCAACCATGTTACAGAATTTTCCTGGACTCATCTCTGCTTCCATCTTTCTTGTCTCCCTCTGTCTCTTCTGTGAGTTGAGTTTTAATTTGCAGGTTGCTTGGAGCAGAGACTTCTTTTATTCTCATTAGGCCAGTCAAAAGGGCATCAAAATCTGTGCAAGCTTTCAAGACTGCCAGGTCCCTTCATCAGGCAAACAGGTTACAAAAAAGTAGACATGATGAAAGGGTGTATGTGTGAAAGAGATTTGATTTTAAAATCATGTGGTCTGCACTTTTTACTGAGACGTTCTGGGAGGAAGGGGCTGTAGAGTTATACAGGTATTAAGTTTTATCCTAAATAGCCCTCAGCCATGCTGGGAAAAGAAAAACCAATGAAAGACAATAAATTTAGATTCTCCAGTTTGAGAATCCAAATTGCTCACTTGGAAACAAAGCTGTTGGTATCCAGTGTGAAACTCACAGAGGCCTTTGTAAGCTGTCTGTCTTAGGTTGTCTTCGGAGCTGGAGATGATTTTAGCTGTTGGATTCTGATCTTTTTCAAAGTGAATGAACTTTGACTTAATTGTGTTATATTAAAATGGTACTGCAGAGGTCATTTAAGACCTTCATGACATGAAGGAACTTTTCTCATCATAATACCATTATGCTTTGCCTCTCCTTTGTGTAAATCTATATAATACCATAATGAGCAAGCCATATTTAGTATATTTTTTCCTGTCAAATATTCCTTAGAAACATCAGGAACTGCTAGGGTGAGCACGTGTCCTACTTTATGGAGAATATCCTCCTATTCATCTGCCACCATTCTAGCAATGTAATTCTTCACTAATTCTCAAAGGAAGCAGAGAGTAATTTGGACAAATGTCTTCTGTTACCCTGATTTCTGGGGGTCCCGAGAGGGACACCTAAATGCGCTCTCAATTATATAAGTTGGGGAAATTAGCCAAGAGCACAGCCTAGCAATACGAGAGGCAGGGTAACGTAGCGAGATCTTGAACCCTATGTTTACGGGGTCAGGCCGAATCAAAGAGCACACAGAAGTTGAAACGATAAATGATGCTTTATTAAAAATACAATCAAACAGTGTATGCAGCACACTCACACAGATAACTAAAGAAATAAAGGTTGGAGTGGGATAGAGGGATTTTTAGAGGAGTTGTTGGTTTGGGTGATACTTCACCTGTCCTGAAGCCCGGTTGGAAGTGGAGAAGCTGGGGAGTGTGGATCTCAGCACGTGGGGCTGAGGGGAAGGCTCGCTGGACAAAGTGACAGCAAGGCGGGATGGAAGCCAAGAGCGATCCAGGGAAGCACTCAAAGTCAGGGGTTTATATAAGGAGAATTGTGACCGCAGGCTAGTTCGGACTTGGGGAAAACAATGAGTTTGGGGCTGGGGACAAAGCCTCCAAAAGGTCAGAATTTGAATGATTGAGTTACAGCCAAATTGTCAATAGGGTAGCCAGTATGCAAACGCGGAGTGCTTGAGCATTGTATCGTCAGATCATCAAGCTGCCAGCGCGGGGCAGAGGATCTTTTGAAAGCTGCGTGCATACCTAATTGGAGGTACTTGCCTTGAGGTCTCCTAAAGCTGCGAGTCAGCTATTTCTGGCCTGTCTGTATTGTGTTGGAATATTACGGTGATTATCAGCCGAGCCTGTATGCGTGCTTGTCCGGGGGCCTCGCAAGCACGTGGAGGGGAATGGGTACGTGAGGCCGAATTATTGATATCAAGAAATATCTTTTTATATCCCCCAAGCTCGGGCTAGCCAGGGCAGTAACACTTCCCACTGTGAAAAAGTCCTTGTAAAGTGCAATTCAGGACTGTAAAGTGCACAAAACAAAAGAAAAAGTATTTTCTGCAAAGTAAACAGGACTTTGTGTGCAAAAATATGATTTCCTCTATACAAATGCTATATACAAATATAAATTCAGGACAAAGATTCAGTGAGTGCTGGGATAAATAGCCCAAATGATATAGATACAGCAGGCCAAGTAGTACTAGACACCAACAGGAGGAGAAAAAGTAACTTTAGTACAGGACTTCAAGGAAGGGCACACATTCTTAAGTGTCTCTACACTAATGCACAGAGCATGGGAAATAAGCAAGATGAACTCAAACTCTTAATACAACAAAATAAATATGATTTAATAGGCATCACTGAAACCTGGTGGGATGAGTCTCATGATTGCAATGTAGGAATAGGGGAGGTATAACCTATTTCGCAGAAATAGACCAAACAAGAAAGGAGGAAGAGTAGCCTTATATGTCAAGAATGTTTTCACCTGTGAAGAGATCCATGACTTAAATCCAGGAAGCCAAGTTGAGAGCACCTGGGTAAGAATTAAGGGAGTGAGAAACAATAGGGATGTGATTGTGGTGGTTTGCTACAGGCCTCCGGGCCAGCCTGAGGACTTGGATGAGGCCGTCCTGGAGCAGATGACCACACATTCAAAAAGGAGAGATGCAGTTGTAATGGGAGATTTTAACTACCCTGATATTTGTTGGCAATCAAACTCTGCCAAGATCGCAAGGTTCAACAGGTTCCTCACTTGCCTTGCACACAATTTCATGGTCCAGAAGGTGGTAGAGGTGAAAAGGGGATCGACTACTTTAGATCTGATCCTGACCAACAGGGATGACCTTGTTGATATGGTGGAGGTAGTGGGATCCTTAGGGGGAAGTGACCATTCTCTATTGGAATTTGTCATTCAGTGGGAAGGAGAAGCCAAGAGTAGGCAGACACGTATCCCAGACTTTAAAAAAGCTGATTTCTGTAAACTTATTTGCTGAAATCCTGCGGTCAAGAATACTGAAAGAGAAAGGAGTTCATGATGGATGGGAGTTTCTTAAAAGTGAGGAAAAATGGCAGATGTCTAAAGAAACTGGAATCATTGATGAAAGAACTCTCAGCTGAGCTAAGTGTTAAAAGAAACATGTACAGGAAATGAAAGAATGGTGAAACCATCAAAGAGGAATTCAAGCAAATAGCCAAGATATGTAAGGAGAAGGTCAGAAAAGCTAAAGCACAGAATGAACTCAGGCTTGCCAGAGACATTAAGAACAATAAAAAGGACTTTTTTAGATATGTCCACAGCAAAAGGAAAAACAAGGAAATGATAGGCTCGCTGTGCGGAGAAGATGGCCAATTACTAACAGGGGGAAGAGAGAAGGCAGAACTACTCAACACCTTCTTTGCCTCAGTTTTCTCTCAAAAGAATAGAAGTACTCAACCTGGAGGATGGGAAGCAGGTGAGAAATGGGGGAAAATGCAGCACAGAATAGTTAGAGAAGTAGTACAGGAATGTCTGGCTAAACTAGATGAATTCAAATCTCCAGCACCAGATGAATTACATCCAAGGATATTATAAGAACTGGGAGGAGTCATTTCTGAACCACTCGCAATAATTTTTGAGAACTCTTGGAGAACAGGAGAAGTCCCAGCAGAGTGGAGAAGGTCATCCCCATCTTCAAGAAGGGAAAAAAAGAGGACCGAAATAATTATTGCCCAGTCAGCCTGACATCAATACCAGGAAAGATCCTAGAGCATCTCATTAAACAGTCAGTTTGTAATTACTTAGAAAGCAGTGCCATAATCACTAAAAGTCAACATGAATTTCTCAGAAATAAGTCACACCAGACTAATCTTATCTCTTTTTACGATAGGGTTACAAGCTTGATAGATGAAGGGAATGCTGTAGATGTAACATATCTTGATTTCAGTAAGGCCTTTGACAAAGCTTCCCATGACATTCTTGCAAAGAAGCTAGTAAAGTGCGAGCTGGGCAGGGCTGCTGTTAGGTGGATTTGTGATTGGTTGACTGACCAAATCCAAAGGGTGCTCACCAATGGCTGCTTTTCATCCCGGAGACAAGTGACTAGTGGAGTGCCACAGGGTTCTGTCTTGGGCCCAGTTCTATTCAACATCTTCATCAATGACTTGGATGAAGGAGTAGAGGGCATGCTGATCAGCTTTGCAGATGACATCAAATCAGCTTTGCAGATGATACCAAATACCCCAGAGGACAGGATAAAATTTCAAAATGACCTTGACAGATTGGAGAGCTGAGCCAAAGTTAACAAAATGAATTTCAACAGAGAGAAATGTAAGGTCCTACACTTAGGCAGAAAAAATGGAATGCACAAATATAGGATGGGCCACGCTTGGCTGGATAGCAGTATGTGTGAAAGGGATCTAGGAGTCTTAGTAGAACACAAGCTGAACATGAGTCAGCAGTGTGATGCAGCAGCCAAGGAAACCAATGAGATTCTTGGTTGCATCAAGAGGAGTATTGTGTTTAGATCAAGGAAGGTAAGGTATCACTCTATTCTGCTTTGGTTAGATCTCATTTGGAACACTGTGTCCAGTTCTGGGCACCTCAATTCAAGAAGGATATCCACAAGCTGGAATGTGTCCAGAGGAGGGTGACCAAAATGGTGAAGGGTCTGGAAGCCATGCCCTATGAGGAACGGTTTAGGGAGCTGGGTATGTTTAGTCTGCAGAAGAGAATTATATTGGGGATATGATAGCCATGTTTAAATATTTGAAGGGATGTCATGTCGAGGAGGGAGCGGGCTTGTTTTCTGCTGTTCCATAGACTAGGACAAGGAGCAATGGATTCAAGCTGCAGGAAAGGAGATTCCACTTGAACCTCAGGAAGAGCTTCCTGATGGTCAGAGCTGTCCGGCAGTGGAATACGCTGCCTTGGAGTGTGGTGGAGTCTCCTTCTTTGCAGGTTTTTAAGCAGAGGCTGGATGGCCATCTGTTGGGAATGCTTTGATGTGTGTCTTGCATAGCAGGGTGTTGGACTGGATGGCCCTTGTGGTCTCTTCCAACTCTATGGTTATATGATTCTATGAAATGCTGTTTTCAACACAAAAATACCATGCGTGATTTTTGCACAGAATAAGTTCCGAACTGTGAAGATTCTTGTCAGATCAGGAGTCCTCTTGTCAGGCCTTCCCAAAACTCAGTTTACTCCAATAAAAATTTAGAAGGCCTCTTCCAATCCTCTTTCCTCCAGTGAGAGAAAGAGAAGAAAAGATTGTTGTTTTCTAGCTGCTGAAGTCACCCTGTCCCCAAACTTTGGTTTCCTTGGTACTTTGTTTTTTTCCATCTTGGGCATGTGAACAGAGTCCTCCCACTCTGGATAGGAGGCAAGTCCCCCTCCCATCTTTAAAAAGGGGACATTTTATTGAAATATTAAGAAAATGCACTAGTAGAAGACTGCAAGGTATTACGGGTGGCTCTTTAATACCATATTGCGAGGAATTACTTCCCTGGACACAACTTGGCATTCTAGAAAATAAAAAATGCATTTACACCCAAAGGGGTTACAAGCATGGTCAGAAATGTAGTGACTTCCAAGCTAAGCACCAGAATAACTTGCATTATCCTAAAAAGTCTTTGGAGATGTATCACTAGGGTTACAGTTTACATTCTTTTGCTTCCTAGTACATTTTATCCCACCCTCTCAACTGTGTAACTATGGTTAAATACCTGTGACTTTAATATCACTCCATCAGCTCATCTGTGGAAATGGATGGATATCCACATGATTCTTGCTAAAATAAATCAGTTAGTCTCAAAGATGCTGCAACTCTTTAGATCTCAGTTCTCAGTTTTTCTTGAAGCAAGGATTGCACTGGATTCTCTTGGCTGTCCACTGGATTCTCTTGGCTGTCTAGCTCATCTCTCAGGGGATTTGTTTTCCATCAGTCAACCAGAAAAGAGATGGAAGCAAGTAAGCTCCCTGGCTTCCTTCCTTCCTTCCTTGGAATCTTCTCTTATCTCTATGGTTCATTCGCTGTTCCACCTCTACCATCTTAACCCTTTTTAGGCAGTCAGCAGATACTAAGCAAATGGCACAAGCACCCCTTATTTCACTGCACCAATAACTTATGTAGTTTTCATGCAAATCTGTGTCATTGAGTGGTGGTGATGTATCCTTCTTTTTAAACAGAGTGTAACTGGCCATGCTATGTATTACTTAGCTATTTGGAACTAGTTACCCTTCCTGTTATCTAGAAAGGCTAGATAATCAAGGGTTCTGGTTTCTGATCTTATGTCGGCGTGTAGTGACAGTGGAAGGAAATTAGAACACGGCCTCCAAAAAAGAATTCTCAGCCCCAATGAAATTTTCCTTTAGACCTCAAAATTTCTAGCACTGGAGTAACTTAAAACTTCAGTTGAGCAATTAGAAATACAGTTTAGGCATCCAAAGAGAAGGATACTAATACTTCATGCATCTGCTAGAACATTATATGTGTACAAGGAAGACTGTCCAAGTATGCACACTTTGTGCATTACAGGATTCACCTCTGGTACATGTATAGTCATGTGTGAAAATTCATTCTTAGCTTTGATGTGTATGCTAACACCATTCAGATATTCAGTGCCTCATCCCAGAGAAGCAAATTTAGTAACATTGGCTTTTGAAAGTAACACACTGGAAACAATTTCAAATGGACAGCTTCTCCACTAGTTTGCAGAGAAATCACTGTACATTAAACTGTATTAACAGTTCAGATCATTATAGCAGGATGACTTGTACAATATGCATTCACTTCCCGGTCACTGTCAAAAAGTTTACACAAGTATTTTGCATGTGAAAAATGTTGTATTTTAAACTGATTTGCTTTTTTGGAAGCTTTACGACATACTTTGAAAAATTAAAATGCATTAATTGGGGTTTATTTTTGTCATTACCTATAAAAACTTTTCCCCACAGAAATCTCTTTCAGACTGACAGATGCCCCAGCCTTTCTGCCCACCCAATTTTTGTCTCTGCCCCTCCAGAAAATTGCCTTTGCTATACTCCTGAGTTACACACTGACAAAATCTGAGCTATCTTCCCTATGTATCTTGTCTATCTATTTGCAGATTTAAACACTGCTTTCCTCCAGTCAGATCTTGTCAGAGAGCATGAACAGCTGAAAGCTGCTGGTTAGCATGCGATGGAGAGAGAGAGCAATCAATCAGACCCCCGCATAGGCATCTTAATCAACAGCATGAGGTTCACTGCAGTTAAGCGCTCCCAGGCTACCAATGGCATCTTCTTTGGAGATGCTATTGATTCCTCTTCACTCTCTTCTGAGGAGAGCTTCCAGCTGTGTAGACAGCAGCAGGGAGAGGGCAGGCATAAAGGTGGCCTTTCAAAGTTCTCTGGGATTTGAATTGACAGTTTAATTTCCCTGAGGGCAGGCAAGCTGTCACTCTGCAGCATGCAGGTTTGTAGCAGGAAGAAAAGGAGATGGCTGTTTGAAAGGTCCATTGATTATCCCTGTAAGCTTTGCATGTGGCCAGAGGAAGGGTGGTTGGGTCTCAGCGCTACTAAAGGAAGAGCTGGAAGCATCCCTCGAGTGAAGTAGCATAGAAGGAGGGGACACTTTGGGACATCACCAATGGAATGTAGAGTGACCTTTGAAAAGATATATCGTCATGAATTGAAAGACTAGAGATAAATATGTAATCATATACACATTTTGTCATTCCCTGCTGCAATGGGTGTGGCTCCTGCACCCAGAGAGATGGCTTCTAGAATCCTTGTTAGCATCAGAGGAAAATTTTAATCGCTATCCTCTGACTTTGTGTGCAAAAGCCCTGCTATGTACTTTCACTAGCCCTGCTATGTACTTTCACTTTAGTCTGGCAATCCAATGATATAAAAGCAGATGAGAAAAGACCATAGGAGTAACTTTTTTTTTTGGTTAGCAACATGCTTGTACAATTCTCATAGCTATTGGAATGGGAGAAGGGTTTTGCTTGTATAGTTCAATTTCCTTTGTTTGGTTCTGCCATATAACCAAGCCATGTTCCAGTTGTATAGCCCTGGGGAGGGGTGCACCTCAGTCCAGAGAACCTGTGCTAGCCATAAGGACTTTGAATGTTAGCTCAGGAATAGGTTAGGCAAAATCTTTGGTCATTTCCACCCTATACTATTATAGTGCTATTATTCTACTTTCAGTACCCTGTGGCATTGTAGTTTATGGAGGCCAAAGAGCTCTCTGGCTGAGAATTCTAAATCCTGGGACACTGGGATTCTATACAATGTTGAAAGTGGAATCATAGCACTATAACAGTATAGTGCAGAAATGGCCTTAGTTTGGGGCATGATTCTACTGTTTTCTGCAAGGAGCTGCTGGAACTTATCAGCAAAAGGACTATGATGGTTCCTCTACTGTAGACCACCTACCATATCAATCTTCCACCAATAAATCATATCTTATAACAGTGATGTGTGTCACTTATCAGACAAAGTCTTGGGCAGGCCTGGAACTGCAGCCACTTCTAGCTCAGAACACCCAATAAGCAGAGCTTAGAAAAGTTACTTTTCATGAATGCATCTCCCAGAATCTCTTGGCTGGTATGGCCATGATAGATTTAGTATGGCCACTAAGAAGAAATACATTGAAACAGTTAAAGATGTCCAGTGCCTTGGCTCAGTCATTATTCAAAATGGAGACTGTAGTCAAGAAATCACAAGAAAGCTTGGACTTGACAAGGCAACTATGAACGAATTAGGTACGATCCTCAAGTATAAAGATATATCATTAAATACCAAAGTCAGAATCATCCATGCTGTGTCATAGTATTTCTGATTTCTGTTCATGTTTGTGAAAGCTGGACAGTGAAGAAAGCTGAGAGGAAGAGAATCAACTCATTTGAAATACAGCACTGGAGGAGGGTATTTTTTTTTAAAAAAACCTTTACTGAATAAATCTAAAATAAAAATTGAATAACACATATAACAAAAAAATTACAACCTATAAAAACTATACACAAATCATACATTCTTACACCCAAATCCAAACTTACCTAAGTATATCACAAAAACTATGGTTAACACAATACAAAAAAAGAAAGATGATTTGCCACTGTCCTTTCTACAATTGTATTTAAACCTTTAAGATCTACCTCTCTCTTATCTGTATATTACACTTTGCCTATATATTTAACTCATATTGATTAATAAAACCAGCAATCATCAAATCACATTCATTTTTCCCCCAAAAGTCAATAAAGAGTTTCCAGTTTTTCAAAAACATTTTATTCATAATTTTTCTTTAATCAAAATAGTTTAAACATTTCTCTTCAAAATATCAATCAAGAAATTGCAATCATTCAAGGACTTAATCTCTACCAATTAATTTCCATATCTAAAAATATAATATTCTTGATAGAATGTTCATTTAATTTTTTCTGCCACTACCATTATATATTAACCGCCTTCCCTGTAAAATTTGTTATTCATCTTTCAAAAACCTATATCTAACTTCTCATACTTTACTTTCCCTCCATTTAAGTTAATCAAAAAGCATTTTTATAATATAATTTCTTTCTGTTGCGCTTAACATCCAATCCAATAACAAAAGAACATCCATCTTCTCAAAAACCAAATAAAGCAATCCTTTGACATTTTATCAATACTTATATTTCACGTGTGCTCCCCCCCCCCCAATTTTCATCCATTGTAAAGGTTGATCATGACGTCACCAAACCATAAGGATCTGGATTAAGAACTATCTCCCACAAACAACATTTCTCTTAATTTTAGGTATTCTACTCCATTTCACATCATCTTCTTGGGAAAAACACCCTTATTCAATACTCTTTGCCCCTTTCACAATTCTTCTGAACTTGAAAATCTCCATCTCTTCTCTTATTTTGAGACCTTCGGTTCCATGAACTCATCCTACAAAAGCACTCCTTGCTTTATTGCTACTGTCACAGAATTGGGGCCCTTCTCCCATGCAATGTTGACTTTTGCCCTTGAATAGGAGATGGAAACTCCCCACATTCCACTAATTAAATGCTACAATCCACCCACTGAATTAAATCACTATCTCAGCAGCACAGTGGGGTGCTGCAAGGAAGCCAACTCTCTTTAAGCTTAGAGATCTCTTTCCTCCCCCCACCCATTCTAGGAGAGAGGAATCCTATCTATGTGTGTCACTAAGAAACACGTGGGGATGGAGAGAAAGCAGGGAGTTCTTCACAGCAAAGCATTGCATGAATGGGAGGAGTTTGATGCCCTCTCCAGATGATGTGTGACTGGTGCAGTATGTGACAGGATGCATCACATGATGTGACGGGGTGAAGGTCTATTTAATCCTCACCTCCCCGCATGTGGGACGTCAAAGACAGAGAAAGATATATCTTGGGAAAATTGACATGAAATACTTGGAAGACAGCACTAAGGAGATAGCAACACATAGGGCTGGGAAGTCATGTGGCCATAGAACGTAGAAGAAGTGGTACCCAAAACCAAACTGTCACCATATTTGGAAAAAAATCAAGAGCTATCTCATCTATCTGACACCAAAGCAAGCAAACAAACCCTGGCACCATTTCCTTGTAAATAAACTGATGTGTGAAAGACTTCTGAAGTTCCCATTTTATGATCAGCATTCTCCCTCCAGAAGGACATTCCATGAAAATGAAGTAGACTCTAAACCTCCATGTTGGCCCTGCCTTGTCTATAACCCTAACTCTATAGTGGAATTTGTGTTTCTACATTTTGCCATTTGTGATATGTCAACATTGTTAAATAATATCAATTTGTATATCTCACCAGGAAAAGTAAGTGAATAGTGCACTGAACTTTCCAAAAGCAGAACATGCGAACACACACACACATGCGCACACACACACATTGAGTGACTGGTCCATATAGAAACCACCATCCAGTGAGAAGCCTAGTAGTTCAAAACGTTTGGTGTGAACTAAGAGAAAGCAAAAGGCCAACTTAATGTCACTTGTTGCCAGTTCCACCTCTATGCCACAGTCTCTGATAATCTGAATAGCTGTGTCTAAGGAGGTAAAGGAGAGCCAGTGTGGTTTAGTAGTATGAGTGTTTGACTATGACCCTGGAGACCAGGGGTCAGTTCCCCATTCAGCCATGGAAGCCTACTGGGTGGCTTTGGGTGTGTCACATACTTTCAGACTCAAATAGGTGGCAGATTCACCTTAGGGTCATCATAAGTCAGAAACAACTTGAAGAGACACAACAACTAGGAGATACAGAAGATCTAACAATGTTCCTGGAGGATGGGTTAATTTACCAAACTTCCCTTTGGTTAAGATGAAGAATGTGTAGGTTTATATTCACCAGGAGTCCTCTTGGGCCAATACCTAATGGAGAAACTCTCAAACTGGGAACCAGGAGAACAAGACAGGGATCTACCACTCTTCTGTCATGAACTTCCTTGTTAATCTGTTATCTAGTTATGGGTTCCAGATGCTTAACTGATTTCAAATTATTATTAAAAAAAACTGAAAAGAAATACTAAAGCTAGACTTAAAACCATCACACATATTATGGGTATCTGAAACTTCCTGATAGACATGTGCCATGGAACTAGCACATGTATCCAAATTGGACCTAGCATCTTTAGGAAGTGGCTATCAACTTCCTTGCCCCTTGCACTGTCAAGTGCTGTTCCCTACTGTTAGTTCATGGGGCCTTTCTTTGTTGGCAATTCCAAAAAGAATGAGGATACCTACTGCTGAAGCACTCATGCTCAAATTTGTATGGGTGATGCAAACAGAAGCCCCTGTGAAACAAAGTGCTAAATCAGAAGGAGCTGTTGTGGAATCTGTATAGGCTTCCCAGTATGGCCTCCTGATGTTGGGGTCCTATTAACTATATGTCTGCTATGAGATGCATCATCCTGCTTGTGCCTGGCTGGTTAATATTCTGCATGCATAGCTGAGCTTGCAGCAGATCCTTGGAAAGGGTGTGGTTGCTTACAGCCTTATACTAAATCATTCATCGTAAAAGGCCATGCAGATCCCATGAAGTCTACATCTCATGACATCTACATTGGGTGATAAATAATGTCAGTGTACTACTGGTGATAAGACATGCCAACTTTGGACTCTAACTATGACCATGGCACAAATAAGAAAACTTGGAAGCCAGGTTTTGGGCCAGATCTGCTCCACTCACTCTTTCCTAGGTTTCTCCTGTCTAATCATTTGAGCTCCTTCCACATATTATTTCTCTTATTTCCTACAAACCAGTTAAAAGACATATTTACTCATCAAGCCATAAATATTTGCAGGTCTGCTGCTCTGTGGATACAATCCAATAGGGAATTGTCCCCTTCTCTGTGCAGGAAAGTCTCAAGTTAACCCCATGGTCTCCCCAAGACCATGTTTCTATGCCCTATTGATTGAAAGCTGCATTGCCAGACTCACATGATCCATGCTGGGAGCCTTGAGATAAAGGCCATTTCTACACAGGGTAATAAAAACTGTGCAGTGCGTCCTCCATGGAGGACAACTGCACCTTGGAGCAGACTGGATCCAGACTACTTAGTGTAGATCCACACCTCAGTCTGCTCTGGAACGACCCCAAGTGGTGTCTAGTGTGCTATTGAAAGACCTGATTTTTCCAGTCTTTCAAAAGCACAGAGCGTGCCACTGCGAGCCTGCTCCCTTGTGCAGATTCGCAGGCTCACATCAATGTGAGCCTGCGATCTGCTGAGGGTGGGCTTTAGGCTGGCGACCTTCAGCGGTTGGTTGAGACCCACGACCAATTGGAAGCCGCCATTCTGGACGCTGGAGCAGAGCGGATCGATGATCATGCACTGCTCTGGAGCAGCCTGGACCGGACCAGGGAGCCAGAAGATCCGGTAAGTAGCAGCACGGCGTGATTCCCTCACCCCGTGCAGAAATCGCCAGAGGTACAGCTTCGCTGAGCTGCCTAGGCCACTGCCTCTCCAAAACATTGCTTATGGCAGCATTAGCCTTTGGTCTCATGGCAGTTGTTCCTCAAGAGCTGTCAACAGTAAAGGAAAAAAAAAGCTCATTAGTGCATTAATGCTTAGTGGGCCCAGGAGGTGGTAGTCAGCACTGACAGGGCCCAGTTTAAAGCCTGCTCTACACCCTCCTTTACTTTCCAAGTAGACAGGTTCCACTTCTCCCTCTCTGTTGTTACTCTGCTTGCTGGGGATCCCGTGAGGGACACCAAAATGTGCTCAACAATAGGTGGGGAAGATTAGCTCTGAGCACTGCTTTAGAGATACGAGAGGCAGGGTAACTTAGCAGGATCTTGAACCCTATGTCTACGGGGTCAGGCCGAGTCAAGGAGCAGGCAGAAGTTGAAATAATAAACGTGGTTTTATTAAAAACACAATCAAACAGTGTATGCGGCACACTCACACAAGATAACTAAAGAAATAAAGGTTGGAGTGGGACAGAGGGATTTTTAGAGGAGTTGTTGGTTTGGGTGATACTTCACCTGTCCTGAAGCCCGGTTGGAAGCGGAGAAGCTGGGGAGCGTGGATCTCAGCATGTGGAGCTGAGGGGAAGGCTCGCTGGACAAAGCGACAGCAAGGCGGGATGGAAGCCAAGAGCGATCCAAGGAAGCGCTCAAAATCAGGGTTTTTATAAGGAGAATTGTGACTGCAGGCTAGGTCGGACTTAGGGAAAACAATAGATTTGGGGCTGGAGACAAAGCCTCCGAAAGGTCAGAATTTGAATGATTGAGTTATAGCCAAATTGTCAATAGGATAGCCAGTATGCAAATGTGGAGTACTTGAGCGTTGTATAGTCTGATCATCAAGCTGCCAGTGTGGGGCAGAGGATCTTTTGAAAGTTGCGTGCATACCTAATTGGAGGTACTTGCCTTGAGGTCTCCTAAAGCTGCGAGTCGGCTATTTCTGGCCTGTCTGTATTGTGTTGGAATATTACGGCGATTATCGGCCGAGCCTGTATGCGTGCTTGTCCGGGGGCCTCGTAAGCACGTGGAAGGGAATGGGTATATGAGGCCGAATTATTGATATCAAGAGATATCTTTTTATATCCCCCAAAGCTCGGGCTAGCCAGGCAGTAACACTGTGTTTGGTGCCACACATACCAGCTTACCAACAGTACTTCTCATTTTCCAGAGGCAAGCCAGCATGTCTCCTCCCCTGTCGATGTGCTTCACTGAATGGAAGCAAGGCCAAATTGTGTTCAAATAACACCTATTTGCAGGTAATTGTGGCCAAAATAATTGCAGCTAAAATGTATTATTGAATATGTTTTTCCCACTCTGTGAAACAGTGGTCTTGTCTTCAAGTGTATCAAACTTAACAAGGTGAAATGGTGTATGTATAACTAAAGCAAAAGTATCAAGAGCAAGAAACAGCCTTTAAAATGAATACTTTAAAATGTGCTTCTGGCATACTGATCCTAGAGCACTAAATAATTAGAGGGTTGTAAAACAACACATAATTCACAGAAATTAAATGACAGTATCTATCTGACAGTCATCACATGCACAGGAATAAAGACTTCTTCTATTAGCAGTGCATTCATCATACACTGTGACAGTCCACTCATATTTTAAGTGAGAGAAACAAAGTTGGTTCTTTAATCTTTACATTCTCCATTGGGACAGAGCAATGTTTGGTTCACTGAGCACTCGTGCATCTAGCTGTTTAGAAATTAAATACACATGTTTGTAGCATGCCCTCTAACATCTCACAAATTAAAATTGGGGCAGATGTGGCCAAACAGCACCAGAGTGTGATTTAGATGGCAAAGTTATATATACAAGCTAGGTGAGGCTGCAGTAGTTTGCTCTGGCAGAGAAGGGAATTATTCCACCCCTCTTTCCTCTCCCCACTGCTGAGTCAGTTGAGTACAAAGTGCTTTTAAACGTTTAACTCAGTTTGCAATTGAAGCAAAATGAGTAGAAAGGGGGAAGGTAGGAAGAGAGAATTTTCTAGCTGCATTTCAATCTGGATTGAGGCCTGGTTATGTGACACAGATGCCTTTGGTCCCCTTGGTGGTTGGCCTGCACTGGGAGCTAGATGGGGGTAAGTATCTCCTTGTTGGTTTTTAATCTAGTGGTGTTGGGATTCTATTTCTATTTTTAAAAAAGTGCATTTATTTATTTTATTTATCTCCTATTTATTTAATTTATTTCCTGCTAACCGTTGTTCCCAAAATAGATAAACAATAATGAACTACAGATTAAAAAAGAAATCTCCGAGCTCAAAAAATTGATCAATTAAAAACACAAGTTTAAATGACATACCTGACACCCAACTGATTACCTCTTTCAGCAGCAGGCCATCTTAGATGCCAAAGATGCCCTTTATATATCTGACTAATAAGGCCTTTGCGTGAGGAGGAAAAGAGAACAGAAAGGACGCTGGCAGAACTTTCTTTGGTGGTAAGTTATTAAAACAATAGTTCTTTACAAGAACCATAGGGATCATCAGAAAGCCCTTCGCTGAGAAAGTTAAAACTCAGACAGGCTTGTATAGGGAGATAACAGCCTTTCAGAGGGTATGAATCCATGCCATAGAGAACGTTACAGGTCATAACCAGCACTTTGAATTGTGTCTGGAAACAGACTGGTAGCTACGGAAGTTGTTTCAACAAGGTAGTTGAGCCAATCCTGGTCAGCGCTCTAACTACACCATTTTGGACCTGTTGAGTTCTTCTGAGACTGGAGGTAACCCTCACTCTCATGTTTGATATGTTTTTATTGGATTTGTTTCTAACTTAGCAGTGTTATTCTTTTAAGTTTAATGTTATGCATTTTATTTATATTTTATTGCCACCATCCTGAACACTATGTTTAGTGGGAAATTGTGATCTGAATGTAATAGATAAATAATTAAATAGAGAAACATACCATGGCTGTTAAATATGAGGATTCTGCCAAGAAAAAAAAAAGATGTGAAAAAGGGATGCTAATATAGTGTGACAAACATGGCTGTAAGTGCAGGGATTCAAAGCCACAATTTTAAGAGCTAAGTCTTCAAAACCTTCTGCCTAAATGGGATCAAAATCTGCATTTTTAGAGGTCTGTGTTAGAGTGAAGCAGTGCTTAGTGATGCTGATGCTAGGTGGCCAAATGTAAATTAGGTCATCCTCACAAGCAAACAGCACCTGCCAAATGGAGCTGCGCATTCCAATCCATCTGCATGTCTTAATGCTGATTTCATCATGAGTTAAGAGTTTCTTAGTACTTCACAAGTTTTAAAATTTGAATTTCTGTAATTAGAGGTGATTTACTCAAGCCTACTTTGAAATCCTGAACCCCAGAGCCATGGGTTCCAGCAGAGTCTGGAAAAAGTTACTTGTTTGGATTAAAACTCCCAGAATTCTCCAGTCACAATGGCCAATGGATTCTACCTGTAGTGAAAATGTTAGAGTTTATTGCCCTTGGGAAAGCAGCAGGCAGTAATCCTCCTAGCGGAGATTTGATGTGATAAATTAAGTTAAAATGCCTTAAAAAAAAAATCATACAGTGGATCTTTTCATGGCATGGCAGTAAACATGAGCATCTCCTTGTAGCATACCAAATTGCTATTAAAGGGTAGGCTGCAGAAACTGTTCCGAATGTTGTTCACCCTACTTACAGTTGTATAATAGGAAAAACACTCTCGTGTTATGCTATACCTACTCACTTGGCAGTAAGATGCTCTGAATTCCCTGTGATTTAATTCTAAGTCGTCGTTGTCATCATCATCATCTGTTTACTCATATAACGCTTTTCCAAATAAGTGTGTCCAAAGCAGACCAGAACATATCAAAGGGCAGAAATAATTATACCTCTTAAAAAAAGAGAAACATTTACAAATCTGTTAGATTAAAATTAATTAACAATACAATTAATATATACTTTGCTTTTATTTTATTGATGTTTATTATTTATTTATTTAGTATCCTGCCTTTCTTCCAGCACAGGACTCAAGACAATTTTGTATGAGTAGGATATTTCATCTTAATCCAGCAATATGAACCTAAACAAGAAAAAGAACTTAAGTCCAATACCAAAATAAGACTATACTAGATAAAAGACCAAATAGATCACCAACACTGCAGCTGTATCAGCACAATTAACCTACAAACACAGGTTAGCAGCCATACCTCTCATTTGTGGCAAGTTTCCATTCAGCTCTTACTTGGACCTACTCTCTTAATCCCCTCCTTCTCTCTTCCTTGGGGAAGTAGAGATTGTCAGTCCCCATACAATCCCCACATTTATGAATATTAGTCTGAGTTTGGGAAAAGTAATCTTTTGTACTACCAAAGTTCAGCAGCCAGCATGACTAGAGTCTTCAAGGTACCTATGCTAGTATAACTGTGAGCTACCTTTCCACGGTGGTGGGATTGCATGTTCGTGTGAGGTAAGAGGTTATGCTGACAGTAGCCGTCCTGCCGGTAGGATCTCCCACATCAGACAAGCTTTTGCAGAGGAGACAAACTAAATATATCAACAGGTACTGGGTAGCAGAAGAAGTTGAGGGGTGACACTGGTGGACGATCTCTTAGAAACAACTACAGTGGCACTATAGCTAACACTTGTTAGTATTGTGCAGAGGGAGACATGGTATACCCCTTTTGAATGTCTTTTACCATGAAAACCCAATCATGAGACAATCCAAAATGAAAGAATCCACCTTGTCTCTCTACACCAATGGTCTTCTAGCAACTCTACAAGCATATATTACAATATTACAGTCCTTGCAGAAGCATAGATTGCAATATTACAGGTGTGCGTGCATGGGTCTTCAAGTTACCTGTTGATTTATGGTGATCCCATGCATTTCATAGGGTTTTCTTAGGCAAGGAATACTCAGAGGTAGTTTTGCCAGTTGCTTCCTCTGAAATACTGCCTACAGCACCCTGGTATTTGTCAGCAGTCTCCCACCCAAGTGCTAAACAGGAATGACCCTACTTAGCTTCCAAAATGAGACAGGACCTGGTGCCTTTAGGGTATTTAGGCCTTTGCTTATAGTGGCTACTTTCTTAATTATTATAACAGCTGACATCCTATTAAATCACTTATAATGGTGGGAGTCCAGCTTTTGCCTTTGCTGGTCCTCTGGAGGTCCCAGCAGATTATGTTACTGCTCTGCATCTGGACCTACCAACATAGCAAGATACTTTTCCAATGCCCTTTGCTCTCCAACAGTCAGAATATGGTCATAGAATGGGGCTGTGGCTGCTAAAAGGTGAGTGCTGGAAGAGGGGAGAGGGGAGATGTAGCACAGTTCCGACTGTAGAACTTTTCTCTATGTCTGGATTTAAGTCTTTGTCTCAGGAATGTTGAACCTGTTGCCCACAAATGTTCTTGGGCTGTAGTTCCCATCATCCCATCATGTTTGCTGGAGCTGAGGAGAATTAGAGTCTAACATAGCAATAGTATGTGCATTTCTATACTGCTTATCAGCTAAGCGCTCTCTAAGCGGTTTGCAATGTGTTAGCTAATTAACCCCCAACAAACTGGGCACTCGTTTTACCAACCTGCGGAAGGATGGAAGGCTGAGTCAACCTGGAGCCTGGCAGGATCGAACTCACAACATTGTGGCTGCAGTACCAGCATTTAACCACTGAGCCATCAAGGCTCTTTTCTGAATCTGAAAAGCCACAGTCCCCCCCCCCCCACTTTTTATATACTATAGCCAAATCTGGGGCTGATTTCTCATGGTGGGCCATGGCTAAAATTCTGCTCAATCCAGCCCTCAAAGAGTTCAAGAAAATAATCAGCTGAGTAGGATGCTAGTACCTCACACAGAAACTAAGCATTAAATTCTTGCCTGTCGAGCTTCTGGAGTAAGCAATGTCCTTCTGAAGAAAGGTGTTCACTCTGCTTTAATGTGATCTTGTATTTTCTCTCATTATCTCCCACTTATTAACCCTGATCTAGTTGTTATTAATAGCTTCATTATGCTACCTGGGACAGCTCTTCCTGACCTTGCCCCAGGTGATCAGAAGCTCATTTCATGTTTGGGATATTTGTGTGATGAGAAGACAGAGAGAAAAGGAACAGAGGAGGAAAACACAGAGCCACGATGCTATCAAAATCCGAGCCCAGGCAAGCTTCTATACCTTTGAAAATACAATCCTCCCTCCATATTTCACCCATACAGATTTGATCTTTCCCAGATTATTAGCCCCACCTCTGCTGCTGTCCTATGCCATTTTTGCCACACTGGTGTTGCTGGGAGGAAATCAAGGTGGCAGGGTAGCTGGACCCAGCCGTGCGCACATTCCCTTACTAGTGCACTTGCCTGGGAAATGGGATGGGATGAAGGAATCAAAGAGCTTGCACGGGCAGGCAAGAAGGGGGTGGGATGAGCGGATTGTGAGCAACGAGGGTGTGTGTGTGTGTGTTTGCTCACACCAGCCATTGGCTTCTGCCTTTGGAAGGAGCAAAGAAAAACTTCTTTTCATTCTTTTACCCTTGTTCCAAAGGCAAAAGGTGTGGCTGACAAGCTGTCTGGGGGAAGGGGCAGCCATTGTCTTGTGCCTTTGGAAGGAGTGAAGAAAAACTATTTTCATTTTCTTTGTCCATTCCAGGGGCAAAAGAGGTGGTTGATAGGCTGCCCAGAAAAGGGGCAGCCCACCAGCCATCAGCTTCTGCCTTTCGAACAAGCCAGCACAAGCGCTGCAGCAGGTCTCAGTGGCATTTGTACTCATTTGTTCCAAAGGTCCAAGTGGGTAACTGACATTAAATATTAAGAGATAAAGTTGGGACTGCCCAGAGATAGTTGTTCTCCCCCAAATTTTGTAAGGTTCCTGAGACATGGCCCCCGACACTCTAAAAGCTGCAATTTTCTTAAATAAAATCCCAGCTTTTCTGGAGAAAAAGTGGCTATTAATCTGCAAAGGACAAAACCAAAAAGGTTTCATAGATTTAGGCGTTGTATATATTATGAGGAGGGATAAATTTGGGAGGGGGAGGGGATTACTTGAGAAAATGGTGTGTTGCCTTCCCAAATCTAGTGCCCTCTAGAGGTTTTGAACTGTAATTCCATGAGCCTCAGCCAACCTCACTAGTTATCAGTAATGGTTGGAGTTACAACCTTGTATATATATGAGCAAATCTTTCTCAATAGTGAGGGGTTAAATTCGCACCTCTTAGCACTGCAGAGCTCCCTTGACTGCTATTCATAACATTTAAGCCATGGGAGATCCTAATGAAGAATTTCTTATGGCACATCTGGTTTAACCCTTAATTTTTCTTTGTCATGAACAGCAGGGAAAAAAAAAACCCTAATTGGTGTCTGAAAGCATTGTATACCAAAACAAAGGGATGATTCCATGAAATTGACTCAGAGAACAAAATTATTTTTTTTTTAAAAAACTCACATCTTCTATGCTTAGAGTGTTTCATATCTCTCTGAAGAACTATGTCCTCTTGTCCTGAACTACTTTGCTGCAACAACCAGAGTACCATCAGAAAGCAAGAGGAGCGAAAGATTTGTAGCATCTCACTCCATAAATTCTATAAATGCAAGTCCAATGTAACCTGTGAAGTGTTAGGGTTAGGGTTGTTTTTCAGTTTGTGATACTGCTAGTAAAGCCATAGATTCTATCCTTCTTTTAACTGCTATTTGCATAATTTTATTCCACAACTTTAAGTTGAACTTTGGAGTTATGATTTTCCTGTCAAGATTTGCATATTTAGTGAGTAGCGAAAAAAAGTGTTGTTAAACAGCTGAACAAATTGTATGACAATGATTTCTTCCCCCTCTGTTCTGATAAATCCTGGGCACTAAACACACATCAGAGAATGAGCTGTACAAAGGCACCTAAGAACTGTTTTGAAGATTTCAAAGAGATAGGCAATTGGCCAGACAAGTACAGCAATGCAAAATTCCCTTGCTTCAGAAGCTGGCCTTTTCCCCCCTCAGCTGTGGCTTTGTGGCAGAGTTCCTTAGAGCCTTCACAGAAAATATTCTTTGTTGGCATTTTTATACATTGATCCTGTGGCCAGGACTTGGATGAAAATAGATTAAATGTGAAGAGGGCATTTCAGAGCATCCCAAAATGGAGGTGATACTGACAAAATAGAAATGGAAGGACTGTGGTGCTGAATCAGAAGGCCTAGTGTATGTGCTACATGGGAATTTAAAAGCACATAAGGAACACCAGGTGCTGTAGGCTATATTTCAGAGAAAGGCAATGGCAAATCACTTCTGGGTATTCCTTGCCTAAGAGAACCCTATGAAATTCGTGCGGGCCACCCCAATTTAATAGGTGACTTGAAGGTACTTATATTACTTTATTAAGGAAATTAGAAACACAGGGTTGCAGTTTGGCTTGTGGCTTCCACATCAGTGGGACAGATTTTTAGTGAGAAGTTTAAATGAACTCTCCAAGGTCTGAATCTTATCCACCAAATAGGCTCAATGCCTTGAATCGTTCCGTAAGAGTTAAAACTGTCACCCACGATGGATTCACCAACCCCTCAAATATGGAATTCACCAGCTGCCACTTCAAATACATGGTGTCACAGCAGAAATGGAGAACATATTGGCCCCTGAGGTTTTTGCACTGCAGGTCCCATCATCCCTCACCATTGTTGGCTGTGCTGGCCAGGACTGATGGGCACTGTAGCCCAACAGCGTCAAGAGGATACCAAACCAAAACCTCCATGATTCCATAGGATGGAACCATGTGAGTTCATGTGGAATAATCACACTATAAGTCTGTGATGTGAATAGCCCTAGCACTTTAGCACTTCCCCAACGTTGTGGGACACTTCATGACCAGCATAGTGAGAAAACAAAGTGAATAGTGTTTCTCGAAAGAATGAAAACAATCTGCATTGAGTCACCATATATGCAGAGTAATGATTATAATATAGGCCATAGATAGGGAATGATGTCAAGAATTATTATAGGCACAATGGGAATTGGTGGATTCGTTGCTGGTGGGCAGTGAATCTGCTTTGGATGTTAGTCTGAACATTGAAGGAATTATCTAAGGTGCTGAACCTATTTTGGTCAACAGTTCAGCACATTGGATAGTTCTTTTAAAGATTGCCATAAAACATGGAATGGATCAAAATGTTCCATTGATATGGAAGCTGTCAGCTGCTGGTGGTGGTGAGAACAGAAATCCAGTTCAGCTACAACTTGAACACAAAATGAAATAATAGAGAGAAGAGAATCTTTTTACTGAGGTTTTGCCAAATATGGGAAGTGGGGAAGAGTATACAGGAGATAAAAGTATACTCAGTGTGCCAAAATATGCAAACTGAGATGTAGGATTAAGAATGGATGGTAACTGAGTAGGACTAAGGGAGAAGCAAATGATTTATTTGGGTGGAGGAGGCATGCTGAATCACGATGCCCTTTCATACCACACACTTATAGTGCTATGATTCCACTTTAACTCCCGTGGTTTCATCCTAGGGAATCCTGGATTTTGCAGGTTATGGACAGAATTTGGATTTCTCAGCAAGAGAGATCTGGTATCTCGTGAAACTACCAACCTCAGGATGCAGCCATGGCCGTTAAAGTGGAATCATAGTGTTCTAATGGTTTAGTATGAAAGGGCTCTTGGTTTTGTAATCATCATCTTCGTCATCAAAACAGGGTGTGTGTGAGGATCTTGGCCCTCCAGATGTGTTGGAATCCTCAGTCCTTTATCACTGGCCATACTGAGTGTGACTGATGGGCACAGTTGGATAAAACATGTGGTGAATGTTCATATGGAACTTGCCAAGAACCCTGCAAAAATAGGTGAAAAAAATCCCCTTGCAGCCACCAATTTCAGGAAAGATTGCTGAAGCTTATCACTAAAGAACCCAGTATTAAATGCTTATTTGTCTCTGGAACAGGTGGTTAAAATTTGTCAATGAGTTTTGAGCTTTCTCATGTACATTACCATGTATATCACATACTGAAATTTACCTTGCCTATTCCTGAGCTGGGTCTCAATTCTCCCTCCGGCTCCAGAGAATTCTACTTACCCCTTTATTACAACAAGAAGGATATTGACAAGTGGGAACTAAGTCAGAGGAGGACATGGAATATGGTTAAATGTCTGGAAACCAAGCTCTATGAGGAATGGCTTAGGGAGCTGGCTATGTTTAGCTTGCAGAAGAAAAGACTGAGAGGCAGTGTGATAACTATCTTTTAATATTTGAAGGGATGTCATGTAAAAGATGGAGCCAGCTTGTTTTCTACTATTCTGGAGACTAGGACATGAAGCAATGGATTCAAATGACAAGAAAAAAAGATTTTTACCTCAACATTAGGAAGAAATGTCTGACAATAAGAACTGTTCAATAGTGGAATAGATGTGTTAGAGGGTGGTGGATTATCCTTCTTTGGGTGTCTTTATACAGAGGTTGTATGGACATCTTTCACGAGTGCTTTAGTTGTGTATTCTGCATGGCAGGGAGTTGGATTAGATGACCCTTGTGTTCACTCCCAGCTCTGTGATTCTGTGATTCTGAGCACCACTTTATTACCACAAGAATAATTAACATAGCATCCTAATAGTTTTCCAGGCCTTGAAATGAAAGCTAGCTGTAGCAGCGTGCCACCGTAAGATAGGGGGATGTCCGAGATGCCCTCCTGGCTCAGCTGCTCTGTGCAACTTGAAGCCGATGAGGAACATTTGCATAAGACATTGGAAGTGGTTGTCCCCTTAGTGAGCGGTCGCTTCTCTGATGATCTCCTTGGGGGAGGAGGAGGAGGAAGTTATGAACTTTGAAGTGGGTTATTAATTATTCATCTTGCCATTGCCAGGGATACGGCAACCTGATTCCCAGGAGCCAGCTCCAGAATTCATTATCTTCCTGCTCAGGTTTGCAATAAAAATAACACTGCATCTTAATCCTGTCACCTTCTCAGTTCTTTCCCTCCTCCAAATTGTCCTCCCTCTCAATAATCTCAGGAGGCCATGCTGTGCACTTAATTCTCCACTTTTCTCATTCCTCACAGAACGCAAAGTGTGCATTCAATTGTATTACCTGCCCATTACAAATAAGTACATTTTCTGCCCTGTGGGATAGCTTCACTTCAGTTCAGATGCTGTTAAGGTTTACAGTGGTTATTTGCCTGTGTTCATTTGCTCTTTCCTTTCTGCAAAGCTGTGCCCAAAGTTTCTTGATCCATGTAGTCTCCTTTCATTCTGCCTACCTAGAATGAACACAAACTCTTGAGGTGACTCCTTAAAGATTTACCACAAGGTAGTGGCAATTGTGCAAGGAATCAGTCAGTGGTAACTTCCAGACATATAGGAAAATGATCACCATTATTGCAATCCTATGACCTCTCAGAAATCAAGAGTTGGAGTAGATATAACAACTTCACCAGGCATGTAAGCCTATAGCTAGGAAGCTCTTCTGCTAGGTAAAATATTCACATAGTGGGGGAACGTATCACAGTTTTATTTAACATGGTGAAAACACTGTATTGACTTTCAGCTTGGTCTTTCTTAGTCAGCAACAGGGTGAAGCAGGCCATAGAGGGATGGTTTTCTCTTCAGCAGAAGATAGAGTCTTTCAGATGAAATCTATTTCCTTGTGCGCTGATCTCCTATCCAAACACTCTCTACCCCATGCCTCTTCCCCCCCGCATTTAAATGCTAGAACTATGATTTTGCTGTAAGCAGGATGGGTGTGTTTCTGTCTGCTAGGCCAGGCTTCATAGACGTTCTAGCCCTGGGATGGAGATGGGAAAGAGACCAAGAGATTGGAGAGAGAGTGAGTGGGAGGAAGCCAGGCGGCTGTTCCTCATATCGTTCCTTTTTGTAAGACAAGACTGTTTCCCCCCTTCTGTGTGTGAGATCAAGGTTCTAGCAATTTCAAATGTGTGTGCATATGTTGTGTGCCTGTGTGATTTTAAAAACAAGCTAACAGAACTTCTGACAAGTTTGTTCTGGATCAAAGAAGGCTGCAATTAATTACTTTAAAAAACATGTTTATTAACATAGTTAACAAACAGAACTTGATACAGTCAGCCCTCCACACTTGTGCATTAAATGTTCATGGATTTGATTCTTTGTGGATTTAGGAGGACGGCACACATATGTGTTTACACACTTATGTGAGTGAGATTGGGGATGGGGATGAAAAGAGGGAAAAGAGGGAACACACATACTTTTGTTCACTGGCTCACTCACATGGGTGGGAGGAGATGGAACGAGAGGAAGGAGGGCATGCAAGTTTACTCCCTTGTGCAGGCAAGAAAGGGGAAGGGGATTGGGATGGGAATGGGATTGATGTCACTTTTCTCTTTCCTCCCACTTCCCCATCTCATCTTCTTCCCCTACCTGCTGATCAAGCAAGTTTGGGGATGCACATGCAGCTGGGCCCAGCCACCCAACGTGTGTGTGTGTGTGTGTGTGTGTGTGTGTGTGTTAAGTATAGTTTGGAGGTCTTATAATATCTTGGTTTTTCCAGTTGTGTGGTAGTCCTGCACTCCTAACCTGTGTGAAGATGAAGGGCCAACTATAGATGAATTAGCTAAACAAATTAGAACAATAGAATGTTTGAAACTGCCACCTTGGATACAGTGATTACCAACAACTGAAATTGGTTAACCACTGTGATATATGTAATATTTTAAATCACCTATTCACACACACACACATGCACACACATGTGATGCATATATTGCTTGTGCATATGTGTGTGTGTATGCATGTGCATCTGCAAAAGTACTGTGTGTATGTGTGGAGTTATCCTAGTGCTTTCTGGTGAGACTTTCAAGAGTGTTAAAAAGGTGGTACGTGTGTGGAGGAGAGTGACTTGAGAGGCAAGTACATTATTTCTAAGTCTTTCAGAGCGTTTTTTTTTTAACAGAAGAACCCAAATAATAAATGAATGTATGTTTTGTTTTAAATGGTAGGAACAAAATACTTGAGAAAACAAAGCCATAAAATCCCCATGATCAGTAAAACATCTGGATAAAAAACATTAGGAGTTCAGTAGCGCATACTGCAACACATTTGCTGTAACTGAAAGAGCCCAGAGAACCTGTATAGAGAGGACCCTGTGATATAACTTTTTTTTTCCTTAGTGAGGGATTAGATTTAAGGGCAGTTCTAGGCTACAGGCAAAGAACAAAAAGGAGACAATCCCTTTGAAAATACTCAGGCTGGATTAAATAAAAGATTCAGTAGTTGGAGTCCAGGAGGGTACAGAAAACTGATGTGTCCTTCACCCTTTTCACTTTTTTTTGAGGGAGTAGAATTATGCAGATTGGACATCCGTGCTTTTAGTGGAACACTTGCTTCATATGTGAAGTTGTCTGTGTTAGCGGGGGAAGAGTTTCTACTCCCCCCCATGTGAAGATTATCACCATCCACATCAGTGTCTGAAATAGACCTTAGCATTGATATTCTTGCCTGTGCTATTTCATTCTTTGTATACACAGCTTAGCATAGCCATATAGTTGTCTGATTGGTTTTAAAATGACCTACCTGTTTTGTTTTGGTTTTTTTGACACTTGGCTGGTTTTTATTTAGTTCAGCTTCAGTGCTAGGGAATAAGCTGCCTGAAGTATGTGTGCTTGTGTGACTAAGCAATGACAAACATCTATTTTTATTGAAGGAATGTGATTTTCTATGTGGCTAACACCTTTAAAAGTAACAGAATATCTATAAAACTTTATACATAAGCTGGTCTGGAAAGGCTGAGTTTTCTCATGGTGCCCAAGCAAGAGATGTCATGAAATGTGACATTCTAAAAATGTGAAATGTAGAGTGACCCCCCCCCCTCAGGTAAGTGGGGTAGGTAAGAATGTGTGAGATATCTCTGTGTGTATTTTCGTGGATATTATTAGGACACATTGAGCAACCATGTGGGAAGCTGTTACCCTAAGAGGTGGGGAAGGTCGAGGTCCACCTGCAATGCATTGTCTCCTATTAATTTAGGGGAATTATAGCTCAAAGGAGGCTTGCAAGAGGAGGGTAATGGGAGGATTTTTTGCCTGTATATACTAGTACTAACTGTAGAGAGGACTCAGTTAAACAAAGTATTTTATTCGAATTGACAAACATACAAGAAGTCAGAAACTCTTAAGAACCTACAAGGCCATTGGAAAGTGAGGCAAGAAAGGGTAGAAAGAGAGAGATTGGGTGGAAAGGGTGATAGTTACCATTTCTGAAGAAGAGGTCAAAGCGGAGTGGCTCAAACAGCATCTGGGGGTAGCATGGAGGAATGGCAATCTGAGGCACCACATACAATGTCCTACAGTTGGCTGGGGTTGAAGCTAAAGTTTTTATACCCCATTTCACACCCTGAAGGGATGCACTGACCAAGCCATAATGGCTTGCCCATGGAATTGACAAAGAGGCCCAGAATGGGCTGATTCTTTAACTCCAGGGTGACAAAACATTGGTGTGACTCATGACAATCTTTTTATGTTTGGGCAGTTAGGGTGTATAGGGAAGATCTCTGTAGAATAAGATCAAGGGATGGTCTTTGATTGCTCACCAATTGGGGCAGTTCATCTTTTATCGTAGTCAAAAATGGCAAGAGCCTAAAGTGGTGTAAAGATTAGCACAAACCCATCAGTGTTGTGTTTTTCGCATAATTCCATGTGAACTTTCGTTACCTTGAGCACGTTCCCTGGATAGCATGATCCTGATCATGTTCAATTTATGAAAATCATGCATCTCTTAGGAAGGGTGGTAGGGTATGGTAACATACCCTCACACAGATGTTTTCTGGAAAGATACAGAGAAGCAAACAGCATACAGGATATAGAGAAGCAAATAGTACTGAACAGAAGCAGAGAGAGTAAATAATAATGCTAATGATAAAACCCAGCACCAATGAATAATATCAATATCAGCATGTCCAGGACTGTATGAACAGGGGACAGCCATAAAAATGTGAAGTGAGATATTATTTTGTAGCACAGAAAAGCCCTAGTTGGAAGGAGGAGAAGTTACTGAACAAGCTTTCAATTTATGTCTATATATTTCATATAAGATATTAATTTTAAAAGTTTTCTTCCCAGGAAAGAAATCAGAGATAATGAGCTTTTAAAAAATTCCAATCCATATTTTTGTTTTTCTAGCAAATTCTTTCTATTTAGTTCTCTTTCAGACTGTGGTAGAATTTTAAAAGTCAGTAGCAACTGGCACTTTTGTATAGAAGACAATTCAGACCATCATAACAATAAATAATAAAAGAATTGTCTTCATTTATATAATAGTTTACCTCTGTAAATGTATAACACATTGCTTTATTTTTATATGACCCTCCTTGAGTCCCAGTTTGAGATAAAGGTGTGATATAAATCAAATAAATAAATAAGTAATGTTAGGATACTATTATCATCCCACTAGTGAGGGAGAAAAATAGAGCTTTACCTCTCATCAGAGGCAATATTTGCCTCAAATGTTTTCTAGTGTAAAATTCATCAAGCTGCTGCAAAATGGTTGAAGAGACATTGGCAGTGGTCTAGCTGCTTATGTCTATCCCCCAGTCTGTTTCCATCTAAGTAAAAAAAAATTTCCTGCCTTATGCTGTGACTCCACTGGTCACTCAATGAAGCTAAATACTGCAAAATTCAGGAAAGAAAAGCAAATATTTCTTCCCAAGTGCAAAACTACAGTGAAACTTGCTTTCAGAGGATAAAATGGTGGCCACTAATTTAAACGTCTTCAGAAGAGGATTTGACAACTTAAAGAAGAATAGTGCTGGCAATGGCTACTAGTCTTGTAAGTATGTATTTCTATTTATTTAATTTATATTCTGCCTTTCTCCCAATATGAGATCCAAGGTGATCTTCTAAAATGAGACCGATAATATATTAAGTCCAGCATCACAAGCAATGTTGTTATGTGTTTTCAAATAGACTCTGACTTACTGTGGTATATTTTAGGGTTTTCGTAGCAAAATTCACACAGATGAAATTTGCTATTGCCTTTCTCTGAGGCTGAGTGGGTATGGCTTACTTGTCACCCAGTGGGTTTCCATGGCTGGGAGTAGAACTTTGATCTCCTAATCTAACATTCAAACAGCTATACTATATTTTTTCAGGCAGTATGCATCCCAAGAACACCTGGCTGGCCACCATAGGAGCAATGCTGGACTCCATGACTCCGGCAGGACCCTTCAAATATTCTTATTTCTAGCAGAAGTGCATGTAGCTGCAAAAACATACAGACTTTTCATTCTCTGGAGAAGAATACCAGCTGATACTGAGCATCAGCAATCAGGCAATAATCACGGGGCTTATAGCTGTCATCCTTTTGATGAGGAAAAAGGAAATCATTGACGGCTCCCATTCAAAATTCAGCCTGCAACAATGGAGCACCATCCTCTATTTGCAATGGATGAATAATTCATTTGCAAGCATCAGGCATATCCAATCAGCTGATTATATGCAAACAATTTCAATAAGGACAGGGATACAATAGCTGATGTCCATGGCAATGGGACCCTTTTGACAGTGTTGTTTCAGCACTGATGGATGCTTACCGGCTGACCTCTCCTCTTCCTCCTTTCTCTCTGCCATTGGCCTTTAAAATAAATAGGTTAGCCCTTCACTTGGTTGGCTTCCTTCCACCTGACACAGTGATAGAGGTTAAATGTGACTAAGAAAAGCAATTAAAATAGATCTGTCATCTTATTCAAATACGTTGTGAACAATATTCTGTCTACAAAGTGGGCTGACACAGTAGGATGGTAATTGAGATTCTTCCCTGTTGACAGCTTCTGACAAATATGGAAATTTTCTTTATGCACTTACCTTAAATGTGCCAAACATAGACACATATTATAAATGAGAAAATGGAAGACACTTTGACTATGACATATCCAAATGTTGGTGATGTCAACATATCACTTAGTGGGCAAATGAAGGCCAGCAGAGACATAAGCAGCCAACTTTCACGGTCATTTGTAATGCAGTGAACCATCAAGAGTTTATTTAGGACAGAAGACTGGTGGATGGAATGGAGAATCATAGAACTCAAAGAGATCATACAGGCCATGTAGCTTAACCTTTTCAATAAATTCAAAACCTAGAACATCCCTAGCAGATGGTTGTCCATCTGCTGAAAACAGTAAAGTTTTACTGATATACAATCAAAGTCTGCCCTCCTTTGCTTAAGCCCATTGGCCTCCTACTGCCCTCTCAGACGGTAGAGGACAATTCTTTGCACTTTTACAATGTAACACAATGCAATACATGCTTCAATGCAAGTTGTATGTGACTAGTAGGACTAATGTCTGCTGGACTAAAATTTTACAGCACTATCCTATATATGCTTTTTCAGAAGTAGTTCTTATAAAATTCAAGGGGATTTAGTTCTAGGTAAACGTGTGTAGGACCCCAGTTTTAATCCTTAGGATTGGTTTCAGTAATGTTATCAGTGCTTTATCAAAACAAATTATACGGAATTTTTTTCTCTTACACATGTCAGGGTATTTTCTCTCACTTTGAAAAAGGTGAATCTGTGATCCGTGTTATGATCCAATGAGGGCAAAGTAGGTCAGGATGGTTAATGGTGCAATTTGACTTTAAAAGTACAGAGGAGAAATAACAGGCAAATCTGTCTGTGATGCTTTCTGTAACATTCATGTTTTTTCAGACAATCTGTTGTTCCATCCCATTTCTTCATCAGTCTGGATTTTTTAAAAACATGTTTTTATGTACAGCCTGGGACAGTACCTGGCTGCGCTGCAGCGGGAAGAGGAGGTACCATCATGCTTCCTTCTGCAGTGAGTGAGCAGGTGCAGAGGGGAGCGTTGGAATCTGCGCTCCCATCCTGGCAAAGCTGCTGCCAGGACGACACTAGGATGACTGCAGACTCAGGTAAGCTGTGGAAAGAGCCTCAGATGGAGTGTAATCTGTATGACTAGTGTCCCATTCTACCCACTGAATGCTCCTGTAGTAGATTCATCATGTGTGTTTTAGCCAGTTGTCTTTGGGAATTGTGTGGCCTTTGGAGCCCTGAGTTGTCCTCTATCATCCCACAAGAAAAAAAGGGCAAAGGAAAGTTGTACCTCCAGAGGGTGTTATTCTCCTATTAAATGCAATTTTTCCTAACAGTGGCCATGCTGGATGGGGTTTTCTGGGAACTGTGGTCCAAACATGTAATGTTCCTGCTATGGAATGCTCTCTCAGAGGTGTTGATGTTGCTTTTCTCTCATGTATTTCTATAGCAAGTATAAACATTTCCTGTTTCAGAGAACTTGAAACTTGATGCTGTATTATTATTAGTGCGGTCTGGTAAGATTAGTCTATGTTATAAAGTTGTTAGGCTTTTGATTGTTTGGGGAGGGGCTGTAAGCTGGCTTGAGACAGTGGTGTAGCTTGGCGTAAGCAGGGTAGGGGCGGGGCGGAGGCCTGGGGGGGATAACGGTGCTTGGGTATGGGGCGATGGTGTGTGGGGGCAGGCAACAAGCGGCAGTGTCCCCCAAAAATGCCGCCCAGGGTGCACCGCCCCCCTCACCCTCATCTCTATGCCACTGCCTTGAGATGAACAAAGAGAGAATAAAATACGAGTACATGGCTGTGCCACCCATTTCAGATCAGGCTCAAGTTTAGATTTTGCCCTGACTTGGGTAGACTGATTTGGACTTGAACCAGCCCTATTTGTACCTGAATCCAAGTCAAAATTCAAAAGTCAAAATGTTTGTGTTCTCCTTTAATATGTATCAAGAAACCAAAATATCTATAACATTGCGGGGGGGGGGGAGGTCAGTTGTTTTGTTTTTTCACATCTGTCCATACATTTAGGAGACGTGAGCCAGCATCCTATTAGTGACATAGGCAAACTTAATTTCTTTTTATGCACGCAGTATTTCTCAGTACACCACTGTTGGAACAATTTTGGCTTTATATATTTTTGTAGAAATTCCATTACTTCAAATGATGAGACAGATACACTGCAGCAAGATGAGCTAGCTTTATGGAAGGAACTCCATGATATGCCTGAACAGACCGTAGTATCTTCAAAAGCTGTTTGGGATTCCATCAGCCTATGGTTACCAATGTGGAGGCCGCATGGCATGGTGAGCAGCCAGTGAAACATGATTGCTGGCTGGGGTTGCTTTTTTTTTTCTGCCCATGTGTGACAGCAGCTGAAGCGTTTAGTACCAGTAATGGTCTTTGCAGCCTCCATGAGTCAGAAGGATTTCTCTTCTCATGAAGAAATGAATGCCACTCCTTCAGGAAGGGATGCTAGAGACCTGTGGAAAATGCAAGACAGAAAAATCAGTTAAATAAATATACCACCCACCCTATCTGTAAGATTAGCAAAATCTCTTTACATAAGCAAAGCAGCCAAAAAGACAAAATGAGAGGAAGAGTTGTAATAGAAAGGCTGTTCATCTCAACCTCCTAAAGAGCACGCAGTTGATGTAAGCAGATAATTGATGTTATGAGTATGGAAATCATTATACACTGTCTTGCTCCACCCCCTCCCAAATCATGGTTCTTCGCATAAGATCATGTTCAATTGTAAATGGCTAAAGACTATGAGCAATTAGCCCCACACAAACTCTGTACCATACTGAAACATAACTTTAATTACACTTCCTAGGATGCCATGGAAGCAAAACGATATAATGTAAAATGATATGGCATTGCTTAAAAGGTATTCCAAACATTCAGCCAGCATGAAACTGTGGGATGCTGTTGTCAATGGGACAGTGAATGTACTCTGGTTTTAGTCCAAACTTTAGACAAGATATCTAAAGTGCACAACTCATTTTTGGAGTAGGATTCGTCACTGTGGATTCTGCCTTTAGAAACTGGAGTGAGCCTTGTTGCACATTGAATAACAAATGGTTTTTAAAAAAATTCAAAAGCAAGAAAAGAAATGAGAACCTTGTAGTCGTCTCATAAAATTAAGTAAGGTAAATGGCAACAGAGCCCCCCCCCCCGACACGCACACACACACGTAGATTTCTGAGGAATTACTCAGACATATACCACAATACTTCAGGAATTCACTTCCTACACAAAAAAGAAATTTTCAAGCTTTTGGGTTTAGTCTTTGCCTGGTTATCACAGTCAGTGGTTGAAAGCATAGGAATCAATTGACTTTAGCCATTCTTTGCTGCTTTGTTACCATACCCTACCTTGTAATTTTTATAAATTGGATTTATTAAGACTGGAGAACACGATCAAGGTCATGCTGGCCAGAGAATGTGTTCAGGGTTACTCTGGCTGGAGAGGCGCTTGGAGTCATGAAAATTCACATAGAATTATGTGGAAAACCCAACACTGATGGTTTTGTGTTAATCCCTTCACCATTTTAGGCTCTTGCATTTTTGAATACAATGAAAGATGAACTGCCAGATTGGTGAGCAATCAAAGATCATCCCTTGATCTTATTCTACAGAGATCTTCCCTAAACACCCTATCTGACTGAACATTAAGAGACTGTCATGAGTCCCATCAATGTTTTGTCACTCTGGAGTTAAGCAATCAGCCCGTTCTGGGCCTGTTTATCAATCCCATTGGAAATCCATTATAACTTTGTCAACACACCCTATCAGGATGTGAAATAGGATATAAAAACCCTAGCTCAACAGCAGCCAATAGTAATACATTGCACATGGTGTCCCAGACTGCTGTATCTCCATGCAACCCTCGGATACTGTCTGAGCCATTCTGCTGTGACCCTTTCTTCAGGACTGCTAACTATCACTCTTTCCACCCAATCTATCTCTATCTAACCTTTCTTGCCTAACTTTCTGATAACCTTGTATTGTTCTTAAGAGTGTCAGACTTCTCCTATGTTTGTCAATTCAAATAAAATACTTTGTTTAATTGTAACTGGAGTCCTCTCTACAGTTAGTAGTGGTGTACACAAGAGAAAAGATCCTACCATTACTCTCCACTCACATGAGATGCTGGCATTGTGGGAGGATCCCAACATCCCTCACCTCTTAGGGTAACAGGCAGGAAATATTATGTTCATGATTTTGTTTTGGCTTGATTTCAGAGCTGTCCGGCAGTGGAATATGCTGCCTTGGAATGTGGTGGAGTCTCCTTTTTTGGAGGTTTTTAAGCAGAGGCTGGATGGCCATCTGTTGGGAATGCTTTGATGAGTGTTCCTGCATAGCAGGAGGTTGGACTGGATGGCCCCTGGGATCTCTTCCAACTCTATGATTCTATGATTATGACACTATGTGATGCTGTAAATTACATTGGGAACTGAGGGTAGAAGCCATAAGAAATTCTTTTTTGTTCTCATTCTGGTGTTGTCTGTGTAGAAGGGTCAATGTGTGTTGAAGAAAAATATTCACCAACTGTAGGGAGTATAACTGTCACTGTAGGTATTTCAGGCCCCTCTGCAGCCCATGAACAACTTGGCAGGAGTGTGGGGAGGGTGGCATTTTGGTCTATGTGATATCTATGTCTATGTGCATGTATTCATGTGTGTTTGACTGATTTTGTGAGAACAGTCACTTGTATTCAGCAAGCAACTTGCTGATCTTATTATCGAGAAAATAGAGGCACCCTGTATAAAATCATATGAACATTGTTAATTATACGAACATGCATTCAATACCTGATACTTCTTAATCACTTGCTTTTCTTCTTTTAAATCTCATTGGAATTTGAGGGGGGAGGGTTAGAATCTTTTAATGAAGTTTGAAATATGAGAGACATAGTTAATCAAGTCTGCATATATAATTGTGTTAACAATCAGGCTCATTTCTCTAAGCAAGATGGATTCAACTTGGCAAAATCTGTGACAGTACACACAAAGAATCAGTGATACGACACATTTTTTTTCTATTTTTTTTAAACATACAGATATGAACACCATTTTTTAAAAAATTGTGAATGAATTTAAACTACATAGTTATAGCAATTTGATACCACTTTAACTGCCATGACTTCATCCTAAGGAATCTTGCATTTGTACTTTAGTGTGATACTTTGAATTCTCTGCTAAAGAGTTGTACTCCTGTAGTTCAGGGTAATGCACTAGACCTTTTCCAGATAATTCTAAGTATGTCACCAAACTACAAATCCTAGGCTTGCTTAGAACAGAGTCATGACAATTAAAGTGGCATGAAATTGCTATAACTGTATAGTTTAGATACACTCTAAGAGTGGCTATGCTATTCTTACTAGTGTGGTTTTGTTGAGAAGTTTTGGGACTACATGGCAGGCTTTCTTTTCTATAGGAAAACACTGGAGTCTTAAGATGACTTTGTGGTATTTGCCTACATTACTTACGAACAGATACAGACAGATACAGACGGAAGGATGAAAAAGGCATCCTTCTGCCATAAAATTTGCCAGAGAACAAGCTGAGTAGTCTCCAAAGCCAGCTCCCATGGTTCCAGCTTTTATTCTGGTTAGAAACTCACTTTTCTCTCACTAGCTAAGATTATACTCCATGCCTTTGAGGAAGCAGATTGTAATGGTTGAATATTAATGTCATAATAAATCTGTTAGTCTTAGGGTCTTTTCATCATCTCATCATCATCATTATCGACAAAACAGGGTATGTGTCAGGAGCTTGGTCCTCCAGATGTGCTGGACTCTATCCCTGTAGTTCTGTGGCCAAGAATTCTAAATATCTCTCCCAAAATGAAAAACGCCAGGATTCCATAGGATGGAACCATGACAGTTAAAGTGACATCATAGCACTATAACTGTGTAATCTGAAAAAGACTTTAAAGAGGCTACCCAGCTCTTTCCTGTTTCTGTGCAACAGACTAACTTTCCCTTCAAACAATGTCTGGTGAATCACTCCCAGCAAAACACCTCTATCTGTAGCTTAAAAAGCATCACCTATACACATCCAACTTTTCATTTATATCATAAGGTAGCAGCCGATGGTTTCCATACCAGCAGAATGGTGATCTGCTTTGTGAGTCCATACATCATTCAAGGATGATAAATGTATTTTGGAGATCCAAGCCTCATGGACAAAATTTAGATTAAAAACCAGTGTGGATTCACTGCCCAAATAATGTAGAAACTACCAGGTGCCACTAGTACCATACACACAAACTTCAGTCAAAAGTACAACTGTAGCTGAGTTACTAGATTATCCAGAGACTCTTAACTAAACAAAATCATAATCAGATTCTGGAAACTGAATGTGATTATTCAAAATAACATTAGGAAAGAAGTATGCCTCCTGGAAGAAAAACACACAAAAGCACACAAATACATAGATAATATTTATTCCCATGAAATGAGCTCCAAACAATTAGACGCATTGAAGTCTAGCAAACATTCTGGGATACCAGTATATTTGAAATGGAAGCCCTTCTTCCATTTGTAAATTCCCTCTGTATGTCAGAGGTTTCAGACTAAGCTAAGTAGTGTGTCTCTTTAATGAAGCACATTTTTGTACTTGCTCAGTGATTAAATTCCAGGAAGTAAATTAGGCAGATGCTGACAACTTAATCAAGTCTACAAAGGAATATTAGAATTAACTGTCTTCATTTGGCTTGAAAGAAAAGTGATCACTGGATTGAGAGAATATACCAAAGAGACCTGAAACATATTAACCATTTAGCAGCTTCTTCAAGCTAAATAGATATAACTAATAGGTCTATAAAATTATTGTTCCTTCTCTGGTTGTATTCAGAAAGTTCAGGTACCACCAATAAGCAGTGAGATTGTGAAGTGAGGGTTTGCTGATAGGATATTTTGCCATTATTTTAATGTCTCTCTTGGTTTCCAGTTTGCTTCTGGGCCTAATTTAAAGCAGAGGTGAGGATCATGTCATCCCCCAGATTTGTCTTGTTTATTTTATTTAAAGCATTTGTCTATTATCTCTCAAACCACCAGGACCGCTGGGGTGATGAACAATGATTTAGAAAAAGAAACGTAAAACGTTAAATATGCAGATGCAAACATTTACAGAAAAACTCTTTAAAATAGTTTTAAAGCTACAAACAGCCAGACCAGCCAATTCTTCATTTTAAAGACGAAAAGCCCTGCAAAACAACACAGTCTTAGCTGCCTACAGGAAACTCCAAAGGGATGAAGGCAGCCTGACTTCCTTTGGGAGGGAATCTCACAGTTGGGGTGCTCCTACAGAGAAATCTGTAGCCTTGCGGGGTTGTGGGGCCTGTGGGACACAGAACATTTGCAGTTGGAGAAACTGCAAATGTTCACAATTCTAGGCTAGAAATATGAACACTGGAAGCTTAAAATTGCTCTAAGTCCTTTCCCAGCATGAATTTTTGTGAGAGCTTGTTTTAAAAATCACTCCAAATCTGGATTCTGGCGCTACATTCAAGTGAACCTGGCTCTTGATGGGACTCCATTGATTGGTCAACTGGATTCTAGAATGTTCGTAGGATGTACTACAACTAGTCAGATCTAGAACCTGAAAAAGTTACTTGTTTTGTAAGTCGTGTCACATACTAGCTGGAGCTTTCTGGGTTATATAATCCAAAATAGGTAGTTTTTCAAGCTTTCACTAAATCAATGTTCTCTGTAAACTTTCTTCAGTCTGCTGCTGATTTCTGTTTCAGTCAGTGTAGCAAGATGTTGGGAATTCAAACCTTAATGAAGTCAAGCAAAGCCTACTCTTAGTGCATTTCTACACTAGACTGTTATAGGCCATTTCCATACTGGGCTTCTGAAACGGTGCAGAGCGACCTGTCACTGAGGTCTTCTACACTGTAGAGTGGACTGGCATGGACTACTTTTTGTAGTTCCACACCAGAATCCACTCAGGAGTGGCCAGAACTAGCTGGGCTGCATGTTTTTTAAAAATCTCTTTTTCGGGGTTTTTAAAAAGCACGGAGTGCGCAGACCCGTGCCGCTCCGTCACCCGGCTCCAAAGTGGATTTGCAGGCGCGCGCAAGTGCGTGCCTGCAGATCTGCCGGGGGTGGGCTTCCAGCTGGCGAGCTTCTCCGGTTGGTGGAGAGCCTCCACCAACTGGAAGCTGCCATCTGGGACGCCGGAGGAGTGTGGAGAAGCGAGCTCACGCTGCTCCACGTGGCGATGGACTTACCCGGCTGCAGGTAAGCTCCGTTTTAGCGTGTTTTTGCCCGTTCCCCCCCCCCACATGTGGAAAGGGCCATAGTGCTATTATTCCACTTTCAACATCCTATGGAAACCCCAGGATTCCATAGGATGTTGAAAGCAGAATAATAGCATTATAACAGTCTAGTGCAGAAATGGCCTTGGATAAAAAAGGGAATCCAGTTTTCCCCATGCTATGGAGGACAAACAAAAAACTGGCTTGGTTGAGGAGGTAGGAAGACAGTGATCACTGTTACTGTCTTCTGTCCCACAGGTGTTCAAAGTTGGTGAGGAGCACAAGGTATGCAGTTGATAATTCTACCTGTTCTTTAAACTAAAGAGAAAAGAGGAAAGCTTTCTTAACCCAGCTCCTAATTGGGGTGGGGGGAGAGGCAGTAGTGTGTCAAATGCACATCTCTCTGGACCTTTCTGCACTACACTGTCATAGTGCTATTATTCCACTTTCAACATCCTATAGAATCCTGGGGTTTCCGGTTTAGGGAGGGGCCTCCAGAATTCTTAGACAGAGAAGTCTTTGGCCTCAGTAAACTACAAATCCCAGAAGTCCACAGGATATTGAAAGTAGAATAACAGCATTCTAACTGTGTAGTGCGGAAAGACCCTCTGTGCCTGCAATCCAGAATTTTGACAGTTTAACAATAGTGTTTGAAGGGATTATTTATACTCTGGTCTGTATGCTTTCTTATTTAGAATTCACATGAGGGACAGCCTCTGCTAGTCAATTAGCAGCATTCTCTTTTCCATGGTAACTCTAAAGTCTTATCTTGCAGTGGTTAGATTCAGTTCTTTATATTCAGTTCTTTGTGTCCATGCATTTCATCATATTGCATACTATTGTTGCCAGAATGGGCTTATATTTTCTTAAACTCTAGAGCCGAGGACTCCATTGTGGCTGTCACCTAATTGTGCAACTCAGCCCTTTCCTTTGCTGCTCACTTTCCTGTTTGTAGCCAGGTAGCCATCTTCAAGAAAGGAAAATTGTGACAAGATTGTGTAGCAGCATGCAACTAATATACAGGAACATGGGGAAAAATTACACATACTCAATCAACAAAACAGTACATAAACTTTGGATACAAAACCACTACAGAATCTCAGAAAGCGATACATGTATGAAAAAAGGGGAACGGTGCCAGAAAATAGATCCACAATTGTGTGAGCAGCTAAAACATTATAAAAAGATATGACATGGAAGAGCCAGTGTGGTGTAATGGCTTGAGTTGGATTAGATGTCTGGGACAGCAGAGTTCAAATTCGTGCTCAGCGGTGGAAACCCCACTGGGTGACTTTGGGCAAATCACTCTCTCTCAGCCTTAGAGGAAGGCAAAGGCAAACTCCCTCTGAACAAATCTTGCCAAGAAAACCCCGTGATAGGGTCACCATGAGTTAGAGTCAACCTGAAGGCACATAACAACATTACCATGACACAGAACAGGAAGGTTTTAAATCATAGACAATAGTGGAATAGAATACTTCAAAATATACTGGACTGATTTCCCCCTTTGAGCAGGGGGTGGTAGTCTCTGTATCTTTGCTTCTGTATCCATCATAAACAGATACTCAAAGCTGGAAGATGGGAAGCTCTCTTCTGGCCTTCCTTCATTCCATACCCAGAACCAACTGAAAATATTTTTTCTGTTTTGAGTTCAGTTTTGTTCTGTTTTCTCATCCTAGGAGAAAGGTAGGCTACAAATCTAATTAATTAATTAATTAATTTCCCCCAGTGTTCATAATCCTTTGGGCATGCTGGTTGGGGCTTGTGAGGGTATTAGTCTAAAACATCTGGAGGACATCAGGCTGGGAAGGCTGTGTTCATGTTATTTTCTTTTATATGTGAGTAAAGGGGGGTTGTCAGTCATAGAAACCCACTGGGGAACCTTGGGCAACTCACATTCTCTCAGCCTCAGAGGAAGGTAAAGGCAAACTCCCTCTGAACAAATGTTGCCAAGAAAACCCTGTGACAAGTTTGCCTTAGGGTCGCTGTAAGTCCAAAATAACTTGAAGAAACACAACAGCAAAGGAGGATTATCAAGTTTACTATTTATGCCCCTTAAGTTTTAAGGCTAGAAACATGGTGAAGTATAAAATAATAGGCCATGGTCTTGCAGATAGGCATAAAACCCACCTGTCTTTTCCTCTATCCCACAAATGGACATATAGTGGCCCTGGGGATTGGTGAGGAAGCTGAGAAGCATCTGCCTACGTTGCCAGGTGTGCCAGGTCTTTTTTCCAGGACTTTCATAGGATTTCTGAAACATCCAAGAGGAAATATTAATCATTGTGTTTTTATCTTAAGGGATATAACAAGATGCTTCTCTGCCACCCTCACTTCCCCCCAGCTGCCATCTTTCCATATTTGGCATGGGCAGCAAGAGACAGGTGGATTTTGAGGGGGTGAGATGAGTGCATGAGGGAAGTGTTGAATTCCTCCCTTCATAATGAACCAAAGCAGACATACACTAGAGTAACACTGGTGTACATTGTTTACAGGATGCCTGCTTGTTACAGGATGCCTGCTTGTCACCACCAGCACCATCATGGAGATTTTCTTCCTTAACTTCCTATGAGGAAAAGCCAAGTTAAAATGGAATAAAGCATAATCTTTACAACCATATAGTACAGGACTTGCAGGAAGGGCCCAGGGACTTAAGTGTCTCTACACTAATGCACGGAGTATGGGAAACAAGCAAGATGAACTTGAACTCCTAGTACAACAAAATAAATACGATTTGATGGGCATCACTGAGACCTGGTGGGATGAGTCTCAGGATTGGAATGTAGGAATAGAGGGGTATAGCCTATTTTGTAAAAATAGACCAAACAAGAAAGGAGAAGGAGTAGCCTTGTATGTCAAGGATGTTTTCACCTGTGAAGAGATCTGTGACTTAAACCCAGAAAGCCAGGTCGAGAGCATCTGGGTAAGAATTAAGGGAGCGAGAAACAATAGGGATATTCTGGTGGGGGTTTACTACAGATCTCCAACCCAGACTGAGGACTTTGATGACGCCTTCCTCAACCAAATGACTGCACATTCAAAAAGGAGAGATACAGTAATAATAGGAGATTTCAATTACCCGGATATATGTTGGCAGTCAAACTCTGCCAAGACAGCAAGGTCCAGCAAGTTTCTTGTTTGTCTTGCAGGCAATTTCATGGTCCAGAAGGTGGAAGAGGCCACAAGGGGATCAAATATTCTAGATCTGATCCTGACCAACAGGGATGACCTTGTTAATGGGGTAGAAGTGGTTAGATCTTTAGGGGGGAGTGACCATGCCCTATTGGAATTTGGCATTCAGTGGGAAGGAGAAGATAAGTGTAGCCAGACACTCATCTTAGATTTTAAAAAAGGGGACTTCTGTAAACTTAGGGAGCTGCTGGCTGGAATTCAGTGGTCAAGAATAGTGAAAGGGAAAGGCGTTCAGGAGGCATGGGAGTTCCTTAAAAGGGGGATACTGAAGGCACAGTCTAAGGCCCTTTTCACATGTGGGGGGGGACGGGCGAAAACACGCTAAAACGGAGCTTACTCGCAGCCAGGTAAGTCCGTCACCACGCGGAGCAGTGCGAGCTCGCTGCTCCACAGTCCTCTGGCATCCCAGATGGCGGCTTCTGGTTGGTGGAGGCTCTCCACCAACCGGAGAAGCTTGCCAGCCAGAAGCCCGCCCCCGGCAGATCTGCAGACACGCACTTGCGCGCGCCTGCAAATCCACTTTGGAGCCGGGCGATGGAGCGGCACGGGTCTGTGCACTCTGTGCTTTTTAAAGACCTCGAAAAAGAGGTTTTTAAAAAACATGCAGCCCGGCTAGTTCCGGCCACTCCTGAGTGGATTCTGGTGTGGAACTACAAAAAGTAGTCCACGCCAGTCCACTCTACGGTGTAGAAGACCTCAGTGACAGGGCGCTCTGCACCGGTTTCAGAAGCCCGGTATGGAAATGGCCTAAAACTGTGCCAATAAGAAGGAAAAATGGAAGGCATCTGAAGAAACCAGAATGATTGACTAAAGAACTCTCAGTTGAGCTAAGTGTTAAGAGAAACATGTACAGGAAATGGAAGAAGGGGGAAACCACCAAAGAAGAATTTAAGCAAGTAACCAGGAGATGTAGGGAGGAGGTCAGAAAGGCTAAAGCACAGAATGAACTTAGGCTGGCCAGAGACATCAAAAACAATAAAAAGGGCTTTTTTAAATATGTCCGTAGCAAAAGGAAAAAGAAGGAGACGATAGGGTCGCTGCGCAGAGAAGATGGTGAATTACTAACAGGGGGAAGAGAAAAGGCAGAACTACTTAACACCTTCTTTGCCTCAGTTTTTTCCCAGAAGGATACAAGCACTCAACCTGGCGGTTGGGGAGCAGGTGAGGAAGCAGGGGAAATGAGGCACATAATAGGTAGAGAGGTGGTACAGGAATACCTGGCCACACTGGATGAATTCAAGTCTCCAGGGCCAGATGAATTGAATCCTAGGATATTAAAAGAACTGGCAGAGGTCATTTCAGAACCACTTGCTATAATCTTTGAGAAATCTTGGAGGACAGGAGAAGTTCCAGCAGATTGGAAGAGGGCAAATGTTGTCCCCTTCTTCAAGAAGGGAAAAAAAGAGGACCCAAATGATTATCGCCCAGTCAGCCTGACATCAGTATCTGGAAAGATTCTGGAGCAGATCATTAAGCAGTCAGTTTCTAATCACTTAGAAAGCAACGCGGTAATAACGAGAAGTCAACATGGATTTCTCAAAAGTCATGCCAGACTAATCTTATCTCTTTTTATGATAGAGTTACTAGTTTGATAGATGAAGGGAATGCTGTGGATGTAGCATTTCTTGATTTCAGTAAGGCCTTTGACAAAGTTCCACATGACATTCTCGCAAAGAAGCTAGTAAAATGCGGGCTGGACAGGGCTACTGTTAGTTGAATTTGTAATTGGTTGACCGACCAAACCCAAAGGGTGCTCACGAATGGCTGCTTTTCATCCTGGAGAGAAGTGACTAGCGGGGTGCCACAGGATTCTGTCCTGGGCCCAGTGCTGTTCAATATCTTCATCAACGACTTGGATGAAGGAATAGAGGGCATGCTCATCAAATTTGCAGATGACACCAAATTGGGAGGGGTTGCTAATACACCAGAGGACAGGATCAAAATTCAAAATGACCTGGATAGATTGGAGAGCTGGGCCAAAGCTAACAAAATGAAATTCAACAGAGAGAAGTGTAAGGTCCTACACTTAGGTAGAAAAAATGGAATGCAGAAATATAGGATGGGGGACGCATGGCTGGATAGCAGTATGTGTGAAAGGGATCTAGGAGTCTTAATAGACCACAAGCTGAACATGAGTCAGCAGTGTGATGCGGCAGCCAAGAAAGCCAACGCAATTCTCGGCTGCATCACTAGGAGTATGGTGTCTAGATCGAGGGAGGTACTGGTACCACTCTACTCTGCTTTGGTTAGACCTCATCTTGAATACTGTGTCCAGTTCTGGGCACCCCAATTCAAGAAGGACATGGTCAGGCTGGAGCAGGTCCAGAGGAGGGCAATCAAAATGGTGAAGGGCCTGGAAGCCATGCCCTGTGAGGATAGACTTAGAGAGCTGGGTATGTTTAGTCTGCAGAAGAGAAGGTTAAGAGGGGACATGATAGCCATGTTTAAATATTTGAAGGGATGCCATGTAGAGGAGGGAGAGGGCTTGTTTTCTGCTGCTCCAGAGACCAGGACAAGGAGCAATGGATTCAAGCTGCAGGAAAGGAGATTCCACCTGAACCTCAGGAAGAACTTCCTGACGGTCAGGGCTGTCCGGCAGTGGCATATGCTGCCTCGGAGTGTGGTGGAGTCTCCTTCTTTGGAGGTTTTTAAGCAGAGGCTGGATGGCCATCTGTTGGGAGTGCTTTGAGGGTGTTTCTGCATGGCAGGGGGTTGGACTGGATGGCCTGTGTGGTCTCTTCCAGCTCTACATTTCTATGATTCTATGATTCTATGATTCTATTATTCATTTTCTTCTTCCTCCTCTATTTAACCAATTGTCTCATTTGGTTCAAAGTGAATGGAGTATAGGGGAAGAGGACAAAGCTGGAGTTGCTAAAATAATCAAAACCTTCCATCCTTCTCCACTCCTCCTGCTTGATCATCCAACTTGTGGGGCTTTGGGATAGAGTTCACAGAAATGTTGGTGTCTGCCATTCAGGCCCCAGAGTCTATGAAGTTTCCAGTTCATAAGGAGATGCTTGCTTATGAATTAAGACATGAGAGACCCCAAGGCAGCTAAACAAACAGGAATATCTAACCCCCTCCTGCTTCAAGTTGTGCTCCAGTCTGATGAGCTCATTATGAGAAAATATGTTAATGCTTGATTCATGTTGGCAGAAGACAAGAGTAGGGTGCATGCTGTCATCTCAACAGGCAATCAAGAGGAATTCAGGTCTGACATGACCCGTCTCTGCTGAACAGCAAATTCCTGTAGTTATGTGTGTTCTGAAAAATTGTTTGATGCACATTAAAGGGAACCTTTTGAACCCCCGACTCATTATTTTCATCTATTTCCCCCCTAATTTTTCAGATCCATCAGCACACTGCTGTTGTGTTCCCAGCCCCTATTTCCTGCCAGCTGCTCAACAAGAATAGATCCTATTTGCATGTGCTGCTTTTGCAAAGGGAAGGGACCAAATCCAGAGGCCCATACTTCTCTCTGGCAAACAAATGCTCTGCTGGGGCCAATTCTCTATAACTGTTACTGATAATAGTGAGCTTTTATGACCTCTTCCATGTATGTTCAATAAGCTTTGCATACATTATCTTATAAGTGCTTAAGCACTCCTTTAAAGTGGACCAGGAGTCAATGTACGCAGAGTCAATGTCACTTAGTTAAGCCATGTCCGAGAAGAGATGTGGAACCACAAACTTATATTTTGTCTTTGCTGGGTCTTAAACTTGGGTAGCTTCCAGTTTCCTTCCATTTTCTTGAACCTTAATTTTGTAGATTCTTGTACATACAAAATACATTTCCCTGGTATCCACTAAGAATGATGGATGTACATCTAATTGATGCCCACCCATAGGAGATGCATGGAAGTGGATACTGGAAGGGACTGACTTCCACTTGTACTTTATATCTGGAAAGAAAGGAAGAAAACTTCATTGAAAAGAAACTGCATGTTTTCTTTCTTTGTGCAGATCAGACTACATGCTAATTTTTCCCTACAATTTGTCTCTATTATGCTGAGAAAATAGTAGATTTAAATGTGCATATGCACATGCAGCTGTGAATCTAGTGTGTCTGGGTTTGTACACCTGAGAACAAAATACGATATGAGAAGCAGCCTGTATTCTCTTCATTTAACATGATAGGATTAGTTATATTAAAGACTTCAGAAAAGGAAAACTTACTACTTTCCCTCTCCTACATGCCCGTCTGAAGGACAAATGTCTGGTTTCATAAAGATGTGTTTCCCTTTCTTTCTCCTGCCCACTCCTTCACTGAGAGGGTACACAAAAATGGTGGTCTTGTTTTTTATGGGTTGAACAATGGCAATGTACCTATGGAAAGGGGTACCACACATGTGTTACATCAAAGTTGATATCTTCCAGAGGCCTATGGACCATATTTGCTGTCCCTCCATGTCAGAAGGCTGCACTAGCATTGCTGACCCAAGCCACGCCCATCTCCCTTCCAGCTACCTTTTATGTATGTTTTTATGTGTGTGTGTGTGTGTGTGTGTGTGTATTGAGTTACACTTCATCTATATATTTAACTTGTATTCATTTAACTCCCTCCCCAGCAATCATCCAATTACCCTCATTATACTTCAAAAAGTCAATCAGGGGTTTGCAGACCTTCAAAAACTTTGTTAGTGATTTTTCTTTAAGCAAAATAGTTTGCCTATTTCTGGTTTGTGGGTTTGTTTTTACAGGTATGTGCAGCACCTGGAATTTCTTGAGGGAGAGGAAAATGGCCCCAGCTGTGCTGAACTTGTCCCGTCTTGGAATATACAGTGCTGGGTTAGATGAACAGGTAGGTCTTCCTAAAACAGATGACCACATATTCAGAAAAAAGAGAGATAATAGTAACAGGAAATCTCAACTATCATGATATTTGTTGGAAGTCAAATTCTGTCAAGAATATCAGGTCCAACCAATTCCCCATTTGCCTTGCAGACAATTTCCTTGTCCAGAAGGTGGAAGAGGCAACAAGCGTATCAGCTGTTTTGGACCTGATCCTAAGCAACAGTGATGACCTAGTTAATAGGGTGGAAGTGGTGGGATTCTTAGGTGGGAGTGACCATGTTCTCCTGGAGTTCATTATACAGTGGAAAGTGGAAGCCAAGCAAAGTCAGACTTGCATTCTAGACTTTAAGTAGGCTGATTTCAGTAAATTTAAGGAACTATTAGGTGTCATTCCATGGTCAGGCATACTAAAAGAGAAAGGAGTTTGTGATGGATGGGACTTTCTTAAAAGTGAAATATTTCTAACAATTCTAATAAAGAGGGATTCTCAAAAACAAGTCATGACAGAGTTGTGGTCTCTTCCAACTCCATGATTCTATGTAATTTCACCAAGAGTAGGATCAGGGATTGATATGACTGGCATCTACACAGATCCACACAACTGTGAGGGTCAGGGTCAATTTCTAAATTCTGCTTTGTCTTCTCCCTTATGTTACTGCCAGCTTACTTATCCCCCATCCCTTGCTAAAACAAGAGAACAGTGATAGGAGCAAGGCATCCTCATTCATTAATTTCGGTGCAGAAAAAAAAGTGCAGTTTTCCAGCATGTTTTTTTGTGCCAAAAATGATATTTGTACACAATTTATTTTATCCAAAGTAAAAATAGTGCTTGAAAATTGTGAAGAAAACTTCATATTTTGGCAGCATGAAAAGAAAATTGCTGAAATTTTTTGTTCATGCATGTGGGAATCAAATAAGTGAACCTTTACATTCCGGGATATACAGATGAAGCAAATACTTGACATTCACAAGATTTACAACTCATATTTTGAATGTGAGATTTTACCTACCCTTTAAAGTTACAGTGCTTTAGATATTTTAGATGGGATATGCTTTGAATGTTTGAGTAGGAATCAAATAAAAATCTTAACAACAGTAAATTATGAAAGACATGTACTAACATTCTTTCTGTGTCAACCATCAGCCACTAGAAACACCATTGCATATAATGAACTGAATATTCAAATATCCAGCGCTTTTGAAAATTACTTTCTGGCCATGCTGGCTGAAATCTTCTGGGAGTGGTAGCCCTCATGTTAACTGCCCCAAGTTCTGCAAATATCATAAAATTATCAAAACACAGACACAAAATATTCAGCAAATATTTGAGAATGCAGAGAATATATGTGGAGTATTTGAAAGCAAAAGTAGTAAAGAGTTATCAGGAAATTCCTCGTTCCAATGCCACCATGCTTGAATTTTTATGAGAGCTTAATTTCATGCACAGGTTAAAAAGGGAGACAGCTAACATTAGTACAGAGACTTTCTCATGACTTCTTCCCAAGAACAAGCACAAATCATTGCCTCCTACACGGCAGCCTCCCAGGTTCCAGATGGCCTCAAGCTGTGAATTATTTTTATAGTTGTTGGCACTCCTGTTTAAAATACCTTGATGAGATAAAGAGATTGAATGCATTGATGGTGTTCTCTACATGCATAAAAGAGTTAATAGTTTATCTCTTTTTTTTTTTAAAAAAGCCTGTGTGTGAGTAAATAAAAGGTCATGCAAGATTTCTTTAACATGCTCTTGACTTGTGAGATATTTTGTAGTCCTTTACAGATAACCAAGCACAGAATACTCTCACCATGCAAATAAATTGCAAAGGGTTAAAGTCATAATGAAATACTTCTGAGTAGATCTGCATATGATTGCACAGTATGTTCAATTGACCTAAAAAAAAAAGGTTCCTTTTCAAACTGGCAACACACTAGAATTCCCATCATATTCTGTCTCACTTGTAAGACCTTGGGGTTATATGAGATTTGCTTCAGTTTGTATCACACAGAGGAACCCTTCTTTTCTTCATGTTTTGCCATTTTATTCAAGGTTTCGGAAGAGGTCTTTGGGGTTATTGTATTTAATTTATTTAAAATGTAGGTGGCATTTGAAATGTCAAAAGAAATGCTTTGAACAGCAAAACAGAAGAGGAAAGAAATTAGCAGCAGAAGTGAGAATGGTATAAAAATTCATGAGAACTTTTTTTTTAAAACAAAATGAACATGTATAAAACATTTTAATTACAAGCTCTTTGTGGCTATTCCTTCCTCCCTTCTCTCTTACATTTACCACTTTATTAATAAGTTATGTCTCATCTTCTTTCATGCTGGATGTCAACATTTTTGGCTTTACCATTAAGCAGAGAGAGTCAGCTGCTTCAGGTATCAGATTTTGTGAGATGGAATGGGGCAATGAAATGTTGGAAGGTAGACCTGTGAGTGCTACATTGTCTACTCTGTATGCTCTAAACTAGCTTACTGCTCACTGGAGAAAAGTGTGCCATCAACAGTTTCATAGAATCATAGATAGAATCATAGCATCATAGATCATAGATAGAATCATAGAGTTGGAAGAGACCACAGGGGCCATCCAGTCCAGCCTCCTGCCATGCAGAAACCCACATCAAAGCACTCCTGACAGATGGCCATCCAGCCTCTGCTTAAAAACCTCCGAAGAAGGAGACTCCACCACACTCAGAGGCAGCTTATTCCACTGCTGAACAGCTCTGATCATCAAGAAGTTCTTCCTGAGGTTCAAGTGGAATTTCTTTTCCTGCAGCTTGAATCCAGTGTTCCTTGTCCTAGTCTCTGGAGCAGTGGAAAACAAGCCTGCTCTCTCCTCGACATGACATCCCTTCAAATATTTAAACATGGCTATCATGTCCCCTCTTAACCGTCTCTTCTGCAGACTAAACATACCTAGCTCTCCAAGTCGCTCCTCATAGGGCATGGTTTTCAGACCCCGTCACCATTTTGGTCGTCCTCCTCTGGACATGCTCCAGCTTGTTGATATCCCTCTTGAAATATAGTATTTCTTTATTTTATTTTATTTTATTAAGCACAAACATAACAAAGAACAAAACAAGAAGAAACCTTAACAATAATACAATCTACACAAAATTAGAAGAAAAATTAAAGCACAACTAACAACACAAACAATCCACATAAAAAAATGTAACACAACATAACTACAAATAACTAAAAAGGGTTGGTTCCCACACCAATGTGTACAGTCCATTATGCTTAAACATCTAAGTATTAAATCCATCCTTAAAACAATAACTATTAGTTGCTACCAATCACTTATTGCCATCAACAGTTTCAAAATAAGATTTGGATACCAGTCTGATTGTCTACAATAAGTGGAGAGAAAAATGCCATTTTTCAGGCAGAAAGATGTCTTTTGCTGGCCCTACTACAAGGCTGGCATACTGTCAGTGACTTATACAGGCACATTGATGAAACTGGTATTCATCTGCTGAGACTTCCAAAGGACTTTAGTGGATGTAATTATTCTGCCTGTAGCTATGAGGGTAAAGACAGATGCTTCATTGATTCCCCTCTCCCCATTCTCAACAGCCATGGAATGATCATTGGGTGGGGCAGCAGCAGAACAGCATATTGGGGGTGTTGAAAGGAGATATGTAGCTTAGATCTGCATATTGTTCTGCATCCTGTGCCCTACAGAATCTCAGCTGTTGTCTCCCATCCAGGAAGTGATCAAACCTACTTGGCCTCATAGAATGATAGAGTTGGAAGTAGCCTCATCGTTCATCTAGTCCAATCTCCTGCTCAGTGCAGGATCTCCAACTAAAGCATCCCCACCAGGCAGCTGCCCAGACTCTTTTTGAAGACAGCCAGAGAAGGAGACCACATCATCTCTCTAGACAATGTCTCTATTGCGAAACTACTCTACTGTCAATAAGTTCCTTCTAATGTTCAATTGAAATCTACTCTCCTGTAACTTAAAACCATTAGACCTAGCCCTACCTTCTGGGATAGCAGAGAACAAACCTGCCTCATCCCTATGACAGCCCTTGAGGTATTTAAATAATACAGTCATGTCATCCTCTCAGTCTTTTCTTCACCGTGCTGAATAAGCCGAGCTCCTTCAACTTTCCTGGTATGTTTTGTTCTCTATTTTTCTTCTTATTCTTCTTGCCTTTCTCTGAACCTGCTCCAACTTGTCTATATGCTTCTTAAAATGTGGCATCCAGAACTGAATGCAGTACTCCAGCTGAGGCCTGATCAGCACAAAATATAGTGGGACTATTATTTCCCTTGGCTTGGAAACTATAGTTCTACTAATGCTATGTAAAATAGCAGTCACCTTCTTTGCTGCAGCATCACGCTGCTGGCTCATATTCACCTTATGGTCATCAATAATCTCAAAGTCTTTTTTGCTTGTAATACTGCTGAGTAATGTATCCCCTAACCTATACCTGTGCATTTGTTTTTTGTGGTCTAAATGTAGAACTTTACATTTGTCTCTAGAAAGTTTTCCTCAAAAAGTTGCTACATTTTGTGCCATCAGGTTTACACCCAGGTACTTCTTTCAATTTTAAATAGACAAAAATAAGAGTACTCAAACCAATGTGTTTGGTGTTTGCTTCCACATCATGATGCTATGTTGAGAAGGTAGGGTTCACTTTCTGAAATGAGTCCTTTTCTCTGGTTCTTTCATAACTAGTTCATCTTCTGTCGTATCTGGCAAACATATTACTTCCAATTTCAATGCAAATTGGTGTCATTCCTCACACATGGTATTATACTTTTGTCGTCTGAAAATGGAGTGTCAAAACCCTTTGTAACTTTGTGATCATAAAAGATTGGCACTGCAGTACTGAATCCCTATGCTTAGCTTCAGCAGCTAAATTCTGATCTGGCCTTGGTCTTTAAAATATTGTTCTTCTGATTTTCCTACCAGTCCCTGCTCTAAAGATCCAGCCCATGCATGGATGAAATATCAGTAGCTATACAAAATCCAAGAGTTCTTATGAATAATAACAAGAATATAGTATAGCTTATCTTTTCCTTAGTGCTGGGACTCAGGCAGTGGTGTATCTAGCCTAAACAGCACCTAGGGCAACAAACTGCCATGATAATTTTGCCTAGTTATAGCCATTTAGTTTGGCATACTTTCTACCAGTCATGAGGGCTATGTAGTTATTCCAAGTAGCAGAGGCATTATGCCTCTGTATAGAAGTTTCTGGATAGTATGTGATGGAGGAAGGCATTACAATTATGTGCTCCTTCTTGCAATTGATTGGCTACTGTATGAACAGAATGCTGGACTAGATAGGCCTTTGGTGTGATCCAGCAGGGGCTTCCATCTCTGATTCCTAAAAAAGATATATCTTTTTAATTTTTTCTGAAGTTTTCTTTGAGTAGCATCAAGATTATAGTTAACAATATATAATACTTCATTAGCAGCTCCCAAATTCAACCCCTCTCAATCAATAATAATTTGTTCCTTAGCTCAGTTAAAGTTTACCTTGGGTACAGGCAACCAGTACATTAGGAAGTTGCAGGTGTTTTTGAATGTGATCTTATCCCTTCAGAACCTCACGGGCATATTTTTTTCCTCATAGATTTGAAAGGCAGTGAGAATGAAAACGAACAGCGGTAACAAAGCAACAATGCTTGGTGGTTTTTATCACAACTTGGAAGCAACTCAACAGAAGTAATGGCATTACTCGTTACTTTTTTGAGCAATGAGTGCCCATGTTAATGTTGTGAGTCACAAGTAAACTTATTTGATACTTTGATATATTTCAAGGGATTTGAAACTTTCTTAATATTTTTAATTCAATTTTTAAAATAAATGTAATGTGTTGCTAATTAGCATTTTAAATTATTTTGTTTTCTAATATGTTACTATAACACACTCTACGTGGGGCTGCCTTTGGAAACTGTTCAGAAATGTCAGCAGGTTCCAAACACAGGAGCCAGAATTCTGGGGCCGGTTATAGGGAGCGTATAAGTCCCTTGTTAAAACAGCTTCACTGGCTGCAGGTTTGTTTTAAGGCACAATTCCAAGTGCTGGGCGTGACCTCTAAGGCCCTCTATGGCTTAGGTCCAAATTATTTGAAAGACTGTATCTTCCTATATGAACCTGCCAGAGTTTTAAGATCTGAGAGAAAAGGCTTTCTCTTGGTTCTTCTTACTTGGCTTACAGGCTTACTTGGTGAAGATATGGGAGAGAGCCTTCTCAGTGGCTGATCCCACCCTATGGAACTCCCTTCTATAGGAGGCTAGACTCCTTGCTTGATGTACCTTCTTGCTTCAGTGGCAGAGCTTGGAGTGTGTGGAGGAGAGGTGGGAGGGGACGGGACTATGATGGGAGGGTGTCCCCACCGTGCGTGGGGGCGTGGCAAGGGCACACAGGGGCGTGGCTACGGGATGGGATGCCCCAGAAACATTGCCGCCCAGGGCGAATCACTCCCCCACCCCCACATCCCTATGCGACTGCCTTGCTTACCTTTCACAAGCAGGAAAAAAAATGTTCCTATTCAAGCAGGCTTTTAATGTGTGAGCAGGTGAGCTTTTTTTTATTCAGAAGTTTTATTTATTTTGTAAAACATTTGTATGTTTTTATAATGAATTTATACCGTTTTTATATGGTTATTTTAATTGTTTTAAATTATATTGTATATGTTTTTAATTTTTCTGGAAGCTGCCTTGGGTCCCACACTGTGAGAAATGTGGCATATAAATAAAATAAAATAAAATAAAATAAAATAAATAAAACTAAATTGAAAAATAGCCATAACAACAAATTACTTTTATTCAAAGTAATGCTAATATATTCTTTGCAAGTATAAAGTTTCTAATGCCTGGTTTTTACTTATTATCCAAAGCAACATGCCTTCAAAGCACCTCACTTAGGTTGTCATATACTACCCGCCTTCTCCTCCTTCTACTTATTTTATTTATATCTTGCCTTTTTCCCAATTTGGAACTGAAGGTGGCCTAGAACAGCTAAAATAAACATAGTTAAAAATTCATAGCATACAAAGATTAAACCATCATAAAATTTAAAACTGGTTAAAAAAAAACTGAAGCAACAACAACAAATGAAAGCCCAGCACATTATGTAAGGCCTCTTTCTCCTGAAAATTCAGTTCTCAAAAAGTCTGCCAGAATGCTGATTACCTGTTTGTGGAAAGATAATAAGGAGAGTAATAGTCTAGCCTATCTGGGAGAGGAGTTCCAGAGCCTGGGAGAAGTAGCTCAGAAAGCCCTCTCACATGTTTCCTGTGAGAGTCGTGGGACAGAGAGCAAGGCTTTTCCAGAAGATCTCAAAATATAGGCAGGTTGGTATGAGAGCATATGGTTCTTCAAATAATCTAGACCTGAACTGTATAGGTCTTTATAGGTCACCACCAGCATCTTGAATTCTGTCCAGAAAGGGGCAAGTAGTCAATGGAGGTGTTGCAACAAGGGAGTTGTGTGCTTTTTGTAGCCAGTCCCGGTTAATGATCTGGCTGCAGCTCTTTGGGTCAGCTGAAGTTTCTGAACACTCTTCAAAAGCAGCCTCGTGTTGAGCATTTTAGCAGTAATCCAAATCGGCTGTAATTAAGGCATCGTGGCTTGGTTTGACGTCTATGGGCCTAGGAAGTGTATTAGCCTTAAGTGCGTAAATACATTCTTGTCCACCACTGAGATCTGAGCTTTCATGCTTAGGACTGAATCCAGAAGCACTTCCAAGCTGTGGGCCTGCGTCTTCAGGGGAGTGTAACTCTATGCAGCACAGGCTGAACCCCAACTCCACGTTTCAGCTGACTAGGAACCCTCTCTTTTCTGGATTGAGTTTCAGTTTGTTTGACTTCATCCAGTCCATTACCGATGACATGCACTAGTTTAAGATCAAAACAGCTTCCTTGGATTGAGGTAGAAAGGAGTGTGGACTGATGGTGGAGAACCGAGTAGCACCACAGTTACGTTAAGTTAAAAAGTAGGGATGGCTCATGGTCCCAGCAGGGATGGTACTTTACCTCAAAATGGTGGGGTGAGGAACTGCCTTGGTCATACCACAAGCCATTGCTGGTGAAAAGTCCAGCCTAGCCCAGCAGTCCTGCACACAAAACTGACTATTCGTATGTCCCTGGGAACTACACAAGCCACCTTTTCTTAGGCCCTTTCTGCATCCTACCTTTTCTTGGTGCTGGGGTGCGGTGCTCGTGCAAGCAGCCTCTTGTGAGAAACCCTTGTGTCCAGGTTTCCTCAGCTCCGCACGAGCTTCCTGCTTGCACGAGAGCCCCGCCTCTTCCTTTCGCAGTGCAGCCTGGGACCTTCCTAGGGTGCACTGAGACAGGAAGCGCGATCGGCCCGGCTCCCGAGGCTCCGCATGCAAAGTAAGTGCTCACGGGGCCTGGGAGCAATGTGTGACCGCGCACCATTTTCGGCTTAAAGCCAAAAATGAAAAAGTGTGCGAGCGGTGCCTGCCAGGCCCTGGAGCATTGCGCAAATGTGAGTGTGTCATGTGGACCGCTCCTCACATTTGCGCTACGCTCGAGGGGCCCTTTCGCATGGAAAATGCCATGCGAAAAGGGCCTAAGAGTCAGGGCTGTTATGGTGCTATTATTCTACCTTCAACATCCTGGCGAATTCAGGGGTCTGTATTTTACTGAGGCCAAAGAGCTCTCTGGCTGAGAATTCTAAATGCCCCTCCCTAAACTGCAAATCCCAGGATTCCATAGGATGTTGAAAGGGGAATAATAGCACTGTAACAGTGTAGTGCAGAAAGGCCCTCAGTCTCCCAACAACTGGGATCAAGAGGTAGTCTGCTTTTTATTCTGCATCTTTTATTTAGCTCTCATTGCTAATACCCATGGATAGATTTATCCTCCATATTTATTTTGTCTGCCCTTCTGTGTGCAATGTTCCTGTTTGCTGTTACTGATCAATTTCTCACCTAGTGCTGTATGTATGTATGTATTGCCCCCTCTTTTGCCTAGCACAGGTTTCAAGGTGTAAACTAAGTACGATACAGTTTAGGGTCTCAGTTGTGAAGGCCTCTAAATAGGGGGTGGTGGAAAATAACCCCTCAACTGTTTTATAAACTACAGGCCAAATTTTTCTTTTGGGTAAAAAAAATGATTAAAATAAAGGAAATAAAAAAGAAATTTATTATTTTGATTTTACACATTTTCTGTTAAAATATACCTCTGGGGAAAGGGTATGTGTGTGTGATTCTATGGGACATCTTAAACCAGATATACCTTAGTGCTGAGCATATTTTAATCCATCTCCTACAAATTCCCACAACCCAATAAATAATTGTTAATTGCTAATTGTTCCGTCTGTGAGTCACTTCTCACTATATTTTTACACTTAAGTGCATGTACCCAAAACTTTAGAGTTTAAGTACTGCCAGTATGATAGACCCTATATCCCTGTGCAAAAGCACATATTAGTTGTAAAGGTACCTTTCTAATCTTTAAAGTATTAGATATGATCACATGTCTACCTCATTTTGATGCATTTTCAAAGTGCAGTTGGCTAGATTTTCTTCAAAGGTGCAAATATACTTTTATATTTGCTTGATTCCATGGTGTACATTTTATGTTAGATTAGATTATTTATAGGTTTCTAGCATGAACCAACATGATGCATTGCGGAGCTCTCATAAATAATGCAAGCAAGCACTACATAGAATGATAAAAGCTGGTGATTTATTTCATGAAACCTTTACACAAACCTCATAAAAATCATATAGTAGAACTGACAAACACCGTGGGTATTGGCCACAGTGATACACAGCTCCAGTGTGGCACCAGATAGCATCGGCTGTGCAACAAGAAATAAATTCATATGCAGACAAGGAAAGCTAGCCAATTTGCTCCACTCCCTACCAGGAGTAATGAGAAAGCGCACAGTGGACATGCTGCAGTTTTCAAGGCACGGCTGAGAAGCTTAACTGAAGGACTTGTGCTAGTATGTATTTTCAAAAGCTTTTACCATCGTTCCTTCTAGTTCTAGTGTTTACGAGTCAATGCCATTGCTTATGTAGCCCCAATGAACAAACACAGACAGACACACAAATGCACATGCATGTACACACACATGCACACAAACTCAGGAATAGTATCAATAGGCTGGGGGGAAGATGAAACCTTTAAGGAAAAAACTCTAAAGGGGGTGGATATGATGTTACGTAAGCTGGGATATAGCTACGGTATTACAATACTGTAATGCAGACAGTTAGGCTAGGAGTATGTAGGAGAACTGATTGAGTGGTGCGGAATGTGGTACAGAGAATACATATTTGCATATGGAAGCAGTTAAGTGAGAGAATGAGAGGTGATGATTTCAGCAATGGTGTGATGTAAGCCATCTTGAGAGAATTAGATAGGGATTGTGGATTAAGAGGAATAGGTGAGAATTGAGGGGTAGACATAGAAATGGAAATAATGTTCAAAAATGTTTAAAAACTCAAAGTGAATGTTTATCTAGTGTCAAGAAACCCTGGCAAGGAGAATCATGCACTGACAATAATTTTTAGATTTCAGGACCTCTTTTGTGCAAAAATTACACATTTTTAAATGCAGAAAACAGCATCTTCTGTGCATAAAATGTTTTTTTCCTGCAGAGAAAATGCTATTTACTGCACATTTTTTTTTTAAAAATGTGTGAACTCTGCTTAGAAGTCCCCAACTACAGCATTTTCTGCACAGGAGAAATGATAGCAAGAATTCTGTATTGCATTAATGGGTTTGTAAGCTACAGTTATGAATTTGAAACTCCTCCATGTTCAGTAACTTTATGTACTCACTATTGTGGAACTGTAGAACTGATTGCAAATGCACTCTTAAACCCACTTTAGCAGCCAATAGCTACGCTGAGTGAAGGAGGTATTTTCAGCTGTTGATTGGGACATAAAGATGATGATGTTTTTAGCCCTTTCTCACAAGAGAGTGAGACTTCAGGAATCAGAAGCAGGACTGCTGTAGCAATTCCTCATTGGAAGTTCATCTGTTTGAAGGGGTAGAAATACTCACAACCAGGGGAATAGAGCTTCTTCTCTCAATGTAGTTGCTGGCTCTTAACTAACCGTTCATAACCAAGCAGCCAATGGAAGATGTCATCAAATATTTCTTCTGTAGAAAATACTGTTTTCAGTGCAAAAATGCCTTCTGTCAATTTTGCACAGAATAAGTCCTGAACTGCAGTTTTTCAAAGATTTTCTTGCAATGGGGATTAAATTGCTAAATTATTCATCACTTCCTTTGAGAAGAAAATGATAAAAGATATACATATCACAGATTGTTGTTAAGTGTGGGAGAAAATTACATTTATGTGATTAGGACTTAGATCTTGGCATAGTATTTTTGATAAGTTGATTTCTGTAATCAAATGTTAATGTGCTGGAGGGCAGTAAGAAGTTAAATATAGTATATATAGCATTGTAAGCTGTAATTAATAAAATTATCTTTGTTGTTAATGATTACCATACCCAGTGACAGGAATTCAACTGAGTTATGAATTAAGTTAGAAATTTGTTAACTAAAAGACACAACTTCAACTTATTTTTTAACAGAAATGATTAAGTTGGCATTTCAGCAGTAGCATACTGAGTTATTATTAATTAATTAAATGAGCAACAGTGCTAAAGAGCCAAGAAATTTTACATTGCCCAGTTCATTCTCTACCAGCTCTCATGAGTATTTGCAAAAATACTGCATGCTTGTTATTTGTTCCGCAGAGCTAGAAAATTATAAGGTTTATATCACAAGACTCAAACTGTTCATTCAAGAGTACCTGAAAGAGCAAAAAGATGAATTGGCTAAAGGGTTTTGACATCAAAGTATTTACATAGAAGAAAAAGGAATGTCCCCCTCCATGCACAGACAAAATGTTGCAGACTTTATAGCTTCCTAACACAGAGTTCATCTTCATAAAAGACAGCTCATCTTTTCCGAGACTGACAGCTTATCCATCTTTGAATTACACCCATGGTCACTTCTATCACACAGAGATGAGTGGAGGGGAAAAGCCAATCAGTATCAGACTATATATACTCTATTAAAAATGAAAGTTAGCTCTTATGAAGATCCTAATGGCAACAGTGCTTAAATGACAATGTGTGAAGACATTTGTGTTTGCCATTGTGTGGGTCAAGAGAATATTTCGTGTGAGGACTCAAGGTGGGATCACTACAGAGAACCCTCCCCAAACTGCCTAATGAGGACAGAGCTTGTTTTCTAGAGATGGAAGTTTCATTAAAAATTATGAGGGTGTATAGGAAGCAGATAAAAACTGAGGGGTGGGTGAAGAAATAGGCTAGAATACTGTACAAGAGGTGGTAAACAAGAACATGTAATATTGCAACTATTATTTATTTCTTTATTTGATTGAATTTTGATGTTCCGCTTGTAAATCCTGCTTCTTATATAGCAAAAATATGACTACTGAACTACAGGAGGAAGCCTGTGGTTGCTTCCACACTGTACAGTTATAAAAGTATGATTCCACTTTAACTGCTATGGGTGCATCCTATGGAACCTTGGGGCCTATTCACACTATACAACAAAAGCACTATTGTTTCACTTTAACTGCCATAACTCCATCCTATGGAGTCCTGGGGTTTATAGTTTGGTGAAGCACTGGAGCACCCAGGCTGAGCATTGTAAGCACTCCTCCCTAAACTGCCAGTCCCAGGATTCCATAGGATGGAACTGTAGTAGTTAAAGTGGAATAATAGCACCATAATTGTGAAGTGTGAATAGCCTCCTGGGGTGAATAACCTCCTGTAGTTTTCTGAGATACTATAGCTCTCTTGCTGAGAATTCTAAATGCCTCTGTCTAAATTGCAAATTCCAAAAATTCCATAGGGTAAAGTCATGGAAGTTAAAGTAGAACCATAGTGCTCTAACTGCATAATGTGGAATGCCATGGATCAGGAGAACCCAAGTTTCTCAGAAGTGCAAAACATCTTTAAGGGAACAAAACTAAAGAAAGGGACTCTCTAAGCAGTCCAATGAGAATCGAGCATGTTCAATGATATTAGAATGCTGACTGACTTTGTGTGTGTATCTCTGTGTATTTGTATATACAAAACTAGGTGGGAGTTAAAATGGAATACAATTATCTTAAACAGGAAAACTCCACAATATAGCTTTCTGATGTAGGTCCAACTTGAACTTTGTTTCAGTTAGATACTTCTTTTACCTATCCATCCCACTTTTCCACTAAAAACAGCAGTGCTTGAGGCTCATTCTCAAGGAAACCATTAGGAGTCTCAACCTTTAAAATAATCACATAAATAAAACCACCAAACATCACCACATTAAATACTAGTCAGCAGTTGACCAATTAAATTATGGAATGAAGTAAAAACTGATGACTGAGACAGCTTAGAAAATGCCTGTTAGGGTTTCCATGGCACTAGATTTGTAGCACATGCTATTTGAATCAGAACGGCCGAGGGGCAGGATTGGGGCCAGGTAGATTTGGGTTCAGCCCTGCAATCAGAGAAGAATTGGATCATTCAGTCTCAACAGTTGAGCCAGATCTTTGTGGATTAAAACAGTCAATGTTCTTAATATTTAAGGATATTAACAGTCACTTTCTAATTACAGAGGGGATTCCTCATGACATACTTGCAAAGAAGCTAGTAAAATGTGGACTGGACAGGGCTGCTGTTAGGTAGATCGCTAATTGGTTGGCCAACCAAATCCAAAGGGTGCTCACCAATGGCTGCTTTTCATCCTGGAGAGAAGTGACTAGCGGGGTGCCACAGGGTTCTGTCCTGGGCCCACTGCTGTTCAATATCTTCATCAATGACTTGGATGAAGGAGTGGAGGGCAAGCTGATAAAATTTGCAGATGACACCAAATTGAGAGGGGTTGCTAATACACCAGAGGACACGATCAAATTTCAAAATGACCTGGATAGATTGGAGAGCTGGGCCAAAGCTAACAAAATGAAATTTCAACAGAGAGAAATGTAAAGTCCTACACTTAGGCAGAAGACATGGAATGCATAACTATAGGATGCGGGATGCATGGCTGGATAGCAGTACATGTGAAAAAGATCTAGGAGTCTTGGTAGATCACAAGTTGAACATGAGTCAGCAGTGTGATGAGGCAGCCAAGAAAGCCAACGTGATTCTTGGTTACATCAATAGGAGTATGGTGTCTAGATCGAGGGAGGTAATGGTATCATTCTATTCTACATTGGTTAAGCCTCATTTGGAATACTGTGTCCAGTTCTGGTCACCTAAGTTCAAGAAGGATATCGAGAAGCTGGAACGTGTCCAGAAGAGGGCGACCAAAATGGTGAAGGGTCTGGAAGCCATGCCCTGTGAGGAACGGCTTAGGGAGCTGGGTATGTTTAGTCTGTAGAAGAGAAAGTTAAGAGGGGACATGATAGCCATGTTTAAATATTTGAAGGGATGTCATGTTGAGGAGGGAGCGGGCTTTTGTTTTTTGCTGCACCAGAGACTAGGACAAGGAGCAATGGATTCAAGCTGCAGGAAAGGAGATTCCACCTGAACCTCAGGAAGAGCTTCCTGATGGTCAGACCTGTCCAGCAGTGGAATATGCTGCCTCGGAGTGTGGTGGAGTCTTCTTCTTTGGAGGTTTTTAAGCAGAGGCTGGATGGCCATCTGTTGAGAATGCTTTGATGGGTGTTCCTGCATAGCAGGGGTTGGACTCGATGGCCCCTGGGGTCTCTTCCAACTCTATGATTCTATGATTCTATGGCCCCAGAGATGGACACAGATAAGTTTCACAAATAATAAATTTAATATGTTAGATTTTAACATATCTGGAATGGCACATGATGTGGTTAAATTATACTATGTGGACAAAAATTTCTATCTTTGCTAGCTGAACTGCCTCCTCCAGATCTGATATCTCAATCACATATGGGTGAGATCTGCATAAAATACAAAGCAATTTCAACTGTAATGAAAAATAAAGCCTCACTCTGCTTTTCACTGAAAATAATGCCAAGGACAGCAGGGCATCTGAGACATGTAACCTGAATGCTGCATAATTTTATAGTCCCTAGACTAAAACTGCCTATCAAGGAGAGAAATGCTTTCAAAAGTATATACTGTATTTCTTAAACAACATTTTCAACTAAACAATGGGTTGGATGCTGGATCTGTGTACAGAAGGAAATATTCATAAAAACTGCCTCCATTCCATATTAGAGAAGTTCTCCCCACTTCCCCACAGCTTTTGACCTTCTATGTAGCCTTTTAAAGAAGCTGGAGCAGTTGCTTTGGGGAGCAAAGGGGGCAGAACTTTGCTTCCACCAACTCAGTTGGATATACCGAAATCTGGACCCATTTTGTCAAGTATCAGCATTGTGAATATGAGACCAGTACTGGAGAATGAGATACAGTACAAGATTTCTCAAAGAGATCAATCAAATTGGCAAGACAGCAGCTGAATAACAACCAGTCCCATGGCTACCTGCTCACCCACAGGGTCTAGCAGAGAAAGCAAAACAAGCTTAGACTTCTTTTTGAAACATATGAAGTAGCTTTACTTGCAAACAGTTGTCTCTAATCAAATACAAGGTCTAATGGAGAAAAGAGAGGGAAGAAGAACATGGCTGCAGGTTAGAAAGACACAGAAAGAGAATGAGAGTTGTAAAGCTAACAGGAAGTCTCCAAACATGCAAATTAACAGTTTGTATGTAATGACATGCAGAGGTTGCTAACTCTATCAGAGATTGCTCAGGACATATGCTGATTTTCACTCTCCTTCTCTCTCATGAGCCTGGAGAGCAAAATGTTTTTGACTTTGGTTGCCTGGGGAACATTTGATGTCCCCTACCAAGATTATTCCTTCATAGTGAGCACACAATGTACTAATACTCTGGTTCTAAGAGTGCAGCTGTTCTAAGCAGATTAGGCCATGTAAACTCCAAACACCTCTAACAAAGATACTTCAGAGCATACTATTTTCAGATCACTGTTAAGCTAATACAAGCTGTCCATTTCAAAGTCACATTCTGCTCCAGGACAGGAATTTGTAAAGTTTCTAGAAATTCATATACTCGAGGGAAATCAGTCTGCCCAGGAAGCCAAGTACCATTTCTTCCTCTGTATTATTTTTCAAGAACTACCTATATTAGCTGGGATTTCAATGGGACTGGTTTTAATTATCTCTAGAGGTAATGATTAGGCAAAGGTTAATGACATGCCTTATACAGGAAAAATTGCAATTTGGTTCTAAATAAAAGTGTTGGTTTCTTTTCTGTTGGAAATGCAGTCTGGGTTCACTTTTACTCATGGGAATCTTAAGGGATCAGCAAATGCCCTAGCAAATGAATGTGCGTGTGCAACTGCATTCCATTTATGTGTAGTGAAAGGAACTGCTGGATTATTTTTTTCCCCAGCTAAAAACAGTGTTTGTGCTGTACCTAGTATAAGTTCAGGACCTTGGTTAGCTCCTATAAAGTTCACTGCCCTACTGACATGCCTCTCACCAGTCACCACGACCTTCAGCTAGTTATGATTAACATGTTTCACTCATTTCAGTAGGACTTGATCACAGCTTTCTTTTTTCTAACCTGAGGCTACAATACAGCTTGCAAAACTACCAGATGGTTGTACTTATAAACCACTTATATCGGAAAAGTTCGAAGCAGTAGACAACAAAAGTAATGTATAACGTATATACAAGTTTAAACTAGAATATTCATGTTGTCCAGGAGAAAGATGGGAACTTGGACTATGGAGGGAGAACTTGTTCTTTTCCATGGGTCATTTTTCCAAACTAGGTTATTTTTCAATGCACTGCAGTCAAGCATAAAGCATGTCAGATACCAGAGGGAAGAGTACTTCATGTAGTAGATGCTACAGTGCTATATGCTCTTCTCAAAAGATTGTGGAGCAAACCCCAGGAAGTACTGGCATCATCAGGAGTGCTACTCCCAATGATCTCAGTGACAGCATGGGCCCAGAAGGGAGATGATGGTTTCTCTGGTTCAGTGCTATGATTACTTGCTTGACCATTACAGTATGTATACACTGGATGTGAAGAAAGCACTAAGCAGACTGATTATGTAAGCAGTCAATCATAGCTCAGATGGCTGTGAAGGGCGGTTGTGGGAGAATTTAATGTATCAAAATGCAGAAGTTTGCTGCAGAAGAGACATAGACAGAGTCTGGAGGAGACAGGGTATGATAGGGTATGAAAGAGACAGGATGTGTGAGATTCTGATAGAAACAGGATTGTGAATTGGAACAAGAAGGGAGAACTATCTATGATATTGGGGAGTTTGAAATATCTGTCTATCTATCTATCTGTCTATCTATCTATCTATAGATAGAGATATTGTCACATTTGTTTCTGCTGTGTTTGATAACTATATTGTTATTGTTGTTTTTAAACCTGTTTCTGGCTCTCTACTAAGCCTAATTTGGAGTCGGGCTCAATTCCAAAACTAGAGAATCCAAACAGCAACACAGCCACAAGTCCAGAGTTAAGAAGCCCTGGGCCCTGAGTCTTAGCAAACCAATCTAGAAAGGGAAAAATGGGGGAACAAGGGCAGGGTGACTGGAGGGATTCATAGCGGTTGGAGTTTTAGGCCCAGCCTGGGTAAAGGGATTTGTCACACTGGATATTTGAAAGTTTCTCTTTGTAGTATTGAATCTCATTAGCATTAGAGCTCAAATATATTTGGTCCCCCAAATTCCCTTCAAAGCATTCTTGGGCTGCTTCAATATTACACTCTCACACTTCCCATATTTACCCTGATTCCTTTCCCCTCCACTTCTTTGGTTATTTCCCCATGTGTCACAATTTAGTTTTGCAAACCAACAGGGTGATAAAGGCCACAACAAACTTCATGGAATGAGAAATTGCATCTGCAGGAAGTAGTGTCAATTATTAATAGAAGATGCGGGGGGACAATTTATCCTCTCTCATTTTTCAGCAACCAACCATCATTGGTGCAGGAGGCACATCAGTGTGCATTATGCATTGATGTGCTTTGCACACCAATGCACATTGGGCACTGATGTGCATTGTACTCTGATGTGCATTGTGCACTGACATGCACTGCATACCAATGTGCAGCATTTGCCAGTGCACATTGGTCACTGATGTGCCTTGTGCACCAAGGCGCATTGCCCACTGATTCACATCAGGCACTTTGCCAGCTCTGCTATGTAAGAAGGTAACAGCAGACCTCTATTGGATATGGATGTTATGCAACTGCACAGTTCTAATTCACACAGTCCTATATGCACATACAAAGATGTAAAGCTCCAATAAGATTGCAGGAATTTAATTTTTGTTTAAAAAAATTCTTTCTTTCTTTATTTGCTGCCAGATGCCCTGAATGCCTTGTATGATGTGTGGGGGGCATTTTCACCATGTTCCTCCCCAAGCCACTTTAGGCCCAAGAGAGCATTTTTTTTAGCAATAGGAAGTGACCAGAAGTCAACTCCTGTTCACTTCCTGTTTCACAAATTTTTTTCTCTTGGGTCTAAAATGACATGCCAAGGGCCCCAAAATGGCAAAAACACTGCCAAGGTCTATAGAATTTGGGGAAGTCTGGGGCATTTTTTTCCATTTTTTAACCCCTGAGGGTCCCCAAGTTCATAAAAATGGCCCTGCTGGCCACAGGAAGCCCAGAGGCCACACATCACTCGCTTTTCCCCTATAATAACTGATTAGCCAGTGTGGAAACATCTGTTGGTAAGGTATTCATTCACTCTTTATAAGTGTCATATTAACTGAAAATACAAAACTGATGACGAAGCTGGAGAGGATGCAAGTAGTTTTTGTGCAGAGAATAAACTATTACTGTATTGAACAGAAATCCTAACCAGTAAAGGTTTCTGTTTTTTTGTTTTGTTTTGTTTATGAACGCCCTGGTTCAGTGGTAAAGTATATGCTTCATGCATGGAAAAAGCTGTTCATTCCCTGCCATTTCAACCTGGGGCTGAAAAAGACTTCAGTCTGAAACCGTGGAGAACTGTTCTCAATCATTATAGACAATATGAAGCTGGATGGACCAGTGGTTTCACTTGGCACCCTCCTATGCACTTTTAAAATATTTTTTTATTGTTATGTTATTTTATATTTAAAGAAACAAATACTTTAGAAATACTTGTGAATCATTCATATACATGTTGCAATAGGATGTCAGAGACAACCAGAAATCAGTCTAGGGAACCAGATGACCTGATTTGCTCACGGGGCCTCCTCGCTACACGTGTGTAAGGCCTGTCAGTTGTGGGGAGGGGGTTTAGTGTAGGGTTGGGGAATGTGTGGCTGCCCAAACATAGTTGGACTGCAGTTCCCAGCAGCCCATGTCAACATAAACAATAGTGTGGAATGACAGAGCAATTCTGGAAAGCCACACAATTCTCACTCTGGTCTGCATACTGCTTCTCTCACAGCTACTGTATCATTTTTTGGCCTGTGACTGAGCATATGGCTCAGGAGATTTTTCTGTCCATACTGATATGCACTTTGACAAAAAGAGCACTCAAGTCAGTTAATGGCAATAAAGTACCCATGAAAACAAAATGTTGGTTAAAACATACCAGCAAATCCATTAAAAAACAGGACAAAAAAATCTGCCAGAACCTAACAGGTTACTCCCCACTCCAGCCAATGGAACCTCTCATTAAAAAAAGTATTGTTTCCTCCTGGAGGAACAATAGCAGAAAGGGAGACAACATAAACATCCTGTGGCAGGAGTCTAGAGACTGCCCACCTTTTGTGCTGGTGGCACAAAGGATTCACAGCCAAACCTTTTTCTGCTTGCAAATTATTTTCAAGGATTTGGAACGAATCACTGCGATCCAGGGTTGCTGTTGGCAGGGTGTTTTTCCCCTACTCTTGCTGATAGTGGGAGAGTGTTCCTTCTTTTATATACATCATTATTAGACTGTAGCCAATATTGACAAGACCCTTTGCTCTACTATGCATTGCAAGGAAGATAAGTGCCATCTGGAGGGAAAAACGTGCCAACATTTAATTACTCTTTATTGACAAAAAATGACCTTATCTCCTTCCATCTTTGTTTACTTTCTCCACTCACTCCCCCGTGCTAATTCATTTCACTTGTTATTAAAGCAGGCTTCTTCATTCTTCTGCATTTGTAGCACTGGATCGGAATTCAACCCACTCAGCCATATATTTAGCCCTTCTGTAGGGTTTACGGGATATAACGAAAACCTCCTGTGGATCAAAGGGCTCCTTTGGTGTGAGACATGCTTTGGACCACTGCAATTTCTCTTCTGACTGAATGGAAAGACACCAATCTTGCTTGAGTCTCCTTCCCTCATGACTCTAAAATCCATTCTGCAGGTTTGAAGAACCATATGGAACGGTGAGGTCGTGGTGAATAGGGAAATCAGCAAAAACTGCTCCCCTTTTGCCAACAAGTAAAGCTCTACTTGTGGGATATTGCTTCTGGTAGAATAAAAACCAACCCATAATAGTTTCAACAAGAATTGATGATACCTCTTTTCTCTTTTTTCCAGCAAACCCTAATTTTGTTCTAAAGTTTTTGACAGATTTCTTGTGTCTGACTAGGCATTTCATTAGATCATACTCATCAGATTGACATGTACCTATCAAACACAGAACACCTTTCATAATCTCAAGAGGGTGCAGATACATAACTAGATATCAATATGGATTTTTATTTAAAATAACAAAGATAAGGGAGGTTTCCTGTCACAGGTACTCTGTAACAAATATCCCTCTTCTGTTGTCTCTGTTATTGATTAAATGGATATGTCTTTTATCATTGTATCCCTCAGGGAGAAAAAGGCTAGCAAACTAAATCATGTCCATTTCAGTGCTTCCTTCATACTCCATTTTAATTACAGTTTTACATATATTACCTAGCACCAAATCTGTCCAGAGGTCAAATCAGAATTTAAAAAGATATTCTAAATGGAAATGAGTTTGAACTCATTTATGCATGCTGTCCTCAGACACCCATCCTCTCAATAATCAGAGAATGAAGGGGGTATGAAACTGAAATCTATATCCCACCATTAGAAAGTACAACTAGAGGGAACAACATGATGACTTAGATATTTGTCTATCACTTTTCTAGTTTCATAGAAACCTATGTTGGTTTCATGCTCTGCTTCGAAGAGAAGAACAGAATAGCCATGTTGAATCAGATTTATCTAATCCAGCCTCCTGTTTCTCTCTATGATCACGAAACACAAAAGAGCAGGGTCTCAACCACAAGTCCAAAAAGCCCACATGAGATCATCACATAACAAATAAATAACAAATGTCAACAACCAATAAATCTGATTTAGGCACATGAAATTTTGAAAAGCTGAACTTGTCTCTGAAGAAGATCCCAGTCTTGGGAACGATGTCTGGCTGGCTGTGATTTACAGCCTGCCAGTCATCAAGAATTGTTTGCTGGACTTTTGAATAAGTTCTGTGTTATTGTTGAGTTGTTCTTTGCTCTTAAAATAACTTCTTGATCATACAGCTGGAGATTGTTTACTTGTATAAATCTTGAGTTTTATGTTTCACATTTGTACATTATTTTATAGTTCATTTATTGCCTTGCCATATATGTAATTTCAGTTTCGCTATGTTGTATGTTATTTTTCATTTTGTACGTTCAGTATGATATTCTATTCAATGCCTTATATATTTTCAATTCACTATTGTTCACATTTGCTATCAATATCATATTTATTCATTTATCCCTATGATTAACCAGCCATCTCCAGCAAATCCACAGGAAGGGTATGTGATCAAGTGGCATCTGTGTTTATAGTGACCTATTGGTTGGTATTCAATGGCATACATTCCAGAGGGTGCATAGAGCCATCATAACTAGTAGCCGGTGTCAGAAACATTCAATAATGTGTCTACTCCCATTTTAGGGCCTAGTACGCCAGTAGCTATTATATCTTGTAAGAGCTAGTTCCACAAATTTACTATATGCTATGAAAAAAGAAACACTTGGTGGATTCCTATATGAGCCTTGCATACTATGCAACTCCATAATGACATTGCTATGTAGTGAATTCTATTGTGAGCCACCAAACCCTACTTACCAATAAGCAGCTGCTAGGATCAATGGGGGTCTCTTCCTCTGCTGATTGAGAAGCAGCTGCCTGACATTCCCAGCCCTTCATATGAGTGATCCTTGGTGTGACATGCAAAAAGGGCCGCTCTTGCAAATCTCAGAGATCACTCATGTGAGGAGGAGTGGGGACATCAAGTAGCTGCTTCCTGACTGTGGCGGTATGGACCCCTGTTGATTGCTTATTAGTAAGTGGGGTTTATCGGACTTTCATGGTCCACAAGTAGCCCCTAAACTAGAGACTGCATAGGTATTGTGAATATGTAGCAGTTATGAATGTGTAACCGTAGGTTAAATATTAACAAATTGCTCAACAAGTCTATGCCATCAACTGTTCTTTGTCATGAATCTTCTGTTGGGAAACAAAAAGGCAGTACTGACTCTCTCAAGCAGTTCAATCAAATTGGCAAGGCAGTTGCTGAACAACAACCAGTCCCCCACCTACCCACAGGGTCTAGGAGAGAAAATGAACAAGATGAGTCCTTTTGGTAAAACACATTAACTAGCTTTATTTCCAAAAACTTGTTTAACAATCAAACACATAGTCTTATGGATATGAGTGGGGGAAGAGAAAATGGGCACAGGTTAGAATGATGCAGGAAGAGAGAACATATGAAAAACACGTAACAAATAGGAAGTCACCATAAAAATTCACTGTGTCTAAACCTTATGGAGTAACATGCAAACAAACAATTAGTAAATGTACCCATGGAAAAGTTTCTAATTCTAACATCTTCCATGAGTTAATTTTGCTGGCTGATCCCAAATTACTGTTATGGGGATTGCAGAGTTATCTCTCTTCACTTTCTCTTCACACCTCTGCATAAATTTATAATTATGGATAATGGATCAGGATTTTCTTGAGGTGTGCTGGTTTGTTGTGGCATGTTGCTTTGGGTGGATTTTCTGTTGTTATTTCCTAACTGTTGAAGTTTTACACTGTTACTCCACTGGAAAAACCCTATCCCAGGGTCTACAATTTTGATATTAAATATGATTCCGTGTGCCTGAGAGGTTGCCCGGATGTGCACGTAGGCAGCTATGGTCGAACAACCGAAACCAGGTCAGGCCAGTAAATCCCCAGTTGCGTAGCCCCAGGAGACCTCAAGCTGGGCAAACCCACAATAAAGAAAGGGTTCTCAGCCCCGAGAAGCTGACTTGAGGGGATTAGTGTGTTTGCCCCAAGTGGAGCAAATATCCTATCAAGCGAGGACCATTTACACGAAGTCACACCACAACCAAATGCAGCCGAAGATCCTGAGACTTTGGCAACACCTTGTAATCTCATCACGCAAAGGAAGTTACCATTGTGGAGCTTCTTTCTCGTTGCAACACCCATTGTTCTCCCCGGGAAAGGATTAGCCCTCCAGGTACTTTTTCCCCTACAAATAGTCCCAGTTTTTGAGCGTTTCTTTGGATCACTCCCAGTCATCCCAGCAGACTTGCTCCATCCGTTGAGTAATCCTCTCAGCCCTCTCCATGCTGAGCCCTACTTCTCCACTGTTTTTCCCGGACCAAGGACTTCAGGAAAAGGTGCAGTATTACCCCAGCTACAACCCCTTCAATATTCCCCTATCCAGTTTCCTCTCTTTTGCTTCTTAATAGGTCTTGAGTGAGTGTGTGAGTGATTGCATTGGTGCGTGAGACTTTCATTCAGTAAAATAATTTATTGGACATTTTTGTTTGGTTTTTGGCTTGGCCTGACCCCTTAAAAACCGGGTAAAAAGACCCCGCTAGGTTACCCTGCCTCTCGCATTGCTATTGCTTGTGCTCTGGCTAGTTTCCATTCCCCATCATGTGGAGCACATTGAGGTATCTCCCAAGGGACCCCAGGAATCAGGGTAACAACACCTTGAATGTAAGTAACTGTGTGGCTAAGCCAGTGTATGTGAAGTGGCCATACAGTTGAGGCTACATTAGTCAACTCTTCTCTTGCAGATAACAGAAGCCAGTAATGTAACTAGCTTGTCAAGTAGTTCAGCAAATCATTGTAATCATATTTACAGCAGTGTGCAGAGAATCCCTTGACCTTTATAGTGAATTACTTCCCACAAACAACCTGAGTCAATAGAAACTGAAGATACAAAGGCCCTTTTCACATGTGGGGGGGGGGGACGGACAAAAACACGCTAAAACGGAGCTTACCTGCAGCCGGGTAAGTCCGTCGCCATGCGGAGCAGCGCGAGCTTGCTGCTCCACACTCCTCCGGCGTCCCAGATGGCAGCTTCCGGTTGGTGGAGGCTCTCCACCAACCGGAGAGGCTCGCCAGCCGGAAGCCCGCCCCCGGCAGATCTGCAGGCATGCACTTGCGCGCGCCTGCAAATCCATTTTGGAGCCGGGCGACGGAGCAGCATGGGGCTGCGCACTCCGTGCTTTTTAAAAACCCCGAAAAAGAGATTTTTAAAAAACATGCAGCCCGGCTAGTTCCGGCCCCTCCTGAGTGGATTCTGGTGTGGAACTACAAAAAGTAGTCCACGCCAGTCCACTCTACGGTGTAGAAGACCTCAGTGACAGGTCGCTCTGCACCGTTTCAGAAGCCCGGTATGGAAATGGTCAAATTCTTCTACAACAGCTGCTAAATGGAAATCTTTACATATTTGTGAACAAGATTACATGTCAAAATTAAATAAACTTACTTGAGCTTTGGGATTTGCCAGAAAGGTCCTTCATTGTGTTGTACCAATAACCGCATTACACTTATGTGGAGATATAGAGGAAGGCCTTCTTTGCTGTGGTAACCCAGTTGTGGGACACTGTCAACTTAGGGGCCTCATTGACATTGGTCGCATTTTTGTGCTGGCTCAAAACTTGGCCCTTTACCAAAACCTTTGTGCCCAATGGTAATAGCTTGACTACTTGTTGATTTCTAGTTTGGTGTATATCACATACACTATTTTAAACTGTGTCTTTAAATGGTTTTGATCATTTGAAATTTTCTGATAGGCTTTATTGCCTGTACCTGGTCCTGAGACCTTTGGATACAGAGCAGGATAAAAGTATTTTAATAAAATAAATAACTGAATAACTAAATAAATAAATCATATGTAATATAGGCAATCTATTTAAAAAGTTTTTCTTGGTTGGAAAATGTGACACATGTGTTTTACTTCAGTGTATGAGTGTTCACCTTCTTGGAAGTCAGGATGGAATAAATTTTCCATGAATTTAGATTTGGCTACAGATTTGGGATTGGAAATAGAGGAAAATAAAGAAAGCAAAACCTTTGAACATAAGCCCACCTTTTACCCTCACACTGAATCCAGAGGCTCGAATTCCTAAGTTTTTTTTTTTTAAATCCTCTTTTGATTTCTGTCTGAAATTTTGAACTCAGTTGCTTCTTGGTGTCAGAAGTCTCTCTAGAGAAGTTTGCAGGCTCCTTGAGGCAGCGTATAGTGTTCATATAATTACTGTGTTGTCACCAAAATCCTTATTTCCCACATCATGTCAGACTTCCTGGCCAAGTTTTTTTACAAAAAGTTTTCAGTCCCACATAAACCTGCATTTCTCAGCTTCTTCAGATTAAGCATGTAAAATGAGGAGATCAATTTCTAATTCGCTTTCTAGAGCTTTTTAGTTGTCAGGACACATTTCTGTTACTCTGCCCTGCTCCTCCTGCTGACAGATGTTGTGTTAATAGGCACGTTAGCCTCCTTTTCTGTGTTTTCTGGATTTAGCTCAGAGATGTGAAGTGACGGATCCCATTGAACTTTTCTCTCCTCTCATAGGTGGATTTTATCTGTGAAAAGGTTATAGCCAAGAACAGGTTTGTTATGGTTTCATAGCATAAACGGGGCATCAACATGTCCTGTTGTCTAAGCAGCTACAGTCAAATTAATGATGTATTTAATCTTATCTCTTTGCACTTCAACCAGTGAATAGAATTTCCAAGATCTCCTTCCCACAAGATTTCCTTTCGACATCAGCAGTGGCGGAGCTTGGAGTGTGTGGAGGGTGGGTGGGAGGGGAGTGGGGCTATGGTGTGAGGGGCATGGCCAGGGCGCAAGGGGTGAGGCCAGGGATGCCCCAAAAACATTGCTGCCTGGAGCGAATTGCCTCCCCTGCCCCCACATCCCAACGCGACTACACATCAGTACTCTTAATCTACAATATCCGCTTAGATCTGGATCTTCTATCCTTGGAATAGTCTTCTGAGGTAGATCAACGTTATTGTTCATTAATGGTAACCACTGGAGGGGGCGGCGGTAGAGATCACAACTGTAGTATATGCAGAGAATTGTTTTTGGAAAGTATGCCTTTGAAAGCCTCCGCTCATTCATTTCATGATCTTCTAATCCTCTTCACAAATTAAAAGGGAGAATTTGGCCTCAGAAACACCCCACCATACTAAAATTCTTTATATTGTGGACAGCATTTTTCTTATAATTTCAAGAGCTTCCACAGAGGTACAGAAATTAATTGTTGCTCTTGCTGTCTTCCTCATATCCAGCAAAACAAGACTATATAATGGGGTGTTTCCAAACTGTGAATATTGCTGGATGAATCAGTCTATTTCTAGTTCAGGTCCATTTTGGATGTGTTCACCAATACCTATGTTCTATGTTATTTCTGCCTTAAATTACATATATATATATTTTTACTCTGCACATTTTATCTCTCATATTTTCTGATTACTTATTCCAAGATCTATTAATAAAATGATCAAGTCATGGACTATTTTAATTTTTAAGTATTCCTCTAGAAACTAGTCTCTTCTCTTTTTAGGATGAATAGGTATGTCTTAGAACAAGCAGTTTTGTCTTACAGAAGACTCCGTTGCTTGTTACAAATGATACTTCACCCACTTTTCTAGGGAGAACATGGTGATGGCTGCAGGGAGATTTGTTCTTGAATTCATTATTGGTGAAGTTGAAATGAAACTTCATTTATTCCTTCACCTCATCTCATAGTTCTGTGTGCAGCATGGATGAGAGACTAGGAGACATTTTTAAAAGGCAGAAGGAAGTCTTCAAGTCTCTTGCTCAGTGCCAAAGTATTTAACAACTTCGTTTAGATTTGAACCCATCAGCTCTACACTTCATTGCACTTCATATTTCTCTACTGATATAATAAGCCAAGGATAATACATATACTATACTCCAGAATGCATCAGTCTTCTCAGCCACCTCCACTCCCCATTTGCTGGCTCCCAATAAGTCATGAAATCCTGACTCTGTCTGTACTGTCTTTTGTACATCACTTCTACCACGGTACTTTGCAGTAATTATCAAACACAAATTAGCAAGCGTCAGGAGTCATTAAGTGGTCTTTGTTTAATGACCCAAGACTCCCACCTACCCAAGCCCCCAGTCAGAGAACAGTATAGGTTTTAAATGTATTTTCTCTATAGCTTATTAATAAAACATAAAAATCAAAACTGAAGGTGAAAGGCAGCATAGATGTTGCCAAGGACAGATTATGGCACAGGCTAAGTGAGTTACAGGCAAAAATCATAGATCCCCTGGTATTCCAGACTCATTTCCAGAATGTGATACATGCAGCAGTTCTTCCAGGACATTTTAAAAGAAAGAGAAGAGAGAGAGAGAGAAAGATGTCATGGCATGTTCTACCTTTTTCACAGGTGTAGAGTTCACAATTTTTATTCAAAGTACACTTAACAGAGCTAAGAGCATGTTCTCTTTTATACAAGAAAGCCTTTCAAAATAAAAACTTTGGCAGGAAGCATCCAGATGATTTAAGATAGCTTAGAAGTGTGGGCTATGCTAGTGTAAGTTCTCTTTCCAGTATTGCTTAAGGGGGCATCCTGTACTTCTTTACACAATCATTTTCCCTAGGTTGTGCGACAGCTGATGACCATATGACAGTTGGGCACATTTGATTTATTCAATCCAGGTAGCCATGGAATTGACTACAAGGGTGTCCACGGAGATCTCTGTTCAGACTGTTTCCTGGCTGACAGCCATTGCTCTTTGGACCTCTTTGTTAGAATGCTGGTAGAAATTCATACTCCAACAATGGCAAATAGGATCCCGTCCCCAGGGTCTAGTTTGCCACAAAATGTTGGCTATTTCTGTGCAGACACATGCTCTCCCTCTACAGTTGTCCATGTTCTTTGTGTGGATATCATGGCCAGATCCACAGAAGCTGTATGACTGTAGAAGCAGGGCAAACTATCTATCTCCTTCCGCTCCAGGAGATCCCCTATACTGTAATTCAATTAACATAGGAAGTGAGATGACCTATAAAACCATATATATATAGCCCTGAAAGCATTTTATGTAGTCAGTGTCTCCTGTAAGATATCCTGTCTTTGACCTGACCTGATACAGCAAGCCATTTCTTAGGAGGCACATTAGAAATCAATTGGAAGGCACAATCAAGAAGAGACTATGGCAGAGGCATATCTAGGGTGGGGCAAGTAGGGTACATGCCCTGGGTGCCAATGCTGGGGGGGGGGGGCACAAAAAAGCAGTGCTGAAGTGGCAGAGGAGGAGGAGGAGAAGGAAGAAGCCCTGGAGATAGGGGGGCATAACGTCCACACTAGCACTAGGCACTGTTTATGCTAGATACGCCTCTGGACTATAGGGAATTAAAACTGGCAATACCTGTTTAGTTCCCCAGCAAACATTGTTGAGGAAATAAATGTATATTCTTACAAATAATTGATTTCTTATCCTTCCTACTTGAACACTGGTATGGACTATTCTCAAACTAACCTCCTCTGTATTGCTAAGCTCCAGATCAACATTTTGTGGCATTTTCTGAGGATACTCCTCAATGCCCTACTCCAGTTTTAGTTATAATGGTGAAATGAGATTCAACTCAACTAGCCTTGACATAGGGTCACTGTAGCAGTCGCAAAATAAATATGCCTCATCACTTTTTAAAGTCGATACTACAATTCAGTAATTTTCTATTTGGAGGTGAATCCCATTGAGTTCAACGGGGCTTTCCTCCGGATAAATGATAAGGATTCCAGACTAAAAGGGTTTAATATAATCATTATATCAAAGTTTCTTGCATAGAGTCTCTCTAATGATGGAACCTGAAGCCAGTTTTAATTCATGACCATTTCCATTCACAAAGGAGGGATGCATAAGTGCGATGGGTCTATAGGCTGTGGTTTTGTCCCTTGGGCTCTCCGAGGGCCTCTTGGATTGCACAAAATGTCCAAAGCAAAACCTGAAGTGGTTAGCAGTCTGCTTCTGGTTTTGAAAAATGGTGTTTAGGTATTTTTGATGTTAAACGTGCAGAGGCAGGCGCTACAACATATTCAAAAGGTGAAATTCATTGGAGGAATATTTCGGGTTTGAAAGCTATTGAGCTGCACGTCTCCCTTTTTTTTTATTCCTGTGGAGTGATTCTTGTTTCTTGATTCTCTTGGACTGTTGAGACTATGAGACTGTGCTGAAGGTTATCTAACTCAAAACATCCTCATTCCCACGGATGGAGCAGCCTGGAACTTAAGCGACAATGAAAATGCAATGAATCTTCTGAAATGAATTCCGGGCAGCTTCAAGAGGGGAGGAGGGAATATAAAGTGGATAAAGGCACAGGGTGCTGGATTTGAGAAGGGGCAATGTATTTCAGCAATGTCAAACAAGTTTACTATAAGTGATATACTGTCAGTAATATAAACAATGTGATGTCAAGGGTTAAGACTGTGAAACCTGTGATGGAAGAGACTTGATTGGAAGATCCTTCCTCCCATGGACTGAGCTGCTTGGAATTTAAGCGACAAAGAAACTACAGATAATCTTCAGAAATGAATTTTGGGTGGCAGAGTCCAAAATGGGAGGGGGGAACGGGGAGATTGTGATGGAAGTTAGTCAAGTAAAGATCCTCACTCTCCTGGACGGAGCGGCTCGGAACTTAAGCGACTAGGAGAATACAGTAAAAATTCAGAAATAGACTCCGGACCGCAAAGACCAGGAAGGGAGGGGGGAAAAGAAGTGGATATAGTCACAGGATTCTGATTTGATAAGTGGAGTAAAATACCCTCTCTCTTGGGTGCGGTGCAGCTTGGAATATAAGCGACTTTAAGAGTACAGAGAATTTGCAAATGAATATCCGGGCTGCAGGGCACCAGATGAGAGAGGGGAACGGGAAGATGATGATTGCACAGGCTTCTGAATTACACAAATGGATTTTTATTTTGACATTGTTAATTAAGCTTGTAATTGATGATATATCGATATACTTCATGAATATGAACATTGTGATATTGCTGAATGCGAGAAGGGGTTTAAAAAGTACTTAAGGAGAAACAAGACATTTTAATACAATGGAATTTAGGGTAAGAAGATGGGGGACTGTTGCAGTAATAATTGCTCAGGCTGCCAGATACACAATGACAGGAATAATTAAAAATTTTAAGATTTTGGGATGTAGGTAATGGAGAGTTAAAGGGGGAAAAAAAAAGATATATATATAAGGAGAAAACAGAAGCTCCAAGAGAGTGATATGGAAATATTTTGGAACAGGATGATTTGAGTCAAGCAGAAGAGAGTGATGGTTGGGAACTGTCTAGCCAGAACGACTATTTTATGATTGTTAGGAGAAGGAAATGTGTGTTCGAACAGATGAGATAATCAATTTATTGTGATGCACTAATGTAACAAGTGGACTAAGCTGCGGGAAATGTTGACCAGAACAGCGTGGAAGAACAGAAGAAAATTCATGTAACAAGTACAAGTCAAATAATCCTTTTTTTTTTATATTTGTGAAATTTAATAAAATTATTTTTTTAAAAAAAGGTGAAATTCAGCCCCCTTTGTGACCAAAGACCCCTTCACACTGCATAGTTATAGTACTATCATTTGACTTTAATTACCATGGCTGCATTCTGTAGAAAAGTAACTGACCAACAGAGAGACAGGAAGCAAGTAACTAAAATTATACATGCGTATACTATAAATAAATGTTAAAAGATCAATTTTCAGGAAATCCACATAAATAGCCAATGATCCACATCTAATACATAATCCATAGAGTTTTAAAACACTAACAACAAAACTGATATGAATGTCCATTGGGCATGAATCTTTTTGCTGGCAGAAGGTTCATGATCATTAGGGTTGACAAGCCAAAATTACAATAAAGGCCAGACATGATTTAACAATCTTTATCAGTGATCAATACTGAAGTTTTTGATAAGTAGACACCTTCTAATTCTTCTTACTAGTCAGGACCAAATGCACTGGTGAAGAATTCCTCATATAATAAGAACAGAAGTTCTTCTTGCCTTTATAAGCCATAGCCTAGTGAAGACTGCTGTGTTTAGCTCTATCTCCTGGGAAGAATTAAAAGATTGGAATTAGAAGATGTCTGAATATAAAGGAGTTCAATAGTTGCCATTGATGAAAACAGTTGTTGAATCACATCTGGGCATTGTTCAAGTGTTGGCTTGTTGTCAAGTATTGGTCATTAACCTTCTACCATTGAAAAAAAATCATGCCCAATAGACCTTTAGATATATGATGACTTTAGTGTTACAGAACTATATGGATTACGTATTTAATAAGGAACTGTTACCCTGTATTCTGGGGGTCCCGGGAGGGACACCTAAATAACCTTGCAATTACACAAATTGGGGAAATTAGTCGAGAGCACTGGTTGGCAGAACGAGAGGCAGGGTAACGCAGCGGAATCTTGTAACCCAGTGTTTACGGGGTCAGGCCAAGTCAAGAAGCAGACCGGTTTGAAAATAATGAATGATCTTTATTAAAGACAGGCACACAATGTAAGCAACACACGCACACAGATAACTAAGGAAAATAAAGGTGTGAGTAAGATAGTGGGATTTTCAGAGGGATAGTGGATTCGGGTGATACGAAACCTGTTCCTGAAGTCCGGAAGAGGATGGAGAGTGAGGCTGGGGTTCGATGTATCTCAGCACGTGGAGCTGAGGGGAAGCTCGCCAAGTGATGCGGCAGCAAGGCGATCTGGAACTCGGGAGCGATCCGAGGAAGCGCTCAAAGTCAGGGGTTTTTATAAGGAGAATTGTGACTGCAGGCTAGGTCAGACTTGGGGAAAACAATAGATTTTGGGCTGGAGACAAAGCCTCCGAAAGGTCAGAATTTGAATGATTGAATTAGAGCCAAATTGTCAATAGGATAGCCGGTATGCAAACGCGGAGTGCTTGATCATTGTATAGTCAGATCATCAAGCTGCCAGCGCTAGGCAAAGGATCTTTTGAAAGTTGCTTGCATACCTAATGGAGGTACTTGCCTTGAGGTCTCCTAAAGCTGCGAGTTGGCTGTTTCTGGCCTGCCTGTATTGTTTCAGAATATTACGGCGATTATCGGCCGAGCCTGTGGGCGTGCTTGTCCGGGGGCCTCGCAAGCATATGGAAGGGATATATGAAGCTGAATTATTGGTATCAAAAGATATCTTTTTATATCCCCCAAAGCTCGGGCTAGCCAGGGCAGTAACAGAACACTTGCTGTTCATATGAATTTACTGGAAACTGACCCTTTCAATTTAATTATAATTAAATTTTGCATATTTATTCCTTTTTGATTTGTTACTTATTAGTTCCATGAGTCAGGTTGTGTGTTTCCCTTTTCTGTCGCTTGCTTCCTGTGGAATCCGGGGTCTTACATTTTTGTGATGCATTAGCACTCTCTGGTTGAGAATTCTAAATACCCCTCCCAAACCAGCAAATCGTATGATTCATAAGATATCCTCAAGGCAGTTAAAGTAGACCCATGGTACTATAATTATGTACTATGAAAGAGCCCCAGAACAAGGGCGATTAAAGGAATCTGAAAGGGCTGACATCTGCACAACATTGAGATACCTCACTGATCACCCCTGCACTTAAGAGACATTTGCTTAGTCCTAAGCAGTAACACAACAGATCATTCACTAGTGGAGGGAGGCAAATGAGTATTCTCATCATAAGAGTCTGATCAGCCACACTTAACCCACCATCTCTGCTTCACCTCCCACAAGCAAGATAGATCCTTTACAGGAATTAGATTGACGAGGAAGAGCTGTGGGAAATAAAAATTATTAGCTCCAAAACCGCAATTCAGAGGAAGCTCATCAGAACACAGAGTGCATCATGCTTGAGTACGTTTTATATTTAAGTCAGGATTTTTCAGTCCTCTGATGCAATAAAAAAAATAATATACACGATCAGCTGCTCTCCTCTTCCAGTCATTTCTGGATACTCCACAGGACGTCCTTGAAAAAAAAAACCTAAATAATAAGTTCTGTGACTGTGGATTATTTCTGTTAACAACACAGTACATATAATTATGTATACTGGAGCTGCTCTGATAGGTACAAACTCCCTTATTTAATAATCTGTTCAGCTTTGTGGTTTTTATCTGCCCATTGATGATGCTTGATCTCAAGATACCTAGGATTTGCAATCCTAATGTTTATACATTTCGGCCTCCTCCTTACCTACAGATGCTTGTCCAGTTATTTTGTGAACAGGGAGTCACTGGTTGTTTTTTTTTTCTGATTTCACATTGCTCTTTTGTATGGAAAGGTAGAATTAAAATATCAGATATAACTGGTCACAATGAAGAAAATATGAACCAAACCAAATAAAAACTTCTTGCAGACAGCTATGCAGGTTGCTATGGTGAGAGGTTACAAAAACCACTGCCTGTCTCTAGCCACACTTTCAGTTGTGAACCATTCCTAGGTTATCTGCCATGAGGGTCTACATTACACGTGGTATAAGAATAAAAACAAAATGTACATACCAGGTTTATGAACCAATATTTTTCACTTCATCATGCTTAAGGTCTAATCTTCAATGTTAAGTGCTTTGCAGCTCCTGGGGAAAATATTGACTCTTCCTGAGCGACTGAAATACTAATTTATATGACATGCCATTTTCAGACAGTTTTTACTGTTTGCTTGCTTGCTTGCTGGTTTGGCAAAATTCAAGCATTGTCAGAGGACCATTACTACAAATTAGCAGAGACCTGTTGTACGGGGAATATAATTTTTTTTCCAGCTGTTCGAAGCTGATAAATTCCCTTCTGCATGCCAGCAGAAATAAGGAACCACATCAGCTGGGTGATTGTTTGAAAGCAAAATAACTGCATTCATCAATACCTTTCCCAGTTTATCAGCTCACATTACTCACATGAGATGAGCCAATTTTATCCCCATTTTGCAGAACAGGAATGAGCCCATTCTGCAATTTTATTCATCATTAAACTGAATTCATGGCTAAATATCAAGTCAAAAGAAGCAGAACATTATTGTTCTGACCTACCAAAGCTGATTCATACCAGAGGCAAAGCTTTGCAGGGATGTTGGAAGAATTCAGAAGTCTGATCAGTTAACCAGACAGAGTTATATTCCATCATATACTTGTTAGTCTTTCAAGTGGTACAACATTTTCTTGTGTTTGCTGCAACAGACTAAGTTTCCCTTCTGAAATCTTATATGTGATTGCTCTCCTATCCAGACTATGAGTTTTCTCTAGCACTACTTACAGATGCCAGAGATTGAAGCAAAACTCTTTTCCATTCAAAGCAGGCACAGTACTAGTGAGATATATTCATTTCTTATCTGTTGTCTTCTTCTTGTTGTCTTCATCATCATCTTGGAAGGCTTCAACTTCTTTGTCATATTCAGTACCACAGTCCCCATCACCACTGTTGTCCTCTTGATCTTGCCCTTCTTCTCCTTCTATTTCTCTGTTTATCTTTGTATAGATATTCTACTCCTGCTACAAAGAACTTTTCCACCCTACACTGTTATAGTACTATTATTCCACTTTCAACATCCTGTGGAATTCTGGGGTTTGCAGTTTACTGAGGCCAAAGAGCTCTCTGGCTGAAAATTCTAAATGCCCCTCCCTAAACTTCAAGCCCCAGGATTCCATGGGATGTTGGAAGTGGAGTAATAGCACTATAACAATGTAGGGCAGAAATGGCCAAAGTGTGGCATAGAGATGACACCAAGGGAAGGTCAGTAGACCAGAAGTTGTTGGACTACAACTTCATTATCCTTCATAACTGGCTATGCTGGCTAGAGCTGATGAGAGTTACAAGGAGACATATTTCCAATTTGGGATTAGAATAAGAAATTGAAACCAAAAGCTGTTCTTAATCCTGACTAGAGTAGGCCTATTGAACTTACTCAATTTACTTTTGTGTTGACTCACTATTCAAAAATTGATTCAATGGGTTTTCACTAGTTGGGACTGATCAAAAGAATGCCAGTTTTGAAGCTCACTGAGTATAGCTAATCTCTCATTCTAATTAAGCTCATGAAATTATTGTAAAAGAAAGAGGAACAAGTATATTATCTTGAGCTCCTTGAAGGAAAGGTGTGATAAGAAAAACAAATGGAATGAAGAGGATGTTAAGAACACAGACTTGATACAGAGTGGGATCCGAATGTACTTACACTCTAGAGTTGTCAAGGAAAATAATAAACTCCTTTTTAAGAGTTGTGTAAAAGAGTCAATTTCATCAGGTGTTTATTGGCAAACAAGCAACATCTGCCAAAAATTCTTCTTCTACATAACCATTAAAAGAACAGCAGCCCTGACCCATATTTCACCTGGCATTCCTATCATATACTGCAATATGTATTTGGACAGAGGGCATTTAGTAGCCTCCTTTAGGCATTCTACTTATGAATTTAATCAACCTGTAGGGGTAGAAAATAAAGACAAACCTACTAGCTCCACTGCCTCCCCTTCCTGCCATTGTCAAAGTCACCATACCAGATTAGAAGAATGGCTAAGAGCCCTCTCTACTCAAGTTGGCTGCATGTGTAATGTAGAATACTTGAGAATCAAGCACAGCTTAACAATTGTTTTACAGATTACTTATGTCAGAGTTCAACTCCCAGCGCATCCTTATCAGCCAGCGATGGAAGAAAAGTGATAGTACTTGCCCAAGCGGAAGAGGCAGTGGGGAGTGTCCAATGCTAACAAGTAGGAATGCTGAGCTGAGCTGAGGTCAAGGTCAATCCAAAAGTCCAGAATGCCGAAGGTCCATCCAAAAGATCAAGAGAGCCAGAATACAAGGGTTGTGGGAACTTGAGTAACAATTTGCTACAAGCAAACAGCAAGCCATGCCAACAGACTTATATAGCTGAAGAAAACAAGTGTTTCTCATCATTGTTCTGTTTTCTCAATCTCACCAAAATGGCTTCCTTCTGAGCTGCTCTCTATCGTCTCCTCCATGACTGAGGGGCAAAGGTGGACCTAATTCATCGAAATCATTGCTGGCCCTTTCTTCCTCTAGCACTGGTTGCAACAACTCTGTCTCAGCTTGTCTTTCAGCTGGTGGGGATGTTGGCAAGATAGTTTGTTCTATCACTGGCTCTGTTTCTGACAGAATCAGTTGCTCATCAACTTCAGAGCCGTCATCTATCACAGCTTATTTTTAAAGGCCATTACACATTAGGGATGGGCAGAACTGTTAAGTCTGCTACCATTGACCTCCCTTTCTCAACTCCTAGTCCATTTGGTACTGGTTCAATTTTTCATAGAAAAACTGTACATATTTTTGAAGGTGTTTTCCAAAGGGATGTATTAATAGATACATGCTGTCTCCCTCCCTGCCTATAGCAAGGGTCAGAATTGCAAGCCCCAGAATTTCTCACCTTTGGCTTTAACAGGCTAGGGCTTCAAAGAGTTGCCAGTCATTAAAGTCAGTTGAGTTGTACTGTTTCCACTCCTACACTGAAGGATATCTGCACATATTAAAATATCCAGTGTTTCTCCTGCTCCTCCTCCTCCACCTCCTCTTTTTTTGTTGCAAATTTTGAGAAAGGAATTATGTCAGATTTCTCAGAATGCATCTCAAGCCTAAAAATATTCAGATTTCTAATCCCAAATTGCATTTGTTTCTGCATTTGGCTCTGGTCATTGGGTAGCATTGTTTCTAAAAAGACTTCATGGAGTGAATTTCTCAAACACTGTTTTGGCACATGTATGAACCTCTGATCATAGGAATGGAGCTCAAGATATTCAATCAAGATCAGTTACTGGATATAAAGTGTTATGCATTTCTCTCCAAATCCCATGTCAACCATCACATAAGATGGAATGGATTATGTGTATGTCATATCTTCTATAGAAGATATACACTTATTTTATGGAAAGTGAACCATGCTGTTATGGTCTTGCAGAAATCCAGATACTCCAATGTTTCTCTGCGGAGTTTGGTGCCATGGCTTTCCAATGTCATTTTGAAATATGAGTTTTTTTTTAAAAATAAAGGTATTTCTGCAGCATTCAGAAAATAAATGTGGGTTGACATTTACATGTCATAAATTAGCACATTGTTTCATAGCATCTCCCTTTTCAGAATGTCACCATTCAGGACGTGCTAGCAAAGTTGTCAAATCCCGGTCCCAAGTACAGAAAATACCAATATGCCAACCGAAATTGATAAAGGCAGCCTGTCAGAATAGACTTCCAGGATGCTTGAAGCTGGGGATACCGTCAAGTACATGAAATCCTATTTTTTGCCTTATCAAGATTGGTTTTTAGCTTAAGAGACTGTTTGTTACAGAGAGACTACTCTAGATGATTTCCTCCCCCAAGGCTGGAGTTGTAAACAAGCCAGATAGTTTCTCTTAGGGTCTAGCACAGCAGATTCCTGGGCTGTGGCAAAAGGGGCCTTTTAAAATTAAACAAAATCAGGGCAGTGTTGTGAGTTATGGAGACTAGCGTGGCCAGGTGAGGTGCATACCAGGTCCTGAGAATGTTTTTGGTTGGGGGGAGAGAGTGATGTTACAGTGAGACTCTTTGATTATGTCATTTAGTAAACTTTACCCACCCACCCCTCTAGACATACACAGTGTTCCTAGCTGTAGTTTAACACAAGGAATAGGAAGATGGGATTTGTAATGCTAAACAAAACAAAACACTTTCCCAAGCTTTGTAGTATAGAGTGTAATACAGTTGGAGTATAGTTGCCACTTCTCAATGTTTAGATTGGGGTGCCATTTTTCACTGGTAACATTGATTAAGAGAAGTATATGGGATGGACTGGAACATGTGGAGAATCTCATGTAAGCTCCAATGGTTTATTGAAGTAGTGCTGTGATCTAATGGGAAATACTTTTGGGAATATTGGTAGGATCCCCCCCTGCCATGCCGGAACCCACATCAAAACACTCTTGACAGATGGCCATCCAGCCTCTGCTTAAAAACCTCCAAAGAAGGAGACTCCACCACACTCCGAGACAGCATATTCCACTGCCAGACAGGACCATCAGGAAGTTCTTCCTGAGGTTTAGGTGGAATCTCTTTTCTTGTAGTTTGAATCCATTGCTCCTTGTCTTAGTCTCTGGAGCAGCAGAAAACAAGTGTGCTCCCTCCTCGACATGAGATCCCTTCAAATATTTAAACATGGCTATCATGTCCCCTCTTAACCTTCTCTTCTGCAGACTAAACATACCCAGCTCCCTAAGTTGCTCCTCATAAGACATGGCTTCCAAACCCTTCACCATTTTGGTTGCCCTCCTCTGGACACGCTCCAGCCTGTAAATATCCTTCTAGAAATGAGGTGCCCAGAACTGGACATAGTATTCCAAATGAGGTCTAACCAAAGCAGAATACAGTGGCATTACAACTTCCCTTGGACACCATACTCCTATTAATGCAACCAAGAATCACATTGGCTTTCATGGCTGCTGCATCACACTGTTGACTCATGTTCAGCTTGTGGTCCACCAAAACTCCTAGATCTCTTGCACAGGTGCTGTTATCCAGCTATGTACAAATATCCTATGTATGTGCATTCCATTTTTTTCTGCCTAAGTATAGGATCTTACATTTCTCTCTGTTGAAATTCATTTTGTTAGCTTTGGCTCAGCACTCCAATCTGTCAAGGTCATTTTGAATTTTGATCCAATCCTCTGGCAAATTAGCAACCTGACCCAATTTGCTGTCATCTGCAGATTTGATCAGCATGCCCTCTATTACTTCATCCGAGTTATTGATGAAGATGTCGAATAGCACTGGGCCCAGGACAGAACTCTGTGGCACCCTACTAGTCATTTCTCTCCAGGAAGAAGAGAAGCCATTGGTAAGCATGCTTTAGGTTTGGTCCGTCAACCAATTACAAATCCACCTAACACTAGCACTGTCCAGCCCGCATTTTACTAGCTTCTTTGCAAGAATGTCATAGGGAACTTTATCAAAGGCCTTACTGAAATCAAGACATGCTACATCCACAGCATTCCCTTCATCTATCAAGCTAATAACTTTATCATAAAAAGATATAAGATTAGTCTGGCATGACTTATTTTTGAGAAGTCCATGTTGACTTTTAGTGATCACAACATTGCTTTCTAAGTAGTTACAAACTGACTGTTTAATGATCTGTTCTACGATCTTTCCTGATATTGATGTCAGGCTGACTGGGCAATAATTATTTGGGTCCTCTTTTTTCTCCTTTTTTGAAGATGGGGACAACATTTGCTCTCCTCCAGTCTGCTGGGACTTCTCCTGTTCTCCAAAAGTTCTCAAAGATTATTGCAAGTGGTTCTGAAATTACTTCTGCTAGTTCTTTTAATATCCTTGGATGTAATTCACCTGGCCCTGGAGACTTGAATCCATCTACTGTAGCTAGGTATTCCTGTACTATTTCTCTACCTATTCTGTGCTGCATTTCTACCACTTCCTACCTGCTCCCCACCATCCAGGTTGAATACTTTTTTCCTTTTGGGAGAAAACTGAGGCAAAGAAGGTGTTGAGTAGTTCTGCATTTTTCTCTTCCCTCTGTTAGTACTTGGTACTTTTAAGAGTAAAGAGTCCTAGTGAGATAGGAAAGCTAAATAATTTTTTTTTTGAAAAAAAAATCTCATAATTTTTAAGGTGGTATAATTATCGTATAAATTGGAAACACTTGACTCACCCAAAGAAGATAACCCTCCATGGAATGAATCTAATCATTTGCCAAGCAATAACTGTGAATTGTGGAGGTACAGTTTTCTGTACCATGGCTATCTAATTCATGTTTTATAGTTTAAAATTGCTTTAAAATTTACTTATCTCCATGAGAAATAGATGTACATAATCACATATGTATTATTATTATTTTCATTTATATCCTGCCTTTTTTCCAATACTGGGACTCATCATGATTTTGCTGCAAAGATGCTGGCATGTTGAAGTGTTGGAATGCCATTAAAAGGGGATTTTTTTTTTCTCGGCTTGAGGAGTACATAGTTCATTCAGTCAGAATTTTCTGACCTCACCTGTGTCCCATAGGCAGGGCTTAATTTCCAGAAACTTTGGGAGGGGCCTAGAGATTTTGCCAACCTTATGGAGAAACACTGAAGACCCTTTGGGGCTATATATGGCACTTTTTTCTTCCCCTGACTTAAAGCTGATATTTCAGCTGGGAGTTCTTTCACAAGATGCTTTGAATTTATTTGAGATGTTGCTGATCCATCATTGTTCAGGCTTCTTACTCAAGCAAGGCAATGGTCTCTTTCTAATTTAAGAACTGGTATTTATTTTTTCAGTCAACAACCTCTTCCCCTCATATGTAATTGTAAATTGTAATAGGCAATCTGAGAGTTGATTTGTATTTTCTAAATTGGGTTATAAGCTGGTGCCAGAAATATGGGAAATAATTAATAGCTTTCTGTTAGATATTGGGAAGAGCTGAGCCAACTTCTTCTGGATTATCATGATTTTCTGTCAGTGTCTTTTATCTCAGCCATGTATCCTCACATAAGGAGGGAATGCAGTGAAACAGGCAGCTGTGGAACCTGGATTTACTACATCTTGGTACCTTACAAATATGTCACGCTACAACTCTACTACCCCCAGTCTGTGTGGACAGGCTGCTTGGGATGGTATCAGGATACACAGATCCTGTCATAAACACACTGGTTGGGTAATAGTGGATGTATAGATTAGGCTAATAGATGAAAAGACAGTTCAGGCTGGTAACCCTATGATGTATCAATTGCCAATTGCTGTTTGCAACTATATATCTGGTTGAGGGTTGGAAGCATATCAAGGCACAAAATGGGTAATTACTGAAGTATTTCATGTCACTTTGCATCTGGCAAGGAGGGAAAGATCAGAAGGGGGAGGGAATATGAAACTAGTGGAAAGGTGTTATGGGAATGGGCATGGCAAAGATAAGAAGAGAGGAACTTGTTTGGCTCCCACACTGAAAGATATGTAAACAAAGGCCATTTCGCACTAGACTGTTATAGTGCCATTATTCCACTTTCAACAACCTATGGAATCCTGGGGTTTGCAGTTTAGGGAGGGGTCTCAAAGGCCACTCCTAAACTGCAAACCCCAGAATTCCATAGGATGTTGAAAGTGGAATAATGGCACTATAACAGTCTAGTACAGAAATAGCCAAAGAAAGGAGCTGGAAAATGTGGTGCTGGTGGGGTGATGTGACATTTATGACTTTTACCAATCATTGCAATGCATTACTAAACTTGTATGACAGGGTATAAAACCTGTAACCATCCAACACACAATAGTCCCTGCGTGTTCGCTCCAAACAAATGCTTCTTTAACTCTGAGTGTTTCTCGTGAGCGCAAGTTATACAGAACATGACAGATGGTGAGAGTTGTGCTCCAACACATCCTATAAGTTGTCAGGTAAGGAAAGATGGTTCCAAATCATGAGTTTGCCTCTTTCTGGTAGTTTCTCATTCCTTCCCACCTCCTGGTTTGTTTAAATCAACTTCTGTGTCCTTGCTTTGAATGCCATGGCTATGCAGCATTTCTCCAAGAGCTGTAGTTACTCTTAAGTTAGGATTTGGCTCTTAGATATTTACATATTGTTTAAAAACTGTGTACCATATTTTTATAGCTTCTCTTCATTTATGAGTCACTTTGTAAATCTGGTACAAGCTGAAGAAAGAAGATACTGGACAAAGAAAAGGGCCATAATATGTTCCTAAGAGCCTTTTCTGACCATTGGTTCTTAGCACATTACATCTGTGCACTTGTTTCAGATCTGTTTCTTGGAGTTATTAATATTCATTTGTCCCTTGACGTTGTGGTTCTGCTTTGAGTATCTCATGTGTTCATTGCATACAATTTCAGTACACAGTTTTTAAAAAACAGCTTTTTTAAAAAATATGTAAACATATAAGTTAAAGTGTACAGAAAAGATTTGCAGCAAACTCTTGGGCTAGAGAGAAGGCAAAGCAGTCTCCCCTCTTGTTTATTTCTTCCCTGGAAATCATCTTCTCCCAACATGCTTTTTAATCAAAAAAGTGGAATGGTGTGATATTTCAAGTGATTGAGCTACAGGTAAAATACACAGTATGTGGAGTACGTAACCTGAGTTCAAACCTATTAAAGAGGGAGAATTGCTGCCTTCTGTTAGAAAATGAAACATTGAATATAGACTAATGATTTAAAGACTTGCAGATGTGTTTCCTTTCATACTGTAAGTTTAAAAGAAAAATGATATTAGTAGCACTACCCATTAGAACCTGAATGGTACTTTATGTTGTAAAGGTAAAGATATGGCTTCAAAGTAAACCCAAGGATAAACAGCTAGTCTCTCTGGGAATGAGAATATGAAGCTGTGATTAATAAACAGACAAACTATATGAAAGGCTTATTATCTATCTTAGAGAAACATATATTTGAAGAAGACATAGCTTCTAAAAATACCCTCAGCTTTATATTTCTTCAGTTCTTCTTCCTCCAACTGTCATCAGGTAATTATAAGCAGATTCAGCTCTCAGGTCTTCATCTCATTTCACAGAGTGAATGGCTTTGTTCAAAGTAGAATGGCAGAAAGGTGCATGCAGACTAAGGTGTTGAAAGATTAATACAAGTATTTTACAATACCTGGTCATAGAATTGTCAAGATTTAAACACATCACCTTCTGGAAAGTTTGACACTGAATCACAGAGTTGGAACAGATGCCAAGGGTCCTTTAGTCCAATCTCCTGCCAGTGCCAGAATCCATCACTAAAATATCCCAGACAGGTGGCCATCTAACCTCTGTCCATCACCTTCCAAACTTTGCCCTCATGTGTGTGGTGTTTTGTACAGTTCTGACATAAACTAGGTTTGTGAGTTTTTTATTTCATGTACCATCTTCTGCACCATGCTCTATGCTGGAGGTCTCTGTGTTTAAAAAATAGGTATTATGTGCCTTCAAGTTAACTTTGACATATGGTAAAGATTTACTCAGAGGAGGTTTGTCCTTGCCTTCCTGTAAAGTTTAGAGTGTTAGACTTGCCCAAGGCCACCAGCAGGTTTCCATGGCTGAGTAGGGTTCCAACTCTTATCTCCCAGATTCCAACACTCAAACTATTCTACCATGCTGGTTCTCTCAAATATTATTATCAAATAATATTACTGGAAAGTAATATAGCCATTGTATCAAGGAAACCTCCACAAAGATATCTCTGAACACGGAAATCTTTCTTCTGTTCTTTTCATTTTCACTGATCGCCTATAGATGCATATGAAAAACATGTATGGGTGAAGTCATCCTCTGCCGAGGCTCATTCTCAGAGGAAAAGCATCACTTGAGCCATTAGCAAGAGAAATGAAACTTGAACGCACAACAGCAACTGCTTTTTAATTAGCCTATTTGTACTGGGCCAGCGGGTAGTCCTGACGTTGAGTCAGGCTTGAGACAGACCAGCTTTGGCAGACTGCCGCAGTTCTGCCAACAGGAGCTAAATTATGCATCTTATTTAGTACATTTATTAAAAGATTTTCTAATGTTTTCAAGCAGACATCCTTAAACAAATGCTACTATCTATTAGGAGCACCACAGTGCCAAACTCGACTGAATGCCTTATATGATCCCCTCATAATAGCTTTTGGGTATTTGTGAAAGTTCACATCTTAATGAGTGTTTTATGGATTGTGGTTGGAGACAGATATTAAGGGGAAATGTATTTCCCCTTTGTTGCTGAAAAGGGAATATTGTGTCAATTTAATCTGGTGCCTATTTTAGAAGGCTGCTACACACTATCCACTATCCGGTCCTAGTCTTAATCCCCTCTGTGGTGCCAACTCACATCTTCACTAGTTCAGGGACTCTGGCTATCTCTGTGCTACTGTCCTATCATTCTTACTCCACAAATTGCACCATTGGACACTGAAAATGGAAATATACTGAAATCTGTGGGTATGTACTTTAGATTTCTTGGTCACACCTCACTGTCTGTTCGGATCTCAACAGACACAAACGTTCTCTTCTTCGTATAAGAAGGGGAACCATAGGGATAGCTGCCCATGTAAAAAGCTATTAATTTGACAGGCAGCAGTTCTCCATGTGACATGGACATTTTCAACCACAGCAATACCCTGCTCCCAACAGAGGAATGTCCCAGACAGTATCAGGAGCCATTTTAATTAATGTAAAGTTGAAGGTTTTCACGGCTGGAATCCATAGGTTGTTGTGGGTTTTCCGGATTTTGAGACCGTGTTCTGTTAGTATTTTCTCCTGATGTTTTGCCTGCATCTGTGGCTGGCATCTTCAGAGGATAAGGATATCCTCTGAAGATGCCAGCCACAGATGCAGGTGAAAAGTCAAGAGAAAATACTAATAGAACACGGCCTCAAAACACAGAAAACCCACAGCAACCATTTTAATTAAACTTCTCATTGTATGATTAGGTCCCTAGTTACTTTTAGTTTTACTGTAAGGTAACATATACACATAATACGTAATACATAATACATAATGCATAAGGTGAATGAACGTGAATGAGGGCATTGTGGGCTAGCCTTGCCCACTGTTGTTCATTGCTGCCATGCTTGAACAGTGGACAATGCTCTTCAGAAAGATTTCTCTGCAAATGTAGATTTATTTTTGGGGAAAGCTCCTATATGCAAAGGACTCTTGATTGGCCAGTGCTCCTCCTTGTGTATAGGAGCGTTCTCTGTGTCTATAGAAAACTCTTTCCAACACATGCCAAACAGACACTTGTTGCAGAACATGGCAGCAGTATGCAATGATGCTGAAGGATTGAGCCAGCTTTGTAGAATTGCCAGAATTCCCTCTCCATTGTTGTGGGCTTGTTTATGTGTCTCTCTGCAAATTAGATGAAAATTACCTGCTGTTGACACAAGGGAATAGCTGGGGAGAGCTACTGGGGAATAGCTGCTTCCATTTCTCTCTCAAGTAAAAATTCTGTCCCCTCAATGAAATTTTTCTTCAGTCTCTAATTTTCTAGCATTGCAGAGAGTAGACTCTGAAAATGACCCCCCTGTAGAACTCCCATATTTGCTGTGTTTCTAGTCCTTGATCACATTGCTTGCCCATTTTCTTTGGATGTCTAACTGTACTTCTAGATGCTCAGCTGAAGTGTTAAGTTAGTGCAGTGTTAAAATTTGGGGGCTGAAGGAAAATTTAATTTAGGTTCTTATTGCAGGGGGGCATGTCCTCACCTGGTCCCATAATTGCACCCTTAAGGTATTCTCTGAAGATGTTACCAACTGGAAAAGAAATGTTTCCACCCTGCCAGATGCAGATGACTAGTATATCATCTTAGTTTGCCTTATAATTTTAGAGCATTGGTATTTCTTACCCAATATTATTCATCCTGTTTGGCACAGGGTCTCTAGAATATACAGGAATGGTCTTTTCCTACAGCTAGTATGAAAGAAACATTAATTAGGCATGCCAGAGAACCTTCTATGAGTAGGGAAAATGTTCTGCTAAGAAATTACTTGCCTAAGTAGAAATGTGTCAATAGTTAAACCAATAACATGGTTTTGGAGACTTAGCTGCATTTACAGAATAATAATTGTGGAAGGAGTTTACTTACTAATGAATCTAGGCTGAAAGAGTTTCTCAAGGCTTGAGTAATAGCTACAGATGAACTCCTTGAGGAATGGGGTTGTATAATGCATGAACAATTGTTTTCACACTTTGTGGTCTAAGGCATATGCTTTTCTTAGTCATGCACCTAGAAGTGGAATATGCCATTGGCCTTAGTATCCTTGACTAATTGTTCATTTTACACTCAAGGTCACTGAGTGAAATTGATTGGCAGGCGATCCAGGACAGATAAAAGGATGTACTTCTTATAGTAGGTAATTAATTTATGGAAGTTGCTACCAGATGTGGTGATAGCCACAAATTTAGATGGCTTTAAAGAGGGATTAGACAAATTAATGAAGGATAAATCTTTCCATAACTAGAATCTCCAAGGTTCAAAGGGTGGCTTAAAACCAACTGTTAGTCCCAATCAGAATAAGGCCTAGTGAACCAACAGAATTTATGCAAGTGTTGACTTTTCAGGTTCCCATAGGTTCAGTGAGTTTACTCTATTTGGGACAAATAATTGGATTTGGGTCCTTATGGTTTTACTTAAACAGCAAGAGCAAGCAAGACTATCGTTGCCCTTTAAACTCGGCTTGTGGGCTTCCAATATTTGCTCTCAGGTTTGGGGTTTCTGGTCATTCACCATAGGAATCTCGACTTGATGAACAATCATGTGATCCTAAAAGGCTCTTCACTTTATTTTCAATTAAATACAGCTTACTTCTTCAGTGATCAGTGATGATAACATGAGATAGACTTCCATTCCTCCATCCAACATCATATGCAATACAGGTGATCCAGTGGCTTACATGAAAGAAGTGTATGGTGCTTTTTGAAGCCATTCCTATTGGGTTCAAGATCACAAACCAAGATGCCAAAGAAACTACCTAAGCCTGGCATATACAGGCATCCTCCACTTATCTGATGAGTTAAGGATCAGAGCACTATCAGAAAGTGGAATTGGTTGACAAGCAGAATTCATCTTTTGTGAGTTCTTCTCCACTTGCTTTTTTTCCTGTACAGACATGAAGGAAATACGGAGTGTTATCACACCTTACATCCTCTGTCCTGCTGGATAGCAAAATTAGTAAGAAATATAATACTAGACACTTATGATTGGAAAAAGAAGGACACTGGCTGAAAATGGGTGCTAGGGCAGGATGACCAGATCATAAGTTCAAAAGGATTAGATGGAAACCCATGTCGTTGATGGGTTTGAGATGATCCTTTCAATGACCTGACCTCCAAACACAATAGAAGATGAAACTGCTCAGGTGAAGCAGTAAAGCACCCCTGCTGTAAGCATACCCTAGAGACCTTTCCTATTTACCATGCCCAACCAAGACCTTAAGAAATTGTCAGGACTCCCATCAATTTTTTTTTATTTAAAGTTAAGACAATCAGCCCATTTTGGGTTCCTTTTGTGTGTCTATTTGTGGGAAACCAGCTACTACTTTGTTCATGCACCCTCTTTCAGAGCAGGAAATAAGGGATAGAAACTCTAGTCCCAACTCCAGTAATTCATAGCACATTGGGTGTCACACTGCACCCCAGATTCCCATTCCTCTGTGTTGCTCTCACATTCCAGTTTGAGCCACTCCATTTTGATCTTCTGGTTCAGGACTGGTAAATATCACCCTTTCAACCCCAAATCTTTCTCAATCCAACCTTTCTCACCTTTTCCTTCAAGAGCCTTATGTGGTTCATGAGATTGCTTGATTTTTTGTGTGTGTCTATTAATTTCCAAATAAAATACTCTTTTAACTTTTAACTGGAGTCATGTCTACAGTTAGTATTGGTATTCATGGGTGAAAAGATCCTGCTGTTACTCTCCTCTTGCAGGCCTCCTTTGAGCTGAGAATCCCCCAAATCCCAAGGAGATGCAGGCACTGCTGGTAGACTTCAAGGTTCCCTACCTTATATGGGAACAGGAGGGTCACCAAGCAAACTTCCATAATTGTCTCATGATCTATACAGGAAGAAAGCAAGAAAAGAACTGACAAAAGAGGAGATCCCTTGTTGAAAGAACTGGTCTGTCTGTAATTTACAATGGTCGAAAGACTGGAATGCTGAAAAATGAGTTGTTGGAAAGTGGAGGATGCCTGTATGAGGTAACTGGTTACTGACACTTTAGGCACCCTATTTCTATAATAATAGATCCTCATTACGGAATGCAGGCACTCTGAGAGCCAGCATGATGTATTGGTTTGAGCATTGGCTATGACTCTGGAGACCAGGGTTCAAATCCTTGCTCAGCCATGGACACCTATTGGTTGACCTTGGACAAGTCACACTCCCTCAGCCTGAGAGGGAGGCAAGAAGAAACCTCCTCCAAATAAAGCTTTCTAAAGAAACCAAGTGATAGGTTTGCCTTAGAGCCACCAGAAGTCAGAAATTACTTGAAGGCACATAATGACAACAATAAAAGCCAGGCATTTCTTTATATGTATAAGATCTGAAGGATGTCAGAAGGTTGTAGCACCACTCAAAAATCCGTGTGAAGCAAAGCCACCTCCCCTATCCGGGGGGGCAAGGGAATAGAGAGTAAAATCATGTATGGCATTTTTCAGCTACTTTCTGATATGAGTGTTAATTTAAACATAAATGGCAAGTTATCATAAACTTAATAGTTAGACTGTTTCTTCTTTTAATATAAATCTGATTGAATTAGATTTTTAAAAAATCTTATTAATGATCAGCCAAATATGATAACCCTTTTCTACTAATTTTACTAATCCTGCAAAGAGGGCAGAGCTAGTGTATTCCTCTCTTTTACTTTGTTTCAGTAAACTTTGTATGGGAGCGAACAGATGAAATAGGATATACAAGATCATCCAACACACATCTCAAGGTAGTATTTTAATTTTTTCCCCTCACTATTGTTTTACAGTGCTTCATCTTAACTGTAGCATCTTTACATTATGTATCACTCATTTTCCTATGTTGATCAGGGCTAAGTCTTTTGGACCACAGCTAATATTTGCTTATGGATTTGAATTCAGTTAGGAAGGAAGAGCTCTGCTTGTAACTTGTTCTGATCACCTTCTGCTGTATAGCTCTTCAGTGGCTTACCTTCTTAGTATAAGGAGAATGGCGTTCATGCTAGGTATTTCATTGTAGATGGCAGATAAAGAGAGGAAGCTTATTGCTTTGCCCTACCACCCTCAGAGGACTGTTGTGTGGGAAAGCAATAGAAAGCTTTTCTCATTGCCTCTCCCAAGCTCTGGAACTTCCTACCAAGTAACAGGAGGAGAGAATTTCTCCCTCCCTGTTACTCTTCTAAAGGTAGGTGAACACTTCTCAATCTGTCTGGGCCTTTGGGAGATAAATGGGTTGTTGCACAAAAGATAATTTAATGTGGGTATGAGAAGGGGTGTCATAGGGACAATGAAGTAAGCTTGTTTTTTGGCTCTGGACTCTAGGACTTAGAGCAATGGCTTCAAACCACAGGAAAAGAGATTTGATCTAAACATTGGGAAGAACTTCCTGATGGTAAGAGCTGTTCGACAATGGCCTTAAGATGCTGCCTTAGAATGTGTACAGCCTCCTTCTTTGGAGGTTTTTAAACAGAGGCTGAATGACCATCTGTTGGGTATACTTTGATTGTGTATCCCTGCATGGCAGGTGATTGGATTCAATGGTCCTTGTGGTCTCTTCCAACTCAATGATTCTATGGACAGGGAATGTACCCCCCTTTTAATGCATTTTAACTGATTTTTACTTTGTCTTATATTTTAATTAATCTGTTTTGTATGGTTTTAGCTGCATTTGTTTTATTAATTTGTTAGCTGCCTTGGCTCTAATTTTTCAAAGGTAGGAGCATAAATCAAATGAATGAATGATTCTTACACAGTGCTGTAATTAAAGTTGTAGCAAAAAGAGATCCAGTTTCTGCAGCTTTGCTTGCTGGCAATGACAATGATGTTCTCAGGGGGCAAGTGAATTTTTTTAGCTCCTGGAGGTGGCAGTGCTGATGGCAGCAAAAGCTTTTTTTATGTGTTTATTCTGTTTATAATGCTGTGCATTGTTTTTATTAAAATGTAGCAGCATTTCAAGACATTGTGGGGTCTGCCACTTTTTAAATTTCCACATTCTCTCTGTCAGGGGTGTAGCTATGGGTGTGTGTGTGTGTGTGTGTGTGTGTGTGTGTGTGAGTGTTAAATGAGGGCATTGCCCCCTCACTAAGAATGCTGTTCTCCTAAATGAAATTTTCCTTCAGACCCACCCTTTCATGCACTGAGGAGTGAGACAGTAAAAATCATTTGTACCTATAGTTCTTAAATTTGCCTAGTTTGGATTCACACAATAACTTTGCCTGACTTTTTTCTTTGAATTGAATGCCTAAAGCTTATTACTACATGCTCAACTGAAATGTTAAGTTTACTGCAGTGCTTTTCATACGCTGGGTTTTGTGTTTCACTTGTGGCTTGTGCAACTGATTTTGCTGAATCTTGTAGTGAATTTGTATAATTTCCAGATTGGACAGATTGGACTAATTTGGTCTCAGAGTGCAAAGTCAGAATTCAAAAAGTTCTGGAATGAGACATCAAAATTAATGGGGAGGGACAGTCGTGTGTTCGCCAGCATGACCATATAAAGAAAAAGCCAACACGCTATAATGTGAAGACTGGAGAAGGGAACTGAACTTTGTTGCACACTAACAACTCAAAAAATGCAGTCTGGGATAAGAATCTCACTGGCACTATCCAATCACAGTATACATGGGGAGATGGTTTGTGAGGTCATTGACATTTATGTAGCCAAATTATCCCCTGCTTTTTTTTTTGGTGCATTTTCTACATTTAGCTGCTCAGACACCTTATGAAGCAGTATCAGGTGGCGGAAAGAAAACACCTAACAGCGTAGGTCAGGAACAAGGAATGCTGAACCCCTTCCCAGAAGCTCTCCTTCTAACAGGAGATGGTTTGGGGCTGTGAGGTAGAAGTTTCCAGTGTCAACTGAGATCTCCCAAAGTCTTGATAAGGTAATGGTACTGAATGGATATATGGGCCTTGCTGTGCTTGTCAGTGCAGTGCTTCAACTCTGAATTGTGAAGATGCTCTTAAGGGAATCTAATGTGGTGCTTCCAAAACTAGAGATACTCTCCTGGCCAAGAAGCTTGTCTTGGTTAGACTTACTGAGCTACCTGGTGCTTTGCTTTGCTCCACCAATTAACTTGCTGATGTACCTTACCTCTGCTGTCCATCCTGTGCTCAACAAGCTGCCTTTCAGTAATATATCCCAACTTTCATCATTACATTTGATCTTTGCTGCACTATGCACTTTTAACTCTGACCCTTTGAGGTACTCTTTAGGTTTCTAGCATGCCTCCCCCAAGTAGGGAACCTTCCAAATAAAGAAAAAGTGCCCACCTCTCTTGTGCTCTATTGCTTTCTTGCCCAGTGTCCACTATGCTCTCTTCCAAAGAATTATGTCTATCCACTATAGTTCTCTTTTCTTTAGTGCAGTTGTTTAGTTGTAGATTGCCTTAAAACAAGGGTGGAAATTAGGTAGCCCATAGATCACATGTAGTCCATAAACTCCATTTTGTGGGTTCTCAGTGTCCCCCAATCTTTCCCCTCCCACTAAATTCAAGTTTATACCCTCTTTCTCACCTAAAATAAAATAAAATCAAATAAAATCAAATCAAATCACTGCTTCAGTTTGCACTGAATATTGGGGGCAAACTATTCTATCTGTGACAATCAAGCCCTGGTTTCACCCCACCCTGTCTCTCCCAGGCAAATCCTTCTTTAATTAGGATACCATCAGAGGGGAGAGATAAGGGCATTATTCCCCAAATAAGGATTCTGCCACCCAGTGAAATGTTCCTTCAGTCCTCAGATTTCTAGCATTGAAGAGAGTGACACATTAAGAAATGTCCATGCCTAAAACTGTTCTATTTGCTGTGTTACCTTGGTAACCTTGCCTGCCTCTTTTCTTTGGATGCCTAAAATGTATTTCTAAATGCTCAAGTGAAGTTTCAAATTACTGCAATGCTAGAAAATTTCATTAGGGGCAGAATTCTTATCTGAACAGGGAGATGCCCTGACTGTTGCCCACTCTCTCTCCCTCCTCCAAAGAGAGGGAAACGAATACAACCACTGCCAGCAGCTGAAGAAATTTACCTTTGTGATAATGCAAGATATTTCTGTAGTATCCCTGGACCCTCCCACAGAGAGGCTTTCAAGGCCCATCGATGGGCAGTCAGGAAACAGCTAGTTCCTCTGTACAGCAAAACCATTGTCTCATGAAGCAGTCAAGCTGGCAGACCAGAGGAAAGAGTACGGGAGAGTAGGAGGACATTGAGTGAGCAAGAAAATGAGTGAGCTCTACCATATTGCCTTCTTTGGCTGTTGGCAGTGATAGCAGAATTTTTTCTGTCTACTTTTTGAGGGCAGGAGGGTGGACAGCAGTGATTGTTGGTAAGAAAATGGATGCAGCCTGCTGGAGGTCAAATGGAAATGAAACTGGCCTTCTGAGTGTCCAGCTGTGACCATCAAAGACTCTAGAAGGGTGTTCCCAATACCAGGAAGACAGTGGCAGGATGGAAGCAGCATGAACTGGCAAGACTGAGCCTAATGTAGGTGCTTTTAAAAATTGTGTTTTGGAAAAGAAGGAAACTTATAGAATCATAGAATCATAGACATGTAGAGTTGGAAGAGACCACACGGGCCATCCAGTCCAACCCCCTGCCATGCAGGAACACCCTCAAAGCACTCCCGACAGATGGCCATCCAGACTCTGCTTAAAAACCTCCAAAGAAGGAGACTCCATTACACTCTGAAGCAGCATATTCCACTGTCGGACAGCCCTGACCATCAGGAAGTTCTTCCTGACGTTCAGGTGGAATCTCCTTTCCTGCAACTTGAATCCATTGCTCCTTGTCCTGGTCTCTGGAGCAGCAGAAAACAAGCCCACTCCCTCCTCTACATGGCATCCCTTCATATATTTAAACATGGCTATCATGTCCCCTCTTAACCTTCTCTTCTACAGACTAAACATACCCAGCTCTCTAAGTCTATCCTCATTGGGCATGGCTTCCAGGCCCCTCACCATTTTGGTCGCCCTCCTCTGGACTTGCTCCAGCTTGACCATGTCCTTCTTGAATTGGGGTGCCCAGAACTGGACACAGTATTCAAGATGAGGTCTAACCAAAGCAGAGTAGAGTGGTACCAGTACCTCCCTCGATCTGGACACCATACTCCTATTGATGCAACCAAGAATCTCATTGGCTTTCTTGGGTGCCGCATCACACTGCTGAGTCATGTTCAGCTTGTGGTCTATTAAGACTCCTAGATCCCTTTCACACGTACTGCTATCCAGCCACATGTCCCCCATCCTATATTTCTGTATTCCATTTTTTCTACCTAAGTGTAGGACCTTACATTTCTTTCTGTTGAATTTCATTTTGTTAGCCTTGGCCCAGGTCTCCAATCTGTCCAGGTCATTTTGAATTTTAAACTTAAATTAATTTAATTTAAATTAAATTAAATTAATTAAATTAAATTAATTAAATTAAATTAATTGAAACTTAAAGATGTCTATCTGTAGTGTCATGCGGTTGTGTGAAAAACAAAACTTATACCCATTTTGGTTTCCCAGTGTATGTCAATGGTTGGAATCTAGACATTTGAATCTTGACCAGAAACTCCAAACTGGGTTCTGGAACAAATTAAGGGACCTTTCAAATGGTTTACATTAAATCACAGTTCCCTGTTAAGATCTAAATTGTGATTTAATCTCAATTAACCGACAAGAAGATATCAGGATGCAATTAGGTATCCAAAGTTAAACCTGAGCTCTACTGATGATGTAAAGTGGAAAATTCTAGTTTAACCATGGTAAACCAAGTTCCCTGATTTAGATCTTCAGGGAAGTTCTGGATTCATGTAAGTTAAAAAGGAAAGGCTGACTGTGACAAGAATGTATATTTTGGGGATGGGTGGAGATGGGTAGCCTATTTAATAATGCATTCACAATATGGCACCTCACCTAATTTTCATTGACATGCACTCTAATTATATTTAGCCAACTCCAGTTTATAATTTCTGGCTACAGAGCTGATCTGACTGGCTCATGCAAGAGGAAGCAAAGTGGTTCTCTGCACACAATGAATTTAGACACTGCAGATGGTGAAATTTATTTCAGTTAATTTTGGGTAACTCATCAAAATTCAGAAATTTCTTAATATTTGGGCTGGAAAGAAATTTTTTTTAAAAAAATTAATCTTAAGAGGAACTGAATCTGAAACTGATTTTCTCCTCCCTATTTGTGACCATATTTTCTTGAGGCTTTATTAATTTACCTTTGGGCTCACCTTTAGGCAGTTAAACTAAGACAAAATGAAAATTTGGTCATACTATGGGCCAAAGATGCCCTCTTTTTAACCATTAGTGATCTACCTGCACAGCTGGAAAAACAAATCTGAACACCAGCTTATAGAGTTTGACATGATTAGTGTTCATTCCACTTTGTGCTCAAAATGATGAGGATTTTCCTAAGCCTTAGACCATGACCTCTATTTAATTCTGTCTGAGAAGGTATCTTGCATCTTCTGTAGAAGCCAGCTAAAGCCTGGCCTCCAAACCATGAAGGATCGTGAAGTATCTTGGCTCTCAAGAGAGGATAAGAAATAACAGTAAACAAGACAGTTTTCCCCTGCTAAAACCTTGACCCAAGGAGGCCGAGAAATGTATTGTGTATTTAAATGAAATTCATTTTGCTGTCATATTAGTTCCGCTTGCAGATTTTATATTCAGCAGAGAGGGCCGGGAGGCATACAATTTCCACAATAGTTTTCATACCAGCCATGGCAGATAGATATTGGACAAGGTTTAATTCACATGGGGCAGCAGAGACTTGAAAATGTCATCATCAATTGGAATGGGACACAAACAGAATTTCTCAGCTGAAGTTAGAAAGCTGAAATTTGCTTCATGTGGGCCTAGTTTCAAGATGAAAACCTACTAATTGGTTCACATGTTCAGTAAATGTGTGAATGGTGGAACTGGGATCAGATCAGTGTCCCTGCTCCTGACTTCCATGTGTTCATCTGAAGAGTATGATGAATATCTGTGGGTGGAGGTGCAAGAAATACAGCCCATGCTGACACCCCATTACTGTGAGAGAAAAAACTATTGAAGCTAAATTGTAGATCATGCTTGAGGATATTTATGAAAATATGTTTGTTCTCCCATTTATATGTACTTATTGTCCAGAACTTGTGTGATTTTTATGGAGGCAAGCAGAAATAGTGTTAGAGCACCAACAGGACCGCTGTGACCAGTTTATTGGTGGCTCATGCTCTTGTTTAGAAATTGATAAATTGCGAGAGAGAGCTTCAGATTTTCAGGTGTGACATGTTCTCTTAAGAACTACCAGCCCTGGAATTTCTTGTGCATAAGCAGGAGTGAGGTACAGCTGGTGGGAGGAACAAGGCACTGTCATAATCTGGGACTTCTCCTTGCTCATGTGTACAAAGGAAACAGCTGAAGTACATAAAGGGAAAATTCTGACAGAGCTTTTCTTCTTGTTCATACTAGGAAGGAGTAGAAAGAGGTTTTCGTCTCTATGGAGACTAATGTGTATACAACTTATCTTGTCACAAGATACCAAATGTGGAAAAATGACCAAGATTTGTTCTCCCCTTTTAAAAACTTCAGTTTATGGAACTCTCTTCCAAAAGTTAAAAAGATATTATTCACTGCCACTAAGGGCCAGCCTTTTGTAGATGAACTAAATTAAACATTTATGATGAGAGTTATTTACATGAGGGAATCAAGGGTGAATATTTGAATAATAGTGTGAGATTGCTTAAATGTACATGAGTTAAATATCCTGGGCTAGCATTTCTAGTAAGTCTTTTACAGCCAAATTAGCTTTCAATAACTTTCTCCTCAGACTTGGTCCCCCTGAGTTTCAACCCAGAGCATCTCTCACAACCAGAAACGAAAGTTTTCCTCTAACTCTAGATCTTCCTATCACCTGTTTTGTTTCAGAGATCATTTGCTGACATTTCTCCTCATCATACCACTTCTTGATTCTTTCTGGTACTAAGCTATGTTGCCTGCTTGAAGTTTCACAACATGGCTTGCTTCTCTTCTTATCCACCAATTCTGGACTCTCAGATTTTCATGTAGGTTTCCCTAAGATTACTAACTCAAAAGGTTTTCTCTTTCATCAGCTCCTTTAGCTACCAACCATTAACTATCTTTATTTGTCTCCAAACCTTTCAAGATTTCCCTCTGAATCCTCTGAGCAATCATATTATCTAAGGGGACTTCTCACTGCCAATCATATTTACTGATTCATTCTTTTACTCTTACTGACCATTCTTTTACAGGTACAACTGATCTGAGAGTACCAGTACAGAGTAATGTTTCAAATGCAGGACATGGAATGAGGAGACCCAAGCCCAGGTCTCTGCTTGGAATTTGCCATGTGGCTTTGATCACCATTAAGTCTCCACAAACCTACTTTATAGGCAACTGCCTTTGTCTTGTACTTTGTGAACTTGGTCTCCCTTATCTCCTATTCATTTCCCACCTTACCTCCTGCCCCTGTAATGTGTCCTTACATACTTTGTGCACTCAGCCACTCACATCTCTTTCTGTGTGTCTTCAGGTGCTTATTTTTTGAAGACTTAGTTTTTGAAAATGAAAACTTAGAATTTAGGGCAGATGATGGTCTAAATATGCACCAGGTGGCATGCCTAGAGTCTGTTCGTACTAAAGAAGAATAGCACTATTATTCTGTGTTCACTGCCATGGTTCCATTCTACAGAATACTGGGATTGGAAGTTTAGGAAGGAACATTTAGAAATCTCAGCCAGAGATGGAACCATGGCAGTTAAAGTTGAATAACAGTGCTATAATTGTGTCACGTGAATGGGCCCCAAGTAAAACCCAGCCAACTAAATGTATGGGAACTCGTAACCTTCCAGGATTCCTCATGCTTGGCTGTGCTGGAACCTGCAGTCCAAGAACATCTGGAGGGCTTTATTTTCCCACCTTTTCCCTAGACCTTTCCAACTGCAACTTGAAACCTTCTTTCCATAGTAACTTTATCCAAGGGAACCACAATAATCTTTGGCCCAATACAGTGTAGGAAAACTAGGTTTCTTTCAGTTACATTGGGAGACCACCTAGATAACACATACTTTACCAAAGATTTTTGACAAGTTATAGGCACAATGTTTCTTCATAGTCTGATGCTGTGACTTTCCAGAATGCAAGCAAGTTTTTGTGAGAGGTTCTTGAGTCAAGGGTCCATGCGGAGATCATCCAAATAGCTATTTCCTCAACCAAATAGCTGTTGTCTGTCTATACTTCATGCAGACCAAATTATTCAGCAAAAATTAGTATCAGTGTGATATTATGAAATAGTATCTTGCTCTGACTTTATCAATGGAGAAAACACAGTGTGTTCCCCCTCTCAAACGTGCCACACAATGTGAATTAAACAAACTTTGTTGCTGCTGCTAGTGTATATTTCTCCCTAAAGTATGATCCAAGTCAAATTCACATCTGAGGTAATAAATACAGAATTCCTCTGATAACATCTGAGCAACCAGTTTCCCAGAACTATTCACAATAGTTGTATATTGTTATAGACAGCTGATTAGATATTTCCAATGGTGCTGAAACTTCACTGGCATAGGTTGTTTGTGTTTATAGCTGCCTGTTATTTTTTGCAGGGCCGTACTGGATGGCTTGGCAGTGAGATGAGGCGCTTGCTGGCTCAAATGAGCAAATATAAAAAATGTCAGTGATTGTGTGAGCTTGTTTGCTTGCAGTTGTTCTTCTCACAGTTTCAGCACAGGACATATCTGTCTCACAAATCCTTGTATATTTCCATATTTGTAACAAAATCGTCTCAGCCAACTCTCTGTCATTGATTTGATGGTCCCTAAATCAGCCAACAGTGAAATCGGTCTAGCCAATTTTGTTCTTTCAAATCTTACTAATTTTAGAGGAAAAGATTTAAGCCTATACTTTCTTTCACAATCAAAGTGTTTAACATTGGATGGACTGAGTTCCCTATTTTCCTTTATGAAATTTTCAGAAATTCACCCACCACATTTCGACAAAGCTTGTTTTTTTGGTGGTGGGGGAGTGGGGACTAACGTCTTTGCAAATATATCTGTGTATGAATGAGTGACATGACCAAAGAGATCCTGTTTATCTCACTCAGGTTCAGATTTGCTTTCCATTAAGCTGATGAGGTATCATATTTTTCTCACTGCCTACAACAGACTATGAACCAGACAACCATAAGGGCAAAAAGAGTGAGAAATCTAGGCAGCCACTCCTAAAAAGGGACATTTCTTTTCTTCTCCCTGCCAGTCAAAGAGTGAACATCTGAATGTTCAAGCCAAACACAGAAATATTTGATAAAAGTTATTAGGAAATTAGAGCCAGTAATAGTTTAATAGTGTAATAGTTTAAACTACAGCTCTAGAGACCGTGGTTTGAATCTTCACTCAGCCATGAATACCCATGGGGTGACCTTAGGCAAGTCACACTCTCTTGGGCCATTTCCGCACTATACTGCTATAGTGCTATAATTCCACTTTGAACATCCTATGGAATCCTGGGGTTTGCAGTTTAGGGAGGGGCACTTAGAATTCTCAGCCAGAGAGATCTTAAGCCTCAGTAAACTATAAACCCCAGAATTCCACAGGATGCTGAAAGTGGAATAATAGCATTATAACAGTGTAGTGCAGAAATGGCTTTAGTCTCAGAGGAAAGCAAGGCAAAATGCGCTCTGAAAAATCTTGCCAAGAAACACACATGACAGTGTCACCGTAAGCCAGAAACAACTCGAAAGCACACAACACAACATTAGGAAATAGTGTTGTAAACAAATACATTCATAACAAAGGGATAGTTGAAGATTTTTGAGATCCTTTTTAGCTTGATAAGAATTTACCAAAATTTGAAAATGCTTTAGGCCCTTACTGCATTAATTTGTCATCCCAGCAAAGCCACACATTGTTCCTGGCCCGTGTCCCATCCTACCATGTCGTCCCTAACCAGTTGTTTTCCCATTCCTTTCAGTTGCTGATTAGCACTTCCTTATAACCAGAAAAAAAAAATCTGGTAATGGCCTCCTTTCTTGCCATAAGTCCGTCACCTGGTTAAATGTGGTTCCTCATTTGTGCTTGATAGCACTTCCTGTTGCATGGATCCAGGAGTGGGTGGGGTGTGGCCGTGCCCAGCTTGTCCCTCCCTCAGCTAGTGCCAGGGCATGATAACTTTGAAATCTGTCACCTCTCTGTGTTTATTTTAAATTTCTCCTTTGAGTTATAGCACAAAAATGCAACAGCTTACAGGCATGTCATGACATTACAATGTGGCTACGTTAGTACAGCTTACACAAAAAACAACCCGCCCAATCAATCAGGAGCTGTAGAGCAGGGAAAACATGGGGAAAAGGACTTGCCAATGATGCTGTAATGCAGTGGGAACACCGATGGCAATAATGCTACTCATCCGCTTAGGTCAAAAGGGTGCGATTGAGAGCATTCATAACCCGATACTATCATGGAAATGGCAATGCTGGGATTGAAACGGAACAACCTGCTACTGGGGTATGGTGCTTAGTACTGGCAATAGGGGCTAAGTACGGGAAATAGTGTTGGGAATCTAGGGAACAAAACACATTGAATGTGAGAAAAACTGAACTCACAGATGAATCTCTCTCAACTTTGAAAAAGCACCTGCACCTATTGCTTAAGCACGCGCACACACACACACAAGAATACACAATAAAAAGGTATATCACCTATTACTTTTAAAAAAGGAATTAGCTGCAGTCAGTTTCAAAGCCTGTCCTCCTACAAAAGTTACTAAAATAGTTACTTTTAGATATCTTTCCATCTTTTCTTTTCTTTTTTTTCATTTTTTTAAAAAAATATACTGAGTTCTGTATATCCATGGCTCACGGTGCAAAAGACAATCACCTTCTGTCCACCTTGGTTTTATCACAACAGAAGGTGAGGCAACAGCATAAATTAACACCTCAACTATGTGACATTCCTCCTTCGCCATTCACTTGTGCCACATACCCATAGCTATAAAGGTAATTTTATATTATAGTTAGATCATACCACAGAAGGAGTGAAGGCATTCATCATTAACTCACAAACATTATGTAAAGTAGTGATACTTTATTTTGAAAAAAGAATTAATCACAAGGAACTTGTCACTTCCAAGCTGTGCTGTGAACTACATGTAGGTCACTAAGTACCAAATTTATGTTACAAACAATGTGAAAACATGCTCGTACAGTTTGGAAACAAAATAAATAATGTGTATGGAAACACATTAGCACCAGTGAAATTGTTTTAATGGTGTGCTGTGTAATAGACAGGAAGGGACTTACAAGCTACTTTGTTCACTAAGTCATTTCTGTCACTGTTTTCTTCTCCCATTGGCTGTTAAAAAATTTCCTGTAAGTACAGATTTGAATATTTTTTTTAACAATGGGATCTCTCCAAACCACGTCTCCCAGGAAGGTACCCACCTAGAAATATCATTTCAGGATGTAAAGAATCTTCTATTTGGAAAGGTTTTTGAAATAGATCTGATAGTTGTCTTCCGTAAGAATGCATGATATTGGTTGTAAAAACCCATAGCTTTTTCAAGAGATTCAAGAGATTCTAGTTTCAGTCTCTGACATCTGGTAGGGCAGGAAAAGACTCCTCTGAAATACCTGGAGAACTATTGGCAGTCTGTGAAGACAACGGACCAACTAGGTCTGGCCTGGCATCTTCATATAAGGCCTCCTTTGAAGATCCAGAAGCGAAAAACGGCTTCATTTGTAGTTAAATGGGTATTCTCATAGAATTGGAAGAGACCACAAAGGCCACCCAGTCTAATACCCTGCCATGCAGAAATCATCAAAGCAGTCCTGACAGATAGCCATCCAGCCCTTGTTTAAAAACCTCCAAAGAAGGAGATTCCATCACAGTCCCAGTAGCATAGTCCACGGTTGAACTGCTTTTACCATCAGGAAGTTCTTCTGAACATTTAGGTGCAATCTCTTTTCTTGTAGTTTGAAGCCATTGCTCCATGTCTTAGGCCCTTTCCACACAGCATTTTCCATGCAAAAGGGCACCTGGAGCATCGTGCGATTGTGAGGAGCGATCTGCATGACACACTCACAATTGCGCAATGCTCCAGGGGCCGGCAGGCGCTGATCGCGCGCCTTTTCATTTTCAGCTAGAAGCCGAAAATAGTGCACAATCACACATTGCTCCCGGGCCCCATGCACACTTATTTGGCGTGCAGAGCCCCCGGAGCTGCGCCGGTGAGCAGGCAGCTTGTGTGGAGCCAAAGGACCCCACACACGAGAGCCTCTCCCCGGAGGCTACTAGCGCGATCCCAGCACCAGAAGAAGGTAAGGTGTGGAAAGGGCCTTAGTCTCTGAAGCAGCAGAAAACAAGCTTGTGCTATCCTCCATATGACATACCTTCAATTATTTAAACATGGTTATCATGTCACCTCTTAATCTTCTCTTCTCCAGGCTAAACATATGCAGTTCTCTAAACTGGTCCTCATACAGCATGGTTTTTAAGCCTTTTACCATTTTGGTTGTCCACTTCTGGACACATTCTCACATTTATGAGTCAGCAGTGTGATGAGGCAGCCAAACAAGCCAACACGGTTCATGGTTGCATCAATAGGAGTATGGTGTCTAGATCAAGAGAGGTGATGGTACCACTCTATTCTGCTTTGGCTAGACCTCCTTTGGCATACCGTGTCCAGTTCTGGGCACCTCATTTCAAGAAGGATATTGACAAGCTGGAATGTGTCCAGAGGAGGGTGACCAAAATGGTGAAAGATCTGGAAGCCATGTCCTATGAACAGCTTAGGGAGCTGGGTATGTTTAGTCTGCAGAAGAGAAGGTTAAGAGGGGACATGATAGCCATGTTTAAATATTTGAAGGGATATCAGGTTGACGAGGGAGTGGGCTTGTTCTCCACTGCTCCAGAGACTAGGACAAGGAGCAATGGATTCAAGCTACAGGAAAGGAGATTCCACCTGAACCTCAGGAAGAATTTCCTGATGGTCAGAACTGTCCAGCAGTGGAATATGCTGCCTCAGAGTGTAGTGGAGTCTCTTTCTTTGGAGGTTTTTAAGCAGAGGCTGTATGGCCATCTGTTGGGAGTGCTTTGATGTGTGTTCCTGCATAGCAGGGGGTTGGACTGGATGGTCCCTGTGGTCTCTTCCAACTCTATGATTCTATGACACTATACTCCCACTGATGCAGCCTAGAATCACATTGCCTTATTTAGCTCTGCCATATCATACTGTTGACTCATGTTCAGTTTGGGGTCGACTAAGACTCCTAGATTTCTTTCACACGTACTGTGGTCAAGCCAGGTGTCACCCATCCTGTATCTGCGCATTTCACCTTTTTCTGTCTGAGTGTAGTACTCTACATTTCTCCCTGTTAAAATTCATTTTGTTAGTTTTGGCCCAGCAATCTAATCTGTTAAAGTCATTTTGAATTCTGATTTTGTTCACTGGGGTATTAGCTACAAATGCAAATTTGATCAGCATACCCTCAATTCCATCATCCAAATCATTTATGAAGATGTTGAATAGCACTGGGCCCAGGACAGAACCCTGTGTCACCCCACTAGTCACTTCTCTCCAAGATGAAGAGGAGCCATTGGTGAGCATCCTTTGAGTTCAGTCTTCAGTCAGTCAACCAATTACAAATCTACCTAACAGTAGCATTGTCTAGTCCACATTTTACTAGCTTGTTTGCAAGAATATAATAGGATCCTGTCAAAGGCCATACTAAAGTCAAAATATGCTACATCTACAGCATTCCCTTTATTTACCAAACTTGTAACTCTCAATCTCTCTATAAAGAGAGATAAGATAACTCTGGCATTACTTGTTTTTGAGAAACTCTCTTCATTAGAATTGTTAGAAATTATGCCTTCAATATTTCACTTTTAAGAAACTCTCATCTATCATGAACTCCTTCCTTTTTTAGTCTTCCTGACTACAGGATCACACTCAGTATTTCCCTAAATTTACTGAAATCAGCTTGCTTAAAATCTAGAATGCATGTCTGACTATGCTTGGTTTCCTCTTTCCACTGTGTAACAAATTAGTAATCACTCCTCCTAAGAATCTTGCCACTTTCGCCACATTAACCAGGTCATCACTACTGGCTTAGATCAGATCTAAAATAGCCGTTTCTCTTGTTGCCTCTTCAGGACAAAGAAATTGTCTGCAAAGCAAGTGGAGAATTTGTTGAACTTCTTATTCTTAGTAGAATTTGACTTCCAACAGATATCAGGGTAGTTTAAATCTCCCATTACTACTATATCTCTTCTTTCTGAATGTTCAGTTATCTGATCTGTTCCAGGAGGTCATCATCCAAGTCCTGAGTCTGGCTGGGGGTCTATAATAGACCCTCACAATCACATCACTGTTGTTTCTCTCCCCCTTAATTTTTACCCAGATGCTCTTAACTTGGCTTCCAGGATTTCAGTCATGGATCTCTTCAGAGGTGTAAACATCCGTAACATATAGTGCTAATCCTCCTATTTTGAAAGGTAGTTTTATGAAGGTAGCTTATTTGGATGACTTCACTGACTTGGTTTGATTAGGAAAACGTTAGGTTTGAGTTACTGAGACAAAATATGTAGTTTTTTTCTTAAATAGTAGGTAATATACAATGAAAAAAAATTAAGCAAGTGTCTTATTTTAAGGCTACTTTTTAGAAGAAAATAAATGGACTGAGTTCTTGAGTTTGTTGAACTGAATCAAATACCTATGGGCTTCAGGCCTTTTATGACCTTTCCTGTTTACCTGTGTAGATTTGTGTCCATCAGCCACATCAAAATATTAGGTTGATCTTCACGTTACTTTTAGGGAACTCATCCACAGTGACTGACATTTACCAGTTAACCACTATATAGAGATAAAAACAATCAAGTATCACACTTTTTCATGGCAGTCTGTTGCTATACATTTAATTTCCTTCTCTTTTCTCTCCTTGTGACTATGCAGCAAACCAAACACTAGAATGTATTTGTCGCTGCTTAGAACAGCTAATTTTTCAATTTACATATATAAACATACATAAATAACCTGCCAAAACTAATTAGTTCTCTTCAAACCCTAAATATATTATTCCTCCATTCCCCACTCAACTCTGTCTTGGTTTAATTATTTTTGCATCAGTTGTCATTATAGAAGCTGGTTTGGACTAAAAGGAGATAATCGGAAGTGTCTTGCTGATTTAATTTGATTAATTAAGATTGCTGCTTTTGTCTAGATATCTCCATGCAGAAATGGAGGTGCTATTTGTATTTTCATGTTGGTTGTTTCTGAGCAATGAAAAGGTTACTGGAATCTAACATCAGCCAGGCAACAAAGGCAATCAAGAAAGGACTTTATTAAGATTGGAAAAACTACCTACTAAAAAAATCAACTATCTACTAAAGCAGTTGGTAAGTTTGGTTTTGTTTATATGGTGATCATTCTTTGGGAATTAGGTATTGTGAAATGTTATTGTGATTTAGGCTTTGAATTGTTTTCAAATATGGAAGAAAATTCCATGATTTCCAAATTTAAATATGTCTAGGGATTCAGGAATTATGAGATTCAGCACATATTTAAAAGTAGAAGTGGCCAGATGATCAGTTCACAAGAGAAGATCGTGGAAAACCATGCTGATACAGGTTTCCATCATTTCTTTTAGGCACTAGGAGGCATGGTGGTAGACGTTTGAGGTACCATAACCAATGACATGCCAAATGCAAGTACATGAGGGCTGAGTGGATAAGCTTTCCCATCATGGGTTCTGATTGCTGAAATCAGCAGGGCCAAAAAAATCTACTCGGTCATCATACATTTGCCATGTGACAGCTGACCTAGTCTGCAAATCCACTATTTCTTCTTTGAGTCTGAAGAACAAGACAGGAATTTCATTCTTTTTTTCTGTCTCCATACATTGGCTCCTGGGGTTTGGCTGAGTAAATATTCTCATTGGTCATTGCTATTAGTCTCTCTTTAAAATTGTACAGAGACTGCATGTTTCCTAGATAAATAATCCTCTTATGCTCTGGTTTGTTAAAGCTAATGGTACTGGGGACTAGTGTCTACTCTCAGTCTGGGCAGTTGGCCAAAGGACAGCTGATAAGGATTAGAAGCACACAGCAAACAGTTTCTTCAACAAAGTGATTCCTTATTTTAATCTAGTTGAGAAACAGACTGAAAACAAATATGAAGCATAACAACAAGCCCAGTAACATTCATAAATCAGAGCCAGTCAATACAATCTTAAGTCAGAGACATGGCAGGAGAAACAGTCAGCTAATCACCAACAAGTTCTGGAGGGGAATGGCTCAGCTTTTATAGGTTCAGAGATCAGTGCAGCTGGCACTTAATTAATTGCTGTCTGTTATATATTTGCTGAGATCTGTGTAGGTGTTCCCTTTAGTGCCTATGCTCAATGAAGGTGGGTATTGACATTAGTAAGTTATCTTCCATATCAGAGGGAGCAGAGCTCTCTGCTGGGGCTGGCACTGCTCCTGTTTTGTCTCTGGGTGGGAGGTACTGTCTCCTCCTGTTCAGGTTCCACTGTTTCAGTCTCTGAGTCATAGTCTATGTCTAGGTCCTGAAAGCAGGGCATGACACCTGGGATGAAATCTATTTGTTGTTGTTGTATGCCTTCAAGTAATCTCATCTTATGGTGACCCTAAAGTGAACCTATCATGTGGTTTTCTTGATGAAATTTGTTTTTCGGGTGGGGGGGGTTTGCCTCTGTCTTCATCTGAGACTGTGTGACTTGCCCAAGGTTTCCAGTAGGTTTCCGTGGCTCAGCAGGGATTCAGATCCTAGTCTCCAGAGTTGTAGTCCAATACTCAAACCACTATACCACACTGACTTTGTTTGGCTTGCACTTTAACACATAGCTATTTAATTTGTACCTTCTAGAGCAAAATATAAACTGAAATACAGGTATCAGTCAGTATTTGTACTTCTGTAGTTTTTATAGCTCCAGCTAAAAATGAATAAAAAAATGCATATGCAAGGAAAAAGCACTCTAAAAGTACACTTTCTAGCCTAGTGATGGGAATGGTTTTGACCTCCCCAAGCCATTGGCCAAAGGCCATACCAAGATGTGCTGTGGTGCAGGTATCAGATAGGGCTGTGCTAGTTTTTTTAAGGTAGTGCTGCTCTTACTCAGACCTCTTCACCACTTCTGCCGCTCACCTGCCTGTCTTTATATAGCATGCAGCTGAATATAATTTTTTTGCTGTGCTATGTTTGGCTGTTGACAAGTCTTTTTTGCCTGTTTCATGCTATATAGCAGTGGTCCTTAACCTGGGGTCTGCGGACTCCAAAGGGCTGTGATATTCTCACAAGCAGGTCTGTGAAAGCTTGAAGAAATGTTTTGAGCTTTTACAGTTAAAATAGAAAGAAAGGAAGAAAGAAAGACTAATTTGTATGGAATCATTCCAATAAAAATACTATAATAGGAATATGTGCATTTGCTTATTTCTCCCTTGTCTCCAAATCTGAAGACCCTTGCTGAGCAACTTTAAATAAATATTTGATGCACAATAGGATTTTAAATCTTGTGTTAAGTCTTGGTGGACCATGGCAACAAAAGGGGTTCCATAGTAAAGAAAAGGTTAAGAACTTCCTGACGGTCAGAGCTGTTCGGCAGTGGAATATGCTGCCTTGGAGTGTGGTGGAGTCTCCTTCTTTGGAGGTTTTTAAGCAGAGGCTGGATGGCCATCTGTTGGGAGTGCTTTGATGGGTGTTCCTGCATAGCAGGGGGTGGACTGGATGGCCCTTGTGGTCTCTTCCAACTCTATGATTCTATGAACTGCTGCTATATAGTTTTGGAGCCTGTTGGCTACAGTTTACAATTTAGCTGGTTGGTTGAGTGTTGCTTATGTGTCACAACTGGTAAGGTGTGGACACATAGTTTCAGTTCGCTATTTGAAGGCTTTCAGTGGCACTGTAATGTGAAATAATCCACCCATTTCCCTATTCTTAGTGACCAGCTTGAGAGATGTGAGGTGGGTTTGTGACTTCCTCAGAAAAGAGTGCCATCCAGTACCACCTGAGAGAATCCCTTGGGACCCTCTGATCCCTTCATGGGATCAGGCTAGGATGAACTTCAGAGGCTATACCCTGGGTTTCAAGCCCAGAAGTCTCCAGCTGGGAGATCCACCAGCTGGGAGATCCAGTTCCCCACATACAAATTCATGCCCAAATGCTCCATTCCCTGCTGTGCTACAGATCCTTAGAGTAAACAAATTTATGGCCTTTCCTTACCAGCTCTTGCTTCTGGCATTTCAGTGGGAGAGCAATGAATATATTGGTGAAAATGATATACCCAAATATTCATTAAGTCTCAGTTTTGGGAAGAAAGTAGGGTATAAACAAAGTAATAGATAGACTATTTTTTTTAAAAAAAATGCTTTCCCATATGGAATACATAAGGCAATACTGCATACACAGATGCATATATTAGGAGCAATGTACATAAAATACAAACTTACAAACAGATGAAGAAATGAAAAAGAATGAACTTAAGTTTTGGGGAAAAATCCACTGTGAGGCAGAAGAACCAAACTGACAGATCTGTCCAGCCAGTTCTGACTGGCTGGACAAACTACTGTATTGCTTTAACAGGAATTGACTGAAATGCTATTCTGAATTCAAATATGTGGTACTCCTATGGTGTGAGGTTGGAAATACCAATATGACACGAGCTTATGTCTAAATGCAGATATCAGCTCTACAATCCACCTAGAAAGTTTGGTGGGCCCCATCCTTCAATGCTTTTTTGTTTCCTCGGGATGATTTCAAAACAATTGTTCCAGGAAAAATTGCATGAGCTGAAAGCAGCATAATAGCCCCTAAAGTTATACTGCTACAATCTGAAATTGAAATATTCCACATAATGAAGATCCATTGAGTGAAATGTACTATATTCTCAGATATTTTCAACAGAGGCTTGAAACTAAGGAAACTGTATAAATCAACTCTAACTCTTAGCTCTTTCTTTCTTTTACCTGGGATTTTTGTTTTGAAATGAGGTTATGTATATGGAGTAGAAAAAGGAAGAACATAAATAAGAATTGGAAGAAGACCATTAATTGGGTTGAAAAGGTTCTTAGTGTATCAATAGGTAAGTCTGTGACCACAGTTAGCATAAAACATCCAAAGGAGAGGTTAACAGCATGGGTCACTGAAAAATGACATGATATTTTCTTTTTGTCCCAGTATATTATATTTATTGAGACAAAAAAGCAGCTGAATGGCAAAAAGCAGTTGTTACTTACAGTTAAAACAAACAGCAAAACCATTATCTGTTGTATGGCCCAGATTTGGTGACAAAAGTTCATATTACAATGATATAGAAAGCCTATTTTATAGATCTACCTATGTGTGGATTCTGCCATAAAACTTGCCTCTGGGGGAGTCAAACATCCTTTCCTAGTGCATGGGGGTGTTAAATGTGACATTTCTCTGCCTAATGATCTCTTGGTAAAAAAAGGAGAAGAATAATGTTCTATGTATTTTTGTTTATGACTTCAGAACTTAATTCTCTTGTTACCTGTTTCCTATTTGCCTGATGGGATAAGAAATTCTGGGCCAGTACTTACTTGTGTTTGACTTGTTTCAGAGGAGAGATCACTGGAGCTATTGACAGGTACATAAGCTGAACACACAGAAAGACAAACAGATTTGTGTTTTGACAAAGAGCAAATCTGTGTCCCGTCAGCATCTCAGAAAGCTAAGGCAGCCCAATATCCACAATGGTGCCTAGGCAGCCAAACCTTTTCCCACTTTCAGATATGTTCTTCCTGACTTTTCCTCTTGTTTCTTATAATTCCAGCTGTACCAAGTGTTATCAGAGTTGAGGACCGGGAAGCACAGCAGTACTAAACTGACCTTTATGTATTTCCAAAAATCCTTAGCCTTTTCCCTTCAAAACTCAGAATGTCATGGTCAGATGTGGTCCTTTTTAGAGCCCTTCCACCATCCTGTGGAAGCAAAGTGGTGAGGAGGTTGAGGGGTGTATTTAGAGCCTTTGACTAAGCAGTGGTTAAGCAAGAGAAAAAGTCTGAGTTTATTTGGTGAGGCTATGGAACCAGTCCTAGGTGGAGAGATTGTGACTGTATGTACATAAATGCAGTTAAAGTGCCTTCCCCTATTATATGGTTTCTGGAGACCAAGAGAGCAGCAGATTGCCTGTAATCATAACAATCAACTCAGATGTGAAAGCTCCTTGTTATGCATAGCGGAAAGGTGGTAGCTGTTGCTGGTGTCAGCAGAAGCAGGTTGACAGAAACTAGAAGCGCTGAAGGTCAATGGAAAATGGAATTGTAGACCAGAGTGCCAGAAAAGATAAAACCCCAAACAGGTGAGGTATATCAGCTGAGAGGAGTTACGACTCCTCTCATTAAATCTCAGAATTGCTCCTGCTCTGCATCCCAACACTGCTGATTTCTATTCAAAGCTTTGCTGCTTTTCAATGCCTTTGTTAAGGGAGGCCATGGGGGCCTCTGTGTTTGCAACAGAAGGACAGAGATGCTTTTTTGTTGTAGAGTCCCAGTGAGGGGGATTGAAATGAAGATCCACTCATGTGCACTATGTGCTGGGGAGTGGGTGGGCAGGATTCATTTACAGTTGCCAAATTGTTCTTATTTAAGAATTGTGTTCTGGTTTAAAGTACTTTCACTATTCTAATAGATGACTGCTCAAATTTTAAAGGAACAGATACATGCACAATACAAGTAATTACAGTGTTATGTTCAGTATGGGAAGCCTCCGTATATGCAGAAATGAGGTGACTTACTCAGTCTGATTTATATTAGAGGTGCCCCTGTTATGGGTTGAGTTGCATCACTCAATGAAACATAACATTCAATTGTCCTAATTTGACAGGGACAGTCTTGATTAATCTTCTGTCAACCCACTTTTCCAATTGCTTTTACAATATCTCAGTATCTTTCTCCTTTTCCCATTTTCCACCTCTGTCCTCTCCTTATTTCTATTGCTGATATTTGAAATACAAAAGTAGTTTGCACTCTGTTATCTCAGCATGGGGGAACAGAGAGGAGAAGGAGGGATCTTACTCTTCTCTGTAGGCTCTGGAAGAGCAAACTACTGCAACCTCTTCTAGCTTGTCTGTTCTTCTTCATTAATGGTTGCTGTCTTGACCACACTTTGATGTTGCTTGGCCACATGTCTCCCAAGTATCATTTGTGAAAAGTTCCAGAATATGGACATATCCACCTGGTGTCTCAGTACCAGTTGATGCTACACAGCTGGATGTGTGAACTCTCTCCAGAATTGTGTTTTGAGGTGATATGAAGTAGTTTGAAAGCTGTTTTTTTTTCAAAGGGTTGAGCGAAAATGGCCTGTTTTTTTCCACTCTGCTAGTGGGAAAGTGTGTGTGTGTGTGTGTGTGTGTGTGTGTGTGTGTGTAAGTGAGAGAGTACATGTGTGTGATTTCATTGAATATTTTTGGAAGATGTCATTTTTGAAAAGTTTAGGGATGGCCACAAAAAAAAAAAAGAAAAAAAGAAAAGAAAAAAAAACCTCAAACAATGAGCTTTTTCCCCGCCTCCAAAGAAATTTTGACCTGCCTTAGACAGGAAAAAGTTCTGAGAGACTGGAACATTTTTGCATGTTTGTTTTGGATATTTATGGTCAGTCTTCAAACTGAAATTGTCAGAACAGTTAAATATGGGTAAATATGGACTATTTTTATTTGTTTATTTAATTTATATTCTGCCCTTTTTTTCTCCAGCATGGGATTCAGCCACATGACATACAGGTGTGGGTGATCCACATATTATTGTTATTGTTTTATTTTATTGTAGTCTGTTATTATATCCCAGCTTTTTCCTAGTCAGGGACTCAAGATGGTTTACAAAAGTTAAAACAAATTTAAAAAATTAGCTAAAATATTCAGATCATTTAACAGTTAAAATTAGGATTGAACTAGGAATAGAATCAGAAGCAATAGAAAGCATGTCCCCTAAAAAGAAAACAATGCAACAAAATATAGACATGTTAAAAAATGTCCCCATGTCCTCTAAAGGGTGTTTGGGGGATTTTGTGGCAAAATTTGATTTTTTTTTTTTGCAGGGAGGGATGCAGTGAGGGGGTTCAGTCCCTTAAAGCCTCCCACAGTTGCCCACTCCTGGCCTTGTTGCTGTTATTGTTGTGTGCCTTTAAGTCATTTTGGGACTTATGGCAACCCTAAAGTGAACTTATTCCAGGGGTTTTTGGGGATGAGAGCATGTGACAAACCCAAGGTCACCAAGTGGGTTTCCATGGCTGAGCAGGGAATTGAATGCTGGTCTACATGGCCATAGTCAAATGCTCAAATCATGTTAGGCCAGTTCATGGAGAGTGGTAAGTCATGATAGCTAAATGGCATCTGAACAGACTTCCTAGAGAAGAATAATAGGAGAGGATTACACTCTTCATATCCTCTGTTTGGGCTTCTCAGTCACATTTGGCTGGCCACTGTGGGATGCTATACTACTCTTTCTATGGTATCTGAAAATGTACCTATATAATCAAATAATGTGCAAATATATTTGAATTGCCTCAGTGAGTAAACTAATTCAACTTTAAAGAGATTGAGTTAGGCAATTGTTTCATGAACTGCTGAAGCTAGGCTTGGTATTTACCTGTGACGGTTTGCATATTTGCTACAAACAGTAGTAAATTACTGGGGCAAAACCAGAGTGCCGAATGTTCACGGTAGCAAAAAGTTTCCAAGTAACAAAAGAAAAAATGTTGCCCCCACAGGTTAGCCAATGAATCTACAAAATAGGAAGTATTGTGAAAGCTTCCTGTTCAGTTAATATTCTTAGGCTTGATCTGTTGGCTGTGACTCCTCTTACAACTTCCAGTTCATGTCTTCCACTTGATGCTTCTCTTAGATTCAGTCCAAGGAGTCTATTGATGGACATATACCTGTGATGGATAGTGAAACGTCAAGAAATCTAGTTAACATCCTTCTACTTGTTACATGTTTGAGAAATGATTGTGAACACCCATACTGTTGTAACTTGCATTAATTTTCTTTTAGCTTCTCTCAACACTGCTCAAATGCTTCTACCTGAAGAGTCATCCCCAAATTAACTTTGCAGGTAAGTCTGAATAGCATTTTAGTGGTAGCTTTAATCAGGGCCAGACCCATAGCCCCCTGTAAAACTGAGAAAACAGCTGTATGCTGCAACATAAAGTGAAGTGGAAGGACATACATCCCGCAGAGTCGATTCCCCTCTCCTTTGTCAAATAAAAAGCCCTCTGTCATATTATTAAACTATTCATAATTCCACAGGGCTTGTCAGACTTCCAAGGTTGGACCCCTGGAACTGCCCAAGAATTATAACAGCCCTGTGATATTCTCACTACATTTCACAAGAGGTCTGATGTGTCTGAAAGCTGACAGCTGTCAGGGTCTTATTGCACAAAGCAGGACAGATCATTAATAACGGCAGCTTTATTATTCTACCTCCTTCTCTCCAGGCTCATATTGTCTTCCATCTTTTTTATTGCTCCACTCAAGAGCATAAAGAAAATAAACAAAGCCGGAACAAATGAATCCAATGGAAAAAAATATTAAAATATGTCCATACATTATTTTATAGACATGTACAGCAGTAATCTCACTTATGTTGTCCTTGGTTAAATGTCTGTGCTGTCCTCACAGGCTCTCTGGTTAGATTGAAGGAGCCATAACAACATGCTCTCCAGTCTCTGACTCTGACTTGCCCATCAGGGAATATGGGTCATGTCAATTATTTTCACTCATTTCACTGTGACCATCCATGGATGAAAACCTCTGGGACTTTGAAAGCATTTATATTATATTTGAAGAGCCTGTAAGTGCAAATAGCATACTTATATACACGACAGATGAGCTCAGCTCCAATGGAGTCAGAAAGTCTCCATCTCTAAATAACTATGAATCATTGCTAATTAATTAGTGATTTATGTTTCACTCCTCTTCTAAAACTTTTACTGTTCTTTATTAATTTGGACTTGGAAAGATTGTTTTAAAGATCACTGCATTCGTCTTTTCACTAACTTGAGTTTCCTTTCAGAGAAACAGGAAGAATAGATGGATTGTGTGTTCCTGAATGGCAGGGAGTTGGACTGGATGGCCCTTGTGGTCTCTTTCAGCTCTGTGATACTATGATTCCATCATTAGAGAAAATTAAATAAAGATATACATTTAAATAAATAGAGTGCTTTATAAGGACATATAAAGAATACAAATAAATTAGGTGAAGTAAAAAGACAATTGGCCCACATCCCATTGCTAATACCAACTAAAGTTGACTCATTGAATCAATGGAACATACATAGGTGTTACCAAATTCGTATTGATTCAGTGGGTTTACTCTGCTTGAGAATAACAGGAATTATAAAGTGGTAAATCCTGGAGTTGGAATTCATTCAGAAATTGATTTGGGCTAAGATCATGGGATTTCATTCTGGGCTTGAACAAGGATCATGGGGCTTCATTCACTACTACAAAAAAGTAAACCACATTTTTGAGCAATTTTGTTCTATTTTACTTATGATGTGAGAGCCTGTATGGTATATTGGTTTCAGCCTTGTATTATGACTCTGGAGACCAGGATTTCAATCCCTGCACCACTCATTTGTTGACCTTGGGAAAGTCACATTCTCTCAGCCTCAGAGGAAGGCAAAGACAAACCGTCTCTGAACAAAGCTTGCCAAGGAAACCCTGTGACAGATTTGCCTTAGAGTTGCCATAAGCTGGATGTGATTGGAAGGCACACAACGACAATTTGTGGTGTATTTTTTTTTAAGCAAGAAGGATTATGCTCAGTATATTTTCAGATCATATGAAAATGAGCAGGTGCGCCATTCTGGGGCTGGTTTTGGCATTGTTGCTAATCGCAAAGCTCAAACAACATGATGGTGATCCTCAAACCATGACTGCCATGCAGTTCAATTTATTTCAATCAGGCCTGAAATGATTGAGATTGCTCAGTAGCAGCACTTAGTGGATTGCACTCAGAATATGCAGAACTGTTTTGGGATGCACCGGTACAGCCAGCTCTCTGTTATATCACCTTGAAAGCAATAAAGCCCCATTTATCTGAGTCTCCTCAATAGGGATCCATTTTGAAAAAAGGCACATATTTTACATCGCTGTCGCTCTATAGCTATAAGTTTTATGTGCCTATCTATTTTCAATGCTTTTTCTGTTGCATACAAATTTCAGATCATTCTTGGCGACTGGATATAAATGAGACTGCACTTTGTTTGAAAGGAAAGATAGAAAGGACTGAATAGAGGAGCCACAACAACAGAAGGAGAGAATGGGAGGCCATTTGCTCTAAGCTGAAAAGGGAATATTATTATTTCTGCACCGTTCTGTAATGCTTTATGTTTCTTACCAAATATATCCTCAGAGGTAGGGAGAAATAGAGCAGTCTATCCAAGCCCACTGGGTCACCTTTATAGATGAAGATTTGAGCAGTTGCTTGTAGTTTCCATGGTAGAGGGGTGGTGAATCAACTTTGGGTTTTAGTTTGAAATACTTTAAAATACTTAGCCAAAGCACCAAGTCTATTGTGGGGATAAGGTTCAATACCTCAGATAACTCTTTTAAATTTCCACGAAAACCCAGAACAGATTCATTCACGGATATAGAAGCCAGCAGTGCCACTTAGTTTGAGTTTAGGGCAGTCACTTCCCAATGCAACATGTTATTACAGGCAGATCAGAAAATAAGTTTGCTTATATAACCAGCAGTAGTATAAAGTATAAATCTACTTTCATTCTGTAAAGCTTTGAAAATATCTAACCCTCCTGCTTTCTCTTGAACTTGAATAAAACCAAAGAGGGAATTCAGGACATCAGCTTGGCCCCAGCCCCTGGCACATATTGAGTCTAGCTTGGTCCATCTAAAAATCAGCAAAAGTCATTTCAAAATATTTTCCAGCCTTAACTGCAGAAATGGTAACTTTCTACATTACAGAATGTGTCCCTTCTAACAAAAAAACTCTTTCTTCATGTGAAAAGGACCCTGGACTTGTTGATAGTTGAACATGAGCCAGCAGTGTGATGCTGCAGCAAAGAAGTCAAATGCTATCTTAGCCTTCATTATTAGAAGCATAGTTTCTGAGCCAAGGGAGATAATAGTTGCACTATATTCTGCGCTGGCCAGGCCTCATTTTGAGGACTGTGGAATAGGGAGTGTTAAAACACATAGGTGGCATCGTAGCAAAAATAAATAAGTCAAACTTAACACAAAACATTCAGGGGTGGGATATGTGGCAAGGGGCAGCCCTCCAAGAAGGAGTCAGTGCCTCCAGCCCTGACAGTTGCCCATCCCTTTTCTAAAACTTAATTTTCTTGGTACAGACTTATTGGCTATCACAGTAAAGCTGACATCTGAAGATGCAGTAAGACAAATACTATGTTGCTCCATAGAGACATAGCTTGTCTTGGGCTGGCATATCCCCAAATCTATCCTACTGGACTATTGACTCCATCTGTTAAAAATGGAGATGGATAAAAACTTTTTGATGTTCCATTTTTTTTTAAGGAACAAGAAGTTTTTTTCATACTGATGTTAACATTTTACACTTGATGGCCATCGCACTATAGATGATGAGGAATGAGCTGTTATGCTTGTGTTTCTATATGTGGTGCTTGGTATTTAAAAATGTTTCATGATACATTTCCAAATGAATTCAGTACCTGAAAATCTGTACTATAGTAATAAATGTGAAAATTTCTAAAACAAAACACAAATCCAGTACTAATGCCATTTGTTTCCCAGGGAAACCTGTCTTCACCTACTGTGGTCACATCCATGGGAGAAATTAGCATAAGTATAGGTACCATGATCGCCTATCACATGCTTGAAATGATTACATTGTTGCATGTATATTGAAGCATTGCAGAGATAAGATAGATTCGTAAGTAAAGATGTGAGAACTCACACTGCTTGTCTAATTGGATAGTTTCTGCCTTGGGTCCCACTCTAGGATAAAGGTGGCATACAAATTAGACAGACAGACAGGTAGGTAGATAGGTAGGTGATTTCCAAGCCAGGTATGCAGATTGACTTTGATCCTCATCCAGATCTGATGTACCTAGGAAAATTGGAGCCTTTGGGGAGTGATTCCTTTGTGAGCTGGGAGTCTTCATGATGGAGTGGATGGTGCAGTAACTTTTCTTCATCACTTGCATCTTCTTTTGTACCACTGACATGCCCTAACCTTAGCAATTTGTAATCTGTGGAAATATCTCTGAGTCGATCAGGTCCCAGATTAAGATGATACCCACCCAAATTATTCTATGCCAATACTTAAAACATCCTAACATGTACTTGGTTGCATGTTGCCTCAAGACCTAACTCTGCTGAGATTGAATGAGCAGAATAGATCTTAATAACTCTGAAATCATACACAAAACATGATATTATGTCCTTTTGACTCTGGTCAATTTGCAGACCTCTATCATGAATTAGCATTGGAATCCCATTTGCTCTAAAAACATTCAAAACTGGATGCATTAACCTAGGTAAAAAAGATTCTGAAGTTTGTTTAAAATCTGTTTAAAGCTTGTACATAACGAACTGATTTTAGTTCATTTTTCTTTATTTATGGAGTCCAAGAACCTGAAAGAGAACAGATTATACCAAGGCAACACTTTGATTTTATCTGTTCTTTTTTCCCCCTCCCACTGAGGATCACTACTTTAAAGTTAGTACTATTAATAAATAAAATGTTTTCTGTACACACCAACACTATAAACCAGTTCAGTTATTTTCTCAACCCACTTGTGATGGTGAAAATAAAATAAAATCATCTGCATTAAAAAAAGACACTTACAGATCTCAGCTGAATGTTGAGCATATAAAAATTTTGATGGCACAAACCTGGAACAATGTCATTTAATACAAAAGTTGAAAATTGGTGCTAGAAAGAAGTCTTGCCAAGCTCAGTAGTATGCTGGAAACCTCATCAGTGAGCCAGCATTGTGTAATGCTTTGAGTGTTGGATTAGGACTCCGGAGATCAAGATTCAAATCCCTGCTTAGTCATGGAAACCCACTGGATGACTTTGGGCCAGTCACACACTCTCAGCCTGAGAGGAAGGCAATGGCAAACCCCTCTGAACAAATCATTCCAAGAACACTCCATGATAGGTTTGTTTAGGGTCACCATAACGTGTAAAAGACTTGAAGTCACACAACCACCAACTCATCAGTAAAAACGCCATACCCTCTAACTGTCCCAGTTTGACAGGGACAGTCCCAACCAATCATCTGATATCCTACTTTCTTCAGTTGCTTTTAAAATGTCCCACTTTCTCTTTCCTCCTCCACTTAATCCCTTTGTCCTCAGCTTTTTTCAGTTACTGCAAACCGAGTTCACAGTGCAAAAGTAGTTTGCCATCACTTAACTCGGCAGTGGTAAAAGGAGAGGAGAGACAGAATCTGTGCTTTCCCTGTAGACTCAGGCAAAAGCAAATTGCTACAGCCTTTCCTAGTGTGTGTGTGATTTGAATGTTTGCCATCTTGACCACATTTGGATGTTGCTTGGCCACATGCCTCATTATTCATCTGTGAAATGTTGGAGGGCATGGAACACAATTTAGGACAATGTGAAAGTATATAAAGTGTTGTACAGGCTTCCCTCAATTATCTGATAGGTTGGAGCTGGAGTACTGTCAGAAAATGGAACTGGTTGAAAAACAGAACCCATGTACTATACTGTAGGGAGCATGACAGACTTACGGAGACTAATTTGGGACTGACTGCATGTGCGCTGCTTGTCAAGTCTCACTGCTGGCTTGGTGCCTTCCCCTCACCCAGCTTGCTTTGCAAGCAATGTGCATGCATAAGCGGTCCCAAGTAAGCCTCCATGGGCAAGAAGAACTGATGAAAGAGCAGAACCCCTTTTGAATGAATAGAACTTGTCCTTAAGTTGGAAGCATTGAAAGAACAAGTCATCAGATAACAGAGTGTCAAAAAATGCAGGCTTCCTGTAATTAAAAATAATGATCTCAAATCAATGTTTGTTTTGATAGTCTGATCATTTGTCCTCCAAATGCGTTATATTTACGGAGTGAAATGTGCCCAGTAAGAAGTTGAGCACCTTTTATGATGTTAGCTATGAGATAAAATGACGTGAAGCAGTTATCAGTGGTAGAACTTTTCTGCAACCTACTTGCTTTCTTCTACTGATAGAGGATTGTCTTCTATCCAGTCTTCTAACCTTTGAGGGAGATACTTTGCATACATTTTGACTGGTCTATAAATTGTGCTATCATTTCTTGGATTGTATAGATTACCTTTTTAAAATACAGGGACTATCGTTCAGAGTTCCAGTCTTTTGGAATATGGGATATTTACATGAATAAACAAAATCATCCAATAATGTGACACACCGTGTTGGCCTGAGCAAAGGAAGATGGTAACTGGGCATGACAAGGAGAGGGTTGAGTAGTAGTCAGTGTGACAGAATCAAAAGACTGACCTGCTTATGCATGTACCACAGTTTCACCAACCCCAGAAACATAAAAGAGCTGATCTGAAATTTCAACATTCACAATCTGTTAAAAAGAAAGCTCTCTTTGTCCCTTTCACTTTACAATGACCCTCACAATGTTTTGGGCCACTTTTGTATAAGCTTCTTCCTCTTAAACTGCTTTGCTTCTTTGGCATATAAATAGAAATAGTCCTTTTCAGCACTATTCCAAAGACCTTTATAAAGAACTGTGCATTTAACTACCAGAGAGGTCTGTTTTAAATGCCTGCTTATTTCAAGTTTCAGAGAAGTGTGCTACTTTTCCTTTTGACATACGCAGGGTTATTCTTTGCAAAACCACAATCAACAGTGATGCAGCATATTAGGCCAGTAGTTCTTAACCTTTTCTTTGCCACCTTTAAATATCTTTTGTTGTTGCGAACCTCCGAGACTTAACTCAAGATTTAAAACCCTCAAGTGCATCAAATATTTATTTAAAATTACTCCTCAAGGGTCTTCAAACTGAGAGAGAAGGGAGAAATAAGTAAATGCAGACTTCCCTGAGAATGGGATCCCTCAATGCAGCATGGCAGCCAACTCTGAAACGGGATAGCAGGATGGAATGGGGCCAGATTGGAAGAGCAGGGGCTACTGCAGCAAGTGCCACTCTTGACAAGACATTGGCGATCGGAGTGAGGGACCACCGCTGGCAAAATAAGCTGCCACTCAATTCAGACGAAAGCATGTACACTCATAAATGGAAATGAGGAGGTGCACTTGGAGTCTTTCATATAGGGGTTGCTTAACCACCCTTTTTCTCTTTGACTGCCCTTTTTTTTACCCCTTTTCCCTCCTTCCTTTGCCCGTTTCAGTCTCCTCTCATCTTGGTAAAGAAGGCAAAGAAAGGGTGGTGGTGGTGGTGGTTTTTGAATATTTCTGTTAGTACCCTGTACAGTTCTCCTCTGGAAAGGAGGGGAGGGAGAAAGAAGGCTTTATCACACTACACCCTTGTAGTGCTGTTATTCCACTTTCAACATCCTGTGTGGAATTCTGGGGTTTGTAGTTTAGTGAGGCCAAAGAGCTCTCTGGGTAAGAATTCTAATTGCCCCTCCCTAAACTGCAAACCCCAGGATTCCATAGGATGTTGGAAGTGGGATAATAGCACTGTAACAGTGTAGTGTGATAGGAGACAGAGAGAGAAGAAGGGCAAATGCTGGCTGGCTGTCAGCTCTGCTGTCACTCAACTTCTGAGCTTGCCTCCTCCTTGCAGAGAAGCAGCCATATGACAAGCAAGGTGGAGGCCCAGCCAGCCAGCCAGCCAGCCAGCCAGCCTGCCAGCCTCCTTTTGCCTTGATTGCTATTGTGTCTCCACTCTTTTTTGGGGGAGGAGATGGGTTGAGCAGCCTTTGAGCCTTTTGCAGATCCCCTGTCAGGGCATCACAGACCCCTGGGAGGTGGGAGGTCACCAGGCCCCAGTGTAAGAATTATTGTATTAGGTTAACTCTTTCTGAAACATTGAGAGTTCCAAAGGGAAACATCAGGTATACATCCAAAGGGAAACTTGAAGTATGACCTCTTTACCATGGCCTGATGACTGATTTATTTATTTAATGTATCACTTTTTGCCCAATAGGGGGCCAAACATGGATCACAATATATACAATAATCATAATAAAATATTAAAGCAATTAAGCTATCTATTAAAGCCAGCACTTTTAAAACAATTTAAAAGTGTTTAAATTTGAGAAAAATAAAAATGAAAATAAAAGTATAGGACACCATTCAGAGACTCTCCTACAGCAACCAATTCATAGAATCACAGAGCTGGAAGAGATCACAAGGGCCATCAAGTCCAACCCCCTGCCATGCAGGAATACACAATCAAAGCACTCATGACAAATGGCCATCCAGCCTCTGTTTAAAAACCTCCAGAGGATGAGATTCCACCACACTCCAGGGCAGCGTATTCCAATGTCAAACTTCTCTTGCCATCAGGAAGTTCTTCCTAATGTTTAGGTGGAATCTCTTTCCTTCAAGTTTGAAGGCATTGTTCCATGTCCTGGTCTCTGGAGTAGCAGAAAACAAGCTTGCTCCATCTTGCATATGACATCTCTTCAAATATTTAAGCATGACTATCATGTCACCTCTTAACCTTCTCTTCTCCAAGCTAAACTGTCTAATGACAAGGTTGGCAAAAGGAGAACATGGAGGGGTCCAGATTAGGCTCCTGTGCAAGTTCTACAGTCTGGGAACAGACCAAGTGAGCTGATCCTCACCAAATGTCCGTCTGATGATGGTGGAAGGAGACAAAGCCCTTTCCTAAGGATTTCAGATCTCGAGCAGAATCGTATAGAGAGATAAAATCTGCCAGATAGGTTATACAGGACTTTATAAGTCTTAATGTGCACTCTGAATTGTGCTTGGAAATGGACTGGGTTTTAAAGAGAAAGAAGTAGAGAAAAAGAAAGAATGCATTCCACAAATGCATTCAGAAAGAATGCATTTGTGGGGGAAAAAAGCCAACACACCTCTTGGTTGCATCAACAGGAATATAGTGTCCAATTCAAGGGAAGCAATAGTACCACCCCGTCCTGCTTTGGTCAGACCTCACCTGGAGTACTGTGTCTAATTCTGGGAACTAAGTTCAAGAAAGATATTGACAAGCTGGAGCATGTCCAGAGGAGAGTGACCACAATGCTAAAATGTCTGCAAATAAAGCCTTATGATAAATGACATAGGGAGCTGGGTATGTTTCGTTTGGACAAGAGAACACTAAGAGGTGCCACGGTAAGTATCTTTAAATATCCGAAGGGATTTCATGTAGATGATGGAACAAGATTATTCTGTGCTGCCTCAGAGACTAGAACATGGACTAATGAATTCAAATGACATGACAAGAGATTCCATTTAAACATTAGCAAACACTTATTTACTGTAAGAGATGTTCAACAGTGGAATAGATGATGGTGAGTCCTTCTTCTTTGGAGGTTTCAAACAGAGGTTGAATGGCCATTTCTTAGGAGAGCTTTAGTTTTATGCTTAGCATGGCAGGGAGTTGGACTAAGTGGCCTTTGCAGTTTCATCCAACTCTATGATTCTATATCATTTAGAGTACAGAGTGGAATCAAACGGTGCATATTCTCTCCCTGCTTGCCCTTTCTCCACATGGTGATTCACACCAGAGAATCAAGAAGCTCAGACAAGGTAAGTCATTTGTATATCCACTATTTCTCTCTTATAAACTACTCCATCCAAAAGCAGTTCTTCTGGAGGGACATCATGCATTTATGCACATTTAATTTGTCTTGAATGGTAAAAGCCAGCAAAATGCAGTCTGTGTCTTCAGGATTGTTCAGGATTTGTTCATCTCAAAGATACAATGAACTGTAACAGGCACCATTTTACACATGCTCTCTCCTTCAGTCTTCTGCTCATGATCTATGGATCTTCATCTGCCTTCAATAAAAGAGGCTGCACTTTCTTCTTCCAGCTCAGAAAGATGATGTAGGACAGGTGGTTTAATTTTCTTTTGCTGTTCACAGTCATTGCACTTTCTCAGGACAAACCTCTCACAGTCTGTACTTTTTTCCCCCTCCTTTTCATTTTTAGGTAATAGCTCCATACTCCAGCCTGCTTTCACTTTTTTCTTTCCCTCTTCGTCTCCTCTTCCTTTTGCTCTGCACTCTTATCTTTGAAGAGGATTGTACAAGGTGTCTTATCTTTGAGGACTTCAAACACTGGATGCTCCTTAGGAAGATCTGAGCTCCTTGATCTCTTTCTGCTCATCACTCCCCTCTCTTTCTGCTTTTTCATTTCCTTTCTTAATGTATTTAACAACATCCCATTTTCTAGACCTTTTGTTCCTCTCTTAATCCTGTTCTTTTGTTTTCTCTCATATTCTTAGTTAACCCAATGCATGCCACCCACAGTATATTTCCTTTTCTAAAGTCATGATACCTTTTAAAGGCTGCAGTCTTACTATACATTTATCTTGGAGTAAGTCTCAGTGAACTCCAGAGGGCTTACTTCTGAACAGAGTGTACTAATATACCACTGTGGGTTATCTTTCCGTTTCTCCCATGTTCTAAATTGTGTTGAAGGGCCTGGAAATAAAAGCATGGAGCCTCACTTTGTTTATCAGCTTGCTTATGCTAAATTAAATCTGTATATATACAAGCTTGAAAGCTAGTATAGTGTTGCAGTTTCAGCATGAGATTACAACCCTGGAGACCATGGTTTGAATCCCTGCTTGGCCATGGACACTCACTGAGTGACTTAGGGTGCGTTGCGCACACACAGCCCCAGAAAACCCTGTGATAGGGTCACCATAGAGTTACCATAAGTCAGAAATGACTTGAAGGCACATAGTGACAATATACAAGCTTAAATATATAGAAGTGTACATATTTCTCATACAGGTGATCATACAATTGGCTGACCAGGTATGAAAAGTTTGAAGTGACCTAAACAACTTATTTAGGAATACAGGGGAGCTGCATTATATCAGATCAGTCTGCTTGTCTATCTAATCCATTGTTATCTACTTTAACTTTCCATGGTCTTAGGTGAATGTCTTTCTTGTCATCTGCTATCTGATTTTAACTAGACATACAAGGGATTGAATTTACATGGTGAGCTCTTCTGCTGAGCGATGGTCTCTGCCTATGGTTAACTCAGCTCAATGGTGGGTAAAATGTAGCGTGCCAGATTTTGTTGGATTTCAGCTTCCATCAGCCCAAGCCAGCATACCTAGATGAAGAATACTAGGATTTTCAGTCTAACAACATCTGGAGGGCTACATGACTCATATCCCTGACTTAAGGATGGTTACATGTTACACCAATAGAAATGGGAGCAGCCTTTCTGTAGCTTTATCCCATGACATTACTGTAACCTTCTGTAGGGTCAGGAACAATTGCATGGTTCTTTATCAAGCAATCATGATTCCTAAATCTAGCTGGCATATTTCATGGTACAGACACGAATGATTGGCCTCATCCATTGTGCCTTTAATAAAAGTTACAACAGCAGGATAAATCCATGAGCTGAATCCATTACTGGGTAAGAGAGGGGTAGCCCAGTTTCCATGGTGGTGCTGTAACATCTAAAACATTGGTTCCAGCCAAAGTGCTGGATGAAGATTATCCAGTCAGTAGTTTGGCCAGGGAGCTTGCTTTATTTTATTTTTTTCTCTTTCCTCATACATTGAAGTTGAGGAGCAGCAAAACTGAGGTGAGGACTCAGCTGGATACAATCATCCAGCACTCCAGAAACTAGATGAGTCCTGAGTTTACTAATAATTATTCACTCTTTCATTGCCGTTTGCACAACAAAAGTGAGATGGAGCAAAACTGGTTTCCTGCCTGTGGAGCTCTCTGATGTTGCCCTGCCTTTCTTGGCCACATCTCTCTTCTAAGGGGGCAGGGCAACCCAGGAATATCAGTGGCATGGAGTAAATACATGGGTTCCCGGTTCTGCTTAGCAGATAGAAAAGATACTTCAGCTATGTCATACTGAGCTGTTACTGCCTCTGCCATTATGCAGTGTCCATCTTCTAAGCTTAATGCTGCTGTTTGTATAGGACCAAAAGTATAGGCCTCCTAGTATGAGTATATTATAAGAGGACTTCATATTTCTTTTTGCATGTGGTGGAAATTTATGTGAGGTCAGATGAGAACTTACTTGGTGGTAGCATTGACATTTTGGATATGGTTTCCCAGCAATGCCTGCCAGACAACATTGCCATAGGGTTTTACACATAAAAAGAAATCTCTGTTCCTTTAGACTCTTTAAACATTTTGAAATCAAAGTGCTAATTTTTTAAATTGTGAAGGCCTCCCATGGGTTTATAAATTAATGTTACCATTATTTTAGTCATCATAGGGTTCTGTACCCTTTTTGTTTCCAAAATTGTGTACCACCATATATGCCTTCTAAAGAAGAAAGGTTACATTTTAAAATGTACAAAAGTAGGAGGAAATATTTCTTTCCTTTCAGCATTATACATTATACAAGCAACCAGTATAATGCAGTGGCTAGCGTACTGCACTACAGCTGGAGAGATTCAGATTTAAGTCTTTATGTCATCATGAAGCTCACTGGTGACTTTGGGCTAATTACCATTCTTCAACCTGAACTGATTCACAGCTTTGTAGTGAAGGGAAGGCAACCATATTGAGTTCTTTGAAGAGACAGTAGGATGTAAGTACAACAGAATAAATAATTTAATTGTGTGACAGGTTTGGAGCTGCTCTCTTTTTACATCATCTTATTTCTACTGTTCTCCTCTGTCATATCAAGGTGCAGAAAACAGGAGCAACCCTGTTTATTGGACTATTTTAATTCATAGCTCTACTTCCTGAGACCCAACATAGTGTAGTGGCTTGAGCGTTAACTGCAACTCTATAGCACAGAGTTTGAATCCCCACTCAGCCATGGAATCATCGGGTGACCTTGGGTAAGTCACACTCTCTCAGACTCAGAGGAGGGCAAAGACAAACCTCTCTGAACAAGTCTTGCCAAAAAAACCATGATAGGTTTGCCTTAGGGTCACCACAAGTCAGAAATGACTTGAAGGCACACAACATCATTCCTATCTCCCATCAGCACCCTTTACATACTTTTTTCTTCAGTCAACAAATCACAACTTCAGAGAATGTCCCAAATTGCAAGCCAATTGAGTGTGAAATACTTGCCCACAAATACATGGCCCTTTTCACATGTCGGGGGGGAAACGGGCGAAAACGCCCAAAAACGGAGCTTACCTCCAGCCAGGTAAGTCTGTCGCCGCGTGGAGCAGCGCGAGCTCGCTGCACCACACTCCTCCGGTGTCGCAGATGGCAGCTTCCGGTTGGTGGAGGCTCTCCACCAACCGGAGAAGCTCGCCAACCGGAAGCCCGCCCCCGGCAGATCTGCAGGCACACACTTGCGCACGCCTGCAGATCTACTTTAGAGCCGGGCGACGGAGCGGCACAGGGCTGCGCGCTCCGTGTTTTTTAAAAACCTCTGAAAAGAGGTTTTTAAAAAACACGCAGCCCGGCTAGTTCCGGCTGCTCCTGAGTGGATTCTGGTGTGAAGCTACTAAAAGTAGTCCACGCTAGTCCACTCTATGGTGTAGACGACCTCCGTGAGAGGTCGCTCTACACTGTTCCCCCCCCACATGTGAAAAGGGCCCATGTGACTAATATTTGAGATAGCCTTTGGCTCACAGAAGATAAAAAGTTAATGTGGCTTGGTTTGACCTCCTGGCTTATTATGAGCAATTGGGACAGAGAATTCAGTCTGTTATAAGGTCTGTCATGTCACCTTCCCTTGGAATGAAACCAACATTCTAGCTTGTGAGGCCCCTGGGTTACAGTGACCATATGGAGAGCCACAAATCAATTGTCCTATCTCAGTCCTGGTACAGCTGATAAAACAAACAAAACAAACTGTTTAATTCCCAGTTTGTTACTTACTTCCAGGCAGTAAGCACAGAGTCATAAAGAAGGTCCAACATAAACAAAGTCCAACAGGGTTCCATGGCAAGTGAGTATCCAAGGTCAATCCAAGCATTCGTTAAGGCATCCAGCAGGGTAGAAGGTCAGATAAGCTCTGACAACTCCTGGAGGGGAAGGACGTCAGCTAAATAGGCCTGAAGCCTAGTGCAGCTGTGACTTGATTGATTGTTGCTGGTCACAAATTCTGAGAGAGTGACGCTGGCTCTCTCTTTGCTGCCTGTGCTCTGTGAATCTGGGTCTAGGTAAGTGTTCTTCTACATCTGAAGAGGCAGGACTCTCTGTTGGAGCTGGCACCGTCCCCTGCTCTGATTCTGGCACTGTAACCTTGTCCTGTACAGCAGGTCCTGGCATGCCCCTTGTCTCAGCCTCTGGCATGCCCTCTGTTTCAGACTCTGAGTCAGAGTCCACGCTCTGGAAGCAGGCCATGACACCAATTGGGACAGATAATATCAAAGACCAATTTCCCCATGCCCCTATAGCCTTTTTGTTGTTATGCAGACTGTCTTTCTTAGGCACTGATGGTTGTTCACAAAGTGAAAATGAATTTTGCTTGTTGTTTCCAAATGATCCTCTCAAAAACAAAGTTGGCAGAGGCCTTTCTAAAGTGTGAAGTGAAATGCCCACTCTCCAAAGTGCTAACTAAACATGCATTTCCTTGGGCGCTCTGTTCAAGCTAATAATTTATGAGAGCACGAATATAGCTGTGCTGACAAACTCTCTGCTTGGTCAAAATACAAACCCAGCCTAACGTCTGGCTGTCACACTCCAGAATAATGTACATTTTCCCCTCAACAAATCAAGCTGCTCTGTTTCCTCCCTTAGGCAACCTTTCTTTATTACTGTCTACAGCTGTCTGCTGAGCCAACTTTTCAGTTTGGTACAATGACCCAGTGGTATACTACTGTAAATTCCCCAAGCTTATTCACTCTGTCTTCAGAACAGTGAATGTTGGTGGAAGAAGGAGCTTTATTTTTATTGTCACAATAAATTCTCCTTGTGTGAGGACTAAGTCCTTTGATAGTAGCATTGTAGGAAGGAATAAGGACACATAAACTGAAAATAACAAAATATTCACAATAGGAGAAGGTGACTGGCTGGTAGAAAATACTAGAGATGTATTAGTCTGAATATACATTACTATGTTGGCAAATTATGAGCATCCTTACACATAAAAGGGCCCCATTTTGGGAAAGCCATGATTCTTAGTTTGTAATGCAAGCTTCCTCCAAGCAACACAGTGCCAGATGAATGCAGCATTTTTTTTCCATTACAGAAGCACAGTTGTGGCCCTGTGTTAAGACCGGGTCAGATGAATCACATTCTACCTTCCTAATCAGAAATCATTTTAACATTGTGCGAAGTACTTGTTCACACAAGTTCTAAAATGCCAGGAAATTATAGCTGTTGCGGGGGCCATGTCTTTAACAGAGGTATTGTTTAGGCAACATGGGTAAGTATATCTTACGTTATGGTTCATCCCAGTTTCACCCCTACCTTGAAAACGTCCGTCTGTCAGTGGCAGAGTGGGGGACCTAAATGCAAAAAGAATGAACAGATGGGCCTATGTAACTGAAACCATCATGCAGCTGAAGATACCACTCCACATTAGTGGCAACAAATACCAATCACTGAGTAGAAAGAGACCTTGAAAGTTACACAGTCCAGTCCTGCTCAGTGCAGGATTCTGTAGTTAGACAGTCCTTGTTCTCCCCCCCCCATGTTTCCCAGCCAGAATTCTGGCTAGTGATAATGACAATGCTGATAATGAAAAAGAAATCCTATTAATCTTTTCCCATAATGCACCAGCAGCAAAAGAGCTTAGAAACAGAGAAGCAGATGTATTTCAAAAGAGTACCTTAGTTTTAAGTAGTTTTTAAGTTTATGTCACAGTAAGGATCCAAACTTTGGATTTTATAGGTTATTGAAGTGCATTCATAACTATGCAGACTTAGTCAAATGTAGGTCATATGCGCAAACTGGGATTAGACACAGTAGATATCTCTAATACTATTGCCTTAGTTTGCATTCTGTCCATTTATTTAAAAAGTTTTGGTTTTATTTTGGTTAGTCTGCACTAAGCTAGACCCACTGAATCAATGTGATTTAGCTATGTGTTGATTTAAGGTTCAGTTTGTTTCAAGGGGTCTACCTTGAATTCTGATCAGTGCATATAATGAACTCTGAACACATAATTTATATAAGTAGTAAGTATTTCCCTTCTTAAACATCTAATCAAAAGTCCCGATCTCTGTCATAATGTTATACCCCAGTAAAAGAACCACACACATAATTAAGTAAATAATAAATAAATAAATGGAGGGGGAGAAATTCAATAATGATATACAAAAAATGAACAAGCGGCACATCAGAATGATTGATGTCTTTAATGCCATATTTGCTCTTAAGAAAAACTGGAGCTAAAACCATGCAAGGACAATATACTCTTTGATATGGAACCTTTCTCCACACTAGGTTCAGGTTACTTATTTGAGAGGAAATTCCTCTGTGAACACGACAAAAGGCAATTTTTGTACATGCCTTACATAATACAGAACTAGGTCTTGGCATAGAAAATTATTGTCACAATGCTGTCCCGAATACGGAGTGTGCAACACATTGCATTAACACCATTCATTCTTTGGTGTTGGCAAAGCTTGTCTCTGTTCTGTCCATTTTCTCACTGAATTGTTGAACAGAAAACAGGCTTATAAATGCTTTATCAGTGGCAAAGAAAGCCTTGGTTATAACCTCTGGCAGTAGCCTGTTGAAGCATTTGGTAATTGTGGACCCTTCAAATTACAGCTGTCAGTGTGGTTTTCAAATACTAAAGACACTAAAAACATAATAACAGCTGAGGGGTGGGGAAAAGCATGGAAAGATAACAATAAAGAACATCTTGAACAATTCAGCCCCGATAGATATCTGACTGAGATGATGATGGTCATCATGGAGACACTGATGTTCTTATTGTTCAAAGGATCATGGAACTGTAGACTGTGTATGTAATTCAAGAGTCATTTAGTTTAGCTCCCTGCTACTGCAGGAAAGAGCATCCCTGGCCGATGCCATCAACCTGTTTACAAAGCTTGCAACCAAGGAGAGCTCACTATGTTCCAAGACACTCAACTTCATTGTCAAACAGCTCTTGATGTCAGAAGCTTCATTTTAAGCAAAAACCTCCTTTCTTGTAACTTCGGTCCATTGGTTCAGTTCTGCTTGCATCCTCTGGAGGAGAAGAAAACAAGCTGAAACCATTCATTGTGAAACTCTTCAAATATGTGAAGCTGCTACTTCTCAGTCTACAATTCTGCAGGCTAAACATATGCAATTATTTCAGCTGTTCCTCATTCATTTGACTTGGTTTCCAGACCATTTACCTTCTTAGTTATCCTCCTTGGGATATGTGCCAGCTTCTAAATATCTTGCTAAACTGTGGTGCTCAGAACTGCATACAGTACTTCAGCTGAGGGTTAGAAAGAGGAAGATCATGGCAGTATGGTAGAACAAAGGAAGCAAATAACTGGCTGAGTCCTATTCAAAGTAAAACAATTAAAACTTGGACTTTAAGGATGAAATACACGGTCTGTCAAGACACTAGGGAAAATCTATATAAATGCAATATAAGTGGTACCTAACCCCAGATAAACTATTTAAGATGTGTAAGAAATAGTGTAACAAATGTTGGAAATGTGCCTTGGAAACAGGTACCTTCTTTTACCTCTAGTGGTCTTGCAAAAAAGTAAATAAGTTTTGGAAAACTATCGAAATCCAAACTGACAACATTCCAGGTTTTCAGTTTGAAATGTCACCAGAGCTGTACCTATTGGGTATTATTGAGGAAGACCTTGAAAAGAATGTTGGTAAGATATTATTTTATATTGTAGCAGTGGCAAGAATAATCTTAACCCAAAAATGGAGACAAAATTCTCTCCCTACTATAAATGATTGGTTAATGAAAGTATTAGAAGTTATTCATGTGGATTGTCTTATACTTCTTTTCAGAGGAGAGAAATATGATAAATTTGTTAAGGACTGGGATATTATTATTGTATATTTTAAGAATATCTGGAAAAATCTAACTGGCTAATTTCAAATTTTGACTTTTAAGTGACTTTCAAGTAATTATACCAGTATCATGAATAGAAAAGTAGGCTGAACTAAGTAGACTCTGCAATTTACAAGCTTAGTGAGATGATTTAGATGATATGCTATATAAATAATGTTATCACCATACCAGGTACAGAAGGAAGTTAGGGATGAACGTGAAGAAATGAATGTCTTTTCTTTTGACTGTTTTAAATGTTCTTTTGGAAGGTGAAGACCTTTCTTTCTCTTGTTTTATGTTTTCTTTGATATAGTGTAATGTTTGTAATGTTTTGTATTGTTCTTTATTGTCTTGGACTTTTCCAAATTGATTTGAGATTTTCTATGATTTATGTATGTGTGGTTTTTTTTTTTTTTACTTTTGATCAATCACTAATAAAAATTATTTAAAAAATAAAACAAACATGACCAATAACTGGCTAAATCATCATAATCTTCTTCTTCATCTTCATCAGCCCTCCATCATCATCAGGGTTTTCCAAGGAGTCCCCAAGAGCAATTATCGATCACTAAAAAGAAATGGGTATACCACAAGATTTGATTATTCCGATATGTAACCTGCACTCTGGATAAGAGGCCACAATCAGAACACATTATGGAAGAACAGAATGGTTTCCAATTGGCAAGGAGGTCAGACAAGGCTGAATTTTCTTTAAAAAATATGACTATAGATTATTTGCATAACTTAAACACTGATGATGAAGACCTCAAAATTGTAAAAAAATTTCTATACTTTGGTTGAAACATCAATCCAAATGGAGACTGTAGTCAAGAAATCAGTGGAAAACTAAGACTCGGAAGGGCAGGTATGAGGGCACTCGATAAGATCCTCAAATGTAAACAAATATCCTTTTAAAAGTCAAGAATACCCATGCCATAATATTTCAGATTTCTGTATATGGTGGTGAAAATTGAACAGTAAAGACAGCTGACAGGAAAAAAAAGATTTACTTGAAATGGGATGCTGGAGGAGAGTTCCATGGATACCACAGACTGCTAAAAAGACAAATGGGTCCTAGACCAAATCAAGCCTGAGCATTATTAGAAGCCAAAATGACTAAATTGTGGCTATTGTACTTTGGACACCATGAGGCAACATGACTGATTGGAAAACGGGATAATCTTCAGCAAAGTGAAAGCCTTGAGAGCCTTGAGTTGAAAAGGCCCACTGATGAACTTTTGGAGCTGACTTCACAGCAAGCATCTGTGGAATTAATTAGGCAAAAAGTGAAAGCGATGGCCTAGCATTGCCTATTAAGCTCTCTGGCAGAGCAGGTGTTGGAAATTAAGCCTTGGTTTTTATTGATTAATCCCAACTAGAGTAGATTCCCTGACTTAATTGTCATAGGTAAATTCTGTGTTCTACCTATGTCAGTTTTAGTCTGGACAAACAGTAGGATTCAGACCGCAGTCTTCCCAGTATGTCTAGAACCCTACAGGCAACAGCAGTGGTTTTCAATCTCTTCCCACCCCCACCATTGTTGGAATACAACTCCTATCATCCCTGACCATTGGCCATGCTGTCCAGAAATTGTGGGAGTTGACATTCAGCAACAACTAGGACCCGGGTTTGGACTGACTGGACTGACTGTCAAAACTAAATGTATTGAAACGTTTTGGGAATGACAGGCGGGTTCACAGAATGACAGCAATTTCAATTATCACATTTGTGGATCACTGAGCCAATTCTAGCCTTCCACACAGTTTGAGAGGAACAGAGATCATTCAAAAAGTTCAGCTTACCTGTTGGTTAGCCTGCAGCTCACAGCAGTCACATAACTGTTTTCTTCCCCCATTGGCAAAGCAATCAAACATCAGGCTGAGACTCCTAAGCTGCTCCTTGACATAGGAACAAGCATCCCTTTATAAAATCTAAAAGGACACTTTATTGATATTCTAGTAGAAGATCATTCTAATAATTGTGCTCATGAAGAATGCAAAGGTCTGCTACTGGTGTGAAAGAAATACATCAATCGATACACCTCTTATTTGAAACATCACTGAGGGCAGTGAGTTAAAACTGATGCATAAAGTCATGATGCCGAACATGTTTGATTTTTAATGTAAAATAAAAATACCTGTAGGAACCATCTGACATTGTCTTCCTGACAGCATCCTGCCTTTGTTGAGTCCAGCACAGCCAATCTTTTAAGAATTTTGAGAGATGCTTCTTGTCCAACTAAACCTCTTTACAAAACAGTAGGGTTTGGAAACTTCTGGATGCTTAGGATCCAAGGATTTAAAAGAAAAGTGCCATGAGATGCTTACAGTATACAGGAGGAGTAATTCAGAGGCAGCGGGTTTCTTCCTGCCTTTGTCTGACTCTGGGGGAAGCACGGTTGAGCCTGGGCAGCAAAGGCCCAGTATCCCAACATTCATATATGGAAACTATGGGCCACATTACCAACTTCAATCTGAATACAATAGAGATCATGTGTAGCAGGTTGTGTTGGGATTTCCTGTTCATTTTAAACTCAGCTGAATGTTGTCTTAAAAGTAATTTTATGGCTTCACAACTTTGTTCACTGTACCAAGGGAGGTATCTGATGTCTTCACAAAATTATACAAATTTTCTCATTTAGAATAAAAACTTTCTTTTTGTACATTTCTCTTTTTTACCCTCACTTGTGTCCTCCACTGTTTGTGATTCACTACTGGTTTTCCCAGCAGGAAGAAGAAGCAGGTCTCTTGGTTGCCAGAGTTATTTATTACCAGCAGCAATTGTTTCTGTTTCAAAAGAAGGGAGAAAAAAGGGGGTGACAACACACTGCACTGCTAACTCTCAAAGGATCCAACAGGATAAGTGGATAGGTTGTACAGAAGTGTCCAAAACGAGGCCCTTTCTTTCAATCAGCTTGGGTGAGAACAAAGGTTATGAGCTGCATCCAGATTTAGAGATGTGGAGAAAACTCATCATTGCTGAGATTAAAGATATATCTCTCTACCTGTTTTTATCTTGTGTACAAGAACAAAAGAATATTTGTGGAATATTTTTGAGAAAAAGAAGGTTTAATGCAAAAATTCACTGAAAAAAAAACATGAACCCCACACTCTCTCCATTTTTTGTGCTCTCAGAAAGAAAATCTTACAAGTTAATGGAATTTTTTTTTTTTGATGGAGTGTCTCACTGTGTCAACATTTTGAAAAATTTCAGAAGTTTTCTCCCCAGGAAAAACAAAGTTAACTATCAGATTTTGGAGTATTTTGTTTTTTCGAAGTGTGCAAAACCTACTGCAAACATGGGCAAATTTTCTCTTACACCACTACCACCATGACAAGAATTCTACCATCTTGTGGTTTCTTGTATCGGTTTTTAAAAAACGTTTTCCAGTTTACCTACATGATGATAAACCAAATCATATTTTACATCCTTAAATACTATGTATATCTACTCTAAAGTAAGCCATATTGTGTTCAGAAGAGATCAATTCTAGATAAATATTTCAGATTGCACTTCAACTTTGCAAGCCCATACAGATCTACTCAGAAGTAAGCCCCATTTTATCAGTGGATCTTGCTCCCACCTGCATATACACAGAATTATGCAGTGAGTTCTCATTGGAATGAACTGGAATTCAGCAGTGATTGACTTGTCCCACTGATTACAATGGAGATTAAATTCGATTGAATTAATCTGGATCTAATCATAAATTTGGTGAATAGGAACAAACATTCACAGGTATGCAAATATTCCTGTGATGAAGTTCTGGTGGTGTGACTATCTAAAGAGCCAGTGGAGCCTGAAAACAGCACGTCAGGAGAGAAACCCAACTCAATAGTGTATGGGAGGGGTTTGTGGCTGAGACAGAAACTGATATAAATCCAAGTACCTGTGAATATTTTGATTCCTTCAGTGAGAACCTAGCAAGGAGCTAGGAAATAGAGTCCTTCTGTCAGCCAGTGTGGCTGTTTTGGGAGGTTTAGCTCTCAGTGGAAGCCTAGTGAGAGGCAGAAGAGTAATTGGACCTTAGAATCTGGTCAGAGAGTGTGACCTAGATTGGGGGTTGAATCTTTGGTGGGAATCTAGCCAAAGTGCTGTTATGTGATAATTGTGCCTTTTATGAAAGTCTAAAGATAAAGCTTAACTATTTCTGAGCAAAGAGTTACCTGTTATATTGTCTAAAAAGTGCACTAAGGAAATGTATGAATCTTGACCTGCGTATGAACTCTTATATGCTACCTTATTCTTATTGTCATATTAATAAATGTTACAGTTTATCTTTGGCCGTTTCTGCACTGCACTGTTATAGTGCTATTATTCCACTTTCAACATCCTGTGGAATTCTGGGGTTTGCAGTTTACTGATGCCAAAGAGCTCTCTGGCTGAGAATTCTAAAGGCTCCTCCCTAAACTGCAAACCCCAGGATTCCACAGGATGTTGAAAGTGGAATAATAGCACTATAACAGTGTAGTGCAGAAATGGCCTTTGTATACAGTGCATACAGTAATACAGAAAACATACTACCATAAAATTATTAAGTGGTTCTAAATAAACATTGAAAACCCTGTCCCCTTTTAGACAAAGTTGATGTTATGGTGGGGTGAGTCAGAGCTGTGCAGTAAAAAGAGGGCACCTTATCAGATTGGGAATTGCTACACCAATCTGGGAGACGTAAGGGTCTGTCACAGTTTCTTTATTACCTTTTTTGTGGGCCAAAAGGAAGGACACCAATACTTTTATAGATTCAATAAAAAATAGCAATCATTCCCATTACTTTGCATTGGAACAGAAACATGATTACTAGGAACAAATGTTTGCAGAAATTGTCACTAATCCCATATGAATCCAGTTGTGCTTCTGGATAACGCTATAGATTTTGGGGTTGTGCCCCACTTCTTAGCCCTCCATGATACATATACTGTTACTCACAAAACCTCTGTTCCTTTACTCGGCATGTTCACATATACATTAGGAGAACTTAAAAAAATTCCTTCTCTAAATTTATACGTTGCAATGCAAAACACTTTGCCAACCAGTTAACTAAATTTTTTATTAAACTATCCTGCAAAAACTTCCAGCTGCATATTCAGTAATAAGACGAATAACCTGCCAAGGTAATACTCTGGAGTTAATGACCTTATTTTATGTCCTTTAATGTTCTTTGTTCCTACAGGGTTGTTTACTGCATTAAATAAAGTTATATGATCCATGCATGAGATCAAGGAATAGAAAACAGAGCAGTGAAATTAATGTATATTTATCTGTACCTCAGCGGAAGAAAAGTGGATGGACATTTTGATGAGTCACAAAATGAATTAGTCCAAATGAATAATAGGAGAGCTATCTAGTTCTATCATAGTAGTAAACAACTTTTCAGAAGAATTGCAGTGATTCAGGTTCCATAAGTACAAATTTTCTCAACGTGAGGCATTGCTTTCTCTTTTAGGATGTTCTCAGAGTTCACAAGATGAATGAATTATTTATTTAATATATTTATTCACATTTTCAAGGCCAGGATCTTCCCAAGGTGATTTAGGTCATAGGAAGAAAATAACAATAGGGATACAGAGTTAGACCATTGGGAAGTCCTGGGCAATATGATCATGTTTGACAGTAATGTATCCAAACAGCCACTAGTCTTAAAGACTACCTAGAACATTGATTCAGGTACTCAAGAATTTCTTTTAAAAATGCAAGACTGGACAGTAGTAGGAGTTATTCAAAGGTGCAGAGTTTAGGCTAGGATTCTGGGGGAAGCCTAACATTGCTTCCCTAATAATAGGAGGCACCATTCACTCCTTAAAAGTATACAAGGTAAACATGCAGAGCAAACACAAGGGCTGTAGTTCTTGGGCTTTTTAAAGAAACCAACCAGATCATGTCAGTGTGTTCTGGATCATTCAGTGGCAATTCCCCAGCAAAATTTTATTTCCATTTAATTCTAGGATGCATTGCAGTACCCCCTTCCCTGAAACACACATATGGTTCTATATTTGCAATTCAGCTGGGTTTCTTGGGCATTCCTCCTTCTTGCTGGGTGGGAAAGGCAGCACAGGTTCATTTACAGTAACATAGGAAAGATTTTTGAAATAGTATCTTTAAAAAAGAAGGCATGTCCATGCAGGTCTGCAGAGCCAATAGTGAACAAAGACACGGAAGAGTATTGATGATTGTCTAATTGTCCACAGTGTTATGGGACCTGAATGATGATCGGTCATACCATATAGCTTCTTTCTTCCTGCTTCCTTTTACAGACTGTGTATAAATGCTCAGGTGGTGCCAAGAGACACCAACTGTCAGGATTTGCTGTGAGAGTTTTTGCTTCTTTGCAGTAGTTCAGAAGAGCCCAGATATTACTTAAGCCATTTCCACACTATACTGTTACAGTGCTATTATTCCACTTTCAACATCCTGCGGAATTTTGGGGTTTGTAGTTTACTGAAGCCAAAGAGCTCTCTGGCTGAGAATTCTAAATGCCCCTCCCTAAACTGCAAGCCCCAGGATTCCATAGGATGTTGAAAGTGGAATAATAGCACTGTAACAGTATAGTACGATAATGACCCTAGATTTTGCGTCACCTCTGAAAAACGATCATTTGTTTTACCACAATCCTATGTATGTCTCCAAAAACTGAGTCTCATTGAGTTCCATGGAGATTAATTCCAGGTAACTACACTCACAGTGCAAATACTGCAAATTCAGTGCAACTACAACTACACTGAAACACTATAAAGGTAACAGATCCCATCTGATCTTGGAAGCTCAACAGGGTCAGCCCTGGTTAGTAGTTGGATGGGCAGTGGTGGAGCTTGGAGTGTGTGGAGAGGGGGCGGGGCTACAGTGCGAGGGGTGTGGCTGTGGTGCATGGGGACGTGGCCAGGGCACACAGGGGCATGGCCAGGGTGCGCAGGGGCATGGCCAGGGTGCGCAAGGGCATGGCTACGGGCCAGGATGCCCCAGCATGAATTGCCCCCCCGCCCCTACGCGAGTGCGGACGGGAGATGGCCAAGAAATACCAGGTACTGTAGGCTGTATTTCAGAGGAAGGAACTGACAAAATCACCTCTCAGTATTCCTTGCCTAAGAAAACCTTATGAAAAAATGTACGGGGTTGCCATAAGTCAACAGGTGATTTGAAGGCAGGCATATACACTTGGGTACCCTGCCTTCTTTAAGCCAGGCAGGTGTGCCTTTCCAGATGGGAAAGTATATGCTAAAAGTGGTAAAGTAGCTCCTGGTGTTTTAGCAGCCTTCAGCCTGTTTAAAAGTTAATTGTCTATTGTTTGCTGATTAGTTTCATCAGTCTTTGCACAGCATGAGGCAGCACAGACCACCCCCCCTGAAAAAAAATGGAATTAGTTTAGTGGCTGAAAGAAAAATCCAGTCATAGCTATAACTTTAATAGAAGGTGGTGACTTCAATAGCTTTAATATTATGTTAATTTGTCCTCTTTTGTGCATTACTTCATTTCTTATTTAAGCTCTTAGTGATCTCACAAAAGCCCTGCATGAGCTTTTGGTTTATACTTACAATGAATTATATTCACATAGGCTGCCTGAGCAGGTCTCACAAGTTTTCCACCAGAGGGAAGATATTTCTGAGAGCAAGGATGGGCAAATTGAGGTCCATGGTATAAGTGGGCTTTCCTGGCTCTTTTAACAGCTGCCCCTACTTCCACTGGCTGCTATCACTCCTTGAAAAATTGCATCATCATAATGTGGTGGCAAAAAACCCAGTAGTGTCTCCCAGAAAGTCTATGGTGCAGGAAGTTGCTTTGCCACTCTCCCAACCCATCGAGTGTTGTTGAGTTTGCAGCAGAATTTTGACCACTCAGTGGTGGCTGCCAAACTTGTGTGGTGGTGAAACCCCTCTCTAGCCGAGTGAGTAGGGGAGAAGTGTGGTTCCTATCACTATGATGTTTCTTAGCTTTGTCTTAGAGGATGTTACTACAGTCCTACCTCCACATTCACAGGTCTGACCTTCACAAATTTGATTATTTTTGGGGCACATGCTTGCATCCCCAACCATTCCCTTCCTACCATTCCCTTGCATTCCTCACAGCAGGCTTGTGAGGTTTGTGTTTAAAATGGACATTTTTTTCCTTTTGAGTGAGCAAAGGCCCCACTCCCACTGCTGGAGGCATGTCCTCTCTGCCACGTGGCTGCACATTCTGCTGTGTAATGGCTGCTGATTGGTCAGGTGCCCTCTTTGCTCCTAACCCTCCCCCCTGGGAGGAATCTCCCTTCTCAAGATTGTGATCGGAAGTATCTAGAGCACTGGAACTCAGCAGTCCGCTCTTCTCCATCACAGGGGAAAGTACCGGTAATCCCCTTTCCTTGTCCTTTTTCTCTCCCTCGCCTGCCAGGAGTGCTGGGGCCAGAGGCAAAGGAATGGAAAGAGGGAGCTCTGGAAGGGAATGGGAGAGAGATTGCGGGGGGTAATTATCCACGGCTTTTCCACTCTCACAAGAGTTCTGCACTCCAAACTATATAACTCTAGTTTTCAAGCGATAAAACTGAGTTTCTGGGCCCAATTCAAAGCCCTTGCTTATTTTTTTAAAAAATTGTTTATTAAAATATTTCTGTTTCACTCTATATAAGAAGATCTCAGAAAAGCATACAAGTAAGATGAGATAAACTAAAAATATATCCAATATGAATGGTAAATTAAAACAGTTTCTAAAAATTAAAATATTTTTAAAATCATGTGTATTAGCATCTGGATATAAATTGGTATGGGCCAAAGGTATTTATAAGCAGCCATGTTTTTACTTGGTTTCGTTGGAAGCAACTGGGCTTCTAAGGGAAGGTATTCTACAATCCAGCTGTGACAGCTGAGAAGGCCCTCACCCTCGTCCCCACACACTGATGGGTCAAAAAGGGGGCCCAATACCTGTAGACCTCAGTCTTGGGCAGGTGCATATATAGAGAGGCTCCTCCTGAAGTATCAAAGTCCCAAGACATTTAGGACTTTAAATGCCATCAAGCACCTTGGATTCTGACCAGAAACTTACTGGTAGCTATAGCCTTTATGAGCTAAATGGTATACATACTGAATATCTGAAGGAGTAACTCCTCTCACATACTCTCTTCGTTACTTTAATGACCATAGAAAAGGCATTATAGCTTTCCCATGATGGTTCATTACAAGTGTTCCTACTTTCTAAGCTTTTGTGGGCAGCACTGGTAACTAATGTCAGGGCCTTGTCTGTTGTGACGCCTTGTTGCATTGATGACAAGACTGGTTTGGCTGGCTGTCTCGTCCCTTCTACTCAGTGAGTTTTGTTAAAAAAATAACTTGATTGTTTTACAAGTACTGGTTATTTTTATGGGATCTGAGTTCATGCATTCTTCAAAAAGAATTGTAGCAACTCTTTCTTTAGTACTTTGTTTTATTGGTTTATAACCAATAGGATTCCTCCTCATCTTAGAAGGAAAGTATAAAATTCATCACCACCAAGACCACCACTGTTAAAAAAAAGCTTTGAAATTTTCACTTGCAATGGGTTCACCCATGAGACTTTAAGGATATATAAGAATCCAAAATGACTAAACTGGACCTCTTGTACTTTGGGCATATGATGAGATGATATGACTCACTAAAAAAGATGATAACGTTGGGAAAAAGTGGAAGGCAGTAAGAAAAGATGAAGATTGTATTACAGGTGGGTTGACTCAATCAAGGAAGACATGGTATCTAGTTTGTAAGCCCTGTGTAGGGCCGCTTGATAACAGGGGCTCTTGGATGGCTGTAAGTCAAAGCCGATTTGATGGCGACAACAAAAGTTTTACAACAATTTAATGTATGAATACAACATATGCATGTAGAAACTTGTGTATCATACTGTTTTGTGCTCTTCTTCTCCCTGACAGTGATATATTCCAGGGGTTTGGCTGCCTTTTTGACAACAGATCACTGGAGATGTATGGTATTTCTGCAGTACCTAATTTATTTATAAAGATACAGAGTGAGTCAGTATGTATATTTATAAATAAATTTACATTGAAGAATGCTGGAAACAGAGTGATCTAAAATGCCATCTTGTATGCAGCTCAGTTTTATCGTTGGGAATTGAAAGTGGCAGAAGCCAATATGTTTTTCCTATGTTGTATTTTTCAGTTCCGTTTGTTAATCACTTCAATAAATATATATAGAAATAAATTTGACTCATAAAAAAGAAGCTCACTCTCTGGTCCAAGAGTACATTTTTTAAAAATGAACATGAACTGGATCAGTAGCATTACCCAACTCTGATTTTTGGGACTGACATGTGCGTATAGTATATACAATCTGTGTAAGTGGAGGGAGACAGCTCAAACAATCATACAAACAATAAATCCACTGTCTGTCTGGGACACCCAGATGCCCTCCAGCCTTCTAACAGTCAGCTTTTGCTAACAGTCAGCTTCCCTTTCTCTGTACCCAGCTATGTGCAATTCAGAACTTATTTTCTGTCCACATCAACAGACAGATCTTAGTAAGGGTACTCCTTTAGCCAGTGGTGCCTGGTGTCTCCCATGTCAGTAGGGCAGTGAATCCACTCTGGATTTCAGACTGAATTTTCTCAAAGATGCTAATTGTTTACTACCATCCAAAATAGGTTCAGAATCTTGGATAGCTCCTTTAAAGCCAGATAGGAACTTTAAAACCAATACCCTTAGCTGAGAGATGAGTCAACATCCCATATCATTTGCTAAAGAGAAAGTCCCACCCATTCATTCTGATCAAACAGCAAACAGCTGTTTCCCTAAGAAATGGATGGTATGGTCCATAATTAGGGATGAAAAGAATATTTTTTTGTTAATCATCTTGAAGCTGAGACAAGCACTTCCAAACACCCAAGAAATTCCATCAGGAAGAATAATACAGCAACTAGATTTCTGAGTGGTTTTTGTCTGGTATGTACATTTCCTATAGTGTTTGGGAGTAGGGGAGGGGTGGAATCAGTACACACAGAAATACATGTGATTTTTCTGCACAAAAGACATGGTTGCAGAAAAGTGCAGAAAATTGTGTGTATTTCTGCACAGAATAATTCCTAGAACCCTTCAGCAAACATAGGGAGAATATTGCACATAAAAAACTTTGCTTCTCTGGGAACAGTGAGACCATTGTGGGAATTTTGTGGATGAAGAGTTACATTCCTATCTAGAATAGCTGGCTGTAACAAGACATATAGATCCAGGCTTTTTCTGCTAGACTGGCAGAGAGGAGTTCCCTGCCCTATTTCTCCTAGTAAAACCTTCTACTCCCTACAATTCTAAACAGAATCTACTACTATCTACTATATAAAAGTCAATATTTGTGAGCGATTTTGCCTGTTTGTCTGCCTCAGGCAGGCGTAGACCCTCATACGATTGGCTGTGTGAGGTGAGAAGACCTCATATGATTCGCTGGCTGTGAAGATTCTATGGAATCCTGAGGAGGGACTTACAGAATTCTCAGCCAAGAGCTCGTGGCCCTTAGGCCAGTTGCTATGGAGGTGAGACCTATCAGCAAGAAGAAGGCCAGTGTATTCCCTCAGAAACCAAACCTCTGTTATGTTAACAATTCTGAATACAGATTGGATTGGGGAATACAGGGATAAGTTACATGTACTGGAATAGGCCGGTTGCTATGGAGATGAGGCCTAGTAGCAAAGAGGAGGACAACACATTCCCTCAGGAACCCAACCTCTGTATGTGAACAGCTCTGAATACAGATTGGATTGGGGAATATAGGGAAAAGTTACAGGTACCGGAATAGGTTGGTTGCTATGGAGACGAGGCCTAGCAGCAAGGAGGAAGACAGTGTATACCCTCGGAAACCCAAACTGCGTATGTAAATAATTCTGAATACAGATTGCATTGGGAAATATGGGGAAAAGTTACAGGCACTAGAGAAGACAGTTTGGCGAGTTCTTAAGAGGAAAACAAAATCACAGGCAACACTGGGTTAATATGCTAGTGTTCTTATAATATAAAATGTTCTTACAGTATAAAATTGTTATTTTAAATGAATGTGGAGCAATTTTACACATGTGTGGCCTAACAAAGCGCACAGAAATTTTCCCCCTGTCCCTACACAGAGATGAAACCAGTGAGCCATGCTGCTGCAATTGGGTTTTATTTTCAGGACTAAAACAGTAAGAATGCTAATTATGCAGTGATTAATTTGGCTTCCTCTTTTTTGTTGTTAGCCTGTTCTATCTCTTTTACATGCATGTCTCATGAGCAAATTAAAGAAATTCCATCTCATGTTACATAGCCCATTTTGTGTGTATGTGCAATCTCGCTGTGCATTCAGCACTTAAGGCGTTCATAATGCTGTGTAATGACAGGATTCAAATAAGGAAAATACCCAACCCGTTGCTTTTGAGTAATGATACATTAGGCATTCATTACTGCCAAACTCATCGTGAGTCCATAAATTTCCATACATTTTTTTACAGATGTGACCCAATTAGAGAGAGAATTGAGTTTCATTAAAATGTATATGCTGCCTTTCATTCAAATAAAACACCGTTTTCCTTCTTTCCTTCTTTGCCTTTCATGTCTTACCCAGGGTCTTCTTTCAAGAAGAGCTGCAGGCTAATGCATTGTGCATTTTGACTCAGATCTTTACCTTTCAGTTCTGTCAAGGCTCCCCCCCTACTCATTCTAGTGAGCCAGATGTGTCACTTTCAAGTATGAAGGATAATCCCTCTAGCTTCCACAGACATTATTGTTAGGTTCTTTGAAGTGTGATCAGCAAGAACATGCATGGATGCGTGCATGTTTGTGTGGCCGTTCCAAAGACTCAGAACTCCCACAATATCTACCATCACTTCAAAACAAGAGCACATAATTGCCTTCCAGTTCTTCTGCATTGTTCATAAATCTACAGAATATAGTCTTCTCTTTGAAGATATTATAAGGTCTCTTTGTGTGACATTTATGTCGCAAAAGAGGGAGAAAAACATGGGAATTGCACTTCCACACAGCTATTATACTATTTCTGAGAGTGTTGGAGATGATACCGGTTTTGGCCCGCCCATTTTGGATGTGTGCCCATGCACATTCACTAAGGATGTAGAAATCTCTCTGAGCTTATCCAAAAAGGGGGGAAAAGTCCCTGGAAGATCTGACTTTCTAGTTCCTTTTGTTTTGATTTTGCCTATACATTCATTGTTTTGCATTTATGCAAACACATCTAGACTCAGGCAACATTTCAGAAACTGACTTTCACCAATTTCCACTGAGCCCTTTTTAATTATTATTTAGGAGTTATTCAGGAGTTAGGCTCTAGCTTTAGCAATATTGCACTAGATCAGCATTAAGATCTTTTTCTTCTTTTTGGTAGAATTTTTCTTTCCCCTTCCTGATCTTTGTTGTATTTGCTTTCCTGGAAATGTACTTCTCAGTGGCAGCCATTTTAGCTAGTTCTGGGATAACACAGCCAGCCAGCCAGCCATAGAGCGGTACATTTTATTTTGGGAAATACAGGGTTAATTTAAACTGAGCTTGTGAGTGGGAATGAAAAGTCCTTCTAATGCTGGGACTTTGGGCTGGGGAAAATGTTGCCTAGTTCTCTATTTAAGAAGAGAAGAGAAGAACAAAACCAGGGACTTTCTGGTCTTTTCGGTCCGTCCGAATGCGCCCTCGGTCATGATTTCAATGAGTTTTTCAGAATCTCATTTTCCATTGTTTCATATGAGATTTCAAGACTTTATGTTTCCCTTTTAACTTAAATTCCCACAATTTTCAAAATGGAATTTTCCCACTTTGTGCATGTATTTGTGCAATTTACCTAATTTACACAATGTTCCCCCCTCAATTACAGTGAATTTCTGTGATTCTTTCAGATATGTGTGGCCATGCGCCTATTACAATATGTGCATTCTTTTGCATGCATTTCTTATAAATGCCCTTTAACCTTTGAAAATGTCCAACTTGTTTCAGATGGGGCATACATGTTTCTGCAACAGCCTTGCAAGGTGCAAAAAAGCTGCTTTCTACCCATAAACAAAATTTCTTCCATCCATAAACATCTACTCAGTGGTACAACCTGTTTATGTCAGTATGCTTGAACTGTCAAGTTTATTGCTTGAAGGTTTCCAAGAATGAGTGATACGCTGGGATCATTCTGGATTATATTGGGCTTTGGACAGGTCAGCCTGGAAGCCTACACATGGATTTGATCCTAACCTTGTGCTTGGGAGATATCTGAAAAAGATCCAGCCTGATGCACTTGTGCCACATATAGACCAAAGAAGGAAAGCACTTAGGTAAAGTAAAGAGGCCTCTTCAACAACAACAACAACAACAACAACAACAACAAGTGATGATGGGGCATGTCGGAAAGCCTAGCTCCTCCGGTGGGAGGGCTGCTCTGAAAACAAAGAAATGGTGCATTGTGGCTTGTTCTATTACAGCTAGAAAGCTTTGTATGGCTATGCTCACTAATGGCTGTTTTCCATTGTGGTCATTTACTGTTTGCATGTTTTACCATATACACTCTCATTCTGCATCCATTGAAACTGCAGACATTTTGTGTGTTTTTTTCCCTTGGCCTTTCCCTTTTTCATCCTTTGGACTTTGTCTTTGATTATGCACAAGTTTTAGTAATCAAAACTACTTTTATATGTTTTACAAAGAAAACCAAGCATCGTTCTTTTCTCTAGTAGGCCCTGTGTGTGTAACTGTGAACATGGTACTTGTTGTTGTTCAGCTTCTACCTTGCCAAGTCGGTTACTCTGCTTGAGAGATCCAGTAAAATCTCTCACACTTCCCAACATGTTATTCTTAACTGTCTGTTCTTCATCATACCAGACCTTGGCTTTCTGCCCCAAACACTGCCTTTCTGATGACAGAAGCTAGACTTCAGAATTCCTTTCCCTGTTCTCACTGGTAAATATTCATTGCTGTACAATGATTCTTAGTTCCATAGCTTATGTGACTCTCTTGCGAGTCTTGAGTCATCATCTGGGAATGATTAGTTTAGATCTTACTCATTATAACAAGGAATTGTGATCTGTTTGAAGGGTTAACTTGCATTCCATACATTACCTGCAGAATGTTGAAGGAGGGATGACTGTTGGAAAGGTTGAGCAAGCCTGTGTTGCTAGAAATTAATTTCCCCAGTTCTTTCCTTTTATTCTGCCATTTGCAGTGCCTTGTTTCCCTCTCTTTCTGGTTTGTTATGGAAAATTTGTAAAAATTGTATTCCCAATAAAAGAATGAATATGTTGCCACCACATTCTATTTGATGAATATGGCCTAATTTGAGTCAGAACCACTGAATCAAACTGATTCAGATTTAGCAATTAACTTCATGGGTTTATCCTACTTTAGCAATTGGTTTAATGGGATTATTCCAGTTTAGACCAGCAAGTGGATATAGACCTTTATTTCCATATTTTACTTTAACATGACCAATAGACTCCAATGCTCTCCAATGCATTAACAGAATGTTGCAAGAAAAAATGTTACAGTGTGAGTTCATATGCAATTTCGTCAAGAATATTTTTTGTGAGGTATTTTATTAATAAAGACAGAGACTCCTGTGCATTGATAAATCACCACACAAAAGAATCTTGGTTCAGTTGTATGTGCATAGATATCAATCTTTTAATTGCAGTATTTAAAATAAATCTGTCTGTCTGTCTGTCTATCCATCCATCTATATCTATCTACCTACATTTTTAATGACCTGAAAGCTGCAGCTGGTGATTGCACATGTAAATTTTCTATACAAGGTGTACAAAGTGAACAGTGGGTATCTAATACATATATCACACCCCAGAAATACAAGCAGGTAATATAGAATTCCAGATTCTAAACAGAACTTGAGTGAAGAGAACATGAAAGACGGCTATATGCCCTGAACACTGAATTATCATCTAGCTGAGACCAGATATCATATGAACAGAGGCAAATGGCAAATGAGAACCCATTCTACCTCATGCATACCTTAGCACTTTCTATGTGGGGTCAAATAGTTGTGTATGCGGGTACTGTCATGGGAAAAATGTGGTGGGTAGAATCAAATTCCCTCCCTCCTCTTTGGGATCATAGTCATTATCTTTCAGCCTACACAGTCATAGCACTATGATTCTACTTTAACTTCCAGTGTGTATCCTATGGAATCCTGAGGTTTGAAGTTTGGTGAGGCACTAGAGCTCTCTGGTTGAGAATTCTAAATGCCCCTGCCGAAACTGCAGTTCCCAGGATTCCATAGGATGTTGCCATGGCAGTTAAAGTAGAATCATAGCACTATGGTTGTGCAGTGTGAAAGGTTCCCTGGGTTGTGGCCTCCTTCTGCTATAAGTGTTCTAAAAATATCAAATAAGTACAAATGCAATTGCATGTTAAAGATGTTATCTAGGTTGGACCTCACTGTACATGAATACTGGTTTCTCACTAAACATAATCAACAACAAGGCATTCGAAACACAAGGTATCACTGCTTGTTTAGACAGCTGGATCTTGGAGGAAAAGGAGGGGAGGTAGCATTTTGCTTGGTGATGTACTGACCTTGTCACTGATCCTTTCTGAAGAATTCCTATTTTCAAATTTCATAAACAGCTAATGTTGAAATTTGGAAGTATTTTGGGTGGGGGTATGATGAGTTCATTAGCTTACTCCCTCCAAAGATTTGCTTTATGGAGCCTTCTCTTTGAAATTTATGGAATCACTTAGGTTTCATATATGCTAAGTGGTGCATTTCATTAATGGGATTTAATAGAGAAGACCTTGGGATGGCTGGCCATACTTGTTTATAATACATATAATTCATAAGAAGAATATCAGTCAAGCAAGAATTGCTTTGTGATTGTAGCAAGGCTGTAAATGGGATTTTATTCTCTCTTTTTCTAGTTAATGGTAGCATGGCTGGGAAAGCTACACATAAAAGAGATTTAATGAGTCTTTAGAAAAGTGTTAAAAATACAATACACAACTCATAAATTTCAGTTACAGTGTTGAATTCAGCCATGTTGGTTAGGATATTATTGACTCCAGAGATATTGCTTAGAATATTATTGACTCTAGCAGCCATATTGGTTAGATTTCTATAGGCTCCATCAGTCTCCATGTTGATCAGGATATTAGCAGTTTTATCCAATATATGTGCTATGTTTATATTCAAGCTCATACACATGCCTCATAGCAAAGCAGAAAACAAAACAGTAGTGACTGAAGCAAGCAGTAATGAACAAAAATGCCCAGGCGTCCTCAACATTCTCCTGGTGACTTCAACTCTTCCTATGAATCATGAAATTGAGTATCAGTGATGCTCCCCACAGTACCTATGTGTCTAGTGCACAATCAACATGAGTCAGCAGTAGCAGAGATCATGATGACATCACAGATTCTAAATTAATGTTGCCAGTTCAGGATTATTCAGGATGACCCCCTTGTGATGTCACAGGGATAGGTCCTGTTACAAAGATGATGTCATTAAAGATGATACATGAAGCATCAACATGAAGTATGCCATTCATATTAAGAAACCCCCAAGTCTAAAAAATGTGGAATAATATATGGGCACACACTTTATATCCTCCAACTGTCCTAATTTGGAGGGGACAGTCCTAATTAACCTTCTGTATTCCACCTTTTGAGCTACTTTTAAAATGTCACAGTTTCTCTCTTCTCCTCCCACTTTTCCCCTGTGTAAGAAGAGGCGCTCAGTTTGGTAGCTGCAAATTGAATTCAAGGTCCATTAACTGAGTTGGTGGAAGCGAGAGAAGACAAAGGGGCAGAATCTTGCCCTTCTATGTGGACTCAGGCAAAAACAAACTTCTGCAGCCTCTCTTAGCTTGTCTGTTCTCCTTCACTAATACCTTTTGACACCTTGACAACACTTGGATGTTGCTTGGCCACTTGGGTCCCAGATTTCATCTGTGAAATATTGAAGTGTGTGACACTTTCGAAGCAGGGCCCTCATTCAGAAATTGCTGTTCCTCTCCACTAGGACTAAAGAATAGGGTCCATGCCCTAAAATCTGGGAACTCCCATTTAGTCTGTAACTCCTAACAGTAGCCTAATGCAAAAACAGATTATGTATAGGCCCTGTCCCCCTTCTTGTTGAAAGACCCTTCTTTTAGTAGCTTTTAAAATTAATCTTAGTTGCACCATTATAGTGTTATATTTTTGTCAAGATAGAGGAGGTAATGGCTACCTCCACATGTGTTGCAGTCTCGGTGACCCTGTCCCCTAGTATTAAATTTCAAAACTAATCCTGATGTAGTTGGCTTGCCTGGCTCTCTATGAATTCCCAAGTTCTTAGAGTTTTCACTGCAAGATAGAAAAAGGCACACAGACAAGCAAAGATTGCCGTAGCGTATAAGAACCCTTGCCTCACAGAAGAGGGCCTTCTTGGTGGCTGTTCCCATGCTCTGGACCTGCTCTCTGAAGGGGGTTAGACTGGCACCCTCCTTGTTATTTTTCCACGGCCAGGTTAAAACTTATGTTTATTTCAGTGGGCACTGACTGTTCAAGAGGACTGGGCCTGATAGAATTGGGATATACTGTCTGTGTTTTTTGTCATGTTTTTTTAACTGGCTTTAATGTTGATAGTTTAATTATATTTTTAACTTTTGTATTTGGTGTACTTTTGTGCAATGTATCTTTTATCTGTTTTAAGCTGCCTTGAGTCCCAAATCAGGAAAAAGGCAGGATCATCATCATCATCATCATCATCATCATCATCATCATCATCATGAAATGAGGAGTAAGCAATGTAAATGTTGTAAAAATCAGCTTTTATTATTAAAATGATTATTAAAATATTTCTACCCTGGCCTATATCAAAAGATCTTGGCATGACTTAGAATTAAAATTAAACCAAATTGTTTTAAAATAATGTAAATAAACCTAAAAATATATTCAACATAATTAATAGGTTAACAAGGGAGCTACAAATTTAGGAGTTTAAACTTGGCTCATGAATGAAATCAGTTTTGGTGCCAATTGGGCTTCCAAGGGGAGGGCATTCCATGATTGAGGTGCCATGTCTGGGTGCCATGGCTGGAAAGGCCCTGCCCCATGTCCCCACTTAGTGCATTGGTGGCACAGAGAAGAGGAACCCCTCAAGAAGGCACATATAGGGAGAGGAATTTCCTCAAGCTGCAAATGCCAAATTTGCCATTTGAATTTCAAATACTTATGAGCAAATATGCTTCAGATATTGAACGTGAATTTTCCTTCAGCCAGAAAGAACTGCATAGTTTACACATTGACCTTTCTTTGTTGTTCAGTCAAATGTAAATTCTTACCAGCTGCCACAGTTTAAAAACGGAGTATGCTCACATGTAAACTAGCAATACAATCAATCTAAGTTGCCAATGCACATGGGCTACCAAATTATCTGGAATGCTAAATATTATTCCATGGAAATTGTTATATTCTGACAAATTCTAATAGATATTGATAGCTATTTGGTTTCAGAACTGGTGATCATATGGTAATTCATTATTAGTGAAATTAAATAGCACAAGATATCATTTAGGTGGATAAGATGTCAAATAGATATCAAGATATCAAATAGGTGGATTTCTAATTGGTTGACTGACTGAACCCAAGGGTGCTCACCAATGGCTGCTTTTCATCCTGGAGAGAAGTGACTAGTGAGGTGCCACAGGGTTCTGTCCTGGGCCCGGTGCTATTCAACATCTTCATCAATGACTTGGATGAAGAAGTAGAGGCATGCTGATCAAATTTGCAGATGACACCAAATTGGGTGTGTGTGTGTGTGTGTTAATACACTAGAGGACAGGATCAAGATTCAAATTGACCTTGACAGATTGGAGAGCTGGCCAAAGCTAACAAAATGAATTTCAACAGAGAGAAATGTAAGATCCTACACTTAGGCAGAAAAAATGGAATGCACAAATATAGGGTGGGGGACACGTGGCTGGATAACAGTACATGTGAAAGGGATCTAAGAGTCTTCATGGGCCACAAGCTGAACATGAGTCAGCAGTGTGATGCAGTAGCCAAGACAGCCAACGTGAACCTTGGTTGAATCAATAGGAGTATGGTGTCTAGATCGAGGGAGGTAATGGTACCACTCTATTCTGCTTTGGTTAGACCTTGTCTGGAATACTGTGTCCAGTTCTGGGCACCTCATTTCAAGAAGAATATTGACAATCTGGAGTGTGTCCAGAGGAGGATGAACAAAATGGTGAAGGGTCTGGAAGCCATGCCCTATGAGGAGTGGCTTAGGGAGCTAGATATGTTTAGTCTGCAGAAGGGTAGGATAAGAGGGGACATGATAGCCATGTTTAAATATTTGAAGGGATGTCATGTTGAGGAGGGAGCGGGCTTGTTTTCTGCTGTTCCAGAGACTAGGACACGAAGCAATGGATTCAAGCTGCAGGAAAAGAGACTCCATTTAAACCTCAGGAAGGACTTCTTGATGGTCAGAGCTGTCTGGCAGTGGAATATGCTGCCTTGGAGTGTGGTGGAGTCTCCTTCTTTGGAGGTTTTTAAGCAGAGGCTGGATGACCATCTGTTGGTAGTGCTTTGATGAGTGTTCCTGCATGGCAGGGAGTTGGACTGGATGGCCCCTGTGCTGTCTTCTAATTCTGTGAATCTATGATATCCCACAACAGGCATTTGGCTATTCAGGGAATGTACAGTGGATACATGGCAACAAATTTTGCTGACAACATCCCTGTTTTAGCTTTTAAGAAGCTAAACTATGCTGGATTGACAATCATAAAAATCAGTGTTGGATTAAGACATCCTCAGACTCTAAACCAGGGTTGGGATACATCGCCCTCCATGACTTCATGGACTTCCATGAGCTTTAGCCAGGAGAACCAATATTGAGGGATCATGGGATTTACCACTTAACATTGTGATCCTAATAGGTGAAAATAGAGAAGGGCTTGCTCTGTCAACACTAGAGCAGTGGAAAATGTTCTGAATTCATACCAAAGGATAGCCTTAGGCTGTGGGAAATGTCTTACGACCACTCTCACCCTAGTCTTGCCTAATCTTATAATCGCCTTGTGGCAGTCACTGACATGGAGGTGATTTTGATCTGGTTAACTCCCCTCCACCCTCATCTCGCTCCTTCTTTGCCTCCTTTTTTAGCTTTTCTGCTAGCAGCATTTTAGCCAGCACAATATTTCTGCTGGCAGATTGCTCTGCTGGCAAATCTGAGATTTGGTGGCAGAAAAGGATTCTACTGAACAAGGGCATTTCTGCTGACAGGATAGATTTATGCCTAATTGTAACCTCCTACAGTCAGCATATGTCTTACCAACCTTCAACAGCATGTGAAGTGCCACATGTTCTTCAGCCCTTCTCTAAGCTTTGACAAGTTTAAGAGGCCCCATAAAATGACCATAAATGTAAAAATAAAAAAATAAAAAATATTTTTTTTAAAAAAATTAGAAACAATTGCATGATATGAGGGCGTACTTATTATTTCTTTCGCTATGCACAAATCTGGCACTGGTAAGAGCTCAAGCCCAATTTCACAGCATTAAATTCTGCACTCGTTAAACAGTGCACTGAATATGGCTAGCTATGGTTTTACTTTGCATTAAACCTAGAGGATTTTAAGAATAAGCCTTAACCTGAATGTACTTCTGAAATAACTTGTCCCAGCAACTCTACCAACTGTTCTGCCTTCCCAAGCATTTCAGCAGCATGGATTAATAATGTAAAGTATTCAGTGAGACGAGCTATTTGTTTTTGCTAGGAGATTAAAAGGAATCACTTGGAAAACCATGTGGGTTTATTACAACAATAATTTTCATAAAGCGATAACAAATGCAAGCACCATATTAGCATCTAGATCGGTCATTAATGGTCACAATTGCTGTTTAAGGTTACTAAATCAGTTACAGAAAGCCAACTCAGAAGATCATTTTATTTAATAATTCTAATAAAAATAATGAGTTGTGATTACATTAATCGTAAGCAAGAGGAAGAGATGCTATAATTAAACTAGATACTCTGGGAGAAATAAGGTAGTATTCATGAAGATTCTCTTGCAAGAAAAACATGCTGCCTTGAGCAAACTTTGAAAGAAAGCCTTCCTTCCTTTGCCACGAATATCAAAATATGCTTGCATGAGGTCTTTGCAAACCATTAAGTGGGAATCATACCAAACCCTTTCGTTTATTATTAATTACTGAATGTTAAGGATTTGTACTATGGATGTGGTAATCTGCCAGATTATAAACCACCACATAAAGTAAGTCATTTTAAGTCAGGAGCCAAATGTAGCTCCTTGAGGGAACGTTTGGCTGCCCCACCCCTGCCACCATTTGTATTGCTAGGCTGGAGCTCATGGGATAGCCTAGTTGGGATTGTGTAAACTCTACAACTTCCAGTAGCCCTTGCCAGTATAGACAATGAGGAGGAAAGTTGGGAGTCACAGTCCAACAACACCTGGAGGGCCAAATGATCCCCCCCACTGGTTTGAACTGTAGCCATTTGAACTGCATATTCAAACATACATCCTATTAAGTTAAATAGAACGTGTGCGTGCGTGTGTGTGCGTGTGTTCATGTGTGTACCTTCAAGTTGCTGACCTATATTGATCCCATGAATTTCATAGGGTTTTCTTAGGCAAGGAATGCACAGAGGTGGTTTGCTAGTTCCTCTCTTTGAAATATAGCATACAGCACCTGGTATTGGTCGGCAGTCTTTCATCCAAGTACCAGGGATGAGCCTGCTTAGCTTCCAAGATGAGATGGGATCTAGTGTCTTTAGGGTGTTTAGGCTAAACAGAACTCAAGCCATGGCCTTGAGTCTGCAAGAAGTAAGCAGGACTGTTCATAGGGTGACTCAGATATCTCTCATTCATAGGGTCACCATAAGTTAAAGTTGAGTTGATGGCAGTTAACAACACCTTTTAAAACTGTAGTTAAAAAACACCAATGTATTCATAATGTTTACTGTAACAATAAAGACTGTGGCTGTGGTAGACAGGCCTAAATACAGCAAAGACACTGGATCACATCTGATCTTGGGAGCTATGCAGGTCTATCTTTGTTAGTACCTGGATGGGGAATAGAAGTTACTATTGGCTGTATTTCAGGGGAAGGCTATGACAAACCACTCTGAGTATTCCTTGCCAAGAACATGCTATGAAATTAATGGGGTTGCCATAAGTCAGCAGAAGACTAAGAGGCGTGCCTCTGTGTGCATGCATAAACACACAAACACAGACATACACACACACAAACCTGTGGTTAATTCCAGCTTCACTGCTATCTTGGAGATAAACAACATGTGGATCTGAGGCCCCAAACTTATTTTGTTACTGGGATGGACAAATAGAGTCATTAAATAAGTAAACATTGGAGCTGAATCTGCCATCCTAAGATATAGGTTCCTAACTGGCAACCAATAATACCCATATAGAATGACAGAGTTGTAAAAGACCTTGAAGGCCATCTGGTTTAACCTCCTGCCATGTGACCTCTCTGTCTATCTTGCTATAGGATATGCAACCTACTTACCTACCCATGAATCTCAAGTGTGTGAGAGATCTGTCCTCCTCTCTCTCTCTCTCTCTCACACACAAGCAGGTTGGTTGGAAGACAGTATATTTTATTAGGGAGTCTTCTGCCTATGTGAGCATTTTATTTTGCGTGTAGAATTCACATGCTTCCTGCAAAATACAATATATTTTTGCTAGAATGCATTGGTGCAAAACTAATGGTTATTCTAATTTGTTTTGTTTGTTTGCTTGTTCCTCTGCCTGTTCAAAGAAACCCTGTAATAGCAATAACCTTGGCACTCTGCATTTCCTAGGGAATTGGCTTAATGATTGCTCAATTTTGCCTTAAGCCATCATGTTTCCATTTGGTCATTAATCCTCAGCTGGTGCCAAAGGCCTTTGATTGTTACTGTGTTTAATTCATGGAGGTTATACAGGCTGCTTCCCATGAAGATCTGCTAATACGAACTTAACAACAGGGGTTTGCTTAATTTCTTTTTTTCCAGAAAATCAGTAGTTTCACGTATGCAAGTCCATGTAAAAGAAAGGCAAAGATGCCTGTTAAAGGCTAGGGATTTTGAGTGTTTTCCTCTCAGCATGAAATGAAGGCCAATACCATTTCCTTGGAACCAGTTTCACCTGTATTGCTGACCTTCTATACTGAAAGTTGTGTCTCTGCAAAGTATAGATGATCTGTGAATTATATGAGCTCACTACTTTTCATAAATGAAGTTTTAATGTGCATACTGTGCCATATTCTATGGTTTGTGTATGCCAGGACTTCCAAAGATGGTATCTAGAAGAATTCTGAATTCATGACAGCATCTTAGCCTGTTTTATCTACTGTATAAAAGTCAAAGTTTGTCTGTGAGTTTGTCTGTTTGTCTGCGTCAGGCAGGCGAAGATCTCCTATGATTGGCCGTGTGAGGCGAGAAGCCCTCATATGATTGGCTGGCTGTGAAGATTCTCTGGAATCCTGGGGTTGGCAGTTCAGGGAAAGGCCTTTAGAATTCTCAGCCAGAGAGCTCAGGCCGGTTGCTATGGAGATGAGGCCTAACAGCAAGGAGGAGGGCAGTGTATTCCCTCAGGAAACCAAACTCTGTGTGTTAACAACTCTGAATACAGATTGGATTGGGGACTGTGGGGAAAAGTTACAGATACTGGACAAGGCAGTTTGGGGAATTACAGACACAGGATCTCAAATCTGTGTATTTCAACCCCATCTAATTCCTAAGGTAAGGTAAGGTAATTCCTAAGGTATTTCTAGCAAATATTACCTATGAGAAAATAAAATCCCAGGCAACACTGGGTAAATACGCTAGTAAATAACATAAAAATAAATCTGAGATAAATTGCACAAATTCAACAAAAAGCAAAAAAATCATAAGCCAGAACATCAACATCACCAGATAACACAGATTGGATTGAGGATTATGGGGGAAAGTTACAGGTATTGGAATAGGCTGGTTGCTATGGAGACAAGGCCTAGCAGCAAGGAGGAGGACAGTGTATTCCCTCAGAACCCAAGCTTTGAATGTTAACAGCTATGAAGATTGGATTGAGGAATATGGGAAAAATTTACAGGTACAGAAATAGGCTAGTTGCTATGGACATGAGGCCTAGCAGCAAGGAGGAGGACAGTGTACTCCCTCAGAACCCAAACTGTGTATGTAAATGACTCTGAATACAGATTGGATTGGGAAATATGGAGCAAAGTTACAGGAAATGGAGAAGACAGTTTGGTGAGTTCTTAAGAGGAAAATAAAAACCCTGGGCAATGCCAGGTAAATATACCAGTAAATAACATAAAAATAAATCTGAGTTTGCCATTGAGTGGCAAATGTTACATTCTCAGGTGTTACACTTAGAAATATCTTGGGTGTACATCTAAAAATGTTATGTGTGAATAGGATTAGTGGATTCAAAGTTGGAGAATGGTTACAATCCTTTAAACCTCTAGAAAGCATTAAAACAGGGTGTTAAAACCAATCTACAAGCAGGTAGGAATGTAAATAAGGTAAGGGGATTGTAGAATGAACACATCTTATATGATGACCCAAAAACAATAATGAGAGGGTCACAAGTCCACTGACATTTCTCCCTGTCCTTGGGATCAGGCAGAATATGGTCTCAGATATAAATAATCCAAGGCCAACAAATGCTAATTTGGAACCTACAGCCTTCTGAATATCAATTAAAAAAAGCCCATTTGGGCTATGCTCCAGTGTGGTAACAGAGAACTGCAGCAGACTCTCACTGTTTTAAGGATCTTTTTTTCTTCAAATTAGTAAGTTTTGTGCTATGAAGTTGTTCATGATCAATTAGAACCACAGACAAAACAGGGACAGAACTGAAGGCCACCAGGCCATATAAATAGGCCAATTGCTGGTTAAGATAATCTTATGGTATTTAACTATATGATGTTACTGCCAGATAGAGAGAGACAATGATTTTTTTTATTTCCCATCTCTGGTGACACAATAACCTGACCAGTCTTGACTATGCCCGTAATGCACTCTGACTTGCTTGAGGGGATGGGATGGTTGTGGTCCCATGTTTTTCTCTACCCCAGGCTGCACAGTATCACTTCTGCACTGAGGCACAGGCTAAAAACCAATAAAAAGGCAAACACAATCATCAGTGGGACACTAGTTATAATTGTGGGTCTTATCACACTATACTGTTATAGCTCAATTATTCTACTTTAACTGCCATGGCAATATCACATGGAATCACGGGATTTGCAGTTTATGAAGAGGCATTTAGATTTCTCAGCCAGAGAGCTCCGCTGCCTCAGAAAACTATGAACCCCAGAATTCCACAGTGTGCAGCCAGAGAAGTTAAAGGGGAATAATAGTGCTATAACAGTGTAGTGTGATAGGGACCTGAGCCAGCAGCTAATTTTGGGAAGTGTGGACAACTACTTCCCATTGCTTCTTAAGACAAGCACTCTGGAAAAATTACTAACTGACCAGTGTTGTAAAAAGACATTACCAAATACTTTCAGCAATAGGTGAGTAAGTGTGTGTGAATGTGTGTGTGTGTAAGAGAGAGACTGATGTTGTAACTAATTAATGGCTTCTTCACAGCACAGCATGCTCGCAGTAGTTATTTTTTATTTCTTGTAATGATTTGATGGCTCCTTTGAAGCTTCATGGATAATTTATTATTATTCCCAGGTAAGTTTAATTGCATGTCTATCCCGTCACAACCTATTTGTAATACAATTTTGCTCTAGTTTGTCTGCCTCAAGGCTTTCTTGTGATTTCTGATTATTGTTTTTAATGAACATGAATTGTGTTGGATTGAGGTTGTTTTCAGGGCATGCACTCAACCAGCTAAGAATTATAGTTCATGGAAAAGAAGGTAACCAAATGCAAGTCAGGCTGGCTTTCTTGATTTCACCTCTGCCTGTACAAAAAGGCTAAAAGCTTGTTCACATTGAAGCTTTCAGATTTGGAGACATTGTTTCAGTTCCCCTGAAGGGCAGGTATAGAATATGTTTGGTTCAGAGCTGGGAAAAGTTACCTTTGTAGACTATAGTTATCAGACTCGCCAGCAGCTATTGCTGGCAAAGGAAATTAGGGACTGTGGTTCAAGAATATAACTCTTTCAAGCTTTGGTTGTGGTGGTAATTTCTAGCCAACTTCTAGGTGAACATGCTTTGAACAAGGCAAGCATGTTCTAAAACAGACATTCATCAGGCTGTCTGGGTCCCTTCATAAAAGTTCATGCCATATGCAGATTTCTCACGAGGCTGGAAAACAGGTAACCAAAATGGAAATAAGAAAGAATGGGCTAGAAACTTCTTTGGAAACAAAGGCCGATCTATCCATCATGTTGTCTTATTCCTCATGATGATTTCCCCGTTCATCCTGGCTGCAACTCCTAGTATTAGTTGTGATTATTATTATCTAATTCTTCCCCTCTGTTGTTGTTTTGTGCCTTCAAATCATTTTCAGCCTATGGCAACCTTGAGGCAAACCTTTCACAAGGTTTTCTGGGGCTGACACACCCAAGGTTGTCCAGTGTGAACTCTGGTCTCCAGGGTCATATTCAAATGCATTAACCACTGTACCACGCTGGCTCTCTCTGCATAATCCCAGTCAGATGTCTGACCTTATAGATACGTAATACTCAGAAGAAAACATGAGAACAGCATGGAGTAGGTATGGACGACTCTTCATCTCATCCGTGTCACATTCATACATCATAGGGACTAGAGTCAGCAGTAGAGAACTTGCTATGTATGCAGGTCACTGGTTTAATCCCCAGCATCATCAGGTGGGGTTGAAAAAAATATAGCTCACTGAATTCCTGAGCACTCACTACTGGTCAATGCCAATGATACTGGACTAGAAAGACTAATGATTTGACTCAGTGTATTGCTACCCATCCTTCCACTATGTTCCATTTCTATTTTAATCCACATTTTAAAAATAGCCATCTAGGATAAGTTTTATGCCATCTTTCAGTAATATTTAAATCATATTTTGATGTATTTATACTGTCAAAGACTAATTATGTTGCAACATTTTGTAGAGGTGCAAATGTTAGGGCGTTCTATATAGAAATTTGCAAAAGCTGTGAACTCTTCAAGCATCCATAATATGGGGTTGTGGTGGTAGGCAATGAGATACCCACGATGAAAAGAAAGCTGCATTATATTCTTCAGCAAATCAAGAAAGAGAACAGATAATGCACAGTGTATACTGGCTCCAAGCCATGTCGATTGAGCTGTTATTGTTCAGGATTTAGCAAATGTGTAACTTCATTAACTTGAATCTACTTATTTTTTAACAATAACAATAACATTTTGCCCATTTGGCAAAGTCATCAAAAATGGTCCTCTGTTTTGGAATTTCTATAGATAAGTAGTATGTTGGTTGGTATTTTCATTCCTTTGACATCATGAAAGTGATCTCAGTATTTCTGGAGACATATGTGCCTTTGAGTGTTTGTGTGCCATTCTTAACCTTAATGTTACTGTGCTTTGTCCTTTAGCACTCTCTACGTCTCTAAAGGTTCTAACAACTTACCAGACCACACCTCCTACCTTTTGCATTATACTGTTCAGCAAATCAACTTCATCTCTTTTACTTATTGACCAGAAGAGGGTGCTGTAAGAATACATTTGAATGAATCAGACATGCTAGCAAGAAACTAGCGCTGATTTTGAATAGGGTGGGAGTATTATAATGACATTCACCTTTTTGTCCCTCATTTAAAAACACCTCGTTCTATTTCTTGATAAACTTCTTTTTTGTACGCTTTGGCAAAATGTTTCCAAGTTTTGGAAGGGGGAAATGAGGAGAGTGCATCCTAGTTCCCAAGGCAACTGGGCTGTTGCATCTTTATTCCTAAACCAGAATATTTTCTTGTACATATTTGCCTAGGTATGGCAGAACATTTGAATGTACAACTGAATGTGCATTTCATTGAAAGCCATCAAGCGCATCCAAATGTGGATGTTGTCCATCCACACCAATTTTTTTTTTTTTTTTTTTGGTGGGAGGATGCACATTCACATGCACAACCTATCCATATTCCATTGCAACTAAACACATGCCAAGAGCTGGTTTGAGGTGAATATCATTGTTGTTCTGTTATGAAACTGCCAGAGCATAGCATAGTGACTCCATAGCATTGGAGTCATGCTGTCTTTTTATTTGTATCCCCTTCTTCAGAATGATGCCCTGGCTTCATTTCTTAATTTTCACTGCCATCATTCTGTAGCCCAGCAGGACTGGCTATACAGTACTATAACTTCGTTATGTAAACCCTGATTAGCTAGGATTGCAGATGATGAAGAAAGCAAGCATGAAAATGGCATCAAAAGTATTTCACATCAGCAATGTGAAACCAATGAATTTGTGGGAATGGGTTGTTGGAAAGGTGTGGGGCAGTGGAGTGTCATGTACACTGCCTTGAGATCATTGGAAGGCAGGCGGGATACAAATGTAACTTTTAGAGTTTTAGAGTGGCCACTTGGCATGTAGTATTGTTTCCCACATTATGGTACTTCAAGGCACCCTGGAATTGATAACTCTTGAGGACCGTTGATAATGATTGAGGACTGAAGATGGCTTAGATTTCGTTGCTTGGGGTTATGTGTACAGACAGAGATTTCACATGAACATTTTGGTATTTACTGTCACTTTTAGAAGCAGTCAGAATCAAACTCTGCCTCAGAATTTCCAATGCTGTTATTTGGCTGCTCTCTTTTTCAGGAGGTAACCTCTATATTTGTGTTGGTCTCTTCTCCAGCTGTTCTCCTCTCCCCCCACCCCTTGTTGTGTACTTAGCGGCAATGAAAACCTGCGGTACCGATTGCCAGGATCATCTGTTCTCTAGATGCCTGAAAACTGGGCCAGGTGGCTCATTAATTGGTGACAAGACACTCCATGAGGTACACCTGGAAACCACTAGCTGCCCAGAGTTTCCATATTCATGAGCTTCTAGCATGGAAACCTTGTGGCTTTTCTGCTACCATTTGCTTGTTTGTTCCACCCTCTCTTCTGCATAACATTGAAATCAGCCCCTCTGCAAAGTTAAAGGAAACTGCAAAGAGAACTAGCAATCAATGTGTCTGAGCAAGAGAATTTTCATTGCTGACCAGTTGCAATTAGTTTAGCTTGCTGGTTCTCCTAAATGATTGTTAAAAATAGATATTTGCTTGGATCTAAAAGAGAGGGAAGAGAGCTGAGTTCACATGCTGTGTACTTGAGTTCCTTTTTGAAAATCATTTCCATTAAGGAGGATGAATAAATTATAAAATAAGCAAAGATTTCTTTTCCCCTCCCTCTACATTTGAAAAGGGCAGCTTGGAGACATCCAAGGCTGAGAGTCACCTTTTGAACCCATTTGTGTTTCGTGTGGCGGATGCATTATGACTTGTTAATAATGTATTGCAGTGAAGTTCTGGTCAAGGCAAAATATGATGAATAAGAGGCCAACAGTGGATTATGGGAAATATTTAGTGTGGCTCATCTGCCTTCTGGTGACATGAAGGTAAGAAAGTCAGTGTTTCTCACCCACCTGTTGTAAGTGACTTGAAACAGTTTTCATCCCAGGAGGAAGTGAGAAAGCCAATGGATACACAAGGATTATTTAGAAGCACATATCAGAGGCAAATCTATGTAACAAACCCCAGTGGCTCTTTGGGAAAGGATGGGAAGAAAAGGTGGTAAGGCATGTTTAAAACCCTATGGGTTAAGTAGCAACTGAAAAGTAGAGAACAGGAAAGGATTAAATATTCCTTCCTCTGCTGCTTCTCTGCTCTGTATCACCTCTGTCCCCTGCATCACCTAGACAAGGAGGAGAAATGGAAAGGAATGGCTTCAAATACTGTAGCTACCTTCATGAAGGTATGAGTTTTTTGGGGTGGGAAGATATGAGGATGTGACATGGTTACATTCTAAAAGTAACACAGTGAGCTGCAATGACAGTAGTTGTTTTGATGTACCTAATAATGTGTTCTGGTTATTTTTTCAAAGTTATTTTTAAATAAAATTTTTGACATGTTAAGACTCTTCCAGATTGTTTTAAAGAAGTGTGATGTCTTGGGATATAGCTTCTTGGGTTTTCCTGGTTGTTCTTGCCTCTGCATCTACTCATCCCATTCTTTTTAGGGAATGTTTGCAGCAGTTTTTTGGATCTGCACCAGGGTCTTCTAAAGGATTTTTAAAATTGGGATGTAGTTTGCTGAGGTGATCCTACGGGTTGAAGGCTTCTTTTTTTAGAATTATAGTGCTATAGTGCAAAAGTGTAATTTCAATGATGCACTGTAACTGAATTAAGATAAGATAAAGGAGAGCCAGTGTGGTATAATGGTTTTGAGCATTGGATTATGATCCTGGAGACCAGGGTTTAATTCCCCACTTGGCCATGAAAACTTAGTGGGCAGTGATGTGTTCAAGTCTTTTACTCCAAGTCTCAAGTCGAGTCTCAAATCAAGGCCATGTCCGCACGTGATAAGGGAATAGCTCCCTGCCGCTACTCACCAGATCTTATTTGGGTCCGGTCCGGGACAAGGAGGAGCAGTGCATGATCGCAGATCCACACTGCTCTGGTGTCCAAAATGGCAGCTTCTGGTTGGTCGTGGGTCATGACCAACCGCTGAAGCTCACCAGTCTAAAGCCCGCCCTCCGCAGATCGCAGGCTCGCATTGGTGCGAGCCTGCGAATCTGCATTGGAGAGCAGGCACGCAATGCCATGTGCTGGCATTTTGAAAAACCTGAAAAATCAGGTTTTTCAAAAACATGCTGGAGGACCACTTTTGGTTGCTCCGGAGTGGACTGAGGTGCGGATCTACACTAAGTAGTCCGGACCCAGTCCGCTCCAAGGTGCAGACATCCTCCGTGGAGGACGCACTGCACCGTTTTTTTAACCCATGCGGAAATGGCCCAAGTCTCAAGGTCTTGCAAGATACTTTCAAGTCAAGTCTCAAGTCAAGCCTCAAGCCTGGGAGCCAGCTTTATACCCCAACCTGCACTCCAGAATTTCTGGACAGAGTTGAATAAAGTCACGTTTAACAATTTAAGTAGAGTAGGGCTCTACTTTTGTGATTTTGTCATTTGCAGCTTTGGAAGTGGGAATAGGATCCTTCTTATCCCCCATTACTGAAACTTCAAGAGCTTTAAAAGGAAGGATCCTTGCTCCTCAAGATCATTGCCTAACACATTTTCTATTCCCCTCTGAGATGCACACTCTGCACTCTGGGCATGAGTCTTGCCTTCTGCTCCTAGGAAAAGTTTTAGAAAGCTTCTCCTATATATAGTGGGGAAACACTGCTGAGCAGACCTCAACCCCTCCTCAAGCCCATTGCCTAACCTGTTTGCTGTTTCCTCTGAGAAATGTGTCCACACTTTGGGCTTGAGGCAGATCATCATGTGACCAGTAAGTTGTAAGGTTTCTGGATGAACATGTTATGTTACTGAACCAAGTGCAGCAAGTCAGTCACTAAAAATATGCAAGTCTCAAGTCAAGTTGAGTCAGTGTGTAATTTTTGCCAAGTCAAGTCCAAGTTGAGTCACTGAAGTGACTTAAGTCTGACTTGAGTCCGAGTCAATCGACTTGAGTCTACATCACTGCTCGTGGGTGACCTTTGGCATATCACATACTCCTAGAAAACCCCATGATGGGTTTGCCTTAGTGTTACCATGTTGGAAACTACTTGAAGGCATGCAACAACAACAACAAGATAAAGGAGTGGAGTGAAATATACTTTTTCTTCTGCTATCTCTCAGAATCAAAAAGAAACACAATTGAGCGTGGGAAGAAAATGATGCAGCTGGTCCCAGGAATTGCCAGAAAATAGTCCAGGATGCCAGAAATATCACTGAGATATTTTAAGCCCCCCTTCAAGAACTACAGCAACAAATAGCGCAACCTCCCAACACATTTGTCTCTTCTGGAAGATCCTTAAAGGCATTCTGAAGCTCCCTCCCCCCATTTTATACCATTCTTCTTAAGTAATCCATGTTGTTTGAAGGATGAATAGAAGTGACCAGTACATCTGCCCCTACAAGCACAATAAATCTAATCTGGATTTCACTGCTGCTCATCCCACAGCCGCTTCAAATTGAACAGAAGCTCTGTTGGTGCTTGAATCTAGTCTGGTATCTGCTGTTAAGATCAGAGCAGCTGTAGGAAGATGGGTAGTGAAATGCAGAGTGGACACACTGGCCATATGTGATGGTGACTGGATGGAATATGTGTTGCAGAAGAAATTTGGGGGTGCCAAGAAGAGCAGAGATGCAGTCTATCCATGGGTAAGTTAAATTGCAGAGTATTACTAGATGCTATGTTTCAAAGTCAGTTGTCCACAACCTAACACTTTCCTGATGTATTAAAATACAAACCCCATCAGTCTCAGACAGTAACCTTGACCAGCAACTTAAATTCCTAAGAGAGGATTTTGGAATGAGCCAATTACAAAAGATGTGGCCAACAGTTTCAATCAAAATATTATATACCATTTTTTTCTTTCAGTCCTAAAGGGTCTAATGTTAATGTTGACAATTAATGCAACAACAACTTAATTTAATAAAAATATTCCTACCCAATTTTAATGTAAATGGATTTGATTTAGTAGCAATACAAGTGAAAAGGATCTTGGGGTTATTGTTGATCAGAAGTTGAACATGAGCCATAGTGTGATGCTATAGCAAAAAGGCAAATAATATTTTTGCCTGCATTAATAGAACCATAGTTTCCAAGATGAGGGAAGTAATAGTCCCACTGTATTCTGCAGTAGTCAGGCCTCATCTGGAGTACCGTGTTCATTTCAAGGCATCTCAATTTAAGAATGATAAGGGCAAGTGGGAACAGGTTCAGAGAAGGGTAACAAGGATGATAAGTGGTATGGAGAACAAGGGATCTAAGAGTCTTTGTAGACCACAAGCTGAATATGAGTCAGCAGTGTAACACAGCAGCCAAGACAGCCAACGTGAACCTTGGTTGCATCAATAGGAGTATGGTGTCTAGATCAAGGGAAGTAATAGTTCCCCTGTATTGTGCTTTGGTCAGACCTCATCTGGAATACTATGTCCAGTTCTGGGCACCTCAATTCAAGAAGGATATTGACAAACTCGAACATGTCCAGAGGAGAGTGACCAAAATGGCAAAGTGTCTGGAAGCCATGCCTGATGAGGAGCAGCTTGGGGAGCTGGGTATGTTTAGTCTGCAGAAGAGAAGGTTAAGAGGGGACATGATAGCCATGTTTAAATATTTGAAAGGATGTCATATCAAAGAGGGATCAGGTTTGTTTTTCACTGCTTCAGAGACTAGGACAAGGAGCAATTGATTCAAACTACAAGAAAAGAGATTCCTTCCATGTAAACCTCAGGAAGAACTTCCTGATGGTCAGAGTTGTTCAGCGGTAGAATATGCTGCCTTGGAGTGTGGTGGAGTCTCCTACTTTGGAGGCTTTTTAATAGAGGCTGGATGGCCATCTGTTGGGAGTGCTTTGATGTGTGTTCCTTTATGGCAGGAGATTGAACTGGATGGTCCCTGTGGTCTCTTCCAACTCTATTATTCTGTGATTTTGTGATGATACAAGGAAAGGTTAGGGAGTTGGGCATATTCAGTCCTGTGAAGAGAAGATTGAGGAGGGATAGGATTGTACTCTTTAAATATCTAAAGGGCTGTCACAGTGAAGAGGGAGCAGGTTTGTTCTCTCCTGTACCAGAGGGTAGGGCCAGGTGTAATGGTTTTAAGTTAGAGGATGGTAGGTTTCAACTGAACATTAGAAGGAATGTCTTGACAGTAAAAGTTGTTTGGCAATGGAACCACTTATCCAGAAAGGTAGTGAGGTGTGTTTTTCTGGACATCTTCAAAAAGAGTCTAGACAGCCACCTCCCGGGGATGCTCTAGCCAAATTTCCTGCATTGAGTAGGGATTTTGACTTGATGGTTTACAAAGCCCCTTGCAGCCCTATAATTCTATGGTTCGCATTCAGTAACTTTTAACAGAACATATGAGACATTTTAGTACATTTCAATCCCTGAATAAGAGGCCATAAAAGTTTTCTTTATCACAGCTCTTTGGAAATGTGAAGTGGAAACATGTACCATAATTTTTTTTCTCTTAACCTCTGACTGTAGATTCTAGGGTAGGAGAAGTGTTTTGCTGTATGACATTCAGCTCTTTTCTGTTTCATTTTAAAGCAACTAATTAACACCCATCCCACCTCCAAGGTATCCTGAAGTGTTTGTAAAGCGCTTCCATTTGCCCACGATTCTGCTTCCACATCAGTTCCAGCAATTAGAAACATCAGTTCTGGTGTGGCAGGTGACAGTTTTTAAGAGAAAAGAAATAGAAGAGCATGGAAAAGGCTGAACAGAGAGAGAGAGAGAAGAGATGCTGAGGGAATAATAACAGCTGCAACAAGACTGAAAATCATTTATATTTGTTGATAAGTTTATATGAAAGATCAGATATGTCTTTTGAGTAAGTGGTGGGGTCACCTTTTTTCCCCTCAGTGCCACCAGTCTCTCTGGAGACATTTCAAAGATTCATTACAATAGATTTATAATGTACGTTCTTCCAGTGAGAAGAAAGATGACAGAGTAATTGATACAGAGTAATTGGTAAATAATTTTAGCACCTTTGGGATGAAATCATTTCAAAACTCTTTCAGAGAGAGACAAAAACAATGTGTTGCCTTCTAGGATTTTCTTTTTAAAAACTCAGAGCCAGATAATAATGCAAAAAACCCATTGTCCACTCTGTTACAGCTGAAATATCTACTTCTGCTGCTATGATTGGTTTTTTTTGATTCTCTGAAAGACAGTACAAATGAAACAGACACGTGATCACAAGGACAAGTGGGCTCAGTGCATGTTATATTTAAAACCATAATGGTCTATTTATTATTGTTAAATATTGGATTAGCCCTCTCCAAAGTAAAGACATTTCATAGCCAAGAAGATATTAAAATTTTAGAGAGACAAACGAGCAGATCCCAGAGGAAGGAATATGGTAAATTATTTAACATCTTTTCATCATCCTACATGCTATGCTGTATATTTTTTCTTATATATCATGTATGAGCTTTTTAAAATAAGCAAAGCTTTGGGAATCAATTGATTACTCTGTAGTGACCAAGGGAATGTCAGTGTTGTCTTATGGAAGGTGAGCTGGGACTGGTTTATTATAACACGGCAAAATTTCTTTGGGGAGATTGTAAGTTTCAGGACCCTCCAGCCACCATGGTCATAGTTACGCTTTGCATGTTTTACTCTTTTTCATTTTCCAGAAGTCATAAATGGAGCTGTATGACTGGAGGTGCATAGATCTAAGATCCATTAAATGTCTGCATTCACGATTTATGGAATTGCAAGAAAGCATAGGACACTAAGAAGAACTAAAATGAAGCATAGAATTGCAAGAGGATGACATAAATATTAAAATTCAATATGTAAATGAATAAAATTCACACATAGAAGTAAGAAGAGTATAAAAGAGAGGCAGGAAACTTATGGTCTGCCAGAGGTTTTAGACTACAAATCCCATCACCACTTACCATCGACTCTGCTAGCTAGGGCTCATGGAATCTGCAATCCAACAACATCTGTAAGGTCACAGGTTGTTTAGCCCTGGTGTGAAGCTAAGATGATTTCAAAGGCTTCAGAGCACAGAAAAGTCTGTCCCTGGCATTGCCTGTTAGGGAGTCTATGCTACTGCTGTTGATCATGATAATGATCTTTATTTATTCCCCTTTCTTCCTAAAATGGGACTGGTTTTGGCAAAGTATGGAGCTCTGACCATACCTTCCATCAAAGACATATGTGAAGGTTGGGGAACTGCCGATGTAACCCCTTTGTCCCCCTCTGCATTTTTAGTGATTGTGGTTTGAAGAGATGAACAAGGCCAGCATGTATGATCTTATGAAAGTCACAATCTGAGATACATATTTGAAAAGCTGAAGGAACAGATGAATATAATTAAGAATTTAACAGATTAGAATTCATTTTGGTATCTAAATACTAAATAATCAAGTCATTTCTACTGTTTTGCCAAGTGGCAAAAAGTATCTTTTTAAAAAAAAACCAAAAAAACCCCACATGCCCATATCTGAGCTGAAGTCCAGGAAAACTATGAAGTGGTGGAAGTTCAGCAAGCTGAGCAAGATTATACCTATCGTCATGTTTACATGCATGACATATTTACATGTCTATGTGTTTCTTTTCTTATTTTAGTTTTCCAAATGTGGCACTGAAGCTGAGACTCACAAGGCCACTATTGCAGTGAGGTACATTATTTGTTTGTGTGTGCATGTGTACTACAGAAGTCCACAGTTGGGGCTAATACAAATGAAAAGTGATAGACATGAAAGAGTTTGCCATATGCAACAGCCCAACCACTATGCTAAGGCAATTTTAGATGGATTTCTCATGGAAAACTGTATCACAAGGAATAAAGAAATGGGAAGTAGTCTGCCAAATCAGATGAGCACTTACATCTCCTGTTTCAGTCTCTCCATTGATAGCATGTTTGATTTTTAACCAGTGGTTTGGGTTAGGCTTTTAGCGTCTGCATAATTCTTATGTATCTGTTTCAGTCCCTCTGTGAAGACATTTAGTTTGTCAGTTGAAACCCATACATTCCTTCAGCATCTTCTCTTTTGTACTCTAAATTGTTCAGAAGCTATAGGCTTCCATCTCAGCAGGAAAAAATAACTTCATTAGAGTTTCCTTCTCTGCTGATATTCATTTAAAATGTGCAAGAAATTATGATGAGATTTAAGTGTTTGATGTATTTCTTCCAGCAGCAGAACGTCAATATATACACACTGAATGCATATTAGGTCTATTTATCTAATCTGTCTGTTTTGCTTTCATATCACCCTTCTTAATCCATCCACAGTAATGCTGAATTGATTATTCCTGTAGTCCTACAGGAACAGACTTGGCTGCAGACTGCTAAGGACATGTGCCAAGCGATTTGGATCTAACATGGGCGAGGCAGGATAATATGAATCTTCAGGGAGCATAACTTATCAGTCCTGTCTGTATTTTTGCCTGGCTACATGGCACAGAAGCACAACTGAGCAGCAGGACTGTAAACTGGCATGCATACTACACTGTTTAATCCATGGTCAATCCACCCTCAGGCTATGCCAAGGGAGAGAATATTCTCACATTTCAGCACATTAACTTAATTTCTCTAATATCGACACCCAGCCAACAGAAGTGCTCTATAGGGAAAAATGGTGTTGGGCAGTTCCATTATGTTTCAGATGACATCTGATTATTTCTCAAGACCATCAGTTACTCTGGTTATTATGAAGTCAAAAGGTAAATACAAGAAATAGTCTTGCTATTGCCTGTACTAGTATGAGACATGGTTCCACATCACAGGTGTCCATCCTTTCTTTCAAATGTAAAGAAGAGTTGAGCTTGTAGAATCAAAGAGTTGGAAGAGATCACAATTGCTATTGAGTCCAACCCCTTCCGTGCAGGACCACACACTCAAAGCACCCCCAGCATATGGCCAACTAGCCTCTGTTTGAAAACCTCCAAAGAAGGTGACTACACCACACTCCAAGGCAGCATATTCAGCTATTGAATGGCTCTTACCATCAGGAAGTTCTTCCTGATGTTTAGGTGAAATCTCTCTAGTTTGAATTCTTTGCTTCGTGTTCTAGTCTCTGGAGCAGCAGAAAACAAGCTTGATCCACCTTCAATATGATGTCCCTTCAAGTATTTAAACATGGCTATCATGTCACCTTTGAACCCTCTTTTCATCAAGCTAAACATACCTAGCTCCCTAAGCCACTCCTCATAACAGCATGGTTTCCAGACCCTTCTTTAAAAATATGTCACAAGTCAGTCTCTTTTTATTTACTTGAGTTTTTAGCTTTGACATTCTGTCAGTCTTCCTAAAGAACTTGCCATCGTGTGGTTGAGAATCTCTTCTACTTAGGTTGCCTTTTTATAGACAGTTGTCTCATAAATTCCTTCTATTCATTACAGGGATGGACCCCTATACCCTACCAGTTCTCCTACAAAATATGCAATTTTCATAATTTGGACTTATTAATGACCGGAGAACATGATCAGAGTCAATGCTGGCTGGATAAATTCGGGTTATGTTGACTAGAAATGTGTTCAGGATCACGACAGGTCAGATAGGATTGTGCTGATGGGTTTGTGCTAATCCCTTTACCACTTCAGGCTCTTGGCATTTTTTAATACAATAAAAGACAAACTGACCAAATTGGTGAGCTATCAGAGACTATCCCTTGATCTTACCTGTGGAGATCTTCCTTATACACCTTCCTGATTGAACATTAAGGGATTTTCATGAGTCCCATCAATGTTTTGTCACTACAGAGTTAAGCAATCAGCCCATTCCAGACCCCTTTGTCAGTCCTGTGGGAAACCCATTATGGCATTGTCAACACACCCCTTCAGAGTGTGAAATAGGGGATAAAAATCCTAGCTTCAACCTCAACCAATTGTAGTATGCAGTATGCAATGCCCCAGACTGCTGTTCCACTGTGCTACCCTCAGACACTATCTGAGTCTCTCTGCTATGACAGTACTGATAACTATCATCCTTTCAACCCAATCTCTCTCTCTCCAACAGTTCTCTCTTCACTTTCTGATAGCTTCATGTGGTTCTTAAGAGTGTTTGATGTCTTGTGTGTTTGCCAATTCAAATAAAATACTTTGTTTAACTTTAACTTGAGTCTTCTCTACAGTTAGTACTGGTATACATAGGTGAAAAGATCTGGCTGTTACCCTCTTCTCACAGGCCACCCTTGAGCTATAATTCCTCCCAATTCTAAGGAGATGCTGGCATTGTGAGTGGATCTCAACACCCCCCACCTCTTAGGGTAATACACTGATTCTTTTCCTTTTCCACTTCTTCTACCCCATCAACTTCCTGGAGCCATCAGCCTCTTTCTTTGGCAGCCCAATCTCAGCTAATTGCTGACTCTCTTGAAGGCTACTTGTCACCCATTTGTGATATCGTTTTTGGGTCACAGCCGTGAGTGAAGACTTATTCATCCACCTATATGTAAAAAGATTTGAAACTGTTGCTAGGCTAAAAGCCATTTCCCTTCAACTCCATTCATTTACATTTGATGACCATGAGTATCTGTGAGATCCCATAGCTTGAGAGCCCAAAGTGTCCTCTGATGGGTCAGTTCCTCCTTTGTCAGTGAGCTGTGGTGGGCTTACACGGCTGCAGTGGCAACCTTCCAAACAGTTCTGGGCACCTGAGTTTAATTGTCATTTTAATTTCCTAGAGTGTCCAGATTAATGCTGGTTGGGATGAATGGTGAGGCTAGATTCAGCCACTCGACATTGCCAAGAGTACCTGGCCAGTTTTTTTTAAAAAAGGGGTTTCAAGTGCAGTGGGTCTTACTAGGGCACTCATAGTTCCTAAGGATGCTGGGTGCTGATGCTGGCTGTGATGTTTACTCAGGAGTAAATCCCATTGAATTCCATGGCATTTGCTACCAGTGAAGTGCTTATAGATTTGCAACATTCATTTTGAGAGGAATGTTTATTAATTGTGAATTTTGTAGACCAAGGGAACTTTGTAAATCAATTAGTCAAAGAAAATTCCTATAATACTATCTCAGCATATGTTTGAGGCAAAGTTGTTATTCATCTGAATTTTCAATTGCAAACAAAGTTATGTACAAAAGTAATTACTATTTCTAATTCTCTATCCCTTATCCTTCTCGTTTAATAACCCCCAGATAGCCAGGAGGTAACTTGAGTTTGACAAGAATTATTACTCTTTTAATTGTTAGGTTTCGGTCTCATAACATGGCTTTTCAAAAGTAAAGGGAATTAAAAACAATTTGAACAATAGATGATTCTATTTATCTTTGGGTTTTTTTTAAAGCAAGAACTCTCCAGAGTGGTAAAGCAATTAACTGCAAAGAAGAGAAAGCTAAACCAAACCAAATTAATATATAAATCAATGAATGATAAATATGGAGGTAAAATAAAGTAACTAAATTGTGTGATATTGGGTTTTAACAAGTATGAATTACAACCACGCTGTGTGCATTGTGTTTTGTTTTGAAATCACTTCTGTGTCATGGATACTGGAAAGGAGAACTCCCTCCAGCTTGCCTCAGAAAGCATTTGGATTCTTTTAGGGGGATCTGGTCCAAGAAATCTGAGAAAAACAGAACACAGAAGGATTAGTTCTTATCCTAGCCAGTCTGTTTCCTTGCAATAGTTATCCAATACAAGTCCAAAGCTCTACCCATGAAGAACCTTCTGAACCTTCTGACTCAGCTAGTTGCTGCTGCTCTGGAAAGAACTCTCCTTACATTGGTACATGAATTGCTGCTACACAGGATGCTTGGCAGTGCAAGATAAACTGGAAGATTTCAGTTTGAGCCTGTCTTTAATTAAAACCTGCACTGAAGAATAATTATTGCCAGTACGGAATTGTGATTTCCATGCCAGTGGGGTAGTGAATGTACTCCAAGTTTTAGTTTGCACGTTATTTTTTTTTCATAATTCTTTTTTTTTTTTTACAAATAATCATTCTTTCTTTTTATAAATATATAAGAAACAAAAAACAAAGAAATATATACCAACAAATTTGTATACCTATCCAACTTCTTCTTCTTCTTCTTCTTCTTCTTCTTCTTCTTCTTCTTCTTCTTCTTCTTCTTCTTCTTCTTCTTCTTCTATTTAGTTTGCACTTTAGAAGAAGTATCCAAGATGCTGAATCTATTTTGGGTGTAAGGTTCAGCACCTTGGATAACTTCTTTAAAGTACAGATGAAACCCACAGCAGAATTAATAACCATTACATGTATATACACTTAGCCTTCCACATTTGTGGGTTTAAATTTCACAGGTTTGATTATTTGTGAGTTTCTTCAGTGCCACCCCCCCCCTGAAGCACTTCTTTTCTAGGGAAACTTCACTCTCTGCAGTTCTGATCAGACCACAGAGCCCTTTAAAAACCTACCTCTAGTCCTCCTCCTCTACCAGCTGGTACCTGGTCAGCTAAGGATGAATTATTGCCTTACTTCTCAGCACCATAAATCATCTCCCAATGCCCTACACACACACACAAGGCAGGAGATGGGTGAGAAAGAAAGTATAGGACCACCATGCTGACACATCCCCTTTCCCTTTCTTTTCCCTGACCTGGTCTGGACTCTGGGTTTCCATTGTCCCCAGCATGCCTTGGGCCCCTTCCCACAGAAACACACACATGTTGATATTTGCATTTCTTTTTCACTTTTCCAGGGGTCCTGTGCCCCAACTGTAGAGAACGTGGAGGGCTGGCTGTACTCCCTATTTGCTGGTTTACAGACTGCCTGATTGCTTTTCCATGCCTATTTTCTTCCTGCATCACTCTAATCTGCAGCCATTTTAATTTCTCTTTCTCTTTCCTTCATTAGATTCTGGGTTTGGAGTGCAAAAATCTTAATAAGTAAACCTACTTTTATATGTTTTATAAAGAAGACTAAGCTTGTCTTCTTTTCTCTGCGAGACTCTATGTGTGTGGGTGAAAAAAGAGCATGAGGCTGGTTTTGTCCAGCTTCTGTCTTGCCAGTTTGATTACTCTGCTAGAGGGATCACTACAGCAGAGCTTTCCAAACTTTTCATGTTGGTGACACATTTTCCAGACTTGCATCATTTCACAACACAGTAATTCAGTAAATAATTCAGTAAGTGGAGGCAGCCCCTCCACCAGAGCCTGGCCAGCCACCACCCTTGCCCGGGGTCTTCCTCTGCCTGGGGCAGCAGCAGGAGACACAGTCCCTCCACCTATTATGTTAGTGTGAGACACCTGCACACTGCAGCAACACACTAATGTGTCATGACACACAGTTTGGAAAGCTCTGCACTACTGTCTCAATAGATTCACCATTGTACTGGCATGTGTGTGGAGTATCTCAGAGCTATTATACCACCCACAACTGATCATAGGTTTGTTTGGCTCTTTGCAGATGTTGCGCCGTATTAGGGCAATAAGGTGTATAACATGAAGGAACACGTCTACCGTCCCACTCCCCTCTGTATTGTACACTGTACATGAACACATGGAGAAATTTTGTACTGTACACCTGGAGAAGGCATAGAAAGGGCTAAAATCAGGCCCTAATGATCACTGGCACTAAATTCTAATAAAGCCTCATTAGTAACCAGCATCTTTGGCAACATCATGTACAAACAGAGATTCTGAATAGTAAACAATGTATGGGGAATGGCTGTGTATACTTAACATTTGTGTGGAGTATCTTGGAGTTGTTATATTTCAAATGTAGATTTCAAGGCTATGATAAGGAAGGAAAGAGGTATGAAAAAGAAGTTGTTGTTATATGGAAAAGGATGTGTGTGTGTGTGTGTGTGTGTGTGTGTGAGCATCCTCCGGTAGTATAACTCCAGATTGGATGGAACAATCCCTTGCTATATTTTGCTTTTCTTTAAAGAATCTATGCTTGATGTATTCTGCATCACTATATGTGGATGGGAAAGATACTTAGCAGGGCCCGGGAAAGGATCTGGAAATCAAGGCTGTAAACCCCTTGATTATAAGGGAAGGTAATAATGATGAACTGTAGATGATTGCTGAAGCTATTTATAGAAACTTATTTCCTGTATTTATGTCCAAATCTTTTGGAATTTGCAGAACCAATCAGATGTAGTGTTACAGCGATCTCAAGCAACATTCTGAACTGCCAGACCTCCTAGTGCAGCTCTAGCATAACATTTATCTCTAGACTAGAAAGTCTGTGCTTGTTCAGTTAAATTTAGCACAATGTGAGATAGCGAGTCATGTTTTCTGTTATTTGACATGAATTGTAGTGGTTGGAAATTTGTGTTACTCCAGATGTTGTTGAACTGCACATCCCTGAAGCCTTAGTGTGCACAGCCGGTGTTATGATGCTGCTGCTGCTGCCGCCGTCGTTGTTATTTTATTCATTTATATCCCACTGTTTTTCCAATAATGGGACTCAAGGTGGCTAACAACATATTTAAGAAGAAAACGAATAAATTCGTTAATGAAAGTATAAATATAAGAGTTATTTAAAAAGGGATTAAAATTATGAAGTTAGAATATTAAATGTTAAAAACATTAAAGTTCATTAAAAGACTACACACAGACCTTAAAAACCAGCAGTTCAACAACATGGAGACTTGCACAATTGCCACTCCAGTTGTACTATGAAATACAAGTCCCAGAGTTCCTTGTGTAAGGGCATAATAATTAGGAAATAATTAATCAATAGCTTAATAGCAGGCATACTGAATTAGGAAAAAGAGCAATGTGGCCAGGGAAAACAAGAAGAATGCTTTTGCTTGCAGCTGGATGCAGATAACAGGAAAATCAGCTTGTAGAACTTAGAATGACAGGAAGCCAAGTAGAGCAACAGTAGATAGTAAAAGAGATAACTAACTGAGGCCATTTCCACATGGGGCGAGGGAATCGCCCCATGCTGGTACTTACCGGACTTCTTGGCTCCACGCTTGGGTCCAGGCTGGTCTGGACCAGCGTGTGGCTGCCGCTCCGCACTGCTCCGGGGACGAAAATGGCGGCTTCTGATTGGTCGAGGCTCTCCACCAACTATTGAAGCTCGCCAGCCTAAAGCCCACCCCTGGCAGATCGCAGGCTCGCACTGGTGCCAGCCTGCAAATCTGCACTGCAGCGCGGGCACGGAGTGGCGCACTCTGTGCTTTTGAAAGACCTGTTTGAAGCGGTCTTTCAAAAGCACGCTGGACGACCACTTCGGGTCATTCCGGAGCGGGCTGAGGTGCGGAACTACACTAAGTAGGTCCGACTCAGTCCACTCCCAGGTGCAGATGTCCTCCCTGGAGGACAATCTGCACCGTTTCTTTAAGCCTGTGCGGAAATGGCCTGAGTAGGCTCAACAGGTGCGAAAGAGAGGTAGCCTTTGTGGGTTTGAGTGTCCAGAGTAGGCCAAACTAGGCCAAGGGGAGGGGGAATGACCACAAGAGATGAACTTTGGTGACCGAGAGCCTCATAAGCCTTCATTTTAATATTAAAAATCACACCCCTAGGGAGGAGTCTGGTATTAAAATTTGGGACTGCCTCTAGGGGCATGCGTAGTGCTTGTATGCTGACATAATAATGTATTCATGACATAGTTCCTATACGCATGTATTTGGATTAGCCAATAATTAGCATTTCTTGCTTCTGTAATGGATGCTTAGCAGGGTATAAAGCTACCTGTGTATAGCCATTTTCTTTGGAGTAGTATATTTTTAGTTCCTGATGCACAACTGCTCCCCTCTTGTACAAGGGAAAATCATTTAATAAATTCTTTACATTTTTTTTGCTGCTAAAAACCCTGGTGTGATTTTGAATTAATGCGATAACACTTGTGCACAGGTAAGAAAGGAGCAATGTCTGTGGGCAGGGTGAAGCAAAGATTCATGAGACAATGGGAACAAACACTGCTGCTTTTTCTGGTAGGATTTGCAGACCCTCGGGTCTCTAATTCTTTTACAGGCATAGTTCTGATGCAACTCCAGACCATATGATTTCCACAGTAGAGCACAGAATCAAAGTAACAAAAGTACTTGTTTTGTATTCTATTTACTTCTGAAATATATGATGCCAGATATCTGGGGAAATGGAAGATGCTTGTAAATGTTTACTTTTCAAGTATCACAAAGATCTTTCTGAGAATTTCTGTTGTGTAATTTTGCACCTGAAAAAAAAAATTAGGTCCAACTTTGCAAATGAGTGTGAACTATTCCTACAGTACATTGTGTTGATCAAGAGAATCATTAACCCTTGTTAATGACTGCTCAATTTCAATTGCTCTGGAGGATGGCAACTTATCTTTGAATGCTCAAGTATTCCTCATATTGCGCAGTAGTCTATGTTTCCCATGAGACAGCATGTCTCTTCTGATCTGTCACCAAACACACTACTTTGTATGAGGGAAAAAAATTAATTGGTGTATGTAGGACTCTCAAAGTCAATTCCATGTATGCCCCATAGCCTATATGTTAAGTTATACCATCCTACATTGTTATATGATATGGTTTAATTGGCAAAATATTTAATTGGCATAGAATATAACTTATATCTTGCTATGACTAAGAAGCCTCCTAGCAAAGAGGAACTGTCTGCATGTGTGCATTGCAAAACTAAGTCAGATCGAGACTTCAGGGTATGGCTAGGTCACAGTCAGGGAACCTCCGAAGATAATGGACTGGCAGATGTCCCTCAACAACTCAACCTTTAGAAACAATAGCACCCAAAACTGCTTCAACAGAATGACTGATTGTCCTCAACCTTCTCACTTTGTCCACTGAAACTCTCCTTTTTGTCCCCTCACCTGTCCCACCATTAAGGAGCTATCATGATTCCCATCAATCCTTTGTCACCAAATGCTAAGGCCATTAGCACATTCCAGATACCTTTGTCCACTCTCTAGACCCCATTGTCCACTCTGCCAAAGAGCCATCAATACCTTCCCCCTCAGAAAGGAAAAACAATATTTAAAGCCTAGCTCTGAGCCAGATAAGTCATAGTACTTCTGCCTGCTTGCCATCACTCTGTTGCTCTGATTCCTGAACTGGGCTACCTTCGGACTCCTAGTCTAAGCCACATTGCTTCATTTCTTCTCTGCTGTATTGGTAAATATCACCTACCTCATCCTAAACTCTCACTATCCAAACCTTTCCTCCATTTTCCTTCAGTTAGCCTTGTGTAATTGTGAGACTGCATGGATCTTGTGTGTGTGTATTATTGTTAATTCAGCCAATAAAACCAACAAGCTTACTTTTGAATCTCTGGTTGGTTTTTCCCTGCACTACTACTGGTATACACAGATGTAAAAGATGTCATAAGATTATCCGCTTCTCACAGGCCTCCACTTTGATCTAATATTCCCCACAGTTTCATTGAGGCACTGGCATTGCAAGTGGACCCATGAGTCACCCATTTTGGGGTAACAAAACATCCCCTCGAAATTTTATGAAAATTCACGTAGCCATGGCTGCTGTGAGGGACTTGGAGGTGTTGGCCTGATATGCTCTGATAACCAGCAGAACAGATCTCTGCTGTTTGGTGTGGCTGTTGGCTGTTAAAGTAGGTTGTGGGGGAAACATCTGCCAATTGTAAACATGAATACTGAACATTTACAGATGTGGAAGCCTAGTTTATGCATTCATAACTGCTCAGCAGGATGCTGGTTCACCATTATAATCATCAGCATCAGCATCAGTATCAAGACACTACCAGAACAATCCTTTTTCTAATGTCTGTAAAGTTACTAAATGATAAGTAAACTTGTTAGACTCGCAGAGTGGGTGCTATTGAACAAAAGGATAGCAAGGTTTCTGAATATACAATAGTAATTTCAGGATTATACAATAGTATATAACACTAAAATATAAAACAGTAATTTCAGAATTAAAACAAAATCCTCATGGCTCATGAACTGTAGGCAAGGGATGAGAGACTGACTGTTGAAGTCAGAAGGGACAGATTTGTCCCAGGCCTCTAAAATGATGCTTGGGCCTTGATTATACTCCCTTCAGTTCCATGTATTTTAGAAGCATTATCTGCTTTGAGGATCAGTTTAAGATGGCAGTTCTGAATCTTAAAGCCCTAGACATAAGGATCACACCCTCCAGCTGAGGTTGACAAGAACTGCTGCTCACTGCTTTCTTCCACCTTGTGAGGTTTGGATGTCAGGGACAGATTATCAGTGCTTTTCATCAGCAGCTCCCCAAAGATAGAACTCATTTGCTTGACACATCCAGCTGTCTCCATCTCTTTGTGTGTTCAAGCAGCAGGTAAACACTGTTTTGTTTGGATGCCCCTTTTATGGCATTGCCTTGTGTTTGTGTCCTGCTTTGTTATTTTTCAGTGCTTGTTTTGGTGGTGTTGCAGTCAATCTTATTTAATGGTTTCACTGCTTGTTTTTTTCCAGATTGTAAGCAGCTCTGTGAAAAAAACTGTGAAGTAAAGAACTGATTTTATAAACAAGTAAATGTATAAATATCCTATGATGATGATTTCTTGGAACTGTGTATAATACAGGAGGAGGAATATATACTACATGTTTTCAGTTTTTAAAGGAATTTCAGAAAGAAACGAGAGACAGTTGTCAGAGGCAGATTGCTGGATTCTGCACCAGCTGAACACTACATACAAAAGCAGTACAAAAGAAAATATCTTAGAGGTATTTTCATAGCAGCTAGTCTGTGCCTCTCTCTCTCTCTCCCCCTCTATGTGTCTAGATAGGGAGATTATAGAGAGATAATAATCTATATACATAGCTATAGACAATTGTTGCAGATATGGATAGGTTTTAGTTAATAGGCTTGTGCATCACATCTGGATGATGACTGGAGTTTGGGCCAAATCAGCAGTTATTGTTCTTCCCACTGAAGATCTCAAGTTTCACTTCTTTAAAACTGACTGAGCAGGGGAAGAGAGGAGAGTCATGTTGAGTGACTGATATGTTGATCTTTGAATCCTAGAGTACATTTTATGAAGGGTTTCCTACTTGCTGTGCTTTGCAGAAGGGACTGTGACTTTGATAAAAAAAGCATGATTACTGCTTTCCTCTTCATCAAGTAGAGAGGGAAGAATGAACTACACCCTAGACAAAGTAGGGTGTTGTTTCAGAAGCAGTTTGTGATATGTCAAGAGGATTTTTTTTAAAAAAAAAACAGTTGTCAAAAACATGCTGAGTATCTCTCAGTTTTGGGGCCTAAGCACCCCTTTGAATCACACCCATACTATTTATACAAACAATAACAGACGTTTTCTCAAAATGATGACATCCTGACATATAATGATATCATATTACGTGCTTATGTATGTATTTCATGATCTATGGAAGTGAGAAGAATTCAAAACAGAAATACTCTTTTGTGTACAAACTTTCTACAGTTCCACTTCGGTAACGTGTAGTTCCACTCTGAGATGCACTACAGGTTAGGCAAGTAATATTTGTAGAAGTGTGTATAAATATCTTCAGTTACATATTTAAAAATGATGCCAGGAAGTCAACAGTTGTGCTTTCTTGTGGTGTAATAGGAATTTGGACTCTGCTATGTCATGGAAGGATTTGCAGTGACTCTGTTAAATGGGTGCCCTTTGTGCTGTATGGAGTCTGTCAAGTGGAACTGTTCTTGTTCAAGATAGTGCTAATGCAATGTGATGACTTTACCCTTCATTGTACATTAACACTTTGAAGATGAAGTGTAGTGCAGTGTCTGTTAGGCGAGCTGAATACCCTGGCTGCGTGAGCCAAAGACTGTATAGCTAGAAGCTGTGAAAGGCAATTTTGACTCAACATGAGCCCTGCTGCTTTAGCCCTAGGCTTCCGCAGTATGTGTCACTGGTTTATGTCACATTGGGATGGAGTAAGGGTTGTAAAGCAAATTACAAAATGCTTGGCTACAGCCAGAACTGCTAAGCTGTCATCCATTTGCTTCAATGGTGAGGACTTCATGGTTTGGAGAAAATGGTTTCTTATCTCTCTCAGACACTGCCCATATTCTCTGTGGGACCTCCACATTCCTTCCAGTCCTAACTGATAAACAAATAAGCTTGCTCTCAGAGACGTTATGTTTATCTTGTACTTGGGAAGGATGGAGGTGAAGGAGAGGGAACTGCTAACAGCTTTTGAAAGCCATAACAGGATGAGATCTTGAAGCAGGGCAGTACTAGAAATTATACTCATGATGGAATTGCTTCTTAAAACAGCATCCCAAAGTCAGATTCTCTCCATAATATGTTTAGATTCTGACTGTGCTCTTATCCAAAGCTATGCTCACATTTAATAGCCTAAAATTATCCATTTCATTTCATTCCTTCATCACTATTAATTATTGATTTTGTTATCCTAAAAATTAGGGTTCCTATATTAACCATCCACCATTTTTTGTCCAAATGGCAATCATGTTGTCAGATGTTCTTGTAATCACGCAGTCCTGCCAGTCCAGTCAATGAAATGGAGAAGCGATGGCAAAAAAGGACAGTGTGATGATAGGACCAGCAAAGGGGTAATATGCTTTGAGATTAGTCCCCACATATTTTAAATGAAAATATTGACAGCATTGTGGGGCTAACTATGTACCAGTACTAACATTTCTGCCAGTCACATCTTCTGCCAGCCATGCAATTCACGTGTATGTGAAGCAAGCTGACAAATAGGTGTAGAACACAGCTTTATGAAGTGGAATCATTGCATAATCAGGATTGTTCCTCTCATGAAAACAATTCCTCTCTCTCGCTTTCTGTTAATCTGCTCATATGGCAAATTCACACTCATCTGCAATGCAGAACTGATTTGGGTGTGGGGTAGCTTGTGGGGATGTCCAAAAACTCCTGCATGTGCTTTTAATGGGTGAAGGCATTCATGTGAACCCCACAAACGGTGAGAGATTCTATATATAAGGAACAGGGAACTTTTGGCCCTCCAGATGTTGTTGGACTGCAGCTCCTATCATTTCTTACTATTGGTTAGTATGTACTGGATAACTCACACTCTGAGAACACACTCTGAACTTAACAGTAATTTATTCACAGGATTAACATAAGTACCAATGGCACACTTCCACAGAAGTTGCCGAAATTGATTAGTACAGACACCCCACACTTTTATATTTAATCAATACAGATTCTTGCATGTGAAGCTCTTATTGTTTAATACAGCACTGCCCAGTTTCTTTTCCTTTTCCCAGGCTGGTGCCTGTCTCAGGATTGCTTGAACAGTTGTTGACCTGCCTCTGCATCTTCCTGGTTATCTCAACTCCATTCCATTCTCACAACATTCTTTTCCCAATTATTTCCTGCTTTCACTTTCCAGCATTGCTTCCTGTTATTTAATACATTGTAGCAGCACTTAGCAGTTTTGCAGTTACATGGGATGCAAAGTAGCAAGTACCATGGGTGTCATGAGCCCGGCTGAGCATGCTGCCGACTCAGACGGGGACTCTGAGTTAGACGGGGAACCCCAGGCGGGGGTGGATCCCTGGGAGGGAGAGGGGGCTCCTGCAGAGGCAAGGGAGGGGCCTGCCAGCGACCCCACAGCGGTCCCCGAGCCAGTACCTACAGCAGAGGAGACCAGTGCTTCGGGCTCGACAGAAGCTGCTGTTCCTGACTCCAGCCCGGAGTTTGCTGCAGACCCTCCCCCCACGTTCCTCCAGGGGCGGCGAGAGAAGGAGGCGGTTTGCAGATCAAAACGCTTGCAAGGGAAGCGTCTGAAGTCTGAGGGCCTTCAGCTGTGAGCTGGGCCAACGGACGCTTGATCAGCCCAGCTGGGTTAAGGACTATGTATTTAAGTCAGACGCTGGGGGGAGTTGGGCACGGGGCCACAACTGTCTTACATCCGGGGAATCTGCATCCTGTATTTTTCGTTCCAGGCCTAGCTGTTGAGTTTGCTGTCTCTTTTCGTTTGGGTGATGTAACCTCTTGTTTATTTTACAACTTATCACTAAAAGCCATACACTTCGGCTCCTGCCTCTGTTTTCTGTTCAAGCCGCCACCTGACATTGACAATGGGCCATTTCCACACTACACTGTTATAGTGCTATTATTCCACTTTCAACATCCCATGGAATCCTGGGGTTTGTAGTTTAGGGAGAGAGCCCTTTGGCCTCAGTAAACTACAAACCCCAGAATTCTACAGAATGTTGAAAGTGGAATAATAGCACTATAACATTGTAGTGCAGAAATGGCCATGGATTATATACATTATAGCAAGCATCAAGGGAATACACATCAGCAGACTATGGGCACCTTATACATGCCCCCCTCCTTTTAAATGCATAATCATTGCAGGGAAGCCATGTTGCAGTTCAACAATCTGGTGGACCACACATTCCCTACTCCTGCCATAAAGCGTGGAGGGAAATAACTAGACAAAGGTAGCTTATGGTAGCATCTACATGCCAATCAAAAATAAAGGAAAGACAGAAGACTACAGCCCTTTCCGCATGAGGTGAGGGAATCGCTCCGTGCTGTTACTCACTGCTTCTTCTGGGGTCCGAAGCAACGCGTACTGTCCCTGAAGCCCTTCTGCAGGGCTCCTCCTTGGTCCAGGGCGAATCAGAAAAGTGCGAGGTCTGTAGATCCGCACTGCTCTGGTTTCCAAAATGGCGGCTCTGGCTTCCAAAATGGCGGCTTCCGGCTTCCAAAATGGCGGCTTCCGGTTGGTCATGGGTCCTGACCAACCGCTGAAGCTTGCCACACCTAAAGCCCACCCTCCACAGATGGCAGGCTCTCATTGGTGCGAGCCTGCAAATCTGCACAAGAGACCAGGAACACAATGACGCGTTCCAGGAAAATAGACCTGTTTTTTCCGGTCTTTCAAAAACACGCTGGAAGACCACTTGGGGTCGTCTTGGAGCAGACTGAGGTGCGGATCTCCGGTAGGTAGTCCGCTCCTAGTCCACTCCAAGGTGCAGACGACCTCCGTGTGAGGATGCACTGCCCTGTTCTAATTGCCTGGTGCGGAAAGGACCTAAGTGTCTTAAATTACTGGTTATGTGCCCCTGCATGTGCAGACCCTTTAGACTCCAGTATAGATCCTGGTAATATGAATTATAGGGGAAGATAACCATTTCACATGTGTTTGTAAGTGAATTTTTACATTTAGCCCCAAACCAGTCCTTAGAATTATTGTTCTTATAACATCAGCCTCTCATTGTATGTGTTTTAAGAGGGGATTTCTACAATAATGTCACAGTATACTCTCTGCCATTTGTGTGGAAGTATCAATTATTTCCTATGGTGCTACCAATGATTTTTCCGGCCTAACCTGGATTCCTCAGAGTCAGTGCATTAGGATTTTCACTGAGGGGATTTCATATGTGCTTCTTGTGAGAGAAGGGATAATGAGAGTGGACTTGGACTTTAATTCATCCCAGGCAGATATTATCTCCTATTGCTGCACAACAGGCCAAGTGTTTACTGTTAGAGTGGGAGACATTGATCCTCTGACTATCTGCTATTATGATGTTATCCCAAATGGTAGCAATTTTGTCTGATGAATGGATGTGTATTTGAGTGGCAGCTGCTTACTCTTCTGCCTTTTCTCTCTACACCAAACCCACTTCAACAAAAGAAGGATTTGCTATGAGTCATTCACGCTACTGAGAGGTATCAGGTTGACAGTCCTTAAGGCCTCACTTTGATCTATGAACAACTTTCACCTAAACATTTCTAGATTCCTCCACTGCCTTGTCTCACTGTCTGAAGACTACTTGACTTCATATGGGAGACCATACATAGGGATTTAGGAAATTGGCTTGGAGGATGACAGGAAACAAGGAACTTAATTGTTGTTTATTCAAGGAAAGACATGAAGCAACAATAAATATTTGTTAAAGGGTGAAGATACATGTGATTAGATGATTCGGAATCTACAGTCGTTTCAGACTCCAGAATGGATCCTAGAACAGTGAACCAGGGAAACGAGCAAGATGAGAGGTACTGGGGCTTCCAAACTATCAAGTTAGCTATCAGTCCCACAAAGTAAACTATCTGAATATTGCAGCTTAAAGATGATTTTTCAGCCCTTGTAGATATTTTTAAGGGACACAGAAGCAAGTGAAGCTAACACTGAATCTCTCTCTCTCTCTCCGTCTCTCTTTCTCTCCCTCTGCTAGATTTGTTCAGAGAAGGTTTGCCTTTGCCTTCCTGTGCCATGTCTGAGTGGGGATTTGAACTCTAGTTTCCAGAATTGTAGTCGAATGCTCAAATTGCTATACCACATTCCCCTTTCTCCTCTGTATGTGTATGTATGTGTGCATACAAACATACTCTGTACAAAAGTATATTAACTGAAATATTTATTGCTCTATACTAAGACATCTCAGACGATAATTCAACAATTATAAAACAATTTAAAATGTGATAAAATAATAAATAGAAATCTATAGCCTAGTTTTATCTTGCTTTAAGTTGTTTTCATAATTCTTGAAATATTGTTTGAGATTCTCCAGTTAAGAGCAGGATAGTGAAGCCTTAAGTAGCCTGAGGGCATCTGAGCCCATCTGATCTTGGAAGCTCAGCAGGGTCAGGCCTGGGTAGTACTTGGATAGGGGATTGCCAGGGCATCCTAGATGCTGTAGGTTACATTTCAGAGAAGGGCAATGGGAAATCACCCCTGTGTATTCCTGCCTAAGAAAACACTGTGAAATTGATAGGGTTACCATAAGTCAAGTGCAACAATGCTAAATTTAGCCTAAACTTTCTTTAACCTTTCAAGTAACTGTGGAGGCTTTAAAGTTATTGAAGGGCTGATAGATCTGGACATACTACTCAATAGGAGTTAGCTAAAGGGAGGTGATGGCATCCCCCTACAAAAAAAGAAGATTATCTCCTCAATGAGATTTTTCTTCAATCCCAAATTTCTATTATTGCAGGGAATGAGCCACTGAACATCATTCACACATAGAACACTTAAATTTTCTGTATTCACATTCCTTGGTAACTGCCCTATTTCTGCCTCAGCTCTACTTCTAAATACTCAACTGATATCTTAAGTTACTGAAATGCTGGAATTTTGAGCAATGTAGGAAAATTAGAGCTGAGGAAGCAGATTTTATGGGGGCAGCGCCTTCATTTTGACCCCCCACTGTTAGTTACACTTCTGCTATCCCAGCCTTCTTCCCAGTACCCTGACCTCCCTGTGAGAAGGGAACTCCACAGAGAAGGTGCGGAGAAGAACTGCAATCACCTTTAGATGAACATGGTTGCAATACTGCATAGGATCAATGAAACCATTTGGGGGAGAACTGAAACTACATTCAGTTAAGGTAGGGCTCAGGGAAAACAATTTTTATCCATGATCTTTTATTCAGTTTATTCAGTATGTAGGTCTGTGAGACTATAGATGAAAATGCTCTTTCAGTTTCATGTCACTGGAGGAAACTATAAGCTTCTGATTCTTTTTTCTCCTTTGTTTCTTTTTAGTGATATGCAAACAAATGTGTACACTGAAAAATGCACAGAAAGATATCTCTACCTGATGGAAAAAATGTGTAAGAATGCATACATTAAAATGCATGAAGAATCTATACATTTGGAAAAGAAGGTACCAAACCATATACAAACACCCATTTGGGAAGACATATCCCTGTACAGAACTTGAATACCATGAAAGTGCTAGTGTAATGAAAATGAAGCTGACAGATATTCATACCTCTGAACTGAATGTGAACTGTGTTTCCTTCATCAATATGGGGAGCTCAATGGGGGATGGAGAAGGTAAGGCCCTGAGCATGCATCCTCATCTGCCTTCTACAATTACACTATTTAAATATCTGAAGAGGGTTCTGGTGATTAGATTAGGATGCCTCTTCAGAAAGTTTTCAGTAAACACTGTTCCTTGTTTCTGTGTGTATCAGCTTGGGCTGTGCATCATATTTAGTCAAAATGATGACTGCTTCATGCTCTACTGTTATACTTAATTTTGTGGTCTTCACTGCCTATTAGAGGCTTTATTGCTTCCATATTTTCTCCTTTTTTTTTTAAAGATCTAATACTTTGGTCCTCCTATAACTACCAAATAAAAGTTTTCTTTGGCAGACTCTATGAAAATCAATTCAATAGTTCCTTGACAAAGTAGCATCCCTTAGGAAGAGACTGAGAGTCAAAGTCTACAATTATGCACAATTTTAGAGGAATTAATCTCTTGGGAGACACATTGGACAAAGCTGCAATGTTTCCTTGTTGGATATAAGCAGGAAGTGCGTTGGACAGAAATGGGAAGGAATTGGAAGGATAAAACGGATAGGCAAATAACATGAAGAGACAAGAGGCATTAACAAAGAAGAATATATCATTTCCTTCCTAGTACTAATTGAAGAAATGTTAGCAATTGAAGTAGTGGCAATTTCTTAAGGTGCTAATAGCTGCAATGTGTCCTGGAAAGTGGATGACTCTGTCTCACATCCACATCAACAGTTATTTCCCTGGAATGCAGGAGTCTTATGCTGAAGAAGAATAAAGCTTTGCTTTATATAAGAAATACATACCCTTCTCAGCACTGTTCCTATCTTGCTCTAGACCAGTCTAGCTATGGTGATGGAGATGAAAAAATCTCTTTTACATTAAAACCATCACACACATGCTTCAAACTATGGGCATTTCTGCACAACAAGGTTCCTGCAAGTCATCCTGTCACAGTCCCAGCAGGGAAGGGAGTACAATAGGAATGCTCCCCTCTGCACAGGACTGGCTCCCTGTGGAAGAGAATGCGATAGTCACACATCTTCCTGCCACAGTAGGAAAGGAAGTGTCACCATCATGCTTCCTGCCCTTCTGTAGGACACGTACGTATGGAAGCATCGCATGATTGTGGTGGACACTAAATGGATTTCATCTGTTTAGCAAATATCCCATGAGCATGACAGATGGGGATGGGCTGGCAGTGGGCTGGCAATGACATTGTGCAGAAGCATGACCAGCCGACCACTGCCATCCTGTCCCCATAGAGGGACAGCCCCGTCACGTGGAAATGGCCTATATCTGCAAGAAGGATGCAGATTGGGGTTGTAACATAGGAAGACTTAGAATTTACCATTTCCATGAGTGTTATTGTCCATGCAAACATGGGCAAAGCAGACCTTACTCACAGTTAGACATTGTTAACAAAATTTGTAGCATGTATCTCACAAGTGGGACCATCAACAAAAAAGTTGTAGTATGTTCCAGGTTCTGGTCTGCTAGCAATGCTTTTTTGGTCAGGCTACTTTGTCCCTTTCTTCAGCACACAATTTTTGGGGTTATTTTCTCCATCACAACATTTCCTTGCATTGCCATCTCAGACACCACTCTTTCATGGGCCCTTTCCTCACGGGGTTATTAACGTGGGCCAATGTGTTTTGGCACAGAGCTGTTCTGCATGTGAGAGCGAACTAGGTTCACTTTATTTACCATCGTTCCACACATAATCCTGAATTAATGCGCCCCCATGTGGTGGGAAAGTGTGCTATCTGAAAACTGGAAAAAATCCCAAACAATTTTTAAGATCGAGCAGATTCGGACTTTCGCAGTGGTGCAGATACGCACATTCGCACCAATGCGAATTGGTGGGCAGCGGAGGGTGGGCTGTGGGTGTACTCACCTTCTCCAGCTGTCCCTGCCCACCAAAGGACAGGCAGGCACCATTTTTTGTTTTGTTCAGCAAACTTCACAAAATGGAGTAACCGGACAAAACATGGCACAGGCATGTTAAAAGAAGAGAGCTGTTTTCTATTTTGCAAATGTTTTACCATACTTGCTGGCATTAGACACACTGCCTTATAAGAGCACCCTATTTTCGGACTATATTATTTAGGAAAAAATATTTTAGTACTCTGTTCCTGGTTCCTGTCTGCTTGGGTGGGAGGAACCTCCATGCCCAGGCAGAAAGAAGAGGCTGTGTGTGTGTGTGTGTGTGTGTGTGTGTGAGAAGCTCCTTCCCCCCATTGCTCTCCTCCTTGCGAGGAAACTTTCCTGCCGAGGTTGGAAGGGGAGGGAGTGTGTGTGTGTGTGTGTGTGTGTGTAAGAAGCTCTTTCTCCTCATTCGTCTCTAGGGCAGGATTGTGTCGACGGCAGGGCAGAGATGAGCAGGGGGAGCGAGATCGCTCTCCCAACTTTGCTCTGCCAGGTGATCTGCCTGAGTGGGGGGAAGTTACCATATTTGCACCCCATTTTCAGAAGCCATTTGGGGGCGGGAGTGCCTCTTATACAATGGCAAATATGTTCCTACATAGGTACATACAAATGTACTGACCCAAAAGAGAAAAAAGCCAATCACAGCCGCCGGGGCAGGGTGAGGGGGTAGTGGGAGTGGTCACTGCTGAAGTAGTGTGAATGCATGAACTCGCACTCCTCCGACTCAAAAGGAAGCATACAGAGGAGCTGTGCGGAAGCAAATGAGGGAAAGCCCACATTATTTGGATCCAATAAGGCACAGTAAGAAACAGCATGAACCACTTCATGCGCCTCGTGGCGGAAAGGGCCATGGTGTATCCTGCTCTTTAGCTTATGGCTTTGCCTCATCCCAGAATTTGGATAATACCACAATGAGGGTGCCTGAAATCTGTTTGATTCTTTCATAGCATCCAACCACTCTTAACACTGTGGAGAATGTAACCTGTACTCTTCCAAATTCACCATTTGGGGTACTGACATGGATGTAATAAGTGGCAGTTTTCTTTTCCCCCAGCATGCTTCCCCTCAGAAAGCACCAAGCCTGGTCCAAAATGGATTTGACTGAGGATTTGGGCAAACCTAATGGACAACACTGGTTTCACGTTGCTTGTAATATGTATTATGAGCTACATAGGACACTTTAATGGAAATAGACTATAACTATTTTAATGATAAGTAGACAGAGAGCAAGGGTTAACAGAAGCTCTTGACTGTTTTTGTAGGGGGAGTTGGGTAGTGTACAAGCCATCTTGAGTTCTAGTTTGGGGAGTAACGTGGGATATCAATCAACCAAGCTATCAAATAAATAATGTGTGAGCTTAGTAAAGTGCTGAGATACAAAGTGTTGTGGCTGAAAAACTGTCCTAATTTTATCAGGATCCTTTTACCAACTCCAACATGTTCAGTGACACTCAGTGTCTCTGCCGCCTTGGCCAGCCATTTGAGCTGGAAAAGTCATTTGTTGACTCAAAATGGAGATGTGAAGTATAGCTCTGGAGACTCTGTTCTTTTCTAAGCTTGGCTGAATCCAGTTGTTCAAACTAGAGGAGGAATACTGCATTGATTTCTTGCTATACCTTCGGATGTTTCTTGTTTCCTAAATCTATTAGTTAGATCAATCTCATGTGACTTGGGAATGAGAAATAAGGAGATTTGATATATTCTCTCTCTCTCTCTGTTTTGTGCTAACTATTTATTTAGTCATTGCTGCCCTGAGAGATAATATATGTTGATATTATTTATTTGGTCTGTTGTATCATTTAGTTCATGTCTGCTGATTCTCCTTCCTCCCTAGCTCCCTCAAAAAGAACTGTACTGGGAAATGGTGCTACCAGCTCATGTGAAACTGAATGCAAATGTAGCTGAAGAGATATCAACGCCTAGTTTAGCCAGCTGTGTAGTTCAGCAAGACGCAGAGGGAGACTCTTCAGGCTTGTTGAGAGCAGAGAGCAAAGAGCTAAGAGAAAAGTCAGTCAAATTCTTGACTTTATCATGACCCACAAACTGCCTGCCATAGATGAAATGCCCTCTGGAACTCAGCTCTCTGTGTGCGTGGGTAGCAGAACTTGACAGTGGGCACATGCGTAATGGAACCCAGTGCTTTCAGTGTGCCTGGATGTGCATGTATTATGAACTCAAATGCAGCCATTTGTTCATGTGAGCAGAAGAGAACAGACAGAAATAATAAAAGAGGTGAGCTATATAAATCCACTTGACTTAACTAAAGGAACACATTTCTATATTCTTGCTCTTGATACTTTTTTGCCTGTTCCCTTTTTTTTTGCTTCAATAGTCTGAAAGTTTTTGCAGTACATGGAAATGTCACTGTCTGGGTGTGAGGCTGGAAGTTGTTATCATCTAACAGAAGGGAAAATGGAAGCATTGGTTTATACTTAAATTTGCCCATGAACATCAGGGCAGAGCAGACGACAGACTGGGAAGATGCACAACCCACACTGATACAATCTTCCTTACTATCAGGAGATATATTGTAATTCTATTTACATTGCAATAATTAACTATACATTTTTAACTATAAATATATATGCAGATTTTATACAGATTGGTTCTTCTTGACCGCTTTTTGGTTGTGCCTTATTTTATGGGGAGGGGCAGGGGGCTTATAAGTGATTACTTTTTACAGAGGTATAGAATCAGAGAATCATAGACTCATAAAGTTGGAAGAGACCCCAGAGGCCATCCAGTCCAACCCCCTGCTATGCAGGAACACCCATCAAACCACTTGCAACAGATGGCCATCCAGCCTCTGCTTAAAAACCTCGAAAGAAGGAGACTCCACCACACCCCAGGGCAGCATATTTCACTGCTGGACAGCTCGGACCATCAGGAAGTTCTTCCTGAGGTTCAAGTGGAATTTCCTTTCCTGTAGCTTGAATCCATTGCTCCTTGTCCTAGTCTCTGGAGCAACAGAAAACAAGCCCACTCCCTCCTCGACATGACATCCCTTCAAATATTTAAACATGGCTATCATGTCCCTTCTTATCATACCCTTCTGCAGGCTAAACATACCCAGCTCCCTAAGCCATTCCTTATAGGGCATGGCTTCCAGACCCTTCACCATTTTGGTTGCCTTCCTCTGGACAAGTTCCAGCTTCTCGATATCCTTGTTAAATTGAGGTGCCCAGAACTGGACACAGTATTCCAAATGAGGCCTAACCAATGCGGAATAGAGTGATACCGTTACCTCCCTTGATCTAGACACCATATTCCTATTGATGCAACCAAGAATCACGTTGGCTTTCTTGGCTGCCTCATCACACTGCTGATTCATGTTCAGCTTGTTATCTACCAAGACTCCTAGATCTCTTTCATATATACTGCTATCCAGCCACGCATCTCCCATCCTATATTTGTGCATTCCATTTTTTCTGCCTAAGTGTAGGGCTTTACATTTGTTGAGCTTGTGATATAGTGAAAGTGTTGGGGGTAAAAAGTTTTCCAAGGGTTTAGTCTTTTGTTTCTGATTTCCTAAGGAATTCTAAACAAGTCATTCTGTCTTTTTGCAAGGACTGTGTCAAACATCAACAAGGTAACTCACTGAGGACATGTATTTGTTTACAGAAACCTGTTAGAATGGTCTGTCTTCTATTTTCTGTGTGTGCATTTTCTCTTCCTTTGGAAGACCTATAAAAATCCTGATTTTTCAATAAAGCTTGGTTCATCTGATCAGATTACTGTTGCAACCAAGCTGATGAGGCTGAGAAGATATTCCCTCTTGGCCAGGAGTAATTGTGCGTATCTGTGTCTGTGTATATGTAGGTGTGTGTGACTCCTTCCCAACCTGATTCAGGGCCCAATCTCAGCTCTGTGTTTATATACCTGGGAAACAAGGGTGGACTGATATTTTTAGTCACTCCCAACAAAAGTAGCAACCCGGGATAAACATTTCGGAAAGAAAAACAGACTAGTTAATTCCCTTCCTGACATTTGGTAAGGAGAGGAGGGGGTGAGAAATTCAGATTTCAGGAAACAGAGCAGTGGGGGAGCCAGGGTGATACCAGCTTCCAGCAGGTTGTCCTTTGGGCCCTCACACCTGACAATACCACTGGTAGCACTCATGTGTCTAGCGTACATCTCACAGTGTCTCTGTGTAGCACCACAATGGCTGTAGACTTTTTGCTCTGGTTGTACATATTTCTCAGTTGTACATATTACCTTGTGAAACAGTGCTCAGTCTCAGTTGTTAGCACTTCAGATATTCCAGCCCTGAATCTTGATTTTGGAATTGGTTCTCAAGCCATGAATAAACAAACTTCACCTATATTGAGTCTAGACCTTGAAAAAAATACTTTTTTTGGACCAGTAGTATAGTCTAGGCCCCTCGGGGCTGAGGACCCTTTGTTTATCGTGGTTTTACACATCTGGAGGTTTCCTGGGGCTACGTAACGGGGATTTTACTGGCCTGACCTGGTTTTTGGTCTTTCTACCATGCTTGCCTACGTGCCCTTTCAGGGGACCTCTCTGGCACCCAGAGCTATATTTTAATATTAAAATTGTAGACCCCGGGATAGGGTTTCTGCCTTGAAGTAACCCACCCTTCCTTCCTTCCTTCCTTCCTTCCTTCCTTCCTTTGTCTTCTTGGTAAGCTTAATAAAGGTATTACTGCAATATGTATTTTGGAATCTCTCTGACTGGTAGCGTGGCTCTATAAGGAAGACCTCAAGTGTAGTTCTCCTCTGCACTGCTAGCCAAGGTCCTTTATCGGAAAGTATCAGGGACCGCGAGACTTTAAACAAGGAGAGCAATGTCTCCTCCCTTTCCCAGCAATGGTCCTTCCATAGTTAAGACTTGCTGAAGTCTGACTCAAAAACATTAAGCCCTGAGGTGAAATTCCACACTGAGAAAGGGCTGACATATTGAACACTTGTTTCCATCAGCACCAATTTGTTACTAACATTTTCTAATAAAGCCCAGGGTGGGGTGGAGAAATTCCTAAAATAAGTGAGTGTGAGGGAGATTTTTATTAAGGAGCTCATAGATCCTTCTTCACAGAGTCCTCCAGAAGAAAAGAGGGGGGGGGGGCAATAAAGCCGGGGGAGAAAAGAGCCAATCTCTTGTTATCTGCAGAGCGCTTATGGGTTCAGTGATTGAAATACTTCCACTGGCCCATGAATAATTATCTCTATCCTGAGTGCTTGCCAGCATGACGTATCTTCATTTCATTAAGGGGACAGGACTGGAATTGGCAATGGCAGAATTCATTTATCACATTTTAATAGAGAGGCAGCCTGGGAAGGGTGGGACTAATGAGATATTTCTAAAGAAATTAGCTGGCTTCTATTAGGAGGCTGTCTCCTGGCGCTGAGACTACAGCTGGTGACGGATAGTAGAGGGCTTGGCCCCTTGAGGCTTCCCTCCCTGCCACTCTTCTCCCCCTCTGCTTCGAGGCATATGATCTTTTTCTGATTATTCATCTGCTGTTCAAATAGGAGAATTATTAATACATGATGCAGAAATCTGGCTTGGAGATACCCCAGCGGCAATGCCTTTGCAAACTGGAGGGGGTTGAAATCCTCCTCCAAATCTTGGGAACTTGTATACCTCGAAGCCAAATATCAGAAGTGAGTGTTTTCTAGTAAGAGCATGTTAATTCACATGTGGTGGAACAGAGGTGGGAACGGTGTGGCCCTCCAGATCTTGTTGAACTGCAGCTCCCAGCATTCTTATAATTGGCTATGGGAGCTAAGTCTGCTGGGTGTTATACCCAAACAACATCTGCAGGACTGCTGCTTTCCACCCTGGTGCTAGACTATGTATGTTAACAATAGCAGCTGGTGGCTCCCATGTTAGTGTGACGGTGAATCTGCTCCAGGTTTTACTCTGAACTTTAAAGAACCTATGCAAGGTGCTGAAGTCTATCCCCAAAATAGGTTTAACATCTTGGATAGCTCCTTTAAAATATAGACCAAAGCCTGTGTTGGATTCATCACTCCACTGATATGGGAACTACCAGCCCCATTGATGGATATTAATGGAATATGTACACACAAGTTTCTTTTATAGATGTGTGTGTTCTTTTTAAGGTGCTGCAGAGGATGGTATTCCCTTTCTCCTTTCACAGTGCCCAATGCCCCCTCAACTTATTATACAGTCTATGAGGAACCCCCCCCGTCCCAATCCATGCCTTATGGAGAGCATGCAGGATTGGAGAAGAATCTGACAAATGCAAAATGATTACAGTAGTTCTGTGATTTCTGGAGGACCTTGAAAGATCTCAGCACTGATGTAATCATTTTGCATCTGGCTACAGTACATAGCCAGCTGCTTCTCTGATCCTGTCCACCCTCCATAAGGCACAGAATAGCCATGTGTGTGAGAGAGAGAGACAGAGCAAGAAGAGGTATATATAGGTTGGGAGTGATAGCGACGTACCTTCCAACATTTCCCAGATGAAACCCAGGGCACTTGTGGCTAAGCAACATCAGAATGTGTTGAAGATGGCAAAAGACGTTAATGAGGAAGAACACACAAGCTAGAAGAGGCTGCAGCAATCTGCTTTCATCTAAGCCTACTGGGAAGGACAAGATCCCACTCCTTTGTCTCCTGCCTGCCCAGTTAATTGATTACTTTTGCACTTTGAACTGAGTTTGCAGCAACCAACATTAACTGGGGACAAAGGGGGAAAGTGGGAGGAGGAAAGACAAATCAGGACATTTTAAAAGCAGCTGAACAAGGGGGACAACAGAGAATTAACTGCTAAACTGGGATGGTAGGAGGGTATGTAGTCATTATGTCACACTGCTGCAGGACTTTCTGTGAGGATAACAATGTCAGCCATCAATGGTGAGGGGGGTGCTACCTGTGTGGAGGGTGGTAGTGATGAAAAAAAAAGAGGCAAATAAGGGGTGCCACTTTTAGTTTTGTCTTTAAAATGTCATAATCTATTGAATCTTGTAAAGAATGCTCAGTTTAGTGTTACGTCACTGAATTCTTCTGGTTAAAAGTTCACAGAAAAATAGAATTGTCTTCTAAACAAATGAGCATCAGCAAGCAAGCAAAAGACTGGTTACTAGTATACTGCATAGCACTTCTGTTTACAAGCTTTTGCAGTAGGGACAATACGGACTGACTGAACAATTTAACTTTAGAAAACCTTGATGAATGACCTGAAACCTGAAAAACCACAGTTCTAAGAACTCACATGAACACAAGATTAAGAATCTATTCCCTAATTACAAAATCAGAGCAATCTAGAGACAGTAATTTGCAAGTTGGGCAATGTTTTTCACGTACCTCAGCCAGCAGATGCTGAAGGCAGACCCTCTGCCTTTCCTTCTGAGCCCTGTGGCTGCTTTGCTATGCTAGTCTACAGAGCCATGTACACGCAGACCTCCTGCAGCCTCTAACCTGGCTAATTACCCTCAAAAGTGGCAGAGACAGAGGAGTCTAACCCAGAACCATTGCTGAAGTGAGGTTCAGCTACCAAATTCAGCATCTGTATGTGGAATGGGGAAGTGGTAGCATCTTGTTATTTTCTGTGCAGAAAGTTCTGCTTTCTGCAAAGGAAAGTTGTTTTCCACAGAAACATTATTGACTGCACAATTACAATTTTCTGTGCAAACCACCTGCTCTCCACATATATTTTTCATCCAGAATGAGTCCTGAACTGCAAAGATTCTCCTGTTCAAGGTTTCCTGATATTCAAGAAACCTGTTTTTCAACCCTTTTCAAATTATTTTTCCATCCCTATGCTCCCTCTTGCCTTTCCATTCTCATAATCTCTGCTATGTATCTTTTCTTTACAGTTCACTCAAAGCTTGAGAGCTGCTGCCTCTCCCTTCTCTGTATGCTTCATTTTTTAACATAGCCCTTTAATGGTCACAGTGAATAGGCTTTAACATTTCTTGGCAGGACCCAGACCAAGCAACCAAATAGCTTCCTTGCCTTCAAACTCATTAGCTGCAAAATTGTATGTGTCTTTCCATATTGTCTGTCTAATAATCCCTAATTATGAAGAGCTCTCTGCATTACCAGCATTAACAACTTTTTCACTGAAATGCAGATGTTCACTACCTTTCTTTGCTTATTTCTGAGTAAGTAAATTCTCATTTTGCACTGTTAATGAAGGTAAAAGAAAATTTGCAACAGCAGAATGTGATCATGAGGGCAAAACCAGTTCATGTGGAAGAACAGACAAGCTAGAAGAGGCTGCAACATTTAGCTTTTGCCTGAACCTACAGGAAAGGGCACCATTCCACATCCTCCTCTCCCCTCCTTCCTGCTGAGTTAGCTGAATGCAAAATATTTTTGTATTTTGAGCTCAGTTTGCACCAATTGAAGTAAACCGGGGACAAACAAGGAAAGTGGGATGAGGAAAGAGAAGCTGGAACATTTAAAATTAGCTGCTGCTTTGTGCCACAAAGGCTACTTTATAGTCCGATTGGAATAGTTTGTTATAATCATCTTCAGGTACAAGTATTTCCTCAAAGATAATCTAGGAATTTTCCATGGGACAAGAGAGTGGATGAGGGTTGTATATGTTTTCATGATTTGGAGCAAAGGAAAGAAAGATGGGAGAAAGATTAGAAATTCTTCCTCAACTGCTTCTCCATTCCAAATCCCTTCTATAAATGTCCAGGGTTTTATTGGTAAACTGGTTTAAAATTTTTAAAATGAAAAGCAGCATATACATTCTGGAGAACAGATAAATAAATTACATGATTGGCTAGTTTCTGTTGTCAGTCCCTGCTAAAGTAAAGGCATTGATTCAATTAGATTTACCTATGTATTGATCCATCATCAGGTACTTCAGTATTTCTACTGTAACTGGAAGTAACCAGCAGGATTCCAGGCCTTTTTATTTTTGCAGCAAGTGCCCAGGGCAGTAGGTTTAGCTACAGAAGCAGTCAATTGGTCAGTCCAGTATGGGTCAGTCACAAGTTAGCTGAGCAAGATGCAGGGAGAAGCATGGGAGTGGTCTTTAGCCAGTCCAAAAGTTGTATTACAAAGTCACAAGTCCAGGTATATGAGCCAGCAAAGAATAAGCAGAATAGTCCAAAATGTAGTTAGACCAAGGTCAAGAAAAAACAGAAACACCAAAGAGTACTGCTAGGCAACCAGATAATACAGTTGTCAGCACTAAAGCTAGGAGCTGCAATATTTACCAGCAGCTCCTTCAAGGTCACCGTTATCTCATTAGTGCTAATTGGGGCAGTGTTTATTACTTAAATGGCATAGAGTTTGGCTTTTCTGCCCTTGTCTCTCAATGAAGGACAGGGGTATGTCTTCTTCAGCATCAGTAGACTCTGCCATGTTCTACTGGGGAGCACGATCCTCTACTGCCTTAGACCTCATCCCCTCAGACTCAGAGGAAGCTACAGCTTCTTGGCAATTTTTCTTTTCCTTGTCTGAGTTCTCCAAGGGGTGAGGTATGACAAAAGCTCCCAATGTGACATACGTACAGTCCACCCTCCACATTCATGGGTTTGACCTTCGCAAGCTTAATCCCGAGGCTTGTGCTTGCCTCCCCCTGCCATTTTCCATTCCCATGCATTCCTCACCCCAGACTTGCAAGGCTTGTATTTAAAATGGATTGTTTTTTTCCTTTTGGGTGAGTAAAGTGCCCCCCCCCGCTGGAGGCATGTCTTTTCTGCTATGTGGCTGCACATTCTGCTATGTAATGGCTGCTGATTGGCCAGGTGCTCTCTTTGCTCCTATCCCTCCTTTCTCAAAATGGCTGCTAGAAGTAGCTAGAACACCAGAACTCTGCTCTTCTCTGTCTGAGGGGAAAATGTCAGTAAGCCCTTTATCTTGTCCCCCCCCCCCAGGAATGCTGGGGCCAGAGGCAATCGCGGGGGTGAGAGTTATTCACAGTTTTTCCACTTTCATGAGGGTTCTGTGCCCCAAACCCTTGTGAATGTGGAAGGGTTACTGTTTATACATTTTGTTAAAAAAACCACAACTAAAACCACAGTATTTAATACAGAAGCATGACAATTTATAATAGCTGCAAAAACACAACTCATGAAAGATATAAAATATCATGCTGAGACAAAAATAAATTTAAAACAGTGCAGTAGAAAACATATAGCAAGTCCAAAGACTTGAGGGAAAAAAGCAGTCTTTGTCTAGCACTGAAATATTTGGCAAAGAAGATACCAGACAAGCATCTCTAAAGAGGGCGATGAGTTCTTCAGTTCGAGGGCTACCACTGCAAAGGCCCATTCACAAATGTCACCTGCCAAATCTTAGAATACAGTGGGGTGACCTTGGGCACATCACACACTCTCACTCCTAGAAGACCACAGGGGTATCTAACATGAACGGGGCCTAGGGCAATTGTGGAAGTTGTGTCCCTAGTTCCAGGGCTACTTCTTCTTCTTCTGCCACTTCCAACACTGCTTTTCTGCTCCTCCATGGCATTGGCATCCAGGGCACGTACCCTATGTGCCCCGCCCTAGATACACCTCTGCAAAAAACCCGGTGATATCTTTGCCTTAGGGTCTTAAAGGCACACAACAACAATGTTGTGTGAGCCCATTGCCTTCAATATGATTCATTGGCACCACTCACAAAATCTCCACAGTTGATGTTCCTGGCAAGAAAATGTAAGTCAAGGAAGCACTGCCACCTAGTTTTTTCATCATTGCTTCCCTTAAATAATAATAAAAAAAATACAGTAAGAGACTCAATTAATCTTTTAGTGTACTTCCTGCTTGTGATAACATTAACACCCCCATCCCATTATTATTTGGATTTATGCCTTTAATTTTGTCTTCCTTCTCTCAGAACATTTCTGTTTTTCATTTTCCTGGTAGATATGGCTCTTTTGAAATGATGCTGCATACTGGAGAAGAGACAGAATCTTGTAAACCCAGAATAATATTTAGGCCATAAAAATTTAGCAGAAGAATAGGGATGATAATAAAAGGGCTCCTGCTTTATCTTTCTTCTTTACTTCTTTTTGGATAATATTTTACAGCTGGTGAGTTATTAGCAGAAATGATGATCGAGCCCTGCCTAGCCATTATGCACTGAAGTTGGCTGTGTAGAAATGTTAGGCCTGACAATGTGAATAATGAGAAAAGCACAGAGGGTATATATGGGTGTGAGAATACAGTACAACAGATCATGGTGGTGATGGGGATATAGTTCAAAATCTGATACCTAGAGGCAAAATAGATAGTGAAATGCTTATTTATTAAGCAAAAATATCAGATAGCAAAATGGATAATAGTGGAGATAGTACTGAATATTGTACTTGCTCATTCTAGTTGAGGGGCCCATCATCATTTACTAAAACTGAAATAAGTACATAAAATTTTTTAAAAATTAGAATGAATAAATAGCCTACACCAAAGGAATCTAAAGCAACACTGGGGACCATGCAGACTTCCAACATTCTTCGACTCTATTAAACTTCACCATTGGCTAGACTGCATAGAACTGATGGAAGTTGCAATCCAACAACATTGAGAAGTTGAGCTGTCCCCCATCCCTGAGCTAATGGCAGCCTTTTGAAATCCAATATTTTAAATACGGGTAGGTTTATTTGTATTTTATTTCTGCTCTAGAATTCCTGTCATGTCTTCATCATGAGATCATCAGGAGTAGTGCTCCTCATGAGCGACCACTTCCTTGGGAGTGTGTGATCTCCTTTAGGGTAATCCTCTGTTTATAGTGAGTCCTAAAGTCTCTGTGTGCTCCATGGTTCAGATCTATTGAAACAATGGCCATTTCTGCACTAGACTGTTATAGTGCTGTTATTCCACTTTCAACATCCTATGGAATCCTGGGGTTTGCTGTTTAGGGAGGGGCTTCAAACCGCAAACCCCAGGATTCCATAGGATGTTGAAAGTGGAATAATAGCACTATAACAGTCTAGTGCAGAAATGGTCAATGAATCCAATGCTCAGAATCACAATTTCCAAATGCTCCAAAAAGAGATTGTGAGAAAGCAATTATTTCTTTGCTGCTAACCTGAAAATACTAGAATTGCTGATATGTATTAAAATTCCACTTGGTCTGATAATGTGGTAATTAAACATTTGATTGATTTTTTTTTATTTTTTTAGAAAAGGGAAATTAAAATAATTCGTATCAAAGAAGGTTGAGAATAGGCAGTGCCACTGTTACAGCACTGACTTATGGCAACTCTAAAATGAACCTGTCATGGGTTTTCTTGGCAAGATTTGCTTGTGTGTGAGAGAGGGGTTGCCTTTGCCTTGCTTAAGTGTGTGACTTGCTTAAGGTCACCCAGTAGATTCTCATGGCCTAGTCCTAGTCTTTTGGTCAAACCACTACACCATGCTGGTTCTCAGTACCACTGTTACCTCAGCAAAAATGAGCACAATTAATCTCTCGGAGCCAAAATGGAAGTGCATTGTTCAATCCTTTTACACTGAAAAGTAGACACAGTAACCCCTCTCACTATACATAGAATTTGCTGGAACAATATCATATGTGTCACACAACAGTATCATATCCTCCAACATTTCACAGATGAAAATTGGGACATGTGTGGACAAGCAACATCAGAATGTGGTCAAGATGGTGAAAGATATAAATAAGGAAGAAAACACAAGCTAGAAAAAAACTGCAGCAGTTTGCTTTTGCCTGAGCCTGCTGGGAAGTGTCTTCCCTCTGCTCTGCTCTCCATCCTTAATTGAGGGCCTTTCCACATGGGGAAATTGAAACGGTGCAGAGCGACCTCCGACGGAGGTCTGCGGCACCGTAGAGTGGACTGGAGCGGACTACTTTTTGTAGTTCCACACCTCAGTCTGCTCTGAAGCGACTGGAACTGGTCGCGCAGCATGCTTTTTAAAAACCTCTTTTTAGAGGTTTTTAAAAAGCACAGAGCGTGTGACTCTGTGTCGCTCTGTCGCTGGGCTCCGGTGCAGATTTGCAGGCATGCACTAGTGCGTGCCTGCAGATCTGCCAGGGGCGAGCTTTAGGCTGGTGAGCTTCTCCTGTTGGTGGAGAGCCTCCACCAACCGGAAGCTGCCATTTTGGACACCGGAGCAGTGCGGAGCGACGAGCTCGCACTGCTCCTCGTCCCGACGGACTCGCCCGGACACTGAAGAAGTCCAGTGAGTAGCATTTTTGCGCGGCCCCCCCCCACGCCTGGAAAGGGCCTGAGTTAACTGAGTGTAAACTATTTTTGCACTTTGAACTCAGCTTGTAGCAATTGAAATAAGCTGAGGACAAAGGAGGAGAGTGGGAGGAGTAGATAGAAACTGGAACATATTAAAAGCAGCTGGAAAAGTGGGAAACAGATGATTAATGAGGACTGTCCCTGCCAGACTGGGATAGTTGGAGAGTATGCAGAATCACTGAAAGATTGGTGGCTGTTTTGTTTTCATTTGAATACTATTTAGCTCTTTCTGTCATCATAGCAGTCATACTCTCTGTCTCATCAATTGAAAAATGATGTTGCTGTGTGTTATTTGGCCTTTAGTTCCAAATACCTACTTTATCTAGATACACTATGAGATGATATTATTCATGCTAAAGTCTTTTAAAAAGCCTTATAAATACTGCTATTGGAAAGCTTTAGAGTAAGGGTTTCTTGGACAGAATGCTATGCAGAATAGTTTTTCTTTTTTCTTTAATAATGCAACTATAATGTGAATTTCTTGGCTTGAACATATGAACCCATGGGGCCTGCCATGCATTAATCCTGGGAACACAGATTTATTCTCATTGTGAGAGTGTTACTCCTGAGGCCTGTGTGGCCGTATTTCAAACTATGGAGTAACTGGCTGCTGTCAGCAATACAGCAAGCCTTCATCTTCCTTTCCATTCTGTAAAAGGAATGACAGAACAAGTTTGAAAGGTGTTGGAACGTCTTCCATGTTACTAGTATACATTTAGAACTCCACATGAAAATGTCTGCTCTTCAGGAAGGTTTTCATGTCCCCCTCAATGTAAATATTCAGATATTCTAAGTCCAATGGTAAGCCAAGCCAGGGATGGGAGTATTTTTAAAAACATGTCTAGGAATCATGCAGCCTTTCGGAAGCTGTTGGACTACAGCTGCCAGCAAACCTAGCTAAAATAATCAACAGTAAAAAATGCTTGAAACTGCAGCCCAACCACCTTGTGAGGGCTGCATGATTTCTACCTGGGCTTTAAAGCAGATGTAGGTATCCAGATGTGGTTCTATTGTAGTGTCCATCAAGTTCAGCTAGCAAAATTGATAGTGAAGTATGCTGGGATTTGCAGGCCAGTAGTATATAGAGGAAATGAGCCAATGGCCATTTCCGCACTAGACTGTTATAGTGCTGTTATTCCACTTGCAACATCCTATGGAATCCTGGGGTTTGCAGTTTCGGGAATCCTATTTCGGGAAATAGGATGTTGCAAGTGGAATAATAGCACTATAACAGTCTAGTGCGGAAATGGCCAATGTTGTGTAATGGTTTGAGTGTTGGCCTATGACCCTGGAGACCAGGGTTAAATTCCCTGCCCAGCCATGGAAATTTACTGGGTGATCTTGGGTGCATCACACATTCTCAGTCCCAGAAAACCTCAAGACAGACTCTCCTTAGGGTTGCCATAAGACAGAAAAACAGCTTGAAGGCACACAACAACAACAACACAACAGTATCTTCTGGTTGGGGTGTAGCTATGGAGGCGGGGTGGGGGGTGGGCAAATGAGTGCATTGCTCTTCCAAATAGGAATTGTTCCCCTCAGTGAAATTTCCCTTCTTTCTCCAAATTACTAGCACTGCAGAAAGGGAGACACTCAGAATTATCCACATATGGAATATTTATGTTTTTGTGTTCAAGTACCTTTAGTAACTTTGTCTGCCCCTTTTCTTTGGATGCCTAAACTGTATTTTGAAATCCTCAACTGAAGTTTTAAGTTACCATAAGGCTAAAAATTTGGGGACTGAAAGAAAATTTCATGGGGGGGGGGCAGAATTCTTATTTGGAAGGAAAGTATTTTGCTTCTTCTATAGCTACACCTCTATGAGAGCCAAAATTATCCATCTCTGCTTAAAAAAATCTGTGAAAATGGAAGCTAGATTTTTTTAAAAAAGACATGGTACAATAATTAGCTATTATGATGCCAGTGTCTTTTGGTATTTGAGATTTGCACCTTGATTAAAATATCAATGGCTTGCTCTCAGTACAAGTGTTTGAATACAGGGCTTTACTGGAATCCTGAGAATTTCCCTTTCAGTTTCTATGAGATATTAAAGATATATTAAATCTGTTCAATTGCAGGAATTGCTAGATTTTGCTGGGCCCATGGGTGTGATGCCCAAGAGTGAATATTTCACGTTGCAAAATGTTTTTGTTTGTGGATGATAAAGCAGATGTCTTATATGATCTTAATCATAAAATGGCCTGCAGGTAAGGTTTTCAGAGTCTCCTCCTTATGTACTAGTTAAATTAACCGTTATACTTGTGCTCACAGCTGCGTTTAGGTAACAAGAACAACAGAATGAGAATTTTTTTTATGTGGCATGTAGTTTGCCCCTAATACATCAAATGCATAGCACTGCTATTGTTGAAAACAGCCATAGTTAGTCGATGTTAAAATTAATTGCTTAACATAAACTCCAATGCAGGTTCACATTTGGCTAAATGAGTCAATCACTTTCTTAAAAGTTTCCTGACTCTCTCAGCATTGAAATCATAGTCTGTCTCTTCCTTCATTTGCCATGACCCTAATTACTTTATTGACTAGAGTGATTCCACCAGTGAATGCCTTTTAATTTCTTTTAATCACAGCAAAGCCTTTTACTTAACAATAGAAAATGATTAATCTCCTTTAGGGATGGAATTAGAAGGTTGCTTACTTGTGTGCTCTCTGTAGCAAAATGATTAAATTAAAAAAAAAAATCCCACCCACATATTATACAAAGTGTCTTAGAATGTTAAAGCTAAGATGGAAGCAGTCTTATTAGCCTAAGATGAAACTATCTTTTTTCTCAACTTCTTAAAATGATTTGCTTTGGGGTGTTGTTTATTTGTCAGTTACTCCCAGCCCAGTGTTTACATAAAAAATTTGCATGGTCCCAGAACAGTGCAGTTAAGCAATATGGCCTAAAGGTATATAGTAGCTGATTGTAGATGGAAATACTCAAATTTATCTGAAATGTCCAGCTCCTCCTACACTGCATTGTTCCTACTTTTGAAGCTTTGAATATGGGATTGATCTATATAAGCATTAGAAACTGGGATACATGTACAGCAAGAAGGCATGGCCCCACCCTCACATTAGACTAGCTGTTCATATACAGGCTGCTCTTTAGATGAGGGGTGGGAATCATGCAGGCTTCCAGATGCTGTGGGGTTGTAATTCCCAGCAGCTTCTAGCTAGCATAGCCACTCGTGAACAATGCTAGGGACTGTATTCCCAATCCCCACTTTAGAGCTTTCAGCTAATGTGTGGAGGCCTGAATTTAAGATATGTCAGGATGCATGGCTCCTCCCATGATAATATTAGCAAACCCTGCGTAGCTTAATCTCTAGGAAGGAGAATTAGATTGGGCTTTCGCTATTACAACTTTGTAACCGGGGAAAATTATGATTTGCAACAATGCAGTGAATATCAATTGCAGTTTGTATCTTAGAGTAGGACCAAAGGCTTCAGGGAGTCCAGGTAATGCTGGAGGGCACCCGACATGGGAGGGGGAAGATCAGAGGGAGGACATGTGAAGGGCAGTCTACCAAGAACACAGTCTTGTGTTCTATTGTAGCAGCAGCCAACAGATGGGTGGATGGGGTGGGTAGGAAAGTGGGAGAGCTGAGGACAGCAGATAGGTAAGAATTGGGTGGGATTTGATTGGCCAGGATGAGGGAAGAGCTGGATTCTCTGGCTTGGATTTAATCTGAACCAAAGAAAACCTCAGGAGCTTTAATGTTTATTTTGTATTCAAGTGAACCATTATAAACCCCTGAGATTCATGTTTTTGAGTAGGAAATCCAAACTGCAGCAGAATCTCCACTTTGCAGATAGTTATGTATGCAGTTATTTGTGAAGTGTTGTTAACATGGAACAGAACAGGGACCAAAAATATATTGAACACAATGCTGGTTTTACATCTGGATAATAGACCAATTAAAATACAAATGAACTTAGGTTTCACATGTAAAAATGCCCTTTGAGTCTTGCATAATACACATTTCCTTATGCTGCTTCTGGCAACGCTTTCCAAAATCTGCTCCTGGCCGACAGCTAATCCTCTTGTAGAATTGCAAATAGGCCTTCTATTTTTTTTTCTGTTGAAGAATATTCATATGGACCGTTTGTAGTATAAAAAGTTTCATCCTAATGCAGTCTAATGCACGTTGTATCAGAGGTATTACAACTGTGTATACATTTATAGACCTCTCTATCTTGCCCTTTTCTAAAGATACAGTCTAAGTTTGTGGGTGAAGATTTTATAATGAAATATGTAGTTCTGGACATGCTTCTTCACACCTCAGGCAAAATCAGAACTACCAAGTGTAAGAGTTAGATTGTTAGCACAGGATGAGCTGCTGCAGGCAGAGACCCCTGCTTGCTTGATGAGTAGGAATGTAAATTCTAAAATGATTCATGCTCACATGTTAAATGAAAGAACAGGGAAAAAATATCTTCATTATGAGATGATGACTTTTTGTGTATATTAGTCTCTAAGAAAGCTTTTGCATTTTCAGGGTTGTTTTCTGTGCATTTCTGCCAAATGTACAGAACTGGGGAAAATGAGCTGATTGACTAGTTGTATGAACTTGTAAAAGTGGTAGCATTGGATGGGATGCTTATGTTTGTGTGATTAACCAACTGGCCCTTTTGTGATATCTCTCCCCTTCTTTCTCTCTCTCTTTCTGCTTAGCTTCACAAAGGGAAATGGCCCTTTTTATTTTTGCACAAAGACATTTTGTGTGAAATACAAAAACATGGCATAAAAAATCCTGCTTGGTGTTTTGGTCTCATATAGGAAGGAAAACATTTTATACAGAGTGTTGTACCTCTTTCTTTCCCATTTTAAGCTCTTTTAATTGACTGCTTTGGCTTAATATGATTGCTTATTTAGTTGTTTTCCATCATTATAACAGCTTGGTTTTAGCTGATCAATTTGTTTCAATTTATGCTGTAAGCTGCCTTTAGTCCTGTGTGGGAGAAAGTTGTTTTGTTGTTATTCACCATCAAGTCAATTTACTCTAGAAGCATCAGAACCCATATGATCTTGGAAGCTAAGAGGAGTCAGCCCTGCTTAGTATTTGAATGGGAGACTGAGAATGAATATCAGAGAAAGGAACTGGCAAAACCACCTCTGCGAAATTCAAGGGATTGCTGTAAGTTGACAGGTGACATGAAGGCACACATATGTATGAAATGAGAGACCTACAAAATTCACTGTCACCAACAGCCCTGCTCACAGGTCCTGCAAAGGCCATTTCCGCATGAGGCGAGCGAATCGCTCCCTGCCGCTACTCACCGGATCTTCTGGCAGTCCGGTCCGGGGTGAATCGGAGCAGTGCATGGTCGTAGATCCGCACTGCTCTGGCATCCAAAATGGCGGCTTCTGGTTGGTCGTGAGTCCCGACCAACTGATGAAGCTCGCCAGCTAAAGCCCGCCCTGCGCAGATCACAGGCTCGCATTGGTGCGAGCCTGTGAATCTGCACTGGAGAGCAGGAACGCAATGGCGCACGTCGGCATTTTGAAAGACTGGAAAAATCAGGTCTTTCAAAAACACGCTGGAGGACCACTTGGGGTCGTTCCAGAGCAGACTGAGGTGCGGATCTACGGTAAGTAGTCTGGACCCAGTCCGCTTCAAGGTGCAGACGTCCTCCGTGGAGGACGCACTGCACTGTTTTGCTTACTCCGTGCGGAAATGGCCAAAGTCAGGACTGCGGTTTCCGTGATTGAATCTATCCATTTATAATCTGCTCATTCTCTTTCCCTACTGCCTTCTACTTAACCATTATAGTCTTTTCCAATGAGTCACATCATCTCAAGATCGGAAAAAAGGCAATACATAACCAAATTTCTAATGGGGCTTGGAGAATCTAGGCTGGTATGACTTGTTTTGACCAAAATCTCACCAACTGGAAGATTCTCCCCCCACAATTCTTGCTGTTGACATTAGTTACAAATTCTGGGGCAGTTGACACCAAAGGTAATAGTGAGGATAAAGCGGTGGTGATTTCATTTATGAACCTTTTCAAAGAAGAATATGATAAATATTATAAATGTTTATATAATATTATATTATTATTGTTAATTAGTAGTATTATATTATAATATTACTTATGTTATAAATACACTCCAGCCCCACCTAGGGTGTTATTTTTTTTCTCTGACGCTGCTAATGATTTTTTAGCTATTTTATGCTTCATTAAGAAATATTTAGTAATCTCCAAACTTTTTCTCATTTGGATTTCCAAGAGTCTGAACTGTTAGCTTTAATTAACATTCACAATTATTTCTGATTCATATGGCTGTCACCATAATTTTAGGGTCCCTCCAGACTCAGAATCAAAATGTCAAAGCACATTCTATTCAAGTGGCCAAGCTGTATCTACGCTATCATGATGGAAAAGTGTCTCACTTTCAAAAACTTAAAATCTATTCATCAACCAGTGTCAAGCTTTTCATGAAAAAAGCTGTAGTTTAAAAGGCCTATAGCTATTCAAATTGCCTGAAGCTGAAATGTTTGAGTGCACTATAAATCAGAAGCTTTCAGTTTTAGACAATTTCAGACAAAAATGGGAATGTAACTAAGATGATGAGGATGATGAAATCTAAAATTTGACGCTAGGAAAACAAATGAGGAAGATGAAAGAAATGGAAGCAGAGATAAGTATGGTAAACAGGGAGATAATATTTCGTAGTATTAATTTGGCTGTTAACAGCAGTAGTTCTTATCTTTTAAGGGGCACAGTCTTCTTTGAGAATCTGATGAAAGCTATGGACCCTCTCAGACAAACTGCACTTGAGCACATATTGGAAATTGATTGCCTTCGCATGAAGTAGTCTGGAATGAAGAGTAAGTACAACGAACACTTTAAGACTAAACGTTTACTTTAAAATGAACTGAGACAAGAAACATTTTCAGTAGCCGGAAGAAATCATTTTTGCACTTGGTTTACAGACCCTCTTCCCTGAAACATATCCATGCCCTTCTGCCTCATGAACCCCTGGTTAAAAACCTGTCCTTCATGGCCATACTGAGGAATCTTTCTACTCACCAAAAGCTTACTTTGTGGAGTTAGAATGAGGTGGAAGAGTCCATACATCAGCTCCTGGTATTCCTTTAAAAAAAACAACTCATGGCTATAGGAGGAAAGGAACCTCCAGGGTTGTTCTGTTTGGTAATATGAGAATTCTGGGAAGCATTTCAGGGCAGATAAGGATTACAACAGATCCAGAGCCCACTTGCATCCTTGCCAACCAATTGGAGAGGTTTTTTTTTAATTGGCCTGCCTTTGCATCACCCGTCCTGGCTGGACTGTAATGGCAGTGCTTTGGAAGTCAAGGATCTTTACCACAATTATGATTGCTATCTTAGTTGTTCTATGGTGTTACCCCAAATGATGGGGGGCCGTAAGGTCCACCAGAAGTGCCAGCATTTCCTTAGAAATTGGGAGAATTACAGCTCAAAAGAGGCCTGTGGGAGGGGGGTAATGGCAGGATCTTTTCACCTGTGTATACCAGTACTAATTGTAGGACTCGAGTTAAAAGTTTAATCAGGGTGGGTTTTTTTTGGAAACTAGCATATGTACCTGGCGTTGCCTGGGATTTTATTTTCCTACAGGTAATACTTGTTAGAAATACCTTAAGGTAGCTTTACAATTTTTGGAAAGGCTTGATAAGAAAGGATGAAAAGTATTAGTTATGACTTTTTTTCCTTTTTTAAAAATATTATTACTAACTAAGCAAGGCATTTTTTTCCTGTTAAGAATTCACCAAACTGTTTTGTTCAGTACCTGTAACTTTCCCCCATATTCCCCAATCCAATCTGTATTCAGAATGTTAACATACAGAATTTGGGTTTCTGAGGGAATACACCGTACTCCTCCTCCTTGCTGCTGGACCTCATCTCCATAGCGACTGGTCTAGTAAAGGCAGGCACATTTGACTGAGGCTCAAGAGCTCTCTGGCTTGGAATTCTAAAGGCCCCTCCCTAAACTGCAAACCCCAGGATTCCATGGAATTCTCAAGCAGCCAATCATATGACATCTTCTCGCCTGACACAGCCAATCATATGAGGTCTTCTCTGCCTGACATAGATAAACAGACAAACTTTGACTTTTATATATCAGATCAGCAGACATACACACACAAGAAATCAACCATAGTCTCATGAACCATACAAGACTAGTGAAGGGAGAAGCTAGAATAGTTGAATAGAGGGAGATTTTAGGTGTAGAGAGTGATATTTACTGGTCCATAAGAAGGCCAAACAGAAGACTTCAGTCCAAGGGTAGCACAGAGCACAGGAATCTGGGGACTGATGTGCAGAGTGATGCCCAATGAGTTTCCGGGGATGGAACTTGGGTTTAAATACCCTTTTTCCTAGCCTGAAGGGGAGAGTGTTAATTACTCTCCGGCAGAGTAAACAAAAGGGGTCCAGAACAGGCTGATTGTCTTACTGTGGGTGACAAAACATCGATCGGAGTCCTGACAGCTTCTTAATGTCTTGGTTGGGTATGGTAAATGAGGAGGGTCTCTATAGGAAATGCACACAGTAGGGGGCTTGCCTGCCGTACCTAGGCAGTTTCGTTTACTATTATCTTGGTTGCCTGTACTGTCGAAAGATTATTGGAAGTCCATCAATTCTGGGCTTTCCCACCTAATCTTCTTGAACTTAGCTGAGCTGTCCTGACCTAGCCCATGCTTACAGCCAGTGTCCTGCTTCTGCATCCTTTTACCGTCATAAGACTCTAGTTTTTATATGAAAACGAACGAATGTACCCAGTGTTGCCTGGGATTTTATTTTCTCGTAGGTAATACTTGTTAGAAAGATTTGAGATTCTGTGTCTCTAATTCCCCAAATGGTCTTGTCCAGTACCTGTAACTTTCCCCCATATTCTCCAATCCAATCTGTATTCAGAGTTATTAACATACAGAGGTTGGGTTCCTGAGGGAATACACTGCCCTCCTCCTTGCTGCTAGGCCTCATCTCCGTAGCAACCAGCCCATTCAAGAGACTGAATAGCTCTCTGATGAGAATTCTAAATGTCTTTCCCTAAACTGAAAACCCCAGGATTCCACAGAATCTTCTTAGGCATCCAATCATATGAGGTCTTCACCTGACACAGATACAGACAATCAGACAAACTTTGACTTTTCTATATTAGATAATATACCTTTCCAATTTTGTCAACTAGCAGGATGGGATGTGTAAGGCAACTATGGCAAGGAAATGAGAATATTTGGCCAAACTCTGATTGAAAAGGTGGGCTATTACATCCTCATCATTTACAATTCATCTTCCATTCATCGCATTTTCAAAACCCTTCATTTCCCTTCAGATCCAGCAGCCACAGTTTGTGGAAGGCCCATGGTCCAGCATGATCTTGCTTATTTCCTCTTAGCACTTACTGTTATCATATAAGCTTTTGGGTCCTTCACCTGTCTGTTAATATGATATACAACAAACTAGGGCTGCCACTGAGTACAGTGATAGATCAGATATTATTTAAAATGAGGTGTAACAGATGCCTTGCTCTGTTGTCAAGCAGGGAAGAAGATGAACTCTTTTCATGATGCTCCAGTACTTGGCAAGTGGTAAATCAAGTGTTTTTGCTGAACTAAGATGCCTCTGGGCCTTGAACATTTGGTATGGTTGTCTTGGAAATTTTTTCTCTCCTCCTGCTGCTATGGGCATCTGATATCATTGAAACTCAAAGTTAATGGTATATGCATACATGAAATCTTCCATACATTCAGATGTGTAGGCTGTGATTACTTACAGGACTTTAAGGCATACTTCATCAGAAACTCTCATGAGGAAAAATGCTGGAATACTTCATATTTCAGCTTCATCCTCAGTGTTCTGAAACACTGGCAGAACGTATCCTGCAGATAAGTCTCTTTGAAGTATGGATGTTATTTTTGTTGTTGTGTGACTTCAAGTCATTTCTGACTTATAGTGACCCTAAGGTGAACCTATCATGAGGTTTTTTTGCAAGATTTGTTCAGAGGGGGTTTACCTTTGCCTTCCTCTCAGGCTGAAAGTATGACTTGCCCAAGGTCACCCAGTGGGTTTCTATGACTGAGTGGGGATTCAAACTCTGGTCTCCAGAGTCATAGTTCAACACTCAAACCACTACACCACACTGGCTGAAGTACGGCTAAATCTATTAATTTCACTTTGTTTGTTTTCCAATCTTGCATGTTGTTCACCCTGAACTTTCAGTTTTTGGTGAAAGACCAAAATGTATATTGTATAGATGGTATTAATCACACATATGTGGATTTTATTGGATTTTTGTCTAATATGCACATTGTTTGCAAGCAGTTTTCCTCACTCACTGTATTTCCCAATATAATAGAATGCAGTCCCTAACATTGGCTAGCCATCTGTTAGCAACTTACAGATGTACGTTCTCTTTCATGCAGTTGTGCTTTTTTGGCCATATTCAATTGGAGGTTGCAGAAGCTGAGTTGTGTGTGCAGCACCACTGTGCTTGTGGTGCATTTTGAGCATTGCACATGCAGCTGTGTACTGAGCATTGCACTTGGGCATTGCACATTTCTTTGCACATTCAGTTGCACAGTGTTGTAATTCACTAATGCAAAATTGAGTAAAATTATGGTCTTTGTCCTTGATGTAGAATTTCAGTTATCATTTGGGGTATAAGATATTATTTTGGGATATACAATTGTTACCCTGATTTCTGGGGGTCCTGGGAGGGACATCTAAGTGTGCTCAAACAATGGGGAGGGAATTAGCACAGAGCACAAGTTGGCAATGCGAGAGGCAGGGTAACGTAGCGAGATCTTAAACCCTATGTCTACGGGGTCAGGCCGAGTCAAGGATGAGGCAGATGTTGAAATTAATAATTGTTTTATTGAAATACAATCACACCAGTGTATGCAACATACTCACACAAGAAGCTATAGAAATAAAGGTAGGAGTGGATAGTGGGATTTTTAGAGGAGGTTTGGTATGGGAAATACTATACCTGTCCTGAAGCGCGGTTATAAGCAGAGAAGCTGGGGAATGTGGGTTCTCAGCACGTGGAGCTGAGGGGAAGGCTCGCTAGACAAAGCGACAGCAACGTGGGATGGAAGCCAAGAGCAATCCGAGGAAGCGCTCAAAGTCGGGCGTTCTTATAGGGAAAATGGTGGCTACAGGCTAGTCCGTACTTGGGGAAAACAATGAGTTTGGGGCTGGAGACAAAGCCTCCGAAAGGTCAGTACTTTAGATGATTGAGTTATAGCCAGATTGTCACTAGAGTAGCCAGTATGCAAACGCGGAGTGCTTGAGAGTTATATAGGACGCTCATCAAGCTGCCTGCGCGCGGCAGGGGATCTTTTGTAAGTAGCGTGCATACGTAATGTGGTACTTGCCTTGAGGTCTCCTGAAGCTGCATTAGGCAATGACTGGCCTGCCTGGATCGGAATTTGAATGGTTCGGCTATTGTCGGCCGTGCCTGTGTGCGTGCTTGTCTGGGGGCCTCACAAGCACATGGAGAGGAATGGGTAGAGAAGGCCGAATTATTGATATCAAAATGATATCTTAATATCCCACAAGCTCGGGCTAGAAACAGTGGTAATACAGTATATAAAGCATTTCCCAACAATTTTTTTAATGAATTTGCATATTTGTATGTATACATTTCCATAATGTATACTACTTTTGAAAATGGTTAGTTCTATAATTCGAGTGTGGTACTACAGAGTTTCTAAAGTTCCGTGATGAAATAATACCTTCCCCAATTCTCTGTATAGGGACCTTCCAGCAGTAAGCCTGCTGGTAATACAAATCTGGTACCAGGGAGCCCTCTGTCTGAACAAAACAACAGGACTATGTCTCATTTGCAGGATTTACAAAGAATCCTCACTAACAAACACAGCTGATTGCTATGTATAATTGTTTTCCATTTATTGTCCAGTTAGTATTGATTTTTTAGAGAAGTTAATTGTGTTGGTGGTGGAATGGGGCATTGCAAAGCTAAGTGGCCCCCTGTTTTGACAGCAGCGTATCTGACCCTGTCAAGGGAAAGAAGCTGAAAAAATTCAGAGCTGCTGCAAAATGGCCATTTTCTTTCCTTGTAGCTATTAATTAATTCAAGCAGAGGAAGATTCATCGCATGAAGATGACCCATTTGGGGCTTGTGCTGAAAACTGGTATTCTGTGAATTAAAAAGTAATCAGAAAAAGCCAGGCCCATATCCAAAAGTAAATCTCTCGTTGACAGAAACCCAGCAATATAATCTTTTGGAAATCAAAGGTAATTAATTATTACAGTCTAGGTATCCATATACAAGCCATTGGGAGTACAGGAGTATGTTCTATTTTCTTGTTCCAATCAAGATCACATTGCTGAAGTCTAATTCCGTATTGTTATGTAGGACATCAAATGCTTTATTGTTTTCTTATCATGGGTGGAGATGTGTCAAGCCTCTTGTCATCCACAATTCAGAGACAACTTGTTTTGTATATGTGCCTTATAGATAAGAAGAACAGATGATCCTTCCAGGTGACCCGAAGTGACTCACAGAGGAGCTGCCACCATGGAGAGCTAGCAGCACCTCGATATTGCAGTTCTGTTGTGCTGAGCAGCAGTTGTTAGCAGCTATACACCTCATGCTTTGATATGGTTTAATTGGCATACATTGAAATTGATATAAAATATATAAATTATACTCTGATATGGCTGGACAACCCTGCTGGATAAGAGGAAAGGTGGCTGAACACGTGTTTTATGAAATCTAAGTCAAGAAGGACCCCCCCCCCCCCCAAGGCACAGCCAGGTCAGTCAGGAAATCACCAGGAGACTCTGGAAATAATGGGCTACTGCTAGCCTTAACAACTCTGCTTTCTTAAACAATAGTGACTGGGAAGTTCACATCAGACCACTGATTGTCTCAAGTCTTCTTCCCTTCACCCTGCAATCTATCCCATTATACTCAAACACATCCCCAAACACTGAGCTGTCAAACAACCATTAGCCCCTTTTGTCACCTAACAATAAAACCATCAGCTCGTTCCAGACCATGTTGTCTGCTTGGTGAACTCCACTGTTCACTTGACTAGAGAGCCATTCACATCCATGCCCTCCAGGTAGAAATTGTGTATAAAAAATCCCAGTTTTGGTCAGCTAGCTTGCAGCATATTGACTGCTAGCAGCCACTCTGCTACTCTGATTCCTGATTGTGTACTGTCCTTAGACACAAGTCTAAGCCACATCACTGCGTCTTCACTGCTCTTCTAGATCAGTAAATATCCCCAACTCCCTGAAGTCTCTCTAACAACCTTTCCTCATTTTATCTTTGGTTAGCCTCACATTGCTCTGTGACTGTTTGGATCTTGTGTGTAAATGATTGAACTTCCCTCAATAAAACACATTTTAGTTTACTTCCGACTATCTCACTGGTTCTTTCCTGCAATCGATCCCGTGAATGTTGATGTCAAAGATCTTGTTGGTTTACACCCATCTCACAGACCTCCTCATGTTGGTCTGATAATTCTTCACCTTCGCATGGAAGTACTGGCATTGTGAGTGGATCCCTGAGTCACCCACATTTTGGAGTATCACGTTGTCAGGGGAAATTGCCCTTCATTGCAGTCTCCTTGCCAGCCACACATCCCACATACTGTCTGGTATGTCTATATGTGCTTATGTGTCCGAGTGACATGTGGGCAGGTGGGTGCGGGTAGAGTGAATGGTATCAGTGTTGTGTAAGGTGTGTTAGTGTATGTATGAGAGATGTGTGTCCATGTATGGTTGAGATTGTGAAGGATGTGCATATGTGAGTGTGAATGGCATGTGTGTTAGAATGGATGAGCCCTACCCATTTTGATTTACTGAAAGGATGCATCAGATAATGAAGTAGATGTGTCATTAACTCTTTAGCAGAAAATTTTGGGCCAGAGGCAAACATAACATGGAAAGTATAGGAATAGTGTCCTACACCACAAAAAATAGAACAAAGTGTTTGATTCAAAATTTGATTCAAAGTTTGATTCAAAATTATATGCAAATGTGAAATGAAACAATGGTCAGGTAAGCTAGGATTCTGAACCTCCTAGAGACCACCTGAAAGTCTTCTAAAATGTATCCAAGAATTATTTTTAATTTAACCAATCTCTGCTTATGATTTCTGTTTTGGTGGCCAGATGTATAGATCTATACTTTTTTTTTAAAAAATTGCTATGAGTACCTCTTTGAGGCAGTTTGCTCAGTAAGGGATTCTGGAGGCAGCTGCTGTTTACCTTGCCAGTTGTATGCAGGCACACACAACTACTGCTGGATTGGCTGCAGCAGAATCTTACTCTTCCAGCTCAATCGTTATACATTATTTGCTACAGACATGCTACTGCAATCTCACATGGAAAGTTTGTTTCAAATCATCGCAAACAAGAAGGTGAGGGCCAGGCATAAAAAGACTTTGCAAAAAGCAGCTTCTTTGCCAGAGGCTTTGCTATCTGATGTATGTCCATGACTTATTTCTCAATATCTGCAAAAACTCTGAGTAAATTTTGTCCTCCCCAGCAACTGCTGTGTGTGCCCAAACCTTAAGCAGGACATTTTGCTCCATATCTCAGCTTCTATAAGGGCTACAGACTAATTTTTTTTAAATGAAAGCTTGGAAGCTGGACCAGATGGTGTACCAGACAGGCACTGGGTGGCATGCCAAGAATCCAGATAAAACTTGGCCAAACTGGAGGCATGGCAACCTTACCCACAGTAGCCTGCTTCACATGTGCATACACGTTCACATTCCCTTTGATTTTAGCACATTTTGTTGTGTTGCAACCTTGAAATGAAATATAGTTAATTCAAATTGTTGCCACTTGATGTACACAAAGCACTCAGTACTATGAAGGTGCAAAATATTTTTATGGTGGCACAAAAATTATAGATAAAAAACCCTGCTACTTGTATATTGTGTAAGTATTCACGTCCTTTGCTATGACATGGTATGTATATTGACTCTGTTATTTTTAAATAGGCTAATAAATATTTTTTAAAAAAATAATAATAAAAAAGCCCTGTTGCAAATCATTGCCTCAGGAATTCACATAACTAGTTGTCATACTGAGTTTATTTCCAGCCCCCAAGACTGACTTCTACCCTTGAAAAGGAGTAGGAAATTCCCCAGCGTTCACTAATTCTCATGCTGCCACCACCCACTGAATTCTGAATTACTAAGCAGGACAGCGGGACCCTGCTCAGTGGATTGCCAATCTCTATGCTTAAGGACCTTTCCCTTCCCTCACCTTCCCCTTCTGAGTGAGAGAAGTCCTATCTAAGCGTGTGCTGAATAATGGTGTGGGAATGGAGAGGAAACAGAGGTTTTACAGAAAAGCATTTATTTTAAGGCATGCGAGTAAACAAGACAATAATGCACATGAGAGGCTCCCCCCTCTCAGGTACGCTTAAGTTACAAGTAGTTGTAACAACAGATACATTCTTAAGATCAGCCAACCTCCCAAAATAATAAAAAGCCCTAACGTGACTACCTTATTCTAGTTACCCACATTTGGGTTCACAGGCTTAGATGGTCTAGGAGAGGAATGAGACCAGGGGGCGAGGCCTAGGGTCTGCAGCCTACTACTGGCACAGATCCCATCTCCAGGAGGTTCCTTTGTTGACTCTGTCCTACATGGTCTCTCAAGGATTTTTATAACTTCTCCTTCGAAGCATCTCGAAGCATCTCAAATGCTCACCTCTTTCCCCTTGATTGGGCAATTCTCCCCCCATCACTTGTGAGGCTGACCCACAGTAAAAATGTAACCTAATCCCAACACCTCATTAACCCTTGGTTTACCTGAAGAGGGAAGTATCCCCCTTCAGCCAAGTCTAGATAATGGGAATCCCTATTATCACACTAGTTTGAATGGATTCAATTTCCCTGTACATTTTCAGTGCTACATGATTTTGGATTAAGCATACCAGTTTCTGGAAAGCCGCAAACTTTGTTAAAGAATAAATCTACAGTTTTTTCATTATATGTTCACTGAACAGTAGCACAACCCCAAGATAAGGATGACTACATGTATGTACAAACAGTATCATCAAGACCAAGGAGTTATGGGACAAGTCTGGGATAATATTGTGCAGAAGCACCAGTCAGGATTGGGCTTTAAAAAAAAATGCTATGACCATCCCCTAGAGCACTGTTATATCCATTCTTAAAGAATGGATCATTTGCAAGTCTGCATAGAGAAGGCCATCCATCCAAACTCAATGACTGTGTAAGAAGTACGCTGGTCAAATAAGCAACAGTGATTTCAATGGTAATTCTTCAGGAACTATAAAGATCTGCAACTGTCTGTCTACTGTCTACGGGACAACTATTACCCAGACACTGGAGAAAACTGGGATTTATGGAAGAATGGTGAGAAGAAAACCACAGTATTGAGTATCTTCAGTACATCAAGTGGTAACAATGCCTATTAAATCTATTTCAGTTCCACATGATAACTCAAAAAAGTGTGAAGAAGTCAATGTAGGTGTGTGAACACCTCTGTAAGGCACTTTAGGCTTTAAATTGCCATCTTCATTGTGCCCTCTAAAGACTTTTCTATGTCATTTGGACCAGAATGAAGGTTCCTACAGTGTAGAATTTTCTCTATCAAAATGTCTTATGTTTAGTTTTCTACCGAAAACAAGCCAATTTGTCATCCATTTTACTATAAGTAATTGATAATACAGATACTGTATGAGAGCCAGAATGGTATAGTGGTCTGTGTTGGACTAGAAGTCTCAGAGATCAGGACTTGAATTTCCACCTAACCATGGAAACCCAACAAGTGATCTTGGGCAAGTCACGTTGTTATCCTCAAGAGAAGGCAATGGAAAACCCCTCCTGAACAAATCTTGCCAAGAAAACCCCATTATAGGTTCACTTAAGGATTGCCATAAGGTGGAACAACTTGAAGGTATACAACAACAAAGATATTGCATATTTAATGTGTGCATTGTTTTACATTGCATGTTTTATGATTCTTGTGCAACAGCTTGAAATCTTTAGATATAAGAGCTTTACAAATATTTGCAAATAAAGAGATTCTGGTATACCATACAAGCTAATATGCAAAAAAAATAAATAAAAAAAAAAAAAAATTGAAACTAAAAATTAAATTAGTTCCAGAATTCTTTTTATTGGGAATTTTTGGTGCAGATAACAGTATGGATTTCTGTACCAAAAGATTAGCTTAGCATTTGATCATGGCAGCCAGATTTGTCTATGTGAAATACTGGAAATCGACTTACATCTCCACTGTCGATGAATGGTTAGAGAAAGTTATTGAAATTGCACAGATGGACAAAATGACTTATAGATTGGAGAACATGATGGATAGTAAGTTCTATAAGGCCTGGGAGTTGCTTACAGTATTTCTTCAAAACAAGGAAATTCCAAGCAATGGTCTTCAGCTTTGAGTATTTAGGAGTGATTATGGGACCCCTTCTTGGACCTAGTTTATTTTAATTTCTGTCTTTAGTTTTATGGGGGAATATGCTACATTTCAGTAATATGGTATGTCTTCACAGATTAAGTAGGAATGATACAATTTATTGTTAATATTTGTAATCATAAATTATTGGTGGTATTCCCCAGGTAATATTGTGGACGGAGGTGGAAGAAGGAGAAGAAGTTTTTGATGTAATTGATTTTTCTTAAGCAGAATAGGGATGTGAAGGAATACCATTAATATTATGTTTGAGACAACAAGGAGTTATTGTGAACAATGGTATTGTTATTATACAACTAGAGGTTGACACAGATGTATGACAATCAGAACACCAGTTTCTCCTGTTCTTATATGGGGAGGTTTATTTCATGATATTTTTGAGAATATAATAAGGGTGTATCTCACTCAAGGGGGAAGTTCTCTATGTTTTGGTCATCAATCATGTAATTAGTATATAGTATTTGTATTATTTATATATATGTGTATTAATATGTTTGTAGGTGGTTATGTGTAGATTGTATATTGTCATGTAGGGGTTTTTTTGTTTAATTTTTCAATAAAAATATTTAAAAAACCAAAAAAAAAACAAATATTTGCAAATAAATCAATGTATGAATGGCGATCTTCAACCAAATGACAATCATGGAGTCATATCTCAAGTTAAGGAAATTTCTGGAACGAACAGTTCTTGTCTCTCCTCTTCCACTACCCATAGAGCCACCAATGTTACCAGAAATACCTCTCCAGAAGGTTGGGTGAACCTTTATGAATAATCTGGAAGGGGGTGCTGGGGATTAGCAAGGAAGGGGAGAATCACGTGGAATCAGTTAAAGGTCTCCAGAATACTGCCATTGACTCAAGTGGATGAAGCAGAAGTGATCCATTGGATTCTTCTGGCCTTGATCATAGAGGAAGGAGGAAGCTGTTTGATGAGTGAAATTCTTTCTGCTGTGAAGTCAACAATAAAGCTTTGATTGACCTGGCTGGAGGCAGAATTTCCTTATTGATTTGAAGAGCTGTTGGCCCAGATGTTTTCAGCACTGCTGCTTTTGGTGTATAAAGGAGCTAAAAAAACTATGAATATCTATCTATCCACAAGTATATGAGAAGGTGATGCTCTTATTTTTTAGTGAAATTCAAACAGCAGCTTATCAAAAATGTGTTTATTATTCCAATTATGTTGGAGGCGCACATGCTTAAGAAAACTTCAATGAGGTTTTTAATTGGTGTACTTTCTAGGGCATGCTCTGTGTTTGATCATTTTGGATAATACAAATGCAGAAAAAAAGAAAAATAAATTGATGGAGCACAGAGCGGAAAGATGAAAGCCGCATGGGGCATAGAGCAATATAGCACTGACACGAATGTTGCTAATGAGCGCATTTCTATTTGTTATTGATTTTTCTACTTCTTTCAAAAAAGGGATTTTCTTTTCTTAAAAACCCCATGTATTTTGATGATTGCTTTTCATTGATGGCAAAGGATGTATTTATTTTTCTGGCAAAGGACAACTCTTCAGGTTCCTGATGTGCTGGAGGCAAGAAAAAGGAGATCATACTGAAGTGAAGTCAAGTAACTATGCTTGGAAGAAAAAGAATATGTAAGTGAAGATGAGGAAGGTAAGAAAGAAGCATATGGATTTGTGTTAAGGCTGTTGTCACTGGTACATCTTGTCAGCCTTCAACCCACATTTGCCTGAATAGAACTAGATACTGATCTCCTTTATGTACATACAGAATTCTTCATTTCTCAGTAACCTAGATAGTACAGTTGCACACACACTGCTCTGTGCTTATAAGGTGTTCAGAAGAACACACTTCATGTATTGGGATGTGGGGTCATGACTGCCAGGCATGTTCACCCACTGCTTGTGCATGTGGTAGTCATGTTCTGTTGGCTGAATATTAGAATGATTAGAATTATTGTGTATATTGATACATTGATCCAGTGAGCTGCATTAATCACATGTGAGGTACCTCAATAGCTGGGTCAGGGCCACTGCGTATGGTCTTCAGTGTTCCTCATGTGTCTTTTTAGCATGTGAAAGAGTTCATTTGAATCTTCTGGCACAATTCTTTAACATGTTGAACTCTTGTGGGGATCAGTGGGTACGATCATGGTCAGATATATCCATTTTTAATTTGTACCCCAGTGGATATGTGAGTGAATAGGCTTCCCACACTTATCTGACAAGTTAGGGTCTGGAGCACTGTGAGAAAGTGGAAATGGTCAGAAAGTGAAACCTATCTATTGTAGGGAACATGAAGGACTTATGGAGGCTCACTTGGGACCAACTGATTACTCACACTGCTTGTAAAGTCTTTCAACTGCCTTGGTGCCTTTCCCCTGTCTGAGCGCTCTTTGCAAGCAAGGGATACACTCATTCATATGAAAGATATAGGAAACAAACAAACAAACAAACAAAATCTATACATATAAACTCAAAGCTCCCCTCCTCCTTCTCACATATTTTTGGCAGTATTTGTGTCATTGTTGCTATTCATTTCTGGTGCACTGTTGCGTGCATACACCGCTATGTAATCTTCTTCCTTTTAGTGTCCTACGCTGCCTATTTACCTTGGTCATCTCTATACATGATTTGGTCTTTGGTCTTTATCACATGAAGTAGGCAAATCCAAACTGTCTCCCACCAGGAGAACAACAGAAAATGAATGAAATAGTGTGATAAGTCCTACCCAAAGACACTGTTATCCTGCAGTAAGCGAGATTTACTTGCCTTGTGTGATAAAGCCCTTTCTCTTAATCTTCTTCTGTCTCTCCCCTTCTACTGAATACACTGAACCCATTATTTCATTCTCTCTCTCTCTCTCTCTCTCTCTCTTTCACACACACACACCCCCCTCTACAGTTTCCTTCCTCTGGAAATTCTGTGGCATAGGGCAGTGCAATGCAATGCAGACTTCCTCTTCCTGGTCCTCCCTCTTCTTTCTCCTTTGTGGTCCTGGCCATGGCACTTCTTGCTTGCACCTGCCTGCCACTTGGGGGAGGCAGTGAAAGCAGGAAGAGCAATACAGTAATGATTCCATGAAAATGCTCCCTGAATGATACAAGCTTCATTTAGAGAAAATGTATTTTACATTTTGGCTTAATGCCTCCCCCTCTCATGTATTTTAATGTAGTTATTAAGGCATAGGCTCCAGTCTCTGGTGCAGGTATTACTGATGAGCTACTTCATCAACAGAGAGGGGCTTGAGCTCACCATATCTAGTGGTAGTCCTCTTTGCTACCGAAAGAATATTTTGTTTCATCCTGTCATAAGTCAGGGCTGCATAATGATATACTCATGTAAGCTAACTTGTTGCTGCAAATGGCAGGACAAGTTTGAATGTCTTTGCTCATGGATAGGTGTTTCCGTTTGCAATGTCTTCCTGAGCAGGATAGCAGCAGCAATGTGGAATTGCTTTTCCCAGTAACTTCAGGAAAAGTTAGAAGGATGTGCCGGTAAATCAAGGATCCAACTTTACTGAAAGAAATACACTTCTGTCCCACACTCTGACAGACCAGAATCTGAACAGAATAGAACATTCTAATATGGTACCATACACATTGCCAGTTTACTTGTACATTGTGCATGTGCCAGGGGAACTTTCCATCCAGCTAAGATTCCTACACAGATATTTAGATTGACATCCCAGGTGAGGCACAAAAACTGGCCTTCTACATCCACGTAAATAACCCAACCCTCAGTCTTTGCTATCAGAAGATCCTTAACTTTGATATGTTAGGGATGAAGACACATTCTGAGTGTAACTTTGGCTGTATCAGTTTGTTTTTCTGGAGCAAAGTTCTGAGGCACACAATTCTAAAGAGATACAAGGATTTTTCTAAGTTAGCTCAAGCAAATCCACATTAGTTTTTCCTTCGTCTTCAGTAATTACTAAGTTTTATTATTATTGTCCATATTGCCTTTTCCTCCTTGTTGTCAGATATGCTGCATGATCTTAAGGCTGTTTGGTTATAGATAATTCCCAGCTAGTTTAGACCAACAATGTAATTGTGTTTAGGGTGGTATTTGAAATGAATACTGCTCAAAGCTTGCTTTATTCATTCATATTTTACACCTACCTCCAGTGATACAGTTAAAGAACAGGCGCCAAAGGATTCATTGTTGCTGTGGTGTTTGTCTGCCTGTTTGTTTGTTTATTTAGTGCCATCACTGTACATGATGCTTTACAAGAAAAGGCACATGAAAGAACAATTCCCTGCCCTCAGGCTTACAACCTAAAGAATGTGAGACATGGGGAGGGGGGGAGGGCATGTGTTATCATTGCTTTAGGATAGATTTCCTCCCACACCCACAGGGATCTTCCACATATGGATTCATTATAGTACAACCTCCAATGTTTGACATATGGTATTATATAAACATTTCATATACACAAGGGTGAACATTTTTAAGTGCAGTAGCAAGGGAATAAATTGTTTCCAGAGAGCCTAGATGAAAAATCTCCAGAAATGTTTAGATATAATCCTGAAATAGGTAATTTCCTGCAGTTGTGAATGTCTGTACTCACTGGGTTCCTTAAGATATTAGTCAATTCAGGATGCCAAGCAGAAAACTTGTTAGGATTATGGGATACTACCTGAGGACCAATGTGGGGGAAACAAATACATTCAGCATGAAGTCAATGTCTTGCCATGTGAAGGAAGTAGCAGATATGAACATGTGGTCAACGTGGGTAGGCGTTGAAGATGTGCAGCAAGTGACAAACAAACAGGGTCTCTACAAAAATGCTGTCACAAGAGCAGAGGTGGTGCACAGGGGCTATACCGGAAGTTAAAACAAAGAACGGTGAATTATTGCGTCCATTGCCGAGCTCTGGATATGAATAATCATCATGCTAGCCACATGATAGGAGCAAGGTGAATCCAGTGCTAGTTGTGATAGATGGTATGCCACCTGCTTGGTGGAAATGAATGACTGGGCAAATTACATTCATAAATACTTTTGTCAACTTTTTGACCAAGGCTTCTTTCTCTATGTACAGCCAAAGGAAGGTGAATAAAATGGTACAGTCCTGAGGTGTTAGAAAGAACTGTACCACTTCAGACACTAGGTGGAAGATTATATGGTGCATGAATGTGCTCATATGCACATTTTGAAACAGACAGCTATCATTGGCCATTTCCGCACGGGGCGAGGGAATCACCCCGCGCCACTACTTACCGGATCTTCTGGCTCCCCGGTCCGGTCCAGGCTGCTCCGGAGCAGTGTGTGGTCATTGATCTGCTCTGCTCCAGCATCCAAAATGGCGGCTTCCGGTTGGTCGTGGGTCTCAACCAACTGCTGAAGCTCGCCAGCCTAAAGGCCACCCTCGGCAGATTGCAGGCTCGCATTGGTGCGAGCCTGCGAATCTGCACAAGGGAGCAGGCTCGCAGTGGCGTGCTCCATGCTTTTGAAAGACCAGAAAAATCAGGTCTTTCAAAAGCACGCTGGAGAACCAGTTGGTGTCGTTCCGGAGCGGACTGAGGTGCGGATCTACAGTAAGTAGTCCGGACCCAGTCTGCTCCAAGGTGCAGACGTCCTCCGTGGAGGATGCACTGCACCGTTTTTATTACCCCGTGTGGAAATGGCCACAGAGGAGAGAAGGCTCATCTTCATGAAGAGACAAGAGCCTATAAACAATTTCAGTTTTGAAAAACAAGCAACAGCTTTTACTTAATGTTGACATAGATCTGCTATAACTCACCTTTCTATGTTACTTTAATTTCATTTTTTATCCTGCTGTTCCAAGAAAAAAGTGACTCAAGGCAGATGTCAATAATTTAAAACACATTAATAAATAAAACAATCACAATAATTAATGAACATCAAAATTATTATTCTTTGCTTCCTCCAGTATGGAAACCCCAGCAGCTTGCTCCAGCTCAGCTTTCCTTCTCCTTTCTCAGCCCTTCTTGTGGTGTGTCCCATGGCTCGCATCCATAGCTAGCCTTCCTCCTGCCCATGTCCCCTAATGGCCCTGAAAGAAAGGAAGATTTGCCTATCAGCCTCATCATTTTGCCTGGGTGACCAAGATAGGACTTAAGTGGACTCCCTTTCTCTGTCCCTTTTAGTTTCATGGCCTCAAAGGGATAACTCTGAGAAAACTTCACTTTAAAAACAGTGCCTTGGATGGCTCAACAAATATGCTATCACAGTGATTCTTAGCCGGGGATCCGGGGATCCCTGCTGCTCAACACCAACAGCAGTGGCAGCAACAGGGCACTTTGGGCACTTTGTTGTTGTATGCCTTCAAGTCACGTCTGACTTATGGCAACCTTAAGTTGCGCCTATCAGAGAGATTTTTTTTTTCTTTTGCTAGATTTGTTCAGAGGGGGTTTAATTTTGCCTTCCTCTGAATGTGACTTGCACAAGATCACCCAGTAGCTGAGCAGGGATTTGAATCCTAGTCTCCAGAAGACATTAGTAAATAAATATTTGAATATTTAAATAGAAATTGAATATTTAAATCTAAATTTAAATATTTAAATCTTAAGTCTTGGGGGTCACCAGGAAAAAATAAAATAAAATAAAATAAATTGCAGGGTGTCTCCAGTAAAGAAAAGGGTAATAACCATTGTGCTGTCTCCAGGATCTCCCTAACAAGAATTCTGTCTTTTAGAAAACTCACTACAAAACAGGGGTCTGCTTAATGCCAAGCCAGGACAATCCTAGCCTCTGAGATTTCAGGGCCAGAATCTAAAATCCATAGCTGACCCCTCGTTATATACACAGGGCAAACCCTGTGATGATACAAGATGATCTCATTAAGTATGATACATTACATTACACGATAAATGATACATTAACTATAACTTCAGTTAGATCATGTGTACCATTCACATTAAAAAAAAACAACCCACAAAGTCTAACAAAGGAAGAAAATGCAGACACACAAACTTACTTTTTGAGATCTTCCTCATTGCCATGAGGATGGGAGAAGAGGGCCACCCTTGATGTCAGGGTGGTATAACTGATGATCTTAGAAGGTTAATCTTATTCTGGTCAATCTTACCCACCAGAGTGGGGAAGTAGGTGAATGAATGAATGAATCTTGCCCAGCCTGACAGTAATTTCAGCCCATAATGTACCTCCTAATGGGCAATGAGGTTCAAGCACTATAAAGGAGGAGAGGGGCTTCATCCCATTGCCTGTTAGCCATATGCAATTTTTGTGGGCTGCCTCTCACATCAAAGTGATGTAAATACAAAATTGGCCCCACAGTCCATCTTCAAATCAAGGGGAGACAGTGGTAGTAGCATACTTTTTTTTCCTGAGGAAAGGTTAATGGCATAATTCTGTTTGATCATATCTCTTTTTGTTTGCAGGAAGATTATATGTATGTATGTATGTATGTAGGTACTGGGTGAGGATTGTGTGTCCCTCCAGCTATTGTTGAACTGCAACTTTCAGCATTGTCCACTACTAACCAAGAGGCTGCTAGAAGGTGCAACCAACAACAGCTGGAGGAGCTACAAAATTGTCACCCATATATATATATATATATATAATTGAAAATTGGGTTCTCCAGTTCATGAATTCATGAACGCACTGCTGCTTCTGCTTGTGTAGTTGTTGCTGTTTGCCTCCAAGTCATTTCTGACTTATGGCGACTCTAAGGTGAACCTGTCACAAGGCAGGTTCTTGGCGAGATTTGTTCAAAGGAGGGTGCTTTTGCCTTTCTCCGAGGCTGAGAGAATGTGACTTCCCCAAGGTCACCCAGTGGGTTTCCATGGCTGACTGGAAATTTGAACACTGGTCTCCAACCTTATAGTCCAACACTCAAACCACACTGGTTCTCTGTGTATGTAGACCTGACCCAAAAGAAAGAACAGCTTCTCTTTTGTCTTTTCTTTCCAAAGCAAATTGCCAGCTATTTGGTCTCTGATCTATTGTTTTATTATTGTTTAGCTCAGAGATGTAAAAAAAGGGGAAAAAAAGCAACACAGCCTGGGCTTTAAAAAGAAATGTGACAGCTCATTCCAAGCCAGAGACAGCCTGCTTGCATAATTACAAAATAAATCTGTATTTGCAGTCTTCAGACATCTGTTTTTTTCTGGAGAAATCTGAAGCTCAGCACAACCCTTTGCCTGTTGATACTTCTTGAGAACATTAATTGTCTCCAATCATTGTAGAAGCATCTGTTTCACGTTTTGACAAGTGCACTTACTTCCCCTCCTTTCCTTTCCACACGTTTTCCCCCTCCCCGCTTCTTATTCCTCTGCTAAAGATAATGAATAAATTACAGGGGATGACAAATGTGTTGATAATCAAGATGAAACGCAAATGAACTGGAAGTGGCGGTGCTTCTGTGTGAAGCTGCAAATTGCTTTCTTTTCTTCTGCAGAAGAACAGCGAAACTTGGAATCTAAACATATCTCCATGCAAGGAAATTAACATACAAGTCCTCATAGGAAAGCTTTGATTTTGTTCCTTTTCCACATTCCACATATATTTAAGGTTCACATATTTAACTCTCTGTATTAAGATCATAATGTTACCTTGCCTTCCTTTGAATTCATTTCTTATGATTTAACAGGGAACACTTTAAAAAAAAACTTCAAATTTATGTTTCCTTTTATATCCTGATATATCCCTATTCCCTCCCCATGACCTTAACGCTTCCAGTTCTACCACCTGCAGTTACGTGAAGGTTTTTGGTGATCTTAAACAATTTCCCTCTTTTTTCCTTTTCTGATCCTTACACCCTGAAAAACAGAGCATGGTTCACCTTAAAATGTGATTTTAGCAAACTGTGCTTGTTAGGGTTAGGGGGAAAAAATAGAGCAGGCCAGTCTAGTTGAAACAGGGTGGCTAACAGCTTGATCCTATGCCCTGCTATGATATATAAATCTTGAAAAATAAGGATGGAGTCTTTCATGATTTAAGCCTTTGTCAAGGAAATTCTGATATTAGGATTTCTTTTGTCTTTAATTAAAGTTAATCATCATACCTGAAATAATAGATACACTATCCCTCCTTTTTTGTTGCTTCTTTAATACAGGTTTCAATCTGTTTAGAATTAGCTGAGCAGCGTTAATCCTCTTTGTTCTAAAGATCATTTCTCAAAGGAATGGATTAGCAGATGTTTAAGAGGAGCTGGGGAGTTTGCATACAAAAATATTATCCCAGTTGCTCGTTTCTCCTGGGGCTACAGCAGTGCAGAAACGTTCTCTCAGTGTCCTTTAAGAAAAAAATTCACCATTATACAGAAATTCAGGGTTAAGGCTTAGAGGCAGAAACTCTGAAGACTAGATACTGGGAATGTAGAAAGCTTCTTTATTGATCCATCAATAAATAATATTGAAAGCTTCTTTATTGATCCATCAATAAATTGATCCATCCAACAATTGATCCATCTAGCCCAGTTCCAGTATTGTTGGCATGGTGTGGCAGCAGCAGAAGTATATCCCAGTTTGGCATGGATGGCCCTGGTCATCCTCTGCTGTTCAACTTTCTCAGCTGCTTTTAAAATGTCCCAGTTTCTCTCTCTTCCTTTCACTTTTCCATTTTGTCCTTGGCTTACTTTAATTGCTGCAATCTGAGTTCAAACTGTAAAAGTAGCTTGCCCTTAATTGGTGCAACGAAAGTAAGGAGGGGTGAAATTAGAATCTTAGACACATAGAGTTGGAAGAGACCACAAGGGCCATCAAGTTCAACCCCCCTCCCATGCAGGAATATACCATCAAAGCATTCTTGACAGATGGCCATCCAGCCTCTGTTCAAAAACCCCTGAAGAAAGAGACTCCACCATACTCCAAGACAGTGTATTCTACTGTTGAACAGCTCTTACCACCAGGAAGTTTTTCCAAATGTTTATATGGGATCTCTTTTCCTGAAGTTTGAAGCCATTGCTCCATGTCCTAGTCTCTGGAACATCAGAAAATAGGCTTGCTCCATCCTCTGTATGCTATTTCTTCAAATATTTAAACATAGCTATCATGTTGCCTCTTAACCTTTTCTTCTCCAGGGTAAACATATCCAACTCCCTAAGCCTCTCCTTATATGGCATGGAAGAGACCTAGAATTGTCCCTTTCTAGTAAGTACAGGCAAAAGCAAACTGGTCCAACCTTTTCCAGCTTTGGAACAGAACATACTGTGCCATGCATCTCCAAATTCCTTTTTGAACCTTAAATCTTTGAGGTTTTCTTCTTTCTACCTCCTCGGGTTTTGATATTCTAAGCCTCGCTATGTGTCAGGGCTGCACAGGGCCATAGGAAAGAAGCTGTAACTTGTAGAAGTCAAACACTGAGAGAGATTTTACTGTAGAGCTGGCCCTTCACATTTGTGGGTCTGACTTTCACGGATTTGATAATTTGTGAGTTTCTCCAAGCCTTGTTCCCTCCCCTATGGGCTTTTTTTCTGGGGGAACTTTACCTCTTGGCAGCACTGATCAAGTCCTTTAAAAGGCTGCCTCTGGTCCTCCTCCTCCTCCACTAGCCTCTGCCCGGCCAGCTAAGGATGGCTCGCGGCTGAATTTCTCAGTACCCCAAACCCTCTCCTGATGTACTACAAACTCTCCCACACACACACTCAAGGAAAGAGATGGGCAAGAGAGGACCACCATGCCAGGCCACCATGCTAACCTACCCCCTTTCTCTCTTGTCTCTTACCTGGTTTGGACCCTGGGTGTCCATTGTCCCTACCATGCCTCAGCCCCATTTCCCACCTGTACACACACATTTTGGTATTTGCACTTTACCACTTTTGCAAGATTCCTATACCCCTAACCCTAGCAAATGTGGAGGGCTGACTGTATATGCACTTATTTAAAAGAGAAGTTCCCCCCCCAAAACACTGTTCTATTTAAATTAACAATGCAATCATGCATGCCTATTCAGAAGCAAATCTCAATGAGTTCAGTAAATGTGTACTGGATTGTAGCCTGAGATATTAAAAAAGGCCACTGGAATGCATGTATTTCTTTATTATATTATTATGTTATTTCTAGTGGCGGAGCTTGGCGTGTGTGAAGGGGATGGGAGGGGGCGGGGCTATGGCGTGAGGAGCATGGCTACTGTGTGTGGGGGTGTGGCTCCGGTGCATGGGGGTGTGGCCTGGGTGCACGGGGGTGTGGCTATGGGCTGGGATGCCCCCAAAACATTGCTGCCCAGGGTGAATCGCCCCCCCGCGCCCATGTTCCTATGCAACTGGTTATTTCCAACTATGTATCTTTAACTAATTACAGGTCAGCCCTCCACATTTGCAGGTTTCACTTTTGCAGATTTGATTATTCACAAATTATTTGCTGTCACCTCTGCTGCCTCCCTATGCCATTTTTAATGGGGAATGCAAACCTTGTGAGACTGAGAAACTGGGTATGAGCCTTGTAAGTCCCTATTAAAAATGATGTGGGGCAGCAGTGGAGGTGGCAGTAAGCCCCACCAGCCACCCACTTCTGCCTTGTGAAGGAGCTCTGATGCCTCAAAGGAATCCATGGTGGGTTGAATATGATGATCATACTTTTTTGTATGTTAAATATGGTTGGGGGGGGGCCTAGAGTTATTCACGGTATATCTACTTTCATGGGGGTCCTGTGCCCCTAACCCTAGTGAATGAGGAGGAATGACTGTATATTCCATTTATCTCTTAGATCTAAAAGTATTGCATGTTATTTTTCATCACACCACTTTTATTCTAAGAACAACCTTGTGAAGTAGGTTAGACTGAAAAGTTATGATTGGCTCAAGATGACCACATGAGTGTTATTTTATGGGAAAGCTGGCATTTGACCTGATCTATAATATGCATTGGGTATGTATATGCGGGGGGGGGGGGGTAGGGGTATGAACACAGAATTCATACAGTGGATCTGGGAGAAAGCTGTAATTCTGAGCAGGTCTGATAAAGGCATTTGAATCTTAGAATAATGCATTATAGAATAGAATCACAGAATCATAGAATAATGGAGTTGGAAGAGACCCCAGGGGCCATCAAGTCCAACCCCCTGCTATGCAGGAACATCCATCAAAGCATCCCCAACAGATGGCCATCCAGCCTCTGCTTAAAAACCTCCAAAGAAGGAGACTCCACCACACTCTGAGGCAGCATATTCCACTGCTGGACAGCTCTGACTATCAGGAAGTTCTTCCTGAGGTTCAAGTGGGATCTCCTTTCCTGCAGCTTGAATCCATTGCTCTTTGTCCTAGTCTCTGGAGTGGCAGAGGACAAGCCCGCTCCCTCCTCAACATGACATCCCTTCAAATATTTAAACATGGCTATAATGTCCCCTCTTAAACTTCTCTTCTGTAGACTAAACATACCCAACTGCCTAAGCCATTCTTCATAGGGCATGGCTTCCAGGCCCTTCACCATTTTGGTCGCTCTCCTCTGGACACGTTCCAGCTTCTTGATATCCTTCTTGAACTGAGGTGCTCAGAACTGGAGATGGTATTCCAAATGAGGCCTGACCAATGAAGAATAAAGTGGCACCATTACCTCCCTTGATCTAGACACCATACTCCTATTGATACAACCAAGAATCGTGTTGGCTTTCTTGGCTGCTGCATCACACTGCTGACTCATGTTCAGCTTGTGATCTACCAACACTCCTAGACACACATACTGCTATCCAGCCACGCGTCCCGCATCCTATATTTGTGCATTCCATTTTTTCTGCCTAAGTGCCCGACCTTACATTTCTGTCTGTTGAAATTCATTTTGATAGCTTTGGCCCAGCTCTCCAATCTGTCAAGGTCATTTTGAATTTTGATCCTGTCCTCTGGTGTATTAGCAACCCCTCCCGATTTGGTATCATCTGCAAATTTGATCAGCATGCCCTCCACTCCTTCATCCAAGTCATTGACGAAGACGTGGAATAGCACTGGGCCCAGGACAGAACCCTGTGGCACCTCATTTGTCACTTCTCTCCAGGATGAAAAGCAGCCATTGGTGAGCGCCCTTTGGGTTTGGTCGGTCAACCAATTACCAATCCACCTAACAGTAGCCCTGTCCAGCCCGCATTTTACTAGCTTCTTTGCAAGAATGTTATGGGGAACTTTGTCAAAGGCCTTACTGAAGTCAAGATATGCTATGTCTACAGCATTCCCTTCATCTATCAAGCTTGTAACCCTATCATAAAAAGAGATAAGATTGGTCTGGCATGACTTATTTTTGAGAAATCCATGCTGTCTTTTAGTGATCACGGCATTGCTTTCTAAGTAATTATAAGCTGACTGTTTAATGATCTCCTCTAGAATCTTTCCTGTTATTGATGTCAGGCTGACCGGGCGATAATTATTTGAGCCCTCTTTTTTCCCCTTTAATGAAGATGGGGATGACATTTGCCCTCCTCCAGTCTGCCAGGACCTCTTCTGTTCTCCAAGAGTTCTCAAAGATTATTGCAAGTGGTTCAGAAATGACTTCTGCCAGTTCTTTTAATATCCTTGGATGTAATTCATCTGGCCCTGGAGACTTGAATTCATCTAGTTTAGCCAGATATTCCTGTACTACTTCTTTACTTATTCTGTGCTGTACTTGCCTCACTTCCTCACCTGCTCCCCACGCCCCAGGTTGGGTACTTCTATCTTTTTGGGAGAAAACTGAAGCAAAGAAGGCATTGAGTAGTTCTGCCTTCTCACTTCCTCCCGTTATTAATTGGTCATCTTCTCAACGTAGTGACCCTATCATTTCCTTGTTTTTCCTTTTCCTGTGGACATGTTTATTTATATTTATTTATTTATTTATATTGTTATTTATATTTATTGTTAATTGTGATGTGTGCATGTATAGACTATAATATAGAGTACTGAGTTTACTGATTTTTTCTTTTGTCCCTAAACTCTGTATAAATTCCAGTATTTCTCTGATTTAAATTAGTAGTTTTATGTTGTTGATTATTGTTATTATTACAATTATTATATTAATATTATTAATAACTTTTGCCTTTTTCTGGCTTGACCACATCCTTTTAACCACACACTGACTACATGTCTTGATTTTCACTTGTGAAATGTTGGCGGGTATGTAGATTTTTCCCCCCAATGCTACCAAGAAATGTCATGGATTGAACCTGGGACCTTCTTCATGTAAAACATGTGCTTTACTACTCAAGTAGAGCCCCTGGTAATAAATCAAGAATGAGGGAGGGTTGTTACTTTCGTATGTCCCCTATGGGCCTCTAATCAGCATTGGCTTAGCAACTATTTGAAGCAAAATGATAAGCTCAAGAACTCCTGGTGTCATCCAGAAGTTTACGCTTTCTGTACTTAATGGTTAGGACTATGTGGATTCTTTAAGATTTAGTTCAATTTTACTTTAGGGGTTTCAGACTACCACCACCAAAATCAGCTTGGCAGAAACAAGTCTTTCTGGCTGTGTCCATCTTTGGTGTCACGTTCTAAACCAGGGGTGGGCAACTGCGGGAGCTTAGGGGAGCACATTACTTCTCTCAGGAAACACTGGTGGAGGGGCCTACTTCTCTACTGCAAACAAATGCTGTTTTCTTCCCATGCCCCTCTAGGAGCTGTGGGGACATTTTCATCAGCTTTTTGGCCCCCAGGGCCATTTTAGGCCCAGGAGAGACCTTAAAAAATTTCCACATATTTCCACATATTTAAAAATGACTTTTTTGGCACTAATATGGCCCAAAGGGGCTCCAAAATATGGCAGAATGTCCCCCTACATGCCTAGAGGACATTTGAGGGCATTTTTGACCCTTGGGAATGCCTAAATACCACAAAAATGCATGGGCTTCACTTTGCCCACAGCTGTTCTAACAGGAGACATCAGAAATTTAACTTGGGATGTTAGGTGTGTAAGGCATGTGTTTGGTAACCCCTCCTCTACATTTAGAAGTTCTTTATAGCAGAAGTCTGCCTTCCCTCAAGCTAATCATGCAAAAAAGGTTTGTCCATATTTTGTTTTCTTCATAAATGTGAAAGCTCATGCACATGCACATGATGTGGAGTTGACAATGTGAATTCAAAACTCATGCAGGAAGGCAAGTATATCAGGACCCAAGGGAAATCAGAATAGCAGAAGAAGTACATCTGCAGGAATCTGCTCAGTATCATTATGATCGTCAATAATAACAACAAATCCAACACTTTTTCTAAAGAAGTGGCTATAACCTGCTTCTCACACAGCCAGTTAATCATTCACATAGTTTTGCATATGTCTTAACAAATCTCTCTTTCTCTTTTTTTAAAGTAGCAAAAAAGCATGCACAAATCTTTTTGTTTGGGGTCCATGTGACTTTCACATGTCGTTACCAATACTTCTGTTCCATTCCATCTCATATTAACCTACTTTTTTCCCCCCAAAAAATAATCCTCAAAATATGTTAACTACATATTCCAGATATGTATCAGATAGAGCTAGGTGTGAGCAGAATCAGCTCTTATATGTATTGGGGCACAGAGAATTCCTCTCCTGAAACAAACAGGACCAAAGCTGGATTTTGTCTTAAGCTTTGGTTAGTCTTTAGCCTTGATGGTAGTCTTTGTCAACAAGAGCAGTTGAGATCTTGTGTTGTTGCATATGGAGTGAAAAACTCCACCTGCACAGCTCTATATCTTTTCCCCATGGCAGATATCAAACCTGAGGGGTACTGCTGTTGTGGCAATTTACTGAGTGGAACGAGTTGACTCAGGCAAACAAAAATGGCCAGTCACCATTTTTTGGTTATCTGAGACAACTTTCTTCCACTTCCTGACCAGAAAATGGCTGCAGCAGTGCCCCCAGCACTTGGCAGGTCTCAAGAGAAGGAATTTTTGGATATTGAAAAGCTCCTTCTGCAGTAAGCATAAGAAGACATGTGCACTTGTTACCCTGAGTTATATGTGTTTTTCTCACTAATTGGATTCTACCATCTTTTTTTCTGTAGAAAAGCTTCCGGGGTCGGCGAGAAGGGAGTAAACCAATGGGGTTGAATGATAGGCAGGTCCAGCTTCAAGGGCATGTTTTACAAGGGACCTTCCAATCACCGTGCTTCCATAAACAAGGGTTCTTTGCTCACTATTAAAACATATTGAACTGGTTTTCAAACATCATAATGTAGGAAATTGCATTTTTTTTAGCCAAGTGACCCTTCCAAGATGGGTCTTATTCTCATGGAAATAGCTCCCCATCACCCAAGAAAGAGAAGAGAATAACTCTGCCAGATTTTCAGGACCTGTCTTCCACATGAATCACATGTCAGAGGGATGGTGGGTGATGGGAGCGACACAAAAATCCTCGTAGCACTTCCCTCCAGCACTGAGCTCTGGCAAAAAGACAATTCAACAGAGTCAAGTGTCTAAAAATCACCATACAGCAGAGTTTACTCACACAGCTTGAAGTGTCCCAGCAGAGTGTTCAACATTAGCAGCAAAGCCCTGAAGCCAGGAAAAATACTCCCACGCAAATGTTGTCTTCCAACAGGAGGCTTTACTCTTGAGTTACAATACATACAGTATATACAGTTCTCCAACGGAGTATTCAGCATTCAACAGCATGCACCACACAGCCTCCAGCCGCTCTCCAGACATCAAGAGGGCATAGTGGGCTAGAACACACCCACTTATATACAGCCATTGCTGATGCAACTCTAGCAGCCCTTGCTAGAGGTATGATGCCTGGTTACACAACCCAGTGACTCATGCAGGTATTACATGGGATTGCATCATCCACTGTCATTCCCAGGTGCAAACTTAAAGGTACATCATGTATATTTTATTTGGACTTAAGGTTCTGTCCAACCTTTCCTCACATCACAATATCTATCCTTTTGTCTCTGTGCAGGTTTATAATTTAGAACCACCTCTGTGATTTATATCAATTTCCTAGCACAGATCCATGAAGAACATAGAAAAATGTCTCTTTTCTCCTTTTTGGATTCTGTCAAAATGGAAATGTTGTTCTTGCACAAAACTATCTGCAAATATTCATATGTAATTTTGCTGCCTTATTCCCCTGGAAAAAGGAAATAGGAGTGTGGATTTCTGCATTTTTCCCAGTTCTTCCAGGATATAAAAATGTTATTGGCAGTCTCATGTAAACAACAATTTTTAAACCATGTAACACAAAAATGGTGAGCCTATTCATATGCATTATGATAGGTGCAATCCCCTTATAAGAGGTTACTAAGCTTATCAAATCAAAGAAAACAGACATTATAGCTTCTTTTCTTTTCTTTGGTATTTTTATGGCAGCCAGCAAAAGGCATGAACTTTTGGATGACTGAATCATTCTCAGCTTAAGTTCAGGACCTAAACTGTCCTGAGCAGAAGTTGGCTGCTTTCTGAAGCACTGGACTGAGGTCTGAGGGAGATACATGCACATCACTAATGCATATTTTAATAGATGTTTATGCAGGTATTATTTCTCACAATATATAATTAATATTGCACCAGAACTGCACCAGAACTGAAAACTGCACGAGAACATTCAGGGATGTTTCATAAAATAGATTTTGCTGCCTGTGGTAGAACAGAATATGTCGCTTTCCACTGACCTAAGTCAAAGTGCACAGTACCTGGGAAAAGCCAACTTATCTTGGCATATATTGCAGATGATTTCATAAGTAGCTCTTGCTACCCTTGGCTGTGAAAACAGAAACAGAATTATACCAAAGTAACTGAGTATGCAACTAGCGCTTTTTTTTTTACCTTTCTTTTGGAACAGAATCTTCTTCTTGGAGCAGCCTCTCCACCTAATGTCAGGGCCAGTTTTAAAGCTCAGAGAACATTTTATATAATAATTAGAAAAGATTGAAACTTTCAAGTGCTTACACCAAATCAAGTGCAAAAAAGGGTTCGGCCATAGCTTCTGAGGGCTGTTCCAAGGCAAAGATGTGCGTATGTTTTGTAATTGCTCCAAATAAAGCAGATTACTTTTGAACATTGAACTAGAGCTACAACACAAACACAAAAAAACCCTGCCTTCTTCTCCTTCTTCTTTGCAGTCTTTCCAAGCATTGTGTTCAGCAATCTGGGCACCAAGCTGGAAATGACTAGGTTGTACATGAGCAACTGTGGCCCTCAGTTCGGCTATTGCCTGCATAGTCAATAATGATAAATGCTAGGAGTAGCAGCAAAAAACAACTTGAGGGCCAAAACTGGTCACCCATGGTCTAGATTCAAGCAGGTATTTTCTGTGCCCAGGGACAGTAGAAGGTATGCCATTTTTTTTTAAAAGCACCTTAGTGGTTTTGTTTTTAAATCCTTAAAAGGCATTTAAAAAGCTATGGTCACAGCTGCCAATGAGTTAATATGATGTAGTTTCATTGTGTTTAAAGGAAAAAAAAAGTTGGTAAAATATTTAAAGACTATAGACCAGGCCTACCATAATGTGGACTCTGAAAATTAGTGCATTTCTGCCTTGTATATAAAATCATTTATACACAGGTTCCTTTTTAACATATGCCTCAATTTCCTTCAAATCTAAAAATACAGAGAATAGAGCCACAGCTATTCCTTATTTATTTAGTTTTGAATTTTAATGAGATAGAATGCCATAAGTTCATGCATTTTTAAAATTGCACAAATGAATCTTATTAATCCAATTCGTAGTCCTACGATAACTCCGGTAGGAGGTTCACGCTAAATAACATTTAATTTTAAGGCTCAATCTTATGGGTCACAGCCTCTGGGAATTAAGTCTTTTGTGCCAGCATTATGGCAACCCTTATCATTTGTGCTGGTAGTTTGGAACAGATGCTCACCAGTGGTATAGTAGTAAATTTTGAAGAGTAGGCATTCGTTACAACTGTCTACACAGCTTTGATGTCAGGGAGGGTCCAAATATGCAGATTAATATAGGATCTGTATTAAAGCGGTTTCTCCTTCTTTGGAGGTATTTAAACAGAAGCTGGATGGACATCTTTCATGAGTGCTTTAGTTGTGCATACCTGTATGGCAGGAGTTGAACTAGATAGTCGTTTCAGCCCTCCCAAACACTGTGATTCTATGGCTATTTCCGCACTACCCTGTTATAGTGCTATTATTCCACTTTCAACATCCCATGAAATTCTGGGATTTGTAGTTTACTGAGGCCAAAGAGCTCTTTTGCTGAGAATTCTGCACGCCCCACTCTAAACTGCAAATCCCTGAATTCCATAGGATGTTGAAAGTGGAATAATAGCATTCTAACAGTGTAGTGCGGAATTGGCCTATGATTCTACTTTATCAGTTTTCACTCTCAACATGAGTGAGTGTTTTGGAAAGCCAATGAGTATTCACTGTCCATTTCTGATGCTAGAAATTTCTTTTTCTCAGCTAGTTTCAAAGGTTCCATAGGACTTCTTTGTGTCTTCTCATGCCAAAACAAACCAACATGGCTATATTTTTGAATATGTTGTTTGTTTCCTTGTTTATCACATGAGCCAAGTCAGGATTCACATCACTAAATATCCTATGTTTTGAAGTGAGTTCCAGTTTTTCCCTGCACACCAAGGCCCTTTCCGCAGGATGCTGTCATTCTGCATTGGGGATGGGAGAAGGACAGGACCTGGACAACGCTTATGCATGACATCGTTCGGGTCGTGTTGTTCTCCCGTCTCCAGGCAGTAAAACCCATCAATGACCGGTGATCACACAGCCTTCCTGCCACCCTCCCACATTTACCTTAGGTACAGAGGTCCTTCAAGCGCAATGGCTGTTCTTCCTGTCTCAGCACAGCCTGAGACAGTGCCTGGCTCTGCTGCAGAAGGAAGAGGCAGTGTCATTGTGCTTCCTCCATTCAGGGAGGCAGCCAGTGTGGAGGGGAGCGCTCCTGTCATATTCTCCTCCCAGGAGAGTCTCTATAGAGATACCCAAGGGATGCCTCCGGGATCCAGTAAGCTGCAGAAAGGGCCCAAGTGTATAAGTGGGGAAATGCTGGAACTCAGCAATGGAACAAATTTCTGGGCAGTAGAAGATTCAGAACTATTTGAAAAAACTACTTCTTCATATAAACTTGCCTGTTTTGAGATCCTCATGGGAAGACTTGCTCCTATGTCCCCCATGGTCTGGGACACATTTGGTGAGGACATGGGAGAGGGCCTTCTTGGTGGCTGCTCCCAGGCTCTTAAGCTCATTTTTATGGCCTCCTCAGTGCACTCCTTCCATCATTAGTCAAAGACCTTTCTGTTGAGTCAGATTTTGGACCATACACTGGTTGTTGCAGAAGGGGTTTTTGTTTTGGTGGAGGAGGGAAATATGCCATAATATTTTTCTCATGATTTAATACATTTAAAGTGTCTTTTAATTACTCTTGTTTTAAACAGATAGTTTATGTAACTCTTTCTTTCTTTCCTATTATGATTGATTTTAAGTTTATTCTGTTTTAGCTATGTTCTGTTTTAATCTTTGCTGTAAGCCAATCTGAGTCCCTCTGTAAGGCCCCACTTTGGGGGTCCCCGATATCTGTATGTTTTGGATGGGCACCATACCTAATTGGCACCATATTGGATTGGCAAATGTATTAACTGGCTTTGATCAAAATCAAGACTGAGAGGTGACTGAGAGGTCAAACCGAGCCAGGAAAGAAACCTGTGTTACTGCCCTGGCTAGCCCGAGCTTGTGGGATATAAAGATATCTCTTGATATCAGTAATTCAGCCTCACATACCCATTCCCCTCCATGTGCTTGCGAGGCCCCTGGACAAGCACGCACACCGGCTCAGCCAATAATCACCGTAATATTCCAACACAATACAGGCCGGCCAGAAATAGCCGACTCACAGCTTCAGGAGACCTCAAGGCAAGTACCTCCATTAGGTATGCACGCAACTTTCAAAAGATCCTCTGCCCCGCGCTGGCAGCTTGATGATCTGACGATACAACGCTCAAGCACTCCGCGTTTGCATACTGGCTACCCTATTGACAATTTAGCTATAACTCAATCATTCAAATTCTGACCTTTCGGAGGCTTTGTCTCCAGCCCCAAATCTATTGTTTTCCCCAAGTCCGAACTAGCCTGAGGTCACAATTCTCCTTATAAAAACCCCTGACTTTGAGCGCTTCCTTGGATCGCTCTTGGCTTCCATCCCGCCTTGCTGTCGCTTTGTCCAGCGAGCTTTCCCCTCAGCCCCATGTGCTGAGATCCATGCTCCCCAGCTTCTCCGCGTCCAACCGGGCTTCAGGACAGGTGAAGTATCACCCAAACCAGCAACTCCTCTAAAAATCCCTCTATCCCACTCCAACCTTTATTTCTTTAGTTATCTGTGTGAGTGTGCTGCATACACTGTTTGATTGTATTTTAATAAAAACATCATTTATTATTTCAACTCCTGTGTGCTCCTTGACTCGGCCTGACCCCGTAAACATAGGGTTCAAGATCTTGCTACATTACCCTGCCTCTTGTATTGCTAGGCTGTGCTCTTGGCTAATTTCCCCAACTTATAAAATTGAGAGCGCATTTAGGTGTCCCTCCCGGGACCCCCAGGAATCAAGGTAACACCTGACTATAAACAACAGAGACAGGTCAACGTAAACACCCTCCAGGTAAGACTAAGTCATTTGTCAGGCAAATAAATGCCTTTCCTGTGGACAATAGGCTTAAGCAGAAGCTGGAGTTTTCCCAGGGAATGCAATTGTGACGAGCCCACCAGGACAATGATTGACAGACACCCATGCCCTGTGCACCTCGAATCCTTCCGCTTGCCTTGTAGCACCCATAATAAACAGCTATTACAACACATATTATGTCTTTGTCATCCAAACACTGCGAAAATTAGTGGGTTGATAATTCATTGTCTGTGCTGTAGCTCCCATTGTCCACTAGGCTGGGGGAGCAATTAACTCACACCCCTTCAGGGAGAGAAATAGAGTATATAAATCCTTGGTTTTGAGAAATCAGGTACAGTCAGATGAAATGCTGGACCCCGCTATGTCACCCTGCTCTGGTCTGCCCTTAGACACCAGTCTAAGCCACAGCACTACCTCTTTCCACTTCTCTCCAGGATCTGGTAAATATCACCCGTAACCTTTGCAACCTTCCTCTCTTCCTTTCAGTTAGCTCTTGTGTGAATGTTTGACAGTTTTTAGCTTGTGTGCATGCATGAGTGAATTCCCCTCAATAAAACACATTTTTAGTTTATCTTTGAATCTTTGGCTGGTTCTTTTCCTGCATGATCCCATAAACATTCTTAGAAAAGGTCTCGTTAAGTTACCCTCCTCTCACAAGCCTCCTCTTTGCACTAATTCATTCCCCACTTTTGTGAGGAGGTATTTGGCATTACAGAGTGGCCCTTGTGGCACTTATGTGGCACTTATGTTTTGAACACCACACTGGGAGAAAGTCAGGATATAGGCAAAGTAAAATAGATAAGACAGTGTCAAGAATTGGTTTCCTTCCACTGTGGAATGAGGTTCAGGGGAAGAAAGAGGAGAACAGATGGGCCTCTTCAATCCATGGAACCATTGTGCTGCCAGAACCGCCATCTGTTTGTCCTTCTGGCAAGCTTGTGCCCTGGAGAGGACTACGCTCCTAGATAGAGGAGAAAGGATGGTGGTGGGGGAAGAAAGACATTCATTTAGAGAATAATCAGCTCCAGGAAGAAGGAATAGGCACCTTCAAATGGCCCTAATGAAAGCTGAAATTCTCCTTAAGAGGGTTTGATGATTCAGGGTATTCACTGAGGGCCCCCCACTCATTTGAAGGGCAAGCAGCTAATCACCTATCCCTACTTACAAAGACAAGGTGCTCATTATGAGCTATGAAAGTATGTCAATGCGTGCCTTGTATGAGTGCATACTTGAATGTACATTTGTGTGTGAATACAGATATACACAAAACACACTTAATAATGTGTTGGAGAGACAGGAATTACATTCCACGTGTCAGCTGCTTAGGATAAATAAGGAGGAGATAGTTGCCACCACTGTACTTTGTTTATGAGTTCCTCCACTGGAGACAATGGGATAGACTAAATATCAGACCAGCTCTGTCCATCTTGTTGCTCTGTACATGTTTAGTACTATGTTACCCCAAAACCATAGGATCCCATGAGGTCCTATATCAGAACCCGCAATTAAAATGTAAAAATGAGGAATTAAATTAAGAACATTGCAAGAGGGGGGTAGCTTCAGGGCCTTTCCACCTTTATTTACTAGGTTACTGCAAAAGAGACCAGTCAGAAAACTTACAGTGCAATTCAAATGTATTTTTTTGGAGGGGAATATATACATACATACACACAAATAATCACACACACAAGCAATCACACAAGGCTAACTGAAAATAAAGAATGGAAAGATGGATAGCAGAGGTAGAAGGGAGTAGGCTATATTTACCATCCAGAGAGAAGCAGAGAAGCGGTGATGTGATTTGGACTGCTGTCCAGAGTCAAAAAAGGCAGAGTGACAAGGAGGATCCCTGAAATTGAAGCGCTGTGTGGAGGACCCAAAATCAGGGTCCTTTATACTCCAAAATGTGCCCTGAAGGTGTGGGATGTTAATGACTTTCAACCTGTGTCTCACAGAGTGGACAAAAGAGACAGGATGGATTAATGGTTGCTAATGTCTGAAGGAAACAGTTGGTGATTTTTAACCTGTAGATAGCAAAAGGCTTTGATGACAGTGTGATCAGAGATCAGGAAGGACTCACAGATGAGACAATCAGTCAGTTATTGATTTGGTGGGAATCTCTCTGTCTTTGGAGTTTGCAACAAAGCTGGCTTTATGGCTTTGCCTTCTATAGGATATGCAAACCACAGGGGGCTCTCACTCCTCTTGGAGCCAGGTATTGTTTTTCATTGAAAGAGCCATCAAGTCAGACTTAGCCAGGCTTGGGGTCACCTCTGACCTGTTTTTCCAGTCAAAGTTCCTCTTCCACTTGGCTTTATATTGTTTGATTTCTATTTTATGCCAATTAAACATATCTGCCAATTAATATATCTTGCCAGTTAAACCATGTCAGAGCAGTGGAGTTTCACTACAGCTTCTGTCAGTTTCAGTCACCATTGTCAATGGTTGGAAATGATGAAGTTTTTGTTCAAAACCTCTGAAAGCTGCCAAATTGCACAAGGCTATGTAAAGTGTATGTTTGTGTGAGTATGTATGTATATGTCCAGGCATGCATTGCCATTAAGCAGTGGTCCCTGATGTCCCCAGTGTCAGTGGGATGGTGACTCTGATTTGGATTTTAGTCCAAACTTGAAAGAAGACATCCAAGGTTCCATTCTGTTCAGGAGATTGGGTTCAGCATCAGCAAGAGACCCTTTTCAGCCTAAAATCAGGAGCAGATGTACTTACCCATGTACTGCCACCAACTACCCCTGCTCTTTATCCATTTGTGTCTATTTCATTCAGCTAGCCTAGAAATCCACTTCTAGGTTTTGCATAAAAAATGCTCAGTAAAGAAAGATGTAGAGTTTTATTCTATAGCTTCTTCTTTTCTCAGACACTCTTGGAAGTCAGATAAAGAGCTGCCATGCACCACAATCTGTGAATCTCCTGGATCAGTGGTCTGTGACAAGAGAACACTCTTTCTCCCCACTGTCCTAATCCTTAGATGGTTAGCTTATTACTGATGCTTAGCACTCTAAATGATCCTTTGGTCATATACAGATATTAATCTTTACAGTTTAATTGGGAGAAAAACAAAGACAGGGAAAGGTATGACAAAAAGCTATAGAAATCCAATTGTAACTAGCTTACAGAAGTCTCAAGGGAAATAGATGTCTTAGTAAATTGCTAAAAGATTGTAGAATCCACTTTATTGTTCTTGGGCCTCAGAAAATGTTTTTCTGGGCCCAGTGATATGTATATACTCAAGTCATGTAAGTAATCAGTAAGAATAAATAATAAAAGAATAATTAAGACAATATTGTTCTCAGTGTTTTGAAGGTTGCTAATCTCGGCTCTCAAATGATTCCTGGACTTTTTCATTGACGTATGAGACAGAATTAACTTTCCTGAACACAATGGACCTTACTTCTGAGTAACCATGAATAAGATTATACTATGAGTGATTCATCTGCTGCCACTGGATGATAATCATCATCTGCATAGATGCAATTTCTTCCAAGTTGTTCCCATCCTTCTGACACTTCATCAGAACCTCTGTGCCTAAACTTTACAGGTGATTAATGCCAGATTTAGCCCGCTGCTAAAAGAATAAAAATAGTTCTTTAAACACTGAAGGAAAAAGAACCGGAATTTCACTTTTAAAAAATATTATTTCCTTATATTTATCACACAGAAGAATGAAATGTGGAAGAACAACATTTGGAAAAGTACTTGAAAAAAGCTAATGGGTTAAAGGGGCAATGTGACTATATGATTTCAACCTCCTTCCCACCTTTTGTCCCCTTGTTATCTTGGTGACACAATGCAAAAACCCAGTAATTATGCTAAAGAGCAAGAGTGTGATGCTTGCATATCACATGAAGAAAAAAAAAATTCCTGTAAATTGCCTGTGGTTCTTGTATTGTAAGTGGAATATCTCTCACCAATTTTTTGCAGTCACAGTCAGAGTGAGAGAGATTTCAGAAGGCACCAGGAAAGACAGAGTCAATTAATTAGTGGTGCGTTGTCCCCTTAAGGACAATCTGGCCTTCCCCTCCTTTTCTTTCTGCACAGGTGAATAAATTCTGCTACAGGCCTGTGTTTCAGAGCCCCCCTACAGAGCTGTATATAATCATGTAAATAAACATTCATCTCCAACACTGCTTGGAATCTGAATCAGTAGCCAAACTTCAACAAAGAACAAAAAGAGATCTCTCAAAACTCCCATAGAAAAACACTGAGACTAAAATTAAAATGCAGCCCTCTTTTCCATAACTGGAACACAGTATCTTAACTATGCAACACTCCATCTCCCTGAGTTGCCCTGGTCTTTCCATACCATATTTTCTACTTGCTTATCATTTCTAGGCTCAGTGCTTCTCCTTGTATATTTAGCTGTTTCTCAGTGAAGGATCAGAGAAATCACAGAGGAATAATAGAATCAAAGAGTTGGAAGAGACCACAAGGGCCATCATGTCCAACCTGCTAACATGCAGGAATACACTGTCAAAGCATTTCTGACAGATGTCCATCCAGCTTCTGTTCGAAAACTTCCAGAGAAGGAGACTCCACCACACTCCAAAGCAGCACATTCCACTGTCAAACTGCTCTTACTGTCAGGAAATTCTTTGTAATGTTTAGATGGGTCTATGGCTGATTTCAGGATCAATTTTTTTTTTTTTGGCCAGGAAATGAATAATGGGAAAGATTCATTCCATCAGAGCCAGGGTGGTGTAGTGTTACCAGGCCATACAGCCCCATTCCATGATATGGTTTAATTGGCAGATATCAATAGGCATGAATTATATATTATATCCTGCTATGGCTGAGAAGCCTACTGGCAAAGAGAAACTGGCTGCACACCTGTATTGCAAAACTAGGTCAGATTGGGACCTCACAGCATGGCTAGGTCATAGCCAGGGAAGCTATGGGGAGAATGGACTTACAAATGTTCCTCAACGACTCAATCTTTAGAAGCGATAGTGCCCGAAACTGCCCCAATGGAATGACTGATTGTCTTTGACCTTCTTCCTTTGTCCACCAAAACTCTCCTTTTGTCCCCTCACTTGTTCTGCCATTAAGGAGATATCACAGTTCTCATCAGTCCTCTGTCACCTAATGCTAAGGCCATTAGTTCATTCCAGATCCCATTGTCTACTCTTCCAGAAAGCCATTAACACCTTCCCCCTCAAGGTGGAAAAAGAGCACTTAAACCCTTGCTCTGAGCCAGCCAGCTTTTAGTACTCTGGATGTAGGCCATCGCTCTGCTGCTCTGATTCCTATTCTGGTACAACCCTCGGACCCTAGTCCGAGCCATGTGGTTTTATCTTTCCTCTCCAGATAGGCAAATATCATCCACTTCACCCTATCCAACTTTTCCTCCCTTTCCTTCAGCTCACCCTTTGTGATTGCAAGACAGCGTAGATCTTGTGTGCATGTGATTGTTAATTTCCCCAATAAAACAAATATTCTTTGAATCTCTGGCTGGTGTTCCTGCATTAGTACCAGTATGCACAGGTGTAAAAGATCCTGCTAGGTTACCCCTCCTCTCACAGGCCTCCCCTTTAAGCTAATATTCCCCACTGTTTCATGGAGGCACTGGCATTGCGGGTGGACCTCTGAATCACTGGCATTTTGGGGTAACAATAGTGTTTTGAGTGTTGGACCAGGACTCTGGAGAACAGGGTTTGGTTCCTTGCTTGAGCATGGAAATCAACTAGGTGACCTTGGGCATGTCACACTCTCTCACCCTCAGAGGAAGGCAAAGGCAAACCACCTCTCAACAAATCTTGCCAAGAAACCCCATGATTACTGAAGAAAGTCAAGGCAGAAAGTGCAAAGGCAGGTTAACAATTTAACATTAAGAAAACAAAAATAACTACCACAGATGATTTAACTTAACCTTAAAGTATATGATGAAGCTATTGAAACAGTTCAAGATTGTCCATACCTTGGCTCAGTTGTTAATCAGAATGGAGACTGCAGTCAAGAAATCAGAAGAAGACTAGGGCCATTTCTGCACTAGCCTGTTATAACGCGAAGATTCCACTTTCAACATCCTCTGGAATCCTGGGGTTTGCAGTTTTGGGAGGGGCCGGCCGGCCCCTCCCAAAACTGCAAACCCCAGGATTCCAGAGGATGTTGAAAGTGGAATCATCGTGCTATAACAGGCTAGTGCGGAAATGGCCTAGGACTTGGAAGGGCAGCTATGAAGAAATTAGACAAGATCTTGAAATGTAAAGTCACACCATTGCGTACTAAAGTTAGGATTGCCCATACCATGGTATTTGTAATTTCTGTGTATGGTTGTGAAAGCTGGACAGTGAAGAAAACTGACAGGAAAAAAAATCAATTCATTTGAAAAATGGTACTGGAGAAGAACTCTATGGGTATTCAGGACTGCTAAAAAGTCAAAGAATGGATTGTATAGTAAATCAACCCTGAACTCTCACTAGAAGCCAAGATGACTAAACTGAGGCTGTTGTATTTTGGCCATACTATGAGAAGACCTGACTCCCTAGAACAGACAGTAATGCTTGGTAAGGTAGAAGGCACTACAAAAAGAGCGAGACTGCATTACAGATGGATAGACTGAACCAAGGACGATACGTCCCTGAATCTGTAAGACCTGAGCAGGGCTGTTGATGATAAGGTGACCTGTAGATATCTCATCCATAGGTTCACCATAAGCTGAAGTCAACTTGATAGCAGTTAACAACAAGGTTCACCTTAGGGTCACCATATGTCAGAGTTGACTCGAAGGCACACAAAAACAACAATTCCTTCCTAACTATTAGTGTCTTTTTTTCAGATATCATACATACCAGAACTGTTCCAGCAGATTTCATTCTGTTGAGCTTTCTGTTGAAACGGTTTTCCCCGAACTCTATAATATCCACATAGAATATAAAAATTTGCAGCTAATTGGTGACACTATTGTACTTTTGGACAGATAGATTTCAAATCTACCTTGTCTTCCTAGGCTTTCAGTTTTACATGCTAATTACATTCACCATCAGTGAACTGAGTTTTAGGGGGTTGTTGAAGCATGAAATCCTTTGACAAAGATCTTTAAACAGTATGATGCTAAAAGTTAATTATACCTCATAACCAATGAAGAGATGGTTGTTGGTTGCAGAATGTTAAATGCTAAATGCCTGCTGTCATCATTGCAGTTCTGTACAGAAGACAGAAAATTGAAAAGGTGAGCTTTAGAAGGGACCCTGTCATTAAAAGGAATATCCTAATATTTGAAACTTACTAGGTGCTAAGTGCATTGAAAACTGTAATTAATCCCCACACTTTGGGGAGTTATTATTAGAAATAATGCAATAACAGTTTAGAGAAATCACAGCATTTGTTACGAATGAAACTTTGGTTGAACCAATGGAGCAAGCAGTTTTCATCTGTACATTTACTATAAATGTCTGTTGAGTTTTAAAGTTGGATCTGCACTTCAAGTCATATTAATAAGTGCTAATATTCATATTAATCACTGCTAGTTTAAATATCAGTATTTGTTTTAATCTGTGTGTGATGATCAGGAATCTATTTATCAGGCTATCTATTTATCTGGGAACCTCTGCTTTTTCCATCCTTCACTCCAGATCATGTCTGATTCTGTCAATTTTTCTGTCTGGCCAAAATTTCACATTTTCTGATTTTTATTTTTTATTTTAAAGAAATGTACACATTTTGTCTGCATTTTTCAAGTTGTATTTGCATGGTATTGAGAGCCGGCATGGTATAGTAGTTTGAGTGTTGGACTATGGCCATTTCCGCATGAGGGAATTAGAATGGCCCAGTGTGTCCTCTCACAGAGGTCGTCTGCACCTTGGAGCGGACTAGGTTCGGACTACTTACCTGAGATCTGCACCTCAGTCTGCTCCAAAATGCCCCCAACTGGTCCTCCAGTGCGCTTTTTAAAGAACGGTAGAAAATTGTTCTTTAATTTTTCAGAGCGCGCCATTGCGTTCCTGCTCACTTGTGCAGATTTGCAGGCTTGCACCAATGCGAGCCTGCGATCTGCAGAGGGCGGGCTTTAGGCGTGGTGAGCTTCAGCGGTTGGTCAGGACCCACAAACAACCGGAAACCACCATTTTGGAAGCTGAAGCAGTGCGGATCTAAGACCTTGCACTGCTCCAATTCACCCTGGACGAGACAGAGGAGCCCTGTGGAAGGGCTTAAGGAACAGTCCGCATTGGTCCGTGCCCAGAAGATCCAGTAAGTAACGACACGGAGCGATTCCCTCACCTTGTGAGGAAATGGCCTATGACTCTAGACACCAAAGTTTGAATCCCCACTCATCCATGGAAATCCATGGGGTGACCTTGGGCAAGTCATACTCTCTCAGCCTCAGGGGAAGGAAAAGGCAAAGCCCTTCTGAACAAATCCTGTAAAGTAAGCCCTGTCATAGGTTCGCCTTAGTGTCACCATAAGTTGGAAATGACTTGAAGGCAAACAACAACACTATTTTCGTAGCCACTCAAAATGTACAAAAAAAATGTACTTATCTTTTTTTAGACATTAATATTTTAGCAGATGCCCATAGCTAAAGAAGCATGAGGAATCTAGATTTCAAAGTGTATCTGGTCTGGAGAGGGTGGACCCAGCACAGACTGCATAAAGTTCCACAAAAACAGATTCCTCACATACCCATAATAATTATCATAGCATATATGTGTTATGCTCTCCAATATGGTGACATAGCGCCTAATGAAGCTTCACAGTAGAGTGGCCCTGTTGCACCATACTTGTGCTTCTCTTTGAAGGAACTGACGGTTTGGTTTTGTTCTCTTTCATTCCCATATAGCATATGCATGAGAACTAATTGGAAGATAACCTACTTACACACAAAGTAAAAATGTCAAAATAAATGTTAAAGAGAATTAACTGCAATTAACTTATATCCTCAGAGATGCATGCCTCAGCAGTCAGGCTTGCAAATTAACTCAGTTTTTGCTGCAATGATGAATCTCAGAACAAAGCACAGTTAAAGCAAAATAAATAGGTGAGGAAAATCACATGCTTTCACAAGCAGATGTCTTCATGACCTGGGGCAACACATCTTTAAAAAAATGGTAATTTTATCCTTAGTTTGACCTGAAGATGCAACTATTTTTGAAGTAATTGACTGTATGGTTAAATCTGCATGCTATCCATTTAATAGTATACCCAGTCCTCCAGTTGCTCGAAAATGTTCCTTCCCTTGTAGGACAGACTTCTAATTTTCAAGGACCCATCCATCCATCCATCCATCCATCCATCCATCCATCCATCCATCCATCCATCGTAAAATCTCAGTAATGAGACGTTATCAAGCACCAAACTGTTATAAAATAGAATCAAGAAGAGTATAACCTGTAATTGGCACACACCTCCTGACTCCTTCCTGTTTCCCATCTACCCTCCACTGCCTGCTTTCCTAAAACTGTCATCAAAGGACTCATTCTTGGCAGGATATGAGGTGGTGGAAGCCTCAGTTAACTATGTGAGAAGCCCAACATTGGGCATTTTTCTTTTTCTTGATTGTAAAACAATGCTGCAAATGTCATATATTTTTTCTCTTAGGTAGCATGAAAATTGAAACAGGATGCCCATGAACCTGCATGAAAGGAGTGCCAACATCACTCTGTTTTGTAATATGGTCTTTGTGCACATTGTTGTAGGAAAGAGGCTATCTTTGTAGGAAGCTATTCTGAGTCCTCGCTGACCATGGTGAGTTTTTGCCTTTGAGTGATTGGGGAAGATTGCTGGAGAAGAAGCACCAGGATGTACTGAGTCCTTTAGACTTCTTTCAAACTCTCAACTTCTATCTAACTTTTGATGTATTTGAATGTAGAATTCATTTTTAGAGCTCAAGGCTGCTCTCTCCCTAATCTGACCTTCCATTTCTATAGTGGTTGCATTGTAAAATGCAATGGCTAGCGATAGCTGCCCTAAATGTTAGAATTCATTGTTGTTTGGGTCTTGGGTGGACAATGCACAAATCTCTAGTTCTTTTCAATCTTCATTGGTTATGATACCTTACTTGTTGACAGGCTCTAATCAAGATGTTTTATGGAAAAGTTACATTTTGAGTAATCACTTGGCCAGTAGCCATCTTGGCTGAGAGATTCTCTCTGTTGTACTCCAAAAAAGTCACTCTTCCAATCGTTGTTGTTGTTGTTGTTGTTGTTGTTGTTGTGTGTCTTCAATTCTTCTCCAACTTACTGCAACACTAAGGCAAGCCCCTATCATGGGGGTTTCTTGGCAAGATTTGTTTGGAGACGGCATGCCTTTGCCCTTCCTCTGGGTCTGAGTATGACTTGCCTAAGGTCACCCAGTGTGTTTCTATGGCTGAGCAGGGATTCGAACCCTGGTCTCCAGAGTTGTAGTCTAACACACTGTCTCTTTCTAAAACTATGGCACCTGATTATTTTTAGGGTTAGGGATATACATCAGTTGAGGACAGGTAGAAACAAAGAACATTGTGAAGTCACAGTGGGAGTGGATAACTGTCTGCCCCTTCCAGCACTATCATTATGGCATGCTTCTAAGGGGAGTGAAATGTTGTAGAATGGTTTGCTGCATAATCCCCATTCATTTCAGTGTGACTTATGTAAGGATGGCTAAATTGGAATACATAATTAATCATACCCTCTGACACCAGAATCCTGTATACATCTACTTAAAATTAGCCATCGTGAAGTTCAGTCCTTTCAAATAAATGTGTGTAAGACTGCAGTCTAAACTGATGGCTTTTATGTTCTCAGATTCAGCCCTTGTTATTTTAAATCCTGCTCCACTAAACCAATGTAACCATAAACAGGTTTTTACATTAATCTTAAGTAATTTGGAGTAATAAACCTGTATACTTCTTTCAATAAATGCAAATTTTGTTTTCTCAATCATCAAATAACATCTTACATATCTCCTTAGAAGCCTCGCGTCTTGAAATACATAGTTTTGGTCACTCAGATTACTAAGGTAGGACCATTCATAATGAAAAATTACAGTACAGGGAGGAAAACTAGGACCCAAATAGGTTCTAGCAATGACATCCTTTGGCGTAAGACGTTTCCTTTGGGAAATAATGACTGGAGGAGGTTAATGGCCTGAGGCAAAGCTTCTAGCAATGCGGTCTCCTAGCTAGTCATCAATTCCCAGATAAAGCTCTCTGCTTTGATCATTATTTTGCAATTCAAACTCTGAAAAGACTCTTTATCTCTGTAGTATCATTCTTGCCATTTGCTAAGAACCTGTTCTGCATTTTAGCACTCCTGAGGGCAAGGAAAGATTGGCTTATGTTTAGGTAGTCAACTAGATCTTGTTTCCGGTGGCATCGCAGACATTTTGTATGACCTTGGGAAGGTTGTCTTTACACAGCTTTTCTTTTCCCCAGCAGTGTTCATATGACATGTATAATTATTGTGTGTTTTGCAGATCTGAGTATTTGACCTGCCACTGAATAAGAACAGTTCAACAGGAAAAATGATACATCTTTGGGAATAAGCCAGTCATTTACAATGATGTAAACATTCAAGCAAAATGCCTTAATTTAACTTTGTGATGACATCTGTGCTCAAAATCATATATGAGTAGCAGATTTAGCAAGCTACCAAACAGTTGTCAGATCACAGATTCCGTTCTTGTGATGTATGAGATGTAGTGATGGCCCCTAGCTTGGACAGCTTCAAATCAAACTTAGACCGAAGGATAAAGTTATCAAAAACTGTTATGAGACATGGTAGCTGTAACATTAATTGCAGTATCAGAAGCATTAGGCATCTAAATGCCACTTGCTTGAATACATGACGGGGAAGATCCTACCATGCTCATGTATTGCTTGTGGGCTTTCCCAAGATATCTGGTTGGTCACTGTGAATATAGAATGCTGGGCTGGATATAATGCCAAGAACAGAAACTTTGGCCTGATCCAGTATAGCAGAAGCTCTTTAGGGGCTCAGGAAGCTAATCAGAATATTGACTTAGATGGATAGTCTTACCTGGTGTAAAACAGCAAACAGTAAATGGCTCTAAGAAGGAAGTCAGAGGTGCCAGCTAGGAAATGGAAATCTGTCAGTCTGATTCTCATTGAAGTTCTAACCTGCATTCATAGTCCTTCCTATTTGCATAACAGATTAAATGAAAAAGTTTGCTTTCTAGCAGATGCGGGGGGGAAAAATCATTCCAGTCTGTACTGCTGGATGGCAACAAGCGAGGTGGAAGAATGGAGCTAGCTGAAAGTTGTTGGAGCTGTAGTCCACCTCTTTCTTATCTCTGGGGAGAATGCAATAGTATAACCTGGAGAAATGCTTCTCCATTTTGGTTAGGCTGGTTAGGCACTTCATTATTTTTTTCCTTTCACAGTATGTGGTATGGAATGTCCTATGTAGCTATAGTTAAGGATTCAGGATAGTAGTTTCTGTAAATTATAGCTCTTTAATCTGGCATTTATGAGTCACTGTGTCCTGCAGAAACTCCATTCTGCTTAAGATGACTAGACTTCTTATACATATAACTTACAAAAAGCAAATTGTTAGTGTAATACACAGAAGTGTGACTGTTTATACAATAATTTCATTGTATTCTTTGAATACAGATCCCAGGTATTTTGTGGATTTATGTGACACAGGGTGAAATCTCAGACACCTATAAAACTGTGAACAGCACAGAAATGGATTTTCTGTTCAGGTTGATTGGAAGTAGATTCGGAAAAGGTAAAATAAAGTAATTCTTCACTCAACTCAGTTAACCTATGTTAATAACTATCAGAAGATTTGGTGAATTTAGTCAAATTTTAAAGTAAGTTTACCTGATTTTTGTTTCAAAAAGATATTAAATACATTTCTGAAGGACAGGACTATGACTGGCCATGCACAAACGGAGTGAAATGGTAAAGAACCCCAGTGTGCAGGCTAAAGCTGAATTAATCTAAGGCTTCCCAGCATTCTCCACACCATTTTTGGTCAGCAGAATGGAGGACAGCACCCTCTTGGGTGTGGAGGGGAAAGATAAGTCAATCTTTCTTTCTTTCTTTTGAGGAATAAAGGATTCTGAGATCTTCTTAAAATTCAATATAACATTATTGTCAGTTCATAGTCGTGGACGAAGAAAGTGGTAAGAAAAGAATTTTAGAATGGTTTGGGGCCAAGACGAGCCCTTCTTTCAATAGTGCTATTAAAACGATATTTAAATCAGGCATTATTAATATTAGGTACTATTAAAATAGATTTTTGGACTATTTGTGAATGATAATTCCCAGAACTGCCAGTGTCCATGCTGACTGGGGCAGTAGGTATTTAGCTGTTACTGATACCTATATATCAGTATTTATATCTATAGCTCCTTTCCAAGTTCTGATTAAAACTGGATGCACAGTAGAGCTTCAAATTTTTTACCCTTTTCATGGAGAAAAAAAAAATGAGGAGCTAATTTTTCCAGATATTGCACAGCAAAGAACTAAAAGTTGACAGCTGAAGAGGAGTTCAAAAAAGAAAAAAAAATCAGCATTGGGCCAGAAAAGAAAAAGAATCAACCATGGACCAGAACATTGTTTTTAAGAATTTTCATCCCACATCTTGTAAGTATATTTCATACCAGACTTTGCAAGGTCACCACTGATCTCATGCCCAGATTATGATGGAAAATACTACATTTTTGCACTACATTTCCAAAGATCCTCCTCCTCCCCAGCATGGCCAGCAGCTCCAGTTCCTGAGTTTCTGTAACATCTGGTTGGTCATTGTTACAACAAGGAAGTAAACCAAAGAAATCCTATCCACATGTAAGAAAAGTTTAGATAAAAGTGTGGATAAGATAAAATTTGCATGTTATGGATAAAGAATTGGACAGTAAATGTGAACCACTTCTTTAAAACATGACAATAACAGCAGGAATGTTATTTGCTTAAACTTGGAAATGGACTGGTGATGGAAGAGTTATCCCAAATTAATGTGGGTTCTAAAGGATAAACCAGAAGACTTTCTGAAAGACTGGAAATCATTTACAGACTTTAGAGCAATAAGAAATCTAATGGTGTAATAATCTTGTTACGGTTATTAATAATTAGTAGGATTATTTTATTGCATCTGTAATGGTAGAAAAGTATATTTTTCCCTCTTTCTATTTTTCCTTTTATTACAGTGAGGATGGGGTGGGTCAAAACCCTACTGTGTTTTAGTTACATGCCTTTTCTTTTTTCTTTTTTCCTCTCCTTTTTCTCTTTTGGTCTTTTCTTTTTCAGAATATATATTGCTTTGATTATGAATTACTTTGTTAGTGTTAAAAATCAATGAATCAGTCAATAAGCAAAGTTTGAAACAGGGCATTAAGTATCTCTTTCAGAAAGGCTGGAACATAGCCCTCTTTCAAAGATGCATTTACACAATAAGTTTGGGGGAGACAAACACCACTTCTGAAATTCTGATAAACACCACTTCTGCACTACCAGCAGCTCTGCCAGGAAGACAGTTGGGCAGTGGGGTGGACGGTACACCAACAGGATCCCCATCCAGTATTGATGTCCTTTGGAGACTGTTGGACAGGGTACATCAATAGAGGAAAGGAATCATAATAGCTCACTGTGAGTCCACTTCCCTGCCCATCATATCTTGCTTGCTGCTGCACCTGGAAGCTCAGTAACATAAGCGATACTCCCCTCTCCAGTCAGCCAGGTTTCAGTTATACAATTAAGGTCAGCTTGGTTGTCTAGGAGCAAGTCCTGATCAGAAAACTCTTTCCATTCATGGATGTGTCAATAAGCAGCAGTACTTTGTGGTCTGATGGGGTTCTGCTACAGTAGCCTGGAATCTGTTGGTTGGATTGGTGAACCAGAAGGACGAACAGCCATGAGTTGTCTCTCCCTGCTTCTCCTCCATTGTCTTATTCTATCCCTCTTGCCATACCTCCACCTGCTATTTACAACTGAAATGGAAACATCCTTTGCATTTTCTTAACATATATTTGGCTGACCAGAAATACAGAACAAGCCACCAACTTAGCCAAAACTGGCTCCACGTGATGCTACCGAATAGGTATTCCATTTTCTTATCTAGAGAGCAAACATGCTGTTCTGGCAAAATCTTCCCAAGGCTGCTGCATAGTAGCTTACCTTGCTTTGCTGTCCACTCCACCTGAATTCAGTAGACAAAGCAGAACTCCACTATGCCCCAGGCTGTGGCCTCAGGCTGAGAGTCATGGCGCAAGAATACCTCAGTTCTCATCTTTGGCAACATACCTGTCTTTACAGTGCCTGCAGGGGAGAGGAGCCTAACACAGTCTCATCAACTCATGTGCTCCACAGCAACTACGGCCATTTCCATACCGGGCTTCTGAAATAGTGCAGAGCGACCTCTCACGGAGTTCTTCTATACCATAGAGTGGACTGGTGTGGACTACTTTTTGTAGTTCCACACCAGAATCCACTCAGGAGCGGCCGGAACTAGCTGCGCTGCATGTTTTTTAAAAGCCTCTTTTTCGAGGTTTTTAAAAAGCACGGAGCGTGCAGCCCCGCGCCGCTCCGTTGCCCGGCTCCGAAGTGGATTTGCAGGTGCGTGCAAGTGCGTGCCTGCAGATCTGCCGGGGGTGGGCTTCCAGCTGGCGAGCTTCTCTGGTTGGTGGAGAGCCTCCACCAACCGGAAGCCGCCATTTGTGACGCTGGAGGACTGTGGAGCAGCGAGCTTGCACTGCTCCACGTGGTGACGGACTTACCCGGCTTCAGTTAAGCTCCGTTTTTGGGCGTTTTCGCCCGTCCCCCCCCCCCCACATGTGGAAAGGGCCTAAGCCTCCTCAGTTCCTCTGGCAAGATGCCTACTTTAACAATACCAAAAGTCAGTTTCTTTGACATTCTTGTTCTCTAGTTTTTCACCCTCAAAGGCACCTCTAATTCTGCCTCGGCTGTATTACAGCTTCAAACTCTTGACGTTTCCTCTACCACCCCTGCCCTTCATATAAACACAGAAGATTCCAAACGTTGGGAACCAGAATTACAGCTTCCAATCTACATGCATTACAACCCCTTTACTTTTTGTCATGCCTCCTTGGAAATCTCATTCATGCTCAATTCTGTGTTTATATTTATAAATATAGCCCTGTATTTATATCTATAGTTATATTCCCAATACAAATATGTAGGCAGGAAGGTAAGTACATCTAGCCATCAGATGAGTGATTACAGGCTCAGGAGTTACATCCCACGGCTTCAGTGTGCTTGTGCTAAGAAGCATTTTCTTAAAAAAAAAAAAGACTACCATTAAGGGACTAATATTCTCCTTTTTATTTGAACAAATTATAACTGTGCCAATTAGTTCAAGATGCGTTGGAAAACCCCAGCTTGGCAAAGAAACCATCAGGAAGAACAAATAGATAAAGAGGGCAGGGGAGACCACTTGGTCCATCATTTTTGCCCAAGAGCCAGACCTTAACTGACCTCATATCATCCTCCTCCCCCAGATTCCCTCCATCCTGCTCACAATCAGCCCCATTCACTCCCATTTCAACTCCAGCCCTCCACTGGCTACTCCCACATCTGACTTGGCTTGCAGGTGGAGCAACAAGCTCTTTGCTCTCTGTGGCTGTCATTAATTTTTTCTTTTATTAAAATAAACTTACACTCCTGATTGATCAGAGCAATGCTGCAGAAATAGTCTGCCTTGAGTTCAGGAAGGTTTTCTTCCATCCATGGGTTCTTTGAGTGAATGGAGATGTCCAGTCTATCTCCTGCATCAGCAGCCAGCCAAGGCTTACAGGTCTCTGATTAAAGCCTCTTTATCAGCAGCCATGAGCAAAGTTTATATTAGTTTGTTAGCAAATTACTGGTTGTCATTTTGCAGTCTGAGTTCACAGTAAATCTGGAGCTACAGTCCAGTGGCGAAGTCTGTACACAAGGCAAAGGTCAAGGTTTCTAGGAGTATGAGCAAGGAATCTGAATGTAAGCTAGGTTGCTTCCACCAATAGGGATGGTTGACTACAACAGCTTCCTCCTGTTCTGGTGCCTCTTCGTATAGGCTTAGAAACTTCCATAGCTGTTTGTCTAATTAATGAGTCTTTACTATACAAATGCTCTGAGACTCCTGGGCTCTTCCTTTTCTACCTACATTGGCTGCTGTAAGTATTGTCTCTCTCATATGTCTGTGTTTGGCTGTTGGGAGGCGTCCTGTCTAGGTCCTGGGATGGGGGCATGACAATCTGGCTAAAGCTCTTTCCACATTCCATGCAGTTATATGGTTTCTCCCCTGTGTGGGTTCTCTGATGTGAATACAGATTTCCATTCCATTCAATTCCCTTTACCTTCTTTATTGCGAATATCCTCCTTTGCATGGGGAAGCCTACATTTCCTTTTGAGCACACTATCACAGCCAATAACATCTGCTTGGATCAGTTGCACCCTGAACTTCACAAGGTAGAGATGTCTGTCCCTTTCTCTTCCTGGTGATGCAACAATAAGATCTATTTCTATAAGGTTATGAGAACTAGGGGAGAAGCCGCAGCTGTAGCAAAGCAAGGAGAAGAAGAAAAGACTGCCCTGGCTGGGAAAAGCTCATAGTCTGGCATGAATCATTTTCACCTGTCTCCAAGCAAAAAAAGATAAAAGAACACTAGGATTATTTGTCTCCTGGTCTTTCCCATGTAAAGGACAAATAATCCAATTCTACTAAACCAAGGCAAGCTTAAGTTACTGATGGAAAAAGTTACAAAAGTTATTCCTCTTGCACATTCCATTCTTACCTACACTACACCTTAGTGGTAAGTAAGCCTCCATTGAGGGTCCCAAGTGCAACATGAGTAAACAACCACCACATGAAATCAGTTTTGGTCACCTTTGTGGAAAATGCAATCCAGGTTGTGCGCAATTAATACTCTGCACCTATCAGACTGGTCCCTATCACTGATTCTTGCTGTCCTGAAAGCTGCATGGCTATGTTGAGGTGCCTTGGCACCTAATTTTCTTGGCCAACTATAAATCAATATTTTACTTCTTAGTCCTGGCACTTGCATTATGAAACCTTCCCCATGGAAATTTTATATTACCCATGGAAGTGGGGAAGTGCTGAATCACCTCCTTCCTCAGGGTCCTAACATTCCACTGGGAAATAAGGTCTGGTTTGGGAAACTGTGGCAGGGAAAAGAAGTAGGCTCTTACTATAAGAATATTCAGGCTCTGGGCTTCCCATCCCAAAAGACAAGATGAAGGAAACATCTCTTGTCATTTCACACAAGAGAAGTATTACAGCCATCCTGACAATGAGGTTCCAACTTTTGGTGGCCCAGTGCTCTGTCATGGGGATCAAACTCAAGCTTTTCATATTTCATATTTTCCATCGAGATCCTCAAAGGGGAGAAGAGGGAACCCACTGTGATCACTCACTTGAAAACAAAGCAGGCCTGTGGCAGCTTGCTGGTGAAAGCAAGAGGCAAAGCTATTCTGCTTTTTACAAAGGAGGAAAAATGGTGCACCTGTGTTACACCTCTACTTTCTGAAGCTGCAGGTGAGACATGACCTTTATGGGTTGTTCTTCTACCAGTTTTTAAAACCTAGAACATTGGGGAGTTAGATATTCAGAGTTTTTTTTTCTCTAATAACATTTTACTTTTCTTCATGCACAAGGTGGAGATATTATGGGAGAAGAATTAAGTCCCAAAAGTACTAGGAATACTAAGTCCAGCAGAAGTCTCTTGTATCACACTCTGCTCGATGAGGCAAATGGGTGTTAGAAGGAAAAGAAGACTAAAGCCATTTCCGCACGGGCTTAAAGAAACGGTGCAGAGCATCCTCCAGGGAGGACATCTGCACCTGGGAGCGGACTGGGTTGGACCTACTTAGTGTAGTTCCGCACCTCAGCCCGCTCTGGAACAACCCGAAGTGGTCGTCCAGCGTGCTTTTGAAAGACCGCTTGAAACAGGCCTTTCAAAAGCATGGAGTGTGCCACTCCGTGCCCTTGCTCTGGTGCAGATTTGCAGGCTCGCACCAGTGCGAGCTTGCGATCTACTGGGGACGGGCTTTAGGCTGGTGAGCTTCAGTGGTTGGTGGAGAGCCTCGACCAACTGGAAGCTGCCATTTTCGTCCCCGGAGCAGTGCAGAGCGGCAGCCACACACTGGTCCAGACCAGCCTGGACCCAAGCGTGGAGCCAAGAAGTCCGGTAAGTACCCGCATGGGGCGATTCCCTCGCCCCGTGCGGAAATGGCCTGAGATACTGCACCCTGTGTCATCTGAAATTCTGCAAGCTTCACACCTGCCAAAGCTGTTGGTATCATTTTGCCATTCAGTCCTTTTCCCTGTTTTCTTCATTCATCATTGATAATCATCATCTAATAACACATGTGTCACAAAAATAACACTTGTTAACAGAGCTGTCAAAGCATCAGCTAAGGAAAAAAATGACATCACAGGGTGAATGACAGCACTGCAATCTCTGGTTTCTGTTTCTAAGTCTAAAACATATACAATGTGAAGATGTAATGAAATGACAATCTTATTTCAGGCTGAAATAATAAAAAATGCATTGGTTTAATTTGTGTTCAAAAATAATGGTCGCAATTTCTGCTAAACAGTATTACGCAATATGCTAAGTACTGCTTTTGTTTACAGAGAGGTCATTCATGGTGAAAGACTCAGATTGAAAAAAAAAGTAGGATTCAGCAGTCTATGGAATGAATGCTAGAGTACTTTGTGGCTTGAATGTTATGCCTTCTTTTTATTCATGCTTTCTCCCTCTCCTTTTACTCGAAATAAATCTTGTTGGATTTTGAAACAATTCAGCTTGGGTGCAAAAACTGTGCCAAAATATCTAGACTTCAAATTTGAGAGACAACAATAAAGAATTACAGAGATTTGTATACTAAAGGAGAAATTAGTAGAAGAAATGTTGATTTTGGCAAAAAAAGAACAGGGTAAATAATCCACTGGCTAATACAATGAATGTATTATATATGCATACACAGAATTAACAAAATCAAAATAGAGGGAAAGGGTTTTTTTTGGGGGGGGTTGGGCACTAGGGGATGGAGGGGAGTAGAGGAATTTAATTGGGAAATGCGAAAGAAGTTTAAAAGATTAAATATTAAATCTGAATATTCCTAAATCTCTCCTTGCTCTGTCACTCCATGCTGAAGACCAAAAGAACAAAGAATCAGAGAAATTAAGTTTTGTTACTTGAAGCCACAATCTCCCTGGAAACACAAGGACTGGAGAGGCCCTGGTAAAACATGCTCTAGGATTAAAAGATGAAGTCAATCAATTTGTCAACGAAAAACAAAAATCATAATTTTGGGGCAGTAAGTGTTGCCCTTCCAAAATTCAAAATACTAACTAAGCTTCTTGTGACAGACATTTTATGATCCAATTTAAAATGGGAACTCACTTCACTTCAGAAAATACCAGACTCAGGGCCTCTCTACGCTACATTGTTATAGTGCTATTATTACACGTTCAACATCCTATGGCATCCTGGGATTTGCAGTTTAGGGAGGGCATTTAGAATTGTCAGCCAGAGAGCTCTTTGGCCTCAGTAAACTACAAACCCCAGAATTCCACAGGATGTTAAAGCGGAATAATGCACTATTAGTCTGGAGCATTCGAATTCAGTTTGGACTTTGATCAAATGTGAGATACACTCATGGAAGGCAGCAGTGAGAGCTAAGAAGTTAAACTAGCTGGTTTGTTCAACTCTTGCACAAATGGAGTAGGCTGCATCTTGTGTGATTGTATGGATATACTTTAGCATTTTGTTGCTGGATCTTACTTGTAGTAGCAGTAATATTTTGCTGTTCTCACTTCTCTGTTTTTTCCTGGTGTCCTGGCCCTTGCTCTATCTATTATTTCTACTGGACATATTGTTTGATGGCTATAGTATCTTATGGCACTGCATGGTATTAGAATCCCATTATCACATGCTAGGACAGTAATTAACACCTAACACCACTGAGAACTATTTATTAATCATTTGTCATTTCACACAGTGGTGTTCATGACAGGGCTGTTCAGGACATGCTGACATATCTAGAATAAGTCTTGTCCAGGTTGCTTTCTTCCTAGTATTAAAAACTGCTAAATGATTGCTTGTGTGTAATTGTATAACTTCCCAGGAAGGGAAAATTAGATTTTTTCAAAATGGTTCCTGGCCATCTGCATCTTCAGTATGCGTTAGTGCCCTTCAAGTAAATGATATAAATTCATTATCTAACAAAATAACATCACAGACCTCTCTACAATCTGTTCTCAGTAAATTCACTTGTCACATTGTGGTTAATAATAGAAATGTGTTTAGCGTACACTTTATATAGACAAAGAGCAGAGTTGAGGATAACTGGAGATGATAATACATCATATAGCAGAGTGAAACAGGTTCTCTGACTCCAGTTATGCCAAGTATAGACCACACCAATATTGCTAAACCACAGCTAAGTCTTACTCTACTTGGGCTCCAAAAAAGTCTTTGTCAGGCAGCCATCTTGCCAAAGCAAAACAAAGAGGGGAAGGAACCAAGCCGAGAAACATTTTCAGTTTTATTTTAGCTGTTTTCATCTGTAGTGTCCCTCAGTTAATGAGGTGAAAAACAGAGAAACCTATTATCTCAGTCCCTAAATTGCATCACTGTGTTAATACAATGGGAAGGTGAACTTCTACGTCTGAGAGCAATCTCTAATTATGGAAGCCAGAGCCTGGAAACATTACAACTTCTCAAATTGCTCAGCCAGCTTTGCCAATTGCTATGCAAGCTGAGGGATTCTAGAAGCTGCAACCTAAAAAGTAACACTCTTAAGCTCTTGTTGAGGCCCTGCATAGCATTTAGAATCCTGGGATCCTTTCACACTACACAGTGATTGCACTATGATTCCACTTCAACTGCCATGGTTTCCATTCCATTCCATTTCATTCTGGAGATTGCAGTTTAGAAAGGGGTATTTAGAATTCTTAGTCATACAGCTCTACAGCCTTATCAGACCACAAAACCCAGTGCAACCATGACAGTTAAATGGAATGACAGTGCTATAATTGTGCAGTGTGAAGTTGCCCTGGTCTTCAATCATATCCAAATTGCATGAGGAGACTCCCCACTGCTCATAGTTGCCTTCCCAGCAGTGGCAGTAAGTGAAGTCACTGGTGGGGATGGAGGAGGGTTGTCAATCAAACAGATTTATCCTCATTGTCCCCTTATGCAATGGTAAGTTAATCTGAGGCAAACAAAGAATACGTGAGCAGAATTGTTATTTTGCCTTTTGGGCCAGTAAAAAAAAGGTATGAAACATTCATAATCGTACATTAGACCTGCATGGAACCTCTATGTGTAACACCTGCACATACTAGAGTTTATAAATGACTGGATAAGATTATTAGGAATACCATCTAGTGAATGGTATTCACTAGAGGTGTGCTTCTTCCGCTCCTGGAGTTAATATAGAGTCATCATGATAAGCAGCCATTGATGATGATCTTCTCCATGGAAGTATCTAATTCCCTTTTGAAGCCATCTAGACTACTGGTCACCACCATACTTTGTCACCACAAACTGCATAAAGTGTCTATGTGCTATACAAATAAATATTCTTTATGCAAAATTTGCCACCAGTCAGTCTCCTTGGATGGCCAATGTATTCTAATGCTATAAGAGAGGAAGAAAAAGAATGTATTGCTTGTATATTCGAATGAACTTGTGTAAATTCAGCAAGGGGCCCTCCATCATAATCTTACTTCCACTCCATGCATGTTCACTGTACACATATCTCAAGATGGCTCTGGTCTCTTCCTACTGGCAACATTTACTTTCCTCCTTGTAAATTGCTGGAAAATTCTGGCATTCTCTCTCCCCCCCACCTTGTTCTAGGGCAAGTGGGGCTTAGCTAACATAGTGTTTCTTTTTTCTTTGCATGTCAAAGCCTTTTGCCTTCCCACCTAAAGCCTCAACTCTTGCTCTTTGTGCTATGGCTGTGGTAACCAGGTGACCAGACCATGTGACCCAGAATAGACCCTGGGGTCATTGTCCTTAGATAAAAGACCACATTTCTCAGATCTCTCTCTCTTTGCCCTCTTTGCCATTTTGTGTCTACTTCCTTCCCTCTGACCATGCTTTGCCTCTCTGTTACACCCCAAAGTAATCCCAAAAGAGGAGCCCTAAAAATTGGCTTGGCTCCCCCAGCCTGGATATTGGTTAGCAAAGGTCACTTGCAGTTAAAAACAACATTGGGGTTAAATGGGAAATCCTTAACAACAATACTGTCTCCCTCTGCTGTATGGGAACGTAGACAATGTCCTTTAGGCTAGAAGACTGACCTATTGTTCTGAGTCACGTATCTCTAGGCAGACAGGAGATTCGCTCCTGGACACTGTCACACCCCAAGCTACGCTGATGAACTGTGCGAAGCCAGACAATCAAAACCTATCAATTCGGAATTTTAAACTATCATGCACCTGACCTTCCCAGTACGAAAACAATACCGAGGAGGGGTCGTGATATTTGCCTAACATTATATTCCGCACTTATTGCCCATTAACGATACTTTGCTAGCCAATACCTGACCTGAGGACAGAAATTAGCTATAAAACTCCCCACTTTTGGAGCCTCTTTGGAGAGCCTTCTAGACCAGACAGAAGGGCCCTTTTCGCTGCTACCGAAGCCTCCCATACTAGCCTCTCAAACACTGCTGAGAGCCAAATGCGACTTGCGTTCCTACTCCTCCTCTAGACCCCGCTACTACTATCCATTCAGCCCGGGATCCAGCCTCCCTTTGGTTGCTTTACACCGAGCCTGCACTAATCCTCTCCTTCCCCCAGGACGTCTAGACTAAGGTCCGTATGCCCTCTCTCCCACTTGGTTTCTTATTTCCATCTTTATTTCTGTAGCCCTTGTATGAGTGCAAAAATATTTGGTAACGTGTGTACGTAACTTTCTCTCTCTCTGTTAGTTTTGTTAATAAAAACCATTTTATCTCATTTCTCTGACTCTTGCGTGGTTCTGACCCTGCAGACATAGGGTTGAAGATCCCTTGCCCTGACCTCTCACAAGTTTTGCTGGGTAGCTCTGCTAATTCCTTAATTATTGAAGCATGGTTTGGGTGTCCTCAAGATACCCCCAATTTTCAGGGTAACATCTCCACCAAGAAGATGGTGAGTTAAGAACGAAGCTACTATCTTACCTAATCTTTTAGTTAGCTGGTTAGGATCTAAGCTCTCCAATGTATATGTGATTGTGAAATTCATTAGTAAACTTTTCTAAGTTTGGAACCTAAACTGCCTGCCTTGGTTTGCTTTTTAAGTCAGTCTCAGTTCAGGGAAGCCACACAGAGATTGAGACTTTTTTTCTGCTACTCTGCTAAAAGAGGGCTGATTCCTAACAGTTTTAGCTTTCATGCTATTGCTGTAGTATATTTGGCATATTGACAAGCTTTCTTAGAAGTTACAGGAATCAGAGATGGTACAAGTTTCTGACAGGAGTAATTCATAATAGAAATATCACCAGCTATCTAAAAAATTCTGGCTTAATTTTAAATCAGCTGTAGCTCTTGGAGCTGGGCTTTATCAAATCTGGGGTTTCAACATGCTCCCACTGCTAGATAGCCTCACATGACAGGCCTGATCTAGCCTTACACATCCTTAATAGCAAAGGAGAAGCAGTTTTACTTCTTGTTGGGGATCATGGAACCTATGGAATGAAAACTTCATTCAAAAACATCTTACTGAATACTTAGAGGTGTGTGTATGTGTTTAGATGAAACCCTAGAAAATCTCGAATGGGTTTGGTGGGTGACATGGATGATGGGGATGGAATGGGAGATATCATCACTTGTCAGAATGACCTCTTCCATTTGTGCTCTTAATGAAAATAGCAACTTATAAGCAAATAGTAGCAGTTCAGCATAGAAGAATTGATCACAGAACTTGCTGCAGTATCTCTTAATAAGGACAGAATGGTCCTGTTGCTAAGTATGTACAGTCCTGGGGTAATTCCAGCAAGTTGCTCAAGTATTTTTCTATGTAATTTACTTCAAGGAGATGCTCCTGATGTGATGATCACAGAACTTGCTGCAGTAGCTCCCAGTAAGGACAGAATGGTCCTGTTGCTAAGTATGTACAGTCCTGGGGTAATTCCAGCAAGTTGCTCAAGTATTTTTCTATGTAATTTACTTCAAGGAGATGCTCCTGATGGGATGAAAACAGGGCTATTATCTGCTTCTGTTCTTCTGCATCATGCTCTTTCTTCTGTAACTACTTTCAAGGTATAGATGTAACCATTATGATAATTCATCTTTTCCCATAGAACAAATAGATTTAAAAGTACTAGTAATATATTCCCTCTTTTCTCTCTCTCCAGGAACAAAGTATCTGAACTACTCTGGAGCTTTGTGCGGTATTCTGATTCTTTGTGGACATCAATAACTTACATTTTCATTTCCTTTTTTGACATCTCATTTGACAATGGCCTAATTCCATGAAACTGTTTAACAAGCATTGTTGCAAACCATTTCAGTACTTTCTGCAAGGGGGACAAACTTGCTTATCCTGACAAAGTCCTTTTCGCATACAAGTTATCTACCGTAATCTTTTTATTACAGATCTGAGTGGTACAATTGGCAACTTGTATAACACAAGGAATGCAGCTGCTTGAATGGCAGCAACAGGATTTGACTTGCCAGTTAGATGCTCTTCTTTATAAGCTTTGAATTGTTTGAACCCTATTAAGTGTAGACCAATTTTCTACCACTATTCATGTCAGGAGAATTAAGATCTATATCTATGTTATTGGTAGTTGTCGCAGGACAGGACTTGGAAAAATCAGGTTTTTGCACTACAAGTCCCAGAAAGTCCTTGCCAACCACAGATATTTTGATAATGGGTTTTGGGAGCTACAGTCCCCAAAAATAAGGTTTTCAAGTTCTGTTCCATGATTACATATTTGGGAAGCCATCTACATAGCATCCAACATTTCACAGATAAACACTGGGATATATATATGGCCAAACAATATCAGAAAATGGCAAAAGTTATAAATGAGCAAAGCCATACAAACTAGGAGAGGTTGCAATAAAGGCAAAATTGAATTTTCAAGAGAATAAGGAGAAGGAAGCAAAGCCACTAAACACAATTGTATAGGAAAGTCTAACTAGGGTCCACTTAGCCTATCATGAACCATAGGGATCTAAACATTCTAGTATCTTGGCAGACAAGTACATTCCCACCAGAATTTAGATGAACTCATTCATCTACTAAGGAACTGACCTTAAGATTCTTCAGAAACTCACAACAAGACATAGGGCTTTTCTGCACTACACTGTTATAGTGCTATTATTCCACTGTCAACTTTATTACTGCCTTGGCTTGCCCGAGCTTGTGGGATATAAAGATATCTTTTGATATCAATAATTTGGCTTCACATACCCATTCCCCTCCACGTGCTTGCGAGGCCCCCAGACAAGCACGCACACTGGCTTGGCCAATGATCGCCGTAATATTCCAACACAATACAGGCAGGCCAGAAATAGCCGACTCGCAGCTTCAGGAGACCTCAAGGCAAGTACCTCCATTAGGTATGCACACAACTTTCAAAAGATCCTCTGCCCCATGCTGGCAACTTGATGATCGGCTCAAGCACTCTGCGTTTGCATACTGGCTACCCTATTGACAATTTGGCTATAATTCAGTCATTCAAATTCTGACCTTTCGGAGGCTTTGTCTCCAGCCCCAAACTCATTGTTTTCCCCAAGTCCGAACTAGCCTGCGGTCACAATTCTCCTTATAAAAACCCCTGACTTTGAGCGCTTCCTTGGATCGCTCTTGGCTTCCATCCCACCTTGCTGTCACTTTGTCCAGCGAGCCTTCCCCTCAGCCCCATGTGCTGAGATCCGCGCTCCCCAGCTTCTCCGCTTCCAACTGGGCTTCAGGACAGGTGAAGTATTACCCAAACCAACAACTCCTCTAAAAATCCCTCTATCCCACTCCAACCTTTATTTCTTTAGTTATTTGTGTGAGTGTGCTGCATACACTGTTTGATGGTATTTTCAATAAAACAACATTTATTATTTCAACTCCTGTGTGCTCCTTGACTCGGCCTGACCCTGTAAACATAGGGTTCAAGATCTCGGTACGTTACCCTGCCTCTTGTATTGCTAGGCTGTGCTCTTGGCTAATTTCCCCAACTTATAAAATTGAGAGCACATTTAGGTGTCCCTCCCGGCACCCCTAGGGATCAGGGTAACAACTTCCTGTGGATTTCTGGGGTTTGTAGTTTACTGAGACCAAGAGCTCTCTGGTTGATAATTCTAAATGCCCTTCCCTAAACTGCAAACCCCAGCATTCTATAGGATGTTGAAAGTGGAATAATAGCACTATAACAGTGTAATGTAGAAAGGCCCATAGCTGAGGTGTTTCCAGAACATTAACTAATAACCTGGTGGCTTCAATAACTCTCTGGTTATTAGAAAATAAAAGTCCACAAAAACAAATAGTAAAATAAAAACCAGATTTCTTTACATTCCTTACACTGTATTCCTCGATATCCACAGATAAACTTCTTTCCATCTTGTCACTGCAACCCTATGCCTTTCTACAGATGTGGTTCACCAAGTTTCTTCTCCAAGAAAGTAACGAGTAATTTTAGCAATTTTTACCCTGCCATGAGAATGTCTTAAAAATCGGTGCAGTTTGTTGAAATCCATGCAATTTGGAACTGATTCTGTGAAAAATCCTCATGTGATTGTTTTACATAGAAATCCAGTGTTTTCTGTGGAGGAAACCATTTTTATGGGCAGGAAATAATATTTCTGTGTAGAAATATAATTTCCTGCATAGAAAGCAACCATGTGCAAATTTTGCCTAGAATTAATCCTGAACTTTGAAGATTCCCATCAGTCTAGGATTCTTCTCCTCAAGTTTTCTTAACACTCAAAATACATGTTTTTCAATTTTTTTTAATATTTCAAAATATTCTTTCCATTTGTATATCTGTCTATTCAAAAGTAGGTCCAACTATATTCAATGCTACTTTCAAATACATTGATTCAAGATCTCAGCCTTAACCAACAATATGTTCTCAAACATTAATATGCAATCAATCTCCTATATTCTGATTTCACCTATTAAAGTGCTATGATAATTTAGTGACTGGATTTGATTGTATTTCATATCCAATGATATCTCTTACCTATGCCAAGATAATTTTTTTCCTATATTCTAATTACACATTCCAGTTGAATATGGGCAAGAGCACTTCTGTAAAACTGACATCTCCATCATAAATTAGAGATTACACCATGCATCTTCTTAAGTCATGTGGGAATGTACTGATATCCAAATTAGGGTTTGTTTGGTTTTTTTTTTTGGAAAAAAGGTCATTGGATTCCCCCATCAATAAAGTGCTTGGAGAGCTTATTGATTGATAGATTTTATTTAAATGGCATCTTTCTCCCAGAGTGGAACCCAAGGTGGCTTTCAGAACAATTACAATAAGATTTTAAAGAACTAAACCCAACCATATAAAACAGCTTAAAATCATTATAAAACCATACAAAAGTTTAAAAATAGAGCATGTTAATATCCTTAACAGCTTTCAAGAACTGCATGGGTTTAAGGGGCTGCCTTGCAGTGGAAAAAAAAATAAATGGCTGCTTCATTATTTTTATTCCATGAAAGTACTCATCACTGCTTTTAAGAAGAAACTTAGTGAAGAATTACATCCATATCCCAACCAACTTTCCTGGGCATCAGCTGCATGGAAAGAAGGAGTTCTATTTTGCTGATGATCAGAGCACAGGTGAAAGCACATTACCTTCAGTTTTGGTGTTGTGGGAGTCAGCCAAATAGAAAGAACAGGGTATTCCTGAAGTGTAGACACAAATTATAGGTACCAGTAAAACGACTAGCCCAGGAAATGTCTAGGCGTTTTAAGCCACATCTTCCTCAGTTTGCTAATATGTGTTAACATCCTGCAAAGTATATTCATTTTAACATATTACATCAGTAAATTACAAAAATTATTAAAATTTACTAGAATTTTTTTTAAAAAATTCAATACATACTTACAAGAGTATAATCTCACATGTATCTTAGGAGAGCCTTTTCAAAAAGCTTTGATTGACTTAGTAGGGCAATAAACCTATGATTTATAGCAAAGAGCCAAGGTGACTACTAGGACTACGAGCTTATGGGGACGAAGCTTAAGGACCTTGGTGCACAGGTGGTCTTTTCATCTCTCCTCCCTGTTCAAGGATATGGCGCACGAAGGGAAAGGGCAATAGCAGAGGTCAACAACCGGCTCCGCACATGGTGCCGCCGGCAACGGTTTGGGTTTTTGGAACACGGCCTGAATTTCCATGAACGTGGGCTTCTGGCAAGGGATGGGCTGCACCTCACGAAACTTGGCAGGAATGTTTTTGCAAACAGTCTTGCATGGAGGATTAAGAGGTCTTTAAACTAAGTTCTGCTGGGGAGGGAGACAATATTATTCAGGGCAAGGACTCGGCAAGTGCAGGGGGAAAAGGCCCAAATGATATTGACCAAGTAGTACAAGCGTCCAATGGTGGGAGGAGTAGAAACTATAGTACAGGACTTGCAGGAAGGGCCCGGGGATTTAAGTGTCTCTACACTAACGCGCAGAGTATGGGAAACAAGCAAGATGAACTTGAACTCCTAGTACAACAAAATAAATACAATTTGATAGGCATCACTGAGACCTGGTGGGATGAGTCTCAGGATTGGAATGTAGGAATAGAGGGGTATGGCCTATTTTGTAAAAATAGACCAAACAAGAAAGGAGAAGGAGTAGCCTTGTATGTCAAGGATGTTTTCACCTGTGAAGAGATCCGTGACTTAAACCCAGAAAGCCAGGTTGAGAGCATCTGGGTAAAAATTAAGGGAGCGAGAAACAATAGGGATATTCTGGTGGGGGTTTACTACAGACCTCCAACCCAGACTGAGGACCTTGATGACGCCTTCCTCAACCAAATGACCGCGCATTCAAAAAGGAGAGATACAGTAATAATAGGAGATTTCAATTACCCGGATATATGTTGGCACTCAAACTCTGCCAAGACAGCAAGGTCCAGCAAGTTTCTTGCTTGTCTTGCAGACAATTTCATGGTCCAGAAGGTGGAAGAGGCGACAAGGGGATCAAATATTCTAGATCTGATCCTGACCAATAGGGATGACCTTGTTAATGAGGTAGAAGTGGTTGGATCTTTAGGGGGGAGTGACCATGCCCTATGGGAATTTGGCATTCAGTGGGAAGCAGAAGATAAGTGTAGCCAGACACTCGTCTTAGATTTAAAAAAGCAGACTTCTGTAAACTTAAGGAGCTGCTGGCTGAAATTCCGTGGTCAAGAATAGTGAAAGAGAAAGGAGTTCAGGAGGCATGGGAGTTCCTTAAAAGGGAGATACTGAAGGCACAGTCTAAAACTGTGCCAATAAGGAGGAAAAATGGAAGGCATCTGAAGAAACCAGAATGGTTGACTAAAGAACTCTCGGCTGAGCTAAGCGTTAAGCGAAACCTGTACAGGAAATGGAAGAAGGGGGAAACCACCAAAGAGAATTTAAGCAAGTAGCCAGGAGATGTAGGGAGAAGGTCAGAAAGGCTAAAGCACAGAACGAACTTAGGCTGGCCAGAGACATTAAAAACAATAAAAAGGGCTTTTTTAAATATGTCCGCAGCAAAAGGAAAAAGAAAGAGGCGATAGGGTTGCTGCGCAGAGAAGATGGTGAATTACTAACAGGGGGAAGAGAAAAGGCAGAACTACTTAACACCTTCTTTGCCTCAGTTTTTTCCCAGAAGGATACAAGCACTCAACCTGGCGGCTGGGGAGCAGGTGAGGAAACAGGGGAAATGTGGCACATAATAGGTAGAGAGGTGGTACAAGAATACCTGGCCACACTGGATGAATTCAAGTCTCCAGGGCCAGATGAATTGCCACCTAGGATATTAAAAGAACTGGCAGAGGTCATTTCGGAACCGCTTGCTATAATCTTTGAGAAATCTTGGAGGACAGGAGAAGTTCCAGCAGACTGGAAGAGGGCAAATGTTGTCCCCATCTTCAAGAAGGGAAAAAAAAGAGGACCCAAATAATTATCGCCCAGTCAGCCTGACGTCAGTACCGGGAAAGATCCTGAAGCAGATCATTAAGCAGTCAGTTTCTAATCACTTCGAAAGCAATGCGGTAATCACGAGAAGTCAACATGGATTTCTCAAAAATAAGTCATGCCAGACTAATCTTATCTCTTTTTATGATAAAGTTACTAGCTTGATAGATGAAGGGAATGCTGTGGATGTAGCATATCTTGATTTCAGTAAGGCCTTCGACAAAGTTCCCCATGACTTTCTTGCAAAGAAGCTAGTAAAATGTGGGCTGGACAGAGGTACTGTCAGGTGGATATCTGTAACTGGTTGACTGACCGTTCCCAAAGGGTGCTCACCAATGGCTGCTTTTCATCCTGGAGAGAAGTGACTAGCGGGGTGCCACAGGGTTCTGTGCTGCGCCCAGTGCTGTTCAATATTTTCATCAACGACTTGGATGAAGGAACAGAGGGCATGCTCATCAAATTTGCAGATGACACCAAATTGGGAGGGGTTGTTAATACGCCAGAGGACAGGATCAAAATTCAAAATGACCTGGACAGATTGGAGAGCTGGGCCAAGGCTAACAAAATGAAATTCAACAGAGAGAAGTGTAAGGTCCTACACTTAGGTAGAAAAAATGGAATGCAGAAATATAGGATGGGGGACACGTGGCTGGATGGCAGTACGTGTGAAAGGGATCTAGGAATCTTAATAGACCACAAGCTGAACATGAGTCAGCAGTGTGATTCGGCAGCCAAGAAAGCCAATGCAATTCTCGGCTGCATCAATAGGAGTATGGTGTCTAGATCGAGGGAGGTACTGGTACCACTGTACTCTGTTTTGGTTAGACCTCATCTTGAATACTGTGTCCAGTTGTGGGCACCCCAATTCAAGAAGGACATGGTCAAGCTGGAGCAGATCCAGAGGAGGGCGACCAAAATAGTGAAGGGCCTGGAAGCCAAGCCCTATGAGGATAGACTTAGAGGGCTGGGTATGTTCAGTCTGCAGAAGAGAAGGTTAAGAGGGAACATGATAGCTATGTTTAAATATTTGAAGGGATGCCATGTAGAGGAGGGAGAGGGCTTGTTTTCTGCCTCTCCAGAGACCAGGACAAGGAGCAATGGATTCAAGCTGCAGGAAAGGAGATTCCACCTGAACCTCAGGAAGAACTTCCTGACAGTCAGGGCTGTCCGGCAGTGGAATAGGCTGCCTCAGAGTGTAGTGGATTTTTAAGAAGAGGCTGGATGGCCATCTGTCGGGAGTGCTTTGAGGGTATTCCTGCATGGTAGGGGGTTGGACTGGATGGCCCGTGTGGTCTCTTCCAACTCTACATTTCTATGATTCTATGATTCTATGAATACTCCAGACTTAACAGCTGGGACTAGGAAAGTAGAGCACAAAGTTTCTGTAATTCTCTACTTCTTAAAGAAACCCAGTTTCAAACACTTATTTTACAAGTTGCATCCTTACATCAATAGTGACAAATTCTCAAAGTATATTAAAACAGAAATACATGTAATGATTAAATATAAACAAACTGCAAACAAAACCTTCTCATGTATGATGAAGACACAAAGACAGCAGAGGAACAGAGTGTTAGGTGGAACACATTACAGGAAACAACTACAATTTATATTGTCATTCAGAACCATAGGTACAATAGTATTAAGTCTGAAGGTCCAATAAGCTTCCCTTCTAAGTAGAATTGTACTCACATCCTGTCGTCATGACCATAGACCACTTCAATGTGGGAGTCGGGCCAGGAAAGTTTCCTTAGTTAAGTTATCTAGCTAAGCATACTTAACTAAGGCCATTTCCACACGGGGTTTTTAAGATGGTGCAGAACAGTGCGGAGTGGCAGCCACACACTGCTCCGGAGCAGCGTGGACCGGACTGGGGAGCCCAAAAATCCGGTGAGTAGCGTCATGGGGCGATTCCCTTGCCCCGTGTGGAAATGGCCTAAGTAGCTGATACAGAATACTGCCGTTGCCTTTATTTCTTAATTAAGATCACAATACTATGAATGCCCATTCAAAGGTATTGTTCAGTCCTGGAGGGCTTATTCCCAGGTCGATAGATTTAAGGTTTCAGTCCAAATTACAAACGTATCTTTGTAAATTTACAAAAAAATAAAAATAAAAAGAAGAAGCAAATTTGAAGTGGCTTTTGAGTGCAGATGTGGAAGGAAATAGCATATCCTAGCTTTTTAAGTCAAATCATGTGTCTAATAAAAATAGTGTTCTCAGGCTTTTGATTCTGATTTTTCCTTGATTATTGTAGAGGAAGATCAGCACCTCTGTGATTCTTATCCCAGTCAGCAGAATGTCCTTTCCCTCATCCAACCTGTCCATACGAACAACTTAGTCTAATGCATGCAAGGACTGAAGCAGCTGATTAAATGTTGTTCTGTTTCATTTTGCCTCTTTCCTATTCAGAGGCAGTCATTAATATGTCAAACTGATGGTAGCTTTTTTTTTTTTTTTTGGCAATAAAAAACCCTGTTCAGTGCTATTCTACAGGGAGCAACTAGGCTATTCTGTAAATTGCTCACGAACATAGTTTTATGAAGTGATAAAGCTTTTTATCATGTCTGCAAATATGAATATATCTTCAAATAATTTCATTCATCTTATGTAGAGTGTATGTTTGCAGTTTGGAGAGATACTCAGGATTTTCTGCCTGAGAGCTCTAGTAGTGTTACGGTTCATGGGAGGGCACTGGAGCTTTCTAGAAAAGAATTCTAAATACAAAACTACAAATCCCATGATTCCATAGGGTGGAACATTGAGAGTTAAAGCAGAATCAAACAGTTAAACTGTGCAATGCAAACCCACTTTTAGGCTCATATAACTCCTATATAATTCTGATGCAGAAGATAATGGTGATGTTTTAATAAACACTTCTTACTTCTCTTTCATATAAGACACACAGCAGTTACTTAGGGATACAGTGTTCCAATAAAGACCAGATCCAGGTTGACTCTTACAGCTGGACTTCTTCAAGTTGGTTTCCCTACCTCCTCACTCCTAGTGTCAAGGACCTAGACTGTTTTACCAATACCAGGCTGCAATGGGTTTATGATGGCTGGGGGAGATTAAGATGCTCTTAATCAGAGCATTCTGAGTCAGAGGAAGGTAATAGAAAAATGTCTGGGTGCAGGGGGCTTGATCCCTGGGGCATCCTGAAAACAGTATTGTAGGGAGGTGGGGATCTCATGAAGTTCCTCTGCCACTAAGTCTCTTGCCCAAATTTATAATTCTTCTAGTTCTATATCTTATGAGTCTCCCCTCAAACTCAGTTTGAAGTCAGTTTAACATATTGTTCAACTTGTCCTGAACCTATTAAACTTAGCTTCCTGGTTTGAAACATTGTGGGGAATTTTGGTTAAAGGACGGCTTCCTGGTTTGTTTTCTGGATCACACAAAATGAAGAATGAGGTGATTGTACATGAGGGCGCACAGCTACTTCTCATTTTGCTTATTAACAATTGTGGCTGGTGGCTTCCATGCTAGTGGACATTAGCAGTTAGAGCCTAAACTTTAAAGGAGTTATCCAAGGTGCTGAACCTTTTTGAGAGATAAGGCTTAGGGCACTGCATACTTCCATTAAAGTTCAAAATTAAGTCCTGGGGTAGATTTACTGCCCCACAGAAATGGAAGCCACTAGTCAGGATGGCTTATGAAGCACAGGTATGATTGTCCGAGTATAGCCAGGACCTTTGGGCACATCCTAAGGGCATTATATCACCCATGAGTAACAGCAGCATTTCAAAAGACTATCCACTGGTTGATATCAGAGAACGTAGCTTACTACCATTTAAGATTTGATTCCTTGTACTCTTTTTCCTTATAAAATTGACCAATCTTTTTAGTGCTTGATAAGAACACTTCTGAAAGGCTGTTGGTCTTGAATTTCTCCCTGTGCTTTGGAATCCAGAATTACTTGATCTTGTTTCTAATGTGGAATCTATATGTTAAAATTTCCCCCACCATTTGTTGTTATTGTCTTGATTTTACAGTCTAACAGACGTTTTTGGCTGCAGTTTTGGACATAGTATCATAGAGCTGGAAGAGACCACAAGGGCCATCCACTCAAACCCCCTGCTATGCAGGAATAAACAATCTAAGCATTCCCAACAGATGGCCATCCAGCCTCTGGCCCTTTCCGCAGCTTACCTTCTAACGCTGCTGGAGTGTGGGCCTTGCATGAAAAGCCTGGGCAGCAATGCTCTCGCAAGGCTCCTGCTTCCCTGCTGCTCAGACTCCGCAGCTCCTTCCTGCTTGCACGAGAGCTCCGCCCATGCCCCGCCCCACCCCGCCCCTTCCTTCTGCAGTGCAGCCTGGGAGTTGTAGCACTGCACAACAGGCCCAGCTCCAGAGGCTCCGCACCGCAGGTGAGTGTGGCCCAGGCCCGTGAGCCTTGCACAAGCATGGCTTATTTTCGGCTAAAAGCCAAAAATAAGAAAATGCGTATTTGCTGTGCTTGCGGGCCTTGAGTGTGGTGGAAATGGGAGTGCGTCATGCAGACCACTCCTGACATTTACGCGATGCTCAAGGGGCCCTTTCGCTTGAAAACTGCCATGCAAAAAGGGCCTCTGTTTAAAAACCTCCAAAGGAGGAGACTCCACCACACTCCAAGGCAGGATATTCCATTTTTGAATAGCACTTACTATCAGGAAGTTCTTCCTATTGTTTAGATGGAATGTCTTTTGTCCTAGTCTCTGGAGCAGCAGAAAACAAGCCTGCTCTATCTTCCATATGATATCCCTTCAAATATTTAAACATAGCTATCATGTCACTTCTTAACCTTCTCTTCTCCAGGCTAACATACCCAGATCTCTAAGCCGCTTTTCTTTTAGCTGCCACATCACACTGCTGACTCATGTTCAGCTTGTGGTCTACATCAGTGATTTGGATTCTATTTGAATTAGTGAAATATTGTTGGATGATGTAACACAATGTGCCATTTTTTAAAAAATATGTTATTGTGATACTGTCTATGGTGATTTCATTCAGAAGTTTGTCAGTGTATTTGGAATTGCTTGAGAGTACCTATCACTACTGGAAACATAGTTTTCTTTTCCCAGAGCACAAAATCTCCTTATGTAGATCTCGATGTCTTGATATTCCCCCACCTCACCCCCAGTTTTCTTCTGTGTTTTAGGATTGCCAGTCTATGATCCAGATTTCTTTTTGTCAACCATAGTTATATCTGGCATATTATATTCTAGTTGTTTATCAGTTTGATTCATAAAGTTTTTACTTCAACATTTTTACCAACTTTTTCAGGTGTATTTTTTGACTAGTTCTTTTCTTTCTTTCCTTTTTTAGATGGTAAATCATAACCAATCAACTCTTTATCAGTCTATGACCAGAAGTATGATAGTTAACTCATAATTTTTGGCATAGGTTCCAATTGATCATTACAGTGACGACTTCTCCTCCTCCTTTTTCCCTGAATTTTGCATAAATCCTTATGGATATATGGTTTGTCACAGTTCCTCTGTGTTTTCTCCCTGCTGTCCAGAATAGAATATCATCTTGGTGTAAACACGTACATGAACATGCCTACAATGAACGCTGTTTGGTCACAGCATAAAATACAGCACAGGCATTCTGCAAACTTTGACAAGTTAACAATTCTTAATTTTCATGGTTAAGTGTTTGCTAGTTCTCTCTCTTTGAAGCCAATTATTTCCATAGTGATTGTTCAGAGAAATTTGATTTGGTGCAGCTGAAGTTGGTATGAGTAAATGGATTTAATCTGTGTTTCTATAAATGTTGTTATGGGAGAGTTGTGCACTTTGGCACTTTAAATGATGTCCCGATATCTGATCATGGGTATGAAGGATGACCATATCCTTAGACACACACAGATATCCTTTGGTTGTTCACTCTGAGACAGGATGGGAGGGAGCAAGTATGCATAGGGATGTTGCAAGTGTAGCTAGCATGTGTGGCCCTGTCAGTGAAACATAGTTCGTAACTCTGCAGATTCTATGAAATTTATAATGAAGATGATAGTTGAACAACTATTAAGGAAAAGAAAAGGGCAGTGCATGCAAAGGAACAATTTAAAAATGAGGCCAAAAATACCATATTTACTGGCATATAAGATGTACTTTTTCCCAAAAAAATACCCTCTGAAAATGGGGTGCGTCTTATACACTGGCAAATACGGGTAAAGCTAAATGCATAGAGAAGAGAGGGGGAGTGAAAAGAGTTCTTCTGGCTGAAGCAAAACAAGAAGGGAGGGGTGGAGGAAGCCTGGTGCAGCACTCCTTATCTTCCCCTCCTTTCTTGTACATTTTGCCTCATCAGGGTACTAAATTTTTTTTCCTGAAAAATACTCCTTGAAAAATGGGGTGTGTCATATATGCCAGTTCATCTAACATGCCGGCAAATATGTAGATTTGTAATAGTTTCATAGGAATCTGTTGAGTAACATTAAGGTGGAAGGTTATAAACCACAATGTTTCTTTTCTTTTTCCTTTTTTTTAAAAAAGTTTTTTTTATCATAGAGACTTTTTGTAAAGTCTATGTATTGGAACAAGTTTCAATTTTTCCTTTCTTTTGCCATGTGGTATATTAGTTCTCAATAGTCTACTTTGGTGCTACAAAACTGCCAATTCTTCCATAAAGGTAGAAATGTGTTTGTGTGCGTGTGTATGTGTATGTGTGTTCTGATTCAAATATAGCTCTGTTTGTCAAATTACAAATAGCTATAAACATCATGTCATGCATCTCAACAGAGCAGTTCCTGTGCCCTTCATTTCTTGCTCCAAACAAATTTTATCCTGAATATTAAAATGAATCTCTACCAACAATTTAACAACCATCTGCCTTCCTTTAGATTAGAAAGTGGAAAAAAGGTGCCTCAGTTAGATTATGAAAAAAATTGAATTTGAAGATATTCTTTGGATGTAAACAAATTAGGTGCTTCTGCACCTGTCCACCAACCTGCCTGTTGCCTTAATGTATATTTATTTAATACAGTTGGCTTAAAACTGTCACTAAGAGATGTTGCAAGGCCAATTTTATACAATGTAAAATATTCTGTTTGAAATCCTAAGCAGGCATGCTTACTCTGAGTTCTTCCACTGAAAGAAATGGCATTTACTTCAAAATAAATAAGATTGAACCGTATGCTTTGCTCACAATCTCTGTTCTGCATTATCTGTGCTTCATTTTAAACACACATACACAGTAGTAAGCTCTAGTTCATACTTGGATAGGAGACTACAAATGCAGGTGCTCTTGGCTGTCTTTCAGAGGAGTGAACTGGCAAATCCCACATCTCGGTATTGCTTGCCTAAGAAACTCTATGAAATTCATGGGGTCTCTGTAAGTTCATAAGCAACTTGAATGCGTGCACATACACACACACACAAGTGTTCAGTAGGATGCATTTTGAAGAATGCCCTTTGATCTCCCACAGGAAACGATACTAAATTGGATTAAATGAGTGATGGTATGGAAGGCTGTCTAGAAATGGAGGTAGGTTGAGCTTTTCAGGTAACCAGAAACAGTTATATTCATTCAATTTCACCTGTGCTGATGGGAGATAATTTTCTTTCAATTTCTTTTGGTGACTTTATCAAGTTCATCAATGTCTTCGTATTAAATCTGGAAAGAACTTGAAGTTCTGAAGGCTCAAATATGGAAGAAAGTGAAACTGACAGATTTTCCTATTTGAACTTTGGAGGCTCTTTGGACAGTTGAAAAGAATGAGCAAATAGGAAGCAGTGAAAGAGCACTAGTACATCATACCTCCTTTCCCTGCACATATATTTCATCTTTGTGGGTGAGATGACCATATTTCCAATGGAAAACAGTTGTTCTGTTTCATACAGGGTGAACAAGTATCTCCCCATGAGGGAAATGAACCATCTTCCTTTAGGGTAAAATCAAAGTGTATACATCATTTATCCACAATTGTCTTTAACTCTGTAGTAGAATGCTCTTATATCTTTCCTCTGCAATCTAGGGCAGCAGTGATAAATTCTGGAGTGTAGGCAAGCACTCATCATGACAGTTACAATAGGCACACCCTCAATGAGAATCCAAAAATTAAGGCTACTATGTTGAACCATATGATTTCCAGCACTTTTCACTTCTATCCAAAGCAGGACCCTTCAAGCAAAGGCTCATTCAAGACCAATGTGCTGGAAAATACTCTGCATTATTAACAGGGTTCATTCTTGACTAGACATAGTTAATGGAAAAACCCACTTTCCCTGGTTACTGTGAGAATTGAAGCTAAATTCAAAGAGAATAGAGAAGGTTCAAAAGGGTGGCAGATGGCCTTGTTACCCCCAAAAATGGTTGACTCAGGGGCCACCCACAATGCCAATGCTTCTGTGGAAAGGTGGGGAATTATTAGCTCAAAAGGGAGGGGATAACTTTGGGATCTTTTTACCTGTGTATAGTGGTACTACCTGTGATAACTGAAGCCCCTGTCAGAGCCCTGTTGGTCCCTGTGGCTCTGGCTGGAGATGCGTCCTACAGCTCAAGAGCTCCCCCTGCTGCCATGGACCAAGCAGGCTTGGACGTTCCTCTGCCTTCTCCTTTAGGGCAACAGGGATCTGATTCTGAAGATGCTTTGGAGCCTGTGTCAATCAGCCCACAAACAAGGTGGAGACTCAAGAGAGCTGAGCAAAGGGAGGCTTCCTTGATTAAGTTCAAGAAGCAGTGACTAGCCACACCTGTGTCTTGGGCTATATAACTGCCTGCCTGGAAGCTTTCCTTTGCTTGTGGCAAACTTTCTACAAGCTCTCTCCTTGCTTCCAGCACCTGGCTCCTGATACCTTGGATTGGTCTCTTGGCTCCAGACCCCTGGCTTTTGGAACTCTGACTACGGCTTTTGCTTGTTGCTCTGGCTTAGGTAAATGGACTTCCCTTGAGTAAGTGCTTCCTTGACTCCTCCCGGCAGGACTCTGCTAGCTCTCCCACTCCCTTCTCTGGGCTGTCTCATCACTCGGGTCTCTGACTACCTCAGGGATTCCAGCTGAAAGTTCAAAGAATGTTTTATTGGGGGAAAATCACAGTCATATGCAGGATTCAAACAGTTTCACAACCATACGAGGCTAACCAAATGAAAGGAAGGAAAATTGGATAGCAAAATGTTAGGATTAAGCAGGTGATATTTACCTATCCTGAAGACAAGAGATGAAGTGATGTGGATCAGAGCAGGGGTTTGAGCAACACAAATTGGGAATCTGAGGAGATGAGTGATAGCTTACATCCAGTGTATTACGGACTGTCTAGCTTGGAGCCAGGGTTTAAATACTCTTTTTCTGCCCTGAAGGGGAAGGTGTTAATGGCTGTCTGACAAGAGCAAACAAAGGGATCTGGAGCTGGCTAATGGTCTTAGCATTAGGTGACAAAGGACTGATGGGAATCATGGTAGCTTCTTAATGTCTGGGAAGGTGAGGGAACAAAAGGGGGAGGTTCAGGAGGAAGGAGGTTATAGGGCATTGGTCATTGTTGCTTTGTCTAGGAGTTTCAGTGGCTATTGTCTTCTAGGTTTGGGTTCTTGAGAGGACCATCTTCTCCAACTAATCCTCAGTGGATTTATGACCTGGCCATGAACTGAGGTCCCTTCTGACCTACTTTTGTACGTTTGCAGCCAGTCTTCTTTATCAGCATAGCTTTTCAATCATAAACGTATGATGTATATTGCATGCCAATTAAATAATGTTCATTGCCAATCATATCATGGAGTTGGGGATATATGGCATGGTAACAATGTCATTACTCCTATTAATCAAAAAAGTCACAGCATTTCAATCCTGTGATCACTGACTCCACTATATTGGAAGTGATTATCCAGGGAAAGTATGGTACAGATATTTCCCTCTGGAATGTTGTGTCCAGTTCTCTGCACAATAGTTCAAGTAGCACATTGACAAGCTAAAACATGTCCACAGAAGGTGTGACCTAGATGGAAACCAAGCCCTATGAGGAATGGCTTAGGACTGCGGATGCTTAGTTTGGAGAAAAGAAAATTAAGAGGCGATATCATAGGCATCTTTAAATATTTGAAGAGATGTCATTATCTCTTGTTTTCTGCTGTTCCAGAGATTAGAATATAAAACAATGGATTCTAATTATAGGAAAAGAGACTCCAACTAACATGAAGAAGAACTTCTCGATGGAAAGAGTTGTTTGGTGATGTAATAAACTGCCTTGGAAACTGGTGGAGTCTTCTGTGTTGGAGATCTTTAAACATAGATTGGATGGCCATCTCTCAGAAGTACTTTAGCTGGGCATTCTTGCATTCCAGGGTGGTGTTTTGGACTAAATGGATCTCTTCCAACTCCGTAATTCTATGATTTTATAAAATACTTTACCACTCTCTGGCTCATTAGGAAAAAAAAAATGCCACTGCTGTCACATCAGATAGTTTGAAAAGCACTGCTACTGTCAGTATCACTGAAAGCATTCGCAATGAGCAAATGTTTTCAAGTGGGCACATAAAACTGTCCTCCTGACACCAACTCAGTGATTCTGGAAATGGGGTGTGGCACAGTTCAGCAGATCCTTCAGTGATTTGAGTAGCAAAAGTGAATAGTATATATTCTATGGGTGTGATAGATATGTTTGTCCACATGACACATTAATCACAGGGCCTGTGAAGAACATCTCAACACAGTGCCAACACTTGTGATTTGTTCATAAACACCTTTCAGCATTTGGACCTGCTCATTTGACATCTGATGTAATAATCCACTAAGGCTCTGGGCTGTCCCAATGATGCTCATTTCCCCATTTCCATAGTCTCAGTGATTTGCTAGTGCAATTTATCACTGACAGATTATTTTCTCAAACAAAAACCCATTTTGACTTCATATGCCATATCCAGTCAGAAGATGAAGAAATGAATAGATGGAAATTATATATTTCAGTCTGTCAAAACACAGGCTCAAGATATCTAATTAGTCCAGAAGCAATGGAAATTGTATACAAATTGTAATATCTGGAATTGGTTTCAAAATAAGTACTGTACTCTAACATGCAAATTAATAACATTAAGCTCATGGAATTGTAATGATTTACTGGATTTTAATTTTTCACATTACAAAGCTGAAGATGGTTTTAAATATATGTGAATAGTTTAAAAAAACGTATTGTATAGACTATACTATGTATAACCATTGTTAAAAATATATTTCTGGCTAGTGCACATTTAAAATCAGCAATACCAAGCTGTCTGAAATCACTAGGAAAATCTGGAATGAACCAGTAGGTGTTATTGTCATGTGCCTTTAAGGCATTTCAAACTTATGGTGTCCCTAAAGTGAACCTATCATAGGATTTTCTTGGAAAGACTTGTTTAGAAGAATTTTGCTTTTGCCTTCATTTGAGGCTGAGAGAGTAACTTGCCCAAAGTCATCCAGTGAGTTCCATGACCGAGCAAGATTTGAACCTGGTCTCTACAGTAATAGTCCAATGCTCCAACCACTACCCTACACTGGGTCTCATGAACCAAGTCTCCCAGCTGGATCTAAGGGTACTAAAGGAAGTTGCAGTTATAATGATGAAACCACTATCAATAATCTTAGAGAGTTCTATAAGAACAGGAGAGGTCACAGAAGACTGGAGGAGGGTGACTGTCGTCACCATCTTCGAAAAGACAAAAAAAGAGGACCAAAGCAACTACCAACCAGTGTGCCTGATGGCAGTACCAGGAATGGTTCTGGAACAGATCATGAAATAGGCAGTTTGTGAGTACTTAGAAAGGGATAAGAGCCAGCATGGGTTTCTCAAAAACAAGTCATGCCAACCTAATCTTCTTTCTTTCTCTTTTTTTTGACAGAGTTAAAACTTGATAGATCAGAGGAATACAGTGGATGCAGTATATTGAATTAAGTAAGGCTTTTTACAAGGTCCCCCATGGTATTCTTGCAGACAAGCTGGTTCGGTATGGGTTAGAAAATGATACCATTAGGTGGATTTATAACTGGTTGGCTTATTAAACCCAAAGCATGGACACCAATGGTTCTTCTACATCCTGGAGAGAAATGTCTAATGCGGTGGCTCACATTTCTTTTCTGGACTCAGTATTGTTCAACATCTTTATAAAATGCCCCGGATGATAGAATAGAGGACATATTTATAAAATTTGCAGATGACACAAAATTAGGAGGGGTAGTTAATATCCCATTATCCGAAAAGATGGGGGACCTTTGATGTCCTCCAGCAGTACCCGCAACTCCATGCAAAAATGGGGAAAAGAGGAAAAGATCATAATTAAAAATGACTTTAAGAGATTGGAGAGCTGATTGAAAACTAGCAAAATGAATTTCAACATAGATAAATATAGGGTACCACTATTAGGCAGGAAAAAAACCACAGCTATAGAATGGGTAACACTTGGCTTGACAGCAGGACAAATTATAAGGATGTAAGGGTCTTAGTAGACTACAGACTAAATATGAACCAACAATTTGACTCAATGGCAAAAAAAAAAAAAAGAAAAAAGAAAAAAGAAAAAGAAAAAAAAGAACCTTTGGAATACTAGGCTGGATCAACAGGAGTGTAGGGTCTAGACTGCGCGAAGTAATAGAATAGTCATTCTATTTTCCCTTCTTCAGAACTCACGTGGAACCCCATGTCTGGTTCTGGGCAGCACAGTTGAAGAAGGATATTGAGAAGCTGGAACATTTCCACAAGATAGCAACAAAGATGTTGCTGCTTCAGAGACTCGGACATGAACCAATGAATTCAAATTATAAGAGAAGAGATTCCACCTAAACATTAGGAAAAACTTTACTATAAGAGGTCTTTGACAATGGAAGAGATTACCTTTTATACTTTGAGGCCTCTAAACAGAAGTGGGATGCTCATCTCTCATAAATGCTTTAATTGCATGTTACTGAAGGCCAGGTTGAACTAGGTGGCCCTTATGGACTCTTATAACTCTGTGGTTCTTTTGATGTACCATATGTGGGGGACATGCCAAAAAGTTAAAGAATATTGGGCTGAAATTCATAAAATAGTAACAGGTATTTTTCAAACTAAGTTTGCTATTTCTCCAGAAATTTACCTATTGAGCAGGCTACATGAAATTGATAGAACAATAATAAGGAAACACTGGAGGATCTTGTTACATATGATAACACAGGCACAAATCGAATTTGCAAAACTTTGGAAAAATGAAGAGGTCCCCAAGATTGGGCAATGGCTTCTCAATCTTAAGGAAGTGAAAACTGCAGATATCTTAACTCAAAGGCTCAGATGCTTGACAGATGATAAAATTAATAATGAATAGGCACCCCTAAACATATTTCTCTAAAAATAAAAGTATAAGGCCAGTTGATACAGAAAGTTTCCAGAGGCATTTTAATGAGGAGATATCAGTTCAAAATACAACATAGGGGTATTAAACCATTTCTCATAAGTCTTTGAAAGTAAAAGCGATCTCTAAATAAGAAACTATGAAATAAAATAGAATGTCTTTTTATTAAGGTTAATCAATGGGAATACACAATTAATTATCTGCTTTTTTGAAAGTACATATTGAACCAGAAATGTTTATTATACTGTATCCTAGGTAGAAATGAAGGAAGGTTTAGAATTGCTGTCTCATAAATGTAAAGAAAAATGTAATTTTTTATAAATTGTATATTTTAGTTTTTGTTGTATACAATATAAAAATATATAATAAAAAATAACTCTGTGGTTCTGTTATTGATGTTCTATGTTGAGGATCTATGTTGAGGATTTATAAGTTGTAAACTCTAAATGGGACTAAGCTATCTGTTCCACAATCTGTGGGATGAAATTTCTAACCAGAGAATTTTTTTAAAAAAAGGAATGTCATGTTCTTGGCAACTATAATCAATGCTTGTGTATTATGACATCAGAGGGACTCACCTCCTGTGACATAACAAGAGACGTGCTTAAGTCTTAAGTTTTGGCCCTCAAACTTCAGAGCCTGGCCTGGCATTGCCTGTGCATATCTGTGTGTGTTTCTTAAAAAACAAACAAAGAAGTGAAATTGGAGGTATCTGTTTTACCTGCATAATTTTGGCATAATTTCCCAGGAGGTTAGGCAACAAAACAACATGATGAATGGACACAAACGTGGATAATAAATTTCCAGAACACTGTAGTTTCCTTCTGAAAGCCCAGGATCAATAGTGAAGCTAGGATTGGACTCTAAGGCCAAAGTTTAGGGCTTCACAGCCTATTATAACCATCCAGAAACAGTAGGAGGTAGCAGTGAATGGACCTGTACAGGAGGAAACCAGTACAGCATATACATATTTATAGATTCTCATTTAAAAATATATCATTGTATCTGACAACAACTGGGACTTCTCATCTAAATGCATTTAGCATCAGTGCATTAGAAGCAAGCTCCATTTTATTCCTATAATCGTGATGATAAATTTGAGTTTCAGAAACAAAATTGTGCATGCTCAGAGTAGTACTTAAAAAAATACAGGTGCAACAGAGAGGCTTTTTGTTTTCTTGTGCAGTGAGTGTGTATATGTGTTGCTCCAATTTATCAGGAAAGCAGAAGTGGTTGTAAAAAAATGGAATGAAAGTGAAGGGCAGGGGTGGGAGGACAAGAGACACATTAACTGTGTGTTTCATAATGAAACAGGCACATTGAAAGGGACAAGCCTGCAAGACCATTAAGCTCCAGTTCTAAAATTAGTGTGCCACTAGTTAGCATAGTTTCAGATACTTTATATAATCACCCCATATAAACCATCTGCTTCAAAAGGAGGAGTTATTTTTTTCATAGAATCATAGAGCTGGAAAAGACCACAAGGGCCATTGAGTCCAACCCCCTTCCATGCAGGAATACACCATCAAAGCAGTCCCAACAGATGGCCATCTAGCGTCTGTTGAAAAACCTCCAAAAAAAGAAACTCCATTATACCCCCAGGCAACGTATACCACTGGTGAACTGCTCTTACTATCAGGAACTTCTTCCTAGTGTTTAGATGGAATCTCTTTTCCTGAAGTCCCATGCCGTAGAAAATAGGTTTGCTGTATATGACATCCCTTCAAACATTTAAACACAGCTATCGTGACACTTCTTAGTCTTCTTTTCTCTAGGCTAAACATACCCACTTCCTTAAGAGGCTCCTCATAGGGCATCTACCATTTTAGTTGCCCGCTTCCAGACATGTCCAGCTTGTCAATTTCCTTCCTGACCTGTGGTGGCCAGTTTTTAAATGCTATTGTATAACAGAAATTGCAAACTAGTAAATAGTACAAATGCTTGAATCGTAAGATAAGTTCAGTTAATAAAATTAATGTAAGAAAATTAATGTCCAGCTTTTTCTCCCTTGTATACCACTAGGGATGGAAATAATATTCACTATTATTCATTTTCTGGCTGAAAAATGGGTTTTCTGACACTCAGGAAACTCCATCAGGATGACTCTCACAGAGTGGAGAATTTTGTGCAGTTTTCACCTGATGTTCATGCATCTCAAAATGTTTCTAGAAATTATTCTGTGCAGAAAAACACATTTTTTAACCTTCATATTACCTGTCGACTTATGATGACCCCATGAATTTCATATCATTTCCTTAGACAGGGAATACTCAGAAGTAGTTTTGCCAGTTTCTTCCTTTGAAATATAGCCTATAGCACTAGGTATTGGTTAACAGTTTCTCATCCAAGTACTAACTGTACTAAGTACTAAGCAGGGCTGATCCTGCTTAGCTTCTAAGATCAGAAAGGATGTGGTGTCTTTAGATGTTCTTGTGCAAAACCCTGCAATTGTTGCTCTCTGCCCCCCACAAAAATACCTATGTTTCTGGGAATGTTTTTTGTTTCTCACACACACACACACACACACACACACACAAAATATTATTACTGTGCAACCACCCCTAATACAAATTTCCTCCAATAATTTCTTAAAATGCAGGTTTTCTCCCACAGTGGGAAGAAAACTATGGAAATTAATTGTCCATGTATGTTGAGGATGAAATAGTCAAAGTTTTACGTCTCTAAGCACCATGTCAGTCTTCACCCCAGTTCTAAGCAGGACATGACCATCTAGAGCAGGGGTGGGCCATGTGCAGCCTATGGGCCACAGGTAGTCCTTGGGACCCTGAATATGACCCCTGACCCCCCAATCTCTTAGGCTAATATTATAAAAAATATTAAAAGTAAAAATATTCTAGGATAATTGTCATGCCATTCCCCCCCCCAAAAAAAAACTGCTTAAAAACTTCCCAAACCACAGCAGATTGCTTTCCTGGACCCTTCAAAGACCCTGAAACCTCCTCCAAAACTACTATATAAAAGTCAAAGTTTCTCTGTTTGTGAGTTTGTCTATTTGCCTGCATCTCATACCTCATACAATTGGCTGAGTGAGGGGAGTAGACCTCATATGATTGGCTGGCTGTGAAGATTCTATGGAATCTTGGAGTTGGCAGTTTAGAGTGGGGCCTTTAGAATTCTCAGCCAGAGAGTTCTTGGGACCGTTGCTATGGAGATGAGGCCTACCATCAATAAGGATGCCAGAAAACATTTGAGAGGCAGATGTGTGAAAAATTAAAGTGACATATACAACATAGCCTATTTCCAGACTACACTGTCGTAGTGCTAGTATACCACTTTCAACATCCTAAGGAACCCTGAGATTTGTACTTTAAGAATTCTCAACCAGAGAGGTCTTTGGCCTCAGTAAACTACAAACCCCAGAATTCTACAGGATGTTGAAAGTGGAATAATAGCACTACAACAGTGTAGTGCAGAAATGACCATAGTTACAAGGTCCTCTCGCCTCACACAGTAGATTGTATGGGTTCCATATGTGAGGAATCTTAAAGTTGAAATTCAAAACAAAAAAAATGCTTCCAGAAAAACATAAAGCCATTGCACAAATTCAACTGAAAGCAAAAAAAAAAAAAAAATCAAAAGCCAATCATCAGTGTTGCCGGGCAACATAGATTGGATTGAGGACTGTGGGGAAGAGTTACAGGTACAGTAATAGACAGGTTGCTATGGAGATGATGCCTAGCAGCAAGGAGGAGGACCGTGTATTCCTGCAGGAACCCAACCTTTGTATGTTAACAACTACGAATACAGATTGGATTGGGGAATATAGGGATAAGTTATAGTTACTGGAATAAGCTGGTTGCTATGGAGACAAGGCCTAGCAGCAAGGAGGAGGACAGTGTACTCCCTCAGGAAACCAAACTGTGTACGTAAATAACTCTGAATACAGATTGCATTGGGAAATATGGAGCAAAGTTACAGAAATGGAGAAGACAGTTTGGTGAGTTCTTAAGAGAAAAATAAAAACCCCAGACCACACTGGGTAAATAAGCTAGTCAAAAATAAATCTAAGAAACAAACAGGTGAAAATTGACCAAACTGGCAGCCAAATGTGATATTGTGTTACTGAAATGTGCTGGTGTGTTCTGCTGGCACAAGATGGAAAAAAGCAATACCCCTTGCACAATTGTCCAAACTGGCTTTAGAGGGGTGTTTTGGAGTTCCAGCTAGATGCAGAGGAAGGAAGGAGCGGTAAACTTTTCTTCTGTGTACTTCATGGAGTTGACTTTCCTTGGACATGAAACAATAATGACCTATAGAAACTGTCTTAGGTACTATGGAGCAGCTATAGGCTTCTTGAGAGCTCCTTGTTTTGAAATGTCCAGCAAATGTTGATCTTAAAAATTTTCTCTGAAGCACTGACAGATACACTCCACTGATAGACCAAGAATCTCATGACAAAGAGAAAACATGCAAAAAATATGCATGAGATTCTTTGTGAGCAGAAATTGATGCTTTATTTAATGATCTGAATAAAATATTAAACTGTATTGGTTCGAGAGCATGATGAAGAGGGTGTGAAATCATGAAGACGGGACTTGGTATAAAAAGGAATGGAATGAGCCTAATCAAATACAAACAAATTGAGAGTCTTGATACAATGCACATCATATTTAGAAAATAAGAAGACTTTGCTTGTCAGATTTCTTATGTGCGCTCATGATTTCAAGAGGGATTAGATATAGCCTCTTCTCTCATATATTTGTAGAATTCATTCATTGTATGCTGATTCATTTCTCAAGTAAGCTAATGCTTCTGTTATGAGACTTTGCCAGGCAAAAGGTCTAGGTGCCAGAAAGCATACTGGATAGTGATTATTTGGAAAGAAGCTCTGCAGAAAAGCAAATAAATAAAATGTGCAAAAGGGAAAGGAAAGAGGGCGAAAGGTAAAAACTGGAATCATTCAGTTAGTAGCACAGAACTACAGTTTTGTTTAAAGCTTAACTGCTACTACTGTAATGTTTTTCTGGACCTATTTTGCAAAGTAAAAGCGGGGGGGGGGGCTTCTGCTTTCGATATTTTTCAGATGATTTGGAAAGAAAGTTCAGGAAAGATATTGACAAGCTGGAAAGTGTCCAGAGGAGGGCAACCAAGGTAATCAAAGGGCTGGAAACCAAGCCTTATCAAGAATGACTTCAGGAACTGGACATGATTAGCTTGAAGAAGAGAAGACTAAGAGGTGACATGATAGCCATCTTTAGATATCTGAAGGGATTTCATGTAGAAGATGGAGGGAACTTGTTTTCTGTTGCTCTGAAGAACATGAACTAGTAAGTTCAAATTACAAGAAAATAAATTCCACCTAAACATTAGGAAGAATGTTTATAATGTGAGAGCTGTTCTATAATGGAATAGACTGCCCCAGACAGTGGTGGATTCTCCTTCTTTGGAGGTCCTTAAACAGAAGTTGGATAGCAGTCTGTCAACACTGTTAATAGTTGTGTATTCCTGCATGGCAAGGAATTGGACTAAATGACTGTTTTGATCCCTTCCAGTTCTTTGATTCTATGATTTTACAGTCCTCTCTCCACATTCGCAGGTTTGACCTTTGCAAATTTGATTATTCATCCTCCTCCCATTTCCCTGCATTCCTTATCCCAGGCTAATGAGGCTTGTGTTTAAAATGGATGTTTTCTCCTTTTGGGTGAGGTGCTGTCTTTGGTCAGGTGCTGTCTTTGCTCCTACCCTCCTTTCTTAAGATGGCCACTGGAAATAACTAGAACTCCACTCTTCTCTGTCTCAGGGGAAAGTACTGGTAAGCTTTTACCTTTTCTTTTTTCTTCCCCAGCCCCAACACTGGGCCAAAGGTAAAGGATTAGGAGGGGGGAAAATCTGGAGGGGAATGGGAGGGGGATCATGGGGGGGAGTTATTTGTAGCTTTCCCACTTTCGTGAGGGTACTGCGCACAGAATCCTCGCACATGTGGAGGGGCCACTGTATACTCATTAAGTACCTTCATGCTGGTCGCTGTTCATAATTTCTCACTAAAATCAGCACATCGGCTACATAATAGACCGATGTTACTTCAGTTAATGTTTTGATTGAACGAGTTATACAGCTAATCTAGAATCTGGAATCATTAAAAAAAAAAAAGCCCAAGCAGCCTTCTCAGTATTTTTATTTTTGCAAATAAGGTCCAGATCCTACATCTGAACATAACTCTGCACAGGCAATTCCATGTTCCCTCTGTGCCTGGCATCTATCAAGCTCTGGGAGGGTTCCCTGCTGCTGTTGCTTACAAGGGGGAGGGGTGGGATTGGAGAGGGGGTTTAAACCATGGAGAAGCAGCTGGTCTCAGCTCAGTTGGAGTGGATGGGGGTGCACACTCACATGGAATGCACCTCCAATTTCCTTCTCCTAAGACCCCAGAGCAGCCAACACTTCATGGTCTGAATCACCTCATCCTCCACAACAATAGCAGGGGCAGTAGAAGATTTTTGGATGGGAGGCAAGGGCAAGAGAATAACTCCCCATGCTCCATTCAAAGAAGGACTTATACATGGATTAGTCACTAAAAGGATGCTGATCAATGTGTTATTTGTCATTCAGCAGTAAAACAATGCGTTCTCTCTCTCTGTATTAAAATCATGACAATGGCCAAAAGTAGTCATGCCACAATCAACCCCACAAAAGAATTTTTGTAATGATGATTAAATGTCATATTATTCAAGTAGTGTGATGCTTAAAATTGTTGTTTTCCTTGGGATTTTTAAAATGACACTGTCCCTCAAAAAAGGTAACTTATGTCAGAGCTTTTCAAACTTTTCATGTTGGTGACACACTTTTTAGACATGCATCATTTTGCGACACAGTAATTTAATTTTACTAGCAAACCAGAGGTTAAACTAACCCCTTGTAAGAGATCCGGGCACCTACATAAATTGTAATAACAAAATGTATGGGGACACAACATATCTCATGAAAACCTTTCATTTATATTTTTTTAAAATATATGACGTATTTATAGCATTCATTTCCAAGGCTCAGGTGGGGGGTTCGTTCTTGGTCTGGGGAGGTGACACACCTACACCTTTCAGGAGACACACTAACATGTTGCAACACACCATTTGGAAAGCTCTGACTTACATTGTTATGTTTGACTCATTTCTTCCAAGGCAGCAGCAGCAGACAGGCGGAAAAACTGTATTGAAGAATTCATAATAAGGACAATGAGAATGGCAGACCATGACTGGGGAGACCAAGGTCTAAGTGATGCTGTATGGATTATTTATGCCAGCTCCAAAGCTGACATCAAATTTCCCTTGTGGGGGATACATAAGGAATTGGGATCACATGGATCTGCTCTTTTCGATGTGCCCGTACATCTCTCCAAATGTTAGATGTCCCAAATTGAGGGGTGGAGTAAGATAGCTGGGAGGTAGTCCCTAAGGCCACACTCACTCTTCAATGACAGACTTTTCTTTCTGCCATTGGAGACAAAGGCGCGCCGTTGAAGCCCTCTTTTTCAACCCTTCCAATTCATCCCTTGGTGATCAGCAGAGGAGACATACTTGATTCAGTTGAATTTTAGAAAGAAAGCCCTGTTATTCTTTCTAGACCTACTCCCTGTACTACTCTCTGTAGTATCAAGGATGGAAGGTGAGGGAGCTGCCGCGATCACCTGTAGCACTTGTGGGATGTTCCTTCTCTTGCCACAAGATGTTGTCGGGTACACCTGCACCAAGTGCAAGCTGGTGACCTTCTTGGAGGAGAAGGTTTGCCAGCTGGAGGCATGAGTTTCTAATTTTCGTCTTATTAGGGAAGGTGAGGAGTTTTTGGATAGGGCAGAGAAGACCTTCCTGAAGACCGAATGCGCGGGGGAGCTGCCAGATCAGGAAGTCAGCACACTGGGCCAAGAAACGGATGCTTGGAGGAATGTCACACGGAGGGGTAGGAGGACCAGGAAGGAAACAGAGACTCTCAACCTACACAATCGCTTCAAAGTTCTTGGCCTTATGAACGATGAGGAGCACCAGGAGGAGGGAACAGAATGTCAACAAGAAGGAATCCAACTTCGGCAACAGGAACTAGATCAACACTCCCAGCCTCAACGGAGTGCCCAGGCAGTCCTAGAAGAACCTGCTAATCGAGGAGTCCCAGACAAGCCTCAGAGGAGGCGAGTTCTGGTTGTTGGGGACTCCTTGCTCTGAGGAACCGAACCGGCAATTTGCAAACCCGACAAGTTCAATCGACAGGTCTGCTGTCTTCCTGGGGCCAAGATCAACCACATAACAGAGAGGCTAACCAGGCTGGTCAAGCCCACTGACCATAAGCCCCTCATTGTGGTTCATGTCGGAACCAATGACACTGCGAGGCGCAGCTTTTACCACATCGCAAAAGACTACGAGCTTATGGGGACAAAGCTTAAGGACCTTGGTACGCAGGTGGTCATTTCATCTCTCCTCCCTGTTTAAGGATATGGCGCACAAAGGGAAAGGGCAATAGCAGAGGTCAACAACCGGCTCCGCACATGGTGCCGCCGGCAACGGTTTGGGTTTTTGGAACACAGCCTGAATTTCCATGAATGTGGGCTTCTGTCAAGGGATGGGCTGCACCTCACGAAACTTGGCAGGAATGTTTTTGCAAACAGTCTTGCATGGAGGATTAAGAGGTCTTTAAACTAAGTTCTGCTGGGGAGGGAGACAATATTATTCAGGGCAAAGACTCGGCGAGTGCAGGGATAAAAGGCCCAAATGATATTGACCAAGTAGTACAAGCGTCCAATGGTGGGAGGAGTAGAAACTATAGTACAGGACTTGCAGGAAGGGCCCGGGGATTTAAGTGTCTCTACACTAACGCGCAGAGTATGGGAAACAAGCAAGATGAACTTGAACTCCTAGTACAACAAAATAAATACGATTTGATAGGCATCACTGAGCCCTGGTGGGATGAGTCTCAGGATTGGAATGTAGGAATAGAGGGGTATAGCCTATTTTGTAGAAAAAGACCAAACAAGAAAGGAGGAGGAGTAGCCTTGTATGTCAAGGATGTTTTCACCTGTGAAGAGATCCGTGACTTAAACCCAGAAAGCCAGGTCGAGAGCATCTGGGTAAGAATTAAGGGAGCGAGAAACAATAGGGATATTCTGGTGGGGGTTTACTACAGACCTCCAACCCAGACTGAGGACCTTGATGACGCCTTCCTCAACCAAATGACCGCGCATTCAAAAAGGAGAGATACAGTAATAATAGGAGATTTCAATTACCCAGATATATGTTGGCAGTCAAACTCTGCCAAGACAGCAAGGTCCAGCAAGTTTCTTGCTTATCTTGCAGACAGTTTCATGGTCCAGAAGGTGGAAGAGGCCACAAGGGGATCAAATATTCTAGATCTGATCCTGACCAACAGGGATGACCTTGTTAATGAGGTAGAAGTGGTTGGATCTTTAGGGGGGAGTGACCATGCCCTATTGGAATTTGGCATTCAGTGGGAAGCAGAAGATAAGTGTAGCCAGACACTTGTCTTAGATTTTAAAAAAGCGGACTTCTGTAAACTTAAGGAGCTGCTGGCTGAAATTCCGTGGTCAAGAATAGTGAAAGAGAAAGGAGTTCAGGAGGCATGGGAGTTTCTTAAAAGGGAGATACTGAAGGCACAGTCTAAAACTGTGCCAATAAGGAGGAAAAATGGAAGGCATCTGAAGAAACCAGAATGGTTGAGTAAAGAACTCTCAGCTGAGCTAAGCGTTAAGAGAAACGTGTACAGGAAATGGAAGAAGGGGGAAACCACCAAAGAAGAATTTAAGCAAGTAGCCAGGAGATGTAGGGAGAAGGTCAGAAAGGCTAAAGCACAGAATGAACTCAGGCTGGCCAGAGACATTAAAAACATTCTTTTTTAAATATGTCCACAGCAAAAGGAAAAAGAAAGAGGCGATAGGGTCGCTGCGCAGAGAAGATGGCGAATTACTAACAGGGGGAAGAGAAAAGGCAGAACTACTTAACACCTTCTTTGCCTCAGTTTTTTCCCAGAAGGATACAAGCACTCAACCTGGCGGTTGGGGAGCAGGTGAGGAAGCAGGGGAAATGCGGCACATAATAGGTAGAGAGGTGGTAGAGGAATACCTGGCCACACTGGATGAATTCAAGTCTCCAGGGCCAGATGAATTGCATCCTAGGATATTAAAAGAACTGGCAGAGGTCATTTCGGAACCGCTTGCTATAATCTTTGAGAAATCTTGGAGGACAGGAGAAGTTCCAGCAGACTGGAAGAGGGCAAATGTTGTCCCCATCTTCAAGAAGGGAAAAAAAGAAGACCCAAATAATTATCGCCCAGTCAGCATGACGTCAGTACCGGGAAAGATCCTAGAGCAGATCATTAAGCAGTCAGTTTCTAATCACTTAGAAAGCAATGCGGTAATCACGAGAAGTCAACATGGATTTCTCAAAAATAAGTCATGCCAGACTAATCTTATCTCTTTTTATGATAGAGTTACTAGCTTGATAGATGAAGGGAATGCTGTGGATGTAGCATATCTCGATTTCAGTAAGGCCTTTGACAAAGTTCCCCATGACATTCTTGCAAAGAAGCTAGTAAAATGTGGGCTGGACAGAGGTACTGTCAGGTGGATCTGTAACTGGTTGACTGACCGTTCCCAAAGGGTGCTCACCAATGGCTGCTTTTCATCCTGGAGAGAAGTGACTAGCGGGGTGCCACAGGGTTCTGTCCTGGGCCCAATGCTGTTCAATATTTTCATCAACGACTTGGATGAAGGAATAGAGGGCATGCTCATCAAATTTGCAGATGACACCAATTTGGGAGGGGTTGCTAATACGCCAGAGGACAGGATCAAAACTCAAAATGACCTGGATAGATTGGAGAGCTGGGCCAAGGCTAACAAAATGAAATTCAACAGAGAGAAGTGTAAGGTCCTACACTTAGGTAGAAAAAATGGAATGCAGAAATATAGGATGGGGGACACGTGGCTGGATAGCAGTACATGTGAAAGGGATCTAGGAATCTTAATCGACCACAAGCTGAACATGAGTCAGCAGTGTGATCCGGCAGCCAAGAAAGCCAACGCAATTCTCGGCTGCATCACTAGGAGTATGGTGTCTAGATCGAAGGAGGTACTGGTACCACTCTACTCTGCTTTGGTTAGACCTCATCTTGAATACTGTGTCCAGTTCTGGGCACCCCAATTCAAGAAGGACATGGTCAGGCTGGAGCAGGTCCAAAGGAGGGCGACCAAAATGGTGAAGGGTCTGGAAGCCAAGCCCTATGAGGATAGACTTAGAGAGCTGGGTATGTTTAGTCTGCAGAAGAGAAGGTTAAGAGGGGACATGATAGCTATGTTTAAATATTTGAAGGAATGCCATGTAGAGGAGGGAGAAGGCTTGTTTTCTGCTGCTCCAGAGACCAGGACAAGGGACAATGGATTCAAGCTGCAGGAAAGGAGATTCCACCTGAACCTCAGGAAGAACTTCCTGACGGTCAGGGCTGTCCGGCAGTGGAATATGCTGCCTCAGAGTGTGGTGGATTCCCCTTCTTTGGAGGATTTTAAGCAGAAGCTGGATGGCCATCTGTTGGGAGTGCTTTGTGGGTATTCCTGCATGGTAGGGAGTTGGACTGGATGGCCTGTCTGGTCTCTTCCAACTCTACATTTCTATGATTCTATGAATATAAATCTGTGTCATAGGATAGTAGAGGAGGCCAGGCCTGCTGATAATGGAGTGGACTGTCAGGGTCAGAGACCCAGGCGGCAAGACAGCCCAGAGAAGGGAGTGGGAGAGCGAGCAGAGTCCTGCCAGGGGGAGTCAAGGAAGCAACTACTCAAAGGAAGTCCATTTACCTAAGCCAGAGTGACAAGCAAAAGCCATAGTCAGAGTTCCAAAAGCCAGGAGTCTGGAGCCAAGAGATCAATCCAAGGTATCAGGAGCCAGGTGCTGGAAGCAAGGAACAGGCAAGGAGAGGGCTTGTAGAAAGTTTGCCACAAGCAAAGGAAAGCTTCCAGGCAGGCAGTTATATAGCCCGAGACACAGGTGTGGCTAGTCACTGCTTCTTGAACTTAATCAAGGAAGCCTCTTGAATTTAATCAAGGAAGCTCAGCTCTCTTGAGTCTCCACATTGTTTGTGGGCTGATTGGCACAGGCTCCAAAGCGTCTTCAGAATCAGATCCCTGTTGCCCTAAAGGAGCAGGCAGAGTTACATCTAAGCCTGCTTGGTCCATGGCAGCAGGGGGAGCTCTTGAGCTGCAGGACCCACAGGGACCAACAGCTGCTTCTCATCATCATCAGCTCTGACAGGGGCTTCAGTTATCACATGGGCCTTAGGTGATACAAAGAGGGGGTTCCATAAGTCGCTGGGCCCTCATTCCTGCTATACTGTAACTCCTCCTATAATTAAACTTAAGTACATGCAATTGAAGCAACCTAATATTGCTTACATGTCTCTGTTCCTCTCTACTTTCTCCTTTGTATCCTTGCATTGCATTTTTTTTATTTTAAATCCCTTGACAGAGCTGTTTCCTCTTGTATTATTTTATGTTCTACAGACACCAATGGTCCCATATAAATAAACAATCAGTGACATACTGCCGCTGTATTAGGGATGAAAATGAATGGTTTGGGTGGGGAGATGTTGCTTTTCTATATGAAAATATCTATTTCATATTTCCTGTGATGGGCAACAGAATGAATTCAATTTTGCTTCAGAAACCCAAATACTTCTCCAGACTGGCAATGTGATGAAGCTTGTTTCCATACATTTCTGAGGCTTGCTTGCAAAACCTGACAGGTGGATATGAAGAATTTACACCCCTCCAAAAGCATATAGTTGGAAAAAGAGCACATAAGCATTCATCCGTGGGAAAAATATATACAAAGTGCATACATTAGGAGAAAAGCATATGTAACATGAACATATTGAAAAAAATAACCACAAAAATATATGTTAATTTTGTCTGAGACAAAACTTTCAAAGAGAATAGGGATGGGCTGTGAATGCTGGCAGGATTCTGAGAAACTGAAGGAAAATGAGACTGATAGATTTTCATGTTTCTCCTCATCTTCTGTATATTGGGCCACACTCCCTTGTATGATTTCCAGGCTGATCTGTTCCAGGCTGTCAAACTAATTGTATTTATTAACATATTGATATCTGCACAGTCCAGGAGATATTATTTTATAATTATTCCAGAACCTTTCAATTTAAAAACAAAATAGAAAGAAAATAATGACAGTACAAGGGAATGTGTGGAGCTTTTATAAGCTATTAAAGTACCCTTCCGGTAAGGGCTTTATTTTGTTAATTTTCCCTAACTCAGTTAAGTATCATCAGAGTTTAATATCCACACTATTTCTCCATGTTACATTATTTCACAGTATATTTGGGCAATTACATTATTCCCCAGATCTATTCATAATAAACACAACACACCACAGGGGAAGAGGAGGAAAAAGTACACAGAATTTTATTTAGCCAGCTGCATTTATTTAATTAGCTTGTTTTGCAGAAGAATGTAAACAATGGCTTGGCATGTCCTTGGGCTCTGTGATTCCTCAGATGTTCCATAACTGGCCTGTTAACAGCATCTGTAGAAACACACACATGGTTGCCAATGGTGAACTTCTAGATGTTGTTGGGTTACTGCTCCCACATTTCCCACCCAGAATGGCAAATGGACAGCAAGTCTGGATGTTATGTTCCAAAAGCATCAGGTCTGGGTGCTATTGCCTTTAGGTTCTGATGGCCAAAGCCTGGAGATCTCCTGATAGCCCACATCTACTTACAAAAAGCGAAATTTGATTGATGTCGGAGTTCTTGTTAGCGGAGAGTTTTGACTCCAACCCACATTTCCCCAGTAGCTACCCTGGGGCAGAAAAATATAGACACATGTATTGTTTTCTAGTATGGCCTAATCACTTTAAGGCTGAAAATATTCCCCTGCCCCAGAGTTTATAGTCGTGATCAAACTCACAGACATACTCAACTTCTTTAAAGTAAAAGTAAAGACATTAGGAGACCTGATCTTGAACTTTGATAAACATGTATAATTTGTCCTAACATTTCATCTTTTCTTACACCTGCATGGCAAATTAGTGTTTTCTTTTTCCTCATGCTCCATTATGCATTACAAAACTTAGGCCAACCAAATTGATAGTTTCAGTTACTCTCCTTTCTGATTTTCCCTGTAAACCCCTTTCCGTGGTAGCTGAGGTGTGGTGCTTTCCATCCTCATGCTTACATTAGATTTTCACTACCCCACTTTATGCTTCCTGCTTCCAGACTCATCTGCCCTACTGCTTTTGCATATCTCCTATTTACTTCCTAAGTAAAAAGAGAATGTGGATTGTGAGAAAAGATGGGAAATGGATAGATCAAAGGATAATTAAGCTGCTTAATCTCTACCCTGCCATCAGCCCTGTTCTTTTCTATGTTGTGCAATTGTGTCAGATTCAACCGTGGCACCCTGTAATGCCTCAAATGATATATATTGTTTCTTACAATCATGTCCACACATGGTTTCTTACAGTCATGTCCACACTTACAGTCAGGTTTCAGTCCTCCTTGAAACCTGAAGGGCTGGGTGCTCTATGATTAGAATGGAGGTTCCCTTTTGTGTGTGTGTGTGTGTGTGTGTGTGTGGCATGTGGAACTATACCTTAATAAAGGCCATTTATCACCATCTTAATTTTTTTTCACAAAGAAGACTATTACACAGGCCCTATTAAATGAGAGATTACCATGAAGATAACCTTACTTCTATAACAACTCCCATGGCCAACATCGTAGTGAACCAATTCTTAACTCATCTGCATTTACATTTGTTTAGAGCAAAGATGGGGAAAGTGCAGTGTATGGGCCACAAGCAGCCCCAAGCCAAAATTTGCAGTCTGAAAATCCACACTAGACTCCTCTAGTTTTGGAGAGGGGTCATTTTCAGTCAATTTCCTACCTGAAAACTGCATCTAATGCACCGGAATGACACAGTGGTGTGGTGGTTTGTCGTCCCACAACCCCTCTCCCCAAAACACTTTCCTTTGGCTGAAAATCATCTGAAACTGGTGACTAGAAATGATATAGCATGATTTCCATTGCACTATAATGTGCTACAGTGGCCCACAGTGGGGGGTGGGGCTGGGGTGATGAAAAATAGTCCTCATGCAATTCCCAGTACAGAATATGCATGGTGTAGCTCCTGTTGGTTTGACAGAACACAAATTCTGTGTGTACACACAGACACACACATGAATGAACTGATACGCTAGATAGGAATCTTTGAAGAATGATACTGGCAAGTGGAGTACCTAAATGGGTATAGACTTATCCATGGTGGAATTGTACAGGATTATTGTCTGTTCTGGGAAATAGATAGAAGGAATGTCTAGCAGGAGTAAATTGATGAGAAATTGTAGAATTTGAGATCCCATATTGGTTAGAGTGTTATACTTGAGAGATCTAGGTTCTAGCCCCCATTAGGTTAAGAAACTGACTGTGTGCCTCTGAGGCATTCACTATCTCAGTCTTCTCTACCCCATGGGGGAGTTGTGAGGATAATGTGGGGACTGGTGGAGTCATATGTAGTCCCTTCATCTCAGTTGAAGAAAAGTGTGATACAAATGTAACTGACAATACACAATTAATGTGAACCAGTGGGGAATATACAAATAAATGTAAAGATGTATCACTGAATACTAAAATCAGGATTGTCGATGCCATTGTATTTCCAGTTTATATATATGGTTGTGAAAACCAAACAGTGACAGTAGAGAAAGCTGATAGAATATCAACTCATTTGAAATGTGGTCCTGGAGAAGAGTTCTGTGGATACTGTGTACTGCTAAAATGACTAATGAATGAATCCCAGAGCAAATCAAGCTTGAACTTTCCCCAGAAGCCAGTATGACCAAACTGAGACTGTCATACTTTGGGGACATGAAGAGAAGACATGACTCACTAGAAAAGGCACTAATGCTTTGCAAGGTAGAAGACGATAGGAAAAGAGGAAGACTGCATTACAGGTGGATAGACTCAGTGAAGGGAGCCCTGAGTCTGAAAGACCTCTGTGGGACTGTTGGTACAGAGTGACTTGGAGATCTCTCATTCACAGGTCACCATAAGTTGAAGTCACCCTGACAGCAGCTAACAATAATACAGAAGGGGAAATTCCAAAAATAAAAGAAAAATAAATATAGTCACATTTCTACCATTATATTTCTTTCAATGGGAACTCAAAACCACTCCTCTTATTCTGTTTCTTGCACAGGGATGAACAACAGAGTGCACTGATTTGTATGAAATGAAACTGAATATCAGCTGGGACTAAAAAGATATGATTATGCAATACAGGGGTACAAATCTCTTTGATGTTGTTTCTTTGTAAAATGTACGGCACTGCACAGCATTAAATCAGCCTGTAGTATGCACAAAAATCAGTGCGTATTTGCTACAAGAGGCTAGTTTTTATGATCAATAGAAGACAGAGCAAAAAGACTTCCTGGGAATTCTCTCTCACTGAAAAAAAATAGCAAAAGAGAGAACTCTGGAAAGAATAGTGAGAGGTTATATGTAGAGGGCATCAAAAGAAACATTTTAGAGCACGAGCAGTTTTCTTTCCTCCTGTTCCAATAGGATGGTTATAAAAGATTTTGATTATTTTCCTTTAATTTGCATTCCTCATGTCATTAAATGTATGTACATATGCATGTTCAGGAAAATTCAGTATTCTGACCTTCTCCACTGACATTTAGGCACATAGATCTTCCTAATCTTTATTCTCACAGGCAGGAACAAATAATTTTACAATTTTGTCCTTGCTATGAGAAAGCAATTGAAAACTGTGTAGTTTTCTAAGAGCGTTCATATTTTGGGACTTACTCTGTACATAAAAAGGGGAAAAACTTTTTTTTTTCCTTGAGGAAAAAAGCAGTATGTTTTTCTGTTTTCTATTGCACCACACTTGTTTTCTGCATGGAAAATTCTGTGTTCCGTACAGAAAATTTGTTTGTCTACATAGGAACTGCTGTTTTCTATGCTTTTTTTCCCACAGAATAAGTCCCAAACTGTGAAAAGTCTCTCAATTGTCAGGGTTTCCCGAAACTCATTTTGCAACCATTTTTCAAATGTTTTAAACTATTCTTTCCACCTCTATTGAAATCTATTTTTTCACTGATAAAATAAATAGAAGTAGTACAATACAGAGATGAGAAGGTCTGTTTGACTGACTGTGATAGATGACAGCTCTGAGGTTACATTATCAGCACACCTACCTAGTTATATTACAGCAGCCCTCTACTGAATATGGATGTTACTGAAATTTGTTGATGCTAATTTTTGTCGACTTCAACTTATGATGGCCCCCAAGTCACCATATCATCAACCCCACCTGCTGCTTAGGTCTTGCAGATTCAGGGATGTGTCTTCCTTGATTAAGTCTATCCATCTGTAATGCAGTCTTCTTCTTTTCCTACTGCCTTCTAGCTTACCAAGCATTATTGTCTTCTTTTTTTATTTTCCCAAACTAATTTTTATTATTTTAAATGCATCCCAAACAACTATCTTCTGATCATTTCAGTGGGAAATGGAGCAGAGTCATCCAGTGTGAAACAAAAAATTGTGAGGGGACATGCTTATTTCAAAACTACCTGATGAAATAGTGGTTCTAGCCTCATTCTATCCATGGTAGGTTTCCACACGACTCATGTCTCCATCAGTTTTCACTCGTGCAAGCAAGGTCCAAGAACTCCGATTAAAGACCGGAAGTATAACTCTTCTCTCCTATCTCTTTGGCTTCCATGCCATTATTAGCCACCCAGCATTGGCCAAGAGGGAAGGGCTTCTGTACCCTGCGGTTTGTTATTCGGTCTTCAAGAGATCAATCAAACTGCTTTGTCCGTTATCTATAGGCAGCATGTTTGTATGCACCCTTTCAATGTCGTAAGGGTGGAGGCTTCAGTACCAGGCAGTTGTTGGCATTACTGTCAACATTGTCATCTTGGCTTCTAAGGAGAGTTCAGGTTTGATTTTCTCTAGGACCATTTTTTTAGGTATCCAAAGAACTCATCTCCAGCACTACATTTCAAATTAATTTTCTTCCTACCAACTTTTCTCACTGTCCAGTTTTCACAACCATATATAGAAACTGGAAATACAATGGGATGGACAATCTTAACTTTAGTATTTAATGATATATCTTAATGCTTGAGGATCTTGTCTTTAATTGGAGTTCTTGGACCTTGCTTGCACGACTGAAAACCGATGGAGACATGAGTCATGTGGAAACCTACCTTGGATAAAATGGGGCTAGAACCACTATTCCATCAGGTGGTTTTGAAATAAGCGTGTCCCCTCACAATTTTTTTTTAGCTGTTCTTCCACATCCTCACCTTCTTCTGATTTCTTGACTGCAGTCTCCCTTCTGATTAATGATTGAGCCAAAATATAGACAATCTTGAACTGTTTCAATGTTTGTATAATCTAATTTCAAGTTATGTAATTTTCTGCAGTCATTCTTGTTTTCAGAATCTTCAGCTGTAAACTTACATTTGCATTTCCTTGATTTTCTTTAGTAATTGTTCCATGTTTTTGCTATATTCTGGTAGTAGTAGAATGCCCTTTGCATATCTTAGACTGTTGAGGTTCCTTCCTCCAATTTTCACACCTCCTTCCTCAAAGTCTAATCCTGCTTTACATATGACATGTTCAGTGTACAAGTTAAACAGATAGGGTGATAAAATGCAACTTTTATTCCATACTCTGTCTTGATAGTAGCCTACTGTCCCGAATACAGGTTATACACCAGGACAATCAAATGTTGTGGCACACCCATTTTGTTGAGAGCAATCCATAGTTTTTCATGATCTGCACAATCAAAACTTTGCTATAATGTATTAAGCACATACTGATTTTCTTCTGAAATTCTTTGGTGTGCTCCATTATCCAATATTTATTTACCATATGATCCCCAGTGCCTCTTCCTTTCCTGAACCCAGTTTGGACATCTGACATTTCTTGCTTAATATATGGTAAAGGTCTTTGTTGTAGAATTTTGAGCATGACTTTGCTTTCATGGGAAAATAATGCAATGGTCCTGTGGTTATTGAAGTCTCTTTCCTGGACATTGGAATGTATACTGTGTCCAGTCTGTGGGCCATTCTTTTGTTTTCCACTTTTGTTGACAGATTTCAGTCAGAACTAGATCCTGTCTGTATAGCATGAAGCAATTCTATTGATATGCCATTTGTTCCTGGTGATTTATTTCCCTTGAGAGCTCTGGGTGCAGCTTCCACTTTACTTTATAAAATTGCAGGTTCATCTTCAAATGGTTCTTCCTTGAATGTCATCCTTTTCTCTCTTTTATATATTCTTCAGTGCACTCTTTCCATCATCTAATTTCTATTTGATCATGTAATTTGTTCCCCCACTAGTCATACAGCATCCTCATTATTGGTTTGTATTTCCTTTTCATTCCTCAGATTTTGTAGAAGATGTCTCTTCTTCCTTTTTTACCCCCATCTTCTATTTATCTGGTTTGATTATTATGGGAATTCTCCTGTCCCTGCGCACAAGTCAATGAACAGTTGAGTTCAGGGTTCTGACTGTTCACCTTTTACTTTTGCTTCTCATCTGTCCTTAACTGCTTGAACAGTTTCATCTATCATCCATAGAATTTTCTGTTTCTTTTAGGCAAATGGTAATGTCTTTTTTGCATTCCTCCCTGATTATAATCCTTTTCACATGGCACTGTACAAGCGAAAGGGCCCCTTGAGCGTTGCATAAATGTCAGGAGTGGTCTGCATGACGCACTCCCATTTCTGCCATGCTCAAGGCCTGCTCTCGCGTGAGCAGAAAGGAGCTGCGGAGCCCAAGCAGCAGGAGGCTTGCGAAAGCCTGCCTGCCCAGGCCTTTCACGCAAGGCCTACACTCCAGCAGCGTGAGAAGGTAAGCTGCAGAAAGGGCCTATGTTTCTGGTGTCATGCCCTACTTTGGAGACCCTGACAATGAGGAGAAGAATTCTGAATCTGAGGCAGAAGTTTCCCCAGAAGTTAGCTCAGTGGAAAATAACAACCAACAGCAGGGGTCTGAGCAAGGGGAACAAATATCAGAAGATGAAACACCACAGACTCTTACCTTGTGGGAGAGACGATGCCAGAAAGAAGGTCTCAACTGTTCAGCTTGTTTAAGTAGCAGATGGGCTTTAATGAGGGAACACCTGAGGTAACATCATTGGCTGTAAAAGGCAAACAGCTGGCCCATCTCCTCTCAGGGTTGACAGTGGATCTTCTTGTTGGTTGAGGTGCTGTGGTTTCCTGACTCTCTTGGACTTCTGCTTATTTAATGCTGATTTGGATTTGCCTTTGTGGATTTGTTTGCCTTGGAACTTGCATTCTTGACCTGAACTTTGTTTGGACTACTCCTGCTCTCATCTCTGTGAGTAAGCTCTGCCATTCTGATTTGCTAATTAGTTGCATAACACCTGGTTTCAGTCCAGAGTTTTTCTTGCTTTTGGTCAATTAGGCTTAATAGTACAAATCTATTTTTTTAACATTATCTTCTAAAGTCTACAGGATGTTCTTCAGGTGGCTAGCATGATGGCCAGTTTGTGGAAAGACCCAATTCTAATTCCTGCAAGAATAAGTTCACCAGCAGAGATGGAACTCCCATATAGGATTCTGGCTGAGGTTAAGCAATGTCTCACAAAGAACAATGGCAGCTTTCAAAGAAACATGAATTGAAATTCTTTGAGTTTGACATAGGTTCATGACTATGTCCGGTTTAACAGAAAGTAAAGTCAAATTCAGAAGCTGGATTTCTGACATGTTTGAGGCTAAAACAGAGTACTCAGAAACATCCATATATGATTCTGTGCTTTTCCAACATGGGTTTCATGTGTGTCTAGAGTGCTATTTCTGTTTCTGTGTTCATTTATCACATATATATCTCATTCTACTTAATTGGACATTTTACTTCAAGATGTTTCTTATAGCTTGTGCTTCCAATACAGAATTAACCAAGCAAAAACATGAGAGGAAACATATTTTATTTATTAATCAGATGCAGCTTTGAGCAAATTATACAACCGTTCTTTCAAAGGTATAAAAATTTCACTCTAAATAAGGTAGAGTTATATATTTTTGTGAGCGACTACACTGCATGCAAGCAGGTCACTTTACTCTTGAGGAAAAAAGTATCAAAGAAACTAATTGATACCAGTCTGTTTGGTAGGACTTTGTTTTTTGCAAAATCCTGGCTTGCTAAGGCATTGCACTGTTGATAATATGTTGCACTGGGTTACTTCCAAGCTACTATTTAATTCTCACTTATACTGTGCTGGTGGCTCTTAAATTCATTTGAAATATTGATGTGTTTGCTTCATCCTAAGAACAGGCCAACTCACACATCTCTGCCTAGGAGATATGAGCAAATGACACAAATCTGTGAGAGACCTAAGTTGTTTAGAGACCTTTCAAGCTATTTGGCTAAATTATGTTTCAGTTGGCTAATTGGCTGCCTGTCTATAAGCATGCCTTTGATCATTTCAAGTCATTGTTTGATTTTTTAATTTTACGATCCCCAGAAAGGCTCTTTCTGTTCTGTTTCAGCTTTTTCATCATAAAGATGTAACTTTTCAGATTGTTGTTGTTCCTCACCTTTTCACCCCTGAAACTGACTGAATCTAATCATCTTAAACATCACTGTTATTGCCAGGATATCAAAAATCATCAAATTTATCACAACACAAACTGTTCAGGCAAATTTGGTTGCTTAATATTTTCTCCATTGCTTCCTCCCCTACTGTCAGTCTTTCAGGGCAGTTTTTCTTTTCTCTTCTTCTTTGAATGAGTAGATGGCATCGTAAAGCAATTGGCTGAACCTATGACATCTTTGCTGGGCTTTAAAAAAAAGCAGCTCTGTCAAAAGGCAAATCATAAGGTTGGTTCTGTAATGTAAGAATCTTAATGTTTTTGCCCCTTCTTCCTAAGCTTTCTTAAACCCTCCCTCTCCATCTGCTGCAAGGCACAAAGTCTTTTAAAATGAAAATGCTGATATTTTAAATAATAGAGTCCTTGGTGTAATAGAAGTGCAAGGTCAAAAAGGAAATGGGAAAGCACAATATTTGAATATCTCTCAGTGAGGAGCTGTGACTGAAATAAAGTAGGGGTTATATAAGGAGAGGGAAGAGGAAGAGATTGGTACAGTTCCCCATTTGATATGTCCAGATGAAAATAGGCCCTGTTCAATTGCCAGAGCCACACTGCTGATATTAAACTATACTTTTCCTTCTTTCCATATTTTTATTCAATATTTTTTTTGCACCATGAATGAAAAGCAGTCTATTTATTAGGGTCAGAATCCTCAAAGCTGAAGCTATTTTATAAACATTGCTGCCCAGTCCCAAAGTTGTTGAGTGAGAAGCGTTTGGTGCTGTTGAATGAAAATGCCAAAGCAATTGCTTAACATTTTTACCAACTCCCCTGCAAAAAACAAAAAAATGGGATTACGAAATCAATAGCTGTTGCAATCACAGATGGCAGTTTCTTTCAATACAGTCTTACTGATATCATTGGTCCCAATGGAACACATTGATCAGGATTCACAAACATGCTAAGGATAAAAAGAAAATGCCCCACTAAGCTAATGAGAGATGAATTATCTTATTTAAGGCTTTAAAGTATGGTTCCTATCACATTACACTGTTATAATGCTATTATTCCACTTTAAATGCCCTGGAATTCTGGGGTTGTAGTTTGGTGAGGTGCTGGAGCTCTCTGCTGAGAATTCTAAATGCCTTTTCCTCAACTGCAAATCCCATGATTCCATGCCAATTTTGGCCTGGCAGTTAGAATGGAGTAATAGCGCTATGACAGTGTAGTGTGATAAGTCAGAGGGTGGTATATGGTAATATTAATGTTAAGTCTGCATGAGAATCTTTATGCTACGCCGAGGGAATGTTGCATTGAAGCTCATATTTAGGGATTGAAGCTAACTGAAGGGGCAATTACACACATAAATTTCTTTCTTTCGATAGTATCTTGAAAAAACTTGTCAGCAATTTCCTTTAAAAAAAATTTAAATTTAAATTTAAAAACATACAGAGCAAAAAACCCTGTAGCTATATGGTGAAATCTGGTAGTCACTATGCCCTCTGAAGGGACTATTACATTTATAAATTTAATCCAGTTTGCTTCCAGTTTGCACAAACATTTTTAAAAAAATGATTATATTTGTTGATTTGCCAATGATAGCCAATTGGAAACATGAAGATTTGGATTCCTGGATCAGGATTCAGATTCAGACCTGAGAGGTATGGAGTTGTTTTGAACCACTGAATTGAGATATGAACTGAATCTCATGGTTGTTTCTCACCCATAATAGAGAAAAAGAGAGGAAAAGAGGGAGTGTGGGAGGTGGAGGGAGATGAGGGGGGAATGAGAAAGAGAGTTTTTGTTTATTTGGCTATATGTGTTATACTGTTTGACACATTGTGGTTACTTCATTGTGGTACAGTGTGCTTCAAAGTCTAAGATGGGATTTTCCTGTTTCTTAGACCAACCACGAACATATAAGTTTCCCTATACGAAGACAAACCGCTGGTTTACCTACCCTTGAACCATATGCTGTCCTGAGAACGAGGGGAAAAACAAAGAAAAGCCAGCCAGGAAAAATTCTATATAGATAAACAGAGATAGCCCCACACAGCTGTCAAAGCATGCTAAGCTGCAGAGAACACCTTTAGCAACAAATGCACTAAGCCAGTAACACTCACCCACTCAGGTTGTAATCTTCCAATGTGGAGGCTCTTTATTCTTTGTTACAAGATATATACAATATTTACAAAGTCCAAATGGTGATCCAGCATATCTAGCTTGCTCTTTCCAGCAGAGCCTCCAACAACATGTATCAAACAACATGTGCACTTGTTGGCTGGGATTGTGCTACCTTTATACAGACACCTAGCCAATCCTGGCTAACCCTTGCATTGTTTCCACCTGGTGCTCATCAGCATGACTCAGCATAACTAACTTGAGTCACATTCCTTTCCACAGGTGCACTTAACAGTTAAAGGAATTAAAGAAACATGACATTTACACTTACACCGCAAAGCATTTTCTTGAGGTTTGGTCCAACCTTTTCTGACATATGCTACCTGAAATAGCTACAGGTCACTGTACATTTGGATTTTTTTTCTTAAATCCACTACTTGAGATCCTTTTGAATTACAGGCCCTTTCTGCATGATGCACCCAACTGGCCAGGGGGATTGGAGAAGGATGGGGCTGGGACGATGCTTATGCATGATGTCATCCTCGACAAGTCCTTCTCCTGCCCCCAGGTGATGTGATTACACTGCAAATCATTGATGGGTTTTCCCTGTGAATGATTGGCAATCACTCTGCTTTCCTGCCATGCACCCACACTTACCTTGCTTGTGAAGGTCCTGGAAACACAATGGCTGCACTTGCTGCCCCAGTGCAGCCTTGGGACAGTACCTGGCTGTGATGTGGTAAGAAAAGCTGTAGCCATCATACTTCCTCCATTTGCAGAGGTAGCTGGTGTGGAGGGGAGTGCTCCATCATGCTCCCCTCCCAGGAGAGCCTCTGTCACCATTGTCACTAGGATAGAGGTAAACTGTGGAAAGGACCATAGAATTATACTCAAGGCCCATGTAGTCCAACTTCTGCCACTCAGGAATCAGACCACAGGCACTTCTGAGAAACAGCCATTCAATCTTTGTTTAAAAATGTTCAGAGAAAGGGACTCAACTACTAAACTACCTAGCTGTTTATTCCACTGTCCAACAACTGCTACCATCAGGACAATGGAGGGTACTAATTCACATCTAACATGAAAAACCTGCTTTAGATTCATAGCATCAGAGTTGGTAGGGACTCCCAAGTGCCCTGTAGTTCAGTGCCCCGCTGTGCAAAAATAGACATTTAAAACACTTCTGAGAGAAGGATATCCAACCTATGTTTAAAGATTTCCAATGAGAGGGAGCCTACCACAGAACTATGGTCCCAATGAAGTGATATTTGTGTATTTCAGGCTCACAGACGAGAATGAAACATTTTAAATTTTTTTTGCCCCAGGTGAATATGAGTGTTCTTGATACATATCATTATTTTTGTGTTTTGTTGCTGTTATTGAAAACATTGATTTTTGCACAAATAACAGCACATTGTTCCAAGAATGGGGAGTGGGAGGCACATAAAATAAAACACGTTCTCATGGGAAATCATTGGGGTTTTATGCCAAATGCCAAAAACTGCCAATAACAGCAACAACAACAACAACAATAGCTTTGCTGAAGGGTGAAAAATCTTGAAGGCAATTTTTCAATGTGATCCTTCATATCTTGAGGCACCCTTTTTGAGAGAAGTTGCAACTAGTCTTTATACATCCTAATCCCAAGCCAAGAAATTCACTTTGTAGACTGTGGCCCTTTCTATAGCTTACCTTCTTGTGGTAGTGTCTGGTGGCAATCCCAGCAGCAGCTCTGTCAGGAAGGGTGCATGATGGCTGTGTTTCCCTCCTCATGGGACTGGTTCCCTGCAGAAGGGAGCATGATGGACACACTACTTCCTTCTGCAGTGCAGTTCTGGGGCAGGAAGTGCTGCCACTGTGCTTCTTGCCCTTCAGCAGAACAAGTAAGTGTGGCAGTTGCATAGACACTGGTGGCAGTCACATAGGGATGGGGGTGGGAGGGCGATTCACCCTGGGTGGCAATATTTTGGGGGCTTCCTGGCCTGTGGCCATGCCCCCATCCCCCGCCCTGGCCATGCCACCACACACTGCAGTCACACCGCTCACACCATAGCCATGCCCCTTCCCACCTCCCTCCCCACACTCCAAACTCCACCACTGGATGGTGGTGTGATAATGGGTCATTGATGAGGAAAATCTATCAATGATTTAACCTGGGCCTGCATGGCCTGGGGATGGGAGAAGGATGGGACAAGGAGATCATCATGCAGAAGCATCATTGTGGTCCTGTCCTTCTCCTGTCCCCATGAAGAGATGTGACAGTGCTTCAGAAAGGGTCTTTTACTCCCACATCTCTTTTTGAATGAAGACCCTCTGTGTTTACATAGCTACCTTTTCTTCTTGGCCTTGATATTTAATTTTGATACCTTTGAAGAGGCAATTCATCAACCTATCCTGATCAGAAGACTGTCTAACCAACCTAATTTCCAATAGGTTTCTTAATGTTAATCTCCTTTTCATGATGTTGACACTGTGCTGGTGTTAGGATCGTAAATTCTGCTTGACGTTATTATGATGGATAGGTAGCCCTGTCTTTGTAAATGATGTAAACCTCCCAATTGCAACAGAAGTGGAACTCAAAGGTTTATTGCCAAGGAAGCGAAGTGTGTCTAGACCTAACAAAGTAATAAAGAATTGCTGAGAATAAAACTTAGTCCAAATAGAGTTCAACTTCTATCAGACGTGCATTCAATTGGGACAAATCGCTACACTTAAAGTAAAACTGGGGAGAAGCAGAATCAGACAATATATGTCATTTCCTTTCCTTTTTGCTGTTCTGCAACCAGTGTTTTTTCAGTCTACAACAAGAAAGTTCAGAGTGGGAGTGAGCGTTTTGTCTGAACTAATACTGAAAATAAGTTAAGCATTAACACAAAATAGAGACAACTCACTTTTTTCAATAACTTCTGTAATTTTGGGTTTGCTAGCCTCTGTGCAATTGAAAATAATTATGAAACTGATTTCTCCCAAATAATCAATTAGGAGAGTCAGCATGGAAAGCCAGCATGATTTAGTGGTTTTAGTGTCAGATTATGACTTTGGAGACCAGGGTTCAAATCCCTGTTTGGCCACAGAAACCCACTGAGTGACCTTGGGCAAGTCACAGTCTCTCAGTTTCAGAGAAAGGCAAGGGAAAACCCCTCTGAAGAAATCTTGCCAAGAAAACCTTGTGATAGGTTCACCTTAGGGTCACTGCAAGTCAGAAAAGACTTGGGCACACAACAGCAACAACAAGAAGGAAGACCCAGTGAGTTTCTAGTGGAAAACTCTTCTCCTAACTTGTGGGGAAAAGGCTGGAAGGATACATAAACCAAAGGGAAATAGGCCAAGATCAAGATGGAGAACTATGCCAGTGCAGTTGTGCCAACATATGCAATGGTGACACGACAGAAACAAGAAGGAAAGTTTGGCAAGTTGTTGTGATCAGGAACGGGATTCTTTGAATGTTCACCCTGCTAAGCCAGGGTGAAAATAGCTTCAGTACTTTGGATAAACTTGGATAACTTTTTAAAAGTTTGAACTAAATCTTGGACTGGATTCACCACTCTCCTGACGTCAGAGCCCCTAGCTACTGCTTTTGCCCACCCATCTGCTTTCCTACACTGTGAGATAAGGACTGCCAGGTAGTTCTATTTGTCACAGAGAGAATCAGGAATTGCTCCATCTCTTAAACTGCAAATCCTAGTTTAACTTCATAAATATGGTATCTGTTTTAGAGAAGCACTGGAGCTCACTCTTCAGACATTCAGATTGGACTGGGTGAGAATTTTGTTTAGCTTGTTTTTTGATCAGAACGTTTAAAAATTTTAAAATGTCTATGTAAAAACAATATAAGGAAAATGAGATTTAGAAAATTCAAATGTAGGAGAAAACAAAACTGACCAATTTGCCCAATGAGCTAGAGAGCAATGAATGTTTAGCTCTTAAAAGTGTGATTTGGAATCTCTGTTTATTCAACCATATTTGTGATGCAGAATTAAGGATGCCATTTCTTTGACTGTAGAGGCTCTTTAACTTTAAGAAATATATAGCAAGTAACAATAGCATGATCTCCAAGCTGAATAGCAATACGAGCTGAATTTGGCCTGTGAAGGGGCTTGAAATGTTTATTTGGTTCATTATTGCAAATTTCTTCAGTGTAGAGATCTTGAGATTTACAAAATGGGAGAAAGCAAAATTGAGTTTCTTGCATTTCCTATCATCAAGCTACCATGGTTTCCCTCTCAACTAGTTTTGATAAGGGTTGTCACCTTAAGAATTGATATGTGTGCTATTTTTTCTCCTCTTTCTCAATTGTTTTTCTCTGTGTTCCATGAACTTTAGCTTGAAAGTCACAGAAAAAGGAACTATGCTCTTGCTGATACTTTTTGGCTATTCTGGTAGTCTGTTCTAGCTAATGAGTGGAGTGGATAATATATATCTTTTCCCTTTTAGATAGTCATTATCAAGTAGATTTCTAAAATGTGTGTATGTATTATTTGTTGCTAAAATTCTGGGCTAGGAGAGTGTGTGGCAGTTTTCCCCGAAAATGATTTCCAGAAGACACAGGCAGCAACTTTTGCATTATCTTTCACAGCAAGAGATAGAGTTTTAATCTTGTGATCTGAAATATCCAAATGACCCAGGGCTGCTCATTTTAGATTAAAGCAGTAATGATCCCGTTTTCCCATGACAGTCCTACTTCATCCATTCCTCATAACAGTGAGGCTCTGTAGCTTTAAGGGCACCATGGTTAATATTAAGGAAATTTGAAAAAGAAGGAAAACCAGCACAACCAAATAAACACATTCAATAAAATAAGATCACTGTATTGCTAAAGTCTAATGAAGTGGAAGATTAGTTGCAGCAACCAAATTTCTCCCGTGGCTTATTTGAGCCAATATTTCCTTTCCCTGTAGGCAAGAAACAAAAAGGGGCACAATTTCTCAAGTGTTCAGTAGCCGCCTGGCAAGACAACAGGGAGAAATATGATTTGAGACATGATGGATGGGAAAGGTGCAGAACAACACATTTTACCCAGGGGCTTGCTTGCAAAGAAATACACACATTATATTAGAGCCTCATGGCCACAAATCTGCTTGTAATTGATATAATGGAACCTATTTCCAAGCAAGTAGGCTTACGATTGCATTGTGGCCTTAATGTTCATGTCTGTAGGGTGAAAAAGAGCCAGTTCATGTGCCACAAATTGGCCCTGATTCATGCAAATGACTGCTCAGTCTAATTGTGGAGAAACATCTACATCTAGCAGCACCTCCTGTAGGCAAAAATTCCCACATCATCGGCACAGCCTATGCCTGGAAGCTTCAACTATGTCTTCCATAAGGATGCCTTTCCAGTATTGCATTGAGCAGACTGCTCAGATGGCATCTTATCTTTGCATACCAGAGCTCCTGATTACACATCAACATGATGTGTGAAAGAATGGGCAAAGATGAGAATTTACTTGCTTTCACATTAATTTTTTTTAATTTCAATTTCATTCCTTCTCATTTATGAAAAAAATTGTGGTGATGATGATGATTTATTTAAAGTGGCTGGAATAGTCTATAGCAGTTGTGCATGCATATCTTAGAGTTACACATTCATGACTGTTATATATTCATCCCTAGGTATCCCCGATGTAGGGACTGTGAGAATCCCTGCATTGACAAGAGTCTTCTCCCCACTGTGTGAAGTGGCTGACTGACATTCTCACCTCCCTTTGTATGAGTATTGAGAGGGAAGTGCTATAGGAGTCCTGCTTGTTCACCAGAGATCACTCATGAAAGGAGATGGACACGGCGTTCAGCTGCTCCCTGAGTGACAAGAGAACAGACCCCTGTTGATTGCAGTGACTGCTTCCTGGTAGTGCAGAATTGGAGTGGTTGGGCCAGGATTCAGAGTGTAGCACTGTAACTACAATGCTTAGGGGTATGTACAGGATTCCAGTCCAATTTTTCAAGGTTTTTCTGCTTCCAACAGTTTCCAAAGGAATGTACAATATATTCTCAATAGAAAATCAGAACAGAAGCAAAGCATTCTTTAAAAACAGATTAAAAACATTTTAAAGAGCCAAAGTTCTGACAAAATTACATTTTTTTTAGTGTGTGTTGGCTCAAGAAGGGTAGATCCCACATGAGTTCCCTTTGGAAGGATTTGTGCTATTAATGTTCTTGCTGCTGCTGCAAAAAAGGCCATGTTTTGTGTACCCAGCCTATCTTCTCAGAGGGACATGCAACTGGCAACTGCTGAAGAGCTAAGTTTTTTGGTGGCAAAATAGAAAAGGGTTAAAGCCTTTAGTTAATCATTAGTAAGCTTTAAAATGTAATTCAATTGTATTTATGTCAGCAAGGAGGGATTTAACAATTAGAGATGTCATTCTCTGTTGTATCTAGAGTTACAATTCCGTAACTGCTCTGTATTGAGTAACACTACATAATCACAATGGTGGCACTACTGCTACAATTGTAAATGCCCCTGCAGGCCACCTTGACAGCCACCAACTGCATCAAGCGAAAGATTATTCAACTTCCTATGGGGCTCAAGGAGAATGATGTTTCTGGCCCCCTCCCACCAGCGAATAAGGCTGTGGCCATTTCATTTTTTTTAAAATATTTTTTAATGACGAAATATGTAAATCAACAAAAAATACTGAAACAAATCTCATAGCACATAAATTACAATAACATAAAGAAGAAATATAGGGACAGTGGGGAGAATAGAAGGGATAAATAGAAAAAGAACCATACCAACAAGTCAATTGAACAAAATAATTTACACAAATAATTACAAACATTTGGATGCTTGCATCTGGAATGCGGATACTGCCTTGATAAATCCTCACAATCAGAGAAAATGGTAACCTCTCCGTCCTAGGAAAGGGGAGAATCTTACTTAGCTGCTTTGTTAGAAAATAGCTAATTAGGTTTAGAACTGTTACCTTTAATATTCTATCATCTTTATCCTATATAGTCAAATGGTAACTGTATGAAACTTATTCCCCTTAACATTCCAAATTCAAAAACAAACAGTGATTTATCTTCTACTATTTTTACCCTCCAATGCCTTAATCACCGGTGAGCATAAATACATTAAATAGCTATAGTAATAATACTCTGATCTGCTCCCTCACATAAAAAGGAAACAGTTAAAAAAATTAGATTTCAATTAGAGTTCTTCATTAATTGAAAATACAGATCAGCAACGACAAGCGAGAACAGAATTCTTTTTACTTTGTAGAAATGTTGCTAGTGGCTCCCGTTCCTTGTAAAATTTACTGTCTACCATATTTCCTAGTCTGTAAGTCATCTTCTCCATTTCTGCAATCTCCATAACCTTTTCCAACCACTCTTCAGTTATAGGGATAGAAGTCAATTTCCAATGCCTGGCAAAAACTATTCTAGCTGCTGCCGTAAGGTGCCATGTTAATCTTCTGATCTGGAAGTCAGGCCTTGGTTCAGCTCTCCATATACCCAGTAGAAAAAGTTCTAGTATTAATTCAATCTTCATTTTTAAAATCTTTTGTGTATAGAACAAATAGTAAGCCAGAATTTCTTTGCTCTGTCACACCCCCACCACACGTGAAAAAAGGTGCCAACTTGATTCGCACATTTCCAGCAATGATTTTTCATCTTTGCAAGTCTATTTGGCACCATGTACCACTGATGACTATCTTTAAAGTGTTTTCTTGCAATGCATAAGATCTCGAGTTTGTCATATTATCCTTCCAGATTGCTTCCCACTCTTCCAACAAGACACTATGGCCTAAGTCTCTTGCCCATTTTATCATACATTCCTTTATAGCCTCATCCTCCAAATTAATGGTTAGTAATATTCTATACAACCTGGACAGTAGATGTTTTTCCCCTTTTAACAAGTAAGCTTCAAATTCAGTAGGTCTCAGTCCGACCCCTCTGTTTTGGCAGTCTTTTTTGAATTTCTCCTTTATTTGCAGATATGGAAACCATTGTATTGAAAAACCTTCTTCCACCAACTGCTGTTGGTCTTTCAGTAGGGTAAAATCTCCCTTTTGCTTTAGCAATTCCTTATAGGTAATCCAGTTACCATATCTTCTACGTCCGGGAATGGAGAGTGCTTCCACAGCTGATACCTATGATGGTAATTTTGGGTAAAGCAGGGGTTTATATCTTTCCCAAACCTTGATAAGAGCTCTGCGGATAACATGGGTTTTAAAAGACTTCTGATCTTTGAACTTTCCATACCATGGGTATGCATGCCAGCCAAAATGAAGGTCAAGTCCTTCCAGTGCCAGAAGCTTCCTGTCATCCAACAGAATCCACGGCTTCATCCATGGAAGGCAAACTGCATCATAGTACAAATTTAAGTCCAGTGCTGCAAAGCCTCCTCGTCGCCTTGTATCTGTCATCAACTTATATTTCATCCTAGGTTTCTTCCCATTCCAAATGAATTTGGAAAGGTCTTTTTTGCACTGGTGTAGCCAGCTTCTAGCGATTGTGATTGGAACCATTTGGAACAAAAATAGGATTTTAGGTAGAATCACCATTTTAATAACTGATATTCTTCCCAACAGGGATAAATCTAGTGATTTCCATCATTCCAGTTTCTTCTGTATTGCCCTCCAGCTTTTTTGGTATTCTTAAATAGATGATTGTTATTGTTAGTCAGTTCAATTCCCAAGTATTTTACTTTTTGTACACATTGTATACCCACTTTCTTTTCAATTTGTTCTTTTTCTAATGGGCTCAGGTTCTTTGCAAGGATCTTGGTTTTAAGTTTATCAATTTTGAAACCCACTAATTGCCCAAATTTGTTAAATATTTCATTAACTTTGGTAATTTGTCTTAGCGGAGCTTCTAAAATAGCACCAAATTATCTGTGAATGCCTTATATTTAAATTCGTCTTGATCAAGCTTCACCCCTTTTATTAAATCTTCATTCCTTATCTGCTTGAGTAAGACTTCCAATGTCAAAATGAACAGTAACGACGATAACGGGCAACCTTGCCGGGTTCCTTTCGAAATTTTGATACTCTCCAGTGAATCACCATTGATTATTATTCGGGCCTTTTGTTCAGTATAGATTGCTTTTATCCAGTTTAAAAAGATCTTCTCCATTTCCATATTTTCTGTAACTTTAATAAGAAAGGGCCAATTGACATTGTCAAAGGCCTTTTCTGCATCTAAAAAAATGAGAGCACCCTTTTTCCCAGTATGCATCTCATAACATTCTAGTATGTTGAGCACAGTCTTTATATTAGATCTCATTTGTCTGCCTGGAATAAATCCACTCTGGTCTTTGTGGACATGATCTGAGAGAATCTTCTTCAAAAGGTTAGCTAGGATGGAGGCAAAAATTTTATAATCCACATTTAAAAGAGATATGGGTCAAAAATCTTTGCGTGTTAAGTAAGAAGGGTCATTTTTTGGTATTAATGTTATGTTAGCCTCTGTCCAGCTCTTCGGAACTGTACTTAAGTCATTTATCAAGTTCATCATCATCTACAAGGGTTTTAGAAGATGCTCCTTAAACTGTTTATAGAAACTTACAGTCAGTCCATCTGGCCCTGGAACTGTCTTCGCTTTAGCTCTATCTATTGCTTCACTGATCTCAGTAATGGTAACAAGTTTATTTAACCCGAGATCTGCGAACCTCTTAGAATGTTCACAAATCTGTTGTGGCTGCTACCATGCCATAAAAGGAGTCCAAAAAAGGAAGTCCAAGTCACTAGCTCAGTCCGTTGGAAAAAAACCCCAAAAATACGAAAGAAAGAAAAAAGGAACAAGGGAGAAAGTATTTCTGTACTCCCAAGGAAAAATATAAAATGTTTTTCAGCCTCTGCTCACCAGCAAAATCAAAACAAAGGTAACAATGTCAGTCTATAAAACAACAACAACAACAACAACAATAAAATTAAGAAGACATCATGTTCTTAAACAGAATTTAGTCACCAGTCCGCATCCAGATCCTTCCGATCCATAAACCATGATGTTACTCCTCAGGATCCAAAAAGAGAATCCAAGGGAGAAAAAAAAAATACTTACGATACTACAGAAGAAATTTGATGGATGGGATCCGTTGAGGGGGAAACTCTCCCCCTCTATTTCCATATGGCTGCTGACAAAGAGCTCATGGCGGTGATGGCCATTCGGCTGTCTCTCATTCAGGATCAAATTGGTCTTGAATGGGGGAACAGCCTAGGCTATGGTCGCCCAACTTCTCTCTAGCTGTCCTCTTCTTTCCGAGGAACAGAACGAACCGGATTGGCTAAATTCTTGTCCAGTAGTCAGCAGCTGCGGTGATCTTCTTTGCAGAGCTCAGAAGATCGTGTCACCCTGCTCTCGTTCAAACCAGAAGTCACCCGGCTGTGGCCATTTCTGCTCTAGACTGTTATAGTACTATTATTCCACTTTCAACAATCTATGGAATCCTGGGGTTTGCAGTTTAGGGAGAGTATTTAGAATTCTCAGCCAAAGAGCTCTTTGGCCTCAGTGAACTACAAACCCCAGAATTCCACAGGACAATGAAAGTGGAATAATAGCACTATAACAGTCTAGTGCAGAAAGGCCCTGAGTACCCAGTGTAGGACATAGGCATATGCTTCTATTAAATTGCCATTTAAAACTAAATTTATGTTAAATTGTCATTTAAATCCCTGCACTAAAAGTCTTACCTGAATAAAACTGAAATATGTCATTCATGATTTTACTTCCATTCTGCTTCCATTTATAAACTTGAGTAAGAAGGATACAATTGCATGAATTTTTGAAAACTGTAGTTTTCATCTTTGTTATTGTGTGCCTTTGTCATTTCTGACTTCTGGCAACCCTAAGATGAATCTATCATAGGGTTCTGGGACTGAGAGTATGTGACATGTCCAAAGTCAGCCAGTTGGCTTCCATGGCCAAGTGGGGAATCCAACCTTGCTCTCCAAGGTTGTAGTGCGATGTTCAAACCACTACATCAAGTTGGCTCTTTGTTTTTCGTCTAACCCAACAAAAGCATTCTTTTACTTTCCCATTCTCTTTTCTCTTCTCCCTCCTTTCTTTAGCTTACCGATTGTTATATCCTTTTGCTACATGATTAGCAAAAATTCCAAGATTAAGAGCTTCAGAAGTTTCCTGGGACAGATGAGGAGCCTCTATCCAGTTTCTATCTTAGAACAGAGGAAAACCTGTGACCTAAACCTTGTGATTCCTGAACTTTGAATGATTAACAAAGACAGGAAGTAATTTTTCAAGAATCCAAGAGAGCTAGGCTTTGGATAAAGAAACAGCCAGGAAATGTGTAAATTATGTTGGCTCTCCAGCACTCTGCCATTTAATTATTTATTAACTTAATCAATATTTTAATTCTGGAGTTAATGCTGAAATTCTACTTAATCACTTTAGTTAAAAATTAAATATGATTAAGTTGTCCATTTTTGTTAGAAAATTTCCAACTTAAGTGATAACTTAATTGACTTAAACCAGCTAGTTCCTATCTGTGGGAATGATGAAATCTTTTGGATGTCCTGGCTCCAAATAATATTTATTTATTTATTCATTCATTCATCCTCTCTTCAAAAAACCAGAACAAAATTCTCACCATCTAAACTGGTCAGATTCACTTGGCACAAGTATTCCCAGGGTAGAAAATACAATCTTGTAACTGTCTGCTATGCAGCTATAAAAGATGAGGTGGCCATAATACAGAGGTGGTAACATTAATTTGCAGAGATGGCTGACTACACAGGGGCTCATAGCCAGAATTTAAAGCTAAGCATTGAACATTCTCTGGCTGGATGGGTGAATCTATTAATTTTGCTTTCTCCTCTATTCAAGTGTGTTTAAAATTCTTTCCACCCCATTTGTGGTAGAACTTGCATTTTTAGTGTTTTCTGGTCATTATTATTTAGGTCATCTGAAGTGACTCTTATGTATTTCTCATTTTAAGTCAAATATACTTCATTGTGAAACACGGAGGCCATTTCCACCCTACACTGTTATAGTGCTATTATTCCACTTTCAACATCCTATAGAATCCTGGAGTTTGCAGTTTAGGGAGGGGCCATTAGAATTCTCAGCCAGATTGCTCTTTGGCCTCAGTAAGCTACAAGCCCCAGATTTCCACAGGATGTTGAAAGTGGAATAATAGCACTATAACAGTGTAGTGCAGAAATGGCTGAAGTCAGCTAGACATAATGCTGTGAAATTGAACTTTTGTTTAGTGGGGAACTGTCAGACCGGGTGAATCCCCAAGAAATGTCTCACTCAGATTGGAAATATGACATCTTGAGTCTATATTTATTGTTTTTAAGTGGCACACAAGAATGAATAACCTGGATCCAAGTGAACACTTATGCTAGTAGAAGAAGCCTTGTTAGCAGATCTAGGGAAGGCTTGTTTCATTCTCCATGCAGCACCATCAACAAGAAACTCTGCTTTCTTCCCCACAGCAGATGTCTGTGCCACCTCAAACTTTGCTCTGATGGTTTTCCCTGTTTTCCGATGCAGATCCTAGAATCATAGACTCATAGAGTTGGAAGAGGCCATCCAGTCCAACCCCCTGCTATACAGGAACACACATCAAAGCATTCCCAACATATGGCCATCAGCTTCTGTTTAAAAACTTCCAAAGATGGTTGAAGAAGAATCTTGAAGGTATTTGATAGCTGTGTGTGTGTGTGTAAAAAAATGGCATCTTCTTGGATCTGCCTTGCATCTACATAAATACTCATTTAGATCCTGGCCAGTGTTCAGAACTAGAAGAAAGTGTGAAGAAGTCTATGTTGAGGGGCCTTTAAAGCAGTTGTACTCAAAGTGGTGGTCCCTGGTGCTGATCTGTGAACCATTAGCTGGCTGATCACACAGAGTTTCCAAGAAAGAGACAGTTGTAACAAACAGGCATAAATAAGATACTGGTCCCACATATATAAGAAAGAAAAAAATCCTTCTTGCAAATATACCCTATTGCACAACCTTTTTTTTTTTTCCTTCATAAGCTGTTTCCTTTACTTGGAGTTTTAAATGCACCATGGCAGACTTCATAGGAAATCATATCCAGTAAAACTTCAGTGTTCACTGGCACATGCATACATGACACATTTTGTACACTCTGAAGGATCTTGAAAAGAGGCTACTGGTATGAATTTATTAGAACATTGCTCTCTGTCACACACAACATTAGCTTTGACTTTCCCTAGGGATATGCAGCCCTATGATAGCAATGCCAGTATTTAGTTTAACATGTGGGATGATAGGTACAACTGCTTTCTACATACAAATTGCCAGTGCTTTGGCCAAGGATTTTTTTTTTTGATGGCTATCATAGTATATGATCCTATCAGAACATATCTGTAAACTTAAGTGAATTAGAGGGTTCATAGAATGGAAATATTTTAATCCCGGAATGTTATCACAAGTGGTGTTACACATGAAATATTTTTTTTCTCCACAAAATGAATTGAAATGCATTGGCCGTGCAGAAGGAAAAGGACACCATGAATTTCATCCATATTTAGGAGTGCCAGCTTTTTATACTCCAGTGGTTTCAGCTGCTACTTGTTCTGCAGACATTAAAGGATTATCTCCATGCTGTGGAAAAGCTGCATTTGTTGATTTCTTCTGATCAAGTGATTGTTCAGGGCCAAAGAACAGATGAGGTTATTTTTCTTGTTGATTTGCAACCTTGGGGTGGTTACCTTGATTCAGGACCATTCTGAAATATTAGCTTTATCAGCTATTATATCCAGCCATATTATGGTAAAGAAAATAATATATAGAATGAGCTCCTCCCTTCAATCAGTATTCCAAAGAACAAAGAGTTTATTTCTGTTTCAGGTTCTATTGATGTGTAATTTTCAATCAAATACTTCAGTAGTTTCCTCCAGCCATAAGCAATGTGGCCCCTGAAGGATTGCAAGACCTGCTCAACTTATAATAAGCCCTTGTCATGCTATTAAAATGGCCCTAAACTATTGTTACTATAGTTTTTAGTCCGAACTTGTGGGATATTAGATATCATTTAATATCAAGAATTTGGCCTTCACTACCCATTCCTCTCCACGTGCTTGCGAGGCCCCCGGACAAGCACGCACACAGGCATGGCTGAAAATAGCTGAACTATTCAAAACAAAATCCAGGCAGGCCAGTAATTGCCAGACTGCAGCTTTAGGAGACCTCCAGGCAAGTATCCTCTTAATATCACATTATGTATGCACGCAGCTTACAAAAGATCCCCTGCCCCGAGCAGGCAGCTTGACGGGCAGACTATCCAACTCTCAAGCACTCCGCGTTTGCATACTGTCTACGCTATTGACAACGCTGTCATAATTCAATCATCTAAAGTACTGACCTTTCGGGGGCTTTGTCTCCAGCCCGAAACCCATTGTTTTCCCTGGGAACGGACTAGCCTACAGGCACATTTTCCCCTATAAGAACCCCTGAGTTTGAGCGTCTCATCGGATCGCTCTTGACTTGCCTCCCAACTTGCTGCCGCTCTGTTTGACGAGCCTCCCCTCAGCCTCCACGTGCTGAGAATCTATGCTCCCAAGCTTCTTTCCTTCTACCGGGCTACAGGACCAGGTGTAGTATTTCCCCAAAAATCCTCCTGAAAATCCCCTATCTATTTTCCTCTCTTTATTTTCTTAGGACTGTGTGCGTGACTGTGCAATTGTGCAGTATTTCTTAATTTCTAGTGAGTGAGTGCGCACATTTGCTGTGACTTTATAAATAAAGGAAAACAATTATTATTTACTTCTGTTTGATTATTGACTCGGCCTGACCCCGTAGACACTGGGTAAAAGATCTCGCTATGTTGCCCTGCCTCTTGCATTGCTAACTTGTGCTCTAGCTAATTCCTATTCCCCATTATTTTGAGCACATTGAGGTGTCCCTCCCGGGACCCCCAGAAATCAGGGTAACACTGTTACTTCCCGGATTTGCAGAGTATTTCAGAATTACCCAAAGTTGGTGCCTTTCTCTTTAGTGGGGAAGTTCATCTGCTCTGGGTTCAGTTGGAACTTTAAAGGAACTATTCAAGTCCATAAAACATACTCATCCCCTTCACAGCTTCTTTTAAAGCTTGGACAAGAATCCTTAGTAGAGTCGCTGCGTCACTGATGTGGCACAAAGAAGTGGAACCACAGTATATGATACTTCCACAGACGTAATACTGGATCAGTACTTATCAGACGTCATGCTTGGATAAAGAACCAATCATCAACTTTCTATGATATAGATACTTACCTTGTTTGTCACTTTGCTACATGGAACTGCATACATCCAACAGGAAATGAATAAAGAATCATGGCATGTGACATTACTACCCTAATGAGCAGTGCTGAAAAATCTGAAGTTTGAATAAGTAGAGATCATTTGGAGCATTTGCTGTTTAGCCAAAATTTCAGCCTTAGTAAGTTAATGTCAAATCATTTCTGCGGCTGTCTTTGAGTGATCATTGCAGAAGGACGTTTCCACTGCCACCTTTGTGCAATGACTCTCCGGCCACAGAACTCACCTGTTTCCTGTTACACAAGCACATCCATTTATTGGCTGGGGGAGTGAGGGGATGATCAAATAGCGTGTGGCTATGTTTCTATAACCAAATACCCATAGAGAAGACCATTTTCTGGGATGTCTGAAGAACCTCCAGAATGTCCCAGAAATTGTCTTCTTAATTGTGTATGCAGCTGCAGGAACATAGCCAAAAACTGCTTGGCCACCATCGGCCCGCCCCTGGCCACTAAATGGCATAGAGGGAGAACTGGCAGGAGAAAGGTAGGTTTTACATACCAGTAGAAGAGGAAGGTGTTGGTTTCAGTCTGTCAGAGCTTTGTGCTCCACTAGATCCTTTGAGGATTGGCTTTATAATTTTGCATGAGTAAAACACCAAAAGTGAGAGGCAGCATGGTGTTAGTGGTTTGAGTACTGGACTACAACTCTGGAGACCAGGATTTGAATTCTTGCTCAGCTGTGAAAACCCACTGGGTGTTCTTGGGCAAGATCTCTCAGCCTCAAGGAAGAGAAAGGCAAACACTCTCTGAAAAAACCTAGCCTAGAAAACCCTATGATAGATTTGCAGGGTTGCCCTAAGAATGCTAAGCATTTTGCACATTCTGATAAAGTATTTAAAAAAACATTCTCTCCCATCTGCATTGGCCAAATTCAAGGACTACAAACTATTCCTAGCAGGATCATATTGTACCTGTTAGCCATATGGATGTTAAAGATGAGAACCCTTTTTTTAAAAAAGGAGCTGACATTTGTAATTCAGTAGTATTATGGTGAAATCTTCATGGATTCAAAGCCAGACTTTTAAGGCTTGTAAGCAGGCAAGTCCTTCAGCATGAATAGAGAGATCTATCATAGAATCATAGAAATGTAGAGTTAGAAGAGACCACACGGGCCATACAGTCCAACCCCCTGCCATTCAGGAACACCCTCAAAGCACTCCTGACAGATGGCCATCCAGCCTCTGCTTAAAAACCTTCAAGGAAGGAGACTCCACTACACTCCGAGGCAGCATATTCCAGCATATTCAGTTTCAGTTTCGCCAACAGCCAGGTTTTTTTTAAAGAATGTCAAGCTCTTTCCATCCCAGGCATGAAGAATGTTGTGAATTTTGATAAATGCTTATCAAAAATAAACTGCACTGAAATTGCCACCCATCCCAAATATTCATCAATATTTCATATATGCAAGATACACTGATATATGCCAGGTGCATGTAATGAAATAAATGCTTCTTTATTGTTTTATTGTGCTTGCTTATACAAACAATCTATTCTTCCAAGCAAGAGCTGTACTTATCATTGCTAACACTCATAAAGAATCTTCATATAATATTGCATATGGGGAACCAACTGAATTTTAGCATATCACTGTACTGAACCTGCAGTGAGCTGGCATTTCTGCATTAGCTTTAATATTCTGAAGATTGATCTTAGTAGACTAAAATGTGAGTTGAAATGTTATCCCATAAGCCGTCCTTTGGATTTCTTACATTATTCCTTTTAGCTGAGTTTTACAACATTAGGCAACCTAATCAGAAGCCTCAATGACCTTCCCTGCTTTCATGGTTGCAAAATAACCAGATTTATATCCACAGGATGCCCTGTTTTTTCCCTTCAGAAATTGCTTTTAATGATTTCTGGGAGGGAAAAAATATCTCGTATTTCATTTGAATTGAAATATTTTTGGACAGTGAAGTCAAGAACTGAAATATACTTTTATGATGTTAGAAAGAAAAAAATGGCTTTTACAGTAAATATGCCTGCTAATAGTGTTGCTTTGTTCTTCCTGTAAAGTCTTGTAATAAATGTTTGAGATGGGACATGGAATGTTATAAACAATAAGACTTCAAGGAAGAGAGCAATCACCAAAAGTACAGGTCAAATTAATAAAACAGAAGAAAGACTTGAACTGAGATCCTGCTTCATGTTGGCAGAGCATAAGACTTCACCAGTGTTTTATAGGAGGCAGTAGAGTTGGTGTAGTGATTTGAGCATTGGGCCACTATCCTGGAGACCAGGGTTTGATACCTTGCTCATCTGTGGAAACCCATTCAGTGAACTTGGGTGTGTCACACACTCTCAGCCTCAGAAAAACCCATGATAGGTTTGCCTTAGGGTTGCCATAAGTTGGGAATGACTTGAAAGCACACAACAACAAGAGTTTGCTCCCTCTGTCTGGCTATCTCTCCCAGTGCTCATCAACAGTCATGAATCATAGAATCACAGAGTTGGAAGAGACCCCAGGGGCCATCCAGTCCAACCCCCTGCTATGCAGGAACACCCATCAAAGCATTCCCAACAGATGGTCATCCAGCCTCTGCTTAAAAACCTCCAAAGAAGGAGACTCCATTGCACTCTGAGGCAGCATATTCCACTGCTGGAAAGCTCTGACTGTCAAGAAGTTCTTCCTGAGATTCAAATGGAATCTCCTTTCCTGCAGCTTGAATCCATTGTTCCTTGTCCTAGTCTCCGGAGTGGCAGAGAACAAGCCTCCTCCCTCCTCAACATGACATCCCTTCAAATATTTAAACATAGCTATCATGTTCCCTCTTAACCTTCTCTTCTGCAGACTAAAGGTTGCTGGCTGCATCTTTATCTTCAGTGGTGATCTTTTGCGGTGTGTTCTGCCTTTCACCAATGGCTTTTGAGCATGGAGAATAAAAGGAGAGCCTCTGCCTCAGAATAAAGCTGCTCTTCCTTCCCCCTGTGTTTACCTTCCTCAGTGTTCAAGAACAACAAAAATGAATCTGGAGCATCAACATATTCTATCAGTGATCAGGGAGATGGAACTCCGCTTAGGAACCTGCTGACTATTGTTGCATGCTAGAGTGGGAGCCTTGCAGAAAGAGGCACTTCCATAAAGTCTGAAACAAATGCATATATAGGCATAACCTCTACATATGACAGTTATGCCTGCCTATGTCACTAAGCAGATGCCAGCCATAGTGTATCTTTCTGAGGTTATTGTATTTTACAGGACTTTTACTAGTTATGGTTTAGTGCTACAGAATTCTGAGATTTGTAGTTTATGAGGTAGTTAGAATTCCATGGTAAAGAGATCTAGTGCACCTCTTTTGAACTATAGCAGTAGAGCTCCATGGCAGAGAATTGTAAACACTTCACTAGATCCCAGTTCTTCTATCAGATGGAGCTACAGTTGATAAAGTGGTATCCAACTGCAACAACTACATAGTTTAGATACACTAATGCATAATAGTTCTGTCAGAAACTTTTTATCCAGAAAAATGTAGGCCAGAATCCTCTGTCAGCTACTCAGGTACATAACCACTTTAGTTATGTAGCTAAGTAGAGTCTCCCAGTCCAACACACCAAACCCTATTAATTGTGCAGCAGCTGTTGTGAGTGAAAAGGGACTGATCCCATGTCAATAAGGAAGTAGCTGACTGAATAGCAATAGCATGGGTATTTCTATACCGCTTATCAGCTAAGTGCTCTCTAAGTGGTTTACAATGTGTTAGCTAATTGTCCCCAACAAGCTGGGTACTCATTTTACTGATCTGCATAGAAATGGAAGGCTGAGTCAACCTGGAGCCTGGCAGGATTGAACTCACAGCTTTGTGGCTGCAGTACCAGCATTTAACCACTGTACCACCAGGGCTCCTGACTGAAATTTCTGCTCCCTCCTTTTGTATTTAATATTTCAGAAAGCCCAAAGAAATTTAAATCAGAAAAGACCAATGAAATCAGAGGACAACAGTGGGATTGGATACTGGTTGAACAGATAAATTCTGTCTAGATAGTTTACCTTATGGATTTCTTCTGTATTACTGAAGAATTTCAAGGCAATTAAACACCAGTAGAAGTCAATAAATAGAACTCCTGCATGCTTTAAAATAAAAACTACTCAAGAGATAGGTGCCTCTCATCAAACAGTTTTAGGGATATTAATCTATACTTCTTTTGTTCTTGCATATACAAACCCAATGATTTTGTAAGTTTTCTTCTGGTGGCTGACATAACAATTGCTTTTGTGGAGTGTTTCTAATTTTCCACATGTCTAGACTTATGTTAAAAAAATTGGTTTTTGGGGAAAAAAAGGCTGAGGTTTTGCTGGAAAACTCCTTCCCAGAATATAGTTTATTTTGCATAAAATACAAACAACAACAACAACAACAACAACTCCTCCTCCTCTTTACAAAAGAAAAAAAAACTTTTGCTTTGAGACTTCTGTTTTTGCCAGGGAAAATGGCCAATCTTTTCTGTCTTCTTGGTTATTTTTATCACAACCACACACACAAAGAATGCCATTTTGATGTGTACAGCCAGGAAGGTACATTAGGTATGCATTAGCTATAACTATAGCATGGGGACATTCACAATGTCAACTGGACACATGGTGGCATTGAAAAAATTCTGCTTCTGCTCCTACCATGCAATGACCACCACCACCATGTCCTGTCACCATGCACAGGATTTCCTCACAGCATGCATGAGAAGCACCATTTCCCTGGGACTTTCTACCTCCTATTGATTGTTGACTCACAAAAATGATTATGGCTGCAAGTGATTAGCAGAAGCTGTTTTTCCATGTGGTGCTCTCATGGCCAGCAGGAACCAAACAATCATGCACATAGACCAGAAATCAATAATGGAGAAGTTCTTCCAGCCCAAGAGTCAGATTTGGTTCCAAGGAATATCTCAAGGTTTGTTGCTGCGTGCCTTCAAGTTATTTCTAACTTATGGCAACCCTCAGGCAAAGCTCTCACAGGGTTTTCTTAGCAAGATTTGTTCAGAGGGGGTTTGCCTTTGCCTTTGCCTTTGCCTGAGGCTGAGAGAATGTGATTTGCCCAACGACACCCAGTGTGTCTTCATGGCTGAATGGGGATTCAAACCCTGTTCCCCAGAGTCATAGGACCTTTCCACACTACACTGTTAGAGTCCTATTATACCAATTTCAACATCCTATGGAATCCTAGGGTTTGCAGTTTAGGGAAAGGTGTTACCCTGTGTACTGGGGGTCCTGGGAGGGACACCAAATTGTGCTCAACTAAAGGTGGGGAAAATTAGATCAGAGCAGTGCTTAGCATTATGAGAGGCAGGGTAATGTAGCGAGATCTTGAACCCTGTGTCTATGGAGTCAGGCTGAGTCAAGGAGCACACAGAAGTTGAAACAATAAATGATGTTTTATTAAACACAAGCAAAACAGTGTATGCAACACATTCACACAAGATAACTAAAGAAATAAAGGTTCGAGTGGTATAGAGGGATTTTTAGAGGAGTTGCTGGTTTGGGTGATACTTCACCTGTCCTGAAGCCCGGAAAAATAGAGAGCGAGGCTGGGGTGCGATGTAACTCAGCACGTGGAGCTGAGGGGAGGCTCGCCAAGCAAAGCGGCAGCAAGGCGGGATGAAACTCGGTAGCGTTCCAAGGAAGGTCTCGGAATCAAGGGTTGTTATAAGAAGAATGTGACTGCAGGCTATGCCGTACTTGGGGGAAAACAATAGATTTGGAGTTGGAGACAAAGCCTCCGAAAGGTTAGAATCTGAATAATTGAGTTATCGTAGCAGTTCTCAATAGAGTAGCCAGTATGCAAACGCAGAGTACTTGGGTATTGTATAGTTCACCCATTAAGCTGCCATTGCGGGGCAGAGGCTCTTTTGTAGGTTGCATGCATATGTAATTAGAGTACTTGCCTGGAGGTCTCCTAAAGCAGCGAGTCAGCTATTTTCTGGCCTACCTGTATTGTCCAGGAATATTACGGCGATTAACGGCCGAGCTTGTTTGCGTGCTTGTCCGGTGGCCTCGCAAGCATGTGGAGGGGAATAGAGAAGTGAAGCCGAATTATGATATCAAAAGGATATCTTTTAATATCCCCAAAGCTCAGACTAGCCAGGGCAGTAACAAAGGCATTTAGAATTCTCAGCTAGAGAGCTCTTTGGCCTCAGTAAACTATAAACCCCAGAATTCCACAAGATGTTGAAAGTGGAATAATAGCACTATAACAGTGTAATGCAGAAAGGCCCATAATCTAATGCTCAAGCTACTACGCAATGCTGGCTCTATATCTCAGGGTGGACAGTGGCAAAGAAAACAGTGTGAGACCAAGAATACTTAGTTTCTGCCAGTAACTCAACTGTATGAGAAGCATACAGAGAAGCATACTGTAAAACAAAGATTGGTTTAAGAAAGTTGGGAGACTACCAAATGGTATTAAGGAGAAAGGGCCTTGGCCATTGAGAAAGCCTGTATTGGGACCCTGGGGAGTGAAGTTCTGCTCTACCCCATAAATCCTTGCATTTATTGGTCACCTAACCCATTAGTGGATATGTATTTCACTGAAAGGTGGGAATCAAGTGTATTTCCTGAAACACTGCAAAGTATCTCCGAGAAAGTGCTAACAATTTGAGGTAGAGTTCTGTCTTTTAGAATTTAATAATAATAGTAATCTCATTTTGCATTTCTATGCAGCCTTTCATCAAAATGTGCTTTACTCTGAAAGCAGTGGCATTTTAAAACTTGAACATTAGCATCACAATATCTTGTGTGGCAGGTAAGAGTTATCTCCTATTTCGCAAATGAGAAAATTAAGGCTAAGTGACTTGCTTTCATAACTTTCAGCCCCTGAGCTTGCCATGGTTTGACACCAACAGTCAAAACGGAAGACAAATGACTTAAAAAGGGCAACACCTGAATATTGTTGTGTGTCAAGCTGTAATTGACAGATTAGAATGTTATAGTTTTCACATTGAAAACCTGTTTTAAAGGATTATTTCCTTTTGCTCTTGGACCTAAATAAGTAAATGATTTGCTATCTTTGTGCTGCCAGCAGCCAGGCTGGGCTTGATGGAAGACTGCCTTAGAACATCTGAGGTTCTGAAAAGGTGTGTTTGCAATTCAGTGTACCCCCTCACCATCTTTATCTTACTCATCATATAGGGCAAATGCAGCCATGGTCTCCTCCTTGCCATTGCCACTGAGAAGACTGTTTTGACCAGTCACCATTGAGAAATTTGGCCTGCCATCAATGTCACAGTAGTTGATATTGTTCACAAGCTTGTAGATGCACTGCACACATGCATGCACTTTTTCCAGGTCCACACAGCTGTGGTGAGGGAAGGCAAGCAACATCTACAGGTTTCCAGCAGACTGTTTTTCTGCTGCCTTACTTTGTTGGTGTGCACTGCATTAGGCCAGTGTAGTGCATCAACAAAAATCCAACCATTGTATGCAATGTAGGTCATCACCTGGGGTCCTGCAGGGTCAAGATAGTAGTAGTAGTAGAAGTAACATCAGTATCTATCAGTGATATAGACTTGAGTCGATCAACTCTGATGCAAGTCGGACTTAAGTCTCTTCAATGACTTGACTCGCACTTGATCATCAATAAATGATTGACAGACTCGACTTGACTTGAGAGTTGTCTTTTTTTAGTGATCAACTTGCTGCCAACCTCCCCCTCTAGCCTTTCCCCAAATGGCAGTGAGGGAATGTTATGCTGATGACCCAATCAGAACTGCACAGGCTCCTTATCCCTGCCTTTCTCCAGAAGCTGTTTATAGGAAAGCAAAAGAGCAGGATGAGTTAAAATGGGAAGAACAAGGCTTTGCACCTTTTTTTCTGGTGAGTGTGGGCAAGGAGTGGTCTCTGCATCTGGGCTGAGGGGAGGGTTAGGGTTGAAGTCCCATCAATGTTAGTGTGAAATCCTCCTCCTCCTCTCCCTTCCCTATCTGACTACCTCCTTGCTCAGTCAGAAGCAGTTTCCTTCAGTTTGCCTTTCCCATTCTTCAATGATTGAGGGCTTCCTTCCAAGCCTGCTTGCTCTCAACTTAACCCCCCCTACACACAGATCACCAGCACCTTTTTTTTTTTCTGTTAAGGTTGGCTTCCATACTTGAGACTTGATTTGACTTATCTTGCAAGGACTTGCGAATCAGCTTGAGACTTGAAGGTAGGGACCTGAGACTTGATTTGAGACTTAGAGTAACAGACTTAAATACACCTCTGGTATTTATTTCCTGTAATCACTTCCTATTCTAAAGTAATGAAAACACCACAGTAGGACACATGGTAGCAAATGACCATGAAATGATGTGGATTGCATATGTTTGTTATACAGGCATACCTCCATTAACAAAGCCTCTGAGACAAAAACTCATTTTTCCCCCAAGTGTTTTTGCACCTGCCCAGTGTTACCCTGAAAAGTGGTGGACCCTGAGGTCCACCAACAGTGCCAGCGTCTCCTTATAATTTGGGGAATTATTAGTTCAAAGGAGGTCTGCAAGAGGAGGGTAATGGCTGAATCTTTTCACCTGTGTATACCAGTACTAACTATAAAGATGACTCAAATTAAAAATTAAAAGGGGTATATTATTGGAAATTAATAGACACAAACAAGAAATCAAGCAATCTTATGAAGCACACAAGGTTACTGGGGGGAAAAGGTGAGGAAGATTGGAGATTTTGAGTGGAAGGGGTAATATTTACCAGTCCTGGAGCAAAAGGTTGAAGAGAAGTGGCTCAAACACTAGAGTTTGAGAGAAGCATGCAGGAATGGGAATCTGGGGTTCAACATGATACTCAAAGTGTTAGCATATTGCAATTTATCTGGGCTGGAGTTGAGGTTTTTATACTCTTTCTCTCACTATGAAGGAGTGGCCTAAATACCTTAAAGGCACTAGATCCCATCTGATTGTGGAAGCTAAGCAGGTTTAGTCCTGACTAGTACTTGGATGGGAGAGTGCCAGTGAATACCAGGTGCTACAGGCTATATTTCAGAGGAAGGAGCTAGCAAAACCACCTTTCTTGCCTAAGAAAACCCTGTGAAATTCACGGGGTCGCCATAAGTTGACAGACATCTTTAAGACACACGTGTGCACACACAGTGCAAAATGTTTTTATTTACTTACACGAGACTTTCCTGGCCTTGTTCTCACATATTCTTATGAGAACATTGTTGGCTCTGAATGAAACATTCCTTGAAACACGTTGAGCTGCACTTCTTTTTTGTGCTATATGATTTTGTCTCTATTCTTTTCAAATTATTTCTGCCTTTGCTACTAAACTTTCTGTTAAAGAGGTAATGCCTAGGAACATATCTACTTTGTTAATTGTGGTATACCTGTACTCCCCCTGCCTGCAATTTTATTTTTAATCTCCATGTTCTTCTGTGTTTTTTTTTTTAAATTCTGGTACAAATATCAACTGGGTGATTCCCAAAGAAGTTTTGCAAACAAACCAACAAAAGCATCTTCAGACTTTTTTTAAATTTACTTAATTAAAAGGGTCTAATTTATTTTATAAGAAAAGAACAGGTAATAGTAAGATGAGGCAATTGTGGAAAAGCCCAATGAAAGTGGTGAGCGTGGAGGGTGGAGGAAGCTAGTGGTTGCAGGAACTCTCATAGCATGAAGGAGAAATTCCAAAGCCTTTGATTAATGTGATTAATAGATATAATTAGTTTACAAAATTTACAATGTAAGATTATCTGAGCTTTTAAACCAGTCAATGAAACAATGATTTCTTCTGGCTGTAGTTTGTAGTTAGGAAGAATGCTGTATTGCAAAGGAGTCACCACTATTTTTGTCACCAACCCTGTTTAATTGGTCTAAACTGCAAACTCTGTCAGCTAAAAAATTCAAGATATAAGTAGGTAGGGCAGCTTCTCAAAAGAGGACAAAAAGCAATGGCAGATTCAATCCATTAATAAAGAAGCACGTGTCAGGAACTATAACACAGTGGTTGGGATCTGATTTGTTTCTGCATGTATAAGTTACCCTAGAGAAATCATTGGATATTTTTGTTCCATGTAGAACATCTGCACTGAGTTCAAGTTTGCAGAAGTGAAGTTGTACATACAGTGCCACTGGGCACATGGATGTGCGCATACATCTATGTCCATTTTACTGTTTTACATCTTAAATTGTTTCAAATTGTTTATACTGCTTTAATTTGCTGCTGCTCTGAGATCATATGATAAAGGCTGGTGTAAAGATATTTTAATAAATGCAAATAGAAGTGCACATGTGGATGCACACACAAATTTGTTTGTGCATTCACTTCCACATCTAGGTGCGTATTCAGCTGTGCAATGTCACCTTTCAACAAGAGGACTGTGTAGCACATTGGTTTATTTATTTACTTATATCCCACCTTTTCCCCCATTCAGGAGTCGAGGAGGCTTCCAATAGTTGAAATGACATAGTTAAACATTCCCAACAAGCAAAAGTTAAAAAGTAATCAAACTATCAAAAATATTAAAACTAAAATAGAAACCATTAAAATGCATGAAATAAAAATCCAACACTCAGAAGTCTGCTAGAATAAAAGATCTTCACTTGAGTGCAGAAAGACAACAAGAAGGGTGTCACTATATAACCATAGGCAGTATAATTCTGGGCAGGGAGTTCAAAAACCTGGTAGCTGCCATGGAAAAGGGCCTCTCCTGTATTCCTACCCATTATATCTGTGTGAATGGTAAAATAGAAAGAAAGACCTCCTCAGAAGATCTCAATACAAAGACACATTTGTATGGGAGAATTCTACCCTTCAAGTAATCTAGACCTGAACCATATAGGGATTTATAATCAATGGCCATTTCCGCACGGGGGACTTAAAACGGTGCAGTGCGTCCTCCACGGAGGACGTCTGCACCTTGGAGCAGACTGGGTTCGGACTACTTACCAGAGATCCGCACCTCAGTCCACTCCAAAATGACTCCAAGTGGTTCTCCAGTGTGTCTGTGAGAGACCGGAAAAATCAGGTCTTTCAAAGTGCTGGAGCGCGCCATTGCATGCCTGCTCCCTTGTGCAGATTCGCAGGCTTGCACCAATGTGAGCCTGCGATCTGCGGGGGCGGGCTTTAGGTGTGGCGAGCTTCAGCGGTTGGTCGGGACCCACAACCAACTGGAAGCCACCATTTGGGAAGCTGGAGCAGTGCGGATCTAGACCACGCACTGCTCTGATTCACCCTGGACTGGACCGAGGAGCCAGAAGATCCGGTGAGTAATGGCATGGAGCTATTCCCTCGCCTCGTGCAGAAATGGCCAATATGTGACTCTATAGGTTGAGATTAACATTACACAACACCATGATAGGATCTCAGCCAGTTATGTTTTTCCAGCATAACTTTTGAAAAAAATGGTTCCATTTTCTGTTTGTTTATTTTGTTATCACATGTGTATCCTGTATTCTTTCCATATGTATGGCCACATGTGCACTTAGGCCTCAAAAGCTTTTAGGGAGAAAGCAATCAGCTTTTGCTGCCATGGTGATCACAATGCAGAAAAGTATTTTTTTTTTTTTTTGAAAGATCAACATGAAATGCTTGAGGAATAATAAAGCCTGAGGAAAAACATCCCTGTGACAGGACACTCAACTGCAAGATTGCTTTGTGTTGTGAGTTCACAAGAACATATGGCAAACAGTGTTTAAAAGGTATTTTTGTGCCACACATCAGTCAGCACTGGTCCTGTTTGGGGAGAACTGGATGACGGTTTCAAAACCCCGTGAGTTAAGTTACAGCATTTTGTAATGCATTATGACAAAAGAGGAGGTTTTCTCTTTAATGGTGTCCAGATTTTAGAATGCTTTCCTAAAGGAGATATATTTTAATTCCGAATTAATGCAGTGGCAAGTTAAAACATTCCTCTATGTGCATATTTTAAATGTTGAAAGTCTTTTTTTTTTTAAAAAAATGATGACTGTGTAGTGATTTCAGGGTGGGATTGGCTGGTTGAAGGTTTTCTAGCCTTCTTAATTTGCAATGGCCTATATTTTATATTTTATTATTTGATATATTTTTTAAAATGATGTGGGTTTCTTGTGGATGAAAAGCAGTTTTTTTCTAAAACGTATCACATGTTGCTATGTATTGCTTACATTGCATTAAATGCAGAGGATGGTTGTAAGGTGAATGCTGATGACTGAGGGTTGACCTCAGTCACCACAATAGAGTTCTCTCTAATAATAATAATGTTTATTCATAACGCCCTTTACACCGAAGAGCGGAACATCAACGGACACAATCAGGAACAAAGACAATAAAACAGAACACCATGGAATGAAATCCCCAACACCCCACCAGTCGCGACTCATCTCATCACTTTAAACAAAACTCAGTGGCTTAAGATGGTGAGTCAAAGAGGAAGATCTTCAACCATTTACGAAAATGAGCGAGATTCTCCTCCATCCAGAGGGCCAAAGGAAGACCATTCCACAAATACAGAGCCAGATCTTGAAAGGCTCACAATAATCCTTTGCCTGTAGATCTCAAACTCCTGGATGGAACATACCATGCAAGCTGAGCTGCAAGGTACTGAGGAGGTTAGAATGCAAAACTTTAAATACCAGGACCAAAAGTTTGAAGCAGGCCCTGGCCCAAACTCATAGCCAGTGAAGGGATCTGCGGGGAGAGGAAACAGATGAATATTTTGGCAGATTTAAAACAACCTGGACAGCATTGTTCTGAATTAAAACCAGAGGAAGAAGGGAGCAGGAAGGCAAACCTGCCAGCAAACTGTTACAATAATCCAGGCAAGAGATAACCAAGCCCTGGACAAGCAGACGGGCAGTTTCTACAGTCAGGAACCTCCAGATCCTGCAGATGTTCTAAAGATGGAAGTTACATGACTTTGCTGTAGCACCAGTAAAGTGACATAGAGGTAGATAGTCATCCAGCAGGACTCTAAGGTTCTTGACAATTGAGACGGGAGCATTGTGCTGCCCTGTAAATCCAGTAAATCTATTCATCTTTCTAGGTGGGCCAATGGTCTGACTTGACCCAAGGTAATGTCCTGTAGTCAGGATCCAACTGAAGCTACATCAGCAAATCCAGAATACAGCTTTCCTTGTCTCTCACCATCAGCCACATTGTTTATGGCTGATAGAATCTGCAGTGCAACATCTCAAGCGCCACAGGTGCTTGGCTCTGACATATAGACTGCTACCATTATAGAGCTGAGAGTGAAATATGTATGTGGAACTTCAGTTGTGGAAAGGAATGAGCTTCGAGGCTTTTCTCCATGGGAAGCCAATCACTTTGCTCATTTTGAGGAAAAAATATTCATGCATCTGTGAATTTCCACAAATGTTCTGACATCTATGACTCAACAGAGTTGAGTGTGGCCATTAACTCAAACAACATTGACTTTCTGGCAGCCCATCAATGTCAGTGAAAGTGAGTTGTTACTTAATGATAGTTCATCTTATAAAGCTCTGTGGAGAATCTGCTCCTTCCATCAATAACAAAAAAGAGGTCTTGAGCACGTGGTATTCCATCTCTCAGAATACTATTAAGTACCTGCTCTCTCCAGAAGTACTTCAACAATGCATGTGGAAACTTAGCACATTGCTGAGCAATTTGCCAAACTGACATACCATAAGATGCAGAAAATGATTATTTTACAAACTTATGATAATCTTGCATAGCTAATGCACTTCTACACACTTCACATGCACTCTCCAAACAGACAAGGCCTTTCAAATGGAAACTGCTGAAAAGTACAGCCTGCCTTGTTTGCTTGGAAGCAAGTCGTAGGAACAGAGGAAGCTCTCTTACACTGAATGAAGCTATCAGGATACCTAACTCAATATGACCTACACCAGGCATCAGCAATTTTGGCCTGTGTGTGTGTGTGTGTGTGTGTGTGTGTGTTTGCCTATAACTCCTATCCACCCTAGCCAGCATTGCCAATGACAACTGTGGTCCAAAAACATCTGTAGGACCACAGCTATCCATCTTTGGTCCACACTGATCACAGTAGTTCAGCACAGTTGGGAGCTATTTCCGGTGCTACATGAACATGCAAGAGACTGAAGCTGGGATTTTCTGAATCATGCTGAGCTATACCTATTCCCTTATTCCATTAAGTTCAGTGGGACCTGGTCCCACATATGTGTGTATCAGATTGGAGCAATAATTATTTACTCCAATTACTATCAGAGTAGTCAGAGACGTTCTCTAATTATATGGAGAGTAGTTGGTGATTTTCTCATTCTTCATGAGAAAAGGCATCACAACACATGGATACAGCCTGTTAAAAATTTATCAAGGTCTGTGAGATTTTTTTGCCCTGCATGAAAGTGAAAGGATCAACACCTGTTCATTTTTTCATTTTTCATTAAGTTTTGCACACGTGCACACACACACAATATACTTTCTATATTTTTTGCAATGGAGTTGCTTTTTCTTTAGCACAAATACCCTTTATGAAAATGTTACCACAAATTCCTGAAATAGAAAAAAAAAATCACAAATTAGCAAAGTTTCTTCTATTCTGTTTCAGTGAGGAGAATAGTTTTGAAATGTTTCATTTTGGTAAGTGAGAATAAAGTGATTCTGAAGATTTACATTCCAGCTATGACAAGTTACAATTAAAGGAATATAGTTTTTTCTGGCATAGGCATGGTGGTAGTGGTGGTGGTGTGTGTGTGTCAGTGTACACAGAGCAGCAGGGCAAGGATCAAATCTGTACTGTTATTTAAGTTTTAAGAGTAAGACTCTGCTCAAGAGGGGAAAATTAGTACAGTCATCTCTCTGTATTTGTGGGTGCTAGGGGTGAAGGACACCTGTGAAAGTAGAAAAACCACTGATATCTATAGCCCCCCACACCATATTTAACACAAAAACAAAGTACAGTACGATCTATGGATTCATCCACCATGGATTCAAATGTACACAATACATCTGAATCTGTGGTTGGGAACATGCCAGTTGACCGGTTCTGCCTTCAAGATAGCAAGGTTCCTTTGCAAGAAAGAAGCAGGCAGCTGGCATGGCTTGCTCTGCCTGCACAGCTGCCCTATGCCATTTTAAATATGGATTTACAAGCGCCACCTCACATGCACAGTCTCCCTAAGGCCATTTCTGCACTACACTGTTATAGTGCTATTTTTCCACTTTCAACATCCTGTGGAATTCTGGGGTTTGTAGTTTACTGAGGCCAAAGAGTTCACTAGCTGAGAATTCTAAAAGCCCCCCCCTCACTGCAAACCCCTGGATTCCATAGGATGTTGAAAATTGTATAATAGCACTATAACAGTGTAGTGTGGAAATGGCCTCCATCTCATAAGGCCTGCAAATGCAAGATGAGGCTTTTAAGTCCCTGTTTGAGATGGCATATAGCCACAGTGGAGGCAGTGGCAAATAATTAGCAAATAATCAAATCTATGAGTGTTAAACCCACAGATGTGGAGGGCCAACTGTAACCGTCAATGAAGAAAAAATAGAATGCAACAAATTGGAAATGGATAAATTTGAATAACTGAATGTAATTACAGTGTAAACAAGAACATATAGGTTGTCTTGTTCTGAAATCTGAGTGGCTCTTCAGTATACAGAGGAAACATTTCAGGGTGTGGTAAGAACTGACCACAAAACTTTTCATGCCTCCCATTAACCAGCCTTGGAAATCAACAAATGAAATTTCCAGCCCTGTTAGCTACATTCAGGATTATGCTACCCAAATACTAGCCAAATAAGAGCAGAGGTTTTGTGCTGTGTACCTCTAAAATTTTACTGTTTTTAAAGTTGAACTGCCAACAACATTTTATTTATTTTGTCACTGAGTTGAATGAAAGTTGCAGGAAAAATTCTGGGGGGAATCATGCCTGACACGTTTCAGAAGTAGGTTGTTTGGTGCAACCCCTGCCCTTATAGTTTGGAAAGTTTCCATGAATCGGTGTTTTGTGGCCCTTGACACCTCCAGAATGCCTAGACTGACAATTTCCTGGACAAACCAACAAACAAACCTAGAGTAGTTTGCTATGCCTGGAAGCAGTGCCATAAAGTATCTTTTAAATATGTTGCAAAGCCTCTCTGTACTGTTTCACATAAAAGGAAACCAATTTTTGGGAAACAGAAGTGTCTTTCCTGCTACTTTGGGGGGAGGCCTGTCTTATTTTCCAGTAGTCCATGGAGCCCCCTGCAGGTAAAATTGCCCCTGGATCAGATACAGTTGCCCACTACTACCTTAGGTGAAGAGATGTACAAAATATCCAAAGGACAGGTGCAGAATCTTGAGCTCAAGGGCAACAATGAAATTCTGTTTGTGGATGTATATGGGAAGAGGTGAGGGAAAGCTGATTTGTTTTACCAATGAAGGTTTGTTTTGTTTGCAATCTGTATAAAAATAGTGTCTGTCATAAAGCCCTCAGGCTGTTTTTACAGCCCTTGACTCTCTGGACTGCTCATTTTCTAGCTGAAAAAATGGGTGAATTGTCTTAAGAAAAAGGTCGATTCATCTTTTTCAGTAAGTTGTAGCCCTTGCCCTGTTGCATACCTAAGATTTTACCCTTTGCCACTTATGGGTTTTTAGGTGGGGCATTTTCAGTAGTTCATGTGGCCCCTAGACTGTACCAGGGGGCAAAAAAGACCTTCCTGGAGCCTCAGCAGTTGCCTACCCCTGTTCTAGACTACATAGATGTAAAATATCAGAAGAATGTGTACAGGAGTGAAAAGTTGTGGTTGGCCCCAAAGTCACAGAAAATGCAACAGGGCAGAGGTGTATGATGAATATAAAGCACTTGTAAAGTACTTGAAATCCATTACATTCCAAGGGTGCTTTCATGCTGCAAGACTGTTGGAAGCAAAGAGGCATCAACATTTGTGTAAAGTGATTAGTGAGAGAAGGGGGTCTAGATAATGCCCGCCCTTTGTTTTCACCTCTCTGCATCTTTCTTTGGTCTATGTACTCAAGCCTTTTGCTTCTTTCTTAGCTGCAGACATCACTTCCTCCTTCTCTCAAGAAATTAGTTAGTGTCTTTGCTTTCCTTTGTTTGGAAGGAGCACATGAGGTTCCAACCCCAACAATGGATGCTAGCTTATACCCACACGTGACAGCCAGCTTTTAGAGACTTATGTAACCAAGTATAGGTCAGCTTTTCTTTTTTATCTATCTCCTTTGCCGTCCTAAGATGGATTTTCTGAACCAACAAATGTATTTTTTAATTTTTTTACCTTACAAGAGCATTCTGAGTAATTTCTTCTGTCTCAGCCACAAGCTCATATTGTGCTTGTTCTGCTGCACTCTGCTTAATATAGAGACCAAATATTCCTGCTATAATTATATATGATCATGATTCCTCTCTGACAGTTGCGGCTGCATCCTGTAGAGTCCTGGAGTTTGTAGTTTGGTGAGGCATTACAGCTTTCTGGCTCGGAATTCTCAATATCCCTCCTTAAAGAACAAACCCCAGGATTCCACAGGATTTTGCCATGGCTGTTAAAAGGAAATCACAATGCTATGTAATTGTGTGCTGTGAAAGGGCTGTAGGTGAGCGCTCAGTACTATATCTTCCCAGATCTGTCAGAGATCTGTCAGATTACTTTTAATGTTCCTGCTGTTGGGAGAGAGAACAAACAAAAGACACTGTGCACTGGATCAGTCCTGTGATATATTACTTCAATATTCCTCCTGCAAAGCACTGGGACTGGGAACAGAATAGTAAAGGCATTCACTGTGTTTAGAAGCAAGAGCTGCCATTCATAAAACTCATCTTCTTTCTCTCTAATTCCCACTCTAGTGTTTTCCTTATAGAGAGCAAAGAGAGACATGCATCTGTCTTGGAAACACACCATAAATGGAGAAGGAAGACTTTATTGTTGCTGTTATGCTGCATTCGTTTTTCTTTTATTGTGTTTGTCATTTCATGCACATGGAGGAGGGGCTGGCTTAACATTTCTGACAACGCAAATCTACTTTAATAATATGTTAACTCAATTGGCAGGCCCATGCCTCTAACACTATCACTTTCTTCACTTGCATCCAGTGGGCACTGAAAGCTATTTTGATTATTTTTTTTGGTGACTTTTATTTGGCTCAATAAAGTGTCACCACCTTATGTCTGTATCTCACCAAATCTAAACTGACAATGAATCTCCAGGAATGTTTAGATTTAGATTTGCTTTACCATGGAAAGTTCCCACTTTGAATAAAGAAAAAAATTCCCAAACTTATCTGAATCAGCCTGATTCAGATTTTGAATTGTATACTTTCCAAGGTGTTCAAACTGTGAGAACTGGGACTTGTAGATGAGCAACAATAGAGTGTGGTCAAGGTGGTTAAAGTTATTAATGAGAAAGAGTACACAAGCTAGAAGAAACTTTTGCCTGAGTATGCTTTTGCCTGAGCCTGTTGGGAAGGGCAAGATTCTGTCTTCTCCACTGTCCTTCTCTTGCTGAGTGAATTGTATCCAAACTACATTTGTACTTTGAATTTACTTTGTAGCAACTGAAGTAAGCTAAAGACAAACGAAAGCAAGCGAAAGAGAGAGAAACTGGGACATTTTAAAAGTAGCTGAAACAGTAGGATGATAGAGGATCAATAGGGACTCTTCCTGCCAAATTGGGATGGCTGGACGGCATGGGATTGGGGTTAGCCCTAATTACAGGCATTCTCCTATTTCCAACGCCAGAAGGAGGCTGGTCAGGCTAGTGATAAGAGAGAGCCTTCCAAAAGTTAATGGAGTTTCCTTCAAGAAATAGTGTTTCGGAGTAATTTTTTCAGATTTGAGAGGCCAAGATATAACCAATACTGTGGAAAACTTTTGTTACCCTGTGTATTGGGGGTCCCGGGAGGGACACCAAAATGTGCTCAACTAAAGGTGGGGAAGATTAGCTCAGAGCACTGCTTAGCATTATGGGAGGCAGTGTAACATAGCGAGATCTTGAACCCTATGTCTACAGGGTCAGGCCGAGTCAAGGAGCACACAGAAGTTGAAACAATAAATGATGTTTTATTAAACACAAGCAAAACAGTGTATGCGACGCATTCACACAAGATAACTAAAGAAATAAAGGTTGGAATGGTATAGAGGGATTTTTAGAGGAGTTGCTGGTTTGGGTGATACTTCACCTGTCCTGAAGCCCGGAAAAAAAGAGAGCGAGGCTGGGGTGCGATGTAGCTCAGCATGTAGAGCTGAGGGGAGGCCCGCCAAGCAAAGCGGCAGCAAGGCGGGGTGAAACTCGGGAGCGATCTGAGGAAGGTCTCGGAATCAAGGGTTTTTATAAGGAGAATGTGACTGCAGGCTATGCCGTACTTGGGGGGAAACAATAGATTTGGAGTTGGAGACAAAACCTCCGAAAGGTCAGAATCAGAATGATTGAGTTATCGCAGAGGTTCTCAATAGAGTAGCCAGTATGCAAACGCAGAGTACTTGGGTATTGTATAGTTCACCCATTAAGCTGCCATTGCGGGGCAGAGGCTCTTTTGTAGGTTGTGTGCATACCTAATTAGAGTACTTGCCTGGAGGTCTCCTAAAGCAGCGAGTCAGCTATTTTCTGGCCTGCCTGTATTGTATTAGGAATATTACGGTGATTAACGGCCGAGCTTGGTTGCGTGCTTGTCCGGTGGCCTCGCAAGCACGTGGAGGGGAATAGAGAAGTGAAGCCGACTTATGATATCAAAAGGATATCTTTTAGTATCCCCAAAGCTCGGACTAGCCAGGGCAGTAACACTTTCATTTGAAATGAAAAGCAGAACTATCAGTAAGAGTCATTATACTACTCTATAAAAAGTGGCTAAGAATGTAGGCACTGATTGTTTGTCAGGAATTCTTTAAAGGATTTATAATGACAGAGGATTATGTCTTGCATTTGGAAATATGGGCATTGTACAGCTCAGTAACAGAAGATTCCTGAGCTGGTGACTTTCTGAGCTTTGGTCATTTTGGTGAGATTGCAGGTTGAACAGCTGGTCAATTCAATAAGAGGTAAAAACCAAAAGATCACAAACATGCACAAACCATGGAGCTTTCTGGAGAGAGATGCTCACTAAATGTTGGGAACACAAAAAGACCTAGAGATCAAAATTGGCCATGATTGAGGCCATTTCTGCACTACCCTGTTAGAGTGCTATTATTCCACTTTCAACATCCTGTGGAATTCTGGGGTTTGAAGTTTACTGAGGCCAAAGAGCTCTCTGGCTGAAAATTCTAAATGCCCCTCCCTAAACTGAAAACCCCAGGATTCCATAGGATGTTGAAAGTGGTATTATAACACTATAAAAGTATAGTCTGAGATCTAGGGATACCTTGTGCTCATGGTTTTAAGCACACTTCATTAAGCATTAACCATTCTCTCCACTGAAGGAGGTAGGAGAAGAGTCAGTTTTTCCTAGTTCTGTTTTTAACACCATATTAAGCGCTGCTTTTAAGTGCATGTTGGAGCTGTAATCCAACCAAACAACCAAACTATAGCTCTTAACAGGCTGCAGTAACTGCTCCAAAGCAGCCTACAGCAATAGACAGAGAAGTATGTAATATTAAAGGGAATGCTCTTGTCTTGAAGTGTCTCCCCCTTTCCTTGAGAACTGGAGAGGAGAGGCCAAGCCCTGAGATTTGGGAACTCATAGGATATCCACAACTCAAAGATATCCAGGTAGTCTCCTATTCATCCATAGCAGACCTCTGTAGCAGATGCAAGCTTCTGGATCCTCTCAGTTATGGCTTCAACATGGTTTTTTACAGTTGTGATCAGGAGGATTTCTAGGGCTGTGTGAAAAGAAGGATTGCAAAAGCCATGAAGTCCAGAGCAAGGACCTTGTCAGCTGAGTTAATGTCTTCATGATAAGTTCTCTGCTCAAAGAATGTTAAAATCTGAGTGTTCATTGTGTGAGGCTCCATTGTTCTCTAATAAAAGATATTTTTTCCCTCTTTAAGTATACACAGCTGTCATATGAAGCTTATTTTCCCCCTTGAAGATTGTTGGATGTATTTTGTAGACCAATCATGTAATGGTGAGAAATTGCCGCTGAATTATTCACTTGACAGCTGGAGATGCAGCTGTTAAAGCAGCTCTTTAGAAAGGAAAATAAATTAGATGGGAGGGGTAAAAATAACAAACCAAGAGGGGAAAAGAAGAGAAAAATCAAAGAGCCTTGTGTGCACTACAGAAGCAGGACCAATAGAAATGTGTCAGAAAGGGTGTTCAGCACAGACAAAGCGTTAGGAGCTTTTCTATAATCCCCTTCTTTGTGAATTTTCAAACATCCTGTAACCTGCATGGAGAGGGGAAAATACTTTTTGCCACATGAGGTCTCACTGGGTTTGCTTGACAAAGTCCCTCACCCTCCAGAAGCAGAGAGTGCTTGGGAAAAGGTGGCAATATTTGAAAATGAACTTGAAAGGCTTTATACTTAACTATCATGTTGTGTACCTCCCACAGATACATAAACAGGAAAGCCCTTGTTATATGCTTCCATAAGTGCTGCTCTCATAGTAATAAAATGTTACCTGGTGATGACTAGTACACAGCCAAAATTTTTCACTGTGTGTAATACTTAATATTTTAACATTTTGTAATAAAAATGTAACCGTACAGACTAGGGCAGGTCAGACAGATAAGGTGCAACATTCCAAGAGTGAATATTGTGGGGATGTATATGTGGTGAAGGAGTACATATGTGCATGTGGAATAAGTTGCCTCGGAGTATGGTCTCCTTCTTTGGAGGTTTTTAAGCAGAAGCTGGATAGCCATCTATTGGGAATGCTTTGATGGGTGTTCCTGCATAGCGGGTGGTTGGACTGGATGGCCCCTGGGGTCTCTTCCAACTCTATGATTCTATGATTCTATTTCTGAAATTCCACCCATGACTCTGAGAAATAGGATTTAATTTTAAGAGAAGCATGGTCTTCTGTGCTTCAGCAATGTTATGGAACATCAGCCACAAAGCTTGAACCATTTAATAGAAAGAATAACCACAAATAATGTTTGTATCTTCTCTGAAACAGAACTGCACCACTAGCAGGTGTACTTACCAGTTTGCAAGATGACACACTAGGGTTCCACGAGGGGAGGAAGAAACTATTATCGGATGTCTTCATAGTCTTAAAGAAACTGGCTTGCATAATATGCTCAGCATCTTCTCATCATATCCTAATTACAACCTCTTGCAAGCATGGGCAGATTGTGACCTTCCAAATAGCGCTGGCTGGTGACTCCAGTATCACTGGGATGATGAATCCACTCTGAGTTTGAATCTAAACTTTAAATGAACTCTCCAAGTGCTTAACCCTATGCCCAAAATAGGTTCAGTATCTCGAATAGTTCTTTTAAAGTTTGGGATAAAACAGGATGGATTCAACACCCCACTGACAGTGGAGCTGTCAACCACCATTGCTTTGCGATGGTCTTGGACCACAATTCACATTATCCCTCATCATTGCCTATTTCAGAACTTTGACAAGTTACTATTTGGGTGGTGTCTTCTGGAAAGCCTTAGTAAGCAGGGCAACTATCCTTGCTGACTCTGGAATCATAAATATTCTTGTCCAAAAATAATTTTTCCAAGCTCTGGCTGTTGCTTGTTAGGGTAGTACCAAACCAGCAACATCTGAAGAACCACAAAGAGTCCCCCGCAAATTTCTTACATCAGGAAATAAATGTTAAACTCAGTGGTTAGAAGAAGAATAACTACACTACTTTAAATACTTGGTATTTGCATCACTCTTCAAAGACAGTGCAAGAGTCAGTAAATACTTTCAGAGTTCCATATGCCTAGTTAGCAAGGACATGTTCTGAGAAATAAGCTAGAATCTTTGAAAAATGTTGCATCAGTGGAGCTTGTCCTATCTTATAGTATTTCTTCTGTTGTAATAAATTACCATTATTAGCATAAATCCACAGTGTCCTGTGATTGATTAAAGCTCTGTTTTACTTGTCCTTGATAACAATGCCATGGTTGTCACCTTCTTTGCCCTATATTTATATATTAGTTCCATTTGTATCCCACCTTTGCTCTAGTGGGCTTTGCCCTCACAATAACTCTCTGTCATAGATCAGGCTGAGAGGGCATGACTGGCCCAAAGTAACCCAGTCATGGCTTAAAAGGAGTGAGAACCTGGATGTCTCAAATCCCAGTCCAGTGTTGCAGCCACTATGCCACACTGGATCTCTGTGTCTCTAACACCTGGGACTTGCAGAAACTGAAGGGGTGCAACTATCCTCCATCATATTACGTGTCAAACAGAAAATCTAGGCAGACATTCTTCCAACGTAGGGAAGGAACGGAAAATAGGCTTGTGCATGCTGTTCCTGCCCTCACCTCCAGTGCCTTCAGTCTGATGGCCTGTACTCTTCACATGTCGTGTTGTCAGATTCTATCTGTGATCTGCTCAGTCTGACATGCTGGTAGTTATTTTGCCTTGTGTGTTTTGTGCTTTCTAAAAGATTTTGAAATCCAGGTGAGAGCAGAAGTGCTAATGTTCCTTTTGGTTGTTAGATTACAGAAAAAAATAAGAACCCAGCTCTCAGGAGTGGAAAGCTGATCATTTGTCTGCATATTTTGTTTGAAAAATACAGCCTTCCGGCACAGCACTGGAGAAGGGGAGAGGCAAGACATCATGAAAAGCAGAGAAGTAATGGAGCAGTTAAGAATGTTCAGATATTTAGGCCAGTGGTTTTTTCAAAGAAGAACAAACTTCTCAGACAGATGGAAAAACATAAGGTTAGGATAAATAGGAACAGTAGTTCCCTCTGGTGATTAGCTTTAAATCAGAGATACTAAGTTATGCATATTTTTATATTTGTGACATCCTGGACCCCCAGGAAACTATTTTTTTTTTTAGGAAAAAAAGCTGGGTTTTTTTTTGGTGTGGAAAAAATGTACTTCTAAACATCCTCTAGGAGTTATGGGGACAATTTCATCACATTTGCTCCTGGTCCATTTTAGGCCTAAGAGAGGTGATTTATTTCTTATAAAATGTGACCCAGAAACTTCTTTCTGGGCCACTTGCTGTTGTGAAATGGCATTTTCTTGCCCTAAAAAATGCCTGGGGAGTCTCAAAACATGGATAAATGCCCCCTCCAGCACCCTAGGAGGTGTTGGGGGCGTTTTCATGAAAAAATATGGAAGATTTTGTTTCCAGGGGTGGCAGGTAGCAAGTGGGCATGTAGCACCCAAAGGTCCCTGGTGGTTGCTTGCCCCTGTTTAAACCTATTTACAATATCTTTACTCTTGTGAGCATAGATGCAGACCCAAAAGCAAATGGAAAGCAAAAATGAGATTCACTGTTTATTTCAGCTGTTTATTTCAACAAACAATAACATCTATGATGTGGCATTATGATAAGTGAAGCAGGTATGTGAATGCACAAAATATTTAAGGATTTTTTTTTAAAAAAAGAGAGAAATTGTTAACATTCCTCAATGGAGTAACCAAATATTTGGTGCATTATGACCATTGTGGGAGGAGCAGGTTAAAATATGCCACTATATTTGAGGAAGCAGGACTGCAGTACATAGCTTCTCCAGTAAATGTTAAATGTACATACAGTGAGTACTCTGCTGGTGTGACCTCTACACACACAAGGTTGCATGCAATCTTGTGTCCAATTGTTATCAATGGATGTGCTGGGCACATGCTTGCACCAGCATGGGTACATGCACATTGCATCCATTGGCGATAATGGGATGGAGTGTTCACTTTTTTGTTTTATGTGATAAGAAGTTCCTGGAATGGAACTTCTGCATATATGGAGGGTGCACTGTAATTTGGTCCAACAAATGTTGGGGACGATAACAATATAGTGATATTCTCAATATTTTTTGTTTGAGAAGAGGTACCTGAAGGTATAACCTCAAAACTTCATTGGTATTTTTTTATTGTTGGAAACTTTAACTCCTGATTTACACTTGGAATGTCAGCATTAACACTTTTCCAGAATTAAATTACCAATTAATTAGACAATCCACAAGTGCTAAAGAGGCAATACATTTTGTATCGTCTAGCTAGTTCTTTATCTAAAACCCAATTCTCTTGGATTTTGTAAAACAATTTTTTTGGGGAACTGTACTGTCTAGGTCACAAGGCTGAAATACTATAGGGATTTTCTCATGTTATACTGAATACATGTACATACTGTTTGTTCTTCTGTTAAACTGTTTGTGAGGAAGATTCACCCCATATTTAGTTGTGAAATGGCCACATATATCTCTCCCAAGCTGAAAGAGCTCTTCTTATCATGAAGAGATCTGTCCCCACCATCTGTCCACAGAACATTTGTATGCAAATTTCTACACGGGGACAGAAATTCCAAGCCTTTTATTCCACTTTCTAGCCCAAGCTGAAACATTACCTATTTTATTATTTATAATTGTGATGGTCACAGAGGTTTGAGCTTCACTTTTAAAGAGCTGAAGTTTAATCATTCTAGACACTGGACAGGAAAAGAAATGGTTCTTTCAGAGTATACAATTGTAGCACTCGGATACCACTTTAACTGCCATGGGTCCATCCAATGGGATATTGGGATTTATAGCTTTGTGAGTTATGTATAATTATCTGAGAGAGTTCTACACTGCAAACTACAAATCTCAGGATTCATAGGATGGAGTTGTGGCTGTTAAAGTGGTATCCAAATGCTACAATAATGTGGTGTAAAAGAGACCCATATAAAGTGGTTACATACCAGGTTGTCTATCTAATTTTTTTCCAACTCTATACTTCATCAGGAATCTGTTTTAGGAAGTGAAATAGCCCCCAAATGCCCTCCACTGTTGACAGTAAAAGGAAACGACTTCCATAGGCATTTAATAGGCATCATTTTTTGTTTGCAGTAGAAGAGCAAGCTTATCGGTCTCTTGAAAAATCTGAGCTCCATTTTACCTGTGCAGAGCTAGTTGAACGTAAGTGTCTACATGTGTAGACACACGCTGAACAAAGGTAAGGGCAGAATCTATATGTTCAGTCTCATTGGTAAACAGTAGATCCAGAGTAGATTTAGAGATATGAATTGAGCTAAGAGGCTTTTGAAGCTTAGATCAATAACTGATAAGAAAAGAGCAATGCATGTTACCATAAACTCATTGCAGAACAGGTGCAGTCTGGATGTAAATAATAAATAAGGAAATATTTTTCTCAAAAGAAGGATTTTCTCCCATAATCAAACTTAGCAGCAATAACTCCAAATGCATCCCACTTCTGATTTCACAATCAGGTGCTTTAATTAAGGAAAATAGGTATAAAATGTTTGGTAATCTCAGTTCATGATTAGAGTATGCTAGTTTAGTTAAATCCAAGGTTTAAAAGATTTTCGGCTAACAACTACTAAGAGTGGCTAAGATGGAAAACAGTCTCCTTTATATCCAGATGGTTCTCCTATGTTCTGTACTGGACACTACATACAGACTCCTTATCTGTCCCAGGAAGAGACCGCTCAAAACAGGGATGGGGGAGAGAGAGAAGTAAAATTATGGATGAGATATTCCATTTTCCTTTTTTGGGTACAGCTGTTGCTATGTGGTTGTATTATTATTATTATTTATTTCCATCCTGCCTTTTTCCTAGTTTGGGACACAAAGTGGCTTACAACAAATTAAAAAGCATATTGTTAAAATTGCACAGCAGTTAAAATGAGCTTGAACAATCCAAAAATTAAAAATAGACTAAAACATATACCATCATATAAAGTTTCTTAGTATGTTTATGAAACATAAACACCATTTTAAAGTTAACTATGAAAAAAATCCCTCTTCCAATGTACACATAACTGAATTCAATTTTTAAATGATTAATTTAGGCCATTTCTGCACTACAATGCTATAGCACCATTATTCCACTTTCAACCTCTTGTGGAATTCTAGGGTTTGTAGTTTACTGAGGCCAAAGAGCTCTCTGGCTGAGAATTCTCAATGCACCTCCCTAAACTGTGGACCCCAGTATTCCACAGGATGTTGAAAGTGGAATAATAGCACTATAACAGTGTAGTGCGGAAATGGTCTTAATGTCTTGACCCTTTCCCATTTCTGCCAAGCCTTTACAGCCAGCATATCTTTGAGTCAAGATAACATTGTTCCTCAAATTTAGGATATCCAATATTTGGGAACTCCAGATTTTCTTCTTCCAAAGTCAAACATGGGGGACACCAAAACTGATGTCTGGATCTGAGTGTCTTAAATATCTGGATTTGGATCACTGTGACTTCAGGTGTGTTAATTGATGGGGGTTCTCAACTCTTTTTTCCTTCCAAGATTCTTCAGCTTTAATATTTATTTTACAGGTAGACGCAGTATGGTCCTCTCCATGCTGGGAACAGATGTACGTATCAAATTTGGCAAATGCAAATGAGAGAGAAATTCATTTCAGTTGATGGATTTCATCATTTCATGGCTTTCTGCTATGACTGGTTTCTGTATTAACAAGTTGTAGGATTCAAATCTCCAAAACAACAGAACTGCAGAGAATTCTCTTTTGAGGACACATGGCTCAGAATGTAGTAATCTCAACCACACACACACATACCCCTACCTAATGACATCAATGTGTCCTCCCCCTCCTTCTTTTGAAGCATCAAAAGAAAAAAAAATCAGATTGAGACAAAATGTTCATGAAGTGAGTTTCATGTTTATAAATGGGTTTCCTGGCATACTGATATTGAACTATATTATTAGAAAGCAGCTGGGTACCACTCCAAAAGTGGTGAAATTATAATAGGGAGGAAATGATTTTGTGTTTTTTTTTAAAAGGTATTATTTTAGTTTATTTTGATGGTGCTATTATTGCAGACATGCTGTCCTGACAGCACTAAATTTAGACTTTAATGTGGTGAGATAGTGATGAGGAAGAACTGACAGTGTCATACATAGACAATTTCAACATTCATTGTCCAACACACAGCTTGAGAGGCCCTTTTATTAGCCATGTTGAAATTTTGGGAAAAGGCAGTTTCTTTAAATAAACAGATAAATTAGAACAGATAAATGCTGCATGTGCCAGCTTATTTTCAACAGTCTAATAACCCATCCAGTCTTCATCCTAAACACATGAAAAGTAGGAATGTCAGCATAATCGTAATATGAGTCTTCAAGAAGTACAGCATGGAAGACATTTTAGTTCTTGAAAGATATGGGTAACAGATGGGTATTTCTATATCGTACAGCCTTCCAAACAGGTCAAATGAAGACGATAAGCCATTTGGCTGCTATGTCCACATCTTGGGCTTGCATACTTTCTTTTCTTTACCTGACAAATTACCAATACACTGAAACCAGCTGTGGGTCAAACCATAATTTGTCATTATATTCAAACTAGCAAATTAAGGTTTGTATTTGCCTTCAGAACCAGAATTGGAAACAGATTGTGATTTCCAGATTTGTTTAGAGGCAAAGTGGAAGCCATCATTTTACAGTCTGGATATAACAATGTTATGATTTGTTCAAAGAAGAGAGGCAAAGAAAGAGTCAGAAGATCTTTCTGCCCTACACTGTTATAGTGCTATTATTCCACTTTCAACATCCTGTGGAATTCTGGGGTTTGTAGTTTACTGAGATCACAGAGCTCTCTGGCTGAGAATTCTAAATGCTCCTCCCTAAACTGCAAATCCCAGAATTCCATAGGATCTTGAAAATGGAAAAGGGAATAATAGCACTATTACAGCGTAGTGCGGAAAGGCCCAGAGTTTCCAAAGAGGAGAAAGCATGTGTGAATCTTATGACCCATGATTTGTTGTTACTTTTCCGTTTATGATCCTTAACAAGATCATGTCTATATTACTATCAAAGCAATCTTGAAGAATATGTAGAGGCTGGATGGCCATCTGTCGGGAGTGCTTTGAGAGTGTTCCTGCATGGCAGGGGGTTGGACTGGATGGCCCGTGTGGTCTCTTCCAACTCTACATTTCTATGATTCTATGATTCTATGTAGGAAAATGAAAGACAATCTACTAATGATAATATCACCACATGTGTCAATTTTTACTACATTACTGGGAATATAGTGTTAAGTAGTGAAAAAAAGTAGCAGACATCTCTCTCTGGAGAATCTGATGCCTGTTAAAGTAAATGCATTCTGTGACGCCATAATTAATCTAGAAAGAAGTATAATGAAGGAAATCTATAAAGAAATTAGATTTAAACTTTTTTTAAAAAATCTAGTGTTACCCTTGTCTGTGAAGGAAAATGCAATATAGTTTTCAGCCATTTGTTAAGTATTAAGCAAGTTTCGTAAGTCTGGCAACAGCAGAGAATTAATATATACTACTCATATACAGTTTCTTTATACATTGACTTCATGTTCTGTTTACTTTTCTTTGAACAGCAGAAGATTGAGTAGTCTTTGGAACTTCAAGTTTTCTTATGAAAAGATTGATACATGTGGTCAGGAGCCATCTCTCCCTCCCATAGTTCCCAGTTTTGTCCAGAACACTGTGTACACCTTTGAGTTGTATACCTGAGAATTCTTTCAGTCCTAGAATCATAGAATCATAGAAATGTAGAGTTGGAAGAGACCACACGGGCCATCCAGTCCAACCCCCTGCCATGCAGGAACACCCTCAAAGCATTCCCGACAGATGGCCATCCAGCCTCTGCTTAAAAACCTCCAAAGAAGGAGACTCCACCACACTCCGAGGCAGCCTATTCCACTGCCGGACAGCCCTGACTGTCAGGAAGTTCTTCCTGAGGTTCAGGTGGAATCTCCTTTCCTGTAGCTTGAATCCATTGCTCCTTGTCCTGGTCTCTGGAGCGACAGAAAACAAACCTTCCCCCTCCTCTACATGGCATCCCTTCAAATATTTAAACATAGCTATCATGTCCCCTCTTAACCTTCTCTTCTGCAGACTGAACATACCCAGCTCTCTAAGTCTATCCTCATAGGGCTTGGCTTCCAGGCCCTTCACCATTTTGGTTGCCCTCCTCTGGACCTGCTCCAGCTTGACCATGTCCTTCTTGAATTGGGGTGCCCAGAACTGGACACAGTATTCAAGATGAGGTCTAACCAAAGCAGAGTAGGGTGGTACCAGTATCTCCCTCGATCTAGACACCATACTCCTATTGATGCAGCCGAGAATTGCATTGGCTTTCTTGGCTGCCGCATCACATTGCTGACTCATGTTCAGCTTGTGGTCTATTAAGACTCCTAGATCCCTTTCACATGTACTGCCATCCAGCCACATGTCCCCCATCCTATATTTCTGCATTCCATTTTTTCTACCTAAGTGTAGCACCTTACACTTCTCTCTGTTGAATTTCATTTTGTTAGCCTTGGCCCAGCTCTCCAATCTGTCCAGGTCATTTTGAATTTTGATCCTGTCCTCTGGCGTATTAGCAACCCCTCCCAATTTGGTGTCATCTGCAAATTTGATGAGCATGCCCTCTATTCCTTCATCCAAGTCGTTGATGAAAATATTGAACAGCACTGGGCCCAGGACAGAGCCCTGTGGCACCCCTCTAGTCACTTCTCTCCAGGATGAAAAGCAGCCGTTGGTGAGCACCCTTTGGGAACGGTCAGTCAACCAGTTACAGATCCACCTGACAGTAGCCCTGTCCAGCCCACATTTTATTAGTTTCTTTGCAAGAATGTCATGGGGAACTTTGTCAAAGGCCTTACTGAAATCGAGATATGCTACATCCACAGCATTCCCTTCATCTATCAAGCTAGTAACTCTATCATAAAAAGAGATCAGATTAGTCTGGCATGACTTATTTTTGAGAAATCCATGTTGACTTCTCGTGATTACCGCGTTGCTTTCGAAGTGATTAGAAACTGACTGCTTAATGATCTGCTCCAGGATCTTTCCGGGTACTGACGTCAGGCTGACTGGGCGATAATTATTTGGATCCTCTTTTTTTCCCTTCTTGAAGATGGGGACAACATTTGCCCTCTTCCAGTCTGCTGGAACTTCTCCTGTCCTCCAAGATTTCTCAAAGATTATAGCAAGCAGTTCCGAAATGACCTCTGCCAGTTCTTTTAATATCCTAGGATGCAATTCATCTGGCCCTGGAGACTTGAATTCATCCAGTGTGGCCAGGTATTCTTGTACCACCTCTCTACCTATTATGTGCCGCATTTCCCCTGCTTCCTCACCTGCTCCCCAACCGCCAGGTTGAGTGCTTGTACCCTTCTGGGAAAAAACTGAGGCAAAGAAGGTGTTAAGTAGTTCTGTCTTTTCTCTTCCCACTGTTAATAATTCGCCATCTTCTCTGTGCAGCGACCCTATCGCCTCTTTCTTTTTCCTTTTGCTGCGGACATATTTTAAAAAGCCCTTTTTATTGTGTTTAATGTCTCCGGCCAGCCTAAGTTCGTTCTGTGCTTTAGCCTTTCTGACCTTCTCCCTACATCTCCTGGCTACTTGCTTAAATTCTTCTTTGGTGGTTTCCCCCTTCTTCCATTTCCTGTACACGTTTCTCTTAACGCTTAGCTCAGCTGAGAGTTCTTTACTCAACCATTCTGGTTTCTTCAGATGCCTTCCATTTTTCCTCCTTACTGGCACAGTTTTAGACTCTGCCTTCAGAATCTCCCTTTTAAGGAACTCCCATGCCTCCTGAACTCCTTTCTCTTTCACTATTCCTGACCATGGAATTTCAGCCAGCAGCTCCTTAAGTTTACAGAAGTCCGCTTTTTTAAAATCTAAGATGAGTGTCTGGCTACACTTATCTTCTCCTTCCCACTGAATGCCAAATTCCAATAGGGCATGGTAACTCCCCCCTAAAGATCCAACCACTTCTACCTCATTAACAAGGTCATCCCTATTGGTCAGGATCAGATCTAGAATATTATCAGATCTAGTCCTCATAACAAATACATTGTAGTCAAGTTTTTCTTGAAGAACTTTCCATCTTTAATTGTTAGTATCACCAGTAGAGTGGGAAAGACTCCTGTTTGGGAAAAAAAATAAATAATGGAAAGCTGCATTCAAGATCGGTGATTTCCAATCAGAGGGGCATGTCAAACCCAAGGGGACATATACAGATTTCAGGGCAAGTGAGTATAGTTAAAAATTCATATACAATATTATAATTTTTATTTGGAAAATGGGGTGAACAGTTACAACTATTCCTACATTCCTATATTATTAGGTTTCATAACTCTATATCATGTAGTAGTACATCATCTTTCTTTAGTCATACTCCATCCCTGAATTATTTTGCAATTAATGAAAAAAACTGAAAATTTACAAAAGCATTGTCTTGCTTTCAGATAACTGCATTTCACCTTCCAGATAAAAGTATTGGCAGGTTTGAAGGGGGTATTAGAATTTTATATTTATTGAAAAGGGGCAGGGTTTTTTTCAAAAGCTGAGAAACATTGTTCTAGACAGTAATGAACTGTGTGGACCACTGTCCTACATTACTCCTTATACGATTACTCCAAATTTCTGTTGCAATAAATTTTTTTTTCTGTAAAATGCCATTTATAGTAAAGCAGCAAACACTGTAATATTGTTGAGGCAGATGGAGCTGTAAACTGGAATATTCTATTCAAACAGTTTAATTTGTCCTTTTTAGTAACCAGTATGGAAGAAAATGGGTTACTTGTGAATGTATTAAGAATCAAATGCCCTACTGCATACAAAAGCTAAGAGTTTGCCTTTCACTATGAGAGCCAACATGGTGTAGTAGTCTCAGGCTGTTTCTGCACTAGATTATTATAATGCTATTATTCCACTTTCAACATCCTATGGAATCCTGGGGTTTAAGGCCTTAAGGCCCCTCCCTAAACTGTAAACCCCAGGATTCCATAGCATGTTGAAAGTGGAATAATAGCACTATAACAGACTAGCACAAAAATGGCTTGAGTGTTGGACTACAATCCTGCAGACCAGACTTTGATCCCCACTTGGCCAGGGAAACCCATTGGGAGACCTTGGGAGCATCAGGGAGCAACTCTCAGCCTCCAGAAAATCCATGATAGGTTTGCCTTAGAGTCACCATAATTTGGAAAGGACTTCAAGGCACACAATGACAACAATAGTAGGCACTGTCTTTTGTAATGCAAAGTTTCTTCTTATCTATTATTTTGGGAATGATCAGATTAGTAACTGTTCCAAAAGTTTAGCTCTTTCTGAACCTCATGCACAGTTGCAGAGACCAGGTTTGTGATTTCTTCTTTTTTTCCAGCTGTCAACCATGGAAGTTAGAATTAGAAATAGTCGTCTTTGCAATTTCTGTGATTGACGTGCCTGTCAAACCCTCTCATGATCTAGGTGACTGGCCTTGACATCAAGTTTAACTGTATATTTCAGGATATAATAAGCATCTGTTAAGTTATACTTTCAAAGGTCAGAGCAATCTTAGATTTAATACCCTAGACTAGGTTGGATGAGAGAATTTGTTGGAGGAAGCTGTGGTTTTTGTCCTGTCACAGTTGGTGTCCTTCATGCTTTTTCAGAGTTCAAAGAAAAACACAAACAGTTCAGAATTTTTGAGATTTTCTCTATCCTGCCTTCTCACAATGGCTTGAGACACTGCTGTACTGTTTCACTGGCTTCTACCCTCTCCGCCACCCATTCCACTACCCAGCTATATTTAATTTGACAATCCACATTAGTAATGTTAGAAAATTTAAAGTACTTTGAGCGTCACTGATTGAGGTTTAGTTGTTACCTCACTGGTAAGCCCTGTCCCGGGTTCTACAATTTTGATATTAAAATATGATTCAACGTGCCTGAGAGGTCACCCGGATGAGCACGTAGGCAGCAATGGTCGAACGATTGAAAACCAGGTCAGGCCAGTACGATCCTCCATCACATAGCCCCAGGAGACCTCAAGCTGTGCAAGCCCACTAGGAGTCACTAAGGAGCCAACTTGAGGGGATTAGTGTGTTTTCCCCCAAGTTGAGCACTGATAGCGATAAAATCCTATCAGGCAAGGACCATTTACATAAATTCACACCACAACTCAAAGTAACTGAAGATCCTGAAACTTTGGCAACACCTTGTAATCTCATAATGCAAAAGGAGTTGCCATCGTGGAGCTTCTTTCTTGTTGCAACACCCATTATTCTCCCCGGGAAAGGATTAGCCCTCCAGATACTTTTTCCCCTACAAATAGTCCCAGTTTTTGAGTGTTTCTTTGGATCACTCCTGGTCATACCAGCAGACCATTTCTCCATCCGTTGAGTAATCCCCTCAGCCTTCTCCATGCTGAGCTACACTTCTTCGCTGTTTTTTCTAGACCAAGGACTTCAGGAAAAGGTGCAGTATTACCCCAGCTGCAATTCCTTCAATACTCCCCCTATCCAGTTTCCTCTCTTTTGCTTCTTAATAGGTCTTGAGTGAGTGTGTGAGTGATTGCATTGGTGCGTGAGACTTTCATTCAATAAAATCATTTATTGGACATTTTTGTTTGGTTTTTGGCTTGGCCTGACCCCATAAAAACTGGGTAAAAAGACCCTGCTAGGTTATCCTGCCTCTCACATTGCTATTGCTTGTGCTCTGACTAGCTTCCATTCCCTATCACGTGGAGCACATTAAGGCATTCCCCCATGGGACCCCAGAAATCAGGGTAACATAGTTCACAAATATTCTTGTCATCTTGCATGTTTTAAGGAGAACTTAAGGGAGGCATTAGAAAGTTTCTGGAAATAAATGAGAATTTTGCTAGCATCTTAGGAATCAGTGTAAACAGCAATTTTTGGTGTGATGATTGCATCTTAGATGAAAAAGTGTTAGATGAGTATAGAGAGGAAGATGATTGCTTGAGATGATCCAGTTGCCTTTTTCTCAGACTCACTTCACTTCTTCCGTTGCTCATGGAAGAAGAGTGACTGGGAAAAAGCAAAACTGCAACTTTTTGAAAAACAAACAAACAAACTACGCTTTGTGGGATAATGTCACCATTAGTTAGGCTGTTTGGAGAGATTCTGAGAAGTGATGTCTAAAAGCACCTGTTTCAAGTTTTGAATAAAAACAACCTAGAGATTAAACACTTGACCTCTCTTCAGTCAATTTTTATTTTCATGACTCCAAAAGTGGAATAATTTTCAACATCTCAGAAAAATAAGAACAAAGCACAGCAATTCTATAAATATAGAATGTTGCCAGAACAGATATGCATGGATGTTATGATGGCTGCTTTTAAATATGTGTTTAATATTTCAATTAATAAGCAACACTCGGGTTTACTTTATTCTCAAGCTAAAACATCTGATGTAACATGGTCCATACTCAGTTTTTTCATCTGTGAAATTACTTCTTTGAAACAAGGTAACTTGGCTGTTAGGTCATCTCAGATACTGATGGTAGCTTATGATGTTAATCTTAAGGTATGTAAGTCAGCAGCTAGAATTGGCAACATAAACGGCAACATAAGAACTTCTTAACCGACCTACTGGACAATCCAGCATTTTCTTTTCAACATGATGGGTGTGATCTCCAGAACCTGAGACTCAAAGATATAGCACTTTTAACATGGAGGTTTCTCTGTCCTTCTATTTTCAGTGGAACTTACTACCTAGATAGTATGTTTAGGACTCACAGTTATACTCAGAGGATGAGAATTCTGTCATCAAAGCATTGAAGAATCCTGGTGTCATTTCCAGGATAAACCCAAGTCCATTTGTACAGATGCTGTGGCGCTGGGGAGTAAGAAAGTGGTGCTGAAATATTTGCTTATCTTCAGCTCACATGCCCAGAAATGTGCAGTGGTGTGCTCAATGATATCGTCTCCATATGCCCTAGGTTGGCAGGCATGTGGAGAGGAAAATGTCATATTAGTTAGATTATTTATTTACTTGAGTGGAGATTTGGAGCTGAAGATATTTTGTACTGCAACTTACCATTGGTAATGCTGATGCAGCTTCTGGGAAATGGAGCCCAAAACATCAGAAGCAAAGATTCTCTGCCCTTGCCTTCTAAGAATCAGACTAGGGAATCTGTGCATGATTATTCAGAAGGAAGTTCTACTATATTCAGCAGAGCATGCATGGATCACAGCCTCAAATGCACAATTCCTCAGTATAAAGGCCAAAAAAGGGCATGTGATTATAGTAAACATTTGGCTTTGTGAGTTGAGTGCTAATGGAGAGGTTAAAGAAGCAAAGAACTTCCTAACAGCTAATACCAATTATTGTACCAAAACCAATTATTGTGGGCTTATCCTACACAAGATGCTTTTTTCTACATAGGACTGAGGGGTCAGGGTCCTATTGTCTGAGATTTCAAACCTGAGACTAGGGGGGTGGTCCTTCTGATGTCCTAGAGGCAGGACAGCCATGGACTGGGAAGCGGGATGGAACTGCTTCTGAGTCAGCTACTTGTGGAAATGGGCTTAGGAGCAGTATGGATAAATGAGCCAAGGATATGGGTAAAACCCAACAAACTCAGCAATGTATTAAGCCAGAGCAAGAAGGAGAAAGTATTTTTGATGACTGGGGAAACTGCAAAATGTACCCAGAAGTTGTGATAGTTGCTACCATTCCTGCTAAGTTACACTTCTTGTGTGAGTTTAACTACAACACTTGTGAGACATGAGGAGATTTTTACCTGACTTTGTGGTCCTGCTGGGACTTGTAGAAAGTCACTGTCAGAACTTGGCGACTCTCCCCCCCCCAGGCTCTATGATTAATGCTACAGTGCTTGGGCACCAAGGAGCTTCATATTCTTGACACTGGCCCTCTCTGCCTTGCTCTGGATGGCATGATGGGCCCGAATACATGAACTCATAATCTGTCTTCCTAGTCCCCTCTCCTCACTCTGGGATTTTTTTTTCTGGAGGGGTGGGGATGCCCTGATATTACACAACTGTAGTGTACACAAAAACATCTTTCTGCTGAGACAGAGGATCCTGGCACCAGCTAGGAATAGGTGAAGATAAGCAGTGAGGGTTTAAAGTCACCTAACACGTAAAAATTCAAACTTCCTTCTTCTCCAGTGTCACTCGCCTTGCCCAGAGAAATGCAGTAATTCTCTGAGATTTTTGCCACCACCCTGACACCTGAGAATCTTATTCTTATATCTTGATACACTGCTATTTATCTCTGGCATCAATATCACTTTGTTTACAACACTTCTGATATTTCCCCCATACACTAGATGGTACCTGCATACTGCATACAGTGGCAATGGAAATGAGTATCAAATTTAACACATGCCACTGCAACAGAGCAAGCTATTTTATGATCCACAGGGCTAGTTCAGTACATCTCCTGTATTTTCTTCTGTCACTTCTTTTTTTTAATGTTGATGAATGAATACATTTTTTAAAATAGGAAACAAAATCTAAAGACTAAAGGCATTATCACACAAAGCAGGTAAATCACGCTAACATAAGGGTGATTGCATCTTTGGCTGGAACTTATCACCTGACATTGTTACTCTTCTGTTGGTTGGTTGGTTGGGCAAATGTTTGGAACGTATTTCTTTTACAAAGGAGGTCAATAATGGATTAATCCATTAAAGACCTCCTTTGTAAGAGAAACACTTTCCCAATGGTCTCCCACTGGGAGAACAACAGAAGAGAAAAGAGGTAATGTGATAAGTCCCAACCAAATATACTATTATCCTGCTGTAAGTGCAATTTACCTGCCTTGTGTGATAAAGCCCTAAGTATTTGAGACAAAACATTTTTACTCAGTTCTAACTCAGTCGCAGCGACTACTTTAAAAGCTGGTTTTGTGATATTTGAAGAGCAGATGAAATGCAAAGACCTTTTTTTTTTAGACAGAGATTTTGTGCATTAAGAACATGCTGTGCTAACAGAGGTCACACAAAAGCCAGCCGACATTGTTATCTTGAGGTCAGGGTGGACTGTCTCACAAGTAGTATTTTGGCAGGCAGTAGAAAGAGGAAGATCACTGAGCAGGGCTGTTGGTGACTGCAAAAGGAATCACACTCTAAAACACAGCAGGGTTCAAGAATTAGTAACCATTATTTTTATTCCAAAACAATGTTGCCAAAACTGTGGAGATTTGTTTGTTTGTGGAATTTATTACCTCTCAGACGACCAGTTTGCTTTGTACCAGATGTATTCAGAACTAGTTTAAGACACTTTACTGGCAGAGGCAAAGGACAAGATAGTTCCCCCATTCCACGTACAAGAGCTAGGTGAGCTGTCAGCTGGAACTTTGCTTTGTTACATTTTTGACAGCAGGCTATTTTGGCAGTTGTAGGTACATAATTGTAGAGCATTACAGCAAGGCAGTAACTCTTTTTTCCCATAAGTTGTTACCCTGATTTTTGGGGGTCCCAGTCACTGTGCTCAATATAATAAGAGATATGGGAATTAGCCTGAGCACACATTGGCAAAGTGAGAGGCAGGGTAACTGGGCGGGATCTTAGAGCCCAATGTATACCAGGTCAGCCAGACCAAAAACCAAGCCGAACTAGTTAAGAAATGATTTTTATTTTATTTTTATTAAAAGTCAGTCACTGCGCACTTACACACGTTTGCACTCACTCACACGAGAGCTAAAAGAAATAAAAGGGGAGGGAAATTGATAGGGGAGTTTTTGGGGGTTTAGCAGGAGATACTGCACCTGGTCCCGATGTCCGAGATGTCAGCGGAAGGAGCGAAGGTGGATCTCAGTACGTGGAAGCTGAGGGGAATGCTCGGCAGACAGAGTGACGGCAAGCGGGGGAGAAACCGGGAGCGATCCAAAGAAGCACTCGAAAACTGGGGGTAGTTATAGGGGGAAATGTGCCTGGAGGGCAGTCCATTCCCAGGGAGAACAATGGGTTTCAGAGTTGGAACAAAGCCTCCGAAAGGTCAGTGCTTAAGCTGATGGGCTTCTGACAGGGATGTCAATGGCTTTGACAATAGGCTAAGCGCTCGCGCTTGATGTCTCAATGGTCAGGAGCGCTAATCCTGTCAAGCCAGCAGTTCGGGGCACAGTACTTTTTGCGTGTTTAATGTACTTTTGATGGACTTTTACCTGTGCATGCCTGGAGGTCTCCTGAGATGACGTGATGGAAAATTACTGACCTGACCAGGGTTTTTTTTTCTTTATTTTTTGGCTGCTTGGCCGTGCCGTTCTGCGTGCTCATCTGGGGGCCTCGCAAGCACGTGGAGAGAGAGATATTTTTCTGATAGCCAATTGTATTAATATTAAATTGTAGACCCTGGGCTCGGGCTGCTTCACCATAGTAACAAAGTTACTTTCTAACTTGCTACTCTTTGTAGCATTGAGCTAAAAGAGAGTTCTTTTCTTGTCTGTAACAGGTACAGCTGTAATACACTGTTTTTCAGTGAAATAAGAACAGCTTAACTGCCTATTACTCATTGCTCAATATATGCACTGACTTCCGCACTAGCCTGTTATAGTGCTATTATTCCACTTTCAACATCCTATGGAATCCTGGGGATTGCAGTTTAGGGAGGGGCCTTTGAGGCACTATAGCAGGCTAGTGCGGAAATGGCCTGTTTGAGAAATAGAAAGAGGTGAAGGAAGGGCCTTGTGCTGCAGCTGCAAAGGACTAATTTACATTTTTCTTTACATTTCTAAGGTACAATATCGGAATAGGTTAATTTGGGAAATCAGAGAGCATTTTCTCTTACTTTCAAATGGCACGATAGTAACAGTAATGAGAGCCTGTGAGCGATGAATAACTCAGACATCTTTGGGGGCTGCAGAAACAATAGCAAGTAACCTGTTCAGTAATCGGAGCAAGGAGTAAAGTAATTAGTTCCTTTTAAAAAGCATCATTCCAAACTTTACACAGTATACACAGTTCTGTCCTCCAACAGAGAGAGATGGTCACTCTTCAGCATATGCTGTCTGAGATGATTAGTGGTTTTGCTTAATAGTCATGGCAGTCCTATAGTCATTTTAAAAAAAAATGAAAATTTAATTTATTGTTGTTAACTGCTATCGAGTTGATTTCAACTTATGGCAACTGTTACTGCCCTGGCTAGCCCGAGCTTTGGGGATATAAAAAGATATCTTTGGATATCACTAATTCGGCTTCACATATCCCTTCCACGTGCTTGCGAGGCCCCTGGACAAGCACGCATACAGGCTCGGCCCATAATCGCCGTAATATTCCTAGACAATACAGGCAGGCCAGAAAACAGCCGACTTCCCGCTTTAGGAGACCTCAAGGCAAGTACCTCCACTGGGTATGCAAGCAACTCTCAAAAGATCCTCTGCCTCGCGCTGGCAGCTCAAGAACTCCGTGTTTGCATACCAGCTACTCTATTGATAAATTCAGCTCTAATTCAATCATTCAAATTCTGCTCAAGAACTCCGTGTTTGCATACTGGCTACTCTATTGATAAATTCAGCTCTAATTCAATCATTCAAATTCTGACCTTTCGGAGGCTTTGTCTTCAACTTCAAATCTATTGTTTTCCCAAAGTCCGACCTAGCCTGCGGCCACAATTCTCCTTATAAAAACCCCTGACTTTGAGCACTTCCTTGGATCGCTCCCGAGTTTCAGACCACCTTGCTGCCACTTCACTTGGCGAGGTTCCACTCAGCTCCACGTGCTGAGATACATCGAACCCCAGCTTCGCTCCCCATTTTCTTCTGGACTTCAGGACAGGTTTCGTATCACCCAAACCAACTATCCTTCTGAAAATCCCGCTATCTTACTCACACCTTTATTTTCCTTAGTTATCTGTATGCTTGTGTTGCTTACATTGTGTGCCTGTATTTAATAAAGATTATTCATTATTTTCCAACTGGTCTGCTTCTTGACTCGGCCTGACCCTGTAGACACTGAGTTACAAGATCTTGCTAAGTTACCCTGCCTCTTGTTTTGCCAACTTGGGCTCTGAACTAATTTCCCCAACTTATAGCAATTTGGTGTCCCTCCCAGGACTCCCAGAAAACAGGGTAACACAACCGTATGAATGCAAGACATCAGGTCTTCCAAACACAGGGCCATAGCTTCTTTGATTGAGTCTACTAATTTGTAATGCAGTCTTCCTCTTTTCCTATCGCCTTTTACCTTTCCAAGCATCATTGTCTTTTCTTGTTAGTCACGTCTTCTCATGGTATGTCCAAAGTATGACACTCTCAGTTTAGTCACCTTGGCTTTCAGGGAGAGTTCAAACTTGATTTGCTCTGGAACACATTTATTTGTGTTTTTGGCAGAACTCTTTTTCCAGGACCAAATTTCAAATGAGTTGATTCTCTTCCTGTCATCTTTCTTTGGTGTCCAGCTTTCACAACCATAGCAAAATAATTTAAAAAAGGAAAATACAATCACATTAACAATCCTGACTTTGGTATTCAATGATATATGTGTCCATTTGAGGATTTTGTCTAGTTCCTTCATAGCTGCCCTTCCCAGTCCTAATATTCTTCTGATTTCTTGACTGAGTTAAGCTGTAGGAAATTTTTCACTATCTTAGTGTCCTTATTGTCTGCTTTAAAATTAGGTAAACCATCTGTGGTCATTATTTTTATTTTGTCAAGGTTCAGCTGTGAACCTGCGTTTGCACTTTCCTCATTGACTTTCTTCAGTAGTCATTCCAAGTATTTGCTATTTTCTGCTAGTAGTATGGTGTCATCCGCACATCTTAAATTGTTGAGGCTCCTTCCTCCAATTTCACACCTTTGTCCTCAGAATCTAATCCAGCTTTGCACATGAAGAGTTCAGTGTACAAGTTAAACAAATAGGGTAGCTCTGACTGACCCATTGCCAACTGAAACTATTCTGTTTCTCCATATGCTATCATAACAGCGGCCTCTTGTCCTGAGTACAAGTTATGCATTAGGATATTCAAATGCTGTGGTACACCCATTTCTTTAAGAGTGACTCACAGTTTTTCATGATCTGACAGTGGAGAACAGGTCCCATCTTTCCCCAGTATCAGATCCAATGCAGATTAGAATATGAGCTGGAACAGAAACAATTAAAACATAGTATAATACAAAGTTAAAAAGCAATTAAATAATTATATTGAAAATATTAACATAAAACAATTTTGAAAGAACTTAAAATGCAATGGCAATTTTTAAAAAAGCACACCTCAGTTAAAACTCTGGGCCTTTCCGCACTACACTATTATAGTGCTATTATTCCACTTTCAACATCCTGTGGAATTCTGGGGTTTGTAGTTTACTGAGGCCAATAAACTCTCTGGCTGAGAATTCTAAAGGCCCGTCCTTAAACTGCAAACCCCAGGGTTCCATAGAATGTCGAAAGTGGAATAATAGTACTATAACAGTGTAGTGTGGAAAGGCCCTCTTTCTGCAAAGGTGTGGGTAAACAGAAAGGTCTTTGTCCACTGGATGAGAAAGAGCAGAGGGGGCCAACATGACTTTATGAGGGAGGGAATTCCAAAGCCTGGCAGCATCAGCCTAGAAGTATCTCTTCTGTGTCCTCACCAAACACACCTGGGATGGTGGTGGGACTGACTGAGCCAAACAAAAAACATCCTGAATTACGTCCTTGTCGCTGTATTGGATCAATCAACCTATAGATCCATAGGAGGCTGCTTCATTCCAGATGAGAATCAGAACATAGCTAACAATATTACTAGCTCAATGGAGGATTGAACCTAAGGCCTTCTGAATATAAGGAATGTGCTCTGCAATGGAGCTATGAGACCTGTACATGCCTCAAGGCAACACATATCCATTATGCCTGGGTCACTTTACTTCGTTTGTCATTTAATCAGAGACTGTGTAAACTAAAAATGCTATTTGTCAAACATGCTTCTTCTTCTTCTTTTTTTAAATATTCTTTGGCAGTATTTTCCACTTTCCCCTCTCTTCTAATCCCACAAAAACCATATTTTGAATCTAAATAATCACAGATTAATTCTGTCATGGTAAGAGGGACATGGAAAGTGTGTGAGAGATTGAGAGAGAGTTGAATTTACATGGAAACAAGATGAAAAAACAAGTTGCTCTTATCATCCTCCCACCCAAGGAAGCCTTTGGAAATAGCCTGTGAAGCAGGTTCAGGTTCTAATTTGTTCCCACTTGGCATGGAGCCCAGCCTCTTAGGCTCTCAACAGAAGGATTTAATTTCCAAACATTGCATGCTGGATAAGCTCATATCTTCATTCTCTGCCTGACTAGAGAAAAAGCAGCATCAGTCATACGTCATTTCAGCTACATTAAAAGAAAGAAAGAGCATTCTAAAGCTGTCCCAACTAAAAACCTCACAGAGGCTGAAGGAAATTCAGAATTCTTCTAGGCCAATTAGAGAATCAAGGGTCTATATTGTGGGCAACAAGACCCATAATCCCTTGGTGGGCATGACCAATAGCCATATTAGTTAGGGAATTATTATAAGCAGGAAGGCATAGAATAAGCAAAGTGATAACTGAAGAAAATGGGGGGAAAATAACTTTTAAAATCATAAAAAAATAACTTTTCCAAATGTGATTCCTATTCTCTGCTAGCATAGCATTCCTGAAAGGTGACCATCCAGGATCTCCTTAAAAATCTCAAGGAAAGAAGGTCCACTACCTTCTGAGGCAATATGCTTTATACGCTTGTACAACCAGAGAGCGTTAACAGTTAGTTAAAATGACCACTCTTGTAATTTGATCCCATTGGTTTGGATGGAGCCTCACATGGAAATCAAAACAAAAGAAGGTTGTTCCATCATCTGTGTTTCAGCCTTTCAAAGATCTGATGATGGTTAATATTATGCCTCTGACACATATCTTTTCAGCTAACTACACTCATTTTGCCTTTAGTGTTTCCTCAGTGGACTTGGTCTCCTGGTTCTCCTTGTTGATGCATGTTGGGAAACTAGGCTATATCAACACTACACCATTATAGTAATTTGATACCACTATAGATTTCTGGCTCCATGCTAGAGAAACATATATGATAGAATTAGGGATGGGCCAACCGAATCCTCGAATCCTTGAATCCTTGGAAAGGATTTGAGATTTGCGAATACGAATCCCTGTGCCAAAATAGGCAAACCAACTCTTTCAAATCTGCCACCCAAATAGTTTGTTGGAGACCAGGACACCTGAAAACCTGGGAGACCAGGATGCCCGAAAATCTGGAATACCAGGACACCTGAAAACTTTGGAGACACAAGGGGAGATGGCAAGTAGATGAATTTTTCCCTTGGAGTAATAATGGCCTTTGCTAACAATTTCACAAATTACATCTGGGCTTGTATTCGAAGATATTTAAATTGAACATTTAATATTTAAATTCAGCACTTGACTGGAAAGTACAGGCTTGAGATTTCAAGGAGAGCTGAAAGATTCCTTTGCATAGCTCCCTTGCAAAGCTCTTTCATACATAATTCTGGAATTTGGAGTTTTACAAGGGGTCACAGCCTTCTCTGCCAAAGTGTACTGGTACATCATCAAGCTACAAACCCCAGGATGCCATAAGGAGCTATGCAAAAAAACCCCAGTTTTGACTTGGACTATCTCTGCACTGTAGTACGTGGCCCTGTTTACACAGGCAAGAAAATGTGGGATTAATCCACATTTTCCTGCCTGTGTAGAAAGGACCTTCATGTCATTTTCAATCTAGGGAGATACTGAGGCAAAACTATGACAATTGTCCTGGTCAGATTTCTTCAGAGGGAGATTTGCCTTTGCCTAGGCTTTTGCTAAGGCTGAGAGAGTGTGTCTTGCCCAAAATTATCCTTCTTTCCCTTGCTTTTTAACCCCCCCTTTTTTTTAAAAAAAAAAGGATTTGAAAGATTGGAGATTTGTGAGATTTGTGGATTCCCATAACCTTCCAGAGATCCAGCTCCGGATCCAGATTCAGAAAATTCTGAATTCGTCCCACCCCTAGCTAGAATCCTGTTGGGGCCTTATGTCCTTTTAAACTGACTTACATCTGTTGGAAACAGAACTGCACAGTTGCATAATGTCCATATCCAGTAAAGGACTGCTGTTGAGTTACTACATAGCAGAGCTGGGGAAGTGCCCAATGTATATTAGTGTGCAATATGCATTGGTGAGCACTGCGCATCAGTGCTTGGTGCACATTGCACAGTGATGTACATTGTCCATCACTGTACATCATGCACTAATGTACATAAACTGATGTGCATTGGGTTCTCTTGCTGGTGTCCTTTTATGCATCTTTGTAATTCAATAAAGGGGTACCTCTGCTACGTAACTAGGTGTATATAAAGTTACGTCATGTAACAGGTTATGTAGGATTCTGGTAGGAATTTGTAATCTGGTTAAGCATCTAGAATTTGATGCTATATACAGTGCTGTAGGTCAAGTGTGTGGACTAGAGCAATCTAGCAGAAATAATTCAAGTACCTCACCAAATTGCAAACCCTAGGAATCCATAGGACAGAGCCATGGCAGATAAGGTGATATCAAACTGCTATAACTATATAGTGTAGAAACATTCCAAGTTGTCTGGAAGCACACATATTTAGTATCAAGCTTGCTGCTAGTTTCTAGATCAGACATAATTTTCTAGCACTCTTCAGAACTAGGATCACAAAAAGTACATTATTTCTAGATTTGCCTGGAACTTGCTTAAATGATGGAGATTTTTTAAAAGAGGTTTCTACTCCATGAGAAGCCAACTGAAGATAATTAAAAGCAATCCTGAACAGAATTATAACTAAGTCTAGCAGCAGTCTCCTTAACTGTGAAGTTTAGATATTGGATCCAACAATTCTGAATACCAGATCCAGGAAGCACCAACCAAAATACCTATCATAAACTCTTCCTCCCCTTCTTGACTTAGATCCCCATTATTAATCCTCATCAACTCCACTGCTCACTTCAGACACATTTTCATAATCTGGACTAGATGAGAAGGATAAATAAATTCCATGAAACGTTTACTTGCTTGGGAGGATAGAAGATACCAACTGAAAAAAGCCTAAAACTGAATGAACTTTAAAAAGGTAGAAGAAAGGTCTAAATTTTTACAGCTTAAACAAAAATCTTCAGATCAGTGGCTTTTAAGTGCTACAACATAGTAAATACAATGATGTCAAAATCTGAAGCAGAGTTATAACTAGTTTGCTTGCTAATTTGTATTACAAAATGGACTTGCATGATCCATCCTTGCTTGCTATGGAGCTGGCAATAAGCATCCTGTCAGAGTTGTTCAGCGGATCTAATAAGCCACAGAATCCCTATTTCCATGAATTTATTACATGGCATGGTTTATTCTGCCAAAGAAAACTAAAACCTCTTCTTTCTGGCTTCCTGACTTTAGCAGCAAATGGAAGAAAAAGGGATGCAAGGTTGGGCAAGAGTTCTTCATGTGGAAGTTTATTAGCATCATCACTCACACGCTGTAATGGAACCCAAATGATTCCCTCTTGGAAATTGTTCCCAGTGAGGTCACAGTTATTAAATATCATCATTGCTGATCGTAATTAAACTTTTATTAGCTAGGTTTCAATCCTGTCAGTTGTGCTTCCCGAGAGAGGCCCTGGTTTTCTTGCCAAAAGCTTTGGGGAAATATGTTGTGAGTGATACCACTTTTAACATATATATATATGTGTAATAGCCGTTCTTCTAATTAGAATTAATGAATTTGCCAGTCATGTTCAGATTCTAAGGGCATAGAGGGCTTAATAAATGCAAAGGGAGTAGGAGGTTGTGCTATTCAACTCCTCCTGGGAAGCAGAGAAATACAAGTGCACAGCTGGGAAGTTGTTGCCTCTTGTGGTTTAGTGAAACTGAGGCAGAGAGGAAATGCAGATTTTTTTTTTTATTATAAGCAGGAAGGCATAGAATAAGCAAAGTGATAACTGAAGAAAATGGGGGGAAAAAGGTCAATGTTGGCAGATGACACAGTACCTACATAATTGTTGTCATCTGCTTTTTTAAAAAAGTTGTAGCTATTGCACAAAATACAGTGAGCATTTATATCCTTGGAGGATGTCTGCTTACTTCACTGTGTTGCCTCATAGTTTATACCTATTGTATCAAAAAGCACACTGAGAGCTGGAACAGCAGTGCCACTGAGTCTCAGTGGCATTAGCATGAAGTTCCTTAATGGAGGACAGAAGGGCACATGCTGACAAGCTCAAACAATACTGAGCACTGAGACTCCATAGGACAACATATATAGGAACTGAGAATCAGTTGCTAGTGATGCTTTAGCTCATCTGTTCATCTATGTGAACACAAGAAAATTTCAGTGTAGTCATGCTCAGTGGATTCTGAAACTGACTTCCATAGTTGAAGTAGATTGAGCCTGGAGTAGGCTGAGTTTACAACAACTTATGCTACAAACATCTTTCTCATAGTCTCAAAGGATTATTTTTGCATGATTTCAAAACAGTTTCTCTAACTATAGCTAATGTAAAATAAATTATGAGATTGTGCTTCAGCACTTTCTCAGATACCAGGAGCAACATTATTTTGCATATCCTGGTCTTTATTTAGCTTGGAGACCTGTGTCAGCCCTGTAAAGTTGTCTGCCTATATCAGAAAACCAATGTATAGCTGTTTTGGTGGGCTTCCAACATTTCTGTTGGCCTCATGGTCCTCATCTTGGGTTGCCAGGAGAAATACAGGATAGATAGTCTGTACCTTTAATTGTTGTATAGAAGAGAGAATTTCAGCATGTGTCACATATATCTACTGAACCAGGATCTCAGCTATAGAGTTATCGTGCAAAAGTGCTATGTACTGGTGCTCTATAACTCTATAAAAAAAGGATTTTTTTAAGGAAAAAGAGAATGACAATTTATTTATCATTCTCTCTTAAATTTGTTCCAATATGTCTCAGGTTATTTCTGCTCTATACTGTTATAGTACTATTATTCCACTTTCAACGTCCTGGAAACCTGGGGTTTGCCGTTTAGGGAGGGGCATGTAGAATTCTCAGCCCAAGAGCTCTTTGGCCTCAGTAAACTGCAAACCCCAGAATTCCACAAGATATTGAATGTGGAATAATAGCACTTTTAACAATGTAATGAGGAGAGGCCCTCAGAATTAGAAAGAAACCTACTCAAGGATGTGAGTAAAAAGTTGCAGCTGGTGTTGAGACTTGCCAAAAAATAACATAGGGGGAAAAGAAATATCAAACACATATAGATGTTAAACAGCAATCAGGGCAGAGCACAGCCATGAATTCCCTGTCTATTTCTGGATCTGATCACATATTTTTTAAAGGATCAGAAATTCACTTTTATAAACATCCCCATAATGGGAGCTTCTGCATCCTCTTCCAAGTATTCTATATCTTGGCTGTACTACTGTATGGGAGAATTTTATATGCTCACCCTGTCCGCGATTTCTTTTCTGAGGATAAATAAAAATACTTGAAACACCTGGGGGCTGTTGGTCTGACAGTTTTCATCAGTTTAAATTCAATTTAATGGAAAATGATATTAGTGTTAGAAATATAGAAGGCAAGCACCAACAAAACATAAACAGCTTTCCCCCCAAAGGCAAACACTTCTAGGAACATTGTAATTGTATTCTTATTATTTCAATAAATGCACACCCACATAAATTTAAAATGTGAGAGTTTGATTTTTACACTTATTGACCAAATAGCATTCAGTCCCATCTTTTATTGGAATCTCTCAATAGGTAAAGGGCATCACACAGGAAACCAGACAGAAGGTGAGACAAATAGAAGCGAATGCATCCAGTTGTTTTGTTGTGACATTTTTATTGTTAGCAAGAATAATAAAAAAGCAAGGAGCTAATAAAACAGAACTGATGTTAATTTCCGAAGCTGCATTCTCTTAGCTGCGGATAAATCATTGTGGTAAACGAACACCAGGGAATGAGTGAAGACTATGCAGGCATCTTTCTTAAATATGATAATTTTATTGGAAAACATGAAGCATTTGAAGTTAATTAAAATCATTAATAACATAATTAATGGTATTTTGAATGTGTCTATCAATAGACATTAATTATGTTGTAGCCACTGGAACAACATAATGAGAGCATCATTCTTACTGATTAGTGAGATACTGTACGCTTTGCCTGGAACATGAATACAAGCTAAACTAAGATGAATTGGCAAATGAAATGTTTATTCAACAAAGTAGAGATCTTGTGAACCAAAATCAGCTGGTTAAGAACATTCTTTTGTGAGGTTTGGAAGGAAACTGGAGCTTGGTGAAAGATGAAATTACATTCGTCAAAATGAATTTAAAAAATTAGGACAGAGGATGCACGTAAGAGAAAAAAATCAGTCTAAACTACACAGTATGTGAAATGGACACGTGTTTTACTTTGGGAATTGGCTTTAGTAAAGTAACAGGTACAAGGATCTATCCATAATCCAAATTAATGCCCCAAGTCCTTTTGCAGCCTAAGGAGGAGCAAAAAATGCTCCCCCATTGTCAAGATGCATTGCAACCAAAGCCATCCAAGTTATTCTGGAACCTGACAGAAAAAACGCCACAAGCAGCTCTCTGGCAATGAAATAATAATAAGAAAAAAATAAATGACTATTGTTGTCCTTTCATGAAATTCAAAAGCAGCTGTCAGAGGCAGGTGCCTCAGTCTGCCAGTATTGAGTTCATGACACATGGAACAGGCGAGTTTAGTCATTCCTGGCTATACTGCAGTCTCAATTAGTTCACCCCTATCTGAAGCTATCTGCTGCAGGAGATAAATTGTTACTTGAAATTGTATCTTCCCTGGGGCAATTTTTTTGAGGAACATAGCATGGGATGGGAGAAGGTAGCTATTGTCTTGCTTTCCATCTTAAACAAGGGTCAGAGTTCCCAAGTCGGTAAGACATGTAAGCAAGAGGTATCCAGTGTCAAAGAATCCAGAGTGAAGAAAGCCATAAGGCAGAGTCAGGTTTCTAGGGAGTCACAATAGACAAGTCCTTAAACAATCCAGAGGTTCTAAACTTGATAAGCACACTTTTGCAAGCCCAGCTGTCAAAAGGAAGACGGAAGGTTGCACTTAGCAAGGTAGCTGGTGCTTATAACTTCCTTATATAGGCGGCATGCCCTAAGTACTGCCCAGATCGCATGCAATATTTAGGGAGAGTGTTCCATAGTTGTGCTCCTCCTGGAACCTTGACTGCAGCTTCTCACTTTCTTTGCAGAGGGTGGTCTAAACCAGACATCTGAGCCTCTGCTTTTCTCTGGGACTGGGGGACTGCCTTTCTCTGGGACTGGGGCCCTGAACCTGAACTCTCCCACTGAACAGAAAGAGGACTTGGTTGCTGCTTTGACTCCTCCAAAGAAAAGGCTGGTTCATCTACCCATGAAGATGAACTCTCGAGGGGGGTGGTGGCAGTTATCTCATCTTACCACACATTACATATTTATAGTGTCGTCTAGTTTGACCCTTATAGACTGCAGGTTTATTTACATCAAAAACAAACAAACACAGCTATAGTCTTACATTTGTCATGCAGCATTATATGGATACAGATTTCAAGGAAGATTTATTAAAACTCTTTGGCAGTTACATTTTACCCCCAAGCATGGCCACCTTGATAGCTAGGGCCAATTGGTTAAAGGGCAGCAAGTAACGAAGGAGATAGTATAATACAGCAGTCAATGAAGAGAGGACCCTTCTCTTGCCAGGTCTTATATAACATATTGTTGAAAACTGAGTATTCTAAACTTTTCTTCCCCTTTCAGCTCAAACAAAGAAGATACACAGGCCTAGTCTGTTTCTCAATGTCTAATTCCAGATGCCTCACTTTGGAAAAGCCCCATTCAGTTAGTCACAAAGTGTGTTTACTTGGAAAGTGAGGAGGGGAGAATACTAACTCTACTTCCTCTGTCTCCAGTGTCACTACCCTAGATGACAATGTGGAGCAGAGACCTCCATAATTCTTCAGAGGTCCAGCTCATGTGGAGAGCCTCCATAATTAGTGGTGTCAGGGTGCAAGGTATGCACCTCAGAGCATGTGCAGAGTGCAGAAAAATAGGAAGCAGTGCCAAACCATTGCCAGCTGCTCCAGACTGGAAAAATTTAGTCGTGCAGACTCATTGCGTTGAGGCTAGGTGCTGTTTATTCAACCAAGTACAAGATAAATATTAGGGCTTCTGGCGGCATGCCTACAAACAAAAAAGCAGGGAAGACAGACAAAGAGTATGACCAAAGGCAGTTCCAAATGTGGCCTGAGGCAATTTACAGAACAAAACTTAAGCCTTTTAAGGGCTTAACCACGTCGAGGTACACATGGGGTGATCCAATGCATCCACAACATACATTCTCCTGTCGTGTCCAGGGCAGAGCACATAATTAATCAACAAGTGGCAGAGCAGGGCTTACTCAGAAGGAAAGAGTGGGGAAATGCCCAAACAGAGTTCAGGTTTCAGAGCAAACAAATCCAAAGAGCAAATCCAAGATGTCGTCAATAGGCAGAGGTTTAAGGTAACCTGGATGCAAGAGAACATGGTGCAGAGCTTCAACTACTGGAAAGATCAGTTGCTGACTCTGAAAGGAAAGGGCCAGTGGACATGCTATTACCACAGGTGTTCCTTCATTAGGACTTGCTTGTTACTTAAACACGCAGAGCGGCGCAGCCCCTCTTTCTGGCATCGTCTCTCTTGTATGGTAAGACTTTGTATTGCCTCATCCTCTGATATTTGTTCCCCCTGCTCAGGCCACTGCTGTTTGTTATCTTTTCCTGAGCAAGCTTCTGGGGAAACTCCTGCCTCTGGGGAAGCCTCCGCCTCGGATTCTGAATCCTCCTCCTCACTGTCAGAGTCTCCAGAGCAGGGCATGACACCTCTTCATGCTGGATGCTCTCTCCTGAGGCAGGACCTTGTGAGGCAAGCTAGCCATAACAAACCTTGCAGCTGTGCTGCCAAGGTCACATTCCCTCATCTTTCCGTCCACCAGAAAAACCTTCTTGGACACACCACACTCACATTCTGAATATCCTGACAAGTGGAGCCTATACTCTTCAGACATGTTGCTGTCCAAGTGCAGAAGGTGATGAAAGTGATGTTGGGAGGCACTAGTATACTCTTTCTCCTTATATGTGAAGTAAATATGGCTCAGGAAAGGATTAATGGGGTGAAGGAATACTGATAACACAAAACCCATTGATATGCTGGCTAATGCACTATTGTAGTTATCTATGTGATTGAGGAACACATCGATACCCCAGATATGATGTAAATTAATTACAAATAAGAGTGTTGGACTATGACCCTGGAGAGGGAAGTTCAATTCTCCATTCAGCCATGGAAACCCACTGAGTGCAAACCCCTGATTTGTCTTAGAGTTAGCATAAGTCAGAAACAACTGGAAGGCACACAAGAACAAGAACAAAAAGCACAATTTACCTCCCTAAAGCCCTCTGCAGCCCAGGAATCATCAGAATGCTTCCCACAAGCTGCATCTATCTCCCATGCCCCAGTATGTATTTTGGAGCCAATGTGGTATAGTGGTTTGAGCATTGGACTATGACCCTGGAGACCATGGTGTAATTACCCACTGGGTCATGGAAACCCACTGGGTGGCCTTGAGCATGCCACATACTCTCAGCCCCCAGAAAACCTTGTGATAGGTTCACCTTAGGGTCTCTATAAGCTGGAAACAACTTGAAGGCACACAACAACAGGAGTAATCAAGGCCCAATCACTTTTCTGGGAGGTGCAACATAAATTCGTAACATGTCTCCTCTTCATACACCATCATCACAATTTGTAATACTATGCATGAAATCTCATGAGGCACAAAAAATTGTTGTAATTTTGAGATCACTGTTAGGTATTCTAAATGTCTGAAAACAGCTGCTTTTGCTACTGTTGTTAATAACAGCCAGCCTGAGAGTCTTATAAACCTGAAATATTTATTTTTCTGGCCCTTTTCATTGCAAAATCATGACACAGCCCCCACCTGTCAGCTTCTTCTGCAACTTTACAGTTAATAGACAAGATGGCTAGGTGGCTTGACTGTTCTTGCCCCCTTGCAGAACAAGACGGATCCCAAATCAGGAGATAGGTGGGGTATCAAACCAATAAAACAAAATAAAAAAGCAAATAAATAATAAATAAGTGGTTTCCTGTAATTTTCATTTAATAGTACAAGCAAGGAAAGGTCCTATTCTTTTCCAAAAGTAGACCTAAGTATTTTTTTTCAAGTGCAATATTTTACAAAGGGAATTCTGAGAAAGATCTATGGGATACTTGCAAAGCACACATTTAGAATTTCCATTCAGTCTTCCAGTTCCCCACTTTAGAAAGGAAAGGAGCATAAAACAAATGTTAGTGGTTGGTTTTAATTTATTTTCTTATGCTCATACAACAATGTCCAGAACTACACTACAACTGTGACTATAAGTGAATTACAGACTCAAGAACCTGCATGTCCTACCAGAAACAGCAGCAGCACTTCTTTCCACAGTCTTAAGATGCTTTGCTTTGTTCTCCAGTCAGGTATCTCTCCTTCTTGCCTATACCTGTGGAAATCTGGGAGCTGTAGTTCTTGATATGATGAACCATATCAAATATAAAAGAAAACAAATGCGGTTGTCCTATTTTAAACATGCAGGCCTACTCTTGATATTCTTGGTTAGTCTAGGAGGCCCAGAAATTTTCAATGTTGCTTCCTACTGCTCTAACACTACTTCTACTGGGCTCCAGCAAAACTCACAAAATTTGAAGTATCTTGGGCCATAGGCAGAATCAAGTTTCTGTAAATATCCTCAGGCATGTTCTAAAGTTTAATCTCACCCCCCCCCCCCCGATAGTTATGGAAATTGCAGCCTCGGCAAGGTCCCTGAGAAAATCTAGGCTCCTCCACAACTTGAGTTGGCAGTTCAGGATCATCTTAGACCCTGAGGTTTCCAAACCAAAACCAAGACCCAAGGATAGCCCCTGGTGACGTCATTCAGCACTATTCACAGAACAATTTGACAGCCACACAGAGATTTTCCTATTCAAAAATTAAAACAGAAATTGCAGCTAAAAGGACTGTGCCCAGATCAAGATGAAATATGGGGATGATTATTTCTCCCTTATTTAGGGAGACAGGATAAGGAATATTTAATTTGGCCTACTTGCTTTTAGCCAGAGTGGAGGGTTCCCAGATCTCCAGGCCTCAGCTGAACGTTCCAGGCCTTGCCTGGAACTTTGAGCTGCAGATCAGCTCTCAGACCTCTGACCAGGGAAAACTCCCTACTGTATGGCTGTGTGTCCCCCTCTGCCAGAACTTGTAAAGCTTGGGCAGGTCAACTGATTGTTCAATAGACTCCAGTGAGTCTGCAACTAGCTTGGCTCCCTAAAGATTCCATTCTCCCCAATCTGTCATGAGTCTGGGACTCAGAAAGGGGAGTTCTCTAAGGCCATTTCCATACCGGGCTTCAGAAATGGTGCAGAGTGACCTCTCACGGAGGTCTTCTACACCCTAGAGTGGACTAGCGTGGACTACTTTTTGTAGTTCCACACCAGAATCCACTCAGGAGCAGCCGGAACTACCCGCGCTGCGTGTTTTTTAAAAACCTCTTTTTTGAGGTTTTTAAAAAGCACGGAGCGTGCAGCCCCGCGCCGCTCCGTCGCCCGGCTCCGAAGTGGATTTGTAGGCCTGCGCAAGTGTGTGCCTGCAGATCTGCCAGGGGCGGGCTTCCAGGTGGCGACCTTCTCCAGTTGGTGGAGAGCCTCCACCAACTGGAAGCCGCCATTTGGGACGCTGGAGGACTGCGGAGCAGCGAGCTCGCGCTGCTCCACGTGGCGACGGACTTACCCGGTTTCAGGTAAGCTCTGTTTTTGGGCCTTTTCGCCCGTCCCCCCCCCACATGTGAAAAGGGCCTAAGAGGAAGTGAAAAGCCCACTGTTGCTGTCCACTTCACTGAAGGAGTTGGGCAAGAGAAAGGAGAGGAACAGAGGAGGCATTTAGACTGAATACATGGAACACATGTTAGATGAACTGAATATTTTTAGTTCATGCTCATGTGCCAGGCAATGAGGGAGGGAGTAGGGAGTGGCAGATGAACAAGGAAGAGGAAAGTTGAGCATGTTTGTAAGGCTAGTGGGGTGGCAAGTGCAAGCAAGCAGACTTGAGAAGAAGCAAGCCTGTCTTTGTGAGAAGCTGGGCCATTTTAGAAGCGTCTGAAAAAAGTTAGATAAATGAGGATTAATAAGGCTGTATCTTCTGTCAAAATGGGACTGTTGAGAAATATGATAACATACCTTACCAACATGCTGAAAATACTTATTATTTAGTGTGCTTGAAACTTTGCCTTTGTTGCTCAGCGATGAAATAATAATGCCAGATATAGAAAGCTGGATTAAACTAAGAGCCACTTTACTTGACCTGTCCCATTTAAAATGCATTGGCCTGGAAATGGAGCAAGAGCAGGGAGTAAGCTGATATGGGTTCAGTTGAGGCCAGGTATCACCTCATGACTACCTCCTCAGCCTTCTCTTGAGCAAAAAATACCTCAGCAAATTGCTTTGGTTGTTCTCTAGCCTAGTATAACTGGAAGGTAACCTAGGGAACTCCCACCCAAGTAGCAAGGACCTACAAGTGAAAGCTCTGGTCCCAGGTTAACCTCAAGGGTAGCCTCCTTCTTACCCCCTGGGATATCACACCCTAAAGAGGGATTTCCAGAGCCTGATCCTACACCAACTAATGATGTCTTACATATTCTATGCCTCACTCCATCATATACTTTGATCTGGTGCTAAGTTACACTCTGGTTTCTATCATGGAGACTACCAAAAGATTACCCTCCACACAGCAGGATTCACCAGACAGATCCAGGTAAGTATTTCCATTTTACTGAACTGCAGCTCTCATCAAAACAGGTTCCTTTAGTGCAGGTTTTGGGGTTTGTATGTCTGCATGTGTGAAACAAATGCTGGAGATGCTCTTTGCTGGAGTTCTCAGCTTCTCTACAATGGCCTTCTGGTGCCTAGCCTAAGGGCACTTTAGGCTAGAACAAGCCAGATGGATTACACATTCTTTTCAGGCTTCCCTAAGGGGGTAAGAGAATTTGAGGATGAAAATACCCATCCTCCCTTTAGGATTTTTCTTTTCTTTTTCTCTTTTGGAAGAATTCAGAAAGATAAATTAGATAAGGATATTTAATAATCAAGATTAAAAGAAGTGTTAGCAATCTTTTAAGGCAAGTGTGCTTATTATCTCTGCGTTTTTTTACATGTATATATTCTATGTGGCCATTCCATTATGTTATCCTGTAAAAGTTGTTTCACTGATTTTGTGGAAAGAATGAAAATCCTTATAAAAATCTTCTATATTGTCTGTCACTACAAATCCTGCTCATACTCACAGCACCCTTTTATGGGTAATTTTCACATCTCCTAATTAACAGAAGTTATCAGCATCCAAATTGTGAAAACCTGCCTAAGAGGAGCAGATGTATGATTTTTGTGGAAGCAGTCTGTGGTGTGTGAGTAGAAGAGCTTTTGATTCAGTGAAGACTTCAAGTGGACCAAGGGAGAGACAGTTTTTACAATGATTCCTCCTTTTAAACTCCATTACCCCATGATGTTAAAAGATGAAATAATTTTTTTAAACTGAATTCTTTGCATAATTCATAGCTGTAGTGTTGTACTTTTGACATATCATGAGAAGACATGACTCATTAGAAAAGACAGAAGCTTGGGAAAGCAGAGGCAGTGGGAAAAGAGCAGGACAGCATTACAAGAGGATTGACTCAATGAAGGAAGCAGCAGCCCTAAGTCTGCAAGACACAGCGGGTTGTTAATAACAGGGCCATCTGTTATTTGTAGGGTCACCATAAGTTGAAGTTAACTTAATGGCAATTAAAAACAGCAACAACATAATTCATGCTAGCTGCATGTAAATTAGATTCTTTGGTCAATTATCCAGCTGCCTTTTTTGAAACACCAATGCAAGTGTAAGGTAACTGTTCACTAAATTTTAGGTAACCATTTATTTTTAATAGAAAGCAATAAAGTTTTAGCGTAATACTACAGTAGCATTATAATGCTTGGAGCTATTTCTCCTTTTTCCTTCATGCAGCATTGCTGTGAGGTACGTGTCATAAACTTTTTTTTTTGGCTTTGCTTTCAACTAACCACATTTGTTGTTATGTCTGAACTAGGAATGATTATTTTTAATTGTTATTTGTCCAAACAAGCCAGAATTGTGAGCCCTAATTTGAACTCAGGTTAGTCAGACAAACCATACTTGAAATTAATCACACGAGAAACCTTAGTTAGCTGGAAAAGAGATGTTTACAATTTCCTTATAGTTGTGCCAGAAGAGAAGAAGAGAATTGCTACCCCAAAATGTGGGTGACTCAGGGGTCCACCTGCAATGCCAGTACCTCTGTACAAAGGTGGGGAGTTATTAACTCAATATTAGGAGGGCTTATGGGGCGATAACCTAATGAGATCTTTGACACCAATGTTTACAGAGTCTTCTGCAGGGAAAAAGCAGCCAGAGATTCAAAAGTTAACTAAAATGTGTTTTATTGAGGGAAATTCAATCACTCTCACACAAGATCCAAGCAGTCACACACTCATGCAAGGCTAACCAAAGGTAAAGGGAGGATAGGTTGATAGAGAGACTTCAGGGAGTGGGTGATATTTACCAATCCAGAAGAGCAGAGAAGAAGCAGTAATGTGGTTTAGACTTATGTCTAAAGACAGTACACAATCGGGAATCAGAGTGGCAGAGTGGCTACCAGGAATTGACATACTGCAAGCTAGCTAATCAAAACTGGGGAGTGGGGTTTGAATATACCATTTCTACCTGGAGGGCATGAGTGTGAATTGCTCTCTGGCTGAGTAAACAATGGAGTTCATGGAGTGCACAATGCAGTCCAGAATGAGCTGATGGTTTAAGTGTTAGGTGACAAAAGGAGCTGATGAGTATAAACTTAAAGCATTCGCAGATGACTTGGTGTTGTTTCTTGATGACCCTCATAGTAGTATACAGAGGCTGATGGATATATTCCAAGAATACGGAAAATACTCAGGATTTAAGATCAATAATGAAAAAACTGTATTTATAACAAAAAATATGAGGGAGAAAGAAGAGAAGGAACTTACAGATATAACAGGTTTTAATAAAGGACAGAAAGCAAAATATCTGGGTGTCTGGATTACAAAAAGAAACAATGAACTATTTCAGAATAATTATGAAAGAAAATGGAAAGAGATAACTAAGGATTTGGAGAAATGGACTCAAATGCGACTATCTATGATGGGCAGAGTGGCTGTCACAAAAATGAATGTACTTCCAAAGATCAATTATCTTTTTCAAAATCTTCCTATTATTACAAATGCCAAGCCTTTCATACAATGGAAAAGAGACTTAACCAAATTTATATGGCAAGGGAAAAAGCCAAGAATAAAGTGGAACTATGACAGATTTAGCAGAAAGAGTAGGGTTGGGCTTACCGGACTTACAGATATATTACAAGGCAGAGGCATTCACTTGGATAAAAGATTGGATGAATCTTCAAGACGCGAGAATGCTGGCACTTGAGGGAGCTGACTTAAGGATGGGTTGGCATGCCTATATGTTCTATGGGAAAGCGGCAGTGGACAAAGATTTTGTGCATCATTATATAAGAAAATCATTACTTAAAATATGGACTGATTACAAGAATAAGAACATTAGCCAGCTACCTACGTGGGTTTCCCCTCAAGAAGCTTTCTTTGGAAGATGGACTGAATCAGACAAGTGGCTGTGTCATGATGACATACTGGGAAAGATAAATTTGAATGTTTTTAAGATGAAATCAGGAGAAAAATTGGAAGTAGAAGGAATAAAATTAAACTGATTTCCTTACAGGCAACTAACTGAGAGATTTCTGATGGACGTTAAAACTTGTGGAATAGAAGAAAAGGAGCAAGGAGGATTATTGAAGCTATTGTGGGAAAACCCGCCTCATTTACTAGCACATTTATACCAAGAGATTTTACATCAAGAAAGGGAAGAAGAAATTGTCAGGGATTCCAGGCAGGGAACCCTGGGAAAATGATCAGCCTACTGCAAAGATGTTGCATCATGCCCCAGCTGTGGGTAACTGCAAGGTTGCATAAGAAACTGGGGTCGTGTGCAGATGGTAGAGGGAGGTGTGCAAACCTCTACCTGATTGGTTGTAAATATGTATATAAGAAAGCAATCCCCAGTATGTATTTTGTCTGTTGACCAAACCGGTGTCTGGCGCAAGCCTTTGTCCGTCTGTTCCATGTTTTGTACATAATGGAACTTTGCTGCAAGATAAAGTGCCTCCTGTTTTGGAAGAAACTCCTCTGTGTGTGAGTATCCTTACTGGGGAATAAGGCTGCTGCTGCTGGCTCGCTGAACTCTGGCTTTTTCCGCTGCATTTCTGTGGGGCTGAAACTCCTATCATCCCCCAACAGTGGTTATGGACCCAGACCCACAGTGCACAGCATCCACAGCGCACCTGTAGTTGTTTTCCCCTGGATACTAGGACTGTTTTTGACTGTTTGCCTGGCTCTCTGGTGCTTCGGGAGTCTGTGTTTTGGCAGAGAGACAGTTAATTTTCAGTCCCATGCTGCTCAAGGACACTTTGGAGGAGGAAGCCGGCCAGCTGCGTTCCTGTGTTTTGTTTTTACAAAGGCAGGAGAATGACTGAAACAAGCTTTGTGCGTTTTGAAAGACTAAATGACACAAATTATCAAAGCTGGCGAATTTATGTGAAAGCATCTCTGATAAAGGAGAACCTGTGGCACATTTTGGAGAGCAAGAGTCAGCCGCCTGCCAGTGCGTCGGCTGCTGAGATAGCAGCATACTGTGTTGCTGAGGAAAAAGCCAAAGCAGTTATTTTGCTAACTTTAAGTCCTTCCCAGTTGATTCACGCTGCTGCTGCAGACACAGTATATCAGCTCTGGGAAGCTCTGAAGCGTGTGCATCAATCTTCCTCGTGTTTGTCCAAAATGCTATGGACAAAAAGACTGTATAACACAAAGTTATGTCCTGGAAGCTGTGTAAGAGAGCACTTCATGCTGATGAAACAGTTATTTCAAGAGACAGCCGACAGGGGGGTAAATATTCCAGAAATGCAGAAAAGTTTTATTCTGCTGGGAAGCCTCACTAAGGAGTGGGACTTTTTGATGTACAGCCTGCAGGGTGTGCGTGAGGAAGAGCTGACTGTAGACCTGGTAGCCGGGAGGATCCTGGAGGAAGTCCAACGTAAGCAGTTCGATTCCAGACTGCAGTCGGAGGGGAGAGGAGCCAGTCACCAGGAGGAGGAGGCATCTGCCCTGGAAGAAGGAGTGTACAGCTATGCCAGATGCTGCTACAGATGCAAGAGAGTCGGCCACCCCCAGAAGGATTGCAGAATGCCAGCGCCGAGCAGAGGTAAGAAGACAGCCCAGAAGCGGAGGCGTATGTCATCACAGGCTGAAGGCCATGTGTTTTGTGGCAAAAGAACAGTCTGAGAGTGGTGTGTGGTTGCTAGACAGTGGTGCAACTCACCACATGGTGAACAATTTAAAGCTGTTGAGTAATGTTACAAATGCAAATATAACAGCAATTTCCCTTGCAGATGGGGCACCAAGCAAGGTGCAAAAGATGGGTACTGCATATGTGCCGTGCTTTGGTAAATCATTCAATAATGTGTTGTGTGTTACCAACTTGCAGATACCAGATACCAAAATTGTATTTTGAGTGTCTCCCAAAGACAGGGTTACAAAGTGGTGTTTGAAGGGGAGAAATGTACAATAACTGCAAATGGTGTGTTTTATGCAAAAGGAGTGAAAAAGCAGGGGTTGTACCACATGTTGCCCAAAGGAAAAGTGGCAAACGTTAACCCTATGTGTAACAAACCTTTACATGAAAAGTGTGTACATTATCTCCACAGAGTGATGAGACATGCCAGCTACAAAAGTTTGCAAGAGTTGGCAAAAGTATGCCCTGGGTTACAAGTCAGAAATTGCCCTAAGTTCCTAGATTACTCTGTATGCAAAAAGGTTAAGGTAAAGGCTTACCTCATTGCCAAGAAAAGCAAGTGTGTCACCCAACGGCCTTTTGAGGTTGTACATGCAGATTTGGCTGGGCCATTCAAGCCAACTGAAGGGCAAAATAGGTATGTCCTGGTAATTGTAGACAGACACACCAGGTACTCCTATGTCTATCTGCTGAAAGAGAAAAGTCAAGCAGCTGAAAAGTTCCAAGAGTGGGTGAATGCTGTTGAGAGGGAATTTCCTTATAAAGTGGCCAGTCTTGTATCAGACAGAGGGGGAGAATTCCTGTCTAATAGCCAGCAAGCCTGGATGCATAAGAAAGGCATAAGGCATAAAACCACCAACCCCGCATCTCCCGGGGAGGATGGTCTTGCAGAAAGAAGAACTGGGCTGTTAAAACAAATGAAGGACTGTATGATGGACGATGCCCAAGCCCCAGCAGGACTTTGGGGAGAAGCAATAGTGACAGCAAACTACCACTTAAACAGGATGTGGAGTTCAAGTGTGAAGCAAACTCCATATTACCTATTGTATGGTAGAGTGCCAAACCTGCAGCATCTACGTGTTTGGGGTCAGTTTGCTAGTGTGTATATTCCCCCAAGTTTCAGAAAGTCTGGAGAGGAGAAATCTAGACGGTTACGCTTTGTGGGATATGAAGGTAACAAATATAGATTTGTACACCATGCTGGCAAAATAGTGTATTCCAGGAGTGCAAACTTTGAAATCCATTCAGGATGGGATAGACTGCACTGTAACCAAGAGGTTTTGATTCCCCTGGGTAAAAGTGTGAAAAGTGGGAATAGACTGCACTGTGACCAAGAGGTTTTGATTCCCCTGGGTAAAAGTGTGAAAAGTGTTCCCGAAATTCCTGAAAATGGAGGGGCAGTGATGTCTGATGAGGAAAAGGACAGTGTCCCGGATACACTTGAAAGCTCTGAAAATGGAGGGGCGGTGATGGCTGATGATGAAGAAGAAAGTACTGAGGAAAATACTGAGGAGGAGAAGCCAGAAGTCTCACTCGACGTCACAGCAAAGAGTTCAACACCGCCACCTAGTGCTGAACCTGCGTTTACGGTCAAGCAAGAGCCTCGTGCTGAGGTCAGCACTAGTTCCAGAAGTGGTTCCAGTAAAAGTGGGTCAGGAAGTACCCAACTTGCTGAGTGAGGAAGCAAAGTTATGCTCATCCCTAAAAGGTCAGGAGGAGGGTATTTTGTTGTCCCGTGTGACTGAAGCAGAAAACTTACAGTGTAGAACTAAATACATTGGGGTATGGTATCAAAAATGTGAGGCAAATGGTCCAAGATGGGGTTTTGTGCTTGTGGTATTGTCCATCTGAGGATCTGCTCACAAAGGCACTTACAGTAGTAGGCCATGAGAGGTTGGCAAGTAAACTGGGCCTTGCCACCAAGGTGTAAGGTGGAAGATGAATTGTACCCTTGAATGTATGTACTGTATGTATTATGCATTGTATGACATGTATGGATTATGAAAATGTCCTACACAGTGGCCTGACCATTTTGGAGGGGATTGTCAGGGATTGCAGGCAGGGAACCCTGGGAAAATGATCAGCCTACTGCAAAGATGTTGCATCATGCCCCAGCTGTGGGTAACTGCAAGGTTGCATAAGAAACTGGGGTCGTGTGCAGATGGTAGAGGGAGGTGTGCAAACCTCTACCTGATTGGTTGTAAATATGTATATAAGAAAGCAATCCCCAGTATGTATTTGTCTGTTGACTAAACCGGTGTCTGGCGCAAGCCTTTGTCCGTCTGTTCCATGTTTTGTACATAATGGAACTTTGCTGCAAGATAAAGTGCCTCCTGTTTTGGAAGAAACTCCTCTGTGTGTGAGTATCTTTACTGGGGAATAAGGCTGCTGCTGCTGGCTCGCTGAACTCTGGCTTTTTCTGCTGCATTTCTGTGGGGCTGAAACTCCTATCATCCCCCAACAGAAATAGTCAAACTGGCAAAGATATTGTGGGCTCAAAATGTAGGACATCCAATTCAGTTAGCGTACTGGGAACAGAGTTGGCAACGGACACAGAAATTTACCGCAGCTCAGAACCTAAAAGAAAATTACTTTAAGCTCTTTCATAGATGGTACATAACACCAGAAAAATTAAAGAAAATATATAATACAGGAACAGGGCAATGTTGGAAGTGTCAGAAGAATGTTGGTACATTATTTCATATGTGGTGGTCATGTCCAAAGGCTAAAAAATACTCGAATGATATTCATAATATGATATGTACAATATTAAGGGTTCAACTGGATAAGATACCTGAACTGTATCTGTTAAATATGACATATATGTTAGATGGAACTGTTATAAAGAAATATTGGAGAATATTACTATATATGATTACGACAGCTCGTATTGAATATGCAAGGTTATGGAAAACTGAGCAAATACCCAGAATAGAGCAATGGTGGCAACTTTTATTGAAAATCAGAATGCAGATATAGTCTCTCAGAGATTAAAAGGAAAATCAGATGATGAAATCAATAAAGAATGGCAAATTGTGCTGGATATGGATGGGGTTTTGACAGGTAATAATTCTTAATTCATGGTAGTATGATAGCTAGAAGGAGAAAATCAGAGAAATATCATGGAACATGTAAAGTTGGGTTGAAATGCAGGAACCATCTTGGTAGGGTAACAAATTAAGTGCGATGCATAATGATAATGTGTCAATGATATAACAGTTTATGTAATCCAGAGAGGGGTGGAAGATAACTGTAACAATTCGGAAAATGTACAGTGAGAAATGTATGTTTTATATGGTGAACTATAATAAAATTATATACAAAAAAAAAAAAAAAAAGGGCGCTGATGGTTGTTTGATAGCTCAGTGTTTGTGGATAGGTTTGAGGATAATGGGATAAATTGCAGGGCAAAGGGAAGAGGACTTGAGACAGTGATTGGTCTCCTAGTTGCTATTGTTTAAGAAAGCAGCATTGTTAAGGATAGCAGCATCCTATTATCTCCAGAATTTCCTGACTATGAGCTGTCTATGCCTAGGAGGGTTCTTCTTGATCTTAGATTTCATAACACACGTGTTTGACCAGCTTTCCTCTTATGCAGCAGGGCTGTCCAGCCATATCAGGATATAATTTATATTTTATATCAATTTCAATGTATGCCAACTAAACCATATCAAAGTGTAGGGGTATACAGCTGTTAACAAACTAAACCATATCAAAGTGTAGGGGTATACAGCTGTTAACAGAATGAGGGACTACATGGACTCTGAGGCTCATTCTTGTAGCACTCAGCCATAGTTTAATAAATGCACTTTATATATATGCGTTCCTATAAGAAATACTTGAATCTCAAATACCCAAATTTCTTAAACTAAGCACATTTACATTTCAATCTGTAGCTATATAGACATTTGGGGGTTTTGTTACAGGCTTGCCTGGCTATCCCCAACAACTTTCATCTATCCATCTCACTAAAACAATGAGTAACAAAGTGACAGAAAGAAGTGCAGCCCTGGAGTTTTGTCTAGTACTCATACGAATCGTATACATCATTCATTTCTTCTCTAGCTTTCTTGATTTATATGGTCCTTTCTGCTCCCTGGGATGTATTTAGGATCCCATTGGAAGCAATTAGATAAGAAATATCAACATATATTTATTAAGTAGACACAGTTTTCATTGTTCCCTCAAGTGTGATTTTGAAGTGTTCTATGCCTGAGGTTTGAAGTAATGGACTTCTGCATTCTAACAGAGGGAACATAAATATCCACATGGGAGGTATCTATATGGCTTCCTCCTCAGCTTCTGGAAGTGGTCACTATACAAAATGGAGATGATGGCCTACTCTGGTCTTTGGGAGAGAGCTGTAATATTTTTTGAGTAATTGCTGAACAGAGAGTTCCCATTTCTTCAAATATCAAGTTGCCTCATTTTGCTTATAGTCTTCTCCCTTTTTTTAGAACACCCATCTCCTGTTAGTCATCACTTCCAGAGATACCTGCAGGCATTAATGGAACAGATGGTTCAGCTGGGGACAGAAGACTGTTTTTAGATTTCTGGCATCATCTTTGAAAAACTGGGCCATATTCTGAAAACTAACTCCACCAAACAGGGTTCTTGTGCCTATGCAATACCTAAAGGAGTGACAAACAACAACATTTCTGCTGAAATGTATTAAGATGCCCCCATTTTGGCCACTTTGCATTTGACAAAACTGCACAGGAGTAGTTGCCACTACTATTCATATTTGAGTGACAAGAAGTCCAGACATATTGGATTTCACACAGCCACACGCCCAATTTCATTACTGTGTAGCTGATGAGAGGCAACTGAATGTAGGCTCCAAGGAAATGTACAATGTAGACTCCACTGAACTGGATCCAGGTATCTTGTGAGTTCCATTCATGATTTTCTTGCCCTGGAGGAAAAGGGTGATGATTTTTTCCAGATTTTCTTTTCTTTATGCATTATTGTATGGCATCCAAAAATATTAAGGTTAAGTGGGGAAGCTGCTAAGGCTTGGCTGTGTGTTTCACACCAAAGTGGAAAGGAGAGGCAATGATGTATGAATAGTATCCCTAATCTTCTTTCTTCCAAATTCTGTGATGCACAGGTGAATTTTTTTCAAATAGTATTTTTATAAAACATATTTTTTAAATAAACTAAAATAATTAAACTACTACTAACAAATCTAAAACTACCTAAACTACACTAAACTTAACTAAACAGGGCTAAGGATATGTATAAATGATTTCCAACTCACCGGCTATTCACTACAATAACATACAAAATATACTTTTTCTACTTTAGATCATCATCACATACTACTGCAGATTAGTAATAATTATTAGTTATTCTTCAGAGCCAAAAATTGACTTTCTTCCTCAAAGATGTCTTAAGTATTTACTTTGTCCAAATCATTTATCCAAAGATTAAATTTGAAGTGTGTGTATCCACTGTTACACTCTCCTTGGCCATGTCCTTGTGAGATTTATTCCAACAAACCAGTTCTAGTAGTTTCAATCTCTGTGAGGCACAGTGCATTGTTTCAGTTCATTGTCCATTTAGTTACCCAAAGAGCATAAGAGCTCAATAGTTTCCAATAGGTTTGTTTCTTAGCACCAGAAAAAAACACTTTATCTTCATGTCAACAAACCAGTTTTAGGAGTTTTGATCCCCACCAAGAGCAAGTCAAAACTGCTAGAATATACCAGTAGAGTATGTTAAGCCCTGGTGGAGCAGTGGTTAAATGCCGGTACTGCAGCCACAAGGTTGTGAGTTCAATCCTGCCAGGCTCCAGGTTGACTCAATCTTCTATTCTCCCACAGGTTGGTAAAATGAGTACCCAGCTTGTTAGGAGAAATTAGTTAAACACATTGTAAACCACTTAGAGAGCCCTTAGCTGATAAACGGTATAGAAACAGACATGTTATTGCTATTGCTACACAAGTTAGTAAGATAATGTATCTTATTTTCTCATTTTAGGCTGGGCCATCCCAATTGCTATGAACTGCAGTTAGGATGGCTCATAACAATATATTGTCCCAAGGGGGAAAAATGATTTGCCTCAGCTACTATGAAGATTGCAACTAGATCAGAGGAAACAGAGGAACTTGGGTGTGGTTGTGTTAGATGATGTCCTCATCCTATTAACTGAAAAGTCCCAATACTTTAACTCCATGAGCCCTGGCACCATTACACCTCTCCACTGCAATAATGTCCAAAGGATGTTCAACTTCCTTTCTTAAATAGAGGATAATATTTTCAGCTTTGTTCTTAACGTTAAATATAAAGAACTTTGACTTTTATACAGTATTTTAGAATTTGCTATCTGTGGATCAGGCATATTGCGTCTTTGCCACTTGCAAATAGCATAGTAAGAAAATGAATTATATATATGAATGCCTACGCAAGCAACAGTTCTGTGTAGTCCAGTCAAAAATAATGAAAAATATATTTGACTGTATATTTTCCCAAAAATTCTGCTACCAGAGGTGTTATATACAGCATTTGGGAGAACTTGGTTTGAAAAATTAAAAGGGTGAGCACAAATTCTTGTTAGTTTTTTGGATTACTGATCTTCTGTGTATTGATCCAAATCATTCTAACAGCCCAGTTCAACACATCTTACTCACAATTAAATATACCTGGGACTGTAGCCCAGGGTTGTTTTTCATAAATTTTCATGGCTTCTGCAAGAAGAAAATGCCTGTTGTGTGAAAGAGTGGTTAAACACAAGAGAATTTTGCCCCATATTTCATTCTCTTTATATATGATCGTATGTGTGTGTTTCATTGGATGGTATTATTGTGTTAACCAACTGGATGGATATAACTTTTTTTTAAATGGAAAGAGAAAATGTTTCACATTTTTTGAACAAATAATCTCTGCTACTCTGCATGAAACTTTTAGCATCTGTGGAGAAGCTTCTGTCATGAATAAACCATTGGGTAGCTGATGAATACTTATAAATGGTTAACATCCTGACCTCAGTTAACACAAGGAAGTGGAGTGCTTCCCAGAGAATGAATCAGATGGTTTCAAGCTGGTGCTTTCCAGATGCATTGGACGGGAAATCCCATCAGGCCCAGCCTACATGATAAGTAGTTGTGGTGATACAGGTTGTAGTCCAAACCACTCAAAGTGTGCCAAATTGTTCTACAATAAATATGGACATGGTCTTCAGATTATAGTAAAAAGCAACACAATTGTTTCAATAGTTGCATATCGAGTGGAAGTTGATACACAGTAGCCCTTGGATGCCAGTACTTTGTAGGTTGGAATTAGGTAGAATGGTAGAGATAGAGCTGCCTCAAAAAATAGTAATATTGTAATATCTTGGGTTTATAATACCTTGGCTCTCTTAACACCTTGGTCCTTATAATATGTGGTGAAATTTACCTATTTTCTCACATAATCAGTCTAAAAATTTCTGCATCTCTGTTTCACATAAGTGGCTGAAGTGACAGCAATAGCAGTTATATTTCTATGCTGCTTATCAGTGCAAAGCACTCTCTAAGAGGTTTACAATGTATTTTAGCTAAATGCCCCCAATAAGCTGGGTACTCATTTTACTGAGCTACGGAAGGAAAGAAGGCTGAGTCAACCTGGAGCCTGCGGGATCAAACTCACAACATTGTGGCTGCAGTACCAGCATTTAACCACTGCACCACCAGGGTTGAATATATGAGATCATGATGTGGCTAGGCATGTGAAAATCTCACTGTATTGATTTCAATGTGTTCTGAATCTACCTTCTTCCCTAACCTCATTTCATATCATGCTATTTTTTTTCTTGCATGGAAGTGGCTGCATATTTCTTACTCATTTTTCTTAATATACTCATTTTTGTTTGCATTTCCTTGTTTGACCAAAGTGTAGTTTCATGCATTTTTTAAAAAAATATGCACTTTCAGTTCTATGTATTTATTTGCACGTAATTTATAAAAGGAAAAAGTATATAAATAATCTGATATTCATGGTTGCATTCCAGTGATGGGAAACCTAAAAGATATGCATGTGCATTCATTAAAATAGCCCTGTGGTCCATGAATAGAACAAATATGTAAAAATATCAGTTAATTATGATTTTCTTTTCCATTCCTAATTAGAACACATTATTGACATAAAGAGAACTAACTCAATGCAATGGTTTATTTTTGACAGAATTCCTAGAACGTTTTACTTCATCCACAGATCAACAATAGACCACTAAATGTGTTCTTTCCTTACAAGCTACTTATTCCCAAGACACCTGAGAAGATTGAATAATATTGTTAACAACACAGCAGCAACAGTGTCACAGACTTTTTTTTCCCTCATTGCATAGTTTTTATTTCTATATAGTTATTTTATCTTTGATAACTGTCTTCCTCTATGGCTACATGCTCCACTTCTTATTCAGCCTCAAGAAAACCAGTCTATGGCCATTTCTGCACTAGACTGTTATAGTGCTATTACTTCACTTTCGTCTAAACTGCAAACCTCAGGATTCTATAGGACGTTGAAAATGGAATAGTAACATTATAACAGTCTAGTGTGGAAATGGCCTATAACTAACTGAAAGCAACAACAGTGATTACAGCCTAAAAAGTCCCACTAGTTGATGCTAGTTGATGAATTGGTAGAGCAAAATAGGCTCCTGTAGAACTTGAAAGCGGCCAATGAAAGCTCTCTCTCATTCAATCTCTCTCTCTCTCTCTCTCTCCCCCCCTCTGTCTCTGTCTCTGTGATTTCTACCAAATTCATTCCATATGTCAGTGGAACAGAAAGAAGAGTCTCAACTGGAGATACATATCTTGGCCAGATCATATAGGAGAAAATGGTCTTTCAAATAACCTGGTCCAAAGTTATGGAGCACTTTGGCCAAAAAGCACTTTTAATTCTGCTTTGAAAGAAACCAGTAGCCAGTGAAGCAACATTTTTTTTAAAAAAAGTGGGATCAAGTGGGGTATGATGTCCCACAGAATCTAGCGGATTATGAAATGTATGCATTGGCTGATGTGGGGCTCAACTCATTATATAGATGAATTGAAAAAGATTGAATTTTTTGACCACCCCTATAAGGACACTGAGTATATTTAGGGCAGTTCTGCTTTTAAGCATTACAGTTTCTGTAGGCAATAATAGGCCTCTGTACTTCTAAACTGACTATAGTTTAAGCTTTGGGGGTTTCCACTTCCTGACTTGTATGTTTTCCCATATATCGTTAAAGAAAAACTTGACTCAAGAAGCTGGATGCTTTGATAGTGCTTGAAAACAATAACAGCACTGTGGGATGAAGAAAATGTAAGCATGGGGGTGGTAGAACTTGGCAACTTGGTTTTTGCTTAGTTTGTTAGATTTCTGTCATTCAGTTTGTTCTATCTCATTTCTTATACCATTTTGTGAATTGCAATTGTTTAAAAAATCAACGTGAAAATCATACATTTCTGTAAAAAATTTTCTTAATATACACATACTGTGTACTTATTTTTTAGGAAATTTAGACATCCCCATAGGATAGAGTGGTTTCATCCGCATCTTCTTCTAAAATACACATACTGCCCAAGCTCCTATTGACCTTTCGGGTGAGCATAAATCTCCACATTTATTGGTGGTGAAGCCTGTTCCTTCTTCCTGACTGGAGGCTCCTGAGTATAGTTCTGCCTCTCCTGACCCTTGATTGGCTATGAGGGTGCACCTAGCAGCCCTTGTGCACCTGGAAAAGAAGAGACAGCATTCCCCCCTGGACAAGACTGAAGGTTGCTTCTTCTTTCCTGAGTGTGCCAAGGCAGACCAACAGTACCTGGATGCTCCCCAACAGCTAAGCAGGGGCAATATTCCACCCTGGAGCCTCTGACTAGGACCACTTCCGCACTAACCTGTTATAGCGCTATGATTCCACTTTCAACATCCTATGGAATCCTGTGCTTTGCAGTTTAGGGAGGGGCCGGCTGATCCCTCTCTAAACTGCAAAGCCTAGGATTCCATAGGATGTTGAAAGTGGAATCATAACACTATAACGGGCTAGTGTGGAAATAGTCTTCTATTGCTGAAGATTTGAAATGTCTAAAGGGATATTTATGTCAGCATAACCAGGGTTTACACGAGTGAAAGCCACCAATAGGATTTTGTCTGTTGAATCCACCTTTTCTTTTATGTACTCAGTTTTGTGCTTTCAAAATAGATCAACTAAAAATCTTCGCATGGGATTTCAGATTTTGTATGTTGCTGCTATATTCTTTGAAATCCACAGATTTTACAGTGGGTGTCAAAAACAACTGACAAATAATGATGTCGCTAAGAAAGATGAAATCACATGGAGCATAGTTGGTCCCTGGGTTCCTTCAAGACTGCAGGACCTTGGTGATTTGTACCAGCTTTTCTCTACTGCCATCACCCTTGCATATACATATATAACCCTGAAATATGCATGCACAGCATCATCCCTGCATACACATGTATAATTTTGAAAAATGCATGCTAAAAGGATTTCAACTGTTTTATTTTAAACCATGTACAAAAGATAGCAATATATGCTCAGGGTCATAAGGAGATATTATCTTTCATTTTCCCAACTCACATTTGCAGCATCTTTTTTTTTAAAGGTTAATTTCTTGAGCTAAGTAATTTCATCTTCTATTTTCTAAAATGCCATAAGAATCACGTTTTTGTGTACTTGGAGAGGTAGAACACCATATTCTTTTCTCTGCTTCAGCTGTATCGAAGAGAGTCACATAAGAGGAAGCCAGAGAAAAAGACTGCTTCTCATGCATAGAATTATCAGCAGGGAAGATTGGATGGATGCAACTGGCTGGTAATATAACATGCAAGCAAGAAAAAACAAACAAACTCCTTCATCCTTTGTGTGCTCTTTCTATACCCCCTGATGCTCTGTTAAGTGATGGCTACTGCAGAATAGACCTGAAGTGAAGGAAAAGGCAGCTTCATGAGGTCTGCAGTTAGTGGATTAATTTATAGCAACCATCACCCCTTTCTGTTGACAGCCCTAGGAAGCTGAAGGTCATTTGTGCAGATCATACAACAGAGCAACCAGCAAACTGTGGAAAATGGACTGATCATGGGGGCTTGCTTAGCTGACAGAGAGGTCACTGGTGATATGAAGATACGCACAGGGTCATGGCCTAAGCTGACAAAGCAACTGTGTTATTTGGGAAAATGAGTTTCTACTTTGTGTGAGCTACATAAGCAAAGGTGGTAGTGGGGTGTGTTAAGCTTGCCAACAATGCCGGGAAACAACATTTAACCAGGCAACTTTCTCACCCAGCATAACCAATCATTTTAGAAAGTGGAACCATACATCATAGTGCTTGGGCAGTTCTATATACTATTATTACTGATGATGAGAGAGATCTCTTCATTTTATAAACCCAGTTACAGTACCACACTTGTGGGGCAAGCTCTTTAAATTTGTGGCTATTAGCAGTTTATTCATTTCTAAACAGGAATGCATGGTCTTTCGTTCCTAATTCACCTTTGTGAGAAATGAATGAAAATATAGAAATCAATGGAAGAAAATAATGAAGATCTTTTCATTAGGAGAGCAGCTATGGGGTAGTGGGGAGAGAAAAGTGCATTGCCCCCCAAATAAGAATTCTGCCACTCTTATGAAATTTTCCTTCAATCCCCAAATCTCTAGCATTGCGGTAATTTAAAACATCACTTGAGCATTTAGAAATACCGTTTAGACATCCAAAGAAAGGGGGCACTGTTACTGCCCTGGCTAGTCCAAGCTTTGGGGATATTAAAAAGATATCCTCTTGATATCACAATTCGGCTGCACTTCTCTATTCCCCCCCACATGCTTGTGAGGCCACCAGACAAGCATGTAAACAAGCTCGGCCGTGAATTGCTGTAATATTCAAACAACAATACAGGCAGGCCAGAAAATAGCTGACTCACTGCTTTAGGAGACCTCCAGGCAAGTACTCTAATTAGGTATGCACGCAACTTACAAAAGAGCCTCTGCCCCACGATGGCAGCTTGATGGGTAACCTATACAATACCCAAGTACTCTGCATTTGCATACTGGCTACTCTATTGAGAACCTCTGCAATAACTCAATCATTCTGATTCTGACCTTTCGGAGGCTTTGTCTCCAACTCCAAATCTATTGTTTTCCCCCAAGTACGGCATAGCCTGCAGTCACAATTCTCCTTATAAAAACCCTTGATTCTGAGACCTTCCTCGGAACGCTCCCGAGTTTCATCCCGCCTTGGTGCCGCTTTGCTTGGTGAGCCTCCCCTCAGCTCCACGTGCTGAGCTACATCGCACCCCAGCTTCGCTCTCCATTTTTCCAGGTTTCAGGACAGGTGAAGTATCACCCAAACCAGCAATCCCTTCAAAAATCCCTCTATACCACTCCAACCTTTATTTTCTTTAGTTATCTTGTATTAGTGTGTCGCATACACTGTTTTGCTTGTGTTTAATAAACATCATTTATTATTTCAACTTCTGTGTGCTCCTTGACTCGACTTGACCCCGTAGACATAGGGTTCAAGATCTCGCTACGTTACCCTGCTTCTTGTAACGCTAAGCAGTGCTCTGATCTAATTTTCCCCACCTTTAGTTGAGCACATTTTGGTGTCCCTCCTGGGACTCCCAGTTCACAGGGTAACAGCAGACTGTGGGCCTTTCCTCACTGTACTGTTATAGTGCTATTATTCCACTTTCAACATCCTGTGGAATTATGGCATTTGTAGTTTACTGAGGCCAAAGAGCTCTCTGGCTGAAAATTCTAGAGGTCCCTCCCTAAACTGCAAACTGCAAGATTCCATAGGATGTTGAAAGTGGAACAATAACTCTATAACAGTGTAGTGAGGAAATGGCCTATGTTCCCCAAGGAATGCTAACACATGGCATATGAGAGTTCTAGTTTCTGTAATGGTAAACATTTGGGAACTGAAGGAAAATTCCATGGGGGCAGAATTCTCATTAGGAGGGACAGTGGCCTCAGCACCCTCCCCCCAATGGAGCTACACCTCATCTTTCCTCAAATTTCTCCCACTCCTTTCTCCTATGAGAAACTACAAAAGTTGACAAGAGACATTGCAGAGGACTGCTTAGCATATTGATATCTGTGTACAAGCAGGAGGGATCTGTTGTTGGAGGTAGGGAGAGTGGAATCTTGCAGTGCTCTGAAAATAACAAGCCATGAAAACTGTTCAGTTTGAAGGAGAAATCAGTGGGAGGCTTAGAGAATTGCTCTTTATTTAATTGCATATAAAATGGGGACCTTAGCTGGGCTGATGAAACCTTTGGGAAATAGCATAGCACCAGAAAATGTCATACTGTTTAATTGGAAATTCCAGAGCCATAGATAGCAGAATACTGGTGCGTCTGTCCATTGTAATCAGTGTAGAAATGAAACAAATGAGGAATGAAAATTGAAAGATGATGTGAAAAAAGAATGCAAGAGAAGATGGCAGTGAATATAAACAAATGTTTGGAAAACTCAATATTTACTTCAAGAGTCTGCTTCTAGTGAAATTTATTAATGGTTCTAGTTACCAAGGTAGTCTAAGCAGAATCAATTCACACACTACAGTCATTTTTTTTTTTTAATGCAGCTACTGTATCATTTTAACCGTCTATATCCATCCAGGACACACTTTCTTTGATATCTTCTCCATATATTCAGTGAACATAGGGAGGAATGGGAATGGCAACATATCTCTGGTTACATGGCTGATGTTAAAAACAAAATATTTGAAGGCATTGATTACGGGGGAAAGGAAGGACTGCACTTAACTGCACCGAGAATATTTTAAGCCCACCATGTTTTGAACTAAGGTCATCCTCAGTGGCACTCTTGAACGTTCCATCTTTGTCACATTGTTGATTCACGTCCACCATCTGGATGCAATATAAAGGAACCAATCCGTACTGAAGAGGACAGTACCATTCAAACTCAAAAAGGACTGTCTGTAGAGGGTTGGGATTAGGCAAAGCCTCTTCTGCTGGCAAAGCAATAATTCCAACACTCCCTTGGACATCTTGGTCTCTTAAATGACTAAGAGAAAGGAAAGAAGCATTAGTTACAAGCAGGTATTGAAAGATAACCAAAGAATTTAGGAACATGCAATTGCTCATGACAAGATTGTAGCTCAAGCAAGACTTATCTGCAATGGGCAGTTGTCTAAGGTGGGGAAAGGCACACAGAGAGATAGAGAGAGACAGAGCTAGCAGAAAATTTGAGGGGAAAACAAGGAGATTGGGTACTGTAGTTCCATATTAATCTGGAGAGCTGGTCCTAAGACTTGAAAAGGTATTATGTAATTGCATGTCCCCAACTTTTTGTCATGTCAAGGATAGTCTAATACAGGGTGGAAGGTTAAGACACTCCTGAAACAAAACTTTGCCCCCACCATCTTGATCCAATCTAGTATGAGGGCTGGACTTAATAAGATGTACTCTTTTGGACCGGTGTGTCATCCCAAGGGACGGTAGCAAAAAACTCTTGGATCAGGCCACTTTTATTCTACAGTAAACTGTGGTTTCCTACAAAGATGTACTGATCCTGAGAAACACACTCCCAAACCTCCAAAATTCTACATCTGGTCTCTATGATCGAGTGATCAGATAGGAAAGGAAGTCATTATTGAGAGTGTTTGGAGAAGCGATGTGACTATATTAAGTGGGTTTTTCAATCAGCTCAAGTTATGGCCCTGTAGGCCTGAGGAAGTGGTTTACTTTCATGCTCAGGGGAACATGGAGTGAGCCAAAACCAAAGAATAAAAGGGAAGAGGGAGAATGGACTCAAACTCTTGGTTAGTTGATATAATGGAAAGGTCAGTTGTGAAAAGTTTGCATTCTGAGAGCATGTGAATTTGTGAGTAGCACTATTTGGAAGCATCAACATTTGTCTTGATGAAATGCAAGTTAACCAGTGAAATAGGAAGAAAGGGCTGAGATTTTATGTGAGTGTTTAATTATATACAGTGGGAATACTATGTAAAGTTTTTCCCACTGACAAATTACAGCAGTCTGTATAACTTGATCCTGGCTGGAATCAACTTCCCCCTTGTCATTTGGATTATCTGCTGACTTTGATTGGATGTGTGTTCTGAGTAAATTCCCATTTGGTGCATTCACTGCATGAGGCTATAACGATGACATTTTCAGATGTTGCTGGCCAAGACAAAGATGTAGAAAGAATAAAGCCAACCATTCCATTCTTGGCTACAGAAAGGAATGGCCAATATTTGCATGGAAACATCACTCAAATATATGTGCATCTTGTTATGTGTGTGTGATGAGAACATTCCACAGAACTGTGGAGAGAGCATTTTCATGTCAGTTTATTTTTTGTACGGCATTTGCACTGAACACATTACATTGCTATCATGCATTTGTTTATAATCCTATAAACACCTAATGAATTGGGAGCATTTTAAAATTATTATTCAAATTTTTAATTGAAAAACTGTGGATGGATATCAGCAACTGAACTGGAATATGCATGTGTGTGTGTGTCTAGATGACTTTGGAGGGCTCTCATGTGACATTATATGCACCTGTAAAGTCCACATGTATGGACTTCCTTCCTTTGCTCTTTCTTCTTCTAGCCTGTGCCCTCTTCTATTTTTTTTTATTTTATCTGTGATGAAATCTCTCTCTCCTTGTGTATTTTTTTGGAAGTGTGAATATGCCAGTAAGCATTTTTTTAAAGTGTGTGCATTGCTTTCATACATCATCCCCTTGACTAATCTTGTTTGTGCTGCTTTTTTGTTTATCTTTGACATAGGTGCATTGGCTATATCTGCATGTTCAGTAAACTACAGGTTTAATGACACATAGTGCCACAGATGTACTGCCAGCCTGGGCACTGTGGACTGAAGGAAGTTCACATAAAATTCATCCACAGAAACAGACTAATTGTGCATTTCTACACTTACTGATACTGTATATCTGATCCGTATAAGCAACCCAAGCTGCAAGCAAAAAGACTGGGCCATTGAGCTAAAAGATTTATTGGGCCGTTGTCACAGGTTTTGAGCTTATCTGCACATATGACACAGAATGAAGTAGTAGACTGAGGAGGAAAAATTCTAGACTGTACCTCTTCAGTCTACAGGTGGGGAATAACCTTTTTTCAGTAGTTTCCCCATGGATAAAATTACCAGCATGTAGCAAAATAGCACATCACACAGAGGGCTACACTTAACCTTTGTCTGAGATGTGAATGTTTGCCACGTGCTTGACAATTTGTACATGTAAAAAACATTCAAAATTGTGAGTCTGCACTGCAATCTGAAATGGTGCAGCCTGGGCTCCCTTTTTAGGTCTTACCTATCTTACTACATCTGGCACAGGGGCTGGAGGGAAATCGTCAGAAGGTGATCTAGGCAGTTGTGTGTGAATGTGTCTATGCTTTCATTTAGGCTGTCCCTCAGTCTTTCTGTACTACACTGTTATAGTGCTATTATTCTACTTTCAACATCCTATGGAGTTCAGGGGTTTGTAGTTTACTGAGGCCAAAGACCTCTCTGATAGAGAATTCTAAAGGCCGCTCCCTAAACTGCAAACCCCAGAATTCCATGGAATGTTGAAAGTGGCATAATAGCACTATAACAGTATAGTGCAGAAAGGTCCTCAGTGTTTGCCTATTCCTTTTAAACATGTTACTTTTGAAAGTGATTCAAAGCTGATTTCCACATCACATTAGTTGTGTTGTTGTTTGAATATCTGACTAGTCTCTTATCAGAATAGTGAGTAAACTAACTTCACATTTGTGTTGCATTCCCTCACACCAAAGGCAGACAATGATTAGTAGGTGCGGTTAGTACCTGTAATGGCAACAACTTTGATTCCAAAATAAGTACCACCAGCAGCAATAATATTACTCTTAAGAAGACCATTCTTTTTCTCTTTCTACACTGTGTACTACATACAGTGTTTGTTAACAACTAATTTTGTTTCATTGCAACTCAAAAAAAATAAAAAAATAAAAACTATATCTTGCTATCCTTCACATACCTGGTCTGCAGAGGGTCTGGAAGCACAATGGCTGTGCTTCTTGCCTCAGCGTAGCCTGGGAAAGTACTTGGCTGCGCTGCAGAAGGAAGAGGCACAGCCATTGTGCTTACTTGATCATGGAGCCAGATGGTACAGAGGGGAGCACTCTCATCGTGCTCCCCTCCTGGCAGAGCTGTGACCAGGATCCCCACAGGAGGACATCTGAAGAAAGTAGGGTGTGGAAAGGGCCTAAGATAAAAAGAGCTGCATTGGTACAGTTTTACTGCTGACCATGCCTGTCTCCCCAAGTCCACATATACAGCTGACTATATAAGAGAAACTCCACATACATGTACAGCTATGCATGTTTACATGCAAGATTGGGATTTCCATTCAGATGAAAGCTGTAAGTGCACAGAACACCTGTTCACACAGCCAAGTGAATATGTGGCCCCCAGAGGCATGGCCCATCAACATTAGGGGCATGTGACTAATAAACACGGCTCTGCTCCTTATTCATACATACATTGTCTGAGCTTTATATCTGAGGAAGGCTTAATTAACAGTGGATGAAAGATACAGAAGTTATATAGTAAATTTTTGAAATATGTAGAGATTCATGTTGAGCATGGTATCTGTAAACTTCCTGGAAATTTAAACCTGTGCTTAAAGTTACTTATCTGCATTGTTTACAAATGATTCCACAAAAGGCTAATGAGTGAATTTAAAGTTGATTGAAGTGCTTTAACCATCACCTTATATATAATAATGCCTTCAAGCCACTCCATCATTTAATGACTTATTAAAGTTAATGAAGTTGCTCTAATGCCTATACTCTATTTAAAAAAAGGAAAGTTTCTCTGTGCTTTCATTAACCCTTAAAATTAGGATTAAAAAACTAATTTTATCATGGATGATCACTCTGTTGATCCCAAGAACCATTCTGGGTAACCCTTTCATGAAACTGTGTGTGTTTCATGAAACTAACAAATACTGTGAGCAAACCTTAGTTCTCACAGAATCAGTTTGGTTTATATCCCAGTACAATCAACCCTTACAAATTTACCACACTGGTACCACCCAAGAAGAAAACACCTTTGAGAGCATATTCGAGCTAAGGACCATAACTTCATAACAATTAAAATATAATGTCAGAGCAACCAGGGCCAACTGTGGGCACTGAATCGCTAAGTTAAGTACTTTGGAAAGACCACCTAGTTACAAGGCAGCACCATGTAGGTTTTAGGAAGGCAATAGATCCAACTTTAGATGGATCTGAACTCTTCAGCCCTTTCTGCAGCTTACCTTCTTGTGGCAGCATCTAGTGGGGACGCCAGCAGCAGCTCTGCTGGGGAGGGAGTGTGACGGGAGCACTCTTCTCTGTACAGGACTGGCTTCCTGTATACATATATATATTCCTAGATACACTGCTTCCTTCCACAGCTCAGCCGGACACTTTCCCAGGCTGCGCTGGGACAGGTAGCACTGCCATCATGCTTCCTGCCCTTCTGCAGGACAGGTAAGTGTGGGATGGTGGCGTGATTGCATGTCATTTATGGGGAAAACTCGTCACTGCCTGCAAATTTTCTCCTTCTCTGATTAGGGCTGTGTGTGTGTCAACTGGCCTGGAAGTGACATTCTCAGACCCATTCTTATTCAGTTTCATGGCTTGTACATGGTGCCATTTTTTGATGTCTCCGAAATCCCATGCTATTCTTAGCTAATTTGTTTCTGAGAATTCGCTGCATTTGGTTATGCTTCAGCTATGACACAGTAAGGGGTTAGTATACATAATCATTTTGAACAGGGGCCAATTTTTTTCACCATCAGTCTCCTGCAGTCAAATCAATATAACATTTTCGAGAATATGTTTAAGTATTGATTTCTATGTGTTGGAGTATATAAATAAGTTGTTTCACAGCAGGAGAATGAATAGGAAAGAGCCACCTTGTGAAGTTATTTCCCTGTTCTGAAAGATATCTACTCTTCTATAATTACAGATTTTTGAAAACCTTGCTGATCCTTGGTTACTCTCTCTCTCTCTCTCTCCCTCTCTCTCATTGTGTGTGCAACGTATGCAGATTTGGAAATCAGTTATACTAGAAAAATCACAACACAAGAAATGAACATTGTACTACTTCAGGTTCATGACCACTAGAAATCTTTTCTGGGAATTCAGAATGTACGGATGTTGCTGTGCATGCTGTCCATGCTAGAATTGCTACAATTTTCCTGTACAACAACAATTTCTACACCTGGAAAAGGTTTGCAATGCAAAACTTGAAAACTTATAGTGAGGTCTCAGGTTTGATTTTCCTCTCTGTATGTGAAAGATACAGATGTGTGTGTATGCATCTGTCAGCAATGCTTTGATTGTGCATTCCTGCATGGCAGGGAATTGGACCCGATGGCCCTTGTGGTCTCTTCCAACCCTATGATTCTATGTGTAGATGTCAAAGATTTTCAGATCCCATATGTCTCTTTATCCCTTATATATTTCCTCTAGTGCCAACTGTTATCATTTGGTGCACAGTATTCAGAACCTAGCAAGTTGTTCTCTGTGCTCCTTCAATATACTCTCATGGACAGTCATCTCTCACTGGGCTGTTGTGATAAGAAACATATCTTATCTCTTTGATCCCTGCCTCCTCTTGCTCTCAGCTGTTCTCTTCATTATACTGGAATGCAGGCATTTTCCCTCCTCGTCTTTGAATATATTTTATATCTAATTTCTGTCTCTAGATGCACTGAATGGAAGGATAAAGAGGCAGTTTCTTACTACTCATCTGCAAAAGAATAAAACAAAATCTCAGAAATCCTGTTGGTTTTAAAAAATGACAATACTAATCAAAGTTGATTTTATTTTATTTTGTTTTGTTTTAAGTACATCTGCTCTTATGTTTACAGATGAAACCCATGGAAGAACCACTAGTCAGTATTGGGATGATGTGGATGTAGAGCAGATCTCATTTGTTCTATGGAGGATGCTTGTGATTTTTTAATTTTTAACACAAAGTGTTAAAAGTATGTGAAAAGAGGTGTAAAGGCTCTGGTACTTTCCACTTTTTTGCATTTGTGTGTGTTTGTTCATTATTCCCTTACTTTCCTGTCATATTGGCGGCTTTTTTCCTTTTTAACTTGTCTAAAATTCATTTCTGTCTGCTGTTTTGTAAGAAAATACATTTAAATGACGCTTTCACAATTTTCTGCATGGATTAATATAAAAACCACTGATTAATGTTGGAAAAAAACTGAAAGGACTTATGAATGGACATGTGCCAAACTGATGCAGAACAGAAGCAGACTGATCTGCCCACCACTATGTTGAAAAATGCCTGAATATTTAATATATGTCCCAAAATTTTCTCCTGAAAAATTTCATGTTTTTCATCTCACCCTTTCAAACGCTTGGAGCACGCACGCATGCATGCACACAAACACACACCTACACCCTTCGCATGTATGTACTTGCATCTGACCCCTTTGGGAAAAAAAACAGGAAGTTGTTCCTCTTAGCAGCCTACGCTATGGCCCTTTCCGCACGAGGCTGGTTCGTGCCGTTTCTTACTGGATTTTCTGGGCTTGAAACAAGGTGGACTTTCTCTCATTTCCTTCCGCACAGCTACTGCGTATGTTCCATTCTGATTCGGAGGAGTGCGAGTTCATGAATCAACACTGCCTCTGCCGTGGCCACTCCCGCTACTCCCCTCACCCCACCCCATTAGCTGTGATTGGCCTTTTTTTTTTTTTTGCATGGCTTAGTATGTCATTGCATACGTGTGTATGTGCGAAAGTCCATACTAGCCTCTGGCCCCTCCCATGAGCCCTCCCCTGACCACCAATTCGAATTGGCGTGAAGGTACGTGTCTGCACCACTGTGAAAGTACAAATCGGGTCGATCTGGAAAATTGGAAAACTGATTTCTTCTGGTTTTCAAATAGCGCTCTTTACCACCACATGGGGGTGCATTTAGTCAGAATTACGTGCAGAAGGAAGGTAAAGAAACTGAACCTAGTCCTCTCCAACGTGCAGGACACCTCCGTGGCAAGATGCATTGGCCTGCCTTAATAACTGTGTGTGGAAAGGGCCTTTAATTGGCTTGTGGTAGATTATCAAATTTCACAAACATGTGGCCTCATTTGAAATCCAGTATCTATACTCACATTTTCTTTTCAGGATGGTAGAGAACATGAGCAAAAGTTTTTGTGCCTCTGTAATACAAGGGGTTCGCAAGGCTTACAATCTAATGCCCCAAATCTCTGATCCAGTGGAAACTGATCTCTGCACTTCTTTGTTTCCATCAGTCATCAGTAGGGGCAGCTCTGAAGATAGGGGAGGGAGCTCAGCATTGGGAGGCAGGTCATTAATAATGGCTTTTAATCAAAACACAATGCAACACATTAAAACCATTCTCATCCTCATCCAGCTAAATGTCATAACAATCCGAGTCCCATGAATGCAATAGCAAAATAATGCTTGTTTGGCACATTCCTAAGGGGGCTCAACCACAGAGGAGTCTTGGTGGTCTAATTTTCCCTCATCATTTTGGGGAAGGTTGAGCCCTCCATCACACTATTTCAGGGTCCATGATCATCATTAACAACAGCAGCAACAACAAAAACTAATAAGGTACCAGACTTCATTACTGCAGATTATCAGCCGATGGCTTGTTAATGAATTACAGTGGTATAAGTCCACACAGCGACAGGTATCCTTTGGGATCTCCTGGAGCTCTGAAAATGGGTGCACTGAGAATGATGTTACTCCTGTGTGTCCAGCTATATGAAAATAGCTAAATGCATCTCTGCTGCTGCCTTGCTTTCTACTGGCCAAAAAATGGCCATATCAGGGTAGACGGGAGTGTTCAGAAAAGAAAGGTTTTTGAGTGAGGGTTCAATAGAAGATGAATTATACTTACACATGGGGAATAGGTCTCTCAATACAAGATCCCAGGCATCATTTACTGCCTCTTCTCTTTATCTATTTCTGGCTGAGATCCTGCATCAGGTTTACATGGTATAAATCTCTGCATGTGGAATTTCACATTGATTTATTTCTATGCAACCCTTCTGCTTAATGGCAGTGTGGATCACACCAAAAATGTACAGCAGAATGCACAACTAGATTTGTGTGTGCATCCATTTACAATGTGCATCTGTGCACAATGGCACTGTGTGACAAATTCTTTTTCTGCAACTCTGAACTCAATATAGACATTCTTCTGCATTGAAAGAAAACATCCAGCCATTTCTATAAGGGAACTTGTGCATGTGAGATACCAACAGGATTGTGGCCATTGCTTGCACTCTCACTGAGCCTACTCTAGAGTAACAGATGAACAAAGAAACAGGTCTAGATTAAATAGACTGGGAATTTATATACTTGAAGATCTTGAGACAAATGTTTTGAAGAATAAAGAATAGCCCGTGTGCCATTTCTGATCCTCCCCCAACTTACTCATTCACATCCACATTGTTGGAAGTGGCAATCTTTGCATGCTTAATTAACTGGCTAGTTTGTTTGCATGTTTATTGTAGGTATAGAGAGAAAGCCTAGAGAAAACTTCCTGTTTGTTTTGGTCAACACCTCTTCCTCCAGCAGGTACACATTCTTTGGTCTTAAAAAGGTTCTCTTGCCATTTACTCCTTCCTTTTGTCTTCGCCTTTTGTCCTGAAAGCATGCCCTGAGATCTCCTAACAGGGATTATTTTCAGCAAGCATGTGAGTGCTTAATTTTCTTCCTACCTTCTTCAAGAATTGAACCTGTGTAGACTGCACAAGATTTTGTGAGTAAATTCTTTTATATTTTTAACCAAATTGTTTCTTGTGTTTATTTTGAGCTAAGTTAAGTGAGTTTGGGGTGGAGTGATAGAAGTGGGACTGGTGATCTATTCAACTTCCGTTTTTGTGCAATTACTAAGATACTCTGCTGATTGAGAGTCTCATTACCAAAAATCTCTCAATTTCCCAACACACATTACTGAACACAGAATCTTAAATTCTTGTGGGGGCACTATTGGAATAAAATTTACTCATTTAGTGCATTTAGCAGGCCTAATTTTATCCAAGTGATTTATCTTCTTCCAGTAGTAAAATTAGCATTATTAAATATAAAATCCCATTACTCTAAACATTAATGAATGCTACATAAATATACAAATCTATTAGCCCTTTTCAAATGCAGGTTTTGTAGATATTAGTGGAAGGCTCTGATTTTATTCTCCTTAATGAAGGCAAATTGGGTCGCTCTTGACTTACAGCTCAGTGAGCTACTTTAAAAGCTTGACCCATATCGTGAACAGCAAGTGCTGTTGTTGAGAACTGCCCATTACTGGCTGTGCTGAGCCTTTAATTTAAAGAGATTTTCCAAAAATCCTCTTAGTGCATTTGATACTACTTTTATTGTCATGTCCATTGACTTCAGTTGGTTTGCTTGGCTAGCAAGGGAAAAAGCCACACCAAATTGAATATGACTGACTCTGCAAAAGAGGAATGATAGTAGTGGGAGATGAACCAAATGAATAGATGAAGCAAGAATCATAAAAGCATAAGAAAAGCCCTGCTGGATCAACAGAAAGGACTTTCCTGTTCAACACTGTTCCCAGAGTATCCAGCCAGAAACCTAAGGAAAGCACCCAGGAAGACACAAGTGTAATAGCATCCTCCACATTTTTACTTCCTGGCAACTCCTAATCAGAGATATGCTGCCCCTGATACAGCCATTCTAAATAGCAGTCACTGATCGTTTAATCGTCTCAATTTATTTGAATATGGCTTAGGTCCAGACTATCTAAAACCAGTATCTGCCTATAAAAGCCTGCCTGTCTTGTAACGTTTAGGGCTTTCTCTCAGTCCCACTATCTTCACATGTTCATCAGGTGAGGTAATAGAAAGAGCATTCTCAGTGGCTGGTTATAAATCATGGAATGTCCCCTCCATCCCATAGTAAGCCTGTTCTCTGTTCACTTTCTTTCAGGAGGTAGAGATCTTTTTATTTATGCAGACCTTTGTTTCTCAGCTTTTTCATGGCAAAAGAGTTTTTTTGACAGTGTATGATGTGGACTTCAATTTTTACTATGGTTTAGATGTGTTAAATTAATGATTTAACTGGAATGTTTAATTTGTTAAAAAAATTGTATGGTATATATTGTTTTAGCTACATCTTATTTTAACTTGTAATATAAACCACTTTTGGTCCCATATTGGGAAAAGGGAGGGCTATTAAACAAACAAACAAACAAACAAACAAACACCTGCCCACCAAAGCCATCCAAGTTGCTGACCATCACTTTTGGCATCATATTCTGTGAGGAGTTCAGCTGTAATCTCTGTAAAGAAGTAGATCCTTTTGTCTGGCCTGACAGCTTTATTGGATGACCCTGAGTTCTGTGAAATGTTGGTGACAAGGAGGAGAGTTTACCCCAACCTGCTTTTTGCTACACCACATTTTTACATACTTGTCTCATGCCTCCCCTGCCTTTTTTGCCCTTTGATCTAAAGTAAAACTCTCCAGCCATTATAACCTTTCCTTGTGGAAAGTGGCTCCAGCCTTTTGGTTATTTTGTTTGCTCCTTTCTGCCTCTTTCTGCCTCTCTTACACCTCCATGGGATCCTTTTTGATGTGTGGTGACCAGAACTATCCACAGTATTCCAAAAGTGATCCCATCATAGATTCATATAAAGGCATTATGTTATGGGCAGCTTAATTTCAGTTCCTTTCTTAATGATCTTCCACACTGAATTTGCCTTTTTCACAATAGCTTTGCCCTTTTATAGAACTATTCAGCACAAACACAAAAATCCTTTTGTGATCTCTCAAACTCCATCAGGGTATATGAAAAGTTAGGATTTCTCCCACTATGTGCAGAAAAGTAGAAAAGAAAAACCCAGAGCTATCACTTTACAGATAGCTCAATTTTTTCTTCAGTTGTAGCAAAATTCATTGGGTTGGTAAAAGAATATTTTACTGGACTAATCATTATTCACAAGACGGTACGTATGCAAGTTTTTATGTTGCACAGCACTGTCCTCAAGCTAGAAGAAAATGATAGGTTCACGTTTCACACTTTATAGGGTATGATTTTTGTATGTTCTTGTATACTAGAATGTGCCTTCTGGTTTTGCAACATGTAGAATAGCTTTCAGCAACCTCATTATGTCTAAGAAACTACTTCTCCAGTAAGAGTTATGGGCAGAGTTCTGTCGATTGGATTGGATTCCAAATTGCTTTTGGAATTTATCAGCTTTTGCAAATGTTCAGAGAATTTAGTCTGTTTTTCAAGAGTTCTTTTCTGTTTAACAAAACTATCCAATATATGCTGATGTATCTAAACGTATACATGTTATTTTGTCATGACTGCTTGAGGAGTGTAGTTTGTTTTCTTCCATATCCTGAACCCACCCCATGGTTTTATCCATGATGGCGAATCAACTAAAAACTCAATCCTTCCTCAAAACAAAACAAAACAAAAAACTGTCACGAGCACACCTAAGGATGGAGAAATCTAGGTGGGAAATGATGATGACATAAAAAAATGCTTGCAAGAAACAGGTAAGAGAATTAATGGACAAATGCGAGATTTTTTGGGAGGGAGGGAGGTTACCAAAAGACGGTGATGTATTTCAGTTTTTTACTCCAGGTCTCAAGTCAAGTCTCAAGTTTCTATTTTCAAGTCTCAAATCTTTGCATGATAATTTAAAGTCAAATCTCAAGTCTGGGAGCCAACTTTATACTTCAACCTATATTCCAGAACTTCTAGACAGAACTGAATAAAGTCAGCTTTAACAATTTAAGTAGAGTCAGCCCTCTGCATTTGTGAGTTTGCCATCTGTAGCTTTGGAAGCGGGGAACAGGATTCTTCTTACTCTCTCTTCCCAAAGCTTGGAGGTTTTTGTTTCAATGTGCATAAAAGAGTCTGCAGCTTCTGAAGCGGGAAATAGGGTCTTTCTTACTCCTCATTGCTGAAGTTTCAAAAGCTTTAGAAAGAAAGATTCTTCGTCCTCAAGCCCATTGCCTAACACATTTGTTGTTCCCCTTTGGGTAACGTGCCCTGCACTCTGGGAGTGAGTCTTGTCTTTTGCTCTTAGGAAAAGGTTGCTGAGCAGACCTCAACCCTGCCTCAAGCCCATTGCTAATCCGATTTGCTGTTCCCCTCTGAGAAATGTACCAGTGCTTTGGGCTTGAGACAGATTGTCAAGTGACCAGTAGGCAAAAAGAGATGGAAGCATTGTTTAAAGTTGTGAGGTTTCTGGATGAATGTGCTATGTTATTGAACCAACGGCAGCAAGTCGGTCACTAAAAATATACAAGTCATGAGTTCAGTGGAGTCAGTGTGTCATTTATTGCAGAGTCAAGTCCAAGTCAAGTCATTGAAGTGACTTAAGTCTGGCCTGAGTCTGAGTCAATCGACTCAAGTCTACATCACTGCCAAAAGAAGTCCAAATTGTTTTTTTATTCAAATTGAGAGCAATGCTAAGAATATTACTCTTATTCTCATTCAACTTTTTTCTTTTGCTGAGCATCATGGTCTTATTTTGAATAACTAATTTATATACTCATTTTTAAAAAAGAAAGAAAGAAGCAGAATGTTTGTGGTTGTCATGCCCTGCTTCCAGAGCATGGACTCTGACTCAGAGTCTGAAGCAGAGGGCACGCCAGAGGCTGAAACAGAAGACATGCCAGGGCCTGCTGTACAGAGAGAGGTTGCAGTGCTGGAAACAGAACAGAAGGCGATGCCAGTTCCAACAGAGCGTCCTGCCTCTTCAGATACAGAAGAACACTTACCTAGTCCCAGCTTTGCACAGTACAGGCAGCAAAGAGAGACCCAGCATCGCTCTCTCAGAATTTATAACTGGTAACAATCAATCAAGGCACAGCTATGCTAGGCTTTGGGTCTATTTAGCTGGCGTCCTTCTTCTCCAGGAGTTCATAGAATCACAGAATCATAGAAATGTAGAGTTGGAAGAGACCACACGGGCTATCCAGTCCAACCCCCTGCCATGCAGGAATACCCTCAAAGCACTCCCGACAGATGGCCATCCAGCGTCTGCTTAAAAACCTCCAAGGAAGGAGACTCCACTACACTCCGAGGCAGCATATTCCACTGCCAGGTAGCTCTGACTGTCAGGAAGTTCTTCCTGAGGTTCAGGTGGAATCTCCTTTCCTGCAGCTTGAATCCATTGCTCCTTGTTCTGGTCTCTGGAGCGGCAGAAAACAAGCCCTCTCCCTCCTCTACATGGCATCCCTTCAAATATTTAAACATAGCTATCATGTCCCCTTTTAACCTTCTCTTCTGCAGACTAAACATACCCAGCTCTCTAAGTCTATCCTCATAGGGCTTGGCTTCCAGGCCCCTCACCATTTTGGTCGCCCTCCTCTGGACTTGCTTCAGCTTGACCATGTCCTTCTTGAATTAGGGTGCCCAGAACTGGACACAGTATTCAAGATGAGGTCTAACCAAAGCAGAGTAGATTGGTACCAGTACCTCCCTCGATCTAGACACCATACTCCTATTGATGCAGCCGAGAACTGCATTGGCTTTCTTGGGTGCCGCATCACACTGCTGACTCATGTTCAGCTTGTGGTCTGTTAAGACTCCTAGATCCCTTTCACACGTACTGCTATCCAGCCACGTGTGTCAGAGCTTATCTGACCTGCTACCTTGCTGGATGTCTTGACAAATGCTTGGATTGACCTTGGACACTCCCTTGCTGTGAAACCCTGCCAGACTTTGTTTATGTTGGACTTTATTTATGATTCCTTGTTTACTGCCTGGAAGGAAGTAGCAAGCTGGGAGATATTCAGTTTGTTTTGTTTGAGTTATCAGCTGTGCCAGGACTGAGATAGGAGAGTGGTTGGATGGGTGGGGGGGAGTAAATTAGTGCTACACTTTATTTAATATTTCAGAAGATCTGCTGCTCTGATTCCTGTTTTTGTGCTACACTCAGACCCTTAGTCCGAGCCACATTACTTCATCTCTTCTGTGCAGGATAGGTAATATCAGCCACTTTGCCCTAACTTCTTGCTGTCAGTTTTTCCTCCCTTTTCCTTCAGTTATCCTTGTATCATTGTGAGACTGTTTGGATCTTGTATGTGTATGAATATTAATCCCCCAATAAAATGAACAACCTTACTTTTGAGTCTTTGGCTGGTTTTCTCCTGCATTAGTACTGGTATACACAGATGTAAAAGATCCTGCTAGGTTATCCCCCGTCTTGCAGGCCGCACATTTTGAGCTAATATTCTCCACTATTTCATGGAGGAACTGGCATTATGGGTGGCTCTTGGAGTCACCCACCTTTTGGGTTAACACACTCATACTATCTTCTCCTTCAGAGTGAAATGGTAGAACTACTCTGCAACTGGAAGGGGAGCAAAAGCATTGCCCCCCCATAAAATGTTTGCCCACCCCCATACAATTTTTCCTTCAGTCTCTGAATTTGTAAGCTTGCAGAGAGTGAAATATGGAAAATGGTTCATACCTCAAATAGTCCCTTGCCTGTATTCCCTTGGTAACTTTGCCTGCCCTCTCTCTTTGGATGCCTAAACTGTATTTCTAAATGTTCTAAATTTTATATTACTGCAACACTAGAAATTTAAAGACAAGAGGAACATTTCAAGAGGGGCAGAATTCTTATTGTGAGGGGGAATTGCCCTCATTCCCCTCCCCCGTTGTAGCTACACCTGTAATGAAAGGATCTTTGCTTCATTAGTTTCCCCACTGATTTCTAAATGTATTCCTGCATTGAAATTCTAGGTTTCCTCAGTGCTAGAAATTTCGGAACTGAAGGAAATTTTCATCTAAGGGGCAGAATTCTGATTTGGGGCCAATGCCTACATTCTACCCCAACCCCCGCAACTGCCCCCTGGGCTCTATAGTCACAGAGGTAGATTGCTATAACTGAAGAATCAAATATTTCCTACTGGTACTCCTCTTTCTCTTCTTCTTCTTCTTCTTCTAGAACAAAAGAGGGACATTTTTGTTTTATTGTGTTATAACATCACTGTGATGTGCTCACAGAACTCATTCATCACCACTGTCAACACTCTTATGGTACCCCCCCCATATTGTACAGTTTGATCAATCATGTGACATTTGCATTTTTCTAATCTCAGTTTCTTTTTTGTTTCTGTTAAAATAGCAACACCACTTGTGCCTGTTCTGGATCTGAACCAGTATTTTAAAACTCAGCTTCTCATTGTACTCACATTCCTGGATTCTAATGACTTGTTCCATTTGCTGCTCCAAATGTTCTGTTCCCCCAGAATGAAATATTCACTGCAGCTGGCTCCCAGCAGCAATTTACTTACAGGATTTATTTTGTCTCCCTCCGGCATCCACCCACCACTGCCCACTCGATAAACTCCTGCTTTTATTCTTTAGTCTGTGGATATTCCGCCACAGTCTGGCTGCAATATGTTGATGCTGGCTCTCTGGGAAGGATGTTGGGGTCTGAGCTGAAGTGTCATTGAGAAGGAGGGGATTTCTTTTTAATATTGGTCCAAAGAGGGGGAATGATGTCAGGAAGGCATACATGCCAAAATGCAGGATGAAAGCCCTTTGTGGGTCTCTCTCTGGGAGGCTGTGTAAATTTAAATAATGAACTGCGAATGAAAAGTGGCCAAGAGGAGGGTCGCATCCTGTTGTAGATCAATTTTTATGTTAAAGAAAGCCTATCAGACTAAGTAACATAGCTCCTATGTGGACAAAAAAGTCTGGCTGACATTCTGCATATCAGTAAGAGGAAAGGAGGTGGCTGCATTTGTGATGGGTTTGTAGACTGAATAGGTTTTTCCTCCATTAAACCATGTAAGACTGCAGAATCATATCCTCCAACTACCTAGATTTGGCAAGTAAAGTTAAGGAAACACAGGAATCGTAGCCCAAATCTTCTGTGTGGAACTGGGTGGCCTGCCCCTGATGCAAGAGCTTCCTCCCACTGTAGGAGCCTGGCAAATCTCTGAAAGATCCCATTGTATGTCCTGCCAGCTAGGGATGTCACAATGACTCAAACAAGAGCAAGTGAACAAAGCAAATGTTCAAATGCCAAAGGACAAGTTTGAAATAAGCAAGTCTTGTCCATTTGCAGCCACCACTACTGCCTTCTCCAACTGTCCACGACCAGTTACTTATGGTCAATTCTGGGGGAGAAAACAAGAACTGAAGTCATATACTTGCATTAGCAGATTCGAATGTGACTAATAATTTACAGTGTGAAAAGGTGAACTCATTTACCAGTGATAACAATTGTTCTGTATTCATATGCAGAGCACTTTCCCATTAAGTCTTACAAAGCTGTCAATGTTATGGCCATGATGGCGATGCCAGAAAGTACCAGTTGTGGCTAGGGATGGGCAAACCGAATCCTCGAATCCTTGAATCCACAAATCCTGGGTAAGGATTCGAGATTCCTGAATCCGAATCCCTGTGCCAAAATAGGCAAACCGAATCTTTCAAATCCACCAACTAAATAGATTATTGGAGACTGGGAAGCCTGAAAACCAGGGAGACCAGGGCCCTTTCCGCACGCGGTTATTAAGGTGGGCCAATGCATCTTGCCACGGAGGTCTTCTGCATGTTGGAGCAGACTAGACTCTGTTTATTTACCTTCGTTCCGCACGCAATTCTGATTAAATGCGCCCCCATGTGGTGGTAAAGCACGCTATTTGAAAACCGGAAAAAATCAGTTTTCAATTTTCCAGATTGATCCGATTCATACTTTCACAGTGGTGCAGACACGTACATTCACACCAATGTGAATTGGTGGTCAGAGGAGGGCTCATGGGAAGGGCAAGGGGATAGTATGGACTTTCGCACATACGCACGTATGCACATATGCAATGACATACTAAACTACGCAAGAAAAAAAAAGAGTCAATCACAGCTGACGGGGCAGGGAGAGGGGAGTAGTGAGAGTGGCCACAGTTGAGGCAGTGTGGATTCATGAACTCACACTCCTTCGAGTCAGAATGGAACATACGCAGTAGCTGTGCGGAAGGAAATGAGGGAAAGTCCGCCTTGTTTCGAGCCCAGAAAATCCAGTAAGAAACAGCACGAACCGATTCACCAGCCTCGTGTGGAAAGGGCCAGGATACCTGAAAACCTAGGAGACCAGGACGCCTGAAAACCTGGGAGACCAGGATGCCTGAAAACCTTGGAGACCATACATACAAGGGGAGATAGTAAGTAGGTGAGGTTTTCCCTTGGAGTTATAATGGCCTTTGCTAACAATTTCACAAATTACATCTGGGCTTGTATTCTAAAATATTTTAATATAACATTTCATATTTAAGTTCAGTACTTGACCGGAAGCTGCAGGCTTGAGATTTCAAGGACAGCTGAAACATTCCTTGACATAGCTCCCTTGCAAACCTCTTTCAGACACAATTCTGGGGTTTGGAGTTTTACAAGGTGTCACAGCCTTCTCTGGCAAAGTGAACTGGTGCATCATCAAACTACAAATCCCAGGATGCCGGAAGGAGCTATGCAAAGAAAAGCCAGTTTTGACCTGGATTATCTCTCTACTGTAGTACGTGGCCTTGTTTACACAGGCAGGAAAATGTGGGATTAATCCACGTTTTCCTGCCTGTGTAGAAAGGGCCTGCATGTCTTTTTCAATCTGGGGAGATCCTGAGGCAAAACTATGACAATTGTCTAGGCCAGATTTCTTCAGAGGGAGATTTGCCTTTGCCTAGGCTTTTGCTAAGCCTGAGAGAGGGTGTCTTGCCCAAGATTATCCTTCTTTCCCTTGCTTTTTAAACTCTTTTCTAGAAAAGGATTCAAAAGATTCGAGATTCATGAGATTCGTGGATTCCCAGAACTTTCCAGGGATTTGGATCCGGATTTGGAAAATTCTGGATTCGTCCCATCCGTAGTTATGGCTGTTGAACAGAGACCTTAGTGCAGCAGTGCTACACATATGTTTGAGAATATCACAAGAACAATAGCTGGGCTGCCCCAAATATAAGAATGGGAATGTATGAAGCACTACCCCAGTACTAAGAATCTCACTCTCTGTAAATTGGCTTCTAAGGCCCTTTCTGCAGCTTACCTGTGTCCCGGCAGCATCTAGTGATGAGGACAGCAGTGGCTGTCCTGGGAGTGCTCCCCTCCACACCAGCTGCCTCCGGGGACCAGGAAGTATGATGGCTATGCCTCTTCCTGCTGCAGCCATTGTACTTCTGGGATATGTGCAGCAAAGGTAATTGTGGGTGCTTGGCAGGAGAGCAGCGCAATTGCTGGTCATTGATGAAGAAAACTCATCAATGGTTTGTGGTGCAATTGTGTGCCTGGGTATGGAAGAAGGATGGGACCCAGACAATGTCATGCATAAGCATCATCTGGGTCCTGTCCTTCTCCCATACCCAGTGCGATTTGAGTGTGTTGAGCATAAAAGGCCTAAATGTAATGACTTAAAGCAGCAAAGCATATACATGCACATAAGGAAGGCAAACACATATGTCCATTATCCATTATAAAGGGTAGAAAAGGCAATGATTTGGTTAATTGTTCTGCTCCAGCAACTTTGAAATCTAATAAATCTTACAGGACATTCTTTAATACTTACATTGGTTCTAAAGATGGAGGTATCCAAATAGCTGATATGCTTCAGCAGCCACAGGAGGTTCTGGTCAATGTGACTATGGGTGTGTACATACCGCATTTGTTTTGCTTCCATTCATTATTAGAAATTTGGATGTCTCCAAAGCTCAGAAGGATATTCAGTCTCACAAGAAATAGAAAGCTGAGTATGTCAACAGTATTTCATCAGTTATGTGCAACCAGCCACAGTGGACTTCCAGAGCACATTAATAATCAGTGAAAAAATGCTGAGAGTCTAGTTATGTTGACAGAGATGCAGTTTGTTTGAGCCAAAATCCAGGGTGTATACGTTTCCAGGAATAATTCTGGACTCTAATTACAGATAGAAACCAGCAGCCTTTCACCTTTAATGTCACTGCAAATACCCTGTTTGGAAATAGATCTCTTTTCATCTCACACTGATTTTTTTTTTTAAAAAAAAACAGAGCAGAGTAGTTTAGTTATTTGTTGAGCCTGACAACCCAAGTTGGCTGTTTTGTTTTAGGTGACCTTAGGGGGTTGCATAGGTCAGCACTTTGTAGTGGATAGCATTTTTGCTGTTGCAACAGAAATGAAGAACTTTCCATTCTGAATTCACCTTGGTGGAATTGCTTCTTCAGCTCAGGATCAAGTGGTGGAAATGAAGGACCGTCTAGAGCCCATACAATTGTAAGGAAGATACTATAATACACATGTGCCTTCCCAAAGCATACCATATAATCAAAATCATATAACTATTACCATTTCCTTTGAGGCCCCTCCCTAAATTCCAAACCCTGGGATTCCATAGGATGTTGAAAGTGGAATAATAGCACTATAACAGACTAGTGCTGAAATAGCAATATAACAGGCTAGTGCAGAAATACTGTTGCTCAGTAACCAGGAGTAGATTGTTCTGCAGAAGGACTATGAACTAATTTCATTTCCATATACACAACAAATCCCTAAAATTCTTTTATTCTATTGCCTAAATCTGATTGCTGTTTCTAACTGGAGTATACCCACTGAATCACCTGCTAAACGGTATGTCAAGTTTTATGTAAATTCCAGTGATTCAATGAGCCTCATTTGCTTCAGACTAACAATTTGATTTAGGTCTATAGGCCTAACTGAATTGCTACTCTCAGTTAGAGTAAATCCCCTTAATCAATGAAAATTACAACAGTATTATCAGATTCTGACTGATTCAGTGAGTCTGTTCTGATTGGGATTACGAGATGGATTTAGACCAAAATCTTTTGCCCCTGACTTTGATTGAGATCTTTGGGTTTTAGTGCAAACCAGTGTACATCCTGCATGCATGAGATCTGCCTGTTCAGTAGCTAAGAAGGACCTAGAAGCATTATGCTAAGAGATTCTGGAGAGTACCAGCTTGTAGGAAGTTTGAATACTAATGAGGAGTCTATTATAAGAAGGAACAAGATGAAAAAACACACATTCACTTCCACACGTGTGCCATTACCTAGGCTCTTTCCACACCTTACCTTTTTGCGGAGGTGGGGGGTGGCACTCGCAGGAGAAGCCTTCAGAGGAAGGCTTTCGCGTCCCTGCTGCTTGGGCTCTGCAGCAGCTTCCTGGTCGCGCAAGCGCCCCGCCCACACCCCGCCTCTTCCTTCCACAGTGCAGCCTGGGAGCTGTAGGCTGCACTGAGGACAGGAAGCATGACTAGCCCGGCTCCAGAGGCTCCGCAGGACAGGTAAGGTCGCCCCAGGCCCCTGACCGGTGCACAAGCGCACACCATTTTCGGCTAAAAGCCGAAAATAAAAAGGTGCATATGCACTGCGCATGAGGCTCTTGAGCGTTGCATAAATGGGAGTGCATCATGCAGACCACTCCTCCCATTTACGTGACACTCAAGGGGCCCTTTCGCTTAAGAAATGCTGTGCAAAAAGGGCCCTAGTGGTAAGCATAGGAACAGGCACAATGCATACTAGGAACAAACACAATGCAACATCAGCATACTATTGATGTTCAAGAATGGATACATATTAAAGAGTTTTAAGAAGCATACCAGTGAGCTTTGGTTCCTTAAGTTTTTTTTTTTAAGAAAAATGATATATGCACAATGCAAGACCTTTTTGCATGGAATAACTCTATGTCCAGTCTTTTTACAAAAACAGAACAAAACAAAACAAAAACCATGATCCAGAAATTGGGAGTGGGATAACATACCCTCCAACTGTTCTGATTTGTCAGGGACAGTCTCAGTTAACTCTCTGTTGTCTCATTTTTTCATCTGCTTTTAAAATGTCCCAGTTTTTCTCTCCTCCCACTTTCTGTCTTTGTCCTCAGCTTGGTTCAGTTGCTGTAAATTGAATTCAAAGTGCAAAAATAGGCCATTTCTGCACATTGCTATAGAGCTATTATTCCACTTCCAAAATCCTATGGAATCATGGGGTTTGCAGTTTAGGAAGGAGCATTTAGAATTCTCAGCCAGAGAGCTCTTTGGCCTCAGTAAACTACAAACCCCAGAATGCCACAGGATGTTGAAGATGGAATAATAGCACTATAACAGTGTAGTGCTGAAATGGTCATAGTCTACACACAATTAAGGAGATGCAGGGTGGGGGGAGAGGAGAAAGCAGAGTCGTGCCCATCCCAGGAGGTTCAGGCAAAAGCAGACTTTTCCACCTTCTCCTGGTTTGTGTATTCTTCCTCATTAATAATGGTTGTGATATTGACCACATTCCAAGGTTGCTTGGCTACACCTGACCTCAATCCATTCAGTCTGAATGTATGAATAGTCTATCCAGAGTCAACATAGTGTAATGGTTTGAGTGTTGGACTATAGGTCTGGAGATCAGGGTTTGAATCTCCTCTTGGCCTTGGAAACAAACTCAGGAACACAAAGGCAAACCTCATCTGAACAATCTTGGCAAGAAACCCCTGTGATAGGTTTGCCTTAGGGTTGCCATAAGTCAGGAATGACTTGAAGGTGAAAAATGATAAGGTACATATTGTGTGTACCTAGGCTCTCTCCCTATGATCAGGCAACCTGCAAAAAGCATGTGTATAGAACCCTTCATAAGCTCTTCACTGGAATGCATGGAACTCTGGAGATAGAGGCAGCTCTTTCCTAGCATTTAAATTCATTGCTGAAGTAGTTTTCCATTATACCAAAAACTGATCTAGAGGCCATCCAGTACAAGTTTCTATAGTATGTTGAAGACTTTATGATGGATGGGGATTGTCCTCTCCTGATTCTACTGCCATAAGCAGTTTCTATCACCTCCTTGGGTTCTGCCTTAGGAATGGGTACATGTACGAACTCAAGAACTTCTGATGCCCTCCGTTTCCCATCTTCAAATCTAATCAGTGTTCTGTTCTAGAGGTTTGAAGCTGTTGTTTTTTCTGGTGGAAATGACATGCAGAGAAAACCACAAAATTCAGAGCTCCAGAGGGCTCCAGTGCTTACAGGTTCTGTCAACAGTTACTGAAAATTTTGTTTCTTTTTAGAATTTTAACTTTTTAACACTGTAACAGTTTCCTAACAGTAAGGAAATCAAGGTTGGTGCAAGTCTCCTTAAGTTTCAGTTTAGTTGTTTTTGTTGTCTTTACTATTATTATTAATAATGAGACAAGAACTGTACCCTTATTTCCTTATTTGTTGGAAATATATGTTTCTGCTCCTACCTACATTGCCTCAGAACATTCCGCCATTGCCTATGGTGTGTTTAATTTAAGCAGTGTTTTGCATGCATTTGAAATGAGCATATTTTTTCAACACACACTTTTCAAGTTTTTCAGTGTGGGCAGAGCCGTCTTTCAGTGAGAGGACCCCAAAGTGCAAATTGCATTCATTCAAACCTGGGACAAACCTAGAAAGTGTGGACTGAGACAAGCCTGTGCAACCTTGGACTGAAATTGGATTCGCTGCACATCTTTATGCCTCCCCATGTGCTCACTGTGGTTGAGACATTGTGTGAAAAGGCTAAATCACTCTGAAGGAAATGATGTGCAAAAGTAAAGTACAAAATCCAGAGCTCTTTGTGAATTATGACTAGCCTCAGTGGTCACAGGTTCTGTCACCTGCTATTTTGGACAGATTGCAGTGTGATTTTTGTTTCTTGCAAAAGTTTTGGATAAGGTTGGTTAGAGTCACATTCTTGTGTCACATAAATCATGGTTATGGAAGATTTAAAGACCAATCATCCTTTCCAGGCTCAGCCATTTGGGAGAGAGGAGTAGTTCCTATTATTCCTCTGTAAATCTCAATGCACATTTCTATGGTTGTATCAATAAGAGCTAAACCATGCCTCTGGACATGGTCCATTCAGGCCTTTGACTGTAGTCTCCCAGGCAATAAACAATGAGCTAGAAAAGCACCGGATTGGGTTGTCATTGAGTGCATTTTCATGCTCATAGGTGCTGTCAAAACCTTCAGCTAGCAATCAGCAATGAGCCACATGGAAAATATAAAATACAGAATAGCTGAAGATGCTAGTGTATGTGTATTCATGTGCATGTGTGTAAAATATAAGTCTCTCTTTTTAAGAAAGAAAAGGACAGAAAGAACTGCTTTGGGATTTAAAAGTCCCCTTTCAGACTTCAGTCTGTCCTTGCCAATATTCTGTCAATACTATATGTTCTTTCATGTCACCCTTTCCTCTGCACTTAATGGCCCCAGGCCCCATTTGGTTCTTTCCCCCAACCACAAATAATGAGCCATGCATCATTGTGCATCTACTGTGAAGCCAATTTTTTTTTTGGGGGGGGGGGCATATACAATCATAGAATTGGAAAGGATTCCAAGAGCCATCTAGTCAAGCCCCTTGCCAAAGACAAGTAAAGCATTCTTGATAAAATGGCTGCGTCCAAACTGTTTTTAAAAATCTTCAGGGAAAGAGATTCTACCACTCTCTGAGGCCTTATCACAGTACACTGTTATCATACTATTATTCTACTTTAACTGCCATGACAATCTCTCATGGAATCATGAGATTTACAGTTTAGGGAGAGACATTTAGAATTCTTAGCCAGAGAGCTCCAGTGTCTCATCAAACCACTAAGCCCAGAATTCCATAGAGTACAGCCAGGGCACTTAAAGTGGAATAAGAACACTGTAACAGTGTAATGTGATAGGGATCTGAGTTACTGGCCATTTCCACACTAGACGCCGTTAGCGCATTATACTGTTATAATGGCGACATTGCCTTTCATGCAGTATTGTTGGGTTACCAATACTCTCTTCTGCACTATTCCCCCTTAAGCGGATGGGCAGCGGTATTGCCACTGGTGTTCCTTCCACATTACAGCGTCCTTGGCCACTCCCATGCCCTGCCTTCACCCTTCCCCACTGCCCCTGATTAGACAGTGATTTTATTTTTTTGGAAGCTGTACTAACACAGCAATATTGTAACAGTATGACATGCCACTACACTATTGCACTTTTGCCCTACACTGTTTAAAAATGTATTAAAAACAAACAACAAGTTTTGACTCAAAGGAGACATTTAAAATAAACAGGGAGCGGTGATAGAAAGTTATCACAACATGGGATTCACTGAGGGAGGGATGAGCTGAGTGTGCCCACAGCCCACCCACTGCTAGATCTGACATAACAGGAAGCACTATCAAGTGCTATAACAGTACCACATTATGACAGCTGATGGAATTGAAGTGCTATAGGAGGCTCTTAACAGATTTTCTTCTGGAGATAGAATACAGCGATTTGGTGATACTTGGGGATGGAATAGCAACTGGAGAGCAATGTCATGTGGAAGCACAGCTCCTGAACAGATAACAACCTGCTGCTATAGTATTATAGAAATGTTGTGTGGAAATAGCCACTTTATTCCACTATCAAACAATTCTTGCAGTAAGGAAGTTCTTCCTAATGTTCAGGTAGAAGCTCTTTTATTGTAATTTGAATCCACTGATTTGTCTCCAAATCTCTTGAGCAGCAGAACACAAGCTGGCTCCATCTTCTACATTAGATTCCTTCAGATGTTTAGAGATGGGCATCATGTCACCTTTCTCTGCAAAAAGTAATTGTTCAGGATAGGCCCTCTCAGTGCTGTAAAAATACCATGTGAAGAATTCTGAATTTCTCTGAGAAGGCTCCTGGCCTGTGTCTTTCATTATCTGCTGTTACAGACCAAAGAGGGTAAGGTTTTTTTCTTGTTCAGAGAGAGATCTGTCGCCTTAAGTGTTTTGACTCTGAGCAGACAAGCACTGTACCTTTGCAAACCACTTTTCTATAGTAATAACAAAATTTTAGACCAAAAGCTATGTGAGATCTCTCCTCAGTTGGAGTGCCTAAAGCAAACCAATGGAGAAAACATGAGAAGAAAAATACAATAACATTACAACCTAGATCTCTGAGCTGAGTTCTAGTGAATCGGTACAATTTCTGCCAGTCTTCATCACCTTTGATTTGAACTTTGACCCTTTTCGCACCTTACCTTTTCGCGGTGCTGGGATGTGGGGCTTGTGTGAACAGCCTTCGGAGAGAGGCTCTCGTGTCCGGGGTCCTTCGGCTCTGCATGAGCTTCCTGCTTGCACGATAGCCCCGCTTCTTCCTTTTGCAGTGCAGCCTGGGACCTTCCCAGCCTGCACTGGACAGGAAGTGCGACCGCCCCAGCTCCCGAGGCTCCACACGTCATGTAAGTGCGCGCAGGGCCCTGGAGCGATGTGCGACCACGCAGCATTTTCGGCTTCAAGCCGAAAATGAAAAAACAAACAAACATGTGCACAGTCCTGATCAGGCCCTTGAGCATCACACAAATGTGAGTGTGTCGTGTGGACTGCTCCTCACATGTGTGTGACATTCAAGGGGCCCTTTTGCATTGGAAATGCCGTGCGAAAAGGGCCTTTGTCTGATAGGTGGCCAAAGGTTTGAATAAGTTGTTATAGCCAATAGGCACTCTTCTCCACCTTTGAAAAACACTTTTGAACTGGGTATATATCTAGAAATAGAGAGGCATGTCACATCTGCAGAAGTTATACCACAAGCATGTGCATAAGAATGTTTCATTTTCCCATGCTTCAAAGTTCAATAATTTCCTTAAGAATAAAGGAAAGAAGGTGAATGATGGCAGTGGGAAGTCTCCAGTGTTGGCACAAGCCATTGTTTTTTTGTTTTTGTTTTGCCTGAGCTGAAGAACAAGATAGAATCTTTGCATTCCTGGTACAGAAGATGAATGGATTCGCAGATTAAATTTACTCACAATGGCCTGAATTCTGTTGCTAGTCCTACCTAAATTAGACCTATTGAATCAATGAGATTTAGCTATGTGTTGACTTATTCAATGTTTCACTGAATGGGCCTACTCTAGTTGGGACTAATCAACAGCCAATGCTAGCAATGTATCCTCTATTACCACTTGAGGGCAGTAGCTTGTATTGGAAGTAGCCAGAAGACCATTATAATCTTGAAGAGGTGTAGGGATGTCCTGCCCCAATTCGCCTCTCCATATTTCAAATTTCTGTCTGCTGTTAAGAATTCTGGGTAATTAAGCACACCATCTTTTGCCTTGATTTCTGTCTTTTGCTTTGCTCTCACAGGGTCAAGGACTCTATTAGCTTGTTAGCTTGAGAAGTTGCAGATGATGCTTGCTGACTGGCATCTGCTTTTGGCTTGATGCCAATAGCCAAGTGGTACTACACACTGGGCATGGGCAAAGAAGTTAGCTTGTCCTAGGTGTGTGAGAACTCTTGCAGGTTCTATGGAAGATGACCATGTCTTCTGGGCCGGGGAGGGGGAATAAATACTCCATGGACTGTGCTCTCAGGTGGGGAGCTCAGCATGGGCTGACAGCTGCAGTGTCATTCATATTGGCTACCAGAGGGGGTCTTCTCCGCTGCTTCTGTTTGGGGCTCCTGGGCAGCTGAAGGGAGCAATCTTGCTTGGTGAGAACATCTATCTTTATGTTATCTAGGCATGATAGGCTTAAGTGCATTCAATCTGTAACTGTATGGTAATGCTGCTAATATCTTTATCCTGTTTAAACTGCTTGCTGTTGAATAAATCTGAGACTTTTTCACCTACAACTGGTGTATTTTGCTGCCTCCAGATCTTCTAAGAACTCCCTTGCCTTTAGTGAACTGGCCAATCACTTTTGGCAAGACATAGCCTAGCTGGGGATACAGCTCTGTGAAAGATAGAGCTCTGTCTTCCAAGACAGGGGAATATTCCATAGGGCACAGTCAGAACAGCTGTAGGCTTCCTGGTCCCTCCAGCATTATCTTCCTTGAGATGGTTGCCTCACTTGGACTCATGGCGGAGACAGAATGTAGAACTCAAAGGCATTGGGATAAAATATATTTTCATTTTAAAGAAGTACATTATGACAAATGTCATAATGCCAGAATAACTTTGCCAGAATAAGTATGCCAGCAGCTGTGATGGAAGTGGCAGAGAGAAAGATATGGCAGTAGAGGAAAAGGGCACAGTGAACAGCTTGAATGCTGATAACTGTCTTTCCTGATGGGCATCTTTCATTGCCATACTTGTAAGCACTACCTACTGTCATTTTTATTTGCTGACTACTTGACTTTGACTTATAGAAACTCTATGAATGAGAGACCTACAAGGGCTTGCAAACTCAGGGATGTGGCTTTGTTGATTGAATCAGTCTAACGGCAGTGCCGTAGTAGTGTTCCTACTTTACTGAGCATTATTGTCCTCTCCAATTAATCACATGTCATCACGCTATGTCCAAAGTGTGGCAGCTTCTGTTTAGTCTTTTGGCTTCTAGTAGAGGTCAAGCCTGATTTGTTGTAGGACTCATTCATTTTTTTAAACAAATCTATGATATCCAGAAAACTCTCCTGCAGCACCATATTCTGCATGAGTTTATGCTTTGTTGCCTCTATGCCTTAGTCAAAATAGTGAGTTGTACTTACATAAGTGATGCTTGTGTCACTGTACATCATTAACAGGATTCTGGCCCGAAAAAGCTATATCATATGAAGTCAGACATTTCTTATTACAGTTCTCCCTCCACATTCACAGGTTTGACCTTTGTGAATTTGTTTAGTTGTGAGGAAAGTGCTTGCCTCCCGCCAGTTCTCCTCCTCCCATTCCCTTGCCTTCTTCACCCCAAGCTTGTGAGGCTTGTGTTTAAAATGGACATTTTTTTTCCCTTTGGGGCAAGCAAACTGTTGGAGGCATGTCCTCTCTGTCATGTGGCTGCACATTCTGCTGTGTAATGGCCACTGATTGGTCAGGTGCTCTCTTTGCTCCTACCCCTCCCCTTTGTGAGGATTCTCCTTTCTCAAGAAGGCAGCCAGAAGTTGCTAGAACGTGAGAACTCAGTGCTCCGCTCTTCTCTGTCTGAGGGAAAAGTACCAATAAGAACTTTACCTTGTTTTTCTTCTTCCCCCCAGGAGCTCCAGTGCCAGAGGCAAAGGAATGGAAGGGTTTGCTATGGAGGGGAATGGGAGGGGAATTGTGTGTGTGTGGGGGTGTTATTCACAGTTTTTCCACTTTTGTAAGTGTTCTCTGCCCTGAGCCCTTATGAATGTGAAGGGGCCATCATAGTTTAAAAAGTGAAAGGCTGGTTTTCAATAAACCTTTCCAACAGATAGTGAGTATTTAAGTCTTTTACTCTAAGTCTCAAGTCAAGTCTCAAATCTCTACCTTCAAGTCTCAAGTCAAGTCTCAAGTCTGGAAGCCAACTTTATACTCCAACCAATATTCCAGAATTATTGGATAGAGAGAAATAAATTCAGTTTTAACAATTTAAGCAGAGTTGGCTCTCTACATTTGAAATTTTGCCATCTATAGCTTTGGAAGTGGGAGATAGGATCCTTCTTACTCTCCATTACTGAAGCTTCAAAATCTTTAGAAAGACAGATCCTTCCTCCTCAAGCCAGTTGCCTAACACATTTGCTGTTCTTCTTTGAGAAATGTACCCTGCACTCTCAGGGTGAATCTTGTCTTTTGCTCTTAGGAAACGTTTTAGAAGGCTCCTCCGATATGCAGTGGGGACAGACTGATGAGCAGACCTCAGCCCTGCCTCAAGTCCATTGCCTAACCTGTTTGCTATTCGCCTTTGAGAAATGCACCCACACTTAGGGCTTGAGAGACATTGTCATGTGACTAGTAGGCAAAAAGAGATGGAGGTGTTGTTAAAAGTGGTAAGGTTTCTGGATGAATGTGTTATGTTACTGAACCAAGGGCATCAAGTCAGTCATTAAAAAATATACAAGTCCCGAGCTGAGTCAAATCAGTGCATCACTTATGGCCGAGTTGGGTCTGAGTCGAGTCACTGAAGCAACTTAAGTCTGACTTGAGTCCGAGTCTATTGACTCAAGTCTACATCACTGCCAACAGAAAAGTTCTTTTTCTTGTTGAGGGGTTTGAATTTCTCACAGTCTCTCAGCCAGCATGTCCACTAGGAGCCTGCCATCTAAAAAGTTGGGAGTTATAGTTCAAAAAAGTAACTTTGACAGCCTCTGCTTGTCATATGTCTTGCAAAGTTGTATGCTGTAGGGAAATGAGTGGGGACAGTCACTTCACAAGAGAGATCAGCTTTTCACACTACACAATTAGATCACTGTAACCCCACTTAACCTCATGGCTGCATCTTCTAGAATCCTGGCATATGTAGTTTGTTGAGGCATTACAACTGTCTGGAAGAGAATTATGAGTATTTCTCCCTAAATGTCAGGATTGTCTAGGATGGAACCAAGGCAATTAAACTGGAATCATGTGTCAGAGGGATGGTGGATGATGGACGCTACACAAAAACCCCGGTAGCACTTCCCTCCAGCACTGAGCTCTGGCAAAAAGACAGTTCAACAGAGCCAAGTGTTTAAAAATCACCATACAGCAGAGTTTACTCGCACAGCTTGAAGCGTCCCAGCAGAGTGTTTAACATTAGCAGCAAAGCCCTGAAGCCAGGAAAAATACTCCCATGCAAATATTATCTTCCAACAGGAAGCTTTACTCTTGAGTTACAATACATACAGTATATACAATTCTCCAACAGAGTATTCAGCATTCAACAGCATGCAGCATAGCCTCCGGCCGCTCTCCAGATGACATGAGGGCTTAGTGGGCTAGAACACATCCACTTAAATACAGCCATTGCTGATGCATCTCTAGCAGCTCTTGCTAGAGGTATGATGCAACCTTCCTGCCTTGGTTACATAACCCAATGACTCATGCAGGTATTACATGGGATTGCATCATCCACTGTCATTCCCAGGTGCAAACTTTAGTTTCCATCATGTATATTTTATTTGGACTTAGGTTTTGTCCAACCTTTCCTCACATCATAGTTGTATAATTGTATAGTGTGAAAGGGCTCCATCTGGCTCACTTGTGCGATGTTATCAACTTTTTGGATATAATTCCCATCTGTCCCAGGCAGCATGGCCAGTAGTCAAAGACTATCGAGTCTACAGTTCAAAACTTCTGGAGGTCATCACACAGACTGTTTCACTCTACTCTGAGCAGCATCAGCTGGGCATTCCAGTATCTGAACCTGGGACCTTTTACATGTGTACATATGCTCTGACATGGAACTTTGGTTCCTCTCCTGACATACATGAAATAATCTCTAGTATTTTGTATTTAGGGAGCAATTGATTTGGTTTGCTTCAAAATGCAAACTTTTCTGACTGTTGCACATTTGAACTAAATTATCCAATGAAACATCACTAAGTTTGCCAAAGGATATGAATATATTAGGGAAAGCAGTACCCCAAAATTCATAAACTAGGGAAAATTAAGTAAAAAAAAATGTTTTTAGTTAAGCTTCTTCTGAAAAAAAAAAGGTACATCTTAGGAAAATTTGTATACACACACTTATGTATTAAGAGAAATGAAACAAATGCAAACAAGAATGTGCACAATTTCCCCCCCAAAAACTTTAAAAATTTCAGTGTTTGAGTTAAATGAAATTTATCTGCGAAAGTGACACACTGAGAAGAACTGAAATCAGCAGATTTGTTCAGTTCTAGCTACAATATCACAAGTGAGTTCATGTTTCATTTAACTACCTGATGGAACAGTGATGTAGAAGAGTTACCCTCTCAAAACACTGCACACCGAATGGTGCTCTGCACAGGTGATGGAGCGATCAAATGACCACATTGTTATTCAGGCAGCTGTGTCCTGAATTTGCTTAGGGGCTAGAGTAGACTTTTGAGCTACATGAATTGGATCTAAGAACAAGGTTTCTGCTCCATAGGGGTTACAGTTTAAAGTTGAATGAGAGGAAGAATGATAGCACAAAAGAGAGGGGGAAAAGGATGATATATGGGACATATTTTAAAATGCGCTTTTCAGAATGTTTGAAATGGCAAGGAAATGAATGTACAGAGCCTATTCATTACGGTGGTCTCATGTATATAAATGTGCATTTGTTTGACTGCTCAATCTCAGAAATAAAAGCAAATCCATCTACTGAACTTTACGGAGTGACAGCTACTGAATATGTTGTGATGGAAGGATTTTGTGGAATGGGATGTTTTATTCCGATCTTAAATGATTGATTTCTACTATGTGCTCAGGCAAAATAAGCATGTTCTTCCCACCCACCATACTCTTTTTATTATGCTAAGGGATTTATGAACTACTTTCAGCTGCAAAATGTACAGCAGTCAAATTAATCCTAGATACATAAAGCAACTAATCTCTACTATTGGCAAGGAGCTATTAGACACTGCTTAAGGATACTTGGTGTTTATGCAACCAAGGTAAGGACCCTCTATAATATCTATCCTTCTCCATAGAGTATACCTCGGATAAAGAATTCCTGGAATGAGCAAAAGATGTATTTATGTAATATAATTACTAAACGTATGCAGAACTCACTCCTTCAGTCTGTAGAGATGCAGAGAAAATATATACACTTCCCAAAAAACTAATTGCATAGGCAGAAACAAGGACAGTAATCCAAAGAAAAGCTTTGCATATGCATAAATGGATTTGTCTGTGTGTACAGCAATGGCAGTATCTTCCTTTTCCTTTTCCTTTTCCTTTTCTTTTCTCCTTTTCCTTTTCTTTTCTCCTTTCCTTTTCTCCTTTCCTTTCCTTTTTTGGCTAAAGTTTTCATCATTGTCTGCTGAAGAGAAGCTCTAGTTCAACTTAAAAAGCAGATTGACTCATCCAATGGCTGCTAGTAGTTTCCATGTCCGTAGGGCAATAAAATCCACTCTGGGTTTTAATTTAAATTTTAAAGGAGTTGTCTGAAAGACTGTATTTACCCATGAGACCCTGTCCAGTTGTTATGATCTTCATGGTGGAGGGAGAGGGAGGGCTTTCCTTCCATCTCAACACCTTCCTAGGTTCATCTGGTGAGGACACAAGAGGGAGTCTTCTCAGTGGCTGCTCCTGGAACTCCCTTTCAAAGGAGTTTGGTTTGCCTCCTCTGTGTCCTCTTTTTGCTGCCAGGCAAAGACCTTCTTGTTTAAATTGGCCTTCCACCTTAAATGATCGGGGTAGAGAGGCATGCAATTAGATGTACTTTTTAAAATATATGATATCTATTTTATGTGTTTTTAATTTTTTTTAAAAAGTAATTTTTAAAAGTATTGTTTTTATTGGATTAGTAGTTTAGTGCTTTTTAAACTTTTGTACAACGTACTGATTTAGCTATTTTTTATTTAATTTACATCGTAAACCACTTTAAAGCCTGTTTGGAAGAAAGGTGAGATCCAACTCAAACAAACAAACAAAGCCTATTTTGCGGATGGGAGTCAGCCCCTTGGACAGCCCCTTTAAAATTCAGGCTAAACTCCAGAGAGAACCAGCATGGTCTAGAGTCTTGAGCACTGCACTAGGACTCCAGAATACCAACTATATGTGTTTTATTGTATTCTCTGCCTTTTTGTAAGCTACCTTGAGTCCCAGTCTTTTGTTTTTTTGAGACCATGACTGCTTTGTGTATCATTTTGAACACCTGAGTCCTTTGAAAGAGCATCAAAGGTGGTCCAAGACATTTTGCTGGCTGAAGCAGAAAATTCAAGGCGTACTGTTTCCTTTCCATATATCAAACTAATTAACAATTTGCTGTCCTTTATTTTGTACATAAGTCACACCACCAGATAGACCAGAATACTAGGCAAAGTCCCAGACAGAGGGGCTCATAGAAAGTTCAAAAATATCTTGGATATGACTGAATCTCTTTTCTGTATGCATGGAAGCAGAGCCTGGAAATTCACCGGCTACGCTGGCCAGGGAATTCTGGGAATTACAGTATCAAAAGGTAACTTGTTTAATATCTGTATGGAGAACCAGGTAGGGAGAGACGCTATCCAGTCCCAGTTCCTAACTTGAATGAGAACTTATGTTTTGGCAGGATAATGAGTAAATGAAAATTTCACAGAAAACTTTTCTCTCCCGGAGAGGATTTGTGATTTTTGACCACTTCTTATAAAAAGAAATCCATTCTATAGATTTTTTTTCCCTAAACATGGCCCATTATTTTTCTTGGGTACCTGACCATTACTTCCCTCCTATAATTCCCCAGAATGGTGGCCCATAACATTAGGCAGCAATGAAAATTGTAGCCCAGCTATTATATATGGCAGCTGCCAAAATTTACAGCAGCAGCGGCAAACAAACAAACAACTGACCAACTAATCTAGGAAAAGAAAAGAAGAATTGTGCTGTTGTCGTTATTAAACCCAATTTTGAGAACATGTCTGAGACCATCTCCTCTTGAGGGAATTTTAGGAAATGTTCCTTCTAGGTTCTGTATCCACAAATAACATAGAGAATTTTAGGCCACTGTGTTGCACACAGTTCTATTTTGATTCATTAGAACCCATTCTATAGGACAAGCATGGTTAAAGTGTGGTGCTCCAAACGTTGTTGGACTGCAGCTCCCACTGGAATTGGTCAACCTAGCCAATAGTGAGGAATGCTGGGGGTACAGGCTGGAATAGCAATTCCATTAGTGTGTTTGCTTTTTCCTAGAAGCAGAGTGATGGGGAACGAGTGGGCCATCTAAAGTAGTGTATCTTGCATTTGCTGCTGGTGATAAACTTCCTGTGTTAAGGCCTCTTGACCCTTTCATAGCATACCCATTTGGCAAAAATTAAGCTGTCACCACTGAGATGATGTTTTACTGTGCCAGAGCTATGTCCTTTATTGCAGCCTGCGATCTGTAATCTCTAACTATTACAACTTTGGGGGCGAGGGTGTTGAATGAATTGTCAAAACATAGCACTTCAAGCAGGAACCCTCACTGCACCTGCTCTTCCCTGTTATTGTGTATTTAACCAAGTCAGTTATGAACTATCATCAAATTCATTTTTGTCTTCCAGCTCTCTCTCTCTGTTTCCATAAAAAAACTGCCAAGGACAATAGCATTCACATGAAACTGGCAATATGAACATTATGTCAAGAAGATCAGAGTGAACCACAGTGTCATGTAGAGCTAACAGCAATACCGTTCTGGTTTCAAATCCCATAGGCCTTTGTGATATAGGATCAGCCCTTGGAATTATTTTTAGAAATGCTTCTGAACACATGCTGTTTCAGTTCTGAGTAGTTCATTCAGGACTCAGCCCTAGAATATATGCATGAGGCAGTAGGGACATGGGTTCCTCTGGGCATATAAAATGTATTTACCCCTCCAGAGATTGGTGAGAGGTCTCCTAAGCAAGAGGATTGAATCAGAACATGTGCTTTGCAGTTTTCATGCGATGGTGGTTATGCACTCATTATGGAACATATATCCAAAGGTGCTTAGGGTCATATCCCTGTCACTGAACCTAATTTGCATATAAAATGCAGGAAGAGCTTTCTTTTCTATTTTGCGCCACAATCATCTCATCCTGTTGGGTAGATGTGATTTTGGATCATCCTTTCACTTCCTTTGCAAAGAACTGCTAGCATGATGTTGACGCAGACGGAGTGGAGGGCAGGTATAAATGCCCCTGTTTCCTCACAGTCAGACTTTTGTTGTTTAGTCAGACTTTGCACCTTCCCTAAGGGACAGTGTAGTTTGGCCAGTCACTTTGGGGCCATATAGAAATATTTTCCTTGCATCATGGCCATTTCTGCACTAGACTATTATAGTGCTATTATTCTACTTTCAACATCCTGTGGAATTCTGGGGTTTGTAGTTTACTGAGGCCAAAATGCTCTCTGGCTGAGAATTCTAAATGCTACTCCCTAAACTGCAAACCCCAGGATTCCATAGGATGTTGAAAGTGGAATAATAACACTATAACAGTGTAGAGCAGAAATGGCCCATGTTTAAGATCAGGAGAGTCATTCATTTGCCCTACACTGAGTTGTGTAGTGAATTATGAGAAAATAGATTGGGGTACAGCCAGCATGGTGTAGTGGTTTGATCATTGTACTAGGACCCTGAAGACCAGGTTTCAATTCCGTGCTCAGCTATGGATTCCTACTGGTGACCTTGGTCATGTTACACACTCTTAACCTCCAGAAACCCATGACAGATTCACCTTAGGGTCACCACAAACAACCTGAAAGCACAAAACAAGTGTCTTTAAATAGATAGTAATGCTTGCAGGTTGATTGGGGTGTGAGGGTGGGTTTAATAATAAGAACAAGCACCCAAGGGCACCTTTATGGAGAATGGGATTTCTCTTATTTCAGTTTGAGTTTGGGGCCCAAGGAGGAATGGAACAAACCTTTGGGGCTGCCATAGGGCATGTCTTCCTTTTGAGTATTGGATCTTAGGAGTGGTAGTGGGCCTAGGATGGTCTTCCTGCTATACCATGACCGACCAGGAACAAGACATTACATATGGCCCATCACAGGGGCCAGATTGTGTGGGAGATCCAAAGGACCACAGCCTCACTTATAATCTGCCCTATTTTGAACCCCCAGCTATAGCCTTCGAAGCAGTGAATGAAGGGGAGAGGGGCAAAATAATGTTTTTCATTGCTTCTTTCCTCTGAACTGATGTTCAGTCTGCCCATTGTAGAAGATGTAGCCTTACTTCGGAAAGAAATTTCCAATTTAGTCTTGGGAAATATGTGAGATCAGCCCTAGTTATGCCCATTCATGCCCTGTGCCATGAATAAACAAACTGGCCAGGTTTTATTTCACTCCGTTTCTCCTATTTATGTTCTTTCATTCATCTCAAATTTTGAGAATTCCACCAACTAAAATTTGGTTTATCACCACAGACAATTATCATTTTAAAGTCAGAATGAATATTCATACATACTCTTGTCTGAACTTCTCTTAATACAAGTGTTTTTATGCAGTTTTGTGCAGTTTCCACATTTTTGAAAGTATTTTTCAAAATATAATACATTTTAATTATTGTTTTTACAAATATACCTAATTTTATGTTTTTCTGTAATATGAGTATCTTAGTATGTATTTTTTAATTGGAGAATGTCATTACAAAGTGGACCAAGTATGCAAAATCAGGTAAGCTTGCATTAAATTGTGAATCAAAAAGAAGTAGTTTCTGCTTCCCTATCCTGCACATCCCACATTCCTCCTCTTTTTCGCCATTGTTCCTTGATTTGTCTGTTGGCATCACTTTCATTAGGTATTTTAGCTTTCCTGATTAAAGCTGATAAAAAAAAAAGAAAAAAATTAGAAGTCTATTCTTTTTTGTTCACCTTTTAATTTGTTTTACAATTTTCATCTCAGTATTGTTGTCCCAACTGAATTTGATGGGGAACATCAGTTTTTTTTCTCCTTCTGCCAGAGCTCTTTCTGTTGGTTGAAGGGAATAAGTTCTTTTTACTACAGTTCTCTCGGTCTCTCTCTTATTCCTTCCCCCTCCTTTTTAACAAACACACCTCTTCTGTACATAGGCAGTAGAATACTACTTCAAAGCAAGGGGTCATTCCTTCCAAATGGACTCCTGTCAAATTACAGAGGCTGAGCTCCATGTGATCTTTGCTATGGAAACCTGGGGAGCATGTTTCAAGGAGGGTTATAGTCCTTTCCTTTTGGTTCAACGTCATGTTCAATTTCACAAGAAGAGCAGATTCCTGTATTCTGATAAATTTTAAGTGGTACAGTGAGATACTGAGAAAGGCTAAAGTACATTTTAGGCTAGAATCCTCAGGTGACATATGGCTTTTGTAATGGAGCAGTCCTCTCTTTGTGTAGTGGGGACGGTGGGAAAAGGAAGCTGCTGGCTTCAAACTGTGCAAGGAGAGGTGCTTGTGCAAGACAGCCATTTCACCCTGCATTGGCTCCCTGAACATACTTGGAAGTAAGGCATTGAAGTAATAGGCAGCTTGGAGCTGGTGTTATCCTCCTGGTTTTGTTGTCCTTTTCTTTGTTTCCTTGCCACCACAACTTTTCCCTCTGCTGTTGGCATCCTTAAGCTGGAAGAAACAATAGGAACTTTCTTGGACTTAATGAAAATCTTTGGCAGATCTTATATAAATATATTTACTTATTTCTACAAATTAATGTACCACTGAACATAGGGGTATACAACATGTAACTGACAGTAATAAAATAAAAGCACAAATTTAAAAAGAAAAATAGGTAATGAAAACAATAGATTTTTAAAAACCACACACCCAGTTAGATCATCCTTTGAGAAAAAAGCTGACTGAAAAGACACGAGCAGGCCGTCATCATATACGATCCATAATTGCTGCTTCTGGTAAACCTGTTTGCTGCACAAAACAGAAGGCGGTAGACGTTCTGCAGTAATGGGGATAAGTGGTCATTCATGTGAATAGTTAGGAAGCAAAACATCCAGATTAACTTGACCAGAAGCTGGGACATTAGGGGCTATGTTATGAGAGTATGATATGAGAAATATGTATATTCTGTGGAATAGTATGATATGAGAAACATGGACATTCTGTAGAAGAAAGAATATGGGACAATTATATGTATGTGCTGGCTTGAAGGCTCATTTGAAGATGGTATAGTAGTCATGGGAAATAAGAACAAAATTGATAGATACATTATTTAATAAAGGTTTTCCCTTTTTGCCTACTGCATTCCACTTTACTAATCACTATAATATTTTCCAGTAAGTCATCTCATCTCATGTTATGTCCAAAGTACAACAGCCTCAGTTTAGTCATCTTTGTTTCTAATGAGAGTTCAGGCTTGATTTGCTCCAGGATTCATTCATTTGTCCTTTTACCATGGATGGCCATGGTATCCCTAGTAGTCTTCTCCAACACCACATTTTAAATGAGTTGATTTTCTTCCTGTCAGCTTTCTTCACCATCCAGCTTTCACACCTATACACATAAATCTATATAAAGATTATACCATATAAAAACAGTATAAAGAAGGAATGGGAATAATCTGACCTTCCAGATGTTTTTGGCTTGCAAGTCCATCTTATCCAGCATAACCACTGTCAAGGAGTGCTGGGAACGACAATCTTCCAACATCTTGATATAGGTAACTTGTTAAAGAGAGTCATAATTTTAGTGAAAACACAGATTTTTCTGGGAATTCTATTTTAGGTTAGATCTAGAGGTACTCTATAGGATTGAGGCAAAAAAGAGGCATTGGTTCCAACCACAGATGGAGATGGAGTAGACTTTTGTAGAGAGCTCTAAAAATCATTATGTGTAAGAATACCATGAGTTCCAGCAAATTTCCCTATTCTTTCTTCGCAATTCAATATACTCAGATTCAGCTGTCTGTATAATGGCAGCTGGAGTTGTGATATCACTCAGCAGCTAAAGGTCCTCTGTCCAAGCTATGATGGAAGACCATATGAACTGAAATATAGCCTTTCAGGCTCCTCTATCTATTCAGCACATGTGATCTTGGCAGGGGAAGAGGTGGCTTTTCTTGGCAATGTCTAATAATGATGGAAGGTTTTTCACTGAGCCTTTTTATTAATGAGTTCCTCTTAGAAGGGGCATTGGAAGAGGATGAGACAAACAATCAGGAACACAGAATTCATCTGACTGTGGGTTATTTTGATTTAGCTTATTTTTCCCCCCAAAGGAAGAAAACAGTTAAGTGACAACTTCATCAGGCAAAGACTTCAGGGTTAGCTGCATTACCTTCTAAATTTGTGGTTAAGCCTGCAACCTTAAGGGAAAACAGCCCTAATGATGAAGCACTGAGAGGCTCCAATCTGTCCAAATCTCCACTGTGCTCTTGCCAACTGGACAGAATTGTGGAGGAAGCAATTTCTCAAGTCTTTTCCCTACCCGTTGTGTTGAAAAAACGTTGAGAATAAAAAATTCCCCCTCATTGTAAGAGTAAGAAATTCATTTTTATCCACAATACAGCTAATCTAAATCCTTCACCCCATGGTTGGGGGCATGCGTGGATAGCTGAAGGAAATCCTGTGCCTAGGTCCCAAGTAGTCAGTCTAAGTGAGAGAAGGCTGCTTTACATATTACGTATGTATAACAGTGTCTTTTCTTACTTTGGAGCTGCATTTATGGGTCCTACTTAGCACATAGGTTCATTTAATGATTCAGAACAAGTTAACCAATGGCCATTTCTGCACTAGACTATTATAGTGCTATTATTCCACTTTCAACAGCCTGTGGAATTCTGGGGTTTGCAGTTTAGGGAGGAGCATTTAGAATTCTCAGCCAGAGAACACTTTGACCTTAGTAAACTACAAACCCCAGAATTCCACAGGATGTTGAAAGTGGAATAATAGCACTATAACAGTCTAGTGCAGAAATGGCCAATGTGTACCACCATGTGTAATGGATATGACACCTTTGAGCAGGCAGATGGATTCTAGAATCCTTAGCATCACAGGCAAATATTAACATCTGTCTAGTGGCATTATAGAAGTAAATCTTCATTAATTTTTTTCTCACAGACACAAATGATTTTTTTCTCACAGACGCAATTACCATTTTTTTTCTCATCACTGTGAGGAGGTCAAGACTATTCACAGCACAGGATTTACTTTTTGCCAAAAATTGCAGCATTTTGTATGTAAAACCAGTTTCTGTATGGAAAACCACACTTTTTGTGGAGAAAAGAACATTGTCAGAGCAGAAAATGCTGTTTTCTGTGCAGGAAAATTCTTGTTTTGCAATGGAAATGTTATTTCCTGTGCAGAAATGTTGTTCTCTGCACAAAAAAATGTCATTTGCATTGCAAAAATTCATTTGCATTTTTAACAGAAAATAAATCTTGCATCTGTCCCATGTATCTAGGATTCTCCTTGTCAGAGTTTCCTGACACTTGAAAACCCAATTTAAAAAAACAAACATTTTATTGTTTTATTTTATTGTTAATCTTAACTAGATTAAACCTATCAAATCAGTGATATTTACCTATGTGTTGACTCACCAGGGAACAATATGTCAGTAGGCCTACTCCAGTTAGGACTAACAAGTAAGATACAGACTCTTATCCCTAAGTGGCACAAAAAGGTTTATTTTGTATTTAATAGTAGACAGCCAGCATGGTGTAGTGGTTTAAACATTGACTGTGATTTTGGAGACCAGGATCTGAATCCCTGCTCAACTAAGGAAATCCATTGGGTGAACTTGGGCAAGTCATACTGTCTCAGCAGCTGTCTTGTCAAAGAAAACTCTTTGATAAGGGAAACCTCAGAGTCAACATAAAGTGGAAATGATGTGAAGGGACAACAGTGCCTTCTAGATTGTTTCAATTTTGCCTGTCAGGTCAAGGTTTGAAACCGGACTTGGAACTGGGAAAATATAGTGTAATAAATCTCCCTGCTACCAAGTTACTTATACTGTTCTCATAGTTACTAGGATAGGAGATGGGTCACAGTTTCCTTTGTTTGCCTCTGCCTTACAGTACGCTAGGGATCCTTCATTCAGCTGTTTTGTTGGGAGTAATGTTCCCCAGCCTAGGGACCCATTACCGAGCCATAGAGGTTAGGAGCGTTGGCCCTGGGATTTCAGGATAGAGTTTGTTGCTGAAGGGTGCATTTCTATTCCTTGCTGTGAGTGGATGCCGAAAGCAATCAGCTGAAAGTCTTACTGTGGACCACCTGCTGCACCATTTACCACCAATACAATATCTTATACCAGTGATGTGGGGCAGTTTTCACTACCAAACAACATCTTGGGGAGGCCTGGAATTGCAGCCAGTTTCGGCTCAGAACATCATTGAATTAGGCAGAGCCTCAGGCCATTTCCACACTAGGCTGTTATAGTCCTATTATTCCACTTTCAACATCCTAAGGAATCCTGGGGTTTGCAGTTTAGGGAGGGGCCCTGAGGACTGAAGCCCCAGGATTCCATAGGATGTTGGAATAATAACACTATAACAGCCTAGTACGGAAATGGTCTCAGTCACAAAAAAGAAGCTTGAAGTCCTGTTTTCACCTGAATGCATCTCAAAAGTAGAATTTATACTATGTAATAACTGAGCTTCTCAAAAACATAAAATAAAATGTGTCAGTAAAAACTGTAATAATACAAATCACCCTAAAACAAAATGAAGCTAACATCAGCATGTAATAAAAGCAGCAACAGGGATAAAATTGTGAAAAGATCTAAAAACACTAGGGATTAGGGAAAAAAAAAACAATTCCTGAAATGTGTAGAAAAATAAAAAGGTTGTCACTGAGCACCAAAAAATCAAATAAAATCATAATGTGGGTACTGGGTGAACTTAAGAAGGTGTTCCATAGAGTGGGTCCCACCTCTGAGAAAGCCATCTCTCTGGTAGTCACCTGTCTCATTTAATTTTGTAGGGAACTTGGATGATACCCTTAAAGTTAAAGAAAATAAGGCCATTTCCACACGTGGCGGTGGAAACACCCTGTCCCGGTGCTTATCGGACTTCTTGGCTCGACGATGTAGTCCAGGCTGCTCCGGAATAGTGCGTGGCTGCCGCTCCACACTGCTCCGGGGACGAAAATGGTGGCTTCCGGTTGGTGGAGGCTCTCTACCAACTGCCGAAGCTCGCCAGCCTAAAGCCCGCCCCCGGCAGATCTGCAGGCTCGCACTGGTGCGAGCCTGCAAATCTGCATCGGAGCACCAGAACAGAGTAGCATGCTCCCTGCTTTTGAACGACCTGTTTAAACAGGTCTTTAAAAAGCACGCTGCGCAACCACTTCTGGACATTCCGGAGCAGACTGAGGTGCAGAATCACAAAAAGTAGCCGGACCCAGTCCACTCTACGGTGCAGACGTCCTCTTTGGAGGACGCTCTGCACCATTTTTTTTTAGCCTGTGTGGAAATGGCCTAAGTATGAGATGAGATTGTCCTTAAGGTTCAAGAAGCTTCGGGCTAGATATGGAGCAAAAGAAGGAGGAAGAGGTTAAGAAAAGGAAGGAAAAAAAGCAAAATTGATACAGATTTAAAACACAAAGCAGAGAAAGCAGAAAAGAAGTTTGTGTTTTGTTTTGTTTTCCTTGTCATCTGCAGGAACATTTTTAACACAAGCATTTTCAAGTTATGTTCATATTATGAACACTTTGATTTAATATCTCATATTCTGGGCCTCCTTTAAGACAGTTTGGTATGTCATGTGCCATAGAAAAGTCTAGGATATTGTAAAAACTGCAATGGGTATAAGAAATAAGGCAACAAAGGGCATTAAAAAAAATCACTTCTATGTGGCTGATCAAAGAGTTATGTGCCTCCAACAGATATAGTTCACTTTTTGGTGTAGTAAATAGAGCCCTGAAGTTTGAAAGAACAATTTCATCCATATTCTCTATGGACTTCCAAATATTTCTACTAATATTTATGCAAAGAAGGAAAGGAAAAGAAAGGAAAATGTGACCGTTTGTGAATTTGAAAAGAAGAAACCATGACAGAAAACCTGACAAATTTGGATACCTGCTGATCTCAGGCACAGAGCTTGCAGACAGGTGTTTCCCTGCTTTCCTTTCTTTTAATTTTTACCTTTTCTTCAGTCACCTCTGATATTTTGGATTCACCCTGTTATCCCAATAACAGACCCCATCCTGGGGAATATAAATTTGATATCAAATATGCCTGCCATGCCAGAGAGGTTGCCTGGGTAGGTACGTAGACAAATAGGTCGAACGACCCAAACTAGGTCATGCCAGGAAAATCTCTAGTCACGTTTCCCCAGAAGACCTCAAGCTAACCATATCCTCATGGACCAAGGATCCCTAGCCAAAACCAGCCAACTTGAGGGGATTATTGGGTTTTCCCTAGGTTGAGCAACTCTGACTTTAGAAAATCCTACACCGTGAGGCCCATCTGCATGAATCAATCATGCAAACTACCAAGTTGCTATTGTGGGGCATTTCTCCCTCTATTTTGGCCATTGTTCTTCCCAGAAGAGGGCCTGCCCTTGAGGTACATTCTGTCCTATAAGTAGTCCCAGTTTTTGAGGGTCTCTTTGGAGAACTCCCCACCGCACTAGCAGACTGGCACTCTGTTAGTCGAGTGATTCCCTCAGCTGCCTCTCTTTGCTGAGCTCTGTCCTTCTCGCTGCTTCTGGGACTGAAGACTTCAGGATAGGTGCAGTATCACTGCCTTTACACCCTCTCTGCTGAATTTCCTATCAATTTTCACCTCTTTCTCTTCTTCATAGGCCTGTGTGCATGAATGAGTGAGTGCGTTGGTGCGTGAGAACACATTTATTAATAAAAACCATGTATTAGTACATGTGTATGGCTTTTTGTTTGGCTTTTTGTTACCCCTGTAAACATTGGGTAAAAGATTCTGCTGGGTTACCCTGCCCCTCGCTTTGCCATTGCCAGTGCTCCACTAATTTCCCCAACTTTTGTATCTTGGAGGAAATCACGGTGTCCTCCAAGGGACCCCCAGAAGTCAGGGTAACACGCTTTCCATTGTTCTGAATGAAAGTGAGCATAATATCTCCAGCCACAGAGTTGGAAGAGCTTCAGTCGAGGGTGGCCAGGTCAGGACAATTTCAGGGCCAGATCCTGAAACCTAGGGCCAGATCCTGAAACCTGGGGCCTGACCCTATGATGTCATAGGGTCAGGCCCCAGTGATGTTACAAGGGTAGTGTTATATGGGGCAGCCCCTTGTAATACCATTAACCATGATACATCAAACATTAACCACAGTTGCACATCACATACTATTCAAATAAAAAACAGCACTTCTAACAAATGATGTAAACACACACACACATGTTCAGACAGTGTTCTCACCCTGAAATTTCTCCTCTCATCCTGAGTTTGGAAAAGAGTGATCAGACTTTGAGAATCAGAACCAAGCCTGAGATTCAGTACCCTATCTCTATTGCAAGTCGGGACACATTGAAGTTATGAGATGGCTGTTGTACCTAATGATCCCAAGGCCTTTGCCACCCTGCCCTCAACATATAGTCTCACAGCCCCTTCATCTATCCAAGTACATTTGTGGGAGGAGCAACAGCAGAGAAGATGCAGAGAAGGTAGTTTGTTATGTCAGGGTTGGCAGGATTTGGCTCCTCTGAGCATGAGCAGAGTGCAATCTGTGACTCAAGGCTTCGCTGCAGCAAAGGGTCCCAGTGAAGCAGAAAGAATTCCAGAGGCTCATTAAGTAAGACTTAGAGGCTGAATTTATTGCCACACTCTGAGATAAGGCTTAGCAAAAACATGCTAGCATTCCAACAATTAGACAAACAGGAATAACAGAAGATAACAGAGAAAAATTGGGCAGCATCCCCCTTATGATCAGTATGCTGCCAATGGCATGGCAGGTCCATCTAACTGGCAGCTGGTCAAGGCAAACACCAGCCTTTTTATGCTACCTTGTCACCCTGCAACAAGTGGGGTGACCCAATCAGTGCTCTGGCATGTGTCCTTCTCTAATACACAAGACATAGCCATAACAATCCTGCTGGCCTTGCACCTGGCTATCTGGCCACACCACCTCTTCCCTTTGCCATCCACTCATAGGAAAACTTTGCCTGCCCAGCAACAACCTTGACATGTTATATCAATGGGTCCTGGGACCACAGGATTATGTCCCACATGCCTTCAAAAACATTCTGAATGATCAGTCTATCATTGACCATAACAGTGAATATGGAACTGTCATATACTGGGATAGTGTGTCAGAATATTGGAAGCTAGGACATTATGACAGGAAATGACCATCAGATTCAAGCTTTTATTGTGAGCTTCCCAAAGGAATCCAGCTGGCCAGTATTGGAAGCAACAGGACTTTGTTCTGACTCAGTAGCAGTAATCTGATCTGATCACACCTCTCAGCCAATGTGCAGACTGAAAAGACGCACTTGTCAGACGGATATCACTGAATGCTTTAGTACAGACATAAAATATAAACAGATGCATCAGTCCAAGTCCTACTAGTAATAAAGCATTTCTTATGCAAAAGGAAATTACTCTTTTCAAGCCAACTAGTTGAATGCTATAAAATATTTATAATTCTAATTTTCATTTACATATTTTTGCCTATTAGGTGTGTGTGCATGCATAATTATATGTGCATGTATATACATATTTATACGTGAATCTATCTGCTTATAGATACACAGACACACAGACATACACAATTATGCCCATATTTTAAATTCACTTCTACTGTGGCTTTAGTTTCCATTGCTTCTTCACAGCATCCATCCCAGAGGTCTTGTTTTCTGTCTCTTCCATTTATACTGAAACCCTGATGAGCAGTACAAATGAACAATGAAACAATAAAGCTATATGAACATAAAACTGATTAGATTTCCCCCCTCTAGGACAGATTAATAAGAATTATTTAAATGAATAGACTATTTTTATATATAGCCACTCCTCTTTCAACTAATACGATTAATCCAAATGTGATGCTTGGTTAAATGGAGAAGAAAAGAAACACAGAGAGATCTGCCTTAGGAATAAAAGCCTGCTATCAGGTTATTTTTACAAGAGAGAGAGAAGGAAAAAATTTCACATATGTAAACTTTGCACTGTTACTTTCTGCCACCTTTTCTTCCACAGGACTTGAAGCAATGTGAAATGACATGAGGGAATAGAGGAGATTGCTTGTTTATGAAATCCATATGATGACTGAGGATTCCATACAGATAATACCAGCAATGAAGATGAGAATGATTAAGCTGTAACTCCACTGCTCTGATAATTGGCAAAATATATTAACTGGCAGATATGTTTAATTGGCATAAAATAGAAATCATATAAATGTAAGGTCATGTGGAGGAGGAAGTCAGACTGAAAGAAAAAAAAACAGGTCAGAGGGGCCCTGATCATGGCTAAGAATGGCTCTTGCAAGGAGAACAAAAGGCATCTCCAAGAAGAGCAAAAACCTCTGTGATTTGCATATCCTGTGGAAGACAAATCCATAAAACTGGCCACCAACTTAAGCTGACACGTATTTGTTGGAAATTTCAAAACAAAGAGCTTTTGCTTGGTTGATAGGGTTGGTTCAGGAAAACATGAAGATTTCAAACAAATGCATACTTGTATCATCCTCACACCTATTATCCTTTTTCTGATTTCTGATCACACTGCCATCGAAATCTTTTGCCATCCACATGTTAAAAATCATTACCATGCATTAAAACCATTAATCCATCCTATTGTTTTCGTCCACCCTGGAAATCCTTTGTTGTCCTACCAGAAAGTCACACCTCCAGGGCACATTTTGGGGTACAAGGGGACCCTGCTTTTGGATCCTTGACATAGCACTTCAATTTCAGGCATCTTCCCTGTCACTCTACCCTTTGGACATTAGTCCAAGTCAGACCACCACTTCTCTGCTTCTCTCTCTCTGGATGGTAAATAACACCAAAATTCCTTTCTATTCCTCTAATCTTCCTCCCATTCTTTCAAGTTAGCCTTGTGTGATTGCTTGTGCATGTCTATTTGTGCATGCATGTATACTCCCCCAGTAAAAAAACATTTAAATTGCACTATAAGTTTTCTGACTGGTCTCTTTCGAGTGACCTGGTAAACAAAGGTGAAAAGGTCCTGAAGTTATTGCCCCTTGCAATGTTCTTAGTTTGAGTTAATTAATTCCCTATTTTTACATTTAATTGCAGGTTCTGATATAGGACCTCACAGGGTCCTATGGTTTGGGGGTAACAAAGCCAATTGTCAATATTTTTACCATCTTTTGGGAGTCTTTACACAAGCCTCCTTGAATGGGCTATCTTAGCCTGTAAGATGTGTAACCTGAAGATTCATAAAAAGAAGAAGTGAGGAGGAAGGGGAAAAAAGGAATGTAGTAGCACCTTTAAGCTTGTTTCTTTTTTAATTGTGGATATATCTTTTCTTCGAACCTGATTTTTGGTAAACAGATTTTGTTACTGCTCTGGCTAGCCCGAGCTTTGGGGATATAAAAGATATCTATTGATATCACTAATTCAGCTTCACATATCTCTTCCACGTGCTTTCGAGGCGCCCGGACAAGCACGCATACCGGCTCGCCCGATAATTGCTGTAATATTCCAAAACAATACAGGCAGGCCAGAAACAGCTGATTCGCTGCTTTAGGAGACCTCAAGGCAAGTACCTCCATTAGGTATGCAAGCAACTTTCAAAAGATCCTCTGCCTAGCGCTGGCAGCTTGATGATCGAACCATACAACGCTCAAGTACTCCACGTTTGCATACCGGCTATACTATTGACAATTTGGCTCTAACTCAATCATTCAAATTCTGACCTTTCGGAGGCTTTGTCTCCAGCTCCAAATCTATTGTTTTCCCAAAGTCCGACCTAGCCTGCGGTCACAATTCTCCTTATAAAAACCCCTGACTTCGAGCGCTTCCTTGGATCGCTCCCGAGTTCCAGACCGCCTTGCTGCTGCTTCGCTTGGCGAGCTTCCCCTCAGCTCCACGTGCTGAGATACATCAAACCCCAGCTTCGCTCTCCATTTTCTTCCGGACTTCAGGGCAGGTTTCGTATCACCCGAACCAACTATCCCTCTGAAAATCCCACTATCTTACTCACACCTTTATTTCCATTAGTTATCTGTGTGCTTGTGTTGCTTACATTGTGTGCCTGTATTTAATAAAGATCATTCATTATTTTCCAACCGGTCTGCTTCTTGGCTTGGCCTGACCCCGTAAACACTGGGTTACAAGATTCCACTAAGTTACCCTGCCTCTCGTTTTGCCAACTAGTGCTCTAAACTAATTTCCCAAATTTAAGGTTATTTAGGTGTCCCCCTCGGGACCCCCAGAAAACAGGGTAACAATTTACTGCTTTCACACATCAACGGTAGCTGTGAACATCTGAAAGACCTATATCACCTTATGCAATTCTGAAAATTTGGGGCAAGGGTCATGATTTGCATTCTTCTAGATCCTATGACACCCCATTCCATTCCCACAATTGTGTAAATATGCTTTATACTCGAGCTTCTATTATTGCTTGGTATTGCATCTGAAGAAGTGGTTTTATATCCAGGAGTGCTCATAATTTTAAAAGTGCTGTTACATTCCCTTCCCGCCTCCCTTTCTGTGCCTCCTTTATGTGTTGCAAGAGACTAGCACAGCTGCTTCTAACTACTGAAAATTCATGTTATCTCTCCAACCTTCTTTGGTGTTCCAAAGACTGTTCTGATTAGAAGAGTAGTACAGTGAACCATTTGCTCCATTTTGAATCCCACAGGATCTGATCTGGGCACATAAGTGATATGGTGATTTGAGTATACTGATGGTGTTGCTGGAAAGGACATTTTGAATCAGAGTGCTGTATCACCTTTACAGAAGCTCAGTTTGGTTACTTGCTTGAGTGTGTAGAAAGCTAAATGGGTGATGAAGATATGGGTGAGGAAGCCCCTGAGTGTTCCCACATTTGTGCTGTAAGAGTAAAATTTGAACTGCAAGCTATCATCATGACAGTTTCAGTAGTGACCCCTCCCCCTTGGAGAGTGCAAAATAAAAATAAAATAAATGCAGGAAGCTGTATTGATCTCTAGATAAAAGACAATATTCAATATTCCTTTCTATCAGAAGCAGTCTTTTGTACAGCTGTTCACTTAAAACCAAACCATCCCAAAAGACTTTGAATCTCAATAGGGATCTCTCATAAGAATACATGTAGCTGGGAAACTCTATTTCCCTTCCAGCTACCATGACTATTGATGCTGAAATCAAAGGGAAAGGGTAAATCCAATGGAGGTGACAGATGAGGTCGTATTTCCTGCTAATAAATAAATACCAGAACTTTGACTCTATTAGCTTTAGATCCACTACACTACTGCCTCTCACACCGAGCAGTGTTACAAACTTTCATGCATGCATCGAGCACAAAGGCTTGAAGAGGGCTCTCTAACTGAATTTGGCTAAAAATCATTACAGAGTTTCTGTGACTGGGAACTCTGATAGATTAGGGCTCCTATTCACAAGAGCCAAACAAAGCCCTCTTTAGGGGCCGCTCACACTAAACTGCCATAGCCCTTCAGCTACCATCACTGCCTCCAGTGGAATCCCAGGGACAGTAGTATGGTGAGGCCATAGAATGCTCTGGCTGAGAATCCTAAATACTTCCCCCTGAATGGCAAATTCCAAGATTTCGTATGATGTTGCCATGGCAATTAAAGTGGAATCTATGTACTGTACTATGAAATGTGAAAGGGCCTCAGGTCTTTGCTGTCAGTGTGTGAAAATCTGACATACTTCTGGGTGCTCAGGAACCATGAGATGGGGTACAGCTGATGTATGTGGTCACATCCATGTCCCTAATTTTAGCCCTCCACATGTTCTCCTGAACAACACTGAAGTGTTCGAGTGAACAGATGTCATGTCTGACTGTCTTCTAGGGAAATTTACTTGAGAATAAGCATCTCTAGATTGAATGTGTCATTACATGTTCTTTCCCAGGTGCTTGGGTCCTGCACCTCTGCTTTCTGCTGGTTCGCTTAAAGTCCTCCAGAGGAGCACCTGAAAAATTATCAGTTAGAACAAAAGATCAGAGTAGCTGCTTTGCAGTTATGTTCCACTGATATAGATGAGCAGATTTTTCCTCTTCCATTCCTTTACTGTTTCTCTTGCCTGCAGTTCATTCCTCCTGAATTTCTGCTTAATTTGGAGAATTTCTAAAATTGATTGCAGGACTGCAGCACTGTTTGCCACTGACTTCAGTTCCTTTGTCTTTTCAAAGAAACAATATTCCCACCTCTGTGTCAGCAAGACATACAAATGCCTTGATTAAACACTGCCAAGTGAACAGCGTAAAAACAAAACATTGAAATGACCATATGCTTGAGCCTGTTCAGATTCTTTTTCTGCATTGTTTTGCTCATGTGTTCATGTGCTCCTATGCAAAATGTCACAGAAACAACACAATCATATAGGCTCAGGGGATGGATAAACCATGGCAGACCAAATTCGGAGCTCTTCTACATTAGATCAGCAGGGCAGAAACTGGTATGGCTGCAAGAGGGAAAACAAATACAACAGTTTCAACGTTTGTTGTTTGTTTGTTTAAAATATTTATACCTCACTCTTGTTAATAGGCTATATATACCCCCATGCTTTGATAGTGTGTGTGTATGTATACACAGAAACACACAGACACACATACATACACTATATATATATAGTATGTATGTATGTGTGTGTGTATTTTTATTTTTATATATATATATATATATATATATATATATATAATTAATTAATTAATATATTTAACTGATGGCTATATTAATTGGCATAATAAAAATTATACTCTACTATTGCTGCATGGCCATGCTGGCTAAGAAGAAAAGCTGGCTGAACACATATATTGCAACATCAGGTCAGGAAATACCTCAAGGTGTAGCCAGGTCATAGTCAGGAAATCACCAGGAAACTCCAGTGATAATGAGCCTTCAACAACTCAACCTTTAAGAGACAATAGCATCCAAGATGTTCCCATAGGATGGCTGTCTTAGCTCCTCTCCCTATGACCAGCAAGACTTCCCTTTTGTCTCCACATCTGTGTATCTAGTGTTAAGACTGTTAGCTCATTCTGGACCCCACTGTCCACCTTCCAAACCCCATTGTTTATTCTGCCAGAGAGCCATTAATACCTTCACCCTCCAGGCAGAAATAGAGTATTTAAACTGTAGTTTTTGGCTAGCCAAATCACAGTACACTGTTTGCTGATCATCACTTTACCACTCCAGTTCTCTTTGTGTACTGTCCTTGGACTCCTGTTCTAAGCCATATCACTTTTTGCTTCTCTAGTGGATTGGTAAATATCACTCACTTTGCTCTGAAGATCTCACTATCCAAAACTTTCCTCTTTTTCCTTCAGTTAGCCTTGTGTGAGTGTGTGACTGCTTGGTTCTTGTGTGTGTGATTGCAATTATTCCAATAGAACAAATCATCTTTCTTTTGGATCTCTGGCTGGTTCTTACCTGTACTAGTACTGATAGACATAGGTGTAAAAGATCTTGTCAGGTTACCCCTTCCTCACAGGCCTCCTTTTACTATTCCCCACCATTTCCTGGAGGCACTGGCATTGTGAGTGGACTCCTGAGTCACCCACATTTTGGGGTGATATTCTTCAGGAAAAAAAAGTCTCTGGGGTGGCTTACAAATAATTAATTTGGCAGTTCTCTGCCCTTAGGCTTACATTCTAAATAAGATAGGACACACAAAGAAAAGGACACGGCATTAACTCCAGCAAATGTTGGCTGCTCTTCTCTTTCTCAGAGGCCAGAGCAGCAAAATGGAAGAAGCAACTCTCACCAGCCTGTGGTGCAAGGCATACTGGAGCTGTGTCTAGCTGCTCTTCTCTCCTTAAATACTAGAGTGATGGGAACTAGAATATGGTGGAAGGGCTCTAACAAGTCAATGGGGCAAAGGCATGATGGAGCCATGCCTGTCTGCACTTCTCTCCTAAGGGTGATTAATTTATTTATTCAAGCTGGGTGTGGAGGGAACTGGAAAGGCTTGGATCCAGCAGATCTAAAGGTCATCTTCTATCTGTTGGCAAACATAAGAGATGGTACAGGATCTTTCAAGCAAGGCAAGCAATTGACAAGACAGAATCTGAAGGATAGCTAATGTTTATATCTAAAGTTTATAAAACTAGAGACTAAAAATAAAGGAAATCTCAGCAAACACACACACACACACACACACACATCCATACATCCCATCTATCAACCTTCTCTCTAACATTCAGTTTCCCAATCTTCACCATCTTCACATGACTTTCCCACTAGATTGCCCTTGCATTGATACAGTACATACAGAAATTATATGTTTCTTGTTCATAACCAAATGTATGGTCTAATGGAGGAGAGAGAAAGAACAAGAGAAATAGCTGCAGGTTAAAGTGATGTAGGAAAAGAGAGGGTGTGGTAATGCTAACAAACAGGAAGGCTTCCCTTGGGCCCTTTCCACACCATCCTGTCACAATCTCAGCAGTGCCACTGCCAGGATGGGAGCAGGACCCAAATGTTCCCCTCTGCACCTCCCCAGCTGCCGGAAGATGGGTAACATTCCTTCCTTCTTCAGTGAAGCTGGCCTCTTCCTGTGGTGCACTTAGGAAGAAAGAACTTGATAGTGCTTCTCCCCTTCCCACATGGCCACTGGCAACACGATCATTGCGTGAAGGTAGGCCATTACCAGATTTTTTCCGATAATAGTATACCGCACAATCACAATGGCTGGAGATGTGACAGGAGTAGGACCGCAACAATATTGTGTGATGGGAAACGTCATGGACCAGCTTCTATGTCCCTATGCTATGATGTTGCCATTGTGTGGAAATGGCCTTAATCTCTGATAGCTCGAACCAGTTATGCAATAAGAGCTGCATGTAATCAATTCCTTTTTTGCAATAACTAATGCATAACTAAATTGAACTACAAATGAAACTTGAGGAGAAATAACTTCTCCTGTGGTGCATCTTTTAAAGTTATTTTTATAGTTACAGGTGGTTATACAGGTGACCTTACTGCTTGGATACGTATTGAACTTCATGACAGCAGCTTGTAGCATAATTTTATGTTTTTTCAAAAAATAACTGAGAGTAGCTATTTTAGTTATTTTTGAATAATAGGAAGGTAAAGAGTTATGCTGACAAGTTGTAGCTACATTGATAACTCATTCTAAGGTGTGAAATTGTAACAACATGTTTTTTGCTTTCATTCAGATAAAATGTAGGAAAATGTACATATACATGAAAAAGCAAAAGGACCAGAGAGTGGATATAAATGTTTAAGCAGCACTTGATATAAAGAGTGTTGCATTCTGACAAGTTTTATATGTATGATCTTATGATTTTAGTTTGAATTGATAACCTGTTTCCTAGATTGACCACTTTATATTACTGTTTTTAATCAAACTGTAAGTTTAAAATGTTGCAAGCCATGCTGAGTGTGGGAGGGTGGGATATGACACTGTCTTAATAAAATAAAATACAATAAAGCATGTAGTAAAAATAATCCTCCTTATCAACTGCCCAAGATGCCCAAGTGACCAGAGAAACTAAGGCCAACTCCAAAGAGAACATGCCTGAATATATTTTCTCCAGTCTTGAGGATTCTTCTGGTTCTAAAATATCTAATTCCCTGACATCTTGAAATAATTAATGTCCCTGATGTCCATGAAAGAGAAGTTGATTTTGTCTGGATAGGAAAGGAAAAGAAAAGAAACCTGATGGGATGAAATCACACAGAGGTTGCTTGTAACCCAGCTCTTCTGTTTGTTTTAAGGGACTAGAGGCATTTTCTTTTTGGCAAGACATTATAAAAAGCTGATATGGGGTATGGAAAGGCTAAGCAGTCCTGAAGGCCTTTAACCTCTCAGGAATGAACCAAGCATCCATTATGCCTCTGGTGAGTGGTAATGAACCATTCATGTTCTTATGCCTCAGGGTCTTCTTAATGCTATTAAAATGTACTTGGCTGTAAATGAGAGCAAAAGTGTAAAAAGAAACAAACTATATGGGGAAACAATTAAAATGAAAAGAGCCCCAAGAGCAAAGACAAAAGCAAAAGGCAGATGATTGCAAAGATGTTCATCTCAATTATTTGCAATAAAAAACCTGGTCTGATTTATGGGAAGGACTGGGTCAGCTATTTACTTTCCATCCTCCTGTTTTTCTTTATATTTTTTTAAAGGAGCAAATGGGTAGGCACTTCACTGTCACAGACTGTACTATATTATCTAAAGTTTCACAAAGGAACTTTTTTTCTTAATGAACTGCTTTGGGGTTTCACTGTATAATAGAGAAAGCCAAACGAGCAATGCTACTGCTGTTGCAAGATAAAACTTTTAAAATTACATGTAAAATATGCCTTTTCTGTTACAAAATAATGCTTCCTTGGCAGCTTCTGTTTATATTTCAATGGCAAGGGAACTTGGCAATTATGTTCGTGGAATAACACTAGATTTAAGTAGACTGTGTATCAACAATTGGGAAGAGTGGCATCTCTGACCAGAAATCCACTTTATTTTGTAAAAGAGACACATTTATAGAATCCTGGAATTTTATAGTTTTGACAGCCCATGGAGGTTATTTAATTCAGTCACCTGCTCAGTACAGGGATTTTGCAGCAGTTCCATCCCAGATAAATGGATATTCAGACAACCATTTTCCAGGCAGCTTGCTCTACTGACAAGCATCTTGAAAAGTTTGGAGGCTTCTCCTCAGTTTAGCTGAAATAGAGGAGGCTCTTTTGTTTTTGGAAAGTTACCTTTCACATTAGGGCTGATGTTCTTTGCCTCTTTGCTCTGCTCCCACTCCTGTTAATAAGTCAGTGCCTATGTGACACTTGTGTTACAGTTCTTAATTTTAAGAGTTTTGAACCTTCCCTGCTCAGGGCGATGTAATTCATGCCAATGGTGATGAGGGTGGTCACCAGACTTGATGACTATATGATGTCAGTCTCATAGCTCCTGGACTTACCTCATTGAACTGAGATTGCCCTGCCAAGCACCCTGTGTAATGTACTGTACTTCTGAAGTGTGTGTGTTTGTAAGGATAAGAAGGCCATGCAAGCAACAATGTAAAAGCATGGGAGAATCCCTAGAGTCTTCTGTAGAAGGCCTAGACAGACTTTCCATTCACCTGAATGGACTGCTACATCACCATGCCTCCAGCATTAGGGAGCACTTTCCCCTTCTGTCTAGGTACAAATATTTCTTTTAAAAAAATGTATGCAGTTTCATTGCTATAATACAAAATAAAATATAAAAATCTATTTTAAAAAGATTAAGTGCACATTTAGGTTGGTTATTTTAAGCCTCAGTAGCATATTTTTGTTGGTAAATGTGAGAAATACTACCAGATTATCATACACACATTGGCAAGGCAGGGGCTGAAAAACAACCAATGCCATACCCACCTACCCCATAAATGGTCTAACAGAGAAAGAAATATGCCCAATCTTCTGTGTAAAACATATAATACTGACTTCATTTACTATATTGTTCATAATCAAATAAATGGTCTTGCTACTGCCCTGGCTAGTCCGAGCTTTGGGGATATTAAAAGATATCCTCTCGATATCACAATTGGGCTACACTTCTCTATTCCTCTCCACGTGCTTGCGAGGCCACCGGACAAGTACATAGACAAGCTCGGTCGCTAATAGCCGTAATATTCAAACTACAATACAGGCAGGCCAGAAAATAGCTGACTCACTGCTTTAGGAGACCTCCAGGCAAGTACTCTAATTAAGTATGCACGCCACTTACAAAAGAGCCTCTGCCCCGCGATGGCAGCTTGATGGGTAACCTATGCAATACCCAAGTACTCTGCATTTGCATACTGGCTACTCTATTGAGAACCGCTACGATAACTCAATCATTCTGATTCTGACCTTTCGGAGGCTTTGTCTCCAACTCCAAATCTATTGTCTTGCCCCAAGTACGGCATAGCCTGCAGTCACAATTCTCCTTATAAAAACCCTTGATTCTGAGACCTTCCTCGGAACGCTCCCGAGTTTCATCCCACCTTGCTGCCGCTTTGCTTGGCGAGCCTCCCCTCAGCTCCATGTGCTGAGCTACATCACACCCCAGCTTCGCTCTCTATTTTTCCGGGCTTCAGGACAGGTGAAGTATCACCCAAACCAGCAATCCCTCTAAAAATCCCTCTATACCACTCCAACCTTTATTTTCTTTAGTTATCTTGTATTAGTGTGTCGCATACACTGTTTTGCTTGTACTTAATAAACATCATTTATTATTTCAACTTCTGTGTTCTCCTTGATTCGACCCGACCCCGTAGACATAGGGTTCAAGATCTCGCTACGTTACCCTGCCTCTCATAACGTTAAGCAGTGCTCTGAGCTAATTTTCCCCACCTTTAGTTGAGCACATTTTGGTGTCCCTCCCGGGACCCCCAGTTCACAGGGTAACAGTCTAATGGAGGAGAGGGAAGGAGAACAAAATGATGGCAGGTTAGAATAATATAGAAAGGGAGAAGGAGTGATAAAGCAAACAAATAGGAAGCCACGAGAATGTAAATTAGCAATTAGTGATTATAGGCAAGCAAAGGGTATGTGTGTGTGTCTCATCAAGTCACTTGTTGACCTATGGTGACCACAAGATTTTCATAGGAAAAGAATACTCAGAAGTGGTTTGCCAGTTCCTTCATCTGAAATATAGCCTATGGCACCTGGTATTATTGGCAGTCTTCAATCCAAGTAACTCTTAACAACTTTTATCTTCTTGCCACTGTTAGGTATTATACAGTTTGGGTACACAAATGGAATTGCAGATAATATTTTAGGAGACTTGGGGAGGGAGAGGCAGAAACAGTGGTAGACCAGAGCTGCCATTAAAGCCTTCACTCTCAAAAATAGCCATGACATCAATAACGCTCCTGTTTACCAGCAAGATCTCTTGTTGTCGACTGTTTCAAATGCCAGCAGTCCTTTAAATACCACTAACATTGTGAGCTCCTCATTTAAACACATATTAGCAAGGCAATCCTTCAATCATAAACTTGCCACTAAGACATAAAGGAGATGATTACTGACATTTTGTGACCTTTTCAGAATTACCCAAGGGAAGGAATATAATGAATATCCCAGACTCAGAGTGACCCTTGCGACTCTTGATATAAAAGCAAAGGAGAACCAAAACAAAACAGAATTGTGATAGAAGCCATTTCTTCACTTTTCTGGTTCACTTCTAAAGTGCAAATGAATTGATGAAATACCTTGATCTACGGAAAAGCTTTTCTTAGAGGCCTGCAGTCATCATTAGCTGCCTCGCATGCTGGATGTACACAGCCGATGAAGAAAATATGACATCTGATTTTAACTTGGTCTATTTGTGTTGCAAAATACAAAGAAGGAAGGCAGTTGCGATTGCAGATCCTACATTAATTATATGCCAATTTAATTGACTCAGTTTTCCCCAAAGTACCCTGAAAAGTACTTCTGTTAAAGATCTCTAAACATCCATCACATCAATGTAGATCCCAGGTTTGTCTGCAATGTAGATAGGACCTAATATATAATGACTGCTTCAGTGCCTAATTGAAAAACATTACAGTGTTTAAAATGTCAGTATGATTATTAATCCTTTTATCTTTTAAATATTTTTTCAGCTACTACATTCCACAAATCAGCTGAATTTATGTGTCAGTCTGATAAGCTCATTTACAACATTGCTATAATTATTCATCCTGAATGCAAGGCCAGCCAAAGTGACCCTCTTATTGATCTGGCTGCATAGAGATATGACTCTTTAGGAAAGCATCTTTTGATTAGCAAAGGTAGTTTTATGAATTTATTTGCAAAATGAGAAGAATGAAATAAGACAAAGCAATCATAAAGCTCCTAGCCTCTGATTGCTTAAAAAAAAAAATAGAACAAATCTAGTTCTACCAAATCTTTTTTCATTCTAGAAGCACAGATGAAAATTATTACACATAATGGTTAATTGAACAAAAAGGTAGAATGAATTGTGGATGTCTGCTCCATGTAAGCCCTTTCTGCAGGAGGCTGTCATCCTGACGTGGGGATGGGAGAGGAGCAGGATTGTGATGACCCTTCTGCATGACGTCATTGCAGTCCTGTCCTTCTCCTGTCGCCAGCCAGTGTGATCACAGATTAAATCATTGACGGGTTTCCCCTATCAATGACCCGTGATCACATGACTGTCTCGCATTCACCTGTCCTGTGGAAGGCCTGGAAGCGTGATGGAGACACGTCTTGCCCCAATGCAGCATGGGAAGTGCCCAGCTGTGCTGTGGAAGGAAGAGATGTGTCCATCACTCTCCCTTCTGCAGGGAGCTGGTCCAGTTTTGGAGGGGAGTGTTCCTGTCATGCTCTCTTCCTGGCAGACCCTCTGCTGGGATCACCACTGGAGGACAACAATATAAGGTAAGGTGCGGAAAGGGCCATAGAGTTGGTTTCACTTGTTCCTTTCTTCGTCTACATCTTTTCTTCCATTTCTATAGATGCACTTTTTTTTTTAATAATTGGGAGGTCCATTCAAATTACATGGGTAAAAATTATCGCTGATATGTGATCTCTTCATATTATAAGTAATGTCATCTGGACCATCTTTGTAGGATGGAAATAATTCCAATAAAGAACAAACAAGCAATTGTATTTGGGAAGGAATTGGTTAACCCACAAAAATAACATTATATGCACATGATGTTTTATGACATACTGTCTCTAGCCTATAATTTAACGTGGCATCAAACGACAGATTTTCCTTCAAAACTGATTTGTGAGCAACCTAATAGAGATGTTGTGCATTATATATGTTGCACATAGGTTTAATTCAGTACCAACTTGTCTGTCTTGAAATTTAAATGAGGCTCTTGATTGATTTACAGGTGTATTTATACAATGTCCTCTAATACTAACTTAAATTTAATCACACTTGCAATGAATGCAATATGAACTATAAAGTAGTGATGTAGACTTGAGTCAATTGGCTCAGACTCATGTCTGACTTAAGTCACTTCAGTGACTTGACTTGGACTGAACTCAGCAGTTAAGGATGTGCTGACTTGACTCGACTCGTGACTTGATGTTTTAAAAATGTTGCTTTCTCTCCTTCCTTTGTCTGTCTGTGGCCCTTTCTGCACCTTACCCTTTCACAAAGTCGTCTGGTGGGGATCCCAGCAGTGGCTCTGCTGGGAGAGGACTCGATTGGGAGTGCTCTCCTCTGTACTGGCTGGCTTCCTGTGGAAGGGAGCATGATGGCCATGACTCTTCCTTCTGCAGCACAGCCAGGTACTTTTCCAGGCTGCACTGGGGCAGGAAGCACAGCGATCTCGTTTCTTTGGCTTCCACAAGACAGATAAATCTGGGATGGTGGCGTGATCACACGTCATTGATGTGGAAAACCTATCAATGATTTAACCCACGATCATGCTGCCTGGGGATGGGAGAAGGATGGAATTGCAGCAGTGTCATGCAGAAGCATCCTCATGGCCCCATCCTTCTTCCACCCCCATTGTGGGATGGGAGGGTGCTGTGGAAAGGGCCTCTCCCTCCCTCCCTCCCTCCCTTCCCTCCCTCTTCCTTTTGTTTCCTTTTTTTTTTTTTAATACCTGTGAGATTCAGAGAGCCTCTAAGTGGGTGAACATTCTCTCCACATCCTCCTAGAGGTCATTTTAGGGCATTTTGGAGCAGAACTTTTCTTTTCTTTCTTTCTTTCTTTTTTTTTAACTTGCAATATTTTTGTTCCTGGCCTCCGGGTGCCACAGAAATGACACTGGGCTGCATGCAGCTCAGAGGTTTTCTTTGCTCACCCTTGGAGGATAAGGCTGGTGATCGTTACTTGTCAGGATAAGTCCATTAACAGGACCAACTGTAGGCTCTCATTACCAAGAGGTTACTATTGTACTCATGCTTTGCTTGTCAGCTTTCCATAAGCATCTAACTGGCTTCTATGAAAACAGAATATTGAACTGGATAGGCCTTCTGTCTGGTCCAGCACAGCTCTCCTGAATGCTCTTGTGGTGAATGACTGATTGAGTAGCATGACATGCAAAGGAGAAATACAGACAGTTTTCATTAAAGGCACAGGGGTCTCCACCAAGGATTTTTTTTTCTTTTGGCAGAAGTAACTCTGTTGATGAGATTCAGGCTGTTTCCACAGCTTACCTTTTTGCAGAGCTGGGGTGCGGGGATCGCGTGAGCAGCCTCCAGCAAGAGGCTCTCACATTGTTACCCTGATTTCTGGGGGTCCCATGGAGGACCCTTCACTGTGCTCAATATAATGGAGGAATGGGAATTAGCCAGAGCACAAGCTATGGCACAAGAGAGGCAGGGTAACTTAGCGAGATCGTAAAGCCCAATTTTTACAGGGTCAAGCCAAACCAAAGATCACACCAAATTGTTGAAGAAATGATTTTTATTTTATTTTTATTAAAAATAAGTCACTGCACATGTTCGCACTTACGCACTCACTCACCCAAGAGTTAAAAAGAAATAAAAGCAAAAAAATTGATAGGGAGGTATCAGAGGGGTATAATGGGGAGATACTGCACCTGGTCCTGGAGCCCGGGAATCCAAGAAGGCAGTGGAGAGAGAAAGAATGAGTCTCAGTACGTGGGGGCTGAGGGGAGCTCAGCGGACAGAGTGACGGCAAGTGGGAAGGAAACCGGGAGCAATCCGAGTAACAGCTTGAAAATTGGTTATTTTTATAGGGGAAAATGTACCTGGAGGGCTAATCCTTTCCTGGGGAGAACAATGGGTTGAAGAGCTAAGACAAATCTCCAAAATGTGCATGATTTGGAGCACAAAGCTCCAAAATGTCAGAGTGCTTAGTTTGATTAGATTTGCCGGGGTTCATCAAAAGCTGTAGCAGTACGTAAATTGCTCTCACTTGACACGCTGTTTGTCAGGATTGCTAATTCTGTCAAGCTGGCTTCTCGGGGCAGAGAACTCTTTGTCTAATTTAATGTGTGCATGTCTGGAGGGCTCCTGGGGCTATGTGACAGATCATTTACTGGCCAGACCGGGTTTTTCCTGATTGTGGCCGTTTGGCCTTGCCTGCCTGCGTGCTCGTCTGGGGGACCCTCTCAAGCGCGTGGAGATATTTAATATTTTTGATATTAGTAAATTGTAGACCCCGGGAGAGGGCTAACTACCACAGTAACAACGTCCTGGTTGTTTCAGCTTCGCAGCTGCTGGCTGCTCATGTGAGAGCCCCGCCTCTTCCTTCTGCAGTGCAGCCTGGGACTTTCCCAGGCTGCGCTGGGGCAGGAAGTGTGAGTGCTGCAGCTCCGGAGCTCCACATGCACGGCAAGTGCACACAGGGCCCCAGAGTGGTGCGCAATTGCGGATCATTTTCGGCTGAAAGCCGAAAATGAAAAAGTACGTGAGCAGCGCCTGCCAGACCCTGGAGTGTTGCGCGATTAGGAGTGCATCATGTGGACCACTCCTCACATTTGCGTGATGCTCGAGGAGCCCTTTCGCATGGCAAATGCCGTGCGAAAAGGGCCTCAGAAATTCTGTAGAGTTTGGTGAGCAATGAACTAGCAAAGTTATTGATGGCAGTGTCATGATTCAGAAGAATCAGAAAAATAACAGTTCAAGAAGATTCAGAAAAGTAATAGTTCAAGAAGAATGTGAAAGCTCTGAATCAGGAGGAAGATCTTGGAGTAGAGATAGGGATGTCACAACTCAGAATGAAGCAGCTCCTGGATAAGAAATGGGCAGCTTGGAAAAGCTACTCTGTTTGACCATAGTTCTCAAGTTCTCCCCATCCAGAATGGACAACAAAAAAATTTTCTTTAAAAAACCTATCATCTCCTGGCTGTATTGGCTGAGAATTCTGGGAGTTGTAGTTCAAAAACTTTGCCAAGCTTTGCAAATGCAAGAAGGTGTTGTCTTCAAGGCCTGTTTGCGGACCTCTCCCTGGCCAATGCTGTGTAGTGGAAATAGGAGGCTGTATCAGATACTCCCTTGCTTTGAATCATCAAGGTTCTTTTGATTTCTCATTTTAATAGAACTGTGTCTTTTTCTAAAAAATAAATCTCCTCCATCTTACATAGCTCCACCACAGTTTTCTTAAATGCCAAGCAGCTGCAGCAACTTTCCTACATGCTAAACCACCCATGAATCAAGATCCAATTGTCAGAATGCTGTGTGCATGCAAAAATATCGTTGTCTGAAATGTTACGTGTTGCATGGGAACATTGCTTTTTTTGAGTATCACTGAGAAGTCAAGCAAAAGCAGCTTTAGTGCATGAAGCATGCCCTTAAGTTTGAAAAGTACCTCTTTGATTGGCTCAGCTGCATAGCACAAATGATAGGGTGAGGAAACTATTGGCTCCCTGGCTGGGAGGAAACATTGTAAGCCTCACTGGTAGAAACAGTTTTAAGCATATTCTAGAAAAGTAGAATGTCCGAGGGGTTGTTTTGGGTGGAGAGGGAAAGTGTGGCTTGCAGCAATTCCACCTAAATGTACATGTACATGTACATGTAAAATGAACACGTGATGCAATTTTAGGTGGGGTGAGGATTCAACAGAATATAGTTAATAAGATCAGAATGGTGACGCAAAATTGGCCTTTCTGTCTGCTGTCCCTTCCTGTTTCCTGGCTTAGTAACCCAGAATATGCTTTAGAAATGGCTAAGAAATACCTGTAAGGTTCTAAAAGAAGGATGTCTTTTTCTCTTTCACATAACAGCTAAGTATGATATAGTGTAAGTCTCTGTGAATTTCTGCTTTTTTGGGGTGGGGTGGGGTGGGATGGGAGAGATGCTAAGGGGAATGAGTTTTGTGAACTCCACAGTGGTATTTTTTCCCCTGAATATCTGAGCTTAGGAAACGGACTTGGTTGTCTTTTGGAGGGTTAGGCTGTGTCTTTAGCTGTGCTTAACCTGTATATTTGTAGATAAATTCAAACACCACAGAATACCTTCAGCTGAAATCAAAAGATCTATTCTTCCAAATAAAACCTCATTGGCTAAGTACTGTTCTTTCAGGTGTATAAAATTATTCATCAGGTGAAGAAAGTGGATAGGGACAAATATCTCCTCTTATAACACTGGAATTCAGGAAGAGGTAGGGCCCATTCACACTGCACAGAATTGTAGAGCTGGAAGGAACCTCATGGGCCATAGAATCCAATCCCCTGTTCAGTACGGGATCTCCAGCTAAAAAAGGAGACTATACTACTTCGCTAGGAAATTAGTGCCATTGCTGAATCACTTTTACCGCCAAGAATTTCCTTCTAATGCTCAATCAAAATCTACTATTGTGTAACTTCAGACCATTAAACTTGGCCCTAAGGTATGGAACAGCAGAGAACAGGCCTGCCTCCTCTTCTCTGTGACAGCCCTTGAAGTATTTAAAAAGTGCAACTGTGTCACCTCTCAGTCTTCTCTTCACCAAGCTGAACATACCTAGGTCCATCAACCTTTCCTCATGTGTTTTGTTCTCCATACTTCTTATCACCCTTGTTGCCCTTCTCTGAACCTGACCCAACTTGTCTATATCCTTCTTAAAATTAGGTGCTCAGAACTGAACAGAATGATAACACTATTGTTCCACTTTAGCTACCATGGTTTCATTCTGTGGAACCCTGGAGTCTGTATTTTGGTGATGCCCTAGATCTCTTTGGCTGAGAATTCTAAATGCCCCTCCTGAAACTGCAAGACCCAGCATTCCATAGGATGAAACCATGGCAATTACAGTGGAATCCCATAATTCGACTTTATTTCTGTAGTGTTCTGGGCACCTCATTTCAAGAAAGATATTGACAAGCTGGAACGTGTCCAGAGGAGGATGACCAAAACGTTGAAGGGTCTGGAAGCCATGCCCTATGAGGATCGTCGTAGGGAGCCAGGTATGTTCAGTCTGCAGAAGAGAAAGTTAAGAGGGGACATGATAGTCATGTTTAAATATTTGAAAGGATGTCATACTGAAGAGATAATAGGCTTGTTTTCCACTCTCTAGAGACTAGGACAATGAGCAATGAATTCAAACTACAGGTTCCACCTGAACCTAAGGAAAAACTTCCTGATGTCAGAGCTGTTCAGCAGTGGAATATGCTGCCTTAGAGTGTGGTAGAGTCTCCTTCTTTGGAGGTTTATAAACAGAGGCTGGATGGCCATGTGATGGAAGTGCATTGATTGTGTATTCCTCTTTGGCAGAGAGTTGGACACGATGGCCCCTGTGATCTCTTCCAGCTGTATGATTCTATGATTCTATGAATGGGTGCCTGATGAAGCTGAATAAAGGGAGATTCAGGAAAGGAAAAAAAAGGGAAGTTATTCTTTTGTGAGTGAAGGAAAGACAATCTCCATTACAAGCCAGGAGGTAGTCACATACACAGGAGTTCTAGCCCCTCCCGTCTGCTGACTCATGACGCTACCTCACCTGAAGTGCCTCTCTCTGGACATTGCCTTATTTGGAAGGGAGTTTGTGATTGGAGGAAACTTCATATTACCTGCTCTTCTGGACATTTCCTTATACGGATGGAAGTTTCTGGACATTACCTAATATGGGGCAGGTGGTCTGTGGTTGGTGGAAAAATGCCGCAGTGGGTGTGTATGTTGTTTTACCTGGATAAAAAGGCCTTGCCAAGCCTTGGGCCTTTGTCCTGAACCTCCGGCACCCTGCTGCAGCAGAATTTTATATTTTTATGCTTTTGTACTCAATAAATCTGGCCTTAACCGTTGAACCAAGAAACGTCTGATCATTTGCCTGTTTCTCCGAAAAAGCTGTCCTTCTTAAGGGCATAGAAGGTGACACTTTAAACAATGCATAAACTACGGGATTTACCATGGTTATCACAAGAATTAGTAACAACCACTAATCTGGACAGCTTTAAAATGGTATTAGAAAAAAAAATGAAAAAGTAATGAAGGATATGGCTAAAAATAGTTCCTAGGATTGCTAGATTATGGGGCATCTGCTATAGTTGTTTGGACAGATAGCTCTCTGGGTGAGTAGCACTGACAGAGAAGAAAGCTTGTTTGTTTGGTTTTTTAATGTGAAGTAGCTTTAAAGCAGGGGTAAGCAATGTGTGGCCTTAGGGTTGTATGTGATGCCCAAGGCTGTTTTGAGGCCCCAAGGCTCTTATGACTCTTTTTCTGACATAAAACAGAGGGTAAACTGCCTTTCCCAGAAGCCTGCAAGTGCAGTTTTTAACCTTTCATACAGGAGACAGAGCCCACTTAATATTAAAATAAATGAAAAGTTCCAGAATTGGAGTTCTGAACATTTTCATGTTTAAAAATCTCTTTTTTAGTTTTCATCTGTCCAGGTTGCCCCCACCTGCTTTAAAACCTCAGCAGTGACCTCCACTGCTTACCTCCTGGTATCAGGACTCTCTGGCTCAGTACAGATGTCTTTGAATGTGGCATGATTGTGCAACAGCAGTGAACCATGAAATCAGCAGGGAAGGCAGGGGACTAGGAAGAGAAGTATGTATACTTGGACCTGTTTTGCAACTAAAGTAAGCTAGAGAGCAGAGTGCCAGAGTCACAGTATATGTGTCTTCTTGTTGCACAAGACGGAACAGAAATATAGAGCCTAGTAAAACTGCCCTCAATGTCATGTGTAGGTAAAGACATGCAGAGTCCTCCCCCCCGCCTTAGCTTTGGGGTGCCATATTACTTGTTTAGCTGAGTTTCATCCAAATTCTGGTTGCCTCATGCCCTTCTTTACCTACTCCAAACCTGCATCACAAAGACCAACCCGCACAGTCTTTGCTTTTGACCCTGACATTTCAGACACTGGGCTGCTGCTCAACTTTGCACTCCATTATTACTCATACTGCCTTCAGTGTCAGAGACAGTACTTCTCTGGGTGCTATATCACACAAGGCAAGTAAATTGCAATTACAGCAGAATAACAGCATTTTTGGCTGGGATTCATCACATGACATCATTTTTCTTCTGTTGTTTTCCTAGTGGGAAACCATTCAAAAAGTGTTTCTTTCTGTTAACACTTTTATTAACACACATACATGTACACAAATCCATTAATAACCTCATTTGTAGAAGCAATGCTATCACAAGGTAATGTGATAAATCCCAGCCAAATATGCTACTATTCTCCTGTAATCACAGTTTACTCGCCTCATGTGATATAGTCCTCTATGTGAGTTCCTAGAGAACAAGAGCAGGGGATGGGTGTGTGGGTGCTATCTTTATGTCTTGCTTCTGGGATTCCTATAGTAATCCTAGTGCTTTCTGTGAAAACAGTTGATCCTTCAGGACTCTTCCTATGCTTTTATTGGCCAAACTAGGGCACAATTTAGCACGACACTTGGTATGCCTCTTTGTTAGGTAATGGCAGTGGAATACAAGCCCCCTGGCCATTTTTTCCTGTTAATTTTTGAATAATGAAATGTAACAGAAACTTGTCAATACAAAAACACTGAATGGCTGCCATTTGCCAGCAGATGCCACTTGAGTTATATTTCTGGAAAGGGCTCGACCAATCAAGCCAGCAATAAATCACAATCAGACTAAATATTTAAAACTCATATTGTCATTTTGATTACACTGAAGCGACAAGGCGTACATTGTCTTGTTTTGAAGAATGAGATGCATTTTGCCCAAGAAAATTAATCCAAATGTGATGTAGTCAACAATCTGAGATGAATAGCATCTTTTTATTAACATGGTGGGTTTTTAAAACATTTTTTGACTTGCATTTTATCATTAGCTGAAATTTCAGACCCTGTTTTTAGCTCCGGTTGAGTAATGAAGTTTGGGAAGACTTCAGGGTTGCAGTTAGGTTTTAAGTGATAAAAAAATCTAAATGAAGGGAGAGATGTAAGCAGGCACAAACAAATCACTCATAATTTTTTCTCCTTCAGCAGCACAGTGACAATGAGTAATATATCCCACTTCTTAAGTCCCATTTTGTTAATGGAATCTTGTTCTTGATTTATTTGACTAACTGACTTCCCTTTTTATTCTTCTTACTCAAATTTAAAAGGCAACAGATGTTGCAGTCAGGAGTTGTTCAGCACAAAGCACTGCTGGTAGGCAGCCTGCATGAGGTGGAGAGAGCTGTGCTATATGTATGTTACTTTTAAGTAGAATGTATGTTCACACACCAACACATAATGGGTTCCACTTTAGATGGGACAGTTCCCATCTGTAGAAGTCAGCTGCTTGTGTTAATGTCACGGTCATAAATCCTAGACATTCCCAGCACCTAAGTCAACTGTACAGCCAGTGTGGTGTAGTGGTTGGAGTGCTGGATTACAACTCTGTAGACCAGGGTTCACTTCCTCACTTGGTCATGGAATCCCATTGGGTGACCTTGGATGTGTCACATACTCTCATATCCAGAAAACCCTGTGAGAGCGTGTGATAATGTGGGTTCCCATTATGCAGACAGGGAGGAAGACAGTTCTCCTTCCATGCATAGAAAGGGTTAATGAACCGCTAGGGTTAGGTTACATTTTATTGGGGGCCAGCATCACAGGTTATGAGAGATAGTTGCACAGTCAGGGGGAGAAAGGTGAGAATCTTCGAGATGCTTCAATGAAGAAGTTATATAAACCCACAACAGACTGTGAACAAAGGGAGAACATCCAAGACATCAACCAGAGGGACCATAATGCTGGTTGCAGGCTGGGCAAGTTAGCCTCACCTCCTGGCTCTGCCTCGGCGCACCATCTCAGAAACTGACCAATGATGTCAGCAGCTTAGAATGTTACTTAGTTAGTTGTGTTAGGATTTTCTGTTCTTTTGAAAGCTTTGGCTGATCTGAGGAAACTATCTATACTTGTAACTACCAAGCGAACCTGAGAGTAAGTGGCCTCTCATGTATAAAGATATTACAGATAAGAAAAATAGATATTCCCTGTCTTAGGCCCTTTTCACACGGCATTTGCCATGCGAATGGGCCCCTGGAGCATTGTGCAACTGCGAGGAGTGGTCCATATGATGCACTCACAATTGCACAATGCTCCAGGGGCTGGCGGGCACCGATCGTGTGCTATTTCATTTTTGGCTTTAAGCCGAAAATGGTGCATGATTGTGCATTGCTCTGAGGCCCCATGTGCACTTGCCATGCGTGTGGAGCTCTGGAGCCATGGCGCTCGCGCTTCCTGCCCCAGCACAGCCTGGAAAAATCCCAGACTATACTGCGGAAGAAAGAGGAGGAGCTCTTGCACTACCTGCTCGCAAGCAGGCAGCAGTTGCGATGCTGAAGCAACAGGGATGTGAGAGCCTCTCGCAAGAGGCTGCTCGCGTGATCCCCGCATCCCAGCTCTGCAAAAAGTTGAATTGTGGAAAGGGCCTTAGAATAAATGCTTTTGTGTGAAGAACTCCCTGCTTTCTCTCCATTCCCACATGTTTTTTTGTGACATGCATAGATAGGATTCCTCTCTCCCAGAGGTGGTGTGGGGGAAGAAAAGGATCTCCAGGTTTAGAGAGTGGTGGCTCACTGGCAGTGTCCCACTGTGCTGCTAGGGTAGGGATTTAATTCAGTAGGTGGTGGCAGTGTTTCATTACGCGAATTTGTGGAGTTCCTACTTCCTATTCAAGGGCAGAAGTCAGCATTGAGTGGGAGAAGGCCCCCAGTTCCTTTAACATAGGATCACTTTAGGATCATCATAAGTCAGAAACAACTTGAAGGCACACAACAAGTCAAGCGTGGGTAATTTAGAGTGTGTTACCCTGTTTTCTGGGGGTCCCGGGAGGGACACCAAATTGCTATCAAAATGATAGAAGTTGGGGAAATTAGTTCAGAGCACAAATTGGGAATACGAGAGGCAGGGTAACATAGCAGGATCTTGCAACCCAATGTCTATGGGGTCAGGCCAAGTCAAGAAGCAAACCGGTTGGAAAATAATGAATGATCTTTATTACATACAGGCACACAATGTATGCAACACAAACACACAGATAACTAAGGAAAATAAAGGTGTGAGTAAGATAGCGGGATTTTTAGAGGGATAGTTGGTTCGGGTGATACGAAACCTGTCCTGAAGTCCGGAGGAAAATGGAGAGCGAAGCTGGGGTTTGATGTATCTCAGCACGTGGAGCTGAGCGGAAGCTCACCAAGTGAAGCGGCAGCAAGGCGGTCTGGAACTCGGGAGCGATCCGAGGAAGGTCTCGGAATCAAGGCTTTTTATAAGGAGAATTGTGACCGCAGGCTAGGTCGGACTTAGGGGAAAACAATAGATTTGGAGTTGGAGACAAAGCCTCCGAAAGGTCAGAATTTGAATGATTGAATTAGAGCCGACTTTATCAATAGAGTAGCTGGTATGCAAACGCGGAATACTTGAGCATTGTATAGCTCGATCATCAAGCTGCCAGCGCAGGGCAGAGAATCCTTTGAGAGTTGCTTGCATACCTAATGGAGGTACTTTCCTTGAGGTCTCCTAAAGCGGCGAGTCGGCTATTTTCTGGCCTGCCTGTATCGTCTAGGAATATTACGGCGATTATCGGCTGAGCCTGTATGCGTGCTTGTCCGGGGGCCTCGCAAGCACGTGGAAGGGATATGTGAAGCCGAATTAGTGATATCAATAGATATCTTTTATATCCCCAAAGCTCGGGCTAGCCAGGACAGTAACAAGTGCATATAAGACCACCCCACCAACTGTTCTGATGACTCTTCCTAAGCTTCCTCATCATTAAATTTATTCCTATTACAGCATCAGTAACTTTTTTTTAACAAAGAAAGAAGACAAATAGGGGTGGGCAGCTGCATGAAGGTCAGGAGCCAATTTCCTCCTGACTCCTTGCAAGCTGCACCTCCATCACCACAGCAAGCCTAAATATATCTGTTTTTTTGCTCCAGTCCCTTTCAGAATAGCAACAGGAAGTGTGATCTGGTCACTTTTTGTCACCATTTTAAGAAGGACTGCAGAGGAAAACAAGTGTTTGGGGGGTAGTATCGCACTTGGGGGTGCTTGTGGTGTGGGCTATTTTTGTGTGTTTTCACATGTTTGGGAAGCTTTCTGCCTAGTTTGGGGCAAAAAATGCCTGGAAATTGTGTTAGTTTTTAAAATTAGGAATGTTGGGGACTTTGGGGAATTAGCATAGGTTTCAGAATCCACAAAACTGGGCTACAGGTTGCTATTTGCTCACCTAATTTTAAATTTAGCTCTTTGAAGCTTACAGAAAGCAGGATTCATCTTTAGAAATCCTCCTTTTCATTTTTTAAATGAAAAGCAGCAGTTTTTCCCAACAACATGGCAAATTTGGCATCATCATCATCATCATCATCAGCATTAGCAGCAAAAGCCTTTATCCCCCCTCCCCCCACAACGAAGGGCTGTGCACCAGGGATATACTCTGTTTCAAAAGAGGTTCATATTTGTTGGAGGCTTCTGGAAATCTGATTGCCTTCCAGAATTGCTTTCTTTACCTATTAAAAATGCATATGTAATACTTGTATCTTCTCTTACTCCATACTAGACGGTTATAGTGCTGTTATTCCACTTTCAACATCCAATGGAATCCTGGGGGTTGCAGTTTAGGGAGGGGCCTTTGTGGTGTGGAAATGGCCACTATACCTGAAGGGAGCATACCTTCATGTAAATGTGATACAGGCCATTTCTGCACTACATTCTTATACTGCTGTTATTCCACTTCCAACATCCTATGGAATCCTGGGGTTTGCAGTTTAAACTATAAGTGCGAAAGAAATAGCACTATAAGTGCGAAAGTGTGAAAATGGCCACAGTTACTTACTTTGAATAAAGATTTCCCAATGGGAACTCCTTCTTTTCTTCATCTTTTTCTCGTATGCCTACTTACTTGGTGTGCCTCTATGAAGGTCCTGTGTCCTGTGGGAGGTGAGGAAAAGTCTCTAGGGAGTCAGAGTCAGAAAGAGGGGCAAGGAAAAACCACTTGCAGTATCTAACCATGCTGCTAAATATTAGGGCACCCTGGAAGTGCTTGGTGGTGCCAGCTAAAGAAAAATGGTGACTCTGTCTTTTACTCAGGGGATAGGGTTGGATGAGCTGGATGTTTCTCAAGTACTGAGTAAACCAACTTTTCAGTGGCAACTCCCCTTTTTTATTGCAAGCGGTGAATTCCCCAGATTGTTCTTGCGTTTCCATATTTGTATGTTTCTTAAGTGAATTAAATATAACGCAAGATGAGTGGTGTTTGTTTGGCATGACTTGAATCTGTCTGGGCCTCAGAGATTTCATTCTAGCCCCTCAGTCTTCAGCTCTGAAGAAGGGAGAAGAGACAAAGAGTCTTCCCTCCTTCCTCTTGCCAGAGTAGCAGCAAAGGACTGGAGAGTTCATTTCATATTTAAGGAGGAAGCTGCCAGTTGCTGAGGTTTGTATAAGACAATAAATTATGAATTTTGGCAACATCTCTAGTGCTCATCCATTCAAATGTTACACCAAAGCCTTTGAAATCAGAAAAACAACAACCTCTCATTGCTCTACAAAACCTTTGAAACAGTAAACCTGCTGTGAAAGAGTAGGCCTGCTTCAACTGAGAGAATACTTTCTTTCTTTCTTTCTTTCTTTCTTTCTTTCTTTCTTTCTTTCTTTCTTTCTTTCTTTCTTTCTTTCTTTCTTTTTAAATAAGTTTAGGAGATGTAAGACTGTTCAAACTAGGTAAAATGAATGAAACACAGTAAAATCTGGATCAGAATTTTTACTGAAAACAGTCTTTCCCTACACTCTTTAATATGGGATAAAGGTTTAAGTATTCGACTAGGAGTCTGGAGATCAGGGTTCTAATCCTCACTTGGCCATGGAAACCCTCTAGTTGATCTTGGGCAAGTGACATTCTTTCAGCCTATGAGGAAATCAATAGCAAACCACTTCTCAATAAATCTTGCCAAGAAAACCCCAGGATAAGGTCACCATAAGTCAGAGCTGACTTGAAGGTGGACACCACCATCAAAAATAATCCTGCTCAACATGTTGCTCCCTACTAGCTATACTGCTATACAATGTTAAATTTGTAGCATGAGTGGAACAAGGCAGTGTAACCAGTTTGGCCAAATTGCATAGCAAATCATGTCCACTTGAATTAATTTATACCAGGTCCAGATCAGATTAGATTTGTTTCTAGACTGGAATGGTACAGTCCAAACCAATTCAGATCAATCTAGAGATTCAAACCAGAATTCAGATTTGTGGGTTCAGGGGCCACATGCAACCCTTGGATCACACTTGGCGCGTTCTTCTTCTAAAGGTTCTAGGAAGATGTTCTCAATCCGAGGGGGGCAGTGCCAGGATGAAAGTGACATGAATTTGGGAAACTGAACACTCAGTTGAATGTGCCATCTTATAAAACTTGTATTCTGTATTTGCAAAAGAGAAAAACTTTCTTTATCAGTGGAATATCTAGCATAAACAGCACCTAGGGCAAGCATGGAAATTGTGCCCCTAATGTCTTATCCCTACTCCACCCCTACATGAATGGCTTTTTTGAGCCCCTCTGACATTGGCACCCAGGGCACATACCCTACTTGCCCCACCCTAGATACGCTTCTGTTCTCTATTCAAAAACTCTAGAAGCTAGCTCTGTGCAGTCTGGCAAGGTTAAATTCCCTCTGAATGACAGGCTTACTCTAATTCCCTCTCTACTATATTTTATAACTCACTCCATTTTGGTTTTTCAATGCATGTCAGGAAGACCAGTGATCTGAATTTCCAAATTTCGATTCATTATCTGTGGCCTGGGTCAGATCAGATTGTGCAAAACTTATACAGACCAAATTGAAACTGATCCAAATCACTGAACTGGTCTCCAAACCAAATTAGAGGACTCTTGTACAGGCCTAATTGCTACACCAGTATAGTTGGTCATTTTGAAGAAATGTCAACATAAGCTTTCTTGGCTTACTGCATGACAGGGCACACAGAATCTGAACAGAGAATCTGGAAAGGCATACTTTTTGTTCTTCATTCTTAATGAGGAGGAAATGAGAGAACATTTCTTCAGATTGCTGATAAACCTTTGGTTGTGTTATGCTGGCTCATTCCCAAAACACTGCACATATTATAAGCCCATCCCCACCTAGTTCATTATTTCTCCCTGCAGTGTAAACATGAATTCAGCTGTAGACCATTTACACTAATGACCAAGTATGAAAGAAAATGGCCTTTCTCACATGAATTCTCAATAATCCTTTTCAACAAGTACAATGCAAGTGACAAAGAAACAAATTACCTTCTTGGCTTTGTTCTATATAGAATATTAAATGAGAAAAGTAGGAATGGAAGGTGAGGGAAATTCAGTGGGCTTCTGATTTGTATAAATGTTATGATTAGGTCTGTCCATGAACCACTGTTGGCCTGTGTGTATGAAACTTTGAGTGCGTGTCCACTTTGTATGCTCATAGACATTTTCTTCAGCAAAGGGAAATGAAAGGATCATTTCATATGTCAAGGTTAATTTGTAGACTGTCATTGGAAACGCAAGTGTGAGATAGTGGGAAGAAAGTAAGGTTTGAACAAGATTAGTATATTATACATTTTTATTGCAAACAGACACCTTGTCATAAACCCGTAAATGGAATGGTGCCTATTCTAAGAGCACATTTTAAATAGTAATAAAAAAAAATTGTGACCATTTTAATCTGCTTTGTGATGTCACAACCTGCTTGAAACAATCTTGACACTTTCATATTCCTCTTTGTAGATAACTCTGGAAAACCTTAATTAATCCTTAATAATTGCCCACATAATTTTTTAAGCAAGATTTTTATGAATTAAATGCTCAAAGTTCTGGGCCTGGGTGGTCATTTCTGCCAGGTTCAGTGTCTCCCATATTATCTCTCTCTCTCTGTCTCTTTTAATCTCAAATCCATCCCAAATATTTGCAAATTTTGATAAATTCTGACCAAAGATGAACTGATACAAAATTCCCAGCCATCCCTCTGTGTGTGTATGTGCTTTCAAGTTGCCCATTGACTTATGGAGACCCTGTTAATTTCATAGGGTTTTTTTGGCAAGGAATGCTCTGTATGGTTTTGCCAGTTTCTTCCTTTGAAATATAACCTACAGCACCTAATATTCACTGGCAATCTCCCATTCAAGTACTAACCAAAGGTGACCCTGCTTAGCTTGCAAGATCAGATGAGATCTGGTGCCTTTAGGGTATTTTATGGCAGGAGTAGAGGGAGGCAGTAGTTTCTTCAGAGTTCTAAATGTGATATGTTAAGAACACCATGACTTATACTGAATACATTTGTCCCACTACTATCTTTGGTGAACAGGCTCTGCTGCACTCCTAAAAAGCCTACATCATTATAGAAGATAGTGAAACAAAAGAAATGTGAGTATACATCATATGAAAAGATGCCAACCACCCTACTCACATATCTTGTGTAGGTTCAACATAGGTAGAGACAAGCAGGGTTATACTTGTTGTCAGCCTCTTGTATTGATCTGCCTTGAATCTTTCTACATGTTCATCAGAAGTATTTATTAGCAGATAAAATAACTGCTAATTTTGTTTTCTCAAAATTTTCTCAAAACAAAATCAGCAGTTTTCTCAAAACTTAAAGCAGCATTTTTTCTGCATGAAATACACAAAGAATTTTGTGTTATTCTGAAGACAATTTCTCAAAACCCAATGAAGCAAACAAAAATCTAAACTAGGCGCTTTCCACAGGATGCCATTATCCCACCATGGGGATGCAAGAGGAGTGGGCATGCAACGACACTTCTGCATAACATCATCATGGTCCTGTCCCTTTTGTGTCCCCAGCCAGCATGATTGAGTGGTAGATGGTTGATGGAAAAATTCCATCAATGACCTCTGATCGTGTGAGGCTGCCATTGCAGCTGGCCATCCAGAAGGACTGGAAACACAATCACACACTTCTTTACCCACTGCAGCATGGGAAGAAGGCTGGCTGTAGTGCGGAAGGAAGGAGCGTGTCCCTTGCCCTCCCTTCCGCAGGCAGGGAGGAAGGGAATGTTGGGAATACTCTCCCATCCCAGCAGAGGTGCTGCCAGGATTGTGACAGGAAGGCATGAGAGAGTGTTGTCCTGTGGAAAGGGCCCTTTTCTTAATACTAAGCTGGTTTCGATGAAGGTGAAATAGCCTAGGTTTACACAGAGGTTGAGATCCTGTTGGTGAGTCCCAACATTGAATCAATTTTTTTAGTGATAAGTCAGCACAAAAATGAATCCTATTTATTCAGTGGGTCTTGTCTAGTCAGAATAATCAACTAGATTTAAACCAAAGCATGTCTTGTTGAAGTCCCATGGCATTTTGAAAGAGGAACTTAGAGCTTCCTGTTATTTCAAATCTTCATGACAAATAACACAGAAGGATAACAGTCTTTGTAGTGTGTGAAAAATAAAGGGACATGGACGCTATGTTTAACCAGGTCTTTTCTTTTCCTAGAAAGACAGAAGTGCAAATTTCCACACAACTGATAAGATTAGAAGATTCTGTCAGGGATTCCAGGCAGGGAACCCTGGGAAAATGATCAGCCCACTGCAAAGATTATGCCCCAGCTGTGGGTAATTGCAAGGTTGCATAAGAAACTGGGGTCGTGTGCAGATGGTAGAGGGAGGTGTGCAAACCTCTACCTGATTGGTTGTAGATATGTATATAACAAAGCAACGCCAGTATGTATTTGTCTGTTGACCAAACCTGGTGCAAGCTTTTGTCCGTCTGTCGTATGTTTTGTATATAACGGAACTTTGCTGCAAGATAAAGTGCCTCCTGTTTTGGAAGAAACTCCTCTGTGTGTGAGTATCCTTACTGGGGAATAAGGCGGCTGCTGTTGGCTTGCTGAACTCTGGTTTTTCTGCTGCGTTTCCGTGGGGCTGAAACTCCTATCTTCCCCAACAGATTCCTAATGGTTCCTTCCTTTATTTCTCTCTTTCAGAGCAGACTGAAAGTTGGTGTTAGGGGAGAAAATGTGATGGTAGCAAGATACATACCACAAACTGTCTTGTTAATGCATAGCTCCAGGAAATGAGCAAAATCATTTCAGTCACACTCTTCATTGGAACAGTAATAACCCATGAGTCCATTTTCCCTAAAAGCCTTGGAGGCAGAACAAAATGTCCTGTCAAAATGCATCAGTGTAGTTGAATGAGGGGGGTGAAAGAGAGAGAATGATCAACTGAAAATATTCAGACTGTATACCTGTATACTTATTCTGCATCATTACTCCCCCTCCTCTTTTCTATATACTTATTTTTTAAAATAATGTTACTGGAGTTGGATACTTAGGTGTATAAGGTGTCTTATATGTTTGCTTCAACTTACAGAAGTTGATCATCCAGAAAAGATCTCAGGACAATCATGGAAGATCATGATCATAGAAATAAATGATCATGATCATGGAAATAAAATGAGAAAGAGGGAGAGTTTGTGCCCACAGCATTAATGGAGAAGTGAATCACAGATAGATTGAACTAATTAAATGTTAACTACTGTAGGAACTAGCAATGGATGTGAATCACATTTTGTCCATTTTTTAAAGAAAGAACTTTCAAAAATTCCCAGATGTTTTTTATTTGAAGGAAAGAGCCTGGAATTTCCCAAAAATAGAAAGTGAGAGAAAGCAGAACTGACAGATGACCCATACAGGCAGAGTAGAATTTCACTTCTAGAAGTCTGGCTTTGAAACCCTAAGTGTTGTTGTGTTCTTCAAGCCATTTCTGACATATCATGACCCCAAGCTGAATTTATCGTAGGGTTTTCTGGGACTGAGGGTGTGTGATGTGCCCTAAGTCTCCCAGTGAGTTTCCATGGCCGGGAGGGGAAATAAGGCCTTTTCTGCACCTTACCTGCATCCCGTGACATCCTGGCATCATCACAGCAATGCATTTGCTGGAATGAGAGCGTGTCCTGAATGCTCCCCTCCGCACCTAGCTGGCTGCCGGTGGATGGTAGCATTTGGGACAGAGCTCCTTCTTTCTACAGTGCAGCCAGCCTCTTCCTGTGCAGCAGTGAGGCAGGAAGCACCTTGATAGCACTTCCACCCTTTCTGCATAGCCCCAGACAACATGATTGTTGTGCGAAAGGGGCCTGTCACCAGTTTTTTTCTTGTAATAGTTTAACGTGTCATCGCAATGGCTGGGGATGTGACAGGAGCAGGATCATGATGATGTCATTTGGCAGCACATGTCACAGACCAACTTCAGTGTGTCCGCATGCTGAGATGGGCCTCTAGTGAGGAAATGAGCTAAGTTCTTGACCATATATTGTGGTGGTTAATTAGAGTTACCACCTCTCTGTCTGTCTGTCTGTGTCTCTCTCTCTCTCTTTCTCACACACACACACACACACACACACACACACACACATGATTTTTAACAGCTACCAGCCAAACAGATGCAACATGACTTTCTCCATATGGGATATAGCTCTACCTGTTGAATCTGGCCAGTGTAGGAAAGGCTAGGATAAGGAAGTGAGTTTTTAATAGGTGCCGACAATATATCACAGCTGTTGCCTTCTTAACACAGGATAGGGGGATTCCATTATATGCTGTACATATGAGAATTAAGTAAGCAGAGATGAATCATGGACAGATGTGCAATACTTGTGGCTCTTCTTTCTCTCTTAATTGAAAATAGATCTTCTGTTTCCTTTACACTATAAGGTACATTTTGGTTCCTGTGTGTCTTTTTCTTGTCAACACTATTTAATTTTCTTAACACCCTTCCTAGTCTTCTGAAAGCCATGTAGCACTAAAAGCAGCTTGCCATAAGTTTGTGGTACTCTTCAAATGAACAGGTGCAACTAGAGTTTCTGTTTCATAAGTGTACAATGCAACCTTATAAGATTTTTTAAATCTCCCTTTATATTTATTCTTGTGAAGACATTTTTAGTGTCTATCATACCTTTAGTTTAAGATTTTAATCCACAAACTGATTTGGTATATGCAGCAATAGAAATTGTGGAGTACTCTTAACAGTAGAGATTCACTTCTCTGTTATTCTTTTATGAGGCCAAATAACAGGAGGTTTGTGGCATAGGGTAAGAAGGAGTTAAACCATAACTACTTGCGTTTTGACACTCCACATTTTTTCCTCAGAGAGTCCTGAGACTGAAACCTGCAGTTAAGACCAATTTTTCTTAGCTTGGAACTCCAGTCACAGTAGAGTTGAAAAAAAAACATATGAAATTTTTATCCCAGAATATTCAAATATATTCTAGTTACTTCCATTAATGGGCACAGTTTTGTCTTTTAAGTGTTTGGGACAAATCTGTGAGGATTTTCATATCCTGAACTGAGCCCTGGTTTCACTTCTCTCAGGCTCAGATCTTCCCCTTTCCCCAAATGGTCTATTGTGATGTCTATACATGTTTTTGTGCATCATGAGAGTAATGCAGATCTTCATAGAGCCTATGGCTTGTCCCGATTCAAGAATGGAGCACTGGCACTGTGGTGGATAATGTTAGAATTGGATGATAGCCATGGGAAGAGAGAGTTCCTAGTTCATTCCAGCAGTTAAGATAGCTCACAAGTTTACCGACAATGGTAGACTAAAGACTAAATCCCATTGCTATTTCCTGTCAGAATGGGTCTAATGTTTTATTTATTTAAAGAAATTTTATCCATCTCTTTAACTGAAAAAAAGTGTTCCCAGGGTGGCTTATGAGAATCGGAATGAGCACATTCTCTGTCCTCAGAATTATAGGGCCTTTCCACATTACACTGTTATAATGCTATTATTCCATTTCAACATCCTGTGGAATTCCGTGGCTGAGAATTCTAAATGCCCTTCTTTAAACTGCAAACTCCAGGATCCCATAGGATATTGAAAGTGGAATAATAGCACTGTAACAGTGTAATGCGAAAAAGTCCACAATCTAAAAGACATTAAACACAACAGATGGAAATGAAAGGGAAGACAAAAAAGGATTGGTTGAATTTAGTTGTCCAGATGGATGGAAGTATGCTTGTACTGCAGCTGTACAAAATTGTTATAAATAGTAAAGTGTTTCCCCCCCACCTTTGGTGTCAAATTGCTCAGTTGGAATGCTGAAATCTGGAGTAGTGTGTCATTAAATAACTACTGTCTTCAATAGACAAATGCCTCCATTCTTGAACCCAAATCAGTAGGGAGGGCAATGGTTCTCTACATTTCTCTCAAAACTTGTTCTAGGAATAGGGGAGGTGGTGAAAGGCAGCGAGCTAAAGATGCACAAATAGAAACAAACAAACAAACAATTGAGATAGCAGCAGTTTTTGGTTATACGACTGCTACCGTCTTCATTATACATACTGCACTATTGAGGAATATGGATAGATCAAAAATGAATCATTCTGAATACACAGTGTTTTAGCTTTAAATTTTGCCTGAGGTAACTTGTAGATTTGAGCTAGCAGTATTGTTTTCACAGAATTGGGGTGAAAATCCTAGCTTCTCATATTCATTTTTTCTGTGGACCAATGCTTTACTGGGTTTATTTAATTACAAAAATATGTGATTGGGGATTGTTTTAAAGAAAACCCAGTCTCATGCAGTCAGCTGTCAATGAGATGGATGAAACAAGATGGTGGAAAAGACATGGTGGCACATTAATGGCTAAAACAATAGCTTGCACATTTTTAAATTTTATCAAAGTAGACTCTTATTTGGGATCCTGCATTACTGTCACTCTCACAGAGGCTGACATTATTCAAACAAAGCCTTGTTTCTATCCATCAGTTTCTCCTTTGCTGTCAAAGAGGCAAATTAAGATATGCGTTGCAGACTGATAATAGGAAAATAAAAGCCTATTTTAGCAGTGGCTAAATGAGAATGCAACTAAGTATACATGCCCAAACATGATCCCTACTCACTCAACATGTATCATCCTTCACATGATTGCTTATACTTTGCAGCATCACTAAGCCTAAAATCAAGAACTTTTTCTTCCTGGATTATACAACTTCAAGTTTTATGGAAAAACACTTACATGTTTGCATGATAACTAAGAATGGTTGACAAATTAATTTCACTGTCATTTCGTTTTAATGCAGACCTACCTAATTCATGCTTCCTGAACTAATATGCCTAATGAAATGCGGTTATTCTTCAGTAATCATGTTTCTCTGTTTGTGATTACAAAAATAAGCATACTAGTGAAAATAACATTATGAACAGAGAAAATTGTGTGCGGAAATTAGTATATTAGGCAAAATGGCAAACAAAAATGCATAATTTGGGAGAGAGGTACACATTAGTGCATACAGGTTTTAGTGTGGACTCAACGTCTACAAAAATGGAGTTAGAATTCTACTTTCCCTCTTTGAGCAGACGTCTTGTTTAACAGATGGCTAGATGGGACAAGGCTATTAGCCATTAGTTTTTCAGCTTTGATTAATTGCAAGTGTTCTAGATACAGGGCATATCCTCTAGATGATTATCTTATCTTAAAATTTGTAGAAATAAAACTGCTTGTATAAGTACATTTAAACTTAAGCTGATGTTTCTGAGTGGGCCTTGCTTGTAAAAACCAACAGTTGCTTAGATTCTACTAGAATCAGTGTTTAGATTTTGGTATGATAAACATCATGTTGTTATGATTGTTAGAGGGGTATTATTGCATCTTTAAAAAGTTATTGTTTTGAAATCATTGGTGCCATTTCCTGAATATCAAGTCCCTGAAACTTTTGAAGCATCTTGTATAATTCCAGAAAGCCGCCTATGAGGAGATGTTTGGTAAGTCCTTGCAGTGTCTTGGTGTGATTCATTGTCTGTCTGTTTTCTTTCATCTACCTTTCTTAGTTTTATTAACTAAACTATGGCCAGAATCCTGTTGGCGTCTTACATATATATAAGCTTCCCTATGGAAGTGGTTGGATATGTTTGTGTGTGGCAGAACATCTTCATTCAGTTCAAGGCAGTGGAGGTGGAATTGTGCAAACAGTGCCATTTAACGTGTGAAGGCATTCTACTGCAAAACGCTGCCATTTAATTCAAAAGTTAAATAGCATAACCAATGTGTAACTCAACAGAGATTTATGCTATGTAACCCTGATGTAGGATCTCAGCTCGTGTATTTACTGTTCCTGCTACCAGTAGGCTGATGGCTAGATGAAAACAATGCATAAATATAAGATTTCAGAATCCAATGGTGGGATATAAAGAACACAAATTCCAAACTGAATTTGTCACATTCATCCATCCCCAATCAGGGGAGTGGTAGAGGAATCCTGCTTCATGTAACAAAATACCATTCTGGGAAGGAGGCTAAGGGTCTTTCTGCACTACACCGTTATAGTGTTATTATTCCACTTTCAACATTGTATGGAATCCTGGGGTTTGCAGTTTAGGGAAGGGCATTTCCAATTATCAGCCAGAGACCTCTTTGGCCTCAGTAAATTACAAATCCCAGAATTCCACAGGATGTTGAAAGTGGAATAATAGCACTGTAACAGTCTAGTGCAGAAAGGCCTTAAGATAAACCACCACTGCAGTTTATGCTGGTTTTCTACATCACTGCACATCTTGCACCCACTTCTTCAACAAAAACTAATTTGGCAAATAGATGCCTACAGGAAGCCATAGCCCTGAGGATCTCTCTCTCTCTCTCTCTCTCTCTCTCTCTCTCTCTCTCTTTCTTTGTAATGTGAGTTGTACTTAGGAGTATTCAAGGAACATGCAGCACATTTTTAAGCTAACTGGTAAAGTAGACAAACAAAGAATGGATATAACCACCTTGTTCACCGTCTAAGGCCCTTTTCACATGTGGGGGAGGGAAACGGTGTAGAGCGACCTCCCATGGAGGTCGTCTACACCGTAGAGTGGACTGGCGTGGACTACTTTTAGCAGCTTCACACCAGAATCCACTCAGGAGCGGCCGGAACTAGCCGGGCTGCATGTTTTTTAAAAACCTCTTTTTAGAGGCTTTTAAAAAGCACGGTGCGCGCAGCCCCATGCCGCTCCATGGCCGGGCTCTAAAGTGAATCTGCAGGCGCGCGCAAGTGCGTGCCTGCAGATCTGCCGGGGGCGGGCTTCCGGCTGGCGAGCTTCTCTGGTTGGTGGAGAGCCTCCACCAACCGGAAGCTGCCATCTGCGACACCGGAGGAGTGTGGAGCAGCGAGCTCGTGCTGCTCCACGCGGTGATGGACTTACCCGGCTGGAGGTAAGCTCCGTTTTTGGGCGTTTTCGCTCGTTTCTCCCCCGACGTGAAAAGGGCCTAAGTATCCTTAACTAGGCTAGGCAGAACTCTGTTCTAATGCAGCATTGCAAGTCATACATTTCTAAGGAAAGACAAAATATATGAACTCCTGCTTGTTCAGTGCTTATATATCACAAGGTAGTTCTGGAATCAATTTTTAATTGATCAAGGAAGTCTTCAACAAATCTCACTGTGGTGTGGGTTCTTCTCCATGTTTTCTTTTTTGCCACTCCAATGATAATAAAAAGGGCAAGAGAAAAGGCACCAAACATTGAAAGGGCTGTGACGCTTTAATTAGCAGTGGAACAATAAAATAGAGGGACAGTCAACTTGTAAAAGCTCCATGTCTTTTTAGGACAGGAACTGGTGGTGGATTTGCACTGGCAGAACTGCTGAATCTGGTAGACCTGGATCTCACTCCCTGGTCTACTCCATAAGGCACCTAAAAACTGATTCTGGAGGACTGGGAGATTTTCCAATGGCAACTTGCATGTAGGCACACAGGGCTGCAGGAGGGAGGGGAAGAAACTTCCATTGATACTATAAATGCAACATTGGATTTAGCCCTTTGTCTCCAAGTAGTAGACTTCAGTCCATGCTTGTGCTTAGCCCATGGAAAGTAAGTGGATGGGAATTGAAGGACAGTGATGGTGAACACCCATAGCTCCCAATTTAGTGAAAAGAACATCTTCAGATTTGCTCCTGTGGGTCACAGGGCCTAAGGGATGACAAAGGAGAACAGCTTTGGGATTAACATGGGACATGTTTTTCCTTTATGTCATAAGACATGGTGGGGGAGGTCCTCTAGGAAGGTCTCTCATGTTGAAATGGTGGGTGCTACCTAGAGATTGAGTATTTTGCTGAGGAATGGCTGAGGAAAAGTTGGGACCCCCTCCTTAGCTAGAATCCACTTTGAATCTACCACAATAGAACATTAAAGTTCAAAGTTAAAAATTTATATAGTTGATAAAGATATCTTTTATTCTGTTGTCTAGTCTTGTCATTTCCTAGTTGGTAGGTAAAGATTATGCAAAAAATTACAGAATGTTGAATTTATTAGGGTGTGGAATATCTCAGTGTCATCCATCATGATCCCCCCCACAACATTTCTAATCAATGAAACTGAACAAATATTATACTGTACCTCAGATGACTCTTTTGTAGGGATCACATGAGCTAGGGAAAATGACTAGGACATCTGAAGCCCTCCTGCTGGTTTATACCTCCGTTGCTGGTATAAATACATTTCTTTAGCTATCATGCAGGTTGTCCTTCATATCTCTTTTATGATTTGAATAATTAAAGTTTAAAAAAGTTTCTCTTGTACTGGACACCAGTAGTCTTTGAGTAATTGATGGTGAAGTCCTAGCAAAAGCAAACCCCTCAAAAATTAAGCCACAGGCTTCTTTTGAAGTGAATCTGGAATGATAAAAAGCAAAGTCCCTAAGGACACAAGCTGCACAGTGTAATTCCACAAATACAAAAGGAGAAAGTAAAGGCTTTGTGGAATCCTTAATGCCAAGGAAAACAAAGAGGAACTCACAGGCAGTTTCCAGTAAATCTTCAGACTTTTCCTGCTGGAAAGGACCATATAAGTGACAAGGTTTGACATCAACTTTCGCTTTCATGGTACAAGGATGGGAAAGATCTTCCTCTTCTCTTATCAAATACTCTGGCTCAGTTATTATAGTTGCTACTTTCTTAGTTAGTTATAATCCATTTACCACTCATTCTTTTCTGTGGATCCAGTGCAGATAATGATAACTGTTGAGCCGTTCAACTGAAAAATATTCACTGCTAGCTCAGTCTTGTATATGTTATGTAAGAAAATTGACTTAAATCCAATTGCTAATCCCAGCTACTGCAGATTCATTGAAAAACTGCTAAATTTTAAGAAAGTGGTTATATAAAGCTCATTATATCTAACTGGGACTACCACCTGGATTTTGGCCATGAAATCCGTAATCCTGTGGTCCCCAGCAGAGTGTTCTAAGATACATTCCCCTTCCTCAAGTTTAGAATTCCTCTTCCACGTAAATTGCAGCATTCATCCTTCTCAAACTTTGCAAGTTTGTTACTTTCAGCTATCCTTGTGCTGTGTGTTATTTTTTCAATAATGGTTCACAAGGAACCAAGAGGAAAAACTGTTTTGGATACCTTCAATATGGAAAGGCTGCTCATACAGAACACATCCATCTGAAACTAGGCATTTCTTATTCCCTTAGCAGAAGAAGTAAATGTGAAATTTTTCCCAATTATGTCAAAGAGATGACATCTACACATGTACACAACAGATAGACATATAGATGGATAGATAGATAGATAGATAGACAGACAGACAGGGAAGTCTGCTGTAAAAGCATAAAAATTTAAAAGCACATAAAACATATAGAACCTGCACCTATTTGGCAGGCAGAATCCTGGCCTAAGGGGAAGATCACCAAAATGATAAAAGGCCTGGAAACCACGCCTTATATGGAACAGCTTCAAGAGCTGAGTATGTTTAGCCTGGAGAAGAAAAGGTTTAGAGATGACAGTACAGCCATGTTTAAATATTTGAAGAGATGTCATCTGGAGGATGGAGCAAGCTTGTTTTCTGCTGCTCCAGAGGCTAGAACATGACAAAGCAGCTTCAAGCTACAGGGAAAGAGATACCATCTAAACATTAGGAAGAACTTCCTGATGGTAAGAACTGTTCAACAGTGGAATATGTTGCCTTGGAGTGTGGTGGAGTCTCCTTTTTAGGGTTTTTTTTTTTTTGCAGAGACTGGATGGCCATCTATTGGGAGTCCTTTGATTATATATTCCTGCATGGCAGGAGGTTGGACTTGCTGGCCCTTGTGGCTTCTTCCAACTCCATGATTCTATGATATGATATCTGTAAACTTCATCTATATCTGTTAAAAAAGTTGTGCCTATTCTTTTTGTGCCCATTACAGTCAGTAAGGTGCATAAAACTTTGGATTTCCAAATCTTGACTCAGATTCAGGAACCAAATGGAAGACAACTTGCTCCAAATTAGTCTGAGCTAAACTGGAACATTTTTGAAGTCCCAAATTAGAACAAAATTAGTTACACCCTCAATCTCATTTCCATTCCATTTATTTCAAATAGTAAAGAAGTGTGAGCAATGAGATGTGAGGGAGCGTGAGACTGAAAAAAAAGAAAAAAGAAAAGAAGATTCACACTGGACTGAAGAAAAAAAAAAAGAAGGCCAGGGGATCTCCTTTCATTGCACATAGTCTATGCCTATGGGATTAGTGCAAAGTATTCTCCGTAAGAGTACATGTGTGGTAAACAATTTTAATGTAAGGCCTCCCTCTATGGCTAGCTGTGTGGCTGTGAAAACACTATCTGCCAATGTCTCTTGACTGGCATGGGTGGTTAATTGACTGCCATGTTATATTCATCTTATCACCATTCTAAAACACACAACAAGAAATCATCACTGACAAGTGAAAGTCAGTGATGAGCCTAAATAAAGCATTTCATTGATCCACAGAAGATTGTATGTTGAATGTGAGCAGAGCAGCCTATGTGGCATTTCAAAAATCAGATCAAATCAGTAATGCCATTCATTTTGCTGCCATTCATGGTGACTCCCCAAATTATTTTAAGACTTGTTCACTTTGGGGTAATCAGTCAGTTTTCCTTGCCGTTTAACTATTTTAGCTGTAGCTGTATATGTACTTCTCAGAGAAACTGCATGGACCTGTTCTTCACATATTCTTATGAAAACACCATTCTTGGTGCATTTAATGCAGTCCAGTACACAATCAGAGCATGGGAAAATGAGCGGGGAGGGAGTTACTGCAACTCCAAGAACCCCCCCAAAATGTAGTCCAAATAAAATAATTATGCTAGTGACATGTGCAAGTTCCAAAGTCTTCTTTAAGCTACTGAAATCAAATCTGCAGATAGGTGGACAGTATAGACTTATTCCATATATCTTAAAGTTAACTTAGGCCCTTTCCGCATGAGGTCAAAAAAACGAAATTGGAACAGGTTGCAGCCAGTCAGGGTCCCACTTTTCTGCACAACATTGTCATAATTATGTAGCTATTTTGTTGCAAAGCATCGTAAGTACATAGTTTTCTACCGATGGAAAAAATCCATTTTGTAGCACCAATACCCCTGCAATCCTGTCAGCCAGCTTAATGCAGAAATGTTATAGTGCATTGTCATGGTTCAGAGGTGGCACCAGGGGCTTGCGGGTGTTCCCAAACTGTCCTCAACCACAAGTACAGATGTCGCCATTTTTTTGGTCACCCTTTTATGCTGTGTGCGGTGTGAATTCTGGTAAGTGTTTTGTCAGTGGTTGATGTGGGAAGGGACTGTAAGTATTATTATTATTAATGTTATTATTATTTAGTATAATTTTTATTGCTGTAACCATTTATCTATATTTTTCTTAACTGTTCCTCCTTCAATAATGCTCCCGTGAAGACAACAGAAGACAAAAATGGCGGCAAACACTGAGGGGCTTTCTCTTCCTAAGTTCTCTGCCATGAGTATGAGGGGGGGAAGAAGGCCATAGAGGAAGCAAGTGTTGTGGGAACTCAAGATCCACCATCATCAGGTAAGATGGTAGTGGCTGATGGCTTTCTGCACACACGTATGTCTCCCTAAAAAGTCCCTCCACCCTCCAACCCCCCCGGATCTCCCCAAGAGTACCGAAACCACCCTGCATTGCCTCTGCCATCACCCCTTGCTAATGCTCATGCAGCCAGGGATGATGGGAGATGCAGTACTCAAAAGAAGTGCTATCCTTCCCCAGGGCCTCTCCAACAGCACTGCAACCAAAAAGAAGGACAGTCTGGTGGGCGAACGCCCTCCACCTCCCCTGGGTCTCCCCAAGAGTATTGAAACCCTGCATTGCCTCTGCCATCATCCCTTGCCAATGCTCATGTGGCCAAGAACAATGGGAGATGCAGTACCAAAAAAAGCAAAAGATTAAAGGCTTGTTTGAAACAAATATTTTAATTAACAATCACAGTATTAATAATAATAACAGTAGAAATATTAATAATTATAAAAGAAAAATTGTCATTCATACCACAGCAATACAATTAAACCCCTCCCTTCCCCAAAACCAACCACAGTGTTTCTCTAGGGGTGCGCACACCCCACACAGCCAACACCACCACAGCAGCACCCTGCACGAAGGCTCACTGTAGCCAGTCAATTTGGTGGGTCATTTCTGCGCGCAGGTTGCTCATTTCAGTTGCCGCACCTTGGGTCAATGTGGTCTCCATCCTTTCCAAGGATTGTGTGAAGGCTGTTCAGAGGTTGACTACCTCCACAGATAACCCCAACAAAGAATTCTCCATGGAGCGATGGAGGTTGTTACCTAGGAAAAAAAATTGGTACAGGGAGTTAGCTTTGAGTCTGTGAGGTGCACATGGTGACACTAAAAACTTTGTAGGTTACCTTGGGAAGGGGGTGAAACGCCCCTCTAAATCATTATACTCCCAGTGCCCAAAGATACGGTCTTCCATGTCCTGTATTCATTGCAGGACAACTGCACTGCTGGCAGGAGAATGCTCCTCCTCTGTCGCAGGTACACATACTGCAGCAGAAAGAAAGAATGTGTGTTTCATCACAGGTGGCCAGCTACCTTTGATTTGGTGACAACCCACATGCAGCTTCCTTGCCCAACCCTTGGAACTATTGGCAGAGGAGGCCCAGCTTCTGCCATGTGCTGCCCAGACCACGCCCTCTGAACTCACCACCCGATGAAGGTCCTGGTGCAGCTTTCTCCTCCTCCACCTGACCTGAAAGTTGTGAATGTTCAGCAACTGTAAAATAAAAAAGATAGCATAGAGAGTTTTTGTCTTTTTTTTTTATATCCAAGGAGTCAAAAGTGAAGTAGTTATTTCATTGCCACATCTATAGTGGGTGACAAGCCCTTGCACTTGTGGAACATCAGGCCGGCCACAGGAGAGGGAGAGCTTTCTTGAGCTCCAGCTGCAGCCTCCATTTCCAGGTCAGGGGAGGGGGAGCAGATATCTTCAGTGGACACCTGCTCTTCAGCTGTGGAGGAATGAGAAGGTGATATGCCAGACTGTTTAATTTTCAACCCCTTCCAGATTTGGATACCAGTTAATCTAGCCACAAAGAAAAAAACACATTCACATTTCACATGGAGGTCATGCTTTTACTCACCCAGTTCATGTATGGGTTCTTCAAAGGGGGGTTCTAATTGAGCTTCTGCCCCTTCTTCTGGCATTCTGTCTGAAAAAGGAGGGGACTGCTGCAGCATCATATCAAATTGTTTTGAAAGGGGGCTTGCTACACCCAAGTAATGGACACTACCACAGCCATTGTTTTGCATTGCATATTGTTTGCTGGTAGTTATTTAACTTCCTCCTATAACCTTTTTAAAATAGGTAAATTCCTTCACATCCGTTATGTTCCTGTTCTCCCAATTCAGCAACCTCCCTAGCCATCTCAGGACGTCTTGTTAACTCACTGGTAAATCCTGTCCCGGGGTCTACAATTTTGATATTAAAATATGATTCAATGTCTTGAGTGGTCACCCTGATGAGCACGTAGGCAGCCATGGTTGAACAATCAAAAACCAGGTCAGGCTAGTAAAATCACCCATCACGTAGCCCCAGGAGACCTCAAGCTGTGCAAAACCACAGTAGACAAAGGGTCCTCAGCTCCTGAGAAGCCGACTTGAGGGGATTATTGTGTTTGCCCCAAGGTGAGCAAAATCCTATCAGGCAAGGACAATTTACATGAAATCACACCACAACGCAATGCAGCTGAAGATCCTGAGACTTTGGCAACACCTTTTAATCTCATCACGCAAAGGAAGTTACCATTGTGGAGCTTCTTTCTCGTTGCAACACCCATTGTTCTCCCCAGGAAGGGATTAGCCCTCCAGGTACTTTTTCACCTACAAATAGTCCCAGTTTTTGAGCGGTTCTTTGGATCACTCCTGGTCATCCCAGCAGACCGTTTCTCCATCCGTTGAGTAATCCCCTCAGCCTTCTCCGTGCTGAGCTCCACTTCTTTGCTGTTTTTCCTGGACCAAGGACTTCAGGAAAAGGTGCAGTATTACCCCAGCTACAATCCCTTCAATATTCCCCCTATCCAGTTTCCTCTCTTTTGCTTCTTAATAGGTCTTGAGTGAATGTGTGAGTGATTGTGTTGGTGCATGAGACTTTCATTCAATAAAATCATTTTATTGGACATCTTCGTTTGGTTTTTGGCTTGGTCTGACCCATAAAACTGCTCAAAAAGACTCCGTTGGTGTGCTTTTCATGAGCATCTCCAAGCCAGGGCTCTCTGCCACCAATGAGAGCATTGTCCTGACCTCATTGAAGGTCCACAAAGTTCCCTCCGTTTGCATTCTCACACTAAAATCACACAACCAGACACACAACCAGGGAAAAAACGCACAGGAATCCACTCACACCAACAAGCAAAACAAGCAAAAAAGCAAAAGGAAAGGAAAAGGAAAAGGAAGGTCAGAAAAACAAAGGGCATAGTTCACACAGGCAAACAGAAAAGTCAGCAGTCCAGAAAGCAAAACTAATTAAAAATAAAAACAACATAGGAACACAAGCATGCAAAGGCAAACGCACACAGCAACACTCACAGCACCAGCACCAAACACTATGCAGCAATGAACACCCAAGAATTAGCAAGCTCACCATGCCCAAAAGAAGGAAAGAAAACACAAGCCGTATAAACCTTTCCCACCAAAGAATGACAGGGGGCCACTGTTTCCGCTCGGCAACTAGTCAGCCATTCAGAAGCAAAATCACATGATAGTTGGGTGGCAATCAATCAGGGAAGAAGGGGGAGAGCGAAGGCGGAGTAATGGCATTCAAGAGGAGTGGCCAGGAACGCTGTAATGTGGAACGTACACCAGCAGCAATCCTGATAAAACTCAATTTAAAATGGAATGGTGCAGCACGGAACAAGCCTGTAGCGGTAATACGTAACACAGTATTGCAACACAACAACATGGTAAGGCCGTCTTGTGTGGAAAGGGACTTAGAGATGAGGTTTAAAGTATCTTGGTACAACCAGGAACTTTCCTTCTAATGAAAATAATTTCCAAAGAGTCTCTCCCTCACCCCAGTAGGGAAGTAGATCTGGCATTTGCAACTTGGCTGGTCAGCTCCTTTTTCTAAGTGGCCAGCTTGAGCTTGAGTATGATTATCATGCATTAATAATTCCCACTGTATGAGCAAAGCATATACATGGTATATAGATATATGCTTACTCTTATAAATTTTTAAGAGTAAGCATATATCTATATACCATGTATATGCTAAGAGCCCATTCCTGCTCCCTCCATTTTTAAATATGCGATATATATGAGAAGACATTTTAGTTTTACAAGGGTCATCTGGACCACAAACATCCTCTTTCTATCAAAAAGCTAAATGCTGTATCCTGGTTTGGAGGGGACTGTCTTTTTATGATATTTCTAAATGTTAGTTGCCATATTATTGGTATGGCCCGCAAACGAAGAGGCAATCAGTCAGTATGCTCTTTGCTAGGGTTATGGCATCTGTCAGAGCATTTATACTCAAGTATGGGGATTGTTATCCTTTGAATGTCAGTATGTGATTCATTTTGTCATTCCTCCATTGCTAATGTAAACCATTAGATGCAGTAAATGTTATTTCAGATCAATTTGTGCAATCATATTATTATTAGGCTTTGGGTTAGTGGACTAATATAATTTATTATGTTTTTGAGGTCACTTCCATTCTGTGTCTGTTAAAATATTGGTGGATTTTTTTTCACATGTGAGATGTGTTATAATCTCCATTCCAGTTTCCATTTCTCACTGCATCATCTTCTGTGTTGATGATAGCAGAGGAGTGATCAGCCAGGTTTGTAATATTGGCTCTGTAGCCTTTGCAAATATTGCAAATGTGTAAACTTCCAGGTGTTCATTGGGTGATCAAGTATGGTGTGATGTTCCTCTAATCCCATTCAGCCATAAATTTTTATTAAACTTGCCATAAGCTAAAGGGTTTTTCATGCATGACATAGGAAGCTGAGGGGAAGAGCCATAGAACTTGGTAACTCTGGTAACCCCACTAAGTTTCAGGGCTGTCCAGAAATAAGGTCAACTAGGACAATTGCTTCAGGACCCTGCAATGCATGGCTGCCTCAGTTCTTGTGCCTACTGTTGGCCTTTGACCTGACCTTGCCACATAGGAGTGCTGAGATAAAAACTGGATACAGCTCCTTTACCTTTAATGGTTGGGTAGAAGAGAGAATTTCAGCAGGTGTTGCTTGTTATCTGGTTGCATGACAAGCAACACCTGCTGAAATTTCCTCTTCTACCCAACTGTTAAAGGTAAAGAAATTGTCTCCAGTTTTCAGTCTGACAACCCTGCTAGCACATTGCCCACCAGAAATCATGGTGTTTCATTTTCTATAGAAATAAAAAACAAAAGGTATATTAGAGTATAAAATGATACTCTTTTAACATGTAATGACAACACAATAGGGGCTATCTCCAGTGTGAAAAAGCAAACATTTTACATAGTTGTGCGTGAGGTTTAAGCAATTGTTTAAAATGAGGGTGAGCCACTGGAGTGGGTACAGAGACTATTTTTTCTATCAGTAGGACCCTCTTGGAGCCACACAGACTTCCAAAAAACAAAGCAAACACCCATATCATCTCTCCCTTCCTGAAATGGAACTGAATTCTGCTTCCATGATTTATAGATGTATTTTTAAGGTTGCACATAGGCTTGCCAGAATGAAAACTGAAGAGGGCTCTTGTGCCTTTAATGGCCAAGCAGAAGATGTAATTTCAGCAGGTGTTGCTTTTCACACAACCTAGTAACAAGCAACACTTGCTGAAAGTCCATTGTCTACACAACCATTAAAGGTACAGGTGCCTTACTCATTTTTAACTCTAGAAATCCAGCACAGTGTAGTAGATGTTGCAACAGTTCTGGAGGAGATAATGGATTTTTTTTTTTTTGGTCCTAAAAATGGTTGTTCTGGGATCTCTGGGTGGCGATATGCTTAACCTTGGTATAAAGCACTGGCGTGCATTCAATCTGGTAAAGAATAGGTTTCCATGGATTATTTTTAAACCTAAGTTGGCTATAAAAGGTATCCCATACCTTCCAACATTGAAGACTGTGATATATGTAGCCAAGCAAAATCAGAGTGTGGGAAAGATGACAAAAGTTGTTAAAAAGGAAAAAACACACGAGTTAGGAGAGGCTGCAGTAGTTTGCTTTTGCCTGAGCCTACTGGGAAGGGCAAGTTTCTGTTCTTTCTCTCCCTTCTGAGTTAATAGCATGTAAACCAATTTCGTACCGTCAACTCAGTTTGCCAGATTGAAGTAAGCTGACCATTGCTCCATGAAGCACAACCATGTCTACAATGATTGGCAGCATCTCTCTTAGGATTTCAGATGGGATTTCAGGCCCTTCCTAGAGATGCCAGAGATGGAGCTATGAATTCCTCCTTTTGACAGAATGACAGTTGTTTACATTATCCACCAAACAGATTAATGGTGTTTCATAAGGTATTGTACTAAAGAAGGGAAAAAAATAGCTAAAGTTAAGCTCTTCTGTATTGACATGGACACATGCAATAATTAAGATTTTGGAATTTGGCCAAAATAATACAGTCCACCTTCTATATTTGCAGGTTTCTCTTTTGCGGATTTGATTATTCACAAGTTTCTAGCAGCTGGTAGACTAGCTTGTCCTCCTTTTCTTGCATCCTCTCTCTAGCCATTTCCTCATTAGACTGTTATAGCGCTATGATTCCACTTACAACATCCTGTGGAATCCTGGGGTTTGCAGTTTAGGGAGGGGCCTTAGGCAAACCCCAGGATTCCATAGGAGGTTGAAAGTGGAATCATAGTGCTATAACAGTCTAGTGCGGAAATGGCCTCTGTCTCCTGGTCTGCCAACAGCACCAGCCCATCAATACCTTTCTCACCATGATGCCTCAGCCTGATTTTAAACCCCTTCCCATCCCATCCCATCCGCCTCCTTGCCCAACTCCTCTTCCTCCCACTCCTCCTCAATCTCCTGTCGTCTCAGCCAGATTTTAAACCCTTCCCAACCCACTGACCTCCTCATCCCAGTCTGAGCTGGATTGGGAAGGGGTTTAAAATCTGTCTGAAGGCCCACTGTATTTTCCATCAGAACTCTTCCCGGCTATAAGCATGCCTGTTTTGGAGGGAGTAAAATAATTAAATCCTACTCTGTTAGCCAAAAGACAGCAGCTATCAATCCTACCTCTGTGATAGTGCCAGGATCTAGATAAAGTCAAATAGGAGTGTAATTTCTGGTTTCCTTAGTCACAAAATTATTTGTCCCCCCCTCCCTCCCGCCTCCACGAGTTTGTACTTGAAGCAAAGGAAACACACAACCATCTTCCTCCGTCCCAAGGACATGGAAAGCGTAGCCTATCAAATTGACTATCAATAATTAAGGCCTTTGATGCTTGGAATCGTTTAGATAATAAGATTGCTTTGAAGTAAATAAATAACAAATTAGAATTTGTGGCAGTCACAGGTGTTTGGCAAGGCCAGCTCATAATCAAAGGGAAAATGAATGCATTTTAACTCTGTGTAATTAGAAAAAGAAATGAAGTTTATATGCAAATTGTACAGCATTTTAGTAAGAGATAACCGGTCAGATGCCTTTTTTTTTGTGGGTGGGGGGGTTGTAATTTAAACTTTCATTCAAGGGGAGAATTTACAAAGTATCCATTTTCAGTGCAATTTGAGTACAGCTGGCTGAACTGTCTTAGTTATCCTGGGAGACAGATTCAAACATCCCTGGTAGTTTGCCAAGCTTGTTATAGCACAGAAAAGACAACATATGCATTTTAAAACTCATCTCTCTTTTTTCTTCTCCTAGGCTGGGAGCAAAGCGGCACCCTGAAGGTTAGAAAGGATTCTTGGGGCCAGAAATCTGTACTGAAGATCTAAGTGTGAAAGTCAGGCATTTCTAACAAAATGTCCAACACACACACTTTGTGTGTGATAAAGAGAGAGATTAAGGAGTCTGGCTTGGCAGCATAAAATGCATGAAAACAGAGTTTTAAATACATAATTCCAAACAGCCCTATGAATGCAGAGCTCCACAGGAAAGACGGTGCAGCATTTGTGATTCTTGCCTTGATGTTATGATCAGAGCCTATGCCAGTTATCCTGCTTAGAAAATAGGTGATATCACCAAATCAGCTACTTGGAGGAAGGAGTGAGGGGCTATATTCAATGCTATCATTCTTAGCTATGAGATGTTGTTGAACAACAAAGTGCAAAGTCCCTGATCAGTGACAATGCTCATGGGGGCATTCTGGAGTTGAACCCAAAACAACTGGAAGGCCAAATGTTGACAACTGCTCATCAAGTGCACTGTGGTCCCCCCAGCTGTAGTTCTGAACTTTCCACCTTTCTCTTGTCAGTCTTCCTCTTCAGAATCAACAGGAAGGAGGTTCAGGGGTGTATCTGTTTGCGGGAACAAAATGAAGGCATTAGTTCTCCTCCAAGAAAAGAAATTCTGCTCACCAATGAATTTTTCTTCACTGCTCAAATATTTAGCATTGCAATAACTTAGAACTTCAATTGAGCTTTTAGAAAAGCAGTTTAGGCAACGTAAGAAAAGGGCAGGGTATTTCGCCCAAGGGGACATGAACATGGCAGATATGAAAGTTCTATGTGTGAATGCTTTTCAGTGTCCTAATGCCAAATGAGGCTGATTCTGTTAAGATACAGAGGCAATTAATCACCTAAAGTCACCCAGTGGGATTCTATGGCTGAGCAGGAATTTTAATTCTGGTCTCCAGAGTAGTAGTTCTACATGCAAACCACTGCACCATGCTGGCTTCTTAGGCAAAACATGGACTAAATAAATACTATCTAAAGGAAGTCTGAACAACTTAGATCTCTCATCAGGAGTCCAGAGAAGCAACTGTGGAGATATCCAGCCAACTGATGTATAGCTTATTGCTGGTTCTTCACTGATTTCTCTCAGTCAGCTGAAGCTGCAGAGACTTCTGGGACAAATGAGGTAAGAAGGTTATGCCTTGACACTTAGAAGATCAATGGGACAATTAGCACATGCCGTCTTAATCCTCCTTCCAGTTTCCATTACAAGTTTGAGCCCTTCTAATCTTTGGGCCATTCTTTTATTTTCTATATTTGCTGACATATTTTAGTAAGAGTGTGAGTGGATTCTGCCTCTGTTGCTTGAAACATGTCTATTGATATGCTATCTATTTGGATATAAACTTGTTAATAAAAAAACAAACAAAACATGTGTTGTATCAAACTCCTGTATCAGCTTTTGAAAATTCTTGAGCTAAAAGCCATTTTTAAATGAATGATGGAGGACATAAGTTATAAAAACCATAACAAAGGTGAGCTTGTTTCTATTTGCTTCTATTTTTAATAATGAGCATATTTGGCATTTTGTTTTCAAATATTTCAAGGATAAGAATATAAAAGAAGTGATTCATCACATAAAGCTCGTGTAGGTTAGTGAAATTCCAGCAGAAACTCACAGATCATAGTTGCATTGCCTTTCAGTATGACATTACTATTTATCTACCATGCTATTATAATGAAAAAGTTAATAGTCATAACTGCTGGTAGACCTATGAGCCGTAAATGTGCAGGAGTAGAAACTATACATTTTTGTATTTTATATACTTAATATAAGCTGGGTTTATTGGAATTATGGCAGAGAACCATGGATCGCAAATGCTTCCTCAGGGGCCATATTGCCTACAACAACTTTAGCTGAAAATTGCTTCATAGAGAACTTATGATCTTGAGTCTTTTATTTCATCTACCTCTTCTTTTTAGGTAGCTTACCCTCTTGCTTTTCCTGGTAAATGTTATGATACATCCATTTGTGAACCACTTTTCTGCATGTGACTCCATTGATTTGTGCTATAACAGGTTTCCACAGCTGTTAATTTCCAACTCTCTTACAGATTTTAAGGCTGCCCAGTCACCTTGCTTGTGAAAAAGAAAGAAAGCAAGTAAGAAATGCAGTATATATGCAGGACTGTAATCTTTTGCTTAATTAATGTATGCATATTTCATAGGTGGGATACTTAAGAGATTATTTATATTGCAATAAGAGAAGAATTGTCCAGAAGGGCTTAGGAATTTTTCAGACTGAATTCCTCTTTGAATATTCATTGTTCCTTTAAACCCTCTTTGTTAAAGTTTAAATTGTCTGTGGTATTATTCCACCAGTGAAAGCACCTTTTATAGATCCTCGTCATCAGCCTGTACAAAAATTCCTAAATGCATTTGGTAAATTCTTCAGTAAAATGAATTAATTTGGAAGATATCTTCTAAACACATTATATTAATAAACATTTAAAATCAGCTCTATTTCAAATTGGGGGACCTTGTTTGACTGCTGGAGGAGGATTCTGGAATCCCAGGGTTCAAATCCTGCTCAGCAATAGATGCCCACTGGGTGACCTTGGGCAAATTATACTCTCCCATACTAAAATAAAGGCAAAGGCCAATCTCCTTTGAATAAAAAATCCCCATGACAGATTGCCATAAATTGGAGTCGACTTGAAGACATATAGCAACAAAATACCATAATCCTCATTCTGATGATCCTTGAAGCCTGTTCTAGCCTACTTCATGAAAGTGAAAATAGATGGAGAAGAATCAGATATATAGCTCTGGAACCATTGCAAGGAAGCAGGAATAAAAAATTTTAAAAAAGGAATGAATCAACCAATCAAGATATCACTGAGTGTGTAATAGAACTCCCTATGGCTGATACTTCCTTGGAGATTTCAAAGGTATTTCCACTCTGTCCCAAAGTTACCAAAATGGACAAATACAGAAGAATTTCAGGCCTCCAAAGCATAGCACCAAGGTATAGTAAAACATAGGAAATATCACAGATTATGGCATCCTTGGGTGTTGCCTTCCCGACAGATGAAGACAGATATGTTCAGGGCTCATAGCAAAAGGAAACTGTCCTTGACATTCATATAGCAGATTTTCAGTGTGAAGTAGAGATGCAAAGAAACTTTGTAGTGTCAATATTTTAGCTGCAGGTGGCTCCCTTGACATGGTAGGACAGATCCCTGAGGATTCTCCAAGATCTTGGAGAGAACCTGACTGTGGTGCAAGAATGAGTTGTGACTTTTGCAATTTGAGAAAATGTAAGTTCTGTAAGACTCCTGTTTCTGCACAATGTTATTGTCATTTCTCTTTGTAAAGCTAAGCATACACACATAGCAAGCACAACAGAATAGAATAATTGAGTACAAAGACACAAAAGACCCTATCTAATGATTTTAGTAATCTCATTCTGTTTCTCATATACCAAGGCAACAGCTATCATGTTTTTCCAACCCTGCACATTTTAAGAAAGGTATGAAAGCCATTTATAGAACTGTGCACATTTTCTATATCTCACAGAGACTTGCATTAAGATTTTTTTAAAGGTTTCCTGTATACTATGTAAGGTATTATGTTGTACTGAAGGGCTTCTGTCAGAATTTCAAGATTTCATCATCACTCCTCAAGCATCCCTTCAGCTACTGTTTACATGTTTAAGAAATACGTGCACATTAATTGCATTTGTGCCGTTGATGTCACATCTTACTCTGATTCTTAAATGTTCAGGCTACTCATGTGTTCCTGAATTCATTGTGACATCTGCTCCCAGCAGTTTGAGATGCCTGAAAAACTTTCTTAACCAGGATAGACCTCTGGTTCGTCTTGCTCAGGAAAAACACCAAATGGCAAGGCTTGTAACTAGGTTCTTTCTTAGCCTTGAGGTTTAAGGGACTGGACTTGAGGGCTTGCAGAGCATCTGCTGCCATTAAATATTGCAAGAGATTTCACCTGCTGAAATAGAGCTAGGGGCAATTTGGAAAAAGGCCTTTATAGTTAAGGAAATCTGTGTTAGAAGTCTACATGTAATAGGAGTGTAGAAAAATCACTGACAGCATGTGCTTTGCTGCAAATTGCAGAACACTTCTCTCTTTGTCATCTAGGGAATCTCATATCCTCTTCTTGGAACTATGTTCTTATAGTGGGAATTTAATTAGTCAGCAGTAGGTCACAGATGGCTTTATAAGGAACTATAATTAAATTGTGGTGGATGAATTAAAATAATTTGCCTATAATATTGTCTTCTCATCATTGGTTGAAATGGGCCTTACAGAATGCAGTACCGTGGTCACGCTTGTAAGCTTTCCACACTTCTACTAAAGGGGAATTAGTTTGGAGCAAAAGAGTTTGATCAGCCCTGACTTAGCATTCATTGTCTTAATTACTCCTACGGCATCTCAGGATGAGAGCCTGTTTCATTTGTAAACAGCAGGACACCTAAGAGTTTCGAGGAAATAGATTTGGTGGTTGCCACAGGCTTCTTGGCATTAGAGAGAAATGTCTTACCCCTCTTAATACAACTGGAGTCTGCATGTAAAAGGCAACAAAGAACATGCTGAATGAAAACAATTAAGGCAAGGGGAGGGGGGGACCAGGTTAAATATGAAGGGTGGCTAATTGTAAATAATGGATTTTATTAATAAAAGAAATGCACTTTGCCAGGTCTATCAGATAAATATTCTGTCACTGGCTTTAATTCATCCTCTCTGAACAGGAACAGAAATGCTGACTTGGAGAGGACTGCCCTGTATCTCACATTCCCATTTCTTTAGAGTAGTGATTCCATTTGTACATCTAGTGAAAGTTCCAGGGTTTAAAATGTAAAGGCATATAAGCATAACGTATTGATTAACTCAATCAATAAATAGACTCTTTCTACTTTTTAAAATTCTATCACCAGTCTGAAAAATACACAAGATGGCTTGTAGCTCTCATTAAAAATAAAAGTGTAATCAAAGCCACAAGATACAACTCAGTTCAAGAGAAGACAAGCACTTAGGAATTAAAGCAGAATGGAACTAAATTAAAAAAGTTAGTAGAATTAGAGTGTTTCAAATGGTGTTTTCCCCCCTCTGAATTTACAAAACAGCAACAAAAACTATATGTGAATTTCTTTTGACAGAGCATTCTTGAGCCCTCCACTCAGAAGGTAGGATAAGTAGAGGTGTTAGGCAAAGGAACTCTGATGGTGGTGTTGGTTGGAAGATCCAACTCAGAGGCCCTAGCATACCTTCCAGCATTTCATCAATGAAAACTCAGAGCTGTATAGCCAGCCAACATCAGGACATGGGCAAAGTGGCAAAAGTTATTAATAAGGAAGAGGACATAAGCTAAGAGATCCTGCGGCAGTTTGCTTTTGCCTGAGACTACAGGGAAGGGTTAGATTCCGCACCTCCTCTCCCTCTACCACTGGTGGCTTAAGCACAAACTACTTTTTCACTTTGAACTCAGTTTGTAGCAGTTGAAGTAAACTGAGGACGAAGAGAGAAATCAACAGGAGGAAAGAGACACTGGGGAATTTTAAAAGCAGCTGAAGATATGGGGTAACGGAGGATTCATAGGCACTTCCCTTCCACATGGAGACAGCTGGAGGGTATATCTTAGGCCTTTTCCGCACGAAGCTGGTGAAACGGTTCGTGCTGTTTCTTACCAGATTTTCTGGGCTCGAAACAAGGCGGACTTTCCCTCATTTCCTTCCGCACAGCTACTGCGTATGTTCCATTCAGATTCGGAGGAGTGCGAGTTCATGAATCCACACTGCCTCCACCGTGGCCACTCCCACTACTCCCCTCACCCTGCCCCGTCGGCTGTGATTGGCCCTTTTCTTTTTTCTTTTTGCATGGTTTAGTACGTCATTGCGTACGTGCGAAAGTCCATACTACCCCCTGGCCCCTCCCGTGAGCCCTCCTCGGACCTCCTATTCTCATTGGCGTGAATGTATGTGTCTGCACCACTGTGAAAGTATGAATCAGATCGATCTGGAAAATTGGAAAACCGATTTCTTCTGGTTTTCAAATAGCGCGCTTTGCCATCACATGGAGGCGCATTTAGTCGGAATTACGTGCGGAACAAAGGTAAATAAATTGAATCTAGTCCACTCCAACGTGCAGAAGACCTCCGTGGCAAGACGCATTGGCCTGCCTTAATAACCGCATGCGGACAGGGCTTCAGTTACACCTACCAAAAGCCCTATGGGCATAACATGGTAGTATTTCTGCTTCTGTACATCCTAATGGTAAACATTTAACAGGGTGGACAGAAACAGCTTTGGATGTGTCGGGTCAAAAGCATAAGACCACAGGACTGGGCCTGTTGCATTCACCAGCCTCATAAGCAACCAATGGGAAAGAAAGTAAGCAAAAAAGCATGGAAAAAATAGATTAGTTCAATTCCTCAATGCCTGCCACAGCACATACATGAGGAGGAAGTGGTAGATTACCCACTGCTTTGTTTTCCTCCACCCAGTTTAGGATTACAAAAAGTGGGAAGGGAGGGGGAGAGGAAAAGACAATGTAGCAACACCTTTAAGATTAGCTGATATTTGTTTTTGCCTGAGCTTTCATGGCAATAAACCTGCTTCCTCGAATACAGTAGAGGAATAATAAATCCTCAGGCATATAGCATATTTTCACAGTCTGGGGAATGGGGTGGAAAATATTTGGATCAATTACATAAAATTTTGCACAGTGCGTTTTATTTTTTGCTCCAGTATGTTCCTTTGTCTCTTCACCAAATTATTCTTATGTAGCCCTTTAAAAATTTAGGGCAACAATCATCATTTGCATGATCCTATCCTATCTGGATCCTATTGCATTCCATCCCCACTTCCACAACCGTGCAAATATGCTTTATACCTGATTGTTTATTATCGCTCTGTACTGGATCTAAAGAAGTGGGTTTATATCCACAGAAGGTCATGCAGAAATAAAAATCAGTTAAGCTTAAGATGCTGCTGCATTCCTTATTCCCCTCCCTTCCCCTCCTTACCTCCTTTTTATGCTGCAAGAGATTAACATGGCTAGCTCTCTCTCTGTTTTAAAATTGGGTACAGATTTCTTCAGGGAGAGTGCACTACAAAGAAAGCTTTGGATCCAAGAGTCTCAGGCCCATGAAGTAAGACCTAATTCTGATGGTCGCTAAAAGCACAAGCAAGATTATACCTGGTAAACTCACCCTTTACATGTGAACTCATTTCTTTTGAGATTTGTTGCAAAGTATCCCCACACCTTTTGCCTCACAGTTGAATACTATCTGTTAGAAAAATCTGCTTACAACAGTTCAATACTGGATCAAATTATGTAAAGTTATGTAGTGTGTTTTCAATTCTTCTCCAATGTATTCTTTTGCATCCCTGCCAAATTATTATTCTCTTAAATAGCTTATCCACGTTCATTGTCATCTAATTGTATTTCCTTAACCTCCTTCCCCAAACCTACAACTTGGTGGTGCTCAGAGATATTGCAAACCTTTATAATGTGGAAAAACATTTGCCAGTCCAAAACGCAGAAGGGAAGGCATAAAAAGCAAAACAAAATGAGATGCAGCTTGATTTATTTTTTTCATTATTCTTATTTTCCCCTCCTTATAAAGGGACATGACTTTTTACAAGAAGTGATAATGGGCTTATTGCCAGGCAGACAAAATAAATAAGAGTAACTTTTTTTCCTTTTATTTTTACAGGAGGAAGCTAAAACAAATGAAGTTCATCATAAAAACTACAACAAAATAGAAAAGCTGTGAGAATGTTCTCCTTTTTATATACACAAGTTCTTCAACCTGGTGTTCTCTCAATCTGCAAAACTACAACTCCCATCATTTCAAGTCATCATAATAATAGTCTGATACTCGAGATTTTTTTTTGTTAGTTTTAACAAAAAATACAAACAAGTCAGTCCATAACCACAAGAAGAAGGAAGGAACAAAAGAAGCAAATCACGCACAAACATTGCACATATATAATTAAAAATAAGTAAACTAAATCAGATTAGACTAAAACATAATAAAATAACCCGTTACTAAAGGACTCATCTCTTGAATTTAACTTATCCTTACTATACCTTACTCTACACTAACAAACAAACAGAGGAACTCTGACCCCCTTCCATACCCACTGTAATGAAAAGGAAAAGTTGATTAATATCCCTTGTCTTATTCTGCCATTACAGATCTAAACACATTCAACTTATTAGAGTTAAGAATAGTCATTGTCAAAACATGGAGATCTGGGCCAAGTCAGGGCTATGACAATCAGGTCTGCTTTAAATTTTCCATTCCTAGGGAAGCAGCACCCTTCTATATTTTTCCCACCCCTGGCTCCCTCTCCACATTTGTATGTCTCTACTCCTTTCCCTGAACCCACACCATTGTAGATATAGGGCAAAGAGTGTTTAAGTTTATCCCAAAGAATGTGTCACTGGCAGTAGCATGTGTAACTAATCCAGATTAAAGAGACGCTTTATGGAGACTGCTCTTTACAAAAATACAATAAAATCTTTATTGAACAAACTGACATGGGAAAAGGTAGTTGGAGATTAAAAGTTATCAAACAGCAAAACATTTTTAGCTCTAAACCAGCAAACACTTCCCCAGCTCTTTCGCTCTTTTCACAATCTCTCTCCTCTCTCTTCAGACTCACTGATGGAACTCTCTAAACTCTCTCTTCAAAACCTTGTATCAGTTATTTTTCTGTTAGGCTGACTCCCCCACTTAGCCCTCTGTCTGGCTAGCCTGGGTTCCATAGTCAGTAACCAATCAAATTAAATCCCCTTCATTGCTAGAGCAGCTCTGCAGATTACCCCCCCTCAGGGTTTGTCACAGTCATAATCACAGGTTATTACATTGTTAAATTTCTTATTGCTCAAAAAATATATAAATGGTCTCTTATCTTTCAAAAAATATTCAGTTGTTCTATCTTTTAAAATCCATGACAATTTTGCATCTTGAGCAAGATCCACTACTTTAATAATCCATTTGTCCATTGTTAGTGCATCAACTTATTTCCAAGTTTGGGCAAACAGTATTCTTGCAACTATTATCATGTATTGAAGAAGTAGTCCATATTTCCTATCCAATTCTTTATCAGTAATTCCCAACAAAAACATTTCTGGTGACATTCCAAAATCAACCTTTAAAATTTTGTGAATATATAAATCTTAGACCAACAATTCTTCACTTTCTTGCAAGTTCACCACATATTAAAAAAAAAAAATCCTTCCTCATCCTGACAGGCCCAAGATAGACTTGCAACATTCTTAGATGTTTTTGTCAACTTTTCAGGAGTTAAGTACCATCTGCACATCATCTTATACATATTTTTGTATAAATTACTGCACAAAGTACATTTTATATCTTTACTCCACATTTCCCCCAAACCTCCATTTGCACGTTATGTTCAAAATTCTGGACCCACCTTATCATAAACTTTTTTTACAGGCTTATCTTCTGTCTCTGATTTCAAAATATATTTGCACACTTTTTAAATTACATGATCATCATCCTTGCAGAATTCTGAGTAATAATTGTTTTCTCTGGCCTCTTGAACTAGATTCCTTATATTGTTTGAATCTGCCTTTAAGTTGTAAATAAGCAAACCAATTAAGGTCAATAACCCCTTAGAGAGCACTTCTTTTGATCTAAGGCCCCAACTCTCTTTCTCTATATACAAATGATCATTATAATGCAACCATTTTCAATTTTTGACCCATTATTTTTTTAACAAAAACTTCCTGTGGTGAGGTAACTAATGATATCTTAGGATAAAACCTTTGCTTTCAGGCCCTTTCCAGACATGGGGGGGGGGGCGACGGCGGAACACGCTACTCACCGGATTTTAACTTCGTCCGGGCGAGTCCGCCGCAACGAGGAGGAGTGCGAGCTCGTCACTCCGCACTCCTCCGGCATCCTAAATGGCGGCTTCCGGTTGGTGGAGGCTCTCCACCAACCGGAGAAGCTCGCCAGCCAGAAGCCCGCCCCCAGCAGATCTGCAGGCACGCACTTGTGTGCACCTGCAAATCTGCTCCGGAGCCGGGCGACGCAGCGGCACAGGGTTGCGTGCTCCGTGTTTTTTAAAAACCTCTAAAAAGAGGTTTTTAAAAAACATGCCACGCGACCAGTTCCGGTCACTCCGGAGTGGAATGAGGTATAGAACTACAAAAAGTAATCCGCCCCAGTCCACTCTACAGTGCAGAAGACCTCGGTTGGCGGTCGCTCTGCACCGTTTTAATAGCCCGGTGTGGAAAAGGCCATAGTTGGACCAAATTCACAAAAGAACTTTTCTGATAAAATGATTTCTGAATCAATAATCTGATCATCATTGAAGATATAGGAATTGTAGTATTTATGGAGGCTGCAAGCTTTGGAAAGGCCCATTTGTGATGGCTAGATGGGAAGCTCAGGAGCCAATGTGAAAGGTGAGCATTCTCAGAGATGTCACTATCTCCTTCAGGAAGCCATACTGAAGGAGTTCTGTTTCTTCCTCTACAGCGCCAGCAAGTCCATTAGGTTCAGTGAGGCAACTGCCTCCGGCAGCACTGAAAATGTCAGATTTGATACTCCCTCCTGATAGGACATGTACCACTCATGCCTCCATTCCCAGAAAACTGTCTTCAATGAAAGAGTAGGAGAATGAAACAGTGGTAGCAGTGTCCTGTTCCCCCAGATAAAAAGGAAGTGGTGCTTCAAGGTGAAGAACCCAGCTCTGGCATCCCCACACTTCTGCTGTGCCAGACAATGGACATTGGGTCCCATATAAATGCAATAAATAACTAAATATTCCTAAAATATCCAGCTCTGTAGTACAGCTGGCTTCAGGCATGGTGGGATGCTGAGGTAATGTTCTCTTCTTTCCTGCAATGGAGGCATTGTTTTATTCTCTGGGAGACAAGGACAGGTGCATCTTTCTGGGCAACGTTGGGAAATCGTTGCTTCTGCCATTCTGTCCTTCCCCTTTCCAAGGCATACTGCTTCCTGCCTTGAGTAGTAGGAAAGCTTGGACCATCCCTAGTCCTTCATTATTACTGGCCTCTGTAAACAAGTTCATATGTTTCAGTTCTCCATATCTAATCAGATACAATTACAAACTATATCTACAATAAATATTAACAAAAGGGAGAAATTACATTCATGAGAGGTCATTCTGTACCAACAATAAAGATAGATAGATAGATAGATAGATAGATAGATAGATAGATAGATAGATGGATAGACAAACAAACAGAATTTGGCTGAAGTTGTGCTTTTGACTGGGACAAATCCCAAAAAAAGATCTGAAACATTGCAATTCAGCTACATCTGCAGGACCATGTGATTCTCATCCTTGATGTCAACCAAAGTGCTCCTTCTCATTTTCTTGTGCTGAAAGTGAGAATTTTTCAAAGGGATGGTGTAGTGAGTTGTGTTTTTGGAAGATTTGCGAGGAGTTTTTAGTAACTAGGTTTCCCATCTATCCATCTATTCACATTTGTTATAATAATTATTATTGTTATATGTATTTAAGTAGACTCTGACTTATGCCAACCTTATCCTAGGGTTTTGGGTTTATTTGTAAAATTTATTTAGAGGAGGTTTGCCATTGACTGCTGCTAACACTGAGAGGGTGTGATTTGCTCAAGGTCACCCAGTAGGATTCCATGGCTAAGCAGACATTCAAACCCTGTTATCTCAGAATATGATCTTAGTGCTGAGAGCAGTAGAACATTCTGGCTCTATAGTTATAATTTAGAAAAACCCCATAAGCATCTATGACAACTTGTTTTAAAGCCCACATTTAAGTGTTTCATAGCTCCATTGTACCCTGCTTCAGTTTTATTTACCTTGTGGGGAGAAGGCCTTAAGTACAATTTTAAACAAAAATGCAGTTAATGTGAGGTAAGAGACTCTTCTTCTTTTCTATTTCTCAGGGGGAAAGAAGATTGAGGAACTAGTGCCATCTGGAAACTTCTAGAAAGGTAAACCAAGGCAATATAACCCACATCTGTAGGAGTTTCCCTTTGTCCTGATCTTGAGAAGAGAAAATGCTGGCACATTGCTTAAGAAGTTGAAGACCTATCTAAAGCTAAGAAGACAATGTAAGATCCAGCAGTGTGGGACCAGAGACCATATGCATTTGAGGGTGTTTCAGCATCTGGCCGAAGGGATGTAAGAATACTTCCTTTGTCTGCTTCTGTCACTGCATTCTTTTACCATCTATTTGTCATCCACAAAGTAAAGCTTGTTTTGGAAAATTCTAGCATTCTCTCTCCCTTCCTCTTGTTCTTGGACAAAGGGGGTTTACCTAGCATAGGGTTGATTTTCCTTTGCATGTAAAAGCCCTCTAGCCTATCACCTGAAGTCTCAACTGCTGCTCTGTGTTATTTGAAATGATTGGCTATGGTAGATACACCCTTGAATCAGTCATTGGCCTTACATAGAAGACAATACGCGTCTGTTTTTCTCTTTGCAATCTTGCTTCTAACACCTTTTGTCTGTTATGCTAGCCTCTTCAACAAGAAGTTGGTGAGTTAAGAATGATGCTACTGTCTTCCCTAATCCTTTTGTTAGTTAGGATCTAGTTTTACTAATGCATATGTAATTGTAAAGTTTATTAGTAAATCTTCTAAGTTTGGAACCTTAAACTGCCTGCCTTGTTTTACTTTCCAAGTCAGTCTCTTTTCAGGGAAGCCACACAGAGATTGGGACATTTTTTTTCCTGCAACTCTTTGCTAAGAGAAGGCTAATTCCTGACAGCTTTAGCCTTCATGGAATCCCGACAAAGGGCTAACACCCTGAGAAACTCTAACTCCCAACAGCTCGTAATTTCAGTGGTGTAGTTTTATTTCAGTGTATCCTTTGAACCCAAACTGAGCAGCTACTGAGTCAGTCAAGTGCTCTTGATCACCACATATGGTGACTTTTCAGCATACTGTCTTGATGTACATTTCTTGTTGAGAACAAGAATTTTTTAAAAATGTTTTTCATACTCCTGTTTTGTATGCACTTCTACTGAAATCCTCCAATTTTATTGTAAATCTCACAAATGGGCAAGGTATACTTTGACTCACAAGATGTATTAAGGGATACAAAATAGATAGCCTTGTCAAGAATCCCAGTTCTAAGAAAATTCTCCATCTCTACCCTGAGATCAAAGTTGGAAACGCAGGTAAGTTCACAGTGAAAACAAATCCCTCAAAACACTGTTGTCCTGCAATTATGAATTATGCAAGACCCCAGATGCTGTTAAAGGCAATCTTTTCATTATTAATTCCTCTACATCCTGCCACATGCAAACACAAAGTGAGACTAATACATATTTTTAACATTCAGTTACATGGAAGTAATGTGTCTACAATGAGTATGCAAATAAAAATAATTATATAAATGCTACAATTATTGTGACCAAGCTACCAGAACAGGAATAAACCAACAAAAGCCCATGGTTTTCACAACAAAGATTTATCTTCATACAAACTGTGTACTGTGTATGGAGAAGTATTTTGTAAATAAGTTTTAGAACAGTCAGACAAATTGAAATGTTTCTATGACCCTAAAAAAGGCCCCAAAACAGTGGGTATGAAAAAGTTTGTTGAACAAACAAATGGTTATAATTGTAATGCAAATGTTATTCAACATAGAAATAGTAGATTTGGAACAGGGTGAGACAGGAAATAGGTGTTCTAGCTTTTCTTTTTAACCTATTGTCAGTTGTTACTGCAAAAGACAGAGAAAAGGTAAGAAAAATAACTCAGAAACAACAAGAGATTATACGGGATAGGGAGCCAGTGTGGTGTAGTGGTTTGAATCTTGGATTAGGAAGATTCAATCCCTGTTTAGCTGTGGAAACCCACTGAGTGACCTGGCCACATTGCACTCTTTTAGCCTTATTGGATGGCAATGGCAATGAAAAATAAACCTCCTGAAACTTCTGAGATGTTATTACTTATTGCTACAACTGCTAGGACAATAATAGTAATAATTCATGCCTAAGCTGAATCACATGAGGCTTCTCCAATAACTTGAACAATATGGTTGCTCTCTAAGAACATGTAACAAACCATTTGGTCAGTCCTTCCCTTTTGTGTGCACGTTCCTTTGTCTATGCTGCCTGTTTCATAGATATTTCTTCCTCCATCTCTTCCACCTCACTTACTACTATGGTTAGATAACAATTGTGTGGTTGCACTTTCTGTGAGGTTGTCTGTCTGGAACCTCTAGAATGGGTAATTTTCAGCAGGGCCATATGAACGTTTTGATAGGCCCTATGCACTGTCATATTCAGCTTTCCACCTCGCCTCACTGTAACACTAGGGATGTTTCTGTAGGCCCTAAAATCCTTTTTTTCATAAGTTCTAAAATGTTCATATACCTTGGGCACTGTGTGGTCCTGACCATAAGAGGATACAGATGGCATTAGTCTCTGGGAGGCCTTATATGACCACAAATCCCCACCACACATCCCCACCACCCAGCAAAACATTCCTTTTTTTTTTTTGCTCCTAAATGCCCTCTAGAGATCATGAGAGCAAGTCTGCCACAATTTTGACTTCCTTGGTCCATTTTAGGTGAAGGAAAGCCCCTCTATTTTAAAAATAGGAAGTGATCTGGAAGTCACTGAACATGGTAAAGTGATTCAAAGCTGCCAGCATTGCATACCTCTTCGTCCTATAATCGTCATAGCATCAAGTACAACATAGTATTTAATATCAAATATAATTTACTTCAGCCATAAAACAATGCAAGTTGTCTATGCTGAACTATATTAAATATATTACCAAGCTTTCAGAACTCTTCGGGGACATCTAAGTCAAGGTGGGATATAAATTTTGGGACTCCTGGTCCAACAAGGAGGAAAGCTAATATCTTGTGCTAAAATGGGTGTGGGGACATCCATCATTTTATGGTGATGGAATATAGGTGTAGGTGTGATCTCTGAAAAAGTGATATGACTCTTGGCACTGATGCAAACCACCAAGTTTGTTATTTTTCTATGGAAAGATAGATGGGGAATATGACTGAGCACCTGTGTCCTGTAGTGGACAAGCTGCTGAGATGAGTTGTATATTGCCATTGTTATTGTGTGTCTTAAAGTCCTTTCCAACTTAGGGCAACCCTAAGGTGAACCTATCATGAAATTTTCTTGGCAAGATTTGTTCAGAGGGGGGGTTGCCTTTGCCTCTGTCTGAAGCTGAAAGAATGTGACTTGCCCAAATTCACCCAGTGGGTTTCCATGGCTGTATGAGGATTCAAATCCTGGTCTCCAGAGTAGTAGTCCAATGCTCAAACCATTACACTACATTGGATCTCAGAGAGTTCTACTGCCTCACCAAACTACAATTACAATCATAGGATTCCATTGGATGTTGTCATGGTACTTAAGGTGGATTGGTAATGTTCTAGTCATGAGAAACAACCTGGTTTCAATAATAACCCAGGTTTTTGTTTTTTAATGTTCTGTGAATTGAGTGATAAAAGAGGATATAGGTAAATAGTATTTTTCAAAGGAAAATTTGGCTGCTTAAGAAGTTAAGAACAAATGCTGAGACTTCAAGAAATATAACTTCTCTAAAATGGTTCTGTTCTAAAATTATTCTTCATTGTCTTCATTTCAAATTTTCATTTTATGAAGGAACCTAAGAAAACTCGATGCCATTGTTTATAACAGCATCTTGCAGTGTAACATGCAGAAGCAGTCAGTTTACCCAATGATAAGCTGACCCAATGTGACAGTGACTTCAACAGTAGAAAAGAGAGTGAATTAGGAAATCTCATAATTTAAAGTACTCCTTTTCTTCTCTCTTTTACAAAAGAGGAATGAAACTTTTGGAAATCTGTTGATTTTTGTCCCCTCACCACTGGATCGATGAACAAATGCCACAGACCCACCATGAGACCTTGGAATAATTTCTTACCTACGGCTCAATAAATAGGCTGGCACATGGAACACTACATTTATACATATTTTTAAAAAAATTGCTAAGTTCAATATTTTCAAGTGTTATCTTGGTGGGATTTTAAATCAGACAACCTGTCACAACAGTCAAATTTTTGTGGAGGTGGATAGATAGCAAGGCTCTATATGAACTAAAGTTGTTTATAAGACACTACTCCTTGTGTTACTGCCAGAAGGTGAGGAGATCCATATTAAATGATCTGTCAGATTTCACTCTCCAAGACAGGAAAAAACAAAATTGTAAAGATCAAAGAAAGAAAAATATGTTCTTGGCTAATACTGAATAATAGGGTGACACTGACATTGGTAGCAATTGCCAAAGAAAAGGAACTGACAATGTCATGCCACCAAATGAACTGAAAAGAAACAAGCCAAGTGCCCTGGCTCATCTCCTCCTCTGAGAAACTTTAGAAATATTATATGTGGTTCTCGTAATTTTCTCAGCCAGCAGGAATTCAAATGCCTTCAAGTCTGTAACCTTTAACTCTGCATCTTCTAATTATGCTTTCACCTCGAGCTGTTTATCAGGCCTGAACATCTCCTGATGCTGAAATATACTTCTGCACAGCAGAAAAAAAGGCCTTTCAAGGAAAGAAAAGAAAAAGAAAAGAGAGAAAAAGGTAGGGAGAAAACAGGAGGCTTGAAGAGTTCTTCAGGAAGCTTCTTTGTTTGTGCTTCCTTAAAAACCCACACCCTTGTGCTTGCTTATTTTATCTTTAATATCTACAAGGATAATGTTTTCAGATCTGTATGAAATGAGCTAAATTTACACTGATCCTTTTGACCTAGAGCATCCCTTTGTTGAAATGGTATGGTACCCTCATACACAGAGTTCAAAACAGTGGCCTGTGATAAATCCAGACTGATGTGAGCAGAACCAAGTCTTCCCAATTATTCATCAATGAGGATGCATATTAGCAACATTTGCATGCCTATATCCAATAATCGATAGTTCACACATTTGCATACTTCCTGTTTGTTGTTCTCTTCCAGCATCACTCTAACCTGCAGCCATTTTTTTTCTCTTTCTCTTACATTCAGTGGTATTAAAAGAACTAGCAAAATTACATCTAAGGGTTATTAAAAAAGCTGGCAGAAGTAATCTCATAACCTGGCAATAATCTTAATTATTGAGATAATCTTAATCTTTGAGAATTTCTGGAGAATAGGAGAAGACCCAGCAGACTAGAGGAAGGCATATGTTGTCCCCATCTACAAAAAGGGGAAAAAAGAGGATGATTACCACCCAGTCTTCATTGTGGAGAGAAGTGACTAATGGGTACCATAGGTTCTCTCCTATACTCAGTGCTATTCAATAACTTCGTAGACGACTTTGATGGTAGAGTAGAGGGCATTCTTATCAGATTTTCAGGTGACACCAAATTAGGAGGGACAGCTAATGGCTAAGGACAGGATCAGAATTCAAAATGACCTTGACAGATTAGAGAGCTGGACCAAAACTAACAAAATGAATTTTAATGGGGAGAAATGTACGGTACTACACTTAGGAAGAAAGAATGAAATGTACATATATAGGATGGGTGACACCTGGTTTGAAAACAGTATGTGTGAAAGGGATCTAGAAGTATTAGCAGAGCACATGGTGAACCTGAGTCAACAGTGTGATGTAGCAGCTGAAAAAAGCCAATGTGATTCTAGGCTGCATCAACAGGATCATAGTGTCTAAGTCAATGGAAGTAATAGTACCACTCTATTCTACTTTAGCCAGACCTCACCTGGAATACTCTGTCCAGTTCTGGGCCCCATAATTCAAGAAGGATATTGACAAGACGGAATGTGTCCAGAGGAGGGAGACCAAAATGGTAAAAGGTCTGGAAACCATGCCCCATGAGGAGCAACATAGGCAGCTGGGTGTCTTTAGCCTGGAGAAGAGAAGCGTAAGAGATGATATGATAGCTATGTTTAAATATTTAAAATGATGTCATATGGAAGATGGGGTATGCTGCTGAGTTCGAAACTTCTTCCCTATAGAGGCCAGATGACCCATTCTTGCTCTCCTTCCATCAGTAGGTCAAAATATTTTTGGGCCAAATCAGGCTTTTACAGACTGACTAGGGTTGGGCTTTTAATGCTGTGCGGTGCTGTTTCTAAGGTTTGTATAAGGTCTTTTAATGAATTTTAATATTTTTAATGTTTGTTTTTAATAAATTATTTTATTATATAAAATAAATTGCTTTAAATCTTATATACTTTTATTAATGCTTTTGTTTTGGTTTTAATTTGCACTATTTTAAATGTGTTAGCTCCCTTGAGTCCCATTCTTGGGAGAAATGCAAGATATAAATGAACAAAATAAATAAATGGCCATTGCATATTATCTTCCTCCCCTGAAAAAAAAAATTACTGTACACGCACGATACCACTTATATCTGTGTATGTTACATTAGAGCAGGATGTCAGCTCTAATATGGTTGTTGTGAGGATTCAGTGGAGAAGAGGAGATCCATAGGCACTACCTTGAGTTCTCTGGAGGAAAGAAGGCATACAAATATTGATAATAACTAGCTAATACTAAATGGCTGCTTCTATACTCGAGCGTGATGCATCTATATTTGTTATTGCATATATGTATGGTGCATGAAATGCACAATAACTATTATTGTTGCAAAGGGAGCAAATTGGCAGTAACTTGTAGCTGCCAAATTACAAATGTGTTGAATTAATCTTTCTTTTCAGCTGAGGATTTACTGTAGCTGTTCAATTGGGAATAAAGTTATGATTGAATTGAGATCCCTTTTGCATTCATTCCTCATGCTGCCATATAATAAACACTTTTATTACTGAAGTTTCCTCAGTATATATGTTATTATTAGAAATCACACAATTTGTCTCTGTGTTGATTGTGGGAAATCAATATGCAGGAGCAGCTTTTTACAACTGCATAAAGCTGTAAGTCTTTTTGTGAGCAAAACCAAAGAATGTTTTAATCTCTTTCATACTCTCCTACAAGTAACATCTTTGCATCTTTGCATGTAGGAGGTAAGATGACGGATTTCAGCTGAGTTTCTTGTTGTTGTGTGCCTTCAAGTTGTTTCCAACTATGGTGACCCTAAGGTGAACCTATCACAGGGTTTTCTGGGACTCAGAGTATGTGATACACCCAAGGTCAGTCACATAGGGATGTGGGGGTCAGGGTGGGCGGCAATGTTTCTGGGGCATCCTGGCCCATAGCCATGTGCTCATGCACTGCAGCCATGCCCCTGCACACAATGGCCACGCCCCTTGGGCCTTAGTCCCACCCCCTCCATACACTTCAAGCTCTGCCAGTGCCCAAGGATATTCAGTGGGTTTCCATGGCTGAGTGGGGAACTAACCCCTGCTTTCCAGGGGCATAGTCCAATGCTGTAATCACTATGTAATGCTGGCTCAGACTTGAGCTGAGTACCATGAACTAAAGACAGCCAGCATGGTACAGTGGTTTGAGCACTGGATTACAATCCTGGAGACCAGGGTTCAATTCCCTGCTCAGCCATGGAAACCCACTAGGTGACCTTGGGTACATCACACACTCTCAGCCTCAAAAAACCCTGTGATAGATTTGCCTTAGGTTTGCCATAAGTCAGAAATGACTTGCAGGCACACAAGAATACCAAGAACAAGAACAACAATAATGACAACAACAACCATCACCACCTTGAACTAAGGTACAGCATTTGCAGATACTGAAATTTATCAACATGTAGGTGGAATACAAATATTTTGATGAACCAATTAGTTTATAATATTTGGGGGAACTATTTTGGAATCTGCAATGCCTCTGGTGAACTATGATCCTTTTTACTTGAGCAATGAACCAGTGTGACATATTTTTCAATGAATCAATCTTGAATATTTTCCCAGTCTTTTTGAACAAAATGAGCTATATAACGTTCTTGTGTTATTTTAACCTTTCCAGAGTGCTGGGTGAAATAGAAACTGATGTCTCTGGAAGGTGCCAGACTAGATCAGTCACATTGTATGAAATCCATGTGTTAATGGGCTGTACAACTCCATGCTTTGATATGGTTTAATTGGTAAAATATATAAATTGGCATAAATATAAATTATACTCTGCTATGACTGCCTGACCTTGCTGACCAAAAGGAAAAGCTGGCCAAAGACATGCATTCCAAAATCATGCCAGGAAAGACCTTGAGGCATAGCAAGTTCATAGTCAAGAAATCAGTAATAATGAACTTACAGTTTGCCTACAACTCCAGTAATAATGAACTTACAATTAGCCTTCAACTACTCAGCCTTCAGAAACAATCATGTTTGTGATGTTCCCTCAGGATTGATAATTGTCTTAGCCCCTCTTCCTCTGACCAGCAAACTTCCCTTTTGTCCTTACGCATATCCAGCAATTAAAGAACTATCAAGACTACCATTAGCCCTTCGTCACCTAACACTGAGACCATTAGTTCATTCCGGACCCCATTGTCCACTCTCTGGACTCCATTATTTACTCTGCCAGAGAGCCATTGGCACCTTGGCCCTCCAGGCAGAAAAAGAGCATTTAAACCACAGTTCTGGCTAGCTAGCTTGCAGTATCCTGATTGCTGGTCATCATTTGGCCGCTCCAATTTCTGTTTGTGTACTGTCCTTAGACTCTGCATCTAAGCCACATCACTCCTTTGCTGCTCTCTGAATTGGTAATTATCATCCACTTCACCCTGAAAATCTCACTGTCCCAAACTTTCCTTCCCTTTCCTTCAGTTATCCCTGTGTGATTACATGACTCTTTGGCTCTCATGTGTGTGATTGCAGTTCCCCCAGTAAAACAAATAAGCTTACTTTTTTATCTCTGGCTGGTTCTTCCCTGCATGAGTACCAGTTAATATAGGTGTAAAAAATTTCATAAGGCTACTCCCCTCTCACAGGCCACCTCTTTGAGCTAATATTCCCTACCTTTTCAAAGAGGCATTGGCATTATGGGTGGACCTGAGTCACCCATGTTTTAGGGTAACACATGATGCAACACAATTTTAAATATAACATATATTTTTACAGACTTTCAGTCTAGTCAGTGATTTGTGTGCCAAGCAATACCTGCTGAAATTCCCTCTTCTTCAATCATTTAAGGTACAGGAGCCCGGTCTCTTATTTCAGCTGGCAGTCCTAATAGAACTTCACAGTTCAAGGCTTGGGAACTGGATTTGAAAATGGAACGTTTCATAGAATTGAAAAGATCCAGTGAATCCTGGATGATAAAATGCACTTCCTGTAATTGATTGGTTCCCCAGTTGGGTTATGAAACCTTAGAGTTATCCATGCCCAACATAACCAGTATAGCATTTTCTCCATTACAATACCACAGGGGGAAGCAACTGTGGCAAGTATCAGGCTCAGTGTGCTACCCTGAAACCCTCAGTGGGCCACACAAACTGCCCCAAATTCCAAAAATGTCCCCTCAAAGTAAGGGGCCAAAAGTCCAGTTCTGGTTTTGAGAAGCACTTTTTTTAAAAAAAGGCTAAACAGTATGTGGGGTGGTGGTGGTGCTCCTGTAAGCTGTTTAAAAGATGAATTGCTGTTCCTGGAGGCTTCCAGAAGAGGCTATTATTTCTCTTTCTTTGACCAAAAGATGGATAGTTCAAGGATTCAGGGAGTAGAGGATCACATGAGGTCTAGTTGAGGTCTAGTTAGAGACTTCAGCAGGCTAGCACAGACCTGTCTCTAAGACAGCTGACTGACATCCAGAGAATTTGGTGAATCTGTCCCATGTTCCTGATAAGGTCTTTGGACACTAGCAAGTCCTCAGTAAATCCTCCAAGAACATAAACATACTGTTCCTTTCTCCCTCAACAACAGTTCTTTTTGTTTACATTTTATGAGGTTTTTCTTTTTCTTTTTCATTTTCTTCTTCACTACTTAAGTGTCAACTTTCATGGGACTGTGGCCATTTCTTCACTACGTTGTTATAGTGCTATTATTCCACTTTCAGCATCCTATGGAATCCTAGGGTTTGCAATTTAGGAAGGGGCATTTAGAATTCTCAGCCAGAGAGCTCTTTGGCTTCAGTAAACTACAACCCCCAGAATTCCACAAGATGTTCAAAGTGGAATAATAGCACTATAACAGTGTAGTGCAGAAAGGTCCTGTGCCTTGCTTTGAGTGAAAAGGGCATCAAGGCCTATGATTTGGTTTATTGTCTTTGCTTTCTTCCATCAGGAAGGTTAAAAAAAGACTCAAGTAGGAAAACGTAATGGTCTCTTTTGACTGATCTCAGACTTATAAGGATATTTTTTTTTATTTCCAGCAGATGGTCAGTGTGGTTGACTATGCAGGAAAAAAAAAGCCTTATAGGATGAGTAAATCAAAAGAAGGCAACATCGGGTCATTTAATAAACACTCAGTATAAGTTCTGCACCTTACTTGACTCTTTGATAGCAGAGATTCTTTTATTCCTTTGATGTTCTAGGCTGCTTCTCCTGTTACTCTCACTATTATAATTTAACAGCTTAAAGAAGAATGGGGAGGCAGTCAACGAATCATCTGAATGCAACATTTGGCAGTCAGGGACAGCTTTTATCTTCACTTTCTAGCATTTACACCTTGCCCACTTTCCCTCAATAGGTGTGCACATGTGTGGACGGCATCTGCTGAGTGTGCAGAGTCCTGAACAGCAGTGAATTTATAGTGCATTTAATTCCTAGGAACACAGGATCAATAGGCAGAGGCAGGGCCAACCTCGGCCTGTTAACTACAAGCTTTTCATATAAAAATTGACACCTCAGGCAAATTCACAAATCACTTGACTGTCTCCTTTCATTTGATACTTGATTCTTGTCTGTCACTTCCCCCGCCCCTGCATATATTCAGAGGTGTATCGTATATTTTCCCAATGCACTGAATGTTTCCTTGTGAATTAGCTTCTGTTATCACGGGAACCAGAATGTTACCAGGTGTGGGCCCATATGTGAGATGCATTTAGAGATGAAACTGCTTTATTGGATGAATAAGGAAGGACTGTACAAGTAACAGTATATCACAGTCTTTCAGAAAAGCCCGTTTGTTTCAAAAAGATAACAAGGAAGTCCCATCGTATTAATGTTTTCAGTTACTGGCTTGGTTGCTCTTGCTTTCCTTGTTTTTAAATCAGCAGAACCTTCTGAAAATGTCATAAATTACTGTGATAGAAAAGAAATCCCAGAAAAGTCAGGAAATACCTGGAAAGAAGTCAAGGTAGTCTAGGGCAAGTTCACATAGATACATGATTACTTCAGTAGAATGTATTTCTGAGTAAACAACCACAGGATTGTGCTTCACAGATGTGAGAAGTTGGATGCTTTATTTGTGGTGACGTCTTAACCTTTCAATATGTTGGCATTGCACATTCATTTTGTTTAATGATATAATGGCATATGCCATTTATGCTATACAGATCTAGATAATTGGTGGATGTTGTATGCATGTTATTATCTGTAGCTTATTTACACTGCAATACTATGATCCCTGGAATGCTTGCCCAAGATCAATAGGTCATGTTAGGTCAAGGATAGAGAGCCATGCTTTTTCAAAGGAGTGATCTGACTTCTACTAGCTACTGTGGAAACCTCAATGGCTGGTGTTTGTCTGGACCTTGGAAGTCAGAAAAGAGGAAAGAAGGTTTTCCAGAGATATATGTGGTGTTGTGTTGGAAGAGGCAGTCAGTCTACAGGAACCATAGCCCACCTATGTCCCATTTATACCTCAACCGAACACAAAATGCAAACCCTGAGATAGCAGCAATTAATTCCAAACAGGAAAGCAGTCATTAAAAACTAGAGATGGGCCAACTGAATCTTCGAATCCTCCACAAGGATTTGAGATTTGCGAATCCAAATCCCTGTACCAAAATAGGCAAATCCAATCTTTTGAATCCACCAACCAAATAGTTTGTTGGAGACCGGGACGCCTGAAAACTGGGAGACTGGGATGCCTGAAAACCTTGGAACCTAAACACTCAAGGAGAGATGGCAAGTTGGTGACTTTTTCCCTTGGACTAATAATGGTCTTTGCTAATACTTTCAGAAATTACACCTGGGCTTGTATTCGAAAGTATTTAAATTGAACATTTAATATTTTAAGTTCAGCACTTGACTGAAAGGTACAGGCTTGAGATTTCAAGGACAGCTGAAAGATCCCTTTGCATAGCTCCCTTGCAAAGCTCTTGCATACACAATTCTGGGGTTTGTAGTTTTACAAGGTGTCACAGCTTTCTCTGCCAAAGTGTACTGGTGCATTATCAAACTACAAACCCCAGGATGCCACAAGGAGTTATGCAAAGAAAATCCAGTTTTGACCTGAACTATCTACGTGGCCCTGTGTACACAGGCAGGAAAATGTGGGATTAATCCACATTTTCCTGCCTGTGTAGAAAGGACCTTCATGTCATTTTCAATCTGGAGATATTCTGAGGCAAAACTATGACAATTGTCCTGGCCAGATTTCTTAAGAGGGAGGTTTACCTTTTCCTAGGCTTTTTCTAAGGCTCAAAGAGTGTGTCTCGCCCAAGATTATCTTTCTTTCCCTTGCTTTTTAAACCCTTTAAAAAAAAAAAGGTTTCAAAAGATTCACAGTCTGTGAGATTCCCAGAACCTTCCAGGGATTCGGATCTGGATTAAAAAAATTCTGGATTTGTCCCATCCCTATTAAAAACAAAAAGGCTGAAGAGGAGGAGCAAGAATGATGTCTCAGTCCCTTCCATCCATATCAGTGTGCAGCTGCAAAAATTTTGGTTTCTCGAACTTTGGATTTCCCCAATGGAAGTAGTAGGATTGTTCTTCCTATTACCAAATGTGTTGCTCACTTATAAACCTACTATTTTCCCCATTCAAAAAGCAGAATGCAGATTTCCTTTTTGTTTGTTTGTTTGTTTGTTTGCATGAAATGTGCTGTTTATGGTTGTGAAAGATCCTGAAGTGTAAAGATATATCATTGAATACTAAATTTAGGATTATCCATGCCATTTTATTTCCAGTTACTATCTTTGGGTGTGAAAGCTGGACAGTGAAGAAAGCTAACAAGGAGAAAATGAACTCATCTAAAACGTGATACCGGAGAAGAATTCTATCAGTATCATGGACTGCAAAAGATATAGCAGAATGGCTCTTAGAGCAAATCAAGCCTGAGCTCTCACTAGATGTGAAGATGACTAAGCTGAGACTGTCATACTTTGGACATATCATGAGATGATGTAACTCATTGGAAAAAGACAATAATGCTTGGTGATGAGAAAGGGGGACAACACACTACAGGTGGATTGATTAAATCAAAGAAGCCATAGGTCTGGGTTTACAGGACCTGAACAAGGCAGTTGTTGTCTGGGAACATGGAGATGTCTCATTAATAGGGTCACCATAAATCAGAGTTGACTTGATGGCAAACAACAACAACAAGCACAATTGGCTGAAAGATGTAACTACATATGGAACTAGCTGCCATTTTCAAACCTGTTTTCTGTTCAGGTCCACTTAGCTGCAATAAATAAAACATATTTTCCAGGGAGATGGAAAACAGGATCAGCAAAAACAGTGAAAGAGATCCAGACACCTTAAACACTAACACATTTATTATGGTACAAGCTTTCTTATCAGGAGTACAACATGGATATTTGCAGTAAGCCTGTCTATAATCAGTTAGACATAATTCTGCATAGGAGACATACCTGATTATATCAAATAGAAGATCCAAACATGCTATTGATTCCAAGGGAAATTAGTATCTTGACAGATTTGCAGTTATAAGTGTTTACTAGGATGGCGTTTTCCCCTATGGGATGAGTCCAGTTAAAAATTTCCCTCATTACTCATAAAAATGCCCATTACTTCACAGCAACAGAAAAAAGGATAGCCCTTTTGGTGGTTTAAGTCTTTTTTTTTTTTTTAATACAAGAGGATATTATAAGGGAAAAAATTTGCTCTGTCACACTGAGATGCCAGCAAATACTGAAATGATAAACTTTATTTGGTATGGAAAAAATCTGAACATTTTGAACATCTGAACATCTGAAGATTTGCAATGCGCGAAGTAATCATGATAGGTAGTTTTCATGTCAGTTGGGACAAAATTCTACTCCAGGTTTTAATCTGAGCATCAAAGGAGCTGTTCAAGGTATAGAACCTTTTTTGGGGATTGAGCTCTACACTTTGGATAGGTCCTTAAATATTTGCACTAAATAAATAAAAATAAAATAAATGTATGCACCATGTTGCTGACTACTGACCACTAGCTGCTATTGAGTTAACTAACCTAATTTGAGAAACTTGCTCACTTAAATGCTGCTGTTGCTTGTTGTTGTTATTTGTTGTTGTTGTGTGCCTTCAAGTTGCTATTGACTTATGGTGACCCTAAGGTGAAACTACCATAAGGTTTTTTGGGGGGCTAAGTGTGTGACACACCCAAGATCACTCAGTGGGTTTCCATGGTCTTGTGGGGAATCAAACCCTAGTCTCCAGAGTTGTAGTTTCTGGTGTAGACTGCACCATGCTGGCTCTCCCTTCTGTGCTACATCCTATTAATGTTAACTGTTGGAAATAGTTCTTCATCTCCCAGCTTATCTCAGGATCCCAGAGCCCCCCTAGCCCTAGCCTTCTTACACACCATGAAAGCCATCCCTGAGGGCTACTTAAGGTCACCAAGTCAGTGCCATGTGGATGCATGGTACAGAAAGCCAATGAATGTCCATCAGTATCACCATGCCCTTAGCTTCCTCCAATAACAGTAAGTGGGTTAATTAGGATAGTCCCAAATGAGATACCTGTCTTCACAATAGAGCCTTGTGATATTGATTGGTAGGCCTGAGAATCCCAATCCTCCTGCATCTCTCAAAGGGGCCACATGGAACTCATTCATTTTTCTTCATTCATTTTCCCCACACTGAATCTTCCTGGACTAATAGACTCTTCTACTTCATGCCAGGGTGAAATAGGCACAAAGACACAAACCCGAGGTCAATATGGGCCTGCTGAGAAACTTTTCCTATGTGGTGTCAAATACAGTTGACAAAGGGAAACTCATCTTTAATGCTGATATGGCAGACACTTAAAGTATAGTTCTCTCTAAATAGAGGATAGTTAAACCAACTGAATTGGCTAAGTGGAGGAGAATTTTATTTCATTTTATTCAATTCATTTCGGTCAGTTTATTTCAATTCCCTTGCACACAGACAGACCATAACAAATCTCAGATGTAGGAGACTGTTTGAAGAGAACCAAACTGCCAAGGATGTCCACATGACTTTTTCTGGCAGCAGTGGGTACTGGCTGGAAGATCTCTGAGGTGGGTATTTCTATTGTTTATGTATAAAACTATTTTCGAATTTCTCTTTTTGTCTTCAAGGCCCCTCTCAACACTTATTGTTCAAAACTTTTGAAACAGCATCAAATCATGATGCAACAAATTAAGAACAAGAGAAAAGATTGGTTCCCAAGAGATTAATAACACAGATTCTCCACCACAGCCATGTGCTAGTGGCTAGTTCTCAAGCTTTATGTTAAATCTGATTTAAAAGTTTGCTTTCAGCCCAATCTTTGTCCTACTGTGCGGCCAGCCCAGATCTGTACTTCCTGTGACATGGAAACTATGGCTCTGTTAATGCAAAATAGAACTTGTTACTGCCCTGGCTGGTCCGAGCTTTGGGGATATTAAAAGATATCCCTTGATATCACAATTCGGCTGCACTTCTCTATTCCTCTTCACGTGGTTGCGAGGCCACCGGACAAGCACGTAAACAAGCTCGGCCGTTAATAGCAGTAATACTCAAACTACAATACAGGCAGGCCAGAAAATAGCTGACTCACTGCTTTAGGAGACCTCCAGGCAAGTACTCTAATTAGGTATGCACGCAACTTACAAAAGAGCCTCTGCCCCACAATGGCAGCTTGATGGGTAAACTATACAATACCCAAGTACTCTGCATTTGCATACTGGCTACTCTATTGAGAACCGCTACGATAACTCAATCATTCAGATTCTGACCTTTTGGAGGCTTTGTCTCCAACTCCAAATCTATTGTTTTCCCCCAAGTACGGCATAGCCTGCAGTCACAATTCTCCTTATAAAAACCCTTGATTCTGAGACCTTCCTCGGAACGCTCCCGAGTTTCATCCCGTCTTGCTGCCGCTTTGCTTGGCGAGCCTCCCCTCAGCTCCACGTGCTGAGCTACATCGCACCCCAGCTTTGCTCTCTATTTTTCTGGACTTCAGGACAGGTGAAGTATCACCCAAACCAACAATCCCTCTAAAAATCCCTCTATATCACTCCAACCTTTATTTTCTTTAGTTATCTTGTATGAGTGTGTCGCATACACTGTTTTGCTTGTATTTAATAAACATCATTTATTATTTCTTTTTTTTATAATCATTTTATTCAAATTCACATATAAAACAAACAATTATAACTGTCAGCTTAACTGAAATATTTCTGATCATCCACACTGATCTAGATTTCATTATCAATATTTTTTAACCTGCTTAAAATATTGTACTACATTTTACTGCTAATATTACTTGTGGATTCTTGCATTTCCATCTCCATATTCCCGCTTCATGATATATATCCTGTAGCCCCCTCATAATTTATCTTAATTCATGAATTACAGATTTCCATCTGATAGTACCCAGCAATTACCAGTTACAATTTGCCATTCTTTTTGTATCTCATCGTCTGATTTCCCTTTTAATCTCTGAGAGACCGTGTCAGCATTTTTGTTTTCAATAAGTGTGCCCCACCATTGTTCTATTGTGGGTATTTGCTGAGTTTTCCACAACTTTGCATATTCAATACGAGCTGTTGTTATCATATACAGTAATATTCTCCAATACTTCTTTATACCAGTACCTTCTAATATATCAGTCATATTTAACAAATACAATTCTGGTGTCTTAGCAAACTGAACTTTCATTAATGCACAAATTTTGTTATGTATTTCACTCCAATATTTCTTAGCTTTTGGACATATCCACCACATGTGATATATTGTACCGACCTCATTCTGACATTTCCAACAATGTCCAGTACCTGTATTATAAATCCTTTTTAATTTGTCTGGTGTCATGTACCATCTATGAAATAGCTTATAGTAATTCTCTTTCAAATTCTGAGCTACTGTAAATTTCTCTGTTTTTTTCCAGCTCTGCTCCCGAGACTCTAGTTGAATTGAATGTCTGATATTTTGAGGCCATGAAATCATTGTTGCCTTTACTGTTTCTTCTTGCTTCTCCTGGTGTAGCATTTGTTGATGCATTTGGGCTAGTAAATGAGGCGGATTTTTGAACAGCCATTTAATTACTCTAGTTTTCTCTTTTAGTTCAATTCCGTATGTTTTTATGTCCATCTGAAACCTTTCTGCTAACCGTCTGTAAGGGAACAAGCTTAATGTTATTACCACTTGTTCTAATTTTAATCTTGTTTTAATCTTAAGATTGTTGGATGATGATCTCTCAGTTATATCATCATATCGCAACCATTTATCTGTATCTGTCCATCTGCCAAAAAAAGCCTCTTGCGGTGAGACCCAGGTGGGGAGCTGCCATATGTTTTTAGTTTTATGATCATCCCAAATTTTCAAAAGCGATTTTCTGATATAATGATGTGTAAAACCTTTATCTATTTTTGCTTTATCATAAAACATATAGGCATGCCACCCCATCCTCAGGTCTGCTCCCTCCAGTGCCAACATTCTTGTATCTTGTAGGTCTACCCAATCTTTTATCCATGTAAAAGCCACGGCCTTATAGTATATTTGAAAGTCTGGTAGTCCCATTCCTCCTCTATTTTTTAGGTCTGTCATAGTATTCCATTTTATCCTAGGTTTTTTCCCTTGCCATATAAACTTAGTTAGTTCTCTCTTCCATTGTATGAAAGGTTTCATGTTCGTTATTATGAGAAGATTTTGGAACAAAAAGTTCATTTTTGGCAAAACATTCATCTTTATTGCAGCTATCCTCCCCATCATTGACAAACGCATAGAAATCCAACTTTCCAAGTCTTTTGCTATTTCTTTCCATTTTTTTTCATAATTATTTTGAAATAACTCATTGTTTCTTTTGGCTATCCAAATACCTAGATATTTTACCTTTTGTCCTCTATTAAATCCTGTTTTTTGTACTAATTCCATCTCTTCTCTTTCAGTCATATTTTTGGTTAAGAAGACTGTTTTTTCCTTATTAACTTTAAAACCAGAGAATTCTCCATATTCTTGAACTGTAGTAATCAATTTTTCAATACATTTCCCTGGGCCATCCAATAATAAGACCAAATAATCAGCGAAAGCTTTTAACTTATATTGATATTTCTGAATTTGGACTCCTCTTATATCTTTATCTTCTCTTATAGCATTGTTAAGTATTTCCATTGTCATAATAAACAGCAGAGGAGACAAGGGACACCCTTGTCTCGTCCCTCTGTGCAGTTCTATCATTTGTGTTCTTTCACCGTTTATGACCAATCGAGCTTGTCATTGGCTATAAATTGCTTCAATCCATGCAACAAATTTTTCTCCTGCCTGCATCTTTTTAACCGCCGTCTTCATGAATGGCCAACTGATCATGTCAAAAGCTTTCTCCGCATCTACAAATGGCCATTTTCCGTTCATTATGCTTTCCATAGTATTCAGCTACATTTAAGACCATTCTAATGTTATTACTCAAAGATCTTTTTGGTAGAAAACCATTCTGGTCCTCATCAATTACCTCTAACAGCACTTTTTAAAGCCTCGCTGCTAGAATTGAAGCAAAAATCTTGTAGTCTGTGTTCAAAAGTGATATTGGTCTATAATTCTTTACATCTCTCAGACCTCTTCCTTCTTTCGGGATCAGCACAACATTGGCTTCTTTCCAGGTATCTGGTATTCCTTCCTTTATTATTTCATTTATAGTACTTTGCAAAGGTATTGAAATCGCGTGTTCCATAATCTTATAATAGCTTGCAGTAAAGCCATTGGGTCCTGGAGCTTTGTCGTTCTTCAAATTCCTAATAGCCTCAACTACTTCCATCATAGTAATAGATTTGTTCAAGATTGATCTTTGGTCTTGGTTAAATCTCATTTTATTCATTTTCTCCAAATATTCTTCCACTTCTTGTTGTTTTTTCACCTTTGAGATCTTACTCATCAGCTTCACATAGTAATTATAAAAAGCTTGTTTTATTCCCTCTTGTTTTGTAATTCTTTCTTCTCCTGTTCTAATCTCGGTTATGATATTTCTGGCCCTTCTTTTACGCAGCAAACCAGCCAAAAGTTTTGAAGGTTTATTAGCTTGTTCAAAGAAATTATATTTCGTTCTCCTTATCTGTTGCTCTGTTTCTTCCAAATTAAGTTGATTTAATTCAGCTTGCTGTACCTTCATTTCTAATCTAATCTGTTTATCCGACGGATTTTGTCTCATCTGTCATTCAATTTTTTTCATCTTTTCCAAAATTCACTGCTCAGTTTTTCTCTTTTCTTGTCTAATCTCTGCAGTCCATCTGATAAAGTTACCATGCATCACAGCTTTACTTGCGTCCCAAATGGTTTTCATCCACAGCTCCGATGTCAAGTTCTCATTAAAATAATTAATTATCTCTGTTTTTGCTTTCGCTATGTACTTCTCCTTATTCCAAATCTCATCATTCATTCTCCATGTTCTTTCTCTGTCTTTGATCCTTATCTTTAATTGTATCGGGTTATGATCAGAACATAAATTGGGAAGAATGTCCATATCTGTAATTTTCAACAAGAGTTGTTTGGATACCAACATCATATCTATCCTTGACATTGACCTATGTCGATCCGAATAAAATGTATGTCCATCCAATTGCCCGTTCTTGTATCTCCAAGTGTCATATAAATTTAGATTGTCCATTATATTAAAGAAGCTCTTAGGAAGTTTACCGTTGTTTCGGGGAATTAACTTTTGCTCTGTTCTGTCGACTTGGGGACTGATTACTCCATTGAAATCCCCCAAAACAATAATGTTAGAATTTCCTGTTTCATTAAGATATCTCAATACCTCTTCCTGTATTGTAGGGAAGAATTCACCTTTAGCTCCATTTGGTGCATATATTCCAACTATTAGTATTTTATTCTGTTTCAAAGTAACTTCAACTCCTATATAGCGACCATTGCTGTCCTGAAAAATTTGCTGTGCACATAATTTTGAATTTACATATATCAAAACTCCCCTCTTCTTTTTATCAATCGTAGCTGCAAAACAGCTACCTAGTTTCAAATTCCTGACATATCTCAAATCTTGAGTTCTAATTCGAACTTCTTGCAGACATACTATATCTAAATTCTGTTTCTCTATATAGTGAAAAATTTGTCTTCTTTTGTATTCAGAGTTAAACCCCTTAATGTTCCAAGAATAAATCTTCAAATCCATTTTGTTATGTTATATTAATATTTTATTTCTGAAGTTTGGCTTACTTCTTCAGTATATCTCCGTCTACCTTCCCTTCTTCTTGTTCCAAAGTTCCTTGTGCTGCTTCTATTACTTCCTCTTGTTCTCCATCATCTTCTTCTTCTTGTAGTTGTTCTCTTTCCTCCTCTGGAGGTAGCTGTTCGTGATCTTTCTCTCCTTCAGAGGTGTCTTTTTGTAAGTCTTTCTTCAATCTGTCCATCATTTCTTTTGCTTTGTGTACTGAGTTAATCCTATATCTCTGCTGTTTGTAAGTAAAGGACAAGCCTTCAACCTTTTCCCATTGATAATTAATCTGATGCTTTTGCAGAAGGTTAGCCAATGGTTTATATTCTTGTCTTTTCTTTAGGATTTGATAAGGTATATCTTTAAAAATTCTGACATCTTTCTCTTCAATCTTCAGTAGTCCATCGTAGCTTCATTGTAATATTTTGTCTCTAACCATGGTCCGCGCAAAAGTTATAATAATGTCTCTTGGTAATTTCCTCTCTCTCGCTACGCTGGAGAAAACTTTGAACATTCTGTCAATATATGTCTCCATCTTTTCTTCGTCAATATCAGTGAGTTCTGCCAAAGACGGTACAATTTTTTCATACAAATTCTCTGCTGAAGCCTCTGGAACACCTCTAAATCGAAGACATCTTTCCCGATATCGTAACTCCTGCTGAGTAATTTGTAATTCATCTTCTTGTTGCTTCCCCTTCATCTCAGTCATCTCCTTTTCGACTTGTTTAACTTGTTGTTTTATCTCCTTTGTTTCTGTTTTTAGCTTTGTCACATCCTTTGTTATATTTTCCAATTTCTTCCCCAGTTTGTCTATTTCTAGTTTCATGTCAGCTTTCATCTCTTTCCTTGTTTCTTTTATATCACTTCTTATGTCATCTTTCATACTTTTAAACTCTTCCATCATCTGTAACATGAAATCTTGAGGTTTCTGGGATATATCCACTGATGTCCGTCTGGTTGTCTGGGAAGTTGTTGTTGTCGCCACTACCGCTGCTCCTCTTCTTGTCCTTTGGTCCATTTTTGATTATTTGTGATACCTAATACTGAATGCTTATTGTTTAGCTTAATCAATGTTCAATATAAAGTTCAATTCATTATACATATGTTTTTTACAGTTACCACATAAAAATGCTTACTATTTATAACCTTGTAATTTTCAAATTCTCATAAAGTTGAAATTATTATATCTATAATTCCTTCACATTAAATCCAGTTCATTTCATGTAAAACTCAATCACATATATCCTTAGCTTGAATTAATTACTTTAAATTGAAATTAGCACTACCCAGTCACTATACCAATGAAATAAAAATGAAAATAACTGTATACATGTAGATTATGCAAATATCTTATGTATCAATTTATATGTGTACAATTTATATAGATATATGGATTTATTCTATAAGATTTGTATATAGCTAACTAAGAAAGACCACTTACATTGAAATCTAGTACATTGTATTGAATTCATTCAGCAAATTCAGTCAATAAAATCATACAGTGAGTTCATTCAGTGGGCTGTGCCTAGGCCCAATTCTTTCACTTCCCCCTCCCAGCAAATGCTGTATCTCCTCCCTCTTCTGGAACTGTTCCCAGACCTTAACTGTGAGAACTTCTCCTCCGATGTTGATAACAGGGATCTGAGCCGCTCCGCTGCGTGGGGGCAAGAGTCTCTCTGTCTTTCCTGTCCTTCCAGCACAGCCTCAAAAAACACTCCCTTGTGAATATTTTTAAATCCTCGAATTGTTCTCAAAAGCCAAATGGACAAAAAATAAAGAGAACAAATGTAGTTACAAAGCAAAGTTCACAGTTTTAGAAATCATACCACAATCCAAATGTCACAGTCCCGAATTTCAATATTCAATGTTTCATTGTTCCGAGTTCAATGTTCAATGTTCAATAGTTGAAAAGGAAAAAAATCCAAAAGGAAATACCAATGTCCTGTCTCGTCACGAAAAAAACACTATAATCCGCAAGAATCCGTTGCGGCCACTTCTTAACTCCAATACTCCCTAAAACACAGATGTAGGGTCCCAAACAAACACAGACCACTTATGTAGCAAAATTCCAAAATTCCAAGTCAGTTCAGTCAAAGCAGAGGGCAAGGAAAACCGAAAGGCAAAAACTTAAGTTGGAACCAAGGATAACCATGTTCTCAGTCTGGTCTCTTCATACCAAGCAAAGACAAAAAAAGCACAAACTTCTATCCCGTCTCTGTAACTCTCTGCTTATGCTCTTTTAATCAGAACAAGTCTCATCAAATGTCATTTACCATGTCTTCTAAGAAAAACCACTAGTGAAATCCATTACGTTCTTAGTATACAGTGTATCTTCAGAATGTTATAGTCTTCTAAAAAAAAAAAATTATCCACCATTTCGTACTCACAGTCTGCTGGGTCACTTCGTATTGCCACTTCTGTTCACTGCTGCCAGTTCCAAATTGTTGCAGTATCAACAGAATAAAAACTAGATCAGATGCTTACTGTCTTAAATCGTATCTTCTTTTTTAAAAAGTCGGTGGCGGTGCTTGTGCCGCGAATACGGCGTCTCTGCTGGATCCGTCGTAGCCCTTCGGCCCCCATGACGCCTCCCGCTCCTTCTTGTCAGAAGGAGCTCGGCACCAGTTGCGGAGCCCCCTTCGAGCAATCTTCCACACCTCCTTTACCAGGGGGGTGTCTAGCCGCTTAACCGATGGAAAAAAGTGGCTGGATTCCAGCAGGAGATAGCACAGAGTTGCGGAGCTCACTCCTTGCGACCTCTCACTTGCGTCATGCGACCGGAAGTCTAAACATCATTTATTATTTCAACTTCTGTGTTCTCCTTGACTCGACCCGACGCCGTAGACATAGGGTTTAAGATCTCGCTATGTTACCCTGTCCCTTGTAATGCTAAGCAGTGCTCTGAGCTAATTTTCCCCCAACTTTAGTTGAGCACATTTTGGTGTCCCTCCCGGGACCCCTAGTTCACAGGGTAACAAACTTTTGTTATATTTTTGCACAGAAGTAACCACTGTATCACTCTGAACACAGGGATCATGGGAGCTAAGCAGTGCCAGGCCTGGTTAATATTTGGATGGAATACCATAGAGCTCCATGTACAGCTAGAAAATAATCCTGTCTGAACCTCTGGAGAGCTGCTGCTAGTCAGAGTTTACAAGACTGGGTTAGGTCTGGAAGTAATCTGGCTCACTATGAGACAGCGTCCTATATGGTTCTTATAACCAAGAAACCCACCACTTCCTGCTTTCATTATCGTTACTGCATCTTAACACATCAACAGCAGCAGCGGGGGGGGGGGGTCAACTATTTGCCATTAGCCTTGCCGACTTTAAAAAACCCCAGCAACCTAGGCCTGATCCACAAAACAGAGAAATAATTTTTTTCAAAGCACATAATGTGCCAAAGCACATAATGTGTCAAGTTACTTGGACACATGACAGTGAATATCCCACAAGGATTTTCTTCATTTCTCTGGTATAATGGATGGATGGATAGATATATAGAACAGACAGACAGATAGACAGAAAAATTGCATAACAGTAACAAATTAAATAACTAATTTAAATAATCCATGCTCTCATTATTTCTCATCTCGTTTACTGTAATCTTTTACTTACTGGTCTTTCTCGATCTCATCTTTCCCCTCTGGTCTCTGTTTTTCACTCTGCTGCTAAAGGTATTTTCCTAGCCCACCATTTCGATCACATTACCCCCCTCCTGATCTCCCTTCATTGGTTACCAATTTCTTGTAGGATCCTTTAGGAACTCCTTGTTTTGATTTTTAAGGTCTTACATAATTTAGCTTCTCCTTATCTTGCTGCTCTTATCTCCCCTTACCAGCCTGCTGGAAACGTAAGTTCCGCAAACACTTGTCTTCTTACCCAGCCTAGAGGTTCCCCCTCTTTAGCTCGGTTATGTCCTTTTCCTTTGGCTGCCCCTTATGTGTGGAATTGCCTTCCAGTGACCTTGTGAACTGGTTCTTCTCTTACTATTTTTAAATCTAAATTGAAAACTTTGTTGTTCTCCAAAATTTTTGGAATGTTGGACTAGTTTTTATTGTTAATCAGATACTGTATTTTATTGGCATTATAGTAACGTTACAGCCATTTCTGCACACGGCGAGGGAATCACTCCCTGCCGCTACTCACTGTATCTTCTGGCGGTCTGGTCCGGTCCGGGATGAGGTGGAGCAGTGCGTGGTCATAGATGCACACTGCTCCAGCATCCAAAATGGCGGCTTCCAGTTGGTCATGGGTCTCGACCAACCGCTGAAGCTCGCCAGCCTAAAGCCCGCCCTCCGCAGATTGCAGGCTCACATTGGTGTGAGCCTGCGAATCTGCATCAGAGAGCAGGCATGCAATGGTGCGCGCTGGCATTTTGAAAGACCGGAAAAATCAGGTCTTTCAAAAACACGCTGCAGGACCACTTGGGGTCATTCCGGAGTGGACTGAGGTGCGGATCTACGGTAAGTAGTCCGGACCCACTCTGCTCCAAGGTGCAGACATCCTCCATGGAGGACGTACTGCACCGTTTTACTTACCCCGTGCAGAAATGGCCTACGTTGCACTGGTTGTAACTGTATTTACCATTGACTTTTTTTTTTATATCTTCATTTTATTATGTATTTATCTATGTCAATTGTTGTATTTTAATTTTGTAAATCGCCATGTACATGGATAGTGCTATATAAATAAAGGATAGTAAATAACAACAACAACAACAACAATAATAGTGATATAATTTTCCTGCCATTTCAAGGCTGCCAGTAGCTGCTGCCCGAGGCAGTTTCATCCCTCTGCTTAATGGTAAGTCTGGACTGAGAGAAATCACCAAAAGCAGCATGAGGGACCAGTTGTTCCAAAGGCCCATTATATTTTCCAAAAAGCTTTGTGTTTTTGTATTTGTCTGCCTCTAGACTTTATCTAGTACAATTTCCACAACTCACCCATTTTTGGCGCTGGGGTGCGGTGCTCGCTCGAGTGGCCTCTGGAGAGAGGCTCTCGCATCCGGGGTCCTTCGGCTCTGCACAAGCTTCCTGCTTGCACAAGCTTCTTGTCGCACGAGAGCCCCGCCTCTTCCTTTCACAGTGCAGCCTTCCCAGGCTGCACTGAGATAGGAAGTTGCACTGAGACAGGAAGCGTGACTGGCCCAGGCTGCACTGAGACAGGAAGTGTGACCGGCCCGGCTCCCGAGGCTCCGCATGCAAGGTAAGTGTGCATGGGCCCTGGAGCAATGAGTGACCGCGCAGCATTTTCAGCTTCAAGTTGCAAATGAAAAAATGCATACTCGGTCCGTGTCAGGCCCTGGAGCATCGCGCAAATGTGAGTGCATCATGTGGACCGCTCCTCACATTTACGTGACGCTCAAGGGGCCCTTTCGCATTGAAAATGCCATGCGAAAAGGGCCTAGACTCTGGATAGACATATTTATCCCTCTCCTTGTTCTATTATCAACAAAGACTTTTTTTTTTTTAATTCACACTGACTTTAAAACTGACCACTTTTAAGAAAGGGGCTTATAAGAGGGTCCTGTATTGTTTTAAGTCGTACTATTTTAACTGCCTTTATCCTTAAGTGTGTGTTTTAAATTGTTTTCATATTGGTATAGTTTCACTCTAGTTTATCATTGAGGTTTTGTATGTTTTTACTATATTGGATTCATTTTTAAGTTGCCTTGAATCTCAGTCTTGAGGAAAGGTGGAATATAAAGTTGTTGTTGTTGTTGATGATGATGATGACAACAATACATTACAAATGGCTGGTGGTTCACAGCAATGGATTTAGTTGACCATATTACATAGGCAACAGCATCCTTCATCTACAGATTAGGACTAGCAGAACAGAATGTAGTAAGAAAATTCAACAGATTGTCTTAGCACATCACTAGAATTTTCTGTTTCATAAAAATATCAAACATTCAGTTATATTTGAGTCACTCAGCATTCCAGTTGAGCAATGTACAAAGCTCAGCACAGTAGCGAGAGTGCAGAGATGACATAGCTCAGTAAACCTCTTGGAAGAATGTGGCCTTAGCTTCAGGTTAACATAAAATTTAAAACATGCAAATTAAAGGAAAGCTGGCACATTTCTTATATCACAGTTCCCAAGAAAGAAGCAGGGCTACCGCATATGCAAATACCAGCTTGGTTTTTAAATTACCTTTCGTCGCCTACTGCAAAGAGTGAATAAAACCTGGTAATTATGTTGTATTGATAGGCACACTTGAATAGCAAGAGTTATTTTCAAAAGGTTAATTATTTACATAACCTCTTTCTCTCTAGCTCATCTTGTCCAAACTCTGTCTATTGAAAGAATATAGCCTTATCTTTTACTTATATCTTTTTCAAATGAAAGAAGACCATTTCTTTCCCAAGAGTTTGGTAGAAAAGCATCCAAATATCTCATGCTATGTGTCTGTATATGTGATTACATTATAACATATGTTTTCATGTTGTTTTAAAAGAGTGTTTTTAAGATGCAACTTTTTATGTTGATTTGAGCTTAAGTTATTTTCCCCTTGCCCTAACTGGGGATGTAATCATGTATAATTGTACCATTTTTCTCCTTACTGAAAGAAATTTGTCAAAAACTGTAGTTTTTGATGATCATTTGCCATTTGGGAAGCATTCTTTGGGAAAAAGGTGGTTGTTTTTTTTCACAGAAAATGGCATTTTCTGTGGAGAAAACAACTTTCTTGTTTAGAAAAAGCATTTTCTGCAGAGGAAACTTGTTATGTCTCCAGAAATATTATTTTTCTCAGCAAAAAAGCCACATGTATCTGTGTGTGTGTGTGTGTGTGTGTGTGTCTGTAGAACAAGTCTTGAACTGCAAATTCTCACCCATCTAGGATTCTTCTCACCAGGGCTTCCCAACACTTGAGACATCCATTCTTGAATGTTTTTGAATATTCTTTCTGTCCCTAGTGGTGACCCAAGCCAATTCAAATAATATTGTTGTTATGTGTCCTTCAGTTTTTCCAACTTATGACAACCTTAAGGCAAATCTGTCATGGATTGTCTGTGAGATTTGTTCAGATGAGGTTTATCACACTCTCTTCTGAGGCTGGGAAAGTGTGACTTGCCCATGGTTTCCTCATGGGTTTCCATGGCTGAGTGGAGATTTGAACCGTGTTTCCCAGAATCCTAGTCCAAGACTCAAACCACTACATCACACTGACTCTAATTCAAGCATACCAAGAAGTAACAAAATACATGAAGCCTGGCTGCCAGCATCCATGCATTGTGGAGAAAGCTACATGTGTAGATTATTTGTAGAGACCCTTGCAGTAACCATTGATGGACCCTAATAGAATTAGAATGGGAAATATTCACACAAAGTGACAACATTCCTTCATTCTTGGTGTTCATACCCTTAATCCTGACAGCAGGCACTGACAGCATATGTGATATAGCCTAATGGTGCAGGGATTCTAGCTTTCTATTGCTTATGAGCATGCTGAGACATCATTTGAATGACTGACACATAAAAGCACCCTCCTCACCATAAAGGCAGCAGTTTTGCCTTATTTATGTAGTTTTTGAGCCAATAAGCTGGATTCATAATGCTCTAATATTTGCTTGCAAGCAATAAAGCAAGTGGCTGGGCAATAATTCTGACAAGGAGGAAATTATTGTGAGATTGGAACTGAAGTTTTAACATGAGCTCTTTTTATTTGCCCACTGTCCCAAACAGCTTGGTAAAGATAATGTTCCGTATCTTTGAAAAATGTCAAAGCCACGTTCTCTTCCAGGCATGAAGAGTTTAAAAAGCCCGTTGTAATAGCTTATCAGGTGATCATTTTTTTCCCCCCAGCAGCAATCTGGTGGCTGAGTGGTACATTACTATAATGGGAAGGTTTTGTATTCCAGATTCCAAACTGATGAAAAAAAATGTGTATCAAAAGCAACCATTTCATAAAGTATAGAAACATCCCTTTGGTACATTCCTTCCTGCAAAACATCCCTATCACTGTGCCATTCCATCAATCTTGTCAGAGAAAAGGATCTTCTAAAGGTGATTTACAAAAAGGTTCTAGCTAGTGGGATTTTTTAAAAAAGATTGAATGCTGTAAATACATAGAAATAATAATGATTTTTATTATAGATATAAACTTTACTAGTAGACTGTTGGGTGTGGAATGGTGAGGGCTCCTGAGCATGTTCAGAGTGCAAAGCCACACTGTTGTGCTACACTCACACTTAGGGAGAGCAAGAAAAACAGCCACGCAGATGCATTGTGTCTAGGCTAAATCAGCTATTTATTAGAGCAAAGTAGGATACATGATAAAAGCAATGTGCTCCAGACAGCACATCATGAAGCAGTTCAAAAGCAAAGGCAAAGTATACAACAAAGAAAGGTAGGTATAAGTGTGTCATACAGTAAAAGAAGCAAATTTTTAACCAGTAGTGAACCACTCCCATACAAATGTACCATGTAACACACTACATAAACTACCAGCCATGCTCAGGCTTAGAGCTTTGCCATGGAAAAGGAACTCAGGAGTGATTCAGAGAACACTGTGCCCTCTAAGCTCACTTTGCTAGAAAAAAACAACTTATGCTGCTGCACACACACACAGACACACACACATTAACCCTTCAGAATAGTCAACATAGGTTGCCCAACGAGAAATTTCTTTGCTGTTTCTTTCCATTAAAGAGTGCTTGGATATGCATATGTGGATACTTCAGGTTTCCAAGATCCTGTGCTGACTTGTGTTCTCTAGGGAGGACAACTGTGCAGGGGGCAGAGACCAATTTTCACCCTGGCAGCCACCCTCTCCCCATTGGTGTTCTACAATGTACTGGATTTTTCTATTTCTTAATTTTATTTTGCTGTTCTGGTTTTTATGATTTATGTTTTTATCTCCCAAATGGTGGATTTAAGGACCACTAAAGTGGGTCTTGGGGTAGAATGAAACCCCCAGGGCCTTTTTATTCCTCAGTTCCTGTTTTACTCCATCATCACATGCTAATGGACATGGTTTGTTGTTGTTATTGTTGTTGCTGTCGTTGTTTGCTGTTGGTCTGCCTTTTCCCTAATCTGGGACTCAAGACAGCTTACAAAAGTTAAAACAGACACAGCTATAAACCTGTCAGCCCTGACTGGTCTGATAAAACAAAAAAGTCTGCAACTGCCTATGGAAAGACGGCTAGGAAAACACCAATCTAACCTCTCTGGGAGCAGGAGTTCCAGAGCCTCAGAACAATCACTAAGAAGGCCTCTTCTATGTGCTCACCAGCTGTACCTGTGGGAGTGGTGGAACAGTGAGAAGACCCTTCCAAGAAGACTTCAAGACACAGGCAGGTTCATATAAGAAGACATGGTCCATCAGTTAATGGGGACCTCCTGAGCCACATAGGGCTTTGTTTGTCATCTCCAGCAATTTGAATTGTTCCTGGACACAAAGCACCAGCCAGAGGAGCTGTTGCAGCAAGGGGACTGTATGCTCCATGTAGCCAGCCTCAGTTAACAATCTGGCGGCAGCTCCTTGGGCCAGATGAAGTTTTTGAACACTCTTCTAACGCAGCTCAATGGAGAGTGTGTTACAATAATCCAAATGGGATGTAACTAAGGCATGTGTTAACATGGCTGGATCCGATGTCTCAAGGAGTGCTGCACAAGCCAGTGATGTAGACTCGAGTCGATTGACTCAGACTCAAGTCAGACTTAAGTCGCTTCAGTGACTTGACTCTGTGAGCAAAAGGTTGGTCCAATAAAATACCTATGATGTAAATGTGGAAAGCACCTGGGGATGACAGTGCAGGGAGTAATCCCTTGTGACTGTAGTGAGTCACTGTGCTATGTCACCAGGGCAGGGGGTTCCATCAGACATGGGAAATGACATGTTGGCTGGAGGTTGCATCAGCAAGAGATGTATATAAGGAGCTGAGTTCTAGCCAACGTTCCTCTTGATTGCCTGGTCGTGTTTGGCCAGAGGCTATGCCAGAAAGCATATCTACACTTGCTGTGTCAGTGGAATGCTGAGCTTCTGTTTGAAGAATCCTGTAAATATGTATGTAGTGTAACAGAAGATTAAATGCCTCCAAGATGGAAGATAACACTGCGTGGGTGAGTTTTGTAGTCGGCCAGTTTTGCTGCTAGTTCAACTCTGCTGTGCATGCTTCAGAAGCTGTGCCAACATACTCTGCTGTATGTGTTTTTGTTTCACACTTGACTCTGGTTTCACTTTTGGCCAGAGCTCAGTGGTAGGGGGGAAGATCTATCATGGGTTTGCATAGATCCCATCAACCACCAACCCTCCACAGACTCGGCAATAAATGATGCACTGACACAACTTGACTCGAGACTTGTATATTTTTAGTGACTGACTTGCTGCCTTTGGTTCAGTAACATAATACATTCATCCAGAAACCTTACAACTTTGAACAATGCTTCCATCTCTTTTTGCCTACTTGTCACATGACAATCTCTCTCAAGCCCAAAGTGTGGGTACATTTATCAGAGGGGAACGGCAGATGGGTTAGGCAATGGGCTTGAGGCAGACCTGAAGTCTGCTCAGCAGTCTGACCTTGCTGCATATTGGAGGAGCCTTCTAAAACATTTCCTAAGAGCAGAAGACAAGATTCGTCCCAGAGTGCAGGGTGTATTTCTCAGAGGAAAATAGTAAATGTGTTAGGCAATGAGCTTGAGGAGGAAGGATTCTTCCTTCTAAAGTTTTTGAAGCTTCAGTAATGGGGATTAAGAAAAATCCTATTCCCTACTTCTGAAAAAGCCTCCAACTTTGGAAGTGGGAAGTAAGAAGAATCCTATTCCCCCCTTCCAAAGCTGTAGATTCTTTTATGCACATTTGCACAAAAGTCTCCAGCTTTGGGAAGGGGGGGGGTAAGAAAGATTCTACTCCACACTTCTGAAGCCGCAGATGGGAAAATCACAAATGTGGAGGGCCAACTCTGCTTAAATTATTAAAACTAACTTTGATTTTGTCCTGAAATTCTGGAATATAGGTTGGGGTAGAAAGTTGGCTCTCAGACTTGAGACTTTACTTGAAATTATCTTCAAGGACTTGGGATTTGACCTGAGACTTGAAGGTATAGACTTGAGACTTGGAGTAAAAGACTTACATACATCACTGGCAAATACATTTCTGACACTTCTGGCCACTGCTAAAACCTTGACTTCTAGGCTCAGTGCTGAGTCTAGCAATACACTCAAATTGTGAACCTATGCTTTCAAGTGGAGCGTAACACCATCTGGCACAAGCTGAATTTCTACTCCTGATGTGCCTTTCAACTGATCAGGACCACCTCTCTTATGTCTGGATTAAATTTCAATCCAATTTGATTATCAGCTTCAAAAACTCACGCTGGCATAAACCTGTTTGTTTTAAACATGTCATAAGGCTCTTCTCTCTCCCCCCTCCTCGCTTTTTGTACTAAAACAAACAACACTTCTATCTCTTTAAAAGAAAAAAAAAGATTGCAAGTGTATCAAGAAGAAGGCAACAAGGATGGTAGGATCCTGCAAATTTAAATCCTGTGAGAAGTGGTTGAAAGAACTGGGCACGTTTAATTGGGCAAGACTGAAGGATGGCACAATAGTGATATGCATGTGTCCAAACAGATGTCACAGAGAATGTAGACTTGTTTTCCTTTGCTGGAGACTGCTGGATTGGACCCAATGGGAAGAAATTGCAAGGAGCTATACATCAGGCAAAACTCGCTAATGGTATGACCTGTTACAGCATACTTCAAAAATGCCTTGGGACATGGTAGGCTGTGCACTGACGGAGGTATTTAAGCAGAAAAACAATTGTGGGGGATGCTGTAGCTGCATCCTGTCTTGTGGAATCCACATTGGTATTGTATTAGATGATCTCTAAGGTGGTTCATAACTATGATTGTGTGTTAATGGTCATATTAATTCATGTACCGGCAATCTCCTGTTCTTTGTTGGTAATTCTCATGATGCACTATCACTTCTGTCATCATAGCACACTGTTTGAGAATTACTGATGTTGAGATACTGAAGAATAAAAGTTTAAACACTCCATACTACAGAGTTTGGTGATTGATTGTGACTTGACTTCTTTCTCTGCAATCTAAAACATTTCACTTGCATTATGGTCACATAAAATCTGTGATTTTTTCTTTTTTAAGCTTAAGAAGAATAGAGACTTTTTTTGCTTCTTATGGCATTTTGCAATTGAAATAAAGTGCTGAAACTCCCATCTGCTTCACTGTGTTTGAACAGTATGACATTACTTGTGAGTTATTGAATTTAATAGGCTATGTGACAGATTGAATGGCTGACATGCCAAATAGTAGCTCTTGAAGCTACCACGTACATTTAGAGATGGCCATTTTTTTTTAAAAAAAATGGGTATCTACATAATGGCTGTCTGAGGACTTTTGTGATAGCAAGATCTCTGTTATTATTACCATCGATTATCTCAAAAGCCATATATCTGCTGTGACATTCACTTGCTAGGGGGCTTACACTTTTCACATTGAACAGTTTGAAAACTGACATGAGTACTTTGAATGCTGTTCAGTGACATATTCAAATAATTTACCTTTTTAAAAAAATTAAAAGAGAGAGAGCGAGCGAGCGAGCAACCCAACAGGCTAGTTGCCCTCCCTCCAACAATCCTCTCTATTTAAGGAAAGTAATGCAATGTTGGTTCAATCAAATTCCAATTCAAGGGAAAGTTCACATTTACATTTCACATGAGGCTGGTGTTGTGTGTGTGTGTGTGTGTGTGTGAGAGAGAGAGAGAGAGAGAGAGAGAGAAGTGCATGGAATCTAGTTCAGTTTGGGAAAGTGCCTGTTGGCTATAACATGCCACATGTAGTTTTTAAAGCATTATCAATGACCTTGTAAGCACTTAGAATTGTGCCTGCAAGCCCCCTTTCCAATTCCTACAGTGAGCTGTTTATATACTGTCTATAAAATCCCATTTTAATGCAATGGTCTTACTTTGTATATACTTATGTGCTCTGCCCCATCTGGTTGTGGTGCATGAGTATGAACTGCATGGTTTAGGCCACAATAAGGGGGGGGGGCAGGATCTGGGGATACCTCAGGAAATTGGATCTTACAACAGTTATTATTATTATTTCGTTATTATGATGGCCATGGATGAAGGAAATTGTTTAATAGGTCTCAGAAGGGAGGAATAACAACACCAATTTCCTCTCCATCTGCTGTCAGCCTTAAGGCCTGTTTACACATTCAGTATAAGACATTAGTAGCATTTTCCCTGGAAGGTAATTCTACAGTCTTCAATTTAAAGAGTAAAAGACTGCTTCCTTCATATTGTGATTGTGCTATCCATGCACATGTTGCCCTACCCCAAGAGCCTTCTGCTCTAGAAATGTACAGAAGAGGATAGTGGATGATAAGGAGAGGAAAAGAAGTTTTAGAGAACAGGGAAGAACATGCAAACTCTACTACTTTCAGTATGTAATGGGAATAAGGGGTTGTTGCTGTTCAAGTCTTCAAGTCAACTTTGACTTATTGTCACCCTGTTGATGAGAGGTCTCTAAATCACTGCTCAGGCCTTGCAGATTCAGGAACATGTCTTCCTTGGTTGAGTTTATCTGTCTGTCATGTGGTCTTTTTCCTTACCAAGCATTATGGTCTTCTCTAGTGAGTCAGGTCTTCTCATGATATGGCCAAAGTACAACAGCCTCATGTTTAGTCCTCTTGGCTTCTAGGGAGAGTTCAGGATTGATTTGCTCAAGGACCTATTGATTTGTCTTTTTAACAGTCCAGGGTATCTGTAGATCTCTTCTGCAGCACCACATTTCCAATGAATTGATTTTCTTCCTGTTAGGTTTCTTCACGGTCCAGCTTTCACAACCATACACAGAAACTGGAAATACAATGGCATGGAAAATCCTAACTTTAGTATTCAGTGATATATCTTTACATCTCAGGATCTTGTGTAGTTCCTTCATAGCTGTCTTTCCAAGTCCTAGTCTTCTTTTGATTTCTTGACTGCAGTCTCCATGCTGATTAATGACTGAGCTGAGGTATAGAAAATCTTGAACCATTTCAATGGCTTCATTGTCTACTCAAAGGTTATGTAAATCATCTGTGGTCATTATTTTTGTTCGCTTAATATTCAACTGCAAGCCTGTCTTTGCACTTTCTGCCTTGACTTTCTTCAGTAATTGTTCCAGATCTTTGCTGTTTTCTGCTAGTAGTATGGTGTTGTCAGCATTTCTCAAATTGGGTTACTGCCAAAAATTTCACAGAACAAGGATGTAAATCTTTATTTATTTTGTTCTTGGATGCAAGAACAAAAAATTCAAAAGGTTTCTTTTGGCTTTGTGTGATAATGACAGTTTTAGCATGTTTTTATTTTTTAAAAATGTTTAGACTTCTTGCAAAAAGTCACTTGAACAATTTTTTTTTTGCACAACATGCATAGTTTTCTGTACACAAACATTTTGCCCCCAAAAGTCTCAAAATGAAAAAAAAAAATCATCTGGCAGTTTACCATTTTCACCCATCTGTTGGTACCATGGTTTGTTGAAGAGAAGAAAACACTCGACGTTAGTAGTTTTGAGAAAGGATTTAACAGCCAGAAAAGGTGATAAAATGGAAGAATTTTGAGGGCAATCTCAAGGATAAGACTTCAGTCTTTCAAGGGAGATAATGTAGCTGGAGGAGTGAGGCAATAGTAAGGACATATGTGGATACTAGAGAGATGAGGGGTGGGTTAACTCCTTGCTGAATAGTATGGCCAGCTCTATCTATTGTTTTGAATGGATTGTTGAATACTATTTTACCCTTGTCAAGTTTATGGACTGATGTTTGATTGTGTTTTATTTTTATCTCTACATGCTACTCTGGAACCTGTTTTTTGTGAGTGACAAAGACTGTAGATTGTTGAAAACAAAATAAATATTATTTTGCTATACATCTTCAAAGGAAAAAAACCTCTCTAAAATCCATTGGCCACCCAACCATTCTCAATGCAAGGAAATGAGCTTTTTGAAGATCTTGGCTCACTATCCCATTTTCTTGGGACATTATCTAAAGACAGGTAATTTTTTTCTGGTTCAGAACAAAGTTCTCTATTTGATATTCAAGATGAATAAAGGTAAATTATCCTCAAATGGGAGGAAAATGCTAGTTGAAAAGAAATGTTTCCCTTTTTTTGAGACTAAAGAATACTTTGAAATGTAAATGTGTAGAGCTCAGGAAGTTAAAAGTATGCATGATTGCTATTAGATATAATGGGGTTTTGCACCTTATTCTATACGTGTAGAGTGAGAGTTTCAAAAATTTAATAAAGACTTTAAACAGCAGGAATGGGGTAGTTTGGGTGAGAAGGGCATAAATCAGCAAGATAATGATGTTTTTCACCTTTTCCCATTGCCTTAAATCCAATTCAGTCACGATTTCATACATTCTGGGCCATTGCGAAATTCACCACAAATAGAACACTGGAGTTTTGCTTAAGTTTCTATATTAATTTCAGCGATTGCAACAGGAAGAGTGATGGAGGTATGTTGACTGAAAAAAGTTTTTCTGAGACTGATGCATGTTACTGGAAAGGACTATGTATGCTCAGATTATTAATGGAAACCATGATGGGGAAATGCTTTCTTCAACCTAGTGTCCTCCATATGTTTGGGCCTGGGTCCCCATCAGTTCAGTAAATCATGATAAATGGTCAAGGAAAATATGAATTGTACTCCAAATTATCTTAACGACTATAGGAGAAATTTCTCAGAGTGGACTTCTTTTATGAACTTACCGAATTGAGACTTTCCAGACATATAAGTACATTAGAACATAGCTGCATGCCAAAATTTATACTTTTCTAGGTATGTTAAGCTTTACTTTTGCCATTATCATACAAACAGTTCAAAAGTTTCTTCTCCATGGATAATATTATCAGAAATTTTGAGGATTAAAAAAAAAATTCAGGACTTTTTGCATAAAAATTTGATAAAACTTTTTTGGCACAAAAGTTTTTTTTTTCTGGAAATTTGTTCATGCAAATCTCAGGTTTTTGTTCCTGCTAGAATATTAACATACAGTTACAATTGTAACCCCTGCTGGCAGACCCAGTCCCAGGGGAGTGTAATATTTAATATCCAAAGTTAGGCCAGAGGTTCATTGGACAGAAATGTAGACACCCACGTCTAAGACCGAAGGCTCACTAGCAAGATCAGACCAAGGATCTCCCAGTCACATCTCCAAGAGGGAAACCTTGAAAGGCACACATACACACGCAATAGACCATCAACAACAATGGCACCTTGAGGGGATTATGTGTCCTCCTGAGGAGATTAAAGCTTGCAACAGCAAGAAATACAAAGATGAGGTCCATCTGCATGACTCAGCCATTGTCCTTTCCAGGGAAAGGGTCTGACCCGGAGGTCTGTTTTGCCCTATAATTGAGTCCCCTTTTGGGACTCTCTTTGGAGAATTCCCATGCTTGACTAGTGTCCCAGCATTCTGCTAATCAAGAGCTCCCCTCAACATTTTTCTTCTGCTGAGCCACCTTTGCCTTACTTCTTCCAGGCCGAAGACTATAGGATAAGGTGCAGTACAAATTTCTTTTCCCGATCTTCATATCTTTCCAACTCATTAATCCTTGTGTGCTTGTGTGAGTGACTGCTTTGGTGTGTGTACGCGTGTGGATATTTTGCCAATTTTGCTGAATAAACTACTGGTAATTGAACATTTGGCCTGGCTCTCATGCAATCTGACTCTGTAGACATAAGGTCCAAGATCTCACTGTATTGCCCTGCCTTCCGCTTTGCTAAGCAGTGCTCTGCTAATTTCCCCTATTTTTGTATTTTTGGAGCAAATCTGGGTGTCCCCCAGGGACCCCCAGAAGTCAGGGTAACACAATTGGATTACAAAGACACTCAAAAACCTAAATCCAATTGCTTGTCTCACCTACAGTAGACTACTGAATCACTGGTACATTAGTCAATCAACAACTATGTTAATTTTATTAATTTAATAGGTCTATTCTAGTTGAGACTAACAATTGAATTAAGGCCAGTTTTTAACATGATTTCAAAAGCTATTTACATTGCAAATTAATTGCATGCAATTGGCTGCTATAGCTGATTATTTCCAAACCCTGGGATGTAAACACATTTAATTGTAAGATAGAAGCAGTTCTTTCCTCCTATTAGTGATATCTGGGGAACCTGACAATATTATTTCTATCTTCCAAATCATTTTCTGAAGCATCGATACATTTTTTTGGTGACAAAGGGCTTACCTCCACATCAAACTACCATGTAACATTTCTTAAAAATGAAATCGTCACGAGGTGGATTTGCTATGATTGCCTATGTTAGGGAGATTTATTCAGGGGTAATTTAATACTGTTTTAGTCCTGATTTTGTATGTGTTTAACTATATGTGTTTTATTGAATTCTGTCTTTTTTGTAAGATGTCTCGAGTTCCTGCCTGGAAGAAAGGTCAGATATAAATAAAACAATAAATGGATGTAAGGTGAACAGACAAAGCTTTTAACTAATAGTAATTTTATACTAATCAACCATTCAATGAATCAGACAAATTGCTACATTTACATTTCTTCCTTTTGACACAGACATGGTCCCTATATCTGTGTAGAAGATCAAAGGTTCTTTGCATTTTGCTGACCAGCCATGGAATAACAAGACCAGACAGAGAGAATTAGGTTGAATAAGGACCACTTCAATTGCATTGAACCTGGAAAGGAGCAAGATGGAGCAGCAACCTAGTGTGGGATGAGCTGAGGCAGGTGTCATTCCTTGACTTCATCCTCAGCCTTCCCCTTTGTGAACCACCTGAGCCTCCCTCTCTGACCATCTGCAGGCAGGTAGACCCAAGAAATCCCACCTCCAGTCAGCATTTCAGTAAGGGAAAATCTCCCTGGCCAGCCCCAAGTGTAGTCTCTTACCCCATCCCTACCCCACATCCCAGGACCTAAAAAGTCAGTTGCAGAGCCCCCCTCTTCATCGAAAGGATGCCAAGGTGTTCACTATAACTCTTATTTTTTCCTCCCCACTATCTGTCATGGACAAGAGACAAGCTCCCTCTTTATCCCTTTCCTCCAAGTCACAATAAAGAGGAGTGAAGACATCCGCATATTCACCACACAGGATTTGATCACTAGTGGTCTGTAATAAATGGTCCACTGAGGGAAGTGTCTGTTGCTCATATGGAATAACACCATATGGGGCTGTTCTGTATACACTACTGGTAGCCTGCTGCATACCTTCTAAATCCCTATAAAACTATTGTGGAGAGTAGGCCCCTTGAGGATAACAATGCCAGTGAAACATTTGGGATTGCCCTAAATCTAAACTGTGTTGTATGAGAAGTCCATCCCCAATAGGACCCACTCCTCCACTACCTGATCCAGCAGATACCTATTCACTTGGAATGCTCCAGGCCCCACACGGCCAGTTATATGAACTTGTATAGATGGTGTTAGTGCCAGAGTGATCACCTGAAATATCCTCTTCTGATACATCTTCACTGATTCCATCATCAGCACCAGCTACCAGGGCCGCTGGGATGTCTTTCACTTGCCTTGGCAAAACATTGTCTTCATATCAGCTTTATTTTCCAAGGCATCTAAATAAACCGAAATTTGTTTGGTAAGACTTGCCTCGTCCTCAGATCTGGTTTCCTGTTTAGCTGGGACTGCGGCCTCTGTAGGAAGGATCTAGGCCTTCTCCAGAGCTTTAAGTCTGGCCAAGATAACAGACAATTCCCCTTTCCCTTTTTCATCTGAGGAATCAGACAATGTTGGAGAGGGAGTGCTTGCTTGTTTGCCACTTAGATGGGCCTTTACATTTGCCTCCCTGCTACCTTTCCTGAAAGCCATAGTTAGTTAGACTAATCACTAGTCCAACACTCAAATCACCAAGAAGCCTGGTTGATGCAGAACAACCCTTCGCAGGGCTTCACTGCACAGCATGAGGCTTTACTGTGCCTATCAGCAGGAAACAAAAAGGAGACATGCTCCATGTGCTAATAGATGGTCAACTGTTTATTCCTTTAAAAAGCCCAATGCATTTCAGCCTATATGACAAAAGACCTTCTCTAAGAGCTAAAAACTGAACACAAATACAAATCTATTGCCAATATTCTGTTCCTTTTTAATATCAATTAATTTTAACAACACTGAATTAACCATATCCATAACCATACCCTATAAAAACATAAGAATACACTATTTTCCATATCAAAACCATACATACCAGTGTAGAATCATCCAAAAAGGGATGGAAGGGGGGATAGATAGAGCTAATGAACCCTCTAGCTCTGCCCCCCCAATGGTGCTCTGTGCCTGATGCAGTCATTGCCGGCCTCTCTTCCATTGCAGGTCAACAAAAGTGAGTCCTCTCCTGCAATGCCTCATACCATGCTGGTCCATAACCACAATACTTTTTGATCTGTGTCTTCCTGGAATTTTCTGTTTTGGTCACCCGGGCTCCCAAAGTGTCAAAGGCTGGTTCTGTCTAGTAGTTGGATCAATGTCCATATCCATCTTGATTATTATTAAACTTTGGGTTATCAGGAAAGTATTTCAGAAGAATGAGTTGCTAATTTATAACTAATATAATAAAGTTTTTCTATTGTCCTCCGCTCAGAAGCAGATAAAAAGCCCTCTTTCCATTCCGATTGCCACTGCCCTGGCTGCAGAGGGAGAAAAGAAGAGGCAGTATATGTTGGACTTAATCCGCTCCTACACTTGCCATCTCAGTGGAACACACCGGGTAGCTACATGATGCATACAATCTGTCCCTGTAATAGTAAAGGACTGTATGTAAGTTAACTTGCCTTTGGCTTTTGGAATTTTCAGATGGTCCTGGAGATGAAATATACTGGTACCGAATATACTGTCCCCAGGGTCTCAAAATTCCTATCAAGAAAGATGAGGCTGGTTTCTTTCTTGCTCTCTTCCCTCTGGAAGGCATGGACCATTTTATTCAGGCAAGTGATTGCACATGCTCTGGGGTTTAACTGGGTGTGTGGTGACTTTTTTCCACTGGTGTGTTTCTAATTTTTTAAAATTTTCTTCTTGAAAAGATTATCTGTTTTATTTGACTGAAAGCTAATTAGAATTCTCTTCTTGGGTAGTAGGATAAAATAATTCTAATTAAGCTTATTCTGCACGGGAGGAAACATCTTATTACTCTGAGTTTGTGCTAGCAAACAAGGTGATAATTGGAGGATTAATATAGGTAAATGTGTACAGGTAAATGCAATAGTCTCCTGGAATGCTACACATATTATAACACTAGTTAACACCCCAGCCTCATGAGAGCTCTCCCGTCCATTTCATCATGACTCCTTCCTGATTTCCAGCCATCATCAAGTAACATACCAAGAAATCCTTCCATCATTCATATGGTTATCTACTCATCTTTGCTTTAGGCAATATCTTTCTTCCCAACTTTGTCCCCCAATAATCATTGACCATCGTTAAATCTGAGCTTGTCACCTCATCACCATACTCACAAAGTTTGAGCTTCTATTACTGTTCACACAGACACACACCTGCTAAACTCATGGGTACAAATATCTGTCCATAGGCACTTCATTCCATGCATCTGATGAAGTAGACTATAGGCTTTTCCACACTACACTATTATGATGCTATTATTCCACTTTCAACATCCTATGGAATCCTGGGCTTTGCAGTTTGGGGAAGGGCATTTAGAATTCTCAGCCAGAGAGCTCTTTGGCCTCGGTAAACTACAAACCCCAGAATTCCACAGGGTGTTGAAAGTGGAATAATAACACTGTAACAGTGTAGTGTGGAAAGGCTCTATGAAAGCTTCCACTGCAGCCTCCTTTCTCTCAATAGTCTCAAAGGTGACCTTTGCACACTTTTCTAGCCAATACGGGTTTAATACAGCATATGAAAGAATAGTATTTGTTATAGTGAGAGGAAAATGCAAACTGCAGACCCTCTACAAGCTGCTCACTAAAAACCTTTATTATTCTGGTCGTTATCTTACAAAGAAAAGCATAAAAGAAACATTGTGCATCATGAGTCAATATGATCACTGAGTAGAAGAATATATAATAGAAACCTGTCAGGCAGTTAAAAAAAGAGGTGGCCTTGAAATGTTACTGGGAGGAGGAAAATGAACAGCTAAAGAAAAAAAGAAAACAGGTACATAACGGCTTTTCTGCTTCTGGAAGAAGTGTTACATGCCCATTTGTGTAACTGAGCAAAGAGAGGGAGAGTATGTGTGAAAGGAAAGGGGAAAAAAAAAGACAAACCCAACAGATTGGCTATTCAGCTGGAAAGAGGATTTTAAGTCTAAGCCAGTGTAGCCATAGTTGGAGGTAATGATAAATATCTTCTATAATTTCAGTCTCACAGGTCAGGATGAAAAAAAAAATCAAATGTTTTCTGCCATTGACAAAAATTACAAGAGCTTTTGCACATTTCAATGATGTTTCCCCACATTTTTTGACATTTTGTACTGAAGATTTTACAAAATCACCCTTGAGCAAAATAGCTGGGTTTCATTTGCACACAACACAACATTTTTTTGCAAACTATTGCATATACATATTTTTTAAAGCTATTACTCTTGCTGTCAGAAGAAAAGGAACAGAGATGAAAAAATCTTGCATCATTTCACAATTTTTGATGAGGTATCTTGACACAGTTTCTTACTCAGCATCAGAAAATTTGGAAGTACTCTTTACATCCCTAGCTGGAGGCAACAAAGGTTGAAGCAGGCGTATTGGTGATTAGAACAACCACAACACTATATTTTGAACATGGCCATAACAACCTTTTATGGTATATTTTATCGCTCTCCATATGTCATGTAGCGAATACAACTGAAGATTATCAAGGGCTCTTAATTATATCTATGATGAAGCAGTGAGGGATGAGTTTCAGTTGCTGTGGCCTGATGATATGGGCAAAGTTCTTTCTACAACACGTAAGCTTGAGCCTTGCTTATCTCAGCTGCTAAGAATTAGCAGGAGCAAATGTTTTGGATGGATCCAGTGGTAATAAGTGTCTTGTGCTGGGAAAGGTGTCTGCTGCCTCGGAAGGGGCTCTGGTGCTTCCTTTTTCTCCAGATCCAGGTGAGAATTACAGCCCTCTCACTAATATCCATTTTTAGGGCAATAGGCTTGATGGCTGGGAAACTTCCAACATTCTTAGGTAAAATGGATTATCTGGACCCATTTCAGTCTGGTTTTAGACCATATATCTTTAGATATAGGATATGATATAAATATGGATGAAAGCAAGCAAGCAAGTTTAGTCTGATCTTTTAAGAATTCGTTACCCTGATTTCTGGGGTCCCTTGCGGGATACCTCAATGTGCTCCATATGATGGGGAATGGAAACTGGCCAGAGCGCAAGCAATAGCAATGCAAGAGGCAAGGTAACCTAGCAGGGTCTTTTTACCCAGTGTTTATGGGGTCAGGCCAAGCCAAAAACCAAACAAAAATGTCCAATAAATGATTTTATTGAAGGAAAGTCTCACGCAGCAATGCAATCACTCACACACTCACTCAAGACCTATTAAGAAGCAAAAGAGAGGAAACCGCATAGGGGAATATTGAAGGGGTGTAGCTGGGGTTATACTGCACCTTTGTCCTGAAGTCCTTGGCCCAGGAAAAGCAGCAGAGAAGTGGGGCTCAGTACGGAGAGGGCTGAGGGGATCATTCAACGGATGGAGCAATTGTCTGCTGGGATGACCAGGAGTGATCCAAAGAACCACTCAAAAACTGGGACTATTTGTAGAGGAAAAAGTAGCTGGAGGACTAATCCTTTCCCAGGGAGAACAATGGGTGTTGGAGTGATAACGAAGCTCCACCATGGTAATTTCCTTTGTGTGATGGGATTGCAAGGTGTTGCCAAAGTCTCAGGATCTTTGGCTGTGTTAGTTTGTGATGGGAGTTCATGTAAATGGTCCTCGCCTGATGGAATATTTGCTCAACTTGGGGCAAGCACACTAATCCCCTCAAGTCAGCATCTTGGGGCTGAGGACCCTTTGTTTATTGTGGGTTTACACATCTTGAGGTCTCCTGGGGCTATGTGACTGGGGATTTTACTGGCCTGACCTGGTTTTCGATCTTTGACTATTGCTGCCTACGTGCCTATCTGGGTGATCTCTCAGGCACATTGAATCATATTTTAATATCAAAATTGTAGACCCCAGGATAGGGTTTTTCCAGTGAGATAACAAATTTATTTAGACATGCTTTATTTTTGGATCTTCCTTTTTCAAATGCATGTCCATATTGTAGGAATGTTTGTTATCTAGATACAGCAGAGTGCAGCAAAGCTAGTGCAATAAAAGCTTGTGGTAGTATGAGAAAAAGGAGAAAGGGGGAAAGGGGAAAAAAGAAAAAGGAAAAAGGAAAAAAATACATCTATTGTTTCAGGAAATCCATCTTGGGATAGGAAAAGAGATTGATAAAAGATTACCTAAACATCCATACAAGACCCCCTAAGTTTTGCTCTCAAGTGTGGATCTTGGCTAGTGTCCATCCTGACGTTCCTTTCCCAGACAAAAGGAGATAGATGACTAACTTTTAGGAGAAGGGGGAAGTGACTTCTGCAGGCAGGAGAGAAGCAAGAAGGCTTGAGTAAATAGACCAGAGAAGGAAACAGAGAGATGAAACAAAGTGGCAGGCATGCTCTCTAGAGTCCCCTCTCTCATCTCCCTTTAATCACCTTACAAGCATTGATGCCTCTTTGCTTCCAACCTTCCTTCTCAGCAATGCTTGCGTAGATCCGCAAGATCCATCTTCTCTCCCAGGAACTGGAAGTAGTCTCTAGGAAGTGGCTTAGTGAAAATGCCTGTGATCATCCCTTCTCATGGACAATACATCATCTCAGTAAGCAACTTTTGTTGCAGATGTCTCAACAGTTGATATTTCACATCAATGTACTTGGTGCATGAATTGACCCTCTCAGACTGTAAGAGTTTTATGCAGCTTTGGTTGTCTTCCAGAAGCTCTATAGGATTTGGTTCAGCTGTTCTAAGTTCTTCTAGCAATTGGTAGAGCCACAGAAGTTCATATCCTCTGAAGATGCCAGCCACAGATGCAGGCAAAATGTCAGGAGAAAATACTAATAGAACACGGCCTCAAAACCTGCAAAACCCACAACAACCCACAGAAATTCCTTGCATGCTTGAGCAGCTAACGCATATTCTGCCTTAAGTAGAAAAGTGTGCTACAGCATCTTGTTTGTTGCTTCTCCAGCTACCTGCTCCACCTCCATAGAAGAACAGATTCCCACTGGAAGACTGCCTATCTGTAGGGTTTCCGGGCCACTCTGCATCAGTGTAAACCACTAGTCTGGGACTGCTGGTGGCTTGTAGCTTTAAATTTAAATATGCTGTTTATGTCATTCCAGTCCATTTTATCCAGTAAGTTGGTTTTTCCACAAAGAATTCCAACCACTGTTGGTGGCTAGGTATAGCAGATTTCCTATAACACTTCTGTATTGATTATTTGGTACAAGCTCATTGTGTTCATCTTAAGGTAGTCTTTTTTCATAGGTGTGGCCACTGAATTGGTCTTCTTGAGCCTTAGGTGTTCTCATGAGTCTTTTGTTCTTGACTGAGGAGAAAGCTTCCATTTTTCTCTCTTTCCATCAGTATTTCCATCTGTATTCCTAGCATTTTCACTTCAATTTCTTTATTTAGATGGCTTATTATTTCTTCACAGTCAGCTTCATGTTAATAAGGCAAAATCAAATCATCAATATAAGTCAATATGTAAGTCCATTTATCATTTTTGTATCATGTGTAAAGATAGGGAGCAGCTTTGCCTTGCATAAAGTCTTATTTGGTAACCATCTTGTTTGGTTTCTCATTTCCGAACTCTTGCAGCTTGTTTTAGGCCATAACTACTTTTCTGACACACATTTTCCTGGATGCTGCCACATTTAAGAGTGTCTAGATGCACTTTTTTTTTGTTGGAACTTTCTTTCCATTGTTTCCTCAGGCCCTTTCCGCACGTGGGGAGGGAAACGCTCCCTGCCACTACTCACCGGCTTTTTGGTGGGTCCGGGAGAGTCTGTTGGGACAAGGAGCAGTGTGAGCTTGTTGCTCCGCACTGCTCCGGCATCCAAAATGGCGGCTTCCGGTTGGTGGAGGCTCTCCACCAACTGGAGAAGCTCGCCAGCCGGAAGCCCGCCCCCGGCAGATCTGCAGGCACGCACTAGTGCGCGCCTGCAAATCTGCACTGGAGCGTGGCGACGGAGCGACACGGGGTTGCGCGCTCCGTACTTTTTAAAAACCTCTTAAAAGAGGTTTTTAAAAAGCACGCTGCGCAACCAGTTCTGGTCGCTCTGGAGTGGACTGAGGTGCGGAACTACAAAAAGTAGTCCGCCCCAGTCCACTCCACGGTGCAGAAGACCTCCGTTGGAGGTCGCTCTACACTGTTTTAATAGGCCGGTGTGGAAAGGGCCTCAGTCTTCTGCTTTTCCATCCACTGCCTACTTTGTCCCCATTTCTTAACTGATCTTTTTCTTGACTGGCCTCTTTAATATACACCTTTTGTTTCCACATATAGTAATAAACTTTCACACCTCCAGTTTGACCTATTTCCAAAGCTTCTTTCTCTTACCCTAGATTTCCTGTTTTCCAGTCTCTTTGGTCTTCTTTGGATCTTTCCAAATTTGCCAGAGATTAACCTTAGAACATTTTGCATGCAGAACATACACTTTCCTACTCTGCTAAAGGGTTTCTCTGCGAACCTATTGCCTATGCTATAATTGTTTCTGGTATCCTGTTCTTAGCTTTTATACACTTCTCTTTGAAAAAGAAATTGTGGGCATACATAAGCATAGTGCCAGTTCTTTCCTTAAAGTTTGTATTAACTTTTTAAACCAGAACAATTGACAATTTTCTCTTCCTTTGAAGAAGCTGGATTGCAAATATTTTACTACTTCATTACTCAAGCTTTATGGAATCTCGAAGAGTATTCAATATATCATACCAGTTCATGGGACATTGCATTATGATAGGCTTATGGGTAACAAGGAGGCATTTCCATGGAAACTATGATACCAGAAAACAATGCATACAATGTTATTTCTGACAACGTAGCTTTTTCTCATTCTAACTGGACTGAAACAACCTGGCTTTTATAAGTAGTCTGAAGCTGGCTATGTGTGCATTTTGTACTCAACTACTTGTACCATGTGGGGCGGGGAAAAAAACACCCTTCTTGTCATCTGTATTTGTTAGTTTGACCTTCCATATAATTCAGAGTATTGCTTCCAATTACCTATGATAGAAACTCTGAATTTATTTTATTTACCACAGTTAAATAGCCAGTCACTGTTCCATGTGATAACATACTCAATATAGTTATATGATATGATCTAATCTCTAGATTAATATGGAGCTTTCTGTTTGCCAGGATGTTACTCATGCTCCAGTGGTGGTATTTGCTTTTCCTAATCTTATCATTATGACGGTCACCTTCACATCGCAGTCCTCAAACGGCACAGCCTAAACTTGCTTTATCGAATCAGCTTTTTCCTGCTGTCATAAAACCTACCTTCTGCAACATAGTTTCTTATTTTTATAAGCAGCGTTTTATCCTTAGTTAATCTCACCCATCTTTTCCTGTTCTTCACTAAGGTACTTAATAAGATATTGTAATTGTCTTCAGGTTAGGTGTCATCTTCCTCTGCAGTCTCTTTTCATGTTCTTGCTTTTAATTTTGTATATTCGCTTCCTATTTTGTAAATTGTCTACTGCTCATGGTGAAAACCATGGAAAATTATTGCTTTGACTTACTTCACTCATTTCTTTAAAGAATCCACCAAGACCCTAATCTCACTGTGCATTGTCATAACCAGTACTTATTATACTAACAAATTAGTCATTGTAGATCCCCCAGGGTTTTCACTGGATGCACATGCCAACTAAAAGCCAAAGCAAGGGTTGATCATACAGTTCTCCTTGTGAAGCTGCATGGCTAACAATGAGCAAGCCAAGATCCTCCTTCCCACTTCCCACCCCAGCAGCTGGTCATACAGGACTGCGTTGACATTAGCTTAATGTGAAAGGGATCTTGGAGTCTTGGTAGATCACAAGCTGAACATGAGTCAGCAGTGTGATGCGGCAGCCAAGAAAACCAACGCGATTCTTGGTTGCATCAATAGGAGTATGCTGTCTAGATTGAGGGAGGTAATGTACCACTCTATTCTGTATTGGTTAGGCCTCATTTGGAATACTATGTCCAGTTCTGGGCACCTCAATTCAAGAAGGATATTGACAAGCTGGAACGTGTCCAGAGGAGGGCAACCAAAATTGTGAAGGGTTTGGAAACCATGCCCTATGAGGAACGGCTTATGGAGCTGCGTATGTTTAGTCTGCAGAAGAGAAGGTTAAGAGGAGACATGATAGCCATGTTTAAATATTTGAAGGGATGTCATGTCGAGGAGGGAGCAGGCTTGTTTTCTGTTGCTCCAGAGACTAGGACAAGGAGCAACGGATTCAAGCTGCAGGAAAGGAGAATACACTTGAACCTCAGGAAGAACTTCCTGACAGTCAGAGCTGTCTGGCAGTGGAATATGCTGCATTGGCATGTGGTGGCGTCTCCTTCTTTGGAGCTTTTTAAGCAGAGACTGGATGGCCATCTGTTGGGAATGTTTTGATGGGTGTTCTTGCATAGCAGGGGGTTAAACTTGATGGCCCCTGGGGTTTCTTCCAACTCTATGATTCTATAATACAACACCTTTTGCAATGCTCTTGATGATCTTTGAAGCCAAATGATGAAAATGAACTTCCAGGTTTGAAAGAAGTAATGAGGCACAGCTTAGTTTACAAAACACAACTGGTTAAGTGAAGCTGGGAACCAGTTGGTGTTGTCCTCATAGGATGACAAATGAATGTGTATGAATCAACCCTCACTGTAAGGAATAAATGTAAGAGAAAAGCAATACAAAGCCCCAATATACATAATATCACAGGTCTCTGATTAAGACAGGGACTGGTAACTTGATAGGTTACAGAAATATGGGACTGAAACTCCCATCAATCCCAGATACCACAAAATCAATTCAGGGACTAAGGAAGCTGCCTAGTCCTGCAATGTGATAGAAATACCCTGATGCTGTGGAAAATCTTGTAGTCAACTCTTCCACAAGCATTGTTCAATAACAAGAAGCTAAAAGAGCATGTGAAGGTATTTTGGAAAGTAATGGCAACACAGTTTCCTGCATTGTATGTTGAATATTTTTGATGCTTTCTTGACCATCAGCATACAGGTACTGCAACATATTCAGATATTATAAAGTGAAGGTATGCAAAGAGATGAAGGTGAAGGTGTTAATAAAACCCCAAATTTGTTGAGAAATCTGTGTCATTATTTTACCACTGTATACCATTGTGTAAGGATTTTTGACGCAGGGGAAACATTGTCAACACTTGTGTCTCACAATGTAATCCCGTCATTTGCTAAAAACTTATCAATCTTTGCTGTTATCACACAACTTTTACCCTTTCACTTTATCTATTCTCAAATATAGTACCATATATTTGGTGGATGAGTATAGGTTTAGGAAAAAATAAATGATATCCTGTCATAAATAAATAAATAATTGCCATTATTATATGTCTTCAGGTCAATATTGAATTACAATGATCCTATCCTAGGGTTTCTTAGCAAGATTTGTTCATAGGAGGTTTGCCATTGCTTTTCTCTGAAGATGAGAACGAGTGATTTGCCCTAGGTCACCCCATGAGTCTCTGTAGTTGATCAGGGATTCAAACTCCGGCCTCCAGAATCCTATTCCAGCACTGAAATCTCCGTACCACACTGGCTGTCATATTACACGAAAACTCTAAAATTATTTTTGTTATCAACAGCTTCCTCAGATTACTGCCATCAGCTGTCACTCAAGTTTCAGTTTTCCCTGCAGCCTGCCTCAGAAGTCTTTTTCAGGCTTCTCTTAGCTCTGGTATCTAGTGATTTCAGCTCTTTGGCAAGCTGTCTGGTTGTGCAGCTATTGCTTCTCTTTCAGGTTAACTTGAGCTGTTCGGCTCAACTTCTACGTTCTGGTACTTTCCTTTTTCCTAACTGCCTTTTTCCTGCTGGCATTCTCTAATGAATGCAAGCACTGAGGAGAGCTGCATGGACTGCATGTTCTCACCTGTTATGACTCACAAGCCAACCATCTTCTTGCTGATCTTCTTGTTGGCCAACATTTCATTGTACAACCTTGTTTAAGCACCAATAAATCTCTTCAGAACAGTTTAAAGCCCACCCATTTCTATTCAGTTATCCTTCTCCCCTTTGTTACTCTTGCTTAAAGCTGCTTTATTAGTGTGTCAGTCTTTTAAAAATCTAGGCAAATAAAGATGTACCAACATATTGAATGATACATCTGTTTTACCTCTCCCCTGTTCATGGAATCTCTCTGGGGGTTGATATATTTATTTAGCTGCTGACTCCAAATCACTGTTCTTCAAAGGAAGAGTTGTTCTGCAAAGGGCCAATGAACAAGTGTGCACAGGGTTAACAGACTGTGTGAAATGACAGGCCAACAAGACACAAATGACTCTGTGAACAACAGGACTGGTAGTTACAACAAGCATCTGTTTTCTATTTTCTGCTCATAAGAAAGTCCAGCACTAGCTTTAGACTCTTTTCAGTGGTGTTCCCAAAAGCATATTTTCTAGTATGAATATGTGAACTGTGAGAATGAAAAGCAGCAGCTCTGTAAGAACTCTGAGGTTTTCATTTCCTTGGTGAAACAGTTCTCACAGTGCAAGATTAGGATTCCACATAGTTGCTGTATAAACAAAATATCACACTTAAAACATAGCATTGCCCCAAATGTGTCATATTCAGATCATATATCATGTGCTAAATCAGTGGAGTTTTTATATTATTTGATGACCCATGAATGGGGTGTTAAGCATATCCACCTATCCCTGCGAGTTCTCCTTAATGAGGTATCATATGCAGATACTATAAGAGTTGTCTTCCCTTGTCATCCTCGTATTATGCATTCTTCCCTCTGTGCCCCCTTTGTGCACAGCCTTCCAATATTCTATCTAGCCATGTAGCATTTCACAGCAACAGTACGTCTGGAAACCATCAGAACTCATCATGCTGTGAATTTCCACTATTGCCTGCAGCCCTGTCAAAAATATCAAGCAGCTACTGTACTGCCAAAGCTGGACCAAGCAACTTTGTTGGTCCTAGAAAACCACAAAAATAGGTGTGGTCATCTTTTCTAGAGCAGTGGTCGGCAACTTTTCAGACCTCGCGGACCACTAAACTCACAATTTTGAATCTCATGGACTACTAACATGAATTTTTTAAAAAAGGTACAAACATCTATAAAATAATGATCATAAAAGTTCCATTTTATTAATAGGAAATGAACTTGTTTAATTATAACAAAATTATTATTTACAAGCAACTTAAATCATCAAGTAGATATTACAGAGATAAATCAAAACACCAATTGATTCATGTTCTGATATTTACAGACACCTCTTAGTTTATCAGGCAGTACTATACTAAGGTTAAAGTACTAAGGTTAAGAGGGAACATGATAGCCATGTTTAAATATTTGAAGCGATGTCATGTCGAGGAGGGAGCAGGCTTGTTTTCTGCTGCTCCAGGGACTAGGACAAGGAGCAATAGATTCAAACTGCAAGAAAGGAAATTCCACCTGAACCTCAGGAAGAACTTCCTGATGGTCAGAACTGTCTGGCAGTGGAATATGCTGTGTTGGCGTGTGGTGGAGTCTCCTTCTTTAGGGGCTTTTAAGCAGAGGCTGGATGGCCATCTTTTGGGAGCACTTTGATGAATGTTCCTGCATCGCAAGGGGTTGAACTGGATGGCCCCTGTAAATCCAAAAAGCAAACTTTGATTTTGCTATTTTATATAAGTGGCACAATTTTACTATACCATTGTACACAATAGGACTTGAGCATTCACAAATTTTGGTATCCACGGGGGTTTGATGAACCGGGGGGGGGGCATAGCCAGCAGAGCCACCCTAGCAACAAAGAGTGATTTAATTTGATTGTCTTCCTGACTGTAGAACCCAGTTTAGCCAGAGGGAGGGTGTAGGTGGTGGTGGTGGTGAGTCAGCATAACAGAAAAATAACAGAAAATGTCTTTGAAAAAGAGAGTTCCTTCTGTGAGTTTGAAAGGGGAAAGAGTTCCTTTAGAGAGAGTTGCTTCAGAGAGAGAGATTGAGAGAGAGAGAGAGAGACTGAGTGTTGGGTAAGTGTTTGCATGTTAAAGGCTGAAAGTGCTTTGTGGTTTGATAACATTTTATTGCCAAATACCTTTCCTTTGTCAGTTTGTTAAATGATACACACACACACACACAGACACAGACACACACATATATATAGGTATGTATATATATGTGTATATATATATATGTGAGCGGTCTCCATACAGTGTCTCTTTAATCTGAACTCAGTTACACATGCTACCATCAGTGACACATTCATTGGGATAAACCTGAAAATGCTTTGCCCTATATCCACAAGGGTTGTGGGTTTAGGGAAAGCAGGAGGGAGATATAAGTGTGGAGAGGGACCCAGGGGTTGGTAAATATATGGAAAAGGGTGCTGCTTCTCCAGAGAGGGAGACAAAAAGCAGACCTGTTTTGTCATAGTCCTAGCCAGCCCAGATCTCCACATTTTGACAGGGGGGTCCTGGAACCAAACCCTAGTGGCTATTGAGGGCCCACTGTAATCTCCTCTGGCAGTTCATTCAACAACCTGGGGGCAGCAAAAGAAAATGTTCTGTGGGTAACAGTTATCAGCTTAGTGTGTCTGACTGAAGTAAATGTCTCTCAGAGGAAATGAGTGGCTTTTACTTTTTCTAGGGAATGGTTGTGGGTGGGTATAAAATTTGCTACATCATTCCTGGGGCTATTTTGGGATCTGAGGAGGTCTTTCTTGAAAACTGGAATTTCTTTCCATTTCACTTCATGGTTCATGGGCCTAAATTACTTGGGAAGGGCAACATCTAGTAGTATTTTTCCCACATTCATGGGATGGACATGGAAGGTGGAAAAGTCCAAATAATAGGGTAGCAGTTATGGATGTTGGGAACCTTTGGAAGTCTTCTGAAGGGTCTGTATGACTCCTAGACCTTGGATAGTTGCCTTTGTTGTTGTTGTGTGTCTTTAAATCATTTGACTTATGGAGACACTAAGGTGAATCTATCACCTACCCTGTACTAATCCAAGGGCTAATGTTAAGTCTAAATGTAAACCAGCTTTGTATAAACATGTTTTTTTTAATGCATTTCTTAAAAGAACAAAATACCTACTCAACTTTTTTAAAAAATCTTTTGTTGTTCTGGCCTTCTTGTTGTTGCAATACCATCTTATGTACTTTTAACCACCATGCCTTGTCATCTTTTCTGTGTCATAGTTGTTTTTCTGAGGTTTGCTCCAGCAGCTAATTCTCACAGTGGTGGTGAGAAAAGATCTACATTCTTCAAACAGTGTAACCCACAGAGAATTGTAGAAATCTATCCCATCTTGGCATGTTGTCTGTGCTAAAATATTCCGTAATCCTAACAGCCAACGACTTCTCATCATGCTGTGTGGGCCATTAGCAGTGAAGAACAGAAAACTCCATCCCTCTTCCTCCTTTTTCCCAAGAAGCTGAACATTCTCATGCATCCTGTGATTTGTGTAATTATGTTTAACATTGTAAATCTGGGAAACCCACATGCCCAAGTATTTCAAGATGTTTTCTTTTTAATTGCTCTGTCTCCTGCTGCAACCACAGAAGTAAGGTTTGGAGCTCTTGAGGAAAAGCAGAAGTGTGAGAGCACTCTTTAAAAATTACCTAAATAAAGCATGCCATTTGGACAGGATGGGTATTGTGCTTACATGTTAATGGATAAGGCATCCATCATGAAATGCTTAAAGAGACAGAAACAAAGTACTTTTAAAACTCCCTTAAGAATCTTGTATTCACTGAACCTCCATTACGATGAACAATGTCACAGCCCTTGAAGAAATCATCAGAATAATAAGAGAACAGTTAAGCCTGGGCAACTCATCTACAAAAGATGCCGGTATACTAAGCCTGTCAAACCCCATAGCAGCAATCTGGTTTACCAATTTTGGTATATCAAGGGTGGCTTTGCACATAATAAGAACCAGCAAAAAGTAGATATGCAGGTGGAATTGTGCTTTGGGGTTCCACGCTCGTCAGAAATGTGGAAAGCTAAAACAGGTAAATCTCTATGAAGCAATACATGAGTTCTACGTTTCAAAATATTCTCTTTCCCTATGGAAGTATGCAACTTCTCCCTTCACAAGTTACTGGAAGTACAAAAAGCAGAAATGAAAGGCACACAGTCCCCTCGTTTGTGCATTCCACTAAAGTGTTCATCATTCTGTCACAGAGAATGTTTCTATTCATTGTGTTGGACAAGAACTCTAATCAAATCAAGCTTCAGATCAGGGGAATGTCTTAGGAAAGGTGCAGCTGCATTAGAATGAGAGCTATACGTATGCTATACCAAAGGCTAAGTATCATTTTCATTTAATCAAAGCCCAGAGTAGGTGGCTTAACATAAGATTAGTGATGTGATGCCAGTTGATTCACTGGCATTACCTAGGTAGGCATGCAGACAGGCAGGCAGGGAAAAGAAGAAGCTGCCTTATACCATTTTAAATTGTTCTACCCAAGAATGTTAAAACTTGGAAGTACAGTCCTCCCTCCATATTCACAGGTTTGACCTTTGCAGATTAGATTATTTGTGAGGCATGTGCTTGCCTCTGCTCCCTCCCCAATTTTCTTTCTCCTATTCCCTTGCATTCCTCACCCCAGGCTTGCAAGGCTTGTGTTTAAAATGGAAGGTTTTGTTTTTCCTTTTGGGTGAGTAAAGCACCCCCTCCTGGAGGCATGTCCTTTCTGCCATGTGGCTGCACATTCTGCTGTGTAGTGGCTGCTGATTGGTCAGGTGCTCTCTTTGCTGCTCCCCCTCCTTTTACAAGATGGTGACTAGAAGTAGCTAGAACTCCAGAACTCCACTCTTCTCTGTCTGAGGGGATAGTACTGGTAAGCCTTTTACCTTATCTTTTTTCTCCTCCCCTTGAACACCAGTACCAGAGGCAAAGGAATGGAAGGGCAATCATTGAGGAGAGTTATTCAGTTTTTCCATTTTTGTGAGAGTTCTGCAGCCTGAACCCTCACCAGTGTGGAGGGGCCAGTGTAATACATTACAAGAAACTACATTATGAGTAATGTTTTACATTTGGTGCAGCAATATTCTTTTTGTGAAATAACACAACAGTTGTTGCTATTGTTACTCTTTTAGCGGAAAGCTTACTCATTATTTCTAAATATATATATATATGTGTGTGTGTGCTCATTTTGGGGACTTCCTGGCCACTTATTTCTATTTGAAAGGAACAGGAAAATTAAGTTTTATGATCTCTCTGTGTTTGACCCTCTCCCTCTTTGACGAAAAAGACAAAATCACATGTTCTTGATTGTAGAACATTTTAGGAATGCTGGGGTAAGGTTAACAAATAACATGGAGGCAGAGACAGAGTACTTTCTTGCTAAACCAAATTCAACTCAACATTTATCCATACTAACTTAAAAGGACAGATGAGCCCACTGGTTGAGATTCTCCAACAGCACTGTGCATGGTTTCTACAATACGATTTGGGACTAAATCTGGCAACATTGATGGCTCCAGTTTGATCAGGACGTGACTGGATCTAAACTCTATATCCACATTGGGATTAGGGAATTCAAACTGCTGCTGCACTTAACTTCTGTTGGAAAATCACCTATAAGTTTTTGTTCCTACACACATCAGGATGAACCTTAAAGGCATGGTAGACCCTAAAGAGATTAGCTCTTAAAACTGCAGACCAGTACCTTTTTCATGCTGGTAGTTTTAAATTTAAATTCTTAAGGTTTGGAATTCGTTTTTTTAGAAAACTCTGAACAGTGCAGTCTTCCGAACTCATGTAACTCTGCTTCTGATAATGTATTCCCAGTCTATTTTGGTACCTTCTTAAACCTCTTAGGATATCTCCAACTTTCACAGTAGAAGAATGTTGGTCAGTGGACAGCAGGTATGCAGATATATTCAGCAAGGGAAGGCAACAGGGGAGACAGATGTAATGTCAGTTTTCTAATGAGGAGATATTATGTTTGTTTCTTTTGCTTTTTTGTTCTTTTGTTTCTTTTGTTCTTTTGTTTTTTTCTACCAGCAGCTCTGCTAATGACAGTCAAAGACACAGATCAAGGAGCTGGAGTGTGGCGATGGGAGATAAGGAAAAAGGTACTGTACCAGTACTGTACTGTACTGTTGGGTTCCTCTTGATGAAGGGGGGATATTGTATATGGAAGACAAAATATCTGAGAACTTGAAAAATAAAAAATTGAACCAATGAATATCTTTAGCTTGTGTTCCCTTCCAACTTTATGATTGCATGATGCTAGAACTCCCCCCAATTTGTCTTTCTGGACTGATGTGTTAATCTAGGCTTGCTACATTATTTAGTTATTATATTTCTGAAAAAAATAGTCCCCAAATTAACAGAGGGAGAGATATGGAACGGTTGTTGTTAAGGGGTGCTGCTCAGTGGTAGCAAAAGCTGAAAGATTTTCAAAAGTGAATTCTAACATACACATACATAATTTCTTCCCTTCAATCCCTAAATGGCAGCTCCTGCAAATCAAACTCAGGTTGTTATTTTACGAAAACAGCTGAATAAATTTATCTAAGAATGGGAAAAGAAATTATAAGCCCCTTCTGTCTCATACTTGGAAGCAGAAACAGAGCTCCAGAACAGTTAAATTAAATTTGAGGCTAAATAAAAACAGGGGAGTGACCCTTTTAAGCTATTTCACACAAACGCACACACACAGCAAACATGTGCATGCTCCCCTGCCCCACATATCTTCTCTATCTCTCTCTACTTCGCCCTGTAGCAGACCCTAGGTTAAGTACTAGAAGAAGCTGAGAAACAAAGGTGATGTTGCGTACAAAAGCCACAATTAGAAGTCTCAATATTGGCGAGATTCTTGCCAAGGACTGAAATCTAGAGCTGACGTTTCAATTCTACTCTAATCCAACGCTATCACACTGAAAGCATTTTCCTGGGGTTGGCTCACCCATACTGAAATATCTGGTATTCTAAAGTGCTCCGGAAAGCACTCATGTTCCCCTGTGGAGCACATTTGGCAATCCATATCAAACCCATTCTGGAATGGATAGAATTAGGCTGATTCACCCAGAATTCAGGTTTTAGTGTTACCCTGTGTACTGGGGGTCCCGGGAGGGACACCAAAATGTACTCAAAAAAAGGTAGGGAAAATTAGCTCAGAGTACTGCTTAGCGTTATGAGAGGCAGGGTAACGTAGCGAGATCTTGAACCCTATATCTACAGGGTCGGGTCGAGTCAAGGAGCACACAGAAGTTCAAACAATAAATGATGTTTATTAAATACAGGCAAAACAGTGTATGTGACACACTCATACAAGATAACTAAAGAAAATAAAGGTTGGAGTGGTATAGAGGGATTTTTAGAGGGATCGCTGGTTTGGGTGATACTTCACCTGTCCTGAAGCCCGGAAAAATGGAGAGTGAGGCTGGGATGCGATGTGGCTCAGCACGTGGAGCTGAGGGGAGGCTCGCCAAGCAAAGCGGCAGCAAGGCGGGATGAAACTCAGGAGCGTTCTGAGGAAGGTCTCGGAATCAAGGGTTTTTATAAAGAGAATTGTGACTGCAGGCTATGCCGTACTTGGGGGAAAACAATAGATTTGGAGTTGGAGACAAAGCCTCCAAAAGGTCAGAATCAGAATGATTGAGTTATCGTAGCGGTTCTCAATAGAGTAGCCAGTATGCAGATGCAGAGTACTTGGGTATTGTATAGTTTACCCATCAAGCTGCCATCATGGGGCAGAGGCTCTTTTGTAAGTTGCATGCATACTTAATTAGAGTACTTGCCTGGAGGTCTCCTAAAGCAGTGAGTCAGCTATTTCTGGCCTGCCTGTATTGTAGTTCGAATCTTATGGCAATTAACGGCCGAGCTTGTTTACGTGCTTGTCCAGTGGCCTCGCAAGTACGTGGAAGGGAATAGAGAAGTGAAGCCGAATTATGATATCAAGAGGATATCTTTTAATATCCCCAAAGCTCAGACTAGCCAGGGCAGTAACATTAGCATGGTCTTATTCTCTAGATTTACTTGTAGATCCTATATCAGCTCTTTAAGGTTTTCCAAATGTCTCATGAACAAAAATTTAAATACTTTATTCCAATGAAATGAAACAATTCTTTCCAATGCAAGAATTTTTCTGAGTTTATTCATTTAACAGTTCCATTCCTTGCAATGTTTATTTTCTCGCTGTGTGTTTGTGTGAATGTTTTTGTTCTTTGCTATTTTTGGTATCTTTTCTGTGCCCTGCTGGGACTTATAATTGTTACTTGGCAGATGTATCCCGGCATGTAGAATCATTGCTTTGAACTTTTCATGAGCCCAATTAGCAAACAGCAGTATTGGTACTGGAGGCTCCACTCACAGTGATGCCTCTGAGCCATTTTTCTTCATCTGAATGGAAATTTGCAGGAACATAATGTCATAATGGATTTGCATAATTATTAATAATGTTGGGTTATGCATAATTTTTGTTTAATTCTTTTCAAAGATCCCATTATCATGTCAAAGAAGTTACCTTTCCAGTGGAAAGCAGGCAAATGTTTATGAAAGTAAGTGAAGCAGGTTCAGTAAATATTTGCCAAGACAGTAATATGCCTACTTCCAAAAGCACCAGAATCATGTGTGGTCATGGCAACTAATCCATTTTAGCAATGGGATAGGACTCATGACATTCCACTCATGGTTAGGCATGTTGAGCTAATCACCATTTCAAGAAAGAGATGCTACAGATCTGCATGTTAGATAAAGCCCCTTGGAAAGCTTCTCAGCTGGGATAAACTGTTAGTCTTAATCTACACAAAGTACTTAAACATCTGAACCCATGATTCTTTCATGAATATGATTACCTTAGCATATCTGCTTTTGGAAAGATCCATTTTTTTTCATCTCAGACACAGACAACCAACCCTGCTTTAACCCCCAACTTCAGCTCATCTGAAAGGATTCTTCCTTCCCCCTCCTTTCATTTTAATCCATCCACTACTAAGTTCAATAAACCAGAATGAAAAATGGTAAGAATAAGATATTCTTATTGGACAGTATGGGCTGAATCCTATTGGTTAGTTGCAACTAGAGCAGACCTATGAATCAACAGAGTTTACCAGCATGTTGACTATGCAATTCAACCACCTGCTAGTTCATACTAACAATTGGATTAATTTCCATGTCTGCCTACATGTAGAATAGTGATCAACTGACTGAAACTAAATTGTGTTCAGCAATGTATTATTGATACCCAATGACTGATTAGAACAGTGCCTCTGGAGCTCCATCTCACTCTGTAGTTTCTGCCTTTAAAGTGAAGCAGTAACCACCAGGCCATCTCTACTTTCATGTATGAGCCTGACTTGACAGTTCAGTCCCTTGTGTGATCCCACAGGCACCTGAGAAACATGCAATTAACTGTGAAGCAGACAAAGTTAACGACTGATAGTTAATTCTTGTAATATATTTCAGAGGAAGGAACTGGCAAAACCACTTCCGAGTGCTTCTTGCCTAAGGCCTTTTCTGCACGAGGCAAGTGAATTGCTCCGCGCCATTACTTACCGGCTCTTCTTGGGTCCGAAGTAATGCACGCTGTCCCTTGAGCCCTTCCGCAGGGCTCCCCCATTGGTACAGGGTGAACTGGAGCACTGTGAGGTCTGTAGATCTACACTGCTCCAGCTCAAAATGGCGGCTTCCGGTGTCTTCGTGGGAGTGGACCAACCACTGAGGTTGGCCATGCCCACAGCCTGCCCTCCGCTGATCGCAAGCTTGCATTGGTGCGAGCCTGCGCATCTGCACAGGTAAGTAGGAATGCAATGGCGCATTCCAGAAAATGTAAAGACCTGATTTTTCCGGTGAAGGACCACTTGGGGGCGCGTTGGATTGGACTGAGGTGCGGAACTAAATTAAATAGTCCGCACCTAGTCTGATCCATGGTGCGGACCACCTCCGTGCCAGGACACCTTGGCTCATTTTAACTGCCTCGTGTGGAAAGGGTCTAAGAAAACTATGAAATTTATGGGGTCGCCATATATCGACAGTCAATTTGAAGGCACATGCACACACATAGCTAACTAAGAGTGATCTTTTCCAAAGAGAACAGTTTGTCTATCTGCTGTAGTCTCCCTGGGAGTCAACTGACCTACCAAATGAGGCTCAATACAAAAATCAATCAATCAATCACATTTTTCCATGTGTTTAAATTTTTTCCAAGGGACATAATCTTAATATATCTAACAAAACTTTATTGCTGCTGAGGAGATATAAAGCATAGCCAGCTACTGGCAGCAGGTTGCCACTGGTGGGTTGACACTGAAAGACTGACATCAAAGCGACTCACCCCTTTGGGGAGATACAGGGACACCACCTCTTCTTAGCTGGAGAATGGACAATAGACTTTGGGTAAGAGGTGGGGTCTGATAACATAGTACATCTCACAGTAAGAGGCCCTGTGCTGTCCAACTCCAGAAAACCTGGGTGAGAGGCAAGAACTGTTAGAAAAAAAATCTGGGGTTACTCAGGTGATAGCTGAGCATTGTAACTATTGTGACTTATGTGTCTAACCTGCTGCATTGAAATTTTGCTTCAGTTTGCTTTATGCTTCAGCATTTGTCTGTTCATGCACAGGGGTGAATTTCAATGGAGGTTGGAGGAATAAGGTGCAATCTTAGGCAGAGGGAGAGTGCTGGGAGTTGAAGAAGCCAGGTGAGGGAAATACAAGACTGATGTTTGAGATCTATCCCATGTTTTGTTCTATCCCTCAAGATCCAAGTAGCCCTGTCAGCCTGCTGAATGCCAGGTCAGTCTGTAATAAAACTACCACCATCCTGACTTGGATTTGGATGAATGGGTTGACCTTCAATGTACTCCACAGTCCTGGTTGACAAACGTGGTGGTGTCAGCTTGTCCCAGCTTTATCCACCTAGGTATTCAGTGCAGCATTAGCCTACATTGGGGGACTGGTGGGAGAGAAGTTGCTGTCATCCATAAAGATTCTACTACTCTCACAAGGAAGCGCACCTATTCTAGCATTGATTTTGTGGGTTTGTGCCTTATGTTGGGCCAAAGAGACAGAAGGGAGATGGTCCTCGTGTACTACCCACCCCACTGCCCAATAGCCTCCCTCCCTGGTCTCAGAGGTGATGCTGGAGAACCTGAGACTGCGTTTCTGGAAGACTTTAATATCAGTTCTGACAGGACCTGCTCAGGACTTCATGGGAACCATAAAAACAATGTGGCTGTCTCATTACATCCCACACATGAGTCAGGAAGTACCTTATACTTGTTTTTTGCTATTGAACAGTTGGAGGATGATCTTGTCTTAGTTGGTGTACAAAAGCCCCAATTTTATGGACAGATCACTTCCTTGTGAAGTTTCGTTTGGCTGTAGCAGACCTTCCTAGCAGGGATGGGGGACTGATTAAATGGTCCACCTTGTGAGACTTATGAAATTGGAAGGATTCCTGAATGTTTTGGGGGATTTTCCGCTGGACAGAGCAGGCCTTGGTCTCACTATGGAATGGAAAGAGTCATTGATACAATCACTCCTAAGCACCCAGTTCAATGTTGTAGAGCCCATAATTCACCTTGGTTTACAGAGGATATAGGGACAATGAAACAGGCTGGATTAAGATGAAAGTGGAAATGGTATAGGTCCCAGAGTAAATATGACCGAAATTTGGCAAAGACCTTTTGTTGTGTCTATGGTGTGACAGTGAAGCTGGCAAAAAGAACCCACTTTTCTCCTCTATTCTGTCTTTAACACACTTTCCAGCAGAGCTCTTCTCGGTGAAGAGCTTATTAGGATCAGGCTCAGAGAGGCCAGGATTAGAACTCTCAGTCTGTAACACTATTAGTGAAAACTTGTGCATATCTTCTATTTCTTACCACTGGGAAGAAACTTCAAAAGGAATATTCTTCCCCACTCTTTCTTTTCTGAAGAATGTCTTTTCTGAAGTACACACAAACACATAAAAATATATAATTATATAAATAGACTTACATTTTAAAATTGCAAACAAGCAATCTTTAGTCAATGGGAAGATGTGCATGCATCCATACACACACACACACACACACATATATTCATAAATAGGTGTATATATTGGAAAAATACATATCAACATGCACATGAACTGTCATGAAGTGGAAAGTAGCAAGAATTTTCATGAAGGGGTGGTGTGGGTAGGAAATAAATTCTTGCAGACTGATACCAAACAAAATATGAGTTGGATTGGGAGAAGCAGGCCTTGAAAGGCCAAACCTATGGTCAAATCGATCTGGGTGGTCTGGAAGGAGGTAATATGTAGGCCTAATATTGCCCTTAACACAAAACAGGTCCATCTCCACAGAAACAAGCTCAATGAATAGTGTTATCAAAAGCGTTCTGGCAACCAGTGTATAGTTTGGCTAACGTCATTCACAGATTCAACATGAACTGAGGTGATTATGTATTACCTAAGTTCCTTAAGGATTTTTTCTGATGACTGTGGAGAGAAAAAAAAAGTACACTAATGAGTAAAGGAGGTAAATTAAACAGGTCTAAACAGAACTATTCTCTCCTTCCCCTTGACCATTCCCAGTGAGTTCATGAACTGTAGGCAAAACCCAGGCTTCTTCTTTCCATACCTAAATCTATTGTCAAATGCTGCTCACACTTTTAAGGGCTCATCATAACCAAAGCAGGACAGATCCATGAACTTGTTATTCTCTCTGTAAATTATACTGGGACACTTTTGTCTGTTGCTTTTGGTCAACAACCCATATCCAATAATTTCTTTGTTATTTTCTCATGATATTTGACCATATCTTTCATCTTCTTTTCTTCTTGGTTTTTATATTTCTTTGACAAGATCACTTGATCCTGATTACTTTGTGGTAGACTCTCTCTCATCATAAAATATGAACATTTTGGCTGTCTTTGTGATACTCCACCTGATTCTCATACCATACATGTTCAGATTTTGTGCGTACACCTCAGGTGAAACACTAAGAATTCCACTAAGAAGAGAAGACCTTTGCACACTTTTTCCACTTGGACATGCCCTCTTGACCTAGCTTTCATCTTACTTTGCTACTGATTACTTATACTGAAAATGTCTGTAAGAGTCTGTTATAGAATACACTTTCCCTCCCACCTGAGCCATGTGATTAACTCTAGCCTCTGTTTAAAAGACCATCATTTAACTGAGGTTTTGGATAGAGGTTTAGAGGTTAATTGCTAATTATGCAAAAAACTTGTTAAAGGAAAGGTGGCAATGAGGTCAATGTAAGAATTCAGTTCACACAAATCCAGCCACCTTTGAACTCAAGAATTTTATTTTATTTTTTTAAAGATTCATTTGGGTCAATGTAATTTCACTTTCGGTAGCACATTCTGTGAAACATGAATATGCTTAGCCTAATACTGGGGGACATATTTAATAGATTCAGTAAATAGGTCCTTAGTCAAGGTCCCAAGTCAATGAGAGGCAATCTTTTGCAGATCCAATATCCTTTTTGTGTGTGTGTTAGGGTACTGTATCCAGTAGCAAAAAATTAAGATTATCAGACGTTTCATTTGCAGTCTGGTTACTGCTGTCTGGGCCCTTCTTTTAGTAGTCAGGAAAGTTTATCTTTACTGACATAATTTAAAAATGCAATTTTGGTTAAACACATTGAAGTTGACATTTGTTACAGAAGAAATGGACTGGGGGTTTGGGTTGAGAAAATTTACAGAGCAGGGATTGTTTAAATGTATGTGGGTTTCTGACTGGATTATTTGATGGGCAAGCAGTGACTCTTTCTCACCCTTTCTTCTTTCCTGCTCCAACACTCTCCCATTGGCGAGGGAAAGAAGGGACTACAAATGCAACCTGTTTGACTTCTCCCTTTGTGAATTTGCTCTCATACAAGGAGCTGCAGTTTCCTTGTGAAGAACATCAGAATCAGCCATTATTGTTCAGGTTAAATATAGAAAGATAATTTATTTTCTCTGGAAACGCCAGAGCTCAGAGCCCACACATAGTGTCTAAGGACTTTGGATCATTTTGTGTATCATGGCTGCAACTGCATATACATTTATTTGAGTATAAATCATAGAATCATAGAAATGTAGAGTTGGAAGAGACCACACAGGCCATCCAGTCCAACCCCCTGCCATGCAGGAACACCCTCAAAGCACTCCCCACAGATGGCCATCCAGCCTCTGCTTAAAAATCTCCAAAGAAGGAGACTCCACCACACTCCGAGGCAGCATATTCCACTGCCGGACAGCCCTGACTGTCAGGAAGTTCTTCCTGAGGTTCAGGTGGAATCTCCTTTCCAATGAACCAATGAATCCCTTAAGACACTGTCGAGTAAATATTCATAGGATTAGTATTCATAATTTTACAGCAATGAAAATAGTAATACTGTATCCTGAATAATGCTTAGCAAAACCTATTTTATTAGTCATTCAGAGCTGAATGTTTCACCAGAGAATGAAGAATTCTTACTACCTGAAGTGTGAAACCACTAGGCAATATTCACAGTTAAACCTCTAGTGATTTATTTTAAAAGGACTATAAAGTTCTTCTGTATGTCCTCTGTGTCTCCACTGGAACTGGTATAGAATCATAGAATCATAGAAATGTAGAGTTGGAAGAGACCACACGGGCCATCCAGTCCAACCCCCTGCCATGCAGGAACACCCTCAAAGCACTCCCGACAGATGGCCATCCAGCCTCTGCTTAAAAACCTCCAAAGAAGGAGACTCCACCACACTCCAAGGCAGCATATTCCACTGCCGTACAGCCCTGACTGTGAGAAAGTTCTTCCTGAGGTTCAGGTGGAATCTCCTTTCCTGCAGCTTGAATCCATTGCTCCTTGTCCTGGTCTCTGGAGCGGCAGAAAACAAGCCCTCCCCCTCCTCTACATGGCATCCCTTCAAATATTTAAACATAGCTATCATGTCCCCTCTTAACCTTCTCTTCTGCAGACTGAACATACCCAGCTCTCTAAGTCTATCCTCATAGGGCATGGCTTCCAGGCCCCTCACCATTTTGGTCGCCCTCCTCTGGACCTGCTCCAGCTTGACCATGTCCTTCTTGAATTGGGGTGCCCAGAACTGGACACAGTATTCAAGATGAGGTCTAACCAAAGCAGAGTAGAGTGGTACCAGTACCTCCCTCGATCTAGACACCATATTCCTATTGATGCAGCCGAGAATTGCATTGGCTTTCTTGGCTGCCACATCACACTACTGACTCATGTTCAGCTTGTGGTCTATTAGGACTCCTAGATCCCTTTCACACGTACTGCCATCCAGCCACGTGTCCCCCATCCTACATTTCTGCATTCCATATGAGGCAAAATACAGACTTCTGTGATGGAACCAGGCTTGAGTTTTCAGAAATATCATTAATTCCTCATCCTTGTATGCATTATTAGGACCAAGTTTATCTACAGACCTTGTAACTACAACATCTTGTCAGAGTGTTTGAACTCTCCAGTTTCCTTTTTTCTACTTCCTAACTTTGTAACACTTAGCCTGGAGAACTCAAAGGCTGGCATCTTCTTGGGGCACAAGAGTGGTATAAACACAAGTGCACAAGAGAGCAGTATTCTCAGGGACAAGTGAGGTCAATAGTGCAGTTAATGTTGCTAACTAGTACAGGGAATTGTTCTATGACACACACAGAGCCTGCTCTCTCACTTTTCTCTTGGACAACGGGGGAGCAATTGTTTCAGCCATGACATCTGTCTCACAATTGGATGCACAGCTGTGGAATCTAGTGTAACTATGCTAACATCCAGTTGCACTATTCTAAACGTGTATCAGATTGTGGCCAAATGGATGCATTTTGGGGGGATTTTGATTGGTTTTAATAAAAGCAATCAACTCATTTAAAATGTGGTGCTGGAGGAGAGTTCTATGGATACCCTGGACTCCCAAAAAGACCACAAAATGGGTCCTAGCACAAATCAGTCCTGAAGCCTCCCTCGAAGTCAAGATTAAATTGAGACTGTTGTACTTTGGACAAAGAATGAGAAGACATGACTCACTAGAAGAGACAATAATGCTTGGGAAGGTACAAGGCAGTAAGAAAAGAGGAAGACTGAATTACAGATGGATATACTCAATCAAGGAAGCCACAATCCTGATTCTGCAAGACCTGATCAGGGCTGTTGACAACAGTGTGACTCAGAGATCTCTCATTCATAGGGTCGCCATAAGTCAAAGTCAATTTGACGGCAGTTGACAACAACATATTTTCCAGCTATAGCTTTTCCCATTGTATTAAATGTTTAATTAGATGAACCAATACACAAACAGATAATAATATGGACACATTAATGTGCAGCCATGCAAGAATAGGACCGGGGCAAAGAAGAAAATAGATATTTCTTTAATGAAAATCCTACCCCAAGCTTGTAATACGAGCAGCTGTCATTGCAACCTGAAAAGCTTAAGAAAATGTACGAACCAGTCAATACTTCAAGTACAATTCCATCCTGAAAATCTAATGCTCTTACAGATAATAATGCTTCTGTTTCAGTAGGTAATACATGTATCCCCAAAGAATTAGTACTGGGCATGCAGCCCAGATGAAATGCTGCATGTTGTATGAGGAAAAGCCAGGTTCTAACCTACACTTGTTCAAAATCCCATGGCTATTTTCTCAGTGGTTGGGTTAACATTGAGTTTGCCATGTGGTTGATTATATTTTGTTTCTCAGAATACACTCTGCGGTTCTAGCTGCATGTAGTGTTTCTTGTTGCTGTGTTTTAAAAAGAACAACAGAAATCAGAAGTTTGATATTGCTGTAGAAGAGCTTTAAAAAACTACTTTTTGGACTATAACTGTAGAGTCCTCTAGCTAGCATGGCCACAGTAACCTTTTCAATTTATGTTGCATAATATGAAATAAATAATCCTGAGCTCTCTTGTCAGTAGTAGGTTCCTGTGTTTTGATGTAGTATCAACCATATAAAAGTCAATGTTTGTGTGTTTGTCTGCATCAGCATACGATTGGCTGTGTGAGGCGCGAAGACCTCATATGATTGGCTGGCTCTGAAGAGTCCATGGAATTCTAGGGTTGGCAGCTTAGAGAGGGGCCTTTAGAATTCTCAGCCAGAGAGCTCTTGGGCCTCAGGCTGGTTGCTATGGAGATGAGGCCTACCATCAATAAGGATGCCAGAAAACATTTGGGAGGCATATGTGAGAAAAATTAAAGTGACATACACAACATAGCTCATTTCCGCACTACACTGTCATAGTGCTATTATTCCTCTTTCAACATCCTATGGGGTCCTGGAGTTTGCAACTTAGGGACGGGCATTTAGAATTCTCAGCCAGAGAGCTCTTTGGTCTCAGTAAACTACAAACGTCAGCATTCCACAGGATGTTGAAAGTGGAATAATAGCACTATAACAGTATAGTGCAGAAATGGCCAAAGTTATAAGGTCTTCTCACCTCACACAGCAGATTGTATGGGTTCCATATGTGAGGAATCTTAAAGTTGAAATTCAAAACAAAATGTGCTTCCAGAAAAATGTAAAGCCATTGCACAAATTCAACAGAAAGAAAAAGCCAATACATTAATGTCACTGTTTTCTATCTGCCTATAACTCCTTAATCTATTTTGTCAATGAGAGCCTGCTGTTGGCCCCATTTAAAGCCTGGGGATGGGGAGCCAGGAAATCAATAAAAGACCTCAGATGGTCTTTAAAGGGGAAGACCTGGAAGGTAGAAGTTGCAAGACTGAAGAGGTGAGGTGGTACAGACATCTCCTCTGGACTTGATTTGAAAAAATACAGATGGCTGTTGATCAGGACCTGTGGAGCAGCAGTCCTCCAGTCTCACTTAAATGACAGAGTTGGGAGGATATATCTAGGCAAGTGAAAAGAGACTTACAGGGTGCTGTGAAATGGGTCTTCTACTAAAGGATTTTAACAGGAAAATTCCTAAGACAGGAGGGGACTGATAATAAGCAGCCCTTGTAATGACTTCCTTCATCTTCCCTCACTTTCTCATCATTGGCTTAGGTCTGGCTTTGCTTGCTCCTTCAGACTTTAATTCTCAAAGTGTATCACCTTCTCAGTTTCTTCTCTTGCCCTCGCTTACTTTCGGCTTGCTAAGGAGACCATCCCGCAACCAATTACAGACTACACATCTATCAAAGAGACCTTCTTGATGAATTACTTATCAGTTTGTAACAGTCATCTATGCAAACACTGACTTGTTGCCTATGCAAGTTCTCATCCTGACATCACTTACCAGCTCTCCCACAGAGACACATCTGTCAGCCCCTTATCAAACTACCTACTTGTTATCTCTCAAGCCATCAAATAAAACCATTCTCCTGAAGTATGTAGTCTTGAGTTTGACTAAAAGGATATGCAAGGATGGTATCCTCCCCATGGACAATAGGATTTAATTGCTAACTAGGTCAAACAAACTAAGAAATGAAAGGGATAATAGACTAAATGATGATAGTTATTCATTTCTTTATTCAATTATGCATATATTCCTTTTATTTATTAAATTTCTACCCCATCTGTCTCCTGACATGAGTCTCTTTCATAATATGTTTAAGACAGTAAGAAATAAAGCAATTGTTATGTTCCAATATCCTAATAGTAAAGCAACAAGTCATAACACGATTTTGATGCAGAAAAGAGCTGTCACCCCTAAAAGAGACAACAAAAATGCTTTTTAGAATTAAGATTTTATTGTGCAGTTAATTTATGACTTTCAAATTTCTCCCTGACTTCAATGCTAAATGCTTTCCCAGTTCAGTGCTAAAACACATATCAATTCTAGTAGAACTGCCTTCCAACCATGGCCACAGTTTGGCCCTTTGGAAATAGAAGCATGCAAATTCAGAGGTGTTACTATCAGATCCAATGGAGCTCTCCTTTCTCCATCTCTATACACTGTGTGTGTACACAAGTATGCACATGCCACAGTGTGCTGCCCAATATCCAGAGAAGAAAGGTAGTTGTACAACCATTCATGCCACAGTGACAGCTAGGTCTTATTCTACCATACACTAAGGACCCATTCACACTACACACTTATAGTTCTACATTTCACTTTAACTGCCATGATACTTATGAAAACAAAGATTTCTCAGCCTCTGCCCTGCACTAGGGAGAAGGCTGGGATGCATCTTGTGAATATATTAAGAATTCCAACTCAAAAACTTGGGGACAGGGGAGAAAGGCTTATGGAAACGGCCTCTGACCTTGCACTGCAGAGGAAGAGCAGCATAAAGATACAGGGATCGTAGGAAAGTAGAGTTGGAAAAACCCTTTGGCCCAGCTTGCTGCCAATGCAGAAATTGACAGTTAAAACATCTCTGATCCATAGCCATTCAACTGCTGTTTGAAAACCTCCAGTAAAGAAGAGTCTGCCACTTTATGAGGTAGTTCATCACACTCTCAAGCAGTTCTCACTGTGTTTCCCTGATTTCTCATTATCTTTGTCTTATAGTGCAAACGTGCCAAGAAAGAGAGAAGGGAATATGGATGGCTGCACTGCATCCAACAGGAACCCAATGAGTGTGTCCAAAGCAACAGTCTGCTGTCTTACCTTAAGCCTGCTGATATTTAGCAGTATCTTTTCATTCCAATTCTTTTTCTGAGTGGGCTGTTTTCATGCACATCACCAGGAAGTACAGGACTTCTACCACAGTTTCTGTTTGTCACATAAGTGTGTCACATAAGTATAAAATGGGGACACAGCATGTAATAAACTGAGGGCAGAAGGTTCATCAACTCCACCAGTGTGATCTTCTGCTGCCTTTAAAATTGAGCCTTGTATCAGAGCTTAGCTAGAGAAAAGTATCATCTGGAAGGTAGGACCATAGTGAACAGTAATATCGTTGGCTTCAGTCTGGTGGCAGATCTTCTATTTATGAATGTAAGAGAAAGCCTAAAGCAAAATTTATAAATATAAGGGAAGGGCTATAGCACAATGCAGTGTTTCCCAGCTTCTATCTCTGACATACCCAGACAGAGCTGAGATAGGGAAAATCCCCTGTCAGCCTTCCTGGAAGTCAGTGCAAACCAGGGTGGCCAAATTGTGGCCCTTGAGATGTTGAATTGCAGTTCCCATTGTCTCTTTCTATTGGCTATCCTAGGTGGGCTAACAAGAGTTGCAGTCTTAAGGTTCACACATTGCCACCTCTGCTGTGGATAACACTTTGCTAGATGGTCCAACGATGTGATGACATGAGATAGGTTCCAATGTCTCTTCTGTTTTATCAAATGCAAATTCAAATTATGGAAACTAATAAACCTGTGTGTTTATGAGGGGGAAGAGGGAGGCTTGTAGCCCTCCTGCTGTTGTTGGACTGTGGTTTCCGTCACCTTTCATCATTGGCTGTACTTGCTAGGGGTGGTAAAGAATTTCAGTGGTTTCTAAAATTCTTATTGAAATTATATGAATTACATCTTACAAAACCAATGGAAAAACATAACATAGCCTGCCTCATAATCCTGCAAAAGTGCCAAGCTTTCAGTAATTTTTCATATGTAAGATATTACGTATGTATTTTAAAAATCTTCATAAAATGTATACAATTAAAATATGCAAAATATGCTTTATTGAGTGGGAATAGGTGTACAAATTAAGAAAAATGAAGTTATAAATGTGTATATTCTGAGAGTGTGCATTAATATCCATGTAAGAAATGAAATTCTTCCAGCCCGATGTGAGAATAATATATAAAAGGGATTCAGAGAAATGCAATGGAGATGAAACTGCAAGCTTCCCCCACCCCACATTCCTAAAGCTAGCTAGGTCTGATGGGAGCTGTTATCCAGCAATATCTAGAGAATCATCAGTTATCATCCCTGGTATAAATGATACTGTTTTGTATTGAACACAGCCAACAGTGTCCATTTGGGGGATTATATGTGTTTGCATAGTGGACATGATCCTTACAGGCTAAATGCTTCACGACTTTCATCAACCGTTTGTTAAAAAAAGTTAAGTGCAATGTCTGCTGCATACCATGCCCAAGGTATTAGATTGTTTAAATACGGAATCATTCCAAAAATTTTTTACAGTATCCACAAACCTATAGGTTTTCTGCTATCACCAGAGCTTTGGAGAAGGAGAGAACCATATCTGAACAGGTGTTTTTAAGACACACTAAACACTTCTTGTACAGCGAGAATAAGTGACAGGGAAACTAAAAATGAGATTTTGTTTATTAAATAAATAGCTTATTCTCCCTTTGGACATGGTTAGTAGTGTATGGAAATGCAGATGAGCAGACTTGAGACACAGCAAGAGGACTTAAAGACTTTGAGCTTCTATGTAACCCCGATCCACCAAATATGTCATGCAATTAATAATTTAATTGGGCTCAGTAAAACAACCTCTTCCACCTCCTCATTACTCATATTTAACAATAATTAATCATTATTAGCATGTGTAGCCAGACATATATTAACTTCCCATGAAATATAGTGGTTGTTGACTGTGTGCTAATTGGCAGAGTGTTCTGCTTTGGCAGCATGTAGACAGAATAGCTTAGTATTACCAAGAGCCAGCAAGATCTGAACATGGTCCAGACTCCAAGCACAAAGTCAGTAATGGCAGCAAGATCAAGGACCTCTCAAGTGTCCAAACACCAGGAGGACAGGTCTAGTGATAAATATGGCAATGAGGAGAAACACAGAACTGGCATTTGAGAGCTGGCATACAGACATTGTTCCAGCGCTCCTCATCAAGAGAACTACTCTTGACAATAAGTGTCAGCTAAGGAATGACTGTCAGATGAGGAATGACATATGTAAGGAGTATCGTGCTTGTCGTAACTTTTTTACTTATGAGGAGTCCTTATTTTTTTAGGCGAGTACTTCTATAGCTAGCAGTGTTACCATGCTGTACACCCCCACTCTGTGATATGATTAGCAATAGACATTGGTTAATGGACATAAAATATAAATCATATACTGTTATGGCTGAAAAACGACGCTGGCAAAGAGGACTGGCTGAACACCTGTGAAAGTAGGTCAGAGGGACTTCAGAGCATGGCCAGGTCACGGTCAAGGGATCAGTCGGGAAGCTCTGGTGTTAATGAGCTTGCAATAATTCCCTCAATGACTCAACATTAAAAAACAATAGCACCCAAAACTGCCACAACAGAGCAACTGATTGTTCTGGTCCCGTTTCCTCTTCCCACTGAAATTCTCCTTTGTTTCTTCACCGATCCAGCCATTAAAGATTCACGATTCCCATCAGTGCTTTATCACCCAATCCTAAAACCATTAGCCCATTGTTTGCCCTGCCAGAGAGCCATTAACACCTTCCCCACCATGGTAGAAACTGGGTATTTAAATCCTAGCTCTAAGCCAGATAACTTGAAGTACTATAGTACTCTGGATATAGACCATCACACTGCTGCTCCAATTCCTGTTCCTGTACTACCCTCGGACCCTTAGTCTGAGCCATATCCCTTCATCTCTTCTCAGCAGGAAAGGTAAATATCTCCCACTTCATCTTGACTTCTCACTATCCAGTTTTTCCTTCAGTTAGCCTTGTGTGGTTGTGAAACTGTTTGAATCTTGCATGTGTTTGTGATTTTCCCTAATAAACATTCTTTTAATCTCCAACTGGTGTCCCTACATTAGTACTGATATACATAGGTGGAAAGGTTCTGTAAGGTTATCCCCTTTCACAGATGTCCCTTTGAGCTAATAATTCCGCACCATTCCACGGGTTCACTGGCACCACAAGTAGACATCTGAGTCACCTACCTTTTGGGGTAACAGCACTTAACTGAACCTGGACCTCAGGGATGAACAAACATGTACATTTCTCTTTGTCTTACCTTGGTAAAACCCTGGAGAAAGCCTTCTCAGCTTCTAGACAGTGGAACTCCCTCCTCTCTTTCCAGAGGTGGGTTAAGACATTTTTATTAGGCAAACCTGTGATTTTAAAAGTTTGGCAGCCAGGCATTGAGACCAGTGTGCTTTGTGTTCACTTAGTGTGCTTAAATTATGTTTAAAGTGTATTTTATACTGTTTTAACGATACATTTTTTAATAGAACTAAAGTTTTTTTTTTAAACTTTTCCAATAGTACATTTTTAGCTAAACTTTTATTTTACATTTTGAAATTCACTTTGGGTGCTTGGGTGGGAGAAAGGAAGGGCATAAACTGGACAAAGAAATAAATAGAAATAAATCTTGAGACTTTCTGCTGAATATAAGAACATGAGAGTTTTCATAGCCTTTTTTTTATCCCAAATAAACAGAGGAAAACTCTTAACCATTTGTGCAGCCTAAACGCAATATGTAGAGCTATTCCTAATATGGAGGAGGTCTAGGTAGCAATAGGGGAAGGAGGAAACACTGTTAATCTGAATAATGGAGATTTGTCCTTAGAAGCTATCTGTTCCCTTAAAGATCATTTACTCTCTCTCTCTCTCTCTCTCTCTATATATATATATAAATGATCTATTATGATTTATTATGATCTATTATTATGATCTATTATTATATGATCTTCAGTTTCTACCCAACTTCCTTTTGCCATTAAGGGCTCATCTTCATGTTAAGGATATGATCTGATTTCAGTCTTCATTACATTTTAGCATAAATACATTTATTTATTTATTTATTTATTAAGCTGCCTTTTCTCCCAGACAAGCCTTTGATTGCCTTTGATCCAAGGTGGCTTCCAAAAAAGTTTTTAAAAAATTAAAAACATTTAAAACAAATAAAAATATTTTAAAAATATGAAATTATAAAAATTTACAGCATTTTTAAAAGTAGCTTAAATAAAAAGTTATGGATATGATGCAGATGGAAAAATTGACAAATGCATTAATGAATAAATCTATTCAACAATTTGATAGAGAATGGAGCAAAATAAAAGAATGGCTTTAATTGTAAAACTAATCATTATAATGATATAGTTTGAAAAAAAAAAAGTAAAAATGTATTGACTGGTTAAAAGACAAACTACGATAGTTATGCCAAAGATTCTATGTATAGTGAAGTGGATTCCTTGTATTGTATTATATTGTACCTTCTGTTTAATTCAGTTGGGCAAAACTGGAGAAGAAAACTTGTTATGGGAGTTGGAAATTCTAATAAAAATATTTGTTAAAAAAAATAAAAATAAAAGTAGCTTGAATAAATATAAAGCTTCCCTGCTAACACATTAAAAGCTTGCTTGAATAGAAATGTTTTTTTGTCTGCTGGTGAAAGGAAAGTAGGGAGGGGTCTAGCTTAGCCTCCCATGGAAAAGAGTTCCACATGGTGGGAGCAGCCACTGAGAAGGCTCTTTCCCATGTCCTCACCAGGTAAGCATGGGACGGTAGCAGGACTGAGAAAAAGTCTTCCCCTGCAGATTTTAGGGCTCTGGCAGATTCATATAGGGAGATACAGTCTATCCAGCCTATCATACATTGTTATAGCTTCTTGACTAGCTTTTTTAAAAAATTCAAATAGTTTGATTGTCTAGCGTGAATACAGTTAGTCGCATTATTATTGTTGTTATTTGTCATCATTATTATTATTTCTGCACCCACTGGGGTGACATTTCTTTTGATCCTTGAGCATACTCAGGCACCATGGTAATTGTTTCCCACTTTAGAAAACTTCCTAAAATTAAACATTAGTGACAGCAACTAAACTAATTTAGCATTCTTCAATCAAACACTTGGGTACAAATGAGAAAAGGACAATTATATTTTAAACTGTGTTTTTATTCTCATTTCTACATAATTCTCTGGGTAATTGACAATTAACCTTCAGTGCTTCTCAAATTCTTTACCTCGATTAGAACAGCTCTCTCATTGGAACTATCTCAAAATGAATTCTTCCTTATTAATTTGTAGGCATGGAGGCTCAAAAGGGCATCAAAATGTCTCTCACTTTCAAATGAGTAACACTGTCATTCTCCAGTGGTCTTTCCCTCTACCATTTTCTAATCCACCTTTCCCCAGCAAGGATATGCATGAAACGATTTATTCACTCCATTAAACTTCTGATGCATAATTGAGATGTTCTCATACCTTGCAATGTTTTAAAGTAGAAATTCTGGGTGTAGGCTTAACTTTATGGTCTGCTGTTAATACTTATTTGCTGCTCAACCTTTTCTCATTCATTTTATTAAGGGTACTTGTATACTGCTTGATATTGCATAATCGCTAAGTGGTTTGTATTGAAATGTACATGTAATGCAATATAAAAACAATATAAAACACTTTAAGAACAGTTGAAAATTATAAATAACTAAGAGTACTAGACAGCCTTTTTTCATGGGAGAGGTTTTTGGAGTTGCTGTTCTGCAGGGTGCTGCGATGATAAAATGTCACTGCATTCCTTCTTAGCAATGACAACCTGGAGGCCATCTACAACTGATTCTCTCCAAGATAGCCTAAAATGTTTATCTGCTGGCGGGATGTTTCCCAGTGGCAAATGGTGAATTCTCACTGTGTGGAGAGTTAATGCACTCTGAATTTCACCATCTCTCCTCTCCCAGCTGCCCCAAGTTGAACAAAAAGTCTGCCCATGCTAGACCCTAGCCATTCAAAGTTTTGGTACTGGTCAACTGGTGCTAGAGGAGCAGGCATAAAAACCAGAATGGATGTGCTGTCCCCATGTTGGCAGATCTCCTGATACCACCCCCCATGTCTTCTGAATTTTCCTTTGTACCTAACATCACAGGGAAACCAGGGAGAAACATTAAAAACCTAATTCTGAAATCCATGAATGGCATATGAAATCAACTGCTCCACCACTTTGTGATGCCCCCCTCATCAATTTTTGAAATGAAAGGATAATAATGAACTTTCAGGTGATATCAGAGTTATGTGACTCTACCATTAGCCAAAAATAGTTTAGTTGATTGTTGGGAAATGCTGTCAAAAAGAATCCTAGACAGGTGAGAATCTTTGCAGTTGAAGACTTATTCTGTGTAAAAATGCACATGAGAAAATGGCATTCTCTGAGTAGAAAGTAAGTTTCCTGCACAGAAAATAGAACTTTCTCTTTTCTGTGCAAAAATGTTATTTTCTGTGCAGAAAATGTTGTTTCCTCTGCAGAAAATGCTGTGTTTTTCTGCAGCAAAGTGCCCCTTTCCACAGAATATGCCCTATGATAACGTTCTAATAATAAAAAGTGTTAAAATTATTCTTTCTTGTGTGCAAGAATGAAATTTACAATTTTTTACATCCTTATTAGACAGAGTGAGATGAGAGCCTCAAGAGCAGGTTCTTGATGTCATGGAAGAGGAAAAGGTGTTTTTCTACTTCTTTACAGTGTTGTCTATTGACTCGGCACACATAGGATTTTATACCAGAAGTGCTGAAAATAAAGTGGATGAATTTGCAAGCTATGTACTCCACCTGTCTTCGTTTGGGGGAGTCACTATTTATTTCTTTGCTTCAAGCAGCAAAATAATTTGTATAGACCCTGAATGGTATCTTATGGGCATATATGAATAGTGCAGCACTCTTGGACCCTATGACACTAGAATGAACCAAGTTATTTAATCTGAAGCTAGGTCAAAATAGTAATTGATGTTTTATAACTAAAGAACCGTCCAATGATTCTATGTCTCTCTAACTGGCTGTTAGAAAAAAAAAAGAAGTAATGCAATTGTTGAAAGAACAGAATTTTTTAAACTGAGGCTTTCTCCTCATCCAACCTTCTCCCCCAGTGGCTCTAATGCCACTTCATTGTTCATTGCCTAGCTGATTGCTAACTTCATTCAGAGGATTGATTGAAATAACACTGAAGCTAATCAGTAATCAGGCTTTTCATGCTCCTTCCTCAACCCTTGCACTTACTCTGGCTGGTGTCAAGAGGACTGTTATGCCATGACCCAGAGACTGTTCTCAGAAGATTTTATTCCTTTTATGAACTTGTACATGCTGTTCCAAATGAACAAGAATGAATTGACTGAACTACCATGCCACTCCTCTTCACTTTCAGAATTTCAATAAACTTTGACACACTTCAGAAATCTTAATCTATGGATCTCTTTGTGCTTATTATAAGTATGGAAAAACTATGAATATGTTTTCTACTGGGAACAGTTTTGTCTCCAAAATGAAATGAAACTAAACTAAACCATAATGGCCTAAATTGAACTGTTAGCCCCAACTGGAGTAGATACATCAGATCGCTAGAACTTACATAGGTGTAGATGTACATGTAGAACTTGATTCAATTGATCTTTTGAGCTGGAACTAGCAATTAGCATTGAACTTTAGAAGCCTGCAGCCTAAGATAGGGTAGCCAACATGTGCCTGCTAGGTTGCATGTGCTCCCACTTGTTTTTATTGATATTGGGGTTATAGAAGGGGACCAAACACCCTGCCCCCACTAGCTCACTATGAGGAACAGATTTGTAGGAAATTGAAAGACCTACTTGTTAAAAAGGTATGACAGTGTGAGAATGGGTGATGGTATCTCTGGAGTTTTGGTGAATAGAAAGAGGGAGAAGAGTTCTCTTTTTCTCTTGATGGGCAGATTGCTTTTGCCAGAAGTCTGAACAAATAATTTGCAATGCAAAGGTTTTTAAAATCAATTGCTTAGGAACACTGGCCTCATTCCAATTTGTTAGTCCCATTTGTTCCTTAGTTCTTGTTGTTAGAGTAGATCTAGTAAATCAATGGAACTTACGTTAAATGTTGACTTACCAGGCTAATGAGTTAATGGGACTGTCCTAGACTTTTGCTTGTTTAGATCATACATACTCAACCCTTCAGTCAAAAATGGCCCCCAGAGAGGTTTGGTGGTGGTGGTGGTGGTGGTGGTTTGCCTTCAACTCCTTTCTGACTGATGGTGACCCAAGGTGAACCTACCATAGGGTTTTCTGAGGTTGAGAGTGTGTGATGCACCTAAGGTTATCCAGTAGGTTTCCATGGCCAAGCAGGGTATTGAAACCTGATCTCCAGGGTCATAGTCCAATGCTCAAACTACTGCATCACACTGGCCCTCCAGAAAGGCTTAAAAATAGATAATTTGATAGATCTCTGTCCTTAGTCTTACAATCTAAAAGACAAGAATCATAGAATCATAGAGTTGGAAGAGACCACAGGGGCCATTCAGTCCAAACCTCTGCCATGCAGGAACACATATCAAAGCACTCCCAACAGATGACCATTCAGTCTCTGCTTCAAAACCCCCAAAGGAGAAGACTCCACCACACCCCGAGGCAGCATATTCCACTGCCGAACAGCTCTGACCATCAGGAAATTCTTCCTGAGGTTTAGGTGGAATCTCTTTTCCTGTAGTTTGAATCCATTGCTCCTTGTCCTAGTCTTTGGAGCAGCGGAAAACAAGCCCGCTCCCTCCTTGACATGACATCCCTTCAAATATTTAAACATGGCTATCATGTCCCCGCTTAACCTTCTGTTCTGCAGACTAAACACAAGAAACACAAGGAAAAGGTGATGGTGGCAGCATGGAGGGGATAAGTCCAGCAAACGCTGGCTGCTGTTCTCTCTCTCAGAAGTGACAGCAGTGACAGTTGGAGTTGGACTGCAGAAATTCAATTTGATTCAATTTAGGCCAGCATAATTAAGTTTTGAATCACTTAGGCTAATCTGAATAGTGATGTCTTTCTGCACTGACCATTCCAAAATAAATAAATAAATAAATAAATAAATAAATAAATAAATAAATAGGGGACTAGGATGTCATTCAATCCACCTTTTCAAGCTACTTACTCTTTTTATTCTTTTAGGAATAATATACAGATTGTAATACAATTATCCTCTAGTCCAGTGCTTCTCAGGCTACTTAATGTGGAGGAATGGCAAGCACGTGGTTGTTTTGCATAGAAAATAGCATTTTCTCCACAGGAAACAGCATTTTTTGCGTGGAAAATAATATTTCAATGACAAAATCCACTTTTTTCATAAAAAATGCTGCTTTCTGTGCAAATAAATCATGTGTGAATGTTCCCCAGTACTACATTTTCTGTGCAGGAATTAATATTTCTGCACTGAAATATGATTTTCAATGAGAAAGTGCTGTTTTCTGCATGGAGAATGCTGATTTCTGCACAAAACAACCATGTGCAAATTTTGTGCAGAATAAGCCCCAAACTGTGTAGATTCTCCTTGGTCTAGGATTTTTCTTATCAGGGTTTCTCAACATTCAAATTACATGTTTTTCAACCAGAAAAACATGTATTTTCAACCAGACTGGTCCAGAGACCCCTACTCTGAGTAGCTGTGTTGTAGGTTATGCACCTCTCTAGATTTTGTAGCAGAATTAACAGAATTTTGTAACAGGTTAAAATATGTACAAAAATGGTACCTTCAATATAATATATATGCATGCCTTTCATTATAAATATTTTCAGACTGATGCAAACATAGAACAGATGTACACGTGAGAAAATTACATAGACTGGTATTAAGCCGATCTGTTCATCCTCAGTAAAAACACCTTTGCTAGATGAGACCAAGTTGTATCTAATGCACCATTCTGTTTTGAATGACAAGTATGTCCCTCAAATTTTTGTCTCAACATCTGGTAATGACTGGTAAATTGCAAATAGCCAGTTTAAGGTTAATATCCCTAACAAATGCTTCCCCAAACTTTTCTTGAACATTTCAGGGGAGAAAGATGCTGGAAATTTTCTTGGCTACTGCTTTAATTGCTCTAAAAACTGCTGGTCCTCTTCATGGGAAAGACTTCTGTCTGAAAACCTGTGGAGCTACTGGCAATCCTTATAGACTATACTGAACAAGATGGGTCAATGGTCTGACTCAGTGTTCGGTAACTTCCTAAGTTATTATAGTGCACTGTGTAGATTGTGCTATGGGACACTTTATGACATCTTGTTCTGCATCCTGTCTCTCTCACAGAGAGTGATAGATTGCAGCCTGTGTCTATAGACTTATGGAAACCTTTTTTGAAAAAAAAAAACCCAACATATTACTGGAATACAACCCTTGAGGAAAAACTCAAGTTCTTACAGCATTGGTCTGTTTTGTCTGATTCAACATTTTATGCTTTGACTGACAGCTTGTTAATTGGTGCCAATTGCACACATACCTGCTACTTACAATACAATTCACAACCCTATTAATTTGCTAATGAATTGATATTGACCTCACTTTTTTTTTTTTTTTTTTTTGGGCAGGTTGGCTGTGGTCCAGAAGACATTTTTTAACTCATTTGCAAAATGAATATCGATGAATTTCCTCTACTGTAGAGGAAAAACCCCCCCTCCAAAATCAATTTAAAAACTAATTACTTTAATACCACCTACCTCAAAATTATGCTGATGGCCCTGGATTAAAAAATAACTAAATCTTTATCTGCTGAGAATGCTGTGTGAATGACTGATTATTGATCTGTGATATTCACAGAAACATAGTGGCTAAGTATCGAGGCTACCATAGTCATTCACCACAATTTGCAAAACAAATTTTTTGTTTTTCTAATCAGTGTGGCTTTTATTATTCATATGATGAATATTTTGCATGAATATTCATAAAACACAATTCTTCCTGAAGAGTCACTGGTAGTTAAAATTGTTCAGAAAGTAGTAATGATAATTTTAATGACTTATCAAGTTTATTATTTCTTTCTGCTGTTTGATACAATTGCCTAATTCAGCTGTAATCCCTTACCCATTTACCTTTCAGTAAATTTCACTAAATTCAATAGGGTTTACTTCAAGGTAGTAGATGGATGACATCATGTTTCAATTTTCACAAGAATATATCAAAATTGACAAGCATCTTCATATCTGAAATTGAAATAAATGAGTTTATTTTAAAAGTGGGAGAAATAGAAAGGAACAAATACATTCATATAGGAATAGGTCTTTGAGCGCTTCACTCAAGGGATTTGTAACCCTGGATTTTCAGCTGTGTCACTGCTAAATCAGGGTTGCAGGTAATAATATGGATCTCTCAATGTTGAGAGCAGGTATTTAGAATGTGGCAAGTATAGCTGGGGAAAATTTTGTTCATTTTTGAAAGATTTCTTCAAATTTTCAGATTTCCTCATTTTCACAATGGAAAGCGCTTGAGCTTTTATTTTTAAATGGAAGCAGAAAACTGTGACTGATTAGTCCATTTTTATCTTATGATCATTATGTAAAGAAGTGCACTGTTTAAGAAATTGAATTGACTGTGTGTTCTCCAACTGGGACAATCTCATAGGTTCCATCATATTATTATATTTCAATTGCTCAATTTTCACTCAGTATTTATTTTTTGGCTTACTAGATTTATGGTGATATTAAAGTCCTTTGTGCAGGAGATCTTCATTAGCTAAATGTGTGCTACATTTATCTGACCACAACAATATAGTGGCACATGGGAAAGAACCACAGAAATGAACTTAATCCAACAAAATCCCAAATCCACAGAAGAGTGATATATCTTTATAGGCTAATTAAAATGCATAAAATACATCATACAAGCTTTTGAAACTCCACTTCTTCATCAGGCAAAAGAAGCATAGATTGGACTCCCACCCCAAGAAACATACAATCTAAAATTTCAAAAAGATAAAACATTCAATAAAGGAGAATATAAAAGAAAGGCAGGGGAAGAGCAAGCTTTTCTTTTAATCACCTGTGAGTATTTATTTCATTTATATCCCACCTTTCTCCCAAATGGGAGTCAAAGTGACTTACAAGTTAAAACAGAATAGCTTAAAAAAATAGAACAAACATTTTAAGAACATTAAACCACTAATCCAATTAAAACATCACTTTTAAAGACATTACATTAAAAAAATTAAAACACATGAAATACATATTAAAGACAGCACACTAATTACACATCCCTGTATGTGTCTTTCATTACTTCAGGGCTTATTTGAACAGGAATGTCTTTTCCTGCAAGTGAAAAGAGAGCAGAGAGAGGCAAACTGAACCACCCTCAGGAGGAAGTTTCATAGCTTAGGAGCAGCCACTGAGAAGGTTCTCCCCCATGTCCTTACCAGACGAGACTGGAAAGGTGGTGGGGAGGAGAGACAACCTTTCCCCAACATCATAAGACTTGGGCAGACTTATATAGGGAGATACTGGCTTTCACTTAAGATTGGTGTTACTGCCCTGGCTAGTCCGAGCTTTGGGGATATGAAAAGATATCCTCTTGATATCATAATTCGGCTTCACTTCTTTATTCCTCTCCACGTGCTTGTGAGGCCACTGGACAAGCACATAAACAAGCTCGGTCGTTAATAGCCGTAATATTCCTACTACAACACGGGCAGGCCAGAAATAGATGACTCACTGCTTTAAGAGACCTCCAGGCAAGTACTCTAAATAGGTATGCATGCAACTTACAAAAGAGCCTCTGCTCCGCGCTGGCAGCTTGATGGGTAAACTATACATTACCCAAGCACTCTGCATTTGCATACTGGCTACTCTATTGAGAACCGCTTCAATACTCAATCATTCAGATTCTGACCTTTCAGAGGCTTTGTCTCCAACTCCAAATCTATTGTCTTCCCCCAAGTACGGCATAGCCTGCAGTCACAATTCTCCTTATAAAAACCCTTGATTCTGAGACCTTCCTCGGAACGCTCTCGAGTTTCATCCCGCCTTACTGCCGCTTTGCTTGGCGAGCCTCCCCTCAGCTCCACGTGCTGAGCTACATCGCACCCCAGCTTCGCTCTCTATTTTTCCAGGCTTCAGGACAGGGTGAAGTATCACCCAAACCATCAATCCTTCTAAAAATCCCTCTATACCACTCCAACCTTTATTTTCTTTAGTTATCTTGTGTGAGTATGTCGCATACATTGTTTTGCTTGTGTTTAATAAACATAATTTATTATTTCAACTTCTGTGTTCTCCTTGACTCGACCCGACCCTGTAGACATAGGGTTCAAGATCTCGCTACGTTACCCTGCCTCTCGTAACGCTAAGCAGTGCTCTGAGCTAATTTTCCCCACCTTTAGTTGAGCACATTTTGGTGTCCCTCCCGGGACCCCCAATACACATGGTAACATTGGTTACAGCACAATCAGTTCCATAACACAGACCACACTCTTTACCACTGACATGCTGCAGGAGAAGTTAAAAAATTATGAAGGTGCCTCTTATTATTCTGCCGCTAAGAAATAATTGCTAAAAACAGGGAACCCACCCGCACATACACACATGGTATTGCTCCCTATCTTTGTACTATAATAAACAGTCTTTTTTCTTCAATTCTAACCATGGTTTTGTAACTTATTTGATGGCTTAAACAACAATGAACTGAAGTCACCTTAAAAAATGATGTACAGTATATATGATTAGTATCCTGAATATCTTTTAGATAAATATGATGATGATGATCTTATAGTTGCAAGAATTGTTGTTGGCTTCCCTTCAATGTCATGAGAGCTAGAAACTTTAAAAAAAAATCACAGCTCTCAAGGATTATACAGAAAATGGAAACTTGTCGTTTGTAGAATTATGTGCCTAGAAAAGCAATCATCAAGCCATGCCTTATTAACAGTAAAGTCAGGATATATACTACTATCTGTCTTCTTCCTGTGAATAATTGGTACGCTGGACAGTTTGCATGCTTTCAGTTTTAAAATTCATTGCTAGTAATATTTCAAGCTGGTGGTTGCTTCATTAAAAGAATTATTTTAAAATGTAAATAACATCTTGATTAGCAGAAGAAAGTGTCCCAATGACTTTATAGAGGAACACTTGACATGTGTTCCAAGATTATACCATTTACATTCCAAGGGCACGGTTTGTTCTGCGTTATGTTGATTTAAATTAAGACCTTTGCCATTAAATCAGCTCTCAACCAGCAGTTCTGCCACATTAACATCACTGAAGAGAAATTTGGCCAAATTTATCTGGAATTGGTTGTTTTCAAAACTAAATGCCCTTCATTTCATTTATTTCAAACCGATAGTTTGGTCTTTGGGGCCATCCCCAGAATGGTTATGAGTAATATGATTATCGTAGAACTGAAGGAAACAACATCTGAATTAGAAAAGGCATGAATGAAAGTAACATGGCCTCTTTCTCTCACACTCAAATGACCTTAGTACCTATTACTGGAAACCAGAATTCTGTATCACATGATTATGATACACAAATACAGATTTCAGCAGAGTTTTCCATTCACTAAAGTATTGGGGGAGGTCAAAGCATTCAATAGTAGTACAGGCATGGGCTTGTCTCTAAGATGTCACCCATGATGGGACGCCTTGCTCAAATTAGCTTCATGTATATAGTTGAGCATTAGACTACACAAGGATAATAGCAATGATTTTAATTATAGTGGATTTTCACAAAAATATTTACATAGCACATTTAGATGCCAAATCTCATATTCTGTCAACTTCTGTGTCCTGGATGAAAAGTACACAGTGCTCCTTTGTTGGCTTTGCATATAAACCATGCAATATCCACCCCTTTTTCATAGGTCACAGCCAAATTGCTAAGCTGAGAAAGTTGAGATTTCACAAATTTGCACATATCAGCTCAGTTGAGGTCAGAATTCTATTCTAATTGCAGAACAGAGTGCTACAGCATGCTTCTATTTAGCTTTTTAAAACCACTGTGTTGGTGTCCTGTGAACATTGTGAAAACTCATTAATGGTTTGTTGCTATTTTTAAGTCCATCACCAAGTTTGGCCTCAAAATTCCTGAAATTACACTCTTTGCAGGCTGTTACAATAGCTAAGTAGAAAAGACTATGAGCTAGGACATACCTCATCAAATCATACCCTTAGTCATTAATTCAAGTTAGTGGTTGCCAACTCTTGTTTTAGATTTCAGGTTGCGAAATGCACCACTCTACTATACCCCACTTTTTGTATCATAACCCACTATGATGTGGAGTACATTTCAAAAATATCCCTAGTCTGCTGGTTTGGAAAACATGCAGCAACACAAAATGGGAAACAGCCCAGACATGCTAGTCATGGAAAAGTCTGGGGATTTTTAATTAGGGATGGGATGAATCCTGAATTTTCTGAATCGGATCCAGATCTGAATCCCTGGAAGGTTCTGCGAATCCATGAATCTTGAATCTTTTGAATCCTTTTTTAAAAAAAGGGTTTAAAAAGCAAGGGAAAGAAGGATAATCTTGGGTAAGACACACTCTCTCAGCCTTAGCAAAACCTAGGCAAAGACAAACCTCCCTCTGAAGAAATCTGGCCAGGACAATTGTCATAGTTTTGCCTCAGGATCTCCCCAGATTGAAAATGACATGAAGGTCCTTTCTACACAGGCAGGAAAATGTGGATAATCCCACATTTTCCTGTCTGTGTAAACAGGGCCACATACTACAGTACAGAGATAATCCAACTCAAAACTGGATTTTCTTTGCATAGCTCCTTATGGCATCCTGGGATTTATAGTTTGATGATGCACCAGCACACTTTGGCAGAGAAGGCTGTGACACCTTGTAAAACTACAAACCCCCAGAATTGTGTATGAAAGAGGTTTGCAAGGGAGCTCTGCAAAGGAGTCTTTCAGCTGTCCTTGAAATCTCAAGACTGCATCTTCCAGGCAAGTCTCAAGTCCTGCAACAAAGAAGACACTTTAAAAAAACAAAACAAAACACCAGCCTCTAGTCCAGTCTCAATTCTGCACCCTGCACCTTGCAGTCTGAAGTCAAGTCTCAAGTCCTGCAATAAGGCACTTTAAAAAAAAAAAAGCTTCTAGTCCAGTCTCAATTCTCTACCCTCAAGTCAAGTCTCAAGTCCTGCAACAAGGTACTTAAAAAAAAAGAAAAGAAAAGACCAAACCAAAAAAAAACACAGCCTCTAGTCCAGTCTCAATTCTTTACCCTCAAGTCCAGTCTCAAGTCCTGGAAGGGACTTTCAAGTTAAATCTTTAGTCTAGTCTCAGTAATTCCCAATCCCTACCCTCCAGTCTCAAGTCAAAAGAATAGAGATTATTACTTTGCAGACGGAGGCAGCTCGAGTGGACATATCTTGTGGAAGGAGGTACACTGGCCTACATGTGGCAATCACTGGATGCGATTATGTGACCTTGCCTTCTTCCCCACTACTTCTGATAGGCGTCAGACCCACTGGCCCCAGTATTTATACATGCGATTGATTTTCAGCTCAGAAAATAGTGCTGAACATAAATATTAAATGAACTTAAATATTTAATATTAAATGTTCAATTTAAATACATTAGAATACAACCCCAGATGTAATTTATGAAATTGTTAGCAAAGGCTGTTATTACTCCAAGGGAAGAATTCACCTACTTGCCATCTCCCCCTGTGTGTCTGGTCGCCCAGGTTTTCAGGCATTCTGGTCTCCAACAAACTATTTGGTTGGTGGATTCAAAAGATTCCGTTTGCTTATTTTGGCACAGGGATTCGGATTCGCGAATAAGGATTCAGTTGGCCCATCCCTAATTTTAGTCTATGTTGAAGCCTCCTCGAGTCCCATGTCAGGATAAACACAGGATAATCAAGCAAGGAAGCAATGCCTGTCACAAACACCCAATGCCAGTGCTGTTTGTAACAATAGGTGGTCAGGAAGTTCACTGTCAACAAGGTTAAGAGGAGACATGATAGCCATGTTTAAATATTTGAAGGGATGACGTGTTGAAGATGGAACAAGCTTGTTTTCTGCTACTCCAGAGACTAGGACACAGAGCAATGGATTCAAACTACAGGAAAAGAGATTTCACCTAAACGTCAGGAAGAACTTCCTGACAGTCAGAGCCATTTGACAGTGGAATATACTGCCTCAGAGTGCAGTGGAGTCATCTTCTTTGGAGATTTTTAAGCAGAGGCTGGGCGGTCATTTGCTGGGGGTGCTTTGAGTGTTTGTTCCTGCATGGCAGGGTCTTAGACTCATTTGCCATTGTGGTCTCTTCCAACTCTATGTTTCTCTGATTCTATGCCTCAACCCTCTTCTGCAATATGAGGATAATAATGGATAATCATGGATTATTGATCTCATAGAGCAACAAGTGAACTTACTTGTCAGAATGGCTGGTTTCTATTTCTCTTAATCCATGCTAAACTAGATTCACCAATGTTTTTCCTTTCTTTGACAAACTGACCAGAACAGATGGAGACTACAGCTAAATTTGTGTAATACCCACAGCCCACTTTCATATTCTCAGGAGAAAATGGGCCCTCGTTTCCAAGGAGAAGATATCTGGCTCCCCTGTAGACATCCTATTGGCACTAGGGATGGTTCAAAGTTGAACAAACCAGTTATTAATTCCTAGATAAAGAAACCTGTACTACATTATAAATTGCATTTCCTTTAATATTTTTAAAATGTCTGCTATGGGAATTTTTAGGAAAAGAACACACCAGGCCATTAGAAGTTACAGTTTCTCTTTCAGACTTCTGCACATCCTACCCAATTGGAATGGAAATTTTACCCATGCTTCAGATTATCCCTTAAATTCAGCAATTGCAAAGAGAAACTCAGTCAGATATATGCCTTTTCTGATGGGTGTGAGCATAATCGTTAAATGTTCTGGCATTTATTAAGTATGTAAATTGATATCTAATTAACTAGCTGCAGCTATCTTGTTAAATGCCAATTAAATGTATTAACATTTCCCCACAATTTTAATGTGTCAATAAGAATTTAACTGTACCTTTATTGCCATTGTAATTTTCAGTTAATTACATGACCAAGATGATTTATCTTTTTTTTTTTTTTAGTACAATTACTAAGACTTTCTCTTGGCTCTCTTTAAACAATCAAAGTACTATTTCTCCCCACTGGCTGGAACATATCTTGCTTAATATATCCTGCCATGAACAAGGCTCACTTTATGTTTGAGGAAGTAAAATTTGTGATTAAATCATCACAATAGCAGAAGACCATGCTAGCAAATATTTGCAATGTAAGTATAAATACAAACATTATGTGCTATCTAACAGAATCCTCTTATTAATTATAATAATCCTCTTATTAATTATAAGAGGATTGAATGCAAATCGGATGAGGAAAATTTGTCGTAGTGTTTATCGCACCTGTGTTTCCAAGCAACCCATGCTGGTGATGGACACTGATAATGAGAATCAGTATTATTATTAGCAAGCCTATCTATAAATCTAGGCAGAGATGGAGAATAGTTGATCCTTCAGATATTTTGGCCTACATTTCCAACACCCTCTTACTACTAAACATATTATGTGGAGCTGATGGACACACACACACACACACACACACACACATATTTGGCCAATGCATCTGCAGAGCTAGAGGTTCTCCTCAACTAAAATAGTGACTCTATGAACCTAAGGCCCTTTCTGCAGCTTACTTTCTTGCAGTGGTGTCCAGTGGCAAACCTGGCAGTTGCTCTGTTAGTAAGGGAGCACGATCGCAGTACGGCTGTCTGCATGGACCGGCTTCCTGCAGAAGGGAGTGCAGTGGACACACCACTTCCTTCCGCAGTGCAGCTGGGTACTTTCCTAGGCTGCACTGGGGCAGGAAGCACTGCCACTGTGCTTCCTGCCCTTCTGCAGGACAAGTAAGTGTGGGATGGTTGTGTGATCATCACCATTGATGGGGAAAACCTGTCAATGATTTAACGCGTGATTACACTGTCTGGGGACTGGACAAGGACAGGACTGTGACGACATCATGATGCAGAAGAATCATTGTGGTCCCATCCTTCTCCGGTCCCCATGGTGGGGTGGGGGGAAAGGGCCTAGACATAGTTGGACAACTATTGCCTCTGAAATGCTTTTGGACTGCAGAACCCATCATCTCTCAACATTGATACACTAGGCTGGCATGGCAGTAGTTTAGTCCAAGACAAAATCTTAGACTGTCACACAATATCCACCCCTGCTGTAAGTCGAGAAAATCCCTAATGAATCAAAGGTACGTCCATCTAATTCAGCATCTTCTTTTCCACACTGGACAACCAGATGTCTCTGGAAAGCTCACAGGATGATAGTAAGGGGATCTAATGTCTCCACCTCTGACAGAGGCCAGAAATTCAGCTTCTAAAAGTAATGTGTTCCTATTACTCTTTACAGTGTTCAAAAAGCAATTCATTGTTAATCCTTACAGTGTTTTTAAGAATGTAATTCACTACCTTAATTCTTAGTTTTTGCTACTTAAAAACAAGATTAATAAGACAATGGCCTCTAAAAATGCCCCTAGAAAGTCACTGAAAGTAACTGAATATATTATTCATTACACCAGGGGTGGGAATTATGGAATCCTCTATATGTTGTTGAATTGCAAAACCTACCAGCCCTAACCAGCAAAATAAATGGTGAGGAAAGCTGGAAGTTGTAATCCAGCAATATTTGTAGGGCCACACTGCACCCAAAAAGTAGCTCTTTTGAAATATAACTTCATTATGCACTTGTGGGCCTCTGAAACACTACATGGCAACTAGTAGCTGTTCTGGTTGAGGAATACCTAGAGAGCTTTACTGGAGGAGCCACAGAAGCCTCTCTCACACACACACACACAATGATTTTTTCTTTCCTGCATTGCTGTTGGAGTATGTTTAAAGCAATCTGTCAATGGAGGATTCAGATATTTAAAGCTATGAGGAAAGGAGAACTGATCAGAAAAAGGAAGTCTTATTGGGGAGTGATAAGAATAACAGGAACAGCAGCAGCAACAACAAATCTATGCTTCTTCTCTTCTTCACTCCCTTAATGTTTCTGAGTGGTACAGGTGCTATATTTAGATTTAACCTTTTAAAATAAAAAATTCTTAAAAGGACTTATTAACAGATCTCAAATTCTGACTGGTCTGAAGAAAGAAATGCTAGTTCCTTATTGTTTCAAGAGATCTGTGGCAGAAGATCCTTATGCCAGAAGGGAAAAATATTTATTTATATTTATATTTATATATTTATATATATATATATATATATATATATAGAATGAGAGAGAGAGAGAGAGAGAGTTTTCTTTCCCTTTTGCACTATAAGAGCAAAACTGGAGAATGTGGCATCAAAAGTTTGTTTTCTCCAGTCTATGGGAAATCATTTTAGTGCCATCAGGTGAATACAGCCATTTCCACACTACGCTGTTATAGTGCTATTATTCCACCTTCCCTGTGGAATTCTGGAGTTTGTAGTTTACTGAGGCCAAAGACCTCTCTAGCTGAGAATTCTAAAAGCCCCTCTGTAAACTGCAAACCCCGGATTCCATAGGATATTGAAAGTGGAATAATAGCACTATAACAGTGTAGTGCTGAAATGGTCTTAGGCTCAAAGAGAATCTATACACATGTGCGCATGCATGCGAACACAGAGAGAGAGAGAGAAAGAGAAAGAGAGAGAGAGAGAGTATATGCTGTTAGTGCTATATGCAGATATAAGGTAAATGTAAGTCTATGTATGTCTTTGTTTGGTCATTGCAGAGGATATTATTCCCTTCCAGTCAAAGACCAAAGTCACCCCCCCCACACACACCTCTGGATTTATGTTTGAGAGATTGCAGTCTAGCCATTTTGAGGCTGGTAGAGAGTGGAGGGGGGGATCAGAGAAGTGTCTGACCAAGTCCCTGTGTCCAGATGCAGAATGATTACATCATCTGCTGACAACACTGGAGGACCCCGGAGGATTTCAATGGGTGAGATAGCTATTCTAAGTCTGGCTAGAGGGACATGACCTATAGCTTTTCTACTCTTCCCCATCACAGAATGGCCAGCGGGAGATGCTTCAGTAGCTCAGTGGTAAGTCCTGAGCAGGTTGAATGGTCAGCTGTAGTACTGCTCTGAATTTATAACTATTACTTGATGCTATGCCATACAGAATCTTGCCCATAGTATGAACAAGGACAGGTATCTCTGTCATCCAGCACAACCACACCTTCATGCTTCTGCATTAAATGAGTCCAGCTTTAGCTTAGAATCATTCACTTCCCTCTCATGATCTTGCTTCTTTTACTTCTTTTAAATCTCCATTTTAAACTCTTGAGTGATTTATCAGTATGGAGCTAATGCACCCTGATCTAGCACTCTCTTCCTTGGAAATGGAAGCTTTGCCTTCCTTGGTTTTCATATTCACTCAAACAGAGGGGGAAGCAGTCTTTGGACATGTTTCTTTGTGTGTGTAGATCTACTCTTTTCATTTCAATGGGTGAATAAATTCATTTAACATTTATGTGGTTGTTCATGAAGGGCTCCTTGGTTTTCATTTGCTACTTTAAATGGGGAGAAAACTTTACTGAACAAGCTTCACAGTCATCTAAATTAGGTGGTGACACTCAATTTTTTCTCCTTTTATCACTTTCTGTATGCGCTTCTTTCCTGTAAAGTATCAGGCATTTCCTTTTAGAGCATTTCTCTATAAAGGAGATGATATCCCTCTCAACTCAAATTCTTCTTCTATATAACTTGACACATACATTATCAATATTTCATAGGAGTTCCACTTAGCATACACAGATAATTTGATCTCTCTCTCTCTCTCTCTTTCTTTGCAAAGTTAGGATGAACGTTCAGTGCAAGAGTACTTGGAAATCCAAGCACTTCTTCTCAGATTGTTATGAGCATAATCAAACACTACTGATCAGAGTTTGGAAACATTGGTCAAGTTTCTAAATCACAGTTTGTGTTGTGTAACTTTTCAAATCCATAGCTACATTGCAGAAACACATCAGAACACTGTTAGTGAATTGTGAAGATGTGCATCTGGGCACTGTTACGAGTGTCCCATGCACTTTGGACATTTCCGAGGTGCATTGGATGCTTCTGATGCACTTTGGGTACTTCTGATGCACTTTGGGCACTATCATTTTTTTCCAGCACTCCCTAGCCAGAGTCCAGATGTGAATCAGGGAATACCCCAATATGTACTGGTGCCCACTGTGAATCGGGCTATAGTGCTGGCTACCATGGTGCAATGGATGCCCATATAGTGTAATATCACAGCAGCCTCAGGGTGAATATGGACATCACAAAACTACCCCCTTCAATTTTGTGCATGCATGAGGCCGTTTATGAAGACATATGTCCCAAGAAGAATGGCAGCCAGGATTTATTTGGACTACAAACTCCAAGAATCATCCCTCAACCAGCATGGGAAGAGCAGTTTCTGAGACATGTGGCCCAAACTAGGTGCTGATGATCATTATCTTCATCATCACCACTATGACTATCATCACCAGTCATTGTCACTACCATCATCTTTACCTTTATTTGTATCTCACCTGTCCCTATACTACAGGGCACCATGCTGGCTTACAAATAGAACAAATATAATAAAGTTAAAGCACACAAAGGCATGTTGTTGTTGTTAGTATCCCACTTTTTCTCTAGTTCAGGACTCAAAATGGCCTACAACAAGTTTGTCCAGTTCTGGGCACCTTATTTCAAGAAGGATATTGACAAGCTGGAACATGTTTAGAGGAGGGTGACCAAAATGGTGAAGAGTCTGGAAGCCATGCCCAATGAGGAGAGACTTAGGAAGCTGCGGATGTACAGTCTGCAGAAGAGAAGGTTAGGAGGCAACATGACAGCCATGTTTAAATATTTGAAGGGATGTCATGTCTAGGAGGGAGCGGGCTTGTTTTTGGCTGCTCCAGAGACTAGGACAAGGAGCAATGGATTCAAACTGCAGGAAAAGAGATTTCACTTAAACTTCAGGAAGAACTTCCTGACAGTCAGAGCTGTCTGGCAGTGGAATATGCTGCCTCAGTGTGGTGGAGTCTCCTTCTTTGGAGGTTTTTAAGCAGAGACTGGATGGCCTTTTGTCAGGAATGCTTTGAAGATGTGCATGTGGGTTCCTGCATGGCAGGGAGTTGGACTGGATGGCCCCTGTGGTGCCTTCTAACTCTATGATTCTATGATTCTAAGTTGAAAAACACAATCTGACAGGCTTTACAATAAAATGCAATTAAATTCCCAATAGCATTAAAAAACAATTTGAAAGATAGAATTAATACAATAAAATTAGTTTTAGAGCAGTACAATTAAAAGCAGTAAAGCAGTCTATTAAAACTCATTTGTTTAAAAATATCAAATTCTTCCAAGCCCGTCATTTTTTTTAAAAAAAAAATAAAAAAAATAAAAGCTTTACTGCCAGCAGAAGGACTACAAGGAGAAATAGCTGTGGTTCCCCACTTCTCTCTCCTAGATTGAGGAACTAAGAGTCCTTGCCACAGGTCAACTAATCTGGTCTTTGTCTGAGGTTACCTCTGCCAACTTTTGCTCACCCGAGTACTCTGACCAGACAGTCAGAGTTAACATCAACATTCTACTCAAGCATTTTCAAGTAATGGAGTCTCAGGATATGTACACGGGAAATGCACAGACTCGTTGATACTATTTTAGGTTACTTATTATATGTAGGTATACAGATAGACAAACATATACATCCCCCTTTAGGGATGAACGCAGACATGTCAAGTTTATGCACATGTCAATGTCTGTGTGCATAAGCTTAATTATATTACATTACATGTAAAGCATCATACATTCATTACCTAACATCATATGGTTTTCCAGATCATCACTTTCATAAGGACTTTCATAGGACTAAGCCTTTATCTTTGGCCATTTCCACACTACACTGTTATAGTGCTATCATTCTACTTTCAACATTCTGGGCAATTCTGGGGCTTGTAGTTACCTGAGGCCAAAGAGGTCTCTGCTGAGAATTCTAAATGCCTCTCCCTAAACTGCAAACCCCAGGATTCCATAGGATATTGAAAGGAGAATAATAGCACTGTAACAGTATAGTGTAGAAACGGCCTTTCTCTATATCTTTTACTGATTTTGTAATAGTTGATACATGCAAGAACAGGACCTGTGAAAACAATTCACTTTACCTGTTTATCCAGCAGTGCTTTCATACCTTTCATAGTGCCTGTTAATGCATTTCATAAAGGCTTTTACATGTACAGAATTCTGTCCCTTGTACCATATTCATGGCTATCTAACCAAACCTCTAGTAATGTATTCATTCAAGTGAGGAAATATACATCTCTAACAGCTTCTGTGACTAACATAGGCATTCAAGGGTTGAATCTCCTTGAGTATTGTTAAATCTTAACAGCATCACTATTACATCAGCATATAACTATCTTAGCATATACGTATCTTAAGATAGCCCCAGCAATTGGGCAGTTTATCAGGAACAGTATAACTGCTTTAACCAGCTGCCTTCAAACACTGGAGATATGCCAGAAAGGTGCCCTAATTTTTGAGCTCTATCGTAACTCTTTTATTCTCTGCTTTACCCACTCAGCTAATCAGTTGCCCATAGGTGTTCACTACCTCTTGATTATCTGTATCCAATTAAAACAAGGATCTAATCAATAATCCCACCTGGGGTCCAATAGAAATAGTAACCACACCATTTCCTTCAGTTAGTGCACCTACAACAAGATCTGTTATGGTCAATCTAGTGTATGTGGTCTTTTCTTGATTACAATTGTGCATTCTCTTATCTTATTTACATTCCAATTCAGCCAGCCTTTTTCCTAGACTGAAGCCAATGCCAGTTCCTTAATGTGTGATATAGACACACACCCTTACAAATTTAACTTCTTGTATCAGTTCTTCTGCTTTTTATCTTACATTTCTAGGTTATACTAGATTACATTCTGTACTTCAAAATTATACGCCCAAGTTACAAAGTCAGCAACTGAATATTCTGTCCTGCAACCAAGGAGGGGTCCATTCTAGCTTCTCTGGGACAGGAATTCTAGAGCCTAGGACGTAGTTTATTTTGAGGGGGCCTCAATAAATAATGCCATACACAATGCCATAGCATCATTCCGGAATGCCTTATCCTATGCGAATACTTTATGTTACAAGTACAGTGGTACAGGGGATAACCAAGGATGGGAGGATCCATCCTGCCTTTTCTTGTTCACTCTGGAATTTTATTGAGTGAGATATTCTGCTTCACTTTCCATTAAAACACTGCAGGATCAATGAAGCAGTACCTGTTATCCTTAGATATCAGTAAAAAACAATGCTGTATCAGTTAAATATATGGATATGTATATATGGAGATTGTCAACAGGGCAGAGTATTTGTTACATGGGGAGCCTCCACCTCCAGCTAGTATTTGTTTTGTATTTTTCATTTTTACTTAATGTATTTTAATTTATCCAACTCAATTGGGCACTGAAGCAGGCAGCATTATTGTAACAAACTATTTTTCTGAAGATCTTAATTTCAGGGTCCCTACTAAAACAGTAAATGATTTTGCCTCCTCATTGTGCTTTTTTCCCCCCTGGGTTTAGAATTATTAATGACCATCAGATTCAGAACAAATATGCCAGATGGAAAAATCATTATGCTAGCTCTGTTTTCTGAAGAGGAATTTGTAATGCATCCTTCAGTAATGTATCCTTAATTTTCAACTGAGCACATTTCTGAAAATACTTGGAATTTGGGGCATCATTTCCTTCTCTCTTCTTATAAATGATGTGGTGCCTCAGCTTATTGAATTTGACATCTAAGTTGAATAATACCCCAAGAAGCATTTTTACATATTGAATTTCAGTCTTTGAGGACTAGCAAACAATAAAAAGTACCAGAAGAACTGAAAGGAAAGGAGAATTAACTGAGGAATCATACACATAGATCTCTTCATCTCCACAGCAGCCCAGTTTAAGATGAAACCACGGGTGAATGATAATAACAAATAAATTTGAAGGAAAGGGAATCATTATGAGCTTCTGTGCTAAAGACATGTCAGGAGTCACATATCACCTCTTCAGAAACATGGGATGTTTACTGTAGTTAAATACATGTTCATACTTATTCAAGAGTGAAAGCCTTTTCTTGTGTTGAATTGTAACACATGAGAACACAATAAGAGCCATTAGCTGTTGAATTGGACCAAAGGCCTATGTAGTCCACCATTTGTTCACACAGTAGTCAATTCATTGCCTGTAGGAAATCTCCCACCAGGATATGGGTGCATTTACTTTCTCTATTTTGTACTCTCCAGCAACTGATACACAGAAGCATGTTGTCCCTGACTGATGATAGCATCTTCAGTTCCATTGTGAGCATATCCTAGAGTTTTCTTGGAAAGATTTTATTTAGAGGAGGTTTGCCACTGACACCCTTTGAGGCTGAGAAAGTGTGACTTTTCCAATGTCTCCCAGTGAGTTCCAATGGCAGATCAGGGATTTGAACTCTGGCCTCCTGGAGTCCTAGTCTAAGACTCAAACCACATAGAAAGGAATGTCTTCTTTCTAGGTTAATGCAATAGCAGCAGGTAGCCTGGTGGCTGTCTAATCACCATGAACCTGTCCCTAGCATGTTCTTGCTGAATACAGACTCTTGTCCACTCTGCAATCCACACTTCAGCTCTTTGGTCTTCTTCCCCCACTGTCAATTTATGGAATTATATGTGGAACGTTTTCCATTCCTGTACATATAAACTGGAAGGTAGAACAATGTTTGATCTTATGTACTCCAAAAGGGTTTCCATCCTGTTTTACTCCCTGATAAATACGGCTGGCTTGATGTTTCAAGGAGGATCGTGAAAGTCAAGGTGAGTTGTAGGCAAACTTGCTATACATTCAGAATTACAGTGTAAATTACACAAAGAGATATGCTGAGCGCTGCAAGAGCAACGTCAGACAAATTCATATGCTAGACTCACCTGGGAGGGGAATGCAGAACTGTCAACCCCCTATCCCATTAGTTGAATCAAGCTGTAAAGCAATAAAAGGACTATAGCTGGCAGTTCACGGAAGGGGTGTGTGTGCTTCTCTATTTTCAGTGGGCAGCAGCAGGCTGCAAAAATCTGCAGATTCTGTGCTTACGTATGCACATATCTCTACGTGTGCACACATGTGTATATCTGGATATATGTATGGGCACTCACTCACTCATTCACATCATGAAGACACTATAATTCAGTTAACATGGACATTTTTAAAAGTACTGAAACATTTTGTAGGCGAATCGACATACATTCCTTTGTGCATTAGGGATGGAAAGAACATTCATTATGTATTCAACTTTCTGGCTGAAAAGTATGAACTTTGGAAACCCTGTTGGGAAGAACACAGGCAACCATAAGGTTGCCATGAGATTCTTTGAACTTCACAAGTATCTGTCTGAACAAAAATATACATGTGATTTTTCTGTGTGCAAAATGTGCTTTCTTGACACAAGTCCATGTGCATTTCTGCAGAGGAAATGTGTTTTCTGCACCCCAAACCGTGCACAAGTCTGCTCAGAAAGCTTGCTTTTCTGTGTGTGAAATGTGTCTTCTGTAAGAAAAAGTATATTTCTGCCCAGATGAATATTTCCCAAAGCATGAATAGTGAACTAGAACTGTGCAGAGATTTTCGTATTCTCATCTAGTGGGAAGAATACTGCAGGATTTATTTGTTCTTGTCTGCAAAAAATAAAGACCCTGAAAACATACCCCTATCTCCTGGGTGCTGATTCTATCCACTCGTTTATGGATTCTGGAAATACTTACGCATCTGGTCCTACACATTTGCTGCTTTCTCAGAACAGATAATATCTAATGTCAGAGCATGTAGTGTTGGATTTCTCTGGCATCCCTAGTGGTGTCCTTTTTATGTGTTAGCTTCTTCTCTCCTGCCTGCAAGCCAGTTGCTTTTGCAATAGTTATGTAGATCCAGAAGCAAGTATTGCATTTGACACTTGTTCAAAAGTTGCACAGAAACTAAGGTTATTAGCTACTCTTATTTGTTAGAAGTGTAACAATGCTTAGCACTGAAGAACCCAGAATCCCTTGCAGTGGGACAGCAGTAATAGAGTTAGTTAGTTAGGTTGACCCAAAGTGTCCTCCTTCTTGGCTCTACATATCCTAGTCCCTCTGTGATTTAAACTGATACTCTTAGGAATTTCTCTGACTCTTCTCTTTGACCCCTCCCCCTTCTTCCCAGTGTTATCCCGCTGGAAAACCCTGTCCTGGGGTCTACAATTTTGATATTAAAACATGATTCAATGTGCCTGAGAGGTCACCCGGATGGGCACGTAGGCAGCAATGGTCAAACAAACGAAAACTAGGTCAGGCCAGTAAAATCCCCCATCATGTAGCCCCAGGAGATCTCAACCTGCGCAAACCCACAGTAGACAAAGGGTCCTCAGCCCCTGACTTGAGGGGATTAGCGTGTTTGCCCCAAGTTGAGCAAATATACTATCAGGCGAGGACCATTTACATGAAGTCACACCACAACCAAATGCAGCCGAAGATCCTGAGACTTTGGCAACACCTTGTAATCTCATCATGCAAAGGAAGTTACCGTTGTGGAGCTTCTTTCTTGTTGCAACACCCATTGTTCTCCCCAGGAAAGGATTAGCTCTCCAGGTACTTTTCCCCCTACAAGTAGTCCCAGTTTTTGAGTGGTTCTTTGGATCAGTCCCGGTCATCCCAGCTGACCATTTCTCTGTCCATTGAGTAATCCCCTCAGCCCTCTCTGTGCTGAGCTCCACTTCTCTACTGTTTTTCCTGGACCAAGGACTTCAGGAAAAGGTGCAGTATTACCGCAGCTACAACCCCTTCAATATTCCCCTATCCCGTTTCCTCTCTTTTACTTCTTAATAGGTCTTGAGTGAGTGTGTGAGTGATTGCTTTGCTGTGTGAGACTTTCCTTCAATAAAATCATTTATTTGACATTCTTGTTTGTTTTTTGGCTTGGCCTGACTCTGTAAAAACTGGGTAAAAGACCCCGCTAGGTTACCCTACCCCTTGCTTTGCTATTGCTTGTGCTCTGGCTAGTTTCCATTCCCTATCACGTGGAGCACATTGCGGTGTCCCGCAAGGGACCCCAGAAATCAGGGTAACACCAATCCTTCCTGAAAATGCTGCTAAACTAGATAGCCCCCAGTAACTTTCCTATCTTAGTATAGAGTTCCTTTAATAAAGCTTTAGTTTATTTTTTCCTTTAAGCCATGTGTCTTGCTCTTTAACCAGCTCCACTGCTCTGCCGCAAATAGGTGCTCTCTGACATTATTAACAACATACTAGGATGGAGTGATGACTGAAGGACATCAGTTGCATTAGAAAAAGGGGAAATCTTATTAGGCTCCTTCCTGTGCTGCAGAAGAATGATGCATCTCAATCTGTATTATAATAACCATAGTTTGGGACTGAAAACAGCAGGAAAAAAAACATTTGAAATGGGGGGGAAAATCCCAACAGTCTGGAGAGACGAAATAGTGCAGTTAAGACAAAACGGAAGGGTGGCTACAATTTTCTCAAGCAATGAAGAACAGCAAATCATGCAAATTGATAATACACAAACTTAGGTGATTAAATTTAATTTGGTTGTTAGCGGATTCCCAAGACAGCAGTGTATTTGTCAGCATACAAAATATATAGCAATAACAGAGAGTAAATATCTATAGCTTTATAGTGAGCTTGGTTGATATACAAGTTTGAAAAACCAAAGAAGGGTGATTTTATGAAGACCAATATAGGCTTTACAGGGCTTGGGACTACAAATGGCTACATCCTTGTGTGGTTAATCATTACACATGAAGCTTGAAAGCAGGTCTCATATGGTTCCTCATTATTTGTATTCCCTAGAAAAAAAGGACCAGAAAGAAATATGGCAGTGGTGCCACAAGGAGATCACTTGTTTCCTCTTCCTTGTAAACTCCAAGCCTTAATGCACCAAATACTTCCTGGTCATCACTATGGGGTGCTTCTTTGCCATCAAATCATTTTTGACCCATGGCAATCCTATGAACAAGAGACCTCAAGGAGACCCATCACCAATACCCCTGTCCAGGTCTTGCACAGTCAGGAACATGGTTTCCTTGATTGAATCAATGTATCTCTAATGTGGTCTTTCTCTTTACCTACTGTCTTCCACTTTTCCAAGCATTATCCTCTTTTCCAGTGAGTCATGTCTCCTCATGATATGTCCAAAGTAGGACGGTTTTAATTTAGTCATCTTGACTTATAAGGAATATTCAGGCCTGACTTGCTCTAGGAGCCATCTATTTGTCTTTTTTTTTTTTTTTGGTAGCCCATGGATTCCATAGAACTCTCTTCCAGCTCCACACTTAAATGAGTTGATTTTCTCTCTATCAGTTTTCTTCACTGCTTTCACGACCATACATAGAAAATGAATGCTGTGAATACTTGTGTTTAAGTCAAAAAAATTATGCCAAAATATTGACCAAAGAACCTGGGTCAGTATGTCTGCTGTGGTGCTACTTCTGGCCTTTTATAATGCCTGCTTGAAAAAAAAATGGTGATGGTGGTGGTACTCTTTGGTGCTTCTCCACCATGGTGCAGAAAACAGTGGGGCTCAGTGCTTCCTTTAGGTTCTCCCCAGACAGACTAAGCTCTTGACTTAGTCCATCCTGGGAGAACCTGAGGAAAACTCTCATTCCCCTCTGCTCTTCCCACTGTAGTATTGGTTCTTTGGGGATTCTCCAGCAGGGTGAGGATAGTGGAGTGGGTTGAGAGAACCTGAAAATGGTGACAGCAATGGTGCTTTTGCCTCTCCATGGAATGAATCTGATTAGACCTGTGCTGATTCTCCAAAGTTATTTTGGCCACAAAACTTGCCCTCAACTTACACATGAGGTAGACATATATACAAGTTTATATGGTATACTATGGCATGAACGATTCTGAATTTAGTACTTAATGATACACTTTTGAGGATCTTTTCTATTTCATCATAGCTGCCTTTCAAATTCCTAGTTTTCTTCTGTTTTCTTGATTACGGTCTCCACATTGATTTATGACTGAGCCAAGGTATAGAAAATTTTTGACCATTTCTATATCTTCATCATCCACTTTAAATGGCATGAGATCTTATATTTTTCTCTCCCAAAGGCACTTTTTGAGAAATAGCACAATAGCTCCTGATTGTTAATAATGTGGCTCCCCCTAATTCCAATTGCTTGCATTCCTGAGCTTGCAAAACTAAAATCCTTCCACCCAGAGTCAGAAAATAACTTGGCATACAAGTTTTGACATACAAGTCTATATCATGGCTGGGATTATGATGTAGCTCTTTTAGGATGCCCAAATGATTAATATCAGTGGCAGCTGGTGGCTTCCATGTCAGTGAGGTACTGTTTTAGTCGGAGTTGTACCCCAAAATAAATTCAGCACCATGGATAGCTCATTTTGATTTCAGACTAAAACGCAGAGCAGATCCACTGCAGCACTGAAAGGGAAGACACCACATGCTATTGCTTTCTATTAAAAGAATAAGTAGAAGGTTGAAGCATAAAAGAATAAGGAGGAATAAAACCAAAAATCTGGGACAAGGGATCCTGAAGATAAAAGTGCAATATTCTCATAGTACATAGAATCATAGAATCATAGAAATGTAGAGTTGGAAGAGACCACACGGGCTATCCAGTCCAACCCCCTGCCATGCAGGAACACCCTCAAAGCACTCCCAACAGACGGTCATCCAGCCTCTACTTAGAAACCTCCAAAGAAGGAGACTCCACCACACTCCGAGGCAGCATATTCCACTGCCCGACAGCCCTGACTGTCAGGACGTTCTTCCTGAGGTTCAGGTGGAATCTCCTTTCCTGCAGCTTGAATCCATTGCTCCTTGTTCTGGTCTCTGGAGCAACAGAAAACAAGCCCTCTCTCTCCTCTATATGGCATCCCTTCAAATATTTAAACATAGTTATCATGTCCCCTCTTAACCTTCTCTTCTGCAGACTAAACATACCCAGCTCTCTAAGTCTATCCTCATAGGGCATGGCTTCCAGGCCTCTCACCATTTTGGTTGCCCTCCTCTGGACTTGCTCCAGCTTGACCATGTCCTTCTTGAATGGGGGTGCCCAGGACTGGACACAGTATTCAAGATGAGGTCTAACCAAAGCAGAGTAGAGTGGTACCAGTACCTCCCTCGATCTAGACACCATACTCCTATTGATGCAGCCGAGAATTGCATTGGCTTTCTTGGCTGCCGCATCACACTGCTGACTCATGTTCAGCTTGTGGTCTATTAAAACTCCTAGATCCCTTTCACACGTACTGCTATCCAGCCACGTGTCCCCCATCCTATATTTCTGTATTCCGTTTTTTCTGCCTAAGTGTAGGACCTTACACTTCTCTCTGTTGAATTTCATTTTGTTAGCTTTGGGCCAGCTCTCCAATCTATCCAGGTCATTTTGAATTTTGATCCTGTCCTCTGGCATATTAGCAACCCCTCCCAATTTGGTGTCATCTGCAAATTTGATGAGCATGCCCTCTATTTCTTCATCCAAGTCATTGATGAAGATATTGAACAGCACTGGGCCCAGGACAGAACCCTGTGGCACCCCGCTAGTCACTTCTCTCCAGGATGAAAAGCAGCCATTCGTGATCACCCTTTGGATTCAGTCGGTCAACCAATTACAAATCGAAGTAACAGTAGCTCTGTCCAGCCTGCATTTTACTAGCTTCTTTGCAAGATTGTCATGGGGAAAGATATGCTACATCCACAGCATTCCCTTCATCTATCAAGCTAGTAACTCTATCATAAAAAGAGATAAGATTAGTCTGGCATGACTTATTTTTGAGAAATCCATGTTAACTTCTCATGATTACTGTGTTGTATGTTTGGTACAGTAACTGGAGACCAGAAACCTGAGACTTGAAAAAATGGAAGATGATTCATTTGTAATATTCACTAAAATATTCACTAAAATCCAGCTGGTTTTGATGGAACAGTTAAGTACTTCCACTGAAGACAAATTAGAATCGATCAGACTTACTATTTGTTTCTGTGGGTACTTCATGTCCTGCATAATTCACTGTTAATGGGAAAATATGAATATAGCATGTAATTCACATTTCCTAAAGTCTGTAGTCTGAAAAATATTGCCTTGGTTCAATCTCCACATTATGCCATGGAGTTTTTTTCTTATAATATGTGTTTATATGTGTGTGTGCTGACCATACTACTGGCAGGTGTGGGCTGTATTCTTTCTGTGACACATTCATTTAATTGTCCTTGTCATTCCCTTGTGCTAATATCCTCTCTAATTCCACAGTATGTTACTGCCATTAATGGATTAGTCACACACTTCTTCTTTTAAAAAAATATATTAAGAAATTAGCCAGAGAAACAATGGACAATTGCAAACAAACAACTCTACCATGCAGTGCAATGACAAGGATATAGAATGTCATTTCTATTAACATAACAGAGCTAAAGTTAGAAAGACAGGCAAGTTGAGTATATTTTTTTTTTAAAAAAAACCCTCTTTTTCATAGATTGATAATAATTTATGCCACTTTTCTAAATTTATGCCACTTAGGGTATTACACAAGCTAAAATGTTTGAATAAATTGAATAGATTGAACCACAGGAATTTGAGTGTTAGGGATGTAATATTTGGCTGATTTGTTCTTGAAAGAAGCAATGGGTATGTTAGCTATTTTCTTCCCGCTGGAAGAAGCTTTGAAAACTATGGTTTTCTAAGACTATTCATAGTTTGGGACTTGTTGCTGTGGTGTTGTTGTTGCTGTCTGCCCTCAAGTAGTTTCTGACTTATGGTGACACTAAGATGAACACATCATGAAGGGAGGGGCTTATGGATGAAAGGAGTTCTATATAAGGCAAAGTTTCTGTTTGTCTCGAGCCTTCAGTGAGAACTTGCCAGAGAGAAGGTAGCTTGGGTATGATTATGCAGCTGAGGAAAAGACACAAGGAATTGATGTCTGAAGAAGGGATTGAGTGTCAAAGTCTACCAGAAGTTTAAACTGTTAATGTGTCAACACTGTGCTATAACTGAACTCAAACAAGATACTTTATTTCTATTGTCACTATAATAAATGTTACAGTTTGTTTTATAACTACTGAGTGAGCCTGAATTGCCTAAATTCACTGATAATAAATAAAACATCCTACCTTAACAGTTTGGTTCTGTGGAACAATTACAATTCTAGCTCTATTACACAAAGATTGTGATAAAAAGGAGTGATATTGACAGGGCATCTTATTGGAATGGAATTGCCACACCAATCTGAGGGAGAATAAAGGTCTGTGAAATTCACCTATTGGATTTCCATGGCTGTGCAGGATTGAAACTCTGGTCTTCACAGTCATAATCCAATATGCGCAAACCACTACATCATGCTGGCTCCTTAAATTTGGGACTTATTCTATGCAAAATTTGCATATTTTTTGACATATAAAATCATTATTTTCTATGCAGCATATAGCTTTTTTTGTGCAATCATAAAACATTTTCAGAGAAGATAATGTTCTTTTCTTTAAAAAAAATATGAATTTTGTGCAAAATAAGTCTCTGTGGTGCATGAAAGGGAGTCATGGGGTGTTTGTTTTGGCAGGCCCCCATCTTCTAACTTACCCTCCAGTCCCTGGGAATGCTGACAGCAGTGGGGAAAAAGGCTGGTAATGTGGTATTACAAAGCAGCCGAGGAAAATCAGGTGGAGTCAACAGGAATGGCAAGAAGTTCAGAAGGGGGCAAGAAGAAGCAGAAAGGGAAAGAGAAGAGGGAAACCAGAGTGAAAAGGCAAACTTGGAAGGCCGAGAGAAAGTGACAGGGAGAGCAGGCAGAGACAGGAGGAAGAAAACCTTGGAAGGAACCTGAATGGAAGCAAGAAGGGGTAGAAGGGATAGGGGAGCTGGATATTGAAGGAGGTGATTGAGGAAGGCAGGGACAGGTAGCCGGCATGAGTGAAAGAAGGGAGGATGGAGGCCTGGCAGGAGAGGAGGCTGGGAGCAGGGCAGAGCTAGGTATAATAGGAGGCATGGAGGGAGACTTGGAGATGCAAAGAGATAATTAGAACACCTGGACTCCAGGGGGAGAAGGCTGAAGGGAAGCTGATACCCTGCTGAGACGAAGAGAAACTACCATGTTTGTGAGACCTCATCTAGGGTTTGGGAGCCCTAGATGAGGTGGAAAGACTCAGGTGGATGTGTGGAAGAGGCTTTCAAATTATTGAGGTTTGAAGAGGAGAGAATGGAAAAGGAATTTCTCTCTTAAATGAGGACAGGAAAAGAAGGGGTGAGAAAGTGTGTGGCCTGAAGGTTTAAGGTTGCCTTATCACTTGCTTGAAATTTCTATCTCTAATATATATTTTTTCTGGTTAAGTTGTTCTTGTATTTGAGTGTCAGCTGGCTGGGCACACTAATGCCTCTGTTAGCTACATAAGACTTACCATCTGGTGGCAATAAAATCCACTGGCCATCTGCCTTATTGGTGTCTGGAGTTTAGTTAAGAAGAATGGCTCCATAGACCACAGTTGGCCCAGCCCCTTTGCCAAGAGGGTCTGAAGCTACAGTCCCAAACTGTGAAGACTTTCATTAGCTCAGGATGCTTCTCTTCAGGATTTTCCAATACTTTCTAACCATTTTTAAAAAATATTTTCAAATATTGTTTCCATGCCTACTCCCTCCAAATTAATGTATCTTTTTGATCCAACAGAACAATGCAATATGGTGTCTTTTGATGCAATGCAACACAAGTGGATGCAACATATGGCATTAAGAGTAGCAACCCCCAAGTCTTCCTCACTCTAGGGAGAGTCATATGCTCCCTGTATTGAAAGAATGTATAAGAAAGACCACATTGACTATTACCACCTCTTGCCCAGAGGTGTGCCATTATTATTCTTCCTGATGGCAATGCCCCCAACAGAAACCCTTTCCATCACATGCATTCTTGGATCATGTTGGAATCTTCCATATTTTCTGAGGTATGCTTCTAGAACTCCTTGCATGAAATGCTCTATATGAGTAAATCCATATGCATGTAAAGCTGGGCCAATCCACAAATGGTGGAGAAACACATCTTCTGCAACTCAGTACTGAATCTCTACTAACATAAAACAAACCCAGGCAGGGCCAGGGCCACAGGACTAGTAGTACATTTGTTTGGGTATTGTATGAAACTCCCTTCTCTCAATCTCTCTCTCTCTCTGTCTCAAAGTTCAGTTCCATAACTCAAGGCACTTTTCCCTCACCTTCTAAAGCAAAAGTAGAAAATGTGTAGACCTCCAAAGTTTGTTGGCATGCCATTCCCAGCATTCTTCACCAGAGATCCCTGGATAGGTCACATGACGCACATAGTATTGTTTGCTCTGCACACCTCAGGGTCACCTGCCTCAGACAGCATCATTACTCTGCCTAGCTTACTAGGCAACTTAGCTTACTAAACAAGCCAGCTTACTAAACATGCTGGCTAGGGCTGATGGAAATTGCAGTTCAACCAGATCTGGAGGGTTAAATATTACCCATTTGATATAAAGAATGCTTGTAAGAATTCCATTATATTTCAGCTGTCTTCTTAAAAAGAAGACTATTACTGGATTGGATGAAATCAATGGTCAGTTCTAGGCTCATTATAGAAATAACTAGAGGCTTCCATTGTAACTGGGTATAGTATTGCAGCTGGAGGGTGTTTCTGGTCTCTTGTAGGGTGCTGTCTTACATGTTGAGGTCTCAGACTGTACCAAACACTGGTATAAGCAGTGCTTATAAAGTTAAGCTAAGCTGAGTAAAACAAACAAGCGAGCAAATAAATGAATTCATAATGCTTCATCACTGCCAGAAACTAAGCCTTAGGAGAAGTACTTCATGGGGGGCGGGGAGGTTTACAAGCTTGGAATGGTGTGTGTGTGGGGGAATTAGAAACCTGGAAAACCACCAAATAGTGTTGACACATGGAGGGTGACATGGCTATCTGGAGAAGGCCAGAAAGCTAGACAAGGACTCCAAAAAAGACCTATAGCTCAGTGCCTCCGTCTAACAAGAAACACACAAGTGAAAATAGTAAACAGCATGCTATATTTTACCATTTGATGTCCCTGCTGAACACATGGCTGAAGATACTCTACAGCCTGAAGCAACCAGACTTCCTGCTTCCAGATATAAAAGGCAACCAGACTAGCAGCTGGGTTTTACATCAACACTGGGGATAGAAGAGTATTCTCTACTGCAACTGAGAGTAGAACCTGATTAGGTTAGGTTCAGGTTGAATAGTGGATCTCTTGCTGTTGCAGCAGTGAATTTGGGGAATTAGGGCTGTATACTCTTATGGGAGCCATCCAGGTGCTAGATCTTACACCCAAAAGAAGTTAAGGATTAGGAGAATTCTTGTATAATCTGGATCAGCTGCAGGAGGTATAGTCATAAAACAGAAAATGGATTTGCTACTCTTGTGGCAATGGATCCACAAGGCCACCTTGAGATAGGTCACATGACCCACACTCTGTACCCTTCAAGATTAGTGACCTAAGGCAACCATATTACTTTGCCTAATGGTAGGGCTAGGCCAGCCTACAACACATAATTGACTGGAGAAACATACACTACGTATTCAGGTCTATTAATTACGATGCTGACTGGGCACTCTAGAAGTTGTAATCCAAAAAGCAGATCTAGTTTTGCTACTTATTACAAAGGAGAACGAGACAAAGGAAAATCAACAACAGGCATTTTGGTCCTAGTACCTTGTTTCATGTAACATGTACTGAATTGAAATTGAATTGAAATTAATCGGCAATGAAAGCATTGAAGCTTTCTCAACAGTTCATTATAATCCAAATAATCCTCTTTCTGTCTGTCTGCCTGTCTGTCTGTCCCCCCCACCCTCTCTGTGGTGTGTTTGGTCTATATTGCAGTGTCAGCTTTGGTCTTAAATAACCCAATTCATTTTTCAGCTTGCAGTGGTCTACTTCAAGGGTAGGAATCATATGATCATATGATCCTCCAGATATTATTGGAGTGCAAATCCCCAAAGCCCTTGTAAGCATAGCCTACATTAGGAAATGCTGGTAGCTGGCTCCATGATAACCACCCCTGGAGTAGTGGGTGAATTGCAGTATTTTCCTGCCAACAAAAGCAGCATCAACACTACCAAAAAGTTTTAGGATGCACCTTTCCTTTGCCAGCTGTAAAAGAATCCAGGAGCTATCCATTGGTAAACAAAATCCTGTGGGCATGGTAAGCAGGCTCTTCTAGCATGCACCAGATTGTACCAGTAAATTACTGTTTAACACTTCCCGAGTATATTGCAAACATTAACTAATTAATAAAAGACTCAAAGAGAAACAAATCCTAAGAGGCAAGCAGATGTTAGCCTCCCCAGACTCCAAATTACACAGAGAATGAAAGCATACCTTACATTAGCCAGATGGTTTCTTTGCAATCCCATTATTTTTTGGACTTTCACTTTGTCCGTTTTGTTCTTCTTCATCTGATTTCCCCTGTGCAGTTTACAGATATGTATTTTTGAAGGGCTCAGTGGGAAAGCACATGCTGAAGGTCCCAGATTTAATACCAAGCTATACACATCCAGATAATTTGTGTGCATACAATGCATGCAATTTCATTTTTTATATAATTTTGAAACAAGAAATGCAGATCTAAAATGACTGGCTGAGGTTTCATGTGGCCTGGTATAGTATCAATCAATAGAGCTGTTCATACATTGATCTGAAAGTATCAACTGATATGTTCTGAAGTGCAACAACATGACTTGGTACCTTTGAAGCTCAGTTTTTACATCCTCAAAGTTCAGGTATTTATTACTCAGACAGGCTATGTGAACTCTACTTAACAACAGTATAGTCAAGCAGCATGCTGTAATCCTATAGCACATGAACAGAAATGTAAGAAACATATTTTTCTTCTTTCTTTCGTTAAAATTTTTATATATTTCCCCTCAGCCTGACAGGACACCCAACACAAAGCATGATGAATAAAACATTTAAAACAACAGGTTAGCTATAAACTTTAAAAAAAACTGTTTTTTTTCTCAAACAGGCAATTTAAAAAGAAATGTCCTAGAAAATGCAGGTTTTCCAAGGCTTTTCATAGGGAAATTTCATGTGAAGCTGCTCCTCAAAGGAATTGGACAATCATGTTTAGAAATGCAGTGCACTGTTTCCTTTAAGAAGAAGATTAGTGGAGAAGCGTTGATGCTTGTTCTTCTTGGCCTGGATATATTGCTCAGTAGTGAATGATGCTCCAACAAACACTACTTTCATAATGCTGCTGTGTGAATCTACATCAAGACACTATTGGAATTTCCAAATAGTGGATGGTACGCAGATATCTATGGAGCTGTATGGTGTAGTGGTTTGAATATTAGACTCAGTCTCTAGAGAACAGTGTTCAATTTCCCACTTGGTCAAGGAAACCTACTATGACACCTTGGGCAATTCACACCCTCTCAGCCTCAGAAGAAGGCAAAAACAACCTCCCTCTGAATAAATCTTGCCAAAAAAACCCCTATGATATGTTTGCCTTAGGGTTGCCATAAGCTGGAAATTACATGAAGGCAAAAACCAAAAATGTACATACCTGATTCAAATGATGACAATGCTGCTGGTGACACTTGTGTGATTCCACTGCTAATAAACTCCTATTAATGGATAGACCACACCTGGAAGGGGGGGGTTTCCTGAGGGGTAAGTCCTGGGGAACCCTTTAAACCAGATCCAGATAAGATCCCCAGTCTCTGCTATACAAGTTAATTACAAATGTCTGACATCTAGAGAACAATGCCCTTTTTTGGCATTGTCCTATACCTGCAGCCAGCCAAAATTCACTGCTCTTCAACAGAGTCTTTAGCAGCAGCCACAGACAAGGTTTACAACAGTTTGTCAGCCAGTCACTGTTAGTTGTTTCAGCAGTCCAAGTGAGCAATAAATTCTGAATTTCAGTCCAAAAGAATATCCAGCAGTGTAGTCAGCACGCAAGACAAGGGTCAAAGTTTCCAGGAACACAAGTCAGGGATCTGAACCAAGGACATGTTGCTTCCACCAGTAACACCAGTTGTCTCAACAGTTTTCTCCTCTCCCCTGTTGCCAGGCCATACAGCCTCACATTTTGATTTGGTCTAATTGGCAAACTATATTAATTGGCAGATGCATTGGCATAAAACATAAATTATATACACTGACTGGAAGCCATGTGGAAGAAGGAACCTTTACTGAAAAACAGGCCAAAAGGTAACCTCAGTGTGGCCAGGTCAAAAGTTCGCTGAAATTAGCCAAGAAAGCCTGACTTAATGGCTCTGAGCTAATCTTATCAACTGCCAACTTCAGAAAACAATAAGGTGCTCAGGTGTGGAGGCAAGGACCCCTGTGGTGTGCATATCTTACCACAGTTTGGCCCAGAAACCCCCACTCAACAAAGACATTGAAACCATGAGCACCATCCAGACTCCATTGTCTGTGCTGCAACTCCTATTGTCCACTAGGTTGGGAGAGTAATCAACTCACACCCCTTCGGGAAGGGAAACGGAGTATATAAACCCTTGGTTTTGAGAAGTCAGATGCAGTCAGATGAAATGCTGGACCCCACTATGTCACTCTGAATCCTGATCTGTCTGCCCTTAAACACTAGTCTAAGTCACATTTCAAGCTCTTCACTACTCTTCTGGAATGGTACCTATATAACCCCAAGTCCTCAGCCTTTCTTCCTCCATATAATTTTCCTGCCTTTATCCTTCAGTTAGTTCTTGTGTGAATGTGTGACTATATATATCTTGTGTGCATGCATGAGTGAATTCCCCTCAATAAAGAACACATTTTTAGCTTATTTTTGAATCTCTGGCTCATTCTTTTCCTGCGTGAGTCTGTAAACATTGGTAGGAAAGGTCTCGTTAAGTTACTCCCCTCTTGCAAGCTTCTTCTTTGAGCTAATTCATTCTCCACTTTTGCAAGAAGTATCTGGCATCGCGGGGTGGCGCTTGTGGCACCTACATTTTGGGGGTAACATCCCCTCCCCTGTATTTATGAGCTAATAGCCTCCGTCAGCTGTTTGCCTAATTAACGCATCATCTCTTTATGCTCTGAGTCTCACGGGCTCTCCCTTCTTCATCTACGCTATCTGCAGTAAGTATTGTCTGTTCATGTCTGTGTTGTGGCTGTTGGGGGGGGTCCTGTCTATGTTTGCACCTGAGTCGTGGGAGTGGGGCATGACAGGTATTAGGAGAAGCCCAGCATTGAGAAATAGACATTATGTTGGGAAACAGGCATGGTTTCCCACTCCTATCTCTTTAGGCTGAGAGATTGAGGGTCCTTACCACTTGTTCACTATTCTGGATTCTGAGGCTTCCATTATCATCTTCTGGCCAACTAAGTGCCCAATTCATGATAAAACAAGAAAGTGAAAGTTGAAACCTGTCAGGGAAAGTTAACATAAATGTTCCACTTAAACTTTTTAAGCACTAGCATCTTAAGATATTTACATGAGATAATGAGCAGACTCTTTGGTAATCTTTTAGGATATTTGTTACACAAATTCACAGATACGTGAGTATATACATTCCTTTGAGGGAGAAATACAAACATGTCAATGTCTGGGCACTGAGTTTGCATTATAAGGCATCATTTGTTCATTACATCTCATCATATGGCCATTAAGTAGTTAAACTCTTATCAGGAGTGATTCTTTAGCTCTTTTTGGTAGTTAACACATGCAGAAATATTACAATCTTAACAAGTATAATTCAGCCATATATCATCATCATCATCATCATCATCGTCATCATCATCATCATCATCACCACCACCACCACCACCACCACCACCACCACCACCACCACCATGATGACATCCTTTAATACTTTCCATAGTGTCTGTTAAGTCATTATACAGATTTTTCATAGAGAAACTGTCCCTTGTATTACGTCCGTAAGTATCTATTAATCAAGGAATATAATATCATCTGTGGAGGAACTACAACTCTCTAAACATGCATCTGTGAACATACAGATGTTTCAAGGAGATTTCCTTGAGCATTCTTAAATCTTAAACAATATCTGTTACATCCGTAAGCATCCTAATGGGCATCCATTACACTCATAATAGGGCATATATCTATTTCAGCATTGCCTAGATGAGAATATGTTTATGTTTGGCCTTAAACCCAGAACAGATTCACTCCTCTACTAACATGGAGATCTATTGCCATTTCTCTGCTGTGTTTTGGTTTTCACTTAGTTAACCCTGTATTTGTTCATTAAAAAGAACAAGCACTTTTCTCCACAGAGTCATCTTGTTCATAAGCCAGAGAATAGCAGTTTTCATGTTCATCAGCATAAATTGATTTCTTATGGACCACTTGGGATCTAGCATTTCCTTCCTTAGGTAGAACTTGCCTCAACTTTTATTTCTCAGATATCTTTCATTCAGTCATAAGACTGATCCACAAGTATATGCCTAACCCATTGCTATGCATGGATTGCCCACAGCAAACAGTTTTAATGAGATGAACTGAACTTGTCGTCACAGTTATCAGAAAAATTACAAGCTGTCATTTTTTTTCAAGCATCTTGTGTATAGTGAAAATTAACATGTTGATATTAATAGAGATTACCAGTATCAAGGGCTGCTTCCCATAATTGTCCTGTATCAAATATGTAATTCATGTTTTTGCATGATAATATTATACTTATCTGTATTATGCATGCCAGGTAAGAGTTTAGAAAGGCCATACTGAGGAGGTGAATCTCAATATTGTTCTCTAGTACAGGGATGGGCAACTATGGTGGTTCTGGGGACACTGATCTCCCCCAGGACTTTGTGGGTGGTCTCATTGCTGAAAGCATATGTTAAAAGAAAAAAAAAGGCAAACAAACACACACCTCAGTCCACTTCTGGTTTAAAAAAAAGGGAAAAAGAGTGATATAGGGAAATTGAAGGGATCTTGGTGGGAGCATGCACTAATTTGCTCATCCATCACTAATCCCACAGAGAGACAAAGACAGAGTCTGAGTGTGTGTGAGAGAGATTTTTGCAGTTCACTAAAGAACTTCAACTCTGTTATAAGAGTCTATAGGGTTTTAGAGGGATCATAGAACATTTATTGGAATGGGAAGGATAGATGAGACACCACCTTACTTGTTTGTTACATTTGTTTGTTACATGGATTTACAACTGCTTACAAGAGTTTCCCATCTTAAATGTTGATGTGTGTGTATCCATGTGCCATCAAGTTGTCTACTGACCTACGATGACCTCATGAATTTCATAGAGTTTTTTTAGGCAAGGAATACTCAGAAATGGTTTTGCCAGTTCCTTCCTCTGAAATATAGCCTGCAGCACCTAGTATGTGTTGATGGTCTCCCATCCAAGTAGTTTGGCCTAAATCCAACTGCAATCCCAAGTAGAATGTACCCACTGAATCACATAGATTTTGATTTACAATTCAGAAACTGACCCAATGCATGTACTCTACCTGGAAGTAGCAATTGGATTTCCGTCTTTGATCTCTAGGGGCCTACCATCTAAGGCTGATGTAACTAGCACATGGCCTTCAGAAAACATATACCTCCACTTGTTTTTATCAACATTAGGGTGTGAAAAAGGAGAGACCCAAGAGTGCTCCTTGATTAGTTTGGTTTAAAAAGAGGTCCTGTAGGAAGTTTAAATTCCTACTTGTTAAAAGAGGTGTTGCACCGAGTGGTAATTTTTCTGGAGCTTTGGCTTAGAAACAGCTAGATCTTTGTTTCAAGTTACATATAGGCCAGAGAGGAGAAAGAACTTCAATGAGAGCTTGAAGACTATGGCAGGGAGCTCAGGGTGGAACAGGAAAACATGTCCTGCTCCCTACCAGTCCATTCTGCTTTGAATCTATGGGGCCTTCCAAGACCTATAAATAAGATTGCTACCCTGATACTGGCAAGTTTATAACACCCATCAAAATAAAGTGATAAAGCTTGTGCTATAATAGTTCAGGTCAAGTCATAGGTGTGCATACTACAATTCTTCCCCATTGAAACAAAACAAAACAAGCTCTCTGTTTCAGAATGATAGCATGAGATCCTCATATTTTCTTATGTTAGAGCAGGACTGGGCATTTGGTGGCCATTGAGATATTTCTGGACTATTCTCATACCCTTTAGTATTGGCTAGGCTGGATGAAGCTAATGGGGTTTGGAATCCCACATCACCTAGAGACACCCAGATTTCCTGCTTCTGTGCCATACACTTTCATTCATCTGGGAACAAAATGAATGGAAGATACTACAAAACAAATGGAACGCAGGAAAATAAAATAAAATCCAACAACAAATATAGTATTACCTAACTTGACAACAGGAATAGGACAAGGAACCAGGGAGCTTGGTAGACCACAGATTAAATGGAAGTCAGTGGTGTTATGCAACAGGGGGGAAAAAAGCCAATGCAATTCTAAGCTTCATCATCAGGTATATATATCAGGTATATAGGGGCGGCCCTTCCCGAAACTGCAAACCCCAGGATCCTATAGGATGTTGAAAGTGGAATAATGGCGCTATAACAGTCTAGTGCAGAAATGGCGTAGGACATGATCTAATGGATTGAAATTTCTAGAAAAGAGATTTCACCTGACTGTTAGGAAGAACTTCCTGATGGTCAGTGCTGTTGGTCTGTGGAATGGACTACTTCAAAATATAGTGGACTCTCCTTTATTCATGGTCTTTATATAAAATTTAGATGGCCATACCTTGGTAGTGGTATAATTATGGGTTCCATATGGCCCTTGAAGTTCTTTCAGTTCTTTAATTTAATTAAGTCAAAGTTTATGTATATTCTGCTATAGACATATCTGTCTTTTTAAAAATCAGACTTTTAAATAAAATATTGTACTTGTTTTATTTGTTTTTATTTGCTCTACATTGCTTCAGGAGCCTTGGTGGGTTGATAGGCAATTAAAAAATATACTTAAATAAATGAATATATTAGGCCTTGGGATGAAAAAAAAATGAAAACTTTGAGAGATTCTGCTAAAATTCTAGCATTTTTGAGCTTAAATGTAAACAGGACAAGATTTTTGCCTATGCAGATCTACAGTTTAGTCAGTGATAGCTCCAACCCATTCCTGGAACTGTATCAGACAAATAATTCTATGAAAGATGATGCAATTTGCAGGGATATTAGCTAATTTCTTCTGGTAACTTGTGCAAAATTAAAGTTTGATGGCTCTATTCTGCCCAGAAACATGCAATAAACAATCATTAAATAATACTTTTAATATCATCTTACCATGCTTGCTATAAAGTGGTGCATTATTTTGTAAAAGGAATCATTTATAATTTTAATCCAATGTGTTACCTCTGTGGTTTGCTATAAAATGGAAAGTAATGCAATCATGCTTCATCAACTGCAACAAGGGGTGGTATTGATAACCATGTTAGCACTGGCTCTTTTTTATTACAATTGTTGCTTTCAAGCTGAGACAGAGAAGTCCCCCCCCCCAGAATATTCTGTTATGATTCATAATTTCAGTTTTATTGACCTAGCTATAGATCCTGGCAGCAGTTTTATCTTCTGCTAAAAAGAAAAAAAAATCATTTTCTTTCTTTGTTCATTAGAGTAAGGGATAAAATTAATATTCAACAGCTGTTTTGTTCCAGTACATGTACATTTTGGCCTCTTTGTTGAAGTAAGCAGGTAGTTTGACAGTGTTGTTATAACAGAAGCTACTGTTCTTTGAGAGGGGAATTGTGTATTCATTGTAAAAGATACACAAATCTGAATCTCATAAATAATCCCAACCACAGTTGACCTGTTATGTCAATGGAACCTTGATAAGTCAACAGTTATATAAGTTCCATTGATTCAATGTGTCTACCTAGGTGAGATTAGCAATTAAGATACATAATTTGCTGTCTGGATTTGTGCATCGATGTAAATATAGTTTTTCTCCCTCTTTTGTTCATTTAGAGCATATGTTTAAAAATTATCCCTTGGTACACAAGGAGGAAAAACAAAATGAAATCTGCTTGTAAATATAAATCAGCTGTGGTAGAGGGGAACAATGTTTATGTAGTAGCAAACATTTAAGAACTGAGATCTCTGCAGCTGCATTCTGGTTTTGTCCTGCTGCTTTTCAAACCAAAGAAAACAGATGATCTTCAACACCCGGCTTTAGACCTTCAGACTAAGCGTCCAAGGGTAATACAAGATTGGGAATTGGAGCAGCAGAGTAACAGCCCATGTCCAGAGTACTATAAATTATCTGGTTTAGAGCCAGGGTTTAAATAACCTGTTATCACCTTGAGGGAGAAGGTTTTAATGGCTCTTTGGCAAAATAAACAGTGGGGTCTGGAATGAGCTAATGGCCTTAGCATTAGGTGACAAAGGACTGAAGGGAATCATGATAGCTCCTTAATGCCTGGGCAGGTGAGGAAATAGAAGGAAAATTTTGGTGGGAATGGGAAACATCTTGAAGACAACCAATTGCTCTGTGGAGGGTTTCAGGTGCTATTGTTTCTAATGGTCAAGTCATTAAGGGACATCTGCAAGCTCATTATCACCAGGGCTTCCCTGACTGTGACTTGGCCATGTCCTGAGGTCTCATCTGACCTACTTTCCCACTGCACGTGTTCCCACTTTCCCACTGCACGTGTTCCCACTGCACGTGTTCCCACTTTCCCACTGCACGTCCTCTTTGCCAGCACAGCTTTTCAGCTGTAGCAGTGTATATATTTTATGCCTATTAAATGATATTTGCCAATTATACCATATCATGGAGTGGGGGTGTATGATCTGGTAACATCTTGAGCTCAATTGAAGGTGCTGGCTCTGACCAACAAACTCTCAATGGCTTGGGGCCAGGAAAGACTGCTACCTCCCATATAAGCCTGCTCAATCTTTGAGATCTTCAGAGGAACCCTGTTGCATGCCCCTACATCTTGTGAAGTTCAGTTGGTGAGTACATGTAAGAAGACTTTCTCTGTAGCAGCACCTCACTTGAAGAACTCCCTATCCAAGGAATTTAGGGTGGCCCCATCAGTTTTGAACTTCTGGCAAGCGGCCAAGAGAGTGCTGGTCTGCATTGCCTTCAATGCTTGAGATTGGTCTATTTAAACTGTTCTAAAATGGCATTTTAGAATTGTTTTTGAATTGCTTTAATTTTTTAAAAGAATATTTTAATTTATTTTGTAGCCCACAAGAGCAAGAATTTTTTTGGGGAGGGGGAATGCTGCTCAAGGGTCTACAACAGGAAAGAAAGATTTCAGCTCGCTCCCACTGGATCTTGTTCTTGCATGAACAGACATCGTGATGGGATTAAGCCAGGACTGGTACTGCCACATTTCTCCTGATATTCTTCTCCAAGTTATTTTTTCTTCCATTTTTGCAGGAAGTCAGATCTTTTATTTTCCTGAACATTTAAGTCTGTAGATTTTGGCTAGCACCTTGCTTTCATTTGTCCCAAATCAACTTCTCAAACCTCTGTTATGATACAGTGGTTCAAATTTTGGACTAGTATTCTGTGAAACCAGGGTTTGAATCCCCTTTCATCCATAGAAAACTACTGGCTGAGCTTGAACAAATCACACTCTCTCCTTCTCCCATACAATCCGCCCCGCACACTAAGGTCCTCTGGGAGGAATTTACTGCAGCCAGTCAGAACTAAGCTGGCTGCAGTTACCCAGAGGACCTTCTCTTATATCACTCCCGGCACATTACCAGTCCTGACTGCTTTAAAAGAGTAGTCAAGACTGATCTCTTCCGACAGGCCTTCCAAGACTAGCATTTCCATCGCCTCCCATCAATTGTCTTGCTGTTCCTTTAATAGTTGATTGACTGTAGTGTGTTTTAGGGGGTTGGTCTTAGGTGGATTGGTGGGTGGGGAGGATTGGGTATGTTTTTTAATGTTTTTAATGTATTAATCTATTTAATGTTGTTCGCCTCCTCAATCCATGTGGAGAGGTGGGATAAAAATAATTTATTATTATTATTATTATTATTATTATTATTATTATTATTATTATTAAAGAGGAAGGCTATGACAAACCTCTTCTGAATAAATTTGGCCAAGAAAACATGCTATAGGTGAATTTGGAGGGCACATAACACCAACAAACCAATTATTTAAGTCACTTGTTATTTAGAAGTCTTAAACAGGTCTTTTATGAAACATATTCCCCTCCATTTAGTTGAAATGGTTGAAATATTAAATCTACATTCCTATCAATCACACTTTATGGCCATTGTATGCAATTGTTATTATTTTACTGATAATAATCACTGGAATCTTACGGGGGGCAACTGCTGATGGAACTACTTCTTTGGTGTGTGTTAGGAATCTCCTGTACGTAGTCTCTCTTCCTTCACCCTGAAAGGAAGTCAGTTTTGAATGTTTATTTATATAAGCTAAGTTTGTTTGATAAAGCTGAAATAACAAAATCAACTCTTTTTTTCATACGTCTCAGACCATGACGTTAATCTAAGGAAGAACTTGGAAAAATTGTAATTTTCTGGATTGCAACTCCCAGAGTCCTCCAGTGAGCATAGACAAATGTGTGTTGATCTTCCAGTTGTCTGTCAAGTCATGATGGCCCCATGAATTTCATAGGGTTTTTTTAGGCAAAGAATATTGAGACATCATTTTGCCAAGGGTCATTGTTAACTGCCATCAAGTTGACTTCAACTTATGGTGACCCTATCAGTGGGAAACCTCCAACTCACCCCATCACCAACAGCCCTTCTCAGGTCTTTCAGACCTAGGCTGTGGCTTCCTTTATTGAGTATATCCATCTATAATGCAATTTTCCTCTTGTCCTACTGCCTTCTATCTTACCAAGCATTATTGTCTTTTCTAGTGAGTCATATCTTCTCATGATAAACCCAAAGCAGGACAGACTCACTTTAGTCATCTTGGAGTCTAAGAGAGTTCAACTTTGAGTTGTCCTAGGACACATTATTTGTCTTTTTTCAGTCCTTTGTATCTGTAGAACACTTCTTCAGCATCACATTTCAAATGAATTGATTTTCTTCCTACCAGTGTTATTCACTGTCCAACTTTCACAACCATACATAGAAACTGGAAATATGATGGCATGGACAATCCTAACCATTCTTTCATATTTGCCTTTCCAAGTCCTAATTTTCTTCTAATTATTTCTTGACTGCAGCCTCCATGCTGATTAATGCCTGAGTCAAGGTATGGAAAAATCTTTCAAAGTCTTCATCATCTGCTTCTGGCTATAACATTTGGGGGATTCTGTGAGGCTCTTTTAGAAATACAGCTTTTCTAACTTATGATCCAGAAATGAACTTTTAATTGTATTTTTTTAATAAAACATTTTGCTCTAAATTATCCATATGACTTTATATTTAATGACACAGTCTTGAAAATAACTCACTAAAAGTCATAAATAAAATACCTATCGATAGTTTTTCTAAAAAACCCCCCTGCATTTTTCTTGTATTTTTCAATAAAATCATTCTTTGTTCTGTCACTTTATATTAACATAGTTTAGCAGAAAGTTTATTTTATAAAGGATGTTTGTTTTTAATGCTATTCTTCCTGAAAAGAATAATTTAATATGCTTCCATCTATCCAATGCAGCCCTTTTTTTTTTAAGAAAAAAACGACAACTTTGAAGCACATCATAATTTAAAGCTTATTTATTTGCTCTGGAAAACTCAACACCCTTATATTTTGCTGATGTTTCAATAATGAATTTTGCCTTACCTTATCTATACAATTAATTGCTGTCCTGTAAAATAAATAAAAAAGGACCAATTTCCTTAATCAAGGAATCTGCTCTTTTGCTAAACTCCTGTACAGTGTTAGAAATGTAATTGCATCACTTTCTTACATTTCAATAAATAAAGTAAGTAAGTAAGTAAGTAAAAGGAACTGATCCAAAAGCATAGGTGTGTAAGTCTGGATCAGTATGCAAAGGGATATTGTAGCACCTTGGAGACTAACTGAGAGAAAAAGGTTTGTAGCATAAACTTTCATAGACTGAGGGCCTTTCCACACCACACTGTTATAGCACTATTATTCCACTTTCAACATCTTATGGAATCCTGGAGTTTAGGGAGGGGCATTTAGAATTCTTAGCCAGATTGCTCTTTAAGCTCAGTAAACTACAAACCCCAAAATTCCATGGGATGTTGAAAGTGGAATAATAGCACTATAAAAGTGTAGGATAGAAAGGGCCTGAGTCTATTTAATCAGATATAATTTATACAGTTTATCATCATTCTCAAAACATCACTGCAATACCATACATTCTTCCAAGTCCTTCTGTTTCCCTCAGTAGTAATGATTTCTTTATTTCCAATACTTTGTCCTGTTTTTTTCAGTTTTATATTCTTGTTCACTCTTTTCACTCATGTTTTTTTTTTCTAGCAAAGTTTTCACATAGGTCCACTTGCTGTGCAGCATCCCTGGAATTTGGTGGGTGAGGCAGCATACAGAACAATAGCAGAGAGATGAGGGAAGCAAGCTGTTTGGGAAAATACAAAGAAAATTCTGATCTGGCCTTGGTTGTGACATGTGGCAAGGATTCAAACAAGCACCGTGTGACAAATCACTTATGAAGCTGAAGGACATCTCCAAAGCAGTTGTGGAATGGCATGAGGCATCTTCTGTTGGCAGGAGATGGAAGATGATAGAGACCATATTAGTTATCCACCAAAGTTGCTCTTGGAACACAGCACGTGTATTCTTCTGACATGGAGATCTCTCTTTGATTGAGGGATGTAAGAAAGGAAACGTCTTAATAGGGATGGTTAAAGCTGTCTGTTTCTGATCTGTGTCACTCTTATATTTTCTGATTTGTGATTTGGCAAGGCTTTGTCATTTGAAAACACAACAATCTGAGACAACATCATACTTCTGGAAATGTCTGAACCTCCCCATCTCCTTCTCCACATTAGTTCCATAAGCTGCTGATTAAGGTTTCCCCATCACCACTTTTGGGAACTGTTGAGGGTTTTCTGCACAAGTTGCAGTGCAAAGTGAAGTGCTTGTCGGAACAATGCAATATAAAGAGCAGAAGAGTCCTTCTGGAGAATGCTAAATGCTCATTTCCTTGTTCTTCCCTATTCTTTTTTTTAAAAGAACTTTTATTAAAATACATACTGAATCACTGCTGTAACATGTTTTCAGAAGCTGTTGCTGTGAAAGAAGATCTGAATAACAATATACATGCAAATTTCCCATTTGTGAGAATGTTGCATATTCAAACAATTGTTGACTGTGAGTTGAACACTGCAGATTTGCATCAAATGCGACCTTTGTCACTTTGAACATGGCTTGAAATAAGATTTAAGAGGCAATAGAATGGAAGAGTCATAGTTCATAGCTCAGCAAGGTGGGAATATTTGTTAGGGAAAAGTATTTATCTCTGTTTTCATAATGTAAAGAAAAGAATGAAAATATACACAGACACGCACAAAAGAGAAAAAGGACAAATTTGTAAATACTGAATGAGTATATCTAAAATATGAGAGTCAGTGTGGTGCTGTGGTTTGGATCACCATAAGTCAGAACTGACTTGAAAACACACAAGAACAACAAATATAAAAGCAAAATTTGAATACTCTCTTTGGGGAAGGATAATAGTCCACATACTTCCATAGGTTTCTTTGTTAACTTGTACCAGCCAAACAAATGAGAGTACAGTCTGGAAAAGATACAAAAAGGCAAATAAAAAGAACTGTCCTTCTATTCAACATTTTAATACTATAATAATATATAATCTTTATATATTACATATGTGTATGTGTATATATATATTACATATAATATGTAACCATGATAGCAGTGTATAAAATTATGCATGGCTTGGACAAATTAAAGGGAACATTTTTTCCTGCTGTCATAATCCTAGAAATTTGGATCATTCACAGAAATCAAATAATGGGAGGTGTGGTACATATTAAAAGAAAGTATTTTCTAAACAATAGATTCCTTAACTGTGGAACTGAGTAGGGAAGGAAAGTGTATTCCAAAATAATCTAAAAATAGTTGAAAAAAAATCTCCTAAGCTTTGGGAAATCTTGACAGATGGAGTCCTAGACTCCTGAGAATTTTCACATTTTGAGACTTATGCAATAGAAACCTTAGTATATTTTAATGAAGAAATAGCAATTTCTATGCAAAAATAATATTTTTTCAACAGAAATATCATTTTCTGCACAAAATGCTCTTTCCTGTGCAGAAAATGGCTGTTTTCTATGCAAACCTATACATGCGATTTTTTTTCCAGAATAAGTCACAAACGGTCTTCAAAAATGATACAGTTTTCAAAAACATCCTCACAATAGGAAAAAAATGGTTAAAATTACTTATTGCTACATTCAAGAAATAAATAGCAAAAACTTACATCCCTAGTTTCAGAAGATGTCCGTACAGTGAGAAAATCCTCCCCTGAAGACTTAAAAATACAGAGAGGCTGATATGGGATATGATCCCACAAACCGTTACTACTGTTCAGTGAAGGCTGTTAGCCTATGCTTTATTCTTTGGTGAATCCACTGGTGAATCCACAGTGGAACTTACTTTTAGGTATATATAGGACTGTGCTATAAGAAAGTAAAAAAAGTTCCTCTTCAGTAGGCTTTGGACTCTATAATTTAGGAAACTTGAAAGTAGAGATAGGAAATTTTTCAATTTTTTTCTCCACTTAATTTGATTTTGTAAAAAATTTGTTTTGTCCCAAATACGAAGCAATTTGTGAACTTTGATAAAATCTCCAAAATTAATTTCTTTCCATTTGTGCTGGCCAAATTGAGTAGGCATATATATCTCCAGTATGTTGCTCCTATGGGCTTCTTAGATGTTAAAGATGAGGATCTCCCTGCAGTAATAGGACTAAGTAGTAGTAGTAGTAGTAGTAGTAGTAGTAGTAATAATAATAATAATAATAATAATAATAATAATAATAATAATACAACCCTAATTCAGTAGCATAAATATAACTGAATACACAAGTATCCGAACCCAAGTTTTGAAAGCTTAAACTCTGAAAAATCTGGGCACCAGTAGATGAATCTATCAGTTTCAGTTTCCCTCACATTTGAATTCTTTTAATTACCAATTCTTTCCACTTGTCATATAATGAAAGTTTGAATTTTTTTAAATTTCTTGCCCAAAATAAATGGAACTGAACTGAAATTCTTAGGCATCCCTATTTAAAGATGTGATAGTTAAATTCCAGTTAAATTGTTCTGTGATTAAATAACCATTCAAGAAGGAAAACACACTCCAAGGAATTAATTGATGATTGTTCTTTTTAGAAGATGGGAAAGCTATTAGCCTTTGAGGAGCAGAGCTTTCCAAAATTCAAAACAGCTGTTAGTGATATTACCTAACACTCTTAGTCTCCCATGGCCAGTAGACACACATCTTGATAATAAATATTGAAGGAAGGAAAAGACATTTTCTAGCTTTATTGATTATTAGCTGTCTAATGCTATGGGTATCTGTGGATCTTTCATGCAAGGAATTTTATTTTACTATTTGCTTGCTGTTCTTAGCCCCTATAACAAATGCAGGGCCTTAGCTCCAGCCCTGAGGCTTTTTCAGTGCAGTTTGCAAGAGGCTGTTGCACTATCCAGTCAACATAGCAAGAGTAATAAAGAGATGACTGATGACATTAGCAAAGCATTACTAAGACTCTAACAGATCCTGGAGATATGGAATATGCAAACTTATGTTTGCTTTTGTGCCTGATAGATTTTAGATCAGTACAACTTGTGACTAAATACAAGCTACATGCAATGACATTTCTCTGGTCCTTTGAAAGCCTCAGTTTAACATAGGCAGCAAACCAAGAGATTGATTTAGCCCATAGTGAACACTGAATATGGCTTCTGGACTGCATTTGGCATGCAAAGTCATGTTATGAAGGCCGGGTATAAATAAGTCATTCTTTCTATATAATTTTTCTTTTCATTTCATGGGATCCCTCTCCATCGCCCTGCCCAAAAGGTTTGGTGGCAATAAATACAATTTATGTAACTCTTGTGACATAATCCTTTCACTGAGTCTGAATGCATTTTAACAATCTGTAATGGCACATTGTCTTTTAGTGTCATTTTCCATTTTTTTTTAAAGATCTAAGGTGCAACTTGCTGCTAACGGTCAAAGGGTTATTGGTCTAAGGGTTATGGCTAGAATGCTAAGTAGGACACACCAGTAGTGTGTCCAGTAGTCAGTTGGAGCACATTACTCAGTTCTTGCCTGAGGAAGAAGACAGCAGAGGAGAGTCTCTAGGAAACTGTGGGACGCAGCTAATGTTAAGAGGTAAGAAACCTTCAAAGATAAAAACAGCAACTACCACTTTGCTTCCACTGTCTTCTTCCATCCTGACATCAGCTGGTCTTCAAATCTTATGATCAGGATAAGAAAATCAGGGAAACATTGGGGAAAGCTGAGGCAAGCCTTACAGTTAGAGAGAGCTCAAAATATTTGGGGACTACCAGTGCCACATTCAGTTGGTAACATCTATAAGGTAGGGTGAAGAAAAAAACTTCTATCTGATACCCTTGAGTATAGATTATATCAGTGATGTATTTAAGTCTTTTACTCCAAGTCTCAAAAGTCTCAAGTCCTTAAATATACTTTCAAGTCAAGTCTCAAGTCTGGAAGCCAACTTTATACCCCAAGCAAAATTCCAGAATTATTGGATAGAGTGAAATAAAGTCAGTTTTAACAATTTAAGCCGAGTCAGCTCTCCACATTTGCAATTTTGCCATCTGCAGCTTTGGAAGTGGAGAATAAGATCCTATCTTACTCCCCATTACTGAAGATGCAAAAGCTTTAGCAGGAAGGATCCTTCTTCCTCAAGCTTGTTGCCTAACATATTTGCTGTTCCCCTCTGAGAAATGCACCCTGCACTCTGGGGGTGAGTCTTATCTTTTGCTCTTAGGAAAAGTTTTAGAAGGCTCCTGTGATAGGCAGTGGGGACAGGCTACTGAGCAAACCTCAATCCTGCTTCAAGCCCATTGCTTAATCTGTTTGCTGTTCCCCTCTGAGAAATGCACCCACACTTTGGGCTTGAGACAGATTGTCATGTGACCAGTAGGCAAAAAGAGATAGAAGCACTTTTCAAAGTTGCATGGTTTCTGGGCGAATGTGTTATGCTACTGAACCAAGGGCAGTAAGTCAGTCATTAAAAATATCCAACTCTCAACTCAAGTTGAGTCAGTGCATCATTTATGGCCAGGTTGAGTCCCGGCCAAGTCACTGAAGGAACTTAAGTCTGACTTGAGTCCGAGTCTATTGACTCGAGTCTATGTCACTGGACAATAGTTGTCTAGGTAGACCTAAGATCTGACTCTGTACAGGCCAGGTGGTTGCATACTGCAATATATTAATCAGCTTAACAAAATATGCAAATCTGTAAAACAAGATTGAATTTAAACACAACAGTACTGAGTAACAGGAATATGGTATGCTAGTAGGACAGAATCTAACCTCTATGAATTACCATTTTGGCCCAGTGGGTGGGAAATCCCTAAGGAAGGGACTGTTTACCAAGAGATAGATGGAGTAGAGTGGATCTGTGTTTGTGTAGGATAAGAATTGGACCCTTGTTTTCTTGAAGCAGGTAATATGATGTTAATATAAGGCTTCAGGAGGGAATGGGAGAATCCCTAAAATGCACTTAGTATTGTTTGTTTATATCTATTTTGCATTTTCATTGCTTTGTTTCATTTTTTTTTTCCAAAAAAGGTTCAGCGTTTGGAGAAAACAGAACTGGTAGATTCATCAATCCAGAAAGAAAGCTTCTAGTTTTGAATTCTTTAAAATCTTGTTTTGAATTCTTAGATAAGTTACCCTGTTGACAGAATTGAATTAGACTCAGAACAAGGGAGAGGATCTTCTCAGCGGCTTTGGAACTCCCTCGCCAGCAAGGCTCAGATGGCTGCCTGCTCACTCTCTTTCCTCTGCTAAACATTTCTATGCTGGCAGGCTTTTAGAACTTCACTGGGATGGTCTTTTAATGGTGTTCTGTGCTGTTTTGCAGGTTGTGAATAGCCTTTAATGAATTTTAATGATTTTAACTTTATACATTGTTCTCGTAATGGTCTTTTAAGTAACTGTTATATTTATGTTTTTCTGTGTTTTTGTATAGTTTTAATATGTAGTTTTTAACATGTTTTACATTGTCTTGAGCCCCATTTATTGGGAACAAAAATGGGATATAAATGAACAATATAAATATAAATCTAATATATAAATGTCAAAGTTTGTCCATTGAGGCAAAAACCTCATATGATTGGCTGTGTCAGGCGAAGACCTCATATGACTGGCTGTCTAAGAAGATTCTATGTAGTCCTGGGGTTTGCAGTTTAGGGAGAGGCCTTTAGAATTCTCAGCCAGAGAGCTCTTGGGCCTCAGTCAACTGTGTCTGCCTTGAAAAGGCTAGTTGCTATGGAGAGGGGCCTAGCAGCAAGGAAGAGGAGGAGAAAGAAGAACCCAACCTCTGTATGTTAATAACTCTGAATACAGATTGGATTGAAGAATATGGGAGAAAGTTACAGTTACTGGACAAGACAGTTTGTGGAATTAGAGACACAGGATCTCAAATCTTTCTAACAAGTATTACCTATGAGAAAATAAAATCCCCGGCAACCCTGGGTATATACACTAGTAAATAAATAGAAATAGTATTGCCTCCAGTGACAAAGTGCAGATTTTAAAAATCTGGTTTCCAATACCTTGTGCAGAGAGCCTCTCCACAAAAATACTGTCTTTCCCTCCTTGATGAAGGAAAGCCCATTCAGTCAGCAAGAATAGGACTGGCAGAGAACAAAGATGAAGAAAGCCTACCCCATATTGCTAATTTTCAAGGTCCATTTAACAAGCAACTATCTTAGTTTGCTCAGAAATAGCTCTTGATATTGGCAGAAAATTCACTCTTTCAAATGCAAAAACTCTTGGCCAAAAAACATCTTGTCTTTGGACAGATGAGATTTTAAAAAAGCCTTTTAGTATTTCTCATTCTTATCTGCGAAAATGGCATGAGCAAGGATTTACTTCCCTAGAGTATGAAAACAGGACATGCAACATAAATATCCTACTGCTTTTCACATTCTAAAACTGTATTAGTCTTGTTTTCTCTTGCTGGTTCTCCCCTGACAGGAAGCCTATTGGCAATGGACCAGTCAAGCCATTTGACAGTGTCATTTTCATAAAACTGAACAAATCATCCCAACAAATGCAGCCAGAGCTTTCTCTAGGTTATTAAGTTAGTCTCCCCTAAAGGATCAATAAAAATAAAGATAAATGCATAATCATAATTTATGAAACTTCTAATCTTTTTAACAGCTATAACAGTCTTCTAGGAGCCAGGGTGGCAAGAGATTGGCTGTGGGGCACTTCCATGGTGTGTCTTCTGAAATTACGTGACAATGCTATTTGCAAAATATTTATTGTTTTCAAAAAGTTGGAGAAAAAATGAAAAAGACAAACACTGACGATTATAATTTGCTATTAAAAATCTAGATCTGGGGTAAAAATTAATAAATTTGCAATGAAAATAAACATGGATCTGTCTACATTTTGTGTTTTAGAGAGCATGGATTATGCAACTGCAAGGAAGATTATATAATAAGCGCTTTTTTCAGCACTCTCTGTGCTAAGGTGATGAATATAATTTATACATGTGTTATACCATGTATAAATTATATTCATCACTAGGACAACTGGTCTAGTGGGTTTGGAATCTGCATGGAGGACCTACTAGATACAGGATATAACGATCAACTGAAGAAAAGTCTAATAAGCAACAACTGTTACAGTTGCTTAATATTTTGCACTGAAGGACAAGTTTCTATTTCCTCTGCCCACTCAGTGCACAAGTCCACGTTTTTTTTTTTTTGCAACTAAAATAGTCTGGTTATTGAATTGTTTTCCACCATTCTACCCTCAGTTTTTATCCTTACTTTCTTTGAATCTTTGCTGTAAACTGGAAGTTGAAAGGTGAGAAATATATTAAATAAATAAGTGGGAATACTGCAAGTGATTCTTTGAAGTTCTATAGAAATCTACAGAAAAGCCAGTCTGATTGAGTTCACTGTGACTTATTTCCAGATCAGTAATAGAGGGCTACAACCTTAAAAAAAAAGCCTTGCCTGAGATCCTACATTATCAAACATAAGTGGGACAATAAGAGTTCTGCTATTGTAGGTACTTCTGATAATGAAGCCCTCCAAAAACATACCTCTAAAGTTGGGCAGTGCCCCAGCTGAAGGATTTCCAATCCACTGCAGATTGAGGGGCTAGAGAAAGATGGCTGCAGTGCTGTCCAGTTCACAGGGCACAATGAGACAATTGGAAGCAACCCTAGGGGACCAGCTGCAATTGCTTCTCTCAATGCATCCTGTAATTGGGAGGGTGCTGAAGTACTCATTTCCCAGTGTCCAGATCCACAGTGACTTGGAAGCCCTTTGGTTGGGGCACTGCCTGGCTTAAGAGACAGTTTTATTTTTGGGGGGTGGGGAGGGTAGGGTCTGATCGTTAGCAACTGTAACCATAGATCTCCGTATTTACATGAGATTATAAACTTGGTTTGGGATCTCATAACTATTAGGCAAGAGTCCAGCCTTTGTGTTTTTCTTATGGAGTAATGAGCTTTGAAAACCCTTATTTATTTGAAAGGGAAGTCATCTTTTGCAAATAGTGCATCATGTCAGCAGATCTGGTTGGGGGAGTGACTTTTATAGGTGAAAAAACCCATCATCCCCATCATCATCCCCATCATCAGTTTTCAAATCTACCAACTGTTACTAACTTTAGTTTTGGACTCTAGGATCTAAGAATCAAAAGGGTTGTTGATAAGATGTATATAAAGAATATAATGAACAGTGAAGAATTGAAAGACATATATAAAAAAAAAAGAAAGAAAGAAAGCTGTTTGAAGCTTTGGGAAATGTAGTCAGTACATTAAAAACATGGAAGGAAAGGATGAGACAAAGAACATCTGGAAATGGCTATAATGGGAAAATGAAGGAAAAAAAAGATTCTGACTGATAACAACTCTAAGGCGAACCTATCACAGGGTTTTCCGGGGCTGAGAGTGTGCGACATACCCAAAGTCACCCAGTGGGATTCCATGGCCAAATGGAGAATTGAACCCTGGCCTCCAGAGTTGCAGTCCAGCACTCAAACCACTACACTACACTGGCTCTTACCAAAGGACTTCTATTTGTAGGCCAAAAACAGACATTCTAAACAGACAACATCAGGAACAATAATTTAAAAAAGAACCTTTCCTATCAGCATCTTTGGTCCCTTCAAAGGTCCTTGTGGAGTTCCTAGGCTTTCTTCTATTTCCCACAGTCATTCCAGCTTATTTTGGAATGCATTTTTCCTAACGAATACATTCTCACACAGTTACGATTGGCTAAGATGTGTCAGTACACATCTTTCAAATACACACATTTTTAAGCTGTGCACATTTACTTTTGCATATAACTAAAAAAGTAAAGAAAAAGAACCTGATGTTCATCTTTTCTGTCCTATCATTCTCATTAGGCTGCTTGTTGGTAACATGCTTCTAGGTTCTGGAAGTCTCTCCCATGGTAGGTCTGACAAGCTCCGTCTCTGTTCTCCTGCCAGCAGACAACAACAATTTTATTTTTATTACTGTTATTAATTCAATTATTTTCTATCTTGTTATACTCCAAGATATCAAAAAAAAAAAAAGAAAAAAAAAGGTGAGAGTCCACTTGCCTTACAAAAATTAAAACAAATACTGAGAAAAACATATAGAAGAAGTACAAGTAAAAACATACAGCAAATTATTATTGAAGTGTAATTAAACTGTCCACAGCATCAAAACCACTGAAAACCAATCTATTTCAATGTAAATCATACGGATATCTAAGCTGGTTTACTGTTTAGGTAGGTTTTAATTGAGCCAGTATGGTGTAGAGGTTTGATTGTTGAACTTGTACACTGCAAGACCAAAGTTCTTGGAAACCTACTGGATGATCTTGAGCAAGTCATACTCCCTCAGCTTCAGAAGAAGGCAATGGCAAACTCCCTCTGAATAAATTCTGCCAAGAAAACACCATGACAGGTTTGTCTGAAGGTTGCCATAAATTGGAAATGACTCAAAGGCACACAACAAGTTTTTTAATCTAGTAGGGTCTGTTATTGCTTTATTACTGATGTGATTTTATTTAAAAGATTTTCATTGTAACCTTGCTCTTTCATTACCCTGGGCATTTTCTTTCTAAGTGGAAAGACAGAACATTAAATTAATAGCTTGATGAAGGATAGATGAATGAGAGATGAATGGATACACAGATTATAGGATTAAGGACATTGCTCTTCAAACATTGGCAAGACTGATGTTCAGAAGAATAAGCAGAGTTATTCTTCTTTACTCTAGACCTAAACTCCTGTCAGTGGGTACACATTCTGGAAGAAACAAATTTCAGCTAAATTTTATGAGACATGTCCTGAAGCTAAGCTCCTCCGTGGTAGAATAGCCTTGGGTGTTTATAGGGTTTTCTCAACTAGAGATATTTAAATAGAAGCTGGGAGCCATATCACAGGGGCACTGTCGTTGCATCATACATTGCAAATTTCATATTTAGCAAGGGGTTGAACTACATTATCTGTGAACTCCTTTTCAATTCTATGAGTTTGAGGTGCTCCATCTCATATCATCCCACCACTGGATACAACTCTACAAATTAATTAAAATATTTTAGCCTTTATATGTTAATGATTTGTTAATAGTAAGGTAATCCAGAATTAAAATTGATCCAGACAACCATTAACATCAAAGTACAATTAATTATTGGGCCACATTTACCTTCTATCCAAAAACGCAATTAAAAATTAAATTTTTAATGCAAATGAGTAAACCATTAATACAGGAGATTATAAAACTGCATTTCATTTCTAGTGCACATCTTTAAAACTCACAATAAAATCTTGAGTTATCCAACTATATAAAAACATGACTAATGTTATAATTTCTAATGCCATTGTTGGGCAAGAATACAATAGAAGCAGCAGCCTGAATAGCATGCTCTGTTTCATTGCCTGGTAATCACGTTAATCCATCAAAAGAGGAAAAGAATTAGAATGTGGTTTGTGTGAACAGAACAAAGAAATCCATTTAGCTTTTTTATCCTGGTAATGGAAGCACTTTAGGGGATCATATGATGGAAGCCACAGAGTTGACAGGGGGTTGCCATTGTTCCCATCTTTGGAAAACTGCATAAACTGAGAAATTGTTGACTATAAGCACTTATGTGGGGATCTATGTATTAGGCGCATACATGCCAAAAGCACAAATCCCCTTACTTAAGAAGAATGTGTAAGACTATGTGCTACTATTATTGTCAGATATATCTATATCTACAGATGGATCTATCCATTTTTTTCTATTGTTATGTCTTTTTATGCTGTTTTAATTTGTGGGCATTTTTACATGATAACAAATGCATACTTTTAAAAAAACTGATCCTAAGCATTTTAATTGTATTTTATTTTAATGTTATTGTAAGCCTCCTTAGATACTTTGCCAAGAGAAAAGAACACAAAAGAAATAAAATAATAAAATAAAACAAAGAGGCCAAGCTCAACCCAGACCTCCCACTCTACATACAAGTGGAGAGCAAAGAAAAGGAGATTAGCAAGACAAGTGTCATGGCTTAGAGATAGTTAGGACTCAAGTAAAAGCCTTCTAAGGCAGAAGGCAAACCATACACTGAAGAATAAAAGTATCAACAATGAAAATGATGTTATGAATGGACTTGACAATGGTTTGAATTAGGGAACAAAGTTTCCTTCTTTCTTCTGTTCCTTTCTTCTGGTGCTTCCTGAGAAGATGTGGAAGCACTTTGTCCCAATGTGGGAGCACTTCCAGAATGGTATGAGATTCAACACGGAGAGCTGCAGGAGAAGAAAGAGAGAATCACTGAGAATTACAGTAGGCCCTTCACATTCACTAGGGTTAGGGGTGCATGATCCTCACAAAAGTGGAAAAAATTGCAAATATCAAAGTGTGTGTGTGGGAGGGAAGTGGGCTGAGGCATGGTGGGAAGAGCAGGTACCCAGGGTCTGAACCAGGTCAAGGAAAAGAGAGGGAAAGGGAATGGGTTGGCATGGGGACCCTAAACTTCCCCTCTCTCTCCCCCATCACCTTCCTTGCATGAAAGGGGGAATCAGGAGATGGTTTGAGGTGCTGAGAAATCAGGTTGTGAACCATCGTCAGCTGGCCAGGCAGCTGCTGCTGAAGGAAGAGGAGGACCAGAGGCAGGTCTTTAAAGGGGTGTGTGATCTGATGAAAGCTATCAAGAGGGAAGTTTCCCCCAGAAAAGAGGTGACCAAAATGGGGGGCAGGGGTTGGAGAAACCCACAAATAGTAAAATCCGTAAAAGTCAGACCCACAAATGTGGAGGGCCGACTGTAGATACACACTCTCTTGTATGAGTAGAAATGTGGATTTAACTTGTCTCTGAAATCCAAATTACTAGGCTTCCCATTGTCTGTAATTTTCAGTGGCTAAAGCTGGAGCTCTCTGCTTGTTTTGCTCTTGTGAGACTGCAAAACTACACAATTTTCTTTATTTTTATTTTTTTAAAATACAAACAAAATAACAGGAAGAAAAAAGTGCAAATTTTTTTTTAAAAAAAGTACAAGGACATTTTAAAAAGAGAATAGACAAATAGAGAAATATAAACAAAAATACCATGCACCAAATACTAAAAACTAACTACAAATAAAAATCTTTTAAAAAGTGGTTTCAAGCTTTCCTAAGGTAGACTGTTTCTAAATCTGGGTAGAGGAAACTTCTCTAATTACAAATATCACTCAAAAGCTACAAATGCTTCTTATCCAAAAATACTAACTGTCAAATCCCACAATTAACATAAGGAAGTCTTTTTTCTTGCCAAAAGCAAAATAATGGTTCCCAATTTTTCCCAAAAGTCACAACTGATTTTTCTCTAATCAGTGTCATCAATTTATCCATTTCAGCTAAGTCCAACAGTTTTATCAGCCAGTCCTCTTTTGTTGGAATATCTGTATTCTTCCACTTCTGTGCATTTAATAATTGTGCTGTGGTGCTCATATGTCATAGTATCTTGCCATAATTCTTCTGCAGTTGATTTCCTGTTAATCTCAACAAGTATAATTCATGTTTTAATTGAACATTAACTTTTAAAATCTTGCACATCATAGATTGCATTTGATTCCCCTGCTTTTTTTTTTTGCCTTTCTTTCAAATGTCAAACACATGTAGTAAAAAGATGCCACTTGTTGCTTGTTTTCACTTGAATTCAAGATCTGTTAGAAACTTCTTGCATTCATGAGATGATGTGGGGGCAAATTGTATAGTTAAACTATGAGACATATGAGTTTCATAGTCCATATCTTGTTGCATGGACATTTCAAAATAGAAGCATGAGGTAGGTTTTTACCATCTTTTTGATCATTGGACAGACAAGCTGATCAATCAGATCATCTACCCCATATATAAAACATAGAGTGGAAAAATAGAAAGACTGTACTAGCACTGTGTTTTATGGTAATTTCAAAGAAAGCATCCAGTGGTTCACACTAGGGATGACATTCTTCACTATATTTCTTATAGAAGGAATCAATGAATAATTATACCTAAAAGAAAGTCTTCTTGCTAAAAGAAGATCTATGACAACCATGCAACTTTCAAAGCCTGCTTACAGTTGAGGACTTATGCTGGGCAAAATTCACATGCATTTGTTTTGTGCATTACAACACTGTCTGCACAGAAAATAATATTTATAGAGCTGTTTCTTCTGCAGAAAATACTACTCTCCATGGAAATCAACCATGTGCAAATTTTATTCTAGTCTCTAATTACAACATTCTGCTTCTGTACAGGAAACTGCTTTTTCTGTGCAGAAAATAATATTTCTGTGTAGAAGTATTTTCTGTGCAGAAGAAGCTGTTTCCTGCACAGAAAAGGCTGTTTTAATCACGACCATGTGTGAATTTTGACCACAATAAGTCCCAGACTGCTAAGATTCTTGTCACTCCTCGCAGGGCTTCTTGACTTGCAAAAAAAAAAAAAAAAAAAAAAAGTTTTTGACCATTTTTTTGAATATATTCAAATATACTCTCCATCCCTAATGCATACTTCCACAGACTCAACTCGAACACTTTACTTCCTGGGAGAGAAAACTAGCAAGAATCATCATTTTATAAGGCCTGTAGTACATTATTTCAAAATCTTTGGTAGTAGGGCTGGACAGCCCCGGTAAAACTATCCCTCTTGTTAAAACCATCCACAATGAAGAGTAGGCTTCATGGTGATCCATTTCAGAGGAGTTTTGCTTCGTATTAATCATCCTCTGAATATGTACCTTTGGTTTTGGCTTCAGAATTTTCCTGGATTCATTGGCCATACTTGCTAGTAGAGAACAGAAGTTCTCTGTCTTGTAGTTCAAACACATAACTTTCCCAACTTTGGGGATGAATATCTTTATGCACACCAGATCTGAGTGCAAAATATTTCTGGATTGGAATAAACACCTTGTTGAAAAAAGATCATTTTTCTGCAAGATATAGAAATCTGGCATTAAAGTTAAACATTTCTTATTACAGCATGGTACAGGATTGCCTCATTGCTACAACTGAAGCTGTTCTGCATCTCATTTGCTAATAATTTTTTAATTCCTACATTTTTTCTAATTAAAAAACAAAACCCAAGCCCCTCCAATTCTGTATGCAGTAACAGACCAGCTTTAGAAAATGTCACATTTGGGAGAAGCAATTAAGCTGTTTCTAGGAGCGGAGAAGGCTCTTTAATAATTCTAACAAGGGCATTTTATCAAGGGCATTCTCTAAGATACCCAGAAAGCCTGTGGCTAGAAAAAATATACGCTGAGGTTGCAGACTGTTTCCTTCTGTGAGGTGGGGGCTGCGTTGGCTATAGTCATTTTCCCTGTTGAATTTGGTCTTTTAAAAATTGTTGCACAAGACTTGAGACACTCAAAAAAAAATGTCCTTTGCCAGTGAAAATGCAAAAGCACTTAGTTTATTTTTATCACGGTAACAAGGAGCAGAATCAGACAGAATCAGCTAAGTGCCACATCCACTAACTCAGCAGTGGCTGTCCATTCAGTCCTGTTCATCGCCTCCACTTCTGTTTTCTAAAATCTTACCAGAACAACAGATACTCCAACTCCAAGATGGGATCTTATGACACATAGATAAACAATTTTTTATCTGGCATAAGATTTCAGGAAATCCAGCCTACTTCCTGTCATGGAGTTGGGGCCCTTCTCCCACTCAATGCTGACTTCTGCCCTTGAATAGGAAATGGAAACCCCCCAGGTTCCCTTAATTAATTGCTGCCATCACCCACTGAATTGACTCAAAATCCTTGTCTTTGAAGCCCAGTGGGAGGTCACAAGGGAGTAAATTCTCTCTAAACTTAGAGATCCCTTTCCTCCCCCCCACCCCCTCTGGGAGAGAGGAATCCTATCTATGGGTGTCACTGAGAAGCATATGGGAATGGAGAGAAAGCAGGGAGTTCTTTACAGGAAAGCATTTATTCTAAGAACAGGCAATGTAGATAACAGAAGATGTCACCATACATGGGAGGCTACTTCCTCCCAGATTGGCTTGATAGTTACGAGTTACAGATAGGATCTCATATCTGCCAGAGCTTTCAAAAGAACAGAACTCCTAACACGACTGAGTAACATCCTAAGCTACTCACGCTGTTTGTCATTTTCTGAGATGGTGTGCTGAGGCAAAGCCGGGAGGCGAGGCCTAGCTTGGCCTTACCTGCAACTGGTGTTGGTATCTTTGTTCTTCCTTTGTTCTCTTTTCCTCTTGGTTTCTTAAGGGTTTATATGACTTCTTCATCAAAGCATCTCAAAGATTCTCACCTTTCTGCTCCTGATTGGGCAACTGTCTCTCATGACCTTTGATGTCATCTGTGATGCTGACCCCCCTAAAAAAATGTAACGTAACCCTAGCAGTTCATTAACCCTTTTTATACCTGGAAGGAGAACTACCCCCCTTCAGCTCTGTTACCTTGATAATAGGACCCCCCCCCCCCGTTATCACATTTCCTCAGATAATTAAGGCTGGGGAGAGGCTGAAGCCCATGAAAGCTTGTGCCGAATAAAGCTTGCCTATCTTTAAGATGTCACGAGAGTTGTTGTTTTCATTGCAAAAGATTAACACAACTATCTTTCCCCTCAAAACATATGTCAAATCTGAATGGACTAAAAGTAAGGTGTAGCCATTTACGGTTGAAGCCAAAGCACACATGTGCTTTTGCATTTGACATGCACCTTTTAAAAAAAGCAAATACCAACTGTGAAGTGTCTGTGCAATGATTTTCAGCACTGCAGCCCAACAAGAGTTGGTGTGTGTGTGTGTGTGTGTGGGGGGGTGTAATTCATTATCACTGCAATGGTCCTGAAGGAATCCTTTCCTGCATGACTTTGGTTCCCATTGGGGAAAAATTCGTTTTGTTTCCAGACTATTGATATCTTATATCTGTATACTGATAATAGACGTTGGCTATGGGGTGCAACTGAAAACAATCTGGAGACTTGTAGGGACCTGAAATGCAAAAGAAAAAATAAAGGAGTTGGGTATCACATACAGTGTGCATGCTACAGCATTCTTGACTTGGGCAGCCTTTCTCTCTGTCTCCATAAACATCCAGTAGATGTTCAGTCTTGAGTCTAGATCCAATTTGCTAGTGGTTATGATTTATACCGCTCTTTCCCCTATCCTCTATTTTTTGGGAAAAAACTCTATTGATTAAGATATCAAAAGGATGTTCTGAAAATGTTTCATTACTGCTTCTACACAGAATCCAATAAAAACTGAATTTATGACTCTAGCTACAAATTTTCCTAATTCAAATTAAAATTGCACTCCTGCTTATCCCCCTCATCTCAAATGAAAATTTGTTTTGACTGCAATATATAATAGTCAATTGCATTTTTATGAAATCCAGGGTTGTGTCTGTACAAACTCTGGTGCTTTTTTTTTCTGTTAAAAGTCAAAGAATTTAAAGACACAGGAACTTTAATACTCAGTAATAAAATACAGAACATATCCCTACGATCAGTCACCGTATCACGGGAGATGAAAATAGCCAGTGGAAAACTATTTTTTAAAAGGTGTTCAAGGAGGATTCAGAAAACTGTAGGTGTTATCACAATGCACAAAGGACACTGTTTGGTGCATAGAAATGCTTGAGGTGGGGCTTACATACATGCTCACATGCCCACCACAAGACATGAGGAGGAAAACACCTGAATAGGGCCAATATTCTACATACGATCTAGGGAATTCTCTATTCAATGCCTAATTCATTAGTTGTAGAATGATGTCTCTCAAGATTAAATGACATCTCAAATAGGTGGGTATGGAATAGGACACTAATGTAGCAAAAGACCTGCCATTTTCTCCTTTGCTGTCCACTCCAATTTATGCTTTTTATTCTCTCTTTCCATAGTTTCCCTAGTCCACTCTTCCTTGAACTTTGATTCTTCTTCAGAATGTCCAAAAGCAGCTCTTGCAGTTGTATCACAGGCATCCTTCAGAGAGTTATACATCTGCAACCTGTAGAGATTTTGGCAGAAGGATTCTTGGAGTTGTAGTACAAAGAAAGTAATTTGTCCAAGTTCTGACGACTTGAAGTTAACATTTGTTTCCAAAGTGATAATATGGATCTTTTCTTCTCTGCTGGTGCCTCAGCACTCCTGGCAGAGTTCCTGTCAGCTTTTATCCTTTCTCTTAGTGTGTGGCATGCCTTTACTCTTGTACAGGTAGGCAATTCTCCTTCTGAAGAAAAAGCCAAGCATCACATCAGGGATTGCTGGGAAATCTAGCATTAGGATTCCACCGACCCCATGCAATTCTAAATCAACAACGTAAGAGTACTGGAGGATCTGATCTGTAATGTAAGACTGCTGCAGGATCTGATCAAATCGTACGGAGCCATGAAACTTATAAAACAATGTGTATTGCAGAGAGTGTAGAAGAGTGATGTTTCTGACCCTCTGCCATGATGTTACAACATGGGGAGTGAGGGTGTTAATTAGGCAGAAGAAAGAATAATAATAAGAAAAATAATGACTTCATACTAGGGATGGGGAAGAATTTGATTTATTCTGCATTTTTAGGCTAAGCAACCTATTTGCACTTTCCAGATTAAAATATGGATGAAAATTGTTATCCTCCGGTCTGGACAATTTTCTGTAATTTTTGTCTAACAGACTGTGCACAAAAAACACATATACTAAAGAAAGTTGCCTACAAAACTACTGTAAATGGATGTTACACAGAAAAAAATATAGATCTATTAGGGAAAATTTTGTACAAAATATTTATGTCCCCGTGTATAGGAAGCAAAAGCCAGGGAGGACCTTTGCTTTCCTGTCCTGCTTGGGACATATTGGAGGCCTCTGGTTTGTCCTGTAGGAAACAAGTTAAAAGACTAGACAGACAGAACTTTTGTTCTCCTCTCTTCTTATATAACGATAAATTTCCCAATCCCAAACTTCTTGGAACAAAGAAAAGACAGAAACTGCAACTGCATTTGGTATAGATTTCCCTCCTACTTACTATCAGAGGATTTTCTGCTGGTACAATAAAATCTAAGCATGAGAGAAAACAACAGGGTGAATGAATGAAAGTATACAAAATGGAGGAAGTGCTCAAGAAATTGAAAGAAGGCTAAAACTTGGAAGGGCAGCTTAAGAAGGAAACAGATAAGATCCCCAAGTGCAAGCATATATCTTTATATAACATTAAAGACTAAAGTCAGGATTATTCAAGCCATAATATTTCTGTGAAAGCTGGACAGTGAAGAGAGCTGTCAGGAAGAAAAATCAGCTCATTTGGAATGTAGCACTGGAGAAGAGTTCAATGATATCACAGGCTGCTAAAGAGACAAATGAATGGGTCCTAGAACAAATCAGGCCTGAACTCTCACTAGAAGTCCTTAAACTGAGGCTATTGTATTTTGGTAATGAGATCATGAGATATCACAAGATGATGTGATCCACTGGGAAAAAAAAGTGATAATGCTTGACAAAATGGAAGGCAGTAGGAAAGGGGGAAGACCACACTACCAGTGGATTAATTCAATCAAGGAAGCCATGGCTCTGAGTTTGCAAGACTAGAGCCATTTCCACACTACACTGTTATAGTGCTATTATTCCACTTTCAACATCCTATGGAATTCTGGGGTTGTAGTTTCCTGAGACCAAAGTGCTCTCTGGTTGAGAATTCTAAATGCCCCTCCCAAACCACAAACCCCAGGATTCCATAGGATGTTGAAAATGGAATAACAACACTGTAACAATGTAGTGCAGAAATGGCCCAGGGCAGGGAAGTTGATGACTTCAGCTCTTGTTGGTCTCTCATTCAAATGGCTGCTATAATCTGAAGTTGATCTGACAGTAAATAATGGCAACAACAACAAATGAATTAATAATACACATGTATAAGCTCTGTTATAATGCTATTTCTGTGGCTTGAGAATGACTGTTATGCCAGGGTAATGTGAGCTATGCAGGTCAGAGCATGTGCAGAGTGCTGATGAGGAAGTGGCACTCATTTGCAACCAGTTGCTCCAGACAGGGGAAAAAGCCTCATAGACTCAAAGCAATAAGGCTTAGTGCTGCTTATTCAACAGAGCAGATAAGATAAGATAAGATAAGATAAGATAAGATAAGACAAGACAAGACAAACAAGACAAGACAGATAAATAACGGGAGACATACAGCATGGCCAGAGGCAGTAAAAAATTTGCCTAGAGCAGCATGACCAAAGGCAAATGACCTAAGGCAAATTACATTGTCATACCTAAGCCTTGTTAAGGGCTTAACCACACTCCAGTCCATATGGGGTGAGCCAGTTGCACTCATAGCATACAACCTCTTCATGATGGGTGCTCTTTGATGAGGTACGACCTTTTGAGGCAGTCTAGCCGAAACATTCCCTTGCAGCTGAGCTTCAAGGTCACGTCATCTCATCCCTCCATCTACTTAGAAAAACCTTTCCTGGTCACACCGCACTCACATGTTGTATGCCCTGACATGTTATTGTAACAGTGCTTTCTTAGATTGACATATAAAGTACTTTTCTTCATAAAAGCACTATGTGAAATAGCAAAAGGGAACATGGTTGCCAAGAATGGAAACACAGCAGTCAAAGGGGCTGATACAGTTGTCTGAACTTAGAGCTATGGCACGTATCTCTTCTTTCAGTAATAAAGCCTTTCAAATCCCTATTTAGGCATTTCTTGCCAGGCTAGAATCAATATCTGAAAAGAGTAGCGCATAGCTCTGCTCCATCCATCAGTTTTTCTCCAGTGGAGGTTTCTGTTCATCTGTAGGCTTTTCCAGACTAGCAAGTTTGGGATTCAGATAGAAGTCTCTCTTTAAAATTATTATGTTTATTTATAATGCATTTTACACCAAAGGGTGGAACGTTGACATACACAATCAGGGATAAAGACAATAAAGCAAAACGCCCCAAAAATACATGGAATGAAATACCCAACACTCCACCAGTTGCTACCCATCTCAGCACCTTAAACACAACTCAGTGGCTTAAGATGGTTAGTCAAAGAATGTTTATGAAAACAGCTGAGATCCTCCTTCAGCCAGAGGTCCAAAGGAAGACCGTTCCACAAATCCAGAGCCAGATCTTAAAAGGCTCACAGCCTTGACAGAGCTGTGCACATCAGTGGAAGAACCAGTAATCTTTTGCCTGCGGTTCTCAAATTCCTGGATGGGACATACCACGCAAGCCAAGCTGCAAGGTATTGAGAGAGGTTAAAGTTTTAAACACCAGGACCAAAAGTTTGAAACAAGCCCTGAGCTACCTCTCTCCCATGTGAGAAAAGTAATAATGGAAAGGGCAGGGCTAAATGCTTCCTTATTTCTATTATGAAGAATGTGGGATAAGAAACACCTGAACAAGGCTCTAAGGACAGCTGCATTCAAGAGTGGTAATAACCTCAGTGAAACCCATGGGATTTTGGCCTATATCCAGTTGTTATTTCCAATAAGCACCTCCACTGAATCAATTTACCATATCTAACATTTGACTTTTCAAATTTCCATTGATTTAATGGATTTATGCCAGCCCAGCAACAACTTCAATTGGATGGTAAGATCCATACCTTAAATGACCTCAGTTGATGACTGCTGCAGCTAAGAAAGTTTTGCCTCTCTGTGTTTCACACCCTTTTGACAAAATAAAGCAAGCAGCAGACAATGTCTTGATATTTGGAAAGGAGGAACAGCTTCCTTGCTAACCACACATGGGTCTTGCCTCCCCTAATGGCTCTTTGCTGTAGGATCCGCCAGTGTAAAGTGAATTTACCTGGTAAAATCTAATCTCTACCCCATGATCACTGTCTGTGTGTGAAATTGACATTGGAGAGATTAGTGGGATAGTTCATAGCCATCATTACCGACAGAAACATGGCATTAGGTAAATTAAAATGAAGTCCCTGGTGCTTAAGTTTACAGGAACCTCCAGCTGTACAGGAAAGGATTTCTTGTACAGGGGCAGCTTAAATGTCTCAATTACGATTATGTTTCTGTTATAGCAAGCCTCTGCCAAATATAATTCCCAGATATTAGCAGACTTAGGAGGACATCTTTATCTTGGCAGCTAAAATGTAATTTGAAATGTCCAGTTTGACAGGTGTAATAGAGGCACACTCCTAACAGCAATGTTTTCATCTTGCATGAGGGAGGAGAAGAGCTTAAAGGGGTTTGATGTGTGTGTTTAAAAAGCAATCTTAAGGTAAAGGGAAAATTACAAAAGAGGTTTATCTTCCACTCCTGCTGTACAAGGTTAGACCTAATTATAGAAATGCTATGCCATTCCCCTCCCCCAATGCCTCTAACTTTTGAAGGATACATTTACACAAAACCAAAGCAGATGATATGTTTATCACTTTTTTTCTTTTTCCCAAAGTGTTCCTGCAGATGGTGAAAGATGTTTCTTTGTCATGGCACTTGATTCTCTTCACCTATTGAATTTGAAGTGCTTTTTGTGATTAGTAATTGGAATTAATTTACACATCTGATTTCTGGGGTATGTGTCTCTGAGGAAATCCTCCTTTGGGAGGGAAAATGGGCGATTCATAGGGAAAAGTGAGATTAACCCTCATATTCACTAGTCTGTGAACTAGTGCTCCCTTTACACTTTTTTGTTTCCATTTGAATGATTCAAATGCTGAGAACCTTTCTGCTTGTTTCTTTTCTCCTTTTCTAGAACAGATTTGGCTTGAGCATTCACAAACAGAAACAGGAGAATCATAGAAATGTAGTCCATAGTCCATTGAGTTCAACTCCCAGCTCAATGAAGAAAATCCAGCGAGAGCATCCCCAGCAGGAAGCCGTCCAACCTGTTTTTGAAGACATCCAGTGAAAGAGACCCCATCATCTCCCAAGGTAATTGGTTCAATTGTCAAGAAGTTCCTTCTAAAGTTCAATCAAAATCTACTCCCAAATTTCACTGCATTGTTGGTGCCAAATCCCTGGTGCATGTTGTGACAATTCCCTGCATCCCAAAAGCAGCCGATAGACGAAACGGTAGTGTACCTCCCTCAGACAGAGACACAAGTAGAAGCACTGCTGCTTCACTGTTTGTCTTTGAAGCCACATGTGTACCTACTTTGTGCTGTCTTCAGGCACAAACCTGATACCTCCATGTCCACGTCATGTCCCCCCAGTTGCCTCCTTCCCTCCTGCACTAAAAATTGAGGACTATTTTAAGGAGTCACAGAGGCTACTTTGAGCACCTGGTGTGGCAGGGAGGGAGGGAACATAGCTGTCAATGACAAGAAAGAGCCATGTGAGCAAGTAAGTAGGGGAGATGAAGTTAGAGTGTGTGAAATAGCAGCAAGGTGAGGAACTGGAGGAGTCTCAAAAAGGTACAAAGGAATCCAGAAGCAATGGCAGGGGACTTCCACGGCTTCTGCAACCTGAGGCAATCTCATATAATCTGATGGTAAAGCTAGTTCATCAGTACAGAGGTTTACTGTTAATTTAGCAATCACTGTGTAAAGTAATTGTCACTGTCTTTACTTTTCACATTTCTATTTCCTCCAGCCCCACTGTTTAAAATGCCCCATCCACATGAATTTCTCCAGAAGTTGAAACTCAAACAGGACAAAGGCCTCCCATTACACTATGTGTGCTAATTTTCTTACCTGTGCTAGTTTGCCTCTGTTACCTCCACACCTACTAATTGTAATAGACATAATGACTGGCTCCCTGATTTCTGGTCCAGTTATGACCCAAGACTCTTTATGGGAAGAGGTTAGGGAGAAGTTCCCACTTCCCCTCTGTATTAGACTTGTTTCAGTGTTTGAAAACTCTGAGCCTTCCACTGGATAGTCACCTAAATTAGAGTTCCAAGAAAGAAAGTTACATTGAGAAGAGGATCTATTTGAAAACCTTTTGTGTAGCTTTGACAGGCCACGGAGGACAGACCCTCTATGGAATCATTATCCCCCATTTTCAAGCACTTTAGTAAGCTTCTACTCTTTCACTGTTCGCATTACTGATTGCCCACCCCCGTTCCTCAAAGGACATGAAAATATGGTGCTTATGTAGCTCCTCATCTCCTTGTTCAGTTTTTAGAGATCACTTTGATGTTTCAAAATAAATCTCATTATACAGCAGATCAAAGGGGACAATTACTTTCACCAAAGCAGTACAATAAGCCAATTAGCATTTCATCTATTTGCATGGAGCATTGCCGTATTGAAGCCGAGCAGAACTTCTGTGGCTGGACTTGTCCCCAGTGAAAGCCAGAGGCGATAGAGGTCATATGGTCTCAAAGATATGTCAGCTCTTTAAGAAGCTCTTGATGCTTTTCTTTTAGAATGTACCTAATATGCAGTTTTCATTTCAGAGATCTAACAATCATGTCCTAGAAAGTGGCTTCATCTCATTTCAAAATAATATGCTATACATTGTTGTTGGATTCAGCCAGACATCTTTAATATATCACCAGACTCTTTGTCTTCGTATGTGCCTTGGTATCACATTCTTTTGTCATGCAATCTAGTACAATACAAGCTCTGCAAAAATTGTGTCATAACATATAGTATTTGACAGACTTCAAACTAATATAGGATTCTTTACTGTTGTCATTTTTGTAAGAACAGGTTAACCTGGCTATGCCTCTGCAAATTACCCCAAATTGATCATTGTTAATTTGGATTTTCAAAAATATCTGCAAACATACAATGAGCTGAATTTGGCTATAAGTCAGAGAAACATTTTTGTGGGTTTATTTTTTTTTTCTCATGTGAAAATGAACAGATGGGATTTGCTGTTGTCTTCTAGGTCTAATTGATCAGTACTGCAGGCAGATGAGAAGTGAAACAATCTTCCTTTTATGTCAGATATTGACAGGTTGTCCAAGTTACTGGTTTGCTTGGGTTTATTCTATTTAGGGATATAATGAATATTCCCAAAGTGTCTCATGCTCTGTGAATGATGCCAAGAACATGATAAACTGCTGCATTTATGGCTATATATATATATATATATATATATATATATATATTCCATTTGCACAAAACTGTGTTTTTCTGCAAATTCTTTTCCACAGAAAATGGTTATGTTGACCAAAATAAACAATTTTCCATGAAAATTATTGCGTGAGTTTTTTGCCCCAACTATTTTCTTGCAAAAAAGTCCTGGAATGTAGAAAAACACATTAAAAATGTGCAAAAACATACCACAATGAAATGCTCCAGTCTTATGTGAGAATGAAATAGTGATGTAAATTTCTCCTGCTGTTTTTCATGTCCTCAAAAGGGCTGGAAAAATTTATTACTCTTCCTGCTGCTGTGTGGAGAGTGAGATACTTCAACTGCAAACCCCTCACAAGAAAGCCAAACCATTCCTAAAAAAAAATACCAAAGAAAGAGAAGTAAAACATTCCCAGAGAACATTTGTTCAAGCTATGGTGCTAATGCTAATTGCATCATGAGTTATGTCAAGCCATTAGGTGGTACTTGTAGCTTTCATAGAATTTGTATACGGGGAGGTCTTAAGAGACACAACATCCACTGCCAAATCCACATATTTCCTCAGAAAACTTTTTCAGAGTGTCCTTCTTTGATTTCTTGGTCACTTGCACATTCCAAGAAGGAAAATACTGAGGAAAAAGAAGAAGAAAAAAGAAAAACTCCTGAAAGCAGAGATGGATCTAGGCCGGGGCAACTGGGGTGTGTGCCCTGGGCACCAATGTCAGGGGGCACCCCCCACCGCTGTTTACCCCAGCCACTTCTGCCCTCCGTTTGCCCTGCCCCCACTGCCACTCACCCTGCCTACTTCTACCCATCACTTGCCACGCCCATCTCCACTCGCCCCTCCCCTGCCTGCCACTGCTTACCCTGCCCCCACTGCCACTTGCCCCAACCACTTCCACTTGCCTCTCCCATGCCCACCGCAGTTCACCTTGCCCGCTTCCTTTGCTTGCCCCACCCACTCTCCCTGCCCAATTCTACTCACCCCCTCCCTGCCCAATGTCAGGAATCTCTCCCTGCTGTGCTGCAGCCAGCAAGGGAGGAGAGAGGTGAGGAATACTTTCAGGGAGAGTCTGAATATACCAAAACACCAGGAAAAACACAAGTCGAGCCAGGTCAAGGTCCAGTCCAAAGGTTCAGGAGGCAGAGATCCATCTGGAGCATTTCAGGGAGCAGGAGACATGAAGGTCGTGAGAGCTTGCTAATAATTTGCTGCAAGCAAGGAGCAGCCATGCTGACAGACTTAAATAGCCCCTGTGAGCAGGTGCTGCTTGTTATTGCTTCCTCAGCCTAGTCCATACAGCCTCCCTCTGAGCAGCCTGTTTCAGCCTTCTGCGTGATTGAGGGTTGAGGAGCACAGCTGGCTGCAACTCCTCTGCATCATTGCTGGTTCCCTCTCTGTCAAGAGCTGGCTGGGGCAACTCTGTCTCTGTTTGACCTTCCACTGCAGGGGATGTTTGCAGGTTGACATGCCCACTCCCTGGCTCAGCCCCATGCACAATCAGTTCCTCTTCAATCACTGCAGTATCATCTATCACACCCACTGCCACTCACCATGCCCACCTCTGCCACTTGCCCTGCCTATTTCCACCCACCTCTTGCCCTGCTCACCTCCACTCACCCCTCTCCTATCTTCTGCCGCTTGCCCCACCCCCAGTGCCACTCACCCTGCTCACTTCCACCTGCCCACCTGCCCCATCCACCTCCACTCACCCCCTCCCTGCCCACTGCCATGTGCTATACCACTCGCTCCACCCACTTCTGCCCACCTGCTCACCTCTCCTCTCCCCTTCCCTGCCCTCTGCCACTCACCCCACCCACCTGCACTCATCCCTCCCTACCTGCTGCCAGCCACTCCACCCACTTCCACCACTCACCATGCCCACTTCTGCTCATCACTCACCCTGCCCCCCTCCTCTCACCCTGCCCCCCTCCTCTCACCCTGCCCCCTTGCCCTGGGTGCTGTTAAGGATCTGTACAACACTGCCTGAAAGTCTTTCAGTCTGTTCTGCACCTTGTATGATGGCAACAGTACCTTTCATCCTGTCCTGTCTTACTTGGAAAGGCTGTTATGAAGTTGTTGTTGTTGTTTTTTCCTGGCAAGTGCAATCATTATTGGACATTATTTCATTGTGATTTTGTTGTAGTGAAATCACATACACAGTTTGTTTTTAGATTTGCTTTTCATAGAATCATAGAGTTGAAAGAGACCACAAGGGCCAATGAGTCCAAACCCCTGCCATGCAAGAATATACCATCAAAGTATTCCTAACAGATCGCCATCCAACCTTCAAAGAAGAAGACTCTACGACACTCTGAGGAAGCACATTCCACCACTGAACTGCTTTTACCATCAGGAAGATCTTCCTAAATTTTAGATGGAATCTCTTGTCCTGAAGTTTGAAACCACTGCTCTGTGTCCCGGGGCCTTTCTGCCCTACACTATTATAGTGCTATTATTCCACTTTCAACCTCCTGTGGAATTCTGGGGTTTGTAGTTTACTGAAGCCAAAGAGCTCTCTGGTTGAGAATTCTAAATGCCTCTCCCTAAACTGCAAACCCCAGGATGTTGAAAGTAAAGTAATAGCACTATCACAATGTAGAGAGGAAGTGGTCCTGGTCTCTGGACCAGCAGAAAACAAGCTTCCTCCATCCTCTATATGACATCCCTTCAAATATTGTAAGATAGATATCACGTTGCCTCTTAACCTTCTCTTCTCTAGGATAAGCATAGCAGCTCCCTAAGTTGCTCCTCATAGAGTGTGTTTTCCAGGCCTTCTACCATTTTGGTTGCCTTCCTCTGGACATGAAGGAAAGGAAATAACAAGGAAAACTGATAAGGAAAGCTGGTATCAGATTTCATGGTGTGAGGCTGTGGGGAGGGGAAGAGACTTTTGCCCAGAGAAGATCCCATGTGAAAAGGGATAAGGAAGCCCTCCTTGTTATCTGCCGTCTCAAATTTCTTTCAAAATCCTCACTCTCAGCCATTTCCCAGGGCCACATGGGGGCCACATTATCTAGCTGACTTTCTATTTAGACAAATGTAAAGAAGCTTGGTCCTGATTTCTTTGTCTTTCTTAAACAACTGGTCTACTCATAAGTAAATCACTTTGGACTTTGCTATCTGGTTAGCAATTGATTAACTCGTGTGTGTAACTTTTAAGGCCACTTAAAAATTCCAGAGTTACCAGCACTCGTCTGCGGAATTAAAGACCTACTTCTGAATAGACCTACTCAGGATTGTGTTGTTAGCTGCAACAAGAATCCATGGGCCTTGCTTCTGAGTAAGGAGGATTGGAATCTTACCTTCACTTAGCATAGAGGTAAGTCCCATTTTACTTAACGGGATTTGCTTGTGAGTAGACACTCTTCCCACCATTTCCAGAGTCCAAATTAATCCCACATTCTCTCTCTCTCTCTTTCTCTGTGCATGTGTGCATGTGAGAGAGAGAGAGAGAGACTGTGCCTAAAATGTGCTGGCTCTCAATAGAAATCAGTCTCCCTCAGAATCCTGAGAATCCAGAGTACCAGAAATGCATTTCTATATTACTACCTTAAGTCCTGTGTGTGGTGTGCATTGAATCTTATCCACACTCAGCTGGGGAATTAATCCCATTGCACTTAATGGGATTTACTTTGAGTAGACCAGCCTAGGCTTCCGCACCCACAGGTGTGCACGGTAGTTCAAACAGCTGGTCTACTCATAGGTAAATTGCTTTGGACTTTGCTGTTTCATACTCAAGCAAAGTAACGAGCGAATTGGGTTTTGGGGTATTGCATCTTCGCAGAGCATCCCTTGCCAAGCAACACTTTAGGAGCTTGTATAGTTACAAGAAGCAACTTAAATTTAAAGACATCAAACAACAACTAGTTCCATGTAAACATCAAACAAAACCAAACCCTGACATGTAGCTCTTGGAAAATTGGTGTATTTTGGGCTGCTTAGTATTCCAAGACCATTTCTGCCCTATACTCTTATAGAGCTATTATTGCACTTTCAACTTCCTATGGAATCCCGGGGTTTGCAGTTTAGGGAGGGGCATTTAGAATTCTCAGCCAGGGAGCTCTTTGGTCTCAGTAAACTACAAACCCCAGAATTCCACAGGATGTTGAAAGTGAAATAATAGCACTGTAACAGTGCAGTGTGGAAATGTTCCAAGACCTTATCTTGAGCAACGAACCATTCAGTCTTCACATATTAGGTTGATTAGAGCTATTTTTCTTGGAGTGTGATATGGTTTGGTGAGTGGAACATATTTAGAACTAGGAACTTCTCATAGGGAGCTGTGTAGTAGTGCCTTGCCAAGCTAGAAATTCAGCATTCTTTGTGCTGCCATGGCAGTTACAGTGTTATCAGAATGTTACAACTGTGTGGTGTTAAAGAAACCAGTTAATGATGAGATGTGCTTTTGGTGCTTTTCTTGAGCATTAGTGCGTGCCTGAACACATGCTCCATTTGGAGTGTGGGGGGAAGCATCCTCTGAATGGTGCTTGTTACCCTAAAAAGTGGGGGAATTTGAGGTCCACCAGCAATGCCAGCGACTCCTTAGAATTTGGGGAATTATTGGTTCAAAGGAGGTCTGTGAGAGGAGGGTAGCAGCAGGATATTTCACCTGTGTATGCCAGTACTAACTGTAGAGAGTACTCCAGTTAAAAATTAAAAGAGTATTCTTTTGGAAATTAATAGACACAAGAAATCAAGCAGTCTTACGAACCATACAAGGCTATCAAATGTAAAGGTGAGAAAAGCTGGAGAGAGATTTTGGGTGGAAAGAGTGATATTTACTAGTCCTACATCAGAAGGTTGAAATGGAGTGGCTCAAACGAGAGTTTGAGGGTAGTACAAAGGAATGGGAATCTGGGGGACCACATGAAGCGTGACACTCAATGTACTACAAATTACCTGGACTGGAGATGGGGGTTTTTATACCCAATTTTCTGCTCTGAAGGAGGGTGTGTAGACAAAGTGGTGATTGCATTCTCACAAACTGATAAAGGAATCTGGAATGGGCTGATTGTCTTGACTGTAGATAACAAATGGGAGTCCTGACAATCTCTTAATGTCTTGGTTGGGTAAGATAAATAGGAAAGGTCTCTGTAGGATATGCTCACAGCAGGGGTGCTTGACTGCTTCACCTAGGCAGTTTTCTCTCCTATTGTTTCTGGGAGTGCTTGTAGCTTACAGCCTTTTGAAAAGATCATCCCAAACCTATCAGTACTGGGCATTTCCATCTAATCTTTTTGGAATTTATGTCCTGACTATGCTGAGGTCATTGTACAAGCGGGTTTCTTCAAACATGCTTTTGGCCATAAATATGTCTAACTTATGAAAAATAGCGTACCCGTCAAATTGGGGGTGCTGGGTGTGATAACATACTATGGGAGAATGGTGAAGGAGGGCTGGAGAAAGATAAGTTTTCAGTTTTAAGTTGCAGCAGTGTCTCTGCAGTAAACAAGGCAATCAAGCTTGGCCTGGGAAAAAATGGATTTCTACTCTGCTCTGGATGTTCCTGCTGTAGCTATGAATGCTTACGTATAATGAACAAGGTAAGCAGCTGCCTCTAGAATCTCTTACTGAGCAAATGTGAAGAGCAAAAGAGAGAGAAAAGGGGATAGCAAATTAACCTGCTTGACTAGCTACCCTGGCATGTTGAAATTCCATAAATCTCTAAGTTTTGCCACCAAAATGAAAACCATAAAAAGACTGGAGGGTACTGAAAGGAAAAAAAATCATTCTGGGATGCATTTTGGAAGAAACTTTCAAGTGAGCTTTAGAAGATTACCTGGCCTAGTTGTTTCATTTCTCATGTTCATAATATAAGTTCGGAATTTTAAAAAAGGATGCTGAAACATGTTGAACCCCTCTTCTTTTTGGAGAACCTATTCCTATTCCTATTCCTTCCATGTTATTTCTACCTTTTGTACCAATGCTTCTGTTAAAGAAGTAAAGCCCAGGAACAGCTCTACCTTGTTCACTGAGGTATACAGGATTTTTGGTGTCCCATTGAATATAAATAAAGTACAAGCTATCCAGCCCACAAGGAATATGCTTTATAATTGTTGTCCCATTTGCAAAATAAACAGTGCTTTGTACGTGCTTGGAAGAGGTACTGTGAGTGGGACATCAGAGGAAGTTCTTTATATCTCTCGTGAGATGCATGTGAAACATGCATACCTTTACATTTTGTTATTTGAATACACATCCTCCAATTTTTTTTCCCTGTCAGCTGCTCAAATGCATTTTACTTTGAAAGTACAAAATGTAGTAAACAATTTATTGAATTAGTCAATTGACCATTTCAAAGACGGTACATGTGGTTTTGTGGGAACACCATAATAATGTACTACCCATAATCAAACAGATGAAGCTAATGGGGTTTTATGGTCCACACTGCTAATTTCAAGAGTTTAGGGATGGATAGATAGCTGAGTGATTTATATCCCTCTCCCCTCACCATCAAAACTGTAGAGGAAGAGATCATGGGGAGTTAGGTTATGTGAAAATTGTTTCTCCATTATAGCTTTGCTTGAGGAAAATACTGAGTTTAAAAAGCTTAGTACAAAAGCAGTCTTCTGTATGGAAAATGTTGTGTGTGTGTGTTTTAAAGGACATGCTTATTTTACTATGGTGTAGAACATTGCACATAACATAGAAGTTGTCCAAGGTAACAAAACTACAAATTTTAAGAAGGATAGGTACAGTGGATCATGTGGAAAGTGACTCATAAGACTTGGCAGGGGGATGATTTGCAAAGTGTAATTCCCAGTGGCGGAGCTTGGAGTGTGTGGAGGGGGGTGGGGTGGGTCTATGGGACAAGGCACGTGGCCACTTTGGGGGGGGGGCATGGCTGTGGTGTGCAGGGGTGTGGCCAGGGTGTGCAGGGGTATGGCTACGGTCCAGGATGCCCCAGAAACATTGCCGCCCAGGGCAAATTGCCTCCTCTTACCCAAATGTTCCTACGCTACTTGTAGTTCTTTAATATTTATATGGCAATGGTTACTCCAATCAGGCAAGATCTAAGCTCTTCCCTCCCAACAAGTTTTTTGGGGGGCAATTTGAATGAAAATGATAGAAACTATAGATAGCCATCAAACCAGAAAGTGGCAAAGTTTCAGAAGCAAAAGTGAAAGGGCTCGGGAGCTATGGTGCCTGAAAACTGGCTTAGGCGTTGTTTTTCTTTGGTAGCTTTAGAAAGAAGGAAACAATTGTCACTTATAAACACTCCTCCAAATCAAAGCGTTTGTAGAGTCCATTGTAAAACATGGTCAAGGACTAGAAAGAGGATCTGTCAGTCACTGTGCTGCCTCTTCCCTTTCTCCCTTAGTAGGTTGTTACAACATAATACTTTCCATCCTGGGGACATCTCTACCTGTTGAATCTGGCTAGTGAAGATGGCTCAGAATTTCATTCAATCAATTTCTGATAGAAACTCTCCCCTCCTATTTTTTTTTCTCTTAAACTCAGTGGAAAGAAGATGAAATAGAAAAGTGGAATTTGGGAGAAAGTGAAAATGATAGATCCATCCACTCATTCAAGTTGTGATTTGTACCTTGACAGTGCTGGCTTAGATCACACTCTATACATATACAAGAATGTTGGTCTTATGAATTTGGCAGAAAAGAGTCTGACAAACAGTTTAACTTATTATTTTAAAAAGCCAGCTAATCTTAATATATCTTGTATCTTAGCAGCTTCTGTTGTTAATAGCAGTTCCTGGATGTTTCCACACAATGCAGAAAAGTTAAAGGGATACTCTTTTTGCTACCCTGCCATTCTTGTGATTTGTTCTTTTTCTGCCTGTTCTTTTTCTGAAGGTGAGGAATCTTTTTGTGGTGTTTATTTGACACACCACAGAAAGAAAAGGGCATAAAAGACCATGAATAGCTTGTAAATTCTAATCGTATAAGCAAGAATGTTAAAATGGAATTGATCAGATTAGTGGAATAGCTTCCTTTGTGTCTTGTGCCGTAGGGAAGAGATACCAGTATCATTTCACGAGCGCTGCTTACAAAGAACAGAGTCTTGGCTTCCGACCAGAGCTCCATAAAGTATTTACGAATGTAGTAATTAAAATTAATGAATCAAGTGTCGAATGGACTTGACAGAGTAAAGCAATCAAAAGGGAGATTTTGTTTCTTATCACACCTACTAGTTTAAAAGGGACTTGACAAAAATACTTCTCCAAACACAGCAAAGGACAGTGGGAGTGAAGAATAAAGTCCTACATTTAATTTAATACACTGGGGTATTTTTTCTGTCTTTTCTGAAAAGCCAAATGAAAGAAACAGGAGAGGATACATCTAATGTTAAAAAAAGACCCTTGTGACTCTTGCTGTGAAGGCTCTGGGATAATCTTCGTTGTAATTTAATGTATGGTGAACTGCCTATCCTACTATTTTGTAAGATAACTACCTTATCTCAGTCTGGAATATGGTTTAGTCTTTCCAGAGAATTCTTGGGAAAAGGGTGGGCATTTTTTCCAAGAAGACCCATTTCAGCATGGCAAATCTATAGCCTTCCTTGCTATGAACTGCTTCCTTTGCCTATGAAGATAGACAAACACAGAGGAATTTATTCTGCCCTGTAGTAGTTTTTCTTCTTCAAATGGATAGCACACAGCTTGTCTCAGGCATATTTCTATAACACATGAGGTTTCATCTGGGGTGGGGGGGAGATCATTAGTACATGCATCACATTCTGGTATATATTTGGTGGTTCGGATAGTGATCCTTCTTTTTTCACTATAAGAATGGAAGTGGCAAAAGTGATCTTGTCAAGACAGAGGTGCTCCTGGTTAGTTGAAAGATAGGAATTCAACCTGTGCTGGATGGAGTTTGTTGTTCTTGTTATTTTGTGCCTTCAAGTCATTTCTGCATTATGGTGACCCTAAGGTGAACCTATCACAGGGTTTTCTGGGACTGAGAATATGTGACGTCCCCAGGGTCACCCAGTGAGTTACCAAGGCTGAGCAAGGAATTGAACCCAGTTCTCCAGGGTCAGGAACACTCCTCTTAAAATCTCAGGCTCACAGCCTGGGTGTTCTCTTGGGCTCAGTGCTGCCCAAGTTTCAGCAGTGGCCAAGAGTGCATTTCCACAGCTAAAATTGGGGTACCAGTGACATCCAATCCTTGAAAAGTCAGATTTTGCTATGGTAACATATGCCTTGATTGCATCCCATTTGGACTACTGTAACACACTCTTTCTAGGACTGCCTTTGGGAACTGTTCAAGAACTTTAAGTGGGTCCAAAATGTTATGCCATAGTGCCAACTGGGGCCAGTTACAGGCATATAATTTCTTTCTTGAAACAGTTTCACTGACCACACTGTGAATAACTCAAAGTATTTGTTACCCCAAGGCATGAGTGACTCTGGGGTTCACCTGTGATGTCAGTACCTCCACGTGACAATGGGAAATTAATTAGCTCAAAAATCAGGAGGCCTATAAGAGTGGGGTAAGTTAGTGAGATCTACCACCTATGTTTATGGGGTCCTTGCAGGAAAGAACCAGCCAGAGATTTCAAATGTGAAATTAAAATGTGTTTTTATTGAAAGAAATTCACACAGGCATAAAAAGATCCAGACACTCACAGACTCATGGAAGAGCTAACTGATGGTAAAGGAAGGAAAGTGTGGATAGGGGACTTTCAGGGATGAGGTGATAATTGCTGGTCCAGAGAGCAGCAAGGAAAGCAGTGATGTGGCTTAGATAAGCACTCAAGGACAGTTCTTGTTCAGGAATCAAATAGACAGTTTGGCATTCAGAAAGGTGAGAAACTGCTCTTGACTGCTCAAAATCAGGAGTACTTCTACCCAAAAAATATCCTGTGGGTATGGGTGTGAATTGCTTTCCCAGCCAACTGGGCAATGGGAGCTGTAACATAAACAATGAAGTCTAGAGAGAGCTAATAGTCTTTGTGTTTAGATGATAAAAGGATAACGGCTGTCATAATAGCCCGGTATTGTGGAGAGATTGGGAAGACAATAGGGAAATGTCCAGCTGTGTGGAATCAGGGTTAAGACAATCACAATTTGATGGGGATTTTTCCTTTCAGCTCTGAGATGTCTGGCTCATTAGTTTAAGCCTATTGTCTTGAGAGTGGCCATGCTATTAGCCTGGCAATGGCTTTAGCTTTTGCCTAAGGGGTGAGTGCAGCTGACCTGCCTTGCTATCTCGTGTTTACAGTCTTGTATGGTTTGTGAGACTGCTTGATTTCTTGTGTGTGTATGTCTATTAATTTCCAATAAAACACTCTTTTAACTTTCAATTGGAGTCATTTCTACAGTTAGTACTGGTATACACAGGTAAAAGGATCCTGCCATTACCCTCCTCTCACAGATCTCCTTTGACCTAATAATTCCCCAGATTCTAAGGAGACGCTGGCACTGCTGGTGGTCCTCAAAGTCCCCTAGCTTTTAGGGTAACGGATTTTTCACTGCCAATTGTGTCCAGGTCTGAATTTGTGTCAGAGTGGGGCAGTGCTAATTGCACAAGTCCATGCTAAACTGTAAATCCAATCAGTTTCTTGGACATTGCCACTCAATATATAAGGGTAGTCATTTTCTCCAAACACTTTTCCCTTTTCTAACCGGAGGAGGTACATATTGATCAAGTAGAGAGGCAAACAAATAGCTGTTTTAGGTCCCACCATGGGAGAAAAGAGGGATACATGCTATGTTAATCAGGGGTCCCATAACAGCAACTTTCCTGGTTTCACCTTCCCTCCAAGATACATCCAAAGTATTGGCTTACATCCAAATATATATATTAAATTAAATTAAAAGAAGTGATTCATCAGTTGCCAATAGGCCTATTAAGCAAAAGGAAGAGTACTTTGAAAACTTAGCTGTATGCAGAATGTTTGTCAGATTCAGCAAGAGAAATATATGGTACTTTTGAGGTCTGCAAGTCTGAGTTATTATTAATAAAAAAAAATGTTTTGCTCTCATCTGTTTTATATATTTCAATCTTCTTTGTACACAGTGATTAGCTTTTGTTTAAAATCATCTGGGTTTTGGTGTGCCCAATTCCATCTACAAAATGGCCTTTTCTCTATACCTGTAGAAAAGCGTTCTTCCCCTCCCTCCATCTGAGTTGCTATTGCCATTAGAGAGAGCATCTGTTTACATGCACAATAAATAACCAGCAACTGCTGAGTTGGGGATACATTGATGCATAACCAAAGTTTATGTCTTTCCTCCTTGCATTTGATCTTTATAATGTGAGCGTGCTGATACGATCCAATTAATCTGAAGCAAGATACTAGGCAGGCAGACGGGCTGGTTTTAATTTACCGAGTTATAAGTAGCTGTATTCTCTGCCCTGTGTGTAGCATTTTGCACCCATAAATTATTCTGTAGCAATTATCCCTTAAAATGTAACAAAAGCTTGTTTTGCTGTGTCCTGAATTCAGAACAGTATAAAGAGCTCAGGGAAAAAAAAAATGTTAACAGACCCTTGCGTTCTTTAGGATTTTCCCATGAGGAAATTTATCCCATGACTTTTGTTTAGGAAGATTCAGGGTGATTATATAATTTTATTTTGAAAGATAAGTAAAATTATATGATATTTCATTTGTGAGTCTGAACCAGGTCTCAGTATGTGTACACATAAAAGAACCATCCATTCATTCCAGCAGCCACTGGATCAGCCATTACATTATTTTCCTGGTTTTACTACCTTTAGACACAGCAGGAGTTAGTCAAGGAAGACTTGGAGGTCAAATGCGAGGATCTGGCTCTTGGCATACCATATGGGGAAAGTGTATTAAGATTCTGGGAAAACGTCTCCTGTTTCAAAGGGAAAATGAAATAGATAATGAGAAGCAAGGAAGTGTTACTTTTTGAACTAGCTCCCAAAGTCCCCATCCAGCATGGACAGGGGTTCTAGGAGCTGTAGTCCAATAAAGTAACTGTTCCAAACTGTGATAAAAATATCACATAGGTTGTAAGCATATCCTATATTCCTCATTTCCATTTCTGTCATAGGCTACTCCATGTTATTAATGGTTCCTCCTTATCTTAAAGAAGTTTAAACAAAAGGAGAAAAAAGGAAGGAAAGAAGGAAGATATTTGAATTATACAGACTGTTTCTCAGTTTGACAGGAATATTTTGTGGCTTGATTTTTCCAAGTTCAGAAGCCATTCTGTTGACTGACTTCCTGGCTCATAGTGGAATATTTGCCAAACTATGGATTCTTTTTAAACATTTGTGATCATGTTGTAGTATCTTCTGAACATTGTTCACATTCTCCCTAAATTCTACAATTGTCTATCATTTGAGGGCCCTTGTTCTTCACAGGGTAAGCAACTGTGTGACATTTGTTGTGGTGTGCCTTCAAGCCATTTCTGATTTATGGCAACCCTAAGGCAAACCTATCTTGCAATTTTCTTGGCAAGATTTGTTTGGAGGAGATTTTGTTTTTGCCTTCCTGTAAGGCTGAAAGAGTGTAACTTTCTTAAGGTCACTCAATGGGTTTCTGTGACCACGTGGGGATTCAAACCCTGTTCTCCAGAGTCATAGGGCAATGCTCAAACTGCTACGCCACCCTGGCTACAACTGTGTGAGAACCAGGAACCAATTCCAGCCCCTGCCAGGTAATCAGTTACTCTGGCTACCTGCCATCATTTATGATTTGTCATACATGACAAATGCCACATGCCTTCATGTTTTCCCATCTAGACTCTCCCTTTCTTTATCTTATATTTACATGGATTTTAGCTTATATTTTAAGTTAAGCATCTGAACACCCAGAACCAGATTGAAAGCCTGAACTCTTAATAGTGACTTTTTTTTGGTTTTTGTTTACTTTTTACTCTGTGAAGACACCAGTCATACTGTTATCCTTTCCATCTTCCAATACTGTCTTCAGGGCCTTAAACTTTGTAAATTGTTAATGAAATATAGCATCCAGCCTCTAACAAGATAATCTGGACTTAAGCAACATACAGCTTTATAGGTCACAGCCAGCACTTTGAACTGTATCCAGAAACAGTCTGGTAACCAGTGAAACTATTGTAATAAGGGACTTGTATGCTGCTTGTAAGCAGCCTCACTTTACAATATGGTTGCAGTTCTTTGTACCAAGTGAAGTTTATGGAACATGTCAAGTCTGTTGTTGCTGTTATTGTCGTTGTTGTTGTGTGCCTTCTGGTCTTTTAAGACTTATCATGAGGTTTTCTTGGAAGAATACGGCAACCTTAAGGTGAACCTAACATGAGGCTTTCTTGGAATGAGATTTTATTCTCTCAAAGAGTATGATTTGCCCAAGGTCACCCAGTAGATTTTCATAGCCAGGTGAAGATTCAAACCCTGGTCTCCCAGTGTCCGGTCCTATATTTAAACTATTACACCACACTGGCAACAATAATCCAATTGGGATGTAATGTTCATATTTTAAAGCACAGAGGCATGATCCACCCTTCCCTGAATAAGAAGAATTATCTTTTGGTTTTTGCACTTCTCTCAAATTTTCAGTGTTTTTTTCATTTTTTTAAAAAAGCACAAAAACACATAGAAGGTCCATTTTTCAGTTACAATTCATAAACATAAATGTGTGCATTAGAGTAAAATGCATGCAAAAGGCCTATTATTGAAGAAGAATTCTCCCAGCATCTTAGTTGTTATCTGCAAACCTAATTAGTCACCAGATTGCTTAATCCCTTTACCCTTCAATCTCCATTTGAAATTGAATCAGAATTGGGGACCTCATGCATGTAATGTCTCCTCTGTTTTTTACACTACTTAGCTAAATAAATACTTTCGGTGAATGCAAAAAAAAAAATAATCCTGTGATATTTTATAATATATCCAAATGTGCATTATGATTTTTTCCCCCACTCTTGATCATTTGCCTATTAAGTGAATTTTCACAGAGTGTTTGAAGACAAAATACAGAGATTGGACAGAATAGACAGAGGCCATTTCTGCACAATGAAGCTGTTCTGTGTCATCATGCTGCATCATACTGGGTCCGGAAGGGAGTGTTTCAGCAATGCTCCCTTTTGTACCTGCTCGCTTCATGCAGAAGGAAGCACAGTGGTACTGCCTCTTCCTTCCTCAAGACAGCCAGGCACTTTCCATTGCTGCGCTACAGAAGGAAGTGTCACCCTTGTGTTTCTGTGGCTTCCATGTGGCTGGGGGGGGGGATGGAACCACCACTCAATCACAGGTGCAAAACGGATTTTGTTTCATTTTGTGAAAACTGCATGAGCGCAACGCTTGGGGTTGGGATGGCAGGGGGCCAGCAATGACACTGTACAGAAGCATGACTTGCCGGCTGCTGCCATCCTATCCCAGAAGTGACACAGCCCTATTGTGCAGAAATGGCCAGAATGAAGACAGGTAAAGCTGACACAGTTCAGAAATAGAGGGACATGCCCATCCCGCATTGCAGCTGCTCACCAGGTTCTGAGATAGAGGTCATTGCCACCCATGCTAACTCAGATCCCTTAATGGAGATGGCAGGAAATGATGCTGTGAACTTCTTGACATGCAAAAACGTTTCTTGAATGACTTATCCATGGCCTCTTCTTCTTAAAGGTTTATTTTGCATACACATGAATAATATTTGAGATGACTCAGACCCTCTGTGGATCTCCAGACATCTTAAGGCAAAGGAAAGGTCTATCATATCTATTAATTATCTTATTTATACAAAACAGTGCTATTGTATTTTATATACAAATTTCCTGAGGTCATGTTGAGTTATTTTAAAGGGAACACAATTAATAGCAAAAGAAAAAGGCTGGCCACTTTCTAAAGGGCAAAAGGAGGAACATGTTAAATGTTACAAGATTAAGGTTGAGCAAGTATTTTGCATAAAGACAGAGGCTGTACATATAATCCATAATATTGATATTTCAGGATTCTGGAGAGTGGAGAAAATTTCACACAAAGGAGACTCTCTCTTTCAGAATATAATTGTCCCCATGAAAAAGCGATGGAAGCAATTGTGCAGGGGAAGAAAGCTTGGAAATAACTGTTGGAAATAATTCTGTATGCTTTAATTTGTTATTCTTTTGGACATAAGATGACCATTTTAATATTTTAAAGCAATGGAACAAAGGACACTTCCACACTAGCCTGTTATAGTGCTATTATTTCACTTTCAACATCCTATGGTATCCTGGGATTTGCAGTTTAGGGAGGGGACTTTGAGGCTATATCAGTCTAGTGCAGAAATGGCCAATCTTGCTATCCATTTTTCAGTCATTGTAGTCACTGCTTGAGAGACCTCAAGCTGGGCAGTCTCTCTTCATTGCTAAAGTCTTATATGGCATGAGGGGAGGGACTTCCACCAGAATTGGGAAGAAAATCAGTCAGGACTAAAAAACTAGTATGTTGGATAAAAGTTGGGTAGTAGAGTTTAAATTTTGCTTGGCTCTGATTAGCTTCGGACTATCTCGATCCATTACACATGACTTGGATGCCTGATGCATATATGAGATATTTTTCTCATACTGGTTCTTTTTATGCATGGGAATTCACAGCCACATTTACTTGTATCTGATTCTTGTTTTTCAAGAAGTCTCAAGATATGGTTTTATTGATATTATATTTTAAGGTATTTTAAACTTTTGCATTGGCTTACTGGAGAATAAACTGTTTCCCCTTAAATAAATCTTTCAAATGCAGTGTTGAGTGTTTATTTAGTGATGTATATGGTTCTGGAAGAAAAAGGATGCAATAAATGTCCTGCCCCTCCCCCATGGTGAGGGATGGGAGGGATCTCTCTCCATATCACAGGGATGGTGCATCTGCTATGGATTTTAGTTCAAATGGAGCTATCCAAACTACTTAAGCTATTTAGAGTGATAGTGTTCAGCATGCTGGATAGTTCAGTTCAGCATCCTGAACACTTCAGCATGCAGACTAAAACCCAGCCCAGATTCATCGTCCTATTCTGACATGTTCCCATTTTCGCTTCCTTTTTCTTCCATTGCCAAAAACCATTAAAATGTTGTACAATCATAAGCATTTCTACTCAGAAGCAAGTTCCATTGAGTTTATTGAGGCTTACTTTCAGGTAAGTGGACAGAAGACTGTAACCTTTATTTCTGATCAATCCATTTTCCCAAATGGTTCAGTGTAAAAAGTTTAGGCCTCTAAGATATTCCTTCCTTTCTATACCCAGATAGCCCAGTGTTTCAAACCATGTTATTTACTGCAGTTATTTGCCATTAAGTCAGTTTCACCTTATAACAACCCTATAAATGAGACACCCAAGAGAATTGGTCATGACCTGGTCATCAGCAGGTTCAGGTCTTGCAAACTCAGGGCTGTGGTCTCCTGGACTGAGTCAATTGAACTCTAATGCAGTTTTTTCTCCTTTTCTACTGTTTTACACTTTGCTGAGTATTACTGTCTTTTTCAATGAGTCATGTTATCTCATGTTGTGTCGAAAGTTTAGTTTCTTTGGCTTCTAGGGATAGTTCAGGCTTGATTTGCTCTAGAACCCATTTATTTATCTTTTTGGAACTACCACATGAACATTTTAGAACCATTAGATTGTCAAAAAAAGGTATCATATGTGACAATAAGGAGGATTCTGTAGAATTCCAGAGTTGTTATATAGATACCCAGTTCCTTAAAACTGAAGGTGCCAAAGACTTGAATTTGGGACCCTATCTCACATCTCACATACTCATCTTAAAGCAGGAGATACAGTTATTCTGTACAGGAGAAAAATCAAAAATCTTCTGTGTATATTCAGAGGATCTGAAAATATTTCTGCTAAATTTTTTCCCCATTCTTGATTCAATAGTTGATCTTTGTAGCTACTTGTTGTTTTATTTCACTGTTACATTGGATCAGTCACCTCTAACTGGAACAAACACATCATTCTTTATCTGTCTTTTCTGGTTCAAGTAAACAATTCAGGGCATGTGCAGGATGTATGAACAGCATATAGGTTGGTAGAAGTGGAAAGAACAAGAAGAGAGATGTGGAACAATGACTGGAATTATCTGAACAGGTTTTAGAGTCCTTGCTTTAGGACAAGCTTTCCCATCTCCAATCATCAATCAGATTGTATGTTTTGTAGACCAATATACCTGAAAAATGCCAGGTTGATGAAAACAATGTAAAAACTACAAAAATACTACTTTTGAAAGAACCAACGAAATTTGCCATTATAGGGCAACGGAGACAAGCCAACACATCATTCTCTTATAAACAGAATGGTTTCTTTAAAAGACTACCAATCTAAGTAGCAACTGATACAACAAATTAAATTCGGCTCCTAACATTAATAATATGGATTAATCCATCTTTTCATGATCTGTATTTACAAAACAATTTTTAAACCTGGCACCCCAAACTCTGGAGTGGAACAGGGCTAATGTGCTCACCCATTTTGCATATTTGCTTGATGCAGATTACAAAGGCAAACATGCAAATATAATATAACCTACCTTGTTATTTTTATTTGACAACCCTTCCTGTGTATCTGTGTGAAAAGTTCTCCTATCTCTATTTCCTAAATCTCTTTGAAAATAGTATATTTAGAAAGAAATATATATCATTCCATGTACTTTCTCTCAGTTCCCTTCTTCAAGTGAAGTGGGCAACTAGGGAATCAAGATGGTATAAATAAGAAGATTATGAATTTACTACTGAGCCAAAAAACTGAAGGTCATATTTCAAGAAAAGACCAAAAAAAAAAAAAAAAAAAAAAAAAAAAAAAAAAAAAAAAAAATCTCTTGAGAAAAATAACCACAGTTACAGAGACAGAAGGTGTCACAGAGTGAAAATGTTCTATTATTTTGACCTAGAGAAGGAAGTCTTTGCTTTTAACTGGTATTATGATGACCACATATCCAAATATGATTAGCTACATAGGGACTGAGCCACCAAATGACACTACCTTTCCATAGTGGTGGGATTGCATGGTGGGATTGCATGCTTCTCAGTCTAGAAGCTAGCACTGCTAGTAGGATCTCTCATGTTAGACAAGCTTTTTTTGAGGGCCCAGACTAAACAGATACTGGTCAGCAGAAGTAGTGGAGGGTGACATTGGTGGAAGATCTCTCAGAGACAATGTCAAGGGGACCATAGCTAACACTTGTTAGTACTGTGCAGAAGGAGGCAAGGTAAACCCCTTTTGAATATCTTTTGGCAGGAAATCTGTATGATGAATAGTCAAAAATGAAATAAGAGATATTTCTAGAAGATGAGGCTTCCAGGTTGGATGGCACTCAACAAGCTACCGGGGTACAGATGATGACAATTATGAGTAGCACTAATGATTTAATTGGACTCAGTCCAAAAGGACATGAAGCTATTGACATGCTCAGAGATGAAAAGAAAGTCCAAAGCTGTATAACTCATATTATAGGAACATGGAATTTGAGAAGTATGAATGGGGGAAGCTAGACATAGTAAAACAAGAAATGGAATTGCAATACTTGGGGTGAGTGAGCTAAAGGGGAGAGGAATAAGAAATTTTGAGTCAGATAATTACTCAGCAAATGAAAAATCTAAGAAGACATGGGGTGGCATTAATAGTGAGGAGGGATGTAGCAAAAAGATATAATGCAAGATCTGACTGAATAATAACAATAAAAATTCGAGGAAAGTCTATCAATATAATGATAATCCAAGTTTATGCTCCAATTACAAAGGCAGAAGAACAGGAAATTAAAAGATTCTAAGCTGGACTCCAGGAGGAAATTGATCACACACCAGAACAGGATTTATTGTAGGCAATTGGAATGCAAAAGTAAGAGACAGAGCAGAGTGAAAGATGGCAGGAAAATTTGTTCTAAGTTCAAGAAATGAAGCAGGGGAATGACTGTCTGAATTTTTGAGGCTAACAGTTTGTTTGAGACACAGGGGGTTGCAGTAGTTTGAGCACTGGACTACAACCCAGGAGATCAGGCTTTGATTCCTTACTTGGCCATCAAAATCCATTGGGTGACCTTGGATCACATACTCTCAGCCCCAGAAAACTAAGTGATAGGTTCACTTTAGGGTAAACCATAAGTTGTAAATGACTCGAAGGCACCCCAAAATAACAAGAAAAACAGTTTGTTCATCACAAATACATTTTTCAGGAAACCAAAGAGGTGACTGTATATACAGACATCACCTGATGGCCAATATTGAAATCAAATAGATTATATGATTGGAAGCAGAAGATGGAGAAGCTCCATTGCCTCTGCAAAAAATAAGACCTGGGATAGATTGTGGGAGAGACCATGGACTGCTAATAATAATAATGAGAGTAAACCTAAAGAACACTAAGCCAAACATCATGCCAAAATACAACCTGAAAAACATCCCTATAGGATTTAAGAATACTGTAAAAAATAGATTTGTACTGAACTGGAGCCAGGGATATTGTCAGGGAGGAATGCAAAAAGACACTATCTGCAGCCAAAAAGAAACAAAAATACTACAGATGACAAATGAAACTCTTCAAGCTGTTAAGGACAGATAAGAAGCAAAAGTAAAAGAGAAAAGAAATAGGCTAAGGACTCTATTCAGTGACTTGTGTATGGTAACAGAGATAACTATTATCACAACTGATTCAGAGAAATAAAAGACGAAAACAAAAAGGAAAAACAAAAGACCTCTTCCACAAGATCTGAAAAATCAAAGGGATATTTAGACCTAGATTGTGGATGGTTTACAACCAGTAGAGCACACCAAATAATTTCAAAAGAAAATCATCCAGTGCTTCAAGGATTATAGCAAAGCTTTCAGTTGTGTAGATCATGAGAAACTATGGATTGCTCGTAAAGAAATGTGTGTACCACAACATTTTATTGTACTGTACTTGTACTCAGGACAACTGGCTACAACCAGAACAGAATAGCGAGAAATTGAATGGTTTCCAATTGGCAAAAGGTTCAGGTAAGTTTGCATTTTATCAACCTGTTTAACTTGTACACTGAATATATCATATGTAAAGCAGGATTAGACTCAGAGGAAAGACACATGAAAATTGGAGGAAAGAACATCAACAATGTAATGACATCATAGTACTAACAGAAAATAGCAAAAATGTGGAACAATTACTGAAAAAAGTCAAGGAAAAATGGCAAAGGTAGGTTTACAGCTGAAGATTAAAAAAACAAAAATAATGACCAGAGAAGATTACATGATTTGAAATTAAATGATGAAAATATTGAAACAGTTCAAGATTTTCATACTTTGGCTCAGTCATCAATCAGAATGGAGACTTCAGTCAAGAAATCAGAAGAAGGGTAAGATCTGGAAGGGCAGCTATGAAGGAACTAGACGAGATCCTCAAGTGTAAAGATATATTAATGGACACTAAAGTTAGGATCGTCCTTACCTTCATATTCCCAATTTCTATGTGGTTGTGAAAGCTGAACAGTGAAGAAAGCTGATAGGAAGAAAATAAACTCATTTGAAATGTGGTACTGGAGAAGAGTTCTATGGATATACTTGATTGCTAAAAAGACAAATAAATTGGTCCTAGAACAACTCAAGCCTGAACTCTCTGTAGAAGCCAAGATGACTAAACTGAGACTGTTGTACTTCAGGCACATCATGAAAAAGTGTGACTCACTAGAAAATTCAGCAATGCCTGATAAAGTAGAAATCAGTAGAAAAAGAGGAAGACCACCTTACAGATGGACAGACTCAACCAAGGAAACCATGACCCTGAGTCCGCAAGACCTGACCAGGGTTGTTGATGATAGGGTGACTTGGAAGGTGATTCACAGAGTCAGGGTCATTCATAGAGTTGCCATAAGTTGACTTGATGGCAGTTAGCAACAGTAACAATATCAGGATAAATTATACAGGGACAAACATTTTTTTGGGATGAATATTCTTGTACAGAAATTCAAGTTTCTATGCAGGATTTCTTTTCACAGAAATTCATAGGGAGGTATGGTCACAGGAGCCATTTTCTGTGTCACAGAAACCATTTTCTGTGCAAAAAACTAAGTTTCCTACACAGAAAAGATTGTATTTTTCACAGAAAGCAAATTTCCTGAGCAGAAAGCCATAATTTCTTCTAAAAAAGCTTCTTAAGTTTCCCAAGCAAGAAATACTTTTATGTGTGCACAAACGACAAAAAATCCACCCACACACCCCCAAAACAAGTAAAGGCTGTTGCACAGAAAGTATAATTTTTATGTTGGGGGGGAGGGAGTAAGCTTCCTGTGGTGTTTTCTGTGCAGGAATTGTTTTTTGGCTCAGAAAATCAGCCTTTCTATACAAAAAGTGAAATTTTCTGCAAAACAAAACAATGCAAAAACGTGCTTAGGTAATTTTACATTTAAAAAGTCCGTACTGGAGGGAACCTCACAGTGTCCAAATATTCTGAATGCGAAATCCCAACAGCTGAGATATTCCTTTTTCTTGTTGTTGTTATTGTTGTGAACATAACCCTTATGTAGCACCATGGAATCATCCTCTATCCTAATGATGGAGTGCCTTTTAAAGAATACTATATGTTCCCCAAGATCCCCTTTCATAACAAAAACATATCCATATGACTTTCAAGTCATATCTGATCCTAAATTAAAAGCACTGCAGTGCAAATTATAATATTTTGAGTCAAGTTTCCTTAAGGAGAATCCTTTGCATCAGTGTTAGAGTATGGGAAGTTTTTCAGAGTCCAGAAGGGAGGGCACATGACACCATTCATAGAGTGTCCTTATGTCAAAATCCAATGGCTTGGCCAGCCAGAGGAGAAATAGGTTAGCTCTTAGAAAAGTTTTTTTCCCCTCCTTAACCTCTTTCACCAAAGTGCACTAAAGGAAATGCCTCTTCACAGCCTTCTATCCTTCCAACATGGCCACATTTAGATGGGACTAAATTGGTAGTTGGCCCACTGCAGATGCTCGTGTTAGAGTAAATGTGATGGCTCCTATAGAGAATTGATTGGTTTGTGCCCATATTGCAGTGTATGAGCTGAAACAAATGACAGTGGTGAAGTCTGCTCAGTATTTATAAGGCAGTATAAATCATCATGTTCACGGAATAATCATTCACATGTAACCCCAACAAGTTCAACTTGGCAGTGGCAAACTATTCCTTTTTATTTAATTATGCCCCCCAAATTAAAAAGTCTCACCTCAAACGTGGCCAGCAATATTAATTTTCCATATATAGGAAGTGAAATATATGGGAATTCTGAGCTGCAGAAAATGAGCAGATTACAAGACCTATACTAACATTCAATGGTTTAAAGATTTTGATTTTATTTTCTACAGGCTGCTGCCATTTCCATGTTACTGTACCTGGGAATTGGATTTCTATGATATATGGTAGCTATTAAAGAGTAGATAGAAGGGCTACACTGTGGCCCCAGTGGAGCCACTAATTGAGTTGTTTCTATAATAATGGATAAATGTTGAATATAGCTGGGGAGACTTTTAAAAAATCTACAACCTTCCATTGCCAACCAAGAGCAGAGGGCCTTCAGAGCCAATTTAGCATTTATTTGGCTCCTTATGGTTCCTTCCTCCAGGTAACATTTCACCTCTTTCCTAGATGATGATAGATGCAGGAAGCTGTGATATCTAGGTAATGGAATTATTTTCTCTTAAGTTAATTCCCATAGAATCACCACTTTAAAGGTTGCTGTCAAAGGCAACTGGATTGACTTATGCTACCTACTGAGAGGATGAAGGTAGAGGAGGTAATTTGAAAGATAGTTCTATGTTATCCCTGCTGCCCACAGGGATGGCTAATATAGCTGGTTGGGATGCATTCTACAGCAGTTTAATTCAGGCACTTTGATTAGGAATTCAAAAAGGGACAGGCTCCTGTTTTGTATGACTGAGATGTTTCATTTTGAACCACTCAAGCTGCCACTAGGCTTAAAATCTCATGGGAAATAAAAATGATGATATTAAAAAAAAAAAAAAAAAAAAACTTCTTTCACCCTTTAAAATAGGCCCAGGCTTCCTGGTCCAACAAAAATGAAGACAAAGGTTTGTGATATGCTTAAGTCAACCAATTATCTTTTTAAAAAATATTAGATGTACTTTTTTTTTTTTTTTGGTCTTGCAGCGCAGGTATTTAGAACTAAATTCCAAATTAGAAAAGTAGTACAAATGAGATCAGAGCTTTCTGAAAGCATTTTTTTTCTGCTTGGGAAAGAAAGCAGATGTACACTCACCCCATGCCATGTCAGGGTACATGTCAAAGGATTCAAGACAACTTGAGCTGTTCCGATATTTGAGGTAAAAAATCCATAAATGTTTTTCCCTGTTTTTGCCAGTAAATTAAATAACAGTTGGCTGACTATTGATCATCAGAGGTTCATGACCCAAGTGGCTCACTCTGTCATATCATCCTCCTGCTCAGACCATGGACCATCTCAGCCTTTAATGATACTCTGAGGGTCTTTCCACACTACACTGTTATAGCACTATTATTCCACTTTCAACATCCTATGGAATCCTGGGGGTTTGCAGTTTAGGGAAGGGCACTTAGAATTCTTAACCAGAGAGCTCTGTGGTCTCACTACACAAAGAATCTCAGAATTCCACAGGACGTTGAAAGTGGAATAATAGTACTATAACAGTATAGTCAGAAAGGCTCTAAATCAACTGTCTCAGATGGCTCTTCTCACACTGTTCAATGCTATTGGAAGGCCTCCCCCCCCGCTCTCTCTACCATTTATTTCTAACAAAAGGAACGTATAAATATTTACATGCAGAACACACATACACCACCACACACAAAAAAATGTATGCTACTGTTCTGATCTAGTTGGGCTCTAAAAATGGTTTACAATAATTCCTAGAGCACTAAAAACAAGTGGGATCAACCACAATGCAAAATGAAAAAATAACAGAAATGGAAGCCCTTCAGTGGCAGTATATTTCTGATTACCAAGAAGTGTGAAGTAAGAGCACAAAACGTCTATCCCCTGTGCTCTTTTTTCAGTTCCTGAGAACACCATGCTAACTGCAGCTGGAAACAGAAGTTAGGCTACACAAACACTTTGTATGATATAGAAAAAAACAATCCACATATTCTTGTGTTTGCCAGTTCTTAACCTTCACACACAAAGATAGAGAAACTTGGGTTGAGTGAGTTGCACAATATTGTCTAACCTCAGTAAGAACTTCATCAGACTGAAGTTTAGGAAGAAGATAAGGATAGAATTGGGCCTAAATACCTTGCTAAGTAAGGTTACCCCATTAAGTACTTGGATGGGAGACCGCTAAGGAATACCAGGTTCTGGAGGCTATATTTTAGATGAAGGAACTGGGAAAGCATCTCTGAGTATTCCTTGTCAAAGAAAACTCTATGAAATTCATGGGGTCACCATAATTTGACAGTATACTTGAAGGCACAAACGCACAGGGATAGGGTTCCAGGTATACTTCTTACACCTCCTGAGATGAAAATTCCAGTGCTTGCTTCAAATGGGGCAAACCTACTAACAACCAGAGAACATCATGTCTGTGTTGCTGCATCATGATTTGTCACAAAATAGCATGGGACATTTTTTTTTTTGCTCCAATGTATGCGATTATGTGGGACAAAAGGCATCTCACTGCTTCCCTCAACTGATTTGTTGGCAGATTTTCTACCCAGATGGTTATTTTTTTGTAGGAACCACCCTGCCCCCCCAAATGGAAAGTGAAATTTGGGGAAATTGTTTATCCCACCTTCATTCAGTGGCTGCTGGTCTCCATGTGAGAGCTGTGATTAATCCGTTCTGGTTTAGTCTGAGCATTAAAGAAGCTATCCAAGACATTGAACATATTTTCAAGCTAGGTCTCAATACCTTGGGCCATTTCCGCATGATGAAGGTCTTCTGTGTTGCCATGCTGCAATCCTGGGGCTGGAAGGGAGTGCGTCAGCAACGCTCCTCTCTGCACCTCACCAGCTCCCTGCAGAAGGGAGCACAATGGTGCCACCTCTTCCTTCTGTAACACAGTTGGGCACTTTTCCATTCTGTGCTATAGAATGAAGCATTGCCATTGCGCTTCTGCAGTTTCTGCACAGCCGAGAAAGACAGAAGCACCATGTGATGGTAAGTGCAAAACAATTTTTTTACTTTTTGCAAAAAATGCACCAACGCGATGCTTGGAGACCAGATGGCAGCAGGCTGGCAACACCGTCAAGTGGCAGCATGACCTGCCAAACACTGTTATCCTGTCCCTAAAGTGGCTTAACCCCATCGTGCAGAAGTGGCCTAAGTCTTTAAAGTTTGAGCTAAACCTCAGAGTAGATTCCAAGTCCCACTGTCATGGAAGCCACACTGCTTACATTACACATCTAGTTCTATGTGGATTCAGCAACAAAATATTACATCTCTGTGGATGAGGTTTAAATGAATACAACTCTCCTGACAACTCTTCCCCAACAAAAGAGTTATCTTCTATATGCATCTACACTATTGAAAAATGGCAGTGTTGTCCTTGTTTTATAAGTGATACTTTCAGGATGCTTTGGATATAACTTTTCAAGGACCTAGGGGGTGGCCAATTGTTTAAGCAGAAAGAATAGAACTTGGAAAGTGACTTTAAAACAGGAATTAGCCCTAATTACTATGCCAAAGATCAAAAAAGTCGCTAGGAATAATTGCAGTTAGAATTTTTCAAAGCTAATTATTTTCTTTCTTATTTTTCAGAAAGTAACCTGTTACTTTTAAACCATCTTTGCCTTTTTCAATTTTGCAAGAGCACTTTAATCTACTTCTTGTCAGCTGAATGGTAATATCTACAACTGAAACATTTGTTACTATCCAGATTTGGCCCTACAGCTTTAAGTGTATGCAAAGTTCCCTTAATATTAGAGGCATTAATTGAGACCAACCAAGTATCTAAACCAACAATTTATATGTATACATTTCAATTATCTATGAATAAATATGACATGAGGTTTATATCAAGAATGGAATAGAGAACTGGAATATCCAGTACTAATCAATGGCCATGGGTTTTAACTTCTATAAATAATATGGCTACAGATCTCTGACTATGGCTCTTTTCACACAGCATGACTACCCCACAGTTGGGACATGATGACAGTGCTCCACGGGTCATACTTCTGCACAATGTCATTGCAGTCCCACCATCATCTTGTCCCTGTGCATCGCATGAGTGCGGTATTTCTAAAATGGAAAAAAATCCATTTTATACCTATCATCAGTTGCGCTGCTGCCTTTCCCAGCCATGCAGAAGTGCGGAAGCTCATTGGTGGGCAGCAACACCTCCCTTCCCAGCACAGCAATGGCAAATGCCCAGCTGCGATGTGGAAGAAAAGAGGCGGGGCCAGCGTTCTCCCCTCTGTAGCGACCTGGCAAGGTGCGGAAGGGAGCGTTCCTGGCAGGCTTTCCCTCCCCACCAAGGATGCAACGAAAGGACTTCATTGAGCCCCGTCGTGTGGAAATGGACTATGTCTTATATAGCAGAAATTGCTTTTAGGTATATTCATCTTCATAACGTGGATTCAAGAAAGGTCTTTCTAAATCAGCAGATTGTTGGAGATCTAATACTGCTAATGCTTCCTTAACACATATATTTTAGAGTTGTCCCATGGCAGCTTCATTTTGGGAGAAAATAATCACAGCAGTATACAACCAGTGTGGTTTAGTGGTTTGAGCATTGGATTGTGATGCTGGGGACTATAGCTTGATTCCCCACTTGGCCGTAGAAACCCACTGGGTGACTTTGGGGATGTCACACACTCTCAGCTCCAGAAAATCTGGTGATAGATTCACCTTACGGTTGCCATAAGTCAGAAATTACCTAAGGGAACACAACTGCCACCACCACCACACTAGTAAATTTGGTTTTGGAAATTTCCTCGATATTCAAGGATCTGCATGTTCTTTTGAATTATTTACCTGTTTCTTGGAAATTAACAAATGGCCAGCAGAATTTTTTTGTTTTTTGTTTTTGCTCCCTTTTGACTGCTAAAAGATTGATACTTTGTTACTGGAAAGTTCATTTTTTCCACCTGTGATAACATTCATAGAAGATCTAACAACACTTACAATTTTTGAAAGAATAATATATAGGAAAAATATTACATATATTTGAGTTTTACCCATAAAATATATAAATATAAATATAAAATATAAAAATATATAGGTAAAACTTAAAAATGGACCTATATTTGAACATTTGGTCAGCTTCTATAGAAACTTTTGAATAATGTGTTTATTTTTCCTCCTTTAATTTTTTTTATCTTCCTGCTTTTATTATATTGGAACATTATTGTAACTGAGATCTCTTTCGAATATAAATGAATTTGAAAAAAAAAAATATAAAAAAGTAAAATAGTGGCATTATTATAAAGTCTTCCATCACAGGAGCCGTATATAAATGGAATTTGCATTCCAGGTAGAGAGGTGGAACGGTACTGTATGTAACAGAGATTGCTTTTGAATGTAATTATTTTCAATTTTTTAAAAAAACTATATATTTGTATGATAAGATCTGAAGACTACAGTTCTCTGATCTGTAGTACAAGAGATGTTTAAGCACTGGGACACCACACATGGTAACAGTAAAAGCAACTTCAACCAGTTACAGTTGTAGTTCAAAAGAAATTATACTATCCTCATTATGTTGATGGCCATGTATCCAAGAAATTGGTTACATGTAACTCTTTATTTGTAACTAGTTAGTTCCACATTCCAAGAAAGTATGGTTACTTATGGACCACTGCTGTTCATCTAATAAAGTCTGAAGGTTTATTCATACACTGCAACTTGAGAAAGCAATAAAATAATGACCCCGTGTTGTCAATGATTTCCATGAAGTACAGCTTATGATGGATTTAGCTGACTTCACTGCACACCCAGCCAAAGTCTCAATCTGACTAAAACCTATTAATAATCACACAGGGTTAGGAATGAAGGATTTAAAATACAAAAGTGTAACCAAGATCAAAGGAATAGCGCAACATAATGACATCAGTTTTGGCCAGAAGACGGGACATTACTTGAGAGTTTTCTCATGCTAAGTATGCCAGTACTAGCAAAAGTGCAAAGAATGGATAGGCAACAGAACCTCATTGTTTTCTATTCTCTGCAAAGGAAGTAATGGCAGCTCAGAAGGGTGTATAACATTTTGAATGGCGTCAGAAAACCCAGATTCAGGATAGAAAAAAGGAAATCCTTCTTTGCCCACCACATAGGGAAAACTGTGGGATCCAGTGTCACATGAGATAGTGGTGGCTACCAGCATGAGTGACTTTAAAACAGATTTGATGAATCCATGGAGGTTAGGGCCTTCTATGATTACTTATCAGGATGACTATATATTACCTCCAGTGGTTAAAGTCACTGTACCTCTCTATATCAGTTGCAATGGAAAGTGAAAGAAAGGGTTCAATTGTGCTGGGTGTCCATAGGCAACTAATTTGCCACTATATGACCAAAATATGAGACAAGATAAACCTTTGGTGTAATCCATTATGACTCTTCCAACACAACAGAATTTCCTTTCCAACCTTTAGAGGTGCCAAAAGCCAGCTCCAAAGGGTTTCTCAAGCAGCTTGAAGGAACCACAGGGGCGGGGGTGGCAGTCGAAAAGGGAGATCACACCTTTACACCATTGGCAGATGAAGATTGCTGTTCTGTGTCTTCAAGTTGTTTCTAATTTACAGAGACCCTGAGGTGAGCCTATCACAGGGTTTTGGGGGGCTGAGGTTGTGTGAAGCATCCAAGATCACCCAGAAGCCACACCGTGGCTGAGTTTCCATGGCTGAGTGGGGAATCAAACCAGAATCATAGTCCAGTGCTCAAACCAATAATCACACTAGATGAAAGCCTGAACTTAAAAATCTGGGATGATAGTCTGATCATGTCTTACTTATTCTATTGTGTCACCATGTATCTTCTAGAGGTCAGAAATTTAGGGCTACATTTGCCTGTAGTTTCCAAATCAAAGTTATTATTTTTTCCCTTAAGGAACATCATCTCTTCTGCACAATCAAGACTCTTTTGTAAGACCCTGCACATCTCCCTTGCACCCTTTAGCATGATAGTCTGTCTGAATTCTCCATCTGATTTTTCTTTACGGCTTTATTGATACTGCTCTCATTAAAAAAAATGCAAACATATATGGTAGACAATAAACAAACAACTTGAAAAGGAAGAAGTACAAGGACAAGAGCTGGAAAATGCAGTATGATATCTCCCCATCCATGTTGTCAGATTAATTCTTAGGATCCTTGCCATATTCCTGCCTGAAAAACAAACAAATAATTACAATAATAGCTTCCAATTATGCAGCCATCCTCATTAAAGATTTTTTTTTAAAAAATAATAAATTGTTTTTGATAATTTTCTCTTTGTAGCAGATACGTATGATTATCTTATGTCACAGATGGAGTAAGTCAGTTGATTAGAACAGAAAGAGGTGAGTTAAAATGCTATGCTCAAAAGTACAGTTTGTTAGCTGGGAGGCAGAGCTGTGCCTTTATTATCAATTATACAGTACCCAGTCCTCCTGTAGGCCTTTAATAAACATGGATATTTTGCAGTTTGTTTCTGTTATCATCTAAGCAGAAGTGACTTCTAGAGATTCAAAGCAGAGGGCAACAGCATTGCCCCCTTTGAAACGTTGGGTGTTCAAAAGTCTTGTTATATATTATAAATAAAAGTAATGACCTGAATCCTATTAGTTAGTTCCAGCTAAATAACACCATTGACTCAATTGTCCAAGGGTGAGTCAACATGTAAGTAACTCCCATTGATTCTATGAGTCTACTCTAAGTGAGACTAACAAGATTCAGATCCCAAAGATCTGATTTAGTTCAAAGCAGACACATAAGTGTAGGACAGATAAATGTTGATGCATTGGACCAGTTCTAGTAATTGTACATGTCTCCATCCACCAATTCAAGGTATGCACCTCACATTCCACACAGATCTGAAGCTAGCCCTGTTGTTATTAGACAAAATGAGATGGCATACTGGGATGGGATGTCAGGATGTCAGTCGCAGCAACCTCTCTCTTGTTTCTTCCTCCTAAGGTACAGAAATAGGATGTGAGTGCAAAGTAAATTCATCCTGGATAAATACAAACAAAGAAGAATCACACATAGTTCCAGCAGATATATTAATCTTAGACCAAATAATCATTTTTGGCACCACCTCATCTATTTGGGTTTACAGGACCTCTAACTCTTTTTTCTGGGGGAAGACCACAGGCAGTATAGTAGCATATGGATTCTTTTCCTTTCTGCCCAGAATGTTCTGTTAAGGGTAATTCTGTGCATGTTCAAATACTACTTGACTGGTAGTGTGCGTATATGTGATCCATTTCTTTACTTAGCCTCAGGAAGAAAAACGTCTTGGGTCATCCGTGCAGTTAATAATATTGCAAGATTTAGTGCATAGACTTCTACTGTTTTAAAGTGTTGAATGGAGAGAAGATGTTAAAGTAATGGACACACCAAGTTGATGCATAATTGTACATTATAGAAACTACTAATTAGTTAGTTCAATTATGCTGAAAAATAAAACTGTTATATGCAGCCCTGCTTGATTGTGACTTTTATATGTTAAAACCAAGACGGAGTTGTCCCTGAGAAACCAGAGGGAGATGCCAAAGAGTTATAGCAATCTGGTTCCATTGAGTTGCCCTTCTTTGGATTTGAACACCATATTTCTGTCCTTTGTCTATTAGGATAAGAACTGTCTGAAATAACAGCATAATTTGTGCTCCTCTGATTCGGCTGGACTTAAAGTCCTGGCTCTCCACTTTCCTAAATCTATGTCCATCTCTTTGCTAGTATTAACTGACAACCCACATGGCATATCTGCACAGGAGTAACCTTTGAAAAAGAGTTGTTTCAGATGAGATGGACTAGAAAAGAAAATCCTTTCCTTTTCCTGAAAGTTTGCCTAGATTTAATTAGGGCTACAGATAGAGTGATTTACATATTGCTACCCACAGTGCCTTTCTCTCTTTTATAACTCCATTTCTATTCAGAAGTTGTGCTGACCTATATATGGGTATCATTTTGCACCCTTGGATAACTCTGAATAGGAGTAATAGATTCATTGTGAGATTTGTGCAATTATTATTTCAGACTTATCAGAATAACTGGAACACTGCTTTTTAGGGCACACCCCACCCTTTACATGGTCTATCTTAGTGACTATATTAATACTGATGCTATCCTAAGGACTGCTTATCTATAATGACTTCTGAAATTCTAACATGAAACTAAGCAGCCTTTGTTCTGCACTGTAATCTATCTGCACAGTCCAGTAAAGTCTCTGGGGCATCAATGGATCAGCTAAAGCCAGAATGACTTATAAGAAGAATGGAAAATGCTTATTCCTCTGGATATCTGCCCTCCAGAAAGGATTTTCCCACCACCAAGAATAATGAGAAGCAATCATAATTTCAATATCATAGAATGAATATAGGAAATAAAGAAAACAGTTTCTTTTTTCTGGCCTAGGAGAACTGTTAAAGTAGGAGATTATCAAGAGGAATTTTGTTTTACTGCTTTCTTACTGCCAGGTGGTTTACCTTCTAATAGCTTTAGATTGGTATAAATTCTCTGATCGTCTTCAAGTGACTGAAAATGGCATCTGAAGAAGAAACCTTAATTATGTAACAAGTTTTATTTCTGTTATTAGACATCAAAATGACTTTGAATAATGTCAACACTATGAGCCCCAAGAACCCCAGTCATTAACAGCCCTGCCTAGGTCTTGCAAATCCAAGGCTCCTGAATCCAAGGCAAATCCTGACTCTATTGTCTCAGTCCAATGTTTGGGCAATTATAAGCCAGCAGGACAAATGCTAGCTCATGTGTGGTGGCATGGCACAGATGCCTGTCCTTTTCTGCCATAGAAGTCCTAGACAAAAACAACAGAAACAAAAATACAGAGGCTTATATAGCTCTCAGCTAATCACCATGACCTAAATCCACCTCTTAGTCCCACTGGGTCTAAAGTGGACTCACAGTATCAATAAAACTTACATTAAGTGCTGACTTTACAGAGTTCTCATGCATTCAACCAGTTGACTATAGAAAAACCAATTGGATGTAATTCAATTAATCTTCAGTGGTCTCTATTTGGCTTTATGTGGTCACATGTAGAGATGGATGAGAATTCCACCTGGTTCATTTCCTCATGATTTGGTTCATTTTGATTGCAAAAAAATCTGATATGGATTTATCACTATGTTTTATGAATGTGGGAGAAAACGACGACAGATTTGCATAGCTATGTACAGAGGATTTTGTGTACTCAGCTCTTAGAAATCTAGCCAACACTAGCCAAGTTGGCAGTGCTGAATTGGGATTGCCCTTTTCAGCCAGGTTCCCCATCCTTAACAGCTACATGGCAGATATCAGTAATTATTGTATTTCCCCAGTGCAGATGGTGGAGAATTTTGTGTACTTTACTTTTGACAAGAATTCACCAAAATTCACAATTATATGTGTGGTGGAAAGAGCTTGAGATTAAAAAAAACAGAATATGGAGAAAGCAAAAAGTGAGAGATTATGCTTTCCTATCACTCAAAAGGTATTTAGGCATGGAGAAGGTAGAATACTTTGCAGAGCAAACTTTTGTCGAAGTCCTGCTGGAGTTAATTTGCACAAGCCACTGAGTTGCACTGAACTCTTCACTACATGGAATGGAAAATTTGAAAATTCTAGGCTATTATAGAGATCAAGGTTACTGCCAGAAATAGTAAGGCAGAGAAGAACAAAGGTAAGGCCATCACCTTTTTTTCATTTAGTCTGGCAAAACAGGCACATTCTCGGGTGAAACCAACTGTCAACAACAGTCCATCATTTTACTTTCCATTAGTGACCTAGATGTAAAAGCATGAAAGAGTTTCCACAGTTCATAATCCCACCCTCCCAGCCCACACACACTTGCAATGTACTGAGCAAGGAAGGCCTGGTTTTTAACTGAATATTTACTTTGTGCATTTTGTTCTGTTTCAGAGAAGAAAAAAAATCTAGTGTGATAAACTTTTCCCCCCTTTACATTTACCTTTAAAAGACATCACACAGTCTGGTCCGTTGTGGGCATAGCACATACAAAGGGAAGTTAGGGATGGGTGAGAATTTAGTTTATTATTTTTTTTAATAAGAACTCTTCAGAATGATCAGATTTCAAGGGGAGAGAACTGAGTGATTAATTCATAGAAGTCTGCCCGTGCAACCTTCTGCATTCAAACTCTATTTGCTGTGCAACACTCCCCCAACTCTCTCTTTTCTCCTGACAGTCCCCACATCTGAAACAGCTACATGGTAGGAAGGTACAACATGATCCTCTCCATGGTGGATAAAATGGAGGGACGGAGGGAGATTTAAAAAGGAACATGGCAGAACTTTTATTTAAGACTACCTGTTTTTTTCTGGATGTATATCTACTTCTTCAGATGCAGTACAGAGTGATATTAAAGCCTCAGGCTATAAAGATATTTATACAGTTGTGGGAGTGGGATAGAACACGATAGGATCCAGAAAGATGCTAATCATATTCCTTGCCCTAAATTTTCAAAGGACTGGGCAAAATTATACAGGTCGTTCTCATGCTTTTAAAAGTGTTCTAAAAGAAGCTCTTGCAGTATTTTTTTACCACAAGAAACTAACATGACTACTACTCCATGCTGGGAATATCTATATTTATTATTAAATCTCACCAATGTATGGGTTGAGAATTTCTTTGTTTCATTTTTGGTAAAAACTATGCAGTTTTTTTAATTAAAAAAAATAATTTCAGTTCAAGAATTGTGAGTTGTTGGTTTTTTTTAACATAGAAAGGTGATAGACAGACACACATTAAGGATATGGAAGAGATTTCACAGGCTTTCTAGCCCTTCCCCCCCTCAGTGCAGGAATGTACAGTTAAATTCTCCTGAAGACATGGCTATCCAACCTCTGCTTTAAATCTCCTACAAAGGAGAATCTACCAGTCTCTGAGCCATTTTTTCCACCACCAGATAACTCTGTCATCATGAAGTTCTTCCTAAAGTTTAATCAGAATCCCCTTTCCTGTAATCTGAATCCATTGATTTGTGTCCTACTTTCTGAAGCAGCAGAAAAGACACTCACTCCATATTCCACATGACAATTCAAATATTTGAAGAAGGCTGTCATATCACCTATCAATAATCGCTTCTCCAGACTAGACAAACCCAACTCCCTCAACCATACCTCACGTGGCTTGGTATCCATACCTTTATCTTTATGTTTTTATGCTCCCAAGTGTTTGCAAAGACTGAATACACTTAACAATTAATTGCACTGAAGATTAATATCTTACCTTACTCTCATATGTGGTTCTATGTGGAAAGAAGGGACCAAAGAGATTTCAGAAGTAAATTGTGATCTTTCAGAGAAACTTTCCAGTAAAACTCAGACTTGAAAAGGCTCATAGGCACACAGCAGCACTAAAACACAAACACATCTAGCTAGTCACCGTGTTCATTCACTCACTCACACACTGCAGCATCAGACACATATATAATTTTCCTGTCCTATACTTAATGACCACAACAACCCTGTGATGTAGATCAAATATCACAAAGGAAATGACTAGCTCAAGATCACTCAAGGAGTTGCATGGCTAAGTGAGACATCTGGATTTCCCAAGTTCTTGTCTAACACTCTAGTCCAGGGTTTTCCAAACAGTGTGTCACAACATGTTAGTGTGTTGCCTGAAGTATGTAAGTGTGTCACCTCCCTGGGCTGAGAAAGACCATCCCCATGAGCCTTTCTCACTACTGCCACAGCAGTAGGCCAGGATCAGGTGGGAGGCTGCATTTCCTGCTGCTTCCACCCTCACTGGAGTCTTTCCTCAATGAGGGCAACTGCAGTAAGCCAGGATAAGGTGTGTGTGTGGGGCTGCCTTTCCTGCTGTTTAACCTCCGGTTTGCTAATAAAACTGAATTACTGTGTCACGAAATGATGCATGTCCAAAAAGTGTGTCACCAACATGAAAAGTTTGTAAAGCTCTGCTCTAGTCCCTATACCATGCTGAATTTCAAGTGCAGGAATGGCCATGTCAGTCTGTTGTAAAACACAACAAAGCATCTTATGGTACCTGAGAGATTAACAAGTTTTATTTAGAATAAGTTTTAATGAACTCTAGCCCCATTCATCAGATGCATCACATTGGTCTCCCATATTAACCATATTAGATGAGATCCATATTAGATCAGAACCATATTAGATCAGTTTAAAAACCCAGTTTCCTGCTTCCCATAGTAGACGTCTCCAAGAAGCCAAAAGGCAGGTAAAACCTGAAAACCTGAAAACTAGTAGTCTCCTGCCACTACTATATACTTGGTATTCAATGTCCTACTACCTCAGACAATGGGCGTCGGGCACAGACATCAGGACTAGATAATCACTGATGCATAGGCTTATCTTCCATGAATATGTCTAATCAAATTCTAGTAGAGTACTAAAATACTCTAGCAGAATACTAGGACTGCATGAGCAATTTCTTTTCAGCAAATGAAACAGACCCAGAATTGAGATGATTTACTAATATATTTTAATTTCTAAGCCAAGCTCCTCTGGGGATGCAGAGAGAACAAATCAATTAGGCTGGAACAGTATGTCAATTTGAGATGCCTGTTTGCACAATACTCCATTTCCCTCACCCAAATGTGTGAATGTGTCTTGCATTGACACTATGTTTCTGTTATTATCTTCCAGTGCTTCTCTCCCTGGAATATGCTAGGAAAAAATTTCCCCCACCCAAATAAATGACATTTGGATCTTTTTTTTTTTTTTGTCCCTGCAGCAACAGAGCCTTTTTTGCACAATCTCCTTTCCTGCTTTTGTACAAAATTTTTTTCTTCTGTATGCTCTTGGTAAGAATTTATCTAATGTTTGTAGAACTCAAATAAAATGAAAATCTTATAAACTAAGATTTGTCAGTTTTACACACATGCGCACACACACACACAGCTGTTCTGTTCTGTAGTTCCATAGTGCTAAATCAAATTTTTCATCAGCAAAAGAAGCTAGCTTGAATCAATCGGCTGATAACATTTTCATTCACAACAGGGTACTGATACTCTCAATATCTCCTTAGTGTCATTCCATTTTGTTTTACTAAATTTCAATTTAGGAATAAAACACTGACACAGAAAGGGAGAAAAATACTGTGAAAACTGGGATAATAGGATGGGTTTGAAAAGTGCTGCTTCTGAATATAGCATTGAATCCAAGGCTTCACTATGATCTTGACCTTGACATGTTCTCCCTGCTCAAGTCTGATCCCTTCAGCTCCAGCTCATCTCCTATCACTGTGCGAGAGTTGCAACTGCTACTGTATCTCTTCATAAACATTTCCTATTAGGAAGTGACAAGAAGGTATGGCAGAGAGGAGAACAGATGAAAGAAAGAGAGAGCTCACCCTCACTGCCAATTGAATCTATTTTATAAAACAATCTCCTACCTCTGTCGAGATTCTTTCCAAATGCACCACCTAAATTTTACTTGTTTTCCTTTACTTCCATTTCTGCCACTAGTGGTGTGGTCATGGTAAGGAGGAGGAGAGGAGGTGGTGGTGTTGGTGGTTGATGATGAAAGATGACATGAATGAGCATGTCCCCACCACCAAAAAAAAAAAAAAAAAAAAGGCTGTAATAATGCCCATTCTGAACTTTATTGTTGCTGCTTTCATATTCATTCATAATCACTTTCATATTTTCTGGCTGCCCCTTGCCCCCTCCCAAAAAATTCTGGCATTACAACATTAATTGCTCCAGAAAGGGTAACCCCACTTTCCCAAACTCATGATCCAGCTCTTGCTCTATTTCCTTTCACTCCTCAATCTGTGCCGTTCCACTATTGTTGCCCAAACAAACGGACTGTTCGCAAGTTTTATTTTGTTTTTGTTTTTTGCTCTAATATAACACACCCTTTTTCCCCCTTTTTTAAAAAAATTCTTCTGGCTGCAGTTCTTACCACCATTGCATGCTGCCCTATGTCTGTTGACCAATAGGAAGGACTAGATTACTCAAAAACAGAGAAATCACCCCTGTGCCTCATGCTTGCAGAAAGCCAAAAGGAAGGAGATAACTAGATCCAACTTGCAGAGGAAGGAGGAAGACAGGCAGGTGGCAGTGGCTGAGAAATATGAGTGATATCAGTGTGTCTCAAAAGGATAGTAATAAAATTGACAGGAATAAACAACAACCAGTTCCCACCCACAAAGTCTACCAGAGAAAGAAATAAGTCCAGGTTTGTTTGTTTTTTGTAAAAACATAAGAATAGTTTTACTCAAGAATTACTTGTGCATAGTCAGAATGTAATCTTATGGAGGAGACTGAGGGAAAAGAAAAAAAAACCTGCAGGTTAGAGATGTGTATGGAAAATCAAACAAACAGGAAATCAGCAAACACTCATACACCTTACCATACTAAAGTGACAACCTCTAAAAGTAACTGTTTATTGGCCCCGTGCAATTTATCACTCTGCCTTGTAAAGAACTATTTTGTCCAGTCTGCAGGGGAGCTGCTGTTGTAGCTTCAGATGTATCAGAGAAAGTGAGAGAGAAAGGGACCACACTCACTATCTTCTCTAGCTACCTTTACCTCTTCCATGTGCACTGGAAACAACATGTGGGCACACTGCTTATTTAAAGGCAAAGCTTCCGTAGCTCCAGTACATTGAAGGAAACACAACTGAAGAGAATTAATGCACAACTTAAAAATGTTTATCCATGGGGGATTTGGGAGATTGTAGGGTGGTACCCTCTGATATCCTGCTCACTAGCCATACACGTTAGCTCTGAATTTCCCACATAGAGCAGGTGACTGGCTTTACAAGGCCACTTCCAAGCTCTATCTTTCTGTGATGTCACGATGACATGTTATCTCCTCCGATGACCTACCTTATGACTGTATGCCTTATGACCTTTCTTTAAAGACCAATCTCTAGAATTCTTAATATAGTGGCTCCATTTATCTTCACAGGATGAAATGAACCATGAGTATGAGAAGGAGAGAGACAGAAAGAAGCAACTGTTTGAGGCAAAATGCAAACAAACAGACAATTGGGGGGAAAAAAACTTTTTGCCTCGAGGCTCCTTTTTATGGCTACTGACTGATCTGAAGGTTTGGGTAGGGATTATGTTCCTTGATGAATTTTAATGAGAAGGAATTCAGGAAACAAAACTACATGCTGGCTTGAAAGCAGTAGGATGATGATTGCTGAGGTTACTCAAGAATGACTAACATTTTATAGCACTATCAACATTCCTGCATTTACTGTGGTAAATCTATTTGAGAGACCAAAGCAAATTAGCATGAGATTTCACCTTGTGACCCTTCAGTAAGGGTGGTGAAGGACAAGGGCATGTCAGGGGTGAAATCTAAACACATAATCTGAGGGTCTTGTACCTTAGACTATTAAGTGTACAGTTGAGAACGAAGTTTAAATAGTCCGTGCTAAAAGCAACAAGGACTATGTCATAGAGACCTTTGAGAGAAGTACAGTGTGACACACAGCCGGAAAAAGAATAGTTGGGTCATGATGTTGCATTCAGAAATAGTTACATAATTGACATAATAACAAGCTGGGATACTAAGACACTTGTTTCTTTCTTTTTACATTCATTTTCATTTTCCCCACATAAAATTTTGGTTCCACATGCCACAGGACAAGATAAAATCCTTATTCCTTTTACTTATGTGAGGGAACATCTCAAATTAGGCTGCAACTGCACAATATAAGAAAGGTAGGAAAGCAAATACATAGAAATAAAGTTCCTGGCTTCTCTTCCCTCGCAAATCTCCAGACGCGGATGATGTACTTTGTCAAGAGAACAAACAGGGTACATAATCAACCACAAAGAGCATGTGCTCACTAGGTGGTATGGAATCAAATCAGTATAACCACCAGCATTGTCAAATGTAAAAAAGTTAGGTTTAGATATTGCCCAGGGCTGTTGTCAAGTTTTCACTTTATAATACTACATTCAGATTTTTTTAAAAAAATTCAAAGTAATGGTATCCAGTTGTTCTAAATCTAAGTTAAGCTAAATGTATCAGGAGGGAAAGCACACTGAATCCAAATGCATCTGTCATTTCTTCCATCATCCTCCACGTAGAGGTTGTTTTCTTAAGGGGAGCTGTTCCAAGAAATTAGAAAGCTTAATTTTTTTACCCCCAGCATCTTGCTTATCTAAGAAAACTGAAAAGCCCATCTTCATGCATGAAGTAATGATAAAGGAGTCAGGGCTGAAGAGATTCCACTCTTCAAGTGTTTTACTTACTCAGATTTTAAATGATTGCATTATGTTCACATGTCAAGAACCTATGGCAAGTGAGATTGGAAAGAAGATGTGACATAAGATCAGAGGACAAAACTATTTGGCAAACAGGAGTAAAGATGTGATTCTTTGCTAATTTTCTTCTCAAATTAACCGGCAAGTGATTTTAGCAATTTTTCTCTCGGTGTGAGAAAATATTTGAAAACTGCACAGTTTTTTCTTCTTTTTTCCCCAAACAATAAAATACAAAAAAGAAAAATAATAATACATATCACTTAATCATACATTCATACATACATACAGTTTCCCCAACTTCAAATATTCCGTACTTAAGTTATCATTTATAACAGGTTTCCATTTTATTATAATTTGGTCTGTAGATTAACCAGGTCTTTATCTTATATACAAATAATTTTCTTGATTTCATTCCCAATTATCCAAGCACTGAACTTACACTGTATTTGTTACATTTATCCTTAATATTTCAAAAAGAATAACACCAACAAATATAAAGGAATTGATCTGTGAAGAACAAGTGGGCTTCTTACCTAACAGGCATCTTAAGGAAAACATGAGATATATCCTAAATATCATTGAACAATTTGAGATGCAACCTGGGAAGAAGCTTGTGTTGCTATTCCTGGACATTGAAAAAGCCTTCAATAGCTTAGGCTGGGATTTCATGTTTGAAGTCCTAGCAACAATTAAAGTTGGATGCCACTTCATGAGAAGTATAAAAACTATTTATCAGAAACAGATCGCACAGATTTTGGTAAATGGGGAGAGGACTGAAAGAACAGAGATCATCAAAGGAGCTAGACAAGGGTGCCCACTTTCCCCATTACTATTCTTAAAACTGCACAGTTTTTGAAGAGTATTAGCAGATTAAAACTCCTGTGCCCTTAGAATCATGGAAATTGTAGAATGCTGCAAGAGAGAGATGTCCTGTATTTCACTTACTGTTAGTCAGTCCATCACATGGACTCAATATGTCTGGTATTGACCATCAGGGAATGGTTGAGTCCCATCCTGAATGGCATGTTCCATCCAGGAATTTGAGATCTGCAGGCAAAAAATTATTGTCTTTTCCATCAATGCTTGCAGCTCTGTCAAGGCTGCAAACCTTTCAATACCTGGCACTGCATTTGTGGAATGGTCTTCCTTTGGACTTCTGGTTGGAGAAGCATCTCACCTCTTTTCATAAACAGTTGAAGATCTTCCTCTTTGACTCACCGTCTTAAGCCACTGAGTTGTGTTTAAGGTGCTGAGATAGGTAGCGACTGTTGGGGTTTTGGGGATTTTATTCCATGTATTGTTGTGCTGTTCTGTTTTATTCTCTTTGTCCCTGATTGTGTATGTCGATGTTCCACCCTTTGGTGTAAAGGGAGCTATAAATAAATGTTGTTGTTGTTGTTGTTGTTGTTGTTGTTGTTATCAGAGAAATCTGGAGAGTTTAAATTCTACATCCCCTAAATAGGTAGATTACACATATATGCATACACACACAAAAATGGTATTAGCTTATTTATTTATACTCTAACTTTTCCCTAAACTCTGAACTCAAGGAGATCCTGTGCATATTCAATTGGTTATCTCGTATGGGAAATCGTCAATGTGAGCAAATCATTGTATTAGGGAAGGAGGCAACATATCAGATGAGTGCCTGGTATGTAGCCTGGCTTCATCAACATTACCTGTCAGGCTTATGGATGCAAAGGTGAGACAACTTTTGCAGTCAGTCCAGTGCACTTCTACCCTGTTATTCCTGGGGTTTCTAATGGTCTGAGAAAGTCTCCAATCACCTGGGATGTTTGGTCCGCCCAAAGCTAACTGATCAGGGTCAGGGGTGTTTTGTCAATGATCATAGAATCATAGAATCATAGAAATGTAGAGTTGGAAGAGACCACACGGGCCATCCAGTCCAACCCCCTGCCACGCAGGAACACCCTCAAAGCACTCCCGACAGATGGCCATCCAGCCTCTGCTTAAAAACCTCCAAGGAAGGAGACTCCACCACACTCCGAGGCAGCATATTCCACTGCCGGACAGCCCTGACTGTCAGGAAGTTCTTCCTGAGGTTCAGGTGGAATCTCCTTTCCTGCAGCTTGATATGGCTGCGAAGACACCCATGGGATCTTGGTTAAGGCCTTCATGGATTTTATGTAAACAGTGTACTGAACTATTGTCTCTCTTTTCTCTCTTCCAAGTGGAAAGGCAATTTTTAGTTTAACCTATACATCAGCTTGCGTTGTCTACCTTGTGGGCAAATGAAAGCTTTTAAAAAGGGGAATGTACCCTATAAGGGCAAAAAAATTGGCAGCTAGGTGAGAGATGGGGAAAATATTACACGTGAGTACTGTTCTTCTTGATTTGCAGGCCCAATCTGATTTCATCTCCTCAAGATTAATTCTCAGAAACAAATTCTTCCTCATGAAGCCTTGCGGTGGAGGGGGCGGAAGTGTAAAAAGATCCTCTGATATGGTTACATTTGCTTGCTTTGCTGTAAATTGTGTTTTGCTGTTTTTGCAATCTTGTTAGCAGAGTGTCCAGTTCTTTCCTCATGAAATAAATGCTAGCTCTGTTTTCTTAGTGCAAGTCTGATTGGATGAAAAATCACAAAGCCCCACTGCCTGGGCTGGTAACACAGATCGCAGGCTGAAATCGTTACATGGAGATAGTTGTTAGAGTATATCTTCCAAAATTTCACATATGAAAACCGGGACACCTGTGGCCAAGCAACATCAGAGTGATGCCAAGATGGCAGAAGTTATTAATGGAGAAGGACACATAAGCTAGTAGAGATTGTAGCAGTTTGCTTTTGCTTAAGTCTACTGGGAAGGGTAAGATTCTGTCCCTTTCTGTCCTTTCCCTCTTCCTGAGTTAGCTGAGTGAACATGACTTTTGCTTTTTCAAACTCAGTTTGCAGCAACTGAAGTAAGCCAAGGACAAAAGGAGAATTTGGGAGGAGGGAAGAGAAATTAGGACATTTTAAAAGCTGCTGAAAAAGTGGGATGAAAGAGGGATAATTGGGACTGCCCCTGACAAACTGGGACAGTTGGACAGTGTGTTAGAGCTATAGCAAATTTACAATGACAAGCTTATCAGGGATTTCGTCTCTCTAAGAACCACATTAGTGGTCATAGCGAACCTACTTTTGTTCCAAAAACATCCAAGGGTTTAGGAGCAAAGAGCCAAAGGAAAAACATAGAATAGTGTCAACCTTATAAACTCAAGGGGAGACTCTTGTCAGGCATTGTGCTCGGTGTGTTTTTATACAAGAGCTGGGCTTTTGTACAGAGCAGCCAAGAAGAGACATTTTCTCCTGCTAACTAATTAATAGTGAGAGAGTTCCTTGTTTCCTATGAGGTCATACACCTTCCAGAAACAAAAGGGAGAACACAGAGGAAAGGTTATTATGTTGGAACAAAATTAATGATGCTAGTTTGAAGTCTTTCTGTTCTTTAATTATTGATGGCATTAGATAGCTGACCTTCCAGGGTTCCATCATTTGTAAACATATCCCAGTAGTTCTGCCTCCACTCTCTTTGGATCCAATACTGCTAGAAGAATTCTGTAAGTTAACTAATGAGAGAAAGAGAGAAAAAAAAAGTGTGTCCTTTAGTCAGTTTTATATAGATTCCTGCAGCAGCTCTCCATTCCAACAATTCCTTCTCACTAGGGTCTCAGAGAAGGTTTTTTTATTATCTCAAGTTGTGTCATGCTTTCCTTCCTGAATTATGACTGACCACCCCACCAACTTGGCTTTCAAGGAAGATGTTAAAAACTTAACATGGCTTTTATTACGTTTAAAATATAAATAATTTTGTAATGGTATTTTTATAATGTTCTGGCTTTAATGTTCTAATGGTTCCATTAGTGGTTTGAGTGATGGATAAGTTTTATATTTTATTTTTATTTTAGATATATTCTACAACACCCTGATGTTTTTTTAGCAAAAAGAGAAGTATACAAATAGTACTATTGATGAATACTTTTATCACTACTTCCTTTTCTATTGTTGCTGTTGCTTAAATAGGAACACAGTGGAGCTACAGGACAGAGATTTTAGGCCTGAGCCTTGAGGACCCACTGAAATTAAACTGAAGTGTTCTGCTAATTTGATATTCCTCCAACTTTGAGGAGTTCCTTGGCATTTTAACCGTGGTTTCCCTGTTGCTATGCACCCTCCTTGTGGGACTTACAAGTAGCAATGACTATCATCTGATCAGAACTGGATAACTATCCCTAAAAGTGTCTATGTGTGGTTCCACTTTAAATTACCCTTAGAATACTAGACAAAGGCCCTTTCCTAATGATGTCACTGTTGCATTTTTGCCACAGGATGGCAGCAGTTGGCAGGTCGCACTTCCGCATGACATCATCGCTGTCCAGCTGCCATCCTGTTGAGGAGTGTTGCGCTTGAGCAGTTTTTGCAAAACGGAAAAAATCCATTTTACGCCTGCAATCGCATGGCAGTCCTGTCACTTCCGGCTGTGCGGAAGATGCAGAAGCCCATTGGCGATGCTTCCCTCCATAGTGCAGCAATGGAAAACACCCAGCTGTGCTGCAGAAGAAAGACATTCTTTTCCCCATGGACCGAGCAGGTGCAGAGGGGAGCATTGCTGGACCTGGGACTGCAGTGAGACAACGCAGAAGAGCTTCGTCGTGTGGAAATGGCCAAAGTACTGTGTGGGACAACTTTGTTTTACAAAAGGTTGACAGACTGAAAACTGGAGGGGTTCCTGTTCTTTTAAAGGTTGTGTAAAATGAATCTGTAGGCAATTCTTGTTACCTGACTGGGTGACAAGCAACACCTGCTGAAATTCTCCCCTCTACATAACCACTAAGGGTATAGGGCACTTTTCAATTTTCAACCTGGCAATCCTTATTCCAAAGCATTGTGGAAACCGGGACCCTTGTGGCCCCGCTACATCTGAATGTGGTCAAGTTGGCAAAGGTTATTAATAAGGGAGAACAGATGAGCCAGGAGAGCTATAGCAGTTTGCTTTTGCCTGAGCCTACTGGGAAGGGCAAGATTCCATTCCCTCTTCTCTCTGCTGCTGAGTTGAGTACAAATTACTTTTGCAGTTTGAACTCAATTTGTCACATCTGAAGTTAGCCAAGGGGGAAGTGGGAGGAAAAGAAAGAAACTGGGATATTTTTAAAGTAGCTGAAAAATTGGCACGACAAAGGATTAGTCAGGACTGTCCTTCCCAAATCGGGACAATTGGAGGGTTTGGTAAATTTTTAAATGATGGCTTGCAGCTATTCTCTGTCAAGTGACCAGAAAAGTGCAACAAAGCTTTGCTTCTGAACAAACTTTTCCATCTACAAAACCCCTACATAATGGAATCTTCCTAGCTCAGAGTATATAGAATATTCACAATTTTCCAGAATTAACTGGTGTATTTGATTACTCCAAATATTCTCCAAGGTACTTTTCCTATTGCACACTCAAAGTGTACAGTAAGGAGAAATTTGTTTGGCTTACATTTTGATGTGAATCTAATTTGAACATTCCAGCCAAAAATGTTGACTGAAATCAAGTTATGCTTGAACTGATCACCAAAGTTTCAGGAAATGATGAAAGGAAAAATGCAGACATTATATAGTGTACATAAAAATTCACAAATTATGGAAAATAATATGCAAAAAACATTGTATTATGTCTTGCCAAAAAAAGAAAAGAAAAAAAATCCCTTATTAGCACAATTGCATGCTAGCCTGTAGAAGTGTACACAACACAGTAAATGGGTTTTGTGTACTTTTTCAAAAGCAAATTAATACCAAGTTAAGATGAAATGAACTTCAGGCTGAACATAATGAGAAATAAGGCCCTGAGACACTTACTAATTGGAAAATGGGCTGTTGCAGTTTCTCACTTCTGTTGTATAGACATAAGCATACAAGCTTCTGTGTTTCATTATGGCTTTCTTCCTTCCCTGCCTCCCTCCCTCTTTAACTCTGATTGAATAAATATTATTACTAAATTTTTTGTCATTGCTTCCTTTCCCCATCCTCTGATGTGTTTTTAGTAACGTTAGCAAACAATTTCAAAGGTGAAAGGAACAAAGAAGATCATGTATAAGGAGTATTGCTAGTTATACGGCTTTCTGATTATAATTCAATCGTTCTAAAACTTAAGGAATGTTATGATAAGAATATTTATGAATGGAATAGGAACGGAAAGGACATTCAAAAATATTTGAAAAATAGTTGAAAAACTATGTTCCTCAAATGTCAGGAAACCATGACAAGTAGAATCTTGGACTGAAAAGAATCTTTTCAGTTAAAAAATTATTTTGAAAAAAAATTGCAAAAAATCCACATTTTTTTAACAGAAAACATTTGCTGTGCATTTTCTGTGCACAATAACTACTTTTTCCCCCACAGAAATTCCTGTTTCCTGAGGAGAAAATAGTGTTTTCAGTGCAAATTTTGAGCATGTTAAGAGCTGAGAATAGTTTTTGAAAACTGCACAGTTTGGGAAGACTTTCTCACAGCAGGAAGAAAATTGCTATATTGACTCGGACCTTCCTTCAAGAATGATATTAGTGAATACCTACATCCCTAGAATGGAACAGAGATGTGACCTTTTTCTCCTAGGAAAGGAAACATTTCAGAGTAGCCAAGAGCCAATCAATCACTCCAAACCCATTAACAGCCAGCTTTTATAATTTTCAAATAATCTCTAGCTGTATTGGAATTTTAACACAAAGAGGTTTGGTATGTGTATGAGAGAGAATTTAGACTGATTAGTTCTTGGACAAATTCAAAGAGCTCCCAAAGTAACTAAGGGCATTATAATAGCAAATGTGGTTCAATATAAATGTAAAATTATGCATATTGCCCCGCGCCCCGACATATATATTGATGGGATTTGAGATGCTGGGGCAGCTCACTAAATGAATCTTAAAGCTGTGATAGAGAGCTCAGACAAATATTGATTCAGTGTGTATATGATGCGCTTTAACTTATTATGGAATTTTTTATCGTGTTTTATTGGATTGTAATATTTTGTTCTTTGGTATGGCTTTGCACTAAAGCAATAAAATTGAAATTGAAATTGAATTGATTCAGTGCATAGCTAGTGGAAAAAGGTAAAAATGCATGTTGGATAGAATTAGAAAAAGAATTGAAAAAATAAATCTGACCTTATATTACTCTTACACAAACCTACAATATCCAAAATATTCTATATAGTTCTTGCCATGCCATTGGGAAAAAAAAATAGGATGCGCCATTGGACACAAAATGGGCAAGTGTGAAGATTGGAAGATTCATGCTATGGACTGGAAAACGGGGAGGAAAATGAGGAACAATTAAATGTGCTAGCGTTTGTCAGACAATTTTGGTGAAAACAGTTTGGGAGAGGCATCACTTTTAGCAGAATAAATTTCAGGAGACTGCAGTAATGGCGCTTGCACTGAATAGGGCTTTATATTGCTCCATGAGCCACTGAAATACCATTATTTAACAAATTAAGGCAGATTCATAATATATTGTTTCTTTGCAGTAGGTAAGAGCAACTGCTTCCTGTAGAGAAATGTAATTGGCACAGTGTGTAAGCAAGAAGCAAAGCAGATTGTGTGTGTGTGTGTGTAGTTAAACATGGGCTATGGATGGAAAGACTCTTAGAGAATGTTATAAAAAATGGTGAACATTGTCAAGAAATCCTGATAAGGAGAACGCTGGACTGATGAGAATCTTCATAATTTGGAGCTTACTCTGTGCAAAACCTGTGTGTGTTGTGTGTGCAAAATTCCACAGCATTTTCTGTTTTAAAAATGCCATGTGCAAATTTTAAACAGCATCACTTGTGAACTAAAGATTTTGTTACATATTTCTCAATGGAAATAAGGTGCTGAAAACAGTTTTTCTTATGCAGAAAATGCTATTTTGTGCTAATATGTGAGTTTTACATAGAATAAGCCCTGAATTGCTGTCTTCCATATTATGCAGTCTTAAGACACTCTCTTGAAGCAGAAATAAAATTGCTAAAGTTACTCATTGCTATCTTCATTTGAGAATGAAATTAACAAAGAAATACATCTCTCTTGTGGGAAAATTTGTGAAGCTGGAATATTTGCCTTTTAAAATAACTCTGGGAAAGGTATTGTAGAGCTGAAATGACTTAAGAAAAGGACAATCAGATAATGAAGGAAGTGGAACAATTCCCTTCCAGAAAAGGTTGCAAGATTTGAAAACTTTTTAGCTGAGAAGGGGGAAAAAAAAGATGGGCAAGAGAAAACATGCCATGGTGGCAAAATACTCTACATGGTATGGACAAAATCTTTCGTAAAACTTCAGTTTGGATTTATCCAACTCAGTGCATTTAATTCAGGAATGAAAAAAGCAAACACTTTCTCTCTGCAGTGTATAATTAAATTGTCAAATCAATTAAGGTCTCTTCCAGATTGATCTAAAGAAGCACAAGTTCTTCTCGGGTTTTGCCAGGTTTTGCCAGTTGTTGTTGCCTCTGCACCCACTATTTGAGAGCGGTGTTTTTAGCAATTTCTTGGATCTATGCTACAAGACTGTTTTAACTGTGGGGCATGGTTGACTGAGAAGGTCTTGTGTTTTGAAGGGCAAAAATCCTCTTTGATTTTTTTTTAATTCTGTAAAAGTGTCATTTAACTAATGCACTACAGTATTTGCCTCTGTCATAGGGAAAAAAAAATCTCTCTAGGAATCTTCTAGATCCTCCAGCACAATACTGGGATCTTCTTCCACTGAAAGTGGACCATAAAGTTGCAATGGAGGACCTAGAGATTCTTAGAAAGAACCCTTCTCTAGGGATTGGTAGATCTGCTGGCATGACTCTATGGCTCACTTCTGCTGGAAGTTGACTGTAGAATCATTCTGGAGGACCTAGAGATTTCTAGAGAAGTGTTCTCAGATGAAAAAGAATAGGTTTTGTAATTTTTATTTTCATTCATTGTTTTCCCAGTTTCATAGGGGACTTGCACCCTTAATTCCCATGAAAGTGGAGAGCTGACTGCATTACTTCAAACAAGTAAATAAATACAAAATAAAAAAGAGAAAAGAAGCAAAGGATTTTTTCCCCTGTTTTATTTGTGATATGTCCCAGAATTAAAAAAAAAGGAAAAAAAAGGAAATAGAAATCACCTCAGGGTGCCAATTTGGACAACTCTAAAAAGCATTAGACAAATTCATGGAGGATATGAGTATCAGCGAGAACTAGTGAGGATAGTGATACATGTTCTCTAATATCAGGAGCAGTATATCTTTTTAGATCAGTTGCTGGAAAACATCAGTGAATGAGGGTACAATTGTGCTGATGAACTGTTTGTTCAGGGGACCTTCATGGGCATCTCATGGGCATTTGGTTGCCTACCAGTCTGTTGATTTGTTTGTCCAACAGTCTGCATTTCCAGCAACAATTCAAACTGATCGATTGATTATCCTGCCTTTCTCCTGAATGAGACCCAAGGTAACTCATACCTGAGTTTTTTAAAAGAAATAAAATTACTATGATTATGACCTTTTAATGCCCTATATAGTTCTGGTCCAGGCTACCTGAAGAACCAGATCTTCCCATGTAAAGCTACTTAAATTCTGAAATATTTGAGAAAAGTACTTCTTTCAATCTCATCACCTTCACAGGCATATTTGCTGGGAATGCGGGAGAGGACCTTCACTATGGCTGCTTCAGCAGTCTGGAACTTCCATCCTAGAGAGGCTAGGTTGGCTCCCTCTTCGTAGCACACCAATTTGGAAATGGAATCAATTGCTTTCAATGTCAGGAAGTTCCTTCTAATAACATCTTGTTCCTTCTAATACACCTTGCATTAGTTCCTTTTAATATACCTTGAGGGGTTGCAAGTATAAGGCTGTTCACTAAACCTAACTGGTGACAATTCTGAAAAAGGGAGAGATCCATATAAGGTCTTATATAACTACATGCAATGTTTTGGCCATAAATCAGGCACCATGATCTAAGCAATTGATGGAATATCATATCTTCTGTTAAACTGCATTTGTACTACATGTGGAGGGAAGGTGGATGATGGGACTTAGGCAGACTGCCCTAAATCCTCCCTCATAATGCTGCGCTCTGACCAATGTGGCTCAGAGGCAAGCAAAACAAAACATCCAGGAGAGTTTAAAAACACAGCAACAAGAAGTGTGTGCAGCAGAGTATATCATGCAGCACTGCTCTGACCCCCAAAACTGCCCACTAAGAACACTAGCACACAGTGTTGTCATCCAAAAATATACCTGGAGGCTTTTTATTCTTCAGTTCCAATATATACATCTGTACAGGTTAGCTGATCCTTCAACACAGGTTCAGCATTCCATCACCGTATCAGGTAGAGATATGCTCTGGCAAAGCTTCCGGCCAGAATCAGGGAGACGGAGAAAAAAAACCTGCCAGAGCCCACCTCATTATATACACAGGGACTAGCTGATGTAACCCCAGCCTGGATTACATGTCACCATGGCTGATGAAACCCCTTGCCCAGGTTTCATATCACTATGACTCAGCCGTATTGTCACATGGGAATTACCTCATACTTGCACAGTTATTCCCAGCTGCTTTCCACGTGCACATCATAGTATTTTTAATTGGAACAAAGGTCACAGCAATCCTTTTTCCAACACTACATACTTAAATCAGTATAATGCCACTTCAGCAGCCTTGGCTTCATCCTATGTACTCTTGGAGTTTGTAGGCTGTCTCATGTACCTCAGTATATTCTTCAATACATATGTTTGTGTGTGTGTGAGAGAGAGAGAGATGAGGAGAGAGGTGAAATTTCTGCATTTCTTGTTTGTTTGTTTTGTTTCCCTTTTAAACAAAAAGGATGGTGGGTGTCAAATTAATCAGCCAATCCTATACTAACAGTAGATTTAAGATGTTTTGACAACACTTAACTGCCCTTTCCACATCCCATGAACTGTAGTCAGCAGTCCCTGACCACCAGGAAAGCAGGGAGCAAGACTAAGGTCATTTCTGGACTGCAGTGTTACAGTGCTATTGTTCTACTTTCAACATCATATGAAATCCTGGAGTTTGGAGTTTAGGGAGGGGCATTCAGAATTCTCAGCCAGAGAGCTCTTTGGCCTCAGTAAATTACAAACCCCAGAATTCAATAGGATGTTGAAAGTGGAATAATAGCACTATAACAGTATAATGAGAAAAGTCTCTAGGATTTTTAGCGGAGGATTATCAGCACATTAACAAACTGCAATATCAAGTTGTCTTTGTGGGAAAGATATGTCAGCTTAAGTGGGTTAAAATCAATATACATTTAGCAGCACAGGCAGGTTCAAATTCTTTGCCTTATATGAAGTAAACTACCAGAAGTGGATAATATTTATGGATTTCAGATCACATCTTTGGGACCCAGATGGCTATACTAGGGATATTGTTGGAGTGAAATGTTAAATGGAATGTTGATGCTAACTGTCTGCTTGGATTTTTATGTTGGTTATGAGTTGGAAGCTCAGGCAACCAGAAGGTGATAAAAGGAACCACCATAAAAATACTGGTTAGCTGACAATTGCCAAAGGACCTTCAATCTTTCAGTCTAAAGAGATGGGGTGAGGAACCACACCTTTTTCAGTGACAAGCCATAAAGTCTTATTTCCAGCATGGATACTGCAGTGATATGCATTCTCCACTTCCACAAATGTGCCTTTTGGCTGATTATTCCTGAAAAACCCATTTATTTCACAGGGTTTTTTAAGGAGAAGAGTATTCAAAGCTGGTTTGTCATTGCCTTCCTCTGAATGTAGTCTACAGTGCTTTCTACGACCTAGAGATCTCCCTTCAAAGACACTCCTTTGTTTCCCAGATCAGATAGGATCTGGTGGCTTTTCAGAGGGCTTTTTAAATAAGAAATTTCCAAAATTCATACATCCAATTCTTATAAATTTGATGGAAAGAATTTCAACAAGCAGTGAGAAATTGCAGGGCCACTTTCATTTCCTTTGAAAGAAGACGCACTCAATATATGTGATACTTTTGTATGATCTACTTGCACTTATTCACAAACTCCCCAAGTACAGCATAGGAACAGTTATACTACGTATCAAGCATGGAAGGAATGAATCTTTCCATTTCAGTTTCTCATAGCTTCTCATTTTTTCCAGGCTAATTCATTTCAATCCTACTTTCTCAATAATTTATTACATTTTCAAAATAGTCTTGTGTGTGTTTCTGTGTGTCTAATATACACATCTTTGTATATTTTCTTATTATTTTCTCTCAATGAATATTTTTGTGTTATTTTGTGTGTAACAACATTTTATGTGTTATTTTCATGATTTTTGGTGCATTTTTGTGCACAGTATATTGTATACATTTCCACACATTTTTTCCTGACTGGAACATTGCATCACAAAATTATGAAAATGTCAAAACTTCCTATTTCAATTTCTCATTTTACCAGCCTCAGTTTTGTAAAAAAGAAGTTCTATTTCTGTACTAGTTCCTAATGAATGTTATATATATTCGTATAGTCATCATTCATAGTTCTCCAAATATAAACAGATTTTTATTTTTTTTAAAAAAATTAACTAAACTATAATTTCTTACAATGTTTTTTGATAATACAATGCATTTTGTATATCATTTTCATGAATATACAGATATTAATTTCACTTATTCTTTTCACATTGGTAACACTGGGAAAAAAACGGATAAAACAGGATACACTCAGACATCCCAGATTAATGTTCCATAAGTATATTCGGTGTCAACAGACAATATATTATTAAGTTGCTGCTCATATATTAGTCACTCCGTATTACTGAAATATTAACATTTGTTCAACCAGATTTACAGAGATTTAAGCAGGGTATAATAATAATGTCTGCAAATTTTATATGCGGTAGTTGTTACACCTCATTAAACAAGCTGGCAAATGATCCATTTCTATACAATTAATATGCAGTGATTAAATCTCTGATATAGATTAACTCTTGATTCATGTCATTTACTTTTAAAGTGTAATTAAAAACTTTTTTTAGACTTTAAACGTCAGGATTTTAAATTTATTTATTTCAGTCCATCCTTGCTGCACAGCCTCAGCCTGTGCTGTTATTGTACAGCAGATGCACTTGCAAACTTTTCTTTTTGCAGCATTCCTTGTTCTATTTTATATCATTGTATGTAATTGTAAATTTTTGCAAATGTATCTTTCTTTTTTTCTTCTTTTTAAATAAGAACTCCTCATTTCTGTAGCAAGTCCTACCTTTGCCAATAACAAAATGTCAAGGAGGTTAGACAAACATCTTGTTTGACTCTCCAGATGAGGACCAATCTATGCTTAATAATAATGCTACCAAATCCAAATGCTGACATAACTAATCTCCAACCAATGTTGAAAGTCAGTGTTCAAAAATGCCTGCAAGAGAAACAGAGCTCAAGGAAAGGGTAGCCAAAATCTGTGAACTTCTGCCCAGTATCAAACATGGCACTGTCTACACTCAGAGTTGAAGGGAATTCACTCTCTGCCATGCTTAGTACAATCGAAAATTGGTGAATCAAGGAACTTGTTTTATCAAAAGAAATGTTTTTCTGTCTCATACCCTGACAAACCTGAATCTGAACAGAATGAGAGCTCCAGATCACAGTTCATACACTCTAATATAGTTTCCCAAAGTTGCCAGTGTGATGTAGTGATTTGAATGTGGTGTAGTGGTTCGAACATTGGACTATGACCCTGGATGCCAGGGTTCAATTCCCTGCTCAGCTGTGGAAACCCACTAGGTGACCACTCTTAGCCTCAGAAAATCTTGTAATAGTTTCACCTTAGGGTCACCATATGTTGGAAATGTCTTGAAGGCAGACAACAACAAAGTTGCCAAGCCACTCCTTCAAAGTGCATATGCCAGTAAATTTCCGTCAAGCTAACATTTCTGGTAAAAGCTCTGGTTATCATTAAGCCCGGTGTCAAGCTGGCCACTCACACTCCCAGTTCATATAAACAACCAAAGCCTCATTCCTTACTATCCAAACAAAATACGCTGGAGTTCAAATTCTCTGTATCACCTTGCTTTTCTGCGGGAAAAGTCCTTGAAACTAAGACACACAATTCTAAAAAGGATGCAAACATTTTTTCTAAGATGATATTTTCTAAGATGGCAAGTGAAACCATCTTAATTTCCCCTTCAAAACCCAGGCAGGGTCATTTTGAATGGAGTAATTAAGTCCTTCAAATTAAAAAAAAGTGAGAATAATAGTGAATCCAGCTCCTTAATCACTGGCCATGCTGGTAATTTTTGGACACCTGGTAGATAGAAAGTGTTGCATAACAGTTTGCTTGAACTTTCGGTTCATTTGATCTTTGATTTCATTTTAGAGTAGTTTATTTCTGAGGGGCACAAAAAATGTGAAATGTACAGAAGGAATTTTTAGCCTTTTCATTCTTTCATTTAGCAGTGTGTTCAAGAATCTCCCAAGATCCTTGCTGAAGAGAGTTCCTGAGTGTTCTGTTCTCGAAATCCATTTCACTGATGTAAGATAAAGAATGGCTATTACCTGCATGGTATTTCTGTGTATTGAGCGAAGAATGTGCGCAAACTCTGCTTCATGACACATACATAAGACAATATATAATTTGTACATTTTTTAAAAAAGTAGAGAATTAGCTTTAAAAGTGTGACCTAACTGAATATAATTTACCATGGACCACTCCCCGTGGACAGGAATATGTGCCCTTTTTTTCATCACATATATTTGATGTTACCACACCAAACACCCTTTGTCATAATTGGACCTATTTTATGGCTGAAACACATGTTTGAAAGTGCTCTAGCTGTAAGCATATGCCAGGTCAGGATGACCTCAGACATGACCAGGTCATAAATTTAGAGACGATTAGGCAGGAAAGCCTGTTGCTGATGTGCTAGGTATAATCCTTTCTGAAAACTGTAAGTTGCAAGCACTCCCAAAAACAATAGTGGGCACAACTGCCCAGGTGAAACAATCAAGAACCCTGCTGTGAGCATATCCTACACAGACTTTCCCTATTCACTTTATTTAACCAAAACATTAAGAGATTATCAGGACTCCCATCAATGTTTTTCACTTAAAGTTACGGTAGTCAGCTCATTCTAGACTCCTTTGTCAGTTTCATGGGAAAGTCATTACTGCTTACTCGATGTACCCTTTTTCAGGGCAGGGCAGGAAATAAGGTATGAAAACCCTAGCTCCAACCCAAGTAACTTGTAGTACTTTGCACATAGTAGGTGGTGCACAGATCTCTGTTCCTCTGTGTTACTCTCAGACTTGCTGTCTCAGCCACTCCACTTCAACTTTCTGCTTCAGGATTGATCACCCTTTCCACTCAATCTCTCTCTATCCAGTCTTTCCTGTCTTACTTTCTGATAGTCTTGTATGGATCTTGAGCATCTGATTTACTGTATGCTTGTTAATTCCCAATATAATACTCTGTTTTGGTTGTTTTTTGGAGTCATCTTTACAGTTAGTGCTGACACACACAGGTGAAAAGATATCTTGCCATTACTGTTCTCTCACAGGCCTCCTTTGAGGTATAATTCCCCAAATTCTAATGAGATACTGGCATTGTTGGTGGACCCCAAGGTCCACGCCTTTTAGGGTAACATTGACTTCTGTGACTCATCCACACTACACAGTTATGGTGCTATATTCCACTTTAATTGCCATGGCAGCATCCCATGGAATTATGGGTTTTGCAGTTGAGAAGAGAGGCTTTTAACATTCTCATTCAGAAAGCTCTACTGCCCCTCAAACTACAATTCCCACAATTGCATAGGATGTTGCTATAGCAGTTGAACCAGAATACAGAGCTATAATTGTGTGGTGTGAATGGGCCCCAGGTTGGGTGAATATAAAACAACTCCAATTAATTGTGGCAAATATTTTTATATCAGTAAGTAGATCTTGCCTTTAAAAAGCAACAGCAATTTAAGATTCAATCTCTGAAATGGGATTGATTGAAGTGCGACTGTTCTGTCTGTGTCTCCACTACAAAGAGTATAAAAAACCAGAAGATTCTCTTGGCTTTATCTTGGTGATATAGATCTGTTCAGAACAGTTGCAAATTGTTCTTTGTTTTGTGATCCTGTACTGGTTTCCTTATGTTGCCCCTTTCGTCCACTGATTCCATTTGGTGGTATTCAGGCAGACAACTGACATACAGCAAATGACATCTTGATTGATGATTACTTCCTGTTTCACAAAGACAACAGTCTGCTATATAGCTGTGCTGTAAATTTTTTGGAGTACATGCTTGTCAAATGGAGATTGGATTTCAAAAAGCTATCCAAGCTATCACTTGTCCCCAGCCTGAATTTCAGTTCTCTTGACTACATACAGCCCTACTGTATCTGCTGTCATAATGAGCAGATTTTTTTTTTCCAAATGAAAGGCACTGGAGAGGAGGCTGCATATGTCTGTTTGACCCGAGGATGAGAAAAAGATACAGAATTCAGAAGAGTTTGACAGTTCTTGTAGTAGGGAAAGTGACAGATGCCATCTTTGCACACAATTTCACCCACAGAGCTTCTGTTCACCGGTTACTCAAGATCACAGAGCTAGAGAACCTTCCACAAACCTTCTGCCTAAAATAATACAGAAGGAGAATGATAGTTTTGCTGTGTTCTCAGGTGATAGTCCTGAAGCAACTTCACAGATTTTAAGCAGAGATGGGCAGATTCCAAAGATCCCATTTTACATCCCTGAAAAGTGACCTCCCCACAAAAAGACACCTGTGATTCGGTAGATATCTGCTGTGTTTTTTAAAAACAGTTTTCTGAAATATTAATAAGATGCAGAGAAGACCTGCACCTTATTTGAAAGCAAAATCACCTCTCTTACAGGCTTAGAAGAGTGGCAGTGTTCCTTTTCTTCCCTCCAAAATATTTTGTCTTGTGGGCCCCAAGGAGGGGGCTGGGAGTCCAGGGGCCTCAATAACTGACTTGAAGCCATATGTTGTTCACAGGCAGCATGATTCTCAGCTGTTCTTTTATGTTTTTCTAGACATTAGTTGTCCCCTTGCCACCATTATTCATAGAGTCAGGTCACCAAGCCACTCCAATCAACAAACGCATAAACGAAGGCCATTTCCGCATTATGCTGTTATAGTGCTATTATTCTATTTTCAACATCCTGTGGAATTCTGGGGTTTGTAGTTTACTGAGGCCAAAGAGCTCTCTGGCTGAGCATACTAAATGCCCCTCCCTTAAACTGCAAACGTCAGGATTTCCTAGGATGTTGAAAGTGGAATAATAGCACTATAACAGTGTAATGCGAAAATGGCCAAAGAAGCAAACAAATTAAGCCCATTTCCACCCTACACTGTGATAGTGCTATTTTTCCACTTTCAACATCTTATGGAATTCCAGGGTTTGCAGTTTAGGGAAGGGCACTTAGAATTCTCAACCAGAGAGCCTTTTGGCCACAATAAACTACAAATCCCAGAATTCCACAGGATGTTGAAAGTGAAATAATAGCACTATAACAGTTCAGTGCGGAAATGGCCCATGAGTAAAATTAATTTAGTAAAATTAAGCAAAGAATAATGTCAATATGCCAAAAAAAAAAAAAAAATTATAGAGAGTTGTTGTTAACTCAGTACCTTCCAATATTTCTGTGTAGATGCTAACAAGGGTGTGCAAGTCCTGTACCCAATACCCAAAAATTGTGCATGTTTGGGGCTTAAGTTTTTTTTCAATGCAACTGTAATATATATACTTCTCTCTTCTTAAGTATATATAGATTCTGGTATGCAACTAGCATCATTCATTTTTGTACTTAATTTTTGAGCTGAGACAAGCATCACAAATTTAAATCAATGTTCATTATGGAGTTAACTATTCTGATTCTGACACTAGTTTGAGAAGAGCCAAAAATGAAGGCCAAACAAAATTCTATTTATCCCTAGCCTGTGCATGCTGGTATATATTATTCTTGTACAGAACCCTTTGCCTGAGGTGGAAAATAAGCAATAGACCTTTACTAGTAATAAATCTTCAAAACAAAGAGGGTTGTGCATCGAAAACTGGAGACAGACACTCTTAAATTAGGATGATAAAATCATTGTTGCTCATGAGGTGGAAAAACAGTTTTTATAAAAATAATTCAAAACTATAAAATCTGACCAGAAACAACAATGGAACAAGTGAAACATATATGTATACCAATGACAGCTCTGCTGCTATCGTGTCACTGTAAATTTCCATTAAATAGACCAGATGTTACAATGGGCTACATAACTTTTCTCACATAGAACAAAAATTTCCATTTCATTTCACACTGAGGATTTTTGCCTGATCTAATCACAGCCAAGTTTAAAAACGTACAGTGTTTAACTTCGCCATCCAGCCATAGGTAGTATAATAGCCTGTAATACAGTTAGTAATATAAATGTTCCACCTAATGCGTCCACCTTCTTCTTTTAGATGTAGCATGAATAGTAAACAGCTGAATATTTGACTGAACTGTGTGTACACCTAGTAATTTTTGAGGTAAGAGGTACTTTAATTAGAGGTGCTGACCCACTCTCAATCTCTGTGTCCCATCACGGATGACCTTTTTGGTTTACAACTTTCTGTGGCCTTTTCAGCTCTGAAGGGCACTATATATGGTCTGATCTTTCTTTGTTCCAAAGGCACCAAAGACATATATAAAATATTTGAGGGAAGTTAGCCGTGTCTCCCTTACTTTAAAGCATATCTGTTCTGTTACAAATTCAATAAGCTTTAAACCTTGATTGCAACTTCCAGTATTCCCAGAGCCAAGATAGCCAATCCTTTACAATAAAGCAAAATAATAAATTCTGAACTCTGATACAATGCATGTATAGCATTATCCATAAGCCAATATCTCAATAATAGAAACTCAAGTCACAAAAATCCCTTTTACACCTATTAGGACGTATATGTGATAAAGGTAAGGATGTGAATTCACATGATAATGTACAATTGTCTCTCCACTGTCATGAGGGTTTGAGGCACAGATCCCTCTCAAAAGTGGAAAAAAAAGAGAATAACTTCCATACTCCCCTTCCCATTCCTTTCTGAAGCATCAACCTTCCCATTCCCATGCAAAAAGGGAAGGTAATGGGAGTGGGGGACAGTTCACACCAGCCTTCCTTTCCCTCTCTGGAGCCCCCTTGCCATTTCTATGCATTTTGCCCAAACACTGAGAACTTGTGTGAGCCTTCCTCTCCCATTCCTTTCCCTTTTGCCTTGACACCAGGGCAAAATGCATAGAAATGGCAGAGGGAGCTTAAGAGGGAGGAAAGGAAGACACATACAAGCTTTCCCCACCCCTTTCCCTTCTATTTTGTGTGAGAAGAGAAAGGAGGGAGCTTCGGAAAGGGAAGAGAAAGCTCATGAGAGCTCCTCCCACGTCCATTCCCTTCCATTTTGCCTTGGCATGAGTTCTTTTCACTGGGGCAAAATGCATGGGAATGGGAGGAGGAGAATAATCAAATTCATAAATGTCAAACCAGTGAATGTGGAGGGAGAACTGTAATTAGCTTCATGTGGGTTAACTGATGAAGAATGGTTTTAACTTATTTCCCTAATAATGATTTTATATGGTAAAGCTGATGTAATTTGTAATTCTTTATCAATAGCATTAAATATCAAGCATGTTTCAACCACTCAATAAAAATTCCACACATCAACATTTGTTGAATTCATAAGTCTTTATGAGAAGCATTCAATCTCTACAGCAAGGGTATGCAACGGCATCAAGGAAATGGGACCAGTTTTTACCTTTTCACATTCTGGTAGGCCACAGAAGTGATATTATATGACAGCAACCCGAAAGTGATATCATTTCCTATTTAGGCCAGTTTGGGGCCCTTTTCAAAGATTGGGATGGATAGTGATATTATGCCATGCTGTTTTCTTGGGGTGGAATTAAGATACAATAAAGGCTCGTCTATGTGTCTATCACTCAATGGTTTGAGTTAGAATGGGTGGCATATGAGTGGAAGTTCCTTTCCTTTCAGGTGTAAAGCTCTAAACATTAGTTTTTTATAGGCTCATAGAATCATAGAGTTGGAAGAGACCCCAGGGGCCATCCAGTCCAACCCCCTGCTGTGCAGGAACACACATGAAAGCATTCCCAACAGATGGCCATCCAGCCTCTGCTTAAAAACCTCCAAAGAAGGAGACTTCACCACACTTCGAGTCAGCATATTCTACTGCCGGACAGCTCTGACTGTCAGGAAGTTCTTCCTGAGGTTCAGGTAGAATCTCTTTTCCTGTAGCTTGGATCCATTGCTTCTTGTCCTAGTCTCTGGAACAGTAGAAAATAAGCCCACTCCCTCCTCAACATGACATCCCTTCAAATATTTAAACATGGCTATCATGTCCCCTCTTAACCCTCTCTTCTGCAGACTAAACATACCCAGCTCCCTAAGCTGCTCCTCAGAGTTACTTAACTGGTGAAATAAATAACGATTCTATTTTGAAAAGTTACTTTCAAAGGATTTGAAAAAGATTGTAGAGGCCTTTGGAGAAGAATTTTTCAAATCTAGTCCCCCCCTCCAAAACAACAAAAACAAAAAAACCAACAAGCCAGAGAAAAAGTAACATAAAAATGTACTTTCCTCATCAATGTAACATATAGTGGAGTTACTGGCCAAACATTGTAATGATTAATAGGAAATATTTTTTTTAAAAAAATAGTTAGACATCATGTCTTGTGCCTTTCCTTTTCCTCTCTGCTTTCTCTTCCTCCACATGTTTTTTTCCCCCTTTCTCACTGGTCTTTCTTCTTCTCCATCCTGGTACTCAACTGTGCCCTTGCTTCTTACCAACCACCAAGATTTTCTTTCTCCTCAAAACGTTGCCGAGTTCTGCCTAGTTACATTTAAATGTTTGATAATTCCAGGCAGCCATAATTGCATTTATTCAAATTCTTTCCTCATTATGGAAATCATGTGGTAGGTCATAAAAAGTCTGAGCAATGTGCAGACATAGGCCATTTCTGTACTAGACTGTTATAGTCCTATTATTCCACTTTCAACATCCTATGGAATCCTGGGGTTTGCAGTTTAGGGAGGGGCTTCAAAGGTAGAAATGGCCACACATATAGCTAATTCCTCATTCAGATGCACTCATTCCTTGGTGCTTTATAGGCAGAAAGAAAAAAAGAAAAGAAAAGAATGGTCCTTTGATTCTTCTGCATGAAGTACACAAACTTTTTTATGCATCACCATTGAATGCTTTCTTTGGACACCTTTCTTATTCACTGAGCTCCAGTGCTTTTAACAGTTTGGAAGGTGAGGGTTCCACAAAGTATGGGACCCTGCTTGGGACATCTAAAATTACCCAACTACACCTACGCCTGGCCTCATGTGCAGTTTGTCTATGAAAGACAGACCACCATGAGAGGGATAATATGGAAACCTATATCAGTTCATAGCTATATAGCAAACTCACTGTACAAAGCAGACCAAGTTTCCCAACCAGTTTCGCTGGATTTCTAAGGAAATCACACCCACTCACAGAAATTTTATTGCCATTTAAGCCTGAAAGGACAGCCCCTGTATACTACTTTCCACAGGGTATTGCTGTAGCACTCAAAGTTTCTCTGTTGGAAATATATTCCAAGATCAGAAGTGTTCCACAGAAAGCTGTTCCTTTGTAGGGGTGGCTGGGTTAAACAGCACAAATCTCATCTGTAATTGGCACTCTGCATTATGCATCCCCAACCCACTTGCAAGGGTGATAACAATGAGAGACTTCAAGATTTCAGAAGATGTCAGGACTGAGAGGGATGGCTTCAGTAATGATGAATAACAGCTGCAATAGAGAAGTCCCCATTGGTGGGGGAGAGCATGGCATTAAGCATTCATTTTTGCAAGCAAGGTAACAGGGACACCAGCAATCAACCACAGGTATATGGTGGGTGATGCCATACATTTGGGGTAAAAAACTTAAGGAACTTCCTTGCCATTAATTTTTCCTTATCTTTCCATTGTAATTTGGGTAGTTTCCTGGGGAGAATCAGGTCCTCTTGCAAACACTTCTGAGTGATGTACTCAACACTGAGCTTTATCACCAAGAAGCTCTCTGTACCTTCCCAGGCCAAAACAACAGTGATCAATGATGAAAGAGGAAAAGGATTTTTAGCTTCAGGAGTGCAGCTGGAAAAGGACATAATTGGAAATGAATTTCATCCATCTTATTTTTCTGTTCATGTGTTTTCTTCTTTGTTCACTGTGCCTTCTTAGTTATAACTTGGACACCCATATCTTAGCAGAAATGAGTACAACTTTGTTTCTGAAGTGTTTTTCTGTGGCATGATATTCTCAATGACTTTTCTGGGGGGCTATTGTTTCTGTTCTCATACTGCTGATAAGCACATCTTTTCAAAAACACTTTGCCCACAGGCTCTACTTCATTATTCAGTGAAATTTTGAAGTGGCCTAGTATTGCCTCAGGTAGAATAGTTTGATTGGAAAAATGCAAGAATTGTGGCATACCTGATATCTAAGCGCTCGTGCAACTGCATCTTCATTTTGAGTACCTTCATGTCTCATCAGCTTCCATCACTTATTCTTATAATATGACATACCTTATACCTAAAAATCAAATGTTCCAGGTCACTGAGGCTCTCAGTTCTTCTTAAGATGTGTGTTTCAACTTTGCACAATATTTTGTTCTTGTCTGTGGAAGCTGAAAATTTTTTATGAAAAAAATATCTTTAAGTAAGCCATCACTTGTTTCTAGGGTCATTTCCCACATTTGTTTTTCCAATGTGCATTCTTAAAATGGACACAGTAAAGGAACTGAAAGGTTGTCATAGACACTTATATCTTTCAGATGTGCCTAATATTAGGGATTTTGTCAATAGCAGGGACGTATCTCAAGTTCATGCTTATCAAAATCCAGGAATTAGTAACAAAAAATACTGTTAAGAGTAAAACTTATGTAGGCGATATACCTATATGCACAGAGGCAAGCCTGTAGGTTGATGATTTGCATATTTATAAAACTCCTGAAGACAACTGTTAGCCATCAATCACACATCAAGTCTAGAAGGTTTTTATAAATAGTGAAATGTTTTTGGAATAAAATGACAGCATGAGTCACAAATAAGAAAATGCTAATACACTACTTTTTAAAACCAAAGGAAAGAAGAAAGAAAAGGTATTTAACACTCCAAATTTGGCAACCCTCATTAATATACCCTGATTTTTGGTTCTTCATCCAATTGATATCAGGTTTTAGCAGATCAATGAAAAGTGGTTCCCCAATCTTTCTTCTTATTGGAGGCTTTGTTGAATTTCTAACACAGAAATCTTTACTGAGGTTGCTTTGCAAGGATATTTTTTTTTCTTTACATGAAGGATTTTATTATATTAAGGATTCAACAACATCATTCTGTATTCATTGCATGATTTTTTCCCTATCACCTTTGCCTGAAGAATGAACCAGTAAGCTTTGAAAGCTTGCATATTTTTTATGTGTTCTGGTCAGCCTAATAATGATATCAAGCATGTATATTGTGGATTTTGAGCTAAATAAGAGATGTACATCTTGCCATTCTTTGTCCTTGCACTCAACGACAATCAGTCTCTGTCATTTTTTCCTCTCTCCTTCAGGACCAAGCAAAGATTTCTGTATGGTTTTTGAGAAGCGTTCACACTTTGTGAATTATTGGGGAACTGTCCTGTGGAAAAATACAAGTGTTTCTTGTACAAGAAATAATATTTTATGTGAAAAACAAGCAGTTTCCTAAATATGAAAACCTTTTTTGTACATTTTTGATTGCACAGAAAAAAATGTTTATTTCTGTGCATAATAATTCTCCAAGGGACTTTGCAAAAATCTGAAAGCTATCACCACTGCTACTCTTCACAATCTTCTCAAAGATGTCTTTGACTTTCATGAAAGTTAAGAGAATTAATTCCAAACTCCTTGTTTTTTAACTACTAGTCTTAATTGCCCTTCTTTCACATGGATCAGACATTCCTTTGTCCAGGACTTGTTACTGTACAGGCAAGACTTGACCTGAGACCCATTCATATTTCACATTTATAGTGCTACATTTCACTTTATTTCTCATGACAATTTCCCATGGAATCCTGGAATTTGTAGTATAGAAGGAGACATTTAGAATTCTTAGCCAGGGTGCTCTAGTGCCTCAAAAAACTGCAGGCCCAAAGATTCCATAGGGTGCAGCCACTGTAAGAGTATAGTGCAGAAATGGCCTGAGTCTTCTTTTATCCATTCTACATCTGTTCAGATCATTCGGTGGTTCCCTGTATGGCTTGATTTCCAGATCCTTTAACATCATGATCACTCTCCTACGGACACATGCATCATCATTATACTGTTGATACAACATTACTGGAATACTCAGATTTCTCTATATATGTAATCTCCATAATCATTGTGAGATCTCTTAATATTTCGTGTGGGTAGTGGCTAGATAATCACTGGATGCTCAAATTCATTAAAATTGGAGTGTTGCCATTACTCCACCCTTATAGTTTTTGTTTTAAAGGTTATATTTCATCCCGTAAAATTAATATAGGGCATGGCTTTCTGATGTTCTTTGTGTGAGACAATCAGAACCTTCAGTGAGGTTTGGAACGTGGTTTTATTTTTGTGACTAGATGGTAGTAAAACATCTTATAAAATGTAGTTTCCTTGTAGTGACAACTCCGCCTGAAACATCTAACATTTCTGATTTCACTTCCATATAAAAGAAATAAAACCAAGCTGATCATAACTTGCCTTGTTCATCCACCCATACATATGTCAATCCTTCCAGCAGCAACACTTTCAACTTTAACTGTGGAAAATAACTCTTAACAAAAATCAAGGAATCTTTGGCCAGTCTTTCTGGTTTGCTTGCTCAAGTCTCCCTAGTGCTATTGTTGGAAGCAGTGAGTTTTATATAATTGCTGTGTTTATGGCAAGGCCTTCACATTGGCATTACAAATGGCTGTTGAAATAGTGTAAACCTACAAGTGGCTGTTGAAATAGTGTAAACACTTTGAGAGAAGGTAGAAGAGGGCTCAGTATTTATGTCTACATTTAATTCAATACAAAGAATTTTATATTAGTTAATCTTTCCAAAGTTTTAGTGTCACATACACTCCAGAGGCATAGGTAAATAGAGTGGTTTCTTTCCTTCATTTTTGCCTACCATATTTTTGCCATTTCAAAAAGTGACGTACCTTTAAGATTTCTGCCTGTCTCACTGCCCCTGAAGGCATAGAGGAAAAAAGGAAAAAAGAGGGCAAGGAAAAAGAGGGCAAATATCCAATTTTTAAATTAGTGCTAAGGTTGCCAATAGACAAGAGGAAAAGATCTGGGGACTTCCCACACTACACTGTTCTAGTGCTATTATTCCACTTTCACCATCCTGTGGCATTCTGGACTTTGTAGTTTACTGAGGCCAAAGAGCTCTCTGGCTGAGAATTCTAAATGCCTCTCCCTAAACTGCAAACCTCAGAATTCCATAGGATGTTGAAAGTGGAATAATAGCACTAGAACAGTGTCATGTGGAAAGGCCCCTGGTCTGTTCTTCTGCCTTTAATAGAAATATGGGGGAGGGGGGGAACTATACTGAACTTTTAAAAATCAGTAGAGCAACTGAAGTAGCATATGATAAGCTCATGTTCCAATGTTATTTAATATTCTTTGTTTTCCAGATAACTTCTAGGATTTTTTCCCGCAGTGACTATAGTTTCCCAATGATTATGGTGCAGGTAGGCTGTTGAGTTACCTGCATTCCAATTTGGTGGTATCGTAATTCTTGCACAAAACTGTAGAAGAGAATTATGTGGTCCTACAGATGCTGCTGAAGTGCAGCTCCGAACACTGCTTACTAATGGCTTTGTTGGCTAAGACAGCAATGTACTGCCCCTGCATTAAATCTACTTACTAGTTACAGCTCGACTCACTGATTTAACTATTGCTAGCTCAACATCTATGTAAATCTCTCTGATTTGATGGGTCTACTCTTGCTCAGATTAGCAGTTGGATTTAGGCTTTATTGATGGGAAGCTGTTTCAAAGCTGTCATATAACATTTTCTCCCACAACTTCAAATTCAATCTCGGCTAACAAGAAGAGATTTGTTGGCAGTAAACCTGCATTTAGAGCTATGCAGGTACAGGTGCATTTATCAGACTTCTTAAAAATAGGAAACTGCATAACCTCCAACTGTTCCAATTTGGCAGGGGTAGCCCCAATTAATCCACTGTCATCCCACTTTTTCAGCTGCTTTTAAAATGTACTGTTTTCTCTCTCCTCCTCCCTCTTCCCCCTTTGTCCTCAGATTACTGCAGTTGCTGCAGACTGAGTTCGCAGTCACAAAGTACTTTGTACTCAACTCAGAAGGATGGAAGAGAGAGGAGGGGACAGAATCTTGGCTTTCCCAGTAGACTGAGGCAAAATCAAACTGCTTCAGTCCCTCTGAGTTTGTCTCTCCTTCCTCATTAATAACTTTTGCCATATTGACCACACTGATGTTGCTTGGCCACATGTGTTCTTGGTTTTTATCTGCAATATTGGAGAGCATGAACCTGAGAAGGCAGCAAAGCTTTCCACTTTTTATGCAGTTGTAGCACTCTAGTGTGGCATGTATTAGTGCTATAAGTGTACAACAGACTCAAACTCTTCCTATTTCTCTGACTATGCATTGTTGTGAAGCATTTCATCACAACCACAGCTCCTAGTGGTCATCACTAGTGGCCAGGCTGGCTGGAGTGTTCTGAATCTTGTAATTCTAAACAATAACTTTTCCAAGCTATTTGAAAAATGCAGTTTAATCTGAGCTGTATTGATAAATATGTGATCACAAGAATGGCAAAAGCATGTGAGGAGGAAGCTTCAAAAACAGACTCCAGTAAACTTTTACATTTGATTTCAAGGCATTGAAAAAGAATTATCACCTGCTAACAACGATAAATTATGGAACAAGTTTATTCTAGCAGTAGTTTGCTGCCTGACTACTGGCTTCTGCCATTTAATGTCACTGAATGGGGGGTAGGGATTCACTGAGCTTCCTTGTAAGGTCACAAGAAAGTAGAAAAAAATCTTGATGGCTTTAAAATTAATGGGGCAATGAATCTGGTCTGAGCTTTACTGTGAACTTTACAGGAGCTATCCAAACTGAATTTGTTGTTTGGCTGAATTTGTTGTGGGAACAGGTCTAATCACTCTGGTTACCTTCTTTAAAATAAAGACCAAACCAAGAGCAAATTCATCACACCATTGACATAGAAGCCATCAGCCACTAGTGACCACTTCAGTAATTTAGGGACATATAGCTGCTGAATGGGGAGAAGCACCTACCATGGACCATTGATGTTATCTCTCTCTCTCTCTCTCTCTCACACACACACACCCCATGTGAATACTGCTTTCTGCTCAGCATTCATGTACCTCCATGGTGCAGACATAGTCGTTTTTGTACATATATCGCTATGCAGAGAAAATATTAACAGCAACTGCCCACAACCCCCAACAGTTACTATTTGCGTCATTTAAAATAATAACAAGAAGCACATGCACACTAATGCAAAGACACAGTTCATGTGAGACCAGTGGCCCTTTTGCACTACAGAGTGATAGCACTTCCAACTATGTAGCTGCATTCTGTAGAATCTGGGGATACATAGTTTGGTGAGGCACTAGAGCTCTGGCTGAGAATTTTAAGTACTCCTCTCTAAAATGCAAATTTCAGGTTTCCATAGGATGGGACCAGGGTAGTTTCAGTGCAATTGCAGTGCTGTTGTTTTGTAGCATGCAGGGTTCTCTGGTTGTTTTGCCCTCAAGGTGGAAACCACTTGCTCAACTACCTTAGTGTGCAAAGCAAAACACAAGATCAGGGGACAGAGGCCAAAAAATGGACAGTGCTGTGTAAGTTCACTGATAAAGTAAGAAAAGGAACAACCATATCTTCTTTCATCTGCTTCTCTTCCTACCCCCCAGTCTACTAACAGGCCAGGTGTCCAGATCCACATAAGAGACTGAACAGGGCTGGAGAGAGGGTTGCTGGCCAGAAGAAGGCACATTAGTTTCAAGAAGTATCTCCTGCCAGTATAAAGCATAGACTGACCAGCTCTATTCTAAAAGATCCACAGGAGGTATTAAGTGAATAACATTGGAAAGGAGACAGCTAAGTCTTGAGCTTATTGGGCTTATAAGGCTTACTAAGCTTAAGTAAGGACTTAAATGTAGTAAACAAGTAATGTGGACAGAACTGATGCAAAGGCAAGATGAAGGCCCCTGGCCAATAAATTTAATGGATAGCTAGTCCATACACACACTCCAACACATCCATGGCTATACACCAATATGAAATCTGAAAAATGTCATGGCTTCTAGGACTTTTGGCTAAGATCAAGTGTAGAAAATGTCTTCATTACCTGATGTTAATTGTAGGAGAGGCAGAAGTTACATATGATAGAAGATATTCCATCAAATATTCCAAACCTAGATATAACTTTAAAGATCTGATTCTCTTATCATGAAGTATACATGCTGTCTCCCCTTCTTAACCACACATGCATACTACATGGTGAGATAATTAAACTTTTAACACCAACTGTAGTTTAGGCCTGGAATCAGAACCATACAGTCAATCGGTCAGTTAAAATAATTGTTTTCTGCCTCTTACAGTCTAGGGGCCCAATGCTGAAGGAAAAAAAGATATAGGCCCTTTCCGCACCAAGCAATTAGAACGGGGCAGTGCGTCCTCTCACGGAGGTCGTCTGCACCTTGGAGCGGACTAGGAGTGGACTACTTACCGGAGATCCGCACCTCAGTCCACTCCAAAAGGACCCCAAGGGGTCCTCCAGCCTGTTTTCTAAAGACTACATAAAACAGGTCTTTATTTTCCTGGAATGCACCATTGCGTTCCTGCTCCCCTGTGCAGATTCGCAGGCTCGCACCAATGCAAGCCTGTGATCTGCAGAGGGCAGCTTTAGGAGTGGCAAGCTTCAGCGGTTGGTCGGGACCCACGACCAACCGGAAGCCGCCATTTTGGAAGCTGGAAGCTGCCATTTTGGCAACCAGAAGCCACCATTTTGGAAGCTGGAAGCCGCTATTTTGGAAGCCAGAGCAGTGCGGATCTACAGACCTCGCACTACTCCGATTCGCCCTGGACCAAGAAGGAGCCCTGTGGAAGGGCTTCAGGGACAGTCTGCGTTGCTTCGGACTCCAGAAGAAGCGATAGGTAACGGCACGGAGCGATTCCTTCGCCTCATGCGGAAAGGGCCGTAGTTGACTTTCTCTTCTTCCTGTGACTTCCGGAATCTCCCAATGTTTATGATATCATCAACATTTGGTGTTTTATTTGAGTAACTGAATAAATGTTCAGGGGATAAGACCATTATTCTCACTGAAGTTGAAGGGATGAAAATCAGTTCACACACATGGACTTTTGTGCTCCTGTCTATTGTACTTAGTATTTCAATTAACATATATCATTTAGTTAATTATTTTTATGCTACTTCTCCTGGAACAGATCACATGTGTTCAGAAAGATGTTCCAATCCTTGCAACTGTTTCAAATCCTCAACCCTAACCTGACCCTGATGGAAACAGATGAATATTTCAAAGAATATTTGAATCTTCAAATGTATCTCAGAGAGAGAGAGAGGATGAGAGAGAATATGCACTGTAGGAGTACCGGGTGAGAACTGATGCCTGACGACCTCATTTTATTCATTATAAACTAAGTTTGCAGCAGTAAAATCACTGACACTAAGCATGGCAAATATTAATAGCACTGCTGAAGTAATTATATCGCAATAAATTAAGTTCATAGCTGAGCAGATAGTCTTTTATTAAAGCTGAAGAGCATTGGTATCTATCATTACATGTTGGATGAATTCCTATGAGTCAAGGGAGGGGGATTGGGAAGGGTGCTGTGAGAATGTCTGAGAAGCTTGCAGCCGGTTTTCTAGCCAGTGTTTTCCTTCAACCAAACTCTGTTGCTGTGCAGAGTGGTGCTGAACAGCCTTCCATAATGGATAGGCCATAAATAATCAGTTGTTCATGGTGTCTAAAATTTAAACAAGATGGAGATTAGTTATGTTACTTAGAGCTCAGCTGAATGGACAGCAAAGACCTTCAGTTTGGAGCTGAAGAGAGGCCATCTACTTTGTCATTTTCTGATAAACCACACTGCTTTCCCAAAAGTCTCTGCTCAGAAGATGGAGGGTGGGGGGAAACACTGCTAAAGTGAAAATGCATTAGGTTGCAGCACTTGAAATATTCAGAACACGTTTGCTGACTGTAGCTGCTCTTCAAGACAGCTTGTGTTCACTGTTGAGAACTCTAGCAGTGTTTTTGCTTATAACACACACACACAGTTTTTTCCAGAGATAGTGTCTTCCTTACTGGGAAACCTTGGATTTCTGATGACCTGTGATTGGAGGGGGCTTGTAACGCATGTTTTTGACAAGGCGAAACTAGGCACTATGCTGTATGTTTTACAGATAAGTATATTAAGTATAGCTATGAGCCCTATTCAAGCATTCAGTAAGGCATGTATGGGTGGAGGACACAGAATTGTGTGCTGTCTTCCTGCTTTTGCAACCTGACCTTCCTGCATTGAGCAGGAAAGCCTGGAGGGGAATCTGTGGCCCTTTCTGCACTTTACCTTCTTCCGGTGCTGGGGTGCGGGGATCATGCGAGCAACCTCTGGTGAGAGGCTCTTGCATCCGGGGTCCTTCAGCTCCGCATGAGCTGCCTGCTTGTGTGAGAGCCCAGCCTCTTCTTTCCACGGTGCAGCCTGGGACCTTCCCAGGCTGCACTGGGGCAGGAAGCTTGCCCGGTATGGCTCCGGAGGCTCTGCACACCAGGTAAGTGCACGTGGGGTCCAGGAGTAATGTGCGATCACGTACCATTTTCAGCTTCTAGCTGAAAATGAAAAGGTGCGTGATTAGTACCTGCTGGCCCCTGGAGCGTCACATGATTGTGAGTGCGTAGTGCAGATCTCTCCTCACAATAGCGTGACGTTCCAAGCGCCCTTTCGCATGGAAAATGCTGTGCAAAAAGGGCCGGTGAGTGTGTTTGGCTGAACCTACAATTACAGTTTCCCCCTCCCCGCTACAATTAAGACACCAGATGTTTTAGGGTTCCTAGAAACAGAAAGAAAAGAGAAGAAAACTACAACATATTTAACTAAACACAATTACAATCTGTCAGAGGGTCATGCCTAGCTTAGCTGTACTGTAGTCATTTTGCTGTATTCTCTTCAGTGCTTGGGTAATTGGAGGGGAAGCCTGCCCAGAGCATAGGAATGAAGGTCATTTTAATGAATTGTACAATCTGCTGTGTGAGAATGGCATGTGGACTGGAGGAGTTAGGAGGGGTGAGGAGGGTTCAGGTTCTAAAAAATGAAACTTGCATTGTATTCTCAGTTCTGGCAAATATATTTACTGTGTGCTGAAGCTAATCTTTAATAAAAACCATTCTGGATCTATCCGTGAAGAATACTTATTGAGTTAGGATGAGACCAGAAATTATACAATCTCCCATTCTGTCTTTCTGTTCAATTCTATAAGGTCTGAAGAGAGCAGGCAGAAGTCATGCACATGGGCGCCTAGCCCATTTAGGCTCATAGTTCTGAATGCCAGAACAGTGCTATGGAAAACTTGAAAGCTCACTCACCCATTGGTCAGTCCCAGGTGTCTTTGTAAGGTAATATTGCAGCTTAGAGTGTTTCTGTTCAGAGTTCTGACCAGTAAGCTATCCCTTCTTTTTTCATGCTCTATTTCTTTCTCCAAACGAGTTCTCCCTTTTCTCCTCTCAGTGGAAATTCAGTCTTCTATGGCCGCTGAGCCTCATTAGAGTGTTGCTGTTGTTTTCCTTCTCCCTCCCTTTTGGGTCTCTGTTACCCTGTTTACTGGCGGTCCCATGAGGGACAGCAAAAGGTGCTCAACAATAGGTGGGGAACATTAGCTCTGAGCACTGCTTTAGCGTTATGAGAGGCAGGGTAACTGAGCAGGATCTTGAACCCTATGTCTACGGGGTCAGGCTGAGTCAAGGAGCACACAGAAGTTGAAATAATAAATGTGGTTTTATTAAAAACACAATCAAACAGTGTATGCGGCACACTCACACAAGATAACTAAAGAAATAAAGGTTGGAGTGGGATAGTGGGGTTTTTAGAGGAGTTGCTGGTTTGGGTGATATTTCACCTGTCCTGAAGCCCGGTTGGAAGTGGAGAACCTGGGGAGTGTGGATCTCAGCACATGAAGCTGAGGGGAAGGCTCGCTGGACAAGGCGACAGCAAGGCGGGATGGAAGCCAAGAGCGATCCAAGGAAGCGCTCAAAGTCAGGGGTTTTTATAAGGAGAATTGTGACTGCAGGCTAGGTCGGACTTGGGGAAAACAATAGATTTGGGGCTGGAGACAAAGCCTCCGAAAGATCAGAATTTGAATGATTGAGTTATAGCCAAATTGTCAATAGGATAGCCAGTATGCAAACATGGAGTACTTGAGCGTTGTATAGTCAGATCATCAAGCTGCCAGCGCGGGGCAGAGGATCTTTTGAAAACTGTGTGCATACTTAATGAAGGTACTTGCCTTGAGGTCTCCTAAAGCTGCGAGTCGGCTATTTCTGGCCTGCCAGTATTGTGTTGGAATATTACGGCGATTATCGGCTGAGCCTGTGTGCGTGTTTGTCCAGGGGCCTCGCAAGCAGGTGGAAGGGAATGGGTATGTGAGGCCAAATTATTGATATCAAGAGATATCTTTTTATATCCCCCAAAGCTCGGGCTAGCCAGGGCAGTAACATCTCCTTTGGCTATTTCTGAAAACAATGGGGCTTCTTGAAGCTTGCCATTTATGGGTGAATCTTACTAGCATGTGTATAGACAGTGTAGTTTTGGCCAGAATAAGTGCCACGTTATTGTATAGCAAGCATTAGAATCCTGCAACCAGTGGGCCACATGCAGGGCCCAACACTGTTATTGTGGTTCTGCCCCCTTCTGATTATCCGAATATCTCCTTGATGCCAACCCACATCCATTTTTAAGGCTTTCTGTACCTTTTAAAATTTTGAAAAGTATTTAAAAAAAAATTTAAAAAAGAGGAAGGAAGGAAGCAGGCAAGCAAGCAAGCAAACAAGCAAGCAAGCAAAAGACAGACAGTTGAATGTCTGACTACTTCCAGAATTTTTTGGGCCATTTCTGCACTACACTCTTATAGCGCGGTTATCTCACTTTCAACATCCTATGGAATCCTGGAGTTTGCAGTTTAAGGCGGGGCTGGTTCTGTTTAGGGGCTTTGGCCAGCCCCTTCCTAAACTGCAAACCCCAGGATTCCATAGGAGGTTGAAAGTAGGATAATCGCTCTATAAGAGCGTAGCGCAGAAATGGCCTTAGTGGAGGGGGAGCAACTGTTATTTGCTATAGATCAACTTTAATTTATGCTGACCTTATGGAATGAGAGACTTCCAGGAGCCCCAGTCTTCAGCTGCCCTGCTCATATTATGCAAACTCAGGGCTGTGACTTTCTTGATTAAACCAATTCACTTGTAATGACGCCTTTTTCTTTTCATACTTTCTCCCACTTTACTGAGAATTATCATCTTTTCTAGTCACATCAACTCAAGTCACATCAACTCATGACGTGTCCAAAGCAGTTTAGTCATCTTGAATTTTAGTTTGCATTCAGGCATAATTTGCTCCAGGACCTACTCATTTGTCTTTTTAGTGGTCTATGATATCCATAGAACTCTTCTCAAGCACCACATTTCCAATATGAGATTTTTTTTTCCTGTCAGCTTTGTCCACATGGAAATCAGAAGTACTACACATGAATGATTCTGACTGGGCTTTAATGATATAGCTTTATACTTGAGGATTTTATCTGGTTCCTTCATAACTGTCCTTCTAAACCTTAGTCTTTTTCTGATTTCTTGAGTCCAGTCTATTTTGATTAATGAGTGATCCGAGGTGTAGAAAATCTTTAACCATTTTGATGTTTCCATTACCCATTTTAAAGTTGTAGAAAACTTTGGTCATTTTTTTAAAAAAATATGCAACTGTAGCCCAACTTTCCTCCTTAACTTTCACCAACATTCCTAAGTCTTTGCTATTTTCTGCAAGTAATATGGTGTCCCCTCTGTGGTCATTTCTGCACTACACTGTTATAGTGCTATTGTTCCACTTTCAACATCCTGTGGAATTCTGGAGTTTATAGTTTACTGAGGCCAAACAGTTCTCTGACTGAGAATTCTAAACGTTCCTCCCTACACTGCAAACCCCAGGATTCCACAGGATGTTGAAAGTAGAATAATAGCACTATAACAGTGTAGTGCAGAAATGACCTGTATCTTAAAATGTTGATGTTCCTTTCCCAGATTTTTACACTTCCTTCCTCTGAGTCTAACCTTTCCTTCTTTATGATATGTTCTGCATATAAAATAAAGCAATAGGGTGATCAAATGCAGCTTTCTTGTACCTTCTTGCCATAGAATCACAGAACCACAGATTCTTATATTTCGAAGTGTCCACAAGGACCGTGTAGTCCAACCCACTGCCATGCGGGAATCCATAACTACACTATGCTTGAAAATGCTGAAGCAATCTATTCCACTCTTAGAATAATTCTTATGGTAAAAAAGGTGTTTGATGGGTTAGTCCCAATTAGGGCATACCTATTAAATCAATTGTTGAATGGTGAGCAAACACACAGATTTAATTGATCCGTTCTAGTCAGGACTAAAAGAAGATTTAGTTTGTTTTTCCTAATGTGTAGGTGGAATCTCTTGTAATTTGAATCCATTGGTTCACATTCTAGTATCTGGAACAGCAGAAAACAAGATTACTCCATCTTCTACATGACATCTCTTCAGATATTTAAAGATGACTATCATCTCTCATTCTTCTCTTCTTAAATTTAAACATATCCAGTTCCCTAAGTCATTCCTCATAAGAATTAATTTCCAGATCTTTGACCATCTTGATTTTCTTTCTCTGTACACATTCCAGCTTGCCGGCATCTTTCTTGAACTGTGGTGCCCATAACTTGGACACAACAGTCCAACTGAGGTCTGACTAAAGCAGAATAGAATGGCACTAATTTTTCCTTCCATCTGGAAACTATACTCTTGTTGTTGCAGCTCAGAATCTCATTGACTTTTTTTTTGGCCACTGCATCACATAGTTGACCCCTGTTTAGCTTATGGTCTACTAAGACCCCTAGATTCTTTTCATATGTACTGCTTTGAAGCCAGGTGTCTTTCGTTCTATAACTGTCCATTTCATTTGAATAGCCTAGCTGTAGCACCTTACATTTATCTTTGTTGAAATTCATTTTGTTGGTTTTAGCTCAGTTGTCTAATTCATTTTGAATTCTGTCCCCTGGGCTATTAGGTACCCCACCCAATATTTTGGTGTCATCTGCAAATTGGATAGGCATGTCTTCTATTTCATTATCTAAGTCATTTATAAAGATGTTGAACAACACCAGATTCAGGACAGAATCCCAAGGCAACCAACTAGTCACTTCTCTCCAAGATTATTATGGCATACCCATTTCTTTTAGACTAAACCATAATTTCTATGCCCATGCATGCATTGAATTCTCCTCATGTGTCCCAATGGCAGCTTGCCCATCCTAGTATATAGGTTGATTAAGCTTTCCAACTGCTGTGCCACACAAGAAAGGTGATAAGGTCAATGGCACCCCTAGACACATTTAAGCTGCTGCATTGCAGGGCAGTGTATAGCACAACCTTTACATATCTCATGGGATACTTCATTAGCAGAAGAGTTAAATGGTCTTCTTCAGGACTGTCTGGCATGTTTTGCTTCATATGAATACTACTTGAACAAACTTCCATGTGGCAGGTATCCCATTTTAAAACATGTACAGTGGCTCACCAACTGGATTACCATAATTACACAGATAGCTTTTATGTTAGTGTTACACATTTCTGATAATGTGAGAAAAAAATCCACATGATCACAAATTACACTGAATGCAGGTTTTTAGAAGAAAGGCCCACAAAGAAATGGCCTCATGGTAGGCCTGTTAAACATGAAAATCTACAAATGACCTCTTTTCACTAATGTCTATTCTTGTTTTGCTTCACCATAGTATTAAAAGCTCGAGTTTCATCTAAATGCCAGGCTTTAGAGACATGCTGGATATTGGCTTTGAAGTTTAAATGATGTCTAGGTCCATCAAGGAAGAAATCCCTTTTCATCTTGGAATCTTTGTACAGCTGCTTGATCAGAGTAATTTGGGATTCAGTTAGGTCACTGGCCTTCCAACTAGATAAAAATCAGACCTTTTCCTTTCCTCTCCTTTTTGCCATTTTTGTATCGATCCTCAGTAGATCAAGTACTTTATTTCTCTACAAAGGAAAAAATATATCTATTTATAGTTAGTCCCTTTTCCTGAGTAATATTTGGACTTTGTCACTGTATTAACAGCCATATTGCCTTCAGATAAGTGGTCCACCCAGCTATTTCTTTGAGCCAGCTGTATATTGTATCATATGGACCACAGCTTAGGACCAATTTGTTGTATGTAATGGCTTACTGGAGGGGATGGTGGTAACGAAAGCAAATTTCTTCCCAAGGTGTTTTACTGTCCACACGGTTATTTATTTTGTGTGTTCGTTGGAAAGGGGGTTTACAACAAGCAACATTCAAATGTAAATGTCATTCAGTACATAAGCCAGAATCATCCAGACCACAATATTTCCAATTTCTATGTTTGAGTGTGAAAGCTGGCCAGGGAAGAAAACCAACAGGAAACAGGATGAACTAGAATTCTTAGCACACCAAAGCAGATATGATATAACTGTGGGAAAAATTTCAGCATTCTCTCTCCCCTCCGTCTTGTTCTTAGAGCAAGCAGGCATAATTACCATAGGGTTTTCTTTCTCTTTTGCATGCCAAAGCTCTACCTGTGTACAGGTGTCCCTCTTGGTGAGGGAGAAGTTGTGGGATGTTGTTGAAACCTCTCCAGATGATGATGATGATGATGCTGGAAAGTTGGCAGATCAGCATGCAAAAGCAACTATAATTCTCAGCTTCCTGAGTAGTTTAAACCAGGACTGGGACTTCCTGCAGTACAGCTTCCAGAGTCTGGCTGAGTGGGAGTTAAATTTTGACCTGGTGATGTCCAGAGTGTTAGAACATCAGGAAAGATGGGAGTTTGAAGCAAGCAGTGGTGATTTATGGTATGCTGTGAGAGCTACTTCAAAGAGATCAGACGAGAGCCATGTGCTGCCTACGCCTGGGGAGGAGATTGCATCATGCAGCTTTGTGAGACACTGTTATCTCTGTGGAAAGCTGGGGCATCTGAGGAAGGATGGCAAGGTGAGAGTATCCAGAGAAAAGAGAATTCAGGCATGGAGAGTCCAGGGGAAGAAGGATTCTTCAACCAAGGCTGGAAGCTGTTTTGTAGCAGCAGCAGAGGACGCTACAGAGGCTCACCAGTACTGGCTGTTAGACAGTGGAGCCACACATCATGTCGTGAACTGTCTAAAGCTTTTGAGGAACGTTAAGCAGGCTCCTGTTCACAGTGTGAGCTTGGCTGATGGAGCTCACAGTGCAGTTGAAAAAATGGGAACTGTATTTGTTCCTTGTTTGGGGAAAAATTGTGACAATGTGCTCTGTGCAGAAAACCTTGGGAATTGTTTGTTAAGTATCTCATGCCTGACAAATGATGGTTATGAAATTTTATTCAAGGGGAATGATTGTACAGTGAGTCTGGGTGGTAAAGTCTGTGCCAGGGGGGTTAAGAGAAACAGGTTATATTACATGTTGCCAAATATTGAGAAGTCTAAGGTATCAACAGTAGTAACCAATGTTCCCCTGCATAATCAGTGTGTCCATTATTTGCACAGAGTCATGGGCCATGCAAATTTTACTGGATTGTCACAATTGGCGAAAGTGTGTCCAAATCTCAAAGTGAACAAGTGTAACAAGTTTTTGGATTGCTCTGTGTATAAGAAGGTGAAGGTCAAGGCTTATCCTGTGCCAAAGGAAAGTAGAATTGCCACCACCAGACCATTCCAAGTTGTGCATGCTGACTTGGCAGGTCCATTCCGGGAAAGTGAAGGTCAGTCAAGGTATGTATTTGTGATAATTGGTAGGCATACACAGTACAGTTATCTGTTCTTGTTGAAAACAAAAAATGAGGCATTTGAAAAATTCAAGCTTTGGGTGAGTATAGTAGAGAGAGAATATTTCCATACAAAGTAGATTGCCTCAATACCGACTGCGGGGGTGAGTTCTGTGGAAACAAATTCCAAAATTGGCTGAAACAAAAAGGCATACAACATAAAACTACAAATCCTTATGCTCCTTCTGAAAATGGGCTTGCAGAGAGAAGGCTTGGGATTCTGCAGTCCATGAAGGATTACATGTTGTTGGATTCCAAATCCCCAGCTGGTTTGTGGGGTGAAGCTGTGCTGGCAGCAAACCATGTGGTGAACAGGATGTGGAGCTCTAGCGTCAATCAGACTCCATATTTTATGTTGTATGGCCGGGCACCTAATCTGGATCATTTGAGAATATTTGGCCAGTTTGCAAATGTACTAATTCCCGGCCAACTAAGAAGGAAAGGGCAACCTAAGTGGAGAAGGTTGAGGTTTGTTGGCTACATGGGGAATAAGCACTGGTTCCACATGGGGAATAGACAGGCGGTGTATTTGAGGAGTGCAAATTTTGAGTCTCATAGTGGTTGGTAGAATGTCCATTGTAACCATGCAGTTTTTGTGCAGCCACTTGAGCCTGAGCAGGTTCAAAGCCCTAGAAGAGGAGGGACAAGACCACCAGACACCACACAACAAACACCCAAGACATCTCCAGATGCAACACAAGACACTGTCAATGCTCATGACATACCAGCTCCCAGGTTTCAAGGGAAGACACGGCCAGAAATGGAGGGGGTAGCTGGGAGTTCTAGTGATGATGACTTGAGCAGAGTGGATGTCATCATTCCTAGAAGGACCAAGAGGGTGAGAAAAGTTCCTGACAGGTTTGTTGTACAGGAAGCAAGAGTGTGCATGGTTGCAGGTGATGAACCTGAAAGTCTTGAGGAGATGTTGAAGTGTTCTGAGGAGGAACAGGAGAACTGGAATGCAGCAATGGATGCTGAATTTGAGTCTATCGTAGACAAGAAGGTGTTTTGAGGTGGTGGAGAGACCAAAGAACCAGAAAGTTGTTGGTTGTAGATGGGTCAAGGGCTTGCCTGATGGTAGCGTGAAACATAAGGCAAGGTTGGTGGCACAAGGTTTTTCTCAGGAGAAGTTTGAGAACTTTGACAAAATTTTTTCTCCAACAGCAAAGCCAGAAAGCTTTGGTGTTGGCACTGGCAGTGAAGAGCGGTATGGAAGTCAGACACTTTGACTTTGAAACAGGTTACTTGAATGCAAGGTTGGATGAGACTGTGTTCATGAAGCAAGCTCCTGGGTATGATTGTGTTGGAGAGAACAAAGTGTACAGGCTGAGGAAGGCCATTTATGGATTGAAGCAGTCAGCAAGGTGCTGGAATCTGTGTGTGCATGAGGAGTTGTGCAAGTTGGGATTTCAGAGAAGTGTTGCTGATGCATGTGTGTACACAAGAGGCACTGGTGATGAGAGGGTAGTGCTAGTGATCTATGTTGATGATCTTTGTGTGGCAGCAAAGATCATAGATCAGACAAGGTGTGTACAAAAGCAGCTAGAGGACAAGTTGAAGGACCTGGGATGTTTGAAGCAGTACATTGGCATAGAGGTGGAAAGATCACATGATGGAGAAGTGTTCATGTGCCAAAAGAAAAAGATTGATCTGGTTGTTGAAAAGTGTGGTTTGAAGGATGCCAAGACAACTAGAACACCAATGACTGTGGATTTTGTGAGGTTAGAGTCAGATCAGTTGTTTGACAGGCCAGATTTCTATCATTCTGTGGATGGCAGCTTGTTGTATGTAGCAAATCACACTAGGCCTGACATCAGCTATGCCATTGGACTGTTGAGCAGAAGAGTGGCCAAACCCAGAGTGGTTGATTGGACAGCTTTGAAAAGAGTGGTTAGGTATTGTTACCCTGTGTACTGGGGGTCCCGGGAGGGACACCAAATTGTGCTCAACTAAAGGTGGGGAAAATTAGCTCAGAGAACTGCTTAACGTTACGAGAGGCAGGGTAACTTAGCGAGATCTTGAACCCTATGTCTACGGGGTCGGGTCGAGTCAAGGAGAACACAGAAGTTGAAATAATAAATGATGTTTATTAAATACAAGCAAAACAGTGTATGCGACACACTCATACAAGATAACTAAAGAAAATAAAGGTTGGAGTGGTATAGAGGGATTTTTAGAAGGATTGCTGGTTTGGGTGATACTTCACCTGTCCCGATGCCCGGAAAAATAGAGAGCGAGGCTGGGGTGCGATGTAGCTCAGCATGTGGAGCTGAGGGGAGGCTTGCCAAGCAAAGTGGCAGCAAGGCGGGATGAAACTCGGGAGCGTTCTGAGGAGGGTCTCGGAATCAAGGGTTTTTATAAGGAGAATTGTGACTGCAGGCTATGCCGTACTTGGGGGGGGGGGACAATAGATTTGGAGTTGGAGACAAAGCCTCTGAAAGGTCAGAATCTGAATGATTGAGTTATCGGAGCAGTTCTCAGTAGAGTAGCCAGTATGCAAACACAGAGTACTTGGGTATTGTATAGTTTACCCATCAAGCTGCCATCGCGGGGCAGAGGCTCTTTTGTAAGTGGCATGCATACTTAATTAGAGTACTTGCCTGGAGGTCTCCTAAAGCAGTGAGTCAGCTATTTCTGGCCTGCCTGTATTGTATTACGGCTTAACAGCCAAGCTTGTTTACGTGCTTGTCCGGTGACCTTACAAGCGCATGGAAAGGAATAGAGAAGTGCAGCCGAATTGTGATATCAAGGGATATCTTTTAATATTCCCAAAGCTCGGACTAGCCAGGGCAGTAACAGTATCTAAAAGGAACTCGGGATTTGTGTCTCAAGGTGGCAGGGAGTGAAGCGAGAATGGAATGCTTCGTTGATAGCTCCTTTGCTTCTGAAAGTGATAGAAAGTCTGTCACTGGACTGGCGATAAAGTCTGCAGACAGCTTAGTTGCATGGAGGTCCAGGAAACAGAGCTGTGTTGCTCTGAGCACCACTGAAGCTGAGTTTGCAGCATTCTCTGAGGTAGCTGGTGAGCTACAGTGGGTGAAGCAACTGCTGCTGGACATTGGGGAGATGTGTGAGACCCCAATCAACGTGAAAGAAGATTCACAGGCATGCATCGCCATGGCTGAGGCTGAGAATCGGAAGAATAGGATCAAATACATTGGAGTGCAATACCAAAATGTGAGACAGTTAGTCCAGGAAGGACTGATAAGGCCAGAGTATTGCGAGTCAGAATGCAATACAGCTGACATACTCACGAAGGCACTACCAGTACCCAAACATGAAAGGTTGGTGAAAGATTTGGGCTGGAAAGGTACAACACAACGCACTGAGAACATCACATGTCATCAAAGGTATTTTGGAGGGGATTGTTGAATAGAAGTGCTGTGACATTTGCCCCAGTTGAAAATACATTTGATGAGCATGTGGATAACACCTGGGGAATGACTTGGCAAGTCATCATGTAATCCCTAGGGGACATGTAGTAAGGCTGAGTGATGGTAATGTGAAATCATGGCAAGGGGTTTCATCAGCCATTGTCCCTAGCTAATGACCTATCAGCAGGTGTGTATAAAAGAGGAGAGCTCGGACACTCTGACTCTCTGACTCTGAACCTCTGTCTGAGCGAACCTCTGCTTGATGTGTCTGTGATGTTGAATCTATGACTGTGCACCTTCATATCCTGTGTACAGATGTGTATATATTGGAACAGTGAAGATTAAAAGCCTCCAGGTATTATGGATGACAAACTCTGTGTGTATGAGTTACTAACCAGTGGGTAGAAGGGTCAGAGCTGATGCTGTAAGTTACACTCTGCTGCACACGCTTGTTGCTGTTTTGAAACTCTGCTATGTGTAATGCTTGCCTCTGGGACACGTTTGTGCAGGGAGCAGCGGTTCCAGGGAGGATTTTGTGCTGACGCTGTAAATCAATCTCCCAATACATTTGCCTTTATGTCCTTTAATTGCATGATCATAAATACCTTTGGTGTTCAGATGATCAGATCATGTGATCCAGGACAGTTGCTTGGGTCATCAGTCTTATAAAAAAAAGAGACCCCTTCTCAGATCTCTCTCTCTTTCTTTCCCTTCTCCATTTTTGCTTCCTCTTCCTCTTCTCCAACCATGCTTCACATCTCCATCACAAGATGGTGAGTTAAGAACAAAGCTACTACTATTCATTTAGCTAGTTAGGAAGTAGGTTCCCCAATGCATATGTAAATGTAGAAACCATTAGTAAACTTTTCTAAGTTTGTAACCTGAAGTCGCCTGCATTTGTTTTGTTTCCTTAGTCACTTGCAGATCAGAAAAGCCATATTGAAATTTGGGCATGCTTTTTCTGCTACTCTGCTAAGAGGAGGCTGATTCCTTACAGTTTTAGTTTCCATACTATTTTTCAACAGGGCTAACACACTAGGAAACTCTAATTCCCAACAATAATGGGCATCATTGAAACCTGGTCAAATGAGTCTCACGATTGGAATGTAGCAACAGAGGGGATATAACCTATTTAAGGGATATACCAAACAAGAAAGAAAGAGGAGGACTATTATATGTCAAGGATGTTTACACTTCTGAAGAGATCCATGCCTTAAATCCTGGAAGCCAGATTGAGAGCATACATTGGAATGCGGTACCAAAATTAATGAGGAGAGAAACATTGACCGATAGCAAGGGGTGTGCACAAGCTGTCCTGGGAAGTACCTCCCTAACTTGGGGTCTATCGTGGGCTGGGATCTGAAGCGTTTGAAGATACGTTAGGAACAGTCCACACACATCCAACACCATAGCGGCAAGGCAATAACACTTAGGGAAGAAATCCCCCCCCAGAGTAGAACACGGGTGCGTCCCGTCCTTTAGTGTGAAACGCGGGTGCATCCCATTGATAGTTTTGAAAGCGCGGATGCGTCTCGGCTGTTTAAATTTCGGGTGCGTCCCGACTTGTTTAGGGTTTTAAGAAGTTTGTCCTGAGGTGGAGGTAGGCGCCCCTCACCCAAAAAAAACTGTTAGGAACGGTTTTGGTCTAGATTCCTATCCCTTCCCCCCCGCTGCTTAGCCAAGTGGCGTAGTAAGTTCCAGAGTGTTCGTTTCCCCCCTTCAGGTAGGCGGAGTACTCCTGAGGGTCCCCTTGGGTCTAGGTGACCTCTCTGTCCCCAAACAGTTAGCTCGTCCTTTTGTCCCTAAGCTGTCGAGGTGGAAGGCTGGGCTTAGGTGTACAAAAGTGACTTTGTTTGGGCAGGCTGGAGATAGGTTCCCATCCCTCTTTCCTAGCGACGTTCCTCAGAGTTCATCTCCCTATAATCCCCCAGGGGTCTAGGTGATCCTACCTGTCACTCCAGTTCCTGGTCCCATTTTGGTTAGGAAGTTCAGAGGTTAGGAATGGCTGAGAGCAAGGTTGCAGTTAAGGACCTCATGTTGGAGAAGGAGGTCCGAGGGAAGTTAGAGAAGTGGGTGGTAGGCAAAGGGAAATGTCCCTGGAAGGAGTCTAGCTTCCAGACAGCAGACCTCTTTGCCACACTAAGGGAGGCGTATGCTCAGGCATGCCAGTCAAAGAACCCATTTCGGCTGTCAAAGGATGCTTTGGTAGCCTGGGGACTTTGGCTGACTGCCCGAGATGCCTCAAAAGCCCAGGTTGAGACCAGAGAAAAGCTAGCGCAGGCAGAGAAGGAGAATGCCCGGCTTCAGGCCGAAATGGAGGCACTGTGCACGGACAAAGTAACATTCACGTCTGTCGCGCAGGCCTCCACACAAAAGCTGAATGATGCCACCTTGCTGGCTCAGACTTGGGAGGAATGAGCCCATGCCTTAGAGGAGGAGCTCACCCATGCCAGGCCTGCAGCCAAATTTATGGTAGGGCAAGTGAAGGAGCAGCAGGAGGCTGTGAGCCATGCAGCTTGCCACCAGCAGCTTGCGGTGCTGGAGAGCCAGCTCCAAACGCGCAAAGCCCTAATTTCGGCTGTGTGCCCGGAGCTGCTCCCGACGTTCGCTGATGACTTTTCTGGGGAACCGCTGCAGGAGGATGCTCTGGCAACCTGTCCCCACAATCCCGACTGGAGTGACCCTAAGGTCCCAGTCAACCCTGTAGAGAGCCGGTCCATGACTAGGCAGACCACCTCCCTTGGCGAAGGCAGTTCTGAAAGGGCAGAGACCCAGGAGATGCAGGTCACCGAGACTAGGGTCCCCTGGTGAGCCACTGAGGCAAAAGCAATAGCAGACCAGCTGGGTCCATTGAATAAGTCCACAGGAATAATGTGGCTGAATGCAGTCATACATTCCCATCCCACGGCCAACGGCCAAGACCTGACCCAGCTGGCTCGGCTTTGTATGTCTCCCTCCGAGCTCCTGACTCTCGAATCGGCCATGGTGGCTCGAGGCCTGGTTAGGCTCGAGGCCCATGACTGGATGAGAGAGATCATCAGAATTTTGTGGCCTGGACAGAGTGCAAGCGTGCTTTATGTCATGGAGCAGCAGGATCCTCGTGAGAACTCTGAGGCTTACGTGGCACAGAAGCAACTCCTTGCCATTCTGGCCGAGAAGGTCCCTCTGGCCCCGGGAGGGTACAACTTCAATAATGTCGAGTTTAAGACTCTCTTTTACAGAGGTCTTAACTATGAGACAAAGATGGCCCTGGGCTTAGTGGACCCGGCAACAACTGGCTGGGAGGAATTTGGGAACAACCTCTGGTGGGTCTCCGACCTACTCCGTGAGGCAAGTTCTCTCAAACCCCCCACCAAGCCACACAAGAAGGATCCCGGGAATTGGGAACCCATAGCCGAGGTAATGTACTCAAACTATAGGCCCCATTCCCAACATCGTAAGACGGTGCCGAATTCCATCCCAAAGGGGAACTGGAACTCGCACCCCAACTTCAGACAAGACAGTCAGTGCTGGCAGGCTAGGGACTCCCGAGGCCAGCCTGGCAAGGCAGGGAATTCAGCTCCTCCGCCTGCCGTCCCAAAACAGTCCCCAGACTCGAGAGCTCCTAGGGAGATGTCTGGAGACTACGATCCCACTGCCCAAACATACTCCTCGGATCAAGTACGACTTTGGGGCATGTTACGTAGGTTCAGACTGGACATGAGCCAGTTCGACAAACAGCCCACCTCTGAACTGATTGAGGCCCTGGAGAAGCAGCTCCAGGCGGGCGGTAAACAGCCGGTCCAGGCCATGACCAACAGCCCCCCTCTGGCTGGATACTACCCTAACCTGGATCTGCAAGAATAAGGGTGCCCTCGGTCGAGGAAGGTTCCCCGCAATGTTGTGGCTAGGTTGAAGCCAGACAAGTGGGGAAGGTTCTGGGTGAAGGCAGGCATAGGGACCGAGAGGGATAAGACTCCTGCCACCCTTCTTGTAGACTCAGGTGCAGCAGTGAACGTGCTGCACCCCAAACTAGTCAGACACGGTGAACCTATGCCTGAACATGTCCAGTTATATGGATATGGTGGGGGAAGTCACCAAGCGTTAGCATGGACAGGCATACCAATGTCCATAGACACGTTCCGTTTCCAATTGTGGGTGTGCAAGAACTGGGGAGAAGACGATGGCCTCTTGGGCATCAGCTTCCTCTGGGGAAACAAGCTCACAGTTCATTACGTGAACGGGTTTCTATGGCAACTAGACCAGGGACCAGTAGAGATTTCGGCTGTGCACCGTTGTGCCACCATTAAAGCTCCTGTCCCTGTGCATTGTGTGACCAGCGACCCATGTGTGAAGGTTTTCCCAAAGGTCTGGATAAAAGACAAAATTGAGTGTGGGACTGTAAAAGGAGCCTGTGTCTTGATTGAAGGCCAGGATCCCCCGCCTCAGAAACAATACAAATATCCAGCAGAAGCAGAGGAAGGCATAGGGAAAACCACGGAGAGACTCATCAAGTGGGACGTAGTCACCCCTATGCAGTCCATCCGCAATGCGCCCTTATGGCCAGTGCTGAAATCCGACGGCAAAACATGGAGAATGACTGTAGATTTCAGAGCTTTGAACTCTGTCACTCCTCCCGTGGCACCCGTCATGGCTAAATTTAACGAGATCCTGTCCGCCATTGCAGCAGGAGCCAAATATTACAGTGTTTTGGACTTGGCGAATGCGTTCCATTCGATCCAGTTGCATGAGGCGTGTTGGTACAAATTTGCCTTCACGTTCCGGGGCAACAGTATGTGTTTAAATGCACGCCCCAGGGCTTCCATTCCAGCCTGAGCATTTGCCATGCCCACGTGGTCAAGATGTGGAAAAGCTGCAGCCAGCTTCAAGGCCCCACGTCTTATCCTATGTGGATGATATCTTGATTCATTCCAATTCGGAGGAAAAGACCAGGGAAATCACCCATGAGGTGTTAGGAATCCTCCGTGACACTGGCTTCAAGGCCAAAAGGGAAACAGGGAAAAAGCCCAATTGGTGTCCACCAAGGTGAAATACCAAGGGCTTTGTCTAGGCACCGAAGGTCGCACTCCTGATGCACAGTGGGTAGAAGTGATCTCAAAGTTACCAGCCCCCACTGACGTGCATTCCCTGCGTTCTCTTCTGGGAACATTCAACTTTTCTAGGGACTTTATAGAATCCTTCACCGCCAAGGCAAGACCTCTATATGCTCTATTGAAGAAGAATGCCATTGGGAATGGGGACCGGCACAACAACAAGCATTCGCTCAGCTTAAGGAGGACTTGATGAAGGCACCGGCTCTTGCGCACCCGAATATGGCTAAGCCATTCCTTATACAACTAGCCACCTTGGATAGGAGTATAGGAGGAGTTTTGTCCCAACATCTTAACAGCACTCAGCGTGTAATAGCATACGCCTCCAGGAATCTGGACCCACACGAGACCAAATTTACTCCTTGCGAGAAGACCTGCCTCACATTAGTCTGGGCTCTAACACACTGGGAGTTTATGATTGGAGGTGCCCGTGTGATTGTCCAGACCCCCCCCCCCACACACCTCTTAAGTACATCCTTTCGGAAAAAGTCCAGAATGGCCAGGTGTCCAATGCTCGGATTGCCAAATGGACTGTTTCCCTGGTGCCATGTGGGGTAGATTTTCAGAAGCGACCGCAGGATCCACCAGCTCCCTATGGTCTAGTTGTGACCAGAGCCAAGCAGGAGTGTCCATTACCACCTTTGAATAACAGTCCGTGGCCAGTGGAATGGGGAGCCTCCCTTGAGGAAGCTCAGTTACAGGGCTTTGTTTGTTGGTTCTGTGACGGATCATCCATGCACGTGGACGGTAGCCCACGGACAGGCTATGGAGCAATCCGAGTCACAGACTCCTTCACCCTACAGGGGAAAGCCCAGCCACACTCCAGCCAAGCAATGGAAGTAGAAGCTCTAAGGGCTATCCTGGAGCACGAACCGCTTGACTGCCCCCTGGCCATCTATATGGACTCCGATTGGACTTCTAAGGCAGCCAGTGTCTGGTTACCGATCTGGCTCCAAAATGACCTAAAAACATCCGATGGGAAACCCATAGCCCATCTAGAGAAATGGGTCAGGATTGCAGTCCAGATTGAAGAATGGACTGCCCCTACATGGGTTGCTCTGGTCCGAGGGCACCAGAAAAAGGCCACATCTACCTGTATTTGGAACACCAGGGCAGATGCCATAGCTCGGGATGCCGCTTTACAGGACGATGGGGCCCCCATCGCTGCTAGAAATGTCAACCCAAAAGAACAGCTGATCCCTCCCATGTTCGACCTGGGAAAAGAGTGTAAGGGTCAGCTAATAGATCCAAAAGGCATCGTCGACACAGACCCACTTGAGGAAGCCACTGGGAAAACTCCCATTAATGTAATTGCTCCTCAAGTGTCTTTAAATTACACAGACATACCAGAAATTGATTTATCTGAAACGTTTGCGTCCATCTATGAGGTGTTTGACAATGGTTAAACTGACATTGTCTGCACAGGAAGGAGAGGAATGGCAACCTCTCCGAGTTCCCAATTATGTATATAGTTCTTTGGGTGTATTCATATTTGTGCAGTTGGGATGTGGTGTTATTTTCATTGTGAATCGTTTTGAATTGAATGTCCCATTTGGTTTAAAAAGCCTATCCGAAGGCGACCATCTTTCAGGCCTGCCTCGGAATCCAGCTTTCTTGAGGTAGGGAAGTTGTGCACTCAGAACCTACATCTAGCTACCGGCACCGTTCCTGCAGACCCCAAAGCCCTCGGGATACATCATCAGGCTTGGAGTCAGGCTCTAGGCTTGAGTGATGGGGGGACCTCGGTGAACTGCCAAGTAAGACCTCATCCTGTCAGGGATGACTTTGGTTATCTGTCTGTTTTTTGTTAAAAAATCCCCATGTGAACTTTTTTTTTCAGGCTAAATTCCAGACTCCTAATTGTCTTTGAAAACTCTGAAGTTTTTGATGACTTTTTTGCAATGAGAATAAAAATGTTTAAGTTATGCAATCTTCCTTCTAAGAATGAAATTTACAAAGATTTTATCCCTAGTGATAATTGGGTTTCATGATCCTTTTGGTCATTTTGACCTATTTGCTAATCACAGCTACTGAATCAGTGGACTTACCAAAGTTCAGTAGATTTATTGAATCAACAGTTTTAAACAAGTGCTGACTAATCATTGAAACATTTGATTCACTGGGTGTACTTTAGCTGAAAGCAGCAACTGAATTCAGGTCTTGGTTCAAATGTTAGAATCTAGGCATTTCACTTCAAGCTTTCAAGTCAAAGAACTAATGGTTCTAAAATGCTTTAATCTTGGGAGATAGCACAATTTCCAAGGCAGTTTGGAATGTTTTATTTGTTATATTATTATTATTATTATTATTTTTTATAAAAGGCTTTTATTCCATCTTTTCAACTTTTACATTACAGTCTCCACTAAATAAATATAATGTATACCAATAAAGAGATGAAAAGCAAAATATATTCAACTAAATAACATCAACTTAAGAAAAATGTATCAAAAAAGTAATGATGGCACATAACAAAACTGCTTCTTTCAGTATTTGTATTGTATACTGCAACACCTATGTCTTCTTCCAGTATCTCTGTTCCCTTATATCAATAAATGTCTGTTGATTCATATTTAATGTTTAAATATGCCTGCTTGTAATTGTGACAATCTTAGCTGCTACTTAAACACATTCAGAAACATTAACTTTCTGGATGGGATGGGAGTGTTTGCATTGGAGAGAAGATACACACAGGCATTTGTTGTTGTTTCAGTGGCTGCTCCCAGGCTCTGAAACTCCTTTCCCAGAGAGATCAGACTGGCACCGTCCCTGCCTTCTTTCTCGAGACAATTAAATACATTTTTATTTCAGCAGACATTTAATATGTCATCATTGCCTGGTTGAAGAAAGGTGCTGGCTATTTTTAATTGTGATTTGTTAGTTGTTGTTTAGTTGTTTTTAATATGTATTTTAACCTTGTTTTAATTATTACTGCTTGTTTAATTTGTATTTTAACTTTTGTATGTTATGGTTTTTTAACTATGTTTTCTTTTTTAGAGTATTGTAAGCTACGTTGAACTCTTCGAAGGAAAAAAAGTGGCATATAAATAATGATAATAATAACAACAACAACTAGCTTAGCCACGGCTGAGATCCATGAAGATTTCTTTCCCTGAAAGATATGCAGGGGGAAAAAAAATATAATTAATAGGAAACTTACCCTCATTTTCTTTGGGTGAACTCAGTGTGACTCATATCTGAGCAGACAGATATAGAAATATGCAGTTAACCATATAAAATGAACTATACCAGCTGTAGTATGTGAAACAGTAGTAGGGATAGAAGAATATGTCAAGCTTGAGTTTATCAAACTTCTTTCCTTTACATGGTAAAGGTCCATTAGTTGTTTTTCCCTCCATCATAAAATCTGTATGTATTTCTATGTGTATTTTAAAATGTACATTGTTTTGTGCATGTTATTTAAATGTACACATTTTTGTACTCCTGCCTCTAATGGCAAAAGCTCATTACATGCATTTTAGGATTGTATTTTTTTATGTATGGATTTTCAGCTGTGTTTGGTTCTATCTGAGAGGTAAAATTGGATAGATCTGTTTTAAAAACTCTGTGGAGAAAGAGACATAACACTACACTTCATGGTGAATAATGTTTGCTAATTGTGGAACATCTTTGAGGGTACACGATTTTTTAGTGAGGTGTATTCATGCCGATTTCTTCATTGACTGGCTTCAGACATTGTGAGACATTCACGTTAGTATGTTTAGTTGGCTATTTCACTATGTCTTCTCCTGTAACCTAGGTAGCAAGCATTTGATGGATAATCTCTGACCATCATGATATGATTGCAAATTTCCTTACTGGTGCTGCCAGCTATCCATGCTTGTCTCTCCACTCTTAAAGCAGCGTTGATACAAACTTACATAATCATGAGGTGGGACAGGCTAAGCAGTGGTGAAGCTTAAAGTGTGTAGAGCTGAGGTGGGCAGAGAGGCAGAGGTGTGGATACAGCATGTGGAGGTATGTCTATGGTGCATGGGGGTGGGGCTACCAGGGTGAGGGTGGGTTACAGTGCATGGGGATTTGGCCTCAACACACGGGGATGTGGCTATGGTGCATGTGGGCAGGGCTATGATGGATAGGGCAGGGCTACAATGCATAGAGAAGGGGAAGCAAGGAGCCATGGTGCCCCCCAAAAATTGCCACCTGGGGCGCATCGCTTCCATCGCTCTCCCCATCCCTGTGCTACTGAGGCTAAGCAATGTGTTGGTATCAAATAATAGCCCTCTTCAGTCATTCAAAATCTGTTTTAAAGAATGTGCATAGGCAGGAGCAACCAAGATCATTATAGAAGGATCCACCAGCCCATCTTTGCAAAATCATTCTAAAATATCAACACAGAGTCTGTATTTTATAATAATATTCATATACCTTCTCACCCAGTTCACATATCTGCATGGTGCCTATGTATATACTTTTCAATCAAGATGGCAAAAGTGGGAGCTTCAGAGATTCTCAGCCCTCCATATGTATGGTCATTTGGCTATGCTCCCCCAGCGTTTTTAGACCGAAGGAGGCTTTTTTTTTTCCCAATCAAGTTTTGCTTGGTTGGAAAAAAAAAAGACCTCTCTTGGAGAGCTTGGTGAAACTGATCCAGGAGGTTTGGTGACATTTTAAAAATATTTTTAGAATATTTTTCAGCAAGTAGAAAGGCAGCAGAGAATGTGGCTCTCCAAGGTCCCATGGGAGAAAACTCCAACCATCCTGATTTGGCATGGATAGTCCTGCTTAATCTTCTATCATCCTACTTCTTCAGCTGCTTTTCAAATATCCCAGTTTCTATCTCTTCCTCCTACTTTTCCCATTGTCCTCACCTTACTTCAATTGCTGGAAAGTGAGTTCAAAGTGCAAGCAGTTTTCACTCAATTAACTCAGGCCCTTTCCACACTTTGAGGCCCCTCCTTAAAATGCAAACCCTAGGATTCCATAAGATGTTGAAAGTGGAATAATAGCACTACAACAGTCTGGTGAGGAAATGGCCTTAGTTGGGAAAGAAGAAAGGAGTTGGCAGAATCTTGCACTTCCCAGGAAGTTCAGGTAAAACAAAACTGCTGGAGCCTCTCCTAGCTTGTAGATTTTCCTCATTAATAACTTCTGCCATGAAATGAAAGGTACAACAGTGTGATCTCCTCCAACCCTTGCAAGCTGTCTACTATTGCTTTAAATGGATGTGGGGGCAATGCAGGGAATCCTGCTGTCCTATCTCTGCCATGCTTGTATTCACTAATGACTTGAAGGAAAAAAACAGTGAAAATAATACAAAGCATATATGTATGCAAACAGATGCACTATGTCCATGTAATATGTGGACACATATCATGGAACATCTGCACACTCCAGTTCTTTGGTCTCAAATATCTACAAGAAAAACAGAACACTGCTAAGAACTAAAGTGCTGGCTGTGTGTCCTTCAGAGAGATCTTTCAGATTTGGAATGTTTTGCTATTTGGTCATGCCTTTTGTCCTCTTAACATAATTTCCTATGATCTCTGGCCTTGAACTTCTCTTACGCATTTTTAAGAGCCAATTTATCTTAGTCTTTTAAAGATACTCCACTCATCGCACTAACTCTTTCTTATTTTAGAACTTGAACAACAATTACACTCTTTTCAACAGTACTGTGGTTGGAATGGCTTTCAAGCATCTACTTGAAAGAGTCCCTACAGTCTAGAATGGATGTGGGAAATTTTCCCTCAGAATCTCTGAAAGCTGTAGTGCACAACTACTATAGAAAACCAGTAACACAATTGCTCCTTTGCATTTACCAATTCAAATACACAGGGTGCTATTCCTGACCTGTGTGGGAATAGTGGTTACAACACTGCTGGAAAGATAAGATGGACCACTTACAGCATTTTCTGTCACTCTGGATGACTCGGATCCTTCACAGTGTATTGAAAGAGTTTCCACTTTAATCTAAGCCTTACACTTCTGGGAAGTATCTAGGAGTATGAATCTGTTTTAAAACCAGGATTACTCCTTTCATTCTTTGATTAAAAGCAGAACTACAGAGGCAAAAAAAAAAAAAAAAAAAAAAAGCAGCTCCTCCCCAAAAATATGGGGGCCACATGTCACTGGAGGTGTGTGTGTTGGGAAATCCTGCTCAATGAAGCATGTGCTACACCCTCTTCTCTCATTTCCTACTAGGGGAATGGGGCTTTAGACAGTATGGATTCCTTGCATGGCTGTGTATGTGCCTACAAGTCACCTGTGGACATATGGTGACCTCATGAATTTCATAAGGTTTTCTTTGGCAAGCAACACTCAGAGGTAGTTTTGCCAGTTCCTTCCTCTAAAATATAGCTTACAGCACCCAATATTCATTGGCAGTCTCACATCCAGTCTCCTCATATGCCTTTAAGGTAGTTAGGCCCTCTGCATGCCTTTACCCTCAGCATAATGTCTCTAGAACTTTTTCCGTTTACTCAAGGCCTTTCCACGCTTCTATTATTCCACGTTCGACATCTATGGAATCCTGGGGTTTGCAGTTTAAGAAGGATCCTTTAGAATTCTCAGTAAACTACAAACCCCAGAATTCTACATGATGTTGAAAGTGGAAAAATAGCACTGTAAGAGTGTAGTGCAGAAAGTCCCTCAGTCTCCCAGTTGTAATGTATGGTGATCAATGTATCCATGTATCCAAGCAACCATACCACATGACCAGAGAACCTTGCAGGTGTATCGGCAACCACATAAAAGATGCCTTCCTCTCTTTCACTTCTTCTCAAGATAGTGAATACCAGGTCTGCTTAATCAATCCTTTACTAGAAACTCTGCTCTAAGTAGACAAAGACAATGTATATTTTTATGTTTTCTTTAGTTAAGTAATTTGGATTGTGCCTGTCTGCTTTATGTTGGCAAAGCTACTCTAAGTGATACTGAAGAAATTCCATGCTTTCACTTGTGAACTCTGCTAAAAGAGACTCAATCTTAATGGAAGCAATCTTCATCTTTTCAGCAATCTTTTTCAGAAAAGAAGCTAATATCCCAGGAATTTACCCCAAGCCAACAGCATGTTGCCTACCTTTGTTGCAGAAAAGTAGAAAGATGTTGTGGAAACACATATTGTACTATGTTATCCTCTGTCAAATCTTTATCCTGAATAGAAAAGTCTGCCTCTTTACAGAGAGAGATAGGAAATACAGAAGCAGACACAAAAGCTTGGTTGAACTAGAGCCACAATTTAAATGAGAAGGAACAGCAGGGTGGAAATGTATGTATGTATGGTGGCAACCTACTCCAGGCTAAAGACCTAAAGCCAATCAGATTAGGGGAAGTACTCCTGATCTAGGAAAAGGGTGAAGCAACACGTCCATTCCTTTTCTCTGGTCATACCAGAAAATATGAAGCACCCCTCCCAGTGCCTCAGAACTCTAAGCAGTGGTGATGGTTGACCATAAAAATCCAGCCATATCCTGCACATGGGTTCTATAGCCCGTAGGCCACTCTCTGAGAAGGAGCATTCAGAACTCCACCAACATGTCCCTAATCTCCATCACTTGCACATCTCTGCCCAATTGTGACCAATTAATCTATTTGGAAGCAGAGCAATACTTAATACTACTTAAGCCAAAGATTGAGTAACCTGTGCAGAGTAGACATAGCATAAAGGAGCCAAAATTTTTTACTCAGCCTCCTAGGATGATCAACTAACCCTGCACAGAATTGGGGAGCAGGTTGGGAGGAATGCTGCTGCAGAGAAAGAGGCCTGAACAGGAAGAAGACCAGGCTTAAGTAGCCTTGGCACTCCTCTGCATGTGGTACATGTATTTGAGTTTGGTTGGTGCTGTGTATGATGAACCATGAACATTATTTTTTAAAAAAATTTTACTCAAATTCCGATATAAAACAAACAACTATAACTGTCAACTTATATGAAATATTTCTGATCTTCCACACTGATCTATATTTCATTATCAATATTTCTTAACATGCTTAAAATATTGTACTACATTTTACTGATATTATTACTTGTTGATTCTTGCATTTCCATCTCCATATTCCCGCTTCATGATATATATCCTGTAGGCCCTTCATAATTTATCTTAAATCATGAATCACAGATTTCCATCTGATGGTACCCAGCAATTACCCGTTACAATTCGCCATTCTTTTTGTATCTCTTTGTCTGATTTCCCTTTTAGTCTCTGAGAGACCATATCAGCATTTTTGTTTTCAATCAGTGTACCCCACCATTATCCCCATCTATAAGAAAGGTAAAAGATCAGATCCTGCGAATTATAGACCAATTAGCCTGCTAAGCATTATTAGCAAGTTGTATGCCAGTCACCTTCTAGAGAAATTACAAAGTTGGATGGAAGAAGAAAATCTCCTGGAGGCAGAATAAGCAGGCTTCAGGTCTGGGTATTCCTCTGCTGACCAGGGGTTAGTATTACAGCATTTATTAGAAAAGTATTCCTTCTCGACTGGGGGGTAGGGCACTTTATTCAGCCTTTATAGACTTTAAGTCTGCTTTCGATATATGATTTCAAGAGACAGACTATGGCGCAAGCTCGAGGCTACCAATGTGGATAGGCGTTTACTGATTCTTATTCGCAGTCTTTACGATAAAACATACCTGCGAGTAAGATGTAATCAGGAAGGACATTTGTCCAGTTTGATACCAACATACATTGGAGTAAAACAAGGCTGCATCCTTGCCCCCACCTTATTTAATGTTTATATTAATTCCCTGGTCAAAACACTATCTGAAACAAATTCTCATCCACCTAAATTGGCAGGGATACCTGTGAGCGTCTTATTGTATGCAGATGATGCTGTACTTCTGTCACTGTCATGTGTAGGTTTGAGACGGCTCCTAAGAGCGTTAGATGCCTATTGTAGCACCGAAGAGTTGGAAATCAATTATGATAAAACCAAAATTTTAGTTTTCACTCGGAAACAGTGGAAACACCATTGGCAACTAAATGGCCATTCAATTGAACAGGTTAATTCTTATAAGTATTTGGGAGTAATTTTCCAATCTACTGGTTCTTGGAAAGCTCAGGTGTCTTATGCCATTGCAAATGTACAACGGAGTTATAATTCATTGATTTCATTTTTCTTCACCAAGGGAGGCCAGTTTGTACTGGCAGCAAACAGATGTTCAACAATAAGATCTTACCACAAATGCTTTACGGAGCACAATTGTGCACGTTCAGCAATTTTGCAGCTTTAGAATCTGTTCAAACAAAATTCTTGAGAACTATTCTCGGTCTTCCTAGCTGTGTGCCAAACATACTCATACGGCTAGAGACGGGTCAACTCACTACTACATCCCAGATATGGATCTGTAAGTTAAATTACTGGTTAAAATTGTTATTTATGCCCAAAGGTCTGGCTCCTCTGACACTAACTGACTCTTTCCACTCAAGGTGGAAAAAAACAGTTGGAGAGAAAGTGTTAAGGTTAGGATTTTCACAAGGTGCTATTCTTGCCATGGGTTATGCGAAAGCAAAAGAAACTATGTGCCAGCGTATTTGGGATATTGAGTTGCAAGATTATGTAAGCGCAGCTTCCATCTACCCAGTTTTTAAAAATAGAGGGCAGGCCCTCCGTCCTGCTGCTTATTTGAAAAATTTAATTATCCCTAAATATAGGAGAGCTTTTTCCCAGGCTAAGTTTAATGTGCTTCCATCTGCATTATTGAAGGGTAGATATAACAATGTACCATACTGTAATCATTTCTGCCCTTGCAAGGAGGAGAAGATAGAAACGGTGGGACATATTTTACTGTATTGTTCTTTTTACCGAGATCTTCAATGCCGCTTTATTACTCCAATTTTACAAGGTATACCAGGGAGATCAGATGCATTTTATATCGATTACCTTTTGGCGGACCAGTCTCCTGAAATTACAGCTAAGGTAGCGATCTTTTGTTCGGCAGCTATTACCTGTCGGCGTAGGATGTTACCTCAGCCCAAATGAGATCAAGAAATTATGTTCTGTTTTTATTATACCAACTTAATTCATATATTTCATATTTATGTTCAAAATGTAAAATATTTTATATTCATGTTTTAAAATTTCTACCTTGTAATTTAGTACTTTCTAAAATTGTGTCTTCCAGGGCTTCTATTATTGTATTCGTATCTTATTATTGTATTTTGTTCTTTAGATTAATTATTTGTTATGTTGGACTAAAAATAAATGTACACATGCATGCATACACACGAACACACGCGCACGTGCGCACATATAAAATTTCAAATTTTATAAATTTAGAAATTATGTTTTTTAATTTAATTTTTTTTAATCTCCATTCTAAGTTCAAATGTTAAGGTTATCTTGTTATATTTTATGTCTGATGTCTGTAGAAAAATTCTAAATTAATCAATTATTGTTCCAATTGTATTGTTTTAATTCTGTTTTAATTTGCTGGCTGCTTGCTGTAACAAATATATATATATATATATATATATATATATATATATATATATATATAGTGTACCCCACCATTGTTCTAATGTGGGTATTTGCTGAGTCTTCCACATCTTTACATATTCAATACGAGCTGTTGTTATCATGTACAGTAATATTCTCCAGTACTTCATTATACCAGTACCCTCTAATATATCAGTCATATTTAACAAATACAATTCTGGTGTCTTAGCAAACTGTACTTTCATTAATGCACATATTCTGTTATGTATTTCAGTCCAATATTTCTTAGGTTTAGGACATGTCCACTACATATGATATATCGTACCGACCTCATTCTGACATTTCCAACATTGTCCAGTACCTGTATTATAAATCTTTTTTAATTTATCTGGTGTCATGTACCATCTATGAAATAGCTTATAATAGTTCTCTTTCAAATTCTGTGCTACTGTAAATTTCTGTGTTTTTTTCCAGCTCTGCTCCCAAGACTCTAATTGTATTGAACGTCCGATATTTTGTGCCCATGAAATCATTGTTGCCTTTACTGTTTCTTCTTGCCTCTCCTGGTGTAGTATTTCTTGATACATTTGGGCAAGTAAATGAGGCCGATTTTTGAACAGCCATTTAATTCCTCCAGTTTCCTCTTTGAGTTCAATTCCATATGTTTTTATATCCATCTGAAACCTTTCTGCTAACTGTCTGTAAGGGAAACAACTTAATGTTATTCCCTCTTGTTCTAGTTTTTCTCTTGTTTTAATCTTAAAGTTGTTGGACGTTGATCTCTCAATTATATCATTATATCGCAACCATTTATCTGTGTCCATCCATCTGCCAAAAAAAGCCCCTTGCGGTGAGACCCAGGTGGGGAGCTGCCGTATGTTTTTAGTTTTATAATCCTCCCAAATTTTCAGAAGCGATTTTCTGATGAAGTGATGTGTGAAGTCTTTATCTATTTTTGCTTTATCATAAAACATATAGGCATGCCACCCCATCCTCAGGTCTGCTCCCTCCAGTGCCAACATTCTCGTGTCTTGTAGGTCTACCCAATCTTTTATCCACGTAAAAGCTACGGCCTTATAGTATATTTGAAAGTCTGGTAGTCGCATTCCTCCTCTACTTTTTAAGTCTATCATAGTATTCCATTTTATCCTAGGTTTTTTCCCTTGCCATATAAACTTAGTTAGTTCTCTTTTCCATTTTATGAAAGGTTTCATGTTCGTTATTATAGGAAGATTTTGGAACAAAAAGTTCATTTTTGGCAAAACATTCATCTTTATTGCAGCTATCCTCCCCATCATTGACAAACGCATGGAGGTCCAACTTTCCAAGTCTTTTGTTAGTTCTTTCCATTTTTTTTCATAATTATTTTGAAATAACTCATTGTTTCTTTTGGCTATCGAAATACCTAGATATTTTACCTTTTGTCCTCTATTGAATCCTGTTTTTTGTACTAATTCCATCTCTTCTCTTTCAGTCATATTTTTGGTTAAGAAGACTGTTTTTTCCTTATGAACCATGAACATTATTTTGAAGCATCTGCAAAGTCAGTTTTGTAACCCTGGCCATGGAATAACCCTAAGTAGCTAGTTTAGCATGCTAAGTAATTTTCCAACCAGTAGGTGCCATACTTATAACAAAACCTTTTCACTTAGACTTCTCTTAAGCAGGTTTTTAGTCCTTAATTGGAACCCCATATGGAGATCCATGTATTATCTCTATTAGCACTCTGGTTTACTCTTCAGTCTTCTCATTGGGCTTGTTTGAATTCCCTAGGACAGGACTGTTCACCATGTGATCCCAAAGTGAACTCTATAGATAGAGGTAACAAGAGGGTGGTAAATTCTGGGCTTTATTTTAAAACATAAGTCAAAATACAACTCATATACAACAAAATGCAACTGGACTGCTGAAGCAATCTTCTTTCTAGTGCTATGCCATGGCAGTACAAATTAGGCATGGAAAGGATATTCAAAAATATTTGAAAAATTGTCAGAGAACATGTCCTTCAAATGAGAAGATCCTGGATTGATTAGAAGCTTCACAGTTCAGGACTTACTCTATGCAAAATTCACATATCATTTTGCCCAGAAAGAGGGATTTTTTTATGCTCAGGAAATGACATTTTCTACATGGCTAATAATATTTCAATGCAGAAATATAAATGGTTGCACAGAAAATGTTGTTTTCTGCACAGGAAAAAAATGCTGTATTTTTTTTTCCTGTGTAAAATGTACATATGTTTACTTTGAATAGAAAACAGCATTTTCTGAACAATAATTAATACTTCTGCACTGAAATATTTTCTCTGTACAGAAAATGCTGTTTTCCCTAGAAAACAACCACACATGCAAATTTTACACAGAATAAGTCTTTGATAAAATTGTGGTTTTTGAAGACTTTCACTGGGAATAAAATTGCTGAAATGACTGTGCTAACTTCAAGAAGAAACTTAGTAAAGAATTACATCCTTAGTTTAAACCCTGCAATACTGTGCCACAGGGATATAGTAAAACAATTTGCCCTCTCATATGGTACACTGAGAATCCTCATATGTATATTTGCAATTGTGGCCTCTAGATCACAGCTGTATGTTGGTGGTTGTCCAAATAGTTGTATTTAAGTTTCGCAAGCCTCTTCAGCGCTGACATGAAACTGAATCCCTTTAGGCAGCTTAATTTGTTATAGCCAGAAGAAATTGCACTGTTTTACATACTATTGCAGCCATGTTTTTCTCCAGGCAACAGGAAATAGATGCTGTTTCAAAGGCTACTGAAGTTAGGTAGTATTGTAAATATTTTTTAAAAAAAATCATTGAAAAAGCAACCTTTGAAGTGCCCTTCTTGGTAACTTACTATATTTCTGTCCTTCAGTATATATTTATTCGTTGCTCCCTCAGTCCAAGGATAGCTTATCCCAAGTGCATGATTTTTACATAGCTCTAATGATAGCTGACCACTATTGGTAATTAATCTAGATAATGATATTCCTAGAGATGATGCCACATCTCTGGACAGTGAAGTGTGTCCAACACACCATTAAAATCCCATTAAAACCTATTTATAAGTCACAAATTAAAATAAACATGGAGAAGCCATCTGAGAGAATGGCAATTATGTTGACCTTGGAATTCACCTTCCAATGACCCCTGTTTAGTAGCTTACAGTGCAGATGTATGAGGCTTCTATTTCACTTTTAATGTCTTGGAGATCTATATGTGATCTCCTTATCCAAAGCAGACTGACTTTGCAATTTCTTATCTGCTCCTGGACATAAACTGCTTCTTACCAACAGACATTGATCCTCCTTAAGTCAGCCTTTATTTAATCCAGAGATGTGCAGCTTGCCCTCATTCCAAGCCTGTTGTGTGATTTTGGGGAGAAATTTGGGACAGTCACTTAACAATGCTGAGAATTAGAAAACTATACTGAAAAAGCAGTTAGAGCAGAGAAATTCATCATGTGTTTATCTTATTTCAGGAGTTAGTTCAAATATTTGCCCATTGTAGGCAAGGAAATAGCATTACTTCCTCCCATTCCAACTGTTTGTTGCATAAGAGTAGCACTGACTTTCCCCAGATGTTTTCTTAGATTCATTTTTAGTTGTATTTACATACAACAGTACAATATCAATGTTATTGTCAGAAAAGACTACAATATTTCATAAGTTAAAATGCAATCACATTTTAAGGGAAGTAATACCACCACCCTATTCTGCTTTGGTTAGACCTCAGCCCAGTTCTAGTTCTGGATACCCCAGTTAAAGAAGAATATCAACCTGGAACATATTAGGGGGACAGTTGCCAAGGTGGTAAAGGGTCTCAAACTCAAACTCTATGGAGAATGGTTAAGGATCTGGACATGTTCATCCTACAGAGTACAAGACTGAGATCTTGAAATATCTGAAGGATTTCTGAAGAACTGTCACATGGAATATGGACCAAGGTTTTTTTTTTTTGCTGTTCCTTTGGAGAATAAGACCTAAAACAATGGGTGACGTTCCAGTGGTGAAGAGCAGGGATGAAGTAACATGGGGATGATGATGATGATGATAATTGTTTATAACTCCATTTTCACCAAAGTGCAGAAGAATATCAACATATACAGTCAGGGACAAAGACAATAAACATAACCCTATAACAATACATAGACTCAAATCCCCAACACCCCACCAGTTGCTATCCATCTCAGCACTTTAAGCACAACTCATTGGGCATAAGTCTCAGGGATTCCAGGCAGGGAACCCTGGGAAAATGATCAGCCCACTGCAAAGATGTTGCATCATGCCCCAGCTGTGGGTAATTGCAAGGTTGCATAAAGAAACTGGGGTCGTGTGCAGATGGTAGAGGGAGGTGTGCAAACCTCTACCTGATTGGTTGTAGATATGTATATAACAAAGCAACACCAGTATGTATTTGTCTGTTGACCAAACCTGGTGCCTGGCGCAAGCTTTTGTCCATCTGTCCTATGTTTTGTATATAATGGAACTTTGCTGCAAGATAAAGTGCCTCCTGTTTTGGAAGAAACTCCTCCATGTGTGAGTATCCTTACTGGGGAACAAGGCTGTTGCTGTTGGCTCGCTGAACTCTGGTTTTTCCGCTGCGTTTCCATGGGGCTGAAACTCCTATCATCCCCAACAATAAGATGGTGAATCAAAGAGGAAGATCATCAGCCCTTTACAAAAATGGGTAAGATTCTTCTCCAGATGGAGCACCAAAGGCAGATCATTTCACAAATGTCAAGCCAGATCTTGAAAGGTTCTCAGCCTTGACTGGGCTATATGTGTTGGTGGAACAACTAGTAATCCTTTGCCTATAGATCTTAAATTCCTGGATGGAGAATACCATACTAGCTGAGCTGCAAGGTACTGAAGAAGGTTAGAATGCAAAACCTTGACTACAGGAACCAAAAGTTTGAAAGAGGCCCTGGCCTGAACTGGTAGCCAATGAAGTGATCTATGGGAGGAAGAAACAGGTGAATATTTAGGGAGATTTAAAACAACCCAGATGGCATTCTTCTGAATTAAAATCAGAGGAGGAAGGATGTTCAAGAGATAGAAATCATATGCCTTTGCTTTTGCCCCAATAAAGAGGTGCAGAGATAGGCAGTCCTCCAAGGTTCCTGGCAACTGAGATAGGAACCACTGTGCAACCATGTAAATCCAGTGGAGGACTTGAGAGAGGGGCTTCTGGATCGTCAGGCTGAAAAACCAAGATCTCTGTTTTGTCTATATTCACCTTAAGATAGTGATCCATGAAGAAACACAAGGAAGACAGTCCATCAAAGTTCAACAAATTAGAAAGTATTTGTCTGGTTGGTATTTGTTTTCCAAGCTCTGCACTAAATAGACAAATTCAAACTTTTCCCAGCTGTTTTTAGAATAACCAAAGACTCCATTCCAAGAAATACAAAGTTTTTCAAACTCTGCTGAATTGATCTCATTATTTCTCATTGGCCACATTTTCTCCTCTCTCTTTTTTTCCCCCTTGTCAGGCTGTGGAACTCTTCCTTATCTTGAGATAATACTTATCACAACTATTATAATGTTATGAATAACCACCAAGTATTTTGAGAAGGGGCAGGTGGTGGTGATGGCAGAGGAGGATGAGGAAATCAAGAAGACAAAGAAGAAGGAGAAGAAGGCAAAAGTGATCATAGATTAAAATGGACACCAAGAGCGCAGTCTTGTCTATGCATATCTTCAGAAACAAATCTCACTGACTTTAGTGGGACTTGCCATTTGGTAATGCCGCAGATTGAGGTATCTCATTCGTGATACTAAGCTTTTTCTTGGAGACAGCAAAGAAGAGACCACCAGAGGGAAAGGAAGGGAAGAGGAAAGAAGCTGTGCTGAATATACAGAAGTCATGACTGAAGCAGAAAGGGGCTTTGAGGTTATGGCAGCTGGTGGCTTCCATCTCAATGAGATGATGATTCCATATTGGATTTCAGTTCAAAATTTAAGGAAGTGCTCAATGAAATGTAGGGTTAGAGCTCAGTACCAGAGATAGCACCTTTAAATTTTGAAACGAATCCCACTGCACATTCACCACTCCACTGGCATGGAAGTCACCAGTAGCCACTGCATTGGAGGTGTGGTTAGAATGCGTTTTCCACTCCTAATCTGCATTTTGAGTCTTCAATATTCAGGCAACTGAAAAGGACTAATAATACTAATCTATCTGGATTTCAGCTGCCTTTCTAATTCTTCCCATGTCTTTCATTCATTGAATTCTCCAAAGGGAACATAAGTTGAAACAAGTAAATGTCTCACTAAATTCTTGCAAAATAGTCTCTGCATAATTCATACTTTTCTCTGAGAATTGGTCAGGTCAGTTTAAAATGCCAGGAGATATTCATTAATGCTTGAGTGATTTCTAGTTGAACTGCTTTGCTCTCAGGAAATCCAAACAAAATCTCTTGGGTAGATAATTAAGAATAAAGCACCTCTCCTCTGCACGCAGATTCTTTTTTTAAAAAAAGCCTCAAGTATTGGTCCCAGGAACATTTTGGAACTCTTGAATAACATGAGCATTGACATTTAGAATATAACATTTATCACAACAGCTTTTGCATTCCTCTAATATCATTTTTGGTAAAAGAAACATGCAAGCATCTACACTATTAAACAGTCAAACAAAATTAATGTCTTGTCACTGTCAGGTCCAAACTGTTGTTATTTAATACAGAAAAGAAAACCGGATTTCAGTGTAGGACTCACAAGACAGGTTTTCTGATATTCTTGGGCCAACATTTGATTGCCAGTGGCTTTTAAAAGATTTTAAATATATTACCTGTGTGGTCTGTTTTTAAGCATTATTTTTCTGCTGGCCTTAATTATGCCATATATGATGTTTTCAATTTATAAATTGCTTTAAAGTTTTGCATCACACCTTGCTTTCTGGAACAAAAGACAATGCACAAACTTTTTTTTTAATTAATGAATATAAGAAGTCTTCCAATCCAGTCTGATATATTTATTGCTATTAGCTAGGGATACAATTTGTCACCAATTTGATTTTGAAAGAAAGCAACAAGTAAATTTAGCATTTTTGTTCCTGCAAGAAGATCTTCAAAAATGTACAGTTTCACAGTTTGGGACTTATTCTGTGTAAAATTGGCATATAGTTCTTTTGCTCAAAAACCAGCATTTTCTGCAGATGAAACAGTACTTTCTATGCAGAAACATATATTTCACCCACCCCCAAAATGTACAAAATGTATTCAGTAACACACTATTAACAGCAAAGATTCTTATCAGTCCAGGATTCTTCTCACTGGAGCTCCTGATACTGGTTCCCACTTTTCTCCTGCAAATGCTCAACTCCCTGCTCAATACAGAACTGTTGCTGTCACAGCTCCTGCATTGCTGCCTTCTGTTCTAGGTAGTAGAGTGGTGGCTGCAACAGACCTGTAAGAAATAATGTTCCACTTCGCTCCTACCACCACTGGCTGTGTTGTATATTCTTTAAAGGTGAGAGATTGGGATGTGTGAATCCAGGTCAGGACTCCTTGCTATCTCCAATCAATGATAATATGATTCTCTTTATAGTAACCCTCAGGAAGGAGGCTTTAAGCCAGAAATGGACAATTGTCAGGGGTTACAGAGCTGGTTCATAGAATTATAGAGTTGGAAGAGGTCTCATTGACAATTGAATCCAACTCCCTGCCCAATGAGGATGTCCAGCTAAAGCATCTCCAGCAGGTAGCTGTCCAGCCTCTTTCTGAAGATGTACAGAACTGGAGACTTCACCACCTCTCTAGACACCACCATTTTGACCCCAAAAGGTGAAGGACCTTAAGGTCCACCAGCAGTGGCAGCACCTCCTTAGAAATTGGGTGAATTACAGCTCAAAAGAAGCCTGTGAGAGAGCAGGAATGGCAGAATCTTTTCACTTGTGTATACCAGTACTAACTGTAGGACTCTAACTGGTTTGAACAGAGTATCTTTGAACAAGATATTTTTATTGGAAATTAATGGGCGCACACACACAGGAAATCAAGCAGTCTCACAAACCATACAAGGCCAGTGAAGGGAGAGACAAAAAATGTCAGATGGAAAGAGATTTTTTCAAGGTCAGAGACCTGGCTGGCGAGCCAGCCCAGAGAAGAGAGTGGGGGAGCCAACAAAGTCTAGCCGGGAGGAGACAAGCAAGCACTTACTCAAGGAAGTTCATTTACCAGAATGCCAAGCGAAGCCGTAGTCAGAGTTCCAAAGCCAAGGGTCAAGAGTCCAGAAATCAATTCAAGCTATCAGGAACTGGGTGCTGGGAGCAAGGTACAGGCAAGAGGAGAGCTTGTAAGAAGTTTGCACCAAGCAAAGGGAAGCTTCCAGGCAGGCAGTTAGATAGCCCCAGACACAGGTGTGTCCAGTCACCGCTTCTTAAACTTAGCCAAGGAAGCCTCCCTTTGCACAGCCCTCTTGAGTCTCTGCCTTGATTGGGGGCTTATTGAACCAGGCTCCAGAGCCTCTTCAGAATCAGATCCCTGTTGCTCCATAGGAGCAGGCACAGAATCAGATCCCTGTTGCTCTAAAGGAGCAGGCAGAGGGACGTCTGTGCCTGCTCGGTCCATGGCAGCAGGGGGAGCTCTTGACTCATCTCCAGCCAGAGCCACAGGGACCAACAGCTGCTGCTTGTCATCTCCACCCTGAGCAACAGGAACCAACAGCTGCTGCTTGTCATCAGCAGCTCTGACAGGGGCTTCAGTTATCACAGATTTCAGGTGTAGAGGGTCATATTTACCAATCCTAGAGCAGAGGTTAAAAGGGAAGTGGCTCAAACACAACAGTCTGAGGGCAGTAGGGAGGAACAGGAATCTGGGGTGCAGTGTGACACTCAAAGTGTTAGCATGTAGTAAAATTATCTGGGCTTGAACTTTTTTTAAAATATCCTTTTTCCTACCCTGAAGAGGTGAGTGTTAATGGGTCTCTGGCACAGTAAACAAAAGGTCCATAATGGACTGATTGTCATAGGCCATTTCCACACTACAGCTCCATCTCAGCATAGGGACATATTGAAGCCAGGCCACAATGCATGCTACCTCATGACACTGTAGCAGTCCCACTCCTGTTGCTTCCCTAACCATCTCAATTGTACATTATACTATTACTGGAAAAAATCTGGTAATAGGCCCCTTTTGTGTGATGATCGCATTGGCTGGGGCCATGCAGAAAGGGCAGAAGCACTATCAAGGCACTTCCTTCCTCAGTGCAGCACAGGAAGAGTCTGGCTGCACTGCAGAAGAAAGGAGTATGTCCTAACCACTACCATCTGCTGGCAGCCAGTCAGGTGTGGAAGGGAGCATTCAGGACAGTCTCCCATCCCAGCAAATATGCTGCCAGGATGATGCCAAGACAATGTGGGATGCAAGTAAGGTGTGGAAAAGGTCCTACCATTGTTGGTAGTCCTGATAACCTCTTAATATCTTGATTGAATAAACTGAAAGGGGAAGGTTCAATAGGAAATGTGCACAATAGGGGGGTTTGCCTGCCACACCTGGGCAGTTCTGTTGATTACTATATTCTCACTTAACTCTTTTTGACCTTATGATTTGGCCATGCTAACCTAATCCAAGGATACAGTCAGAGTCCTGCTTCTCTCATGTTTCCCAGACATAAGTGTCCAATTTTTATATGAAAATGACGTTTCTTGCCAATTTTGTTATGCCACAGTATGGGGTGTGTAAAGGGTGGTAACAATTCATTAGATGTTCCTTCTAATGTGCAATCCACTCTCATGTAACATCAAACCATTAGGCCTGGTACTACCCTCTAGGGCAGCAGAGAATGGGTCTGGTCTGCTTTCTCCTCTCTGTGATAGCCCTGAGGTATTTAAAAAATACAGTCATATCATCGTTCAGTCTTCTCTTCACCAAACAGAACATGTCAAGCTCCTTCAATCTTTCTTCATATGTTTTGTTGTCCATATTTCTTATCATCTTCATTTTTCTTCTCTAAACCTACTCCAACTTGTCTGTAATCTTCTTAAAATGAGGTGCCCAGAACTGAATACATTACTCCAGGTGAGGTCTGACCACCACAGAATATAGCAGGACTATTACTTCCCTTGACTTAAAAACTATGCGTATATTAATGTTGGCTAAAATAGCATTCACTTTCTTTGCTGTAGCATCACACTGCTGGCTCATGTTCAACTTAGCGTCAACAATAACCCCAAGATTCTTTTTGTATGTAACTACAACTAAGTCACGTATCATCTATCCTAAACCTGTGCATTTGGCTTTTGTGGTCTAAATAGATTATGATTTTTTTTTCAATTGAATTTCATTTTATTAATTTCTGCCCAATTTTCCAGTTTGTCAAGGTTCTTTTAAATTCTTTTCCTGTCTTCCAGCGTGTTAGCCACATGCCCACCAATTCTGTGTCATCTGAAAATTTGATAAGGATTATCTTCATCCCATCATTTAAGCCATAGATAACAGAACCTGGAAGCACTTCACTCAAGACCACCTTCCAGTTTGAAATGCAACAATGGGTTCAGAGGAGTTTGGAGTCAGCAAAATCCTTCATTACTCTGGGATGCTGTCCATCTGGTCCCATAGATTTGAACTCACTTAAGGTTAGCTATCAGTTTGTGATTGCTTACCTTTGAGGCTGGTTTTGCATAACAAGATCTCCGGTGAAAATCTCCAAAGTCCAGCAATATCGGAAGGAACCTTTCTGGTCTCAAGTTGAAGGTTTTTTTTTTCTTTTTCCCCTACTTGTCCTATCTGAAATTTATTGAACTGAAGATGTTTTGGAAGAAACCTGGGATCTTAAGCTTGCAAAGTCTGTGTTCTAACACTGGGCTACAGGCAAAGACAAGCAGTTTTTCTTCAGTGCTTCACACTTGCCTGTTTGTTTGGCAGCTTCTGTAAAATGCACTCCTTCCTTACTCTCGAAGAATTCTGCTGATCTTTCCACAAACACAAATCAGTGTGAAAAATAGACTGCCAGCCTGTATTACTAGAAAGGGCACGGAGAGATCAGATCAAGTCAGCAGAAATGCCTCATAAAGGGAGTTGATCAGAATTAAATTAACTGAAGTTCTATTTGTATAAAATACTTCCACTTACTTTGCTATAGTAATCAAGAAACTGAAAGCTTTCCTAAATGAATGTTATATATCATGGGAAGGGAGTGATAACACTCCCTAAATGAGTTCATACAAATACATAGTTTTTTTTAAAAAAACCATAACAATTTTTGTTCTTGGGTGCTTCTAAACCCTATTCTTACTCAGCTTAACAGAGAATTTCATGAAGCCTAAGAGAAACAGTTTCATACTTATTTTGACAAGTTTCCCTTTGCCATGTTCACGCTGAGGACCTGCTTCTATTAGGGAGGAAAGGGGGACTGAGCTCAGTACACATGCTCTGTGTGCAGAAGATTCAGTCTTTGGCCATTTCTGCACTACACTGTTGTAGTGCTATTGTTCTGCTTTCAATCTCCTATAGAATCCTGGAGTTTGCAGTTTAGGGAGGGAAACTTAGATTTCAATCCCCAGAATTCCACAGGATGTTGAAATTGGAATAATAGCACTATAACAGTGTAGTGTGGAAATGTTATCTGCAGGGAGGACACTTCCTGAACCTTGAGGATCTTCTGCCAATCCATGAGTCAGGATTCAGCTAGCTGACTGGGAGGCCTGGGAACTGTGTGGTGCCCCTCCATTTGGTGACTCATTGTGTTGCAACTTTCTAGATAATCAGGTTCTAAGGTGTAATTGTGTTCTAAGTTATATTAGTCTGCTTCAGCAAAAAAGAACAGTAACTGTTGTGATTAGCTAGTTTTATTTGTATGCATTTTAGTTCTCTGACATGTACTATGAGCCTCACAAATGAAGCAAGGTGTGTTTTGTCTTGTGGTCGGTCTCATCCAGGAATGTTAGCACTCATAAATGAAGTCTGTACTTCAGATGAAATCACAATAGCCTCAAAATAAAGGGAAACTATGACTCCCTGTGATTTAGAAACTATGTAGTTAAACATGGAGACCTCTTGCGTATGTTATGTTAGAGTCTGGTAGCTCTTCCATTTTCTGTGTCTACTCTGTACTTTTTTAACTTGTTCTGAAGCAGAAAAACTAAGTTCCTATGACTTCTTTCCACCTGATCATCACCTGGTCTGGTAGGAGGATGATGATTAGATCCATCCATCCATCCATCCATCCATCCATCCATCCATCCATCCATGCTTTTCACAGCTGCCTACTAGCTTTGTGGGCAATGTTTGGGCTGGAAAAAAAAGTATTTTAAAGTTTAAAAATAATTCCATAAAACAATTATTAAAGAGGCAGAATATAAAACCAAGATAAAACTGGCAACAGAGAATTTTTTTTTTCAACATATGAAACAAAATGAAACCAGGTGGAGAAAGCTTAGCAAGATAGAATTGTAGAATTGTAGGGTCACCAGTGGTTTTATATTTTTGACATTTATGTGGAAGTTGAAGGAGAATCTAGAGTTGCATCAGTACCACTGTAGTAATGTAGTAAAGAGTCCAAGTGTGCAATATCCATAATTATCTGTTCCATATTAAACCAATACGTAGTAATTTTTACATATAATTAGTACTCTAGCAACTATTTCTTTGTCTGATTCACTAGCATATTAGAATGGAAAGAGACAGCCAGCAGTTCCACTCTGGATTTTACTACATTTTTTCCTGTGGCTGCTCTGAGTTGAGAGGGACCTTTGCCAGTGCTGAGCTAGGATCCAGCACTGGCAGAGCTTCCATTTGTTCTGGAGGAACTGCGGTGGGAGGTATGCATACCCTCCAGCATTTTGCAGATGAAAATAGGGACACCCATGTGAATTTGTAAGGCAAGTAAGTGGGCAATGTGAGAGTGTGATCAAAACTTGCGATCAAGCATAAAAATTATTAATGTAGGGGAACACATAGAATCATAGAGATAGAAGAGACCACAGGGGCCATCCAGTCCAACCTCCTGCTATGCAGGAACACACATCAAAGCACTCCCAACGGATGGCCATCCAGCCTCTGCTCAAAAACTTTGAAAGAAGGAGACTCCACTGCACTCCGAGGCAGTATATTCCACTGCTGGACAGCACTGACTGTCAGGAAGTCCTTCCTGAGGTTCAAGTGGAATCTCCTTTCCTGTAGCTTGAATCCATTGCTTCTTGTCCCAGTCTCTGGAGCAGCAGAAAACAAACCTGCTCTCTCCTAGAAGCAACATCCCTTCAAATATTTAAACATGGCTATCATGTCCCCTCTTAACCTTCTCTTCTGCAGACTAAACATACCCGGCTCCCTAAGCCACTCCTCACAGGGCATGGCTTCCGGACCCTTCACCATTTTGCTCACACTCCTGTGGATATGCTTCAGCTTGTCGATATCTAGTAGTCTAGATCTTGTTGATCTAGACATCATACTCCTATTGATGCAACCAAGAATCGTGTTGGCTTTCTTGGCTGCCTCATCACACTGCTGACTCATGTTCAGCTTGTGATCTACCAAGACTCCTAGATCCCTTTCACATGTACCGTTATCCAGCCACATGTCCCTCATCCTATATTTGTACATTCCATTTTTATTGCCTAAGTGCAGGACTTTACATTTTTCTCTGTTGAAAATAATTTTGTTAGCTTTGGCCCAGCTCTCTAATCTGTCAAGGTCATTTTGAATTTTGATCCTGTCCTCTGGTGTATTAGCAACCCCTCCCAATTTGGTGTCATCTATACATTTGATCAGCATGCCCTCTACTCCCTCATCCAAGTCATTGATGAAGATGTTTAATAGCATTGGGCCCAGGACAGAACCCTGTGGCACCCCATTAGTCACTTCTCTCCAGGAAGAAGAGAAGCCGTTGGTGAGCAGTCTTTGGGTTCGGTCAGTCAACCAATTACAAATCCACCTGACAGTAGCCCTGCCCAGCCTGATTTTTATAAGCTTCTTTGCAAGAATGTCATGGAGAGCTTTGTCAAAGACCTTACTGAAATCAAGATATGCTACGTCCACAGCATTCACTTCATCTATCAAGCTTATAACCCATCAAACTGTGATATTTTAAGAAGAGAAATCTCTTGATCCATGTACTGAATATAGGAGAAAAAACAAATCAATAAATATAAAATGTGTGCATATACAGTATGATTATAAATACTATTGCCTGGTATTCTAGATCAGCTACTAAGGGACAAGTGTTCCATCTATATAACAAGTGTTCCATATGTGTGATGTAGTGGTTTGAGCATTGTGTTACAATCCTGGAGACCAGGGTTCAGTTCTTTGCTTGACTATGGAAACCCACTGGGCTACCATGGGGACATCACATACTTTTAGCCACAGAAAATCCTGTGATAGGTTCACCTTATAGTAGTCATAAGTCAGAAATGAAGGCAGACAACAACAACAACAACAACAACAACAACAACAACAACAACTCACAACCTCCGCTTAGTCATGATTGTGACACTATTGTCATGATTGTAACTTCTTTTCTCACCAATTTTGCCAGACATCAGCTGCATGGGGAGAAGAAAGTCCATTCTGCTAGTAATTGGAGCATGAGTGGTTGATGTTTCCAACAGGTTTGGAAGGGTTGGCCAGGAGAGGTTAGTCAGTTAACCAAAATTACTAAGGTTAGTCAGTTAACTAAGTTAAGAATGCTTACCTAAGTGGATGTGTTACCCTGATTTCTGAGGTCCCTTGGGGGATACCTCAATGTGCTCCATGTGATGGGGAATGGAAACTAGGCAGAGCACAAACAATAGCAATGCAAGAGGCAGGGTAACCTAGTGGGGTCTTGTACCCAGTTTTTACAGGGTCAGGCCAAGCCAAAAACCAAACCAAATATCCAATAAATGATTTTATTAAATGTAAATCTCACGCACCAACGCACTCTCGCACACATGCACCCAAAAGCTATTAAGAAGCAAAAGAAAGGAAACTGCATAGGGGATTATATTGAAGGGGGTAGCTGGGCTGATACTGCACCTTTGTCCTGAAGTCCTTGGTCTGGGAAAAACAGCAGAGAAGTGGTGCTCAGGACGGAGAGGGCTGAGGGGATTGCTCAACGAACGGAGCGACGGTCGGCTGAGGTGACCGGGAGCGATCGAAAGAACTGCTCAAAAGCTGGGACTATTTATAGGAAAAAAAGTACCTGGAGGACTGATCCTTTCCTGGGGAGAACAATGGGTGTTGCAGTGGACACGAAGTCCCACATTGGTAATTTCCTTGACGTGATGGGATTATTAGGTGTTGCCAAAGTCTCCGGATTTTCAGAGGTGTTGTGGTGTGATTTCTGGTCCCTGCCTGATGGGATATTTGCTCAACCTGAGGCACACACACTAATCCTCTCAAGTCAGTGTCTCGAGGTGAAGGACCCTTTGTTTATTGTGGTTTTACACATCTTGAGGTTTCCTGAGGTTACATGACAGGGATTTTACCGGCCTGACCTAGTTTTCGGTCTTTCGACCGTGCCTGCCTATGTGCCCTTTTGGGGGACCTCTCTGGCACACGGAGCTATATATTAATATTAAAAATGTAGACCCCGGGATAGGGTTTCTCCCTCGAAGTAACAGATGATATAGATATTGGTCATAGAATACATTAATGTAAAATCAATGAGACCTTGCTTAAAACGAGAGTTTTTTTCCCAGACTCTTGATCACTGCAGGAACTCTATGTTCACATCCATCCCATCTGCTCAACACACATTAATTTCAGGTGCATATCTATCTCAGCTTTCTTAGAAAGCTCACGTGGTCACCTCGAGATAACCACAGCCTCTCAGTTTAACCTACTTCATAGGAATGTTAGGATAAAAATGAGGGGTGAGAGTGTGGGAAAATAATATACAACACCTTCAGCTCCGGAATGTAAATTAAATAGAATTTATTTAGAATACATGGAGCTGAAAAAAATGGCATTCCAATGACCTTTTAAGACGTTGCATGGATTACGGTCTTATAGACATTTTTCTAGCAACAAGTCTCACTGAATTGAAGGGACTTACCTCTTAGTGATGTGTGTATGATTGTACAGTACAATCATAAGAGGAACATTGATCTGTAAGGACTGGCTCTAATATCTCCTCTCTCTTTCCTTCTCTTTCTCACACACATGCACAAACAAACACACTCGACCTTCTCCTTTCTCACATGAATATAACAAATGCATGCACTCTCTCTTTGTTCTCATCCTCACGTGGATAAACAACCCCCTCCCTCTAATATTCTTAAGATACACACAGAGAGGCTGGGAATGAAACTCTGAACTGGTCCTTGCCTTCCACTGTTCTGCTCCTGTCTCTACCTTCCTTATTGTTTGATCAGTTTCTGTCAATAAGTCAACAGGAAATATGGAGACTGTCTGCATTGCCTGCTTCTGATTGGTTGCTAGAGTGTTAACTTCAAGGGCCTTTCTGCACTACACTGTTATAGTGCTATTATTCCACTTTGAACATCCTGTGGAATTCTGGGGTTTGTAGTTTACCGAGGTCAAAGAAGTCTGAGAATTCTAAATGCCTCTCCTTAAACTGCAAACTGCAGGATTCCATAGGATGTTGAAAGTGGAATAATAGCACTATAACAATGTAATGTGGGAAGGCCCCAAAACTGCCTCCTTCTCACTTTTTGTTTGTTTGATGGGTTACCCAGGGGAAAACATCCAGTAGTTTTAAATATGATGTTGGGGAGAACCCATGCTGAATTTGTGATTCTGCCAGGGCAGGCAATATACCAGGAACCTTGTAAGTTACCAGTGACATTACCATGATTTCCAAGACACTTGACGGTGTGAAGAGTGGTGGCAAAATCTACTGCCACCACAGTGTTTGATCCACCAATCACCCCCCTGCCTCTGATAAGCATTTTAGAAGACCATGAAGGCAATAATCCTCTCTCAATAGATCCCCAGCTACAGCTAAAAATTGCCATGCAGTTATGGTGGCATACAAGACAGAAAATCGCACAAACACCTCTCTGCATTCTTGCAGTTAAAATATAATAATTACAAAATAAACAGCTAACAATTTGTTGCCCTTTCTTGACACCCAAGATCTGCTTAGATGGCTGCTTCAGTCTGCCTAATGATAGGGCCAGACCTTCCTCTAGCAATTGGTATTCAGTGGTGTTCTGGTCCTGAACTTGGAGGTGATGTAAATATGGCTACTGTGTAATCAGTTCAAAGGTATGTAATGAAATAAAAACAGAAGCTTATGTGTGAGGTTGGGTGGTTAATGGAAAGGTTACTGAGAGAAATATTAGGTCTCTTCAGGTGAGACTTGTTGGATTGAGTCCTAAGGGGAAGAACAGTAAGAAGTTGCCATTTACATCTGCTGTGACAGTAAATGTATGGCGGCACCAGAGAAAGACGATAGGCTATCCATGCAGAAAACATAGATAAGGAAGGCATCAAACTATAATACAACAAAATACAAGTTGCAATAAAATACCATCACAGCCACTTCTGGAATTGCTACATGGAGTTATCAACAAAAATGTGTTTTTAAAAGGCATATCATCCAGTGAGTATGAGGTGTTTCATTCTTAATTAAGGCAGGTTTTGTTATAGCACTTTATAAAGACATAGCTATTTCTATGGGAAAAGATAATAGCTACTGGTTAAGCACAGATAATACTTCAACTGGCTTATGAGCTTATCTAACGATGGCAATTGTTTCTTCTCACCTGCACTGCAAACAGTGAAACACAAAAAGAGTGGAGATCCAGAAAGATTATAAAAGTAGCCTGGAAGAAAGAGCATAAGAAACAGTTGTATATATCAAGACAACCATTTGTTTCATCTAGCTCAGTACTGTCTGCACTGATGGGCAGCAGCTCTTAAAAGCTTCTGTGGCAAACTAGCCATTCACTTAACACATGGTTTTCAAGGAATAAGCAAGCATTTAATCCAGCTTTGTCTGCTGCTGTTGAGCCATGAGAGTCTGCTACTGTAAAATTTATATTAGAACAATGGATCAATGCTATTGATTTCCGATATTATACATGCAATGCACATATAACTTGCTTCCCAATGCATCTTGTTCTAACTTTCAAGTTTCCTAGATATGGTAGAAATAATATGGATAATTTTACCATCCCTAGGTATTACCATAGTTTTTTTCCTATGGCCAGCTTTAACCATCTCTCTTCTGCATTATTGGGAGGGTAGTATGAGGATTTTCCATACAAGGATAATTTGTGTTCTTATGGAGATGACTTTAGTCAAAACTTTTGCTTGCATCTATTTTTAATGTACTTTCATAGAAAGGAAGGTAATAGACTACTTCATCCTGTTATGAGGAAATGCCTTAGAATAGTATCCGGAATAGTATCTGGAAAATTTATTGGTGGATGCACACAAATTAATAAGTGAGATAGAGCTTATTAATAAGGATGTAAGGATAACAGAACCGGTGAGTGAAGGCATAAAACCTGTAACTTTTTGTCTTCCATATACACCATCACCTCCATCTCATGGAGCAACAGAAATCTTGGCCAGTATTCTGTATCAGCTACTTAGTTAAGTATACTTAACTACGTAGTATACTTAACTAAGTATCCTCTCCTGGCTTGACCCATACAAACATGATGGAAATATCACATGTGTTTTGGTCTCTGACAGAATGGAACTGCTTTTGTCCACGCAAGCTGATGCTCAGTAAAGTCTGTGTGTACATGTATGTTGAGATTACAATCATGGCAATAGTGATGCAATCATGACTCAGGCCATTTCTGCACTAGACTGTTGTAGTCCTATTATTCCACTTTCGACATCCTGTAGAATCCTGGGGTTTGTTTTTTACTGAGGTCAAAGAGCTCTCTGACTGAGAATTTAAAATGCCCCTCCCTAAACGGCAAACCCCAGAATTCCATAGGATGTTGAAAGTGGAATAATAGCACTATAACAATCTAGTGCAGAAATGGCCTAAGTAGCAATCATGAATACAGAACAGTAAATCTAGATAACTGTCTTGTATTCATAAATCTGATTTCGGGCTGAGGTCCAATGAATCTGTCTGAATCTGTGTTTCCTGGGCTGGTTTGTGGGGTGGGAAAAGTTTGCATCTAGCATTTTTGCATTGACTGACAGTTGCTGAGGGGTCTGAAAACAATTTTGCACACAGGCACACATTTCAAATGTGTGCAAAACATTGCTGGAGCACACTTTCATCAAAACCTAACAAAACCAGAAATGCATTTAAGGTAGAGGTGGGAAAGGGAGGGTTTCCCCTGAAGCTCACTTTGCAGATCTGGATATCCCTATGCAAAATTTAGGGATATAAAGCATTTGTTCAGCTTTAAGAGAAATCGCATGCAATCCCAAATAAGACATGGGGCTCGTAGTGTGATAATATTTATATCCTCTTTACTCCAATGAGCTCAGAACAATATAAAGTGTCATTTTTTTTCCTTCACATGAGCCCTGTGAGGCAGGTCACGCTAAGAGACAGTGACTTGTTCAAAGTCACCTAGTGAACTGCATGGCTGAGCAGATAATTTAAATCCAGGTATGTTGATCCTTTTATTCACAATTCCCTGCTACCTCTTTTGTATAATACTGTATTTTAATTTTAGAAGCAAATAAGTTGCTGCCAAGAGTTTGGGCAGAATGGTCAATCAATTTGAACAAAAGTTTTAGTGAACAGCAGTTAATCACTGTTATATTAATTAGGAAACCAAGGGGAAACAATTTAACATTCTGACTGGCAGTATTTAACCCATCATCATAACTAATTTGCTGAGCATTTAAAGGCTTTTATGTACCATATTCTGAAGGATCCATTGGTTTTACTGCTGAGTCTGATAATATTAATTGCTTTGTCAATTAAGTACACTCTTCAGCCATTTAACACAACCAGGCATTGAGTGGTTACGACTCTGATGTTGAAAAAAGATCCTCTTGCTTGCAGGATTGGGAAACTGCTTTAGAAATATCCTGAATTTTGAATGAAATCAGGAGAAAAAAATGCTAATGCATTTTTAAAGCCAGAGAGCATATCTCAAAAGCATCATATATTTGGGAGGGGGTGGGGAGGGGAGACCCCTGTGGTAGTGAGATGGAGGAAAGGAGAAAGACAGATGGATTTTGCTCAGTCATAACTCTGGCTTCCACTTCTTTGCAGCTATCTCACTGTTACTCTCCACTCAGCAGTGCTGGGAAGGTGGAATGGAAGTCTGCACTCTATGGCCATTTCTGCACGAGGCAAGGGAATTGCTCCATGCCGTTACTCACCGGATCTTCTGCTCCTCGGTCTGGTCCAGTGTGAATCGGAGCAGTGCGAGGTCTTAGATCCGCACTGCTCTGGCTTCCAAAATGGCGGCTTCCGGTTGGTCGTGGGTCCCAACCAACCGCTGAAGCTCGCCACGCCTAAAGCCCCCCCTCTGCAGATCACAGGCTCACATTGGTGCAAGCCTGTGAATCTGCACAAGGGAGCAGGTACGCAATTGCACGCTCCGGAAAAATGAGAAACCTCTTTTTTCTGGTCTTTAAAAAGCGTGCTGGAGGACCAGTTTGGGGTTTTTCAGAGTGGACTGAGGTGCGGATTCCTGGTAAGTAGTCCGAACCTAGTCCTCTCCAAGGTGCAGACATCCTCCGTGGAGGACGCACTGCACAATTTTAATTCCTCCGTGTGGAAATGGCCTATGTTTCGATTCTCTTAAATGGGTATGTGCTCTTTTGCTACATTTTTTTTTCTGGTAGCCACAGAATACTGCCTGCTTGCTTGTCTATCTCTGTGAAGTATGTTGTCTGGAGTGTAGCTATGGAGGGGGACAAAATGAGCTCATTGCCTTCCCAATAAGAATTCTGCCCCCTAGAAGTGTTTTTTCCCCCTTCATTTCCCAAATTTCTAGCATTTTTGATAGCTGGACATTGAAAATAATTCAAATATAGAACTCATATTTGTTGTGCCACTTTGCCTGTGCCTTTCCTTTGGATAACTAAACTGTTTTTCTAAATGCTTGATCAATATTTTAAATTACAGAAATGCTGGAAATTGGGGAATTAATGAAAATTTCATTGGGGGATGAGAGAATTCTCTCTCTTTCTTTCTCTCTCTCTCTCTCTTTCTCTCCTTCATTGGAGCCAAGGCAGTGTGCAAGAGGAGCCATGGGATCCAAGGTAGCATACAATGTGGGGGACACTGCCTTCCTTTCACACATCTGCTCCAAGTTCCATATACCTGGAATAGTTTCCCAATGGAGGCCTGGCTGGTGCCAACTAGGAATGTAGATCTTCAATCATTTTGTCCCCAGATATGAAGATGAATAATTTCTGTAGTGTTTTCCCCCAGTACTCTAAGAGAAAACACATGAACTTTTTGTCCATTCCAAAGTATTTCAGGAAATTATAAAGAAATGCATGTATTTCTTATGCAGAATGGTGGGGTTTGCACAAAAGACACAATTTATGCACAAAAACACATTTTTTTACTGAAAAATATATGTCTCAAAACAGGGGGGTTTTCAGTGTGAAAAATATTTTTGTGCAAACAAATGCACAGTTTTGTCCAACCCCCAGTGTATTTCATTGCAGAATAATTCTGAATACAAGGTGAAAACTGAACAAATTTTTTGCCTCTGTGTTGTTCTTCTGATGGTGTTTCCTGAGTTTCTGGAAACCCATTCTCAGAAAGGAAATTAGTAATAATCAATATTCTTTTCACTGTTAGCATCACTTCTAGCTTCATTCTATTACCAAATAAAAATATGGCTTTTTATCAAAACCCTTGGGGCCTATTTGATTTCACACATATCTGTACATCCACGATGGTTTTAGACTGTATAAACAAATTGCAACTGTCTCATTTTAAATTGTCAAATTATTTAATATGCTTTTTGTTTGTTTGTTTCTTTTCTTTTTTCTTTTTGCTGATGCATATTGTTTTACTTTGTTGAATTGATTTAATCATACACTACCTTGTTTTGCTGTGACAAAGGGTGGGATATAACTATTTTAATAAATAAATAAACTGTTGCTACTTGGCTATCCTGTTCCCATCGTGCCTCCTTTGAATGTAGTACCTACGTTACGATTATTACTTCTGGCTTTCAGCTTTGCTGTTCAGTGCAGCTTTATTTTGACTCTGAATCTTGGGGATGCTCTTAGGAGCTCTACTTGGGGAAACTGTGTCACTTGTAAATGGCACCTTCTCTCTTTCTATGTCTCTCTTTCTCTCTCTCATGTATATTTGTGGTATGAATGCATACTTCCTAAGCATACATACCTAGCTTCTTACTGCTTAAGTAGCAGACATACCTCATTCACTTCATTGTTGAAAGCAGCAGTAACTGGCTTCTTCCACCTTCTGGACCATGAAATTGTCTGCAAGGCAAGTGAGAAACTTGCTGGACCTTGTGGTCTTAGCAGAGTTTGACTGCCAACATATATCAGGACAGTTGAAACCTCTCATTACTACTTCATCTCTCCTTTTTGAATGTGTGGTCATCTGCTCCAGGAAGGCATCATCCAAGTCCTCAGGGTGACCTGGAGGTCTGTAGCAAACCCCCACAATCACATCCCTATTGTTTCTCATTCCTTTGATTCTTAACCAGATGCTCTCAACCTGGCTTCCTGGATTTAAGTCATGGATCTCTTCACAGGTGAAAACATCCTTGACATATAAGGCTCCTCCTCCTCCTTTCTTGTTTGGTCTATTTCTGCGGAATAGGTTATACCCCGCATTCCTACATTCCAATCATGAAATTCATCCCACTAGGTTTCAGTGATGCCTATTAAATCATATTTATTTTGTTGTATTAAGAGTTCGTGTTCATCTTGCTTATTTCCCATACTCTGTGCATTTGTGTAGAGACACTTAAGACCATGTGCCCTTCCCAGAAATCCAGTATTAAAGTTCCTTTTCCTCCCACTGTTGGTCTCTAGTACTACTTGGCCTGATCTATCTATATCATTTGGGCTATTTTTCCCAGCAGTCACTGAATCCTCACCCTGAATAATACTGTCTCCTCCCCCAGCCAAACTCAGTTTAAAGATCTCCTGATCCACTTTGCGAGACTGTTAGCAAAAATGTTTCTGCCAACAGTTTTGAGGTGCAGCCCATCCATTGCCAGAAGACCATCTGCATGGAAATGGAGACCGTGATCCAAAAACCCAAATAGCTCCCCACAGCACCATCTTTGGAGCCAGTTGTTGACCTCCACTGTTCTTCTCTCCCTTCATGGGCCATGTCCTTCCACAGGGAGAAGAGACGAAATGACAACCTGTGCACCAAGGTCTTTCAGCTTCCTACCCATAATCTTGTAATCCTTTGTGATGCACCAAAAGTTGTGCCTCTCAGTGTCATTGGTTCCGACATGAACCAAAAGGAGGGGGTTACGGTCAGTGGGTTTGACCAGTCTCATTAGCCTCTCCATTACATCTTTGATTTTGGCCCCAGGGAGACAGCACACCTCGCAATTCATCCTGTCTGGGTTGCAAATTGTCAGTTCACTTTTTAAACCTTCTCAAACTCAAGTTGACCAGAGTGGACAATGTGAGACAACTTCCTTCCTTCCTTCCTTCCTTCCTTCCTTCCTTCCTTCCTTCCTTCCTTCCTTCCTTCCTTCCTTCCTTCCTTCCTCCTGTTTTCCTTTGCTCTACTTTCTTTGTGAATGTTGCCTCCTGTTGGTTCCAACTGGGGAGAAATACACATTGGAAGCTTTGTATCCATAATACTCAAGGCCTTTCCCAAACTGCCCCTAAAATGCTACTGGAATGTTCTTATTTTCCATGGAACATCATGAGAAAAGTCCACCATAGGGCAGCCACTGTCATGGCAATTTCTTCCGGGATTCAATGGAAGATCACTCAAATATCTACAGCTGTCTGGCTTGACACTGTCAGAAGTGTTAGGAAAAATGCTGACAGTAACCAGCTGGGTGACTTTGGGCAAGCCACAGTTTCCCAGCCTCAGAGGAAGGTGAACCACCTCTGAACAAATCTTGCCAAGAAAACCCCATGGTAGGTTCATCTTGGAGTTATCATAACTTGAAAGTGACTTGAAGGCACACAATAACAAACACTGGGAGGCTGGCACTGCCACTGAGGTGTCTGGATCAATTAAATCATGCCAGATTCAGGTGGTTATATATGGGAATAATTAGGACCACATAACAGTCAGACCTGTGTGATTTCTAGCACCTAGGGGATTCATCTTTTTGTAGGCTTGGCCTTTAAGAGGCTGCCCAATGGTCAAATGAGGTTCGAAATTTACACATGTCTAGAAGGTCCTCAAGTGATCTCTGTGTTCCACTGTTGGAAGCAATCCCATTTCAGTTTACAGTCATGAAGACTTGTATTTTTAAAAACATTTTCTCATCTTTTGTGAGCAATATCAAGTATGATCTCATCAGGGACATATTTTACAATGTGATTTTGGCTGAGAACCTCTGTTGCATTCCAAAATTGGTATTCATTCAGCTATGATAAAAAGGAAATTCTTGCCTAAGGTCAATCTTTTACCAAGCCCTTTTGATTTTGGTTTGCAAAGCTAGAATCAATCATTGCTGTAAAACCTTCAGTTTAGATTTCCTTTTCCCACTGCTGTTCCATTTACTACTTGAAGAGTGTGGATTTTCTACAGGGCAGGCTTAGCAAGACAGACAGGGAGAGATGATATTCAAGCCATAGGCAAAGTAGTTTCTTGCAAGCTTTAACAATTCAGGCCTTTTGTCAGTGTAGATATTCTGTGACACACATGCTCTCTCTCTGTCTCTCTCTCACACACACACACACGTCTAAATAATTGACAGCAATGCCTTGATTTACCCTACAGTGAAAGTTGAGTAAGAGGCAGTGGAATTTAATTTTTTTTTTAACTTCCAAGAAAATCTGAAAACAGTTCTTTAGTACCTGGAGAGAAGATTATCAGTCTAGCTATGTATCTTGGGGGGAAGAGCTATAGTGTGCTATGCAAGCCACTAAAATAGCAGGTATGCTTCTGAATGTTTCATCTGATTTTCTGCCCAGTTTGGATTTGCTTCTTCTGGTCATAAAGAAGAATTAATGTTACAGAATTATTTTACTATTCCATTATTTTTTTAAGCTGAATTTTGTACAGAGCACCGCTGAATGCATCATTCATACATTCATTTCCTTTCCCTTCCTTTTCCCATCTATCTCTCCCTACTTTTGTGCCTGCTTGTCTGTTTGCCTGCCTTCCTGATTTATACCTGCTAACAAAGGAGGTATCAAAAGAGGCCAACAATGTCTCCATCAGATCAATAAAACATTACAAAATCAGTTAACCTACTTGGCTTCAGTTCTTGTGTGACTCAGCCACTTCTTCTCTGTTGCCAGTGGGCATGCTCACATTGGTAAAACATTGCCATTTCGGTGTTCTCACCATGCAAGGTTATAGCAATATGAACATGCACTGGATTGCAGTGACAAAACTCTTCAAAAAGAAATCTTGATGTGATTGTCTATACAGCTGTATCAGGATTCTTCCTCTGTGGTATTTTGTCAATGTTTAGGGGTATAACAAAAAGCCAACACAGCACAGTGCGGTGAGTGTTGGACTAGAATGTCGGGAGACCAGCTTTGGAATCCCTGCCTGGTACTGGGTGACCCACTGGTGTAGGGATGGGGGGTGATGGGGATGTACACCCCTGGTGGCAATTTTTTGGGGTGCCATGGTCCTTGTTTGCCCTTCCCCATGCACCATAGCCATGCACCATCCATCCTAGCCCCACCCCATCCAGTGTAGCCCCACCCCACGTGCCATAGCCCTGCCCCATGGGCCATAGCCCTGCCCTGTCCACTGTAACCCTGCCCCAGAGTACTGTAGCCACACCCCCTGCACTGTAGCCACACCCCTGCCTCTCTGCCCACCTCCCCCCATGCACTCCAAACTCCACCACTGGGGTGACCAGTTAAAAAAAAAATCACTGTAAAATATGCAAGATCCCTTATAATCTTGTCTGGTTAATAGAAAACTTCCATTTTTTTTCATGCTTGATCTGAGAATGAAATAAGCAAAGAATTGAATCCTTTTTGAATGGGTCTAAAACAGATACCGTAAGTATAGGCAGAGCCAATATGGTGTATTGGATGTTAGACTGGGAAACCAGAAGCCCTGTCAAGCAACACATTTATAGCACTATGATTTCCACTTTAGTTGCCATGGTACTGTTCTGTTGAATCTTGGAAGTTTAAGCTTGAAGAAAGGCCTTTAGAATTCTCATAGCTCTACACGTCTCCCCAAATAACAAACCTGAGGATTCAATAGGACAAAGTCATGGCAGTTATAGTGGAATCATAGGGTTTTTCTGCACTACATTGTTACAGTGCTATTATTCTACTTTCAATGTCCTATGGAATCCTGGGGTTTGCAGTTTAGGGAGGGCCCTTTAGAATTCTCAGCCAGAGAGCTCTTTGTAAACTACAAATCTCAGAATTCCACAGGATGTTGAAACAGTGTAACAGTGTAGTGTAGTGGGGAAAGGGCCACAGTATTATAACTGTGTTGTATGTATGGGCACCAGGAGAATAGGTTTTGAGTCTCCCACTTGATGTTGGAGATTCTGGGCAAGTCACACTGTCTGTCTTCAAGGAAGGCAGAAGCAAATCTCCTATGAATGGATTTTGGCAAGAAAATCTTAGGATGGGACACACTAAGTTATAGTCAACTTTAAGACACAACAACAACAACAACAACAAAATGGATGCAATACTAAACACTATGCCAAAAGGAACTGGATGCAATCACAAGAAAGGATTATGCCAGGAGCATTCCTTGGGCAGTCAGATCACTCATTGGATTAGAACCATAGCAGAGACAACAAAAGAAAATTGTGCAGTGCTTATCATTTGCAATTGTAAATTGTTCTTAATATCATTAATAGTTTAGTTTTATTCTAATACTGATCTTTTGGATGATTAAACTGTACTGGATCAATTTTAATTATAAAGACAGGGTATGAATACATATTCAGGGGCAGCTATGCTGGTTGTGGAGCAAAATAAAACAAAATTCAAAATCAACAAGCAGCAATGTCTTCTTTTGGGCCAACCCCAAAAGCATAAAATATGTTATGCAACCTTTCAAGCCTTTATTAGCTTCTTCATCAGACAAAGATGATAAAAATCATACAAGAGGAAAAAATGGTGATGGTGTTACAGTCACAGGCCTACATTCTGTCTGAGATGTTGTCAGTTAAGATGCTATTGAGGGATTTCAGTACAAGCAGAGGCTACTCCCCTTATTGGCCTTGTGAGGACCAGGGACAAAGAACAATAGAAGAGATTAAAATTCTAACTCAACTAGCAACAGAAAAGTTGGATCTCTTGGGATCCAGCTGCCCTTGTCCTATGCAAAGGTAACTGTTCCTTTCTTAGAAAGAGAACATTGCATTTTTCAGGGAGTCTCTGTACTGTTACACCTGGAAAAATGTTTAGGTGCTCTATAGGTAAAACTTAGAATCATAGAATCATAGAGTTGGAAGAGACCACAGGGGCCATCCAGTCCAACCCCCTGCTACGTAGGAACACACATCAAAGCATTCCCAACAGATGGCCATCCAGCCTCTGGTTAAAAACCTTCAAAGAAGGAGACTCCACCACATTCCCTTGAGGCAGCATATTCCACTGCCAGAAAACTCTGACTGTCAGGAAGTTCTTCCTGAAGTTCAGGTGGAATCTCCTTTTCTGCAGCTTGAATCATAGCTCCTTGTCCTAGTCTGTGGAGCAGTGGATAACAAGCCCACTCCCTCCTAGACATGACATCCCTTCAAATATTTAAACATGGCTATCATGTCCCCTCTTAACCTTCTCTTCTGCAGACTAAACATACTCAGTTCCTTCAGCTGGTCTTCATAGGGCATGGCTTCCAGACCCTTCACCATTTTGGTCACCTTCCTCTGGACACGCTCCAGCTTGTCGATATCCTTCTTGAGTTGAGGTGCCCAGAACTGGACACAGTATTCCAAATGAGGCCTAAACAATGCAGAATAGAGTGGTACCATTACCTGCCTCGATCTAGACACCATAATCCCGTTGATGCAACCACAAATCACATTGGCTTTCTTGGCTGCCACATCACACTGCTGACTTATGTTCAGCTTATGATCTACCAAGACTCCTAGATCCCTTTCACATGTACTGTTATCCAGCCATGTGTCCCTCATCCTATATTTGTACATTCCATTTATTCTGCCTAAGTGTAGGACCTTACCTTTTTCTCTCCTGAAATTCATTTTGCTAGGTTTGGCCCAGCTCTCCAATCTGTCAGGGTCATTTTGAAATTTGATCCTGTCCTCTGTAGTATTAGCAACTTCTCCCAATTTGGTGTCATCTTCACATTTGATCAGCATATGCCCTCCACTCCTTCATCGAAGTCATTGATGAAGATGCTGAATAGCACCGAACTCAGGACAGAACCCTGTGGCACCCCACTAGTCACTTCTCTCCAGGATGAAAAGCAACTGTTAGTGAGCACCCTTTGGGTTCAGTTGGTCAACCAATTACAAATCCACCTAACAGTAACTCTGTCCAAATTGTAGTCCCAAACCGTAGTTCAACAAAAGAGCTTTACCATCATTGGAGGTAGAAAACCTCAAAGAGTTAAGTCCCAGTCCTTTGGTTCCCTCTTGTTTAGGATTCTTCTTTTGCAGCTAACTTTGGTATCTTGAAATCCAATTGGGGGTGGGGTGATGTTCAGGGATAGCTGCTGAAAAATACAACAAAATCCAAAATATATGAGCAATGATAGCTTTTTTGGTCCAACTCCAAAGCATAAAGTACATTAGGCAAGCTTTTGAGCTTCACTGGCTTCTTCATCAAGAGGGAACCAAAGAACTGGGACTTACCTTTCTGAGATTTCTTACAAAGGTAAACAAAGGGATGGTGTCTCTGCCATCTTTCCTTGATGAAGAAGCCAATGAACTTTTGAAAGCTTGCATAAACTGGGAAGCTTGCAGTTACGTAGGGACGTGGGGCTGGGGTGGGGGCGATTCACTCTGAGTCGCCATGTTTTTGGGGCATCTTGGCCAGTAGCCATGCCCCCACATGCCCTGGCCATTCCTCCACACACCAGAGCCATGCCTCCGCGCACAGTGGCCATGCCCCTTGTGCCGTAGCCCTGCCTCCTCCTGCCCTTCCCTACACTCCAAACTCTGTCACTGGAAGCTAGAAAGATCACAGTTTTAAAATGTGTAAAATGTGGATGAGTACTGAAGGCTCCTTGCTTCAAAGAGTTCTGCTCAACTCATAGAGAGTGATGGGGGGCCAGAGAGCTCATACACCTCTTCCTATTCTGTACCAGTGTGGTCATGTGGGGCATTTGAATGTGTTTCCCCAATATGTCTAACTTCTATTTTTGCAAAGTTTTAGTACATTTGTTTATTTTACATGGGGATGGGAGGAGATGCAAATGAATGGACCAAGTTGAAAACTATGACACATGGTACATATTACAGTTCTGGAATGTGTTATAGACATTTTCTTAGTTAAAGTACAACAGTGTATGAGTAGAGCTGAACCAGTTCAAGGAACCTTTCATTCCTGCACAAGAGTAGTACACCTGAAGGAGTGTTTTGGAGCTCTGGATTTGAGAATCACTGTGGACTCTGCATTGATTACAAAGTTATTTTGTGGGTCTGTGTTTTTTGTTGCTGAGCACTGTGGTCGTGCAATGGGAATACTGTAACCTTTGGCCTACTAAAGAGACTTCAAACCTAGTTATCTCAGATTATGGCAAATCAAGCAAATTCCACTCTTTTCATTTTTTTTCTGCTTTGAGTTCTTTTAATTTAGTGAAGGATCACTGGGAAATTGCCTCTTTCCTTCTTTCTTATCGTTACACGGATGCTTGCTGTTTGCCAGATACATTAAAATTTCAGGGCAGTCCCAAGCAGGATAAAACAAAGGACCTTTAAAATGTGTTTAGAGGCATGATGTATCTTTAAAAAGGATAACATGGGTAATAACTGTCTTTAGGTTCTTGAAGGTGCTATGTTGTAAAAGATCAGGGAAAGAGAGGCACATTCATATTTTATATATATACACACACAGAACCAGTTGTGTGGAATAATTCTTTGTCCAATGTCATTTTCTAACTGTTTTTATGCAACACATATAATGATTACGACTATTAAAGGGTGATTGAAAGGTATTAAGGAATCATTAATCTGTTTCATCAGTAAAGAATATGTATGGTTTGAGTCATTCCTCCCATTAGTTCAGGTAAACTTGACTTCTTGGACTGATTGTCCACAGATTAAATGGGACAAAGAAGAGAATCACACTTACTGTCTAAATTGCAAAAAAGTGTTTCCATACCTTCTTCCCACACTGTTACCCATTCTAGTAAGAACAGCATGAAGTCATGTGGGTAGAATGAATGTTATGATCATTTTAAATGATGATCTTATAGGAAAGGACCCTGCAAATCTCTTTCTCCCACCCACATATTCCTTTCTTCATGTGTTATTAGAAGTTGCGTAGGGATGGGGGGGGCGATAGGGGCAGTGCACCCCTAGCAGGAATTTTTGGGGGTGCTGTGGCTCCTTGCTTGCCCTCCCCCACGAGCTGTAGTCCTGCCCCCACACATCATAGCCCCACCTCATCCATGGTAGCCACACCCCCACACACCATATCTCCACTCCGTGCACTGTAGTCATGTCCCATGCACTGTAGCCCTGCCCCCACACACCATAGTCCTGCCTCTGTGTGCCGTAGCCACGCCCTCACAAGCTGTACTCACACCCCCACCACTCTGCCTCCCCTCCACCGACCCCTCTATGCACTCCCAGCTCTGCCACTGGTTACTAGATTAGTGTGGAAAGAAGCCTGGGAGGAGTGCCAGTTTATGACTATTCTGCCCATATTCTGCTTAACTAAAAAATCAAGAAAGAGAACCAGGTTCTTATTATTTGCCTTCTTTTGTATAAAGGTTAACTTGAAAGACTGTTTAGATGACTGCTTAGATTCTTGGATGGAATGATTGTGTCAGGCTGGCAATTACATATGCCACACACCATCCTTGTGATTCTGTGCACAGTGTTGCAGATGGATGCTTCACACACTATTTTCTGTGTTGCTAAGCTAGATGGGGAGAACTAGAATTGAGGGGAAGGATAAGCTCAGACATAGGGTGACGTCCCATAACCTCTGTATGACATATAGCTTTAATACAGGAAACATACTATCAATGAACCAATAGTGCAGTAGTATGATTCCAGATACCCAGGATGACTTGATCCCACTATCATCAGTGGATACTGAATTCCATTGTAGAAACCATTTAAGCTGAACTAGATTAATTGATAATCATATGAATTATGGCTTCTGTCATTTGAACCCAATGTGTGAGCCAAGTATAATGAGACACTTTGTATGGTCATTTCTCATTTAGAGATGGATACTTCAAAAAGTGGCCCAAGGCCTGCTAGAAGATCACTAAAACCTAGTGAGTAGATCACTAGACTAGGCCCATTTCCACACGGGGTTTTTAAAACGGTGCAGAGCGTCCTCCAGGGAGGACGTCTGCACCTGGGAGTGGACTGGGTCAGACCTACTTAACGTAGATCTGCACCCCAACCCGCTCCAGAACGACCCCAAGTGGTTGTCCAGGGTGCTTTTGAAAGACCACTAAAAATAGGTCTTTCAAAAGCATGGAGCATGCCACTGCGAGCCTGCTCCCTTATGCAGATTTGCAGGCTCATATTGGTGCGATCCTGCAATCTGCCGGGGGTGGGCTTTAGGCTGGTGAGCTTCAGCGATTGGTCGAGAGCCTCAACCAACCAGAAGCCGCCATTTTCATCCCCGGAGCAGTGCAGAGCGGTAGCCACGCACTGCTCCGGAGCAGCGTGGACTGGACTGGGGAGCCCAAAAGTCCGGTGAGTAGTGAAACGGCCTATGATAGTGAAGTTAGGGCAAAAGGCTACTGAAAAGATAAGCAAAGACTATCAACTGTGTTCCAGCTCAGCATTTCAGAAATTCAGCAATTTTTGGTTGGGGTAATAATTCCTTAGCAGATCTTTTCAAAACATATTTAGGGATTACTGCCTTAGAAGACCAAACTAGCAGATGAATGCTACTTGGTGCTGTTTGGTTATTCATAAGAGGGTAACAATAAAAATGTAAAGACAGCGGCTTTATGACTATCTTTATTTTCACACGAGCTTTCATGGATATAAACCCACTTCTTTGGATGCAGTACCGAGTGGTAGCTAAAAGGTAGCTGAAAGCTTCTGGACACAGTGCTGTTCTTCCCTGGCCTCTGATTGGTTGCAGGGGTGCATCTAAGACCCGTTTAGCTGCTCTTCTGAACCTGGCAGAAGATAAGAAAGCCACCTGTAGGATTCTGGCTAGTGCATCCAATGGTAACAATATTATTTTCAGACCTGAATCAGAGAAATTCAGAGGTCCTTCCCATTCCTGGGAAGTAAAAATAATATAATAATATATTTTATATTTTATATTATGTTATTTTTAATAATCTATTAAATAACGAATAATGTACTTCCCCTTCACGAGCCTCAAAATCTGTTGCCCAAGATGGCTTCTCACTCTAACTAATGACAAGATTCTTGCATGGCAACATCCTGTGCAATTCTCAAATTTTAGTTAATTCAAGCCTAAGAGCTCTCTGGCTGAGAATTCTAAATCCCTCTCCCTAAACTACAGAATCTAGGACTCCTTTGGATGTTGACATGGCAGTCTAAAGTGGAATCTAGCACTGTAACAGAGTAGTGTGATAAGATAAGAGGCAAAGTTGACTCTGTGCAGGCAGTGCATACAATATTGCCCAAATGATTAAAAGCACGATAAAGGGCATGGAATTTGCTGGCCTCACACGATCTTTTTCAGGGAAATAATTATACAGAAGAAGCCAAAATGAAGGGGTTGCCCCATCCAAATAAGAATTCTACCCTTCTAATGAAATTTTGCTTCAGTCTCCAAATTTCTAGCATCACAGTAACTGAAAGCTTCAGCTGAGTATTTGGGAAAGGGGCGGACAAATGACCAAGGGAATGTGAACACAACAAATAAAAATGTTCTAACATGAAAAATGTTCAATGTTTCACACTCTGGGATGCTAGAAATTTGGGGACTAAAGAAAAATATAATTGAGGGGACAGAAGTCTTACTCAGAAGGGCAATGCCTCCTCTCTCATACAGCTATACCTATGCTATTATTGTAACCAAGTGAATTGACTCCCAGTTATCAATCCTGTTAGATAATCAACCTGACAGGCAAGAACCAGGAAAAAAAAAAACACACACACACTGCAAAACACAGCTCTTACCAAAAGAAATGCAGGTGTCCTGGATTTATAGTACGCAATGGTATGAACTTACTGGCTGTGGAGATCTCCAGGTTGTTTCTGTGGGACTGGTTCTTCTGAAAGGCGAATTCCTTGTAAGGTTTGGCACAATATATGTTAAGTTACCCATAATTTTCAAATTGCCAGGAAATCTAGCAGAAACATGTACACCTTTCATAAATATTTGCAGAGGAAAAATGCTAATAATTAATAATGATAGTAATTGTTTTTCAATTGTGACTTGTGTCCCTTAAGTTTTCATTTAAACAAAGCTCAGCAAACCATCAAATGAATAGTAAACCTTTCATTTTTAATAATCCACAGGAGTAACTTTGAAATAATTGCATCACTGCCTGTCCTTCCCTGAGATGCACACTAGAGGACAGTACTGTTATGGCAATTTGGATTGGGAATGTTCCAGCACTTATTTATTTATTTATTTTCATCTCACTACTTCTGTAAAACATGAATGATGCGGGGGGGGGGGACTCTCCACGCAGATTAAATGAGAATGAAGCAGTATGAAATTGTTTTAAAAAGCACTGTACCTGTTGGTTAATAGATATGAATTACTTTGAGCGCTGATACCGCAACATGGCATGACACTTGTAATGAATTTTGCAGATTTTTAAAAATATTAATGAACACAGACTAAATGCTTTCATTTGCCTTGATATCTTAGGGAGAAAGCTAGCAATAATTCAGAATCATTACAAATGTTGTCTTTGGTATATTATTTTACATTTACATGAAAATGTGAGCTGGGGGCGGGGAGCTACTTTCAAATTAGCCCAGCACAAAGCCTCTAAAGTCACATGGCATTTAGTGTGAAGGAAATTGGTTACCATACCAGTATCTTGATCTTGGTAAGTGTGTACTCATTCATGAATATTTACATGATTTTCTTTTCTTTTTTTTACCTTCACCTTTCCCTTCATTCTCATGGTTTGTTATTGCCAAATGATTGGTATGGAAGTTCTGAAGTTTTGTACAGGTAAGAGACAAATAACATCTCTGACCCTGCTGAACCTTCAAGAGAAATGCTGAGAGAAGACAACCCACCTAGAGATTCATTAGAACTTCATCCTCCTCTCCCATAGCAGAGCTTTAAAAAGAATAAATTTACAAACATAAGGCACCAGAAATAAAAACTTCCTCTTGTTCTTTTTCCTGCAGTGACAAGAGATATATATTCTAGATTGTAGAAAAAACTGCGTTGGAGATAAATTGTCTGATTTCAGCATCTCAGCGGCAGATAATGGATTCCCCCTCAGAACCACATAATTAAAAAATGACATTTCTGCAATAGCAGACCAACTCAGCTCCACTAGTGCCTGAGGACTACAGGCATGTGGCAGACCTGTAGGGCTGAACAAATTTTTTTAAAAAAACGTTTTTGGGGGGGACTGACAATTTAAAGCAAAGGCCATGAGGAGGAGGAGAAGGGGAAGGGGGGGAGATAAAAAGGCAGGTACTGAAAATCCTGTCTTGAGAAAGGTAGGAGCTTTGCTGTTCTTTGTTTAAGTGAAGACTTAAAGTACACAACTCACCATAAAAGACAATTGCTATCATTATTTATGATCTGCATTTTTAGTCTACCAACTTTTATCGAAAGAGTACAGGTATGATTTGGATTTCTGACACTTTACAAACTAGGGGCCTTTCCACACTACACTGTTATAATGCTATTATTCCACTTTCAACATCCTATGGAATCCTGGATGGGGCTTGCAGTTTAGGAAGGGGCCTTTAGAATTCTCAGCCAGAGATCTCTTTGGCCTTAGTAAACTACAAACCCCAGAATTCCACAGGATGTTGAAAGTGGAATAATAGCACTATTACAGTATAGTGTGGAAATGGCCAAAGTCAGGTCATGTGATAGCTTTTCATCTCTAAACATCTGTGTCTCACCTGGGAATCTAATCAATAAGAGAACTCTCTCTTCTTACTATATATGCCTATTGAACACTCAATTTAATTCTTGTTTGCTATTTCACTGTGACAGAATCTCTTCAGAGCACCACATTTTCAATGGAGCTTACTGTCAAGCAAGAATGTGTCGTAGGACTGTAGTTTATGGACACCAAAATTCTGTGGAGTACATCTTTATGAAACTTATTTGTCTTAAGAACATAAAGCTTCTTATAGTACTATCTGAGCAAATAAAGGGGTGGGAAGGACTCCTTTAAGTCTGTGTTTCCTTGCTTTATCAGATCAAATGTCCATCTAAGCCAACAATCTATTCTTAACATCAGTTAGCCAGATGTCTTTAGAAGTTCATAACCATGTTGTCATAGTAATGGTTATCTCTAGTTATTTGTCCTAGCATGTGGTACCCAGAGGCATACTGGGTCTGAAAATGGATGGTCTATTTTGAGCTATTGTGGGTAATATTTCAGCTTGGGTCATGAAGTGGGAGTATTCCCAGTGAAACGACTGGAACAATCAGAAAACATTCTGTGAATGAAAAGGTTATACAGGAAGTATGATGATTACTTGAGGAACCAGATACACATATTCAATACCTGTAATTTTTTAGGATGCAGACGTGAACCAAAGGCTTTAATTTATGTTTGTTCTTCATCTGCCTGTGTACATGATGGAAATAATTAGTAAACCAATGGTGACTATAAGAGCATTGAGGAACCTTACTCATTGTTTTGTAAGAATTCCCTGGGCAGCACCAATAGGTAGTTCAGTACTGTATGAATCTATGCTAAAAAGTTCCACCAAAAACTATAGCAGCTGCAGGGTGGATATGGCTGTGTAAGACAGTGTAGTCCTTTGCTTTTAAAGAAAATAGGAACTTTTTCTGCATATCACCCGTTCCTTAATCCTGGGACAGGACTTCTCTTGAAGCCTGTCTAGCAGATGTTTAGAGTTAAGTATTTTGGGACAGCTCTCAGTAGCCATCAGTTCATTTATTTAAATTTCTGAGTTGCTTCTCAATGCCAAAGAAGAATCAAAGCAAAGTATAAGAGAAAATATACAAATAGTCAATATAGCAATAAAATACAAGTTACTACAATGCATAATCAATATGACAAACAAATACAACTTAAAAAGTAAGTATGGCGTAGTGGTTTGAGTGTTATTCTAGGAAACTGGGAGACCAGAATGTGAATCTCCTGCTTAGCCACTTCAACATTGGACAGGTCACACTCCCAGAAGCAAGAGGAAGGCAGTGACAAACTTCCTCTGAAAGCCTTGCAAAGAAAATACTATGATAGGGTCACCACAAGCCAGAGCCGACTTGAAGGAAGTTAGCAACAATAATGAAGCTACAAATACTCAACCAGTACACCACTATTTAAAACTATAAAATAAAATAACACAACAAAATAAAATAAAATAAAATAAAATAAAATAAAATAAAATAAAAGACTGTTCATCTTTAGTATCCATGTTAATACCTCCTATCACAAAAGCACTAGATCATAGAAGGCCACAAGTGCTCAGACACTTGGGAAGATAAATACATCTTCTCTGTCTGCCACTGAAATAATGACAGATGTCATTGCCAGGTGTCAGTATCAAGTGAACTCCATTTGAAAAAGCATGCCAGAGATGGGTGGAAAAAAAAAATCCTTGGACTTAACAGTATCAATGAAACAGAGCATTTTCACTTCTTCTAACCATGTTGTAAAAATAACATGCTTTGTTTCTAGAAATCACACCTTTATGAGGGGATTGGAGCATTTTGGAGATACGAAGTATGCACAAATATATATATTTATATGCATACAATCACACTTTATTCAGTGGAAGAAATGTGTATACTAGGTAAAGTTGTATAACGTGTAATGGGTTCATGTTAGGAAATTTTGTAGGAAAAAAATGTGTAATGTTCATGTAAAAAATTCAAACTAATCCAAAGGTAGAAGATGTCAAATCCTAATACAAGACAAAGATAGTAAGAAATTATTGGGATCCTGAGCCAAGCAAAACCGTACATTCAAAATCAATGCTTTGAAATTGGTTTGGAAATACTTTGACAACCAGCAGCGTGAAGATCAGACATATATTCAGTTTACATATTTTCTTTATCCACTCTTTCCACCAGTTGTAGCTGTTACTATGTGCCTTCATGTAATTTCTGACTTATGACAACCCTAAAGCAAACCTATTGTGAGGTTTCCTTGGTAAGATTTGTTCAGAGAGGTTTTTGCCTTCGCCTTGCTCTGGAGGTGAGAGAATGTTACTTGCCCCTGGTCACCCAGTGGGTTTCTATGGCCTGGTTGTCAAATGCTGTAGCAGGTGTAGTTTCCAAAGGAAACCCAACATACAATCCATTGCAGTCATCTAACCTAAAGAAACCCAATTATTATATCTTGGACACCATTTGAGCCTCAACTTACTATGATGGACCCAGTTACAATGATGGAAAGTTACACTTGCTTTTTCCAAATGGTATGTGATCCAAGCAAGTTGTACCCATCTATTGGCACAGATGAACTACCCACTGACAGCCCAGCCCCTGACTGTGTTTGGACTGAACAGTTGCTTCCCCCACTCCTCTTTCTCCTTGGTGCCATCCAATAAATGACCAAGGTCAGCAAATTGTCTACTTCAGCACACTTATCAGTGGATGAAACTGAGAAGTAGGCCTACATGTTATCTACATACTGAGGATATTGCACTTCCAAATTCTTGATGATGCCACCTGGTTGTTTCAAACAGATATTGAAGAGCACGAAGAAGAGAAAAGCAATTCCTTCAGGAGGGCTTAACAATGCTTCTGGAAGCACCAGGAGAGAAATAGTGTTATTGCCACTTCTAATTGTGAAGCCACTTTCAAGAAACTGTTATTCCTGGATAAATCTAACAGAATGTCCCACTTTGTGGGCTACAGATGGGCTGTTTAATTTCAGTAAATAATTTGTATACAGTTTTAGCATAGGATTGCTCCAAAAATCCTTGTAGTTGCATTGGGGTTGATGAGCTTCTTCATTTCTTTAATTTGCTTTGGTATGAAAGTTACTAAACAGAGATGAGAGAGGTGGGAGACATTTTTTTTTTAAAAAAAGGAATAATAATAATAAAAAAAAGAGTTTGTCACTCCTATCAGCATGAATAGAGAAAGCCAACAAAGAGAAAAGAAATCAAAGAGAAGAATATGTATGGATGGGGGAAAAATATATGAATTCCTATTTGAGGGTTATAGAAAGGCAGCACAACAAGCAGTATACCCAAGAAAGAGATTGGGGATGAAACATGAATGCCTGAAAGCATTCAGACTGAAATGAGAAAACTGTAGCCAAAGCTAACAGAGAAAATAAAGATAGGAAATGGAAAGAAAGATTATTGGATAAGTGAATATAAATACAAAAAAATACATCAAGTTCCCAAGGAGAAAAGGGTCACTAAAGGAAGAGATAGCAATCTTTTTGTTATTGATAGCAAACAGTCAGTGGGTGAGGAAATAGAATTAAGCCTGTCTTTTCCCCTTGCTCTGCTACAGGAGAGATGCTAAAAGGAGCTATATAAGGAATCAGGAACACGAGGACACACAGGAAGTATCAATCAAGGAGATTCACTGTTATACAGAACACTTATACAGGATAGTGGAACACACCTTTGAATGCAGATGAGGATTGGAGCTTTTTTTAAATTGTGAAACATGTAAATGTTCTTCTCCAGCAAAATGCAAGTGAGGTTAATGGAAACAATGGAGTGACCCATGAGTACATGTAGAATTAGGAGGAAAGAGATCTGAGATGAAAGAACAGAGAGAGGGACAAGCTGCAGAGCTGGCAAACTAGAGAAGACATGGGCCCTTTCTGCACAAGGCTGATACATCGCAGTAGCATTGTATTGTCACTTTTACATCTGCACATTAAACCAGTTTGATGTCATTCTGTCCTCCTTAGTTCTGCATGAGTTTGAAGTGTTAGCACGGTTAACATCAACGTTAAACTGATGTATAGTAAAAATGGAAAAACTCTGATGTAAACCACTCAAACTGTTTCTGCTGCGTTTTTTCCTACATGCAGAAGCGTTACATTGATTCACACACTTGCGCTAAAATGTAGCAACGGTTTCTACAACTTTTTTTTTTTAAATTGACCAATCAGCGGTGGTGGGGTGGAGTGAGGGAAGGGAATAAGAGTTTCATCAGAATTGACAATGTGGAAGCTACAAACGATTTTCTCCACTTTACTTCGATAGAAGCCGGAGAGCGTGCAGATAGGAATCGGAGTAAGTCAGAGTAAAAAACACTGCTCATGACACGCAGTGAAACATTCCTTCACTCTAGTGTGGAAATGGCCATGGAGAGATTGTGCTTAATGATATAGGCAGGGATAGCAGGTAAATACAACGGAAAGGATACAGTATCTTGTCAAACAGGTGCAAGAGAAGGGAGCTCACAGAATGGGGACAAGCTCCAGGGAGAAGTCTCACAGTGTCTGAGAGGAGGGTACAGTTCAGAGCCCTAGACACATGTTGTACAGAAGCCAGATGAATCTCACCAGTACCAAGGAATCACTCTGCATCTGGCTTCTGGAGAGTTTATTCATTTTTGAAGAAACACTGGCAATTGAGTTACATACTCAGTTGCCTCCGGCTAGCTTGGAAGCAACATCCAAGTAAATGGGGAGGGGTGATGCCTACAGTGGAGATGAGGAGAAGAGAGAAATTTCTACACAGAATTGCACACGAGAAAATCCTTGCTAAAGCGGCTGATGTTCAGAGATGTACTGTGTCTGAGTCGGAAGGTAATATATAGAGATGGACAGGATATTCAAAAATAGTTGAAGATAGTTGAAAAGACGCATTGGGAAATCCTGATGAAGAGAATCCTAGACAGGCAAGAAACTTCACAATTAGGGACTTACTGGCTGGCATTAGTGGAAAATGTAGATGTAATTTAACTTTACCTCGTGTATTTGTGATTGTTCTGAAGGTTTGTATTTTTTCCCCTCCCTCTGCAGGGACCAAAGACACTCTGGGTCTATCAAAGAGCAGCTAAAGCCTCCCACAGCCATTCTGTGCCTAGTGGAGAGTGCAGGGGATTGCAGAAGTATCTGGCTGTTTTCTCCAGCAATATGCAAAATTATTACTGAGACCACTGGAAGAGTCTGGCAGACATGATGTAATTATTCACTTTGTGTCCAGCCATATGATTGTTGCCAGATGTTTCTGTGAGCTCCCTCTCACTTTCTACCAGCATGGAATGGCCATTTGGGAAGAGTTCAGCAGCTGTACAGTAGATCCAGATGATGGGGAACTATGGTCATGGAAGTATAATTCTGCATTATGGAACTAATGTGCTCATTGATGCATGCAGGATTGTGGCCTTTCTGTGCTAAAAATGTATGCAGGTCGTTTTTTCCCCCACAGAAAACACTGTTTTCTGCACCAAAATTTTTATGTCTGTACATAAAATTCATATCTGAAACTGCAAAATAGTCTTTGAAAATTGCACAGCTTTTGAGGTCTTTGTCAAAGTGGGGAGAAAAATGTTCAGATTATTCATTCTTGCCAAAGAGAATGAAATTTAAAAAGATTTACAACTCTGGAACAATCACCTAGTCACTGATGACTTTATTGTCTGTGATATCCAGCCCAGCCGCCTCTTCCCATAGTAATCTACCTCATAGAGATGGAAAGAATATTTGAAAATATTTTTTTTAAAAAAATGGTCAAATAACATGTTTTTCAAATGTCAAGGAATCCTGACAATAAAAATGACTGACAAGAATCTTTGCAGTTCGGGATTGATTCTGCACAAAACTTGAACTTTGTAGTTTTGTGCACAAAACATCTTTTGCATGGCAAATAATATTTCAATGAAGAAATATTAATTCCCATGCAAGAAACATTGTTTTCTGCACAGAAAAAAACCCTGTAATTTGGAATTGTTTTTTCTATGTTAAATTTGCATAGAAATCAGCTTTTTCTCACCAGGAATCAATATTTCTGCATTGAAATATTATTTTCCCTATGCAGAAAATGCTGGTTTTTTTGCACAAAACAACCACATGTGTATTTTGTGCAGAAAGAGTCCTTAATTAAAAATAGTCTTTGCAACTGTGGTTTTCAACTTTCTCAAAGCTGGAGGAAAATTGCTAAAATTACTTGTTGCTATCTTATCTAGGTCCTATTGGGCTTATATGTCAAAGAAAATAAATTTCTTGGTGCCTAACATGTAACACACTGTAGGATCTGAACAGAGTTGTGACAAATTGTCTATTTTCTCCCCATAATTATTATTGTACTACTTTTTAAAATTTGTAACCCACATTTCTCTTGTTATGGCACTAAAGATGGCTTGCAGCAGAGACTAAAGTACAGCTAACAAACACACAGAGCCAGCATGGTATAGTGGTGTGAACACTGGGCTATGAACTTGGAGACTAGGGCTTGATTCTCCCCTCTGCCATGGAAACCTACTGGATGACCTTGAATGTGTCACATACTCTCAGCCCCCAGAGAACCTCATGATAGGTCCACCTTAGGGTTGCTATAACTTGAAGGCACACAACAATACAACAACAAACACGTATATACATACACACACGGTAAAGTTTCTTTAAAGCTGTTTTGTGTATTTGCTGCCCTCTGCCATTCTATTTTAATGTTAGTTTCTTTTCTTTTTTTAAAAAATATGATACTTCATCAGAGTCGCTCTTTACATAAACAAATAAATAATACACTGTGTGAAGTGCTTTATTTTGCTTCTCTTGAAACTACTGTCAATCAATTTAATTGGATGTTCTTGTACCATGAGAGAGGGACAAAAACCTATTTTCCCTTCACCTTCTCCACATTATAATATAAAAAACCCCAACACTCTATTATTCATGTTTCATTTAGTTATCTCATTTGTAAACTAAAACACTCCAAACTGCTCAGCTATGGTGCTTCAGTCCCTTTATGATTTTGATTGCCCCTTTCTACACATCCCTCAGTTCTGCAATATATTTTGTGGGATGAAGTGACAATATTCCAGATGTGGCTATGGCCTAGGTTTCTACCAGAAGTGTGCAATTTATTCAGCAAAATCCTGGATCATGAATCAAACTGAGCTGAATTGGTCTGATCCATGTCAGGCTGAAATTAGATTGGATTGGCCTAAGAAAATACAGCATTGTTTCTTGAGATTAGTCCAGTATTAAGTCACCAAAATAAGACTTCTTCTTTGGAAGGTTCATCACTTCCTCCCAATTTAGGCTGAAAAAGAGTAAATTTGTTGGTTTTGTTTCCGTATATTAATACAGATTTCACACCTTCCAAGCTAGCTGTTACCCTGTTTTCTGGGGGTCCTGGGAGGGACACCAAATTGCTATATGTTGGGGAAATTAGTTCAGAGCACAATTTGGCAAAACGAGAGGCAGGGTAACTTAGCAGGATCTTGCAACCCAGTGTCTACGGGGTCAGACCAAGTCAAGAAGCAAACCTGTTTGAAAATAATGAATGATCTTTATTAAATACAGGCACACAATGTAAGCAACACAAACACACAGATAACTAAGGAAAATAAAGGTGTGAGTAAGATAGCGGGATTTTTAGAGGGATAGTTGGTTCGGGTGATACGAAACTTGTCCTGAAGTCCGGAAGAAAATGGGGCGCGAAGCTGGGGTTTGATGTATCGCAGCATGTGGAGCTGAGGGGAAGCTCGCCAAGCGATGCGGCAGCAAGGCGGTCTGGAACTCGGGAGCGATCCAAGGAAGTGCTCAAAGTCAGGGGTTTTTATAAGGAGAATTGTGACCGCAGGCTAGGTCAGACTTAGGGGAAAACAATAGATTTGGAGTTGGAGACAAAGCCTCTGAAAGGTCAGAATTTGAATGATTGAATTAGAGCTGAATTTATCAATAGAGTAGCCAGTATGCAAACGCGGAATACTTGAGCATTGTATAGCTCGATCATCAAGCTGCCAGCGCGGGGCAGAGAATCCTTTGAGAGTTACTTGCATACCTAATGGAGTACTTGCCTTGAGGTCTCCTAAAGCGGCGAGTCGGCTATGTTCTGGCCTGCCTGTGTTGTCTAGGAATATTACGGCGATAATCGGCCAAACCTGTATGCGTGCTTGTCCGGGGGCCTCGCAAGCACGTGGAAGGGATATGTGAAGCTGAATTAGTGATATCCAAAGATATCTTTTATATCGCCAAAGCTCAGGCTAGCCAGGGCAGTAACATAGCCAACAGGAACAAAACACATCTTGCTTCAGTCAAGTGAATATTTAATAAGACAGAGATTATTTATATAGTGATACTGTTGCCAGTAGGGTTGTACAAAGGCCATAGTTTGGTTAAAAGCACTTTTAATGGTTTTGATTGGCTTTTGATGTAGTTTGGACCAGTTGAGACCCAGTCTTATCTGCTTTAGATCCCAAATCATAACCAAGATTCAGGAATCCGAATATTTGAATGTTCCAGTGATTGTTGATGTAGCTGGATTTAGGGGTTGTAGTAAAAAAGCATGGGGCATATTGCTTTAAACTCTGTTAGTTTGACATTCTTGGGACATGAATATTACTTCTTCTTCTGCTTCATCTTCTTCCCCTTCCTTCTTCCTGTTTTTCAGTTAGGTACATCCCACCTTTTCCCCAATTTAGGACTCAAGGTGGCTTAAAAGACATTAAAAAAATAATCAAAATTCCCCAAATACAAAAGTGACAAAGTGATTAAACTAACAAAAAAATTAAAACCAGTTATATACATAAATCATAAAATCCAGAGCAGTGCAACAAAAATTACAAATGGAAGGTCTTCCACATGTTAACGATTAATCTTCAATGCCTGTTAAAGTGAAATGGTCCTCACTTTTTTTATGGAAAGAAAATAGGGAGAGTGTTGAGGCCTTATCACACTACACCATTATAGCGCTATTATTCTACTTTAACTGCCATGGCAATATGGAATCATGGGATTTGCAGTTTAGGGAGGGGCATTTAGAATTCTCAGCCAGAAAGCAACAGTGCCTCACCAAACTACAAATCCCAGAATTCCACAGGGTGCAGCTAGGGTAGTTAAAGAAAGTGGAATAATAGTGCTATAATGGTGTAGTGTGATAAGAACCAATGTCTAAACTTTCTGGCAAAGGATTTCCAGAGCCTGGGGGCAGCCACTGAAAAGGCTTTCTCCCATGTTCCCACCAGATGGACCTATGAAGGTGGTGGGGACAGAGAGAAGAGACTCCACAACAGATCTCAAAATCTAGGCAGGTTTGAAAGGTAAAATATGGTCCTTTAAATAACCAGGACCTGAGCTGTATAGACCTTTAAGCGACTTGTAATGAGCAGTCTGTTTTCTCACCCCACATACCTGTCTGTCATGGTTTAGTTCCACCAGTTGTCAGTCTATTTTGGCTACTTCTTTCTCTTGCCTATGCTGGAGTATAGGGAAGTCCGTCGAGCTTGCTTTAGTTAGCTAGCTAAAATTTCTGTTTCCATATGTTGTTTGTAACAAATGTTGTTGTTGTTGTTGTTGTTGTATGCTTTCAGGTTGTTTCTGACTTATGCAGACCCTAAGGTGAATCTATTGCAGAGTTTTCATGGCCATATTTTTTTTTTTGGGGGGGGGTGCCTTTGCCTTTCTTTTGAGGCTGCGAGAATGTGATTTGCCTAATATCGTGATCTTGTTTGCCCAAGATCATAGTCCAGTGTTTAAGCCACTACACCATGCTGGCTCTCCTATAATAAATAAAAACAGTTTATCATTGGATCAGTCTCTCATGTGTGTGATTTGAGAATGAACTATGGAACATGGAATCATGCCCTCCTCCACTGAGGTCCAAAAGCAAAGATTATACTTTTAATACTTTTTCTTATTCAAGTAAACATATCAGATACATTCACACACCAAGCCTTCCTTCTAGTAGATCAAATTTCCACTAAAATGTTCACTGATAATAAAACAACTTTTTCTCCCTTTGAGTTCAGAAAAGAATCAAGTAAGGATATGGTTCTACTCACTATACCCACCTTGTTAGGCAAAAGAGTTATAGCTTCTGATCAATCTGTGAATCATAACCTGCATGGAACAGCACATTCTGCAAATATTGAATTTTGAAGACTTGTAAAAACTGTCCATAAAAAAGCTGTGGTGCAGGATTTACTAGTAGAAACTATTCAGCAAACAATTTTAAGATATCTGGAGGAACTTGTGGTATATCTGTAGATATCTAACAAACTATAAAGGACGCCAGATTTGCTGAATACTACATGTATTTTTATTATTATTATTTGTTTATTTGGTAATTCCTTAAGCAAACTCACTAACTTACTCAAACTCACTAATGGAGGGAAGAATATTTTAAAGATTTAATATATATGCTTTTTTTCAGATCTTGATACTGTTGAAAGAAGTAATGTATATTTTCACTTTGTCTTATTTTTTACTCACTTTCTCTCTGAGATTTTTGCCTAAAGAGCATCATTCTAATTTCATTTAAACACTTGAAGATGGAAACAAAAATTTGTAAGGAAGATGGATTCAGAGCTATGTGCATACGTGACATAGACAAGAAGCTGAATCCTGAGAAGATGGAGGTGCTATTGATGGATATAAGTTTTGATAGAGATGTGACATTTCTGAAGAGAAGTAGCTGAGTGCCACTCAAAGCAGAACTCCAGCTTTGTTCACTTTTTGGTAAGAAGATGCTAGAGAGAGAGCCCTGGAACCAGTAAAGCAGAGACAACTTTCTTAATGAAGGCAAATTGCACATTGGCTGTGCACAACCATGCCACGGACAAATGTATCTCACTGCTGCATTCATTTCAGTTCCCAAGCTCTCTAGAGAACACAAAGCAGCTCTTTTGTTTTAATGATGTCCAATATCTGCAATGATCACAAGTTCCCTTTGGAAAACACACACACACACACACACACACACACACACACAGCCCAGCTTAAAAAAATGTTCAGAGGATTGAGAAAAATTAAGTCAGCAACTGTGCATGTATGATTAAAGCCAGATCATTGTGTGATATTTAGCAGATGTGGTTGGTCTACTAAATATCACACAGTTATATTTATATGCTGACTATAGGATATATACAGTCCCCTGTTGCAACAGCTCCAATGTTTCCCAGTCCATTTGTAGCCACAGTTCGATGTGGTGGTTTTGACCAATAAAGCCCTAAACAACGCAGAACCCCATTATTCAAAAGACATTCTCTCTTATGAACCTGCCCATGTTTTGAGATCTGCTGGGGAGGCCCTTCTCTCTGTGCCACTATTCTCACAGGAAGGAATATGAGAGGGGGTCTTCTCAGTGGTTGCCCGCAGGCTCTCCAACTCCCTTGCCAAAGAGGTTAGACTGCCACCTTCCCTGGACAATAGGCAGGACAATAGGCAGGACAGGGCTTGTACAATATGCTGGATTTTTAATGTGTTATTTTGGCTGTGCTTCTCTTTTCCTGTTACTGTTTTAAAACAAATGAGAGGGAAAGAAGCTTGTGGAACTTTGCACCTCATGATTAATTTCATTTCCTTGCTTTGTGTACTGTGCACCTTAAGAATAGGTCTTGGGGAAATGGTATTAGCTGCTCTGTTGCAGCTGGCAAAATATCTTGGCCTGGCCCTGTTTCTGTATGTAATGTCAGGGAACCCTCCAGACCTCAGGACTGGAGTTTTCCTGTTTCGTCCTTTTTCATGGACATGGGGAAACAAGGTGAGGCTAGATTAGCTGTCATCCTAACATATTCAATATGTTAATCATCCAGTTATATTAATAAGATATGCAAATTGCCTAGTAGACCTCCAGCTCATAATAAATGTTCAATGTGACACTGGCAAACAAACTCTCTGATTTTTTTAAAAAAGTTCTCCAGCTACAGACTAACAATAAAAATAAGACAATAAGATCTTAAAAATAGCTAGATTAAAGCTCTTCAGAGAGTGACAGTACACTGTATAACTCCATATCTCCTCTTTGCCTTACCCAGCTTTTAGATTGTCATGCAATAATTTTTAAAATGTCAATGACTTTGGGTGACATTTTTAGCATTGTGTCCCTGTGGGCTTTCCTTTGGGTACACCAGAAGAGTTGGAAAGTTGCCTTGCTGTCTATAGATAGTATAGACAGACATTGTGTGCATTGTAAGTTTCCATTTCTCAACTGTAGATAGTAAGCATGAAACGGGATAAGCTCACATTTTAATCATTATGAGAGTTTCTGGGAGTTGTAGTTCATCAAGTAACATTTCCCAGTCCTGAGTAAGTCCTAATATTTTATTTCTCTCTTTATTTGATTCATTGATTGGTTTATATCACATCTTTCTCCCAAAATGGGACTCCAAACCAGCACCAAGCATTTTACAGATCTCAACAGTAAGCCCCACTGGAAATTCATGCAATCCAGCTTCTTGATTCTGTGCAATATGCACTAAATATGCAACAGTGTTTTTCTAGTATTTCAACAAGTGTTTATTCTGGTACTTAAATAACTAGTTCACTTGACTGGCTTGCAAAAATGCAGTAGTGCTGTCAGAACATAACAAGACTATCATCGCTGTGATAAAAAAAAAATGTTTCTGATATGAATCATATCCCAACTCAGCAAGGCCAACGCACTTGGTAGCAATATTCTCCTTTCCTGTTGCCCCATTGGCTCAGGACAGCTACAGTGAAAACTAGAAAGAGCTAAAATTTAATTCATAAATATCACAGTTTACATCCTAAAATCTCTACCTTTATCTCTCTTTTTGTTGTGACACCTGGGTGTAGAGATACAAGTGCACTCCATCTTTCAAAGCATGCCCTTAAAGCTCTGTCCAGTATTTTTTCCATTGGTTCTTCTAGTGCCATGGCACTCTCTTTGAAAGCATAATATCTTCTGGTGTATTTGAAGGTAAAAACATTAGTAATATACCATTTGTGAAGCTAAGGAAATAAGTGCCTAAAGAATTTATTTAATGCCCTGCTTTTTAAATCCAACGTTAGGCAGCACTGTAAATGGTGTTCCAGTTCACAGTGAAGTAAATCCATTCCTGGCATCATTCCATTACCCCTGAAGGGCCTACCCTTCCGGCATATTTCTCCAAGACACTTTCTAGAAATCTGTGAAATATCATGAGCTCTACATATGTGAAGCTATCACCAAACATCCTGGGGCAACTGCCTTGTAGGGGCAAGATGTCTGAAGCCTTCAGATCTATACTTGACTCCATTTGAATCTAATTGACTAGGCAAGACTTAGTAAGAAGCTTGTTTGCTCAGGAGCTCTGGAACTTTCAGACAGTTTGCTGACATGTTTAATGTTGTTATCAATGACTTGTTGCTTTAATCAACATCTGTGCCAATATAGGGGGATTAAAATGATCTTTGGTTCATCAGGAGGCAGACTAAACAGGAAACATTTATACAGCTTTAGAGCTTAAATGCTCTCAATGAGCATTCATAGGGGGAAGTCACATTCACTTTGTCTACAACCTCTCTGTCAATTGAAATGCATAATCACCAAAGCAAAGGTGTAAAGTTCTCTACTGTTTAATGAGCAGAATCTTGGCATTTGAAGGAACTGATGTCCTCAATTAGGAATGGCGTTTGCAGCTTATTACTATTCACAGTGCAAAGCTCCTACCTCTCCAAGTCACACTGGAGAATGACATTCTGACTGGGTCTTTTTAGCTACGCTTTTGTTGATTTTTGGCAAGAGAAACATGGAGAGAGAGAAAAAAAAAAATGTGTATAGAAAGATGTTCTCTTGGCTTTTCAAAGAAGTGTAACTTTTCTACAGGCATTTATCTAAGACTGCTGACTGGAATATCATATAAACAGCATATAATACCAATCTGAAAAGAATTGCGCTGGGCTGCCAACACATTTGCAGTCTGAATTCAAGGTGGTTGTGATGACATTTGAAGCTTTAAATAGTTTAGGACTTCAATACTTAAAGGAGCAACTCTTTCCACATGTGCCTGCTTGAGAACTAAGGTCTGCTGCAGGGGCCCCTCTACATCCCACCATTGAGAGTAAAGGGGTTGGGACATAGGAGAACACCTTCTTGGGTTTTTTAATTTATTTTTAATAATACAGAAAAATAAACAAACAATACATAACATGACAAACATAAAAGTGAAGGGAAAAATTACAAAAAATGCTTACATTCCTATTTCTCTCCAAATCCATTTATGCAATATTACTTATTCAATGTATTGTAAATCATACCGATTATATATTTTGGTTATATATATTTGAATCTCATCCCCATGATGCCCATTGTTAATATTTTCAAAATGTACTATTAGTAATTTTATTCTTATAACTATCCTTTTCAAACTAAATTTAACCTATTACTACTACTAAATGTACTCCATCCCCAGAGCCAATTATACCTCGAATTACTCCACCTTCCAAAATTGTAACTCTTCTTATGGAGGTGTGACAATTTACTAATATCTTTTCCACAAAGATCTTCCATATGCATCAAAATCACTGCCTTTCCTTATTCCTTTTTTGACCTTAATTCCACATGTAAACTTATCATTAATCACAATTTTCCACACTTCTTTAGACCAATCCTCTATTTGAAAATCTCCTTGAATTTTCTATTTTCTTGATATAATTAACCATGCTGCAGTTAATAAGTTTGTAATTAGATCCTTTGTTGCCTGGATACAATTAACCTTATCACATATAGATAACAATGCTATACTGGGACATATTTCTAAATTAATTTCTCTTATCTCTTTTATCTCTTTAAACACTATTTGCTAAAATTTCCATACACATTCACAACACCACCACATATGAATATAAGTACCAATTTTTTGACAACCCCTCTAACACAACCTTGAATAATTCTTATCTATGTGATTTAACCTTACTGGTGTTCGGTACCGTCTTCAAACCAATTTATAATAATTCTCTTTTATCTGTACAGATAAGTTTTTTAAATGATGCTGATTCCAATTTTTTCCCCCAATCCTGAATATCTAATTTTTGTACTAATTCTTCCTCCCATATTTTTCTAAGATATTCCTCTTGATTTTTATGTTTTGACAGCATTTTATATATTTCACTTGTAGTACCCTTCAAAATTTCATTTTCCTCCATACTTTCTCTTTGATTAATCATTTGCTCAAATTTAGTGTATTCTCTAAACTCTTTATTCTTCCTGTTCCAATTCCTTGTCCACTGCTCTAACTGAATATAATGATTGAAGCACAATATCTTTGTACCCTGCAATCTCTCCTTTATGGGAGAAGACCTTTTAAGACACTTCACCTTAAGTGCAGAATGTTCTCTCCCAGATTTCCACTGGTGACAACACTCACATTAATTAGGCAGCAAGTTCAAATTTGGCTTTTCATTAAAGCCTTCAGACTTTATTAATTCATTCCAAATATTGTTGTATATAGTCTTTAAAAATTAGTTTAAATCTGTTTCAACTTGTTATTGTTGTTCAATATGTTTTTACCATATTTATTTTATTGTTTTAAATAGTTTAGCCTGTTTTAATGCTCTTTGTAAGCTGCTCTGTGATCTTTGATATAGGATGGGTTATAAATATTTTAATCATAATCCTTATCATCAACATCATAGAATTGTAGAGTAGGAAGAGACCACAAGGGCCATCCAGTCCAACCTCCTGCCATGCAAGAATATATCGTCAAAGCATTCCCAACAGATAGGCATCCAGCCTCTCCTTAAAAATCTCCAAAGAAAGAGATCCCACCACACTTCGAGACAGTGCATTCCACTGTTGAACTGCTGTTCTAATCAGGAAAATCTTCCTAATGTTTAGATGGAATCACTTTTCCTAAAGTTTGAAACCATTGCTCTGTGTCCTAGGGCCTTTTTGCCCTACACTGTTATAGTGCTATGATTCCACTTTCAACATCCTATGGAATCCAGTTTAGGGAGGGGCATTTAGAATTCTCAGCCAGAGAGCTCCTTGGCCTCAATAAACTACAAACCCCAGAATTCCACAGAATGTTGAAAGTGGAATAACAGAACTATAACAGTGTAGTGCAGAAACGGCTCTAGTCTTGGAACAGCAAAAAACAGGCTTGCTCTGTCCTCCATATGATATCCCTTCAAATATGTAAACACGGCTATCACGTCACCTCTTAACTTTTTCTTCCCCAGGCCAAACATACCCTGATCCCTAACCCCTCTGCTCATATGACATGATTTCTAGGCCAATTCAGTAAAGGGGTTTCTTAGCACCTCTGCTACGTACCTAGGTATATATAAAGTTTCATAATGTAAAAGGTCATATAAGATTCTGGGGTTGCTGCCCTTTGATGCACCCTAAAGCAGTTGCCTTAGGAAACCACCTCATTCTCCCTGTTCTTGCTCACAAGCAGCCATAAATGTTCCGTCTGTCCTGATTTTTAATATTCCTTGCTTCTGTTTCTGAACGTTCTTCATTTCTACTTCATTTTTGCTTGAGTCAAACTGGAGCTAATTGCTGCAGGTAGGTCACCTCTATTCTGCCTGAGGCAGTTTGGTCAAGGCTGCTCAGATTAATCTGTGGAGGGCTAGTAGGCCAATGAGTTCGTCCCTTGTGCAGGAAGCGAGCTAAATGAGGAAGAAGCTTTAGGTCAATAGTGAAGCAGCAGACATGGTGAATATATAGTCTTAAGGATCTCAGATAATCAGGCTCAGAAAACCTTCTGCCTCAGAGAGTTGAAATAACTAGTTATTAATCTCTCCCTAATATTTAATTCATTTTCTCAATAATGATGGTAAACTATGTTAAACCACAATTGTAATTTAATGATGCATAGCCTCACATCTTGCAGTGTTACAATACATTTCTGTTACTTAATTTTCATTACTTTTGTTAAATGGGAAAGTAAAAAGTTACTTTAAAACTATAAATATAATTACTACTTGGGGAGGTCCAAACTATAATTACAACTATTAAAAAACAAACAAGCAAACAAAACTTTTCAGTATAGAGATTTGAGTTGGTTCAGCCTGAGGAAGACTGAAAGATAATGTGACAGCTGTCTTCAAATGTTTGAAGTCCGTCGTATAAAAGATGGAAGAAACTTGTCTTATGCTGCTCTGTGAGATGAGGCCTAAGCCAATAGATTAAATCACAATAAAAGAGATTCAGTTAAACACTGGGAAGAACTTCCTGTTGGAAAGACCTCTTTGACAGCAGCATGACTACTTTGGAAGTTGATGAGTCACTTTTCTTGGAAGATTTTAAACACAGGTCGGCACAGCCATCTGTCTAGGGTACTTTGGCAGTGGGTATCCTGTTAGAGGTAGCTACCTGAGTATACATATACAGTGGGCCCACCTTTCACATGATCTCCCATGCATGAATGTGAGGTTGCTCAAAGCATCATGTCCCATTATAGTCAACAGATGTGGCGGGGACACTTCTGCACTGCTGTTGGCATGTGTCCATTGTGTCCATTGGCTATAATGGAATGCAATGCTTCAGGTTTTTTGGGGGGGATTCCTGTAATGGAACCCCACATATATGGTGGGCACATATATGTACTCAGTAGTTCATAGTCTACATGTCTAACACCATTTCTGCAGGATGGCACCCTCCTGGCATGGGGATGTGAGAGGAGTGGGACCGCGATGACGCTTTCGCATGGTGTTTTTGTGATCCCACCCTTCTCACACCCCCAGCCGGTATGATCCTGGGGTATATCACTGATGGAAAAAATCCATCGGGGCACCTAATCATGCAACAATCCCATCTCAAATCCCATCTCCATCATGCAGAAGGGGCAGAAGTGTGATCATATACTTCTTTCCCCACTGCAGCATGGAAAAAAGGCTGGGTGCAGTGCAGAAGGAAGGAACGTGTTGCTTGCCCTCCCTTCCACAGGGAGCTGGCCGAGTGTGAAGGGAAGCATTCCTGTAACACTCTCTTCCTGACAGAGGTGCGACCGGGACTGTGATGGGATGTCAGCAGGAATCAGTAAGGTATAGAAATAGCCTCAGAGTGTAGGCATAGTATGTATTCCTGTTATTTCATGTTTGTTGGTCTTAGCCTCAACCTCTCTCTTCCTGTATCACTTTGGCCATTTCCGCACGGGGCGAGGGAATCACCCCGTGGTGCTACTCACCGGACTTTTGGGCTCCCCGTTCTGGTCCATGCTGCTCCGGAGCAGTGCGTGGCCGCCGCTCCGCACTGCTCCAGGAATGAAAATGGCAACTTGTGGTTGGTCGAGGCTCTTGACCAACCACTGAAGCTCACCAGCCTAAAGCCCGCCCCTGGCAGATCGCAGGCTTGCACCAATGCGAGCCTGCGAATCTGCATAAGGGAGCAGACTCGCACTGGCACGCTCCGTGCTTTTGAAAAACCTCAAGAAACAGGTTTTTCAAAAGCACGCTGCATGACCACTTGGGGTCTTTCCGGAGAGGGCTGGGGTGCGGATCTACGTTAAGTAGGTCTGACCCAGTCCGCTCCCAGGTGCAAACATCCTCCCTCGAGGACGTTCTGCACCGTTTTAAAAACCCCGTGTGGAAATAGCCTTTGTCTGCAGTCAATCTTAGTTTTTCTTTTCCATTCTGTATTCTTCTTTTTTCCCCTCTCTTGTTCATGTTTGAAGAGCACACTATACAGAGCCTCTCACCATGAGGTGCTATGAAACTTTTAGTATTTGTCAGTAAACATACTCCATATATTTACCAAAGAAGACCAAGTTTGCTTTCTTTCTCTGCCAAACTCCATACGTGGATTGGGGATAGGGTAGGACCACTTTTTTCCCTTCTGAGTACAAATCTTGCTCATTACTGAATAGCAATGCCTCAGCTTGAGAGATGCTCTACCATCTCTCCATTTCCCAAAATTTCCTATTTCAGGAATGGTTAGACCAGAAGATCCTTGAAGTATATTTAATTCTATGATTATATGCTCTGTTTAAAATCCTAGAAAACAAGTCATAGACCCTTGTTTAATGGAAGAAATAGACAGACTGTCTTCATTTTCATACAGAAAGAAACTGGGCCTACTGGATCATTTCGCTTAATATCTAGAAATAATGCAGCTTATCTTCACTGTGCCAACGCAGATCCTGACATCTTTGAGGTAAACTTGCAAGAGGTAAGGACAACAAGGTACAATATTAATTTAATAAACACTCCCCAGCTGATGTCACCATTCTTTATCAGGGGAATTTGTTCAGTCCTTGTTTAGATGCAAAGTTCATCTCCTAATAAGAGAGGATAGGGATCAGGGTGCTTTCGCTCCCATCATCCCATGTACAACATGGCCTGCTAAAACTGTCCCACCTGAATGGCTGGAAGGCCATTTCTAGTTTTCAAAAAGGACATTTTTAATTATGTGTGTGTGTGTCTGTATGTGTCTGTATATGTATGTATGTGTGTAGATGATAGATGCAACCTGTTTAAAAGTGAATTGATGTTCCTGAAGCCATCTTCTCCAAGAAGGCCTCATCCCCTTTTTGTGCTAAAAAAAAGTACAGTCTTAAGCCCTCCAGCTGTCCCAATTTGGAAGGGACAGTCGCAATCAATTTTCTGTCATCCTACTTTTTCCTCTGCTGTTGAAATATTCCAATTTCTCTCTCCTTCTCCCACTTTCCTCTTCTGTATTCAGTTTACTTTAACTATTGCAAGCCAAGTTCAAAGTGCAAAAATACTTTTCAGTTAGTTAACTTAGCAGAGAGGAGAGGAGAGGAGAGGCACATGCAAATATTCAACACTATACCTGCATAAGCATCCCACAACCCTGAACTACCAGTAAATACCCCAATTTTCCTCTTCATTCCCCCTCAAAAATGGCAACAGGACATAATTTCAGGTAAATATTTTGCAAGGGACTGCAAAGGAAAACTAAGGTTCTGATTTTTTTTTTAAAAAATGTATATATATTTTTTAATGTTAGCTAGCACAGGGATGGGGGAGAGGTCTGCAAACTGTTTAAAAGGTTAATTGCTGTTCTTAAAGGCTTCCATTAGAGGCATTTTGCCTCTTCAGGAGGAATGAAAGGATAATCTGGGAAGACTGGATATGTCAAATCTAAAACATTATTGTGGGCTATGGTTTGCAAACCCCTGATATATAACCACATGACAACTGGTTTCCGGTCATGATAGAAACTGGCAAGCACCCTCGGGAGCCATGGTATTATTTAGAGAAAGAAAAAGATTAAATATTTCCTATTGTAGTCAGATTGACTTAGCTTTGATGGATTCCTAGAATCTTTGCTATTCAAAACTAGGGTCAGCACCCAATCCAGATACTCTACTGACAGAACTGCTTCCATCAGTTGAACCAGGAAGATGATCTGGCTCCCAGCAGGAACTCCTGGCCCACATTTGTCCTCAATCTGATCCAGAAGGCTGGGAAGTCCTCTACAACAGGGTTTAGTTTCTCATAGACGGCTACACGGAGAAGAGAAGAAGAAAGTCCAATTAGAATAGTTGGGCATTAGCATGGCATTGGATTTATGCTTAGAAATTTAGAAGATGTTTTATAAGTATGATCTCATCTGCATTTTCACAGCTGTCTCTGAGTTATAAAAATATTACTAGAGTCCTATTAATTTTATACCTCTGTCATCTATAATGAGATGTCTAGCTCCATGCTACATTAAGCATTGGCTTTATCAACTGAAGCTTGTGGTGGTATAAGCACAATGAATGAGCCAGATGTATCAACATGGTGAATAAACCTTCATGCCCCCCTTCCATTTTTCAAAGCACAAATGGAGAAAATTAATGGAAGTCAGTTAGGAGGTTAGATCTTCCCAATCAATAACAGTAGCTGGATTCCATTTTTCATCATACCCACTTGCCCAGCTCATATGCAAACTGAATTGCAGGAGACAAAGCATAGTGATTAGACACAATTCTCCCTGTAAGTGAAATTCATAATGAATGGGCACCCTGGTGACAGTCAGAAGCATTGGTTCAGTCTTTATTAAAAGCTCTTTGAGAGGTCAGTGAAATAATGAGCTTTGTTAATGGCTGATGAAGAAATCATACACTTCATAGGCATATTTTGGTTTTAGGTAGCTCTTGATTAGAAGTTTTGGAAAAAAACCAGAAATGAGCACATACTCTACCACCACCCGCATCTGAGATCATCTACATTACTGGATGTCTATGTCCAAATATCTGATTGCTTTAAATGTGAAAGATGCAATGTGTGCACACATAGTTCCATCTTTGACTCTGCTGCACTTTTTCCTAGCTTGTAAAGTTCTCATGTTTGTCTCTTTCCTTTCAAGCAACAGCACAGACAATCCTGCTGTCTCCCTAATCCTGCATATTCCCCCATGTCCACATTTTGATTATGGGAGACAAAAAAGCCAAGATGAGAAGTGCAAATGTAGAAGAAGGGTTGGGAGAGGGGGCTGCACAGACAAAAGGATGGGAGGTTTCAGGGACAACTTATGGAGTTGCTACATTTTAAGCAGGTGATGAGATGGGCTTCATCAACTTCATAACTGTATAACATTTACATAACATCAATAGCTCTTTAGTTTCACAGCCTTTGCTGGTATGTTTGATTTTTCCAAAAGTCTCAAAAGCAAAACAAAAAAATCCATGTTATTCCTTGTTGAGATATGGGCTTCATCTGAAACATTTTGCAGAGCTATGATTATAGCTAATCATGGTGGATTGTTACCAAATAGTCTAAGTAATCAGGACAAAAGTAGACGTACTCAAGGCTGAGATGCCTTGTCTTGATAGGTTTCAATGAAGCAGTATTTTTCCCTGGTTGGGAACATGCCGAATATGCTACTAGAAATGATGTAGATTTTTTTGGGTGGGTGGGTGGTATTTTTCCATTTGTGAATATATTAAATATAAAACAGTTGCTTTCACTCCTTTTTGAAGCCATTAAACAATTCACAACCTCATCATCTTAGGAAAAACCTTCCAAGGAGGTCAGGATAGATCGATGATCAGTTAGGACCATTGTCTATATCGTAGAGATGTTTGAAGACCTGAGTCTTTGTGAATTCCTGGATGAAATGATCTGATTCATATTTCTCAGATTAATGAGCAAGTTGAAATTTAACTGTCCACCAGTTGGGTTTCTTGACATTCTTCATTTTTAATTGACATTACATACTTGCCATGTAGAATGCTCTTATGCCATCATACCTGTATCTGCAATAGCTTTTCAATATCATCCCAAGAAAAGAAAGAAGAAGTCTGTTATTGTTTGAATTGAACCAAAGTATATGTGTGTGCACATGGCCACAGCTATTTCCGCATTAGACTGTAATAGTGCTATTATTTAACTTTCAACATAGGCCCATCTCTAAACTGAAAACCCCAGGATTCCATAGGATGTCGAAAGTGAAATCATAGCACTTTAACATTCAAGTGTGGAAACAGCCTACGTGCTTTTTCCTGACCACAGCTCCTATCCCTATCTTAGCTAGCTTCGAGAGAGGATTGAAAGAGGGATAGAAGTGTTTGACAATTTAACCCTGTTCATGAATTGTCATGGACAAATTTTGTTTTACTTCATATTTCTCATTGGTCACGTTCATCCATGTCGTCAGTTGAGGAAACAATGGCCCAGGCTACATCAGCAGAGTTTGAAGTAATGCCAGCGCATAGCCAGATTTTACTGATTAGATAGCATTATAAAGTCACTGTCATTTTGCTGTGTGATTGATCATTGGCTAAGATCATTCTGTGAAGTAGAAAGAAGATTGTCAGCAGACCAGGAGATCTAAGGCAATGAGGAGATGCAAACAAGCAAAGAAAAAAAAACTTCATTATTAGGATCTTCCCTCCATTGTAAATAAATCTTGCCTTATTTTGTTATTAGGTGGTTCAAAGATGTTCTAAGGCCTTGCTCCTTACTGAGAAAAGGATTCCAGATGGCTTTGGAAAAAACTTTTTTGGCCATCATGAAACTAGAAAGTTGTAAGAGTCTGTAAGAGTTACTGAATTGTGGCAAATTCTTGCTTTTAATCAGAAGATTACCCCCTCCCACCCGCCACATTGCAGGAAACAACTTTTCCTGTGCAGAAAACAGTATTTCCAGATAGAAATGTTATTGTCTGCACAGAAAAATGTTGTCTTCTGTATACAAAAACCTGTTTTTGTATACAAAACAGCCATGTGTCAGTTTTGCACAGAATAAGTCACAAATTATGAATAAGCTTTGAAAATTGCGTCATTTTTGAAGATTTTTCTCACAGCAGAAAGAAAATTCCTAAAATTACTCATTCCTTCCTTTGCGAGGAAAATCAGTGAAGAATTATATCCATACCTATGAAAGAAAAGGAATTTAGCTTTCTTGGTTTTGTCTATTGTATGCATTCCCATATAGCTCTCTGTATATTTTTATAGCTCTGTTTGTGTAATATTTAGCTATTTGTCTTGTTAATAAACATACCTCCAAATAATTTGGTTGTTGTGGGATGTGTGAATATGCATAGCTTTTTTGTTTGTTTGTTTTTGAGGACTCTACTTCTAAATCCAGCACTTAGCTATTTGGTTATTTCCACTAATTTCTTAATGTTTTGACCTGGAACTCCTGTTTTGGTTGGAACTCCTGCTCTTCTGAACACAGGATATGGAGGTTTGCCTCTTGTCAAGAAGTCTTAAAACTTATGCAAGCTGAATTGTGTCTTTCAGGACTGTTTCCTTTTTTGTCATCTTATTTAGGTTGTGCTGCTAAATGGTTCAAAGCCTTAACATCAGAAAATATTTTGCTTCTCCCAGTGAAATGCTTTTATTTTAAACATTCAATTATGGAAAAACCTCAGCACAGCCATGATTATTATAACATTTTTTCTCTTTGATAGCAAAGAGAATATCCAGTTTATTAGAAATTTCATTTTATCTATAACAAGGATTTAGCCCAATGAAATGTTCCTCTTGTCCTAATTAATGATGAACTATTTTTATTCTTATGGGTGTCATTATTAGTACCAATTATGAATATGATTTCACTAATGTTACTATTACAAGTATTTGCAATGAAACATTATCTGTAGAAAAAATGCTAAAGAACAGGATGTGTTTCAAAGAGTATGCACCAGTCAGTAAAGATGCATATTGGCCAATCAGCAAATTTTAAAGTTCTACACAGTATCTGCATAGTGAATTCTTTTCTTGTCCTTGATTCATGATGTTCTTCTGACTTTGCTCAAGGCAAGAAGCTGGCAGAATCAGTCTGCAGTCAATCATAAAATTCCATTAAATGCCCATAATAATGTGCAGTGTCTAATCATATTATGGATCATTTTTAAGTTCACAAGAAGGGACACATGTCTTGAAATGATATATTCCATAAATTGGATGTTTTGTGAAAAGTTGGGCTAGTTGTTGTTGTTGTTTTTTTAAAAAAAATAACCTGAGGCTTATTCTTAAAAACTTAAGAGCATCCCACTCTTCAATCAACTTCTGTAGCAGAAACAACACAGAGAACAGAATTTTACAAGAGGAGAAGATAGACTGTGTCTTGAAGCAATGCAGGCATACAGTTGTAATAAATGCAGAGTTCAGTAGAACTCCTTATATCTGAACCTTAGTTATGCATAACTCTTACTTAGCTATATTCATGTTATTCCCATAACAATATATAGATATGTAAAGTACCATTTATTTGCCTATTACAAAGGTTGTGGAATTTACACTTTGTCTAGGTAGGTTGGAAAACACTGTCAAGGAGGTGACTATTACAGTATCAGAGTTAGAGTGCACAGGCCATGCCAGTGAAATGTGAAAATGTGGTCATATTGTCTTGGAATCAAAATTTAGGCGGTATGGCAGGAAGTTGTGATCCAGGTCATCCACTGTGGCTTTCTCAGAAATGTTCTTTGTTCTATATACAGAAACTATAGAAAGTCTGTGTATTTCAATACATTGATCAATGTCAGTGTTGGGAGAAAGTGTTTAGATGCATTAGGGTCTGGGGAACCTCTCAGGACATATCATATAGATACCCCTCTTGAATTGTAACAGAACAGGATTGCTGACATTTTCTATAAAACAAAAGAAGAATAGCAGTTTTTAAAGTGATTCCAGAGGAAAGACAACAGATGCTGGAGAGTATCTGGTTTTGATTCAATAATCTTTGAGGAACAGATATGGAAATGTTTCTCATCATCCAGATGGAGGGAGTAGGCATTGAGTGAACAGTGGGTCATGATAGCCACTGGCCATAAGGAAAAGAAACATGCCAGTGACATTTGGAAAGGAACTCAGTGTATAGATGCTTGCATGCTAATAGTAGAGTGGTCAGGGCTGGAGCATTTAGCTTTAAAGACTAGTACAACACAAAAGATGAGTAGGCATAGAAGAAATTGGGTTAATTAGGGAAAAACAGTGGGATATAGTTATCTGCAAATAGACAGTGTAGGAATGATAGAAAGAGGTGTGCTGGTTGCAATATAGCGATTAAAAATATATTCAAAAATATTTAGAAATTATCCAAAACATGTTTTTGGGAGGATCATGAAACCCTGAGAAGAAGAATCCTAGATTGGCAAGAATCGTTGAAGTTTGGGACTTATTCTGTACAAAATTTGGGACTTATTCTGTGCAGAATTTACATGTGGTTGTTTTGCACAGAAAGCAGCATTTTTGGTGCGTAAAATAATATTTCTATTTCTCATGCAGGAAAAACTGCTCCTTGTGGGTGTGGGTGTGGCCAGCGCTCACAGGGACATGGCTATGGGCTGGGATGCCCCCAAAAATTGCTGTTTGGGGTGAATCGCCCCCTTGCCCCCATGTCCTTACACAACTGACTATATTGTTACCATACCTTCTTGAATTTTTCTATTCACAGTTTAAAACTTAACCTGCATCAAGTTTCCATGTGGTTGATTTGGGCTGAAAACAACATTTTCTGCATAAGAAGCAGATTTTTCTGTCCTAAAAAAATAATATTTCTGCATAGTAGTCTTACTTTCTGTGCAGAAAACACTGGTTCTTCTGCAAAAAACAAACAAAACAAAACAAAAAATCAACATTTTTTTCTTTCTCCCACATTTGAATTTTTCAAAAGTTATGTTAGCCCATTGATAAGCAAGTTAGTGAATTTGGCAAGTTCATATAAAAATACAAAATTCACATCCATCTTTAGGTTACTAACAGAAATGCAAATGTTTCTTTATTCCATTCTTGCCTATGTGAAAAGTTTTCTTCCTACAGAGTGAGATTATACGAGTTTTATTAATATTTCAAAGGGTTTTTCACAGCTAGGTACTCTTTTGCAATTATTTTTGGGTGCAAAAAGCACTAGAATCACATTGTAAGGAGTGTAAAAAATGTGGTACCCTAAATCCAGTTGCTAAGCCCTAGCTAGTGCAGAGCCATTGTATATGCACTTGAAAGATATTAGTAGTTATGTAAATTCCATTGATTCAATCAGATTTAGACTGTCATTGCCTCCTCTTCCTGCTCCTCTTTTTTTGCATAAAAACACAGGTTATGATCCTACATCATGCTTGCTTAGTAAATCTATACATATAGTTACACAATGGTTGCACTATATTCCATGGTGGAGCTTGGACTGTGTGTGGGGGGGCAGCAGAAGGGGGCTACGGCACAAGGGGCATGGCCACTGTGTGCTGGGGTTTGGCTGCAGTGGGTGTGGGTGTGGCCAGAGCTCACAGGGGCATGGCTATGGGCTGGGATGCCCCCAAAAATTGCTGTTTGGGGTGAATCGGCCCCCTACCCCCATGTCCTTACACAACTGACTATATTGTTACCATGCCATACACCCCAATCTGTGTATTTGTGATACAGTATAATTGGCTGTAAGTACTGTTTAATTGGCATAAAATAAATATAAACCTTAAAACTGTGGCTGTAGGCCATATGAGAAGGAATGAGCTCTGGCTGGAAATTTCTAGACTAAGACAAAAGGAACCACAGCATTGCCAGGTCATAAGTTTAGGAGGATGCATCAAAGATGAGTTTTATATCATCCTCTTAAGCTCCCAAAACTAGGGAACAATAGCACATGAAGCTGCTAGAAGGAATGTCCAGAAACCTGGCATCCTGTTACCTTTTGCCAGGAAAACTGTTTCTTTTATCTTCTCGCTTTTCAGTCATTAGCATGCTGCCGTGGTTTCCTTCAATGCTTGTCATCAGCTGCTAGGACAATCAGAAGTTTCCTTTTGTAGGCTCCACCAGAGAGCCATTGACATGTTTCCCTCAAGAAAGGGAAAAAATGGTATTTAAACCCCAACTATTTTGTAGTCAGGCTGTCACTCTATCTATTTGTTCCCCAGTGCGAAGCTACCCTCAAGCCTTCAGGTTTGAGCCTTCCAGTGCTAGTGCCCCTCTTCTGAAATGGAAACTATTACCCACTTCACTCCAAACTCTCATTATCCAACCTTTCTCTCCTTTATTTTTGCTAGCTTTATATGGTTGTGAGACTGTTTGATTGCTTGTGTGTGTTTGTGAGTTTCCCCCAATAAAGACTTTTTTTTCTATTTCCAACTGGTGTACTATAGCTAGCACTGGTATACACTGGTGAAAAGATCCTGTAAGTTACCCTACCTCTCTCAGGCCTCCTTTTTTGAGCTAATATTTCCCCAACTTTCTACAGAGGCACAGGAACTGCTGGAGGACCTCAAGGTCCCCCACCTTTTGGGGTAACAATACCATCCTAATGCTGAATACAAACATGTTGCAACTAGTTGTATTTGCCTATGTGTCTGCTTGTGCCACTGTGCAAGGAGGAATGCACAATGGCAGTTTCTGCAATCTCAGAAAATAAAATGGTACATTGAAGGCGCTGACAAGGTGTTATACTCCACCAACAATATACAGCTGCATGGATGGAATTCTGTTCATTACTCCTAGCCAGCATAAAGCTATTGACTCAACTGTTGAATGATGAATCAACATATAGGTAAATCCAACTGGATAGAACATGTGTGTTGATTCACCATCAAGTCAAGACTAATTAAATGATTCAGGCCAGTGTTTCCCAAATTCTAGCCCTGCAGGTGTTTTTGACTCCAACTCCCAGAAGGTCTAGCTGCCTTGGCCAATGATCAGGGATTCTGGAGCTGAAGCCCAAAACACCTGGAAGACCAGAGTTTGGGAAACTCTGATTTAGACCATAGGAAATGGTTACGCTTGGGGAACTCTGCTTACATAACCAGGAACTGAATATATCAGTTGCACAGTGGTCACAAACATGCAAACACATGTGCAAGGGAGTGTACACATATGTATGACATCAAGAGGATGCTGGCCATTGTGATCACCACCAAAACTGAAAATAATGAAAAATGCTTGTCTTTTCACTTTTACTCAAGGGCAAAAATTTACAGCAGTTGTCATTTTTTTTAAAGTGGGATGTCTTATCAAGGATGAGAAACTTGAGAATATATTTTATATTCCTAATTTATAAACTATAAGATTTATAAGAAGCAGTAATAAAAATGTCAAAGCTCAGCACATTTAGAATAACAAAATGTAAGCCAGAATAAAAATGTTTTTAAGGTCTTCTTGAAGGCCAATAATCACAGGATGGTATGTATGTATTTCCTAGAAGGGGACTGAAAATAAATGTTGAGTCATTACCAAAATCATGTGATGAAGTGGGAGAGCTTGGGGATTTTTACAGCGTAATATATAACACACTAGCATATATATCCAGTGTTGCCTGGGATTTTCTTTTCTCCTGGTAATACGTTTTAGAAAAAAATGAGATCCTGTGTCTCTAATTCCCCAAATTGTCTTGTTTAGTACCTGTAACTTTTCCCCATATTCCCCAATCCAATCTGTATTCAGAGTTATCAACATACAGAGGTTGGTTTCCTGAGGGAATACACTGTCGTCCTCATTGCTGCTAGGCCTTGTCTCCACAGCAATCAGCCAGGCCCAGGAGCTCTCTGGCTGAGAATTCTAAAGGCCCCTCCCTAAACTGCAAATCCCAGGATTCCATAGAATCTTCTTAGGCAGCCATTCATATGAGGTCTTCTTTTCTAACACAGACAAACAAACAAACAAACAAACAAACTTTGACTTTTATATATTAGTAGAGGGTTATATTTCTCTCTCTCTATCTCTCTATATATCTATAGATCTTTATCTCTGTATATTAAATAAACTTTTCTGCCATATAGTTACCCTAAAAGGTTGGAGATTTTGAGGTCCGCCTACAATGCCAGCATCTCCTTAGGATTTGGTTAATTATTAGCTCAGAGGAGGTCTGTGAAAGGAGACAAACAGCAAGATCTTTTCACCTGTGTAAACTAGTACTAACTGTAGAGAGGACTCCAGTTAGAAGTTAAACAGAATATTTTACTGAAAATTAGCAGACACACAATAAATCAGATACTCTCAAGAACCATACAAGGCTATCAGAAAGTGAGGTAAGAAAGGTTGGACAGGGAGAAATTAGGTGGAAAGGGTGATAGTTACTAATCCTGAAGCAGAAGGTTGAAGCAGAGTGGCTCAGACAGTATGTCTGAGGCACATATGAACAAATATTTGGCTGCCACGTATTACATAAAAAGTACTACACATTACTGAGGTTGGAGCTAGGGTTTTTAATACCCTATTTCCTGCTCTGAAAGAGGGTGCATGGACAAAGCTGTAATGGTTTCCCCACAAAATTGGTAAAGGAGTCTGGAGTGGACTGATTGCCTTAACTTTAGGTGACAAAACATTGATGAGAGTCCTGACAATCTCTTAATGCTTTGGTCAGGTACACTGATGGGGAAGGTGTAGGATACGCTCACAGTAGGGTTCCCGATTGCTTCATCTAGGCAGTTTCACCTGCTATTGTTCTCAGGAGTGCTTGCAACTTACAATTTTTTGAAAGGATCATCTTAAACCCATTAGCACTGAGTTTTCCTGCCTAATCCTCTCTGAACATATGACCTGGTCATATCTCAGGTCGTCCTGACTTGGCCTATGCTTACAGCCAGCACACTTTCAAACATGTATTTCAGCTATGAAATATGTCCAATTAGGAAAAGTAGCATATCCTGCAGAGTGGGGGTGTATGGTGTAGTAACAAAATGCCATGTAAATGTGACAAAATTTTCTGTCTGTTTAATTTTTTCTCTTTGTTGTAGGGAGGAATGAAAAAGAAATTGCATCTGAAAACTATGAAACAGTGTGAATATTTTCAGAGAAATTTCTTAAGAATGCAGAAGCGTGGAATGGGATACGGAAACCCCAAGAAAGCCATGAAGTTAGATTCTCAGAGCAGTAGGTCTGAACCCTGAACATTCCTGGTTTTGGACAACATACTCCATAACTTGATGCTTCCATAGTCCAAAACATCAGTGGCCAAAAGTTGATAAGGCCTGCTCTAAGACGACTTTCAAATGTGTGAGAAAACAGGGAAGAATGCAAAGCACAGGAGAACTGCATTCAGTCTGTAAAATATAGACCATGCACGTACACATAGACACCCTTTGTCCACCTTGCTACAGTAGGTGAAGCACAGAAGTCCCATACCCCTTCCAGAATCCTTGTCAGCATTGTGGTCAAATGTTAACAGCTGTCCAGTGACATATAAAGGGTTAGTTTGTATTTAGTAGACCTCGGTGGGTGGCCTAAATACCCTGAAGGCACCAGATCCCATCTTATCTTGGAAGTTGATCAGACCACCAACAAATACCAGTCACTTTAGGCTATATTTCAGAGGCAGGAACTGGCAAAACCACTTCTGAATATTCCTTGGCTGTGAAAACCCCGTGAAATTCATGAGTTCATGAGTTCTCCATAAGTCAACAGGTGTCTTAAAGGCACATACATACATTCACAGACATTGGTAGCTAATTTCACTTCCCCATAGCAGCTCAAGTCTTGGAAAAGGTCTGAGGTTGCCAGTAGACCAGGAAATTAAACTTTCCTTTTATCCATCTGCATGTACAGTTAGGATGAGAGATGGGCCATGCCTGTACTCTTCAGTTTTCTTTGTTTGCTTCTGTGCTATATAATTTTCCAATGGCCTCACCCTAACCCAGGGAACCTATTAGTCGGTTGTGGGAATCTGGAATGTCAGTCCTGGTATTGTCTAGGTAGAATTAATTGTTTAAAGACCCGGTTCTACCACTTGCTGCAAGAAGATGCTGGAACGTATTAGCTAAAGGATGCTCCCTTAGCTGCAAACCTTATGCGGCATCAATTTACCATCAAAAAAGTAGGCATGTAAATCTTTGACTATTTTCTTTTTGTTTGGGGGGGGAACACTGTGTTACTTTCAGTCCACTGAGAAAACAAATATTCCAGTGGAGTATCCTCCCATACGCAGATATACCAAAGTGTTGTGGAGAAATGATTCTGCAAAGAAAAACATGATTGATTTATTTAAATAAATAAATAAATCAGAGCTTAAAATGGGTTCCCTGAACAGGAACAGGAACAAAAGTGTTTTTCTCTGCAAAATAATTTCTCTGCAACACTTTATGACATTTGAATACAAGGAGAAGACTGCACATCATTTTCAGTGGTCCATTATTCTTCCTAATCCTTCCAAACTATTTGGAAATGTGTTTGATCTAGAAACAAATAATAGAAATATTGGTTGCTTCATATTCACTATCTCTATGGGGTCACCATAGTGGCACTATTGCTTCATAAATGTTCTCCCAAACCTACTTTAGCAGGCATCAGCCACATCAGGCAAAGGAGGTCTGTTCTACTGATGATTGGCACATGAGCCAGTTATGTTTCAGCCCCCTTCCCACCAGCCAGCAAGTCTGTGACAATCAGAAGCAGGAGACTTGTCATAATTCCTTGTTGCAGCTTTACTCCCTGGCAAGAGAAGTATGGAAATGGCATTCACTAGGACCCCAGTTGTCAGCAGAACAGACCACCTTCACCCAATGTGGCTGACATATGTTAAAGCTAGTTTGGGTGGACAGGCCATGTAGCATTACTCAGTTGCATAACTAAGTAGACAATGTAGCACATAAACCATTCTTTCCATTCCTGCAATAAAGCTTATCTTACAGCAATTATTTTTGTTAGTTTTTAGCACCAAATGAAGACCCTTTTTGCTCCACCCTCCCAAAACACCATAAGAATGAGAGAAGGATGGGGCCACAATGAAGCGTATGCACAATGTCATTGTGGTCCTATCCTTCTCCCATCCCCCTGTGGTGCGATCGTGCTTCAAATCATTGATGGGTTTTCCCCATCAATGACTAGTGATCGTGCTGCCATCTCTCTTCACACCTGCACTTACCTTAGCTGTGGAGCCCCTGGAAGCGCAATGGCTGCATTTCCTGCCCCAGTGCAGCCTGAGACAGTACTGGCTACATTGCAGCAGGAAGATGTGAGGCCATTGTGCTTCCTTCTTCAGCGAGTGAGCTGGTGTGGAATGGGGTGTTGGTGTTTGTACTCCCATCCAGGCAAATTCACTGCTGGGATGATGGTGGGGTGTGTGATAACTGAAGCCCCTGTCAGAGCTGCTGATGACGAGCAGCAGCTGTTGGTCCCTGTTGCTCAGGGTGGAGATGATAAGCAGCAGCTGTTGGTCCCTGTGGTTCTGGCTGGAGATGAGTCCTGCAGCTCAAGAGCTCCTCCTCCTGCCATGGACCAAACAGGCTTGGACGTTCCTTGGCCTGCTTCTTTAGGGCAACAGGGATCTGATTCTGAAGATGCTTTGGAGCCTGTGTCAATCAGCCCACAAACAAGGCGGAGACTCAAGAAAGCTGAGCAAAGGGAGGCTTCCTTCATTAAGTTCAAGAAGCAGTGACTAGCCACACTTGTGTCTTGGGCTATATAACTGCCTGCCTGGAAGCTTGCCTTTGCTTGTGGCAAACTTTCTACAAGCCCTCTCCTTGCTTCTAGCACCTGGCTCCTGATACCTTGGATTGATCACTTGGCTCCAGACCCCTGGATTTGGAACTCTGACTATGGCTTTTGCTTGTTGCTCTGGCTTATGTAAATGGACTTCCCTTGAGAAAGTGCTTCCTTGACTCCTCCCGGCAGGACTCTGCTAGCTCTCCCACTCCCTTCTCCAGGCTGTCTCGCCGTCCGGGTCTCTGACCCTGACAGTCTTGCCACAAGCCTAAAAGCTGATTTATTGTGGGAGGGAGAGTTTGTTTCTGTTACCATGGAAAAAGACGAAGCAGCTGAGCTTTCCCTGCCAGCAGCCTTGCATGCTAATATTGTTTTGACCCAGCAAGTAAGCCAGCTAGAGCAACGTCTCCAGCAGCTGCAGCCTGAGGTGGGGGCTGGTGCTTGGGTCAAACCCAAGTGCCCAGTGGTTAAGCCTCCCAGGTTTGATGGGTGGATGCAGGACTTCCCCACCTTCTGGGCTCAGTGCGTTCTGTACATGTGGCTGTGAGCAGAGGAGTTTCCTCGTGATTCTCACAAAGTTGGCTTTGTTATCAGTCTGCTCTCGGGAGATGCAGCACACTGGGCTCTACCGTTACTGCAGCAGCAGACCCCTCTACTGGACAATTTTGATGCCTTTGCTGTGCAGCTTCAGAGTGTTTTTTTGGATCATGCTAAGGCCCAGACTGCTAACTGGCAAATTCGGGAGTTGAAGCAGGGTCAGCTCTCCATTGCAGAGTATGCCAGTGAATTCCAGCTGCTGGCTCAGGATCTGGCTTGGAATGAGGCTGCCCAGGTAGACCAGTTCCTTGAGGGTTTGACTGATCCTATTCTAGATCAGTCGGTCCTTACTGATATGCCTGACACCTTGCAGGGCCTCATCCAACTGTGCCTGTGAATTGAGGAGTGCATCCTGCAGTGCAGGGCCAGGTATCCTGCGGTGCTTCCTGCTAGCCCGCCTCCGCTGCCATCACCAGCACCTCCGAAGGAGGCGGGGGTGCTGCCTCTTCCTCCTACTCAGGAACCCAGACAGGAGGCCATGGCGGGGGAGGAGCCGATGCAACTTGGTGGTGCCCGTCCTCGTCTCTCCTCCCCAGAAAGGTCCAGGAGGCGCCAGCTGGGCTTATGCTTGTATTGTGGCCAGTCTGAACATTTTGCTACCTCGTGTCCTGCTAAACGAGGCCGGCCTACGTTGCCGGGAAACTGATTGTGCCCGGTCTTGGAGGGCCACAAGACCAGGATGGTTCGCCTTCAGCAACAGCCCATCCTGCCCGTTTCCCTATATACAAGCACTTTGTCACTGAGGTCTTGCTCTGCCTCCCTGGCCAGCCGGCCTTGCAGATGTGGGCCATGGTAGACTCAGGGGCCACCATGAACTTTATGGATCAGGCCTTTGTGGAGGCCTGGGACATTCCCATGTCTCCTGTGGACCCGCCTTTGCTGGTGGAAACCATCGATGGCCGCCCTTCTGCACTCGGGCCCGGTGACGCGCTCCACTGCAGGACTCCAGATGCAGCTAGGGTCCCGTTGCGAGGACTTGTGTTCTTCGTGACCTCAGCACCCCATTTTCCAGTGGTCTTGGGGCTGGAGTGGTTGCAGGCACATGACCCCCACATTGGGTGGTCTACGGGGGTCATTACTTTTTCTTCTCCCCATTGTGCCTCCCATCTCCAGTCGGCTCTGGCCTCCTTTGTGGCGGTTTCCCCAGCCTCGCCACCTCCGGAACATCCACCCAAGTATCGGGACTTCGCGGATGTCTTTAATGAAAAGGATGTGGACCAACTGCCTCCACACTGGCCCTACGATTGCCCTATTGACTTGGTCCCTGGGTCCAAGATTCCAGTGGGCTGCATCTACCCTCTCTCTGAGCCCGAGCTGGCTGCCTAGTGGGACTTCATTGAGGTGAACCTGCGGAAAGGGTTCATCTGGCCAGCCGTCTCTCCTACCCGGGCGGCCACCTTCTTTGTGAAGAAGCGGACAGGGGATCTTCGTCTTTACCATGATTATAGGTGCCTAAATGCCATCACAATCAAGAACCGCTACCCGCTTCCTCTCATTTCCAAACTTTTGGAGAGGTTGAGGGGGGCGCAGATCTCTACCAAGTTGGATCTCTGAGGCACTTATAATTTGGTGCACATTCGTCAGGGGGATGAGTGGAAGATGGCTTTCCACATGCGGTATGGCCATTTTGAGTACACCGTCATGCCCTTTGGCCTCACCAATGCCCCGGTGGTGTTCCAGCACTTCATGAACGGTGTCTTCCGGGATCTGCTGGACCGCTTTGTCATCATTTATTTGGATCACGTCCTGATTTTTTCCTCTCCGTGCAGGAGCATGAGGGCCATGTTTGGACAGTCCTGCAGAGGCTCCGGGACCATCGTCTCTACCCCAAGCTTTCTGAGTGTGCTTTTGAGCAGTCGCAGGTCGATTTCTTGGGGCACCGTATCTCGGCCAGGGGTCTTGCCATGGACTCAGGCAAGGTGGACGCGATCCGCCCCTGGCAACCCCCACGCATGGTCAAGGACGTGCAGCACTTCCCCGGCTTTGCCAATTATTATCGGCCGCTCATTCCCCATTTTTCGGACCTTGCGGTGCCCCTGACCTCTCTTCTCCAGAAAGGTGTCCATTTCTGTTGGGGTGCCAGGGCTCAGGTGGCCTTTGAGGCCTTGAAGACAGCCTTTGTCTTGGGGTCAATCCTGCACCATCCGGATCCCTCACAGCCCTTTGTCGTGGAGGCGGACGCTTCCGATGTGGTTCTGGGGGCTGTGTTGCTCCAGCAGGTGGACGACTCTGCCTTCCTGTTTCCTTGTGCTTACTACTACTCCCAGCAACTGGAAGGGTTGGAGCAGAACTATACGATCTGGGAGAAGGAGCTGTTGGCCATCAAGGTGGCTTTCGAGACCTGGCAACACCTGCTTGAGGACGGACCATCGGAACCTGGAGCACCTGCGGACGGCACAGAAGCTCAACCAGTGGCTAATGTGCTGCTCGCAGTACTTCACCCTTTTTTACTTCAAGCTGACATATATTCCCAGCTGTCAAAACAGGCAAGCTGATGCCTTGTCCCAGAAACTGGAATATGTCCATTCGGGGAAGGATGTCCCTTTGGGCCACGTTGTGCCCTTGGACTGTTTTGCAGCCACCAATGTGGTTCCAGCCTTCCTACCTGAGCTGAGGGAGCAGCAGCTTTGGGATCCCTATGCCCAGGCCCATTGCCGGGATCTCGAGGCTCCTGAAGGAGCGCCCTCTCCGTTTTGGTCGGACGAGCAGGGGCTCTTGTGTTTCTGGGGCCACTATTATGTTCCTGCTGGGTCTCTGACCCTGACAGGATGACCCAGGTAAGTTTCAGAAAGGGCAGAAGTCTTAGGGAAGCCTGGAATTGCAGCTAGTTTTAGCTCAGAACAGAGGCTAAAAACCTGCGAAAGAATAGTTGGAGATTCAGCTCATTAAATGTTAATCAAAATAGCACATATCATGAAACTGCTATTTCTACACTGGTGTTACATAGTGGTGGTGATGGAGAGTGGATGGGTCTCCTATTTGACTTTGCTTCCCTACGGTGTACCTAAAGCAAAACAGGATGGGGTTGTTACCATACTCTACATGCCTACTGTGTAGGATGTGCTATTTTCATAATTTAACATATTGATGGCTGGAAAACAAGATCAAAGGCATGCTGACTGGAAAGTGCATTGCTAGGTCAAGCTGACCTGAGACATGGCCAGTCATAAGTTCAGAGAGGATTTGGTGGGAAACCCAGACACTAATGGCTCTATATTAATCCTTTCAGACCTCAGGCTCTGTGCATACCCAAAAACAATGGAAGGTAAAACTGCCCAAGAGAAGCAATCAGGGACCATCTCTTGATCTTGCCCTGTGGAAATCTTCCCCACATCTCCAGCCTGACCTGACATTAAAAATTTGTTATTACTCTCATCAATGTTTTGTCACCTAGAATTAAGACTATCAGCCCATTCCAGATTCCTTTGTCAATCCCTTGAGAAAGCCATTGCCACTGTGACTATGCACCTGCTTCAGCATAGGAAACAGGGTATATAAACCCTAGCTTTGGCCCCAGCAAATGGTCTACATTGGACATAGTCCCCAGACTGCTGTTTTTCTGTGCTACCCTCAGACACTGTCCAAGCCTCTCCACTTCAACATTTTTCTTCAGGACTGCTAACTATAACCCTTTCCACCTCTAATCTTCCTCTATCGAACCTTTCATTCTTCACTTTCTGATAGCCTTGTATGGTTCTTGAGAGTGTCTGATTTCTTGTGCATTTAACTTTTAACTGGACTCCTCTCTATAGTTAGTACTGGTGTACACAGGTGAAGAGATCCTGTCCTTACCCTCCTCCTGCAGGTCTCCTTTGAGCTGTAATTCCCCAGATTCAAAGGAAGTGCTGGCATTGTGGGTGGGCCTCAATGTCTCCCACCTCTTAGGGCAACAGGGTGCTCTGTTTGGAGGTCAATAGGCATAGCTCCTGGGTTCACATGATTTTTCACAGTTAAGAGTAGGGAGAGGATAACTGCGTGAATCAAGCTTTTGTGTGCCTATGCTTTTTATCTGGAGCCCCCGTATATCCTTCAGTTAACAGACATGGTGGGTAAAGTGTCCCAACTGTTTTTCCCTGATATGAGGGCTGTTGTCTTTTGGCAAATGTCTGGACCAGGCCCCACTGTTTTATTTACAGAGTTCAGGACTCTTCCCACATATGGTTTGATTCTCTATCTCAGCATTTTTTTTCATGAATAAACTTCTCAGTCGATCATTAATTCCTCATTTCCATATGGGGAATTAGAACAAGAACTATAAAGTGCAGAGGTGATGGATGGAAGCATAAAAATGGATTGATTTTATGGCTGAGCTGTGTAAAATTATCATACATTTGATTATTTATGTTGCCACTTACCATTAGTATCACTTTATCATGGAAAATATTTGAGACTCTCTTAGTTTAGAATGTTGTTGGATTTCAGGACATAAAAATTGCCAATAAGGGCTTGATTTAAATGCCCAAAATTTAGCAGCTTAGCAAACACTAATTTGTTCACTGAGTCCCATTGATTTCAGTGAAGTGATTCTCAGAGTAAACATTTTTCTTTCTCACCCAGCTTGTAATGACCATTTTAGATTTCCTCAGCATGAAGGTACTAATGTAATGAGCTTCTAGTATACTACCCCCAGGAGGACTTTGGTGCTCTCTTTGCTCTCACAGTCTAGGGACATGCTTTGCAGTCATCCAGGATCAAAGCTATAAAAGCAGAAATGATAATTAGATCAGGTTTCTTTTGAGGAAGAAGGCTCTTGACACTGTAGAAACAACAATAATAAAACCTAATATTCTAGAAGAATACCTTTCCAAAAAAGCTTAAATATACCTAGAGTTGTCATTAAAGTTAGAATTGGATGCTGAAACTTGAGCTGGACTTACGATCTTATAACTTTTGGGAATCACATTTCACAATGAAATGTGACTTGCAACACCTTTGTTTTTGGTCAGTGCTCTAACTGAAGAGTTTCTAAGGCGCTGCAGATTGAAGCACTGGGAAATGAAGTCTACTGTGGTTTCCTGGTCAGAGGACATCATAGGAGAAGCAGTTATGGCAAGACCCTGTTACCCTGTTTTCTGGGGGTCCCGGGAGGGACACCAAATTGCTATCAAAATTATACAAGTTGGGGAAATTAGTTCAGAGCACAAGTTGGCAAAACGAGAGGCAGGGTAACTTAGCAGGATCTTGTAACCCAGTGTCTATGGGGTCAGACCAAGTCAAGAAGCAGACCGGTTTGAAAATAATGAACGATCTTTATTAAAGACAGGCACACAATGTAAGCAACACAAACACACAGATAACTAAGGAAAATAAAGGTGTGAGTAAGATAGTGGGATTTTCAGAGGGATAGTTGGTTCGGGTGATACGAAACCTGTCCTGAAGTCTGGAAGAAAATGGGAAGCGAAGCTGGGGTTCGATGTATCTCAGCATGTGGAGCTGAGGGGAAGCTCGCCAAGCGATGTGGCAGCAAGGCGGTCTGGAACTCGGGAGCAATCCAAGGAAGTGCTACAAGTCAGGGGTTTTTATAAGGAGAATTATGACTGCAGGCTAGGTCGGACTTTGGGAAAACAATAGATTTGGGGCTGGAGACAAAGCCTCCGAAAGGTCAGAATTTGAATGATTGAGTTACAGCCAAATTTATCAATAGAGTAGCCGGTATGCAAATGCGTTCTTGAGCATTGTATAGCTCTATCATCAAACTGCCAGCGCGAGGCAGAGGATCTTTTGAGAGTTGCTTGCATACCTAATGGAGGTACTTGCCTTGAGGTCTCCTAAAGCGGCGAGTCAGCTGTTTCTGGCCTGCCTGTATTGTCTAGGAATATTACAGCGATGATTGGCCGAGCCTGTATGCGTGCTTGTCTGGGGGCCTCGCAAGCATGTGGAAGGGATATGTGAAGCCGAATTAGTGATATCAATAGATATCTTTTTATATTCCCAAAGCTCGGGCTAGCCAGGGCAGTAACAAATCCAAATAGTCTTTCCATCTATCTGTTCTCAACATGTCCTATAACTGGAAAATCATATCATTTCCGAGGATCCAGTCTGCAGAACCTCAGCAACACTTCAGTTGGGGTGTTGCCTGACTAGAAATGTAAGATTTTAGGAGTGGTGTCATCAGGCATAACCGCAACAACAGAGCTCTGTCACTGTGGTTACATCAGGATCTTGGACAATTATAAAATGCTATAAATTCAGGTTATTAAGTGGATAGGAAATGGAAATCATTCTATGCCTTATTATATCATTTCATTGATCTAGTTATCAATCTCTGTTTATCACAGGAAATTCATGTGTGCAGAACAGCTGGTTATATCAGCATATCCAATAATTTTTGCCCAACTTAAGTGGGGACAAAGATGAATACTAGGATTTCTTCACAATACGTATTTGCTTTATTATCTCTGTACCTCAGCTAGCATTGGTACATCCAGTAGGACAAATGGTACACAATATTAAGAATGCATGGAGTTCATGGCAGTCTATTCTGGTCCCTGGAATTGGAGGTTATAATCTAGGGTTCATGCTTTTTCTTTCAGAGGGAAAGAGCAGAAGGACTTGCAAGTGGATTCATGGGGCAGGCCCATAGCTTAAAAATGGTAGTTGCAGTGCTAATGTGTTAAATAAATTGCTAAAGAAAAGTGATGGCTTAACTTTAAAGTGTTAATGAAAGTTTATAAAAGTAGACATTTCTTTAAACTGAAGATACTGTATTGAAAATGACCAGTAACAAATTAAAATTAAAAACAAATGGCACCTGTTGCTCAACAATAACATTGCTGACATATCTTCATTAGATTAACCAGTAGATGCTAACCCACCGGAAAAGATAGCCAGATGGTCTAATAATACAAATTGCATGCATGTATAGGTCAACCCAATGGACACAAACGGATATAGGTGCAGAGTTCCATGCACTTCAATGGTCACACCTAGACGCTCCAGGATCTCAGCATAAAATGACCTTCTTTCTCACAATGAAAGCCAGTTTTTTTTTTTAAATGTCAAATGTCGACAGTGAAAGCCTTGCTTTAACAAGAACATGTGCATAGCCAAAATATAAGAAGAGAGTTTCTGGTTCAAGACAAAAGCCTTTCTCAATGTGCTTTAGATTCAGAAAATAGCCCATGGGATGCCAAGAAATCCCCAAGGGGGGAATCTCTATCTTCTCTAAGTGAAAAGAGAGCCTAAACTTAGATAAGGGGTTATTCTCAGGACCATACTGTTACCCCAAAAGGTGAGCGACCTTGAGGTCCTCCAGTAATCATAGAATCATAGAAATGTAGAGTTGGAAGAGACCACACGGGCCATCCAGTCCAACCCCTGCCATGCAGGAACACCCTCAAAGCACTCCCGACAGAGTACCCGTGCCTCTGTGAAAAGGTGGGGAATCACAGCTCAAAAGGGAGGCCTGAAACAGGTGGGGTAACCTTATGGGATCTTTCACCTTTGTATACCAGAACTAACTGTAGGACACCAGTTGGAAATCAAAAAGAATGTTGTATTGGGGTAATTCACAAACACACACACACACACACAAACAGTCTCACAAACCACATAAGGCTAGAGAAGGTAAAGGAGAGAAAGGTTGGATAGTGACAGTTCGGGGTGAAGTGGGTGATAGTTACTGTTCCTGAAGCAGTAGAGGGTTGAAGCGAGATGTCTCAGACTTGGGGAGTCCGGGGGCAGTACAATGAACAGGAATCTGAGGGCCCTCACACAATGTAACATGCCAATGTGTGTCCAATATATTAGCAACTAGCTATGGGCTGAGCCAAGGTTAAAATACCATTTCTCTGCCCCGAGGAGAGTGTGTTAATTGCTGTCCGGCAGAGTCAACCAAGGGGCCTGGAAGGTTCTTTTTGTCTTTGCAGCAGGTGACAAATCAATGACAGAAATCATGATAGCCTCTTAATGACTGGAAAGGTGAGGGAACAAAAGGATAGCTTCTGTAGGAAGAGGTAACAAGATGTCAGCCTTTTGGATTTTCCTTCTAGCAACTTTGTTCGCTATTGTTTTCTAGGTTTGGTTACTTTCAAGGACCATCAAAAACTTATCAGGTAGAGCTCTCTGACTGATCCTTCTAAACTTATGATCTGGCCATGCTGAGGTCCTTTGTCCTAGCTTCAGGAAGCTTCCAATCAGAGTTCTTTATTTTCCACACAGCTTTCTATCATAAGTGCAAGATTTATATTCATTTCACATTACATAAACTGTATTTATAGCCAATCATACTGTTTTACAGATAGGGGAGTGTATGGTCTGGTAAGAATATAGGCAAGGTCTCTTGGTTCAGTTATGGTTTGTTCTTTCTTTTGTTTTTGTTTGTTTTAAAAAGAAAGAAATCTGAAGAGTTGGCTGAATAAATAAAGGCAGGGTGTGATTTTCTGTTCAAGGTAGGCCCATTTCTAAAGCTTATGGACCTACTTGGCTATTGGACCTACCTGCTCTGCTGATTATTCCAAACTTTTAAAAGATTTGCATTCACAGTTTAAACTCTCCCTTATTCAAAGTCACATTTAACAATCAAAGCATCGCCACTCTTTCTGCTTCATTGCATGTGATGCCTCCTAAACTCTTTATCACCGTTCTTTTTTCTATTTTTTTAATTGGCACATTCCAGGAAAAGAAATGATGCATGACTCTGTGGAGTTTGAAACTTGCTTCCCCCTCATATTTACACAAAGTTGGCTTCACTTCAGACAGTTTGATGAAGAGGAATCCACTCTCCCATTCTACATACATCAGATTTAGTTGGATCTTCTTCTGTCAGTGGCACATTGTGCTCCAAAGCATATTAGAACACTGCCATTGCAGTTCCACATCTCTGAGTATCTACCAACTCAGATGGTCACTTTCTTTTCCCTAATGGTATGCCTTATCCAACTTTCTCTGTGCTTTTTTTTTTTTGGTAGCTAGCATGATTTTGCTGTAACATCTGTGGTGGTCCAGATGGTTAAAAATCCAGATGATGAAGGTTTAGTCACATAACTCTGGACATGGAAACTTACAGGTGAATGCTTTGTGGAATGGGGGTTAATACACAAGCTCTGATAGATTGTAATACATGTGCATTGCCACCATGGAGAAACCCAAAGGTGCTCCATGTTGCTGTAATCTCATGAGTGAAGGCAGCCTGCAGCTAGATTATCTTCATATAGATGCATGCCTGTGGACTTTCCTGTATCCCCTTGTGACTGTTGATAATGTCGTCATCCATGCCTACCTGGAGCTCTTCTGAACAGTCAGCAACCACATGTCTGAAGGTTTTTATTCATAATATTTAGGTATGTGTTTCCTCAGTAACTTTGCAATGTTCAGTATGGGCATGCTCTCTCCCTTTAAGTTGTTATATCATTACCATCACCCCACCAGCCATCACTGTTCAAGTATTTTGGCCCACGTGAGTTTGCTGTCAGAAAACCATAGTCCATGTTGGTATTTCAGGTGTATCAGGTTACTTCCAAATTTCCCACCCTCCCTACTGTACACCTCTAGTTATGTGTGACATCCTTTTAATGACAGCTGCTCCCAAGGATGCATGGTTTAAAGAAAGTAACTATAGAAAAGTTCTCCTTGCACAAAGATACTAGCATTTGGGAACATCCAACAAAGTTGATGGCAGGAGTCTGATGACAAGCATGGTTTTAGGATCCTAGGATGAGTCTAGCTTTCGATATGTCTTGAGTCTTGCATTGAAAAAGTGACTTATGAGTATGGAAAACAAAAATCACACTGTGCAAGCAAACTCAGTTGGCATGCCGTCTCCTGATATGGTACTATAGGTATCATCCTTTTAATGTATTTTACTTAAATAACTGGATTTTTTTTGTTAGAGATTGTGCAGGAACATGTTGTATACCATGCCTAATATGACTATCAAAGCAGAAAGAAAATGAGAACAATATTAAGCAGTGCATGCTGAATATTATGGTTTATGCAGCTCTAATAAATCAGAGTTATCTCTCAGTGCCATCTTCTGCTAATGCTAATGTCCAAGTAATTGATCTAGACTTCAGTTATTTTCCCTTATTTACTATAAAATAAAGATTTTTTTTTTGAAAACTCACTACATATCTAATATATAGTTTCAATTTTTGAGCCCTGGAGTCATATTGATATATCTTATAGATTTATGCTTGTTAGCATCTTGACAGAGACATACTGATCAATGCAGACAAGTACTTAGGCATTTATATCAAAGTTGTATTTTTTGTTGTGCTTTGTTTTCTAATAATCATACAGGCAACTTTAAGCAGAAGCAAAATTCAGTCATTTTCAATGGACTTTCTCCCAGGTAATGGTGCAGAACACCAGCATAATGTAATAGGTTCTGCATTGGGCTATAACTGTGGAGACCAGGGTTTGAATTCCTGCTCAGCTGTGGAAACCCACTGGGTGATCTTGGACAAGTCACATGCTCTCAGCCTCAGAAGAAGGCAAAGACAAACCCCTTCTGAAAGAAGCTTGCCAAGGAAACCTAGGCTTGATAATGTCTTGAGTCTTGCATTGAAAAAGTGACTTATGAGTATGGAACACGAAAATCACACCATGCAAGCAAACTCAGTTGGCATGCTGTCTCCTGATATGGTAGGCCTGATAGCCTTGCATTTGGGCAATCATAAATTAAAAATGACTTGAAGACACACAACAAAAACAATAGTGTATAGTGAAAGATTAATGTTGCATTTTCAGTCAATAGGTGAAAGGTTGACATTGACTAAGTCATGATGCATTAGTGAACACAATTTTTTTTTTAAGATAAAAACTTCCTAAAATTGTGAACATCATCTAATAAGCAATGGCTTTAAAATAATTTAATTTCTCCCTTTAATCCATGAATTTGAGTTTAGTATTTTTGACAGTGAGAACCAGCATGGTGTAGTGGTTTGAACATTGGACTATGAACCTGGAGATGAGGGTTTGATTCCCCACTCAGCCAGGGAAACCTGCTGGGTGACCATGGGTGCATCACATACTCTCAGACCCAGAAAACCCAAAATAGGTTCACCTTAGGGTCATAATGAGTTGGAAACAACTTGAAGGTTCACAGCAACAATTTTTGACAGTATACATGCTGTGCAGTACCATACTTTTCAGGGACTAGAAACCACAATATTGGAGTCACTGCTCCAGAGACTAGGACAAGGACTAATGGATCCAAACTACAGGAAAAGAGATCCCACCTGAACCTCATGAAGAACTTGTTACTGCCCCTGCTAGTCTGAGCTTTGGGGATATTAAAAGATATCCCTTGATATCACAATTCGGCTGCACTTCTCTATTCCTTTCCACGTGCTTGCGAGGCCACCGGACAAGCACGTAAACAAGCTCGGTCGTTAATAGCCGTAATTTTCAAACTACAATACAGGCAGGCCAGAAATAGCTGACTCACTGCTTTAGGAGACCTCCAGGCAAGTACTCTAATTACAAGCTACTTACAAAAGAGCCTCTGCCCCGTGATGGCAGCTTGATGGGTAAACTATGCAATACCCAAGTACTCTGCATCTGCATACTGGCTACTCTATTGAGAATCACTACGATAACTCAATCATTCAGATTCTGACCTTTTGGAGGCTTTGTCTCCAACTCCAAATCTATTGTTTTCCCCCAAGTACGGCATAGCCTGCAGTCACAATTCTCCTTATAAAAACCCTTGATTCCCAGACCTTCCTCGGAACGCTCCCCAGTTTCATCCTGCCTTGCTGCCGCTTTGCTTGGTGAGCCTCCCCTCAGCTCCACGTGCTGAGCTACATCGCATCCCAGCTTCGCTCTCTATTTTTCCTGGGCTTTAGGACAGGTGAAGTATCACCCAAACCAGCAATCCCTCTAAAAATCCTTCTATACCACTCCAACCTTTATTTTCTTTAGTTATCTTGTATGAGTGTGTCGCATACACTGTTTTGCTTGTATTTAATAAACATCATTTATTATTTCAACTTCTGTGTTCTCCTTGACTTGACCTGACCCCGTAGACATAGGGTTCAAGACCTCGCTAAGTTACCCTGCCTCTCGTAACGCTAAGCAGTGCTCTGAGCTAATTTTCCCCACCTTTAGTTGAGCACATTTTGGTGTCCCTCCCGGGACCCCCAGTTCACAGGGTAACAAACTTCCCAATTGTCAGAGCTGTTAGGCAGTGGAACACGCTGTCTTGGAGTGTGGTGGAGTCTCCTTTGGAGATTTTTAAACAGAGGTTGGATGGCCATCTGTTGGGACTGTTTTGATGTGTGTTCCTGCATAGTGAGGGGTTGGACTGGATGGTCCCTGTGGTCTCTTCCAACTCTATAATTCTATGATCCTATCTTTTGTTAAATACTTTTCAAAAAAAAAAAAAATGGTGAGAGCAGCTAAACAGTATAGGTATTTTGTGGATTAAAATATAGCAGCATTCTTTTAAAGACAAAAAATCTTCTGCCAATTCTCTCCCTTTACTGTTACGTCCCTTTGAATATTTACACTTACCAATATCTCTGAAGAATACCTCTCCTTTTCTTGGCCTGTGGATGGGGCTGTGCAAATAAGAGATCATCTTGACCCAGCTTTATTTAAAGACAACATTGCCTCTCCTAAGTAACTTCAAAGCCTTTTCTACTTGTGCATGTATTTATTTGAGAAAGTTTCTTTTATGCAGGGCCAAGGACAGCTTATACACAAAAAAGATTCTGACCAAGGATATCGGTTCCTTGTCGTGCATGGCTGAATGAAACCACGTAAGTATTACATGCAACAGTAATAATGGCCAGTGGTTTCCTTTTCACCTTGGTCTTTTGTAAATCCCATTGAGAAATAAATATTCCAGTCATGCCTATAAGAGGAGACAACCCAACACCCGAGATATTAACAAAGCCCTACTGTTAAGTTGATCACTTCACAACAGAGCCAGCTTTACCATTAGACAGAGGGAACTGCTGACATTGAATGTCATCAAAGGGCAGAAAATTCTTCACTGCTTAATTTCTTACAATGTAATTTTTACTGTCAGGAAGAGGTGAGGGTTTGCTGCTTAGGGTGTCAAAGCAACTTAGTTGGCCTTGCATACTACATACCTTGACTGGCCCTTTGCCACTGTGACCTAAGCAGCAAAATAACTTTGCCTGACTGTGCTTCACAACATCCGCCCAAAGTCAACAATCAAAATAGCCAACACATTAACTATAGATGTACAGTTTTCCTGGGTATCATGATATTTTAATCATTATTCTTTCTGCTGTGAGGAAGTCCTCCAAAATGGTGACCCTTTCCACAGCACTCTCCCATCGTGCATTGGGGTGAGAGAAGAACAGGACTGCGACGCTACTTCTGCATAATATTGTCACAGTCCTGTCCTATTCCCGTCCCCAGGTGGTGTGATCATGGATTAAATCATTGATGGGTTTTCCCCATCAATGACATACAATTGTGCCACCATCCCAGACTTACCTGTCCTGAAAAAACTGCAGAAGGACAATGGTTGTACTTCCTGCCCCAGTGCTGCCTGAGAAAGTACAGAAAGAAGAGGCATGGCCATCTGATCCCTCTTACAGGGAGCCAGCTGGTGCAGAGGGGAACACTCCCATTGTGCTTCCCTCCTGGCAGACCCACTGCTGGTTTCCCCACCGGGAAACTTCAGGAAAAAGTAGGCTTTGAAAAGGGCCTGTATGGTTTACAAGGCCTACTGGATGTACAGAATTTTTTCTATGAAAAAAACACAAGTCTCCAAAATCATGTGTAGTGCATAGGAAACTTGTTTCTATGAAAAAAGAAAAAACAATCAGAATTTTTTTTTCTGAGCAACCACCTCCCCACATGTACATTCCTCACAGAATGAGTCCTGAACTACAAAGGTTCTCACATCTCCAGGGTTCTTGTCATCTCTCCTTTGCGATTCAAAAATGTAAAAATATTCTTTCTATGCCTTTATTCTAAGATGACTATAAAACAGGCAATATTTGCCAAACTTCCAGTGAATAATTAAGCTGCCAAAGAAATGCTTTACCACTTATGAACTGGCATCCTGCTAGTAAGTTACAATATTGTAAGTCTACCTTACAACATCTCAACTCATTTTTTTGTAGGGATGTAATTCTTCACTAAGATTTTTTTTCCCCCCAATGGTAACCATGAGTAATTTTAACAATTTTCTCCCCACTGTGAGAACGTCTTCTAAAACCATGCAGTTTTCAAAGGCTATTTGTAATTTGAGACTTATTTATTCTGTGCATAATTTACACATGGCTGTTTTGCAAATAAGGAATATTTTCTGCACAGAAAACAGCATTTCTGCTTGGAAAATAATATTTCAATGCAGAAATATTAATTCCTGTGCAGAAAATGCCATTTTCTATGCAAATCAATCACCTGAGGATTTTATGCAGAATAAATCCCCAATTACAGCATATTTTGTGAAGGAATCAGCATTTTCTTGCATGAATTGATATTTCTGCATTGAATTATTATTTTTCGTGGAGAACTTGGTGTTTCCTGCAGAGAATATGCTGACTTTTTACACAAAACAACCATGTGAGAATTGCATTAGAATACTTCCTGAACTGTTAAGACGTTTATCAATCCAGGATTGTTCTCACCATGGTTTCTCGACACTTGAAAAATATTTTTCCCCAAACATTTTTTGAATAATTTCAAATATTAATTCCATCCCTACTTTTTTGGTCCTTTCATAGGTTGGAATACACTGACCATATCACTACTAAACTCCCCTAAAAACCACCTTGTAAGCCATGTAAACCCCGCCCCCCAACAGAGCTACTGCCCGATTACCAAAGAGCAAAGATATCAGTGGGGATATGTCCAGCTATTTTAGTTCAGCTGGATGTGCTACAAGCATCTCATCTGCATGATTGTCATAAGGATCCCCGAAGGTCACTGGTAGCTATCACAGAATGTCCAGCTGAATGAAACTAGCCGGATGCATCACTATTGATTGCCTTGCTCTCTGACAATTCAGAAATGGCTATGTTGGGAGAAGGCTACACAGCTCACAAAATGGTTTTGAGGGGCAGCATCAGGCAATGGAACTATGGAGACATAGCAAAACAGGACACATACATCCCCCGAAGTGGGGTGTCAGTCAGTGTCTTTATCTGACATCTCAGATATCATTGAGAGAAGATATGGAAACAAGCCAGTTGATAAACCAGAATGGCATGAGTTACTCTCTTCTCTTGTACTCTAAACACAGGGGTAGTATGATGCAGGGAAACTTTCTCACTCTCCTTGTGATTATAACTCTTCTATAATTTATGTTGTGAAACAGTGATCTTTTGTTCTAATAATTCACACTTTGGTAAAATGAATTGCAGGTATGATGGGCCCTATCCATGCTGGGACCCCAGAGGAAAACAGACGTTGCTGGCAGGTGCATGTTTACATTTGTTCCTGTTCCAGTCCACAGTCAGGATCTTTCACGAAAGGTTCTCACAATGGTGAATAATCCTACCATGGAGATTACTATTCCTCCTGGGCTGGAAACAGTAAAGATTCTTTGTAATCTCACTGAAGATTCTTGGGAGATGGATATAGCAGATGTCCCTTTTAATCCCTAGCAATCCTTCTTCTAAAATCTTTGTTTCCTCATACTGTAGCAGTGAGCTTCTTGGACAGTGGGGAGGAGGAGATAGAATCAATTCTCCCAGAACTTCCAATGATGATCAGTGTTCTCTTATTGGTAATAGTGGCAGAGGGAAAAAATAAACAAAACAATCTCACTAGAGGTCATTGGGTAAGTGGATGTCTTGGTCCCTCATCCCATGATCCCTAGATCTCAACAAACAAGGAGCAAACTTTTCGTTCCTTATTAACTCTATATGTTTGGGAAAGCATGCATGTTAAGCCACAGTTCTTTGTAAGCTTCTGAATTCCCAGCCAACTTGCAGGGCCTCTAAGAGCTGGCACTGGACCCAGGGAAAGATGTATGATCTGTCCCCCACCCCGACCCCATCCTAAATTTAACAATAGACATTGTAGCCCTTTCTTGGCTATTCAGTTAAAAAAAATATATTGCAATGTATTGTTTATTGTTTTCTTAGTCTAATTCCCTCAAAGGCCCAAGTCTTTTTGGGGGAGAAGGGTATTCCTCTCCTAGCAATTCTCTTCTGCTTTGTTAACACATGGTGCAATGCACAGGACTGATAAGGTTGTTTATTCTTCATCTTACTCCTCAAAATTAAGCATATGCCAATTTTATATATAACACCAAAGTGGCAAACAAATAAGTTCTCAGTAATAATCATAATGGTGAAAGAAAAAGTAAAGAAGGGAGAGGAGAGGAGAGGAGGGGAGAGGAGGGGAGAGGAGAAAAAAAAAGGCGGTGTTCTGTTTAAAAATTCACTTGGCAAAATCTCTTTACATAAGCATCTACATAAATTTTAATCTGCCACTCACAAACTGGTAGTGAGAAACTGTTTTTGCCTTTGTTTAATGAGCTTTTTAAAGCACTTTATTAATTTTCTCCTAGCTCCTGAAGATGTGTTCAAAACCAACCTCAAAAAGTATACTTGGCCACCTACCTGGCAGAAGAGCATATTGCTGCAGTGTAGCCAAGAAAGCAACACTGATTTACATTGCCTGAAGACACAGTTAATGTTGTTTACTAATTTCAGGCTTTGAGCTGATTTACAATTAGACATAGCTTGAAAATACCCCCCCTTTTTAAAAAAAAATACAGTAGAATAAAAAAGATTGTAGTACAATACTGTTAGATGAAGCAGGGATAGAACCATTTAAGTCCTAAGCCAATATTCTGCATCACGTGCTGGGTTAAGTAGACTCAACTAAGTAACCTCTTGGGGCTTGATCCTCCCCAAAACCTAACGGAAACATCATTCAACCATGCTTTAATCATCAGCGGAGTAGTCCTCCTTCTCCTCACGAAGATGATGCCCAGTAAAATAGGTTGGGCAGGGAGAGTTATGATTGTGACAATAGTGTCACAATCACTACTAAGTAGTCATTGTAAATGCAGAACAGATATGAATGAGAAAATCTTGGTAACTGTTCTGTGTACATGATTGTTATTGTTAGTTAAGTATATAGAAGAAGAATGTGGGGCTATGTCTCTCTGTGCAAAAGGGAGAAGTCTTATTTGAACGTTTTCAACATTGCCACTACATGTGTTATACTTCTGGACCCAATATACTAGCCCAGAATAACTTGCAACACAAACCGCTACATATCTGGTCAAAACTAAGCCCTACTTTATTAGTTAGGTTTACTCTAATGTAAATTTAGCTAAAGTTCTAGTGAATATCAAGGATTAATTGAGCTTTGAATGCCTTTGTCCAAGTTGAGCTATGGAGGGTGGGAGTAGAACACAAGCCCACAGAAAACCAATCACAATGAATTAAGAGTGCTCTTTCAGTTTTCAGTGCAGCAGCATAAAAAGAGTTTGTCTGTGCTAAGTGGAGATGTGAAAGAAAATTGTTCTTCTTAGTTTGTAAAAATAGATTTAACCCATTCACCGCTTCTAAAACAACACAGAAATGGGCACAATTTGCTATAGAAATCATTGTCTTTCTGGGCTTGTGATGCATTTGCTGAATGTGTTCATTTGAAAAACACACCAAGATTTGCTGCATATATTTCTAAAATGTGCTGATAACATTTTAGAACAATGAGGTCTGTACCCATTGATGGATCTATGAAGGTATACACTTGAAAAATTTGAAAAAATGTACATGTGCACATATCTTTTTTTTTGTTTGATTCTAATGTTGAATTTCTGAGTGCTTTTAATTATATTGTAATCATTTTAATGTGTGAGCCACTTTGAATCTCAGTCACAAAAAGCTGGGGCATAAATCAAGGTAATGACAACAACTACAACAATAACAACAACAACAGCTTCTCCTGTATAATTACCAACTGTAAGGCTAATTGTAGTTCTTCAGACTGTAGATGTGTTGTAAGAATGGAAAGAATATTAAAAAATATTTAAGAAATTGTTCAGAAACATGCTGTAGAGAAACTTTGATGAAAAGAATCCTGGACTGATTAGAATCTTTATAGTTTAGGACTGCAGAAAAAATCACATGTGGTCCTTTTGCACAGGGAACTGCATAAGAATATTGTTTTCTGTGCAGAAAATGCTGACTAGAAGCCCGTTGGGGAATTACAACTGAATAACCACTGTTCTTACGTGACTACGCAGTGAGTCACAGCCCAACCCCCTTTTCCCACTTACTGGGAAGCTACTGCTGCAATTGACAGGAGTCCATTGCCCATTCATTTGGGAAGCTGCTGACTTATGTTCCCACCCCTTCCTGTGAGTGATCTCTGTTGCAACAGGCAGAAACAGTGGCCCTGTTGCAATTCCCACATGCACTGGAAATGGAGTGCTTGAAGAGAAGTGAGAACATCAATCAGCTACTTCCCCAATAACAAGGGAACAGTTCCCCACCAATTGCTGTGTGGTAAGTGGGTTCCAGGGGACTTTTGTGGTCCCTACATGCCCCCTAAGGTAGGTTACACATTTATAACTCCTTGGCAGGATTCCAGTCATTGTTTTCTGTGCAAAGCAACCAGGTGGTGATTTTGCATAAAATAAGCTCCAATTTGTAAATAGGCTTTGAAAGTTGTGTGGACTTTTTCGGAAAGTTGCTGAAATTACGCATTGCTTCCTTCAAGAAGAAACTTATTAAAAAATTACATTCCCAGTGTGGAGAGTGTTTATAGTGCAGGTCTCCTTACTGAACATTCTGCTATGAAAAATGAATGTCTACAGAGAGAAATCTTGTTTTCCAGGTAAAGGAAAACGCTAAGCCTTGCAATTTATGAACACCTTCCATCACCATCTACATCTACATGCAAACCAGGAACAATTGTGTCATCTAATCCCATGCTAGTGGGATAATAAACCTGTTCAGGATTTTAGCCCAATTTCCAATGAAGCTATCTATGGGAGTTGATCTTATTTTGGGAATACATTTGGAGAGCTCCTGCAAAGTTTGGATTAGAACCCTCAGTAGATTGATTGCTCAAATGGAAGCCCCCAGCTGCTTTTGTATTTGAAAGTTTGATGCTGGGATCCATGATAGCAAAAAGAAAGGCTGCTTGGCATTGACAATATAATGGATGACCTTGTAAAATATGTATGAACATGTGTACAGGGAAGTAGGAGTAGAGATACATTTGAGAGTGTGAATGGAGAGAGCTTCGGCTAATTAGTCAATGCAAAACATGTTTATCCACATTGCAGTCTGTGAAATGAAACATTGGGAAAAGCATCAACATTCATCACCACATCGCTAGTGCCCAGGTTGCTCAACCTTTTGCCATTGACAACATTAGCATCAATTAGTGGAACAAGGCAGTGAATTAATTTATTTAGAATATTTGCTTCATCTCCATAAGCATGCTGAGATCATTTCAGAGGCATGCCATTCACAAAGGGGATTTCAAAGGACAAAGGGGATGCTAAGGTTGTGTTGCTAACATCGATGCAGGGAAGAGATCAGCTACATACAATCTTTGAATATTGCCCATCAATTACTGCCATTCCAAAAGTCTTTTCAATATGCCTGTGTAGTTTTGCATTGCATTTTAGAATTCTTTTTATCCTAACAGTATAATTAATGGGGGAGTGAAAGATTCTTTCTCCCCCACCCTTTAGCATAGCAAACATTTATCTTTTGAGTGCACAATGCTTGAGACATAATAGCAATTACAAACAGGAGATGTAATCAAATTATTGTAACTAATAAGACAGAGGCCAGTTCTGATGAAGGTTCATGGGGAAGCCTGTTTCAATGTACTCCATTACAATGACTGACTGTACCTTAGCCAAGGCAGAATGTATTGCCTGTTTACCAGGGTCTTGTGCAACAACAGCCAAGAAGAATAATGATGTTCTTGAAGCTGAACCTTGAACTGAAGTCAGAAATTCAGAAAGGGACAGTTTTTTTATGAGCATGAAAAGGATTACAAATTTCATGTTTGAAATTTCTATTACTGTTCATGTAGTTAAGACCGTGATTTTTATGTTACTATTGCAATATGTCAACAGATGAGTACAAATATTGGTGAAATTTACCAAGCTAATGTTCAGAAGTGAACTAGGGAGATGTGGGCCAAAATCCAACATGCCAGTAGTGCTAGAGCAGCAGCACAATGGAACTTCCTTCTGCTTAAGGTTCCAAGACCATAGGGTTTAGTCTGAAGGTTTATGATCCTGGCTGTGCTCTCCCAGGTCTCCTGGCAATTGGGATGAAACTCTGGATGAGAGCACTGCCATGTAAATGTTAATTGTCTCTGTGTTAATGCTGGACTGGCCACAGCTGCTGCTCACCAAAAGCTTTGGAGGTTTTTAAGCAGAGGCTGGATGGCCATCTGTTGGGAATGCTTTGATGTGTGTTCCTGCATGGCAGGGGGTTGGCCTGGATGGCCTCTGTGGTTCCAACTCTATGATTCTATGAAAAGCTACTTGACTTCAGATCATGAGAACCAGCTGCTTAGAATTTCCAGGACATCTTCTTCCTATCCTCCACGCTCTAAAACCTCTACCAGTGCGATGGGTTAGTGGCTGGGAATGCTGCATGGAGTGAAAAAGGACTGAGCTCACATGAGGGAATAGACAGTACATGTAAGCAGAGCATAAAGAGAGCACCAAGATCTGAGCCTTGATGTCAACAATTCTATTCACAACAGCACAGGTTTACCAATTGCTCTCTTTTATTCTCCCATTTTGTATTAGTACAAGGAAGAGCAAAACCCAATGTAGAAAGGAGAATGAGAGTCAAACTTTGGAATGGAGGAAGTATATGGATTTAATATGGGTAGTGCTTAAAAATGGTTTCACTTGGGAATCCGGCTGGCACGGTACTACAGCCTGGTATTGGAATCCTATTGTTATGGTTCTGGGTGGGTAAGTCCCATCATATCTTCTTGATATTCTGAATTGTGATTTTTTTTAAAAAAAAATCCTTTGTTGCACTGCAACTCCCATTTCATACTTTAAACCCACAGCATGGAAAATTTTTGCAAGCTTCAGTGGGCTGTAGTTAACTTTGTGGAGGATCACTAGACAAGACTTATTACCAGCACAATACTCTTAAGCACAGCTACTCAGAAATGAAGTCCCACTGATTTCTATAGGACATAGTTTTAAATGTAAATAGAACTACTGCCTTCAAAACCATTAGTGTTTACCCCTCAAGATTCCCATTTGAAATCTCCACGCTGCTAGTGTCCCTCCTTCCAAAAGCAGTTTTCTTGTGAATGGCATGAAGATAAGATTGTAATTCTTCACTAAGTTTCTTCTCAAAGGAAACAGTTAATAATTTTAACAATTTTCTTCCCACAGCAAGAAAGTCTTCAAAAACTAAGACTATTCACAAATCAAGGTTATTCTGTCCAAAATTTTCACATGGTTGTTTTGCACAGAAAACAGTATTTTCTGGAAGAAAACAGCATTTTCTGGGCAGGGAATAATGTTTGCTGACCAGCCATGGCAATAAGGAGACCAGACAACAAAGAATGGGTTTAAAGGGGGCCATTTTTAACTATTAACCTATTTAACCTTTAACCACTGAGAGATACAAAAAGGGGAATCAACTTAGCATGGGAGCAGCTGAGTAAGGTGGTCTTACCCTGACCTCACCTCCATCTTCCTGTGGGTGAAACACTTGAGCCCTGGGGAGAACACAAATGCTGGGTTGTTTACTGGTTGTCTGGAACACCAACCTGAGTCTCATTGGTCTTGAACCTACTGGAAGACCAACCTGAGAAACTCTCATCCAAGTCACATGACTTAAAGTGAGGGCTTAGCCTTCAGGCCAGCCCCAAGGGAAATTTACCTGGTCTTGTAGCCTAAAGAGGAGGTTCAGAACCCTCCCCTTCACCAAACAGTTCCATAGGTGTTCACTGAATTCCTCATTTGTCTTCCCCCACTACCTGCCACTAATAAGGGGCAAGTGTCTGTTTAGCCGCATCCTCCCACCCCAGGCTGGCCAAAAGGGTCCCTACTCCATGCTGCAGATCTCCCAGGCAGATTACCTGCCTCCAATGAGTGAATACCATCAGCTCTGTAGAGATCAGACTTCTGAAAAATAAACTAGGTTGTAGCAAAAAGTGTCCTAATCCCTTCATTAAAGCATTTTGAATCTCCCTAGTCACCCTTCTCCAGGCTCTGTCAATGCACCAAGAGCCCCCTTCACCCTGCCATACCTGTTGGGGCACAACAGCACAGCACATTATGGAAACCCTAAGTTAGTTGGACTGTATGATCTGTGGAGGGATGGTGGATGATAGGATTTATGCAAATCACAATAAATCTTCCCTCATTCCACTGAGCTCTGACCAAACGTGGTCAGAGTCAAGTGCAAAACAAAACACATAGAGCAGAGTTGATAAACACAGCAGCAAAAGCGTGTGCAGCACAGTGTGATATGCAGCACTGCTCTGACCCCAAAACTCACCCACTAAGGAACACTATCACACACTGTTGTCTTCCAAGGATACCTGGAGGCTTTTAATCTTCTGTTCCAATATATATACATATGTACAGGATTCTCAGATCCTCCAACAGAGATTCAGCATTCCATCATCAACACATCAAGTGGAGATACGCTCTGGCAAAGCCTCTGGCCAACAATCAGGCAGATCGAGAGAAATGTTGGCCAGATCCCATCTCCTTATATACATAGGACTAGCTGATGTAACCCCCAGCCAGGATTTCATGTCCCATGGCTGATGTAACCCCTTGTCCTGGTTACATTACACTGTGACTCAGCTTTTTGTACCAAGGGGATTGCCTCATGACATGCATAGTCATTCCCCCAGGTGCTTTCCACATGTACATCATAAGTATTTTATTGGACCAAAGGTCACAGCAAACCTTTTCCAACATGACCCTCATGTTGTGAATGGCTTGAATAATCAGTGCTTTGTCCTTCAACAAACTTAGGTCATTACCCTGCAGATACATGACCAAAACGTGTGGCAGAGGCCTCTTACACTACCCAAACAATATTGCAACAGGTCACACCAGCAAAGGCCCCTGTTCCCTATCCAATCAACCACAGCCAGATTGCTCAGTCCCAGGTAGGATCTGAAATGGCAACTGAAGGCATGGCATAGCACCCAAAAGAACATACAATGGCCACAGATCAGGACCTGATGCCTCACTGGCCATAATCTACCATCTGAATGAAACAACAAAGCAACAATAAGACACATTAATATTGAAAATAGTGAACATATATCTAGTATGCCAAAGACTTCCAGTGCCCAGTCCTCTGAATAAGTTGGGAATCCATACCTATTGCTGATGCAGTTGAAGCAGCCCGAGTCCCGAACAAGCGGGGACCAAATTTCTCTCTTAAAACCAACAAGGATAAGGGCCAGGAGGTGATGGATGAAAACTGGCATTTGGGTAACGGCAACAAATCAGAATGGCAAAACAAAGGGCCAAAGTGGGACCACCTGACTTGAACATAATTCTATAAGGTAGAAATTGGACATAGAGACTGGTTATTGCAAGTCTGAAGCTGTAAATGAAATCCAGCTCTATTTTGATCTGGTTTGGCTGAACGTATGGTAAGGGCACATGATGTGTTCCCTAGCTAAGTTTCTGGAACTCCAAAGCCTTTCTTGAATTGTAGTCCCATGACTAGCATACTTATTCTCAAATCACTAAAGAAAGCAGTCAAAGAAGCTGCATTAAATAGGAAGATTTTATATTGAGAGGTGCAGATACCTGCCCAAAGTCCCCCAAACCCTTACAGGTATTTGGGGACAAAGGTTTTCTGTTATCTTCCACTTTCATGAGACCACCTTTGCAGAACCTTACAAATGTGAAAGTCACCTATAACATCCTGAAAATTTGGGCTTGAGTGGAAAAGCCAGAACTGACAATTAGGCTCCAATAGACTGAGGAGACAGCCCTCTACCACTGAGAGAAACATAGTATTGCAGAAGATGAGGAATAGGCACAAGCCACTCATCATTCAAACCCTCCTATAGTCTAAACTCAGAAAATCCCTTCAATGCCGTAATATAACTCTTTCTGGCACTGGAGCCAAGGATAGGCTAATGATGCTCACTACCTGACCCTTCCAAGCACCCACAGGTCTACTGGCATTGGGTTTGGAACAATAGCTGCATCTGGCATCAGCTGTCTGAAGCATTCCATCTGTGTGCAGAACAGAACATTGCTATGCTGTTGTCCACCCCAGCCACACAGAACATATGGGTATTATATTGCACACACTGAAGGGTAAAGGCCCTAACCAATCTCATAACCCTGGGATGACAAGGAATTAATGTTTGGCACTGTGGCCATGTTGTTGCACCAGAAATGAACAGAAGAGTTACCTAACTTCTCCAACCATATCCAGACAGTGGCCAAGATCAGGAAAAGTTCAGGAAATGTAAGGTAAGCTGTAAGGCCAGCCTCAATCCAATCACGAGAACTGAAATGGGAACATCATTGTCTCATAAAATAAACTTTAGAGCCCATTGACCCTGTAGCATCCGAAGATACTCCTAAGGCATACCTCATACCGAAAGGATATCCCATTGAAAGTAGTGAGAAATTCCAGTCATATTCCAAGATCCTTCCTGATCCCTTGCATGAGTCTAATCCTGTGATGTGGTTTGCTAACTCCACATGTGTCGTCACAGGGACACATGAAAAGCCCTACCAAAAGCCACTGCACAATAAGCAAAATTTAGATGACCAATGGAACTTTAGATGACCAATGGAACTTGCATATCACTTTCACTCCTAATAATGAATTCAGGTACAGATTGGTGACAGGACTGGAGACAAATTAGGACCAGTAAGAAGCAAAGAGGCAATATAAGCATCCTCGACTGAAATCTGAAATATGCAGGATATATTTTAATTTTCTTTAAAAAGAAATCAAACTGAAAGAGGGCATTGCCCAAACACAACTCAAAGAAAAAATGCATGTGTTCAGTATCCGCATAATGTTGAACGTCAATTGAGGAAGAAAAACAGAAGATGTAGGAGGGGTGGAAATGTGTTGTCCAGCCAAGAGTATAGTAAAACTGTTTTCCTGGAATCTGTTTCCAGGCAGGAGTACAGTAAAGCTGTTTTCCTGACAAGGAACAATTGTGCAAGTATGCTCTTCTACATTGTGCTGCAAATCCCATTCAGAATGTCTAACAGCAATCAAGTACATATTTAGATCTGCTTGGAGGTCACCCATTTTAGAGCAAGTTTTAGGAAGTTCACACAGTTCTACCTCAGGCTGCAAGTTCTCCCCACCCAGTCACCTCTGGAACATATAGATCTTTTCGTGGTGACAGAGCAAACCTGCACTGACCTTATGATGCAAGAGTGTCTGCAAGAACAACAGGCAGAAGAAGCATAGATAAAATTCCACAGAACAGAAAAACCAGGAAAGACAGAAGGTCCATATACCTCCTTTGGCTATAATCCATAAAGTAGTGATATAGAGACAGGTCCTTTTCTGGCCATTCATTGCATCCCTAATGAATTCTCTGCTGAGAAAACAAGATAAACAAAGTGTCTAGCAGTGCCTTGGGAAAACAGTTCATATTGATCATGGCAAATAAGGAAGCAGCAAGAGTGTGACTTGGAACTCAAGCCAGGAGATGACAGCAAATCATTTGCAAATCAATAGATTTAAGTAACAAACCGCAAAACCATCAGACTTTTAAAACAAGCTCTTTTATTAAGAACATTTCACAGCTTCCAGCTGAGATGCCACAGCCTTGAGAAGCATCTCTAATCACTATGATTTGGCCCCTTTCATAATGGCTTTGTAGCTGTGTGCGGTGAGCTGTAATAGGTTATATAGCAAGTGCCACCATGCTTAAAGGCTCACATCTGTGTTCTGCTTTCCATCTAGAAGGTTTACACTATGGGTGCAACCACAGCCGAGAAGAATGAGAGTTAGAGTGGAGCTTATACGTAGTGAACAAATTTGCCTTAAAATTTGTTGGTACATGTTTCCTTTTCTCGGTATACTAAAGTGGTGATATCCTTGTGATGCTAAACTGCCTTGTCTCAACAGAACCTCCAGCTAGACAGGAAGAGTTCCTTGATATTTGGAGAGCGATTGAGTTATATGGTTTGGTGATGAATAGTAATTAAAGACTTCATGTGGGAAAAAACCCACATGTACCTTGCTTTAAGCATTTGTATATGAGTTCTGAGGGGAAACGCATCTATTTTGAATAAAAAAAATGGCAAAAATAATGTGCCTACTTTTTTAAAAAATGTGCATAAACATTCTTTAGTCTATAGAAAAAAAGATGTGCAAGTCAGGCAAATTATTCAAATAACTGAGCTGGGAAACTGCACTGTAATATGTATGAATTTCAGGGTCCTTTCACACTACACAATTAGAGTGCTATGATCTGACTCCAATAGCCATGACAATTTCAACCTGGGGGGTGGGGGAATGATTTAAATTTGCAGCCAGAGAGCTCTTGTGCCTCTCTATATTACCACCCCCAGCATTCCAGAGGATATAATCATGGCCGTTAAAGAATTATAGTGCTTTATTTGTCTAGTGTGAAAGGGCCCAAAGTTGCTCAATGCAATGTGAAACACAGACAGGAAATAAATGCAAAACAACATCATTGGGAGAGCCACAACTTCATCCAATAAGGCTGAAGCAAAGGAAGCATTAATCTACCACTCTAAAGGTATAGCAATGTCATGTGATAAACACCATAGACTGGAATGTTTAGATTGATGGATGGAAACTTGTTGGAGTTTTACATCTTCATAAGCGGACTTATGTCTGCAGGAATTAGAACTGGGCAATTCTGTAATATCTGTATCCAACAGAGTGCTGCTGTTATGTTACTATATAGCAGAGCTGGCAAAGTGCCTAGTGGGACCAATGCACAATAGGAAGCACATTGCGTTGTTCCCAAAGAGCACCATGTCAACCCCAATGTGCACTGGGCACCAATGCACATCATTCACTCTTGCTGGAGTGCTCATGTGCATCTTTCGAGTTTAGTAAAGGGGTTTCTCAATTGCTCTGCTACATAGCTAAATATACATAAAATTATGTAATAGCAGAATTCTGATTTTTTTAAAAAAATTATTTTGTATATTGTCCAGAAAACTGTTGTTGCAGAACAATTGATAAAATAAATGAGAGTGTGAATAGATACATATCTCAGAATCTCTGGTAAGAAATTGATACTGTGAACATAATTTCCATGGGGACCCAAATCCTTCTATGGAACTGAGAGGATGTTTTCCTTCGGTTCTTCCTGTCTCTAGTTTTTACTCCAGTGCTTCTGACAACAATATATGGTGGCTGTTTATTTAGAGGTAGACAGAGATTAAGTTTTGGTACAACAACCAAGGCATAAAATGTAATATATGCACAATCCAGTACAATGTTTCAGAAGACAATTTTACTTGAAATGATCCAGAAAAAAAGGGAAAGATAAAATGGTTTTTGCCACATGAAGCCTCATCAACCAAGGCCCCAACCCTCAGCATGATAATGCATGTTCAAGCTTGAAAAGCAGTATTTTCTGATTGTGCAATATGGATCACTTGATGGCTCATAAATTCAATCTATTATAATGAGTTTGCAGAGGAAAATTATGTTGTAGAGTGTTATCTAAACCTGAGCAAAGAGGTTCATCAATAGTTATTCCGCAAATATCCATGCTGTGTTTAGCATATTCATGGAAACTGCAGTTTTTATCTACCCGTTTCTTGTGCAGAAGCATATTTTAAAATAATTCTGCCTTCATTGCAAACTTTCCCATTAAACCACAGACAGGCAGCTGGCACTTTTGAAGCAAATGTTAATTGAAATACCACTTTGTAAATCTACATGTGGCGTTCCCTGTACTGCACTGTGGGGCCCAATTGTCTATCACGTGTATTCATCATTCCCATTAATGTTAATTGGAAGTCTGTGGGCCTATGAAGGTGACAGTTCCTTATGTTTTATTCAGACAATAAAAAGTGTATGTGAGGAAGTTAGTGTGAGGAGATTGACTGATTTTTTTCCCCAAAAAAACATTTGATCATCACTAGAATGTCAGGAAAAAAAATATATATCTGAACTGACTGGCAATTTATAGAATACAGTTCCTCCCACAGGAAGAGTATCTTTTTGGAATATGAAATTGTCACTTGCCCCACTCATTTGAATTAATTCCATGCCCAGGAGCATACCCTGAACTAGTTTTCACATAAAAACATCAAGGTTAATAGGCCATTAAGGATCTTTTTGCACAACTATTTTTTTTAGTGAAAAAAAATTAGGGTAATTTAGTGAGCCTCAAGATATGGCAACTTGCAGTGTTGCTGCACAAGGAGCTTAGAATACATGACAAGTATAGTGGGAACTGACCTTGTAGTAACTCCTTTCTGATTCAGAGACTGCCATGGCATTGGCTCATAGAAATTTTCCTAGATTTTCTCCTTCACACCATTTAAATAGACACAGAGTTAGAATTCAAAATGTGACAGAAGATCAAAAATGTGAACCATATTGATTCATTTTCAAGTTGTGCTCAGTTCTACTTTGAATGAGGCTGGGTCCAAAATGGACCTCTTATCCCACTATATCCAGTCTTTTCCGTTTTTGTCCATCCTAATAGAGAGGTGGCATTTTTTTTGTTTTGTTTTGTGAACCCCTCAGGACTTTTTGTGGCTCACAAGACCTCCCAAAGGCCCCACACTGCTACACAATGGAAACAGGGCAGATATCACCTCAATTTGTGAAGTACCGCTCCTGGTAGCAGATGGCTAAAATATTACTTTTCTAAGGCAGAGGATGGATGGATGGATGGATGGATGGATGGATGGATGGATGGATTTATTTATTTATCTGAAATATTTCTGTATTTCCTCCCAGCCCACAAGGGCCCCCAAGGCAATGAAGAAATAAAAAAATTAAAACAATACAAAGATTTAAAAAAAATTAAAACACATTAAAATACTCTTTAATAACTCCTGAAAGCAGTCTAGAAACAATCCTGGAATCCAGTTTTGAAACAGTTAAATCAGCAATTTCAAACACTGCCAACTGCAGAGGATGCAAGGATTAATTTTGGTCCCCGTGATCCCATGGCAGGTTGCACTGCCTCTCACCCGAATCATGCAAATGCACAACTAGTAATAACTTCCAATCCACAATTCTGGATAATGGCATGGAACACATCAAAACAAATTATAAGAAGTCATAAAATCTTAGAGTTGGAAAGGACCATAGGAGCCATCTTGTCCAACCCTCTGCTGTGCTGGAATACAAAACTATACTCTTGAGAGATGCCCACCTAACCTGTTTAAAGACCTCCAAAAATGAAGACTCCCCCACTGTCCAACTCACACTCTTCCACTGTCAAATAGTTTTTACAGTAAAAAAGTTCTTCCTAATGTTCAGGTTGAATCTCTTTTCTTACAATTTGAACCTACTGGTTCATGTTCTATCCTCTGGGACAGCAGAAAAGAAGCTTGCTCCATCTTATACATGACATCTCTTCAGATATTTAAAGATCACTATTACGTCATTTCTCAGGCCATTTCTGCACCGGGCTTTTGTAATGGTGCAGAGCGACCTCTCACGGAGGTATTCTGTACTGTAGAGTGGACTGGCGTGGACTACTTTTTGTAGTTCCACACCAGAATCCACTCAGGGGTGGCCGGAACTAGTCGCGCTGCGTGTTTTTTAAAAACCTCTTTCGAGAGGTTTTTAAAAAGCACGGAGCGCGCAGCCCCATGCCGCTCCGTTGTCCGGCTCCAACGCGGATTCGCAGGCGCGCGCAAGTGTGTGCCTGCAGATCAGTCAGGGGCGGGCTTCCAGCTGGCGAGCTTCTCCGGTTGGTGGAGAGCCTCCACCAACCGGAAGCCGCCATTTGGGACGCTGGAGGACTGTGGAGCAGCGAGCTCACGCTGCTCCGCGTGGCGACGGACTTACCCGGCTGCCAGTAAGCTCTGTTTTAGGGTGTTTTCACCCATTCCCCCCCCCACATGTGGAAAGGGCCTCAGTCTTCTCTTCTCCAAGCTAAATATACCTAGGTCACTAAGTCATTCCACATAAGGATTCCATATAAGATTTCCAAACCTTGATAATCTTGGTTTCTCTTCTCTGGACATGTTCCAGCTTGTCCTTATCACTCTTGAACTGTGTTGCCCAGAAGTGGATGTAACATTTCAAGCGAGGTCTAATTGAAGCAGAATAAACTGGCATTACTACTTCATCTGCACATATAACTCCTGTTGATGTAGCCCAGAATTGCATTGGAATTTTTTGGATGCTGTATTATTTATTGATTCATGTTTGACTTGTACTCTGCTAAGACCCCTAGATCTTTTTCATAGTAAAACCAGTTTAAAATGTTAGAACTAGATCTGGTGGAGCGAGGGCTCATCCTGCCACTGCAAGACCATCAACTAACAGTGAACAAAGGAGAAGACTCTTTCCCATGTGCCCAACTTACACGCTTTTGCAAACAGAGTGTCCTCGAAAGGGTCTCTCCCACAGCTCATAATAACCAGGAAGGTACATATCAAAACAAGTGGTCTGTAAGATTAAAACCAAGCCTTGAACTGAGCCTGGGGAAAAATGGCAACCTGTACTGGTGTAACATGATCACTGTATCATGTATAAGTTAGTAGCCTCAATACTGCATTTTGCACCAACTGAAGTAGCCAAGTCTTGAATACTCTGCAAGTGCAGCCCTCTGCACAGTACATTGCAATTGTTTTAAACTATAAAATTGTTACAAGCTTCTTAGTTGTATTTGGCTGACTACTATTGGAGCAAGAATGTTGAAATATATGGGCTAAACACTGATCAGGTAAACTATTTTCTAATATAAAAACCCACTCTTACTTTTATATTTGGTCTTAGTTAACTATGTTTTTTAGCCTGTCTTCTTGAATTCTTATGCAGGTTGGGATTTGTCTGTTTTGTGTTTGTTATTTTAAATGTGCAGCAACCTATGGCTAAACACTTAATAAAATATTACTGAAGACCTGACAACTCAACTGAACACAATGTGTTTTCTGCTCTATAGAGGCATGTCTATTTTGATGTTAATGTTTCAGAAATTATTTGATAGGCCATGCCAATAGAACCATGGAACTGAGTCATTCAGTTGGCTTGTTCTGTAACATGGTATGAAGACCTAATGCACTTAACATAAAAGAAGTGTATCCATTTTCCTTTGTGAAAATGTTGGAATGTTTGTTAAAATTGCCCACAGAGGCTGTTGAATAAAACAATTGAGAGGCTTTTGGCAGACTTTGGAATAACTGGATTTTAGAGCCAGGAAATAGTAATCAAGAATAATACCCTATGTTCACCACTTTTTATACTCATAACATGGAAGACATTGCCAAGATATTAAACTTCATTGAGTATGAGGCTATTTTATTTTATTTTATTGGTGGTGAAGTGTGTAGGAGAAGGTACTAATAGAGAGGTAACAACATGGGATAGGGGATAATTCTTATATATACTGCAATTAGCTCCACATGGAAGAAAACAATACAGATGCAGTGAGGAAAAATACATAAATAGTGGGAAGTAGTGCCAAAGCCACAGTACTTTGCTCTGTGAGAAGCACATCTTTGCTCCTCATCTTTGCTGCACAGTTTTATATACTGTTTAATTGCTATTGATTCTATCATAACACTATACATAAGTGAGCTCCATCGTTTCTAAATGTCTGTTACAATGCTTGTCTACAGTGACAGCACAAGAAGTTCTTCAGCATGTTGTATGTGTTTAAGGAAGAGAAGATAATTTATTCCCTTCTTGAGCATCACACATTTTTCAAAATGTGGCCTATTACCGGATCTTTCTGTGCCTCTCTAGGAAGCTTCTTCCTGTGCCTAATTGCTCACACATTTAATACTTTCCTCCCTCTTCAAATTAGGATACATTTTTTTCCTAATGTGCAGCTAATACTCCCCATTCCTCCAAAACCAGAAGAATTAGCACCTTCCATTAAAAAAATAAACAGTTGCATGTTTCATTTTCTTTTCTGTCTCTTACTCCTCAATCTATAGAAGCTCTCAGTGTCATCTGCATAAAGACATACATTGTAGGTTGTGTTTTCTTGCAATCAAAAGCCTTTGTATATCAAACAGAATAAATAATTATGCCTTACTAAACGCTTTCCTGAAATACACTTTCTCTGTCTCTCTCTTTCAGCACACAGAACAGAGTTGAATTAACCATGGTGGACTAGGAAATGGTTGTACAATTTCACATGTCTTTAACATCTCTGGAACTTTTTTTTCATCCCTTTCCTCTATATTTGTCCACTTTTCTGCTTCTGTCTCTCTTTGTGTTGTACACACATGCTCCCCCTTCCAGCAGTATAATGACAGGTTAGATGACATATGATGGGGCAAGTAACTGACTGCCCTCCAGAATTTGGGGCTGCAACCACAGATATGGTCTACGGCTATGGCAATTACAGTCCAAAACATGTGAATAGCATCACGTGGCCTGCTACTGACATAGCATAAAGGTATTTGCCTGGAAGTCTTAGGCTTCCCAAATTACTATCTTGCCACTCTGCCAGGAAAGTACAGTTTTCTAGATTATCATTCCACTTCATTCACCAGTAGTAATGGCAAACAATCAGTCACCTTTTACATTATTTACAGTAAAGTAAGCCCACACTATTAATGCTGGGTTATTAGTGAACCAATGTGAGGTTCAGAGTGTGGGTGAGAGGGGCTTCATCACCCCTGTATTTTCCTTCTGCCAGTTGGATGAGAGTATCTTGGTAGCAGTAGAAAGGCTATAGAAAAGGGCCATAAGAAATGAGGCACAGTTAAAAGCTCATTTTTCTGGCATGGAGTTTTCAACCTGATTTTTTATGTTCTTCTTTACAGTAGGTTCATAGCCTCAAAATAATTGTTCTCTCCTCTACCACGCAAGAGGGCAGATTGATTGATTGCTATCGTGTTGTTGTGTGCCTTCAGGTCATTTTTGACTTATGGTGGCCCTCAGGAAAACACATCACAGGATTTTCTTGCAAGATTTCTTCAGATGAGGTTTGTCATTGCCTTCCACTCAGGTGAGAGAATGTGACTTGCCCAGGGTCACCAGTGGATTTCCACAACTGAGCAAGGATTCAAACCCTGGTGTCTCAGAGTCTCGGTCCATCATTCAAACCACTATACCACACTGGCTTTCTATGACTGATGGGAATAAGGACATTGGGGGGTTGAAGAGGTTAATGTCACTTCCAGTGCCTTTACCCACTTCAGGAATGCAAACTCTGTGGTCCCAATACAGCTCTTTGGGCTCTCCTAGAAAGCCACACCTCCATCTACAGTATATCATCGAATGATGGTTTTCTTTCATTTGTACATTTTCCCTTCCCATTCCAAAAGATCCAGGTACCTCTTCTAAGACTTTCTTCTTCCAAGATTTGATCCCAACATTTTGAGAGACTACAATCCTATACTCACTCTACTGGGAGTAAACCCCACTGAATTTAATGGAACCAATTTCTGGTAGATAGGGATCAGGGAAAATATTTGCCACTTTTCGTTTCCTGGCTGAAAGATGGATTTCCTCTGGTCAGGAAGAATAACACAGTGACAAGAATGTTGCAGACTGTTTGCACAAAGCCAACATTTTGCACAAAAATGTGGTTACCTGGAAATGGGGAGAGAGTTGCATGAAAAATGTGCTTTTTGCACAGGGAACTATGATTTTTGCACAAATAAAGCCCATGTTTATTAATTTCCTGAAACATTTCAGGATGGCAAATCCCAGCTGAAAGCTACATCAATATTTGTTGCCCCCGCCACAGTGTAGAAAAAACTGCAAAAAAAAAAAAGTCAAATAATCACATCCCTACTCTTACATATGTAGTGGGAAAAGAGGAAAACTGCATTACAGGTGGATAAACTCAATTGAAGACCATGGTCCAAAGTTTGCAAGATCTGAGGTGGTCTGTCGCTTACAGTTTGAATGAGTACTCTCTCATTCATAGGTTTGCCATTAGGTGACGTCAACTTGATGGCAATTAATGTCAACCATAACTTATATACATATACAGGATTATGTTCAGGGGAACAGTTCGGTGGTGGGGGGAGAAAACGTTGGCCTCTCAAAAAAGAATGTTACTCTCCCCATGAAATTTTCCTTCAGCTCCCGAACTGCTAGCATTACAGAGACTGAGATGTTGAAAATCACTCACAACCAGAACTTCATTGTCTTTTTTGTCTTTGTATTCCCTTCGTCACTTCTCCTGTCATTTTCCTTTGAATGTCAAAACTGTATATCTAGATGCTCAAATGAAGTTTTAAGTTGCTATAATGTTAGAAATTCAGGGATTGAAAAGCAATTTAAATGGGGCAGTTAGAATTCCTACTTGAAGGGGGCAATGCTCTAATTTTGCCCCTCTCCTCATAGCTACACACCTGATTATGCTGTGAGACTTTGGAGAGCTGGCAATTGTATTGACCCTCTCATTAGATTCATTTTAATAGTATGGAGACAGTAGTCGCTGTATATTCAAAATTGTATTAGATTTGCACATAAAGTGGGATTTAAAGTTCTGTTTTTCCACACTTTAATGACTGAATTTAGTATCCTCATTTAACTCACTCATTCATTCTTGGCCAAGTGAATTTATATTAACTAGTCTTTAACAGAGAGATCCTTTGAAAAGTATATTTTTTTTAACCCCATGAAATTTCCCTGGAGATAAGTTTGTGTTTAAATTCCCCATGCTCCCCTTTAGCTAAAGAGACCAGCAAGCGACTCAGAACTCTAAAATACTCTATACACATAAAATGTCAGATGGATGACCTTTCCTTCTTTTTGCATTTAATGAAAAATAAGACTCATTTCCCACTAACTTTATACTGAGATGGATGTTTTATAGAAAATATCTGTTACTATGAAGCCAAAAGGGTAGGGATTGGATCCATTTAAAAGTCTGAAAGAGGGTGATATTCAAGACCAGCCTTATGATTAGGCAGAGTGAGATGGCTACCTCAGGCACTTCATTCTGGATATCAAGAAAGGACAGAGAAGACTTAGTTATGTAATTTATTGTTATTATGTGTTTATTGCTGAAAGGTGGATTAAGGTACAGGTTGAATTTTCTGCTTTTGGTGCCAATATAATTGGCTGGCCTTGGGTGTTTAGGAGAAGAGGGAAAAGTTTTGGCCCTACTCTCATAGTTAAGTGATATAACCCAAAAAGTTTTTTTCCCCCTATTTTTTTCAGATTCTTTTTAAAGCTTTGGAATTATTTTCATGAAATTCAAGAACCCATATGAGGTTTGTATAGCATGTGAAGTTATGCATGGATTGTGCAACACAACCTGTGTGCTGAAAGGTAATGTTGCACAACTGAATGCCCACCCCAACATGCAAGTGAATGCCTAACCACATGTAATGCATCACACGTGTTTCCATTTCTATTGTGTGCACATGTGCATCTGTTTAGCAAAATGGCTTTGCATGTACAACTCTGCTTCCACAACCTTGAGACGAATGTGGGTGTTCTGCATTGGATTAAAATATCCAGCCACTTCTGTGGAAGAGCTTACACCTGCATCAAGCATCGACAGGATACTGGCCTCCATCAGATTAATTATTATTGATTTTGGTGTTTCAGAAACTTCGTTTTGATTGATTTTCTGTCCCCTTAGATATTTTCTTGCATGCACCTCTTATTTTGCCCTTTTCAAACCAATGGAGACAGCCCCATCTCCACTGGTTTGTGTTTGGGGATGTAGAAAAATTGGTTGAAGGTGAAAAACAGCTTTCAGTCAATGAAGTAAGATGATCTTGGTCAGAATGGTAAGAATTCATCTCTGTCCCTAAAGGCATTCATTCCTTTCATCAGTAAAAAAACAACAACAACAGTGAAGATAGCCCAATTTCCATTTTGTTTCATTCAGGGAAAGAAGGGCTCCATGTAGGAAAATAGGAGGAGGAGGAGGGAAAATTCCCACTGAACTCTACCAAAAGCCTGTTACCCAAAAAGTTATTGGCAAGATTTGTCAGAATTTTGTACTCTCTCCATTTGTGTCATATAGTGAATAACCTGCAAGCCACAGACTTCACTCTGAAGTAGATATCAGTTTATATTAGTAGGAAATGCAGGCAACACAGCACACTTCTTCTGAAGTTGCTGAGACAAAGGCCATTTCCACCCTACACTGTTATAGTGCTATTATTCAACTTTCAACAGCCTATGGAATCCTGGGGTTTGCAGTTTAGGGAGAGGCATTTAGAATTCTCAGCCAGAGAGCTCTTTAGCCTCAGTAAACGACAAACCCCAGAAATCCATAGGATGTTGAAAATGGAATAATAGCACTATAACAGTGTAGTATGGAAATGGCCTAAAGCAGACATGGATCTCACACCTTATATAGATACAATTCCAAATTTTAGGTATACAAAGCTATGTTTGGAGATGACAATAAATTCACCATCACCCCACTTCTTCCAATAGTTCCCAGACCAGGATTTGGTTCCCATATCTCATCCTTGAGGCAGGCACTTATTTCCTGCCTCTTATCATAGACACACCAAGTTCTCAAAACACTCACCATTATACTTTGACCCTTTCCACACTATGGGACTCCCATAAGTCTTTCTGTTGCAGCCCCAGCAAGGGAGGGGAGCATCACCAGTGTGCTTCCACCCTTCTGCATGGCTGGGAAGACAACAGCACCATGCAATGGTAGGTGTAAAATGGATTTTTTTCATTTTGCAAATACGACACGTGTATGTTCTTTGGGTGCAAGATGGCAGCGGGCAGGTGACGACATCATGCAGAAGCACAACCGTCTCACCACTGCCATCCTGGTCTCACAGCAGCACAGCTCTCTCATGCAGAAATAGGCAATAAAACTTATAGGCAATAAAACAATTAAACATTTGATACTTTGTAATACTACAGACAGGCTCCAAATAGATGTTGCAATCATCAATTAGCAATCAGCTATTAGCACTGGATACTTTGTAGCATTATGACAAAGTTTAGGGCAATTCTTCTACATTGGCTACGTACACTATTTCAATACCCATCCAGCAGACCAACATATGACAGGAGCAACATATGTCATCATGAACTCCTAGAACCTACTCATATCTGTGGACATGTATCTTAATAAAAATGCTACTAAAAATCAGTGGAAAATGGGCTTCCTCCCAAGTCCAATGACCTATTACAACTTGTTGATAAATTATCAGAGGATGTTCGATGGAAGTAAAGTTTCATTAAGAACACCATATCTCCCATGGAGCTACATTTCCTCTTTTCCCCCTCCTCCTCCTCCCGCTCCTCCTCTTTTACCATTTCCTTAGCTTGGATCTCAAAGTGGCTTAAAACAAGCAGAATTAAAAAGCCACAGTATACAATAGTTTAAAAGCAATTAAACCATCATAAATGTAAAGTATTAAAAAAGAGTAGCACCACCACCACCACCACCACCAAACCTAGGTTTTTTCCAAACAAACAGTTATACTGAATGCCTAGGAGGCTGGTCCCAAAGTTTTTCACAGTTTAGCACCATAGCTGGCACACAATGAATGGGGCACTAGGGATAAAGCAGTACAAACAGGACTGTAATATTAACCATATCATGTATACGCGTGTGTGAATCAGTCCACAACATTACTTTGCATGTAAAGAACTGCAACTGTTCTCTCCCGTCCGCTAATGTGGTTAGCTGGCAGAACTCCTGAGCTAATTTTAGTTCCAGTTGGTATACATGCTACCTGATGAGTATGCTGTTTTTGTTCTCAACTTTATGGAGGACCACTGGGTGTCACTGCTCATTTTCACTTGCCTCCAGGTAATCATGCTTCTCTGGCAGCAGGAAATTAGTTTCTTCATGTAGTCACAGGCTGGGGATTTATAAAGGCCTTAGCCAGAAGTGTGAATGGCTTCCTCCTCAACAAGGCGGCTTGTTAGTTTTGTATTGCTTTCTAATCCCTGGATGGTATGTTTTCAATTTTCCCTCACTCTCCCCTCATCCTGGTGATTTCCAAATGTTTAACTTTGAAGAAAAGGGGGCAGAGGACATGTTTAATGTTGAGCTCATCTTCAGAAATAATTTTGTCATCCTCTCTCACATGCAAAGATGTAAAGTAAAATAAAATCAAAATCTTACCCTCCATGCCTCCTGACGGCTTTCTCTGGAGCAATGAACTTTTCCCCTCCCTTCTGGTGTGAATTTATTAGAAAGGTCTGCCATTTGGAAAATATTCTTCCTAGACCAAATTCATGGGGTTACCCAGGAATAAATGGAGATTGAATTTCACACATCATATTGCAAAGTGCTTAACCTTTCCAAGGAGAGAGATTCCTCAACCAGATTATGATATAAAGCTTTTCGAACATTTTTAAAATTATTTTTATTCAAGCTATGCATTGCTCTGAGCCCAAATGTCAGGAAGAGTTAATTGTCATGAGCCAATAAGTGAGATCAAGTACAGAAGAAAGTTCCAGACCTGTAAAAAATATGCTCGGCTAGGGTGGGATGGAGGAAGTTTGAGTTCCTGTTATTGATATAACTGCAAACCTCTATGTAAAAACTGGAGGAAAAAATGGGAAATGGGTGAATGATCAATAGCTGCCCCTTCTTGAAGGACTTTCTTAAAAAATAAGGCTGTACTACTACTGGTCTTGCCAGAGGCTTTGGTAGCTTCAGGTATACCCCAGAGAGGTAAATCTTGTATTATTAAATTCAGACACCCAAGAAAGAATAATTTCAGCAATTATGTCTCCTTTACATAGGAATATGAGAGTTTCTGCCCAGTTTTCAATCCCTCTTATTATTCTTATTAGTCACTTAGATTATGTCTTTTCCCACCTAATAAGAGGACTCAAGGTGACTTACAAAATATTAAAAGCAGTACAAATTAAAAATCATGCAAAAATCTAATTTAAAAAAACCAAACGATCTATACAGTGTAAACCTTTTAAAATTCATTAAAAGACTTTTTTTTAAAAAAACTGCTATTGAAAGCTTATCACAGCCAATGCTATAAGATGGATGGAATAGGAAAGTTTTTACTTACCAATCAGAGGAGAGCAAACCATCCTACCTTCCTCTGGAAGGGATTACAAAACTGGGAGCAGCTACCAAGAAGGCCCTCTCTGTTGTTCCAAACAAATGAGTCTGGAAAGGCAATGAGACAGAGAGAAAGTCCTCTAATAAAGATATTACAGCTTGAACAGGACACATAGGGAAGTACTGTCCTTCAAATAGCCTGGGTCAGAGCCTTATAGGATTCACTTTTTGGAGATTCTTTGGGGAAAATTCATTTGTGGGGAAAACACATTTTTCCAATGCAAATTTTTTCCAGTGCACCTTTTTTCCAGTGCCTTAAAAATTCTGGCGAAAACCAAAAATGGAGTCACCACTCCACTGGCATTGAAACCAGCAGCCATCTCTACATTTAATACAATGTCAATCTTGGTAATGATGAGTTGTAGTCCAAAGGCATGAGCGTGTGCTGTCCATCTACACACTGGATTCTTTCAAGAAACAGATTTTACTCACAGAGACCACCTGCCTCCAAGGATTTTTTTTTAACATTTCTTCCATCTGAGAATGACACAAGTAAACCTTTATTACATCCCTGTCATAAGTCACATGATTCTGTCATAAGTTACTTCTGTGAAGTAATAACCTCTCTTGTCAAACATATACATTCTTACTGATATTTGTACATTCTGAATGTGTATGTTGGGAAATATGAAAGACAGTAGTAAATCTCTTAAGCAGAATAATAAAATTGGTAAGGCAGAAGCAGAGCAACAACCAGCTCCACACCTACCCACTTACTGTGTATAGAAGCTTAATCTTCTTGATAAGACATATAAAGTTGCTTTATTTACTTGCTCATGATCAAATGCATGATCTTATGGAGGAGAGCGAGGAAAGAATTAAAATGGCTTCAGGTTAGAATGATGTAGGGAAAGGGTGGATGAAGAAAAGCAAACAATCAGAAAGTCTACCAAACAAACTAGCATTTGCAAAAGTTACATTGCCTTCTATTCTTTGTCTTACAGTGTCCCCTTTCATTGTAATCAATGTGAGAGCAATTATTTGAGTTAGGTCAAGATGATGTAAAGTTGTACCAGCATGGTCGTAATCTGGAGAATATGGCATAAGTATGTTCCTTCCCTTTGCTGCTATGAACCCACTGATGACTTATCCCCATTTCAGTCACTCTGTCAGCATAAGAATATATGAAGAGTCCTGCTGCCTCAGACCAACGTCCTTTCTAGCACATCAACCTGTTCTCACTGTGGCAACCATGTGTCTATAGGAAACCCATTAACAGAAAGGGAAGACAACAGAATCCTCCCACTTGTGTTTCACAGCAACTTAAAATTCCAAAACATGGCTTCTCTGGTACCAGAGGGAATATATATGCATGATCATTTGTAGGTACTGATGGCCCCATCTTCCATTAACAGTGTCTATATTATGCCAGCAGCTTATATGATATATCTTTGGCATTGAGGGGCTTCTACAAAGTCTATTGCCCCAGAACCAGCATTATTTAAATATAGGAATGCAAACTAAAATGCCCTTTTTCAACACTTTTCCCTTGATAGTTTATTTGATCTAATATAACTGAAAGTATCAAATAATTCTAACATTAGAGAATATAATCTTTTAAAAAATGAAATTTATGAGCAAGCACGACTAATGCCATCTCCCTGAACTTCGTAATTTGGATGTTTTACTACAACATTAACTACAGCTTCACAAGATTAAGACCCGTCTATGTTGGAGAAAATAACTAATATCTTTTTTTGATGTCAAAACAATCTATGGCTGTGCAAGTTCAGCAACAATTTGTACAACAGGTCTGGCAGGAAACTTCAGGGTTGCTTTCTGATTTACATTAATTTCTTATCCATATTGGGAAGGCTACATTCCAGAATCTGCTGCTAGATTCTAGATAATTTAATACACATAGAAAATCAACTGAACTGCATAGGAGTCATGTTTATGTGATGGTATCTAACCCAGGTGTATGGAAGTAATCAGTAATTCAAGCAACATTCCAACCCCTGTGAGAAAGTCCTCAAAAACTGATCAGTTTTCAAAGTCTATTTGTAGCACATGATTTATTCTGCAAAAATTCACATGTGTTTTTTAGGGGCCAGAAAAGAATATTTTCTGCATAGGAAGTAACATTTCTGCACAGAAAATCCTGATCTCTGCATAGAGAATGCTGATTTCTGTGCAAACCAATCATGTGCGAATTTTGCACGGAATAAGTCCCCCAATTACAGCATTTTCTGTGAATAAATGGTATTTTCTGCACATCAAGTAATATTTCTCTCAGGAATATTATTTTCTGCACAGAAGATGCTGGTTTCTGTGCAAAACAACCACATGTGAATTTTGGAAGGAGTAAGTCATGAACTGTGAATATTCTTGTCAGTCTAGGATTCTTCTTGCCAGAGTTTCTTGACACTCTAAAAATATGGTTTTGAGCATTTTAAAAAACATTTTTGAATATTTCTTTTCATTGCTAATGATAGTAATACTAATACTAATACTAATACTAAGAAGAAGAAGAAGAAGAAGAAGAAGCAACTATTCACAACAATACTGCAACGATTACAAATGATTGTAAACATGCAGACTTGCTTATTACACCCTATAGCCAATTGGTAGCTTACAATACCCTATATTTAGCCCTGAATCTCCCAGTAAATGACCATCTGAGTTATTCAGTTAAAGCACTACCTCCCTTGCTTTTCTTGCAACACCACCAATAATAGGAACTAATCTCCCTCAAATTGTGCCAGTCTATCATGTAAACATCTTGGGGGTGATCCCCATCTGCTAAACAAGGACCTAGAAAAGAAGACGAGGAAATCAGAAAGAAGATGGGAATTCCAGTCAATATGGACTAAAACGTCCTTGTTCAGGGCAAGATGAAAGGAGATGAAGCCCTTCATCTACCCTATCTAAAGAGTTAAACTGAGTTTTTACACCCTCCCAAATTTCCAGAAGACCACCAGTCATTCTTGTTGACACCATTGTTGGAACAGTGTGGTCAGGTACGCAAGTATTCCCAGAGGAGAGAGCAGAGGGTGAGCTGGGTCTGTGAAGACATCCTTGACCAGGTGTTGTTTACAGGCTTGTGGGGCTGTGCTTGCTTGTTTGTCTGTTTGTTTGCTTGTTTTTGTTAGGTCTCCTTGTGCTGGCCGTGTGCTCTCCCTGAGCACACAGCATGACTAACGAGGGGGAGGAGCCAGCTGGGGGGAGGAGTCTTATTAGGAGCTCCCAACGGCCCTCTAGCTCATTCCCAGAGGAGAGAGCAGAGGGTGAGCTGGGTCTGTGAAGACATCCTTGACCAGGTGTTGTTTACAGGCTTGTGGGGCTGTGCTTGCTTGCTTGTCTGTTTGCTTGTTTTTGTTAGGTCTCCTTGTGCTGGCTGTGTGCTCTCCCTGAGCACACGGTCTGACTAACGAGTGGGAGGAGCCAGCTAGGGAGGAGGAGTCTTATTAGGAGCTCCCAAAGGTGCGCACAGTTGAAGCCCTCTTCTTCAACCCTTCCAATTCATCCCTTGGCGATCAGCAGAGGAGACATACTTGATTGAGTTGAATTTTAGAAAGAAAGCCCTGTTATTCTTTCTAGACCTACTCCCTGTACTACTCTCTGTAGGATCAAGGATGAAAGGTGAGGGAGCTGCCGCGGTCACCTGTAGCACTTGTGGGATGTTCCTTTTCTTGCCACAAGATGTTGTCGGGTACACCTGCACCAAGTGCAAGCTGGTGACCTTCTTGGAGGAGAAGGTTCGCCAGCTGGAGGCACGAGTTTCTGATCTTTGTCTTATTAGGGAAGGTGAGGAGTTTTTGCATAGGGCAGAGAAGACCTTCCTGAAGACCAAATGCGCGGGGGAGCTGCCAGATCAGGAAGTCAGCACACTGGGCCAAGAAACGGATGCTTGGAGGAATGTCACACGGAGGAGTAGGAGGACCAGGAAGGAAACAGAGACTCTCAACCTACACAATCGCTTCAAAGTTCTTGGCCTTATGAACGATGAGGAGCATCAGGAGGAGGGAACAGAATGTCAACAAGAAGGAATCCAACTTCGGCAACAGGAACTAGATCAACACTCCCAGCCTCAACAGAGTGCCCAGGCAGTCCTAGAAGAACCTGCTAATCGAGGAGCACCGGACAAGCCTCAGAGGAGGTGAGTTCTTGTTGTTGGGGACTCCTTGCTCAGAGGAACTGAAACGGCAATTTGCAAATCCGACAAGTTCAATCGAGAAGTCTGCTGTCTTCCTGGGGCCAAGATCAACCACATAATGGAGAGGCTAACCAGGCTGGTCAAGCCCACTGACCATAAGCCCCTCATTGTGGTTCATGTCGGAACCAATGACACTGCGAGGCACAGCTTTTACCGCATCGCAAAGGTCTACGAGCTTATGGGGACAAAGCTCAAGGACCTTGGTGCGCAGGTGGTCATTTCATCTCTCCTCCCTGTTCAAGGATATGGCGCACAAAGGGAAAGGGCAATAGCAGAGGTCAACAACGGGCTCCGCACATGGTGCTGCCGGGAACGGTTTGGGTTTTTGGAACACGGCCTGAATTTCCATGAACGTGGGCTTCTGGCAAGGGATGGGCTGCACCTCACGAAACTTGGCAGGAATGTTTTTGCAAACAGTCTTGCACAGAGAATTAAGAGGTCTTTAAACTAAGTTCTGCTGGGGAGGGAGACAATATTATTCAGGGCAAAGACTCGGCGAGTGCAGGGGGAAAAGGCCCAAATGATATTGACCAAGTAGTACAAGCGTCCAATGGTGGGAGGAGTAGAAACTATAGTACAGGACTTGCAGGAAGGGCCCGGGGATTTAAGTGTCTCGACACTAACGTGTAGAGTATGGGAAACAAGCAAGATGAACTTGAACTCCTAGTACAACAAAATAAATACGATTTGATAGGCATCACTGAGACCTGGTGGGATGAGTCTCAGGATTGGAATGTAGGAATAGAGGAGTATAGCCTATTTTGTAAAAATAGACCAAACAAGAAAGGAGGAGGAGTAGCCTTGCATGTCAAGGATGTTTTCACCTGCGAAGAGATCCGTGACTTAAACCCAGAAAGCCAGGTCGAGAGCATCTGGGTAAGAATTAAGGGAGCGAGAAACAATAGGGATATTCTGGTGGGGGTTTACTACAGACCTCCAACCCAGACTGAGGACCTTGATGACGCCTTCCTCAACCAAATGACCGCACATTCAAAAAGGAGAGATGCAGTAATAATAGGAGATTTCAATTACCCGGATATATGTTGGCAGTCAAACTCTGCCAAGACAGCAAGGTCCAGCAAGTTTCTTGATTGTCTTGCAGACAATTTCATGGTCCGGAAGGTGGAAGAGGCCACAAGGGGATCAAATATTCTAGATCTGATCCTTACCAACAGGGATGACCTTGTTAATGAGGTAGAAGTGGTTGGATCTTTAGGGGGGAGTGACCATGCCCTATGGGAATTTGGCATTCAGTGGGAAGCAGAAGATAAGTGTAGCCAGACACTCGTCTTAGATTTTAAAAAAGCGGACTTCTGTAAACTTAAGGAGCTGCTGGCTGGAATTCAGTGGTCAAGAATAGTGAAAGGGAAAGGAGTTCAGGAGGCATGGAAGTTCCTTAAAAGGGAGATACTGAAGGCACAGTCTAAAACTGTGCCAATAAGGAGGAAAAATGGAAGGCATCTGAAGAAACCAGAATGGTTGACTAAAGAACTCTCAGCTGAGCTAAGCGTTAAGAGAAACGTGTACAGGAAATGGAAGAAGGGGGAAACCACCAAAGAAGAATTTAAGCAAGTAGCCAGGAGATGTAGGGAGAAGGTCAGAAAGGCTAAAGCACAGAACGAACTTAGGCTGGCCAGAGACATTAAACACAATAAAAAGGGCTTTTTAAAATATGTCCGCAGCAAAAGGAAAAAGAAAGAGGCGATAGGGTCGCTGCAAAGAGAAGATGGCGAATTACTAATGGGGGAAGAGAAAAGGCAGAACTACTTAACACCTTCTTTGCCTCAGTTTTTTCCCAGAAGGATACAAGCACTCAACCTGGCGGTTGGGGAGCAGATGAGGAAGCAGGAGAAATGCGGCACATAATAGGTAGAGAGGTGGTACAAGAATACCTGGCCACACTGGATGAATTCAAGTCTCCAGGGCCAGATGAATTGCATCCTAGGATATTAAAAGAACTGGCAGAGGTCATTTCGGAACCGCTTGCTATAATCTTGGAGAAATCTTGGAGAACAGGAGAAGTTCCAGCAGACTGGAAGAGGGCAAATGTTGTCCCCATCTTCAAGAAGGGAAAAAAAGAGGACCCAAATAATTATCGCCCAGTCGGACTGACGTCAGTACCCGGAAAGATCCTGGAACAGATCATTAAGCAGTCAGTTTCTAATCACTTAGAAAGCAATGCGGTAATCAGGAGAAGTCAGCATGGATTTCTCAAAAATAAGTCATGCCAGACTAATCTTATCTCTTTCTATGATAGAGTTACTAGCTTGATAGATGAAGGGAATGTTGTGGATGTAGCATTTCTCGATTTCAGTAAGGCCTTGACAAAGTTCCCCATGACATTCTTGTAACGAAGCTAGTAAAATGTGGGCTGGACAGAGCTATTGTCAGGTGGATCTGTAACTGGTTGACTGACCATTCCCAAAGGGTGCTCACCAATGGCTGCTTTTCATCCTGGAGAGAAGTGACTAGCGGGGTGCCACAGGGTTCTGTCCTGGGCCCAGTGCTGTTCAATATTTTCATCAATGACTTGGATGAAGGAATAGAGGGCATGCTCATCAAATTTGCAGATGACACAAATTGGGAGGGGTTGCTAATACGCCAGAGGACAGGATCAAAATTCAAAATGACCTGGATAGATTGGAGAGCTGGGCCAAAGCTAACAAAATGAAATTCAACAGAGAGAAGTGTAAGGTCCTACACTTAGGTAGAAAAAATGGAATGCAGAAATATAGGATGGGGTACACGTGGCTAGATGGCAGTACGTGTGAAAGGGATCTAAGAGTCTTAATAGACCACAAGCTGAACATGAGTCAGCAGTGTGATGCAGCAGCCAAGAAAGCCAATGCAATTCTCGGCTGCATCAATAGGAGTGTGGTGTCTAGATCGAGGGAGGTACTGGTACCACTCTACTGTGCTTTGGTTAGACCTCATCTTGAATACTGTGTCCAGTTCTGGGCACCCCAATTCAGGAAGGACATGGTCAACCTGGAGCAAGTCCAGAGGAGGGCGACCAAAATGATGAGGGGCCTGGAAGCCATGCCCTATGAGGATAGACTTAGAGAGCTGGGTATGTTCAGTCTGCAGAAGAGAAGGTTAAGAGGGGACATGACAGCTATGTTTAAATATTTGAAGGGATGCCATGTAGAGGAGGGAGAGGGCTTGTTTTCTGCCGCTCCAGAGACCAGGACAAGGAGCAATGGATTCAAGCTGCAGGAAAGGAGATTCCACCTGAACCGCAGGAAGAACTTCCTGACGGTCAGGGCTGTCCGGCAGTGGAATATGCTGCCTCGGAGTGTAGTGGAGTCTCCTTCCTTGGAGGTTTTTAAGCAGAGGCTGGATGGCCATCTGTCGGGAGTGCTTTGAGGGTATTCCTGCATGGTAGGGGGTTGGACTGGATGGCCTGTGTGGTCTCTTCCAACTCTACATTTCTATGATTCTATGATTCTATGAGTAGCCTTGAAAGGTTCTCAGACTGTTTGGCGGGTAGGAGGGGAGAAGAACTGTATTATGACATCCATTTCGTGCTATTTTCCACTGGAATCTGAGTCCCATGTCAAGAAAAAGGTTGGATACAAGAAAAACAAAACAAAACTGCACCCATACAGACACAAACCATAAATTCACTGGGCAGTAGAAACTTCTCTGTTATTTTTTTGGTGGTTTGTATTATATTTCCACTCCAAATAAAGAAGCAGAGACTTCATTCTGCCACCAGCACCACTTGTGCAAAGTGGACCTTAAAATGATCCTAGTGACAGCTTCCTTCCCCTTTCTTTCCCCATGAGAGTTGCACTGCAGGATGTGGATTAGAACATGCTATAGCATTCCCCACTCATATTTTAATTAAGCTTTCTTTCTTTCTTTTTTCTTTCTACCTAGACATTCTTTAGCTTCACCTCATACTTGGAATACCCTGCCACAAGATGTCCGCTTTGTTATCCTTCATTCTTCTTTTACTCAGATATATTTATACAAACTCAGCTATGTCAAGAATGGTGTTTTGACTGATAACTGATCCAGAAGTGCACAGGGAAAGGCAGGGAATAAGAACATACATAAGCTTTGATAATCTGTTCAGGAGTTGTTGCATTCCCTGTTCTCTGAATCCTCACGTATATGCCATCTGTGGTCCAGAGTAAACAAGACCTTAAGATCTTTCAGTGTGTTTCTCATCGAAGGGGTGGCGTTTAATCAGCCATGCCCACCACTAATTCTGTCTGCACTACTTATTCTCTGTGCCAGAAACTATTCAGGTTGTATCAAAGGCATCAATCATAAGACAAGTCATAATGCAAAAATAACAGTGACTGTGAATAGAGAACACTCTGGGGTACATTAGTGTCTCTGTCATTGAGGATGATAGGATATCTGAACGTAAGCAAACACTCCTGCTAAAAGGAAATAATTCCTTTTGGAAGATGTTACAGCTTCCTGGGGACATGAAAGAATAATGTTCCCAACTGTCCCTTTGTATCGCATAAAGTTATTCCCCTGGTGCTCCTCTTTCATTCATTGAGGAAAGGGAAGGTAATAAAACAACTAGGTATGGCAGCAAGGTTTAATGGGGAAACACTCTATCACATTTATTTATTAGACTAATAGTTTGTTTCAGCCCTACTCTGCTAATTCATTTTTTTTTCACATAAACAAGAAGAATGATATATTGTAGGAAACTAGGAGCACCCCTCTCAGAGAATGTTTCCCAGATCAGATAGTCTTTGCCTCTCTTGTTCCCTCATAAAATAAGTGTGTCATTACTTTCCAAAGTTTGTCAATTGTCAAGAAATTACAGGTGGTTTGAGGGGCTGAAATATGTGAGCCTCCACAGGAAGTTTGTGTTGGAAATTTCCATAAAGTTGGATATTTAATCATTTCAAATACTTCTGTACCGCAAAAGAATAAAGATATACTGAAATATTTATCCCTGTTCCCAAACCAACCCCTTTCATTAATTTTATTATTCTGAAATGCTCAGAGTGCAAAAGGTAGAAAAGTTTGTCCTATTCTTAAAAATATAAAATCTCACTGCAAAAGTAGAACTGTGCCCATCCCAGGTGAAATACACTGACTCCATCATAGGTGAGAAACGAAAAGAAACCAGATAATCTTTAAATTAATATGCAGTCACTTATTTATTAATATACTGTTTATTGAAATGATTTATTTATTGCCTCTCAGCATGCCATGGCTCCTGAGGCAATACATGGCAGATAAAAACAAGCAAACTTCTTTTTAAAAAAATCAGTTTTAACCAATATCCACACCTTCTCTGCAATTTTTCCCAGCATATGTATTTTTATTTTGGTTTGAAGGTGCAAAAATAGGTAAGTTCATAACCAAATGTTAAGTAATCATATTTTTCCTCCTTAATCCATGTGAAACTTAATTAAATCTCCAACTAGGGCCTCATTCAAATGTCTGCAAAGCCTTCCGCTCAAATTCTGTCTCAAGATATTATGCAGAGACTGTGACATCAACATCAAATCAGTTTACTACCCATCACTTTTTTTTTTGTAATATCTTACCTAATGTAGTGATCTGGAGATTTTTGGAAGGTTGCACACATTCTTCTGTGCCCTTCTCCCTGTCAAAAACGAAACAAAATAATTACATAGAAACAGATTTTAGCAACTACGTAATGTCGTCAGATGCATGCACTATGGCAGAATGGATAGCATATGAAGAAAAGCCATCCTTTTCTTACTGTGTTCATATAACATTTAAGCCAACAGAGTGATTTGTTTGTTTGTTTGCTTTTTAATGCACGAAGAGTCACCCTGTTCATTGGAAAACAAGGGTGCTAAAAAAACCCTATGTCCTACAAGAGTAGCTTTATAAACCCACAAATCTTATTGAATCCAAAGTGCGAGAGTCATAATCTTTTCCTTGAGCTGTTTCCCCTTTGAAAATCTCCCCCAGAAACTGCCATTTGCCTGGGGCAGCTGCAAAATGAATTGTTCAAGAGAGGGCTCATAGTTCTGCAGTAAAGCACACACTGTATTAAGAAAGATCCAGATTCATTTGCTGGCATCTCCAGTTAAAAGAGCATAGGGTACTGTTCTGACACAGAGGTAACTGTTGCTTTCTCATATGGCAAACAGCAATTGTAGAGAAGGATGTAAAATTTGGGAAGATTGTGCTAAGAATTACAGCCAATCTGATTCCTCAGAAAAACAGCTAATGTTTAAAATAAAGACACAGGAGATCTTAATTATGAAACCCCCATGCCCCATACTTCTGCCTTTAACTCTGAATCAAGAAATTCAAATATCAACTCTGATCATACTCTAGGCGGTCTTAGAAAAAGCATCACATCATCTTTGAGCCCCAAATTTCCAGTATAGGATTAACAGTATTTTGAGACCATACAAGGATTCTGTAAGGATTTCTAAGAAACTGAAGGAAAATGGCTATTTTTTTTTGAATGAAGAAGAGGAGGAATAGTTGTCCTGTGCCTTCAGGCTGTTTCCAGCATACGGTGACCTTAAGGTGAACTTGTTACAGGGTTTTCTGGACACGATTTGCTTAGAGAGGGGTTGCTTTTAGCTTTCTCTGAGGCTGAGAAAGTGTGACTTGCCTAAGGTTACCCAGTGGGCTTCCATGGCCAAGCAGGAATTTAAATCTTTATCTTCTGAGTTGTAGTACAACACTCAAATCACTACACCACACTGGAATTCATTGTTGTTCTGACAATACTGATGACAATTCTAAAAGTCATTATACCAGGTGATAAGTAAATACATTAAAGATGATATGAGAACTATTTCACTGAAGCTTGAAGCTTTAGTGATCCAAGGGATTCCTTTGTGCCATTTTCCTAGTTTAACACTTCTCTTCAAAGCTGTTATTTGTCATATGAAGAAAAAAAAACATACGACTATAAGGAATAACTTTTCTGCTTTGGTTCTCTTTGCAACACAAGGTGCAAGAGTATTTCTGCACTTAGAGAAGAGAGATTGTTTGATGGTGGACCTCATTTCTCCTGTTACATAATAGGTCCCAATGGAAAAGTAGCTACATTGAAAACACCTTCTCTGAGTTAGCTTTGAAACTGCCAGCCTTGCCTCAATTATGAAGAACTCTGAGTTCATCACAGGTGAGTCATGGGATTAGAGAGCATTAACCAGGGCCAGACTGAAAATCAGTGTGTTTTTTTTCTCTAAAGGTGGGCTGTTATTTTTCCCCCATCCTCATATTTGCTTTCAGCCTCTGTTTAATTTCCTGGTTTAGACTTGGCAACTAAAGGACAATTCACACCTTTTCACAGTTCTGGTAAACTGGACATATAGTTCAGGTCCAACATTCTTAATGTCCTTTTTGTTGTTGCTGTTTAACTCTTTCAGCAATAGCAATCTGAGAACTTATCTTGCTTTCGTTACGCAAAAGGAGAGAACAATCTCCATTGTTCTTTCCTATTAATAATGCTTTCCTGATACCTTATTGGCACTTAGAACAAGGACAACAACTTCCAAGAATAGTGGGCTGCACTCCCAAATCTTGTCAGGGTACTCACTGACAAGGTGAGTACCCTGCCCTTCCATAGGCACCTAGATATGCTGCTGTACTGGTAGTAGCAACACTCATTTTATTCTATTCTGCTTTTGCCCTGGGACGTCCTTAAAAATTTATTTGTTTGTTTATTTATTTCAAGCTTACCTATGGCCAAAGATCTCAGGGTAGCATACAACAAAATCTATTTAACCATTTTAAACAATGTTGTTGTTGTTGCTGCTGCTGCTGCTGCTGCTGCTGCTGTGTGCCTTCAAGTAATTTTCAACTTATAATGATCCTAAGGAGAGTCTATCACAGGATTTTCTGGAGTGGAGAGTCTGTGATGTGCCCAGTGAGTTTTCATGGCCTGGTGTGGAGTTGAACCCTGGTGTTCTGGGTTATAGTCCAATGCTCAAACAACTACCCCATGTTGGCTATCTGAAGTGGTAAGAAATCACTTAAAACTGATCAAAAGCCTAGTGTATAATTTGACTAGTTAAACCAAGACAATTGAAAACAATTAAAACAATTTAAAATCATAAAGCATAAAGATATGGATTAAATTGATTAAGCCCTAAACAACTTCAATAAAAAGGCTTTATTTATTTATTTATTTGGCTTGGCACTGGAATGATGTCAGTGTTTGCACTATTGAGGCCTCTAATGGACCTCTGTATCAGAGAAGGCCCTCTTTCACATAATCCCAGGTTTCTCCCAAAATTCTATGTTTAGAAGCAGGATTGTACTTTTTGGAGCTTTTTCGGAATATTAAGTCTATTTGTGAAGAAGAAGCCCCAACAGCACAGACCTTATTTCAAAGAAAAGGTGCCTTTTTTTTTTCACTGCCAGAGATACTGTAGCAGCAAATTCAGTACTAGCGATGGCAGCAGGGGCCAGTGGACATGTAGGCTAGAGACATCTCCTCCCACTTGTAGCAAAGGTGGCCTAAGCTCTCAAGCCTAAGCTGGAGGTAAGAAATGAAGTGCTGGCACTGACTTCTGGGAAATTGCTGTGGTGTGCACTTTCTTACTTTATCCTACTGGTGGAAGTCAAAAGTCCATGTCAGTAGCTCTTACAGTGCCACCAGCAACTTCTTGTCAGGTCTGGTCTCATGATTAGGTAGAATGGAACAGCCACTTCAGGCTACTGTTTTTGAATCTGATGAAACCACATCCAATTCTTACATAAAGTGATTTTTTTTTCCTGACAGGAATGAAGAATGGCACTTCTCAGATCTTCCGTTTTAAATACCAAAATAAGTTGCCAGGTCTTGAGTATAACACACCTGAACTTGGTGTATGGTGAACTTGGGAACGGACACCATTTCTTCTTCAGCTCAGGCAGCAAAATATCTTGGGTTCACATTACTCAGCTGAAGCTGAAAAAAATAAACTCAGCCAGGTGACAACTCTTTGTGGGTAAAATTTCATCTCCCCATTATATTCCCAGAAGTAATGCATATGGATCTGCTGGTTTTATTCTTTATAATGTTATCTTTAAGAAGTGGAGCCATTAAGGTTATTTTGTACATAAAGCACTGAAATTATGCATGACTCTTCAGTGCATGAGAAAATATGTCAAACAAGAAAATGAGTTTATCCCATATTATTAGACACTAATAGATAAATAATTTGCTGGAGGAATTTCTCTAGGGAAGAAAATCCATTTTTATTTCACATTTTTATAATACAGTTTTTCACCCTCCCAGTTAAATGTTATGACTACCTGAGGAATTAGCTTCAGAAATTGCTATGGATTGAATTCCACTATTTCATCACTAAAATGAATATAACAACCCTTAATCTTCAGGCTTTCTGTTCAAACGAATCACTTAATTACCCATTTTTATAGAGCTTTTATTGGTTATTTTTAGCTCCAAGTGACTGAATCTGTCACTTGAGCTTGATCTTTCAAGCACTTCTGGGAGAGTTAAAGGCAACGCTGTGGTGCTTTCTAATATTATTTACGTTACCTATGGTTACATTCCCATGATTTCTCTAGTAAAATCATGTGCAAATCCCGCTATTTTGTCTTATTTTCCTGCCTTCCCACATCTCCCTTTTATTCCTCCATCTTTGATGCGTAAGTAGCTATAATACTGAAGAGAGAGAGGGGGAGAGAGAGAGAGAGAGCATTTAAAAATTGTCCTTGTGAGAAAGAAAGAAGGGGACGGGATCAAGTTAATTTGTACTTTCATGAGAGAAGAGATAAATCTATCAGTGTTGCTTCCTTTCACATTTGTTTAAAAAACTGTGCTTCACATGAAATTTGTGATTTTTGATAGGTTCTTATCAACAGTAAATTGAAAGAAATTCTCAACTATTTGCACTAGCCAAATCCAAAAGGTAAAGCTATGCTCAACTTAGAGAGCATCATGTTGTACTTGCCTGCCATGCAGCTGTTAAACAAAAGGAACTTGTGAGAAGAACAGTTGATAACTCTTTTTCAGCAAAACACTAACCAGAGTTGCTCCTCCATCTCTCTGACCACCCACAGAGATTTGGCTTTCTTTCTTTTTTTACCCTCTGACTAAATTTGGGCACTTTAAGATTGCTTTTCTGCGTTCAGTAAAATGCACAATAATTGGAAAATGTAACAGTTTGTTTGTTGGCTATACAAACTGGGTAGCACTGACTATGTTTTCTGTACACAGAGGCCCTTTCTGCAGCCTACCTTTTTCCCAGTGGCATCCGGTGATGATGATGGCAGTGGCTCTCCTGGGAGGGGAGCGCAACAGAGCACTTCCCTCTGCACTGGCTGCCTTTGTGTTCCAGAAAGAGTGATGGCCACGCCTCTTCCTGCTGCAGCACAGCCGGGTAGTTTCCCATACCGTGCTGGGGCAGGAAGTGCAGCCATTGCACTTCTGGGGTCTCTGCAGACAAGGTATGTCTGAGATGGTGGCATGATTGCTGGTCATTGTCATGCCCTGCCTTGGAGACCCTGGCAGCAAGGAGGAGGATTCTGAATCCGAGACAGAAGTTTCCCCAAAGGCAGGAATTTCTCTAGAAGCTTGCTCAGGAGAAGATAACAAGCAACAGCAGGGGCCTGAGCAAGGCAAACAAATATCAGAGGATGAGACAACACAGATGCTTACCATGCAAGAGAAACGATGTCAGAGAGAGGGACTGTACTGCTCAGCATGTTTTAGTAACAAATGAGCCCTAATGAAGAAACACCTGTGGCAACAGCATCAGTAGATAAAAGGCTTTCAGCTGGCTCTTTCTTTTCAGGGTTAGCAACTGATCTTTACAGTTGTGAAAACTCTGTGCTGTCTTGTATTGGGACTACTTTGAACCTCTGCCTGTTTGACTATGACTTGGATTTGCTCTTTGGATTTGTTTGCTTTGGAACCTAAAATCTGTTTGGACATTTTCCTGCTCTTGCCTTGTGAGTAAACCCTGCTCTGCCATTTGGTGATTAACTGTCTGCTCTGCCCTGGACAAGACAGTCATTAATGGGGAAAATGTGTCAATGATTTGTGGTGCAATTATGCCATCTGTGGACCAGGGAAGGACAGAACCATGACAATGTTGTGCATAAGCACTGTCATAGTCCTTTCCTTCTCCCATCCCCATGGCAGGTTGGGAAGTGGAGCAGAAAGGGCTAGAGTCTTGGGCCATTCTTTAGGGTGGAAAAATTCTGTATTAACTTCTAAGAAAGCAACCCATTCTTACTTTTAGTGATCGGGAGTTCTATCCAAATTGTAGTTATAATTTGGAAAATCATAGAAAACATGACCAGTCTCCCATGACATCTGCTGGCATCACAGCCATATGCCCGAGCTGAAATGTCTCAAAGTTTGTTGATGAATGATCATAGTGTGATCACAGCATACTGAGATACCCAGATCTGAGAAAAAATCTCAGAGATAGCATGATTCTTTTACACTTGTGGTTGTTATTTGTCATCAAGTCAGCTTTGGATTCCCTATTCACAAATCATAAGGGATTTGAACTGCTCATCACATGTAATAATAATCTGAGTCAGACAATATTAATAGCAAGAATCAGACAACTGTACCTGAAATTCTAAATCCATGACTGATAACAGCAGGTATTTTGAGCTGGTCTCTCACTATTGCACTTTTAAAGGAGCAGCTATGGCAGGGGATGGAGGAGGGAAAATGATGACATTGCCCACAAAGTAAGAATCTTCACAATCAATGAAATGCTTCTCCACTCCCTAAATTTCTACCAATTGCTGTAACTTAAAATTTCAGCTGGACATTTAGAAACACAGCTCAGAAATCCAAAGAAAAGGAGCAAACAAAGTTAAAGGGAAAGTGAAAACAGCAAACAGAAGGCTTATAGATGAGCATATTTTTCAATAACTCCCTCACTGCAATGCTAGACATTGAGGGCTGAAGACAAAATTCATGTGAGGGACAATGACTTCATTTTGCCCTCTGCTTGTAGTTTGCACCTCTGAATTGGAGCAATATTAACTGACCAGATCAGACAGAATATATTTTGCTGATATTTGGACTTGAATAGAAACTGTCCTCCTTCATTTTTATCCTGGCTTAGTGTCTTTATTGATATAGATGTAACAAGTAGCTTCTCAGTCTTTGAATTGTGAAGCCTTGACCACATTTACCATAAATTCAGCATGCAACCACATTTCATTTCCCAGAATATGGTTCCACTTCCATATGGGGAAAGGCCATGAGGAAAATGTAGGCAGCCTTACAGTAAGAGTTTGCTCTAGGACATCATTCATCCTCCAAGAAACAGAATATAATTCATTCTTCTTGGTTATTTTGTTCATGAGTTACTTTTTCAGTAATGATCTATAATAATGTTAATTTTTGGTCTGTAACAGCCACTACAGTAATTTACAACTTTTTACTGAAAGAGGAACGGGATATCTTATTATTAGGCCATTTTCACATGGTATTTGCCATGCAAAAGGGCCCCTCGAGCATTGCACGAATGTGAGGAGCGGTCCACACTATGCACTCACAATCGCACGACACTCCAGGGTCTGGCAGGCGCCACTTGTGCACTTTTTCATTTTTGGCTTTAAGCCAAAAATGGTGCATGATCGCGCATCGCTCCGGGGCCCCGCATGCACTTGCTGTGTGTGCGGAGCTCTGGAGCCGCGGCGCTCGTGCTTCCTGCCCCAGCGCAGCCTTGGAAACTCCCAGGCTGCACTGTGGAAGGAAGAGGTGGGGCTCTTGCACGAGCAGCCGGCAGCTGTGGAGCTGAAGCAATGAGGACACGAGAGCCTCTTGCTGGAGGCTGCTTGCGCAATCCCCGCACCCCAGCGCTGAGAAAAGATGATTTGCGGAAAGGGCCTTAGTCACTACTAGGTCTGCTCTGACTCAGACTGAGCAATGGGGAAACAAGTAGACTGGTCACATATGCAGCTGCCTTATGCTGCAGCTGTGAAGGATTACTTTGCATTCCCTTGTATGTTCCAATATAATATTTGTAACAGTAGCAGTAACTTGTTAAAAAAGAGTTAATCAGTGAGTTAGCTCTCTGGATTCCAGTAAAAGTAACAGGTAACAACCTACTGGGTAATGAGAGTAAATGAGTAAAGTAATTGGTTCATTTTTTTAAAAAGCAACATTCCAAATTCTGCTCCTACCTCCTTTCTCTGCATCCACCTACTGTCTATTTTATCTACATGTTGTAGGAGCCAATTATGGGGCAAAGTGTTTGAATTCATGACACGCTATGAACAGGAACGTTGCATGGTTGGCTTGTTTCAGAGCATTCCTACAATGTTTTTCATTTAAAAAAAAAAAGCAGTTTGCAATAAAAGTAAATAGAATAAAAGTAGTAGCTCAAAAGAGTAACACAATATACATTTAAACATTGACTGAAAATTTAAAACTGGACATGGAATGTATGTAACTGACTACATTAATAATTAGGAAAATAATCAGGAAAATATCTAGGTAAATAGATGCATCTTCAGATTATAATAGAGAATTATCAGCAGAACAACAGAGATCACAAGAGATAATTGCCTCATGGCACTCCCAGTTTTTATAACCTCTCACATGGAAGCATCTTGCAGCTTCCACACCTTTCTCCAAACTGGTCATCTTCATTGGGCAATTGTCTTGCATGATCCCTGCTGCTCCTTTGTGATGATGACCCCCAATACATGTAACTTAAAACCAACACATCATTGACTCTTTGTTTACCTGGAGGAAGGACTATACCCCCTAGCTATGTTGCCCAGGTAGTGGGACAGCTTATTGTCACAGCTGTCAAAATGCAGTGCAGTCCTGTGCAAACTATTATATTTAGGCAAAGCAATTTTGAAAAAAAAAATCAATATAAGAGAGCTCTGAAAGAACAAGTTTTTAACATTAATCTTCCATGTCTTTTAAAATGAATCTTTTATTTGTTAAATCTAAGTGACCGCAAATCAGAATCTGTTGTGTTTATTATGTTTCTGATAAAAATACACAACACTAGTTTGTATCTATGAAACACAACAGGGTAGAATACCACTCTGTAAGAGGCAAAGATATGCTCAGCTGCCAACTGTTTATTCAACAAAAAATTTCATTGCATTGATTTTCTCTCAGAGAAGAATCGAAGATAATTTTACTACACCATACACTCCCACTTTGTAGGATTTTCATAATTGGACATATCTATGGCTGGAACTATATTTGAAAGTGAGCTGCTGGTAAGCATATGCCAGGTCAGGATGACCTCAGACATGATCAGGTCATAAATTTAGAGAGGATTAGGTGGGAAAGCCCTATGCTGATGGGCTTGGGATAATTCCTTCAAGAGTATAAGCTACGAGCACTCCAAAAAACAAACAAACAAACAAACAAAAAGTCAAAACTGCCCAGGTCAAGCAATCAGGGACCTCAATGTGAGCATGTCCTGCAGAGACCTTCCCTAGTCATACTACCTGACCAAAACATTAAGAAATTGTCTTAACTCTAGGTGACAAAACATTGATGAGAGTCCTGACAATCAGCCCATTGCGGACTCCTTTGTCAACCTCATGAGAAAGCCATTGCCACTTTGTCATGCTGTCTCCTTCAGGGCAGGAAATAGCTCCAGTCCCAGTAAATTTTAGTATGCTGGGCATGTTATGTTGCACAAGTTACTCCAGATTCCTGTTCCTCTGTGCTACCCTTAGATGTCTGAGGGCTGTCTGAGCCTTTCCACTTCAACCTTCTGCTTCAAGACCAGTAACTATCACCCTTTTCACTCAATCTCTCTCTATCCAACCTTTCCTGTCTCAGTTTCCAGTAGCCTTGTATGGCTCTTGAGAGTGTCTGATTTCCTATATGCTTGTTAATTCCCCCCCCCACCCCCAAATACTCTATGTAAACTTTAACTGGAGTCCTCTCTACAGTTAGTACTGGCATACACAGATGAAAAGAGCCTTCCATTACCCTTCTCTTGCAGGCCTCCTTTGAGCTATAATTTCCCCTATTTCTAAGGGGACACTGGCATTGCAAGTGGACCCCAAGGTTCCCCATCTTTTAGGTGACCATAGCAGACAGAGAATGCTGAAGAAAGCATTGGATAATTCTTGATAGTGTGTGCGTGCAGTGGCAAGCTATTCTGATTACGGAGCAATAACACCAATGGTTATAGAGAAGAAACTGAAGTTGTATTGGAGGAACTCTATTAGAGATGGGAAAGCTCTCTAAGGCTTCCAGGCTAAGCCAATGTAAGCACAAACAGGATAGGAGCAAAACTAAGTTAATTTCACTTTTGTAGAACTGAGATAATAAAAGGAGCAGTGGGGATAAGAGATGGGATGATCCCTAAGAACAAAAGTTCTTAGCTCAAAAGTGCAGAGATGGTCAGATAGGTGGTTAAGATGTGGAAGATTTAGGTCGACATAACATTATTTAATTCTTTCATTGTTTCTCTCTTTAAGACACATTTAACTCTTGCATATCCAACAATACCACTGTGCTGTTGGGTAAGGAAAATTCATAAAGGTGCAAAATAATATCTGCTCAATGCAAACATAAAAACACACAAGCTCATGCATATGTGTAGCTCATCACTGGCTCACTGGTCACAACCCACCATCATTGACTTAGAAGTTACAATACAGACACACCCCTCAGAGACAGGATTTAGAATCCCTTTCATTCCAGCTTTCCAGAATTTGTGTGTTTTGGAAACTTATTCTCTCCCTTACCATGTCCCCATAACAAAAATGGGAATTATGTGACTCTCCAGATATTGCTAAACTTAATTTCCAACAAGTCTTGCCAGAATAGCCAATAGGGAAGGATGTTTGGAACTGCAGCTCAGGAAACATCTGGAGGGCCAAACAGCAACCACCTCTTCCTTATATTTTGACCCTCCATCCCAATCTAATCCTTGCTCAGATTCTTATGTGTAATCTTGTCAATGATATCCCACAGAATTAAGTCTGGTTCTTCACAGTACAAAGGCAATAACCACCCCAGTGAATGGAGGATATGGCTGATTTATTAAGAAGCAATCAAAATTTAAAGATGTTAGAGCAAGATCTCTACTTAAAGCAAGTCCCATCTTGTCTCCAATCAGCTGTTGGGAGCCCAGAGAATCCACAGTGGAGATATCATAGGACAATGATACGTAGCACCTTGCCAGCCCTTCTGGGTCTGTGCTGAGCTTTCTCCAGAGTAACTCGACCTTTCTATATTATGTGCACACTTGTATGCTCAATCAATCACAACTTTTTCATGCTGGACGTATATTCCTAATCCATGGCACCTATATCTGATCTATATATCTAAAACAAACTATTCACTAATAGCTATTATAGTAACTATTAACCTATATTCATGTTTAGTGGGTTAGAATGGTTGGTGCAAGTTCCTTTCTACATTCCAATGCTTACCAAGCATGTACTGATGATAGACATAAGCCTTTTCTGCATGAGACACGAGAAGCAGTTTGCCGCGTCTCATGTTGGGTTTAAATAACGTGGTTTAATTTTGCTGCGTTCTGCATGCACCTCCAATTTCAAGCAATGTCATGCAAAGGAGTGTGAGTTAGTGCATCCACACTACCCTGTCGCTGGCCACTACCCTGGCTTCCCTTGCCCTGTGTTACTCCATTGGAAAAACCCTATCCCAGGGTCTACAATTTTGATATTAAAATATTATTCAATGTGCCTGAGAGGTCACCTGGATGGGCACATAGGCAGCAATGGTCAAAGATCGAAAACCAGGTCAGGCCAGTAAAATCCCCAGTCACATAGCCCCAGGAGACCTCAAGCTGCGCAAACCCATAATAAACAAAGGGTCCTCAGCCCTGAGATGCTGACTTGAGGGGATTAGCGTGTCTGCCCCAATTTGAGCAAATTTTCCATCAGGCAAGGACCGTTTACATGAAGTCACACCACCAACTAACACAGCCAAAGATCCTGAGACTTTGGCAACACCTTGCAATCCCATCGCACAAAGGAAATTGCCATGGTGGAGCTTTGTTAGCGCTCCAACACCCATTGTTCTCCCCAGGAAAGGATTAGTCCTCCAGCTACTTTTTCCCCAACAAATAGTCCCAGTTTTTGAGTGGTTCTTTGGATCACCCCCAGTCATCCTGGCAGACTGTTGCTCCATCCATTGAGTGATCCCCTCAGCCCTCTTCACGCTCAGCCCCACTTCTCTGCTGTGTTTCCGGGACCAAGGACTTCAGGACAAAGGTGCAGTATCACCCCAGCTACACCCCTTCAATATTCCCCTATGCAGTTTCCTCTCTTTTACTTCTTAATAGGCCTTGAGTGTGTGTGTGAGTGATTGCATTGCTGTGTGAGACTTTCCTTCAATAAAATCATTTATTGGACATTTTTATTTGGTTTTTGGCTTGACCAGACCCTGTAAACACTGGGTAAAAAGACCCCGCTAGGTTACCCTGCCTCTTGCATTGCCATTGCTTGCGCTCTGGCTAGTTTCCATTCCCCATCACATGGAGCACATTGAGGTGTCCCCCAAGGGACCACAGAAACCAGGGTAACACCTGCCCTGGTGGCAGTGATTGGCTGGGGTTTTTTTGTTTTGTTTTGTGTTGGGTGGTTCCATTTTTGCGTACCTACATAGGTACATCTATGTACCTACTTCTGGCCTTACAGCCCGCCCTCCACCAGCTACCAATTCACATTGGTGTGGATTGTACCTTTCCACATACTGAGAAAATCCAAATCTGCTTCGATGTCAGAATGTGGATCAGACTTTTTCTGGTTTTTAAATACCACACTTTCCTACCACACGGCGGCACATTATCACAGGATTCCATGCAGAATGACAGAAAATAACACAAGGTTACTTCACACCCACGTGCAGAACAGTACCAGGACAACTCACAGTACTCTGCAGTAAATACCTCATGCAGAAATGGCCATAGTCTGAAAACAGGATTGTGTAAGTTTAACATTAAGGGAAGCCAAAACATATTATTAGCTAAAGCTGCAGAGGATTCTGGGAGAAAACATGTTAAGAAGGTTAACATAAATGGACAAATAGCACATGTCATCCTAATCCTCTTCTTCCTAATACAGCAGCCCTTTTTGCAGTTTACCTTCTTATGGCTGTGTCTGATAGCGATCCTGGCAGCAGTTTTGCCAGGAAGGGAGCGCAATGGCAGTGCTCCTATCCACACAGGACCAGCTCCCTGTGGAAGAGAGTGCAGTGCACATGCCACTTCCTTTCTCAGTGCAGCCGGGTATTTTCCCAGGCTGTGCTGGGCAGGAAGCACCATCATTGTGTTTCTTGCCCTTCTACAGGACAAGTAAGTGAAGGATGGTGGTGCGGTTGCATGCCATTGATGGGGAAAACCTGTCAAAGATTTAATCTATGATCATGCCACCTGGGAATGGGAGAAGAGTGGGACCACAATGACATCATGTAGAAGCATCATTGTGGTCCCATTCTTCTCTTGTCCCCATGGCAAGATGGGAAGGTGTTGCAGAAAGGGCTAAAGTTCTACCAGTTGTTTCTATTAGAGATTGATGCCCATTGTCACCTCCCTAATACCATTTTACACTCCAGTTATGAAAACAGAAGTTTCAGGTAGATGGCAAGACCAAAGATAGGGACCAACGAGTGGAATCTGCATAGCACCAAATCCCAGAACTATAATTAAAAAGGGGTTCAGGGCTAACATCTAGGATCTAAATTAGTTTGATGCAGACTGTTCAGGTCTTCACTGAAACCAAAAATAAAGTTACGAGGAAGGAAATATGAATGGCACTTTTTCTTCCTACTCAAACTCTTCAGGGGCCAAATAAAAATAAAAGGACAATATTTGACAATGTAAACACATATGCCAGAAGTTAAATGAATGCAGCTGCAAAGTGCAGGCCAGAGTAAGGAATTCAAGCCTTGGAGCTTTTCAGCATATGTTTCAACATCTCACAACTTGTTATTTACAGAACAACTCACCTCACTTTATTCCCATCATAAAAAAGGGTTGTAAAACAGAAATATATAAATCATTCATCTTTCCAGATCCTTAGCTGTAAACCTTGAAACATCTGGGGCTTAGAGGTTTGGCTTGCAATTTTTAGAGTGGTCAGTTCATTACGATTTATAGCAGAAACATATTTTCATCTTGCTTTCTCCTTTTTATTTATATAATGTGCCTATTTTTAAAATGACATTACTCCTTAAATTTTGGTAAAGGATGTTTCTCCAGTGGGTGAAACAAGAAGAGTGGATCCCTAAGAATTTCAGGTTAAACTGAGGAATGTTTTTGATGGACCAATCCCTTACTTCCCAGAACTAAGAAGTAACATCAGCAGTTGAAAGAGAAGTGTGGGGAGAGATCTTCAGTTCTGTAATATTCACCTCCTTCCTTCCAGACAATAGCTCAGCAGGGAGTATGAGTGGGCTGCCTGGGAGTTCAGCTGGAGCTGGTTCAAACTTTTTAAAGTTGAAAGACAAGAAGTATAAGTTGGGCTACCTCTGCTCCCTGTTTTTTTATGAAGATATTGTCCTGGACTAATCTGAGGGATCATGAACATCTATTGATGCTTCAGGGAAAACAAAACAAAACGAAACGAAAAAAGCATAAGGAGAGGCTGAAAAATTTATCTTTTCAACCATAATGGCTGGGGGATCTGGGAGTTGTAACCCAAGAAATAACTTTCTTTAGTTCTCAACTTAAGCTAACACAAGATGAATTATCAATGCAGCTACTGATCAGCTGATGTATTTTTTTAAAGGTTTTGTACTTCTGCAATCCTCAGGGTTGCCCCAAGCATATTAGCACCTTCTTCTTCCTCAACAGTCCTCTTTTTACAAGTCCTGTTGGCACTCACCACTCACCAGTGGGTTTCCATGGCTAAGTGGAGAACTGAACCCTGGTTTCCAGAATTGTTTTCTAACACTCAAAACACTATACCATGCTGGCTCCTATACCAGTATCAAATCTTCCTTTTCTAGAACAGTGGTTGGGAGGGCAATTGCTTTCTAACTCCCAGCATTCATGGATTATACACCCCTCCCCAACCCATTTCAAACTGGCTTCAGAGTAGGATAAGGAGTTCAGATGGCTATGGTCGGCTTAGTGGATGACCTTCACCTGAGCATTCACAGGGGCAGTGTGTCCTGCTGGTGCTTTTGGACCTTTCAGAAGCATTTGATACCATTGACTATGGTATTCTTTTTGAACGTCTAAGAGATTTTGGAACTGGAGGCACTGTGCTACAGTGATTCTGGTCCTATCTGTCAGGCAGATTCCAGATAGTGGTGCTTGGGCGCATCTGCTCCTCAGAAAAAGGAGCTGTTCTATGCCATAGCACAATGTGTTATTCCATTGTAATGCTATTAGGAGAGATCACCCAGAGGCATGGGGCAGGGTGCTCTCAGTGCGCTGGTGACACCCAAATATGCATCTCTATGCCTTCAACAATATAATCAGTTAAGGATAGTGTCTTCTCTGAATGAATGCGTAGAGTAAGTAATAGATGAGGAAAAACAAGATAAATCTGAATCCAGACTAGATGGAGGTGCTTTCTGTCAAGGATCCTAACCTATGGTTGGAGGTTTGTCAACCAATCCAGGATGGGGTTACACTTCCCCTGAGGGAGTGTGCTCACAGCTTGGGGCTGCTCCTGGATCCATTATTCCAAATGACAATCCAGAGAGATGTGATAGTCAGGAGTGCTTATTATCAGCTTCAATTCTTATGCCAGCTGTACCCATTCCTAGAATTATAAGAGCTAAAGATAGTAGCGCACCTCAAGACTGGAGTAGAGAATGAAGGAGGAGAGTGAGAGCTGAAAAAGTGGGATGACAGATTGTTCCATGGAATTGTTCCTGCCAAATCAGGAGAGGTGGAGCATATGGAATATACTATGCATCTTCCAAACAATTGAGTTACACATATATAAATGAACAAGCACCATTTTCCTTAGGTCTCGAGGGGGCGTTATCTAGATATATGATGCTTATAAATTCCATGCAATTAATATTAATGCATATTACTATCTTGATTAAAATATGTTTTTTAAAAAGAACTTGCAAATCTGATATATGAAAGGGGAAACCTAGTTATGTTTGTTAAATACACCATACACCAGAGTACCTAATTCTTTAAAATACTTCAGTTCTGGTTGTTCTACAACTACTTTCCTTTCTATTAATTTTAGTGTGCATATTGTTGTTGGAAAATAAGTGTCTGTGGGTGCATGTGCATGCATGTCCATGTTACTTCATTGTAGGTTTTCCTAGGCAATGCCTAATTTGTGTGTTAAATCCTGACATCTCATGACTGATCATGAGTTCATGGCACAGGTTTTGCTTTTTGATCTTTACTGAACATCTACTTGAAAGTACTGCTGTGCAGTTCATCTGCCAGATGCATCCCTTTAAAAATAATAATAATAATGCAGTTATGGAGAATTGTTACTTTGAAGCATGTTCTCATAGGACTCCACACAATCAGTTAATCACAGCAGAACATGATGTATTTGCATTTAACTTGCATGTAACTACTGTCCGGATTGGAATACTGAGCAAAAACATTCCAACAGTCCTGATTCAGCAAGGACAGTCCCAATTAATCTTTTTCAGCTTTTGCAAAATGTGCAAGTTGCTTTCTTCCTTTGTCTTCACTTGCTGCAAACAGGGATCAAAGTTCAAAAATAGTTTGCACTCAGTTAAGTCACCAGGGGGAAGAGGAGAAATGGAGGCAGAATCTTTCTTTCTTTCTTTCTTTCTTTCTTTCTTTCTTTCTTTCTTTCTTTCTTTCTAGTAGGGTCAGGCAAAAGCAAACTGCTAAAGCTTCTCCTTGCTTCCATGTTTTTCCCTATTAATAACTTTTGCTACCCTGACCACACTCGAATGTTGCTTGGCCACACGTCTCAGTTTTCATCTATAAAATGTTGGAGGATATGAAACAATCACATAGATGTTGTGTTGTGATCTATAAGTAATTTAAACGTAAGCGTGTATAGGACTGCCACCTAAAACTGCCATCTCTTAGAATTTGTAATGCATTTGCCAGGAAAAAAGAATAAGACACCAAGTTTTAAAAGACACCAAGTTTTAAAAATGCAGATGATCTGTAATTAATGTTATTAACATTATTGAAGTATAAGCTATACGTACAGTATTTTTGTACATTCGTCTGAATTTGTTGGGCCATAGCTTATTTGTTCCCTGACCTGAAAAAAGAATGTTCTATCTACTCAACTTGTAGGGCAACTGTGGCCATTTCTGCACCAAACTGTTCTAGTGCTATTATTCCACTCTCAACATCCTATTGTTGTGGCGAGCCAGAGAATTGAGACCAGCAGATCAGAAAACAAGAGTTTATTTTACTGCACAGGGATCTCAGTGGAATCAACTTCCAAAAGACTGAGAGCCCCGTTTTAGGTTTCAGCACACATTTATACTTTCTAAAAAACAAGTACAGGAAATGATCACCATATATGAAAAGTACAGGTTACAAAAGTTTAAGTTTCAAAATGATGTATTACAGTTTCAAAAATGAAGTCTCCCTGTACCAGGGATTATTCTCCCTTGGTCACATTGACACCCAAACTCCCTATATTCCATGCATTGCCAAGCCGCATACCTAAGCTCTTGATAAGATAAGAGACGCATCTGCCTGACTTATTTTTCTACTCAAGCAAGCAGTTTCTACAATTTAACCCCTTCATCATTCCCCCCTTTTCTGCCAAATTCTATTGCAATTTGAGCATAATTTGCTTAAGCCTGCTTTTGAACCATAACAGCAAAATGAGCTGCCTTTCCCTCCATAGCTTCAGAAAGAGAGGCCCGTACACATTTCATAGCACAGGAAATACATATCATCATTAGAAACTCTCCTACAATCAAAACTATTATGCCTAGAAACAGAGTTTTCAGCCAGCCAAAATCTGGTAACCAGAAAGTCAACCAATCCCAAGGATTACCAATGCCACTGTCATTGTTTTGTATTAGCCCTTGTAGGTGTTGTATCTCGTCTTCTATAGTCTTGTTCAAATCATGGAAGGTGACTTTGCATCCTCCCTTGACTATTGAACAAAACCCCCCTTTTCTGGCTAATAGGTAATCCAAGGCCATCCGATGTTGTAACAATAACTGATTGAGCTTTTCAATTTCTTGCTGAAGGGCCCGTATCAACTTCCCAGTTGCATTTATAGTTTTCTCCAATATGCAGGTCAATCCTAATATACTTTTACAATTTTCTTGAGCTATGATCCCTGGATAGGATCTCAAAGTAAGGACCCCTGTTATTAGTCCACCTTCTACTCTACTGGCCTCAGTTTTAGCCAATTGCCCTCCTACAATGACCAGATCTTCACATTGGCTATCCAGTGGTTCCACCAGGTTCCTTCTTCTTCTAACAGCCCGTTTTGGTCGTCCTGGAAGGAAAACTTGAACAGGTATAGTCATATACCCAATTCCCACACACTGATAAGTCCCTGGGTGATAATTGGTGGCCCATCCATTAAAATAGAACCATAAATTTGGATCCCGAGCCATCAGTCTGGAACATATACTGCCAGATTCTGTATAATTAGGAGTAAACATAGGATATTCCGGATACACCTCTCCAAAACTGGTTTCATTTAAACCTGTCTCGGGTTGATAGGATTTGTTATATGAGCCGTACAAATAAAATCTATTACTACAGGCTGAATAATTTCCCAATTTAGCATAAAATGAGGGGTGATGTATATATCCTTTCCACTTAGAATTCCGGTTTCCACTATGGTAACAACAAAAACACATTCCGGGGAATAATTATAAAATTTCAGCCGCCTAAACCGAGTTTTGTTTAGGCTACCGTCAACTTTGGCAAACATATTGGGATTTCCCTTTAATGCTGACTGCAGGGCTCCTACAACCACTCCCGGTTCATTAATGAGGGAGGGCATAAAACTGAAATCTGCCACGGTCTGCGGGTGTTCATAAATTAGAGTGACATTGGGTCCATGTTGTTGGGACATATGTGCAGCGTGTTGCTTAAACCAGTTAGCTTCAATTATTCCACACATCATGCCTCACACTCCTAACAACATTATCCGCTTCATCTTCAGAGTCAAATAGGGGTCCAAACCTACTTATCTCACACCAGTACCTTTTATACATATACAAGAAATACACCAGAGCTAAAATTCCAAAGAGTATACACACTACTATTGTTACTAGTTCACTAACACTCATTGCTCATCATCATCCTCCGTAGGGGATCTGGCCGTGCATAGAATAGTCAGCCTCCAGAGTGACTATAGCAAGGCCTAGTCCTGGTCTTCCTTCCTCTGCAGTCGCTAGGTCTGACCGTACGTAGAGCTACCAGTCTCCAGACGTGTGGCAGGAGTAGGGTCTAGCCTAGATTTTTCATTCACCTGTTGCGGATCTGACTGTGAGTAGAGTGGTCAATTCCCTGGTATGACCACAGCAGAGTCTAGTCCGATCCTTCTCTCCCCTCTCTCCGTCGGGACAATTTCAATTTCAGAGGGTTTTCTTGTGATGAGATCACAGTCCAATCAGTAAATGCTCGTTTTACCCTAGTATAATGTATCCAGGGTTTCAGTCCCACTACCTTTACTGCTGTGGGGGTAACTAACAACACCTGGTACGGCCCCCTCCACCCTGGTGATAGGGGCTCTCCTTTCCAGTCTTTAACCCACACCTCATCCCCAGGTTGAAAGGAATGTGCTTTCGTGAGGAACGGAACTCGCCTAACCTCTAAAGCGTGGTCTTTAACATTCTCTAGAGCCTTTCCTAGTGCCTGCACCTCTTCTTGGAGGGCCAGACTTCCCAACTCCCGAATATCCCCTCTTAGTCCTTTTAGGATGGCCGGGGGTCTTCCGTATAGCATTTCGAATGGAGTTAGCCCAGTTGTCCGATGGGGGGTGCATCTTATCCTCAGAAGTGCTATAGGGAGCACATCTAACCACTTGAGTTTCGTTTCCTGGCACAATTTTGCAAGCTGAGTCTTCAATGTTCTATTCATTCTCTCCACCTTCCCAGAGCTTTGGGGTCTATATGCACAATGTAGCTTCCAGGTGATTCCTAGGGTCTCTGCAAGATTCTTGATTACTCCATGCACAAAAGCTGGGCCGTTGTCAGATCCAATGTGGAGGGGCAATCCATACCTCGGTATGATGTCCCGAACCAAGGCTCGTATTACCTCTTTTGTCTTCTCAGTTCTCGTAGGATATGCTTCAACTCATCCGGTGTGAGTACATACCATTACCAGCATGTACCAGTACTGTCCCGTCCATGGCATTTCTGTAAAATCCACCACTAGGGATTCAAAAGGAGTAGATCCTTGATATTGTATTCCCCCCTCTAATCTTGGTCCTTGGCGCGGGTTATTCTGAGCACAAATTTGACACCGCGACGATGCTAGCGTGGTGTACTGGCTCATTCTGTCTATGAACACATCTTTCTCTAATAGCTGAGCTAATGCCATTTTTCCCAAGTGTGTAGCTTCGTGCGCCTTCTGCACGACTGACCATCCCATAGATTGGGGTATGTACCGCCTTCCATCTGGCAAAACCCACCAGCCGTCTTTGTCCAACATAGCCTTCAGGTCTTTTTCAGCCCTCTCCTTTTCTTGTTGGGTGTACCTAGGGGTCTGGTCACTCAATGATACTTGGAAGAGTGGTGTTACCAATTCTTGGAGCAAATCTTCCATCTCATTTTCCAGTTCCCTCTCCGCAGCCTCCTTTGCAGCCGCATCTGCCTTTTGGTTCCCACGAACCACTGTATCATATCCTATCTGGTGTCCTCTACAGTGGATTACAGCGACCTTACGAGGGGCCCATACAGCTTCTAATAGATGCTCTATTTCTCTTCCATACTTGATCTCCTGTCCCGAAGAGTTGATTAATCCTTTTTCTTTGTACAGTGCCCCATGCACATGTAGGGTAGTAAAAGCATACTTTGAATCTGTGTATATATTCACGATGAGTCCCTCAGCTAATTCCAAAGCTCCAATAAGGGCTATGAGTTCCGCCTTCTGAGCTGAAGTACCAAGGGTAATGCTCTGACCTCTATTATCTTATCCGCTGTGACCACTGCATATCCAGCCTTTCGCTTTCCTTCTCGTACAAAGCTGCTTCCATCTGTATAATAAGTAACATCAGGATGGGGCCACGGGGTGTCCCGTAAGTCTGGTCTGCTTGAATACACTTCATCCATGGTTTGAAGACAATCATGATGTGTAATGAAGTCTTCCTGTACCAGGGAATATTCTCCCTTGGTCACATTGACTCCAAAACTCCCTATATTCCATGCATTGCCAAGCCACATACCTAAGCTCTTGATAAGATAAGAGACGCATCTGCCTGACTTATTTTTCTCTATTTTTCTACTCAAGCAAGCAGTTTCTACAATTTAACCCCTTCATCACTATGGAATCCTGGGGTTTGCAGTCAAGGGCCCCTCCCTAAACTGCAAACCTCAGGATTCCATAGGATGTTGAAAGTGGAATAATAGCACTAGAACAGTCTAGTGTGGAAATGTCCTTTGTGCACTCCGGCTTGCAGCTCTAGAAATCTTGGAAGCTATTTATTTTTCATGTCTTGTTCAATGTAGATATTTAAGCTGTTGAAGACAAGGCTACTACATCCTTTTTTCCCCATTTTCCAGCTAAATAGAACCTTCTGTTAATGAATGTTTCCTGGTATTTGGGCTATAATTCCTCTTTCCTTTCAGTTCTTCCACTGGTCTCAGCCTCTTCTTATGGACCATCTAAACCTTTCCTTTAAGCATTGCTTTACAAGAAATGGTCACCATGTGGACACTGTCTGAAATTATTTTAGCCTAGTCCACCCACAATGCCAGTGTCTCTTTAGGATTTGGGGGAATTTTAACTTACAGGAGGCTTCTGGGAGAAGAGTAATGGCAGGATCTTTTCACCTATGTATACCAGTAGTAACTATAGAGAGGACTCCAGTTTAAAGTTTACACTGTAGGGAGGATTCCAGTTATGGGATATGCTTGGTGTAGCAGAAGCGGGCTATATGCTTTCCCCTTCTCTCTCTCTCTCTCTCTCTCTCTGTCTCTTGGCTCTTCATACATGCTTACTAATGGATTCCTGGGGCAGCTGCTATTTATCCGACCTTTGGTAGGCAGGCACACATGTCTACACTAGAATACTAAACTAGAAGCACATTTTCTCCCAGCTCAAGCTTTACTGCATTGTTTATTGCAGGTAAGCTGCAGCAAACCAATACCAAAAATCCCTGTCTTCATCATCCTCACAATGCTAATGTTACATAATAATAATATCATCATCATCATCATCATCATCATCATCATCATCATCATCCTAGCTAGTCAGGGGTTGAGAAGGAAAGAAGGTGTGGGCGTAAAAAAAGACTTTGTAAAAAGGAATTTCTTTCTCAGAGGCTTTGTTAACCAAAGTATGCCTGTACACATGTGAGTTTCCAGATCACATGAAGGTTTATGCTCATACAGTTCTATCTGGGCAGGGAAAGTGTGGCCATGCAGATGTTGTTGGACTGTAATTCCCATCAGTCATAGCTGACAAAGCCAGTGGTGAAGAATGTTTGTGCAGACTCTCAAGCCATCCTTCTACAGATGTTTGCATTATATCTGTAGAATGAAATGGTGGGGGTACAAAATGCACATGCTATTGGAATTGGATTATACAATGTGTCTCCCTTCTCTGCTCATGTGTCCAGAATGCCTAATCCTTTGAGTGCCCAAACAGAGTAATAATAAAAACTGGATTTCCCCCCCTTCTCTTTTCCATTTTTCTGACACTTCAATATCCCCTGGGAAAACTTAGCCCATTTCCACACTACACTCTTATACCACGATTATTCCACTTTCAACATCCTATGGAATCCTGGGGTTTGCAGTTTAGGGAGGGGCTGGACGGCCCCCTCCCTAAACTGCAAACCCCAGGATTCCATAGGATGTTGAAAGTGGAATAATAGCGCTATAAGAGTGTAGTGTGGAAATGGCCTTAATTTCCCCACTGCTATGGCATGGAACATTGCCAGATGATAATGGAAGGAAGACATATCCTATCCCTTTCCTTCCACTTCCTAGTGAATCACCTCCTCTTCAATCATTCAATTGGCCCCTTATGTGAATGTTATAAGTACTTGCACAATTACTGAACTCTTGAACAGCTGCCCCCATTTCTCTACATTTTCAAGCATAAAAAGCAATGCCTCTCCCTCACCCAGCACTGAGCAGTATGATGGAAAACCTTTGATTAAAATATATTTAAATCAAACTTCAGCTTTTCTTACAAGAACAAAAAAAAAAGCCAACCAAAATCCTGTTTTGCTTGATATACCATATTGCCTCATCTGCAGGTGTCTATAGTTTTGGCACTTCTGAAATAGCAGGAAATGTTTTAACAATTAGGGTGAGCAAATTGCTGAGGGAAATAAGGTAGTGAGTTACCGACTTGAGTTCTTAAATAAAACATTCCATCTCTAATGGAGTCCTGATGCTGTTCATCAGCCTTGGGTTAGCAAGAGAGTGCTGCATAGCCACTGGCAAGCTGGAGCTCTGTACTAGTTTGGTAGAGGCAGTTATGTTCTCTGAAAGAGCAAACTCTATTTCGAAATGGACTGAAAAGATAACATGGAACAATTTTATCTTTTCATTTCAATTTCTATAGAAGATTACCCTGATATACAAAAATAACATATTTGCTTTCCTTTACTTCTTATTTTTTTTCATGATTTTTCTTTGGTGTCAATACAATCAGATTCTGACTATCTGATGCACACAGATGGAACATGAGTTCCATGTGCTTGTTGTAAAAGGGGCATAGCACTCTCATTTGGAAGAAAATAAAATAATTTGAATATGCCACAAGTAGAGCTTAAATTTTAAAGTGTTACTGTAGCTCCTGAAATCTTCCACACAGCATGATCCTTGGATGGTCAAAAAAGTAACTTCTCCCGGTTCAAAAGCTCTAGTCCAGAAACATACATTCCCAGGCCTCTGAGGCTGGAGGTAATATATAGGATTCAAGACTAATAACTATTGGGAATTTTATCCTCCTTGAGAAAACTATGAGCATGGTATTTCTAAGAATCAGCAAGAACAAGTTTGTAAGCATGATAGAATTGCACAGACATTCAGAAATTTAAAAACATAAATATCTCTTCTAGAACTTGAATATGTCAAAATGTTACTGTTTAGACTAAAGTCCCTGTCAGTATGGCTACCAGCATTTGGAATGACCTAATTTGGAGTGTGTGTTTTTGGCCCTACTATAGACTGCATTATGACTGAAGAATCAGTTCCCAAATCAATTCTTTTCCACTGTGGCATTGTCATGGAATTGGGGCCCTTCTCCCACTCAATGCTGACTTCTACCCTTGAGTAGCAGGTAGAAACTCCCAGGTTCCATTAATTAAATGCTGGCAGCACCCATTGAATTAAATCCCTATCTCAGCAGCATAGTGGAGTGCTGCAAAGGAGCCAATTCTCTCTAAGTTTAGATATCCCTTTCCTCCCCTCCATCCCTTCTGGGACAGAGGAATCATATCTACATGTGTCGCTGAGAAACATGTGGGAACAGAGAGAAAGCAGGGAGTTCTTTATAGGAAAGCATTTACTTTAAGAACAGGCAATGAAGATAACAGAAGGAAGATAAGAAGATACATGGGAGGCTACTTCCTCCCAGGTTCACTTGATAGTTACAAATTACAGACAGTATCCCATATCAGCCAGAGCTTTCAAAAGAACAGAAATCCTAAGGTGACTAACTAAATAACGTTCCAAGCTATTCACATCATTGGTCAGTTTCTGAGATGGTGTGCCGAGGCAGAGCCAGGAGGTGAAGCCTAGCTTGGCCTACCTGCAACCGGCATTTTGGCCCCTCTGGTTGATGTCTTGGATGTTCTTCTTTGTTCTCTCACCTCATGGTCTCTTGAGGGTCTATAAAACTTCTTCACCAAAGCATCTTGAAGATTCTCACCTTTCTTCTTCTGATTGAGCAACTATCTGTCATGACCTATGATGTCCTCTGTGATGCTGACCCCCTATAAAATGTAACCTAACCCTAGCAGTTCATTAACACTTTATCTGCCTGGAAGGACAGCTATCTTGCTTCAGCTTTGTTATCTGGATAATGGGAACTCCCATTATCACAGGCATGTTAAATGATGCTGTACAGATGTATAATCAGCAATCAGGCTAACCAGGCCCTTATACTGGCATGCATGTAAACTCTAGTTGATGTCAACAAAACTACTATGAAAACACATGTGCAGATCTTTAATGTTAGTCTGTTAGTCTCAATTAAATGTCCTCTTGATTACTGTGAATTCTGTCACCAAATTGTATCATGGTTATCTTTATCTTTTTCCTATTTGGATCATTTCCCCCAATTAGTTCTTGGAAACCTTTTATGTGCAGATCTAATGCTATCTCCTACCATATGGATAACCATGTGTTGGGAGTGCTTTGATTGTGTATTTCTGCATGATAGGGGTTGGACTAGATGGCCCTTCTGGTTTCTACCAAGTCTATGATTCTATGTTTTCCCTCTGGTAGGAGTGGAAGAGTGATTCCTAAGTTGGGAAGAATAGGCAGGGAGGGATATGTTATGGTTAAGGATGGGGAAAATGTTCTAAAAAATTTGAAAAATGACTGAAGAACATGATTCTTGAATTTAATGAAACCCTTGATGAAAAGAATCCTGATGAGAATCTTGGCAGTTTAGGATTTATACTGCATGAAATTTTCATGTGGTGGTTTTGTTGGGGGGGGGGGTACATAGTAGTCTTTTCTGAGGTTACAGAGGTTACACAAGCATTTAGTTCTTTTTGGACACTATGCAAACAGGCATCCAGTGATTCCTTGCACAATGCTTTCCCTCCATCTGTGCAGATGGTGCCAGGGTGCATCTCTGCTCCAGACCAAGTAATGACTGATTAGCTAACGGGCAAGAAATGTCATTTGCATTGTTGTCCACTGTTGTCCCTGCCTCCTATGTTAGTATACTGTAACTGTACCAACCAGCATCATTTTTCTGACAGAACCTTACGCTCCACTGGCATCAAAGAGGATCTTGATCACATTGAATTATTCCTCAACTGCTTTACTGTGTCCCAAACTGCAGTTCAGCCTACTAGTAAAAAAATATCTAGTAATGGATAAAATAATGCTAACTAAATATACCTGATGAATGGTGAAAAAAATCTGTGAACCACATACCCTGATGTTTATAACACATGTCTAGCTACAGAATGTTGGTTCTATAAGTTGGCACTAAAAGATTGAAAGAGCTGCCTACTGCATCTAGGGGAAAGCTAAACCCAGATTAATAAGATTTAGATCAGTTTTTTTAATCCAAGAATTTTACTAACACATTGCCCTGAGCATAAATGGCTGTATGTGGGTGCAGACTAACTGTTTATCCCCATGTAGGTCACAACAGTTGTCTAGGACCTATCAAATTTACTGGCTATGCCCTCTGATGCAGATGAGAATGAACTTTCCATTCAGTGCCACCCATTCTTCTATGCAACTAGCTGTCCATGACTAGAGCTGGATCAAAGCCAGAGACCATATGTATGTAGCAGTTACTAAAGAGTATAATAAATACTCATTAGGAGAAACATTTTCAGTGGAGATTTCTCAACTGAGGAAGGTTTACATGTGATTTATGACTCAGGAACAGGCTTGGTAATTGTCAATCTGCCCATCTAATCATCTGCCAAATTAGAGGGAATGCATTTTCTAGCAAAGCCATTAGCTTGGTTTAGAAGTTTGTTTTGTATAAAAAGATTTTTTTTTCATAGCCAGTGATGCATGGGAAGGAAGGACATCTTGGGAAATACTTGAAGGATGAAAGTTTCAGGCTGATTCATTTAATCTTTTAAAATGGCAGCTTATACTTTTTATGTCTGATAAATTTCAGCTGCTCCCATTATTTTTTTGTGAGAAAAAACCATCAGGATGTGCTATCATGTGAAACTTCTTATCTTGTCATTCTGTCATATAATTCTGCATCTATTTCCTTTGTATGCAAGACTGGCACACTGTTACACAGACTTAAGACCCACTCAAATGAGTAAAATTGTATGATCTAATCTAGACCCACAGATTCATAACTAGTGAGAGAATGGCTATGGGATTTTTCACTTCATGGTTATTACCTGTTGCTAGACGTGAAATGGGGTGATCTGAAGAGGAAATAGATATCTTAGGAGAAAGTTGAAAAATACCTGGAAATTTCAAGTTTGCCATGGACCACATTCATATCTGGTTGATGTTGTGCAAACATCAGATAAAAAAAGCTTACACCAAAATATACATGAAATTTTTTTTGAGTAATTGTCCTAATATGCACATTTTTGTGTACATTTTCCCTGGCAAGTGCACATTTGCAAGCCTACTGTTCTAAATAACATTTTATATATTATTATCCCAAAGGGGCTCACTTTTGTATTAACAGCCATTTCAGCACTGGACACCACTGATGTGTTGTACTGTTACAATCCTAGCATTGCCTCTCACCCAATGGTGGCAGAATAGGAATGCTGTTTTCCGCACCCTTCTGCCATCAGTGGATTGGTTGTGGTATAGCCACCTGTGTTCCTTCTGCACTACAGCATCCTTGGCCACTCCCTATCCCCGCCTCTATCCCGCCCCGCTGCCCCGCGTTGATGATTTTTCTTTCTTTGGAAGCCATACTAGCACAGCACTGTTGTAACCACACTACAAGCCAGTACAGTATTGTATTTTCAAGTTATAAATGCTTAAAAAGGTATTTTTAAAAAATAAAAAAGTTTTAACACAAAGGAGAACTTTAAAATAAACATGGAGAGGTGATAGATTTCAAAGTTATCACACCATAGGAGTCAGGGAGGGAGGGAAAAGCTAGGCATGCCCATGCCCTACCCAATGCTGGATCCATGACAACGGGATGCAATATCAAGCACTATCATGATAGCATACAGAGCCTGCTGATGTGGTTGAAGCGCTAAAGGAGGTGCTTAATGGAGTTTTTCTAGAAATAGTATAAAGCACTTCGGTGGTGCTTGGGGACAGGATAGGAGCTGGATAGTGATGATGTAGTATGTTAGCAAGGCTCCTGAACCGGTAACAACCTGCTGCTGTAGCATTATAGTGATGTTGTGTGGAAGTGGCCAATATTTGAATTAATATTTTTATTCACATTTTCTGAGTTGCAGCCTAGATTGTGAAACTCTGAAGAGTGCTGATTTTGGCATGCAAGTTCATTTAGGTTTGCTTTACCAGCTGTGGGCATCTATGAATCTCCAGGTATTGTCAGATTGCAACTCCCATCAGACCTATGTAGCATGGCATTGGTGAAGAATCAGGGGACTTTGAGTCTAAACACATATGAAAAGCCACAAAACTTTGCTTATACTGTAACAGTTTTAACAGGTCCAGATCTGGTAGATTTCAATCTGTATTTGTGACTTTATCTGCATTCATGTCTTTAAACCCTTTTCATATTATTTGTGAAGACTTCAATATTCATAGAGACGTTTCTTCATTTTCTCAGAATTTTTCTCCCTTCTGGAAGTTTTTAATTTGGAAATTCTGGAAACTGCTCCCACTCATGCAGCTGGAGGAACTCTGGATCTGTTCCTGTTTAGGAACTTAGATACTGAGCTGAATGAGGTTAGAGATGCAAGGATGTGAGATCATTTCCTGGTGTCTTATAAGATTAGGATACCACCTCCTAGATAAATCCACACAATCCTTCCTTTGTATGTTGGGGGGTGGTATCCTAATCTTATAAGACCCAGGGCCAGGCCTGAATACCTGGCAGCCCTCACTAAGGCCTGGTTCAAGCTTGTAATGCAGGCATCTCCAAAATGATATGCGCTTCCAGTGGATGATGGGAGTTCTAGCCTAGCACATACATAAGGGCAGTCCTCCTTTGTTAAAAGAAAATCCAAACAATGTTTTTTTTCTCCTGGACTATTTTCTGTCCATTTCCATTTCTTGTGTGTGTGTGATTTTTAATTCCCCCAGTAAAACAAATGAGCTTACTTTTGACTCTCAGGCTGGTTTTCCCCTGTATTAGTACCAATATACATAGATGTAAAAGATCTCGTAAGGTTACCCTCCTGTTGCAGGCCTCCTCTTTGAGCTGATATTCCCCACTGTTTCACAGAGAAACAGGCATTGTGGGTGGACCCCCAGTCACCCACTGGAACAGCCACTTCTTTGAGAAGACTGGTTCATAGATGCCTAAGCATTAACATAGAGACGTTAGGACTAGAACCTTGATGCTTTATTGCTGTCCACACTCAGCCTGGGTAGCCAGACAAAGGGCAGCTGCTAGAGATAAGAGGCATGCAGTTTTAGCAACGAAGTAATTACTTAGTTTACTCTAAGAAGGAAACAGTCTTACACAAATATGAAGCAAACAGCAGTCTCAGCAACGTCTAGAAATCAAAGGCAGTCTATACAATCCCATGGCAGAGGGATGTCAGGGAAACAGGAACAACAGGCAGGAACACAAGCAAGAACAACAGGCAGAAACATGGCAGGAGAAATGGTCAGTTAATCACTGACAAGTTCTGGAGGGAATGGCTCAGCTTTTGTAGGCTCAGAGATCAGTGCAGCTGGTGCTTGATTAATAGCTGCTTGCTATAAATTCAGTGGGAGTGACATAGGTATTCTGTTTGGTACCTACACTGGGTGAAGGTGGGTATTGGTGAGTCATTCTCCATGTCAAAAGGAGCAGGGCTTCCTTCTGGGGCTGGCACTGCCCCCTGTTCTGTCTCTGGGGTGAGGTGTGGTACTGTCTGCTCAGCAGGTTGTGCTGTTACAGTCTCTGAGCCAGAGTCTATGATTGGTTCAGCAGGTTCTACTGTCTCAGACTCTGAGTCTGAGTCTCAGTCCTAGAAGCCCATGACAATTGCACCCTATCAGTTGGGCTGGTTATCCCTGCCCATAAGATTGATTGGCTGATTTAAATGATATCCTGCCTTTCTCCTTACATGGTACCCAAGGCAGGACAGCACAAATGGAAAAGAAAAGGAAAGGAAAGGAAAAGAAAAGAAAAGAAAAGAAAAGGACAGCTAAAGTTGTTGTTGTTGTTGTTGCTGTGTGTTGTTGTTGTTGTTGTTGGCCTTCAAGTAATTTATGACTTATGGTAATCCTAAGGTGAACCTGTCACAGACTATTTTGGGGACTGAGTGTATGTGATGTGCCCATGGTCACCAAATAAGTTTTCATGGCCAAGCGGGAAATCAGACCCTGGTCTCCAGGGTTGTAGTCCAATATTCAAACTGCTATATCGCTCTGGCTCTCATGCTAAATACTTAACAGAAAAAAATTGCTTAAAAATAAATAAATAAATAATCCTATTAAAACACCATTAATCTAAAAATGTATAAAAGTATTTTAAGAAGGTAACAGGAACAGCCAAACACTATTAAACAACCCACTTTCCATGCCCAATGCCTGCTTAAATAAAAAGGTCTTTTTTTACTGTCTTGCTAGCAGAAGGAGAGCAGAGAGGATGCCAGTCTAGCTTCCTATGGAAGAAAATTCCACAGTCTGGGAGCAGCCATCAGAAAGGCTCACCAGATAGCCTGCATCAATGGTGAGACAGAAAGCAAGACCTCCTCTGGGGAATATATATAGGGAAGCACAGTCTATCAGATATTAAACCATCTGGAGAATGAATTTTTTAAAAAAGAGAACAAAATCTAGACAGGCCACCTTAATATTTAATGGGAGAATTATGCAGTTCTCTTTCACCACCCCTGGCTACACTATAGTGGCCTCATTCTAACTTCCTTGTCCCAAATAGAGTAGGCCCATTGAATTAATGAAAACTTGATAAGTCACCACTTATAAAATTTCAATTGCTTTGGTAAATTTACCAAATGGATATAGGCTACTGGATGCAAAACAACTTAACTTCAGCTAGACCATGTCCTTCATGTGGAAAATCCCACAGGTTAATAAAAAGAAAGGAGAAAAACTGTGACAAAGAGCCACATGACAGCTGTAGCTCATTGCACAGAAAGCACTGCCCTCTGAATCATCCTGTACATGTTACTTTATTATGGTAATCCATTCTTAGGAGACCAGCAATATATATTGCATATACCTGAACAAAGCAGTGCATGTGTTCTTCACAAGCAGGCATGTGATTAAGAAACTTTTCTTCATAAAACCAATTTTAAAAATGCCAGGAATATAATTTGGGTCTCCAGATATAAATAATTAGGACACTGAGTATCACGCAGGTGGCAGGAACAGGCTTGGGACAAGCCTTGGGAAATTAGTTCCTTATATGTGAATGATTCTCAATTGAGTTCCTGCTGGCAGGAAGCATCTCTACTTGAACATCTCTCCACAGGCCATCTGGTAGTGCTTTCAGAGATCAGTAGTAGCCTATTCTTTTGCTCTGCTTATCTTTCTCATCAATAGCCCAGAAAGCTTTTAGAATAAGGATTTACATGATAGGGAAGTGGAGAGCAAAAGGAGGAAAATTACTGTGATAATGGGGGAGAAGGATATAGCTGTCATTCCAGAAAAAGTCTATAAAAATATGCACCAACCAATATTCACATCCCTATTGTTTTCCACTGCAGATTAATTTTGCAGATTACCTGTCTTTAATTAAAAACAATCATAAATCAATCTTAAACATCTTTACTTAGGTCTTACTAAATTTCCAAAACATCACTTTGTTTATTTATTTGTCACCACCAATATATATGCCACAACAGCAGTTTTTAGCCATTTCTCCACTACACTGTTATAGTCCTATTATTCTACTTTCAACATCCTGTGGAATTCTGGGGGTTGTGGTTTACTGAGGCCAAAGAGCTCTCTGGCTGAGGATTCTAAATGCTCCTCCTTAAACTGCAAACCCCAGGATTCCATATGATGTTGAAACTGGAATAATAGCACTATTCACAGTGTAGTGCAGAAATGGGCTTTATGTCCACACCTGGCTACCTCACTATAGCTATAAAGAGAGGATGACAGCATTGCCCTGTTAAATAAGAATTCTACTCTCTTAAGGGATATATATATATATATTTCAGTCCCCTAATTTCTAACATTGCAGTAACTTAAAATGCCAGTTGAACATTTAGAACTGCAGTTTGGACATCCAAAGAAAAGAGACAGGCAAAACTACCAAGGGAATGCCAACATGGCAAATGTAAGTGTTCTTGATGTGAATGGTTTTCAATATCTTGCTTTGTTTGGCTTGGTAAAACTCGTATCTGCAGGGGCAATGCCTTCACCCCACCACCCCATAGCTGCATTCACAGGAAGAAGGGAAAGTAAATGATGTTGCGACAGGACACTTGCAACTTTTACTAGAGATTATGGAATAGGAGGATGGGGTAAACATGTTGTTGCCATGTCTAGTTTCACAGTCTAACTCTGAGTTCAGTGTGATTTGGTTCTCTGGAAGGCCGAAAAAGACAGCAGCTGATGAAACAGACTTAGTTTTATGGTTGCAGATAGTCAAATTAAAATCACTTTGTGGAGACAGCAACAAAGCAGATTTCTGTTAAACAGTAAGAAAAATCTCAATGGTAGCTGTCCGACAGGAGAAGAACTCTACCTTGAGAAGTGGTATCCTCCTTCTCTGGAAATTTAGAAACAAAAGCTGCATGGTCACCTGTCAGAGATGCTGTAGCTGCAACATTTCTTGTATTGAGCAGGGCTCAAGAGTAAATGATCTATGAGATACCTTCCAAGCCTAAAATTCTATGTAATGATGCGATGCTTCCCATGTCTGTTTGAATCCAATACTAATTAACAAATGTGATAGAACTTATTTTTCTTAAAAAAAAATGTCAAAGATTTGCTTGCATCTCTTCACCACAGATCATATTTCTGTCAGGTAAGTGGAGTTTGGAAACAGAATAATAGGTGACAATCTATTCTCCCATCAAATCTTTCATCCACAACATGGAAGCAATGGCTAATTACTTTTAGTTAAGGATGGGACAAATCTAGAATCTTCCAGATCCGAATCCATGGAAGGTTCTGGGAATCCACAAATCTCACGAATCTCAAATCTTTCGAATCCCTTTTTAAAAAAGGGTTTAAAAATCAACTTTTTAACAGAACTATTTTTTAAAAAAACTTTTTTTTGGTTGGTGGATTCAAAAGATTCAGTTCGCCTATTTTGGCAGGAGGATTCGGATTTGTGAATCCCACATCCTTGTTGAGGATTCGGTTGGCCCATCCCTACTTTTAGTTCTTTCACTCACAATAATGAGGCTGAAGCTAACTTATCACCGAAACTCAGAGGAATAAAGTCACTCTTCTCAGATATAATAGCTGATTTTAGGTTACTTTTATATTCATGAGATTATGGCCTCACTAAATTGCAGAGGAGGAATAAAGCCAAGAGAGCCAGCATGGTTTTAGTGGTTTCAGCCTTTGACTGCAACCCTGGAGGCCAGGGTTTGATTCCCTGATTGGTCATGGAAACCCACTGGGTGATCCTAGCCATCTTACACACTCTCAGCCCCAGAAAACCCTGTGATGGAGTTGCCTTAGGGTCACTGTAAGTTGGAAACAACTTGAAGGCACACAACAACAACAAGAGAGCCACCTTGTGCCCTGTTATGAGCACTGAAGTAATTAAGAGGTCAGCAGAAGTAGGATATGTTTGTACCACAAGCCAGAAGCTTGTAGCATTGAGATTCATTTTAGGAGCAATTAAAAAACAATTGTTTCAGTTACTTCTGAGATATAGAAAAGTAGAGTGTTTTTTTAAAAGTAACTAAATCACTAGTACTTTTGAAACATTCACCAGACCATAGAGAATGTGTTCATTTTCCACATATTCTGGATGTCAGCACGAGCTTTGAACCCATTCCAGTACATACTGTTCTGATACTCTATTTGTCAGGGCAAGTTCACACATCTCCTTTCATCAGCCCAGTGTCTACATGCTTGTAACACCAACCAATAAGTTTCATGCCATTTACGTCATCAAAGAACAAAGACCAGAGCTTTCATAACACCTCGCCACAAATATCTGGCATATTAAAATGTTGTATAGAAAATGGATGTAAAAAGTGCAGACAAAATGTTTTTATTCCACCATCCCTTCCCCAACCAAAGTCTAAATTGTGCTCCGAATATTTGTTAAAAAGCAAATGAAAGAAAAATGCAAAAGGTTTTTTTTTAAAATAAGATTGTGAGAGAGAGGGATCTGTTTTATAGTATGTCTGAGACTGTCACGAAATGGAAAGTAATTAACAGCATGTTAAATAATGATGTAAGTGCCCACAAATAAGTTTACACTGTGAAGTATAAATATTGTGAATTTCTGGCTGTTTGAACAAACAGACCATAACTACAAAGGAAGAAGTGTGCCAGTGTGTTTTCCAATAAGTTTCCTGCTTGGGCACAACTTTTTTTTTTTTTAAAAAAGCCTGAAACATTAAAATCCAACCCCTGTGAAGAACAAAACATATGAAATCATTGTTTCAGCAGTGTTAAGAATACAGGGACTTTTAATAGAACAATTTCATTTCAAACCTATCAAAAGTTTATTGCTATGGACATTGGCTTCACTGTTAAAGATATATTTTATTAAAGGAATTGCAATGAGGGAAATGACCCTGTGAACAAAGTTCACTCAGGGGTGGGCCTCCAATCTGTCCCATTACAGAGCCAGGTCTGTTCCCTATTTAGTGTGCTGCAAAAAGAATTAACACCTCTAAAGAATGCATGTAAGCATGGAACACTGAAAGGATCTCTCTTAATAAAGAATATAAGCAGAAGTTGTATTGGATCAGACCAAAAACCTATCTGTTTGCGTGTTCTGTATCCTAGAAGGATCAGCCTAGGGGAAGCTGAAGTCAGCTTATGGAAAGCCCACATCACAGACTGATCCTACTATTAGGCAGAATGAAGAAATTGCCTCAGATAACAGTGTCAGGAGAGTAAAAGTTCCTGCTCAGTTCCTTAACCATTTCCTCTCTTAAAAGTCCAAACTTGCTAGAAACAGCAATCTTAGCATTCTTATACTCAGTAGGTCATAGTTGGCAGGTCTCTCTAAGGGTACAGATGGAACATAAATTCATGTCATTTCCTATTGGTTGTAGCTAAATCCTCTCTCTTCCTGCATTAGTTAGTCTGCAGTTTGTCTGAGTTTGTTCATTTTCAATTTTGTAGTCTATAGGTCTCTCCATATTCAAAGACCACATGATTGCAGGGCCTGTTATGAAATCTTTCATATTTGTAAGTAAAGCTACTTCTGTGGGTTTTGTTTGTTTTTGACAAACAAGACAAAGCTTCCTTTATTTCCCTGCTAGATCCTATTCATGAGTAGAGGTCATGTGAGACAAGTTGTTGTTCACCTTCTGCTTCCAAACACTAATTACTCTGCTTGTGAAACACTGCTACCTCTCACATTCCCAACAACTTGGTCTGTGTCTCTTAAACTAGGCTGACCTCCTCAGATGTGGTGGAGGACCTGATATTTTTGGCAATGTAAAACTGAGTTTCAAAAATTAGTCTACATGGAATGGAAGAGAATATTAACTTGTCCCTTTGCTTCAGCCAGCAAAATGCCATGGACTGGCTCTGACTGAGTGGTATATTGCCTCTGATACTGGAAGTCATTTATAGTCACCATAACTAGTAGCTATTGATACAAACTGTAACTCAGAATTAAATGGAATTCAATATATTACTCTTTCCCATGGCTATTGGGTCAAAGATTATTTTACCAAGCTTATTTCTTGAATCAAGTCAAGAGTAATTCACCTATGAGTACTTTTTATTTCCTGTTCAGACTAAAACCCTATAAATCTTTTGTATATTTTAAGAATAAGACATCTACTTTAAAGAAATAAAATGACATGAAATGGTTTCCATTTTGATTCCCTGACCGCATAGCAAACTCCAACAAAGAGGCTGCAAATTTTCATAGCATCCCAACTGAAGTATAATTCATTCATCTTCATAGCATGCAATTCTTTGGAAAGTAACTCTTCAGCTGGCTTTAGTGTGTTTTATGATGTTTTTGATTCTGTTCAACACTGCTTTTACAACAGTTGCCCAAAAGACACAAATGTCATAAATTATATTGAGAAAAATCATCTCCAGCTCACCCTAAGCTTAAGAAAGAACAGTGACTGAAGTCAGGTTCTATATATACTGCTAAACACTGTATGATGGATACCACATGTAGTCCATGATAAGAACTCAATACTACCATTGAAGCAAAGAAATCATATTTTTGTAGTAGCTGTAGTCATCACCACCTCATGCCACCACCACCTATATCCCACCCATTTGTCCCCAAATTGGGGCTCAAGGAAACTAACATATTATAATTTTATGGTTCATTTGAATAAACGTGATTAATTATCCAGTTATTTATGGAACATTCTGAAATGGCAGAATCTTAAAAGTTTTCCAATCTCTCATGCCTTATTTAGAAAACACAAAGCTTCTGTATAGTAAGTTACCGAGATTGGTCTAGAGATGGAAAAGAATTTATGTAGTTATGAGATTTTTTTCATTGTAGCCTTCTAAAATTTTGTGTGAGACAAAGCATACTTTGCCTCTGAAACCTGCATATTGGATGGGCTTGGGGTATATTTCATTCACCCAAAATAATTTGTTGTCAACTGCTGTCAAGTTGATTTCAATCTATGATGACCCTTATAATGAGAGACTTCCAAGTCACCCTATCTTCAACCGCCCTGTTCAGGTCTTGAAGCTTTGGGGACCTGTCTTCCTTATAGAATCATAGAATCATAGAAATGTAGAGTTGGAAGAGACCACACGGGTCATCCAGTCCAACCCCCTGCCATGCAGGAACACCCTCAAAGCACTCCCGACAGATGGCCATCCAGCCTCTGCTTAAAAACCTCCAAAGAAGGAGACTCCACCACACTCCAAGGCAGCATATTCCACTGCCGGACAGCCCTGACTGTCAGGAAGTTCTTCCTGAGGTTCAGGTGGAATCTCCTTTCCGGCAGCTTGAATGCATTGCTCCTTGTTCTGGTCTCTGGAGCAGCATAACACAAGCCCTCTCCTTCCTCTACATGGCATCCCTTCAAATATTTAAACATGGCTATCATCTCCCCTCTTAGCCTTCTCTTCTGCAGACTAAACATACCCAGCTCTCTAAGTCTATCCTCATAGGGCATGACTTCCAGGCCCCTCACCATTTTGGTTGCCCTCCTCTGAACCTGCTCCAGCTTGACCATGTCCTTCTTGAATTGGGGTGCCCAGAACTGGACACAGTATTCAAGATGAGGTCTAACCAAAGCAGAGTAGAGTGGTACCAGTACCTCCCTCGATCTAGACACCATACTCCTATTGATGCAGCTGAGAATTGCATTGGCTTTCTTGGCTGCCGCATCACACTGCTGACTCATGTTCAGCTTGTGGTCTATTAAAACTCCTAGATCCCTTTCACACGTACTGCTATCCAGCCACGTGTCCCCATCCTATATTTCTGCGTTCCATTTTTTCTCCCTAAGTGTAGGACCTTACATTTCTCTCTGTTGAATTTCATTTTGTTAGCTTTGGCCCAGCTCTCCAATCTATCCAGGTCATTTTGAATTTTGATCCTGTCCTCTGGCGTAATAGCAACCCCTCCCAATTTGGTGTCATCTGCAAATTTGATGAGCATGCCCTCTATTCCTTCATCCAAGTCGCTGATGAAGATATTGAACAGCACTGGGCCCAGGACAGAACCCTGTGGCACCCCACTAGTCACTTTTCTCCAGGATGAAAAGCAGCCATTGGTGAGCACCCTTTGAGAACGGTCAGTCAACCAGTTACAGATCCAACTAACAGTAGCCCTGTCCAGCCCGCATTTTACTAGCTTCTTTGCAAGAACGTCATGTGGAACTTTGTCAAAGGCCTTACTGAAATTGAGAAATGCTACATCCACAGCATTCCCTTCATCTATCAAGCTAGTAACTCTAGCATAAAAAGAGATAAGATTAGTCTGGCATGACTTATTTTTGAGAAATCCATGTTGACTTCTCGTGATTACCGCGTTGCTTTCTAAGTGATTAGAAACTGACTGCTTAATGATCTGCTCCGGAATCTTTCCGGGTACTGATGTCAGGCTGACTGGGCGAAAATTATTTGGGTCCTCTTTTTTTCCCTTCTTGAAGATGGGGACAACATTTGCCCTCTTCCAGTCTGCTGGAACTTCTCCTGTCCTCCAAGATTTCTCAAAGATTATAGCAAGCGGTTCTGAAATGACCTCTGCCAGTTCTTTTAATATTCTAGGATGCAATTCATCTGGTCCTGGAGACTTGAATTCATCCAGTGTGGCCAGGTATTCCTGTACCACCTCTCTACCTATTATGTACCTCATTTCTGCTGCTTCCTCACCTGCTCCCCAACCGCCAGGTTGAGTGCTTATATCCTTCTGGGAAAAAACTGAGGCAAAGAAAGTGTTAAGTAGTTCTGCCTTTTCTCTTCCCCCTGTTAGTAATTCACCATCTTCTCTGCACAGTGACCCTATCATCTCCTTCCTTCTCCTTTTGCTACGGACATATTTAAAAAAGCCCTTTTTATTGTGTTTAATGTCTCTGGCCAGCCTAAGTTCATTCTGTGCTTTAGCCTTTCTGACCTCCTCCCTACATCTCCTGGCTACTTGCTTAAACTCTTCTTTGGTGGTTTCCCCCTTCTTCCATTTCCTGTACATGTTTCTCTTAACGCTTAGCTCAGCTGAGAGTTCTTTAGTCAACCATTCTGGTTTCTTCATATGCCTTCCATTTTTCCTCCTTATTGGCACAGTTTTAGATTGTGCCTTCAGTATCTCCCTTTTAAGGAACTCCCATGCCTCCTGAACTCCTTTCCCTTTCACTATTCTTGACCACGGAATTCCAGCCAGCAGCTCCCTAAGTTTACAGAAGTCTGCTTTTTTAAAATCTAAGATGAATGTCTGGCTACATTTATCTTCTCTGTTCCACTGAATGCCAAATTCCAATAGGGCATGGTCACTCCCCCCTAAAGATCCAACCACTTCTACCTCATTAACAAGGTCATCCCTGTTGGTCAGGATCAGATCTAGAATATTTGATCCCCTTGTGGTCTCTTCCACCTTCTGGACCATGAAATTGTCTGCAAGACAATCAAGAAACTTGCTGGACCTTGCTGTCTTGGCAGAGTTTGACTTGACTGAGTCTATCCATCTGTAATGTGGCCTTTCTCTTTTCCTACTGCCTTTTACCACATTGTCTTTTCTAGTGAGCCATATCTTCTCATGATATGGCCAAAGTACAACAGCCTCAGTTTAGTCATCTTGGCTGCTGAGGAGAGTTCAGGCTTTGCTGGAAGACCTCTTCATTTGCCTTTTATCAGTTCATAGTGTCAGTATAACTCTTCTCCAAGACTACATTTTGAATGGGTTTTCTTCCTATCAGCTTTCTTCACTGTCCAGCTTTCACAACCCCACATAGAAATTGGAAATATGATGGCATGGATAATCCTAACTTTAGTATTCAATGATATATCTGTACACTTCAAGATCTTGTCTAGTCCTTTCATACATAGGCCAAAATTCAACTGCTAGTTTGTAGTAAATTAAGCCCACTGAATGATCAGTCTGCGCTTTTATAAATCTTTCTGATCCAGTACGTATACTATAGTTGGGACTAGCAATTGGATTTAGATCATAGATTTTTAAAATACAGCACTGTTTAAACAGTAAACTTGAAAAATATACACATACACTTGAGACCATGGGGAAAATGTGGACAAACAATGTGCACATAAGAAAAGGGGAATAAATAAAGGTGTACATCATTTAGAAAGCATATGGAGAAAATGTGTACAGATTGCCAAAGTGGAAGGAAAAACATAGATTTGCAATATGAACAAATTAACAAAAGTTGGGACAGAAATGCAGGTGAGATTCAGAGTAAAGCAATACAACTGAGCCTGGAGGGTGGTCTGGTCACATTCCTGCACCCAGCACAAGGGCAGACAACTGCAGAAACTGTTGAGATGATCTTTCCCCTGTGGCAGGCCACACCTACCTGAAAAGCAATAGCTATGTAAGCAAAGGCAAACACAAAATTCTCCATAGAAATATTATCTGTGCAGAAAATGTTGTTTTCTACACAGAAATTGCTGTTTTCTGCACAAAACAACCACATATAAATTTTGAACAGAGTTAGTCCTGAACTGTGAAAAATTCTTGTCACTTTGAATTACTTTAGGGGTTCTCAATAATTAAAAAAGCAAGTTTTGACCATTTTTCTAATGTTTTCAAATTTTCTTTCCATCCCTACCTTGAAGTAGCAGCCTTATTCTAGTGAATGAGAAGGCTGTCCCACTCCTATAACATATTTTCCACTCCTGCTGCATAGCCACAACAAGAAATTTTATCGGACAGTAACATATTTACCCAGCGTTGCCCAGGTTTATATTTTCCTCTTAAGAACTCACCAAACTATCTTCTCTGTTTCTCTTAACTTTGCTCTGTATGTCCCAATACAATCTGTATTCAGAGTTATTTACATACACAGTTTAGGTTCCTAATGGAGTACACTGTCCTCCTCCTTGCTGCTAGGCGTCATCTCTATAACAACCAGCCTATTCCAGTGTCCGTAACTTATCCCTGTATTCTCCAATCCAATCTGTATTCGTAGTTGTTAACATACAGAAGTTGGGTTCCTGCAGGAATACACTGTCCTCCTCCTTGCTGCTAGGCATTGTCTCCATAGCAACCAGCATATTTCAGTACCTGTAACTTTTCCCCGTAGTCCCCAATTCAATCTGTGTTGTCTGGCAACGTCAATGTACTGGCTTTTGATTTTTTTGTTTTCTGTTGAATTTGTGCAATGGCTTTATGCTTTTCTGGAAGCATTTTTTGTTTTGAATTTCAACTTTAAGATTCCTCACATATGGAACCCATACAATCTACTGTGTAAGGCGAGAAGACCTTGTAACTATGTTGTGTATGTCACTTTAATTTTTCTCGCACATGCCTCGCAAAAGTTTTCTGGCATCCTTACTGATGGTAGGCCTTGTCTCCATAGCAACCAGTCCGACACCCAAAAGCTCTCAGCTGAGAATTCTGAAGGCCCCTCCCTAAACTGCCAACCCAAGGATTCCACAGAATCTTCACAGCCAGCCAATCCTATGAAGTCTTCTCGCCTCACTCAGCCAATCGTATGCGGTCTTCGCCTGCCTGATGCAGACAAACAGACAAACGTGCAGACAAACATTGACTTTTATATAGTAGATAGCAGTGCCACATACATCCTGACACTGTCTCGACTACACCCCCATCGGTGCTGCTCGATACTCAAGCTACTCCACTTCTTCTCCCTTGACTGGTGATTCCTATATCAAGGGAGGTGATGAATCCACTCTGGATTTTATATTGAACTTTACAGGAGGTAGCCAAAGTGCTGAATATATTTTGGAGACTGGAGCCATCATCTAGGATAAAAGAGTTCAGACCAAATTCCAGGGCAGCTTTCCCTGGTTTCTATATAGATCCTCTCTATACTACATGATTGCTGATTTATATGTTCTACTGAATGGTTGTCTTTAATGCAATTGTAGTGTAAGGCGCAAAGACTGTTCCATTAGTTTCATTAGAGCAAATTGGAGGAAATGTTTATTGGACCTTTTGTGGTAATTCTTTAAGTTTCTTTTAAGAAATTTTACAGACTAATGTACAAGAAACATAAAAAAAATGTGGCATTTAATATCTCAATAAGAATAGCTGATCAGTGTGGGATTTTTTTTTCATGAACCTTCATGGCACTAATAACAAAATATTCAAACTGAACATCTCATTCAAAACTAGCAAATTATTGGGTACGCAACAGAAAGGAGGAGGTCACAAATGCATATAAGAAATTACTGACATGTGTATAGCGTGCTATTCTTCTATCAGTGTTAGTACGCTGAATAACAAGAAAATGGAGCTGAAAGAACCACATATTTTAATGTAATAATAAGTATAGTTGGACCTCTATATCTGTGAATTCTGTATTCACAGATTCAACCAACCGTAGCTTGAAAATATTTTTTAAAAAATCCAAAAAGCAAAATTTGTTTTTGTCACTTTATATGAGGAATGCCATTTTACTATACTATTGCACATAATGGGATTTGAGCTTCCACAAATTTTGGTATCTACAGAGGGTCCAGGAGCCAAACCCTGGTGGATACCAAAAGCCCGGTGTCCATTCAAAACTACATGCAACACTTGTACAGTAACAAGTTGACACATCTTTTTAGGAGAGGTACTGTGAGACTCCAACCTCTCATCATGTATAATAAATCTGAATTATGATTTATAATAACTACATTTAACTTTCTTTAGCATAAAAAATCTCAGCTGTTAAAGAGCTAATCACTAGATCCCAACCTTTCAAAGTCTATTAATATTTTTGTGAGTTTCTCCAAAGTGTTGTCAGCTTAACCATTTCCACTTGCTCCCATAATTTCCATAACACGTGAGTCTTTCTTGATTACTGCTTATTTTCCCACATTTTTCCATGCTCAAAGAATATATAAAACTCATATTTAGAAGATGGTATTGAATTGGGAGTTAACATTGCCAAGTAATGAATGTGTCTTCTAACACATGGTTAATGCCTATAATAATATAGGCACCAAATAAATACAAAAATGAGAGCAACAATCTTTTTATAACATCATATGTAGTCAGGTAAATTTGGAGACTATCCATACATTAAATCACAAAGATCTTTAAGAACAGCTTTTGTGGAACAGAATTCCCCTTGCAGAAAAATAACTTTTAAAATCACAGCAGTGATCCCAGCTGGTTTTGATTTCAGTGTTGACTTTTCTAAATAAATGGAACAATTGAACATAGCTAGTTTTTCATGGCTGGGGTCATCCTTGAAGCAAGCAGCAAAAAAAGAATTTTAATATAGGGAATGACTTTCCTTCTCCTCCACACCTTGCCTCCATCCATCCATCCATCCACATCCAGCAAAGGAGTTTTCTCTGGAATTTGGTGCTGCCAAATGAATAGGCTTCTTTGGTTCAAAACTGCTTGCTATTGTTGTCTGCAAAAATCCTCATGAGATTTCTGCTGGGGAATTCTACTAATTGGTAAAGCCTGCTTTTGTCTGGCCACCAGTTGTAAGTCAAAATCTGTCTGTTTAACATAGGACTGCCAAGTTTCTCAGTCTGGAATAAGCCCTTGCCATTGAGTATGAAGCCGATTCATAACAGCACTGTTATAAGAACTTTTCTGTTATAACATCAGTGTGTGAAATAGTATAGTTAACAGACACTTGAAGGCACCTTGGGAGGAATAAATTATAACTAGACATTGTCATCAAACTGTACACCAGCATATTTTTACCAGCTCATGTGGCGCACACCTGTAGTTCTCTGGCAGACTTTCTGGGACTTCATGGAAAGGAAATCTCCTTCCTGAGGTATATATTTTGAAGTTTTTTACACTCCTTTAGCCATGTCGTAAGTGACAGCTATCTGTTCTTTCTGAAAGCCTCTTTGGCACATAGTTCAAATATGCAAATTGCAAACCTCCACTCCACCCACACAACAACAGAAAGCAGGAAACTAAATTTGTTTCTGGTAGGAACATGAGAGGCCTCTGAGCTAATCTCAGTGCAAATTAAATTTACAGGGCAAATTACAATTCAAAGGTAAATTACTCAGGCAAAGAATGTTGGTGCAATTGCAGCTCATTTTACTCATATTATTTATTGTACATTGGGCACAGGAGAGAGTTAAGACAAGAAAAGGAACTAATGACACTTGACATTATCCTACATATTCCTGCCAAAACCTTTCTATTCTTTGTTGAATGCAACTTAGAATTAATTTATACCACCAGTCTGTTGGTGGTTGGACACTTCTCACCCTTATAATCGAATTTAGACTGGGGAAGACAGGAAGAGAGTCAAATCAGAGTTGTGGTGATGGGACAAGTTTTCTGCCCTTGTCTTGGAGATTCAGATTCAATTTCTTCCGTGGGCCATTTCATAAATGCACAGAAGAACTGGTTTAGAGGGGCCTTTTTAGGCAGTCTAGTTGAATCCCCTGCTTGATGCACCAGTTTTGGGCATCACAATTCACAAAGGATATTGACAGCATGAAACATTGCCAGAGAAGGGCAACCAAAATGGTAAAAGGTCTGGAAGCCAAAGCCCATGAGAAACATTTTTAGCTTTGAAGGAGATAAGATAGAGTGGTAAAATTAGCTGTCTTTAAGTATCCTAAGGGAAGTCATTTTAGAAGATAAGAGTAAGCTTGTTTTCTGCTACTCTGCGGACTGGAAAACAAGCAAGATATTGAAATTACATTAGTAAGAACTTCCTAATAGTAAGAGATGTTTGGCAGTGGAACACACTGTCTTAGAGAGTGGTGGAGTCTCCTTCTTTGAAAGTTTTAAAGCAGAAGTTGGATGCTCTCTGAGGAAGCATTTAACTGTGTATTTCTGCATGACAGGCAGTTGGACTAGATGATCATTGTGGTCACTTTGAACCCTATGATTCCATGATGTCGTGATGCAAATTCAGAGGTAAGAAGTGCCCAGCAGACAGCTGTGCAACTTCTGCCTGAAGACCTCCAGTGAGAAAGAGTACTTAACTTATGCTGGTAATTGCCTAATTGTTGAACTGTTCTTTGATGCACTATACTCACTTTTTTCCCCCAGAATTATGCAGCCATAGTGAGGATGGCAGGTAAAATATTCAGGCTGCAAACAGCCTATTTTTCCAGTACCTTACCTCCTCCATGACTGCAGTGCCTATAGCATTTTCCCTCTGGCTGCAACCCCCTACACAGGTGTAATTACCAACATGGGCCAACAGGATTCTAGTGATCATCAAGGAGGTCCCCTGTCAAGAAATGTTAATCTAGGCTGAAATCTAGGTTCCTAATGTAAGCCCATCTGACTAAATACTCACCTGAGAAACACTAAGCAAATCTTTGCACTCTTCTGTATAACCTCTTCAGATATTTGAAGGTAATATTCCTTTCCTACACTTCAGTCTTGCCTTCTCCAGGCTGAAACATATCTAGTTCATTCAACTTTTCTCAGAAGACTATTTTCCACATCTCTGACAATCTTCATTGCCCTATTCTGAATTAGTTCAAAACTGATAGATTCAAAAATGACTTGCATATTAGAAGTAGGGGTAGAAAGAATATTGAAAAATACTCAAAAAAGTGTTGGAAAACATGTTTTTGAAGTATTGAGAAACTCTGACATGAAGAATCCTGGACTGAGAAGAATCTTCACAGTTTGGGGTTTATTCCACACAAAATACACATAAAGTTGTGCAGAAAACAGCATTTTCTGCACAGGAAACAGAATTTTAGAGAGAAAATGATATTTCTATATTGAAACATTATATCCAACACAGAAAAAGTGCTTCTTGTGGTGAAAATGCTGTAATTGGGGAATATCTTTGTTGGAATATGTATCCCGGAGTTTTTCAGCCACTGCTTTCTGTCCTAGTCCCTGCAGCAGGAGAAAATAAGCTTGCTCTATCTCTCATATGACATCCCTTCAAATATTTAAGTTTGGCTATCATGTCACCTCTTAACCTTCTGTTCTGCAGGCTAAACATAATCAGCTCCCTTAGCGGCTCCTCATAGGGTATGGTTTCAGGACTTTTATCATCTTTGTCACCCTATTCTGGATCTTTTCCACCTTGTCAATATCCTTCTTGAATTGTGGTGCCCAGAAGTGGACACAATATTCCACATGAGGAATGAACAAAGCAGAATACTGTGGTACTGTTCATAATTTAAATCCTCTTCAAGCATTCATTAGGAGTTAAACCAAACTTGTGAAGATAGGGTGTAAGATACCTCCACTATAGCTCTGCACATGAGGAAAGCAGTGTTTTGAAATGGAGAGTCTCCTCTGAACACAAAACACGATTGCTAATGTTGATTTTTCATGATTCCCAATTGGGTGGAGAGAGCCCTTGTGTGGAGGGGAGTATTGTCTTCAGATTATCCCCCCCCTCTCTCTTTCTGTATATAGTTGGGCTAACCAGCACCACATAGAAAAGAATACATCATATTTAGATGCAGTCTTATTAGTTTTGGTCACCGGAAAGGAAGACCAATGTGGAATCATATATATAGTTATCTTGGTCCAAAAATTATCAATTAATCATGTTTTTATTAATTTGGAAGGTCTAGCTTAGGCTATCTGCCTATACCTATTCTGCTAACCCCAAGGATATTGCTGCTTAAAGTACATAGTGCCTAACTATCATAATAATTTCACCATAATGAACATTATGAAAATTCATCCTGACATCCCACTCAGGGTAATTATATTCATTTAGGAAATCTCTAAATAGGATTATTGTGCTCATATATTACATTGTGCATTACGCCATACTACACAATTTTGTAGGCGGACAGAACTCTGCGTTTACACTGGGGAATCAGAGTCAATTCAGAAAGTTCTTGTTTACCTATAATTCACTTGTATCTGTCAATGTCTTTAGTATTTTATTGCAGTCATGAAATTATGGAGACTAATTTATGGCTCACTAAATACAAGTGTTCGAAGTTGCAATTTTAGCTCAGAGTAGCAGTTCTCAAAGAAGGAATCTGGGTGCTCTTCAAGGCACAGCGAGGATCATAGAATCATAGAGTTGGAAGAGACCACACGGGCCATCGAGTCCAAACCCCTGCTATGCAGGAACACCCATCAAAGCATTCCCAACAGATGGCCATCCAGCCTCTGCTTAAAAACCTCCAAAGAAAGGGACTCCACCATACTCCGAGGCAGCATATTCCACTGCCAGACAGCTCTGACTGTCAGGAAGTTCTTTCTGAGGTTCAAGTGGAACCTCCTTTCCTGCAACTTGAATCCATTGCTCCTTGTCCTGGTCTCTGGAGCGGTAGAGAACAAGCCTGCTCCCTCCTCAACATGACACCCCTTCAAATATTTAAACATGGCTATCATGTCCCCTCTTAACCTTCTCTTCTGCAGAATAAACATACCCAGCTCCCTAAGGCGTTCTTCATAGGGCATGGCTTCCAGACCCTTCACCATTTTGGTCACCCTCCTCTGGACACATTCTAGCTTGTTGACATCCTTCTTGAATTGAGGTGCCCAGAACTGGACACAGTATTCCAAATGAGGTCAAAGTAGTGCAGAATAGAGCGGTACCACTACCTCTCTCGATCTAGACACCATACTCCTCTTGATGCAACCAAGAATCGCGTTGGCTTTCTTGGATAGGAAGAATTCAGTTTTTATTACAATTTTTTAACATTCAAACACAAAAATAAAAAACAGAAAAACAGACACATCATACAAAACAATGCAACTAATCAAAATTAGAAGAGAAATAAAGGATAAAAAACAATACTGAACATTACAATCCTAATTCTAAAACACCTAAACTATAGGGTCAGAAATTTAACTTTCTATTCTTCCTTTTCCTATTTTTTACTTAGGATGTTGTAACTTGAATCCATTGTTCACACTTTCCATTTCCATGTTCTATTTGTTCCATTGAGTTTCCATGTCTGTGCAGGGATTCAAACCCTGTTCTCCAGTGTTCTAGTCAGATGCTCAGACCACTACTCCACACTGGCTCCCTTGTATGTTTGTACGTTTTCCTTTAGCAGGGATAAAAAAAGCTGGGTGGATTAGATCAGAAAAAAAATGTATGAGAAAGAAGTGCTACATTGTCCTTTCCCCAGCTTGCCGTTGCAGACAAACTTGTCCCAGGATAACTGCTGGATCCATAGGAGTGGCAGCAATAAATCCAAACTGTTTAGAGCCACTCCTTCCACGGGTGCTCCAGGCTGTCTGGGAGTCATTCAGGTGGTGGACCCTATTCCTGACAAAAATTCCCATTCAACAGAGAGCAGCTACAGAAAAAGTGGCCATAATACCACCAACTACCCCTGACTTGAAGCTCTTTAGCTATAATGATAGCTCATCTATTTTGTCTCTTAGAGTTGCTCTTGAACTTTGATTTATTCCTATAAGATTACTTCTATATGATCCACTGCAGGAAAGGAGACAACTCATCCCTATATTTCATTATAGGTCTGGGGCTGAGTGTGTTGCTGGCATGTTAGTTTCTCTCCCCCTCAGTTCTTTAACAGGCTAGAAAACTATCTTCTGAAAGCACAAGCATACCTCAGTTAACCAAGTGGATGTGTTCATGGGTATTACTATTTTAACAGAAATTTTGGTATTAGTGGCAGAAATAACATGGATGGAATAAGGACAGGATGCTACAACATGTTTCAGCAAACCTTTTATCCAATTAACAATATACATGTGTAAAATGACACAATGAGGCCATGTAACTCTTATGTATATAAGCAAAAACATTTTGAACCTTTTAGAGACCACTTGAAAATACATCCAGGGATCATTTGTAGTGCCAGTTTTTTTTTTATGGTGGCCCAAGATATAGGCCATTTCCGCACTAGACTGTTATAGTGCCATTATTCCACTTTCAACATCCTATGGAATCCTGGGGTTTGCAGTTTAGGGAGGGGCCTCAAAGGCCGCTCCCTAAACTGCAAACCCCAGGATTCCATAGGATGTTGAAAGTGGAATAATAGCACTATAAGAGTCTAGTGTGGAAATGGCCATAGTTATAGTTATCTGTGTTTTAACATAGATGTTTTAACATAGTTATCTATGTTTTAACAACATGCTGGAGATAGCTGCTAAGGCAGGCTCATCTAATCCCCAATTCTCTTTCTATTTGCTGTTGATGCATGTTCGTGCAATTCTGGAGGCAGCTACTGTTTACCCTGCCTGCTGTAGGTAGGGAATGGCTTAAGCTCCATTGCATTTTTTAACTACAAATACACTGCTGCAACCTGACCACATGAAAAGTCTGTGGCCATTTCCACAGTATACTGTTATAGTGCTATTATTCCACTTTCAACGTCCTGTGGAATTCTGGGGATTACAGCTTGCTGAGGCCAAAGAGCTCTCCGGTTAAGAAGTCTAAATACCCCTCCCTAAACTGCAAACCCCAGGATTCCATATGGTGTTGGAAGTGGAATAATAGCACTATAACAATGTAGTGCAGAAATGGCCGGTGTTTCTCTAGCCCTCCTTTGCCATCCTCCCAATGCCAACACTGCTAACAACAACAACAACAACAACACTTTCTACTTAGACAAAGAAGGAAAAATGGGGGCTAGGCAAGCTCGTATTGCCTCTGAAAAAGAAACCTGAGGCTATCACAGGTTGGCAAGATTTATTCAGAGGAGGGGTTGCCTTTGCCCTTCTCTGAGGCTGAGCGAGTAATGACTTACCCAAAATCACCCAGTGGATTTCCGTGGCCGAGTGGGGATTCACAGCCTGGTCTTCAAAGTCGTCGTCCAATGCTCAAATCACTATACTACACCGTCTCTCTTCTTTTCCCCCATACCACGCACAAAATTTTATGTTTCTACCATGTCACCCATTGATTGTCATTGTCTGTGTTTTCCTTAAAGCTTTACACTACTCGTAGAGGTTCAAGACTTTCTCTGCAGGTTTCTCCCACTCACTGTACATCTTGGAATGGCTTTAGAGTGACATGATACAAGTATCATAGAATTATAGAATCATAGAAATGTAGAGTTGGAAGAGACCACACGGGCCATCCAGTCCAACCCCCTGCCATGCAGGAACACCCTCAAAGCACTCCCGACAGATGGCCATCCAGACTCTGCTTAAAAACCTCCAAAGATGGAGACTCTACCACACTCCGAGGCAGCATATTCCACTGCTGGACAGTCCTGGCTGTCAGGAAGTTCTTCCTGGGGTTCAGGTGGAATCTCCTTTCCGGCAGCTTGAATGCATTGGTCCTTGTTCTGGTCTCTGGAGCAGCATAACACAAGCCCTCTCCTTCCTCTACATGGCATCCCTTCAAATATTTAAACATGGCTATCATGTTCCCTCTTAACTTTCTCTTCTGCAGACTAAACATACCCAGCTCTCTAAGTCTATCCTCATAGGCCATGGCTTCCAGGCCTCTCACCATTTTGGTTGCCCTCCTCTGGACCTGCTCCAGCCTGACCATGTCCTTCTTGAATTGGGGTGCCCAGAACTGGACACAGTATTCAAGATGAGGTCTAACCAAACAGAGTAGAGTGGTACCAGTACCTCCCTCGATCTAGACAACATACTCCTATTGATGCAGCCGAGAATTGCGTTGGCTTTCTTGGCTGCCGCACCACACTGCTGACTCATGTTCAGCTTGTGGTCTATTAAGACTCTTAGATCCCTTTCACACGTACTGCTATTCAGCCACGTGTCCCCCATCCTATATTTCTGTATTCCATTTTTTCTACCTAAGTGTAGGACCTTACACTTCTCTCTGTTGAATTTCATTTTGTTAGCTTTGGCCCAGCTCTCCAATCTATCCAGGTCATTTTGAATTTTGATCCTGTCCTCTGGCGTATTAGCAACCCCTCTCAATTCGGTGTCATCTGCAAATTTGATCAGCATGCCCTCTATTCCTTCATCTAAGTCATTGATGAAGATATTGAACAGCACTGGGCCCAGGACAGAACCCTGTGGCACCCCGCTAGTCACTTCTCTCCAGAATGAAAAGCAGCCATTCGTGATCACCCTCTGGGTTCGATCGGTCAACCAATTACAAATCCAACTAACAGTAGCCCTGTCCAGCCCACATTTTACTAGCTTCTTTGCAAGAACGTCATGTGGAACTTTGTCAAAGGCCTTACTGAAATCGAGAAATGCTACACCCACAACATTCCCTTCATCTATCAAGCTAGTAACTCTAGGATAAAAAGAGATAAGATTAGTCTGGCATGACTTATTTTTGAGAAATCCATGTTGACTTCTCGTGATTACTGCGTTGCTTTCTAAGTGATTAGAAACTGACTGCTTAATGATCTGTATCTTAAGAAAAAATAATAATTCCAGGCTCAGTACTGAGTAGGGGGCTTCTGGCACGGGCTGGGTCAATCATTCTTTTGTACATAGACACTCCCAACTTCAGTTCTTCACAATTCAATTGAAAAGGGCTGCTGCTGCTAGTTGGACACTCCTGTCCTATGTACACAAATAGCTTGAGAGGATAAGGCAGCTGCTAGTCAGACACTCCTATGTAGCTATTCACACACACTCGAATTTTAGGGCCTTTCCGCCCTACGTTGTTATAGTGGTATTATTCCACTGTCAACATCCTGTGGAATTCTGGGGCTTGTAGTTTACTGAGGCCAAAGAGCTCTCTGGCTGAGAATTCTAAATGCCCCTCTCTAAACTGCAAACCCCAGGATTCCATAGGATGTTGAAAGTGGAATAATAGCACTATCACCGTGTAGTGCAGAAATGGTCTCAGTTGCACTTCTTGAAATGTATTAACTGACTGTGGGTAAAATGAAATTCTAATTAATGCCATCGGCAACAGTGATTTCAAAGTTTACTTTTAAATTATTTATTTTAAATATTATTCTCTTTTTCTTTTAATTTTTCCCGCCTCAATGTTGCTTGAACTATCAAGCTCACTATCTACTGCATTTGTTCCCTCTTTTGTTACTTAATACAAAAAAGTGTACACTAAGATACTTTAAGTGGATACCCAACAATGTAAATCATCAATGCCACAAACAGTTGCCTGCAAGCTTGAGTGAATCATTGCAATCATGCAAATTTTTCAGGGAATCAACACTGTTTTGCTTCAGTGGTAGATGCAGGTTTGCCCTACGTAATATATCAGATGCCCCTGTCTATACAGTACAGTACAGGCGGTTGTGTGAGCTGTTACTTCTTCAGAGCTTCCAGTTTTTCTTGATAAGATGATCTATGCAGAAAAAAAACACATAAATCAAAACCTTCCTATAAAAAGTAATGCAAGCAAAAACACAATGGACTGCAACAGTCAGCAAATATTAATAACTCTCTTGGATTAAAAATGGTTATCTAAGTCAGCATGGATGCACATATTTGTAATCATGGACTAAGAGAAACAGCCAATGTGTCTATGCTTTGACAATGCCAAATGCAAATGTTATCCACGCTAGACAACATTATTCATGATGATTTAGCACACAGAAAGCCAGCTCCTCAGACCTTCCTGCATGATCAGCGAAAGCAGACTCACATTTTAGCCTTTGTAGGCTGTCCTGTGAATCCTGGTCCATGAACAGTAGTGAAGTGTAATATCCATGTTTCTTTTAAAAAAGAAGTCAAGCCTATTATAGAAGAGCCTTGCCATTAAACCCAGAGCTTGCAAAGTTTCTTTTCGGAAAACTAACACCTTCTCATTACTCACTTAAGTGTTTGGAAAGTAACCTGCTGTTACTTATGAGAATATTGTGGGAAGTAACTTGTAATGTGACTTCTCGTCCTATTCATTACTTTTTGTCACTTTCTATTACTTGAAAAAAAAAACTTAGGGTGGATAAGACGATTACATGAACACTTGGAAAATTCTTGTCAAAATGCTTTGGGGAACAGTCTTAAGATGCCCTTTAAACTAACTTTGAAAGTGACTATAAAATATTACTTTTTACACTGGCGAGTACCTTTGTTCCTACTCATTGTGCTACTTCAGAAGTGTAACTTAATGGCACCCCTGTTACACAAAAGTAGTTAGTGATAGGCAACTTTATCACTGGCAGCTGATTAATCCTCTGTCATCCCACTTTGTGAGCTATTTTAAAATGTCCTAATTTCCTTCTCCTTTTCCCGCTTTCCCTCTTTGCTACAACTTACTTCAATAGCTGCAAATTGAGTTCAAAGTGCAAAAGTATTTTGCACTCAACACAGCAGGGGAGAGAGAAGAGGAAGGGGCAGAATCTTGCCATTCTTTGTAGATTTAGGCAAACTGCTGAAACACCTCCTAGGCTGTCAGGTAGCCCTCCATATTTTAGTAATGGGACATGTAGTAGGAGCTAAGTAGCAGCTTGCTTGTAACAAGGTGTGAGAACCAGAGACCATTAGATAAACAAAGCTAGGAATGTAGTGATAAGCGCTGCCAGGCTAAACCAAACTTCAAGGTCTCTTGCGGGCGGGATGAGAAACTCTTTGCTTTTAATGTTTTGAATTTTGCTAATTGCCTCCAGTTCACTCACTGAAGTCCTGTACTATGTATCATGCTCCTAATAAATAGTGTATATGCATTGTTATATTTGTCTGTGTGAATTCAGTTCCTGACATAGGCCCTTTCCGCACCTTACATTCTCATGTCCTCCTCCAGTCATGCACGACGGGAACGCTCCCTTCCGCACTGGACCGGCTCCCTGCGGAAGGGAGTGTGATGGACACTTCTTTTCCTTCTGCAGTGCAGCCAGGCACTTTCCCATGCTGTCCTGTGGCAGGAAGTGCCTCCATTACACATTCGGGCCTTCCTCAGGGCAGGTAAGTGTGGGGCCATCAAGTGATTGGGTGTCATTGACATGGAACACCTGTTGATGATTTATCACATGATTGCACCGGTTGGTGATGGGAGAAGGAAGGGACCGCAATGATGTTTTGCGGAAGTGTCATCATAATCCCACTTCTGTTTCATCCCCATGCTGGGATGAAAGCCTCCTGCTGAAAGGGCCCTAGCTGATATCTCTTTTTCTTTAATAATAATGCTTTTGCTATCATGACTACACTTTGATGTTGCTTAGCCGCACATGTCCTAATTTTCAACTGTGAAAATAATAACAACAACAATAACAACAACAACAACAATAATATCACCCTTTTCAACACAGGGGCAGAACATCAACATGTGCAGTCTGGGAAAAAGACAAAAAACATACACTATAGCAATACATGGAAGGAAATCCCTAGCACCCCACGTGTTGTTACCCATCTCAGCACCTTAAAGACAACTCAATGGCTTAAGATGGTGAGTCAAACAGGAAGGTCTTCAGTCCTTAATGAAAACAGGTGAGATCCTTCTCCAGCTGGAGAAGAAGGAAGGAAGACTGTTCCACAAATGCAGAGCCACATCTTGAAAGGCTCCCAGCCTTGACAAAGCTGTGTGTGTGTGCTGGCAGAACAAACAGTAATCCTTTGCCTGTAGGTCCTAAATATATAGATGGAACATACCATACTAGCCAAGCTGTGAGGTGCTGAGGAATGTTAGAATGCAAAGTCTTGAATACCAGAGCCAAAAGTTTGAAATAGAGTCTAGTCCAAACTGGTAGCCAGAGAAGGGATGTACAAGGAAAAGAAAAAGGTGAATATTTAGGGAGATTTAAAACAATGATAGGAGTGACAAGAGTACAGTGTCTAGGTCAACATCTGTTCTGCTTTGGTCAGACCCCATCTGAAATCCTGTTCTGGGCACCACAATTCAAGAAGGATATTGACAAGCTGGAACATGTCCAGAGGAGGGCAACCAAAAGGGCATAGAAACTCTGCCCTATGAGGAGTGGCTTAGGGAGCTGGATATGTTTAGCCAAGAGAAGAGAAGGTTAGGAAGCTATGTTTAAATATTTGAAGGGAAAAAAGATTCCACCTAAACATTAGGAAAGACTTGCTGAAGTTAAGAGCAGTTAGACAGTGGAATATGCTTCCTTGGAGTGTGGTAGAGTTTCCTTTTTTGGAGGTTTGTAAAAAGAGGCTGAATGGCCACCTGTCAGGAATGCTTTGATAGTGTATTTCTGCATGGCAGGGGTTGGACTGGATGGCCCCTATGGTCTCTTCCAACTGTGTGATTCTATGATTCTCCTTCCCCCCACCCTTCTCTCCACCTGAGTCAGAGAAAGGGAGGCATATTGGCTATTTCTGAAGCCTATTGATCAGTACTCTGAGATATTCCCTGTACATTTTTTAACCTGTAAAAGCTGGTTTGTGCCTCTGGAAGACTTCGGCAGTTGTGGTTTTGTGCCTAAATGGGACACAAGGCCACATAAAGCCCAAGGAATTTCCTCTCATTATTATTGTTGTTATTACTGTTATTATATTTATTTATATCCTGCTTTCCCCCCAAAATTGGGACTCAAAGTGGCTCTCAATTTAAAAGAATGATACAATTAAAAATATATAAAGGTGAATATTCAAACAGAATTAAACTATTTACAACATTAAAACAATTACTCCTCAGTAAAAGAATAGAACTGAAAAAGATTTTAAACCCCCTTAGCCCATCCTTTAGAAGATTTCTGTTTTAAAAGCTTATCTGAATATAAAAGTTTTAGTCTACTGATGGAAAGACAACAAAGAGGGGGGCATTCTGCCACCCCTGGAAAAGAAGTTCCAGAGTCTAGGGGCAGATACTGAGATGGCCTTTCTCGTGTCTTTGCAATTGTGGTAGGACTGAGAGAAGATCCTTTCCTCATGATTTCAGAGCCTGAGCTTAACTCATACAGGGAGATATGGCCTACCAAATAGCATGACCCTGAGCCATAGAGGGCTGTATAGATCATAACCATCACTTTGAATTGTGCCTAGAAACAAACTGGTGGCCAGTAAGGTTGTTTCAACAATAAACTAGTAAGCCAACAAACAAAGTGGCTGTGGGAGCATGCTCCTACGATACCGATATTGCTTTCCTCAGTACTGGAAGATGACCTAGCAGAATTGCATTTGGCACAACATTATACTGGACCAGCTGTCATTTAGAAGCTTGGTCCAGAACTATCATTTACATTATTTCTAATGTGGACATAATGTAAATAGCACTGAGGAGTGCTGTTTTCCGAATGTTCACCAGAGAAAGGAAAGACTTATAATAGCGGTTACCCTTAGGGTGATTTAGGAAAGCTCTGCTCCTCATCTGACAAAGTATGACTTGGCCAGAGAATGTTATTTTTTCCCCTGGCAGGTGCATGCCCTAAAAACACCAGGCATGATTTTCTAGTTACTTAAGAGGTAATCTCACACAGTCTCTGTTATGCAAATCTTTTATTGATAATTTAAATACAGTGTGGCACTGGTTCAATATACGGATATGTGCCTTGTTTCGAAAGTTTGGAAAAGTAAGTTTTTGAAGTAAAACTGCCAGGAATTCCCAGACATCATGACCAATAGCATTAGTTATTAGGCAGGCAGGCTGACAAAACAGTTCTGGGAAATGTAGTCTGCAAAAGTAACATTTTCAGTCTCTCCGATTCTCCTTATCTCTACCGTAAATATATATATATATTTTCAGATATGCTGAAGACCAGGCATGAGTTAATTCCTCAGTATGTCGCTGTACTATTATGTTCCCTTTATGTCCCCTTCCTTTATGTGAAGCATAGCCAGAGATTAACTATGAATCCACCAAGAAAACAAAGAATAACTTTTGCCAGTCAGTACATGACAGAAAGTTGAATTAAACAAAATTGCAAATGAACAGTTATATGGTTGTAAGCCACAGGAAAAATCTACTAACTAGATTTATTTGGGGGCTTACTGCCAGTAAGGCTATTACAGGGATATCAAGTTGACAAAATTTGATTAGGCAATTGGGGGAATTATGCAAATGAGAGGCTAATTAACCAACGGACATAGCTAAATCTCAGGAAACAAAGCACTGTTGCTCTGTACAAGATTGTGTTTGGGCACATAAAAGGACTATATCTGGCCAATGTGAAAACATTGGAAAAAGGAGAAGAATGTATCTGTTTCATTCTCACACAGAGTATCATATAACCTTGCTGAACTAGAAGGTTAGAGACTAAAATGGCAGATCAGCAGGATGACGGGCCATTTAGAACAGTCTTTCCACAGATCTCCATAAATTTACATATGGGTCAATACGTTTTAATGTCTGAAATGATTAGATAGGCATATTTTTCACAATGCATACCAGCTGATTCACATATATGTGTGTTTCTGTACTGGGTAGATCTGTATGAATAGAAGCTTTCCTGTGAATAGCTCAAGAACCTACTGGCATCTTCTGTTAATCATTAATCCTGAATTGTGTCTTTGAACATTTCTTCCATTTCCATTCGAGAAGAGATGAAAGCTGTAGCTTTGGAGGCTAATCCTCCTGGGTATCAGCCAAGTAAAGCAAAACTGGGAAAAAAAGAGAGAGAAAGAGATTGAGAGAGAAGCAAACAGCATGTAGAAAAATACAGGGGTTCATTTGGGAGTAGTTTTTTTTTTAAATACGTTTCCTTCTTGTGTTCTTGGGCCTCTGCCGTCAGATTCTCTTGGATACATTACTCATGGTTCCAGGCCTGATTATCTGTGGCCATTTCCTCACTAAACAGTTATAGTGGTATTATTCCACTTTCAAACTCCTGTGGAATTCTGGGGTTTGTAGTTTACTGAAGCTAAAGATCTCTCTGGTTCAGAATTCTAAGTGCCCCTCCCTAAACTGCAAACCCCAGGATTCCAGAGGATGTTGAGAGTGGAATAATAGCACTATAACAGTGTAGGGCAGAAATGGTTGGTGTTTCTATTGGTATAGTGAACAAGGCTCCAGTATTTTGAGGGGCCCTAGGCGAATATACCCTCTGACTGTCCTGACTTATGAAGGACACTGTTGATTAATCCTCTGTTGTCCCACATTTCCAGCTGTTTTAAAAATGTCTCAGTTTCTCTCTCCTCCTCCCACTTTACCCCTTGTCTTCAGCTTACTTGAATTGCTGCAAACTGAGTTCAAAGTGTAAAAGGCATTTGTACTCAGCTTAGCAAAAGATAGAGAAAGAAAGAAGAGGGGGCAGGAGCTTATCCTTCCTTGTAGACTCAGGCAAAAAGCAAACTGCTTCAACCTCTTTTAGCCTGTGTGTTCTTCCTCATTAATAATTTTTGTTGTCTTGATCTCTCTCTGATATTGCTTGGGCATACATGTACCAGTTTTTATCTCTGAAAGTTTGAAGAATATGGGAGAAAAGGACAAAGAAGGAGTCTTGCTAGCAAGGGCAGCAATTGTTGCAAGCAGCTACAGCTGGCTAACAGAGCCAAGTTATGACTTATTTTCTCTTTCTCTCCCACCTCTACTCCACCCCACCCCTATCTTTTAGTAATGTAACTTGAATACTTCAAGGGCAGCAGCAGCAGCCTATCAGCAGCCTCAGCCCAGTGCTATTCAACTTCTTCATCAATGACTTGGATGAAGGAGTAGAGGGCATGCTGATCAAATTTGCAGATGACATCAAATTGGGAGGGGTTGCTAATACACTAGAGGACAGGATCAAGATTCAAAATGACCTTGACAGATTGGAGAGTTGGCCAAAGCTAACAAAATGAATTTCAACAGAGAGAAATGTGAGGTCCTACACTTAGGCAGAAAAAATGGAATGAACAAATATAGGATGGGGGACACGTGGCTGGATAACAGTATGTGTGAAAGGGATCTAGGAGTCTTGATAGATCACAAGCTGAACATGAGTCAGCAGTGTGATGAGGCAGCCAAGAAAGCCAACGCGATTCTTGGTTGCATCAATAGGAGTATGGTGTCTAGATCGAGGGAGGTAATGGTACTACTCTATTCTACTTTGGTTAGGCCTCATTTGGAATACTGTGTCCAGTTCTGGCCATCGCAATTCAAGAAGTATATTGACAAGCTGGAGAGTGTCCAGAGGAGGGTGACCAAAATGGTGAAGGGTCTGGAAGCCATGCCCGATGAGAAGCGGCTTAGGGAGCTGGGTATGTTTATTCTGCAGAAGAGGTTAAGAGGGGACATGATAGCCATCTTTAAATATTGAAGGGATGTCATGCCAAGGAGGAAGCAGTTTTCCGCTGCTGCAGAGACTAGGACAACGAGCAATGGATCCAAGCTGCAGGAAAGGAGATTCCACCTGAACCTCAGGAAGAACTTCCTGACATTCAGAGCTGTTCAGCAGTGGAATATGCTGCCTTGGAGTGTGGTAGAGTCTCCTTCTTTGGAGGTTTTTAAGCAGAGGCTGGATAGCCATCTGTTGAGAATGCTTTGATGTGTGTTCCTGCATAGCAGGGGGTTGGACTGGATGGCCCCTGTGGTCTCTTCCAACTCTGTGATTCTATTATTCTATCCTTCAAAAAGCAAAGAATAAGAAAGAAAGGTGGGAAATCCCTGTCATATTATAAGGGATTCTGTAGAAGAGAATCTAGTTACAGGTGTGCTGAATTGCCTTTCATATAGCTTGCTGTATGGTGCTTACTGTATATAAGAAGCCACCTACACTCTACCCATGTATTGTCCTTGGATATATTGTGTTGTTATAAGGTATCCAAATATATAAGGTATCCAAAGGTATGGCTAGGGGCTGTAAAGGAAAGTTGACAATTAGGTGTATGGAGAAGACACGGACCATTTTATGGGAACAAGTGCATGTTGACATAATGGAACAGGCTAGGAGGGAATCAACAACTTCTCAAGGCCTGAGAATGTTTGGGAAGGGAACCAGCCTGGGAAAGAAAGCATGCACAAATGTAAAAGATTGCTTATAAAAATATGCACTTACGCTTTGGAAGTTAAACCCTTTCCACACCCTACCTTGTCCCATCGTCCTCTGGTGGTGATCTTAGCACTGGCTCTGCCAGGAAGGGAGCATGATGGCAGTGCTCCCTTCTTCATGGGATCAACTCCCTGGGGAAGGGAGCGCCATGGACATGTGGTTTCCTTCTGCAGTGCAGTCAGGTACTTTCCCAGGCTAGTGCTGGGGCAGGAAGCACCACCATCATGCTTCCTACCCTTTTCCAGGACAGGTAAGTGCGGGATGGTAATGCAATCACATGTCATTGATGGGGGAAACCTGCAATCATTCTGCCTGGGGACAGGAGAGGAGCAGGACTGCAATGAGGTCAAGCAGACGCGTCATTGTGGTCCCGCTCTGTTCCCATCCCCATACTGGGATGGGAAGACACTGCAGAAAAGGCCTTAGTTCTGACAACTTCTGCCAAAGCAGGCAAATGATACTTATAAATTTCCACTAAATAAATTTCTGTAAATTTCTTTGTTCCCAGTCCCAACTTTTCACAGCACAGAGTCAGTGTGTGTGTGTGGGGGGAGGTGCATGTGCTGAGCATGAGAAGCATTGTTGCCACTATTTTCCCTTCCTTTGCTGCCCCAACACCTGTGTTTGGGATCTCGAACCACCTGCCCACTGAGGACCACCCTTGAGAGAAAAAGACTCTAGGGAAAAAAAAGCAGATCACAACAAAAAGGAGGGAAAATAGAGAGGGAAAGGAAGCAGATGCTCTCAGGTTCTGGGAAGCAGATCTTGTTCAGCTACAGGACCAAGGCAGGGAGAGACCATGAAAATTATTTCTATGTTTATATACAACTGACTCATGTACCTGTTGCTAAACTTCTACCATCTGCAAAGGGTTTATTTTATAGAACTGGCAAAGCCTGAGACTTTGTAAAATACAAATGTTCGCCATATTGTGGTAAAACTATAAATTATTATTTTCCCTGGGCTTCAGCCTTGGCACTCGTGTCTGCCTGTCTTACAGAACTGCATGCAGTGAGAAAATCTATGGCTTAACACACATTTGATTTTTGCAAAGTTAAAAACTGTCAGACATTTATTAGGGGCAAATTAGAGGCTTGTGTTGGCATAAGAACTAGCTTCTTTTGAGCCCAATACCATGTACCTCCATGCAGAGGTAAGCTCCTGGGCTTTCTGAGGCTAGATGTGACATGATAACTCTATTATTATGTTGTATGAATTTCTTCTTCCTCATTGTTTCACAGACTTGATCTTACAATCTTTCTCACTTGCAGAGGCTGGAACTGTGTGGCTCTACAAATGTTGTACTGTAGCATGTTTTGAGTGTTTTTAACTGATGTAATGTGTCTAATCTGTTGATGAATTTTAATCTGTTGCTGTTTCCCATTTCAATCCATAACAACAGCAACAACAACAACAAATTTTCCATCCTTTTAACATGTAGTCACACAGCTTTCCTTGCACTGTAGAAGCCACCTGACTCTTACTGCTTGCCCCCACTTGGGCTTTCTGGACTATGTGGTCACCACAAGACTGCTCATCTTATACTGGCCAAGCAGGGATCACCAGATGCATCCACAAATGTAAATAAACCATATTCCACCTCAGTGTAGGGTTCCTCACCACCCACATCCTAAAAACCTCATCATAAAGAAGCCACACATGGCCCACAAAGTCTATGTAAGCCCTATGGGAATTCCATCTAAGCCAGCTAGCTTATTTCACCCCACAGCCACCCAGAAGTACTATAATCACCTGCCCCTTTGTGTATCTGAAATTTTTTATTAATTTTCAAAATACATAAAAGCATATGTAAACACAAATATATATATATATATATCATTATTATAATCCTTCTGTCCCCCCACCCTGCTTCTAGATATCAAAAATTATCCAGTTGAATCCTTCTTCTCCCTTATACACAATCTTTGTCAAATACCTTGACATACTTGATCCACAAACATTTACATGTTTAACCAAAGCATTACCCTTTTCCATTCTCTTTCAAAATTCTGAACCATTTTATTCTTAAGGGAGTACACTAATTTTTCAGTCTCTACCATGTCTAACATTTTTAATTTCCATTCATCTAATTGAATATCTGTTTTATCTTTCCAATGTTGTGCATAGGTCAACCGTCCTGCTGTAATCAAATACAATAATATCTTCTGTTGTTTTCTGATCTCCCGGTTCTGACCTAATATATTCAATAAATAAAATTCTGGTACATTTCAAAATTAACTTTACAAATTTTTTGAATTTCGTTGTGAATTCCCTTCCAAAATTTCTTAGCCTTGGGGCAGGTCCACCACATATGAAAAAAAGTCCCTACCTTTTCCCCACATTTCCAACATTTTGCGTCTCCATTTTTGGTTATTTTTTGAAGTCTTTCTGGAGTAATATACCACCTATGTAACATTTTATAGCAGTTTTCTCTTAAATTTACATTTGGAGTAAATTTTATGTCTGTTTTGCCCCTTGTGTATCTGAAGTAGGTGTGTATTATCAACTGACTTGGTTGATAGCTGCTGCTCAGATTTGTCCGCCCTGTCAGCTGCCAATGTAGAATCCTGTTCACCTTCCACTGGCACTGCAGCTTTGTTCTCCTGGGAGTACTTGTCCGAGGCCTCTAAACAGGTAAAAAAACATTCTTTTAAAATTGTCCTTATCCCCTATTTTAGAACCCTGCTTTACCGAACACTTATTAGAAGTCTGCCTCCTCTCTAATTCCTCCAGTTTTGCAAGAATGCCTGTCCTTTCATCTAGCTCACCTTCATCATCTGAAGAAGCTGGGGACACCAAGGGAGGGCATTTAACAGGTGGGTTCTTAGCTGTCCTTTTCCCTTTGGAGACACCTGAGCCTTTCTTAGATGCCGTACTAAATCAAGGAACCAGACTAATTCTAATCCAACACTCAAACAATAGGGGAGACCAATCTAGTCCTGCACCCAATCCAATGCAAGCAGAACCAAACCTAATCCAACACTCAACTCAATTTGAATAAATTAATTATCCTTACCCACAAGCAAACAAGGAACACAAACCAGCAAGGCCTAACAAAACCAAGCAGGTCCAACAAGCCACACAGCTCCCCTGCCACCACTCACCCCTGAGGCCCATGGAGCCCCAAGGGAATACAAGGCCCTATTGGACCACACATTAGATCTCTCACTAGGGCCCTTACTAGGCCACCAACCAGGCTGGATCAGGCTGCCCAATAGACACCCCACTAGACTAAACTGCTCACAAGTCCATCTGTCAGGCTGCTGCCCAGTCAGGACACTAGGCAGTTTGTGGGGCCGCTTACTCGTAAAGTTCAGTAAGGCCTAAATCACCATTAGGCCTCTCTGAGGTTGCTCCACAATGTACTCACTCAAGGCCTAAAATAAGCCCCCAAGATGCCCAAGGAGGCTCTCAACTCTCTATCAATCAGGCATGCACACAGCTAAATATAACAGAAAAAGAAATTCCCATATAAGCCATCTAATTCCTGGGAGTTGCTGAGATACTGCTAGACCCCTAAGGCCTTATGTGTCACCAGCACAAAATGACCAGTCCCCACAAAATGGTTGTCCCCAATCATGTGACACAAACAAAATGGCTGCACCTGCACACCTCAAAACAAATGGCCACAGCTTAGATACTAACAGAATGGTCACCCATGAATCATGCACCCTTAAACAAGACAGTCATGCTCACTAACACAAACAAAATGGCTGATCCCAAAGTGACAACGTTCACTGAACACAGTGTCTGCTCATAAAAAAGAAATGTGGTTGCATGTGCCAAAAAAAAATGGTCGTAAGGGCTGCCCTGCCCTTAAAAATGACTGAATGCTCCACAGGTCATCAAAACAGCTGATGAACAGCCCTAAGACAATCACACCAAACAAGGTGTGGAGGACAATGATGACGACAACAACAACAACAACAACAACAACAACAACAAAGTAAGAATCCTCAATAATCAGCCCAAACCATCTCTAAAAGGCCCAATAAGGCCTATGTCATCCAGTCAGTTACACCAAATGCCATCAAAATGCCTGATAGGGACTGTGCTGCCCCAACAATCACCATGGCTAATAGGAACCAGTTCCCTGAGCTGAGAAAAAAACAGGAGAAAACGAAATCAATAATAAAAGAGATAGGAGGTAGGTAAATGGGTTGATAATCACACTTCCAAATAATGGACTGCTCCTTCAGCCCCAACAGGCCAGCAATGAGTCACCACCAGAGGGCAGCGACAAGACACCCCCAAATCCCTAGCAAAATAAAATTAATTAGTCCCAAACCTCCCGATCATCCCCCCGGTAAACCCAGGTAAATTAACAAGACCCTAAGATAGTAATATTAAAATAAGAAAACTACTAATCGGCAGGAGCAGTGTGGAAAAACTACGCTCTGTCCTGCCTCTGTCAATCAACCGTGCCATTTCAAACTGCCTTTGAATGCTCAGCCACCACTCTTGTGCTGCAACAATCCAAAGAGGGCATATGAAGAAGCAAGCAGGCTTCAATAACCTATAGCTCTGCCCCTGTCATGTGCAGCAATATGATGCGCTGTGCCAATCACAAAGCACCCTAGTCTTTACCACGGAGGCTATCAAAATACTACCTTCCCCTGCTGCAGCATTGGCAGCACTGGTCCAAGTACTTATTGTTAAAGTATTATGGTGCATTTTTAATATGCATGGCTTTCACAGGCATGTTCCAAAAGTATGCATTATTCAGATACTTTTTTTGTAGTGTGAATAGCTCTACAAGTTCAGAAATGTAGAGAGATCCAATTGCAATTTACATTTGGGTCCACGTTTAAGTCTAGGAGGTCCAAACTGAATATAATTACACAAAATTCTGAACTTAACTTTTTTTTTTTTATTTACTCCTGCTTAGAATCCACTTGTCTGAGAAGCAGAATGGAAGACTGAACTGAAACCTCAAGAAAACTGATCATAGAACCATTTAATCTTTGTAGCATTTTCTCACAATGTGAGTCTTTGTTAGCTACTAACAACTGCTATGCTTCCTAGGATACATATTACACCCCTTCTACATTTGATGTGCACAAGAAAGCATTTATGATATTTGACCCCCCCCCCTTTTCCTCCTCCAGATAAATACACAGTTATCTATCAATCTTAGGCCATGACATTTCCGAGTACAATGTGGCTATTCATAAAAGGTTATGCCTTAGATGTCTTAATGCATGTTCATCCCACATTTGGTTTACACAGCTGTGGGTTATGGATAGCTAAAGGAACACACACAGGGGCCAAGGTGACAGCGATACTTAGCAAAGTAAGAGATTTAAGGACAAAAGAACTCCACAAGATTTCCTCTGAGAAGAATTGTGCGTTACACATTTGGTCCTGTCCTGAGCTGTAACAAGCATTGACACACTGTATTAAACAAAAGTATCTTCCCTTTGCATTTAAGCTTTTGGGGTACCTACTGAGTTTAGGCCTTTTATGTCAGTCAAGACCACTTGTCTGTGTGATGAGACAAAGAAGCTTACACAGTGTGCATGAGATCCCTGAGATACAGAAGGCCTCACGGAAGGAAAATAATGACTATACAAGGGGCTGGAGGTGATATGTAATGAACAAAATACCATGAAACTACAGTAGGCAGTAGAGCAAGGGAATAGAACAAGGGAGGAGAAAGGGTTCACAGCCTGAACCCACTTTGCATTCCCCAAAGTCCTCTTTTAGTCACTCAAATTCCTCCAATGCCCCTGGTCCCCCCCCCCCGGCAGTTTTCATGTGATTTTTATGCCTCAAAAACCACCTCAGTGTACTAAGCCCCAAACCCATTGTTGCAGCCCAAAACTGTTCAAAACTGGTGACCAGAAGTGAGTTGACATATTAGTGCAACCTATGTAGAGGAGTGGAAAAATTAGCACTTTATCCGTCAGAGCAGTTGCCCATCCCTTGTAATACAGTGTTGGAGAAGGCTGGGCTTCGTATTAGGCAGAGGGAGGGAGTCTCTTTTGGTGGTAAATGCTGCAAAGAATCCATAAGGTATTGGGAGAGATATGTATGCTTTGTGGCTTGTTTTTGGACCCCCTCTGCTAAGCTGCCCCTTCAGGTATCATGCAAGATCCTGTACCATCTCCCATGTTGACCAGTCATCTCACAGTCCAGTTGGTTTCTGTGACAGAATGGGTGTAGACATCATCTTTTCTTTCACTCCTGAAGCAAAATGTCTTGGGTCACCTCACCAACCCACTACAATAGAGCTCATTGTCTGGTCTACGACCAGTCACACATTTTCAATTTAGCCTACTTGATTTGGTCAGTGTGAGATGACCCCCTCATCTATGCTCCTCTGAGGTTCTGGGAAGAAGGGTAATAGGTCTGTCATTCTAGGAGAGATGTTTGCATAGATGGGTCCCCCTCCCTGAAATGCACAAGAGCAGAATCAGGGGAAACACACTCCTGCTCACACTGGTTCTATGAACTGCTTCTGTTGCTTCTTTCTTCCTCTTCAGGACGCCATCTCTTTGGTGCGAATGGGTTGTATAGCTATCAAATTGGGAGAACATGAAGGAGATGCTAGTACTAAGTCCCATCATCTGTCATGCCTTCACTTGAGGATTCTTGATCAGACAAGGGGTAAACCTTTTTGCTACAAGAAAGGGATTCCAGGCCAAGGTCCATTCAGGCAGATAGCCACAAATCAGCCATGCCCTTCTCCTGTTTGATAAGACTTCTCAGGATCCAAGTAGGATGTGTAGGAAAAAGTGGTCAGCTCAGACTCTACTTCTAAGATGCAGTGTATGGCTATGACAAAGGTCTGCTTGGGAGGAGCCCATCTAACTTCCAGCTGTGAAGCTATATGGGGCTAATGAGCCTTCTGTGCTGTAAGCACACTAGTCTCTCTGACCAGTGTTGAAAATAATACCAGTCCTGGTGTATTTCTATTTGAAATCTTTGACTGCTGCTGAACCCTTTGGATCTCTGACTTTGATTTACTACTTGGCTCTTGACTTTGGACTATTCTTAGCTTCACTGCTTCTCCTAAGAGAATTCCTAACCTACCAGTTGTAACTGACTTGGCTTTTCTTGCCCATGATTCCTGCACCTCTAAATCCTTCTGGCTGTAGCAGCACCTTTAAGATTAATTGGTTTTTATTTTAGCATGAGCTTTTGTGGATATAAACCTGCTTCTTCAGATGCACTACAGAGTGATATTCAGACCTCTAGAGATAAAGCATATTTATACAGTTGTGGGAGTGGTAGGGAATTTAACAGGATCCAGAAAGATACAAATCATAGCCCTTATTCTAAATTTTCAAAGGCCTGCATAAGGTAATTGAGGTCTTTTCGATCTTTACAGTGGTCAATTAGTACTGATGTGTGAAAGCAATAAATGTGTTTTCCTTCTTTGTTTTCATATTGCAAGAAACTAGCATAGCTACTTCTTTGAATTCTTCCAGCTGGGATGCACTGTACCAGAAAGACAGTAAAAGTCAAATCAGGAGGGCATTAGTGGCTGGCACCACTAGGGTATTGGCCTGGTCCTTCTGACTCATCTCCCCCTTTGTTAGCACTTTTCTTCTCTTAGAGTATCATTCCTTTAGAACCCCAGATGCAGTGAGGGTGGTTTACAATGGCAAGCACTTGCCTGATAGACTGGTTGTAGAAATGGAAACTGCTACTGATGCTATAGCCTAAAAAAGAAAATCTACCTTTCCCACTTCCAACTTTATATCTAGGGACAAGATTCCATTGGTATTACGATCCAGGGATTTTCCTCTGTTCAGGTCCCAATTAAATCTGGTCCTATATCAGTTAATATTGGTATATGACGTTTAAAATTAATGGGCATTTTCAACATAGAGAAAATATTTTATCAGATGGTACTTTTTTACAGGTTGAAAATAAGATGAATCCAAGACATTCACAGGGTAATTTTACCCATGATGATGTTCAGAAAACCAAGGAAGTTCCAGGAAATTATGGGCTTTTGAGGAAAGCCATACAGAAGAAACAGGCAACATGATATCCTTCAGATGTTTTCGACAACACACATAAACCAATTTTCAATAATCACCAACACAACTGGTGATCAGGGGTGTAGTCCAAAACATCTGGAGGGTGCTCAGTTGTCTACCCCAACATAGAGATCTGTATTTCTTTTTCCTATTTTAAGCTGGATCAGCATGGAGTAAAAAACTGCAGGCTTGATTCTCCACTTCTTTACTTTGAGTATTTAAAACATCTTTTCTTCTGACATAGCCCTCCATTTAGTGGAGCTTTTTTGCCATCATATGCTATTTATGATTAGAAATATGTATCATCCAAGGGGATGAAATAAATCAGCTCCAAGTGCCTAATGTGATCATGAACCTTGTTTAAAAATCACTTCACCTTCTTTAAATATTAACATTAATATTTCCAAAACGGAGTAAAATCAAGCTTCAGGACAAGTGCAGTTTATAAAACATGACAATATTTGTGACCTGTATCTCATAAGCAATTATTCATTATCAGAGGGAAATCAAATCATATTTTTGCTACCAGATAGTGAAGGCAACTTTTTTTTTTTAAAAAAGAAGAAATCTGCTAATCGAAGTGACTTATAGAATAAGTGCTTCTATACAACAAATCAAGCATTATTAAATCATGCCTTAAATAAAGCCTCTTAAATTTTCAGTTATGATTTAATGGAATATTTAATTATGGTTTTATGTCAGACTTGCCTGTGTTATTTCAAGCCTTCACTAAGCCTTCTAGTGAAGATCTGTTGTGTCCTGTGTTACTCTTTTGACATTTTTATTCCTGTGTGTATATGTGTACTAGGTTCCCTTACGAGCATCTTATAAGTGCCACTGAAGAGAAAGAACATCTCTTTTCCCTCTATGTGCATATCAGTGCAGGAAGCATCACAGAATTATAGCTAGAAAGTAGCTTGGAGACAATCTAGGCTGAGTGTTCAGTCAAAATAGTATCTGCGATGCTGGATGCACCTACAACATCACTAACTGGCTTGGCAGAGATTTATCTTGACTCTGCTTGAATATCACCAGTGAGGGAATACCAACTGTTTCCCAGGGGAAACAGTACTACTATCAAAGAACGCATAGGAAGATTCTTTTTTTGTTTAGTCAAAAACCTTTTCCTTGCATTTTTGAATCATTGCTTCTGTTCCTGTCCTCTAGAAACTTTCTTTGTTCTCTGCAAAATAGCTTTTCAAATACATGAATGAATATAAGTGTCATGTCTTTATTGTAGTCTTCCTCAGGTGAGCCATGCAGAACTCTTTCAGTCATTCCTTGCTGGGCTTAATTTATACTGGAAGAAGGAGGGTACCTCTGAGTCTGTCTCTAATGTTTGTATGCCTTCTGGCCTCACTGCCTCCCCACCTTACCTGTGGTTACATGAACATATGTCATCAATTAGATTCCAGACAAAGACTTGGGATGTTGCAGAAGGAAGTATTCAGTACCTCTCTATCCAATGTCCCCGCCACACACACATCCAGAAGGCAGTTTAAAAGAAGTGAAGCATGCTCATCCTGTCATTTAGAGGCCGAAAGTGTCTGAACAGCTTCCAGCTACAGTTCTACAGCTGGGATTAGGTGGGTGCTGTTACTTCCTGGGTTTCCAGTGAGGGTGATGGCAGCTGTCTTTTCCAATTCTTGAACTTCAGCCTCCAGAATGATTTCTGCTCTTCCCCTGGACATTAAATGGGTGGGACGGCACATTCCAGTCCTTTTAAACTACCTTCTGATATGGGGGTGGAGGGGCAACATGAAACTACAAGGGCAGAGTGCTATTCTCTTCCTGCACAATATAGGATTCTACCCTCTGTGTTCAATGAGACATCTGAAAGGGATCATCTACAGCTGTATGTGCATGGATCTTGTGCAGTTGGGAGTCTTCCATGTACAAACATGGAACACTGAAAACAAGAGACTTGGTAGTCCACCAGACTCATCTGTGTTCCATTTTAACTTCCTTAGGACCAGAAAGAGCAGCCCTGTGGCTGTAGCTGTGATTTTTAAAAGGTTGGGTAAATGAAAGAAAGAAAGAGCCTTAACCAGTGCTACCTCCTTGCTGTTAATTGCTCTATTAAGTCAGATTTGGTTTGTGGCAACTCACAGAATGAGAGATCTCCAACACATCTTTTTATTAATAGCCCTGTAGACTCAAGACCATGATTTCCTTGATTCAGTCAATCCATCTGTGTTGTGATCTTCTCTTCATCCCCCCCACAACCCCGCTTTCAACTTTATATTATCTTTCTCAGTGAGTTATATTTTCTGTTGGCATGGCCAAAGCATGATAGCTTCAATTTAGTCATTTGGCTTCTCATGAGACTTCAGGCTTCATGTGCTCTTTCCTCATCCCTTTTTTTGTCGTCCACACAATCCATTGTAATCTCTTCCAGCACTGCATTTTGAATGTGTTTATTCTTTTTCTGTCAGCTTTCTTCACTGCCCTGTTTTCATGTCTGCACATAGACATAGGATAAACAATGGCATAGATGATCCTGACCTGGCATCTTTACACTTGAGGATCTCATCTATATCTTTCATAGCTGGCCTTCCAAGTCCTAGGTGTCTTCTGATTTCTTGAGTATAGTCTCAATTTTCATTTATTATCTGAGTGAGGTTTCAGTGTATGCTTCCACATTAGAGTACTAAGGGAAAAACCTCCAGCCTTCTGCAACGTCCTTCCCATTTCTTATTTTATATTATTACTAGTGTATATACCCAGCACTGTCCGGGATTTTATTTTCACATAGGTAATACTTCCTAGGAAGATTTGAGATCCTGTGTCTCTAATTCCCCAGACTGTCTTGTCCAGTACCTGTAACTTTCCCCTATATTCCCTAATCCAATCTGTATTCAGAATTGTTAACATTCAGAAGTTAGTGCCCTCCTCCTTGCTGCTAGGCCTCATCTCCATAGCAACCAGCCTATTCAAGACAGACACAGTTGACTCAGGCCCAAGAGCTCTCTGGCTGAGAATTCTAATGGCCCCTCCCTAAACTGCAACCCAGGATTCCATAGAATTGTCTTAGGCAGCCAATCATATGAGGTCTTCGCCTGACACAACCTTTGACTTTTATATATTAGATGATGTAGATGATGATGATGATGACAACAACGACTCTTGCAAGCCAGCATGGTGTAGTGGTTTGAATCCCTGTTCAGCCATGGAAACCCACTGGTTGACTTTAGGCATGTCCCACAGTGTCAGTCCCAGAAAACCCCATGATAGGCTTGCCTTAGGGTAGTTATAAGTTGGAAATGACTTGAAGGCCCACAACAACATCTATGACTCTCAGAAAAACTATCTACATTACAGGAAGAACAATTTTGTACTTTCCTTTCCCATCCATGTTAAACATGAAGACCCTGCCAGGAAAAAAAATACATTCCTAATTCTGTAATATAAATATCTTCCTAAACATACGGAGATTCAAAGCTCTCTGTCTGGATGTGCAAATCTAATAGTTTTGTCTTTTCTACATTCATTTCCCCCACCATATAATGTTCTTTCCATTTGATTGATGAATAAATTTACAGATTTTGGTATTTTTTTAATAAATAAGCCAACAGAAACTTTCACTCATCCCTAGACATTGCTGTTCCTTTAAAGCATGTGGCTTTATAGCTAATCCTAGTAGGTTGCTCAAGTACTTATTAAAACAGACATGGTTTGGAGGATATTTCTTACCAATGTGCTAGAAGGGTATATGCATGTGACAGGAGCAAGGGAGAAAGAGAGTTTATGAGGGCAGTAAAATCAATGAAGTCTTTATTTAATTTAGCCTGCAGGATGACCGCCAGCTGTTACTGCCTCAGATCAAAATCCAGAACAGACACCCACAGAGAAGGTAGTTGTCATGGGAACTGCTGCCAAGAAGATGAACACAGAGCTGTCTGTCAGTACAAAACAGGGCAAAGGGAGCCAATAAATTGATGATCCTTTGCACAGTGCAGAACAGATAATACTTTTTTCAGAATTTTTGCTCACTGCTTGGACTAGCTGGTCACTATATAAGACTTATGTGCATCTTCTGCAACCCACAACACTGATGGTTACATAACAAAAATATATTACAGAGGAAGATTTGAACTGGATAGAGGTAGTGGTGGATCTTGCATGTGGCTGCATTCACCATGGAAAGTAACAGCTATTAGCTTTAATGTCATCATAGGTCATGAATCTGTCCTAGGTTTAGTCTAGACAACTATTCAATGTGCTCACATTATTTGGAGGATGGGGTTCAGCATTCTGGAAAGCTCCTTTAAAGTTCAGATTAAAACCTGGACCGGAGGCAATGTTCCACTCACATGGAAGCCACCAGTCACCACTGGCAAGACACAAAACACAAGCAAATGTTACAATGAAAGAAAACTATAATCTGATCTTCCCTCGAGACCCATGTTACCCTGACTTCTGGGGGTCCCTGAGGGACACCGTGATTAGCTCCAAAAATGCAAAGATTGAGGGAATTAGCGGAGCACTGGTCTTGGCAGAACGAAGGGCAGGGTAACTCAGCAAGATCTTTAACCCAATTTTTAAGGAGTCAGACCACACAAAAACCAGCCAAAGATTACAAAGGAAGCTAAAAATGTGTTTTTATTGTGGGAATTCACTCATGCATGCACACAAGATACATACAGTCGAGCATTCACTCAAGAGCTAACTGAAGGAGAAAGGGAGGGAAAAAATTATGGATAGAGAAGCTGAGGGTTTTTGGAGTTATATAGTTACCATTCCAGAAGAGTAGTGAAGAGCTTGAAATGTGACTTAGACTTCTGTCTAAGGGCAGACAGATCAGGATTCCAAGCAACATAGTGGAATCTTGCTTTTCATCTGACTGCAACTGACTTCTCAGAACCAAGGGTTTATATACTCTCTTTTCCTCCCTGAAGGGGTGTGAGTTGATTGCTCTCCCAGCCTAGTGAACAGTAGGAGTTGCTACACGGACAGTGGGGTCTGGAATGGACTGATTGGTTTCAATGTCCTGGTTGAGAGGGGATTTCTGGGCTAGCTGCAGTAGGATATCCAGACAATAGGAGTCCTTGCCTCTGCATCTGAGCACCTTATTGTTTTCTGATGTTGGCAGTTAACAGGATTAGCTCAGAGCAATTAAGTCAGGCTTTCTTGGATAACGTCAGTGAACTTTTGACCTGGCCATGCTGAGGTCACCTCTGACCTACTCCCAGCCAGTGTCCCTTTCCACATGGCCTTGCCAGCCATAAGTATAATTTATATTTTATGCCAACACATCTGCCAATTAATATATTTTGCCAATTAGACCATATCAACGCATGGAGGTCTACGGGCTGGTAACACCCACATCCTTTGATTCACACCCAGCCAAGCAAATGTAGGTTCTCACTTCAGAGCTTCCACACAACATCAAAAATTTGGGGGAAGAGTGAGTAGACACAGGAAGACAGGAGGTTGGACCATTGCAGGCAAGACACTTTCCCATTTACATGTTCTTGCAATGCATGGAAGCTTCTCTCCCCTCAGGGTCTGAACAGTGTTACCATATATCAGTCTCTCCCTTGCCCTCATTGTGATGTTTGACTTAGACCATGGAGACCTGGGGCACTATCACACTGTGCAGTTATAGAACTATGATTTCACTTTAAATTCTACTAGAGTATAGTATAGAATCCTGGGGTTTGTAATCTAGTGAGATGCTAGTGTTCTCTGGGTGAGAATTCTAAATCCCCCTCCCTAAACTGAAAATCCCAGGATTCCATGGGATGGAGCCAGGGCAATTAAAGTAGAAGTATTGTGTTGTGCAAAAAGACCCCTGGTTTCAGATTATCAGTCCATGTAATGCTTACTTGGTGACGTGGACGATCTCTCATTCTGGCCTACTTCACTGAGAACAAAATGGAAGCTAGGATCAAAATTCAATAAGAGAGTACTGTGATGCTATGATGATAAAATAATACCATGATATCATAATAAGTTAATGAGTTGATGGGGTGAAAGAAATGATTTGATGGGGTCTGTACAAAACACAGATATGTTCTACTAGATCTAAGCTACTCTTCGTTGCTTGCTGTTATTTGCCATCAAGTTGACCTTGACATAAACCATTCCTATGAATGATAGGCCCTTTTTGCACAGCATTTGCCATGCGAAAGGGCCCCTTGAGCATTGCATGAATGTGAGGAGCGGTCCACACGACACACTCACAATCATGTGACACTCTAGGGTCTGGGAGGCGCCAGTCACGCACTTTTTCATTTTCGGCTTTAAGCCAAAAATGGTGTGAGATTGCACATTGCTCCGAGGTCCCGCACGCACTTGCCGTACATGCGGAGCTCCAGAGCTGCAGCGTTTGTGGTTCCTGCCCCAGTGCAGCCTGGGAAACTCCCAGCCTGCACTGCAGAAGGAAGAGGTGGAGCTCTCCTGCAAGCAGCTGGCAGCTGCAGAGCTGAAGCAACGAGGACGCGAGAGCCTCTCACTGGAGGCTGCTCGCATGATCCCCACACCCCAGCACTAAGAAAAGGTGAGTTATGGAAAGGGCCATAGACATGAAGGGCTCCAGTTATGGAGTGCCCTGATTAAGTCTAAGCTACTCTATTCATTGGTAAATTAATGTATTTTTTTGTTCAGGTTTGCACCATTGTTCAAAAGTTAGTTATCTAAGGCAAACTTCAGTTTTCTTGATTTAAATAAACTGAGCCTGTTCCAGACTGCTTCTTTTGGAACAGAAGCAAGAAGGAAGCCTCTGAACACTGCAGTCTGCCATTACTCATCCTAAGGAAGAAAGCCAGGACAATAGAAGAATTGATCGGATGCTGCTGCTGTTGGCAGACATGTCATTCTTATTGTGCTCTTTGGGCACTGGTGGAGTGTTGATGAGTCCTGTTCTCGCATCTCATGAAGCAGCTGTCTCACTACCTGCTGAGCTGCCATACCTTGGTTAAATACTGTCCTAAATACTTAACAGTAAGGTTTAGATAGTATTTTTTTTGTCAGAAACTGACAACTTCTGTTGCATGAGCAGATGCATTATCTCCCTAGCACAGTGTTCTCCTCCTTTCAATAACTCAGATTTATAGGGGATTAATTTTTTCCTTTTACAAGTTAAAGGGACTCAAGAGATGCCTGACACCACCAGCTGCTGTAAAACACTGCTGGTGTCCTGAGGAAAAAGACTTTTGTTCTTCTAGATTGCCACTTAAATGTCTTATGGCTCCAGAAAATGATTTAAGCACAGTTATATTTTTAAAATTGCATATTACATGTACCTGCGTATAAGACACTGCTTGACAAGGTGAGCAAAAGAATTAAATAGTGTCAAAATATTTTACATTTTGAGACTTGATCCTGTTTTAAATCAGTAGTACTTAAAAGATGTAATTTAGGAATAATTATATTATATACATATACCTTTAACATCCTGAAGTGGACATAAAATTATAGCCATGAAAAGGACTGTAATGTTGTAATTTTAAATTATTCTACAATCATTGGCTGCAAATGAGCATGAGTGAAAACCTGGTTTATGACCTGAACATCTCTTGGCCATATACTATATTCATCATGCCTCATGCCATTGTTACTCCACTGGAAAACCCTGTCCTGGGGTCTACAATTCTGATATTAAAATATGATTCCATGTGCCTGAGAGGTCGCCCGGATAAGCACATAGGCAGCAATGGTCGAACGATTGAAAACCAGGTCAGGCCAGTGAAATCCTCCTTCACGTAGCCCCAGGAGACCTCAAGCTGTGCAAACCCACAGTAGACAAAGGGACCTCAGCCCCTGAGAAGCTGACTTGAGGGGATTAGCGTGTTTGCCCCAAGTTGAGCACTGATAGCAATAAAATCCTATCAGGTAAGGACCATAAAGTCACACCATAACCCAATGCAGCTGAAGATCCTGAGACTTTGGCAACACCTTGTAATCTCATCATGCAAAGGAAGTTACCATTGTGGAGCTTCTTTCTCGATGCAACACTCATTGTTCTCCCTGGGAAAGTACCTGCAGGTACTTTTTCCCCTACAAATAGTCCCAGTTTTTGAGCGGTTCTTTGGATCACTCCTGGTCATCCCAGCTGACCGTTTCTCTGTCCGTTGAGTAATCCCCTCAGCCCTCTCCATGCTGAGCTCCACTTCTTTGCTGTTTTTCCCGGACTAAGGACTTCAGGAAAAGGTGCAGTATTACCCCAGCTACAATCCCTTCAATATTCCCCCTATCCAGTTTCCTCTCTTTTGCTTCTTAATAGGTCTTCAGTGAGTGTGTGAGTGATTGTGTTGGTGCGTGAGACTTTCATTCAATAAAATCATTTTATTGGACATCTCCGTTTGGTTTTTGGCTTGGCCTGACCCCGTAAAAACTGGATAAAAGACCCCGCTAGGTTACCCTGCCTCTCGCATTGCTATTGCTCATGCTCTGGCTAGTTTCCATTCCCCATCACATGGAGCATATTAAGATGTCCCCCACGGTACCCCAGAAATCAGGGTAACATCATTTTCACACTACACTGTTATAGTGCTATTATTCCACTTTCAACATCCTATGGAATCCTTGGGTTTATAGTTAACTGAGACCCTCTAAATGCCCCTTCCTAAACAGCAAAGCCCAGGATTCCATGGGATGTTGAAAGTGGAATAATAGCACTATAACAGTGTAGTGCAGAAGTCGCTCCAGCTCTGTTTGGAAGTCAAGCACTATCTCATCTTTAAACGTATTGACATTTCTTCTGGATTTTTTCAACTGGTTCTCATTCCTTCTCATATCCAGCAGAAACTCTTCCTCTTTACCTTTAGAGGTCTTCAAAACCTTCTGTCATGCATCACTAGTAGCATAGGGACGGGGGGGTGCTATGGAGGTGGTTCGCCCCTGGCAGCAACATTTTGGGGGCATCCTGGTTCATTGCCATGCCCCCACACACTGCAGCCAGCCCCCCCCACTGCAGTCACCCCCCATGTACTGCAGGCATGTCCCTCTGCACTGTGGCACTGTAGCCCTGCCCCTGCTGCTCCCCCTCCACACACTCCAAGCAATGCCACTGTGCATCACTCTGTTTAAGCCAGCTCTACCATCCTCATCTACATCAAGGTCAGTGATGTAGACCTGAGTCTATTAACTCAGACTCAAGTCATTTCAGTGACTTGACCAGGACTCGACTCAGCACTAAATAACACATTGACTTGAATTGACTTGTGACTTGTATATTTTTCATGACTGACTTGCTCCCCTTGATTCTTTAACATAATTCATTCATCCAGAAATTTTATGACTTTGAACAAAGTTTCTATCTCTTTTTTCACATAAAAATCTGTCTGAAGCCCAAAGCATGGACACATTTCTTGGAGAGGAACAGCAAATGTGTTAGGCAAGAGGCTGGACTGAGGTCTGATTGGCAGCCTGTTCCTGCTACATAACGGAAGAGCCTTCAAAGACTTTTCATAATAACAGAAGGCAAGATTTGCCCCCAGTGTGCAGGGCACTTTTCTCAGGGGGAACAGCAAACGTATTAAGCAATGGGCTTGAAGAGGAAGGATCCCTCCTTCTATAGCTTTCACAGTTTCAGTAACAGGGAATAAGGAGGATCCTATTCCTCACTTCTGAAAAAGCCTCCAGTTTGAGAAATGAGAAGTAAGAATGTTCCCTCACTTCAGAAGCTGTAGACTCTTTTATGTCCATTGACACAAAAGCTTCCAGCTTGAGGAAATAAAAAAGGACCTTCTTGCCTACTCCTGTAGCTACAGACCCTTGTAAGGCCTTGACTGCGCCCACTACACACCACCACCACCTCCTCCCCCCCCCCCATTAAAGTTGACTCCCACACTTGAGACTTGCCTTACAGGTGTCTTGCAAGGACTTGGGACTTTACTAGAGACTAAAAGTTAGACGTGTGAGACTTGACTTGAAACTTGGAGTAAAAAACTTAAATATATCACTGTTCAGGGCCTCTATAAGTCACACTGGTAGAAATGCATTTTGAACATTTGATAACAATAAGAGGTCTGTCTGTCTGTCTGACTGACTGCCTGTCTTTCCAGAGCAGGACCATGAGGTCCATCTTTTAAACTCAGTTTTTTGAATAAGCACAATAAGGAGGTAGATGTTGCAATAGTTCCTACTATCCCACTGGTATCCTTTCACAATGGAGAATTGAAGGACTGGGAATCTCAGTGCAATATGGAAGGCAAATTGTTTAAAAACTGGTTCTTTGGTGGAACTAAACCATTCTTAAAGGATTATAAATCACTGTCTCAAGCACATAGTTATTTTGCTTGAACAGAATTATTGATCTACATTGATTTACATTAATGTTAGCTGAGACCTAGGCCCTATAATGTCAAATGAGAAAGAACAGAGGCAGTCAAAACAAACTAAGGTTCTAATTCTACGAATACTTACTGGGAAAAATTATGTTGGAAGACAATGAGATTTGCTTTAGAAAAGCAATTCACCACTTTCCACTTTTATCCTGGCTTTCCACTGTATGATGTACTATGCAACATACAACATAAGTAATATATGAAAAGTTCAAGCCCTCAAACCACTAACATCTAAACACACCAAAATAGTAAAAAACATAATAAATAATGAAAGCATCGTTTGCTTCATAAAAAACAGCTGAAGAACTTATAGGGTAATCCTAGTAGGTGACACTGCATAAACAGCTCTGCAATATGTAGATGTAGATAAAATCTCAAAACCTTTTTGCATGGCATTTCTGATGTGAAAGAGCCCCTTGTGCATCACACACATGTCCACATGACACACTCACATTTGCTCAATAGTCAAGGGCCTGACACAGACCACGCACTCATTTTCTTCATTTTTGGCTTGAAGCTCCAGGGCCCCGCACACACTTACCTGGCATGCGGAGCCTCAGGAGCCGGGCCAGTTACACTTCCTGTCCAGTGCAGGCTGGGAAAGGTCCCAGGCTGCACTGCAAAAGGAAGAGGCAGGGTGCTCACACAACCAGGAAGCAGCTGTGGAGCTGAACAGGTAGGGAAGCAAGTGTCAGGGTCAGAGACCCAGGTGGCGAGACAGCCCGGAGAAGGGAGTGGGAGAGCTAGCAGAGTCCTGCCGGGAGGAGTCAAGGAAGCACTTACTCAAGGGAAGTCCATTTACATAAGGCAGAGCAACAAGCAAAAACCATAGTCAGTGTTCCAAAAGCCAGGGGTCTGGAGCCAAGAGATCAATCCAAGGTATCAGGTGCTAGAAGCAAGGAGAGAGCTTGTAGAAAGTTTACCACAAGCAAAGGAAAGCTTCCAGGCAGGCAGTTATATAGCCCAAGACACAAGTGTGGCTAGTCACTGCTTCTTGAACTTAATGAAGGAAGCCTCCCTTTGCTCAGCTCTCTCGAGTCTCCACCTTGTTTGTGGGCTGATTGACACAGGCTCCAAAGCATCTTCAGAATCAGATCCCTGTTGCCCTAAAGGAGCAGGCAGAGGAACGTCCAAGCCTGCTTGGTCCATTGCAGCAGGGGGAGCTCTTGAGCTGCAGGACTCATCTCCAGCCAGAGCCACAGGGACCAACAGCTGCTGCTCGTCATCTCCACCCTGAGCAACAGGGACCAAGAGCTGCTGCTTGTCATCAGCAGCTCTGATAGGGGCTTCAGTTATCACAGTGAGAGCCTTCTTCTAGAGGCTGCTCGCACGAGCCTCACACCCCAGCACTGTGAAAAGGGTATCAGAGAAAGAAGTTCTCTAGAGCAGGGATCTTCTAGATGAAATTCCTCAAGTACACTTAATATGAAATTGGCCATTTGTGGCTTTAGAAGTTAAAGCCAGTGTAAACTGGCAGAACAAAACTCCCCAGCACTGGCCAGCTATAATCCAAGTTGCTGCTACAATTAAATAACCATGTTGCCATGTTTTGAATCCCACGGAATTATCAGCACTCTATGGACTAGACTATATTGAATGAATCATTGTAATCTAAATTTATTTGTTTTTGCATATGTGATATTTCACCAGGTTCCCAGGCCTACAAAATCATATATGTCTGTCCAAATAAAACTTAAATATGACAGGCATTTTCCCTCCCACTGGGGGGGAAAAATGGATAAAATTAAGCCATAATGGAGGGCAGAGGAATAACACCCTTTGGTAACACATCTATCTAGCCAGGCAGCAAAAACTGTAGAGTGCACACAAGGGGCTAAGGTCACAGAGTTCAGTCCTACAGATTGAAAATAGGAAGTCATGGGAAGACCTGAAATAGAAGAAGGTAAAAGGGGGGGAGGGATCAAAGCTTTCTTCCATTTCTGTTGAAACCTGATTGACAATAGAAGGAAAAAGAAGTTACTGGAAGATTAAGCAAACTTGAAGCTAATTTCTCCCAATTCAGCTCTCCAATGGACTCATGGCAGAAATGTACAGAGGTGTGAATAGATTAGTGCATAATTCTAATTGTTAGTTCCAACTGGAAATGATGCATTGAATCAAAGGAAGTAATAGATGTGTTGTCTTACAAGTTCTCATTGATCCAATTTGTCTGCTCTAGTTGAGATTAATAGTTAGATTTAGGCCTGAAAGATCTATTTAGACACACTATGGGCGTTTTTAATGCATGTTTCTGAACTCCTGGGTTGGGCAGAAGGAGCTATAATTTTCTTTCACTATAAATGAAATATAATTTCTTACATTGATGATGATGATTGTTTTCCTTAGGGGAGAGTCAGCTACCAAGGGAATCCAAGTGGTAAATAAGCTGTGCTCAACAGCTAGGATATAGTCTCTTTCCAGAGAAAGGAGAGATTATACACGGTAGGAGCAACTCAGAAAGAGGAGGTCCCAAATACTTCTTTTTGAATTCTAATGGTATAATATTAACTTGAGTGGTGACAAGAAAATAGGAAGGGCAGATGGGATTGGTAACTTGGGAAAGTTTAAACTCCTAGACTCAGGGATTTGAGCTGAATTTGTGGGACCACACCTTCTACACACAAAGATCAGAGATATAGGCCATTTCCACACTATGCTATTATAGTGCTATTATTCCATTTTCAACATCCTGTAGAATTCTGGGGTTTGTAGTTTACTGAGGCCAAAGAGGTCTCTGTCTGAGAATTCTAAATGCCCCTCCCTAAACGCAAACCCCAAAATTCCATAGGTTGTTGAAAGTGGAATAATAGCACTATAACAGGGTAGTGTAGAAATGGCCATAGACTCAAAATTGACAGAAAATCTCACATTCATATGTATCTGATTAAAATTGACTAAATACTAGTTCTAGTCATTCCAAGACTCTTTTGTAGCTTAATCTCACATACCCTAATCCTTAATGGTTTCTTGGGGTAGGGCATTAACAAAATTTCATAGTCGCAGGTGCTACATTTTAAAAACTCAGCATCAAACCCTGAAATTTCTAAATCATTGTCTTGGCACATGGATACTATCCTAACATTAAGAATTACTTCTATGTTTTCTGGATATTGAAGTATCCTTGATATATTTACTGCAAATAAACTACCAAGGAACCTGGATGACCAACCATGAAATAGCAAGACCAGGCACAGAAAACTGGGGGCCTTTTTGCACAGCATTTTCCATGCAAAAGGGTGCCTAGAGCATTGCACGATTGTGAGGAGTGATCTGCATGACGCACTCACAATCGCGCGATGCTCCAGGGGCCGGTAGGTGCTGATCGCGCACCTTTTCATTTTCAGCTAGAAGCCGAAAATGGTGTGTGATTGTGCATTGCTCCCAGGCCCTGTGCACACTTACCTTGTGTGAGGAGCCTCCAGAACTGTGCCGGTCGTGCTTCCTGCCCCAGCACAGCCTGGGAAGGTCCCAAGCTGCACTGCGGAAGGAAGAGGCGGGGCTCTTGTGTGAGCAGGCAGCTCGTGCAGAGCTGAAGGACCCTGGACAAGAGAGCCTCTCGCCGGAGGCTGCTCACACGATCCCCCCACCCCAGCGCCAGAAGAAGGTAAGGTGCAGAAAGGGCCTGGGTTAAATGAGGGGCACTTTATGCGATCTAACCTATTTAGATTGTGTTCATCTGGAAAGAGAGCAAGAGTGGGGAGCAACCTGATGCAGGTCTAGCTGAGGCCTAGGTGTCAATCCTGTGACAACATCATCAGCTTTCCCTTGGGTGAAACACCTAAGCTCCAAGGGCAATGCAAATACTATGGGTTATTTCCCAGTCCAGCTTAATTGGAAGGTAACCCAGAGACTCCCATCCAAGTTGCAGATTTCTATAAGTGAGAGCCTGAATCCTAGGTTATCCTCAAGGGTCGCCTCCTTCCCCACGGCTTGAGACACAGCTGTAAAATGGGGATCTAGAGCCCTACCCTACCCCAAAAGGGTGCCAAAAGATGGTCACACAGAAGTCTTCAATTCCACCTCCACTACCTGCAGAAAGGATGCCTATTTAAGGACACCATCCAAACCCAATTGTCCAAGTGCCACAGATGCAGTATAGGACAGGAGAAAAATAAAAACAAGTAAAAGATGGAAAAAATCCTATCTGGCCCTGAAATGATCAGACAAGTTCCACACTGCACTGAGGATAGGAAGGTAGGTTGTGCTGTGAAGATCAAAGAAGGCACATGAAGGGGTGATCTGGCTTAAATAGTCTCCAGCCCTGCCCCCATCATGTGCTGTGATCTGGCACAAGGTGCCAATCACTAGGTTTCTGGTCTCTCTCATGGAGATCATCAAATGGTTACGCTCCCCAGTAGTGACATTTGTCATGCAGGTCCAGGTAAGCATGCTTTCCTGCATGTATTGAAGGAACAGGGGCATTTTCTAGTAATGTAGGTCTCACAAGCTTGTGCATAAGGGTCTTCCATTTTATCTAGCCCTTCATTTAGTGTTTTCTGAAAAGTGAAGGCTGGGGTGGGTGGGGAGGAAGCACATCATTTGTCCTCTTGGAAGGAGAGAGAGATAAACAATGCCATCAGTGCTGAGGCATGAGTGGGGGGAGGGGGGGAGCAAGAGGGTCATAAATCACAGCTGCATCCTTCTTCTATTGTTAGAAATGGGGCAATCAAATCCTCAGCAAGGATTTGAGATTTGTGAATCCAAATCCCTGTGCAAAAACAGGCAAACCGAATCTTTCAAATCCACCAACCAAAAAAAAGTTTTTTTAAAAAAAGTTCCATTGAAAAAAAGTTTTTAAAAACTTTTTTTTTTTAAAAAAAAGGTGCTGTTTAAACCCCTTTTTAAAAAAAGGATTCGAAAGATTTGAGATTCATGGATTCCCAGAACCTTCCAGGGATTTGGATTAGGAAAATTCTGGATTCGTCCCATCCCTATCTATTGTCTTTTCATGTTTCTTTCTCCACCCATCTACCCTGGAGCTTAGTATAGGCTTTGACTGGGCACCTTTTTGGGCCAGATAGGAATTTTGCTTCTCCATTGCCCTTCGCAGGGGGGAAGATGTTTTGCCCACCTTGTACTGATCCACTATTGTATTATGTGAACATTAACTTTGGTTGGTGCTTTAAAATGAGATATTAGCTTGAATACAATTTAGATATGTTCTCTTACAAGTTATTTATTTCAATTAACATGTAATTGAGCAGGTGTGACAGTGAAATCTTGGCCAAGCACCCACGGGCACCTTTTTGTGAACATGGGGATTTTCTCGACTTCCCCATTGGGTCATGGGATTGAGGATAGGACAGGGAATAACCTTTGGGACTAGACTTGCTTGGCTTTCTCCTTTAGGGCTTAGGGCTTGGTGGGAGAGCAATATGTCGAGGCTTCCTGGAAATAGACTGGATGGGGACAGGCTAGATTGAGTAGCTTGCTTCTGGGGACAAGAGGGATGCACACTTGACAAGCTGAAGAGGTAAAATAACACCTGCTTCAAAATTCACACCTGCTTAACATACATTAACATGCATTACACAGCCCTGCTGCAGATCAGAATTAAATAGTTAATAAAATGGTTTCTTATTTATCTATACATTTTGTGAGTCTGTCTCTTTTTTTTTTCAGACTGTGTGGGCAATATTGCCCCTATAATAATGTTATTCAGGTGATGTGGGCACAAAACAGAAATAAAATCAATATCACAGTTAGGCTTCTCTGAGGCCCTTTGTGCAGCACCCTTTCTGCAATGGGGAAGGGATGGCAGAAGGACAGGACCACGACAGTCATCACAGTCCTGTTCTTCTCCTGTCCCCAGGCGGCACAATTGTGGATTAAATCACTGACAGGTTTTCCCTGTCAATGACACATGATTGTGCCTCCATCCCACATTTAGCTGTCCTTTGGAAACTGCAGAAGTGTGATGGCTGCACTTCCTGTCCTGGTGCAGCCTGGGAAAGTACCTGGCTGTGCTGGGGAAGAAAGAGTGTGGTCGTTGCACTCCCTTCCACAGGGAACTAGTCAATGTGGTGGGGAGTGCACCCGTCATGCTATCCTCTCAGCAAAGACACTGCCGGGATCCCCACTGGATGACTTTGTGAAAAGGTAGGGTGCAGAAAGGACCTGAGTATTATGCCTTCTAATGCTCCCCAATGATTCCATTCTTATAACAGTCATATATTCTTTGTGCAAAATATCTCACATTTCATGATCAAAGTTTGCAAGCACAAAAGTAACATTTTATGCAGCCATCAGACTACAAAATCCTTAATGCTGTGTGGAAAAGAAAAATCTTGGACCTTAAAGTGAGGAACTGATCATGTTGAATATATTGATGTGTTACAGGAACCTGCCAAAATTTGAATGAGCAGCTGGATTTCAGTAGAAATCTGCTGCTCATGATCAGGAAGTGGAACTACAAGATGCAATCCTCCAATGGGTTGCACATATGTCAAATCTGAGCACTGTCTCCCCCCCCTCCCCATGGGCTTTACATGCACCAAACCATGTCCAGGCAGTGATGGTATTGGATCACAGCCATCCCATTTAAGTCCTGGAGGCTGCTAAATACATTGTTTAACCCACAAAGCCATAAAGCTTTTCTGTGGAAAAGAGGTGGCTTTGTGGTTATATAAGAAAGGCCAAAGCTGCATAATGCATTTCAGGTCAGGGGCAATGCTTTTAAGTTAATTTATAGCCAAAGAAATGGTTTTAGCCAGCAGAATGCTCATTCATATCAACAAATTTGATGCATTTTTTGAGTGGTATACTGGAAACACATGAGCAATTTTCTTTATTACATTAGAAGTCTAGTGTGCTAGTAGAGCCCTGTTGCTCTCATATGACTTTGTCCCCTCATAACAAAAGGGAATCAAGTAAATAAGTAAATTAAATGGATTAGCTGTTAAAATGTATACGAGAATAAAGTTTTTAAAAGGTGAAATGGAGTCGATAGTCTGTAGTACGTTCTTCTTATTCTTCTGCATTTGATATCTGACTATTTACCCACTGAGCAAAATCCTATTGGTGCCTTAGAGGTAACTAGGGTTCCCAGATCTCTGGGCACGGTCCATCTTTTCAGAGCCACAGGATGACAGCAGGAATCTCAGGGAAAGATCACTACCCTGAAATAAATGGTCTCCCCCCACCCACCTGTATGCTGTTGGCCCCTACTCATGTAGTGTGTGTTGAAAAACCTACATGAACTTGAGAAGTTTCCTCCCCTTTCCTTTTGTTTTATTTGTTGCTTAGATGTAGCACCCCAATCATGGAACACCTTCCCCTTGGAAGCCCAATTGTGGCCAACATTACTGAGGTTTAGGCACCAAATAAAATCATGGTTGTTCAAGAAAGTTTTTGGGCCCCAAACGGTTTTACAAAAAAACAAAACAAAACAAAAACCCTCTTACGCACATGGTATCCATTCATTTTAAACTATTTCATCCCTTTCAATCTGTCTTTTATCTTGCTCATAGTTTAGTATGTTCTTAGACTTTTAAAATGATTTTAATCATTTAATTGTTTTTAATTGTTTAGTCATTTACGCTGTTTTAAATCTGTTAGATTGGTGTTATAATATGCTGCCCTGAGATCTTCAGATAAAAGATATGCTAAATAAATACATTTGTAAGACTTTGTGGTCACATGTTCAGCAACTATGGTTGATGCTTAAGAAATGTGAATAAGGATAATTAAGGGTGTCACCAGGCCTTGTCTCTGTGAACTCACAAGGTTTCTATGCTGTAAAATCCCAAATTATGCTTCTCACCTGGTAACTGTAGATGTATGGCACTTTTTGGAGTGGTACATAGCAGTGGCAAGGGACAGCAGAGGAAGCCGTCTTTGTCAAGAGCGAAAGCTTCCCTGATAGCTCCTGACAGTGATGGCTTTTATTGTCATCCCTCACACTGAGTCATAACAGTACCTACAGCCGTGTTAGCTTTACTGTTACACTGCTACCTATCTTACCATTGTTAGCTATGCTGAGATAGTTCTATCAGCCAACAGGGATATCATGGCTTTAAATACTATTTGTCAGGCTCGCTTTGACCTCTATATATGGTGTTTCAGTTTTCCTTGTCACGTCAGTATGGAGAAAACTAACCCTCAAAACTGCATGAGTGAAAGCATCACCATGTGGGGGCTGAAATACCATATGGAAAGTCACTACAACTACCAGGTGCAAAAACCTGACATAAAAGTTTTATGGCCTTTTCTACAGTACTGTCAGGGTATTTTTGACCTCATATGCCGTTAGAAGATTAAGACAATACTCAGTGGCCATTTCCGCATGGGGCGAGGGAATCGCCCCGTGCCGGTACTTACCAGACTTCTTGGCTCCCCGGTCCGGTCCGTGGTGCTCCGGAGCACTGCGTGCTCCTCGCTCCACACTGCTCTGGGGACAAAAATGGCGGCTTCCGGTTGGTCGAGGGTCTTGACCAACCGCTGAAGCTCCCCAGACTAAAGCCCGCCCCCGGCAGATCGCAGGCTTGCACTGGTGCGAGCCTGCAAATCTGCACCGGAGTGCAGGAACGGAGTGGTGTGCTCCATGCTTTTGAAAGACCTGTTTTAAGCGGTCTTTCACAAGCATGCTGGATGACCACTTCGGGTCGTTCGGGAGTGGGCTGAGGTGCAGAACTACAGTAAGTGGGTCTGACCCAGTCCGCTCCCAGGTGCAGACGTCCTCCCTGGAGGATGCTCTGCACCGTTTCTTTAAGCCCGTGTGGAAATGGCCAGTGGCAGCTCATGAATTGAGTGGCGTATTTTACTACAAAATGTTGAGGAAGTCCCCACCACCATATACACTTTCTTGGTCCTTACTCCATTCAGAGTAATACTCAACAAGATCCTTAGATTTGACAAAGAAGTGTTACTAGCCAAGGATTTTCAGATGATCTGTCTCCATAATTGTCACTTGAATCTTGCTGTTGTGTCATTCCTAAATGTTTTGAAAAGAAAACTAATCAGAGAATGGAAAAGGGGGCATAACCATCTTCCAAATATAATACACACATAACCCAAATATCTGTGGATTACAGTGCTGAGAAACAATGCAGGCTTTCTTGAGTTTCTTTGTCAGAGAAGGTCAGGAAAAGAGCAAGGTGCTGAAACTTGAGTAGGCTCATATGAAGGCAGTATTCCTATACAGCATACTTTGAGGGCATGTAGAAAGAGAAATTGGATCTCTCTTGCTCTCAGTCACAGAAGTAGCTTTATCAACAGAATGTCATTGTCTCCAAACCAATATTTAAACATTTGATCTCAATAAGTGACACAATTACAAAGATGAGAAATAAACCCTGTTTAAAAAATGAGTAATTTAAAAATATGAGGAGGGGGAGTGTGATAGCCATGTCCTCTCTGCTATCGTTGATGTCTTTCACATTAGAGGGTGATGGTCAGAGTAGGAGAGCCTCATCTATCAATGAAAGCTCCCCATATGAGCATGGATACTCAATTTCCAGTTCTGTCATGCACAGAGGAGGCTCTGCTCTTCAGAAATGTGACCTCCCCATGTGGAAGGTGGCAGAAACAATAAAGGGGTGGGTTTAGTCTGCTTGCATTTACCTTATTCAGATATTAGAACAGCTGAATAGGGATATACTGTCGAGGGAAGGGAAAAGGGAAAAGAGCGATTTACATTTTGCTTTGGTTTCTGACTTTCTAGTACAGTGCACTCTCTGTATATGCAAGGGTTCTGTTCCAGGAGCTCTTGCATAAAACAAAAAAATGCTAATACTCCAACTCATTATCATTAATGGATGCAATATGGGCACACTGGTGTGGGCACATGCCTGTGCGTCTATTGATGATAATTGGACACGAGGCTTCGTATGACCTCACATTCATGTCTGCTGAGTTCATGTCAGCTGAGGGCACACTGTAAATTATTCTTAACATATGATATCAGGTATAACATAAACACCCTTAACTCAGGCTATTGGTTCTGACTAGTATAACAAAAACAAAAAAACAAAAAACAGCAATCCAAATATATAGCAATGAGATAGTTTGGACCTAAATAAAATATTTCACAGACACAATAAATGAACCAAAATAAAATTAGGTAGATCTTATGGTAGACTTGGGGTTTATATCACAGTACAATCTAGATAATAGGCAGTCCTCCATATCTGCGGATTCTGCATCCATGGATTCAACCAACCATTGCTTGAAAATATTTTTTTTTAAAAAAATATGAAAATTAAACTTTGATTCTGCCATTTTTTTTTATATATAAGGGACATTATCTTACTACATTATTGTACATAATTGAGACTTGAGCATCCATGAATTTTGGTACCCATGCAGGGTCCTGGAACCAAACCCTAGAGGATACCAAGGGCCCACCTTACCTTGGTGTAATCAAGCTGGCACAAATCTAAAGAGAACCTGGAATGAATTAACTAATGCTTCCAATCCGGCCCAGATATTTGCTTCATATAGAACAATGTTACCTCAGCATGATCTGAGAAAGTTTGAGAAGAGATGCCTTTTTTGGGTGGAGGAGGCTGAATCATGTGACATAGTGTCCTGGGGACACATTTCACACTGGCATTCATGGCAGGACCTCAGCTAATTAGGTTCCCCTACTCAGACTTTTCTTTAAATCTGACATCTACCCAGCCAGCCACCCTGAGTCCAGTGAAGACTTGGCTAAAAGCCCTTTGAAAGGCTAAGTAAGATTATTATTATTATTTTTTAATCTGCCTGAAAATTGCTCCAGTTGACTTTTTAAAAACTCTCTGCTGAGCTTTTGGCGATTCAGTATTGGTGGAAGGACAGGGCTTGTTAACTAGATTAATGGCACCTTTTGTAGACGTGTATAAGGGAATGAAATTTGAGAGTATCTTGATATTGCATTATTGTGACTTGTGATTCCTGAAACTCCCCATTCAGTTTTATGCAGCTCATACTCAGGATTGAGTTTGGGGTATAGATTCCCTGGTTCACTGTTCTGAACTTTTGGGGCACTAGGAATTTTGGGTTCCTTCATAAATCACCCCTCATTCTCTGGGAAATTGTGGCTTAAGAGAGTGAGAGCAGGTGATTTCTCCCATCTTTCCCTAACCAGCATCATGCTTACTCAAATAACAACCTGTCTGCGGGATGTCTAGGATTGACACACCCAATAAATTACTATATTTTTAAAGAATTGTTTCCCTACTTTGCCAGAGCTATTTTTTTTCTTCCCTTCTGAGTACCCCCTTCTTACTCAAATATGTACCCAATATATTCCTTGGTCAATAATTACGGTTGGGATAGGACAGGAGGGGCCCTATATTGTACCCCACCTGCTATGCCACAACATTTACTGATGCTGTTGTAGCTGCTGCCTCTCCCATGCTGCCACTAAGATCCCACCTATCCTGTGGCAAAACATGACACACGAGGAACATTTTACTTGCTTTCCAGCAGAATTACACTCCCAACAATCCTGCAGCAATCGTCATGGTGGTAGGGAAGAATGTCCAGAAGAATATGTGGGTCTCGTGTTCACTCATGTAACAGATACTGAATTTTGATGATACCATTCACTGGATACAGTCTGTCTTCCCCCTCACAGTCCATTGTAGGCATGGTGTCCAGCACATAGTAGCTATTCTCCTTGCTTCAAGTAAGGAAGGTTACAGTGCTAAATGATTGTGTGTGAAGGGTGTTGGTATTTTTGCAAATATACGACAGAACTGATCAATGTGCCTGACACTTCTCAAAATGGCACTTTTTTCAGACTTTTTTTTCTTTGTAGAAATGCAGAGTCATTTGCATTAGTGGTATAAATGAATTTCATTTTATTAGCACTAAGTAAATACAGCAGTAAAGCTGAAGTGTTTATGGAGCATTCTCCTAGATACAAGAGGCTGACAGGCAAAGTCACTGAGACCTGATGTAGTAAATATAGAAGCACCAAGGATAAAAGCTATTTAAGCATGCACAAGTGGAAGATGACAAAATCATTTCTGCATTTTTTAAAGATAAGAGACCCTTTTTGTGTATTTTTTTTTTACAACGTAATTGCTCAAAATTTCCTGTTGCTTCTTTCTCTGTTCTATAATGTGCCTTGGGATGAAGCCAAGGTATCCTCTGCACCAGGCCTTTAATGCATAATAACTCTAATGTGCTAATGTCACTTCATTCAAAGGATACTGTTGATATGTATTTCAGCTGGAAAATAATATGTCACTCCTAGCTATGTTCGCTGAATTGATTCTATTCTCCTTCTCTGTATTCAAGGCATTTCCTTGCCCTGTTGCAGAAAGAAATTTGTGTACAGGGACAGAGAAGAATTTTGCTGGAGTCCAGATTCTTAAGTATTCATTTTTGTCCCTCCAGAGATTTCTTGAGAGACAAAGTGTGCCTTTTTTCAGAAATTTGCACATCTGCAATATGCACTGTACATTTCGAGAAAATAAACTACACATGGAAGCAAGAGAACACTTAAAAATGTGAATGACTACAAATACGTATATGTGTAAATGGGCATGAATTTGTAAGAAAAAATGCAGGGAAATAATATAAATTAAGAAAAATGCTTATAGAAAATGCACACAAATCTCCACTCAAAAAAAGAAAGTTTCATAATTTAATACAAAGAAAAGATGAGACAAGACTTTGGTACTTGGGAGAAAAAGCAATAAAATAAAAAATGCAAGATATATATTTTTTAAAAATACTCATATTAGATAATTGAACAACCACAATTGTTCAACCAAATCTATCTCACAATGTTGTCAAGAGGATGAAATAGAGCAGCTGACTGTATATATCTTGAGGTCCTCTCCAGACAGAGATGGGCATCTTGGGCACTCAAAATGTTGATTTTGTCTTGAATTTTCCAAGGTGAACACCTTCTCTTGTTGAGCTCTGTTAGCCTTTGGCCATTTTGGCTATGGTAGATAAGAGCCACAGTTCCATAGCAACTGGAGCAGCATGTTGCTCTCATAAGGACAAGTAGGGCCCAGTGGGATCATTATTAAAAAATAGCCCAAACAGATTTTCTATGCATAACTTGAACCATGCTCCAACACATTTCATGCCTAGTAAAGATGTCTGGATAAAGATCAAAATATGGATCATCCCTACAAGTCTGAACAAGCTACCTGAAACAGCTGGAAAAAGTGTTATTTAGCAATTTGAAGGGAAACAGCTATTTCCTCTTCTCTCACTACTCTAAGTTCTACACTTTCAGGCATAATTGGGCTCAGACTTTGAACATTTAATATTAAGAGGATATATTTATCTTACTGAAGACCAAATCCCAAAACCCCTAGACAGTTTGTAGAGACACATCACAATATGTGAATGTGCTTTTGTAAAACATTAAATTCCCACTGTGAGTAAGTAAGAGAAAGGAGCAGAATTTTCAATGTTTCATTAAACAAGATTTAAAAAAAAGCAGCATAAAAGTGTGGTAAGGGATGCTTGTTTGTTCTTTGCAAATTGCTGTATAAAATGACCTGATATGAACCTCTTTGGCTAATGTAAATTTGGATCATAGCTGTACACCACCTTTCACACCTCTTCAAATATTGAAACAAAGCTGTCTACAATTTAACCTTCCAGGACTTCCTTTTAAATATACATTACTGCATGCTCTAAGAGGGAAAATTGGTTTTAAAAGAGTATTAAATGTATTAAGCTTTTTTAAAATTATTATTAATGCAGTGGAAACGGAACATACTTGTGGGAAAACCTATGAAAATGAAGCAGACCAGAAAGAGATAAATTTACCTGTTTCTGGGTATGGCAGTGGCTCATTATAGGAAATATGTGACTCCCTTGTTACAATATTTTCTCCAACTACCACAGGCAGAATCTAAAGTGACAGTTTTGACTCATAAAAACCTATAAGACTTAAGACCATGCTATTTTCCACATCATATTCTCCTTTACAAATCTGCCTTAAGATTTCCATGAAGGTCCTTGTTTATTTTCTGACATACTTAGAGGCATGCTAAAGACCTATCTAGTTGAGCAATATTTTCATACCAATGAAACAAGTAGTTGCAAACACAACCCACAATCAAGAGATGAGTGCAATAGTATCATCACAATCTTTTTCCTATGGTACAAGAAGCCAGAGGGCCAATAATAAGGAGAAGGTTCTTTCTGATCTTCTTGTTATTACTACGTGTCATAAAATTTGCTTCAACCATGAATGAAGAAAGCCTAATGTTGACAGCCTTATTCAGGTCATATCCAGTCACAGCTGTAGTTTCCTAGATCAAATCAATCCAACTGTAATGCTGGCCCTTTCTGCACCGCATGGCTGCCCTGCCTTGGGGACATGATTTCAGTGCTCTGTGGGTCGTGCTTCCTCATGACGTCGTCGTAGTCCCACCACCATTTTGTCCCTGCGTGCTGTATGAGCGCAGCATTTGTAAAACAAAAAAAATCCTTTTTACACTTACTGTTGTGTCATGCTGCTGTCTTTTCCGGCCATGCAGAAAGGCAGAAGCACGTTGGCAACACCTCCCTCTCGAGTGCAGCAATGGTGAATGCCTGGCTGTGGTGTGGAAGGGAAGTGGTGGGGCCAGAGTCCTTCCCTCTGCAGTGACCAGGAGAGGTGCGGAGAGGAGCATTCCTGGTGCGCTTTCCCTTCTGCTGGGGCTGCAGTGAAAGGACATCGCTGAACCCTTTCATGTGGAAAGGGCAGCAGTCTTCTTGTTTTCCTACCAAAATAGAGACAGCTTCACTGACAGACTGATGGAAATATATCACTATTGTGCAAACCAGAACTGACAAAATTTATGTAACAATGAACATTGTTAAACAATCTGGTGATGGAAAGCAGTAATTTCTAGGTACATATGTGCCTTGCAGTCATAGTGGTGTCACCCCAAAAAGTGGAGGACCTTGAGGTTCTCCAGCAGTGCCAGTGTCTCATTAGTTGGGAAATTATAGCTCAAAGGAGGCCTGCAAGAGGAGGTAACTATGGAAACTTTTCACTTGTGTATACCAGTACTAACTAACTAACTAACTAACTAACTAACTAACATAAGGCACCAGCTGGAAGTAAAAAATAATGTTTTTTTTTTAATTAAGAGAAGTCATACATACAAGCAAGCAATCAAGCAGTCATATGAACCACACAAGGCTGGTGAAGAGAAAGGACAGAAGGATTGGATAGTGAGAGATTTGGGGTGTAGTAGGTGCTATCTACCATTCCAGAAGTGTGGGATCAAAGTGAGATGGCTCAAACATGAGAGTTTGAGGATAGCCCAGGGCATGCGAATTGGGGAACCAATAGACAGAGTGATATGCCTACACACATTCAAGGTGATACAAATCGGAGCTATGGTTTAAAAAGCCGTTTTCTGCCCTGAAGGGAAATGTGTTGTTTGTTCTCTGATAAGGACAACAAAATGGATCTGGAAAGTTCTGGTTGTCTTTGCAGTAGGTGACAAAGCATTGAGGGAAATCACAATAGCCTCTTAATAACTGGAAAGACAAGGGAACAAAAGGACAGTTTCCATGATTTTGGTTAGTTTGGCTTTTGGTTGCTCCTTCCAGCAGCTTCACTCACTATTGTTCCCTAAGTTTGTGTACTTTAGAGGACTATCTAAAACCCATCAGGTCAGGCTTCCTGGCTGATCCTCTTGAACTTACAGCCTGGCCATGCAGAAATACTTTGTTTTAGCTGGCAGCTTCCAGCCTGAGTCCTTTCTTTTCCCATGGCTTTTAATTGTAAGTGTAGGATTTTTATATTAAAATGATATCTCTTGCCAACCGAAGGATATTTCTCACCAATTGTACTGGAGTAGTACAGAGTGGGGGTGTACAGTATGGTAATAGTGGTACAAAAGGAGTACTGGAAAATACTGCTTCCTATGCCAGAAAACAACAAAACAAAACACCTTGTTTAACACATGTGACTTTTGCTCAGAATAAGTCTTGGACTGCAAATAGTCTTCAAAACTTCAAGAAAGAAATTCATGAGAGATTACATTCCTGTCAACTCTGAAGGCACTTTTGTTTGAGTAGAGTTGTCACAACTTATGACAACCCTACTCAAAGCTCCAACTTATGGGGCTTTGAGTATGTGGTACAGCCAAGATCACTCAGCGGGTTTCCATGGCCAAGCAAGGAAATGAATCCTGGTCTCCAGAATCATAGCTCAAAGCTCAAAACACTACCACATGCTGGTTCTCATTATTTTCCCATATATTCCTAATTAAGTCCCATATTGCCACAAAACTACTTCACAAACAACTATTTCCTTCTGCCCATTTCATTTTCCTACTGCACAAAATGTGTCCAGCTACAAATTAGAGTCATTCCTACATCTTCCTATTTATGCTTCCAAGCAACTGTTATGTGCTGACAAACTCTGTGGCTGTGTGGGGAACATCTCTGTCATGACTAGGAGCCACTGAAAAACTCATTCTCCATTCATCTGTGCAGATAATGATTAAAGGTGTCCAAATTGGTAGCCATCACTACTATTCATGGTAACAAATCCTAGCTTAGCTATTTGTTTATTTACTTCATTTTTTGATTTTAAATCCTGCCTTTCTCCAAATGTGATCCATTGTGGGAAGAAGTGGTCGTTGTGGAAAGAAATGTTTCTTTTTTATATGGCCATTTCCACACTGCACTGTTATAGTGCTATTGTTCCACTTTCAACATCCTGTGGAAATCTGGGGTTTGTAGTTTACTGAGGCCAAAGAGCTCTCTGGCTGAGAATTCTAAATGTCCCTCCTTAAACTGCAAACCCCAGGATTCCACAGGATGTTGAAAGTGGAATAACAGCACTACAACAGTGTAGGGCAGAAATGGCCTATATCTTAAATCTCTAGTTAATCAACTTTAGTTGATGACTCTGGGTTCTAGTATTATGAGACCGAGAGACAATTTTTTCTTTATCTACCTTCACTATGCCATTTATGATTGAATACACCTCTGTGCTGTCTCCCTATTTTTCCCTTTGTTGTAAGGTAAACACAAAAGAGGGCACGTTCCAAGGTTCTGGAACTCTGTGCCAAGATCTGTTAGGCTGGTAACACTCTATTGCTCTTTCATCAGTTGGTAAAGACTTTTTTTTATTCACATAACTTGGCAACTGAATTGGGTTCTAGCTAAAGTGGGGAATGATTTCTTTTTACTGATGTGTTCTTGTGCTTTTAACTTATTTTTATATTTCACTGAACTTTTTAATTTTTTAAAACTTGAATACTATTGTAAAGCATCTTACATGTCATTTCTAACAGAAAGCTGTGATATAAATTTTAAAAATCTATGTGTAAATCATTCAACTTAGAGTACTAGCCTATTCTCAATCTACTATTATTGGTTATTAAACAGAAGTGAATTTGGCTGCTTCTATGGTTAAAGAAGATAATAATAGCTTGGCACAGGATAAAGTTTATTATTTGACATAATGAATTTGGTTCTACCAAAAAGGCATTGTCTAGAATTCCTGTGCAGATTCTAATAATTCCCTACTTCAGTCCAGAAATCTTCTTTCCTTGTTAGAAGTTTTAACTTCCAGCACAGGAATTAATCCCCCCTAAAAAAAAAAAAAGACCTGTAACCACCTTTGAGCAAAAGCAAATGAGAATTTAGACTTACACAGTTAGACTGTATTACAATAAGCATAATAGACTAGTCAGCTTTTCAGTTATCAAATTAAATCTTTACTGTATCTAAGAGTGTGCAGTAATTAATAGTGCAATTAAAATACTGACATACTATATGCCTTAAAGAAATTCTAACAGCTTTAAAAGAAATTCCTGACCCTGAACATATAACAATGAATTTTAAGATAGATGAAGGATCAAAGAAACATTTCCAGTGAGGATTGCTTTTTCTAGAATTGATAAAAATACACAACAGTTGTAGTGGAATTCCATTAAATTAACAAGTATATCTGAAGTAATTTAATGCAAAAATCATAGGAGATAACTAAGAGCCTTTTGTATGTCTCAATTGTCTTAAGGACTATGTTAACATTAAGGGTTCTGGTCTAAATTCTGGTTACTTCTTGTATTTTAGAAAAAAGATAAGAAGTAGTGTAAAAAAGAACATGAACACACTTTCATTTAGACATGACACCATGTCTTCACCAACACATTAAGCCACTTTTGTGCTCCAGCCACAGATCTTCTCCATGCAAGCAGCCAACTGTAGATTGAATATAGCAAATGAACAAGTGATGAGGAAGGAAGGGGACAGGATAGGGGTGGAGAGGGAGGGAGCCTGAAGGAGAAAATGAGTGTATAATTGGAATGTTTGTGAGGCTTTCTTGGGGGAAGGGATCAGCAAAGCTGAAAAAATAGGTTTATTTTCTGAGCATTTCCTTGTTGCGTACACCTATACGCTGCACATATTCCACTAGTCAAGTATGAACACCACATGTTGCCTTGATAAGGAATTTGAAAATATATCAATTTCATTTTTGTTGCATTTCTCACAGTTCCACCAACATTCTTATTTTTGTTTAAGCTGTGTCAGTAGATATTTTTGTTCTTATATTTTAGTATGCATTTTTCCCTAACATAGACATTTGCTTTAGTGTATATATATTTTCCCACTGACTGACTGACTGAAGTAAGTAAGTACTTATTTATTTATTTATCCTGCTTTTCTCCATGCATATTTTAAAAATAAAGATGTTGTTACATGTGTACACTTAACTTGTGTATAATTTGAAAATCTATCAATTTCATTTTTGCTGCATTTCTCACACTACCACCAGCATTCTTGTTTTGTCAAAGCTGTGTCAGGATGGAAGACTCTTTTTTTCTTCTTCCTGCATGGATGTTCATGCATATTTTAGTATGCAGTTTTCTCTAGCATACACATTTTAGACATTTGCATCTCAGTGTAATTGTTCTAGTGTAAACATATTCTCCCAACTGATTTAAATATGTGTATATGTATGTATTTATTATCCGCTTTTCTGTGTGCATGTATTTTAAAAACAGACACTGTAGTTGTGTTCACTTATTTGTACACAAGAAGAAAAAGAAAGAATCTGTGAAACCATTCACAGTTTCATCACAACAATAGGGAATGCAAAGGATGTAAGAATGTAAAAACACAAGATCCAGGTTGGATAACACCCAAGGCCTGTCCGATTCAACATTCTGTTCACAAAGTGACCTACCATTTGCCTGTGGGGAGTCTGCTAACAAGATGGCAAGGGCAGCTGCATAAAGGATACATATTTTCATATTTTTTCCCCTCACAGAATATAATGAAAAAATCCAAAAGTTGTCTCCTATTGAGTGAAATTGTAAGAGTTTTTGTGCATATTCCAGTTGGTGTGGGGTTTTTTAGGTCTTTTTTGACCCCCCACCAAAAAAAAAATAATCCATTGTATTTCCCGCTAAAATATCATGTTTTGAGCAAAAACGCATTTTCTGCAAAATGTAATGGTTTGTGGGGGGCAGCGTGGGAGCTGCATCAAAATCAATCCAAAAGGGCAGAGAAGACTATGTTCTAATCTTGTTGCAGTGAAAAATTTCTGAGGAGTTTAAAGACTTTTTGATAGGGTGTCTTGATGTGTTGAGACCCATTTGTTCATCAAAGATAAGAAAATCTGGAACTGTTATTGGCATCTGTAAGCTACACTCTCCAAACTCTCTCTCTCTCTCTCTCTCTCTCTCTCTCTCTCTCTCTCTCAAGTTTAACTTCTCAGATTCCCTGGCACAGAATATACAGAGATACTGAGTATGGCCATTTCCACATGGGGTATTTGAAACGGTGCAGCCCGTCCTCCAGGGAGGATGCCTGCACCTGGGAATGGACTGGGTCTGGACTATCTAACGTAGATGAGCACCTCAGCCCACTCCGGAATGACCCCAAGTGGTCATCCAGCATGCTTTTGAAAAACCTGTTTCCTTCAGTCTTTCAAAAGCACGGAGTGCGCCAGTGTGAGCCTGCTCCCTTGTGCAGATTTGCAGGCGCGCACCAATGCGAGCCTGCGATCTGCCGGGGGCGGGCTTTAGGCTGGCAAACTTCAGCGGTTGGTTGAGAACATCAACCAACCAGAAGGTGCCATTTTCAATGCCGGAGCAGTGCGGAGGGACGAGCACACACTGCTCTGGAGCAGCCTGGACTGGACCGGGGAGCCATAAGACCTGGTAAGTAGCGGCACGGGGCGATTCCCTCGCCCCGAGCAGAAATGGCGTATGTTTGCTTTTAATAGTTTTTCAGACCACATATCTGATCAATGTGGTTTTACTAAAAAATAAAAATTGGTTAATGTATTTTCTGAAGGCCAGAAGGAAAGGAAGAGATGAAGAGGTATAAGTATGGCAGTGGATGAATTCTAAAGAGATCAGACAGGAGCTACCTGTCCCATTTAAACTGAAGGTGCCGAGGACTGAACATCTGCCATACCAGTGAGTGATGGCCCTTGTTTAATGACTGTATACCGGTCACTTTGGGGACACTTTACGCACTCCTCCTACCCAATGCATTAATTGAGTATACTTTAATAAGGGACCTAGAGGTAAGGAAATGCTAGGAAGAATACACACACTCCAGAAAGAAATAAACTACATTGTTCCAAATGCTTATTGAAAGGAACGAGCTAAGCAGATGAAAAAGAATAAGAAGGGCCAGGAAAAAGGTCAAAGGCTGGAAGCAGCAGAGGTATAAGAAGATCCCAGAGGAGAAAAATCATCCATTGAATTACACTATGCTTTACATCAGGAGGTTATCTCATACTGATCTCCATGAAAACACCATGCATATTGATAGCTCCATGTAAATGATATGTAGTAGCAATGGTGTTAAAAAAATTTGCCCTCATTTGTGTAAAATAATCTAATTTTAATATATTCAAGCTGGAGATTTTTAAGCTAGTTCATGCAGGCTTAAAACCAATTGTTTGAATCATTTATTATTTATTCATTTAAATTTATTTCCCACTGTGCCCCATGGGCATGGGGAACACTGCTACATTTATCAAGATAAAATGGCTACAAAATCAGCATTACTGGAAATGGAGACGACAAATGTAGTATGTATAAGCTATGACAAAAATGCAGTTGAAATAACCATATGCTTAGTCTTGCAACAAGACCCATGGGAGAGTACATGTACATTTTGTATACAACACTGGTATGGTGATGCCTTTTTAAGTAGTTTTTTTCTGTAACCCTTTCCCAAGAGCATCCAGACTGTTCTTTTATCTGCTGTATTTTTTTGAAAGTGGTCCATTAAATACAGTTATTTTTGTAGCTACTAAGCAACCAAGAAGAAAAATAATAGTGATTTTCCTCCCTCTCAACAAGTTGCTTGTGTGTGTTTGTATTTTACATGGTTATTATTATTATTAATTATTATTAATTAATTAACTATTAATAATAATAATAGTTGTTGTTGTTGTTGTTGTTGTTGTTGGGGTTTAGAGTTTTCCAGGATGTTAGCTCTTTGAGAACTCTATGAAAGCTGAAGCTGTAAGGAATCAGCCTTCTTTTAGCAGAGCTGCAGAGAAAACATGTCCCAATTCTGTGTGTCTTTCCTGAACTGAAGGCTGAGTTGAAAGCAAAAACAAGGCAGGCAGCTTCAGGTTCCAAACCTAAAAGATTTACTAATAAACTTTATAATTACATATCCAATAAAGAAACAAAATCCTAACTAACTAACAAAAGGATTTGGGAAGACAGTATCTTCATTTTAAACTTACTAACTTGGTGAAGAGGCTAACATAGAGAGAGAAGTTGCTAGAATTTCCCAGTAACAACAACAACAACGACAATGACAACGACAACAACAGCAGCAGCAGCAGCAGTAGTAAGATAGGACAGGCACCAGAAATATGCTTGAATAAAACCTTCTACATGGCCAAATGACACACAGTACACTAAGAATTTTGGTCACTGAACATCACCCTAATATGCCACTTCATATACAGATGCATGCAAGATTCCAGCCCATTCCTGTGTCAAGCATAAGCATTTATCCTTTTTACCAGTTTATTCTCTACCTGTCCCAAACAGTTTCGGGAGGCAATTTTTGTCAGTTCACGGCATGGAAGGAAAGGGTTATCACCACCACCCCACATATGTAGCAGTATGGCCTGATATTGTCGTTAAAATTTGGTTGTTTGGCTTAATTTCATTGCAGCGTTACCAAAGCTCCCATAAAATGGGGGGAAATGTTCCAAGAAAAGTGTCTCAAGATCAGAAGTGTTGAGATTATCTAAACTGAAATATGTCAATGGGGTACACTGAGTAATAATGCTAGGTAAAAATTAGTCTCTGCACTAGAACAATTGTCCACTCCTAGGCCCTTTTTGCATGGCATTTCTGATGCGAAAGGGCCCCTTGAGCGTTGCGTAAATGTGAGGAGCAGACCACATGACGCACTTACATTTGCGTGACACTCAAGGGCCTGATGTGGACCACACACGCATTTTTTCATTTTCAGCTTGAAGCCAAAAATGCTGCGTGGTCGCGCATCACTCCGGGGCCCCGTGCGCATTTACCTTGAGCACAGAGCCTGAGGAGCCAGGCCAGTCGTGCTTCCTGTCCAGTGCAGCTTGGAAAGGTCCCGAGCTGCACTGCGAAAGGAAGAGGTGGGGCTCTCGTGCGAGCAGGAAGCTTGTGCGGAGCCTAAGGACCCTGGACGTGAGAACCTTCCTCCGGAGGCTGCTCGCTCGAGCCCCAGACCCCAGCACTGTGAAAGGGTAAGGTGCGAAAAGGGTCCTAGTCTGTAGGGGGCTTGCCAGAATTGATTACCACAACACCCTCAGTCCTAAACTTGTTATTTTCATAGGAATTGCCCACCAAAAGCTCAATGGTAGAGTAAGCATCATTTTCTTTAGAAAATCCCAAACAAAAATGGTGGTTTTACAGAAAACTTCTTAAATCTAACCTTTTAAAATATGATAAGCTTAGACTTTCATAAGAGGCAAATTGGAGTGCTAACTTCATCCAATTCAACAAAGAAATAAAAATATTCTCTCTTCCCCCCTCCCCTTCTTCTTCTTCTTCTTTTTTTTTAAAAAAATATTTACCTGGACTCACTCAGTGAACATTGCTGTTGGGGAGGATAAGTTTTTAATGGTCTCCATGGAATGAAACCAGGGTGCTAAATTTGATCAAGGCACATGATAGGGACAAGCAAGTCAATTAAGCAGTAAGCCCCTTATACATGCCATTCCATATTGGTGTTGACCCACCCTCCCATCCTCAATGCAGTGTGAGGAAATATGGTCACTTTGGGGCTGAATAGGCATCCCCCCCCCGTTCCATACTGTACTTGATGGACTTGGGGAAATTGGCTCAGGTAGTGGAGGAAAATGAGACTTCACTGATTATTTCTTGGTGTAGAGTAGGGCTCTGGAAACCCTTCTTTAGCGCCCTACATCCCAGAGGGTTTTGGGCTGCTCTTAAGGTTAACCTGGGACTAAGGCTCTCAATTTTTAGGGAGTTCCCTGGGTTACCTGCTGGGCTGGGAAGTAACCAAAGCAATTTGGATTTCCCCTGGGGCTGATGTGTTATCGCTCATGGGAAGGCTGACCAGGTTATCATGGACTGAACCTGGCATCAGCTGGATCCATATCAAGTTGCCACCCCCACCTGCTTTTGTATCTTTCAAGCCATTGCAATTTTAAACAGGACAGATCAAAATAAAATGGCTGTTAGCTAACCCAACTTTGTGTCCGATCTGTTTATTCAATGGTGGAATATCAAATAAAATCGTTTAAATCAAAACTCTCGGCAGTTACTTCTTCGATATTTGGCAGGAATAATCCAGTGCTAATGAGATTTTGTTTTTGTAGTTGTTCTTTGCTTTTAAGTTGACTCTGAGTTATGGTGACCTTATCCTACTGTTTTCTTGGCAAAATTTAATCAGAGGAAGTTTGATATCGCCCCTTCAGCTGACAGAGTGTGACTTACAAAAGGTCACCCAATGGGTTTTATGGTTGAGCGGGAATGCAAACCCTGATCACCCAGAGTCCTAGTCTGACATTCAAACCACTATGCCACACTGACTTTCTAAGGACCTACTAAACCTGGAAATCTGTTCAAATTCCAACACACAAACAAACGATAAAGCTGTTTGTTGATTTCCAGTCAGAGTCATACTGACTCTGGAGGACTCTTCCAAGGATGAGTTCAAGGCCCCCATGTCTGAAGATGTGAAGAAGCCAGCTATTTCTGGAGACTAACAAAACACTGCATATCTAGGATGCAAGAAGCCGTAGGGTTAGCCCAGATTTCAGATTCAGAAGAATGATACTGAAGAAGATATGGGCTCAGCAAAAACTTACCTCAAGGGGTGGGATTTCTGCAAAGGAAGAGTTTTTCTCCCAGGAGGAATGGCTCTGTGAGCATCTACAACTAAATTCTGAGTGATGTTCTGGCAGTTTAAGCCTAAAAACCCCCCTAATTTTCTAGGTGCAGAAGCTGCTGAAAATAACAGTCACATTGTGCTCCAGATCTTGCTAACTCTTGTGAGTGATCAGATGGTGCTTGACCTTGAACTGTGCTTGACTTGGCTCTCAAATTATCCTTCCTTAGTTCTTGTTTGAACTTGTCTTGCTTTGGACCCTGGATTGCTTTGGTTTCCCTTCATCTAATTCACTAGAGGGCTATCTTGAAGATTTGTTTGACCCCTGATTTGCCTTTTGATTATATTTTTGGGTTCTTGTTGCCTTGGTTTGTCAACTTACGTTGTATGCCTTTGCCTGTGTTGATCTCAATCTGTTAAGACCTTTCTACTGGGACTCCCCCCTTCAGAAATAGGAAAGATGGGTCATGTGAGGCAAAAAGATTTGGTTTGCTGAATCAGGATTTGGAAGGAGACCTGAGTCAAACTGGGTTGTTCTCTCAGTTGCTGAATCAGAGACCCAACCAACTCTTGTAGTTGGTGAACATAAAGAAATAATACGGGGTTCCAAAACCATTGTTTACTATTATATCTTCTTGGATATATTCAGTCCTGGATGCTAGAGCTTATTGTTTTTCAGAGAATTGAAGAGAGTTTGGAAAAGCCTCTTGTTTCTGTTGTGTGTGCTCACTTAAATCCAGGCTTTCTGAAGAACAGTATCTCCTTTCACGAGCCTGCCTGACCCCTAAAATTTTTCTTGTCTTGGATCCACCACTTCTCCGTGTAACTTTGGTGGGAGCATGGGAGAGTCCCTTCTTGGTGGCTGCTCCCACACTTTGGAACTCCCTCCTAGAGAGTCTATGACCATTCCTTACATAATGTTCTTCTGTCAGTAAGTTAAAACTTTTCTGTTCCAACAGGCTTGTAAGTATTCACTGCAAGGGCTTTAATAGTATTTATCCTATGTTTTTAATGGAGTTTTCTTTAAATGATATAATTCTAAAGGTTGTTTAGTTGTATTCTAACAGGAACTTTTTATGTGTTGTTACTTACGCTTATGTAAAATGCTTTTTTAAAGCCACCATGAGCCCTGATATTTGGAGGAAAGATGGGATATACATGAATGAATGAATAAATGAATTGATAAAATAAAATTGGAAGAAAAAAGCATGTGACCACCAGAGGAAAGCATGTGGCAACCAGAAGGAACTATATTTAAAATTCTTCCTCTCCAGTCTTAGATGTGTGACTGAGAAACAGAAATTATGAAAGAGGAGAGCGTTGAGGATATCTTGCTACATTCCAAGATCCCTGCTACAGATTTAAACTTATTTGTACACCAAATTTTTTCCAGCTATAGATACAGGAAGGAAGTCTTCCAGGCCATAGTGTCTGTGCATGAAGTAGGTTCTGCCCTCCACTCCTCTGCTTGATGCCATGTTTTTACTGTTTTAGTTTAAAACAGTTACATAATTGCATTTGATATATTGGAAGAGATGTACTCACGAACCATAGTGATTTAATAACTTGTCTCAGGTACTAGCCTTTACTGTGCTCCCCATCTTCAAAAGAAGACTCTGCTCATTGGAAAAGCACCTCTCTGCATTATGCAATATTGCCAAAGAGGAGAAGAACAAGGGCATTCTCTTCCTAATTGGAGTAGCTCATGCCCTAGAGCATGAAAATCGTTCAGCCTCGATACTGTACTATGAGACAGTCAACACATTATTTTACAGTCAGGCCAAATAACCATCAAATGAAAAAAAAAAAAGAATGTGACAAGTGTCTGTAAAACTGAAGAGGAGCAAAGTGACTACTCATAAGATATTCAATGACTAGTAATCACCATGGTCAACCTAGATTTGTTGTACTAAGAAATACCTGAAGTTGTATAGAAAGCCTTTGTCTCTATCCGAGCCCAAAGACATACAATCAAAGTACATTTCTAGAATGGCAATTCCCAGAAAGGATATTTGTTCTAGTTATCACCTTCAGTGGATAACACATCCAGTAGTTTGTCAGAAAATGGCAGTCCTGGAACTAGTACTATGGATATTCTAAAAGAAGTCTTGTTACAAGTCTCTCACAAGTCAAGAAAAAAATAATGTGGTTAGTATGGTTGCTGAGTTAGCCCAAATGGCCAAATTAACATGTGTTCTAAAGCATAAGCCATGAAGACATTTTAAAAGCTTGAAATCGATTAGGGATGGGCCAACCGAATCCGTGGATCCTCGAATCCTTGAGAAGGATTCGAGATTTGTGGATCCAAATCTGGCTGCCAAAATAGGCAGGTGGAATCTTTTGAATCCACTGCCAATCAGGCCTCCAGGGGTGTGTAGGGCTGGCAATCGCTGTGTCCCTGCACACCTTGGGGCTTGAGCTCACACTATCGTGTGGAGGCGGGCCAGGAGAAAAGCCGTGAGAGCAATATCGTGCTCTGCCCATCTCCCCCCCACCATTTAAAATAAAACAACAACAACAAAAAGGCAAGAAAATAAAATAAAACAAAACAATTGAACTAAGGAACATTTGGGGGCTAAAACAGCTGGTGGGGAGGGGAAGTTACATGCAGCCTAAAGGCCATACATTATCCACCCATTTTAAATGGATCAGCAATACTCATTAGTATCATGCAATTCTCCCTGGCTAAATTCCCTTTCTCTTGATGATACCAATTGTTTATTTGTTTTGTTTTTGTGACATCCCACCCCAAAAGGCAGCTAAGTGGCCACTTTTATATAAGAGGGTTGCCAGATCAGATCATTTCAGGCTCTGTGGTTTTCAGACCAAAACGTAAGACCTAACATCAGCTCCTGGTGATTTCATTTAGCATTATTCATTAAGTACCAATCCAGTTGCTCACAATTTTTTTATTCAAACATGCCTACACAAGCAGGGGCGGGGGGAAGAATGTATTTTCCTGTTTAGAAATTAAGACGGAAATCCTAGCCAGAGAGGCTGTTCCCAGATCAAGATGAAATGAAGTGATTATACTTACTCATTTACATAGGGAGATGGGATAAGGAACATTTAATCTAGCCTACTTCCTTCTATGTAGAAGAAGGATGAAGACTAGTGGGGAGGGTAAGCCTTGGTACCACAGTGACTGTGAAGGAAGAAGCAAGACAATTAAGTAAATGCATAGATCATTCCCGCTAGTTGCAGCACCCAATCAATCAAGGCTTGGAAATTATGGCATGCTACCATACTACTAACTGAGTTGGAAGGCTGCATACAACCCTTTTTTTTTCCTTGGCTGATGCTGAGCCCACCAAAACTGGCAAATCACACTCTTGTCTCCTGCCTGGAGATGGCCCATGAAAACTGGAGACTCAGGGCAAGGCAGCCCCTGCCTTGTATGCAGGCCCTGAGACCTGGCAACCCTATTATACAATGCCCTGCTTTAAATATCTGTTCATGATTTCTTCCTCACAAATGCATCAGCACTGACATACTACTGGCTAGAATGATCATGGCAATTTAATCTGTATTCAATAACGCACAAGGAGGAATTAAATATAGCTCTTCAATCAGACCTAAACTGTTTACTGCCCATCTAGGACAATAAAACAGAAATTTGTATGTAACTAGGATATTAGTTTCATGCATTGCTATATTTACCATCGTAAGAGTACTTTGCCATAGAAGAAAGATGAATATTTTATACCAACCAAATGTTTGATCACAAATGAAACAGCATTTGACTGCAACAATAGCAGCAGCAGACAAATAGCGAAATAAACGAGAGAGCGGTCTGTTGGATTCTGCATAGAGTTCCCTGATGTTTGATCCTGTAGTGAAAATACCAAATCAAAATTGCCTGAGTTAACAGCTCATTTCCTCTCATGAGAATGTCAATAACATATCAAAGCAAGAAAAATGAAGTAATAGGTTCGTACACCTTTATGTATTCACCACAATCAGTAAGTTTGTTTGTTTGTTTGTTTCCCAATATCATCAATCCATAAAAAGATGAAAAAGAGAAAGAACGATTTTTAGATCTGTATTATGGAGTCAGAGTTGCATGTAATAGGCAATAAAACTTCCATAAGATTATTGTGCTATACCTTTAGCACTACCGGCTATCAATAGATATTCAGATTTTAATGAGACATTGTAGAGCATGTTCTTTGAAACTACAATGGATACAAATAATGAAGAATGATGAATGTATCATACATTTTTCTGCCAAATGTGAATATTCCATTAGGGATTAAACATTTAGCATGTTAAAAAGGCAGGTGCTATTCAGAACGTTAGCATATAATATATCTGAAATTATCTCTGTGCACTGATTTCAATGGGAGAATTAAGAATGTAATAAAGTAGAAAGGAAGAAAATCATATTTAGCATTTAGATGAAGATTTAGAGTATTCAGAGAACTTCTGCTGCTTGATTTCAATAATCCTTACAACAGACTTGTTAAGTAGGTCACTGTTATTATTATCACAGCATTTTAGACATGGGAGCAGGAGGAGTGGGGGCTGAAACTGCCATGACTACTAAATCTGATGAGCTGATGTGTGAGAATCATGATTTAAAACAGTGGGATTGTCATTCACAGCTCACTGGCTAAGCCAAAATCCACCAACTCAGATGCCATCCCATGCAGCTCAGTGGAGTTTACTTTTGCGTAAACATACTCAACATAACAGTGTATCAGTTCTCCACTATGAGCACTTGAAATAGATATCTTTATAATAAGAGTACTTTTGGAATTCTCATTATCCAAATTCCTCCTTGGATTTTGGAATTATGAATCACCTGGTATTTTTTTTTCCCCCAGAACTAGAGCTGATGGATCAAAACCCTCCTAATATTCCTCTAAGACCACAGATTTCTAAATATCCTCATATTCATATGAATTCTCATATTATATTCACATATTGCTTTAAATTCTCATGTTCATATTGCTTATATTCCATTGAATATTTTGCTACAGCTTACGCTGCCCAGTGTTTATTCGTTTCTGCCTCTGCCATCTGTACTACTGACAGACAAGCATTCAGAGTTAAAACAAAGTGCAGGGCAAATTGTTTGCTTTTTCTTCAGATAGCCTTCTGCAATGAATGTGAATGGCAAAAATCAGAATATTTGGAGGGGGCTGTTTACCAATTTTTGAGGTGGGCAAATGATGACAACTAAGGGTCATATATTTCTCTGTTCTTTCTTTCTTTTGAAAGCCAAGGGAGATGTGGCTAGGGATGAAGTTTTTAATTGAGTTACTTCTCAAAGGAAGAAAGTAATTTTAGCAAAAAAATTTTCCCATATCAAGAAATCCTTTAGAAACCACAGTTTTCAAAGCTTCTTCACAGTTCAGGGTTTATATTCTGTGTAAAATTCAAATGTGGTTGTTTTGCACAGAAAGCATCTTTTTTCTGTGAAGAAAATCATATTTCTACACAGAAAAAAGCTGCTTCTTACACAGAAAATGCCATTTCTCTGCAAAATTTTGCACAGACAATGGGAGCAGAAATGCTTCTGGGAATATTGCTGTGCAATGACATTGTGGCACAGCACCTTAACCAGCAGCATTTATGGCTGCCTGGTGCACTTTGCTATCTTTTGTGGAAGGAAAGAGAATTAACACTCAACCCCATTGCAAACTGTTAAAATCCAGCTCTCTTTTCCTGGTTTTCAGGTTAATTTTTCTTTCCTCCCCATGTCAAACCCACATCCCAATGCCTGAACATTAGGGGCCTTTCCTCCCTACACTGTTATAGTGCTATTATTCCACTTTCAACATCCTGTGGAATTCTGGGGTTTCTAGTTTACTAAGGCCAGAGAGCTCTCTGGCTGAGAATTCCCCTTGCTAAACTGCAAACCCCAATATTCCATGGGATATTGAAAATGGAATAATAGCACTACAACAGTGTAGGGTGGAAAGGCCCTAAGATTAGCAAAATGTTTTGCTCTGTCTCAGATAGAGCATTTCTAGATTTCTTCTAGAAAGCAATTTTCATGTGATTTTAGTGTTTTAATGTAACTGTCATGGCCAATGTAGAAGTTATTAGCATATCATGGCAATTGTGGCTAAAATATTTTTGTCTGCAATCCTACACACCATTTCTATATATAAAAAGTAAATTCTACACCAGTTCTAGAAAATAAGGAAAGAAAGAAAATATTTATGTGTAAAAAATGCACTTTTCTGCATAACTCGGTTTTTGATAAATGTTATATTCTGCACAGAAAATGCTGTTTCTACACACACACACAAACCACAAGTATTCTATGTAAAAAATAAGTCCTGAATTGCAAAGATTCTTTTCCATCTAGTGTTCATATTTTCAGGGTTTCCCAATACATGTGTGCGATTGGTTATTTTTGCCATTTTTCAAGTATTTCTAAATGTTTGAATCCCTGGTGTTAGAGGTTTACTGTCTTTTTTCCTCTGGTGTTTTCTGCATGACTAGTCAAAGCCATTTTACTTAAAGTGTACAGTATGTTAACAAGAGTGCCTTAAAAGCCTAGGAAAACAGAAATATCACCTCAGCCCTTCCATACCAGACAGTTAGAGCACTATGATTGCATTTACTTGTTATATTATTGTGGAATTGTGGAATTTCCTGTTTAGGAAAGTGTGTTTAGTAATCTCAGGCAGAGAACTATAATGCCTTACCAAAATACACTCCAAGGTTCCACAGGATGAAGCTATGGTGGTTAAAGTGGAATTGTAATGCCATAACTTTCTAGTGTGAAAGGGCTCTTTGGTAAAAAATCTTGCACCAGACTGACTTCCTTAGGTAGGATTTTGCCAGGATGCTGGCAAAAAAAATCAGTTGATGCTTGATTTTACCTGTTCTGAGTGAGAGAATTCCCCATGATATTAGACTTCTCACTGTCACAACAGAACCTGTGTATGGGCAGGAAGATCCTCTCTTCTTGAAATTTTATGAGATGTTTACATTTTTTGCACATAAAAATTATATTAATTATTATATTATATTAAAATTATATTATTATATTATATTAAAATTATATTATTAAAATTATATTAGCTTGACTTGTAGGGGCAAAAACACATTTTTTGTATATTATTTTCCATTAAATACTCATTACTATGGGAGGAGGAAATCCAGAAATCCAATGATAGAGACAAGAGCACTTGTACTAATGAAACACATGTGAAAGGATAGTGTATAGTTTGTGCATTGCTATTCAAGGTAACAGGCAGGATAGCTTGGGAGCATCGTACAATAATCCAGACAACCCCTTCTAGTTGCAGCCACAGCTGGCATGCAATAAACCTTTCTTTCTTCATGTAAGCGTTTTTATCCCACTCCTCAACCAAAAAGGTTCCTGAAGGGGTTTATAGCCAAGCTGTAATAAAAGACCATCTTTGCCCAGTGGTTTATTATTTGAAAAAGACATCATCCAAAAGAAAAAGGATATGGAAAGAGAAAGAGGAAGAAAAAAACAGCAAGGTTTCTTTCACCAAGGCTGTTTGAATGGCCTTATTTGCTGTTTTTTCTGCTTCAGCTTCAGCTCACCGGCATAGGTGAGGGAAGTTCATTCCAGAAGGTGGGCTTTCAACAGTTCTGTTGGAATGGCCTTACAATCTCTTTCTGCTTACTGCTGCGGTGAGGGATCCTTTAAAGATTTTCTCTGTGGTTTTTCAGGCATTATTTAGCACCCCATATCTTTTTTAAATGTGTGTCTTAGGAAACAGTGACAGCATATCTCAAGTCCCTGTAACTGGTGTTCATTGTACAGAAGGATTCCTTTCCTATGGCTGTTCTCTGCTCCTGTTCATAGCAATGCCCTCCTCTTTTTTTTTTTTTTTTAAAGTCAAGGGACTTTAACTCAACTCTTAAAATAGAGCAGAAGAAAGGGCCCTGGAACCTTTTGAAATTAAGCTGACCATACTTAATTCACTTGGACATTAGTGTTCTTTCACTGCATTTCAGAAGGATGGATGAGGAAGATACTCTTTAATAATTCAGTTCCATCAGATTGCGAGAGAAAAGGCTGGATAAAGAAGGGAAAAGCTATAAGAAAGAAACTATGCCAATTAATGAAAATTACAAAGGATGCGTGACCTGACATTAAAGGACTGATGAGTGAGCCTGAAGAATTTCAAAGGCTTTATTCAGAAGATCTCAACATTTGAATTTCATCTATTAATGTAATTTAACCTTTCTGTGTGTGCTGCACTCTACCACTAAGAATAAGCTTTTCTTTCATTTATTCAGATTGCCCCCTCAACCCAGCTGCTGCTATTGGTAGATGAAGAAATGAGTAACCAGATTTACAAGTAAAAACTGCAGCAAAATGTTGCCGTACAGTGAAATGTTCCTGGTTACTGTTCCAAAAAGTCAACCATGCTCTTTTCCATTATTCTATTGCATTATCACTCCTCCTGGTTTCCCATTTCTGCACCAACAGCAGTCAGCATGGTATAGTCTTTCTTCCTTTGTCTTCCTCCTCTTCTTCTCCTCCTTCTCCTTCTCCTTGGTGGATGAGGCAGAATTGATTTGCACTTTGCTGAAATGAATCACAGCTCCAGCAGGATGAGAACTGCCATTTTGTTTTTTTGAAGAATGCCCTGTTCTGGGATGCATTTTGAGAAACGCAAAATACAGCCACATTTTTTTTTTAAAAGCCTGTAATCTATGCCACTCATTGGCAAAAACTGTATTGAGAACAGCAGTTATATGGGAATTTTGAAATGTCCATGCTGGCTTGGGATACTGGGAGTTGTAGTCCAAAACAGAAGCTTTTGCAGCTGTGAGAAAAGCTACACCTTAACACATTTGAATTATTCTACCAGAGGTTTCTTTTTCTCTGTTTTCTGCCATCTTATATAGTTCTCCATAGGGAAGGCAATGGCTGAAGGAAGCTTCTTAAAAATACAAAATCAAAATGTACCAAAACGTATATGCAACTCTATTTTTAAACAAGAAAAGTTGAGGGGGATTATTGCTTGGATTTCTTGGGAAATAAACATCTTGCAAAAAGTCAAAACTGCTTTATTTAAAGGCAGAATTTTATTGTTGTGTGCCTTCAAGTCATTTCTGACTTATGGCAGTGCTGAGGTGATCCTATCATCAGATTTTCTTGGCAAGATTTGTTCAGAGGGTGGTTGCCTTTGCCTTCCTCTGCGGCTGAGAGAATATGACTTGCTGAAGATCACTCAGTAGGTTTCCATGGCAGAATGGGAATTTGAACCTGCAGAGTCACAGTTCAGTCCTCAAACCAGTACCCCATACTGGTGTAGAATTAGAGGATTCACATATGACCTGAGCTTTATTTGGGTGTGGGGTGAGGAGCAAGGAGTCAGAGATGAATACTGCAGTCCTTTTTGCGTATAGCCCAAAGTATCCCCCAGCTGTCTTCAGCAGAATTAAAACCTGTGTAAATGTACTGATGAATCCAACAAGCAAACAAGCAAATAATCAATCAAAATTGGAGTGATGATGGTGTTAGATACTGAGTGGGTTTCATAAAATTTTGGAGGAACCATTTCTCTACAGTCTTATATGAAATCATGGCAAGTGTATATGGAACTTTGTGTGCACACATTAATACAAATGTGTATGAGAATGTGAGCGTCTAGTCTTCTAGACTTTACAAGTAATAGATACAACCAGGTATCCTTTCACAATGCACAATTATAGCACCTTGATTTCACATTACGGGCCATGCCTGGGTCCTCTGGAACCCTGGGGTTTGCACTTTGTGGAAACAGTAGAGATCTTGGCTGAGAATGTTAAATAGCCCCTCCACGAAATGCAGATCCCAGGATTCCGTATGGCAATATCATAATGTTCTAATTATGTAGTGCAAAAGGATCCCAGGAAGAGTAAATCACAGTGGGGTTAGGGAAATGTTTGCTTGGGAATAAAAAGATCCTGTGAACTGGTTTCAAAGACGGCTGGCTGAAAGCGTTTTGCTATCTGATTTGGAGCATCAAATGGCTCCTAAGTCCAAATACAAATGCATCACAGATACCCATGAACTGAGCCAGGATAGACTCATTCTGAATGGCAAAATGAGGTACCCACTGTTGAGACCATGGGCAAAATACACAGCATCAAAAGTCAGTCAAGTTGTTTTAGCAATGTCTTCAAAGAAAATAAAACACACCAACACTACCTCTCCTCTCTGTCAGTAAAAATGAAATATTGTCAAATTGTTGACAGTCTGCCATCCTCTCACGACATCCAAAATCAGCTATATGAAGCCCCCTCTTCATTTTGCCTCATGACAGGGTTGGCCCTAGGTGCAGAGAGGAGAAGAATGTTGGATTCTGTCAAACCTACTGAAGCTACATGCTTACCTAGAATCTAGGTTTCCCCCAGCACAAAGTAATATGCCATATGTCCTTGTATTGCCCTACCTTCTACCACATCATGAATGGCAGGGAATTTGATGCCATTGTAGGACTCACTCTTAACCATGTAGCCATGATACAATCTTGTAGAACTCACTCTTAACAACGTAATCATATTTGACCCCAAATCAGATGTTTACCGATTTATTGCTTGAAAATATTTCCATTCTTAATCCACTTTGATTATTTGGAGGGAATAAAGGAGAGGATCCCTTATGCTTATCCTCCTACCTACACTATGTTCATGCCAAGCAAGGGATCTGTATAGGTATGCTAATCCCTTCAGTAGCTGGTGATTTTTTTTTTAAAGATTTTTGTCTGTATCATAGATCTTAAGAACTGCTATAAGTCCTATTTGGGAAGAAAATACACATACACCTAGCTACAAGTGGTTTTCAGGTTTTTAAAAACTACAGTGCTGATAAAGATGATGATGAAATACATACCAGCAAACTGAAGTAGTTTGGATATTATATATAGTAATTTCTTGAAGTTTGGCATTGTTATTTGCGTCTCTGCCCAATGTTTAATTTTTTAACAATAAAAAAATATGTGCTATAGTGTTAAGGAAGGATAGGAACCTGACTTAAGTCTTCTTCAAAGACTTCCTGTAATATAGCCTAAACGGTGTGAGACAGATGGCCTGAATTCATTCATCATTGCCCTGAAATACTCACAGTTGCGCACCATATGGGCAGCTCAAAATCTGGCAGGTAAGGTCCTTGATGATAGGTTTGTATCCATGATACATTGAGAGGCCTGAATCTAGTTTATATGTTATTTTCTATTTTTCTGTGCTTTTATTTGAACAAGAAATCTGTAGCCTTCAGGACACAGTTAGTCCCCAGGTGTGTGTGTGTGAAAGAGAGAGAGAGAGAGAGAAAGAGAGAAGAAAATTCCTTTTGCCTTATCTGAAAAGATAGAATAACAAAACATATTTAAGAAACACTGTCTCCCATATCAGCCTCCCGAAGCTCTCCATGCCCTCTTCGAATGCCACCACTGTCAGAAGTAAATGAGTGACAACTAGAAAGAAGGCGTTTTGGGCCTTACAGAGGCCTGGCTAGCACAAAGATGAGCTTTCTGTAGAGGCAAAGAAAAAAAACAGTCTTGAATTCCCAGATTTTTCAAGTATCCCTGAGCATTTTTTTAAAACTTCAGTTGTACCATATTTTTCTTAGCTACTATATTATTATAGTACTGGTGTTGGTATTCCTATCATCGTCACTATCATCACTAATATATTTCTTGTTTTGAAACCTGCTAGACAAAGTTGCTTTGAATTAATTTATACAATTAAATGAGTTATAAATATAGCAATGAGTGCTATCTGGTCTGACTACATATGAATCTCACAGATCAATTGGTAAAATTACAAACCTCAAAATTGGGTGCCAGGGTCAGGCATCCCAATCCAGTAGAGGTCAAATATGCACGAGAGCAGACTTCTTCATGAATATTTCTAGCTGATGGAAGATATGTACACACAAAAAGATGTTACATGTGGGGTTCCATCATTGCACAGCTCAGAAGCCAGTGCTGTCGGCCTAGTGACTCCATTAAACAATTCAGAATGTAATAATGCTGGTTTGGAAGAGAAGTAAGGGACTAGATTTAGGCCCTTTTCACACGGCATTTTCCATGCGAAAGGGCCCTTCGAGTGTCTCGCAAATGTGAGGAATGGTCCACACAACACACTCACATTTGCACAACGCTCCAGGGCCTGGCAGGCACTGCTCAAGCACTTTTTCATTTTCGGCTTTAAGCCTAAAATGGTGCGTGGTCACGCATCGCTCCAGGGCCATGCACGCACTTGCCGTGCGTGCGGAGCCTCGGGAGCCAGGCCGGTCGCGCTTCCTGTCTTCCTGCGAAAGGAAGAGGTGGGGCTCTCGCGTAAGCAAGCAGCTTGTGCGGAGCCAAAGGACCCTGGACATGAGACCCTCTCTACGGAGGCTGCTCGCACAAGCACCGTACCCCAGCGCTGAGAAAAGGTGAGTTGCAGAAACGGTCTTAGTGACCATCTGAAGCAGGTGATGAATGGTACTGCCATTTATTGGACTGAATTTGTTATTTTTAAGATAACAGAGTCTATTATGAACCCATGAGAACACCATATTCAAGATCTTTCAGTTCAAGCAGAAAATGGACCATGAACCATCTCTAGCTAGAAATAATTTCATGTCCCTTTGACTGAAAGGTTAAGCAAGTGGCTATTTTTCTTACTGAAGTAAAAAGAAGCCCAACAATAATTTAATTTAATTTAATTTAATTTAGGCTATAGGTGCTTTATGTATCTATCTATCTATCTATCTATCTATCTATCTATTCATTGCATTTATTATCCCCCTTTTCTCCCAAGATGGGATTCAGTGTGGCTTACAATAATTTAAAGAGAATTAAGCCTAAATTTTTAGTTTACAAAAGTTTAAAAAGAATTAAATAATATTATTTTAAAAAACATGATTGAAAGCAGTTAAAAGTATTTAAAACATATTTAAAATGTTGTTGTTGTTGTGTGCTTTCAAGTAATTTCTGAGTTAGGGTGATCCTAAGGTGAACCTATCACAGGGTTTTCTGGAGCTGAGAGTATGTGATGCACCAAGGTCGTCCAGTGGATCTCCTTGGCCAAGCAAGGAAGCCAACCTTGGTCCTCAGATTGTAGTCTAGTGCTTGAACTGCTACACTATGTGGTTCTTATAATTACCATAATCACCATACCTTATTTTGTACATAATTACCAGGAAAAGATTAAAAATACAGCTCATCACTTCAAAGAGACACACTACTGCTCCCTATTTAAAATTCAAAGGCCTGCCTTAATTAAAAACATCTTCACTTGCTGGGAGAATGAGAGTAGAGAGGGGACCAACTAGGCCTTTCACAGAAGAGAGTTCCACAGCCTGGGATAAACCACTGAGAAGGCTTTTGCTTGAGTCTTCACCAAACGTGCCTGTGAAAGTGGTGGTACTGAGAGAAAGCCTTCTCCTGCAGATCTTAAAGCTTGCACTGGGTTGTGTAAGGAGACACAACTTCTTTTCGCACCTTACCCTTTCGCAGAGGTGGGGTGCGGGGCTTGCATGAGCAGCCTCCAGCGAGAGGCGCTCGGGTCCCGATCCCACCGGCTCCGCAGCTGCTTCCTGGTTGCGCAACCGCCCCTCCTCTTCCTTTCGCAGTGCAACCTGGGACCCTTCCCAGCCTGCGCTGGACAGGAAGCGCGGCTGGCCTGGCTCCCGAGGCTCCGCACGCCAGGTAAGTGCACACAGGGCCCCGGAGTGATGCGCAACCACACAGCATTTTCGGCTTCAAGCCAAAAATGAAAAAATGCACGCGCAGTCCGCGTCAGGCCCTTGAGCGTTGCGCAAATGTGAGTGCGTTGTGTGGACCACTCCTCACATGTGCGCGCTGCTCAAGGGGCCCTTTTGCATCATAAATGCTGTGCAAAAAGGGCTACAGTCTTTCATATAGTCTGGACTCAAGCCAAGTAGGGCTTTAAAGGTAACAAACCCTTTGAATTCTTGTTGGAAATGAGCTGGTAGCCAGTGAAGCCATTTCAAAAGAGATATCATCACATGATCCCTGTAATTAGGTCCAGTCAACAGCCTGGCTACAGCATTTTAGACCTGCAAAAGTTTCCTGATGTGTTTCAAAGGCAGCTCCATGAAGAGCATGTTACAGTAGTCCAAATGGGATGCAATCAAGTCATGTGTAAGATCAGACTTCTGAAGGAATGGGTGCAGCTGGCACACTAATTTTAACTGAGGGAAAGCACTCTTGGCCACAGCCAAAACTTGGGCATCCAGCCTCAGATCTGAGGCCCTTTCTGCAGCTTACCTTCTTATGCTGCTGGAGTGTGGGCCTTGCGTGGAAAGCCTGGGCAGGCAGGCTTTCGCAAGCCTCCTGCTTCCCTGCTGCTCAGGCTCCGCAGCTCCTTCCTGCTCGCGCGAGAGCCATGCGCACGCCCCGCCCCTTCCTTCTGCAGTGCAGGCTGGGAGTTGTAGGCTGCACTGAGGAGAGGACGCGCGACAGGCCCGGCTCCAAAGGCCCCGCACTGCAGGTGAGTGCAGCCCAGGCCCATGAGCCTTGTGCAAGCGCGGCTTATTTTCGGCTAAAAGCTGAAAATAAGAAAATGCGTATTTGCTGTGCTTGCGGGCCTTGAGCGTGGCGGAAATGGGAGTGCGTCATGCAGACCACTTCTGACATTTACGCAACACTCAAGGGGCTCTTTCGCTTGTACACTGCCATGCAAAAAGGGCCTGAGTCTAGGAGTACACCCAAGCTGTGAACTTGGGATTTCAGAAGGAGTAACCCCATCCAGCACAGACCAGAGAATGGAATCCTTTTGGTGACTTACAAAGGCATATGTGTTCAGTTGCTGTTATTTACTGTAAAGTCAAGTTCAATTTATGGTGGCACTATAAATGAGAGATCTCGCAAGAACCACAGTTGTCCACTGCCCTACTAAAGTCTTGCAAATTCAGGGCTATGACTACCGATCCACCTGTAGTGAGGTCTTCCTATTTTCCTACTGCCTTCCACTTTGCCAAGCACTATCATCTTTTCTACTGTATTATGTTGGCTCATGATATGTCCAAAGTATGTGAATCTCAGTTTAGTCATCTTGAGTTTTAGGGAGAGTTTGGGCCTGATTTGCTGTAGGACCCATTCACTTTTTAGCAGGGCATAGTATCTATATAACTCTCCTCCAGCACCACATTTCAGATGAGTTGTTTTTCTTCCTGTTTACTTTCTTCATTGTCCAGCTTTCTATACTAAGAAATTGGTTCCCATTATATTGAAGACATAATAATTGAAGATATAAGAAATTGGTTTCCAAGGAGGGCATAGTGGAAGTGAGGAGACAGCAGTGAAAATTGTCTCTGTCAGATGGCAAAGATGTTCTGCTGGCTCCCAAGTTGTCAGGGGCTAGTAGGCCAACTTTGTATCTTGGCAGTAACAGATTTGACATCTGTCTGTCTCCCCACCCAATAGTTAACCACATGTAGCTACTTTTCCTCTGCTTCCTTGCAACTGCTCCTGACCTTTCCTATAGCAGTACAGTTATGATGCCTAATAGGATTCTGACCACTGTCTTCTGCTTTACATGTAGACATGCTTTCATTCAGTCAACTCCTGTATGGTACTGAATGGCAATACAACTTACTTATCAATACACTCAGATGTATACCTCTTGCTATATACTTTATTACCAGCACATTACAAACATGATCCTGAATAGCAACCGCAGTTACAAAGATTCTTTCCTTTCCTTTCCTTTCCTTTCCTTTCCTTTCCTTTCCTTTCCTTTCCTTTCCTTTCCTTTCCTTTCCTTCCTTCCTTCCTTCCTTCCTTCCTTCCTTCCTTCCACAGAGAGACAACCACTCGCTACGGATATTCAAACCTGTCAAATTTGTTTTCACAATTTAGTTTAACCTTTTTGAAAAAATGGCTGAAATCTTGCATTGGCAGATGTAGCTATGACAACAGAGCTCTGTTCTTGTCAGTACTTCTACTGATGATTCCCTCCCCAAAAACCCTACTTCTTAAGCCATGCACCACCTCAGTTAAAGGGCTTCTGAGGTCTGGCAGATTGGGGCACTAGGAGATGATGACTGCAGGAGTCTCTTGGTTCTGGAGAGTATTGAGACAGGCAGCTGGAGAGACCCCTTGGGGTCCTACTACAATTGCTTCTCTCAACATACTCTGCAATTGGGCTAGTGCTGCATTCATAATTTCCCAGGGCCTCAATCTACAGTACTTTGGAAACCCTTCAGATGGGATGCTGCCTGGTTTAATAAGTAGGTTTTGAGGGTCACATTTGGTTGCTAATGATTGTAGTGTGAATCCTAAAAGTTATACTATTGTGAGTCTGGCATATGAGCTCATAAATACTGAACAGGATGCTGTTCAATATTTATGTTGTCCAGGAGACAGATGGTAGGTTGGATTGCCTAAGGAATGCTTAGAGAATTAGCAATTAGGATACATGGGTTGTTAGTAAAATGGGCTCCAGCCCTCCATTTTTATTTTTGGCATAATTTTCAGGTGATTTTCATTCAAAAAACATGTCCAATGATTCCAAAGCGCCCCAAAAACACTCCCCCATATATGAAAAACTCCCCAATCCCCTCAAATTCACACCCCTGAAAAATATGTCTTGTATTTATTTATTTATTTTTCAGACAAAAGGCTGACAGGAAGTGATGCTGTATCACTTCCAGTCACCACCTTGGCTGACACACAACTATACATATTCTGGAAACACAGATGGGTGTGATTGTATGAGGAGGTGGTGACTAAACCAATCCCCTGGTCAGTTTTCCAGCCCTGGTCTAAAGATATAAATTGATGGAAAGTATTTCATTTCATAGGAAAGAGTATTTAACACAAGAAAAATAGAATATAGTGCACCCTCTGCTGACGCAACCTTGGCACACATGAGTGCGAGGTCCCACAAAGCCTCATGTCCCATTATCATCAATGGATGGACACAATGTTGCATCCATTGATGATAATAGGATGGAGCATTCACATTTGTTTGTTTTATGTGAGGGTTCCTAGAACAGAACCCCTGCATAAATGAAGGACACACTGTAAAATATATCATCAGTGGTTTGCAAGGACAATAATGCACTCTTTTAATGAAAGATGGTTCTTTCTCCCCCCTCCTCCTCCTTCTTTAGCACTTCAAGATGATTAAACATTATTCCCTTCCTCTTTTTATACATGCTAGACCATTTGGGCTTGAACACTTAAAGACGTTGATGAATCCGTCAACACTCCATTGCAACTGACAACACATTGCCAATTGCAAGTAGATCCACTCATTCCAGCTAATGTCATACATTCCCATAACAGGGCCATATAGTGTCAACTGCCAGCATACAAAGCATTGATGCTGTGGAAGTTGTTAAAGTTCCCAGGGTCAGTCAAAAAAATAAAATGATTTTCTAGCAGAAAATAAACAAGACAACATTGATAGAAAAGGCTAAAGTCCTTGACTGACACATTAGGTTCCTGATGCATTATGTTCCTTGTAAATTGAAGCTTGTAAAAAGCAGATCATTCCCAAAGCAATTTCCATTAATTACAGAGTGAGGAAGAGGAATGTTCCAAACAATGTTCCAAATTGTATCATTGATACATGTTCCACTTTGCTCCTTAACTTATAAACACTTGTAAGCCTCCTGATTCTTAGTCTAAGCAAAAATGTTACTTCCCCTGAGCATTTGTATCAATAGTGGGTAAAGCATGGGCATAGAGCCACATGGACCACCAAAGACTCCAAGTACATTCTTTAAATAGGTTTCTCTCTCTCTCTCTTTCTTTCACACACACACACACACACACACACACCCATTTAATGTAAGAAAATATCTATTTTTCAAAGTCAGAAATGTGCTTCTGGCCATTTTTCTCTTGGAGAGGGTGAAGGCAGCTTCTAGGGCCTGAGGGGGCAAAAAATGCCCCCGGGACCTAGCACAGTAGCCCATCCATCAGGAAGATCTGGGAGCAATTTTTATGTCCTGGGACTCCCTTGGGGCCCCAAGGACTTTATTGTTGTTGTTAGTTACTGTCAAGTTGACTCCAACTTATGGTGACAAGGCTTAGATGGCATACCAATAGAGCTGTTTCAAGCAACAGAGACAGAATGCACTTAAATTTTAAGTAAAATCTATCAGCAAATATGGAAAACAAAAGAATTGCCCACAGATTGGATACACTCAGTACACATTCCAGTCCCCAAGAAAGGGGACACCAGGAATTGTAGCAACTACAAGACCATTGCATTAATCACCCATGCAAGCACACAGAGGATCAAAGTTCTACAACAAAGACTTTACAATATATGGAACAAGAAATGTCAGATGTCCAAACTGGGTTCAGGAAAGGAAGAGGCACTAGGGTTTGTATTGCAAAGATATGTTGGGTAATGGAATACACCAAAGAATTTCAGAAGAGAATCACCCTGAGTTTAACAGATTATAGCAAAACCTTTGACTGTGTAGATAAAAATGGTGGATTGTTGTTAAAAATGGGTGTGCTACAACATTTGATTATCCTGATGTGTAATCTATAGTCTGCAGAAGAAGCCATAGTTAGGACAGAAGATGGAGAAATAGAATGGTTTCCAATTGTTAAGGAGGTCAGGCAAGGCTGCATTTTATCATGCTGTTTAGCATGCACACTGAAAGTATTGGACACAAAGCTGGATTAGACTTGGAGGAAGGAGGTGTGAAAACAAGGAGAAGGAACAATTTAAGATATTCAGAGTACACTATATTATCAGCAGAAAATAGCAAAGAATTGAAACAGCTATTGAAGAAAGCCAAAGCAGAAAATGTAAAGACAGGTTTGCAATGGAATATCAAGAAAACAAAAATAATGGCTACAGATGATTTACATAAGTTTAAAGTAAACAATGAAGATATTCAGATAGTCAAAGATTTCCTATACTTTAGTTCAGTCAATAACCGAAATAGAAACTGCAGTCAAGAAACCTGAAGAAAACTAAGGGCCTTTCCACACTACATTATCATAGTGCTATTATTCCACTTTCAACATCCTATGGAATCCTGGGGTTTGCAGTTTAGAGAGGTGCATTTAGAATTCTCAGCCAGAGAGCTCTTGGGCCTCACTAAACTACAAACCCGGAATTCCACAGGATGTTGAAAGTGGAATAATAGCACTATAACTGTGTAGTGTGGAAAGGCCCTAGGACTTGGAAGGGCAGCTATGAAGTAGCCAGAGAAATTCCTCAAGTATAAAGATATATCATTGAATACCAAATCAGGATTTTCCATGTCATTGTACTACTAATTTCTATGTATGACTGTGAAAGTTGGACAGTTAAGAAAGCTAATAGGAAGAAAATTAACTTCTTTAAAATGTGGTGCTAGAGAACAGTTCTATGGATTCTGTGGACTTCTAAAAAAACAAAAACAGGACCAAAAAACCCCTAATAAATAGGTCCTAGAGCAAATCAAGCCTGAACTCTCCCTAGAAGCCAAGATGACTAAACTAAGGCCATTTCCGCACGGGGCGAGGGAATCGCCCTATGATGCTATTTACCGGACTTTTCGGCTCCCCGGTCTAGTCCACGCCGCTCCGGAGCAGTGTGTGCTCGTTGCTCCACACTGCTCCAGCGTCGAAAATGGCGGCTTCCAGTTGGTTGAGGCTCTCGACCAACTGCTGAAGCTCGCCAACCTAAAGTCCGCCCCCGGCAGATCGCAGGCTAGCACCAATGCAAGCCTGTAAATCTGCATAAGGGAACCGGCTTGCAGTGGCGTGCTCTGTGCTTTTGAAAGACCTGTTTTTAGCGGGTTGTTCCAGAGCGAGCTGGGGTGCAGATCTACGTTAAGTAGGTCTGACCCAGTCCGTTCCCAGGTGCAGATGTCCTCTCTGGAGGACACTCTGCCCCGTTTTAAAAACCCCGTGTGGAAATGGCCAAAGACTGTTGTACTTTGGACTTATCATGAAATGACATGACTCATTAGAAGAACTGAAAATCAGTGCTTGGCAAGATGGAAGGCAGTGGGGAAAGAGGAAGACCATATTACAGATGGGTAGACTCAATCAGGGAAGCCATTTCGCTGAGTCTGCAAGATTTGAGCAGGGCTTTTGATGATAAGGAGACTTGGAAGTCTCTAATTCAAGGGTCACCATAAGTTGAAGTTGACTTGACAGCTGTTAAAAACAACAACGTGAATGAGAGAACTCCAACAGCTCTACTCAAATCTTGCAAACTTAGGGCTGTGGCTTCCTTGGCTCAGACTATCTACCTATAATGTGGTCTTCCTCTTTTTCTACTGCCTTCTATCTTAGCTAGCATTATTGTTTTTCCCTAATGAGTTGTGTCTTTTAGTAATACGTCCAAAGGACCACATAGTCACTGTTTAAATCTCTTAACTCTTAAGTTGCCACTGACAGTTTTTATTATTTCATTTTATTTTATCAACAAGGATGTTTCCAGTTTAGGGTTCAAGAAACCTCCTGAAATTCCTCACTTTATTTTCAAAGATCAATCTGAAAGGGACATTTTACCAAATAAGGAAGAGCACAATTTTATAATAAGATACGTGGGGGTGGGGGGCAGAGAAAGAGAGGGAGAAATTTCTCAGATAATTTTCTTCTGCTCATCAGTGCTGAATAATTTCAACCAGAAATGCTAATTAAAAATATTTTTTACAGAAACCTCTCTCTTTTGTCAGTCCCATTCATTGATGGTGACATTGGAAGGAGGGGAATTTTTGCTGATTGCTTTCTCGCCCCCACTCTGATATACAGTAAGTTGAGGAAGACGAAGCTTCAAAAAGAAAATCCTCGAAGAATATCTGAAGGATCTGTCCTTCCCACTCCCCAACTAAGAAATAGCTCCCCCTGTTTCCATATATTCACAGACTTCATTAGACTGACAAGGACTAACACAGGCTGAAACACGTCTGGACTGAGATTTGAATTCCTGAAACAGCACACCTGATCCTTGAAATGAATGTGATCTGGACATGAGATAGGTAGGACTGCAAGCCAAAAAAGAGGAAAAAAAAATCTTGGCTGCTTTGAGAAGAAATGGGGGAAGAGCTACCCTAGGCCTACTGCTAGATATAGTGCATTGTGTGTGTATGTGTGTGTATGTTCACATTGTGTCTGTGTGTGAAAGAGCCAGAAATTTGGGCTGCTATGCCCTCCCACTAAGACTAGAAATGTTCTTTTTAAAGTAAAAGTTAGGAACTTTTGTTAGGAGTTAGGAACTTTGAAATAAAAATCCGGAAAAATACACTTGCTTATTTATTTCCTATATTTGCACAGGCACAATTACTGAATCTCTGGGCACCCAGTTACACACTGATCAGTGGGAAAGCATAAATGCCTGTTTTGTTCTCCATATAATGTGTATTCAGAATCTCAAAGGATTATAGGAAAAATGAGGATGCCACAGAAGAACAACATAGTGGTGTTACAGCAGGTATGCAAACCTGGACCTCTGGCCTAGAACTCTACATCCTCCACTCTGAACTAGAAATTTAGTTCAGGCTTTGCTCAGCCTGACTGTCTGCACTAACCACAGAAGCAAACATTTACTCTTCTCTAATCTAGACTAAGGGTTCTTTCTGTAGCACCCTCCATCCCACAGTGGGGAAGGGGGAAGGATGGGACCTCAATGATGCTTCTGCACGATGTCATCACAGTCCCATCTTCTCGCGTCCCCAGGCGGCATGTTCATGGATTAAATAATTGATGGGTTTTCCCCATGGCATGTGATGGTGCCCCCATCCCACACTTACCTGTCCTGCAGAAGCCACAGAAGTGCCATGGCTACACTTTATGCCCCAGCACAGCCTGAGAAAGCTCCAAGCAGTGCTGCTGAAGGAAGAGGCATGACCATTGCTCTCCCTTCTGCAGGGAGCCAGCCGGTGCGAAGGGGGGCACTCCTGTCACACTCCCCTCCTGGCAGAGCTGCTGCTGGGATCCCCACTGGACAACTTTGGGAAAAGGTAGGGTGTGTGGAAAGGGCCTAATAGTCTGCCAAATCGGGTCCATGCTCGGACCACCATTTTAAAAAAAAAAATCAAAAGTTGGGAGTCCTAAAGAAATGACTAGTTCATAAAATTGACCCTTTCCTTTCAACAACGTGCACACAGGTACAAAACCCAAAGGGAAAGCTTTATGTGATGTTAATTGTATTTAAGGGGAACAAACAGTCTTTTCCATAGTCACACTGTCCCACCAGTCACAATCTTCAAAATGGCTGCTGGTTTCCCATGTCTACAGCATCATTCACAAAAGCTTTCATCAAATGATGTGCCCTTATGTTCAAAGTTTGCTTGGACAAATTCAGCTGAGTAGGCATTTTACCTGGACAAACTGAGAAGAAAAGAGACCTGTAGGGGAAATATCCTTTCCTTCTAAAATGTGGACACTATCTGCTTTTTGAATTCTGGAAAATCAAGAGAGGGGCGGGGTAATCATGGTGTCTTGTGGTGATAAACTTAAAGCTCAAGGAGGCAGAAAGAACAAACCCTGAAAAATGGAATTAGCTAAGCTTGAAAATTCTGTCTATCATCCTTATAGGTTTCCAAATCTTGACCTTGAAACTGCCAGGTTGCTGATGAGCTCTATCTAATACTTTAGCATTATCAGATCCCATTTGAAATGATAACCTGTTATCTGCAAGAACCAATGTACAAGTAAAGAGATGCTGCCTAGGAGTCTTTGCCAGTCTGAGCTGTTCTCATAGAGATATGGCAAGTGGGGGCAAGCATCTGGCAGAAAATGAGGCTCTCCTGTTCATCCATTTTTGGAATATAACACTGCAAGCTGACTGTTGTCCCACAAAGAGTGAAGTTTACTAAGAGTTAGGGATGCACTTGACATATATAGCAGAGTATGGGGTAGCAGCCACAGTAATTAGACTATTCTGCATCAGCTGTGAAGCAAAGGTTCCTTTTCCAAAGGTTCCTCTGTTGACATAGATGCTGCTTCTTTGGGGGGGGGGGTACATGCCATAAACCCCTCCTCGTATCATAAAACTCTTCCTTGTCTATCACAAAGTCAGAGACAGTCAGGCTGCAGTTCTGCAGTTTATTGAGGGAAGGTGTGAATAGTATCTTAGGCGAGCCAGTGTGATGTTTGAACATTGGACTATGATTCATGAGATCAGGGTTCAGATCCATGCTCAACCATGAAAATCATGGGTAATCACAGGCAAGTCATATTCTCTCAGCCTCACAGGACAGCAAAGGCACCTTCCCCAACAAATCTTGCCAGCCCCCCACCCCCCTGTGATAGGCTCTCCTTAGGGTCTCCATTACTTGGAAATAACCTGAAGACACACAACCACAGCAACAGTCTTAGGGGACTGAAGCTAGTAGGTGAAGCAGAGGCCCGAGTGACATAAGGGTCAATGGGGTCTCTCCTTCTGCAAGAGTGAATATTTGCCAGAACTCCCTGAAGATAAGGGTAGGGAACTGGCACAGAATCTGGCCCAGGAGACTATGAAATAGTTATAGGATCTTGCTCAGGAATATGGTGTGTAGTAGTAGCTAGATCTTCATCAGGAGGATAGTAAATAGACATTACCTCCTTCCCAGAAAGATGGTTAGTAGCTTCATGATCTGGGCATCTATAGGAATTATGGGATCTTGCCCAGGGAGATGATAAGCAGCTGTGGGATCTGGATCGGTAGGATGGTGAATTCTTCGTGGATCAAGCTCTAGTTGAAAGCACAAATAGCAGGATCTGGTTTAGATATAGTTTCTCAGGGTCCTGAGAACACTTTATTCAAGTAGCTTTCAGGTAAAAGAGGTACATGGTGCTCCTTAGCATAATTTTAGGTCAGTCTTGCTTCTTTGCTAACCAGGTGAACACAAAGTTAGTTCTCATTGTCTACCAGTGTATATACTCAGTGTTGCCCAGGATTTTATTTTCTCATAAGTAATACTTGTTAGAAAGATTTCAGATCCTGTGTCTCTAATTCCTCAAACTGTGTTGTCCAGTACCTGTAACTTTTCCCCATATTCCCCAATCTAATCTGTATTCACAGTTATTAACATACAGAAGTTGGGTTCCTGAGGGAAATACAATGCCTTTTTCCTTGCTGCTTGGCCTCATCTCCACAGCAACCGGCCTATTCAGAGCTCTCTGGCTGAGAATTCTAAAGGTCCCTCCTTAAACTGCAAACTCCAGGATTCTATAGAATCTTCTTAGGCGGCCAATCATATGAGGTCTTTGCCTGACACAGACAAACAAACCTTGACTTTTGTATATTAGATTTGATTGTTTGGAGGCTAAATCAGCCTGAAAGGTATAGGTATAATTCCAAGGGTTTCCTGTAACTTGGGGATGCCTTTGTTCAGAAATAACCCTGACAGGAAGTGAAGTTCCTTCCCAGCATGTTCAAACTACTGCTCCTACAAGAGAGAGCAAAAACAGGAAGAGGCTAGCTGGTTCAACCACATAGTGGCTAGAGAGATGTAACACTATTTCAAACAATGCTCCAGGCAAAAACATGATGACCTCCTGTTCTCACTTCACCTGAAGCTAGGAATTCTGTGAAAGCCCCCAAGAGAGCAAACCAGGAGAGAAAGCTATTTTTCTGCCACTTTGCTACCATTTTAAGATGCCCAACAAAGGAATAGGAAACAGTGGTTGCCCAAAATTATTTGTCCTTGTACCAGAAATTTCGATCTTCTTCCCCAATTGCCAGCATGCATTATATTAGTAGCTCAAAACTCTAGGGATTATCCTTGACAGATGGCATTTTAATGGATGCTTGTGAACCCAAACAGGAGCTCTTGCCTTTATTTTATCCTTTTTTGTGATATCAAGGACTGACAGAATTATCTGAAACCATTGAATTTATGCTCATTTCAAATGTGAAATCCTTTATACTTCCCAAACTGTTCCCTGCCTTTTTTTTATTCACCCCCAGTAGAGAGCTCTTCTTTCATCCCATCAGGGGTGGTATTTTAGCATGCTGTTTGCTTTTGATTTAAATGAGACTGTCTACCATCTGTGTTATGTTTCATCATCACAAGTCAAGAAAGATATTTTTATTCTCCACACTCTGTAATTCTTTGAGAAGGAAGCCTACCATACCCCATGTTCCCAGGAAAGAGAACAATCTCAGGGAGGGGTGAGAATAAGATAATGCAACTGAAGTAACATTTCTCTGCTAAATTAAGCAAAAGTTAGGAATGTTGCTAATATTTAAGAAACTCAGTGATAGATGAATCTGTCAGTTTTGGTTTTTTTCCCCCCACATTCAAATTCTTCTAATTTCAAGTTCTTTCTATCACATGTATAAAGATCTTTATGAATTTTAGGAAGTTCATTGTCCCTCCATTGGGCAGAGTGAGAGAGATATTTTGTCTTTACCACACCTATTTCTTATTGCTTTTGAATCACTGGCACCCAACTCATCCTCCTGTGTTCAGTGCTGGATTCAGGTTCATGGATGAATTTTTTGGCCTCCCTTTGACTTCAAGCAGAGGTCTTTTTGTTTATTCTGCAGTGGATATAGTGGGAGGCAGCTATTGATTGGACATCTGTTGGTTCTTTCTTAAGCCAGTTTAGTCTCATCTAGCTGTAAACAAGTAATATTTGCTTGGTCACATTTGATTTTGAAGAGTATACAGGAATTTCATAAGCTTAAGGGGAGGTGATTGATGGTCCTCAAGTTTTATATTTCAGGGCTGCAGGACCCATAGCCTGAAGGAAATCATCTTTGGTACTACACTTCCTTATTCATGTTGAGTTCAAAATCACTGGGTGTGGTGCTCCCACACCAGCACTGATGTGGAGTTGAGGAAAAGATGTTCTAACACCATTTCCTTGGTCTGGATTTGGGTGGGCTTTCCCAGTTTCTTCTTTAGAGTTAACACTTCTTTAGATGAGTTTGCTGCCATTTGATGAAATGTGTCCTTATTTAAGTTAATACCTTGAATCATGCCTCTTTATTTACCCTTTCAGTTGTAATAGGTGGTAACCATAATTCAGTATTAACATGACTAATCATGTACAGAATCAAAGTTAGACTTGTTAGAGTTAAAACATTCACAGCTCTCTGTCTGGCTAGGTGGACCAGTCAGTTTCATAAACATTAAAAACACCTCAGTTCTTCCCATTAAATTTATGAAGAAGTGTGTAAATTTGAGGGAAATGTAAAGAAAAGCAAACAAAATTCTCACTCATCTTTTTTTATTATTATTATTTACATGAGCCTGACATAGAAGACATACAAAAATGGCTCTTAACCTTTTGCCCTCCAGGTGTTTTGCATTTCAGCTCCCAGCCATTGGCCACACTAGCTTTGAATATTACAGCCTGATGTCCAATACATCTTGAGGACTTAGGCATGCATACCACTGCCTTAGTGGATGCTGTCATCACAAGGGATACAAAGAATATTAGCAAATATCTGAAAAGTGGTTTAAAATGGATTCTATAGTGCTGAGAAATCCTGACAGGGAAAATCCTAGATAGTTGAGAATCTTCACAACTTGGGACTTTTTTTTTTTTAACCCCCAGAGAGGACAATATTTTCTATGCAGAAAAGAAGTTTCCCAGACAGAAAGCATTTCCTTCCACAGAAGCTGTGCAAGGAACTTGTCTCTGCAGAAAAATGCTGCACAGGCCCAAACTGTGAATAGTATCTGAAAGCTGCAGTTTTTCATGAGTTTGAATCATAGAATTTGAAGGGGACTCCTAGGCCATTGAGTTCAAACCCCTGCTCAGTGCAGGAACTCCAGCTACAGCACTCCAGGCAAGTAGCTCTCCAACCTCTTTTTGAAGATATCCGAAGGAGGAGATCCCATCGCTTCTCCAGGTGATTGGTTCCATTGCCTAAATGCTCATACTTAGCACCAAGAAGCTCTTTCTAATGTTCAACCATTATCTGTCCTTCTGTAACTTAAAGCCATTAGACCAGATCCTATCCACCGGAACAAAAGAGAATAAATTTGAACCCTCTTCTCTGTGCAATCGTGTTACCACTCAGTCTTCTCTCCATGAGACTGAACATGTCCAGCTCCTTCAACATTTCCTCATATATTTTGTTGTCTATACCTCTTATAATCTTTATTGCCTTTCCCTGAACTTATTGCAACTTGTCCATATTCTTCTTAAAATGAAGTGCCCAGAACTGAACATTCAGATGAGGCATGTTTAGTTCAGAAAAAAAAATAGTAAAATTATTCATTCTTTATGAAGCTTTATATGCCTATGCATTACTAACCAGGGTGTAAAGCAAGAAGTTTATTATGTTTCTTAAATGAGAGAGCTTCTGGGAGTTGCAATCCAACAACATCTGAGTAGGTCACAAGTTGTCCATTCTTCTCTACAACATTCAGATCAAGAACAAAGAGATTCTATATACTGCAATCTCTTCCCCCTCCCACCCTATTACAACTGTAAATATTTGTGGCTATATTGCAGGTATCTTATACATTGTCCTACCAAGAAAAGTAATTGAGTGTCCCAGTTAGATCTGTCACAGTGAGGCCAAAGATAGATATTACAAAAGGTTACCCATGGCACACAGAGACATTTAAGAAATAATTCCAGGCTCAAATACTTCAGCTTCTCTGACAAGGAAAATTATAGGGCATTGTATGGTGGAAGAGAAGACAAATGTAGCAGTGGTGGAATGTTACAGGGTGTCCCTTCAGAACAACGCTCCTTTACCCCTGTTATTGCTTCTGTATTTGTGCATATCCAAATGAAGAGACTACAGATGGTATAACAGAATGAATGAATATTAAGCCTTTTCTTCAAGCATAGTTCCTTTGCTTATTCATCAAGAAAGTACCAAATTATTATAACTTTTGACAAGTGCTTTTTTGGGTAAGTTAATTTTGTCTGATGAGACTATCATTAAACTTCTTGCTTATCTCATCTGTCATGAATTCTCTCATTCTGAAGTTTTAGAGGAAGAACTTTGAAAGAACTTGAATGTTAATAAATTCTGAGAATCATACTCAATAATTTGAAAGAAGACTTTAACAGCCTGTTTTGATGGAAGGGCCATTATTAACTCAGCACTGAATGATTTATTAATTTGTAAAATGGGACTAATGAGGAGTAAGGGCTCTTTGGAGTTAGAGGAGCCCAATTTCAAAAGAGAATTCTCTAAGATAAAGCAAAGAGGCATAAGAGAACTACAAAGGCAGCTAAAACATTGTATCATTTAGCTTGACAAAGAAAAAAAAATCACCCAGCTTCACATAGCCAACAAAGATGTGCCCTATAAAGATAACACAATGCTTTTTGGAGGAGGCTAGACAAGTGTAATAAAAATGACTTTTTTCTTGAGGAAAAAAACATCTACAAGAAAATAATGTTTGGCTACATAAGGTATCTGAAGTTGCAACATGGATCTGCATAGGCAATGAGGGCAGATGGAAATTTTAAAGTGGCTTGTTGTAAATTAAAACCTAAATTCTGACATCAAATTGGATGTTGCTTGACATCTGAATTTGTGAAACTTGTCTGACAAATGGGCTCTTTCCACACCCTACCTTTTCACGAAGTCATCTGGTGGGGATCCTAGTAGCAGTTCTGCTGGGAGGGGAGTATGACAGGAGCACTCCCCTCTGCACCAACTGGCTCCCTGCAGAAGGGAGTGCAATGGCCACACATCTTTCTTCCACAGTGCAGCCAGGTACTTTCCCAGGTTTCACTGAGGCAGGAAGCACAACCATAATGCATCTGTGGCTTCCACAAACCAGGTGAGTGTGGGATGGCGGTGCAATTGTGTGTCACTGATGGGGAAAACCTGTCAATGATTTAATCCATGATTGTGCTGCCTGGGGACAGGAGAAGGGTAGAATCATGATAATATCATGCAGAAGTGTCATCACAGTTCCTTCCTTCTCTTGTTCCCATTGCAGGATGAGAGGGTTCTGTGGAAAGGGACATAGTGTGAATGAAGGGGCAAGCTACATTCCATAAAACAGCATGGATGCACCACTAGGGCTTTTACAAGCATAGTGCAGCTTTCCTATGTATGCATTCATTTGATATCTGAAGTGAGAAAGCCACTAAATATAGGTCTTAACGCACAGAAGCGTCTGAGATCCTAGAACCATGAATCCAGAAAAGAACCCACATATAGAGCTTCCTCTTCTCAGGCCATTTCCGCACGTGGCGATGGAATCGCCTCGGTCCGGTACTTACCGGACTTCTTGGCTCGAAGCTCGGGCCCAGGCTGCTCCAGAGCAGTGTGTGGCCGCCGCTCTGCACTGCTCCGGGACGAAATGGTGGCTTCCAGTTGGTGGAGGCTCTCTGAAGCTCCACCAACTGAAGCTTCAGAAGCTGAAGCTCGCCAGCCTAAAGTCTGCCCCCGGCAGATCTGCAGGCTCACACTGGTGCAAGCCTGCAAACCTGCACCGGAGCGCAGGAACGGAGTGGCACAGAGTGGCACTCTCCGTGCTTTTTAAAACCTGAAGAAACAGGTTTTTAAAGACCATGCTGCATGACCACTTTGGGTAGTTCCAGAGAGGACTGAGGTGCGGATCTATGTAAAGTAGTCTGACCCAGTCCGCTCCCAGGTGCAGACGTCCTCTCTGGAGGATGCTCTGCACCGGTTTTTTAAGCCCATGTGGAAATGGCCTCAGACAATCGGGACAACATGATTGGAGAGTAGAGGCTATGAAAGAGTTCTGAAACTAGGGTTATGATACTGCTCTTCTTTTGAGCATGACATACATCTTCATTCTGGGCAGCTTTCAAGGCTGAAAGGGCTACCAATGAAGCTTCTATGCAAAACCATATTGCCCAACTAGTACTGTGCCACTGCTGTGATAGTTATGGCATCACATGTGTACATGGGGTTGTCTTTTTTTTTTGTGGGAGAGATTTTATTTTTGCAAGCCTTCCAGAAGCTCAAGGTGCTTCCCCCTGTATGACTTGTTATTGTAGTTTACTTAGCACAGTGCTGACAAATTTGCAGCTGGAGGAGTGGAAATTGCAGCTAGGGGACAGAACAGGTAGGGCACCTTCAAAAAGGGGGTGGATATGGTCCTTGGAACAGCAGTTGCTAATCTCTGATGTATAGGAAGGAGATGAATGAGCCACACTAAAACACTGGGCTTATTGTATCCTTCCCTCCCTCCCTTTTTCTTTCTTTCTCTTATACCCACACATCTGAAATTGATAATTATGCTGACTTTCCTCTCAGTTATTATCCTTTCCAACATCCCTCATTAGTGCAACTCATGTGCATAACTCATGTGATCTCCTCTTCAGACATATTGCTTTTCATGTCAGGACAGCAATGATGGAGAGAGAGGGTAAAGCTAAAGTTTGCCCTACCCCCCATCTTAAAAAAGCTTAAATAAGTAGTATCCGAACTACTCTATTTAGGTGATAACCTGGCAATGAAGGGCAGAGAAGGTGTTCTTGCCCAAGGTTAATGTTCCACCAAACCAAGTAGGATTGTTTCCATTGTTGTCTTTTTGAAATTTGTTTCCCAGTGTATTCTGTGGTTTTATTGTCTATATATGTACATACACACACACACACACACAGACACAGATACTATCAGGGTGGTTATACAATTTTTTAAAAAATCATAATTTCACCAGCACTTAAGAAGGCACATACTGATGAGTCTTTCTGTTATCATGTTGAGTTTGCAATGCCAGCAGAAGAAGGGAACATATATTTAAAGGAGATACCTACTTATGCATTATACATAGCTGGAAAATATTTTGTGAGGAAAGTCTCTCCCCCCTCTCAGTCTTAGCACTTTAAAAGCACAATCCTATGCATGTGTATTCAGAAGTAAACCCAGTGTATACTCATGCTATTGCTATATTATGTGTTTTAATCCCAGTTAAGCGTACACAGGATTGTAGCTTTTGTCCAAATCACCACTTTAGAGTAATAGCTCTGATCTGAAATGGTAACATGGGTCAGAACTTTGAATACTGCAGTCTCCTGCAGATTCTTACATTATGATGTTAAAGAAACTAGAAAATGTATTATTTTAAAATGTTCAGCTTGTTCTGAACATTTATATCCATAAGACCCCCTACTTCCAGCTTTTTGTATTATTTAAACCAAGAATCAACACATATTACAGCATTGATTACATGCTTCATGTTCACTTCTATGAGCATCATTGTGCCTATTTTATTTTCGTTGCTCATGTTATTCCAGAAGCGCCTAAAATATCCAGCCATGATTCAGGGCCCAGCTGTGTGAGATACAGAGAGCCCTGCAAATAAGCTTATATTGTTCAATCTGAGCAGAAAATTAGCTGAAATCCCTTTGTGTTTCTATAGAACAGGCTTATTTTGCAGCAGTGGGTGCAAGAAAAAATGCTTTAGTTTAAGATAAATCATGGAATATTTCTGTTTTTTTTCCTTAAAAAAACCCTGAAGATATTCATTCTGAAAGATTTGGAAAATGCTAATGAATTCATGATGATGATGATGATGATGATGATGATGATTTTCTTTTGCCTGTTAATAGCATATATTCCAATGCAGTAAAGAAATATTCAGCTCAGTTCTTCAAGAAATTCCCCCATCCCACCTGTATTAATCCTTTGATTGTGAAACTTCAGAATTCAAAGAAGCCCAGATTCCAAAGGATAACTGAGTTTCTGTTCTTGGAGTGGTTGAAAAGTATGAAATTAGGTACCAATTGTCTCCTAGATGCTGATTCAGGATTGCTTTGGGAGGCAAGCTCTTTCCAACAGTGGGAAAATAAAGAAAGGAAAACTTCCTTCTGTAAGCTTCCTTAAGAAAATGTATTTTAGGATTGAAGCCTATAGCGATCCCCCTTTATAATTCTGTTGGTAGTGAGATGTGAGATTTACCTTGGCTGTTGACACAGTAGTTTCATTTCCCTACATCATGAAAATACGTGTCCCACTGATTTAAAGAAGGTGTGGGTTTTGTAAAGAGGTCAGTTAGTGGCATAGAATGCTCAAGCCAGCCAGTCATATCATAGAGTCTGTCTGAAGATCCATGTTATGCTACTGATAGTCTCATAAAAAGCTTTTTTTCTCCTGTAATTGCTTTTCTGAAGTGTAACACACAAAAATAGTCTCATTTCCTGCTTACAGGAGAAAGTCTGGAGAGATTCCTTTCACTAAATAGGTGCTCACCATACTATCTCTTCAAATTCCTCTATCACCACTCCACCACCCCAACTACCTGCCTTTAATTAAAAAAACTATACCCAAGCCAATTGTCCAATTACCTACCAAAACACTACACAGTAGAGGAGAAAAAACTGGAAACTGGAGATAAAAATTCTTACCCAGCTCCACAAAGACAAGCATTTACAGCCCACATTGCCTGTAGGGTGTGTGGGTGGATCAAACAATGACTTCTCTTTTCCCATATTCCCAGAAGTGTCTTAATATTTGGGAAGGACTCTAAATATGTTCTTATCTAATACTTACTTCCTGTTGCAGTCTTTGTGTGATGGAACTTGTTGCTGTTTGCCTTCAGGGCGTTTCCAACTTATGACAAACCTAAGGTGAATCTATCATGGAGTTTTCTTGGCAAGATTTGATCAGAGAAGGGTTGCCTTTGCCTTTCTTTAAGGCTGAGAGAGTGTGATATACCCAAAGTCATCCAGTGACTTTCCAGAGGACAGTGATTTGAACCTTGGTCCCCAGAGTTGTAGTCCAATGCTCAAACCACTAGGTTATTGCTGGCTCAGTGATGGAACTTGCTATGAAGTAAATTTGATTAAAACTTCAACCTGTACACCACCATTAATTTGCTCTTTTGGCTACTTCATATCATTGAGGTGTTTGGTTGCTATCTGCCCACAGCATGCCCTTTATTTTTTTTGTACTGTGCTCTTTTTAAGTAGATTTAAGCCATTCAGTCACCCTAATGTAGAAGATATAGCCTTTACTGTGAATGTTTGCATGGTTCAGTTTAAGTTCATGAATACCAGAATCAGGCCAAGACTGAAAGTTTTGTTTGGATCAAGACAAAGTTTGGGAGTAAGTGTCTTTGTTTTATTAACAGGTAATATCAAAAGTCCAGCCAAGAAATTTGGCTTAGAATATGAATTATTTTAATGGTTAGAGGCTTTTGGGTCTGAAAATTTGCTTTAGCTCATTAGGAACACTGGCCAACTATAACATGTGGATAAAGTTCCACACTCCTTGATTTTCTAAGAGTTTGCTTGGGTACTTTTCTTAATAGGGTTCTCGGTGCGTTTCTTTAATTTATTGTAAGGTTCAGTGTACCATTTTCAGCTTCCCTTTTTTATAAAGGATACATGGGCTCCCAATAGGCATAAAAACAACTTAAACTATGCTAATTTCATGGAAACAAAATAATTGGATTTATATCTGAAGGATATTGTCCCTCTCAAAAGCACTTCAGTGAATCCTGTGAAATCCTAATTTTTCAGCAAACCTCAGAAGGCTTTTAAGAAGAAAAAGCAATGCAGTCATTCAAAAGACACTTGGGCAATTGCTTCGATATAACTATGTCTTTTTAATCCTAAATTGTCAGGTAATAGCTTTCCTTCTGGACATATAAGAAACACATGGCAAAATGAGAAATGACTTAATAGGAGCAAAATCTTGAACACATTCTTTTTTAAAAAGATCTCTTGCACTTACGTTTTCCTCACAAAAATAAAAGTACAGTCCAAATCCCTTAAAACTAACAAGAGGTTTGCTGATGAGAGTGGATCGTGAATTGGGCCTTCTCAACAGATGTCACCAATCTGTTCAGATTTTTGACTCTGTCACTTCAATTCTAATGTCTGAAGAAAAAAACATTTGGACTCAGAATTCCCCTAAACTAAAGCATGGACTGTCTTCCTCATTATTTTCATTAAGAGAGCTATAGTTTCCTCTTCAGTACTTATTGGGGAAGTTAATGCCCTCATCCCCCATCCTGAGCCATGCCCTTCTGTATTAGTCTTACATCACATCAGAATTAGCAAAATAATTAGGGATGGGCCAACTGAATCCTTGAGTCCTTGGCAGGGATTCGAGATTCGGGAATCCAAATCCCTGTGCCAAAACAGGCAAACCGAATCTTTTGAATCTGCCACCCAAACAATTTGTTGGAGACCGGGACACCTGAAAACCTGGGAGACCAGGAAGCCTGAAAATTTGGGAGACCGGGACACCTGAAAACTTGGGAGACTAGACACACAAGGGGAGATGGCGAGTAGGTGAATTTTTCCTTTGGAGTAATAATGGCCTTTGCTAACAATTTCACAAATTACGTCTAGCGTTGTATTCTAAGATATTTAAATTCAACATTTCATATTTAAGTTCAGCACTTGACTGGAAGCTACAGGCTTGAGATTTCAAGGACAGCTGAAACACTCCTTTGCATAGCTCCCTTGCAAACCTTTTTCAGACACAATTCTTGGGTTTCTAGTTTTACAAGGTGTCACAGTGTGCTGTTTTCTTTGCCAAAGTGTGCTGGTGCATCATTAAACTACAAACCCCAGGATGCCAGAAGGAGCTATGCAAAGAAAAGCCAGTTTTGACATGGATTATCTCTGTACTGTAGTGGTCCCGTTTACACAGGCAGGAAAATGTGGGATTAATCCCCATTTTCCCGCCTGTGTACAAAGGGCCTTCATGACGTTTTCAGTCTGGGGAGATCCTGAGGCAAAACTAGGACAATTGTCCTGGCCAGATTTCTTCAGAGGGAGGTTTGCCTTTGCCTAGGCTTTTGCTAAGACTGAGAGAGTGTGTCTTGCCCAAAATTATCCTTCTTTTCCTTGCTTTTTAAACCCTTAAAAAAAAAAAGGATTTGAAAGATTCGAGATTTGTGATGTTCGTGGATTCCCAGAACCTTCCAGGGATTTTGATACGGATTCGGATTCGGAAAATTCTGGATTCATCCCATCCCTAAAAATAATCAAGCACTGCTAACTGAAATCCACTGCTAGCCTGAAATATTGTTACCCAAATAGTAACAAAGAATATTATAGCAGTCTTGACAGAGGCATTAATTCCAAAGGAGAAACAATAGCTAAAACAAAAGAGGTAGCAGCTTTCAAAGACAGTAAGTAGCATTGTAGGTATGTTGTTCTACAATGCATTCTGCCTTTCCTTAGACTGTCCTCTCTGTTCCCTGGTCTTTGCTTCAACACAGCTAAGCACCAGATATATCTAATACATAAAAGTCAAAGTTTGTAAGTTTGTCTGTGTCAGGCAGGTAAAGACCTCATATGATTGGCTGTGTCAGGTGAGAAGACCTCATACGATTGGCTCCCTATGAAGATTCCATGGAATCCTGGAATTGGCAGTTTAGGGAGGGGCCTTTAGAATTCTCAGCCAGAGAGCTCCTGGGCCTGGCTGGTTGGTATGGAGATGAGGCCTAGCAGCAAGAAGGAGGAAGGTAGTGTATTCCCTCAGAAAACCAAACTCTGTATGTTCGTAATTCTGAATACAAATTGGATTGGGGAAAATGGGGAAAGGTTACACAAACTGGACCAGACAGTTTGGGGAATTAGAGACAACAAGACACTCAGGTCTGTATATTTCAACTGCATCCAATTTCTAAGGTAAGGAAAGGTAATTCCTAAGGCATTTCTAACAAGTGTTACCTATGAGAAAATAAAATCCTGCGCAACACCAGGTAAATACGCTAGTTTTATATAAGCCCCAAGAGGGTTTAGACACAAAAAAAAGTATGTATGTTTAAAAGCAACACAAATAAAAAATGGTATGGTATCTTTGATACAGGGTTGGGGTTTTGCTAAGTTTGCTGATTGAGCCAGAATAAAAAAGAGATAGGCATGGACAAGTTGGCAGTAGGAGGAGGTAGAATTCAAGGGACTGCTGATTAGACAAACCTCCCCCTCTACCAAAATAACCTTATCTCTTCAAACAGTGCTTCTAATGCATGCTTACTTGATGGTAAGTCAGAAATCAGTTGGACTTACTTGCTGAGTAAGCATGAATAGAATTCAATGGCAAGTGAGTGAGAATGACTGGACTGGAAAGAAACTGATGCAGCCAAGAGCTTCCAGGCTTCAATGTTCTTTTACTTGCTTCATCTAAACAATAAGTACATGCACTTGTCTTTTCAAAGTGTAAGTGCATAATGCAAATATCCCCCTTCTCTGTTTTGTGTGCAGAAGTTCTACGATGGAACACAAGATCTAAACAAAGAGAGATTAGCTGATAGCAGCAGCTGTCAGGAAAGGTTAGACAAAACCTAAGTCCAAATAAAATATATATGATGTACATTAAGATTTGCACCTGGGGAAGACAGTGGGTGATGCAATCCCTTGTAATACCTGCATTAGTCATTGGGTTGTGTAACCAGGGGAAAAGGTTGCATCATACATGGGATCTAGCAACGTTGGCTGGAATCGCATCAGAAATGTATGTATATAAGGGGGTGTGTTCTAGTCAACTGAGCCCTCTTGTTGTCTGATAGAGCGGCCTGAGGCTATGTTGGATACATATCTTTGCATGCTGTGCTGAAACTCTGTTGGAGGACTGTATATATATGTATGTATTGTAACTGGAAAGTAAAAGCCTCCTGTTGGAAGATAACATTGTGTGGGAGTTATTTTTCTTCCTGGCTTCAGGGTTTTGCTGCTTCTCTGCTGGGACGCTTCTAGCTGTGTAAGTAAACTCTGCTACATGGTGATTTTTCAAACACTTGACCCTGGTATGCTGTTTTGCCAGAGCTCAGTGCAGGAGGGAGGTGCTACCAAGGTTTTTGTGTAGCTCCCATCATCCACCATCCCTCTGACAGCAGCCAAACATGTTTTACAGTAAGGATGGCCCTCATGTGTCCCTTCAGGTGCTCTTGAACTTCAAGTCCCAGCTATCCAAAAATGCAAAGAAAGTGGTAAGAAATGCTGTGAGTTATAGTCTAACAACATTAGGGGAGCACATGAGCCCCACCCCTGCTTTCTTGTCCCTCCTCCATTTTACTCAACAATTATACTAAGTACAAATGCTTCAAGAGACTGGCCAACAGCATTTCCCAACTAATTTTATGCCTGTATTTAGAAGAAGAGGATTCAAGCAGTTGCTTATTTTCCTTCCTGCCCCTGTGGATATGATAGTTTAATCCCAAATCTTTGGTCTCTCTAAGAAACTCAATGTTGGAGATGCATCCCTTTGTTTAAAAGAAGGCTGATGCTTTCAATAGCCAAACTCTTCTTGCTTCATATAAAGACAGCAAGAGTAAGCATGGAATTATACCATAAGAAAATGACCAAGCTTGTGCATGAGGCTTTCTGGAATGTAACATTCTATTGGTACACTTCTGCCTCTGAAAAGTTACTGAATTGTTGAGCGCTGAGTACTGTAAACTGTTGGATTATGGTATAAAATGTGCTCTCCTTTCACCCACCTGCTCATTATTTCAGTACACACAACAGAATTTGGAGTAGAAGTACAGGGCATAGCACAAGCTAGCATTTCACCATGCATTGTTCCTCCTTCACTGTTTAGCAAGATCACACCCTTATAAACATAAATTTAAAGTTACAATTGCACTATAAAAAGTGGTAAAATTCATAAGGTAAGTATGCAAAGGGATCTGTATCTTTCAGACTGAGAGAAAGAAATTGGAAGCATACATTTCCATAGACTTATGTCTACTTCATCATATGTGTGGAGTGAAGTGCTCAGCAAAACACTTTTATGACTAGGCTGTATGTGTGAATAGCAATAAAAATGCAAAACTTGGGAGTAGGGTGATAAGATGACAACTTCTTTCTCTCAGCTAGTCTCAATGGTGATACAAGATCCCTTTGCATACTGACTCATAATGTAACTTGTGTATGTTTTCAAAAGAAGAAAGAAGAATGAATAACAAATCTAATTAGTAATAAGCATGTAGTGTCTTGAGCACTGGACTTGGACTCTAGGATTGCAGGGTGTGAATCTCCATGGAAACCCATTGATTGCACCTGGGCAAGTTGCTATCTCTCAGCCATAGAGGAAAACAGCAAACCTTCTCTGAATAAATTTTGCTAAGTAGAACCTATGTTATCCTATGCTAACTGGGAGATAACTAAAATTAATTATTTGTAACTAGCAATTTCCCAGCACTGGAAATATTCAGTGAACAGAAAGAAGGAGAGCTTTTCTACCGGTGAAGCAAGACAAAGGAACATTGAAATTGGCATTTCAAAATATCAGGAGATGCATTATTTAAAAACTCATCAAAGATAGACACAGCTTTATTAATTCATTTTTCTAAATCATCAGTTTGAGAGTTTGGGATAAGTTAATAATCAGTGCTATTAATAACGTAATTATAAATGCTTGGTTCCATTTGTTCCAGAGGTTTTCTTCCCTTATATGAAACATTTGGGGCTTTTCATTTTTTTTTAAATAGTTTTGACTAATCTCCCCCCCTTTTTGTTTTCTGACACTTCTAATTACCTAATAGCTCTATTCATAGGAACAGCAGCTGTTGCCTGTACAAGGCAAGGAGGATCTGCATAAACAAGACTGAGTTATTTATAAAGCGTCTTTTGTAAAAGGGCCTTTAAGAATGCTGTACTGATAGAGGTAGGAAGAATGCTCCACCTGACAAGAGAGAAGCATTTTCAAAACATTCTAAGAGCAGTCAGAAGAATGTTATAAAGACATGTTAAAAGTGGTGGGGAGTGTGATAAGGGAAGGGGAGTCTGGAAAGATTCAATTACAATGAGGGAGAACAGTGATTGCCAACTTCTAGTTGTACCAAGAGGAGAAGGAGAATGTGAAGACAAATGTTGTGGTAAGAAAATGGAAGAAGTAAACAAGAGATAGAGATGTAATCCAGTGTGAAGGGAAAAGACCTACAACGGGGTAAAAGGGATTAGTCAATTGGCAGAGCATTAGCTGCAGTGAGATTCACTGTGAAAAACTTCCTTCTCTAGTGACGCTTTCTCTTGCACTGAAGCTCTGCTGAGAAGTTGATCCAATTCCTGGTGTCTTCAGAGAGGGCAAGGAAAAACTCCTGTTTATAACTACCAGGATCTGCTGCCTATCACTGTAGATAATACTGAATTAGAAGAACCAATGCTCATGTTCACAGTGATAATGCAGGACCTTATTTTCCATGGTTCTCATCTCCCCACAGGGCTAGCATCATGGATTGGTTTGAATGTTCAGCTAGGACACTGGTAGACCAGGATTTAAATCCCTACTCAGTCATGGAATCTCACTGGATGATCCTGGGCAAGCTATACTCTCCCAGTCCTAGAAGAAGGCATGCAAAACATGCTTGGAATAAATTTTGCCAAGAAAACTCCATGATAGTTTTGTGTTACGGTCACCATAAGTTAGAAACTACTTGAAAGCATAAAGCAACCACAAATTTTCCTGCTCCTGTAGGCTGCTATTTATAAAACCAATCAACAGCGAAAATAATTTGCAGTGAGTAATAGCACCTATCACTTTATCATTAAATCCACCAGCACTTTGTCAAAATGCAAAAATGTCCTTGCCTCTGACCATCATGCCACCATGCCACTCTAAGCTCAGCTGATCTCATCTGATGATGCAAGCTACTAGGGCTCTCAAAGTAGCACTAGGAAGGAATCTTGCCAGTAACCTTGGACAGTTGTTTTCATTCAAAGCTAACAATACAGGGCTAGATAGAGCTATACTCTAAGACAGCACTCTCTGTTCCTATTTTTTTTATAGTAATTTTATTATAGTTCCAACATATAAAACAAACATTGTACATTTTAGCGAATTGTTACAGCTATCTTCCACATCTTTCTGGATTCCATTAACTGTTCTATCATTGACATATTAACTTTATGCATCCCAATAAATTGTTATTATATAGAGATAGTTCCTGCTTCTCAATCCAACTTTACATGTTCCATGATATTTCCCTGCTTTTCTCCTTCTAGCTCTCTGTTCCTATTTTTACTGTTCCACTAAGCTGATGATTGGGCTTGCAGCTGTACCCCATACACACATGTTATATGAAGAAATTTAATGGGCAGAAGGAGAGAAGCAAAGGCAAGAGAGAGGCAAAAAGCAATCTTTGAGCAGTATAAAGCTATATTTGTATTCCTTCTCCTACCTTCTTTGGCTGAACGGTCTCTTTTTTCAGTGGACAGCTTCCTTGGTTCCTTTTCTTTTCCTTTTCAGAGATTAACTCTTTATTTTCCTAATGTTTTCCTCCTGCTGCTTTTTCTCCTGTACCTTTTCTTCTATCTTTTTGCATTTTCATTTACCTTCATTGTCTTTTTCTTTCTCTTCCTTTCCACTCTTTGAACTTCTCATCCCTCCCCCATTCCCTTAAAGTACCTTGCTTCTGATTTTTCCTCTTCTTTATTTTCTACTTTTTTGACAAACCCAATTTAATTGTTACCATATATCCTTATTTGGAGGAAAAAATGGAGGAAAGAATGTCAACGGTTTAAGATATGCAGATGATATCATACTGTTGGTAGAAAACAGCAAAGACTTGGAACAATTACTGACGGAAGTCAAGGCAGAAAGTGCAAAGGCAAGTTCACAACTGAATATTAAGAAAACAAAAATAATGGCCACAGATGGCTTACAGAACCTTAAGGCAGACAATGAAGATATTGAAATAGTTAAAGATTTTCCATACTTTTGCTCAGGCATTAATCAGAATGGAGACTGCAGTCAAGAAATCAGAAGAAGACTAGGACTTGGAAAGGCAGCTATTAAGAAAGTAGACAAGATCCTGAAGTGTAAAGAATATATAATTGACTTCCACCTGTGTTCTACTGAGAAGGACCACATGGTGGCGAAAGTTGAAGGAGGTTCCAATATATATCATGCTCCCACTTGTCCATTATAGTGACTGGCAAGTCATCGTGGTGCCTCCAGATGTGTCTAACTGCAACTTCAGTGAAATAATAATGGTAATAGACGTTGTAGCCCAAGAAATCTGAAAATGGCAGTTGTAGTTTTATCTACGTAACATCATGCAATGCATGTGCAGATGTATGAACACAGAGACATATGCATAGCACACACATTAACAGATTTCTAGACATGTTGATAAAATTTGTATTTTCTGGTTCAGCAATGGGGACTTGTAATGCTTTCCTCAAGCACAAAGCAAGAAATACTCCGTAGTTCTTTTAAAAAAAAATCCCAGTGTCTACTTGTTCCTAGCACACTACTCAGCACTATAACAAACACCAAAGAATTGAACTGAATTCAGAGTCTAGAAAAGGTACTTTTAGTGATTATAATTCCAAGATTCCTGCAATCTATGCTGAGTAATTCTGGAATGTGTAGTTCCTGAAAGTAAATTTTCCAGCTTTAGTGGAGTGGTGTTGTAATAGAAATGTAAATGTGTGCTCTGGTTTGTGTACAGAGCAGGCACAGGATATTAGCAATTAGCTTAAACAAAATTTATCTGCAACTTAAACAGAAATTACTTATATTTTAAACACAACTGAGGTATTTAATCTCAAAGTACAGACAGCAGTTACAGTAAGAAGTAATACAAGGGGTTCTTCATCCCAATGGCTTCTTTGTCTGCTGTTAATCCTGTGAGCTTTTAATTCATCACATGTTGTTTCATGGATAAAGGAAGTTGTGGTCTGAGGGATCCTCAGCTGAAATGTTAGATGAGTGAGGGAGGAAAAAAAAGGGAATTCATTCAGAAATCAATTTGGATTAGTTTAGAAATAACCTAGGTTATGGCTTGATTTGGGAGAGATGCATTTTTAGCTATTCTGAGTCAATGACATGCAAGTCTGGCAAGGGTTTGTTCACCATTAGAGATTTTTCAAGTAATACTATAAAAGTGCCTTAACCATTGCACTAAGTTGATACCAGTCATCATAAAAAAATGCATGTTTTTATTAAAATTGGACTAGTCTGGCATTTGATAAAGGCGTTCAGTCTAAAGGTATAGATGTCACTTAATAAAGGGCATCAGGCTAAATAAATTATTTATCTGAAAGCTATTTATTTGCCAAATAAGGCCCCAAATGCAATTCCTTACTCCTGTTTATCTAATCTCTTCCTCTACCACCCTCTCATCTTTTCTGTGATCATAACATCTTTTTTTTTCCTCTTGCTCAAAGAAAATCTTTCATCTGCATTTGAAAAGGTAAAGACAGTCACACAGGTCTTTCTAAGAACAATATATTTTGTTTAGCGCTGACTGATGTTTGTGCACCTTTGTTTTCTTACTGAAAACAATAACGAAGTGGCAAAGATTTCTTCAATCTGTTTGTATAACCAATGAGTTATGTCCTTGATCTTCTGTCTTCCTTATTTTATTTTATTTTTTTCCATGACTGGCAAACACTCGCACATCTGACCCAAGTAGATTAACAACACCCTTGCTAGTAAACAAAACTTACAAAGTCAGTGAAATGTATGAATAATCTGTTTTGTTTTGTTTTCTCTTGAGCTACTTCCATTGCTATTGCTAGATTTGCAACCAAATTTGCCAGAGATCTGAGATGTGTTTCCATAAAATCCCCTTCCCTACCAAAACATTTATCAACATTATAAATAAACAAATATTATCAACAAGTGAATAGAAGTGACTAATTAGAAATAACAAGTTATTTGTAGCAAGTTCTCCTACTCAGAATTAAAATATAACTATAATAAGGGATTTCTTAATTTCTTTTGCAGTGAAACTGTGCTTTTTAGTTATTTATATACTACAAGGCTTTTTCTGTAGCAGCATTTCAACTGTGGAACTCCTTGCCCAACAAAGTTAGGCTGGTCCCATCTTTTTTAAACTTCTTGCAGGCAGCCCGAATGGTGCTGTTCCGCATGTTATTCAGTGCTTGAAACTGCTGTTTTAGGTGTTTTAAAACTGGACTCTAGGTCTGTTCTTAGATTGCTTTTAGGAGTTTTTAAAGAGTACTTTAATGTGTTCTAAAAATGTTTTTCTCTCAGCCTTTCTTTAATTGTTTTTTATTTATTCATTGCCTCAAGAGCCCCTGTGGGCTGGAAGACAAATAGAAATACTTTAAATAAAATAAAAATTATGAGGCTGTGGCCTCAGTAATTGATGATTCGCACAATTATTATTGATGATTCACATATGGGATTTTATCTGGGATGTGATATCAGAGATCACCCTTCTAAACTTTTGTTTGTCCTTCACTACAGGCTTCAGTTCATAGTTCTTCTCTTTCACCTTCCTCTATTGCTGTTACATTTCAGCCCCATAGTCCTCTGGCTATTGTCTTTCAGACAACATTATTCCTTAAAGTAGATGGGACTGCTAGTCTTGTATGGTCCTTGACTATGAATAAATATTTTGGTAACTTTGGATTTCTTGGTTCTGGATCATATTTCATCATGAGGAGGCATCTGGGACTCTATAGAAATTTCTGCTTTGACAGCCCTTGACACATACTTGCTGAAGGTGCCCTTCTTCCATTTTCAGACTTGAAGGTGAGGTGCCCAGGGCCATTTTCCTGATGACATAAAATACAATAGAGTTAGATGGAAACCATGAGTGAAATTGTACATACACAAATGAACAAAGATCAGGTGGTAACAATTTGCAATTCCCAATAGCATGGGTTAGACTTGAACTGGTGACACAGATAAAGACAACTGATAGATTACATTACCAGTCCCTTGAGTACTCCAGTGCCCTCACTTGCTCCATGAGTTGATACTTCTTAGGTTAAGGAGCATTTGGTAACTCTCAAACAGACATTCAAGAAAAAGAAAAAACACATGCAGGAACTTGCCTGGGGAAAAAAAACCCCAGAAACCTTGGGGACCTGCATGACAGCACACAATTAAGATTATCTTAACACTTTAGCGCTGGGGGAAAAGCTCCAAAATACTTCAGACCACCCTGTTTAAAACACATACAAATTTCTCACATTTCTTTTTCAGGCTCAAATCAGAAACCACCCTTGAAACTGAACTCTTCCAAAATGCTTTTCAAATTCTTATCTTTCTACTTGTGACCACTATGAAGATATTTCTTTTTCATTTGAATCCTAAACATACTAATCTGTCAATAAACACTGTTTAGTTCATTGGAGATGATCTCCAAATAAGTGGCCTTTGAATAGTTCAAATAAAAGGACAGTTATTTGGTTTTAGGACTGGAGCCCTGATATATCAAATGATAGTAATTTAGTTTTAATCTTTTTAATTTTATTCTGATTATAACCTATGATAATCAATTAGTATGTTGTTGATCTTTTTATAGTGTGCTGTAAGACCAATGGCAGACAAATGGCTTGCATCATATGTTTATTATAATTATTTCCTAACACAATTAAAACGAATTACACACTTCAGTAGAATCACAGATCATCTTCTATTCAAGTTACTGGCAGTTCTCAAAAGGTTTTGTACCAATGAGAATGAAATCTACATGGAAGACAGCATGCAAAAGTGCTGAGTATATTTCCTCTTGTCCACATTTTCCAGAGTGGAATCTGTTACTGTTGACACCTTTGGCATTTGAGCAGAGCTGTGTGGAAAACTCTAGAAAATCTAAATAGGGATGTAATTCTTCATTATTTTTTTTCGCTAAAGAACCAATTTCATTTTTCTACCAATGTGTGAAAATCCTCAAAAACCATGCAGTTGTTGAAGACTGTTCACAAATCAGGGCTTCTTCTGAGCAAAATTTGCACATGGTTGTTTTTGCACACAAAAAAGAAGCCTCCTCTTTACTTTCTGAGCTGAGAATAATATTTCTGGGTAGGAATGCTGTTTCCTGCATAGAATATGCTGTTTTCTATGCAAATCACCAATGCAAATATTTAGTGAAGCCAGTCACATAGGGATGTGGAGGTGGGTGGGTGGGATTCGCCTGGGGTGGCAATGTTTCTGGGGCATCCCAGTCCATAGCCACACCCCCACGTGCCCTGGCCAAGCCTCCGCACACCGCAGCCATGCCCCTTGCTCTGTAGCCCTGCCCCCTCCTCCCCCCCACACACTCCAAGATCCACCACTGAGTGAAGCACAAGTCTCCAGTTACAATATTTTCTGCACAAGAAAAAAGTGTTTTCAGCACAATGAATAATATTTCTGCATAAAGCCATGTGAGAATTTTGTGCAAAATAAGTCCTGAACTGTGAAGATTCTCGTAAGTCTAGAATTCCTCTTATTAGGGTATCTCAAAAACATATTTTTGACCTTTTTTGTCAATATTTTGAAATATGCATTCCATCCCTACTTTTCGCTAGTCTTAGTGAAACTCTTCACACTTCCTTTAAAATTCTTTTGTTGCTTCAGCCCATATGAAACTTCAGATTTGCCTCAAATGTTGCAAGGCTTAGTGGCTAACTAAGGGTGTGTGGGAATGTCCCTCAGAGATTTTGCTAGTATTAGTAAAAGTCTTTTAGCATACTTTAATATTCCTCAGATATTTTGCATCAGTTGAAACTATTGTCTCAGTACACAGTTAAAAAATGGAGTTTGCTTTCCCACAGTGCTGTAGCCACAAGCTTAGACGGCTTTAGTCAAAGCTGTCAAGGATAAAGCTGTGAGTGGCTACCAATCAGGATGAGTATAGGCAGTTTCAGTTCCACAGACAGTGGCAATGTGACTTTGTGTAACAGTTACTGGAGAACATGCATTGGAATGTGCATTTATACCTTCTGTGAACGTCTAAGCTGGCCATTTTGAGATGATAGAACTTGACCAAATAGACCTTTATTCTGATCTAGCTGAATATTGAAAGAATAGTTTTAGATGGAAGTCTTCATTTCTTAAGACTGCATTTGTGACACACTTTATATTATATAAATGAAGCAATATTTAGTGATTGATCTGAAGTTCTTTCATTTCAGTAATTCATTTCTATTGTCTGTTTCAATTAAAAAACAAGGCAAAGGCACAGGAGCTTATTAAGACTCATGTCTAGTTAATGTCTAAACCCCATAGGAAAGCTGGAATGCATGCTTTTATTGATATTCTTAAGATTTTATGTCCTCTCACACCTTTTTGCTTAACTGTTTATTGATCAAGCTCATCAAGACTTATCAGTTTCATAACTGCGGCTAAGCAACTTACTCATCAGTGCATAAAATGATAGCCAGGATACATTTAGCTAACGTAAGTTATTAATTCCTCTCCCATGATTGCTGCAAACCCATTACATATTTAATTTCATGTAGTTACAGTCACCCAAAGGAAGAACATCTGTGTCATTAACAACAAGACCAGTCTGTACTTGTAAGTCTGAGAATGACCACATTTGGTTCAGTATCCATTTCACACTGTCTGCTTCACACTTGTGTTAACAAATTCTTTGGCTTACATAATAGGCAAAGGAAAAAGAGGCTTGTAAATTGATAGCCTTGTTCTTTCTTTACATCCCATTGAGACTGATACTATTATGGCAAATATATGATGACTATACTTAAATTGAATTCCTGAATCATACAGCTTGAGAATGGATTTTCAAAGAAGAAAAGTGATCTGTGATATAGTTTCTCTTTGGAAACTCATCAGGAGGCAGCTGTAGCTGCACAGATGGCAGAATCAGAATAAGATCTGTGCTTGGTCTGATGGCTGCTGGACTGTGCTTTTTGGCAGTGTTAATGCACAGTCCGGGAACAAAATCTTACCAACAATCTCCAGTCACAGTGTTTATGGGGTGAGGTTACATAAGGTCACTCATGTTATACATATTAAATCTCCTCTGGCTATTTTTTTTCATTCTTTGTTAGTAGGAGATCATGGAAAAGCTGTGGTGAGGGATGGTTGTTGGTCTCAATGATTTTTTCCCCTGTTTTTTTCCCCCTTGCTGAATCGCCTTGTTTAATATTCTATGCTGCTTGGTCTCACTGAATCTTTGTCTTGTTGAAAAGTCTAGCCTAATTTTCTGTTGATCTTTCCTGTTAATTTTTGTCTAATTAATTTGTGTGCACGTGAGGTATGTTTTGAGTTGGGAGCAGATCTCACAATTGTAATTTGCCTTTACTGTTGGCAGCAAAGGAGCAGGGGTAAATAATATTACAGAACTACCAATCTGCTGCAACATCTTAAGAAGTAACACAAAGCAGTCTTGCTCAGGACACAGTCAAACTAGCTAGATAGTAGGAGAAAGAGCCATAGTGCAGAAAGCAAGGTATGACAGCAGTAGCCATTCCTCTTAGCCAGTCTTCCCCAAAAGAGCTGTAGACAGACAATTGTGGAAGAGATAGGGCAAAGGGAGTACGGGGGGCCATGACAGGGCAATTTCTAGTGTTAGCTCAAATGCCTTATGAGAACCTTATGGGAAAGCACGGAGAGAATCATCATGGGAACTCACCACTTGAACTGCTATTTTTAATAAATACAACATATACCTTATCATCTTTCTAAATCCTTGTGTTGTGCTGTTCAATATCTGTTTTGCTTGCAAAATAAAACTGAACAGTATTCTCTCTTCAAGTAAACTATCATCATCATCGTTGTCTTTATCATATCTCTTAGCTTTTCTCAGACTTATTTGACTGAGGTCTGAGGGGGACAGTGGTAGAACAAGAGAAGCATGAAACAAATAGTCAAGACTTTACAATCAATAACAACCTTCAAAAACTTTCTCTTTTTTTTTAGAGGGGGGGTGTAGAGGGGAAGTAGATTTTACATGTGCACAAAACAAAAACCCTTGGAGTTACCTTTGTGAAATTCAGCTGCATAACTCTGTTCTTTCATACTGTATCTCCAAATTTTTTGTGGGTAGGTAAAGGAGAAAGGAAAGAAAGAAAGAAAGAAAGAAAGAAAGAAAGAAAGAAAGAAAGAAAGAAAGAAAGAAAGTAAGTTACAGCCATATTTGTTTTCCAAACTGAGCCAGTCTGAATTTGGCCCAAATCTAAATTACCAAATGGTGGGGAGCTTTCCTAGTCATAGTGCCAGAAAGGGAAGGAAATATCTCACTGTTGCACAAGTGAGAAAAAAAAAATGCTGTTTCTCTTCTCACCTGTAAGAATGAAACAAACAAGAATTAGCATCCACACTACATTGAAACATGAAGTGTAAAACAGTCCTGGCTTGTTGTGTATAAGCTTGCATGCTGGTGCATGCTAGTTGATCTCTTCCTCTGTGAACCAGGGAGTAGTAAAACTAACCACAGATGTACCCAACACCCAGTACCCAGTGTCTTAGCTTGTTTGTTCCCTGGTAACAGAGAGAAGTGATTGACAGTTTGTTCTAGGTTTATTTCTCTAGCTTGGCAGAGGAGAATGGAGAGAGAGTACTAGCTCCCACTGGATTGGGGATCATGATAAACAAGCCATGAATCGAAAGTCACATGTTATCTAGGTTGTCTCATTTTCAGTGGGAGAAATCAGGGAGCAACCTGGAAGTATATTGCCTCATCCTTTCTTATTCACAGTATTTGTGCCTCAGCTAGGTGTGAATATGGTCTTGGACACAGTAATATTTGGACATCAATTAAAACCCACATAGCTGGACATGTTATAGATGTCTGCTTCATTTTGGAATGGTGATTCCATCCAATATTGGAGGTGCTTAATCAACTCATTCAAAAGTTTAATTGTAAGTGCATTCCTGCTACTAGCACAGTATCCTAAAACTGATGCACAATGTTCCTAATCCACAATTCCATAAACAATTTTCAGTGATTTTTTTCCTTATCAAATATGACAAGAAGAGAACCCATCTGCCTCTCCTATACCTTATTGCTTGCAGTAGTTTCCATTCTCAATTCATGATCATATGTTAAAGTTAGATACTGTAATAAACATCCCTGTTTGCCCTGCTTAAATATTTGATAAAGGACCCTGGACTTGGAAGTTGCAAAATATTTTACTTGGGAGGCTTATGGGAACCATTACTTACAATGTGGCAAAACTGGCAGAATAATTTTATGTTCCATGAAATATGAATTTCTAATTTGAACAAACTGGGGAACAAAATGTGCGTTTCTAATTATATTTTGAATTAACAAAACTCAATTATAGATTATAGTATAAAAATAAGAAAACATATGGTTGCATTTACCTATATTCTTGAAGTAAAGTTCCAAGGAAGAAGTGCTTACCTGGTTTTAATCTCCTTTGGGAAGAGGTTCATGATTCTTTCCAAATATACAAGTTGAGAACATGTGGAGGTGCAGTTTAAACAGTCCAACTGACAATGAAATGCAGTGCCCCATCCAACTTCCAGAGACAAGCATCTCCCCCAATAATTTCCTATCTGAGCTTGAAGTACTTCCAGATCTATTTCTTCTTCTGTCTCTCTGCCTCATTTAAAAACATTCTATCTCCTTTGTTTGTAAATCTAATTTATGTCAGATTGGCTAGGATGCTATACAACTAAAAGGCCTCACATTGAAGATCATTCAAAGGAGGAAAAAGGCACTTGGTATGCACATCCTGATGTTACCCCAAAACATGGTGACTTGGCCTCCACCCATGACACCAGTGCCTCCATGAAATGATGGGGAGTATTAGCTCAAAGAGGAGGATTGTGAGAGGAGGGTAATCTTACAAGATCTTTTACATCTGGGTCTACCGGTACTAGTACAGGGAAGAACCAGCAAAAAATCCAAAAGTAAGCTTACTTGTTTTATTGAGGAAATTGCAATCACACACATGCAAGATTCACACAGTCTCACAATCACACAAGGCTAACTGAAGGTAGGAAAAGGAAGTAAAGTGCAGGATAACAAGATTTTCAGGGTGAAGGGGGTAATATTTACCAATCCGTAGAACAGTGAAGAAGAAGTGATGTGGCTTAGATGTAGAATCTAAGGACAGTACACAAACAGGAATCTTAGTGGCAGAGTGATGACCAGCAATCAGTGTACTGCAAATTGACTGGCCAAAACCTGGGGTTTAAATACTCTGTTTCTCCCCAGAGGGTGAAGGTGTTAATGGCTGTCTGACAAAGTTAACAGTTGAGTTCTGACAGAAGACAGTGGGGTCTGGAATGAGCCTTAGTGTTAAGTGACAAAGGGCTAACAGTAGTCCTGAAAGCTCAGTAATTGTCAGACAGGTATGAGAATAGAAAAGAAGCTTGCTTGGTCAGAGGGAGAGGTATTAAGAAAATCAGCTGTCTTGTGGGAATCTCGCAAATGTTATTGTAAAGCTTGAGTCACTGGAGGCTAGCTGCAAGTCCATTATTGCTGGAGTTTCCTGTTGATTTCCTGACTATAACCTGGCTATACCTTGATTTCTTTCCTGAACTTATTTTGCAATATACGTGTGCAGCTGGCTTTTTCCTCTTGGTCTGCATGGCCATGCAGCCATAGCAGGGTATATTTTTTTATTTATGCTAATTAATATATTTTGCCAGTTAAATCATATTTTGACAATTAAACCATATCAAAGCATGGGGGTATTTGGCCTGAACACTGGCATCCTGACTCTATTGATAGCCACCTGATTCTTTAATACCTGACTGTGATCTGTCCTTGAGGCCTACTACCAGGTGTATCACCTGTTGAAAAGGCATAAAGCCACCAAGCTATAGTACCTTGACTCAGAGGATTAATCAGAACCAGCCATTGAAGAATTGGATGTATCTCAATACAGTCAGCTTTACCATGACACACATGCAGGGTTATTGGGGATATACTAATAATGGAGGCTTCAGCTCCCCCAAAACTAAATAGGACATCAGTCATAGACTTATATTTTTCTTAGTTTTTTTAGGGGGTATCCCTGCATTGTTTCTCTCTTCACTCCCCCCCCCCATGTTTGAACCATCCCAGAGTGGTCCTTTACTTTAGCTTTCATGGAGATATACCACCTGAATATTCTTGGTATATCAACACTCCTTAGTTATGTGCAGTTCTAGCCCAGTGTTCATGTAAGGTTATGCAAAATAATAGACCTCTTCACTATTATTAGTCCATATTTTATAATGCTTGATTCCATTCCGGGAACATGTCGTTCCTACAACAAAGTTCATTTATAGGTTTTGCCCATATTTTGCATGTTGGTAATTAAATTAGATAAAGGAAAAAAAAAAGAAGGGAAAGGAAAGAACAGAATATCTTTTCTCTGAAGAAAAAACTGGGGCATTTAACAAGCCAGAGAGCTAGTTTAAATCCAGCTTGCAAAAGATAGCATATGCCTCACCTTCAATCATTCTTTAGCTCTGCAATTTTTAGAGCATTTAAGTTCAAAGATTTGGCAAAGAGCAGACTCATCGTATCCCTTTGCTTTTAGGAATATGGATCTAAACAAATAGCTTCACTTAATGCCCAGTGAAATATGTTTGAAGTAGCAACATTTTGAAAACTCTTTTTTTTTTCCCCAATCAAGGAAGTGTGTGTCTACCTCCCCATCATTCCACATATATCAAGGACATGCTTTTCAAACCTCTGTAAAGCAGGGATGTTTTCTGAAGTGCAAGGACAGAAAAATGAACTGTGGCAAACCTCAGGAACTTTGAGATACATACTGCATGGCCTGGTAACTGTGAAATACCTACCTCTGGTGCTGTGTTTCATCAGATCAGGTTCAGTACTTGGCAGCCAGTATACACACAGCTTGGAAGATAGATAGATAGATAGATAGATAGATAGATAGATAGATAGATAGATAGACAGATAGACAGATAGATAGATAGATATTTTTTTCCTTTGGACTGCATCTCCAAGAATCCCCTCAGCCAGAAATTGCTCTGGTCACTTTTATTTTAAATCAGTGAGCTGTTTCTGAACTTCTCTTTGCTTTGGGCCTCTTATCTACCCTGAGGGTTGGCTTCATTTACACACTGGACTGCTTGCCATAAAGAGTTTGCTTGGTTGTTTTTAAGAGTTTAAAGAAAGCTCAGGAAAAGACATCTGCCTAGCCAGAAGCCTGGATCCCACCCCCCTCTGTTCAGGTCATGAGTTATGACATCTTAAATATGAATCATCAATCATGTGTGGGTGGTAGCAGCAAGTCTAAAGAAAACAGACAAAGAGTGTCTTGCCTACCTCACCTCTGAAGAACTTGTATGTGGAAGATGAAAGAGATTTGCTTTCTCTTGATTCAGAGGGCAGGACTAGAGCCAATGAGTATTAACTGCAGGAATGCAGACTTCTGCTAAACAATAGGCAAATCATTTGTAATGGTATGAACTTTCTGACAGTGGGACATGCTGCCTCAACAAGTATTTAGCTCTTCTTCACTGGAGGTATCTAAAGAGGAGCTGGATGACCATTTGATAAAAATGCAGTAGTTCCATCTAGAATAGACTTTTTTTAAAAAGAACAGGTTTTGTTTTTTAAAGAAATTTGAAAAAAAATCAACATACAAGAAGGGGAAATAAAGAAGAGAAATTCAAACTGCAGTGGGAGAAATAGAAAGAAACATCAAGAAGAACATCAATAGTAATCGGACACGGCCATGGTAAGACTGGCCAATCAGAGAAGAGCATCTATTTTCAGTCTGAGCACAGAAGCAAGAAGGTGCAGCTGCTGCATCTGCCATCAACTATTGCCTTCAGACTTGGGCCTCAGATATCTACTTCCAGTGTTGCTGATCCTACACTGAAAAAGCCTTGAACTAGATGACCTACAATGTACCTTCTGCTTCTATGACTTTGTGGCGTTTCTATTTTTGATGGTCTATGCTTACAAAAGCCCCCATTCATGACAAATTTCATATCTGGCAATCACCTATGCAACAGTATACAGTATCCAGCTGTTGCCATGGTGGGGATACTGGAGACTGGTGCTCTTATTGGGTTGCCACCACTGAACACTCTCATCCTACTTGATTCAGCCAGGAAGTCATACATCTCCTGCTCAAGGCCAGGTAGCATTTGTACCAGCACAAACCCTGTTGATCTCATCTTACTTCCTAAAACTGATGCAAATAATTCCTTCAGCATTATCCCCATTTTCAAATTGGTTCCCTGCAATTGTGCAGGTGTTTAGTCACTCACTAATTCAATCCTTTGATCATGCCCAACCACCTTATATTTTGTCAGCAAAAGTCCTTATTTCAAAAATAATCCTGCTACCATCTGCTCGCCCATATGTACCTACATATCACCGAGTGTTGGTTTCTATGCAGATTATACAGTTGATACCGCAAACTCTGAGTGTGTTTTCATCGGTAATTAGCATTTTACTACAGCATCAAAATTGATCACAGGTAAACCATTTCATTTTGTTGGGTTATTTTGATTGCAATCAGACAAGTTGCTAGGAAGCAGTTTCACTGCCAATAAATCCAGGTTATAAAGGGTTTCATTCTCCTCCTTTTATAGCAAATGCATTATTGTAAAGGTCACCCTTGTCGATGTAATAAAACAAATCTCCACAGAACAAATGTAAAGCATCCTTCAAAGTATCTATCATTTGTTTACACTAGGTTGAGGAATGCTATCTTAACTGCTCCATCAGTTTCAATTACTGATTATGTCATATTGCTCAGCCATGATAGGCAAAGCAGCACAATGAAGGGAAAGAACATATAACTTCTGTGTTATTTCAAAGGATTTGGGTATCACACAACTGCAGGTTTTTGTTTTTGTTCCTAGAACTGGAAAAGGTGAACGAAGTACAACTGTGATGGGGTGGGGGGAGGATGGGAGAAAAGCTGGCATCTAAAATAGAAGTCCTGCATGGAGTTGTTCATGCTTTCTCCATAATGTTTGGTCAGATACGCTCAAGAAAATGTCCTATATTCCTTCACAATCATTTCTATAACTCTAGGCTCTAACTTGTGGGGTTATATGCAGTGGTGGTTGGTGGTTTACATGTCAGTGGGAGCAGCAAGTCTGCTCTGGGGTCTAGTCCAAGCTTGAAATGAGCTATCCAAGGGGTTAAACCCTTCCCCCCCACACATATGTTCAGCACTAGCTACTTTCAACTTCAGATTAAAACCCACAGTATTTTCTCTGCCCCATTGACATTGTAGTCACCACTGACTTTCACGGGTATATCTAGCAAAGTAGAATGTGGAAAGGTACAGTGCAGCACTACTGCTTTGAGCCTCTGAACAGCCTAATATCTAGGTCCACCTTCCAAAGAAATTGTTTATGGTAAATTCCGAAGTTATGTTCATCTTAATAAAATGATGAAGAAACCTTGTTCTGACCAAACAGTTTGTCTGGACAAACTGCAACTCTGTGAAAGCCAGTTTGCTACAGTTTGTCATTTGTTCTTTATTATCTTTTATTTCTTTTAATGAAGAAAGAAAATGAAACATTAACAACTATGAGATTTTAGATTTGGTGATAGAAACTCCTATAAAGCTCCACCATAGGCTAACAAAACTGAAAAATATCTCTGTTCTTCAGTCGATGTATTTAAGTCTTACATATTCCACCACAGTGAATCATCCAGTAGCTTGCATTAGTCTCCAAAACTTCCTGATCTGGAAATAGCAGGAAGGATTGTAATCTGCTGGGGCATGAGGGCCTGGCAAAATGGAGCTTCTACAGATATTTGCATCAGAAGTTTCTTTTGACAAAGCTATTAGCCACACGGAAAAAAACAAAACAAATAGAGAATCTAGATGACCAGCAGAGAAGCTTTTGGAATGGGTCTGCTTTTTTAGGGAGGCCTATTCTGGGAAGTTTCAGGTCTGGGAAGCATTTTCTGATTTTTTTTTAATCTTTATAATTTTTGTATTTTTTATTGATTAATTAAACAACGTAACAATAAATAACATTGCAAAACCATAACGTAATAACAAATACGTAAGAATTTTTGGTGGAGGTGGAAAATCCTCAGAAAAAATAAGTCTAATTCTGAACAATAATGGCTTGAGTTTTCCCATCTAGTAGTCTGAAAAGTCTGAATTTCATATTTAACAATGCTCTTCATGTGCCTAACTCTAATATAGCTCCAATTCTCTCAGTCTGTCCATGGTATGAATACAGGGGAGGGAGGGACCTTTCTATTGCTATACGTATTACTTGTACTAATGTCTTTATCTGACCTGGATTCTATCAGTTAGTCCCAGCTAAAGCAGATTCATTAAATTGACCATTAAATGATAGATGTTTCATTGTATCTAGTTGTGACAAACAATAGAATTCAGGTCTCTGTTTTTACCAGTCAGCAATTCCTGTGTCTACAAGCTATTTTCACTCCAAATTCCACAAAATTTCACGCCTCTTGAGGACAAATTCTTAAGGCTAATTATATATACTGTGTTCCATGCACGAGTTTAATGTCTTCCATGCAAGAGTTTAAAGGTGGATCATGCACAGTTTCAAAACAAACAACAGCTGTGTCAAGCAAAACCAAAATTTAAAAAATGCAAGCGTTTTTATTGTGTCATATATTTATATACATTAAAATACAATAAACAAATGATTCCATATAATCATCCATGCTCTGGTCAGAAAGACAGCTGTCAGCTGGCATATAATAATTGATTTTTTTTCCCCACCCCTTCTCAACACCTTCTCACTCCCCGCATTGTATTGGAATATGGATTAAGGTAATATGCCTACAAATCTCATTTCACTGTTATTGTAATTGACCTCTGGGAGTTAAAAGAGTAATTCCTTAGTTTAAGCCACTGTTTAACTTAGTTTTCCCCTGTTTCAAAAAAGAAAAATGTCAACTTTTTGGCAGATGCTTTTCCATTATAGGAGTGCACTCTAATTGGTGTTACCTACATTTATTGCTGACAGTTTTAGTCTACCTTCTCTCACCCTTAGCCTATTAGTAAAATATTCGAGTTAATGTTATAGGAATTTCCCATTATAAACACTTCCATGTTTCCCTTCTGAAAGCAGGGAGAAGAAAAGCAACCAAGCCAATCCTTGATTCCCATTTTTTAAAGTATCCTTATGTCATGATGGAAAGCTGAGTAAATCTGTTTCATGAATCCAGAGTTTGTCTTCTAAATAAAGCCCCCAAGTCCGCCTTAACAGCCAGTAGCTTCATTAAGTGACAGAAGTCTGTTCTGCAGGTCATTGGAGTGCAGCAGAATGATCTTTTGAACCCAATCCTGCCAGGAATCTCTGATGTGATCAGGAGTTGTGGCAAAGGTCTACTTCTGATTATCATGCTGGAGATCTCTGGTGTTTCTAAGCATGATCCTGCTGCACCCTAACTGCCACCAGAACATACCTCCATCTCTCGATGAGACTGCTGGCTTTTAAGGTAAGTTATGGGGGTGCCTTTCAGTGGCAATAATGCCATGATTGTGAATATGGAACAGTTATGGATCATTAACCCTAGGTCATGAATCTGTAACTGGAGTGTAGGATGCCAGCTGTGACTGATAACTTGAGGAGTATATTTTTAATCACACACTTTAGTTATCTGGATTCTAGTTTTATATCTTTTTGGTATACATAGAATTGGAAAGGTGGGATTTTATTACTACTGCTACTATGGTATCAGCCAGATTTTTCACTAACGTAGCTTTTCCTTGAGATATTATCCACACTGATATGTTCCTACAGTGCAATCATGTCTCCATTCAAACCCTTGTACTATATTTTCCACTCATCCATCTAATCTGCTAATTTATGGGTCAACCCTATTTCCAAGATATTTCCTAGCCATTTTAAAATTCTTTTAGCTTATCATGAACTTCCTCAGATTTTCTATTTCAGGAATGATTTCCAAGGTTTGTGCAATGACAGCTAGAAATGGGAAAGAATTCCATTGCTTTCAATAATCTATTTAATTTTATTTTTATGCCACTTTTGTCCCAGAGCAGGAAAGGAGCTTATAAAACTCCTTGTGAGAAGAATCCCATCTCACCCTGAGAATTCGTTCATTTATGAAGCTTAAGGGCTATTTTTGAAAAATAATATATGCAAAAAATGCACACAGTTGAAAAAAATGAAAACAAACACATGTTAGTCGGAAAGAAATGTATACTCCAATATGTATGTTAGAAGGAATGTGTGTTAAATGTACACAAATTTCCTTTGGGGGAGAAACATGCTTGCATCTCAATGTGTAAGAAAGAAGAAAATTCAGAAAGATTTTGGAGGAAAAAAACAAAACAATTGAAATTGAAAGAATTCAACTGTCAGTAGGTTGTATCTGATCATGATTTTCTGCCAGTGAAATAGACACTTTAGGTAAATTGAATGCTACTCTTTTTGAAGCTACTCAAATTCCTTCTTGAAAATCTGTTCCAGAGAGTTGAGGGAACTTCCAGAGCAAAGTTTGGAAACCTTCTGGAATGAAGAAGGCAAGGGAAATCTTCTAGAAAGAGAAAGGTAAGGAAGCTTCCATGGCTGAGTAGACGCTGGCTTATGTAATAGCCCTGTGAATATGCAAATCTTGCCTGAGAAGTGCTGTTAGTCTTATGAAACCTCTTTTATTTTCCCTCACCATCATTCTGATATTTTGACTGAAGAGAGATCCCTTCAAACATACATCCACAAGGTTCTTTATTTTAGGCAGCATCCAAAACAGATTAAAAATACAGTTATGGTATAACTAGGGACAAGTGTATCCATAAATACATTAAATGAAATATTATTTTTAAGAAAATTGACTATACAGTCACCAGTTCTGCCAATAAAATACTGATGAAATGTGTGAAGATGCACTATCATAAAGATGATCTCTCTTCTAATGGCCAACCATCTTTCCCAATCTGTCTGTCATAGTTTTGAACCTTAGGTGATATAATATTTGGGTGCAGCTGTAAGCAAATCTAAATTCTACTGTTGACCCTAAAACTTTCAGCAGAGACTCATCAGAACAAAGAATAAGGTAAGCAACTGGCTTAATAGGAATAATTAAAGGAATAATTCTTTGCTGAAGTCATTCCAACATAATTAATTGGTCTAAACTCAACTTGTTTAAAAATGTTTAAAATGTTTAAAAAATGTTGGCATGGTAGATGGGAGGCTGTTCTTATGCTGTGGTCCTATGTCAATGTACCTGGAAATGAGCACCATTGACCTCACTGGGATTTACTTCTGAATAAATGTGCAGAGGACTTCGTTGTTAATGACTAATGGTAGGCGGAGTTCTGTGAATGCAGGTGCAGTATTTCCTTGACTATATAAAATAGTAGTTCTGGAAATGCTCATAATTAGTTCCCATTGAGATTAATTTATGTGCAAAAATGTTGAAAATGGTAAAACCAAAAGGTGTGTTCATCAAGAGGAGAAAATGAAATAAATCATCTCATTTTGCTAGTGAGTGGTAGAATTTTATGTATCAAGTTAATCCCACAGTGCAGCACTAACATGCCTATGTGTTAATATGGATAACTCGCACCTGTTGCTGGACATTTAAGGAGTTAATAAACTCCCTTGAGGATATGTCTTCTTTATATGAAACTGAGTATTTGAGGAGGGAATGCAAATCTCTTGAAAGGAAATGTATAACACAATTAATGGGGAGATTTCCCAGTACAGCAGAAGTGGAAGGTGGCTTTTGGTTTTGGGAAAAAAGACTAAAATAACTTAATACCTTTTCACTGGCTACTCATGTGCAAGCAAGGCTAAATTTAAGCACAGCACTGCTAGAGCTACCATAGGTGGTAACATGAATATCTGAATGGACAGCCACACATCTTTTTAAATATGAAATGGTGGATAAAATGACTTGTGTCTCTCTTTCCTTGTCTAGCCAAGTCTGATATTAGCAAAGACAGATTATTGAGCTCCTTCAAGCTACACTATTTCCAGAACACTCTGAGCAAGATTTTTTTTCCCTCTCTATGGTTGCACCAGTTCTTATAGCCAAGGACACACCTATAGATTCTTTTATACTTTTCCTGTGCAGCCAGATGGAAAGAGCAGATGGCAAAGACATTCATTATTTTGTACATCCCCACCAGGAATGACATAAAACTCTATATCTGAAACGGAGACATTTAAATGGCATTGTTTTGGAACTAGATCATTTTTAAGGCCAAACTGATTCCTTCTCCTTTCTCCTGCTCATATCATTTACTATGAGCCAGCATTTGGTATGGATCATGTAATGAGTAACAATGCCTAGAGAAATTGATGAAGCAGCAACACAGATTGAAATATGTTGACAGTAGAATTGATATAACTAGGTATGTATATGTTACTACTTATTTCATGGAAAGTCAGGGCTAAATCCAGCGTTAATATCAGCTAGAACAGGCCTACTAAAATTAATAGTACTTGAGAGGTGGTGACTAAGAATTTCCATTAATTTCAGTGGCTCTCCTCCAGTTGGAACTAACATTGGATTTAGCCCATCAATTGTGAACCTGAGGACATCTGCTTGTAGGAAGGTAGGTTCCCTGTTTTGTATCAACAAATTCTTAAGGTTTCCTAAACTGTAAAAATTTCATGCTTCTGTCTGAATTCCAGAGACAATCTGTCTACAGTCTGTTATTTGCTGCATATGAATGTTTGTTTCTGTACAGAAAATGCCATCTAGCATTTATCTGCTATTATTTAAAAAACCCTCTAGGTATGTTCCTGGTATCAAAACCAGTGTCACAAAAGAGGAAACAAAAGAATCCTAATCACAGCACATGACATTTTCTGAATGAAAAAATGACCTATTTTGACTTTTTTGACTGGGAGAAAAAAACAAAACAAAACAAAGCAATATTATTTTCATCCCTTGCCAAAACTTGCTTGGTCAGCTGTCCCATGTCAGCACCTAGCTCCTTTTTGGATTTGATACTACAAAGAAGGAAAAAGGAAATTAATGTTTGTACCAACTTTCTTTTCTCCTGATGCTGTTCTGAACCAAGGCTTGTCAGAATGTTGGTATACAGTGCAGTGATGCTGGGTGAGAATTAAGAGTACTCAAGATGGCGGATTGTGAGGAAGCCTGATAACATTGTGGGTTATTAAACTGTTATCCAGTGGAGATTAGCTGGTTCAGATAGAAATCTTGGAACTGGTCCATAACCTTCCTGATAAAGGGGGTTCAGAGGGGGCTTGAAAGGTACCTAATAAAGGCGGTTGATCTTCAAGAATCCACAATAGTAGATTTGGAGAAGATGACAAGTAGGGTCGAAAAGCTGCCACGTCTGTGCTGGGGAAACCTACTGTAAGGGTTAAAAAGGACCTGGAATTATGCCTATTTATGCCCACTGAGACAAAGAAAAAGGAGTAAAAAATTAAGGTCGAAGATTAAAGATAAATATAAATACGGGGAAATAGAGAAGAAAGAAAAGAAAAAAAATGTTAAATATTAATTTACCTGGAGAGGGAGACAGGAGTGAAGAAAAGAAAATGGTGGATTGTAACTGCGAAGAACACCAAAGTTACGGGGGGGAAACCAGCAGAGACAAATAAAAGCACAATAGGAAAATTAACTCTTTAACGTCAAAATAAATAATAAAAGTATATGGTAAAATGGGACTCAAAAATACAAGTTAAAAGTTAGATTCAGACTGATAGTGACGGCGGATGAGTCCAAGGAGAAGGGAGACGAATAGAAGCGCAGTAGGAAAATAAATCCACAACGTCAAAGGAAACAATTAAAATACAAATTAGAACAAGACTTACAAGTTGAGAGTTAAAGTGACTGTGAATATTGGATGGAGACTGAGGGACTGAGACTGAGAGTACATACTTTTGGAAGAAATAATTAAATACTGTATATAATATTGGATAAAATCGGATGAGAAAATATAAAGAGATGACAGAGGAATATAAGTAAAAACAAAAAGAGACTTTATTGGGAAGATAGAAGAAGAAAGAAAAACAAAAAGAAAGAAGGAAAAGGATTTTATATAAAGGACAAAATATTGGATGTTAACATTAAATGTACTGAACTAATTGGATTAACTTTTTCTTTTATTTATTTAACGTTACATATGAAATATATTAAATAATATTTTAATATTTAATATACAGATTAAAAGATATATAATATATAAAATATGGATTAATATTAAGCAATTTATAAGGATTTAGTAGATTTAGTTGTGAAGAATTGAATAAGGAAATTTAATACTAAAGGAATTGAAATATATAATTTGAATTTAATTGAATTATAGTTGAATATAATACTTGAATAGATAATTGAAATAGATAATTGAAATTTATAATTTATAATTTATAAGAAATTTATAATGAATAAGAAATTAATCTTTATATATTGTTAATTATAATTATTTATATGAATTGTAAAAATTGTTATACATGAATTTATAAGTAAATATAGTAGTACTATGTACAATAAGTTGGAAGTAGTAAGGTATAAATTTAATAGCTGTAAAAATACTTAGGTGAAGATTGTATTATACTAAGGTAAACTGAATCTAAAAGAGAAGGGGAGAAATATAAATTAACATAAATATTAGAATATAAGCTGAGAAAATATGAACTTGATCTATTACATTATTGAGTGAATGAAATATATTTATTGCTACATGTGTATAGATATATATATAAAAGTATTATAGATAATTAATTGAAAAGAAGTGGATTGATAGTATAATATATGTTTTGAAATATATGAGAATAATTTGTTGAATTATTTGATATAGGTATTTATTGATAAAAAATTTAAGACATAAGACATAATTAAATAAGAGTAAATAAGAGAACTTAGATAAGATTATTCATAAAATTGCTTAGAATTATTTAATTAGTAATTGTTGAAGCAAATAGAATTATTTCTCAATATAAGTGAAGTGGTATTCTAAAAGTCTAGAATACATAATTATAGAAAATTCAAGACATTACAGTAATTGCAGTAAGTGAAAATAAGCAAAATTTAAGAAACGAAGATGACCATGAAGAAGAAAATCTCAAATAGATCTCAAATGGATGCAGAAGGAAGGTCATCATTGGAGCAACCACTACAGACAGTTGACATTGGATTACAAATATTAGAGGAATTAAAAAACTTCAAACAAGAGATAAGACAGGAACTTAAAGATACAAGAACAGAGATAAAGACAGACATCAGAAAGGAACTAGAAATATTTAACAAGAAAATTGATAAGATGAATAAAGAAATAAAGATTATACAAACAGAAATAGAAGGTATAGAAGAAAGAACAAAGAAAGCAGAGACAGAGAGGAGAGAAATAACAGAAAGTCAAAAAATAATTGAAACAGATATAGAGGCTTATGAAATGAGGTACTGAGACACATGTCTCAAATTAAGAGGGATAGAGGAAAGATCTGGAGAGAACCTATATGAAATATTAATACCTGAATTGGCGGTTTATCTGGGAATATCAGAAGAAAAAATAGACAGTGAAGTTGATCGGATATTTCGAATAAAATCGAGATTGACAAAAGAAAAAACCCGGCCTAGAGACACCATTGTATGCTTTACATGGACAAGATTAAAAGAGATATTACTACAGAAAAATTATGAGGAGAAATTAGTCATGAATGGTAAAGAAATAAAAGTCTTTAAAGATATTCTGTTCCAGATTTTAAAAAGAAGATAGGAATACAAGAATTTAACACTATTGTTACAAAAAATAATATAAGATATAAATGGGAAAGATTTGAAGGGGTCTCCTTCACTTGTAATACTAGAAGATATAAATGCATAACACCAGAACAAGCAAGAGAAACTTTAGAAAAAAATAAAAGAGATATTGGAGAACAAAAGGAAAAAACCAAGAGAAGATATAGAAAAAAATAGCAAAACAAGATAAAACATCAAAAGAAATAGTGATAACAGACCAGAGAGAAGACACAAAACAGAAACAAAAGATTTTGGATATAGAAGAAAGTTTAATTGCAGAAGAAAAGGATTAAAAATATTACAAAGAGAAGAAGAAAATGAAAATTAAATGTATTTCATGGAATGTGAAATGCTTAAACTCTAATTATAAATGTAGACAGATCTTCCATTATTTAGAAAAAACAAATTCGGATGTTATTTGTCTACAAGAAACGAGAATAAGAGAAAAAGATATAAAATATTGAAATAATCCAAAGTTAGGGAACTGTTATATCTCGGCTTTTCAAAAGAAAAAAAGAGGTGTGGTAATATATGTAAACCCAAAATATATTTCAGAAGAAATGTTTGAAGATGAAAATGGACATTACATTGGAGTAAGAGTAAAATTTCCAGAATTAATAATATTACTGGTTGGAATCTATGCCCCATTAGAAAATAAGAGTAAATTTTATGAGAAAATAAGAACAACACTACATAATTACATCACTGAAACTAAACAAGGGAGCATCTTAATAATGGGAGATTTAAATGGGGTAATAGATCCTGAGAAAGATAGATCAACAAATAAAAACAAGAAAAAGCTGGAAAATTACCACAGAGTTTTTTCGGAATGATGGAAGATTACTTGATGTTTGGAGATATAAACATGAAAAAGAAAGCGGCTATACTTATTACTCAGATTCTCATCAAACAATGTCAAGAATTGATTTGTTCTTAATTTTTAAACTGCTACACTCAAAAGCTATAAATATGGAAACACTTCCCAGGATTCTATCTGATCATAATCCAATTCAAATTAAATTAGAAATAAGAAAAAATAATACTTATACCAAGTGGTGAATAAATGATATGGTATTGGAAAAAGAAGATTATCTGAAAAAAGCCAAAGAAGAATTGGGAAATTACTTTAAAATCAATACAACAGAAGGAATGACTTAGAAAGTAATTTGGGAAGCTGGAAAAGTGGTAATGAGAGGTCTCTTCATTAAATGGAATTCAGAAAGAAGAAAACAAAGATTGGAAAAGCTGGAAAAGCTAACATCTGAAATAAAAAATAAAGAGGAGGAATTAAGAAAAAATACAGCAAATAAAATAATAAAAAAGGAGATAAAAATATTGCAAGAAGAAATAAAAGCAGAAAATTTACAAGAAATTGAAACGAAATTACGAATAATGAGACAGAGACATTTTGAAAATGCGGACAAATCTGGAAGGTGGCTTGCATATAGGCTGAGGAAGAAGAGAGAACGAAATTTAATATTGCATGTTAAGAAGGGAAATCAGGAGATCTCAAGTCAAGAAATAATAAAGAGCTCCTTCAGAAAATATTACAAAGATCTATATAATATAAAAATGAATATAAATCTAAAGACGAAGATAGAAGAATATTTACAAAGAGAAGATATCCCTATATTGACAGAAGAACAAAAAAACAGTCTAAATGCAAATATATCTATGATGGAAATAACTGAAGCAATTAAGAAACTTAAGATAGCAAAATCTCCAGGCCCAGATGGATTCTCGGCATTATATTATAAGGAATTACAAGAAGAATTAAGTATGTCAATGCTAAAAATGTTTAATGAAATAGCAAATAAGGGAAAACCAGAGTCATGGAGTGAATCGAATATTACATCGATCTTAAAAGAGGGAAAAGATCCAGGAGAACCAAGCAATTATAGACCAATTGCATTATTAAACATTGACTATAAAATATTTACACACATAATTGGGAAAGAATGAAGAAAATACTGCAGAAAATAATTCATGAGGACCAAAATGGATTTTTGCCAAGAAGATACATCAGAGATAACATAAGAACAGTAATAAATATGATTGAGTATTATGAAAAACACAAAGAGAGAAAATGTGCTATGATATTTGTGGACGCTGAGAAAGCTTTTGATAATCTAGATCAGGAGTTTATGATAACATTAATGGAGAACATGAATTGTGGAAACAAATTTACTAACTGGAGAAGACAAATATAACAAAACTGTAAAGCACAAATTATAATAAATGGGGAGAAGACATTACCTATAGAAATAAAAAAGGGCATTCAGCAGGGCTGTCCGCCATCACCCTTGCTTTTTATAATGACTTTAGAAATTTTGTTAAGAGCAATAAGATCGGAAAGGGAAATCAAGGGAGTGAATATAAGAGGACAAGAATACAAATTAAAAGCTTATGCAGATGATCTAGTGATCTTTTGGAAGATCCAAATCAAAGTATGAAGAATCTGATAGAAATTTGTAGTGAATTTGGTGAATTGGCTGGTTTTAAAATTAATAAAGAGAAAACAAAGATGTTAACAAAGAATATGAAGAAGGAAGAAACTGAAGAATTGACTCAGATGACAGGCTTTAAAGAAGAGAAGAAAATTAAATATTTGGGGATAATATTGACTAAAAAGATCAATGAACTATTTGAAAATAACTACATATCAAAATGGAAGGAAATCAAACAAGACTTACAGAAATGGTCAAAATTGAATCTGTCTTTACTAGGCAGAATGTCTGCAATAAAAATGATGGTTCTACCGAAGATGATATACTTATTTCAGAAGATACCAATAATAATTAATGAAAGATGTCTTAAAGAATGGAAGAAAGATCTTTCAAAATATATTTGGGATAGAAAATAACCAAGAATTAAATGGAAATTATTAATAGAAAAAAAAGAAAGAGAAGGGTGCAGAGTACCTGACTTAAAATTATACTACCATGCAAGCAGAATGACATGGTTAAGAGATTGGATAACATTAGAAAATGAAAGAATATTAAATATAGAAGAAGCAGATCTCAGGTTTGGTTGGCATGCATACCTTTGGTATAATAAAGCAAACATTGACAGAAATTTCTCCAATCATTACTTCAGGAGATCATTGTTAGAAATCTGGAAGAAATGGAAAAAATATATATATTCCGGAATTCCATTATGGGTTTCTCCACAGGAAGCATTATTTAGGAAATGGAAAGATACAAGAGAAAAATGGATTACATATAAAGATATAATAATAAGGGATGAAAAGGAAGAACTAAGAATAAAAACAAGAGAAGAATTAGCAAATAATGGTTGGAATTGCCAGTAGTTCTTATATACGCAAATGAAAATAAGACTTAAAATGGACTTAAAAATAGAAGGTTTTGAGAAAAACACTCAATTAAATGAATTTGAAAAAATAATATTTGAGAAAAAAGAACATCATACATCTCATTTTTATAAATACATGCTAGATAGAGAGTTAGAAACAGAAATAGTAAAAGATACAATGTTCGTGTGGGCACGTGACATAGACCATGAGATAATGCTGGAAAAATGGGAAAAAAGTTGGAGAGATACTCAAAAATTTACTTTGGCACAGAGTCTGAAGGAAAACTATTTAAAAATTTTCTATAAATGGTATTTAGACCCAAATAAACTAAGTAAAATGTATAAAACAAAATCAAACCATTGTTGGAAGTGTAAAAAAGAAACTGGAACATTTTATCACATATGGTGGATGTGTCCAGAAACAAAGAAATATTGGAATAATATTCATAAAAATATGATCGAGATCTTACAAATACCCATTCCATTCTCACCAGAGATATTTCTATTAAACATGAATCATCAAATAGATAAAGATTACAACAAATACAAAGATATAATATTATATATGGTCACAGCAGCGAGAATTATATTTGCTAAACATTGGAAGAGAGATAAAATACCTGATTTAACTAAAATTAGAGAATTGATAAATTGTGATGTTTTAACTAGATTAATGAGAAGAGAAAAGAATACTAAGAAAAATAGAGAAATGGAAACAGTGAAAAAATTTATAGATAATAACTGGTCAAACCTATGCAAAGGAGAAGAATACGGCTGTAAAGATAAGTAAAGATAGAAGTTTAACAATAGGTAGATAGTAGACACTACATACTTATTATATTACATAATTAAATTATATGTTGTATAGGGTAGTATATTACAGTATGTTTTATATTGTAAAATATTATGGTATGTTATAGTATATTTTATGTGGTAAACAAGTCTTATGAACTTATGCTTGTAAGAATTAAAATTTTTAATAAAAATAAATTAAAAAAATTCTTTATACATAACTTAGGCATTGCTGTTGCTGTTGCTGTTGTTGTTGTTGTTGTTGTGTGCCTTCAAGTCATTTCCTACTCATGGGAACCCTAAAGTGAACCTATCATGGGGTTTTCTGGGGCTGAGAGTGTGTGATGTGCCAAAGTCACTCCCACTTTCAGCATAGGTTCATGATATTTCATGGACCATATGCCCCCATACAAACCTGCTCAAGTGCCAAGATCTTCCAGAGGGGTCTTTCTCTCAGTTCTGTCATCCTCACAGGATGCAATGAGGATACAAGAGAGAGCTTTCTTGGTGGCTGATTGCAAACTCTGTAGATCCTTTGCTGTTCTGCTGTCAAAAACCTTTTAAAAAAATCCAACAGGGTTTAAATTGATTTTAATGTTATTGATAGTTTAATTACGTTTCAATGATAATAGTTTCTGCATTTTACTTTTATGGATAAGATATCTCTTATAATTTGTAAGCTGCCTAGAATCCAAGTTCTTTGAGCCAAAGCAAGATGTAAATATAATAGATGATGATAGTCGTGATGATGATAATGCTACAACTACTAACACTGTTTCTTCACTCCATCCCTGCTCCAGCCTGATGGGACAGGTTGCAACATTGCATTCTTATCTAGAGACAGCCATCATGAAGGTTGTCTTTTTCTACGTATTAGTCTAGGACATGTGAAATTTGTGATGTATTTCCATCTTTTACTCCAAGTCTCAAGTCAAGTCTCAAGTTTCTAATTTCAAGTTTCAAGCTGAGTCACAAGGCCTTGCAAGATACTGTCAAATCTCAAGTCTGGGAGTCAACTTTATACCCCAGAGTAGGATGAAATCATTTTTAACAATTTAAACAGAGTAGGCCCTCCACATCTGCAATTTTGCCATCTGCAACTTCGGAAGTGGGGAATATAATCCTTCTTACTTTCCATTCCCCAAGCTGGAGGATTTTGTGTCAATGCACATAAAAGAGTCTGCAGCTTTGGAAGTGGGGAAAAGGATCCTTCTTACTTCCCATTTCTGAAGCTGGAGGCTTTTTTGAAAGTAGGGAATAGGACCTTTCTTATTTCCTGTTACTGAAGTTTCAAAAGTTATAGAAAGAAGGATCCTTCCTCCTCAAGCCCACTGCATTTGCTCTTCTCTAAGAAACACACCCCTCTGAGAAACACAGCCTGAGCGCCAGGGGTGAGTCTTGCCTTCTGCTCTTAGGCAAAGTTTCAGAAGGTTCTTCTGATATGCAGCAGGAACAGGCTGCCAAGCAGACCTCAAGCCATCTCAAGCCCATTGCCTAACCCATTTGCTGTTCCCCTCTGAGAAATACACTCATGTTTTGGGCTTTGGGCTTGATACTGTTCCTTGTGTGACCACTAGGCAAAACAATATGAAAGCGTTGTTCAAAACTGTAAGGCCTCTGGATGAATGTGTTATGTTGCTGAACCAAGGTCAGCAAGGCAGTCACTAAAAATATGCAAGTCACAAGTCGAGTTCAGCCAGTGTGCCATTTATTGATGAGTTGAGTCCAAGTCAAGTCACTGAAGTAATTTCAGTCCAAGATGAATCCAAGTCAATCAACCTGAGTCTAGGGCCATTTCTGCCCTGCACTGTTATACTGCTATTATTCCACTTTCAACATCCTATGGAATCCTGGGGTTTGCAGTTTAGGGCGGGACATTTAGAATTCTCAGCCAGAGAGCTCGTTGGCCTCAGTCATCTACAAACCCCAGAATCCCACAGGATGTTGAAAGTGGAATAATACCATTATAACAGTGCAGTGCAGAAAGGGCCTACATCAACATGATAATTAGACACTTATGCAGTTCAGGTGTTCCACAAGTGACTTTCTCTGTAATACCAGACAGTAAGGGGACAGATTTCCCACAAACCTTCTACTCCATTGGAAGACAAATTCAATCCAGATTCAACCTGGTACTCACCTCTGAATAAACACAGTGTTGTATTTAATCTAGTTTTTTTTTCTCTCTCCCCGTTCTGTCGGACAGTGATATTCAAAGAAATGTAGGACCTTAGATTACCACTCAGTGTAGGACTTGATTATAGCTAGCATAAAAGACAAGTAAGGCAACTCCAGAGGGGGGTAAAATAGGAGAGTGAAGACATGGTAAAGAGCTTGTATAGTATACTGGTTTGAGCATTGGACTGTGACTCTGGAGAAAAAGGTTCAAATTGGCAGTCATGGAAACTCACTGGGTGACCTTGGGAAAGTCATATTCTCTCACCCTTGGAGGAAGGTGAAGGCAACCCTCTCAACAAATCTTACCAGAAAACCCTATGATAGGCTCATCTTAGTGTTGCCACAAGTCAGAAATGACTTGGAGGAACACAACAGAACAATGTAACAGGTGTGGGCAAACAGTGGCCTTTTAGATGTTGCCGGACTCTAATTCCCATCAGCCCTAAGCAGCACGACTAGTGGCCAGGGATGATTGGAGATGAAATTAGCTAGGCACTCAGGATGAAAACTGCATGCTTGCTAAGGACCCATCACCATATTAGGACCTTCTGGTGAGCTGCTGTTTCAGTGCAATGCAGCTAAAAATCCACGTAGCTAAATGAAACCATTATTGATATGCTAAATCTGTGTGAGACTTTCAGTCTGCTTTCTTTTATCCATGAGGAAGGAAATTAAAGAAAAACAAACGTAGAAGAAAAAGCAACATATCCTCAAGTTTAGCTTCTCTGACCTGCAGTGCACTTCATTTATTCTGTTCTTTGATTTTGTTCTGGTATCCTGCAGCTTTGTGATTTATTATTTTTTTTTCTATAGTTCCAGCACTTTTGCTCAGTCTCAATTCTCTTTGTTATCTGCTGCATGAAGAGCTTTGTTTTCCCTTCCTAGTTCCTTTCAATTGTGTTGTTGGTGGCTTCTTATTTGTGTTTTTCCTCTCATTCTGCTCTAATAATATTATTATTTCATCCCTTCAGGGTGATGCTCAGGGCTTCCAGCTCACAAGCATTTTCAAATCTGTTTCAAACTCACTGGGAGGGGATTGTGATCAAAGCAAACAACAGCAGTGCATAAGAAATGTGTTATTTGTGTTGTGCTTTCTTCTGAGCCCCATTTGCGTACCCCCTGCTCAGTGTACTGCTTCCTTTCTGATTGGTTGCCTATATAGCTTTCAACTCCCTTCATAAACTAAATGTAGCATCTAATTCTCTCCATCACTTAATGTCTGCTACCTCACAGGGCATTTCCATTAAAAATACATCAGTAGGAGAGAAAACAAATGGAATTGATTTGCTTACAAGGTAATGGATTCCCCTTGTGCTATACAGTATGATTTTGATGCCAAAGTATCTTCATTATGCCTTGTTGCACTTCTGCAAAGGACAAAGCACTGCATTTTGCATTTGTTTTCTTAGGCAAAATTAAGCCATTCTATTCTTGTCTACAGACAATTTGGATTATTGGAACCCTTCTGGGTAAGACCCAGAGTTTATAAAACTTTACCTTTGGGAGTATAAATGGTAAGAATTCTCCTGCATGGCTAGTTGATTGAAGATTCTATGAATTGCAGTCCAAACAGTAACTTCTTTAAATTCTGATCAGACTAAAGGTCCATTCTGCCCAGCACCCAGCCAAATGGCTGTAATAATAAGGAACCCAATGAACTTCTGCACTGTTCTCTTGAAAGGGGTACCATCACCTAAGTTGGTGTCATATTTGAGAAAACACTGCTACTAGTACTTGCATTGTATTTCATTCTGCAATATACTCACAGAAAGGACTCAGATATTGCATGGAGCATACAGAGATGAACATATGGAAGAAGGTTCTCCTGTTCCATTGACACCAATTGAAATGTGTGGTTGTCACATGCAACAATATAATAAGTGAAGACTTATATACCTACTCTACTGTAATTGGCAGTTTTATCACTGAGCGGTTGTATCACTGAGCAGGTAGGGGAAATTGTCTCTCAGTGGTAAGCCTGTTTTTTTTGTCAGGGATTCCAGGCAGGGAACCCTGGGAAAATGATCAGCCCACTGCAAAGATGTTGCATCATGCCCCAGCTGTGGGTAATTGCAAGGTTGCATAAGAAACTGGGGTCGTGTGCAGATGGTAGAGGGGTGTGTGCAAACCTCTACCTGATTGGTTGTAAATATGTATATAAGAAAGCAATGCCCAGTATGTATTTGTCTGTTGACCAAACCAGTGTCTGGCGCAAGCCTTTGTCTGTCTGTTCCATGTTTTGTACATAACAGAACTTTGCTGCAAGATAAAGTGCCTCCTGTTTGGAAGAAACTCCTCTGTGTGTGAGTATCCTTACTGGGGAACAAGGCTGCTGCTGTTGGCTCGCTGACCTCTGGTTTTTCCGCTGCATTTCTGTCGGGCTGAAACTCCTATCATCTCCCAACATTTTTCCCCCCCTACATCATATTTCTCATTAGCCCAGTGAGGATTCTCAAAGCCACTATTCCAAGTCTCCCACTTTCTTCACTCTGGAACAAGTGCAATACAATTGTTGTAAGAACCATAAGTTAGAGAAATAGCCAGCAAGAGACATCAGCAGACACCTTTCCCCAAATACCTCGATGACAAATCAGCAGCTACATCTCCATTACAGACCATCTATGGGTTATCCCATTCTTCCCAGTTGGAGAGCCCTTCTCCTTTTCTCTGCTTCCACCAGACTTCTTCTCTTTGTTAGTCTCCTACAGCCTGATGTTCTGTTCTGTAGAAGACTCCTCAGACCTGTCCCCCTCTTCCATTCTCTATTTTCTTCCATGCCTGGTTTCCTTCTCTATATTCCTCCTTTCTAGCTGTCCTTCCCACTTACATTTTGACAGTCTTACTTTGCTTCATTTCCCACAAATAAGCCAGACTGAAAGATGCCATGCTCTGAGGTGAAATGAATCCTGTTACCCCAACCAGAATAAACTCATTGTATCTATTGGATGTACTTATGTGTTGATTCACCATCCAATGATTGATTCAATAGGTATCTTCAAGTTGGCACAAACCAACAGCATTCCAGCCATCATCTCCCAGCAATTGATCACATGTCTAGCCTGAGCAGAGCCCTCCCACCACTGCTCAGAGCCCTGATGACTGAATTAATTCTCTTGCTGTTGTTGTTAGGGGAGACATTTGGTACAAAAGTTCCACACCTGAATTAGCACTTCCAGGACTGACTTTTCTAGAGTTATGGAACTGCAATTTCTGAACCTATGGTATATGACTGCCCATTCAAAGAGATGGAGACTCCAGTTAAAGTGAACTAACTCTCTTCCACTTTATTATATCCATTAAATAAGGGCGGGGGGAGCATGACCAGCTCTCAGCCATGGTGGCTGTATAAACCAACAATGGCTGGAATCATGTTAGAGACTTACGTTTTCATAACTGGACTTATGTCTGTGTTAACTAGCATTGGGCAATTCTATAACATCTATTGTAAAAGGCATGGTTTTGCACCCATATCCCTGAGGCACCCATAGACTGAGGCAATGAAAGCCCTTTGCCTTTTGTTAGCTAATCTGGGTTCTGTCTGGGGTCCTGTTATCACCTAGGCATCAAACTTGTGATGATGATGAAATCTAGACTGGCAGAGTTAGCATCAACACTCCATTTAAGCATTCTTGAGTATTGGAATCTCATATTTTCAAATTTTCCATAGTGTTTGTTAGGGCATTATTACAGACATTGCTTTAAGTATTTAACCTGTACAGAATTCTGTCCCTTGCATTATATCCATAACTGTCTATCCATCAAGAAATACAATTTCATTTGTTGAGGTACTACACATCTTTAAACTGGCTTCCAAGGAGTTAATAAGTATTGTTATATTGATAAACTGCCATTATATAGCTGTAAATATCCATATGTGTACCTTACTATAGCCTAATTGGTTCTTATCAGCAACGCCCTGTGAGAACAGCAGCTCAGAGGCTGATGCAGACTGCCAAAAACAGTTTGATTTCAGCTGCTTCTTCGCTTCTTTTATTTTCTCCCTAGCGTCTCACCTAGCCACCAGCCATCCGATCAAAACAAAGGGGCTGAAGGTGTCTTATTTACGTTATCCGATTAAAACCAAGATCTTAGATATGATGTCACTCCTGGCTACCTGCTATCCTAATTGCACCAGGCAGTACACCTGCTAGGAGTGTTATCAGTGGTCAAATTTGATCCTATCTCAATATGAATAGAAATGCAGACCTTAACTCTTTGTTCACATTTGAGTAGGTATTCTGCCCAGAATTAGCCTCTCTCTTTGTTTCCAGCAACGCACACATGCATACATTCTAATATACATAGCTTCCCACATTATATTTTTATCCTGTATGTTATGCTCTAAAGCTTATACTCTGCATATATGGATGTTTCCAGTCATCAAAGTTGGCAAACAAAATAAGCCTGGCCTGTAACACTGTATCCAGTAAATGGTTATTGTTGCTATGTAGGAAAGCCAAAAAAGTGACCAATATACATTGGGACTGATGCCCATTGAAGCCAATGTACATTGGTCCCATTGTGTAGCTGTCCTGTTATGTAGTGGGGCACCAGCTAGGGAGTGCCAACGTGCATTATGAATCTTCACATTTCACTAACAGGGTTTCTTAACATCTCTGCTATATAGTCATGAATTGCCATGAAGTTAGTCTTGACTTATGGTAACTCTATGGATGAGAGACCTCCACGTTGCTCTATTATCATCAACTGCCCTGTTCAGATATTTCAGATTCAGACAAGTGTCTTCCTTGTTTGAATCTATTCATCTGTAACGTGTTCCCCTTTTTTCCTACTGCCTTCTTCCTTACCAAGCACTATTGTCTTTTCTTGGGAGTTATGTGTTCTCACGTTATGGCCAAAGTATGACCGCCTCTCTTAGGTCATCTGGGCTTCTAATTCTAATTCTAATTCTGGGCTTCTAATTCTAATTCTAATTCAGGATTGATATGCTTTAGAAGCCATTCATCTGTCTTTTTAACAGTCTAGAGTATGAGCAGAGTTCTTCTTCAGCACCACATTTCAAAGGAGTTGATTTTCTTTCTGTCAGCTTTCTTCACTCTCCAGCTTTCACAGTCATACGCAGAAGCTGGAAATATGATGGCATGGATATTCCTAACTTTAGCATTCCATAGAATATCTTGACACTCAGGATCTTGTCTAGTTCCTTCATAGATGTCCTTCCATTTTGAGTGGGTCAATTTTCTTCCTATCAGCTTTCTTCACTGTCTAGCTTTTACCACCATATGTAGAAGTTAGAAATGTATGCTATATAGCTAAATGTGTACATAAAGTTACATAGTATACACCATGATAGAGGATTCCAACCCAAACTTGTGAACCCTCTGGCTATTTTCACAGCTAAAGTCCCCACCACCACTGTCAATCCTACCCCTTGCTATATGGTAGGATCCTACCCTGTGGGATGAAGAAGTCTTCAGATCACCTTTCACAATGTGGTTTTAAAAATATATTTCTTACTGAAAATTGGTTGTGATCTCAGGGAAGAAGGCAGAAATTCTGACCTAACTTCCATCAAATCAAAAGAGGTCAAAAAAGAGGGCATGAAAATCATTCATAGAATCATAGAATCATAGAAATGTAGAGTTGGAAGAGACCACACGGGCCATCCAGTCCAACCCCCTGCCATGCAGGAACACTCTCAAAGCACTCCCGACAGATGGTCATCCAGCCTCTGCTTAAAAACCTCCAAAGAAGGAGACTCCACCACACTCCGAGGCAGCATATTCCACTGCCGGACAGACCTGACCGTCAGGAAGTTCTTCCTGAGGTTCAGGTGGAATCTCCTTTCCTGCAGCTTGAATCCATTGCTCCTTGTCCTGGTCTCTGGAGCGGCAGAAAACAAGCCCTCTCCCTCCTCTACATGGCATCCCTTCAAATATTTAAACATAGCTATCATGTCCCCTCTTAACCTTCTCTTCTGCAGACTGAACATACCCAGCTCTCTAAGTCTATCCTCATAGGGCTTGGCTTCCAGACCCTTCACCATTTTGGTTGCCCTCCTCTGGACCTGCTCCAGCTTGACCATGTCCTTCTTGAATTGGGGTGCCCAGAACTGGACACAGTATTCAAGATGAGGTCTAACCAAAGCAGAGTAGAGTGGTACCAGTACCTCCCTCGATCTAGACACCATACTCCTATTGATGCAGCCGAGAATTGCATTGGCTTTCTTGGCTGCCGCGTCACACTGCTGACTCATGTTCAGCTTGTGGTCTATTAAGACTCCTAGATCCTTTTCACACATACTGCCATCCAGCCACGTGTCCCCCATCCTATATTTCTGGATTCCATTTTTTCTACCTAAGTGTCGGACCTTACACTTCTCTCTGTTGAATTGCATTTTGTTAGCCTTGGCCCAGCTCTCCAATCTGTCCAGGTCATTTTGAATTTTGATCCTGTCCTCTGGCATATTAGCAACCCCTCCCAATTTGGTGTCATCTGCAAATTTGATGAGCATGCCCTCTATTCCTTCATTCCTGTTACTGAAGAATCCATTCTGTGAGGTGTTTTACAAATGTGCAAAGAGCATAACTGGACTTCTACAGCCTCTTGACATGAATTAAAAGACACTGCAGATTTGGTAAATAAGGTTCTCCAAAAGACAGCTGCTCTTGTTTTCCAGATCAGGTGCCTGAAAGGTTATGCTTGATTCTCCATGAGAATCTAGAGGACCTGGAAAATAGGAACCATCATCTCAATCTGCAGGTACAAGTGGCCTCAGAGAAGGAGGAAAATGGCAATCTCATAGCATTTCTTGCAAGCTGATTTAATGAAATATTCCCAGATCTTGAAACTTAGAGTACATCAGATGTTAAGACCAAAATCCCAAAACTTGAGACACTACAAGACACCCCACCTAAACCTGCCATCTTATACAGGCTGGGTAATCTGCAGGCCTCTGAGTACTGCAATAATACAGTTCAGATAGTTCAAGCCATCTTTTTCATTAATCTCACCAAAGCAATGATACAGGGGTAACCATTGTCCCCTTGTTATTTGTAGTCATCATCAGACTGTTAGCCAGGTTGATCAACTCTAATAAAAAATATAACGATTCCTCTGTGAATGGCACAGATCATGTGATTGGCCTTATGATGATGTTATAATATAAGGATGGTACAATGATATAACTAATAAATTCAGACTGTACCATCCCTGCACTGAAATCAGTACTAGATCATTTTGAATCCTTCATTTGATTAATAATTATGATAAGCTATTTTTTACACTGAGATATTCCCATGGAAGTGCAGTCTAATACTATGGCTTTAGTATGAAATGTCTAGGAAAAGAAATCATGGAAGTCTTAAATAATACTTGGGAACTAAAATCCTATCCCTAATGGATGAAAGAGAAACTTAACCTATTGCCTAACATTAAAATTTCCCTTTTGGCAAAAATTATGCCACTAAAAATAGGAATAGTCCATACTTTTTCTTTTTCAGTCCGTTACAGTATAACCCAAAGAAGACAGATTCATTAGATTTATTTATTCATGGGAGAAAAAAAAATAACCCTGGGCTTACAAAATTTACCCCAGCTATAAAAGGGGTTTGGCAATCCTTATAGTGAACTTTTACTATGGATGTCATAAATTAGTCAATTCACTCAATTGATATGGATGATCTCTCCACATTATGGGTTAATATGGGTTATCAGTCAATAATGCTTACACATAAGCAAACCTAATAATTCATCTTTTTGCATTCAAATAGAAAAGAATGGAGCAAATCAATAATCTCCTTTCAGAAAAAAAAATATGCTGAGATTTGATATCAAGAAGCCAGAGTGTGACTTGACACTCATTGAGTTTTGCGAAGTTTGTACATTAATGAATAGCAACACTGAACAACTGAATGTACAATTCCTAGTGAAAAGCACAATGGCAGTACATAATGTTGATTGGCATGTGCAATGCTCAATGTGCACCTGCTGTGCAGTGCACAATACACCAAAAGTAAAAGAACTGTATGTTGAATTCTGTTACTGTCAACTTCAGTTGAACACAGATGTTACACCACAGCTGAAAGAATACTACTCATTCATGAGGGAACTTACACATGTGTAAGTCACTGCAAGGACACATCTCCTCAAAATAACAACACCAGCACCAACACCCCTTTGAGGCATCTCAGCAATGAATAGTTTCCTGATGATGGGGGGAAAAGATATCACAAAAAAATTGAGATATTTGCGGAAAATGTCTCAAAGCACTGAAAAATAAATCACAAAACTGAAATTACATAGTTTTTACCCACTTCTACTCAAAATTCTATAACTACAAGTCTGAAGAATACAAGAGTGTGCAGTATGCTGCAGATATATTTGTTATAATGGTGATGCAGTACTAACATTGTATTCATATGAGAGAGGTATAATGCTTGAAGTGATCCTTATATCTTAATGGACTTTTTCTTTTTTTGAAAAAAGAAAAAGGAAGGAAGGAAGGGAGGGAGGGAGGGAGGGAGGGAGGGAGGGAGGAAGGAAGGAAGGAAGGAAGGAAGGAAGGAAGGAAGGAAGGAAGGAAGGAAGGAAGGAAGGAAGGAAGGAAGGACAGAAGGAAAAAACTCCCAGTAAGTGAACTTTGTTCTCTAAATATTTTTACAATTTATATTAACAATTTGTTGCTCCATTGGAATACTAGTAGCTTTCGAATTTCACTGGAAAAGAGACATGTCAAGCTGATGCTGTCCCCTTTGAACATGATCCACATATGGATGTCTTTAAATGTCAACTGAGTACATTGATCTCACAAATACAGACTAATGTTGGTTGTCAGGTTGCAACTCACTAACACTAGTTCATATGTGAGAGACATGAGTCATATTTATACTCTTCTCCAATAAAGGAAGAAATGCTATACAGAGAGTCAGCATGATATAGTGGTTTGAGCTCTGGACTATGACTCTGGAGACCAGGTTTTGAATCACTGCTCAGCATTGGAAACCCTATGGGTGACCTTGGGCAACTCACACTCTCGCAACCTCAGAAGGAGGCAAAGACAAATATCTTCTGAACAATTTTTGCCAAAAAATCACCCATGATACATTCAGCTTAGGGTTGCCATAATACAGTAACACCTTGAAGACACACAGCAACAACAAATCACACTATAACTGTTGTAGAAAGGAATACAATACACATCTCTCACATTACTCAAAAGTGAAATATCAAACAGAGCACAAATTTTGGAACAAAGACAAATGGAATATGGCTCAAGCCAGTTTTGGAGATGGATGAGAATTTCATTTGGTTTGGGTTCTTTGATTAGAATTTTTCAAAATTTGCACATTTCTTTAGGTGTAGACTGGAAAGCCACTGAAATGTTTAAAAGAGAAAGGGAGCAAAATCTATCTGGGCAAAGGGCTTTGACTACTTGGCTGAGAGTCTTGCTTTCAATTTGTGTGTATTCACTCATATCTGTTCCCCTGAATTTTAGTTGCTACTTCATTGTCCCAACTGGTTCTTTATCTTTAACAGTTAAATGGCAAAAAGGTACAACATTATCCTCTCTGGATTGAATTTGAAGATGTCATTAGTGAGGATTTCGTTTCGTCCAATCCTTTTTAAAATAAGAATTATCCAAATTTTCAAAGTTCTTTTTGAATGGGACAAAATGAAATTGAGATTTTTTTAAGGCAGAAGAAAGTGGAACTGGCAGATTTTTATCAACTCCTAGTTACAGCTTCTCTTGTGTGAAAAGTACAAAAATCTCTGGTGTGAAGCATATAAAAATCTCTGTGTAGTACCCATGCCAATATGGGGTATGGGCATTCATAGAGAGCAGAGAGGAATGGCCCATTTCATCTTGAAAAAGATCTACAATGAAGAGACTGAGAAATAATATGTGGTTGGATGCCTCCGTCTGATGAATGTCTTTTGCCTATCATGGTTCATTATGACAGAATTCTGCTTTATAAGGCTTGTCACATCTCATCTAGTTTTAATACACCTCCTGTCCTGTATCATAGCTCAGTGGAGTTCTTCAAATTCCATATGTTTTATAGAGTAGAAGTGGAACACTTAATTGAAATACTGCAGCGTCTACAATTGTCAGTGACAAGATAATTTCCAAAGGAATACATAAAACAGAGAGCAATTACATTTTTAACTCCTCTCACATGAACAATTTCATATGTTAATTGGAATATGTATAATATTGATAATGATGACAATTCTTTCTCTTTTTTTAAAGAAGAAGAGGGGTTCAGGTATAGTGTGGGTTGACTTAAATTCTTTCTCCTGAAGTATCAGAACTGCTCATTGCTCAAGATGCATCACTGATGGTATTCTACATGGTAGATTACATTTTCATTTGGGAGATAGGTACTACAGTCCTAACCAAGCTCTGGCTGAAATAAGTTTGGTGACATACAAATAAACAATTTGGTGTTATGAGTCTGTATCTTTTTTTGGATGTTGCACAAGAAGATATTCACTACCTCCTTGTGCAGCATCCAAACACACACACACACACACACACACACACACACACACACCAGGTAGCTTTCAATCCCTAAGGCACTGCCACAGCTGTTTATTGACTGGAGTATTGGATTGGAGAGATGACCAGGCAGCACTTGTCTAAGCTGCATTTCTGCACCCAGGGGAAAGAACACTGAAGTTGCTGTCCCAGATATCTAGTTAGTTACTGGAGATCTATAAGATAGACCTCGGTTCTCTACCTCTGGCTGCAGAACTACAGTTGGATGCTGTGTGATTATTCCGCAGTTAATAAATAGAAGTATCATTGCACTCATAGTGAGCTGGATTTTGCTTCAATAGTGTAAAATCTCCAACATGTCAAAACATCAGAATGATTCCATTCCATTTAGGATTTTAAAAAAGAATCTAAAATATGATGGAGTTTCCTGATAAGGAAATACACCAAATTGGACTTGGGATTTCAAAAAAAAGCTTGCTGTTTTGTAAGTGGTGCAAGATATATGGATTCAAAGTCAATCTTCAGTACAGCCTATAAAGTTCATTCATTCATATCTATCTTGCTTTTTCCCCCCAGTTTGGGATTCAAAGTGACTTACAACAAATTAAAAACATATTCTTTTAAATCCACAAGATACAAAAGTTAAAACAAGATGAAACAATCAAAATGTTTATTCTTTCATGTACCAGGGGAATCCTCGTACTATGGCTGATACAAAAATGATCTTACATGATGGAGCCAGAAAGTGTCCTAATGGGACATTAATGTATACTCACCACATAAACACACACACACACACACACTATCACACATATTGAGATTACAGATATTATTTCAGGATAAAAAGGAAAAAGGGAGGGAGTGAAAGAAAGAAAGGAACATGCCATGCCTTTAAGACTAACCAGTTTTTATTTTACATGAGACTTTTTCTCGCTCCTCTCTTTTTATGCCTCAAGAGGCTAGCTTCATTCTTCCTTCTCTCTTTCCTTCCTTCTCTTCAAGTAAATCATTAAAATGACATTCTCCCTAGCCAGAGCAAGACCTATATCTGCACCTGGAAGAAAGTAATAATTTGGTTAAGGTAGTCTCATAATTACTATATAACATTGTGTTAACACTGCTTTGGTGAAGAGTCTGTTAACATTTCCATTCTAATATGCATCATTATTTAAACTTTTAGCATTGGAAGTATTGTCCTGAAAATATTTTCATCTTAAATCTACAATTTTTTTTTAAAAAAAACATTTCTTGTTGGTTTGTCAGAATCTGGTGCTTACTTCAAGTCCAATTAAAATCCAAATATTTGGCAGTGTTTGTTTATTTTTTTAAAGTCCTAGTGTGCTTTATTCTGATATCCTTTAAGTCAGTAAATTACTGAAGCTAAGCAATATTCCCAGAGATCTCCATGACAGTCTGTTTTAACATGAAAAGTAGTAAAGGAATCCAGCAACATTTGCTGGCATAAGCTTTCCTGGACACCATGAACAGATGTTCAGGCATCTGATGAAGTAGGCTGTGGTCCACTAAAGCTTGTGTTAGGAATATCGTTTTCCCAGTAAGTCTCAAAGGTCCTACTGATTCCTCTATTGGTTGTTTTGGTTTTTTACCTAAGCAAATTAGTTTAGATAGATGTAAGGTATTTACGATGCCCAAATAACCCTATTTATGTTTCCAAAAAAGGTTAACATTGAATTATTTCTGAATTCCATTCATTTATTTAAATTTATTTGGTCATATGAGGAGGTGTTCCCTGGACAACTCACAGAGCAAAGCATGTTTTAAATATAACAACAGTACTAGTGTTGCTGTCTTGTTGGCCTTGGGACAAATAGGAATGTGAAGAATTTTTGCTGATTCACCCCTAGTGAGACAAGCTGTCTTGACAAGTAATGTACAAATCAAACATAAGCTATTCTCCATGTCTATTGGCAGGTCAGGTGCTCTCAGCTGATCCACTGTCTGTTTAGCTCCTGGCAAGAGACAAAGTGTTCTGTTTTAATACTTTCTAGTTTCACAGGAGTTGGACCTTAGATATTTCTGGTGTTCCAGTGTATGAACTCTGCAAGGAACAATGAAAGATTGGTCTGTAAACATAAAACAATTAAAAATCCAGGACAAAATGCAGTATAAAGCTCTCCCTCTACTAGGAACAGAACAATTGACAGCTCAGATTTAAATCTACACTAAAAAGATGAGAGACCAAGTTTAAAAGAGAGAGAGGGAGGGAAAGGGGGGAGGGAGAGGGAGAATTTTGTTTTAAAAGGCTGGAGTGCATAAGAAAGGATAAATCTGCTGATACAGTTAAGAATAGTAAAATTATATGGATTATAGATATGCCCCTTGGATTAGGAGAAGATGGACAAATCAAGGCTTATCACAACCCAAACACATGCATGCAGCTTCATTTACTTGCTAATAAGAGTCAGAGAGTTTAACAAAGGTAGAAGTTTGATACTATGTGGAGGAGGTTTGCAACCTCTTCCATTTTCAGATTAGAATTGGCAACACTTACATGCCTAGATTTTCTGTTTGTTTCCTCTTCTGCACCTACTCTGTTCCTTCATGCTAACCTGAAGCCATTTTCCTCCTCTCTCTCTGTCTTCCAGTAGATCACCTATTTGATTATGCACAAATTTTAGTAAATCTGTTTCTATATGTTTTACCAAGAAAATGAAGTTTGTTTCTTTCTCTTCTGTACCCTGTATGTGTTTGTTGGAGTGGAATGCATGAGATTAGTGGTTATTCAGCTTCTGCCTTGTCAATTTGATTACTTTGCTTAAGAAATTCAGTACTATCTCTCACATTTCTCAACATACCATAGATCATTCAATGTGCCCACTCTAAGCAACAGTCCAAAACAAGATTAGGAAACAAGTCCCTTGGTTCATCTATACTCCTCAGGTCACATTTGCGTCCAACTTGTTTCCATTGACAAACCGTGATATTGAAAATCATCAGTGACAACATAATGGAAAACAACAACTCTCCATCTTTTACCCTTTCCATACAAAATGAAAGGGAAATGGTCTGTCCTGCACACTGGCAGATTTTTGCAATTCCATAGGACATTAAGCACTATAGAGACCGATCATATAGTAACAGTGAAAGTAGGAATGTTGGTTGCTGTCTGACACCAGAAGTTACCCAACTTTGGCTATAGTAATATCTAGACTAAATTAATATAATGTCTTGTGTTATATTAAAATGAGGCTGCCCTTAAATAAATTCTAGGAGCTACACCTAGTTCATAACATAGTGTCAAGACTGTCAAATAGAGATGGAAAGACTACTTGAAAATATTCAAAAAATGGTCAAAAGACATTTTTTTTGTGTCAAGAAACCCTGACAAGATGAATCCTGGACAAGAACGTTCATAGTTCAGGACTTACTGTGTGCAAACTTCACATGTGGTTGTTTTGCAGAGGAAGCAGCATTTTCTGCATTGAACATAAGATTTCTATGCAGAAATGTTTATTCCTGTGCAAACAATTTTCATTTTCTACTGAGGGAAAAAAATGTAATTGGGAATTTGTTCTGCAGAATAGTTGCACATGGTTGATTTGCATAGAAAACAACATTTTATGTGCAGGAAGCAGCATATTTTATATGCAGAAAATTCTTTTTCCCATATAGAAAATGCTATTTTCTATGCAGAACAACTATGTGAATTCTGCACAGAGTAAGTCCTACATTGCAAATAGCCTTTGAAAACTGCATGGTTTTCAAAGATGTTCTTATGGTGGGAATAAATTTGCTGAAATTGCTTGTGGCTACTTTCAAGAAGAAACTTAGTGAATAGTTATATCCCTGCTATGACTTCCTAGTGTAAATATATGAAGGAGGAATTAAAAGAGTTACACCTGCTCTACTTTTTGCTCCATGGAATTCAAGAGTACTGACCTTGCTCTTGAACAGTCTAAATAGCCTGAGAGTGGAGATCGGAGTGGAGAACAATGTATTGGAAGAGAGTATTGAGTAGAGAGCCAGAAGCAATGGCTTGAGCATTGGATTAGAATTCTGGGACAGCAGTGTTCAGATTCCCACTCAACCACAAAACCCATTGGCTGACTGTGGAGTGGCCCAGTCTGCTTTTCCTTCTCACAGACTGGAGTGGCAGCTTCCTTCCCAATTTGCTATAGCACGCTGCTTCCATCCCTTAGATAATCCTGCTTCTATCTTTAAAACCACCGCCTTAGTGGAGAAAGGGCAAAGCCTCTCAGTTTTTAGTCAGAATGATTTTCTGATCTGTGGTAGCATGTTTCTGGTTGATTAAGATTAATGGGAAATACTCTACTGAGAGAATTTATATAAATATAATGTAATCTTTATTGAAAGAACAAACAGGGGAAAGTTATTGGGTGTCATAAGTAATTGCAAGCAATACAGAACTTCAGAAGGTGTTTATCCAGTTTCTTACAGCTTTACTCAGTGTACAGGCAGAAAACATTCATACGCACACACACAGGCCTTTGGCTTCCCTTTTGGTCAAAGGCTTAATTCCCAAACCAGGGTCACACTTTCTGACCCAACTCAAAATGGCTTAGTTTCTCCTCTCTCTCTCTCTTTCTCTACCACTGAGAAGACAACCACGCTTATTCAGACAACCCCTCCAGGCGACTGAAAGCTCTAACTTAAAGCTCTCTCTCTCTCCCGCACTTTCTGGGAATATTACTGAAAAAATCTAAGTCACTGTGTCTTCTATATAGATCTTCACAAACCTCAACCTCTCCCTCTCATCAGTGGGCTGGGTTTTTCTCTTACAGAGCCACAGGTAGGGAGCAGCACATCACGTATTCAAGGTAATGTGAACCTTGGATTTTAATCAAATTGATTAAATCAAATTGTTGCTGGGGCTGGCCTGCCATTCAGGCTAGTCACACTCCCACTCACAGTGAACTTGGCCAAGTCATACTCTCTCAGCCTAAGACAAAGTGACTGACAAATTTCCTCTGAATAAATTTTACCAAGAGGACCCTAGTATAGGGTCACCATAAGTCAGAGTTGACTTGAAGTCTCATAAAAACAACAAATGAAGTATTATAGTTCACTACTCTTCAAAATATATTTCTTTTGTAGGCCTACAAGGTACCTAACACTGTTGACATTGTAGTTAGCAGTTTAGTATACTCTTTGATAACTGCAAAGGGGCTTACTTAACTGATTCAAACATGTTGGCAACTTGCACACACATATGCAAGAGCTCTTGTGGATGCAACAAAAATCTCCGTAGAGTATGCTGGACAGTAAATCTTCTGTTCAATTTGATTAAAATCCAAGGTTCACATTACCTTGAATACGTGATGTGCTGCTCCCTACCTGTGCAGTGAGACTAGAAAACACAGTTGCAAAATAAATACATACTCAAAATCTCCATGCACAGCATATGTAGTATGTCAAATCTAGAAGACAGAAAACCCACAGGGAACCCTATTATCTCTTTGAGATAACAGTTTGACAAAACCCACAGCCTGCCTCTTCTCCTTCTCCAATCCATCTTACTCTAACATATAGCACAGCAGAAAAATCAAAAGTAAAGGTAAAATAAAGAAGCTGGGCAATTTTTCTGTATTCTGTAGATATACCAAATGCTGAGCAAAGTGACTGTTTGGGATTGTCCTTGGCAACTAAAATTATCATGGGTACCATTTCTTCAGAACACTCCAGGGACTGAAGCAGGGGCAGGGAGGAAATCTCTTCACCACTGGTGTCTCCTCTATACACAGACAGGCACATTTGGGTATAATCCTGTGTACATTATACTATACTGTACTATGCAATGTTATGTTGTATCATACTATTATTGGAGTAATACTAATAGTATAGTTGTAAATAGGCACACTATTTCACTGGAGAAAAATAACAGCAGGATCTCTGTCACAGTTCCCCCTCACACTAGAGACCACTCATGGCAGAGGGATGTAAGCATCACTTTCCCCATCCTGGTTAACAGCAGAACAGTTGCTCACAGCTGCCTGGTAAATGAAGAGTGGAGGACTTTTCAGACCCTACATATACTCTGAACTAGCAAATGCATAGAGACCACAAATGAACCATTCATGATATTAACCATTTACAAACTCTTCACTATAGGTTACACATTGATAATTGATGTTGTGAAATGCAGTGGAATTACTTGGTACTGGTGTCTCTAATAATAATTTCCCCAGTGCACTGGATACAAGAAATCTGTTCATTGTTTCCTTTGTATTCATAACCAAAGCCAGGGAAAGCAAAGGGCAAACTACTTGTTGTGTACTTGAATAGGAAAATTACACATGCACACACATAAAATCCAAGTTTGATAAAAATAGCCTCTGTAGATCTCCCGTAGGTGGTTGTGAGAAGAAATGCATCTTGCCTCAATAGAGAGGCTTATAGGAGAGGCTTGTAAGACATTTCAGAGAGAAAAAGTACACACAAAAGAATGTGATATTTTAAAAAGCAAATGACTAAAAATACAAACAATTGGGAAAATGTACAGATAAGCTTTAATCAATAAATAAAATGTATATGTTGAGTAACATGTGTAACTAAATGAACACATTAAGAAAGAAAATACATACAAATGTGTATAAATTTCAATATGGGGAGTACGCAAAATTTCACCACTTGGGCATGGGGAAAAAATGTGAAATTGGGATTCAGAGAGGTGCAATGAAATTCAGATTTAAATATTTTTTACATCCCTGGCATTTTCCAGCATCTCAGTGTTACCCTGATTTCTGGAGTCCCGTGGGGGACACCTCAACGTGCTCCAAATAATGGGGAATGGGAATTAGCCAGAGCACAAGCTGTAGCACGAGAGGCAGGGTAACCTAGAGAGATCTTAAACCCAATGTTTACGGGGTCAGACCGAGTCAAAAACCAAGCAGAATGAAGTTATAATTGTTTTCTTTATTTTAAAGACTGTCACTGCACACTTACGTACTCACTCACGCAGACCTAAGAAAATAAAGGGAGGAAATTCGATAGGGGATTTCAAGAAGGGTTTTCAGGGGAGATACTACACCTGATCCTGTAGCCTGGGTAGCCAGAAGAAATTCAGTAAGTCTGAAGCGGAGATTCTCAGCACGTGGAAGCTGAGGGGAAGGCTCGGCAAATGGAGCGGTAGCAAGGCGGGATGACAACCGTGAGCGATCTGAAGAAGCGCTCAAAATCAGGGGTTCTTATAGGGAGAAATGTGCCTGTAGGGTAGTCCATTCCCAGGGAAAACAATGGGTTTCGGGTTGGAGACAAAGCCTCCGAAAGGTCAGCACTTAAGATGATTGGATTTTGACGGAGTTGTCAATAGTGCAGACAGTATGCAAATAGGGAGTGCTTGACAGTTGGGTAGTCAGAAGCACTAATCTCGTCAAGCTGACTGTTCAGGGCAGAGAATCTTTTGTATGTTTGATGCACACTTAACTTAAGTTTTAAAGTGTACTTGCCTGGAAGTCTCCTGAAGCTGCATGCCGGAAAATTAGTGGCCTGCCTGGGATTTTTCAGCCGTTCGGCCGTGTCCGTGTGCGTGCTTATCCGGGGGCCTCACAAGCACGTGGAGAGGAACAGTTTGGGAATGGCCAATCTTTTTAAATTATATTTGGCAAGCCCTGGGCTCGGACTATAGACCACAGTAACATCTGACTTAAAATAATGGAAGTCTTGTGTGTTCCCTCACTTCTAGGCAAAGTTAAATAAAGACAGCCTCACTGTGTTTCCTTCTCTTTCCCCTGAGGTTCCTCTGTACATCTCAAAATTTTGATCCCAAAGTGGCAACATTAGTATCATCAGCAGTTTGTACCTTGTTTGATTTATTAATTAACTGTATTTATGTCCCACCTTTTTTTAATTGAGCTCAAGATGGTATAAATAGCTTTCTACATCCTCATTTTAGCCCCTCGAAACCCTGTGAGGCAAAGAAAGCTAAAATAGGGTCACTCTCTCATGGTCACAGTGAGGTTCTTGGGTTAGTAGAGATTCAAATATTGTTCTCCCAAGTTTTTGTCCAGTATTCTGCTCAAATAGCTGTTATTAACAATGAATAAAAGGACACTTAAGGGGAATATATTTATAAAAGAACAATGAATCTTGAACTTCAGCTCTTACCTTGTAAACATGGTTTCTAACTGAAATACAGATGTTCTCTCCCTATTCACTATTATAATTTTTGGACATTTAAAGTCTCTCCTCACAATCTGTCAGCTAGTAGCATAAAAGATGGGAACAAAGCTTGCTTCAACCATGATTAGTTTGAAACCATGGGGAGCTTTAAAAAGTACTACCAAATAAATATTTATTATACTATTCTTTTGGAAAAAATGTAAAAGGAAATGGATTTCAGATAGACAGTGAAAAATCTAATTCCTATCCATGAATGGAAAAGGAAAAAAAAAAAAGTGATTTGAAAGTATTCACGTAGCACAGCAGCCGTTCGTACAAAGCATACAGAAGAATGACAAAATATAATAATCAGCCTTTTAAAAAAATGCATAGGGTGGGTCCATTTACACCAGATTAAAGTTTCTGCGCATGAAAATTTTTCATCCAGTACTATGTCTTTCTTCCAAAGAGTTACTCATTTCATTTAACATAGAACTTGACTTCAACTTATGGCAACCATATGAATGAGAATCCCCATGTAACCCTCTCATGAACAGCCCTGCTTATGTCTTCCAGACTCAGGGCTGTGGCTTCCTTGATAGAGTCTATTCATCTATAAAGCAGTCTTGTTCTTTTCCTACTGATTTCTACTTTATCAAGCATTATTCTCTTTTCTGGGAAGTCTGGGCACATCATCAGAAGGCATGACAGTCTAAGTTTAGTAATCTTGGCTTCTAGGGAGAGTTCAGACTTGATTTGCTCTGGGACCCATTCATTTGTCTTTTTAGCAGTCCAGGGTATCCACGGAAATCTTCTCTACCACGGCATTTCAATTCAGTTGATTCTCTTCCTGTCTTCTTCACTGTCCAACTTTCACAACCATACAAAAAATTTGAAAATACAATGGCATAGAAAATCCTAACTTTAGTATTCAATAGTATTTGCCTAACCCTCACTACCATCATGTATGACTTTCTGTCTGAATGCCAATCAGGAGTTATAATCTCTCTGTATGAGATCCATCCACCTTTGCAGATGACTGGCACAGAAGTGCCAACACAGCAGAGATGCAGATTTTTGCTAAATTCAGTCTCACATGTAGAAATTAAGGATTTCAAAAGTTTTCTCCCCATTAGGTGAGATAACAAAAGTTGTTGTGCATTCTTGAATTATTTTTACCTTTACTTTTTTTTGAAAAATAAATCATTTGTGCGAAGCCTTTCTGTTATACAAAAATACATGGTTTTATACTAAACCATGGCTTCTTCAGATGATATAGCGTAAAAAGGGTAAAAAGCTATGTGTAAACATAATACACTTTTTTAAGGCAAGGAGGGGGACTACCACTCCGTATGGACATCATTTACACTTGAGTGATTTGAATGCACAGTTTTGGTTTAATTCCAATTCCAGCTGGAGATTTTAATATGACAAATGGATTGGTGAACCTGAAAATTTTGAATATGCAAAGGGGAAATTATTTTCTATAGTCAGATTCTGACTGGTGGCTTCTCTCCTGTCTCATTTCACATAATACAATTCAGAAATAGTTTCCTTGTACATTGCTTCCCTTTAATATTCAAAGAAAATGATCACTGTTCAGAAGAAAGAGTTGCATTCTGTTCAAACATACCAGGAGGCATAAAATTTGTCTCCAGGAGAGAGGGATGTAAAATAAATGATACAAATATAGCAGCTGGAGAGATACGCAGAACACAAGCAAAAGCAGAAAGAAAGGACAATTGAGAGCTGGCAGTTCTTATAGCAAAAAGATACAAGGGAGGGGTTAGATGTGACATGGATTCAACATCACATAGTAGAGCATTTTGGAGGATCCAAGATGGTGGCTGCCCCTGTGTTGTGCAACACAGTTAAGTACTTGTATCTCCTAAGAAAGTAGTGCTACCATTGCCCATTGGGCAAAATGAGGGTTGAGGGGAAAAAACGGTGAATGGATATGATAACTGGGGAACTCAATAGCTTCAGGGATGGCAATCATAGCAGGTGGCAGAGAATGATGACATATTCCCAAAAGCTCATTGTGAAATACCAATGTGCTGTAGTTGAGTTGGATTTTGTGGTATTGGCCTGATTTCTTGGAAGATCCATTCATGTTGCTGCTCCCAGAAAAGGCACTAGTTGACTACGGGCTTGCCACTCTGTCATAGCTTCACATCCTTTATGGGACCATTGTGAGGAAAAGGTGAAGAGGAGGAGAGCCATGTATACCACCCTGAGCTCATTGGAGGAAAGGAAGGATATAAAATATAGCTAACTAATAAAATAATAAATAAATCTCATCATCAGTATAGCATTGTGATGATATCCCATCATCTGGGTGTCCCTGATTGCTCTCACGATGTGACTAATCCACAAAGGAAAGATGTAGCAGAGGCATGTAGGGAAAACAAAGACAATGAATTCTGTTAGAGTGGAGAAACATGAATAAACTCACACCAAGATCTTCAACTAGTCAAAATTTTCATCCACTGGCATTTTTATCCCTGCATGCAAAATCTTGAAATTTTACAATCTAAGGGAAAATTTCCAGATAGAATTTCAATATTTCAGTGTTAATTATCTCTATATCTTTCAATTTCCCTTCTTTGCCTTCTCCGTCTTCCTCAGTCTCCTTTTGTGCTGCTACTAAAGAGTACACTTTTCCATCTGTTCTGAAGCATACACAGTCTAGACCAGATGTGACCTGCAATTTGCCGAATGGGAGAAGAACATACAGACTGCTGTCTGCCATCTGTTGGTACAGAAACCAGCAGAACCATGTCTTGGCATTTCAACAGATTTTTTCCCAGTGGGAAGTAGCAAATAAAAATCATGTTCCATTTCTTTTGTTCTTTCTTTCTTTCTTTTTTTTAAAAGAACACTTCTGACAGCTTCTTTGCACCAAAAGCATCTTGGGATAAAGCTGTGACAGGTAATGTCTAAATGGCTTCACTCTGAAAATGACTTTACACTTCCTATAAATACACTCTTTTTCTGCCACAAACAACAGTTCAAAAACCCATCTCGGCACTCGTTAGAACACCACACAGGGGAGCTGCTCTTAGAAGCGGGTTGGTCTGAAAAAGAGATCTGTTCTTTTTGCTTCCACCTTTGTTTCAGGATACATGAAAAGAATCCTGGGAGGACTGGAGTTAATGAGGCAGGTGTTAGTAGCAGTTGCAAACAAAAAGTTCCTAACTCTCACAGCTTTCCACATCTGAGCAATACCACCGCTGAGCAGCTTGCTCTTAATTTTTAAAAGGATAGAGATATAACCTAACAGGTGGCCTTTTGTGTCATCCGCTTAGCAATCTAAACCATTTGGCTCTTCTTTTGTTGCTGCGTTTATTCCTGGGATCCAGTCATGAAGACCCAGGTCTACAGATATGTAATGAAACAGGCAGGATTTAAAAACAAGTGGAAGAACATTTCACAGCCTCCCAGGACACTCTGTCAATAATCGTAAAGTAGCCATTGTGGAGCAAAGAAACTACTTAGAGATATTAGTGCTAAAGATTGTTGAATTACAGTTCACTGGGATGGCAAGTCTAGAACCAGCCTCATAGAGTGACACTGATAAGAAAGATCCTCCCTAGTCCTTGATCATCATAACATTAGGGCTAATGGTGTCTTTACAGCCCCACTACACTAAAGAAACATCTGTAGCCTTTTCACACTATCCATTTATAGCATTATAATTTCATTTTCAGTATCATGGTTGCATGGAATCCTGACATTGGCAATTTAGGGAGGAATTGTTACCCCAAAGCTTGGTGACTCAGAGATCCACCCATGATGCCAGTGTCTCCATGAAATGATGGACAATATTAGCTCAAAAAGGAGACCTGGGGAGGGGGGACCTTACAAGCTTTTTTACACCTGTTTATACTGGTACTAATGCATGGAAGAACCAGCTGAAGATTCAAAAGTAAGCTTGTTTGTTTTATTTGGGGGAATTAACAATCACACACACAAGATCCAAGCAGTCTTATGATCACACAAGGCTAACTGAAGGAAAGGGAGGAAAAGTTGGATATTTACCAATCCAGCAGAGAAGACACAAAGTGATGTGACTTAGTCTGGGAGTCCCTGGATAGTACACAGACAGAAACTGGAGCAGCAGAGTGATGACCAGCAACCAGTGTATTGCCAGTTGGCTAGCCCAGAACTCAGATTTAAATACCCAATTTCTGCCAGAAGAGTGAATGTGTTAATGGCTCTCTGGCAGAGTAGACAGTGGAGTCTGGAGAGTGGACAATGGGGTCTGGAATGAACTAACGGCCTTAGCATTAGGTGACAAAGGACTGATGGGAATTGTGATAGCTCTTTGATCGCTGGGCAGAAGGAAAGGGAATAAAGGAAGACCTTGCTGAGGCGTGGGAAGAGAGTTGAAAATAATTAATTTAGCTTTAGGTCCCATTGTCTCTGGAGGTTTTGTTGATGAACATTTGCAAGTCCATTGCAGCTGGAGTTCCCCAATGGTTTCTTAATTATGACCTGGCCATGCCTTCAGGTCCTGCCTGACCTAGTTTTCACACATGTTCAACTAGTCCTTTCTCTTAGCCAACATGAGCATGCAGCCATAACAGTGTATAATTTATATTTATGCCAATTAATATTTGCCAATTAAACTAAATGTGGGAGTGTATACCCTGGTAACAGAGTGCTTCAAATTGTCAGCCAGAGAGCTCTAGTGCCTCACCAAATTACAAACCCCAATATTGGATAGGGTCAATCATGAAAATTAAAGTGGAATGGTTGTTCTATAATTGCAATGTGAAAAGATCTCTGGTATAGTCCTGGATGTATGATAATAAGCAGTGGCAGAGCTTGGAGTGTGTGAAGGGTGGATGGGAGGGGAGGGGACAGGGCTACTGCATGAGGGGCATGGCCACTATGTGTGGCGGCATGGCCAGGGCTCATGGGAAATGGCTTCGGGCTGGGACACCCCAAAAAACATTGCCACCCAAGGCAAACTGTCACCTCCATCCCTACACAACTGATAATAAGTGCAGGATGCAGAGATGTCCACTATGTGTTAAAGGTTGAAGGTTTGTACACTCAAGGAAGCTAGTCATGACATCAAGTGTTTAGAATGGGAAAAAAAAGCAACAACAGACAGTTTGGTGTCATTTTAAGACTAAGAAGAGTATTATTTTCCTTTTGTTTTGATTTTTGGCCATAAGTTTTCACAGACTCCAGTCCACTTCATCAGATGCAAAGGGCTGGAATTCAAAAAAGCTTATGCCAAATAAAACATCTTCGTATTTTAGGTTCCACAAGACTTTTTGTTTTGTTTTGTTTTTGCTTCAACAACTATATCCACACGTTTGAGATTCTTAAAATATAAGTCATCATAAACTGAAAAGATAGAAAGCCTTTTCCTTTAAGTGTTAAAGAACATTTGAATGACTTTCAGCCCTAAGAACTTGCGCTAGACTGTGGTATCTCCATACGAGGGGAAAACATGCTGTTAGAACTGTCTTAGCCAAGTTTCCTGTCCTAGGGGTGGCCTCCAAAGAAGAAAGATCAAGGAGACAATGTTTATTGATCAACTGAAACCCAACATCACTGTAAAGAAAGAGCTAAAAGAAGCTGTACTGTTTATCACTGGGATTTAACTGATCATGGTGATAGATGGTAATTAACTGATCTCCTTCATGTGGTTCTTAAGCCCAGCATTTGAGCACTCCTACCAATACCAAGACATGACTGAAACTGGCATTTCCTGACAAAATATCTCATATTTTTGCATAATAATTTCTTAAAAATGAAATACATTTATTATGTTTATGCATAATATTTTATATTTTTTTTCTATGAAATCATAGAAAAAAGATTTGCACAAATGTATAGTGATCATCTCTTTGTATGAAGCACTATCACCAGAAGTCTAATTTGGGCTAATGGGTTTCATGTCACACTCAATGTATTAATTGGATTACTGAAAACCAGGATGTTTGTGCTTTCTCAAAGTTTTGTGAAGGGATAGTGTTCATCATGCTCTTTTCCCTGTCAGAACTTTCTACATTTAATTCCCCTCCCATCTCACAGTCTTACCTCACCATGGCAAAGATACTCTTTGACTTTTATGGAGTAAATATCTGCCAGCGTAAATACAAAAGAGGTCTTGTGACAAAATATTTATGCTGGGGGCATGGAAACAGTACCAATTAAAAGAAGGCGTCGGGGAGTAGTCTTCAGTGGCCACTTGGGCTGGGGGCAGAGATGTACCTTCAGATATGAGCCAGCTACTATTCTACAGCTGGGGTGAAACATTGCACAAGAAGGTACTAGATAATTCCTTGTACAACATCATGAAAAATTATGCAAATATAAATGATCAAGAACTCCATGCAGTCTATATATACTGGATAACAATATCATGAAAGACTGGATAACACATTTGGTATTGAATCGTATGACTAAAGTCTAGAAACATTTCTACTACTATAAACCTGCCAATCTTTAAGATACCATAGAAGATTTTTCAGAAAAAGGTTTTGGAACAAGTTTGGATTCTGGCAACTTAGGAAAAAGTGGAATTTGGAAGGAAGAAATTTGGTAGAGGAAAATGCAACTGCTAGGTTCTAGGAAAGGGAGTTGCTTATCCAAATGTAGCCCATCTTCAGGAAAAACCTGTAATGTGGGAATCAATTTTGGATTTGCACCTTACGATTTTTTTAAAAGATAATATTTAGTCTAAAACTCCATATATGTCTGCTCAGAAGTAAATTTCACCAAATTCAAAGAGATTTACTCCTAAGCTTCAGCCTAAACTATGTGTGGGGAAGTCTAATAATTTCAGTTTTCCTCACATTCATTTTTTTTCTTAATTTTAAGTATTTTTCTTTAACCACCAGTTATCTGACTAGCAGATGCAAAAGTAAAGATGAACCAGGACAATTTAAGGCAATTATTGAGAGTTTAGACTAAGGAAGGGTGAGAATTCAATTTTTTTTAAAATAAGAAATTACAAAAATTTGCAATTTCTTTATATTCAGGATGAGGAAAAAAATCAATGGCCAGTAGAAGCCTGCAAGGGAATCAATGGGAGGGATCATCTGTTTTTTATTAGTATTACCTTCAAATTTCCCTGAAATAACTCTTCAACCTGTGAAAGGGAATGAAACTGGGATACTATTTTGTGTAGAGTTACTCTTGTTTTAAAGCAGTTTTCAGTATCTGCAGAAGATGTAAAATTAATACCAGGTGCAGGTAGTGGAGAAGAAAAATGGGGGGATAAGTAGGCATTCCTACACTGCAGCATCGATTTTTAAAGCTAATGTGGATCTGAGACCCAAGAAAGCAGCACTTCGCAAACGTTTTATCAACTAGATTTTTCAAACTTTACCATGCTTCCTTCTGTGCCATACTAACAAGTGTTAGCTATGGTGCCACTGTCTTTGTCTCTGAGAGATCCTCTGCCAGTGTAACTCCACCCCCACCGCTGCCAAGTAGCTGTTTGGCACAGTTAATCTGAATCCCAGGCAAAAGTCTATCTGACATGGGAGATCCTTGGAGCACTACTGCTGAAATCATAGCTTCTTGCCTTACAGGAGCATGCAATCCCAGCACCATCAATGGTAGTACCATTGGTGGGAGTTTCAACTCCATAACAACTAAACTATGTTCATAATATTGATTTACATGGTGTTTGTAGAATTTAGAATTAGTTTGTAGAATTTTTAGAATTAACCAAACTCTAGGGATATCACCCTCCTGGACTTTCAATCACAATGTGTAAATCATAGCAAAATACTTCCTTCTGTCTCATCACAAAGGAATAAAAATGAGTACACATTTTGAGGCCAAATACCTGAAGACAAGACACAAAATAAAATATTTACTTTACAATGCTTACCATTTGCACACCCCTCCTATTTCCAGGAAGCAATGCAACAAAATGTGGTTGAGTGCGGGAGATTTCATAATCCTGCTTTTCCTCAAATTATTGAGTCAATTTTGTGATTTTTTAAAATTTTTTAAATTTATTTTTTTGTCTGAATCACTGTTTCTCACAAGCTCTCGATCACACCATGCACTCTGATCCCAAGGTGACTGTGTAGGGTGGGAGTGGGCAATTTTGATAGGCCTAGAAATCAGTTGCTATCTGGTCACAAAAGTGCCAGCCCCCAAAGATGACAAGCAACACTGGAAGTGGTGAGACAGTTGGATCTGGGGTTGATTTTTTTTTTTTAATGTTAAACAGCTCAGGGATACCTTGCAGCATATTTAAAAAGAGGCTTCCAGGATAATTAAATCACTTCTTTTCCAGAGAAAAGTCAATATCAGGCATCTGGGAAGGTTCAGGGTCACAAAACAGACTTGTGGGCCACAAGTGGCCTTTGGGTCACACTTTTGTTTATTCTCTACCACCCACTTTCACTGTGCCTCAAACAGCAAAATATTTTGAACCAGCCCTGTGCAATAAACTGTGGTCATTTCCACACCACACAGTTGTAGTGTTATTATTCCACTTTCAACATCCTGTGGAATTCTGGGGTATGTAGTTTACTGAAGTCCAAGAGCTCTCTGGCTGAGAATTCTAAATGGCCCTCCCTACAAAACCCAGGATTCCATGGGATGTTGAAAGTGGAATAATAGCACTATAACTGTGTAGTGCTAAAATGGCCTATGCTTCTTGTATCTCAACCAACCATTTCAGATGTCATTCATTCATAAAACCTGCCTTCACCTGAATAAACAAGGAAGAAACACTCATTCAAAATAGCTGCTAAGATTTCCTCAGGAGGTGTTTGTCACTTCCTTCCATGGGATTTCAGTTTCCCTAAATGTTCACGAGTTTTGAAGTGGGCTCAGATTTGACGCCCAATTATTCATCTCCCTCTACTGAAGTGCCAAGGCTGGAAGAGACAGACTGTTGATTGAGTTCCTCTGTGCCAGTTTAGAAAGTGATATGTTGTCAGGTGTATATGAGGAGATGTCTGAACATGAAAATAGAGAGCAGGAAGCCAACAATGAAGTACAAACACAGTGTTCTTCTAACATGAAACACAATCTCTGGAAAGTTAAGTCCTTTCCATCCCAGGAAATCTTATTCCATCCTCCATTTTAAAATATGAGAGCTTTGGTGACACCCGAAACACGGTGTCACAGAGGGGAAGCATTGGGCAAAAAGATAAATCTTGCTGCTTCTACTCTGTTTGTGCTATGAACGGCAGCAATCAGTCATGTGGCAAGCACGCTGCCAAAGAAAGTTTAGCTGAGGCAGGAGCCATTCTGAACAGGGATTAATGGGAAAGCAAAAATGATCTTTTCATATTCTCAGCCCTCATAATGTACGGCAATCTGTCATTAGGCGGGACTGGGAATCAATTAAGCATGAATGATGCATATGAGTGTGGAATTTGACCTTAACAAGTTGTCTTGTCTCCTACCTTGATGTTTCCATCTGTTTTGTGCAAAGAATGTTCCAATAATGCCATGAGGAGGCAGATATGATTTCCGAGGGAACAGTCATTATGGGCCACTATCTTCCCGGTCCTGATAAGTTTAATCCAAGTTGCCTGGGAGGGAAGAACTCATAAAATGCTTTATCTGAAGGAAGTGCAAAAATACTCATAAACTCAAAGGTTAATCACTGCACCAGGGGAACAGATGAAGGAGACTGGGCAGTTTTACAGCCTTCAATGTGCTGTCCTTATTAATCATCTTGCTTGGTTCCTTTAAATATGCCCCGTGCATTTATGTTTGAGAGTCAAATGGAAGGGAAGATGGTCTCGGAAAATGAAGATAGAAGGCCTGATAAGATCACACAGGAAAAAAAAACCCTCACTGTTTATCATGCTTCCTGCTACCAGGGATGAGAATCAAGGTACTAATGATGAGATTCAAAGCCCTAAATGGCTTGAGAGCTCTTAGCTGAGGGAACACTTTTCCTTATATATATATCCTTAGAGGCCTGTTTTGTGCCAGTGGTGAAGCCATTTCAGTGCCATGTGAAAATATGCCTTGTTTACTAAAGTACTTGTGGTTTAACAGATTTCATCCAAATCTGCATAGATGTGTGCTTTCAAATTGTCTTAAATAACCTTAACTTGTTTTACAATCTATTGTTTTAACTTGGCAGATAGTTTAGCATGCTTCCAGCTTATTCAAAACCTTTTTAACTAGTTCTTATTTGTTTTAAAACCATTCAACTGATTTCACTCTAAGCTACCCTAAGATCCTTGTAGATAGGGTGGATATAACCCTTTAAATAAATAAAGTGTGTTGAGGTTGAATGACAGCACAGAAAAGGCCAATGGAAAATCATTATCTAAAATTATCCACCCAAGATCCTATAAGGGGCTGGAAGAGCAGAAGGCCCTACTGGTGTGGTAATGTGGGATCACCATTGCTTTCTATTGCATATGGGGAAACCTGTATTTGGAAAACACACTTCTGCTCAGATAGTGAGTCCTGGATACCTCATTGCACAAGCATTGAAAATGTCAAAATCACTTGCATTGCATCTGTGGCACAAATGGATTGACCCAATAGGATCTTGATCATGTTATCTGTCTGTTATTCACTCATATTTAGTTACCAGGAATATTTCTGGTTGAGGAGAAACTAGAAAAGATAAAGGAAAATGATGGTCTTGGCCTCACATTCTGGAGACAATTACTGGGACAACCACCTGCAGCTGTACCGTTCTCTGCCTACGTGTTTTCAGTTCAGTTCACAAAAATTCGTCTCAATATACAGTCGGCCCTCCACATTTGTGGGTTTCACTTTTGTGGATTTGATTATTCACGGATTATTTGCTGTCACCTCTGGTACCTCCCTATGCCACTGTTAATAGAGACTGCAAGCCTCGTGAGACTGAGAAACTGAAAATGAGGCTTGTGAGTCCTATTGAAAATGGTGTGGGGCAGCAGTGGAGGTGGCAGTAAGCCCCACCAGCCACCCACTTCTGTGTTGTGAAGGAACCCTGATGCCTCAAAGGAATCCATGGTGGTTGGATATTGTGATCATACTTTTTGTGCATGTTAAATATGGTTTGGGAGGGCCTAGAGTTATTCACCGTTCTTCCACTTTCACGGGGTCCTGTGCCCATAACCCTAGCAAATGTGGAGGGATGACTGTATTAAACTGAGTTATGTAGGAAGTCTATGTCATATGTTCCTTCCCTACACTGCCCATTCTTAGCATGCTGCAACTGAAAATACCTTGGGGTCTCTCTCTCTACACACACACACACACACACACACACACACGCACACACACAGAACTAAGTCCAATTGCTTGTCCTAACTAGATTAAATCCATTGAATCAATGAAACTTAACATAAGTCCATTGAATCCTATTGATTCAATTAGCAAATTCCATTGATTCAATAGGTCTACTATAGTTGTAAATTAATATTTAGATTTAGTTCACAAATTCCTGCTATGAAACTTAAATATACTTGGGTAACCTAGAAAGTAGTGCAATATCGTTATCCAATTAATCATCTTGTTGTCTTTTTTTTTAAAAAAAATTATCCAATTTTAACATAAAATGTACATGCACATAGATTCTCCTCGTTCACACAAAATAAGAGGAGTTTAAAATTACCTTGTGACCCAGTCATTAAGATGTATGACTATATATATTATTTATATATATATATATATATACACACACACATATATATAATCTCCTTGAATTATGTGTATCTGAAAAGACAAGAGAGGTTCCTGTTTTGAAAAAAATATGATAAACTCCCTGCACAAAAAGCACTGGAATATATCAGTTTGTACTGGGTAAGAGTGTACAAACTCAATGTGAAGAGTAAAGAAATCTGATTTGACTATACTTGCTCTTTAGTCTCCTGTGTTGTCACAAGCAAGGGAGATGAAACCCTGTTTATGTTCCTTCCAGTCCCAATAAGCCAACTGTCCAAGGTGTGTTGCATATATGTTTTTCACTGTTTGTTAATTCAAAAAACATGGAAACAGAGAACTGGAAAAGTCTTACAGCTTTTCCCCTTATATTCAAAAGGGAAAGGAAGCTATAGACATATCTGTATGTTTTCCACCACCACTTATTACTCAGGAATCTGTATTGAAATTCATGCACTTGCACATGCACACACAAAGTTAAGGAGATGAACTTTGTCTTTGAGTTTTGCTCAGACACCAAACTTTGACTTCTGCACACAGACATTTGGCCAATCCTGGTTTTATGAAGGGTTTCTACTGCTTACTTGTTGTTCTTTCTATGGTAATTTAACTACTGGTTTTATTTTTAACAAAGTGTCTCATTGGTTTATTTCTAAGCTAGCATCCATTTGTCAGTTGACCCCTCCCTTCCATTTTATTCATGAGAAGGTTGGACTACTGTAGTTCATTGGGGAGATGAAGTATACTGTACTCCTACTTTTCTTCTACTTCTCTGTTGGAAAGTAGAAAAGGTCAATATTCTCTCTGTAATTTCAGGGATGACAGTTTGGGGGGAAGGAACCATATTTTTCCAACAGCAAATGTAATTACGGCAATGCCCTTTTCTCCCTTTCTGCCTTTGCTTAAAATTACAATCATCATTCATTTGTGACATGGCAAGTATCCAGGCAAACTTTCCTATAACCATGTGGAAAGGAACTAACCACAGCTCTTGGATTAGAGGTATGGATTCTAGAGGTGCACGTGCATCCTTCCAAATTGTTTCCATCTGAAGGGAATCAGAATTATGGTTCTAGCAAAACCAAGTTCTTATTTCACTTTTCAACTCATTATAATAATTTCCATTTTACATAAGTGGGCCTGGTCAGCTACCACAACTGTCACAAAAATCGGCTCTTTAAAACAAGCTGACAAACAGCCATGGAGGTAATTTTTATCATCTTACATGAAGAAAATAGAAGGAGCCTTTTGTATAGCAGCCAGTGACTGGTATCTTGTTGATACACTAGGGCAGTGGATGTCCATTTTCCAGGGTCGCTCAGTTTTCCTGACGGCAGGGGGAAAAAATCTGTCATCTCCAAACACTGTATTTCTAGAATGCTTTTATTTCCTTCACTGTGAGAGTGCCTACAGCATTTTCCTTCCTGCTGCCTCTGTTTTCACTAGCATAGTTCCACCACCATAGTCTACCAATGTTACGCTAGCTTAGGTAACAATAGGATCACAGTTGCAGGGCTGAAGCAAGACATAGACATTCTTGGAGCTTATGCATTTAATTCAATAGGATGACAAGCAGATAATCACAACAAAATTTGCATCCATCGATCTCACGAAGTCTCTTGTAAGTGTGATGAACTCTGGATGCAATTCCATGACTATACAACAGGAGACAGATAAGGAGGCAAGAGTGACTGTGAATATGTGAATGTTACCTCACCTTTTCTGCCATCTGAACTTTTTGAATGTGAGAGGAGTTATGGAAACTTGCATTAGAAAGCATTCAACTACTCATTTTGTTCATTCTGCCTCTACCTACAAGAACACTCCCATGGACCTCCATCAGTTCCTTCATTCATGTTACCAGCACGTCATCTCTGATGTTTACTGTAAGCTGCTGCTAAAAGTTTGATATGATAGGCTTACTCTGTTCTCTGACAGCAGTCTTCATGTACAGGTAGAGTGGTGACTTTCATTTAGGCCATTTCTGCACCTCACCAGTTCCTGCTGACATCCTGTTGGGATCCTGGCAGTGCCTTTACTGGGATGGGAGTGCAACAGAAACACTCCCCTCTGCACCTGGCTGGCTCACTGCAGAAGGGACTGTGAGTGACATGCGCCTGCCTTCCACCGCACAGCCGGCCTCTTCCTCATGCTGCGCTGGGGAAGGAAGCATCTGCTCTTGCTTCTACCCCTTCTGCACGGCCAGGGGTGATAGAAGCATTGAGCAATTGCAGGCACTTAATGGATTTTTCTGTTAAGTGAATAGCCCAGGATTGTGACACATGGAGACACGCTGGCTGTGGAACTGCAACAACGTCGTATGAAAGCATGGACCCGTGGACCACTGCCATTGTGTCCCCATTGCAGGACTGCAACACCATGGGGAAATGCCCTTGATCTAATATTACCCTTGAGTCGAAAACTGATGATAATTTCGTTAAGGACATTTCCATTTATCAATAGACAGCGTTGGCTCAGAAAATGTTGTGAATCATGTTCCCTGTCCAGGAAAACAAGAGATAAGCATGTTGTGCAGAAATTTCTCAGTGGACATTTTTTTAAAAATTTTTTTAGGGTTTTTTTTTTTTTTGAGATTTTTTCCTACATACCTTTGTAGACACAAAACGACCTCTTGTAGCCTTTTCTCCAAATAGTCTCCATTGGGAAGGGGGAGAGGGCAACTGTAATTCTGCCACCACCCCACCAATGCTGCTAGGTGCAGAATATTGTTAAAAGTGCAGAAAGGTGGCCAGGCTACTGATATAGCCACTGTTGTTGCTACTTGCAGCCTCCCCCGCCCCCAACAAAAAAGAAAAGGATAAAATAAAGCCACTATGATGCTACTGCTGCTAACTTACAACCCCAAAACAGAATTCTCCTCTTACTGAAGACAGTTTATGAAATCTCCCCCTCCTATTTCTCTTCCCTTAAGTAGGGTGGAAAATTCCAAGAGGATACTCATTTTCTGTGGGGAAGATGTGCATTTTTCTGGTGGAGAAAGAGAATGCATAACTCTGCTCAGAGAGTATGCATGTCTTCTGCTTTCACTTTGGACAAAATAGTGACAAGTGACAAGACAAGAACCATGAGACATCTACAATTCCTTTATCTTTGCAATAATTGCTTTGTTTCTGAAACTATGCCTAGAAATGTGAGTTGCATTACATGTCAATGAAGCTTTTGAAGCTATTTATGGTATTTGAAGTATTTCTATAAGATGTTCAGAAATTATTTTGCTTTTAAGTTTTTTCTGTAAAGTATTTAATCTCTTTCTCAGATAAGAACATTTCATGATTGCACTATATGGATGTACATGGAGCCGTTTTTTGTATGAGATTATGCTATACATCGATCCCAAGCAAGACTATTAGATGGATTGCTTCATTTAAAATGCTGGAGATGGAGAGAACTTGCACAACTTTGATGGAGAATTTGATATAAAATCCATAGACTCTGATGAGCTGATCCAAATTTGTCTTCTGTAATTTTTGGTTCTTTTCATTCTGACTTGGTACTAGACCTCTTGTTCACCAATTTTACATCTTCAATCCCTCCCACACTCTACTGTTAAAGAGCTCTTACAGTAAAGAAGTTATTTCTAATGTTCAGGTGGAATCTCTTTTCTTCATATTTGAATGGGTTGGTTTGCATTCCTAAAACAAGCTCACTATGTCTTGTACATGACATCCCTTCAGATAATTAAGGATGGCTATCATGCCACCTCTCAGTTTTCTCAAAGTTAAAAATATCCATCTGTCTAGGTTGTTCCTCATAAGACTTGATTTCCATACCTTTGATGATGTTTGGTTGCCGTTCTGTGGATGCATTCCGACTTGTCAATATTCTTCCTGAACTGTGGTGTCCAGAACTGGACCCAATATTTCAGGGGAGATCTGATCAAAGCAGGTGAGGTCTGATCAAATAATACCTTTATCCAGAATCCTTAGATGCCCTTTCTTGTTCCCCTCAACTAGAAGCATATCCTGGTGTTATTGTTTCTAAGCTTATAAAGGGTGGGAGAACACTTGCCAACCCTGTTCAGGTGTATTTTTTTTCCTAATCATGTAGGGACTGTCAAGGAAGTGTGCTTCTCTTTCCTACCCTTTCTGTATAGACAGGGGTGGTCTGCAGTGGAACTGTGACAGATAGCCCTCAAAAGAATGCAATTAGGAATCCTAACTTTTTTAGACTTTCCAGCCTCACTGAATGACCATGAATTCAGCTCAATAGGATTACAACTTTTTTGAAGACCTTCTCATCAGCAAAGGAAAATCAGGAATGTAGAAAGAGGTGGTAGACTGTGTGTTCCTGACTCCCTCAACATGTTGTGGAAAAGAATGCCAGAAAAGAGCTTTGGTAAATGTGAGAAATTGAGGAAAAGAGAGGATGGCAAATGAGAAGATTGATTATGATGCTGGTAGATAAAAGGGCTATCTGGCATGCTTCTCAGGACAGGGTGAGTTCATAATTGATTGAGATAGGTGAGTTTTGGCCACCTCTTTAAACATTTATGCCTTTTTTCCATATTTCTACGCATCACATTTTTTTCCTTAAGCGACATTTAAGTGCAGCATATATTGGCCTTTTGCAGAGGGCAAACCATTCAGTTATTCCTCAAGGTGAGCTATTAAACATCAATAGAAATTTAGAATATTGATATACTGTGGGGATATATTCAGTAATAATACACCTACAACAGTCAACTCTGACTGGGCAAACGGAATGTCACTAACAATTGCATGGTGTTCTTTATGTCAGAGAGCTTATATTCAACCTGTCATTTCAGAATAAGTCATAAGAAATTTTGACATTCACTTACAAATCACTGAACTGCACAGAATTCATTTTGTACTTCAGTATATTTTTTTGGAAGACAGAAGCAAAGAAATTTTCTTTATGTATTGGGGTAAAAGGAGGTCTTCCCAAAAGAAAATCTAACGATTGGAATTAGGGATGTAACTTTTTGCTAATTTCAAAGGAAGCAATGAATAATTTTATGGGTTTTTTTCTCATTGCAATAAAGTCTTCAAAAATGTGCAGAAGTGCTGTGCTATTTTTGCAATTTGGTGCAAAATTTTCATGTGGTATTTTTGCACAGAAAATGGAATTTTCTTCACAAAAATTAATATTTTTCTGCAGAAAAATCCACACATAGTATTTTATCTTTGCACAGAAAACAGCATTTTCTATATGTGAAACAGAAAATGCTATTTTCTACACACACACACACACACACACACCAGATTTTGTGTGGAATACATCCTGAGCTTCAAAGACTGCCATCAGTCCAGATTTCTCCTCAGGATTTCCTGACACTTGAAAAATATGTTTTTGATACTCTCACAATTGTTAGATTTAATTGTAATAAGACACCAAAATGTAAAGGGTGGTAGGGTTCTTCCATTTTCAATACTTCTTTGGAAGTGTTCCTGCAACCATCTTTCTTTCACACACACACACACACACACACACACACACACACCACAGATCAAGAGAGATGGAGAGAGAGAGGGAGAGAGAGAAATATTAGAAATGGAAACTGGAAGTTACTTCCAGTGTCATTTTCACTCAAATTTGGCCATGGGGGAGAGGAAATTAATGGCCCATCACAGGAGTGCATAGAAAAATATTCCCTCTCCTTAGATGACAGCCCCATTTTATTGAATGATGCCAATACTGAAATATGCTAGAATCATCTTCTAGGTAAGATTAAGATGTGGAGATAGTAATGAGTTCTACGAATACAATCCTTGTTCTACGCCATTTCCACACAATGGGGCTCTTGTGACTCCTCCCGTTGCAGTCCCAGCAGGGAAAGGAGCGTGACAGGAATGCTCCCCTCCACACGAGACTGGCTCCCTGCAGAGGGAGCACAATGGCCATGCCTCTTCCTTTTGCAGTGCATCCGGACACTTTCTCAGGTTGTGCTGGGAAAGGAAGTGTCGCTATCACACTTCCTGCTGTTATGCAGGACAGGTAGCTATGGGAGCATTGTGTGATTGCAGGTGCTAAACAGATTTTATCTGTTTAGCAAATATCCCATAGGTGCACAGAGACAGGATGGCAGCAAGCCGCATGATATAATGTGGAAGCACAACCGCTACCATCCTGTCCCCATAGTGGCCCTAGTATGAGGTCACAATGAGCTGGAACAGCTTTTTTCCTCCATTGCCATTTGTAGTTCTCTGTCAAGCCTATGGGAATTAGAATCGTATCGTTAGACTACAATCTTAAGGAAAACACGGCGGGGGATTGAGGAGAAAATGTGGAAAGAAAATTCCACAATAAAAGAAAACCATCCAATACTGGGATACTTAATACCAAATGTGAATTCTGAAAAGAGTTTTCAAGTACATCTAACACATTCTACAGCCACAAAAATTAAAATCAACTTACTCCATCTTTTGATGAAATAAAAGAAAACATACTGAAGCATTGTAGCAAGCACCCAATTTATTTTAAAATGTTTTAGTGTTTTAATGATATACTAATCACAGTTTTTCATACAGACACACAGACACATACAGACATGGAAAAATAATAGCATCTTCTCTTTTGACCAGACCTGCCCCAAATAAATTAACCTCTTCAAGGCTGGTATGGAACCCGCATGAAAGATAGAATGGAGAAAAATCTAGTAAGACTCTTCCTCTATTCACAGTCCTGGGCTAGCAGGCAACTAAGCAGTTCAGTTCAGAGTGAGACTTTTTAAAAGGACTCTCCCGTTCCATACAGTGACCTTATAGGGCAGTAAAATGTATTAAGTATGATTGCTGTACGCCACTTCCACCACCAACTCTTCTATCTCAATGAATAAGAAATAATGCCCTCCCTTCCTCATTCCTCCACAGTAATTACAGAACCTTCTTTTTCATTTCAACTCAAATTGTAATAAATTTAACTCACAATTACTGTAAAATGACATATTTTTCTTTAATGGAGAGAAACAGATCTATACCTTTTATGTTTCCATTCAATCAAATCAGTCTTGAGTTCTATAAACCTACTGATGTCTTAAATGGCAGAATCTCTTTCCTCTGATTTCTTTTCACTGTTAATCAGATAAAAGTTAGTTTGATTCAGCGAAATAACTCTTCAAAAGATGTCCACATCTCTTCTGGTCAGTTGGGGAACAATCCATCAATAAACTCTTATGTGAACTGTATTCAAATATCTGGCAGCTCTTGTAATACAGTCCTGTTTATTTCAATATTGTATGCCTAGATAGCAGAAAAATCATAGGTTATGGTAAGGTTCTTTTCTCCCTTACTTTTCTTGGGTGGTTTGCAATGCAATGTATTTTTCCCCTAAATCAAGGCTGGGGAATATATGATCTTCCAGATGTTGTCAGTTCCCCTGAGTTCTAACTGTCATAGCCAGTATTGACAGATGGGTAGTTGCAGTGCAACAACATCTGGAGAATTACATCTTTTTTGACTGTTCCTGAAATGCCCTAGTATGTGGCAGCAGGCAATTGCTGAGAAAGCTCATGAATATTTCTAAGCATTTGGGCCAAATTTCAAATCTGTGAAAATTTTTATTTCAAATCTTCTTGAGAAAAGAGCAATCCTATACACACCTACGAGGAAGGAAGTCTCCTTGAAATTGGCAAATCTTACTTCTGATGAACAGATATGTATAAGGTATTATTGTAAATGCACTGCCTATCACCATCTTTCCCAACGTTTCATCCTCATATGTTGTTCCTACAACTCCTATAACCCCTAATCATGATGGTCAGTGGTCAGGGATTCTCAGAGATCTGGTTCTGAAATATCTGGAGGCCCAAAGTTTAGAACCACTAATTGAGCCTATTTGAGTTCTTCTGTCTGACAGTTTCTATCAGAACTCTCCCTGGCAAGGATATAGCTGACTGATTCTAGTCTGTGAAACAAAATTTCACAGTTTCAGACAGACAAGACAGAGTTTTGTTTTCTTTCTATTTCAGAAGTGAACAATGGCACAGATGCCAGCAGGCAATTCCTCTCCACTGAACACTTGATGGGCTTCATTCTTCCCCCAACAGCACAGTGTCTCTCTTTGTTAGAGTGCTTCTCAAAATGGTTACCTCAGGTGACATTACATCATTTGCTTCTGAAGGAGGCTTAATGGCAGCTGGTGGCTTTCATGTCCATGAAGCAGTGAATCTGCTCTGCATTTTAGTCTGAGCTTTAAATGAACTATCCAAGATGATGAAGCCATTTTGGAGATAAGGTTCAACACCTTGGGGTGCTCCTATAAAGTTCAGACTAAAATCCAGAGTGGATTCACTGCCTCACTGTCTTGGAAGCCACCAGTCATTGGTGGGGAGGTAGACCAGTGCTAGCTGCCAGCCATTCCCCACATTGGAGAATAGATCTGTGTGTGCCACTTGGGTGTTACTGCAACCTCATGGTTTGTTCTGCCCTCGGGGCAGGGGATGACATTGTTTTGTCTTCCACACTGAAGTGAAATTCAACTGCCAGTCTGCTTCACCTCTCTACATCGATTGGGCTGAATGTGCATCTTTTCATTTTATTGAGTCAGTGAAACATCTTAGGCTGTCCTGGAAAGAAGTACAGAGAAAATTGCCTCAACAAGAATTCACTAAGGCTATAGTCCTGATCCTTTTGATTTTGACTACAGCTAGTCCACAACAATCTATGTAAAGGTAATTTCAAAATGAAGTTAAGTAAGTAATATGAAAGCTGGGAAAGATAGAAATTCCTGGTCTCTTATCCATGCTTTCCCTGAGTAATAAATCTTGTGTGAGAACTTACAAACTAGGCATTACAAAATGCCAGGTATGTTTGACGCAAATATCGTCTGTAGATAACAACCTCTGAGTGAGCTCATGAAATGAACAGAACAAAATTCCATCCCATTCATTAGGAGATAACAGTGACATTGCCTGAAAGTGTCTGTTACTTATTAGTATGCTTAATGAGTGTAACAGTTTAGAAAAGGAGACAGAAAATAGGTTTCATTTGCTCCTATCTTAAGTCTGAAAACTTCATCATGATAACAAATTAAGGCACTGGCAGCAAGGGAGGGAGACATGTTATGTGGTTTTGTGACCCTTCAGCTATGGCTCTGTTGATTGATCTCAGTAAATGCTTGCTGAATGGGTCAAGTACCAAGATCCATTTCTGTAACATGTATTAATCAGATTATCTCAGTTTTGTAGTTTGGTATCTAGAAAAAGGGTTCAAATTAATTCTTTCAACCCCTAACATAAATGCAAATGTGGAAGACTATGTTAGAGCTCCCCTCTCTCTTTCACCCCCATCTGTGAAATATGACTAGTAGCAAGTTACTTCACAGACATCTCATAAAGATGAAGACAGTGTTAAAGTTCCTAGTGCATTATTATAAGTCTGGGCTACAGTCCACACATCAATTATTCTAGGGAGGTCTCATTTGGGCTGTTGTGAAACAGAGGAATTAGAGCAAAAGGCCTATTAGAGTCTTTATTCCCACCCTCACAACAAAATAGTTTCCTAAGATCTTTCGTATAAAAACTGGCTGCAAAATGAGAGTTCAGATTCCATGGAGTCTTTTCAGTAAATGAGAATTTGTGGTATAGCCAATGTGGTAGGCCAGTAAATATGTTCCTAGCAAACACTGGATACTGCAGAAATAGATACATATGATTCAATACATTCAATGGCGTTTCCCAACTCCTTCTGCAATCTGATAAATACAATCCTTATTTACTATCTTTCACTACTGTAATAGTGAAAGAAGATGCTGACAAAAAAATACCATTGCACCCCAAACTTAACAGTAAGCTCCTATATGTATATATTCAGATCAAAAGTAATACCTACTGAGTTCAACAAGGCTTACTCTCAAATGAATTAGTATATTATTTCAGCCTTAAACTTGTTTACTTGGAAACAATTCCTTTTCGTTGCAATGGGATTTCACTTCCTGCTGAGTATCCGTAAGACTGCAGCTACTATAACAAATCTGAAGTTTCTGACTGATTATAATATAGACAAGAATGACTAGCAAAAGAGATCATCTTCAGGACTCTGTGGCCTAAATCCTAGTGACTAGAGTACAACCACTGAATCAATTGGATTTTCCTATGCGTTGACTCATGATAGAATTAAAAAGAAAAAAAAAGACCAAATTGATATAGCTATAGATATTTTCAACACCCGGAAAGCCTGGCCAGAAACACTCATACAGTGTAAAATATTTTAGGGAGTTTTCATCCAGTAGTCATATCTCCTGAAATATTCCAGGAAATTATTCTACATAGTAATATTTATGGGCCTTTTCAAGAGAACTTTAAGGTTTTGCATAAATAATATGAAGAAAGAAAGAAAGAAAGAAAGAAAGAAAGAAAGAAAGAAAGAAAGAAAGAAAATAATTTTAAAAATCCAGTCAGAATTCTATACCAGCTGCTTAGTTAAGTATGCTTTGCTAACTGGCATCTCCTGGCGTGACTTCCCCCTCCTGCAAAATAAAACAAACAAAACAAAACAAACCTACATTCATGGGCAATAGCTGCTCCAAGAGAAGGAAGTGCATTCTTCTGGTGATCAGGGTGTGGGTGGATGATGTTTCCACTCCCTCTCACCAATGAGCAAGACAATGAAAAATGGGAAAAAAAGGATCTCTCACCATTTCTGTATTACACTGTTACAGTGCTATTATTCCACTTCCAATATCCTATGGAACCTTGGGGGGTTGAAGTTTAGGGAAGGGCATTTGAAATTCTTGGCCAGAGAGCTCTTTAGCTTCAGTAAACCACAAACCCCAGAATTCCACAGGATGTTGAAAGTGGAATAATAGCACTATAACTGTGTAGTGTGGATGATCTCTGTCACAAGTCTTCATTAGTGGAAAAGTGGGTGGTTACTGGGAGAATGGACTTCCTGCTGTCCTATGAAGTAAATTTGGGGGTGGGGAGTTGCCATAATTATGGCTATATAAGGACCATGAACATGGAGCAGTTGCAGACACATAATTCTCATTTACGTATTTGTAACTGTGATAGTGAATGCCAGCCATTCTTTCGAGACAGTCGTGTGTGCTTCTTGTGCAGGAATGTTGTTTTCTACAGAAAAACAGTAATCTTGAACAACAAATGTCTTGAACAAAAACCATCAAAAAATAGCCACATGGTTTTTCTCTACAGGATCATAGAATCATAGAGTTGGAAGAGACCCCAGGGACCATCAAGTCAAACCCCCTGCTATGCAGGAACACACACCAAAGCATTACCAACAGATGGCCATCCAGCCTCTGCTTAAAAACCTCCAAAGTAGGAGACTCTACCACACTCCAAGGCAGCATATTCCACTGCTGGACAGCTCTGACTGTCAGGAAGTTCTTCTTGAGGTTCAAGTGGAATCTGCTTTCCTGCAGCTTGAATCCATTGCTCCTTGTCCTAGTCTTTGGAGCAGCAGAGAACAAGCCCACTCCCTCAACATAACATCCCTTCAAATATTTAAACATGGCTATCATGTCCCCTCTTAACCTTCTCTTCTGCAGACTAAACATACCCAGCTCCCTAAGCCGTTCTTCATAGGGCATGGCTTCCAGACCGTTCACCATTTTGGTCACCCTCCTCTGGATACGTTCCAGCTTGTCGATATCCTTCTTGAATTGAGGTGCCCAGAACTGGACACAATATTCCAAATGAAGCCTAACCAATGAAGAATAGAGTGGTGCCATTACCTCCCTCAGTCTAGACACCATACTCCTCTTGATGCAACCAAGAATTGCATTGGCTTTCTTGGCTGCTGCATCACACTGCTGACTCATGTTCAGCTTGTGACCTACCAAGACTCCTAGATCCCTTTCACACATACTGCTATCCAGCCATGCGTCCCCATCCTATCTTTTTGTTGTGCAAGGTTTCTTATGTAAGATGCTTGTTTTTGTATAGAAGACAATAATCACTCACCAAAAACACACATGTGGGTGTCTAGAAACAATAGTTTTTGTGCAAAAGGTCACAATCTTTTTACACAAAACAACATACAGTATTGTATAGAATAATATCCTACTGAAACAATTCAGGATGTGTGAATGCCAGTCAGGAACTGCACAGATATTCATTTTCTCTGCATCACAGAGAAAACTGTGGAAGTAATTCATCTTTGCTTGCAAGGATGAAATAGTCAAATTTTAACATTCTTAGGTCAGAGACACAAAGCACACTTAGATGCAGACCCATAGAGATCTAGTGGAGAACATTCTCAGGGATGAACATGTAAGGCTGTGGTTCGTGCATAGAATGTCAAAGAATTACAGTAGCCGTGCAACTGAGCAGCACTTACCCACTTAATTAATTATATGCCATCAATGATTCTTTAGGGAAGCTCGTGATGATTTTAAGACACAGATTAGTGGCTCTTAAATGTTCCAGAAAATATTACTCTTTGAAACAGAGGAGATGATTTGAGCTCCTCAACAGTTCAGCTGCTGAATTGCAATCACTTAAGGCTAAACTTTCTGGATTATGAACTAAACATGCTGTCAAAAAACATTACTGAACCTGGTTGTTCATTTGCTGGAATTAGGGTTGCTGGGGGTTGGACCTGCCTGAGTTTTTAGTTGCTCATTACGATATTTATATTTTATCCTAATACCAGAAGAACATGAGGTGGGTTTAAAACTAGCAATTTAAAACTTTTTTGAACAATTTTAAATACTTTATGAGATATAGATCTCCATATTTTTTTTCCTGCAGGCAAGACCAAATAATTTGCCTTTTTTTTTTCTTCTCGCTGCAAGAAAGTCATTGAAACCTGTGCAGTTTTAAAAGACTAACGGCAGTTCAGGACTTATTCTGTGCAGAAAAAGAAAAAGAAAAGCATGCTTCGTGCAAATAAAATGGCACTTTCTGCTCAGAAAACAGCATTTCTGTGCATGAAAGAGCATTTCTGCATAGAAAACCAAAAAAAAAAAAGTACTTAGTGTGCCAAAATGTTATCTTCAGTGAAGATAATTGGGTGTGTGTGTGTTTTGGGCTAGAAATTTCTTGATAGGAACTGCAATTTCTGTACAACCCTACCACATGTTCTCCCTACCACAACCAGAAGAAATCCAGAACTGCAAAAATGCTTCCCCAGCTAGGATTCTACTCACTGGGGTTTCTCAACACATGACAAGCTCCCTCCCTCCCTCCCTCCCTCCCTCCTTCCTTCCTTCCTTCCTTCCTTCCTTCCTTCCTTCCTTCCTTCCTTCCTTCCTTTCTCTCTGCAATCTTCTTTCTATTCATGATGTACTGTATCTCAGAACCCCACAGACAAGGCAGGCAAGATGTTTAGGACTCCATGACTTGGTTAAAAAGAAAAATCAACTTCACACTGAAATCTGGTCAAAATGTGTGCCAGTGTGGTCTGTACAGAAGCCACTGGCAAACCACTTCTGAGTTTTCCTTGTCTAAGAAAACCCTATGGAATTCATGGGGTTCCCATAAGTCAACAGGCAACTTGAAGACACATGTGCGCGCACACACACACAGAGAGAGAGAGAGAGAGAGAGAGAAGGCACTTCTCAAACAGGTACCATAGTAGAGAAGACCTTTTTGATTCCCCGGCCCTATGGTGGGTAGTAAGAGAAAGGCAACACACACAAGCCTGTAGCTGCTAATTTTAATTATTTAGAGGTTTTTTGCATGATCTACAAACACAAATTAATTTGATGTTCCAAAAACTGAGTAAGAGAGGTCCCTGAAGCACTAGTTTTGCGTTGGAAATCCAAGTGAGGAAGATGAAAGTCCATTTTTGAAGTAAGACCTGTCTTTATGCCCTATTCTATTAGGTTTAGTGACAACACTTAATATCAGCCCTGTAGTTTGGAGAACCCTCAGTTGCCACAATAAACTTTTTTTTTTTCAATTTACTTGTAGAAAAGATTGGGAAGGTAGCTGCAGGAATACCATGGATCTTGATTTTTTCAGAGGCTCTTTCAGCTTGATAGAAATCTAGGGACACTTGGTGGAAATTAAAATGACTGGTGCGACTTTAGCTTCATACGCACTCAAACTCTTGTCTGAATTCTTTAAAAAGAGAAACTGCTGTCACCTCCATCACTATCTGCAAAGCACTTTGAGACAGTTCACAAATTTTGCTAAGTTCTTAGAAAATGTACAGACTGAAATGAATTTCTTTGGAAACTCCCTAAGTGGAATAGAGTTCAAAATAGAAGATGCTTATGGTTGGCTTGATTTCTTTCAGAACAGTATTGGCAGTGGTGGTTGTAAAGTGAGTTTGAATTATGTTTTCTTCATGTCTCAGGCCCAGACCCCAGCCTGTTGTAGGCCCTTGCCTGAGTTCCATTGCTATTGATTGTCCTTCACATAGTTCTCATTACGACTGTATGCATGTGTATTTATTTAGTCGCAAATTTCCTTGGGGTTTCAGCTGCATTGTGCCAGTCTAATCACGGACCAAAGACAGCGAGTGATTCTAAAGTGCTTTCTCCTCCATTCATCTTGTTGCTGAGCAGTAATATAATTCCCAGCTGCATCCAGTAAAGAAATGGCTTGAAATGGGTGGAGGGTGAGGGGGGGACTGTATATGGGGCCTGGCTCTTTAGGGAATGCTAGTCAAATTTAAAATAATGTAACATTATTAAACTGGCATCTACTCAAGAAGGTGTATTCCGCCCAACTGGATAGCAAAGTTACACACAGCTGTGGTGTTTGGCATCTGATTTTCACCATCTGTAGAATAGTGCTCCATATTTTAATGCCTATTTATGGGAAGCAAACATTAGCAATAAACTAAAATTTCAGTGCTTGAGTCAGGAATATTTTATTGTTTCATTGTTTTTTTCTTCCCTGTTACTAATGCAACCTTTATGTACTTTCTATAAAAAGTTCTTGGAACCAAGGTAATGAAGGCCAATTGAGCAGCCAGCTTGCTTGGCAAAAAGACAAAGCAAGCTGAATTTGGATTAGAGATGAAACAAGGAGTGCTTTTTATATCCATGCTTGTAATCTGGCACCTCTCTTTGAAAGATACGGGGAGCTGTGTTGATGCCTAGTGTGGCATGTGCTGACATTAGCACAGTGGCATTCTATGAAAAGAAAAGCAAATTCATCCTACTATATTGTGTTCCTGTTCCAAAAAGTGGGCAGCTCCATATGTTACATTTCCCAGAGGAAATTCCAATAGTACACATTATGTGAGAATGCTATGCACATATTGTATGCCTACCTTGAATCCTGGCCCAGTCAAGTTTTCTAGTTCAGTGGGACTTACTAGAATCAGAATGCACAAACTGGAGGTAGAAAGCACAAAGTTCCTTAACATGGAGTGGCCAGGGAGCCACTCATATTTCTCACCAGGAACAGTGCAGCTAAAGAGGATAGACTTCATTAAGTAAAGAATTCTTGGCATGATTGATATAGGCTGAGCCTTTCTTATCTGAAATGCTTTGGACTGTTGGGAGCTAGAGTTTCCCATGGTATTGGTCCTTTTTAGGAAATTCTAAGAAAACTAAATTACTAATAATCAGCTTTCTTTTAGCAGAGTAGCAGAAAAAGCGTGCCCAATTTCTATGTTGCTTCCCTAAACTGAAACTGATTGAAACTGAAACAAAACAAAGCAAGCAGTTTCACATTACAAACTGAGAAAATTTACTAATGGATTTTACAATTACATAGATATGGGGGAGCCTGGATCCTAACTAGCTAATGGATAGATTAGATAAGACAGTAGCTTCATTCTTAACTCACCATCTTCTTGGTGGAGGTGTGAAGCATGGTCAGAAAGAAGGAAGTAGAGGCAACAGTGGTAAAGAAGCAAGAAAGGTCTGAGAAGTGGGGTCTTTTATAAGGCCGATGACCCTAGGAACTGTCCTGGGTCACATGATCTGGTTACAGGAACACCAGAGGTATTTATAGCCATGCATTTAAAATAACACAGGAGCAAGTAGTGAGACTTTAGGTGAGAATGGAGAAGGCTTTATCACGCAAAGGAAAATGAAACTCTATGCTACCTAAGCCCCACTTGCCCTAGACCAAGAGGGTCAGGGAGAGAATGCTGGAATTTTCCAACAGGAACCAGAAGTGTTCTGTATTTCAGGTATTTTGGGATACTGGGATACCATACCTTTGTCTTGCATATGAGAGGCAAGGCTGGAGAGAGACTAAGGATCTGTGAAATGGCAGGTATCCAAATGTGGTGCTTGGGACAAAACTATGCCTTCCACCATTTTATAGATCCTCAAGTCTCTATATTTTGCTGCCAGCTACCTGCTTCTGCCTTCAAGGCAACAGCTGCGGTGCTTCTCAACTTGGAGAGATGAATGAAAAGCCACGCTGCAGCTGCTGCTTTGAAGATGGAAGTGGGAGGTTGGCAGGGAAAAGAGAGGGATTAAGAATCTGAGATATGGATAAGCAGGAATGATGCAGCTTCTGCCTTGAAGGTGGAAGCAGGTGACTGCTGTGAAAAAAAAAGGAGAGATTTTGGGATAAGGGAGGTTCATCCTGTACTGCACTAGAGGCTAGCATGACAACACATCACTTTAAGGAACCTCCAACTCACTTGAGAAGTCTTTCCTCCAGTGTGAGATGAGGCTACCATTTCTCCCCATCAAGGTTGATATGATATACATTACGTAAAATATATTTTGCCTAAAATTCCTCTCTGTGCAAAATCAGTGTCTCTTTCCCTTTGCACAGGTATATACACACAGAGAGAAAGTGGGGGGAAGTATGGAGCACAACAGATAAGGCTGATTGATCACAAAGACAAACAACTCTTTCAATGCTATCACTTCTGCTACAAAGCAACAGTTACTGTATTATCCAATTCAGTCATTTTATAGAAATGGACAATTGAGACATAAAGTAACTTTAAAAACCATTTCAGACACAAAAGCTACAATCTTATATACAGTTAGTAAGCCATAAGTCCCACATGACATACGGAAAGTAAATATGGCCAAGATTGTACTGAAATGTTCTTATTTTTGACTCAAGGGAGATTTTTCTGTTTCTTCTATACATGACTGATTTTTTTTTTAAAAAATGAACAGAACAAACATTCTAAACTATTTGCAAAGTTCAAATTCAACAGCTGAAGTTTTTCAAAGCACAGAGAATCATATGGTGTCCCTGCTTACCATGTAGCTGCAAAATCAAGAGGCCTACAGGGAAAAAAAATGGGGAAGCTTGACAGAGAACTAACATGGTTGAAAACATGGGGATTCAATGTATCTTGGAGGTGTTAGATTTCTACTTCCTATCTGGCAAGCAAAAATTTTCTTCCAAAATTTTACAACTACTTACAGTCCTGTATCGTAGCACTGGTGCCACCATGCACCACATTTCTGACTTCTCCCTCTTTGATTTCTAAGATTACAGGTAGGAATCATGTGGCCCTCCATATGTAATATCACTTCTGGTGGACCCTCTCCCTGCTCAGTTGTCTATGCCCATTCTAGAGTAAGACAGGGACCAAGCCATAACTGCTAACTACATCTTTAACATGTTTATTTCAATCTAGTGTGTGAGATATTTCTCAAACATCTTAAGACTGTTTATGATACTACAGCTGATTACCTGAGCGTATACAACCAACAAAGAGTGTCCTGGTATGTTAAAAGCTAACAAGTTTTATTAAGATTTCATAGACTGCAGCATTCTTTAGCAGATGCATGATATTCTTTTAGATACCACAGAACTCTTGTCTTTTCTGCAACAGACTAACATAGCTATCTACCTTAAACTTTGAGAAAATATATAACACGGGGCCATCCATATGTTTCTCTAACAGTTACTGATAGCCACAATAAATACTAAGAAATGTTATTATGAATACAATGTTATTGAAAACAGTTGGTCAAAATGCAGTATAAGAAGGGTTCTCTTTCACCCCATTTGAAGGATTAATTATTCCATGAAGACTTGTGGATACTGAAATCTTTGTATTCCCCTCTTACAAAAATACACAAGAACTTGAATAGCATACCCAGCACACAGAACGATGATAGAATCTCAGTTCTTGACAAGCACTGAGAGAATTTTGCATTTTTTATGCTTCTCTTCCTTTTTGAAAAGCTTCATTTTGAGACTTTGAGCCATTTTTATCATTTGGAATTATTATGCAAAGAGGAATCAGCTGCACATTGTTCAGGACAGCATTGAGAAGAAATCTGTGTTGAATTTAATGGTGCTGTGCATTACATTGTGAGAGCTGTACCCTTGCCAGAAAATCCACAGATCATTTGAGTAGAGGATATTACCAAACATATGTTTAAAACTGCATGCTTGCAAAGTCAGACACACACTTACCAAAATCTGTACAGCAACCTTTTGACAAATCTTACTGTCTTCTCATTCATGGTTGGTAGTTCTTTGGCACAAAACTAAGCAAATGACTTCTCGGCTCCTATTTTTAAAATACATAAAGGTTACATCACTTTAAAAAAGTTCTAAGACTGATAGCTGTGGCAACATCATCCTCTCCTCTTTTAAAAGCTAATTTCACATTCTGCCACAGTGATAGCTTGTGAAGTCATTTGCCCACAGAAAACCACTGTGGTTTTTCTATGGTCACAATAGCTTGTGAAATGATTTGTGGGTGACTGCTGCAGAGTAACTGAGGATGAAGAATATTTTCTCTTTTCACCTGAAGCCGATTGGTTGAAAGGGTAACAACAGTGGGCAACTTCATTAAGTATCTTGCAGGCATAAGACTGCTAAGTATGTGGCCACACATGTGTGCTTGTAAAGTATCAGCTTTAGTAATGGACTTGCTGTTCAACAGGCACATGCTTGCACAGTCCCAGTTGTTGTTGTTCTTCAGTTGTTATTGGAATAGCCATATCCACTGCCTGATGGTCCTAGGCCCTTTCTGCACCGGGGTATTAAAACGGTGCAAAGCGACCTCTGACGGAGGTCGTCTGCACCTTGGAGTGGATTGGGGCAGACTACTTTTCGTAGTTCTGCACCTCAATCCGCTCCGAAGCGACTGGAACTGGTGGCGCTGTGTGTTTTTTAAAAACCTCTCTTCAGAGGTTTTTAAAAAGCATGGAGCGCACAGCCCCGTGCAGCTCCGTCGCCGTGCTCCGGTGCAGATTTGCAGGCGCGCACTAGTGCGTGCCTGCAGATCTGCCGGGGGCGGGCTTCCGGCTGGTGAGTTTCTCTGGTTGGTGGAGAGCCTCTACCAGCCAGAAGCCACCATTTTGGACGCTGGAGGAGTGCGGAGCAGCGAGTTCACGCTGCTCCGCTTGGCGACGGACTTACCCGGCTGCCGGGAAGCTCTGTTTCGGCACCTTTTCCCCCGTTTCCCCCTCCACATGCGGAAAGGGCCCTAGACAGCCAGCCAATGCTTGGTTACAACTAATAAGATGCCTCATTAGTGCCACACTGCATTTGAAGCCCAAAAATATAGGGTATGTAAGAATAAGGACTGTGAGCCTTCATAGGAGAATGCACTGTGTATTTCAAGGATGCCTTCTTTCTTGGCAGACTATTCCACTACTACTCTGGTGGGCAAAAGTTGGATCTGATTGGATCTTTACATTATTTGATTAGTATATGTCTCATGGATTTTGTAATATTCACAGTCCTCTCATGGAACATCATCAGGGCCTGCTTGTAATGCTTGATTGCTCAAGGCATAGGTCTAGATGATAATGGAATCACTCAACCTTACAAGAGCTGATAGCCGTATCTTACTTCTATGCTGGTGATAGGAAATCATGTTCCACCATACCTGAGAACAGTAATTTAACCAAGAGTAGAAGACATGGGGTCTGGAACATTTCTATTTTCTAACAGAATGAGAACTGTTCCTTCACACTAGCTAGTATCTGCTGTCTGAGGCAGCCCTCTCATTCTACCTTAGTTGATATGGAAACTCTTCCATGAAGTTGAGGAAGTAACTTGTTATTGTGTGCCTTTGTTTCCAACTTATAATGACTCCAAGGTGAACCTATCTTGGGGTTTTCTGGGGCTGAGAGTGAGAGCCGTGGGCTTCCATGACTGAGTGGGGAATCGAATCCTGGTCTCTAGGATCATAGTCCAACATTCAGGCTACTACACCATGCTGGCTGTCAGGAAGTAACTACCCTGAAAGAAATATGTTTTAGTTTGCCTTCATTGATTCAGGAAAACAAAACAAACAAACAAACAGGTCATCTTCAGTATGATCTTAGATGTATTCTTCAAACGTAAGTAGGCTCTTTCCCAAAAAAAGACCCCTTAACCTAAAATATTTTGGTAAAATATTTTAGATCCCACCCTTTTGCTTTTGGCCTTTCTCACCATTGAAAGGAGGTCTATCCCTCAGAACTTCTCTAATTTAAATTCAACCTTCAGGCTTAAAGATTTCCCCAACTTTGCTTTTGGCCTCTGGACATGTGCAAATAGATGAATATATTGAACAAAAGTCAACCACCAAGTTTAGCCAAACATGTGAGGTCAAATTGAACTCTGCCTTCCCTTCCAGTCCATCTGCCATAGAGGGCAGAAACAAAATAGCCACAGAGGACAAGAATACATACATGGTCCCTTATGGGGCCACACATTCCTTCAGAGCCACACATATGAGAGAAGGTGAGCTGTCATAGTGTCAGGATTGTTACTGGGTATGGTCTCAAAGAATATGAATGACCTCCTTCATGTTCTGAGTACAGATGCCTAGCAGGGATCTTGTGACCTTGACCAATAGTACTTATTGGACAATTTTGGATTCAACAAACTGTATTCAGACAGAGCTCTCTAAAAGAGGAATTTTATTGAGCATACAGAAAACAAGGTTTCTACAATAGTTGCATTCAGGAACAGCAAATATTGAGGTAGAACTTTGTAAGTGGCAAACAGCACATGCAAAATGCATATATATGACTGAAATAGGTGTTCAAGAAGAGAATATTCCCGGGTGGGGGAAGCATGCATGTGGGGGGGGGTGTGAGGTGGGGGTGCTAATTCAGTACTTACTATGTTGGATATACTGGAGTAAAACACAGACCAAAAAAAATCTCTGAGCTGAAAGAACAAGTCTGTCAGTTTTGCTTGACCCCATTCACTTTTAAAAAAATTTAGTTTTGTAAACTTTGTTAAGTGGTATTTACAGAACTCAGATTTAGTACATAGCAGCCCTTGAGCTGTTTTTCCTGTCAATTCAAGAGAAATGAATCCTGTTTTTTATTAATGCAATTATAGGAGTCCAAGAAATTTAATTACAATCACCATGTATATCTGTCTGCATTGCTTAATTATGTTAGAAAAGAAATGATTTCAGGGATTTCCAGTCTAAAAGGGAAGTTATCTCTGTGGATCACAGCTTTTCTAGGTTAGTATCCCATTATCACTTTCACCAACATTGTATAGTTTCTGCTGTGTTTCCCTGCAACACAGAGCCACAGGAAACATTTTAGAGATTCAAGAGTTTTCATCACTGCCTCCATTTCTAGCTGCAAAGATCAGTGGTTTGGAGAAGCTAGTTTCCTTCCCTCAGGTAGATGCCATCATTGCTACAAGTGAATCCTGGATCCTCTTTCAAACTCACAGAAGGCAGTTCAAGAGATAGCAGTTCACTTACTTCCCAATGTTCCATCATTTACTAGTAGATTCACCACTGGTAAATAAATGAATGCTCCCCGAAAAGAGAGACAAAGGACATAGACATAGCCACATTTAAAACCTTTTTTTTGTTTTGTTTTTATGAATATTCAGGGTCCAAAGAATTTCAGATGTGTCACAGATGTGAAAAGCAACTGGCAATAGATTATTAAATGAAATGAAGATCTGCAACAAAATGTTGCAATGCCTCCTCAGACCCAAATAGGACAGCTCCTCTTCACAGTACCAGTCAGTATGGTGAAAGATCCTTGTAGCATCTTTTACGATTTTGTGTGTCATGTAACACCCTGTTGATGCTGTTAAATTGATCCCCATCTTATGATAACCTTGTCACAGCATTTTCTTGATGAAATTTATTCAGAGAAGGTTTGCCACTGCCTTCTTTGAAGGCTGAGAGAATATGACTTGCCCAGGATCATTAATTAGGTTTCCATAGCTAAGTCACAATTTGAACCCTGGTCTCTTGGCGTCCATATTCAGTACTCAAACCTCTATACCACACTGTATCTATGCAATACTATATCATTGTGTCTATGTGTGTAGCACAACAGGACATGGACTTGAAATTGATGCTTTATTGCACTGTGGTGATAGAAGAAAACTCATGAAGATTTGTTTGTTTTTTTCTCCCTTTCCACATCCCTCAAGCTTCTTTTGAATCTCATAGAATTGTTTGAAAACTTGCTGGCATCCTCAGTAAACCACACTGTTCATATCCAGGAGACTATTAATAGTCAGAGTCCAAGGCATGAGCAGCTAGGGCTGACTGGAACAGGTGCCAGGGCTGGGCCAAAGGATGGGCGCTAGATCAGGAAGCCAAGGGTCAGGGCACAAGAGTCCAAGACAGCAGTCCTTCAGGTAGCAAGAGTTTACAGAGCCAGAGGCAAGAAGCAGGAACAGGAGACAGGCAAGAGGTTAGAGCACAATAAAAGTTGAAGGCGACAGACATACACAGGATCAGCAGCAAAAGGCAGGTCCAAGAAAAAGGCAGAAGGTCAAGGCACAACAAGGGTTCAAGGCAATGGAAGCCTGCCAGGCAACAAGAGTCCACAGGGCAAGAGGCAGGTCTGGAAAACAGGCAGGGGTACAAGTCCAGGGGTCAGTAGGGTCAGGAACACTGGAGAGTCAAGAGAGGCTACTAGCAGCAGTGAAGACCATGTTGCTGTGACAGAGGCGGCAGAGTAACCCCAGCTGTTATCTAGCTGGCTGCTGGCTACTCCAGCTGCCCTGCATTAGAGCAGTCAGCTGGGTCTGAGGCACTGAGCAGGACCCTGCAAGGTCATAGCCACAGACCAGAACCCTTACATTGGCTACAAGCAGTTTAAGCAGATTTCTATGCAGAGAACAGCTTTCTTGCACAGAAAACAGCATTTTCTCTGCTTGTTTTCTGTACAGAAAATATTCCTTCTTGTACAAATAAATTCATGCAGAATATGTCCTACACAGCAAATATCCATGCTTGGCTAGATTTCTGCTTTTATTTCCCTATACTTGAAAAACCTATTCTTTGACCATTTTTGAACAATCTTGAATAGCCTTTCCATCCCTAATGTGAACAAGATTGAAACCATCTAGCACAGAGACTTCTGAGGAGAACATGCACAGGCTAATGATTCCATGGTTGTGATTTTCTGCCACTACAGAACAATGTGCATGCTGCTAATACCATGTTTCGGGCCCAAAATATTTGCAGTAAAGTAGAGACCTATGGGAATCTTAGACTGGCTGCGAGTTACATGTCGGTTTAGAAAAAAGAGTCTTCAATATTGTATCAAAGTATTGTAGCCTCTTTGAAACCGTGGATTAAGTTCATCCCATTCTCAAACATCTAGTAGAAGATCTGGTGTCAAATCTGACCAAGTATTAATTCACTCCACCTTTTACCTCTTATTTCTGTGCTTGGGAATTTTTGTCCAAAAATTAACTTTGGCAAATAATAATCTGACCCCCTCTTTTAAAAAAAAACAACAGATTTTTTATATTAATATAGCGGATGACATTTGTAATTAAACTTTAATAGTCAGATTGCCATTAAACAAGGCCATACACATGCTCATTTGTTGATGTTGAATTTGTTTAGATTGAAAGAGTAACATTTAGTAATGATAGTTCAATGATCATTCTGCATACCTCAAAGCTATGTTATGGAGCCTTGGAATAAATCTCAAGAGATTAAAATACTGTACACAGTTTTAAAAAATAGCCCAGCATTTGGAAGCTTGGTATAAAAATAAGCACAATCATCACCATTATCCTGGAGAGAAGCTAATACACCATCTGTATGCAGAAATTTGCTTGCTTCTGCATCATTGCATTTTCGTTCAAACAGAGATAATGAGATTGTTTAATGATGATCTTCATGCCACAGAAACATTAATCTGCAAGGCCCAAAATATAAAAATAAAATCCATGCATCACTTATGGGAGAATGGAGAGTCGCTTCAAATATAGCAAAATGGGTATTTTGCAGCATAAACATCCCCTTTAGCTACATTCTGCAGGCTATTGGCCATTAGCTTATAAAGAGTTTATGTTTGATATTTTTATTGAAAGATTGTTGAAGTCCCTGTTTTATAAGATGCCGAGTAATCCAATTCAAATGATCCATCCATAAAACAGCTTGTGAACATTTCTTTTTAATTAAAGAGCTGTTCAGAAGGACACCAGAGTCATATGGGAGGGTAGAAGGTGAAGGGAAAACGGGCTTGCTTAAACCACTGGGGGCTGACAGAGAAGCAGAGAAGCAAATTCAAGCTCTTGGCTTGGTTGAAGGCAATGGAAACATCAAGGTGTAAATGTCCATTTAGTTTTGTATTTGGCTACTTCACCCATTTTTAAACTGGTTTGAACCTGCCTAGGTTAACCTGAGCAGAACACCCATTAAATATTGCAAACCAGAGAATAGCCTGTTACTGTGACAGTTAAGGAAGATGCTTTGGGAGGGAAAAGAGGAAGTCCCATCCATTCATTTTATATCTTTCCCCCATCTTCTACAGTCTCTCATACTTTGAGCCCATCCAAAGCATCTTCTATTAGAGATAAAGGGCAGGCTGAGATCATTGAGTTCCTTGTACAGAGGACAGTTGGAATGTGTGATTCAATTGATTTTTTTTTCCTTTAAAAACATCCAAATTTACAATTTCTTTTCCTATTTGGGATGGAAAGCACTCATGATTTAAGAAATCATGTAAATGTGGAGGAAAGCAAACAAGATATTTGTGTGTTCAGGTCCTGTCAGTGGCGTATCTAGCGTAAACAGCACCTAGGGTAAGCATGGAAATTGAGCCCCTGCCTTCTTCAAACACATGTGAGCCTGTTTTGCTAAGGTAGGTATGGAGGGAAGCAGAAAGCAATGCCTCTCCTGTCAATCTAACAACAGCTGGGGGACACGCACTGCCTCCATCCCAACTCTGACTTAGCCTCCTTCATGTTCCTACCACCTGACACAGTCCTCCTAGGCGACAGAGTCAAACAAGTTGCCAGCAATGGGAGTGGGTGAAATGAACACTCATACATCATTTGTGGGAATCACTGTTGACCTTGAATCATGTCAGCCTGCCCAGAGTGGGGTTGGGAGGGGGGTCACCTTCCTCTGAACTTACTTTTCCCAGTCTCTGGGCAGCAGCAAAATGCTGCTGGGTCCCTCTTGCCCTCTGGTGAGCCCTGTGAGGTGCAGTTCCATCCCCGCCACCACCTCCAGTGCCTCTTGGCAGCCGTGAAAGAATCCGGCCTGGCCCAACCCAGCCTGAGGACCTTGGAGGGCAGCAAGCATATGTGTAGGGGGCCTGTCATCCCACTCCCTCTTCCTTGAGGAAACCAAAGCAGTGGCAGCAGCAGTGGTGACAGCAGCAACACCAACTCACTGCATCAGGAACCAGCTGCCACCATGAAAGGAGCTCCCACATTCTGTGACTACTCTCTCAGGATGCCTCACAAGGAGGCCACCATGGTGCTAAGCCCAGGGGCAGCACAGGCAAAGCCAGGAGTTCTAGGAGTTGTCAAAGTCCACTACAATGACACTGCTTCAGCCTCTGAGCTTGAAGGAGAGGAAAGCGGCAGCAGTGCTGGCAGCAGCGGCACATCTAAGGCCCGACTGGGGCAAATGCAGGAGCTGCTGCTGTGCTTCCAGCTGTTCTGGGGGAAAGGAACTTGTAGGCCTTCTGCTGCTGGCCAGCATGATTTTTTTTTTTTGCACCTCCTGACATTGGTGCCCAGGGAATGTACCCCGCTTGCCCTATCCTAGATATACCTCTGAGTCCTGTTACTGGTAGGAAACATTTCTAAGTACATTCAGTTAACTTAGAAAGTTATTTCCAATCTTCTTCTTTTTAATTTTTTTATTACCAGAAACTAAACATTATTTGCCAGAATCTGAAGATTTCTTCATATTCTGTATGAAAAATATAGAAGCAACAGAAGTTGAAAGAGAGGTGAATCCAGACTAAAGGCTTTGACTTTGTTACATTGAGAAGTCTTATCTTAAGTCCCTCTGTATTTAACCGTGTGTGTTGGATTAGGCTTGCCGTCTCCTTCCGCGAGACTCTTCATTTTTAACAGTTACCTGGCAGGTAAGTACAACATGATTTTCTCCATGCTGAGAATGGTTCTGCCTTTTGAATTTGGATGGTACAGATGGTTGAAATTTTTTTTTTCAGTTCTTATGTGCTTTTTAAAATTTTTATCTGCTAGTTTTGTCATTAAAAGAATAGAAAGAACTTCTAAAAAAGAAGAAAGGAAGGAAGGAAGGAAGGAGGGAAGGAGGGAAGGAGGGAAGGAGGAGTAGAAGTAATAAGAGAGGGGGAAAAGAAATGCAGGAAAAACTGAAACTGATAAATTCACTCTTCCCTTCAGGCAAAGATCAAACATCTCTACAAACTGAGTCACACAGTATCCCATTTAGTACTGTAATTTTGTTGACTGGAATATTGGTATGTGTTGGTTTATGAATTCTGTATGCATGAGTTTGTGTTATAAAGATAGATATACGCTAAGTCTTATTTTCTAAAACTAAACCGTATTAACGCAAGAGATGGGGAGACAGATTGATAGCTATGTTAATAAAAGACAAGCGATCTATTGATAGATAACTATGTATGTACACTGTATTGATATAAACACCGGAACCCCAGTCTAAGATTTGTGTGTGCAGTGACAGGCTATGCGAAACACAGTCTGGTTGCAAAGCTTGGCTTTAATTTATTTGCACAACATGGCCATGAAGTATGGTTGAGTTAAACTTTTTCAATCAAATTTCCATCAGAACATTCTGTGAAGCAATCAATTGAGTGATGCCACCCTTGGCAGTTTTGAACAATTTGAAATAATCAAGATGGCTGCCAAATTAATTTGGTAGCAGTACAAAGTTGCAGCAAGAAAAGCAGTAAAACAACCTAGGAAGAGCAGGGTAGGGGAGAAGGGGAAGAGGGATTATTGAGAGCTGAAGGAGGAAGAGGATAACGGAGAGTTGGTGGGGGATTTTGGTGGAAAGTGGAGCTGTTGTTGAATAATGTCCATGATGTGGCATCACTTTCATGCCTGTAGTAAGCTTGTCTTGTATGGAATTGTATATAGAATTCGATGTTCTTCCTGGTATATGTATTTGCAATGCTGCTAAATTAAGAATGACCTGAGTGGTAAACCAGTGGCCTTTTGGACAGTACTGTTCATTTGCTAGGGAGGAATGAGATTTAGTGACTGAATTGGCAGACCTTTACCCATCACAAGCTTTCGATGTAGTCAGTGCTCATTCAGGTACATACTTTGCACACAAGAATTTCAAGTACTGTATATGCCTGAATAGGTATGTTGGTTGGGATGTGTGTGCTTCTTTTCTTCTAATACTAATTTTAGTTGCCTGAATGGTTTGACTGAAAAGGAATTCCTACATGGAAATCTGCACCTCTTTGTTAGTTGCACCTGCAAATACTGAGATTTGCATTTCTATTTAATAAAACTAACTGGGAGATCTTGGGTGTCTGAAATATGGAGATGATACTTGCTTCCCAGAGTTGATGCAGCACCTGTATATGGTTTGATCCCCGCAAAGCTTAATAGAGACCGTTTCCTGTCCTTGAACTCTACAGGAAGCTAGGAGCTTATATGAGAGGTGTATATAAAGACTTCCTATGACCTACAATCCACTGGTGTGCCATAATTTTGCATTTTATCATCCCTACCATACACATCTAAATAGGAAAGGGGAAGAACAGGCTCAAGAAAACACTAGAATGTTGAGAAAATAACATGATTATCACATACCCATTCTTTATTTTCCTATTGCTCCTGCCTGTGTCTATAACAGGCAATGTAATATATTCAAAAATATGACTGTATTTTTACTAGATAGAGATGAGAAAATCTGTCAGTTTGGCTTTCTCCTGCATTTGAAATTGTGTACCCATCAAATTCTTTTCCTCCCAAATTGTCAGAAAATTGAAAGAAAATTGTCTCCCATTTGCTGCCAGCTAAATTTAACAGCTACAGATAATTCCAGAATAGAAAGGACAATGCTGTACCTGGCTGTCATATAGGTTTTAAAGACAATGACCTTCTCAAGCAAACAAACAAAAAGAGCTGGTAACCCTAATTCAGCACAAATATGGTTGCATACTCGAAGGTTCAAGCCCAGACTTTTAAGAGTTATGTATTACTTGTGGGTGCAAGTTTTGCTTTCTCTCACATTCATTTTTTTAAAAACAAATCTCAAGTTATTTCCATTCCCAAATAAGAAGAAACTTACACATTTTCTAGGGTCTAGGACAAGATACAACTTCTACATCTCCTTGTTAATTCATTGGCCCCTTATTTAAATTCCTGTCACCTGTTTTGGAGTCAACTTCAATTCTTACTTGCCATGGAAACTCAAGAAGGATTATATGTGAGGAAAAAGGTAGAGCAACAGGCAGAGTAATACAGTGACTGTGCATTCTTTCAGTTCTGCTGAATTTAAAAGGATCCATTTGTAGACTTTCAGTCTTACATGTTAGAAATATGCCATTTTCATATATGGATCACCAGCTGTGATCTTGGAACCATAGATTTGAGAAATATACCATTTTCCTGGCCAGTTTATACTATTCTGGTGACATTTTGTAAAACAGACTCCTAAAGGTAAGGTTAGTGGCAGTAGAGAACAAATACCTGATTGATACAATTTCAATGTGATTTTTTTGATATGTTCTTTTAATGTGGTGTTTTCTTTCTTAAACCAGTTATGACTGTACAAGGAAAACTAGAAAACTTTTGCTCCAGTCCAGTGGTTTCTTTGGAGTTCCAGTCACATTCAGATTAAACAAGAACCAAGACCCTCTCGCTGACAACAAAACTAGTAATATTCTGGTTATGCAGGATAAAAACTCTCCTAAAATCAAATGGGGGTAATATTATGTATAAGATATTATGCCTGACTTCTTTATTTTCAGGTGTTTTATTTTTAACTTTATTTCAGATATAGAAAAAAAATCTGAGCATTCAGTGTCCCTGGGAATGATGATCTGTGAAAACATGGAAGCTTTCCTGAACTCACTGTATGGGAAGAATGTGGAACATTTTCCCTCATGCAGTAGATTATCATGTCTTGGTGAATGTGAGGCTCCACTTTTAAAGCATGCATCAGCCTGGTTTGCAAGTAGAATAATCCTGCCTTTGAAATTGGATGTATGTGTGTTTTAGGAGGGGGAGGAAGAGGGGGAAAATCCACCTGCCCATATTCACTACAAGTAAGTACTTCACTGCACAAAACGGCTGTGATTTTCACAACCTAAAAGTCACAGGAAACCCACCTCCATACAGTTCATAGGAGAGGAAGTTCACATGAATGTGATGGTAGAAATACACATTATATTAATACAGATCTACATAAGCCTGCAACTCCAATTGTTTTTTTGTTTTTTTTGGCGAACTGTTTTTGTGTAGTAGAAGTAAATGGGGAATAACTCTTGTGCTGGAGGCCAACAGATTTGAATAGAAGGGCTGAATGGTTTATTTCTCACACTGTTATTATCTGATTCAGCCTTTATTGTATTCTTTGATTATTGTTTCTTTCATGTTTATCAGTGGCTGGTATATCAATAATCATATTCATAATAATATATCATAACAAGGATTTCCTTGGCCATTCTATTGCTTTTATTCCGGCTTTTTGCAAACTGAGGCAGAAGGCTAAGAAAAGTTTAAGTAGTTATTTCAAGAAAGCTATAATAAAAGCTAACATTAAGTTCAATGATAGCATTTTGTACAATAGTAGTGTTGTTATCTCGTCTTCCCAGCAAAATGCAAAGCAAGAATTGAAAGCTTTGCTGCTAAAAATGTGGCCAGAGAATGTATTTCTTTTATTTGTGTTTGTTTATTTCTATAGCTATAGCATTAACTATTTATATATTTACAGCAGATTCCCTTCCCAATATCACAAAGACTTACAGGATGCTACAACAATCACAGTTTGCTAGCAAATTTTCCTGTACAAGCCCTGCTGCAAAGGAATTAGGCAAAGAATAAATAAGGTAGGATTATGCTAACTTCTCTTGAACTGGAATATACACTTAAAAATAATAGGCCCCACTGAATGAAAACCATGCAGAAAAGTCTTTTTTAAAAAATGAAAAACCCCTTACACTACTTTTTTTCTGAATACCACAGCAGACATTTCCCCCCATTATCCCATCTCAGTAATACCTAACTCTTATTTTACATTATGGATCAGTCTCCAGTATTTCTTATCTCTTGCAGCCCAAAAGAGAGAATTAAGGAAGACCAAGTGCCTCAGTGGGCATCCAGGTGTGTATCTTGGGAGTTTTACTTCAAGGGGAGCTTTGGAAACTTGTTTTTTTGAACTAAAACCCCCAAATCCTCTAGCCAGCATGGCTACCTGCCACTAGTCATGCCATGCAGATTCTATGGGTTATAACCCATAAAAAGTAACTGTTCAAAGCACTGTCCAGGGAAATGGACTACAGCTGTCCAGCAAAGAACTCTTAAGTATCTCACCAAATTATAAATCCCTGGGTTTTTTAGAATGAAGTCATGACAATGAAAAGTGATGTGAAACTTATGTGACTGTCCTGTGCGGATCCAACAGCAGACTAAATAAAAAAGGAGGGGGGAGGAGAGGAGAGAGATATTGCTAGATGGGCACATATCTGCTAGCCTTATTCAAGTACAAGGATTCATACTGGGGAGGAAATGGGGGATATTAATTTCATCCCCAGCATCCCCACACATACTAGATCTACTTCAGAGCCTTCTCCATTCAATCCTGAGAGGCTGAAAAGAGTTTCAGCTGAATGAATTTGGACATCTTCTAAATATAGGACCACGGTGGTATGAAGGTACCAGCATTAGTCCATTCAGCTGAACAGACTGAGAAACTTCCTTCAGACCTTCACAGTGACAATGTGAAGGTTTCAGTTATAGGTGAGAATTTTATTTCAGTTTCTTTTTGATAAGAATTTACCAGACTCTCCAAATTTCTTCAGATTTAGGATGGAAGGATGTTGAGATTTCATTTTTAAAAAATGTGTAAGAAATAGAAGCTGATAGCGTTTTCCCATCCAGGCAAAAGGGTTTGAGTGCTTAATACCTAGATATCTGGCTTTGAATCTTGTATTCTCAGCCATGTTGAATTAGAATTGCTGCCTCTTTTTCCCCCCTGGAAAACTTCTTAAGACCTATATGGCATGGAAGTACAATGAGGTTTCTTCCACTCAGGGATTAGCATTTGGCTGGCACAAACGGGGGAGAAAATTTGAGTTCAGTTCAGATTTTGAAGAATTTATCAGTAGGAGGGAAAGAACTTGAGGTTTAGAGAAGCTGAATGCGGGGGGAAAAAAGCAAAGCTGGTAGATATTGCCTTCCATAGTCTGAAGTGAAGTGGTCAAATAAAATAACATTGAGGTTAGAGCTTGTATACACACCAATGTCCCCTTCTCTAAGCTTACACGTTTTCTTGAACACCTTGTGCCAGTGAGAAATTTATCAGTGAAGCTCATACTTTGACTTAATGATTCATTCAGAATTTTCTCAGCTCTTTTCATTATAATCTTGGAGAACTTTACGTATGACAGGAAATCTGTTGCATACTCAGTGTCATCTAAAACATTTCATTTCAGCATGCTGGTACTGCAGCCCCCTGCAGAAATTTTAGTCTATCAGTTGCCCTTTTTAAAATGTTCCAAGTAATCTTTCATTGTCAGAGTGGAGAGCCATGTGAATAGAATTTCTATTTATTTACTGATTTAGTTCTGCATCTCACCCTAGGACTGTCTGAAATGCATTTAAAATGTGATCATTCCCTTGAAATCAATGAAGACAGATTTAGGAAAGTCAAAATTTAGTGTGAGAGTTGTAGGAGTATAAGAAAATCAAAATGGAAAGAAAATCGAAGGAATCAAATCATTAAAATACATTTGAAATTGAAAAAAGTTTGGCACTTATGAGGGGTAAATATCACTGTATGAGGGGTAAATATCTGCAAGAAAGTCTTCAAAAACCACTCAGTTTTTAATGATTATTTGCAATTTGGGACTTATTTTTCACAAAATTTCCATATGTCTGTTTTACACAGAAGGAATAGTAATGTGAAGGAAATGGCATTGCCTCACCAGGAGATAACATTTATGCATAGAAATATTATTTTATATATAAAAGATGCTGTTTCCTACATAGAAAGTTCTGTTTCCTACATAATAATAGCACATGTGAATTTTTCACAGATTAAATATGAAAATGTGAAAATTCTCTTCAGTCCAGGATTCTATCCATCGGAAATTTTCTATACTTGAAACACACACTTATTTGACCATTTTTTTTAAAAAAAAAATTCAATTTTTTTTCTCTCCATCCCCATTGAGAGGTCTATTTCAAACCCAAGGCCCTTTCTACACGCGAGAAAGGAAACGGGCAAAAATGGACCTCACCGGTTTTCTTGATCGCCCGGGCGAGTCCGTCGGGATGAGGAGCAGTGCGAGCTTGTCGTTCCGCACTGCTCCAGCGTCCAAAATGGCAGCCTCCGGTTGGTGGAGGATCTCCACCAACTGGAGAAGCTCGCCAGCCTAAAGTCCACCCCCAGCAGATCTGCAGGCACACACTTGTGCGCGCCTGCAAATCTGCAGCGGAGCGCGGCGACGGAGTGACACGGAGTCGCACACTTCGTGCTTTTTAAAAACCTCTTAAAAGATGTTTTTAAAAAGCATGCTGCGCAACCACTTCCGGTCGCTTGGACTGAGGTATGGAACTACAAAAAGTGGTCCGCCCCAGTCCACTCCACGGTGCAGAAGACCTCCATTGGAGGTCGCTCTGCTCTGTTTTAATAGCCCAATGCGGAAATGGCCCATATCTCAATGGAGGAAAGAAGTCTCTGGATCTTAGATGCATAGCTCTTCTCTCTCTAGCAGGATCTCACAAGTGCATTTAACAGCAGCACATGATGAATATTGTCTAATTTTCAGGTACAAATTTTCTAAAGAATTATATAAATATATGTACAGATTTTTTCTATGCTTCCAACATTGTTGCAATGATCTATTTTAGGTATAATGCATTTAATTTTTAACTTGTCCTTGAATGGTCATTGGGAGCAGCAATTTTGACCAGTATGTACTTATCTAGGAAGGGAAATACAGGAGAGTGAATTAGAGTGGGCATCGATGTTAAACAATTTGGCTATAACGCAGTAAAGGAGAATGATCAGGAGATAATCTGTAGTGTACATCTCAGAACAGAGATGTAAGGAGTAAGGACTGCAAATCTCCGTATGTATACATTTTGATTGATTACGGAGGATTCTGGTGCATTTTTCAATCATTTGTCAGATTTTTGGCATTATTTTCAAAAATTTCATTTGTGAAAAAAAACTTTACAGTTTGTTCAAAACACAACATTTTGCACAAAAACACATTGCAAAAATGCAGTTTTAATTATTTGTACAAAAACATGGCAGTTCACACAAAACACATTTTCTGCAAAAGAAATTTTCACAAAAATTTCCAAAATAATCACAGATGGACAAAACATGCTCACAATTCTCTCAGCAGGAGCAAAATCTTGGGAAAATAAAGCAGTCTCTTGTCCAAGAATGAAATAGACCAAGATTTACATCCTTAACCTAGAGTCACTTTTACAATGAAAGGTTATTCTCAGAATTGGCTTTCTACTTATAGAGATACACAAAGGAAGAACATTTACAGGTTTTGTGTTTCCTTTCCAGCAATTCAGGCCCTTTCTGCACAAGCCTGGTGAATCGGTTTGTCCCATTTCTTACCGGATTTTCTGGGCTCGAAATAAGGCAGACTTTCCCTCATTTCCTTCCGCAGAGCTACTGCGTATGTTCCATTCTGATTCGGAGCAGCGAGAGTTCATGAATCCACACTGCCTCCACTGTGGCCACTCCTGCTACTCCCCTCACCATGACCTGTTGGCTGTGATTGGCCCCTCCTTTTTTTTTGCATGGTTTAGTACATCATTGCATACGTGCATACGTGCATACGTGCGTAAGTGCGAAAGTCCATACTACCCCCTGGCCCCTCCCATGAGCCCTCTCCTGACCACCAATACACACTGGTGTGAATGTACGTGTCTGCACCACTGTGAAAATACAAATCGAATCAATCTGGAAAATTGGAAAACCGATTTCTTCTGGTTTTCGAATAGCGCGCTTTACCACCACATGGGGGCACATTTAGTTGGAATTATGTGCGGAATGAAGGTAAATAAACTGAACCTAGTCCGCTCCAACGTGCAGAAGACCTCTGTGGCAAGACGCATTGGCCCGCCTTAATAACCGCATGCGGAAAGGGCCTCAGTCTCTCTACTAGAAGGAATGAGTACACAACCTGCAACATATTGATTTCAAGTATGGGATGCCTGTATTCCTTCCACCATGACAACTTTTGTAAGCAAGCAGTCTTACTTTAATCATGTGCAGAATTTAAAACTTCCTGTACATTTAGATCAGACTTCCACCCATGCATAATTTATTTTGTCCGCTTGAAAAATCTGAAAGTAATTATTGCCATTATTAACACTTTTACTGTACATGACAATGCTATAATTTTACAGTACTGTAATTACAGTAGTATTGTGGTTAGAATTTTACTTCACTTAACTGCATCCACTAAACCATATCCAAAGAATTCAGTCTAAAACAATCATTCAGTCTGTAATTTGAGGCATGTGCTTGTGCTTCTGTAATTTATTTTTTGTATTTTTTCTGAGTTATGGATGGCTGGGGGGAGGAGCAATATGGAGAGTTGAGTATTCACCACATAAATAATAAACAAAGAATGACAACCTGTCCCTAGTTCAAGGAGATAAAGAGGATATACATAATCCCTTCTGTTTTTTTTAATTTGTCAATCCTGTCAGGCAGGTTAAATTAAGAGTGACTGATCTGTAGTTATTCAGTATGAATAAACAAAAGACTGAAATATCTCCAATCTAGTCAGAGACCAGCATTCTAGCCACTGCAACATGCCAGGCCTAAATGTCATATTACAGTCGGTCCTTTACCTTTGCTAGGGGTGCTAGATCTCCACAAAAGAAAAAACCCTGAAAAAATTGAAAACCATGTGTGGGAAGGGGGCTTAAGCATGGTGGGCAGATCAGGCACCCAGGGTCCAAACCAGGTCAGGGAAGGGAGAGGGAAAGGAGGTGTGTTAGCATGGTGGCCTTATCTTGCTCATCACTTTACTTGGGTATACGGAGGTATTGGGAAGGTGTTTATAGTGTTGAGAAATTGGGTTGTGATCCTTCCTTAGCTGGCCAGACAGTGGCTGGTAGAAGATGAGGAGGACTAGAGGCAGTTTTTTAAAGGGCTTCACGGCCTCACTGGAACTACTGAGAGGGAAGGTTCCCCTTGTTTTTATGTAAAAATCCTGCCACCATGTGGGACCTGAAAAAACATGAATTCCACCAGTACTAATTGATATAATAAGGTCAAATCCTGAAATAATAAAGTTCAGTAGTCATACATCACTACTGAAGTTTAAAAAAAAATTGGAAAAGGATCTTGAATTATATACTATGTATTTAATATGCTACGTACTGGATCACGTGGTGTAACTTCTAGATCCAGAATACTCTGGATGACAATCTTTTTAAAGTTTACTAAGGTGGAAAGACTTCGATTTGCAAATCCAAATCTAAAAATAATACAATTCTGTGCTTTTGGTCTCAATTTGTTCTTGAGGCAGAATTTTCCATGAAATAGTGACCAGGATCCTGTTTCATCTTTTCATGGACTCAATCCCTGTTCTGAAGTGATTTCAGCACAAAGGAAAGTGACTCCCCAAGATAAGTCATACTGGCAGTACACTAACTGTTATGCAACTCACAATCCTTATTGTGCAAAATATTTTAAACAAACTTAAGTGACTTTATCTTTTTAGTGCTGATGAGGCAGTTTTCTCCATGCTTCTCTTGACTGCCCAGCCCCATGCTGTATTTTTGTTGGTGTGGGGAAGGGTTCTGGTTCCTGGTGTGGTGGTAGCTTTCCACACTGAGGCATTTTAAAATGGCCTCCTTAATGTATGCCTTACCTTTCATTTATCTCCAGTTGTACAGCCTACTAGGTACATCCTAAAGGATTCTGACAGGGCCACTGCTGTACAATGCTGTCAGAGTTACAAATAAGATCTATGTTGCGTTGTCAGCCAGTAAAATGTCTTCATTCTGCAAAACTAAAATAAAAAATAGTATTAAAATATATAAAACAAATAGTTCCTAAAGGCAGGCCTGGCATTATCTCCCTGCCAAGCCTCTAAATAAATGGGAAAGAGGTTATTTTGCTGTTGTTACCCATGGGTGTTTTGAGTGCATCTGGAGGTAGACAGGTGGGCTGAGCAACTCTTTCCCAGCCCATCACTTCTATTTATATGGTTTATTAAACTGCTGAAAGATTTTGAATCTCTCATTTCATTGTAAAATCTATTTCTCTGCATGAGCAATTCATGTTAAGTAATCTGGAGTTTTCAGAGTTTGTAATGGAACTCCTGGTGTCCTCTAAAATTAACTCTTTCTCACTTAAAAGAACATGAAAGAAGGTACAGTTATCCATATAAATTCTAAATGTGCATAATTTTATTCTTCCCTTTTAATATGAAATAAGATGTTCTCATTTCAGCTTTACATCATAGCCCTATTAGGGCATTAGAAAATGCTAAGTGTGTAGAGAAGCATGGCAATTTGCAATGTGGTCCTGCCTCATCTATTCATCACAGCAAAGTGTGAACAAAAGCTGTAACAGTATTGCAGTCCACTATGGGATTGGGAATCTGGGAAAATCAGAGCTCTCCTACTTCATAGGGGACTGTACTCCTGTTTATCTAAGTATGATTCTACCCTCACTTCAGGCCCAAGATGAATGGGGCAGGGTCATAACATACCTCCCCTCCATGTTTACAATTTTATAATACTCAAACAGAGCTGTTCTCAGATTCAAAAGCTGAATCTGAGGAATGCTTTCACCGAAAGAATCTTACAGGACTTCTCTCTCGCTCCCACCAAATTCTCAACATAAGTAATAAGATTAGATAGCTTCCTCAACTTTCTCCTCCACAGATTCCAACTAATTATTTGGGAGACTGAACATTCTGTTTATTTTCACTCAAATGTGAGTTCAAAAAGTATTTAACATATGTTTCAAAGAAGCAGCTGTTACAATTTTGAGCTAATAAAGGCAGAAAGTCAGAATAAGTGTTAAAAGTTTCTGGCTAGATTTAAGGACAAGCAGATCATTTTTGCATGGACTTTGTTTGGATTCAGTCATCAATCTCTTCCATTCTGTTTCCACATTAGTCTGGAATTTTTTAATCCACACACGATGATAATGAGGAGGAGGAGGAGGAGCAGCAGCAGCAGCAGCAGCAATAGCAGTACATCATCATCATTATTATTTATAGCTTACCTTTTCACAAAAACCAGGACTCAAGGCAGTTTTGTAATTAAAATAAGTGTATTATAATTAAAAATATAAATATTAAAATGGAATCAATCTATTAACAACAGTAAAACATCTTAAACATACAGTTAATAAATGCATCATGTCAGCTGTTCTGGATCACTTGGACTGTCTCCATAAATAGAAAGGATTCTCTTTTCAGAAAGTCATTATCCATGTGAGATCAATAGGAATATGGAAAAAATGGATGAGATTAGTGCATTTCCTATATTTGTGTTCATTCAATAACATGTGAATTTCACTTTAATTCCTCATGCATTTGGAGGAGATGGAACTAGAGGTTTTGACTTGTTTTGTGAATCATAGAATCATAGAATCATAGAAATGTAGAGTTGGAAGAGACCACACGGGCCATCCAGTCCAACCCCCTACCATGCAGGAATACCCTCAAAGCACTCCCGACAGATGGCCATCCAGCCTCTGCTTAAAAACCTCCAAGGAAGGAGACTCCACTACACTCCGAGGCAGCATATTCCACTGCCGGACAGCCCTGACCGTCAGGAAGTTCTTCCTGAGGTTCAGGTGGAATCTCCTTTCCTGCAGCTTGAATCCATTGCTCCTTGTCCTGGTCTCTGGAGCGGCAGAAAACAAGCCCTCTCCCTCCTCTACATGGCATCCCTTCAAATATTTAAACATAGCTATCATGTCCCCTCTTAACCTTCTCTTCTGCAGACTGAACATACCCAGCTCTCTAAGTCTATCCTCATAGGGCATGGCTTCCAGGCTCCTCACCATTTTGGTCGCCCTCCTCTGGACCTGCTCCAGCTTGACCATGTCCTTCTTGAATTGGGGTGCCCAGAACTGGACACAGTATTCAAGATGAGGTCTAACCAAAGCAGAGTAGAGTGGTACCAGTACCTCCCTCGATCTAGACAACATACTCCTAGTGATGCAGCCGAGAATTGCATTGGCTTTCTTGGCTGCCGCATCACATTGCTGACTCATGTTCAGCTTGTGGTCTATTAAGACTCCTAGATCCCTTTCACACGTACTACCATCCAGCCATGTGTCCCCCATCCTATATTTCTGTATTCCATTTTTTCTACCTAAGTGTAGGACCTTACACTTCTCTCTGTTGAATTTCATTTTGTTAGCCTTGGCCCAGCTCTCCAATTTGACCAGGTCATTTTGAATTTTGATCCCGTCCTCTGGCGTATTAGCAACCCCTCCCAATTTGGTGTCATCTGCAGATTTGATGAACATGCCCTCTATTCCTTCATCTAAGTCATTGATGAAAATATTGAACAGCACTGGGCCCAGGACAGAACCCTGTGGCACCCCGCTAGTCACTTCTCTCCAGGATGAAAAGCAGCCATTGGTGAGCACCCTTTGGGAACGGTCAGTCAACCAGTTACAGATCCACCTGACAGTAGCCCTGTCCAGCCCACATTTTACTAGCTTCTTTGCAAGAATGTCATGGGGAACTTTGTCAAAGGCCTTACTGAAATTGAGAAATGCTACATCCACAGCATTCCCTTCATCTATCAAGCTAGTAACTCTATCATAGAAAGAGATAAGATTAGTCTGGCATGACTTATTTTTGAGAAATCCATGTTAACTTCTCGTGATTACCGCGTTGCTTTCTAAGTGATTACAAACTGACTGCTTCATGATCTGCTCCAGGATCTTTCCGGGTACTGAGGTCAGGCTGACTGGGCGATAATTATTTGGGTCCTCTTTTTTTCCCTTCTTGAAGATGGGGACAACATTTGCCCTCTTCTAGTCTGCTGGAACTTCTCCTGTCCTCTAAGATTTCTCAAAGATGCTGCACAAGTTTCTCTTTGTGGATTTGCTATCTGCTGAAGCAGCGCCTTGCTACCCCAGGATTCCATAGGATGTTGAAAATGGAATAATAACACTATAACAGTCTAGTGTGGAAATGGCTCTAGACTTTTACTGCTTTATCTGCACCTTTAGAATCATAGATCTGGAAGAGACCACAAGGACCATCAAGTCCAATCCCCCTGCCATGCAGGAATACACAATCAAAGGATTCCTGACAGTTGGCCGTCCAGCTCCTGTCACGCTCTGAGGCAGTCCATTCTGCTGTTGGGCTGCTCTTGCCATCAGGAAGTTCTTCCTAATGTTTAGGTAGAATTCTTTTCCTGTAGTTTGAAGCAATTATTCTGAGTCCTAGTCTCTGGAGAAGCAGAAAACAAGCTTGTTCTATCTTCGATGCAGTATCTCCTAAAATATTTAAACATCGATATCATGCCAGCTCTTAATTTTCTCTTCTTCAGGCTACACAGTTCCCTATGCTTCTCCTCATAGGGCATCATTTGCAGGCTTTTTTCTAGTTTGGTCATCCTCTTCTGGACACTTTCCACCTTGTCAATATCCTTCTTGAATTGTGGTGCCCAGAAGTGGATGTACTATTCCATGTAGTGTTTGACCAAAGCAGAATAGAGTGGTACTATTACTTCCCTTGACCTAGACACTGTACTCCTATTGATGCAGCCTAGAACAACATTGCCTTTTTAGCAGTCACATCACACTGCTGATTCATGTTAACACAAATGTGTGTGTTATGTCATTTTTACCCCAAATGGCTGAGCAGAAGAACAGGAAGAAAAAGCTGCTCCACTTGCTTTTAAGAGGACAATATGGATTGGAGCCTTTAAAAAAATGCAGAGGACTGGGGACAGGTTTGAGGATGTGAGCTCTCCCTAACCCACCTGATCTATTTCCTTGCTTGTACTTACAACAGAGATCTGCACATACCTAGCATTTATATTTACAAATTTCTGAAAGAGTGTGTGTGAGAGACGCCAACCCTTGTTACTGAACATAAAATTACCCTCTCCTTTTTCAAAAACACTTCTTTATCTTGATGTGTACCACTGAATGAAAAACTGACTGGAAGATAAGAATCCGTTTCCTCTGGGTGGCCTGTGATTTATCTCAATCACAATATTTTAATTTACTCAGACATGTTGGTTAATAAGGCTAGTTATATTCCAGACATTGGGGATAAACCTGCATAATATAAGAAATGAGACCATAATGGTGCTGTAAATAATGGACTTTCTCTATACATAATTGACTTTCATCTCAGAGATTCTGGTTTCCTAATTCATCCAAGGCTACACAAAGACATTAATAATCACTATAGATGGTATCAGAAATGGGACCAGAGCTTGTTTCCTTCCTGCTTTAAATCCTTTGGTTGCTTGAAGGGTTCTCATTTCTTTTTGTTCCAATTTGGTTTTCAGTTGTGGTTTTCTAATGCTTTTAAAACATTCAAATGAAGACATTAAATAAGGAAATGGAAATATTCCAGTGACAAAGTAAAAGCATCTAATTTTTCAGGTTACATCTGCGTTATAATAAATGATGGTTAAAAAGCAATGCCTACTTTTGTGGTTACTATTTTGTGTTTGCAAATCATTATTTTCACCAGTGGTTGTCCATCAGCTTCTAATTAATGGCACGATTTACTCATCTTGGCATTATGTTAAGTTTTCCACATACAAAGAAATGCAATGACAAAAGATTACAATAGGTGCATGACACCAAATCACATTTAATTCAGTACTAGGAAACACACAGATTGTTTTCATAAGAATTTTGATGAACACTTTTTTTCCCCCAAGGAGCCCTCATACATTCTTGAGTTAACCATCCAATTTCAACCTGAGGCAAATTTGAAGCAAATTGGAGAGTTCCTGCCAAGACAAGCAGAGGAATTTTTAGGAAAGAAAAAAAAAAAGATTTGATAAAGAATTTCTTGGGAGGGTTCCACACATGCCAAGATTTAATCATCCTTTAAGTACCAGGATTATCAAAAATGCTTCAGATGTGATTTGACTTCGGGGCTGATGGATTAGGCAGAGTAAAGTTGTTGGGGGATGATAGGAGTTTCAGCCCCACAGAAATGCAGTGGAAAAAGCCAGAGTTCAGCGAGTCAACAGCAGCAGCCTTATTCCCCAGTAAGGATACTCACACACAGAGGAGTTTCTTCCAAACAGGAGGCACTTTATCTTGCAGCAAAGTTCTGTTCTGTACAAAACAAGGAACAGACGGACAAAGGCTTGCGCCAGACACTGGTTTGGTCAATAGACAAATACATACTGGGGATTGCTTTCTTATATACATATTTACAACCAACCAGGTAGAGGTTTGCACACCTCCCCCTACCATCTGCACACGACCCCAGTTTCTTATGCAACCTTGCAATTACCCACAGCTGGGGCATGATGCAACATCTTTGCAGTGGGCTGGTCATTTTCCCAGGGTTCCCTGCCTGGAATCCCTGACAATCCCCTCCAAAATGGTCAGGCCACTGTGTAGAACATTTTCACAATCCATACATGTCGTACAATATGAGACATACAGTACATACATTCAAGGGTACAATTCATCTTCCACCTTACACCCTGGTGGCATGGCCCAGTTTACCTGCCAACTTCTCATGGCCTACTACTGTAAGGGCCTTTGTGAGCAAATCCACAGATGGACAATACTGCAAGCACAAAATCCCATCTTGGACCATTTGCCTCACATTTTGATATCATACCCCAATGTATTTCTACACTGTAAGTTTTCTGCTTCAGTCACACGGGACAACAAAATACCCTCCTCCTGACCTTTTAGGGATGAGCATAACTTTGCTTCCTGACTCAGCAAGTTGGGTACTTCCTGATCCACTTTTACTGGAACCACTTCTGGAACTAGTGCTGACCTCAGTGCGAGGCTCTTGCTTGACCGTAAGCACAGGTTCAGCACTAGGTGGCGGTGTTGAACTCTTTGGTGTGACGTTGAGTGAGACTTTTGGCTTCTCCTCCTCAGTACTTTCCTCAGTACTTTCTTCTTCTTAATCAGCCATCACCGCCCCTCCATCTTCAGAGCTTTCAAGTGTATCCGGGACACTGTCCTTTTCCTCATCAGACATCACTGCCCCTCCATTTTCAGGAATTTCGGGAACATTTTTCACACTTTTACCCAGGGGAATCAAAACCTCTTGGTTACAGTGCAGTCTATCTCATCCTGAATGGATTTCAAAGTTTGCACTCCTGGAATACACTATTTTGCCAGCATGGTGTAGAAATCTATATTTGTTACCTTCATATCCCACAAAACGTAACCGTCTAGATTTCTCCTCTCCAGACTTTCTGAAACTTGGGGGAATATACACACTAGCAAACTGACCCCAAACACGTAGATGCTGCAGGTTTGGCGCTCTACCATACAATAGGTAATATGGAGTTTGCTTCACACTTGAACTCCACATCCTGTTTATGTGGTAGTTTGCTGTCACTATTGCTTCTCCCCAAAGTCCTGCTGGGGCTTGGGCATCCTCCATCATACAGTCCTTCATTTGTTTTAACAGCCCAATTCTTCTTTCTGCAAGACCATCCTCCCCGGGAGATGTGGGGTTGGTAGTTTTATGCCTTATGGCTTTCTTATGCATCCAGGCTTGCAGGCTATTGGACAGGAATTCTCCTCCTCTGTCTGATACAAGACTGGTCACTTTATAAGGAAATTCCCTCTCAACAGCATTCACCCACTCTTGGAGCTTTTCAGCTGCTTGACTTTTGTCTTTCAGCAGATAGACATAGGAGTACCTGGTGTGTCTGTCTACAATTACCAGGAAAAACCTATTTTGCCCTTCAGTTGGCTTGAATGGCCCAGCCAAATCTGCATGTACAATCTCAAAAGGACGTTGGGTGACACACTTGCTTTTCTTGGCAATGGGGTAAGCCTTTACCTTAACCTTTTTGCACACAGAGCAATCTAAGAACTTAGGGCAATTTCTGACCTGTAACCCAGGGCATACCTTTGCCAACTCTTGCAAACTTTTGTAGCTGGCATGTCCCATCACTCTGTGGAGATAATGTACACACTTTTCATGTAAAGGTTTGTTACACATAGGGTTAATGTTTGCCACTTTTCCTTTGGTCAACATGTGGTACAACCCCTGTTTTTTCATTCCTTTTGCACAAAACACACCATTTGCAGTTGTTGTACATTTCTGCCCTTCAAACACCACTTTGTAACCCTCACTGGTCAGTTGGGAGACACTCATAATACAGTTCTGCAAGTTGGTAACACACAACACATTATTGAATGATTTACCAAAGCATGGCACATATGTAGTACCCATCTTCTGCACCTTGCTTGGTGCCCCATCTGCAAGGGAAATTGTTGTTATATTTGCATTTGTAACATCATTCAATAGCTTTAAATTGTTCACCATGTGGTGAGTTGCACCACTGTCTAGCAACCACACACCACTCTCAGACTCTTCTTTTGCCACAAACAAATGGCCTTCAGCCTGTGACGACACGTCCCTCCGCTTCTGGGCTGTCTTCTTCCCTCTGCTCGGCGCTGGCATTCTGCAGCCCTCTGGAGATGGCTGACTCTCTTGCATCTGTAGCAGCGTCTGGTATAGCTGCACACTCCTTCTTCCTGGACAGATGCCTCCTCCAGAGCTGCGTCTCCCTCCAACTGCAGTCTGGAATCGAACTGCTTACGTTGGACTTCCTCCAGGATCCTCCCGGCTACCAGGTCTACAGTCAGCTCTTCCTCACACACACGCTGGAGGCTATACATCAAAAAGTCCCACTCCTTAGTGAGGCTTCCCAGCAGAATAAAACTTTTCTGCATTTCTGGAATATTTATCCCTCTGTTGGCTACCTGTTCAAATAACTGTTTCATCAGCATGAGGTGCTCTCTTACACAGCTTCCGGGACATAACTTTGTGTTATACAGTCTTTTCGTCCATAGCATTTTGGACAAACACAAGGAAGATTGATGCACACACTTCAGAGCCTCCCAGAGCTGATATGCTGTGTCTGCAGCAGCAGTGTGAATCAACTGGGAAGGACTTAAAGTTAGCAAAATAACTGCTTTGGCTTTTTCGTCAGCAACATGATACGCTGCTATCTCAGCAGCTGACGCACTGGCAGGCGGCTGACTCTCACTTTCCAAAACGTGCCACAGGTTCTCCTTTATCAGAGATGCTTTCACATAAATTCGCCAGCTTTGATAATTTGTGTCATTTAGTCTTTTAAAACGCACAAAGCTTGTTTCAGTCATTCTGCTGCCTTTGTAAAAACAAAACACAGGAACGCAGCTGGCCGGCTTCCTCCTCCAAAGTGTCCTTGAACAGCACCGGACTGAAAATTAACTGTCTCTCTGCCAAAACACAGACTCCTGAAGCACTGGAGAGCCAGGCAAACAGTCAAAAACAGTCCTAGTATCCAGGGGAAAACAACTACAGGTGTGCTGTGGATGCTGTGCACTCTGGGTCTCGGCCCATAACCACTGTTGGGGGATGATAGGAGTTTCAGCCTCACAGAAATGCAGCAGAAAAAGCCAGAGTTCAGCGAGCCAACAGCAGCAGCCTTATTGCCCAGTAAGGATACTCACACACAGAGGAGTTTCTTCCAAACAGGAGGCACTTTATCTTGCAGCAAAGTTCCGTTATGTACAAAACATGGAACAGATGGACAAAGGCTTGCGCCAGACACTGGTTTGGTCAACAGACAAATACATACTGGGCATTGCTTTCTTATATACATATTTACAACCAATCAGGTAGAGGTTTGCACACACCCCTCTACCATCTGCACACGACCCCAGTTTCTTATGCAACCTTGCAATTACCCACAGCTGGGGCATGATGCAACATCTTTGCAGTGGGCTGGTCATTTTCCCAGGGTTCCCTGCCTGGAATCCCTGACAAAAGTCACCACCACAGGTGATCAGTTTGGGTTTCCATGAAAGAACAACCGATGGTTGGCAATTTGTTATTGTTGTTGTAATATTGCCAGGAAAGGGAAGAGATGCCTGTGTGGGTTTGTGTTTCATGTGTCTGAATAACATAGCTAGCTTTGAGTACTATGAATATTGATGTATATGTATGACTTTTTTTTTCATTCAATGAAATTTCTTTCATTTAAAGCAAACCTAAGGTGAAAAGGTAATCTGAAGCAGGATTTTTTTAAAGTTACAGGACAATTCCAGGGATACTCACAAACTATGGAAGAAAAAAAAAGTTGCTCAGGTACTGAACCTATGTAACAATCTGGTACATTCTTAAGTAATCTAGTGTGGTAGTACCAGGAACTGAAGTAGAGCATCTCAGGGAATCTGACTGGCAATTATATGTTTTTAATGTGTCAGGAACCAGCACCATATTTGTGCCCATTGGACACAACTATTTTTTTTTCTTTTCTGGAATCTCGCCTTGAATGGCAGCTGAGGGCTCAGAGACTGCTACTGGTCCAGGGACCAGCACATTCAGTAGCACTGAATCTGTGCTATCTACCAAATAATTCTAAGCACCTGACCAAATTACAAATTTGAGGATTCTATAGGACTAATTGCTCAGTAACCCTGCAAACAACTGCATTGTAGGTATTACATCTGCCCTGAGCAGATTGTAGTTAACAAAATTTCCCCATAATTTTCAGCCTTGCTGCTTGCAGAATGACACTTGAGCAGAGCACTGCTAATTTGACAGTTCCCTGCTCTCAGGCTTAAAGTCTTATAAGACTGGTATACAAGGAAAAGGGGTTGGTGATAGGGGAAGGGATTAATTCCAGCACATGCTGCTGCTGTTCTCTCCCGCTCTCAGAGGCCAGAGTAATGGCAGGTATGGGGGAGAGCATTTTGTCAACTGCTAGCAACAAACCATGATGGAGTTGTGTCAGGCAGCTCTTTTCTCCTTCAGAGGCCACATCACTGACAACTGGAATGGAGATTGGTTAAAATTAGGAAAGTGATTAGGACTCTGGAGACCAAAGTTCATACCCCTCTCAGATTTAAAGTGTTAAGCATATTTATAATCTTAAACAGGCTTAAGGCAACAACTACCATTAATATTAATCATGGCTAAATCTTTTGACCAGGGATGGACACAGCCAGGGATTAGAAGTTCCTACATTCATCCCCTGCAGCACCTCAGGGCTCCCCCTGCCACAACATTCTGCACCTTATTTTATTTATTTTTAATAGAAAATTATTCATTTGTTTATGATGAAAACAATATGGCTTAATGCAGTGTATCAAGAATAATGTTATTTTTTCATTGTTTTTCCCCCTTTCTATCTATCTATCTATCTATCTATCTATCTATCTATGTATCCACCCACTTTTAAATGCTTGATAAACATTAGACAAATTTCCTCTCCCTCTTCTCCTGCAGCCCCTTGGTATTTTAGACACAGGAGAGGCCTTTACTTCACCAGGAAGTTAACTGAAAATTCCATTTTACTTCCAGGTTTAAATAAAGTTTTGACCTGGGTTTAACAGCATGGGAGGCAATGGTGCATGACCTGGTTAGTGTGTGCATACATTTTATGAAACTAATTGGAAAAAAATGAGGCAGATCTTGGGAGCTTCAGAAATGGCATTATGGTCCATATGTGGCCTGAAGGTTGCAATTTTCCTGCCCTTGTTTAGTCCAACAACCTAGTTATTGTGGGCAAAGTGGAATGTTTGTACGGAATCCTGAACTGACAGAAAGACTAGTGCCATCATGAATGGGTCCAACATTCAGCTGATAGCTTCCTGGTACCCTCTGCAAGCCAAACAATGGTTGTAAGTTAACCAAAGGAGAGCAATGTTCACATTTTGAACTGGCATGTAAGCTGGGCTGTTGTGCTGCTGGGCAGGCAGAGGAAACTGTTGTGTAAGTGGATATTGGTTACCTCTTTACACTTGGACACATCCCAACCTCTGGTTGTATTATCATAGTGCCTCCGTAGGATCCTGGCCTATATCTGTACCAGTTCCAAACTGCTGAAATTAAGAATAACTATATAAATATGAAAGCTGGAATCCTACTGGGCATAACTGTAGAACAATACAGTAAGTGCCATCCCACCCATACCCAATCCCCACTTACTGGGCAGCAGTCACTGCAATCAGTTGGGATCCATTCCCCTGTTACTCATGAAACAGATGAGTAACGTTCCCATCCCCTTCTGTAAGTGATGTCCATTGTGACAGGCAGCAGTGGGGTCTCTCTTACAATTTTTTCTCATGCCTGAAATTGTTTGCGGAGAGGGGATCAGTCAGCTCCTTCCTGAGTGACAGGAGAATGGGCAAGGCAATGATAAGTGAAAATGGAGAGACTTTCACAGTCTCTAAGTGCCCCTAAAGTAGGGACTACATGGGGATTGTGAATGCTACAATGTTATGAATGCATAATTCCTGGTTATGCATTTACATCTTCCCAACAGGATTCTGGCTAATATTATTTGTTACAAAGTCCAGATTAAACTTACAATGCTTGACTGAGATCTGTGCATTTGAGAGAACAGAAATAAACATCACAGTTTTTGCCTACCGTTAGGATTTCTTCTGACTGCATCTGAAATGAGGCTAGTATTCCTTTTTAAAGAAAACACATCTCAAGGAGGGGTGAGGGTGATTTCCTTTAAAAGCCTCCAGAGAGGCAGTCCAACATAGCTTATCATATTAAGGTTTCAAACAGATAACTAATTATCAACATATTCTGCGGATATAGTGTAGGGAGCGTGGGAAGGTGTGTTTATGCTTATATCTCTCCGAAGACACTGGTACAGTTTCAGCGTTTTAATCACTACCACAAGTTATTTCAGTCCCCACTGTAAACTAATCTCTATTATCCCTCCCTGAACAATTCCTTTATTACAATGGTTTATTACTTATCTGTTATCCTAACTTTTGCCCTGGTGCATTCATTACCTGTTCCATCCTACTGTGGTGTAATCTTAAAGGATATCCGGCTAGGGCAACAGTTGAACTTAATTTTTAAGTGCACTTCAGCATTCCTGAAAATCAAAGCCCCATACATTTTAATTGGTTAGTGAAACCACTTCCTAAAGATATGCTATGTTTGTCTACATTTGTAATGTAGCCTTAAGAAAGACATACGAGGCTGTCGGAAGATCATATGACCTTTGAATACCACCATAACATTATGGCCAATATATATATGTTAAAAATGCACAGGAAAAAAAATGTGTGAGACAGGTACCACCCCAGTCCCGTGCAAGGCATTACATGCTGGACAAAGCTATAATTGATCTGCAGTAAAATAGATCCCTAGCTTTTGAAACCATTCCTTGGTGATACCTAGACTGGATTCACATAGAAGCTCTCAGTGAGAATGAGCTGTCAGGTCACTGTAACAGATTCATTGGAAGAGCCCCTTCCATCCCTATTCAGCCATATACTCAATTTAAACAAACACGTGAGAATGGGAGGATGCTAGCGCACTCACACTTTGATTGTTGATCTTCCTATGTGGATATAGTGATGGTCAGATTAGAAGAATCTTCACTACATATTGAAGTTCTCAGTGTGATCAGGAAACTTGGCTTTCCAGGCTTTCAGATATTTAGAAAAGCGTCCATGGGATGGAAGAAGATATCTTCTTCATAACATTGTTCCCCAGAGTGATCATGGACACAGATGTACCTAGCACAATGTAACCATTCTGCAAGATTGCCATCTGAACAATCACAATTTCCCTAAATTTCTGCTGCTGGCCATATGCAACTTTAAAAAAAATTGGTTGATTTCTACCACTGGGGTTCTTTCTTGTACCAAACATCAAAACATGTTGAGAACTAGGATATTTTGCTGCCAAAGTGCAAATGGTATACCTCTAAACAAAAAGAATGATCCTTAATCAAGATAAACAGGTCAAGTTTTTGCACCAGGGGTACAACATCCCACAAAAAACTCTCCCTTCCGCTGCCAGTAAGGATGCAGTAATTAAATTTAAGTATCTGGCAGTTGACTTCTTTCTTGTGTTCTGCTGTCATTTCCTGACTCTGCTTAATAGCAGGGCTGGGCCTCTGGCTCCAATACTTTCCACATCACATAGATGAGTTTCTTTCATAAAATGATTTGCTCTGAATCTTCATTTTGAAGTTCTGCAGTATGCAATGGCAGCAATTCTTTCATTATTGTCTTGCCCATGTGCCCATGAAGCTGGCCCCAGACTTCGAGTGGTTAAGGTCTTCAGTTTTATTCTCTTCATTTTGGATGATGGAATAACTTATCAGTAAAAACACAGAAAATGGCTAATACGTGATTTTGTTTTCATTTCTCCAAAAAGGGCTGTTCACAGAACTTTGCATTTATTCAGCATCAAAATGCTTCAAATATGAACAAGTTCAGTCTTCAGTGCAATCTAACACTGTATTTAGAAACCAGTAGGAAAAACCCTGAGCATGCATATACATCTCTTGAAGTAAATATTCTAAACTGCAAGCAATGAACCAGCTGCATTTAGACAAAACTGTTTGTCAACAGAACTGTTTGTTAAACAGTACATCAAGCTGACATTTTTAATATCAACAATAATTTCTGGGCACTTTGCATTAACACGTGAAATAAAAATACGATAGAGAAAATGTGATCAAAATAGTATTTTACTCCTAAAACTTGTATATTTGAAAGGGGGAAAAAAAGTATCAATTAAAGGCCAGGATCCCACAGTACTTCTGGCAAGTACATTGAAAAGTACATTGAGTGTTCCTTTTCTCCAGTTGTCCAACTGCAGCTGAACAGTGCCCAAGTCCTTTTCCCTCCAGCCACTGACTGCTTGTGGAGCTGCCCCCTAATGTTATCATGCTGCAGTTGAATTGAGGAGTACACAAGGTAGTGGACACCTTCTTCCACCACCCACCTAAAAACACATCTCTGAATATACCAGTGCACGACACCTAGAGAACTGTATCCAGATGTTCTGAAATACAACTTCTATTATATCTCACCATTGCCATACTGTTTGAAACACATGGGAAGTATATTCCATCATACTGGAAAGATAACAGGTTGCCTATACTATATCTGAATCTGGTTTAATTTTTGTTCCTTTTTCCACAGCAACTACAGTTTAGAAATCCTAAGACATGAAGAGAATACAGTAATTGTAACAAATTGCCCCACAGCTTTCCTCAGTATATTTTGAGACTGTGTGCATGGATTGCTGCTAATCCACTTACAAGCTGAGGCTTGCTTAACTTCAGCAAATGGCTGCCTCATGTCTTTGTAAGCCACTCATCTCCACTTCCAGTGCCTTCCAGGTGCCTTGTGATGGCCCTGTTGGCCTTTGGATAATTGTAGTTGTAATCTAACAAGTTGAGAAGGCATTACATTTGGGGAATACCACCACCTTACCACCACCTTATCACTCTACATTTTTTTCAGGCAATAATAAACAAAATAGCTGCCCTGGGAAATTTCAAACATGATGAAGACAACAGAAGGAAGAATAGCACAGAAATAAAGAGAAGAAATACAATTATATGGACTTAGTATTCCTTTCCATTGAAGGCATTTTACAAACAGAGAAGTCCTGCTGTACGTTCTTTAGTCCAACTTTTCTTTACCCTAAGGTCTTCCTTAGAGTGTGAGAATCCAAGAGCACACAAAGAGGGAAAATGGATTAATCTTGCCTCCTTCCTACACTTTGTTATCCCCTGTGTATGGAAGGTGGCTTTCTGAAAGTAAGAGCCTCCTATATTTACAAGTCTCACACAGTTTTAAACAATGGAAAACATGGGTTCCATTTGTCACAGAGGACCCTCACAGACATGATTGTCCTCTTCACACAACTGCACTTCATATAAAGTGAGTGGTAGGAACATGTGAGATGGGATGGGGCTAATTTTCTCATCTTTCTCATGTATTTCCTGTACTAAGACTTCACATGTGGTTTCAGCTGGTGCCAATATATCTCCCTCTGTGCCTTATAATATAGGAGTGGGCAACTGTATGGGAATAACTGTTCTGGCTTGCTCAAGTATTTCTGGAACGTACTTTTATTTTGTTTTTAAATTACATTTTAACCCGTAGATTCATACAATTAATTAACTGCAAGCTGTACCTCCACATGCCATAACTTTTGAAATCCACTCAGATTAAAAGGCTATTTCATTGCATGTACCTGCCATAGAAACCCATGGCGAAATGTGTGTCTTTATTTTTTTCTCTTCCCACTTCCGTTTGTATTTTCTCTATAAGGGAGGAGGAGGAAGCAGACAACAGCACCCCAAGCTCCCACACCACTGCTGTCAACACCAACAAATGTTGATATAGTTAAGCCAGTTACTTCTGAATGCCTGTCATAGCAACGTGGCAGTGCCTCCTCCAGATGAACGTAAAGACAAGGGCACCGTGGCATGGTGTCACAGCAGACTCCACCTCCTCTTGGAGAAGCAGAAGATGCAAACAGATCATGTTCCTGCATCCCCAACGATCAGCAGACTAGGAAAATTGCTTATGCCACAACACAGGAAATATTGCTAGTTTCCCCTGATGTACCCCCACAGTCTGGGACTGAGGATCCAAACAGCCAAGTATTTGGGAAATTTAATTAATTAATTGATTGATATCCCACTATCTTCCCACAATGGAGTTCCTGGAGTTGGCTTCTAGTAGTGGCATGTGGATTGTGGATATTGTCACCTCCTCCTCCTCCTCCTTGGGTAGATTTGGAGGGGGGTGTCTCTAGTTGTGGTGGCAATCTAGCTATAGTGAGGAATCCATGCTGCCAAATGTTGTTATCTGGATTTTGTTATCTGGATTTTTAGGGGGTTAGAGGAGACCCAGAGGGTCACAATAAGAAGTTCAGGGGATACATGTTCCTCACAAGACACACTTTGATCAAACTTGCTCTATTGTTACTGTACCCACAGCTTAGTAACCCCATGTCTTTTCCCACCAGTGAGACAGGCTATCTGCATGAGCACAGAAACACAATCACTTTTGTCCAGTAAGTAGAAAAGACCAAGGAAAGCAGCAAGAGCTGTTTTCATTTCTGTGAGAACACAATGACTTAGTTTGCTTCTTAACACAGTAAGGAAAAAAACTTTCTTCTTCAAAGCATCTGTTATACACCACACAATGCTGAAGAATGATTTCTACTCAGTAGTTGAGGTCTGACTGACACAGATTGCCATAGAATGGCAGGAAAGGATTAGATTAGTGGTTTGAAAACCAGTGGTTTAACTTACTTTCTTGTAAAATTCTACCAGTTCTAAGTCTCTCTGCAGCCATGAAATATTAAATCCTTCCTTCTGCCTTGAAATTAACCAGATTGTACACTTTGCAGAACAGTTAATTTTGATGATGGAAGTTGAACAGTGTCTTGCAAGTGCACATACACAAAATTGTGAAAATCCTTCTGTTTCACTCACTGACTATTAGAACATATTTTCTCTTAACAAATTTGAAGCAAACTATGGCCTTTTCTGCACTAGGTGTGAGAAGTGGTTCACGCTGTTTCATGGCGTATTTAAATAACACGGTTTTCCTTCATTGTTTTCTGTGCACACACACTCCGATTTAAAGTGTTTTGCTGCAGAGGAGTGCAAGTTCGTGCATCCACACTACCTCCTCACTGGGCACTTCCCTGGCTTCCCTCCCCCCCCCCAGTGGCTGTGATTGGCTGTTTTGTTTGTTTGTTTTGTTTTTGGGTGGTTCGCTTGTGCCTACCTACATAGGTATGTACTATATACTACATATCTACTTCCAGCCTTACAGCCTGCTCTCCACTGCCCACCAATGCGCACTGGTGCAGATGTACATTTCTGCATCACTGCAAAAAAACGAATTTACTTCAAGTTTGTAATGTGAATTGGATTTTTTCCGATTTTCAAATACCGCACTTTCCCACCACATGGTGGCATATTAACAGCGGATTCCTTGCAGAACGACAGAAAATAATGCAAGGCTACTTCACTCCCATGTTCAGAACAATATGATTCTACAATGCAGTAACCCGCAGTAATGATCCCATGTGGAAAGGGCCTATAACACAGTATTACCTCCTCCATCTAAATTCTCTGTGGAAGCAGCTCTGTCCCTGTAGTCACATGTACATTTGTTCAAAAGTTACTGCAACGTAGCTGAGAGTTGAAAAGTGTTGTCGCAGGCAAGGAAAGGAAACATTTGTCAGTTTAATTTCTTCTTTACTCAGTTTTTTAATCTCAAGTTCTTTATCTTCTTCCTATGAAGTTTTAATATTTTAGTAAATTCTTCAAAAATGTACTGATGTGGGTCTTGAATAGGTGCAATATAAATAAATTGATGATGATGATGATGATAAATAATACAGATCAAACAGTTGAAGAGCAATGCCCTAGTATATCAAAACAAAAACAGTATAATATGAACTCTTCATCAGAAGATGAAATAAATACTTTGAATCCTATCTTGGGAGAAAGGCAGGATATAAATGCAATAAATAAATAAATAAATAAATATTGACCCACACATTAAAATTTCTCCCCATAGGTCAATCAGTTAAAATTTTAACATGTGATCTTTGGGTCTTAGACATAAGATTTTAGAATCCTTTTCCAGATTCTGCACAAACTTTCATAGTTTATCTTCTCTAAAGCTGGAGTCTCTGATATGATGGAGAGAGAAAGGTTGGTCCGCCATGTACATGGATCAGAGAAGGTTTGAGATCCATCAGATCCCAAAGCCAACACAGTCTCCAAGCACATCTCCAACAAGGGAGAAGATTTGTATTAACCTTGGAGCTAAAATAAATAATTTTCCTTCTCTTGCTTCCTCCTCCTGCAGGGAATGAGAGAGATAGACAAATACATAGACAACAGATAGAAGATAAATTCCACTCCCCTGGCTTTAGAAACTCAGAGGCTCCAAATCTTTGGGTGGGAGTTTTCTGCTAGCTGATTAATCCTCTTAATTAGTAAAATCATGTAGATTACATGCACACATATTTGTACACAATAGTGATGACTTAAGTGTCCTTGAAAATCTGATACACAGATGGTCTATATATTCAAAGATTTTGCATCTCGCAAAGTGTGGCTGCAAATTTATTTCCAATCAGTCTGAACATTTGTAGGTCTTGTCACCTGAAGTCATCGAATAGAAACATATATTTATCATCTTTTTTTTTTTTTGGATGTAAAATATCTTTAATCAAAAAGCAGGAAACTTATTTACCTTTTCAGAGCAATATGGCTTCAATTAAACGAGACATGTCCAAAAGCCATTTAAAATTAAACTCACTATGAGGACTCCATGTAATTAATAGATGTTATTTAAAATATTTAACAGCATTAGTTTAAAAATCATCATTTTACTGCTGAGCACACCTTGTGCACCAGAAATGGCTGAATCTCAAAAATTATGAGCTGAATTCAGATTTGGTTATACTTAAAACTGGCAGAGAACTGGCAGAGATCATTTCAGAACTGCTTGCTATAATCTTTGAGAAATCTTGGAGGACAGAAGAAGTTCCAGCAGACTGGAGGAGGGCAAATGTTGTCCCCATCTTCATGAAGGGGAAAAAAGAGGACCCAAATAATTATTGCCAGTCAGCCTGATATCAGTACCCGGAAAGATCCTGGTGCAGATCATTAAGCAGTCAGTTTGTAATCACTTAGAAAGCAATACGGTAATCACGAGAAGTCAACATGGATTTCTCAAAAATAAGTCATGCCAGACTAATCTTATCTCTTTTTATGCTAGAGTTACTAGCTTGATAGATGAAGGGAATGCTGTGGATGTAGCATATATCGATTTCAGTAAGGCCTTTGACAAAGTTCCCCATGACATTCTTGCAAGGAAGCTAGTAAAATGTGGGCTGGACAGGGCTACTGTCAGGTGGATCTGTAACTGGTTGACTGACCGTTCCCAAAGGGTGCTCACCAATGGCTGCTTTTCATCCTGGAGAGAAGTGACTAGCGGGGTGCCACAGGGTTCTGTCCTGGGCCCAGTGCTGTTCAATATCTTCATCAACGACTTGGATGAAGGAATAGAGGGCATGCTGATCAAATTTGCAGATGACACCAAATTGGGAGGGGTTGCTAATACGCCAGAGGACAGGATCAAAATTCAAAATGACCTGGATAGATTGGAGAGCTGGGCCAAGCCTAACAAAATGAATTTCAACAGTGAGAAATGTAAGGTCCTACACTTAGGTAGAAAAAATGGAATACAGAAATATAGGATAGGGGACACGTGGCTGGATAGCAGTATGTGTGAAAGGGATCTAGGAGTCTTAATAGACCACAAGCTGAACATGAGTCAGCAGTGTGATGCGGCAGCCAAGAAAGCCAATGCAATTCTCGGCTGCATCACTAGGAGTATGTTGTCTAGATCGAGGGAGGTACTGGTACCACTCTACTCTGCTTTGGTTAGACCTCATCTTGAATACTGTGTCCAGTTCTGGGCACCCCAATTCAAGAAGGACATGGTCAAGCTGGAGCAAGTCCAGAGGAGGGCGACCAAAATGGTAAGGGGCCTGGAAGCCATGCTGTATGAGGATAGACTTAGAGAGCTGGGTATGTTTAGTCTGCAGAAGAGAAGGTTAAGAGGGGACATGATAGCCATGTTTAAATATATGAAGGGATGCCATGTAGAGGAGGGAGTGGGCTTCTTTCTGCTGCTCCAGAGACCAGGACAAGGAGCAATGGATTCAAGCTGTCGGAAAGGAGATTCCACCTGAACCTCAGGAAGAACTTCCTGATGGTCAGGGCTGTCCGGCAGTGGAATATGCTGCCTTGGAGTGTAGTGGAGTCTCCTTCTTTGGAGATTTTAAACCAGAGGCTGGATAGCCATCTGTTGGGAGTGCTTTGAGGGTGTTCCTGCATGGCAGGGGGTTGGACTGGATGGCCCCTGTGGTCTCTTCCAACTCTACATTTCTATGATTCCATGATTCTATGAAAACAGACCCTCTGGACTCACTGGAACTTCTGTTTGATCCTGTTTGATCTTGGACGCCAAGCAGGATCAGCCCTGGTTAGTACTTGGATGGGGAGCACCAACAAATACCAGCTGCTGTCAGCTGTATTTCAGAGGAAAAACCAGGAAAACCATCTCTGCTAGTCATGACTGATAATGATTTAAATTAATTGTAGCTATCATTTATTTCAGTGGATATACACTATTGATTTCAATGGAGGTATACTTAGTGTGACTAAATCAGGATCCAATATGATATTTCAATTAGATTTTTTTTGTACCTACATACTAAAGCAACAGCTAATACTGTATACTGGGATATACTCCATACTGTTTTGAATATATTGAGCTAATATGGTACATGGATAGGATAGAAGCGCTATGCCATAAATCTCTTGGGCAACTCAAATGCCTTTCTCTGATGTTATTTTCTTAAAATCTAGATAAAGAAGGCTATGTTAGCCAGGGCTGCAGACAGTTGTAATGCAATAATACATGAAGGACCACAGATTTCCCACCAGCGCTCTAGGTATTGCTCATATATGCCTATAGCAGTTCTAACATGTTTCCATTTGGATGGGAGTTCTCTTTGTTGTTCAAAATGTATTCCTTAAATATTGAAGGTAAATGTAGTATATTGTTCCCAAATGACACTCAGAAATTTCAGTGTATTTAAAGACATGTATGCCAACCTTTCAGGAAAATTGCCTAGATAAACATATGTTCACATAAACCAAGAGCTGATGACACACATCTCAAATTGGCTTGTCAAAAATATGTCCTGCCATAAATTTGAGCATCTGCACCATATAAATTCAGAGGACACATTAAAGTCATAGAGCAGACAGATTGATACATTCCAGGAGCAGCACAAGAAATTGCCAGGCTTTGCACCAAATGTTTTGCAGCCTCATCCTCAAACCTTTAAATGAATGTACCTCTCTCTCTCTCTCTCTCTCTCTCATTCTTTGTCTCTCTGTCTCTGTCTCTCTTTCTCTCTCTTTGTATGACTTTAAGTTGCTTGTTGACTTAAGAAGATGCCACGAATTTCATACGGTTTTCTTAGGCAAGGAACATTCAGAGATGGTTTTCCTAGTTTTTCCTCTGAAATACAGCTGACAGCCGCTGGTATTTGTTGGTGCTCCCCATCCAAGTACTAACCAGGGCTGATCCTGCTTGGTGTCCAAGATCAAACAGGATCTGGTGCTTTAGAATATTTAAGTGCTCATATTAAAACATTCAAGCTGAGTGAAGGAAAGGAAATTGTGTAACTGAAAACTGAATTACAGATTGGGAAAAATGCAAAATTGGCAAAGTTTTGGTCAAAATAAACCACTTTAATATGACAAGAAGACCCTGTTGTGGATTCTATCACCACTGAAAAAGTCCTTGCCTCCAGTGAGTGTGAGATCATACATGCTCCTCTTCTTGTTCTGTTTTTCATAAATCCATAAAACTATATCTGAAGAGCTAGTATGTTTTCCCTTTCAGTAACTGAGCATGCACAATCAGAAAAAACTGGTAGATCAAAAAGATCTAAATAAGCCATCCAATGCAAGTGTTATTTAACAATTCATGCAACAAAGCAACATTTATCACAGATTTTAATTTTATACAAAAATGTGTAAAAATCGGTTCTAAAAATATGCCAAATCCTTTCGATATTGCCAAGTAAAATATGGTCATGTTGTGGCAAGGAGATTTACCACACAATAGTACACTAACTCATAATTTGCATTTATAATTGGAATGCAATAAGCTGGGGGGGGGGGAGGACATCCAAGGTGCTTACTATACTACATATACTATATTTGTCAGGAACTGAGATCACACACACAAAAGTAACAATGCTAGTGCATGATTTATTAGGAGCCTGATGCTGGTACAAGACTTCAGTGATCAAAACTGAAGGCAATTTGCAGAGACAAAATGTTACAGCTTACAATCCTTTCCCACAGTAAACAGTCAGCTAATGACTTTGGAGGAACTGATTGAGACTGGTATTCACTATCTGTGCTAAATTCCAGGTGGTGTTTACGTAACGGTCTCTGGTACACATTCCTTGTTACAAGCAAGCAGTTACATGTTTCTACTACATATCCCATACTAAATACCTTCCCCTATAGAATATGGAGGAACCACCCAACAATATTACTATGTATTTAACCATTTTTTCTCTAATCAAGGATGTGAATAATGTATCCTTCTATATGTTATTGGGCTACAACCCTCAATATTTGGGTTTGGGTGTGCTGGTGAGAACAAATGAAAGTTAAAATCAGAGAATCATAGAATCAAAAGAGACCACAAGGACCATTCAGTCCAACCTTCTATGATGCAGGAATGCACAATCAAATATTTCTGCCCGAGGACCACCCTCCTTCAAAAAAGGAGGAGTCTCTACCACACTCCAAAGCAGTGTACTTCCCTGTCAAACTGCTCTTACCATCAAGAAGTTCTTTCTAATGTTTAGTTGGAATCTCTTTTTCTGAAGTTTGTAGCCATTGCTCTGTGTCTAGTCTTTGGATCAGCAGAAAACAAACTTACTCCATCTTTCATAGGACATGCCTTCAATTATTTAAACATGGCTTTTGTGTCACTTCTTAACCTTCTCTTCTCCAGGCTAAACATACCAAGTTCCCTAAGCAGCAATTCATAAGACATGGTTTCCTTGCCTTTTACCATTTTGGTCACCCTGCTCTGGACACATTCCAGCTTGTCAATATCCAAAGCAGAATAGAGGGTAGAAGATCAAGGCAAAGAAACTGTTGAGCAGTTTTGACTTTCCTCTGTCCTTTGTTAGCACTTCACCATTTTCTCTGTGAAGTGCCCCTACCATTTCCTTGTTCTTCTTTTTCTACGGATATAGTAAAAAAAAAAAAGCCCTTTTTCTAAGTTGTCTTTAACCACTTTAGAAAGCCTGAGCTCATTCTGCACTTTAGCTTTTCTGAGTTTCTCCCTACACAAGCTGGCTATTTGTCTGGATTCCTCTTTGGTGATTTACCACTTTTTCCACTTCTTGTAAAAGTCTCTTTTAAACCTTAACTTAGCTGAAACTTCTTTAGACATCCATCGTGGTTTCTTTAGTCACCTCCTGTAGAAATATCATTTTTCTTCAGAAAAAATACTGTCTCTTGTGAAGAAAATTCTGTTTTTTTGTTTGTTTGGTTTTTTGCACAACCACTTGAGAATTTTGCACAAAATAAGTTCTTTTTTATTTTTATTTTATTTTTGAAATAATAATTACAGAAATAAAACATACATGAGTTAAAAAAGATGGGGAAAGGATCAAGATCAATAATAGTTTCATACACACACACACACACACACACACATATAAGAAAAAAACAAAAACTTCCCCCTGAGTGTCCTTGGGTAATCCATTAAATATGTAAGTCTGGATCTTTAACATTTTTAAATTACCTGTCTAATTCAAACATAGGTCTATTTTAAACCATAGATTTATATAATATTGAGAAGGGATTAACTTTTAATCTGAAAAACTGACTACTGTTAATTCAGAGTAGTTGTTTCTGAGATAATTAATCAACGGTTCCCAAGAATTTAAATGTCTATCCTTAGGGCTATCTCTTAACAAAATTGTCAACTCATCTATCATTGTCACATCCATTACCTTTAATAAACATTCTTCTAATTTGGTAAACAGCAGCCTAGCTGCGACCGTCATATAAAATATAATTCTTCCGTACTTTTTCTCTAAATTATCATCTGTCATAGCAAGAAGATACATTTCTGGTTTCATCTGAAATGTAACACCTAGGATCTTTTCCATACTTAAATGAATTGTCTTCCAGAATTTGTTAGATTTATTACAAGATCACCAAAAATGATAAAAAATCCCTCTCTCCTTTTTACACTCCTTACAAATATTTTTATAATTTTTATACATTCTAGATAGTTTTTCCAGAGAGAAGCCCCATCTATAATGCAAATTATAATGCAAATGTAAACATTTTCTCTTATACTTCGATTGGCAAAATAAGTACTGAACTGCAAAGAATCTCATCACTGCAGGATTGTTCTTATCAGAGTTTCTTGATACCTAAAAAAACCATGTTTTTGATGAATTTTAAAAATATTTTCTAATATTCTTCCCATCCCTATTTTGCAAAAGAATAGTCAGAGAATCATACCCTGGAGTAGGTTGCTGGGAGTAAATGATTCTGCATTATAGAGCCCACAGGGGAATAGTTTGTATACACATATAAGTTTTCAAGAGGCGTTGTGATACATGTCTAGGAAAACTGATTGTGATTCCATTCACTTGTCCTTCTCTGGAATTAGTATCAGTCCTAACAGTCAAATGTACTTCTTTAGAAGTAATATGATTCCAAACAGTCCTCTTGATACACAAGCACTAGATATTAGATTGGACCTGAGTAAGTTAGCTGAATTTAGAACCTGTTCAAATCAGTTGGACGAGTTAGTTATGATGTGATTTAAGTAGTTTTAACTGGAACTAAATTCAGTTTAACAAGACTGGATACAATCCATTTTGATTTTCAGTGCAGTTACATCTTGCAGTTCTGTGAACATATTAGCAATGTCAGCAGCAACCTTCTGAGTAAATAAAAATAAAGAGAGGGGAGAACTGTTTAAGCAAGTGACAGCTTTGAGGCAGCTGGCTTGGGTCTGTAAAGGAAACTATGTATACCAAAACAAGGAAAATATTTGAATATTAGTGAATTGCTTCTAACTCAAATGAACTCCAGAGATTTCAGCAGAGGAACAGAAAGTTTCTTTAGCAGCTTTGTCTTCCTTTCCTTACAGAAAGCAAAGCAAACAAAGGCAACATTAAGCTACCCTCCAAGATAATGACATTGACTATTTGCACCAGGCCAAACCAAGAGGCAAAGATAGGAAGAATTTGGGGTTCAAAAGTATATAGGAAAAAAAATCCCTTATAATTTTAATCACACCAGTTTACAGTACTTTAATCATATTTACGTCTAAGTCATGTTCTTCTTTTTTCGAGTCATGCCTGACACAAATAATAAACATATCTGAGATATGTTTGTGTTGAAAGTTATAGGAACCTCATTCCAGATCTAGTCTAGCAAACCTGGATGCCTATATAGTCTCCTCTACTGATTCTCCCTTCTATCTCCAAAAACTAGAGCTGAGCCAAAATTCTAGAGAAGGGTTTGTTTCCCCCTGTGAAGATTCCTTTTTTCCCCCCTTTACCCTACCACCGCAATCAGACCATTTTGCTGAATTATCTCTGAATAATCTTTACCACTGAGGAAGGGCAGGGTTCATTTTTCCTCACAATGATTATAGGTATGAAACACAGTGGAGGATGCAAAGTTGTGGCCAGGCACAACTTTGCTGTTAACATCTACAATGGTGGGAAAACTCTAACATTGGGGAAAGGAAAGTGTGCTGCTATCACCATTGAGAAATTATAGAATTTCTCTTACATTTGGATAAATTTACTAAAATGGTCCTCCCATAAATTTTCTTTTCCTTTAAATAGTGCCACCATTTTAGTCATAGCATCATCCTGGAAGCCTTCACACTGCTACCCAGCCACATACCCCTACTCCATGATATGGTTTGATTGGCAAATATTAATTGGCATAAACATAATTCATGTCCTGCTATGACTGAGAAGCCTGCTGTCAAAGAGGAACTGGCTGCACACGTGCATCGCAAAACTAGGTCAGATTGGACCTCAGGGCATGGCTAGGCCATAGTCAGGAAGGTCTGGTGATAATGGACTTGCAAATATTTCCCGACTCAACCTTTAGAAACAATAGTGTCTGAAATTGTCTCCACAGAACGACTTATTGCCTTCAACCCTCTTGTTCTGTCTACCAAAACTCCCCTTTTGTCCCTTCACCTGTCTGGCCATTAAGGAGCTATCATGATTCCCATCAGCCCTTTGTCATCTAATGCCAAGGCCATTGGCTTATTCTGGACCCCACTGTTTACGCTGCCAAAGAGCAATTAACATTTTCCCCTTCACAGTAGAAATAGAATATTTAAACCCTGGTTCCAAGCCAGACAACTCATAGTACAGCACTCTGGCTGTCACTCTGCTGCTCTGATTTCTATTCTTGTACTACCCTCATACTCTTAGCCTGGGCCACTTCGCTTCATCTCCTCTCTTTGGTTAGATAAATTTCACCCACTTCGCCCCAACTTCTTGCTATCAAATTTTTCCTCCCTTTCTTTCAGTTAGCCTTATATGATTGTGAGACTGCTTGAATGTTATGTGTGTGTGATTGTTAATTCCCCTAATAAACAAATATTCTTTGAATCTCCAGCTGGTGTTCCTGCATTAGTACCAGTATACGCAGGTGTAAAAGATCCTGCTAGGTTACCCACCTCTTGCAGCCCTCCCTTTGAGCTAATATTCCCAACTGTTCCACAGAGGCATTGGCATCATGGGTAGACCTTGGAGTCACCCACGTTTAGGAGTAGCAACACTGTTTCTCATCCCTTCTCTAAATCTCTTTTAAATTTCTCAATTGAGTGTTTGTTACTCCCTTAACTGTTACAAAATTTTAGTGCATCTATAGTTTTTTTAGTTTTTTGAAATGTCCCACACATCTCAACACTCATCAGAACAGACTATTTTACATGCAACTCGGCACTTATTTTTAATTTGTTCAACATTATATCAGTACTGTTGAAGGAAGCAGTGGATTCGGACTTTATTCAGTTCAGTCTCCTTCTTTTAGCCCATTACATCTTTCATCCAGCAGTCTGAATGCAGAATATAGTCAGTATTGATTTAACTGAAATCTCAGAAAAAGACCCTTTTCTGAGATTCCCTTCTCAGTATAAACAACAGTTGGGTAATTCTGCTTCTCCTGAGAAGAATATTTAGCAAGATTTCTCACTACCAGAAGTGACACAGAGAATTAGAATCATACAATTATAGAGCTGGAACGTCCCCCAAGGATTAATTCACCAGGATAAAAATCCACAACGAACGCATGCCTGACAGGTGGCTGTTTAAAAAATTCCAATGAAAAATAGCTCTCATTTTTTCAAAAGCACTCTATTCCACTTAGTCTGTTCCATCTCTTACTTTTTGGAAAAGCCTTCTTTAATCAGAACTTTTTTTGGTGTAAACATATATACCACATATTATTCCAACTTCTTTTTGAAAAAGCCAACCTAAATAATAATACCATCAAAGCAAGCAATATCTTCTGAGACACATTAGAAAACAATTGTAAAAGAAACATATCCAAGAAACTTTTTTAAAGTTTCCTGATTAATTTCATTTCTTTCTAAAAGTTCATTTTATATGGCAATGAGTACAAAACTGTGTAGACATGAGATTGAATTTCTCCAAGCTTTCCATTTTACCTTGAGGGGGAAAGAAATCAACTATTTGATGATTGATATTGATTCCAAAACATGTTTCTTTGCAAACAGATTTTTTTTTTTTAAAAAAATGAGGCTATGCAAACATCTGTAATTAATTAGCAGAACAGAGTGAATTTTTGATTGCAAGACCTTTGGAGAACCAGAGGGAAAATGTGAGAAAGCTTTTCATATTAAAGGGCATGTAGTGTAAAAGGACTGGTTTAATAACTAGAACTGAACAAATCATTTCTGCCCGATAATTTACGTGACAAATGCAGATTTTCTTTGTTTATGGTGCAACCAGCCGATGATTACTGCCAATGGCTCCAGTCCACAAAATCTTGTGCTTAAAAGTAGGCTTCACATACAATATAAACAGATGTTCATTAGAGTTACCTTGGACAAGGGCAATCATCTTTCTAGAAGAAACCAGGATATAGAGGATTTAGTCCTTCAAACAGATGATCACTACAGCTGAAGCTATTACAGGAGGGAAAAGCTAAATACTCTTGACTATGACACCCATAATCTTTGACCATTGGCCATTCCATGTAGATTTAAAGAAATTGTAGTGCTCAAATATTTTGCAGCAGATCAATATTTTTCTTATATTGCAAATGGGGAGATCTGTACTCACAATTAAGTAAGTAACTATGTGTCTCTATGGCAGGGATGGGCAAAGTGCAGCCTGCATGCAGCTTCTGAGGGCTGTTTTCATGGAGAAGCGATAGATCAATTTATGGAATTTGTTTGCCCCAAATGACCTCTGGAGTGTGGAGAGTATTTTCACCATGTTGCAGGCCCCCTGGCTCTGCCAAAAGTCAAAACTTTTTTATTATTATTATTATTTTTTTAAAAAATATTTGCCTCCAAATGCTCTAGGTGACATCATGTTTCAGAGCCTTCCTGAGCAAATGTAGGCCCAGAAAAGGCTTTTTGAAACAGGAAGAGACTTAAAAAGGTCTTTCTTGAACCTAAAATGGCCAAGGAAGGCCCCAAACCATGGTAAAAAGTATCCCACATGTTCCCTAGAGGGCATTTTGAGACTCTTTTTTTATTCTGAGTGTGTGAATGTGGTGAGGGATGCAGCCATTTAAGATTTCTTGGGGGCGGCTAATATGGCCCACTGTCTTCCACAGTTGCCCAACTGTTCTCTAGTGTAATAGAGGTAGAGTCACTTGTTCTTCCTCTGTAGTTTACCACTTTGTCTAATCTGCTCTGTTGCCTCTTTACCTATGGACTGACACTCTCAGGCTTAATTTTGCTTTTTTCCACATACCTCTTCTTGCTTTTCCTTCTTAGTCAGAGGTAGCAGACATCATGTTTTCTCTCTTCCAAATATGGAGTTCACTCTAATTAAATGTTCCAGGCATTAAAAATGGTCTTCAGTGAATTTTCCCTAATATGAGCTTCCATTCAAGCTAATCTCTTATTGGGAATTATATTACAAGGTAACATGATTTACTATAAAGTCTGAATGCTACTACTGTATATGAGCAGCAGATTATTAAAAGTGCAATCTTGTGCATGCTTACACATAAGTAAGCTCCAGTGCGTTAAATGGGGATTACTCCAATGTAAGTGAGTATGGAATTTTCACTTTAGAGCAGGGATGTAAATCTTCAATTATTTTCTTTTCACAAGAACCCATTATCTGAAAAGTTTGAAAAGTTTTACCTGTCTGTACAAGATTACAAGAGATGCCGCACATTTTTGTGAAGATTTTTTTTTCAAAAAAAGTGTTGGTTTTGTGCAAAAACATTTTTTATGCCAAAACAAAAACAAAACCCTGCAAAATTTGTATATAGTGAACTGAATCTTACACAAACTCCAATTTTCTGTACATTTTTTTGTGCAAAAGCAAGGTCTTTTGTATAATATTTTTACCCCTAAGGAAGTCTTAAAGTGTGGAAAAGTCTTTTTGACAATTGAACATTCTCTTGGCAAGGGCCTAAACCAGTTAGAGTACAGCCATTGAATAATGTGGATTTACTAATATATTCATTCATCACTTGATATTTGATTCAATGGGGTCTATTCTTGGGTCTAACCAACAGGATTCCAGCCAAGGTTTCTCAGTCTGAAGAATGAGAATATTTCTAAGTATTCCTTATATCCCTGCATGATGCAGTCTGTGAAACCTTTGCCTTGGTGCACCACGGAGTTATGTAGGAAGCCACACAAGGCCAATAGACTTAAATGAAAATGAAAGAGAGAGAGGCAGAGAGAGAGAGAGAGACAGACAGACAGAGAATCTTCTGTCAATTTGATGCTTAGATAAGACAAACATTAGATCACTATCTGCTAAACTGTATTGAAGGAAAAGATTCCAAATATAGTTGTACAGCAAGCTACCAGTAAAGAAATGATGGGTTCTAAAGGAAATGGATACCTCTGCAGGGAGGCAATAGTTTCCCAGATGTAGTGCCTCCAGAGGAGAGGGAATTCCTTTGTTCAGCTCTACTGAGAAAGTAATCTAAAGTGAAAGGGGACGTGTTTCTTTGTGTGTGCAAAAATATTACAAGTAGATGCTTCTGAGATAACCCATCTCATCATTCCTATCAGCATTTGAAGCATGGCTCCACCCACATGAGCTATGAATCATTCAAACCTGTACCCTCCTTTAAATCACATCTGGCAATCTTTTCATGGCAAAAAATATTTTGTGTGCTGCTGCTCTCTTTTATCTCTTTATATGGTGTTTTTCTTCATTTCCCCAGTTCAATTGTCTGAAGTGTCACCTGGGAGATAAAAGTTGAATTAATTACATTTTTGTCAAGACCTATTTATTAAAGTCTTTCTTTGTCTCAACCAAATCAAGTTGTTTTGCATCAGTTTTGGTGTCATCAGAGATTATCTTAATTCTTTTTTAAAAAAATATTTTTTAATAAGAAATAATGCACTATTTCCAAGTCTATTCAAGGATGTGTTACTTCTTCAAGTTTCGAACTGGAGGAAAGAGACATTTGATCAAGCCCATCAGATTTTTGGCTCTGTTTTTAACACTAAGTTTTACTCATAGATTTCTACTGAAAATTTGGTTCTTAAGTTCCTGTGTTCTATATAACAAAATGGGGGAGGGATTCATATAGCCTACCCACAGTCCACACCAAAAGAAAGATTTGCTCTGTCATATAGGTCTTCAGTTTCAAGCATACATTTTATTTTATAAGTGTTGCATTTTTGCAGCTTCTACTTCAACCCCTGTGAGAATGATCCAGTGCTTTATAGAGTACTGTAGAAGTGGGAAAAGTTTTGCTTTGGGGTCATATGTTTGCCCCCAGGCTGTTTTGTTTCCCACAACACCCACCCATATTCCCCAAGAACTGTCTGGCAAAAAGGGGCAGGTTCATTGACCTCTCATGTAAGTCTGTAGAGAGAGCGATTCACTTTTCAACTATATCATAGCCCCATTTATATTGTTTAATATACCCAAATCACTTTGAACCAGTAGTGAACACAGCACCAGTTCTGTTTCTGGCTCTGATTTTGATTCTCTCTCTGTATGCGTCTCTCTCTGGATATCTATGAAGTCCCTAGAGCAGCCTTTCTCAAACTTTTTACCCCCAAGGAACCCTTGACATAATTTTCAGGTCTCCAGAAACCCCTGCATAAAATTTATTTTATCTACACCTGAAAAGAAATCCCCCCCCCTCACAATCATTCACAGAACCTGTAATGAACTCTCATGGAACCTTGGTTGAAAAACCCTTCCTTAGACAATATCAGGGGCAGAAAATCAGCTCACAGATCCACAGAAGTTGGTGTTGTTGCGAATGGGCATAGACTTCACAATTCTATACATTACTCAGAAATAAGTTCTGATGCAATCACTTTGTTTACTCCACTTGGTTAGGGAAAAATATTTCCTTTGTGCTGCTGCTCTTCCAGTAGGTACTCTTCTCCTAGGCTCTTTCCCCACAAGGATTCTAACCTAAATGATCTTACAACATGTGACAGCTGGGATTACCAGGTTAAAAACAGGAGATGGCTCTTGTAGACAACAGTGAGTGTACAGAAGATGAAATTGCAGATGTTGCTGCTTGTCACACAAGCTCCACCCATCGTAATTCCCTCTTTCTCACAATGATTAAATGTACAGGATCCCTCTCTAGTTTTTCACCTTGCAACCTCAGTGACAGCCTTGCTTGGATCAGGTAAGACCTTCTGGTAAGGGCATGGGTATCCCTTGTAGTGAGACTTTGGAATATAAGAGGAAGGGATAAGCTGTCCTTCCAAGTCTCAGGTTGGATCCATCTCCCCTCACAACAGTCCTTTGGTTACTTTTGCTGTGGTTATAAATATGTTTTCAACATAACTAAGCCTTTGTTTCTGCTTCTAGCTGCTAAAAAGTAAGGAAAGAAATCTTGTTAGACTTGAGAGTATCTCTAAAAGTAGCATTTTTACACATCTCCAGATGTGTTGTGAGTTTTCACACATTTATGAATCTTAGAGAATGATTCTGGGAAACAGCATGTTTACAAAGATGGGCATATTTAAAACCCAATTGGTAAAAATTCATGGAATTAAAAAATGCAGAAATGAATTTTAGCCAATAGTATAAAAGTTGTCCAAATAAGGTAGACTGTGCAAATAAATGCAGAGGTTAGGGAAAATACTTTAAAAAAAAATGTATCTAGAGGTCTCAGAGGTTAATTTTGCATCTCGTTGCAGGGACATAACAAATACTTCTACACTCCACCCTGCATATGGCTCTATTGTAAGTTTGGGGTACTTTAGTCACTGTGGAGGAGAGGAGAGAATAACAACCTCAACAGTGACCAAAAATAGATGTACACAGAATATATCAGTCTATCATGGATCCAGTGGGGCTACTCTGATTAGGCCTGAATACTTTTGATTAATGTCATTGGTTATACAGGCCATTTCCGCACAGTGTAGCTAAAATGACATACCTGCGGGTGGTAGTAATTTCAGGGGCTGTAATTCGCTTGATGTCATCACCATCCAGTAGTCATCCAGTAGCTGACCCATCTGCAAGCATCACTAGAATGCCATATTTCAACTCTAGAAATTTTTCTGGAGTTGAAATACAGTGTTCTAGCAATGCTTGTGGACCGGCTGTTTACTGGATGGTGATGATGTCATGCAGGATCCTGGCCTCTGAAATGACTTACAACCCACAGGTACTGCATTTTAGCAATGCCATGCAAAAATGGCTGCATAGTTGTCAGAGGGACTACTAAGTTAGGCACCTTTGCCATGCTAGTTAGTCTGCTTAGCTGCTCTGTTTCCTCATTGCTTTGACTGCTTTGCTGTTTGGGTGTTGGGAGGGGTATACAGGCCAGAAGCTGAGAACCAAGGTCATTTTAGAGAGCTGATACAGCCTGGTGCTGTTTGAGAAAGAATGTGAGTGGGAAACCTCTGTTAGGGGAAGAGGGGAATTTTTAAAACAGAAACCTGTGATGCATCTTCGGTTCTGGAAAACGTGATGCCTCTGTGCTGCATCTGATATTTAATAAAACCTTTCTAGATTCACCCATGAAAACTAGTTATTGAATCAGATTGAGACAGAACATTACAATAGTTCTTTATTAATATTATCTAGAATTCTAACGTCTCTATCTTGAAGGTGTACATAGAATGGGTCACAAGGATGTGCAGAACTAAGCCCTTCATTCACAGATACAAGGAGTTTCACTAGCTTAATACAGTGGTTCCCAATTTTTTTTCCACTTGTATATCTCGTGGCAGCCCATTTCCATAATTTGTACCCCACATATTAGGGATATATTTATAATTAATATAGTTGCTGTTATTTCAAATGTATGTGTTGCAACTCTAAACAAATAGCCCAAAAATGGGATTGAAAAGCAATGGAACAATAAAATGAGCAGACAGTTAGTATATATTTATATTCAAAATGCAAAAGATACAATGAATTCAAGAAAATACGTCAGATTACAGTTAAAAACTACATTAACTAATTAATTAATTATTACTCTTTTTCACTACAGTGTTAGATGTGTCCTGAGAAATTATTGGTGTCTGGTCATTATTCACATTTTATTTCACTTTTTTTACTGTGCCAGTTTTCAACTACTGATCTATATCTGATAATACATGAATGGAAAAATTAGTTTAAACTTAAAATGATGATAAAGGGAAGAAATGTAGAAAAGACCCAGAAGAACTCAAACACTGAACACTACTCACAGGACTGACTGAGGTGCTGCTGCTAATACTTCAGGCCTCCATTTGCTTAATGTGCTCTGTTGCAGAAAACAGGCACCATGGCAGATCCCATTAACTGATCCTTCTGTGTCTCCCTAGCCTGAGCTGCCCCAATTTAGAGCCCTCAAGGGAGGCTGAACAGTTATGCTCCCTACTTCCCCACCCTCGATAAAAGCACTGGCTAAGGCCACTAAAGGATGAAATACACAACCACCTATAGCCTAACATTTCCACCATAAGCTCCTCTCCCCAACTTTCTCCCTCCCCCCATGCTTCCCCTCAGGGAAGTTGACTGGGAGGAAAGAGTGCGAACAACCAGCCCCATCCACTCTATACCTAAAGAAAACATAGATTACTGAAGATGACAAAAACCAGACATGGACAATGTGCTTGGCCTTATCTCCTCACTCTGGTGAACTTGCCCCTCTAGTGACAACCACCATCATTGCAACCACCACTCATTTCCTTGCATTTTTCTCTCTCTCACTTGCTCTCACACATACTTACCAGCATTGTCGTGGCCCTGAACCACACTGAGGCAGGTTGTGTAAGTTTCTCCTCTTCAAGACCGAGGAAGAGACCAATGGCTGGACCCTGGGGAGGTGGAGTGGCCTGCCTTGCATCCCTAGTAACCTGCTTCAAGAAGCTGCTTGGCCTGCACCACTCTCCACTCATTTCCCTCTCATTTATCCTGTGCTTAGAATCAGTCACTACTCACACTTGGAGCTCTGTCCCCTCGGATCCCCCAACCCTCTCCTCTCTGGCTCCTCTCACATGAAGTAGTCACCACCCTCGAGCCCATCCTGAAACTCTTCCCCACCAGCAGGTAGGGACGAGCAGCACAACCCTACCCAAATCCCTCCCCCAAAGTGGGCTGGGCTCTGCTCTGAAGAGGTGATTGGCTCCTCTTTGCATGCATGCCCTTTTATCACTGTGAAAGTGAGAAGAATTGGAGCCTTTTCCAACCATTATTCAATTTTTTTCCACATAACCCTAAATGTCCTGATGTGTATCCCTGGGGATATGCACAACCCATGTTGGGAACTACTCCCTCAATGTAACTTGGTTTCCATCAGAATTGCTCAGTTGTTTTCCCTGTGAAGGAATCACCATATTCACTTTGGAATATGTTTTAAGGTTGGAATTTCACATCGACTCTAATTTTTTGCCAACCAATACTAGAGTGCAATGGCAAAGTAAGAACTGACAGATCTGGTGGATGCCTGCTGAAGGCCCTTAAAAGAGCTCTGAGCAGCAGACACTTCATAGCGAGAATAGCTAGGGTAATAAACTTTAATGAGTTGGAGCGCCTACAGGAAGCAGGGACTTTTCAAGAGACATTTGATTGGCACTTCGTTGAGTGTAATTCATTTAACTGATTCCTATAAAACACATACTTGTGGGTCCTTCAATTACTTTGTACGTTTAGACTTTCATGGTTATTGACATGTTTGTGAAATCCTTAACTGACATCACTTCCAGATGTGATTTATGAGGAAGAAAAGGTCTACCTGAATGACAAGAAACTCAGCTAAGAAAAAGCTGGCTTTTCCTTTATACCAGTTTTCTCCTTTGTTGTACTAAGCTTGCAGTACTTAGAAACAGAGTTGTCTCTAAACCTAAGATTCAACTGAAACATCAATCTGGAAATTCTAAAATCAAGGTGATTTGGCTTGGATTGTTTCAGAGGTATCTGGATTTTTATAACATCTAAATCCAAACCTTGAACTTGTAATTCGAATGTCACTGCCATTCTGTTTCTTCTCTTTGTCAGAATTGGATAGAATATGCTCTAAAAGGACCGAATTCCATATGATCTTGGAAGTTATGTGGGACCAGCTCTGGTTAGTATTTAATGGGAAACCATGAAAGAGTACCAGGTACTGTAGGCTATATTTCAGAGGAATGAACTGGCATAGCAACACCTGAGTATACCTTGTATAAGTATACCACTTATAGGAGAATTGTGCTTACCAGATTACATAAAAATAACTGCTGGGATTTTGTCCCCCTTTTCTTTACATTCTTTTTGGGCTTCTTCTTTCAGGAACTTGGCAACAATTTTGTTTTATTTCTTTTCTTGTGGATGTTTTTAAAATATTTTAAAACTGTTTTAATTCAGGGCTTGGCTTTAACACAATAGCTTATTTTATTGTTTTCAGTTGCAGTTTAATGTTATAATTTATGAGTTTTAGCTGTATTTTGTTTTAAAGTTGCAAATTACTTTGGGCCCTACATTAGAAGAAAGGAGGGATGGAATGTACACAGACAGAGACACACAGACACACACACACACTTTCTTGGCAGAATGGAGTGAAGGTTTCAAATAGCTGTCCCTTCTAAATGGGATTTATACTCCCATATATTGACTGGATATTTTGCAGGGTGGGGGCTTTCTTCGGGTTTAGAGATTTCCAAAAAACCTGTCTGTATCAATTTTTAAGGTGGGGAGAAACAGGAAAAATGTCATGCAGTGTAGATGTAGTCCTAGTTTCAAAATGTGCAGTATTTGAAAGGAATGGATACAGTGGTATTTACAGAAGGAGTAATCACAAACGGTTACATCAATTATTAAGTGGAAACTAACTACACCACAACAACCTTTTAACTGCTTCATTCATTCCTTTCTGTGGCATAGGGAACAACTTCTATGTTAGATCCCATCCACTCTGCCCCCTACAAAAAAAATCTAGAATGAATGCATTCATCCCCAAGCACTATCAAGATTTCCTTGACATGTCAACAAAAATAATGTGGTACATAGTCCATATCAAGATCTGTTGTTTCACTCTGGAACAACTAATATCTACATTGTTCCAATAGCATCTGTTGAAAAGAGGCAAAAGTGTATCCCACGGTCATCAATATGTTATTGTAGTCTTTGGCAACAACATCTCCTGAGATGAGGTGATAAAGCTAGTCATGAGTTTGAATCTCCCTGTTCTTCCATTTCCTGAGTACTTCATTGTTTTTGTTTTTTTCCATGACTGCGTTCCAAATTCCACAATGGAATACTATCCAATTTATTAACTTATTTAAAGAATAGTATGTAACAAAATAATTGGTTTTACTAGGAGAAAACAGCAAAGCCTCTGGAAATTCAAATGAAATATTCAGATAAGGGTCTACAAGGAGAAAGGGGCAATTTGCACAACTACTTTATGAGCTGATTTCCCATCTTTCTTTCTTTGGCTCAAGGGGATCAAATGCTGAAATGCTGAAGTGATCATCTTATATGTGGTTAGATCCCTATTTACTATGCCAGTGGTAACCTCTGGAAAGATTTCTAGTGGTATGGAAGTTTAAGATTTTGGCAAGTGTCATACTAATTAAAAGCCACCAAAGAAACTAAGCTCCAGTGGAAATAAGTCAGATAGATTAACCTAACTAAATCCTAAACTGGATGTATTTTTGATAGGAAGTTCTCTTGAAAACACAATGGTTTTCCTGGAATAAAGATCATAAACCCATTCTTTTAAAAACAAAGAAGCATCACACACATTATTATTGATTGCAGTGATCTGATTACTATTGCTAATTTTCACTTTCATTGGCTTAGGGTAATTTTGAGATGTCGTTTATTTATTTGCAACATGGTTCACAACTGTTGGTTCTTGTGGGTTTTTCGGACTTTGAGATCGTGTTCTGGTTGTATTTTCTCCTGACGTTTCGCCTGCATCTGTGGCTGGCATCTTCAGAGGAATGGTGAATTGGAAGCAGAGTGGAGAATATATATGTCTGTCTGCTCCTCCAGAGGGGAGGGATCAATTAGCATAAAAGTCCTATTGTGTGTATAATACTTGTTCCTGACTTCCTGAGCCCAGGTGGGGATCGTTAGGGCTCGTTAGTATCTTTTGCGTTTTGATTTTGGTGTCTTTCAATACTGGCAGCCAAATTTTGTTGACGTTCCGAGTCTCCTCTTTCCTGTTAAAATTATCCAAGTGTTTGTGGATTTCAATGGCCTCTCTGTGTAGCCTGACCTGGTAGTTGTTAGAATGGTCCAGAATTTCTGTGCTTTCAAATAACATTCTGTGTCCGGGTTGGTTTATAGTGTGTTCTGCTACTGCTGAGTTTTCTGGCTGGATCAGCCTGCAGTATCTTTTGTGTTCTTTGATTCGTGTTTGGATGCTGCGTTTTGTGGTCCCTATGTAGACCTGACCACAGCTGCACAGTATGCGATAAACTTCGGCAGAAGTTAGGGGATCCCTCTTGTCCTTTGCTGAGTGAAAAAAAACCAGAAAACCCCACAAGAACCAATGGATTCTGGCCGTGAAAACCTTCGACTCTACATGGTTCACAACATTTGCATTGTAAAAGTGATTCAAGATGATAATAAGATGTTAACACTAAAAAGTAATACAAATAATAAAATAATAATCACTAAAATAAAGGAGAGAACTCCTGTGTTCCCTGGGACCACAGGGATGTTATAGACACCTCACTTTCTAAATGTTGGGAGAGAAGTTTTCCATCAAAGATCTCTCTGGTGCAGAAATACAAAGTTTTTCTGCCACTGTATTGCTGGTGATGTTGTGACCAGAATAAATGAGTTTCTTAGGGCATAGGTGCTTACTCCATTTAATACAATGCATTGTCGTTAGACTAGAGGTGAATCATTTGAGGTCTTTTAGAAGAGTATGTACAATATTTGTTGAGGATGTTTTATCTCTGGATTTCCTTCAAGGCCCTCTCCAGTTCTATGATGGAAGTGATCTCTTCTAAGATATGCATTTTGATATGTATCTGGATGCCATACTGCACCTTACCTCAAAAGAGTAATGATACTTAGAAAAAGGGTAGTATCATTTAGAAAAAGAAGCCAGAATAAAGGATGGAGCAATCTGTGAATTTCAGTTTCTCATTTTTCCAGTCTCAAGTTTGGTTTGTTACAAATTAAGGAGTTTTTTTTTTAAATGAGCAGATTTTCATGACAATCCATGCATATGTTTGTATATATTTTTCCTGCATACATTTTGTAAGGCATTTTGTTTACTACATACATTTTTGCACATTATCTATACTTACACGGGTATTTTAATATATGCATGTGCATATTAACTTGCAATTACAAAGTCTAGTTAGAACATCTGGAAATTTGCAAATTTTCAAGGATAACTGACTTCTGATTCAGAAAACTTTGAAACTGTGAAATTAGGTATGTTTGCACTAAAATGCAAACCAAATGAATTTCTCCTACATCTCTAGCCTTCACCCTTACCCTGTCTGGTTTGGGACCATACCAGGAGTGTAGTGGGGGTTGGGAACTTTCTGCCATATTCACCTCAGATGGGCAGTTGATTATGTTTTGCTATCTGCTACCAATGTTTAGATGCATATCAATGTGTTGTTCTTTCTTTTTAGTGAGTGGGAGGGCATTTTTGAGGCAACTGTATCATACTGCAAATCTCAGATATAATAACTTTGACCCTTTCTTTGTTTCAGCAAAAACCCCACATCTACCCATTTTACATATACAGGCAATGATGTTTCCAAGCCATGTATACTGTTGCTCCCCAGTGTGTAATTTCATAAATATTTGAAAGCATAGTGTCAAAGTAAAAATAGTGCATCCTATGCTCTAGCAAAGGATAACAATTACATTTGTCAATGCCAAGCAAGAAAGACGAGTAAAGAAATGAGAGCTAATGAGGTGAGAGAGATGAGCTTGATGCAAATAATTTGCTACTTTATCCTTCAGGACCAGCAATTAGAAAGCCATTTGTGTTCTGTCAAGATTCAAATTTGAGGGGGTGGAGATGAAGGAAAAAAAGAATGACATGTATTCAGTATTTTTAAAGAAGGTAGTTTTAGTCTTTGCTGCAGAGAAATTTCCTCACAGGATTGGGATTCTGTGAATTGTCTCTTGGGCTCCTCATATATAAAGCACCAACTCAATCAGTTCTCCTGATAAGGCCCTGCTGTGGCCTGATTCTCACTTATTAAAATTTTGCACATGAAGTCCCTTTCTGGCCACTACAGCTACATGGAAGATAGTAGTAAAGAGTCATTAAAAGAACAACATACACCTTGATATTCCAAACCACTCATCATCTATCTCCTCTACGGGTTTGATAAGGATATGAATACATTTTAAAGCTTCTCCTGGGATACCGTAAAATGAACTGTTTTCAAGGGCAGTGTAGAAACCTATAATCATGAGTGGTGCAAATGGAAAGGCTCCATTCCAGCATAAAGACAGTGCTCAATCTCAAGGTTAGATCACATATCATCATGTCGAATCATAAAATCTTAGTGCTGGAGGGGGACACATGGGCCATCAAGTCCAACCCCACCTCCATGCAGGATGTCTGGCTGAAGCATTCTCAGCAGCAATAGCAATAGCATGTGTATTTCTATACCGCTTATCAGCTAAGTGCTCTCTAAGCGGTTTACAATGTGTTTAGCTAATTGTCCTCAACAAGCTGGTTACTCATTTTACCGACCTGTGGAAGGATGGAAGGCTGAGTCAACCTGGAGCCCAGTAGAATCAAACTCATAACCTTGTGGCTGCAGTACCAGCATTTAACCACTGCGTTACCAGGGTTGGTAGGCAGGTAACTGTCAAGGCTCTTTCTGAAGACCATCAGAGAAGAAGACCCCACCACCTCTTCTATTGCTGAGCCACTCTTGCTGTTAAGAAGTTCCTTCTCATGTTTAATCAAAATCTACTCTCCTGTAACTCCAAACCATTACATCTTGTCCTACCCTATGGGGCAGCAGGGAACAGGGCTGTACCCTTCTCTTTGTGACCACCCTTGAGGTAATTAAAGAGGCAATGATCACTCCTCTGTTTTCTCTTCACGAAGTTATACATACCCAGCTACTTCAACCTTTCCTCGTATGTTTTGCTCTCCATACCTCTTATTATCTTTGTTACCCTTCTCTGAACCTGCTTCAATTTGTCTGTATCTTTGTTCAAATGAGGGGTCCAGAAATGAACACATTACTCCAGATAAGGCTTGATGAGTGCAGAATGTATAGGGACTATTACTTCCCTTGACTTGGAAAATATACCTCTATTAATCAGAGGTGCAGACTCAAGTCGGTTGATTTGGACTAAAATCAGTTCAATGACTTGACTTGGACTCAACTCAACAATAAATGACATACTGACTGGACTCATGACTTGTACATTTTTAGTGACTGACTTACTGCCCTTGGTTCAGTAACATAACACATTCATCTAGAAACATTATGACTTTGAACATTGCTTCCATCTATTTTTTGCCTACTCACCATGTGATGATCTGTCTCAAGCCCAACGTGTGGGTGCATTTCTCAAAGGGGAACAGCAAATGCATTATGCAATGGACTTGAGGTGAGTTGAGGTCTCTTCAGCAGCCTGTCCCCATTGCATATCAAAGGAACCTTCTAAAACTTTTCCTAAAAGCAGGAGGTAAGATTTGCCCCCAGAACGCAGGGTGCATTTCTAGAGAGGAATAACAAATGTGTTAGAGCAATGGGCTGGAGGAGGAAAGTGTGAGAGGGATAGTGGGTGATGGGAGCTACACAAAAACCTCGGTAGCACCTCCCTCCAGCACTGAGCTCTGGCAAAACATCTTACCAGAGTCAAGTGTTTGAAAAATCACCATATAGCAGAGTTTACTCACACAGCTTAGAAGCGTCCCAGCAGAGTATAAACATTAGCAGCAAAGCCCTGAAACCAGGAAAAATACTCCCACGTGATGTTATCTTCCAACAGGAGGCCTTTTCTCTTGAGTTACAATACATACAGTATATACAAGGCTCCAACAGAGTTTCAGCATTCAACAGCATGAGAAGATAGCCTCCGGCTGCTCCTTCAGACATCAAGAAGGGCACGTTGGCTAGAACACCCCCTTTATATACAGACATTTCTGATGTAACTCTAGCAAACCTTGCTAAATGTATGATGCAAACTTCCGGCCCTGTTTGCACAACCCGATGATTCATGCAGATATTACATGGGATTGCATCATCTACTGTCTTTCCCAGGTGCTAACCTCAACATACATCATGTATATTTTATTTGGACTTAGGTTCTGTCCAACCTTTCCTCACAGAAAGATGCTTCCTTCTAAAGCTTTTGAAGTTTCAGTCATGGGGAGTAAGAAAGATCTTATTCCCTGCTTCAGAGAAGCCTATTCCCCACTTATGAAGCTGCAGATGGCAAAATCACAAATGTGGAGGGCTGAGTCTACTCAAATGGTTAAAACTTGACTTTATTCAACTCTGTGCAGGAATAGTGGAATATTGGTTGGAGTATAAAGTTGGCTTTCAAACTTGAGACTTGACTTGAAAGTATCTCCCAAGGACTTGAGACTTGACTTCAGACTTGAAGGTAAAGACTTGACACTTGAATTGAGACTTGGAGTAAAAGACTTAAATACATCACTGCTATTAATTCATGCTTTGGGGCAGCATCACACTGCTGGCCCATCTTCAACTTATAATCAACAATCATCCCAAGGTCCTTTTATCACGTACGACTGCTGAACCATGTATACCATGTATTATTTCTATGCATTTGGTTTTTTGGCCTAAATATAGAATTCTACATTTGTCTCAATTGAATTTCATTTTATTTATTTTTATTCAATGGGTCCTTTCAAATTATGTTCCTGTTTTCCAATGTGTTAGCCACCTCTCCCAGTTTTTCTGTCATCTGAAAACTTGACAAGGATTCCCTCTACTCCATCATCTAAACCACTGATAAAATCATTGAAGAGTAATGGTCCTAGGATAGAACCCTGAGGCACTCCACTCAAGATATCGTACTAATTTAAATCTCAGCCATTGAAGTTAAGGCAGCTTTGAACACAGTTTTCCAACCAATTATGGATCTATCTGACAGTATCCCTATCTATTCCACATTTAATCAGCTTGCCAGTCCAAATATCGTGGGGAACCTTATCAACTGCTTTGCTGAAATCCAGATTAATGACATCCACAGCATTCCCTCCATCTACTAAACTGGTGACCTGATCCAAAAAGATATATGATTAGCTAGGCAAGATTTGCTTGTGACAAAATTATGCTGGCTCCTAGTCATACTTGCAGACAGATTCCTGTATAATCCAATTCTAATATTTTTCCTGTCATTGAAATCAGGCTGACTGACCTGCAGTTTCTTGGTCTTCTTTGGTTGTCTTTTTTTGAAGGGAGGGACAATGTTCACTCTTCTCCAGTCCTCTGGCATCTCAACCATTTTTTCAAGATTTTTCAAAAATGATGGCAAGGGGTTCAGAGAGCATATCAGGAAGTTCCTTCAGTCTGGCCTTGCAGATTTGAACTCATTTAGGTTAGCTACGTGATTTGTGACTAACTCCCTATCAATCATCAAGATCCCTTGCCAAAGTCTCAGCTGCTGCCTAAAGGTACACAATTCTCTTTGGGGGAAAAAACTGAAGCAGAATAGATATTAAGTATTTTTGCCTTTTCATTGTGATCTGGCCTGTAACGTATCTGAACAATCCTTTTCTTTTATCCCTGTTCCTTGCTTGCCTAGCCAGTCTCTGCTCATTTTTTAGCTTTCTTTACACTACTCCTGCAAGCTTGGACTGCACATCTATATACATCTGTAAATATCTTGCTTACATTTCACTTTGAATCATGGGATACCCAAACAAATACAAATAGCATCCCACATCTGTTCAGACTCAAAGGTGTCTGAGGTATACAGAGGCCAAACAAATATAAAAATACAACTGAGGATGAGCAAAAGCAATAGACCATAAAAAGAAAGTGCCTAGGAATCTGAGGAATTTTCTGAGCTTAAAATATGAAAACGTATGTTTAAGTGGCAAAAAATGGAAGTAATGAGTTACCAATGATAAATTAGTTCTAATTTGTCCCTTTATCCAATAGTAAAACTATAATTCACTTAAAATACAATTGTAACTTGACAAGAGTTAACTTCATTCTTTTTGCAATGCACAGTGGCATAGCTAGAGCTTTTGCCACCCGGGGGCGGTCCCTGACTTTGCTGCCTGGGGCTGGTCCCTGAGTTTGCTGCCCCTCTCAGGGGAGGGAGGACCTATCCAAAATACCAAATAAAAACTGCTTGGGTTGGGTGATCAGGCTCTGGGCGTTCGCACTCAGAGGGGGCACTCTGATGTGCTCAGAGACACGTCAACATTCCTGCTGTGGCGAGCACCCTCTCTCTCTCTCTCCCCCCATCCTTGGAGGGTCGGCTGGGCTGGGTTCGTCCCCAGTCGCAGAGATGAGGGGGGAAGGTGGGCACCTCTCTCCACCTCTTCGGGGTCCCTCCTCTCCTCTCTTCCCCTTCTTGTCTTGTCTTCTCTCCTCTCCTCTGCTCTCCTCTGGTCTCCTCTCCTCTTCTCCTTTTCTCCCTCCCTCCCTCTTTCTCTGCCCAATCTGGAGGTCTGCTGGTGTCAGCACTGCTGCTTTGGCTGGAAACAGGTTTGATTCTAGATTGGGAGGGAGGGGAGGGGAGGGGAGGGGAGGAAAGGCGAGGGGAAAGGACATCCCCCTTTCCCGAGGTGGTATACCCCTCCAGCAGACCTCTCTGAGAGGCTCCAGTGCCCATCTAGTTGCTGGACATCTGCCAGCATGTGGAGGGTGACCCGGTGCCACTCCAAAAAACAAGCTGCCCAGGGCACCCCACCTCCTCTACCCTCCTTGGTATGCCACTGCCAATGCAATTGCAACTTTCTTTTTTACTTTTACTGTTATGGAGGTGAGATCCCACTAAATGGTGCACAAAGAATATTACATGGTTGAAGTCCTGGCTCAGGCTATGCCCTCTGCTCCTGAACTGCAATTTTATTTTTTTTAAAAAGAAAATATAATGAAATGTCACCTTTTTATTTATTTGTGAGAAACATGAAAGGAGAATTCCTTCTTTAAAATGTAACTTACACAGCACTTCACTATGAGGGCACCATAAGGACAACACATTTCTTTTTTAGAAGTAACTTTCTAAGTAGTGGGACGTTTGAGTAGCGTGGGACGTTTGAAGTGACTTGTCTTACCTACTTTGTCATCCATAGGGCAGAAAACTGAGGGCCATGGTATTGGAGTAGGAGGACTGTGGTGTATGTGTGTGTGCGTGTGTGTTTATAGCCTTTTGTGTTTATATCCTTTCGAACTTCTTCAAAAAACTTCTCCAGAGGGTGGAGAAATTCTCCAGTGAATTCTTAGTGTTGGGGCTCAGCAGTAGCAGTAGGAGTAGGTTACTGTAGTCTCTTTCTTTCTTTCTTTCTTTCTTTCTTTCTTTCTTTCTTTCTTTCTTTCTCTCTCTCTCTCTCTCTCTCTCTCTCTCTCTCTCTTTCTTTCTCTCTCTCTCTCTTTCTTTTCCTCCCTGCCTCCCTGCCTCCCTCCCTGCCTCCCTCCCTGCCTCCCTCCCTCCCTCCCTCATTCTTAAGGATTTTCTACTTGTGGCTACAACTAATAGGCAGAAGGGACAAGTATACTGGTTTCTTTCAAAATGTTCTGGACCACCCATCACTCTGGGGCACCAAGCAGTGCAGATGGTGGATAATATTGAGAAAAAGTTCTACAAAGAAGCTTTTGGGCAGTAGGATTGTGATAATGGGGCTTCCCATTATCTAGACTTGGCTGAAGGGGGATGCTTCCCTCTTCAGGTAAACCAAGGGTTAATGAGGTGTTGCGATTAGGTTACATTTTTACTGTGGGTCAGCCTCACAGGTCACAGGGAGAGAATGGCCCAATCAAGGGAAGAGAGGTGAGCATCTTCGAGATGCTTCGAGATGCTTCAAAGGAGAAGTTATAAAAATCCTTGAGAGGCCATGTGGCAAAGAGTCAACAAAGGAACCTCCTGGAGATGTGATCTGTGCCAGTAGTGGGCTGCAGGCCTAGGTCTCGCCTCCTGGTCTCATTCCTCTCCTAGACCATCTAGGCCTGTGAACCCAAATGTGAGTAACTAGAATAAGGTAGTTAGTTGCGTTAGGGCTTTTTATTATTTTGGAGGTTGGCTGATCTTAAGAATGTATCTGTTGTTATAACTACTTGTAACTTAAGTGTACCTGGGAGGGGGGAGCCTCTCATGTGTATTATTGTCTTGTTTACTTGCATGCCTTACAATAAATGCTTTTCTGTAAAACCTCTGTTTCCTCTCCATTCCCACGCCATTCTTTGGCACATGCTTAGACAGAACTTCTCTCACTCAGAAGGAGGAGGGAAAGGAAAGGTCCTTGAGCATAGAGATTGGCAATTCACTGACAGGGTCCCACTGTCCTGTTCGGTTACAAGTATATTCAGAATTCAGTGGGTGGTGGCAGCATGCGAAATTAGTGAACGCTGGGGAATTTCCTGCTCCTTTTCAAGGGTAGAAGTCAGGCTTGGGGGGAGCTGGAAGTAAACTCAGTATGACAAGGATGAGACAAAGAAATTTCTAAGAAAATTTCTTAGAAAAACATTCTTTTGAGAAATGTCACTTGAGCTCTACAATCAGCCAACGTATGGGTGCATTCATGTTCTCTGTGTGTTCTGTCCCCACCCCCAGTTTCGTACATTAACAAAAGAGTGGGGGAGTGTCTCTCATATGAAGAGATACAAATATGGATCTTTTTTTTTACTTGTATAGACCTCTGCAGGCTCTCAGCAATCTGTGTGCAGGTCTGGAGCTAGAGCAGCCCCACTTTCCTGGGATACACAATATTCTAAACCCTATTGTTAGTTCTAACTAGAATAAAACAATTTAATCAATTGAATATAACTACATATTGACCCACCATTCAACAACTGATTCAGTGGATTTACTCATGTTGGGACAAACAAACAAACCTCCAGCCAGTGAAAGTCAGAACAGTATTTAAGTAGGGAGAAGTTCACACTGGTATCCAGAAGGAGCAACCTTGTGTTGCTGTGTCATACAGTTTTAGTACCCACTTGAGAACATACACGTGAAATGCAAAAAGACAGATAGATAGTGCAAAGAAAGAATGTAGGGACATTTTATTTTGATTCAGTTTAAATCTATACATCACAGACTTCTGTAAATGTTCAAATGTGTTACAACAGTACTTCTTTGCATCTAGTGAATGAATTTTTTTTTCTTCACACCCTCCTGGAAGACAACTAGTTTGCTTGAGGTTCAGCAAACACCACTGCCATTACATTGTTATTGTTAGGCATCAGAAACAGGTTTTTTTTTTAAAGCCATCCAGCTTCATGAATTGGAATGTCATTGTCTGATTTTTCTCTCTAAGGAAACAATTATCTCTAAGGAAATTGGGGGTGAAGAGGCGATCCAGAAGGAACTGGTCATTTCTCATTACCGAGAACAGTTTGCAGGTGTGTGTATATTTTACTACCAACACATCCATCTTGATTGTGTTGATAGATTTACCTTTTATGCTTACATTTTTTCCAATACATCCATCATGCTGTATCCCAATAGGGCAGCTGGATAAGGTTCTATATTATTTTGCACACCATTTTTTTCCTGCTCTGTTGCCAATATGTTTCCACACTAAATCTTAGAAAAATCCCAGTTTCAATATATATCTGCTTAAAAATTGACTCTGTTTTAATGAATGACTCGGAGGGAGGTAAATTCTCAACAAATGTCTCAATGAAGAGGGATGGGGGGAGACATCTAAAACCTTTTTCAGATCATATATACAGTATATCAAATACATGCCATACATTGGATAATACATACTGTATGACCCCGAAAAAAGTGTGGAAGGCAGGAATTGCTCCTGTTATCCCTACTCCATATAAATCCTTCACACGTGCACTAGCATGCACATAAGTTCTATCCTATGTTCAGAAAGAAAGGCACCATTCTTTTTGAAGAAGCAAAGTTTTTTATCACTTAAATAGAGTCTGTACACATGCAGGTTATTACATAGACATTACATGATCTCTACATTCTTCACATCAGCATGTAGAGATCAGAACAGTGCCTGGAAGCATGATCCCAATGCTTGTCTGTAGATTCATAGAGGCTGAAATCCAGCATTCCCTCAATGAACTGTAAATATTTGCAGATGGAGATTATTATGCAAGCACTGCAAAGCCTCCATGCAGAACAGCAATATTGTGCAACACATGTCAATGACCAGGTGCCATTGCATAATATGCAGTGCACAATATAAGATGCAGAACTGTATTGTCAAATACACAATGTGTGACCAAACAGACAATGTACAATACAATGTGAAACGCACCATGTACAATCTCAACATGCAAAGATAAGATGCAGAGGAACATGCTGTCTGCACAACTTTGCTTCTGCCACTACCAGTAAAATCATACACTGTGCCATGGTGATTTTTTGGGAGTCTTGCATGCATAGTATGACTTATGCATGCCCATTTCCCTAACTAAATATCAAGGTTCATTTTGCTTCATTTCTCCCCTTATGTCAGAACAGACATACAAATCATTGTGCACATGAGAACAAAAATGTCCTTGTCGCTTGCAGATATTTATTTTCACTCTTCAACAGAGTTTTCACACTCGCAAGAATCATTTTGTGCACACTGTGCAAATCCTACAAATTGCATAGCTAAACTTCAATACCTGTTGCTTTGCCTGCTGCCTTGGTGCATGGACTCAAAAAAACTAGAAGTCCCAAATGCCTGGTATGCGTTTTTATTATCCCTCAGCCAGTCATGTGCTTTCTTTATTGAAATTTATTTATTTAGCTCTAATGTGTGTCCTGTCCAAGGATAACCAACAAGATAAGCTTTATTGAAAAAGACCATTCAAAGAGGGAAAGAAGAACATCAGAGTTCCCTGCCATTTCTTCCACTGTAGCACATGTCTTTCATTGCTCATTCCTAAAAGCAAAACTCCAAAGCTTGTCAAAATGGCAACCCATGAAGTAGGAACACTTATGAGAGAGTAATGTGCAAATAATTCACTAATCTACATGTAGTGTAACATATACAGAAGACAAATCTTCTGTGTGTGTGTGTATGTGTGTGTGTGTGTGGTTGTGACAAATCCTGAACAGACCCAATATTCAGAAGTTATAGGCAAGGAGCGTTAAATACTCTCTTTTCTTCTCTTTCCTAAAAATTAAACAATGTTCTTTGAAACTGAAAATTGTATGTCAAGTGAAGTACCAGTAGTAGTAGCAGCAGCAGTTATTGAAGAGGTTGTCATCTCCTCCTTTTATTTCTTATCCTCCTCTTCTCATTTTCCCCTTTTAACCACTTTTTTTCTTTTAAAATCACTTTTTTAAAATCTAGAACGGCTTACAGTATTAGGCCATAAGGTTTTTAAAGTTTATCCTTGACAAGACTGGGAGCAATCTGTGTGGGAGGGGGAGACAGAAAGGAAAATGTCTTCATTCTCTCCCTGATTGCAAGACCGTTCAGCTTTCCCTACAGTTACTAGTAACAAATCAATTTTTTAAAAATATCATCTATATTCACACAATTGACACCTTTTCTACTTTGGTCCAAAGTCTGAACTTTCCATGGGTTCATAACTGACATGGTCCATTCATTTTGGTTCAGAATATAAACATTTGCAATTGACAATTTGAGAACAAGTTGAATCAGCTTTCCTTCTCTTTCTGAAGATGGAGAAATTCAGATCATTTTTGTTCCATCTTGCTGGTATACCAGTACTCTTTCAGCAGGCATATATTTACTTATTTTCACATTTATGTGCCCCTTTTTGGAGTTAGACATCCTAAGGTGGTTGACAGGATCTACATATGCATAACTGTTCACCTAACTCTTCTAAAATAATTTGCAGTGAAGGTTGTCCAACAAAAAACTTGGAAAACTACTTTTTTTTGGGGGGGGGGGGACAAGGACCCCCAGAATGCCTCCATCAGCATGGCAGTTAGTTCTCTCCCCTCATGTAATGCAAGCAGGCCTTGGTATTGCAATGTTTTCTTTGGCGTCTTATGCTATACACGTATGTCTTCTCTGCAGAAAACTCTCTCGTAAAATTCCTACTTGGTCCTAGTTCCTCCTTAATTATCCATAATTAAGAAGTAATTAATTAATTAAGGGCTTTGCTCATCTTGCTGTCTCTTATCAGAATAATTGATAGGTCAATTTGAAGAAAAGAGGGAGGAACAGAAAGATAGGCCAAGCAGAATATTTCTGACTAAAAGGCAGCTTGTTCATACTGGAGAGGCAGTCCATATTTGGCAGATATATAGGACCAAATGAAATCTAGTTGCCACTTTCCTTTACCCATTCACTGGTGACTTGATCAGTATTACTATGTCACCTTCTGATCATTTGTAGTAGCAGTGCTGTTAACATAGCAGCAAACAAGTTGTCATAGTACCAAGGTGAATAAGCAGTGTGTCACCCAATCTGAAGCCCTGAGCACCTTAGATATTTTTTTTTCATTTTGAATATGACCCTAGCAAATTGTCCTGCACATTGTATTAGGAACATCCTGATGTATCAAGCATCAGAAACCTATGATGTATTGACTTCCTGAGATCCTTGTAACCTTAGCCCTTCTGTGATGTAGGCAGCAGAACATGTGGGTTCTAAAAGTACAATCCAAGGCCAAGTACTGAGATGAATCATTCACCATTTATCTGAAATAAATATGCCAATCACTAAAAAAACAAAACAAAACCCTTGTTTCATTTTCTTGCTCATATCTATCAAGCGATACCACAGACTCAAGTAGTCCCTGAGATGTACATACTTGTTGGTATCAAGGCAGGGGCACAAGTGTCTCGTTCATGTTACAACCCAAGGCCAAGTATGTTTTTGTAAACCTTCACCGAATGAGTGATTCTTTTTGTCCTATTTTGTACACAGCCAGCCACTGTATATCTTGGCATGTCTGTTTCTGAGCGAACAGAACTGTTTCCATCTTTTAATAAGTCATTCCAAGTTTCCTGTGATGTTATAAATAAGTAGGGTGAGCGGCCGGCTTCATTTGACTTAATTTGATATGGCAGAATTGGAAAGTAGAGGGTAGAAAAACATTGGCCTCAACATAATATCTAGAGTTGGACTCTGACCAAGATCTCTTGCTCTCTTTCTTGATGGGATAAAAGTTTTTATCATGAACTGTGGCTATCAACGCAGCTGATACAGGGCCTGGCCTTCATGTCTATTTATTCAAAGGTTCTGTTCATAGTCAGGCCCTGCACACTCTGTGCATGAGGTCATAACATGCTCATTTTCCTTCGGGAGGTTTGCTGCTACATTGACAAACATTAACTAATGCACTTGTCCTTCAGGGTAAAAGAAAGTGCTTGTGGAACAAAACGGAATAACTGGAAGTGGAAATACTACTTCAATTTTGGAATGTGCCAAGGACATTTAAAGCCATGTTTAATATTCCTTTCAGCATCTTATAAAGGCAAAACAAAGCATGGTGCAGTGCAAGTAAGGACAATGCCATTTAGAGCAAGCTTCAGCTTACAGGGAGTGGGTTTAATGGTGGCCTATAGAAATATAGTCATTCTGATTTGATAAAATTGCTTAATACGGGGTTATACCTTTGTTATCGCTAGCCAGGTACAGCCTACTCAAGACAACAGTTCTCCACAGTCTCAGAAAGAGGACTTTGCAAGCTTAGCTACCAATGGTCTTTTTAGATGGTAACATTAGAGACTGAATTTAAGATTTTAAGTATGCACAGTAATATTGCACTGATTTTTCTTTTTCTATTTAATTCTGGCTGTTGGCTGAGGATTCAGCCCAACATTAATACAAACTTGTATCTTCCCTCTGAATCAGCAGTGGTGTGGTTCTCTGCTGGAAACCTTCTGCTAATGTTGTATGATAACCAGGGCACATAAAACATTTTCTCTTATTAGTTGTTATTATAAGGTGGCAACAGCAACCCATAGCCAATCATGACCAGCTGTGCAGTTGCTGACTAACAACCCACACTATGGCTACAGGCTACTGCTATCAGGAAAAAAAAAAAAGGATAATAAGTGTGCAGTCATGTGTTTGCATTGTTTTCTGAGATATCTCTGCTTCCACTGGTGTTTCTCAATGGTTACTGGTAAAGGTGATTTCTCTTCCCCAATCCACATAATTGCCCCACTGTGGTAATGATTGTTTCCTATCAATAAAACATCTCAATAGTTACTCTTGTGCCAGAATGAATGTGGAACCATCTGGCTCTGTAGTCTTGGTAGAGTTGAGCTATTTCCTTCTGTTGGATCCATGTGATTGGTTGATCACTTGCTATAAGCTTGTAAGCAAACTACTTTATTAAACAGCCTTCTCTACTCATGGCGACCTCCTGCATGATTTATATTCTGAGGAGATTTAGATTTCAAATTATATGGAAGATTTACTAGGAGGCTTCTTGCAATAGAAGTTTAACCCCAATGTGTGGAGCATGACATGGCCAACAATGGTGATAGGACAGTGTAAGAAAAGTGAGAGAGAACACACGCCCCTTGTGATAGTAGAATCCAAACTCATAGTCATGCCAGTCTGGATTGGTATGCAAAAGGATACTGTAGCACCTTGGAGACTAACAAAGAAAAAGAAGTCTGTAGCATAAGCTGTCATAAACTGAGCCTACTTCAACAATGCAGGGATTACAGTGCCTATGGACAGACATTTATACCCATGAATGAGCAGGTTGTGTGTATCCTTTGGATATGGTGATGATGTGACAAGTTTTAAGGATGGTTGTTGGAGGAAGGGATGGGAGGAAAGATATTTCCTAAAGCCAAGACAATGAAAGGAGTTCTTGGAATATGATATGTTGCTGGCTGGGAATTATGATGGAGATATGATAACATGGGCAAGAGAGCCCTGATGAGGCTGGTGTTCTAATATGTGTAGTGAGCTAGGAAACCATTGTCTCTGTTCAACCCACTATCAAGTGCTGAAGATCATTGTTGACAGAGGATGGCATATATCACCTTAGAAAATAAGCAAGTGAAAATACCTCTAATATTGTGGGTGATGTGATTAGATCCTGTGATGAAATTTCCCAAGTAGTAGCAGAGTTAGCATCTGTGTTTGTGACAGTCTTTTGATCATCTCCCCTTCCATGTTGTGTGTCCTCCTGTAGGTAAGTAATTGTCTGAGATTGGGACGTTGGCTGTAGAGAAGCCCTTGAGAGAGGTGTATCATTGTCCAAAATAGATGATAGTTCATTGATGACATCTCTTGAACCCTGGGAATTAGGCAAATGTTTACATTTCTGAAGATAAGTTCAAGGTCACAGTTGCTGTAGTAAAATAAAATGAACTTGCTGTGGACTTAAAATTGATTAATTTTCACTTTCCAGGTTAGCAAATGCTTACTGCTGCCTAAAGGAGCTGAGTGCTGAAATATACTGACATCTAGTGGCAAATGGTTAACTACAGCAGAAATGCTTTTTTGACAGCTATCGAAATATAGTCAAGCAAGCAAGCAAGCACAGGCAGCATATGCACAAAGAAGAACATTGTTTGATCAGCCTATGGAAGCTAAATCAAATCAGACAGTTTAAGAAGAGATAATATGATTGAGGGAAGATATGAGCAAAGATGTGAGTCAGTTGAGAGTTGACATAAATTAAATAAGGAAGGATTTCAAACAGAAAGTGGAACTTAAGGACATAAGACTATCTTTAACTCAAGTAAACAGTGGGATGAGACAGATGAATGAAAAAATGAAGTTGTTGGACAAAAAGACACAGAAACTGGAAGAAGTGACTGAGAAACTAACTATGGATCAAGGAAAGAGAAAGATGCCTGAGAATCAGAAGTATACCAGCAATTAAAAATTAAGATATCCACGCAAGAGTGACTGAATTTTTTTTTTTTTTTTGGAAAGATAGAGAAAAGATTTTTGTTGAGAATTGGATAAAATGTATAGGCTGGATCCTTTGATTGGCAGACAAAGAAATCTGCCCAGAGATGTGAATGTTGCTTTTGTAAGAAGGCAAACAAGAGACCAAGTTCTTCAGCAACATTACACAAGCAAGCTGCAGATTAAGAGGAAGAATGTAATAATTGTCAAAGATATTCCTGCTAGAATTCTAAAGAGGAGGAAGTTATCATCTTAGAGCAAACTTTTATAAAACAATGTACAGGTGGTATTTCACATCTGAAAGATTGTGTAAAATGTATAATGGTTCTACTAACATCTGTTGGAAATGTACACAAAAAGAAGGGACTTTTTCATATGTGATGGATTTGTGAGAAGCAAAGAAATTTTAGATATTGATATATCAATTGATAGAAGATATTTTGGAGATAAAGATCAATTTGAACCTGAGTTCTTACTAGGATTGATAGATGAGCAGGTGGATAAGAAGTCAGAAAACATCCTACAGCACATGATCACAGCAGCAAGAATAATCTTTGTTCAAAGATGAAAAGATCCAACTATTCCATCTCAAGAAGACTGGATGATAAAACTTCTCAACCTGGCAGAAATGGACAAACTGACAATTCTGATTAAAGAAGGAACATTAAGTAACATCAAGAAAAAAAATGGGATATAGTGATGGTGTATTTGAGAGATTGTTGGGGAATTTCAATTTTGGGATTTGAATATTAACTGCTTGATTTAATTTAGTAGAACTATATACTAACATTATCATATTGGGGAAATATATCTAGTATTTTACCATATAACTACCAAGCCATGTGTATAATCTTTTTAACCCCCTCCCCCTCTTTTTAAGGTTTCTTTAGTTTTGTTTTCATCTTTTTTTAGAATAAGTAGCTTACTTTGCTAAGAAAGTTTGTTCATCTTCAGGTAGCTGTGGTGTATTGCTTGTATTCTCTTATGTATTGTTTTCTGCATTCCAACTTGTTGTTTAATAAAAGTACTTTTAAAAAGAAGGAAAAAGAAAGAGTGATGTTGGGATATATCCACAAATCCCAGTATGTTGACAGTTGGTAGACAGGAACAATGGTTTTAACAACAAAGTAGAGTAAGAAATTCTTTGGTCTTGATAAGCAAAGATGCTAAAGGTTGGAGTTTGTATTACACAGCCACTAAACCTCAGGATGACATTCTTGTTTGAAATTGTAGCCCTATGCAGGTGCTTTTTGATACGTATGAGGACTAAAACTATGTTGAAGAATAGGAGGCACAATAGGCCATGTTCTCAAAGTCCTGGAGCCTATGGACTCTTCTAGACCTCCTTCTGTTGGTACCAAAGAAGTATCAGGTACTAAACAGTTTCTTTCTTCCTTCCCCCCCCCATCTTCAAAGTAGCATCTTTCTTTGCTTACTTCTACCTTGCATGTGATAGTAGAAAAATTAGAAAGTCTCTCCCTCCCCAGGAATTATTATGAAAGATTTTGCATATTTTTTCAATAATATTTCTCGTTTGGAGCTCTTTTGGCAAAAATTGTAACTTTTGGCAAAAATTATATTTGCCCCAAACTTTTTCTTCCACAAAGCCAATGCTTTTAGTCAGAAAATCAATCAATCAACCAATGGCTTTCTTTACATTCCACTTTCCTCCCAAAAGTGGCACCCAGTTACAACTTAAACTTAAAACTTAAAGTTTTAAAACTTAAAAGACCATCTTTCTGCACCAAAATGAATGTTTCGTGTATAAGGAAAGAAACACTTTTTGCTCCAGAAACAATGGGAAAATATGAAAAAGTTGCTTCTTTTTGACTTTGCTGAAAGTGAAAAATCTTTTAACAGTTGGCAATTTTCAAAACACTCTTTTTCACCGATAATGATATAGTTCAATAAATTATTCTTTCCCCTCCTGAATTGTCCCCCTCCCTCCAGAATTAGTCTCATCCTGCAGCAGGAGCCAAAGAACTTTAACAACCACAGATTACAGTTGTCACTGTGTGCTTATGTTCCTTCTACAGGTTCTTCCAATCAATTTCACTATAATTACAGTTAGATTAAAACAAAAATAAAATAAAAACTGCTTTGGAAATCAATTGACTGGATGGGAGGTGGCAGAGAGCAATTTTGTATCTCTTATGTACGCCTGTCAGCCTTTCTCTGTTCCCCTCTCTAGCAATCAACATCTGTTCAACTTCTTGATTTTCACCTCCCAAAAGCCACAATTTTCTTCTGGACAATCAGATCACATAGTGAATGGTGATCTACTGCAGAGAAGGAAGGAAAATCTGGAGAGGTTCCCTTTGGGGGTGATGTAAATAATATGTATTTTGTCTTTTAAATTCTGGTTTAAAAACAGTGCCTTGTTGTGTTGTGTTGGGACTTTCTGTTGAACAAAAAAAAAGCTTTATTTTCAGAAAGAGATCTGTAGAGAGCCAAGTCCATGGAGAACAATGTGCATCTGTGCTATTCTTTCCTTACCTTACTTCTGCGCTGAGGTAAGCTGGAGAAAAAGGCATTCAGCACATCTTCAAAGTGCATATTTACTCTATATTTCCTGTCTAGTAGTAATAATGTTGGTTAATAAACCTGGATCTAACTTGTGGATTCCTTGTCTCATGCATATTTAACATTGATAATTAAAACATTGTACTAATAAAAATGTCTTGAGCTATGCTTCTGAAATAATATATTTGCATTAAAAAAATCCTAAAATTGGAAAGCTTTTTTTTCATATGTAGTTTCCATTAAAATAACTGGGAGTAGTGCCAGAGTATGGAAAAGGAACCCAGGAGAAGTCTTCAGCAGATTGTACTCAGAATATTTTTCAGCCAATTTCTAGGGGGTTTATGTTTCTTCCAAGCCAAAGTGAAGCCTTAAAGACAACCACTTCCTGAACTGTTAAAAAGCAAAATCTTTTTCTTTGGAATGCCTCAGGTTATATTTTGAGATCAAGATCATACCCAAAACACAATCCAGATGTATTGTTACTGATATTTCATAGTTACTGCATAAAGGTATATCAAAAAGCTCCGCACACAAATTAGCTTTCTTGATGAGTCATAATATTAAACAATTTCCTTCTTAAAATAAAACTAAAACTTCATCTGATTTCATTACATTCTCTGGTGTTATTTCCAAAGTGATAATATAACCAAGACTGGATAGAGTACTCTTCTCAGCTGACTCTGCCATTTTACAATATGATTATACTGGGATGTTTTTCAGCAAAGCTCATTGATTTCACAATGCTGGGTTTAAAATACTGGCAAGAACTGGATGAAGATGAGTTTAGTTTAATTATGAAGTATTTACCTATGGATTTCAAAAGGCAAGGAAGTGTTCCAAGAATACTTCAACTGAATAAATGTCAGATCTAGAAGGTTAGCCATCAGATGTCTACTAAAGATTTATGATAAGTTTCTGGCTTTTCTTGTGCCTATTTTGGCAAGCTCAAATAAGAGCCCCTGCTGAATCTCTCCTAAACCGGTGCCCTGAAATACCTATGGGAAACCCACAAACAGGACACAAGGGCAACGGCCCTCCCCCAAACTTGTCCAGCAATTGATATTCAGAAGGTAGATTATAATTATATTATCAGCCATTCTGGTTTCATAACTTCTAGAGGGAACTGGGAACATTGCATCTAGCCCCACCCTCCACTCCTAACCTCCTTGTGTTGGCAGGAAAAGTATTCAGAGAAGCTGTGGCTGTGTTCCAGTGAACATCACTACAAAGGTACACATCTTTGGAAACCCTGGTTAAATGGAGCACCGTAGCCACATGCAGTCAAGTGTACTTCCAGCTTTTCAGAAGACTGTGCCCATCAACATAGGGAGGGTGGAAGGATAGGACTGGAGTACACATGCACTACCTCTCCTGACATGATTTGAAATGAGGAAACCTGAACAGGTTCATGTGTAATCCTAGACACAATATATAGACATAATGATTAGTAGCTATTGACAGCCATGATTTCCATGAATTTGTGTAGTTTGTCTAAAGCCCTTAAAGCCATCTAAGTGCATGTTGTTGTTCTGTGCCTTTGTTTCTAACTTTGGGCAACCCTGTGAAACGGGTTTTCTTGGCAAGAATTTTTCAGAAGAGGTATGCCATTTCTGCCTTCTTAGGGAGAGAGTGTGACTTGCTCAAAGTTATCCACTGAATGGGGATTTGAAACCTGATATCCTAGAGTCCTCGTTCAACACTCAAGCTTATTTTGCATTATAGGAAAGGGAGAAAACTCTATAGTGTGCTTTATTTCAGACAACTTTTATCACTTCCTCTTTCTTAATTTTTCCCTAAACTCATAAGGAGGGGGAGGAGGAGGAAGGGGAGGAGAAGGAAGAAGCCTTTTTTCCTCCTTGTAGAATCATAGAATGGAATAATAGAAACATAGAGTTGGAAGAGACCACAATGACCATCCAGTTCAAGCCCCTGGTGTGCAGGAACAAACATTCAAAGTACCTCAAGTAAATGGGCATTTAGCCCCTGCGTAAAAACCTCCAAAGAAGGTGACTACACCACACTCCAAGGCAGTATATTCCACTGTTGAACAGCTCTGACTGTCAGGAAATTCTTCCTGAGGTTTAGGTGAAATCTCTTTTCCTGTAGTTTGAATCCATTGCTCTGTGTCCCAGTTTATGGAGCAGCAGATAACAAGTTTGCTCCATTGTTGACATGACATCCCTTCAAATATTTAAACATAGCTATCATTTCTCCTCTTAACCTTCTTTTTGTCAGGCTAAACATACGTAATACCTTAAGCCTCTCCTCATAAGGCATGGCTTCCAGACCCTTTATCATTTTGTCATCCTCCTCTGGACACGTTCCAGTTTGTCGATATCCTTCCTGAACTGTGGTGCCCAGTACTAGACACAGTATTCCAGGTGAAGTCTAACCAAAGCAGAATAAAGTGCTATTATTACTTCCTTTGATCTCGACACTATACTCCTGTTGATGCGCCCCAGAATTACACTGTTTTTTTTTAGCTGCCACATCACACTGTTGACTCAATTTCACCTTGTGGGCCACTAAGACTCCTAGATCACTTTCACACATATTGTTTTCAAGCCAGGTATCACCCATCCTACATCTGTACATTTCATTCTTTCTTCATAAGTGTAATACCCTACATTTTTCCCTGTTAAACTTCATTTTGTTAGTTTTGGCCCAGTACGCTAATTTGTCAAGGTCATTTTGAATTCTGATCTTGTCCTCTGGAGTATTAGCTATGCCTCCTAATTTGGTGTCATCTGCAAATTTGATTAGCATGCCCTCTATCTACCCCACCCAAGCATTCTAGTGCAAAAGAGAGCAATATTATTTTGGATGGAGGAGAAGGGAGGCACCATATGCTGTCCTCCCCATTATCTCTCAATAATTAAGTTTATCATGAAATGTTAGACCCAGCTAGGGATCTCAATGGCTTAAAATATTTTTTGTTGATCAGTTTCCTTGTTTGTAACCTAGTAATTCAAAGCAAAGCCAATAGCATTGAGATTCTAAGGAATAATCAAAACGTTATCAGAATCCAACTGAATAAAGAAAATAAATATTACTGAACAAGGGAGAAAGCAACACAGTTTAAGACTTCTTGTTCTTCCTTGTCTTTAAGTTAATATAGCAGCTAGACTTAAGCAATGCAAGAATGTTCCAAGTTTTTGTCAGCCAACATTTAATACATTGAAAGGATTAGAATGTCAATTTCTTAGTTATAAATCGACTATAGGCCCACACTAGAAAGCAGCTCTTGGGGGGGGGGGTAGTATCTGCTTTAAGTATTGTCATCAAACAACAACCATATCCATGGAAAGCCGAATATTCATAATGTAAAAAGTAATTTGCATAAAGCTTATAACCCCAAATATGTAAGTAGGTGGTATCCTGACTATGAGGGCCAGTGTTGAGTAATGGTTTGAGTGCTGGGTTACAACCCTGGAGACTAGAGTTTGATTCTTTTGCTCAGTCATGGAAACCCACTGGGTGATTTTGGGTGCACCATATATTCTCAGCCCCAGAAAACCCCGTGATAGGTTCACCTTAGGGTTATTATAAGTCAGAAACAATTTGAAGGCACACAACAACAACAACAACAACAACAACAGTCCTGTGTATGGGGTATAAATAAGGGGATACGTTAAATCCCCCTGAGAAATTTTGCTAATCCTTGTACACATTTGGCTTTGATTTAAATACCTCAGATGTTTTACCGAGGAGGAACTTCCAAATTAGCTTCAATTTTTTTCTTAAGGGAAAATGTGGTGGCAAAGGCATGAAACATAAAAATGGAGAACTTCCCATCATTGTTTGCTCATTTGGCTTCTTTGAAAAGTCTTCTGTTTTATCTGAAGAAGAATGCTCAGACGTGTTTTTAATTTTGCTTTATGTGAAACTGAAGCAGCAAAAAGTTATGAAGATTAGTAGAACTGACCTTTAAAAAAAAAATCCTTGTTTTCAGAGGCTTGTGTTTCAGGCCCACAGAAAGGGCTTTCAATCTATTTCATTCCCAAACTCTGGAAAACCTTTGGAGTTGTAACTGGCACCTCCTCTCTGCTTTTATGGAAGGTGCCAAGATCTATTTTTTTAAAAAAAATATTGGTTTTTAAAATTACATTTATCATTTCAATTTGATTTATTTTTACCTTCTGTTTTTATGCAGTGATTATTTTATTTTTTATCATTTTCAATACTGCTTTGGTAGGTTTCAGAAAAGTGATAAGGAAATACTTAAAACAAATTTAGAAATAAATAAAGCAATTTGGGGGGGGGGGATACATTTCTATGCTAACAATGCCATAAATTTCAATCTCACTGTGAGAGTTAAACTTTCAAGGTTGTGATTATAAAGACATTGATTAGGGAGATGTTGACATTGATTGAAATCCATGAAACTCTATAAGGAAGAGAGGCTATGATTTAAAATTGGATCGCAGCTCAGTCCAAGAGAGAGAGTCAGGATGGGAAAAACAGTGAGTCAGTATGTGAAAAATCAACAATGTAGAGAAGCCAAAGGTGTTGTGTTTTTTCCCCCCTGTAAAGTCGAAAGTCAAAAGTACAAGATGATTAATGATGATGCCCTCTATTGATTCTATTAGCAAACAAATTCACAAACAACTGTTCATTGTACTCAAGAGATAAAGTTTATATTGCACTCAGAAATACAGCACTCACTAATTTATTGTATGTGAAGCAAGGTCACTGAATGCTTTCCTCAGGATCAATGATGTTAGAAAATGCATTAATCCTTGGACATGAATCAGTGGCATGCCCCTTGGGAGAATTCAAAGGATCCAATGTGACTATCATTGTGTTGGAAATTAGGCATTCATTTCTTGGCTTGCTACTGGATGCAATAAACACTGTGAGTTGGTTAAATATAATCTCTGACTTTTTATCTGTCATCTCTATGTTTAATTCCTCTAGGAAAGGTTTTGTGCCTTTTAACACATAACAGATTCCCTACTTTAGTCTCTGCTAAATTTGAATATATTAGAGAAATGTGTGGACACTGACAGAAGAGTAATAGTAAATTTCATAACTATCAAATCTTGTTGACTCAACACAACAGAGTGAAATGGAAAAATGTGATTGCTGGGTGCTGTCATGCACCAGGAAGATTACATAATATAGCACTGATGCACAAGGCGATTATTCCTATATGGACAAATTACAAAGTAAACTAAGGCCATTTCCACACCATCATATTTAGACCTTGCTGGTCTCTCTCTCTCTCTCTCTTTTTTTTTCCTTGGGAGATAGATCACCAGTAAGGTGTTTTTTTTTTTGGTTGGGGGTACTTCTACAAACTCTTCAGTTTCCCCAAACTTTCTGATATTAAAGTGTTGTAAGACCAAAGTGGACTACTGAGAAAGCTTTTTCTATATATGATAATAGACACCCCTTATCAAACTTTTTACCTTAGGGAACTTCTTGAACAGTCAGCCTTTGTGGGTTTGACTTTCATGGATTTTATTATTTGTGAGCTTCTTCAACCCCCTTCCCCCACCTCAGCTGCTTCTTTTCCAAGGGAAATTTTCCTTTCAGCAGCTCTGTTTAGGCTGCACAGCCTTTTAAAAACGCACCTCCAGTCTTTCTCCTTTTCCACCAGCTTCTACTGGCCAGCTTAGGATGGCTCACAGCCCAATTTCTCAGCACCATAAACATTCTCCCAGTGCTCACCCCCACACCCAAGGAAGGAAAGGGGCAAGAGGGGAAGTACAGGACCACTGTGCTGACCCATCTTTTTTCCCTGACCTGGTTTGGACCCTGGCTGCCTTCCCTCTCCACTTGCCTCAGCTCCCTTCTCACAGACACACATACATATTTTGATATTTCTGTTTTTAACACTTTTGCAAGGGTGCTGTTTCCCTAACCCTAGCGAATGTGGAGAGACAACTGTAATTTTGATGTCTAAAGGAACTCCTGGATAAAAAAATATTATATTTATAGCTAAAATGAACAAACAAACAAAAACAGTCACAGTCTCTTGTAGAACACCTAGCAACCTCTCATGGAATCTGGGTGTTCCAGGGAACCATGATGGAGGACATCTGCTGTAGGCGGAGTGAAAGGGCAGTGAAGGCAATGAAGAAGGAGGTAAATATCATGGATAATATGGCATGGCAACAATGTGACGATGTTTGCAATAAGTAGATAATTATTGCTGAATATGAGTAGTAATCTGGCACTCTCAAAATTAGTGCCAAATTAAAATTAGACCAGAGTGGAGCTACATGATACAACATGTAGCTCCACTTGGGTCTATTTTTAACTGTAAGATGCATCAAACAACTTCAAAATGCAGCTAATTAGTCATCATGAGCTGGATTCTTATTTGCCTCCAAGTATTTATGACTGTTTACCGCTTTGTACGGTGCTCTGACAACATGAAACTATCATAATCAGCTTCAAGTGGCTTAAGTAATAACTTAGAAATAGTATGTTCTACCCAGCAGTGGTTTTTCCTTAGTGAGAAGTGTTTTTGTTCAGGCAAGTCTAGGCATCTGATTTTTATTGACTTTCCTCTCCATTTAAATCCACTGCTCCCAAAAAATCATCATCCCTATGATTGTGATGGAAGTCTCTGCAGCAAAATTATTTATGATGCAGAGGGCTTTGGGAGGTTAGGGATAATTGGGAGAAAACTGAATGCCCCAAGTTTCGGGGGAGAATTGCTTTCTGCAAAAAACAATCACTGGACGTAACTCTGCATGTACAGTTACAGTTTGCAAAGAGATATGCAACAGAAAATATTCCATGTCAAACTTGTACTTTGCATGAGCCACATTCAGTATGCATACTTCTACTTTTGCGGCTATGGATATATAAGAATTTATTTTGTTTCATTTTTTTTTCAAAGAACTTTTCAAAATTTGCAAATTTCTTCATTAATGTAATGGAAAGAAGCCAAGATCCCCAAAAAAGTCTGAGTGTGAGAAAGTGTAAGTAACCAATGAATGTACTGTACGTACTCTAAAAGAGCACTGTGAATACTAAGAGCCAACATGAGGAGGTTTTTTACTTTTTTTTTTCAAAAACAAGGCATGCCAGACTAAACTTATCTCTTTTTATAAAGTTACAAGTCTGGATTAAAAAAAAAAAAAGCTACAGAGGTAGTATATCTTGATTTCATAAGCCAAGCCACACATACATCCACATGGTCTTCCTGAAGTATGGTATTGTCTGCCAGCCAATTCTGCTGTTAGGTGAGTTACTACCTGTTAGAGCATCCAAATCCAAAGATAGCTCATCCTCATGAAGAGATAAAACAAGCAGGACAGCACAGGATTCTATCCTATCTATTCAACATCTTTGTAAATTAGCTGGACAAAGGAACAGAGGCGTGCTCATTATATCTAAAGATGGTACCAATCTGTGACGTGGAGGTATAGCTCATACCTCAGAAGACAGAATCAGGACTCAAAATTGACTCAACAGACTGGAGAATAGGGCCAAAACGAACAACATGAATTTCAGTAGGATAAATGCCAGTGTCTACATATAGGCATGGAAAAAAAATGCAGTATAACTACTGCAGCTTATTCTTTGTTCTAGAGTAGGTGTGGGCAACTTTGGCAACTTGGAGACCAGGATTTCACTCTTTGAACTCACCACAGGCTACAACTAGTACAGAGATGGTGGAAAAGACCCAGAACAGTTTTTTTTTTAAATCCAAACTGTAAGTGTGTGTGTGTCTGCTTCTGCTCCTGAGTTTAGGGTTAATGGGGAAAAGTGCCTTTTTCTGGAGGGTTCCAAGAATGCTATACCCCACACGTAAAAAGAAAGAAAGAAAGAAAGAAAGAAAGAAAGAAAGAAAGAAAGAAAGAAAGAAAGAAAAGGAAAGAAAATTGGTATACAGGGGAATCAGGCTATTCAATGGGAGAAGATAGAGGAGCATGCCTGGTTGATTTAGGTTATGGGCCAGGAAGTTTTTAATTGATTGATTTTATAACAAAAGGTTATAACTGGGTCAACCACTTTTTATCACACTAGCCCACCAGCCTATTTTTCCCAGTCTCACTATCCCTTCCTTCCATTCTCTCTCTGTATATCATAATCTATCAGGATGCTGAAGAAGAGATTTTTGCTAAGACTTGAACAAATCATTTTTAGAAGCTTTTGAAATAAGACCAAAGGCCAGTCGCATAGGGACAGGAGGGTGATGGGGGCTGTTCGACCCCGGAGGCAATGTTTTTGAGACATCCTGGCTCGTAGGCACGCCCCCATGTGCTGTGGCTACACCCCCATGCACTGTGGCCATGCTCCCTGCACTGTAGCCCCTCCTGCCCCCCCCTCCACACATTTCAAGCTCTGCTGCTGCCAAACTCTGAAAAGGACCAGGCCAATGAACATATATGTCTTTAGACTACAAGATGGCCATCTATACATTAGAAAAGTAAAGGAGAAGAATATCAACCAAGAAGGCAGTATATTCTCTTCCCCTTAATTGCTCTAGCAAACATTCTTCAATCACCAGGCAGATATAGGAAGAATCATGAAAAGTAACCAGCTATTGATGACCAACCATGGATTAATGAGGCCAGATAGTTGAGCTAAGGAAGGGTCATGTTATTTGACTCAACCTGTTCAAGTTGTGTTGGTTTGGAAATGGAACAAGAGGGGGGAGCAATCCAATATGGGTCTAGCTGAGTCCAGGTGGCACTCCATGACTACCTTCTCATCCTTCTCTTGGGCAAAAAGCCTCAATCCTGAGGACAATCCAAAAACTTGGGTTGCTCCCTAGTTGGCTTTAACTGGAAGATAACTGAAGGGACTCCCACCCAAGCCACAGAAATCTGCAAGTGAGAGCCTGAATCCCAGGTTTGCCTCAAGCTTAGTCTCCTTCTCTATCACTTGGGCCATAGCACCTTAAAGAAGTTTGAGAGCTCTACTCCACATCAAAAGGGTTCCAAAGGTATACAATGAAAACTTAGGCCATTTCCACACTAGAGTGGAGGAGCACTTCACTGCATTTTATAAGTGGAGTCTTTTACTCCAATGTCCTCCAGTTTCTATCGAAGAAAAGCAGAGAAAATCATTTGTACCTTCCGCGTGTCAATTCCCCTGGAACTTTCATTCCCCTCCCTCTGTCCACTCTGCCACCACTGATTGGTCAATTTAATGCCCACCTCTGTGGTATGAATCGATGTAGCACTTCTACATGTAGAAAAAACTCTGTGAACCATTTTGGCCGATTTGCTTTGGAGTTTTTCCGTTTTTACTTTACACTGGTTTCACAACGATGTGAACCACTTTAAGAGCTAAACACGTGCAGAACGAACTACGACAGAACGACATCAAACTGGTTTGATGTGCGGATGTATTTGAGACACAACGACGCCAAAGCGATGTACCTCCCTTGTGCGGAAAGGGCCTTATAGTCTCCCCCAACTGCTATCCACCACGGACAAGGACAAGCATCTGCTTAGGCCCCTCCCCCCACCAGGCTGACTAAAACGGTCCTCACTCTTTTTTGCAACTCTCCCAGGAACAACATATCACCCTCTTCTGACAAATGAACACCATCAGCCCACTATAGCTCTGGCTGTCAGAAATCAGGAGAAAGTGGCTCAACCTGTTACCCAAGGTGTTATGGACTTCACTATTTATTCTCCTTCAAGCAGGTAAATATGTCAAGGATCACTCTCACCATAGTACACCTGGTGGGGTGTTACCCTGATTTTTGGGGTCCCTTGGGGGACACCGCAATGTATTCCCTGTGATGGGGAATGGAAACTAGCCAGAGCATGAGCACTAGCAATGTGAGAGGCAGGGTAACCTAGAGGGGTCTTTTTACCCAGTTTTTATGGGGTCAGGCCAAGCCAAAAACCAAACAAGAATGTCCAATAAATGATTTTATAGAAAGAGAGTCTCACGCACCAACACCCTCACTCACACACTCACTCAAGACCTATTAAGAAGCAAAAGAGAGGAAATTGGATAAGGGAGTATGGAAGGGTTGCAGCTGGGGTAATACTGGACCTTGTCCTGAAGTCCTTGATCTGGAAAAACAGTGGAGAAGTGGGGCTCAGCACAGAGAGGTTGAGGGGATTACTCAATGGACGGAGCAACGGTCTGCTGGGATGACCTGGAGTGATCCGAAGAAACGCTCAAAAACTTGGACTATTTGTAGGGGAAAAAGGACCTGGAGGACTAATCCTTTCCCTGGGAGAACAATGGGTGTCGCAGTGAGAACAAAGCTCCACAATAGTAACTTCTCTTGCGTGATGAGATTACAAGGTATTACCAAAGTCTCAGGATCTTGGGCTGCATTTGGTTGTGGTGTGACTTTGTGTAAATGGTCCTTGCTTGATAGGATATTTGCTCAACTTGGGGCAAACACGCTAATCCCCTCAAGTTGGCTTCTCAGGGGTTGAGGACCCTTTGTTTATTGTGTGTTTACACATCTTGAGGTCTCCTGGGGCTACGTGACTGGGGATTTTACTGGCCTGGCCTGGTTTTCGGTCGTTTGATGGTGGCTGCCTATGTGCTCATCCGGGCAACCTCTCAGGCACACGGAATCCTGTTTAATATCAAAATTGTAGACCCTGAGATAGGGTTTTTCCAGTGGGGTAACAGGGAAAAAATCTCAGAGGAAAAAGGAAACTCCAAGTCAATTACTTTGTATAAGCTGCAAATCACTCAATGCTTGTAAAATCAGGGCCTTATCCTTCAGCAAGCTCAAGTCTTTCCCACCAAGGTAAATGATTAAAACATGAGGGGGAGGCCCAGTGCATTCCTCAAACAGAAGAGGCAACAAACCACTCCACTGGAAGCTTCTTCTTTCAAGTCAGTCTACAATGCCAGTTGAGCCTCCAAACGGCAACTTCAGACCTTCCACGCCAACCAGTAAACCATACTATGGTTGCACATCAGGACCTGTTGTCTCACGAAATAGCACCTGAGAACTAAAAGAAAAGACAAAGAACAACAAGTATGTCATAATGTCTTCAAAGCATCTTTATAGCAGATGACTTTCAATGCCCAAAGCACTAGATAGATTTTGGATCTAAGCCCATTGCAAAAGGTATAGAGTCAGCACCAATCTGGAAGGAAAGGGCACTAAACTTAACCACCTGCAGGCACGAGATCTGCAAGGCCTTTGAAGTGACAGTCCAAAACTGGTACCTGCTAAGAGGCATAATGTCAATGGCAAAAAAAGGAGCCCAGGTCTAACCCACCTTACATGAACAGGGCATAAAGCTGCGTCGGCATATAACCCCAGTGTGACTGTCATTCCTTTCCCTTTCAGATCAGTCTTGGAATGCCTAATCTGCAGAGCCACCTGATCTTGAGACAGGATTAAGTCCCCAAAGGCCAGAGCTCTATTGAAATTGTTCCCTTTAGGAGCTATGGCTAACTCACTAGCGCACAAAGCCCCTCTAACACAGTCATTGCATTGAAAAGCATAGCCTCCTAAACAGAATGGCAAACAATAGACCACATGCTCCCTAGGTCTCTAAGAACCTCCACTGCTAGATCTGCCATAACAGGAAGCTCTATCAAGTGCTATACCACACTATGATGGCTGAGGGGATTAAAGTGCTATAGAAGGCTCTTAATGGATATTTTCTGGAGATAGAATATGGTGACTTGACGATGCTTGGAGACAGGATAGCAGCTGGATAGCAATGACATCATGTGGAAACACGGCTCCTGAACTGGTAACAATGTGTCAATCTAGCGTTATAGTGACGTTGTGTGGTAATGGCCTAAGCCTTCATTCTTCTAGAATATAATGAAGACTTAGAGCCTTTCCGCACTATACTGTTATAGTTCTATAATTCCACTTTCAACATCCTATAGAATCCTGGGGTTTGCAGTTTAAGGAGAGCCGTTTAGAATTCTATGACTAATTCAGCTTGGAAAAGGTGCTTTTGGACTACCTTCAAAGAGACAGCCATGTTAGTCAGTTTCAGTAGAAGACAAGGAGAGGAAGGAGGAGCAATTCTGGCACCTTTAAGACTAAGGTCCTTTCTACAGCTTACTGTTGTCCCTGCGGTGTCCAGTGACGATGGCAGTAGTGGCTCTCCCAGGAGGAGAGAGCAATGAAACATTCCTCTTGCACCGGCTGCCTCTGGGAACCAGGAAGCATGATAGCCACACCTCTTCCTGCTGCAGTGCAGCTGGGTACTGTCCCAGCCTGTGCTGGGGTAGGAAGTGCAGCCATTACACTTCCAGGACCTCCACAAGCAAGGTAAGTGCAGGAATGCAGTGGGAGGGTGGGTGTGATCACCTGTCATTGACAGGGAAAACCCATCAATGATTTGTATGCAAATAATTGACGTTGTGCATAAGTGTTGTCCCAGCCCCATCCTTCTCCCATCTGCATAGTGGATTGGGTGTGTTGAATGGAAAGGGCCTTACTCATGATATAACAAATAAGTTCCAAAGGCGCTCTGAGATTCTTTCTACCCTCTTATTCCTTTTCAGCTTTTGGGCTACAGCTTCTGGACTCAGACACTGTTTTACAGTTGTTGGTCGTGCTCATATGACAATGTGCTCCTCCATCAAAAATACATCCTTGCATATAGAGAATTAAAATGCCGGAGAAATGGGTTCTAGTCTTGTCTTCCCTGAACATGTTAGTTTTCTATATGCAGGTTTTGTCTGGGTATTTTTTACACAATGAGAATTCATTCACATGATGTCTCTATCTGAAATCTGAAGTGTTCCAGCCCAGACATTGGTTTAACATTCCAGTGAGAGCTGGACTAAATTTGTGGGATTTAGTTTCATTGCTAAGATTTTTGTAATATTTTATCTTTATAGTTACTGAGTGGGTGGGATAGAAATTGGGGAGGGGAGACTTGTTTACAAGTTCTTGAGGTTTTCTATATTGGAAAATTGTTTTTATTATTTTAGAGGATGCCAAGTGGCCTTCAGGCATGGCTGCCTATAAATGAAATTTATTATTATTATTACTGTTATGATTACTCAATATATTGTGTTAAGCCCCTTGGGTTATAAGTAAAATGTACAATTTTAATGGAAAGGAAATCAATCTTCTCCACTGCTGTTGCTAAGATGGAAGAAAAATACACAATCTTTTTTTCATTTTTAATAGCAATAGTAATTTTTTGAACTTGCCTGGCAATTTCCATCTGAGACATTAATATAAAGTTCTACACATGTTTACTTAGAAATAAGCTGAACTGAGTTCAAGAGGTATATTCTCAGGTAAGTGAGTAGGCACTTACTTTACTCCCTTCAGTGAGATTTCTGATTGTATATGATTGTGCAGTGAGAATGATGTATAAATCCTAATCAATTGTCACACCATACATTTCTGAATTTATAAGAGAAAAGGAGAAGGGGAGGGAAAGACAGAGATGGTTTTTCTAAGTGTGTCTTCATAGATTACATTTTAGGCTCACAGCCAACATGTTAAGTCAGTCCAGAAACATAAGGTAATAGACATGCTTCCATGAGGATACTAGGTGTCATGTAAGCTTATTTCGCAATCCACTGAGCATACGTGCAGCTCCTTCCTTTTATACTGTAAGCTGGTTGCATCCCATGTGGAGGAAGGGTTTAAAGTAAGTAAGTAAGTAAATAAATAAATAAATTGCTTAGTATACATTTGGTACATGCACTTCTCTATAATTTTTGAAATGGGTTTGAGCAAATGGCCCTCTCATATGACTGAAAAGGGAAACGGACAACAAGGACAACAAATAATAATTCAGACCACACACCTTTTTGCTCTGTCCTGTAACCTTTCCCACTGCTACCCAGTGGACATCTTCATTTTTCAAGAAGTCTCCAGCCCACCAAAAAGCCTTCAAGTTCTGTTTCAAATTGCACCAATATAGTAGTCTCATACCACTTTAAATGCCATGGCAGCAATCCTGTGGAATACTGGGATATGTAGTTTGATGAGACACTATGCCTCCCTGAGGTGTAGAATTCTAAATATCTCATGAGACTACAAATCCTAAGATTCCACAAGAAGCAGCCACAGTAATTAAAGTGGTAGCACAGTGCTATAATTGTGTAGTCTAAAGGGGATTTAAATCTCAGGTGTCTATTCTTGAAAGTGTGGGAAATTACTGCATTCAGCAAGACCACAAACATTCAAATAATTATGACCAATGCTTACTGAAGAAAAATGCCACTGGATATACACACATGCATACACTGAGCAGTGGGATACTATAACCACAAATAAGAAACCACCAGGGAGAAAACTAAGCTAACTAAATAGTGCCCATCTTTTATCTAAGCAGTATCTACTGTGCTAAGACAGTGAGGCTGGACATAGTGTTTGGGTTAACAGTTGGCTACAACTTTAGTGCAAATACATCATCCAGCAATTAACTAAATCTACACATAGTATGAACTGAATATATAAATCAAGTATATCCCAGTAAGTTAGAGGGGACACAGGTCCTGACAGTTACCAGAAGCAGAAGATATCCAGGCAGAGCTTGGACCCAAAGATGTAAGTTTGGCATCTGGCACGTAAGTCTGTATTATCCAAAAAGGGTGTTAAATCCATCACCACCTGATGGGGCAGTTATTCCACACCAGTTCAATGACATAATACACCTGCATCTACCCAGACTGCAGTTTCCTCCCCCCAAGTCAATTCCCCCCTGAGTTATTTTACCCCCCCCCCCTTGATCAGGCCAAATGTTCCCTCTTCCTTTCAATATCCACCAAGAAGGGAGGCAGCCTAGCTTGGCACCCCTCCCACTCACAAATATTCAAACTGGCAAGCAAGCTTGTAACTGGCAAGCAAGAGAGTCCAGGTAAATGTCACAGTGAAAGATGGACCCCATCACCTCTGTAGAGGTGAGCCAATTTGGCCCAAAGCTAATCACCCTGATGCTGCACAACCTGCTTTTGTGGTAGATCAGGTAGCAATGGCTGCCTAGAGAACTGGCAGGACAATATATAGGCCTGCCCAACTCTTGTCTGAATTCTCATGAGTTCCAAAATCTCAGAGATTTCAGCTGAGATCCAGTGTGAAATCACACTGGATTTTATTCCAAGTCTTGTGATGGCCCTGACATTGTGAGACTTGCCTCAGTCTGCTCCACAGATATAACATGCTGAGGGCTGTCTGATGGGTGCTCAGTGCAACACCACCACTCCCGAGATGGCAGGGTGGGCATCCCATCTTGGGTCTTGGTCTACTCCTCCCAATCAGTCCCTCAGTTCCAACACCTTAGATTCTTTTTCTTGAGCCCCTTCCAGCCTAGGATTTCCAGCAGAAAACTAAGGCCTTTTCCGCACCGGGCTATTTAAACGGTGCAGAGCGACCCCCAATGGAGGTCTTCTGCACTGTAGAGTGGACTGGGGCAGACTACTTTTTGTAGTTCCATACCTCAGTCCACTCTGGAGCTACCAGAATTGGTCGTGCGGCGCGTTTTTTAAAAACCTCTTTTTAGAGGTTTTTAAAAACCATGGAGTGCGCAACCCCGTGCTGCTTCGTCGTCCTGCTCCGGAGCAGATTTGCAGGCGCGCGCAAGTGCGTGCCTGCAGATCTGCCAGGGGCGGGCTTCCAGCTGGCGAGCTTCTCCAGTTGGTGGAGAGCCTCCGTCAACTGGAAGCCGCCATTTAGGATGCCGGAGGAGTGCGGAGCGACAAGCTCGCACTCCTCCTCGTCGCGACGGAGTCGCTTGGATGAAGTTAAAATCCGGTGAGTAGCATGTTCCGTCGTTTCCCCCCCACATCTGGAAAGGGCCTAAGTCAGCATACTGACCTCTTGAAGAGTTTGTTGCAGCAACTAATCAATTAATTGTCACAAGCTGCTGCTTTGCTAGCTGAGCTGGGAGGTTGCACAGAGTATTTTCCTCCAGCTTGGAGTGGAGCATACCAAAGATGGAGAATTTTGTACCCCCCCCCCGGGTATAACCCATGAAAAGTGGAGACTCAGAGCCAAGGCTTAAAAGCCAGCAACCCTAGGTCTGATCCTCTTGGGTATTTCCCACTCTTGGAAGACTAAGTGTGCACCACACAGGCCGTCTACACTCCAAAATGCTGTAGTCTTTTTATTTATTTTTTTAGAAGAAAAACTTATCCTATTGCTTAACTAAGGTTTAACTTCCAGTGGAATCAGCTTCTGTGCATCAAAAGGAGAAGGGTATAATCTTATCTGTTGCCTCAGGCAGCAATACATTTTTCAACAGTCCTGTGAAAAGAACAAGTTTCAAACTAGTTTTGGTCAGTAGAGGCCATTGGAAAATGCGCATTAACCTAATTTGAAATCAGTTTCCAAGCAGTTACTGATAATAGAGACAAAGAAAGAAATGGAGGAAACATACTACAGTAAAAGAAGTGGTTGCCGAATTGAACGTGCCTGTGAACTTTCATACTAGCGTCATGAGTCTAGACTGACAGGCAGAGCGAAGTCTGTAGGGGTTCCAGTTGGCCAGCCCTTTTCACATTACCTACATTGAAAGTGAGTCATCTGTGGAAAGGAAGTGAGGAGGAAGCGAGAGCTCCTCAGCAAAACAACAACATAAGAATGCACAGAAAGGCAAAAGGGAATCTATTAGCGTACTCAGGCTGTTGAACTTTGGCCTGAAAATTGTGCATCTTAGAAACTTTCCAGGGTGATTTCCTGCCTCATATTGTTTGATTAACCCCAAAGCAGCTGGCATAGCATTGTTGCCAGGGAAAAAAAAATAATCCTCACTCACGTTATTGTTAGGCATTTTTGGATGCTAGATGTGAATGGTATAAAATGAGATTTTCCAGATCGATCTGATTCGTATTTTCACAGTGACGCAGACACGTACATTTGTGCCAATGTGAATTGGTGGTCAGGGGAGGGCTCATGGGAGGGGCCATGGGGTAGGATGGACTTATGCACATATGCACGTATGCACGTATGCACGTACGCAATGACGTATTAAACCATGGGGGAAAAAAAGGGCCAATCACAGCCCATGGGGTGGGGTGAGGGGAGTAGCGGGAGTGGCCACAGTAGAGGCAGTGTGGATTCATGAACTCGCAATCCTCCGAATCAGAATGGAACATACGCAGGAGCTGTGCAGAAGGAAATGAGGGAAAGTCTGCCTTGTTTCAAGCCCAGAAAATCTGGTAAGAAACGGCACCAACTGATTCACCAGCCTCATGTGGAAAGGGCCAGAGAAGAAGAATCAGGCACAGCTCCATCATGCTTTGGCCCAGAAGCAAATGAAAGGCCCTCCCTCCATCCCAGTGCCAGTGCCTTGGCCTTAGAGGCAGAGAAAAAGAATCATGCACAGCTCCATCTTGCTTAGGCCCAGTAGCAGATAAAAGGCCCTCCATCCATCCCAATGGCTACTGCCCTGATTTTGGTGAGAGGGAAGATGAAGCAGGCACAGCTCCATCATGCCTAGGCCCAGAAGCAGATGAAAGGCCATCCCTTCATCCAACTGCTACTGCCCTGGCCTCAGAGGGAGAGAAAAACTGGCAGTATCTGCTGGACTTAATCCCCTTCCCCACTGACATTCCCCTTACCTTGTGTGTTGTGTCTTAATTAGCTTGTAAGCCTGACAGCAGGAAAATGTCAAGTTAACAATTTGTAAGTTGCTCTGAGAACCTTTTGTTGTAGAAGAGCTGAGTGTAAATGCTCTAAACAAGCAGACAAACTTGTATGACGTTGAGGAGATATCCATGAAAATGTTGTACAGTAGAATTTGGAATGGTACTTTGAAGAAGAGTAAATATAATGGCATGTTGAAGCCATTCACTAGTTGTATGAGTCTCTGGATCTCAAAGTCTCACACTCACTTATAGATCGTTTTAGTATGCCATCTTATTCATTCTTCTTCAAAATAACTATCCAAGTTCATTTGCATGAATATGATGATGCAGGGAATGCGGGCTGAACTGAAATTATGCTACCATAGTAGCTCCAGGTAATAATTGACCATACTGTGGCATAAGGTCACTAAGAAGACAAAGATAATGATATTGAACAATCCCTTTCCATTTTTTATTTATAAATGAGGGGCTTTTTTCCCCTTAAAAAGAGCCACACAATAAGTTTGTAAACAAAGTCTTTGCAAAGAACGTGCTCAAAAACGGATGGTCCTCACTATGCCATAATGTGGGATCAGGGAGCAAGGGACTGTAAGCAATTGCCACAGGCCAAATAATTCATCCTACATTTCTGTTTAATAAGATATTACTTACTTTGGAATCCTGAGGGATGAAAAGCGAGCTTGCAATATAAGACTCCATTATCATCTGAAGTATTTAAGCCTTTCTTTCCCACCATGAGAAAGTTCATTTGGAGTCATCAATTACAATTAAAGGATCGTTTTTGCTTAACCTGCTGAAAACAGATTAAATTACAGACAATCAGAATGGGCTGATTATATAATCAACAGCTTATATTGCATAAAGAGCAGATAAAGCAGGAATCTTGTCATGGAGCAGGAAAAATATACACAATATTTCTTATCCGGAAGGAAAATCATTCAAGGGATTTGCTTGCCTGTGGTTATAAATTTAAAATCTTCTGTCACCATGAGGTTTGCATTATATATGTCAACTCTGCAGAGAGCTGAGGGAGAGGAAAACACTATTAATAGTGAATAAAAACAAATAAAATGATCAGAATCTAGTCAGCCCATTAATAAACTACAACCTTCAATTTTTAAGTTACTCCACAAACTTTCCATCATGAGAACTGCAAGGAAAAGGTAGTTAATGGCAACAGAAGATGAGTGGAAAATAGATACACTCTGTAGTCATGCTTTGTTTAAGGCTAGTCCCTTCTGAGCAGAAAGACCAGTTGGTCAACTAGGGATGAATCACTTATATGGGCAAAATGAGTGCATGTTTTGACAGAACTGTTAATGTGGAGCTCAGCCTCATAGCTTTTTCACCAATGTTCTTATTTCTGAGGGTGAGTCCTTGCAATGTTTGAGGACCAGATAAGGGTTTCAGGGATAGAATTGTTTCTGGTTCAGCTTACTGTGAAAGCAAACACAAGGGGATTCTCTGTAATTGGATCAGAATCTAAACAAACTCTGGATGGCCAGATAATATGGAAACCTAGAGCTGGGGGGTGGGGGTAGCGCACAACAATTTTGGTAGCCAGGCAGGTGGTGAAATATGTCCAACAGCAAAACTGATTGTATGCACTCAGACTTCTGTGACATATCCAACATAGATACAGCATCGTTTCCCAGACCCAGGCCACAGAAGGCTTATTGACAGCACATGGAGATGTTTATTCCATGTCCTGTATCCCTGCTGCCCAGGTTTGTGCAACAGGAAGATCCACAAGTTACACTAGCACTCCACTCCCTGTCTTACTCTCTCTGGCAAAATGGGCTAAAGGGCATGCAGTTACCATCAGATCTGTCTTCAGCCTCTCTTCTTACTCCTGGATTTTTGGTGTACTGGTGTTACACAAGCACAACACACATAGGAAAGCCATTGCAGTAAGTCTGTGCAGCAACCCTGGTAGCTGGTGCGAATGGATGGAGACAGGTCTCCAGGTTTTAAAGCTACCTCATGCACAAATATCACAATATTTTCTCCGCTACCACCATCCACCCTGAGTTTTGTCTCCCTATGGCAATTCACTGGGACTTCAGGATTGCCCTGAGACTTGGCAACTCTGTTCCTAACTAAAGCATGCATGCCAATAGTTACACATAACATTTAGCATATTATATATATTCACATATAAATAGTAAATATGTATTTTTCCCCCACAAAGAAAGTGAAACTACATTATAGCAGATTGCAACTTAACTGCACTTCTTTTATGGTATAATTTTAAACGTCAATTACTTTTGTGGTTATAGATTTATGAGTATCAACTGGCTGAAGTGCTGGCTCATGCTGCTGCCATGTATCCTATTGTGGGTATTGAGACAATGACAAAGTGGAAAGTAAAAAAATTCACATTGGATCATCAACCAGTGCCTCATAGCACTCAGGTTTTAAAAGTAAGTAAATGTAACTATTTTGCTCACTTTTGAGGAACAGAAGGGTAAAGAGTTGCTTTAATTACCTTTGGTGACCTGGGAACTATAACTGCAGTTTATTGTTTTTAAAAGTAACTTTCCAAGCTCTATTCCTAATACCTTCATTTGTAGAACTTCAGCATTGCTCAAGTGAAAGATCTTAAAAATATGGGTGTAGATGTTACCCTGTGTACTGGGGGTCCTGGGAGGGACACCAAAATGTGCTCAACTAAAGGTGGGGAAAATTAGCTCAGAGCACTGCTTCGCGTTACGAGAGTGAGATCTTGAACCCTATGTCTACGGGGTCCGGTTGAGTCAAGGAGCACACAAAAGTTGAAACAATAAATGAAGTTTTATTAAACACCAGCAAAACAGTGTATGCGACACACTCACACAAGATAACTAAAGAAATAAAGGTTGGAGTGGTATAGAGGGATTTTAGAGGGGTTGCTGGTTTGGGTGATACTTCACCTGTCCTGAAGCCCGGAAAAATAGAGAGCGAGGCTGGGGTGCGATGTAGCTCAGCACGTGGAGCTGAGGGGAGGCTCGCCAAGCAAAGCGGCAGCAAGGCGGGATGAAACTCGGGGGCGTTCCGAGGAAGGTCTCAGAATCAAGGGTTTTTATAAGGAGAATGTGACTGCAGGCTACGCCGTACTTGGGGGAAAACAATAGATTTGGAGTTGGAGACAAAGCCTCCGAAAGGTCAGAATCTGAATGATTGAGTTATTGCAGAGGTTCTCAATAGAGTAGCCAGCAGAGTACTTGGGTATTGTATAGTTAACCCATCAAGCTGCCATCACGGGGCAGAGGCTCTTTTGTAGGTTGCGTGCATACCTAATTAGAGTACTTGCCTGGAGGTCTCCTAAAGCAGCGAGTCAGCTATTTTCTGGCCTGCCTGTATTGTCCAGGAATATTACGGCGATTAATGGCCGGGCTTGTATGCGTGCTTGTCTGGTGGCTTTGCAAGCATGTGGAGGGGAACAGAGAAGTGAAGCCGAATTGTGATATCAAAAGGATATCTTTTAATATCCCCAAAGCTCAGACTAGCCAGGGCAGTAACATAGAGAAGATTTAAATAGATTCACATAGATTCTTTTCTGTTGATGGGGTTTCTTTCCACACCTTAGCAATGGAGTGAGAGTCTGGTATATGCAGGGGCTTTTCTTTTTCCATTTTTTAATCCAGCCAGGCCAGGCACACCTCTGCTTGCCCATCCAGGGTGTAAAGATGAAGAATGTGATACAGTGGACCACTAGCACCAGTAAGTACCTCAACACTCAACAGTCATTGACACCACTTAAAGCAGGGGTGGGCAGAGTGTTCCTTTGAGGTCTCACACAACCCACCATGGCTGTTTCTGAAGCCCTTGATCCTTCTAGATTTTTGGCATTCACTGTCCCTTTTCTGGCTAAATAAGAATGAGTTGGCTTTGTTGGGCCTGTTTTAGGTAGCACTATGATTCTACCTCAGCTGTCCTTGTTGCATCCTGTGGGATCCTGAGGTTTGTAGGTTGATAAGGTATAAGAGCTCTCTGGCTGACAATTCTAACTACATAAACTGGAAATCCCAAGATTCCATAGATGTTACCCTGGCAATTAAAGTGGAATCATAGTGCTATAATGGTGTAGTTGAAATGACCCCAGGAAGAAGTCTTCAGAATCAGAGTGGACTTCTAGTTAGTTTTCATAGTTCTGTTTGCTTTTTTCATTTTGTTTTGTTTCATTTTTTGGTAGTCTGTGCCCCCCCCCACTAGAAAGTCCTGGGGCAGTCCTGGGTATTCAAACCTCTGCAGTCACTCACTCCTCTGTTAAATTGAATATTTTACACTCAGAACCTGTCCTTGAACCTACCCTAATGTTGGCTGGTTTTCAAAATAGCAATAAGTCATAGTCAAATTTCATGACATGCTGGGGAAGTTATTAACAAGTTAGAGTTCTGCCTAAATACCAAATTAAAGTATTGATTTTTTTTTGTTAGCTTACCCATGTGTTGCTCCATAAAATTAACATAATGTCTACATTCATAAATTACATGATACACACATTTCTATCTTTATGAAGATATAGACTTTTTTTGGCATCTAGTTCAGTCTATATGAAAGGAAAAGCTTTCCAACTCTCAAATGCGGTGGGGGGATCCTTTGTAATAAGGGACACCTGGCGAGCCTAACCTATCCCCTTTGCACTCTGTACTTTTACACAAAGCCCATTTGGTTGGAAATGGAAACCATACCATCCCCTTTTACTCCTCTCCTGCTGTTCTTTGTTTTTGTGGGTGTAGAAGAAGGCTTGCCAAAGTCTGGGTTTAAGGAAATAAATTGTAAGACATCCACTCTGTTCTATTATGCTCTGAACTAGCTGAAGCTTATCTCTCTTCTTTCTCTTGCTTCCTTCAGCCTCATCAGCCATCTCTGTCTATATGTGTGTGTGTGCGCACATGTGCACGTGTACTTGAGGAGTTAATAGGTAGCTCCCATCATCATCCACCTCCCATTCACAGTCTGTACTTTGAGCACTAGGCTATTTAGCAACCCATAATTCATGAGGAACTATAATAATAGTGTCCCACTTTACCAGATGAAACATTGAATCACAGCAAACCCTGGAAGAGGACCCCATCTGTTCTTCTCACATTGGGAGAGGTAATATCTTTGTTCTAACACTTTCCTCTTCTTTCAATTTCTTGTTCTCTTTCTCAGCTCTCTCTCTCCTTCCCCCCTAACTTCAGAAACACTAACTATCCCTGTGATGAACATTTACACTGTTTAGAATCTAATTAGAGCACATAACTGTAGCTTTAATTGCTTTTCTCTTCCCTTATTTGAAAACAGTATTGCTTCTTCTTACACTGGAAATCACTCACATATCACTGTGCATGTTTATGTTGTCGCTTTCCCCCACAGTTCTCTGTAGATTTAGTTTTGAAATAAACTCATCTTTCTACCTCTATAAAACTTCCAGAAGATGGTTTGGAAGTTTACACTCTTGAAGTTCTGTGATGATTATGTTTAACTGAATTGCAACACTGCACAGCTGAATGTACAAACAAATGTGAAATGTACAGTTGCAATGTGCAGTGGCACCACACTTGCGATCAAGGCACATGCAATTTCCAGCCGACTACAACCAAATACTTCTGTATCAGACAAAAATGTCCGTCAGCTTCTGTAGGGGAAATTATACACGCATAAGTTTTTAGCGAGATACTAATCTATGTATCTGCTTACTACAGCATCATTCAAAAATGGTGAATGAATTTGAAGCAGATGTTTGGAATGTTCTGTTTTAATATATAAGGATGTGATGTATATGGAATTTACTTTGGGCAGTTCTGAGGGCATTCTAGTCATTATATATTTATTTATGTACTTATTTATTTAGGACCTTGCATTTTGTAACTGATCAGGAGAGGCATGCTCTGTCAAGGGCAACGGCAACTGATGACCAGGAATGTTTCATCACCCAAAGAAATAGGTACACCAAAGCAATCAAAACTGAACAGCCAATAACAATGGTTAATGGTTCTTCTGAGTGATGATATGTACTGCAGCTAGTTTTCATGATAAACTTGTGTTTGATTATTCTAATCTCTGGCTTTTGTTGCATTACTAGGTCCCCATTTCTGGGAATGTCCAACACTCAAAGTCTAGAACTCATTTTCTCCAGACTTACCAATTGGTGTCATTGCATGACATGTCTCATGCTCATGGTCATGACAGAATCACTGCTTTAGAAAATGCCATCTTAGTCCATTTCTGCATTTTACCCATCTCCGTCATCATTGCGTCGTGATGTGACATGAATGCTCCCCTCCACACCCAGCTGGCTGCCTGAGGACAGGTAGCGTGAACAACACATACCTTCCTTCCACAGTGCAGCTGACCACTTCCTGTGCCGCACTGAGGAAGGAAGCACCTAGATTCTGCTTCCTTCCTTTCCACACAGCCGTGATTGGAGGCCATTACCAGATTTTTTCCAGTAATGGAATATCCTACAATAGCAATGGGTGGGGACACATTAGCAGTGGGACCACAGGTACATTGTGCGAAAGCACAACTCACAGACTGGCAGCAATGTGTCCCCATTGCAGGACAGCAACAATGTATAGAAATGGTCTTGGTTATTGCTGTCCATCTATGAAGGATATCTAAGACACCATCTGGTGTCTTCATTTTACACATTTCAACTCCAGGAATGACTTTCTTCTCCCAATGAAGATTTTATCTTTAATTTTTGTTTTTATTTTCAGTTTTATCACTGGCTTTTCAATGATTTGCTGTTTTATTATTTTGTTTGATTTGGTTGCTATTTCAATTGTTGTTGTTGCTTTTGTTAGCCCAGAGGGCCTGAGCTAACCCAAACAATGGGAATGCACTTTAATCTTTTCATATGATTTCCAGTCACTCCCAAATAATTTGGTAACATTTATTTATTTAGAGGTGTTTTACCTTGATATTTTTCTTAAAAAATAATCCACAGGAAGCTGCCTTATACAAATAACAAACTTAGGCACAAAAGAGGGAGAAGAGGTAAAACAAAATAAATACTCAAGAGCACAGATACCTTCCATTTTTAAAAGTCTGTATCCTAACCATGAGAGGAGATTTGTATCAGATAGGCTACTGACAATATCAAGAATATGTGACATGTTCTTGCCATACTTCTTTGATTATTGTGACTATATTGCACACAGTCAATGTATGTTCCTTATCTGTCTTCTCCCAAAGGGAGGAGTAGTAAGTACTCCATTCATATAGATCACCGATTAATGTTCATGGTGTTGAGTGAGAGTTAGCTTTGGGGGTTGTTTATTGAAATACACAGACGAGTCTCAAAGACAATCACATTCCCCTGGGATGGCCATTAGGTAGAAGGGCAACACAATTGTAAACAGTCTGTATGTGTAAAGTTGAAAAATATGATAGAAAATACATCTAAGTGATATTTGGTAAATATTTCATATTTTCAAACTAAAAGCTTTCAAGCAGAAAGAAAACTGTGGAAGACAGTAATTTATAAGGACAAGTCCTATGAAAGGGAGAAGACCCTTTCATAATGCACTCAAGTAACAAATTAAGAACACAAAGAAAAAAAGAAAAAAAAGAATGAAAAGACACAAGCGGAAGTAAGAGTAAAAGGAAGAAAAGACAAGCATGAAAAGTTAGTATCTTGTTGCATATCGATAAAGGTGACATAGAATAATAAGACAATCGCCCTTACCACACTACAGCCCCGTCCTGACATGGGGATGTGTTGAAACCAGTCTACGATATGTGCTACTGCATGACATCATTGCGGTCCTGCTCCTGTTACTTCCCCAGTCATCATGGTCATGCATTGTGCTATTTGTGCAATGATCATGTCAGCTGGGATCATACAGGAAGGACAGAAGTGCTATCAAAGCACTTCTTTCCTCAGTGCAGTGCTGGAAGAGGCCAGCTGCACTGTGGAAGGAAGAAGTATGTTCAAATGATACCATCCACTGGCAGCTGACTGGATGCAGAGGGGAGCATTCAGGACACATTCCCATCTTGGCAATGGCACTGCTGGGATGATGCTGGGACATTGTAGGATCTCAGCATAAGATCATGAGCCAGTGTCTATCAGTTTCACTATCTTGCGAGATTTGAGTCCCCTGTCCTTTCTCTCAGAAATATGTGTGTGTGTGTGTGTGTGTGTGTGTGAGAGTGTGCGTGTGTGTGTATAAAATGTGAATTTTGAACATTCTTAGCACCCCCAAAAAACCCACCCAACCTGAACTTGAACAAAATCTTCGCCCATCCTTAAAATAATTAATTTATAATTTATGTTAGTGAGGTTAGTTTTGCAATTTGTGCAGAATACAAATCTTGATTACTCAAAACTTATTTTTTTTAAATTTTATTATGAGAAAAAAAATGGAAAAAAAAATAACGTGACAAACATAAAAGTGAAGGGAAAGGTTAAAAAAACCTTATATTTCTATTTCTCTCCAAATTCCATCTACATAATATTACTTATACAATGTATTATAAATCATACGGATTATATATTTTGGTTATGTATATCTGAATTTCATTCTCGTTATACCCATTGTTATTAATTATTCCCATAATTAACATTTTCAAAATATACTGTTAATAATTTCATTCTTATTTCTATCCTTTTCAAAATATAATGTTAATAATTTCATTCTTATTTCTTTCGTAAACGTTAATTATGCTTTCCTAATTATTCTTATTACCCTACATACCAATATACTACACATATATTTACCTATTCTACCCTAAATTTAACCTATTACTATTACTAAGTTTACCCCATCCCTAGACCCTATTATACCTCAGTTTACTCTACCCTCCAAAATTGTAACTCTTCTTGTGGAAGTATAACACCTTTCTCTTTTACTATCACCTTTTCCACGACTATTACATCCCCTCAGTGTAGTGCAAATATCCACATGCAGATCTATGGTACACTGAGACATATAGCCTCCTCCTGACTTACTGATATACCATTGAAGCCACTCTTCACACCTATTCTGTACTTCACACTAAACATGGAAGACTGGAGAACCTCAGTGGCTATCAGCTCTGATGTCATTGAAACACAGATTGTTATGTGAGTAATTATTACAAGTTGGATGTAATTGAAGTACACTATATAAGCATTACCGGTGTGCTCCCTACAGATCCCCCCCATTCTCTCCTCAGTAACAGCAAAAATAGCATACTTAGTAAACCTTTTCCCCTTGAAGGGCTTGTCACCAGGGACTTGGGGGACTGCTTTTGAAAGGAACAGAACTGATTTCTTTTTAAATATTACAGATATATGTAAATAATTTAGTTATATGGTAGACGCTGACTACTGTGAAGTTGACAAGGATAAGTAATATCATAAATATGATCAGTTCTCTTATGTGTGAATACAGGCAGACTGTTTTTTCCCCTCAAAAAGCTTGTCATCAGGGCGTTAAGGCCTGCTCTTGAGGGGAACAAAAATGATTTCTTTTTAAATGTTACAACTACTCAAGATAACGAAAGAAGATACCAACATTGTGGGAAGAACTGTGAGATTCTTCTCAAGGACTTGCTCTGTGAATTTTATATTTATGTTAATACATAAAGCATTGTGTTGTTAAATGTGGCCAGTGGATTATTGAAGGAGTTGTAATTTTTATATAATTTAAGTGACACATTCAAAGATAATAGTTAGTTGTTGGGAATCATTTGTTGTTGTTTGTGAGTGAAAGGAGACGAAATGTTAATGGGGCCACGGATGAGAGATCTACTGCCTATTTTGAATAAATAGTGGGTCACATCCTACTTTCACATCTGGCTTTGGGCATGTAGAAAGATGTTTCACCAATCCTTCCTGCTTGCCATGAAGCATGGAATAACCATTCAAGGCAAATTCAGGGGACTTTCAGTAAATCAGGGAAGATGGGGCTTAACAGAGGAAGGAAAGGAATACCAACTCTCACAGCATTCCAAAATTTATAAGATATATGAGGCAAACTTGTGCTTGTGGATGTCCATAACAGAATTGCAGTCTGGTTCCAATCTCAGGGGAGCATTCTAATACTAGCACATTGCTCACATTTTTGAATAGTTCATTTCTACTGCAATTTCTCCTGTTAGTGCTCTCAGTCCCTTAGTAAGGGAGCTGTGAGATCTGGAGGAGACAGACTCCTTCTTTCTCTACTTTGCCCTTCCTCAGCGGTATTTGGAAAACTTTTCAGGCTGCTCCTGTGATACAAGAAACACTGAGGAATACAATTTTTTAGTATGTTTCCAGTGTCCATGGCGTATAGCGTATGAGAAGCGTATATAACAGTCTACACTGAAGCTAACCTGACAGAAAATAATGTCCATAAATTCTACAATCAAGGAGAGGAGGAAGAAGAGATACCTTATAGAGATACGGGCCTTTCCCGCAACTTACCTTTACTCTGTGCGAGAGAGTGAGGATCACGCTTTTGCGTCCCCGCTGCTTTGGCTCCACAGCTGCTGCCTGCCAGCCAGCCAGCCAGCAACATGAGGGCTCTGCCTCTTCCTTCCGCAGCACAGCTGGGCATTTTCCCAGGCTGCCCTGGGGGACGAAGTGCGAGCGCCGCGGCTCTGGAGGCTCTGTACGCACGGTAAGTGTGCGCGGGGCCCTGGAGCGATGCGTGATTGTGCACCATTTTTGGCTACAAGCTAAAAATGAAATAGTGTGCGATCAGTGCCTGCCGGCCCCGGCATCGTCACACGATTGTGAGGACATCATCTGAAATGCTTCTTGCAATCGTGCGACGCTCCGGAGGCCCTTTCACATGGCAAATGCCATGCAAAAAGGGCCATAGACATGCTTGAAGATTTCCTTGTAGAGATAGTTGAGATTTCATTTTATCAACATTTCTAAGGGCCATTCTGCACTACATAGTTATAGTGCTATTATTCCATTTTCAACATCCTGTGGAATCCTGGGGTTTGTAGTTTAGGGAGGGACATTCAGAATTATCAGCCATAGAGCTCTTTGACCTCAAAGAATTCCAGAATTCAACAGGATGTTGAAAGTGGAATAATAGCACTACAACAGTGTAGTGCAGAAAGGCCCTCAGTGAACCAAATTAATTTGTACTTCCCATATAAATATACAGATCACACTACACAGATTCCCCCCCCCCCCGCCAATTTCCACACTTCGTGTATTTGGTACTATTTTCAGCTCACAGCCTTATGTAAATACTTATGAAGTGTGTACTCGAATGGATCTTTCAGGGTGAAATGTGTACAAACAGTATTTTATTTTATTTTATTATTTACTGAAAAAAAGAGTGTTTAAGAGAAATAATGTATTTGTCATAGTTTCATACAGGGATAATGAATGAGATAGATTTGTGATTCAACATGTATAAAACTGACATAGACCAGAAATAGACTGACTTATTCATCTCTGGTTTTTGCTGTGGCTGCAGCAGTTGGTAGAGCTGCATAAAAAGATATGAGAGAGAGGTCTAGCACGGGGGAGTTCAGTCAGGTGGGATAGGGATTAGGTATTAAGTTTCCCCTCATTGACAACAGTTGAAAAGCAAAAATTCAAATTTGGGCCCAGGTTGAAGATCTATCTTCCAACTTATAAGGAAAGTTGCTCAGTCATCTGAACCAGTTTAAGCCTCTTCTGTGGAAGGAGGCTGGCATAATTAAACCTGAACAGCTTGGATCCAGGTTGTATAAAGGTTCTTCTTCCCATGTCAGTTATTTGTTTTTGTTTTTTTAAAATCCACAGTAGAGGTCCTTCTCCCAATCCAAGCCCTTCCAACAAATTACTTTCAAAGTAACATTTGTGTGTCCAAATGGACACCCAGACCTACCTTTTGGACAACCAGTCTCATGAGGTTTCTCATTTTTCCAGAGTGTGCCATTGCATACCTGCTCCCTTGTGCAGATTTGCAGGCTCACACCAACGCGAGCCTGCGATCTGCGGAGGGCAGGCTTTAGGTGTGGCAAGCTTCAGTGGTTGGTCAGGACCCACGAGCAACCGGAAGCCGCCATTTTGGAAGCTGGAGCAGTGCGGATCTAAGACCTCGCACTGCTCCGATTCACCCTGGACCAGACCGAGGAGCCAGAAGATCCAGTGAGTAATGGCACGGAGCGATTCCCTTGCCTCATGTGGAAATGGCCACTGTTTGATCAATGAATCAAGAAAATAGATTCAGACTGGAACTTACACTGACTGATGCTAGAATATAATGTATTTGGAAACCTATATTTACTCTCTGTTTGTTTGTTCATCTTCATCTAAGTATCAGTGTTGTATGCAATAGAGAAGGTTTCATTCATGAATGAGAAAATGGACAGTGAGTAACAATTTCTTTAAAAATATCTTGCCTTCGGATGCATGTTTGGTAGGGCAATGGAGGAGGGCCTTTCCAGTAGCTGCTCCTAGATTATGGAATGCCCTCCCCAGAGAGAGTAGGAGCTCTCTCCCCTCTGCTGTTTTTCTTCTCCCAACAGGCAGAGAACATTTTATTCAGGTAGGCTATTAATAACCAACTAGATATGCTGAACTTTTAATGTTTTAATGTGTTTATTAAGGCAAAGTTTTAAAGTGTTTTAATGACTGTCTTTAACTAATATATAGTTTTATATGTACAATGTATTGTTTTTGTTAACTGTTTGAATATGATGTAAGTCACTTTGTGTCCCAACATTGGAAGGAAAGGGGGTACAAACAAAATAAATGAAAATTTGTGTCTTTTTTTTTTATAATATTTTGAAAATTGCAGTCTCTGCAGGCAATTCTTGGCTGATGTGGTGAAGAAGGCCAGTAAAAAACAGCTACAAGTAAAGCAATTCCTTATGTTGCATTCTTTCCCTAGAGAAGTGTGTAAAGCCTCATTTTTATCTGTCTTTAAGCAAAGCTTCAACGTTTTTCTCTTCTGCTCAATCTTTTATTGATCTGTTATGCATACGGGCTGTTAGCTGCTGCTGATTTTGTATCTGTTTATTTTTGATTGATGTTAACTATAGTTAAACTATTTTTTTTTTCAAAAAAAAATGTTGTAATCCACCTTGGGAGAGTTTCTTGTCCTGAAAGGTTAAGTATGCCTTTATGACATAAATAAATATAAATTACCTCTTTCTACTGCCCTGGAGGCTCTGTCTGGTTTCAGAAAATAGAGGTCAGGGATGGATTTGTAAAAAGAGTCAGCTCCCTCCTTCTTTCCCCCATGGCAGTGATCTTAATGATAACAGGAAGGGTTAGAAAAGAATGAAATGGGGGGGGGGGTGAAAAAACGTCTCAGCTTCCCACACCTCCCATCATCTTTCACAAGTCATTCACTATTAAAACATCTTCCCAGAGAGATTAAAAAAAACCGCACTAATTATCAATGGGAAAACAAATGTCTTTTTCTTAGTTTCACTTTTGATCCAAATTTACAAAAAAATTGCAAATTTCAGATGTGGGAGAAAATGATTTGCCCATTCCGTTTATTTTAGTTCATTTTTTTAATCTAAATCTACTGAAAATACAAAATCCCAATGCATGCGAAAGCATAAGTGACTCTTTTGTCCATCCATAATGGTTCAAGCATGATAACATAATGTCTGCTGCTCTGAATATCCATACATGGCTCAGTGTATTGTTACCCTGATTTCTGGGGTGCCATGGGGGACACCTCAATGTGCTCCAAATAATGGGGAATGGGAATTAGCCAGAGCACAAGCTGTAGCACTACGAGAGGCAGGGTAACCTAGCGAGATCTTAAACTCAATTTTTACGGGGTCAGGCCGACTCAGGACCACGACACAATAAAGTTATGATTATGTTCTTTTATTTGTAAAGTCACAGCACACTTGCGTACTCACTCACACAGAACTAAGAAACACTGTGCACACACACACAGACACAGACCTAAGAAAATAAAGGGAGGAAAGTAGATAGGGGATTTTAAGAAGGATTTTTGGGGAAATACGACACCTGATCCTGTAGCCCGGGTAGCCTGCAGAAAGTCTGTTGGAGCGGAGGTTCTCAGCACGTGGAAGCTGAGGGGAAGGCTCGGCGAACGAAGCAGTAGCAGGGCGGTATGGAAGCCAAGAGCGATCCGAAGAAGCGCTCAAAACCAGGGGTTCTTATAGGGGAAAATGTGCCTGTAGGGTAGTCTGTTCCGGGGGAAAACAATGGGTTTTGGGTTGGAGACAAAGCCTCCTAAAGGTCAGTACTTTGAATGATTGGATTTTGACGGAGTTGTCAATAGCACAGACAGTATGCAAATAGAGAGTGCTTGACATTTGAGTAGTCAGAAGCGCTAATCTCGTCAAGCTGCCTATTTGGGGCAGAGACTCTTTTGTATGCTTGGTGCATACATAATTTAGGTTTAAAGTGTACTTGCCTGGAGGTCTCCTGAAGCTGCATGCCAGACAATACTGGCCTGCCTGGATTTGTTTTGTATTTTTCAGCTTGTTCGGCCGTGTCCATATGCGTGCTTGTCCGGGGGCTTCACAAGCACGTGGAGGGGAGCAGTTTGGAATAGCCAATTCTTTGATATAAAATTATATTTAGTAGACCTCGGGCTCGGACTATGCACCACAGTAACAGTATTACACAATTGCTTCCCCAATTACACCCACTTGTGAGATATTTGGTTTCTGTTTTCATTGTCTAACATTGCATTTGTCTGTTCAGAGTTGTATATATAGTTTCCAGTTAGGTATTGGAATTATATAGTAGCCTTAAGTACTGGACACAAAGGCCTTTCTTCCACTCTACCTTTTTGCACAGTCGTCCAGTGGGGAAGCCAGCAGTGGCTCTGCTGGGAAGGGAGCACAATGGCAGTGCTCCCCTACTCCCGGGACTGGCTCCCTGAGGAAGGCAGCATGATAGCCACACCTCTTCCTTTTGCAGTGCAGCCGGCTACTTTCCCAGGCTGTGCTGGGTGAAGGAAGTGCAGGCATTGCACTTCTGGGGCTTCTGCAAGACAGGTAAGTGTGGGATGGTGATGCAATCACAGGTCATTGATGGGGAAAACTCATCAACGATTTAACCAGCAATTGTGCTGTTTGGGGATGGGAGAAGGACAGGACTGCAACGATGTCATGCAGGAGTGTTGTCGTGGTCCTGTCCTTCTCCAATGGCTATGCGGAAAGGACCAGAGTTCTAGTCTTAGAAACTGTTCATTCACAGAATGAAACTTGCATCAATGTCTGTGTTACTTTCTTTGAATCCAAGTGGCTTGACACTCTATAATTCCAAGGTGAGTTTTGCAATATTTTGAGTTTGGCACTCAAAACCAAAATGAAAAAGTTGCTAACTTTAAATAGATAGACACATCTCTCTCTCTCTCTCTCTCTCTCTCTCTCTCACACACACACACACACACACACATACACACTTTCAATGCATTTTAATCTGATACAGATTAAACACACAGAATCCAAAGTTTGCTTTAATTTCTTACTTCAGGTATACATATAAATATTAGTTTCCACATAAATATAGGCAAGTAAATGTGAAAGTAGTTGTATCCAAAGTAAAACTCTAATTCATGCTGGATTAAGATCCACTCTGGCACAAATATTAGGGAATTAGTTATAATATCCATGACATTAAGTTAAATTAACCAGAGATGAAATAACACCCATGGGACCTATCATATTACAATATGAGTTATCCAGCCTGCTTATAGTTCAGAAAAGAAAAATTACCAGTGCTTTTTAATCCATAAATAACTATGGTCAGAACGATTTATATTAATTATGGACATGATCCTCCTTGTGTTACACATGGAAGGAAGGATACAGGAAAAAAGAATTCCATTACAGGCCAGTTCTGGCATCTCTTCAACCCCGACACAGCTTTGGACTTAGCTGCTGTTCCTCTTTGTATATTCTCTTCACAGTATGAGCATAGAAGAGTATCTGTTTTCAGGGGATACTTGTGCCATGATAGTGAACACAGAGAGGAAAGACAGCAGACATTGAGGAAGCTTGAAGGCTTGGCAGTAGGATTGACAGGTTGAACGCAGCAGTGATTCTCACAGTGATCATCCAGGTCTTTTGTCCTTCAGCTCCACAAATCTTGGGGGCTTCTGGGAGCTGAAATCCAAAACACATTGGATGATCTAAATTTGTGAACCAGGACTTGGCTCATGTATCTTTAATAGTTACGTCTGTGCATACAGCTGTAGCAACATAGCCAGCCACTTCTCTGCCACACTCCAGCTTATTGGTTTACTGGTAAATTACTGGCTACTGGAAGGTAATTTAAATTTTAAATTACAGTCATCCCTCCACATTTGCTAGGGTCAGGGGCACAGGACACCTGTGAAAGTGGAAAAATGGTGAATAACTCTAGGCCCTCCCAAACCATATTTAAGACACAAAAAAGTATGATCACCATATTCAACCCACGCTGGATTCCTTTGAGGCATCAGGGTTCCTTCGCAAGGCAGAAGTGGCTGGCTGGTGGGGCTTACTGCCACCTCCACTGTTGCCTCACACCATTTTTAATATGGACTTACAAGGCTTGTTCACCGTTTCTCAGCATAACAAGGCTTGCAATCCCTATTAAAAATGACATAGGGAGGCAGCAGAGGTGATAGCAAATAATCCGTGAAAAATCATATCTGCAAAAGTGAAACCAGCAAATGTGGAGGGCTGACTGTACTGTAACCTTCTTTGAACCCTTACCAGAAAAAAAGCAGAATATAAATACAGCTGCTGCTGCTGCTGATGATGATGACAACAACGACGCTAACAAAAACAGCAGGAGTGGTGGGCAGTGGATGCAGTGGCCAATTGATATGTAGCAGGGAGAAGAGATGTTCCATCTGGCAGAACTTTGTGTAACATCTTCCTGCTCCAAGATCTGCTATCTATTTAAGAAGGTCCCATATTCAATCTGGCAACCTTATCTGGCCTCAGCTGGGGTCTTCTGAAGCTGCTGTCCACAGACAGTGTGAGCAGGATTGAAGCTCCTGTGTGTAATCTATCATTTGGTTCTCTGGCATTTGCCTTTTCGAAACAGATGTGAGATGTATGGTACTACTGTTTTGCTCTTCTACATCATCAATTTAATTAAAGGAATCATGCAGAACATCCGAGCAGGTTGTGCCTGTTACCTGACAGTAACAAAGATAACTGCTGTGGTTGATTTGGTCATTGCTGTGGTTGATTTGGACATTGATGCCCATGGTTCTATGTTGCCATGTCCGTTTTCTTGCACTCTCTGTCTCCATCTTTTATACCAGCTGTGCAGAACCTTTGACCCTTCTGATGCAGCAAAGCTAATGATAAGCAACTGTAGAATGTACAGTCTAAAACATCTGAAAGACCAAATAGTAATCACTCATATTTCACATTGTACAGAGGTAGGGTCTGATCAGTTTTTCAGGGATTTATTCACAGCTTGCGTTGTTATACATAAGGGCTGGGATCCTATTGGTGCACTCTGCTGGTGGAACTACACCAACATAAACAGGGGTGATAGGAGGAAAAAGCTTAGGGTGTGGGCTATAGCCATGAAAGAAGTAAGATGTCGAAGAAATAGGCTGCTCAGAGCCAAGACATGTTGTCTGCCTTCCCTTGCTACTACTGAGTGATGTGAAGAAAGTGCACTAGAGCACATCAGCCAAGATCTACAGGATTTTAGCCAAGATCTACAGTCATGTGGAATGGACTGAAATGGTGCTTGTCCAGAGAATTGGTATCCTCCCTGCTGGCTAGATGCCAGTTCTATGGGAAAGACCTACAGGTCTGGCCTTGCTCATGTGGTCAACAGATTGAGAGTAATACAGCTATTAATGGGGATGCCTTTCATGAAAAAGTAGTTCCCACAGTGGTGGAGTGTATGTTAAACATCTTTTCTAAATGAGACAAGCCCTGTATTTCTCAACCCAGAAACACAACTTAACTGAAATGTTTTTTTTTTTTTACCATAATGTATTAACACGTGCAAAATTTGAATGGAGGAGAAAGTAAAAATGATTTGTCTGTTCTTAGGTTAAGTGTGTAGCTTGGGTGACCTCATTTCAACAAGCTCCAGGGGAAACAAACAATTTGTCCTGTTTCTTCTTGGCTCTCTAGCATTCTCCTTACCCTTTTCTGTTCTTTTCTATATAAACTTATAAATGCACAGCCATCATAAACAGAAAATATCGCGAGATAAATCCAATGTAGGGGAGCTGACCCACTGAAAAGATGACCCACCAAAATCAAGTGGTGATTAATGAGCTCCAGTGATTACAAAGACCCTTCTTTACTTGGGACTAACATTGGATTTAGTCCCAAGTCCCCCATGTCAAACTTTGTACATCTAATCTCCATGATTAACATGTTCTGAAGGTCACCCAGTGTAAGCTGTTAACATATGCTCAGGTGCTGGGATATTTTCAGATCAACAATTTGTCACATTGTAGTGAGGCGCTCTTAAGCCACTGAATCTTATGCTTCATTACACAGTTTATTGTGAACTATTTTTGGATTGCAAAAAGTTGGAATAAGAGCATAGTTAGACATTTAATAGTCTAAGCAAAAGCAAGGGCCTTTGTGTCAGTTCTGTGTAAATGAAACTCATATAAATAATTCACTACACTCACTGTTTTAATTGAACCATTTTAATGATGTTAACTGCCAATATAATGTAAGTATCAAAACATATTGACATAATAGCATGTTCTTACATGCTGATATGTCAAGCTTTAAACCTATACAGTTCATCTTTAAGTATGAGCATGGGCAGGTTCAAGGAAAGATGCAGCTTTTGAAATGCATCACCACCCAGTTATTCCCAGAGAAGGAGATTTCCAGTAGACTGGTAACATCTAGGGATGGGCCAACTGAATCTAAGAATCCTTGAATCCTTGGGAAGAATTTGAGATTCGCGTATCCAAATCTAGCTGCCAAAATAGGCAAGTGGAATCTTTCGAATCCACTGCCAATCAGGCCTGCAGGGGTGTGTAGGGCTGGCGACCACTGCATCCCTGCACACCTCGGGGCCTGAGTTTGCACAATCGTGTAGCGGCAGGCCGTGAGAAAAGCCATGAGTGCAAGATCGCACTCTGACCATCCCCCCCCCCGCCCTGGGCACGATCATGCTGGGGCAGGCAGGGAGAAAAGCAGTGAGTGTGAGATCATAGTCCCCCATGTTCTCCCACCTGCCCTGGGCATGATCATGCTCAAACTGGAATGTGAGGAGAGAACTGGTGGCTCCCGGGCTTGCCAAAGGTCTGATTGGGCGGCGGGCCCCTGGGCACATGAAAGTGCGGCATAAAGCAGTGTGCATGCACCTGAGCCTACCTGTTCTCCCTTGTGCTACCTATGCCTGCTTCTGCTGCCTGTCCCTGTGGCTGCCTCCCTCTGCAAGGTAATAATAATCTCTATCCTTTTGATTTGAGACTGGAGGATAGGGATTGGGAATTATTGAGACTGGACTAGAGACTTGACTTGAATGTCCCTTGCAGGACTTGAGACTGCACTTGAGGGTAGAGAATTTACTAGACTAAAGGCTTGTGTTTTGTTTTGTTTTTAAGTGTCTTCCTTCTTGCAGGACTTTAGACTTGTCAGATTCTGCTTCAAAACACTTTTAGTAAATTCTTTCTTTCGCTTGTTTTTCAGACCCTTTTTTAAAAAAGGATTTGAAAGATTCGAGATTCATGAGATTCGTGGAGTCACAGAACCTTCCAGGGATTTAGATTTGGAAAATTCTGAATTTGTCCCATCCATAGTAACATCACTTAAGAATCCATTTCAAAGCAACAGGTCAAAGCAATGAGGTGGTAGTCCCTGTCTGCCCACTCTGGTGTGTGTGTGTATGTGTGTGTGTGTGTATATATATATGTGTGTGTGTGTGTGTGTGTGTGTGTGTGTGTGTGTATCTACATTTGGGCTTCCTTGGTGGTGTGACGAACTAAGACAGTACCCTAACATGACAGTCTATCTGAATGCTATGCAATCAATTCCATCTGTTCCCTCTTTCTTCTGATTTCCCTTTTTCTTTTCGTAGTGCCCTCATACACAGTCGTCGTCGTCGTCGTCGTCGTCGTCTTCTTCTTCTTCTTCTTTGTCGTCGTCGTCGTCTCCTCCATTCAGCTTATTATATAACTAAACTACTCTTCTACTTTGGATGTACCTGCATGATTAGGTGCTCTTTAGCTTTTCTATTTTTCTCTTTGTATACCACTATCATTAGTCCCAGAGAGTGATGATTTCCATGGAAAGCCAAATAGTTTATAGAAATGTGGGGAAAAAAAAATACCAGGAAATGTTTGGTTCTGTTTTCCCCTTGTATCTGAACACAGAACAGACTTTTCAAGGGAAAACTGAATGTTATTGGCACTCTTCCAGGAAATCTTATTCCAGCAAATCTCCTATGGAAATCAGTGGCTTTTGTGGAAATTGTACATGTTTGCTTCACAGCTGAATGTGTATCTAATCATCAGGGCATAGTTGCTGTAGCTTGGCATGCTGTGGATGGGATCATTGAGCAGATAAGGGGAAAGAGCAGCAGAAAAGACATCTAGAGAGGTGATTGTCAAGCAGGGGTGTGACGATGATTCTTACAAGTTGGTTTTTGCCCACTGTGCCCTCTCTGCAGTTGATGAAATAATGGCATTGTAATGGTTTGCTTGCAGACAGTCAATTAAGCACCTACAGTTACTCTGCAGGGTATAGAATTTACATGTCTGGCAGGTTCATAAATAACACAGAAGGCTGCATACTTTTCTTCAATGTTCTCTTTCCTAACCACCCAAACACCATTCTAACACTATGTTTAAATATTTTCCCCCCACTTATTTATGAGTTCTCTCCAGGGGTACAGCTACAGGGGATGCAAAAAGAGGGCATTATACCCCAAATAAGAATTTTGATGCCCCATGCAGTTGTTGTTCCCGAGGCCCTTGTAATTATTACCAATATGAACATCTTCTCAGTTGGTGTACAGACACAATCCAGTTATAGGCATGTCTACTTAGAAGTAGGCTCCAGGAAAACAGCCTAAAGCATGGGTTGTTGTTGAATTGTAATTTCCTACATTCCTCACTATTGGCCATACTAGCCAGACCTCAGGGAAGCTGCAATTCAGCTACATCAGTTGAGTTGCACAATTCCCACCGCTGGCTCATAGTAATTCAAGGCACAGCTCAGTTCCATCCATATCTGGTCTAGTTCAGTTAGTCACAAAATATACTACAAGAGTAGAGGAACAAAAGCAAAAAGCACAAGACTGATGTGCTCACTAACTTTTGCAACAGCTTTAAATATATTACCTTTTATTAGTTACTATCTAGTTCAGACATAGGGGACTAAGTGTGATACATGCATTAGAATTCTGCACAGCCTATTGCAAACAAACAGTGTATACGCACAAATGAAAAAGCCTGTTTTGTCCATTCTTCCCTTATATGATTGCAATCTCATAAGGGCAACACAGGGGTACTATTGCTGTCATTACCTTCCCTGTCCCTCCATTGGTACTGAAAATCTGAACGAGAGAGCATGCTTAATGTAAGAAGTTTTCCCATATGATTTGAGAATCTATATAATGGTGCTGTGTTTATATGGTACACATACGCATGTGCACACACACATACACACAGAGATATCTATACGAAATAAAAATAAGAATGTGTATACTGTTCTCAGAGTTGTGAAATTGTTGCTGCTCTGAAATCAAAGAATATAAGATGCAATAAAAACATGCAATTGTGCTGGGAATGTTGGGGTAGCAACTGAATGCCTCCACTAGACTTTATATACTTAAAGCAGGGTGGGTGGGCCACATGTGGCCCTCTGTACCCCTATCAACAAGCAAAATATCCCTGTATTTCTCCCCTTCAGCTTGTTGCCTGGGAGCTTCTAAAATGTTTGCTGTCTCTTCACCATGTTGCTTTCTTTTCCACATTTCACATGCTTAGGTCCCATTAAATATGCCTATACTGAATTAGTGACTTCCCTGGTTCTACTCACATGTCCAATATCATGGTTAAATTAAGGGTACTGCATGGGTGTATGCTTAAATGCACAATCTTCTACATGTCTACTCAGAGGTAAGTCTCATTGAGTTATTCTCCCAAGCAATGGGGGGGGGGTATAGAATTACAGCCTAATTAAGGATAAAACCTAATGGATCATTTTAGAATATATTTGTATAAATCTGAGGATACAGATAACAGGAATTCAAAATTATCTTTCTTTGGCACCAGGTTGGAAACTACTTTTACATTTAGAGAGGAACAAGTTAACACACTGACTCAGAGCCTGTGTCCAGGACAGTGTATAGATAAAGCCCACAAGAGTAAAAATATATCCATGATAACAGCATGAGGTCAGTCAGGGAAAGGGACAGGGAGATAAATCATTACATAAACGCTGCTGAAGAAATATCTACATGCACATAAAGACACAATCAGACTAGTCTTTTCCCTTATTCCCAGCCTCTCTTTCTCCCTATAGGGCTGCTGGGCTGCCCATAGTTTCAAACAGAGCATGAGTGGGATCAAGGACACAAAGAGAGGTGGACAGAGAGCAGGAAAAGCCTGTTTATACAAATCTGTCCCAGGTGCACTGACCTATTCTTGCCCTTCAGATGGTCACACTGCCTGGCTGACAGGATGACAAAGTTCAGCCTACAAAAAGACAATGATTTCACTGCCACAGTCAGACCACAGGCTGCCTGGGAGGAAAGACAACAATAGCAAGCTATCTTTTAAAAAATGGTTATTTTTGCAAAAGGAAAATTATTTTCTCTCAGGCTTATATATGTAATATATAGATTTCTGGAGACTGATACTTTATCCTTAGCTTCAATATCAGATGTCTTTTCCCTGTCCTTTCTCACTAATCAGTAACATGGTAATAATTGTGGACTTTGACTCCCATTTAAATAAACTTTATAAAAATAGGGTATGTGACATCAAAATGTCACAAATTCTCATAAAATATTGCACAACTGCAGGGTTTGGACTGATATGGTCCAGAGTTGATAATGAATAAATACACTCCCCTGGCCTTTAGCTGGGTGTCGGTTTGCCCTCCTTACTTGTTAGCCAGAAGGAAGCCCTGGTTACACCATAATGATATTGGTACTGAGGCAGCATGTGTTGCTGTGCTAGCCTATTTAGGGCAATGTGGCCTAGGCTTCAGCCTCTTTTGATAGGAGTGGATCTCCACCTTCCTTGTCTGTCCACCCTCCTTAAAGCGTGGCTCCATTGGAGCCAAGTGGGAATTTTAGGCCAGGGACACAGTGTTTTTGTGTGTACTGCATGGTCCAATTGGCTTTGTATGACTCGGTGATTTGGCGTTCATTCTGTCCCAACTGGTAATGTTCAGGCACATTTTTGATATGCTTCCTTGGGATTCCAGAGGCACCACAAGGAAAAGTCACTTACCCTTCTGCCAGTCAACTCAAGAGAAGAAGTGAGGTGGTTTGTTGTTACAGATCAGATCTTCCCACCCAAGGTGACTCTCTTGCAATCTTCTGTTCCCCTTCATGGGGAGCAAGTAAGAATGAGCTTTCAGGAGGGGCATACATACAGTTCCAAGGCAGGAAACCAGACTTCTCAGAAATAAGTGCTCATATGTTCCAACTTGCTGCTATGTTGCAGATTGCTCTTATTCAACACAGTTGTCTTTTTTATACATATACACTAGTACTGTGGAATGGGGTCATCTTTCCGGATAGGAAGGCATGGACTTTCCCCCAACACCACTTTTTCTGCCACAAAGCAAGAATTCTCTTTGTCAAGTTTTTTGGTTTTGTTTAGAAACATATTTACCTAATTCTTCACCTCTTGGACTGAACAACTGAATCACAATTTGTAGCCAGAATCTGTATATTTCCAGGGTTGTAATGTTCTTAAAAAACAGAAAAGGCTGTGTTCAACAAGGTACACACATATTCACATGAACAAATGTGCAAAGCTATTTGCCTTTAAAATTTGCACATGGACATTACAGTCAGTGTGGACATGCATCCATCAATCTATTCATTTGAAAATATGTACACAAATATCTACAGGATTTTTTTTAAAAAAAATCGGCACAGAATTGGCATAGAAAGGACTCAGGAGTACAAAAAGATAGAAGTTCATTGAAACAAATTTATCTGATTTATCTGCCCCATCAGAATTGTTAGAACATTGCAACGTCCTTTACATTTAGAACATCTCTGTAAATGGCCTTGGTATGGATTAGGCTGAACTTGGAAAAGTTACTTTTGAGAACTGTGACTGGAATCCTGTTTATAACTTACACTGACAGGAGTCTTACATTAGCATAAATCCTTTTTCAGTTAAGGCACAATGATAGTAAAAGAACAGTAGTGAAAGCCTTCTTCATCAGGAGATAAAATTGCCCCACCAGCTCCAGATTTCTGGAAGTTTTAGAGGAGGAAAGTAACTTTTTACAGTTCTGAAGTACAGCCATTACGTGTGAAAGTGCCAAATGCTGTGCTTCACTATTGTCAAATGCAAGAGCCACTGCATGAAAGTCCAGTCTCATGGAAGCAATTTTCAGTGGCAGCCACACCACTACCATTGTGTATGATGGGGCCCAAGAATGAGCTTTTTATTATGTTGATTCTGTTTGCTAAAATAGTGGCTGTCGGTGAGGTCTGGCTTGAAATGTTTTCTTCTCTACTGCCTACTCTCAACATTTGTCCGCCTATTGTTTGTTGTGAGATAGGGCATCAAAGCAGATATCCTCTCTGGAGAAAAGCCAGTGTAACAGCCAGCCTGGCTGACATAATGTTCATGTGGAAGAAACACATGTTTGTCTTTGCTGCACACCAGAATTCTTTCAATAGCAGCTTGGCCTATGTTCAGTAGTGGCATCATTTCCAAAGAGATAGAAGGTTATGGGAGGGGGAGTTATTAAAAGCTTCTGTCTGTGAGCTCAGCATAGAGACGAAAAAATTTCCTTCAATTGTCCAAGGCTGAAATTAGTATACTCTCAATGGACCCTGTCTTGCCCATGTATAAATACCAGAGGATTTGCTGATTTATTTTAATAATGATCCATTTAATGACTGGTGCCACCACTGCTGCTCCTGTTTCTTTTGCCTCCCTCCCTCTTTCCCTCCTCCTCCTCATATAGCCATTTAGTCCTGCAGAGTATTCTTCAAACCTTTGGGGACTGCTTCTCCCTTCTAAATTTATTCTACCGAGTGCCCAATGTGGTTTAATAGATGTCTCTGAGAAGACCACAGGGAGAACTTGAAGGCAATCACTTAAATCCAAATCCAAGTCCTATGCAGAGTAAAGCCACTAAAGCTATGGGACTTGACAAGTTAACACTTATGTAAATTCCATGAGTCTACAGTAGTTGGGGCTAGGAAGTAGAGTTAGGCTGATAACTCCCCAAAAATTGATATTCAGTGATTTATTGCTATCAGTGGGAATTTATATCCATTCATAGACTTAGATAGATTTGTCTTTATGTCCATCCTCATTCAATAAGGAACCCCTAATAAAGAACTTTTAACCTACTCAATATGCTTTCCACTTATTCCTACTTACCAGAGACCATTCCTGCCAACCAATTTCTGGATCAGGTTCAAGAGCTGACTATGACATGGAAAGCCCTAAATAGTTTGGAATCTTAACATTTGACAACACATCTAACACTCTTTATATTTTCCCCAGGAGTGAGATCTTCCAATAAGACCTTTCTCTGTGCCCTGCACTTGAGGACAATATATTATGTGTTGTCAAGGGACAGAATCTCATCTGCTCTGGCACCTCAGTGGTGGAACATCTTCACCATACTCATTGGGAGGTTCTAGTAGTTTAGTCTTTAAAAAGTAACCTTTTCAAACACATAGTGTGCAGAAATACCCTGAAGTGCAAGACTAGTGGTTTGGCTTAAACTGTAGGCCCTTTCTGCTCAACTCACCCAACTTGCCATGGGGATTGGAGAAGGACAGGGACAGGATGACAGCTATGCATGACATCATCCCAATCTCATCCTTCTCCTGTCCCCAGGTGATGCAATCGCATCAGAAATCATTGACAAGCTTTCTCCATCAATGACAGGAGATCACACCACCCTCCTGCTCTGCAACCACACTTACCTTGCTTGCGGAGGTTGTGGAAGCACAATGGCTGTGCTTCCTTCTCCAATACAGCCTGGGACATTACCCAGCTATGCTGCAGCAGGAAGAAGATGCCATTGCACTTCCTGGATCCTGCAGGCAGCCGTTGCAGAGGGGTGTGCTCCATCGCACTCGCCTCCTGGGAAAGCTGCTGCTGCCATCATCCCCAGATGCCACTGGGAGAGATGTAAGCTGCAGAAATGGCCTGTAGTCTTTTGCAAAGATTTAGGCCCTTTTCGCATGGCAGCTGCCATGCGAAAGAGGGTCTGGAGCCTCGCGTGATTGCGAGGAGCGATCTGCATGATGCCCTCGCAATAGTGCAAGGCTCTGGGGGCCAGCAGGCAATGATTGTGCACTTTTGCATTTTTGACTTTCAGCCAAAAATGCTGTGTGATCGTGCATTGCTCCTGGGTCCCACACGCACTTATCTGGTGTGTGGAGCCTCGGGAGCCAGGCCGGTCGTGCTTCCTGTCTCAGTGCAGCCTGGAAAGGTCCCAGGCTGCACTGTGAAAGGAAGAGGCGGGGCTCTCGTGTGAGCATGAAGCTTGTACGGAGCTGAAGCAGGGAAGCGAGAGCCTCTCACAAGAGGCTGCTTGTGCAATCACCACAGCCCAGCGCCGAGAAAAGGTAGGATGTGGAAAGCGCCTTGGTGTGTGTAACCCTACATGAGATAAGTCTCATGTAGATCCACACGAGATAAGTCTAAAAGGCTCCCTGTTAATTTCAAGGCTTAGTGAGGATTTTACCCCAGATTCATGTGTTCTTTTATCAATCACTCTGCCCAATAGTTCACACTGGCTTTATTGGCTTTACCACAACCACCTAGCTGGGTCATCTCCTTTATATCTCAAAATAAGCAGTTCTGTATGAACACCATGACATTTGCAACTACCCTTCGTTGGTGGCTATATTGACTTGCACATGTTAGCAGTCACAGATCATTACACCACCACTCTGCTCATTAGACAAAAGGAAAAAAATAATAATCAGATTCAGCTTTGACTGAAACTTCACAATGATACCATCTGCCTTCTTTTCAACCTGCTGAAAGACCGCAACTATCTTTGTGTTCCAAGAGTGACATTTATAAAGCAAGAAAACATTTTCAAGGATAGTCATGTTGGCCATTCAGCAAAATACAAGAAAATTCCAAATCCACAAAATAGTGATATCTTTATTGGTCAACTAAAATGCCCCAAATACGTCATGCTTGCTTTTGAATGTGAGCTTCCTTCTCCTGTATGATTTTTTTTTTAAAAAAACAGACAAACATATTTTGCCTGGTGAAGAAGCCAGTGGAGCTTCAAAAGCTTGCATGATGACTTTGGTGCACTTTTGTTAGCCAATAAATCTAGTGTTCTTTTGTGGATTTGGGAATTTGTGACATTTTGCTAAATAGGTTTCCTGGATTTGAAGATACCAAATTTTGCTATAACAGGGAAAAATTTAAAAAGAGGGAACTAACAGACTGGGACTTAACTCTCAGAGGCTGTTACCCCCAACACATGTAAATAACTTACATTTGGACTACAATCAGCAGATTTTACCCGTACAGTACCTAAAAGTTTATACAAGATGTAACAGTAGAGGTACTTCGTGAGAAATTCAATATCCTGTACCTAGGAAAGGAGCAGTTAGTTTTACACAAGACAGGGACAACCTGGGTCTAAAGGGAGGTAATATTTCTGTGAGTAATGGAGTTGAAATATTATTGTCTGGTTTTTATTGCCCTTTGTCTCTGGTCCCCACATGGCCAACAGAAGGGCTGCTGGAGATCCCTCCAGAACAACTGAACTACAACAGAAACAACATCTGATACAAAATGTATCCCCATGACTCTACCATTGTCACCTTTCTTCTCCTCTAAAATTTTTTAAACCTCTTTTGGCTGATGAGGAAGTTAGTGGAGCTTGAAAAACCTGGATGATATATTTTGTGCATTTCTGTTGGCCGCTAAAAGTATCACTCTTTTGTGCATTTTGTTGTATTTATGAAAAAAAAAAACACTCAGGCCCTTTCCACCGCCTACCTGATCCCTGCAACATCCCCCAGGGATCTCGGTAGAAGTTTTTCTGGGAGGGGAGTGCAACAGGAGTGTTCCACTATGCACTGACTGCCTGCATGAATGCAGGAGGTGCAATGGCCATGCCTCTTGCTTCTGCAGCACAGCTGAGTACTGTCCCAGGCTGGAATGGGGCTGGAAGAACAGCCACTGAGCTTCCTGACACTCTGCAGCTCACATAAGTGCAGGTGAGCAGCAGGAGGGTGGCATGATCGCTGGTCATTGACAGGGAAAACTTGTCTATGATTGTGCTGCCTGGGGACAGGTGAAGGACAGGACCTGGATGACATCATGCAGAACTGTTGTTTGGGTCCTGTCCTTCTCCCATCCTCAATGTGGAATGACAATGTTCTGCAGAAAGGGCCTCACTCTCCTTATTTTTCCTTTTTTTTAATCCTGTTATTTTTAAAATGAGAACTCTCACCTTTTTCATGTGCAATTAAAACATGGATCTTTCCGTTCTTTTCTTCTCTGATTCTCCACTGCCTGTGCTTATTTGCACGAAACTACTTATAACCACAGGACTGATGAGCAATTCTTGATATTAATCTGATGAGTCATGATAACAAGAGCCATTCTAAAATGTTTCAAAAGAGGCTCTTCCATGGGAGATGTTAGGACCTGGAATCCTGTAATGGATAATTCAGCTCTTTAGCTAATGGGCTAGAAAATTATTATTGCATTATTATTAGCAATAATGGTAGTATTGTTTTTGCAGTTGTTGTCTTTGAGACAGATGTCTTTTGAATAATTGTGACTTAACTAGCATGCTCTTATTGTATGAATTAGAAAATGATTGGCTTTGGAAATAGATTGTTATTATTTTTATAATCCCTTCCCAGGAAAGTCATTTTAAAGCAGGATGGCATAATTATTATCCTTGGTGATAATGCACAGGAAGACTCTGCCTGCCAGTGTTCTTCCCTCTGTCTTCCCAGGCTGAGAAGTGAAGATGTTGTGGGTTAAAATAAAACTTCAGCAAATTCTTGTGCTAAAATGAATAGAAATCAAAGTCTTCATCCTTAAAGAAAGAGACAGGCAAGTGGGCATTTCAGCCTATAATGTTCACAGTCTTGGATTTGAGAAAGAAACATCCTTAGTGCAGAGGATGCAGAGATAAGAAAGGTGCAGTACTGGAGTCCCCTGACATTCCCACTGATACCCTCAAACTCTGGTATGTATGCCCCCCCAAAAAAACAACTGTCCCCATTTTCCAGCTGAATAAACCTTGACCAGTCTTCTATATGAGCTACTTAGTTAAGTATGATTTAACTATGGCCATTTCCATCCTACACTGTTATACTCTTTTTATTCCACTTCCAATATCCTGTGGAATTCTGGGGTTTGTCATTTACTAAAGCCAAAGAGCTCTCTGGCTGAGAATTCTAAAGGGCCCTCCCTAAACTGCAAACCCCAGGATTCCATAGGGTGTTGAAAGTGGAATAATAGCACTATAACAGTGTAGGATGGAAATGGCCTCTTTAACCTCTCCTGGTCCCACTCACCTAAACCTGATGGAAACATAATTCACCGTGTTCTGATCACTGGCTGCATTGACCTCCTTCTCCCTGTGCAGCTGATGATTGGCAAAGTAGGTGATCATGGTGGTGGGAGTTATGATTATGATAATCATGATGAAGTAATGATTGTGAATAAGGAACAATTACATGTCAGTAAATCTCAGCAATTGTTCTGTATTCACAATGGCTGCTTAGTTATAATTGTAACACTGTTGCCATGTTCATAACTCCCCCCCCCCCTTCAACTTTATTGGGCATCAGTTGCATGAGGAGAACAAGGCCTGTTCTGCTGGCAATCTGAACATAGGTGAATTACAATTCTGTCAGGCTCGGAGCGAGAATTCAGGCCAGGAGAGATCACACTCATCCCTCTACCTTTGTGGGGGTTGGAGTGAATGACCCCCATGAAAATGGAAAAACTGCAAACATCTATAGGTCCCCTCAAGCCATATTTAACACACACACAAGTACAGTTTGATTATATAATGGGCAAAAATTAATATGTAAACAATTAATTAAATAAATCATTAAATAAATAAATAAATGCTGACCTATGGAGGAAAATTTTCAAGGTTTAAAAGATAAGCTACATGCAGAAAAAGGCTATGGAACTGTAACAATGAGATAATTTGAGTTACATTATTAAAATTCTGTTCAACATTTTTTTCCGTGTTCAAATAGCAGTATGGTCTTACGATGTATACAGGTGTATATACTCGATAGAAGGTACGTAGATAAATAATAGAGCACTCACTTCTTCATGAGTAGAAAGTTGGAAGGAGTTTTTTTCTCTTTCTTTTTTTTCCTTTTCCTTTTTTATTCTTACTTTACTATTACCAGTACATTTATATCAAATTATGATGCAACTTATATATATGGGTATATATGTAATTGATTGGTCACAAAAAATCAAACTAAGTAGGTATTACTTAAAACCCATTTTTCTTTCTATTTATTTTAATTTTTTTAAATACTTTTAAATAATTCCCAATAAAAAGATTTTTTAAAGAGTACAGTATGATGTGTGGATTCATCCCACTGCAGATTCAAAGGTACAGGGCATAATGCATTTCAATTCATGATGGGGAGTCCACCAGGTGCCTGGTTCTGCCTTTGAAGCAATGGAATTTCTTCACAAGGCAGAAGAGGGTGACTGGCAGGGCCTCTGCTGCTGCCCTCCACCATTTTTAACAGGGACTTACAAGCTTCGATGCATGTTTGCAGTCTCTTGCAGCCTATCTCAGGCCAATCCCGCACAACACACTTATAGTGCTATTATTCCACTTTCAACATCCTGTGGAATTCTGGAGTTTGTAGTTTCCTGAGACCAAAGAGCTCTCTGGTTGAGAACTCTAAATTCCTTAAACTACAAAACCCAGGATTCCATAGGATGTTGAAAGTGAAATAATAGCATTATAACAGTGTAGTGCAGAAATGGCCTCAGTCTTGTGAAACTTGCAAAGAGATTGTAAATGTGAGGTGAGGCTTAGAAGTCCCTATAAAAATGGTGGAAGAAAGCAGCAGAGGTAGCAACAAATAATCCATGAATAATCAAATGCATGTATGATAAACCTAAGGATGTTGAGGGCTGATTGTACTGAATTAAATATACTTAACTAAGTAGCTTTTCAGAAGGATGAGTATAGTGTTTTGAAAGTGTTCAAATTGTTGTTGTTGTTCATCATTATCATCATCATCATTATCTTGAGGAGAAGAAAGAGGGGCATTAGTAGTATAGGCATTTGTAGGAAAATGACATACCATAAAAATGAAAAAAGGACCTGGTGCAAAAATATTAAAACATTCTGCTACAGAAGGTATAAGATTGATACACAACACTCATTCATGTAAGCATAAATCATAAACTGATTCATTGAAGGTACAGAAGATAGGTCAATAGTCACTAGGATTTGATACATTAATTCAGAACTGACAGAACCCCAACATTCAAAATATATTTTCAGAGTCGTCCTGCACTTCAAGATTCCCTCCTCAAATAAAAAAAAAAGTCATGCAAAACAAAGTTAACTAGTGGAACTCATTACCACTAAATGTTTTCAGAGTCAATAACTTGGAGAGATTTGAAGGGGATAATTTCACCTAGAACAGGTCCATGCAAGGGTAACAGGTATAACAGAAGTGCTATGCCTCCATATATCGTTGCTGAGGAAGAAATATGGGAAAGGAATATGATATTCATTGTTTACCTGTGGACTTCTCAGATGGAGCATGTTGACTACTTTAGGAAGTATTGTGTTGAATTAGATAGGACAAAGATGGATGAAGTATGGGCTTCCAGGTGTTGGACCACAGCTTTCAACAGCCTTAACCATCTCAGCCAACAGTAAGTAGACCTGGGAGCTACAGTCCAACAGCATCAAGAGAGCTAGATTTTGTCCACTTCCAAGCTTAGCCTTTGATTTTCTCCACCTGGTCTTGGCAGGTATTATACTGATGTAAGTATAGATGGATAGAAATTGAGTTTCAATTTGGTGAGAATTTAGCAAAATTCATGGTGTTCTTGACAATTGGGCTGGAAAGAGCTTGGGTTTGTTTTACTTCACTTTGTTTTTAAAGATGAATGTACTAGAAAGTGATATATTTGAACACTGAGGTCCAGAGCTTTGATTAATTAACACTTAACAGTCTGAATGTGGGTCACTGTGTATTTAGATATGTCAGTGCTGAATGAGGATTACAATCTGTGTGATTCTTCCCTTCCCAAAGTTCCTCATCCTTAACATTCATGTGGCAGGCAGGTACATTATGATCCTGGAATAATTATACATACAGAAAATGGGGGAGCATTTAATTTCAGTTTGTTTTTTCACAACGTATCAACATTCATAAATGTCTTCATGTTTGGGATGAAAAGAGTTTGATGTTTTAAAAAACGGAGTGCAGGAGAGAGCAAAACTGTCTTATATTCTCATCCTCTTGTGTGACAGAGGAACACTATTTCTTTAAGGTAACCTTAAGAATTCCTCTAAAAATATCCTTTCTTCCCCCTTGGATATATGACAGAGCAGACCTTTGAATCAACCTTCCTTCCTTCCTTCCTTCCTTCCTTCCTTCCTTCCTTCCTTCCTTCCTTCCTTCCTTTTTATATCCCATCTTTTTCCCAACAGAGGATTCAAGGTAGCTTGTTGTTGTTGTTGTTGCTGTGTGCCTTCAAGTCATTTCCAACTTACAGTGAGCAACCCTATCACTGGGTTTTCTGGAGTTGAGAGTGTGTGACTTGCCCAAGCTCACCCAGTGGGTTTCCCTGGCCAAGCAGAAAATCGAACCTTGGTCTCCAGGGTTGTAGTCCAACGCTCAAACAACTATACCTTGCTGGTTCTCTTCAAGGTGGCCTGAAACCATTTAAAAGAACAACACAGCTAAAACTATTAATACAAAAGTTAAAGCACAATTAAACTGGATTTATGTTTTAAAAAAACAAATTAAAAATAGAAGTTCAAAGATTCATGATTAAAGTTATAATACGTGTGGGCGACAGGTATATATCATGAAGCGGAAATATGATGAATGAAATGTAAGAACTATCAGATAAATTAACAGTAGAATGTTGTACAGTACCTTAAGTCTTTAGAAATCTGGAAAATGGAATCTAGATCAATGTGGAAGACCAGATATATTTCTATTGAAGCTGACAATTGAATATGTATGTTTTTTTTATAATGAGAATTTTGAATAAAATGATTTAAAAAAAAATAGAAGTTCAAAGCAGTTTTAAAAACACATTTAAAACTTAATAAAATAGAAAAACAACATCCCCTCCCCATTGAAAACTCCTTCTGCCTCAAAATATTAAAAACCATATGCCTTCCTAAACAGAAAGGTCTTTACCCAGACCACAATGCCAACCAATTCCCCCCATGCAACCCCAAAAAGAAAACACTCCAGAATTTTTTTCACCCACACTAAAACTTGACTCAAGTTGATGACACGGGATGGGTGAAAGGACAGGAAGTTCAAACTGAAAAGATAAAACACAATTCCAAGAATGTATAGATAGCTTTGAACAAAAATAAATGTAAAGAAAGATATGTATGTAGTTGCCGCTAAAGCTTCAGCTGGAGATAAAGATGTAAATTTGCCTATGATCAAAAGGAAAGATTTGCCCATCAGAGCACAAGCATTCATACACATAAAGAAAGCATAATGAATCAAGCCTTTTTAATGTCCTCTAAACATGACAGCAACTGGCCCCTGAGGAATCTTGGACAAGCTTGATGGCTGAGAGCTATTTAACCCAGCAATGGTCTCAGCAGTGCAGCATCTTGATACTTATGAAGGAGAAAAAATTTTTTTTTGCATAGCACAATACAAAACAGCAGGCAGCTGTGGGAGGGGAGATGGACTTGCAAGGGACGATTGAAACCATCATGCAGACTATGCTACAGTGTTTTACTTATTTGAATTTTATGATCTTCCTCGTCCCCTAAACTCAGACATGCATCCTAAATGCAATTATACCATATCTGCATTGTATTAATTGAGGGCCAGCATGGTGTAGTGGTTTGAATGTTTGACTACAGCTCTGGAAAATAGTCTTCAAATCCCTGTTCTGCCATAGAAACCCACTGGGTGACCTTGAGCAAGCACACACTCAGAGGAAGCCAAAGGCAACTCCTCCTCTGAACAAATCTTACCGAGAAAACTTTGTGATAGTGTCATCTAAGGGTCACTATAAGTCAGAAATCACTTGAAGGCAAGCAATGTTACATTAAATATATAGCCTGTGATCCTGTATCATCAGACATAGGCCATTTCCGCACTACACTTGTATAGTGTTTCCACTTTCAACATCCTGTGGAATTCTGGGGTTTGTAGTTTACTGAGGCCAAAGAGGTCTCAGGCTGAGAATTCTAAAGGTCCCTTTCTAAACTGCAGACCCTAGGATTCCACAGGATGTTGAAGGTGGAATAATAGCACTATAACAGTGTGATGTCGAAATGGCCATAGCTGCAAAGAAGAGCTCTGTCATCACAGCTACTTACACTGATGCCACCTCTACCCTCCCTCCCCCCAAAATTAATACCTCTTAATCCAGGCAACACTCCAACTGAAGGGTCTTTGAAGCTCTGCAGATTGGGGCATTGGGAAATGATGACTACAGTGTTGTCATCATCACAGGACACACTGATGCAGGCAGCTAGAGAAACACCATGAGGTCCTGCTGTAATGGTTCTCTCACTGAGCCCCACAACTGGGAGAGCACTGCAGATGTCTTTTTTTCCAGCTCCCTGACCCTGCAGCAGCTTGGGAATCCTTTGGTTGGGTAACTGCTTGGCTTAAGAGCTAGATTTGGAGAGGCTTATTAATGACCTTAAATGTAAATTCAAAATGTTACAAGATTTTAAGTCTGGCTTGCAAAAATACTGAACATGATATCTTAAATATTCTATTAAAATGGGGTGGGAGATTGTGCAAACACCGGGAACCATTTCCTTCTTCCCTGACCCTTCCTGGCCAGCTGTTTGCAGCTGTTGTTGTGTGCCTTCAAGTCATTTCTGAGTTAGGGTGACCCTAAGGCAACTCTATCATGGGATTTTCCTGGCAAGATTTGTTCAGTTGGGAGTTTGCCCTTGACTTCCTCTGAGTCGAAGACAGCGTGACTTGTCCAAGGCCACTTAGGCCATTTCCACACTACACTGTTATAGTGTTATTATTCTGCTTTCAACATCCTGTGGAATTCTGCAGTTTGTAGTTTACTGAGGCCAAAGAGCTCTCTGGCTGAGAAGTCTAATGCCCCTCCCTAAACTATAAACCTCAGGATTCCATAGGATGTTAAAAGTGGAATAATAGAACTATAACAGTGTAGTTTGGAAATTGCCTTAGTCAGTTTCCCTTGTTGAGTGGGGAGTCGAACCCTGATCTCCAGAAATTGTTGTCCACTTCTCAAAACACTACACCACACTGGCTGTACCAGCACATTTGGGTGGTGCTGAAGTGATACAACATCACTTCTGGCCACCATTTTGGCTAAATGGTGTCTTTTTTGTTTGATTTTGGTGGGCTCTGAGGTGTTAGGGGAAGCAATTCTTCACATTTTCAAGAGCTTTTTGTAGCTTTGTGGTGTTCTTCAGGCAAGAAAACTATCAATTTTTAAAGTTGGGAGTCTGAAGACTTGGACGGATTTCTTGGAGGTGGCAGAGGCCATACTGAGGAATCCCAAGGGCCCATGCAGCCTTTGGGTTATACATCTGCCATCCTGTATTATAATGTAAACTCATATATAATGATACAAATACACACATGTAACGTGTATGTGATTATACATATAAACAAATAGATATAATGATTCAAATATATGCATAGATATTTACACACATATTTCAGATGTTATGCCTTCCACATGCATCACACATAACAGGGGGGTTCAGTTCTATGTCATCTCTCATAACATTGTGTAACTTTGTCGCTCATGTAGGTACAATACTGCTGTCTTTCTTCTAGTGGCCTGGCTTCTGTCATCTACACTCTATATTCAGATTTTCTTTATTAATACAAAGCCTTCCTGTAGTAATAGAGAAAACATTTCCTATTCAATTCAGGAAAATCTGAAACAAAGAAACAAATAATTAAACAAACAGAGATTAGAAAATAAAAGAGCCTTTTACTTTAAGGTGAAAGGGAACACAGGTCCCTTCTCACTCCCCGTCTCCTTTTTCTTTGAGAGTTATTTTTCCTCCCTGGTAAAAGATGCTGCACTTTCCATTCATTTCCTGGCATTACTGTGGAGGCATTACCATAGCCTGTGGCTTGCACTGAAAGCAAGCACTGGATAAAATAATAGTGGCATTACCTGCAGTGCTGGTGTTAAAAGTAGTTTTCTTTTCTTTTCTTTTCTTTTTTTTTCTTTGGGGGGGGGAGGATACAAAATAAAACATTTGCACTTATGGAAGGGAATAGAAGGCTTGCAGCCTGGTTGTAGCAATTATTAGTCCTGTTTATTGTACCCTCGAGAAAAAAAAAATGTAACTAAGGAGAGCAAAGTAATGGCTTGGAAATTACTCAGATCAAAATGCTGTTGTATGCCGGATATTTTGTGCAGGCTTGAATCACCTTTTCCATTTATTCCTGTAGCACTGATGCCTTCGAAGAAAGCTACCATTTCAATTTTCCATGCTATATTCAAAGTCCATATTGAAAACAAATGTGAGCCCTCTTTAGAATAACAACCTGGTGTTATTTTTTCCATAAGCAATTTTCCCCCCTTTCTTTGCCTTTTAAGTCTGAAGTTCCCTCTGTCTGATTTTATTAAGTGTGTGAAAAGGTAGGCAGTTTGCCCAAATGCTGGAAATGAAAGTTTGTTCAGCAACCCAGGTGGGGTGCCCAGAATCCAAAACTTTGACAACGAAAGAGGGAATACAATATGTGCAAAGGCAACTAGAGGCCTTTCAGATGTATGCCCTCAAAAAAGAAAAGGCTTCTTCTTGTCTTCATCCACAAAATTCCTGATGAAAAAGCACAAAATACTCTAGTTTAAGATGGTATAAAGTGGTATATAGTAAAGATGTCAATAAATTTTACAGCTGTCTGTATGGATGAAAGTCTCATACAAAAGAGTTTCCCCGCAGGCAAGGACAAGAGCTGTGAGATTCTCTAGTCTCCAGGGTGGATACAAATGATTCTATTTCCCAAGAACAGGCCTATCTATGGATGGTTTGCTGAATATTTGCTATTTCTTGTTGAGAAATGTAAGAGATAAGACTAAATCTTTCAAGTAGAGTAATCAAATCTGCAAGGCAGAAGATGAAAAACAACCAGTTCCACATTCACCAACATGGTCTAACAGAGAAAAGAAACAAACTTAGACTTCTTTGTAGAACATATAAAAATAGCTGTACTTGTAACACATTTATATAATCAATTAAATACATGTCCTAATGGTGGAAAGTGAGAAAACAGAAAAGTTTATAGGTTAGAGTGATTCTGATGTGCAAAAGCAAGCAAAGCAAAAAGTCAGCAAACATGCACATTAGCAAACTATCAATCAATACGGAGCAATGGCTTCAAACTTCAGGAAAAGAGATTCCATCTAAACATTTGAAGAAATTCCTGATCGTAAGATGAGATCAACAGCTGAATGCAGAGGCAAAGAATCTCCTTCTTTGGAGGTTTTTAAACAGAAGTGGATGGCCATCTGTCAGCAATGCTTTGATAGTATATTCTTCCATGGCAAGGGGTTGGACACAATGTGCCTCTTCCAACTCTATGATTCTAATACAGACATGCAAAAGTTGCTAATTTGTAATACCTCTTTTTCTTGAATTTAATTCATTTCTTTACTGCCCTAAATCTCTTTGGGCAGTTTGGAAAATATTTATTCCTTAATTCACCTATTTGTTTACACATATAAAGCCATAACAAACTAACATTACAGAAGAATATAATACAAATAGTATAATAAGCAGGAGTTAAACCCACCTTCTGATATCGCCTTCTGAGATTGGCCCTTAAATGGATCGGAGCCATTGTAAAACGACACTTTCCGAGTCCATCTACAACAAGTTATCCAGATGGCTACTATAGTGGATGTTCTGAAACACCACTGAGAGGTGAAGAAAGACTTAAAGATGGTATATTCCCTCCGTCTAGTTCCTAGAATAGATCTTCTCTTTCAGTCCCAAAATGATCTAGATATTTTATTTCATTCAAGAACCACTTGAGCTAATTTGTCCCATGCATGCTCAAGTAATTTATCCAAAAATGGAAAACTGGAAGCTAACCAGGAATGATCCAACATAGTGAGACCCAGAGAAGGTTGCCTCTGAAGTTTGCCCAGCAATCACTTAACTGGGTAACTCTTTCATTAATTATGAATATTTGTCATAACTCCTTCATCAAGATGCTTGTTAAGACTGGATGGATTTATCTTTCATCAAAAATAAATATTTGGTTATTTATTTTTTAATTTTTGTACCCCATCCCCAATGACACTAAATGGAGCTCAAGGTATTAGTACTGGTACCCTGTGGGCTAGCACCAGAGTAATAGTCCAAAAAGTAGCTTTTCCTGGGTGTGCATTTTATCGTACAACACTGAGAAGAATGGAAAACATCATTTTTGCTCTGTGCATTTTTAAATTCCTATCCAGCAACCCTCATATAGAGACCCTGTAACTAAGAAGAGCCCTGCTGATTAGACTAAAAATCCTTTAGTTTAACATCTTGTTTTCACACAGTTCTCAGCCAAATACTTCTGGAAAACCACCAAGCAAAGCTTGAAGCGAAGAGTTCTCTCCCACCATCATAAACCAACCACTGATTTTTCAGTGGCATATTGACTTCAAGTTAACAGTCTTTTCCCTCCCTCCCTCCCTCCCTCCCTCTTTCTTTCTTTCTTTCTTTCTTTCTTTCTTTCTTTCTTTCTTTCTTTCTTTCTTTCTGCTGGAGATGGAAAGAATATACAAAAAAATATTGAAAAATTCACAAAATATATGTTAAGTGTCAGCAAATCCTAACCAGGAGAAACTTGGATTGATGAAACTTTTGTACATGTGAGGATTTTTATGCAGAAAATATTTTCAGTATAGAAAATCATGGTCGGTATTCTGTATCTATTACTTAGTTGTTTATGACTACATAGCAATTACGAATAAAGAACAGTAACCTAGATTTACTCATTTGTAACTGTTTTGTATTCATGATTGACATTTTGTCACAATTTTGTGACACTACTGCAACTACCATAACTGTCCCTCCTATCCTACTTTATTAGTATTACAGGCCAGAAGAACTATAATTGGCAACTTCTCAGCCTGTGCATATACCATTAAAATGTTTATATATCATTAAACGAGGATATATGTCCTTGTAAAACCTATAGATGATAGAATATATAGCCTTAGATTCATGAGAGTGTCTGCTTTTTTATACATTGTTAAAAAAGAAAAATGCTTTTATAGATTTCAAGTCTGGGAAGAATGTCCAATATTCCTTTAAAGAATGTAAACAAGAAAAGGCAAAGAATAACCTCAGGTCACCATCCACCATGCATTAGAGACACCTGACAAGAAGTACTAAGATATATACTACAAATGAGATGTGCACTGGACTGAAGCATATGAAACAAAAGATAACATGTGAACCTCTGATTGGAGAACTGAGACACTGAATGGGTGTCCGAAGAGGATAAAAGAGCTGAGTTAGAGCCATGCAACTAGGCTATGGAAAGCTGGCATGGTATACTGATTTGAATGTTGGACTATAACCTTGGAGTTTCAGCCCCACGGAAACGCAGCGGAAAAACCAGAGTTCAGTGAGCCAACAGCAGCAGCCTTGTTCCCCAGTAAGGATACTCACACACGGAGGAGTTTCTTCCAAAACAGGAGGCACTTTATCTTGCAGCAAAGTTCCGTCATATACAAAACATAGGACAGATGGACAAAAGTTTGCGCCAGGCACCAGGTTTGGTCAACAGACAAATACATACTGGCGTTGCTTTTTTATATACATATCTACAACCAATCAGGTAGAGGTTTGCACACCTCCCTCTACCATCTGCACACGACCCCAGTTTCTTATGCAACCTTGCAATTACCCACAGCTGGGGCATGATGCAACATCTTTGCAGTGGGCTGATCATTTTCCCAGGGTTCCCTGCCTGGAATCCCTGACGATCCCCTCCAAACTGGTCAGGCCACTGTGTAGGACATTTTCACAATCCATACATGTCATACAATACATGTTACATAATACATACAGTACATACATTCAAGGGTACAATTCATCTTCCACCTTACACTCTGATGGCAAGGCCTAGTTCACCTGCCAACTTCTCATGGCCTACTACTGGAAGGGCCTTTGTGAGCAAATCCGCGATATTGTTTTTCAGATACCATACCCCAATGTAGTCCTACACTCAAAATTTCTGCCTCAGTCACACGGGACAGCAAAATACCCTCCTCCTGACCTTTTAGGGATAAGCATAACTTTACTTCCTGACTCAGCAAGTTGGGTACTTCCTGACCAACTTTCACTGGAACCACTGCTGGAACTAGTGCTGACCTCAGTGTGAGGCTCTCTCTTGACCGTAAGTGCAGGTTCAGCACTAGGTGGCGGTGTTGAACTCTTTGGTGTGACATTGAGTGAGATTTTTGGCTTCTCCTCCTCAGTACTTTCCTCAGTAATTTCTTCTTCATCATCAGCCACCACCGCCCTTCCATCTTCAGAGCTTTCAAGTGTATTGGGGACACTGTCCTTTTCCTCATCAGACATCACTGCCCCTCCATTCTCAGGAACACTTTTGTCACTTTTACCCAGGGGAATCAAAACCTCTTGGTTACAGTGCAGTCTATCCCTTCCTGAATGGATTTCAAAGTTTGCACTCCTGGAATACACTATTTTTCCCAGCATGGTGTAGAAATCTATTTTTGTTACCTTCATATCCCACAAAGTGTAACCGTCTAGATTTCTCCTCTCCAGACTTTCTGAAACTTGGGGGAACACACACTCTAGCAAACTGACCCCAAACACGTAGATGCTGCAGGTTTGGCGCCCTACCATACAATAGGTAATATGGAGTTTGCTTCACACTTGAATTCCACATCCTGTTTAAGTGGTAGTTTGCTGTCACTATTGCTTCTCCCCAAAGTCCTGCTGGGGCTTGGGCATCCTCCATCATACAGTCCTTCATTTGTTTTAACAGCCCAATTCTTCTTTCTGCAAGACCATCCTCCCCGGGAGATGTGGGGTTGGTGGTTTCATGCCTTATGCCTTTCTTACGCATCCAGGCTTGCAGGCTATTAGACAGGAATTCTCCCCCTCGATCTGACACAAGACTGGCCACTTTAAAAGGAAATTCCCTCTCAACAGCATTCACCCACTCTTGGAACTTTTCAGCTGCTTTACTTTTCTCTTTCAGTAGATAGACATAGGAGTACCTGGTGTGTCTGTCTACAATTACCAGGAAAAATCTATTTTGCCCAGCCAAATCTGCATGTACAACCTCAAAAGGCTGTTGGGTGACACACTTGCTTTTCTTGGCAATGGGGTAAGCCTTTACCTTAACCTTTTTGCACACAGAGCACTCTAGGAACTTAGGACAATTTCTGACCTGTAACCCAGGGCATACCTTTGCCAACTCTTGCAAACCTTTGTAGCTGGCATGACCCATCAGTCTGTGGAGGTAATGTACACACTTTTCAGGTAGAGGTTTGTTACACAAAGGGTTAACGTTTACCACTTTTCCTTTGTGCAACATGTGGTACAACCCCTGCTTTTTCACCCCTTTTGCACAAAAAACACCATTTGCAGTAATTATACATTTCTCCCCTTCAAACATCACTTTGTAACCCTCAGTGATCAGTTGGGAGACACTCAAAATACAGTTCTGCAAATTTGTCATGCACAATACATTATTAAATGATTTCCCAAAACATGGCACATATTCAGTACCCATCTTCTGCACCTTGCTTGGTGCCCCATCTGCAAGGGAAATTGCTGTTATATTTGCATTTGTTACATCATTCAACAGCTTTAAATTGTTCACCATGTGGTGAGTTGCACCACTGTTTAGCAACTACACACCACTCTCAGACTTTTCTTTTGCCACAAACACATGGCCTTCAGCCTGTGACGATACGCCCCTCCGCTTCTGGGCTGTCTTCTTCCCTCTGCTCGGCGCTGGCATTCTGCAGTCCTTCTGGAGATGGCCGACTCTCTTACATCTGTAGCAGCATCTGGCAAAGCTGCACACTGCTCCTTCTTCCAGGTCAGATGCCTCCTTGGGAGCTGCCTCTCCCTCCTGGCGACTGGCTGTTCTCCCCTCCGACTGCAGTCTGGAATCGAACTGCTTACGTTGGACTTCCTCCAAGATCCTCCCGGCTACCAAGTCTACAGTCAGCTCTTCCTCACGCACACCCTGGAGGCTGTACTTCAAAAAGTCCCACTCCTTAGTGAGACTTCCCAGCAGAATAAAACTTTTCTGCATTTCTGGGATATTTACCCTTCTGTTGGCTGCCTCTTGAAATAACTGTTTCATCAGCATGAGGTGCTCTCTTACACAGCTTCCGGGACATAACTTTGTGTTATACAGTCTTTTCGGCCATAGCATTTTGGACAAACACGAGGAAGATTGATGCACACGCTTCAGAGCCTCCCAGAGCTGATATGCTGTGTCTGCAGCAGCAGCATGAATCAACTGGGAGGGACTTAAAGTAAGCAAAATAACTGCTTTGGCTTTTTCGTCAGCAACCCTGAACGCTGCTATTTGAGCAGCAGTTGCTCCTTCTGGGGGCTGTCCCTCATTTTCCAAAACGTGCCACAAGTTTTCCTTCGTCAAAGCGGCTCTCACATAAATTTGCCAGCTTTGATAATTAGCATCGGTCAACTTTTCAAAATGCAGATAACTTCCCTCAGCCATGCTGCTGCCTTTGTAAGGAAAATTCAACAAACAAAGCAGCTGGCCGCAGTGACCTTGATGAGCTCCAGACTGAACATTAACTGTCTCTCTGTCAAAACACAGACTCCCGAAGCACCAGAGAGCCAGGAAAACAGTCAAAAACAGTCCCAGTATCCAGGGGAAAACAACTACAGGTGCGCTGTGGATGCTGTGCACTCTGGGCCTGGGCCCATAACCACTGTTGGGGATGATAGGAGTTTCAGCCCCATGGAAACGCAGCGGAAAAACCAGAGTTCAGTGAGCCAACAGCAGCAGCCTTGTTCCCCAGTAAGGATACTCACACACGGAGGAGTTTCTTCCAAAACAGGAGGCACTTTATCTTGCAGCAAAGTTCCGTTATATACAAAACATAGGACAGACGGACAAAAGCTTGTTCCAGGCACCAGGTTTGGTCAACAGACAAATACATACTGGCGTTGCTTTTTTATATACATATCTACAACCAATCAGGTAGAGGTTTGCACATCTCCCCCTACAATCTGCACATGACCCCAGTTTCTTATGCAACCTTGCGATTACCCACAGCTGGGGCATGATACAACATCTTTGCAGTGGGCTGATCATTTTCCGAGGGTTCCCTGCCTGGAATCCCTGACACATACACTCTCAGTCCTGAACTTTCCATAGAGACCTTAGGGTCTCTCTAAATTGGAAACAACTTGAAGGCACACAGCCTTCAAGGCTGCTATTCAGCGTGCCTCCAAGAAGAAAAGGCTAGAGAAAGTTCTTGATAAGCCCTGACATGCCACCCTAAAATGCTGATTCTGACATGGCTAGAAGATATATGCCTACACGTGATCAATGCAGTTGTGTAGGGATGGGGAGTGGGAGGGGGCAATTTGCCCAGGGTGGCAATGTTTCTGGGATGTCCTGGCTCAAAGCCACACCCCCACATACCTTGGTCACAGCCCCATGCCCTGCAGCCATGCCCCTGCACACAGTGGTCACAAGTCTTATGCTGTAGCCACACCCCCTCCCACCTCCCTCCACACACTCCAAGCTCTGCCACTGGATCAATGCAGTTATGACTTGCTTAAGAGGTGCTTAAGGTTTAACCTTTGAATGCCTGTGTTACATAGAAGCCTGTTAGAGCTGTAAAATTCCTCAAACAGCTGAAAATGGTTAGAAATATGAAAGGGGCATATTATGATTATGTAAAAGTCTTTAGGAATTGTCTGTATAATGACTTAGCAGGCCCTATGGGATTAGAGGGAATCTGATTAGGTGACATGAAGAGAATATTATATGTTAACTGATTTAGAAGGCTGATGTTCTTACATGGCAAGCCTGTTAAATTGCTGAATAGAGAAATAAAGTCCTTGCAACTGTCCTGGGGAATATGACATGATGGCTACATGACTTAACATAAGATGTCTCATATGTAATATAATGGAATAATAATGCCTTATATAGGTGATGGAATATAATGAGGTAGAAGTGCCCAGACAATGATATGTCTGTGATTCTCCCTAAAGGGAATGTGTATGTGTGTGTAGTGACTATGATAAGGAGTTACTGGATTTGCAGTCCAAAGCATCATAACGGCCCAAGGTCCCCTACCCCTGCAGTACCTGGTGGATTTGTATTAAATATATGCTGTGAAACAGTCAGGAGCAAGAAACCCCATCTGATTAGTTGTAAATATCCCAGAGATCTAAGGGCAGATGCTGGTAGACCTTTTCCCACCTGCTGCTGCACACAATAGTCCAGAACTGACTACAAAACAGTTTAATAATATTGTTAGAAAACAACTACTAAAAGAGCCCTTTTGTTCTGTGTGACACTTAGGCCCTTTTCACATGGCATTTGCATGGGCGCATGGAGCATCACACAATTGTGAGGAGCGATCTGCATGACACACTCACAATCGCATGATGCTCCAGGGTAGGGCAGGCGCCGCTCGTACACTTTTTCATTTTCAGCTGAAAATGGTGCGTGATCATGCATTGCTCCAGGGCCCCGCATTCACTTGCTGCGTGCGTGGAGCCTCTGGAGCCGCAGTGGTCATGCTTCCTGCCCCAGCGCAGCCTGGGAAACTCCCAGGCTGCACTGCAGAAGGAAGAGGTGGGGCTCTCGCTCTATCTGCTTGGGGGCAGGCAGCTTGTGTGGAGCTGAAACAGTGGGAACACGAGAGCCTCTTGCTGGAAGCTGCTCACGCTATCCCCACACCCCAGCTCCAAAAAAAGGTAAGGTGAGGAAAGGGCCTTAGATAGTGTGCTTCACTCTGTTTGGCTTTCTTATTTAAGTATTTGAGTTATTTATAGTTGTATTCTAGTTTTATTCATTAATCCAAAAGCTAATGCAGGCTTTCATATCGCTGCATTAAAAAAAAAAAAAGCAAATACTTTTCTTTTCAGGATAAAGCCCACAGTGTATTAAAGGCTCCATCACTGAGTTATGGATCCATCCTCTGTTTTTATTGCCCTTTCTTTCCATGGATTCAATTAATGAAACTGATGAATGGCATTCAGGATTAAGGTAATGGGAGCATAAAGTAGCAATGGAACTATTTCAGATGCCATTGTTCATCGTGAACCCTAATAAAACGTCGACTTTTGAGCTATTTGTTTTTCAGAGGTCCTAAAGTGAAGAAAGGAATTTTAATTGTATTTTAGGTTGACTTTTTTTTCTTTTAAAGCTGTTCCTTGGTAGAAGGCTTAGGAACTGTGGCATCCCTTCTAGATAACTTCTCCTCTTCCTCAAGTGGCATTTTCTAAAAAAAGTATGAGTCAATCAATGCTTCCTGTTAATCTGTCAGAATCGTGACTCTAGGATTTCATAGGACAGAAGGTGACACATGCCTGGTTATCATGTAACAACCAATGATAATCCCTGAGGACTATTTCTGATCTCTAAGCAAAGCCAAGATATTACTTTGCTTTGCCATCAGATTAACAACTGCATAGGACATACAGCTGTTAATTCTGAGTAGTTGCTTCTCATATGGTTCTCATGTGGAGCAAAGTACATCTAAAATTACTTATATCCTTTTGACATTACTTTTAACAGTGAGGAAGTTGCTTTAATATAGTTACTTCTCATGTTACTTGGTAATGTCACCACTTAGAATTCCATTGTCACATATATAGAGTTCATAAATTTGTATGAAGGAATTCCCAGGTTCAATGCCTGTCATCTCACTGGTCTGTGTAGATTGAGTGAGAAGTTACCATGTATTGTAGCAGTGGAGAGTCTTTCGCCATGCAAATGTTTTGGATGCCAAATCTGATAATTCATTACTTTTGCCAATGCTGGCTTGGTCTTCAAGTCGAAATTCAAACTCTAAGACAAAGGGTTCCCCACTTTCAGTGTATGGTATGACATGGTCATAAAACTGTGAGAGAGGCCAAGATTTTGTATAATTCCAGGATAATTTCTAATAAGCAATGATGCTGAAGTTAGGTAAGATTTTAAAAACTCTAACAGTGTTAGAGTATAAACAAGCCCCAAAATGTAGTTCTCTGTTTGGAATATAAAGATTAAAAAGACCAATAATGAAGCAAACCTTAATAGTTCAAGCCCCACTAAAGCACAAACGTAGGGCCAAAGAGGTACAAGAACATTTACCATCAGTTATGGTTGCAGCCATGGTTTGAACATGAAGGACCGTAAAGCTTCTCTAAATTTTGGAAATGTAAGCATTACCAAGTAAGCAGTTCTTCAATGGCCAAATTTTATGAATTTGTAATTAGTCTTGCTTCACCCTGTCCCACTGAAAACAGTGAAACTTAGGCCCTTTCCGCAGCTTACCTGTCTCCGGCATCATCCCAGGCTTGTCCCGACAGTGGCTTTGCCAAGATGAGAGTGTGGCTGCAAACACTCTCTTCCACGCTGGCTGGCTCCCTGCCAAAGGAAGTACAATGGACACACCTCTTCCTTCCACGGCACAGCCAGGATCTTTCCCAGGCTGTGCTGGAGCAGGAAACACCTCCATCACACTTCTGGCACTTCTTCAGGCCAGGTAAATGTGGGGCAGCTATGGGGGTCATTGACAAGAAGTCCCATCAATGATTTACTCCAGGATTTACTCATGTCGGCTGATGACAGGAAAAGGATGAGACTTCGACAATGTCTTGGGGAAATGTCATCGTGGTCCCACTCCTCTCCTGTCCCCATACCAGGACACAGGCCTCCTGCAGAAAGGGCCATATTGACAAATTCAAGCCTCATTTATTTGAGTGGCTCTATTCTAAGTAGAAGAAAGGCTGGATCTAACTCAGAGCCTTGTGCCCATTTTTTCCACTGCAGTTCAGTATTTGTGTAGAGTAAAAATCTGTTTTGAGTTAATAGCTCAAAACAGGGGCATGAGAAATGATGCAAGATGGTGAGAACTGGGTGGGTCAAAGCCTTGATTTTAATTTACAGAGCTTTTCTTTGATTGAAGGCATCAAGAAATGGAACCTGTTTTCTTTTTGTTTTATTTCATTTTGTTCCTTGTTTTTTACAGTAGTTTGAGAGTCTGGGTTCATGTGAATGAAAATCTGCATGAAAGCCCCAAATGTAATCAGCCAGCCGCTGTTTATTTGGCTTTCAGAACTAAAGCTTTTGGTTACATTTCCTGTCACAATGTAGAAGCTTCAAGCCATATTTCTAAACATTTCAGGCTAACATAGAAGAAAAAGTAGTAGTAATACACATTTGCTCAAGGCCACTCATTACAGGGGGAAAATGCAATGCAAATGATAACTTTTTGTTTTCCCCCCTCCATTTGAAAATGAAGCTATTGATCTTCTAACAGGCAAAGCATTTAAAGTGTGTTGTAAATGATCTCAGGGCCCTGCCACAATGCACTGTTGGCTCTGGAGAACTGACATGTCTTTCTAAATGCCATAATGGTGCTAACAGGCTCTTAGGAATAATGACTTTGAGTTGCACTTTTATTTTATTTCTTTCTCCATTTCTCCTGAAGAATGAGAAATGTTATGGAAAATAGCAAGAAGGCAGTAAGCACAGGGATTCAAATGAACCATAGAACAGGACTTGGCAGTTTTCACCCCTGTAACTCTTGAAAGGCAGCCTGCGAGAGGTGAAAAAACAAAACAGTTGTTAAATCCAGTATCTGTATTGGCCGGCCTGCCTGCCTGCCTTCCTTTCCTTCCTTCCTTCCTTCCTTCCTTTCCTTCCTTCCTTCCTTCCTTCCTTCCCTCCTTCCTTCCTTCCTTCCTTTGGCTGGAGGTGATTTTGCAAGATTCTGTAACTTTGGGAAGTAATTTTCACACACACTCAAATACAAGTGTGTATGTGTGTGGGGGGGGGAGTGGGGTTTGAAGGGCTGAAAAAAATGAATCCAGAGGGGCTGAATGCTGCCTACAGGCCAGAGTTTGTTCACCCTTTCATAGATTAAAGAATTCCTTTGCTCTTTCCTCTGCAGTTTAAGAATTTTCAAAGTCACAGGACTGGAGCTGATCCAAATTCGTGCAACACACTTCTCTCCCTCTTCCTCTCTCTCTCTCTGGCCATTTCCACACTAAACTGTTATAGTGTTATTATTTCATTTCCAACATCCTGTGGAATTCTGGAGTTTGCAGTTTAGGGAGGGGCATTTAGAAAGCTCAGCCAGAAAGCTTTTTGGCCTCTGTAAAAGTGTGGTGCTTTTTTTTATCCCTTTGGTGTTTTTGTGTTTGTTAGTTTATATAGATAGCAGATGTATATTTTTACCCTTATATGTAGTTTTGTGTATTTTTTTTAAAAAACTATTCTTTAGTTTTTAGAAAATCCTACCTGAAGGACTGCCAACCAGTGGAGGGAGTGGGTGAATGGGACACTGAAGCTGTTCAAAGTGGGATGATAGTATCAAGCAGAAGCTCTTGAATGAAGAATAGCATATAATGCACCCACATACGCACATACACATATGTACAACTCATCAGCTCGTCCAAGACACTAGGGCAAAAGAGGAAGACAATAATTGTAAGGTTTGTTTTGTAGGCTAATATTATTCCCTGCTCAGTACTAATGGTGAAGTACATGAAATAGTCTCCCAGTACAGGTCTAAAGGAGCTTGAGAAAGACAACTACTTCTTCCTAACCACATCATTTGCCTTCTGTGGTAGAAGTCTCAGCAAGCTTCTGAATGGCACAGCTGTGTTTCACAATGCATTTTTGGATGTGCAGAGAACAGATGAAGGCAGAATCAGGGCCAGTTCAACCAATGGCATTTCTGTTTCCCATAATAGGTAGTTCTTGGACCATACTGCAGGAGGCGCCAGTGGTTTCTAGGCCACAACAAATGTGGAAGAAAAAATTATAGGATTATAACTAAGAAGAATCTATTCTGAGATCAACAGTTTCAACTCAGTTGGACATAAGCTTCTTCTGGAGATTTCACCCTTTTATTCCACCACACCACTACTGACTTTGTGGATTCCTCCCAGGTAATCCCACCACTGTGGCCAGATATAGGGTTTCTACTCTTTAACCCACCAACTGCAGATTTCCAAAGTGCTCACTGCAATTCCAAGAGTGAGGGCTTTCCCTGCCACAACGTAAGGACTTCCTCCTGGGCCGCCTGTGTGACATTCACTGTCAGGACCATCGAAATGCTTTCAAGGTACCAATGAAGATTTATGCAACTTTCATCTTCAATGGATACCACTTCTATATATTCTTTGTTGCCTCCATTGAAACCTTGTCTGAATCCAAGCTCTCATATAAATAGTGTTTTTGGAGGCCAAAATGTATGAAAGCAAAAACAAGTCTTTACTTACGGAAGTTAAACATAGCAAAGCAGAATAAAGATTTATTATATTTAAAACACCACAATCTCTCTTTCTCACACTCCTCTCAAAGTAACACAGACCCTTATCTCAATTCACTCAATTCACATTCATTTATCTTACTCCAATCCTGGTCTTTCAAAATGCCGAGACCCTTTTCTAACTGCACTCCTCTCATACCCTAAAGTAACTGAACTTCCCACTCAAACTGAATTCCCAATGGTCATTCACCAGCCTTATGCCAATATCATCATATATACCATCAAGCAGTGTTAATTCCAACATTCCAAATCTTCCCCATTCCAGCACCTCCTTATTTCGTATTCTAATATACAATCTATACAGCAAACAACATTTTCAAACACAAACCCATCACAATTGCTTCTTTAACAGTGTGAGTGGCTACGCAGACAATTTGAAAAAACAGAAGGTTGATGAGGGGAAATATGTGAAACTGGTGCTTTTATTTCCGTTGATTTATAGCAGAATTTCTAGTCATTCCATCCTATTGCATGCCTTTTATTTTTTTCTCTGTAGTCTGATAATGGCATTAAATATAGCTTTATTTTTTTGTTTTCAGTTTATTTTGGTTAGGCTATTAGGTAGCCAGGATGAGTGCTTATCTGTAGTATAACAAAAATATCTGTAGTATAACAAAAAATGCAAGTTCTAAATTCAGTTCTATTTCATTTGTAATTTTTAAATAAAATGGATAGAAATTGACAATTTTAAATAAATTCAGCTGTATGCTATTGAGCCTAAAATTCATAGAATAGTTTACGATAGGTGATTTAAAATCCCATTTCTAAAAGTACACCACATGAATCAATACTGAAGAGAACATCCATTCGTGGAAACAAAATATCTGTTTAATTATAAATATAGCTCAAACTAAAATGCTCCATTAGAATATTCCCTTAGTAACTGGGTAAACATTAAACTGTATGTTGGACAGTAGACAGTCTGTTCAGAAATAAGTCCCCCTGAGTTCAGTGGGGCTTATTCCAGCACTTTCAGGCTTTGATTCACTCCCTTGAGCTTGCCAGAGGAAGTTAAATGAAAATTCATTCAAATAATAACCTTAAATAAAGAATATGTGAAGAGCACTTTGGGTAACATTTGTACAAAGTGGTACTAAATAATAAGGCAATACTGTAATTACAGTGCATTCATCACTGCAGTAAATCATTTGACTCCAACTTAGTGCAGGTAAAAAGTCTTACGGTTTATTTTAGATCATATGTCAGACTTTAGCTATTGTCCTTTTCTAATTGAAGTAGATGGCAATTCTCCGATTTTCTTCAATAGCAGCAGATTTAAATATGAAGTTGCTTTCAGTATCAGTCACTTGAAGTTTCCCTTAAAAAAACAAAACTACAAGCAGATATACAAATAAAATCTTCTATTAAACAACATAAAATTTTGTTCAGCTTGTAACCTACTGTTGAGATAATCCCTTCCATTCTTTGATTGTTGCCATGGACATCCAGTGTAGAAATGCTGGAAGGCTTGTCATCACAAGAAAAGCATTTTGGAATGTGAGGAAAGACTTCTCTTGAAACAAGACAAGAAGTGGTCAACATAGGGTTCTCAGCAAGGCAAGAAAATAGTCACCAGCTGAGTAAAGTCTTGGGATGACATGATGATGGATGGCCAGATGGTTTCAATCAAAAAAAGAAAAGAAACTATCCTAAAACAGTAGGGCACAGTTCTTGGGATGTAATACAATGACTTAGTCAAAAATAGTCCTAAGAAATGAGCCAAGCTATCTAGGACTTTGAGAATGAGCCTATGGACTTTCTCAATTCTCTTTATCTTTCATCTAGAAAGATAAAGTGAAGTGATAGAAACCTGGCATAAAGGAGATGCAACTTTCAGTGTAGTTGTCATTCAAGTTGAACCACAAAGATCTGTCATGACTGTAATATTTCATGAATCAAGCTGCAAAATTTGGCTGAGGTTCTGAAATGAAATATGTACCATCTCAAGATACCATGGGGCAAATCTACAATCTAAGTCAACATTTCTGTAGGAACTTGTAGCCCTTTTAACAATATAACTGATAATATAACTGGTAACAATCGCCATGTCCACACTACAGTGTTGTAGTACAATTGTTCCACTTCCAATCTCCTATGGAATCCTGGGCTTTTACAATTTAGGGAGAGGTATTCAGAATTCTCAGCCAGAGAGCTCTTTGACCTCAGTAAACTACAAACCACAGAATTCCACAGGATGTTGAAAGTGGAATAATAGTGTAGTGCGGAAATGATCAATATACCAATACTGTTTCTTTAAACAATATAACTGGTACTATAAATGTTTTCACTCAAGGGAGTACTGTGAGCCCTGGGAATCAATGAAGATATGAATGTTCCTGACTTGCCTTATATCTCACTTTTAGGATTGTTGCAGAGGTCAGAATTCTGTACTGATTACACAGCAACAATCAAAATTCCTTCCCAAATACAACTTTTCTCTGCTTACAGCCCCTCCCCACAACAGGCCATTTCCTGACTCGTGCAGAGTAAGATGAAGAGCAGAGATGTGATGAACTATTTTCCTGTAGCTTCATACAGCTGGATGCAAAATGACAGGAATCCTTCGAGGCCTCCCAAGGGTCTTTCAGAGGTCCCTGAGGATGTGCATCCAGCTATAGGAAAATAGTTGGATACTTCTGTGCCACTACCCTCCTCTCCACCAGCCCAGAAATGGCTATGTTGAGAGGTGGAGAGGTCAGTAGCAGAGAAAAAGTGTGAGGTTTGGGGAGATGATAGCAGATGTATTGCAATTATGTCTCCAGATCCAGAATCTGAACTGTTGTTTTAAGCAAGGGGTTGACAAAGTGTGCATGCACACTCAGGACCTTCTGTGTTGTAGGACGTTGTTGGATGGTTCTCAACATGGCAGTACTCCCTTTAACTATTCAACAATTGCCAAAAGAATCCCCCAAAAGGCAAATCCGCCAAGAGACTCTAAGATGCCTCTAAGAAAGGAACAATTTGTCATTTAAATATTTAATTCTAACCTCCCTCTCCCCATGGGGCTTTAAAAAAAGTGAACATGATCAAACAGTCATTCCATCTTCAGATAGGCAAAATTTTGGTTTTAAGAACAACTAGTTCAGTGTCAGGGAGTCAGGGTGTGTGGGTATTGGAGAAGGAAGGCAACCATCCAAGATCAATCCAGAGTTGGAACAAAATGGCCTTCCTCAGAACTTGTTTACTGCTGTATTAAACAAATGAACTTTCTTTAAACATACGGTGTAGCTTGCTCATTCACAATATCCACTGATGATTTGTTAACCTATCAGCTTTTCTTATAACTGGGACACACATTACACCAGTGATAGAATCTGATATCAGTTCCCGGTGCATACATGTACTAGACGTAAGAGCTAGAACAATATTTTGATTTGGGCAAACATTTAAGGAGTTTTAAATCCAGTGGCTAGTCCAAAAATACAGTAGAAATAGTGAATCAATTGCTCAATGACAGGTCAACACTTATATAAATTCAATGACTTTAACGGCTCTATTCTCTTAAGACCTAGCAATTGGATTTAAGTTATAAATTTTTAGAGTGTGGGATGTGGAAAATTTTCAGTCTCAATTTTATTGCATTTTTTTTTCAACCCTTCCTTCTACTTTTATATTCTTTTGTGATGTCATGTAGCAAACCCTGTTGATTAGTCCTAAGTAGAGTAGACCAACAGAATAAATTATAGAATGATAAGCTTACACTTCTGTGAGACTAACAGGATTCAGGACAATGAAATTTGTACATATATTGTATACAAGTATCTTAAGGTACTCACTGAAACCATGTTTCAAGATAGTGTATGTTTTTTAGCTGTACATATTTTAGCTGTTTTCATTTATAAATGCTCCTGTTTTTTAAAATGTATTTTATTATTTCTCCAAAACACACAACTGTGCACTTTGTTTCCCTATAGATTGTATTGTTTTTCTATAAAGGTTCTTTAGTCCAATGAAAGGGTTTTTTTTTTTCATCTATATTTGGAGTAGCCCAATAGAAGCAGGTTTCCAAGATGCTGCTATTGCTTTGGGAGTAATGCAAGTATAGAATCAATGTTATGTATAGGGTACATAACTTGTTATATATAGGGTACATCACTTGCTTGCTACTTAACTGGCAACAAATGTTACAGAAAGATACTCGGTATTCTTCTCTGAAGAAAAAAGTTTCTTCAGGAATATGCCATTGTTCCGAGAAGAAGTGCTCAAAAATAATGTGTGGCCCGTTTCACACATACTCATATGTGAACTTTTGGGGTATCACGGTTTTTCCAGCTTGTGTTTTGACAGTTATATCCAGTTCACTCAAAGAAACAAGCCAACCTTGCACCTGAAATCCAGATTTATTCTCTGAAATTGTGATGATGCATTTGAAAATGTTCAATTTTTTCATATTGTTCATATGTTTCACTGGCAGACATTTATAACTTCCCTTGTGACTTTTCTCCTTGCTCTGTAGTGCTCAATCTCTTCCATAGTGTTTTCAGATACATCAGGATATTTTTGACTACTCTTCGCAAATTTGGAAACCTCACCTTGATTCTCTAACTGCTTTGTAACTGACTTTCTAGGTTTTCACATTTTAGACTACAGTGTCCCTGTGGATAATCTTCCAAATCCACTGCAAACATGTCAGAGCATGCTGACAACAACAATCACAAAGTTCTTAGTAAGAGAACAAATCAAGGTCTCCAATAAAAGTAAAAGTTGAGAAATACAAATCGGAGGATCTGGTCAACTGAATGGGGTCCTGGAGAGGCTCAAACTAGCTTTCAGTTCATGTTAAATTGAAACTCTAAATGAAGGCTAAAATGTCTCCATTTATTGATTTTGGGCACATGTGCATTCTATACCTTATTCACAGGAGTTTGTTTCTTTCTGGTAAGATAGTCTTTGTATAGTTGTGACATAAATCTTCACTTAATTTAAAATATTTCTCCTCTTGTGAGAGGATTTGCACATTTTTCCAATGATTTTCCTTTTAATACATACACTTCAGTGTGTTTTTGTGATAAACTGCTTTTAGATCATTTGTTTAGGCAAAACCCTAAGTTAATGACATACACTTTCAGTTCAAACCCTTTCTCCTTTTTATGCAAAACTCAAGTTTGAGGGAGCATTTTTTTCAAAAAAAACAACAAAACAAAAACAAAAACAAAACCCAGTTGATAGAAAATCTTGTATTGGTAGGTCATTTTCTAGATGGGGTACCTCGGTGTGCCAAGATGCCCTTTCTCATCAAGACCAAAAAAAGAAAAAAAAATCCAAGTATCATTCTTTACATTCCTGTTCCATACAGGATCCAGGCAGTTAACACAACAAGAAAAACAAAACAAAACAAAAAACAGGCAGTTTAGTGACCCAGGCAGTTAACACAACAAGAAAAAAACAACAATAAAATAATGTATAATAAACATTCCATTTTCATACAGAATGATGACAGGAAAAACCCAGATCTTAGTATTCTGGAAAATCAAGCATGTGATTTGACAGAATAAAAAGAGATGACTCGGAATAAGACACACAAAGCTTGCAGTTTGAAGGCTCAGCAGAACAAAAAATTGCAGCTCAGAGAGGTACCATTCAGAATTCCCACAGGAGGGAGTTCCAGATCCCAAGATGGCCACCAACCAGGCGGTGACCTGATAATCCACCAACTCTACTACACCAGACAGCCTGTACTCAAGTTCTTCATGCAAAGATATATTGATACTGTAGCACATGTAGCCTTTCATGTAATACATGCTTGTGTCTGTAAGTGTTTGGAGGTTAATGGCAGGTTGAAGATGAAATTTAAACTCAAGGAAGATCCCAGTGTCAGTTGCTGTCTCTCCACAGCTTAACCTAAAGAGCTTCTCTTTTTGCACAGAAAAGCTATAATGGGTTCCTCACCTGCTAGAAACAAACTCCATAACAGGATACATAATTCACACTAACTATCTGGCTACACTTAATGCATTGGCAGCTCTAACCTTTAAGGAACAAGAAGCAGCATACACTGCACATAAGTCATGGATACTTCAATTAATCAAGCAGATTCTAATAGATATGTGTTTCTGTGTGTTGTGTCCATAACATATTTTTCATGGCAAGGAAGCCAATTAGGCTGAATGAAAATACAAAGGTGGCAGAGATACAGTCACACTCTCCTCAAGGATTTGTTTGTGTGCCTGCAGTTTCTTGGATGACCTTGTCCACACTTATTAGTCTAACATGGCCCATTCCTGTCCTTTTAACATCTGTGATATAAGGAAAGGTTTCACAAATATTATTCCTCTGCAGAAAAAAAAAATAAGCACAACAACAGCTAAAACCCTCATTGACACATAGTAGGCTGCAATTTTTTTTTTCTAAAAATGACTTTGTACTTTTCAACATAGCATACTGAAAATTCAGTACATAAAACTTTCCCTATTGCTGTCTGTTCTTGAAAGGTAAATTGGCTCTATTTAATTTTCAGTTTGTCAGGCATTCTAAAATCTTAGTTCAGAAGAATATAGCAGTACTAAATATAGGAGGAAGGGGAAGTGCATTTTTGGGTCCTATGCCTATGACAGCAGGTGTCCAAAGGATGAGATTCAGATACAGGGAAGTCAGTCCAGTCCAGGGATGTATGGGCAATCCAGGAAGACGAATGAAGACACAAGAGCAAGGTCCCAGCCATGGTTATACAAACCTGTAGACCAGATATCTAAAGGCAAACAGGGATGATACAAGGGGTCATTGAATGTAGCCAGTTCAAGAATCAAGAATGCCAGGAACACAGGAATGCCAAGATCACAGAGAATTGAAGAGGCTGACTGATTTTGAGCAACAAGGATTCCCTGAAACTACTGAGAGATGTGTAAGTGGCTGCCTTTGTACGCAAAGTGGTTAATTAGTCAGCATCTTTTATTTAACCAATGGCTTCTATGATCTTTTTTCTCATCTCTTCATCAGACTTCAAAGGGCTTCAAAGTGTCTGTGAACTCCTCAGCTGCTTCAGCCACTGGCCTCTCAGATTTGGGAAGGGAGTTGTCTGGAGTAAGAAATTCCTTGCAAACCAACTCTTCTGTGTTAGATTCCCAAGGGTGAGTTATAACAATGCATAGGAAACCCAATGCAGGTTGCTTGGAACAAGGCAATGCCTTATGTTGACTGTGGCTCTCCTGGAAGACGATTAAGAGCCGTTGGCTACCTGTCTTCATCTTAAGAGAATCTTCCTCTCCTCCTCTTCACCGCCTTCAATTATTTTAGTGGAATAATGAATTGAAAGTGACGCTAAGGCTGCTGAGCTTGGCAGAAAAGAAAAATTGATGGCCAGGAGGGAGACTGGGAGACTGCTGTGTATTGCTCTTTTTATTTGTAAACAGAATCCCTCTGGGAATCCTGGATGAAAGGTGCCATCATTAATTACAGTAGAGAGGGGGAAATGTCTGTTTCAGCAATGGAAGATTCCACACTACAGAGATTGGGTTTTGATTCCTTTCCCTGAAGCTGTGACAGAAACTCCAAGCTCATCTGTCATGGCTGGCCATGAAATGAAGCAAAACCCATAAGTAATGGATTCTTTCTAAAGTTGCTGCACAACTTAAAACCAGACTGTTCTCTTGGATTCTTCCAAAACTGCAGCAGAACATTACAATTAACAGATATGGAGAAGTATAAATTGGTTGGACCTTGGCCACTATCAATCATATTTATATATATGCATGTGCATGCGCATACACGAACATGCATGATTACCTTGGGCCAAATTTGTCACTGTCTTTTAGTGTATGACTCCTTGCTAGAGCTTCAAATAGTTAATTTTCTGGACTATAATTCCCAGAATCCACCAACTAACATGTTCACTATTTCAAGGAAAGTAAGGAATACAATCTAGAGATGGACAAATTTGTCTATTTTGGCTTAATTCAGTTTCTCTCTTTCCCCAACTTAAGTTCATTTCCCCACTTTCTTCATTTTATATATATTTTTATGAACTTTTCCTCAAAATAATCACATGAAAAGTTTTCATAATATGCACCATTCTTAGAAACTGTTCCCCTCCTTCAATATAATGGTAGTTTATACCAGTTCCCAATGATATTTTTGAAATCACTTTTTTTGTTAATATATGAATGTTTTTATTATTTTCAGAGCTGTATCACAAAGTTCTGCAAATTCTGAATACTGCAGGATGATTGTATTTTAGTTCATGTTTTGTTTCAAGTAATGTTCAAGGAATTCTCATCAAAAATTTAAACTGAAAAAAATAATTAAACCACAATACATGTATATATCATGAAAGAAACACTAATTTTGACATCTCGTATTTCATATGTGCAGCATATCATCAGTTAAGACTTCCTACACAACATTGATATTGTAGAAAGCATAAACATTATGAGAAAGACATAGGGTGTTCCCGCACTGCACTGTTATACTGCTATTATTCCACTTTCACCATCCTGTGGAATTCTGGGGTTTGTAGTTTACTGAGGCCAAAGAGCTCTCTGGGTGAGAATTCTAAATGTCCCTCCCTAAACTGCAAAGACCAGGATGCCATAGGATATTGAAAGTGGAATAATAGTACTATAAATGCAGAAAGGCCCATAGATACACTGTAGTGCAGAAAGGCACGTAGATACATTCACTGACAAAAGTTTTGTGAGTCACAAATTGTTTGTGTCAGAGATGCAAATCTTTACTTTTTTCATTGCAGCACAGAAGGAAGGATTTCAAAAGTTCTCTCACTCTATAAGATCGCAAGAGTTTTTTAAAACATATTTTGCATTGAGAATGCCTGATCCATATTGGCAACCAAGAGCATTGGCCCCAGTGCTCAATGGTCACTTTGCTGGCTCCCCTATGTACTAATGTCATAGCAGGCCATTGCTAAACATGGACATTATGAAACTGCTCAATTCTATTTCCCACAGATGTAAGTTCACTGTATGTTGGTATAAGCCACATACTAAACTCCAGCCCTTACTGTTTTAAAAAGTCTTGAAATGTGAAAAGTATTGCATTGGTAGAATAGATACTTGATGAGACACATTTTTTGTCAACCCCCCCCCATCCAAAGTGTATTCTTTACTTTCCCTGCTTGTATGCATTCTATGGCCATTTCCTCACTAGACTGTTATAGTGCTTTTATTCCACTTTCAACATCCTATGGAATCCTGGGGTTTACAGTTCAGGGAGGGGACTCAAGGCTCCTCCCTAACCTGCAAACCCTAGGATTCCATAGGATGTTGAAAGTGGAATAATAGTACTATTACAGTCTAGTGTGGAAATTGATTATGTTTTGTTTTGCATGGCTACATGCCATCAAATTAGCTTCAACTTTTGACATTATAATGAACAAGAGTCCCCACCCAAGATGCTGTCTTATTAACATACCTGCTTAGGTCTTGTAAACATAGGAGCATGGCTTCCCTGACTGAGACAATCTACCTCTAATGCAACCTCCTTCTTTTGCTACTGCCTTTGCCAAGCATTGTCTTCTTCATCTTTTTTTTATTTTTCCTCTTGGCATATTCAAAGGCTCTAGAACTATTTTAAGGTGGGGTTGACACTCAATATTGGCAGGCAGGTCATTGTTAATTTTATCCACATTTTTACAAAGTAATGAAAATACAACACACATTGCACTAAAGTAACAACCACTGCCAGCAGAAGCAGATAACAAACTGGCAGCCATGAAAGCAATGGTAAAATAATAAATTAAACATACAAACACAATTAATAGGTCAAGCAAAGGAAAAATATGTAAGAGTATTAAAGTAATTCAGAGGTGCCTATAATATCTCCTAACACATCTGCCACTCTACTACATCATGTGAAAAATTCTAGAGATAGGTTAGAAGACACTGATTCTCACCATAACATTCTCAAAAGATAATGGAAAACATACACATCCACCAGATTTGAGGTGTAAAGATTCTCCTGATGCAAAATCTGGAGTTAGGGGTGTTTAATGATGTGGTCATATTTGCTGTACAATGAATTATGTAGAATGCTGGGAAGAAAAAGAGATTGCAAAGAGCTCCAGACATATCTTTCTACAGTGGTAGAATGGGCTTTATAACTGAAAATTCAGTAAAAAGAAAAAAAGAAAAAAAAAAGTAAATGTTCAAAGTGATGTATGTTGGCGGTAGGGGAAGAAATCCTGGTTTCACATATATGCTGATGGGATGTTAGCTGGCAGTGATTGACAAAGAGATCTAGGGATCATGGCTGATATCTCTTTGAAAACATCACCCAGTGTGCAGCTGCTATAAATTCTAAGATTGGTATAAGTAGAAAATGAAACAGAAATAGCACTGCCAATATCACACTGTCCTTATAAAAATCTCTGATGCAACCATAACTGTTATACTGTATGGATTTCTGGCCACTGCATTTTAAAAGGATGTTGTAGAGGGTGCAGTTGCATTCAAGGCTCTTTCTGCATGAGGAGGCTTTGCCGATGTGAGGTCAGGATGGTGTTGTGTCTGCAGCAGTGCAGGCAGTTACTCACAAACAGCACAGCTCCTATGCACAAGGTGAGAGTCAGAGAATGTTCAAACAGAAAAGCAGCCAAGAGCAAACAAATCCAAAGGGGGAAATCCAAACCGTAGTCCAAACAGGCAGAGCTCCAAGACAACCAGACCCAAGAGAACAGCACAGTGTTTCACAGCCAAAAAGACCAATTGCTGACCCTGTGAGGAAAGGCCAGCTGGAGCCCTCTATTATCTATGGCTGCTGCCACCATAGGTGTTCTCTCATTTGGGCTCGTTTACTATTTAAACGGGCTGAGCAACGCAAGCCCTCCCTTTCACGGCATCTCTGCTGCAAGGTAGGTGTGTCAGCTATGTCTTCCTCTATTTGTTCCCTTGGCTCATGCCCTTGTTGTTGTTGTGTATTAACTCCCTCTGGACCAGCTTCTGGGGACATTTCAGACTGTGGGGAAGCCTCTGCCTCAGAGTCAGAATCCTCCTCCTCGTTGCCACAGTCCCGAAGGCAGGGCATGACAGATGGCAGCAATCTGCTGGTTGTGCTTCTGCATGATGTCATCACCAGCCCACTGCCATGTTGCCCTCAAGTGGGGCACCTGTGTGGTGTTTGCAAAACAGAAAAAAATTCATTTTACACCTATCATTGTCCAGCACTGCTGTCCTTCCTGGCTGTGCAGAAGGGTGGAAGCATGCTAGCAATGCCTCCCTCCCCAGCACAGCAATGGCAAGTGCTTGGCTGCACTGTGGAAGGGAAGAGGTGGGGCCAGCGTGCTCCCCTCCACAGCAACCCAGCAAGGTGTGGAAAGAAGTGTTCCTGGAGCACTTCCCAATGGGGAGGTTCAAAGGAGCTCTTAAAATTGAGCAATACACACACACACACACACACACACACACACACTGCTATGCAAAAGCAAACCTTTGTGATGAGTGAAGACTGCTTCCTTGTCTAGGTAACAAACAGCAAAAGATGGACTTCCCTCTTTCTTCTGGGTGACATCCCACACATGCTAAAGTTTACAAATACAAATCATATATTCCATACTCATACACAGTTACATTATTTACTTAAGCATTCACATAATATATATGTAGTTGCCCCTCCACATTTGCAAGAGTTGGGGGTGCAGAACCGTCATGAAAGTTGGAAAAAAGCAAATGACTCCTCTCCCATGATTCCCCTTCAGAGCTCCACTTCCCATTCCTTTGCTCCTGACCCTGGCATTCTAGGGGGGAACTAAAAAGACAAGGTAAAGGGCTTAATGGTACTCAGATGGAGAAGAGCAGAGTTCTGGCATTTTAGCTACTTCTGGCAGGCATCTTGAGAAAGGAGGGGTAGGAGCAAAGAGAGCTCCTAACTAACCAGCATCCATTACAAAGCAGAATGTGAAGACACATAGCAGAGAGAACATGCCTACAGCAGTGGGAGTGGTGGTAAGGCTTTAGTCACCTAAGGGGGGGGGGATGTCTCTTTTAAATATAAGCCTTGCAAGTCTGGGGTGAGGAATGCAAGGGAATGGGAGGAGGAAAATGGGGTGGGGGAGGTAAACATATGCCTTGTGAACAATCAAATTCACGAAGGTCAAAACTGCAAATGTGGAGGAAGGATTGTAATAAGTGTTAAAACCAAAGAAATGAATAGTAAAATAGGAGGATTTCTGCTTCAGTGAGTAGCACTCTAGTTGTCACTTTTAGCGGGCACTTCAGAGATTTGCTTGGCTTCTAGAAGTGCTGGCTAAAAGCAGATTTCAAGTCCTCTTTCCCTAAGGGGTCAGAGTTCTACTACAACACTGGAAATCAGGCAAAGAGGAAGCCAAGAGACATTGAGTATGAGCAGATAATTGTTTCTTAAAACCTAGCTTCTATGGTATTAAAGTGCGATAGATTAGGAGCTGCATTTGAACATATTATGAGCTATTGGTGAGAGAACAGATGAGTGAACATTTTGGTGAGGCCACATACCAATGTGGAAAGGCAAGTTTTTACACAGTAAAACTTCAAGGACCATCACATGATTCATTAGAGATTTTATGACCCTGTTCTTTTCCTCTCAAATTTCTCTAAAAATTACACTCATGTGTATAAAATGTCTGTGGAGGTACTGAAAAAACATACTCATATAATTTTTGGTTTCAGAACTCATATGTGTTCTGATGTGGGATGTATGTTCTCTGTAATGTTTGTTTGAAAAGCAAAATATTCTCTTTTTATGGCAAATTTCAGTGAATACCAGTTCAATTTCATACCCGTATATTTCTTTACAGAAACAGTAAGTCCGTGAACTTTTCCTGAACTTGTTATTCTCAAACACAGTGCATATTTAAGGCAATCTATCGTCCTCAACTCTCAACTTGCATTTTATTATTTCACAAACCTTGTCATCATTTAATATAAATCCACCAAGAACAATGCATTTGGGGCAGTAATTGGAACTCCATAAATGTACATTCCAGTCAGATTATTGGGTAAATGCAGCCCCTTAACCTTTAGCAATCTGAAAAACAAGAAGCTTTTGAAATATCATGTTTCATCCATAATATACAAGAAGTAAAAAAAAAAAAAATGCCTCCGGTCTTAAAAATACATTTTGCTGGAACATATAATTGCAGAAAGAGATGTAGCAAAGCTTTGGCAGGTGGAGTTGTTTATGGTTGCTACTTAGGCTGGATCAACCCAAGGAGCAGAACAAAATCATTTAGATAGGTGAACAGGCTGTACCTCTTTAAATAGCATGTGGGAAATCACAGTTTCAGCACTCTTGAATCATATATGAGAAAAACAAGCACAGGATGGAGTAGATTGGGATAGAACACTTTTTCCTTCCTGATAGTTACGGTTTTCTATTTCAAATGAGTCATTCAAAAATGTTGTGAGCCTTAAAAATTCTACTTTCCCACCCATAATCTGAAGTGAAACAATCTCACACTTTCGTTGCTTCATTCTTGTGCATGTGTAAATCCACCATTACTTCTCTCCTTGGAATGCCACATGGGCAATAGAAGCCTTCTGCTCCATTTTTTGTTTCTTTGCTAAGGTTAAGGATGGCACAGAATTTCAGTTCACTTCACTTTTTGTAAACATTTACCAAAAAAACCAAAACAAAACAAAAACATATTTCTTCATATTCAGGATGGGAAAGGATTTGAGATACCTACCTACTTAAACAAATAAATATAGGAGAAATCCAAACTGATAGATTCATCAAGCCTATTAATGGATTTTAAATATGCTTGAATACCCATAAGTAGTTGGGTTTGAATCTCTGATCATTCTAACATGTCTGTAGTGCTGCGTTAGAATTGTTACCATTCCCCCTCCAAGAAGTGCATTGTTTTTAATAGCTGTGTGGCACACAGGCACAATATGGTCTGGTCCATGCTGGGAATAGCTGTACCTGTTGAATTTGACTAGTGGAAATGGGGGAAGAGAAAAGTTTATGTTTATTTCTGAAAAAATTAACAAAATGAAGTGGCATTTTTACAAGATGGAGGAGAATGTGAAGCTAACAGATTTTCCAGGCCTTAATTATAGTGGCCTTAAAAGTCAACATACAAATGACTCCCATAATACTAGGGATGTAAATAGTCCACTATTTCATTCCATGTCTAAGGATGAATACGTTCCACAGTTTTCTTTCCATTGGATGAAGAAAATAAGTATTTTTCTGCAGTTCCTATCCAGTACTTGCAGCTCCCAATAAGTTTTAGGAAATTTATTCTGCAGAGAATAACATACAGTTTTTGTGTATGAGACTCTTGTTTTGTGTAAAAATAATGTTTTTCATTAAGCTGTTGTTCCCAGGTACCCACATTTTTGTGCAAAATGGTTGGGTTCTTATTTGTCAGCCCCAAGATCCAAGGTTCACATTTGTGTATTTCTGCACTAATAGAGGATTCAACAAGGTGATCCTTGGGATCCCTTCCAACTTTATGGTACTGTGATCCTATGATCCAGGCTCTGATAGTTATTATATGAAATAAACAAAGACAACAAGGAAATGTTTCAGCTAACAGTTGATAGGGAGGATGCTGCAATTCCAAGTAGACAAAACTGAGCAGAGAATGGAACATTAAGTTAATTTGATGATTCACAATTCAAAAATTAAGTCACTAATGTAAACACTAACAACTGGATTGGTTTAATTGGTTCTGTTATTATGAATTCATTTGCTGATTAACATGTTAATGTTGGGCCAGACCATGGGATTTACAGAGACTGGCATTGAGTTCACCACTATGGGCCTCAGGTGAGCACATTCAGTTCTTGTTGTGTTCAAAGCGGCTCCTCCAATATGGATTTTTTTTTCCTGACATGGACCAATAATCCATAATAAGATTGTTGCCTGGGAATGAAGAGGTTCAAAGTATCTCAAGACTGACAGGGTGAGGGAATGCTGTCCCAAAACATAGGGTCTTATTTTATAGCCTATCATGAATTTGTCACTCATCTGCATCTTTATTTTCTTTCCAACCCCTTACGACAGTTCACTCACTCTTCAAGTGCTTTGTTTGTTACAGTTTAAAAGGAGTTATTTATTTTTTAAATTATTTTTATTTAAAAAGATCAATTAAGATAATTACATAAGTGTCTTTTCAAATATAACATACAACATAGCATAGTATGTTAAATAGACCAAAAAAAAAGAAGAGTTATTTATTTTAGTTAGAGGGCACTGATCTACCACAAATACAATAACAAGTGGGTAGCTACAAAGATCAGTCAGTGAATAAAGAGTGGTGAATTCTTAATGAAAAGCTTTTGAAAGTCTATGAGCATATGCATATCTTTGCATATATGTGGTCTGCAAAGATCAGTGGTGAAGTACATATTTTGCATGCAGCTACTAGGGATACCAAATTGTGGCATCTTCAGTTTTAATGATCAGGTATTTAACAAGCCCACTTCTCTGCATCTATCTTACCACAATAGCAAGATTAAAAAAGGAGGAAGGTCAAATATAGAATAACAAGGAGGGAGAAGGAGAAGCCAGAAGAGGGGAGGGTTTTGAGGAAAATGTTTTGCTCAGTTATCCAAATTCATAGCACTACATGAGCATGAATATAAAGGGATTTATTGGGCCTATCACAAATCACATTATGCAATATTTGTATATATACAGTTGTATACACAGCATGGTGTAATGATTTAAGTGTTGGACTACGACTCAAGACTGGGGTTTGAATTCCTCCTTAGCCATGGAAACCTACTGGATGACCTTGGACAGGTCACAGTCTCTCAGCCCCAGAGGAAGGGAAAATCAAACCTCTTCTGAACAAATCTTGCCAAGAAAACCCCATGATACGTTTGCCTTAGGGTAATCATAAGTCAGAAATGACTTGAAGAGACACACACACACACAAATAACATTATTTGTGGTGAGTCCAAAGAATCTCTTTAATAACATACAATAATATTCAACAGAAGTCAGTTGGGAATATAATCAAGAGGGGAGGGAGAGATTACTGATGAAAGTCATAATGCACTCCAACCCTGACTGTAAACATTTTTCTTCCATGCAGGCTGTTGTGGAGAGTTTAGCTTTCAGTCCTAAAAGGCAGGACAAGGTCTTAACTGCTTAAGGATCTTGATCTCCTATTAAGCAAACAAATTACTCCTCTCAACACTATCATACCAAGATTCCCTGCCCTCCTTCTTACTCACCTTTTCCTCTTCTTTCTCAAACTTAAGCTGTTTTTCTGTTGCATAAATCCAGTTCTGATTCCATGCAGGCACCAGAAAATTCTCTCTCTCCATTCTCCATTCTTGCTGTCTTCCCAAAGTAATCAAATACATTAGCCTGTCTAGCAACAAAGCCTTGTGACTCATTCCTTGCTGACCAAGTATTTCTTCTTCTGAGGCAATGGACCTTCTTCTTTTATGAATGCAGCTGAGGGAGATGCACCCATGCTAACAAATTCTACTAAACTCAAATAAGCTAACTTACCAAATTATTTTTAACTTCAGAATTAATGGGGAATCTGGTGAGCTACATGAATTCTCTAAGAAAATTTAGTGATGTGAACAACTCAGTGACTTAATAAATAAACAAATCTCAAGTATCTGGTACTGAGACAGATGAACAAATAATCTGACATGATATAGTTCAGATTCCTTCTCCCTCTCCCTCTCTCTCTCTGTATGTATAGGATTGTTATGTGAAATAATTTCATCCAATGCCATCTTTGGTAAGAATTTACCAACATTCACAAAATCTTCCAGATAAAAGATGGAAGAATTATACCAATTTTTCCCCAAAAAATCAAATACATGAGAAGCAAAACTGAGAGATTAACTCATCCAGGCTCAGAACACCTCTAGTTTTGAATCCTGATATATTTAGCCATGGTGATGGTTCTATGTTAGGTCAAACTGCCATTCTTTTCTAATAGGTTCCTCCTCTCTATTGGTTATATAACCATTTACACATGAAGAGATGGGAGGGGAGATACCAGTCCAAATACCAATCCAAATATAAATACTTTCAGTTGAGATGGACCAGACATCAATAACAAACAGCAGTAGTGGCAAAAAAGTTTTGGAAAGAAATACATGATGAAATTCAAAGAATGTATGGTTTTAACTTTGAAATGAAGCCAGAACTCTATTTGTTGAATATGTTAGGGCAACAAAGAGAAATAAGAGCTCATCAAAAGACATTGTTATATATAATAACTGCAGCAAGATTCACTTATGCTCAACATTGGAAAGAAAGAAAATATATTGATATAAAAGAATGGAAATTCAAAGTCCTCAATATGGTAGCGACAGAAAAGCTAACTTTTTCACTCAAAAATAAGCCAATCCAGGGCTTTGAAAGAGAATGGCGAGAGGTTTTGAATTGGATAAAAGAATGAACTAGGGGAAAAGAAAGAAAGGCTGTAAGAAAGGAGGAAGATAAAATGAGGCAACAAAAGATAAAATGTAAATAGTTAAATATAAGCTAAAAGTAATAGTTTATGATTGTTGTGAAAAAGAGATAATGTGTGGAACGGAATGTTTATACGGAATGGAATGTTAAACTCAGATTCAACTGGGAAAATTGATGTTTGGAAGTGGGGGGGTTTATTATTTTTCACTTAAAATTTTAATAAAAATTATTTAAAAAAATAACAAACAGCAGTAAAACCTTTCCCACAAACAGTTAAACACATATATAGTTAGCTTGTGCACATCTAAAGTATAACAGGAGAGCAGCTCTGAGGTCTTCCTCATACTAGGAACTGCTACCCCAATCATATTTGGCTAAAGTAAATGGAAAAGAATTTAATTTGCTTCACTCTTCTGAGAAAGACTCACCATGATTCACACATTTCTCTACAAATGGGATATAAAGAATGTGAGATTACTTTTTAAAAAGCTGAATACATGAAAAGCAAAATTGACAGAATTACACATCCTTAGTGGAGAGTGGGTAGGAAAATTAAGCTGCAACTGAAGTTTGTATTGGGTTTGGAGAAATGATGTCCCAGGATAAGATCTTCTGGAAAACTCTTTCCTTATCGTAGATTACATTAGGGAGAATGGCTGTACTACTGTAAAACACCTTTTAATCCAAGTGTCTCACCAGTTTTATTTGCTGAACAAAGAATTACAATCCACCCAGCAGGAAGAGAGAGAGAGAGAGAAAGGGAGAATGTTAAGGACTTTTATTCATAAATATGATGGCATTTCTAGAAAGGCTTTTTGAGAAAAAAAGCTAGAACTGTGTCAGCAGCAGCATGTTCATCTCAGACACTATCAGTTCTGGCTGTTAAAATACAGCATGTGTCTCAAGGTAGCACTAGATATAATCCTCACAGGCATTGCACAGCCATTTGTAATTGTTGATAAATTATAATGCTTATCATTTTTAACAGAGGAAGCAGCAAGCGTTGATGCTGTCATAAGGCTGACAGCTTTGGAAGGAAAGCAATTTGTAGATATGGTTCCTTCTGCTCTCCTGCTCTCTGTAGAATAGACCATCCAGAAGTGAGGTAATAATTTTGGCATCCTCTCTGATGGAGATGAAATTGCATCACTTACATGTTGTGTAGCATATTATCACTCAAAAACATGTTTATATTTCTTCCGTCTTCTCAAAATTTCCAACTCCTTCCACTAATCTAAGGAAGATTCAAGTGAAAAAGAAATATAAATTGAACTATTCAAGAAAGGGCAAATCAGTGCATTCTTGTGAGGTTTCTTCACCTAAGACCATTGGTCTTTTCATCTTCTTCGTATCAAAAACCCTGTAATATTGTTGGATCTTTTAAGGGAGCACAGCAAGCTTTTATAATTAGCCAGGGCCAGAGTACACTATGGCAGTCTATGTAAGTTTTTGGACAGCTTCGATTTCTTGCTGTATGACAGTGTCCATAAAGAGTTCATTCAACAAGGCCTACTGGTAGTTCTTCATGGCTCTGCATAGACAGGCTTGCACTTTTTGCCTTCTTAGGAAAGTACCTGTTTGACTTCTTATTCACCTTGTATCTCCAACTCTAGTGGAACATATACTTTGTGTGTCAGAAGAATCCTGTTGTTTGTTGTGTGCCTTCAAGTCATTTCTGACTTAATGTAACTCTTACGTGAATCTGTTACAGGATTTTCTTGACAAGATTTGTACAGAGTAGGTTTGCCTTTGCTTTCCTCTGAGCCTAAGTGAGCGCCCTAAGTCACCGAGTGGGTTTTCATGGCTGAGAGAAGATTTGAATCCTAGTCTCATAGTCCAAAGCTCAAACCGCTATACCACACTGACCCATAAGAATCCTGACAGTTAATTGGCCATTGTCCCCAACTCCTAGCAATTCCCTCTTCCTTCTCCTCCATTTAAATCCCAATAATGTGACTCAAGGAGGCTAACAACATTTTTAAAACAATACAGATTTATACAAAAACAAGGTAATTGGAAGCAATTTGTCAAGTTGGAACATTAAACATTAAAAATATTAAAATTCATTAAGGGATTATACAAACCATAAAACTGCACAGCATATCATTAAAAGCCCACCCCTTTCAGTTTCTAAAAGCCTGGTGATACAAAAATGTTTTCACAAAAAAGGAGGGAGCCATCTTGACATCGTTAGGAAGGAAGTTTGGGAGCAGCCAACTCTTCCTTGTTGGTATTCCTACCAAATAAACTTGGGAAGTTGGTGGGACAGAGAGAAGGGGCTCTCTAGATGATCTTAGAGGTCTAACAAGTTCTTAAAAGGAGATACGGTCCTTCAAATAGCCAGAACCCAAATAGTGTAGGGCTTTATAGGTCGTCACCATAACTTTGAATTGTGCTCAGAAATGGACTGGCAGCATGTAGAACTGCTGCAAAAAGGGGATTGTGCGCTCCCTGTAGCCAGCCCCAGTTGGCAATCTAGCTGCAGCTCTTTAGACCAAATGAAGTTTCTGAACATTTTTCAAAAGCAGCCCTACACAGAGCACATTACAAAAAAAACAGGCAAGTTATAACCAAGGTTGTGTTACAGTGGCCAGATCTGAGTTCTCCAGGAATGGGTGCAATTGACACACTAGCTTCAATTATTCAAATTCACTCCTGGTCACTGCTGAAATTTGGGCTTCTAGGCTTAGGGCTGAATCCAGGAGTACTCCAACACTGTTAACTTGTGTTTTCAGGTGAAGTGTCACCCCATCTGACACAGGTTGAATCCTTATTCTCATTCTTGATTAGGAGCACTTCTTTCTTGGCCTGGATTAAGCTTTAATTTATTCACCCTATTCCAGTGCATTACAGCTACCAGGCACTAGTTTATCACAAGAACAACTTCTTTGGTATTAGGTGGGAAGGAGTAATAGAGCTGGGTATCATCAGCATACTGGTGACCTGACCCCAAACTCTAGAGAACCTGGCCCAGCAGTTTCATGGCATAAATATCATGGGGGACAAGACAGGACACTGAGACACTCTACAGGCCAATGACAAAGAAGTTGAACAGGACTCCTCAATCACCACACTTTGAAGGTACCCCTCCAGAAGGGAACAGGGCCACTGTAGAGCAGTAACTCCAAGGCCCATCCCGTACAGGTAGCCCACAAGGACACCATGGTCAATGGTGTTGAATGCTGCTTTCAGGTCCAGCAAAACCAGAGGGATACAATTTCCATGCCCAGTTCACAATGTAGGTCATCTACCAAGGTGAACCAAAGCTATCTCCATCCCATAGCCAGGCCTGAAAGCAGACTGAAATGGTTCTAGATATTCCATCTCATCCAGAAACCCACTGGAGTTGTTAAACCACCAAACACTACAGTGCCTTGCCCTACAGTGGGTTACATCTACTGGACCTGTATCTGTCATCCAAGTCAGAGTGAATCTGCAAGATTTTATCTATGAAGTGGTGGGCTGTTGACTAGCTTAAACTCTTTTTTGGGCCAGACTATAAGAGATCACTGATCATTTGAAATAGTGCTGTTTGATGGTTCTGTGCATCTGCACTGTATTTGCGAAGAAAGTCTTTTTTGCTACCCTTATTGCCCTGCCATAGGCTTTCAGATAGATTTTAGTCCATTTTAGGTTACATTCATTCTGGTTTAGGTTACATTCATTCTGAGCTTTCTGCCATTGTCAGTTTAGTTTCCATCTCACTGTTCCCTTGTTGCCAGCTCATTAGAAAACTAGTGGAGGGGATGATTTAGCTCCACTCAATTCTGTTTAGGAGTGATCATGTTCACCACCCTGGTCACTTCCCCATTCCAGAGATCAACCAGGGCTTTGACAGAATTGCCCAAAGAGGCAGCAGGAAACTCCCCAAGAGACATCACAAATGCATCCAGATACATAAGCCTCCTGAAAAGGAAATCTCCTGAAGCCTCCAGAAAAGGAACATCTTGATTGGTCCCCCACCCCTGTAGAGACTCTGAGTCTAAACCTGACCAAAAAGTGATCCATCTATGACAGTGGAACAGTAGAAAGTTTCTTCATTCCCAGATCATCGTCATCCCATCCTGCACAGAAAAGAAGATGTAGAGTGTATCCAGCAGCATAAGTGAGACCAGACACCATTTGGAGCAGATCCATGGTTGTCATGGCAGACATGAAATCCTGAGCCACTCCTGACAGGATATTTCCTGGATATTGAAGTCCCAATCATTAGAATCCACAGAGACTCCAACATCACCACCAAGACCACCCCAGTCAGCTCAGCAAGGGAGATCAAAAGAATGCCTAATCTGTCTGAGCCACCCACCTTCAAATACTTCCCATCATGTAAGTGAGGGGGAGCACAAGGGGAGCAGGAATGTGGTAAGTGGTCTTGCCTTCCCTCTTGTATGTATGTATGTGTGTGCATGCGTGTGTCTATATGTGTGTGTGTATGTGTGTATATATATATAAAACTTCTAGTATCAGAAATGGGATGTCTGTAGAATGAAAAGCTGTTTCACATATAGCATGTTTCCTATCCATGTGTAAAGAGTTCTAGGGATCTAGCATCCAGTATCATAGGATTGACCTGTTGCATTTCCCTGACCAGAAATAATACAACGAAACTACACCAGCACAAGTTATGCCAGTAATATGCATACAGACCCATAGGCTAGCAATTCTTAAAATGAGGTTGTATCTAAGTGGCAGAGCATGTTTATACGGAATGCTCCCAATCCATTTACCAGTCAACAGGTTTTGATGTAGCAGAACTAAAGAAAACTTTTACTGTAGATCAAAGAGAGCTGATACGGATGTAGACAATATAGAACTGGATAGACCAAGGCTAAGAATAAGAAGCAGCTTCATACATTGGTCTCAGACTGACGATTCTATCCATGTTTTTAAAAGGCCCACCCTGCCAAAGGGACAAAGACACACAGCAAATATGTTTGCCCACTTGGTGACACTGTTCTTGCATTTTGCTCTCACTTTGGCTAGAACAATCAAATTACAGCTTTTTTTTTTTGCTAAGGCAGCAGACAGTTTGAGTCAGAAAGCTAATCCATAAAAATAAATACAATCTGCCCATTGTCTACCCTTCATTTGCTCATTCCCTGTGAAAATTAGGAGGCGCTAAATGATTTACAGTACACCACAGGCAGCTTTCTACCATTTATGATTAACTCTCCAAGTTGCGTAGGAAGCACATAGTCTCCACACTTCAGCATTTTGAAGGCAACCCAACCACCACTTGGTGTAACACTAATTTGAAGTGAATTTAGCCAGCACAGTTCAATGCTTTGTATGCATTATATTTTGCCACAGAGTATGTCCCATAAAGTTCCTTGATTGGTGCATAGTTAGACTCATTATACATAAGACCTAAATCTAATAAAATCTAATTCACTTGAACAGGGTAGGAGCCTTTTTAAAAAATCAGGATTTGCCTGAGGGGACAGAAAGGAGCTTGACACTGTGTCTGAAATGCAGATTTTTTAAAAACACAATCATTGTACCTTTTGGCAAATCATTACTTTACATGTTTTTAAAAAGTTTCATTTTTTTTCCTGCACTCGCTGAAGCCCATAGCCAATATCTAACGTCTAGAAAATATATCTAGAGGCGTATCAGAAAGCCAGGTTTATATAAGATGGAATCACATTATGATTAAGTTCTGCTTCCACATGAACCTTCCTGCTCAAATGCCTTGCAGCTCTGTGCCCCTACTGTTATAACAGGAACATTGTACAGCAAAGAGAGAAAGATTTAGAGTCACAAGGCCACATTTTTCCAGTGATGGCCACATCTGCTCTCTTCCTTGCTCTCCTACTCACTCTTAAATGTTCTGTGTGTGTGTGTGATTTTCAAAGTGTCAAACAACTCTTCATACAAGTATGTTTTAGATCCCAAAAAGTTTTAGGATCATCTGGTCCAGCCCTTGGCCAATACTAGCATCCAGAGCTAACGCTCCCTTAACAGATATCTCTCCAACCTCAATTTATAAATGAAAGAAAGCCATCCACCTTCCCTGGTAATACATTCTACTGTTAAACCACCACCACCACCACCACCACCAAAAAAAGGCAGTTGTTGTTTTTCTGTCTCCTTCACAGGGCTATTGGTAATTTCTAAGATTTCTCTAAGTACCATATTGCACAGGTTCATTATTTACTTTACTTTAATAAGATGGTTGAGCGCTGTGCATTTTTTATTCTCTTGTGGTTTGAATCCTCCCTAGTTACTGATGCTAATTCCCCTACAACAATAGTTTTCAATGAGAGGCACACATGCCACTAGTGAGGCAGAAAAGTAGCATATGTGTGATGCAAAGTTTTCATAATTCCTAAGAATTCACTGCACATCAGTCCCTGTGTCCTTCAGCAAACTCACCAAACATAGTTTTTCCATCTGTGAACTTTTGGCATGTGACATGTAATCCTAGGAACACAGAACAAATCCCTCATTATTTATGCTAATTAAGTTACTATAAATTAGGGATGGGACAAATCCAGAATTTCCGAATCCGGAAGGTTCTGGGAATCCACGAATCTCACAAATCTTGAATCTTTTGAATACTTTTTTAAAAGAGGGTTTAAAAACTAAGGGAAAGAAGGATAATCTTGGGCAAGACACACTCTCTCAGCCTTAGCAAAAGCCTATGCAAAAGCAAACCTACCTCTGAAGAAATCTGGCCAGGACAATTGCCATAATTTTGCCTCAGGATCTCCTCAGGTTGAAAATGATATGAAAGCCCTTTCTACACAGGCAGGAAGATGTGGATTAATCCCATATATTCATGCCTGTGTAAAGAGGGCCACATCCTACAGTACAGAGATAATCCAGGTCAAAACTAGATTTTCTTTGCATAGCTCCTTATGTCATCCTGGGGTTTGTAGGTTGATAATGCACCAGCACACTTTGGCAGAGAAGCCTGTGACCCCTAGTAAAACTACAAACCCCAGAATTGTGTATGAAAGAGCTTTGCAAGGGAGCGATGCAAAGGAATCTTTCAGCTGTCCTTGAAATCTCAAGAAAACTGTACCTTCCAGTCAAGTCTCAAGTCCTGCAACAAGGAAGGCACTTAAAAACAAGCAAACAACCAAAAAACAAAACAAAACACCAGCCTGTAGCCCAGTCTCAATTCTGCACCCTGCAGTCTCAAGTCCAGTCTCAAGTCCTACAACAAGGCACTTAAAAAAAAACCAGCTTCTAGTCCAGACTCAATTCTACACCCTGAAGTCTAGTCTCAAGTCCTGCAAGGCACTTTCACATCAAGTCTCTACTCCAGTCCCAATCCCTACCCTCCAGTCTCAAGTCAAAAGATTACAGAAGAATATTACTTCGCAGATGGAGGCAGCCACAGGCACAGGCAGGCAGTACAAGCAGGCGTGGGGGGGGCGGGGGGGCAAGCTCACAGCCTGAGATAGCGGGTGGACGAGGTCACAGCCCAAGCTGGCAGGTGAGCACACAGCCCAAGCGAGCATAGGCAGCTTCCGGTGCATGCTGCTTTATGCTGAGATTTTCACTCGCCCAGGGGCCCGCTGGCCCATCAGGCTTTTGGCGTTCCCCAGAGGCACCAATTCTGAGAAGCAACAAACAAACTTGGTTGGTGGATTTGAAAGATTCAGTTTGCCATTTTGGCACTGGGGTTCAGATTCCTGAATCTCAAATCCATGCCCAGGATTCGAGGATTCGAGGATTTGGTAGGCCCGTCCCTATTATAAATGATAAATTTAACTATAGAACACTTGTAAAAATGTAAGTGATCTTTTAGATAGAAAAAATGCACTTTCTTCTACCATTGTACAGAGCAATTGGTGGGACACAAGGCATAGAGAGTGATCTTCATGATTTTTGCCCTGGGGTTTTCCACTTCAAGTCCTTTGCTGAGCACCTGAAAAATGAGGAAGGTGGTTGTTATTGTTGTTTGAAAAGCAGTAAAGACAGATACAGAGTCTACAACAACAATAACAAAACCCTCACTTAGTTTTTGGTGCCCTGGCACCCAATAGGGAAAAACACAGGAAAATCTTAAAGAAGGACATCATGAGGCCATCTCATTAGAGAAATGTAAACATAAGAGCCCTGCCTTCAGAGAAGTTTTCCAGAAAATTCTCACTCCTTCACACAATTTTAGATGAAGTTTCTTCTTCATTTCCTCATCAAGGAATGGTCAAAATGTAATAGGTAGAAATTTTCAGTACCCTGTTAATAGAAGTACATATATCCTGAGGGCATGATTGAATTATTCTTTGGTGGTGTGGCTATGTTGAGTTCCAGCAGTTAAGAATTTACCATGATACCTTGATCTATAGATAGATCATTATTCCAAATCTGTTGTAAAGACATTAACTGCCTGCTTATTAGGAACTGTGCACTATCAATTAAGAATTGCCTCATTCCATTAGGCTCAAGCTCATCTAACTTAAGTGAAGATAGATATTAAATTCAAGGCTGCAGCAGTCAAGATTTCAAAGTTTGTGTTGAGTGTATAAATACAATCCAGAGATTCCTTTGTGCATCCTGGAATGTTTGTATTGCTCATGCAACATGGACAATATTTGCCATAGATAAGCTTAGTCAAGGACAGAAATCTTCAACAAGGACACCTCTAACATTAGGAATGAGGCAACTGCCTTACAAAATACCTCCATATGATTACTTCCAGATCTGCTAAGCTAGTCTTCTGCCCTTAGCTGTGGTGGAGGAAGCAGTGATACATCACCACCATTAAAAGGAAGACTGTGCAACCAATTTGTTTGAATTTTATACATGGAATGTATAAAATGGCAAGGTGTTATCTTTTCCTTTCCCACATAGAGCAAAATAGCTTAGGGAAGGGTTTTTTTTTTAATAGTTCCTACAATACCCCAGGCAAAATATTCAGAAAGTAAATGTCCCAACCTCAACTTCACTCCCAATCTCTATAGATGTTAAGATTGATTGTGCTTCTTAATTGGTTTGAAGAAAAATTATCAACAGTGTACATACAAAAAGTGAATCCTGTTGGTAGAGTATCAGGGCTGCTGTCTTTTTTCAAATCAATACATCTCTTTATTACAATTAACTCTTTTAGTCTAGATGCCTATCAAACCAAGTAGGTCAACACAAAATAATCTGAGTCCTCAAATACCTTTTTTAAAAAAATCTAGTTACAGACATTCAGAGCCAGGCAAATTATAAAGCAATGACGTTGTCATCAGCCAGGAAGGAAGGGAGGAAGATTTTGAATATATAGAAAAGCTTCTTGGAGACTCTAAAGCAGTGTAAAGTAGGTTTCTGTGTTGCTATATTCCTTTTCCCTATGGATATAACTACAGTTTACATATTACAAATGGTAAACACTAGGATGGAGGAGGTTATTCAGATATAGCATGTCACACATGCCATTAGGCTTCAATGAGAAGCTCTCTGTTAGACAGTGTCTCATTGCAACTTCAGGGCTACCGATGATATGGTTTTTGTGCAAAAACCTTGTGCAAAAGACACTGTTTTCTGCATGAAAACCTTGTTTGCCAAACCAGAGTTAATTCCAAGCCCAGTTCAGACCCTAGTGCAGTCCCCCAATGTTGTACATCTTTTCCCCACAAAAAAAATTGTCCAAAATGTGAGAAATCATTGAAAAAACTTTCCCTTCAATCATTGACTGGGAAATGAAACTTTTTGACATGATGCAGTGGTGAGTTTCACCTTTATGTTAAGGGGGGGAAATCTGATGAATTAGCCAAAGATTTGGGTAATGTGATACTTTATTATAGGGATGGGATGAATCCAGAATTTTCCAAATCTGAATCCGAATCTGAATCCCTGGAAGGTTCTGGGAATCCATGAATCCAGTGAATCTCAAATCTTTCAAATCCTTCTTTTAAAAAGGGTTTAAAAAGCAAGGGAGAGAAGGATAATCTTGGGCAAGACACTCTCTCTCAGCCTTAGCAAAAACCTGGGCAAAGGGAAACCCCCCTCTGAAGAAAACTGGCCAGGACAATTGTCATAGGCCATTTCCACATGGGGTTTTTAAAACGGTGCAGAGCGCCCTCCAGGGAGGACATCTGCACCTGGGAGCGGACTGGGTCGGACCTACTTAACATAGATCTGCTCCAGAACAACCCCAAGTGATCATCCAGCGTGCTTTTGAAAGATCACTAAAAACAGGTCTTTCAAAAGCACGGAGCGCCCCACTGCGAGCCTGCTCCGTTATGCAGATTTGCAAGCTCGCATTGGTGCGAGCCTGCGATCTGCTGGGGGCGGGCTTTAGGCTGGCAAGCTTCAGCGGTTCGTCAAGAGCCTCGACCAACCAGAAGCAGCCATTTTCATCCCTGGAGCAGTGCGGAGCAGCGGCCATGCACTGCTCCGGACCAGCCTGGACCGGACCAGGGAGCCCAAAAGTCCAGTGAGTAGCGTCACAGGGTGATTCCCTCGCCCCATGCGGAAATGGCCATAGTTTTGCCTCAGGATCTCCCCAGATTGAAAATGACATGAAAGCTCTTTCTATACAGGCAGTAAAATGTAGCTGCCCAGACAAGCACAAGCAGGCAGCCTGAGCGAGCCTAGGGAGCACAAGTGAGCACGGGCGGCCGCCCCAGGCACAAACAGCTTCTGATGCACGTGCAGCTTTATGCCACAATTTTCGCTCACTCAAGGGCCAACTGGCCAATCAGGCCTTTGGCGGGCCCCAGAGGCACCAATTTTTAAAAGCAATTTTCCCTTTCTGCTACATGTGGTTTGTCATGTAGCTCATGAGAAACCATGACAGACATTTCACTTCTAATCCTATTCTAATCCTATTCTAGCTATAGGTTTACAACCAGGCACTGTCTTGTGGAAGGAGGTACACTGGCCTACATGTGGCAATCATTGGATAAGATTATGTGACCTTGCTCTGTGCCCCACTACTTCTGATAGGCATCAGACCCACTGGCATTTATACATGCCATTGATTTTCAGCACAGAAAATAGTGCTGAACTTAAATATTAAATGTTCAGTTTAAATAGAATGCAACCCCAGATGTAATTTCTGAAGTTGTTAGCAAAGATCATTATTAGCTCATGGGAAAAATTCACCTACTTGCTATCTCCTCTTGTGCATCCCAGTCTCCCAGGTTTTTAGGTGTCCTGGTATCCAACAAATTATTTGGTTGATGGAAAGGTTCAGTTTGCCTATTTTGGCACAGGGATTTGGATTTGCGAATCTCAAATCCTTACCAAGGATTCAAGGTTTCGAGGATTTGGTTGGCCCATCCCTACTTCATGTAAGAACAGTTGGAGTAGTATTAAGATGGTCAGTATCGATTTCTAAAGGAGTAATAGTGCAAATATAATAACTATATCTGATGAAATCTCAGGCATAATGACTTAAAATTTATTTTGGCTGTTCTTCACTTGGGGGGAAGTTTGGTAAGAAAGAAGCATGAATCTAAGTGAAGGATCGAGAAGAAAAGAAGAAGAACAATATGAGATAAAATTACATTTTTGTCTTTTACTTTTTAGTAACATGTTTTGTTCAGGGTATTGCCATTATATTATGCATGTATATTACTTACTTCTCAATTGAATGTGTGAACTTTATTACATGATTTAATTAATATTTTTTAATAAAAATTAATTAAAAAAAGAAAAATGTGCAAAATTCTTGTAATCTTGCCCATAGGGAAAAACTTTTGAAACTTGTTCATGCACATGAGAATTAAATGAGTGAAGATTTCTGTCCCTAGTTTACAGATGGAATTGCAAGGTTGTCATTTCCCCCCCCCTCTTTTCTTTTTAGAACATGTGAATCTGTTGCTCTGCCTGGCCCTGCTGCTACTACTAGTGGTATGATCTTTTCAAACTAGCCATTCCATTAGAACTAGCACACATAAGCCACACAGCAACACTTGTGGATTAATGTAGACCAGTGAGTCATGTGTTCATTTTAAAATGTTTGGCTGATTTAAGTTCAGTTGGATGTACCCTTAATCCCTTGTGGGCTATTGTTAATACTATTTTGTGTAAAAAGTGCTACAATTTAACTGGTGTTCTGGAACAGCATTGACTCTTTTGGCTGCCCAGACTAGCCATTTGGATAAATGAGGTCGTACTTTATGTTTTCTATTTTCTAGTGGATATGATGATCTTACTAAATGTCACAAAAGCAATTGAGAAACAGGGGTAAGCAGTTCAAGATGAATGGAAACTGAGCCAGCAGCTTCTGGTCGTATTTTAACCTGAAGCTGAACTTTTCTTGTGGTTCTTGACATTTCCATAAAGTTAGTTCTTCTGTGCTTGCGTTTCAGTTTCATAATCCTGTCCATTCTTTTCTGAGCTTGGAGAGTATGCAAGGAAAAAAAAAATAACAACTGCTACAGCTAGGATTATGCAAAACTATCTGGCATTCCTACTGAAATTGAAATTGTGATCATTGAGGAAGGAAATGCTTACCTTAACAAGTGTGCAGATGGACATACATTTTATACTGTATGTTCCAGGATGAACACAGTTGCCAGTCATAAGTTACTCCTGCTCCTACTGATGTCACTGAAGCCTATAATTACCCCTGTAGAAGCAAAGCATAACAGCAGTCAAGGAACAGTTTTACAAATGTAAAGGTTTATGAAAACAGGGAGGGGGAGCACTGGGATACAAACTAAGCTCAGAATTAATCAGGCTATCATCTTGGACAGTGGATTTAATTAGTTTGTCAAACAATTAAAAAAACAACAACCTTGAGACTAGAAAATCATAGGTCACAAGCATTTGTAACTCATAGTTATGTACCAGCCTAACTACTTACCACTTATGAATGGATAAATATGGTAATTTCAATTAATCCAAATTATCTGGCTGGTATTTTTGAAGATGGTGAGTGTCATATTTTCATATGATATATTTTTAATACACCAAACATCCACACATGGAAATAATGTCCCAGAATGTGATAAACTAGCATATCAACAAGGTGGACTATGTGTTACTGTTAGTAGCCATGCACCTCCACAGCTTGATATGGTCTAATTGGTGAAATATGATTTAACTGGCAAAATATATTAATTGGCACTGATACAAAATGGATTCTGATGTGACTGTAAGGCCAAGCTGGGCAAGAGGAAAAACACTGGCTGAACACCTGTGCTGCAAAATATGTCAGAGGTCTCCTCTAGGTATAGCTAGGTAATGATCAGGAAATCACTATGTAACTCCAGAGGTAATAGGCTTACGCTAAGCTGTAATTACTCTGCTGTCAGAGAATAGCCAATGGGAAGTTCTCCTCAAGTACTGGTTGTCTCAGACCTTCTACCCACTGACCTGAGCATCTCCCCCATTGTCCACACACCTGCCCACCATTTCAGAGCTATCACAATAGCCATTAACTCTTTGTCACTTAACACGGAGATTGTTAACACAGTCTGGACTGCAACTGCATTGTTTACTCAGCTGGAGACCCATTCACACCCATGCCTTCCAGGGAAAAATTGGATATAAAAAAACCCTAGTTTTGAACAGTCAGATGCAGTACTTCACCTGGTGAATGCTACACTGTTGCTCTGATTTCTGAATGAGTACTGTCATTCAGTGCAAGTCTAAGCCACATCACTGCTTCTTTGCTGCTCTCCAGGTTGGTAATTGTCACCCAAATCCTAAAGCTTCACTATAAATCTTTTCTCCCTTTTCCTTCAGTTAGTCTTGTGCAAGTGAGTGAGTTTTTGGATCTTTTGTGTGTGTGATTCCTGATTTCCCCAATAAAATGCATTTTATTTTTACTTTTGAATTCCTGGCTGGTTTTTTGCTACACGGGACCCTATAAATATTGGTGGAAGATCTCATTAGGTTACTCCCCATTCTCATAGGCCTCCTACTTTGAGCTAAATAATTCCCCACCTTTGAATGGAGATATTGGCATCACGAGTGGACCCCTGAGTCACCCATGATTTGGGATTAACATTTCCATGTGCAGCCTCACATATAGATTAACTCTTAAGCTCTTAAATAGCAACTATTTTCTATTAAAAGCAGAAGCAAAGGCCAATGTCTAAATTATTTATAGCTAGAACAGAAGGAATTGAAGGGATTCTGGAAGGGGTGGTAGATCTAGTCTTGGACTTGGGAGAACAACTCTGTACCTCTTCCTCTTGTAATCCAAATGCTCACCACAAGAGAAACCACTACTCAGATGATAATGTCTTGCCCAGTCCTGAATACACTCTCATTAGTAGCAGTTAGCAACTTTTGCATGTCTGTAATAGAATCACAGAGTTGGAAGAGAGCACAGGAGCCATCTAGTCCAACCACCTCCTATGCAATGATACACACTAAAAGCATTTGTGAGAGATGGCCATCCAACATCTGTTTAAAGACATTTGAAAATGACATTTGAAGAAGGAGAATCCACCACCCTAGATGGCAGTCTATTCCACTGTTGAATAGCCGTTAGCATCATGAAGTTCTTCCTAATGTTTAGGTGGGATCTTTTTTATATATAATTTGTGTTCATTGGTTTATGTCCTAGTTTTTCAGAGCACCAGAAACCAAGCTTGTTCCATCTTTTACATGGCATCACTTCAAATATTTAAAGATGGTTAGTCAAATATTTAAAGATTACTATGTTTAAAGGAGAGATTCCATCTGGTTGTATACAGTTTATGCTGTATTGTTAAAACACAGCAGTCTGATATCTGAACCTTTAGTCTTCCATGCATCCATGCAGTGTTGGTAGGGCAGAAGTACAGATGAAGTCTTCATCCCATCCTCCTTAAACTTCTTCTGGAGGGAGTTGTCTCTCCATGCTTCAACCTTGCTGGCAACAGCTCAGTGAGTCTTTGGATAGACTGAACCTCCCAATATCAACTGGTTCCAGGCTATTTTTTTCCTTCTGGAGTAAAACCTACTGAACTTATCAAAATTTATTTCTCAATGATGTATAAATATGTCTGCGTATAGATTTGGGAAGTGTAAATTTAGTAAGATTGTCTAAATATTTGGAGCAAATACAATTTCCCTATATTCTTATTTGTAAATGAGGCGGTGGTTGTGGTGGTAATGGAATGACAAGCAGTGAGAACAAGAGGAACAAAGATAACCACCTTTAATGCCACCTCCACAAGCCAGCATCTTCTCTGATTGTGAATCATTATTTGTACTGAGAAAATACTTTAGCAGAGTCAGAAGTAATAACCTGCCTTTTACAGCAGCGCTCTGATAAATTCTGAGCCCACTGTATATCAGCTTTGAAATATGCACTACAGGCCACTGTTCAGATCATTTTGATAGTCCTGGCATTTCACTCACTTTAAAAAATAACCCTTAATGATTTAAAGAATTTAAAAACAGGGAAAAATTGCTTAGCCTAGGGATAAATTGCCATGTTGGCGTATGGACCTCCTTTTTGGTCTGGCATACATATACTCTGCAATCTGTTGGGAAATCATTTTTTGTTTTGTTTTGTTTCTCTCAAAGAAACTTATAATTCAGCTTAGCAAAATATATCAAACAAAGGGACTTTAGAAGGATTTAATATCTAGCATTTGACTCAAACAATATGTTACTCTGTCAGGAGTATGAGTAAGCTGAATGCATGCTTTGTGTAACCTTTTCTTTCTCCATATTCCAGTAAATAAATGAACATGTATTTTCACAAAATCAGATGTTTTCAGACTAACAAAAGCATCAAGCATTTGGACAAAATCTTTTTTTTTCCAGTTTTGGTGGACTGGAATTTTCTACCTATTTTGGTATGCCAAATCACCTGGAATATCCATCCCAACACAGACCAGATGTATCTGTACTTGCTTCTTTTACCAAGGTCTGGATCTTCAGGGTGTTTATAGCCAGTGCAATTGGTCTGTGCCTTTTTGACAGGTGATTTCCTAAGCTATGTCTCCCATATTGCCCTGAATCCACAGAATCTACAGATATAGCTACTTCAAGCTTGGCATGCAAATGTAGCTGGTAGCTGAGGTTGTTTACCAATGTTTCTTGTTACTGCCATTTGTTGCTGCTTTTTCCTTTGCACAGGGAGGCACATTGCTCAGAAAGACAGACTTCTTGAATTAATATGACAGCTTTTGGCAAGAAAGGCCATCTCCATACCACGCTGTTATAGTGCTATTATTCCACTTTCAAAATCCTGTGGAATCTTGGAGTTTGCAGTTTAGGGAGGGGTATTTAGAATTCTCAGTCAGAGAGCTCTTTGGCTTCAGTCAACTGCAAATACCAGAATTCCACAGGATGTTGAAAGTGTAATAATAGTGCTATAACAGTGTAATGTGGAATTAGCCAAAGTTAGACTACTTATGGAACAAACTGTTCCATAGGATCCTGGCCATTATCTTTTGCCTTGAATGAGTTTTGACTCACAAAACCTGTGCTATGAAACTTGGCATAGCCATTGGGCATCAAGAAGCAGGTTTAATACCATCCATCCATTTAACCTGGTAACATTTCAATTTTCCACGGGTTCATTTATATGCTTTCTGTGGCCCATTTCGGCATCAACCTTAGATTTTATGTAAATATCAGATAGAACTTCCTGATAGTAATAGCCATTTGACAGTGGAATGTGCTATCTCAGAGAGTGGCGGAGTAACCTTCTTTGGAGGTTTCTAAACAGAGGCTGGATGGCCATTTGCTGGGGGTGCTTTGAGTGTGTGTTCCTGTATGGCAGAAGGTTGGACAGAATGGCCCTTGTGGTCTCGTCCAGCTCTATGATTTTATGAAACAGCTATAGCCACAGCCACAGCTATAGTCTGCCTAACAGCTATATCATTTTAAACATACTTCTCCCACTAAGCACACTTTTTGTATGCTTTTTATTCTAAGAAATATGCATTTCAACCAAAAATATGCATTGTATGCTGATATGGGTGCAGGGTCCTGGTGTAAGCTACCTCACTTTGAAGTGTAAATGCTCTCCCCTAACCACTCAAACAACAGGCTGCTAGTATTTAGATACATTTTATTTTTCTGAGCCAAGAACTCTATCACAAAATTTGAAATAGAAAAACTGAAGGATAACTGCATTTTTCCATACCAATCCATATATTTTTCTGGGAAGTACAAATCAAGCCACTTTGCTTAAAATGTGAATGTTACGTGATATTGTGATGCAATGAAAAGTGATGAAATGAAATCCTTGAGCATCCCCATCTGGTGCTACAGAATTTGAGTAGATTATGCATTCATCAGCATCAACTGAGACAGTCATGTTTTGGGCAAAATTGCCCTCATTTCCCCTATAGGGTATTAGGTGGTGTCTGGGGGCAAAGCCAATTATTTAGAGCCTTGGGGGGAACTGGAGGCCACAGAATGAGTCCCAAAGGACGTCATGTAGTCCAAAAGCTGTACTTTACCCAGTCCTGGCCTAGGCTGAAACCTCTTGCTTGCATGAGTTAATTTTCTTGTTCCTTCCAGTATTTTACAGGCAGTTTAAAGCAGATTTGTTTCAATATACTTGCTTCCATGTTCCTTTTTGTGTGTTTGGTTCTCTGCTTTTTTTTCTAGGTGCTGAGTCTGCTTCTTTTTGTTTGTGTTTCATTTTATTTTGATAGTTATAATATTTTATTGTTGCGGTTTGGATTAATCTCCCTGTAAACTTCCTGGAAATCCTTTTGTGGTTAAATGTGGTATACAAATTAATAGTGTAATCCTGTATGACCTCAGTCAGCAACAACGCTTATTGAAAGTAGGATACCTACAGAAATGTATGTGAACACAGGAACCTCAATCAATTAAACTGAGATTGGCGGGAATATATAAATATTCAGCTACCACTCCAGCCTGAAGTAATATTAACCAGAAAAAATTGTACTTCTCAGTCCCAGTGCTACAATTAACCAGAATGAAGTAGATACTTCAGGTGGTAGATGCTTCGTGGAAAGACAGGGAGAATCATGGCTGTTTCCATGAACCCCTTGGATATTTCCTCTACTGAAGGATTGTGAGTGCCATGTGTTCTATTCTATACAATGCCCTCAGGTATGATGGAAGATACCATCTATCAGTGGCATTTAGGAAAGGTGTAGACATGATTTTGGGAAGGAGTTTTATCTTGCAGTTTTTCTCCATTCCCAGCACGTCCTCTGTCTCACTCACAAATGATGACTACTTCTTCTCCTCCTCCTCCTCCTCCTCCTTCTTCTCCTTCTTCTTCCCCTTCCTCCTCTTTCTCCTCCTCCTCCTTTATATCCCACCAATTTCTTTGTTTGGGATTCAAGGTGGCTTGCAACAGTTAAAACAAACCTTAATTTAAAACATACATTGTACAAAAATATACAGCATACAAAACTTAAAAAAGCAAATTAAACCATCATAAAATTGAAATCACCTTTGTGCTTCTAATTCTGCCAAATGATCCTGTAAGGGGGTGCAATGCAAACATAATGTTAGGGCATAGATGCTGTTCATTAGCATTTTTTTTTAAAAAAAATACTTGAACCTTAAGGTCACCGTTGAACAGTGGAATGAATGAATGAAGGAAGGAAGGAAGGAAGGAAGGAAGGAAGGAAGGAATGAATGAATGAATGAATGAATGAATAACTTGCACCAAAGAAACCTTTTCAACAAGGAGTACAATGCATCTACCTTGGGAGTTACAGAATGAGTCAGACAGGAGATGCTTGGAAGACAACAAGACCTGGACAGTAGATCATGAAGAGACATCACTAGGAAACTCTACACACTTTCGGTTCACAGAAGGCTTTAATTATTTAGCAAATCAATTTGTCACTGCAGGCAGGCAGTTCTCTTTCAGCACACAGTCTTGGAATTATTGCTTGGGGCTTCATTTGAGTTCTGGAGCTCATTTTCAGTGTGAGAGCTCAGACCCTGGACCATGTTAAAGGGCAAAAATAATAAAGGATGCACCTCCAAGCAGGGTGTAACTGTTAATTAAATCCTTAACAATCAGTGCCAAAGTAATGGTTTCTCTGGGATGGAAGTGGTGAGTATCCAGGTCAAATGGCATGGATCTAAATCAGAATGGCACCAAATAATTTGATGACTGGACATCTCCTTTTGCCCCAGGAAGTTTCTTGCTTTAAGAAGACAATTTAGAAATTATATTTACCCTCAGGTCTACTGTGGATATTTGTAGCACTAAATAGCTTAGGTCACTCATTTAAATGAGGAAAGGTGAGATCCACAGTGAATGTTGGGAGAAATAAAATTATTCTATACTCAATGAAAAATGAGACTGTCACTAGAATGGCCATCCAGTACTTTTTGCTGTCCCTATAATCATCCTTTTCAGTGAATTCGTTTGGTAACATTAGTCTTCATGTCTTTAGAGTCTTGGCTAGGACATCAATAACTTGAAATACGAAATTCCTAAAAAAAGCAGAGAGTATTGGCTTACTAATGAAAATAAAATTTGAAAAATAATGTTTTGCCATCCTTGCGCCAAGATCTGGTTTGAACTCAGAAGCCAAAACCCGCTGTAAATTATATTTAATAGCTGAGACTTCTGAATCCCCCGAGGAAAGCAATGAGGTTTTCATGTCTATTAGACACTGCTGGAAGGATTTCCTGAATAGGGAAAGTAATACAATACCTCACAAATATGTCACACTTATTGGCAGCCTCAAGACTGAAGAAATGATTGGGAAAGAAGGATAGATTAAGAAACAGGAATGTACAGTTCTTAGGCTGCATCTCCCAAGATTTTCAAAATTAAAAAAATAAAAAAAAATAAAAATTGCCACGTGCTACAAGATTTCTTGCCCATGCATGAGATTGAAAAGACTGACACCTTTTTTTTTGGGGGGGGGGGAGGTTAGGAGTCAGCAGTAGCAATAACAAAATAACATAGAATTAAAAACCACCCCACTGTCTGGCATCCTGTAAGTGAATGAAGATGTCATAAATCAAACTTATATCATTGTAACTCACTTTTTTGTTTGCTGCAGAGATCAGAATTCATTCCTGACTGCATGAGACCAAAGTCCCCCATGTCCCACCGTTTCTCAAATGCTGTCCTGCGAATGTCAAGAACAGATTCCACTCACATAAGATATAGTATTAAGCTATACTTTATTGTAGGTCGGATACATGTAACAACTTTAGTGACCAGAATGAAGCAATATGAATGTGAAAGCATCGTCAGGCCTAAACTCCATCACATAGTTCTCAAGGGAACTAGTTCTTATCTAAGGAAGCTGCATTACTTTCACCCAGCACCAGGCACTGTTTGTCTAACAGCTAACAAGCTACTACTACTATATCTCCCATCATTCTGTTGGGGCAGAGTAACTATCTGACAGTGAACCTTACAATTTCCTGGTCAGCGAACACTGGGAGGAGCACAGACAAGTGTTCAGATATTTTCCTATAGTAGAGGAAAGAGAAATGACATCACTAGCAGGGATCTCCAGATAACCATTCCTATGGTTATCTGCCAGTGGGTGTACAGCCCACCACACAGTGCTTAATCTTGTCTGAATGGCAGGAGTGCATGTCAAAGAATTCCCCACTTCCCAAACCAAAAGATGTGCAGATAAATCTTTGAGATGGAAGGGTCTTCGTTTTTTTGGCTGAGGTGAGTTGAAGCCTGAAGGCTCAAAAGGAATACTTTAAGCCTGCAGATGTGAGGATCTTTGAATTTCAGTTATTACATCCATGAACCAATTTGCATTTGGCATGGTGACACTTTCCCTGATTATGCTTGCAGCGGACTCTTTTGGATTATTCCTTCTTGTTACTGCTTTTAGCCTAGTGGGACTGTCTGATTTGCCCTTAGTATGGGGCCTAGCTATGACCAGCCACAATTTGTCATTGATAAGATCCTAGTGGGCTTTGGCGTTATGGAAGGTTCTTTTTCTAAATGCCATTATCATACTGATTGGCCTCATTATTACATGTTAGGATACTAAGGTGACTGTTTAAGTGACATTCCTCATTCAGATAAGTCAACTGCACTATTCCCATGAAGACAGAATACTCTATTAGCTGATTGGCAGTGGTTCTGCCAGGTTTTCCCTCTCTTTGATATTTCTATTTACATGAACAAAATCCCATGGACAATTACATCACATGTGTAAATCAGAAAGTACATAAGGAACAGATGTAAAGGATCATAACATAACAGAATTTGATCGTATTAAATAATTAAGAATCATAGAATCTTGGAGTTCAAAGGGGTTACAAGGACCATCTAGTCCAATCTCTTGCTCTGCAGAAATACATCACTAAAACACTCCTGAAAGATGCCCATCTAACTTCTGTTTAAAAACCTTGAAAGAAGGAGAATCTATCATCCTCTAAGTCAATCAATTCCATTGTGAAACAGCTCTTAACAGTTAAAAACAGTTAAAAAAAAATCTTTCTAACAGTTAGGTGGTATCTCTTATCTTGTAATTTGAATCCGTTGATAAATGAGTTTTAGTTCTGGAGCACCAGAAAACAAGCTTGTCCCATCTTCCCAAGATAGTTATCATGTTACTTCTCAGTCTTCTCTTCTTCAAGCTAAACACACCTGGGTCCCTAAGTCATTCCTCATAAGACTTGGTTTTCAGACCTTTGATCATCTTTTCTCCATACTCTGTTCACATTCCAGCTGACCTGTTCCAGCTTGTTGTTCCCAACTGTTTCAGGAAATTATTTATCTTGACGCAGGAGGTTACATTAGAATGGTAGGGGTTTGCACAAAAAGTACTGGTTGGAATCTTGCATAGCAGTTACAAATGCATAACCTAGAGTTATGCACTTGTGACTGCTTCGTATTCATGACTCCTACCTTGCTCTTAATTTAGAGGATATGTGGGGATCATGAAAGTCTCCAATTTTTCACTTACTGGGAAGCAGCCTCTGCAATCAATGGGAGTCTGTTCCTCTGGTAATTGAGAAGCAGTCAGTAAAGGGTTCCCCTGCCTTGTGCAAGTGATCCATGCTGAAAAGGGGGCATTGTGATGAGAATCCTATTTCTTCCTGTTGAACTGGAGGCTGCTTATGAGAAGGATTCGGAAAGTTATGCACTTCCTGAGTGACGGGGAAAATACCTCCATTAATTGCTGCGGCTGCTGTCCAGTAAGTGGGGATGAGGAGTGGATCAGGCTGGAATTCACTGTGGACCTGTGTAACTACTGTAGATATATAGCAGCATAATTTATGTTGGATTTCAGCCACTGTTTCCAGGAAGCCACTTGTCTTTATGAGAAAGGTTGTGGTTTTCTATGCACTCCCCCCTACAATCTCTTGCTATAAAAGTCTTGCACAGAAAACAGCAATCTCGAACAAAAAACCATGAGCCTAATTTTTGTGCAAGGTTGTTGTGCAATGTTGATGCCGTTTGCACAGATTTTTCTGTGCGAAATCTTTATAATGCTTTTCTTTTTGCAGAAGAATTTTTTGGTATGATCATTGGTGTGCAATATTGCTAGTTTTTCTATAGAAAACAGTAATCTTGCATCCTCACTTAAAAAAACCCAGACATTAAATAGTGGTGTTTTGCACAAAAAAACACAATTCTTGTGCAAAAAAATGTGCATTCTGCAAAGAATAATTTCCAACAACAATTTGGGATGCGTGAATAGCATGCTTGCATTTTCCTACTCCTATATCTTTAAAGTGAGGGACTGAATGTCCTTTACCATTTGTTATCTAATCTGAATTCTGTTTGGGGTCCTTTTATCACCTTCTGGCTACTTAAACATGCAACTTGTGATAATGGTAAAAACCAGACAGGCAGGGTTAACATCAATACTCCACTAAAACATTAAGTATTGGAATTTCAGGATATTTATATGGAAAGGTAAGCAGGCTCTTTGTAATCTTTTAGGCTTTTTATTGCATGCAATGAACATATATGAACATGCACAGTCCCCTTAGGAAGAAACACAGATATAACAATGTCTGAGCATTTTGCTTTTACCGCATAACAGTACATTGTATGTACAGCATCATACATATATTTACATTCCTGGATTTGGCATGTCAGAAATTACAATTTCCTAAGAACTCAACCTCTGTCTCTCTGACTCTTTAGCAGACATCTCTATAAAGATCATATAGTGGAACATTACTAGCTTAAACAACATAGCTTTGCCATTTATTCATTAAGAAATACCATCTCTTCTATTGAGGAACTGTACATCTCTAAAGAAGCATCCAAGTGGTAAACATCTTTGGACATTGCTAAATCTAACAGCATCCATTGTTGTTGTGTACCTTGAAGTCATCTCTGCCTTACACAGACCCTAAGATGAGTCCGTCACACAGTTTTGTTTGCAGAATTTGTTCAGCAGTGGTTTGCCCTTGCCTTCCTCTGAATCTGAGAGAATATGACTTCAAGATTAGCCAGTAGATTTCCATGGCTGAAAAGCAATCTGAACCCTGGTCTCCTAGAGTCCTAGTCCAGTCCAACACTAAAATCACTACACCATGCTGGCTCTCGATAGCATCTATTACATAGTTATACACAACTTTAAGGGGCCTGCATTACAATGAGAATGGAAAATATATCTATTTTCACATAGCTCAGATTTCTCTCTTGCCAGTAGTGTCTATCAGAATGTCTGAGTAGTTTATCAGTCAGCATGACAAGGAGGCTGTGTTGCAGCCTTCTCATAGAATCAAAGAGGCCATCCAGTCCAACCCCCTGCCATGCAGGAACCCCCATCAAAGCACTCCCAACAGGTGGCCATCCAGCCTCTGCTTAAAAGCCTCCAAAGAAGAGGATTCCACCACACTCCGAGGCAGCATATTCCACAGCTGGACAGCTCTGAACACCAGGAAGTTCTTCCTGAGGTTCAGGTGGAATCTGCTTTCCTGCAGCTTGAATCCATTGCTCCTTGTCCTAGTCTCTGGAGCAGTGGAAATCAAGCCCGCTCCCTCCTCAACATGACATCCCTTCAAATATTTAAACATGGCTATCTTCATATGTTCTTTCTTCATATGTTGCAGACTGCCAAAGCTGCCTGCTTGCTATCTGCTCTTGGCTTCTTCTATTCTCTTCCTACCCCTGGCCAAGCCTATCAGCTGTTCTATCTGATCCAGTCAAAACAAAGATGCTGATGGTACCCTGTTTATGTCAACAAACTGCTCCTCCATTCAGATTCATGGAGAAAACATAAACAAACCCAGGTACTGTTAGAACATGGCCTTTGGTTTAATTACATCAGGAATTGCACCTGCTAGGAGGTTATTATCAATTGAATCTGCTCATTTTTCAATGTTAATGGTGATTATGGCATTCTCATCTGTTTGTCCGCAATTGAATAGGTGTTCTGCCTGGAATTAGGGTGTCACTTTTTTCCCAGTAACACACACAGGCACACACTTTTAATACACATAGCTTTCTGCATGGTATCTCATACTCTATATGTTATACTCTACATCTTTCAGGGCTGCTTTAGGTGTGACTTCCTGCATGGCGGGAGATTGGACTAGATGGTCCTTTTGGTTTTTTTCCCAAATCTAAGTTTCTATGATTCTGTCATTCTAAAAATGCACTTACATGAGCCATGATCTGATGACAGTTTTAAAACAGAGAGATGTGCAGCTTAATGAAGGTCCATTTATCCCTCTGAACAAGACACAGATCATGTTTACTGTGTCTTGTATTAACTGCAAGCACATACATAAACACACACATGTTCTCCTGTGAAATGGATATGATTATAAACCCTCAGGAGTTATACTGAACACATCAGGAAAGCTGGGCTTTTAAGTTAAATCCCACTTTTTTTTCTTCTGGGGTCCGTATGCCTGAGTTCTATAAATAACCTTTTCCCATGGTTTTAACTGTAATGATTTTTTTTTTTTAAAAAAACAGATTAACAAGAATCAGGTGTAATAGTTCCCCTACCACCATACTCCCAGTGAGAAGAGTCAAAAATAGAACATATCAAAATGTTCAGGGCACCCAGCTAAGAAAGATTTTAGATGCAGAGGACATAATTTGCCTGTGCAAACAAATTACTTTCTCTTCATCTCTCCCTAGCCAGTAGTCAAAGAGACCTACTTACAGACACATTTTTGTATGAGTGAAAGATACAGGCAATTTCCACACTAGACTGTTATAGTGTTATTATTCCACTTTCAACATCCTATGGAATCCTTGGGTTTGCAGTTTAGGGAGGGGCCTCAAAGTCTGCAACCCCCAGGATTCCATAAGATGTTGAAAGTGGAATAATAGCACTATAACAGTCTAGAGAGGAAATGGCCATAGTATACCAAGTTTTCGTCTTAGCGACCTCTCTCACACTTCATGATATGATGCTGTTGCTGGATCTATGGTAGCATTTCAGATGGCGTGGTGAGTTGTTGCAGGAAAGGAGGGATGTCCTTGGATATGTGTGCAGTCATGTATTCAATTATACTCATGGCTTAAACTCTTGTAGAAGCATGATAAGATCTGCTTAAAAGACAATTACATAACACCATACTCAGTTCTGACTACTATAAAATGGCACATACCAAAGAAAAACTGAAAACATCCTACATCCCCAGACAGAATTTAACCCATTTCTATAATAATCAGGGCATGAGTTATGCAGAAGAAGCTATTGCTTTTGATTGTAATAAAAGCCTTCTCAAACTGGCAGATGGAAAGATCTCAGGGCAACATACAACAAAATCAATTACGCAAAACAATTTAAAGTTTAAAACAAGAAAAGATAAGTTAAGTAGTCCAAAAATAAAAACATACAAAATAATGCAAGAAATTAAAACAAATTAAGATGATTTAAAGCCATGCACATGTGCAAAGTGCATAAAAATAATCAGACTCCAAAGGCTTTAATAAAAAGCTATATTTTGGCCTCATATCAAAATGAAGCTAAGACCAAGGTAAGTGGGCAGAGGGTGTTCCGCAGCCAGGGTGCAGCAACAGAGAAGTCCCTTTCCTATGTCCTCCTACCATGTATTTCCCCCTTTAGTGGGTCAATAAAAAAAGGCCCCTACAGCAGACTCTCTGTTCTTGTCAGATACAAATGGGAGCAGTTGCTTCTTCAAGTGTTGAGGTCCCAAGGTTTTGGGACTTTATTGATTTATGGATTATGGAGACCTACATTTCTGTTTCCTTTGCATCTGATGTAAAGGATGCTTGCATAGGTTCTAAAACACACAGCCTTTAATAAAAGGTCTTCAGTCAGCTTGAAAAGCAATTTTTAACTATTAATTATCTGTGTAAATATTGCAAATAAGTGTTAGCACTTAAAATCCTAGGGTGAACTGGAAACCCATCAAAGAAAAAGGAGATGACTCTAGTTTCTTGTTGATTCTTTCCCTCATTTTGAGCTAGCTTGTCACAAACAAGAGTGAAACTTGAAAGCTGTGCTATCATATCATTCATTTGACAGAGGAAATAGAGCCTATCATTTATCCTGGCACTATACCAAATAGTATCATCTCTTCTTTAAAAATCACCCAAAAGCTGCATTCCTCAGCTAGGGATAGGCTGATATAAATTATTCTTTCCCACAAGAGAGAACAAATAATTCAATCAGTTTTCTTCCCACTATATGATCATCTATGGGGTGGGAAAGAACAGTAGTCTTAAACTGCTCACCATTTTCATAGAATCATAGAATCATAGAAATGTAGAGCTGGAAGAGACCACACGGGCCATCCAGTCCAACCCCTTACCATGCAGGAATACCCTCAAAGCACTCCCGACAGATGGCCATCCAGCCTCTGCTTAAAAACCTCCAAGGAAGGAGACTCCACCACACTCCGAGGCAGCATATTCCACTGCCGGACAGCCCTGACCGTCAGGAAGTTCTTCCTGAGGTTCAGGTGGAATCTCCTTTCCTGCAGCTTGAATCCATTGCTCCTTGTCCTGGTCTCTGGAGTGGCAGAAAACAAGCCCTCTCCCTCCTCTGCATGGCATCCCTTCAAATATTTAAACATAGCTATCATGTCCCCTCTTAACCTTCTCTTCTGCAGACTGAACATACCCAGCTCTCTAAGTCTATCCTCATAGGGCATGGCTTCCAGGCCCCTCACCATTTTGGTCGCCCTCCTCTGGACATGCTCCAGCTTGACCATGTCCTTCTTGAATTGGGGTGCCCAGAACTGGAAACAGTATTCAAGATGAGGTCTAACCAAAGCAGAGTAGAGTGGTACTAGTACCTCCCTCGATCTAGACAACATACTCCTATTGATGCAGCCGAGAATTGCATTGGCTTTCTTGGCTACCGCATCACACTGCTGACTCATGTTCAGCTTGTGGTCTATTAAGACTCCTAGATCCCTTTCACATGTACTACCATCCAGCCACGTGTCCCCCATCCTATATTTCTGCATTCCATTTTTTCTACCTAAGTGTCAGACCTTACACTTCTCTCTGTTGAATTTCATTTTGTTAGCCTTGGCCCAGCTCTCCAATTTGACCAGGTCATTTTGAATTTTGATCCTGTCCTCTGGCATATTAGCAACCCCTCTCAATTTGGTGTCATCTGCAGATTTGATGAGCATGCCCTCTATTCCTTCATCCAAGTCGTTGATGAAGATACTGAACAGCACTGGGCCCAGGACAGAACCCTGTGGCACCCCGCTAGTGACTTCTCTCCAGGATGAAAAGCAGCCATTGGTGAGCACCCTGTGGGAACGGTCAGTCAACCAGTTACAGATCCACCTGACAGTAGCCCTGTCCAGCCCACATTTTACTAGCTTCTGTGCAAGAATGTCGTGGGGAACTTTGTCAAAGGCCTTACTGAAATCGAGATATGCTACATCCACAGCATTCCCTTCATCTATCAAGCTAATAACTCTATCATAAAAAGAGATAAGATTAGTCTGGCATGACTTATTTTTGAGAAATCCTTGTGCTCTTTTGTTGCTCTCCTCTTGGCTATTCAGTGCCCGGCAGCAGGCAGGGAGGAAGAATTCTGAAGGTTATAGTCTTCCACAATCCTGGTTCAGCATCATTGATAGGGTAGGGAAGCAGAGGCTTCATTACCCACCATGCATAGCAGGATGGTGGTACATCCAGAAATCTCAGGGTGAGAAATCTCTACATCCAGAAATCTCAGGGTGACTAACAACAACAACAACAACAACAACAACAACTATTATTATTATTATTATTATTTAATTCAAAACAATAAATAATAATTTTAAATATTAAAAACAGATTAAATAGTTTGTCAATTAAAAAAAACATACAAGTTAAAATTGAAAATGATGTAACTATTGGACATGCACAGCCTAGATAAAATCAGTAATGCCTGAAGGCTTTAATAAAAAGCCAGTTTTTGACTTGATACCAGTTTGATCCCAATGTTGGTTGGTGCCAGTTGGGGTGCCACCAGGATGTCACAATAGATGCCTAGCCACCACAAAATCAAAATACTTGCCCAAATACTGAGTGCATACATCTGGGTCCAAGGAGGTCTTTTTCAGGAGGGCACACTACTGCTTTTTTCCTGGTACTGGGCACTTCGCCTGACATAGTGAGGCATTTACCACCTTTACACCCATAAAATCAATCCGCTACTGCTAGATCTTAAAAACCAAGATAGGCAAGACTGAGGACTACAGGAGGTGGGTTGTACCAATTCAAGTGTCTTATCTTCATCATCAGACTACAACAACTGAAATTGATGCTGAGAAAACTGACCAAATAGAGTACCTCTCCAGACTCTGAAATAGCTGTGGCATTGAGTTCTGAAGGAATGCAAGTTACTTTCTCCTCAAAGTGGGGATTGGCCATTTTAATGAGTCCTCCACCTCTGCAGGGAGGATCTGCTGCCACCAAACCAGACTTCACAAGGAATTGATCTGACCATGACAATGGGGTTGTTGTGCAGCTCCCTGCCACAACAAACAAACAAACAAATAAACAGATTCTCCTCCATCCATTCAATAACAAAAACTAAGTCTAAAATATATCCTCTCACGTGCCAGGCCAATGATGTACTGAAATAGCCTCATGATTGTCACAGCAGCCACAAAGTCTTGAGCAAGCCCAGTCAGGACTGCCTCAGCATGGATGAAGTTCTGGGGTTCTCCAGCACTAGTCTGAGACCACTGTGGCCAGCTTAGGTGGAGTGGATGCTGGGGTGTGCAATGTACCAGAAGCATCCCTGTTCAGTGTTTTTGGCCCAATACAAGGTACTTACCCTTAAAGTCTGTGCTAGAATGGAATATGCTTCTTTATGAGAGTGATAGAATTCTGGATGGATGGATGATGGATGATAGATGGATGACAGCAACTCCTCCCCCTGACCCCTCAATCCAGGCTAAACTATATGCTTAGATGATCTTGGTTCAGTTTCCTATACCTCACAATGCCCTCCCTTCCTCCAACGTAAGCAGAGTAGATAGAGAAAACTGAGTGAGGATCATGGAGTCTGTAGCCATCCACAATCTCTACTTGGCTCCACTTCCCAGTGTTAGGATGTGGCATACATCAAAGTGAGGAAGATCATCTTCATCTAATGTGTTCTGATAACTCATTGACAATGATGTAGATGTCATTGTCAAGCATGAGCTATTCAATACCCCCAGAAGGCATTTTGGAGCATTTTTAATGGATCCTTGAAGGGCTCTGGGGCCATAAAAATGCATGCAACCCATAGGCCACACTTAGCCCACCTCTGAGCAAAGCTCACAATACTCATTCTTGTTCAGTGCCCTCCCCTGCCCCCCCCCCCCAGTCAGGGATTCCAGGCAGGGAACCCTGGGGAAATGATCAGCCCACTGCAAAGATGTTGCATCATGCTCCAGCTGTGGGTAATTGCAAGGTTGCATAAGAAACTGGGGTCGTGTGCAGATGGCAGAGGGAGGTGTGCAAACCTCTACCTGATTGGTTGTAAATATGTATATAAGAAAGCAATCCCCAGTACGTATTTGTCTGTTGACCAAACCGGTGTCTGGCGCAAGCCTTTGTCTGTCCATTCCATGTTGTGTATGTAACGGAACTCTGCTGCAAGATAAAGTGCCTCCTGTTTGGAAGAAACTCCTCTGTGTGTGAGTATCCTTACTGGGGAACAAGGCTGCTGCTGTTGGCTCGCTGCCCTCTGATTTTTCTGCTGCATCTCTGTGGGGCTGAAACTCCTATCATCCCCCAACACCCCCCCCCCGCTGACTATTACACAGCATGATGAGGGTCAGGAAATAGGTGAGAAATGGCCTTAACAAAGCTCCTTGAGGTTTGTTCTCCCCAGTCTTTGGATATTTGGTGGAACTCACCAAACTATATAGCACCATAAGCAGGTTTTGGCCAGATCCCCCTAACCTCACTTAACAGTAAACAACCACTGAGATTGATAGGGGTCTGTTCCTCTGTCAATTGAGAAGTGGCTGCACAGTTCTTATCCCTTCCTATGAGTAATCGCTATTGTGACAGTCATAAAAAGGACCCCTGTTGCAAATTCCGCTCATGGTAGAGACAGATCATGTGAGGGGTTGGAATGTCAGCCATCTGCTTCTTGATCAACAGGTGAGTAGATCTCTGTTGATCCCAGGAGCTGCTTACCAGTAAGTGGGGTTTGAGGGGCTACATAGAGATTGTGAATATGAAACAATTACAAATGTATAATTGTAAGTTACATATTCATAAGTTCCTAAGAAGATTCCAGTCATTTCTTCTATACCTATCCTACATGTTCCCCTCTGCTTTTGCATTTGTCATATCAAATGCTTCTATGTCTTAGCAAAGGCCATGCATGTATGAGCATGATGGTATCTTGGAGGAAGAATTTGTCTGGGAAACAAAAGATGCCACCCCACAGCTGAGATTTCCTTTCATCAATAAATCATGCAGAAGCCCAACCTCAAGTGAAAGAGAGAACGAGAAGGAACTGTTCCCAATGTGATGCTGCTGTTATTAAAGTAGCAAAGTGAAAGACTATGAGTAATGCCTGTTATCAGGAAAAAGGATTAGATTCAGTGTCAGGAATATCTGAAATGTCATCCATTTTAACTGAGGAAGGGAACGGGGAGGGATCTGCTGTAGTGCCTTCCAGCTGCTCTTTGTTTTATGCACTAGTTCTGTCAAAATATCAAGGTTATTGCTTTTTTTTTCTTGATATTTATGGAAAATTCATAAAGTCCTAGCTACAAGGCTGTAAAAAAAATTGAAAACATAATATAAAACAATCCAAAACGTTGCCATGATATAAAATGCTCAGCTACAAGTGTGTACTCTTGCTTTGGTTGTTGCAATGCCATGCTCGGAAACAGGTGCTTAATTCTCATACAAATCAATAGGACTTGAGTGTGAGCAACAAAGGTTGTAAACATCAGGATGAATGGTTAGAAATGAAGAGCTTGATTCATAAATGAATCAATGTGCTCAAATCACAAATCAGCTAGTGGTGTGTGTGTATGTGTGTGCGCGTGCGCGTGCGTTTTGAGGGGAGAGGAGTGCTCTACATAGAGCAACCTGTTTATATGATGCTGCTATTTGAAACTGTTTGTGTCAATAGTGTGAAATTGAAGGACTGTTAAAACACACAGACACTGAAGCTTCTTTGAATGGCACCCAGACCATTGCTCTGTATCACAGAATCATAGAATCATAGAGTTGGAAGAGACCACAAGGGCCATCCAGTCCAACCTCCTGTCATGCAGGAATAGACAGTCAAAGCACTCCCGACAGATGGCCATCCAGCCTCTGCTTAAAAACCTCCAAAGAAGGAGACTCCACCACACTCCAAGGCAACATATTCCACTGTTGAACTACTCTTACCATCAGGAAGTTCTTCCTAATTTTTAGGGAAAATGTCTTTTCCTGAAGTTTGAAGCCAAGCTTCAGGAAGTGAAGTGTAGGGACAGTGTGGCCCTGGAGCTGTATGTGGACTTCAAGCTGTTCTTGTGGCCCTCATTCCTTCCAGACTTCTCATGCTCCCCTTTTTCTGGTGGCAAAAAAAAATAAAATTAAAATTAAAATTAAAGACAGTGAATTTACTGGCTTGGAAACTTCCTGGAATGGCAATATACCTTTTAAATAGATAGGAGGGCACCTTTGTACTGTTTATCATAATAAATGCCATTTTTTTTCAAAACCAGAAGTAGACTTTTTGTCTATGGAATTCTCTCCCCCCCACCACCTTATTTTCTTTCTTTTTTGACATACTGTGCAACCTCTGGTTATCTCAGTGGCAAAATAATTGGTCTCAAGACCTACTGTAGTTGCCGACCCCTATCTAAGTTAATGCTATCAGCTTTATCCTGTAGCAGCTCTTTGTGCCCTTCTGATGGGTAGATTCCAACTCCCAGAAGCCTCATCAAGAACAGCTAATGATAAGGGAACATGATTTTTGGAGACCAAAACATCTGGAGGGCTCAGGTTTCCCCAAACCTGCTCCAGGTCTTGGTTCCCAATGGGGTGCCCATGAAGGTTGTCTGAGGTGTTCTCAAAACAGTCTTTTCCCTGACCCTTCCAAAGCATTATTATAGTGCACATCACCATTTTACAGGATACATCACCATGTTGCAAGGCATAGCACCAGTTGGGAGTGGAGCTTCATGCTTACCGGCTTCATTTTCCAAGAATATCTCCAGGCTTATGTGGGAACTTTTTTTATAAAAATTTTTTTAGAGAGACCTATGTCAAAGGAAAATGGCTGGGAATAATATCACACTAGCTTAGGAACATGAAGTCAGGAAAAGATAGGAAAGATCCAACAGGGCTGTTGGTCAGGATAGTCTAAAGTTTTCTGAAGCCTTCTGGAAGTAGCAGGGCCAACTGTAGTGAAGAAGGACGTTTTACGCATTGATCAGATGAGTAAAAAGTGGGTTAAGAAACCAGGGGCCTTTTCACTCTACATAACTATGCTATCATGATTCCAATTTAACTGTTATGGCAACATCCTCTTGAATCTTGGAGTTTGTAGTTTGGTGAGGCATAAGAGCTCTCTGACTGAGAATTCCAGATACCCCCTCTTTACACTGCAAATCCCAGGATTCTATAAGATGTAGGCATAGCAGTTAAAGTGGGATCACAGCACTATAATTCTGTAGTGTGAAAGGGCCCTAAGTATTAGTCTGACAACTGGAATAAATTAATTGTTTACCATTTGCAAATCCACTTGTTCTTGTCTCTTTCACAGACTCACTCTTTCAATCCCCCTCCCTCCCTCCCTCCCTCCCTCCCTCCCTTCTCTCTCTTGCTCATCTACATTCAAGCCAAACATCCATATGTGAAAAAAGGGAACAGTCTTCTTCCCAAAAACCATTGGCATTTAACATCTCTCATGGTAGCTTCAGTAGCAATAATTTGGAAAAGACCTAAGGCATGCCACATAATAACTAGTAGGTAAAAGCAACCTTTATAGTGCAGAAAGCAAAAGAATAATATTTTTGAGATGACAACTCCCCCACTTTTTTTCCCCAGGCTTTTAAATCATGTAGTGATCCTACATGAGTAAAGCAGGATTTCTGGTGTAGAGGTTTACCAGGAAAGCTGAAGGAAACTTCAGGATGGGGATGGTACAAAGGCATGCCTACTCCTACAGAAATTTGTACTTTTATTGATCCTTACATAAGTCCAATATGAGCAACTTGTGGCCCTCCACATGTTGCTTAATTCCAACTCTAGTCAGCCCTAGGCCTCCAGGAGTAGTAGTTCATCTTTTCAGTAGGCCAAACACATACTTTTAAATCAGTAATGGACTTTGGCAATCCATCTAGCCTTTGGAGAGTCTCAGGTGCAGAAAACTTGCCACTGGATGTGCCAAAAATTGCTCAGCTCTGTAACTAGAGGAAAGTGTGAACACGGCTACATTTTACTATAGGAAAAATGCATTTGTAACCAAAAATATATATTTTAACAAGCACACAAAATGCACACTGTTGGAAAAAACTGTACATATTTATACATGAAAAGGCATTTGAATTTTTTAAAGGTTCATTTTTTTAAAAAAAATCACAAACCAAAGTGGAAACAGAATGAAAGAAACTTCATGTTAGAAAGATGAGCAATCGGCAAATTTGTCCATTTACAGTAAGATAAGCTTAGACATAACATGTGAGTGTATGTGTGTGGTTTTAGCAGAGAGATACACATGTGAATCAATTCTAACGGCAAGGCATGCAAAGACCATTGGTCAGTATCATGTGTGTAGCGAGTAATTTCCTGTAAGCAAGCTTGGTACATGCGTTTTTACCCACACCCACCACTCCAATTTGAATGAAAGAAGAATTCAAGTGCACTCTGAGATGAGACTTCACTGAAAGAGTATAATAAGGTCTGTCTTCCATTAATATGACATACCACACACAGCAGAGCACCGCAAAATAATGAACAATATTTATTCCTATGTCAGTTGTATTGATCTTCCAATAAAACAGTCAAACTTAATGTACACCACAGCTGTAATTAAGTCCATTTAAGAAATAGTGGTGCTGATATCTAGCCAACAACAGTATAATTGGGATGTCTAGTGTGCTGAAATACTGAAAAGTATATTAGCATCACTTCATCCTTCTCTAACACTACGCTTCCTGCTTGTTCTGATTCGGCGCTGTGACTGCACCCAGTGCAAGGCAGCAATTGCTTTGACCAATCAGTTCAGAGCTGACATATTGTGAATACTTTCCCAGTTGTAGTGTCATCCAGGAACCAGTTTGAAGTGTGGCTTTTGCCCCTGTTGCCTGACAGATATTATTGCAGTTAGAGATGTGTGAACCTGTCAAATAATTTCTGCAGATATTCTATTATTCTATTATTATTGTTATTGTTACTCTTTACACAGTGGAATTAGTGCACACAGCACCTTACAAAGTAAAATAACAACAACTATGCTAAGGGCATACAATCTAACACACACACATACACGTACACACAGGGGAAGGAATTAATGTGTGTGTGTGTATGTGTGTTTGTGTAAATTGTGTGTAAATTGTTGTTGTGTACCTTCAAGTTATTCATGACTTATGGCAACCCTATCACAGTATTTTCTTGGCAGGATTTGTTCAGAGAGGGCTTGCCATTGCCTTCTGAGGTTGAGAGAGTATGATTTGCCCAAGATTAGGGATGGGACGAATCCAGAATTTTCCAAATCTGAATCCGGATCCGAATCCCTGGAAGGTTCTGGGAATCCACGAATCTCATGAATCTTGAATCTTTTGAATCTTTTTTTTAAAGAAGGGTTTAAAAAGCAAGGGAAAGAAGGATAATCTTGGGCAAGACACGCTCTCTCAGCCTTAGCAAAAGCCTAGGCAAAGGCAAACCTCCCTGTGAAGAAATCTGACCAGGACAATTGTCATAGTTTTGCTTCAGGATCTCCCCAGACTGAAAATGGCCCTTTGTACACAGGCAGGAAAATGTGGATTAATCCCAAATTTTCCTGCCTGTGTTAACAGAACCACTCCAGTACAGAGATAATCCAGGTCAAAACTGGCTTTTCTTTGCATAGCTCCTTCTGGCATCCTGGGGTTTGTAGTCTGATGATGCACCAGCAGACTTTGGCACAGAAGGCTGTGACACCTTGTAAAACTCCAAACTCCCAAATTGTGTCTGAAAGAGCTTTGCAAGTGAGCTATGCAAAGGAATCTTTCAGCTGTCCTTGACATCTCAAGCCTGTAGCCTCCAGTCAAGTGCTGAACTTAAATATGAAATGTTGAAGTTAAATATCTTAGAATACAACCCTAGATGTAACTTGTGAAATTGTTAGGAAAGGCCATTATAACTCCAAGAGAAAAATTCACCTACTTGTCATCTCCCCTTGTGTGTCTAGCCTCCCAAATTTTCAGGTGTCCTGGTCTCCCAGGTTTCCAGGCATCCCGGTCTCCAACAAACTGTTTGGGTGGTGAATTCGAAAGATTCGGTTTGCCTATTTTGGCACAGGGACTTGGATTCCCAAATCTCAAATCCCTACCAGGGATTCGAGGATTCGTTTGGCCCATCTCTACCTGAGATCATCCAATGGGTTTCCATGGTCAAGTTCGGATTCGAACTCTGGCCTCCCAGGGTTGTGGTCCAACATCAAACCACTACATTGTGTTGACTCCATAAAACAAATTATCCAGCTAGAAATACAAACAGCAACATAATATGATATAATGTCTTCTTCCACCCCACCCCTTTTTCCAGTCTCCATTGTTTCCATGATGAATTTTCCCCATACAAAACGCATTAGTTCAATACATTTTTTTTCTGTTCTTCTCCCCTTCACCCCAATTTCATGTGCATCTGTATGTGTATGTATTCCTTGGCTTTGGCAGGGACGGACAACTTTGGAAGGTTCAATTTCTGGTCTCCGGCACCATCCCACAGGTCACAGTAAGCCTGAAAATAGCTGCTGCTGTCATTCCTATATCCTTATTAATCAAAAATAGAAATGACAGGTGGATTGTCCGAATCTGAAGGCTCTGATAAAGTCCCAAGATCTGTTTAAGGCCAAAACTGCCTTTCCTGAAGGCTTCAACAAGTAGAGAAAAAAAATCATGTTATTTTTTCACATAGAAACATTGATAGGGACCACAAGAGAAGGCTATAGGCAGACTCCAGTCTTCATTTATCCCAGCCCTGGACTAAAGTATATTTGCCTCTATTTTTGAAACACACACATTATTTTTGGCACACTTGCCAAATATGTGCATTTGGTTGTGTTGTTGTGCGTCCTCAAGTCATTTCTGACTTATGGTGACTCTAATGTGAACCTATCATGGGATTTTCTGGGGGCTGAGAGTGTGTGACGTGCCCAGGGTCACCCAATGGGTTTCTATGGCCAAGCAGGAAAATGAACCCTGGTCTCCAGGGTCATAGGTCAACTGTCAAACCACTACATCATGCTGGTCCTCAAAGGCAGGATGACGTTGGGAGTGTTGTGTGCCTTCAAGTCATTTCTGACCCTAAAGCAAATGTGTTATGGAATTTTCTTGGAATAATTTGTTCAGGGGAGGGGTTGCCATTTTCTTCATGTGAGACTTTGCGCCTTTCCATGGATCTCTTCATGGCCTTATTTGAAATGTTCTGAGCAAAAATAAAATGCTTTCAACACTTACAGCTCTGTGACAAAGGCCCTTTTCACACGGCGTTTTTCTGGAGCGTCACACGATTGTGAGGAGCGATCCGTGAGACACACTCACAATTGCGCAATGCTCCAGGGGCTGGCAGGCACTGATCTCACACCTTTTCATTTTTGGCTAGAAGCTGAAAATGGTGCATGATTGTGCATCGCTCACAGGCCCTGCACACACTTACCTGGCATGCGGAGCCTCTGGAGCCACACTGGTCACACTTCCTGCCCCAGCGCAGCCTGGGAAACTCCCAGACTGCGCTGCAGAAGGAAGAGGTGGGGCTCTTGTGTGAGCAGGCAGCTTGTGTGGAGCCAAAGGACTCCGGATGCGAGAGCCTCTCACCAGAGGCTGCTCGCGCGATCGCAGCGCCGGAAGACGGTAAGGTGCGGAAAGGGCCAAATTCTTCAGTTCCAGGCAAGTGGGGTTTTTTGCTTTTTTTTTAAAAAAAGTGTAGTTAAAAATAATTTTTTTAAAAAATAGAAATGATTTTAAAATTGGATCGTACCAACAACTATTAAATATTGTAGAGTTCAAGCTTAGCTTTGCTTTTTACAGCCTAACATCTCCATGTTTTGACAAGAGTTTTTTAAAATAAATAAGAAACAAAAACATGCATATTCTATTGAAAGGAATAAGCCACCTGTACATCCCAAGTTCCAAGGCTTTCTGTAGATTTCTACCAATACTGGACATCAATAATCACTCCTGAAATGCATTTGACACAGGATTAATGAGTATGCATCTACCACCATAATTTCAAGTGCTGTTTAGGAAAGCTCAGTCAGCTTCATGAGGATATTTATGATCTGCTGTAAGTAAATTGTAGGGTTGTATTTAGGAAGATGAATTATCTTTAAAAAGTTTAAAATATTTTTATTGCTTGCTTCTTATTTCAGCTTATTTTAACTTACTCCGCTGAAATGTTTCTGAAGGCTGAGCTATATACCACACTTAACAGCAGAATCAATTGTTAGTCAAGCAATTACCTGACCTCTAAATTTCTGAGATGTTTGGAAAAGAAAATAAGGAAAAAAAATCCAATAATGCTAGAACAATCATCTTTCATGTTTGATAGTAACCGTTCATTCCCCAGTTTTTTTCTTCTGCATTACATCTGTGGTGCTCCAGCTTCTTCATACTAGCGATCGCTTTACAGTTCATCATTAATACACTAAATCTAATATATATATAACACTGAAAGTGCTTGAAGGTACTTGAAGTATCGCCATTCCAGTATAAAAATGAGGAAAGATTAGATCTGGAAAGGTCAATGAAATAACCTATCCCATGTAATTTACAATGGCTGGTACACTCCCTTGGGTGTTTATGAGACTCTTCTGATAATATTTAATATCTGTCTTTGATGAGACCTCATCCAAATTAAAGTGTTTCTTTCCCACACTGTCATCATCATCTTTTGTGTATGCTGAACCATTCCTTTCTCTTTCCTTTCTGAAGAAGGACTTTGTCTAAGGAAAAGTAACAAAATGAGATTACTACCACCAGGGAAAATCTGTTCTCCTAATGGCAATGGGATAAATTCCTGATGGATCTGAGGGGTAAGGAATATGGACAATGACTCCTGTAAATCTTGCTGAGATTTAAACAGAAATGGATTTAAAGAGCATCAGTGGCATAGCTTGGCACGAGCAGGGTAGAGATGGCAGCAGGAGGGGGCAGAGGGGCGAGGGCGGGGTGACAGCGCATGGGAGAGGGGTGATGTCACACGGGGGCAGGCATGGAATGGCAGTACTCCCCCAAAAAGTGCTGCCCCCTCTCCCCCCATCATTACACGACTGAAGAGCATGTGGGTAAGAGAGGATGGTGCCAATATGTCAAATATTCAAGCAGCATTTGTCACCAAATCATTTCCTGCAGTATAATTGGTATGAAATGTTAGCAAGAGGAGGCACATAGGGTTGCCAAATTTCAGCTCTCCAAATCTAGACAGTCTATTTTGCATAATATGCAGATTGCTGTAACTCTTGTGTGCCTTGAAGTTAATCCTGATTTATGGTGACCCATTCTTAGGGTTTTGTTTTTTTTTAAGATTTCTTCAAAGGAGGGTTGCCATTGCTCTTCTTTGGGCTGAGACTGTTTCCATGGCAGAGCAGAGACTGTTTGTCTACCTGGTCGACTCTTTCAGTATATTTCAGCTGTGTAACTATTTGTATAGCAATCAGTGATTTGAGAGAGTGAGAACAGCATAATATGTGTAATTGTTAGAGCTGGAAAATGGAAAGCCAAGTTTAAATCCTTCTGTTCACGAAGGCCATTTCTGCACGAGAAGGGAGGAACGGTTCATTGTATGTCAAGAGAATTGTTTTTATACTCCGATTCAGAAACTGAATTCAGAAATTCGAAACTGTGCTGTCTGCACCCCCCGCCCCCCCGCCACCTTTTACATTATACTACTGTGGAGAACAGTGGTTGCTGCATCCATAACAGCAAATCCCTGGCCACTCCCATTCCCGTCCCTCACCCCCCCCACCATCGCTAATTGTTCTGTTTTTTTTAAAAAGACACACACATTTTTAATACACTTCTGTGTTGCTGTTTGTGCATAGGAATGTTGATATGTGGAAAAAAACATATTTTAACAGTCTATTACCAGATCCACTCTCTTCCCGCTGTCCGTTTAACATAGGAAGACAATAATGACGGCAGTCCGTCCTTTGATGGGCACAGAGAGATAGGGATGGAAGTAATGGAAGGGACAGCCTGGGAACACCCATGGCTGGCCAATTCTGTGATGTGAATTGATGCTATGCTTCTGCATGTAGGCAAAAACTGAAGCAGAACCGGTTTGGCAGATTTCACATACAGCGGTTTTGCATCACAGTGAACTGTAGTGAACTGTTCTAGGAGCTGAAAACATGCAGAACCACAAAGAAAACTATTAAGCTAAAATGGTTCAACGTGCAGATGGGAAGGTAAGAATTCGACACTGCTACTATGTATCAACCTCGTGCAGAAATGGCCAAAGTTTACTTGGTGATGCCAGTCATGGTTAAATGGTTGTTGTAGGTATAAATGGAGAGAGGAAGATCGTGTAAAGTAAACTGTGCATTACTGGTGCAATATATAGGAACCTGATTCTGAATGGGATACTTCATCTTGTGCCTGAATTGATGCTTCTAAAATTGTTCTTGTCTTCTGGAGTAGGTAAGTATGTATATCCTTGGATTGGGTTGCACTGCTCCTGAGGAAACTGGTACATTGGGAGTACTCTTGGTTTTATTTTTGTCTTGGGAGGCCAAAGTAGACTCCAAGTTTTAGAGTGCTTGAGGTCAGTTTTCACTGGTTTAACAGAAACCTTTCCTATCCTCAAATAACCAAGTCACAGTCATTTATGTACTGGTAATGAGAACCAAGACAGGCAGTGTAGCGTAACAGATTTCCTGCTCAGCCATTGAAGCCCACTGGGTGACTTTGGGTGTGTCACATACTTTCAAGCCCAGATAGATTGACAGGTTCATCTTAGGGTCACCATAAGTTCGAAAGGGCTTAAAGGCACACTGCAACACAAAATCTCCAAAACACCCTAAAGATACCAGATAGTATCTGATCTTGGAAGCTAAGCAGGGTCAGCTCTGGTTAGTACTTTGATGGGAGAGCACCAATGAATACCAGGTGTTGTAGGCTATATTTCAGAAGACGGAACTAGCAAAACCACCTCTGAGTACTTCTTGGCTAAGAAAAACCTATGACATTCTTAAGGTTGTCTTAAGTCAACAAATGACTTGAAGACACACACACACACACACACACAGAGTACTATATAGTGTACGAGAACATCTGAAAGGCATTCTTTTGTGTAAGGAAAAAAATAAAAATTTCAAAACAAATGCTAGTACTATATAGAAGTACTAGAGGAGACGTTGCCCTCTTCAAACCACCTTCATTTCATTTTGCTTCTACTTCTTTATAGAAAATAGTTCTATACCCTCCAAGTGCTGTTGTAACAATGTTTCCTACTGACTTGTAAGGTGTGCATAGTAATCAGGGATGATATCCTTTACATTAATGAATACATTTGTTTATTTATATATAACTAAAGAAATATGTATATATACACACAAAATATATATCGTGTTACCATCCCTTACATGCCTCATGCAGAAACAGGACACTGGCTGTGTGCTACACTTAGACTGCAGTCTGGGCCACTCTGTTTTGATCTTCTTCTAGGCCAGTAAATATCACCCCTTATACCTGAAATCTCTCTCTCTGTCCAACCTCTCACACTTGTCTCTTCACTAGCCTTATATGGTTCGTGAGACTGTTTGATTTCTTCTCTGTGTGTGTGTGTGTGTTGATTTCCAATAAAAACACCCTGTTTAAACTTTTGACTGGAGTCCTCTCTACAGTTAGTATTGGTACACACAGGGGAAAAGATCCTGCCTTTCCCCCCACCCTCGGCTGTTGCAGGCCTCCTTTGAGCTGTAATTTCCCCATTTTCTAAGGAGATGCTGGTGCTGCTGGTAAACCTCAAAGTCCCCCAGCTTTTGGGGTAACAATGAGGAGAAGCAGGCAGATGGAAATCAAATATTTGACCATATAGAAAAGTCTGTAATTGTTGCATTATTATGCTTTATTAGGATTGATTTTATTTAATATACTGACTATTGTGCAAAGTGGGAGAATGCTGAGAAGAGTCCCAGCACTCTTTGTGTCTAACTAGGCACGTCTAACATGAAATCACATACATGCATTAATGAACAAACATCAATCAGTCAAAGCACTGTCCAGGGCCCAGCATCAGCTTCAACAGTCACCAAACTCTCCTCTGAAACATTGATCCTATTGCAGAAAAATGGGAGGCCTGAAGTCTATTAAAGAGTAACTTCTGTGCATGTGTGCACATGTGTATAAGAGAGAAAGAGACTATTGTGTGCATAGTTCTGCTGTAATTCAAAGGGCTGTAGTTCAAGATAAACCTCTCCTGCTTGGCAGAAGAAGCAACTGGAATTGCATAGGCAATTGAAGGACAATAAACACCTGGCTAGCAGCCCTGATGATTTTTGTCCTGCCGGCAATGGTAAGGCAAGGTGAGGCAACATAAGGCAAGATTCTGATTTGCTCAATTCAGCAATGCTCTGCTCTGCTCTTTGCAAACATATGAATATTTCCTGCCCAAACTGCAACATTACTCTGAGAGAGAGTTAATTTATAGCTGAAACATACTGTGATACTTCTCTCATTAGCTGAAACACTAAAAGGCAGTTGCAGGATCATTTCTCACAAAACAATAGGGCTGTTTTGTTTGCTTTCTTTCTGGGCTCATAGACTAGAAACTTTAGTTGAGATCCTCCATGTTGTTCATAACTATGTAAATTATATAAATGTGGTTATGGATTGACTCCCCAAACCCACTTTGAACTCGTGAGATCCACTGTGAGTGGACAGAGGCTTGTGTTGCACTGTGGCTCAGGGGTATAAGAGGGCTAGCCACTTTGAGTCTGAACCAGCTAATGGCCCAGATGAGTATTGTATAGGGTGGCTAGAACCTGGATAAAATCTGACCAAACCAGGGATATGGCCTAGGTGTATGTTCTTCCTTTATTTTTAAAGGGGTGCAATGTTTTAATCTATGAAAATATTTCATAATATATGGTTGATTGCTCACCTAGGTGAAAAGGAATATGGTCAAGGAGGCATTACATTATTACATGAATGTCCAAACAAAACTGCATGTGGAAAAAGAAATGTGAGTGCCTTCATTTTCCTTTTTTTACAATTGTTTCCCATTCCAATTACTGGACACTTTGCCCACTCTAATTAAAATTTGACAGGTTGGTTTGACCAACACCATCAGCACCCTGGAAAGTGTTAGGAGGCACATGTATTTTGTGCCATTTGGATTCAAAGCACCGCAGTTGTGAGCAAGAGAAAAATAGATAGTCACTTCCACTGGAAGCAATGGGCACCTTACACAATGTCTGCTTTTAAAAAGATGCTACTAAAATGGGGATCCATTGTTACGTTTGCCCGAAGTTTGGGTGTTTGTTGCTGATAGAAAGAAACAAAATGGCTACAAAGTCCACGTCATTTCACTGGGAGACTATAAAGTTACAGAAAAAAGATTGGTTCTCCATTGAAATGGAAGGGGGGCAGAATGAAAATAAATTCAATTTTTAAATTAAGGTAGGAAGGAAAAAAGCTTCTAAAGGGAGAAAAATGTAATCCCTGGAGCCAAAACTGGATGTCTTTTAAAAACAGTTTTATTATATATGGAGCCTGGAGTCAAATAAAAGAAATTAGATTTCATGTACCAATGTTCATTCTGTGAAACAACTGAACCTTTCTTATAAGAAAAGACATGATGTTAGACATATCATAGTGCTCCTAGTTGAACCAGCTCTTGAATTAATTGTTTTTTTCTGCATACTTACACCATCTTCTTATCTCCATCCTCTATGGAGCCTTTCCCATTTTGAACTGTGTCCATCTTTAAAATTTATGATTGGGTTTCCCATTTCTCTCTTTTAAAGCAGCAGACTGGAAACCTGGGCTAAACTCCAGCATCAGGAGCCAATGTCATATCTGATCAACTGGGGTTGTTTTAAAGTCTAGGAAGTGTTTGTAGCATTAATGTAGATTTAATAGTTTTAGAAGTGACACTTCTACATGGTGTTCTTCAGCAGGGGAAGGAAATTTATTAGGATGATGGAAAAGAAAGAGTTTTATACAGTGCAGCTGATTGCTCACCGAGGTAAAAAGAGACGGTTTCATGCATTATACTGCTAGTTTAATTGAAGTCACTTCTGTGGATGTTTATCTTATTTAATGGCAAACGAATTCCCATATGGGTGCTATCCTCCAGACTGTTAAAAAAAATATATTCAACTGCCAAGTCATATGAACACGTTTGTAATTGAAGATATCTAAACTACGAAAAAAGGCCTACTTGGCCATTTGTATCTGCACTTACTTAAACATTGTGGTGAGGGGTGGGGGTGAGATGCACAACTCTACCTCTGACCAGCATAGACAAGATGGTGTTCCCATCATTGCACAACACAAATATCTAAAGGCCTATACCCAGCTTTTGGAAAGCCTGTGCCAGACACTAGCAACACTAACTTCCAAGCAACAAAGACAACTATAACTAGTTACTGGGGGAGAGGGGTGATAACCAAGTTACATTTCAAAAGGCAGAGATGAGGTAGAGGCAAAGGTCCTGCATATGTGCATAGCTCTGCCTGCCTGTTCTGTGTTCTTTCATAATCCAGATGCTGTAAAGCCAGAGAGGCCCATGCTGCTGTTTCTTACTAGTAAAGAAGTACAGGAAGGGGGATTCAGACCAGACCATAGAGAAGCAGCAGGTCTCAGCTCAGTGAATTGGGGGGTGGAACTAATGTACTCTCTTAAATGGACCCTTTCTGCAACACCCTCCCATCCTGCAATGGGGATGGGAGAAGGACAGGACAGTGACAATACTTCTGCATGTTGTTTTCACAATCCCACCCTTCTCCTGTCCCCAGGCAGTTCAATTGTGGACTAAATCATTGATGTGTTTTCACCATCAATGACAATAGTGCCATCATCCTGCACTTACCTGTCCTGTGGAAACTGCAGAAGCATGCTGGCTGCTCTTCGTGCTCCAGTGCAGGCTGGGAAAATACCTGACTGTGCTGCAGAAGGAAGACGTGTGGCCATCACACTCCCTTCTGCAGGGAGTCAGCCGTTGCCACTCCCATTGCAATCCCCACCCAGCAGAGCCACTGCCAGGATCCCCACTGGATAACTTCACAAAAAGGCAGGGTGTAGAAAGAGCCATGGAGTGCGTCAAACTTTTACTTCCCCTAGGAGCTCAGAGAAGTTAGATCTTCATGATTTTAATCACCTCCTTCTACCTTCCCTTCATCTAAGAAAGTGCAGCAGAACCCCACCCCCAGGCTTGTGTTACTGACCTGGCTAGCCCGAGCTTGTGGGATATAAAGATATCTCTTGATATCAATAATTCAGCCTCACATACCCATTCATCTCCACGTGCTTGCGAGGCCCCTGGACAAGCATGCACACAGGCTCAGCTGATAATCACTGTAATATTCCAACACAATATAGGCAGGCCAGAAATAGCCGACTCGCAGCTTTAGGAGACCTCAAGGCAAGTACTTCAATTAGGTATGCACGCAACTTTCAAAAGATCCTCTGCCCCACGCTGGCAGCTTGATGATCTGACTATACAATGCTCAAGTACTCCGCGTTTGCATACTGGCTACCCTATTGACAATTTGGCTATAACTCAATCATTCAAATTCTGACCTTTCGGAGGCTTTGTCTCCAGCCTCAAACTCATTGTTTTCCCCAAGTCAGAACTAGCCTGCGGTCACAATTCTCCTTATAAAAACCCCTGACTCTGGATCACTCTTGGCTTCCATCCTGCCTTACTGTGGCTTTGTCCAGTGAGCCTTCCCCTCAGCCCCACGTGCTGAGATCCATGCTCCCCAGCTTCTCTGCTTCTAACTGGGCTTCAGGACAGCTGAAGTATCACCCAAACCAACAACTCCTCTAAAAATCCCTCTATCCCACTCTAACGTTTATTTCCTTAGTTATCTGTGTGAGTGTGCTGCATACACTGTTTGATTGTGCTTTAATAAAACAATTATTATTAATTTCAACATCTGTCTCATCCTTGACTCGGCCTGACCCCGTAAACATAGGGTTCAAGATCTCGCTACGTTACCCTGCCTCTTGTATTGCTAGGCTGTGCTCTGGGCTAATTTCCCCAACTTGTAAAATTGAGAGCGCATTTAGGTGTCCCTCCCAGGATCCCCAGGAATCAGGGTAACACTTGACAGCATGGGGGATTTTGGATGGAGCCTCAGGGCACAAGAAAAGCCCTCTGTACCTGTCCATAAAACAGTCTTACATGCATATAAGTTGCATAAATCATTAACAGGATGCTGGCCTATGGGTGTAAAAAGTAGTAATTTCTTCCACAGCTCATTTTAAATGCATTTTAGAAGAATCTTGAGATGATTTTTTTCAGGCTTCATGCTATAATTTCTCCCCCTTAAAAACATTCAAAGAACTCTAATCTAGAACTTCTTCCACTGTTCATATGTTTACCTGCTCTTCTTGGCTTACATGTAATAACTGTCTCTCACCTTAGTCCCTTTAACCTTTGTCCCTTTATGACCATCATACTGACTGAACTTGTCACCACATCACCATATCCACAAGTTTTTCATTTCCATTACAATTCACACTCCCACCCATCTATAAATTTATATGTATTTCTCTTCACAGAGGCTTCATTCCCTGCATCTAATGAAGTGGAAATTTCTTTTTCTCTAATAGTATCAAACGTACTACAGAATTCTGTTTTATTTTTATTTTATTTTTTTATGCTGAAACACACTAACAAAGCTATGTCTTTGAATGTTATTTAATTTTAGACGATTGCTGTTCCTGTTCAGGTAAACACCTTCGATATACAGGTTGTCTTTTCAAAGCCATACCAAAAGAAAATTATTATAGAGATGGTAAAACATACAAGCAGCTTATTTTAACTGCAGCTGAGCCAAAATTTTTCTTTTCCTCACCCCCATAGAAACAGAAAGCCTCTTTGGAGATTTTACTCCCACAAAATTCTGTGTATGTGTGTTTGTGTGTGTGGTGAAAGAAGATGCTTTCTCTCACACTTTTGCTTTCCTCACTCCACACACCATTGACTCTCAGAATAACATTTGATCCAAGATGCCATGGAAAATTCACAGTGGTGGCCTTGTTGCCAGAGAGTTGTTGCTCCTGACTCTTGCAGGTGCAACAAAGAATCCTCCAATAATCTGTAAGAAAAGAAAAAGAAACTACACTGCTGCAGATGCCAACGCTGAATTCTACTATTGTGATATTGTTGTCAAATTTGTTTTCTTTCTGGAAAAATTCAGTGAAATATTGGTACCAAATCCTCTGCCCACTAATAGAGGGAAGAGCTTTGAGAGGCTATTTGCATTTAAAACTCTAATGTCAACCTTTTTCTGCCTTCCTAGTATTTGTGTGTGTGTGTGTAAAACATGAATATTCTGTCTTTCCATCATGATTTTTTTATAAATAAAACAAAGGAAAATAAAATAAAATAAAATAAAATGCCTTAAAGACTCACAAGTAAACAATCTTAATTAAAAGTATGAGCAACATCAGTTGTCAAAATCCTTGCAAAGAACCCCATTTTTATTGTCATCCACTTGTTAAGAGAGTGTATTAGGTGCATATTTATTAAGGTAGTGTGGTGATATAAGAAGGAACATAATCTTATTTATTTGTTTGTTTGTTTGTCTTTTCCCTAGCTCTGGAACCCAAGGTAGCTCAGATAAGTTAAAATAGTTACGGAGAAAAATACATAAAAAATTAAATGATAATTAAACTAGCAATAGGATTAAATGCGATTTAAAAATATAACCATTAAAATCAAACAACAAATATATTCATTTCTTCCTGACCCTCTTTCTAGCAGGGGCAGTCCTAACACTAGACAAAGTGAGGTATCTTCCTCAAGTATCATGAAAGGGAGGCAAGTTGGCAGTCATTTAATTTCTTGTTGATATATTGTCTACCAAAAAGCAGAGATCTTTTGTTTGTGGGATCTTCTGCCTTGTGTCTCAGTGTGAGTTTGGGTCACTTTGGTGTCTATGCCCCTGGACCTAGCAGAGTAAGGGATACATTTGCTGCTTTGCCTCAGGCAGAGAAATGTCTTGAGCTGTCCTTTAATATGCAACCATAAGTGCTTTCATCAAAATAACCCAAAATTAACGTTCAGTGTATCCAAGTGTATATGATCAGACTCACATGGGCTCATGTGGTTGGAACCCACCATGCAAAGTGAAAAGCACAATGGCCACAGACTTATAAAGCCACATGAACCAGCTCTTAGTCCCTTTACATGAGTTGCTTTTAAAATCAATGAACTTTGCAGGGAGTTTTGAAATTCCTTCTAGGATTAAAACTACTCCTGGCCATCAGCCAAGGATGCTATCACTCCCAGACAGAGACACAGGGGAAAAAAGACCATCCACATATGACAATGCTTTCTCCTTTCTACAGATGTATTTTTAGAATTCTGATTAGATGATACCAGAGATACCAGTCTCTGCCTTCCAGAACTAAATGCAAGCATTAAAACATCTAATAGTTTAAAATATAAAGAATCACAGCAGTCTACACCCTATCCGTTTAGTTATTTATTTGTCCCTTCTCTATTGTTTCTTTAATATTAGTTCTGTAGCTCCCTGAAGAGGGTTTCCTGTTAAGAAGCTTATTTCCTTTTTACTCAATACCATATCACATTGTTTGTTTTCATTTATGTCCTTCCAAATCTCATACGTATATGTATATATTTGTTTTCATTTATGTCCTTCCAAATCTCCTGTTGACTATTCAACCCTACGCACATACCTCACCACCACTGATCAAATTAAAACATTGCATTTCCCTGGCATGTTCTAATTCTAACTGCTTGGCTGAAACAAATTCTTCAAACGCCCTGACAAAAAGTTCCAGGGCAGGGCAGCTTCTCTGGCACAAAAAAAAAAAAAAAAAAAAAAAAAGTCAGTTTGGCTGACAGAAAACCTCAAATAGGCCCAAGAGACATGAAGCATTGTCTGCTGCTTTTAGGAAAGAGACAAAGTTGGAAAAAGTTAGGGATTTGGAGACCTCAGTTTGGAAGGGTGACAGATGAGGGATGAGAGAATGCCTAGATGAGCCAACAGATACATATGTGGGAACTATTTCCTTATGTTTTGGTCCCATATCACTTTGAGAGTATCTGTAGTAAGTTACCACCTTAGCTGGCTCTTCTCCTTAGCTTAACTTGCTAACAGTATTTGTAAGTTTCCACCTAGGCCCACATCAGCCTAATCATCATTGTACCTCCTGTATGGGCTAGTTATATTGGACTAAGATAATTCAGTTAACAGACATGTTAACTCTTTTAGCAAAGCCGTGTAAAACTGATGATAGAGAAGTGGTTTCCATACAGCTGAGGTGTGATGCCAAGTGAAATACAATCCCTCACTGTTATGGGCCCACGCAGAAGCTGTCAACAGAGGGAAGTTCTAGTGATTTCTCAGTGAGGGCAGAATGAAATAAAAAAACATTCAAAGGCAGCAGGATTATCAATACAAATGGCTGCAATTACAGTTTCTCTCTACCTCTGTTAAAAATGAAGATGAATACTACCATCTTCACTCAAAATGTTGTTGTGTACCTTCAAGTCATTTCCAAGGCCATTTCCGCACTAGACTGTTATAGCACTATTATTCCACTTGCAACATCCTATGGAATCCTGGGAATCCTCAAAGGCCCCTCCCAAAACTGCAAACCCCAGGATTCCATAGGATGTTGCAAGTGGAATAATAGTGCTATAACAGTGTAGTGCGGAAATGGCCCAACTTATGTCGATCCTAAGGTGAACCTATCAAGGGGTGTTCGGGGGTTGAGAGTGTATGACACACCCAAGGTCACCCAGTGGGTTTTCATGGACCAGAGGGAAATTGAACCCCAGTTTCCAGGGTCATAGTCCAATGCTCAAACTACTACACTCTGCTGACTCTCTTTACTCAAAATATCTCACAAGAAATCACACTGTTTTAGGGTGTAATATCATTCCACAGCCACAGCTGGAAAAGTCAAATTGTGGCCTCCATGGTCATAGGTAAAAATGGGGTTTAACAGTAGAAGAGAAACTGCTACTAGCAATTTTTAATAAAAAGATAGTGGAAAAATAGATGCTGAAGTCAGTGCTGCTTATATTGGTCAGCTCTCTATCATCTGAAGTTTCTTTCTTTCTTTCTTTTGTGGCCTACTGTAATGAAATGAGTATAAATGATTTTTTAAAAGGTATTCAAAGGCTGAATGAATAGAGAAATCCTCTGAAATGGAGAGGAGGTACCATTTTGCCTAGTAGTGGTCTTGAGTGTTTTCTTTTTCTTGAGTTGGGACTCTATTTACACTGCTTTTGTTCCATGGTATGTCATTGCCTACCCATAAACCTAAGTCTGTCTCTTTTCTGAATTAATCTGTGGTACTTAAGACGCCCCATGTATATATAAACAAGTAATACTGCTCATGAGTCTGTACTGGATCCCAAAAGGAAGGACTTAACCATTTACACTGCATATATTTATTAAAGTTATTATTAACCATATCAAGTTCTGGATCTTTTTCATATGTTTCCACAAAAAGCACAAACCAGAACATCTTATTTCCTCGGGTAACTAACATAACCCTGGAGAGGATTTCTTTCTAAATATGGTGACTTAAATTAACAGAATATGGCTTTTAAAAGACACTTCCTTTACGTCTTAAAACCACCAAACTACGGCCCTTTTCACATAGCATCTGCCATGCGAAAGAGGGCCTGGAGCCTCTCACAATTGCGAGGAGCAATCTGCATGATACCTTTGCAATCGCGCAAGGCTCCAGGGGCCAGCAGGCAATGATCACGCACCTTTGCATTTTTGGCTTTCAGCCGAAAATGCTGCGCAATCACGCATTGCTCCCGGGCTCCACGCACACTTACTTGGCGTGCGGAGCCTCAGGAGCCGGGCTGGTCGCATTTCCTGTCTTAGTGCAGCCTGGCAAGGTCCCAGGCTGCACTGCAAAAGGAAGAGGCAGGGCTCTCACGCAAGCAGGGAGCTTGTGCGGAGCTGAAGAAGCAGGGAAGCAAGAGCCTCTCAAGAGAGGCTGCTCGTGCGATCACTGCACCCCAGTGCCAAGAAAAGGTAGGATGTGGAAAGGGCCTATGTTTACTCAGAACTTAGCCTTTAAGTAAACTATATCAATTTTTTAGCAATACTACTGGTTACACTGCATGTTACATCGCTTTATACCAGCATACTGCATAATGAAAGAGTTCAAGTGTTAGATTAATTTATTTAACCAGAAGCTCAAATGTTCCCTCCGTCAGCATCATTCCCCTTTTCATGAGGCTGGGGTCCTCTTGCAGTAATGTTATAGTCAATGGAGAGCACTACTTACATACAGGGCTACCAGGAGGAGGTTTACTCCCCCTCTCCCATCTAGATTTGCCAGGTTTTCCAAACAACAATATGAAATAGGTCTCTTTGTTGCCTTGACAGTACATGTCAAGCAGGATCATATGAAGCTTGCCTTAAGGTGCATGAGGGAAACACCTCTAATGTGAGTTTGAGGTTCATAACATGATTAGAGATCTCATAAGAAGCTGGAATTCTCACAAGAGTCTGTTCTCTTGTGAGATTTGAGGAGAGGTTTATATAGGCTTGACTCATGTGCTACTTGCTTCAGTTTCCTGTGGAGCTGAAAGCAAACACCAACTGTACTCACACCAGATGGACCGCCACAGCATTAGGTATTTAACCTGAGGCAATTTTACTGTGTACAAAATGCTTAGAGGTTAGTCTGTTGTGAGTACGGGTGGCACTTGCTCTTCCTGCATTCCCCAGATTAAATAATAGTAATAGTAGTAGTAGAAGAAGTAGTAGTAGTACTACTACTACCACCACTACTACTAATAATACAGGATTGAGGCTGCTCCAAAGACAAAAATGTATGTAAGACAGTCAACCTTCAGGCCTCGTTCCAGACTGATGAGTGTCAGTACTTTGTACAAGCTTCACTTCTGTCTCATCAACCTTGCTTAATAATACTACAGGGTACAGCAATGGTCACTTGGATGGCTCATTCTTACCCAAATAATTTGACAGTAAAGAAGTCAGTGACAAAAACTCTCATAGGGCTACAGGAAAATGGTGACGTCTTTATGCTCAGGATGAGTATAAAGAATATTGTATATCAACTCTTTTCATCCAACAAGTTTACATCTAGCAACATAACTGAATATCTATATTTCCCTTTCCTTGATGCTGTTTCTCTGCACTGAGAAACACAAAATTGCCACTGATCTTCCTAACAAGCCCACTAATGCCCACATTTTGAGAATCTTGCTTCTCTAAGTATCAGACACATCCGTAACACTGAGGAAAATTATCACAAAAAAACAAAGAGACTAAAAAACAAGAACAGCTGTTTGCAAAGCATACTGTCCATATAACATCTGTTGCAATATCTAAACAGCAACCATCATTTCTGGAGAAATTCTTCTCCATGTATTTGATGAGTTGACCAACAGTCAGAACATCATTTGTGTTAAATTTCCATCCAGTACCCTCTAATTACTATACAGTTATCAGGGACTATACTGAATATCTTGCTAAAGCCATTACCAAACCTCCCATAGAGCTTTTACCAGCTTCCAAATCTATGGGGGCTGCTAATAAAAGTTGTCCTCAAAACACCAGTCAGCAATCCTGGAATATATCTTTTTAATTCCAAGTATTGTATCTGCCCATATCTTGAGAAGATAGGCACTTGTAAAAACACCGTGACTGGCAGGACCTACTATTTGACACAAAATATCACTTGCTGTTCCTGCAATGTTATTTCTGAGTGGAGCTGCACAAAATGCCATCTGCAGTGCATAGGGTGAGTGATGACTAGAATTACCAGGTGAAATAAGAGACAGGACTCCTCTATGCTTAATGGTTGTGTAGCAGAGGAAACTTCAGCAAGGGCTTGCACGAAAAGTAACCTATTGAAATTCTCTCTTTTACACAACTATTAAAAGTCCGAGAGTCCAGACTCTTATTTCACCTGGCAACCCTAGTGATGCCCTGGCTGCAAATTTCAGGAATCACAGGTCTGCAATCTGCAAAAAAGGAAGGTAGAACAAGTGGCCAGACTTTTCAGTACAGAGCACCATAGCCTGCTGATTTGTCATTTTTTGAGAATGAAGTATCATCCATTACATCTGCTTTGGAGAAAAAGGAAAATTTCTGGCTTAAAATCCTAATCCTAACACTATGTGGTCTCTGCAGGATAACACATAACATCATTATCCATTTTAAAACATTCAGTCTTTTGCATTGTTAACTTATCCACCTTGGTTTACCTTTATTATGAGCAGCTAAGGAAGGCGGAAACCAAAATGTCTTGCTACAACAGTTAAATAATCCCACTAGTTATTCTCTCCCCCTCCTTGCAGACACATAGACACACAGTGTCCTTTGAGACTGTCTGTCTGTCTGTCTGTCTGTCTGTCTGTCTGTCTGTCTGTCTATCTATCTATCTATCTATCTATCTATCTATCTATCTATCTATCTATCTACAATTTTCACTCCAGAATCCTCACGTTGATGGATGAGTACAAATGAATCTGAGATATACATACACACACCTTTGAAACACACAGAGAAAAACTGTCAATTTCAAAAGCCAATGCACTGCTTAAACAAACTGATCTCATCTTTTATAAACTCTCACTCACATCAAGTTCTGATGTAACTGATGACAAACCAGATATGGAATTAGGAAGTTGAGGACATTTGCAAATGCGTATTTCATAGATATAAAGATCCCTATAAAAAAGAGGTTAGTTAAACCTGTGGTCTGATATGACACTAATTCCCTGTCTAATTTAATGACAGTAGTTCTGTTCTAAATTAGCAAAATGGCTGTTCTGATTTGGATGCTGATATAGCTCTGTATCTCTAACAAAACATTTTCTCAATTTTATTTGTTTATTTATATTTCTTCTGCAAAAAAAAAAAAGAAACTTTTCAAAAGAACCTCCTCCACAGTACATAACTTGCTGAAACAAACAAACAAACAAACAAATATCTGTCATTTTATATAGGTACAACTAAAATGAAACTGAAGGACCTTTCCTGCAAATCCTTTGTGTACATGCAATTGATTATTCTCAGGCTTGCTATTTTACTTCTGCTCAAACTAAATGTCAATTTCATTAAAAAGAAACTCAGATATCACCTGAGTAAAATCTACTTCTCATTACCTTTTGCTGTAACTGTTGTCTATATTCCAAGCAGTCATAACAACTATCTGTATGATGTGGTTAAAGAGAAGTACGGTTATGTTTCCCTGTGTCTCACTTCACAAATTCTCTTTTGCAAAAGGCAGGAAACTGACTAAGGGGGAAAAAAAAATACATTGAGGATTTCTATCTGTTTGACAGTTCCAGTTCCTTTTTTATTATGTCTCCTTGGGCCCCTTGTATGTCATAACATTAACTGTTCTACATCCTCTAATACATCAGAGTTTGAAAAAGAACAGGGACTGAGAAATTTAAGAAGAACGTAAGAAAAGTCACGCTGGACCAGACTGAAGAGTTCTCTTGTACAACACTTTGTTCAGAGAAGACCCAATCAATTGTCTGCTGCCATGACACTTTACCCTCATGCTTGTGTTCGACAGCAACTGATATATAGAACCATATTTCCTTTGACACTGGAGATGATATACTCTACAAGGCCTCCACATTTATGAGTTTGACTTCCATGGATTTGATTATTTGTGGGTTTCTCCAACTCTTGCCCCCCCACATCAAGTGCTTCTTTTCTGAGGGAACTTTCCCTCTTAGAGGTTCCAATCAGGCTCTTTAAAAAACTGCCTCTGGTCCTCCTCCTCCTCTTCCTCCACCAGCTGCTGCCTGGCCATCTAAGGATGGTTCACAGCCTGATTTCTCAGCACCATAATCCCTTTCCCAATGCCTCCTCATACCAAAGAAGGGAGATGGGAGACAGAGAGGAAATATAGGGCACTGTACCAACCCTCCTGCCTTCGCTCTTCTTTCTCTGACCTGGTTTGGACTCTTGGTGCCCATTCACCCCACCATGCATCAGTCTGTGCTGGGGGAAGAAGCATGACGGCTGCGTGTCCGGAGCCTCCGCACTCAAGGTGAGTGTGGGGCACAGGAGGGACGTACGATCACACATCGTTTTTGGCAACGAGCTGAAAATGATATAATGCGTGATCACCCCTAATGGCCTTGGGATCATTGCGTGATTGCGAGGACTTCATGTGGAACAGTCTTCGCAATCACACGATGTTCCCAAGGCCATTTCACAACAGCACTGGCATGCGAAAAGGGCTTAAGATTACCTTCATGTCTCTTGGTTTGCAAGAGGGAGATATTCTGGCATGTATTCTTGACATTCATCCTATGTCAGGCTCTTTGTGGTGGGCCATTTGATGTTACTTCCTTTGAGCTGGGAGAGAACAACTATGCAAGGGATGGGATTTGATTTGCATCACTAAAGAAGACATTGCTGTCACAAAGGTCACAAAACATCACCATCTTTTGGCCTAGCCTGTTGAAGAATTTTGACTGAAGTCTAGCCAGAATAGGAAGATTGGCGTATCTGTACTTTCTAATTATTTCTCACTTCTCTTTCTGTGCTATCACCCTCTAGATGTTGCTGCTCCTCTTCATCATATTCAATGGTGAAGAATGCTGGGCATAGCAGTGTAACCAGACCTGGAGACTGCACAGTTCCCTCTTCTGATCTAACCCCACTCCTGATACCACCTAAGTCCCTCTTTTTATAGTATGGATAAACTCTTCTGATGGAAGTATGCAATGTTAAGAGATGAACAATTATCTGCAGTGTATTTGTGCATGGATGAAGCTGCCTGAATAAAACTGGCTCCTACATAAAAGATCACTCCAAGTCAGGATAAAAGGAAGTGTGGCATTGAGAGCAGCCACTTACTGACATCATAAATCTCGTAAACAATGGCCTAAATAACCACATATTTCTCTCTCCTACTTCCCTCTTTTAGTGGGATCTTTATTTAGAATAATAGCTCTGCTTCATAAAACATGAATCAGTGGTAATTTATCAGAGCTGCTCATGCATTTACACACACACACACACAAGCACAAACTTCCTCATATGAAGGCAATGTTTTGTGTACTGTGTAAAATGCTTCCATTGTCACTAGCACAGTTGTAGCACAGTAAAAAGAAAACTATTTCTATCTTTGATGTTATTTCTACTATAAAAGTGTTTCTTTTTCTTTGTCAAGCAATGCACAATAGTCTTTGTGACTGTGATATTGTAGGAATATGCTGGTACAATTGGTTAACGCTGAGCTAAGAAGATAGTCATTGTCTTTTCTGTAAAGACTCCCATAGCTCTTTGTTTCACTTGGGTACTTGCTTTAAAATATATAACTGTTAGGAGCATATGATGAAGACACAAAATAGAGGTTTTAATCTCCCCTCCTTTTGTCTAACCATGTGTCATTTAAAATATTAATTAGAACATATGGCAGGTAGTCATGTTTTAAGATGAACTTACAGCACTGCTGAACTGTCCTTTTATTTTCTTCTGTGTCTTCTTTTTCAGAAGTTTGTTAAAGATTTTAGTTATTTATGTTTCAGAGTTGATTTGCAGTTGCAAATGCCTTTTTTCAAGCTCTGGCATAGGATGTTCTCTTCACCAAGGTCCTTTGCACTATACAATTATAGTGCAATTATTCCACTTTTTAACTCTCCTGTTTCCATCCTATGGAACTTTGTGACTGGTAGTCTAGGAGGGCAACCTGGCTAAGAATTATAAATGTCCTCTCCCTATACTGCAAGTCCTGTAATTCCATAGGATGGAACCATGACAGTTAAAGTGGAATAACTGCACTATAATTCTGCAGTGTAAACGTGCCCCAAGTCTGAGTTTTGGGCTCTTTAGCCCAGTATTGTCTATTGGTTGACAATGGTTCTCTGGGTTTTCAGGTGAGATATTTTCCCCTTGTCCTCTGTGACGAAGCTGGAGACTCAGGCCATTTCCGCACTATGCTGTTATAGCACTATTATTCTGCTTTCAACATCCTGTGGAATTCTGGGATTTGTAATTTCCTGAGGCCAAAGAGCTCTCTGGCTGAGAATTCTGAATGCCCCTCCCTAGTCTGCAAGTCCCAGGATTCCATAGGATGTTGAAAGTGGAATAATAGCACTATACCAGTGTAGTATGGAAATGGACTCAATTTCTTGCCCTACTACTGGCTCACAGCTCCTTCCTCTCTGGTGACGTAACTGACAAAATTATACATGGTGATGGGTGGAAATAAATGAAAGAGTTTATCTGTTCCTCATTCCTAAATATACTATGTGAAAGTAGAGATCTCACAGACTTTTGGTGTCAACTGCTGTTTAAATTACTATATATTAAGATAATTTAGGTATACACTGTGTATAGGATAAGGAGCTGTTAGGTAGAGGTGAGAGAATGGAATCTCGACAGTGAGGGTGATTAGTCAAATGTCTGAAGGGATTTGAATAAAACTGGTGAACATTAGTTGGGATGACATTTCATATAGTCAGGGTACTTAGAGAAAGAGTGGAGGAATGTATAAATGGAGGATTAGGGTTGAGAGACTCAGTCAGGTTTAGAAATTAGTGAATGGTGCTTGAGTCTGAATTAGCTAAGAGTGGAGTGTATGAGGGAATGTGTGTTGTGTTCTTAATGTATTAAATAATTAAACTATTTTGTTACGTTCAACCTCTGTGAATAAAGGGGGTTTTGTTGTTGTTTTTGTATTTATACACTTTCAGTCTCCAAGGATGCTATGTATTGTAAAGGCTAGGTTCAGACAGGATGTCTGTGGTGGAAACAGTGAATAAAGAAGTTGCATAACTCTGCTTTGGTTAGACCTCATCTTGAATACTGTGTCCAGTTCTGGGCACCCCAATTCAAGAAGGACATAGTCAAGCTGGAGCAAGTCCAGAGGAGGGTGACCAAAATGGTGAGAGGCCTGGAAGCCATGCCCTATGAGGATAGACTGGGTATGTTTAGTCTGCAGAAGAGTAGGTTAAGAGAGGACATGATAGCCATGTTTAAATATTTGAAGGGATGCCATGTAGAGAAGGGAGTGGGCTTGTTTTCTGCTGCTCCAGAGACCAGGACAAGGAGCAATGGATTCAAGCTGCAGGAAAGGAGATTCCACCCGAACCTCAGGAAGAACTTCCTGACGGTCATGGCTGTCCCGCAGTGGAATCTGCTGCCTCGGAGTGTAGTGGAGTCTCCTTCTTTGGAGGTTTTTAAGCAGAGGCTGGATGGCCATCTGTCGGGAGTGCTTTGAGGGTGTTCCTGCATGGCAGAGGGTTGGACTGGATGACCCGTGTGGTCTCTTCCAACTCTACATTTCTATGATTCTATGATTCTATAATATCTCACAGATGTACCTTGAGGGCATCAAAGTGATTCCTACAGTCAGTGACCACAGCAATAGGACAGGAGAGGGTCCTTACATTGATGGCAGATGTGGGCAAAAGGGAAAGCCCTCACCCTTGTAGAACTATTTACATTCGGTGACAGCAGAGATTTAGGCAGAGCCTCACACCTGGTGGAAAAGTGATGGGTTGAGCCAATTTATGGATGTTACAATTTGATTTCAGTCCTAAAGAAAAATTGCAATTTTAGAATATTCAGATTAGGATGTAAAATCAGGTTTGTCGTCAGTGAAATTCATGGTTGTATACAGCTGGAACGAAAAGGAAAGAATCCGGAATTGCCTTGCTCTCTATTCTATGGTAACTAACTATTGAATAGTGCTCCTGTAACTTTCATCACTCAGAGCTGGTACTGCATTTCTGTACACTCTGCCTCCAGGAGTTGCCATCAACAATGATATGAGTGGCGATATTATCTACTATATAAAAGTCAAAGTTTGTCTGCTTGTGAGGTTGTCTGTTTGCCTGCGTCAGGCAGGTGAGGACCTCGTATGATTGGATGAGTGAGGTGAGAAGACTTCATATGATTGGCTGGCTGTGAAGATTCTATGGAAGCTTGGGGTTGGCACTTTAGGGAGGGTCCTTTAGAATTCTCAGCCAGAGAGTTCTTGGGCCCGTTGCTATGGAGATGAGGCCTACCATCAATAAGGATGTCAGAAAACATTTAGGAGGCATATGTGAGAAAAATTAAAGTGACATACCCAACATAGCCCATTTCCACAGTACAATGTCACAGTGCTATTATTCTGCTTTCAACATCCTATGGAGTCCTGGGATTTGTAGTTTAAGGAGGGGCATTTAAGAATCCTTAACCAGAGGTCTTTGGCCTCAGTAAACTACGAACCCCAGAACGCCACAGGATGTTGAAAATGGAATAATAGCACTATAACAGTGTAGTGCAGAAATGGCCATAGTTACAAGGTCTTTTTGCCTCACACAGTAGATTGTATGGGTTCCATATGTTAGGAATCTTAAAGTTGAAATTCAAAACAAAAAATGCTTCCAGAAAAAAGTAAAGCCATTGAACAAATTCAACAGAAAGCAAAAGCAGGCAAGCAAACAAAAAAACAATACATCAATGTCATCAGACAACACAGACTGAATTGCGGACTATGGGGGAAAGTTACAGGTACTAGAATAGGCCGGTTGCTATGGAGACATGGCCTAGCAGCAAGGAGGAGGACAGTATATTCCCGCAGGAACCCAACCTCTGTGTTAATAACTACGAATACAAATTTGATTGGAGAACATGGAGAAAATTTACAGGTACAGAAATAGGCCAATTGCTATGGACAGGAGGCCTAGCAGCAATGAGAAGGACAGTGTTCTCCCTCAGGAACCCAAACTGTGTATGTAAATAACTCTGAATGCAGATTGCATTGGGAAATATGGAGCAAAGTTACAGGACATGGAGAAGAAAGTTTGGTGAGTTCTTAAGAGGTAGTACACTAGTAAGAAATAAAGGCATGTTTAAATTTATAAAACAGTGGCTGTCCTTAGGCTCTCCTCTGATTGTTTTCACTGGAAACTGTCTAATTTAAGGTGCAATCCTGTGGTTCCTGGAACCACGTCCTGTGGCCACAGTGTACTATGAACCTCCCAATCATTTGGTCTTTCCATAGAAAGAGAATGCCCCACTTCAGAAGTCTCAGCTTGACTGAAAGATACAATCTCCAGTGCTGTGGCTCCTGAGACAGCCAAAAGGGCAAAGTGGGATGGAGTTTTATCAGAGCATATTGGGAGAAGATCTAAATCTATCGACTTGGAATCCAAAAGTCCTTCCATTCCCCAAAATGACACCAGAAGCTGGCATAGTTATTCCTCAATGAGAGTGGAAGGGAACATATTTTAAAAAGTTAAAAGGGGAATGATATAATGGGCCAGTGTGAACACATCAATTTTTTTTTTTACAGCAGTCATTTCTGTCCCATGGATGACTGCCTTCTCTTCCTACAGGTTTGCTCTCCTAGAGTACAATCGTGTTCTTGTCTCTTGAGAAATAAATCCCTTTGAAGTCAACAGGATGTGCTTCCATGTGAATGTGCAACTGGCTCCTTAATTATTAGTCCATCAAAGAGATCTGAAGCACTATCTTAAAACTACATTATTGCAGATGAGATTTCATAACATCTTTTCTTTTTACACTGTTCTCCTCTATCCCCCCTTTTTTTCTATTATTTAACTTATTTTTTATATAATTATGAGCCCTGGAGAAGAGTCTTGTAAAACTCAAAAGCTATCTCACAGCTTTGTGAATTTGATTTGGTCCTAATAAAGGTGCCTTCTCCTAAGAACTAGATTCTCATCTCCTTCAACTTTCTCTGGTTAGCTAAATACTATATTAAATCAATGAGACTTATAGCTTCAGTATATTGTATAATTGGAGTCTGCAAGATTAGTATTGTGTGTTTATACTGTTCCTCCTGATGACAGTCCATTATTTCTGATTAATTTAAATTAAGCTGGCAATTGGCCTTTTGGATCTAAGCTTTTGGAGCTATCTTACATTTGTTTGAATTTAGATTTTATAAATAACTCCTGCTTAACCCCTACAGCAGAAGCTTGAGTCAGCGTGCTGATAATAATGATGCATGGAGATAAAAGGCAGCAGGAGAATATTAGAGCAAAATGGATTAAGCTTGCTAGGGCAGCAGAACTCTGATGAGCTGGCATAATTCAGTTAGTGCTATGCAAGGTTGACTTATATAAAGAACCCATTAGATCAAGCAGGAATGGGGTGTCTTTGGCTCTTCAGATGTTGTTGGACTCCATCTCCCAGCAGCCCCAGCCAGTATGGCCAATGTTTAGGATAGTGAAAGTTGCAGTCTAACAATATGTGGAGGGCAGCAGACATTTATACCCTCCCCTACTACTACTTTTGTGTAGTAGTAAGCATCCATTACTCAAAATCTTTCTCAGTGGTCTCTTTCCAGACTGTGGGACTCCCTTCTATAGGGAGTCAGCCTCCTCTCTGCTCACTTTCCATCAGCAGATATTTAAGCCAGCCTTTGGTGTTTGAACTATGTGTCAGAAAGAAGCTTTGAATGCTGTGTCGTGTACTTTTATTTTTTATAATGTTTTGTTATGTTTCAAATGTATTTTAAACTGTTTAATTATGAGATTTTTTACTTCTTTTTTAGCTTTTGTAAAACAGGATTTTTAGGTGGGCTTCATTTTATATTTCTTTTCTTTCTTTCTTTTTATTTAAAGGTGCAGAAGTTTATCCAAATATGTTACTCTACAACAGGACATGATAACAAATTTGCCTAGCTATACTGCAAGAGAATCAGGTAACTAAATCAGCAACTAATCCTGCCTGTGTTTTTGCACTGTTATAGTGGACTCTAGGTTGAAAACTTTTAATTCATACAACCTCGGTTGCAGCTGAAGAGAGATCATTCTTCCAAAAAGATGCAACTTGAAAGGTACACACAGTCTAGGGCAGGTGTTCAGCTTTCTTCCCCGATCACCATGCAGAACTGTGAATGACCTTAGTATTCCATTAAGGAATAGTAGTAATAAAATAGATCTGAAGAAAGAGGGGAGGTATCAGAACCTAGGCATCGAAGCAGCACAGCGGACTTTCATATACATCTGTAGATTAACTTTGTGATCAACCAACTCCTGGATATTATTGAAATATAAAAATATAAAATGTTATTTTTTTTTTAAACTGCTTTGAGTCCCTCAACAGGAGAAAGGCAGAGTATAAATTCATATTTAAATAAATAATTATTAAAAATCCTTCACTACCCTGAAAAAGGGACAAGATGGAACCTTATCCCCCCCCCACCGCTCCCAATATGCAAAAGCCAGTAAGACTGGGAGAACTTCAACATGAATGACTGAACAGTGTCCTCCATCCCATCTGAGGCAACAGATTAGTTTAAGGAACTCCAAGGCAGGCTGTGAGCCATATGCAATTCTGTCCTCTAACAGAAAAGAACTTCTTTCTGGTGGCTCTTGATGAACAGCCAAAGAAGGCTGCTGTTACTACTCTACACTTTCTGTTTCCTGAGATGGTATCTCACTGTGTCTACTGGAAAGACTGGCCCTGATCACTTAGGAAATGAACTAGAGGATTCTTGCTGCGTCCTCATATTAGGAATGAGCAGATCCCCTTTCCCAAAAATTGTATTAGTAAATGTTTATTTTATGTTGATTGTTTATAACCTGTTGTTCCCACAAAGAGCTCAGAGCAAGAGGCATATCTTCATGATGAGGAATATTAGACTGAGAGACACAGATGAGCCCAATGCAATCAGGTGAACTCTATGGGTAAGTGAGTGTTTGATTCTAGTTCTCTGAGAACTAAGTGTGATCATGAGCCACAAATACTTTCACTCCATACAGAAAACTTGTAATTTCCTTCACAGCTCTATCTTTACTTTATAGCACAAGTGTTGTAATTCTTCATTAAACTTTTTCTTGAAGGAAGCAATAATTTCAGCAATTTTCTTCCTGCTGGGAGAAGGTATTTGAAAACTGAAGTTTCCAAAGGATATTTGCAGTTAGGAACTTATTCACAAGAAATTTTACATTTGGTTGTTTTGCACAGAAAACAGTATTTTCTGCATAGGAAGGATAATATTTCAATGCCAGAATAGTAATTCCTGTTCAGGAAATGCTGCTTTATGAAGAGAAAATGCCATAATTGGAGATTTATTCTTATGTAAAATTTGGAAAGAAAATGATTTTTTTTCCACAGAAAACAAAATTTTCTGCACAGGAATTAATATTTTTGCATTGAAATTTTATTTTCTACATAGAGAAGTGCAGAAAATGCTGATTTCTTTGCCAAAAAAACCACCTATGCATTTCGTGCAGACTGAGTCCTCAATTGCACAGGTTCTCATCAGTCCAGGACTCTTCTCATCAGTTTCTCATCACTCAAAAAACAAGTTTTCCAAACATTCTTCAAATAGTTTCAAATATTCTTTCCATCCCTAGAAGAGAAGGATCAATCTGCAATCCTGTTCCCAGCTCTTTGACAGACAAATGACCATAGGACGCTGCCTTCTTCATGCAAATTAGGATATTTCTGTTTGCATAATCTTTTTATAAATTCACTTTTATGCGATGCAATAATGGGCATCATGGCTTTGAAAGAGGATGAAACAAATTCACGGAAGTTACATCTGTCAATGAATATTTATATTTACTACCCCAGCTATATGAAACTTCCCATTGTGTGAAAATGGCCTATGAGAAGACCCAGTGTGATGTAGTGGTTTGAACATTGGATTACAATGCTGGAGACCAGGGTTCAATTCTCTGCTGGACCATAGAAACCCACTGCGTGACCTTGGGTGTGTCACCCACACTCAGTACCCGAGAACCCAGATAAATTGTCTTTAGAGTTTCCCTAAGTTGGAAATGACTTGAAAACACACAACAACAACAACAACAACAACAGAATGAATTAGTAAAGTCAAATAGAATTTAAATATATTAAATAAGTAATCTTTAACTGTATGTTGTACTTCTATTTAATAAATTTATTTTTGTATTATACACATGGGTGTGTCAGAACATTACAATAGTGTTTGGTTAAATTCAGACACATGGTGACTCTGGTAGTAGCAATGGTTCAATGGTGGTGGTGTCAAGTGGTGGGATTATACAAATAAAGTCTAGCATGTGAACCACAGGGCCATAATGGTGGGACAGGTGGAGGTCCTTACATTTGGTGCTAGTGGTGGGACAGGTGGACAACCCTCACAATTCCACATATGAAGACTGAGAATGATAAGGATTATACTAGCTGTACTCCACCTCATCATTGTCTTCTAACATTCAGGGTGAATGTTTACCATGGAGAACCTTCTATATCTGAACTCAAATTTTCCATTGTGTGAAGAGTCTCTGCAGACACAAAAGGTTCTCACTGAAGAATTTCACTCTCAATAGTAGAAAGGAGATGACAAAATGGCAGAAGTGTCTAGTGCTCACATCCTTCTCCATACACAGAGCCTATAGTGATGAAGAAGAATTAGTTTAATGCATGGTGGCTTCTATGCTAGTTGAACAGTGAACTCATCCTATGTTTTGCTTCATACTTTAAAGGAATTACCCACTGTAGTAAACTCTATCCCCAAAAGAGGTTCAGTACATTGGATATATAATGTAAAGTTTGAACTAAAACCCAGAGTGGATTCATCAACCCAATGACATCAGAATCATTAGCCAACACTGAGCCCAACTCCCTTCTTGATAAATCTTCCCCAAAAGCTAGGTGTTCCAACTCTACTTGAAGAATCGTCAGCATGATCTTAAAATTAAACTATCCAAAATTGGCACATTTTGAATCAGTGTTTCTGTAGATTTGATGCAACCCAATATCTTTTCACTCTCCTGAAAAGACCTTTTATGGAAAAAGAAGTGGGGGAACAGCAATGTACCTTTTAAATAGGTTTCCACTGTGCTATTTAACATACCCCCCCTCGTTTTTCAAAACCATTGGTTGACTTCTGACCACTTTCAATCCCCCCTCCCCATCTGAAACATTTTTGGCAATCTGTACATCCAGATGGTCCCACTGGCAGATGATCAGCCCTTACTGAAGTTGTCCATCCCTGCACTAAATCCTATGAATGACAACTTTATCAGTAGCCATTTCTACTAGTGATTTGTCAGATGCCTAAAATTTATCACAATATTCTCCCTCCATAATTTTCTCCGGCCCAAATATTTCCTGTGCCTTTGCTGTTTCCTCATGTCAAGCATTCCCAGCTCATCAACATCCAGCATGAGCAATTTATTTTGTCAGAAAGACTTTTGGAGTAAAATGAGCCATGTACTCCTGATCTGCAAGCAGACAACTGTGCAATAATGTATTACATGTCTATGTCTGTGATCTAATGGTTGTGCCTGGCACCTTGCTTGAACCTTTGATGATAGGTCGTTTAACATTTTATAATTCCCCTACCCTCAGGGATAAAGTAGAGGAGGAAAGCTTTCCCTGCCCTCTCCTCGAGCTCATCCTAAGACATTAAACAGAAAATGCATATTTCACTGAACAGATCGAAGATACTTACTAGCATTTTTTTTTTCCTGGCAAGAGTTCAAGACTATAAAGTGGCACAGTGAAACATGACACATCTGGCTGTATGTCAGCTTGCCTATCTTGCCTCTGGATAAAGTTAAGATGAGAAGCTGTTTTTCAGAATAACAAAACACTGATACCTTCCACAGCTGGAACACTCTATGTGACTTGCTTATACATTGCAGGTGCTGGCACTGACTTTGGATTTTCAATAGGAGATGTCATTTTTCAGAGATTGTAGGAGGAGGTATCTAAAACCTTCCTGCACTGAGCTGTCATTAGTGATTAGAGGAGAGATGGAATGACTGGGCAGCATCTGGCTACAGTAGGCAACTATCACCTTTTCAGATGTTCAGCATATGCTACAGTATATGTGTTACACAAAAGGCAAAAGCAGAACCATGACATAAGCGTGCTGGTGAGTTTTTGGTCCATTAGAGTACTGTCTGCTCTCTTGATTTCAGTGCGGTGGTAAACTTCTCCTGGATCTAGTTTGAATTTTAAATGAGCTAGGCACAACCCTATCACTGACGTCATTTTTAACATCTTGGATTGCTCTTTAATGTTTGGAACAAGAACGCCAGTCAAATTCACTGTCCCACTAACTTGGGAGCTACCTTTTCCCATGACAGATAATAATAATAGACTAAATGTAACTATACTGAGCTTCTACATGCATGCATGCATGCATGCATGCATGCATGCTGCAGCTGTCAGTAGACCATCTTCTTTAATTGCCACTGTTCTCTACAGCAAGGAAACTAAAGACAGTCCCCCTTCACTACATCCATTTAATTGTAATAGTGGTTTGTTTGGTTTTTTAAAGGAACCAGTGTGTTACAGTGGATTGAGTGCTGAATCTCAATCACTCATAAAAACCCACTGGGTGACTTTAGACAAATCACACTCTCTCAGCCTAAGAGGAAAGTAATGCCAAACCTCATTTGAATTCATCTTGCCAAGAAAACCCTGGTCACCATGAGTCTGAATCAACTTGAAAGCACATAACTCTTTTTTAAAGGATCTGCCAGCCGGCTCCATTTATCACACACGAGAATCACCCTAGTTGGTCAATGGCTTCTCTCTATCTGCCAGCCGTGTCTGCTTTTTCTTGAATCACAGGTGATCAGCAAAGGGGATTTTTCTCCCAGAACTGCTGTTAGTAGTGCAAGATTCTAATCATTATTTCAGGAGGGTGGGGAAGGTGAATCGTGTAGTGTGAAATCCTCTCCCAATACTCAGCAGAGATCCTGTTACAGATATTGGTGTTTTCCTGCTACAATCAGTGATGGAGTAAGAGGAATCTCAGTGAAGAGCATGGGGAACAAAAGGTTTTCAAGTCACAACCCTTATAGCAACCCCTGTGGTTTCTGTTTCTCCATCATTAAAGTATGTACTCTGTGAGTGTGTACACTGGCACTACTGGTTCCCTTGCCAGTGGGCTGATGAACCTGGTCAAGATGTTAGTCCAGACTTTAAAGGAATTATCCAAGATACTGAACCTATGGACAGAAAGTTAAACACCTTGAATAGCTCCTTTAATCTTCAGGTTAAAACCTGGGATGGATTCACCACACTACGGACTTGGAAGCCACTAGCCACTACTGTGTGTTTGTGCTGTAATGCGTGTGACAGAGAAGAGTATAAGTGTGTACTTCCATGTGCAACTGTGACAGACTCAATACCTGACAGTTGCAGCCCTTAAGTGCCTAAAGGTTGTATACTCTTGCCCTAAGCCATTGACTAAGCTAATTTGACAGACTGAAATGTTCGTATAAATGTTCATATAAAGAGTCTACTATTCAGAATGGACATATTTGAAATAAAACATATTGTACAGCATCTTTCTATGCAGGGATAGTGAAAGGTAGTTTGTTTGTTTGTTTAGAACTTATACCCCACCTAAAAAAGACAGAGGAAAGGATAAAAAGGGTTCTGTGGTGATTTTAGGGAAGGACTGAATTACAAAGAGAGATTTGTATTTTGGAAGCCCAAGTCATGCTTTCTATTACAAATCACTTAATGAAGTGAATTGGCACTGTTTGCCATGAAATAAATCCTGCCTAAGTCTAGAGATTCTTTTGAAGTCACAGATTTATCTCTCTCTCAATCTGTTTTCATTCCAGCTTACTTCTTCAGATATATGCAAAATAAAACAAGAAACAAGTCAGTCTCAAAATAAAACAAGGAACAGTAGTGTTCTAAAATCTAAAAGGCATTAAAAACATTTTTAAAACAGAAAAGACGGGAAAATTTGTGTTCCCCGTCACATGTGAGCTGACTCAGTTTTACCTACCTTTTGAACTTGTGAGCTTGTTACTTTTTCAAAGCCTAGAAGAGATTTCCACAGCAACATCTCCATACTCATTCTGAGTAACTCACAAGGCAAATGGTCTCTCTATACCTTTTTCAATTAAAGAACTTCTAGCATAAAGTTTAAATCTGAAAAAAAAGATAGATTTTTGGAAGCACGGCAGGGTTTCTTAAAAGCAATTGCTCCACTCTAAAACAAACAAAGTTTGTGCCAGTTGCATCAAGCAGATTTTCTTTTTGAGTTGGGTGCCAGTTATAATCAATAATGAGCATAGATTGCCATCCAAATGTCTGGATCCCTTTCAAGCCTCTTATAAAAAGAATTCATGAGGAATACAGAAATCCCCACGTCTCTTTGGAGCCAAAATCCCCATCTAGTCCAAGACTTTCCTCACTGGGTGGTCAGTGCCAGAGAGTTCATCCAAATATACTAATCTCAGTAATGCTAGTAACTACTGCTGACTCTATCCTTGTGAGTACGTGTATGCCATAACCCTGCTGCTGATAAATGGTTTTCCCTGCCGCATTTGTGTTTTTTAAAAAATTCTTACAGTAATTTGGCAAGCGTATTATACAGTAACAGATGCATGTCTCTTTTGTTCTTTTAAATGTGTACCGCTTATAAATGATTTGTTTCCCTGAAAATTTGACGGTTTAATTATTGGTTGTTTTAAAAGATAAAGAAAAAGAGGAGGCCTAAGGCAGTCATCTATACCATGCTTTGTAGCCATACCATACTTCCTATTATAGACTGGGATATATGCTGCTTATATATATATTAAATAAAAGCTATATAAAAATCCCCACCAACAGCACTATCTTTCTGTGGTGGTAGGATTGTGTGTTCCTGTGAAGAACTATGCTAATGGTTGTAGTGCTGCTGGTAGGGTCTCCCATGTCAGGCAGATTTTTGCTGAGCATCCGGACTAAATGTTCCAAACAGCTACTGGGTGGCAGCAGTAGTACTGGTGGGGGACAGTGGTGGGGGAATTTCTCAAGGACAATGGCAGTGACCACATAGCTATCACTTGCTATTACTGTGCAGAAGGTGGCATAGTAAACTCCCTTTGATTGTCTCTTACCACAAAAAACTTTATGATGACATAATCTAAAAGGAAAGAAGAGATAGTGTCAGAAGATAAGACTTCTAGGTCAGAAGGCATTCAACAGGCTACTGGGGTGCAGCCAAAGACAACTACAAATAGCACTGTGGCTAAGGATACTGGATTTAAACCAAAAGCTATTGACATGCTCAAAGGTCAAAGGAAAGTCTGAAGCTGCACAAAACACATTAGAGAAGATGGAATGTAAGAAACATGAATTGGGAAAGCTAGACATAGTAAAACAAGAAATGTAATGTATGAACTCTTCAGTACTTCAGATGAGCAAGCTCAAGTACAGGAACGAGACTTTTGAGTCAGATAATTGCATAGTGTTTTACTCAGGAAATGGAAATCTAAGAAGAAACGGGATGGCATTAATAGTGATAAGAGATGTAGCAAAAGCAATCATAGGATGTAATGCAAAGTCTGACTAGATCATATCAATAAAATTTCAGGAACAAACCATCAGCATAACCATAATCCAAGTGTATGCTCCAACTACGAAGGCAGAAGGATATGAAACTTAAAGATTCTATGCTGAAATCCAAGAGGAAATTGATCACACAGAAAAATAGGACTCATTGTTAACCACAGGCAATTAAAATGCAAAAGCAGGAAATAAAGCTGAATCAAAGATTGTGGGAAAAAATTGGCCTAGAATCAAGAAAAGAAGCAGCAGAGCAACTGTCTGAAATTTGTGAGACAGCCAGTTTGTTCATCAGAAACACATTCTTCACGCAACCCAAGAAGAGACTGTATACATGGACATCATCTGCTAGCTAATGTGGAAATCAAATAGACTACATAATCAGAAGCAGAAGATGGAAAAGCTCCATTCTCCCTGCAAAAACGAGATCAGGAGCAGATTATGGCACAGACCATGAACAACTAATACCAAAATTAGGAGAAAAGTAAAGAAGAATACTAAATCAACCACCATGACAAAATGCAACCTAAAGAACATTGCCATAGAATTGAAAGATAGGCCATTTTTGACCTACACTGTTATAGTGCTATTATTCTACTTTCAACATCCTATGGAATCCTGGAGTTTGCAGTTTAGGGAGGTGCATTTAGAATTCTCAGTCAGAGAGCTCTTGCACCTCAGTAAACTACAAACCCCAGAATTCCACAAGATTTTGAAAGTGGAATAATAGCAAGATAACTGTTTAGAGTGGAAATGGCCATAAAGTTTTTTAAAAAATAGATTTACACTATTAGTTCTAATTGACCAGGAGCCAGAAGAACTCTGAACTGAAGCCAGGGACATTGCCAGAGAGTAAGGGAAGAGAAAAAAGCCTCAATGGATGATAGATGAAACTCTCCAAGCAGTAAAGGACAGGCGAAAAGTGAAAGGGACACAAATAGAGTCAGAACCCTGAATCCAACAGTTCAGCTACTTGTGCACAAGGACAAGGAGACATCAAAACTGGACAGACATCAGCATCCAGAGCGAATTGTCTGAAGCAATCCATCTGTTGGCAGGAAAGGTCATCAGCTATCCCATTATGCGCACCAGCCACATGTAGAGCTGTAAACAAGATATTGTAGTGCATACATTGCAAAACAAAAGCCCTGACAACACATATTACCTGTAGGGACTTGAAGGACATAGAGTTGATAAACTGAACAGTGATCATATTATCACACCAGAAATGGACAGAGGAGTTAGCCAATTTCTCTGCCCAAATCTGAACAACAACCATTCTTGGGAAGAATTCTAAAAATGTCAAATCTGTTAACAAACCAACCCTACCTCACTCCTCAGCCCTTCCAAGCACACCAATGTCCACAAAAATAAACACCAATCCAAATGGATCCAGCTTCATTACAGGGTACCTTCAAGGCATCTCAGATACACAGCTCATTCCTCCAAAAATAATTCCTATTGAATTATTGAAATTGAATCTATGAAAGAAAATCCTGACAAACTATCAAATCTTCCTTGCATCAGCCTAATTGTATGGTGAGGTTTGCGCACCCCAGGAAACATCACAAGGACACCTTTAAAAGGCCATAACAGGCACATCAGCCTTACAGACAAATTTTAGGTGACCAATAGGCTCCTGATACTTCTGAAGAGTGGCTTTCCTAAGCTCCATAAATTCAGACATCCTCTTATTCAAATCCTCAGGCTTCTTCACAGACAACACGTAATGCTTCTGGATGGTATCAGTCTTGATACCCAAGAAAACCAAATATGTCCTACGTCTCTCTGTTTTATCATGTTCCAAAAGCACCTCCCAATTCCTCTGCCAGGGAACAAAATTTCTTTATTATGGAAGCACATTGCTCTGTTCCAGCCCTGCCAATGAACAAAACAAAGCAAAATAATAAAAAAAAAAATCACTGGTGTAAAAGAGACACTTTTTTTCCTGAGAAATACTGTTTGAAAATGGGGTGAGTCTTATAGCCAGTGCATCTTATATGCTGGCAAATACAGCACCCCCTTCTGCCTTGACCTAAGTTTAAGGGCCCAATCTATGAAAGTACTACACTTTTTGAACACTGAACATGAAATTGAGCACCCAATAGATAGAGCTTGGTCCATGTAATACAAACCATCAAAAGAAAAACTCAGCAACTCAAAATCCCTAAGATAAACTGGAAGAAGACAAAATGTTGACTTGATATTCATTTTGCCAGTTCCACCTTAACTCCATTCCTGTGTATCTCCCAAACTGCTGAGTCAAAGAACCTGTAGCACACCATGCAAATGTCTGTAAGAGTGTCAGCATTATTCATTATATCCACCAGGTGCCTATCCAGATTGTGAGGCAGTCTGTTATTTGAAAGAGGGGTTTACAGACAGGCTCCAGATTCTATATCAGGGAATCCAAAGACCTTGTTTTCCCAAGAATCTATATTCTGTCATTGCCTTAGGTGGGGTTGTTGGGATAAGATTTGTAAGGAGGTGGCTGAAGGGAAGGTAGTTGGTGAACTTACTTCTTCTCCTGTGGTTAATTTGAAAGTGTCACATTATGGGTAATGCTCCACAGCAGGCAAATAAAAAGGCCCACTGGGACCTGCACAGTCTCAGTGGGTCTGTTCCAAAGCCTCATGGGGCAAGCAATATTCCACAGCAGTGCCAAGGCCTGATGGGGCCTATAAAGCCCCACCAAGCGACAGTCCAAAGAGGCCTACAATAAAACTGCTGGGTGAGGACTGGGACTTGATCCCCTCTCCAATCCACAAGACCATCACCAGGAATGACAAGCACTAAAGCTGAAAATTAATACATTTGCCACTCTCCAAGGAAAGGGGATAAAAAGGAACAGCATGGACACAATATATTCCAATTTGCCCCCACAAATTCTCTTCCATTCTCCAAATCACATACAACTGCTCCAAGACACGCTGATCCAACTGTCTTGTCCCCACACTAAGCAGATCCAAAGAGGGACTTGAAGGGGAGGCCAGGCCTTAGACAGCCTTTGACTCCACCCCTGTCATGTGCAGCATCCTCACACTTGTGCCACATGAAATAACCTCTGGCCTCTGCCATCAAAAATGTACACTTCCCCACAGTATTGTTCACCACACAAGTCCAGGTACACCTTGGCAAGCCGTACTGTGCAATGCTGTTGTCCATTGGTTTTGACAAAGGTTTCCTAAATAAGTTAATGTAAAAGGGTTGTAAATAAAAACAACACAAACTAGGCAAAGAGCTTTGTGCATGATATTCCATGCAGCAGATACTATCTACTTACCAAATCAAATGCAGGATTACATAGCAAATTCACCAGTTGTCCCAAGAATACCATCTCATGGTGCTTAGCATTTTCTTGTGTGCTAAATAATCTCACATGTAAAACTGAGTTAGATAATTGTGATTAACACTACTGGTATACTACATATATCTGCTGTTGATTCAGAATGATCAACCACCTCTTCCACATTCTTTCGCTGTTCATACAATGAAAGATGAGAAAGAAATGAAAAGTAAGCTTGATTTGATTCACTGCACCTGGAGGTTTCATCACCCTTTTGAGAGGTAGAACCTCACTCTTCTCACAAAGGCAAGGATTACTCATAATTCAACAAAGAAAGAATGAACTTTGCACTAGAATTATTCTCAGTTTTGCTTGATTGCATTTCCATTATAAAGAATATCACACACATAGAATCTTAGACTCATAAATGCAGAATCCTAGAGTTGGAAAGGACTACGAAGGCCATCTAGTCTAACCCTCTGCCTTGCAGAAACATACAAATGAAGCACTCTTGAAAGATGGCCATCTAACCTCTCTTTAAAGTCTTCCAAAGGAGAGATCACCACTTCTGGAGCAGTCTATTTCTCTGTTGAACAGCTCTCCTAATGGTTAGGTTGATTTTTTTTTCTATCATTTGAATCCATTGTTTTATGTCCTGGTCTCTGAAGCAGCAGAAAACAATCTTGCTCCATCTTCTATGTGTCATCTCTTCAAATATTTAAAGATGGATACCATATATACGTCTTTATTTTTGCTCTGCTTTCCTTCACCTATACCTGTTCAAAGAATCCAGTACCCTAGAGTTTCCTAGACATTTGTTATCCATTGGCTGACATTGTTTCCTGCTATCCATGAGCAATTTTTGAAGCAATTAAAGGTGCCTGTGCTGGCCTATAAAGCTGTGTAAAGCTTGGGTTCAGGTTATATGAAGGACTGTATCTCCCTTTATCAGCCAATTAGAACTCCAAGATTGTCTAGAGAGGCCCTTCTGTCTGTGTCACCACCTTCTGCGGCTCATCTGAAACTAGGGAGAGGACTTTCTCAGTGCCTGTTCTCAGACTTTGGAGCTTCCTCCCTAGGGGAGACCAGAATGCCACCATCTTTGTTGTCATTTCATCACTGAGTTAAGATGCTTTTATGATGTCAGACTTTTGGAAACTGACTGGGGTGGGCTTTTACTGCTGTATGATGCTGTTGTTAAGGTTTGTATGTAATCTTTTAATGAATTTTAATATTTTTGATGATTACTCTCTTAAATGCATCAACAGTTTGTTTTTAAATGTTTATATTCTCATTGAAGTTTTTGTGTAGTTTCAATCTGTATTGTTTTTAAATATTTTGCTGGCCTCCCCGATGCTTATTATTGAGACAAAGATGGGAAATAATCAAAATAATGATAATAAGCACACTAACATGGCCTGGAAGTTTCTGTGGCTGTTTAGAGAGATAAGTTGCTCAGGCTGAGAAGCTAACTATGGCCTCAATCCTCTTGGCTGTCCCAGCTAAAATAGAGCCATTTTATCATGGACATTTTCATAAGTATTGACTTAACAGTCAACATTTCATATGATATGAAGATTCTATATGGCAGGAATGAGAAACCTGCAGGCCACAAGTTTCTTCTGCTATTATCTCCAATCAGTAATGAAGATGAGAGGGTACATACAAGCAGGGAAACTAGTGGATGAAACTGAACACTACATTGCAGCCCAGAGACCTGGTGGAAGGACCTGAGCTGTGCTTCATAACCCAGGATGCCATTGCTCTGGGTCTTACTTCAAAGTAAGTTCTTCACCTCTTCTAAAAGTCATGATATATCACCACCAGCCTTTAGGAACAGCTAACAGAAGAAAACTAGGAGGTACAGTGGGATCATCAGTGATCCTTGCTGTGAATAGGAATTAAGAAAGGACTGTGAAGAACATTTCCTTCTTCCATCCTTTGTTATTAGAAATGGGGAGGGAAGGAATTGTGCATTCTACCTTTCGTTTTCTTTCTGTGCCCAGAATCTGTCAATTGAAATCTATATCACAATTTTCTGTTTGTTGCTAGCAGCTCAACAGGCAATATCTTTTTACACATTTCAATCTGTTTGGCTTTGTGGTCTTTCACTACCTTGTAATCACTTCTTTCAATCCACACCAGGAAGAAAAAAGGGGAAGGAAACCTCTTGTAGGATATAAGTTTTCTCAGCTGAGCTAGACTCTTAAGAATCTTGATCTTTGCAAAGGATATATAGGGGAAGAAGACAAAAAGAGTACTGAAGGACCTATTATAGAGTCTTAAATTGAAAGATCTATTTGTTCTTTGTGAGTAATAGTGAAGAAAGAAAAGAGGTTTTTTTTGTTTTGTTTCATTTTTATGGAAGAAGAAGTACAATAGGCCAACTGTATCAACAGATTCTGCATCCATAGATTCCACCAACTACAGTTTGAAATGTTTGTTGGGGGGGGAATCCAAAAAAGCAAACCTTGATCTGCACTGATGTGTAGCCATCCACTAATGTGTGGGTATGTCCTACTGCAGCCTCCAGCCATTTCATGGATCCCCAGGCTCTCTCCAATACTCATCTGAGTTGTTCACCATTTTATACAAAGGAATGCCATCTTAATACACCATTGTATATAATGGGACTTGAGCATTATGCATGGGGAGTCCTGGAACCAAATCCCAGCAGATACTGAGGGCCTACTGTACATTAGATTTAGAAGCAAGAGGGAAAATATTCTCATTGAGGTTTACTAACTTGAGATTCAAAGCCAGTTTGGTGTAGTGGTTCAATTTTATAGTCTATTGGCTGCAAATGAAGGCACTTTCTGGATCCTACCTTTCAGTGGAGACATCTAGTGGGGGGCCTGGCAGTGGCTCTGCCAGGAGGGAAGCATGACAGGAGTGCTCCTCTCCATACCAGCTGGTTCCCTGTGGAAGGGAGCGTGATGGCCATACCTCTTCCTTCGGAGCCAGGTACTTTCCCAAGACTGTATTGGGGCAGGAATTGCAGCCATCACACTTCTGCAGCTTCCGTAGGCCAGGTAAGTATGGGATGGTGGTGTGATCACGTGTCATTGATGGAGAAAAACCATCAATGATTTAAAATTGTGATCACACCTACTGGGCATAGGAGAGGGATGGGACCATGACAACATTGTGCAGAAGTATTGTCACAGTCCCGTCCTTCTCTTATCCCCACTGCAGGATGAGAGAGTGGTGAGGAAAGGGCTAAAGACAACTGAACTGTAGTGGTTTCAGTGTTGGACGAGGATTCTGGGAGAGCAGGGTCTGAATCCCCACGCTGCCATGGAAAGCTACTGTGCAATCTTGGGCAAGTCACACTCTTACAGGAAAGGACTGCCAAACCCCCTCTCAAAAAAATGTTGCCAAGAAAACCACATAACAGCTCTGTTTTCAGGTCATCATAGATCAGATATTACTTGACAGCCCACAACAGCAACTTGGGGCCTTGACCTAGCCAAACAAGTGTGAGAACAGAGAAATCCCATTCTATTGTGCATAAATTGTGTGCATTCACAGATGGTATGTATGAACAAGTCTTGTGATAATCAAATGAGATTTATGACATGTTTTTGGAGGAATGTTGGTTGATCAGATGGTTCAGGTAAGAAAAAAAGAAGTCTCATGGTGGCCCTAGAACAAGGGATTTACATCCTCCAATGCAGTTACAACTAAAGACCTCAAGGGCCATTTCTGCACTACAGTGTTATAATGCTATTATTCCACTTTCAACATCCTGTGGAATTCTGGGATTTGTAATTTACTGAGGCCAAAGAACTCTCTGGCTGAGAATTCTAAAGGCCCCTCCCTGAACTGCAAAGCCTAGGATTCCATAGGATGTTGAATGTGGAATAATAGCACTATAACAATGTAGCGCAGAAATGGCCAAAGAATATTTTTATTCCAGGAACAGCCTTGTTACACTGCTTCCTCCTTTCAATATACTGTAAATTCTAACTTCCCATTTCTGTAGGAAAAGAAATAGAAAATTCACTTTTGTAGGTAGAAGGGGGCACCTAATTCAGCCAGTCATCTTCTTTAGCATGTAAACTACATCCATCCATATGTATTTCTTTTCAGCCTCTCCATCAAAAATAAATAAATAAATAAACAACTAGAATATTCTTGTCGAAATTTAGTTGAAGACAAAAAAGTAGTTTGTACAGTTTTAACTCAGCATGGCAGAAAGGACATCAGGAGGCAGAATCTTGTCCTTCCCAGTAGGCTCAGTCAAAAGCAAGCTGTTGCAGCTTCTCCTAACTTGTCCTCATTAATATTTGTTGTTATGTTGGCCATATGTATCCTGTTTTCATCTGTGAAATTTTGGAAGGTATGTAACACGGATGTTTTTGTTGTAGATTCCAGCCACCTTGCCCTTCCCTTCTCAGGCATATTCCCTTCAGTTATTTCCCATTTCCATGCTCAGTTCCTCATTTAGCTGTTTTGAATTCTTAAGTGTTTTTTACCCCATAGATAATGGTCCAAATCTGAGAGGAACTCCACATATGCTTATACTCCTTTTGTAATATACAGCAGACATGTTTTGGCTCCAGTGGTGTTGGCTTTCTAGTTATTTTACTAGTTCTATCAGTTTTCTGTTACAGTTAGAGATTTGATTCCTTCCACTTAGGTTTTTTTATTCTTATTTATTTATTTGTCTATTTGACTTTTGCAGATGCATTATCTTTATCTTATGTTACTGTAGCAGAATTATCAGCACAATTCTCTATTACCATTGTCCTATTTGTCAGTAGGTGAATATCCTTTTCTGATTTTTTTTGTGAAAAGATTTCTTAGTTCACACATGCCACCACAGCTTAGACTACAGCTACAATGGATTAGTTGCTTTTAAACATTATCTTTTTTATATGCTTTTAATTATTTTTAGAAGCTGCCTTTTGTCTCACTATAGGGAAAAAAGGGAATTGAAATGAATAAATAACAGTAATAATAATAACAACGAATAAAAAAGGACTTCATCTGATGCAAAAAAAAAAAAACAACCTACAGCACAAGTCTGCATACAGTGAAGTCCATGATGATTGGTGACATTCATGGGCTCATTTACACTGCACAATTGTAATATTCCACTTCAACTGCAATGGCAACACCCTGTGAAATTCTGTGATTGGCAGTTCAGGGAGGGGCATTGAGAATTCTCACCCTGCGAGCTCCTCTGGTGCCTCAGTTCAAATCCATTGATTCCATAGGGTATAGCCATGGCAGTTAGAGTGGAATATAGGCACTATATTTGTGTACTCTGAATGGGCTTCATTTCTGTGAAATCTTCTCTCAGGGCATTTCCACACTACACTATTATAGTGCTATTATTCCACTTTTAACATCCTGTAGAATTCTGGGGTTTGTAGTTTACCAAGGCCAAAGAGCTCTCTGGCTGAGAATTCTAAATGTCCCTCCCTAAATTGCAAACCCCAGGATTCCATAGGATATTTAAAATGGAATAATAGCACTATAACAGGGTAGCATGGAAATGCCCTCAGTCTTATCAGAGGGATACTGAACCTATCTGGAAGACTGTCTCCAACACCTTGAAAAACTACTTTAAAGTGTGGTTTCTAGTCTCAAGTGGACTGACCACCTCAGTGACACAGACACTTCCATTCTTGTGGTGAGCCAGTGAATTGAGACCAGCAGATCAGAAAACAAGAGTTTATTGTACTGCGCAGGGATCTCAGTGGAATCAATTTCCAAAAGACTGAGAGCCCCGTTTTAGGTTTCAGCACACATTTAAACTTTCTAAAGAACAAGTACAGGAAATGATTACCATATATGAAAAGAGTACAGGTTACAAAAGTTTAAGTTTCGAAATGATGTATTACAGTTTCAAAAATGAAGTATCTCTGTACCAGGGAGTATTCTCCCTTGGTTGCATCGACTCCCAAACTCCCTATATCCCATGCAATGCCAAGCCGCATACCTAAGCTCTTGATAAGATATGAGACGCACCTGCCTGACTTATTTTTCTCTATTTTTCTACTCAAGCAAGCAGTTTCTACAGTTTAACCCCTTTATCACCATCTGTCACTATTTGAAGCTCCCATGCATGCTTAATATAAATAAGGACAATTATGCCTATCAAATGACTGTTGTAATGGAACATGTACGGTATACTTTTTCTGGTGCCAGCCCATTAGCACCTTTTCTAATTCATTTTGATATGACTTTCCGGATCTTGGCAAGCTTGCCATGCCTAGTCCCTATCCTCTAAAGGCCAATGAGACTGACATAGAAGTTTGCACAGAAGCAACCATGCTAGTCTGTTTCAGTAGAAAAGGAAGAAAAGCAGTCTTGTGATACCTTTTAGAGTAATAGATTGATTCAAATACCAAGTACATGTGCACTGGTGTATGGGTGTGCACTCCAGCAAGTATGAAAGAACATAGATATTTCTGAGTCTGAAAAATGTATTCCATTATGCCCAGCACTTCTCACATAAAATCACTTAAATCTACTCTGGCTTGGATGCTATAGTTAATATAGATCCCGTGGATGTAGCGTGTCCGTGCTGGTCTATTTGTCTAGTCATAAAGGATATTTCCAATTTGTACAACCCAAGGAAGTAGACAGAATTCTTGGAAAGGTAAGGGCCACCATATATGTGTTAGATGCCTGCATGGTTTATTCAAAAATGCTAGAGTAGGACTGGCTACGTGGGGTGTATGGAGTAGTCATTGTTCTACTAAAACAAGGCACAATACCAGCATGCCTAAAGGAGGTGATTATTCAATTATTCAGCCATTCAGCAATTGATTCAATGGGTCTACTTTGCTTGGAATTCAGGTTGAAGCCAGCTGAACTCATAGTCTCCATATTTATGTTCTTTTTCATCCCATTATTAGATTCCCAGCCAAATCTGTGCTTTTTAAATAAAGGCCAGTAAGATTAACTTTCTCCAGTTTATCCAGAAACAGGAACTTGGCGGGAAAACTGGGCTTATTTACAATCCAAAGAAGTGATGTACTGCTAAACCAATTAAGCCAATTAACTGAGTATGGTTCACAAATACATGTACCTCAGTGCCATCAAGAGTCCTTTGGTAGCCTAGAATTCATATACTGGAATCCTGTATCCTCTTTTACCTAGCATAAATTGTGTATACACAGCTAAGTAACAGAGGGGCTACAAAACCTTGTTAGTGGATTACAAAGAGGTATATTGGGACACCAGCAAGAGTGCCCAATGGGCATTGGAACTGATACGCATCAGCATGCAATGGGCATCAGACACTGCCAGCTCTGTTGATAGTAACCTAATAGCAACCCTCTTCTGGATGTAGATGTTACAAAACTGAACAATTCTAATTCATGAACCCAGGGTCCTAACCAGGTTAGGAGGAAGGAGAGGGAAAGAGGGTGGGTTGATATGATGGCCCTCTGTCTTGCCTTTCTCCTTCTGTGGGTATGTGTGGGGTATCGGGAGAGGGTTTGTGGTACTAAGCAATTAGGCTGTGATCTGTCCTTGGCTGGCCAGGCAGTGGCTGATGAGTGTGAGGAGGAGGACCAAAGGTGGGTTTTGAAAGGGCTACAAGCCTGATGGGAGCTGGAAAGAGAAAAGATTCTCCCAGAAAAGAAGCATTTGAAGTGGGGTGGGCAGGTGTTGGAGAAGCTCACAATCCATGAAAGTGAAGCCTACAGATAGAGAGTGCCAACTGTTTTTAACTATCAAACTTTCATGCTTTCTGTTTGTCTTGCTTTGCTAAAATTAGATTCAGAGAGACCAAAAAGATTCAATGGTGCCGCTTGTGAATTCTGCTAAAAGAGGTTGTGTCTTAATTGAACCAGTCTTCTTTCCCAGGCCAGGGGCTAACACCCTTGGAATATACTTCCAATCCCAGAGCTCCAGCAGGTTCTCCACCTCCCTCTCCCCACTCACCTACTCACATCTAACTGAGTAACTCCCTGTCTACTCAGAAAGGTGGTAACTAAGCAGAGGGTTCTCCAGAATAGGTAGGAGATGACAACAGTTGCTCACATGTGCCTGATGCTGTAAGTGGTTAGCTCTGCTGATAAATCAAGCTGTTTCCTGAAGGCCTGGCTGTGTTTTCCAGTTGCTAATGGCAGTGGAAGTATAGAGTCTGCAAATCTTGTAAGCTTTTTCTCCTTGTTCTTTGTAGAAGGGTCTTCCTCTTCCTCCCTGGGTAAGTAGAAGAGTACATAGGCTGCTGTCTTTTACTTGTTTGGTGACCAGCTCAAGACAGCTACATGGATCAGAGACAGCTCTCAGGGGCAGAAAAGGTCCTGACAGGATGGGGTGGGGAATTCATTATCTGTTCTCTTTGGCCCAAAATTGTGCAGAAATGATATTGGACTGGAGTCGCATCATAATTTATCATTCCAGGCAGACCAGATGAGAGCTGCAGTCCAACAATTTCTGGAGGGCCATGATTCCTACCTTTAACCTAAATCTAACCATGGTAAACCCACTGAATAAAGGGGTTTGCAGGTGTATTGGCTTACCGTTCAGCTTCAGATTCAATTGATCTGTTTTAGTAGGGACTAGCAAATGTTAAGTATACGAATTTTTGTTTCAAGCACTTCCTCTGCTCCTGCACAGAATGAAAATTACAAAATTCAGGGCGTGCTACTCTGAGTGGAGGTTTTTAAATTGAGCCTACTTTTGCTTTTGTTAACTAAAAAACAAAGAATCCATACTAACCTGAATATGTGTTTTCTTTAAAATACCTTCTTGTAACATTACAGTGCAAGTGTTTTCATATGGTTTGAGTAACATGTTATTTTTCTAATGTTTCCATCAACTATTTATGGAACATTTGTACCATTTCCTGTGGGAATGTTCTGAGCTTCACCCAATGCCTTAAAGTGCTTATCCTGGCATTTTAGATAGAAGGTCAGTCCAACCAAATATCACATTAAAGAATCATGTCAAACATCATCAGTACTCTTTTCTTCCCCCTCCCCTTATTTTGAAGTGGGAAAAATAATCTGTTTATCAGCTTTTAGGCAACAGAATTCCATGCAAAGACATTGTGACATTGGTATTTGAAGCCTTTGCCATTGCACTTTGGAGAGTAGAAGGCCAAGATTAGATAGCACAAATCAAAACAGAGGGTGAGAGCCCCAGCCAGTTTATGTTTCCTTGGTTCCACAGACTTTAAAACAGACTGTGTGGATTTACACCAGATGAAAATGTGGCCTCTAACATTTAGTCAGGCTAGAAAACAAAACATTGAATGAATGGACGCAAGCACCCCTGAGGTGAATGAGTTTTGTAGTAGCCTTGAAGGTCAGGTCAATATGCTAGAATCATGTTAAAATGTGGTATGTAGACATTTTCCCACCCTGTTCTTTGTAGGTATGACTGAGTTGTTGTTTAGATATCAATTCTTTATGGTTAGGAACCCCATCAAACTAGTCAAATGGAGCAACGAGCATGTGAGTGTGCATAAATGCCCTTCTCCATCTTGATGTATGGATGCAATTGTACATCCAAGGCAAAAACAAGGGAGGCTGCAATCATAAGCATATTTTGGTGGAGCTGCTGCTGTGTTAAAGTTCCCAACTTTTCCCCAATTTACCACTGAAAAGAGCTTCCATTCATTAAACTAATCAAACAATCATAAAATTAAAACTATGAGAGGGATATGTTTGTGTGTGCTCTGACTTTATGAAAACAGAAAAAAACAAATTGCTATTAAGACTGAATAGAGACATTTCACCTGGTAGAGCAACATTATTGAAACTAATAAAGTATGACTCGTTTGTACTAGACAAGAGACAGCAGAGGAATCCTATGTACTGCTTGAATTATTTCAAAGTGTTCTATACTTTGAAGAGTGTTCAGAAATTTCAGCTAGTTCAAAGGGCTGTATACAGAATATCAACTGGGGCTGGTTACATAAAGCATAAAGCAACTCCCCGTTGCAAAAGTTCTAGTGGCTGCTGATCTTTGAGTGGCACAGTTCAAAGTGCTGATTGTGACATACAAAGTCCTATATGGTTCAGGTCCAAGTTATCTGAGGGACTTTATCTCCCTATATGAGCTTGCCTGTGTCACGATGTTGCAGATACCAGCTGTCTGTTGTCAGACAACAGTGTTTTTGCCTTGGATGTACAATTGCATCCATACATCAAGATGGAGAAATGTCTAATATTCAGTACAGCTTGTCTGTTGAAAGTAGAAAGAAACATCATCTGAAAACACCCCCAAGGTTCAGGAATCCAGTGGGCAACATGGTCAGACAATCTGGGGTCAGAAAAGCTAGGCAGGCAACAAGCAGGGACTCCACAGAACACAAGGCAAAGGCCAGCAACACATAAGTTATTTCTAGTGTCAAGCTACTTCTCTGTGTCTTCCTTAAGAAGGCTGGAACCAGCTGGCTCTCATCTCAGTCTGATTATTTCCTGGTGTGATTGCTTCTGTGTGTTCTCCTTCGAGGCTGCTGTTCACCTGGGGAAGCAAAGCTCTGGCCCATGACACTGAAGATCTTCTGGTGAGGTCCTTCTCTTTGGGCCCTTCTATCAGAGGGATGGTGAATGATAGGAGCTATACAAAAACCCCAGTAGCACTTCCCTCCAGCACTGAGCTCTGGCAAAAAGACAGTTCACCAGAGTCAAGTGTTTAAAAATCACCATACAGCAGAGTTTAGTCACACAGCTTGAAGCGTCCCAGCAGAGTGTTTACCATTAGGAGCAAAGCCCTGAAGCCAGGAAAAATACTCCCACGCAAATGTTATCTTCCAACAGGAGGCTTTACTCTTAAGTTACAATACACACAGTATATACAATTCTCCAACGGAGTATTCAGCATTCAACAGCATGCAGCACATAGCTTCCAGCCGCTCTCCAGACAACAAGAGGGCTTGAACACACCCCCTTGAATACAGCCATTGCTAGAGGTATGATGCAACCTTCCTGCCTTCGTTACACAACCCCAATGACTCATGCAGGTATTACATGGGATTGCATCATCCACTGTCATTCCCAGGTGCAAACTTAAAGGTACATCATGTATATTTTATTTGGACTTAGGTTCTGTCCAACCTTTCCTCACATCTTCACAGGTAAATTGGGTTGGAACACAGAAGAGGCTTCCTCAGAGGCTACTACTGCACTCTAAACCTCCCTTCTTAAAGGGTATAGACTGGTCAATCTTTGCTACCCTTTCATAGACAGGTGAAGATCATTTGGGGTGGGGGCAGGCCTTTCACAGCCATCATGTGATAGTGCTTTGGCTGTTGGACTATGAATCTTGAAGACAGGCAGAAAACTTACTGGGTAGCCTTGAACAAACTTATACTCTCTCAGGCCCTTTCCGCATCAGGCAATTAGAACGGGGCAGTGCGTCCTCTCACGGAGGTTGTCTGCACCTTGGAGCGGACTAGGAGCGGACTACTTACTGGAGATCCACACCTCAGTCTGCTCCAAAATGACCCCAAGTGGTCCTCCAGCATGTTTTCTAAAGACCGAAAAAACCAGGTTTTTATTTTCCTGGAATGTGCCATTGCGTTCCTGCTCCCTTGTGCAGATTCGCAGTCTCGCACCAATGCGAGCCTGCGATCTGCGGAGGGTGGGCTTTAGGCGTGGTGAGCTTCAGTGGTTGGTCAGGACCCATGACCAACCAGAAGCTGCCATTTTGGAAGCCAGAAGCTGCCATTTTGGAAGCTGGAAGCTACCATTTTGGAAGCTGGAGCAGTGAGGATCTACAGACCTCACACTGCTTCAATTCACCCTGGACCAAGGAAGAGCTCTGCGGAAGGGCTTCAGGGACAGTCTGCATTGCTTCGGACCCCAGAAGAAGCGGTAGGTAATGGCATGGAGCGATTCCCTCGCCTCGTGCAGAAAGGGCCTCAGTTTCAGAGGAAGGCAAAGGCACTCCCTCCTTCTGAATAAATCTTATCAAGAAAGCACTGTGATAGGTTTGCCTTAAGGTTGCCATAAGTCAGAAACTACTTAAAGGCACAAAGCAACAACAGGCCTTTGAGGAGCTGACTGCTCAGGGAGAAGGGAACTTTCGTATGCTTTGTTGTTCATATTTGCTGTCCTTTTTAACAGTCTGCTTTGAAGAGTTTTTAATTTTATTGATAGTTTAATTTTATTTGTAACTTCTGTATAATGTGAATTGTTGACTAGGATAAATATAACCACTACCACAAGAACAACAACTACAACAATACCCGATGACTGGCATCCTATTAGTGATGTATGCATGCATGAATTACACTACACATGCAGGGTTATTTGTTCCTCATGGTGCAATGGATGCATTGGTGGTTGTGCACTGTGCATTGCAGTTATACATTGTACAACAGCATCCGTTCATTGTCTCATGTCACATGATGTTGCTGTTCTGCATGGGAGTTGTGCAGTGTTAATGTAGCATATCTCCCCATGCAGATATTTATGTTATATTGAGGTGAAGTTGGACTGAAGACTATGATGTAAGGGATTTTTACCATTTTTCTCCTTCTTAATGGGAAAGGAGGTTGTCTAATCAAGGCACTTCACTGGAAAAGACAATAGAATTATAGGGTTGGAAAAAACCACAAAAGCTATCTAGTCCAGTCTCCTGATGTTCAGGAATACACACAGTTAAATCGCTTCTGGGAAATAGCCTTCTAAACTTAAAGACTTCCAAAGAAGGAGACTTTGCCGCCCTCTGAGGGTGACAGTCATCATAAGAATTTTTTGACCCTGCAAAGGGTGGAGAGAACAACTCTTTTTAAAATGTTCCATTATCTTTCTTTTTTTGCACCCAATAGAAATTTTACATAAAAACAGTACACTGAATCCCGTTGGTTAGTCCCAGCTATAATAGATCTGTTGATTTCATTGCTGAATAATGAGTCAACAAATAAATATGTTCAAATAATTCAGTGGGCTTACTCTAGTTTGGGCTAATGATCATATTTAGACTAAAGGTTTTTTTGTTGTTTTTTTTTTGAAAATGTAATATTTTGTACAGAAATGGGCTGGATTTCACCAAATTTTCATAATGCAAATGAAAAAAGGAAAGAAAGAGAAAAGAAAGAAAAGAAAAGAAAAGAAAATGTGCATAAACGTTCACTCAACAGAAGAAGAACTTTTGGTTTCTTTCTATCCTCATGTGCAATAATGAAATAGGAAAATATTTGCATTCTTATTGTATGCATTGAATTCTGTGAAGAAAGAAATATATAGCATAGACAAACAGAGAGAGGGGGGAGAAGAGGGAGAGGAAGCTCTGTTGCACGGTACTAGAGTAGGTTTTTTGTCTATTTTTCTTATGTTTGTTGTGGTATTATTCTCATTTTACAGAGTAGAGGCTCAGCACATGAGTTGCCCAGGTTCACTGAGTTCAAGAGCCAGGGAAAGTGTCGTATGTGGGCCATATGCAACTCTGAATCTCAGTTTTACAGTCTAAAAGAACCCTTGGTGATTATTGTCATGCCCCTGCTCCAGGACCTAGACAGGACTCTTCCTGACAGCCACATCCTAGAGACATAAAGGGACAGTACTTACAGCAGCCAGGGCAGGTGGAAAAGGAAGAGCTCATTAATTAGGCCATAGATGGCCAGGATGCTGAAGCTATATAATCAGAGGTCAGGATTGCAGAAGGCTGCTGGAATGTATGGACTCCATTGGTGGTGACGGCTTTGCTGATTCCTGCACTCTCTGTTTTTGTTCTCTGGACCTAGGATCTTGGACATTTGCCTGGACTATAGATTTTGCTCATGGACACTTTCTCCCTGGACTGTTGGTAAATTAAGACTCAATAGCTCCGGACTGCTTTTGGACTGCTTTAACAAATGCTGTTTGCTAGTTACTGCTAATTACATAGCTGTGAAGCCTTGGCAGGTTGCCAGCACAGGACAGACCCCCCCTTCAAAGCCCCTTCCAATGCCCTCCAGTCCTACTTTTTTTTTAAAAAAAAGTGCAGTGATTTTCAATTTTACCTTCAAGTGTGGTGGCTGGGGTCATGTTCCCCTCAAGCCTTCAATCCAAAAATGGCTCAACATCGGCCAAATGTGACACCTAGACACATTGTGCTATCAGTTGCACTGTGTGTGAATGTGATGGTGCAGCCCACTGGGGGGGCATGGAGGTGAAAAATTGGTCCTGCTCCTCTGCATTTCCCACTCCTGACATAATAGCTGATGGTGACTGGGAGTACTAGTTCTGCTCCATTCACAGCAGTTTCTTTCAACAGCGTTCTTGGGACTCTCATACTGCAGAAAATGGCCCAAGCTATTCAGGTGTACCATTCTGGAGATAAACACTGGAGTTTGCACCAGAACTGTTTAGGCTAGGGACACATAGACATCATCTACAATAGACTCAACTGTGTGAAGTCCCTATGATTTTGTCTAATAAGCCATGAGGAAATCCATCCCATCTGCTATTTCCCTTGTTTTGGAGATAAAGAGAAACAGGCACTGCTCCATCAAGCCTAGACCTAGAAGCAGATGAAAGACCCTCCTGGCATCCCAACTGCCCCTGCCCTGGCTGAGGAGGGAGAGAAGAAGAAGCAGTTTCTGCTGGACTGCTCCATAATGCCATCCCCTATCTTTGTGTGTCATGTCTTTAGATAGTAAGCTTGAGGGCAGGGAACTGTTTTTCTTGTTCTTTTTCTTGTAAAGCACTATGTACAGTGATGGGGCTAATGATGATAATGATGATAATCAGCATTTGACTAATTTTCTGCTTAAAGGGTTTTAACTGAACTGTTCCATCTGGAATGAATAACTTTCCCAAATCTGTACAGAATAAAGCTAACTTATCCTCCCTCCCATTGAGTTCTGGTATTTGTGGACCTTGGGGAATGTTCTTCCTATGTTCACTTCTATTCTTCCCATTTTCACCCAGAAGCCTGAAGTATTAGTTTTAACAAAGCTGAAACTGCATTATCAGAAGCATGTAAAACACTGAAGAAATCCCTGATGCAAAGCTAGGGTTTTTTAAATATATTTTTTCTTTCTTTTCTTTTTTTTTTAAATTGCCACTTCACATTATTATCTTGGGGCCCCATTATTGTTGTTAGTTTTAAAGTAGCTCTGTTTGGAATTCCTTCATCCAAGGAGCAATAAATCTACCAGTTGAGGAGATACTACTATAACAAGCAGAAGGCATTTAGTTTGGATTTATTAAGACAGGCGGAAAGTGAGAACCATCTTAAAATACTTAAAAATGACAAAATTGCATGAATGTGGAGGGGAGGGTTGGATGTGGAGAGACAGAACAAGAGTGGAAGAAAATGGCCATATGTATAGACAGAAAAATGGAATCATAAATCGCATAAGACAGTTGTGTGCTTTTATCCAGGGATCCAGATGTTCTCTACTAAATGTGTAACAAGTTTAGAATTATTTTACACAGAGTTTAAAAGGGCTATGAACAAATGAGATTCTCCTAAATAATGTGGGCAAAGAATGTAAAAATACCATCCAGAACTGATTTTGGCTATCAGCATTCCCCATGGAACAACTCCCAAAGCATACTTGGAAACTATAACAACATTAATTCTTTTTGAGAAAAAGATGGAAAGTAGTGGCTTGGAGAAGCATGGCCATTATTTTGAGCTATAATTTCCTAACAATATTTAACAAAGGAGCAGAAGATTTCAGAGGGCTTTTTCAAAGAAAGGAAGTTGAGAGCAATGGTTAAGACATTTTCTTTAGCTTTTCCAGGCATAGTTTCAGTCAGTTTCTCCTCTGCTGGTTTCCTCTGTGACGTAAGTACATACTCATCTAAATCATTTTTTTCTGTAAAACTTCCTGGTCTGGAAATATTTTTTTTTTTAAATGATGAAATTCAACAGCAGCAGCCAGAATGTTAATTCTTGGGACTCAAAGCTGCCCTAAGTTCTGGATTTTATGTCTCTACTTTCATGCTTTAGAGATTCAGGTGTAGCATCTGAGCATTGGGTTAGGACTCTAGAAAACAGGGTTTTAATCTCTGCTTGGCCACAGAAACTCACTGGGTGACCTTGGGCGAGTCACCCTCTCTCAGCCTCAGAGGAAGGCAAAGACAAACACCATCTGAAAAAATATCTTGCCAAGAAAACCCCATAATAGGTTCGCTGTAAGTCAGAAATGACTGGGAGACATAAGAACACGAACTACTTTCATAACCTTCCCTTCTCCACCCCACTCAAAATGGTTTGTTACCGGAAAAATTTTGTGATCAGTCTTTTAAACAAGACCAGGGTGTACTGTAATCTAATTAACATTGTAGTCCTTTTTTTTAATGCCTTCTACCAATGTTTTTCTTCACTTGGTTGCTTCTGAGTAGAGGTGATTGAAAATATACTGTATGAAGCAGCAAAACTAAGATTCCCTCAATAAGCAGTTTCCTTTGTTGCAGAAGCAGCTCTCAAAACTTGCCTCCAAAACTTCGGGGTTCATTGCACATTGTGTGCATCACAATATGAAATTCTATATTAACACAACTTTACAAAATGAATACAGTAACATTCCAAAGACATTTGGGGGCAGTTACATGGGAAAAAGAAACCAATAGATATTTGAATGAGCTGGCAGGGAAATTCTGATCAAACCCCTTGATTCATGCATTCTAAATGGCTCCACACACAAACACATTATAAACAGCTTGTAAGTATGATTTTAGGAGTTTATGTGTATCCACTACAAAGGATTGTTCTTGGGTTTCTAAAACTTTTTGTCCTTCCCTCAAAGCATTTGATTAGAATTCACTCAGCATTTTTGCTTTCTGAGAAATGTGTTAGTAACCCTTTTTTAAGTGCTTTGAATGCTACTTACGTTTGTGTTGTGTATTTCCTTGAACAAATTCATGGTAGCACACGTGCTTCCCTTTGACACATCCTATTATATCCTCAAAACGATATCAGTTTAGACTGAACTGACTGATCCATGCTTCCACTTACTCAACCTGAAACAGTCAAATCTGTCAAGCTCACTTTTACCTCTTTTTTTTTAAAAAAATAAATCTCAATTTCATTCTGCCCCATTTATGGAGAATTTGTAGATTTTTCAAAGTAACTATCAAAAAATATACCCCAAACAATTGTTACCCCTTAGCACCAGTCAAATTCAATAGATTCCCAGTTATTCCCACTATATAGAGATTCATATACTCTATACATGATGTGTGTGTGTGTGTGTGTGTGTGTGTGTGTGTGTGTGTGTATTCTCAGATGGAAAAAGAGGTGGCAAGGCTACTGTAGCATCCCAAAACATGACTAAATATACAAATTTACTGTAAAACCAGACTTTGAAGTCTTAGACTTTCAAAATAATCTGCTTAGATGAATGAATGCCAGTTTTACTTTTTCACACATTAATTTCAGCTCCTAAAATCTTAGGTTTATGAATAAATCTGCAGAAGAATTTTCCCTTTTTCATTGGAAAGTAGTGTTTTGAATACCTAAAAAAATGACTTCAAATAAGAATAAAGTCAATGTTTTTCTCCTCCAATCTGTCGTCTCCTATTCTTTTCCCAGAAATTTATAGTACTGAACTCAACAGAGCTGAGACTATTGATACAGGATTTCATAGAGTCTGGAAGTTAATTGTTGACTATAACTCCTAGCATGTCCCAAAGGCCATGTGAGCTGAAAAACTGGTGAGCTGTAGTCCAAAAGTAACTTTCCCAAGCTATGCTATTTAGATTCCAGGGCTTGTATTCATTTACTTTGGAGTGAATTCCACTCCAAGTGAGAAGCCTACATCCAACTAAATAGGAAGATGGGGGATAGATGGCTGACTTCCAAAATTTGACTCAATCTACTGAGGCCACTTTCAAAGGGAAAATATAATAACAAAGTGTAAGTCTTTTAGATTCAGGCCATGGAGATGAGCAAAGATAGCCCATTATGCCTTGCATTTTCCAAGCTAATGCCCTCCCCTGCCCCAAATAGTATTTGCTCCAAGAGCAAAATATAGATATATGTATATTAAATAAAATGTTTTTGTCCATGAGGCAAGCAGAAACTTTCATGACATTAATGCCTGATGCTTGAGTACAATTTTGCTTAGGAACCATGTTAATTCTTCCCATCCCTTCTCTCTTGTGTGCCATGACTTTTAGGTCATAAACCTGATGGCAGGGTCTTTCCTAATAGTGACATGTCCCAGAAATGGCTTTGTGGGACTATATCAGCGTAGAGAAGGAAGATCCTGTCACTGGTTCTAGCATTTCTTTGGTCAAAGGGAGTTGGTGAATGCTGGTAGCCCTCCTGAGAACAACACCCAGGGCAATGCCCTTCTCAAGAAGGCCATTGTATTGAAGGCCAGGGACCTGATTAACCCAAATCCCCATTAACTGCAGCTCAATCAGGGTCTCACAAAAGGACCAAATAGGCAAAGGTGCCAGCATACCCAGCCAGAAGCCCAGTGTGATAAACTCATCTGGTAGGAAATATTACTAAGTTCTCCTAATAAGAAAAAGACATGTTCTGGAAAAAGGATAAATCAGGACAGGATGGAATTGATGCAGGTATGATATGGCTCCTTAGTTGTAGCCCAGAGCTTGAGGACATTGCTTTTTTTTAGATGACAGCATCCAGAATCCACCAGCCAGCATACCCAGAAGTCATATAACTTGGGGATACTGGGATGTTGGAATGTTTCTTCAAAAAAGTAACATTCCCAAGCTCTCTGGGGTAGCCTAGGCGTTGCTGAAACAGCAACATCCTTCCTGATAGGGTTTGAAAATATTCTTTCTTTTCTTGATTTATGCATTTAAGTTATACTCTGCCTTTCCCCTAACATCAGGATCAAAGCAGCTTATAATGATTTGAAACAAATTCAGCTAAAATCTTATTTTATGAAAGATAAGAAAGCAATTAAACAAGCAATGGTGTTTGAAAAGCACATCAAAACAGATCTTTGCCTTCTGATGAAAATGGAGCACTGAGAGAGCTAACTGGACTTGCCTTGGAAGGGAGTTCTTTCCCTAGTCTGCATAGATATAGGGTCATCTACATGGGGCAGCAGAAGATCCATGACTGGACAATTGGAGACCTAGGTTTCTGCTACAACATGCCAGTGTATGATCAATATCATTTCATTACTGCAGGAAGTAGGACCTCCCCTGCTGGTGATAAGCTCATTTTGTTAAATGGAAAGATCTAAATACAGCATATACCATCCTACCCAGTCCAAATATATGCTGTTAATACTTCCTTGCTGTTGTTGTTGGACTGGGTGGTATTGGAGTCTATTAATAACTTCTAATTTCTGCAAGCAAACAGGTGTGAGAGTCTATTCTACCAGCTATTTTATCAGAATGAGACCTTACTGGCCTGCCTCCATTTAATTGGCAATTACATGTTGTGTAATGATATGTTCTGCTCCTTGGAAGTGGCCTCAGGCAACTACTTAAAAATGTGGGGTGGGAGAAAGAATGAGAAAAAATACATTCAAGTCTTGTACTGACTGGTACTTTGTTTTTTGTTTGTACTTACTGCATCAGCAATTCTCATTTATTTGCTTGGGCTTTTTTAGTATTGCGTCACTAGAGAGCAAGGATTTAGGAGGAAGGCCATGAGGAAGCCAAGGATTTCACTCTTGTTATCATTAAACTAATTTCTGTGGGAACTTTTTTTTTTCTTTTGGTCCTTTGGTCAAATTTCAGTTTCCTCCCTGTCCTTCCCATAGCGCCTAATCTGTACCTGTTAACACAGCTTTTGAAGAAAATTCTTCTGGGGCGTGACATAAATAGCAGCCAAAACAAGAAGGGGAATAAAGCTTTTTTTTTTTTTAAGAGGAATCACTGCCAGTGCAAACAATATTATAATGGTGCACGGAGAAGGTCAACCATATCAGATTGTTTACTTTAATGTTCTTGTGATTCTGTCAGAATTAGAGTCATCTGCTGTCCAACTGTCCCAACTTGGCAGGAACAGTCCCAGTTAATCCTACATTATCCTTCTTTTCCAGCTGCTTTTAAAATGTCCCAGTTTCTTTGCTGACTTTCTCCCTTTCTCCTCAGCTTATTTTAGTTGCTGGAAACTGAGTTCAAAGTAGAAACGTGGTTTGCATTCAATTAACTCTGGGGTGGGGAGGAGGGAGAGAGGGAGGGGAATCTTGCCCTTCCCAGTAGACTCAGCAAATGCAAAGTAGCCCGTTGGTAAAATCTTGATCAAGTAGTCAGCTGTCATTTCAGTAGTTGGATAGTAGATCATCTTCACCACTCTTTTCTCAATCAGCTTAAAAATCTATGTGGTATCTTGTTCTAATGTGGTTGCTGCATAGTGCCCTCTTCTTTGTTTGATAAAGTCTAATAAAACTCTGGTTGTCTTTCATAGCTTGAATTGGTTTCTGTTCACTGGATAACACCAGCCTCATGAGGAGGGACAAGTGTGGAGCTGGCACACCTTTGTTGGTCACATTGAACATCTAGGAATTTGTTCCAGGATCTGGTCTGTTTCCACAGCATCTTGCCAGACTAGTCATCAGGTCATCCTCATCAGGCCCCCCATCCCCGCAATTCTCTCTATGTACTACTTCATATCTTTGGCTCACTTTCCATATTATGAACCTCAATCCCTTGTTCAGAAAGTTTGAAATTACATCCTTGTTCTTCTATGGTCTTTTTTTGAAAGAAATATAATCTCTTATTCCTCTGGGAAATCTAGTTCTGCTCCTTTTTCCTCAATTCTGTTTCATTCATCAAAGTGAACCACTGGTCTAGCACTAACTTCACCAGTCTTTAAATTCATTACTCTATATCCTTTGCTTCCAGGAGCATATCTGATTAGAATAATCCTATCTGTTGTGACTTTTATCTTGTGTTGCTTTTGTTCGGATATGTATGAATATGCAATGCTGCCAACAGGAAAAGTATGTGTCACATCTGGCACACTACCATGCCATAACTGAAATGGTCTTTTTGTACTGTCTTTGAGTGGCTATCTAGTTGGTCCTAATAGCATCACCTCAGAGAGTTCTGGAATTATGAACATCTTCCAACATATGCTTTGCCATCTTCAGAGGGCTCAGTTTGTTTTCAGCCATCTCATGTTGCTTAAGAGAACAGCTCACACTTCTCAATGTCATGTGCTTTGAGGAAAAGCTTGTGTGTAAGTAACTTACCACCACAATCTGTCCAGATTGCTTTTGATGTTTTCTTGAATTTGGTGCTGAGCATAGTAATGTGTTCCTACAGCATCTCTTGGGCTTGTCTTTTCTCTTTCAGTAGTGAGTCAGTAACTCGAAAAAAAAATCATCCAAACAAATTAAAGCATATATGTTTCTACTGAGTGAGGGCACATCAAATTACTATTGTGCATCTGACCATGCATTTTGGTTCTTATTTATGTTCTTGACTGAAAAGAAGGCCTAATTTCCTTTTCTTTAACACAAGTTATACATTTCTTAGCATTGTTATTAACTTGTGATTTTCCTTGAAACCTGTGGCCATGTTCCAGTTATGTAATTGAAGAATAGCTTTTGGGTCATGAAGTCCAATATACTCGTGTCATAAATGAAAGCTGTTCTTTTTCTTCTGTGCTTGAGGCACATTTGCTTGTTGAATGGAAGGACTTAAGTTATATACATCATCATTTTCAAATGTGTGAGTACCCACATCATTTTTTCCCCAGTAATTGTACACTTTCTGTCTTTTAAGAGCAATTGAATCCTTTCTTTATCTAGAGTGAACACTCTGAGCATACTGCTGTGTAAGTCATGAATAAACACGCCATTATCTACTACATTTTGCACAATTCTGTCAGGTGGTTTGCAATTCAGAATAAAACATGCACAACCTTTGCAACCTGCATTTTTCCTTCAGCATTCTTATCAATAATATCAAAGTACATATCAGTGCATGTTCTGTTTCTGGTACAGCCAGAATTTGTAAACTAGTAAATTGATTTTTGGTTGCATTCATGAGCTGCTATTGTTCTCTTCTTTAAAGTAAAATGGCTTCCACACATTTGTACTTTGCAAAATCTGTTGATAAAATCAACTGAGCCATGCTGCCTTTATCTTGTAGATTGAGTGCTTGGAAAACTACCATTGACCAAAGTCTTTTTTTTTTTGGGGGGGGGGGAGTACAGTCTGGAAAAATGACCTTTTCTATCACAGTTGTAGTGATGGAGTACTGATTGGCTCTTGCAAGGAGCTTATCACTTATTCCTACCACTGACTAAGTATCTTCTTCCATCTGAGGTTTCAGCAAAGACAGATGCTGAAGAACTCTGTTCAGTGAATCCTCTTCTGAGCCACGAGACAGTATCATCATGAGACAATTTTACAGAATTTACCCCATCCAATATAGATACAAAAGAATCAAAATGTTACCTGAAAGTTCCAGTAAGAAAGCCCACTTTTTGTTCACCTCTAAGATTACATCAATTTAATCTCAGTTCATCAAAGACCACGACTAGTAGTTTTGTACATCTCAGAATTTATGGAATGAAGTTTCATTTTCATGAATGCTCTAATCCAATTGTCTGAGACTTATAACAGAGGTCGCCAAATGATTTTGGAAGATTATTCAGCATTTCTTTGGCTGTGTTACACTCTGTCAGAGAAACAATTGATTATCTTCCAAAGAATTATACATTATATCTTGTCCTATAGAATCCTTTTTCTTCCAAGCAACAACTCCCCTTCCAGTTTTAATGTTTCAAGGCACTCGTGATCATTTTGGGCTTTTAATACAACTTGAATCCTGTCTCTCCATTCTGGCAGTTATGACTACTAAGTATCATAATTTTTAATACAATAATCCTGCCATTTGGTAAGCACATTTTGCTTGTTTAGCAATTAAGTAAAACTAATGAGCCCCAAAATGGGGAAGAAGAACCCCCACCTCTTTCTAGTTTGTGTATTTTGAAAAAGAGAGGAGACAGAAAAGGACCAAACAATCTGGTTCACTGCTTGTGTCCAGTCTCCAGTAACATGTTGGAAAACGTATGAAATAATAAAGGATCTCTATATCAGAGCAATTAAATTGGCAACACAAAGGCTAAGCCAGGTCTCCCCTGCAAAACACACACACGGTCTGAAAAAGAAAAGAGACAAATTTAGTCTTCTTTGTACAGCATGTAAAAGTAGATTTACTTACTGAAACTTGTCTGTAATGAAACAGGTAGCCTAAAGAGAGAAAAAAGCTTATAGTGATGCAAGAAGGGGATGTGGAAAAGCAAAGAAACAAGAAGTTTGCAAGCATGCAAATTAGCAATTAGCATAAGCATGCACAATCCGCAAAGTGGAAAATTGCCGCTTCTGGTGGCTTTCAGAAGAGGCCCCCAAAAGGCAGAGTCTAGAGAGGCTCAGTGTTAAAACAGACAGACAAATAAATAAAACAGCCTGGGGGAGCTGCATGTGGACCCGGGGTCTCACATTGCCCACCTCTGGTCTAGAGGTTAGTCAGTACATAAGGAGACAGTTAATTCATGATGCACAAATATGACACATAGGCCCTTTCCACATGTGGGGGAGGAAACGGGTGAAAACGCCCAAAAACGGAGCTTACCAGCAGCCAGGTAAGTCCGTCGCGACGCAGAGCAGCGCGAGCTCGCTGCTCCGCAGTCCTCAGGCATCCCAAATGGTGGCTTCCGGTTGGTGGAGGCTCTCCACCAACTGGAGAAGCTCGCCAGCTGGAATCCCGCCCCTGGTAGATCTACAGGCACGCATTTGAGCGCGCCTGCAAATCCGTGTCGGAGCCGGGTGATGGAGCAGTGCGGGGCTGCGCGCTCCATGCTTTTTAAAAACCTCGAAAAAGAGATTTGTAAAAAACACGCAGCGCGGCTAGTTCCGGCCGCTCCTGAGTGGATTCTGGTGTGAAACTACAAAAAGTAGTTGACGCCAGTCCACTCTACGGTGTAGAAGACCTCCGCGAGAGGTCGCTCTGCACCATTACAGAAGCCCGGTATGGAAATGGCCAAAGATTCGCTATGTAATTGTTTCAGATAGACTCCTTCCTCAGATCCCTCAGAGGTTTTTGAACTCCACTGAGATATGATCCATCTAAGGGCAATCTCCTTGAGCCTGGCAAAAATTGAATTTTGGACTGGGTGCACCTTGCAGAACATTTACCTGCAGAAGCAAATTTGGCATTTTCACAATGGGAGTGGGGGGATCACTGTGACATTTCTACAATTGCTCTGTTATGCAGAGGGTTTGCAAAACATATTTAATGGAAAAGATATGTAGGAAACAAATGCATGCAAACATTATAAAGTGGAAAAAAAACAGGACTATCTGTTACAGTAGGCTCCACTGTAAAAATAAATGGTGTTTGTTTGAAATGATGTGTGTCCTGATATTACAGAAAAAAGCAGAACAAAATAAATATAAAACCATTTTAGCATGGTTAAAAGTAATAGACTAGACACTGTAGATGTGGCTTGCCTAACATCTACAGCGCAGGAGAGTGACTGCCACTCACTACAGAGAATGTTGAGTTGTACTGGGGATGGGAAATATATTTAAACTCTCAGGAACCCCCTCATCTCCAGTGTCAACATTTTTTGCCGCTCTGAATGGGGAATCATATCCTACTCAGAAATCTCCTGTTACCCTGATTTCTGGGGTCCCTTGGGGGACACCTCAATGTGTTCCACTTGATGGGGAATGGAAACTAGCCAGAGCACAAGCAATAGCAATGCGAGAGGCAGGGTAACCTAGCGGGGTCTTTTTACCCAGTGTTTACGGGGTCAGACCAAGCCAAAAACCAAACAAAAATGTCCAATAAATGATTTTATTGAAGGAAAGTCTCACACAGCAACGCAATCACTCACACACTCACTCAAGACCTATTAAGAAGCAAAAGAGAGGAAACTGCATAGGGGAATATTGAAGGGGTGTAGCTGGGGTGATACTGCACCTTTGTCCTGAAGTTCTTGGTCTGGGAAAAACAGTGGAGAAGTGGGGCTCAGCATGGAGAGGGCTGAGGGGATCACTCAACGGATAGAGAAATGGTCTGCTGGAATGACTGGGAGTGATCCGAAGAAATGCTCAAAAGCTGGAGCTATTTATAGGGGAAAAAGTACCTAGAGGACTAATCCCTTCCTGGGGAGAACAATAGGTGTTGCAGTGGGCACGAAGCTCCACATTGGTAATTTCCTTGGATTAGGTGTTGCCAAAGTCTCCGGATTTTCGGCCGTGTTTTGTGGTGTGACTTCTGGTCCCCCCCGATGGGATATTTGCTCAACCTGGGGAAAATATGCTAATCCCTTCAAGTCGGCGTCTTGGGGCTGAGGACCCTTTGTTTATTTTGGGTTTTTAATATTAAAATTAAAATAGGGTTTATCTCTTGGAATAACACTCCAAGGGCTGTGATTTTCCATTTTTAAAGGTATTTTGGGAAAGGGACTGCACCTTTTTAAAGGTTTGAAATAACCTTCCACTCTGAAAAGTCTCCAGAAGTAAATTTCTGGTAATTTTAACCTTTGGAAAAAGAGAGAGAGAGAGAGAGAGAGAGAGAGAAAAGAATGGGGTACAACCTTGGGAGAGGGACCAGATAACCCCCAGATCTACACAGTTGCCCTCTCCTGGGCTAGTTGAACCAATGATATTAGGGTACCCAGATATCAGAACCTGGGCCCAAGTTCCACAACCTGGTACCTCTCTGGGCTTGAGGGTAGAGGGAATGAAACCTCAGGGTGACAGTGCTGCCTTGCAAACATTTTTTTTTAAACTGTATACAACTGATCCCCACTTTGGCAGAATGCTTCATAATATCTGCTGTAGATCCTTCAAAGAACTGACCTGACCACCTCCTGGCCACCAAAATTTTCAAACTGCAGCAAGCCCTAGGACATAATGGAATAACATGATCAGTGCAGGGAAATACTGAACTGCTTCAAGAGTCACTAAAGCTTGTATGTATGTCTCCATGTTTGTGTTATTCTGTTTCTCTTCCCAATCCCTGAAGAACCCCAAGTTGATATACAATGAATATAAACTTTTAAGTCTTTAAATACATTAATCAAAATTAAAATAGATTAAACCCAACTGTGAAAATGAATTTAAAACCACAAGCAATTGAAAAAACCAGAACAGATACCCCAAATTTTAAAGACTGGAGGCCAGGTGCAACAACACAGTCTTAGCAATCTGCTGGTAATTCAGAAAGGAAGAAGCCAACTTGCTCTCTTTGGGAGAGAGTTCCACAGTCAGAATGATGCTACAGAAAAAGCCCTCTTACATATACTCATTATCCTTATGACGTCATGGTGGCACTGCAGGATTGTTGCTTTGCTGCTTTTCATCTCTTGTTGTTATCTTCCCAGTCCTTCTCTCATTTTTTTCATATCACCTTAAATGGTTATTTCTTGGCTACAGTTTCCTTTGTTGGTCTGAGATGCACATGCTGAATGCATCATGTTTAACAATGTCAGCGTGGCCAACCACAATTACATCACTAGATGCCATTCGCTGTGACATCACTAAGGGCCATCCTTAAGTCTTATGTTTTGGGCCTGAGATCCAAGGATCTGGCTTGGCAACTCTAAATAATGTTCAATATAATGCAGTTTCCTAGTTCCCTGAACTCCTTGGAGAAAGAGAGGAATAATAAATAAGTACCCGGAAGACATGAAGCTCTTCAGTGCATTTCGGTGCAGAGAATGATTGTATAACATATGGGTTTGATAATTTTCCTGAAATATCCCTAGTGCAAGTTCTTGTTTTGGATTCCAATAAACACCAGAGGACAGCATATCTATTCTTGATCACTCCTGCCCACCCTTCTCCACCCACGTGCACATTTCTTTTGACTAAATTACCTCTTCTTCCTAGACTATCTATATATCTTTTCAAGTCATTACAATGAGACCTTGAACAAAGCCAGAACATATTCATTTCTATGTCTCCGATCCACCCACTTCATCACAGGGCTATTTAAGAGTATATGGGATTTAATTAGTTAAAAATACTGAGGAGCCAGTGAGTGATTTTCTCATTCATTGCAATGGCCAGTGAATAAAACTAAAATAACTGTATGGGGCTGCTATGCTAATAATGCATCTCAGCATATTTGAAACATTATTTTTGACCTTCTCTTCCTAGGAAAAGAAAGCCAGCCCCTGCCCTGTGTGACTGTGAGAAGTGATGCCTATTAACAATTGCAGCAATGCAAGCTGAAAAACTGGTAATGACTTCCTGAAACTATAAACTGGAACTCATGGCAATTTAGGCTAATTAACAATCATGTTTTTTAATCATTTGCTGCTGTATACTTTGGGAGGTGAGATTTTTCTCTCCACATGAGTTTGCAGCTTCACACATTGTATGAGAATTTACTCTTAGTTCTTTCTGGGATAGAAGTGTGGCATTGTTCTCTTGCTAAAGTGCAGGGGACTTTTATCATTCAAAAACCTAATGTATTGGCTGGAATCCCATGACTGACTTGAGGTGGTATAAATACCACTAGGCCACTGATTTTAATTTCTAGGAGATTATACAAGGGTGGAGTCCTAATCTGGCTTGCACAATCAGTGCTACACTGGGTTAACACTTGCACAAGCAGTTATTCTTTCCAGGGGGTTGCCAAGTTCCCCCTTATCGCTTGGTGTTTGGGGAGTAACAACACCCCAACAACTGAGTTTTAAACCATCCTATCTAGCATAATTCTTGCATAACATCACCCCAGCATAGCAATGCTACACAACCTCTGAACAAGAAGTTGGCCATTAGGCCAGATCCATATTTAGACATGTACAACTCTGCTGACAGAAATGGGTTTTCTCCACCTCTCTCCTCTTCAGAATAGCCTCACAAGTTTGTTCTCCCCCATGTTACTCAGTTGTCCAAGAACTCTACCAAATGGGTAAACTGTGATGCCAAGTGTGAAGAAGATGTGGGAGATCTGTGGAAATAGGCCACAAGTACCTTCAGTTTGGTGTTTCTGTCTATGTTTTCAGGAAGGATCACATTTGTCATCAGAGGCATATTTAGTATAAATAGCGTCTAGGGCCAGCATGGAAGTTGCACCCCTACCTCCAGGGCTACTTCTTCCTCTGCCGCTAAATCTTCCTGCATGTTTTTTTTGTGCCCCCCCTCCCGCACCAGCATTGGCACCCAGGGCACGTACTCTACTTGTTCCATGTTGGATACACCTCTGTTTCCCATTTAGCACAGTCCTCAGATTCCTGTATCCTGTAGCAAGAAGAGGAAGGTTGAGAGGTAGGGAATTTGATTCCTCCGGCCCTAAACCTCTGAATCCAAACCATGATATGTTTTCCTTTTTCATGATTCCTAACCAGATCTATGAATAATTGTCTAGACACACATGCTCACAGAACATAAACAAGGCTTATAGTGGTGATTGCATGTGTATTTCTCCTTTCTAACTCCTTCAGCAAACTGGATTTCTGTGTACCTTCAGATGTTAGGGCACCAATGCTGACAAGGTGACCAGTAGAAGAGGAATGAATTTGGAATAAATTGTTAAGCAGCAGTGGCAGCAGCTGCTGCTTTATCATCAACAACAATATAAATTATAGACAATATAATAAAATCGAAGAGGTTCTTAGGGTAGTGATGGGGAATACTTCCACAGGGTTTGTGCGGGATGTTGTTGTGTGACTTCATGTTGTTTCTGACTTATGGCAGCCCCAAGGTGAATGTATCACAAGATCTTCTGGGGCCGAGAGTGTGTGATGCAGCCAAGGTCACCTAGTGGGTTTCCATGGCTGAACAGGGAATAGAACTGCAATCTTCAGGCTCATAGTTCAGTGCTCAAACTACTACATACACTGTGTGGATAGTGTTCCTATAAACAGTGTTCACTAAGTGGCACTAGATATATTTGTATTTGGGCAGAGTCAGAAATCTTTTGTTGCTATTGTGTTCTCATTTAAGAGAGATAATGATATTCTTGCCTAGGTTTTGTGTTCTCTTAAGTCTTCTGTAGTTTTTTAAGCCTACCTTGGTAGGCCTTATTCTTGTCTCCATTTATACTTGCTGCAGACTCCTTGTGGCCCTCTAGATGTTGTTGGTGTACTATAATTTCCATCAGCACTGGCCAACATAGTCAATGACAATGGATGATGGGAGTTGCAGTTGAACAGTATCTGGAGGTCCATAGGTTGTCCATCCCTCATTGCTATCAACATGGAAAGTTATAAGACAAGTGGTAACATAAGACTGTTGCTGCAATTTGATTTATGTTTTAATATTGCTTATCCTAGCTGAGAAAATGGCAAAAGTTGGGCTCACTGGTACTCCCGGACATTCAAGAGTTCATCTCAGGGAACCAATGAGGCATGATGATCTACTTTCATCAATTTTGAACATGAGTGGTTGGCATCCTGCTGTGGCTTTAGGCTTGTATAAATGCTGTTACACAAGCACTTGTATTTTCTCAGAGGTTACACAAGTGTGGTATTCTGTTTAGAGTTGCACAAGCCCTGCAATGCAAACATAAACTGCTGCCCAAGCCTAAAAGCACTGCCTGGGAGGTTCTGCAAGTGTACTCCTTAATGGGATATGGGTTGTTCAAGTGAAGAGTGTGTGGCTGTACTGTCGATTACACCATCAATTATGCAGTGGCACAATCAAGTACTGCAGTGTAGATAAGCTTGTGTAATATTCTGCTACACAGCCAATGAACAGGATCCTGCCTGGTATTTCTGACATTTTAGAAAATGAAAAACTTGTTTTCAAAAATCCAGTTTGCACATCTTTCTTGCCCTTCTGTTCACTTTCTTTTTCCTCTCTATACAAAAGTATTGTCAAGCTGGAATATTCCTAGAAATCATAGGGAAAATGTGGGAAACACATACATACATATATTTCCCTATGATTTCCTTATGATGTTCTTTTTTTCAATCCTAGGAGAAGGTGATGTGATACTTGGCATTCTAGGGTGGGTCGGGTAGGATTAATCACAACTTGTAATTACAGCTCAACATGTAATGCTTCTAAATTCCATTTCAGGTTTTCTTGCTGCACCGAGTGCACCAGAGTAAATTTCAGTAAAATGAAATAAAAGCAAGGCAAATTCTACCTTTTCAGCAATAACAATCTCCCATGCTTCAGAAATCTCTCAACCCATTTCTTTTCTTTCTTTTTTTAAACTCAGAACTATAGTAACGCATCTTTTGCTGTGAGGAAGCAGAACATACCGCCACGGGAAATCATAAAATACAGAGTTTGGTTGTTTTCCCGCCTCTGCTTTTCTGCTTCAGAAAATGCTGAGAGGTGGGTGGGGGCACAGTCACGAAAATGAACAAAGAACTGACCGTTCTCCCACTGATGTTGTTCTTGGTCACATGAAGCAACGGCCCTGTGTTCTGACTGACAAGTCAGCCACCTTCCATTGCAAAAAAAGTACAACTCAATTTCAGAGCAACTGCTGCAGATAGTTATGTTCTGATTTATATGTAAACATCTCCACAGATAGTTCCAATTCACATCTACATTCTTAGCTGTCCAACAGAGGAGCAATTTCAGCTTTAGGGGGAAGAAAGAAAATAAATTCCCAGGTTTTCTTATTAGCCTTGTCCGGTACATTTATGATTAAATTGAAAAACGTTGAGCAAATGCTGTGACTACTTGCTTTCTAATGCAAGGGTGGGAATTGTTTGGATTGTGGGCTTCATCCGGTCCACTGTGGCCCTTGTTCCCAACCCCAGCCCTACTGTACTTGTCAGCCCTTGCTGTAATAGCTATGGCAACATCATCAACACAAGACACAGTACCTTTTTCTGAAACAGAAGATTGTGTACCTTTGCTTTCATTTATATTACATCTCTAGTACACATTGCAATGCTTTGCATATGATGCATTTTTATCTTTATTGCTGTCTTTTAAATGATTTTATACTGTTTTATATTACAGGCTTCTTTATATGATAACTAATTTAATTCTTTTTTTCAAAAAAAATTGCATCATCAGGATTTGAATTGTATCTTGTTTTAAACTTGTTGTGAGCCATATTGAGTTCCTTGCTGGCAGAAAGGCAGGGTATAAATTAAACAAATAAATAAATATAATAATTGTTGTTATTGTGCGTCTTCAAGTCATTTTCAACTTATGGAGATCCTAAAGTGATGTTATCACAGGAATTTATTGAGGATGAGAAAATGTAATCCACTCAAGGTCACCCAGTAGGTTCCCACAGCTGAGTGGGAAATTGAACTCTGGTCTCTGGGGTCATAGTCCAAAGTTCAAACCACTACAACACTCTGGCTCTCTAATATAAATATAATTGTAGTAGAAATATAATAATAGTAGTGCATCAATAGCTGGGCAGAGAGCCAGTATGGTATAATGATTTGACAACTGTTGTTGTTGTTGAGTAGCTTCAAGTCATTTCCAACTTATGGTGACCCTAAGGAAAACCTATCATAGGGTTTTCTGGGGCTGAGAGCGTGTGATGCGCACCCTATCCAAAATGCATATAAAAGCTGTGTTTACATATGTGTAAGTCACTAACAGGATGTCAAACATTCTTTGCATGTTCTATGAAAGAACATAACAAATTTCTCCATGACATTCTTGCAAAGAAGCTAGTAAAATGTAGGCTGAACAGTGCTAACGGCATAACTGATTGACCAACCAAACTCAAAGGGTACTCACCAATGGCTGCTTTTCGTCCTGGAGAGAAGTGACTAGTGGGGTGCCACAGGGTTCTGTCCTGAGCCCAGTGCTATTCAACATCTTCATCAATGACTTGGATGAAGGAATAGAGGGCATGCTGATCAAATTTGCAGATGATACCAAATCGGGAGGGGTGACTAATACCCCAGAGGACAGGGTCAAAATTCAAAATGACATTAATGAATTGGAGAGCTGGGCCAAAGCTAACACAATGAACTTCAACAGAGAGAAATGTAAGGTCCTGCACTTAGGCAGAAAAAATGTAATGCACAAATATAGGATGGGGGACACATGGCTGGATAACTGTACATGTGAAAGGGATCTAGGAGTCTTGGTAGATCACAAGCTGAACATGAGGCAGCAGTGCGATGAGACAGCCAAGAAAGCCAGAGCGATTCTTGGTTGCATCAATAGGAGTATGGTGTCTAGATCAAGAGATCTCTCCTCTGCTTTGGTTAGACCTCAGCTGGAATACTGTGTCCAGTTCTGGGCACCTCAATTCAAGAAGGATATCGACAATCTGGAGCATGTCGAGGGGACAGCAACCAAAATGGTGAAGGGTCTGGAAGCCATGCCCTATGAGGAACGGCTTAGGTAGTTGGGGATGTTGAATCTGCAGAAGAGAAGGTTAAGAGGGGAGATGATAGCCATGTTTAAATATTTGAAGGGATGTCATGTTGAGGAGGGAGCGGGCTTGTTCTCTGCTACTCCAGAAGCTAGGACAAGGAGCAATGGATTCAAGCTGCAGGAAAAGAGATTCCACTTAAACCTCAGGAAGAACTTCCTGATGGTCAGAGCTGTTCAGCAGTGGAATATGCTGCCTTGGAGTGTGGTGGAATCTCTTTCTTTGGAGGTTGTTAAGCAGAAGCTGGATGGCCAGCTGCCTGAAGTGCTTTGATGTGGGTTTCTGCATGGCAGGGGGTTGGACTGGATGGCCCCTGTGGTCTCTTCCAACTCTATGAATCTAATATCTGTACCTTCTTCTGAGATCTTATGATACAGAGTGAGATATAAATATTTTAATAAATAACGTAACATAAAATAGATATTTGAACAGGTGCAATCAAGGACGCCATGGCCTCGAATCTGCAAGATCTGAGCAGGGCTGAGGATAACAGGGTGGCTTGAAGTCTCACTTTCATAGGGTAGCCATAACTCTAAGGCCCTTTCCACAGGACAGTTTCCCCATGACATCATCATGGTCCCACCCTTCTTGCATCGCCAGCTGGCTCAATCATGGGATATATCATTGATAGAAAAAACTGCATCAATGGCCCCTGTTCATGCAAGCCTTCCGTCGCAGCTGGCCATGCAGAAGGGCTGGAAGCACAATTGCACACTTCCTTCCCCACTGTAGCATGGGAAAAAGGCGAGATGGAAGGAAGGAGCATGTTCCTCACACTCCCCCTGCAGGCAGCCAGTCAGGTGCGGAGAGAAGCATTGGGGACACATTCCCATCCTGGCAGAAGCATTGCTGGGATTGCAGTGAGATGACACAGGTGAGCGTCATCATGAGGAAAAAGCTTAAGTTGACTTGATAGCAGTTAAGAAGAAAACATAAAATAGATATTTGTAGGCTGAGAACAGTCAGATGCTGAAAAGTTGCCCCTCACTATAGAGAGCCAATTAATATACTTCCAACACATAAACAGAGCTTGAGTTTACTCTCAGCTAGTCTGCCTGGATGTCACACGTGTTGTCAATGCCCTGTTTGTTGCATTGATAATTTACATGTTGGGGAGGGATTATGACTTCAGCATATGCTTTTAATGCATTATCTTTTTCATGTAAACATGATTAGATGTAAAAGATCTGGACAGATGCTGCCAGTTAGGGTAGAAAATGATGACTCAAGCTGTCTTGGATCTCTTTTCTGGGGGATGGGACGAGATGGGATACTACTTAAAAATATATAAAAATGCAATGCTAGATAGTCAAAAGTAGGACCTGGCATAAGACAGCTTTTTATGTGCACACTTGGAAAAAACAAACAAACAAAAACAGCCATATATATAAACAAGAACCAACACCTCAGTTTAATGGAGCATTAACCATACCTATGCTGAATGCTATCAGTGGGTTTCAATGTACTTCAGGTGGAATATTCACTCAAAGCTGTGCTGGCTGTAGAGACTTAGAAACTGGAACAAACCTTTTCTGCCAGCAGAAGTGCTATTCTCTCTCTTATGATAGCTGAACTCAGAGATGTGCTGACAAAGCATTCTGCCTGCAGAATTTCTCTGCTGTCTACAATCTGCAGCTAAAAGGAGGAGAAGAGTTGGAGAAAGGGGTGAGGAAGGAGCCAAATTAAACCAAATCCAAAATTCCATTCCAGGGAATGCAGCCACAATGTAGGCACAATATTAGGCCAGGGAGAATGTACTCCCAAATTATTTCTGATTTCTCAGAAATCAGCTTTAGCTTCAGTTGGACCAGTGTTCATTCAGAAGGCTGTTGTCCTCCTACTCTGAATTATCTGCATGCTATGTATGAAGAAGGTTTCAGCTTAATACCATAGATCCTTCCAGGAACTCCTCCCTCATCTGAAAGGAACATAGATAGAAACAATATTTATTGAGATACAGGATGAGGAAAGTGCAGGAGAATCGAACAGTGTGAATCACTCATAAAGCAGTCAAGACGATGTCTCAATTTGTTAAAATTACATTTCTACAGCCCAAAGCAATTTAAAGAATGGTTTACTTTGGAGGCTGTAAAGCGAAAAGGGAAATTCACACAGCTATATATGCTTTTAAAGTGACACCTAACTAGTTTTTTTTTAAATCTTTCTGCATGTTTATACCTCAGTGTGCTCATGTGGATATCAGTGGTGATCCATATTTCTTCTAAATATTTTTACAAGCAAACATAATCTGAAACAGATTACGGGGAAATCTATCAGAAAAATAAACAGAATATGTCTGGCCTGACTTGTTGATGTCTGTGAGTTGGGCAGCTGTGTAGGAGAAGCTATTGATTTGTATGGGTGTGCATGTGATTTCATATAGTTCTGTTTTTGTCTAGTTTGATCAATGAGGGCCTTGTTTCTTATGCTCCCGTTGGTTTCTCTCTCACACTTGCAGAGTCATAGGCGCCAGTCACGAGCTCTGTGGCAACCAGCCACAAGGAGATGATGTGGAAAAATTCTTGAGTTTGATAAACAGGCTGGTGTTTAAAACTGATATGTTGCAGCACTGATACACAAAACAAAATCTGTGAATAGGAAGCTTTGGCTTAGAATCTATTAAGAGAAAAATACTTATAATGCGTTACTATGCTTTTCTTATGCTCATGGTCCTGTGGTCAAGATGCAGAACCAACTACCACATCATGAATTTATAGTAGAAGAATATAGTTCAGTCTGTATCTGAAAATATTACCTGAGCACAAGGGTAGTCTTGTGGTTTTACTGTACCTAAGTTATCGGTTTTCAATAGCAGTGACATTTTCTTCACAGTGTCCTTGTGAAGATTCTGGATTGGGAAAAGAAAACTGGATTGACAGCAGTGTCATTCTCCCTCCCTCTGAGCAATGGGGCAAAGCTGGGATCGTGCACCCTAGGAATACTAAAAATTACTCCTTCATCCTTATCTATGTTTGTCCTAGAATTCTGGCTTGTCTCTATGCTGGAGAATCTGAAGCTGGTTGTTCTACCCTCTGGGAATCCAAACTGAAGAACATAGTGACAAACATGAAAAATGTGCATGGATACTTGAGCAGAAAGAGAGAAGGGGCGAGGAGACTAGTAGACTTGGAAGTGCAGAATTAGACCTACATAGGGTTAGTATTCAAGACTCTGGGGTGAGAGGTGGATGGGGAGAAAATACGGTCCACTTACTTTTGAATGTGTACATCGCTTCAGTAGAATAGTACATTAGGCAGACAGGGTTACATCTGTCACAACAGATTTTTAGAAGACATTCTCCTACTTTCTCTACTGTTTTCTTTCTGGTCTGTTAATTTCTGCATTTCATTGTTCAGTGAATACATTACCTTCTATGGATCCATTTTGTATAAAGATGAAATATTGCCTGGTTTGGTAAATATCAGCATAAGAAGAAACACTCTCTGGTATACCACTCCATAGGCAAGAATAATTTATTTGGTGTACGATTCCATACCCAGACTCACACAAATAGTTTGCTTAAAATGAATGTTAATATAATCCGAATCCAGAGAGGAAGTTTGTTGCACCATGCCAATTGAAGTCAATGAGATTAGGAGTTTGAGATTATTTTGTTTAATGACCATTGTCTCATTCACACTGATGAAAATTTGTCATTCTATGTGTCCTAAATCACACACCCCAGATTCTTGTCACATCCCAGATTCTTGACATTTGTTGTACTGTTCATTTACACAGGCTCAAGGTCAGCTTGTTTCTTTAGAGCAACAGCTCGCATTTTTTTTAAATGAATAGACTGAATAAAAGGATATGTATAAAAGCAAACTGCTCAAAGGATAAGTGGTTTTCTGTATAAAAATATCAAGTTCTTGAGTTTGTTGCTAAACCTCATGAAGATCCTGTTATTTGTTGTAAAATTCAAATGAGGTTAACATCTTAAAATAACAAGCCAAATTATTCAACACAAAAAAAAGCAGGCCCTTGCATGTGATGCATTCTGTAGTCCGCTATTATCCTGGCCAATCCCTTCCTCCTTTCACTGGTAGAATTCTTCTGTTTGCAATTCAATGTAGATTTCAGTCCAGTGGAGGGAGAATGAGATGTATGTATGTATGTAGATACATATGTAGATATTTGTCAGGTGGAGGGAGGATGAGATTGGTGTATGTATGTATGATGCATGTAGCAGATACTAGGGCTCAGAAAAGTTGCTGGAGACCAGGGTTGTGTGTCACGTGACTTTCCTGCCACCCACAGGTGCTAATGAAGATGCTGTTCCAGTGTTAGTGATGAAGTCAGGTTCAATGACCAGTGTGGAATGCTTCTGGTGTCATCTCATTCTTCCTCCAACAGCAAAATGTCCAATTTAATGAAATCTTTCGTAGTGGGTGTTAGGGGAAATCTATGATTGAAAATTTGTTTTCTTCTCCTAGATTACTTTCACTAGATCAGGAAGTGTAAGTGATGATCTCAGCTTTATAGATATCAATATCCTGAGAAGAAAGTATGGAGAGTTTTGGCATGAGAGGCACCTACCAACATTAATGTTCAAAATCATTGGTGTACTAAATGATTCCCTACCCACCCCTAATTTTATTGTATTGGAAATGGAGTATTGGAATTAGTACTAAAGTGTATTCTCCAGCCTGGTTATAAGGATCATTGTCACTCCTGTTCTACTAACTGCTTGATTCATCCAGAACGCATTAATTCTACACAATCTTTCAACTCAGTATTCATCTTTCTTGGTTGGTGGTAGCTATGAAGTTGACCAGACTGGGAAGAAATGTGGGAGTTAATACTCCTTTTACAGTGCTATGTAGGCCTAGTCCTTTGAAAACTCAATAGTCCATTTCTTTTTGAAAAAGAATGCTGACTGACTTAATGAATGAATTGAAATGTCATTTTTCTCTTGAAGTGAGACACAATGCAGCTTACAAAAAAGTCACTTAGAACCTAACAATATTTTTTTAAAGACAATTACAATTATCGCATGAAAGCAGTATAAAATCATTAAATGCCAAATAAAAGTCATCACAATAAAAAATATAAGATCATTAAAAGGCACAGAAAAGTTAAAAATGAAGTACACCACCCATAAAAATGAATGAATGAAAGAATGAGAAGCCTCATTCTCATGCAAGCAATTATACATTAAAACTTTGCTTAAAAAAAAAAAAGACTTTGCCTGCCAGTGAAAAGAGAACATAGAGGGGGACAGCCTAGACTCCTGTGGTAGGGAATTCCAGAGAAGGCTGAATTATAGACCAGTTTCCATTTTGGGTCAAGACATGTAACTGCTGCTGTCTGGGCAACCCCAGATGCAGTAAACTGATTCTCTACATCTGATTTGATATGTTTTTAGATCCAGCACTGGGACAGAACCTGCCTTTATTGTTCTGGTTGATAGTACAGGGACAAGGAAAGTATAACCTGGTTTAGGCTCTTAATGTTTATATTTTTAAATGCTGTTTCTCTATCCATGTTTTCCAAACTAGTTTCCCTTTATTCTTTCTTTTTGCTGTTTTTTTTTAGAATCCCTGTGAGCCACTCTGAGCTTTCCTCCAAAGTAAAACTGGGATGCAAAAGTTTTCTTCCATTTTTTTTTTTTAAATAATTCGAGGACCATTGAATCTCCTTTGATTCTGTCAGCCTTATGCCTCAGTTTTTTTAGGTTAGGAGTTTGTGAAACCATTTTGTGATATTTCTCCTTATTGTTTTTTCCCCCAGGAAATGCCTTCTGCAGTTACGTTGTACTGCATTTTGTACTCTCCTTTTTACCACTACATGAAATCATGTAGAGAATAGGGAAAGAATAGGGAAAAGTTCCCTGAAGGTATAGAACTAAATGTCATTAGTATGCTGATGACACCCAGCTCTATTTATCCTTTCCAGATGAAGTACTAACTTCCCTGACTGAATGTGTGAGATAATTGATGGACTAGATAGGCATGAAGAATTTTAAGCTTAGGCGAGGTAAGATATTGTTGATGGTGGTAGGGGACTTGATGGACCAGATGGCAGAAAGAAATCTCTGCCACTGATAAGATCACCCTTAATGGGAAGATTCATCTGTGGATCTATAATAATTAGAGAGTGGCTAAGGTCCAAAACAACTTTTACTAACTAACTTTAGTTAGTTCACTGGATTATCTTGGGAGATATTTTCTCATTTATAATAACATTTTCAAACTGCCAGTGCTTCTTTTTCCTTGGAAAATAAGTTTTCCATCTATTTGTCAGGGACATGGGCTTATATATGTTGATCTTTAGAATATGCTTCGCTCAGGAGATCAGCTTGAGTCCTACTTTGGCTTCTTAACAGAGACAGGTTAAGACAAGTTGTGTCATTTTAGTCTCTGTTTTTAAGATGTTCACTTTGTATAGTTATCATTGTTAAAAATGTGGGAGTCATTTGTTGTTGGAGAATATGTAATATATGCAAGCATACATTGCGAATACTTATTATTTTGTTACTTTTTCATTTAGTTGCACATTGTATGACCATTGGCCTTAAATACTATCTGGTTTTTCACATATTGAATACAACAATTCTGCATATCCAACATTCAAAGAAAACCTTTCTTCTGAAAGGGTTCTAATGCTCTCTCTCAATCTCTCTCTCTCTCTCTCTACACGCGCGCGCGCACGCGCACACACACACACACACACACACACACTATATTCTGTGATTTCAGTGCAGCATGCAATAAAATCAATTTGAACTGCTTAATAGAATTTAAAATTTAAAACAAGTACTTATAAAGGTAATTTTCTAAGGTCTGGTCTAAAGCTACTGATCAACTCTCATTCAAAATAAAAAAATTGAAGTGACTTCTAGGGTTTCCCCTCAAAAACAAAACAAATGAAGAGTTCTGAGATAGGCAAAACACAAACAAATATACTAAGGCTAGTATTTTTCCTCATAGGATCTGCACATCCTAGATTTTCACCAGGTTTTGGCTGAAGTGAAATCTGGAGTTGGAAATTCTTCCTCTGGTAACCCATCTGAGAAATTTTGACAAACTACAATACAATTTTCATAAGGCTGGGATAATTGTTGAGGGACTGGAAGAAGGAGGTGTTCACTCCTTCTCATTTTATTATAGTGTAGACATGCAGCAATATATCATTGGCATTGGTATTTCCTACCTGGGGTATACCTCCTCAGATAAGGAAGGGGTAGTGGTGAGACCAAGTAATAGCCTCCTGTGAGAGTCAGAGTAAGATGGCAGCCCTTCCCTGAAAGTAGAGCATGTACGAGGGATGATCCTTATGCTCCACTCCTGACCCATTTCCTGAGTAAAAACTGGCAATGTTCCTACCTCCTTTTTTGACGTAGTCTCCTTGAAGTTGAATGTACTTGTCCCAGTGATCCTCTAACATCTTGACTGCTTCCTGGAAGAAGTTTTGTCCAATCTCTGCAAACCACACATCTGCAGCCTCTATCACCTCATTATCCAATGAAAATCTCCTCCCACGCAGCTGTTCCTTCAGTTTTGTGAAGAGCTTGTAGTCACTGGGAGCCAGATCTAGTGAATACAATGGATGTTCCAGCAATTTGAAGCCTACTTTATGAATAGCAGCCATTGCAACACAAGACCTGTGGCTGGGTGCATTGTCATGATGAAGGAGCACTCCCTGTCTCAACTTTCTATGACGTTTGTCCTTGGTTGCAACACGTAATTTTGTAGTTAAGTCCGCATAGTAAGAACCTGTTATTGTGGCTCCACCTTGCAAATTATCCACCAAGAGAACACCTTTGGCATCCCCAAAAAACAATAGCATAACCTTGCCATGCTTTTCATGCTGATGGCATGACTTTCAATTTCTCAGGGGGTGGGGAACCAGAATGTTTCCATTGCTGACTATGCAATTTGGTTTCAGGGTCATAGTGGTGGAGCCATGATTCATCCATCGTCATAGATCTGTTGAGGAATTTCTGTTTGTCCATCTGAAAGGTTCGTAAATGTTGCCTGCAAAGCATCACCCTCATTCACTTTTGTGTGGCTGATAACATTTGAGGTACTCATCTTGCCATTAATTTTTTCATGTCCAATTCTTTTGTCAATATCATGTGTACCATATGGTATGAGACACCTGTTTCCTGTACTATATCCCTGATGGTCACTCGTCAATCTTGCATAACTATATCATGGATTCTGTTAATGGTTTCTTCTGTGTTGACAATTTTTGATGGGCTACCACCATGTTCATCTTCAAAGGATGTTCTTCTACATTTAAATTCCTGACACCAACTTTTTACAATATCATATGATGCAGCAGATTCCCCCAAAGTTGTTGACGTATCATTGTGGATTTCTGTAGGAGTCATCCCCTTCTTTTGTAGGTACTTAATCATGGCTCTCTGCTCAACACAATCTATTTTCCTACTGAGCCACCGCCTCTACTCCTTCAAGAACCCGTAATGAAAAAATAACATGTACAAACATGTAATTTGGCATGCATACTACATAGACATCAGTCATTAATATTGCACAAAATCAAAATCATAGCACAATTCTAAATGGGTCAGGGGTAGAGCATAAGGATCAGCCCTTGTACCACCACATGTTGACATTGAAGAGAAGCAGTTGGAGGCTAGACAACTTCATCCTTTGGAATGTCACAGACTGAAATGACAGCAACATAAGCCCAAGCAAGAGTGCAGTTTGCCTTAAAAGGAAAATTCTGGGATAGTGAGGCCATCTGTAGTGAGTTACTAGCCATGACTGTGTTGTAGAACAATAGCTTGATTGTCTTTAGCATCTTGTTTTCCTCTGCTTGCTAGTTTCCTGAACTTCAGCTTGCTTTGACTCTTCTCTTCAATTACTCTTTGATTGACATTTGACTATGCTTTGAATGTTGAGTGTGTGTGAGAGAGAGTGTGAATGTGCTTTACACATCAAAACTGCTTTGACCACTCTCCTGCTCATCCAGATCCTCTGTGTATGCCCTTTACTTGTTTCTTGAACTAGAGGTGTTCAGGGTGACCTGGGCTATCTTGAAACGGCAGAGACATCATGCTGACATATGTCATCTTTGGTCATAGAAGGGGGATGAATTCAACACCTTCATCACACAATGACTTCCAACTTCCTCAAAATTCACCTGTCTTATGCATCCCTCCCTTTAACATAGCCATTTAATGGTCAGTGGGGAGTAGGAGCTGCAGAGGAACATCTGCTGTACTTCTACTAGATGCTGAACATCTACTTGTAGCCGAGTGCATAACAGTGGCATCATCCATTAGGACTTCTGCAGAACCCTTAGAAAGACCTGAGGAAGGTTTTTTTGTTGTATAACTGGTGATAGAGACATAGTACAAAACTCCTCCATTGCCCTCTGCTCTCCACTGGCCACTAAATGGTGGTCAGAAGGTGCTGTAAGAGATAGATGAATAGGGAAGATAGGGAGACAGATGATGTGAAAGGAAATCACATCACCACAGCATCATCTGATGCAGGATCTCATCTCATTATTTTGTTGTATTCATTTGGAGATAAAGCAAAGAAAAAAATTCCAGGATAAACAGCATTAGAACTTACATAGCTGTGTATGTTACAGTTAACTGCATGCAGCATATTTTACTTTGAAGAGTGGTACAGTGTATATTGAGCAAAAAGGGTTAAAATCAAACTATGTTTCTTAAGTCAAACAAGCTAGGAAGCTTGAGCCAAAGTGGTGTCTCATCTGTTTTTATAAACAGTATGACCTCTTGACAACCACCTTACACTTGGTCCATGGTATGATATAGTATATTTACATAGGAGATCATTAACAGCACAGCTGAAGTGTAATTGAATGCAGGATTCAATAACAACATTGAACTTAAAATACCATCTAAATATAAAATTCCATCTCAATCTTGTTCTGCTTAATTGAAGGCTGCTCCTTCTTCCTGTCTCCCTCCTGCTCCAATCAGAACCAGTCTACTATTACAGTTGGAGTGACGGCAGGGAAGAGCATTAGAGTAGGGTGGGAGACTAGAGGGGGCTGTTTGACAGGTTTATTTTGATAACATTCATGTCCATGTGGATAAGGATAAGATTACAAGTGCCTGAGGTTCCATGGGCAAACATAAAGTAATAGATCCCAATGAAAGCTAGCATTCCATCTTTTGCTCTAAAGGGATTACTATAACCGTGTGACGGAATGGAACAGGTTCCCCAGTAGAGAATGTGGTTTTGATAAGTTGCTTGCATTAAGGAACTGATGAGCAGAAAGTCTAGAAAGGCCTTTGTAAAACAGGCACAGGATAACCAAGGGACAAATTTCTATTTACAATCACATTCAGGCCAAGTTAATTGCAACATTATTCACTGCTTCAGCCTGCTTTTTTTCCCCCATAAAGCAAACAAAAACAACTGGTGCATATATACACTGCACAGTTATAACTGCTAGACACTACTTTAACTTCCATAGCCTCATCCCATATAATTATGGGATTTGTAGTTCAGGAAGGCACTTAAAATTTTCTGCTAGGGATCTCCAGTACCCTTCTCCAAGCTACAGCATGCAAGATCTCTGCTCCAATTGTTAATTGTTGGAGCTTGTACAGCAAGATGCCTCTCTCTCTCTCTCTCTCTCTCTCTCTCTCTCTCTCTCTCAAACTCCCCTTGTGTCCTTACGCCCACACTTTTAATTAGATCTCCCAGTACCAAATAGCCCTTTCCACAATTGAGGGAAATGTGACAATCTCTCATCCTTACTGTCCTACCTATATCTTGTTAATCCTTGTCTCCCTGTACCTTTGATCACTCAGTCTGACAGTGGGCATGCAACTCCACCCTGGAAAAATGAAACTCTGTGGTAAGGAATTCTAAGTACCTCACTGAACTACAAATTCAGGATTCTATAGGATGGAATTATGGAAGTTAAAAGTGACATCAAGGTATTATAGTGGGGAAACACCCCTAGGGGCCTTTCACCCTACAGTCATAGCATTATGATTCCACCTGAATTGCCATGGCACTGTTCTATGGAATCCTGGGATTTGTAGTTTAGGGAAGAGTGTTTAGAATTCTCATCCAGAGAACTCTATTGCCTCACCAGACTACTAACACCAGCATCCCAAAGTATGTAGCCATGACAGCTAAAGGGGAATCTTAGGCCCTTTCCGCTCCTTACCTTCTTCTGGTGCTGGGGTGCGGGGATCGTGCAAGCAGCCTCTGGCGAGAGGCTCTCGTGTCCGGGGTCCTTTGGCTCTGCACAAGCTGCCTGCTCATGCAAGAGCCCTGCCTCTTCCTTCCGCAGTGCAGCCTGGGATCTTCCCTGGCTGCGCTGGGGCAGGAAGCGTGACCGGTGCGGCTCTGGAGGCTCCGCATACCAGGTAAGTGCGCGTGGGGCCCAGAAGCAATGCGCGGTTGTGCACCATTTTTGGCTTCTAACTGAAAATGCAAAGGTGTGCGATCGGTGCCTGCCGGCCCCTGGACCATAGCACAATTGTGAGTGCATCGTGCAGATCGCTCCTCACAATTGTGCAATGCTCCAGGTGCCCTTTCGCATGGAAAATGCCATGTGGAAAGGGCCATAGTGTTATAGTTGTGTTGTGTGAAAGGACTCATGGGGTGGAAAAAGTCTAAATCAGATTAGGACTATAATATCAGTTTTGGAGGTTTTCTGTCAGCATCATCATCATCATCATCATCTGAAACTTTGGGAGGGCCTATTCTGATTGTGGTAAGGGTAGGGCTATTGCAAAACATTAAGCAGCCTGAGGCAAAGAACAAGATGGAAGCCAAATGTCAACTGTAAAAATTGGCAAGATAAGGAAATCATGGCAGGTTTCCATTGTTAACCATGTACAGAAGCATATTGAGGAATCCCAGATTTTGTGACCAAGAAGAGACAGTACTCTCTTTCATAATGATTTTGTGAGCTTGGTTTCTGACTTTGGATATGCAGTATTGGCCTAAAGTCTAGTTACTAGATGAAGCTTGCTCTAATCACTAAGATAGCACCCATATTGTATTTGCTATGCCACAAGCAAGAAAAGGAGTTTTATGTGAGGCGGGGGGCAGGGTTAAGCCTTCCAAATGACCCAAATAGAAGGGCCAGTGGCTGTACTAGCTGGGGCATTCTGGGATTATGGTCCAAAAACCTAACTTTTCTGAATTTTGTTCTACAACTTCATGTATCATGCCTACGTTATGTTGCTTGGCATCGAGATTTCAGTGCTTCTGTGTATAAATGAGATTAGATATGGAGGCTTGGTTTACTCAGTGTGGGGACTGCTTAAATCTGGCTCCAGATCTCTGTGGTATTTGTAAACAGATGTCTTTATTTATTAAGGCATAAGCTAGTCTTTGTTCTCTGTGTCAAAATGTTCAGTGGCTGAAAAATTAGATGACATGTTGGAAACTCTGGCTGGCGCATATATATATATATATATATGAATAAGAAAACTACTAAGCAAACATGTTCTTCAGTCAATCCATTTTGTTGGCCATTAGCACTTCTTCTGGCTGATTTCCAGCCAACTCATTATATTGAGACAACAGTCAAAATGTTAAACTCTCATTAGTCTTCTGCTTCCAAAGGGAGCTTAGCAGAAAATGTTATTGTTTGTACATCCACATCCTACCAGCATTCGTTCAGGAAGTGATAAAGCTGACACAATTACCTGATGGCCTTCTTGGGGACTAATGCCGAGTGGCTTCCTGTCTGACTATAAACAATAGCTAAGGAAACCAGCCTCATGACCAGGAAAGGCTAATTACTTTGCATCATATTTTCCCCCTCTAGGGTTTGACTGTGCTAAAATAATGCATACAATCCTGCCACACCAACATTCTGAATGGTATGGACCAAAAGCATACAAGATTCAGTTAGGCAAAGTGGATTTTCTCTTTAATGACTGCACCTAGGATTGCGGCATTGGCCTAGCTTTTCCTCAGGTGAAACCAAGGCTTGGGCTGTACTATTTCAGGGAGCAAGAAATGACCATGTGGGCAGTTCCCCCAAAAGAAAGAATGGTCATTTTTTCAAAAATGTCCTCTGTTTGAAGTGTTATCCAGTCCAAGTTGGTTTAAAGTTAAATAGCCATAAGAAGAGAATGCCTGGAGGCATTAGGGATGCTAATCAAAAAATAACTTTTCAAAATTGTGTTCTACACGTTGATGTACCATGTACCTGGCCAATATAATCCAAAATAAAATCAAATTAAAGAATATTTTTGCATGACTAAGTTTCAGACTGTTAAGAGAATTTGGATCCAGTTACGCTGGTGGCCATATAAACTAAGGTAACATGAATACCACTACTCACCCAACTCTCTCTCTCTCTCTCTCTGTGTGTGTGTGTGTGTGTGTGCAGATATACATGCATATGTCACATTTGACCTACTGTATAGGTTCAACAGTTACATTGATTTTGTATCAGATCTTGGAAAGATACATTTACTTAATATTTTTAGTAAAGTTATATAATACAGAATTAAAAATATACAGTGAAAGAAATCTGCAAATTACTACATAATCTGCTTACTGTGTAAAAAGGTAAAAGAAAAGCAAAGCAAAAGAAAAAATATAAAAAAGAATGAAAGATAAAAAGAGAAAGAAGAAAAAGAAGAAAAAAAGAAATAAAAGGAAAAATTAAAAATTATTTCCAATCTTTTCTACAGCTGCTACAACTAAATTTCAGTTAAGCCTCCTCCATCTTTCTTTAATGTTGGATGAAATATAGGCCATTTCCACACTATAATGCTATAGTGCTATTATTCCATTTTCAACATTCCTGGCAGAATTCTGGGGCTTGTAGTTTCCTGAGGCTAAAGAGCTCTCTGGCTGAAAATTCTAAATGCTCCTCCCTAAACTACAAGCCCCAGGATTCCACAGGATGTTGAAAGTGGAATAATAGCACTGTAACAGTATAATATGGAAATGGTCTCTGTTTCACCTTCAGTTGTTGTGTTACTCTCTTTTATCAAAAATATTAATCCTCATCTTTTTTAGGGGCTGAGCCTTTGCAATGATGATGATGGTGATGATGATTTTCCTGAAATGAAACCCTCATTTTGGACGGTTTTGAGCATAATTTTCCACAACCATCTAGATCTTGCAGCTATAAACTATCCATTATCATTTTATTGAAGCTGAACAGCTGATGACAGTTTGGAGTACTGTCAGAGTTCATGCTTATTTGTTCAAGCATCCCTCTTTGAATTGTCAACACATCCTTTTCAGTGACCACTTTCCTGCACCACAAGTGCTCCCTAGCAAAATGAATAAATAAACAAAAATAAAAATATACACAATATAAAATTGCAGCCTCACGCCCATGAAATTCCTGAACTGTGATGTCACAACTTTGTGCTTTTATCTAGTTTCCTTTCTCAAAGCTGGAATTGCAAGAAATAGCACTGGAGTGCCATGTCCTATAGCAGAGATGGTTACCTTCCTCTACAAAGAATAGCTATAGCTGTTACATTTCTATACTGCTTTTCAGTGCAAAGCACTCCCTAAGTGGTTTACAATGTGTTTTAGCTAATTTCCCCTAACAAGCTGGGTACTCATTTTAACTGACCTGTGGAAGGATGGAAGGCTGAGACAACCTGGAGCACTGCAGGATCAAACTCACAACATTGTGGCTGCAGTACCAGCATTTAATCACCGTGCCACCAGGGCTCTGCATCTGGTCCATTTTTGCTTTGTCTGGTTCTTCCCCTTGATCACAATTCTACCAACCCACAGAATGGCTAAGAAAGAATTTGAACCTCCACCAGCCCTGCAATTCACTTCAGCGAGGTGGAAGAAACATTAAATCGGGATGTCAGTTTTCACTTATTTCCTTCTTACATGCAAGGATATATTTTTTTCCTCACTGAAGGAGAAAGTGAATATTTGTGTGCAACATTCTGCATGTATTTTCACACTGCAAGGTGCACTACAGAATTATTCTGTGAGTACATATGTGTATGTATGTATATACATACAAAATCTCTCAACCTTTTGGCACAGAAAACATGTCCTCTAGCATGTTTTATTTTTTCCTGTGCAGAACTGCACTGTTCCCTGTGCATAAAATAAGTTTTCTCTGGGGAAAATAGACTTTTTTAAAGCTTATTTCTGCACAGAATAATTATAAAAAAATACTTTACGTACCAAGAGTCCTTTCCTCAGCTGTTGTTTTGAGTTATGCTTGATAAATATTAATTGCAAGTAGACTTTGATGCATCAGGAAGTGAGTTTCCTCTTGCCATGGTCTGTATACTTGTAGAGCAGGGCACTATGCAATTGTCTGAACCCCATATCCATCTTGGAGAAATCAGGTCTTATTTTTATATATATAATTTTTGTCACAATCAGCTAACAAGGAAACACCAAAGAGAAAAGAAAAGAGAAAAAGAGGCTTACAATATCGCAATATACATCTTCTAGTCTGAACAGAATCAATTGCCTATTCATGCTTATTTACAATTATTCCATATTATGATTATAATATTGTAATCAATAGAGAATTTGAGAAAAAATATGAAAGGGTGATCGGATGTGAGAGTGATCTGTCTGTGGCATCTTCACTCCATTGATTTGGCTGATCTGGCTGGCTAGGCAGATGTCCCCTTCTTCACTCATTGCTCCATGTGCGTCCCTCCCAAAGCTGCGTGCTTGGTGGAAGAGGACAACCATCCTAGATAGGAGTATACTGTTCTTTGGTCAGGGGTATATGATAGTTGCGCTCCCCTGCTAGAACCTCCAAACAAGCTCAAGGAGGTCTTATTTTAAAATACAAGCTGGAATTTTTCCACAAAAAACAAAACGAAAACCATCCCTCCTATTGACAAGGAAATGGTTTCTTGCAAAAACTTGTTCACTGGAATAACGTACATTGTCCAGAGATGTTGGGAAGTCCCATCCAGATTTGAAAGAAGGCTCTATCAGATTGGCTTTGTCCTATGTGTGGGGAATCTATTGTTTATCTCCTTATCTCCTCAGGCTACTTAAGAGTTATTATCAGTACACATAGGGTAATGAGCAGAGGTCATATTCAAATCTAAACATCTGAACCTCCAAAGTATGACATTAAGGTCGTGTTAGCCCCACCACCACCAAAGGCATTACCTTGAATCTAGGTGACAACCCCCAAGTTAGGAAAGGGTTAAGTACAGACACACAGATACTTGCAGAAGTAGCTGCTTCACCTAAGAGAAAACAAGAGCCTGCTTGCAAACACAGACTTGCAGATCTGCACCCCAGATAAAGAATGAAAAGGAGGAGCTTGGAAGAAAGACCAGAAAGAGCCTGGAAGAATCACAGTGAGTCTCTCAAGAGAAGGACCTGCTGATCTTCAACCACCCAGCCAACTGGACTCTTCTTCCCACTAGAGGGTAAGAGAATCCATGTGGGTGTATTGGTCTGCAGTTCCTTCAGCTTAGCTGCACACCTTTAGCCCTCGTAGGCCATTTCCACACTAGACTGTTATAGTGCTATTATCCCACTTAGTGCAAACCCCAGGATTCCATAGGATGTTGAAAGTGGAATTATAGCACTATAACAGTCTAGTGCAGAAATGGTCTTGGTTTGGTCAGGAGTAGTGTTTTAGCACCTGTGCCATTCTCCCCCTCTTTTCTTTTCAGAAACAGCTTGAATTGAACACAGATTATTCTATTGTAGTCTCAAAGATGCTATATGATATATTTGCATACTGAGCCAGACTAACACTGCTATGTCTGTGAATACTACCACAAGGAGATTATTGTAAGACTTGGGGCCTTTCCACACTGCACTTTTATAGTGCTCTTCTTCCACTTTCTACATCCTGTGGAATTCTGAGGTTTGTACTTTACTGAGTCCAAAGAGTTCTCTTGCTGAGAATTCTAAATGCCTCTCCCGAAACTGCAAACTCCAGGATTCCATAGGATGTTGAAAGTGGAAGAAGAGCACTATAACAGTGTAGTACAGAAAGGCCATAATTTCTTTCTCCTCTTCTTTTATCCTATCTAAACCTGTTACTTCTGCTCTCACATATCTCATCAGCACTCAAGCTCTCCCACTTTACATACATATCCAGAAAGCTTTGCTTTGCCATTTTCACATCACCTCCCTTGATCATTGTTTTGGCAGATAGTAATTTCTCCAGTTTCTGCTTTCACTATCCTCTTTTTTTTTTGGGGGGGGGGAGGGGCGAGGTAGGCCTTATAATGATTATATTCATTGTTAAACCTAATTTTCCTACTTCACAGCATCTGCTCCTAACTTGAACTGTGATCCATGTGATCACTTTGTGTATGCAGCACTTCTGGAAATGGTGTTTCTGTTCATGTTCTTTGTAACACCTATATACCTATGAGTTCACATACGGAGTGTGGGCAGAGTGAGCACAAGAGAGAGAGAGAGTACTAAAGGACATGTAGTAACAATTCCTATGCCCATTTATTAAACTTCAAAGTATTGCCTTGATAGTAAAATAAAGAAATAGGGAAGTCAACCTCATAGTCCCAGCCTGTATTTTGAGATTCTTGTTACTTACATTTTTGCAACTTTTTGCAGGCTGGAGTGGAAGCAAATGTGGCCTGAGAGAGGTTAGAAGGCTGTGTGTGAAAAGCACTCAAAACTGTTTCCCAAAGGAGAGAAAAACAAGCATTTTTAGCACTAAAACATGGTAACAAGAGGAGCTGTGATCTGTGTGTGCTTTTATCTAATCTTCCTTCCTCACACTGTGCTTGTAAAAGCATTGTAGAACATTGAAATGTAATAAATGGACAAGAGGCCTGAATGATAATGAAGAGATGAAGGAGGCTGCCAAGTTTTTCTTGTTTAAAAAAGAACATCTCACCCTTCAGTCCTTTTAGAAATGAGCCTTTTGGAACAGAGCTTATATGTTGCAGTTTCTCATTAAAGCCTAATACATGTGATATATATGACTGCAATATTCCAGTCCAATATTGCAGATATGTCATTGAATACCAAAGTCAGAACTGACCTTGCCGTAATATTTCGAATTTCTATATACAGTGGTGAAACCTGGACAGTGAGAAAAGCCAATAGGGAAAAAAAATCAACTCATTTGAAATGTAGTTCTAGAGAGGAATGCTATGGATATCATGGGCTACCAAAAAGACAGATGAATGGGTTCAAATCATATTGTGTGGCATGTTCTCAATGAATATCATTGCCTAGAGCTGATATTAGTTCTGAGGATCTGAGCACAGAAGTGTGATTCTAGGAACTGTAGATTCTAGGAACTGATTCTAGGAACTGTGAAGGAAATAAGCTCCTGATAGAAGAGACAAAAGAGTGATAAAATGGTAGAAAGGAATAATATAGTGGACAATAGCCTGGTGGAAAGGAATAAGAGTTCCCAGTCTCACTGTCATATATTCAATGATAGTTTCTGTTCTCCCCAGCCTACCATGACTACTATTAAACTTAATATGACACTAGGAGAGTCCATTTTACCTAGATGGACCATTAAGCCTTACCCCCAGGCCATGTTGTATAGACCATATGCGATGATTCTAAATATATATTTACGATCTTTTCCTACATCCTGGGCAGAGATCTAGAGAATTAAATGAATTCATGCCTTAGGTATACATGACAATGTTTTGAAATCTTGGCTTAACATGAGAGTTACGTGTGTGGATAATGTTTCATATCTGAAATGAATATAAACACAGCAACCAAATAGGCATGGGGAAGTTGCATTTTAATATTGGGTAGAGGTATCTTGAAGCTGAAAGGAGAAGGTATTGTCCCTGACTTTAGGAAGTGCAGTGAAAGATCATCTTCATGATGCTGTGGTGGTGATGGGACTAAATGCTTGTGACCACCTTTCTTTATTGGCCAGCAAATCCAGCAACGTTTGATAACCTTGCTCTTGAGTGTATATTTATGATGCAAAAAAGTAAACTAAATATGAATCTCCTCCAGTTATAAAATCAGTTTCTCTGTTCTCTTCTGTCCCATGCACCTGTAGAGGAGGAAGAACAAAGCTTAGAAGTAACTTCCTACAAACAATGCATTATTTGCAATTGTGCATTTTTGCTAGGCAGAATGGATTGCAGTAATTATGTCCTTCTCACATGTTCTGAAGATATCAATAGGATTTAAACATTTGCAGAATTATGAGTTGTGTATTCTTGATAAAGTAATAAAGAGAGAGAGCAAGAGAGAGATTAAGAAAGAGAAAAGAACATTTTCAGAACTATGTAAAGATCTAGATATGAAGAAACAATTTTTGATGGCAGCCATTATATAGTTTAATTGGAGCTTGGTACAAAATTGTGTAACAAAATGTGGGACCAGATTATCAAATTCTGCATTGCTGTTAGCAGTTCTACAGAAGCCTAGACCTGGGTTAAATACAAAAACATCTGAAGTCTATACATACATGAGCAACTCTATGGGAGAACTTCACAAACAAACAAAAGAAAGAGAGGAGGGTGGAGGCACTATGAAAGGTGGCACATCATCCTCATCATCATCATCATCATCATCATCATCATTATTGCCATTATATGGGAAGATGCACTGTGACTGAAAGAAGGGGACTTCGGTGGAGAATTCCTTCTATAGATTTTCTTTTACCCTTCTACTAGAAACATGAGCCTCAGACAGGCATTCTATAACTCAATTTAACCATCATGTCCTGGAACAGAACAATTTAGTCTATCAGAATGACGTTATGTTCCAGAATCCATGGAGAATTGGACTTACAATGTTAGCATTTTGTGGCATTTCCACCTTATCATTTCTAAACTAGGACCTTTTCCGCACCTTACCTCTTTCTGGCACTGGGGTGCGGGGATCATGTGAGCAGCCTCCGGTGAGAGGTTCTCGCGTCCCTGCTGCTTCAGCTCCACATGAGCTGCCTGCTCACTCGAGAACCTTGCCTCTTCCTTCTGCAGTGCAGCCTGGGACTTTCCCAGGTTGCGCTGGGGCAGGAAGCGTGACTGGCATGGCTCCGGAGGCTCCACATGCCAGGTAAGTGCGTACAGGGCCAGGGAGCAATGCGCGATCGCATACCATTTTTGGCTTCCAGCCAAAAATGAAAAGGTGTGTGATTGGTGCCTGCTGGCCCCTGGAGTGTCACTTGATTGTGAATGCATCATGCAGATCGCTCCTCACAATTGCACAACACAGGTGCCCTTTCGCATGGCAAATGCCATGAGGAAAGGGCCAAAGACACATAATTCTAGCCACTAACAAAGAAGGAGGGGGGAAGCAGCAGTGGAACAGGAGGAGTCCCCATCAGGAAAACAAAAGTTTCAATCAAATATTTGCAAATATATTTCGTCTTTGAGTTACAATAAGGTAATATATTGGGATAAAAATGTGACCTGTGATTTAGGAAAGCAGAAGTTCCGTCTTCTGCTTGTTGGTTGGCCCCAGTCAGGAGAAGTTAAAACTGGGATTTTCAATGGGTCAGGACATACAAGAAGTGCTTGTTATACCCTAACATTCTGTATACCAGTGTGTTGGGGAATGTAAGATGGGGCACAGTTACACTCAAGTCCTACCAATGGACTTCCCATAGGCAACTGATTGGCCACAGTGTGAACAGAATGTTTGACTAGATCAGTCTTCAATCCAATCCAATATGGTTTTCTTATGTTCTTCTGTAAAACTTATTCTGATCCTAATGATGTATCTTACTTTGAGCCAAACCCTCAGTACACTGGAGTTCTTGTGGAACTAGAAAATCCCCACAATTTGCTCAAAGCTTGAAGATTAGAGAGCTGGCCAAAGCAAATGAAATGAATTTCAACACAGAGAAATGTAATGTCTTGCACTTAGGCTGAAAAAATGGAATACACAAATATGGGATGGGGAACACATGGCTGGATAGTAGTACATGCGAAAGAGGTCTAGGAGTCTTGGTAGATCACAAGCTGAACATGAGGCAGCAGTGTGATGTGGCAGCCAAGAAAACCAACATGATTCTTGCTTGTATCAATAGGAGTATGGTGTCTAGATCAAGGGAGGTAATGGTACCACTCTATTCTGCATTGGTTAGACCTCATTTGAAATGCTGTGTCCAGTTCTGGACATCTCAGTTCAAGAAGGATATCGACAAGCTGGAGCATGTCCAAAGAAGGGTGACCAAAATGGTGAAGGGTCTGGAAGTCATACCCTATGAGGAACTGCTTAGGGAGCTGGGAATGTTTAGTCTGCAGAAGAGAAGGTTAAGAGATGACGTGATAGTCATGTTTAAATATTTGAAGGGGTGTCATGTAGAGGAGGGAGCGGGCTTGTTTTTCCGCTGCTCCAGAGGCTAGGACAAGGAGCAATGGATTCAAGCTGCAGGAAAGGAGATTCCATCTGAACCTCAGGAAGAACTTCCTGATGGTCAGAGCTGTCCAGCAGTGGAATATGCTGCCTCAGAGTGTAGTAGAGTCTCCTATTTTGGAGGTTTTTAAGCAGAGGCTGGATGGCATCTGTTGGGAATGCTTTGATGTGTGTTCCTGCATAGCAGGAGATTGGACTGGATGGCCCCTGTGGTCTCTTCCAACTCTATGATTCTATGACCCTCTCTGCACGAGGCCAGTGAATCACTCCGTGCCATTCCTTACCAGTTCTTCTGGGCTTGAAGCAACGCGGACTTTCCCTTAAGCCCTTCCGCAGGGCTGTATGTATGTTCCACGCCCATTCAGAGCAGTGTGAGATCGTAGATCCGAACTGGTGAGGCTTAGAAAATGGTGGCTTCCTGTCGTTTGTGGGGCTAGACCAATCGCTGAAGCTGACCATGCCCACAGCCTGCCCTCCCGCTGATCACCGGTTTGCATTGGTGCAAATCTGCACATCTGCACAACTGCACAGGTACGAATTGGCATGCTCCGGCAAATTGAGAAACCGTTTTTTTCCGTTCTTCAGATAGCGTGCTGGAGGATCACTTAGAGGCATATTTAATCAGACTTAGGTGCGGAACTAAGGTAAATAGTCCGAACCTAGTCCACTCCAAGGTGCAGATGACCTCCGTGACAGGACACATTGGCCCGTCTTAATTTCCTTGTGCGGAAAGGGCCTATGACTCAAAGTAAAGTATTGTTGTTGCTGTGGTGGATGGGGTTTAACAAAATATAAGAAGAAAGTAAAGGCAGACATATTAGTTCTGCCCTCTCCTTTACACTGCTATTCTGTTTCTGCAGTAGAGAGCCTTTTAGATCTGTATAGGTTACCCACAAATTTTAGGTCCTGGGAAAATTAGGCAGTAGGGTGGGTATCCATTGGGCGAGCAGCCACAATCAAGGGTATGATCAGATGTTAGATTTGAATTTCTAGCTGATCCACTTATGCCTGTGACAGAGCCATGCCTGGGAAAGAAATGGATTACAAATTGTCAGGACATGAAAGTAGATATGGGTTTAAAATCTAATGCTTACTATTGCTTTTGGATTAAATGCACCCATGTAAAATGAGAAGAAAAGAGAATAGATTAAGTAAAGTTAGGCTATAGGGGTGCCTTTTTTAAACAAATCAGATTTATCTTCAAATTATGTGGATGGGAGGGGGATGACAAAAGCTTTCAGTTTATTTGAGTATTTAAAATAGATTAGTAAGTATTTATTTTGTACCAGTGCAGCTACTGCTAATATTACACAGATACAATGAGAAAGTTTCCTGAGCAATAGTTCCCATGAACAGTTTACACAAAGGTTACATTTTCAAGATCCTGTACCCTGACTTTGGGGCATACTGTGTCTTTTTTTCCCCCCAGCTTGTATGACAATGCCATTTATTTTCTTTGTGCCTTATCTTTATCAGCCTCCTTTGAAATAACCTTTGGATAAGCTTAGCATTTGTCTTCTTTTTCTGGAAACCAGTTCTCCAAAGCTATAGAAAGGAAAGGAAGTCCACCCAAAAGAATGTGTTAGTAGTTGTTTTTTTGTCCAGATGGAAACTGTCTCTTTGCTGAATCTACAGTATTGCTCACTGTTTTAGTGCTCAATATTCTCCATTCCTGTGATAGAAGAACACTCTTGGACTACCCAGGTACATTGATAATAATTCTTCAGGGTGGGTAATGAAGAAAAGGAGCACAGGGCTTACTAATGTACACCAGCAACTTGCATGCAACTTTATGCCTTGCAGTTGTGTTTCTCTTTAGGTATATGGACAGTCTGAGTGAACCATTTCTAGACACTTCACATCAAAATGCAGTCTCCTTACATTAGACATCTTATTAAAATGTGCATTTTCTGGTTCTCAGAAGCTTCTAATGACTGAACTGAAAACGAATCTTCACATTTTATCTTTTTGAGCTGGGAAAAAAAATCCCAACATTTTCCCAATTTGTACTCCCCGGTAACCCATACATTTCTTTAACCCCTGAAAGATCTTCTGTTCTGCTTTGATCTAAGCTTACTGCTGTTGCCAAAGGCACAAACAGGAAATGCAAACATACATCTCTGCTTCACACTCACTCTCAGAGACAGTCATATTCTCTCTTTCTAATGCACATGCACGTACACACACGACTGCTTGATGTGGGAGAGGGAATAGACAGGATGACCTGGAATTCTGACTATCTCCTATTCTGCAACATTTGGCTGTAGGCCTCAGTAGGTTTTTCCCCAAGTTAATTGCATAAACCAACAAAGAAATTTTGGGAGTCAGAGGAACACCCACCCACTCTTCCACCCCCACACAGAGACACACTGAATCTTCATTTACCATGACCCCAGAAGCTGTTTACAAAGTACAAAGAGAGTGTAGTTATATATCTGTATGGCCACACACCTAGCAGATCAATGGGACCCTTATTTATATTATCACTACCTTTCAGTGTCTCTGTTCATACACCACTGTACAGAATTGGGACACTGAAAGGTAGTGATAATATAAATAAGGGTCCCATTGATCTGCTAGGTGTGTTTTGTTTTGTGAAGTATGAATATCTTCTACCAGAGGTACCAGTAATCACTCATAACCAGTTGCGCTCTTCTGGGTGATAATCCTCTGCTCTGGGAAAAAATTTAAGTGCAATTACCAGTGGTAATGGAACATCATTGTCTGAGACACCATAATATATGCTTATAGATTAGTTTAATTGTGTCAATTGACTTGAACACACACACACACACACACACACACACACACACACATGTTACAATATAGATTATAGATCTGCTGAAATGGAACTGTAGATGTGGCCCATATGTGCTTGCAGTCTTCTGCATGTGTCTGTAATCCAGATCCAGACAAATGTTCTTTTATGGTTTACTCCATACTGTATACATTTCCACCTTGCTACTATTTCAATAAGACTCTGTTTACAGGAAACATGTCAAAACTAGAGACAGCAGTAAAAGAAGCAAAGCTAAAGCAGCATAAGGAAGCCTCATTTTAGTTAAGGTACCACACTTGATTATCATAAGATCTTTTGTGTCTTTTTTCTTCCTGCAAAGAAACAAAACAAAATAAAACAAAACTCAGGAGGTGCTCTAGCATTCCTTTACAGCTGCTGAAAGATTTACAACTCCTTTCCTGTAAAACTAAAGTAATTAGATACTTCACATGTTCTCTGTACTTCCTCCTGAATTGCCAGCACATTAAAACTGATGTCCTTGATAGCAAACATTTCGTCTGCAGCAGGGGAATTCCACTGCTTTTTTAACTTACAAGGCTCTGTTTTATCTTTCTTCATCTCCAACATCTTAGTTACCACCTGCATCTTTTATTCTATCACTACCACATCCTTCAGAAATGAATACCCTGGAATAAGGAGGTAAATCTTTGCAAACTGCAAAGTTAAAAAAAATTCTCACAGTGGTTTTTCCATCTTCTCAACACAGTGTGTCAGTGTGTCAGGATACCATGCTTGTTGAGAAGGAAAAAAAAATTACAAATACTGGCTGGAATCTTTTTGGGGAAGTACATTGCTGACACAATGAATTCTTCCTGATGCTTCCAATTCCCACTTACCAGACTGTAGCCACAGTGACAGATGGAGACTTGTTTCCCTGTTGATCAGAAAGCAGCTAAATCATGTTCCCACCCCCTTCTGTGAGTGATCTCAGGTGTGACAGGCAGAAGCAGAATGGTTGTCGTATTTCCTCCTCATGTTAAAGAGTGCTGACAGGGTGTACGGGGAGACTGTCAGCCCCTATGTATTTGTTTCATAGTCCCTATGTAGCCCCTAAACTAGGGGCTATGTAGTGATATGAATGCAGAACAGTCTGTAGTGTATTATTCTTGGTTACCCATTTATAACTGCCCAGCAAGGTTCTCGTCATTCTGTATATCCTTATCCCATTACCTATAGGAGATAACATGAAGAACAAAACAGATGGTATATAGTGGGGACCATTAAAATGTTGTGGTGGGAAATCTGACCCATGAAACACAACTAGCAGAAAGCACAGCAATGGTCTAGTGCAACTCCTATGTATTTCTATAGGATTTGACGAATGAACTCACCCACGTTTATTAGGGATGGCTGGTATGCTGTGTTATTTTGCCAACTCATTCATCTAGACGTTTTGCACTGCTCTTACTAATAGTCATATTCAATCAGGCAGTGCTATATATGTATGATATACCGTACATGTGTTTAGTTTATGATTTTGCTTCTGAACAGCCCCAGCTAGAATGAAAACATGACTCATATGAATGAATTATTTGCTAAAAGGGAAGTCTAAATGTTTGGCACTCATATCTGAGGTTCAACACTTGGGATTTCACCTTTGCCACCCAACTTCCAGGCAGCTAATTTCACATGAGAAGACTAGTTATGGGCACATTCACTATTACAGATTACCCTGTCTAAAGATTGTTCCAGCAAGAAAGCTTAGAGCTTGGCGAAGTTCCCCTTCTGGACTACAGCAGCTGGAATCTCTAAGACAGCAGTCCAAAAATTAACTAAGAAATCTCTAGGCAAATCCTTAATCAGCTGCACGTCTGTAAGACTGGGGTCATTTTTGCACTACACTGTTATAGTGCTATTATTCTACTTTCAATAACCTGTGGAAACCCAGGACTTGCAGTTTAGAGAGGGGCATTTAGAATTCTCAACCAGAGAGTTATTTGGCCTCAGTAAACTACAAACCCCAGAATTCCACAGGATGTTGAAAGTGGAATAATAGCACAGTAACCATGTAGTGTGGAAATGGCCTGGGAGATAGTGATTGACCCAGTGACGTTCATGACTAAGCGGACACTTGAACCTAGATCTCCCTAGATGCAGTATATCATCACAGTCAGAAAAGTATCCTTTAATGATGGACTCCTTCTTACATCAGTGGCCTCCCAGCCACAGGCTTAATTGCCAGGAATAGCAGTTGTGCACAGCAACTAACAGCTACTAGCCCTTTTCTCACAATAACTTGGAGTCATATCAGGGGTATTGTGGGAAATTTAAAATGACAGCTTGCTTTTCATATACAAAATGGTGGCTTATGCAATGGGCCAGGGAAAACCTCGACACCAGTGGATCCTATTCAGAGCTTGAAAATGTTCATTGGAATCCTAGATCGGCTGCTTAGTTAAGGAAACATAATAAAGTAGTGTCTCCACACCCCCTCCCTGGTAAACATTAAGAACCAATTCCTGGATTGGGTTAAGGAGATCCATTCAGCTGGTGATTGGAGTGCGAGGAGGATGATGTTTCCACTCACTTCCATCAGCGAGTGAGGCTGTGACAAGGGCTGGTACTGCTTCTGATTGCCACAGCCTCATTCACTGGTCGGAAGGGTTGGAAACATGATTTTCTTTTTGCCTAGTTGCCAGAGAAATGAACCTCCTTTGTCTCATTCAGTGACTAGTTCTTAACATGGACTGAGAGCTGTTAGCTGTGGACTATGAATGTGTAGGATTAATGAATACAAGGCAGTTACAGTCTGTATCTCTGAGTTTTGAATCCATTATTGCAATACTGAATACTAGCCATAACTTTTTGGAGCAACAGTCCCAAACATTCCCAGAATCTCTCTCCCAGCATGACCAGTGTGTTGATGTGCATTGATACTAAGTATGCCCACTCTGGTGCTTTGCCTTAGAGCACATGCCTAGAAGTAAAGATAATCTTGACAGTAGAAGACAAGTATTAAAAAGAGGGGCAACTTCAATGGAGCCAATTAGCTTCCATATCAGTGATGTGGCTTATCCATTAAAGTTTGAATCTGAACTTACAGAAGCTATCAACGGTGCTGAATCAGTTTGGGGAAATAGGGACCAGTACCTTGCATAGCTTCTTTAAAGCCAGGGCTGATTCATCCCACAATAACATGACAGCAGCCATGTTACTGGATAGTTCCCACCTATGGAAAGAAGGAAGGCTACTGCAAGACCAAACCCATCAAAAGACAGAAGAGAAGAACTGAATAGAACTAGGGAGAATTGACTAGCTTGGCATCATCAAAGATAATCTGTAGCATGACAATTGGGCCCCAATGACTGAGTTTGGGACTGGGACAGTTTGATCAGAGGCAGTTTACCATTTGAAACTATTATTTAAAATTGAACTATTATTTGAATTTTGAAATTGCTAGCTCCATGTTTTTCCTTAAAGACTTTCAATTATTCATTGCCTCAGAGTAATGCCTCTGTTTCTAAGAGAGACATTCATTCATGTACCACTTATTTTTTGTAACCAGCTTCCAAGGTTTTCTACAGGTACCATCTTAGCAGTCCTCCTAGCAGTACTCTTTTACTTTTAGAAGTTATGTTTTAGGCAGTTAGCAACAGGTCACCATTTTCAAACTTCCATGACTCAACATTTTCAGTGGGAAAAAAAAAATCAGTCCATAAAAGTCTAAGCATATCCTTTACTTCATCTGCTTATTAAAGTCCCATCAGATTTCTTTTTAATGTTGTTAAAACCCATTACATCCTCAAATCTCTTTGTCAGGAGATAACAAAAAAAAAAAAAATAAAAGAGAGAGGGAGAGAGAGACAACGTGGAAGAAACTCAGCAATTCAAATACAAATGAAAAATTGCTTATTTTCCCCCTGTTGAATTCTTCCATTTCGCTCTTCAGATTTTATTAGTAAATCAGTCTTTTATCTTTACTAGAATACCTTGATATGCAGCTTGATGAGACATTTTAATGTGGTGAAACAGTTGTTTGGATTTCTGTGTTGAGAAGGTGCAATAATAAAAATAATGGACCTCAGAGTTAAATCACCTCTTCAGTATTGTATTGTGGGTGCATCTCTAGTTGAATTGCATACCAGGAACAGGCTGTCATTGTTTAGGTCTGTGCCCTGTGGTTTAATAAGGGGGAACATGCTACCTGCCAAATGCCCTACCACTATCATTTCACTTAATGCCACTGCAAAACTGGAACCTAAGAGTAATCTGTGTCCTTGTGTCAAGAATGGCAGCTCATAGACAAACAAATGTTAATCTTATAAAGACACCCAATCACTTGTTTTCAAGGACAATAACAGAGAGACTTTCTTTCCTTGAAGAAAGGACTACCCATCCTTGAAGAAATTGCAAACAGATTTCAATTATGGCAGATCATTGTTTTTGAGGGCTATATATTAAATGGATTTTTGGAATTTAATTTGTTCTGTTTCATTCCATTATACTCCATAATATTCACTCATTTCCTATTGTTAGCAGGCTTCCATTTTACAACACAGTTGGCTGGGGGGAAGGTACATCCCACCATCCATTTGAAACAGACAAGTAGAAAAGTACATACTTTTTAATAAGCTTTCTCTATATTGCCCTAAGTATCCAGAATCCTAAATTTAACCTTGAAATGATTACTTCTGTCTAGGACACAGAAGAAAATATTCTGGGTGTTTTGCTGCCAACTGCTGAAGCACTGAAACACTGGCTAATGTCCATTTCTCCTCCAATCCTGCATGCAGCTTCTACTGAAATATTTTATTTTGACATGCAGCTGTATATTTGAAATATATAAAGTGCATTTCCTGTGTCATCTACACTCCTTTTAGTGCAATAAACTGAGTGGCACGTTCAGGTTTGAGGAGGCCCTCTAAAAAATGTCCTCTGGAGGATAACAGCGGCTTTGCAGTTGGCTCAGTCTAGTCACTTGTGAATTTGGGGAAATGAACTCCCCCCAGTCTAAAATAGGATGGAGAGAAATGTTACCAAATGATAAACCATGCTCCCTAGAAGGTCCAGTGCCCTTGTTCATCCCCCTGTTGCCTTGAGAAGTTCCTTGTCATTGATGTAGAATATTGTAGGATACATTTGTGTCTGGTGAAAACGACACATACACACACACAAAGAGAGGGAGAAGGAAGGAGGGAGAAGGAGGGGAGAGAAAGAGGGAGAAAGTTGTGAAGATAGTAAAGAAATATTGAGATCTTTGGGATGAAGAGGAAGTTTGTCATTTATTTCATAGAATCACAGAGTCTGGAGGGGCCAGGAAGGCCATCAATGTAGGATCTCCTACAGAGAACAGAGATTCCCAAACTCTAGTCCTCCGGGTGTTTTGGACTTCAACTTCCAGGAGTCCCAGCTGCCCTGGCTAATGATCTGTGATTCTGGGAGCTTAAGTCCCAAACACTTGGGAGAACAGAGTTGGCGAAACACTGAGCTAAAGCATCCTCAGCAGATAGCTGTCTAGACTCTCTTTGAAGGCATCCAAAGAAGGTGACCTCACTACTCTCTAGGCAATTGGTTCCATTTTCAGACTGCTCTCACTATCAAGCATTTCATTCAATTGAAATCTACCCTCCTGTAACTTAAAAGCATTAGACTTATCTCTGCCCTCCGAGGCAACAGGGAACAAGGCCTGCACCCTCCTCACTGTGGAAGCCCTTGAGGTATTTAAAGAGTGCAATCATGTCGCCACTCACCCTTATTTTCACCAAGCTGAACATGCCTAGCTCCTTCAACCTCTGCTGATGTTTTGTTTTCCGCATCTCCTATCTTTCTCATTGTCCTTCTCTGAACTTGTTCCAACTTGTCTATATACTTCTTAAAACAAGGCACCCAGAACTTAATGCAGTACTTCAGATGAGACCTGACCAGTGCAGAATATAGTGGAACTATTATTTTTCTTGACTTAGAAAACTATGCCTCTATTAATGTAGGCTAAGATAACATTTCCCTTCTTTGCTGCAGCTTCACACTACTAGCTAATGTTCAGTTTATCATCAACAACAATCCCAAGGTCCTTTTCCTGTGTAGTGTGACTAAGCCAGTTATCTTCCATTTGATACTTGCACATGTGGTTTTTGCAGCCTAAATCAGTGCTTCCCAACCTTTTCCCACTTGTGTACCTTTCGGCAGCCCAGTTTCATTAATTGTACCCATTCTTGTCACAACACCTTTTCTTTGAGGGGGAAGAAAGCTCCATCAGAAGACTTCTGTGAGTTCTCAGGAGATGTCCACACAGCCATACAAGGAAAGGCAGGGTGTTAGATCAACCACCCTGCGTGGGCTTGGTCATCCCGTCACATCCCATTACCCACCTAGATGATCTTCACAGTCTCAGAATTTGATTTGATCCAGCTGAAGGCACAGGGAGGAGTGTCTGGTGCTACTCTTTCAGTCACATTTGGGACAAAATCTGTCTGTCTGTCTCTCAGATGGATTCAGGATAGAACTGGATGTGTCCACCAGGCATACTCTCTCCTCACAGAGAGGGACGCAAGGAAGAGGAATGTAACATTTGAGAAACCACCTAATGTGGGTGGGGCTAGGGTTGTGGAAACTCAGATAGAAGGCTACGTGTGTATGTCTGTGTGAGAAAGACTCTTTTTTAAAAAAAAAAAGTCTGTGGGCAAATGAGGGCTTGTGCTTGGAAGTTTGGCTCGTGTGTCACTTTTCTCTTTATGATTTCTCTCCTCTTGTCCCTCTTATGTTTCTGGGACAGGAGACCCAATGTTGTGGGCAACCAAGGACCACATCGAGTTGTGATGTCCTCTGAGAATGGCTTATATTTTTTGCTTCCCCCCCATTCATATTTTTTTAAGTATCCCTGTAACTAGGGTACTGGAGAAAAACTCTATGGCTATAGATCTCTGACTATGTTTTATACAAGAGAAATAGCTCTTTGGGGTATATTGGCCACTACAAAGTCTATTTGAGAGAGGGCAAAATGTTGGAGGTGTATTATTGCTAATTCTTCCTTAATGCATATATTTTGGTGTTGTCCTGTAATTAGCTACCTTTTGGGAGGAAGTAATCACATGGGTGAATGTGTTCTTTGATATCCTGGGATACGCGTTTTCTTTTGAATTATCTACTAGCTCCTTGGAAATTAACAAATGACCAATGGAAGTAGATTTTTTGCACTCTTTTGACTGCTAAAAGATTAATACTTTATTACTGGAAAGGTCGTTTTTCGTTACCTGTGATCCAATGGAAAGAAGAACTAACAAGGCTTGCAACATTTGAAAAAATGATGTATAGACTAAATTTGATGTATAGAAAAAAATGGACTTATGTTTGAACATTTGGTCAGCTTTTATAGAAACTTCAAACTAATACGGGTTATTTTTCCTTCTTTTGTATTTTTATTTTCCTGGTTTTGATATAATGGTACATTATTGTATGTAACTGAGATCCCTTTTGAATGTAAATAACTTTTTGTTTAATAATAATAATAAAAATAAAAAAGGCTTTTTAATTAAGAACTTGTAAGTTACTTTTAAAGTAGTAGCTTGGATGCAAATAGTATATCAGCTGGTGGTTCTCTTTGAAAATATAGGACAGAATGTGCTATGAATCCCATGGGTCATACATTGTGCTGATGAGTTGTGGACTATATTGTGGAGAGTTCTGTTACAGAAAAGCCTGGCCAAATGATGGTTCTATATTCACAGGCAACTTGTGTCTTGTATTGTTTGGCATAACGGCTTTCTAGAGAGGGAAAAAGAATTTGTTGAGTCTTGGTGAATATAGCCTTTGCATCTAAATTAAGGCCATTTCTGCATTACACTGTTATAGTGCTCTTATTCCACTTTCAACATCCTGTGGAATCCTGGGGTTTGCAGTTTAGGGAGGGGCATTTAGATTTCTCAGCCAGAGAGCTCTTTGCCTCAGTAAACTGAAAACCCCAGAATTCCACAAGATGTTGAAAGTGGAATAATAGCACTTTAACAGGGTAGTGCAGAAATGGTCTAAGACTTGTGGTCTCACCTGGAAAGTTGGCACCTTGAGGTTTACAGGATGTTTTCGAGAATTAAAGTGCACACAAAGCAATGCAAATATTTGAAAATGTGTGTGCTAGAAAGGCATATTGTTGAAAAGTATGTAGAAACACACTTGTCAACTGGGAAAACATATCCTTTAATAGTTAACTGCTGATATTATACATCAGCTACTTAGTTAAGTATGTTTATCTAAGGCCATTTCTGTACTACACTGTTATAGTGCTGTTATTCCACTTTCAACATCCCATGAAATCCTCGGGTTCGTACTATAGGGAAGGGCATTTAGAATTCTCAACCAGAGAGCTCTTAGCCCCAGTAAATTACAAACCCCAAATTTGCATGGGATGTTGAAATTGGAATAATAGCACTGTAACAGTGTAGTGCAGAAATGGCCTAAATAACATATCCTGGCCTGACTATCTTATCTGGAACTGGATCAGGTGAAGGCCATCCATTCAGGTTCTAACTGGGACAGAAGCCACTTGGTGTTTCCACCCTTGCCTGCCAGTGAGTGAGGCTGTGACAGGGGTCCTGCTTCTGATTGTCAACATCACTTGCTGAAGTAGGGTGGAAATGTCACCCTTCTTGTCCTATGATCAGAAGCTGAACAGACCTCCTTCACTCAGCCCAGATGCTGGCTCTGAAAGCGGTCTGAGGTGGCATTTATGAACTTTACGGTTAAGACTACATAATGTAAGTGAATACAGAGCAGTTACAGATCTGTAACTCTAGGTTATGAAACTGTTACTGCAATACTGCATGCTAGCTTGTGACATACTAATATGACATAGGTGCACATTAGGAGAATGTCTTCAAATATGCCAAAGTATGAATTTTTATTTAGAAACCCAAAGGCCAAGCTCATACATTTGTTACCATAAAAGGTGGTGGATGTTAAGGTCTATCCTCAATGTCAGTGTTTCATTAGAATATGGGGAAATTACAGCTTAAAGAAGGCCTGCAAGAGGAGAGTAATGGCAGGATCTTCTCACCTATGTATACCAGTACTAACTTCAGAGAGGCTCCAGTTAAAGGTAAATGAAGTATTTTATTTGGACTCCACAAACACAGGAAATCAGATACTGTAAGAACCATACATGACTGTTGGAAGGTAAGGTATGAAAGGTTGCACAGAGATAAAATTGCGAGAAGGAGGATGAAGCAGAGAGGCTCAGACTGCATCTGAGGGCAGTATGGACAAAAAGCAGTCTGGGCACCATGTATTACATCCGAAACACTACAAGTTGCCAGGTTAAGGTTTATACCCTTTTTCCTGTCTGAAGGGCTATTCTGGTAAAGCCTTAAAGCTTTCTCAGGGGACTGACAAAGGGTTCTTAGATAAGTGATTGCTTTTACACCAGAGTAACAAAATTTATGGGAATCATGATAAACTCTTGAAATCTGGACCAGTAGAGGGTGTAGGAAAGGTCTCGGTAGGGTCAGATCAAAAGTGACAGTATCTGATCATCTTATCCAGGCCAATTTGGAAATGCGAAGATCTGAAATCAATGAAGGTATTAGCTTGAACCCTTTTTATGTCAGGGTTTTCTAACTAATCCCCTTTGAACTTATGGCCTGACCATATCTCAGGTCAACTTGACCTGGAAACACACTCTTCTGGTCAGCATGCCTTCAATTCATGTATTTCCAGCATATGAAAAAGCATATCCTGCAGGATGGGGGTGTAGAGTAGGGTAATATATTGGGGTATGTTCTAATACCCATGTATTGAATAGCAATGCTGTGCAACTAAACTATGGGTGCAAACATCTGCATAATAAAATGCTCAGTGTGTATTCAATGCAATGTACAGTCAGCCTTCTACATTTGCTAGGATTAGGGCCACAGGAGCTGTACAAGAGAAAAGGGGGCTTCATAGGGTAAAAACAAAATCAACTATTTCAAATTAGAAAAAAGAATGCTCATGAAACATTAGGAGGTATATTACCATGGTATGAACTGTTCACATTGAAACAGAAAAGTGATGGTGATATGAAATTGCTTTGCCTACTCACTGCAGCAAAGATTAGTAGGCCTTGATGGTGAATCAAAGATCCATTTTATTTAGAGGAAGAGAGGCATTTCTGTTCCACACCCTGACAGACCAGATTCTGAACAGAATGGGAACCCAAAATAGTTTGTCAAGGTTACTAAGTCACTACTATAATTTGCTTGTGCTCAGAAAATTCCATCAAGTTAATAAATTTCATAGAAATTTTGACTATAGGCTAGGCATCCATTGGCCATGTACATCCTCTTTTAAGGTAAACAACCAGCACTGTTATGTAACAGTTTCCTCAGTCCCTTGGTGTCTTGGGAAATGAGATATACAATGTTAGCTTCAAAGTGTCTCCAGAAGTTCACTCTTCTGGAAGAAATTTCCTGAAGTCAAGACACAATTTAAAAGAGATACAAACATTTTTCTGGGTTCACCCATGTGAAACCATGTTTGTCAGGGTCCAAGGTGTGGGCAGCTAGGGCTGATTGGAACAGGCACCAGGGCTGGGCCAAAGAACAGGTGCTAGGTCAAGAAGCCAAGGGTCAGGACACAACAAGAGTCCAAGGCAGCAGTCCTTCAGGTAGCAAGAGTTCACAGGGCCAGAGGCAAGAAGCAGATCCAGGAGACAGGCAGGGATCCAAGTCTAGAGGTTAGCAGTAAGCAGGGTCAGGACCACTGGAGAGTCAGAAGAGGCTACAGGCAACACTGAAGACCATATTGCTATGGCAAAGGCTGCAGAGTAACCCCGACACAACATCATCCATGTCCCATCATTCTCCCATCCCCAGGTGGCAGAATCTTGCTGGCTGCTCCAGCTGCCCTGCATCAGAGCGGCTGGCTGGGTCTGAAGTACTAGGCAGGATCCTGCAGGAACTTAGCCACAGACCAGAACCCTTACAGTGTTAGTTTCCTTTTCAGTGGCTTTCTTTTCTTGGTGATTTTTATGCAGAAGTTTGATGGCCATCTAACTGGGTGCATGGTAGATTTCCTATATCTGTTTATTTTAATCTTTATCCCTTTCCACAGGACATTGTCATCCCACATTGAGGACAGGAGAAGGACTGGACCATGATGACATTTGTGCACAACATCATCCATGTCCCATCATTCTCCCATCCCCAGGTGGCACGATAACACCATAAATCATTGACGGGTTTCAGCCATCAATCACCGGCAATCGTGCTGCCCTCCCACCACCCTTCTGCACTTACCTGAGCTGCAGAGGGTCAGGAAGTGTGATAGCCAAATCCATTTAGTATTTCATTTAATTTGGCCATCTGAGGCAAAGGATCCTCCAAAAAGAAGACCACATCCTCCTCCTCCATTCCCTCAGGCAGCTAGAGTGGAAGAGACTGCCCCTGTCATGCTCCCCTTCCAGGAGAGGCCCCTGTGGGATGCCACCAGAATCAGGTAGAGTACAGAAAGGGCCTTTATCTTCAGAGTCTCAAAGTTGTACAGAACTTCAATGCAGATTTAGAACCTGGAAGTCATGAGCAATGAAATAACAAATTCGTTAAAATGTGGGAGGGAGATAATGACAGCATAACAAAATTAGATTTGAAAAGTGAGGTGATGATGCTAAATTGAGTGATGTTATTTCTTCATGCAATAAATAATGGCTGAGATTTTCCCTTGTGAGATTTTGTCGCTATGTTGCACAATCCTACCTGCCCCCAAAACCTACCTTGTAAGCAGTGCAGCCCCTTCCCCAATATGATTACTTCTGTGTTGTCAGACAGTCAGGGCATCAATGGAAACTCATCCAGCTCTTGTCCTTCAGCTGGATGTGCTGTGAAACACATCAGCAGGGACCTTCAAGGATCCCCAGAAGGTACCTGCAAATAAAGTCCTTGCAGCATGTCCATCTTAAAACGAACAAACAAGCACGCTGGATTTTATGTTCTGTGTCCTCATTGATCTCACCTACTCTCTCACAACATGGAAATGGCCATATTTTGGGGGTTGCATTGCTTGCAAAGTGGGCTTGGAGGGATTGCAATGGCCAGAAAATGATTTGTGATAGCCTAAGCCTGACTTATTCAGTAACCATTATGGCATAAGCCTGACTGTTCACCTTCAGTAACTAGATGACAGCTAATATTTTGCATTTGACCTTAAAGGACTTTTTAGGCCCTATGAGTTTTTCAAGTTTTAAGGCCTTATGTTATCAGTGTTTTTGTTTTTGTTTTTTTTAAAAAGGAGAGATCCAAACAAAAAACATAACATCGAGAAACAAGTAAGGGAATCAATAATGCAAGAGGTGAAATTTCAAAGACTGAAAAGATTTCCAGTAACAATTATTCTTGACATGATAAACCAAGGTGGGGCGAGGCAATTTTTAGCACTAATTTTCCAAGCTCTGTCCCAAACAGGTAATTTCAAATTTTATGACATATTCTATAAGCATGGGCACACAGTTAGTTTGGTTCATATTTTAATATGAACCTACCTAATTTACCCTTTCTGAAGTGATGCATAAATTGGAATGCAATTTTCCTGTGGTTTTCACACTTGGATGGAGAAGGTCATATATTAGGAGAAAGTACTGTCACAACAATGTGCTTTTTTTTGGGGGGGGGGATACTTTTTTTGTTCAGCTTCAGTAAAAGTTCACAAATTTAAGTAGTTTTTAAAAATGACAAAGTGATATGGAAATCAAATAGAGCAAACTTGAACTTGGAAAGAATAAAAATGTTTCACAAAGTGAAATAGATTCATCTATCACTAAACTGTAGCTGTTTTTCTTTAAAATAATATTGTCAATTTCACATGATAGCTATGTTCAAACCTAAATCTGCATCCCAAAATAACAAGTTCTTTATGCTTTTGATGACCTGAAACCTTTGACTCTCCAGGTCTTTTGGCCTGCAACTTCTGTAAGCTATATATAGCACGGCAAGAGATAAGGAATTGTGGGAATTGCGCTATAAAACCTGTGAACAACCACAGTCTCTTCCCACAATTTCCAGACTATGCTGTTTTGATCACAACATTAGCATAGGGAGTTGGGCAGGGAGCAAAAGTACTTTTATTAAAAAATGATTTATTTCAATGTGAGCTCTGATGGATTTTAACCAGTTTACTCCAGTTAGGACCTTTCTACACTACACTGTTATAGCGCTATTATTCCACTTTCAACATCCTGTGGAATCCTGGGGTTTGCAGTTTAGGGAGAGGCATTTAGAATTCTCAGATGGAGAGCTCTTTGGCCTCAGTAAACTACAAACCCCAGAATCCCACAGGATGTTGAAAGTGGAATGATAGCACTGTAAGAGTGTAGTGTGGAAAGGCCCTTAGTCTTAAAGATGCTGCTAAATTTAATTCCCCTCTCCTTTTCTTTTTACTGCTGCAAAAGAATAATATTGCTCTCTCTTTGAAAACTGCTGTTTGGCTCTGAGTCTTAAGGAACCTATGCCTGATTATCGGCTCACAAGTTGCTTGCAAAACAGGTAAAAAAAAAACAACTCTTGATTTCCAGGTTATTTTTATTTTATATAAAAAACATGAGTTGGAATCCTTTGGCAGCATTAGGCAAGCATAAAAATAATTGCACAAGTGGTTGTACTTTCTCAGATTTGAATAATTATGGAAGAACTGACTGCATTATTTACCATAAGCACACACTGCCCTCCCTCACACACCTTGTGCTTGATAGCTGCAGAGCTAATTGACTATTGTGCAATGTGTGAGCTCAAAACTATGGCATCCACAGCATCCACATCACTTACATAGCTGTGAGATCCACTGTAACTATATAAGCGAACATTTATGCTATGCTAGAAGCGCATATAACCTATGCCTAGGTTAGTAAGGGAAGGGGCATTATAAAGATCTAATCTTAATCATGCCTGTGTGCACATTTAAACTGCAGTCTAATCTCACTTAGTAAAGCCATTTCCACACTAGACTGTTATAGTGCTATTATTCCACTTTCAACATCCTATGGAATCCTGGGGTTTGCGGTTTCGGGAGGGGCCTTGAACATTCTCAGCCAGAGAGCTCTTTGGCCTCAGTAAACTACAAACCCCAGAATTCCACAAGATGTTGAAGGTGGAATAATAGCACTATGACGGTGTAGTGCGGTAATGGCCTGACCTGTTGAGCCCTCTTGAGTAAAGTCTGCATATAAGGACATATGAATATGCACTTGTAAATGAGACAAAATCAAACTGAAATGGAGTACTTACTTCTGAGAAAATATATGTAACAAAATCAAGTCCTGATCTTAAATATTACAGTAAACACACAGTCCTGTTTAGATGATGTCTCTGGATGTTACAAACGGGTTTTTCGACTGTGGCTGTGTCTTAAGCTTATTTAGGGCTGGTTTGAAAGTTACTTTAAATGAGAAATATGGACCATATTTTTCTGATAAGTTGGTTGCACATGGTTACGTATCTCACACACACACACACTGGAAAGATTTAAGTTAAGCAAGGGGCAAGCCAGATAGGCTTTGTGGAAACTGAAAACATCAGTGATTGATTAAGCTGTTAGAAAGCCCAAGCCGGATGCTGCCTTTTAAAGCTAACAGAGAGCTAGATCTATTATCTAAGGGTAAATCTGTTAAAGGAAGATGAATCAATGCATTCATTAGGGTTTGCAGTCTATTTGTTAAGATGAAATAGGATGATGTCTGAAAAGCAGACAAGATGCTGACCTCCCACATGGTGGCATCGCAGGGTGTAAAACATGAAATCTGTCACAGTTTTCAGTTGTGTTTGTGTGGGTGAGTGGGCAGAATGATAATTTTTTTCCCCAGCAGCCTTGCTGTGGAGAGAACAAATGTGTGTGTGTGTGTAAAATGCATCATCATTTTAAAGAAAATTTTAGCATGCTTAAACTAGCAAGGTAATAGGAAACATGCAAATAATTAGAGATTGATGCAGAAGGACACTAAAAATAAGATGACTGATCCTGTACCAGAACTTTGCCCTTTTTAGGCCAGGTAACCAGTCTTATTTTTGCATTTCATGGAAATCACCTTCCTTCCTTCCTTCCTTCCTTCCTTCCTTCCTTCCTTCCTTCCTTCCTTCCTTCATCTGTCCATTAATTGATAAATTGCTTAATTAATTAATTATACTTAGACCTAGTTCTGTTCCCTACAAGATCACACCTGTTTACATAGGGTGTTACATATTGTTTTCTCCCAATGAGGCACTGTTCAGGACTAAAACACTTTAACTTTAGACGCTGAACATCAACAGATTTGCAAGACCATCAAACTGACCTCAAGAGAGCCATATCTCTCCCCTCTACACAAATGCACATTACTGATTAAATACTTTTATTCAGCCTTTCTGTTCCTTTCAGATCATTCTTGGTAGTTCACAATACACTTCATGCAATGCAAGTGATTCATTAAATTACCACCTTTCTAAAATATCAACAAAGCTAATAATTATGTAAAAAAGAAGAAGACACACATGGACCAGCATACATACACAGACAATTCCCTTTTATTGTTATAGATTTATATGCCACTTTGCAGTTTATGATGAATCAGTAAACAAAAAGCATTACTGCTCAACCATATTGCAAATTAGAAAGTTACACTTTGGTGTTTTTATACCTTGGACACCACTGAACACACCATGGTTTACTTTTAAGTAGGAAAATACAGGAATAAACTGTTAATTCATCTATAATTGGCAAAGCCCAGGGTAAGCAAATACATTTTAATAAAGGTGGAAAACACCTATGATAATCACTGGTATCTGACATTGCAGAAGTGAAGTCATTCCTTTGCTCTTCTTGCTACCAAATAGAACTCAGCAGGATGTGATATGGCAAATTAAGGCCTCCCTTGAAGTTTGTAGAGCAATGGCATAAGAAGTATACATAGGTAAAAAGAAAGAAAAAAACCCCAGCAAACATACAGAAGAAGCTGGAATTCTACTTCCAGTTTTGAAAAACATTGGTACCTTTTTATTATTAAACAATGAAGGGGAGGCTTGCAACCTATTCATCCCCCTCCCCCAGTTCTCCCTATCTCTCTCCCTTTTAGGGATGTAATTATTTCCCAATTTTCTTCTCAAAGAAAATAATCACTGCTCTTGGAAATTTTCTTCTAACTGTGAGAAAGTCTTTGAAAACTGTGCCATTTTTGAAGACTATTTACCATGCTAAATATATCCCACACAAAGTTCACACATGATTTTTTTTTTATACAGAAGACAGTGGCTAGAAATCACCAAGGCAGATATGAATGCATTCCATAGTTTAAGGGATATAAAGGGACAACGAAAGTTCCCCAATCTTCACTTAACTGGGCAGCAGCCACTTAGAGCAATAAGGGTCTGTTCCCTGTTGATCAGGAAGCAGCTGAATGACATTTCCACTCTCCTGTGAACAATCTCCTGTGTAAAAGGGAATTGTAATAGGGACTCTGCTCCTGGCTGTTGCACTGGAGATCACTCATGGCAGAGAGTGGAAATATCAGTCAGCTGGTTCCTGATCATCAGGGTAACAGACCATTGTTGCTTGCAGTGGCTGCTGCCTCATAAATGAGGGTTGGGAGACACTACTTAGCTATGTAACTAAGGTGGTTAGTAGGTGATGCAGAATCTCTACCAGGATTTTCTGTGCAGTACAGTCAGACCTTTACATTTGAGGGTTTCACTTTTGCAGATTTGATTATTCATGGATTATTTGCTGTCAGTTCTGCTGCTGCCCTATGCCATTTTTAATAGGGACTACAAGCCTCTTGAAACTGAAAAAACTGCAAATGAGACTAGCAAGTCCCTATTAAAAATTCTGTGGGGCGGCAGTTGAGGTGGCAGTCAGCCCCATCAGCCACCCACTTCTGCCTTGTGGAGGAACCCTGGTGCCTCAGTGGAATCCGTAGTAGGTTGAGTATGGTGATCATACTTTTTTTGTATGTTAAAAATGGTTTGGGAGGGCCTAGAGTTAATCACATTTTTTTCACTTCACAGGGGTCCTGTGCCTAGCAAATATGGAGGGATAATTGTATTCCTGTTCGGAAAATGGCATTTCTTATGTAGAAAATGATTTCTCCACAAAGCAGCCATGAACAAGCTCTGCATAGAATAAGTCCCAATCTTCAAATATTTGCAAGTCCAGAATTCTTCTCATCAGAATTTCCCAACATTTGAGTAACACACTTTTTGGCCCTTTTCGAGTATTTCCAAATATGCCTTGAATCACTATTATCTATCTTTTGCCAGAAAACGGACCATCTGGGAAATTTGGATAGGTCATAGGCTGCCAAAACAATCTTGGAAGCTATATGTGGCCTGAGGCTGAACTTTGTGCACCTTGGGTCAGGATCTCAAAATCTCAGAATGACACCTTGAACTTGGCCAAATGGCCAGTGCTGCTTTTTCAATATAAAATAGTTGCTTTTAGTGGCTTTCTTGTCAGTGGGGCTGTGGGTTTGAAGCTGAACATTTAAGGAACTTTCCAAGGTGATGAACCTGATCCCCCAAATATGTTCTGCAGTTTAAATAACTCCTATAAAGTTCAAACTAAACCCTGGAGCAAATTTAACCACCCCATCAACATAGGAACCACCAGAAGTCACTGGCACAGCATGTGTTATATGCATACAACAAGCATTTTGCACACTGGCCTTCCTGCTTCAGCTTTTGAATGAACCTCAAGGGTAGGCCTGCCTTCAATTCATTATATGGAGCCACTCATCTTTTATATGCCATCTTGGAAGGCTTTGTTCCACAAGGCAACCTCTAAGTACAAGCAGTAAATAAAGAAAAAAATTACCCTTCCTCCCATATGACATGCATGCTGTCTTCACATAACAGAGGTGAATATATGTAGTAGGTATGCAGAATATTTTGTTTAGTCTGCATTTTTAAATGAATTGATGTACTTCACCCCTCTTGGGCTAATAAATGAATGTTAATCTGTCAGACTGCACATGTATCCCAATATTACTGCACAGGCATACAGCATTAATTTCATACAAGAATATACAAGAAAGCACACTTCCCTCCAAGATTGCTTTTGTAACCCTGCAGACTCCCTGTCCTGCTCTTTTTTTTCTGGCTAAAAAAAGATGAATTCCCTCCTATGGAAGATTTGAGAACAAGACAAAAGGTCCCACTATCCCTTTGCATGATTCCACATTTTCATATGTAAATAGACACCAATATGTTACACCAGCTGCTTAGTTACATATGTGTAACTATGTACTGTCTCTTCCTCTGAGGAGAAGCCCTGGTGGCACAGTGGTTAAATGCTAGTACTGCAGCCACAAGGTTGTGAGTTCAATCTTGCCAGGTGTTACCCTGCTTTCTGGAGGTCCTGAGAGGGACACCTAAATGCTCTCTCAATTATATAAGTTGGGGAAATTAGCCAGGAGCACAGGCTAGCAATGCAAGAGGCAGGGTAACGTAGCAAGATCTTGAACCCTATGTTTACGGGGTCAGGCCGAGTCAAGGAGCACACAGAAGTTGAAATAATAAATGTTGTTTTATTAAAATACAATCAAACATTGTATGCAGCACACTCACTCAGATAACGAAAGAAATAAAGGTTGGAGTGGGATAGAGGGATTTTTAGAGGAGTAGTTGGTTTGGGTGATACTACACCTGTCCTGAAGCCTGGTTAGAAGCGGAGAAGCTGGGGAGTGTGGATCTCAGCACGTGGAGCTGAGGGGAAAGCTCGCTGGACAAAGCGACAGCAAGGCAGGATGGAAGCCAAGAGCGATCTGAGGAAGCTCTCAGAGTCAGGGGTTCTTATAGGGAAAATTGTGACCGCAGGTTAGTTCACACTTGGGGAAAACAATGAATTTGGGGCTGGAGACAAAAGCCTCCGAAAGGTTAGAATTTGAATGATTGAGTTATAGCCAAATTGTCAATAGAGTGGACAGTATGCAAATGCAGAGTGCTTGGCAGATGAGGATCCTTCTAATCAAGCTGCCTGCTCGGGGCAGGGAGTTCTTTGTAAGCAGCATGCGTATATAATAGAGTACTTGCCTTTGAGGTCTCCTGAAGTGGCGGGACGGCTATTTCTGGCCTGCCTGTATTGTGTTGGAATATTACGGCGATTATCGGCCGTGCCTATCTGCGAGCGTGTCCGGGAGACCTCGCAAGCACGTGGGGAGGAATGGGTAGAGAAGGCCGAATTATTGATATCAAAAGATATCTTTATATCCCACAAACTCGGGCCAGCAATGGCGGTAACACAGGCTCCAGGTTGACTCAACCTTCCATCCTTCTGCAGGTCAGTAAAATGAGTACCCAGCTTGTTGGGGGTAATTAGCGAACATATTGTAAACTGCTTAGAGAGCATTTAGCTGATAAGTAGTATAGAAATACACATGCTATTTGCTATGCTATTGCTCTGAGCCCCCAGGCACACCATAACAGCCAGCAGCTGCATTGGGGAAAAGTCAGTTGAAATGATTGACTTTTGTCAATTGTCAATTGAAACAAGAGAAGGATGACAGTTCCAGTACCCTCCCTATTAGTGAGCAAGACTGTGAGGAGGAATTGATATGGGGGTCCTGCTTCTGATTGCCAGACTTGTTCACTGATGGGAAGGGGGTAGAAACATCAGCCTTATACTCTAGTCAACAGCTGAACAGACCTCCTTTGCCTAATGTGGCTGCTGGCTGTTAAAATGGTCATCAAGGACAGTTGCTATAAAATGTAGACTTTAAAGGGAAAATATATATGACACTAAACATGGATGCCCATGCTTTCTTTTTTTAAAAGGCAGAATGACAAATGAACTTGAAAGTGCAGATTAAATACATGATAACTAGTTAGTTGTGTGAAACTAACACAGAACAGAAATTGAATGATTTGCCCTTTCTGAGAATAATTTAGAAAAGTTACTTTTTGAACTACAAGCTCCAGGATATTCCATTGGCTAGAGGATTCTGGAATCTTTAATCCAAAAAGTAACTTTGCCAGCTTCTAATCTCTAATACGTATCAGATCCAGGGGTGGAGCTATGGGGGCAATAAAAGAACTTTGCCCCTCCAAATGAGAATTCTGCTCTCCAATGAAATTTTCCTTCCTTTCCCAAATTTTGCAAGAGAGCGAGGCACTGAAAATCATTCACATCTACAATTCTTATATTTGTTGCATTTGCATTAACTTGGTTGCTGCCTGGCCCTTTTCTTCAGATGCCTAAGAAGTATTTCTAAATGTTCAGCTGAAGTTTTGAATTACCACGATGCTAAAAATGTAGATAGTGATGGAGAATTTCATGGATTCAATTAAAAAAAAAATCAAGACAGAAAGAAAAAAAAGAATTTTTGAAAATTTCAACATTCTTATTTGTGGGGCAATGACCTCATTTCATCCCCGTATCCATAGCTACACCCCCTCATTAAGCTTTATTCAAATGTTAATTCTCACACATGTACTTCACATGGCATTCACATTTCTGAATAAGGCTTTGCTGCATTGCAATTCAATATTTATCTAAGAACCTTGAAAAAAGTGAGATTCAAAAATGTGGTTGGGGCAAAGTCTATTCCACCTTTTTGACTCTGTGTGTATGTGCATTCATGCATGTTTGTATAACAGACCAATTCAGCTAATGATTATTCCTTTATTATTTGTTTACTTTCCTTCCCTGTAGTGCACTAGGGAACATTCTAATCCTAACAGTCATGTCAATGGTAGGAAAGACCCTGAAAGAAGTCTCCTCCCTATTCAACTTTAGCCAGAATAAGAGATTATGACTGTATTAGGCCGTCTTTTCTTTGGCATTGCTAATTGCAATGAGAGCCAATTATTTTGTATTAAAATTCAAGATCAGCAATGGTCCAGATGGCAGTAATCAAAAAAGTATTGATTCGTTCACAGGCTAGCATGCTTTGAACTGGTCATTTCAAACCATAAACATTCAATCTACTGCAAAGGCTGACATCCAAGGCATAAACAAAACAATTATTTTTATGTGTCAAGATAGCCAGATACAGAGAGACCCAGTTAATGCCCTTTTTGCATAATCCTGTCTGTCTGTCTGTCTATATCTATATCTATATCTGTATCAATATCTATATCTATATCTACATTTACCTATCTGTCTACAGCACACAAACATACACACAGAACTGAGTAATTTTTCCATACTTTGCACTAATTAAATTTTACTTATGCATTTTTGTGTTTCATTTTGTTTTTAATTTATGTACTGCCTTTCTTCCAATATGGGACTCATGGCAGTGTTTTTCTTACAGTGTAAGAAAGAACAAAATATCATTGAAACTATCTATAGCACAAAAGTTTAAAAGCCATTAAATAAACACTCCTATTAAAATTTTTGAAACTTTCAAGCACCAGCCATTAAAACACAAGAGATAAAAGTACAGCCCAACCCCATTATAAAACCCTTCTGCCCCACACACTTAACAATCAAAAGCCTATTTGTTTGTTTGCATTTACAAAGATAAACGGTAACATTTATTAAGATAACAGAATAAAACAACATGTTAGAGTTCATATGCAGTTCAATGTTGACAGTTAACAGTTAACTCCCTGCTCAGAAACAGTTCAATTATATCTTCAGACTTTCATGAAAGGCACAATTATCATATAACAGCACTTTGGCTAGACTCTCACCAAAGGTTCAAACCCCAGTCTAGGTCACACTTTCTGGCAAGATCCTACTAGGGTTCACTATTCTTCTGCCTCTCACTAGGCACTTTCCAAATACAAGACAAAAAAAGCAATATAACCTATTCACCATTCCAGAACAGAGACACTGACTGTCACCCTTGATCCACCCATGAAGCAAGTGACCTTAGTAGCAGCGGGTTAGTAATGAGAACTTCCTGGAGAATGGTAATGGGGCTCCCTCTCTCCTCTCCCTCCCTTGGTGTGCTGACTCTTTATTATGGTGGTTCTGCTGACTGAATAATTGAAATAAGTCTTACTTGCTCACAACAACTTCTGTGTGATCTCACCTGTGTCATGATGAAAACATGTCCTTAAGTGATGTCACAGTCATTTTTGTGGTATGTATACTTCATTCTCCCAACAGCCTGTGGTGGAAAATGTATAACAACCTGGACATTAGCTACAGATTTATTTAAAAACATGGATCCCTAGAATATTTTCTGGGAGTTACAAAAAAGAAGGGAGAAAACATTATTGTTCTTACCATTAAGGGACAAAAGAGTTTGAGAAACTCTCTCTGCATCCTTTTTTTTTTCTTTCTACATAGAGACAACTTTCACCCCATTATACTAGGAGTAGGGAACGTGAATAAACTTTTATATTTGTGGTTTGGGATGGAAAGAAATTAAATAGTGAATATTTTTATTTGTTATATTTTTATCCTGCCGTGCTTCCAAGGAACAAAGCCAACCCAACTCCCTTTTAGTACTCACAATAATCCTATGAGGGAGAGATCATTCTGAGACAGACTGATGAACAAGTCCATCTGTGAGCATCATGGCTTGGTGAGGTTTTGAATTTAGCTCTGCCTTTACCTAGTCCAACACTCTAACCACTATACCATCCTTCCTTTAATTAGATTACATGTGACCTAGAACCACAATCTTGACTAACATAGCAGTGACACAAAGATTAGGTACCAGGGTTTGGTCCTGTTTGATAGACATGTCATCACCAAAGGTGCTTCAGAATCCTGCTTTATTGAGGTTATTTAGTGATGACTCAAACTGTGCACAAGTTTAGGTAACTTTGCTTTGCAAATATTTCAAGACTAAAAGCATCAGCCATTATTTTATTGCATATCTTTTTTATTTGATTGAAATAAATAATGTTGCTAGTGCAATAAGAATAAATGAAACAGAAAGAAAATTGAACTATAATCTTCTCTGAAGCTTCTGTATGGTTTTACTAACTCTTTTCTCAGTATATGTGTATTTTCAGGTACATAGAACTTCCATAGATTACATATCCTTTATTCTACTATATGCTTCCCAGCTTTTGGACATCATACTCTTCTTCATCTTTGGCTATACCAGCTTGATCCAGAAAAGTGAATTACTACGGTGCGACCCCTGCTACTGCTTATAATCTTCCTTCCTTTATGATAAGCTCAGCCTTGACAGCTGTGGTTGAGATTTCTCTCTGATGACATGCTATCTAATAAATATATCATACTTCAGAGACTACCTTTTCCTCCTTGGTCTTATTAAATCACTAGTCAAGCATTAAAAAAATGACATTAACCTTTATTCTAATTTTCCTCTTATGATCCTGAATGCTGTGCTCAGTAGTTGCTGCTGTGAGCTTCAGTCAGTGTAACATGGATGTGAGCTGGGCTGGGAATCACAATATCTTGAGAGACTAGATTGGAAATGTGAAGAAATCTTAGCGCAGGAGATGTTCTAAGCAAGACTGGCCATCTCAACATAATAAGACTCAAGGATCTCAAGGATACCACAACTTCCTCAAGAGATCTCACCTCTAATATTGCTCTTTTCATTATGGTTTGTGTGACTTGCACAAATATACGTTGCACACAACTCCTGCCTCTGCACAAAGCTGGTACCTTATGAAATTCGAAAGAGAGAGAGAGAGAGAGAGAGCACACTTGCAAGAGGGAATGAAAGCATATTTGAGAATGTTCAAAATATGTTTAAAAGACATGTTTTTTGGAGGGTGTCGAGGAACCCTGACTAAAAGAATTCTGAACTGATGAGAATCTTCACTGTAAGGATTTATTCTGCCCAGTGTTTGCACATGGTTGTTTCCCTCTCAAAACAGCCTTTCTTGTGCAAGAGACAACATTGTTTGCACAGAAAATTATATTTCTGTCAAGTGGAATGGAAACTGGGAGTTTACTCTGCTCAATAATTGGGTGGTCGACTTATTCTGTACAAAATTCATATGTGCATTATTTGCATAGGAAGTAGAATATTCTGCAGAGGACACAGCATTTCTACACAGAAATATTATTTTCTGTACAGAAAAAAAGCTGTTTTAAAATGATAAATAAATAAATAAAAAATTCTGCTGTTTTCTGTACAAAACAACCACATGCAAATTTTGTGCAGAAAAAGTCCAGAATTGTGAAAACTGTGATTTTTGAAGTGGGAAGAAAATTTCTGAAATTACTTGTTGCTTCCTTTAAGAACAAAATTAATGAAGAATTGCCTCCCAATTACGCAATAAGACACAAACAACCCACTTAAAGCTACAGCTCTTGTTAGTTGCATCAAAATGTGAGTTATCACATTTTCCCATTTTGTTCATTTTACATAAATGTTCAAAAATCAGTGTCAAAAATGCAGAAAATCTTTGAGACCAACTCTAAAACCATTTTTTTTTCTTCTGATGTATGTGTGTGTGTTATCTCGTTTACCAAGCAAGGTCAAACCAAGTTGTAAAATATGGCAGAGCTTGGACATGGTACTTCTTTGGATTTCAACTGCCAGAATGTGCTAGTCCATCATGGCCTGTAGTAAACTTTTTCAAATCCAGGATGAAATTGTGAACATTCTGAAAGGTCAGAACTTAATTGTGGACAAATGATAAGCTGAGAGAAACTGAAATTCACAGATTCATCCACAAGTTACATCCGTGAATCCAGGATTTTCTGCCATTTTTGGTGCAGTGAAGAAGGGAATACATTCCAGCATATTGCTGAACTCAGCCAGACTTGTGAAAGGCCTTGGGAGTTCTGGGATTTCCTTTTGGGAAAAAAATATCCAAATGATGCAGCCCCTGTTCTGATTTATATACCGTTAATTTCTGGTACTATCTATGATATTTCAAAATGAAGGCTAGAAGGGATTCCCCCTGCTTGCACCCAGGAATTTCCAATACAGTCAGGGGTTAATGTTGATATGAGAAAAGATGCTGAAGCTTTCATCACTGTTTAATAATCTCTTTGTTTTGACTTCAGGCATCATAGGGTGAAGGTCAATTATGATTAAAATCTTGCTGGTGCATGATGCTAGTGGCTGCTCTGTTTCCAGGACTGCACAATAATGGCAAGAAAAAACAGTCATAGATCAGAATCCTATGTGTGGCATACATCCATAAATCTTGGTTCCATACATGTGTATATCCTTTTAAGTTAATTATAACAAGCAGGTATCCACTACTTCTTTGTGCAATGTCCCCCCCTCCACATAAAACAAGGTTGTCTAAAGACAGCCACATGATCCCATTTTTATCCCAGCCTCAGGAGTCCATCTGTATCAGCCTCAGGAAGCTGTCTTCTATGAGTAGCCGAAGCCACTCATCCACCAATGGACCAGTTCAGGCAGGGCTTTATACCGTACTCATGCTGTGCTGGATCCCACCCATAATCTGCCATCTCTAAGCAGCTTATTTCTCCAGTCCCTTACTTTTTACAGCACTTCTTCTTCCTGATACTTCCATCTACGCTAACATAATTTGGCCAGTATAATGCACCAGCAGGATTTGACCCATGATTCCCTGAAATAGAATGCATCTGCAAATAACTTTGATATGTCTGACAACTGTCAACCTAATTATTAAATTCAGTGCAAGCTAATGCAAGTTCAGTGTGTTCACTTCCTTAACATTGTCATGCACTATAACATATATCTGTAGTGTAATCTTCTTTCTGTCAGCCAACCCCACCTTTAAAGAAAATATGTCACTAAGAAAAATCAGTCAGAAATGTTGACCGTATCAAAATTAAACCAATCATCTATCATATTATCAAACTATCTATCAAATTATCTACCAAGCTGATAAAGCATAATAGTATCATAAGCACAGAGAAGACTGTAATTCTATCTAAATTGGGTATGAGGTTTGTATATGCATGGGAAGAAGGATGAGGAAAGAAACAAATAGATAGATAGATAGATAGATAGATAGATAGATAGATAGATAGATAGTTTGAGAACTTTGTTTTTTTTTAAAAAGTTGACTTTGCAGAATGTAACTGTAAATGAGACCCCTTTAATCTTTCTCTAAAGTGCAAATAAATAAATAAATAAATGAACGATAACCAGTCCTCCAGCAGTGAAATTATTACCAGTTAGTCTAGTTCCATCTGCCTTCAATAAGAATGCTAGATATCACTATAATCCTGAAGGTCCATTCATGGCAGTCTTGCATGATCTCAGGATTTGATGTATGGATGGTCCATTTGCTTTCTGGTAACTATTCCCCACCTCAGCCTCTGGCATTGTCAAAATGTAGCCACTCATCCAGCAATGGGAAAGATTAAGCAGTAAGATAGAAGTACCAAATTTAGGCTGGACAGGTGACTGTACCCAAATATAATGAATGAGTTTTCATAAAGCATTTTCAAATAGGTGTAAATCCCATCATATCCAATGGCTCTTAACCTTTGCAGTGAAATCTTTCCATCTTTCAAGAACACAACCCTCTGGGATTTAATGAGATTGTTCAGAACAAAAGAAAATGAAAATGGACACTAAATCCTTTATTCTCACTGTAAAAGTGGGGGTGGGTGAGAAAAAGGCTAAATTTGCTTCATTTTTCTCATCTCTCCAAACCCATATCTTTTCCCCAAAGCACATCAATGACATTTAGATGGGAAATAATTGCATTAATAAGGCAGAGGCATATTTTCTGCTCTCGCTCTCTTTTTCCGTTTCTTTCTGTGTGGATATTTCTGTTCACTCACAAGACAACCAAACATGCCTTCATGTAATTTTGCTTAAAGGCCAATCTGGACAGACATTTCTGTTCTATTAGCTTCCTAAACATTTAAATTCTTTCTATTCTATCTCAGAGCTAAAGTGTATCCCAAAGGGGCAACTGTCAAAATCTACTATCTCAAGTTTGCTTGCAAACTTACTCACATGTTCAATTCAATATTCTAATTTTATTGGGCTTAGAGATTTTAAAAGTGGGGGAGGGCTAAATATATTGAATGGAACAAACAGATGCATAATGTCATTACTTTAATGCTGCCAGCACAAAAGAACTATTTTTATTTCTTGTTTTAAGTATCCTTCAAAGTTGATTCAGAAAACTGGGCCATGAACCATTTCCCTAGGAGAAGTACTTCTGCATCTGCTCACCAGGACTTGAAAAGTTTAGTCCTAGTACCAGAGAGAGACAAGTGGAGGGACTGAAGGCTGCAGGTAGTGAGATAAGTTCTGTGCAGCCTCTGGAAAATTAAATTCTATCTTGGATGAACTTTTTTTTCTCTGTGCCTTTCAGAACTTCTGCGGCTCCTACTATTCCTAGAAACTACAGAGCCCTACAGTGGGTACATGTAAGTGGCAGAGCCAAATCAATTTAAGACCTTCCTGAACAGTCTTTAAGTCATGGCAGAGAAAGAAGCAGGAACAGGAGGAGGACCCTGTTAGAAAACTGATAACAGTATTGGGTGTTAAGAGAGCCACTGTAGTGTGGGAACTGGGGTGCTGAACTATGACTGTGTGAGCCCAAGGTTCAAATCCCCATTCAGCTATGGAAACATACTGGGTGACCTTGGACAATCCACAGCCTCAGAGGAAGGTAACAGGAAAGCCTCTCTGAAGACATCTTGCCATGAAATATCCTATGCAATGGTCACCATAGGGTCATCAGAAGTTGGATATGATTGAAGGCACACAGTCACAACATAGGGTGTCAAGGTAGAAGGAAGAAATTGAACGTAAGACAACTGAGAGACATTTACATTGCTTCTAGTTCACACCTCATTTTCTCAATAATTCCAGTGACTTAATGGCAGTCTCCTTCAGTCTGTTAGGTGTTGTTGATAAACAATAGGTTAGCTAATAGAAAGGGATGTTTTATAACTGATATAATCATGGAGAGTTTGCCAGTCTGTCCTGCATCACTGAGACTTGGATAGATGATGAAAGAGGGAATTAATCTCTCTGAAATGTATCATACAGGTTTTTGGTATAGCAGGTGGAGGTAGAGAGGGTGAATAACTTTAGATTCTGTCTCCCTACTCAGGTAACCTGTCTGGCAGTCAGCCGACATCAAATGTGTGTAGCTGGTAGGGATGGAACAGACATTTGTCAAGTTCCTGACTAGGGTCAAATTTGAAGTTACTGGCCCCTCAAGAAACTTAGGCAGAGAATAAAGTGGTATGTTAAAAGTTCCCATAAACAGCAGGGACTTTTTTTGTTCCCAGCATAACATAAACTGTGCATTTTCTGATAACTGTGCAAGAGTTTGAGAAACTATATAGTTTTACAGTCAAAACCTACACCCACAATCTTTTTTTACTACACACAGAAAGCTGCAGTGCTTCCCAAGTGGGGGAAAAAACCCTCACCCACTTAGATATTTTTTCACAATGTCCTTCAAGAAAGTGCAGAAAATACAAAACTGATTTGCACACTATATACCTATACAAACAAGGTGATGAAGCATTCTATGTCATGGCTGCAGCTTTTGCTGGTTTAAAAAGTTGTTCAACTGAAATATTATGAAGCAGGAAAAGAAACTCAGGCTGACTGAAACTGCAGGAATACATGGTTTTGTTGTGCAACATTACTGTTTACTTTCTAAAACAAGCAATCTTGTACAAAACACACACTTGGCAAGACAGTTTTCAGGACAGGCTGTGAAGCTTTCTATAGGAACTGCGTAGCTTCTCAGCATCATAACTCATCCCCTGGAGAACTCTGATGAGGAACAGAAACAGGCAGATTGCCAAGAAACTGCAGCTCCCTCTGACTTCAAGGAGATGGTGGGCTGGGGCAGGAAGGGATCTTGCTTCCCAACAGGACTTGGCAGATGCTACAGATGCTGAAGACAACATGCCCCTGTCCTTTGTTGAGAGACAGAGGGAGAAACATCAAGCCCTGGCTAAATAATAAATGCTGATCTTATTAGGCACTAATTAGCCAGCTGTGGCCTTGAAGGAGCTGCTGATAAATAGCCTAACAGTTCTCTCTCAGCCTTAGTGCTGATAACTGTCTTATTTGGTTGACTGGAAGTACTGTCTCCTGTTCCTGTTTTGTCTTGTCCTTGGACTGGCTACATTTTGGGCTATTCTGTTTACCCTCTGCTAGCTCACGTACCTGGATTTCAGACCTGCTGATATGACTTCTAGACCAGTTAAAAACTACCCTTATTGTCAGGAACTGAATCCACACATGCAAATAGTACAATTCATAGTCACTATTTATTTGTAGTGAAGTACATGTAATAGATGTTAGTGAGAAGACTGAGGTCCAAAAGGAAATGCATGAGCTTAAGATTCCCCACGTTCCCTCCCCTTTGCCAAGAGACCTTAAAGCTGTGAGAACCAAGCAGTGATTATTAGCACATTCCTAGCAATTGTTTATCTAACGGTCCTTGGTACCTAGGCTTCTTTAGCTACAAGCAGTCTGTTACATTATACTGGACTACATATCCCACTACTTAATATGGAGGGCATCCTGACACTTATGCTTCTCCTTTCATCTTGCTCAGCCAACCCATGACTGATCCAGACTGGATTGTCTATTCCTACACACCAACAACCTGCTGCCTCAGGCACTTTCTGACTTGTGCTCAGGACATTCAGCAGGAATTGCTCAGCTTCTGGAAAACTGTGCAGTTTCTGGGGAAGTTGCACAGATTTTGTAGAAAAGTGGTGCAGTTTTCTGTCATTGCAGGGAGCAAGTGTCTGGAAGCTAAGAGATGAATATCTGCTTCATTGTTCTTGATATCTGTTGGAACATGGAGAAATTGAGAGTTACCATCCTTAATACGAGATGTTTGATCTTGGGACAGTATTAACATTAAGGCTGGCACACTGGCAACCTTGTGCCTAATAGCCTCCAAGCTTGAAAGGATGACCTGTGTTTAGGACAGTAGCTTTAAACATTACTCCAAACAAATGGAAGCTATATAACTGACTTCTCACATCTTGGATAAGGGTATCAAATCCCAGACCTTCTGGAAACCATAAACTAAGGTCCTATATCACTTCAGATTATCATAACTGTCTGCTAGAAAAGTTACATGATGCCACTTCTAGGTTGTATACTGATGTAGCACCACAACTGTGGATCAACAGTCAATAGAAGTGGCTGAGAATCCATTGTTCGACTGCAATGCACAATGCACATAGGCAATGCATATAAGCAATGCACATTCTCACATTAATCTGTGTACTTTAATGTTATACTGCATGCACAGCTGTTCCACATACACAACCCTATTAATGCTGCAGTGAGCTGAATATGGCCATTGTGCATTGTCCAAAACAACAACAACAAAACACTCCATATGTAAAGTGCAACTTATATCTGTGTTTGTCACTGACAGGATGCCAATCATAATGTTTTTATAACCAGAATTCAAAGGTTGCGCAATGTAATGAACTGCAGTAACCTGGGGACAAACTAGATGACCAAACTCTGAATAATCTCTGATTAGGCATCTAATACAGTCTACTGAAGTTTCTCTCTTGTTCCTGTTTCCTTATTTAATTATGCTTTCAGCTGAAAGGCCTTTTGTCTCTCCTATCTTTGTTTTTCACATTTGTTTTTCATCTAGAAATGGAGACCAACTAGTTAAAATCAATCAAATTATCAGTTAAGTTGGGAATTTACTAAGAAATAAGATCAACTTAATTAAATGTATATATAACTAACACAATTGAATTAAGCAAGAATATTAATCAAGTTATTAGTTAATTAAGTAAGAGATAGTGGAAAAAATGGACAAGCATTATATTCTCAACTGGTTCTTTACCCAAAACCTAGTTTTCTTGGATTTTTGCAAAGCTTGTTCATTTTGCTAATCCCTCAGGGTTCAGGAATAGGCTGGGAAATAGGTTTAGATTAGAAGATCCAAACCACTTACTTAGGTTGAAGCTCTTCATCCTGGATTCTTTTGTGACAGTTAGCTATGTTTATACCTGCCTTTCCTCACAAACTGGGATCCTTATGACCACCAGTAAGCTAAATAATCAGGAAGGTTAAGGAGATTAGAACATAAGGAATGGAGAAAGGGAAGGGTTTTCTGGAGGAGTGGATGATTTTTCAAAAATTCATGCAATTGTATCCTTCCAAGCTTAAAAAAAAGGTGCTGGGGAAAGTGAAATCATGGACGGCATTTTTCAGCTTCATTCAGGTAAGGCTTTTTAGTCCAGACATTTAACTGAAATTTAAATGGTAATTCCAGATAAGCTCAATACTTAATGTTTCCCATTCTAATGTAAATGCAGTTGAATTAGATGTTTTAGCTTTTTAATGGTCAGCTAAATGCATTATCTTTTCTACTAACTTTCTGATCACTGTTTTCAACCAATTTTCAACCAATTGCTCTTTATGCTCTTTCTATCTATGTCTTTAACCCAATCATTTCCAGTTTAATTCTAAACATGGTAAATATGTATCTTCCATCTAACTATTATAAAACAATCATGTGTATACCTTAAATCTTTCCTCAGTGATTTTGAGGAGTAAGATGTTCCGGAGACCAGGGTGCAATTTCCCGCTCATCCATGGAAACCACTCGGTGACCTTGGGAGCATCACACACTTTCAGTCCCCAGAAAACCCCATGATAGGTTCACCCTAGGGTCATCATAAGTCAGAAACAACTTGAAGGCACACAATAACAACAACAACAACAACTTTAGTAAGGCTGTGAAAGGCTGTGGGGGGAAAAAACCTTCTGAGTCTGATATTTGGCATGTTTCTTTACCTACATTTTTTTCCCTCTCTTTATTTTAAATCGTACCTTGATTTGCCCGCCTCTCACATGGACATTGAATGCACACTTTTTCTAATATGCTTTCCCAAATGTACACATATTTTTATGTATTTTCCCATGAACTACACAACAACACAACAACAACAAGTTGCTTTAAGGCACATTCCCTCTTCAAGGAAGAGGTCCCGAAACATGAACTTTGAGTATATAGTCAAAAACAAGTAAAGAAATTACCAATAACTTGATTAAAATTTCAGTTTCCTTGATTAGAAACCAGTACATTTGCTAAGTTATTATGGCTTCTAATCTGCATATACAGTTGACCCTCTATATCCATGGATTCTATATCCTTGGATTCAACCACATCTTGAAAATATCCCCTCCCCTTGAAAAAAATCCAAAAAGCAAACTTTAATTTTGCCATTTTACAAAGGGGACACCATTTTGTCACACCATTATACATAATGAGACTTGAGCATCTATGAATTTTGATATCCACGGAAAGTCCTGGAACAAAACCCTAGTGGATACCAAGAATCCACTATACCTCAATTAATTACTGGCAGCTTGATGTCTAAATGGACTCATTGAAAGTCACTGTGTCTGAACTGACATTTTGGGATATGAAAGTTTTATCTGTGGTGAGCCATTCACATCTGTAGGTCATTTCTTAATGGTTGTGTAAATCAGTTACTTGGTCACATTGGGACCTTGAGAGTGTCCATACAAATGCATGGATCTATGCTACTTTTAGCATATAGTGGTATCCTGCAGGAATTACTGTATGCAGAGTATCATCAGCTGTTTCCTACTTACAGTAATCTTGCAAGAGAACAGTCTTGGGAAAAATATTTTCATATGACTGAAAGTAACTTTCAATTGAGCTTGCTGTACACTTTGATGTGTATCTATGTGATGGTCTTCAAAGGCATTCTTTTTATTAGTTTTCTCTCATTTAGTTTTCTATCAATAATGCCCTTATGTCTATGCCAAACCAAAAAAAAAATAGTAATGACAGTATCATAAGATAAAGGAGACAATGTCTGCCTTGTTTAGATCAGAATCTGCATGAACGTATTTTGAAATTGTCAGCCTTGAGCTTATCTCTTTTAAAGTGAAGAAAGATTTCTAAGAATCCCTATGGTTCTTGAGTGTCTCCAAGATGGTAGGAGATGGCTATTCTAAGAGTGAAAAGTAAATGGACAGCCATTGTTAAGATGAATGGGACGAGGCAGGAAACCTCTTCTCATTCATTTCAGACCACACAAAATGTCTTTGGTCTGTGTCCATCCCTCTTTCAGTTGAACAAGTTTATCCACTTCACAAAGGCTGTGCTTATGGTTGACTGTTTAGACTTTCCAGTTACTATGCCTTAACTTATTACCAGGAAGGCTAAAGTCTGAAAGGTAATTAGTTAATCCGAGGTCAAGTCTGGGTAAGTCTGAAGTTTAATGTTTGCCTCTTTGGCTGGCTTTGTTCATTCCAAAGTTTCTTTTCTTTTCTTTTTTTGGTCTTCTCTTGTAACAAGAGTTTTGCTTCCTTAATGATTGTGAATTTGTGTGGGTTAGATAATTGTTTGCCCTTCGGAGAGGTGGATACATGCCAGATTTTATCTTGACTCCTCTCATGATCTGCTAGCTGTCAGAGTTGTTCTGTGGGCTGCTGGACACAGTCACAGGAGGGATTAGAGAGCATCTAATTGTTCTGGTAATGACTTGGCAGTGGAGTTGCAGAAACGAAAGGTGATCTATCATGGAAATATGCTCACTTGAAGAAATGTTTGTGTGTTTTCCTCTCCTTTCTGCTGAATATTATAACAGCAGAAAAAGTACACATTTCATCAATGAGTGAAGGGAGAACTCTTTTTGTGGTGCTACTAAAGGCCTAAATCCTAAATTCCAACTAAAGTAGACCCATTGAATCAGTGAAATTTACATGATTGAACAGATTTACTCGAGGTGGGAGCAACTACTGGACTTAGACCAATAGGTGCACATTTAATAATAAAACAATAAAACATGTGTATGCAACAAGAGTTACCATGTACTACTGAAGGAAAAATTCAGAGCAAATTTAGTTCAGTAAGATGTGAAAACATGAAGCCAACATGGTCTTAACATGATAATTGAAAGTTGGGGCAACATAGAAGGATGTCTCATGTTGCTGGTTGTAACCATACTTAACATCCTGGAACATTATTTCTGCTACAGTAACTAATAGCAAAATGTTCTTCATCCATAAGAATGGTGTTCACATGAGTATATTGTACTCATTCATAGTCAGTTTAAACAGCCCATTCCTATACATAGCTATTGAGAGAGGAGCCCTATTGAGTTGCCAGTTAAACGCATACAGAATTGCAGCTTCATTTTTTTCTTTAAAAAAAAAAGTATGTTTAACACACACACATACACACACACAGTAATTTTCATCAAGTAAACAATATAAGTAAATGCTGATTTGGTAGTATTAGGCTTTCCGTAGTTCACAGAAAGTAAGCTGGCACTACTTCAAATAGACTTTATTTTAGATTATTTCATAATCCTTAAAACAGTAAAAAAATAAAATTTTCAAAATCTCTATTTCATTTTTTTTTATTTCAAACTTTTAATAGTGGCATTCTTCTTCTAGGTAGAGACAATGTTTTCTATCTAAGAAAAAAGCTTTGTAAAAAGTGCCCAGTTAGGATTAAATTTCCAACAGGCTAGTGGGTAGAAGCTCCAGGTTGCAACTCTGTAGCAAGGAGAGCTTTCATGGAAAAACTGCCAGCCAGAGGGAACCCTTGCTAAAGAAACTCCCCCTGGATTAAAGGGAGAGCAGAAGATTACCCATTAGGGTCCAAAATTCCCATTACTTGTATTTACTTCTGAGAAAACCCATTATGAGTGGGAAGGACCAAGAGAGTGACTTTTTAAAAGAAAATTCTTAATTAAACCTTTGTGGAGCCAGCCACCTTTTTCTTCAGTCAAGAACTGTAAATTGGTAAGTGTGTTTACCCCATGAGGTGGGGACAAAGAAATTAGAAAATTGGGAGTTGAAGTCTTTAAAAGAGAATAATTAAGGTTTTCAATGTAATTGTCTTGTGAATAGACTGAATTATATTTTATTTGCAAGATAGATACATTTCTACTCACTTTCAGAATCTTTTTATGTCTAATTTTTGACTGAAAATGCAAAGCACAGACCACCCCAAGCATGAAAATTAGCCCATACACCCACAAAACTATCTGGCCATGTTGTTATGCAAGAAACAAAGAGTCTAATTTATCTTCCCAGTAAATTCTGGCATCCCCATTAGAAAATGTCCTGCTTCCCGTACTGCCTTCCACCTGTATCTCCAATGGTAATTAGCCACAATGTACGGCTTCTGAAGATGATATAAGGTAAGTGTATGCTTTAGGAGAGAGATTCTAAAGTAACCTGTCCTTTATTGCTGAAATTTGCTTTCTAAAAAAAGCAAATTTTCTGAAAAAACTTTTCTGAGATTTTTACTTTTTAATTTTGTGGAAAAGACGATTATTTTTTTGCAAATATTTTCCTTGATTTTTTTGCAGGTGGCTACCATTGTTCCCACAATGCACCACAATGAAATGGAAACTGCACATCATGAATCATGCAAAATGGTGATACAGGTGCTAATCTGCCCATTTTCACCAATAGGAAACAACTGCAGCATCAGAAAACTGTATCGGAGAAAGAATGAAGCTGAGCTACTACCACTGCTACTGATGAGTTCCCATCCAAGAAATCACTGGAGAATTTCTCCTCCCCCGTGGAGTAATGGGATGAAATTGTTTTCTTACTTTCTGTGGAGAATTTTAAACGTTCACACCAGCTCTTCAAAGTTAGCTCAAGAAAACAAATGAGTAACTACTCTGAAGATGGTATAAATGAGAAGCTATTTAATCTGGCAACCACACTTTTGAACCAATTTGCCTTTTCTTAACTGGCCTCAAAGACAGTCCCATGCAGAGAGCATAACAGGAGTCAAAATGATTTCAGAACTATATGTGCTAAATTAATTTTACTTTTGAGAAAGGTTCACTGTTAGTCATTATTTACCTAGTCTTAAGTCTTCAGTGTAAAATTTAGGCATAAATTCCATGGCTTCTTTTTAATCCTTAGCTCTGGTCCTTCCTCTTGCCATTGAGTATTAATATTTTTAAAAAATAAACTCAAAGGATCCCTATATAAGTGTCCTTGGAAAGACTCTGCCAATTTAGTGTGTATTCTGGCTTCCTGTTCCTACATCCACAGTAAGTACTGTTCTTTATTGACAATATCTCACTTGGCTCTGGTGAATGATCCTTGTAAAATGGATGAGGAAGGTACTTCAGTAGAAGAGGCCAATTCACAGTCTAATATGCTGTGTTGGCTTTTGAGGCAGCAACTGCCCTACTGTTTAGCAGTGGACCAAGCACTTTGCTTCCCCCCCCCCCTTTTTTCCTCTTGATTTTCAGAGATGGCATCTAATCACTGATTGGCAAGATAGGGGTGAGAAGGATCATTCGAATGCATTTGTTCACTGGCATAAATCTACAATAATTACACTCAAGGATCTCTTGAGGAGCAGCTGGTATAATGAAGGACAGTTTGTACATGGCTTACCACACACACAGAGAATGAAAAGCCCTTTTCCAATGCTAATCATCTACAGATGAGATGTTACATTTCATTGCATTTACTACATGTATCCATCCAAATGCCTGCAGTGTTTGCAGAATAGAGTTGCCTGCCCACAGGGCTGCTGTGCATTGCTGCTGAAATGTTGCATGAACTTAAGATGCTGCATGTTGTAAGCGTTAGCTGGTATCCTCTTTAGTAATTATAATGTTGCAAGCCTGGGCTTTGGCATAGTAATTATGTGAATTTACTTTTATGGTCAGTGCACCACTACAATAATTGAAAGTGTCCCACAAGACCAACTTTTTGTCCATGCGGGTCCCCCTGCTTTAGGACATTTAGCTAAGATAATGTAGCTACAATGATGTAGCAATACCTGTTGATACTACCCTACAATAACCCTACCTTTCAAACCATGCACCCTGTCCATGTTTGGGGGTACTGGAGAGTGAGATGGTGAATGATGATGCTTCCAGCTTCTCTCAGTAGAAGGGTGCAATTTTACAGGCAACTATGATATTGCTGGTCATATTGTGCCCTGCTGTTGTAAAAGGGCTGTACACATCATCACTCAACACCCTGCTCTCCAGCAATTTTTCTGATGGAGAGGATGCATGACTTAAAAGACAGGCTTCTTGCATTGCTACATCACCATGGCTTACACTATCATATCTGTATCTCCCAATGCAGAATCTTGACCTCAGTTTACACTCTGTATACAATCATGTACAAACTTATTAAAATGGCACAGCTGTATGGTATCATCTTGCATTTATGTAGGGCAATGCATACTACCCTTTAGTTCATATATTTGAAAAAGGGTGGTTCACCTTACACTACATCAGGGATGATAAGAATATTTGAAAATAGTTGAAAAATTAGTTTCTTGCTTTTTGGAAAACCCTGATGGGAAGAATCTTAGGCCCATAGCAATCTTCACATCTCAAGGTATATTCTGTGCATAATTCACATATGATTTCTTCTTTTGCACAGAAAACAGCATGCAGATTTTACACAAAATGACTCCTGAACTGTGAACAGTATTTGAAAAGTCTTGTAGAGGAAAGAAAATTGTTAAAATTATTTGTTGCTTCTTTGACAACTAATAACATCCCTACCCCCTGCATAGATCAGTAAGAGAATGGATGGCGTGGATATCTATGCTATGACAAACTACCGGTGAATAAAGAGTTCAATAATCATTGTATCCGGAAGACACTGTTAAAGGTTTGGCTACAAATAAAGCGGAAATATTATACAAAACTTCCAACATGGACCTCACCACAAGAAGAGTATAAAATTGCTCCAACAAAACAAGGAAATTTACTAACATATCAAGATATATTGAAATGGAAAGGGGACAAACCAAGAATGTGTACAGTAGAAGAACTAAAGGCTGATGGATATGAGCTAAACTGGTTCCCATGGTGACAATTAAAAGAAAGGTTTAAAATGGATCAAAAACTGTATGGTTTTGACAGAAAAGAGACTGAGCTAGATTTAATGATGAAGGGAAATCAAAAGAAGAGAATCTCTAAACTTTATAAACTATTTTTGAAAGGAGAAATGGAACCAGAAGTAGTTAAAGATACAATGGTCAAATGGGCTCAGAATGTGGGACACCCAATTGAATTAGAAGTTTGGGAGAAATTATGGAAAACTGACATAAAATTTACACCAAATTAAATTTAAGAGAAAATTTTTATAAAATGCTTCATGGATGGTATATGACCCCAGAAAGGTTACAAAAAATAACTAAAACTGAGAATGTGAAATGTTGGAAGTGGGATGAAAAAATTGGGTCTTTTTTTCCTATGTGGTGGACTTGTAGAAGGGCAAGAAAGTTCTGGAAGGAGATACATGATGAAATTCAAAGAATTTGTAAAATTAATTTTGAAATGATACCAGAATTTTATTTGTTAAATATGCTAGTACGACAAAGGGAGACTAGAAGTCATCAGAAGATACTGTTATATTTGATAACAGCTGCAAGGTTGACAATATTGGAAAGAAAAGAAAGACATTGACTTAGGAGAGTGGTAAAAGTTCTGGATATGGTAGAGACAGAAAAGTTAGCATTTTCACTGAGAAATAAACCTTTCCAGAACTTTGAAACGGAATGGAAAAGAGTTTTGGATTGGGTAAAAATATGAATGTATACGAAACCAAAGAAAGAAATAATGTAATTTTTTTTTTCTTTTCTGTAAATGGAAATGTAACTATGATTTTTTTGGGTAAATGGAAAAAAAGAAGATTCAACTGGAGAATATTGTCAGGGATTCCAGGCAGGGAACCCTGGGAAAATGATCAGCCCACTGCAAAGATGTTGCATCATGCCCCAGCTGTGGGTAATTGCAAGGTTGCATAAGAAACTTGGGTTGTGTGCAGATGGTAGAGGGAGGTGTGCAAAACTCTACCTGATTGGTTGTAGATATGTGTATAACAAAGCAACGCCAGTATGTATTTGTCTGTTGACCAAACCCGGTGCCTGGCGCAAGCTTTTGTCCATCTGTCCTATGTTTTGTATATAACGGAACTTTGCTGCAAGATAAAGTGCCTCCTGTTTTGGAAGAAACTCCTCTGTGTGTGAGTATCCTTACTGGGGAATAAAGCTGCTGCTGTTGGCTCGCTGAACTCTGGTTTTTCCGCTGCATTTCCATGGGGCTGAAACTCCTATCATCCCCAACAGTGGTTATGGGCCCAGGCCCAGAGTGCACAGCATCCACAGCACACCTGTAGTTGTTTTTCCCCTGGATACTGGAACTGTTTTTAACTGTTTGCCTGGCTCTCTGGTGCTTTGGAAGTCTGTGTTTTGGCAGAGAGACAGTTAATCTTCAGTCCGGAGCTCATCAAGGTCACTGCGGCCAGCTGCTTTGTTTGTTGAATTTTCCTTACAAAGGCAGCAGCGTGGCTGAGGGAGGTTATCTGTGTTTTGAAAAGTTGACTGATGCTAATTATCAAAGCTGGCAAATTTATGTGAGAGCCGCTTTGACGAAGGAAAACTTGTGGCACGTTTTGGAAAATGAGGGACAGCCCCCAGAAGGAGCAACTGCTGCTCAAATAGCAGCATTCAGGGTTGCTGACGAAAAAGCCAAAGCAGTTATTTTGCTTACTTTACGTCCCTCCCAGTTGATTCATGCTGCTGCTGCAGACACAGCATATCAGCTCTGGGAGGCTCTGAAGCGTGTGCATCAATCTTCCTCGTGTTTGTCCAAAATGCTATGGACAAAAAGACTGTATAACACAAAGTTATGTCTCGGAAGCTGTGTAAGAGAGCACCTCATGCTGATGAAACAGTTATTTCAAGAGGCAGCCAACAGACGGGTAAATATCCCAGAAATGCAGAAAAGTTTTATTCTGCTGGGAAGCCTCACTAAGGAGTGGGACTTTTTGATGTACAGCCTCCAGGGTGTGCGTGAGGAAGAGCTGACTGTAGACTTGGTAGCCGGGAGGATTTTGGAGGAAGTCCAACGTAAGCAGTTCGATTCCAGACTGCAGTCAGAGGGGAGAACAGCCAGTCGCCAGGAGGGAGAGGCAGCTCCCAAGGAGGCATCTGACCTGGAAGAAGGAGCAGTGTGCAGCTTTGCCAGACACTGCTACAGATGTAAGGGAGTTGGCCATCTCCAGAAGGACTGCAGAATGCCAGCGCCGAGCAGAGGGAAGAAGACAGCCCAGAAGTGGAGGGGCGTGTTGTCACAGGCTGAAGGCCATGTGTTTGTGGCAAAAGAACATTCTGAGAGTGGTGTGTGGTTGCTAGACAGTGGTGCAACTCACCACATGGTGAACAATTTAAAGCTGTTGAATGATGTTACAAATGCAAATACAACAGCAATTTCCCTTGCAGATGGGGCACCAAGCAAGGTGCAGAAGATGGGTACTGCGTATGTGCCATGTTTTGGGAAATCGTTTAATAACGTATTGTGCGTGACAAATTTGCAGAACTGTATTTTGAGTGTCTCCCAACTGACCACTGAGGGTTACAAAGTGGTGTTTGAAGGGGAGAAATGTATAATTATTGCAAATGGTGTTTTTTGTGCAAAAGGGGTGAAAAAGCAGGGGTTGTACCACATGTTGCCCAAAGGAAAAGTGGCAAACATTAACCCTTTGTGTAACAAACCTCTACATGACAAGTGTGTACATTACCTCCACAGAGTGATGGGTCATGCCAGCTACAAAGGTTTGCAAGAGTTGGCAAAGGTATGCCCTGGGTTACAGGTCAGAAATTGTCCTAAGTTCCTAGAGTGTTCTGTGTGTAAAAAGGTTAAGGTAAAGGCTTACCCCATTGCCAAGAAAAGCAAGCGTGTCACCCAACGGCCTTTTGAGGTTGTACGTGCAGATTTGGCTGGGCGATTCAAGCCAACTGAAGGGCAAAATAGGTTTTTCCTGGTAATTGTAGACAGACACACCAGGTACTCCTATGTCTATCTGCTGAAAGAGAAGAGTAAAGCAGCTGAAAAGTTCCAAAAGTGGGTGAATGCTGTTGAGAGGGAATTTCCTTATAAAGTGGCCAGTCTTGTGTCAGATCGAGGGGGAGAATTTCTGTCTAATAGCCCGTAAGCCTGGATGCGTAAGAAAGGAATAAGGCATAAAACCACCAACCCCGCATCTCCCAGGGAGGATGGTCTTGCAGAAAGAAGAATTGGGCTGTTAAAACAAATGAAGGACTGTATGATGGAGGATGCCCAAGCCCCAGCAGGACTCTGGGGAGAAGTAATAGTGACAGCAAACTACCACTTAAACAGGATGTGGAGTTCAAGTGTGAAGCAAACTCCATATTACCTATTGTGTGGTAGTGCGCCAAACCTGCAGCATCTATGTGTTTGGGGTCAGTTTGGTAGTGTGTATGTTCCCCCAAGTTTCAAAAAGTCTGGAGAGGAGAAATCTAGACGGTTACGCTTTGTGGGATATGAAGGTAACAAATATAGATTTCTACACCATGCTTGCAAAACAGTGTATTCTAGGAGCGCAAACTTCGAAATCCATTGAGGAAGGGATAGACTGCACTGTAACCAAGAGGTTTTGATTCCCCTGGCTAAAAGTGTGAAAAGACTGCACTGTAATTAAGAGGTTTTGATTCCCCTGGGTAAAAGTGACAAAAGTGTTCCTGAGAATGGAGGGGCAGTGATGTCTGATGAGGAAAAGGACAGTGTCCCAGATACACTTGAAAGCTCTGAAGATGGAGGGGCGGCGATGGCTGATGATGAATAAAAAAGTACTGAGGAAAGTACTGAGGAGAAGAAGCCAAAAATCTCACTCAACGTCACACCAAAGAGTTCAACACCGCCACCTAGTGCTGAACCTGCATTTACGGTCAAGAGAGAGCCTCGCACTGAGGTCAGCACTAGTTCCAGCAGTGGTTCCAGTGAAAGTGGGTCAGGAAGTACCCAACTTGCTGAGTCAGGACGTAAAGTTATGCTTATCCCTAAAAGGTCAGGAGGAGGATATTTTGCTGTCCCATGTGACTGAGGCAGAAATTTTGAGTGTAGGACTACATTGGGGTATGGTATCTGAAAAACAATATCGTGGATTTGCTTACAAAGGCCCTTCCAATAGTAGGCCATGAGAAGTTGGCAAGTAAACTGGGCCTTGCCACCAGAGTGTAAAATGGAAGATGAATTGTACCCTTGAATGTATGTACTGTATCAGTACATCAGTAAGAGAAAGGGCTGTTCTCTAACAGAATATTTCTAGTTTGCTTTAGTCAGAATTTGTCTGGTATACTACCCTCAGTTATGGGAAACACAATTTTAAGAACAATATCAACATGTTCAGAGAAGCATTACAAAGATGGAGAGAATCCTGGAGATCAGCTACTATGCAATGAGGTTGAAGGAGCTGAGCACCTATAGCCTGGGGAAGAGACCCAAAATCTTTTCTGGAGAAGAAACTGAAACCCATCAATGAAATGTTTAGAAGACTGTGACATAGGTCAGTGCTTCTCAAGATATCTGATGGGGCAGACACCAGTTTTTTTTCCCCAATGCGTCAGGGACCAGTACCATATTCTTGCCATATTATTATAGTATTTGCATAGCTTACTGGAAACTCACAGTTGATAGCTTGTGAACTGACACCAGCCTTCAGGCCACCACTTTGAGTAGCACTGACATAAACTACTGTGTAATAAATTCATTCTCTATTTCTCTGGAGGGTAGTGCTTAAAAAAAAAAAGTCAAAAGAAAAAAATAGGAAGAACTGTCAAGTGGGACAATCTGTCTGAAATGGAGTAGACTGTGTAGAAATGTAGTAGGTTTTATTGTGTTAGAGATTTTGAAGCAGAGAGCTGACCGATTTCCTTCATCAGCATGGTGTTGGACCAGTGATCCAAGGATGATGATTCTCTACTTACTTATGATACTTATTTCCACTCGCAAATAGGGGTATTCCATGAAATCAGTAAATATCTACATAAAGAACAGACTTCAGTATATAGATCCTGTACAATAACTGACTTTTCCTGTTGATATATTTTAATTTAAAATTTACCATACTATACTGAATGTCAAGCTTCTTGCCATGTTGTGACACAATTTCAATGAAATATGACCAGTTTTCTCTGAATTGTTGCCCATATGTCTCTTTAGATGAGTTTTTGATTATGATTAGAATTATACTCCCACCATGGCATACCTTTCCATGGTGGTGGGAATTGTTTGCTCCTGTAAGGCAACAAACTATATGGATGGATGCAATGATGCCAGTTGGGTCCCCATGTCAGACAGGCTTTTGCTGAGGAGCTAAGCTAAATGTGCGAAATAGCTACTGGGCAGCAGCAGTAGTGGGAGTGATACTGGCAGAGGGTGTCTCAGAGGCAGTGGCCCCCTAATAGCACTTGTTAATACTGTGTAGAAGGAGGAACACTAAACTCCTTTTGTCTACCTTTTACCATAAGACAATCCAAAATGAAATAAGAGATAGAGCCAGAAGATGACACTTCCAAGTCGGAAGGCATTCAACAGGCTACCAGGGTACAGCAGAGGACAACTACAAGTAGCACTGTGCTAATGATTCAACTGGAAACAAGCCAAAGGGGCATTCAGCTGTTGATGTGCTCAGAGGTGAAAGGAAAATTTGAAGCTGCACAACACATATTGTAGGAATGTGAAATGTGAATCAGGAAAAGTTAAACACAGAAAAACAAAAAATGGAACTTATAAACTTTCCTGCAAAGTGGACAGAAATAAAACATTTTGAGTCAAATAATTACACAGTATTTTACTCAGGAAATGAAAGCCTGAGAAAAATGCATTGGCATTTATAGTGAGGAGAGATGTAGTAAAATCAGTCAAAAGGTACAATGCAAAGTTTAACTGAATCATATCAATAAGACTTGTGAGAAAACCCATCAATATAACTATAATCCAAGCTTATGCTCAAACCACAGAGGCAGAAGAAGAAAAAAAAATGAAAGATTCTATGCTGGAGTCCAGGAGAAAACTGATCATACAGCAAAATAAGACTTGTTAATCATAGGTAATTGGAAAGCAAAAGTAGGATACAGAGCAGAATCAAAGATTGTAGGAAAATTTGGCCTAGGATCAAGAAATGAAGCAGGAGAGAACTGATTGAATTTTGTGAGACCAACAGTTTTTTCATGGCAAACATATTCTTCAAACAACCAAAGAGGCAACTTATGCACAGACATCACCTGATGACCAATATAGAAATCCAATGCATGTCAGAATTGGAAGTAGAAGTTGGAGAAATTAATTCTATCTGCAAAAACAAGACCAGTCACATAGACCATGAACAGATAATATCAAAAATGAGAGTAAAGCTAAAAAACAAAACAAAAAACTAACTCAACCATCATGCCAAAATACAACCTTAAAAACATCCCTGTAGAATTTAAAGATAATGTAAAAAAATAGATTTGGACTATTAAGTCAAATTAACTGGGAACAAGAAGAACTCTGGACTGAAGCCAGGGATATTGTCATGGAAGAATGCAAAAAGACACTATCTGCAGCCAAAAAGAAAAAGAAGCCTCAGTGGATGACAGATGAAACTCTTTAAGCATTTAAGGACAGACGAGAAGCAAAGGGGAAAGTAATAGTGTCAGAATCCTGAATACAACTGTTCAAAGACTTGCACATAGGGACAAGGAGAACTACTATAGTAGACAATGCAGAGAAATAGAAGCAATTACAAGACCAAGTATAAATAAGGCCATTTCTGCACGAGGCGAGGGAATCGCGCCGTGCCGTTACTCACCGGATCTTCTGGCTCCTCGGTCCGGTCGAGGGTTAATCGGAGCAGCGCGTGGTCTAGATCCGCACTGCTCCAGCTTCCAAAATGGCAGCTTCTGGTTGGTCGTGGGTCCCAACCAATCGCTGAAGCTCGCCACGCCTGAAGCCCGCCCCCGCAGATCGCAGGCTCGCATTGGTGCGAGCCTGCGAATCTGCAAAAGGAAGGAGGCACGCAGTGGCGTGCTCCAGCACTTTGAAAGACCTGATTTTTCCAGTCTTTCAAAAACACACTGAAGGACCACATGGGGTCATTTTGGAGCTGACTGAGGTGTGGATCTCCGGTAACTAGTCCGAAATCAGTCCACTCCAAGGTGCAGACGTCCTCCGTGGAGGACGCACTGCACAGTTTTAATTACCCGATGCAGAAATGGTCTAAATAAATAAATAGACAATGGAAAAATGCACTAAAGGATTATGTTATCACCATTGCTAGCCCGAGCTTGTGCTCCTGGGACCCTCAGAAATCAGGGTAACAATTATTTAAAAGAAATGAAAGGATGACAGATTGATTGATTCAAGGAAGAAGAATTTGAAGATGAATCTGCAATTTTAGAAAGTGAAGTGAAAGTTGCACTCAGAGCACTTGGGAGAAATAACTTACCAGGAACAGATGGCACACCAGTAGAGCTGCGTTAAGCTACATGTACAGAATCTACTCCACTTCCAATAAAAATCTGTCAATAAATATGGAAAACAAAGCAATGGCCCACAGATTGGAAACTGTCAACATATGTACCAATTGCCAAGAAAGGGACACAAGAGACTGTATTAAACACAGAAACATTGCATTAATGTCCCATGAAAGCTAAGTGATGCTCAAAATTCTACAACCAAGACTTTTACCATATATGGAGTGAGAAATGCCAGATGTCTAAGTTGGGTTCAGAAAAGAAAGAGACACTAAGAATCATATTGTAAACATGTTGGATAGTGGAGCACACCAAAGAATTTCAAGAAAAAAAATCAGCCTGTACTTTATAGATTATAGCAAAGCCTAGGATTGTATAGATCATGAAAAACTTTGGATCACTCTTAAGGAAATGGATGTACCATGACATTTTATTGTTCTGATGTGTAACCTGTACTCTGGACAAGAGGCTACTCTTAGGACAGAATATGGAGAAACAGAATGGTGTCTATTTAGTGAAGGGGCCAAGCAAGGCTACATTTTATCATCCTATCTGTTTAACTTGGGCACTGAAAGTATCCTATATAAAGCACGATTAGACTCAGAGGAAAGCAGTGTGAAAATTGGAGGAAGGAACATCAACAATTTAAGATATGCAGATAACACCATACTACTAGTAGAACATAGCAAAGACTTGGAACAATTACTGAAGAAAATCAAGGCAAAAAGTGCAAAGACAGGTTTACAGCTGAATATTTAAGAAAACAAAAATAATGACCACAGATGATTCATATAACTATAAAGCTGATGATGAAGACATTGAAATTGTTCAAGATTTTCCATACCTTGACTCAGTCATTAATCAGCAATTAGAAGAAAGCTGGGGCTTGGAAGTGCAGCTATAAAAGAACTAGACAAGATCCTAAAGTGTCAACATATATAATTGAATACGAAAGTTAGGATTGTCCATGCTGTCGTATTAGCAATTTCAATATAGGCTTGTGGAAGCTGGGCAGTGAAGAGAGCTGATAGGAAGAAAATCGACTCTTTTGAATTGTGCTCCTGGAGGACAGTTCCACAGATACCCTGGATAGCTAAAAAGACAAATAAATGGGTCCTAGAGCAAATCAAGCCTGAACTTTCTCTTGAACCCAAAATAAGTAACTGAAGCTGTCATACGTTGGACATATCATGAGAAAATATGGCTCACTAGAAAAGACTAAGTAAAATAAATGCTAAGTAAAGTAGAAGGCAGTAGGAAAAAAAAAAGAAGACAACATTACAGGTGGATATGTTCAGTCGAGGAAGACACGTCTCTGAATCGGCAAGACCTGCGCAGGGTGGTTGATGATAGGGTGACTTGGTCTCCATGAAGCAAAACTGATTTGATGTCTTTTAACAACAACAGAATTCTAATTTTGAAAAGAATTTGAGTCCAATTCCCTGAACTATTGCAGTAAAGCTCTCCAGCAGATTTGCTGTCCCTAACCAAATTACAAATCTAAAGATTCCATAGGATTAAAACACGGCAAATAAAGTGGTACAAACTTCATAACTGTGGAAAATGGGTAAATAGACTCTAAGACTACTTTATAACTATTTTATACATTTTAGTTAAAAGATGGTAGAGTTGACTTTAGACTGCTTTAAAATGTCTCAGATGAATGCCTTTTAGTGCCTGTTATTTTTAGATCTACTATTTTAACTCTCTTTTTCAAGACCTCTATCTAACACATTTCTTGTTAGAAAGATTTACACGTGAGCCACTTTCCATTATCTTTGCCAGGTGAATGGTTTGCATAGGTTCACTACATTTTTTTTTCTTTTTGACTGGAATTCATTTGTTCATTCCTCTTAAAGTAGACTCACTGAATCAGGCTTTTGTTTTCCTGTTTTGTTTTGGGCTTTTTTGTTTGTTTGTTTTTTGTTTAAGTGTTTGGAAAAAACAACACTGTGAGGATGGCCATCTGTTTCTGTAATAAGATTTTCTCCTTATCAAGTCTTCCTTGTGCCCTTTCCTAAATTGGGTTTAGAGACTCATCAGTTCTCCAGAGCAAAATTTGCGAAGTTGTGGGGTATTGCAATGAGAGAGGAATAAGTCCCCCATTCACTAGAGTTAGGGGCACAGGAGCCTTGCAAAAGGAGAAGAATCACAAATATCAAAATGTGTGTCTATGGGAAGGGGGCTGAGGCATGGTGGAGAGAGTAGGCACTCAGGGTCCAAAACAAGTCAGGGAAAGGGGAGGGAGAGGAGGTGAGTTGGCATGCTGACCCTATACTCCCTCTTTCTCTCCCATCTCCTTCCTTGGATGTGTTGGGGGGGGCAGCAGGAGAGGGTTTGTGGTGGTGAGAAACTGGGCTTCAATCTATCCTTAGTTGTCCAGGCAGCAGCTGGTGGAAGAAGAAGAGGAGCAGAAGAACATATTCATAGGGCTGCAAGAGCTGATCAGAATTGCTGAGAGGAAGATTCCCCTAGAAAAGAAGCACTTGAGATAGTGGTGGGGGAACAAGGGTTGGAGAAACTCATAAATAACCAAATCCGTGAAAATCAAACCCACAAATGTGGAGGGTATACTGTAACGTAAAATCTGTGGGTTCAGCTGCCCTATTTTTACTTTTCTTAGACTACTGAAAGCTACAATCAAACATTATTTTAAAACAGAGTAATCAGATAAAGGGTTTGAAAAGGAGTTTTAGTTTTGAAGAATGGCTATTTGAGGGTCCTCAAAATGGTCTTGCAGAAAAAATACTCTTAAAATGGTGCATTATACCATCCAGACACTTCTGGGGTCACCAAAACAGTCGTTTGGGAGTTACTGTTTTGTAGCAATAGGGGGATGGGAGTCACATCAGGGACCTTTGTAGCCTCAGGATGGCTGCACAGTTTTCACTTCTGGCCTATCTTGTCCAGGATTCTGTTCACACAGAACTAAGACCTGAGCGCAACTGTACCCTTGTTGGACTTCTGTTGGTTACATATGCTATAATTCATGGTTATGTGCATGCATATCTTCTTTAGGATGGTGTGCAAGAAGCTAGTCACTATCTCCTTGTGCACTGTCCAAAAAAAGTTCCACAGTGCAGCTGTCAAACTCCTGAGAGATGCTGCTTTTCACAGGCTAGGAGGAAAAGAAAGCAAATAAGCAGCAGTCCACATTGGCTGCAACTTTAGCTTAAGGGAAGATGAACCAGGTTGCTTTCCTTGATGGACAGAAATCTCATTTTTCTTCCCCTTGCATCTGAGCAAGCAGTTTCTGAGATACCTCCCCCTCCCTTCTCCTGGCAACTGAATGCTCACAGCACCACAGTACCACAGTCTTGACACCTGCCAGGGGGGAATAAGAAGTGGTGAGCCGAATGTGTGAAGCAGTGTGCTCCACTCATATGATGTATAATCTTGGCCTCCATCTTATGTTCTCCATCAACTACCTCTGATATTGGAGGTGAGTTATAGCCATTCTTACTAGTAGCCATTCACCACCTAAACTTTCATGAATATGTCTAAATTCCCTTTAAAGCCACCTGAGTTGTCAGCCATCACTATACCTTGTGGCAGTGAATACCACCATTTGCTTATGCACAGTATGAAACAATTCTTTCTGTAGTAGGACTCATTCCATCCAGAGGTTTTTTTCCCCCTTTTGGTATTGTGTATTCCATTAATCATATTAATATACCAGGACAGAGGAATATTTTAATGAAGGAACAAATAACAATAACAACACATATTTAGAATTTTCTACAGTTTCAAAGTCTGATTCAAGTACTGTTTGGAGGGTCATTACCTTCTGGTATTGTTTCTTGAACTTCTTTGGAAATTATTTTTCCTTCCTAGACTAGATTCTGAGCACAAGGCTAACATATTCTTATTGTGAGCCACCACGACATAGAAGCTTCAGCTTGGCAATTTCTTCATCTAGATAATTGCAGCTTTAACATGAGGTGACTGATTGCCTGTGGAACTAATGCTGGTATTTCCATGGAGTTCTGGGAAGAAGCAGTAAGATCTGGCTCAAATTGTTTACATATCATCTGGATGGAGCAGGAAATAGGGGTGGTTCAAAGTGCACAGCTCACATTGCTTCCTCTGGGGCATTCCATCAAAGAGGAACAATGTGAAAACCTCAGAAAATTAAGAGCCTGAATCATGGAAGAACAATGTCACCGACATGGAGGCAGACAAAGGCAACAAAGACTGAGAGAGAGATATAAAAGTATTAATGCGAAAGACTGTCTTGGCAATCTTTCATATTCTTTCATACACCTCCCATGTGAGACTGGCACACAGATTACAAAGACAGATAATTGTGCAGAACATTGCTGAGCAGAATGCTTTTAGTCATATCCTTATAATGATATCAGTGGCTGTTAAGCATACATTTGCACAGTCTACACAATGGTAATAGTGGGGGGAAATGGAAAACAGTGTCCATAGCAAAGTGGAAGAGCAGAAACATTACATGCAAAGGAGCACAGAAAGTTTCTTTACACTGAGTCAAATCATTGCTTCATTTAGCCCAATATAATTACCTCTGATTGGTAGTAGCTTCCCAGGATCTCAGACAGGATTCTTCTGTTTTTCTAATTGGAGGTAGGGGTGGAAATAATATTAAAAACATATTCAAGCAATGGTCAAAAGCATGTGTTGAAAAATCCTGATGAGAAGAATTGTAGACTGATGAGCATCTTCTTGATTTGGGATTCTGCACAAATTTTGCACATAGTTGTTTTGCATGGAAACCAGCATTTTTCTGCACAGGAAACAGCATTTTCTGTGTGGAAAGGTAACATTTCAATGTAGAAACATTAATTTCTGTGCAGAAAATTCTGTTTTCTGTGCAAAGATAAAAATAAAAAAATACTGCCTTGAATCTCATGTACACAGAAAAGTCACCTTCAATCCCATCTTGGGAGAAAGGCAGGAAGTGACTTGAAAGCATACAAACAACAAAAAAGCATCAGATGGAGTGTTACACAAATTACAGAAACTGCAATGAAAAGCAAAATGCTCCTTGTCTTACTCTTGTGTTAGAGGTAAGAACTCTTGCTGGTGATTTCTTTGTAAACTGCCTGGACACACAAATGAGAAATTCTGAGAGTATTTTTTGTGTCCCTGCCTAGAGAGCTACCGGAAACTGGTGATTGTATTTATCATTTGGGACGAATCCAAATGTGTATTATTTTTTTGCAAAACATTTTTTTTTCCTGGTCACCTAGGACCCATGGAGAGGAAGCTATGAGCTAAAGAGTGATGTCTGTTAGATTAGGTAGCAGAAGTGAGGTGTGCAAGTTAGTAGCACCAAGCAGTGGTGTGGGAGATGGAACTTGGAAGGTTCCAGAAAGTTCTTAGTTCATCCTGGTGCCTCAAGGCAGGGACACCATGAAAAATGAGAGATTTCATGGACATTGAAGGATTTCATGCGAGCAGAAGGGTCTCTTCTTCAGACATATCATTTTCAATGTTAGGAAAGCAATAATAAGGAAGAGGCCAGATATTTGCTGCTCCTGCATTGAAAAGAGTGGGATGAAAAATGTCTGAACAGGGCTACAATAACGCATTGGTTTTCCCAGATAATGGGAAGCAGAAAACAGTTCCACTTATTCTAGTGTGCTTTGATAACCTGAGCATTTGAAACAGATCTTCCTGCTCAGTGCCTTCTTCAGTCAAAACAGTTAATCCAGTCTTTCAAAGTATGCTTTCAGTGTACTGCTGGCACAAGCTAGTTATTTGGGCTGTTTGAATTGAGGATTAATGGAACTCTTGTTCAACACCATCATATATTTGACATTCTCTACATATTTTGGAGAAAACTTATACCTTATACAGGGATCCTTTGATTTTGGTTTTCATTGGTAATCTCTCTCTCTCTCTCTCTCTGTGGCTTGTTAAATCAATGAAAATTCAACTGCTTAGAGGAACAGGAAAGTGACTATTAAAAATTCTAGGAAACATGTTTCAAACAACTTTTCTGTTCAGTCTGATATTTCCATGGGCTGAGATCTGAGAACCATTCATCACTACATATAAAAGACACTAGATATATTTTGGCTATCACTGCATCTTAAAATTAGGTTACACCTTTTTCTGGAATGCAAGAGGCAGATTTTGGAATATTTACTGAAACTGAACATTTTACCTTTAAGGAGAAATGGAAAACAGTTCAAAGAGATGGTTTTGCATTTTAATGTTATGAAACAAGAAGGCCCCCCTCCAGTCATTCCCTTTTAATTCCTATTAGGCTCACAAAGCTGCTGCACAAGTTAAAAAATCCCCTTTACATCTAGAAGAATTCTCAATAGGTAGTAGGACTGGTGGCAGAACACTGCATACATGAACCACAAACGTGAGAGAGAATCGGGAAAATAGAACACCATACTGGATTATGGCATTTCTGTTTTACACTGAGCTGGAAACTGTTCACACAGAAACCATAAAAAAAAGAAGAAGAAGGAAGAGGAACAGCAGCAGTGGGTTAAATCTAAATGATAGCCCTAGCCAAAGTGGATTCATTTAATTAATAAGACTTACAGGAGTATTGACTGAACAAGTCCTGATTATGTGTTGGCTCTCATCTAGTTGGGACTGACAATTTGGTTGGGCCAGTATGTTTAGATAATGTATTAGAAATTGTAATATAATAATAGACCATCATCATTTTTTATTAGGTAACTGTTTGCAAGATGACTAACAACAGAAATCAGGAACAGACATACAAAATTACAAGTAGACCAAGTCAGTAAGTAACTTTTGAAAACACTATATAACTTTTTGTTAAGTTCAACAACCATAATATATTCTTTTTCTCCCCATATCAGGGTTGTAACAAGGATCAAAATCAATAGAAGGAGGCTGAATGTATGAATAATCAGTAAGAAACATCTGGAAAAATCTTACAACATTGTATTTCTGAATCCGCAGCAGACATTTTCCAAATTTGTATTCACTTTCATGCAAGAAATCATATTCAAATTCATAAGCTTCTGAGTATTTTCAAAAAGTACATCCTGCTGCCTTTCAAAAGGTACATTCTTCTATTTTAAGATGCTTGTTCTCTGCAAAAGTTGTGTGTCATCATCATCAGCCATCATTATCATTGTCATAATCATGATCTCTTTTTTTTTCAATCACAGTTATGCCTAGGATATCCTAAAGTCTCTTATGATTCATGATTTTTGACAACTTTTTCAGACTTATGTTTCTATCAGTTCTTTGCAAATAGTAAATCATCATTTTTACACAGAGTCCAATGGGTTATTGTATCTACTTTATCATGCTATTTCTTATATTCAGTTTGTGAGATCTTGCTGCACAAACTAATAAGGTGGTCAACAGTTTTACATTTTTCTTTACACAGACAACATTTATACTATCTCTACTTAATTTTTTTTGTTAAATATTTGCAATAATATTTGTTCAATTTTTTTGTTCAATGTTTTGTTCAATATTTGCTTTGAAGCTAGTTGTCTGAAGTGCCTGTTCTTGAATCTCAAATATAGGTTCTTCAGTTCCTTTTATCAGTCTCCTTTCTGTAACCATTTCCAGATAGATCTTTTGTCTTCTTCAACTGTTTACTTTGCTTGTAATACCCCCAGCCACCACTATTTCTACAGCAAAATATCCTGGCTGAATTTTAGAAAGAGCTAAGGACTTATCTCTTCCAGCAGGCTTACCCAGTCTATTTGTAATTATGATGTATTTTTAATTATGATATTTTAACTATGATAGATTTGTATTTGAATGGCTTTGTGTTTGTAACGTATTTTAGTGTATTTTAATCATAATGTGTTTTTAATTGTATTTTAACCTCTGTTGTAACCCATCGTAAGCCTTGAAGAGAGGGTAACAAATAATTTTTTTTTTTTATTATTATTATTATTACAAATACACACAATAAGAAGGAACCACCCTGAAAAATTCTGCACCTGTTTTTAACTCAGCCAAGATTTCAAAATAGATGAGAAGAATTTTCTGATGTTCGTGCTTTTTTCTAAAATTTCAAGATTTTTTCAATCCACGTGGATGGCAAAGAAGCACATGCCTTTTTACAATAATTTCATCATATGTGCAAGTTTCTTTAATCCTTTACAGTTTTTTTCAGTATCACTTTATTAAGTAAGAGTTGATCTTTTGTTCCTCAGGAACTGGAACAATTACCTTCCTGTTCTTTGGGATAGATATTTTGAATTAACTAGGACTCGATTATGTTAGCTATTTTTCCAGTAATTAATTTAAACATTGTTGGTGAACAGGTACTTGGGCAGTAATTTAATGGAATAGCGATCTTTTTCATAATTCGTAATCTTTCATAATTAGCATTGTTCTTCCTGTTGCCATCTGAACTTTAGTACAAGTTGTTTGCAGCAATGCATTAAATTGCTGGTCAGGTTTTTCAGCCAGAATCCATGAACTCCATGCCTTTCAGGAGCTGCCAAATCCTTGATTTGATTTGCTTGCCAATCACCAGCCTCCTGGGTTGTTCTATGGAGACCCTCAAATGCATAACCTCCCCAGCAGTGACATTTGTCACACAGGTCCAGGTAAGAATTTCCTTTGCAATAGCATTCTATTATTAATCCATGCTGCAGATGTCCATTTCTTCTCTTGTGGTTGGCTCTTCAGTAAGTTCACAGTATGTTGTCCTGCCTGCCTTGTTGTTGTTGTGTGCCTTCAAGTTGTTTCTGACTTACAGTGACCCCAAGATGAACCAATCACAGGGTTTTCTGGGGACTGAGAGTGTGTGATGCACCCAAGATCACCCAGAGGGTTTCCGTGGTTGAGTGGGAAATTGAACCCTTGTCTCCAGAGTCATAATCCAGCACTCAAAACATTATACTGCACTGGCTGTCACTGGCTGCCTGGTGAAAAGCATTTTGTCTTGCAACCCACTTTTCATCTGATCTCCAGGAATTGCAGTGCGCCTTGTTAACTCGAGTGACTATGTTCTTGGGGTTTTTTGCTTGTTTTGTTTTGCACCATATTTAATTGGATTTTGCCATTTTTAGTCTGGACTCTCAGCAAAAGCTGTCTGACTTGGGATACCCTATCCACACCAATGCTAGCACCGACATATCCTCTTGAAGCATGGAGGACCAGAATCCTAGCAGAATGACAAGAAAAGAAGTGCCAACAGGTGGGAAGTGATGATAGGTGCTCTAGGAGCAATTCCGAATGAAGTGAGGAAATACTTGACTGAAATCACCAGAGATCAGATCACAATAGCACAATTGCAAAAGGGAACATTGCTTGAAACATGACAGTTATCTGACAATACCTCATTGTTTCCCCTATTCTTGGACAACATTTAGATCACTGTTGGTCAAAAACTTCAGTCAGTAATACCTGGTAGACTGTGAAACTGAGATAGAAAATCTGTCTGAATTACTGCTAAAAGTATGAAAAAAGTAAAAAAGACCAAATATTAACAGGTGATAAAACATACATATGGCAGATTGTACCAACTATCAACTGCCCCCTCCTTCCATGAAAATAAGTTTTAAAAAATCAGTGGGAAATTAAAACATTACAAAACTAAGTGATACTAATTAGAAACTGTCTTTAATAACTGTACTAACACTTCTGCTATGCTCCATTTGGTGGGGAAACTCAGATCATGATAATGTTCCCTTTTACGGTACATCATCAAGGGGAGAGAGGAGAGGAAGACTTGATAGTTCCGTCACCAATGAGCCTTGACTCAAATTCTTTAGGACAATTAGATATCAATCAGGACACAGGCCCTGGAAAATCTATAGCCCAAGATCTTGTTCAGTGGTTGCACAGCATAAAATTACACAGTATGCGCATGCTGGAATTACTGCATAACACCATTGCACATCTGATTGTACAATTAATGATATAACTGTATACTCTCTAATTGTGCAATTGTTTCTGAGTTTCTGGGTCATTCTAGACGTGGCCATTCTGTGGATTAAAATCCTTGGCCACTTCTGCACTAGATTGCTATAGTGTTATTATTCCACTTTCAACATCCTATGTAATCCTGAGGCCCCTCCCTCAACTGCAAACTCTAGGATTCCATAGGATTTTGAAAGTGGAATAATAGCACCGTAGCAATCTAGTGCGGAAATGGCCCTTGAATCCGTTTTGAGCCTGTCTTATTAGCTTTTTGCAAACTTCTAACTGTTAAGAACTCAAGAGTCAATGCCACAGAGAAGGTAGATTAATATAGGGATAAGACTCTGTCACAAACCCAGATGTCAACTATGTCCCCATATCTACTCTGGGATCAATATTACAGGGGCCACTATCACAACATCAGCAGTAGAGCTATTTATTCCTCTAATGTGATATATGCCATACTATGCCACTAATGTCCCTTTATAGTCTACGTTAGACAAAACAGGGCAGTTTCTATGCAAAAGGATTAATGGACACAAATCTGACATTAGAAATAGCAAGACCCCAAAACCCAGTTGCAAAACATTTCATTCTTCCTAGATACATAGTAAGGGATTTACAGGTTGCGGTCCTTAAACAAAGACTAGAAAGGGAAACTGCTGAATTGAATTATTATAAACAAATTTCAAGTCCTTAGCAGAGGTATGAACAAAGACAATGGCTTCATGGCAGATTACATGCATTAATACAAGAGTCCTCACTACTGCACATATGACCAAAGGAATCTTCTCAGAGAGTGTTTTGCACCCAGGGAAACTGACTTTTAGTAAGCAGATTTATTGCTTTCACACATCAACACTGTGTGAAAGATAGGAAAGACCTGTATCACCTATTTCTGCATAGCAGGGTATTGGACTCAATGGCTATTTTGATCTCTTCCAACTCTATGATTCTATGATAGCACCCCTTTAAAAATTCAGGGCAAGAGTCATAATTTGCATCTTTCTAGCTCCTATTACATTCTGTTTCACTCCCATAATTATGTAAATATGCTTTATACCTGAGACCTTAATGCCACTTGCTACTGCATCTGAAGAAGTGGGTTTATATCTATCACAGCTCATGAAAAATAAAAAAAAAAACCCTTAAAGGTTAAAGTCTTAGAAGTCCTGCCACACTCCCCCCACCTTCCTTCCTCTTTTTAGTGCTGCCAGATATTACCACAGCTGCCTTTCTGAAATATTCCATCTATGGCATACTCATATATAAAACTGTGCCAATTCTACCCAGTATTTTCCAGTGCCAACTATCCCAATGTACCACCATTCGCCACTATGGTCACTCTTCCAAACCAACCTAAAAGTGTAGAGTGTATAAAGTGTGTCTTATAAGCCAGTCTTTTCACCTGAGATTTTCATTATGGTCCACACACACTAAAAAAGCCATCTGGATAGTTTTATGCTTCCTCATTATATGAGCTAAACTTCCCTTTTGGGGGTGGAGAGAATTGTTGCTAGCTTGACTTATTAAGTTGACTTGGCTTCTGGTTCAGTGGGACCTGCTGAGGTACTTACTTCTTAACTGCATTCCATAGTGGTAAGAATAGTAGATAGAACTACAGAGTATGAAATACTTAACCTTTGCCCATCATTACACTCAGTTTGAACTCCATTGGTTTGCAGCTTTGATATTTATATCAACTCCCTCCTCTGCAAACCACAAATCCAGGTGCAGATAGGAAAGCAGAACATTAAAATAGTTGTTTTCTGTCCTAGCCCAAATGTGATCTTGAAATAAAAACATGAGTAGGGAAATTCAGAACAGTCTGTAGTATTATGTTATTTTCTCTTCTTTGATTTATTTATAACACTGTTATTTAGGAATGTGAAAAATTATGATTTTCAATTTTGTCCAGTTCCTCTGAATCCCATCTGCATATCCTTCCTGTCTTTCATATCATGCTAGGAAACTAGTGCCTATATCTTCATCTTACGTAGCTTTAAGAAACTCTGCCAGTGGATTGAGAAGACGTGTAAGAGGGCACTAGTGAGGGTGCCCAATGAGCATTGGTGCCCGACACACTTTGGGATACAATGTGCATCTCATTGTTTCTTAATCATGTTGGGCCTTAGTTCCATTGCATAACATTCACTTTGCTGGCTCTGTTATGTACGAATGTAACAGCAGCCCTCTCTTGGGCACAGAGGTTAAAGAATGACCCAGTTCTAATTCCTGCAGATGTAACTTCACTTACAAAGGCATTGCTCCCAAATAGGCCATTATTTTTCTGCACTAAAGCCTGTATAATTTTAAAACATATTGTTTCCTATTATTTGTTTGTTTGTTTAATTTATACCTCACCTTTCTCCTGCCATGGGACTCAAGGAAACCAACTATATTTTTAGGTGCATTTAATTCTGCAGTTTTCCTCAAGCATACACTTTTTCCTCATAGTCTAAAAGCTACTATGTATCTTTCCCTCATGAAAATCATGAAAATTTTACCCAGCAACATTTCAAAACATGCTGCTTTGTGTTGATTTTGTCTCACATACATTCCCTGCAAGCTGCACAAATTCATGGTTACATATTTCCTTTAGCATCAAAATCAAATATCCCTCTTGATACTAGTTTCTGGGAAGTAGGGAAGCCCCTATACCCTGAAGACCCCAAGACCTTAACAACTATGGTTCCATTTTATGGAATCCTGGGATTTTTAGTTTATGGTGGGATACCGAAATTTCTCAGCCAGAGAGTTTTTGTGCCTCAGCAGACTATAGGATTCCATAGGATGTTACCATGGCAGTTAAAGTGGCATATTCTGCTATATTTGTTTAACGTAAAATGGACCCTGGAAACAAAAGTGACATGACATCACTTCTGGAAGGAACTAAATACAGGCGTCATCTGCAAATGCAGCACTTTGAAACTGGGCAGTAATGTTTTGTGCTTTCATTGCAGGTAGGGAGGATGCAATATCTCTACTGCTGGTAGTAATAGGTTGCCATACAGGTGATGAGGTATCCACTGTTGTAGAAGGGATCCTGCCAATTTTCTATGTGTTCTCTAGATGCAACTGAAACCCAAAATTAATAACAATAGTGTGATTTTCTAGAAAGCTGTCATTCTTGAGGAGCGATAAAGGGATTTATTCAAAAACAAATTCTACAGTTTGCACTTTGGGGTGGGGCATTCAGAATTTTCAGCCAGAGAGTTCTTTGGCCTCAGTAAACTACAAACCCCAGAATTCCACAGGATGTTGAAAGTGGAATAATAGCACTATAACAGTGTAATGAGGAAAGGCCCTAAATGTCTAGTAGTCACAAAGTAGTTGGTTTTCAAGTCATGTGCAGCAGCAAATTTTGAAGTGCTGCTGGGTTTTGTTTTGTTTTTTGACACTCTCCACAGCTGCATTCCCAAGAAGAGCCCAAAACACAGATAGCTATGTTAATTAACACTGACAAACTAGTTCTAATTGATTTCATCTCCACCCGGGTCTGACCTTTTGTAAAGTTAATGTGTCTTAATGGTCAATGCAAGACCAAGTCTGCCCAGCACACTGCATTACGACAGAAATAGCTCACAACAATATTTTATTTGGGGAAATATTCTGCCTAAACTACTGTGAGAATTGCAACTAAACTCAAAGGGAACTAGAAAGCTGGCAGGACTGTGGAAAAACTATGACATCATTTTCCCTCCTAATCAGAAAATACTAACATTTCAGTTCTGTGAGTCCTGTATCCGCTTTACCACTGGTCATTAAACAAGCATATTTGGCAGCAGAAAACTACCAGTGTGAGTGGAAGCAGTTGGCCATATGTGATTTGCTTTTTAAAAGTTCGCATTTACATGAGGCATGAGGCATGCCCTGCCCTTGGGGTGTACGTGAGGAGACCACACAGGCACACAGTACTAGTGCATAAGCTAATGGAAGCCTTCCTTTAAATTGCAAAGAGAAGGTCAGTTTCAGGGTCACATAGCTTATATCAAAATACATTTTCATACTGGGAACTAAATAAAAACTGTATAAGCGTATACCATAAGCCAGCCATTAGCAAGTGTACACCCCATCACTAGAGTTGAACCCTAACCAAATGCCCACCCTGTGACTTATTGAGGAGGAGTGGTGGAGGCAGGTATACAAGGGATAGAAAAGCACATCCTCCAAAATTGTTTTTGAAAGTGTAGCCCTGCAACAGTCTGTGGTGAAGCCTCTAACTCCTGGGTATTTTGTTCACCCCTGCTATAGGGGTGTTGGTAAATCACCAATATTTGAACAATTGCTGCCCATTTTAAATTTTGTGACTTCTTCATTTTCCTGCTTAGAAGGGGAGTCGAGGTAACAGAATCATAAGAACTGGACTGTGTTCATGAGGAATAATGAATGGATGTATAACCCCTGGTAGGATCAACTAATTCTCAACAAAGAAAAATGGTAATTAAATGGTGAGATTTTGAGAAACATGAAAGAGACAGCTGATGCTGAGAAAGAAAAAAATTGGGGTGTTCTTTTTTGTTGTGTGAAACAGAAGGAGCAATTACTTTGGGGAAGGAGCTGGGTGTATATCACATACCATTTCTTTCTGTCACAGCAAAGCAATATGCTCTAAGGCAGTGGTTCTCAATTTTTGGTCCTCCAGATATTTAAGACTTCAGCTCCCAGGATCTCTGACCATTGGCCATGCTGGTAGGATCTTTTGGACCTGAAGCTAGGCATTGTGCGTTGATAGTGCAACTGGTTAGAGGCCATCCCTCCATTCCAACTGTCATTGTTCTGGACTGTGAGGAAAAGAAGGGCAGCCAGGCACAGCTCCATCATGCCTTGGCTGAGTGGCTGGTGAAAAGCCCTTCCTCCGTATTGCCAGTGTCACTGTTCTGGCATCTAAAGGAGAGAAGAGCAGCCAACATTTCCTGGATTTAATCCCCTTGCCCACTGTCATTCCTTATGTGTCATGTCTTTGACTTTACAGTCACTTACGCTTACGCCTGAGGGGAGAGAACGGTCAAATTAATGCTTTGGGAGCCACTTCAAAAGTCTTTGTGGATGAAGGGTTGGGTATAAATACTCTAAATAAGTAAATCAGTCCAAAACATTTAAGACCATCGGCTGAAAACTACTTATATCTACAATTGGAGATATAGAAACCTCTGGAGGTAGAAGCTCTGGTTTTCTCCTCTCTTTTACTGAAACAACCAACTATCTCAGGGAGAGATGCCTCCCAGTTGTTCCTTTTTCTAGTCTCTTCCTCCTTCTCCTCCTCCTCTGACTCACTGTCATTTCTGCCAGCATCTCTAGAACAGTTTGTCCCATTCACAGCAACTTACCATAGTAGACATTTACAAAACAATCTAACAGCTCTGAATGTAGTTTTACCACTAGATTTTTTTTTTCCTTTTCATTATATAAAAGTATCTTCAATGAAAGGAAAAAAAAGGCTGTTTCATCATAATTTGATATTATGGAAAACTGATTGCAACTGACTAGTCATGTGCCATTAGAATAGTACTGGGTTGGGTGGGTGGGGGAGCTTCAACTGAAAGCTTTATGAACTTTTAATAACACATTTATTGTTCTCAGCTCTGAACAAATTTGTCATGGCTTGCGGATAAGTGGTAGGTCACTGAAGGCATAGCGAGCTCTTTCTGCTGTTTGTTAGTCCTTAATGAGGGATTTTAAAAGCACTTTATGCACTTGTGATATAAAATTTATGAGAAGCAGACAAAATGCAGCTTGGCTCAGAGAAATAATCAAATTTCTCACAAATCCAGCAGAAGGTCACATTCCTTCTCTCTACCCACGAGTTTTAGAAAGAAAGAGAGAAAGGAAGCGTGCCAAACAAATAAACAGAAGAAGAAAAAGATGACTGTGTCAGAGACTCTTTTCTTCTTAACTTTCTTCAACAGTATACATTGTGTGTGTGTGTGTGTGTGTGTGTGTGTGTGTGTGTGTAATATTTAGAGAATGAACAGCACCCAGCCTAAATTGGCTTCACTTATGAATAAATGCTTTCATTCAGTTTAGGTTGGATGTCAGAGTGCAGGTCCAGTGTTTCATAAGTGATGGCACTGGATCTATGGCACCAGCCTTCCTTAGCTGGTTAGTGTATACCTGTCTGTCTATTAGATCCCCCCCTCTCTCTCTTTCTCTCTCTCTCTCTCTCTCCCCCTTTCAGTCTCTCTCTTTCTCTCCCTCTCCCTCTCCCTCTCTGTCTCTATCAAAGCACAGTTCAATCATGCTTGGGACCATGATAACTCCAAGCCAATATAAAGCCCTCATGTCTGTTTGAGCAATTTATTGTGGAGAGAAACATCTGCAGGTGTGTAGCTCAGAGGTGGACAGAGGTAAAATGAGGGCATTGCCTGCTGGAATAAAAATTCTGCGTCCTGAAAATGAAATGTTCCTTCAGTCTCAAATTTAGAACAATGAAATAAGTTAAAACCTCTGTTGAGACATCCAAAGAAAAGAGACAGGGCATAAAGGAGACATACAAGGACAGGAAATAACCAAGGGGTACATGAAAACTACAAATTTGTGCCCGTTGATGGCATGAACAATTTTCAATCTCCCTCCCTTTGCATTCCTAGAAATTTTGGGGACCTGAGAAAAACTTAATTTGATGGAGAGAATACCTATTTTGCCCCCCCCCCCCCATGGCTATGTCTTGGAGCATCTAAACAGGCTCATTTTGCTTTGTTTAATCTTGGTCCTTTTTCTTAACTATCTTCATTTGTCCAAATGTACAATGCACAGAAGGGAGCTGGAGATGTGTGTTCCGCTTCTCCCCTCTACCCCCAACCTCCTCAAGCTAGTGAGCAAATTCAGAACACAGACTCTAGCTATGCATCTTCTTCCACAATCTCACCATGGAGAAACTCTCTGTAAATGCTGGTAAATTCCCCTGGGACCCTATTTACTTGGGATTCTCAATGCTGTGGAGACTAGAATCAAGTTCTGAACACAGTTACAGCCTCTACTTAAAGACTGACATTGTGGAGAAGTTAGGAGTGGAGGTCCAGAGTGTGATTTTGTGTGTACGTGTTCTATTTCAAAATGTCTGAAGAGGGCTCTTGTTGGCCTGTCCTATCCCTGCTTGATAGAGCACATCATTTCTCTCCAGTCTTTTGGATCCTTGTCTGTCTATTCCACGACTGGACTCCAAGGTACAGTGTGCCTGGATCCTGACTGAGACTTCACAAATACCATCATGTATACACTCATATGGCTGTCATACATTTATTGATGTGGTGGTGTTTATTGATTTGGGTGTGAAGATGTTCTTGGTACCTTGAAGTGAATTACTAGCGATGAGATATTCAACACCACACACATTCTTATTAGGAACACACACAAATGTGCACATACACACACTTTCCCATAAATAATCCAGGTACCTTTAAAACATTTTAAAAAGTGAATAGGATGACTTGATGTTAACATAGGGAACCTTCTCCAAAGAAAGCTGCACTGAAATATGGCCTCCATTAAGCAGCTGCAGTTTGTTAGTGATGTTGAGTGGTCTTATTATGAAGTCTTGGCTAGATTTAAGCACCCTTCCACATTTATTGTATATGTGTATATATTCAGATATTGATATCAGTGGTCTTGGCACAGTGGTAACTCATTAATTCAGCAGTTCTCTTCCCACTCTTCCAAAGATACTTTCAAACTTCAGCAGTGTGGGTGAAAATTATCCTTCTGTGCTTCAATGGAAGCTTTCTGAATCAAACTTCAGACAAAGCAAAACTTCAAGACATGTGACAGTGGAGTTCATGGCCCTGGACGATATTTCCTGAACTTTCTTCACATGAGTCTTTATTCAGTTGTGTAGACCCTTGCTGTTTTTACACATCAAAACACAGATATATTGCTCAAGTGTGCTGGATATTGGACCAAATGGTAGTGTAAAAAATGCTGCCAAAAGATGGGTGGAGATATTTCATTTCTGTAACCTATCTCAAAACATTTCATGAGTAATTCTCCAGTTTCAATACACTTAAAAAAAAAAAATAGATTGTAAACGTGATTTTGAGATAACCAACATAACTCTTTGACCTCATTAAGATGCTACTCTAGTAAGAAATTTATGTGTCTGTTCTTTGTTTGGTTTTTCAGGTCTCAGAAAAGTATAGTACAAAGGGGGAAAGAAGAGAATTAGAAAGGAAAAAAAAAGTTAAGTCACTCCCACCTCATCACCATTAATACTCTCTTGGACCATGTAACACTCTTGGCAAAATGTCCTTGACATCACAACGAGCAAGCAATACTGTTTCAGACAAAAGGATTCTTTTTTTTTCTCCTAACCCTCAGTGACTCATATGTTCTAATACAGCCTTTGGCTCAACTCTCTCCCAGCTTGTTTTGCCCACTGTTTCAGAGAGGTGAGAGAAGTCAACCATTTTTTTTTTTAATGTATGCCAAACAATGTGCAGAAGTTGATTCGGAAAGGGCTTCCTTCATAGGCCTCTGGGAAAGTTAAATTGTCTACATGAATCACAATTGTCTTCCTTATCTCTGAAATACTTTCCCCACCATTAAGCCATCACCAAATCGCTGTATAAGCCAAAGGCATTAGATCTGTTCAGGTCACAAGCATGTACACTGCTTGCATAGGGCAAGGGAAGATGACTGAGTCATTTAACACTAACCGGGATTCTCCTCTGCTCATTTGCTTTTCTGTTCAGGGCCTTTCTGTACAAAGAATCAATGGATATGTGGAAGAAAGGCATGGAGTTTGCTCTTCTGACTCCACTCTAGCCTTCCAATTGGGAATGCTCATTGCTATCTCAAACCGGTGATCATTAATAACAGCAACATTCTCCTGCACTCTGCTTGCCTTTCCAGCTGGAAAAGTAAATACTGTGCAGTGAAAGTTTCCCACTTTGTGGTGAAAAGCATTCTGTGGATCATCCATAGGCCACCAAAAACATAGGTATGCCAGATTAGACCAAGGGTCTGGACAATTATTTTTCCTGCTCTAGATTTAAAAGAAAACTTGATAGACATTGAGTCTAATGAGTCTTAAAAAAAAAAAAAGCTGAATGAACACTGTATATTAACATATTTAAGAAAACTATTTTTCAACAAAGGAAAGATTGTGTCCATAATTTCCAAATATGTAGTAATTTTTTAGGCCATCCATTAAAAAGCATACATATTTTTTTTCAATTTAGTGAAATATTGATGTCATTATCTAGCCAAAAGGAAGTCTTTTAAAAGTGGCATGCAGCGGGAAGAAACTAAGTATTTTTTTTTTTTTACAAACTTGCAATACAATTGATAGGGTTACAAATCCTTAACTTTGGATCTCTCTTTGATGTCTGTGGACAAATTAACAGATAACATTGGATGGATAAAAAATCTTCTTTTACTGGATGAAAGGACTTTCCTGCTTTGAAGGAAAAGAGCTTTTTGAAGCCAAACCCATAAACCGCAAATATTCCAGGTCCACCATGGTAAACTTTCTTGTGCAGAGTTCACACTGTATGTATTTACTGGGTTGGATTCAACATATAAACAGGGGATTGTGTGTTCCTCTTTCCTCTGTCATTACCTTCCTGACATAGAAAGGTAGAAGTCTGAAGGGGAGAGGTTCCTGTTCATATGTAGAGTTTCTTGATCATGTGGAATCCACATGCACACAAGAAGGTTTTCATACTTGTAACTTTCCATACAAGAGGAAGTAGAGCTCCATGTTCCACTCTTTGCAGGTTGATTCTAACTCAGTAAAAAGCACTAAACAGGGTTATGTTCAATTTGCCTAAGCATATAAAATATAGTTTCCCACAGGAAATATATTCAGAGGTAGCCATGTTGGTCAACACAGCAAAATAGAACACAATCTGAAATCCACAAAGTAGTGATACCTTTGTTGGCCAACCAAAATGCAGAAAATACATCTTGAAAGCTTTCAAAGCTTCAAGGGGCAGTTAGCTTTGCACAGGACAGGGGGAGCAAAAGAAGCTACTTTGTCCCCAGCCCCAACATAGCCAAGAAGGGGAATGGTCTCTGTTTGTATTGATATCCCTATAATCCATCTTAGCTGACAACAGAAATAACATCTGAGACAAAATGTAGGCCTGTGACTCAAATATCATCACTTTTCTTCTCCTGTATGATTTTAACCATCTTTGCCTGGTGAAGAAATCAGTGAAACTTTGACAGCCTACATGATGTTATTTCCTGCATTTTGGTTGGCCAATAAAGCTATTGCTATTTTATGGATTGTGGATTTTGTTGTATAGTTTGCTACAGTTTGCATGGATCAGAATCTTTGGGTCTCTAAGGAGCTGACATAGAAAATTTTGAGGAGGGTGGGGGTGTGATTCTGAGGAAAAGAGGAAGATTTGAGAGAGGCGAGGCACAGAAGACAAAGGGAGGTAATAAAAACAACACCAGTTAGACAGCACAGTAGAAGCCAGAATGTCAGCTAATACCCTCAACAGAATGGTCTTCCAGGAGCACCAGAGTCGCCAAAGAGTGACAGGATGTGGCTGAGCCTTGCTTTCCATTCTAGGACTATGTATCAGGGAGCATGAGACTGAAGTTAATGTCTGATTTATTGGAATCTCATTTTACTTGTGTTTACCTATGTCTTTTGAGACTCAAATTGTATCTGACTTGTTCCTGTTACTTCCTTCCCCTTTACCTTAGTTATTAAATAAACTCTTGTGAGCAATTTTTTTTAAAAAAATCATTAGCTATTTTATTCCATTTTTAAAACTTTATAAGTGTTTTTGGTGGGTTAATAATATAAAAATATAACCCTTTTTACAACTGAGCTACTGGTATTTATAATAGTTTATGTAGAACTAGTAATTTTTTAGAGAGTGCAGTTCTATGCAAGTCCTGCTGAACATGCTGTTACTGTAGTTTCTAGTCCGGACTTGTGGTATATTAGATATAATTTGATATCAAGAATTTGGCCTTCACTACCCATTCCTCTCCATGTGCTTGTGAGGTCCCCGGACAAGCACGCACACGGGCACGGCCGAACTATTCAAAACAAATCCAGGAAGGCCAGTAATTGCCAGACTGCAGCTTCAGGAGACCTCCAGGCAAGTACCCTCTTAAGATCACATTATGTATGCATGCCGTTTACAAAAGATCCCCTGCTCTGAGCAGGCAGCTTGATGAGCTGAATATCCAACGGTTAAGCACTCCGCGTTTGCATACTATCTACGCTATTGACAACGCTGTCATAATTCAACCAGCTAAAGTATTGACCTTTCGGAGGCTTTGTCTCCAGCCCGAAAACCATTGTTTTCCCCGGGAATGGACTAACCTACAGGCACATTTTCCCCTATAAGACCCCCTGATTTTGAGCGTCTCTTCGGATTGCTCTGACTTCCATCCTGCCTTGCTGTCGCTCCATTCGATGAGCCTCCCCCTCAGCTTCCGCGTGCTGAGAATCTCCGCTCCAACTGACTTTTCTTCTGACTACCCGGGCTTCAGGATCAGGTGTAGTATTTCCCCTGAAAAATCCCTCTTAAAATCCTCTATCCAACTCCTACCTTTCTTTCATTAGGTCTGTGTGAGTGGTTGCATACATACATATTGACTGTGTTTCCAAAATAAAGAAAAACAATTATTATTTACTTCTGTTTGATTATTGACTTGGCCTGACCCCGTAAACATTGGGTAAAAGATCTCGCTAGGTTGCCCTGCCTCTTGCATTGCTTAGCTTGTGCTCTTGCTAATTCCCATTCCCCAGTATTTTGAGCACATTGAGGTGTCCCTCATGGGACCCCAGAAATCAGGGTAACAATGCTAGGATATATTTTGGTGTAAGGTCATGGTAGTACTTTTACAAATTGTTACTTAATTATTTTTAGGGGAAAATAAACACAATTCACATAAGCCTCACCAGAGTCTTTGTTTCTATAATTTCTTAACTAATAACCTTGAATACTTAAGCAGCAATATGAAGCCAGAAATTCCTACATGAACACATGTGTATTCCATTTTATTCTAAGATGTAGCTGTGTTAGTCTGTGTTGCTATCCAAAGGGATCTTGTAGCATTCTTGAGACTGAGGGGAAGGAGTCTGTAGCATAAGCTTTCACAGACTGGTTTTGCATCTGATAAAGTAGACCCAGGTCCTTTCCACATGGGGTTTTTAATGCAGGTTACTATGTTGTAGCACTGAGCTGTTCTGCACATGCGAGCGACTTAGGTTTGCTTTATTTTCCATTGTTCATACAAACATACCAACCCAAATGACAAAAATAAAATAAAATAAGCCAATCACAGCTGCTAGGTTGAAGTGAGTGGAGTCAGGGGAGTGGCCAGCGATGAGATAGTGTGGATACATGAACTCACACTCCTCTGTAGGAAAATGAATCAAAACAAGGGGCTGTATGGGAAACAATGAAGGAAAACTATGTTATTTAAATTTGATAAGAAATGGTGCAAACCACTTCTTTCTCCTTGTGCAGAAAGGGCCCCAGTCTACAAAAGCTTATGCTACAAACTTCTTTCTCTTAGGTAGCCCCATAGGTCCTACAAGATCTCTTTACATTCCACTATATGTGACTAACTGTACAAGTGCAGATCTACAATCTTGGTATAGTGTACATGTGTTGAATGTTATGTGTGGATAACTATTTAGGTAAAGGTGGGTGTTCATTTGAGTTTGTTTTCATTGTTTTTACATCAGAATTTCTTAAAATAAATATTCAATGTGGAAGAAAGCAAAGCTAAATTGACTTGCCCATCCCTAATTTCAGAAGATTGCCACACCATTTTAGTTTAATTTACTGCGTTTGCCTGTTTTGTATGTCTAGCATCTTAAAACTCTGGTGTTTTGTTTGCATTGTATTGTTGTGCAGAGTTCAGGGATTGTCACTTGAGGTGTCCACATTGACCTCTAGTTGTTTCTGAATGGTCAAAGTTAATTGAGAGATGCTCACTTTAAGAAAATCAATATTGTTGAAGCAGTTAATAAAATTCTGTAAATGCATAATGGATGCTTGATTGAGTTGTGTCCAAGACCTCCGGGAGTCTGAAGTTAATAAGACACTATTAACTATAAGCTTTGCTGAGCACGTTCCCACTGTTTGAATACTCACAGCAGTCTCATTCCACCTTTAAGAATGCTGCTCCACAGGCCATTGTGAACAATTAAATATGTGCCTGAACCATAAAGATAAAATAAATAACAACTCAAAGAGTAGAAAAGTCCTAACAGAATAGAAACTTTGCAATTTGTTGCATCCTTTTTGGCAGATACAGACCTGCCCAAGTCCAAGTGGCAACACAATCCTTTAAAATCCTTTAAAATTTCAGTGTAAGACTAGTGAAATCTACTAATATGGACACCTAGTTAGGATTCTGGAAATGGCAATCAGTGGCCCAGCTCAGACCCGTAATAAATTTAATGCACTTTGGAGCTGTACACATATGAGAATGTATTTAAATATCACTTGATATTATTGTTGTTATATGTCTTCAAGTTAATTCTGTGTTCAGGTAACACTTTCACTGGGTTTTCTTGGAAAAAAATGTTCACGGGGATTAACTGTTACTTTCATCTAAGGCTGAGAGAATATGACTTGCATAGGTTCTCCCATAGCTGTGTGGAGATTGGAACCTTGGCCTTCCAGACCCTTGGTCCAATACTGATATCTCTGCACCAGGCTGGCTCCACTCTCAACCTATGAGATTTTTATAGTACTTCGGGAATGTGAAACATTATGCGTACTGGGTGAAACTCTTTTCCTTCCTTCCTTAGGCAACTTAAAGAAAGATTTAACATGGATAAAAAACTGGAAGGGTTTGAATTAGAGATAAATGAAAAAAACATTTGAAAAAATAATGTTTGAGTCTCAGAAACAAATGACTTCAAAACTTTACAAGTTACTAATGGAAAGAGAACTAGAAACTGAACAAGTTAAAACAACAATGATTACATGGGCACAAAATATAGGACGTGAGATACAACTAGAACATTGGGAGAGAAGTTGGCAAGATACACAAAAATTTACAGCAGCACAAAATCTGAAAGAGAACTATATGAAGATGCTATACAGATGGCATTTAGACCCAGTAAAAATAAATAAAATATACAAAATAAAAGAGAATAAATGTTGGAAATGCGGAAGAGAAAATGGAACTTATTATCATGTCTGGTGGACTTGTGACAAGGGAAAAATATTTTGGAAGAAAATTCAAGAGATAATATCAGACATGTTACAAACAAGTGTCCCTTTAATTCCAGAAATATTTCTGTTGAATATCATACAGACAATAGACAAAGAAAAAAGAAGAAAATACTGGAGAATAATTCTTTATATGGTCATGGCGGCTAGAATAATATTTGCTAGAATGTGGAAAAACAATCAAACTCCTAAAATAGAGGAATGGACTGTAAAAGTGATGGAATACAGAGAAATGGACAAATTAACTATGATGATGCAGGGAAGGAATCAAAATTTAAATGAAGCAGAATGGAACCAACTTGAAAAGTATTTTTTTAAATGTAAATACAAATACAAAAGCAAAGTAAGTTAAGGTTCTCAATAGTAAGAAATAAGACAAGTGAACTGGAAAAGAAAAAAAAATTGGAAAGAATAGAGACGGCCGACAAAATAAAGAACATTAAATAAGCAAAAATGAAAAGAAACTATAGTATAATATAGAGGGTTAACCCCGTTTGGGGATGGTAAAGAAGAGGAACTTTGGAAGTACAAGAAAAAATTGGTACAAGGTGAAGTTAGGAAGTAACAAATGTGAATAACGAAGATTTAAATGGACAGAGAACTTAGAGAGAAATAGAAAATGAAATAAGGAGAGAGAAGAAAAGAGAGTGAGAAAATTAACAGAAGGCATATATGAATTTAACTTATGGGTACTAAAGAACAAAATGTATAAAATGTACATATTGAATCTGTTGAGAAACAAAAACAGTAGAAATGGAATTTTGAACAGATGTTATTTTATTTACGGCTGTTGAATAAAATAAAAATAATCAAAAAAGAAAAAGAAAAAAAGAAACTCTTTTCCTTCCTTCCTTCCTTCCTTCCTTCCTTCCTTCCTTCCTTCCTTCCTTCCTTCCTTCCTTCCTTCCTTCCTCTCCTTCCTTCCTTCCTTCCTTCCTCTCCTTCCTTCCTTCTCTACAGCACCTGAGAGCAGAAAGCTAGCTATAAGGCGGACTGCATGAGACAAGCAGAACACTGAGAAATGTTCTAGAAGGAATAGTCTGGAGGGCTGCCAGCATTGTCTCAGCACATACCCAGCATCTACTATGCCAAGTTATAGCTTTATTCTAACCTACAACTGCAGGCCACCTGACCCATTTTAGACAGAGAATGCTTATGACATCTACAGTACCCAGCAGAACCTGCAGATGTGACCGGACAAAGTTAAAATAAGTTCATTGAAATCTCTGGATTTTAAGCAGTTCTCTCTTCCTTGATAGTACTTGTGTAAAAACAATTCATGTGCGCTTAGCATCCTTTGCATGAGGAGAAGCCTAAAATTATTGTAGGGGAAGGAAGACACATTGTTTGGTCTAAAAGGAAGAAAACTGGAATCAGATGTTTGAAATTCAGATACCTAGACACAAGAATTTTCATAATCTATACATGTTAATAACAATGATTAGTGCTTTCAAGATTATTAGCTGGTGGCGGTTAAATAAGGTGGTAACAATGTACTTCTGTTGCTGTTTTCATTTCAAAAATGATGCTTTTGTGAGGGCAAAAATAATTAAATCAACTTCTTTTCTATCAGTGTTTGTTAGATAAGTAGGATGAACATACTGGCATCAATTCTATTGTTAGTCTTAGTCTTAGCTCATGAATTTATTGGATTTATCTGCATGTTGCCCCAATACATGGCTCTTCTCAAGCTAAGATGATCCAACAGGATTCTGGAAATTTGCAGTTTTATATAGTGCATTTGACCCATGATATCCATATAAAACTAAATACAAGAACCTCTAGATCCTATATTTCCTTTTGATCTAAGGTCTGCCCTCTATTCTCATATCTCTTCTTCTTAATTATAAAGCTTTGTTTACTGTAGCTGATCAGATTGAAGCAGGCATGGAGACAGGAGGTTCAAGTGGCTCCCAGATGCCAACTTAATTAAAGAGTCTGTTTAACACAAGCATAATAAGATCTAAATTGTACCTAGTTATTTCAGTTTATTTTGCTTTGCAAACATATACCTGTGATCAATATGAAGCTGGCTTTGCCTTTAAAGGGGAGCAGTGTCAGAAATGGCACTTATTTATTTATCATTAAAAAAATAGCAGGAACAGCTGGTTAGGTAACTCTCAGGTGTGACTGACAGGAGCCAGATATTACAAAAGGCAAAATGGAACCCTTCTCCCACTCATTCTGCTATCATCTATCTGTCTGTCTGTCTGTCTATTGATGCTATCTTTACACAAAAGCACATGAATGTGGAAGCAGCAAAATGAACCCCTCTTATAGATTTCAGTTGTCTAAAGCAACTTGAGTGGACTTAGGAAAAATACAAATGACAATTTTTTGACTGCTGCATACTATCGATGCTGTTTTGGGCAGTGCAGTGGAATATAGTGTTCAGACTGAGGGAAGCAGTAGGGCCACTCTATTCTGCTTTGGTCAGAATTCACCTGGAATACTGTGCCCACTTCTGAGGACCATAGTACATGAAGGATATTGACAAACTGGAACTTGTCCCAAGAAGACTTCTGAAAACCAAGCCTTGCGAGCTTAGAAAAGACAAGACATGATATTTGTCCTTAAATATCTTAAGTGGAGTCATATAGAAGGTGAAGCAAGCTTGTTTTCTACCATCTAGACGCAAGAACAAGAACCAGTGGATACAAATCGCAATGCAAGAGATTCCACCTAAACATCAGGAAGAACTTCTTTAAGCGTTGTTGGATAGTTAGATGGTCTGCTTCAGATGGTGGTAGAGTCTTCATCTTTGGGAGTATTTAAACAGCGGTTGGATGGACATCTTTCAGGGGTGCTTTAGCTGTGTATTCATGTATGTCAGGGGGTTCAAATAGATGGGGCTTCTTGTCCCTTCCAGCTCTGAGAATCTATAATTTATGATTCTATTAATTTGGACTGTTCCAACATTTTGTGTTCACTAGAAATATCAAAATCACCTTGAGTGCCACTATTTATCCGAAAAGTGGGATAAAAATGAATGAATCATTAGCCGAATGTACACAATGTAGCATCTGTGTTTGCATGCTCAGTTCAAAGTGCTTGAATCTGTACTGGCAGGAAAGAAATACAAGTACTTGTAATGGATACCACAAGTCTCAGATACTGATCAAGGGCTGACAACTTTGGCCCTGTTGGTTTGAACTGTAATTTCTATAGCCCCTCACCATTGATTGTACTTGCTAATGTTATGGGAGTTGCACCCCACAGGAACTCTCCAAGGTTCTGAACCTTTTTAGGAATAGAGCACAGCATTTTGGAGAGCTCCTTTAAAGCTTGGATTAAAGCTTGGATTCACCAACCTACTGACATGGGAGCCACCAGCCACCACTGAAAGAGGAAATTCCCAATGCTCCCTTTCTCTGGTCATCTTCTTCTTTTCTCTTAATGCTACAAATTATTTAGAGCCTCTCCATCTTACAAATAGTGGTTCGGCCTAGGAGAAATGATAGTGTCATGTGGTTTAATGATTAGACCGAAATGTAATTTAAATGAAGTGTATGGGAAGGGGGATGAAGCATTGCCAAGAGCTAGAATCCATATATCTGTGCATAATCCCAGGAGAAGGTATATGCTGGTTAATTCACACAGGAAGTCTCTCCAAATGTCCAAAACTCACAAAGTTTCTTGACAGTATCTGACATCTGATCCTGGGACCATCTACATGCTAAGCATGAGCTTTCCCTGTAAGATAAGGCCCCTGAGTTGTCATGCAAATAAACAAGAGGGTCAGTACACAATGTGAAGTGGTTCTAGTCTGGTGTCTAGGGGAGAAAATAACAGAAGGGGATACTGAAGCAATAGGAAATGGGATATTTGGAAGCATCTGGTGCAAAGAAATGCAGGAGCAATCTACAATCCTCTCTTCATCAACCAACTCCACACATGCTCATCATGCCTCAGATGTGGAGGTGGAGTGGTGAAGAATAATCAAAGATTGAGTGATGAGGAATAATCAAACATCTTCATCATCCCCATTTCCAAACCCATGCTGTCCATAAAATTTCACAGAGCTTTATCTTGTTATTTTATCAGTCTGAAACTATAGCTGGCAAGAAACAGTGATTTAATTAAAGGAAATATGAAACTGATTCCAGAATTCAAAGGGAAAAAAAATTGAAATAGCTTCCTTTTCCTAGCTTTAATAGTATTTTGTTTTAACTTTTACTACGAGCTGCTTTGGGTCCCATATTGAGAGAAAGCTGGAATATCAATAAAATAAAATAACCTTGTAATGCAGTTTATGTTTTGCTCAGTTACTCGGAATAAATCGCACTGAACTCAATGATGTTCATTTCTGATTAGACATGCATAGGACAGCATTGTTAATCTGATTCTCTCTTCCTCCGTATACTACTCCATTCAACAAAATATAGCTCTTGGATACCACTGAAACTTTTTCATTTAGTTTCACATAAAGCATCTTAGGCTCGTTGCAAGATACTCTTATTTATTTCACAATTTCACTGCAAAATCGTTGAAATGAAATATATTTTGAGCCAGCCCTGGCTGAAACTCACTAAACACTCTATTTCAATACCTGACACACCATTCTTTGGTCTCTGGAAATGCTAGATACACTCTCTGTCTTTTTGGAATAATCTTCCCAAAGCAGAAGATGGAAACATCATCACTTGAATCACTTCAGACTAGGCTTGACAAACCCCTCGAGTTTTCACAGTCTGGTTCAATCACCTTTTGCACAGGAGAAGTCCCCAAAAGCATTATATTTCTATTATAGTAACAACAGAGAGCAGCTACTCTGGCAAACTAGCAACTGAACAGGAAACCTTCTTTGTCGTCTCTGGAAGATAAAAATACTTATAAAGTTGCATCACGCAAAACCCTCTGTCTAACAAGGAGACAATGTGTAATTTTATCTTAGTGGTATGCAGAAGGATTTTTTTAAAAAAAGACCCTGCAGAAAATAAAATACTTGGGATATAATTTTACAAATACTTACCCAGAATTCCGTGGATGTTTATAAAGACTGTGTATATGACAGCTGTCAATCTGTTGTGCTCTAGATGTTCCTGGACTATAACTGTGTGGAGTGTGGTGGAGTCTCCTTCTTTGGAGGTTTTTAAGCAGAGGCTGGATGGCCATCTGTCGGGAGTGCTTTGAGGGTGTTCCTGCATGGCAAGGGGTTGGACTGGATGGCCCCTGTGGTCTCTTCCAACTCTACATTTCTATGATTCTATGATTCTATGAACTCCCATCAGACCTAGCTAGTGCTGCTAAAGATGGAGGATCTGCAGTTCAACAACATCTGGAAGGCCACAAATTGCCTACCCCTTCTTGACATGCTACATTGACATGGAGTTATTGTGGGTAGGAAGGAACAGTATTTGCAAACCCATCATGGTTGGGAATTTTAATTTGTGTATGAAAATTAACAAAGCCTCTGGTAAAGAAGCTCCTTGTTACAAAATCTTTTTATGCCAGACCAGCCCCTTTTCCTTCTCATCTTCTGTCTAGCTGGAAGATTTCAGCTGCATTGTAGGATGATGGAGGGTAGAAAAACACATACTTTCAGGCTGTGGCAGAATGTCTATGGCAAACAAGGCAATACAGCTTTTGCTGGGAACGAACTGAATTTTATTCTAGCTGATCCTACTTTAGCTGTATGTGCTTCCCTACAACAGGTAAGATATATAGCAACTGCCTCCAGAATCCCTTACTGAACATGCATGAACAGCAAAACAGAAAAAAAAGGACAGAACAGATAAGCCTATCTGACCAGTTATACACAGAGCACGCTTAAAAAGCATATATTTATAAACTTGGCCTCCAAAATGAATATCACAAGGAAACAGGAAGCTGGTGAAAGGAAAAAAAAATCATCCTTGGATACATTTTTCGAAAAAGCATTTTAAGAAGGTCCAAAATGTTTTTGCTGACTTATCCAAGGCTTACGTGATCTTTAATGTTTTTGTTTTTAAATAAAACATTTACTGAAACATGTTGCACTGCCCTTCTGTTTTGAGGTATGGGAACCTATCCCTACTTTTTCATTCTGTTCCTGCCTCTGGTACTAAACTTTCTGTTAAAGAAGGAAAGCCCAGGAATACATTGGCTGTGTTAACTGTGTTACAGCTTTATATTGTGTGTCCCAGTTTTAAGAGGTGAAGGTAATATAACTGTGTCATTGTTGTACACTCATTTTTTTCCTTGTGAATTGATACTACCGCTGATAGTATATCTGGATTTTTGAAAGGTTTTTGATTTTAAAAAAAAAGATGCAACAAACTTTGATTCATATCAGATGCAACAGTCAGGGAAAAATATATTTGACGTTTTTTCCGTGATGAAACTCAAGCTGAACATAGGGGTCCAAGGGAATCTAGCTAGATACGTGTACTAGCTAGATTGCAGTAGGCTGCATTCAAGGGCCCAGAGGCCAGATAGATCCCTGGGGTACTCAGAGCTCTGCACACTAATCACTCATCCTACCCAAGTTTGTGTGTGTGTGTGTAAGGGAGAGAGGAAGTAGCATGATATGTCAGTTTGCCCCAAACTGGAAAATATTGTTGAGGAGTCAGATTTTATGGTACATCAGTTGCAGTGGAGGTTTTAGGTGACCATAGATATCTTGTAGCCCAAGCACCGTATACCCTCAAATTAGATAGAACATTAGCTTCTACAAGGTTGCAGCATCATATAGTTTCAAACTATACATGTATACCATGGGCAAATGTGGGACAAAAACCAGGGATAATTTGATTTCCAAAGCTTCTAGGAAAGTATTTTTTTCCCTTCTCCTCTCTCCTTTTGGTCCTCTGCATATTTTACTTTCTGTTTATCCTTTTCTTTATCAGGTCTGTAGCGACTGTGCCCAAGGTTGCCAGTATTCATTCATATCCTGTTCAGTTCCTCTATTAACCATTTCTGTGTTAAATGCCAGCAATAAATGTAAGAACAGAATGATTTAGGTTTGGGGACTTGGGTTGTTTTTCTTTAAAGAGGTCACTTCTCACCTCTCTCAGACTGACATGTTTCATAGCACTTTTAGTGCATGAAAAATGTTTTGATCAGACTTTCTCTTCTGGTTCACACACTCCCATGGGAGGCTGACAGGGTTCTTGGAACTTTCCAAATTGCAACAAGCTCAGCTTTAATCCAGCAGATTAGTAATTGATGACTGTCAGGAAATACAGGAACACTTCATAAATTTGCATCTTGTTTAAAGGAAAGTTTATTGAATGTTGCAAGGGGAGTCAGTTTTGACAGGCCTTTTTTTCCCCCCCTTCATTCAGAGTTGTACCTTTTCACATGGTTTTGGTCTGTAGTTTTTGTTTGTTGGAACACCAGGTCCATCTAACCTTTATTCCCATTTTAAGTAGAACCTGTGGCTATCGTGAATTCATGATCATAAACGAGTAATCTTTACCCATCCACCTCTCCTGATTGGGGCAGAACTTTGAATCCACAGACACAATATCACACATAATGGATCCATTTAATGTGAGTAAGCCCAATAACACACAGTCCTTCAAAGGAAAAACTGGTGGTAACAGTATTACCTTACTGGATTTTGGTGTGCATAACAGGAAAATTTGGTAGTAAAAATATTGCCTCACTGAATTTCAGTGTGTTTAACATCTGTAAAAGGTAATGTAAAAATACTTATGATACTTACAGGGGGAAAAATATTGTAATGCTCTGCTTTTATTTATTTAATTTATGCCCTGCCTTCCTCCCAACATGAGATCAAAGTGGCTTACAACAAGGTTAAAACATGATACCACTAAAAGCTTGATGATAAAAAAAGGCTGAAATGCTTATATTAGCTATTATGTTAAAACACCAATAATTTAAACAGTATGTGCTGGGTTGAGAGGAGCATATGGGCCTTAGACCTAGGAAAAAAAGTCTACATTTTTCATTTTAGGGGTATGCAGAGCCCTGCTGAAGAATTCCATCAGTTTTATCCAAATTACTACGGCTTTAGTATGGAATGGTGGAGGACAGTAGAAAAAGAGTAGAAAAAGAGAAGGACATTGTAGGTGATTTGACTCAGTCAAGGACACTGAAGTTCTGAGTTTTCAAGACTTGGGTAGGGTTGTTTGAGGCTAGAGAACCATTCACACTACAAAATTATAGGAATGTTATTCCATTTCATGGTTTTATCCTGCAGAATTCCAGAGAGTGTAATGAGGCATTGCAGTAATCTGTCTGAAAATTCTAAATACTCCACCCTGCACTACAGATACCAGGATTCTATAAGATGGAACCATGGGAGTTAAAGGGGAAACAATAATACCGTTGTGTGTGTGTGTGTGTGTGCGTGCGGTTGGGCCCCTGAGCTCTTGGAGATTTCTCTTTGCCATAAATTGAAGTTGACTTTAGATGACTCTACAACCACTACATTATGGTTTGCGTCAAAATTTGTCAAACGCTATTGAAGAGTAGATTGCTTTAGACAAATCTTATGGAGAAAATTTCATGACCATGATAAGTAGAAAATAAAATTCAAAGTAGATTTAGTAGTTTGTTCTTAGGGAATTTGGGTGAATAATTCTGTCAAAGTCTGGATAATTTAGTTAATATTAGCAAAATTCCTATCTATCTATCTATATACATACATACAATTTTTATTGGAAACATATTGAAAAGAAGTTAAAAACATGAACAATAAAAAGAAACAGAAAAATAAGCAATCAGAAAAAAAAAACAGAAAGAAAAGGAAAAAAACAGAGAAAAAATACCACAGAGCAAACAATTTTTTTAAAAAAAAAAAGCTTGGAAAAATATTGTTAACAGCGATAACATTCTCGAAAATCAAGAAGGAAGAAGAATAGAGAAAAAATTACATATTAGTTAAACTAAAGATTATAAACTGTGAACTACAAACAGCAACAGAGACAAAATGCAAAAAAAAAAATGAGGAAAAAACTGAATATTAGCAGTCACAGTGCAACCTTAAAACATTACAAATGACATGACTCCCATAATCAAATCAATGTAGGGTGATATCTTTACATTTCATTCATCTTGATATAACTATAACTTTATTCTTTACAATTAAAAACCTAACTTTAGTCAATACTAACTTAGCATGAGAGAACAATACGAGCCTTAAACATCCAAACCAGCTACTGATAATTTTCCCCATCTATTTTCCAAAAGGGGGGTAAGATTTTCCATTCGTCTTTAAAGGGTTGATCAGATTTATTAGACAACAATATTGTCAGCTTATCCATTTCTGCTAAATCGTATAATTGAAATATCCTGTCCTCAACTACCAGGATTTGAGGATCCTTCCATTTTTGTGCAAAAGTTAACCTGGCAACATAAATCATACATAATAAAATTCTGGAATGTTTATTCTTTAGTTGGGGATCTAGACTATTTAGACAATATATAGCATCTAGGCTTTATGTAGACTATATATAGACTATCTAGACTATATAAAGAATTTGATAGATTCTAAAGCAAGCCATGCTTTGTTTATTGTTATACACAATCAAGCTGGCTTTGATTTCTTTAGATTTTATTTGGGGTGAAGTTTTGGTAGCAACCCTTAGATGTCTTGTTTTTACATTTTCTGAAGCCAAAGGTATCTCATGTAGAAAAAAATTGAAGGGTTACAGCAGGGACACCAAGTTGCTCTTTTTATCTGATATGTCATCTTACAAGAATCATTTAGCATTCTGGTAGCACATTATGTAATAAGTGACCATGCCTATGAAAGGGGTACAGTCTTAGATATCACCATAGCACATGCTTCTATGTGTGGAGGTTGGGGTTTATCAGTAATACTCCCTGTAGCAATTTGTATTTTTCTTTTTTGATCCTAAAAGCTTGTCCTGAATTCACACGTCTATCCATTTCTGCACTTTCTGTCAGAAAGATGTTTTTAATACCAAATATGTTTAGAAAATAAAATTAAGCCTCATAACTTTCAAACAGGGAGAACATTTTTCAAGTGGAAAGGAAACACTTTTGTAATGCACTTGGAGAATCAGTGATAATAGACTTTGAAACTACGTGCATACCCTGATGGGTTTCTATGCTTTTATACAAAGCAGTTTAAGTGCAAGACTTTTCAAGGCAAAAAATTACAAGTAATCATCATATTTCCCCATTGTCACAAAACAGTACGCAATCACAGTGTGTAGGCAATTGTGTTCCAGGCTTATAAAAGGAGGCTGGTGAATATCCTTGTTAAATTTTGCAGATGTTTCTTTTATTTCATGTTAATCAACCTTTGTCTTCAAATTGTTTGTTTGTTGTGGTTTAATGGAGGCTGACATCCTTAGTGAAAATGCATGTGTTAATGAAAATAGTACATCTGCTGGGCAAGTGGTAACAACTTGACAATATTGGAGGAGAGACAGGCAAATGAGCAGGCATGTAATTGCAGTTCTTATGCTTGTTCTTCTGAACCCAAACCCTTTTGCCCACATATTAAATTAACTTGTTGCACTGGCAAGAATAGTATGCTTTAAAATATACAGAGAGAAACACTTTGCACTAAATTCAAGACTTGTAGAAATCAGCATTTCATAAATAGCATACTAAGGCCTTCTTTCAAGAACCACTCTGTGCCCAGGTTAGAGCTATGGGTGGGATCCATGACAAGACCGTTACTTCCCTTGTCCCCAACAACATTGTTGTGCTGTGTCCTGTCCCTTAACAGGGAGCCGTGCTGCTCCTGCCTCTGATATCCATGACTGGTATCCTATATTAGGGTTGCACAGTGTAAATCCCCACATGTATGCTGTCAGAACTACAAGACACTTATAATGAGTGGCGACATTGTGCAATCTAATGTTCGACAAATGCTAAACCAGATGTATGACTGGGTGCACTACCAAAATAGTCCTATCGCCAATTTCAGCAGGATTAGATGAACAGACATCCACTGAAAATGTAATAGCATTGTGTGCACAACTCCACTTTGGCGACCTTGAACTGAATGCTAACATTGTGCATCAGACAAGATTGTCCAACTGCTCGTGTAGGAATATTACACATGTGTAAGATAGCAGCAGGATTTCAATTCATATATCACAAAGTTTCTTGTAAAATTGAATCTAAATTATATAACTATATGTTCATAGGAGAGTGAGCATGGTATAAACTCCTTAAACTCTAAATCAAGAGCCAGTGTGGTGCTGTGATTTGAAAGTTGGACTACAGCTCTGGAGACCAGGATTAATTCCCTGCTTAGACATGGAAACCCCCTGGTTAAACTTGGGTTCATCATAAACTCTCAGTGCCAGAAAATCTCAAGATAAGTTCGCCTTAGGGCCACCAGAAGTCAGAAATGACTTGAAAGCACACAGCAACAACATATTTTCATATATGCTTCACAAAATTGGGGAAACCCTCATGTAGAGCTCCTAATCATGTAGAACTGCTACCATAAGTAGAAGTATACATGCAAAACTACCTCTTTTGTACATGTTTCTCTGAAAAGCAGAGACATTGAGGTATGGGATCATCAAGACATAATTGTGATTGGTCCAGTATTTCCAGAAATCTGTTGCTAATAAGCTGTACTGTGATTACTCTGCTTATCCCAGAGAGGTTGCTTATTTTTGAAGAAAAAATAATAACTATTTTTTGGATGAAGTAACTAGCATAGCCTATAGCTGGGAAAATGAAGCTACTACCAATACTGGCCCTAGAACTACTGAAATAAAGCATTCATAGTGTTTTGTTTTGTTTTTTTAAAAATTGTTATTAACGAGAAGTCTACTCTCAAAATAACTAGGATCTTTGTGTCAAGGCTGGCATCCTGAAGGCAATGAAAACACAGAGAAGGAAAGTAGGCTGCTGGTGGTGGTAGGAAAGCAAGCTGCACAGATTGAGGATAAAGGTTAAAGTCTTGAACATTTATGAGTCAGATGGAATAGGAATAAAAAGCTACAACACTACCCTTGGACCCATGGCATCATTGAAACCTATGAACCACCAAGAACAATCTAACAGGTTCTTTTTCTGAGAAGTCATCAGAGAGCAACATGCTTAGGTGAAGTTAAGAGATACTAGGTTGAGCAGTGATGCTTGCCCAAAGACAGTGAATAGTAGAAATGTAGATACAAAGAGATTATTTCATTTTGGTCTCCTCAGCAGCAATAAAAACTTTTGACATTTTTTCTTTTCAAAATCTGCTTATATATGATGAATTCATGTGCACCGCCTAAGTGCACTCTTAACACCTAACTACTGCTAGAGACAACACTGTGACAGGCACTTGACTTTATCAGGCAAGATAACAAAAGCATAACATGGCATTCTCATAGCTTGGATTCATAACTATATACTGCGAAGTGTGTGGATATAATACATGTTATTGTGGACAACATAAGTGTCATTTAAACAGAATATCTTGGAACAGGGGTATGGAAAGTGCAGCTCTCTGACTCTATTTGAGGCCTTTTCAAGGCTCTTAACACCTCACATTTATTTTGGAATTTTGTTTTTACAACACTTCTGGAGGTATGGAAAACTCCTTTAGGTTGCTTGTGCCTTCCTCAGCAAGGGGAGTCTTTTAGCAATGACAACACACTAGATAGGGAATGGACTGAATCTTCTGTTGGAATCCATTCTTCAGAACAAAGTTGTACATGTAACTGGTTATCACAGAACTTTGAAATAACTAGTTAAATTTAGTTGGTTATATGTTAATAAGTTAACCCACTCCCCAATTACACTTAACAAATTAGACATTAGCATTGTTGGTTAACAGAGTTCGCTATCTGGACTTGGAAACAACTAGATTAATTGTTTCTGTGGTATTTCACACTTCTTGAATATAAGTGAGGAGGGAAATAGAAGGTGAAAATCTTCTCAAATGTCTGGGACTACTTTACATATTATTCATGGTGGCAAAGTATTTCTGGTTAAGAATTCTTCATCCTTCATTCAATAACTGACCTTTATAACTTACTTATTGTTTCATTTTAGGATCCTCTGCCTCACAAAAAGTATTAGAATGCATTTAGAAATATATGATTAAAAATGAGTATCTCGGGATGAACTGGATTTATACAGACAGTATTAAGAAAAAAAAATCATAAATCAGTATCTATTCAAAATCAGATATTGGCCTCAATATTGTTGGTAGTCCCAACTAAAGCAGGTCTATCAAGTCAACTGTTGAATGGTGAGACAATACCTGTGTTTCGTTCCAACGATAGAACTGGTTGACCCAGAGTGGGGCTGCCAATAGAATTCAGGATGTTTAAATACATATTTAAATACATATTTGAACATACATTTTCACCCTAATTACTTTTAAATCACCAATTATTTTGGAAATTGGGCAGAATGGGTGTTTTAGTGAACAGATATACAAATAACATGTAGAAAGAGATTTGATCCATCTACAAGACAGCTCACTGTTAAGGCAGGGAAGGGCAAAATGTGGTCCTGGGGCCACATGTGGCTTTTCAAGACTGTTTTTGCTGCTCTTTGCCCCCCTAGACCCCCTAGAGTGACCTTTTTGTGATTCCCCCCAAAAGTGAATTAACCTGTTTGGAAGACTTCAGGAGTGGCGATTCACCTTTTGAAATAGACAGTAGGGCTTCCCAGCAAAATCTAACATGAGTAATACCTGTTTCTCAAAAACCGAAATGGAGTTCTTCCACTTCCAGTCTTTTTTTCCCTCCTCCTTTTTGGGGGCCATTTCCACAGTTAATGGATTGGGCTGGAATCAGTGTATGTGGAAGTAAGGAGAAGGCTCAGGATAGTAGACAGGAAGAAAAACCTAGTGTCATAGGCCAATTCCATACTACACTGTTATAGTGCTATTATTCAACATCCTATGGAATCATGTGGTTTGCAGTTTAGGGAGGGGCATTTAGAATTCTCAGCCGGGGAGCTCTTTGGCCTCAGTAAACTACAAACTCCAGAATTACACAGGATGTTGAAAGTGGAATAATCGCATTTTAACAGTGTAGTGCAGAAATAGCCTTAGAGGTAAAACACAGATTAAGGGAACAGCTGAGAGTACCTCAGCCAAATAGTGCAAGGTCAGAATAGGAGGAACAGAAAGAGTTAGCTTAATGCAAAGTTGTTTGAATAAAGTTCTTTATTTCATATAATTACACACTTAACTCTTTGCAGTACTTAAGATGCTTTGAAACATTTTTATTCTCTTTGCCTGCCCCCGCAACCCACAGTCAAGGATACTTATATTTCTAAAGTGGGACAGTTCATGGTTTCTCTATCCTGAATTGTTCTCATTATAAGAGAATAAAGGATTTAAGGATGCATGTAAAGGGCACATAGAGAAGCAATTGTTTGATTTAGGTTGGTAAAATTGCTCTTTGTTTGTGTGTGTGTGTGTGTGTGTTTAAAGTACCCACATGAAGTGATCTAAAACATTTCCTTTTTTTTCTTTTGAAAGGTAACCTTGAGTCTATGGGTCTTTATATTTTGCTGAGAGTTTCTCACTTCTCCCACCTTCTCCCATACACCACAACCAGTATATGAAATGGTGTTTGAATTGAGTTACAGGAAGGCCTCCCTGTGCTCTTGAAAAGTGTTACATCAAAATGTTGGTCAAGTACTCCAATGATTGCTGATTTGTTGTATATACTGCTAACACTTCTCTATCTTGATAAATTGCTTCCCATACAGGATGGGTCTGCTGATGCACTGAACATTCTTGATTTTGCTTGGTCAGGTCAACCATTATTTACTCCAAAATACCTATGCTCTTTTTTCAGGCTTTTTGAGGAAAGTGGCAGAGGGGGAAACAAGAGGCCAGAAAACATACTCATTTTACATAGGGTTGTGTTTTTTTGTTTTTTGTTTTCACAGACCTGAAACAGTAGGTTAATCAGGTGCAGGCTGCATGCCTATATAGCAAGTCAGAGTTGGAGCCTGTGAGAGTTCTACGTTCCTCCAGTGCAGCCAAGTGTATTAGTTAATTGGGTGGAGAGGCTTTGCCTGTGGGCAGAAGGGAATTAGTGACAGAAGGTTTCTCTCTTCTCCCTGCCACCATGCAACAAAATGAAGATCATGATTGACTGGCCTATTTTGCAAAACTGTCTGGGGTCAAGCCCCAAGAACAGTGGAGGTTACAACAGGGGTTATTCCATTTACCAAGATAAATAAGCACCTTCTCAAATACATCAAGGGTATATGTCCCTTCTCCCCTTTTACTAAGTGCATCTGACATTCTTTTTGAGAGTGAAGAAGAAAGAGGTCAGAGCAATGACCTTAGAGACCGGTTATTCCAATGAGATAGATGGAGAAACATAAAGCAGCACCAAAGGAATTCTGCTAAATTGCACCAGGGAGAATAGAAGGCCTAGTGGGGATAAGACAAAATTGTCTTCTCATGAACTTATTTAAATATTTAAATTTGTTATTATTTTAATTACAAATAACAATGCCTTTGTCTGGATGTACCATTTCTACAGAGAGATTTTTTGCTGGAACATGATGGATTTTGTAATAACCTGCTGTCCCTCATGGGTTTATTATACATGGAATAAGGAGAAGCATGACAGCTTCATCTCCCCTCTTAACCAATTCCATTACCCAGTGGGGGTGGTGTTTATTTTCTGAAGAGGAACATTTCTTCTACCAATGGTGACTTTCTGTAGAATTTGGAATTCTGGAAGATCAAGGTTTCAAATGATGTAGAGAAGCTTCATGCATAGAAGAAACTTTCCTGTTCCATATGCCTCCCTCTACATACAGAAGGGAAAATAAATTAAATGAGCAAAGCCAAGTCTTAGACACTTGTGACTAAGAATAGTATTGGTATAAAGCCCACTTCATTCCTTCTCAGAGACATCTCTGCCCATATGTGAGGGAATGTCTCATCTTGTCCCAAAACGAAGTTGTACTGTGGGGTACATTTTTCCATAATTTCATTGCTCATGATCTATTAATTAGGATGAGATACTAATTATTCATTTATTTCTGTTTATGTATCAGTTTAATTTATATCCTGCCTTTCTCTTCCAAGATGGTTCACAATATGGAACAAACTGCAATCAAAAGAATGGATAATGCAACAGTTAAAAAACATTAAACAATTAATTGATTGAAACAATTTTAAAATGATAAAAATGCAAATCAGCACCATTAAAAGACTTTCTGAATCAGGCAAATGGAACTCAAAGGCCTCAGTAAACAGAAAGGTCTTTCCCTGTTGGTGGAAAGAGAGCAGAGTGGGGGGTCAACATCAGCTTCCTGCATCAGGGAGTTCCACAGTCTGGGAGCAGCCACTGAGAAGGCTCTGTCTCAAATCTTCACCGAATGTGCCTCTGACGGTGGTAGGACAGTAGGGAGGTCTTTCCTCAAGGATTTTAGAATTCAGGCAGGCTTGTACAGGTAGACTATATCTACAGGTAAGCAGTTGATTCATGCCTATAGAAGTATTTTGTTAACTATTTTTTTAAAAAAAGTAATAGTTATGATGTACTTCCAAAGCCTGAGAAGTAACTAGAAATAGCCAATTATTTGTATACTTCCAGGATCTATAAATAACTAATACTGTTAAGTGGGCAAGTGCTTTCCCATGTTTGTTTATAGGAGAGGTGGTCAATAAACTGTGACAATGCAACATTTGGTCAGCGCTGCAATGGAAACACAAACTTAGGTTGTTGCTAATGCAAGGGAAGAAAAGCCAGAATTACAGTTTATTTGCAGTATATTAAATTTCATTCATCTTCCCTTTGACATATGAGAGCATCTACCTCTGTAAACATGAGTACATCAGAGTCTGAACTCACACAGTTCAAGCTGCCCTATTTTGAAGAAAGGGGCTTTTAGTCAAATGTTTTAAAAAATCAAAAATGTGTGGCATCAGCAATTCTGAAACAAATAGTACATTCTGCCAGTCATAATGTTTGAGCTGATCTGTCTGGGATCTGACTTGCTTCTGTCTTTCTCTTCTGATTTTATCCAGCTGGCTGACGCAAAAGGTGATTCTGTACATAGATGAGCACGTTTTCTACCACATTTCCAAGGGTTTATATTGATATGTTAGTTTCCTTACATGTAGACAGAGGCAAATGCATATTAATGAATTCATAAGGTGTTGTGAAAGTTGGGAGATTGTCTGTACATAGTTGAATGCCAAGATAGCACAGCAGATAGCAGATCAATGGCAGAGGATCACTTGCTCTTATTGCAGGCAGGCTGATAATCAAAGATGTATTCCTATGGACTTTTACTTGAGCATAAATCCCATTTGACTCAATGGGAAGAAAAAGCACAAGAGGATGTTAGAAGTGTAGTTTTATTGGTTGCCCCTTCCCCCTGTGTAAAGGATCAAAGTATCAGGGAGAGGGCAAGGGACTGCCACTCTCAAATAAGGCAGTTGTAAATAACAGGGACCCTCTGCCTCTTATTAGCATCTACCTTTCTCCCAAGAGTTTGCTGAAAGAGAGTATAGTAACAGGAAAAGGGGAAAGAGCTAGGTGGTTCTATTAAACTCTTAAGATTTTACATCCTAAGCAGCTTGGCTATTTTTTTATGACCAGAGTAATAGGTGTGGACTCCTGACTAGGGCCATCCCTACCATTAGGCAAACTGAGGTGGCTCCTTTAGGCAAAAGATGTTGGGTAATGGCAGCAAGCTTTTGGAGGAGAAAGCACGTTCACTGCTAGCCCAATGCCATCAAGTCTGGTGGTGGATACAGGTTATTCCCTGTGCTGAAGAAGAAGATGGGTGAAAGTCCTATTAGTCTTTCCTCATAAAATGCTGAGGGGTCTCATGTTTACGTCAACGAAAGGGACAGCTCCTGCTTCTGCAAGTACCCAGGAAGAGAAGCTTTATCTGTGGTGATTCCCAGGTTTTGAAAGTCTACTCCCAAAAAGTTTCTAAGGTGTCTATGATATTGCCATTTTGTTACGTAGGGATGTAAATCTTTGTAAATTTTGTTCTCTCAGGGAGCGATAAGCAATATCATTCTACACACACATACAGTTTTTGAAGACTATTTGCAGTTTGAGACTAAAGCCATTTTCACACTACAATGTTATAGTGTTATCATTCCACTCCCAACAACCTATGGAATTGTGAGGTTTGTAGTTTACCGAGGCCAAAGAGCTCTCTGGCTGAGAATTCTAAATGCCTCGCCCTAAACTGCAAACCCCAGGATTCCATAGGATGTTGAACATGGAATAATAGCACTATAACAGTGTAGTGTGGAAATGGCCTAACTATGTTTTTTTTAAAAAATGCAGGTAGACAATTTTTTAGCAGAATATAGTATTTTTTCTGTGCAGAAAACAGCCTTTTCTTGTTTTCTTCTTTCTTTCTTAATTTCTGCACTGAAAATTCTGATTTCCATGCATAAAATTCCACATTTTTCTCATGCAGCATACTTCTTGAACTGTGAACATTTTTGCCCATGTAGATTTCTCCTCATCAGAATTTTCTGACACCCAAGAAAAACATGTTTTTCAACTTCTTTTTTTAAAATATACTTTCCATCCCTAGTTACCAGGTGAAGACTATTAACTGATTTGTGCTTTTGGGTCATTTTACTGACATTGTTGCTGTCAATGCTTATTTTATTAGCATAATATAGCTCTTAAGAACTCTATTTTTAATTTCCTTTTTTTTTTTTACAGACGGCCATCCAGCCTCTGTTTATTTTTTATTTATTTATTTTTTGTTGTAAGTCCACAGCATTTTGAAAAGATATGTATATGTACATACTTTTATCTGTATACGTATCCGCCTACAAATAGTTCTTTCTTTTTTTGTTTGTTTATTTTTAAAATGAATACTTTAAGCTTAAATATCTGTATCTTCTCATTTCAAAGACTTTTTGTGGAACTGCAACAAAAATGCAGTTCTGAAATAATTTCCTTCCAACAAGAACTTTTTAATGTAGACCCTATAAAGTATAGGATTATAACAATCTCACCAATATCCTGAGGACGATTAAACAATAAAGTGTGCATGTAGAATGGTGATGGAGAAAACTGTTAACATCATACATATGGAAAACAGTATCTGTGTTTTTAATTGACTTTCTCTGGGGTGTTGACTCTGTCATTATCAGGGAGTGCTAATAAAAGATTTTATTTTCTTTTGCAGAATAAAGATGAGTAATCTCTCTCTCTCTCTCTCTCTTTCTCTCTCTGTGTGTTTCCAGACAATTACAGCTTTGCAGAATAAATTTGTTCAAAACTTCGAAAGATGACCCAACCAATTATTTTTAAATCATTCAGCCCTGAAAATTCATTGTTGTTGTATGCCTTCAAGTCATTTCTGACTTATGAAGACCTTAAGGCAAACCTATTATGAGGGGGAGGAGAGTTCTTTGCAAGATTTGTTTAGAGGGATTTTATCTATGTCTCCCACTGAGGCTACGAAAGTGTGACTTGCTGAAGGTCACCCAGTGGGTTTCTATGCGTGAGCAGAGATTCAAACCCTGGTGAACAGAGTTGTAGTCCAACACAGAACCCCATTTAAAAAAAAAACGGCAAAAAACCCCTCACACACATAAAAATTACACACAATACTTAAAAAAAAAAAAAGCACACATGCACACACCAAAATGCAACAGTTAGGCTATATCCTCAGCCTCATGTACTTTTTATTCTTAATGGTGTTGCAGAACTGGAGGGACTCAGATTGAAAATTGGTTCCTGGCCTCAGTGCAGTTGCTTACTCCTGTTCTAAGCCAATGAAGGTAGAAAGAATGGTTCCCAGTTTGGGACAGAATACAATTACTACTGAACTGAACTTGTATTATGAACAATCATGACATGACCAGCAATCAGGCAGTCGCATAGGGAGGGGGGTGAGTAGGTGGGACAGTTCGCCCCAGGTGGCAATGTTTGTGGGGCCCATAGCTATGCCCCTGTGTGCCCTGGCCACACCCCCACACCCCCTGGCCACGCCCCATGCACAGCAGCCATGCCCCCATGCACAGTGGCCATGCCACTCGTGCCGTAGCCCTGGCCTCTTCTGCCCCCCCTCCCCACACTCCTTGTTCCACCACTGCAGTCAAGAAGAAAAAATAGGAAAAAATCAGTTGGTGAGCAACTCAGACCTTTGAAGTGGTGTTACCCACAACAGGTTAAGAACAGAATGACAGACTACGTGACTCTGTTTTAATATACTTGTGTATGAAGTCCTTAGTTCTCAAAAGCAAGTTTGTAGGCTCTCCCAGTGCTTTAAAAAGGCAGTTTTGTTGCTTGGTAGATCCTTCCCTGTTCAAGGTCACAGGCCAGTTGTTCTAGTCTATGAAAATGCACTGTAGAAAGTCTGGGTGGATTTTCCGCAGCCAGTCCAGGAAGGAACGGGTCTGCTGCAAATATTACAAAACCAATAAATATTTACATATGACAGTTGCCTTTGGAGGGATTTGGGAAAATCTTCCAAAGTGTTTTTTTTAAAAAAAAGTAAATAAAATGTAATTCATTAGTAAACTACCCCTAATGCATTGCTCTTGAAATAATAAATAACATTATCAAGCTGTTCTGAAAACAAACAAACAAACAAACAATGAATTATTATATTTTTTTTTAAAAAAATTCTGAGCTGTAGAGAAGCTCAGAGGTAAACTGAGGAAAGAATTGTTCACCCTGAGAAGCTAAGCCATAGTCCGTGGGTTAGGGGACCTGATAAGATCCTACTGTATCTTTAGGAAGGTTTGTGTGACTTTTTCATGCATTAAAGGAATATGTGACAGAAGCCACTAGACAGCACTGACGTCTGAATGCTACCCTCTTCTTTTCAGCTGCTATTTAACCATTGCAGAAATACTTCACTGGACATCCCAAGTGAATCAGGTTATAGACACAGTGCATAGTAGGGACCGTGGTGAGCTAGCCTATGCAACCCAAACATTCTCCCAACAAGATCCCTCAATGGAATGAGGTTGAAACTTCTCTGTGTGTCACCCAACCCTGCTGGGATGGAAACTGTACTACCAGACATCCTGCTATGCTACCTGTCTACACTGGTGGCACCGTGGTACAGCAGAGCTCAGGTGAGATTGCTCCTTTTGTTGCAATCTTCTGTCATACCACAGCAACTGCACCAGCAGCCTATGAAAGGGTTTGGACTTTGGAGCTCTTTAAAATGAGATTGGATGGCCATCTCTCAGGACTGTTTCAGTTGTGTATTCCTGCACAGAAGGGGCTTGGGTTAGATGCTACTTACAGATCCTTCCAATTGTATCATTTTATGATTATAAGCAAGGCCAATTTTTTCAGTTTGAAAATGTACAATACAGTGTAAAAGAGCTTTATATATACAAATAAATTTGTTGCTGGCTATGCATGAATTGACAGCAGACTTGAAAGCATACATGCACATGCAAATAAATAAATAACTCTCAAATCATGAGTGTAGATCATTCTGTCACCAATTTGGGGAATCAGATCTACCTCTCTGAAATAATCACGGAGAATTTCTGGAGAATGGGAGAAGTCCCAGCAGACTGAAGTAGGGCAAATATTGTCCTCATCTTCAAAAAAGGGGGAAAAACAGAGGGCCCAAGCAATCAGGTCATCCAGATATCAATATCAGGAAAGAATCTAGAGCAAATTAAACAGACATTCTGTAAGCCAGACTAATCATCATCATCATCTTCTTCTTCTTCCTCCTCCTCCTCTTCCTCCCCTTCTTCTTCTTCTTCTTCTTCTCCCCCTCCTCCTCCCCCTCCCCCCTCCTCCTCCTCCTCTTCCTCCTCCTCCTCCTCCTTCTCCTCCTCCTCCTCCTCCTCCTCCTTCTTCTTCTTCTTCGAGTTACCAGCTTGGTAGATGAAGGGAATGTTGTGGATATCATATATCTGGACTTCAGTAAGGTACCCCATGATATTCTTGCAAACAAGATACTAAAATGTGGACTAGACAATGCTACTCTTAGGAGGATTTGTAGTTGGTTCAGCCACCAAACCCAAAGGGTGGTCACGAATGGCTCTTCATCAGTCTGGAGAGAAGCGACCGGTGGGTTGTCACAGGGCTCTGTCCCGGGCCCAGTGTTCAACAGCTTTATCAATGATTTGGATGAAGGAACAGAGGATACCCTTATCAAATTTGCAAATAACACCAAATAAGGAGGAGTAGCTGACACCCCAGCAGATAGGGTCAGAATTCAAAATAACCTTAATGGATTAGAGAGCTGGGCCAAAACTAACAAAACAAATTTCAACAGGGAGAAGTGTAAGGTACTACAGTAAGATGGGCAACATACTACAGACTATATACTACAGATGTAAGATGGGTGACACCTGACTTGACCACAGTACATGTGAAAAGGTAGTAGACCATGAGCTGAACATAAGTCAGCAGCATGATGTGGCAGCTAAAAGAACCAATGTGATTCTGGGCTGCATCAATAGGATTATAGTGTCTAGGTCGAGGGAAGTGATAATATCACTCTATTCTAGTTTGGTCAGACCCCACCTGGAATAATACTGTGTCCAGTTCTGGGCACCACAGTTCAGACAGGATATTGACAAGCTGGAACATGTCCAGAAGAGGGTGACCAAAATGGTAGAAGACCTGGAAACTGTGCCTCTATGAGGAGGCTGTAAAGAGCTGGATTTGTCTGGCCTGGAGAAAAGATATTTAAATATATGACAGGATGTCATATGGAGGATGGAACAAACCTGTTTTCTGCTGTTCCAGGGACTAGGACATGGAGCAATTGCTTCAAATGTCGAGAAAATAGATTCAATCTAAACATTAGGAAGACCTTCGTAAGGGTAAGAGAAGTCTGACGGTGGAATGTGCTGCCTTGGAGTGAGGTGGAGTCTTCTTTTTGGAGGTTTTTAAGCAGAGGTTGGATGGCCGTCTGTCAGGAAAGCTCTAATGGTGAATTCCTGCATGGCAGGGGATTAGACTTGATGACCCTTGTGGTCTCTTCCAGCTCTATGATTCTAAGACAACTTTTTCTTTTTTCTCTTGATGAGAGCTATAGTATACAAACAAATTTAACTGAGGTCTGCAGTATTTAAAAGAGAAAGAAATCAAATATTGACATCCCTTAAAATCTGACACTGAAGTTGTTTAATCTGAACCATTTGGTTTCACCATCTTTATGATGCAGATGATCTCTGCTCCACATCCTAACTGGGAGATGATGTCAAATGTCCTTGCTCCTAACTTCAGAAACCTATCTTCTGCTCAGAGACAGCCATGGGTTTCTAGATGATAGCTAGTCACCATCTGCTCCTCTTATTCTTTATTATTTTTAAAACACCTGAAATTAAAAAAAAAATCTGCTTGAGTCTCTGCAAAAAGGGGGAAAATAGAAGCCTATTCATTCCCACAAGTATATAATCAGAATAAAATACAGAAAAGATCATCTGTAAAGCCCAAAATGATTTGAGTCTGGCTGAATTTTTAATATACTGTAAGATGTAATTTCTCATTTGTCCACCAAGTCACAGCTGCCCATTAAGCTGGGTTTAGTTGTCTTTAATAAACACTTAAAAGTCAATTTTCCACTTTAGATGAAACAAGGAACATGAGCAAGGACCTGAAAACACTTATAATATCATTTCAGTATGCCCCCCCCCCCCTTTGATTTTCCATCTTAAGTAGGTTAACGTTATTTTGAATAGCAGGCATAGCTTATGCCTTCTGAACTTTCAAGTCCGTCTGTTTTAATCTGTGATCTGATATTTTATGAGGCATTGTTGGGTTTCAAGCAGGGAGGGGGCAAAGGAGAAAGGGTTTCCTGTCTGACTGCAGTGAGCAGCTTTTTCTGAGCACTCTAAGCAGGGAGGTTACCAGAGGTCCAGCCACAGTCATGCAAAAATTATAATAATAAAAAGGTAATAAGAAACAGGAACTTGGAATTTTGAAGGAGTATGAACTTTTAGCCCTTCCATTGTGGCTTTCTCTCTGTTCCTTCCCAAGATCTCCGTCTGTTTTCATATTAATCAACCATCAAAGTGATTTCTTTTCAAAGCTCTAAATTTGCTTTTCATGGTGGTGGGTGTACTGTTCATATTCTGGGAATCCAGTCTTCAGCTGACTTGCCTGGGCGTCGTTCTCAGCAAGGCTGTGTTCTGAGTAAGTATGGAAAGTACTACGTAGCCTATAAACACCAAGCTGGATATATCAATCTCGTCCTACAAACACACCCCACTGATTGTTTTGTCACTTCTATAAATTAAAGGGATATTTCTGAAATCATTGCCCCAGCTAGAAAAATAAAGTGCTGATCTACATGGAAATATATTCTATAATACAGTTGTCTTTTATTACACCCATGACTGTGGAATGAGTGTTTCTGGTTGTAAAAAATGGATAGTCCCAACCAGAACCAATAGCCTGTATACTATTAACATCTACCAATTTGGTTGAAAGTCCACTTTGGCAGTTTAAATTCAGCTTCAAATCAATCTGGACTGATCTAGAAATTATCTGATCTCTTGCAGATCTTGAATATGAATCAAGATTCAGAAGTCTGGATCATCTTTCCATTGACATGGATTGGAGATTCAAAATTTCAAACACTTTTGCTTTTTCATACATTTGTGGGTGATTTGGAGACGAGCAGGACAAGCACAATATACTCCTACATGTTCCACATGTTGCTTTTCTTTATGAAGTGTGGCCAGAAAAGAAAAGAAAAGAAAAGAAAAGAAAAGAAAAAGACTTTTTTTTAATATGGCCAAGGGAATAGTTAAGCAAGATCCTCCTGCAAGAAGTAGGAAACACTTTTTAAAGGGATTTTTAAATATATATACATATATGTAATCAGAAACACAGAATTCCAAAAACAGAAACGTTATTTTTTCAAAACTGCAAATATCACTCGAAAACTATAGTTTCCTGTTCATCAAATGCCAATCCACGAAGGTAGGGCAGGCTGTACCATCATGCAGAGTGAGATAGCTGTAACAGGCATCACATGCTGGGAGAAAAATGGCACTTGTTGGAGCAAAAAGCTGTGCACTGTGAGTGTGCTGTGCACCTTCTAAGCTAGCCTACTGCCTTTAGGTATGAGGGGGATGCTCTCCAACTACCAGTGTCAAAGAAAGACTCAGTTATCGATCCAGTTCATTTTTAGGAAGGAGCACCATTGTACTCTTTGACTTTGGTAGCAACAGCTCTTGTGACAGCCCTGAAGAAAGGTCTTACAGTACAGTACTGATGATCAGACACACTTGTCTCTGAAGATCCATGACTGAAGAACAAGTATATCACTGGCTACTGTGGAAAACAGGATGTTGAAGTAGTTAGGCCTGGCCCAGCAAGGTTCTTCTTCTGTTCTTATCTCTTTCTTGCATCACAGGTGATATAAGAATTGCAATTCTTTAACATGCTGGGGGCGCACAACTCTCCACCAGCATAGTACAGCTTTGACAAAGGGACTGGAGGCTGGTCCCATTCCTCTGCAGCTTTCATGGGGTGTAGAACAATAGCCAGAAGTCTTCAAATAAAGCTCCATCTCTACAGCTATCTGTGGGAAGGCAGGGGTACACTCAACTGTGTCCCACCTGCTCTTGAGCAACCAGGGATAAACGATATGTGTCCACCTCCAGGAAAAGTATTTTCCTTCATGTTTGGGTCATCTGGAGCATCTGGATCAAACTCATGTGCAGCCCCTACTGGTATCAAGCAAGCTTTTGGCATAGGGCTGTAAATACACAAATGAGGAGGTTGCAGAAGGAGTTATTGGATACACACACATGCACACACACACACATATTCAATAAATCCTTCTATACATATACACACACGATTTCTCTGGCTCTGCCATCGTATGCCACACTGAGAGTGAATATGAAAATAATTAGAACTAGTTTTAGAAAATAATCACCAAAGATTAAAAGATTCAGTTCATGTTTTATTGAAATGTAAAAAGTATGTCTAGAGTTTGTCCAGGGCCTACCAAATCTTTTTGACATGATTTGTTTTCTTTGCTATGAAACAAATTTGACTTAATGATGAAGACAGAGTTCTAACGAAATCATTTCCTATTGAGAAGTCTCATTGGTTTAGTGAGATTACTGTATTGAAAATGTCCAGGAATCAGTCCTTAAGTGAATCACCATGAGGAGCACTATGTGCTTACAATACATACTCAGACATGTTCTTATGAATAATTGACACATTCAAACAAAATTCATTGCAGAACATAGTGAAAAATTACAGTATGAAGATGAGCAAATCAGAAATACTGTCAACGGTGATGATTTTGGCAAAAAGCCCTGTTAGGAAATGTGAGAGATGGTAGTAGATCTTTAAAGCACTGTAATTGGCAAGGATGACACAGAACAAAAACTAATCCCATTCTGACCTGTACATGCATGCAGGCCAGAGAAAAGAAGATAAAATATCAAAATGGAGAAAGGAAATAGTTTACAGCTTATTTAGATGGCTCAAATATATTGGAAGATTATGGCTATTTCTGCACTGGTCTGTTATAGTGCTATTATCCCACTTTCAACATCCTATGGAATCCTGGGGTTTGCAGTTTAGGGAGGGCCTCAAAGCCCCCTCCCTAAACTGATTCCATAGGATGTTGAAAGTGGAATAATACTACTATAGCAGTCTAGTGCAGAAATGGCCCATGGGTTTTAGATCTGCAATTATGGCTTCCCCCCTCCGGGATCCAGATAATGCATTGGTAATTCCAGGCTGTGTCAGGCTTGCTCCCATCCTTTCCCAAGCCTCTTTGTTACTACCACCAGGTTTCTTTAAAAAATTTTCTACTTTACCAGCCTTCCCATTTCCATTCCCTTTATTTCTTTCCTTCATGTTTTAAGTTGGATCTACAGTGATCTCTGTGTGTATGTGTTTCCACATGACTGGAGGAGCAGAGGAGGAGAGAGGAGCTGGAAAGGGGGTGGAAGAAAGAGATCCTCAGGATTCCCTGTTCAGTTGAAGGTGCCAGAAGACATGTTGTATATGAGGTGAGTGGGTGGGTGTGCAGACCATACCTTTTATGCATGTCTTTTAAAAACAGTTTGTGGATGTGGAAATGGAAAGAAGTAGCCCGAAGTTACATTACAGTGGCCCCTCCACTTTCACAAGGGTTCAGGGCACAGAACTCTTGCAAAGGTGGAAAAATGTGAATAACTCTCCCTGTGCTCCCCCTCCCATTCCCTTGCCTTTGGTGCATATCCCTTCCTTCTCTGTAACCTGGGAAAAAGCAAAGGAATGAGCAGGAAGGCACCCACATATCTTCCTTCTTTGTGCAATGCTCTCCAATCTCATTCCCTTGCCTTTTTCCTGGGTGCAGAGAAGGAAGGCATGTGCTCTCAGCTAAAAAGCAAGGGAATGGGAAGAGAGGGAGGCAAATATAATAAGAATACTGCAGGTTAGAGTGATGAAGGAAGAGAGAGGGTGTGATAAAACAAGAAGAGATGACAGAGGATTGATCGGGACAGTTCCTGCCAAATTAGGACAGTTGGAGGCTATGTGATTAGATCTGGTTCCTAGTATTTCTAGACCTAGTTAATCTTGTCAGTTACAAGAGTCAATGTTGCACATGCTGGTGTTATTAGGGCTTTAAAGTGAAAGCACTAAGGGCTGAACTCAGAGTTTCTCACATGGTTAGCTCCTACTTAAGGTAATAACATTCCCAAATTAATTCCTGTTCTTTGCCCCAGTGAAGACAATAACGTTCAAGAGAAACCATGTGAGGGCTCCAACTCACATTATAAGTATCACATTTTTTTCTTTATTTGTATTAATATTAAAAAAATGAAATAAAATAAATAAGAAACAAAAAATACATATTAGAATAGGAGAAATCTCTACATAATTATGCACACCTAAGATATACCTAACACACATTCATACTTCCTAACTTCAGTTCCAATCATTCCTCATCCTCTCTGGCTTCCCAACTAGATTATAAGTATCACATTTTGACGGACAGTGGAAGTAGAACCGCTCATGCAGATGCCATTCCCTACAGTGAACATAATATGTCATTTGTGGCTAACAGAACATATGAGTTTTTATGAGTTTCATGGAATGCTGAGATCATACATGATCCAGGAAACTGGGGAAGAATTCTATCATTCCTCCTAAATAAAAACAGAACAAAGAGAAGAATCTTCCTGCTCCACCCAAATATGAGTTAAGTCCAATACACCATAATGACTAAACTTTATAGTGGCTTAACTATATCCACAAACTTAGTATGACTAACTTTATACTCTAGTAGGAATTTATGAGACAGCTGAATTCACAGTGGGACTCCAATCCAATCTACAATATTTATTGCTATTAGTCATAGGCCATTGCAAACAAAAAATACAGCAGGATATTAGTACCAGGAGGCTAAAAGCTTTGGACCTGTCGGCTTACTGTAGCTTCTAAATTATATTCAAAATATCTATTGCACAAACTTATAGCTTAGGATGAAGCTGATAATACAATCAATGAAGCATAAACAGCTTTCACAAAGGTCATAGTACAATAGACTAATATATTGTTCTTCACCATTTAATTAAAAAATAATACAGGAACCCTCTAATCATTTCTTTTATAAAATTGACCTCAGGCTTTGACTGAGTAAAGAAGTTTCACCTCTGGGGAAAGCTAGCCAATAGCAACATTGATGAAAGAATATTTTGGTTAATCCAAAATCTACATTTTAACACTATTGTTAAGGAAAAGGTTGGACTAAATGGACAGCTCACAGAAGTCATTAAAGTCTCTGAAGTAGGCCATCAAGGAAATATCCTGGCCTCCTTTTTATTAAATCTTTTTGTCAATAATGTAATACAAGGGTGGCATCATCTTCCTTCCCTTATTTTACCTTACTTTTGATGTAGGCAGATGATCCAGTTCTCCCCTCTCTCAACGAGATAGGTTTGAGATTTTTGTGAGTCATATTTATCTCTTTTTGTACTCAGGAGACTCTTAGCATTCATTATTCAAAAACCAAGACTATGGTCTTCAGGAAAAGCCAAAGAAAGCACAAGTGGATTTTGGATGCCCATATTATTGAGCAGTGAAGCTCTTTTAAATATCCGGCATCTATTTTATTGATAAATTTAATTAGAAAACACTCTGTGAAAGAGTGAAATTACTAAAAAAACTAAACAAAAGATCCTATTTTTTTCTTCCTTAGAAGAACACTGATGGAACCTGCCCTAACAATATTTATGGGAAAGGCAGTTGTTCTAATATGCCATGGAGCTGAGATATGGGATGAAGCAAATATTGCTCTCTTGGAAGCCCTCTGGTTTGGTATTGGTACAGACTGAATGAATGACTCAAGATTTCCTAAGATGTGCTTGTATCAATAAGTGAAAAGTGAAGAATGAGCTGAAACATATCAGAACAGAATAAATATATGTGCTATTGTTGTAGAACATGCAACCATATTTGGATTTCATGCTAGCTTTATTATGCAAATTGAGAAGTGTTATCTGTCCCTGGGTATGTAGTAGATAAACAATGACTACCCTTCTTGGTGGTTTATTGCTATTAAAAAAGACCATCAGACAGTGGGACTCAGAACGGGAAATATCCTATTTTATTCATAGGTATGGGTCCAGAGATCTGTTCATCTAGTAACAACAATGTGCCCAGCTAAAGAGGCCAAGCAATTTTAGCAATCTATCTTCCTCTACTGATTGCCCCATTTCCCACTATTTTTGGTGGTCACTCAAACACCTGGACCCGATTTTCTAGTTACTTGGGAACTGAAGAGTACCTCCTCTCCTACTGAGGGTTTGGAAAAGCTCCACTGGCTGAAAAGGCATCTGCTAATGGAAAGATTCTTTCATCCACAGGAGATACATGTTTGATCCAACTCAGTGTCTAGCAGACAACATATCCGGTCTGCCCTGTTTCAGTGGGACAGAAAACATTTATAAGAACAGATGCTTTTCAGCCTGAATTGGCAGTTTCCTATAGTGATCAGTTTCTTACAGACTGCTTTATAAGAAAGAACTATAGAAACATGGGTTATTATTTTCTCTATACATTGTATTTTGGGGGTTACGAGTTAAAAGTCAATTGACAAAAGATACTGAGACCTGGAGGAGGCAAAACAACATGGCCTTTTACTTTATATTTTCCTTTATCCTAATTTGTGCTTGCTGTTCTTGTGTGCCTTCAAGTTGTTTCTGATATACGGAAACCCTAAGGCAAACCTATCATGGGGTTTTCTAGAACTGAGAGTATGGCCATTTCCACATTGCACTGTTTTAGTGCTATTATTCCACATTCAACATCCTATGGAATTCTGGGATTTGCAGTTTAGGGCAAGGCATTTAGAATTCTCAGCCAGAGAGCTCTTTGGCCTCAGTAAACTACAAAGCCCAGAATTCCAAGAGATTTTGAAAGTGGAATAATAGCACTATAACAGTGTAGTGCAGAAATGGCCTATGTGGCTCATCCCTAGTAACACAGTGGGTTTCCATGGCTGAGTGGGGAATCAAGTCCTGGTCTCCAGGGTCATAATCCATCACTCAAACCACTATATTATGCTGTTCTCAGTAAAGTGTAATATGGACTGGTCTTAAGGTGTGTCCTGCCCTATGAAATTTTCAGCTGTCATGACATACACACTATACTAGAACAGAAGACCCTGGGGGAAAAAATACAGCCCCAGCACTGAGGAAACAACCTTTAAAACAACCTTCAGCAGTGATAAAACATAGCCTGTAATAATGGCTAACAGTAACATTTCTACAGGGACTTATATAGTGAAGCATTAAAATGGATGGAACAAAACGATTTCAAACTGTGCTTTAGCCAGCGCTATATTTGACCCTGAGCAAATTTTATATATAAGATGTCTCCAAAATTAATATAGAGCTCAAGGATATACATAATTCCTGTCATGGCACATCAGTGTGATCATTGTTTGTATCTTAAATCATTTTTTGAGTAGTAAAGGTTTCTGGAACATGGTCATATTTCTATTTTGCAACAACATGACTAAAAAAAAGATGTTAGCTCACTGAGTGTTGCCATAGACTAAAACAAATGACTTTTTACCTAATATCTATCAGCCGTTTGAACTGCATCGTATCAGAGACCCAAACTGACTTATGATTCAGTCCTTTCCTAAACTGCCTACAGTTATGTGGAATTCTGTATATAGCAAGTGTGTCACATCCTCTTCCCTCTGGAACACTGCAGTTAGTTGGGACACAATGTTATCCAAGCTCCTTTTTGGATGTGGACAGTAACTCACTACCATCCTTCCTCTTTGCATCCCTTAACAGCAGCAAGAGGGCAGTAGTTGAGAAGAAGAAGAGAGACAATATTCTGCCTCAGCATTGCAATAGACCAAATGGAAGATAGGAACATGCACAGGCTTTGTCATTGTGGAAAACCATCAGAATGACGGCTGAAGATGTTGTTTGGGGAGTTCTATAGTCCTAGTGGGCACAGGAGCTACTCTATATTTGCTGGATTATATCCAAATTCTGGACCTATGTACCTGGATTACCTACATGTCAATTGCTATAATCAACTTACCCAGAAGTACTTCACCCTGCTTCCCAACCTTTGCCTGCCATGCCTTGGTAAAAACAACAAAGACTAGGTTACTAGGTCACAACTATCTCAGGTCCTGAGATTTCAGTGTCAAAACCTGAGACCTAAGAATGAGGCTCTGTGATATCACAGAGGATGGAACTCTGGTGATGCTACAAGAGGAAGTCTGTTAGCAGGCCATATATGCCTACTCCATGATATGGTTTAACTGACAAAATATTTAATTGGTTTGAAATATAAATTGTATCCTGCTTGCTGGCAAACAGAAATTGGCTGCACACATGTGTTGTAAAACTATGTCTGATTGAGATTTCAGGGCATGGCTAGGTCATAGCCAGGTAAACCCTGGACAATGGATTTACAGATATCCCTCACCAACTTGACCTTTAAAGACACTGAAACTGCTTCCACAGAATTACTGATTGTCCTCAACCTTCTTCCTTTGTCCATTGAAACTCTCCTTTTGTCCCCTCATTTGCCCCATCGTTAAGGAGTCATCGTGATTCCCATCAGTCCTTTGTCACCTAATGTCAAGGCCATTAGCCTCACTGTCTACTCTGTGGACTCCACTGTCCACTCTGCCAGAGAGCCATTAACAACTTCCACCTCAGAGCAGAAACAAGAGTACTGAAACCCTGTCTCTCAGTCAGATAGCTTATAGTACTTCTGGCATATTAGCCATCACTCTGCTTCTCCAATTCCCCTTCTGATACTACCTTTGGACACTTGGTCTGAGCCACAGCAGTTTGTCTCTTCACTTCTGGATAGGTAAATATCATCCACATTGCCCTAAACTCTACTATCCAAACTTTCCTCCCTTTTTCTTCAGTTAGACTTGTGTGATTGTGAGACTGCTTGGATCTTCTATGTGTGCAGTTCTTATTTCCCCCCAATTAAACAAACAACTTTACTTTTGAATCTCTGGCTGGTTTTCCCCTGCTCTAGCACTGGTATACACAGGTGTAAAAGATCTTGTAAGGTTACCGCTCTCTTGCAGACCTCTTTGAGCTAATGTTCCCCACTGTCTCACAAAGGCAGCACCATTGTGGGTAGACCCAAAACATCACCCATGTTTTGGGGTAACAAGTCCTCGATGATGCCACTAAGCATGATCCATTAATTATTAATCCTAGCTACATGAAGTGTGTCATTCAAATATTAAAAAATACACTAAAAACTGGGGTCCCTATCACACTACAGCGTTATAGTGTTATTATTCCTTTTTAATTGCCTTGGCTACACTCTGTGGAATTCTGGAGTTTGTAGTTTGGTGAGGCACTGGAGCTCTCTGGTTGAGAATTCTAAATGCCTCTCCCTAAACTGCAAATCCCATGAGTTCTTCTGATATTGTCATGGCAGTTAAAGTGGAATAATAGTGCCATAATAGTGTGATGTGGTAAGGCCCTTAAGAAATTAATTATATACACACACACTTCAAGGCAGCACTCTCAACCTGAGTTTCCTCTTCCTCCTTACCCTGAGACTAGAGACAAAGGCTGGGAAACTTAGCAAGGATCCACACCTAAGCAATCACAATGGTACACCCCTTAACATCACAAGCAACAGTTCTCTGGTCTCATGATTCAGACAGTTATTCTCAGAAAATGACACACTACTGATCTGATAATCCTACTCACCACTATACAAATTTTGAACCTCTCAAAAGTAGTTCTGTTATAGAAGTGAAAGTCAGGGGAGACAATTTGTCCTCTAAAGCAGTCTGGTTTTTTAGATACAGACATCACAAGGGACTGTAAAACATGTTGGGAAGAAAGGTAGGGCTTGCCCGTATTTTTTTCAGCTCAAACTAGGGTGTATTCCAGTACAGAAGATCCACATATTGACCCAATCCCTTTCTATTCTTTTTCATTCTATTTTTAAATGCTTCTAGGCCTATATCTTGTGTAAATACAGAAGGCCAGCACTTCTGGATGTCAAATTCTTCCTGAGACTGGCTGGCTTTTCTACCCAGAGAGCATCATTGAGAAGCTTTGAGTTGTCTTTTCTTGGAGAAGAAGAGACTAGTTCATGAGCTCAGATTCAATTATCATGAATTCTGACTTGCAATGAGAAAATGACTTCCCCTATCAGTTCCTCAGTGTTTCAGGAAGGGTGTCATTAACAAACGCTTTCCAATGAGCTTCTGAGTCTTGTACTGCTTTTCTCTTGTACTGCTTTATGTTCTATGTCTGATTTTCCTTCTTTCTGTTTCTGTAACTATTCTCTGATTTTCTCTCTCTCTCTCTCTTTTTAATTTTAGAGAACTGCAAACAAGATAAGATGGAATACACCTGCTTAGCAAAATTTATAGTTTAAATCTCCCGGCAGTACCAATCACTTGGAACATTAATTTGCTGTTTAAAGGATTAATGTGTTTAATTAAGTTTATGAAGTAATTCCTTAAAGGCTAAGTCTACATTTGACATGATAATGGATTCTCTTCTTGCTCTTTGTATAAATCTAAACCTGTATATATCTTGCTTGTAGGGCTATCCAAAGCCAAACACCTTCTAGTTCAGTTCTAAAGTAAAGGCCAGTATCACTATTCCTTTTATATTTACTTTGCATTGTGTTCTCTGTTTCAGATATGAAAAATGATGCCTGCATGGTACTTCATTCTGTAGTTAAGAATACCAGTAGACAAATGGTTCATTTAGTGGATTAGAAAGTGAAAAGCAAAGTTCCCTCAACAATACGGTACGATAAATGCCAATGTATATAGCACTATTGTTCATTCTAAACTGATAAATGGAGTTGATGTTTGTAGATGGGTGTGAATGAATGGAAACACAATTGCATCAATAGCAGAGCACATATGGACATATGTCCACAGTATCCTGGAGCAGTGGCCAGTAACGTAGGCACAGACTTTTTCTCAGTGGAAACTGAATGTTCATGGTTAGCAAGTTGTCTGTGTTAGCTTTTTTTATATTGATTTCTGAAGGTCTCACCTTATGCTGAAGGCATGCAAGATAAGAAACTATAAGATACAGTAAGAACACTACCAGATACACTGCTGTTGTGAAATATAGGCAGACTATGCATCTGTTATGCAGCAGGTGAAGTTGTTTCTAACAACGACTCATGCCATCCAACTGTCTTCTGAGTAGACAGGAGTCCTTCTGCTATCACACCCTACCTGGAAGAGGCTTGTTCAGTCAAGGAGAGGGGGAAGAACCAACATAACATGGTCCAAAGGAGCTAATGGAGGCAGTCAACCCTGATGTGGAGCTGCTGGAAATGGGATCTGGACTGTCCCAAGTAGCTCCTGAAGATCAAGATCCAAATAGTGATCCAATTCACTCCTCTGAAGATTATAGATTAAAACATTAACTACAAAGGACAGGAAAAATCTTGGCTGGCCTGAAAGGAACAATACTGACATGTCATGAAGTCACAGTGTGGCTGTGCTAGTACAGCTTACAAAAGAACACAACCAATCAGGAGCTGTGGGACAGGGTGAAGGTGGGGGAAGGGAGTGGTCAATGATGCTATAGTGTGGAAGGAACACTGGTGGCAATACTGCTACTCATCCACTTAAGGCAGAAGGGCATGGAAGAGAGGGTTCCTAACTTGCTACCATCACATGATGGCAATGCTGGGACTGCAATGAAAGAACAAGCCAATGAGATGGTGAAGAAAGTGCCTGTGTTGATTTATAGCTAACTTTAAATTAACACTGCCAAAGCTATTCCTTTGTTGCAAACATCTGCTCCAAAATCTCTATGTGACTTCATTTGACTTTCTTTGTGCTACCACTTTGTGGACTTTGGCTTGCTTCTTGGATTGTCCTCTTCATCTACTCACTGACTGACATTGGGCTTTGGATACTCTCAAAATGCTTCATACTTGAATCTCAGACTGCTGTGATTATGTTTCTGGCTACTGTGTATGATGCTGGACTGGCATGTTTCTCTCCTCAAATTGTTCTCTTGGACTAGAGCTGCACTCCTCAGGGCACTAGCCACCCATAAACAAGACAATTAAAACGACTGGTTGGTAACCTCAGGGATGTGCCTCTTCCTTTCCTTTCCTTTCCTTTCCTTTCCTTTCCTTTCCTTTCCTTTCCTTTCCTTTCCTTTCCTTTCCTTTCCTTTCCTTTCCTTTCCTTTCCTTTCCTTTCCTTTCCTTTCCTTTCCTTTCCAGGTCTACTCCATCTTGGATGCTGATCAATCAATAAGGACTTTGCCACATGCCTTTCTTTTTTTGTTCAGTAGTAGTAGGTAGAGATCCCTCTCCTACATGTTAGCATGACAGATTTTATCTGACCTCACCTAGACAGGGGACAGTGCAATTGCATGCTGCTGGGGTTCAATCAAACACCCCAAACAGTGAGGGAGCAGGCCTCTTAGGCTTACAAATGAGATGAGTAAATTGGCCTCACAGCCCAAGAGGTATGGCTGTGTGGTAATGCTGAAGACATGTCAAAATGAAGGCATTCCTACCCTGCCCCGCTATGGATTGTGGAAACAAAGAGGAAAAAAATGTACTTCAAAGTGGAAACTAGGTCTGCTGGCCAGTGGAAGATCACCGAAGAGTTATAAGGGGTAGTGATTGGTTTTGGAGGGTGGTAATGGGGGTGTTACAAAACACCGTGTCCCACAACAATACCCCCTTTTGAAACCAACATTTGATTAGTGAGTGTTGAACTCGTGCCTAGCTTCAAGCCACAGAACAAAGCCAAATGGCCCTAGAGATAGAAAAGAATTTTGGTGCTTTCAAGATTCTCGCTGAGATTAGCCACTTTTCCACATCTCCTATGGGCCATTATGAGCCAAACTATAACTTCACTTAAAAATATGTGTGCTTTTGAGACTTGCAATGCATTTTGAAAAACACCTGCAGTGCATGTTGAACAGTAAGCAGATATGAATATGTTCAGCTATTGACAAACATGAACGTTTTAATCAATGAATAAAATGTGTACAAAAATGTTTACACTGTAAAGAAGATGTACGTAAAAGTGCACATTACAGATAATCTGTGAAGAACAATCATGTGAATTTTCACATGGGAAGATAAAACAAAGTCTTGTAAGAAGGAATGAGCAAATTATGTTATGTGAGTTGAAGGTGAAATTCAGAAAACAAAACCATAAAGACCAAGTATTTTTCACATATCAGATGGTCTAATTGTGCTGTTCTGTGTCAATCCTGCAGGATGTTTACTATAAGTTTCATTAATACTGGGATACAGCAGGGGTGTCATTTAAGTGTAGAAGGTTCTTTTATGCAAGAAGCTGACATATGTGCAGCTGCCCAATTCAGAAATGATAGCCAGCAGTTTTCCTTATGAATATCATCATCATCATCATCATCATCATCATCATCATCATCATCATCATCAGTTTCACAGTGCACCACGTGTTGCCAACTGGAGTTTTAGACCATCGATGATGAGTCTATCGAAAAATCTAAAAAGTAGTGAGGTATCATTGTTTAATGTGACATGTTCTAAGCAGCTTTTTGTAACTGTGCCATTGTGATTCTGTCTATGGAAATTTCATTCAGAAGCTTTGTTAATCCATTTGGAATTGCTCCCAGAGCACCTATAACCACCAGAACCACAGTTGTTTTCTGGGGTAATGGATATTAGTGTGTGTGTGTGTGTGTGATGTGTCTGCTTATGTGCATGTTTTCAAGTTGCCTGTCAACTTATGGCGACCCCATGAATTTAATAGGGGTTTTTGGAGGCAAGGAATACATAGAAGTGGTTTTGCCAATTCCCTCTTCTGAAATATAACCACCTGGTATTTGTTGGAGGTTTCACTTCCACATAACAATCAGTTTTGACCCTTCTTAGCTTCCAACATCTGACAGGATCTGGTGTCTTTAAGGCATTGAGGCCACTATATCAATTTGAAGATCTTGCTATTTCATAATCTTTTCCCTCTGTTTTTGATTCTGGTGTCCCCCTGGACTCCCAAATATTAGGAAGGCAACTGCAGCCTTCTCCTGATCAAATCTTGCCAAGAAATCCCTGAGATAGGTTTGTCTTGCAGTTACCATAAGTCAGAAGCAACTTCAAGGCACACAATAACAATAAAACTACCTTGAATCTTAGCTTTGGGCGGAAGTTACGGTATAAATAAATTAGTATAATAAAACACATACACATGCACACACACTCAGAGGATACATATGTCTCATCTCTAGTTCTCTCTTTATATAAAAACATGTACATATATATATATATATATATACATACATATATATAGAGAGAGAGAGAGAGAGAGAGATGCACACAGATATGTAATGCACTAACACACACTTTAGCAAAGAAGTGAAAATGGACTGAAACCATCCTCTAATTGCAAAGTTAAATCCCCTTGGCAAGACACCCCTACTCTGAGCTTTGACCTCCCTCTTGCTTTTGGACTATTGACACATCTACAGCACTGCAGGTCACTGTCTGAAAGGGTGCAACTGTCCTTTGGAGTTAGATTTGTCTGAGCAGACATTTTCAGAACATGATACTCAAAACATCTCTTCCTGAAGGATCATCAAACACTTGCTGCCCCAAACATCTCCCTCTTTTTTTATTCCTTTCAACTTCACAGTTTCCTAACAATGTTATCCTCTTAACCCCCCTCCCTCTGTTTCAGTGGCCTTCCAATCAAAATAATCACCATTAACCCTATCATGGCTTGAAACAGAACTGTCATTGTGATGAAATGAAATCCTCCCACATTCCTGACAAATGGAGCTTGTTAAAGAGTCACTTCACAGAAGTGCTTTGAATTAGGGTATTTCAATGCCAGTGTCTCAGTTATACTCCTGTTTGGATTTCTGACATTCTGCCTTCTTCCATTACCCCATGTACTAGCAATTCAAGGAAAATGTATATTATTTTAGCCATAAATGCCATTGGAATTTTGTTATAAAGTTACAAAGAAACATTTATTTGCTTATATATGTTAGATACCAAGGCATGGCAGCTTGAATATTTCTTAGACATGTGACATAGAAGCTATATTGTAACCTGAATGCAACCAATTAGAGCTTGGGAGTAAACAGCCGCAAAATAACTTATTACTTGTAATTAATTCCCTTCTTTTGCAATAGCTAGGGCTCGATAACAAAACTATTGTAATGTAATGAAATTTAGCATTACTCCTACCTATAGTTGCACACTATATAACTGATACACTCTATGTTATGTCTACACCCTGTGATATGGAATATAACTGTAGGTCAACTTTGCTGGATCCTGCATGCTTTTACCATTGCATAAAGACTTATAGTCTGAGGCTAGAAAGATAAGCATTCACCTTCCATTGGTTCAAGGGTCAGAAGATCTTACTGCTTTAGTTGTGCATGAACATATTTGTATAGACAACCTTTTCAAGAAAATATATTTCTGAAAATATGTCTAGTTTATATTAATTTATATGTCTATCCTTTGCTCGTATCTTTTTGCATTCATTGCTACCACCACTCTTCCACACGTACATAAGCAGCAAAAATGTCAAACCACTTGCGCTATGGACAAGCAGCTTGGATTGTGATCTCTCTTTCTTAAAATCAATAAAAGTAACTTTTTAGCAAAAAGTAATTTTTGCAATAGCGACTATGGCATGACTACTAACTTCTTCATGAAGGAAATATCAGAATGGTAATTGCAACCAACTACTTTTTTTCCCAGAGGAGAGAGCAGAGGGTGAGCTGGGTCTGTGAAGACATCCTTGACCAGGTGTTGTTTACAGGCTTGTGGGGCTGTGCTTGCTTGTTTGTCTGTTTGTTGCTTGCTTTTGCTAGGTCCCCTTGTGCTGGCCGTGTGCTCTCCCTGAGCGCACGGTCTGACTAACGAGGGGGAGGAGCCAGCTAGGGGGGAGGAGTCTTATTAGGAGCTCCCAACAGCCCTCTAGCTCATTCCCAGAGGAGAGAGCAGAGGGTGAGCTGGGTCTGTGAAGACATCCTTGACCAGGTGTTGTTTACAGGCTTGTGGGGCTGTGCTTGCTTGTTCGTCTGTTTGTTGCTTGCTTTTGCTAGGTCCCCTTGTGCTGGCCGTGTGCTCTCCCTGAGCGCACGGTCTGACTAACGAGGGGGAGGAGCCAGCTAGGGGGGAGGAGTCTTATTAGGAGCTCCCAACGGCCCTCTAGCTCATTCCCAGAGGAGAGAGCAGAGGGTGAGCTGGGTCTGTGAAGACATCCTTGACCAGCTGTTGTTTACAGGCTTGTGGGGCTGTGCTTGCTTGTTCGTCTGTTTGTTGCTTGCTTTTGCTAGGTCCCCTTGTGCTGGCCGTGTGCTCTCCCTGAGCGCACGGTCTGACTAACGAGGGAGAGGAGCCAGCTAGGGGGGAGGAGTCTTATTAGGAGCTCCCAACGGCGAGCGCCAAAGGCGCGCGCAGTTGAAGCCCTCTTCTTCAACTCTTTGAATTCATCCCTTGGTGATCAGCAGAGGAGACGTACTTGATTCAGTTGAATTTTAGGAAGAAAACCCTGTTATTCTTTCTAGACCTACTCCCTGTACTACTGTTTGTAGTATCAAGGATGGAAGGTGAGGGAGCTGCCGCGGTCACCTGTAGCACTTGTGGGATGTTCCTTTTCTTGCCACAAGATGTTGTCGGGTACACCTGCACCAAGTGCAAGCTGGTGAACTTCTTGGAGGAGAAGGTTCGCCAGCTGGAGGCACGAGTTTCTAATCTTCATCTTATTAGGGAAGGGGAGGAGTTTTTGGATAGGGCAGAGAAGACCTTCCTGAAGACCCAATGCACAGGGGAGCTGCCCAATCAGGAAGTCAGCACACTGGGCCAAGAAACGGATGCTTGGAGGAATGTCACACGGAGGAGTAGGAGGACCAGGAAGGAAACAGAGACTCTCAACCTACACAATCGCTTCAAAGTTCTTGGCCTGATGAACGACGAGGAGCACCAGGAGGAGGGAACAGAACGTCAACAAGAAGGAATCCAACATCGGCAACAGGAACTAGATCAACAGTCCCAGCCTCAACAGAGTGTCCAGCCAGTCCTGGAAGAACCTGCTCGTCGAGGAGCCCCGGACAAGCCTCAGAGGAGGCGAGTTCTGGTTGTTGGGGACTCCTTGCTCAGAGGAACTGAACCAGCAATTTGCAAACCCGACAAGTTCAATCGAGAAGTCTGCTGTCTTCCTGGGGCCAAGATCAACCACATAACAGAGAGGCTAACCAGGCTGGTCAAGCCCACTGACCATAAGCCCCTCATTGTGGTTCATGTCGGAACCAATGACACTGCGAGGCGCAGCTTTTACCACATCGCAAAGGACTACGAGCTTATGGGGACAAAGCTTAAGGACCTTGGTGCGCAGGTGGTCATTTCATCTCTCCTCCCTGTTCAAGGATATGGTGCACAAAGGGAAAGGGCAATAGCAGAGGTCAACAACTGGCTCCGCACATGGTGCCGCCAGCAACGGTTTGGGTTTTTGGAACACGGTCTGAATTTCCATGAACGTGGGCTTCCGGCAAGGGATGGGCTGCACCTCACGAAACTTGGCAAGAATGTTTTTGCAAACAGTCTTGCACGGAGGATTAAGAGGTCTTTAAACTAAGTTCTGCTGGGGAGGGAGACAATATTATTCAGGGCAAAGACACGGCGAGTGCAGGGGGGAAAGGCCCAAATTATATTGACCAAGTAGTACAAGCGTCCAGTGGTGGGAGGAGTAGAAACTATAGTACAGGACTTGCAGGAAGGGCCCGGGGATTTAAGTGTCTCTACACTAACGCGCAGAGTATGGGAAACAAGCAAGATGAACTTGAACTCCTAGTACAACAAAATAAATACGATTTGATAGGCATCACTGAGACCTGGTGGGATGAGTCTCATGATTGGAATGTAGGAATAGAGGGGTATAGCCTATTTTGTAAAAATAGACCAAACAAGAAAGGAGGAGGAGTAGCCTTGTATGTCAAGGATGTTTTCACCTGTGAAGAGATCCATGACTTGAACCCAGAAAGCCAGGTCGAGAGCATCTGGGTAAAAATTAAGGGAGCGAGAAACAATAGGGATATTCTGGTGGGGGTTTACTACAGACCTCCAGCCCAGACTGAGGACCTTGATGATGCCTTCCTCAACCAAATGACCACGCATTCAAAAAGGAGAGATACAGTAATAATAGGAGATTTCAATTACCCGGATATATGTTGGCAGTCAAACTCTACCAAGACAGCAAGGTCCAGCAAGTTTCTTGCTTGTCTTGCAGACAATTTCATGGTCCAGAAGGTGGAAGAGGCCACAAGAGGATCAAATATTCTAGATCTGATCCTGACCAATAGGGATGACCTTGTTAATGAGGTAGAAGTGGTTGGATCTTTAGGGGGGAGTGACCATGCCCTATTGGAATTTGGCGTTCAGTGGGAAGGAGAAGATAAGTGTAGCCAGACACTCATCTCAGATTTTAAAAAAGCGGACTTCTGTAAACTTAAGGAGCTGCTGGCTGAAATTCCGTGGTCAGGAATAGTGAAAGAGAAAGGAGTTCAGGAGGCATGGGAGTTCCTTAAAAGGGAGATACTGAAGGCACAGTCTAAAACTGTGCCAATAAGGAGGAAAAATGGAAGGCATCTGAAGAAACCAGAATGGTTGACTAAAGAACTCTCAGCTGAGCTAAGCGTTAAGCGAAACCTGTACAGGAAATGGAAGAGGGGGGAAACCACCAAAGAAGAATTTAAGCAAGTAGCCAGGAAATGTAGGGAGGAGGTCAGAAAGGCTAAAGCACAGAACGAACTTAGGCTGGCCAGAGACATTAAACACAATAAAAAGGGCTTTTTTAAATATGTCCGCAGCAAAAGGAAAAAGAAAGAGGCGATAGGGTCGCTGCGCAGAGAAGATGGCGAATTACTAACAAGGGGAAGAGAAAAGGCAGAACTACTTAACACCTTCTTTGCCTCAGTTTTTTCCCAGAAGGATACAAGCACTCAACCTGGCGGTTGGGGAGCAGGTGAGGAAGCAGGGGAAATGCGGCACATAATAGGTAGAGAGGTGGTACAAGAATACCTGGCCACACTGGATGAATTCAAGTCTCCAGGGCCAGATGAATTGCATCCTAGGATATTAAAAGAACTGGCAGAGGTCATTTCGGAACTGCTTGCTATAATCTTTGAGAAATCTTGGAGGACAGGAGAAGTTCCAGCAGACTGGAAGAGGGCAAATGTTGTCCCCATCTTCAAGAAGGGAAAAAAAGAGGATCCAAATAATTATCGCCCAGTCAGCCTGACGTCTGTACCCGGAAAGATCCTGGAGCAGATCATTAAGCAGTCAGTTTCTAATCACTTAGAAAGCAACGCGGTAATCACGAGAAGTCAACATGGATTTCTCAAAAATAAGTCATGCCAGACTAATCTTATCTCTTTTTATGATAGAGTTACTAGCTTGATAGATGAAGGGAATGCTGTGGATGTAGCATATCTTGATTTCAGTAAGGCCTTTGACAAAGTTCCACATGACATTCTTGCAAAGAAGCTAGTAAAATGTGGGCTGGACAGAGCTACTGTCAGGTGGATCTGTAACTGGTTGACTGACCGTTCCCAAAGGGTGCTCACCAATGGCTGCTTTTCACCCTGGAGAGAAGTGACTAGTGGGGTGCCACAGGGTTCTGTCCTGGGCCCAGTGATGTTCAATATTTTCATCAATGACTTGGATGAAGGAATAGAGGGCATGCTGATCAAATTTGCAGATGACACCAAATTGGGAGGGGTTGCTAATACGCCAGAGGACAGGATCAAAATTCAAAATGACCTGGACAGATTGGAGAGCTGGGCCAAGGCTAACAAAATGAAATTCAACAGAGAGAAGTGTAAGGTCCTACACTTAGGTAGAAAAAATGGAATGCTGAAATATAGGATGGGGGACACGTGGCTGGATGGCAGTACATGTGAAAGGGATCTAGGAGTCTTAATAGACCACAAGCTGAACATGAGTCAGCAATGTGATGCGGCAGCCAAGAAAGCCAATGCAATTCTCGGCTGCATCAATAGGAGTATGGTGTCTAGATCGAGGGAGGTACTGGTACCACTCTACTCTGCTTTGGTTAGACCTCATCTTGAATACTGTGTCCAGTTCTGGGCACCCCAATTCAAGAAGGACATGGTCAAGCTGGAGCAGGTCCAGAGGAGGGCGACCAAAATGGTGAAGGGCCTGGAAGCCAAGCCCTATGAGGATAGACTTAGAGAGCTGGGTATGTTTAGTCTGCAGAAGAGAAGGTTAAGAGGGGACATGATAGCTCTGTTTAAATATTTGAAGGGATGCCATGTAGAGGAGGGAGAGGGCTTGTTTTCTGCCGCTCCAGAGACCAGGACAAGGAGCAATGGATTCAAGCTGCAGGAAAGGAGATTCCACCTGAACCTCAGGAAGAACTTCCTGACGGTCAGGGCTGTCCGGCAGTGGAATATGCTGCCTCGGAGTGTGGTGGAGTCTCCTTCTTTGGAGGTTTTTAAGCAGAGGCTGGATGGCCATCTGTCGGGAGTGCTTTGAGAGTGTTCCTGCATGGCAGGGGGTTGGACTGGATGGCCCGTGTGGTCTCTTCCAACTCTACATTTCTATGATTCTATGATTCTATGAAATATCTTTCCAAGCTCTGCAACTGCTTAGAACCCCTACCCCCATTTTTTATGGCTTTTTAGAGATAGCAAAAGAGCTCCATATTTGTGTTATCTGTCACCTTATATGGTAATCTTCTACTGGATGACCTTGAAATTTAAGCTATTTATGGAGGTGGGTTCCCTTAGCATAAAGCCCTGAAGTGAAATCTGATCAGCTTGTTCCACTGCTGAAACTACTCTCATCAGCTGAACCAAGAAGGGACAATTCCTACCTCACACACTCCAAATCTGTTTCAGAGGGCTAGGAGATTTCAAGCTGAGCATCAGGGATAGGGGGAATGAAACCTCACTGTATGATTGAAACGCTGGTTCCAGATAGTGGAGTCTGCCCAATGGCATCTGAAGGACAGTATCCATTTGGACGCACAACACATTTTTATTTCACTGGCCATGTCAATCACCAGCTTCTGCAGACCTTAAACACTAGGTCCTGAATCTGGCCAGTAAAAAGGTTAATTTGCACATTTGTAGTGATCACACGAGACCAAGCAGATTTGCACTAAAGTGTGTAATCTGACCTTGTTGAAAAATAAAAAAGCACCATGTTCAGTTGATTGCCATTATTACATGTTATACTAGGACATGGAGGTCTGAATTGGTTCATAGTGATTTCAGTTTCTCTTAACCTTAAAAACCACATGCACGGATTATTATTATTTTAGACGAAGCATTTGGCATTTCTCAAAAATGCTATATAAAGAACATGGCTGTAATCCTGTTGATGTTTCATGCAGGTACAACTTCCTTTACAGAAGTAGTTGCACATTTTTTTCTGACACAGAACATCTGCGTTAACATCAAGGTTGCAGAAGTGGAGTTATGCTTTTGGGGCCATTTTGCATGCAGACACACATACACATTTGGCTACACATCCAGTGGTGTAACGTTGCCATTCAACACAAGGGTAGCATAGCACTATCAATGCATAACTCTGCATGCAGAGATTTAAGCCGCATAGCTCCAGTATAGGAGTTTAGCATGTAAGTTACACTTCTTCTTTTTGTATTTGTGATGGCGAATATTAGGTAGAGGAAGATACAATTTGAATTTTGTAGAAAACTGTTGGAATCATGCAAGCCTCCAGATGTTGTTGGACAGCAGCTCCCAACTTTACTGACTGTTGACTATGTTGGCCACACACATGCACACACACTGATTTAACACTTAGCCTTCCAAAAATGAAAGAAATAGTTCCCCAGTCTTTAGAATGGGGGAGGCTTTGGCCTGCCCAGTAGATTTCTTTGAAGCCACTAAAGTAGAGTTTTTTTAAAAAAAAAATTCAAAGAGAGTATACATGTCTAACAGTAAGTGAGTGGATCACTTTCAGGACCTCAATCACTTTCCTGGCAAGGTGAGGTCAAGCTGAACTCTCAGCAGATTCCCTAGTTTAACGTTATGCTGTGCAAAGAAGTTCTCCCAGTTCTCTATCCTGAACTGTTCACCATTCAGCTGCTTTGGATGACACTGTTTCATGAGAGAAAAAGAAAAATCTCTCTCTGCTTTCTCCACAACAGACACTATTTATACGTACCTGTCCCACATACACCCCAATTTGCTTTTTTTCTAAATCACCTCTTCCCAAACCATTGTACCCTTTCCTTATAGAGAAGTGCTTCAACCTTCTGCGAGATCATCTTCAATGCTCTGTTCTTCACCTTTTTCAGAAATAAAGTATCTATTTTTGAGGTATACTGACCATTATCAAATTGTATCAAAGTATGCTGGTATGACCTGTTTTATTGCTTTTTTACCTTTCATCGAACTCCAACTGTATATAGTATTCCCAATGTGCTAATCACACTATGAATCTGTATCAAAGCACTATGATATGGGCTGTTTTATTTTCCTTTCCTTTCCTAGTGAATCCCAACATGTGGCACACTATTGTCTATGATGCCTAGATCTCCTGGTGGGACAGTCAGAGGTAGTTAAGATCCTAACAATGAATATATGATTTTAGAATGGTAATGTTGGTGGAAGTGGAGATGGGATGATACCTTCTCCTCTATATGAGAGAAAGAAAGAAATTTGAAAGTGAGGACAATATAATACTTTCCTGATCCACATGCACCAGAAAAAGAGGACCATCTTTGGGGAGATCCAATGTACAAGGCAAGTTTTCTGCAAAAGTGTAGATTTTAGAGCTCACAGAATTATCTCTCTTTTCCTTCCATTGGTTCTTGTGAGAGACTTGAGAGCATTGGCACTCCTGGCTCGAACATTGCAATGGAAAGGAAGACAATCTGACTAAGGTCCTCTCAGCCAGACCCAGGACTTTTAAGTAAGAGAATGAGCTGACAAGAGTCTGTGGCCAAAATCCTGGATTCTAGGGGTGTGAAAGAGTGATTTCAGCTTAAAATGTGAGAAGCCTGGGCTGGGCAGTGACTTTAGCAACAGGCCTCCAACTGAAGGAGGTATCTTAGAGTTCTTGTTTGATGCTTCATGTAAACATCACAGCATCGGTTCATAAGAATTCAACATGTTCATGCATTATTTCCTTCTGTTAAAAAGAACTCTCTGTCAAGTGGTTGTTACTGGGTGTTGGAATTACATTCAGTGTGGTCAACGTATTGTAATTGAATGCCCTAAATAATCATTGTCAACTGCTTGTTATTTTTTGTTTTGTTTTATTTTGTTTGAATTTCATTTAGTGTATTGAAAGAGCCTTTAGTCAACATTTTGTGGTGTATTTTGTCAACAATTTTAAAATGTTTTAAAATTCCAGGTACTTTTTTTGTGACTAATATAGTAGGAATATAATTATTATTTCAGCATATTAGTTACCTGTCTATCTGTTCATTAGTACTTAAGAATGACATCACAGAAGTGTTATGCTAATCAACCTTGTCCCAAAGGTGACATTTCCTATCACATATTTCTTATCTATAATGCATTGTTGACCAATTGCAGGGCCATATGCTGGAAGATGCAGAACCTTGTCTGGGAGTATTCAGTTTTTCAATAGTTCAATCAGTTTTCTTGTCAAACCTGGTGATGGTAAATAATTGAGTTCAAGACAGGTATTGGATTTGAGTGGAGATTTTCCAGATAATCCTTCCTGTCCTGACCCAGACAGTTAAAGAGGTTCCTTTTAGAACATGCAATCTACATCTCGGCAGTTGTGGTATGTTGCTGTCTCTTAATACTCCCCTGCACTAGACTAAGCAGAGGAACACATAAGATGCCTGGTGAGCAAGAAAGAGGAAACCAAACTGAAAAGTCCAGGAAAAGAATAATGAGGAGGCCTGGATGGATGTATATTACTATATGTATATTTACCTCTGTGTTAGAAGTGCTAAAAATCCCTGATAGTGGATTGCGAATATACAGAAAACAACAATGGCAAGGGTATCCTGATGTACATTTCTCTCTACCAATGCACATTGTCATTCCCTAACTGGTGTCCCAGCGTACAATGGTTCTGATGAACGTTGATTCCATTGTGCATTGGTTCCAATGTGCATCAGTCACTTTGCTGGCTCCCCTACACAGAAAATGTAACAACTGCCCTTTACTGATTAGAGACATTATGAAACTACTCAGTTCTAATTCCCAACAATTTGAATTTACTCACAATGCAAATAAAATTGGTTTAATACAATTTAAAGCAGTATAAAATGGGGAACAGTGGAGAATAATTTAAACTGAGTAAAAGAATATTATAAAATCGAGAAGTTAAATAATGTCAAAACAGCCTAAAAACAATGCATGTGTGCAGATTTGGATGCAGCCAATTAGCCCCCAAGAAAGAAAAGAAAGTCAAGTTTTTACGATGTACTGGAATAGTTTTCAGGCATCTATATTTTCACTGTCTAAACAAGAAGGGTTGAGTTTCTCTTCTGCCAACTCCTATGTTGGAATCTCACAGTCTGGAGGTGACCTTTTCAGTGAAGGACAACACAGAGCTGATAGGGCAGGGTGATCTTGGTTACCCTACTCATGAAAGATGTGACGTCAATGTCTTTGGGGTCTGTGAGGGACTTCAGCTTGAAGTTTTGCAGAATGGTGGTCAGGAACAGGAAGATCTATGTGGGCCAGACCTTCCCCTGCACAGATCCATTTATCTACATGGGAAATTGGATGGATGGATGATGAATCATGGATATTCTAGAAGAAAAGGGAAGAGAAGGGAAGAGATATCACAGAGGGAGGTGAAGCATTGTGCCTTCTCTGTGCCTAGAAATGCTTTCTTTACCACTTAAAGACAATACCCTTGGGGAAAAAACTGTCAAGTGCTCTGAGATTTTTCATCATTCATTAAAAGCAAAAAGATCAGTCCTTTTTTATTTTTTGCCTATTGCTGGTGTTTGTTTAGAACCCCCTCTCCATATATGTGTGCACAAACATTGCATTTAGTACAAAAGTAAAGTTTTCCCTGCACACAGACCATCATTTAAAAGATTTGTTTCACAGATGTCTCCTGAGAGCATCACTGCCCTCAGGGAATTTAGCATTACATATGTTTCAGGCTACTGGGCTGATCTGGATCACAGTGAAAGTGAGTGTTTCATGTATTGCAGATGAAGATCAGATCGTAGTGACACAGATGTATCCACTGGTGGTGGCTCCACAGAGAACAATATAGGGATCAAATTATTTGGTAATCCATTTTCTTCCCACTGTGAGAAAGCCTTTGAAACATGTATAACTTTCAAAGACTATATACAGTTGGAGAATTATTCTGCACAAAACTCAGATGTGAAGTTTTTTCTGCAATAAATAGCATTTTCTCTGCATAATTAACTGCTTCCTACTGAGTAAGTGCTGTTTTCTGAGCAAAAATACCATCTGAAAGTTTTGCATAGAAAAAGTCCTGCAAAGATTCTTGTCAGTCCAGGTTGCTCCTCATCAGAATTTCTTGACATTCAGCAAACATTTTTATTTAAACTTTTCTTTTTAAAAAAAATTCAAATATTGTTTTCTTTCCCTACAGTAACTTCTGGGATCATCCAAATATTACCTAAATGTAAATCCCATCACCACATTTCCTTGGATCTATTCTGACAACGGCCAATAGGAGATGCAGTAGAACAACCAGTGGAGGGCCACTCTACAATGAGTGTACAATGTGTGAACGTTAATGGCGGTAAAAGCTACATACAGAATTTTTTTAAAATGTGATGTTGTATAATTGATACAAGAAAATGTCCAGCTTCTTGTTAGTTTGTCTCAACAATGGTAGATCCATTAAATCAGTTACTAAATGATGAGCCAACATATGTGTAAATCTATTTCTTATAACGGTTCCATTGCAGTTGGTACTAAGTATAGGATTCAGGCTAATGTCACCCTACCAGCATTGCACTCTGGACAAAACAAGGCCCTTTCAAATGATATGATATAATATAATATAATATAATATAATATAATATAATATATTATATTATAGCATCACATTCTTATTTTAATTACTACAGCTGTAACTTGTCAAACCGTGGGTTCCATAGCTAGGTCAGAGTCACTAGAGGTCTCTGGCTAGGAATTCTAAATGGTAGTTCTCAGGATTACATAGGATGTTGACCTGGCAGTTAAAATGGAATATAATTTCGTAGTTTGACCAGGACTGAGGATGTATTGCCTGTTTCACCATGACAGTCCAAGATAGGCTGGAATTCACACTTCATAGCCCTAACAGTGGAAACTTAAGGAAGCCTAAAATTTCTGCCCAACAATACACTTCCCAAGGAGGTTGCTCAGCAAGAGTGTGATTGCTGTACCTGCAGAAAAGGGCATGAAGTAGTCACTCTTCCTGAAGAACCCATCTTCATGCAAGAAATGTCGTGGATCAAGCTCTGTGGGGTCTGGAAATTCTTTGATGTCATATAACACTGAGGTCAGATCAGGACATATTGTGGTACCCTGCAGAAAATAAAGAGTCCAGAGAGATACCTTCTTCCATCACTAAAATACTGCGACTGGATGCTCTAAGAAGAAGCAAAGCTGGTTTTGATTCATTCAAGTCAAGCAAGGTTAAGAGAACTTCCTTTGTAGAGGAACCACTGTAGTTTCTCAAAGTGGAAACAGAGAACTTACCTTGGGGATAACATATTCTCTGAATGGTGTGTCTTTGACCACTACATGAGGGATGACAGTGGAGGAGAGAGATGAACCTGTGGATCTCGTGAATGATGGCATCTGTGTAAGGCATCTGTCCACGGTTAGCCATGCAGGGTCTTCGTGCACAGCCAACCACTCTGTTGACCTCTTCCTGCACTCTCTCTATCATGAGATGGATGACATTCATTACCAGGGAACAGGAAACATCAGAGTTGTCTACAAACTTCAAGTCAGCTTACAAGTCAAGATGAAATATCATGGGAGTGTTCTGTTCCCAGCTCAATGGGGATTATTCCCCCCCCCACCTGTAGTCTTCCTGCTTTTTTCTCTTTGTCTTACTGAGCCCCAAGAAAGAGAACCATTCTCATGTCATGTTGTTGATGACAATTTCTTTAAGGCCCCAAGGATGTCATCAGGGGAACAGATATGTCTCCCAATATTATTTCATGTACTTATAAAAAGAGCTCTGAGGCTGCTTTCCTTGACTCATTGAAACACCCATCACCCAGATCTCTTTGCAAGTATTTTTGTCCTTTTATCCAAATGCATTGTTCTGAATGTTTGCATGAGTTTCAGCAGCCCATTTCCATGGATCTTTCTGCTAATTATGCATGTACTGCATATTCACTTGGGCATTCAGTTATGCAATATTGCTGTTTAACACAAGGTTGCAGACAGCAGTTAGGCTGAGAATCTACATCATGTTTGCATGGAATAAATTTGACCATATGTACTTATGCATAAAACACTAACAGAATTCCAACCATAATGTCTTCCTCCATGTCTGGAGATTTCAGCTATACAATCTAGACTTAAGTCTACAAAAGCCTATGCTACTCACTTCTTTCCCTCAGTTAGTCTCAAAGGTGCTACAAGATCCCTTTCCATACTCTTCCAGAGGAAAATGACTTTGAATTCTGCAACCTTCCAGTAGAATCTTAGCCAGTAAGGATCTCCCAAGTGGAGCATTCAGCAGAGTCTGAGATGGTGGAAATTAGGCTGAAGTGAGGCTGTTGCCCTGTGGTTGATTTTTCAGTTTTACCTTCTATCTCTAGGTACTTCTGTAGGATCAGGAGCCCATATCTGAGAGTGCTACTGGTTGTTTCTCTTCCTGCTGAAAATAAGTCAAACACACAGAAGACCAGGTTCTCAATGGTGAATTCCGATGCATCATTATGGTTTTCCAGGAGAAATATGCAGTGTGATTACTGGAGTCAACTTACCTGTGCTCAATAAAATATGAGAATTGTCAGCTGCAGCTTGACTGCAGCAGAGTTCTAAGAACAACGCAAAACTCAATGATGCATTGTGCCTCCAACTCCCAGGTGTCTCATTGTCTCTCTAAGAAAATGTGCACGAGAAATGAAATGTTTATCAGATCTGTAATATACCTTTACAGAGAATAGGTAACAGCACAGGCCAACTATTCTATATAATAATTGTATATAAAATAAATAATTCCTCCTGTAACATATATTTCCTGAAAATCCAAACCCTTAGAGGGAATGCTGATGTTGATCTCCTTATTAGACATTTCTGTTGCTTGCAACTGTGGAAGCCCAAATGACCGAGGACATTTCTGCACTACAAATTTATAGTGTTGTTATTCCACTTTCAACATCCTGTGGAATCCTGTGGTTTGCAGTTTAAGGAGGGGCATTTAGAATTCTCAGCCAGAAAGCTCTTTGGTCTCAGGAAACTACAAATCACAGAATTCCACAGGCTGTTGAAAGTGGAATTATAGCACTATAATAGTGTAGTGTGGAAAGGCCTCATAAGTGTGAACTTAGAGGAACGTTAAGTAGAAAATGACAAGTAGAAAGAGAAAAAAACTTCAATATCTAAAAAATAAAATAAAATAGGAGTGGGACAGCCACGGTTGCTTCACTTCTCTATGGAATTTTCCTCAGTCAATCTCTGCCTAAGCAACTCCTTGTAGTTATAAGGACAATGCTGATGTTTTTGCTTCCTTCGATCTTGATATCTTCCTGGACCTGATGGTGCATGAGTGGATTTTGGTAGCTCTTCCCCTCATCCCAGAGCCTACTCCCTTCAATCAGGGTCATGATGGGACCTGATATATATATCTTAATCCATTAGGAAGAGAAAAGCAGCTGTGAGAAAAGCTGCTGCAACAGAATATGGCATTTTTCAAAAAGAGGTTGAGTGGGTACCTTTCCATGGTGGTTGGTGAGCCACATAACAGGAGGGCTCAGGTTCTACATTTAGATAAGTCCTTCCACGTGTCAGACTAAAAGCTACTTCCCCACAAGAGCAACCAGCTACCACTGACTTCTGACAGCTGAGGAAGCTCAAAACACACAGGTGTCCTCCTTCCTTGAAGATTTCTTAATTTTATTTTACCTAATCCATTTTAATATAAAAGCAGTCTATATAATCTCGAGGTGAGCTTGGGTCCAGGGTAGCCCTGTACTCCTTAGCTTCTTCTAAAATAAACTCTGTAATTTTTGTCTTGTTTGACATCACTCTATGATGAGACCCAGGGGTGAAGTACATGAGAGTAGGGATGAGGTTGGTGAGCTAGAAGGGAAGGCAGAAGAGATATATACACGTCACCCAGGTTTGACCACTCTCCCTTTCATGGGCATCTGCAAATGAATTGCGCTTCTTTAGCAGAACAGATACAAAATGACTCTGTACCTCTAAAATTGCTGAGAACTCTGAAGGATTAAGGAAGATATTCAGAAACTTGAGAATGCGAGGGTTGGAGAAGAAGATATGCAAATCCTTGGAAAAAGGATCGATAAAATCTTTGAGAAGATTTGGAAAATGATTTTAAAATGTATTCTCTAAGTTTCAGGAAATCCTGATGAGAAATTTGGACAAGAATCCTCACAGTTCAGGACTTATACTCTAAAATTCATAAGTAGTCCCCTCCCCCATATGAAACAATCTTTTCTAAGCAGAACATAGCATTGTCTGCATAGTAAATAATATTTCTGCACAGAAATACTTTTTTATTGCAGAAAATGCTATTTCTTGTGCACAAAAACTATATGCAATTTTAACACTGAATAAGCATGTCCTCAGCTACAGCATTTCCTATACAGCTCGCCTCCATGCCTGTCACAAAACAAAACTGTTGTCTGGGTTAAAAAAATGCAGATTTTGTTCAGAAGAAGTCCCATAGTGCAACTATTTTTTTTTAAAAAAACCCTGTGCACGTTTCAGAATTTTTCACGCCAGGAATATGATTTCATAAATTACTCACTACTACTTTCAAATTAGTGAAGAATTATCTCTTTCTCAGACTCATCGCTCAAGTTGGATAAAAATTTGTGTTCAGATCCTTGAATTCCTCAGCTTAATAGACAAAAAATAAAGAACTTCCACAGAATTTCCCTCACTGTGCACAAGCACAAACTCCAGTCCTGATCCCAAATTTACATTTTGGTAGGTTTTCATCTCTGCATAAATGCATATGGGGTTTTGTATATCACATGTGTTTTTCTGCTGTGCATATTTACAATGATAAATACTTAACAAAGTGAGAGAAATCATCTAAGAGCATGAAGGCAGCCACTACTCTTGGATAATGGTTAAACAGAAAGTGATTTAAAAATTAGTGTTTGCTTGTTTGTCTGTCCATCTGTTTTCCTAGTATGGGAACCAAGGCAGCCTACAACAAGGCTAAACAAGATAAAGATAAAAATGTGATGATATATATATATATAAAAAAACATAAATATTATATTAAAATGTCATTGCATTTTAAAAGTGTAAAATCAGTTAAAAGAATAACAATGCAATGCATACACATCATTTAAAAAAGTCTCCTTATAACAAATGCAATATTAATTGCCCGCTTGACTGAAAAGGTGTTTGTCAGTAAAAGCAATGCTGAGAAGGGGACAGTCTAGTTTCCATGGCAGGGTATTCCACAGCTTGGGAGAAGACTATGAGGAAGCCTCGTTTCTTGTGCTTTCATCACAAGAACTTGAGATGATGGTGGAACCAAGAGAAAGCATTCACCTGGGGATCATTAGATAATGATAGGTTTGTACAGAGAATCTTATAATTCCCTTCCTGGTCAGGGAAATAAATAATTACAAATATTTTATCAATATCTAGAAGGCAAACAATGGTGGTTTCCAAATTTTGAAACAAAATAGTAAAAACTGAAAAGACATGCGAGAAGGAAGGACTGGCTTCCTGTTGATTACTCTCAATGGCCCCTCCCTAACCTGCAAACCCCAGGATTCCATAGGATGTTGAAAGTGGAATAATAGCACTATAACAGTCTAAATGAGGAAATGGCCATAGAGTTGGAAGGGGCCTCGTGGGCCAAGTCCAACCCCCTCCTTAGGGATCTAATTCTTCTTTTTCTTTTTGAGGGTAACCACGAGTAATTTCAGCAATTTTTTTCCCATTGTGAAAAAGTTTCTGAAAACCACAGTTTTTGAAGGCTATTCACAATTTGGGGATTATTCTACACAAAATTTGCCCATGGTTGTTTTGCACAGAGAACAGTATTTTATTTGCAGGAAACAGAATTTTCTGCATGCAAAATAATATTTGGATGCAGAAATATTATTTCCTGCACAGAAAATGCTTCTTTTCCCCACAGACAATTATGATTTCTATGCAAATTAATCTTGTGTGAATTTTACACCAAATAAATCCCCTATTACAGCATTTTCTGCAGAGAAAACAGCAGTTTTTTCCACAGGAATTAATACTTCTGGATGGAAAAAAAAAATCTTCCATGCAGAAAATGTTGTTTTCTGCACAAAACAACCATGCATGAATGTTGAACAGAGTGCATCCTGAACTGCATGCTTTTAGACCAGTTTTCCTAATATTTTGGAATATTATTTCCATTCCTACAACTGCTCAGTGCAGGATTTCCAGATGAAGCAGCCTCCAAAAGAAGCTTTCCAGTCTCTTTTTGAAGACATTCAGAGAAATAGAACCTATTACCTCTCTAGGCAGTTAGTTCCATTGTCAAACTGTTCTTAGGCCATTTGCACACTACACTGTTATAGCACTATTATTCCACTTTCAACATCCTATGGAATCCTGGGGTTTGCAATCTAGGAAGGAGCATTTAGAATTCTCAGCCAGAGAGCTCTTTGGTCTCAGTAAATGGCAAACCCCAGAATTCCACAGGATGTTGAAAGTGGAATAAGAGCACTATAACAATATAGGGTGGAAATGGCCTTACTGTCAAGAGATTCCTACTGTCAAGAGTTACCTTCCTGTAACTTCGAACCATTAGACTGGTTCTACTTTCTGGGTAATCTGAGAACAAGCCCCTCCACCCACCTTTCTGTGACGGTCCTTGAGGTATTTAAAGGGTGTAATTATTTCTCCTCTCAGGGTTCCCTTCACCAAGCTGGAGATGCTTTGAAACTTTTTCAAAGTTTCCTCATATGTTTTATTCTCTATACCTCTTATCTTTCTTGTTTCCCCTCTCTGAGGCCCTTTCCGCACAAGGCTAGTGAATCGGTTCATGCTGTTTCTTACCAAATTTTCTGGGCTCGAAACAAGGCGGATGTTCCCTCATTTCCTTCCTCACAGTTACTGCATATGTTCCATTCTGATTCGAAGGAGTGCGAGTTCATGAATCCACACTACCTCCGCTGTGGCCACTCCCACTATTCCCCTCACCCAGCCCCGTTGACTTTGATTGGTCCTTTTTTTTTTTTTTTTGCATGGTTTAGTACATCATTGAGTACATGCATATGTGCAAAAGTCCATACTACCCCCTGGCCCCTCCTGTGAGCCCTTCCCTGACCACCAATTCACATTGGTGTGGATGTACATGTCTGCACCACTGTGAAATTACAAATCAGATCGATCTGGAAAATTGGAAAACCTATTTCTTCCGGTTTTCAAATAGCGCACTTTACCACCACATGGGGGTGCATTTAGTTGGAATTATGTGCAGAAAAAAGGTAAATAAACCGAACCTAGTCCACTCCAACTTGCAGAAGACCTCTGTGGCAAGACACATTGGCCTGCCTTAATAACTGCATGTGGAAGGGGCCTGAGCCTATTCCAACTTACCAATATCCTTCTTAAAATGAGGTACAGGTTTCCGTCACTTATCTGACAGATTAAGGACCAAAGTACCATCAGAAAATGGAATTGGCTGAAAAGTGGAATATATTATTATGCTGTAGGGAGCAGGAAGGACTCATTGAGCTCACCTGGGATTGATTGCACATGCACTGCTTGTAACATCTCTAAGCCAGCTTAGTGCCTTTCCCCTCCCATCTCTGCTTGCATGTACTGTGCATGTATGAGCACTTCGAAGTGAGCTTCTGTAGGCAAGAAGAACCAATAGAAGAGAGGAATCCCTGTCAAATTAATGGAATTTGTTTTTATTTGGAAGTGTCAAAATAAAAAGTCATCAGATAATGGGGCATCAAAAAATGGTAGCTTCCTGTACCCAGAACTGAACACATTACTCCATGTAGCAAAGAATGCAGGAAGATGCGTTTCAATCACTGTTATCAGGTCGTACACCCCCACACTTTGATATGGTTTAATTGGTAAATATTGATACGAGGATAAAATATAAATTATAGTCTGCTATGGCTGCATGACCATATTAGCTGAAAGGGAAGTATTGGCTGAACATGTGAGTTGTAAAAACTAGGTTAGGTAAACCCTCCAAGGGATGGCCAGGTCATAGCCAAGAAATTCCAGTGATGATGGATGTACAGGTAGCCTCTAATGACTCACCTTTTTGAGACAATAACTCCTGTGATGTTCCCACAGGACAGTTGATTCTCTTATTTCCTCTCCCCCTGGCCACTGGAATTTCCCCATTATCCTATACCTGCTCTGCAATCAGCTATCACAAGTCATTAGCCCTTTGTCACCTAACACTAAGACCAACAGTCCATTCTGGACCACGCTATTTGTGCTGCTGGAGAGTTGTTAACACCTTTGCCCTCCAGGCAGAGAAAGAGTACTTAAACCCCAGTTTTTGGCTAATCAACTCATAGTACACTGCTGATAATCACTCTTCCACTCTGATTCCGGTTGTGTACTATCCTTAGTCTAAGTCACATCTTTCTTCACTTCTCTACTGGATCAGCAACTCAATTCACCCTAAACTTTCATTATCCATACTTTCCTCCCATTCCCTTCAGTTAGCTTTGTGTGATTGCATGACTACTTGGATCTTGTGTGTGTGATTGCAATTCCCCGAATAAAACACATTTAAGCTCACTTTTGGATCTCTGGCTGGTTCTTCGCAGCTCTAGTACACATGGACATAGGTGTAAAAGATCTTATTAGTCTACCTATCCCTTACAGGCCTCCTCTTTGAGCTAATATTCTCCACCATTTCATGGAGATACTGGACTCCTAAGTCACCCATGTTTTGAGGGGACACAACATCTCAAGAAATAACATAGAGATTCCCTGTGCAAGGAAACTCAGGACAACAGATCCATGAAGACCAAAACATTCTGTGAGAGAGTAGGAGAGGGCCTTCTCTGTTGAAGTACCCTGGTTGTAGAAACTCACCCCTCAGAGCACAATTGGTACTAATATTGGTGTTGTTCTGGCACCAGGTGAAAGCATGACTTTTCATTGAAATCTCTTGGCCTTGGAATGATTTTATCCAAATCTGTATGTGTATTATTACTATAAATTGTTTTAAACTGTTATAAATAATTTTGTCAAATTGTGTACTATCCCTTTGAATTTGTTTGTTGGATTCGTGATTTGTTTGCTTGCTGTTTTATATTATTTGAAATTGTTAAATGAATTTTATTGTACACTGCCATGAGCTTGTATGATATGAAGTGAGATAAAAATATTTCAGTCAGTCAGTCAGTCAGTCAGTCAATATTTTCTCCAAGTCTGCTTCTTGTACATGGTGTGCTCTCTCTCTCTCTTCTGTGTATGTGTGTGTGTATTCTTGGAGCACCATCACACTTATGCTCCCAGCCTAAAGAATTATCCTTGTCATTAAAAGTGTCAGCGTCCCTCTTTATCTCATTGCTTGCCACTTTCATGTTGTATTTGATATCATCTCAGAGAGAGTCTAGATCCAGAGCCAATCATTTATCATCACACAATGCAAACAGACAAGATTTTGGATTTCCTCCTTCTCTGAGAATCTATTTCACATCCACTCCAAGCCAGGCACTAAGAAAGTGACAAAGCTTAGAGGACTGGAATAGGTATTTTTATATCTTGAATTTAAAAAAGAAGAAGAAGAAGAGGGGAAAACAATGAAAGAAAAGGAAATCTAGGGTTAATCATTAGGTAATGCTTTTATTTGAACTCCCAACATATGTAGTTAACTTTTGCAGTTTATTCTTTTGTACAGGTAAAAGTTCAGACTTAAGATGAAATGTGATGATATGGCAGAGAAACAGAAAAGGACTCCATCAGTATGAGAACAAAGTTTGCTACTGGCTTCTGGGAGGCTCTTTCTCAAGTTTTTCAGCAGGAGGCTGGGGACAGCCTTGAAGAGATCCTACTCTCACTAACAGTTCTATCAGTTACGATTCTGGAATCACTGAGTATCAAGCTGGCATCAATTCCACTTGATATATTGGGTTCTTGATATATTGGGTTCAGCCTTTTAGGCCTATGTACTGAGCAGCTAGGAGTCTTTAATAACACTATGCATGCTGAAAAACCAGTGCAACAACAATGCCCAGAAAGTGGTAAATTGGGGGGATAAGAGACCCAGATAAAGGCAACAGGCAAAAGCTGAACTCCTGAACCGTCAGACCTACTTCCAATGGGGTATCATCATTGTAGTTACTCCTGCTGATGCCTCCCCCAAATCTATGTCTTAATTTTGGCAGCACCGCAAAGGAAGGGTTTCCAAAGGGCTGCAGATAGAATTCTGAGAAACAATGGCAGTTTTTTTTCTCCCTGTCACAGAGTGCATTGAGAAGCAAAACTGGACAAAGCACCTGAGCTGGTTGTCCCAGTGTGCCCCATGACTGGGAGAGCTTTGTAGTAAACATTCCTAATGCCCTGATCTGAACACTTCCAAAACTTTTTGTTTGGGGGCACTGCCTGGATTAAACCATGGGTTTGGGGATCACATTCAGTCATTAAAACTATAAATGTGAATTCTATATGTGAAAATGTAAGTCTGGCTTATAGTTTCATAAATATTGAACATGATGGTAGCCAAGATGGGCTTTTCTCATCAAACTCCCAAAATATTCCATGGAAGAACTCCATGGTGAATTCTTGACTGCAGCTACTCTTTCATAACTGACACATGCACAAAATCATGCTTTAGCTTTTCTGATCCTCCAGTCAGTAAGAAATTCCCACTGAAAAAAATCAATATTTCTGTCCATGTGTGTTTTAACTTATGCATGTTTTCCATGCTTTACATTTTCCTACATTTGTACCTAACTGATTTAATCCAAATCTCCACAGGTTCGTGATACAAAATTTTCTAAAACTACTTTAACAACCTTTTACATGTAACTTCAATATACTTTTACTCTGTTTAAATTATTTCTAATTGTTTTAAAGTGGTCAAAGTGCTTTTATTGTGCTTTGCCCTGAGATCTTTAGACAACAGGGAGAGATATAAATATTAATAAACAGAAAAAAACCCAATAGGAATTATCTTAAGGTGAAATACAAACAGTGCTTTTATTCCTCTCCTTTAAGTCCTTTGCTTCAGCTTAGGGAGCACTGGGAAATGTGAGCTTTGCACACATTTCCTTTTTGCCTGCTTAGATCTGGGTTGTTTTTCTTAAACCAGCTACTTTCCAGCATGTCAAAATTATTTGTCAGTATATATGCTTCATTCAAAGCTGCTGCCAATGTTGTTGCAGTTCATGGAGGTTCAGCAGTCCCTGGCTGCTCACTATCATCACTATTGATCTGTCTGCCAAAGCCAACCAAGTTGAACAAAGTTCAGTTTACATAGGATCAGAGAGATGTTGGTGAGTTTGGACAAGTGCAGATGATTGTCAAGTCAGCAGGCTTTAATCATTTGATCAACATTCCTAAGTCCATTGAGCAAAATGAGAAAGGTCCCAATCCACAGGATGAACAGAATAGGGATGGAAGGAATGTATGAAAATATTCAAATAACGGTTGGAAAAAAATGTTTTTCAAGGGCTGAGAAACACTGATGAGATGAATCCTGGATGGATGAGAATCTTTGCAGTTCAAGAATTATTCAGCACAAAACTCATGCATAGGTGTTTTGTGCAAAAAACTCAGCATTTTCTGCACAGGAAACAGTCTTTTCTGCATAGAAAATAATTTCAATGCAGAAATATTGATTCCTGTGCAGAAAATGCTGTTATTGAGAAATTATTCTGTTTAAAATTAACTCATTGATGATTTGCATAGAAACCAACATTTGCTGGACAGGAATTGATATTTCTGCTTTGAAATATTATTTTCCATGTGGAATATGCTTTTTTTCCTGTACGAAACAACCACATGGGAATTTTGCACAGAGTTTGCCCCAAACTGCAAATAGCCCACAAAAAAACTGTGTACTTTTCAAAGACTTTCTCACTGTGGGAAGAAAATTGCTGAAATTACTTGTCACTACCTTTGAAAAGAAAGTTAGTGGAGAATTACATCCTTAGAACGTAAGTCTGCAACCTGTCTGTGCATAAGCAGTTTTTTTCTTTTTAAATAGAAATTTTGGAAAAAATATGTAGATACGTATTTTCGCATTACATCTAAATCTATTTTACTGCTTTAGGCACAGAAAAGATTTCCTTAATAACATAGCATATAAACTTGTACCATTTGTATGAAATTTGAAAATATCAAAATCTTCAGTTTAAATATGTTGGAAGTCCTGACAAAAATGGATTCATTGAATAATTTGGTGTTACAACAATGGGGACAGACAAAGGACACATGTCAGTGTTCCAGGACAGATGAATATCCAATCAAGTTTGACCTTCAGGCTATAACTTCTTCATGGGCAATGAAAATGAGCACTGAGACAGAAGAAATAAATATAATCTCATAATTAAGGTGCCTTAAGTTTACTTATTTTTAAAGGGAGATATTTCTCCAATTTACCACCGCCTTCTTTCCACTCACTATACTAGGGCCATGAAGAATATCTTCAGTTATCAGTTAGTCCTTCCAAACATCAGAAAGTGGCCTGCTTTTCAGGCCTTGATGGTTTTCTCACAAAGAGACATGATCTGTGACTGTGACCTGGCCCTTCTCTCTCTTACTGTCTCTAGTTATCTCTCATTCACCTCCAACCTCATAAAATATGTTAATAGAGACTCTTGTCCTAGCTTTTAACATTAAAGAGAAGACTCCTTCACTTACACATGCATTTTTTTTCCTCGTAATTCATAAATTTAATTGGAACAATGTGACGTGCCACTGCATCCTAAGGAGGATGGCAGAATCCACAATTGCATGGCATTTTGATTTATGGTTCAACAATGCTTTCAGCAGAATCTTTTGACTCCCCCCCCCTTTTTCCCTTTTTTTTTTGCATTCTTTCTTTCTTTCTTTATTTATTTTTAAAAAAATCTCAGTCTGTTTCCCATTTTCCTTCATGTAGCCATCAGTCTTCCTAACATGGTTTTTGCTCCTCCTCACAACTCTATCAACCTGATGTCTGCAATCGTCATTTTAAAAATCATCTGGGAAGCATTTTGATTGCCTTTGACTGTCTTCATTTTCTCCTCTCACCTTCTCCTTTAAGTCTTTTCTTCAAAGAGATTGGGAAGCCACTAAGCAGACAGTCTTTGATCTGGTGCCCCACTTATCCTCTCTAGGCTGACCAAGTCATACAGATGATATTGCATTAACAAGAGAGGATGTTTCCTCTTTTGCTCTTAAGGTAGCTCCATCCCACTGATTTCAATGTGACTAAATTATCTGATTCCCCAAACAACGGCTTTGAAATTATTGTAAATTATGGGACTGTATACTGTATCAAGCAGAGGACGAATTTGGGAACTGAGCAGATGGAAAGGGATTCCTCTCTGAAGCAGATTATCATCTAGTCTGGAGCGGCATGTCAGTTAAAAAAGTATTAGAAGCCTCACCATTTGTGTTTACAATTCTTGAAGTAGAAATATGCTGAAATAAAAATATGAAGGTATAAATATAGTAGTCTAGCATACACACACATACACACACAAACTACACACATTTTTGTACACACACACACACACATAATTTTTTGTTTTGTTTTTTGTTTTAGCTACCAAAAAGAAAGGAAGGAAGGAAGGAAGGAAGGAAGGAAGGAAGGAAGGAAGGAAGGAAGGAAGGAAGGAAGGAAGGAAGGAGGAAAGAAAGAGAGAGAGAGAGAGATCAAATTGGCACAAATTGTTTTGGAGATTCAAAGCAGCCATTTGATTTTCCTGCTGGTAATTCTTCATATATTATTCTCTCTACCAATATTTGTTGCTATCTATAATATCATTTTTGCTGCATTTTTTAAATATTTTGTATACTTATTGTATTTTTAATGTATTTATCATGGCCTTTGGCTAGTACAATAAGTTCATTCATTCATTCTGTTCGTATACCAGTCCTCTCATTCACCTGTGAGTGCCACAGTGATTCCTATCACAAGAACAAAGCAAGTAACTTCCATTCATGTTCTCCTTTGTTGTCACTAGAAAAAATCTTCCAAAAGCTGAAAGATAAGTGAATGTGTTGTAAATATGCATATTAGTTGTCCCTAAAATGTCCCTCAGCTCAAACAATTTGGATGTTCTTGGCAACAACAAGCCCTGAGGTGAAAATGCTGCTGGTGAATGCCAAGTTGATAAATTGCAAGCTAGCTGCCATTCAGGAGTTGATACAGAGACCTGGTTGGATGAGGCTGGGATGGTTAATCTTTCTCAGCTTTGTCCACTAGGGTTCTCTGTTCAACAGGATGTAAGACCTGGAGTGCGGGGAATGAATTTATCTATTGAAGTCCTCCCCCCTCCCACAATGACCAGATGCCCTATCCTGCTATTTTTTGGGGTCCGAGGATGTTTACTTGAAGTCAGCTGGCTGGCTGGGATAGATTAGAGAACCTATTTGGGTTCTGCCCACCCTGCTGCTCAACAGTCTCCCTTCCAGAGCTAGCCAGGGTGATCTTGGGGTTGGGGTTGGAATCTTCCTGGCTTCTAGTGCTGGGGATTTCAACATCCATGCTGAGCCTGCTCTGTCAGGAGTGACTCAACATTTCATGTCTGCCATGACAACCATGGGTCTGTCACAACTGACATCCTACTCATGCTCCTGGGCACGCTCTGGATCTTGCTTTTCATAGTCAGTGGGGGTGAATATGATCTGGGACTAGAGGAATTGTATATAGTTTGATAGTTCTTTTGTCATGGGCAAGTCATCACCTGGTGGAATTTAGAATTTCTGAGACTCAGAACCTCTGTAGAGATGGGAGACCCATTAAAATGATCCATTCCAAAAGGCTTATGGATCCAAATGGATTCCTGATGACTCTTGGGGAATTTCCTGCTGCCTTGTCAGGTGATCTTGCTAAAGTCCTGGCCAACCTCTGGAATATAGAAAGGAGAGGCATTTAGAATTCTTAGTCACAGAGCTGTTTGGCCTCAGTAAATTACAAACCCCAGAATTCCACAGGATGATGAAAGTGGAATAATAGCACTATAACAGTGTAATGTGGAAATGGTCTATGTCTTTTTTAATTATTGCAAGCTGATTTGAGTCTTGATATGGAAAAATGATGATGATGATGATGATGATGATGATGATGATGATGATGGGGTAGAAATCATGTTCTCCAATGGCTTCATGATGCTTAGAGAGGCTTAACTGATACCTTTGCCTTTCCCATTTTTTTTTTAAAGTCTTCCAAAATCTCTCTTGAGAGGGATGGTTTGGCATGTAATTGGTGTTTTGGAGGTACCATACCCAAAACATACAAAAGAAAACTACCTCAAAAATAACTAAAAATGATTGTAATATTATTTTTTGTTTTGGAAGAACATCAGTGTGTGGACCACATCAGGTAGGGAGGAACAGAAAGAAAAAAAAATGGCCCTCATACCCTCCATGCATGCTCATCCCAGGGATAAATACACAACAGTTAACTGGCTGAGTGTAACATCTAGGAAAGGCAATAGCAGCTCTAGCCAGCCAGAGGCTTCTCGTCATATTGAAGTCTCTTTGGGTGTTGAGCACTAAGCTTCATGAAAAACCAAGAATTTTGCTTGATGTTCATCTGAGAATGTTAGTTTTCTGTATCTGTCAGATGATTATACTTCTGACACATGATGCCAAGTATCAGTGAAAAGGTCTCCCAACAATTCTTAAAAATGTAGGAGTAGCTTTGGGATGAGATGGGGAAGGGAAGAATCCAGAATCACCTATCTTTCCCATCATATGAAGTATGACCCTTGGTTGAGACCATCTCGTTTATAAAGAACAGTAGATTTCATTGCCCTACAGACATCACACTGGCACAGCCTGGTTCCCTTCAGAAACAGCTCAGATGATAGCTATATTGGAAGAAATGTTCTTGTATAAACAAATACCAAATCTAGTTGTTTTAATGATATGCCAGTATTTGTTGAAAACATGGTTGAAAGCTAGTTCACCTAATTTAGCAAACCCCACTCTATTATAGTAAACTGTGCTGCATTTTATGATGGAGAGAGAGTGGGGTGTGTCATTATATCATATGCTAACAACCACATAAAGCCAGAATTCGGCCCTGTCCGCATGTGGAGGGGGAAATGGGGGAAAACGTGCTGAAACGGAGCTTACCGGCAGCCGGGTAAGTCCGTCCCCATGCGGAGCAGCACAAGCTCGCTGTTCCGCAGTCCTCCGGTATCCAAAATGGCAGCTTCTGGCTGGCGGAGGCTCTCCACCAACTGGAGAAGCTCGCCAGCCGGAAGCTCCCCCCCGGCAGATCTGCAGGTATGCACTGGTGCACACCTGCAAATCTGCTCCGGAGCGTGGGAACGGAGTGGCATGGAGTGGTCACAGATCATGTCTCTTTGTGAGAAAACCATCAAGGCCTGAAAAGCAGGCCACTTTCTGATGTTTGGAAGGACTAACTGATAACTGAAGATATTCTTCATGGCCCTAGTATAGTGAGTGGAAAGAAGGCGGTGGTAAATTGGAGAAATATCTCCCTTTAAAAATAAGTAAACTTAAGGCACCTTAATTATGAGATTATATTTATTTCTTCTGTCTCAGTGCTCATTTTCATTGCCCATGAAGAAGTTATAGCCTGAAGGTCAAACTTGATTGGATATTCATCTGTCCTGGAACACTGACATGTGTCCTTTGTCTGTCCCCATTGTTGTAACACCAAATTATTCAATGAATCCATTTTTGTCAGGACTTCCAACATATTTAAACTGAAGACTTTGATATTTTCAAATTTCATACAAATGGTACAAGTTTATATGCTATGTTATTAAGGAAATCTTTTCTGTGCCTAAAGCAGTAAAATAGATTTTTAAAAAGCACGCTGCGCGACCACTTCGGGTCGCTTCGGAGCAGACTGAGGTGCGGAACTGTGACAAGTAGTCTGACCCAGTCCGCTCCCAAGGTGTGGACAACCTCCGTCAGAGGTCGCACCACGCTGTACTACTTACCCCGTGTGGAAAGGGCCTTCATCTGCCATTGCTCTATCCTTAGCAAGGGTCTGAACTCATCTGGATGCAATTTACAACATTGACAACATTAGATCCCCTGCTCCCCATAGCCTTTTCCACTGTGCCATTTAGTTCCTCCAGTTTTCAGTTGGGTCAACAGATTTTTCCTCTCCTGAAAGAGAACAGTGGTAGACAACAAATATTGGGATGGCTGGGATCTTGAAATCCATCCTTTTCAGTAATTTAGTACTTTCTATGGGCATGACTCCATTCTTAAAACAGTGATAAGGAAGAGCTTTATAATGTCTACTACCTTAGTATATATATTTTTTGCATGTTAAGAAGGGGAGAATTAAAAGATGTTATTGATAGTACTTAGTATTCTGCTAGAGTTTTGCCCATGAGTGCTCAAAGCCTTATTTCATTAACATGCATTATTTCAGTAATCCTTCTGACAACCTAACAACATAAATCATAATTGTTACCCCATATTACAGATATGTGGGAGAGGCTGATGGAACAATGGCATAAATATAGGTACCTAATAAATCCATACCGAAGGAAGAGTTCAACCGTACCAATTTTTTTTGGGGGGGAGGGGAGGCGAAGATTGGTTCTGTCCAGGTTTATTTTCGATAGCTCCACAGCCAAGCAACTATTTCAATATATACAGAATGAGTATCCATTTTTTTCTTAAAATGCAAGTATTAACTGCAGGGGACTTTTCTATCAAATTTAGAACACTGTGTGTTTTAGTTTTACCTGGATAATATGCTCCTTTAAGTAAAGTGTTGTATAGACCACAGCCATTTCCATACTACTGAGGCCAAAGAGCTCCCTGGCTGAGAATTCTAAATGCCCCTCCCTAAACTGCAAACCCCAGGATTCCATAGGATCTTGAAAGTGGAATAAAGGTACTATAACAGTGTAGGATGGAAATGGCCCAATACTTCTCTGTATCAAAAATTTCACCATGCAATGTTAGTGTGACAGAGAAACAGAAGCTTTTCTTTTTCCTAGCTTTCTCTCCAATCTGCTACCTTTCTAAATATAGTGAGATTGGGATAAAACATCTTTATTTTATTGTATTTAATGCCTGAACAAATCATTACCAAAGGTCCTTCCCTCTACTGGGGGAGATTATAAGTGTTTCTGCAAAATTTTTAAATAACTTTTCACACTTTCAGGATTTTGTGTGTGTGTGTGTGTGTGTGTGTGTGTGTGTGTCTGTGTGTGTGAGAGAGAAAAAAACTAATTTGCATGAAACCAACATTTTGTGCAGAATACATTGTATTTTGGCATACAATGAACTGTACTTTGTACAAAAGCTTTTTTAAAAAAACAAATATTTTCTTTTAAAACTTAAAAACTGGTGGCTGGACGTCGTCTCAACAGAGTGTCTTGCCGGAACAGCTTTCAGAAAGGTAGCACTGTTAGTTTGTTTCTTTACAAAAAGAAGGTAGGAATCTTGTCACACCTTTAAGAGTAACAAATTTTCTTTTTTTCATCCCTGGCTTCTGAAGAAGTGAACTGAATCTATGAAAGCTTATGCTGAAATGCTGTGATGTATCAGATAGTTCTGATTTCAAGGAACTGAGCTTAGAGGTTTCAAAAGCTTTATTCAGGCACACCTTGGCATTGCTAAGACTAAAACAATACTGAATTTGCAGTGCTATATAAACTACTACAGTTTCAAAATTAGCACACACTAACAAACATTTGATGGAAAGTTGAAGGCTTTCATGACTGGAATCCATAGGTTGTTGTGGGTTTTCCAGGCTTTGAGACCGTGTTCTATTAGGATTTTCTCCTGATGTTTTGCCTGCATCTGTGGCTGGCATCTTCAGAGGATCCTCCGAAGATACCAGCCACAGATGCAGATGAAACATCAGGAGAAAATACTAATAGAACACGGCCTCAAAGCCCGGAAAACCCACAACAACCTAAACATTTGATGGTTTATCCAAACAACATATTTCCCGTTCTTTCTGTCCCATTTTCCCACTCAGCTCGCCAACTGTCTGACCTTACAGCTGTGCCTGCTCACTGTCTTATTATAGATCATTACAATAACATTTCTGTGTTCCCAGCTTGCCTAGCCATCAATGGATCCCATCATCCTCCGCTACATAGCAAGGCACACAAGCACTAAAATGAAGTCATCTACCTAAAAACATGGCAAGGAGGTCTCAGCCAGCCTGACAAATACACTAGTTAGTCTTAAACATGCTGGAAGGCTCCTTCCTTTGAAATGATGAACTTGTCAAAAATGAAGAACCATTTCTTGTCAAAAGAAAATTTGGAACAGTTGTTTAAGATTCAAATCGGATCTCTCACCTTCCTCCTAAGTAGACCAGTCCTAAGAGCATGGACCCATTTGTGTGCATGCAGATCTGCTTGCTTTTCTCTTTAGCTCTTTCATAAACTCGTACAGTGATTTGGATTTCACTTGGGTCATGTCCATGAGGAAAAAGAGAAACAAAGAAAGGTTTTCTTAAATGCTGTTTCTCTTGGAGAATAAGGAGGAAAAAGGATGCCTTTGACAAGCATGGTGTAAATTACTGTGAAGCAACATGTGTCTGGATTCCAAAGAGAAGGCTTCAAACCCTACTTCGCTTTTCTATATCAAGTAGTTAGTACTCTTTATTTTCTTGGCACACAACCTTTCCTTCTCCCTAACAGCATTAAATTTGTGTGTTTATTTAAAATATCCACGTCTTACACAATTTAAAAAGAGCTCTTTCATTTATTTACACAAACTAGTGCTGTAAAATTGATACGTTCTATGGCACTTTTGAGTCAAGCCTGCTATTTTATATCCCTAATATAAGCCTATCATAATTTGGCTCTTGATCAGTATACACTATTTTTGTTCTATCACTGGGACTTGGATGAGGATGTCTCTTTCCCCACCAGGATGAGGTTGGACTTATGTATCATTCTCAGCAGGACTCAGAAAATGAAAAGGTGGCAAAGATATCTGTGGACAGAGGGACCATTCATAATGTACGGTACATCTGTGAAGAATATTGTACTACATATGTGCAAATTTCATCTGTTTTTCATGCTTGCCTAATGCTTCCTTTGAAGATAAAGTTTACATATAGCTATTAGCAGGGTTGGAAAAGTTACTTTTTTGAACTATTTCCATCTCCATGACTCCCTGAGACAACACAGAGTTGTAGTACCAAAAAATGTGTTTCCAAGTATTGGCTATGAGTGATGGTGGTTATACGGATTTTGTATACTGGTGCTGTTGTTGAATTCCTTCAAATCCTTTCCAACTTCTGGTGACCCTAAATTTAACTGATCATTGAGTTTTCTTGGCAATGCTTTTTTCAGAAAGGTTTTTGCATTCTTCTGAGGTCAAGAGACTGTGAGTTGCCCAAGGTCATCCAGTGGGTTTTCATGACTGAGCGGGGATTCAGACCCTGGTCTCCAGAGTCATAGGCCAATGCTCAAACCACCACACCACGCTGGTGTCCTTCTTCTACACTACATAATGTTGTAACAATATTCTGAATATAGACTGTGAAGGAATGAGAATTTTATCACATTGAAACCTTGTTTTCTGGGATATATACATATAATGAATTTTTAATGTTCTTTAGAAATTGTTTTCAAATAACTTATTTCTTTAATTGAAGTTTTGTTTTTGTTTTTTTCTGGTTTTTTTTTTAAATATGTTGTTAGCTATCTTGATTCTCAATAACAAGGGAAAGGTGACATATAGATGAATAAAACAACAACCACCAGAACAAGAGACTTGAGAAAGCAGAAATGTCAAATTATTCCATCGCTAGATTTATTCTTTAAAGAACTTAACCGCTAGAAATCAGGGTACCCAGAAAATTTCCTTCATCAGTGTATACTAACCCAAACCTTGAGGGTCACTTCAGAGGCCATGCTTTCAGTTGACACCAAATGAAACATATTGAGTAGCTTACTACTACAAGGGTGGATGGCTTAGATGTGGTACACTGCTTCTGAAAAGATCTTCCCAGAAAACTTTCTTTAAGGTTAGATGCATGAAAAACTGTTGCAGCTGATGAGATTTGGGGCATGACAGGCTCTCTTATATATCAAGGTACCCTGTCAAGGTTTCCCCAAGCCTTCCGAGAGTTCTCATCTCTAGTGTGAGACCAAGTCATTAAAAATCTTTTTTTTTTTTTTTTTTGCAGGGGCAGGGGTGAGATCATGTTTCTACAGTTTGTACAAAATGCCTCCTAGTAGAACTAATGTTTTTTTCCCTACTCTTTTTATAGCTAAGCACAGATAAACAGCAGGTTAAATGATCAAAAGATTTCAAACAATCCAACCACTTTAACTGTTCTTTTTTTTTTAATAGTACATGATATAAGGCAATATTTACCATAATTTAATCTTGTTGCACATTGTACCTTGTTTACTATGGGAGGATAAACGAAGTTAGGATTTCCATCCTTAATTTTGATGCTTGATGAAACATCTGATTTTTTTCATTTTCCAAGAATATTTTTAAAAATCTGTATCCCCCCCTTTTTAATAATTCATTTTGTTCAGTGCATTTTAGTTCTCTGCTTTTATGCTTCTCTCTGCAATGTTTCCATTCTAAATGAGTTTTATGATAAAATGTTTTGTTTGCAATTTATTATTTTAAGTCACAAGCCACATGGAAAACATTGTCAGCAAGAGTCCTGGAAAAAATATTGCACAATTTTAGTGTTGATTGATAAATGCTGATCAAAGTCAGCTGAACAATATTGACATAAGAGCAGGGATTTTGTTCTTAATGGGAGTAAGTAAATACACATGTCGTATTGATGGGCACTTAGGCTGTACATCAATTATTTACTTACTCATTATTATTTATTAAAGAATAATTTTCCAATCAATTGCTCTAAAGGCTGTATATAATAAAAACTGTCAACAAATGTCAGTCATAGCTTCTTGGATCAAAATTACACATTTGATGACCAGTCATGAAATGATGAGACCAGACACAGAAAATTGGGTTAAATATTGGGTTATTTGACCTAAGCTATTTAAATTGAGTTGGTCTGGAAGTGGAACAAGAGCAAGGAACAACCTGATGTGGGTCCAGCTGAGGCCAGGTGACTATCCCCTTAGCCTTCCCTTAGGTGAAATAGCTCAGCCCTGAGGACAATTGAAATACTTGGGATGATCTCTACTTGGGCATAATTGAAAGGTAACCCAGAGAACTCCAACCCAAGCCTCAGAACTCTACAAGAAAGAGCCCAAATCCCAGGTTAGCCTCAAGGGCAACCTCCTTCTTTAGCCCCTGAGATGCAGAACCCTAAAAAGGGAGTTCCAGAGCCTTACCCTACACCAAAAATGTCTCAAAGGTGATCTGCAAAGTCTTAAATTCTTATATTCTCCTCCTGCTACCTGCCACAGACAAGGGAAGAGTGTCTGCTTATTCCCTTTTCTCCCACCAGGCCAGCCAACGCTGCACTTATCCCCTGTTGTAACTCCCCCAGGAGCAACACATTTCTCTCTCCTGTCAGATGAATGCCCTCTGTATAGTAGAGCTCTAGCTGTTGGAAAACTATATTAGGGTGTGATAGAAAGTGTTCCAAACCCCTTCCCAGGGTACTGCAAATCTCCCTATTGTTGGCCTCCTGTTGGAATGATCAACGTGCTTCAGATTACCAACCCACACAAAACTTGTCGTGACAAAATGACAGAGGGAAAAGAAAAGCAAGCGAAACTCCAGGTCAATGACTTTCTTATAAGCCAGAAATTGCTCAAAGGCTGTAAAACAAGGACTTTGCCTGTCAGCAAGCCCAAGTTATTCCCACCAAGGTGAATGATTAAAACATCAAGAAGCAGCCCAGTGCACTCCTCAAACAAAAGAGGTGATGGACCGCTCCACTGAAGGCCTCTTCTGCCAAGCCGCTCCACCATGGCAACATCACTCAATCTCATATGAGCCCCCAAATGCAGTACACAGTACTCTGTGTACTCTGGCTGCAGATTAGGATCCATTGTCTTCCCATACAGCATTTAGTGAAACAGAAACACACTAGTATAACAAGAACACTTTCAGTATGGAAGATGATGCACATATATCATAGCTGCAGTTGATTTCCAGTGCCTGGTGTGCTAGATCACATGCAGTCTTAAGCCCACTGCAGAAGCATAGGAGCTAGGCCGAGGGAATGTGATGGGGCGATCAGGTTTAAATAACCTACAGCCCTACCCCAATCAGATGAAGTGATCTGGCATCAAGCATCAGTCACAAAGCACCGTGGTCTGTCTCATGGAGCCATCAAATAGTTACCTTCCCTCAGCACATTTGCCCCATTATTATAATAATAATTATATTTATTCACTAACTGGAAGTTAAATAATAAGAAGAAGAAGGAGAAGGAGAAGGAGAAGGAGAAGGAGGAGGAGGAGGAGGAGCAGGAGGAGCAGGAGGAGGAGGAGGAGACGACGACGACGACGAAGAAGAAATAGTAGTAGTTTATTTCTTACCTACCACTCCCCAAGGCGGGGTACAATATAAATTAAAATACAATTAAAATGCATCAAAAGTTAATATCATATCATGCAGTGATATCATTCAGTCTTATCCGTTGGCATACACTTGGATTTGCCCATCTTTGCAGCAGCAGTTTAAACCTCTGGTGCTAACTGTCTGAAGAGACCCAAAATTAAAAAAAAAAAAAAAAAGGTTTCCTGAGTAGGAGTTTTTGTGCTCTTGCTCCCTATTTAGCTTTCACATTCACTCAGCTTACAGTAGTTTTTAATGTCTTCCTTCTTTCAATCTGACTATCCAGTTTTTGATTCTGTGCTCAGTGAGTTATTAATTGCCTTCATCAATCAATGATGCCCTTCGTAATACTATTATTCGATCCCTGTATTACTACCTGTCACAAGTTCCACCTGTGAAGTGCCTGAAAGCATCCATTAGATAGCTATTGAAAATGTATATTCACAGAGAAATTTCAGCCCACAGGTAGAAATTCCCATCATTTGTACTGCTTAAAGTTCTGCAAATCTCTGAGGAAAAAAACAAAGCAAAACATTTTTTTCCCTTTGTTTCGCTGCTGTGACATCATTCACTGGAAGGATGATGACAGTAGACAAAAAAAGCAATATCTTACTTCAGAGTTGGATTCTTTTTGCCTACTACCATCTAATTCCTGCAGTGCACAAGCACATTTAAAGGAAAAATACACATTTAGGCCATTTAACCATGGAGAAAAGAAATACAGTTTGCAGGAAAAAAGGGCATGGCTGGAATCCTCAGCCTCCATGCCCCCAAATTTTCCTGCAGTCCCTTAGCATACTGCTACACCAGCAAAAGAATTACGTCATGCTTACCCTCTTGTGTGCATTATCTAGCTGTAATCCTTACAAAAAATCCTGTCAGAGAAGTCGCCACTATTATCCCTCATGTATATACCCAACATTTCTCTTTCCCCCAGTCCTGCCCCTTTTCTCTTGGCTTTTTGATACACTGATGTTGCCCACGTACAACACACATACAAACAACTTCAGACTGAGTCAGAAAGTCAGCTGGGAATGATTGGAGATGGAGACCAAAATACGTCAAAGACCATGAAGTGCACAGCAGTTCCCTGAGACTTCAGCCAACACCCTGAGAGCTGGCAACCTTATATGTGTGCAGGATTTTAACCTTACAGATCTTAAAGAATACAAAAGACATCTAAAATATGTAAAAAGCCTCTGTTGGAGACATACTTCTGTATCTGGTATTCCAGATACATCACACTCATCATTTAAGTCCACAGCTGTCAAACGCTTGACTCCAGTAATTTTTCCAAGGTAATGCCACACCCATCTATGATTACATGCATCCATAAATATTATAGAGGGAGATGAGGGCAATAAGGAATATTGTATAGTCCTGGCATTCATTCAGAGGAACTCATAGAAGAAACCAAAAGAAGGACCTATCATTTAAGGAACAGTGCAGTATTGCATGTATGTAATGTACTAGTACTAGGCCAATACAGAAACACCTGTTATTTAACCCTTAAAAGAGAATAACTCTATTTTATTTGTGCCCATTACAACATTTTTTGGTACCATGATTCAAGTTGAAAACCCTCCACACAAAATAGCACTGTTACCTACCTGTCCCCGTTTTACTCAACATGTTGCCTTTTCCTCAGTTCTCCAAATCTAAGGCCATTGCCACACTACACTGTTGTAGTGCTATTATTTCACTTTTAACATCCTTTCGAATCCTGGGGTTTGCAGTTTAGGGAGGGTCATTTAGAATTCCCAGCCAGAGAGCTCTTTAACCTCAGTAAACTAAAAATCCCAGAATTCCACAGGTTGCTGAAAGTGGAATAATAGCGCTATTACAAGTATAGTGCAGAAATGGCCTCTGAAGATATAGTGCGTTTTAGAATGAACCTCTCTGCCAGCTTCGGTGAGTCTGACTCCATCACATATGGAGAAGTGCTGCTGACTGAACAGAAAGGATAACACTGCTTATCATTCGATAGCAGTATTTTTCAATGTTGTTGAAATTTTTTTTCCCTCTGAACCATTAAAAAGTTTTGATTTCAAAGTATTACCCAGCCATATAGCTTAGCAAATGTTCATTTTCCAGTACTATTCATCACCAGAAACTGTTAGAAGGAAACATATGTGTCGTCAGCAGTGCTGAATACACAATGATAAACAGCCTTCCAGGCCTCCTTGAGGGATACTACAGGTGTGGCTACACACACCAAGTGTAACACATTCGACTTGTGCTTTAATAATGCAGCAGAACAACCGCACACTGTAGAGACAGAGAGAGAGGGGAAATATAAAACTCTTATTTTAGACCATCACAAATCTCCAAAACTGGCAAAACACCATAAAAAGGAAATAAAGAGGATCCAGTATGGTGGGGTTGGGACTAAATCAATAGAAATATGTCTTAAAGGTTGACAGATAAAATTGGAGGGTTTAAACTTTTACACTTTCCACTGCCATAAGCCGGGTTCTCTTTCTTTCCGTGAAAACGGTTACAAATTGCAGAAACTAAACAAATCCCACCGTCCAAAATCCTAAAGACTTTCTATGAATCCCTAAGAGGGTATAAACATGGGCGTGACTACCTGGGTTTTGTGAGTGGCTTAAAATACAGCAATGGTTGTTTCTGTTTGGAATACCAGACCTGAATAGGGAGGGGTGAACATTCAATTTGGCTTTTTTTATATAAAGAAAGACATCTTCCTAAATTGCAAATTTCTTCCTATACTTGCTTGAAAGAATTTGAGGTGTTTTGTTTTTTAAATTCATATTTGAGAATGCAGTACTTGCAGTTTTTATCATTCCAGATTCATGGGCTGGAATCCTCTATTATTATAGTATACATTGCGTAACTTTATGTATACTTAGTTACAAAGCAGAGGTGTTAAGAAACCCTGTTAGTGAACTATAGAAATGCGAACTGGGACACTGACAAGAGTGTTGCAGTGCACATCAGCACTTCCTAGCTGGTGTCCTGGTGCATAACAGAATCAATGCACATTGGTCTTTTTGTGCATCGGCCCCAGTGTACTTTGGTTACTTTGTTGGCTCCGCTATGTAGTAATATAATAGAAGCCCTTTACTGGATATAGACATTATGGGACTTACCTGTTCTAATTCCCACAGATCTAAAACCACTTAGAAAGATGTAAGGCTTCAGGATTTTGGCTGTTCTTAAAGTTCTTCCATTGAATTTTTCTGTATTCTACCATGTTTATATTTGTTATTGTCATGTACCTTCAAGATATTTCTCACTTACGGAAACCCTCAGGTTATGGAAACCCTCGTGCATATCATGGGGTTTTCTTGGCAAGAAGGTTTGCTGTTGCCTTCCTCTGAGGTTGAAAGAGCATGATTCATCCATGGTTGAATGTGAAATTGAACCCTGGTTTTCACAGTCCTGCTGGAATATTGGATAATGGCTATCCCTCCCTACTGGCTCAGGACTCCTTTGCCCAACTGAAGATGATCAGATCAAAAGAAGATGGGTCTTATGAGCAAAATAGGGAATTCTAGCAGTTACAGCTGTAGTTCTTGAAACTTCCTTATCTAAACAACCATTTAATATATAGGAGCTCTGTCCTCTTTTCCTACTGGCCATTATGTGGAGATGCCATAGTTGAATGAAAAGTGCAATCCTGTGCATGTCCTCTCACAAGAAAGCCTATTGGATGGATTTATTTTTTAGAAATCCAAATAAGTGAATATGGAACTGCAATGTGATCCTAGGACCTCCTATGTGCAAAGCATGTATTCTGTCACTGAGCTCTGATCCTTCCCTTAGGATCCTTTCCAGTGTTTCCCAGGCTGGCTTGGAAACTTTTCAATGAGAACTCTTCCTTCTTATCTTTGAAAAGATTAATATTTATCTAACTGCACAATTGAAATCAGAGTTCTAGATCTTGTGGGAGGTTCACACAAATAGAACTGGCTCTCGGTGGCCATTGCCGGTTCTCCAATGCATGGAGGTAACTAGGACATCAACAAAGGAGGAGGAGCTAGTGTGCTCATTTCTATTTTACCTCCTACAATTCTATTTATGTGGTGGATTAGAATGATGAAAGAGGCCATGAAGCTTTCTCGTTTGTAGTATATATGTGACCATCATGAAGGCACATCAGGAGAAGGAGATGCAAACAGTGGAAGGGGAATTAAGTTGGAAGGAGGGGAGGAGAATCAAGCTGGAAATATGCATGATCCATCTCCACAGTTAATTTTTGAAGTACACCAGCTTAAATCAGAATCTCAAAGGAAACAACTGCAAGGTAAAGCAAGGAAGTGGAATAGCTAGGGCAGAGAATAGATCTTTAACCTGACTTCCCCATGACTATTCCCAGGATGAGCTAAATAAGCTTCCCCTTTAAAATACTATATTATCCTTTTAAAATATGGTGACTATTTGGTGAAACCTTATTCAAGCTTAAATACATTTCTTCTAGGAACATTATGTGAGGTATTTTTATGCAGTAGGAAAATATAGAGTGAAGTGGCTGGATTAGCAGAACAATTTCCTACACAGAACTGAAACCTTGCTAATCAACGTTAAGTAGCCAGCTAATGTATTTATGTAATAAATGAATCAATCTCAAATGCATATTTTACCATGTGGATTTAATTTAATATCCCAGCATGCAATTAAATGCCATTATTTATTGACAGTGGCTTGAACATGTAATTGGTGATTTGATATTACAATTGATGCTTGGTGCCCCAGAACTATTTTTCCAAAATGCTCAGGGGGAACATGAATTCATCCCATGGTATTCTCAGGCTTGTCTGTAGAATGTCCAAGACACTGTAATAACCAGGTTCTAAAAAGATACATTCCTGAGGTTTGGCCACCAAATTGCAGAATGAGTTCCTCTTTCCAAAGCATTAGCAGTGAGCTCCTGCATAAACTTTTCCATCATGAACTTCTTGTACCATAGATGAAACGAGCACAACTATATAATGAAACAAACCTGCCTTTATCTAGCCTGTACAATTACAGGATGTAGACAGTTTAAACTACAAGGGCTTTCTGTGCCAAAAATGAAGAAATTTGCAAATTTTAGAAAAAAATCTTATCAAAAATGAATCAACTGAAACCCACCCCTATTGTTCTGGCAAAATGCAACTGGTACAGCTACTGAGAATATGGAAAGTACTGTGTTATGCTTGCTTCCATTATAGGGTTATAAATAATGTAATAACAAATAATTCCCCTGCTACTAAAGGGACAGCAAACTTAACCTACCATGAACATGGTTGAATGTGGAAAGATTCAACTCCAGAATTTTAAGACTTAACATTTAGGGCTTTATGCGTAGATGGATGAATTTCACCCACATTTTTTAAAACAAGTTCTTTCCACTCCAGATATGGGGGAAAAAATGATTTTTGGTAAATTTTTACCAGGGTTGAACTGTGGCAAAATTTTCATTTATCCTAGTAGGCATAGTCTTTAATCCTTTCCAGTAATTTGAGGAGTTTCCAGATGAAATGAAACCAGGACTGGAAACCAGGAAGATTCCCTTATCTTAAACACACCAAAGAGGACTTTTTATTTTTATTTTTATGGAAACATCCTTGAAACGAAAGGAATCTCAAAACATTTGCCACAAAATTTATTCTTCTCCAATTGCAGTGAGGTTTTTCAGAGTTTTGGAAAATCTGTATTACTGTCCCCCCCAATACCAGCATTTTCCTCAGCAGAAATTCTCAAAATGACAACTGGAAGTGGTAGGACATCACTTCTGATCACATTTTTGAGAGATACAGCAGAGAAAAATGGAGGTACTTAGGCTTGCTGTGTTTGAAGTGGGAGTTTGACTTGCTGTGTGTATATGGAGGGGTGAAATTGGTTCCTAATTCCCATGCAGTTTCCCATCTCTGATTGTTTTCTGTACAGAAAACACTGTTTCCACGTAGGAAACCATTTTTCTCTTCAGAAATATCCCCTCCCCCCTTCTGGCTCCAGAAACAAATAAGTCAATTCCAAAAGGTGTGTGGGCAAACTACAAACTGACAACTATCTCCTCTCCCCCCAAAAAGTTTCATTTTTGTAGCAGAAACCAGACTAACTAATGGGTCCTCCTTAATATTGTGAGAGGCAAAAACAATCCTGGAGCTAGATGAACCAGCAACATGGGATAATTCCTATTCAAGCTGCTTTTGTTTCTTTTCTTCAGATCAAGGGTTTGTGTGTGTGTGTGTGTGTGTGTGTGTGTGTCTGTGTCTGTGTCTGTGTGTGTTATGTTTTTCCACTGCAATGAAATAATACACAGTAGCTAAGTTTTTAGGAGACATTTGGTGCTTTTTATCCCTTTCTTTCCAAGAAGTACCACATGTAAATATTCAAAGCATTCTGATCCACTGACCATCATATCCTGGCCTCCATAAACAATGAAATCACAATATTTCAATGCATATTTAGTATATATTCAATACTCAAAATTCTGCCGGAGCAGAATGGACATACATGGATTCATTTCAGTCATTTTTTCCCCCTGTTAATACACAAAGAGTAAATAAGTTCAGTGAGTTTGAAATGTCACCTCTAAATGAGCTGCTACAGACGATAATGTTTAGCTGACATTCTCCATGTGGGTATGACATTCTAGAATTATAATTTTTCTTTTGTGTTTCATATAAACTACTAATACACTGTCTGACTCTTCTTTAATACATGTTTGTAGAGAAAGAAAAAGAAATTGTTCTAAAACATGACATCATGCTATCTCACATTTGTATTATAAACTTTTTATCTACTGGTTTCTTGGCAATGTTCTTTAGTTTACGTCATGTTTATTTCGGCCATACATGCCAATATTTTGAAAATCAAATAACACTTAATTTATTAGTACTGCACAAGAATGTCAAGACATGAATACGTTCCCCATTATAGTAGTATAAATTGGGAATAACCTCATAAGACAAAGTCTGGGGGGGGGGGAATGATCCTTTGAGTTATATGATGCCATGTTCAGCAAACTTTTTAAAATAACTATTTCTAAAACATCTTGTTTTCAGACTTAATAAGGCAGAATACAACTAATAAATTATTCTGCTGGAGGGGAGATACTTTTTTTAAAAAAAGGATGACAAATGACAGATTTCACAAATATGAACAAGATCAGCCACACATGTATGTGAAATGATGTATATACAATTATATGCTCAGAAAACTTGCTGAGACCAAAATCCAGCAGGATACATGATGTGTAGGATAATCACAATACATTGGTGGCCATCTGAAGATATAATGCTGTTTTTCTTACCATGTACTTTGTTGCAGCTATGCCACCAACATTGAGGAATGAAGCAGTTAAGGAAATATTGACTGAGATCCTACACTGCACAAAGTAGTGAAAGAATTCCACAGAAGGAAATCTGTTAGGATTCCCCACTCATCACCCTTGGGACTCATTGTTTGCATGTAACAATGGCCTCTTTTTGGCCCTTTCCACATGTGTGGGGGGGAAATGGGCGAAAACGCCCAAAAATGGAGCTTACCTGAAGCCGGGTAAGTCCGTCGCCACGCGGAGCAGCGCGAGCTCGCTGCTCCGCAGTCCTCCGGCATCCCAAATGGTGGCTTCCGGTTGGTGGAGGCTCTCCACCAACTGGAGAAGCTCGCCAGCCGGAAGCCCGCCCTCGGCAGATCTGCAGGCACGCACTTGCGCTCACCTGCAAATCTGCGTCGGAGCCAGGCAATGGAGCAGCACGGGGCTGCACGCTCCGTGCTTTTTAAAAACCTCGAAAAAGAGGTTTGTAAAAAACACGCAGTGTGGCCAATTCCGGCCGCTCCTGAGTGGATTCTGGTGTGGAACTACAAAAAGTAGTCTACGCCAGTCCGCTCTACGGTGCAGAAGACCTCCATGAGAGGTCGTTCTGCACCATTACAGAAGCCCGGTGCAGAAATGGCCATAGATGATAGAGAGTAGGGGAGGATTCCAGAAATGCTGGCTTATGCCGTCTTCCACCAAGATCTAATCGGGCCTTGGTGGATTTTCCAATCACCTACACTCTCTGACTGCTACTGAATGGACATTCATGGCAGCTATCAGAGCAAAACCATTAGTCCTGGTAGGAGAGTTTTGGCATTACAGAGGGTGGAAAAGAATATCAACCTCCTCAACAACCAGAAAGATGTATATGTGAGTATAAGGTACTTATATCACTCACAGAATACCAGCCAGAACATGGGACAGAAAAGAACAGATGTAAACAGGACATGGGGTAAAGAAATTTTGCTTCTGTGGATTGCACTTGAAAACATATCCTCCAGCATTTGACACATCAAAACCAGGATGTGTGTGGCCAAGCAAGATCCATGTATCGTCAGGATGGCAATAAGTGTTAATGGAGGAGAACCATCAGGCTAGGAGAGGCTACAGCAGTTTGCTTTTGCCAGAGACTACTGAGAAAGACAAGATTTTGCCCTCTCCTCTCCTCGCCTCTCCTCGCCTCTCCTGTTAGCTTAGTACAAACTACTTCTGAATGATTTCCCCTGGTTTGGGTTTGATCTGTGCATGTACATGTATATTTCAAATATTTTAAGACTGTTATCCTGAATCAGGAGTGACAAGCTTGTGGCCTTCCATGATTATTCACCATTGTCTGTCCTAGCAAGGGCTCATGGAAGGTGCAGTCCAATAACAATACTTACCTGGACTCGCATGACGAACGTCACTGCAGAGGAAGGTAAGCTTTTGATGGTCTCCATGGAGTCAGACCAAAGTGTTATTTTTGATTGGTGATAAGCATCAAATCAAGACATGTGATAGGGGCAAAGGAGACAGTGAAGCAGTTCGCCCCCTATACGTGTCATTCAGTGCTCGACGCTGACCCACCCTCCTGCCCTCAATACAGTGTGAGTTAATCTGGTCGCTTTGGGGCTGGATAGAAATTTTCCCCCTTTTCTTAGGGTTGTTTTTTTTTTTTGGTCCAATCCCATACTGTATTTGATGGAATTGGGAAAATCGGCTCTGGGTGTTGTTGTTAAATAGGTTGTCCTTTGGTAGATAATGGGTGATAATAAAATGTCGGTGATCACCTACTGGCACCCATTTGGTGTAAGGCAGGGCTCTGGAACCACCTCTTTAGGGCCCTGCATCCCAGGGGGTTTGGTGAAGGAGGCTACACTTGAGGTTAAACCTGGGAATAAGACTCTCACTTTTACAGCTGTGCAGCTTGGGTGGGAGTCCCTGGGTTACCTTCCAAGATGCTGGACTAGGGAGCAACCACAGCAATTTGGATTGCCCCTGGGTCTGAGGTGTTATTGCCCGTGGGTAGGCTGAGCAGGTTGTCATGTTGTGACCCTAGCATCAGCTGGACTTGTATCATGTCACCCCCCCCCCCCGTATCTTTCAGGTTAATGCAATTTAAATAATACAGGTCAAAATAAAGTGGCCTTTAGTTAACCCAGCTTTGTGTCTGATCTCTTTATTCCATGGTTGAGCATCAAATGAAGCATCAAATGGAGGTCCATGTTGCCTCCATATGTGACATTACCTTGTTAACAATGTGTGACTATTTCCTGGTCACCTGGGGGCTGTTCCATACAGAACTCCCTCCTCCAAAAACATAAGTCCCATTCAAGGGCCGTTTGTCTTGAGCTGAAAGAAAAAGCTGAGTCAATTGTTAAATCTTTTGTGTAAGAGAATGTTGACTCATTTGTTCTTTGAACATGAGAGTGGAACAGAGCCTTTAGTCAGTTCTGGGTTTTCACCCAAGAATCGGTTATTCTTTTGAATACTTCTTTTGTCCTGCTAAATATTCTTTTATTTTCCTATAAGATGGGTTTACTGCCTTTGGCATTTCAGTAGACTAACTTTTTAGAATAAGAAATCTCTCTGTCTTCTTCTCTGTATTTGGATTTGGTTTGTGGTTAATTTGTCTCCTAAGGTTTCTGCCTAAAAGGCACTGAATGTGATTTGTAGCTGAATGTGAATTTGAGTCTGAGTCTTTATGAATTTAGACCAACATTCTATCCACTAGAAGTGGGTGGCCCACTTGGAAGAATCCTCAGGCCAATTTGTTTGCCATAGGGCTTACTTCCTATTTAGAGTAAACTAGAGGGTTTTGCATGTATGTTAAGTAGTGTGTTTTGGGAGTGGGGAGTCTGAAGGGTATTGCAAACATGAATTCTCACTCCTGGAAGCTTCCAAATATAATCATTGACTAAATTGAGACATATCCAGGACCACCTGGAGAGAATGCCCGGTGCTACAAGAACATTCTTAAGGATGCATTCCAAACTCAGGCTTCAGTTTAACCACCCCAGCACTAGACTATATGTGTGTGAGAGAGTGTTGGAAGAGACCACAAAGACCTTCCAGTGCAACTGCTTACCTGCAGAGTAAGGAATAAAATAACAATAACTTTAGAATTATTCTAAAGGAGGAAGAGTGAAAACAGTTGACTGCATATATGTCCCACTGAATATCCAGCCCTCTTCAGAAGATCTTTGAAGCCCAGCAATTCCCTAAAATTACATTCTCAAATCAGCTAGTAAAAATGCTCAAATACATACAAAAACATGCTAGTGTTCATAGATTACTCCATACACACCACTATCTCCCGTATTCCTGCAGTACACCCAACCTGCTGAATCTCTAACTAGAAGTATTATCACATCACTTCTGGTTCAGCCAAGAAGTGTCCTTCTGACTCAGCAGAGATATGTGGAGGCGGAGGTTGCACATTGACACTTCACTGACATTTAAGGGCCTTTCTGCACTATACTGTTATAGTGCTATTATTCCACTTTCAACATCTTGTGGAATTCTGGGGTTTGTAGTTTACTGAAGCCAAAGAGCTGAGAATTCCAAATGCCCTTCCCTAAACTGAAAATGCCAGGATTCCACAGGATGTTGAAAGTGGAATAACAGCATCATAACAGTATAGTGTGGAAAGGCCCTTACATTCATTCAGTTTGGTCTGAATCCCACTGAAGTCAATAGCATTTCCCTCCGAGAAGAAAGAATGTTGTACTGTAAGACACACATATTGTTTTGAAATGTTAGACGTGGAAAGGTGTACACTCACTAAAAATGTTACATATTTTCTGACTTCAGATGATGGTAGACGTGAAGCTATCTTTTGATATCAAATTAGCAGTGCCATAAAAAAAGACATTATTCTAGTACAAGCAGTATAATGATGCATCTTGATGATAATGACGGCAACAATGAAGCTTTTCCCCAAAAATCTGAGACTCTAAGTCACTTAGACATTAAAACAAATTTGCTTTAATTATAACAATTTGATTAATAAATCATAGAAATTAAAGTTATACTGTGTTATACAGGTAAAGCACAGAAAAGGTTATTGTTAAATGTAACCAGAATGTCAACATGATTTGAAACAATTGAAAATAGACAATGAAAAATAAATAAAAGCAGGTTAAAAGTATACCTATTAAAAGCAGTATATCATCCTATTGAATGCTCTTTCTTTTTTAAAAAATAAGATTTTCAAAAAAATACATTAAGAATTACAGAGACTGAAAAAAAAAGAAAAGATAAAAACTGAAATGCAATAAAGTAAAAATTAAAAGATGCAGAACGGTAATAAATAAAGGAAGGAAAAAAAAACAAGAAGAGAAGAAAAAAGAATTTATATATGAATATAGTTATTCCTGCCCCTCTCTTCCAAATTATAACATATTCTCTTCTTTCAATAGCCTATTCTTTATAACCATCAAACCCAAAAGTTACCAAGTCATTTTTTTTGCACTTTGCAGAAAGTCTATAAGGGGTTTCCAGCCCTTAAGAAATGTCACTAATAACCTTTGTCTAATCAAATGAGACAATCTATCAATTTTTGCTACATTTATCAGTTTCAGCAATGATTTCTTCACAGTGAGTAGCGCTATATTTGTTCATACAACCTTGCTGCTCTGGTCATACCTTGAAGCAATCTTTCCTAGCAGTACATCCTTTAATCCCAAACAAACAGTTCTTTTTTTTAATTGAATATTAATCTTTAAAATTTTCTGCATCAGTGTGTGTATTTGAATCTAGTTTTTTAAACCTTTTTCACAAGTCCACCACACATGGTAAGAAGTCCCTTCATGTTGTTCACATTTCCAGAAAACATTAGGTATGCCTTTATACATACATTCTGGACAATTTATCTAGAGTCATATACCAGCAATAGATCACTTTGTAAAACTTCTCTTTATGATCATAACATAATGTAAATTTCAAGAAAGCTCTTTCTTAAAAATGTTCTTAAAACCTTGTCAGAGTTAAAAAAAAAAAAAAAGACTTGCCTGCTTTTGGAAGGCTATGAAGGCTATGAAATGAGTCTAAAGTCTAATCCCCAATTGCTTTTACTTTGGGATATGGAAAAAGACTTATAATCTCTCTTTAAATACACTTGCAGTTTCAGCTAATAACTTCTTTCTGCATTTCACCATACTTACATTGTATCCTTTCACTTCCTAAAATTAGGTTTGCAGCAAACAAACTTTTATATTGGTTGTTAGATTTTCCTGCTTCTAAGCATTATCATTATTTAAACAAAATATGATTCTGGTAGCAGAGCAATTGCTCCTAAATCTCAAGTCTCTGTTTCCCTTTTCAAATTAACAGGATCTGAAGGCAAAGCAATATCTAATAGACAGTACAGAGCCTCCAAAATGTCAGAAAAATAAAAATGTTGGTGATGGAGCAGAAAGAAAGGGAACAGAGTTGATTACCTTTTTAAAAATGTGAGAATGTTATATATGATGTTCCCTTGGAAAGTGAAAACCTCTCCACTGCTGTTATGTGATACCTAAATATCACATATCCAAACATATTTGACTTCCTAATTAGGTGGAAGGAAAAGTGAGACAAGACTAATGGATTTGGCAGTGCATGGAAGCTGTACATTTACTCTGTGAAAGAATAAGATACTGTATTTGAAAAGTGTCTCTTCTTTTAAACATTGCTGCACTCCTCACCCTCACCTGACCAGCTAAACCCATTACATTCAGCACAGTTCCAGATTCAACTTGCATGCTTATAACTCTGCTTATTCTTTTTTTTGTGTGTGTGTTATGCTTGAATTTCTGCCTCTGAACTCTATCTTGAATTTTGTTTCATATCACCAAGGCTTTTGACAACAAAGGGAACTGTATAAGTGACTGAGAAGTTGTCTTTGATACTTATCGAACTGTCTGCCTACACTCTGATAGATCTTAACATTGGACCAGAACTGACATTTAGTCTGGAGAGACACTAGGCATGTTCAATTAAAACCCAGTCTGGGATTGGCAAAATTCAGACAGCATGCTCTTTGGAGGCCCCAACACTAGGACATAATTTGTCATATTAAGCAAATTCAACCCAAGATTCAATGGACTTGTCTCAATATACATCCCCCAGATTGCCCATCACCTGGATGCAATTGACACTCCAGAATCCATACAATGATGGTTGGTTGCAGGTACATCTGGGAAGACATTTGTGCATTTAAAATACATGCATACAAAGGCCATTTCCTCACTACACTGTTATAGTGCTATTATTCCACTTTTTACGTCCTATGGAAACCTGGGATTTGCAGTTTAGGGAGGGGCCGTTAGAATTCTCAACCAGGGAGTTCTTTGAATTCCGCAGGTAGTTGAACGTGGAATAATAGCACTGTAAAAATGTAGGGTGGAAATAGCCAGAATGTGCACTTTCAGACTAATGGAAAGCACTGCTGAAGCATACTGTAGTTAAAGCAGCACACAAAAATGCATTTTTTTTGGTGGGGGAGATAGAGGAATAGTCCTGCTCTATTTAAAGAGAACAGAAAATGACAAAACCAGACATGCACTAGACGTGGGAAAAGGAGGGTGTCTGTATGGAGTTAATACATAGCCATGGTTGGGAAAAACGTCATATCAAGACAGTGATGTCAGGGTGGACGATTTTCACCCTTTGATTATGTTAAGGCTCTAATTCAAATCACTATTGCTATTTGCAATGACAGAAAAAAACTGCCATTGGTGTTGTTTAGAATATAAATCTTGTGGAAATTAGTGTGTCCCCATTCTGACATAATCTCTGATTTTTTCATTAGTGATTCTTTTGTTTTCAGTTCTTTTGCTCCCCCTGAACTAATTATTCTGTTTTTTGTTTGTCCTTTCAGTGGTGAATGAGACATCTTGGATGAGGAGATAAATGGTTCTTTAAAGACATGATTAAATGGGATCAATAATGCAGCCTTTTCAAAGAGTTTGGTTTGCCTCCAATCCCATCCCAGCTAATAAAATTACAGCAAAGTAGTGACAGGTGTGTTACTAATGAGAACAACAAAACACTGTAATAAATGTCAAAGAACCACCCCAAGCTGCATGTTTAAGAGGCCCCAAAGATGTGCCATAGAAAAGAGATTGATAGAAGATTAACATTTATATTTTTGGCATAACAGCAAATACTGATTTCCATCCAGAATTACTTTTAAGTCACAATTCAAAGCAGTTCAACTGAATGGGTGCCTCTTTTCTTTTCTTTTCTTTTCTTTTCTTTTCTTTTCTTTTCTTTTCTTTTCTTTTCTTTTCTTTTCTTTTCTTTCCTTTCCTTTCCTTTCCTTTCCTTTCCTTTCCTTTCCTTTCCTTTCCTTTTTTTTTTTTTACTTTAAAGATACAAATCAGTGACATATCGTGAAAACCAGTATGGTGTGCTGGTTAGAATATCTGATTGGGACTTGAGAGATCCAGGTACAAGTTCCCACTGAGCCATGAAACTCATCAGATAATCTCGGACCAGTCACTCTCTCTCAGTCTGACCTGCCATCTAGGATTTGTTTCAGGATAAATCAAGGAGCTATCTGGACCACCATGAGCTCACTGGAAGAAAGACGGAACATAATTGTAACTAAGGGCATTTCTGCACTACACTGTTATATTGCTATTATTCCACTTTCAACATCCTATGGAATCCTGGGATTTGCAGTTTAGGGAGGGGCATTTAGAATTCTCAGCCTGTGAGCTCTTTGGCCTCAGTAAACTACAAACCCCAGAATTCCACAGAATGTTGAAAGTACTATAACAGTGCAGGGTGCAAAGGCCCTAAGAATAAAGAAGTAAACAACCAATACAGTAGCCCTGTTTCAAGAAGAAGGAAAATGAAAGCTATGGACAGACCAGCTTCAAAGCTGTATGCAAAAACAGCCCCCCAGTACATGTAGTGATGTGAGAAGGATTCTGTCAACAGTTATACCCCCTCTTTGAATCTATCCCCTGGCCAAGTCCCTTAAAGTTGTGGATTCAGAACTGATGTGAAAGGAAGCTATTGACAGTCACAGATGTTGGGTCAGTAGTGCTTTTCTGTGACTCTTTTCGCACCTTACCTTTTCACGGTGCTGGAGTGCGGGGCTCGCACAAGCAGCCTCCAGCGAGCTTCCCAGGCTGCACTGGACAGGAAGCACAACCGGCCCGGCTCCCAAGGCTCCGCACACAAGGTAAGTGCGCGTGGGGCCCCGGAATGATGCGTGACCGTGCACCATTTTCGGCTTAAAGCCGAAAATGAAAAAGTGCATGAGCGGTCCCTGCCAGGCCCCGGCGCGTCACGCAAATGTGAGTGTGTCTTGTGGACCGCTCCTCACATGTGCGCGATGCTCGAGGGGCCCTGTCGCATCGAAAATGCTGTGCGAAAAGGGCCTATGTGAGCTGAAGCTCTGAGTGGCCAGAAACATCACTGCAAACATACAGTCTTTATTTCACTGAATGCCAGCTTCATTTTCTTTCCATTGTTGAGCTATGCACATACAAACATATGTGTGTAGCCTAAGGATGGAAAGAAATGGAGAGAATATTCAGTGAAATAAAGACTGATAGTGTAACTTGTGTTACATATTTTCAATGAATGTGTGGCCAGCCAGTAAGACAGTGTCAGGGATGTGGAATTTAGGCACAATCTCAGTCTCCCTTTGTGCACTAACTGTGAAATGTGAGAGTTATCTGCATAACAGTTCTACAAATGCATGATTAAAGCCTGATAAACTAATACTTTGTTTACACTAAAGCAGTTGTAGGGCTCCAACTCATGTGCAACATGCATTCAGATTTCAACTAAGACATTTCAAAGCTAATCTAGAGGTTCCTCCTCAGGCAAAACATCTATTCAGTTCCAGGGGGAACTAAACAAGTTCTCATAAATCCAAAGACGTTTCTATTTTAGGTATCTTTACAAAGAATGAAAGCAAAACAGATATATCCTAGGGAGGTGAATAGTACTGACAAATTTTCTCATTGTTAATCAGAAAGTGTTGTCAAGTATTGTTGTCATGCTGTCAAGTCCTGAGACCATTTTTCTTTTGCATATCACAATATTTTGTGAAAAAATGCACAAGAAATATTTTTGTGCAAAAATAATTTGATTTTGTGCAAAAACATGTTTTGCACAGAAAACAATGTATTAATATGCAAATAGTTTCACAATCTCATCCAAGTGGGTGAATAATTTAGAAATTATTCAGTACTGTGTGGAAGAACAAAACAAGCAAACATATACGTCCCTAGCGGTTCTAGATATTCTTTTCCATTCCAGGTAGCCAGTAAGATATAATGACAGCACCCACTGGAAGAAGAAGGGAAAAATATTGCTATTAATCCCTTTGTGTAGCTTCTTGTCAGGGATTCCACGCAGGGAACCCTGGGAAAATGATCAGCCCATTGCAAAGATGTTGCATCATGCCCGAGCTGTGGGTAATTGCAAGGTTGCATAAGAAACTGGGGTCGTGTGCAGATGGTAGAGGGAGGTGTGCAAACCTCTGCCTGATTGGTTGTAGATATGTATATAACAAAGCAACGCCAGTATGTATTTGTCTGTTGACCAAACCTGGTGCCTGGTGCAAGCTTTTGTCCGTCTGTCCTATGTTTTGTATATAACGGAACTTTGCTGCAAGATAAAGTGCCTCCTGTTTTGGAAGAAACTCCTCTGTGTGTGAATATCCTTACTGGGGAACAAGGCTGCTGCCGTTGGCTTGCTGAACTCTGGTTTTTCCGCTGCGTTTCCGTGGGGCTGAAACTCCTATCATCCCCAACACTTCTTGCATGTTTTCTTTCTTTTTTTTAATATATTGGAAGGAGCATCCAGTCTTCCAAAGCAGCTTCTCATGAGTCCCAGGGGCTCTTCTATTGCAGGTAGCTATGCCTGGTATTGAAAGAAGTAATTGGATGGTGTTATATTTCTTCAGTTTGTGAATTTAAAAGATCCCAACCATATGATGTAGCTCAGGTCTTAAAATGTAATCTTGCCAATAAATATATTTTGTGCTTTGTATATTCCTTCCCTTTTGCTAGGTTGCCATCTCTTTCTTGACCTGCACATCTGGACAACATCATCAGCTGAACCACAAACATTGTTCATTATACTTTAATTACACCTTATATGCAGTCATATTTGGATGGATCAACAGCACACCATAGTGTGGGATCAGCCATGCCTTCTGCGGGTCAGACAGTAGCTTGCAGACTCCCCAAGGAATCATTGGTTTTCATGGCTTCAAGCCCTTGGCATTCAACTACATGAAGACATAGCAGTTGGGAAAATCTCCAAAACTATTTTTTACTTTTTTAAAAAAGTCATTACAGACTCGGCCAGTCAGCACTTGCTAGAATCTGACTTTGGTTAGATCCCATTGGCTTCTTCACATCTTCTGATGCAGTCTTTGTTCAACAATCTGGTTAATAAAGGGAACAGACTAATGAGCAATCATTGTTTGATCAATGTGTATACAGCAGTCCTTCCAACAAACTAACAATTTCCTTATTGTTCTTTTATTGGGAGGGAGTATAGCAACAATAGGAAACGGGTAGTCATCCATGTGTTGTTGAATTGAAGCCCTTATCATATTTTACAATTAGCTTGCTAGCTAGTGATGACAGATTATGCAAGCCAACATCTGGAGTGCTACATGTTCCCTTCCTCAGGCAAATAGCCACCCTTTCATGCCAATCAACTCCTGACTGATGATGTGCACATTTATTCCACATTTCTTAAAAATTGTTTCCCAAAGGCTTTAAAGACAATGGCTAAGATCCTATCTTGCCTATTTAGTCACACATGTGTGACTAAAGGTATGCGATTTTCATAAATTGGACATATTAATGACTGGAGAACATGACTGACATTACGCTGACCAGAGAACATGTTTCAGGGTCAATCTGATCTGAGATGTATTCACAATTATAAGTTCAGAGAGGATTAGACAGGAAAACTTGATTCTGATGGGTGTGTTCTAATCTTTTTACCACTCCGGACCTTGTACATTTCCAAATACAATGAAAAACAAACTACCCAGATTGATGAGCAATCAGAGACCATCCTTTGATCTCATTCTTCAGAGATCTTTCCTGTATACCCTACCTTACCAAACGTTAAGAGATCGTCATGAGTCCCATTAAAGTTTTGTCACTCTGGAGTTAAGCAATCAGTCCATTCTGGACCCCTTTACCAATCCTGTGGGAAAGCCATTATAGCTCTGTTATTGCATCCCTTTAGGGCAGGAAATAGGGTATAAAAAACCCAGCTTCAACTCCAGTATTTTGTAATACGTTGGACATTGTCCATGGTGCCCCAGACTACTGTTCTTCCTTGCTACCCTAAGATGTTGTCTGAGCCACTCTGCTGTGACCCTTCTTCAGGATGGTAACCACCATCCTTTTCACCCTGTCTCTGTCTATCCAACCTTTCTTGTGTCACTTTCTAATAGCCTTGTATGGTTCTTAAGAGTGTCTGATTCCTTGTGTGTTTGTCAATTCAAATAAGACATTTTGTTAACTTTAATCAGAGTCTTCTCTTCAGTTAGTACTGGTATACATAGGTGGAAAGATCCTGCCATTACTCTCCTCTTGCAGGCCTCCTATAATTCCCAAAATTCTAAGGAGATGCTGGCGTTGCACGTGGACCCAACAGTCCACTACCAGAGGTTGGAAACATCATCCTGCTGTGCACCAACAGAACAGAATTATGTTGCTCAGTGCAGCCGCTAGCTGTTAAAATAGGTTTTTTTGTTAGGAGCATTCTCATTCAGGCAATTCATACATAGTATTAGTGAATACAGCACAGTTAAGGTCCATAATTCTAGGCTATGAATCCATAACAACATGGGAGAGGTCTTTCTCAGCTGTCATAACTCAATTATGAAATGGTTTCCCCTTGGAGGCCCTACTGGTTTAATTTAGGCACCAAATAAAAGCATGGTTGTTTATTAAAGTTTTTGTACTTCACTGATTTATCTCAAAATCCTAATGGACATAGGCTTAAAATTGTTTTAATCTTTTAAACTTGATTTAGCTTTTTAAATATATTTAATATGTTTTTAGTCTATTTAAATGGTCTTTATTCTTTCAAATTTTTTTAACTTGTTTATATTGATTTTACTTGTATGCCACTCTGAGATCTTTTGATTCAAGGTGAGACAGAAATATTTTTAGCAATAACAACAACAATAGCAACAACTGATCACTGCTGTTGATGTTGAACTTTTGAATATTTTTAAACCTATGTATTTTTAGGTGTTTATGATGTTTATATGATTTTTGTGTTATTTTTATGATAGCACCTAACCTTTTTAATCTACCTGTTATTGCATTTCTTTTTATTTGATGAGGCCCTTGGGGGAAGAAAACATGCAACAAATAAATAGCTGATTTATTTGTCTGTGGATATATATATGCATACATACCTATATTCATATTCCTAAATCAGCTATTTATTTGTTGCATACATATCTATCTATCTATCTATCTATCTATCTATCTATCTATCTATCTATCTATCTATAATAGAGACAAGGTTACAAAACAGGATCTTTATATAAAATCCCATCATAAACACAGAGAAAAGACAGAGTTCTTAAAGTGAAATTAAAATAAAAATTAATCTGCTCTTCTGGATCACTGTGTTCATATATAGCTTTGATGCCAGATTAAAGGAGAAGAACTCTAATTTCATATCTGTTCATTCAGTAGGACCACTCCAGCCTGTCACCATAATTTGGTCTCCCCTCTGAACACCTGAACAAATACTTATGTAACCCAGGGAAATCAATGATCCTTGTAGTAGACCAGATTCATCATTTAGTCAAAGCCAATGCACTAAAAATGGCATCAATATGTAAGCGACAGCAGATCATGATGACATAGTGTCAAAAGTACTCACTAAAATTCCAGCTGCGCTGCAGCAAGTCTGAAGGTAAATGGGCTTATATTTCGTTCTATGTTTATACAGGAGCTGATTGAATTTAAATTACAGAATTTTTTTAAAAAAGCATATATATTTTAAGGTTTCAAATGACTCATCTGCATTCTGTATCTTGGAAATGTGCCTTTTCCTGATGGGATGGTAAGAGATCAAGAGTCTCTTAACATGAAGTGAAAATTCGAGTTGTCTGACCATACTAACAAGATGTGATATTTGTTCTCCATACACACAGCTTGTATAACCTTTTCACCTGTACAGCCTGAGGCTGTCAGTCCAACATCTTACTTCAGAATCTCTTGCCTCTCTAGCTAGACCCCCTGATGGATGCTCCATCTCACCTGGACTCTGAATTATTTATGTTCTAAGGGTTAATCAACTTCGTCAAGAAAACTGCAGGATGTTACAGGGAAATCACTTAAAGATTCTGGTCTATAATAGACCAGAGGGGTGGTGGACCTTTTTCTGCTGAGGGCCACAGTGATGATCTGTCAGAGGGTACATAGCAGCAGTGGATAGAGAACTGCCTAAAGTGCTTGCCACCATGCCTCTTTTTCCCTTTCCACCAATCGCCTCCCTTTATTTCTGTCATCTGTTTCCTCCCCTCCTTTTTCTCCTTGCTCTTTCTTTCTCTTTCCCTCTTTTCTGCCACTAGCCTGAAGCGTTTTAACTTGTGTAGAGGAATAAGTATAAAAAGGATGGCCAGTATAGTTCAATGAAAAGAAGACATTAATTTCTACACAAGTGCTAGGGAAGAGAAAGAAGGATGAAAAAAATGTGGAAGATTCTTCACCCTTATACACTCAAGACCTAAGCATGCATAGAAGATAATATGTGAATAATTCCCTATTCTTTCAGAGGAATCATGGGAATTCTAAACATCTTTGTGATTCACTCAACTAGTGGTATAAAAAGTTGCAAAAAAAAAAAGCAACAGAGAAAAAAAGAAATAACAAGCAATGTTTTTAACTAAAATTAAAGTTGACAGATGTAATGCTTTAAAAACAACAACAACAGAACACACAATTTGCATAACATATTGATATTTATGTCTACCTTATTTACCACGAATTTCCATAGCAATGTCACTTTTTACAGGCTTTGTTCCAGAAATGAAAAGAAAAGAAAAACTGGCAGTCTTTACTGGACCTAGGCCTACAAAATATTTTGTTGTTGTTGTTTAAGTTTTACTAATCATTAGAAGCTGTTCTGCTTTTATGAAGACTGGCAGGGTATAAATATTTTAAACAAATAACAAAGATAAATGAGCGCCTGGCCAAAGCAACACTTGCATGATACCTCAGCCTCAAATCCAGTGTTCTAGCTATAGAACTTACTCTGCCTGCCAATTACTTTGCTGTTAGGTATGAGGTGATCTAACCTTTCTCTCACATATCAAATTTTACTCCCCCGCCTCCAGAAAAGTTCTTTCTGTTGAATTAGTGAAAATAAAAAAGGGATATCTGGACATGTCTTGTAAAATACAGATAAGAAAAGAATTCTAAACCATCTGTTCTAGACAAATCCGATAGGTACAGCAATTACCAGAAAAGAGAAGAACAGGTTGTGTTTACCTGCCAAGCAGCAGTTAAAGGAATCTGTCCAGAGAGAGACAGGGACCCTTTTCTCACCTTACCTCATTCCAGTGTCATCATGAGGGGATCACGTGAGAAGCTTCTTGCGAGAGGCACTTGCGCCCCTCTGCTTCCCCTCTGCACCAGCTCTGTTGAGGTGGGTCAGCCTAGATGACCTCTAGGTGTGAGGGAAAAGCAGTTAATTTTCTCTGCAGTTGAAGTCCCTCTGTGTTTGAAAGGAATACAATAGAGTTCTGTAAGACAGAATGTTAGGGAGGATGGAATGTGGCTTCCTTTACTTTGCAACATTTGTAAGATTACGCTAGAGAATGGTGGGAACCTTTGTACTCATCAGTTTCTTTTCTTGAGCATGTGATGACTGTACTGGAGAATGTATAAATTACTGTGAACGTGAAGAGGCGGGGCTCAGACTTTTGGGAACGATCCCACTGAGACATTGTGCCAGCTACGATAAACGATTTTCCTTAATCCGTGGGTCTCTATCTCTGACTTCTGTAACATCGTGCTGGCTGAAAGGAAGCGTGAGCGCACCACCCCTTCCTTCCATAGCACAGCTGGGTACTTTCCCAGGCGATTGCAATCGCCATCTAATGGCCTCAGGAGCTTCACACAATTGTGAGGACATCATGTTACCCTGTGAACTGGGGGTCCCGGGAGGGACACCAAAATGTTCTCAACTAAAGTTGGGGAAAATTAGCTCAGAGCACTGCTTAGCGTTACGAGAGGCAGGGTAACGTAGCGAGATCTTGAACCCTATGTCTACGGGGTCGGGTCGAGTCAAGGAGAACACAGAAGTTGAAATAATAAATGACGTTTATTAAATACAAGCAAAACAGTGTATGCAACACGCTCGTACAAGATAACTAAAGAAAATAAAGGTTGGAGTGGTATAGAGGAATTTTTAGAGGAATTGCTGGTTTGGGTGATACTTCACCTGTCCTGAAGCCCAGGAAAAATAGAGAGCGAAGCTGGGGTGTGATGTAGCTCAGCACGTGGAGCTGAGGGGAGGCTCGCCAAGCAAAGCGGCAGCAAGGCGGGATGAAACTCGGGAGCGTTCCGAGGAAGGTCTCGGAATCAAGGGTTTTTATAAGAGAATTGTGACTGCAGGCTATGCCGTACTTGGGGGAAAACAATAGATTTGGGGTTGGAGACAAAGTCTCCGAAAGGTCAGAATCTGAATGATTGAGTTATCGTAGCGATTCTCAATAGAGTAGCCAGTATGCAGACGCATAGTTTACCCATCAAGCTGCCATCGCGGGGCAGAGGCTCTTTTGTAAGTGGCATGCATACTTAATTAGAGTACTTGCCTGGAGGTCTCCTAAAGCAGTGAGTCAGCTATTTCTGGCCTGCCTGTATTGTAGTTTGAATATTATGGCTATTAACGGCCAAGCTTGTTTACGTGCTTGTCCGGTGGCCTCGCAAGCACATGGAGAGGAATAGAGAAGTGCAGCCGAATTGTAATATCAAGGGATATCTTTAATATCCCCAAAGCTCGGACTAGCCAGGGCAGTAACAATCATGTGGAACAGTCCTCGCAATTGTGCGATACTCCTGAGGCCATTTCGCAAAAGGACTGGCATGCAAAAAGGATTAGGGATTGCGAAAGACATAGAAAGAGAGGGATGGGGAGAGAGAGAGAGATTCTAATTCAAGACTAACAATGTGGTTGAATAAACTGATAAGTTGAACACAGAATGAGGGTGAGAACTGGGCAACTATCCAGACGTTGCCAGATTGCAAACTGCCATCAGTCCTAGCCAACAGTGAGAAATGCTGGAAATTGTAGTTCAACAACATCTGGAAAGCTGCATGATTTCCACCCCTGGCTTAGACAAACATCCTCCAACATTTCAGAGATGAAAACTGGGACATATGTGGGCAAACAACATCAGAAAATGTGGTCAAGATTGGAAAAGGCACTAATGAGGAAGAATGTACCAGCTAGAGACTAAGGGCCTTTCTGCCCTACACTGTTGTAATGCTACTGTGAAACGAGCGGACGGAAAACTGCCAAAACTGCCCGTCAGTGCCGAGTGCAAAAGGCACATCCGAGCCTCTCACTCAAGGCCTGCCCAGCCTGACACCTCTTTGTGATCAGAACTGAACAGCCAGGGAGATCTCTGAATCAAGCCAGGGCCAGGACAAACGGGTCTGCCTCAGTTCTCCCCTTCCGAGAACGCAGCTCCTTCCTCATTCTTGTCCACCTTGGCTTCTTCCTTTCAGGACTCTCCTCCTTTACTGCCTGCCCTAAATCTGCCCTTCTCCCAGATGTAAGGATCAGCAGTGATTCATGTTTTCCAAGACCGTGGTACTGTTGGCACTAAGGTCAAGATGTTATTATTGCTAACATGTGTATCCCAGGATTCAAAATAAGACTCTGTGACACTGTTTTAAGGAACACAGAACTTCAAACATTTATTGTAACACTGTTGCTTTAAATACGTCTTGTATCTAAATGTTTATAAACAGCACACCATTCTTCTCTCTCTCTCTCTCTCTCTCTTTCAATTCATTCACTATCTCCTGTACACCCAATATCTCAGTTGTCTCTCCCACAGAGCTCTTCAAATCTCCAACCTCTCCAAACACACCACAAGTCACACTCTTCTCTTCAATCACTTCCCAGACAGTTAAAAACTGTTATTTTCCTCTTTCCACCAGCCCTTCTCCTGTGCTATCCAAGGTTCCATTTCACCAGCCAATCAGTTCAAACACTCCCAGTTGCCAAGGGGGCTCTGTTGTCAAGACCCCCTCCCATCAGGTTCGTCACAGCTATTATTCCACTTTCAATATCCTGTGGAATTCTGGAGTTTGTAGTTTACGGAGCCCAAAGAGCTCTCTGGCTGAGAATTCTAAATTCTAAATACCCCTCCCTAAACTGAAAACCCCAGGATTCCATAGGATGTTGAAAATGGAATAATGGCACTAGAACAGTGTAGTGTAGAAAGGCCCTAAATCCCCTGGGAAGTGTAAGATTCCACCCCTTCTTCCTCTTCCTCTCCACTAACTGAATTTATTCAGTGCAAACTACTTTGCATTTTGAATTCAGTTTGCAGCAGTGTGAGTAAGCTGGTGATAAAGTAGGGAAATGGGAATAGAGAGAAACTAGGAACTTTAAAAAGCAGCTGAAAAAGTGGGACAATAGAGGATTAATAGATACTGTCCTTCCAAACAGGGACAGTTGGAAGGTATGTAGGCATAGATTCAGTTATTTGTTCCAACTGGAGTAGGCCCATTTAATCCTATCGAATGCGGTAAACCGATACTTAATATCATTACTCTTGATTCGGTGGATCTGCTCTAGTGGAGACTAACTACTGGACTTAGGCTTTAGACTTCTACCTGAGCAGTTTTGTTTTCTCTCACGTTTTTAAAAGCTAGAATTCTTCTGGTTGAATTTTAGAGGGCAGTAGCACATTTTGGAACAATCTTACCAACCAACTGACCAACAAACATGACTCATCTCAAGTTAGACCTTGTATGAGAGCTTAGAAATAACTAGAAACATAGTTACAATTAAGCCCCCTTTTCATTAACAAAGGTATAACTATATTGCATCACACTTGAGGGATAATTTCACTCTTTCTGTTGTATGACTATAAGTTTTATATAGTTAAGGGGCATGGCCTCACTAAATGGGCAGGAATGATATCACATGTTTCAAGTTTTGTGCTTGTGCTGTCCCTTGTCTATCATTGCAGGACACTGAGGGGACTACAAGATGCATAGGAAGAAAGTTTGTTTTGTACCACAGGCTTATAGAACCACACATGTCCCCTCTAGCAAAAAAAAAAAAAAAAAAAGATAAGTAAAGTAACAGTGTTAGTTACATTGAGTAATGGGGAAGCAAAGAGCTACTTTTTATTTTTTTAAAAATCACTGCAATTATAAGGGGAGGCTTGAAACTATAAAGGTAACTATTTGTTATTGCAAAGTAATTTCCAAGCTGTGGGTTATGGAATGTTTTGTACAATTGCACCTCACCACAAATGTCCCTGAAGATGAAATCAATTATCATAAAGTAGATCAAGAGAGCATTTTTGTAGTATCTTTTACATGCACACAGTATTGAATGCCTAATAGTTTTATACTAAAGAACCTTGGCAAGAAAAAAAAAATACACTACCCGTTGGATTATTCCAAGCACCTGCACAACAGATGATTTTATGTTTGACTGTAGTCTTCTCACACATAGTCCTCAGCCATCATTTACACGCTATTTGAATTATTCATTTTTTGTAGAGTTTCCATGAGAGGGGTTTATTATACTGAAACACTGAGAGGCTTCAAGAATCCTTTTGTTTTGTTTTTACTTCTGCTTTATTGCCATCCTAACACATTACAATAAACTGCAGCTGCATGTCTGAAAATTATAGAGTTACAAGCTGAGGCTTTCACATTTTTTTGTTTTTTACACATTTCAGTGCAAGGGATTGTTTACTCCCCCCCCCTCCTGAACTGATTGCCAGGGGCACAGATCTGTTACATCTGAGATCCAGATTTTTTCCACCAGTACTCATGCCTATGGTCTGCACACAGTGTTAACACTGGTACATATAGAACAATGTAAGTGACATCCTCATCACAGAGGCCTTCCTAAAACATCTGGCTCCACATTCCATCCATTTGGTTTTGTCAGTTTCCCTCCTTTCTCCCAGTTATTCTCATTTTTTTTAAAAAAATTTTGACAATTCATTTTCCATTAGTTTATTAAAACATTGCAATCATGCTATTTTCCTCAGAAAAATAGCATTTTTGATAAGTGTTCCCTTCATATTTCTGGAAACCTAACAATTGATTGACTGATGATCAGATCTAGAAAGGGAGGGGAAAATATCCTTCGCTTTTAGAACTTCTTAATTTCATTGGCTGTAATCCATCATCCCCTCCACATAGCATAAATATTCACACATGGGGGTACATTACGCCAGCACATCACAACTGACAGGCAGAATAGTAATGTTGTTCAACACATGTCAATGACTTGGTGCTGTTCTACAGTGTTCAACTGTAATATGCAACTGCAATGCACGGAGTGCTCTCTTTCCTACTTTTGCATTCCAATTGCCTATGATTCATCATGCCCTGTTTTGCTGTATAGTCAGTTTCCTCCTGGACTCAAACATATCTGTCAATTTCTCCCTCTTCTTCCTCACTAGTTGAAGCATAAACTTGGATTATGGTTATATTGGTAGATTTTTCCTGAACTCCTGTTAATATTATTCAGTCAAAGTTTGTATTATATCTCTTCACTATTAATGCCACCTTGTTTCTTCTTACTTTTACATTTTCATTTCCTAAGTAAATCACTGAAAATATCCAATTTATATCCAAAATATCCAATTTGTAAGTTGTTGAAAATGTCCAGTTTGTATCCAACACTCATCCCAAGTATTGCAACATTTATATGTTCCATTCCTTGTTTTATAATGTCTATCTTCTCCTAAATCATCCTTCTCACAGTCCATGTTCCAATTAAATGCATTGTGCAAATGACTATGGCCCTTTCCGCATGAGGTGGGGGAATCGCTCCGTGCCGTTACTCACCGCTTCTTCTGGGGTCTGAAGCAATGCAGACTGTCCCTGAAGCCCTTCTGCAGGGCTCCTCCTTGGTCCAGGGCGAATCGGAGCAACGCAAGGTCTGTAGATCCGCACTGCTCTGGCTTCCAAAATGGCGGCTTCTGGCTTCCAAAATGGTGGCTTCTGGCTTCCAAAATGGCAGCTTCCAGTTGGTCGTGGGTCCTGACCAACCGCTGAAGCTCACCACGCCTAAAGCCTGCCCTTCGCAGATGGCAATGCGAGCCTGCAAATCTGCACAAGAGAGGAGGAATGCCAAGGCGCGTTCCCGGAAAATAAAGACCTGTTTTTTCTGGTCTTTCAAAAACACGCTGGAAGACCACTTGGGGTCGTCTTGGAGCAGACTGAGGTGCGGATGTCCGGTAAGTAGTCCACTCCTAGTCCACTCCAAGGTGCAGACGACCTCCGTGCGAGGACGCACTGCCCTGTTCTAATTGCCTGGTGTGGAATGGGCCTATAAATGGAACCTAGAGCAAACCATGGAAATCAAAATCACTTTCCCTAGAAGCCAAAATGATCAAACTGAGCCTATTATACTTTGGCCACATCACGAGGCAATGTGGCTCAATAGAAAAGACAATAATGCTTGGCGGAGTGGGAGTCAATAGTAAAAAAGGGAGACTGCACTAAAGGCTCAGTCAAGGAAGTCAGAGCCCTGAGTTTGTAGGACATGAGCAGGACTCTTGATGACATGGTGTCTTGGAGATATCTCATTTGTAGGTTCATTGTAAGTCAAAGCGAACTTGAGAGCAATTACCAGCAACAAAGTGGAGGAAGACATTCCTAAAAGTATCTAGTTCCCAAACTGTGTAGGACTATGTAAGCATAAGTTCCAGAACTCTGAATTATGCTCAGAAAAAACAGGACAAAAAAAAAAAGAGGGAAAGAATTGGGGATGGGTGAGGAAAGAAGGCAGGCAGGCAAATATCACCAAGAAAAAGAACAGAAGAAAATTAGATTTGCATTCAGTTTGACAGGTGTTGTTGTTGTTTTTCTCATCTGCTATTTTTAATGCTTTTAAATTGTTGTTTTTTAGAATTATTACTGTTCTCAACTGACAGATATTAAACAATTTTGAGATCTGTAAGGAGTACCCAGTGCTTCAAACAGAGAATGATTTCAGATAAAGAACTATCCTCTATACAGTAAGGCATACGGGCATCATGCACTAGTGAGGTGTGCCCTGTAAACACAATTCTAATATTTTATGGTTAATCTTTTAAATATATTCTAATATTAATTATTTGAATAATTATTCTATTTTTAATGTCAATATTCTAATTTAATAATTTATATTTGATTAGTATTTCAACCATTAGTGTTGCTGTTGCAGATTAAAACATCTAAAAATAATGACATTGGCTCCTATTGCCTTAAGGGAAAAAAAAAGAATGAGTAGGACTGTTATTTTTAATACATTACATCAAAGCTGGGTCAGCCCGCTGCCCGTGTTTTGAATTAACTGCAGTTTAAAGCATCTGGAAGCAGTAAAGCCCCTTATCTGTTGGAAGAAGAAAGTTTTGTCATTATCCCCCTATCACAAGCAGTGACAATAATAATTTATGTAGCACATTTTAGCACTTACCAAACATTACATATGGTTTTATTGCCATCACAGACTGAATGCCATTGCTATTGGTTCAAAACATTGCATAAGGAAATAAGAAACACTTAGCTTTATAGAACTCAGTACTTCGTGTAACTTGTTCTATTACCGACAGCATCCTGATGTGCTAGCATGCTAACAGGCTCAAATGGATCACACAATTTCACTTACATAGAAAGTCTTTTGAAGCCTCCCATTTAGTAATGAATAAATTGCTCCTGTAAAAAGAAAAACAGTAGAGCAAATGAAAAGATCTAGAACCTTTCTCCTAGATGTGCTAGATTTTTTCTATACAGAGCTTGGGTTGGCAAATTGTGTCCCAGAGGTGATATATGAACTGAGGGCCCCCCAAAGTTTCAACAAATATTTACCCCCCCCCCCATTTTTTTACCCTAAAATGTTATCTACTGTCCTCCATACCATGTGGGACATTTTAGGCCCAGAAGAGGGGTTTTTGAAACCAAGAAATGAAGAGGAAATGACTTTCTGAAATGGTCCAGGGCAAAAATGCCCATGATAGATTCTGAAGGGCATTTGTGGGCCATTTTTTTTAAATGGAAGTGCAAAAAAAAAATCATTTTTAAAAAGAAAAGGACAACATAACATCACAAATAAAAGATATCATTGTTGCTGTTGTTTAATTGCTTTAACATAGGAATTGAAACTGTGGGGACCACAGACCATATACAGCCACACATTGATATTGTGATGCCTCCCCAAGTCCTCCAGACTCCCCAGAAGTTTCCAGTACGAATCAGAGTGCAGGAAAACCCAAACAGTAGTAACTAGTCTATGGACATTCATCAGTCAGACCTGAAGCTTAGGTTTTGTTAGTATTTTTTATTATTATTTTTGGCGAGGGGTGTTGTTTTTGTTTTGCCTAGGAAGCAATCCCACTAAAGTCAGTAATCTGAGACTAGATATGTTCATCCTTTACTTAAGAACATGTAGAAGCAATGTACCATGCATTTAGAAGTGGATTTAGAAGTGAATCCACAAGTAAAGTGATACTCACAAAAGCGGATGCATGAACAAGTAAATTGGTCTCAAAGTACTACTGGATTTCTTTATGCCTTTTTATGTGTAAATATACTAACACAGCTATATCTTTGAAAGCCACCTATACATAGAAAAAGAGAAGACAGTTGTCCATGGGAATACAAATTTTCTTTGACAGGTAACTAGCAAGAATTGATTTTTTTAAGGATAAAGTACTGATACTTATTTAGAAATGTTGAGCCTTACTTCCAATGTATAGTTCCTGGAACTGTGTCTCAAAAAATTAGAACTAAAGACAACTTCATGCCATTAAGTCTATAGAATCAGGCCAGTATATATATATATATGTCCAGGGCACTAGTTGTGTGATGGCAATATGTAGCTACCTGCCAAATGAAACTATTGTTTCCTTACACTATAATTATAAACTTATTTTATTTTAATTATTTTTACCAAAGCTAGGGAAGAAATGTAAATCTTCACTTATTTCAGTCTTGCCTGAATCCCTCACTAGGCAAAATCATGAGAGGTTTTTTTTTTCTTTGCCATGTGTTGTTTTGTTTTTTCATGTCTCAACAATTGTTCACATTTATGGGACATTTTAATGAAAATTTGTTCACATAGAAACCCCTGGAACTAAGCAGAGCTAGGCGAATGGCAGGCCTACAGCTGTTTGATTGGATTTATTTCTATGATACTACTATGGGAAAGCCCTCACAATTAAAAAAGAAAACAAACAAACAAACAAGAACCATTATTTTTTTTTAAAAAAAACCAAGTAAAGTTAATGTAATAACAATAAAATCAATAAAAACTTCCAAAGTTTTTCTTATTCTGTGTTCGCCTCTTCTCATTAGAGCTGTGACTTTAAATGTATCTGCCTAGGAAATGTGTATGCTAAACATACACGTTAAATAGCATGGAGGACAGAACTGAACCCTGAGGGATCCCACAGGCCAATGACCAGGGGGTCAAGCAGGAGTCCTTCAGCCCCACCTTCAGGTTCACCCCTCAAGGATGGAGCAAAGCCCTTGTAAAACAATTCCCCCAAGTACCATCCCAGCAAGGTGACCCAGAAGGATGCTATGGTTGATGATTTTGAAAGATGCCAAGAGGTTCAGCAGAACCAACAAAGACGCTTATTCCCCCTGTCTAGCTCCTGATGTAGAATACCCACCACTGAAGCCATCTCTGTCCCATAACCACACCTGAAACCAGATTGAAATGGATCAAGATAATCTGTCTCATCCAGAAACCCCTGCAGCTAGAAGGCTATCACACACTCTAGGACCTTGCCTAAGAATAGAAGTAATTTTATCTGCAGAGTGCCAGGCAAGTTTTTTGCAGTGGGCTGTCAAGTGGTCTGTATTTTTCTCTGTTGTGCCAGTGTGTAAAAGATCCCTAACCACTCGAAATAGCTCCACTGGCCAGCTCCTTGCAGACACTATAGGCCATTTCCATACTACACTGTTATAGTGCTATTATTCCACTTTCAACATCCAATGAGATCCTGGAGTTTCTAGTTTAGGGAGGGGCATTTAGAATTCTCAGCCAAAGAGCTTTTGGCTTCAGTAAACTACAAATCCCAGAATTCCACAGGATGTTGAAAGTGGAATAATAGCACTATAACAGTGTAGTGCAGAAATGGCCTATAGAGTCAGAGAATAAATTTGCCTCTATTGGCACAGAGTAGACCCTCAGGTATCTTTTAGCCCCTCTATATTTTCTGCCAGTATCACTCTAGTTGCCTTCTCATCTGCTTCATTGCCACCAGCTTCCTGGAAAACTAGAAGACAAATGTGGTTCCACTCCATGAGATGGGAAGCTCAGGAGGGAACCTGTTCACTGCCCTGTCCATTTCAGAGATCAGCTGGAACCACAGCAGGATCACCTATCAAGGCAGCAGGAAACTCTGCAAGAGTCATCAGGAATCAATCCAGATCCATAAGTCTACTGGGATGGACCATTTTAATACATCTAATCTGACCATGACAACAGAACTATTGAGAATTTCTCCACTCCCAGATCACATGCACCCCACACACTACAGAAAACAAGGTCCAGAGTGTGCCAGGAGCATGACTAAGGCCTGATACTCCTTGGGACAGATCCATGATTATCATGGCAGATATGAAGTCCTGAGCTGCTCCCAACAGGGCATTCTCAGCATAGATGTTAAAATCCCCCAGCACTAGAAATGGGGGGGGGGGGATTCAAATACCAACCTTGGGATGGCCACAGCTACCTCAGGAAGTGAGACTGTTGAGCAGCAGGTGGGCTATAAACCAACAGGTTTCTTAATTTGTCCCAGCTACCAGCTTCAGATAAATACATTCAAGCCCAGAAAACTACAAGATAGGGCACCTGGTTAGGGGGATGGAATTTTGATAGAGTACTTGCAACTTTACCTCCCTACCATCAGATCTCCCATGCTATTGAACAAAGAACTCTGGTGGACAAAGCTGACAGAGATTAATGCCCCCCTCCCAGCCTCATCTAACTAGGTATCTGTGATACATGCCAGGTTGGCATGCTCATCCAAGAACATGTCCTGATTTGAAGATGTCTTCCCATTCACTAAACTGGCACTTATCAGCATCACTTTCAATCCAGGGATTCTGTTCCTGAAACTACTCAGGTTATTTCAGTTGAGGTATAATTCAGGTACAACTAACACTCTATTTCCATCTCTTTGATTAACAAATCCAAGTAGATAATTTGAAAAAAAAACACAAAAACACACAGTTTATATTCCTCATCATACTTTGGTGCTAACTATTTTTTTTTAACTGCTAAATTCCAACCTCATGACCCAGATTGTTAATAATATGATTAATAGCCTTGGACCAATAGCAGGTCCTTATGGGACTCTCTTAAAAACAGTTCTGTTCATGGATGTCACCTCCATTAACCTTATTAGCAACCATTTTTTAGTATATGTAAATAAGTCACATTTTAATTCACAGATGCAAAGCCTTGTTAATTCTTTAGGAGGCAAAAACAAAGCTTTGAAGAAAACCAAAATGTAAATTCAAGTGAGGCCACCTTCTTCAAAACAAATTCTGTCTTAATCTGTAATTGTAGAAAAGCAAGAAGTGAGAGAAGTTTGTTGGATTGTTACCCTGACTTCTGGGGGTCCCGTGGGGGACACCTTGATTCGCTCCAAGTTATAAAGTTTGGGGAAATTAGTGGAGCACTGGCATTAGCAACACAAGGGGCAGGATAACCCAGCAGGATCTTTTACCCAATTTTATGGGGTCAGGCCAAACAAAAAGCCAGACAAATGTACCAAATAAATGAATTTTATTAAATGAATATAGCACCACACACCAACGCACTCACTCACTCATGCACACAAGGCCTATGGAGAAGGAAAAGAGGTGAAAAATGGATAGGCGATATAACAAAGGGAATGTAGAGGCAGTGACACTGCACCTATCCTGAAGTCTTCGATCTGGGAAGCGGCGAGAAGAACGGAGCTCAGCGAAGAGACGGCTGAGGGGATCACTCTAGTAACAGAGTGCCGGTCTGCTAGTGTGGCGAGGAGTTCTCCAAAGAGATCCTCAAAAACTAGGACTACTTATAGGGCAGAACATACCTTGTGGGCCAGCCCTCTCCCGGAAAGAGCAATGGCCACAACGAAGGAAGGAATGCCAAACAATGGCAACTTGGTCGCTTGCATGATTGGTTTATGCTGGGTTGCTGGTGTGTAGGGCTGCAGTTGTGCAGGGTTGCGGTTGTGCAGGGTTGCAGCATTGGTTTATGTAGATGGACCTTGCCTTGTAGGATTTTCCAGAGTCAAAGTTGCTCTATCTGGGGAAAACACACTAATCCCCTCAAGTTGGCTATTCTTGGCTGAGGACCCTTTGTTTATGTGGATGTGTATAGCTGAGGTCTCCTTGGGCTACGAGACTGGGGATTTTTCTGGCCTTGACCTGTTTTCGGTTGTTCAACCTCTTTGCCTATGTGCCCATCTGGGCAACCTCTCTGGCATGGTGGGCATATCTGATATCAAATTTATAGTACCCGGGATAAGGTATGCCATTGGGGTAACAGGATAACAGACTTAATGTTTTCACAATGTATAGTTCAACTGGATTGATTCTATAGTGCGAATGAAACTTCAAAAGGAAATGTAGTGTCCTGTTTTATTTGCTTGCTTACTAGCCTACAGTCTACTGTTTCTTATACGATTCAGTGATACCATTTTATTTTTCCTTCAACATGATGCCCTCCAGATATGTTGAACTATAGCTCCTACCATCCCTAGGCTGCTATATATTGTTCCATGGTTACTATGAACAACTGTTTAAATTTATAATCTTCAAGGGTATAGCAGAAAACTCTTCAGTCCCAAATTTACTTTAGGAAACTTTAGAAACTGCAACTGTTAGAAACCATCATGAACTTCCCCTGCAAAAGCCATTTTCTCTCTCTCTCTCTCTCTCTCTCTCTCTCTATATATATATGTATATTAAACGATGTACTAACTTTCCAACATACAATCTACACATAACCACTTACAAACATACTAGTACAAGACATACAATATATACAAATATTACAATTACTACATACAATTACATGATTATAAACAAAGACATAAAGAACTTCCCCCTTGAGTGAGAAACAGCCTTATTATATTCTTGGAATCTCATGAAATGTACCTACCCGTATAAGAAAGGGAAAAACTAATGTTCTGAATATTACAGATCTATGCCAACCTTTGATTATATAATAGTTATATAATAAAAATACCATTATTACAATTCACAATATGTACAATATATTCTTATTGTCTCACACATAATATTAATGGTATTTCTTCCTGTCCCTGTTCTGTCAAAGAAAAACTGATCACATCAAAACTTCTTCTCCTTCTTCCCCTCCCTTCACAATATTACCTGGAGATTACCGTCAAAAATTTATAATTACAAGTATTTACAGTAAATTACATCAATCCTACTTATTCTTTGAGGATATACTGTGTTTTGAAATATAGCATATTCCCCCACAAAATTAAAAATAAGACTTTAATTAAACTAATCCAAAAAGGAGTCCCTTATTCACTCCAGATACTCAATGCTGAAGACCATTGGTTGGAATTTTCTTATTTTGAAGAATTATAGAATCAAAGAGTTGGAAGAGACCCCAGGGGCCGTCGAGTCCAACCCCCTGCTATGCAGGAACACCCATCAAAGCATTCCTAACAGATGGACATCCAGCCTCTGCTTAAAACCTCCAAAGAAGGAGACTCCACCACACTCCGAGGCAGCAGATTCCACTGCCGGACAGCTCTGACCATCAGGAAGTTCTTCCTGAGGTTCAAGTGGAATCTCCTTTTCTGCAGCTTGAATCCATTGTTCCTTGCCCTAGTCTCTAGAGCAATAGGGAACAAGCCCGCTCCCTCCTCTACATGACATCCCTTCAAATATTTAAACATGGCTATCATGTCCCCTCTTAACCTTCTCTTCTGTAGACTAAACATACCCAGCTCCCTAAGGCGTTCTTCATAGGGCATGGCTTCCAGAACCTTCACCATTTTGGTCGCCCTCCTCTGGACATGTTCCAGCTTGTCGACATCCTTCTGGAATTGAGGTGCCCAGAACTGGACACAGTATTCCAAATGAGGCCTAAACAATGCAGAATAGAGTGCACCATACTAGACACCATACTCCTATTAGGGCAACCAAGAATCACATTGGCTTTCTTGGCTGCTGAGTCACACTGCTGACTCATGTTCAGCTTGTGATTCAGCAAGACTCCTAGATCCTTTTCACATGTACTGCTATCCAGCCACACATTCCCCCATCCTAAACTTGTGACTTTCATTTTTTCTGCCCAAATGCAGGATCCTACATTTCTCTGTGTTGAAATTCATTTTGTTAGCTTTGACCCAGCTCTCCAATCTGTCAAGGTCATATTGAAATTTGATCCTATCCTCTGGTGTGTTAGCAACCCCTTCCAGTTTGGTATCATCTGCAAATTTGATCAGCATGCCCTCCACTCCTTCATCCAAATCATTGATGAAGACGTTGAATAGCACTGGTCCCAGGACAGAACCCTGAGGTACCCCACTAGTCATTTCTCTCCAGGATGAAAAGCATCCATTGGTGATCACCCTTTGGGTGCGGTCGGTCAACCAATTACAAATCCAACTAACAGTAGCCCTGTCCAGCCCGCATTTTACTAGCTTCTTTGCAAGAATGTCATGGGGAACTTTGTCAGAGGCCTTACTGAGGTTAAGATATGCTACATCTACAGCATTCCCTTCATCTATCAAGCTTGTAACCCTACCATAAAAAGAGATAAGATTAGTCTGCCATGATTTATTTCTGAGAAATCCATGCTGGCTTTTAGTGATTACGGCATTGCTTTCTAAGTAATTACAAACTGACTGTTTAATGATCTGCTCTAGGATCTTTCCTGGAATTGATGTCAGGTTTACCGGGAGATAATTATTGGGGTCCTCTTTTTTCCCCTTCTTGAAGATGGAGATGACATTTGCCCTCCTCCAGTCTGCTGGGACTTCTCCTGTTCTCCTAGAATTCTGAAAGATCATTGCAAGTGGTTCAGAAATGACTTCTGCCAGTTCTTTTAATATCCTTGGATGTAATTCATCTGGCCCTGGGGACTTGAATTCATCTAGTTTAGCCAGATATTCCTGTACTACTTCTCTACTTATTCTGTGCTGCATTTCCTTCACTTCCTCACCTGCTCCCCACGCCCCAGGTTGGGTACTTCTATCCTTTTGGGAGAAAACTGAGGCAAAGAAGGTATTAAGTAGTTATGCCTTCTCACACACACACACCCCCGTTATTAATTGGTCACCTTCTCCACATAGTGATCCTATCATTTCCTTGTTTTTCCTTTTGCTGCGGACATATCTAAAAAAGCCTTTTTTATTGTTTTTGATGTCTCTGGCAAGCCTGAGTTCATTCTGTGCTTTAGCTTCTCTGACCTTCTCCCTACATCTCCTGGCTATTTGCTTGAATTCCCCTTTGGTGGTTTCACCATTCTTCCGTTTCCTGTACATGTTTCTTTTAACACTTAGCTCAGCTGAGAGTTCTTGTGTCAACCATTCCAGTTTCTTTAGACACCAGCCATTCTCCCTCCTTATTGGCACAGTTTTCAATTGTGCATTCAGTATCTCACTTTTAAGAAACTCCCATCCGTCATGCACTCCTTTCTCTTTTAGTATTCTTGTCCACGGGATTTCAGCAAGTAACTCCCTAAGTTTGGAGAAATCAGCTTTCTTAAAGTTTAGGATGCATGTCTGGCTACACTTGGCTTCTCCTTCCCACTGGATGTCAAACTCCAAGAGAGCATGGCCACTCCCTCCTAAGGATCCCACCACCTCCACCTCATCAACTAGGTCATCCCTGTTGGTCAGGATCAGATCTAAAATAGCCGATCCCCTTGTTGCCTCTTCCACCTTCTAGACCATGAAATTGTCTGCAAGGCAAGCGAGGAACCTGTTGGACCTTGCGGTCTTTGCAGAATTTGACTGCCAACAAATATCAGGATAATTGAAATCTCCCATTAACATGGTATCTCTCCTTTTTGAATATGTGATCATCTGCTCCAGGAAGGCCTTATCCAAGTCCTCAAGCTGGCCTGGAGGCCTGTAGCAAACCCGCACAATCACATACCTATTGTTTCTCACTCCCTTAATTCTTACTCAGATGCTTTCAACTTGGCTTCCCAGATTTAAGTCATGGTTTTCTTCACAGGTGAAAACATCCTTGACATATAAGGCTATTCCTCCTCCTTTCTTGTTTGGTCTGTTTCTGCGAAATAAGTTATACTCCCTTATTCCAACATTCCAATCATGAGATTTGTCCCACCAGGTTTCAGTGATGCCTATTACATCATTTTTTTTTTTTTGTTGTACTAAGAGTTGGAGTTCATCTTGCTTATTGCCCATGCTCTGTACATTAGTGTAGAAACACCTGAGATGATGTGCCCTTTGTGGAATTCCTGTACTAAAGTTACTTTCCCTCTCCCTGTTGGTCTCTAGTTCTATTTGGCCTGTCCTATCCATATTGTTTGGGCTATGTTTCACAGCACTCACTGAATCCTTGCCCAGAATACTACTGTCCCCCTTCCCAGTCAAACTCAATTTAAAGACCTCCTGATCTGTTTTGCGAGTGTTTGCAAAAACATTCCGGCCAATGGTTGTAAGGTGCAGGCCATCCCTTGCCAGAAGACCAGGCTCTTGGAAATGGAGGCCGTGATCCAAAAATCGGAATTGCTTCTGGTAGCACCGTCTTCGAAGCCAGTTGTTGATCTCCACTATCCTTCTTTCCCTTCGTGGGCCATGTCCTTCCACTGGGAAAAGAGATGAAATGACAACCTGTGCACGAATGTCCTTCAGCTTCCTACCCATAAGCTCGTAATCCTTTGTGATGTGGTGAAATCTGTGCCTGGCCATGTCGTTGGTTCCAACATGAACCAAAAGGAGGCGGTTATGGTCAGTGGGCTTGACCAGTCTTGTTAGCCTCTCCATTATGTCTTTGATTTTGGACCCAGGTAGACAGCACACCTCACAATTGATTCTGTCCGGGTTGCAAATGATCGGTTCCGTTCCTCTCAGCAAAGAGTCCCCAACCACTATAACTCATCTCCTCTGATGCTTGTCGGGTGTTCCTCAATGAGCAGATTCCCTCACGACTGCCTGAACTTTCTGTTCGTGCTGAGAGTGTTGGTGGTGCTGCTGCTGTTGCTGGATGCTACTCTGCTGGTGTTGGGGTTCCTGTTGCTGATGTTGGTTTTCCTCCAGATGATGTTCCATGACCTCTTCCTGCTGTTCCACTTTGTCATTAAGAAAGTCAAGAATTTGGAAGCGATTCCGTAGTTCGAGAGACTCCGTGTGGCACCTTGTCTTTCTACTTCTGCGTGTCACATTCCTCCAAGCATTCATCTCCCAGTTTCATGAACCGGCTTCTTCATCCTCTAGGTCCTCCATGCACTCAGTCTTCAAAAAGGTCCTCTCAGCCCTATCCAGGAATTTCTCTCCATCCCTAATCATGCGAAGATTTGAAACGCGTGCATCCAGCTGTTGAACCTTCTCCTCCAAGAGGGCGACCAGCTTGCATTTGCTACAGGTGTACCCAAGGATGTCTTGTGGGAGGAAAAGAAACATGCCACAGCTGTGGCAGGTGACCGCAGCAGCTCTTTCCCCCTCCATACCTGATAGTTTAGATAGTTAAACTGAAAAGGTTAAAACTGGGCTTTCCCTTCAGAGTCCTCAGGTAAAAACTATGTCAACCCTCTGTTTGCTAAGTTCTTATTGTCAACCTATCAAGAGAGAGGGTGCAATTCTATAGTCATTCATCAACTGTGGGGATGTAAGTCGATTTCCAGTATTTAGCATAGACAATTCTGGCCGCCACAATCAAATGCCAAACTAACCTTTTGGTACAGAAATCCATACTGTTATCTGCACCAAAAATTCCCAATAAAAAAATTTCAGGAGTTAATTCAATTTTTGTTTTCAAGATTTTTTGCATACTAGCTCGTATGGCATACCAGAATCTCTTTGCTTTATCACATCCCCACCACATGTGATAAAAGGAACCCACAGGAAAGGCCATTTTCTAAGTGAAAGCTGGAGATGTACAAGAAATGTAGCAAATCCAGATTTTTTTTTTCTTTTTGTATGAATGTAGCACATTGAGAGCTCCTCAAGCACTGAACAAACCAGAATGCACTTTTCCATGATCTTCTTAGTACCTCAAGAATATGCAGAAAAAAATGCTTACCGGTATATGGAGAAAAAAAGCTTATATAAAAATGAACCAAACATAATTTTCACTATGTAACAGTGGCCAAATCAGATATCCATAGCTATTCTTAACATGGAGAGCACCATGTTGTCTCTAACAGCCATGCAACTGTTAAGGGCTAATATTCTATCTAGGCTGTGGTAGACAAAATTTTTAGACCACAGCTCCTATTTAACCTAAGCAGCACAGTCAATGAATACTTGTAACTGTAGTCCAACACTCAAACAGTCATGCAACAGTAACTTCTGATCTAGATCATTTGAATAGCAGTGGCTTTGGAGAACTTGACTCTTTCATAGCCCTTCTGCCTGAGATCTTTTCTGAAGGCAAAAATGCCAAGGTTTGTTCCTAGGACCTTAAACGTGCAACATACAGTACCGACGTTCATCCATGGTTTCTGGAAATTACTGGAAAGAAGTGTTTATGTCTGTCAAAGAAAGTATATTGTATATGTAAACTATACTCATTGTATTTCCTCCAGCAATGCAGAACAGTTTTAAAAGGCTATTAGAAGATGGAATAAAAGAGTACAAACCAGGATGGCTATACACAGCCTCCAAGATTAAAGCTGGCGTGTTTTTCAATAAAGGTGTGTGAGAATTTAATTACAGTTCATTCTTTATAACAATTTACCAAAATTCACAAATTTGGGATCAGATTAAACTCATTTTAAAAAATAAAGAGGGAATTTTTCTTAAAAAAAACCCCAAACAAACCTTAAACTGTCATATTTACCTGTTCAAACACCCAGACACTTATCTGGGTTTGAATCCTTGTGTTTTCACCCATGGTGCTATTAACTTAGGAATGACTTTTTTTTTCCCCTTGAAGAAGTTTTCATTTTTAACACCAGTATGACAGTTTGTCATAACATGATTCTCTCAGTTCTGTGAAAAGATGCACTTACTGAATTCGGCCATACAGGGAGCATTCTAGTTCCAGCTTTTAAAAAAAAAAATCAAAAAGTGAGAATTTCATATTCTGGACAAAATGAATTTGAATTGTTGTTTTAAGTGAATGTAGGATAAGGTAAAACTGACCAGTTTTCCCATCTTTTCTTCTAACTAACATCTCCAGAATAACAATGGAAGGATGCTATTCCCGTGGGGTGTAAATCCTCCTCCTTGCAAGGACAAATGACTATGTAGTTTTCTCCCGGGGGAAGAAAATAAACATTCCTTCCTGTATTTGAATGTCCTGAAATATTGCAAAGGAAATATGGTATGGAATAAAACACATGCATTTATTTCACAACCCCTTGTTGTCTCTGCAGGAAACATTTTTTCTTTGCAGAAAATAGTTTCTCAAAGTGTTTTCTCCACAGATTAATTCATCCACAACAGTTTGGGACATTCAAATATTGGGAGAAAATTGTGAAAAGTTCTTGCTGCTGTCTTATTTTATCCAACAAAATTTCCTGACTGTTGGGAAATCCATATACCAACTTGGGAATAAATATTTATGAATAGTCTTTCTATCCTTACCCACTCCACCATGTTTACAGTCTTCCCATATGTAGCTCTGCATTTGTGGAATGGTCTTCCTTTGGACTTCTTGCTACAGGCGGATCTCACCCATTTTTGTAAAGAGCTGTAGACCTTCCTCTTTGATTCACCATCGCAAGCTATTGAGTTCTGTTTAAGGTGCTGAGATGGGAAGCGACTGGTGGGATGTTAGGGATTTCATTCCATGTGTTTCTATAGTGTGTTTGTTGTCTTTGTCCCTGACTGTACATGTTGATGTTATAAATAAAAGTAGTAGTGGTAGTTCTCCTTCTTCCTCCTCTCCTCCTCCTCCTCCCCTCCTCCTCCTCCTCCTTCTCTATTGGTTGGCCACAGAATGCAGCACTGGATAGAACTTTGATCTGATCCAACACAACATTTCTTTCTTCATGTTCTTATGTTCTGCTGCCCACACACTTCTCTATTCAGTTTAACTTTAGAAATTGTAAACAGATGACTCCAGAAGTATTCTTGTGTCTGGATTCAAAGTCTATTCTTAGTTCAAGAACAGTATCTGTGTGTGACAGTGGGTGTTCATGTGCCCATGTGTGCACTACTGTTTACTTGTATGTGAACCTTAAATGCAACATATCAGCCTTTCATCTTATAATAAAGTGTATTTTTTTTCCTCTGGCAGCAATCTTTGTGTGTAGTTTGCTGCAATCAGCATCATCAAATGCAATCGTTTAGCTTGATCCTACTGTCTGGATCATTTATATGGATAAAAAGCAGCAGGGATCTGCATTTTAATCCATGTGGGACCCAGTTAATACTTCCCCTATGTAGACATAGTTTCTCCTACTAGCCGTATCTGTTTTCTGTTTCTTACACTAGTCCTTTATCTCTTCCAGTGTCTTATAAATGATCCTTCTATCTTAAGAAGGAACCAATTACATAAAATTTAACCAGAGGCTCTTGGAAAATGCAAACAGCCATAACATATGTACTGTCATTTTCAACAGTGCTAGTTCTGCTTCAAATTGGAAAGGATATAAAATATGAGGCGGTGTTTTTCTCCCCTTTATACATATAGTGCCGGTTATTTGTATTGCTTGGGAAAGAAATTTGAGGGGAAAGATTAGCTCAGTTTATACAAGCACTGCATCAGCAATGGAAGCTTCATGATGAGCAGGAAGTTATCTTTCCAGATGCAAGTCAAGATCAGATTCTGCTACACTAACACAATGCAAAACTCACTGGAACTAGTGCAATTATAGAAAATTCTTTGGTGGTGAGTCCAGTGGTTCCAATACGTCATTGATGCTCACTAGCCACCATACAATGTGGGCCTTTTGAAACATCACTAAGACATAGAAGGAGATTTCAGTGGTGATTGTGATCTTGAAGTCTTGTGATAAGGGGATACACCATAAGAGGCTGCTTTTAGATTGGGCCAAAACATTGATCATTCGAGCCTAAGATTTCGGAAATTGTTCTGGACTTGTTACTCTCAACTGAAATAGCATTTCCATGAGTCTTAATATTTTTTGGAAGGAAATGTGCACTTTGGTTGGAGTGCTTCAACAGTTTGATGGCTTATAGGGCTTTTCTGAGAGCAAGTATGATGTCGTAGTTTGAGCACTAGACTATAACTCTGGAGTCTAGGTTTAAATCTCTACTCAGCCATGGAAACCCACTAGATGAGTTTATAGGCAAGCTCATGCAAAACTTATAATAGTATTTGAAGTATTGCTTTAAAAGTTAGAATGCCAATATGCATGTTTAAGCACATTCACACAAGCTCACACACACTCATATAGTTTCCCCCACTATGCACATTTTATATGTATCTTTTTAATATTACTTTTGGTGAACTTAATTACAAAATGCACAAAAATGCAAATTTCAAAGGATAACTGAGTGTTTGTTTTCATATTGACTTGAAAGCATGAAATTGAGTAATTTTTTTAAGAATATAACCAGAACCAATTTCTCTTTCCCCATTCATAACAATTAATATCCCATCTAGTTTGGCCCTCAGGTTGCAAAAAAATAGGGTCCACAAAAGTAAATACTTCCAGTAAACACTCAAAGCCAGGTTGAATCTATTTTGCACTCCACTGCCTTCCAAGAGAGGGCATTGAGGAAATTTCATTAAATGACTTGGTTTTGTGGTTGATAGTGTGCTGTTCTACCCTTTGCCTTGCGTATCTTGATTCTTGTACTTCCCAGGAAAGAAGATTGATTGTAAAAGTACATTGTTTATCACTTGGAATAAGGCTGAAGGACATAGCAGCCAGTGAAGATGTACAGCAAAAGACCCATCCAATATGTTACTAAAACCAGCAACACATCTTACCTTGATTGTCCCTTTTCGTTTCTAATCCTTGCGATTTCTACACCACTTTTTGACATTAAAAAGAAAAGTATCCTTCATTCACCTCTAAGTCACCCCAAGGAAGATAGCACTTGACATTTACCCTGAGAATATCTCAAATTAAATAACTGACAGCTTATAAAAAGGCTATATTGCAAAAATACAGTTAGGTTTTAAATCTAATTATTTTTATTGCATGCAATTGACTATTAATTCCAAAGCTGTATAAGATAATAAAAACAGAATTTATACAGTTATCTCCTTTAACTGTTCACTTATCATGTTGCAATCATCCTTATGAAATCTGTGTTGAGACAAGTGTGTGAAAGCTGACATGCCAGATGTTTTGGACTTCAACTCCCAGCAGTCCCACCCAGAACAGCCAATACAGAAAACATCTTTCTAAGACAAGATGCCATTGTCTCTTATATCTACTAGCATTCTGCTAATGACATACGCATGTGAGGCAAATTATTTGTCATAGAGTGATAGGCATATTCTGCTGACAGACGGAGAGTTGCACATATAGCAATGTTGCACACTGTGTTTATGCATTACACATTAAACATTGTGGATGTGCATTGAGCTTGCACATTTGACACTGTGGTTGCTTATATGTATTTGAGTTGCACCTGGGACATTGTGCATTTCACAATGGCCCCCAGTCATTGACATGTGTTGTGCAATGTTGCTATTCTGTGTTGGACTTGTGGAGTGATGGTGCAGTGTATCTCCACATGCAGATATTTATCTTTAAACTGAGGGGTGTTGGATTGCAGCCTTTATTGAGATGTCTGGATGAAGGAAAATATAAAAATCATACATATATAAACACACACACACACACACACACACACACATGCACACACGGGGAGAACAGGAGGAGGAAAAATATGGCCCATGGGTTGCAGGCTTTGTAAGTCCAGAAGCTTCTCAAATCCCTTCAATTTTTAATTCTCTTGAGTTCAATTTTTGGATAGTTTTCACCTTGAAAGCATGTCCAAATATTTAAAAACGTGTGAAAACACTGTGGTCTGGTATTTCACACCCTTGAGCCTCCCCAAACCCAATATCTTTTTTAGCCACTTATTGGTCTAAAATGGTGAGCAGTAACACAATATTAATTCTGTTTGCATCTGGATGGGAAAATTATCTCCTCTATGCTGTTGTCTACCCTTTCAGTGGAAGCTTAGTTGAGATGAGATAACACATTTTCACCTCTTTAGTTGAAAGTCAGAGGAGAAAAATGTATACTATCCTGTTTAAGATATGGAATATATTTTACACCCAAGTTAAACATGTTAACATATGATGTCTTTCTAATCAATAATGCAATGAAGTGGCCCCAGAATCATACACTCTGCTGGTTTGCAGGCTATGGGAGGCTGAGGAAGTAGAGACATGGCACCATTTTGCCCATGTTAATGGTTTTGCCTTCCCAATGTTACCCCAAAATGCGGGTGCCACAAGGGCCAACCTGTGATGCCAGTACCTCCTTGCAAAGGTGTGGAATTAATTTGCTCAAAATCTAATAATAATAAGAGGCTAATAAGAGGGGGCAACTTAGTGAGACCTTGTTACCAATGTTTATGGGCTCACGCAGGAAAAGAACTAGCCAGAGATTCAAAAGTAAGCTAAAAATGTGTTTTATTGAGGTGAATTTACTCATGCATGCACACAAGATACACACAGTCAAACATTCACACAATAGCTAGCTGAAGGATAAAGGGAGATAAAAACATAGAGAGAGAGGCTGAGGGTTTTGAGGGGATTTATAATTACCAGTCCAGAAGAATATGAAGAAACTGAAATGTGGTTTGCTTAGGTAGAACCTAAGGACAGTTCTCATTTGGGAGCCAGATGGACAGAATGACGGGTAGACCTTTGAGAGACTGCAAGTTGCAAGCCTAAAATCAAGGGAATGTGTACCCTGAAAATGGCCTGTGGTAGTGAAGGTTCCAGATGCAAGACAAAGGGAACCTGTTGTGGACAATGGGTCTTTCACCTGTTGATGGGCTTAGTGCTTGATTGACAAAGACATGATGGGTGTTGTAATAGCTGTCTATTGTGGGTGCTATAAGGAAAAAGGAAGGAGTCCAGGTGTACAGGGGATGGGTATCTGTCAATCAGTGTCCTGGTGGGCTTTTCACAATGGCATTCTCCAGGAAATTCCAGCTTCTATTATTCTCTGAAACAGTGGTGATTTACCTGATAATTGATCTAGGTTATACCAAGAGGGTGTTTTAGGCTAAACTGCCTGTGGTGTCATGTTGACAGTCAGGTTTCTTCCTCTTTTGGTTTGACCTCCTGGTCACCTTCAGGTTGCATTTTGATATTAGTGCCAAATAAAGTGTGTTGCCAATTAAATATGATGACAATTAGATATTGTATCCATTCCAAACCGTACTGATATCAGGAACCCCCAAAGTGAGGCCTTACACCAGAGCCCCATGTGAACTCCCTGATTTAGATGGGACAACTGCCCATCAGAATTAACATAGTTGTCTAGAGCTGAGACTTCACCAAGCTGGAACGAACCTTCTTCATTTCACGCCAGAAGAGAATTATAAAAGTGGTTCCTTAGCCAGCAAAGCTTCAGTCCATCTTCAGCACACTTGCTTCACATTAACTTCAACTGAAGATTTCAGAACATTCTGATCAATAGAATTTCAAAGTGTTTCACATTACAAGACTATGAGGTTCTAGTTCAAAGTAACCCCCCTTGTGTTTGATGCGTCTCACTCAGGTGAGTGAATAAAGGACTACAGACTAAGCCTGGCAGTAAACCTCCCTGATGTCAGTGGGATACCCAGAATATCTCACTCTGAATTTGGCTAAACTGAGTGTGTTCTCTGTTTGACCAGACAACAGTTCTGCTTATTCATGAAAAGATCCTAATGTACACTAATCCATACTGCCAGGAGTTCCTCTGAGAGTACAAGATTGTCACCGTGTGAGAAAAATGACACAAGAAATTTGAAACTTAGTTTTTGTGGCAGGCAAGTCAAACAAGGAAGATTACTCTCAGCATATTAGGAAGACTCTGTGCCTAGAAGGAAGGTTGCTTCCAAGTATTACAAATACAATACATTCATTTACTCAAATAAGAAATTTCCCCTCCAGTTACCTCTGGCATCCTGTCTTTGTTTCTATTAGAAATGGAGCAATTTGACAGATGTGAATGCTATGCACCATGCATTGTACTGTAATACCCATTGGCATAAAGGGGAGCTGTATATGACGGATGATACTCAGAGAAACTTGCTCAACATTAAGAATTAACAATACATGTGTGCATGTACACGTACACACTGCCACAAGAGCTGCTGTAAAATGAAACTAAATTAATGAAGGCCCTGACATCAAGACATGAACCACAATTCATTAAGTATTATTCATACACATGCTCAGTGAAACACATTTGTGAGGGCTTACATTAATGATTGGCAGCTATGCAATTGGTTAAGGATTTTATGATAATAACAATAAATGATAACAGAAAAGAAAGAGCAAGGTTATTGCACATGTGTTTGAAATAAAGAGGCAGGATATGGAAGTTGGGGTAGATTAGGACCATGCTTTATTAAACTATTTACAGTGATTTGGAGAGGGACTAAATTATGCAGGTTTAAGTTAGGGAGGGATCCCATCACACCACCCACTCAACCATGCCATGGAAAGTCATCACCAGCTTCAGTTACAAGCCATCTTTAACACTTTGCCACAGGTTTACCATCTCATGCACAGGAAGGCTGCCTTACCCCAACTATATCTCATAAGCCCTATGGCCAGCCCTTCCTCCACTCTTATCCTCATATTGTACCTATGTGCCCCAGGACCCAAATGGGAAGTCATAGAATCAAAGGAACCCATACTGAAACAGAAATGTTCTGAAAAATAAGCACCATCAAGAACAAAGGAGGCTTCTGATGATATCTGAGTGAGAATTGTTCACCGGCTTATTTTTAGTCAGAATTCACAAAAAAAAAATCATAAAGTCAGAATGTTAGAGCAAGTCAGTTTATAGATTTCCTCATCCCTGCTTCAAATAAATAAATAATGCTGTTGCTGCTGTTGTGGAGATTGTTAATGATAATCACCAATATTCTAGAGATATTCTTAGTGTAACTATTCTTAGTGTAACTACGTAAAATCTTCTGGCTCAACCTCCCTGCAGCCCACTTAAGAGCCATCAGCTAGATCAGGCAAAGGATCTTGCCCTGGCAAGAATGTTACAGCCTTACTCACAGTGAAGGATGGTGGAAATCTCATCTTCTTTGCACCCTGACCTGAAACTGAACAGTCCTCCTTTGCCCAGTCTGGCTGTTGGCTCTTAAGTTGTCTGGAGTGGCATTTAAGAAGTCTCACAGTACGACTATGCAGTCTTACTTAACACAGAGCAGTTATGAATCTGTAACGCTAGGCCATGAATCTGTACCTGCAATACTGAATGCTAGCCAACAAGAAATCTCTTATCATACTCTTTGGCATCTATGGAATTACAGAATGTTTGTTTTCTATAAGATATTGGAGAAGTTAATACTAGGGCAGACAAGACAAAAAGGAAATGAGATAGAGAGGAAGGAATGGGAAGTTATGGTTTTGTATTTGGGTTTAGCAAGAAAACTGTGGCCTGAATCATGTTGATATCCTAGCTATATGACACCTACTAAATGATGACTTAATGTGTAGGTGAAGCAGATGGATTCATTGGTCTACTCTAATTGGCATTATTAAAGTGGATAGGACACAATGTGAGATTACCAGTATGGTGTTGTTGTTGCGATTATAGACTTATTTTCTAGATCTTGGAAAGAAATACTTTTTAAAATTACAGCTACCAGAATCTGGAAGCATTGGCCATGATCTCTAGGGGACTCCCTAGGAGTTGTAGTCCAAATTACACTTCTTTAACCCATGCTTTATTCATGCAGGCCAGTGGTTATTGTCAGGAATCCCCTACACAACTGAACTCCCCTACCAAACTAAACTCATATTAGGAACAGTCGGAAAAAGTGTGCTACCTTCTTCCTCTCCATCACTATTGTTGTCACCAAACTGCTTGGTGAACATCTACTGGAGCAGGTCCAGAGGAGGGCAACCAAAATGGTGAGATGCCTGGAAGCCATGCCCTATGAGGATAGACTTAGAGAGCTGAGTATGTTTAGTCTGCAGAAGAGAAGGTTAAGAGGGGACATGATAGCCATGTTTAAATATTTGAAGGGATGCCATGTAGAGGAGGGAGAGGGCTTGTTTTCTGCCACTCCAGAGACCAGAACAAGGAGCAATGGATTCAAGCTGCAGGAAAGGAGATTCCACCTGAACCTCAGGAAGAACTTCCTGACAGTCAGGGCTGTCCGGCAGTGGAATATGCTGCCTCGGAGTGTGGTGGAGTCTCCTTCTTTGGAGGTTTTTAAGCAGAGGCTGGATGGCCATCTGTCGGGAGTGCTTTGAGGGTGTTCCTGCATGGCAGGGGGTTGGACTGGATGGCCTGTGTGGCCTCTTTCAACTCTACATTTCTATGATTCTATGATCTACAGCAGAGAGAATTGTGATCTACTCACACAGGTTCCTTGCAGGATTTTGTACTCTGGAAGATTGGGTTATTTAATTGCACAGAGAGTCTTCACTGGTAGGAAAAGCTTCCTTTGATAGAGAAATAATTAATGTGGAAGAGATGAAATGTAGCAGACTCACCCATCCAGATATAAAGCTTTGAATGCTTAGCTCTTGAGGACAGGATTTGAAGTGCCCCTTTTTTTACCCAATACTATATGTTAGAGAGGCACAATATCATCCTATCTAAATGGGCATTAGCTGAACCACTTGCAGCTGGCCTGTGGAGGATGGTTGAGAATTTTCTTTCATTCATATTGGTAAGAACTTACTAAAATTTGCAGATTTATTTATATATTTGACAGAAAGTATTAGAATTATTTTAAAATTTTTAATGAGGAGAAAAATGTTGTAGGTTTATCTGTCTCTATAGTTCAGCCACCAATTGCGGGGAGGGCAATGGAAATAGCAAAAGATGGCTTGCATATCCCTACCCTCCCACAAGGGAAGAAATGATTGTTCTAAATTAGGGATAGGCTTCTTTCGATGATTCATTCCTGCAGGGGAGAATGTGTGATTTAAACAATTTTCTCCCCACTGCATGAACATTTTTGAAAACAGTGCAGTTTTTCAATACATTAAGAAAATCGCTCCTCTGCCCCACAATTAGCATCTTTCCCGCCTCTTCACAATGTAGTGGCGCATGGAAGCAGGGTAGAGTAAGCAGCCAAATGAGGAGGCTGACCTGTTGCCAGCTACCATATCCACTGACATTGATCTTCCTTACTTAGCTCCCCCTGCCCCCTCTCACCTGTACAGCCACGTGGCCAGCTTGGAGTGGCTGGGTAGCTAAGTGAAAAGTCTTGCTTGTTTCTAGCCATCACAGCCTATGCTATGTGAACCTCAACTGATTATCTCCTCAACCCCTCCCGCTTAAACAGCAGTATAGTGCCATGTAGGCAAGAGGAGAAAGGGGAAGATTTTGCTATCGTAGCTATCATAGCTTGCTATCATAGCTAATGATTGGTGATCCAGCTCTCTGAGTTCCCCCACCCATCATCTGCACAGTGAAATGGCCAGCTAGAGAGATCAGTGGGTGGCTGAGAGAGGATGCCATCGCTAACTAGCTGGTGACAGAAAAGCCTTGGTCAGCAATTCCCCCTTGCTCCCTTTCTGTCTCACATGACCATGTAGTGGCTGTGTGAGAGGATATAGTGGCTGTGTGGGAGGAGACAGGAAGATCTGAGTAAGGACTGCCCATTTTGGTCAGTGCATACTGATGCAGGCTTCCTTCAGGACCTCCATTGGATGATCTGGAGGTCCTGCAGGATTCTGTCACCATAGTATGTGAGCTATATTGGTGACAATCCTCTGCATTTGGCTGCCCTTCCTCCTTCCAGCCACTAGATGCCCATGCAAGAGGGGGACAAGAAAAAGGTATGTCTGGTTTGGAGGGGTGAGATTAGTCCTTGAGTCTATTCAAGGACTGAGGAAAATATGAGGAAGGGATTCTCCTCTTTAGGGTATCTGGACACTAGAGAAGTCGCCCTCCTCAACTCTTCAAATATTCTTTCCATTCAATGTTCTAAGGGCATATGCACGAGAATTTGTGAAGACATGACTGGAGCTGTCTGATCATTCAATAAAATTCAAGGTCTAAGTATGCAAAAATCCCATTTTGCAAAATCCCCCCTGGCCCATACACACTTTTTTTTTTCTATTGTGGAATGGTATATAAAAAAAGAACTATCATAAAACTCCTATCTGGGGTTTTCTTGAAAGTGAAACATTTGCAGAAGGTCGACATTGTCTGGAGGGGTTGAACAAATAGTATCAGGAGAGAAGTGTCTGCTGACAGGTTGACAAAAGTACATGTAGCCTTCCCTTTAACAGAGAAGAGGTTAGGCGTTGCACCACCAGAGCAGACAAGACCTTGGGGTATTACACAGCTATTCATTCGCAGCTATCACTGTGATGAATGAGGTCTTAGCAGATGCTTTGCAGAGTGAAAAAGAAGCACGGGGGGGGGGGGAGAAATGGCTAGCATGTCTGCTTTTCTCCTCATCTCCTTCAATTGTCTGAAATAAAGGTTTTAAAAGGAGTGGGAGCATGGAGGAATCTACTGACACAGTCCCTCTGTCCAAACTTGCTTCCACTGCCTCTGAGGCAACTTTAGAGTGAAATAGAGGAACTTAACATCATGCTTTAATCAATAAATTAAGAATGTTTGCTGACTCATTAGCTGTGTTCACTTTTAATTGCTACAGGCAAATATTTGTTTATTATTAAGCTGGAAGGTTAATGGGCTTTTAAAGCTCTGGATCTTTGACTAGGATTAAAACCATGGCTGCTGCATTACTCCGCTATATTATTTTATTCATGTGACCACTACAAGACATCATGACTAATCAGAAGGGCAGAACAGAAATTGAATTATTACTATGAAAACTGTGGGCTATTTGGACATGTTACATTTTTGTGTTGGGGAATTTTGAGAGCCAATATTATAAACCAAAGCTTGCAAAAGTTACTTTTTTCATTACACTTTTCAGAATCCTTGAGAAATTGGCCATTTTTGGCTGTGGGATTCTAAAAACAAACAAACTACTGCGCTCCAAATTTTTATTTTCTGAACTCTGGATATTACAGAACAGGCAAATATGGCTGTACTGTCCATAAGAAAACATCCGAAATCCATATTAGGGAAATTCCCTTAGAAAGCCAACTCACACATCACAAAAAAAAAAGGGGGGGGGATCCTTGATCTGTTAACCAGATAAGATGTTACTGAAGTGAAAGTTAAGCTTTGAAATTTACTTTTTGAAAGTAATTTATTTCTTGTTATTATTCTTTTTTAACTCAGACAGCTTTTCTTTATCATTGCATATTTGATTATTGCAGGATTATTCATGTCACCATCATTTTCTCATTTTCTCATCATCATTAACACAACAACTTATCTGAAAACTCCCAATGTTTGTTCTGTGGTAGGTAGAAAACAGAAAAACAGAGATGCTGCTTCCTTTCCATAACAAATTGAAAGATTGTGTTAAGAAGTTTGTAGTAGGATTGACTGGGGGGAAAAAAACTGTAAGCTTTTTGTAAAATCCACGGATTCCATCTTCTACATAATGATTGCTGTTGCAAAGTAAATAAGAATCATGCTTTGTCTTCTTTCCTCTTTAATATAGATGAATAAGGAGCCCTACTAAGAAGGGGAGGTAGAGCTAGGTCAGACCTGTGATGGATTTCAAGATAACCATTAAGTCACCTGGTTTCAGTGGGGGTGTCTCCTTCCCATGCCAAATAAGAAGCTTCAGGAAAGAGAAAGATTTCATTTTCACTGCCTTCCTCCCCACAAAAAATGATTTAAGCTCATCAGCTGGAATTCTATATGAGAGTTATACCTCCATAAGTAAACTTATGTCTTCGGAAATTGGAATTGGATAATTGTCTAAAACCTGTATCCAGTAGAGAGTTGTTGATTGGGACAAATATGAATTGGGGACTGATGCAGTATGGTCCCCAATGCAGTATGGTCCCCTGATGGATGACGGGACACTGCCAAAGGAATTCCAATGAATGTTTGGCTCTATTGATGCACGTTAGGTACTGTTATTGCTGTCCAGTTTTGCATGTTAACAATTCAATGGTGTCATAGCATGTCTCCTTCTTAGTTAAATATACATAAAGTTACATTACATAGAGTGTGATATAAGATTCCAGACATCTTCTCCACATACTGTTATCATAATAACAGCAACTTCTAATTGTAGTATGAAATAGATACATACAATGCCAATTAGTATTTATAGTATTAAATAGATACACACACTGCTGAGTGTAGCCAGGCAATTGGTGAAGCCAAGCTGGAGGAATATTATGTGTGTCTTCTAAATAATGTCATTGTGTTTTGTATTAATTTCATCCAATTTAGTTTCTACAGATTTTAATAGAATGGGAAGCCATTTAACAGCTGTCATAATGAGATGTCTGGTAACCCTATTCATGTGACGAGCTGAGATCACTGAAGCAGAGTATAGTCATCCAACTCTTTGTAATAGTGGGCCCTTTTATACTACACAATTGTAGTGCTACGATTCCACTTTAACTGCCATGATTCTATCATATGGAATTTGGGATTTGCAGTTTAGGAAAGTATATTTAGAATTCTTACCTGAGACTTCTAGTGCCTTATCATATAAACCCTTGGATTCCATAGGATGCAGCCATAACAGTTAAAATGGAACCATAGTGCTAAAAGTATTTAATGGGAGAGTTCCCAGTGGCTGGGAGTAAGGCTGTGCATATCACACATGATTATTGGCCAACAGCAAAGATTCAGGGAACCAATTGTATTGCTAGCTGTATCATTTTCTCTTGGCTGAGCATCATAAGGTATGCTGCTATGCAGCCTACTGCATAAGGCCTATGGCCAATATTTTCCTTGAGCTAGGGGGGAAAAAAACAGTCTTATTTTCATGTGCTGCCTAGGGCTGATGGAAGTTGCACTCCAACAGTATCAGGAAGGCCACAGATTGTCCTTCCTGAAACAGAAGGAACAACCACTGAATGCCACAGATACAGAGCAAGTCAAGTATACCAAGCCTCCAGAGTAATTTCCATTCCAAGGTTTAAAGGCTCTAAATAAATCAGAATGAGGAATAAGTCCATTGGAAATAAAACCTGACTCTCACTATTGTATGTCCATCCTAATACTACATGGATAGCATATGCATCTATACTATGTTCACCTTGTTTTGTGTTTGCATATTAGATACTTAGAGTTGACACATTATGCCTGTTGTCTCATTTTTTGCTTCTTGTGATACATTCACATTTCTCACAATGTTTGGAATAGTGTGTAGAGGCTATGTATGAGATAAGTATATTACATAGTTACTTTATACCTCAACTTTTCTCCAAGCAGGTCAAGGTTCTCCTTTCTCCATTGTATCTGCACAACATTCCTGTAAGACAGGTTAGACTGAGATGTAGGCCCTTTCCACAGGTTATTGGATCCTGGCGGCGTCCCACAGGGATCCTGTTAGAGCCTTTCCCAGGAGCAGAGCATGACAGGAATGGGAATGTTGGAGGTTCGACGGCCATACCTCTTCCTTCTGCAGCACAGCTGGGCACTGTCCCAGATTGCACTGGGGCAGGAAGTGTGGCCATTGTGCTTCCTAACCCCCTGCAGCTCAGGTAAGTGAGACAGGGCAGCAGAGGGCCATGCAATTGCCAGTCATTGACAGGAAGAACTCTTCAATGATTTGCGACACAATCACACTGCCTGGGGACAGGAGAATGACAGGACACAGACAACATCATGTGGAACTGTCATCCAGGTCCGATACTTCTCCTGTCCCAATGCGGGATGACAACATCCTGCAGAAAGGACTGTAGTGATTGGTAATGCAGGTCACCCAAAGACATTTGTGTCTCAGTGGGGAATTGAAACTGGATCATGGCTATAGTCTGACACTCTGTGACATCTACACCATGCTGCACATGCATCTGATGACAGAAGACATTGAGTAATAAAGCAATGACTGGAAGAACCTGTATGATCTTTGTAGTATATCAACTCTTTTTAGTCTTCTGCAACTGTAGAGAAATACATTCACATATTGGGAATGATTTGCTTTTGAGGGGAAAGCATGACCTTGCTTTTTTTTTTCTCCATTTAATATCAGTTTTATATTGGAATGCAATGCCTTTCTGTTCGGATATGGCACAAGAATTAATTTAGCAAAATTAAAAAGGCCTGATTCAGAATTATGACATTAAAGAAGAGGAGGAAGAAAACTAGAAGCAAAAAGAAGGGTTTCTGCATTCACACAGAATGTTTGATACTTTCACAGGACAGAAACTATGATGGCATCATACTTCCAACAGCTTGTCTTCCCCCACCCAATAATCACTCAGAATGGCTGGAGAAGCCAATATGTATTAATAAAAACTGGGACTGACTATGCCCTACATGAAACTATAGGAGCACAGACCTTCTCTGGACAATCTCTTTGCACTTTCTTTCCTGCTTGCCAGCTGGAGTCTCTGCATCTTTCAGAGTACCCAGAAGCAGAATTAATGCTTTTATTTTATTTTATTAGAATCCTTTGAGGACATAATGCTAGTGACAGCAATCCAGAATATGAAGCCAAGGCATTGCTTATTCTTCCATTCCCTCCCCTCCATTCTCCCCTCCAGTATTTTCAGTAATCCTGTTTACTGAGCAAGTTGATGATATTTCATTTGTGACAGCCATATAATTTACTGTAACATTCACATCTCTTAAAAAAAAATCTTTGAAGAATGGGGACTTGAAGTAGTTCATTTTTTTTCCCAAAGGCACAGCAACAAGTCTATCTCTCTGGACAGCTGGGTGACCCATTAGAGATTTGCTCATAGCTGACGTGCACGAGGGGCTGGTTTTTGCTTCGTGTTTTGTATGAATAAAGTCCAAAAATCCTTGTGGCCTCTCAGTCTGAAAGGATTTTGTTTGTAATATGTGAAACATCCCCTTCTAAGATACTTGAAAAGAGCAGTGGTCCCATCATTTCTTTTGCAACACATAGGCACCTTTGAGACACTATGAGAGGCGGACAAATTATGTATTTTCCTATCCGTATGTGAATACAGACTGTAAAGTGAGAATTGACCATCACCAACAAAGGCCCTTTTTGCACCTTATCTAGTGCTGCTGGCGTCGCACAAGGATTGCGCGAAAAGCCTCCTTCACGTCTCCTGCACTTCCCTCTGCACCAGCTCCATGCTGGATGGAAGGAAGCGTGGTAACTCTGCCCTTTCCTTCCACAGTGCAGCCGGGTACTTTCCCAGGCTCAGCTGGGGGAGGAAGTGCGGCCATTGCGCTTCCTGAGGTTCCACATGCCAGGTAAGTGCAGGAAGGATGCGGGAGGAATGCACAATTGCACATCATTTTCTGCAAAGACCTGAAAATGATATAACGTGTGATTGCCATGGTATTGCTACAGGAGCGACGTGCGATAGTGAGAACATCATGCAGAACTGTCCTCGCAATTCCACGTCGATCTCATGGCGTTCAAAGTCATGTGCGAAAAGGGCCAAAGTCTCACATAGTTATTAAGATTTCATTCTGTACGTAATCTGCTTCAGAATAAGATCTCTCCAAAATTTCTAATTCATCTATGTGACAGAAATAATGTGATATTAAAATAATTGGAATGCATATGAAAGCAAAATTTGTGGATTCAGCTATCCAGGCAGATGGTTTCCAGTACTCAGTGCTTCAGAGACTGATTCTCAATGATGAATTAGGACTGTCATCTCTATTCTGATGGACTACACATTTCTAGGATCAACATGACAGAGCACAAGGGTACAACATGGTCCTCCATACATTCAGAATAGGTATACTTTTTAATTTAACTGGTGTAGATGGTTAAAAAAATTAGTTCTCTTTATGAGAATGCAGCAAAATTTGCAAATTTCTTCATAAATCCAATAGAAAGAATTTGAGGTTTCTTTAGAAAAAAAGTACTGTTGTGGAGGTGAATAAAATTGACAAGATTATATTTTTTTGTTCATCTATCTTTTACCCATTTTGACAATGCTGGTTGAGGTCTATTTTAATAACTTTTCATTGAGTTTTTTCCACCATGAACTGATATGGGCCCTTTTCCCAAGATTACAATGAACAGTAGGTGTGAGGGAAAATTCTCTCTTCCAATGTCCAGTTCTCTATTCCTATATCTAAAGTTGTGGGAGAGAGTCTTTGAGGGTCTGATGAAGAACTTAATCTACTTTCAGTCTACTCACACTTTTTCCACACTGCCCACTTTGATTTTGGCACTGCTTCTATCTAATTTTTACTCTGATAGAACAGTACCTGGAAAGATTCTGGAGCAGATCATTAAGCAGTAAGTTTCTAATCACTTAGAAAGCAACGCGGTAATCACGAGAAGTCAACATGGATTTCTCAAAAATAAGTCATGCCAGACTAATCTTATCTCTTTTTATGATAGAGTTACTAGCTTGATAGATGAAGGGAATGCTGTGGATGTAGCATTTCTCGATTTCAGTAAGGCCTCTGACAAAGTTCCCCATGACATTCTTGCAAAGAAGCTAGTAAAATGCGGGCTGGACAGGGCTACTGTTAGTTGGATTTGTAATTGGTTGACCGACTGAACCCAAAGGGTGATCACGAATGGCTGCTTTTCATCCTGGAGAGAAGTGACTAGCGGGGTGCTGCAGGGTTCTGTCCTAGGCCCAGTGCTGTTCAATATCTTCATCAACGACTTGGATGAAGGAATAGAGGGCATGCTGATCATATTTGCAGATGACACCAAATTGGGAGGGATTGCTAATACGCCAGAGGACAGGATCAAAATTCAAAATGACCTGGATAGATTGGAGAGCTGGGCCAAAGCTAACAAAATGAAATTCAACAGAGAGAAGTGTAAGGTCCTACACTTAGGTAGAAAAAATGGAATACAGAAATATAGGATGGGGGACACGTGGCTGGATAGCAGTACATGTGAAAGGGATCTAGGAGTTTTAATAGACCACAAGCTGAACATGAGTCAGCAGTGTGATGCGGCAGCCAAGAAAGCCAATGCAATTCTCGGCTGCATCAATAGGAGTATGGTGTCTAGATTGAGGGAGGTACTGGTACCACTCTACTGTGCTTTGGTTAGACCTCATCTTGGATACTGTGTCCAGTTCTGGGCACCCCAATTCAAGAAGGACATGGTCAGGCTGGAGCAGGTCCAGAGGAGGGCGACCAAAATGGTGAGAGGCCTGGAAGACATGCCCTATGAGGATAGACTTAGAGAGCTGGGTATGTTTAGTCTGCAGAAGAGAAGGTTAAGAGGGGACATGATAGCCATGTTTAAATATTTGAAGGGATGCCATGTAGAGGAAGGAGAGGGCTTGTTTTCTGCCGCTCCAGAGACCAGAACAAGGAGCAATGGATTCAAGCTGCAGGAAAGGAGATTCCACCTGAACCTCAGGAAGAACTTCCTGACAGTCAGGGCTGTCCGGCAGTGGAATATGCTGCCTCGGAGTGTGGTGGAGTCTCCTTCTTTGGAGGTTTTTAAGCAGAGGCTGGATGACCATCTGTCAGGAGTGCTTTGAGGGTGTTCCTGCATGGCAGGGAGTTGGACTGGATGGCCCGTGTGGTCTGTTCCAACTCTACTTTTCTATGATTCTATGATTCTATGATTATTGATGAAATGAGGACCTTTACAGATTTTGACTAGGGCCCTTTCTGCTCCACCCACCCAACCAGCCATAGGGACAGGAGAACAATGAGACCACAATGACCCTTATGCATGATGTCATTGTATCCTGTCCTTCACCTGTCCCCAAGTGGTGTGATCATGCTGCAAGTCATTGAGGGTTTTTCCCCCATCAGTGACCAGGGATCATGCCAACATCATGGACTTATCTTGTCTGCGGAGGCCCTGGAAGCACAATGGCTGTGCTTCCCTCCCCAGCTACCCAGTTGCACTGTGGCAAGAAGACGCATGGCCATCACACTTTCTGGAACACAGGCAGCCAGTGCAGAGAGGATCCATCCTGTTGTACTCACCTCCTGGCAGGGCTGATGTCTCCATGACCTGCTAAGGTGCAGACAGGGCCTAAGATAGTGCACACCTCAACAAGAAAATGATTGTCCATGTAGGAGATGGTTACACCCAACATTGAGGAGTTTTAGCACCATATCTTTCCTCAATGGGTGCTCATGGTTCCCCTCCACCAATGCAGTACATGTTGTGGATGGGGAGAAAAGAGAACAGTATTACTGAGCTGAAAAAAGAATCTCTCTTTGAAAGTTCTTAAATGAAAAGCTATCCTTCTGATATGCTCTGAGTCTATGGCCCTTTCCACATGTGGGGGGGGAAACGGGTGAAAACGCCCAAAAATGGAGCTTACCGGCAGCTGAGTAAGTCCGTCGCGATGCGGAGCAGCGCAAGCTCGCTCCTCCGCAGTCCTCCGACATCCCAAATGGCAGCTTCCGGTTGGTGGAGGCTCTCCACCAACCAGAGAAGCTCTGGAGCTGGGAGCCCACCCCCGGCAGATCTGCAGGCACGCATTTGTGTGTGCCTGCAAATCCGCATTGGAGCCAGGCGACGGAGCGGCGCGGGGCTGCGCGCTCCGTGCTTTTTAAAAACCTCAAAAAAGAGGTTTGTAAAAAACACGCAGCGCGGCTAGTTCTGGCTGCTCCTGAGTGGATTCTGGTGTGGAACTACAAAAAGTAGTCCACGCCAGTCCACTCCACGGTGTAGAAGACCTCCATCAGAGGTCGCTCTGCATCGTTACAGAAGCCCGGTGTGGAAATGGCCTCTGTTATTAGCAACCAGACACTTCACTTCATTTACAGTGTTTGTTTGGGTCAGAGTCTCTGCAAAGAACAAAACAATGTGTTAAATCTAGCCACTGGACACAACAGTTAGGAAAGTGTCCTACCAGTCTCTTATCATGACAGCTCAGACCATGTGTATGTATAACAGTGTTAGAAGAAATGTGGCCAGGAGGAGAGTACATTTCCCTAGCAATTATCTCTTATTTATGGAGGCGTACAGTGCACTTTGAAGATGAAGGGTTCCAACATTTTCTCAAAGATCATACAAGCCAAACAGTAAAAGAACAGAACTGACAAAGAAAGGAGAACTTGGCCAACTATAATGCTGAACAAAAGACATTAAACAATTGACTACACTTGATGCAAGCTAAAAAACCTGAAGGGTTGTCACACCTAACAATCGCATTCAGATAACGTAAAAAATTAAGGTTATCTGCAGTTTTACAGTGTCAGCCATTGGCAAAACATAGGAGGAATCTTATAATCTTGTTTTCCATTTCTACTACTTCACTGACATTTCTGTTTCAGGCCTGGCATCCAGTAATCTTGTACCGCAAGTGGCATTTAACAGGCTTTGCTAAAAACAAGTTAGTATTTATTAAGGCATATTGTTTACATTTTATTCTTGGGTTATCAGCCTGTGTGCATGTGTGTATGTGTGTGTGTGTGTGTGTGTGTCTACACATTTCTACGTGCATTTAGTAGAAACAGAAACAGACATGGGGATTGCTTTGCTTACATTTGTTGTAATAGTTATAGATATATTAAATTAGATTATTTTCTTAATAGAGAGAACATTAGTTCTGCTCATAATGGGTAAGTAATCACACATCTCACAGTTTCAGGGTCACTCCTCACATTACATTTGAAACACATGTATGCACTCCTTGGAGGCATTCCTGTGTCTGAAAAATCTGTGGAACATTGATGTCAGAAGGACAGAAAACAGACAATTTTGAAAGCTTGAAAGATGTGAACTCCTCCACTCCTCGTGAAAAAAAAAGGGGGGGAGGAGCTTCCACGCTTTTTGTAAAGCCTGAAGGACAACCTTCACTTCATCTATAAAAGCTTTGTTAGTAGGAAGGTCATAGATCCTTTATTCATTGGGCAGTATGTTTTAAAGGATGCTATCAAATTTGATTGAATTTGATTAATTCTGAATAAACATAATCGGGATTGGGCTGCAGTGGAAGTGAAAGAGAGAAAGAGAGTGAGAGGTATCAGTACAGGTGTCAAGAAATCAGTGGTGAGATACCGTATTTGCTGGTGTATAAGATGCACTTTTTCCTAAAAAAAACGCCTCCTGAAAATAGGGAGCATCTTATACACCGGTAGATACGGTAGTTTGAAAACTACTGCAAACAATTGACTTAAGAGTGGGGCTTGTACTTTGTACAGTCTTACCTCTTGCCTTTAATCCTTCTGTAGACTATTGATCTGTGGAGAATAAAGATCACTGGGTTTAAGAAAAGAAAGAGTGTGGGAAAACATTGGCAGCCCCTTTAAGAGAGGAACAGCCCATCTTACTGCAGCCCCTCCCTCCTTCCTCTCATTCACCCATCCCAGCTGGGGCTTTTTCCTGGAGCCAACCACCTGTGGGACGGGGGGAATAAAGGGCACAGGGCATTTTCCCAGTGTCCCCCCCCCCCACTACAATTGATTGGCTCCTGCTCAGCACTGCCTGCAAAACCCTGTTGGTTTCTGTTCCTGGGGTGAGGGGAAAGGAGTGGGATGAAGGTTGACTTTCTTCCCTCCCAGCCTGAATGGGAAATTTGATTTCTTCCGGAGGAGCTGCTCACTCTTGTTTTCCACCCCAGCCTCCAGCACCTTGGCAGGGGGGTGGAGGAAGAAAATGAGTCAAGAGGAGAGGGGCCTAGAAAGAAGAGGAGCAATGGCCAGATGCTTTGAGCCCTCTCTTTTTGCTGCCTCCCTACTCCTTTTTTGCACAGGGCTCAGTGGCTCCTGTCTTCCTTCCCCCTTCCCAGCTGCGTTTCGTCAGTGCCTGCAACTCAGCTCCAGTTTATGGAGGAGTTTTCCGGGCAAGATTTGTTCAGAGGTGTGTGTGTGTCATGATTTGCCTCTGAGGCTGAGAGAATGGGATTTGCCCAAGGGGAATCCTCAAAAGGAAAATAGGGAAAGGGGGAATCCTCGTGTTACATCTCCTTTCACTCCCCCCCGCCCCCCGTTCCTATGTATTTTACCTCGGCCGGGTACTAAACATTTTCTCCTAAAACATAACGCCTGACGTTGGAGTGTGTCTTATACACTAGTGTGTCTAATATGCCAGCAAATACAGGTAGCTAGTCTGTGGTGCTTTCCCTTCTTTCTTTTTTCTTTTCTTCCATCTCTTTCCTCATGTCTTTTTGCTTCCTTTCTACCTGTTATAGTCATTTACTGCAAGAGTCAGCTTCATTGTTCCCTTTGAGAAGGAGAGAGTTTTGCGGCATCCCATCCCCAGTGATGACTATTAACCTATCTCATGCATAGAAACAAGCTTAAAATCTCCTGTTATCCAGTCTAGTTCAGTTCTTTTGTTTGTCTCATTTTGTATTCTTGGATAGACTTCCTGGACAATTAAAGTAAGATTTTTCCCCCCCCATTTATCTTCCTATGAACAACTGCATTTATTTCTCCTGTTTTCCCCATTGAAATAGCCCACTACATTTTACTAGTATAAGTTAATTATTGCAGGCCAGGGGAATCTATTGTAGACCTTCACCCCAAGGAGAAAAATGGATTTTTCTCAGGTGTTACCATGCCATACACTCCGCAATTCATGGTATAGAATAATTGGTGATAAATATTGTTTAATTGACATGAAAAATATACATCTTTAACTTATGACTGAACACCATGTGGAAAAAGGACTCTGGCTGTGAGCTTTGTGCAAAGACGGATGACCTCAGCATGGCCAGGTCATAAAGTTGAAAGGATTAGTCAGAAAGCCCCAGCATTGATGGGTTTGCAATAATCGCCTAAATGATTCAACTTTCAAGTACAATAGTAAACAAAACTGCCTCAATAGAGTAACTGATGGTCATCAACCAGTAACTCCTCCCATGAAAACTCCCCTTTATCCCCTCAACTGCCCAGACATTAAAAGGTTATCATGACTCCTGTCAGTTTTTTGTCACCTGAAGTTAAGACCATTAGTCCATTCCAGACCCCTTTTGTTTACTCTTCCAGAAAGCAATTAACACATTCCCCTTCAGGGCAGAAAAAGGGTATTTCAACCCTGGCTTCGAGCCTGATGATTCGTAGCACCTTGGATGCATGTAGGCATGTTACTCTGTCCATTGGCTCCTGATTCTCTTGCCCTGGTCTACTCTCAAAGGTTTAAGCCCTGTCTCCTTTATCTTCCATTTCTGGAAGAGTAATTATCACCCACTTCACCCCAAAACTCTCATTATCAAACCTTTCTCTCCTTTACCTTTGCTAGACGTGTGTGGTTCACCCTGCCTGTTAAAACCAACCAGAAAGCAGGGAGTGTGTATGCGGGGAGAGGGGTCATTTTAAAATATCTCCTTCTTGACACCAGTGCAAGAAAATTAACAAGCTAATTCTGCCCTCTGATATAGCTAAGCGGCCTGATCCAGAGGCTGCTTGGAACAAAATGAGGCAGTGGTCTCTGCCTCTTCCCCACCTTTGCAAATGGATTTAGTGGGTAATGGCTTTCTTCAAGAAAGGGAAGGTTATCACGGCTTAATAACTATGTGTTAGTAATCAGCTTATACAAATTAGCATTTTACCTTCTGCATATTCTGATAATCCTGGCTTTGACTATGGTTGTAATTATATGCCCACATGCTTAATAATATACTCCACATACCATAGTGGATATATTTCAGATTTAAAGCACAGACATTTCTCCCACAAGAATATCTATAATCTAAGTGCTGTATCATTGGCATCATTATCACTACCATCATCACCACTAAAAACTGTTAAATGAAAACTGAAGATACAGCAGGACTCAGTTCTTGACATTATAGGACTGTTCTTCAGACCTTAAACTTCTGTACCAACTAGGCACAGGACAAAAGGTGAGACCCACTTTCCCCAAATGTTTCTCTAGTCCCCTATCTGTGAAGGGTAATTTTCTAAAGAGAAGAGCCTCTTCTCTCCATGGAAGCTGTCCACATAATTTGGAATAATGGTGGAGAGACTGTATAATTGTATGGAAAAGTCTTCATGGAAGGACAACCTGTGACAAACCTGTATACATTGAGGAAAGTGACCGGAAAACATGGCATATTTGGAGGAAGAACTCATTAAGGAAAGTTGTGAATAGAAAGAAGGCAGCTATTGATTGATTGATTGAAGCAGATTCACAGCTGGATGCATGCAAAATTATCATGAACCAGGTATAGACAGATTCATCCATTCTTCATGTAAAGTGGTATCCTCATATAATGAAGGACAAATCCTGCCAAAGGATTGAGGACTCCTGGAGGGGTCCTTTTCTGTGTCCTAGCAGCAGCAGAAGTACCTTGTGGTATCCCAGTTGTGAAATATCCTCCCCTTAGAGGATCAGCTGCTGCCAACACTGGTGCCATTCCAGCACCAAATAAAACTAACCAAGGCCTAACCAGTTTCATGTGTGTGGTTTTAAATTGGCTTAAACTGTTTTAACTGGTTTCACACTGTCTTAAGTTGTTAAATTATTTAAGATTTACAAGAAGGGTTGGCTTGAGTTCCTTGCTGGGAGAAAATCTGGATATAAAATAAACAAATAAATACAGCCATCCCTCCACATTCACTAAGGTTAGGGGCACAGGTCCCCCATGAAAGTGAAAATAACATGAATAATTCTAGGCCCTGCCAAACAATATTTAACATACACAAAAAAGTATGATCACCATATTCAACCAGCCATGGATTCCTTTGAGGCACCAGGATTCCTTCACAAGGCAGAAGTGGCTGGCTAGTGAGGCTTACTGCCACCTCTACTGCTGCCCCATACCATTTTTAATAAGGACTTACAAGCCTCATTTGCAATTTCTCAGTCTCACAAGGCTTGCAGTCCATATTAAAAATGGCATAGGGCAGCAGGAGAGCTGACAGTAAATAATCCATGAATAATCAAATTTGCAAAAGTGAAACCCACAAATGTGAAGGGCTGACTGTTGTGAATAGAAAGAAGGCAGCTATTGATTGATTGATTGATTGAACCAGATTCACAGCTGGATGCCTGCAAAATTGTCATTAACCAGGTATAGATGGATTCATCCATTCTTCATGTAAAGTGGTATCCTCATATAATGGAGGACAAATCCTGCCAAAGGATTGAGGACTCCTGGAGGGAGCTTTTAAGTCTCCTCAAATTATTCTTGCAATTTAAAAATGTTTAAAATTGGTTTTAAAACGATTTTATTCTTACACTGTCCTGAAATTCTTGGATATGGGCCGAGATATAAATATTTCAATAAATAAATACATAAATAATAGAGAATGACAGTCTGCCAGTGATGAGGTGTTCGCCAATAGCTATCCCACTTTAAGAATAATCATGTTTGCCTAAGGCAACCTTCCCATGACTGAATGGGTCACTTTTATTTTGAATAACACTTCTGCACACAGAAGGCATCCACACACTGCTCAAAACACATTTTTTTCCAAGGAGAAGAACAAAAATTAATTAATAGCCAAGAGCAATGAGTTGGATTTGTTTGCAGCCTCCAACCCTTACTAGTGGAAATCCATATCTGTACAGATTTTACCCTTCAGCACTTGTTGACAAAGTATTGCAAGTTTCTCTCATTAGTAAATTGGGCTCTTAATTCTGCAACTCTCTGTTAATGATGCCAACACAGATTGGCTATGGATACAGCAAAACTCTCTCATTTAAGAAAATAAATACATTTCAACATCTGTTTGACTCTCTCAACCTTGTGTTATTCAGGATTTGCTCTTGGGAGGGATATTTAGCTATGTGGCAAAAGCCAAAATAATAACAACAATGTCAACAAAAATAGCCTTCCTATCCCACATTATTTATTTACTTCAACTGCTCTTTATCTAATAATTTCAGGGAAGTTTATGATAATGATCAAATAAAAATGGAATAATCTTAATGATGTGGTGAGGGGCAGGGGAGAGATTCTGTGAAGGAACAATAATCACAGTTTGTTGTAGTCAGGATGGAAAATGATTCTTCCCATACTTTGAGTGGGGGTGTCTTCTCCCCCCCCCCCAGTTGTCCTTCAAAGAGGATGAACTTTTGGAGCCACGTCAGGGTAATGAGAGGCTTATTATCACACAAAAACTCAGCCATTTAAGCCCATTTGCACATGACGATGCTCTTCAACATTGTCTCACTGCAGTCCCGGGTCCAGAAGGGAGCGCATCAGCAACGCTCCCCTCTGCACCTGCTCAGTCAGTGCAGAAGAGAACGCAATGGCACCACATCTTCCTTCCGCAGCACAGCCAGGCTTTTTCCATTGCTGCGCTACATAAGGAAGTGTCGCTAATGCGCTTCTGCAGCTTCCACATGGCCAGAAGTGACGGGAGTGCCACGTGACAGCAGACACGAAATGGATTTTTTCTGTTTTGCGAAAACTGCGGAAGCGCTTTGCTTTGCGACAGGATGGCAGTGGGATGGTGATAACTTCATGAGGAAGCATGACCTGCCCACCACTGCCATCCCGTGGCAAAAATGGGACAGCAACATCGTGCGGAAAGAACTTAAGACTGACACACGCACACACAAAAATGAAGTTTCACTTGCCCTGGACTATTTTCTGGTAATTCATGGCACCATCTACAACATGTTACCCCCATCTTCAAATAGGTTTCTTTTTAATTCTAAGACATACCAAAACAATATTTTATCTCCTCTTTTCTCTCTTCCTCTCCTCTCCTTCCTTTTGTAGTTGTATGCTATAGTGCATCACTGTAGTTCTATAGTGCATCATTGAACCTTCTTTGGAGGTTCTTTGGAGGTTTTTAAGCAGAGGCTAGATGGCCATCTGTCGGGAGTGCTTTGAGAGTGTTCCTGCATGGCAGGGGGTTGGACTGGATGGCCTGTGTGGTCTCTTCCAACTCTACATTTCTATGATTCTATGATTCTATGATTCTATGAAATAGCATCTTTGTACTACAATGATAGAATTATAAAAATAACAGATAGAAAAAATTCAGAGTAGGTAATTTTTTCCCTTTAAACTATAGGATCACTTCAGCAAACTCTCGGGAAGAGCTCTCGTACAGATCCATGAAATTGCTACAAACACCTCCTCCCAAGCATGGAACATGAAGACATGGAGGCAATAACAATTGGCAAAACCCAAGGAGCTAGGGCCATTTCAACACTAGACTGTTATAGTGCCTTATTATTCCTCTTTCAACATCCTATGGAATCCTGGGGTTTGCAGTTTAGTGAGGGGCCTCAAAAGCCAGGATTCCATCGGATGTTGAAAGTGGAATAATAGCACTATAACAGTCAAGTCCAGAAATGGCCTATGCTATGAGAACTCATGCTTCTTTATGTCAGTCAGTCTTCTGGTCAGTTTGGAAGTGCCCAGAGTTAAAACACTTTGAGGACTAACATAAGTGACTAAATATCCTGAGAGGATTAAAGAAAATCTTTTTTACTTGAACTGGTGTAAAGCATCATGAGATATTGTTGGACAACAATTCCCAGCTTCCCACATGACTGGCTAAGCTGACAAGGGCTTCGGGGGCTTCTATTCTGACAGCAACTAGAAAACCATATGATTCCCACCCCTGACGTATATGAAGACAAAGCTGATACCAAGGAACCATTTGAAAGGAATAAGTGCCACAGACAGGGAACCACAATTTGTATTTCATTTTTTTTTTAAATCAGTGCTTTCATCCTTAGGATAATTGCGTTTAGGGAGGAGATGTCTCTATAGGTCTGAGATCTTTTGCCTGTAGATGTTCTTAAACTCTGGGAGAAGATATAGAATGTTAAAGAGAATGAAACCAAAAGCCTAAAAGGCTTATGAAAGAGAGGCAAGTCCTACCCAAACCTTATAAGAAAATCACATGAAGGGAGTGGTGGGATACATCTCGACATGCCCAGGACTCAGTCCACATGAACAAGAATTTTGGAAAAAGCCTGGACTGAAAAAGGTTTAACTAGTTTACAGTAGCCCCTGTTTTTAATCTGCTCATAAACTGTAGTTTTTCAGGTCTACCTTTAGGTTAAACATGAGTTGGGAAAAACAACTTGCAGGCAGACATCCAGCCTGCTATATGAGGGCTAAAAGTAAGGGTGGGAAATATCAGGTCCCCTTCCCATTATTCCTCATTATGGTCAGATTGGCTGAGACTGATGGGAACTAGAATCCATCAGCATCTGAAGAGCTACAGGTTCCTCAGCCTTAATTAAAAAGTGTGTTGGGGAAATGGGGTACATTCACTATCTTTGCCTCAGTGTCTCATTCCCCAAATGCTCAGTCTCTTACTTTCTCTGACTTGTCAATATGGGAACAATCTGCAGGGTGTGTCTACTCATATAGTTTTTGAATGTAGCTGAAGCCTTGGTCAGAATCCAAGGAATTAGTTCCATTGATGTATCTAGATGGATTTCTTATATAAGAATCTGGAGGCTGGCAAACAATCAGTGCTTAAATACCAAAACTGACTCTATGGGCCTGGAAAGTTCTCTTGAGCTGTTTTTAGCGTGGCATCAAGGCTAAGGAAGGAGGAGTTCCACAGTACTGGCAACTGAGTGCCTTTGTGCTATTAGCTTTAGGCCAAAGCTGGCTGAATGATAAAGACTGAATAATGACACCTGCAGAGGGTTATGCAGATTTGCCCCAACTGTTGGCAGTATCTACCATATTCGCTGCCATTTATCATTATGTATTTTTGATGGATGTGGGTTGGGAAGAGGAGAGATATTTACCATAGGCTATCCTCCCAGAGTGTGCTAGAGAACATCTGGATAGCCAGGGAACTAACAGGGAACAGCTCCAACCTCAGCACCTGTTACTTAAAACAGCTGCCTCTGACTAATGATAGGGCTGGCCCTACTTTACTCCAGACCCCCTGTTGCTTCTGGCACTATTCTTTCAAAGCCAAACAGCAAATAGATATGAAAAAAAAAAAGGTTTAATGTGGGGTGGGAATCATGTGACCCTCTGTCAATACATGGAGATCTGGGTCAAGCCAGGGCTATGACAATCAGTTCTGCTTTGAATTCTCCCTTCCTAGAGAAGCAGACCCCCTCTATATTTTTGCCACCCCCTGCCTCCCTTTCCACATTTATATCTCTGTACTGCTTTCCCTAAATCCACACCTTTGTAAATATAGGGCAAAGCGTCATTGAGTTTATCCCACTGACAGTGTCACTAGTGGTTGCATGTGTAACTGATTCAGATCCAAGAGGCACTTTATAGAGATTGTTCTTTAAATAAATATAATGAAATCTTTCTGGAACAAACTGACAAGGGGAAAGGCAACCAGCAAATTAAAGATTAGCAAACAGCAAAACACTTGCAGCTTCAACCCAGCAAACAGTTCCCCACTCTTTCACTGTCTTTCCCACTCTCTCTCTTTCCTCTCATCAAACTCTCAGATGGATCTCTCTCTAAACTCTCCTCAAAACTCTGTTTCAGTTATTTTTCTATTAGGGTCACTCCTCCCACCTAGCCCCTCCTTCTGGCTAGCCTGGGTTCCGTAGTCAACCACCAATCAGTTTAAATCCTCTTGGTTGCTAGGGCAGCTCTGTTGCTACACCCCCCTAGGGTTTGTCACACCCTCCATATGTGATTGCAATGTAACTGGAAATGTTCCTCACCAGGCTGCTGGGACTTGCAGTCTGACAACATCTGGAGGACCACATAACTCTTACCTCAAGTTAAACTACAACTTTCATAACATGTTGTTTGCCCACTTTTGTTTTGGAGATAGATATGTCCTGAAAATTTGGACCAAGACCATTCTCAGATTCCAGATGTTATCACAGAGCTAAGTTAAAACAAATCTACCTTACCTGTAGATAAATTCACTCTCCTCATATATGGCTCATCTAAAATTTCCCAGCATTTGTGCAGCTACTCATTGCCAGATCATGTCAATATTGTTAGATAGTTTGATACTACCCATAAAACAAACATGGGAGACACATACCTTTCTAATTTTAAAGGATCAGTTAACTGATTGTGCTCCATATTTTGTCTTCCGTTAAGCAAGATGATGCTTAGGCTAAGTGAAGCAACAACTTGCTGTTTCCAAGGAGACAGCATCTGAATAAATGAAGACTTCTTGGACACATCACCCTACAAAAACAAGCACACCATGAAATCAGATCTTCTTTGCCTTTGTTAAAGAAAAGGGAATTGACCCCAGGAGCATTCAACAATGGACAGCTTGAAGGCTGTGCAATGGCATATTTCTGTGACTTGAAATTACATATTAAAATTAAGATTGAGGGAAAAAATGTATTACTGGCACTTTGATTTGTGAGCTTCATGGCTGAGTGATATTAAAAACTCATCTCTAAGCCTGCATAGCAACTAGTCAGAAAATGAAAACTATTAGAGGAAAGCTAAGGAAAATAATTGTACGAGGCAAGAAAGTCTTACTCCAAGAGAAATCCCAGAGGTTGACCGTATTTGGCATGAGAAAGTTGGGTGTGGAGATTTGGCTAGACCAAATAAACAAAGCAGTCCTATTATTTGCCTATCTAGAGGTAATTCCCAGTCAGCAAAGTCTTCCTGTCAAATGGAGGTCAATTGTAAACGTTTAAATTGCAATCTGCTTGGCACACTCCACTAGTGTAATGGCCTGCTTCTTGAGTTGGTTGCACTTTTACCAGGGTCAAGAAGCAAAGTAAAGCAAAACAAAACAAAAAGACGAAGTCAGCAGCAGTGGGACAAGAAGGCTCCTGGCTCCAACCAGCCTATTTCTCCAATGCCTCTCTTCCAGGGATTTCCTCCAGATAGGAAACAGCTTGTGCCACCTGACATGCAATGTTCAAGCCACCCCTCCCAGAGTGCCTGGCTCTGAGTCCTCGCCTCCCTTCAGAAACCAAGGTTTAGAGAAATATGCTGCTCAAAGCCAGAAATCTCCTCTCCTGCCTTCATTACCAATTCACTTGCTTCGCCCTCACCATGCCCAAAGTCTTTTTATCCCTTCTACCAAGGCTGATGCCTTCACCTAACAGGATCTCAGCCTTACACATAAGCTGTTTCTTAGCCTTCTGAGTCAAAATCAACTGAAACAGATATCTACTTGAAACTGGCATCTCCTGCCAAGTACTAGATCAATCTGTTGACCCTCTTTCTCAGTGTAGGGCATAAAAAGCTGTTTCAAATCTCACAAATTCCTAGATATAATGTCAGAATACAATTCCAAGCCAGTCATAACATACAGTCACTTCAGTGACCCTATATTAAGTGAATGGGTGTATGTGTCATTATATAAAGAAGAGAGGAGGTGCATTGTACATTTATTGTTTTGTATTTTAAATTCTTGAGTTGCTCTTGATAAGCTTATACCTTTCTATGCAGTATGACAATAACTGCAGTTCCCACTTCTCTTCCTTGATGGAACTTGAAGCATTGAAATTTGTCTTTTCTGAGTTTCTCTGTGGGTCTCCTGGGTGGCCATCTGTCCAGGAAGATACCGAACAAGCTCACAACTGATTTCCTTAGATGTGACCCACCTCTTTAGTGTCCTTAACTTTCTGTTTTGTCAGTTCAGAAATTCCTCCAAGCAAACCTGAAGAAAGTGATTCATTCTGGCTAGACTATAGAGGACTGGCTGTATGGTAAAATGTCAAGCCATACAGATGGCCTTAAGATATTGTTCAGCTATATGATTTGATTGCCTCTGTATTTCTCCTGTGCTCTAAAGCCTCCAGATGCTGACAAACAGCTACCCTACCACCTGGCAGCAGTTTACCAGCAGCTGCTACCTGCAGGAGATGAAGTTGGCATGTAGTCCTGATGGCTAGCCAGCTTATTTATTACCTAGTGGGCCTGGCATTTCCTCCTACCACCTTAACTAGCTGCAGAGACTTTCATTAAGTCTCTGGCTCCAACTCTAGGATTTTGAAGGTCTTCCCGGTATTGGCCTAGCATAAAGGCTGCTTGGAAGTTCAACCCACATTTTTGCAAATGAACTATGAAAGATAAATGTGCTTTCACCTAAAATAAAATAACATTCATTGGGAGGCATCACTTGGCCTTTAGGTAAATCTTGGCAAGTGAAATCCAACAGCTTACTTGGGTGACAATGAAAGGATCAGATGGGCTTTGTAACAACCCTGGATTGGACTCAAATTTTTTATTCAGCCACCAGGAGCAGCCCTGAATTCAGTTCTGCTTGAGATATCCACACCTACTTCTTTTCCTGACACCCTCCTCCCTGTACAGGCCCCTGTTCTACCTCTCAACCACTGATACAGATGTTCAGTGGATGGAGGGATTGTTTCTGGAGATAACAGAACTGGAGTTCACTTCTTCTCCTGTATAGTCAGCAGAAAATCTCCTGCTGATGCTGAGTGAGAATATATTTCAGAGAATTTTTGTGGGGGAGAGGGGGCATTGGCTGCTGGTGCAACATTAAATAAACTATCCAAGTTTCTGAACTTAGGCTTCAGTCCATGGATAACTCCTGTAAAGTTTGGACTGAACAGGATCAAAACAGAATCAAAACAGGATATAGTCAAAACAGAATACAATTAATGCTAGGTATAATACAAAGTTTAAGAAGAAATCAACCAACGGTTAAACATATATGAAAATGCAATTAATGCCATTAATTTACAACAATTTTAAAATCTATTGAAACCTAATAATGATGATTGAAAAAAACAACAACAGAGCACACTCCGATTGAAAGACCTTCTGTGATGTCCCATTGACAACCAAAGATCTGGATAAACAAAAAGGTCCATGCTGGAAGAAACAGTCTAAGGGAGTTGTGCATGTTTAGCTTGGAGAAGGTAATATGATGGTTCTCTTTATGTATTTGAAGGGATATCACCTAGATTATGGAAAAAGAACAACTTGTTTTCTGCTGCTGCAGAGAGTAGGATATGAACCAGTGGATTTAAATTGCAAGGAAAGAGATTCTACCTGAACATGAGAAAGAACTTCCGGATGGTAAGAACTGCAAAACCTTAGAACAGACAGCTTCAGAATGTGGTCATCTCTGCTTCTTTGGCAGTCTTTATAAACAGAGATTGGATGGCTGTGTCTCAGGAGTAAGGATGGAAAGAATATTTTTTTTAAAAAAATATCAGGAAATGATTGAAAAACATAACCCCCCCCCCCAAATGTTGGGCAAACTCAACAAAAAAAATAATAATCCCAAACTGGTGAGTTATTCTCCACAAAATTAACCTATGGTTGTTTTTGCATGGAAAACAGCATTTTCTGCATCGAAAAATCATATTTCAATGCAGAAATATTAATGCTTGCACACATAATGCTGTTTCCTATGCAGTGAATGCTATAACTGGAGATTTATTCTGCATTATATATGGTACTATTTTTAATACAAAACAATACTTTCTACAATAAAAACATCATCATCTGCTCAGGAATTAATACTTCTGCATTGAAATGTGATTTTAAATACAGAAAATGCTGTTTTTTTGCACAAAACAACTGTGTGCGAATTTTGCACTGAGTAAGTCCAGAATTGTGAATAGCCTTCGAAAACTGTGTAGTTGAACTTATTCATCACTACCTTCAAGAAGAAACTTAGTGAAGAATTGCCTGCCTGCTCAGGAATAATTTAGTTGTGTATTCCTGCTAGGGACAAAAAGACTATTTACTACTATTTGAAAAAAATGGTTGAAAAATACGTTTCTTAAGTGTTGGAAAATCCTGACAGGGAGAAAGTTGGACTGAAGAGCATCTTTCCTGTTCAAGCTTTTTTTTTCTGTCCAAAATTTGCATTTTGTATTTTTGCAAACACAAAAAAGCATGTTCTCCATTGAAGCATTTCTGCGCACAAAATAGTTCCATGTATAGTCATTATTTCTGTGCAGAAAATGCTGTTTCCTACGAATAAAAAAAGTTTTTTCTGTACAATAATGAAAATAATGGGCAATTTTTGCACAGAACAGGTCCCCAACTATATCATTTTTATACAGGAAAAAATAATTTTGCACAGATTTTGTTTTCTCCAGGAAAAAAAATACCATGTGCAAATTTTGTGCAGAATAAGTCCCGAACTGTGAATTGACTTTGAAGACTTCACAGTGTCAAGAACTTTTTCACAATAGGAAGAAAATGGCTAAACTATCATTCCATTCTTTGAGAATTAAATTAGGGGATTGGGCTAGGTGGCCCTTGCAGTACATCCCAACCTATGATTCTGTGATTCTAAACCTGTACTTTACAGCTGTCATTTGGGTCCACTGTCCTCCTCACCTCCCAGTGGTAGCTAGTGGTCCAAACTGGATAACTTCTTGATGGACTAAAATCCCAGAGTGGGCTCACTACTGCACTAATATCGTATCAACTTTAAGAGTGCCAGTTGAGGATCATCTTGGGTCTTGAGAATTATTTACCAAAGCCTGAGGTCTTTGAGTTTTCTCAAAATGGAAAAAATGTGTATTGTGCCTATGACTGCACAGTGCTTCCATTGTTTCTGGCTGTGTGGAAGTCTGGAAGCACAATGGCAATGCATACTTCTGTAGCAGCAATGGAAAGTGCCCAGCTGCACTGTAGACAGAAGGGGTGGTGCCAATGCACTCCTTTCCACATGAAGTGAGCAGGTGTGGAGGGGAGTGTTGCTGACCCAGTCCCTTCTTGACCCAGGACTGCAGTGCAAGACATGGAAGAACATCATTGTTCGGAAATGGCCTAAGGAGGTGATCTCCATAGCTTAGAAAAGAAAAAGAGAAAGAGGGAGGCTTTAAAAATTAAAGGAGAAAGCCATGATTAGAAAATGTTTATACTATGGGTGGAAACAGTCTTTTGAAGCCTGTATTTATAGTCCACTTAGCAGCACTCTAAATTCCCAAACTTCTCAATATGGAAAGTGTTCTCATGTAAAGGGCAAATGGGTCTCCCAATGTTTAAGTTTATTTCTGCCCCTAAAATGTATTGTTTCATGGATTGAATTTATTGCAAACCATACATATGTTCAAAGCAGGATTTTAAAGGGAATATTAAATAATGGGTTGAAAACAACAGATGAAAGCCATAAAAGAGTCTTCATTTGTTCTCTTGAAAGATAAAAAAAAAACCCACAGCAGACTTTTTAATATTGTATAATGTTGGAAGGGGAGTATGGAGGGGAACATTTATTTTAAGACTCAGAACAGAATAGTTTGACTGACACATAAAATACAGCCCCAAATTTAAAGAACTTAATAGGATAAAGCTTGGAGCAGGAATTGAATTAGGTTCTGTGTTCTGTCACATCCACAGCAGAAATCATGATGTTCTTTCTAACAGTAGCAGGCAGTCTGGAAAAACATTTGCTTAAAGGTGTGGAGGGATGACAGAGGAATATCAGCTTGTGATTACATATGTGTAGGCTACTGACTCAAGACCCTTCACACGTACACTCCATGGGTAAAGTATACCCTGTAGAGCTTAAGCTTGTTGTAATAGCACAAACTGAGCTTTTAAAAAGTGAACCATTTTAAAAGGAGATTTCCCCTCCCATTTCTCCCTGCTGTTGGCAGTTTGATGTGTTCTTTGCTGTCTGACTGTATTACACACACACAGTTAGAATAATGTTTGTTGGCAACATGAATCCATACTTGCTTGCAAGAGTATCAGAGAAAACTGTCTTCCCAGCCAATATTATCTGATGCAGAGAGGATACCCTTCGCATGTGTTGCTTCACAGTGAGAAGTGCCTTGCCCATCACTTGGGCCATTTCTGCACAACACTGTTATAGCGCTATTCTTCTACTTTCAACATCCTGTGGAATTATGGGGTCTGGAGTTTACTGAGGCCAAACAGTTCTCTGGCTGAAAATTCTAAATGCCCCTCCCTAAACTGCAAACCTCAGGATTCCATAGGATGTTGAAAGTGGAGTTATAGCACTATAGCAGTGTAGTGAAGAAATGGCCTTGGTTTCACATAAAGCACTAGGACATCAGGAAGAAAAGAATATTCACCGTTTTTTGTTTCTCAGCTGAAAAATGGGGTTTCCTGAAACCCAGTTGGGAAGAATAATGCAGTGGTTAGGATTTTGTCCAGTATATATCCCAAAGTGGTTTGCAAAATTATTCAGCAGATAAATACATATAAGCAGGGGTATCAAACTCAATTTCATCTTGGGCTGCATCAGGATTATGGTTGCCCTCAAAGGGCCAGTTGTATCTGTAAGACTATATAAATGTATCTACTCTCAAGTCACACAAAGCATTGCCATGATAACCTGACAGCAAGACTTGGACAGAGGAGCAGTCAGAAGCAGAAGTAGAAGTAGATAGCAAGTGCTGGCTGCTGGGCCCCTCTTCAGAATACTGGCAGCTGGGGGCCCGCAGTGTGGGGATTGGGCTCGCCAAGCAGGGGGAGTGCTGCAGCTGCAGGAGAGATAACGAGGGCCACATGAAATGGCCTGGCTGACCGGATTCAGCCCGCCGGCCTTGTGTTTGACACATGTGATATAAACGATATTTAGTGGTAGAATTATGGGATTTTGTGCAAAAATAGTCTCCTGTAGCCAACTTTTTGTGTGCACATTTTTCTATGCGTATAAAAAAACTTTCATAACAAAAATCTGAAACAAAAAAAAAATATTCTTAAAAAATACATACTGAACAATAAACACACATTTTTGTTTTGCAAGATTGCTGTTCTCTGTGCAAATTTTTTTGTATAAGCATCTTAGTATTGACATCAATGTTTATTTTCTCTACATTTCAGAGAAAACTGTGGCAACTACTTGACTTCACTTGCAAGAAGGAAATTCTCAAATATTAACATCTCTATTAGGCAGCAGGACTTTACAGATAGCCAGACCAGGGGTGTATCCATAGTGCATGTTTATTGCAGTTCGATAACATTTTAGCTGTCATGGTTTCATCCTATGGAATCCTGAGAGTGTTAGTTTGATGACAGATTTAGAATTTTCTTGTGCAGACAGCTGAACTATAGTTCTAGAGCTCTCTGGCAGACAATTCTAAGTACTATACAAAATTCCTATAATCCATATGGTAAAGCCATGAAAGTTAAAGTGGTATCAAAGTGCTAGATTTGTGTAGTGTGGATCCCTCCTGGCAAATTCTTTTCCACATCAGGATATGCACCCTGTCTACCTGGCTCCTGAATCCTCTGTGTGATCACTTTTATAAGATGCAAGCAGAAACCACCGCTACCATGAAGAGGAAGTAGTGCGGAAATTTGACTCAAGTTGTAAGAATTCAGTGGAGTTCTGCATACTTGCTTGTGGAAGAGGGTGCCACTGATTGATAGAACTGAAGAGGCATCTCTCAATTTATCCTGATTCTGAAGCCATTCCTGGAGAATCTGAATTCTGTTGGCACAGGAGCAGCCTCTTAGAAGTTCCTTTGTCATGTCTCCCCACAGCACTGTGATAAGAAGTAGAAAAGACCTCGATATCATTATTCCCTGGTTGTAAGCTAGAGGTATCAGTCACACCCTCATCCACTCTCTCCCATTACTTTACATATCTAGTTTGGGTGAGATTAATGATTTTTGTCCTCAGCCATACTGCTTACGTCTCTGAATCACTCACAAAGATGAACGGAATTCAGTTTCCCTTTGAGATAATTTGGAGAACACTTGTTTCTTTCTGAAGCAATCTCAAATCTGTTCAAACCATCTTGATTTGGCTTGGGTATTGGAATTTAAATCCAAATCTTATGTATACCTGTAAGCTACTTCACCTGCTACCACTGAATATTACATAATGTCTTCTCTACAGACATCATGCTTCTGTTGATATCTCACTACCCCAAAGTTTCTAATACCTCCCTTTTCAGTCAGATAAACAAAGCTGCATGTATGTACCCATTTGAACCCAAATCTTGCCTTCATCTGCCTCCTTCAATTCTTGGCTTTAGCGCTGACAAAAGCAGAGGTGGATATGGCCTGCTATTCATTTATTTTATCAGGCTGCAGTTCTGAAAAGCAGAGCCTTCCTGAAGCCATAGAATCAGATAAGATTATGGGCCATGTCAATAGATTACAAAAGCCCTGGCTTGTTATTGTAGTGTAATTATGATAAGATCTTTTGCTGTTAAACTCACACCCCAAGATACAGCTATAACTTGCAGAAGCTGGAATGTCTTCTTATTTAATAATAAAAGCAGCTGTCAAATTTACAAAGATGTCAGAGCTGATAAAGCCTTTCTGAAACCACACTGTGCTTTGACAAAAAATGTTATTTCACTGGAATGGAGCCTCGCCACCTCTATCATTCCCGATAAGTGGTGTGTTTTTTTTTAATAAAGTTATTTCCATTTGAAATAAATTTTCTATGGAAATTCTGAAAGTAAAGAAAAAAAGCACTCCATCCTTCTATAGCTCTTTATTCCACAAGCAAAATCCAGAGTGTCTTTCAGATGTTGGGCATTTAATCCAAACCCACCCATCTTCTTTGGGGATGGGGAACTAAATGCTTTGAAATGTGTCTGGAAATTTTACCTGAGCTTTCAACATGTATAGAATTAACTCCTTGACAGTGGTTCTGTGTTGGGCAAGAAGGAAATATATCCCTTTGTTATTATATCTAGGAGACAAATGATGGCGAAGTCTTCCTAACTGCATTCATGAAGTAAACACATTTTCACTACCTGTTCATACCCAACCCTACATATTCCCCTCCTCTCATATTTTTTTTGTGTTCTCTTACCCATTTCAACAGTTTCATTCTTTGGATTAGCTTCCAATGCTGCTGTGGGTGTCCTAAACCATACCAAAAAAGATTAATGCATCTGCAACGCTACAGAAATATCACTGAGGATTAATGGTGATATTAGACATCCAGTGATGATACTAGACATGTAGTGGTCAGGTTGCTGGACCTGCATGTGAAAGTTCAGATTTCAGATGCTACTCACTGGGTCACCTAGATCCAGTGATCCACCTGATCTACCTCACCGGATTTTGGTAAGGATAAAAATATGGGGAGAGGAGGACCATGCTGCATCCTCTGAAGGAAAGTGGCATGTCTAAAATAACAAATCAATAATAAGTCAAAAATAACAAATACCTTCTTACTATTGGCCAATAGTTATACATCTATCGCATCTAGTCTATAGTTTCATATCTATCCCAGCTAATCTATTTTCATGTATCAAGACAGGCTATACGTCTGTTTAGCTTAGTATTGTGTACAATTTCTAACATCCTGTCTCTGAATTTCAAACAAGCTTTTGCAGTACCACATGGAGAACCCATAGACCCAAATAGGACTTTGGCATGCAAACTGTGTGTTCTGACACATAGTTTGTGAGTGAGAGAAAGGGAGAGAAAAGAGCAATTGAGAGCGATGGAGCATATTGCATGTATAGGGATATACATTTTTGCTTATTTCATTATTTCATATGAGAATGACATGGAAAGCTGTTCCCTTTCCCCCATGGATGATATTACAAGTGTTTTTTGCACATTTTCCCCATGCTTTTTCACATTTTGTAACATTTTGTGAACATTTTGTCCAGAATCTTGTTGGTAAATTAGACAGTTATAATTTCTCCTACAGAAGCAGTTGGACGTTTTTGAAAAACTGAGGAGTTGCATGTTCAGTGACATTACACATGGATGTGCATTGTGCATTGATGTGCATTGCACAGTTGACACAGATGTATCTTGGCCACTGACATGCATAATTATGCATTAGACATGGATGTGCATTGCATCTTACACATACAGATGGCCATGTACAGTGTCTCAGTTCATTAACAAGGCAGGATTCCAGAGCCACCACATAACTCTGTGAACATAAAGTTGTACTCCATCTCCTCTAAGTAGTATCTCAGCCTTGGTTTGAAAATAAGCATCATTTTCGTTGACCCCAATCAGAAGCTGAACAGACCTCCTTTGACTAATCCTGCTGTTATCTCTTTAAGGTAAGCTTGAATGGCATTTAGGTAGTTTTACAATGAGACTATGTAGTTTTACTAAATGAATAGCAGTTATTAATATGTAACTGCAATAAATACCCATTTTTTTCATTCAAAAACACAAAAATCAAAGGGAGAAGAAATTAACCAATTGCAGGCCGTTCACTTTGCTCTTAGAAGAGGGGTAAAGATATTTTCTCAATATGCAGAAAGACCTTTTTTGCTGAGGTTGAAAAAACTTGTCACTGTTCTTTACATTCCAACTCTTAAAGTCATGAAAGGCTTTTAAAAAATGCCTAATTGTCTAAAATTGGTGGTCCTAACAGTACTTGGACTACTGATCACCTTTAAGAAGAAGAGGCAGAGGGGGAAGGTGATAAATAAATAAAAGTAAAAAGGCAGCAGTTCAAAGGCATCCTTATCACCTTTGAACTCAGTAAGTATTTGAAAACCATGTGAACCCCAAAATATAGCAGTGTTCAGATTTGAACAATAGTCTAGGATGTGTGGATAAAGTCAGCTAACCCTAAAATGCTGGCTGAACATCTTAAACATCCTAAGGAGATCTCATGATTCTTTCTGGAGTCAAGGACAATACACAACAGTAGTGGTCATGTAGTGAAATTGTGTTTACTACCATTATTGATGTTTTGAATCATGACGTCCTATCTGCCAACATTTTACAGATAAAAATTTCAACAATACTCAGAGGCCATTTTTTTTGAGAAAATTTCTGAGATTTCTGGAGGAGGGAAAACGATGGCCAGGCTACTAACACAGTTGCTATGAAGATCCTTAGGAGAAAAAGAAAGAAGCTGCAGAACTGTCAATGTTGTAGATTTTCTCCTGTCCAGCTTTGGCCAGAAATTTGTTATCCTCTATCATTAGATGCATTACCCACACATTTTTGCTATTGTTAAAATGGCTCTAAGAACACGCAATGCTATTTTTTCAAACAGAAGTACTAGAAACAGGAAGAGTCAAGTTTAAGTCTTTAAAGGCAGAAGAGGTTTCTTTATATTTAATTAAAGATGGTAAATATCACTTTCTTCTAGTCCCAACAGATGTTGAGAACAATGAGTAAGTTTGACATCCCATAGTTTCAAGACACTCAGTATTTTTTTTTACTGCACAATGATGGAAAGCTGTGCAACTTCTCTGGAAAACTGCACAGTTTTTTGGAAGCTATGCTTCTCCTTCTGCATAGCCTACCCTGAAATCAGTAATCATTTTGATATAGAATGGAGTGCTTGCAGGCAGCCACATGTGTGTTTTGTGCAAGACTGCTTTGTTTTACATAGTAAAAAACAATATTACCCACCAAAAATATTGCAAAACAAAAATATGCAAAATCAGCAATGTTGCACAACAAAACCACGTAGCTTTTTGTTGTGCAACTTCTGATTGTGCAAAATTCCCCAGAAATTGTTCTCTGAATTCACTGCCTCACTTTGCCTAACAATATGGCCAAATACACTGTCTGGGAATCCCCCTTCTACCCCATTTTTACCCTATTTTCAAAAGCACAAGATCTTTGGTTTAGTATTGATTTGGACATGATTTAAATTGTAAATAAAATGTGTTTTGAAGACACCTGGAGTTCAGATTGTCAACTCAACAACTCAGGAAGCAAGTGTTTGTTTGAAAAATCACAAATCAAATGGAAGATGAGATATCCCAAGCTGTTTCTGGACCTACTTGATATTTATTTCAGAAAATGTCAGTGTTAATTCCAACATTAGCTGTAATGCTGAAATAATATAAAATCTGTTTCATGTATTTGTAATTTTAAATACTTAAATCTTGATGTGCATACTTATCTTGTGAACCTCTTTGAATATAATCTGGAAAAGTGAAGTCAATAAACACGCTGCTGCTGCTGCTGCTGCTGCTGCTGCTGCTGCTGCTGATGATGATGATGATGGTGATGGTGATGATGATGATGATCGCAAAGAAGAAGAGAAAGAAAGAGAAAAAGAATATGTCTGGTTGCTAGTATCTCCCCAATCATAATGAACAAAGTATTTCTAATACATGTAATTTTCTTAATCACAATTTTCTGAAAGCCATTATCCAAAGGGCCTTCCTCAATTCCATCTAAGTATGTTAGGCAAGTAAGTAAGAACTGAACAAACATTTAGAGGTTTTGTCCTTGGATCTCAGATGCTGGGTTGGAGCATGGATGTGTTCAATTAAAATGATCCACTTTTCTGAAGCATAGAACTTAAAAGTTCTCCAGAAGGAAGAAACTTAATAGAACCTTGTCCTCTTTACCATTCATAAAAAGAGGCAATAAGCCTCCTGTAATTATACACTAGGGAGCTGTAAAGAACTTTTTTGAGGCACATAAGGTCTCTCATTATGTAGGAGGGCCAAGACACTTCTGATTCTTGTTTAAAGACTCAAACTGTTTCCTCACCTTCAGTAGTGAAAGGGTGATAGAAGGTTTATTCCTCCAATGAAAAATATATTATACAGATCTTTTATCCATGTGTACCTCAGAAGAACATCTAGCTATCTAGCTTGGTCCAAGGTCAGCTGAACAGAAGTGAAGAGCTTTTGTTTCAATATCACCAAAGATTTTTGTCACATTTTGAATTATTTTTATTACTATTACTGGTAGTGATAGTAGCTGTAATAGTATGTGCATTTACCTACACACATGGGCATGTGTATGCACGCACACACACAAATTTAAGCTGAATGGCCGTAGAATCGTAGGATCATAGAATCATACAGCTGGAAGAAACTGCAAGGGCCATTGAGTCCAATGCATGCCATGCAGGAATACGCAATGGATATATTCCATCCAGACTCTGTTTAACAAGATACAAATAAGGAAACTTCAGCACACTCTGAGACAGAGTATTCTGCTACATAAATTCTTTTACCATCAGAAAGCTTTTCATAATGTTGAGGTGGAATCTCTTTTCCTCTGGTTTGAATCCATTGCTCCATATCGTAATCTCTGGAGCAGCAGAAAACAAGCTGGTCCCATTCCTTCAATTATTTAAACATGGTTATCATGTCACTTCTTAATCTTCTGTTTTCCAGGCTAAACTTATCAAAGTCCCTGAGCCACTCTTCATATGGCCTTTTAGTCTCCCTCCTCTGGACACATTTCAGCTTGTTAATATCCTTCTTGAACTGTAGTGCTCAGAACTGGACACAGTATTCCCCCTGAGGTCTGACCAAAGCAGAACAGGATGTTCCTGTTACGTCCTTCAACCTAGACACTGTACTTGTATAGTATAGCCTAGAACTGCATTGGCTTTTTTAGCTGCTACATCATATTGTTAACTCATTTTCAGCTTGCGGTCTGCTAAGATCCCTAGATCTTCTTCACATGTACTGTGGTCATGCCAGGTGTCAACTCTCCTATATTTCTGCATTTCATTTTTTTTCCTACCCAAGGGTAGTACCATATATTTATTCCTGTTGAAACTCATTTTGTTAGTTTTGGCTTAGCTTTCTAATCAATTAAGGCCGTTTTTCTGATCCTGCTCTCTTGGGAGGATACCTACTCTCCTAAGTTGGTGCCATCTGCAGATTTGATGAGAATGCCTTCTATTCCCTCATCCAAGTCACTGGTTGGTAAAGAAGTTGAATAGCACTGGGACCAGGACAGAACCCTGTGGCACCCCACTAGTTGTTTCTCTCCAGGATAAAGAGGAACCACTGGTGAGCATCCACAAATCTACCTAACGGTAGCATTGTCTAGCCCACAATTTACTCGCCTGTTTACAAGAATATCACGAAGGACCTTGTCAAAGTCCTTCCAGAAATCAAGATATGCTACTTCCACAGAATTCCCTTCATCTACCAAGCTTGTAACTTTATAAAAAAAGGGACAAGATTTCTGAGAAACCCATGCTGATGTTTAGTGATAACAACATTCCTTTCTAAGTGTTTATAGACTGTCTGCTTAATGATCTGCGATAGAATCTTTCCAGGTGTTGATGTCAGGCTGACTGAGTAGTAGTTGTTTGGGTTTGCTTCCCCCACCTCACTTTTTGAAAATGGGGAAACATTGGCCCTCTTCCAGTCTGCTGGATTTTCTCCTGTTCTCCAGGAATTATTGCCAGTGGTTCTGAGAGTACTTCTGCTAGTTCTTTAATACTCTTGGATGTAGTTCATCTGGCCTTAGACACTTGAAGTCAGTTAGAATACCTAGGTATCCTTGTACCACCTCTTTACCTGTTCTGTGCTGGATTTCTTCTACTGCACCATCTGCCTTATTTTACTCAGGCCAAGCTATGTTTTCCCTTTGGGAGAAGATAGAGGCAAATAAGATGTTGAACAGTTCTTCTTTTTCTCTGTCTCCTGTTAGCATTTCACCATCTTCTCCACATAGTGGCTTTATCATTTCCTTGTTCTTCCTATTGCTACAGACATAACCTAAAAAGCCCTTTTCAACCCCTCTAGCAAGTATGAGCTCAGGCTGCACTTTAGCTTTTCTGACTTTGTCTCTATACCTACTCGCTATTTGCTTGAATTTCTCTTTGGTGATTCCCCCCTTTTCCTTTTCTTATACTTGTCTCTTTTAAATCTTTAGTTCTTTAGACAGCCATCCCAATTTCTTTAGACATCTCCCATTTTTTTCCTCCTCATTGGAACAGTTTGAAGTTGTGCCTTCAATATCTCTATTTGAAGAAACTCCCATCCAACATGGACTCCCTTCTCTTTTAGTATCCCTGACCACAGGATCACACAGAATCTCCCTAAGTTCACTGTAATCAGTTTTCATAAAGTCTTGAATGCATGTCTGCCTATGCTTGGCTTACGCTTTCCACAGTAGAACAAATTTCAGGAGAACATGAACAGTCCCACCTAAGTATCATGTGACCCCCATTTAAGCAAGTCATCTCTGCTGGTTAGGATCATATCTAAAACAACTGTTCCCCTTGTTGCCTCTTCTACTTTCTAGACTATGAAATTGTCTGCAAGGCCAGACAGATGAGGTGCTTGTTGGACCTCAGATTCTTGGCAGAGTTTGACTTCCAGCAAATATCAAAATAGTTGAAATCTCCCATTTTTACTACATCTCTCCTTTCTGAATGTTTGGTCATTTGTTCCAGGAAGGTATCATCCAAGTCCTCAGTCTGGCTTGGGGGTCTGCAGTCAACCCTCACAATGACATCGCTGTGGTTGTTGTTTTTATCTCCACCTTAATTTTCACCCAGATGCTCTCAACTTGGCTTCCAAGATTTAAGTCATGGATCTTTTTACAGGTGTAAACATCCATGACATATAATGCTCCTCCTCCTTCTCCTTTCTTGAGTCATGTTCTTCACCTGGAAGGAAAAATGAAATGACAGCCTGTGCATCAAGGTCATCCAGATTCCTACCCAAAGTCTCATGATCCCTTCCAATATCCTGAAGGCTGTGCCTTGCAGTATTGTTGGTTCCCATGTGGACCAAAGGAAAGAGTAATAGTCAATGGGCTTGACAAGTCTTCTCAGCCTCTCAGTTACATCTCAGATTTCTACCCCAGGCAGGGAGCACACCTCTTAAGACATCTCATCAGGCCCACAAACCACTGCTTCTTTACCTCTCAGTGAAGAGTTTCCCACTACCACCACAATCTCTTCTGGGACTGGCAGTGGACATTCCACGTGCTTAATCTTCCAAGGGCACCTGCACATCTTCCAAGGGCTCCTGCACATCCTCTGAGGACTGGCACTGTTGTTCCTTTTGGCTTTGAATCAGTGCTGTAGTCCAAACTCAAAGAATGTTCCCTGTTCCTTCTACTTCTATGTGTCACATTGCTCCAAATGTCTACCTCCTGTGTTTGGGAAATGACCTCCTCCACAGAAGCGTCCCCTGTGTGTTCCTCATCTGGAACAGTTTGTTCTGCTCTGTCCAAGACAACTTCATGTTCCTCTATATGCTGAAGAATAGATACATAGGCCTCAAATTTCTGGACTGTCTCCTCTAACAGGGCAACCAATTTATACTTGCTGCAGCTGTACCTACCCACATCTTCTGGCAGGAACACAAATACACCATAGCTGTTGCAGGTGACTGAGGAGCTCCCTCACCATCCATATTCAGTAGTCTTAAGTAGGCATTGAAACAGAATCTGGGAGCTTCTATAATTATGATGATCTTTTATTTTGGAGACAAAACCCCAAATTCCCTGCCTCTAAGCCTTCTAATAAACTACTAGGTTATAATTCTGACATAAAATTGACAAAGGGCAATTTGCAATTTCACTCACTTCAAAATTGGCTATTTCATTTGGGCTACATTTAGGACCAAGGCGAAGTTATTTGGGGAGGATGGAAAGAATCCGAGCAGCCACCACTGTTTCCTTTTTGAATTTTGAGAACTGCAAAATGGTTGTTACCATTAAATAAATAAATAAATGTCTGTCTATTTCACCACTTACTGGGAGCTACTATTGTAGTACACAGTTGCTGACTAAATACATTAAAAAATGTGGTTTTACAGAGTGGTTGGATAATTCCTCTAATTTTGTTTGAGAGGTGTAGTGTTAAAATATGTCTCAAAAGAAAGCACATGGACTGAAGCAGGCTTGTCAAAAACATGTCATGGTGCCCTGTTCCATACAACTTATTATTAATAATAATAGTAAAAAAACCTCACTAGTTTGCATTGTAGAAATGAAGCTGGAAAAGGAGCCATTTCACAAAACTATTTCTCCTTGAACTGCCAAGTAAATTTCATAAGTTTTTGGACAAGTTTCCATTAAGGGTGTATGAAGAGCTCAGTATCTAAACATTCCTATATGAAATGCACAGAACAGTACCCATTACATAGATGTTCAGTTTAGAACTTAACTATCCACTACATTTTGCAGTTCTCCAAATGTCGCCACTCAGATCTGGGCAATTTAAATTTATCTTGGAAATTTAAACTATCAAATTATTAAATTGTAGATAATGCAGAAATAGGAAAGAATAAACTTCTGAGTAAAGCATGCAAATATGGATGGTAAATGTTCAGATCTATCCATCCTTAATTTGTATGCTTTCCAAGACAGAGGCTACTAAAATGGACTGAACACAAAGGAGAGCTTGATCTCCTTTTATGGCAGACAAATTGAGAAAACTAAGTCAGGTTTGTCTCAGGCAAAGAAGATTAATTAGAAATATATGACAGTTTTAAAGATATCTAAAAAAAAGGAAGAAGAGAGATATTGGCTGATGTTACAAATGTATGAGCTAGAGTGACCGATTCATGACTGGTTCATATTCACCATCCCTATATGTTCAGTAGAGTATGGAATGTGTAGGGATCATGAAAAAAAACCCAATCCAGAATTAAAAGGCAGAAGCCACTGTGAGCAAGAGCAATCTCTTCTTCTGTTGATACAGGAGACTGAGCATTCCCACTCCCAACCCACAAGTGATCTCTGATATGAGGATGAATTATGACAGGAATCCTGCTTCACTTGAGGGAGGAGGCTAAGTAGTTGATCTAAAATCACATCCATTGAGGATGGGAATCCAATCCCAGGAACAATGACTTTCTAGAAATGCTATTTTTAAGCCTCATACATAACAAGAACAGGAATGAGAACAAACAACAGCACCCTGGCATTTTGTAACTGTGTGGTATTTTCTGACCCCACTGGAATTCTAGTGCATTGACTGTTAGTGGCAGGGCTAGCATTGCACTTAGGGTTAGTGTTTCTTTCTTTGTTTAATTATACCCTCTTTTCCCCTATTGTGGGACCTGAGGTGGCTTACAGAATCCAGATAAAATCAGTCATATTATTAAATGATTATTTGATTATGATTATGATTATTAAATAATTTGAAAAAGCAAGCAAATACACTGTCATCATCAGAAAAAAAACGGTTTCTGAAAAAAAACCTTTAAAATGGAACTGTTGAATATAAAGTTCAGCTCTTCCCCATTATAAACCTTCCTACAACAAATAGTTTTATGATCAAAATCCTCTCTATTTTTTTTTTAAAGTCTTTGCCTGTTGATGGAAGGACAGCAGATAGAAGGTCAGCCATACTTCCCAGAAGAGAAAATTCAACAGCCTGAAAGCAACACCAAGAAGCCCTTTTCCCATATCCTCATCAAACATGCTCCAACTAGTAGTAATACTGGGAGTAAGCCTTCCTCTGAAGATCTCAACATTCAGGCAAGCTGATACAGGGAGAGAGTCCTTATATGACAATCAGTTGGGTTCAGATGGTCTGGATACAAATTGTATACAGCCATGATTCTTAACTTTTTCTTTACCGGGGACCCCCTGTAAATATAATTTGTTCCCAAGACTAAACTCAAGATTTATCCATTTAAATTTAAATATTCAAATATTTATTTAAATATTAAAATGTTTACTTATTTATTGAAGGCTTCTGGAGACTAGGATTCTAACCCCTTTCTGAACAAATCTTGCTAAAAAACACAACAAAACATGATCTCGGAGTTGCCATAAATTAGAAGTGACCTGAAGGCACACAACAAGAAAGTGCTGCTGATAGGAGGTGGCTCTTTCTAGCCATCATGTATCTCCCTTTTGAAAACTGACTTATAGCGATTCTAAGATAAACATATCATGGGTGGTGTTTTTTTAACAAGATTTGCTGCTTTGCCTTTCTCTGAGGCTGAGAGAATGTGACTTGACTGAAGTCACCCAGTGGGTTTCCACGGCCAAGCAGGCATTCAAACCCGTGTCTGTCTAAAGTTATAGTTTGGGCATGCATACATGCCTGCTGCCATGTACCTTTTGTTACTGCCCTGGCTAGCCCGAGCTTTCGGGATATAAAAGATATCATTTGATATCACTAATTCGGCTTCACATATCCCTTCCACGTGCTTGCGAGGCCACCGGACAAGCACGCATACAGGCTTGGCTGATAATTGCTGTAACATTCCTAGACAATACAGGCAGGCCAGAAAATAGCCTACTTGCCGCTTTAGGAGACCTCAAGGCAAGTACTCCATTAAGTATGCATGCAACCTACAAAGGATTCTCTGCCCCGCGCTGGCAACTTGATGATCAAGCTATACAACGCTCAAGTATTCTGAGTTTGCATACCAGCTACTCTATTGATAAATTCGGCTCTAATTCAATCATTCAAATTCTGACCTTTTGGAGGCTTTGTCTCCAACTCCAAATCTATTGTTTCCCCCTAAGTCCAACCTAGCCTGCAGTCACAATTCTCCTTATAAAAACCCTTGATTCCAAGACCTTCCTCGGATCGCTTCCGAGTTCCAGACCGCCTTGCTGCCGCTTTGCTTGGCGAGCTTCCCCTCAGCTGCACGTGCTGAGATACATCGAACCCCAGCTTCGCTCTCCATTTTCCTCCGGACTTCAGGACAGGTTTCGTATCACCCAAACCAACTATCCTTCTAAAAATCCCGCTATCTTACTCACATCTTTATTTTCCTTAGTTATCTGTGTGTTTGTGTTGCATACACTGTGTGCCTGTATTTAATAAAGACTATTCATTATTTTCCAACCGGTTTGCTTCTTGACTCGGCCTGACTCCTGCTACATTACCCTGCCTCTTGTTTTGCCAACTTGTGCTCTGGACTAATTTCCCCAACTTCTATAATTTTGATAGCAATTTGGTGTCCCTCCTGGGACCCCCAGAAAACAGGGTAACACTTTCATCAGGGATGCAGTAGCAGGGGGTGTGGGCACCAAGGGACATGGTAGCAAGCACCTGTGCACACTCAGACTGTGCCCTTATTTGTCCCTGTTGCTTCCTCTGCTGTTGGTATCCAGCGGCAGGGCTTCACAGATCCCCTGTGAAAGCTCAACAGACTGCCAGGGGTCCACAGTCCCCAGGTTAAGAACCATTGGAATGGAGCTTTGTAGGCCATAATCAGAATTTTAAATTGTGCCCAGAAAAAGACCAGCAGGGATTAGCCTGTGATCCATGCATCCCTGTTAGTGATAACAGTAGCATGTGTATTTCTATACCGTTTATCAGTGTTCTCTAAGCGGTTTACAATGTATTTTGCTAATTGCCCCCAACAAACTGGGTATTCATTTTACCAGCCTGCAGAAGGATGGAAGGCTGAGTCAACCTGGAGCCCGACAGGGTCAAACTCACAACCTTGTGGCTGCAGTACTGTGATTTAACCACTGTGCCATCAGGGCTGTTTACAGTCAAAAGGCCAGCTACAGAATTTTTGATCCACCAAAGTTTTGGAAAACTTTTCAAAGTCAGCCATCATCAACAGTGTTTCACATCAATCCAACTGAGTTCTAATTGATGCACTTGTCACTGTGACCAGATCAGCCATCTTCAGATATGTGTGCAGCAGATGCATGAGCATTAACTATGCAAATACACTTTTGGCCATCAGTAAAACCTGGGTAGTGAAGATTAGAGTTGGGTCTGAGGGTATACGCATACTGTGAACCTGAGATTTCAATATAATTCCATTGAGCACAGGCTGCATCATTATTCTCTAATCTATCCTTCAACTGATCAGGCACACTTCCATCTTGTCTGATTAAGTTTCAATTTGTTCATGCTCATCCAGACCCTTAAATAGAAACATAAAACACAACATAACATCTTCATTCAGGGTAGTTGTGCTGCTGAAAGTTATAATATTCTATACTGTGTGCTATGCCATCTGACACTTAAAGAAACATCAAATAATATTGAACAATACAGAAATGTTGAGCTCCTTTAGTAGCTATATCCTTCCAGAAGCCTTGATGAAAGCTGAATGGTTCCTATTAGAAGTCTGGAAGTCAGTATGGTGAAAGGCTTGTGGACAAATTGAGGAAAGAAGACACACCCACATTAGGGAAGGAAGACACACGATCATGATCATCCAGTGTGTTTCCATGACTGAGTGAGGATTTGAATCCTTGTCTCATGGAGTCCCAATCCAACACTGAAACCACTACACTCATGCTGGTTCAATTCCTTACATCAATATTTATATGCTTGAGAATGGCTTCAACTGCTATCATCCAAGGGCAAACAATTCACAGACTTCAACCATTTCACAAACAATGAATCCCTAACCCATGCTCACCGGGCTATTCTTAGAGGGATTATTTAGATTGGAGATGAGAGGTGATGATAGTGGGAGTTTTGTTTCTACAGATGATTAGACAATTTTACTTCAAGATAAGTGTATGTGTGTGTTTTTTTCCCTCAGTAGTGCCCAGGTGACTCAACTAAAATAAACTTCAGTAACTGTAGCTGCCTAGAGGTCCATGCTATGAAATTGCTCAGCATATAGCTAGATACAGATTCTAGATTCTAGCATATAGCTAGAAATTTTTCACATCTGTATTTTGCTAATGTTTACTCCATTTCTGCAAGACGCTTGCCAAATGTCTTCCTTAAAATGATACTGCAGCCCCCTCTCTCACTGCTGTAGAAAGTATATTATAACCTAAACTATATTTAAAAAATCCTTTTCTATTTCTTCTTGATCAATATAGGACTCTCCCTCTAAAACATATCATCATGTCATTTTGCTGAATCTTGCTAAAACATAGCTCAAATGGCTAGACCCTTCTATTTCCCATGGGAGACTCTTCCAAAATCTAATCCACTTCACCATTAGAAAACCCTTGTGTTATAATTCAGCACACATTTTTCTTTTACTTGCTTCCCTAGGCTGGGATAATATAGTAATTTGATTGGTCGCTAGCCTGTGGGCATATTGTGTCATCTGTTTTTAAATAGAACTCTTGCTTTAAAGAAAAAAAAATCCCTGCAGGATTGATGGCATAATATGCCCTATTTTTATTAGCAGATTAGAATGGGATGAATGGAAACTTGATGACCTCATCTGCCACTACTTGGCAGCCATTTGGGTTTGACAGAGTTCACTTACATTTGGTAATATTTCTTTGGGAAGTGCTGATGCGTTTACTAACTTGTGTAGCTAATAAGAGGAACGAAGCCAATACCCAGGTGTTTGTTTGCGCAGTTTTGTAGAGGAGTGTCCAAAACATTCTCAGAAAGTTACCTTCACTTCTCAATATTGATATTTTCCCCACAAAGGCCTTAATATAATTGTTAGTCTCAAATGGAGGAGACCCATTGCATCAACAGAATTTGCATGAATGTTGACTCTTGACATTCGCACTGATTTAACAGCTTTAACCTAGCTGAAGCTAACAAATGGATTTAGGCCTATGAAAACCTATAGAATTTATGCTTAACTCTTCAGATCATAGAATCATAATTTTGAAAGTTGCAAGATAATTCTAAGAAAATCTAGTTTACTCTCTCTAGAAATGCAGACTCCAGGTACTAACCAGGACAGCCTCCACTCATTCCCCTACCTTGACAGGCATATAAGGGGTTGCCTGGGTGACTAAAGGGAACCAGCATACCAAGAAGAGACAGCATTTCCATCTCTTCTACCATCCTTCTAAGAGAACTGCTGCCTGTCAGCTGAGAGAAGAACAGGTACTCTCCTGCAGGACAAGGCCCAGGACTCCAGGTACTGGGCTAATTAGGACAGCTTCTATGTGTTCCCCTGCCTTGACAGACATATAAGGAGATGCCTGGCTGGCTGGAGGGAACCAGTATATCAAAGAGAGACAGCATTTCCATCTCTTCTACCATCCCTTTTAGAGAGCTGCTGCTTATCGGCTGAAAGAAGAACTGATACTCTTGTGCAGGACCAAGCCTCCACGTACTGGCTTACCAGGACTGCTTGCATGTTTTTCCCTGCCTTGACAGGGATATAAGGGATTGCCTCAGTGGCAAGCTTGCCATCAAAGGGGGGTCACCCCTCTGGGGGAGCTGTTTCAGGGTGATGCAATGGTGAGGGCCAGTTGTTATGCTGGACAATGGACAGGAAGCACTCTGTCCATCTGGATGGAAACCAACTCTCATGGGACTGATGATCCAGCAGGTAGTGAGAGTGCTTGCTGAAAGACTGGGGGGGTGGGGGTGGGAATCCAATCCAGAACCACCTAGTTGGCTACAAGGCATCACCCTAATGTGAATAGGGTTCTGCTGGACTAGCCAACTAATCAGCCCCAGACAGTGACTGGGAACCAGTCCTACTAGTTGGTAGTGGTCTGTTAAGTGCTGTCTTAGTGTTGTCTTATTGTTTTCTGATTTTAAAGAGAATGAATAGGCTAACTGGGATGGCAATATGAGTTTTAGAGGGCTGAATAAGGTATGGCAATGGCAGGGTCATGCGCTCTTATAGAAAAAGGAGAGACAGATGTTAATATCTGTCTCACCTTCCAGTCACCCTTCCAGCCCTGGGAACTTGGAGAGTGAGTCAGGCCTGCCACAAAACCTCACCTTAATGTAATGCTCGGTCAGTTAAAAATAAAATACAAATAATTCACAATTTCTTCAAGGATGAGGATGCTGACCTGGCATGCTTCACTTTACTTGACTGAGGGAAGATAGTGGCCCAATATGGGCTCAGGCTCTCCCAGGTGGGTACTGTCTCAGTGAGAGGTGAGGGAACATGCTTGGGGGGTGAAGTAGCTATCTTCTATAAAGACCATCTTAATCTGGCCTGAATACCTATTAGGGAGCAAAGCCACACCTGAGTCTGACAACCAGGGATAGACTGGGGATTCTGTTAGTGTGCTGTCCACCCCATGTCCTATCAGACTCCCTGGCTGAGCTCATGGAATTGGTCTTGGGGCTGTTGTTGGAGTCTCCCAGACTTTTGCTTCTGAGCAACTTCAGTGTATCATTGGACACAAGTTTGTCAGGTGCAGCTTGGGAGTTCATGTATCTGTGACAAATATGGACCTATCCTAATTGGTTTCAGGACCTACACATTCCACAGGTCTCACTCTTGATGCAGTTTTCAGCTTGGAACATATGGGTCTGTGGGGAGAGGTGGTTAATACCTCGTCATTTTCTGGCTAGCATCACAGTTATAGCCTGCTCCTGCAGGCATAGAGGATCTGTTAAAATGTTCCACCCTCAAAGGCTAAGAGATCCTTTGATTTTTTAAATTTTTTTTATTGATTATACAGCAAAAAACAGAACAAAAAAGAAAAACACCATGTGATACACATAACAGTGAAAAAAGGAAATTTCAACAAAAACAAGCTTACATTGTTATTTCTTTCCAATTCCATTACAAATCGTATACTTGTTCAGCATATTCTATATCATACTGCTTATATACTTTTGTTACCTATATCTAGATCTCATTCTCATTATAGTCATTATTATTATAATAATTTCATTCTTAACTCTGTATTTTTCCATTACATTTAATCTATCACTCTTAATAAATATGATCTTATTACTAAACATATTAAACTATTCCTAAAAGTAAACCCACCTCCCAGAGCCAATTATGTTTCAACTTACTCCACCTTCCAGAATTGTAATTCTTCTTGTGGAAGTATGACACCTTCCTCTTTTATTAAAACCTTTTCCACAAATATTTTCCATATTGCTTCGAAATCATTCCCCTTCATTATTCCCTTTTTGGCCTTAATCCGACACGTTAACTTATCATTGATCACAATTTTCCACACTTCTTTATACCAATCCTCTATTTGAAAATCTCCATGAATTTTCCACTTTCTTGATATAATTAACCTTGCTTCGGTTAATAAGTTTGTAATTAAATCCTTCATTGCCTGGGTACAATTAACCTTATCAAATATAGATAATAATGTTATACCTGGACATATTTGTAAATCAATTTCTGTTATCTCTTTTATCTATTTAAACACCCTTTGCCAAAATTTCTGTACACCTTCACAATTCCACCACATATATACCAATCTCTTGACAACCCCTCCAACACAACCTTGAATAATTCTTATCCATATAATTTAACTTTACTGGTGTTAGGTACCATCTCCAAACCAATTTATAATAGTTCTCTTTTATCCTTATAGACAAGTTTTTTTAAATAATGCTGATTCCAAATTTTTCTCCAGTCCTGAATATCTACTTTTTGTGCTAGTTCTTCCTCCCATATGTTTCCAAGATATTCATCTTCATATTTTGCCAACATTTTGTGTATTTCACGTGTGGTACCCTTCAATATTTCATTTCCCTCCATACCATCTCTTTGTATAATCATTTGTTCAAATTTAGTATATTCTCTGAAACCTTTATTATTTTTTTCCAATTCCTTGTCCACTGCTCTAGCTGTATATAATTAAACCACGATATCTTAATAACCTGTAATGTCTCCTTTATTTTATCTTTATTCATCATTATATTCATCCAATCTTTTAAATTATTTTTTCTCTGCTTGTTTAATTCCTTCTCTGCTTCATCTCTCAAATTCATTGGAAATCTTGCCATCATCACTACAGGAGTTAATGGTGAATTAGCCAGCATTATTTTTTCCTTATTTTCCTTCCAAATTTCACATATATTTTTCAAAAAGAGGTTTTCTATTTTTCCATCTCTCTCTTGACAAGATTAAAAAAAAATTCTCTAATCTCTTCTCAATTTCTATTGTTCTCATCTGAACCAATCTAAATCTTCTTTTCCTAGAACTCCATCTATGATATATCTCTAAGAGATCCTTTGAGATTCCAGGAAGTCTTCGAGGGTTTTAGGGTTGGTGTGGAATTAAATTCTAAGCAGAGCTATTGAATGGTTGCCCCAAACATCTTCTCTGATCTGTTAGTAAACAGGCTCCTTGGTATATAGAGACCCTTAACAAGCTCAAATGGGAAAGACAATGACTAGAGCACAGATGGAGGAAAACTAGACCTCTATGCAATAAGACAATATAGAGAACATCTTTGTTCCTATAGGGTGGCAATGTATGCAGCAAAGAAAGCTTTCTTTTCTGCAGGTATTGTGTCTGCAATTTCATGTCCAGCTGAGCTATTCAGGGTTGTGAGAAGACTTACCCAGGCACTCCTGAACCCAATCTTAGAACCTTCAATATGATGCCTTTAATGACCATTTCACAAATAAAATATCTCACATAAGAGCCAACTTAGATGCCATTGTTGGAGTGGAAGTTGATAATGAGGTGTCCAGTGGCTCTGTGAGCAGGATTATACTGGATTAGTTTCAACTGGTGAGTACCACTGAAATGGACAAATTGCTGGGGGAAGTAAGGAGACTAACTTGTTTTTTTTATTCTTGTCCATCTTGGCTGGTTATCCAGGGAGGCATGTGCAATTAGACTTTAAATACAACATATTATTAATGAATCTCTCAGGAAGGGGAACTTATCATCCTGTTTAAAAGAGTCAGTGATAAGACCACGTTTCTAAAAAAGCCCTCCCTGGATCTCCTGGACCTTAATAATTGTAGATCAATATCTAATCTTCCTTTTTTGGCAGGGTGATTGAGAAGGCAGTTACCTTCCAACTCCAGGTGGTCTTGAATGACACACAATACCTTGATCTATTTCAAACTGGCTTCAGAGCAGGACACAGAGTTAAGACTGCTAAGGTCACCTTAGTGAATGATCTCCATCTTAGCACTCACTGGGGAACTGTGTCCTTACTGGTTCTTTTAGACCTGTCGGTGGCATTCAATACCATTAATCACGGTATCCTTCTGGAATGTTGGTGGGAATGGGAATTGAAGGCACTATATTGCAGTGGTTGGGGTATTACCTCTTAGACAGGTTACACATGGTAGTGCTTGGGGATAGCTGCTCCTCAAAAAAGGAGCTGTTTTATGGCATACCACAAGGTGCCATTTGATTTTGAATGCTTTTTAATATCTACATGAAACTGTTGGGGGAGATCATCCAGAGGTATGGGGCAGGGTGCTCTCAGTGTGCTGGTAACACCCAAGTATATTTCTCCATGCCTTCAAAAACAGTCTTAGTTAAGAATAGTACATCTCCTCTGAATGAAAGCTTGGAGGAGGTTATGGGCTGGATGAAGAAAAACAAATTGAAACTGAATCCAGACAAGATAGGCATGCTTGGTATTGAAGGTCTTAATCTGGGGCTGGAAGTGTGTCAACCAGTTTCAATTGGACAAACTCCAGTTGGTGCAGAATACAGCAGCCAGATTGGTTACAGGTCCATTGAGAAGTGAACATATCATATCAGCATTAAAATCACTCCACTTGCTGTCAATTAGTTTCTGGGCAAAGTACAAAGTGTTGGTTATTACCTTTGAAGTCCTACATAGTTTGGGTCCAAGTTATCTACAGGATTTCTTCCTTCCATACAACCTGCCCTGACCACTCAACTCTTCAGGGTTCCATTTACTTAAACCAACCAGGACTAGACTGGCAACAGTCAACCGGAGGAATCTTTTGTTAGCTGTTCCTAGACTGTGGAATGACATACCAGAAGAGATTCAACAGCTAACCATACTGTCTGATTTTTTTTAAATAGTACTAAAAGCATATCTACCCAGTCAATTTTTAACTATGGATTTAAAATTGGGGTATTTTAAATGGTTTTTTGTGTTTTTAGTTGTATTTTAACCTATGTTGTGCCCCTCCCTGAGCCTTGGGGAGAGGCAGGTAAGAAATAATATGTGTTGTTGTTGTTGCTGTTGTTCTTGTTGTTTGTTGTTATATTTATTTCTCCAGCATTCTGAAGATATAGCTTATCAGTCTCTGCTTTAAACCTTCCAATAGCAAAGAATCCACCACTTTCTGAATCACTTTGCTCTATCAGAAAACTTACCATTAGGAAGTTCTTCTAATTTTAGTCAAAATGTCCTTTATTGTATTTTTACAATACTGAGTATCACTGGTTCTAGTTCTACCTCTGAAAACAAATTTCCTGCACTCAAATGTGACACCCTATTCAATATTGATGATGGCTATTATATATTCTCTTAATCTGGGCTTCTTCAAGCTAAACTCTTTGGCTTTTCACCATGGCACTTGGTCTCTAGGCCACTTGCCACATATGTTGCCTCTCTAGGCATTTTTTAGTTTGTCAATATTCTTCTTTAACTGTGGTGCCCCCAAATTGGTCTCACCATCTAAAGTCATGCATGAGTAGTGGCTCCATTACTTTGGGACAGCTAATTAAGCCTACATAGAAGCTATTGTTGATTTTATGGGAGCCTTTCAAAGGTTCAGTACCTTGGATAGCTCAGGTAAAACTGGGAATAATGGATTTGTCACTCAGAAAAATGTAGCCACTGAATGCACCTGCCTTCAGAGTTACATTGCAAATGCAAGAAAAGGCCTTCTTGGTGGCTGCTCCCAGATTATGGAACTTTCTTGCAGGGGAGGATAGGTTTGGCTCCCTTCTACACTATAATACTTTTAATACTTATTTAATATTCATGTAGAGCAAAAGAGAGGGGCGTATATAAATTTATTGTGCTTTTATGCACCTTTTTAAAATTATCTTGGAAGAAAACTTCATCTGCCTTTATTACAATTTATAAATCATCAGGCTATTAAAAACATTAGACACATACAGTCTTGTACCTACAACGTTATGTGTACAAAGTTTTGCATTCATAAGGGTACAGAGTTGTATATGTGTAAATAGTATTAAACAATTTTTAAAAATGATAAAATATAGTTAAATATGATTAATCCAGTAGCTACTCTACCCAACAATATGTCCTTTCCATGATGAACTCACTAAACTATGGCTCTCTCAGGCTACTAAATTTTACATATTCTGAACAACTGCAACTTTCTGGATTGAGTTTCTAACCATCCTAGCCTATGTGGCCTATAGTGTTATAAATTTTGTAATATACATTTACGGGTATTTGTTGCAGAGACAAGGAACTTGGCTACAACCTCAGTGATCTTTTTATCTTTATCATCAAGAAGAAATTTTAGCCATGTGTTCCAAGATCTTCCAGGCAAATTCCTTAACAAGGGGTATATTAATCTTTCTCTCTGATCTTTATAAAAAGAACATTCAAAGAAAACATGGTGTACAGTTTCCACCCTTCCCTCTTCACAGGGGCACATCCGTTGGTTATGTCCCTGTCTTTTATATCACCCTTCCAGGACCGCTGATGGAAGGACGTTGAATCTTACTCTACCAAAAGCATGTCGAAATTTGGGAATATTTAGATTTTTAAGATATTTAGCCTTTTCTTTCATATTAAACCCCAGTCCTAAATAAATAAGGGAACAGGCAGATTGTGCCACTGCTATCGCATGTTGGTAATCTATATCTTTTATACGTTGTTTCAAAATCAGATTTGCTCTTGCCATATCCACTGATCGTAAAAAAAATTCCGAGAGGCTCAGTTTAAGCATTTTATCAAGGATCATTTTATTTAAATGCTAGGTATAAGTGTCTTTTAATATTAGATACATGTATCCTGCCTCTTTCTCAAGGAAAGTCCACCTTAGCCAGTGCCCTGTTGCCCATTTCCAGGCTGTACATTCTAGTGATGTTATTCTCACCTCAAGCCTCAGGACTGCTGTGGGCATGCAATTTGGAACTGCAAATAGTTTTCTCAGGAAGAACAACAATACTTTTTCCACCTGGGGTGAGAATCCTAGTATCCGTACTGAGATAGCATAGAATAATTGTGGGATAACCTTAGCTTTAAAGATCTTAACTGCTGCTGGAATTAACTACCCTCCTTTCATATAATAGAATCTGGTAATTGCGTCTACTCTATTTACAGCCTGCATAACTGCAAGCTTATGGTGATAAGCCCACCATCCTGAGGAGTGAAATGACACTCTGAGATACTTGAAATAGTTTACTTGTTCTACATTATGTCCGTTAATATTCCAGACTCCTCTTTCTCTTTTCTTTGAAAAAAAATTACTTTAGATTTATTATAATTTATGCTAAGGAACTTGTTATCACAATATTCTGCAAAACTTCTTAACAGTCGTTTAATGCCCACTTTGGTTTGCGATAGGAGGAGTGCATCATCTGCATACAATAGGAGTGGTACCTTTACTGTTGCCAGTTTTGGGGGGTGTCCTAACTGAGAATTTAGTACTGGTGCTAGATTGTTTAAATATAGGTTGAACAGAGTGGGGGCAAGGATATATCCTCAGCGGACACCCCTTTTTAAGGAGGCATGATTAGAGAGACTACCTTGGGGGCCACATCTTATCTGTGTAGTAGTGTTGGTATAAATCCTCCTAATTATGGTAAGGAGCCTTTTGTCCATAGAGGAGACACTTGATTTTTCCTACAGTTTTCCTGTATGTATTGAGTCAAAAGCTCCTTTTAAATGTATAAAGGCTGTGTATAATTTCTTTGGATATTTACTTAAGTATTTTTCCACCAGATGGTTTACTATCAAGCAATTATCTATTGTGGATTTTCATCTTCTAAAACCTGCCTGTTCATCTCTCAAGATATTTTCTTGCTCTACCCAATCCTGGAGACGGTTATTTAGGTACTTGGCATAAACTTTCTCAACTATTGATAATAAACTAATTGGGTGATAATTCTGGGGCTCATTTTTATCACCTTTCTTGTATATTGGTATCGTGATGGCATGAGACCAGCTGAGCGGTATGTTGGCAGTTTGATTTATATGAGTAAACAAATTGCTAGCATTGGTGAAAACTTATATCTTGACCATGGGAGAAGGGCAAAATCTAACTCAGATTTTAAAAAGGGGAGTGCCTACCATGAGGTGTACAGAAAAAGTTCAAGTGAAGAAAGGTAAAATAAAGACAAATTGCTACTCCACCAAGTTGGAAAGGAAAGTGTAAAGCACAGCATTGTAATCCCAGTTGCATAACAAGAATGAAAAAGCCAGAGGTGCGAATCCTGTTTAGCTTCACCTTTACAGGCCAATAATTCACTGTGAGAAAGCTTCTAGGATGTAAAGCTGGTTTTCTCCCACATCCTCTCAAATCAGCCCATCATAAGGCTGCACCTTCTCCCTGAAAGAGAGATGAGTGGCTCATTCTCTACTACCCCACAAGATGGGGCGGGGGGGAATATCAGCTGGAAAAAGTAGACCCAGATAGACTCAGGCAACTTAAAAAAGACATCAATACATTTGTTACATTGGCTCAGTACTCACACATTGCAGGGCTACCATTTGGCTGCATCATTCCTTCTTTTGAATAGAAGGGCAAAGCAAAATCAACAATGTCTTTATTATTGCAAAATGTCAGTGGGTGAATAAAAAATACAAAAAAAAAAGTGAGAGGGAAAACGCGCTGTCCCTATCACAAGATGAAGTGATGGCCCCTAATTTAAACAACTTTAAAAGGGGATTAATGGAATTTATGGAGGAAGAACAGATCTATCAAGTGGTATGAATAATGCTGGCTTCAAGTTAATGTCATCTTCAAGTTGATTTGCCACCTCCAATTCCACCTTCCAGCACTCTGTAAAAGGAAATCAAATTTTAAGACCGTTTTGCAGAAATTATAGTCACAATATTGGCTGCCAACATCTTCTCTATGGGACTTAGGTTCAAACAGAACAAACACACCATAGGTTGGCCCAGTGGGGGAACCTCAATCTTGTATATATTATACTTTGATTTGTCGATTTTCATTGAGTCTTTATCAAGACATTCATTTAGATATTGAACAAGAACTGTTGCTAAACTTCTCTCTTGCAAACACACATATGCATGCACACAAATACATATTCACACACCACTGTCTCAAGCAATACCAAAGGAACACAAAGAAATAAAAAAGAATGAGCTCTGTTGTTCTTTCTATAGTCATCCTGAACACCGTTAGAATGCACCACTGATATAGCACAGGAAAATCCATTTCAACCAAGAATTCCTGGAGCTGTCACACCATTAACTTGCCCTATGAAGGAAAGCATGTATTAGACCTAAAATTATCAAGCTCCACTGGGTCCAAGGAGGTCCTGTCTTGCATAACTTCCTGCAAGACAGGACCTTCCTTTAAGGATTTATACACTCAGGCAAGAATCCATTTCATGCAGGCTGAGCAGATAAATATTTAAGATTTCTCAGGTCCAACTCTATTAAACCCCAGTCCTTCTTGAAGGAACCTTCTAAGTGCCTTCAGCTTTCTATTTAGAGACAGAGCACACATCTTTTCCATTTTACTATTAACAAAGGGATGTACCTTGAGGTAGCTGGAAAAGCAGAATTGGCTGGTATATCTGATTCTTTTCTTCCTATTACTATTGAGTCTGTGAGTGTTGTCTCGAAGACTCACCCACTATCTTTGTTGGAAGGCCTCTTACTTGCCTGCTGAGCTGAGCTGCAGGACCTTTTCTGTGTATTGCTAGACTTTGGCTAAAAAGATTCTTTCAGGCACACCTTGCAGGAGTTCTTATAGTAGAGCAGTCTTAATAAACCAGAATCAAAGGGTCACTTCAAAGGCCTTGGAGCATTCTTTTCACAAGGGAATAACACAGCAGAAAAAAACTCAGAGAGAAAAAAGAGAAAGCAAAAGTGGGTGGAAAAGGCTTAGTGAGACAGGCAAGCTGCACTCTTATCTTCTCCACAGTAGCCTCTTCAGTGAATACTTCTGAACAAGGAAATGTGCAGAAAATAATTCTGTCAGTCAGTGTACAAGGGAACCTGCTAGCTCACTGCTAACCTGAAGCAGCATACTACATACAGTTTTTTCCCTTGCCCCAGGAGCATAATAACTTGTCATTTTATATTTCAGGCCAGATGCAAACTCTGAACAGACAGATATTGTGATACTACTCTATTTTGCTGCAGCTGAAGAAAAGTCTAATCCCCACAGGCATCATAACTCTATTCAGAGTGTTGGCATTGCCATTATGTGGTCCCATAAAATGAACGTAGATTTTGGAAATTTGAATTCACCTCTAGCATCTGCCATAGACTTACTTCATGGTCTGAAATACATTCTCTTATCTAGAAGTGCTATAAGTTATGACTTTGAGTCTCAGCTTTGGAAGTCAATTATGAAAACTGATGAAAACAACCACAATATCTTATGCTTAAGCCAAATTCTTCATCACTGTAGTATGTCATGTTTTCCAATATTTACATGTTGATTTTCAAGCTAGGATTGACAAGCAAATAGGAATAGATCTCAGCTCTCAACTCTCTCTTGACAAAGGATTTTCACCAAAGCTTCCTGAGAAAGCATGCAGCCACAGGAATAGATTGTGTGATCTTTGTGTGTGTGTGTGTGTGGAGTGGGTAGAAACTGGTTAAAAACCACATGCTGAGGGGCACAGTGGTGTTTCTGAAGATTCTGTCACAACACTTACAAATATTTCATATTTACATAATATTCATAGCTGAACTAGTGTTAGGGATCAAGTATAAGATGACCAACTTTGATACTTGGATTATTTAGAATACTGAACTTTAGACAAAGTGGGAAAAAGTAAACATAAAATATGAAAGAAGATGCATTGAATCATAAATTTAGAGTGGTAGTAGTGACTTCCAGGCCATTGCTACTGTTTTGTGCAGGAAATCCAAAGGGATAACATCCCTAGCAGATGGCTGTCTAGCCCCTGCATGAAAATCTTCAGCAAGGGAGAACCCACCATCCACTGGGTTCCATTGCAGAACAATTTTTACCATCAAAATGCTTATCCAAATGTTCCACTGAAATCTTGTTATAACTTTAACTTATTCCACTTAGGTGTGCCTTCCAGGGCAGTACAGAATAAAAGCAACTGTAGACATAGTGGAGAACATTTACCTTTATTTTTAGTGATGGGATCTCAGTTTCTATACCAAGAGAGAAATCTGAGAAATCACAATGGCAAATGTGCTGAACACATTCTGGGCATGGGATTTAAACAAAACAGGATGCACCATAATTCCACATCACATCAAGGATTTATATTATGATACATACAAGTTGTTATTCTTAGTACTGTTTCTAGTGATTCTTAACACTGATTTATTTATTTTTCACTACTATAAATTGCAGAAGTGATGGATGTGGAAGAACTTTCTGTCATGATCCAAAGATCTTTTTTTCTGGTTAGTTGCAGCCAGTTTAGACTCTGGAATGTGTTATTGATATGGACTGGAAAATGAAAGACAGCGGTTTTAAAATAATGCACATTTTGTTGAACATAATGTTTTTGTTTACATCTTTACTTCATCTGGAAACCTGAAGGTGCTCCTTGGAGATCCCTTAAAAACTTTGAGATTCTTGGGTATGAATTTCACACAATTGTTTTTATACTATGAGCACCTCTACATAACCTTTTGTCCATCCAAAGAAAAGATGATACACTTAGAACATTATGACACATCAGGAAAAGTTGTTTCCATTTTTACAATATGTGTTGTAACTTCTGCTGTTGTTTATTTGGTCTGGACTTTTTTTTTCCCCAATACATCTTTCTTGATTCTTTGAACGAGATGGGGCTTGGACGTATGAATCTGGACTGGCTTACTTCTGCCTGGAGGTTAAGTCTCATAAGATGGTTTGTGAGGTGGGAACTACTGATTGTTCCCCTGGCCATTAGTCTCTGAATCTCCACAGAATACCATTTTGTGTCTCATGACGTTTAACAAATACGTCAACCTGTTGTGGGAGTTTATCCAGAGATTTACAACTTGAAGACATAAACATACATGGAACCCAGCTCTGACGTCTAAGATTGTTGATGAACTGGGTGTGAGTTAACTAGATAAGACATAGCCCTGATAAAATTGAAGGATTCTTGGTGAGCAGAAAAGCTAATTTCTTTGATGAGGTGGCACATCACTTGAAGAATAGCGTTCACAGCTTGACAGATATCTAGGAATCAGCTTCATATTGGGAAGGTCACAGAACAATAATTATAGGGGCTTGTTAGCTGAAGCAGCAAACACGGGAACAGAACAAACTTGCAACATCTATCCCCCATTGTCCACAAACTCTCATCCAAACCACATTCCTGAATGGTAATATCCATAAGACTGAGGTATAAATACGTTTTAGGGGAAAGTGTTATATTTGAGCAGAATTAAGTATGGTATGGAGAAAATGAATAGAAAAAAGCTTTTTTCCTCTTTCGTAATAGTAGCTTCTAGTGTCATTACCTTAAACTGACTGATGGGAGATCCGGGATAGATAAAAAGTTCTTCTTCATCAATTAAATTTTGGAATTTACTGCAAGATGACAAAGTGATGACCACCAGCTTGGATTGCTTTAAAAGGAGAATTGGACAAACTCATAGAGTATGGTGAAATTTATGGCTACTATTAATGACAAATATATATTTCTATTCCCTTCATTACCATATTCATAGTGCCTTTGAATATCACTTGTTAGGGAGCAGAAGTATCTGTGTGTGAGAGAGGGAGGGAAGAAGGGAGAGATGGAGGTTGCTCTTTCAATCATGTCCTGGTTGTGGGCTTCTCATGAGTAACTTTTTATGGGAACTGCCTTGATGGTCTGATCCAACAAGGCTCTTCTTAAGAATATAAACATTTGGCTGGATTCAGAATCTGCTTTCCATTGGTGGAAAGGCTCATCTTATGGCCTAAATCTGGATCCGGCTCAGTCTTTTCATGTGTGCACCTAACTCTCTCTTATAAATGAGAATGAAAGACAGATCATTAATGATCAATTCAATGTGCAAACCAACTGAGCCAGAATATTTTGATTCTACCTTGGTGGAGCACATGTGAGAAAAATGACTGGACTTAGCAAAATAAATAAGGTTACAGTCTTATGGACATAGAACTCACAAGAATTAAGCACTTATTAAACTCAGTGATTTTTCCTTCATTATGAAGATACAGAATGTGCACCCTGATCTTCTTTTAAATCCAAATCATTCAGTTCAACAAGTATGTGGATGGATAGAACATATGACTACATTTATTTGCTGAGTTGTATAAATGACAGATATACCGAAACACAGTTCATTCACCCAGGGTCGACAAATTACATTCTCCATCATGTCAGCCAGTAACTATGTCGGCAATTCCTGCACAAACATGGGAAAAATGTGTGTTTTAAACCTGAGTGAAAGGAAGTGGTACCAAGATGGTTGGATTGATGTCACTTTAAATTTCCAGGGACTACTGAGAAAATATTTTGTAGCACTCAGACATAACACATGGAGTCTGGAGACAAGTAGAAACTGATTGTTGTATGAGCTGACCAAGCCAATTTACTGCCTAGACAAAATAGCTTTTACCACTCTCATGCACACATACAATCCAGAAAAAAATAAGTATATTTCTTTCAAAGTCACATTTTTTAAAAAACAAAGAATGAATATTAGAGCTGACACTATCAGGACCCAAATATGGCAAGCAGAGGGAGAGAAAAAGGGAAATTTTTACAAGGACCTTGAGATCCCAGGTTGCAACCTTATCACCATGAGGAAAAGAATAAGATGAAATTGCAGATCACGCTTGAGAATACTTATGGAAACTTATTTCCCTGTATCTGTCTATCTGCTGACCAGATCTGGAGTCAGTTAGGAGCAGTTTTAGAGCAGAACAAGCAACATTCTGCAACCTGAGTTTCTTGCCCAAGTTTTTTTTTTATCTAGAACAAAGAAAGGGTGTTTTTGTGGTTAAACTGAGCCTTGTCATTTGAGGGGAAAGGTAGATTTCTATTTCCCTGTGTAAAATGTTGCTTATGCAGGCATTCGGAAACTGAATATAGTAAATTTGAGTAGGGGAGTGTACTAATCATGCCCACTCTGTGAGAGTTTTTCTCACTCGGTATATATGGAAGGTGACTGTCTGAGGAGGAGCACTTCCAATATCCCTGGAAAAAGCAGGGTTTTAAATTAGAGATGCCGACTTTCGACTTTGCTTTCCTTTCAAGTGAGGATGAATAAAACCCACAGTTAGATATGTTGGCTCTACTTCAGTTAGGACAAACAATTGGATTTAGGCCTGATTGACCAACTTTGCACCAGTGGAAATGCAAAGCCGTAAACACTGATATAGCTTAGTGTTTTGACTTATGAAAGAGTATCCTACATGCATAGTGTGAGCTAGAAACATGCAGATAAAATCCTTATATCTTCTTCATTACTAATCCATTCATTTTTAGGTTATTATCCTGTCTCTTATCCTAGAAATTGGAGTTCCCCATTCCATTACTGAAAAACTGTTAGGGGCTGGAGGAGAGGAAACAGTTCTGCTTTACTTCTTAAGCATCTTTGAATGTTATATAAGTCATATTTAGGAAAATTATTATTGCATCTGGAAATTTGGAGGCCTCCTTACTGTAGATATTTACAATGTATTTGTGGAGATCAAGGTAGAATTTGTCAGAACATATAGTCAGAATTGAGTAGTCAGTGTAGTTGAACCTCTGGTCACATGCTGACAGAACACATGAGTGGTTTTGCTCAACAGGCACATTATGTCCTCATGATTTCACACACCCCCATTGATCTATTTCATCTTATGTAACAGGAACACTGTTTCCACTGAAGTGGATCTATGGAGAAGAATTTTCAATTCATCTGGATATTTGGAATATTAGTAAAGACACTTAAATAAGAAAAAAAAATCAAGCTATGAGAGCTGAATCAAAGCCATACAGATTGTGCTTGTGCACATGGCAATAGATCTTGACAATGATATAGTTTCTCAGCTGTAGGGTATGAACATATTCAGTTCCTCTGAATGAATTGGAGTACTTCCATGCATAGAAGAGAATAGGAAGGCTGTGCAGATGTTGGATATGAGGGTCAAGTGTAGAATTAACACTGTCATTTCTCTTAGAGTGAAATTCCAAGCAATTTTTGAGAGTTCTTCAGTTGATCAGATATTTTGAAGGATGATAGAAAGAATACTAGTATTGTGTGTTTCTCTCTCTGTGTTTTAAAATGAGAGAGATTTCTGTATTCTCTCTCCACATTTCCTTCCCTAAAATCAGAAGTAAAACTGAGAGGGAAATTCATCAATAGTGACAAGAAATGACAATTCTGAAATCTAAGAGTTCCAGAGACTAGGACAAGGAGCAATGGATTCAAGCTGCAGGAAAGGAGATTCCACCTGAATCTCAGGAAGAACTTCCTGATGGTAACAGCTGTCTGGCAGTGGAATATGCTGCCTCAGAGTGTGGCAGTCTCCTTCTTTGGAGGTTTTTTTTAGCAAAGGCTGGATGGCCATCTGTTGGGACTGCTTTGCTGTGTGTTTCTGCATGGCAGGGGGTTGGATTGGATGGTCCCTGTGGTCTCTTCCAACTCTATGATTCTATGATTCTATTATGATAGCTCTCCTACCATGCCCCCAAGCAAAATCCATAGTCACAGCCCCGCTAGTTCATAGTTCATCTGCAGTCCTATCCATAGTTATCTGGGATGTAAGGCCAAGGAATACAGTGGAGCTTATATCTTACTCCATTGGTTCAATTTGTCAAACACACTAAACTTATACAAAAGATCTTCAGCTAGCTGAAAGGCCAATCTAGCTATTAACTAGAAACTCAAACAATCCCACAAAGATGTGTTACTATTTAAATTGCTGACATGGCTAAAGAATCCAAGCAAAGAAAGAAAAAGTATTATCTAACATCCACCTGATTATTGTTTTCCACATTCTCTGGCTTTCCTTATGTTAATCTGTCATCAATTATAGTAAAATTTGGAAGTCTTGCTATCACCTCTGTAAGAAGCTGGAGGGACTCACCAGGGTGGAGCTAGTGGTGGAGCCCTGAAGGATAGATAAGCCTTCTACCCCAGTAAGGAGGAACCAGTAAGGCAGAGTGGGCAACCGAGAAGGAGCTGGGGCCAATTTCCCTCACCACCTCCTAGGGGCTATATACCCCCATGTACACACCAAGCCGAAATGCTTCTGTGTTCCTTTGCAGCAACTTTCAAAATGGTGATGGGGGAAAAAAATCACATGCCTTCCTGTTGCCATTCTGAGAGTGGTTTCAGAAGAAAGTGGGCTGTTTTGGATAGTACGGGGGTTCTGTGGTACTTGCAAAGGGGTATATTTTGCATATTTTCATTGACTGTGAAAGCTACTTAAAAATCACCCTGACTTTCTTTACATGGGGGTTGGAGGGATTTGGTGGACCCCTGGGGACTTCAGAGTCTGCAAAAGTGGGTCCTACTTTGCCCACCCCTAAAGTAGGAACAGCCATGGTAGAGAAGCAGAAGGGACCTCACTTGGAATCTGCTCTGACGAAAAGAATTGCCCACAGCTGGGTGACAGCATCAAGCAGCCCTGTAAAAGCTAGCCAGAAGGTAATACAGGATAGGAGTAATCATGGCTTTACATTTCTTCCAACTGTCCCAATTTGACAAAGGCAGTTCTGATTAATCCTCTGTGGTCTCACTTTTTCATCTGTTTTTAAAATGGCCCCGTTTCTCTCTCCTCCACCACCCTGTCCTCATTCCCACTTCAGCCTAAGCTTCCTTCAATTGTTTTCATCTTAACTTTTTGTTCAATCTTGATGTCAGACTATCTTTCCCATCTTCCAACTATCTCTTCCATAAAGCTTTCCATCACTATTTTTACAGGAACAGAAGATTGCTGGTATCTATTTTCTGATCAGTAAGGAAGGACCAGTATCAATCAGCATTTTGAGTCTCACAGCTGATAGATGAAGTGAAGTGGTTTTCAGGCTATTCTGTGTGTGTGTATCTGTGAGGATAGAACCAGCCTGAAATCATAGAAAGGTCCATATCTTTTTTTAAAAAAAACCCATTGTGCAATAAATTTAACAATCCTCTTCCATGGAAAAATTAGTGGCCACTATGGAACTGTTATTATGTATTCATTCAATCTGTTTATATCTATCTGTTCAGAGATAATGCCCTCACAAAGCAATTTATGAGAATTAAGGAACAAATCACCAATGAAGTGCAAACAATAAAGCACATATTAATATAAACTATAGCTTATATAAATAAATATTTCATGATACAGTGAGCCCTTCATATTCATTGGTCTCCTTTTTGCAGATCTGATGATTCACAGAATTGATTGATAGATACTCTGTAGGAATTTGTACATTCTCCAGTGTAATTCTATGGTTAATTTCTACTGGAAGTTGACCATACAGTCATGCTGGAGGACCTAGACATTCCCACAGAGAACACTTCTCTAGGAATTTCTAGGTCATCCAGTATGACTCTATGGTCTCCTGTGGAAATTGACCATAGAGTTGTGCTGGACAATCTAGAGATATCTGAAGAAGTGTTTTCTCAGGTTAAAAAAGGTTCATAATTTTTATTTATATACAATTTATTTATTTATTTCAGTTTTTCCACTTTTGTGTGAGTCTTGCTTCTCTAATCCCTGCAAAACTGGAAAGTCCACTGTATAAATATATGAAAATACAGAATGATAAAAAATGAAGAAATCAAACCAAGTGTGAATTTGAACTCTTGAACACATTTATAAAGTACCTATTCAGGAAAGTCCAGATTGAAAAATAAATTTCTGAAGTTCTCTTAGAGGACTACACTGAAGGCGTAAGATGCAAAGCAACAGAAAGAGGTTCTGTAATTGAGGGACAACCACTAAAAACATCCTGCACCTTATATTCATCAGTGTAGATATTCTACTTTGGTAGAGAGGTAAATGGAGCCCTTAATGATGACCAAAGCAAGCTAATATTATTTCTGTTTTCAGCAGCTTAGAAAATAGGAAGAAGGGATGAGGTTATGAAAAAAATCAGCCTTTTTGTTCCATATGGATAAGACGTCCTTTTTCCAATGTCATTTTTTAAAAGACCTTGTCAAAAGCTTTTATAATTATCATATGATATTTGTATACATAATTAAAGCATTTTCATGTAGTCATTGTTTGCTAAACATCTGTAAATTGTCATTACCCTCTTTTTACTCTCTGCTGTTGTTGGACTTTTCTATCTATTAAAGACTATGGTTTGGCAAGAACAGTTGACATGATATTGTACTTCCAAACTGAAGCATTGATATCCAGAATGAAAAATGTTTGGAGCATTAAAGTAACTTGCGAGAAAAGGGATGAGAAAACAAATAAATGCAAGTATAGATGATGAAGTTTACATTATGCCAAAATAAATAATGTGTATAGCAGTCAATATGAGCTGGAAAGAGCTATCATTAGAATTTAAACCAGTGTCTGAAATTTAGAAAATTGCCTTGCAGTTTTGCTCTTTTCCATAACTTTCAGAAGTGTAGCAGGGATTACGTAGCAGTGATAAAAATGCCACATTAAGGCTTCATTCTGTAAGTTATCTGGCTTATTACCACAGAACCTAAAAATCTGCTGAGATCAAAAAAATATGAAGTGATTGTCTCGTCATTTTGTTTCTGTGAACTTTCTCATCTTCTGATTGGTGACCCATCAGAACTGCCCTGTGAGTTTTAATTGGTCTGGATCAAGATTTTGAGCACAACCATTGTGGGTAGATGAAGGAATAACACTTACATAATTTGCCTCCCCTCATTTTTCTCTCTATTTTTCTTTTTTCTGTTTTAACCTCTGCAATGGTTGTCAGTTCAGCTTTTTGGTTTGGTTCGTTTTGCGTTGCTGAGTCTCTTAAATGTATTCAGACTAAAAATATATATTTTACAGTTCACAAAGAATAGTGCTTATCTCAAGATGGCAGCAGAAGTATTTAAGAAAATGTGCCAACAGGTCTTAGTAAATGGACAGGTTGATACAGGAGAAGACGCTTCCTTAGATTATCTGGTCCAGGATTGTTTCCATGTAGGTCGTGGGGTGCTTAACTCCTGCAAATCCATGTGGCCTCCTTTTATGTGCACATGCACGCGTACACACACACATTAATTGCTTTTGCTGTTACAGATCCCCAGCTTTTCTCTCATTTGTGTTTATTCCTTGGCATATTTGTCACATCTAGTGCAGAAGAATGCTGGGTACAAAAGTGGGATTGCATGAGAAAAGGAACTTGTATGGAAAGTATGAAAAAAAAACTCCTTTCTTGCCATTTTGAAGTTCAGAAGTGATGCCCAAGGTGTCCAGCTTCATGTTCTTTTACCTCTGCAAATTTAAATTGGACATCAATGATCCTGGCTTCTTTTCCAAATAGACACTGACAAACTGAGCCTGTGGGGACAGTGCAAAATGGCAGTGAACTCTCATGTTCTCCTTGGCTTGCTGTCTTCCTCCCAGGAGCCCCCACAGCCTTTTTGCAGGCCTGGGAATAAGCAACCAATTAGCATCTAAGAAAGTCAATGCTCCCCGGGCAATGGACATTGAAGCTACAGGTTTCAATCAGATTTTCCCAGGGATTATTTACTTTACTTTATTCATTTATTTACTTTAAATATTTCCCAGGGATTATTTATTGAGTATTTATTGATTATTAAGATTCTCTCCTCTCAGCATTCAGAAGCACACTGCCTTCCTCTCCTCCTGTATTTTATTTATGGCATTCCTAACATTTTGGCTTCCTTCTGTTCCAGTTTTGACTTTGTTGCATTAGACAAGATCCATATTTTTCGTGGGGAGGGGGACAAGGCTGTGAGCACTTCGTATGCCATTGCAAGTCCTTTTAAAGAACTTTAGGAGTGTCATGCCCAGGTCAGGATTGTCAAGAGGTATCATGCCCTGCTTCCAGAACATGGACTCTATCTGAAACAGGGGTTATGCCAGAGGCTGAAACAGGTGGCATGCCATGACCTGCTGTACAGGAAGAGGTTACAGTGCCACAAACAGAACAGGGGGTGGTGCCAGCTCCCGCAGAGAACCTTGCCTTTTCAGACACAGAAGATAACTTGATAGTACCTACCTTTGCTGAGTGCAGACAACAAAGAGAGAGCCTATGCTGATCCTAGAAAATATATAACCAGCAACAATTAATAAGGCAACAGCTGTATTAGATGACTGACCTATATAGCTACAGAAATTGGCAGAGCTTATCTGACCTCTCTCTTTGCTGGATGCCTTAAGAAACTCTGTGCCTAACTCTGGATTACTCTGATTTTGGATTACCCTGACTGACTTTGGACTTGCTGCCTTTGAACTCTGCTGGGGTTTATTTTGACCTTGTGCTTACCGAATAAAAGTAAGTAATGAGCTGGGAGCTATCAGCTGTGCTGCCAGGAAAAAGATAGGACAAGGACTTGCCTCACTCACAGGTAGCAGGGAAACCACATAGTGGTGTCATATCTAAGTGTCTTCATCAAGATGTCACCCAGTGGTTGATTCAAGCACACAAGGTAGGTGGCAGGGCATGCTGTATGGCAGTTGAGTCATAAGTCACTGGATCTATGTCTCATGCCAAGCCAGCACCGTATAGCTATAGCAATAATGTTGTGACTTTTAGTTCCACTCAAAATGTGAGTGTGTGTGTGTGTCTTCAGTGTTGCAGCACTCACCACTAGAAACACAAGGTCTGTCAGACATTTCTTCCCTAAACAAAAAAGCTGAGGGACAGAGTTCTGTGATGTTCCCTATGTTGCATCAACATCATCATCACATCATTATCAGCTATTTTCCAGGCCAGGCATCAGCACTTTGGACTTGTTGGTTTAGATTTGGATCTACCACAGTCACTTGTATCACAAGGAGTGGATGTTTTTGTGGGGAAGGATGATGCTCATAAACTAGCTTTTTAAATGTGTGTTTACACATGTGTAATTTCAAGGGCCTTTTTATCCCTCAGTCCTCCCCCCCTTTTTGGGAGAAATTTCCAAATTCTGAGCCCACCCCTCCAAAAAAAATGAACAAGATGAAATTCCTCTCCACTGTCACTGATCAGATTCAACAGGTATTACTATTTCCCTCAAAGAGAGCATTATGACCATTTCCACACTAGACTGTTATAGTGCTATTATTCCACTTTCAACATCCTATGGAATCCTGGAGTTTGCAGTTTAGGGAGGGGTACTTAGAATTTTCAGCCAGAGAGCTCTTTGGCCTCAGTAAACTACAAACTCCAGAATTCCACAGGATGTTGAAAGTGGAATAATAGCACTATAACAATCTAGTGCGGAGATGGCCTATGTTCTACCTGCCTTCCACATAACTTCCTATATTAAAGCCAGGGAGCCTGTCAGCAAACCAACCAACCAACCAATCAGGTAATCCTAAATCAACGCCACAAACTGGGTTGAATAAAAAGCCTCAATAGAGGTCTCAATAGAAGGGCCTCGACAGAAGAAATCTGTCACCTTAGTGTTTTTTCCCCTCCATCTGCAACATTTTATAACTTGGTTGGGTACTGTGAACCTTGAAGAGTAGCACCATTTGCAACTTTCTTTCAGGCACAAAATGTCTTTGGTCAGCCCAGCTGGGGAGACAAACTACATTGAAGCATGGGTTAGCGGTTAGTGAGCAGTACTGTCTGCGCATACATTTTCCTTACTGTTCAAGTCAGACTGCCACTTCTTTTTTTCTGTGTGATTGGTGGAGGAGTTCCAGGGTTAAGCACACAGTTCTTCTGGTGTCATTTATTGTCTCAACATCTGAAATATGGTGGAATGGGAGTACTGTGTAGGACAACACTTATGGAGCTATGTAACACCTTGTATTGTGATTTAACAGCAACTAGGGCCTTGTTCCACTTAATACTAGAACAAATAGGTTGGCCAGACATCAGGAAAGAAAGAATACACAAAGGTTCTTTGTCTTTTTTTTTTCTTCTGAAGAAAATAACATTTGAAGTTCTCTGTGGTAACATCTGATTGTTTTCCCAGCGTTCAGCTAGGCAGTTACAGTTCAGTGGAGATGTTGTAATAAAGGGACCTGGGGGCAATTAGTCTGAGAAGTTTGGCAGGAGAAACTGACTAAAGCTCAGAGTTAGAGTTAGGACTATGGTGAATATGAAATATTGATCACAACTTAAGATTTCACTATATGAAACTCAGTCATCATTAGTAACACTCCAAAGTAGATTTTTCAGAATAACTGGAGCAACCAGTGGCAATGACAAAACATTATTTTCTTTTAAAGGAGACAGTAGTGGATCGTGGGGAAGAGGCACACAACACTTTTGCAGTATGTGTTGGAGATACTGTTCCTATCAAGTACTGCACTGAGATCATAGCAGACTTCAAAGGGCTGCATGTGTGGGACACTAAATGATTTTGAGAAGTTGGAGATGTGAATAATATAGAGTTGCCAGAGGAAATCCAGGGCAGGGGTCCTGTACCTTTCATGGATTGTATAGAAAATGGGGAAGAGCTAGAGTGGTGTAGTGGTTTAAACATTGGACTATGACCCTGGAGAGCAGGGTTCAGTACCCTGTTCAGCCATGGAAACCTACTGGGTGACCTTGGACACATTACACACTCAGCCACAGAAAACCCCATGATAGGTTCACCTTAGCATAAGTCAAAAATGACTTGAAGGCACACAACAACAACAATAGAAAATGGAATTTCAACAGGTGTTGCTTTCATGACAGCTATCATACAACTATTAAAGATACAGGAGTCTTTTCCAATATTTCATCTGGCAACCCTGGAGAGATATCTGTTTCATTGGCATTTTTGTTTTTGGTGGGAGGAGCAGACTTTAACCTGCCAGCACTTTATGGACTGTTTGTGAGGGCACACATTTGGCTTTCCAGAAACTACATCGTTGGATTGCTCTTGACAGATCTGAAAAAATGTGCACATCCACAAACTGTTCATAGAAAAAAAATAATCATATTTCAGAGGTGTTCAAAATGCTGCTTAAACATACTTCAGAAATGGGGGGATATTTTCAAGCTATAAGCATAGGTTTTATAGGGTAAATATTTGGTAACTAATGGGTTTTTTTAAAAAAAAAAAAAAGCCAAAAACAACAACAGAATGGAGAAAGGAAAAGGTAGAATCCACACATGCAGACTTTGTTTGTGCATATGTTCCTAAGAATGCATCCTGAAATAGATGCACACAATGGAAACAAAGATGCATATGGTGGGGGAAGCAAGAGACCAAGTGGATCCACACTGTGTCTATATAGAAGCTGGCAGAGGTAGGTCTAGTAGGAGTTCTTGTTACCATACCCTACCACCCCTCCTACAAGATATGTTATTTTCATAATTTGGACTTATCAATGACCAGAGAATATGGCTGGTATCACACTGGGAAGACAACATATTCAGGGTGATGCTGGCCAGAAGTGTGATTGGGGTCAGGAAAGGTCAAATAGGATTATGTGGAAAACCTCAGTGCTGATACGTTTGTACTAAACCCTTTGCCATTTCAGTCTCTTGACATTTTTTTAATACAATGAAAGATGAACTGCCCCAGATTGCTGAGCAATCAGAGACCATTCCTTGGTATTACCCTTGATATTGACCATTCCTTGATATTACCCTGTGGAGATCTTCTCTATATACCCTCTGTGACTGAGCATTAAGCGATTGTCATGAGTCCCATCAGAGTTAAGTAATCAGCCCATTCTGGACCCCCTGGTCAGTCCCATGGGAAAGCCATTACAGCTTCCTCAGTGCACCTCTCCTGAGTGTGAAATAGGGTATAAAACCCTAACTTTAATGCCAGCCATTTGTAGTACATAGTACTTAATTCCCCTGACTGTTGTTTCTCCATGCTACTCTGAGACACTGTCTAAGCACCTCTGCTTCAACCTCCTTCTTCAAGACTGGTAACCATCATCCTTTCCATCTCCCTCTCTCCAACCTTTCTCATCTCACTTTCCAATAGCCTTATATGGCTGGTAAGAGTGTCTGATTTCTCATATGTTTGTCAATTCAAATAAAATACTTTCTTTAACTTTAACTGGATTCCTCTCTACTGTTAGTACTGGTACATAAAGGTGAAAAGATCCTGCTGTTACCCTCTTCTTATAGGCCTCCTTTGAGCTATAGTTCTTCCAAATTCTAAGGAGACGCTGACATTGTGGTTAGACCCCAACATCCCTCCACCTCTTAGGGTTACAAGCTCACATTGGATGTGAAGAATTGTAGTTCTAAAAAGGAACTTTTCTGAAGCTCTGCACACAAGCTGTGCAGACAGATCTAAAATATATGGCCTTTCGACCAAACTTCCAGGGAGTCTGAAAAGCAATTTCTCCTGTATAATGAAATAGTAGCATCGGCAAAGAAGAAGAATCTAGGAGTCTTGGAGGTGAGTGTATGGTTCATTTAAACTTGCCAATCTCTTCAACTCTGTCCAAAATTAATTGCCATCTGTTTCTCACTTAGTTTCCTAGTTGGACACAAACCAACAGCAAAACAAAGAAGCTATGGAACTCTACCTAGCAGCTGACTTCTCCAGGTTCCTGCCAAACTGATGGGATCCCATCTGCTTTCTTGAGACATGTTGCATACACGTCAGGTGCTGCCTTAATGACCTGACATATCTGTTTATAGCGATGATTATGAGTATAATATATTACAGTGTTAAATACAATAGCAGGCAGAGGTCTATGTTAGTTTATTGCATCACATTTACCACTTTTCTTTGTCGTATCCCTCTCTTCTGGTCTAAGATTTGGGCTAGAAGCCAAGGAACAGATATAAGCAAGAAGTCTGTGCATTCAGCACTATCCTGTTAATGGGAGGAATTGGAAAACTGGTTAAAATTCTGACACTTTATCCTTCTGACAGTGAAAGCCTTGACACACTTTCCCACTGGGACAGTATTTCAGCATCAGAATTCAGCCTACTGCTTTCCTGGTTTTCAAGATTATACATGAAATTTCTCTGTGTGTGAAAGCTCCAGCATTCCAACGGAAGATGTGTGTATATGTATGTGTGCACACAAACACATGGCTATGTGCATGTGCAAACACATACATGTGTATGTATACATGCTTGCCTGTACATGTTGGAAGCATAGGAAGTTACCAGTCAGGCAAATTAGCAGGAGATAGCTTTCCAGGGTACCCCAGACCTAGATGGAGATTTCAGGACTGAACCTGGGGCCTCCTGAGTTTTCATCCGAAAATATGTTTCCTGCACACAAAATAGTGTGTGTGTGTGTGTGTGTGTGTGTGTGTGTGAAATATGCTTCTGCACAGGAAAAAAAAAGGGGAATTCTATGCAAAATACTTCCCCAAAAGAGTTCTTGAAACAGAAGTAGTACTTGAAAATATTGAAAATAGTGAGGAATTATTTGCTCGTGTTTGTCAGGGTAAGGAATGCATAGATTGCATCATCAGTGTTGATGAAATAGCAGTTAAATGTTCAAAGGAAGAGGAAATCAATTAACTTGTGTATGTAGAGTTACCCAAGGAACAGGAGAAGACAATGGTTTTTCAGACACAGTTTCCTTTTATTCTGTAACTAGCATATTTACCTGGCATTGCCCAGGATTTTATTTTCCCATTGGTAACACTTGTTAGAAAGATTGAGATCCTGTCTCTCTAACTCTACAAACTGTGTTGTCCAGTACCTGTAAATTTTCCCCATGTTCCCTAAACTGCATAACTGAGGATTCCATAGGATGTTGAAAGTGGAATTACAGTACTGTAACAGAGTACTGCGGAAATGGCCACAGATTCCATTATTTGCTTGCTTGCTGTATATCCACCTTTCTCCCTGTGCTGGATCCAAGTGTGGCCACCTAGTCTACAAAGCACCACCCATTTGCTACAAATATGAACAAAGTATTTACCTGGCGTTGCCTGGGATTTTATTTTCCTCTTAAGAACTCACCAAACTGTCTTCTCCAGTAGCTGTAACTGATCCCCATATTCCCCAGTCCAATCTGTATTCACTGTTAACATAACAGAGGTTTGGTTTCTGAGGGAATACACTGCCCTTCTTCTTACTGGTAGGACTCATCTCCATAGCAACTTGCCTGAGGCCCATGAGCTCTCTGCCTGAGAATTCTAAAGCCCCCTCACTGAACTGCCAACCCCAGGCTTCCATAGAATATTCACAACCAGCCAATCATATGAGGTCTTCTCGCCTGACTCAGCCAATCATATGAGGTCTTGGCCTGCCTGATGCGGACAAACAGACAAACTCACAGACTTAGACTTTTATATTGTAGATATATTTATGAACATTGTGCACCTGAGGGATGACTAGAAACTCATGCAACTTTCTGGAGAGGGATTTGTTGGCAGCCATCTTGTAATACTACAAGCCTTCACCTTGAGAATCTTTATTATAGATCTAACTTAACACTGACTGTTAACTTTGACTTAAATTTGCAACTGTGATTGTGATGTCTTGCCTTTTTTTAAAAAAAAATCTTCCCCTGGGGCTACATGAATGGTACTTACTCATTATTACCTATATTTGTTATTGCTAGATATATTTTTTTAAAAATCTCCTGGCTGGAATTCAGGTGGTCAAGAAGTCTGTGTGCAAGTGTCTTATTATTCAGTCTATAGTCATACTTCTTATAGGCTGTGGCCTCCTCAGTGTTCTGTTAAGTGTGAGCAAGGGTACAGTTATCATTAATTGAACTTCAGGATCATTTCTAAGAACTCATGGAAACATGGAGGTGTGCTTAACAATGAATCATTTTTTTTTAGAAAACTGTAGAACAGATTTTCTTACAGTATTAGTTCTGCCTCATCCTGGGAGCATTTCCCGTTCGTAACCTGTTACAGGCCTTGCTGGACAGAAGTGGAATTATAAGTAGCAGCTTTAGATTCAAGCTTTGTCCACAATCATCCCTCAGAAATGTAATGTTTGAGGACATCTGAAGAAGGTGTTGAGCCCTGAAGAATGGTAAGTAAAGCTCACCCAAAATTTTCCAGAAGGCATTTCATCCTTTCCTTACCCCAGAAAGAGAATGGCACTTTGCAAAATTTTGTGCTTTCTCTCTCTCTCTCTCTGTGTGTGTGTGTGGTTTATGGTGTTTGCTTTCTGCCATACAATGCCCTGAAATGATACTAGACAAAGGACATTATGGAGGATGGTTGGGGGGGGACATTGTCATTGTTGCAAAAATGGTAACAACATGAAGTGAAGCCAAAAGGCTGTGGTGAAGACAATGTTAATAGAAAGCCCCTCATATAAGAAACAGTTGAAGAATTTACTTATCTGGAGAAATTTAGTAAAATTACCTGTTCCAGGTGGGAAATTTCAAACAGGCATTTATGCACAGCTATAACAGCAATTATTCATCTAACTATGGAGTATCTTTCTCTTTATAAAAAAAAATCTGAAACACAGAAACAACCTTGTAGAAAACTGAGTGGAAATTCTCAGAAGAACTCCCCCCTCCCTGCTTCGTCTTCCTCTTTCATGTTACAGTAAGATCTGGATGATCTGAATTAAGCTGAGGGACAGGCATCTATTGATTTCCTAATAAGCTGAAGAGCCTATATCCACAAGTCCTCCAGAGAGGTCCTGCAGAACCAAAATAAATTAGAAAGGGTTTTAGCCAGGATACAAAGCTCCATTTCTCTATTGAGCCTTAGAATTGTTTCTAAATCTATCCAATTGATGGAGTAATGGTGAAAAGTAGGAGGAAGGGAAGTATGTGGTCTATCATTCAAAACAAAAAAACAAAAACAAAACCCCTGTATACTACCATAAGAAAAATATCCAAGCCAGACTTAGTCCTCTTAGGTTACACTCATGCAGCTCTATTGATTTCAATGGCTTTGATTCCAGCATGACTAAATGTAGACGCAACTTGCACTGTTCTAAAGAGTTCTAATGAGCAAGTTGTTGTTGTAAATTAAGGCCCTTTTCACACCTTACCTGGTGCCACTGGCGTCACGTGGGGATCATGCGAAAAGCCTTCTCTGGGAGGGAATTGTGTCCCCTGAGCTTCCCTCCACACCAGCTCCATGCTGGATGGAAGGAATCATGATAGCTCCACCCCTTCCTTCTGCAGCACAGCCAGGTACTTTCCCAGGCTGCACTGGGGGAGGAAGCACGAAGCACGATGGCTGTGCTTCCTCACGTTCTGCACACAAGGTAAGTGCAGGAGGGATGCGGGAGGGACGCACAATCATGCATCATTTTTGTCAAAGAGCCGAAAACGATATACTACACGATTGCCGCGTGATCGCTACAGGAGCGATGCACGATCATGAGGACATCATGCGGCGCCATCCTTGTGATCCCACATCGCTCCCACGGCCATTTCACATGGAAAATGGCATGCGAAAAGGGCCTCAGTCAACACACCAGGGCACCTCTCCCTCAATCACTTCCAGACTAGAGGAAGAGAAGAGCAGTTCCTGTTGACTTCTTCAGGGGTGGAGTCAGAGCAAGGTCCAGAATCCTTGACTGAGACAGGATTCTTTTCCGGTCTCTTTGTTTAAGTCCCTTTCCACATAGACATGGCATCCCGGCATAGGGGCACAAGAGGGGAAGGACAATGATGACCCTTCCACAAGATGTCATCACAGTCCTGTCCTTCTTGTGTCACCAGCTGGCAAGATTGCAGGGTAAATCATTGACAAATTTTCTCCATCAATAACCCCTGATTGTGTGATACTCCTGCACTCACCTGCCCTGCAGAAGGCCTGGAAGCACAATGGAGGGGCTTCCTGCCCCAGTGTAGCATGAGAAAGAGCCTGGCTGCACAGCAGAAGGAAGAGGTGTATCCCTTACACTCCCTTCCACAGGGAGCTGGTCCAGTGTGGAGCGCAGCATTTCTGCTGCAGTCCCTTCTTGGTAAAGTTGCTACCAGGATTGCAACCACAGTGTGATGGGATAAGGTAAGGTACAGATAGGGCCTAAATGTCCTGCTGGCAAAATAAGAGAAAAGGTGTGTTACACAGCAAGCACAATAGAGGAAACAGTCATTCTAACAATGTGTTAAGGGAGACAGATATCTGTGGGGAGAAAGGTATATTATCGTGAGAGGGGGGGATCCACAGGGTTCTGGTTGCCCCCCTGCCCAACTGTCCCCCCCATCAAATAGTCTGGAAAGCTTTGGCAAGAAGTCCCTTGGGCTGAAAAATGCTACTGATTAGTGCTGGGTCAGTAAGTGAAAAAATAGACTTGGTCTAGCACCTGGTCTTGGATAAGAAGCTGACTAGCATGCCTCACAGATAACAGGCTTGCTGGAGGTGGGAGCAAGGTTTAACTTTTCCAAGCTTTTGTTTACCAGGGTTCTTTGTTCCAGTGCAGGCAAGGCCTGGAGAGCAAGAAGGCAAAACTGCAGTGTTCTATCAAGATTTCATCTCCCTTACCAGTTTCCTTATTTTACAGTGTACTGGGTTTGAGTGTGTATACTTAAAGCTAAGTAGACAGGATACTACTGCTACAGTGTCCACCCTGATGGTCAACAGTCTCCATTCCTGAGCTGGCTGAATTGGTCTTGGAGCTGGTGTTTCAGTCCCCACACCTTGTTCTTCTAGGGACTTCAATATCTACTCAGATACCACTCTGTCAGGACCTCCATGATGCCCATGAGTTTGCCCAAGTAAGAATTGTTGCCATCCATGTTTCTGGTCACAGTCTAGATTTAGTTCTCTGTTCTGGGTGAGGTGATGCTGATGCGTGCATGGATGAACTTTCCATAATTCTGTTCTCATGGTCAGATCAGTACCTGGGGTGGTTTATACTCACTGGAACTCAGAGCATTTGCCTGAGTGGGGGACAAAAATGATGATAAAATGACAAAATATTCAGAAGGCTGGATGGATTCCTCATGGCTGTTGGGGTATTTCCTGTTGCCTGGGCAGGTGGTCCTGTTGAAGCCCTGGCTGACCTCCAGAATGGAGAAATGGTTGGGGTGGTGGACATGATCAGCTGAGCATCCCCTCTCACCAAGTGCAGCCAAGTAAGTCCCCTGGTTTACTAGGCAGCTGGTGGCAATGAAACTGTGAGAATATATTTCTCTGTGGTCTTGCCTCTACACAGTAATATCCAGCAGAATTGTCTCAATTGGCCATGGCCCTTATGTTCTGTTCCAGAATGACAGCATGTAGACCACTTGGTCAACCATGTTGAAAAGTCTGAGCAACATTTTGTGGATAAAAATCACTCTGAACTAATGTGATTTGGATGCTGTAGTTGACATAGGGATAGTCAATGTAAACTTGGCTCCTGTTTGCCCTATGTTATTAGATACATTTCAGTTTGTGCAGCCTGCAGATGTGGACACGGTCCTTGGAAAAGTGACAGCCACATTGTGTATATTGAACCCATTCCCCTTCTGGCATCCAGAGTGAGCCTGGTTGAATGGGTAAGGAAAGCAGTGTCTCATTGCAGCAAGAAAGGTTTCTATCCTGCATAAAAGAGTCTGTGGTGAGGCCATTATTGAAAAAAACTTCCTTGAACCCCACTTTCCTCGAGAATATCAGCCAGCCTCTGATGTCCCTTTCCTGGGCAAGGTTCTAAAATGTGTGGTGGCCTCCCCGCTCCAAGGGTTCATGGATGATGCTGATTATCTAGATTTATCCCAATATGGAGTCAGGCCTGGCTGTGGGATGAAGACAATTTTGGTTACCTTGATAGATGACCTTCAATGGGAACTAGACATGTTGTACATTCCTGTGGGTTTTGCTGGAACTCTCAGTGGCTTTTGGGATATCCTGGTGTTGATCATGGTATCTTTCTGGGCCATGTCTCTGGGATGGGACTTGGGGGCACTGGTCTACAGTGGTTCTGGTCCTACTAGGAAGAGTGGACTCAAAAAGTGGTGCTGGGGGATGTCTCTCTAATGCCCTGGCCATTTGGCTTGTGGGGTTCCTTAGGGCTTGGTTCTGTCCCCAGTGCTGTTTAATATTTACACAAAACTATTGAGGCAGTCATCCGGAGTTCTGTGCTTTGGCATTACTAGTTTGCAGGTGACACCCAACTTTACATCTCCTTTCCATCTAACTCCAAGGAAGCTCTTTCTATTCTAAACTGGTGTCTGCTATCAATAATGGACTGGATGAGAGTGAAAAAATTGAAAGTTAATCCAGACAAGACAGAGGTGCTTCTGGTCATTCTAAAGGCAGATCAGAATAGCAATTTAACCTGTGTTGGATGTGATTACACTCTCTCCTGAAATCTTGATACCTTGATTACGTCTTGTCTTGATTACTGTAAAACACTCTACATTGAGCTGCCTCTGGAAACTGTTAGGAAACTTCAGCAGGTCCAAAATATTGCAGTCAGAGTGCTGACAGGGGCTGGTTACTTACTGGTATGTCTCCAGGTACAATGCAAAGTGTTTTAAAGCCAAGTTCATATCACTCTATATAATCTGACAATATCTCCATGGGCCATTACAGGCACATTTAGTGAGGATACGGAAGAGAACCATCTCAGTAGCTGCACCAAAACTGGAGAACTCCCTTCCACAAGAGGTCTAGTTGGCTTCCTCTTTGCTCTTTCTCCACTGGCAGGCAAAGACCCTTTTACTTAAACAGGGCTTTGATTCTTAAATAATGTAGTAGAACAGTATTTGAAAGTGGCATGCTGAGTTTTGATCTTTTAAATTATGTTTTAAAATGTTTTAAACGGGTTTTAACCATGTGTCTTTAATAGAATTGTTAAATTGTTTTTTTGTTTAACTTCTGCAAAATAAGATTTTTAGAAGCATGTTGGTTTTAAATGAATGTATGTGGCTTTAGGTAACTAACTAGCTTGCGAGTTAAACTAATAATGTTTATTGTTGAAATCTTGCCATGCTACCCTGTGAGTACTGGGATATGGAGTCCAAAATAAATAAGTAAATGGATAAAATTATAAGCTTGTGTAGGAATGGATGACTCAGTCCTTTGCCGCTCCACTCTGCTCTGTAAAATTTGGCATGGATTCAATCATAAGTTGTTCTATCCCACTTCTCCATAAGTATGTGTCTTATAAAACAGAACTATGAAGATTTGCATTTCTTTGTGTACAGAGTTTGTCTTGGCATACATATTCCATATGTAATTTCAACCCACCACCCACTCACATCCATGTGCAAAAGATTCCCTAATAAACATATTTATGTATGTAACGAAATGAGAGCTGAATCACAAAATTTGAAAAACTGCACATCTGCAGGATAATTGCATATCACACTGCAAGTGCAAATTATCTCTATCCCATGATGCATGCCCTCTTCTGTGTTTTTTTTCAAACACACACACACACACACACACACACGCGCTACAGTCTTTCTCCTACCTTTCTTTCTATATCTCTGTCTCTGTTAATCATAACCTTTTATTTTATACAGATTGTTGTTTTAATGGGAAATTATATCAGATTTTTTTTAAAAAAAAATAGTAACTCCCTTTGAATAGTTTTTTTCGTGAACCGATTGAAAGGGGAGTGGGCTTTGACAGAATGGATTTCCATTGGATTTGAACTCAATAATATCTGCTAGTGAAGAGCAGGATATTTTATAATTTTCTGCTATAATTTTTTATGTTTAGTGTTTTCAGTCTGAAAGGAGAACATTTGGTACAAAAGCTACAGTTTTATGGTACAAGAAAATAACTGAACACTGCTTAGTTGTAGGAGGTACTGAGTATATTTTCTATGAAAATAAATACAAAACACCATAGGTAGCGCCAGATTTTATTAAGAACTAATAGCAGGAGGTAATTCACACAGTACAGCATGGAGGACTACATATTATAAAATAAGGCCAAGCAACAATGAAGTCAAAATTAAATAAAGAAAGACTTCATTCTAAAACAAAAGTGGTGGTTGCTGTCCTCCATTGTCTCTAAATTTCTAAAGGAATTAAATTAGCCTCTTTTAAACAAGTGGATAGAATTCAACATTCCCCTTTTATGCCAAATTGTTGGGTTACTCATATAGCAGTTTTTGGCATCTAATATCTGTGTGTGTGGTGTGTGTGTGTGTGTGTATACATATGTACACACCATTCCACTTAATTGCTTTGGACTATAGCTCCCAGGGGCCTGTTACCCCAAAAGGTGGCAGAGCTTGAGGACCAAACCAGCAGTGCCAGTGTCTCCTTAGAAACTGGGGGAATTATAGGTTAAAAAGGTTAAAAATAGATGATATACCTTCTCCATTTAAAAACAGACAATTTTAAACTGATTAAAACAATCTTGAACAATATAACCATAAAACATGTGCAGCCTGGATTAAGTTTGGCCCTCCCAACTTGGACATCATCACAAGAAGCATTTAAAATTTCCCCAACAAAAGAAGGGAAAATGCTGACATACTTATCTGGGACGGAAATAAACCAAAATGAAAACGCTGGAAGAAATGAAGGAGGCTGCACGTGAAATGAATTGGTTTCCGTGGAGACAACTGACAGAAAGACACAAAATGGACTTAAAATTATTTGGATTTGAGAAGAAGGAAAATGAACTGGATGTACTCGTGAAAGAAAATCAAAAGAAAAGAATATCCGAACTTTATAAATTGTTATTACAAAGAGAAATGGAACAGGAGAAAATTAAAGAAATGATGGTGAGATGGTCACAAAATATAGGGCATTCAATAGATATTGACAGTTAGAGAATGGTATGGAAAACAGATTTAAGATTTACATTAAATTTAAGTTTAAGAGAAAAGGAATATTAAAATGTTGCATAGATGGTATATGATGCCAGAGAGATTACAAAAAATTACAAAGAATGGAAATTCTAAATGCTGGAAGTACAGAGAAAAAGAGGGAACATTTTATCATATGTGGTGGACTTGTAAAAAGGTGAAGAAATTTTGGAAAGAAATACATGAAATTCAAAAAATATTCAAAATGAATTTTGAAATGATACCTGAATTATATTTATTGAATACAATAAAATCAAAGGCAGAAATTAGAAAGCATAAAAAAATGTTGTATTTAGTTACAGCAGCTAAATTAACTTATGCTCAACATTGGAAACGAGATATTAAAATACATTTAAATGAATGGAAATTAAAGGTTATGGAAATGACAGAGATGGAAAAATTGACAAATGCATTAAAGAACAAATCTGTTCAACAATTTGATAGAGAATGGGACAAAATAAAAGAGTGGCTTCAATTGTAAAGCTAAAAAAAAATAAAAAGGCAGGTTTTAACTTGGCACTGAGATGCTGGAAGCAAATTCCAGTGTGGGCACCAGATGGGTCTTCAGGGTTAGGGATTTCCAAAACAGTAATGCCACCCTGGAAAAGGCCCTCTCCCATGTCGTCCCACAATGTATTTCTCCTACTGATAGTAGATGGAGGAGGGCCCCTCTAGTAGATCTCAGTTGTTGGGCAGGCATATAGAGAGAGAAATAGGTACGTAATTTTTAGTAAATAAAATTAGAGACAAATGGTGAAGAGGGTGTTTCTTACAGTTTCATCAGTCATTTCAATTCTGTGAAATCTGCTGTAGCTGAGAATGATAGAAGTAAAGGTGGAGTATGGCTTGCATTGTGTGCTTTCATTTGCACTTTTGGGTTTTGTTTTAACATTTCTTTGCCTTCCCCCCTCCTGCATGCTTCCTTGCTGCATTAACCAAATAACTGAGGTTACTTTTCGGTAGAAATGCACTATAGGGAGCTGGAGTTGCTCTAGCTTACATCTGAGTAGGCATATATTGAACTGATGTACTTTGAAGAAGCCATTTATCTTGGATTTTAGTAAAAGGAATCACAACTATCAAAAACAATAGAGCCCTCAAATACTCTGTAGGATATTCCTTCTGACATAAATGAAGTCCCCTGAATTGAATGCTTACTACAGACATTTCTGTCACTATACAGCTATAGAAACAGGTAGTTAATGGTCCAGGAGCCATGTTTCCACACGATGTCATTACCATCCAGCTGATATCCCATCCCCAGGCATCGCCAAATCACTGTTAAGAGCTTCCTATAGCGCTTCAGTCTATCATAGTGTGGTACCATTATAGTGCTTGATAGCACTTCTAGTCATGGCAGATCCAGCAGTAGGTAGGCTGTAGGTGTGCCCAGCTCATCTCTCTCGGAGACTCCCATGGTGTGGTAACTTTCTATCACCTCTCCCGTTTATTTTAAATGTCTTCTTTGAGTCAAAACTTTATGTTTTTAAAAACATTTTCAAACAGTATATGGCAAAAGTGCAACAGTGTACTGGCATGCCATGCTGTTACAACACTGCTGCGTTAGTACAGCTTCCCAAAAAACAAAAAAATCTCACTGCCCAATTAGGGATGGTGGGGCAGGGTGAAGACAGGGCATGGGAGTGGCCAAAGACACTGCAATGTGGAAGGAACAGCAGTGATAGTACCACTACCCATCCGCTTAAGGGGTAAGAGTGTAGAAAAGAGTGTCCCTGACCCAGTGGCACTGCACAAATGGTGATGCCGCCATTTATAATGGTGAAATGCAATAATGGCACAATGCAATAGTGGCCTCTGGGATAAAAATGGCCTAACATAGTTATAATTATGCATCTTTGTTCAACACACTGGGAGACTTCACTGAATGTGTTTTCCTCAGTACTTCATCAGAAGACAATGAAAGGAGATGAAATACTTCCTCGGAAATGCAAAAGGGATGAGGTTGTGATATAGAGCCCTGTGCATATGACATGGGTCAGCTCCAGTCCTTTGACAAGGCCTGTCATCTCTATTCAAAGAGCTGAATACATCCTCCCATACACTCCCCCAAAAATAAGAGTACATTGTATATAATTTGCCAGAGGCAACATAAAGTTGTTTTCTTGCCCATCTCAACATCTTGTGCTTAGAGACATTACATACCAAAAACTCAATTAAATTTGGTTGCAATCTTGAGTTTTATGTTCTTGAAGTAATCAAACCTAGTAATGGAAAATTCCTTATGAGGTCATTTGATCTATGTCAGTATTTGGAAAGAAAGATATAAAATGTGTTCTTAAGCTTTTTTAAAAAATCAGCATCATTAGCATCCAGAGTTCATACAGCATATTTACGAGTGTTGTGTTAAATCAATTGCCCCTCAACCACATTTATATAGTATACTTGCAGTGCTCTAGCAAAGGGACCATCCTTAGGCAAACATATCCTGTTTCCTAATATCTAACAAACACTTCTCAGAAAAGGTGAGTGTAGATGCTGACAAGCAGACAGTAGAACTAAACAGTAGCTTGGACTTCATGGGTCATTAATACGCTTCATATTTTTGACAAACATTCTTCAGCAGGAAGAGAAATATGCGAACTGCTTCTTTTTTACTATTTTTACTAGAAGCAATGCCAGGGGGCAACCCTTCTCCCTGCAAACCCTGTGTTTTACTTTTTGTTTGATGTCATTACTCCTGAAAGAGGTAGCAATTGCATCAACAGCCTGACCAACATTTTGCATGTCTCACACATTTCTGGACACAAAACTTAAAAATTAATGTTTAAGTAATTTAATATTTTTAAAATAATTTGTTATATAACTTGTCCAGAGTTGTCATATGTACCCACTTAGACAGGATTTACCCTGAATATGCCAGGGATGCCCAGGGATCTCCCCGCCAGTGTCTGTTTGACTTTACTAAAGTTTTGAACTCAGTCTGTCAACTATATCTGGCATTCCCCAACCAAACTCTTCAGATTTCTCTATTTTGCTCTACAATACACATATGCTAAATGATTTGGACCAAGGTTGACATTTGCATTTAAGTTGGCATCTTGAACATTTTAGTGCATGTTGAGGACTGATTGTCAAAGCTGTCTGAATTTCCAGAAAACTGCTGGTTTGGGCCCATTTTGCATGGAGCTTGCTGTGAAACAAATGTTATACCCTGTAGGTGTTAACAGCCAAACTCTTGTTTCATTCAATCATAAACCTAACCATTAATGTCATCCTAGGCATCACTGGATAAATTTCCTACTAAGAACACAATTCTTAATGTTCTGCACAGATGATTTTTCCCTAGGTAACACAAATAGACATACACACACACGGAAAGAGACACATCATCATTTCTCTAGTAAGTGGAAAGCTGCACTATCAAGACTCTTATGCGCATCTTACAATCTGTGTGAGAACCTTAACTTGATAGAGAAAGCATGGCTTTCCAAAGGTTGCTGGACTGCAACTCCCACCAACAATAACCAGCATATCTGTTGGTGAGAGCTGAAGGGAGGTGCAGTCCACAAAATATGGAAGGGCAAATCCTGAACTAAAGTAAACCCTATTCAGGTGTGCAGAAAATAGTTTGTGTGGAATTAGAGGGACCTGCTATTTCTGATGCCTCCACACAAAGAGCAATAGCCTGAAGAAGACAACATCCTCTTGTGTATGCCACCTCTTCATGTATTCGGGATTTTTCAGGGTTCCAGATTGTATGAATAGCCTCCATATATAGCACACCCTTTCCTTTTCAGATGATTGCTGCTCACATGAAAAGCAAAACTTCACTTGACTTCCAGGCCTATGTTTGACTAACATGTACTCTGATGACCCCACTTCTAGCCTTAAAAGTAAAAAATAAACAAACAAGCAAGCAAGCAAGCAAGCAAACCAACCAACAAACAATTTCTGGCCCTCAGCCTGTTTGGCTTCCTAATGGAATAAAGTGCTGATAGTGTGCTTGTGGTTCAACCTGATAACCTTTGCTTAGAGACTAATGAGGACAGTTGCTCATTGTTGATTCCACTTTGACGTTGTTGATTGTAAGGTGTTAGTGATATAACTGTTGGGCAAGAGAACATTGTCAGCACAACTCTCAAATGACCTGTGCTGTGATGACTTCAGTAGCAGTACCTCACCCAGTTTTTAGTATCCCTCAAGATGTGTAGTTTTCTTCCATCCATCTGGTATTAAAAGGGTATGCTTACAATTCAGAGGTTTGTAGTCTACTTACAATTTAAAGTTTTCAGTCAGTCCTGAGATTCAGCACCTTTTACTTTTATTTTTAGAAATTAACTATTTTGAATTACTTTTTTTTTGTATGTAAAATGATATACAGACAGAAAAAAAAGGGGTATGTAGGTATGAAAGAGGGAACAGAGGTGGACAGAGCTGGCATAAAAGACTAAGCAAATGTGCCTTTGAATGCCAGCAAACAGCAATAATTTGTGATATGTTAGCATCTCCCATTTCATGTGAAATGTTATACAGAATGCCTGCCTATAGATACCACAGTTCAGGTAAAGGTTTCCTTTTAAGTTTTGCATCATCTTTAGCCTTTTATGAACCAGCTGTGAAAATCAATCAGCCCTGGTAGAAAGTGAGCTGCTATGTGTCCTCAATAATGAAAAGTACCAACTCCATGCTGACAATTTTCTCTGTGTACAGAAAGATGGATGGTGCCTTTGACTCACCTTTTCTCCTCTGTTTCTACTTGTGCTTTGAAAGTTAGCAGACATGCCAGATAGAGTAATACAATAGATTCTTTAGAGGGCAGAAAAGCTCCAGTGTAGAGCACTAGTGACCTTTCGGTCTCCCCCATGGCTTGTGTGCAGCTAGCACTTAAAAAGAGAATCCTCTGAGTGGATGCCAGGACTGTCATAATATGTTAATGCCCAATAATTCCTTGGCAGCCTACAAGATGGACTATTCCCAGAGAAATGTCTCCTGCTGCTTACATTGAATTAAAGAAAAAGTGTCGGCTGGGTTTAAATGAATAGATGCATGTGCTAAGAATATAAGGACAAAACATTTTACAAAATGGCCAAAAATACAATTGTAATGGCACTTGTCATTCCAGTGTGGAGAAAATTATGTGGACTGTGTTTAAGGCTCAAATGGACAGTTCAGCCTAAATAAAACAGAGGCCCTTTCCACATCTCACCATCTTCCAGCACTGGGGTTTGGGGATCACGCGAGCAGCCTCCGGTGAGAGGGTCTGGCATCCGGGGTCCTTTGGCTCTGCATGAGCTGCCTGCTCCTGCGAGAGCCCCGCCTCTTCCTTTTGCAGCACAGCCTGGGAGTTTTCCAGGCTGCACTGGGGCAGGAAGCACAACTGGCGTGGCTCTGGAGGCTCCGCATGCCAGGTAAGTGTGTGCGGGGCCCGGGAGCAATGCACAATTGGGCACCATTTTCAGCTTCTAGCCAAAACTGAAAAGGCACGCGATTGGCGCCTGCCAGCCCCTGGAGCATCGAGCGATTGTGAGTGCGTCGTGCGCATTTCTCCTCACAATCACGTGACGCTCCTGGCCCTCTTTCACATGGCAAATGCCATGCGAAAAGGGCCAGAGTTTTGAAGGAGTTTCTACCCAAAGAAAAACAAGGGTTTGGTTATTTGTTGCAAATATTTTCCTTTTGCACATGAGCTGCTAGTCCATGGTATACATTTAATCTTGAAGTATTAACCAATGATTTTTAATGGCTCTTTAAAAACGTGGTGTCTGTTATAAGATTTGCAAAAACAGATGAACCCAGCTACGCATGTCAACAACTTAGCCACAGGTTTATTGCATTAGTTCAAATCCTGCTTACATTTCTCATCCTATCCTTTGTTCACATTAGGTTGAGAGATTTTTTCTTCCCATTTGGAAATGTGTACATTTCCCCACCCCCTCACACTGGCTCTTTCTCAATGTACACATTTTGGAATACATTTTCCATAATTGGTGTGGTTTAATGTATGTTTTCTTAACAGATTTTATTTCTTTAAAACACACCATGAGCCTCACAAATGTGTGAATTTTGAGGGAACTTGTGCTTTGTCTTGCAGTGAGTCTTGGCAGATCTGAAATGGATCTTTTTGTTGAAAATCCTGACTTTTAACTAAATTCTTGCACATTTATAAGCCCAGTTGACAAATTCTAGAAGTGAAGCAGGAACTCAGAGAGCCATGAACCTTCTGTACAGCCTTGGTCATCAGCAATGGACAGCCTCATGTTTTCTTTGATTTTAAAAAACCCACTTCATCAGTTTTCATATATAAAGATGAATTATCAAGTATCTTGCATTCCATATGAGTACTGTGAGGGAACTAAGAATAAGACTACAGTCATAGACAACCATGATTTTGTACTATGGAGAACATACCTGGAGTTCTGAAACTTTCTGCTGCAGAGAATGACATTGTGGAATGGTTACATCATTGTACTCTACATGATCCTTTGCAATTCAACAAGTGTACTCTTTCTCTAAAAATGGTGGGTTTTTGATTTGTTTTTGCTTTGTTTTTAGGAGTTGGTGTATATGTGTGTATGTATGTGTGCATGTGGACTGCTCTGCTGTACATATTTGATGTCCATGTGAGCAAATTGTACTATTCCATTAATATTCCATTTACGTACAAACTTTCTAAAGAAGCAAAGGTCCTGTACCATCTGTGGCAAAAGAAAAATATGCATTTTCCAATGGTACATAGGATCTCTATCAAGCATCTCGCAAATATAACATAGATTTTGTACAAGCACCCTTCCTTCCTTCCTTCCTTCCTTCCTTCCTTCCTTCCTTCCTTCCTTCCTTCCTTCCTTCCTTCCTTCCTTCCTTCCTTCCTTCCCTCTTACAGACAATTCCTGCAAAAGCCTACAAAGACAAATTTTGTCATTAATCTAAGACTGATTCTACAGAGTGATAGCCATGTTAACACTGATATGTGTAGACATCAGGCACAGCCTATTTCATGATGCAGTGCATTGTTTATTCTATATAAATTCCTGCTTTCTTCTTCTTTCCCCTGACACTCTCTGTTTCTGTAAATCTTGACAAAATAAATCAAACGTGAACAAAACATCGATGTCTCTGTGGAATGATTTGGTTTACTTGAAGCAAGACTGCTTACTTAGGTTGCCGTTGAAATGGAGGGAACCTATATACCCTAAAAGCATCAGATCTTGTCTGATCTGAGAAGCTATGCAGGATGAGCCCTGGTTACTACTTGGATGGGAGACTAGCACTGAATATTGGGCACTGTAGGCTATATTCCAGGGGAAGGAACAGGTAAAATCACCTGTGAGTATTCTTTGCCTAAGAAAACTCTCTGAAATTCATGGAGTCATGATAAGCAGTGACTTAAAGGCGCGCGCGCACACACACACACACACACATTAAAATGAAACAAAGCTAAATATAAACCAACTATGAAGGTAGTTATCAGAATCATTTTCTCCTAATTTTGGCCACCAAATTAGAAATAAATGTCTGTCCCAATATTAAATAAGCACCAGCTATTAGGAATCAGTGTGAAATGAAACAAATGACTCAGTGCTATGAATCTGCTTTACACCAACTCAAGACTATTTATGCATTTATCCAGGGGAGGCTTAAGGTACAGACATGGTATGTGTTTGTCAAGCACAAAATTTCAGGGCAAGGTGCCCCCACAATCCCACTCAGACCATTAGTCAGCTATTCAGATAGCACAACAGTTTCTATCTTGAAAGGTAGAAGCTTTCCAGTGTGTGAAGGGTTTTTTTTGCAGAAGCTGTAATCACCCGCTACCTTATGTTTTCAGGAGACGTCTGTGATTGAACCTGGGAGATTCTACATGTGTCCTACCACTAGTCTCTGGTCCCTTATCCAAATGTTGAACTCTGACATTACTGATGTGACCATCGCCTCGATTCCCAGTCTTTGGGAAAAAGTGAGATATAAATAAAGTATGTGTTTGATTGAGTTATTCATTGATATAAGAAAGTTAGATAATTTTGCCAATTTTTTATCTCCCACATTCAATCTATTTATGGAGGTTTTTACCCCCATTCATTTCTGAATCATTTATTTTGTCAAGATTTAAATGCCGTAAGTTATTTTCATAAAGAAAACAACAACAACGTGGCATTCTCCTTTATACAACAATCCAATCCAACTGCTGCAGATATTTCCAATATGAAGACCATCATATTCTAACTCCCTGGCAAATGACTCTTAAATATGACACACAGAAACAATGGAAAATTACCTAAAAGTTTTTTCTAGATGATGGAAGATCTAGATCTTTATGATGAATGGAGATATAAAAATGGACAATTGGATGGCTACACATTCTACTTGGATAGACACAAAACTATGTCTAGAATTGATATGATATTGGTATCAAAAGACCTGTTATTGAAGACATAGGAAATGGACATTCTCCCCAACTTATGTTCAGATCATAATCCTATGCAAGTGAAACTCAGAGTTATGACTAGAGAGAGAACATGGAAGTTTAATGATGACATATTCAAGAAGGAAAAATATATTAAACAAGCAAAAATAGAGATAAATAACTATTTCAAGGAAAATGTGGCACCGGAATTACCAATGAAGACAATTTGGGACGCAAGTAAAGCCGTGACGAGAGGAAACCTAATAAGGTGGTCAGCTGAAATAAGAAAAGAAAGGAAACGAGTTAAGGAAATGATATTGGAAAAGATGAGAAAGCTGGAGAAACAGTTGAGGGAAAACCCAACGGATACTAATATAAGACAGAGGTTGAAGGTTTGTCAAGCTGAACTTAACCAACTAAATTTGGGTGAAATAGAACACCAAATGTGCAGAGTGAAACATACCTACTTTGAACAGGCTAACAAACCATCTAAACTCTTGGCAAACTTAATTCGTAAAAGAAGACTAAGAAATACAATAACGGAAATTAGAATTGGGGATAGAAAAACTACAAAGCAAGAGGAGATAAAATGGACTTTTTTTAAATTCTATGTAAAGTTGTTGAGTAATATCTCCTCAATTAAAAATCAGAGGGAAATTGAAGATTACTTAGAAAAAAATAATAAAATGAGATTTACAGAAGAACAAAAAATGGCATTAAATAAACCAATATCGATGACGGAGATAGTAGAAGCTATCAGAAACATGAAAAATGGTAAATCTCCTGGACCTGACGGCTTTACAGCAGAATACTACAAAACTTTGGAACATGAATTCTCAATTCTATTACAAAAGACAATGAATGAGATAAGAAAAGAAGCTATACCAAATACATGGAAGGAAGCTAACGTAGTTTTAATACCTAAAGAAGGAAGAGACTTAACCGATGTCAGGAATTACAGACCCATCTCACTTTTAAATACAGACTACAAGATATTTGCTGCTATTTTAGCTGAGAGACTTAAAAAGGTTCTTCAAGATAACATACATGAAGACCAGAATGGATTTTTACCGAAGAGAACAATGCGAGATAACATCAGGACAGTATTAAATATAATCGAATACTATGAAAGACATAATGAAAAGAAATTTAGCTATGGTGTTTGTCGATGCGGAAAAGGCTTTTGATATGGTCAACTGGGCATTTATGAAGATGGTTATTAAACAGGCACAAGCAGGAGAAAAATTCATTTCTTGGATTGAAGCAATTTATAGTCAGCAAATGGTGAGACTGATTATTAATGGAGAGAGAACAAAACAGATTGAACTTCATAGAGGAACAAGGCAGGGCTGTCCGTTGTCGCCTTTGTTATTTATAATGACATTGGAAATTCTTAATAATATCATAAGGGAAGAAATTACAGTAAGAGGAGTTCAGATAAAGAAATATCAGTAAAAGCTTAAAGCATTTGTGGACGACCTGGTTTTGTTTCTAGAGGATCCTCTCGTCAGTATACAAGGATTGATGAATATTATTCAAGAATACGGAGAATACTCAGGATTTAAGATAAACAAGGATAAGACAGTGTTTATAACAAAAAACATGAGAGAGAAAGAAGATATGGAGTTCAAACAGATAACGGGATTTAAAAAAGGACAGAAAGCAAAATATTTGGGAGTTTGGATTTCCAAGAGAAACAATGAGCTTTTTCAACATAACTATGAGAAAAAATGGAAACAGATATCTGAAGACTTAGAGAAATGGACTCAAATGCGATTATCTATGCTGGGAAGAATGTTTGTTATAAAAATGAATGTACTACCAAAGATGAATTATCTTTTTCAAAATATTCCTACAGTCACAAATGCTAAGCCTTTCATACAAGGGAAGAGAGATATAACTAACTTCATATGGCAAGGCAAAAAAACAAGAATAAAATGGAAAGTCTTGACTGACATACCAAGAAGAGGAGGCTTCGGATTACTGGACTTACAAGTATACTTTAAGGCTGTGGCATTCACTTGGATAAAAGACTGGATGGATTTACAAAATACGAGAATGCTGGCTTTAGAGGGAAGCAGATTTAAGGATGGGGTGGCATGCCTACATGTTCTATGGAAAAGCGACAATTGATAAAGATTTTATGCATCATTTTGTAAGGAAATCATTAGATAAAATACGGAATGATTATAAGAATAAGAACATCAGGCAGCTACCCACTTGGGTCTCCCCTCAAGAAGCTTTTTTTGGAAGATGGTCAGATACAGAAAAATGGTTGTGATATGAAGATATATTGGAGAAAACAAATATGAACACAAATACAAATGTTCTTAAGATGAAATCAAGAGAGAAATTGGAAATTGAAGGTACAAAGTTAAGCTGGTTTCCCTACAGACAACTATCAGAAAGATTTCAGATGGACGTGAAAACTAAAGGAATAGAACAGAAAGAACAAGAGAATCTGTTGAAGCTTTTACGAGAAAATCCACCTCATTTACTTTCACATTAATATCAAGAGATATTACAACAACAATGTGAGGATGAGATAATTAAAATAGCAATGATACAATGGGCACAGAACATTGGACATCCAATTCAGTTGGAATGGTGGGAACAAAGTTGGCAATGAACAAAGAGGTTCACGGTAGCTCAGAACCTTAAAGAAAACCACTATAAGCTATTTCATAGATGGTACATGACACCCGAAAAATTAAAGATAATTTGTAAGACGGGTACAGGTCAATGTTGGAAGTGTCAAAAGACTGCAGGCACACTATTTCATATGTGGTGGACATGTTCTGAAGCAAAAATGTATTAGAATGAAATTCATAAGATAATATGTGGTGTATTGCAGGTTCAAATTGATAAGACTCCTGAAATGTACTTGTTAAATATGACACATATGTTAGAGGGAACTGCGATAAAGAAATATTGGGGAATAATACTGTATATGGTCTCGACTGCCCGTATTGAATTTGCAAGGTTTTGGAAAAGTGATATAACACCGACAGAACAATGGTGGGGAACTTTTATTGAAAATAGAAATGCAGATATTGTTTCACAGAGATTAAAAGGGAAATCAGATGATGATATCTATAAAGAATGGCAGATGATTTTGGAAGCGAAAGGGGTCTTGACAGGGAATAATACATAATTTGTGGTATTAAAGGTTCTTACAAGATAAAATTCAAAGAAATATCATGGAACAAGTAAAGTTAAGTAGAAAAACAGGAACTAACGAATTAAGTAGATAATACTAACAATTTATTGTGATGCATTGATAACAGTTCAATGGAATGATAAAGACTGTAATCCAGAGAAGAAGGAAGACAGTTGTAATACGACAATTAAGAATACAATGACAATTGTTTGTTTTATATGTTGGAACTGTAATAAAATTACTTAAAAAAAAATATGACACAACTGTATGGAAAAGGAGGTGCCAACTCAGCATCCTCCACCAGTCATAGTTATGAAGAAATTTCAGGTGTTTGCATCAAAAATAGAAGAAATCACACTCAGCCTTTGATGCATGACCCACAGCTGTAGCCAGTTCCAGCTAGGGATGTGAAGCATGCACGCAAATTTACACATGCTTGACAAGACATATTGATGCATCCTATCAAGAAAATGGTGAATCACAATGAGGTTTTATGCATTTTTTGAACTTTTTTTTTTTGAAAAATGGTTTGCACAAAAAGAAGAGGAAGAGAAGGTGGAAGATGAGGAGTCTATCTAATTCAATGTCTTTTTTACAGAATACCCTGTTTTCTATTCATATAATGCTGTATTTTGCACAGTTTCCCCCCATGGGAAAAGAATTAGCAAAGGAAATTTCTTGCAAAAAAAAAAAAATCCAAAAATACACAAAAACACTCTTGTACTATTGCCCAACAACGAGACACTTTTTGAAACAATTTCTTTTTAAATGTGAGAATGAAACAAGCAACGATTTATATTCCTACTCTTAGCAGAGTAACTGCTGCATATACTGACTCTCATGCAATGAGACATCAGCTTTGATCCTAAAGAAATTTATTTGTATTAATAACAAAAGTCAACAATCCAGAGTAATTAAGTCTCAGTCTTACAGAGCGTGAGCCTGGAATGCAGAATGACTTAATGGAGGGATCACATGAAGAATGTGGCCAAATTAGCAGAGAGGGATGTGTGTGTGTGTGTGTGTGTGTGTGTGACTGAAATGCTCTAGTTGAGTCACTGCATCAATTAAAACCAAGGGCTGACATCCAAAGGGCTGTGGGAGATATTCCACATGTGTACTAGGGGTTTTCAGACCATCCACTGCCACTGTAACTTTTCAGAAATAGCTGTTGTAGGACCAAGTATCATCCCATAACAGCATACCATGGGAAATAAAGGTTTACAGTGTTTTTTTTTTAAAAAAAGATGTTTTGTAGGTTATGACCCTCCTTAGGTGAACAGAAATTGGTATTTGGCTCCTGGCCAATAAGATTAATCAACAGGCAGCCCTTGCACCATATAATTTAGCAAAACCTGGTCATTTCTCCATCCTTCTTTTTTGTCTGAAGGACTTTGACAGTCCCTTACTTACAGGCTGAGGAAGAACTGCTAGGGTGCCTTAGAAATCTAGTCTGACTACTTTTTCATGTACTGTGGGGAGTTTTCAGCAGATCTTAAAGCAACATAATAGTCACAGCAAGCCCACCACTTACATTCTTGAGGCACACAGAGAAAATGCTAAACAAATATTTCCTTTTCCATCCCTCCCACCAGTCTTACTTATCCAGGTCTAAAGGGCTGCCAGAAAGCAGGCAGGGGGACGGGTGAGTTCTGAAGTCATTTTCAGATTTGGACCAAGCTTGCAACCTATCTCCAAAACATATTGTGTTATTCTTTTCTCTCAATAGTGAGAAACACAAAAGACTTTTGCTGTAACTTTTAGACTTGCCACTACGGACTCCAATCAGTAGGGATCTCTTTGATGTATTTGGAACCAGATCGTCTGTACTTAGCTATAAAATGGCAAGCTGTGGGAAGCATAGCCTACTGAGATGTAGTTGAGCAATCTTCCTGGTAGAAACTCCCCAGTGCTCTGGTTTCAGTGGGAGTCTGCATGAAAGCTGCAGTTTTACTCCATGTGATAAATTTCAGGATTAGGCCTTATAGTTGGAAGGGATGTATTAATTATAACAACTATGCAACTCCCTTTCTCTTTTTCACTGTATGTTCAGAAAAGGCATCTTGCAAATCTCACGAATGAAAGAGAATGGTTTAACTGGAAGGAACCTCAAAGATGATCACACCTAATCCCTGCACTCACAGGTAAAAACAATTAACCGTGTGCCATCCCAACAGATTTACAGACTGATTGGCAAACTGAAAGAGTTTGAATCAAGATGATTTTATGGTCAGGTTCCATAATCCAACCAACTATCTGAGACAGTGCTAGACTTACAGGGTACATGAGTAAAGTGCTCTCTGTCACCCTCATGCCATCCCTAGTGTGCCCCTCCTCTAATAAAGTGACAGAGGAAGGGGGACCTTTCCTCCCTCCCTCCCTGTTCAGCAGATGGTTGAAGCCACAACGAGAAATTTGCTTTGCACAATGTAGCAGAAGAGAAGAGAAGAGAAGAGAAGAGAAGAGAAGAGAAGAGAAGAGAAGAGAGCATCCATGAGGGAAAATACCATTTTCCCTCTTACAATATTCTTGGGAAACACAGTATATCCTCATCTAGCATCATTGCCAGCCCCATTTTTTTTCAATGAGTGTTTTGCTGCTATCTGTCCAGAATACCACCTTGCTTTTTATTTTATTTTTTTTAAGAAAAATGATGGAAAGATAGAAATACCCCATTGAGTGATAAATAACCTAACCAAGTTCTAGTTGCAGACATTCTCCTCATACCTTCATTGGAGGACAAGGCCCAGTGAAGGATCAGACTGCACATAGCTCTGAAGAGTGTTAGCAATCCATTTTATTGGACCAAGACTCTGGTGTAGATTGCAGTTTCTAGTATAGAAATTCTTCATGCAGGCATAAGAGGCAATATTAATCACACTGGGTGTAGCTGAGAAATTAAGAGCCCTACAAGTCATTCAGAACTTTCTCTGGCTATACGTCATGCTTCTTAAGGTCTTGAAGACCTTTCTGAAATGGGTTGGAACCCATCAGAAAATAGTGGGATAGCTCTGGATAGAATTCTGAATCCAGTCCAACCAGAAGCTCTATTATCTTGCTCATATTACAGTGGGGCTGGAATTTCTCCATGCTGCTGAAAAATGGAAAATACATTGGGTAATAAACTCATCATGTGGTAACATTGTGGTGCTGAGAGGACAAAACAAAGTACTGATACTATCCTTTCTATAGCTTTCTAAGATACCTATTCACAAAGTCAGCTAAGCATTTAGCTAGTTCAATAAACACTCAGCTGCCATCAGTATTCATATTTCAACAGATGGGAGATCCAACCAATGTTCAGATTCAAACTTTGTCAATTTTATTTCAGTGAAAAACAAGCAAAACACACCCTCCTTGCTTCATCTTTTTGTCTTCTCTGATTTTCCTTTATGTCTTGCCTATAAACATTTTTTTACATGTAAAGTATCCAGTTACTTTGCAATGCATGTCAAACATGAAACAGTTTGAATTCTCATCACAAATACTTCTTTCATTTCTACATTAACAGATTAGAAATTAGAAATTGATTAGAACTTCTCATCATAAATGGCATGAAAGAGGTTCAAAGGATCTTTATGCTTTCAAAAACTGTGTGTTCTCTTATTTCTAGTCCCTTCTTATCCACATTTTCTATTCCTAACCCTTTCATGCTTTCTATTCCAACTATTTTCACTGACTGTTTTCCCATTGCTTTCCCATTTTTCTCTTATACTTGTGTATTGCACAGTTCTCTAGCTTTGATAGATATCACCCCCCTCACACTTAAAAACCGACTTGATGCAACTTCACTCACTTGACTTAAGTATGATAGAACCCTGCTCACATTTCCTCACAGTGTGCCCATGGAATTCATATTCTTTCTGATGCAATTTATGTAATGCTTTGAGTGCTGGAATAGGACTTCAGGAGACCAGGGTTTCAATACCTACTCAGCCATGAAAATCCACTGGGTGGACTTGGAGATGTCACATTCTTTTGACCTTGGAGGAAGGCTATGGCAAACTTCCTTTGCATAAATCTTACCAAGAAAACCCTAGAAAGAGTCAGCTTGAAGACATGTGGAAACAACAAAATGGAATTATCAGTGAGAACTGTGTGACGTTCAAAGTAATATTTTGTATAGTAGGCCTAAGATCCTACATCAGCACTTGACTCTGTATTTATAATCCCATGTCCTTCGACCACTTGACTGTTATCAAGCCCCAGGACAGTTCCATGTTGCTTTGGTTTATCAGTAGAGAAGGGAGGTAGGGGAAGCAATTCAGACCATGAAGAAGCAGTGGGTCTCACCTCCATTGGGAGAAGAAATGAGGGAGTGCTCTCAAAGGAAGTCCACCATGTTTTTCTTCCCCCAAGAGCTCAGGGGACCCACATCTTCCTGGTTTGAGTCATCTCCCCTTTCCTCCATTCCTCACCAAATAAACAACAGAAGCATAGGCTCCTCCTGGAGATTGACAGCTCCCGGGAAGTAGGTGATTTTTGGATGGAGTGCAAGGGCAAGGCAATGTGCCCCATCCAAAATTGGGCTTCTGCATGTGTAAGATGAATGCGTACGCATGAAAATCACTAGCAGGATCTCGGCCTATAAGTGCCAAAGAAATGAGACATTAGTCATGGGAATATTTAGCAGAACCAATATCCACTGTCCAGTCCAATTTTGTAATTTAGGAAAAAGGGGAAAAAAGTGAATATATATAAGGTTGAGTTTGGATCTCCAATGAAAGCCCAAATCACTCTTTATGAGGAACTCCTTTATACTATTGTGTGGGTACAAAGACAGGAGAGGAAGTGCTACAAGCCTTACTGGTCCAAATGGCTATTAGACTAAGCTGCAAGTTGGGAGCATGGTATGAAAGGAAACAACAGCAAGCTGTATTCCTTGGATGGGGAGCAGAGTGGTCTGGGAAATTCTTTTGGTATTCTGTATAGGAGTTGTGTAACGTAAGACCATTTCCTCACAATGGGGTTAAACTGCTTTTGGGACACGATAGCAGCAATCAGCAGGTCATGCTTCTGCGTGACATCATTGCCAATCCACTATCATCCTGTCCCCAAGTGTCGCACTGGTGCATTTTTTGCAAAATTGAAAAAAATCCATTTCACACTTATCATTGCACAGTGCTCCCATCTTTCCCGGCCATGAGGAAACCACAGAAGCACAATGACAACACTTCTTTCCATAGCACAGCATGGGAAGGTGCCCAGCTGCACTGCAGAAGGAAGAGGCAGTGCCATTGTACTCTCTTCCACAGGGAGCCAGTGAGGTGGATTGCAGCACGACGATGCAGAAGAGCATCATCTTGTGGAAATGGCTTAAGTGTAACATAACTCTGCCAGCAAATAATTATGCTATGCTGAAGCAATGGAAGATCTCAACCACTGCCAGGACCACCTTCCCCACTTGATCTTCTTACTTTGATTATGTTGATATGAATCATGGTTAATGTGTTGCCATTTAATAAGACATGAGAAATTTCACAGGTTAGGAGAGGATGCTACAGTTTGCTTTTGCCTGAGCTTACTTGGAAGGGCAAGATGCCACTCCTTCCTCTCCCTTCTGCTTGAGTTAATTGTGTGAACATGATTTGAACTCAGTTTGCAGCAACTGAAGTAAGCTGAAGATAAAGTGGGAAAATGAAAGGAGGAGAGAAAAACTGGGTCATTTTAAAAGCAACTGGAAAGTGGAACAGAGGCTTAATTGGGACTTTCCATGTCAAACTGGGGAAGTTGGAGAGATGTTATTGTAAACATGGAACATGATCCATAAGCAGGAATGGGCACCCTGTTCCTAAAAAACATAGAGATCTCAGTCCCTAAATTTATTCAGGGGTGCAAATAAGGAAACAATACATAAGGATTTGCTTTCCTTTCTATTATTAGTAGCCAGGCAGATTATTGCCAGGAGCTGGAAGAATCCTGTAGCACCTTTGGTAGATCTATGGTAGAAGAAGGTTTGGAATTTGGTACTAACAGAAAGACTGGCATGGCAAATAAGGCAAGCAAAAGAACAAAGAGATAATAGTATTTTTGAGGTACCATCATTCCCATTTATTTCTTATATAAATTAAATCATTGAGGGAGGAAGCCATATTCCACTCACCCAAGGGTCCATATGGAAAGGATTAATCTAATAGAACAGCTAATTACAAAGGGATTCGCCTTGCATTTTAAAACCATGAAAATATAACTCTTGTTCTATGTAGTTATTGCCAGTGTATTTGTTTTGTTATTGTACTTTTTCATGTCAGCCTTTGCTTTGTTTTTTTAATGACTAAATTGTTAAAATGCATACATACATACATAACACATTTAATTAAAAACAAACAAACATGGAGATCCCCAGAAGGAATTTGGGAATGGGCCATCAAACTCCTATGCAGGTTGTGAAGTAAAGATTGCTATATGCTTAGAATGTAGGATGAGCTAATGCCATCAGTTACCACCACAGTGCTTACCCTGCAAATCCAGCTATCCCTGCATTTATCCAATCATACACGGTGGAATAGATAATGGGCCAGCATCCAGGATGTCCAGTTGCCAGATCAAAGCTATATGCCATGGCAGAGTTCTGTGAAAAGTATCCAATGAAGATGGTGTTCTTTTGTAACTCAGTCCCTTCCTCTTGTGTTTGCTTAACTCATTCCTGAGATCCTATACTTTCAATAAGCTCTGCTGGTGGAAAACCAGATTGGGACCGAAAGGATTTGTCCACGATCCAACTGTTGTAATATGTTTGCTCAAAGCTTGGTTTCAGAACTGGTTCTTCCTTTTCAGCGCTTGCACAAGGAAAGATTCTAAGCCTTCTTCTATGTGTGCTTTTCCATTCTGGGCAAGTGTAACTGGCTACCTTCCATGTCACTCAGAACCTGCACCTCCCAAGAAACCTGAGGAGATGAAAGCTGGGAAAAAACAGACTGAGGCCATTTCTACACTACACTGTTATAGTGCTTTTATTCTACTTTCAACATCCTGTGGAATTCTGGGGTTTGTAGTTTACTGAGGCCAAAGAGCTCTCTGGTTGACAATTCTAAACGGCCCTCTCTAAACTACAAACCCCAGGATTCGATAGGATGTTGAAAATTGAATAGTACCGCTATAGCAATGTAGTACGGAAATGGCCAGTGTTTCTGGAAAGCAAAAGTTATTATGATCTAACATGCTTCTGTTGCACATCTTTTAATAGATATCTCCTTCCTCCTTTTAACATACTTCTTTCCTCCACAATAGCCTAAAATCCTGTGTAATCATGTCAGTGAGTCTTTTTTTAAAAAAATCAGTTTTAATTGGATTCCATCTCTTATATGCAGGACAGTGGTCAACATTCCATTGACTGGAAAAGAAAAAGAAGCCTATAGTAAAGACAAGTTAAGGGTTAAACTATTCAAAATTACATAACTGTTCATCCACAGTTCTGACTACCAGAGCTTTATGGCAAGTATGATTCAGCGTGAAAACCTGCAAGACAAAAATATAGAAACTCTACACTTATAATAGCAGACCAGGGAGGGAAAGAGTGACACATTTTTATTCACCTTTACTTACAGCATATGTTACATCTGACAGGCCTACAAAGCTGTATTTTTCTGTCACACAGCTGATAAATTTTAAACCTGGCTTTCCTTCTTTCTTCTGGGAAAGAATTATGGAGAATTCAGCAGGCTGGCTTCTCCTGTTGGCAGCATCACCGTGTCCTACTGATGATTCCATTTAAATGTGGTGTGGAGAAGCTAAAGGCCCAAACTCTAGGTTGCTGGCCTCCAATGCAAGGAGTCCATGATTATTCATGCCAAGGTGACAAGTGTCATGACATTGTGAGGTGGGGGTGGAGTCTGAACTTATCTAAGCTCTTGCCACTCCGTGCTCTTTCTCTTCTTGGCATTTTGTATCAAGACAGTCTATACCTCAGGGATCAGAGATCAGTGAAGGCTCACCCTTTGATTCTTGGTCCTTTTCTTCAGCAGAGTGAAGGAATCTTTGGAGCACTAGTTGCAGGGAGTGTGCTGTCCGAGCCCGGACAGAGCTCATTTTGTGCATTGTCTTGCAGGCAGGCTCATACCCAGCCTTTAGTCTATTTGTTAGTAAATTTTATTTAGTTCACTTAACTGTTATTTGGGTGGCATATTTGGCTTAAGCTTTTGTTGTGGGCAGGGCATGCCCAACCCCTACCAGGCCTTGGGGGGTTGATAGGGGAGATAGCAGCAGCTAGCTACCATCTGTGAGTTTGGGGTGTTTTTCTTTTTTGGAACTGCAGTTCAGTCCTTCCTAGCCTTTGGGAGGAAGGGAATACTGTTGCAAAGCAGTGAAGTTTGGGTGTATTGGGAGCAAGTGTTCTTGGGCCCCCAAGTTTAGTTGGCATTATGTTCTAACAGATGGGCCAAGTGTTTGGAAAATTTTGAATCACTTGGGTGTCTGGACACATAAAGGTCTCTAATTGTGCACATGGTGGGTTTTCCTCAATGACTGGGCCTCTAATTGGCCATCTCTAATGCTCGATCTCTAATATGCTGTATGTGTGCCTGCCTTGGTCCAATACATCCTTTTTACAGCCGTCCACGTGATGGGGATAGATGACAACTTAGCCAATGCTCACTCCCACATGAGAGTGGAATGCTTCAAACAGCTGACATCAGATGCAGCTCAATATCCCACTCGATGTCAGCAGAATTTTCAAAGCTTTGAAGGGTAAAGTAGTTAAGGCTATTGGTCCTTAGTGTCTAGTACCAGATAGAGTTACCTTAAGGATGTTCAGGAGTTTTCTAGTTTCAGGCAGCAGGAGCAACTGGAAGAAGACTAGCCAGTCCCAGTTCCTTGTTATGTGTAGTGTTGTATTTCCCGTAGGTGCCAGAGGTAATCACCATAGTCCATATAAGCTCATGTATTGGCTTTTGCTTTTTGACCTAAAGTTTAGGGCTTTCAGTACACCACTGGAGACTTCTGTATTTGGAAGATCTTGAGGGGTTGGTCAAGGAAGAAGGTAGGGTAGCAGATGACAGACAGCCACTTTCCCTCATCATCTTTATGGGCCTTGATGGGACCTAGGGTACTATTTGCAATTCTCACTTTAAAGCTCTACTTTTTTATGCCTCTTCCCTTCCTACATTTTTTCACATTAACAGGCTTGTGGTACAGTACAGTACAAAGGTCAAGTAGGGCATTTGAGTTTCAAGATCTCATTCTAGGTTTTAATTATGTGCTCCCCAGGCTACAGGGCTCTAAAACTGATCAGAAGCAGATGAATTCAGTAGTGCACCTGTAGACCTGTAGCAATGTGACATTGTGTCCAGTTCAGGCAATATGGGATTTTGTATGTCTTATGGGGCGTATATCAGGGCCCCCTGTTTTGTCTTGTGGACCTTACTTTGACAATGTCAATGGGTCATTTAATATGTTTGAGGGCAGCACTGTAATATAGATTGTGCAGAATAGGTTGTGTGGAACGCAAAGATCTTTTCTCTGAGTCTGGGTTGAGCAAATTTCAGCCCAAACATTCTGGTGCAATTTCCAGGCAATTCTTGCCCCCACAAGCCTCAAAAAGCCCCTCACAATGCATTGAAAACACAAGCAAAAAAAAAAAACCTCCCCCACAAGAGGTTCTCTCAAAATGGTGACAGGAGGTGATGCAACGCCATTTCGTTGTCACCATTTTGAGAATGACTGCTGAGGAAAATGGAGATACTTTGACTTGGCGCTTTTCTGCTCTACACTATTATAGTGCTTTTATTCTACTTTCAACATCCTGTAGAATCCTGGGGTTAGCAGTTTAGGGAAGGGCATTTAGTATTCTCGGCCAGAGAGCTCTTTGGCCTCAGTAAACTACAAACCCCAGAATTCCACAGGATGTTGAACGTGTAACAATAGCTCTATAGCAGTGTAGGATGGGAAGGCCCTTGGTGTATGGTTGTGTGGAGGAATACAGCCCACAGGGGAGCCTGGCGTAATTGGCTACTGACCCCACACAGTTGTCCTCCCATGCTATGAAAGATAGGGATGATTGACGGGGAGGATTAAACATACCTCCTCAATAGCATTTGCCATCTAAGATAGTTTCCCCACCATGTGTCATAGGCCATTTCCGCACAGGGTGAGGGAATCGCCCCTTGCCAGTACGTACCAGACTTCTTGGCTCCCCGGTCTGGTCCACAGTACTCCGGAGCAGTGTGTGCTCCTCGCTCCACACTGCTCTGGGGACAAAAATGGCGGCTTCCGGTTGGTCGAGGGTCTTGACCAACCGCTGAAGCTCGCCAGCCTAAAGCCCGCCCCTGGCAGATCGCAGGCTCGCACTGGTGCGAGCCTGCAAATCTGCATCGGAGCGCGGGAACAGAGTGGTGCGCTCCATGCTTTTGAAAGATGTGTTTTAAGCAGTCTTTCAAAAGCACGCTGGACGACCACTTCAGGTTGTTCGGGAGCGGGCTGAGGTGCAGAACTACAGTAAGTAGATCCGACCCAGTCCACTCCCAGGTGCAGACGTCCTCCCTGGAGGACGCTCTGCACCATTTCTTTAAGCCCGTGTGGAAATGGCCATAGATTCCACCGTCAATAGAGCCCGCATCTTGAAAAGATCCCAAAAGGTTTTTCCAAACACTAGCATCCTGTGAAATATTCATTGTGCCACATTATACCCCCAGCACTTTTCACGAGCATTTTCATGACAATTTTTAATGAGTGTGAAAGGGTATGAAAAGAAGAACTGGAAAAGTTCAAGATTTTCTTTTTTATAATGCAAAATCATTTTAGTGTAAAATGGTAAGCTTTCCAGGCTTTTTTGAGAGTTGAAGTGGCATAATTCATAACTCCATCAAATATATTTATGCTTTAAATGATTCATCAGGGAAGGGTATAGCTTTGCAAACAAAATATATCATTTGATAGGATTCTTCTGTATTATTTTCAGATGAAAATCCTATCCATCAGGAAGATGAATCTCTGATAGTAATCATTATTTGTGTGTGTGCATGCAGTGATCTCCCAGTGAGCTAAGCTACACCATGATTTATTACATTCATTTCTCTCCTTTTTTGCCACACACAAAAAAAGGGGAAAAGATGAGAATCTTAACCCGTTGATAGATCTATTTTAAACTGATGGCAAGAATATAAACATTTCATGTTTTCAGTTAATAAAATCTAGCTAAAACATGATTAGCTTGTTTGAAGATTTGTTTGTCTTGGTGTCTCTAAACCAACACTCCTCTTTTTTGCAGTGCATATTTTGGATAGTGTAAATCTTGTTTATTTAATATGTGCATACTGTATCTATACATTTCTGAACTGACAGACTCCCCCTTTCAGGTCTGACTATAGTGACACATGCCTGGATCACATCTCATTTGGATTACTGTAGTACACTGCACATATGGCTGCCCTTGGAAACTGTTCAGAAATTTCAGTGGGTCCAGAATGCTGCAGCCAGATTGCTGATTCGGGTGGTCTATAGAGATTATATAACCCCTTTACTGAAACAGCTCCACAGGTTGCCAATCTATTTCTGTGTACAATTCAAAGTGCTGGTTATGACCTTAAAAGCCCCGTATGGCCATTTTCATACTACATTGTTAATATTGCTATTATCCCACTTTGAACATTCTGTGGAATCCTGGGGTTTGTAGTTTACTGAGGCCAATGAGCTCTTTGGCTGAGAATTCCAAATGCCCCTCTCTAAACTACAAAGCCCAGGATTCCACAGAATGTTCAAAGTGGAATCATAGCACTATAACAGTGTAATGCGGAAATGGCTGTACGTCTTGGGTGCAGACTCTTTAAAAAAACTTTTCCCACTATATGAGCATGGTCAAGCCCTAAGATCTATCGGGGGAGCCTTCTTGGTAGCTGCTCCCAAGCTTTGCAACTCCCTTCCTTAGAAGGTTCAGTTGCCCTTCCCCTGCCCGCTTCTTTCTGCCAGCATGTAAAAGCATATATAGGGAGGCATTTAACTTTTAATATGTTGTGACAGATGGAGCTTTTAATGGGGGCGGGGTGTTATTTCTATTTTACCATGATTCTATATGTTTTTAACCCTGCTTTTATCTTGCATTTCTAACTTGTGTTTTTAAAATAGAAGTCTAGCTTGATTGTGTTTTAACTTTTGTGTTAAGAACATTTTAGTTGTGTTATTTTTTTTCAAGTTGTACACCACCTTGGATTCCATGTTGGGAGAAAAGTGAGATATTAAATAATTAAATAATTCCCACTTTCTTGTCCAAGCTCTGCCCACTTTCATGCTTTTCACCCTTTTGCTTATGTTCCCAATATACATCTTTTGTGCGTACTTCTAAAATTGTACACATTGTTTGAATGCATTTCCCCATTGACTAAGCATATTGTAGCAGTGTTTTTCTATGTTTTTCTGTTCATATATTTTAGTTGTGAAGTTTGTTGGTTGGTTTGTTTATTGGGTTTATCAACAGGCATCCATTTGTAGTACTTTGGAAACATGTTGGTGTGTTACTCTGCATTTTGGCCTCCAGATTCCTGTACTCTGTGCTACCCTCAGACTACAGTCTTAACCACTCTACTTCAGCCTTCTTCTGGAGCAGTAAATATCACTCTCTACACCCGAAATCTCTCTCTGCCCAACCTTTTTGTCCTCTTCCTTCTCTATCCTTGTATGGTTCATTGATTTCATGTATTTGTGTCTGTTATTTTCTAATAAAAATATCCTGTTTAAACCTTTAACTTGAGTTCTACAGTTAGTACTGTATACACAAGTGAAAAGATTCTGCTTTTAACCCCTGCCCTCTCAAAGCCTTCCTTTGAGCTATAATTCCCCCAATTTCTAAGGAGAAATTGGCACTGTTGATGGACCTCAAGGTCCACCATTTGGGTTAACAATCCATTCAGGTATTTAAAAATAGCTATCATGTCATCTCTCAGTCTTCTTTTATCCAGGCAAAAGAAACCCAGCACTCTAAGCCATTCCTCATACGGCCTGGTTTCTAGACCTTTGTTCACTTTGGTTGCCCTTCTCTGGATGTGTTCCAGCTTGTCAACCTAGCTGAGACTTAGGGTATGACGGTAAAGGAAAAACAGCAAAACAGCTAAAACAGTATAAGATTAGCAGAGCCATCTGGCTATGGTGTCTAGTTCACCACTGAGGACATTCTGCTATTTCTAACACTTGCAAAGCAACATACATGAGCTATCTTGCCTACAGAAATTTTACATTTCGTTTCCAAGCCACCAGGGGCTGGTGATGCTATAAGAAATAAAACCAAATGCAGTCAGTTGAGAACTTTGCTTCTGCTTTGTAAACAGTGCTTTCTTCAGTGCTGTGTCAGCAACGACAGCCATTCTCAAACATGATTATGGCTGAATTTGCTTGGCCGTTGGGGCTGAACATTGAAGGTTCAGAGAGCAGTGAACACCCAGATGGATAAAAGACAAGGAAAACACTGATTGCTGGCTGGTTATGATTTCCTCTCTCTGAGATGGATATGGCAAACATCACCCACAGCACAGTGATAACGATGAGCAAACAGATCTCTAGTCTGCCTCAATCATTTGATGTTTTATTGGTACTTTTAAATAAATTCTTCAGACAAGTGTGCTAATCATTTCATTCTTACAAAAGCTGATTTTTTCAATTGTTGTTTTTTTTTAAAAAAATTGATATAACTAGCAGACAAGAAAAGCTAATGCATTTTAAAAAAAACTCTGCATAACTATTTTAGCAACCCTAAATCTTTGTCTGTTCTGAAATACATTTTAATACCTTTGGTATCATTTAGTTCTATGTAAGTTGCTCAGGATAACAGCATTACAAAGAAGTCTATACACACTGACCCTTTCCGCAGCTTACCTCTGTCCCCGAAGCGTCTGGTGATGATGGCAGCAACTGCTCTTCCAGGAGAGGGGCGTGATGGAGCACTACCCTCTGCATCAGCTGCCTGCGAGAACCAAGAAGCATGATGGCCACACCTCTTCCTTCCCTCCACAGCACAGCCAGGCACTGTTCCAGGCTGCTTTGGAACAGGATGCACAGCCAGGAGCTCAGTGTTATGGCCTTCTAGGACCCAGAGTCTGAGGCAGCAGAACCTGTTCTGAGCCCTGGCACAGAGACCGTTACAGCAGAACCTGCAGAGCAGACAGTATCACCACCCACTCCAGGGACAGAAGTGTCAGCCCCAGCAGGGAGCCCTGCTCATTTGGACACAGATAATGATCTGTCCATATCTACCTTTGCCCTGTGTAGACACCAAAAGAGTCTCCTGCATTGCTCCCAGCAAATGTATGCCAAGCACCAATTAATCAGGCACTAGCTGTGCTGACCTTGGAACCTATAAGAACTGAGCCTTTCCCCTCTAGCCTTTATCAGCAATCAACTGATCATTTCTCCCATGCATGCTTCTCTTTGCTTCCTTTGCCTGTTATTCTGTTGTTTGATTTGTGTTTATATTGCTGCCGTTGATTTATGGGCATTTCTGGGATCGTTATTTGCTTCTCATTTGTAAGGTTGTTTTCTTCCTAAAGTAAAATGACTAATTGCCTAACTACCTGAGCTTCTTGAGCTGTATTATCAGCTTCTCCTGACTGCCAGCCCAGACCAGGCGTGGACACTCTGCAGCAAAAGTAAGTGTGGACGTGCAGTGGGAGGGTGGCGTGATTACTGGTCATGATCATGCCACCTAGGGACAGAAGAAGGATGGGTCTAGGATGGCGTCATGCATAAGCATCATTCCAGCCCCGTACTTCTCTTGTCCCCATACTGGGTTAGGTGCTTTGCATGGAAATGTCTACTGTTCCATGGTGGATCTAGCCGAACAGTGCAGAAGATGGGGAACTTTTCTTCTTTACATTTTTTTTTCATTTTTTGTTTGTCTCTTTGTACTTTCCTGCCCCCATCTCCAATTCTAGATAATAGGGAAGAATTAGCCAAAGCTGACATAGTATAGGGTTGGCATGTGTGCATCTCCCATCATAGAATCATAGAATCATAGAAATGTGGAGTTGGAAGAGACACACGGGCCATCCAGTCCAACCCCCTACCATGCAGGAACACCTCAAAGCACTCCCGACAGATGGTCATCCAGCCTCTGCTTAAAAACCTCCAAGGAAGGAGACTCCACTACACTCCGAGGTAGCATATTCCACTGCCGGACAGCCCTGACTGTCAGGAAGTTCTTCCTGAGGTTCACGTGGAATCTCCTTTCCTGCAGCTTGAATCCCATTGCTCCTTGTCCTGGTCTCTGGAGTGGCAGAAAACAAGCCCTCTCCCTCCTCTACATGACATCCCTTCAAATATTTAAACATAGCTATCATGTCCCCTCTTAACCTTCTCTTCTGCAGACTGAACATACCCAGCTCTTTAAGTCTATCCTCATAGGGCTTGGCTTCCAGGCCCCTCACCATTTTGGTCGCCCTCCTCTGGACCTGCTCCAGCTTGACCATGTCCTTCTTGAATTGGGGTGCCCAGAACTGGACACAGTATTCAAGATGAGGTCTAACCAATACAGAGTAGAGTGGTACCAGTACCTCCCTCGATCTAGACACAATACTCCTGTTGATGCAGCTGAGAATTGCATTGGCTTTCTTGGCTGCCACATCACACTGCTGACTCATGTTCAGCTTGTGGTCTATTAAGACTCCTAGATCCCTTTCACACGTACTGCCATCCAGCCACATGTCCCCCATCCTATATTTCTGCATTCCATTTTTTCTACCTAAGTGACCTTACACTTCTCTCTGTTGAATTTCATTTTGTTAGCCTTAGCCCAGCTCTCCAATCTATCCAGGTCATTTTGAATTTTGATCCTGCCCTCTGGCGTATTAGCAATCCCTCCCAATTTGGTGTCATCTGCAAATTTGATGAGCATGCCCTCTATTCCTTCATCCAAGTCATTGATGAAAATATTGAACAGCACTGGGCCCAGGACAGAACCCTGTGGCACCCCGCTAGTCACTTCTCTCCAGGATGAAAAGCAGCCATTGGTGAGCACCCTTTGGGAACAGTCAGTCAACCAGTTACAGATCCACCTGACAGTAGCTCTGTCCAGCCCACATTTTACTAGCTTCTTTGCAAGAATGTCATGGGGAACTTTGTCAAAGGCCTTACTGAAATCGAGAAATCCACAACATTCCCTTCATCTATCAAGCTAGTAACTCTATCATAAAAAGAGATAAGATTAGTCTGGCATGACTTATTTTTGAGAAATCCATGTTGACTTCTCGTGATTACCGCGTTGCTTTCTAAGTGATTAGAAACTGACTGCTTAATGATCTTCTCCAGGATCTTTCCGGGTGCTGACGTCAGGCTGACTGGGCGATAATTATTTGGGTCCTCTTTTTTTGGTGGTTTCCCCCCTCTTCCATTTCCTGTACACGTTTCTCTTAATGCTTAGCTCAGCTGAGAGTTCTTTAGTCAACCATTCTGGTTTCTTCAGATGCCTTCCATTTTTCCTCCTTATTGGAACAGTTTTAGACTGTGCTTTCAGTATCTCCCTTTTAAGGAACTCCTATGCCTCCTGAACTCCTTTCTCTTACACTCTTCTTGACCACGGAATTTCAGCCAGCAGCTCCTTAAGTTTACAGAAGTTCGCTTTTTTAAAATCTAAGATGAGTGTCTGGCTACACTTATCTTCTCCTTCCCACTGAATGCCAAATTCCAATAGGGCATGGTCACTCCCCCCTAAAGATCCAACCACTTCTACCTCATTAACAAGGTCATCCCTATTGGTCAGGATCAGATCTAGAATATTTGATCCCCTTGTGGCCTCTTCCACCTTCTGGACCATGAAATTGTCTGCAAGACAAGCAAGAAACTTGCTGGACCTTGCTGTCTTGGCAGAGTTTGACTGCCAACATATATCCGAGTAATTGAAATCTCCTATTATTACTGTATCTCTCCTTTTTGAATGCACGGTCATTTGGTTGAGGAAGGCGTCATCAAGGTCCTCAGTCTGGGTTGGAGGTCTGTAGTAAACCCCCACCAGAATATCCCTATTGTTTCTCGCTCCCTTAATTCTTACCCAGATGCTGTCGACCTGGCTTTCTGGGTTTAAGTCCTGGATCTCTTCACAGGTGAAAACATCCTTGACATACAAGGCTACTTCTCCTCCTTTCTTGTTTGGTCTATTTCTACAAAATAGGCTATACCCCTCTATTCCTACATTCCAATCCTGAGACTCATCCCACCAGGTCTCAGTGAAGCCTATCAAATCGTATTTATTTTGTTGTACTAGGAGTTCAAGTTCATCTTGCTTGTTTCCCATACTCTGCATGTTAGTGTAGAGACACTTAAATCCCCGGGCCCTTCCTGCAAGTCCTGTACTATAGTTTCTACTCCTTCCACCATTGGACGCTTGTACTACTTGGTCAATATCATTTGGGCCTTTTCCCCCTGTACTCGCCGAGTCTTTGCCCTGAATAATATTGCCTCCCTCCCCAGCAGAACTTAGTTTAAAGACCTCTTAATCCTCCGTGCAAGACTGTTTGCAAAAACATTCCTGCCAAGTTTCGTGAGGTGCAGGCCATCCCTTGCCAGAAGCCCACGTTCATGGAAATTCAGGCTGTGTTCCAAAAACCCAAACCATTGCTGGCGGCACCATGTGCGGAGCCGGTTGTTGACCTCTGCTATTGCCCTTTCCCTTTGTGCGCCATATCCTTGAACAGGGAGGAGAGATGAAATGACCACCTGTGCACCAAGGTCTTTAAGCTTTGCCCCCATAAGCTCGTAGTCCTTTGCGATGTGGTAAAAGCTGCGCCTCGCAGTGTCATTGGTTCCGACATGTACCACAATGAGGGGCTTATGGTCAGTGGGCTTGACCAGCCTGGTTAGCCTCTCTGTTATGTGGTTGATCTTTGCCCCAAGAAGACAGCAGACTTCTCGATTGAACTTGTCGGGTTTGCAAATTGCTGGTTTGGTTCCTCTGAGCAAGGAGTCCCCAACAACCAGAACTCGCCTCCTCTGAGGCTTGTCCGGGGCTCCTTGACAAGCAGGTTCTTCTAGGACTGCCTGGGCACTCTGTTGAGGCTGGGAGTGTTGATCTAGTTCCCGTTGCCGAAGTTGGATTCCTTCTTGTTGATGTTCTGTTCCCTCCTCCTGGTGCTCCTCATCATTCATAAGGCCAAGAACTTTGAAGCGATTGTGTAGGTTGAGAGTCTCTGTTTCCTTCCTGGTCCTCCTACTCCTCCATGTGACATTCCTCCAAGCATCCGTTTCTTGGCCCAGTGTGCTGACTTCCTGATCTGGCAGCTCCCCTGCGCATTCGGTCTTCAGGAAGGTCTTCTCTGCCCTATCCAAAAACTCCTCACCTTCCCTAATAAGACGAAGATTAGAAATCATAACACTACCTTTCTATGGTGGGATATTGCTTGCTTCTGTGAGGCAACTGGCTATGCTGATGGTAGAATTCCTACTGGAAGGGTCTCCCACGCCAGACAGGCCTTTGCTGAGGATTCAGACTAAATATGCAAATCAGCTACCGGACAACAGCGGTGGTAGAGATGAAACTGGCAGAGAATCTCTCAGAGACAACGACGGTGGCACCATAGCTAAAGCTCATTAGTACTGCACAGAAGGAGGCTTGGTAAACCCCTGTTGAATATTGTTTACCATCAAAACCTTATGAGGAGACAGTCCAAAATAAAACAAGAGACAGTGTCAGAAGATGAGACACTCAACAACCTACTGGAGTAGGGCAGAAAAGAACTATGAGTAACTCTGTGGCTAATAATACAGCTGGACTCTAGCCAAAAGGATGTTCAGCTGTTAACTTGCTCAGAGGCAAAAGGAAAGTCCAAAGCTGCACAACATATATTATAGGGACATGGAGTGTGAGAAGCATGAATCAGGGGAATCTAGACATAGTAAAAAAAGAACATATAAACTTTTCAATACTTGGGGTTAATGAGCTAAACTGGACAGGAATGGGACATTTTGAGTCAGTGTTTTACTCAGGAAATGAAAATCTAAGATGAAATTAAGATCAACATTAATATTGAGGAAAGATGTCACAAAAGCAGTCAAGGGATATAATGCAAAGTCACCTCTACTCACATGCCCCATATTTGTAACCACCAATATCAGAGTGGCATACATGGAGCACTGACAACAGCACAGGTTTCTGCCAGTATTAGAAACCTTTGCATGGATACACTTACTAAGTGTTGTTCTGCATGTTTTTTGATTTCTGACAGTATTCCCTAACCTGTGAGATGAGTGGGGGAAGCCTGTAATATGTAAGTACAGCTATATCCTCCCCACCAAAAAAAGTCTAAGCTTGTTTCTTTCTTTGCTAGACTCTGAAGGTGGGAAGGCATTGGACTTCTTGTTGTTCAGCTTTTCTTTTCTTTTTCTTTCTTTCTTTTTCTTTTTTTGCCAATTAATTACTCTGCTTGAGATGTCTAGTACTATTTCTCTCATGTCCCAAAAGATATGCAGTTTCCACCGCCAGAGGCAAACTTCTCAAACATCCAGTGGTTTTTCAGCTCTCTTTCCAAGAAGCTCATGATTACTCTTCAACTTTACATATTTGCTGGTTTCCTGTTGATGAACTACATTGGTACAAATCAGATTTATACCATCACAACTTGCTTTTTTGATTTGTGCAGAGGTCAGAATTCATTACTGACTGCACAGTGACCAAAATCCCCTCCCCAACCTCATCTTTTCCCTGCTACAGTCTCTTTGAACTTTGATGGAGAGTGGGAGGAACAGCAAATAAGAGTCCAAGAATTTTCTTATAGCTGCACATAGAACAATGAGATCATCTGCAGGGACCGATGAAAGAACCTCTATGCAAATACCTGTTGCTGTGCATTCAGCTATAAGAAAATAGCTGGATGATTGTTTGCTGCTCTCTGCAGCTCTCCATCAGTCAGGAAATGGTCAGATTTGGGAGGCTGTATCTGAGAAAGCAGATTCATGGGACTGGACTCATACATCTCATAGCTACCTCTCCTGATGCAGAATTGTGACCATTTTTTTTTATTTGTAAAAGAAGTGAGGAGCATGTTAATAGCTATGATCTTCTCACTTTAACTGTTTCTGCATGCACCAAAACTTAGATGTATACAAAATATTGTGTGTACACAGGCCTCTGAGCACACACAGGCATTACTAATGCATGAAAGTCAATGTGAGATGATTCCCCCTTCACTCCATGTGAACACACCTTCCAAACATGTTAAGGGGCTAATGTGTGGTTACAGGAATATGAAAAGGGAGATTAAAAGGGAGATAAAAAGTAATCCAGCCAAACTGAAAATTTTAGATTCTTAAGAGCAAGAGACAGTTGCATACAAATGCATTTAATAAAGCTCCAATGGCTAAATATTATAAATAAGAACACTTTCAGGAGGACATATATTTGTATAGGGAAATGTGTGTGGGTGATGCCTTTTTCTACCTTCCCATTTCTACGTGCGGTGTCTTTCCCCATTGCTAACTGCTTCCATTTGTTCAAGACTCCAGTTGCATTCTTATTTCTTACTTTCAAATGAACACTATATTGATTTTTTAAAAACCTTTTTTGGCAATCTTTCTTTGATTTTGCAATGGATTGGTATGACTTTGGATAATGTTTCTCTCTTATTTCACTTGTTATGTAAGGCATATATGAGCAGAGCTTGGAAAGCTGCTTCTAAACATTGCCATTATAAATCCTAGGGCACGAAAAAGATGTTAGGTATTGTTAGAGTTGTATTAGGCAAAAAGGAACTCTTTAGTTTCTCATTTTTCAAAAGTAATAGAAATAACTTTAAGTTCTTTTTTTTTAAAAAAAAAAACCCTGAATACTACAGGTTGCCATCTCATCAAAATCCACCACATGGGGCAGCAATGGAAGACATAGCATGAACCAGCACTTGTCTCATATGATATTCCTCCCCCATCATTTTGTGAGGCCACAATGATCTAATAAAAGTAACTAAACAGCTACAGTTATGCTACAGAAGGAACAACACTAATTGTCCATAAATTACAATCACAATATTATTTTGTTATTGGAAAATGAATTAATTCCACATAACTCTCTTATTGTAGCTGGGATTTTCCAAACTGCAGCTATACAATTATAAGGAAAGAACATGGTTCATTTCTTATAGACACAGTACAGATTTCAAATCTATGTGGTCAAGGCTAAACCAGAGAGGACAGGAAGGAAGAGGACAAATTTCCACTGAGCTTTTATGCATGTAAAAAAGTTAAATAGTGTGTAGATGGAACAATTGCAGTTCCTGGAGGCATTAGCATTTTTCTTCAGAGTAAAAGGTCATTGTTGAGGCCCATGAAATCATTCTTGAGGGGCCACATGAAGTTCCATTCCTGGAACTGGAAGTTGCCCATTCCTGGTCTAATCCCATAGCTGTTAAGATTCGACTAGCTGAGGGGTCCAAATGAATCAATGGATCCAGCAAATCCAGTGCCAGTTCTGTGCTGTCTGTCCCAAACTCCCTGGATCATTCCACTTTGTTGTCTAAATTTATACCTTCAGAGTTTCCCATATATGTCCAAAGGACCTTCATGCCCCCACCATCCTCCACTGATGGAGCTCCTATCATCTGAGTGTTCCTATCCTTGTATATCCGTATATCCTCACTCCTCCAAGGTGACCTCATGTGACAGCAAGGATTGATCTGAAGACAATAGACCTGCTCAGTTTCACTTCAGAAATGGTGCCTTGAGTTTTGTTGGAAACATACTGGGAGTAAATGATACTGTCTAGCCCTGGACCACAGACGCTGTTAGCACACTCCCCCCCCACACACACACACTATACTTTGAACTTTTTTGGATCTCCCTTGTCTTTTGCCTTTTTCAAATATTCTCTCTTGTGTTCCACAGCTCCCAATATGAAGAACAGGCAACATAAAGGACAATATAGACATGATGAAAACAAAAAGGCAGAAGTACTAGCTTCATTGGTATGTACTTTGATTTTAAATCCTCTGTGAAGTCTTAACGGTGAATTCCTCACATCTATGGAGTGCCGATGGCTGTCTGGGTGTTTTGGATGTCATTTTTCCTCCTTAGATACATTTTTAAAAATTGAGAGGATGAGTTCTAAAGAGGAGCATGGGTGTGTTGAAACTGTGATGAAATATAACTGATGAAGCAAATTGGCCGCTGAGATGTTACCTTTGTAATCGCATATTGGGCTTTCTTTGAATTCACAGTTTCAGTCAAAATATCCATCTCGTCAGAGGTCACTAATCAATAAAACTCATCCTCTTTCCCCTCTCTATTGTACATTATCTATTATCTGAAGCCTCTATTCCTGGATAATGTGTAGTGTGTGGAATAAATTGGAAAAAAAATCTTTCTTCTAAGTGTAACTTTTTTTAAAAAAAATGCTGGAACAGAAAGAATGAAAGTAAACTAGTTTTTGCATGCCTTCAAGTTGTTTATGTGAACCCTAAGGTGATCCTAACACAGGGCTTTCTTCTCAGGATTTGTTCAGAGGGGGTTTGCCATCCTCTGAGGCTAAAAAAGCATGAGGCTAAAAGACCCAGTGGGTTTCCATGACTGAGTAGAGATTTGAACCCTGGTCTCTAGTCTCAGAATTCAAACCTCCAACTACTATACCATGCTGACTCTCTGAGGTAAACTGATTGCCTTAAATTATGGATAGGCAACCTTATACCTTCTGAATGTTTTGATTATGCCTCTGATAATTTCTGAACATCTGAAAAAACTTGTATTGTTTATTATCTTGTAGAATTCAACAGTGACAAATCTATCTTTACCACTCATTTCCAGCAAATTAAGAAAATAATAATAATAAAAAGATTTGTCACTGTTGAATTCTACAAGATAATAAACAATACAAGTTTTTTCAAATGTTCAGAGACTATAATAATAATGTATATAAGTTTTGGAAAACCTATAAATAATGTATGCACCTCTATTTCTATCTACCTGTCTATCCATATATAATATCTATTATTAGGCACTCTGTTTCTGTAATACCTGCCATGCCAATGATCCAGCTGATTAGTTGGAGATATGTCATTCATTTCTCGGCCAGTTACAATGCTTGAATATTAGCCATGCTGGCTGGTAATTTGAGGATTTGCAGTCTAAAATATCTCACAGGTACGAAGTTTCCAACCTGTGAAACCAAGTTTCCAAACTTGTTCATAAACTCTGGACTACAATTGGTAAGTTTTTAACCTATATAGCACTTAAGATTTTTTTTCAGATGTAAAAATGCAGTGATTTCTTGAGAAATTCAATGTTCTTTGCCTAAAAAAAGGCCAGTTAACCTTGCACATGGCAAAGATAGTCAAAATTTCAGTGAAAGTTACTTCACTGCTGCTAAGGGATGTGAAATCTGAAATGCTATTGCCTGTCTTTTATATCCTTTGTGCCCACTCCTCACACGGCCAAGAAGGGAAATGATCTCTCCAGATCATCTTAACTGACAACAGAAATAGCATCTGAAGGAAAATGTAGACCTGTGACTTTGTCACTTTTCTTCTCCAGCATGATTTTTAACATCTTTGCCTGATGAAGAAACCAGTGAAGCTTTACAAGCTTGCATAATCTATTTTCTGCTTTTTAGTTGGCCCCACTAAGGTACCACTGTTTTGTGGATTTTGGATTTTGTTTTATTTTGGTGCATGACCAACATGGCTACCCTGAATATATTTCATAAAAACAGTGGGTAGTTATATGTTTTAAAACTGAGAATCTACCATACCCTAAAATGAGAATGGGTATCTGATTCTGGAGCTAGACCAGATGCCTACCCCTTTGACCCTAGGTTGGTTAGATGAATAGGCTAGTCACAGCCCCGCTTTCGAAGGTGTGATCACATCCCACAGTTGCAGAGATATATGATGATTCCAGTTCTCAACGTAACCAGAAAAGTCATTTTGCTCCCTCCTTGCCTTCCTTCCGTGAATGACAGTGAGGGAAAGCAAAGCTCTTGAGCTGATCCAGGTGCCAGTATTAGGAGCACATTTGCCTCTGGAGCTTGGATATGGGATTCCCCCTCCCATTCTTGAGATTCTTCCCTCCCTGCTCTGTTCCCAATTGGGAGGGTGAGTAGGATGTGAGAAACCCCCAGGAGGATGACATTTGAGGTTAGGAATTGGCTTGAGAATGTTTTCTGGCATCTTGTAAATAGGATGAAAGGGCAGCCCATGGACTGCATATGCCCCACATATCTCCCCCCAGCCCTATTTTTTCATAAAATGTGCAATTTGAGAGAATTTTTGTTCATGTAAAATCTATGCAAAAAGGCCACCAAATGCATGGAATCAGAACATCCATCACAAACAACTTGGGCCTTTCTGCACTACACTGTTATAGTGCTATTATTCCACTTTCAAGACCCTATGGAATCCTGACATTTGCAGTTTAGGAAGGGGCATTTAGAATTCTCAGTCAGAGAGCTCTTCAGCCTCAGTAAACTACAAACCCCAGAATTCCACGGAATGGGCCCTTCCGCACTACACTGTTATAGTGCCATTATTCCGCTTTCAACAACCTATGGAATTCTGGGGTTTGTAGTTTACTGAGGCCAAAGAGCTCTCTGGCTGTGAATTCTAAATGCCCCTCCCTAAACTGCAAACTCCAGAATTCCACATGATGTTAAAAGTGGAATAATAGCACTATAACAGTGTAGTGAGGAAAACTCTTAAGTTTCTTCTCAAAGGTAGCAACAAGTAATTTCAGTAATTTTCTTTCCTCTGTAAGAAAGTCTTCAAAAAGCACATTTTTTAAAAAAATTATTAAGTAAACTTTTAAAAGAAAACATATTATATTAAACATCACATTATGAGACCTATAGTGCTATTCCTGTGTTCATTCCCACTCCCTCCCCTCCCCCTGTTAAAATTACTTCCCTATTCCCTTTGACTATAAGTTTTTAACAACTTATTATAATCAATTCCTGTCTATTCTACCTTGTTACTACTTCTTCTTCCATGCTTTAATGACAAGTTCATTATCAAACCTCAAATCCCATAGTTAAAATATCCCTGTTCCTTTTTCTTACATAAACTATGAAAGGCTTGCAAGATTTCAGAAAGAATTCTATTGAATTCAGTTTCATAGACATTGTTAATTTATCTAATTACACCAAATCCATTACTTTATACAACCATTCTTCCGTTTTTGGTATTTTATTGCTTTTCCAATATTTTGCATATAATATTCTAGCAGCTGCTATCATGTAGCTAATTAATTCCCTATATTATCTTTCCTTATCCATCATATTGAATAATGACAATTCTGGTCTGAACACTATATTCCTATTTCAAACTTTTGCTCACATTTATACATTTCCACAAAATAAGATAAAAAGTACCCTTATGTTCTTTACTTTTCAAATACCTATCCTTTATACTATTATATATTCTAGCCAGCTTAGAAGAATATATACCACTGTGAAAAAGTATACAGTTTTTGAAGAAGATTTCCAATTTGGGACTTATTCTATTTGAGCATGGTTGTTTTACACAGAAAACAGCATTTTCTTTGTGGAAAACAATAATTCAATGCAGAAATATTAATTCACGCATAGAAAATGCTGTTTTCTGCATAAAGAACACTGTTTTCTAGACAAATAAAGCATGCGTAGATTTTATAAAGGCTAAACCACCCCAATTACAGTTCCTTTGTGTTGAAATATTATTTTGCATGCAAAAAATGGTGCTAGCTGCACAGAAAATGCTGCTCTCCATGCAAAACGAACATCTGTGAATTTAGTGCAAAATAAGTCTTGAATTGTGAAGATTCTTGTTAATCCAAGTTTCTTTTCTCAGCACTCAAAAAACATGTTTTTGACCATTTTAAAAATATCTTCAAATATTCTTTCCATTCTTAACTGCTCCTCCTTTTGCATTTAGTATTTAGACACATACCAGAGTCCAGACTGTGCATATATCATGGACTTTCTTTTATCAGTGGAGAAATGTGCATACTTATTTAGATCATCCCTGCTCTTGCTAAATCACACAGAAGTGGTAATTGGGAGGTTCTTTAAAAATCCCTCTTGTTTATTAGGAACAGGCCTCCAGAACACATTTTATCAAGGTTTAAATAGCTCTTCTGGCTTTAGTCTGATTTAGCAGATGCCATTCTTAAACCACTTCTGAGTTCCTGAGCCATTTGTGTTGAATTTCTACGGAGTTCTTAGAAATCTTCTGTGAAGATTAAGAATATGAGAATGGATCCATAGGCTGCCTTCCTTTTATTGCCAACGCCTCAAGGACTGTGATACAGCAACAGTAACAGTTTCCTCTTTCCCAGCTTTTGTTTGTTTGTTTGTTTCCTAATATTAAAGTGAAACCTATCTACACGGCCCTTTCCAGACGTGTGTGTGGGGGGACGACAGAACACGCTACCCACTGGATTTTAACTTCGTCCAGGCGAGTCCGTCGCAACGAGGAGGAGTGCAAGCTCGTCGCTCCGCACTCCTCCAGCGTCCTAAATGGCGGCTTCTGGTTGGTGGAGGCTCTCCACCAACCGGAGAAGCTCGCCAGCCAGAAGCCTGCCCCCAGCAGATCTGCAGGCACACACTTGCGCGCGCCTGCAAATCTGCTCCAGAGCCGGGCGACGGAGTGGCACGGGGTTGCGCGCTCCGTGCTTTTTAAAAACTTCTAAAAAGAGGTTTTTAAAAAACATGCCACGCGACCAGTTCCGGTCACTCCGGAGTGGACTGAAGTATGGAACTACAAAAAGTAGTCCGCCCCAGTCCACTCTACGGTGCAGAAGACCTCCGTTGGAGGTCGCTCTGCACCGTTTTAATAGCCCGGTGTGGAAAAGGCCCATGTTACTGAAAATGTATTGCCTCCTACCCTGCATTGAATATAATGATAAAAGCTTTCCTTGATACATCTCTCAAAATATTATCTTCAGCCCTGGACTACCATTGAAAAGTAAGGAAAATATAATAGGTAATATCTCTTCCTGCTTCCATAGGACCTCCATTCTATTTAATACTGAGTAGCACATTTTGGGCATTGTCAAACAAAAACATTTTCACTCACACATGTATATCCTAATTGCAAAGCTTGAATCCTGAAGTAACTTCTCCTCACCAGCAATGGATAACATGCACTCAATGCAAAGAGGTTACCTTAAAATGACTTTCAAAAGGACACAACACATGTTCAAATGGTGGCATAGGAACAATGCTGATTTACTGTTCTAGACTCTCTTGTTCTATCTACTATATAAAAGTCAAAATGTGTGAGTTTGTCTGTTTGTCTGCGTCAGGCAGGCGAAGACCTCATATGATTGGCTGGCTGTGAAGATTCTATGGAATCCTGGGGTTGGCAGTTTAGGGCGGGGCCTTTAGAATTCTCAGCCAGAGAACTCAGGCCTATTGCTATGGAGACGAGGCCTACCAGCAAGAAGGAGGCCAGTGTATTCCCTCAGAAACCAAACCTCTGTTATGCTAACAACCCTGAGTATAGATTGGATTGGGGAATATGGGGAAAAGTTACAGGTACTAGAATAGGTCAGTTACTATGGAGATGAGGCCTGGCAGCAAGTAGGAGGACACTGTATTCCCTCAGGAACCCAAATGGGGATATAAATAACTCTGAATACAGATTGCATTGGGAAATATGGGTACCAGTTACAGGTACTGGACAAGACAGTTTGGTGAGTTCTTAAGAGGAAAATAAAATCCCGGGCAATGCCTCATAAATACACGAGTATAACATAAAAAACTTCCGTTTCTTAGAGAAGTGGCTTTTGCTGGTTTGTGCTTTTTATGAACAAAGATTAGAAACAATAAAATTGCATGATATGAAAGGTAGTAAACATCTGTACATATCCAAAGAATATTTCTTCACTAGAAGACCTAATACAGATTAATGATCTGGGTCTGTACTGGAATAATTTGGAACATTTTCAACACGCTTACTTTCTGGCTACGTTATAATTGTTACTTGTAGTTTACATTTACCATCCATTCTGTGTGGCAGCAGAAAGTGTGTAGTGGAACTAAGGACAAGTGACATTTTTTTTTTTTAGTTCGTTAAATAAATGAATGAATGAATGAATGAAAGAATGAATGAATTCCTCTAAATACTCATCATCGTACTCTATCCTGCCTCTATCCCAAAATTGGACCTCAAGGCATCTTGCAATTAAAAAAGTACATTTAAAACATACAAAGAGTGTGAACATTAAAATAGGATTAAACTATTAACAATATTAAAATGAGTTAGAAAAAAGAGATAAAATCTCATTAAAAGATTTTGAAAAATTAAAACAATTCACTCTAGAAGCTGTACAACATCCACAGTCCATTCTTTAAAAATATTCAATAAAAATATTGAAATCATGCCATTTCAAAAGCATGATGGAATAAAAAGATCTTCAACTGCAGTAGATGGGCAGCAGGGAGGGAGACATTCTAGCCTTGCTGGGAGAGGGGTGGCAGAGTCTAGGGGCAGCTACTGAGAAGGCCCTCTTGCATCCCTACCAATCATGCTTGTGACAATGATGGGACTTCAAGAGGGGCCTCTCCTGAGGATCTCACAGCCTGGGCAAACCTATTTTGGCAGATGGCAGATGCAGTCTTCCAGATAGCCTGGGCATGAGACATATAGAGCTTTAATGGTCATAACCAGCACCCTGAATTTATCATAGAAACAATCTGGCAGCCAGTGGAGTTGTTATAACAGCAGATTTGAAAATTAAAAAACTTCTCTGTCATTATTCATTTTGTTTATGCTGCCCATTCATTATAAGAAAAATCAGCTTCCTCTCATTAGCAGATTGAGCACTGGATCCCATCCTCTATAAAACATTTTAAGGAGCCATTTTTTTCCCCCAATTCAAGAACTGAACCAGAAGCCACTAGTGGGAGACAGTTCTTTGGAGTTCCAGAAAAATAGATTTTGTGGCTGTCTCCGTGCCGTGGCCCACACTTCTTCCTCCCCTGCAGAGATAGAGATTGAAGGAGTCAGTCAAACATCTGAGGCACTTTTACACTCCACATTTATAGCACTATAATTCATTTGAATGCCATGGTTCCATCCTGTAGAATCCTGGGATTTGCAGTTTAGGGGTTTATAGTACCTCACCAAACTACAGACCTCAAGTGATGGTGGAGAAAGCAGAATACAGCACTGTATTTGTGAAAGGACCCCTGAAAACAATCAATAAAGTTCTCTCTGAACACCTTTAACATAACAAAAATGCCCATCCCTTCTGAATTTTAGCAACTGTGTTTTTTTGTTTTGTTTTGTTTTGTTCTTCTGGATGAACACTGATTCCAATTGCTATGTGTACCAGACATGGACAGATTTGTAAGATTTGCTTTCTTCCACATGCAGGTTTTCCAAAATTTGGTAAATTCCCTTCAAAACAAACTGAAACATAATTCTCCCCTATACATATGTCCACTGTGACTTAAATTAAATAAGATGACAATGTACCACAACTGTCTCCATCTCTGTTGATTTTCATATTGCAGGTCTTTTGATTCTGCCCCCTTATCCATTTTGTACCTGAACAAGCAGGTAGGTTTCTAGTTCAGTTTGAAGTCCTACTTCTGAAAAAAAAATTCTTGCTTGCTTGCTTGCTTTTTCTCTTTTTTGTTCTTGTTGTTTTGCCCCTAGCAAATAATTCTTACTACCTGTAGGCATGGTTTTCTCAATATTCCATTTACATGGTGTTTTCCAGTACCATTGATCCTTATTTATCTTATGCTTCATTTCTCTAGAAAATGGAAACAGGTGGTTCCACAACTGTTGTTGGATGATAGTTCCTATCTTCCTTAGGGAATACAGGCAATGATAAGGCCTGATGGAATTAGTGGTTCAACACCATTTACCTCTGTATATCAGTTGTTTAGATGTTTCTCAGAGACAGTATCCCTTTCTATACAAGTTGATGGGGAATATGAGACAGAGGGTACAGCTTTATTCAGGTCTTGCCATCAGGCTTCCTATAGGCCAATGATTACCCCATGAACTCTTTGTTTCAGAGGCAGTGCACCTTTGTATATAGGTTGTTCAGGAATGTGAGCTAGAGTCTCACGTGGAGTTGCATTCAAGTCTTACTTACATAGTTAATTGTGTGAACAGAATTTTGGACTAGATCACCCTCAGGTTGGAGCCAGGAGGGCTCTTCTTATGTTCTTAACATCTGAAAATGCCACGTTCCCTGTTCCTGTGATAGTCCACCCAAGGAATAGAAATGCATTGTAAACTTAATTCAGAAAAACTTCAAAAGCCACAACAGAGATGGAGAATTGGAGGCTGACATTTCTGTGCACCATCATTACTCTGCTGAGCATGGTTGCTATTGAGTCCCTTCTACATAACTTTTTATAATAGTTTTATTGGTATTCAAGCTACCAGACTATAAAACTCTCCTCCTCCTCCTCCTCCTCCTCCTCCTCCTCCTTGCAACCACTGCCACTGTGAAAACTAGCTGCGTCAGACTGTTGGTTTCTTCACACCTAAACAGTTCAGTTTGATTTGTATGCATTTTCCACTTGGCTTCCAGGAATATTTCAGCAATCACATTTCAGGACACCTTAATTTAAGTAGCTTTGGGCATTACATAAAGCAAGTAGTGAACAGGTAGGAAGCAAAGCAAGGGAAAAAGTGAGCTAATAAAGATCTGCAGGAATCTTTAGGGGCTATTTCCCCCCCCATCTTCTCAGTGGGTAAAAGCAGTTCAGTGCCAAGCTCCTTAAAATGCTTTCATTGCTGTGTTTCTTGTAACTTTGTACATTTCCTTGTTCAGGTGGCTTCATTTCTCTTTCATGAGATCAATCAATTAGGCTCCTTTCCACCTGGCACACAATGAGAGTGGACTGTAAAATAATCTGTTTAGGTGATCACGGATTTGTCAGCCCTTGCTGATGAACTCATGTTGTTGGGATAGACTTCCCTGCTGGGCACAGTTGTTCTTTGTATTCTTTTTTTTTTCCTTCCAATTTACCTAAATGGTAATAGAGGAACAAAATGTGCTGGAGTGTGTATGTGTGTGAAATTCTGTCTCATTCATTTAGACTTCAGGAGGGAACAACATAACGGAGGAAAGTAAACTAAGTCCAAGCTGAACAGGTTATTTAAAAGTGAATTTGGCTAGGCTGATTGATAGGAATGAGTGGACGTCTGCAAGATGTGTGTGTGTGTGTGTGTGTGTTCATGTGTGTGCACATGTGTGTGTCCTATGCCACTGCTAGTCAAAATGGTGTTCTATGGACCAGTGCTAGTCCGTGAGCCAACAGCTTCCAGTTTGCAGCAGGCTTCCAGAATATTATGCAAATACAATAATGATGGTAATGCCCCCAGGCACACTGGAAGATAATGCTGCCAGTCTGCCATGTCAGAGACTTTGAGAAGCAATGATCAATCCTGCTTGACCAAATGATGCCCAAAGGATCTTGCAGGAAGAGCAAATAAAACATCAATATATAGGTACAGTAAAAAGCACAGAATCATCAATATGGTCAAATGCATCGGCACCAACCAGCACCACTACTGGAAGGATGACCAAATCTCAAACTCGGATCTCAAAGTTCACAATTCTTTTAATGTAAGAAATTGGCATCCTGTAACAAAAGCATCTAAGGCTAAGTGCTGAGCATGGGGAAAACTAGACTCCAACTAAGAACAAGTGTGCACACTTGGGAAAGTCATTTTGTAATATTGTAGCCATAGTTGCACAGTATCAAAAAGACTACAGTAGAAACTTCCCTTTGTTCTTATGTGCCTTCAAGTTGTTTCTGGCTTATGGTAACCCCATTTTCTTGTTAGGGGGTTGTTCTTTGCAAGATTTGTTTGGATAGAGTTTACCACAGTCTTCCTCTAAGGCTGAGAGAGTGTGACTTTTCCAAGGTCACTAAAGGGTTTCTATAGCTGAGCAGAGATTTGAACTCTGGTCTCTAGAGTTGTAGTTTAACACAAAATCTAATACAGTGCTGGCTCTGGAAATTTACCTGAATATATGAAAACATTTTTTTTCATAAATAACAGTTATTTCAGAGGATAGGATGCAGTGCTCACCATTCTGCTGATGGAACAACTTCTCTTTGTAGGACCATATGGGGGAATCTTTCTCCTTCCTCATGTGACTGTCCATGTGCCTTCATGACTTATTCTATAAATAGCAATGGCTGGTGGCTTCCATAACATTGTGGTGCTGAATCCACTCTGACTTTGACTTCAGACTTCAAATGAGCTATCCCAAAGTGCTGAACCTATTTCAGGAAAGGGTTCAACCCCTTGGACAGCTTCCCCTAAATTTTAGACTAAAACGGATTCATTGTACCACTGACCTGGAAGCTACCACAATCAGGAGGTCTAGACAACCCTGTGAAACAGGGTTTGTGTCAAAACAGAGGATTGCAGTGGAAAGGGATGGGGAAGAAGGTCATGCTGTAATAGCACATGTACACTAACATGATGTTGGATTTAGGCCGAAAATATTCACATTTAGCTAACAAACCCTTCCCTAACAAATCCAGATCATAAGGGTATCCCTAGCAAACATGTTTGTATCAAAATACTTTAAGACACATTGCAGGCTTCCCAAGAACAACAGAGAGCTTCAGTATACCATCACACCCACCATTCTGTTACCAAAAGTGACACCATGTCACTCCTTCTGCCTTAGGGGCTGTTTTTTTGTGTGGGGGAATGAAGGGCTCCTCTTGTCACGAGGTAGGGAACCTTCTGAAATAGTATATTTATGTTCTATACTGTTTGAAGGGCTTTTTCAGCTGAAAAAAAAAACTTTCCTTAACCCAAAACAGTGAGTTTTTAGATAAAATTATTAAGTGCCAGAGGCTTGGTTATTAGGGTCCCAAAGGCCATGCTGGATTCCCCTAGAGCCTCATATGGACCATGGGCCACATAATTTTTACCCCTGCTTTCAGATCTTTACTTGAGGGATTCTTGTAGATCTTGCAGCAGGGGTCTACAAAGGAGAGTCTTTCCATTGGTAGCTCCTGAATCACAAAAGTCTTTCTCCCTTTACTTTTTCATATTTTCCACAACACAAGCATACTATTTCTCTTCTTTTTATAAACTTCTTAGATACATTTTTAATCTTCCTTGTCACTCATCCTGTTTTTATGATATGGTGGTTTCTATTTCATTTTCTTTGTTGTATTTACAATTCAATTGTTTTATTTCTTTTGTGATCTGCTCTGGGAATACAACTGAAAAATAGCATAGAAATACTTCCAACAACTGTTTAATTAAAACCTTCACATTGCAAAAGTAAAGCTCCATCTTTAAAAGTTAAGATTTTGGAAAAGTTCCTTTCTGGAGTACAACCCCTCAAACCCCTGAGCCACTGGCAGGGGGATTTGGGGAGCCATAGTCCAAAAAGTAGCATTTAGAGCCCTGTCATAACCCAGTAATAGTCAAGTTTATTCCTGTAAAAATCTATGACATTAAAGAGACTTTTTTCCCCACAAAATGAAAGAGAGCTATGATCAGTAAGTACAGACTGGTTTTATTCCATCAAAACATACTTGCATGATCTCAGCCCTTTCCTTTCAGTCTGAGGAAATTTATTCTATTCTCACAGGCCATGGGTGTAGATGCTATCCCTGAAAATGTTTCCAATGGCTGTAATCTGTCAAGACATAGCCCTTCACACCTGGATGGGGGAGTTCTTTTTCACAAACATCCTTGTCAAAGAAAGCTTTGTTCTTCAGTGTGAAGAATTTGCAGCAATAAAATGATAAGTAGGTAAAGCCAGAAATGATCTATGTCCTTTTTCAAAGACATCAGTTTAGCCTTCTTGCTAACAAGATGGGACCTTCTGTGGATAAATTTTAGTAGTCCAAACCACATCACTGTTGCATGTAAATGTTTACCACTGTGACCACACCAACCTCAGAATATCAAAATAAAAGCATTTAAAATATTAAAACATTGATGGTAAATGCAATTTCTGGTTCCTTGAAAAACAGTGGTGAGATCTATCATTTCACGCTGCTCCTCATAAATATCTTTGTACTGCTCATCTTAGCAGATGCAATATTTGTGCAAGCAGAGATCTAATATTCCAAGCCTAATGTGTCAGTAATTGTTTAGGGATGTTCTAGTATTGCCACAAAAAAACACTGGATGTCTCTGAATTGGGTTTTACAGGCATTTTCTTTCCATCTTTTTTTTTTAGAACACTAATATTCCATCATTCCAAGTATTACTCAAGGTGTGTAACATTGCTTTTTGAAAAATGGTCAAAAGACAAACTATTGTAAATTTAAAAAAAACTCAAAAAATCACACCCACTAAAGAAATCAACAGAGGACAGAGGTTTCAATCGAACATCCCTTCAGCACAGTGTAAACACTATGCCAACATTATGCAATCTCCATGAAGCATGTTGTATTTATTTATATATTGATCTGATTGTTCATTTTATTTATATCGGCCTCTATCCCAGGACAGGAATAGCAATGTTATGCAACATTACTCAATGGCCATTTCCACACGGGGTGAGGGAATTGCCCTGTGACGCTACTCACCGGACTTTTGGGCTCCCTGGTCCGGTCCACGCTGCTCCGGAGCAGTGTGTGGCCACCGCTCCGCACTGCTCCAGGGACAAAAATGGCAGCTTCCGGTTGGTTGAGGCTCTCGACCAACCGCTGAAGCTCGCTAGCCTAAAGCCCACCCCTGGCAGATCACAGGCTCGCACCAATGCAAGCCTGCGAATCTGCATAAGGGAGCAGGCTCGCAGTGGCACACTCTGTACTTTTGAAAGACCTGTTTTTAGCGGTCTTTCAAAAGCATGCTGGACGACCACTTGGGGTCATTCCGGAATGGGCTGGGGTGCAGATCTACGTTAAGTAGGTCCGACCCAGTCTGCTCCCAGGTGCAGACGTCCTCCCTGGAGGACGCTCTGCACCGTTTTAGAAACCCCGTGTGGAAATGGCCAATGACTGTGGCCCATTCTGCAGTTCCCAACTGCACTGTGCAGTGCACAGCCACAATGCCCAACAGTGCTTTATTCCCAGCTCCACTCCCACCACTGTCCAACTGGTCTCTTTGGTGAATAATTCACTCCATGTGTATAGCATGACTCAGCTGTATGTATGTGACTAGCAGGCTAGAAGGTGCTTTTGTAGACATAAGGCTCCTACAATTCACCATTAGAAGACATGTAAAGCCAGTCTTGTTTTGTTTTTTTCTTAACAGATTTTCTCTGCAGAAAAAAAAAAGCATGAAAGAAAGGAGGAAAAAGTGCAGCAAAGTGAAGATGTGGCCATCTCAAACTAGGAATGTGGAAAAACTCCCAGTTTTGATTTCATAGCATTTCTGTTAAATGACATCTCCATTCTTGTTCCATCATCTATTCCAATCTACTTGTGAGACTTTGGTTTAATCTGAACTGGCAAAAATCCTCAGGTTATGGTGTACATTGTAGCCATACTGTTTCTTAAAAACAAAAGGAAGGAAGGAAGGAAGGAAGGAAGGAAGGAAGGGAGGGAGGGAGGGAGGGAGGGAGGGAGGGAATCCAAATGCAAACCTCCTGTTCCAATGTATTCCCCTAAAAATGTCTGGGGCCAGCCACACCTTTTGCAATTCTAGCCAAGGAGTTGTGTGTGTCTGTGGCCCTTCCTCACGATGTCACTGTCCTGCTTCTGCCATAGGATGGCAGCCGTCAGCAGGTTGTGCTTCTGCATGATGCCATCCCGTCACGAAGCATCACACTCGTGCAGCTTTTGCAAAACAGAAAAAATCCATTTTGCACCTCCAATCGCGCAGCAGTCCTGTACTTACCATTGTGCGGAAGCTGCGGAAGCATGATTGCGATGCTTCCCTCCTCAACGCAGCAATGGTAAGTGCCCAGCTGCACTGAAGAAAGAAGAGATAGAGCAAGCGTGCTTCCTTCCGCAGGGAGCAAGCAGATGTGGAGGGGAGTGTTGCTGACACGCCCCTTCCAGACCTGAATTGCAGCGCGACGACATGAAAGAGCATTGTCATGTGGATATGGCCTGTGTCTGTGTGTATGCCTGTGTGTCTCTGCCTGTGTGTTTTATCGCAGAAGATTTTAATATAGGCAGGGGCTAATACTCAAGTTACATCTGACTCCTTAGTCTTCCTTCTCCTTGTATTTTTGGGTGTTTACTCTAATGGTATCTTGAATGAACATGTGGTACAGAGAATGACATGTCTGGACACAGGAGTGAGACCAACCATGCTGAGGCATGCTTCTTAGACATGCCTCAGCATGGCTTAGACTTCTAGGCCACTAAATCCCAAGGGTTTTCACCCCTCTGGATGAACCCCTTGCTCCTTCTTCTACTTGAAAATTGCTATATATTTTGTGTATGTACTTTCTCTGATATATATCTCCTTTCACTTATATCTGTTTCCTCATGTATGCATTTTTGTACACATTTCCCCTTTTGACTAACATCTGTGTATGCACATCTTTCAATTGTACAACATTGTATTTTTTTTTCAAACATATGCTTGCTTTTGTGGATGTAAAATGTGTATAAATATCTGAATTTATGTGCTTAGTCATTCAGTTAATATCTAGAAGTAGCAACAGTGGCAAAATACACCACCAAATCCACTAGTCCTGGATTTTACCTATTCCAAGTGACTGCATGTTTATGATATCAGGCTGACTTCTCTTAAAAGCATCTGTGGAATGGGGAGTAGGATCCACTGCCTTAAAATTTATGGACACGTTTATGTATATTGTGGTGGAAAATATTCTCTGGCATCCTGTTAGTGATATAGCTGCTTTTTTTGGTCCTGGTGGAATTCATCACATCCATCTGCCATAACCCTAAACCACTAATCTATCTGTAGGGTCAGTGCCCCCCCCCCATATTCATTCAGTGTCCAGGGGGGAACAGAGGAGGATGGGGGTGACCAGTCTGACGTTTTTCCACAGTCTAGGAGAATGACACCTTCTTTCTGATGTTGGCAGCAGGAACAGAACCAGGTGTCTCTCTGACTGCCCATCACCTTCCCCTATCCTCCCCTGGGCACTAAATGAGAACGGAAGGGTGCCCAACCAGAAGGGAAAAGGGATGTCCAGCAAGAAAACAGGGAGCATTCAGGAAGGGGGCATAATACTTACCTACAGCTGGCAGAACTTTACAATCCACTAGTGCAAAACAGAATGTCATACACTGTGTTGCTTTTGCAAACAATGAATGATGATTAAATAGATGGAAATAAAAGAGAGAAGAAGCACATTTCTGAATATAAAAATGTGTTACTGACTTTGTATTAGTTTTGTATTAACATAGGAACGGATCCACAAGCTGACCTGTCATCTATATGTTGTGGGTACAGAGTCCTTTTTCTCCGTTTCTCCTTATACTAGAATTTGGGATCATTCGCTGAAGTTGAATGTCAGGAGATTGCTTGCTTCCTTTTGCATCCAGTTTTATTTTTATTATTTTTAACCTAGATGTGTTCTAGTATCAACATGTTCCTATGTCCTTAACAGATATGCTGATGGTGAACACATGTGGAGTAGTAAATGCTTGCAGCTCAATTGATCCAACAATCATTGAGTCTAGTTTCACTTACAGTTAATTTGTTTTCAGTCTGGACTTTGTCGATAGACCCATAAAGGAAATGTGGAGTGAATTTAGTAATACCGGCATGCACAGTAGACAAATATGTGAATGCCTTTTTCTTTTTCATGTTGAGCGAGCAGCTTGGTAATGTGTCCCCCCCTCCCAGACACACTTCACAGTAAAGAACCATATAAGGGAAATTTTCTTTCTTGGCCTCCATGGTTTCATTCTTCTCTCATTTGCAGGTGTTATGCTGCTTTCAAATAGTTGTGGTTTGGGCATATTTTCAGGGCAGATGGATTTTAAGGTGTTTTGTATTCTTGAAGACAGGAAAGAAAAATGTAATTAATATTTCTGGAGCCTGATCCTATGAAGATTTAGGCCAATTTAAGCCCACTGATTTCACTGAGCTTAACTGTGCTCAGCTGTATATAGGTTGGAGCTGTCATTTTTCTGAACCACAGGTGACAAAGAATAAGTTTTCTTCCTTAAGGTGTGAAGATACAGATCTTAACAGTTGTATAAAATAGGATGCAAAAGATGGTAGTAGTTTGGTTTTTCTTCTTCTTCCTGGAATATCTGTTGTCCTACATGAAAAAATAAGTTATTCTTTTGTATTCTTCTTTGTCTTCAGTGTGTAATAATCCTTTTTTAAAAATTATCTTCACAAAAGTCCTGGGGGTGGAATGGGGGATTAAGGCATTTATAGATCTCTCTAGATCACCACTGAATATCAAGAATTTGAACCCGGGTCTTCTTAGGTAAACATTCTGTTTACTACAGTGCATCAGCACAGGAATTACACAGAATACCTTGAGTATAGCCAATGGCTTCTGTAACTAAGTATACAAAACAAATCAGAGCTAGAATCCAGTATGAATTTTATCCTTTGGGATGCTATCACATGCCTTGACCAAAACTGATTTGGCAAAAAAAAAAAAAAAAAAAAAAAAAAAAAAAAAATGCCTGAAGCAAGACTGTACAACAACATTGATACAAACATATTGTGGAAGGTCTTCAGCCTCTTTCTTGCATTAGTCCCATGTGAATTTGTGAAAGGGGCTGCCCTCCAAATATGTTCAACACCTTGGTTTATAATAAAAGCCAGAGCAGCCTCACAGCCCCACTACTGATATGGTAGTCATCCACTACCACATGGGTCTCCCTGTTAATATGAAGTGAACATATGAATATGCAAAATTTTTTAAAAAAGGCCTCAAGATACCTCAATAGCATTTTTAATCTGAACAGAAAATACAATTGCACATGGTTTCTGATTAAAAGGAAGCTCTGTGTATATAGAGGTCCTTTTCACATGTTCAGCTCCACTTTGAAGAAGATGTTGGCAGAGGTTCATGATCAGAGAAATGCACCAGTGTGGAAGGGATCACTAGTCAAGAACATGCGGAGCCTAACACATGAATGGACATTTATTAGTCATATATCTCTGACAAAAAGCAGATGTTGACCTGAATACTATTTCTAGTTCCAACTACAATAGACTCACTGAATCAATGCAACTTACCCATGTGTTGACTCACCACTTGACTCTTGATTCAATGGGCTACTCTAGTTGGAACTAACCAGTAATATTCAAATTGTAGTATCAACCTCTGGTCTTGTGTAAAACTTCATTAATGTTTGAGTTGAAATCCATTTTCATTGGTTTTCCTGTGAAATTTTCTTAAGAATGTAAGAAGAAGTTAGCTGGAAGGTCCCTTTCATTGGTCTGCAGTACTGGTAAGTCAAATGCTTCTGGGAAGCCTATAAATTGAGCATAAAGGCATTAAGACTGTTCTTGATATTTGTCACCCAGCAACTGGTGTTTATACACATGGTCCTGTTTAGCTGAAATGGCTTTGGAGATGAAGAACATGTGACATGATGCACACAAATGTATATACATAGCTTATGTATATGCAAACAACTGATAGAAGATGCTGAGCCTCAGGCTTTTTGATCCCTCTGAAATTGATATATCTGTTGTTAATCTTAAGAAGTCACACCATATAGTGCCTAGCAAAATAATGCAGTTATTTTTCCATTTGACAGATTCTGAAAGTAGGTGTTAAAATACATGTTGAAAAAGTCCAGATTTTCCATTGTTATCACAGAAAGATTCATAAATATTTTTTAAGTTTGTCTGAGACAAAGGTGTCAACAATCTTTATTTGTACATTCAGAGAAAATTCATTTCCCTTTGTCTTCAACCATATAAGTATAATCACCAAATACTCCATGAAAACAAGAAGGTCTTTTTTTTCCTTTTCAGATCATCATGTTCCATATGCAAAAGGCAAAAAATGACAAAGATGCTGGTCGTTGATTTAATGCAAGTTATTTAAAAGACTGTATTCACCCATAAATTCCTGTGTTTTGAGATCTGCTGGGAAAGCCCTTCATTCTGTCCCACCCTTGCAGATACTCTTGATGAGCACACAGTAGATGGCCTTTTCCATGGTTGCTCCCAGGCTCTGGAATTACCTTCCCAAACGCATTAGAATGGCACCTTCCTTAATACTTTTCCTCATACAAGTAAGGAACTTTAAAAAAAAATGCAAGCAGGCTTTCCAGAACAGATTTTTAAAGGGTCTTGGGCCATGTATAATGTGCTGGATTTTTATCTGATGTATTTTAATGGTTTCTGTTTTAACTGTCCTTATTTTATTTTTTCATAGTTAAATTACTTTTTAAATTTTTGTATGCTGGGAATTTGTTTAACTGTTGGACACTACCTTGAGACTGGAACTGGGAGAAAGTGGAATAACAACAACAATTATGCATTCACATATTGATTAAACATAGATCTCCTAAGAGTGCTTAAAGCTATATCTATGTCTATGTTAGTCTGACTCTGTTAAAACACCCTTTCCCAATTTTGGCTCACTATCCTTTTTTGGGTGTTGTCCTAGCAGTTCCTCAGAAGCTTAAAATGCTTTCTTTCGTGAAATTTCTGGATGTGGTCCTGAACTTGGCACTACAGCTCAACATCATTTCTCCCTCTGTACAAGAATGAGGTCTGGAAGCATTGCTCTTCAATCTCCTTTCTCTTCAGCACAGTGTCCCAAAGTCAAATCAGAGAGATGGCAACACGTTCCTCCCTCACTCTGGTAGAAAGGCAGGGGGAAATGACAGTCATTAGGAGCGTAACCACTGCAATCAAATGGGGAAAGGAAGGGACTGGTTGAGCATTTTTGTTTCACCATTTATCCCAATGTCTTTTCAAACATTTTTTTAAATATACAACATTTATATCCCCCAAAGTTAGACAGAAGCATATACTTACGTTGGAAGCAGTGGAGGCTGATGGGTTGCATGTCAGTGGTATCATGAATCCACTCTAGGTTTTAGTCTGAAATTGAATAAGATTTCCAAGGTGCTGAAGAGATTTTTTGAGGTAGGGTTCAAAACCTTAGCTAGCTAAAATTGAGAGTGGATTCATCACCTCTCTGACATGGGAGCCACCAGTATTTGAAAGTTGTTTTGGAAGGCCTAATCTTAGGAGATACCTTTGGCTTCCTCACTGATTAGATTTTGCACCAGACTGAAGGTTTTTTTTTTTAGGGTGAATATATTTCAGATATTGAGTGAATTACAGTGCATCTGGTCAGAAATCCAGAAATGACTGTCTTTATATTGCCATACTGCCAGTGTCCTTCTTCAGGGAGGTGGCCTAGGGAGGATATAGTCTGAATCCTATTGATAGTCCTAATTAAAGTAGACTCGACATTAAGTAGTAAATCAGCCCCTGTGTAAATTTCACTGATGGAATGGGTCCATTCTAGCTGAGAATAGGATAAGATTCAGGCTAGCATCTTCTCATGATTTTCACAAACGCAAGGACTAGCAATAAGTGCCTCCTCTTCCTCTCAGGTAACATGAAGTTCTGATCTGGAAATCCCAGTAGGTGTTGAGCCACAAGACTAGCATCTCAAAAATGCAGATGTATCATACTGAATGAGATCAAAGCCTGAGCTAGTCCAACATTCTGTTCACATAGCTGACCATGGACGTAGGACATGAATACAATTACATGTGGGACTCTTATCTACACTTCTGAACAACTGATCTACAGAGGCACATTGTCTCTGAAGCACAGAGCTTAAGCCTAAGACTAGTTGACCTTCTTTGGCTAGGAAGTGAGTACGCCTTTAAAAATCAAACAGCTATGTCTTACAGATAGTCACAATTCTGGATGTAAAATTCAGCATCTCTGTAAATTATGCAGAATCACCATTCATCCTGTTGCTTCTACAACTGTTGAACTCCTGCCAGGTGATGTTTTATTCTCCCTCCAACCTACGCCTAAGCCAAAGGCTTAGACTACAATGACTTGAGTGATGTCTTCACATAAAATTAACTTTGAATTTACCAAGTGCAGGAGTTCATGCCTTGTCATGTTTGGAAAGTCTGAACTGTGGGGGGGGGTGAGATGCTGATTTATTCAGCCATAAAACCAAAGAGGAAACAAGATGTAACAGTCTTCCTTTTTAGTATTCAATCAGCAGTTCTCTTTCCCATGTGGCTGAATGAAGTAGGAAGCTAGAACTACTGTTTGTGCCAATTATTCTGTTTCTCAATGATGTCATAGATAAAGTTGTAGCTATGGGAAGAGCAAAAAGAGGGCATTGCCCCACATAAGAATTCTGTATCCCCAAATGACATTTTCTCTCAGTCTACAAATTTCTAGCGTTGTGGTAATTCAAAACTTCAGATGAGTATTTAGCAATAAAGTTTTAAGCATCCAAAGAAAACAGACCAGCAAACTTACCAAGAGAATGAGAGCGCAGCAAATATTGGTTCTATATGTGAAAAAATCTCCAGTGTCTCACCTTGCAATGCTAGATATTTTAGTAATGAAGGGAGATTTCCCTGGGGAGGGCAAAATTCTTACTGGAGGGGCAATGCACTTGCTTTGCCCCCTTCCATGCAGCTATACCTGTACTCACAGGGTTGATTCATGTGCTTCCCAGCCAGTGTATTGTAAATCACCCTGCAGAGTGTTTCTTAACATTTGGTAAATCAGTGATCTTTAGCTCTCTCCAAAAAGTTAAATGATAGGGCAAGGGCAGACCACCAGTACCAATATGTTTAAGCTGACTGCAATATTGTTGTTTACAGCATTGATGAGTTAGATAAACTTTATTAAAGCCTCTCTCTCTCTCTCTCTCTCTCTCTCTCTCTGTGCGTGTGTGTAAATTTTGTGACAGAGAAATGGACCACACCACAACTACACATGATTTTCTCAGCTGGGTATGCAACTTGCAGTCTTCCAGATGTTGTTGAATTTCCACTCCCATCATCCCACACCACTGACTATGCTAGGACTGATGGGGGAGTGGCAATCCCACAAAATCTGGAGGGTCACAAATCATTGATACTTATTTAATAACAAGCCTACAATGAGGATTTCATTGATTTGGACAAAAAGAATGGTTCACCTATGTGTATGGATTTCACTTCCTGAAGATAGGGAAGAGTCATGCCAGATAGACAATGACAGGCTAACATCCTGAATGGTTTGATATAAACCAGTTTCATATGATCTCTGCAGGCTATCAACATCTGCTCCAACACATTTTCCCTTATTGATGCAGAATTGTCAAATGGTAGTTTTGGGTCCCATATTTGATTGATTACTCCATCTTTGTCCCAATCAATCAATAGCAGTCAGTTGTCCAAGAGCTTTTAGGACAGTAGGGACAACTGTAAAGGTTGCAGGGGTTATGTCATTCCTAGTTTTATTTTAGGCTGATTTTCAGCATATTTAGTGGAATCACTTTTTAAGCTATTCAAGGATCTTGGGAGTGGGGTTCTAGGAATGAACCTATAGTGTTTTGTGGCAGTTTAACCTTTTTAGGCTTTTGTGGGTGAATAATTTGCCTGTGATTTTTTTTTTAAATGGAACATGGGGCTTTGGGAACCTTTGGAGGAGCTTCAAGAGGTACTGTCCAAAATTTTACCACCCAACTAAGACTCTTAATGATTATGACATGAACTCTAAGGCCTACTGAAATCAGTGAGCTTTATTCTGCTTATGATGTATTATTCTGGATCCAGGAAAGGTAGGTGTGATGATGTCCTGAACTGAATTGTCCTATTCAAAGTTCCAAGCACAGATCAATTTTCCTTCTCGGTTTTAGAAGAGTATTTAGGGACATCTTGTCTCACAGAAACCTAATGGGGTGAAATTCCTTGAGAATTATGCAGCAGTCAGACATATTAGACATTGCTAGGCAAAGTATATTAAAGTGATGTTTCAAAGTGTTTTGCAAAGCATACTAGCCCAAATTACAGACTTTGAATTATACTTGTCATTTGTGTAGCACTTTTTACCCATTACATCCACTTATAGCTCATCCTATTTTGTTCTGCTGTGAAAAAGAAGCTCATGTTGTGGTCATATGGCATATCAGCTGTCAGGGTCAATAGGAGAATTCCATTTGTTGATTCAGTTAGCTTACTCAACAGTCCTGTAATGGCATGTTCTTATAAAGCATGTATCCTATTCAGCATTTTGTGAACAATTACAAGCACTGTAAGAGGTTCTTTGAAGATGTTCTTTGCTTGCAGTGTTGTCAAATCCAAGTATAAAATTTAAAAATTAGCAGCTGGACTGAGCAAGCAAATCAATCACCTGGGGGCCACTCACACTACAAAATTGTAGTGTTATCACTGCACTTTAACTGCTATAGTTCCATTCTATGGAATCTTGGGGTTTTCAGTTTAGTGAGGTACTGGAGTGTTCAGGCTGAACTCTAAATGCAGCACCCTACTCTGCCAGTTCTAGGAATCTATAAGATAGAACTATGACAGTTAAAGTGGACTTAGAGTGCTACAATTCTGTAGTGTGAATGGGCTTCTGGTTCCAGTCTTCCATAATGAATAAAATCATGGGTGGGCAAAATCCTGCCTACAGTTCATATGAAGTACTCAGTATTCCTGTGCCACCTGACGGTCCTTCTTTCTTTAAAAGACTTTTCATGGCTCTGAGGGTCAAGGTGCTGTAATTTTTCCTCCCAACAAGTTTTGATAGATTCAAAACCACAACCAGCTTCTTGTTAACATTCTGCTTTGAAAAGAGTTCCCTTGACCTAATACAAACTGCAGACAAAATGCAGTGAAATTTCTCTCTGCCCCCAGAGCAATTGGGGCAGGTAGTAAATGAAGTAAAGAGCCTTGGGGTCCCAGGTTGCTATTGGGGGTTATGGTGGGCTCTGTAACCTCCAGAGATCTAGTTCTCTCCAGGTTGAAAACTGATTCTCAATTTGCATCAATGCCTTTAAATTAGCATATGCACATTTTATGCAAATATATCCACTGTTGTTGCTGTTTGGCAATGTACAAGTGACCAAAATAACAAAGTAGGTAGATCAACTCAGAATCAAGATGAAATTAGCATACTGGCAGTGATATAAGGAACAGTATTATTTTTAAAATGGAATGAGTGGGAAGAAATCTCTTAGTGTAATAAGTGGATTGTATGATAGACATTAATTGCATTCTGACAAAAAAAAAATCCAGATTGAAGTGAAATAACAGGCAGAAAAAAGATGTTCAACATTGTGCTATTACAACCTTTGCTCTCTGACTCATCTTAAGTTATTCTTATGATTGTCTTCAGTTGCCCATCATTTCCATGTGAGGATGGGGATGAGGGGAGTTTCTTGACTCTTTCAGGCCCTTTTCACATGTCGGGGAGGAAACAGGCAAAAACAGGCTAAAACGGAGCTTACCTTCAACCGAGTAAGTCCGTCGCCATGTGGAGCAGCGCGAGCTCGCTGCTCCACACTCCTCCAGCGTCGCAGATGGCAGCTTCTGGTTGGTGGAGGCTCTCCACCAACCGGAGGAGCTCGCCAGCCGGAAGCCCGCCCCTGGCAGATCTGCAGGCATGCACTTGCGCGCCTGCAGATTCACTTTAGAGCCAGGCGACGGAGCGGCACGGGGCTGCGCGCTCCGTGCTTTTTAAAAACCTCTAAAAAGAGGTTTTTAAAAAACACGGAGCCCGGCTAGTTCCAGCCGCTCCCGAGTGGATTCTGGTGTGAAGCTACTAAAAGTAGTCCATGCCAGTCCACTCTACGGTGTAGACGACCTCCGTGGGAGGTCGCTCTACACCGTTCCCCCCCACACATGTGAAAAGGGCCTCAGTTTTCAATAATGATGAAACGTGGAATCAGTTTCTTTCAAAAGGAGTTCCCTTCCCTCTTTATTTTAAAATAAGGAAGAAAGGGAGTGGGGAGAATAACTGGTAGCTGGAGAGAATCATGTCCTCTAAAGCTACTTAATGGCAGTCATTCTGTTGGCTTATTTTATTAATCTTTATTTATTGACTGAATGCATTTATTGAATTTATATCCCACCTTTCTCCCAAAATGGGATTCAAGGTGGCCCTCCATGAATCATTAAGCAAAGGTTGGACCTGTCCTCTGTTGAAGATGCTTTGCCTATGGATTTATTTATTTATTTAGAGCATTTATACCCCTCCCTTCAGCCAAAAAGGCTCCTAAGGGAGTGTACATATTGTTATTTTGACAGTTCCCTGCTCTCAGGCTTACAGTCTTAGAAGATATGAAACACAAGGAGAGGGGAATGACAGTAGGGAAGTAGATTAAGTCCTGTTCTCTCCCTCAGAGGCTAAAACAATGGCAGTCGGTACGGAGAAAGAGCCTTTCCTACTCACTGAAATCAAGACAGGATGGTGCTGTACTTGGCTACTGATCTCTCCCTGTTCCTCCCATAGCAAGACTTCCTACATCAATTGGAAAGCTGGACTAGATATCCTATAAACCTTCCTCCACATTTATCATTCTGTGGTAATTGTGGAAGGTATTTAGAGTAATGATGATAAATTCTCCCAGCACTCCAACCCACCACAAAATCTTCTGTCCTCCATCACAGCATGATTATCTCAAAAGGAAAGAAATAATAACACTAACAATAATAAATGTTTCTTATACAAGGAACACAAGATCCAGCCATTCTCCCTCCCTCCAATTTGAATAGATTCAATTGGATGGATGGATGGATAGATAGATAGATAGATAGATAGATAGATAGATAGATAGATAGATAGATAGATTAGACCATTTAGATAGCTTAGACAAATCCCCACAGGATATTCACAGCAGATAAAGGTACAAGTTGCTACTAATTATGCCAAGATTGTATTATAGGTGTGTGCGCTGACATGACATTAGCCTTAGACTCTGCTTCAGTATGATACAGAAGATGATCTGATTTAGCTTAGACCAATTTGGGGCCATCGAGTTTGATTTGTGGTGTGAAACTGACTCAATATTCAGAAATATTTGGTTTTCACTGGAAAAAAATGGCTATAAATTGTTTCTCTTTATCAGAATTGGATGAGGTTGGCAGCAACACCTTCAGTGGGAATTCTACCCGCAAAATAATAGACAAATAAATACGGTGTGTGTGTGTGTGTGTTATGCACTGTATATTTTTATTTTTTGGGAAAAAAGCAACAATAGAACTGTCAATAACATTTTTTGTTATCTTGATAGAATTGGAAGAGTAATCATTCTCTTCTGAGAGAAGCAAGATTGCCAGCTTTCAGATAAATAGATTCAGACATATAGATTCAGCAATTTTTGTGCACAATCAGCCTTTATATTTCAAAGGTATCCAAAACAGGAGGTATTTATCTCCCTGTGTTCCTTCTGGAACATAGTCCCCCAAAATATAGACAGTCAATATGTGGTGAGAAAAAATGAGACTATACTAGTGAAATTTGATTTGATATTGTTCAACCACTACGAGGCCTGCAGGTTCAGTGGGACATTTGTGGAAGGAACAATGCATCTGGAAGGAATGTTCATGAAGGGGAACAGCATCTGCTGGCCAATTTCCCTTTAAAGACATTCCATCTACCATATGAATATCAGGGGTAGGGGTGGGATGGGAATTATACAATGTCAACACCATGGCATTGTTCCACTTTTCTGTCCTCCAGTTTACTTCCTACCTAAGGAGAGGGATCATATGCATACTGCTGCTAACTGGGGAGAAAAGAGAAGTGTGAGGTTGGGGAAGCCTGTAATGCAAACTACTTTGGGAGGAAAGCAGCAAATTCTTTTTCATTTCCTGAGCAGGCATTTAAGGGCAATGGGGTATTTTCTATGGATGTTAATATTTTAACTTGTACTGTATTTTACCTTTTAAATATTGTTACACACTCAGCACTTAGCTGCATGAGACTGCATTTCAGAAAGTAAAATTCAGCCATGGATAGGTTTATTTTAATCAAATGCATCTTAGATGTGGTAGCCACAACTGTCAGATAGCAAAAACCTTTTAAATGTGAGGCTAACTAAGTGGCCTATTCATTTACCCAATCATCCTCAAATGGCAAAGAAATATTATCACATTAAATGAAATATCTTAAAATTGCCTTCTTCCAATGCTTGGAAAAATTACATTTTGTATTACAAGGCCTGGAAATTCATATGTGGGACTCATCATCCCCAAATATTTTTTCCAAGATGCTTGTAAAAATGACTGGGCATTACAGATTGAGTGCTTGGGACCTTAATCATATCTTACAGGCTGGGGCAGCTGGTGACTTCCTTTTCAATGAAGCTTAGAATCCATTCCAGGTTTTAGTCCAAACTTTAGAGGAGCTATCCTTTTTTTGAGAAGTAGCCTTCAGAACCTTGAATAATTCCTCTAAAATCAGGACTAAAACTCTGAGTGGATTCATCCCATCACTGACCTGCAAGTCACCAGTTGCCGCCACTTAACTGTTACAGTAAAGTTTATTCTGTTTGTTTCAGTAAACAAAGAAAAAAACCCAATAAAAACACATAGGGAGAATGTCATGAGAAGTAATTATATCATCTGTCCAACGTATGTAGTATCATTTACAGAGGAAGTTGGTACTGTGTAGTATAGTCTGGGGCTGAATCATACAGAAATGGTTCCCAGAGTAAAACAGTGAGATATCAGTTGGACCGCATTCATTCATCAAACTGAACAATCACATCAAAACCTTTAGAAATGTTCTTTGATAGACAGAAAACTCAGAAAACATTAGTGCAAACCATCCAACAAAACAGAATTTCTGATTACTAGAAATGTTTGAAACAAATTGGCATTTTTGGATGTCATACTTGAAACAGCTATCACAAGTTTTGCCTCATAGGTCCAAACAGAGCAGAGAGAGACCAAGCCAAGGCACCAACACTCATTGTTCCATGATTCACTAAGAAGTTTCCAGCTTAGATGGTACAGCAGAAAAGGTGTAAAATTGCCTTCAATTACCCCACCATCACCTTAATTAGGAAACACCAAAGTGGGTGCTCCAGAAAGTTCTACTGCTCTACTAGCTCTCCTGCCAAAACAGGAAAATAGCCAGCCACCATCTGACCTTCTCTGAAGATCCCCCTCAGAGAAAGGTAAAACTTAGTTGTACGAATATCTTCAGATAACTAGCCAGCACAAAATTTGAAAGCCGGCCAGGCCTTAAAGCCTGGATCCGGGATGGTCTTTTTGAAGGAGGGTTGCTTTTAAAAATGGCAGCCAAATTGCTGTATCTAAACTTGCAGAATGCAGACTGTTCTTCCAGGCAGCACTAAGAAAGCAGGAGTTCTTTACTTCTCATTCCATGCCAGAGGTCAACCTCTACCTCATCAGGCCCGATAAACAAAATCACCATGTAAACAAAAAATGATAGATGCGTCTTGCAAAATACATTCTTCAAAAAGAAGTTAAATTATTTCCCTCAACCCCTTCTGAAAGAGGATCAAAAAAGTTGTGATCATAGAGTGATAATAGGAGTGATATTTCAGGTGGCCAGGGAACTGCTTCTCACATTGCCAGATATGGCACTTTAAAATGTTAAGCTGGAGATAATGTCACATCTTGCATGCATAAATGCTATTGTAAAACTTTGGGAATCAGGCAGTAATCCACCAAATATATTTCCTTGAAATGACTTACAGAAGCTTGGAGTAGAACTGCTGTTTTTGATGTGAAGATAAGCTTTTTTTTTTTCCTTTTTCATTTGCTAACTAATCCATCTTTCATTAAATTTTAAAGCACCTGTTATATTAATGTAATTGATTTTCTTAGTGCTATCTGTGGAGAAATTGTTTTCCCAGGATTGTTTGTGGCATTTTCTGTGGAAAAGGTTAAGAGGTAGAAAATGAAGCTCACTATTTTAATGGTCGGATAAAATGTGGGGCATTCAATCTGTGCTTCTGATGTTTCTGAAGGGTCATGGGTGATAATCCCTTTGGCCTTACCCATTTTCAATTTTGAGAATTTTTCACGCTAAATCCCTCCAATTTTTAAAGGTTGCTTCTCAGCCACATACAGTGGATGGAAGAGTTCTGCATTAGTTTTGCTTTCCTGCCTGGACTACTGAATGCTTCAGGATTAGGCCAAAGGTTAGGAGGAGGCTAAAAGGTCAAGTGTGGTATCCAATGCCTCACATATCTTTTCTAAGTCAGAAAGAAAACAATAGTCAATATAGCATGGTGAATACTTTGGTTTGATTGATTGTTAAAACAATGTTATAAATACCTATTCCACTTAGAGATGTAGAAGTCTAGAAGAGACAGGATAAAATTTCACTTTCTGACATAAATATTAATGGGAGGACTGACTCAAAATGTACTAGACAAATCAGATCTGGTAGTAGATGTGAAAAAAATGGGTGTGATACTGGATAGTTATGACTGATAGAAAGGCATTAGGTAAGCAGGGCAGGTCCCTGGATGTTTTGCTATCTCATTTGAATAGGACAGCAGCTTCTCCATTACATGTACAAAAGCTGACTGGACTGGCACTAGAACCTTTCTTCAACACTGGTGATAGGGCAGCATTTTCCACTGCACCTGTGGTACAGTAGGCTAGAATATGAGGTGCAGTATAGACCACATGGAAAATAACTCTTCAACATCCTGCTACCAACATGTACTACCTGAGATTACCATTTCACGGTGCCTTGTAGGTGACATCCAAATTCTAGCTACAGTCCTAAACATGCTAACTAGGGTGTACATCTCATACTTCCCAGTTTTTCACATTTATTAGCACAATGCATGGGAAAGGGTTGTAGCTCATACGTAGAGCACATGGTTTGAATACAAAAGGTTATAACTTTGGCATATCCACACAGGGTTGGAAAAGATTTGTGTCTCAAACCCTTGGAGAGCTGCTATCAGCCACTGTAAACAATATTGAACTAGATGGACCAACAGACTTGATGTAAGGTAACTTCTGGTAGCTTTTGTTGCTGTTTATCTGTTTGGATTACATGTTAACATTTTGCAGCCTGGAATAAATTGTGTTATAATCATTGATTTTAGTGGATCTCTCGTATTTGCCAATAGGATATGGGCCTAGTACACTCCTGCTGCACCACTCTTGGAGTGGGCTATTCAACTGTTTCAACTTCTACCTAGCACATTTATATTCTACTGGAGAGATCTACTAAAATCTCTCATATTTCCCAATAGAAACTCTGGCAGATGTCCCCACTGGGTTGCTCACATGGACAGCAAATCTGGACTTCTGTCACTCACCTTGCTCCACAACTTTCAACGTCTCCCTGGGTTTAGTAACCAAAGGAAGTAAGCTTATTTCCACAATGGATAATCAGATGTAATTTCTGTTCAGTTCATGGTGCAACCAATTTCTCTTTCAACTATTAAGATAAAAGTCTTCCAGACAGAAGTGTAGAATAACAGAACAATAAATGTTTCATGACTAATAGTTAAACATCTAGCATCTATACAAATTTCAGTTTACTAATTCAGAATCATAGAATCATAGAAATGTAGAGTTGGAAGAGACCACAGGGGCCATCCAGTCCAACCCCCTCCCATGCAGGAACACCCCCAAAGCACTCCCGACAGATGGCCATCCAGCCTTTGCTTAAAAACCTCCAAGGAAGGAGACTCCACTACACTCCGAGGCAGCATATTCCACTGCCGGACAGCCCTGACCATCAGGAAGTTCTTCCTGAGGTTCACATGGAATCTCCTTTCCTGCAGCTTGAATCCATTGCTCCTTGTTCTGGTCTCTGGAGCAGTAGAAAACAAGCCCTCTCCCTCCTCTACATGGCATCCCTTCAAATATTTAAACATAGCTATCATGTCCCCTCTTAACCTTCTCTTCTGCAGACTAAACATACCCAGCTCTCTAAGTCTGTCCTCATAGGGCATGGCTTCCAGGCCTCTCACCATTTTGGTCGCCTTCCTCTGGACCTGCTCTAGCTTGACCATGTCCTTCTTGAATTGGGGTGCCCAGAACTGGACACAGTATTCAAGATGAGGTCTAACCAAAGCAAAGTAGAGTGGTATCAGTACCACCCTCGATCTAGACACCATACTCCTATTGATGCAGCCAAGAATTGCATTGGCTTTCTTGGCTGCTGCATCACACTGCTGACTCATGTTCAGCTTGTGGTCTCTTAAGACTCCTAGATCCCTTTCACGCATACTGCTATCCAGCCTAACAAGGTTCCTATGAACTCTTTCTTCAATACATCACTACATTTGCAGCTTCCATTTTATTTCCATCTATGGCCATTTCTGCACCACACTGTTATAGTGCTATTATTCCACTTTCAACATCCTATGGAATCCTGGGATTTGCAGTTTAGGGAGGACCTTTAGAATTCTCAGCTAGAGAGATTTTTGGCCTCAGTAAACTACAAACTCCAGAACTATAAACTCCAGACTTCCACAGGATATTGAAAGTGGAATAATAGCACTATAACACTGTTGTGTGGAAATGGTCTATATCTTGATCTTATCCATTGCTATCTATAATTCTATCTCTATCTCTGTTTCTGGCCCCATCTGACAATTGAACAGTCAAACCTTTCCTTTTTATATTCTCTCCCCCTCAGCCCCCTTTCTCAGCATTCCAAGAGCCATGATTGACTAGGTCCGTTCAACCCCTGAAGGCTAGTGATTTAAATCTTCTTCACAGCAAGAGTGAAGTGAAGAAAGGTGTAATCTTTCTTCAATAGAAATAGACCAATAAAGCAATAGAGATAGAGACTAGTAGTTAAGGTTCCATGAGGTTCAGTTCCTTCGACACATTTCTTTCTCTTTCTCCTCCTCCTCCTCCTCCTCCTCCTCCTCCTCTTCCTCCTCTCTGGCCATTTCCATACCGGGCTTCTGAAACGGTGCAGAGCGACCTGTCACTGAGGTCTTCTACACCGCAGAATGGACTGGCATGGACTACTTTTTGTAGTTCCACACCAGAATCCACTCAGGAGCGGCCGGAACTAGCCGGGCTGCGTGTTTTTAAAAAACCTCTTTTTCGAGGTTTTTAAAAAGCACGGAGCGCGCAGCCCCATGCCATTCCGTCGCCCGGCTCCACAGTGGATTTGCAGGCGCGCGCAAGTGCGTGCCTGCAGATCTGCCAGGGGCGGGCTTCTGGCTCACGAGCTTCTCCGGTTGGTGGAGAGCGTCCACCAACCGGAAGCTGCCATCTGGGAGGCCGGAGGACTGTGGAGCAGCGAGCTCACGCTGCTTCATGTGGCGACGGACTTACCTGGCTGCGGGTAAGCTCCATTTTAGCGTGTTTTCGCCCGTTTCCCCCCCACATGTGAAAAGGGCCTCTGTCTCCAATATGAAGTTAAGTCTGTCACAAATATGAAGTCAGCTGTTTGAAACTGGCATGAGACCTGTTGAAATCAACCCTGTTGGGGTGGTCTGGAAGAAAAAGTAATGGTGGCTTATTTTGTCCCAGATTCAAAAACAGAAACTTGGTGTCTTTAAACCTACACTTTTTCTTTTTCAGAAGGGAGTCAAGTGTAACGGTGTTAAATCTTGCCATAAAGAGCTTTATTTTTAGCATGTTTTACAAGCAACTGCCTCCCAAAGCCACTAAAAATCCTGTATGACTTTGGATGTGGATTTCTTGTTATCTATCTATCTATCTATCTATCTATCTATCTATCTATCTTTTTTTTTTAAAGGCTTGGATAAAGAAAAAATGTCAGTCAAAATAAGATCATAGCTATTCTAGGTCCAGTTCCTCTTTCATTTTGGTATGTGGGTTTGTGCATGTGTGTATGTGAATATTATGTGCTATGCCCTGTGAAGTCTTTCTTCAACATAGCCACCATGATGTTGCACTAGTATTCTGGGAGATCAGGATTCAAATTTCTGCTCATTCACGGAAACCCACTGGGGTGACCTTGGGAAAATCTCGCTCTCTTAGCCTTAGAGAAAGGCAATGGCAAATCTTCTCGGAATGATTCTAGACAACAAAATCCTAGGATTGAGTGACCGTAAGTCAGACATAACTTTCTTCAGTTCTGCATTGACCGACTCCTTAGATATCAAAAAGAAAAGACTATGCCTGGAGGTTTCAGCATTTGCCCTCTCTCAGCAAAGGACATCTAGAATGAATAAAAGGAGTGGCAGCAATAAAATCCTATACATGTCTACTTAGGAATAAGTTCTATTAAATTGAATGAGGTTTACTCCCATTTATGTGTGTAAGAGTATAGTTCAAGACATGAACAGATTGTGATACAGCATAACAATATGTAACTCCCCTCAAGATGTATGAGATGTATGTATAAAAAGCCTCTGCTCATATCAGGAGTTGAGAGAAATATTGTGGGATGAAGAGAGGGCATTTCTTCACTACAGTTATAGTGGTATTAGTCTGCTTTCAACATCCTATGGAATTCTGGGGTTTGTAGTTTACAGAGTTCTCTGGCTGAGAATTCTAAAGCCCCCTCCCTAAAGTGCAAACCTCAGGATTCCATAGGATGTTGAAAGTGGAATAAAAGCACTATAACAGCGCAGTGTGGAAATGCCCAAAATGTTACATGGAGCCCCAAAATAAAACTAGAATGGGAAAGAACAAAATCTGGAACTTTCTGTTTTTAAAGTCAGTTTGGATAGCTTCAGTGTCTTGCCCAAGGTCACTCCATCCTTATCTCATACCCAAACTATCCTAACCTTACATCTTCACTCAGTATTGTCTACTGATAACACTACAAGCCTGCCTTTGATTCATCTTGCCCAGAATTGCCATTTGTGTTGGCCAGGCAACAACAGGTGACAAGTAGAAGATTTTCCCTCAATATTTTCCCTTGAGATAATTTTATCTAGTGGTATTGGGATTCAGCGCAGAGTTTAGATGCAGAAAGCATCTGTCTTACTCAGTGTCTAACAGGGGTTATAGATGCTCACAAGCAGCATGTCTAGTACAGAAAAAGAAAAAAAAATTCATTGTACCTTGCACATCTTCAGGAATAGTGTTAGGACTTGCTTTACATCTCATTGGCCTTGGCTTTCAAAGAGACTGCAGCTTCCAGACAGTCAAAGAACAAAATGCAGAAGAACCCAAACAGAGGGTTAAGAAAATCCAAATAATCATTTCTGTATGTGATCGGTAGTTAGGATTTTCATTTTCCATCCTTGCCACACAGTCTCACCATCTAAACTCAGAATCTATTCATATCCTCTCCCTTTTTCACTCATTCTAAATTATAGAAGAGAGTTGCTTTTAGGGATTTTTTTTCCCAATAGTTTGTATGTTCTAGGCTCACAAATTAGCATGCAAACAGAAAACAAACAGTATCATATCCTTCTATCCTTTGTTAAATCACTAGTATTGTTAATAGTACTTGTATGATGTTTTGGCCAAAACATGAATACAATCTATAATTCATCATTACTGTAAAGAGCAGAAGATGGCGTACATGAACTAAGATCCTATATAACAGCATAGGAACACTGGATCCCATAGTTCCATAAATGTTTGTGCAGTAGGCACCTAAGACTTTAGCTCATCTGTTGTGCATAACAGTCAAATGGTTCCCCATCCACCAAGTCAAAAGTGAGGATTCTGTGTGTGTGTGTATGGGTGTTTGTACGTACACATATGTGCTTGTGAAAGGACTGGTTGAATTATGCACCATATTAACCAACTCTCTCTCTCTCTCAAAAAAAAAAAGGCAACCCAATTGCAGAACCATTTTTATACCAGTGCCCCTTTGGGATTCTGGTCATGATTAGCCCTGAAGTGAGGCTGATAGAGAGTGAGTGGGCCAAAATCATCTGGCTGAGTGAGACTTAAAAAACCCAAGTGTGTCTAGCAATCAGAGACCAATATCTAGTCATAGCCCAAAACTTTACCACTATACAACACTGACTCTTAGGTCTCTGACTGTATATGCCAAAATATAAATGTTTTTCCTCATTACATCTCAACTGTAAATAAGTCCATTGATGATAAATGTACAGATGCCAACAAGGCTTGGATGAACAGTTCATGACAGAAAAAATCCAAAATGTCTCCTTTTACTAATCATCATTATTCCATAAAGCCGTCAGTCTCTCGTCTACCTCTGATCCCACATGTACTTCATCACAATCTTCTGCCTTTCATCAAATGAGGCCCTGGGTTGATCTGTCCTTTTGCCCCAAAGCAGGTCACCTGAGTTCAGGGATAAGTTGTAATAGTGCAACATAGAGAAGCCTGCTTTGTATCTACTTTTCTTGCTATTCCAAACTGGCATCGGGCCTCCCAGATTAAAAGCAGCACATGTGCTTTGCACTAGAGGAAAGAAAGAAAGAAAGAAAGAAAGAAAGAAAGAAAGAAAGAAAGAAAGAAAGAAAGAAAGAAAAAGAAAGAAAGACTTCTCTTATTTTGGTTCAGTTTTACAACTCTTTCAGATATAATGGGTAATCAAGGGATATATTGTTATGGAAAGACTTTGGAGTTCTGTAGCTCAGCAGAGCCTTAAAAAATAAAAATCCAAAGAAATCCAGACAGCCAGTGAATATCAATAACCTGCCTGTGAAATAGTGAGAAACAGCACATATGTGCTTCATACACAAGGAGGCTTGAAGCAGAAGAAACTTACCTGTCTGGGTCTGGATCAGGGTAGAAATAAGATTCGGAGCATTAAACTTCCTTTGAAATCTCAAGTGATCTCAACTGTGCCCCCCATCACCTTTAATCCTGTGTTATTGACAATATCCTGCCCATGACTACACACAAATGTTTGTGTGAAAAGAGAAAGGAATTTGCTTCCCTTTGGAGAATTCAAAACCTCACTTGCAAAAGGTTACATTGCCCAGAGTGATTTACACATTTCATTCCTCCACCCCCCTCAGTGGCTTTTCAACCACCTTTTAATCTAATTGTCAGGCCTGCTGAAGGACAACCACAAATGGTGTGGAAGACGTCAAAATAGTGTGTGTTTTGAGAGACAATGCACGCCACAAGTTTCCTGTTGAAGGGGAATGCCGACCCAAGTCATTGTTTTGACAATGCAGCCAGTTTGATCTCAGGCAAACAAAATCCATTTTACACGGGCTAAATCCAGACCTCCTGGAACAAAAGGAAAGCCAGCTGCTAGAGACTGGCTGTTTATCTTGAAATCATAACTGGGGAGATGGGACCAACAACAATTCTCTCTTGACTTCTGTGTCACGCTGTGATGAGAAATGCTGCCTTTTGTGCACCTATTAGATTTCATGTAATTAATTACTATCTTGCTTTATCAGACAAGCTTCTCAGCACAGGTCAAAATTAGAATCGGTTCAATCGCATCTATTTTTTAAAATTTATTAACAATATAAGGCTGAAAAGCACAAGACTTCACAGTTTCTGACCTCCTGTATCATTTGCTGATGGACTTTCATCATCATAGCCATGGCTCCCAATCTGATCACCCAAAACAAACCTTAGGAGCAAAGCAGTCACATGAAGCCAAACAGTCCTGAAGCACTGGAAAGTGAGATGCTCAACAATGACATACCTTGCCCTCTCCTACCAGCAAGGTCCTTCCACATCTGCTTTTCACATTGTGTCGCACTGGCAGGAGGAGACTGGATGCATCATTGTTTAGAGGCTCTCTCTCCAATGGTTCAGAACTCCTTTGTTTTGTGCAGCTGCCTGGCTTCTAAGGTGGGTTTGAGGGGAGAATTTGCAAACATTGCAATATTAACAATGGTAAATGTGAATTGCAGTATTTACATGTCTGGCTTTCAACATCAAAAATATTGAACAGGATGCCAACCCTACTTTTTGGTTTCCATTTTGAAGTAAGTAAATTGCTGGTTAATAGGTTGGAACTATATAGTTCCATTTTATTAAATGAGTGACTTCAGATTATTTAAACTATTTTTAGACACAAGAGAATATCTAGTATATTTTAGGAGGTAGAGACACTTTTGCCTTGTATCTCCTTCTCCTCACCCCCTTTTTGAGAAGAAGCTTTGAAAGTGAATTATTAGAAACCCTAATAGAATAAAAGACCACCTTTGGGCATTCTGGCTCCTGTTTGTGAACAACAATCACTCTTTTTCAGCAAAGCAACAACTTTGGACATACACCTTGCATCAAAATATGACTTTAAAAGCATCACTGGCTGGGGGTTCCCATTTCAGTGGGAAGGTGAATTCACTCTAGATTTTAATCTGGGCTTTAAAAGAGCTCTCCAAGGTCCTGAATCCTTTTTCTACTTAGGGTTTGGCACCTTGGATACCTCATTTAAAAGTAGCCACAACCTGGATTTACATGCCTGGTAGGAGCCACCAGTCAAAACCATCCCTGTCTGCGAGAACAGTAATAGTTATCCTCCAGTTGACCTCATGAACTCTCTCTCTCATTTCTTTCCTTCCCTGTCTCTCTTTTAAAGGAAACAAGATAAGTATTCCTCCAAACATCTGTGGTTGTATTCTTCCCTGAATCCTTCCAGTGTTAATAATATTTCAGAACCAAAGCAGTTTAATACAAACCTCTTTGCCCTCACCCACCCACCCACCCACTCATCATTATCGTGAGTCAAACAATTGGTCCAACTAGCTCTGCATTGTCTACTTGGATCAACAATGGACTCTAATGTCTATAATGGGGAAGGGGGCAGCTTTGGTTGATCCAGGAGGCAATCTTCTGTCCCAGAATCTTCTAGGAGCTCTACAAACTTTCAAAAAGGTCACCCTTCCTCCTCCATAAAAAAGAAGCAACTGGAAGTCCACTTTTTAAATATTAAACATTGTGAGGGGGCCCTACAGCATCCTTAAAAGTAGACAAAAACGACACCTCCGGAGTCTTCAAGAAAAGGCAATCCACCAGTGGGGTCAGAAAAAGCGAAGGCCAAGAAGTTCATAGTAGCCAAGGGCTACTAAAAGTGCTGGGGAGATTGCTGCAGGGGTTGTCAGGATCACACTTTGTCTGCTCCTGGTCTACAAAGTGCCTATTCTTGTATCTTGATGCCTGTTCTACTAAGCAGGAAATTAAACTCAGAGCCTTTTGTATTCAATGTATGCTAAAGTTCCTCCATCATCTTGAATCAACATGTTACGGTATGTGATTTATTGTTTACTAATGGAGGCATCAGTAATGGTTGTCTTTAAACACACTGCAGGAAGCTAAAAAGAATATTATGGTGATCAGATCAATAGAAAGAAGGTCCAAAATCCAAAGCGCATTGGATGCTGAACATGTTCCGAATCTTGCTGACTTGACTTGCTGACATCTTGAAAGCTTTTCAATTTTTCCAATTTTTTCCAATTCCAGAAAAGGTCATTAGGGGTATAAGCTTGAGAAAATACAAAACTAAAATGTAGGAAAGCTACTGAAGACATAGATGTTCTTAATTATACCCCAAGTCCTAAAGCGTGTAAAGAATTTCCTTCGGATCATTCAGTTGCTTTTATCAGAATAAATCACTATCATCACTGGTTCACTTGTGCGCTTGGCACATGACATAATGGTGTCAGAGGTGGCACAGAATACATGCAAACACAGTCAAATTCCAGCACAGTGACCCAAATTGTGTCTACAGCTGCCAAGCCAACTGGCATTGACATTGATCAGAAAGGGCTTAGCTCAGGAACGTATTAAGTAGTACCGTAGGGAGACTGGCGGTGACTTAGGGAAACAATCCTTTCATCCTTAAAGAGCTAAGTTCAAAGCCTGTCTGTATTATAATGGAAAACAAATTTGATTTCCTCATCCTAATGATAGGCCCACTTTGGAAAATTAATGCTGTTCAATTTCCTAATTGGCAAACTCTAGTCCAAAGGAACCTAAAGACTTAGAATGGGAGGGATAATTAATTTCAAAACTGATATATGTTGCCAGAGATGCTGGAAGAGAAGGGCAGGTCAGAAAGGGAGGTGAAGGTGATCTTGCACAGTTCCCACTGCTTACACAGGATCCTTGCAGTCTGGCATTCCTGACAGATTAGCTCAGGTCAATCAGACCATCATGTTCCAAAAACAGAAGGAAAAAAGATTTTAAAAAGACACCATCCTAGATCTGTCTACCAGCTAATAAACTATTTTGATGTTATTCAGTGTTTACTGGTAATTGTTATGCTGTTTTGTGTGGCATATTAAATCTATCTTTTTTTTTAAAATGAAACTTGGGCTGTTTTCTTATTTGGCAATACTTTATTTGTGCACTTTGGGAGGGCATCAATGATACCATCGTGCAATCATTTTCATTCTGTATTGTTTCATGTGTTGAAGAGTACCACAAAACCTTCCCTCTCATGCTTGTCTTCCATCTTTGGAAAGGGATAGAGTTTTCCAATGAACAGCAATCCTTCAGGTACCTGCCATACCTAGCTATCTGTTGTTAAGGACACACACATTCACTTCCACACTTAGTACTGAAACTGAGTGGATGACTTTGGGCACTGGATCTGTTTATGTGCTTTCAAGTTGACACTGACTTATGTCAATTTTATTCAAGGATTTTCTTGGAAAGATTTATTCAGAGGAGATTTTCCATTGCTTTCCTCTAAGGCTGAGAGAATATGACTTATCCAAGGTCACCCACAATTTTTCCATGGCCGATCAGAGATTCAAACCCTGATCTCCAAATGTCCTAGTCCAGCACTCAAACCACTAAAGCATGCTGCATCTCTACTATCATTTAATCTCCTTATGTTTGTCTTAGTTTTGTTTTAATAGCTTTAACTGGATTGTTATTTTAATTTGAATATGGTGTAAGCAATTTCAAAAGCTAAGATTGCAGAATGAAAAATATTTTGCATAACTAAATAAATAATCATGTTCTCTCCCCTGATTTAAATAGACTGCAAATAAAAATGCAGAGCTTTTGTGGAATGAGCCTTATAAAGCTTCTCTGCTACTAATTAATATGTAAGCGAAAGCCCAAACCCGATTAGCAATGTGAAATGGCACCTGACCCTTGTTTCAGAATGAGAGCATAGATTGATAATTAATTTTGTTTAAGTGTGTGGTAATGGAAACAGAAAGTCATTAATTTAAGAGAGGGAATAATAGCAATTCCTTCTAATTAGAGGTAATTGACTCAGAATTACCTAATCAAAACTTTCAAAATGAGCAGTTTTTAACCTTATGTTAAACAAATAACAAAATAAAATCAAGCTGAGATAGAAAATTAAATGTAGCATCTTTATTTGGGTCATGATCCAAAGCCCAGAAAGTCAGTATTCACTATATTCCTTCTTCACACATTGCATTAAACATAGACCTCCATAACACACAAAATATTCAGTGCATTTACACAATGCTTGCACTCTCCTTTCTGTAGATTATTTAGATTTAAGCTTCTCATTCTGTTGAGCAAACTAAAGTTTTAAGCATAGCTTTTACAGTCACTTCCCTAGTGAACTGTAAAATATTTGTAAGACCTGTTTATCCGTAAGTATGAAGATGACCACTGATCCATCTAATGATTAGATTCTAACCCAACCAGGGCAGTCCACTTGAATTGTCATTCCCTTTCCCAGGTCTCTGGCACTAGTCTTTTGAAAGCTTAGAACCCGAAATTCTTATCTGTGTAAAACAGGCACTCTACTTAATAATGGCTTTGCCCCACATACAGAATAACTTGTCTCAAATACACCCATATCCCAGCTGACAAAGCCTCTGACAAAGAAACTGCTTTTTAAATAATCTTCTCCTACCACCCAGCTGCTCTTCTTTTCCTTTTTGTCCTCTGTCAAGTTGGAAGGTTGTTTGTTTATTTGTTTTGAGGGAGCAGGAGGAGGAGGGTATTAGCACTGGGAGGGTAGTGAAGAACTGGAGAAATACAGACTTTCAGTTGCCAGGTTGCAGCAGCATTCCTCCAGCGAACAGTGCAATAAAGCTTGAGCTGGGGAAGAATGAGATACTTCTCAGCCAATCCTATTCTAGTTGTCTGTGCCTGCCTACAATGGGCCAACTAAAACAGCTGATTGTAGAAGCCGTTACGGAGCATGCATTATCAACAAAACAACAGAGAAAATGGGAGAGAAGATAAGCTATCCCCAGCATGTTAAAAAAACCAGTAGGTTTGGCCACCAAAATAGAAATCAGAAGAAAAGTAGGTGAAAGACAAAACTATCCCTGGATGCAGTTTGAAAGAAGCCTTCAAGTAGTCTCTAGAAGGTTCAAAATCACTTTGTTTCCTTATATAAGGCTTTGCCTGACCTGGTTGTTTCATTTCATGTGTGCATACTGTTAACTTTGAATAAAGACTTCAGTGAAACTTATTTCACTTTCCTTCCTTTTTGTGGTATTGGAACCTATTTCTTTTCTTTCCATGTTATTTCTACCTCTGGTACCAAATTTTCCGTCAAAGCAGTAATGCCCAGGAGCACATTTACTTCTTTATCTAAAGTATACCTGTAACAATAATGTTGTTGTTGTTGTTGTGCACCTTCAATTTATTTCTGATTTATGACAACGCTAAGATGAACCTATCATGGGTTTTTTTTTGGGTCTGAGAGGATGTGATGTGCCAGGTTCACCCAGTGGGTTTCTATGGCCAAGTCAGGAATCAAACCTGGATCTCCAGGGTTGTAGTACAATACTGAAACAACTATACCATGCTGGCTCTCTAAACCTGTAATGCTATGGATTAAAGATGGGGAATATATGGTCTTCCAGATGTTGTTGGACTGAAACTCCATCATTACTGACAAGAGCTAAATGAGAACTATACAATGACAGCATGTGAAGGGGCACATGTTCTCTCCATCCCTGTTCTAGACTCATCCCTGTAGACAATGAGGGAGTAGCAGATATAGAAAAAAATGGGAAATGGCCATGACTTGTTCATAACCTTATTAGAAGCAATGAACTGGCTGGCCATAGTTGGAAGTAAGAATAAACATGTTTGTCAAGCTAAGCTTTATCAGCTTGTAAATCTACCACTGTTCCACCCTTGTTTCACACTGAACTGCATTGTTGTTCACCTCTCCATGAAAAATTGTGCATATTTTTTGTGTACATTTTTCAAAATATGCTAATTTTATATACAATTTAATTAAAATCTACTAACAATTAACCTTTCTCTTCTCTAGTTTTTTATCTTCTATGCTTCTCATATACAGCCATAAATTTTCTACCTTCCTTCATTATTGAATTGTTCAATATAAGCAGCAAAGGAGACCCAGACCTCCTCCCCAACAGAGCTAATCCAACTATAGCAATAAAGAATCACAGTTACTAAGGTGCAGGTCTTGACAGTCATGTAAAACACAAGACTAAACATTCATATTTTCAGTTTGTTTTTGCCCAGCAATGTTGCTTCAGCACAATGTGTGAGACACTGGAAGTACATCTGCTGACAGTAAGTGTAAAATATAGAGAAGATGTGGTGGCCAGATAGCCACCAAGTTGCCTCCCTTTCTTTCTCCTCTACCCAAGCAGTAATGGAATGCCAGGTGGAATTTGGAACTCTTTCTTTTCTTAACTGCTACTTGTGCTACAGCCTTACTGTCTTAGGTGACCTCTTATACTACCTGTATCACTATGCATAGGTTTTTAAAATCCTTCTGGAATCAGTCCAGTTAAAAGGCTCCTAGAGAAGCTATCATGTGGAAGAGCCAAACAAAAGCATACCAAGAAGACTGAAGCACTTAGACTCACCTGAAAGCGGTTTGAATCTCCATACATCAGGTAATTAACAAAATAGTTCTGTGTAAGTTTACTCAGAAGTAAGCCCTATTAAGTTCAATAGAATTTGCTTCCAGATAATTGGGTGTAGACTGTAGATAGCTGACTGCAATCAAAATTCTCTCGTTATTGAAGTAACAGACACAAACAGTTCACAAGCTTGTGAATGAAATTTTTGTCTAGTCACCACTGCTTTTAACAAAGATGAACACAAAGTGTGCAACTGATAATATACTTTAATAAGACATTTGAATTTGGATATGGTACCCATGACTCAAAATTTATTTCAGGTAATTACTGTTGTCCAGCAATTTCTATGATTAATTGGACACATAGGTCTTTCTTCTTGCTCATTGATATTTGGTCTTGTCTTTTTGTTCATGAAGTGGAAAGCAATAATGATAATCATAAGAAAAGTAACATCAACAGCCACCACCTATTAAGAGTAATACCTGCATCATATTGGGTTTCTAATTCTAGCTATTGAGCATTTAGCTCTATTTTTGGTTTTAAAAAATAGTGACAGTTCTGGTGAAATAATAAATATGACCATGGACACACAGTCCACTTTTTATATCCATTTAAACACCTTTGGTGGGATGAAAGAAAAGAATTTATTGAACAATGGGTGAGGATAACCCATTCTATGAAAACCTGAGGCAATACACTTGACCTCTTTGTCTCTCAATCAACTAAGTGAGGAAATTGGTTTAAAGAGACAGCAAGTCCTCACTGCAATCCAGATGGTGCACTGAAGTTTTACTTTTGTGGGCAAAATAACTGAAGCATTTTTTTTTTAAAAAAAATAATAATTGTAAGTCACTTTCATAAAAAGAACCAAATCACATCTGGACTGTCAACTTGGATGCCAAGTGTCAACTAGCAGAGATGAAAAGTAACCAAGTCATAACCCCTGCCCCTATTCAAATATATTTATAATGGCAGAGGTATGTGTGTGGAGTTAACCTTTAACTCACTTTAATTTTGTGTGTGTGTGTGTATATCAGAGAGAGAATGAAAACCCTATGCAAACTTTAAGGACCCCTTTGGCACTCTACAATCAGCCCAGCTGAATCTGTAGAACTCAGGAAAAGTTATTTTTTGTTGGATTTTGAAATTAGAATCTTTCAAGGTTTGAATGCTTACAGAACAATGAGACTAGGGATAGCATTCATTCAATAAGCATTTTGGACACTCTTCAGCACACGGTACAACCAGCTGTGGCTTCAGACATCTATGTTTTGAACACCCTTAGTATGAATACCCATTTTCCAAACATGTATATGAAACCTGCATAAGGAGTGGGTACCAATTCTCCTTACCCCAGTGGCCCTTTAGTGTTTGAGTTGAAAATCTGCCTAAAATCAGCATGATGAACCTCAACCAATAGGAGAACAGACCTCTATTGCTTGCAGCAAATGCTGTGTGATAAACTGAGATGGGAGGGCAGGAGACTTTATTTAGTTAAATATACTTTACTAAGTAGTGGATCTTGGATTTTGGCCCACGTTTCCACTGTCTTCTTGTTTTAACAACTGATTTTTTGTATCTACCTGTGCTTTACTGGAAATAATCCAAAAAAGAAGAGAAAAGAACACTAGCAAAATGTATACAGAAATATAGATACAAGATATGAATGAACAGAACTGTAGAGACAGCAATGGGATACTGTTTGATATGATGTGAAAAAAAATGTAGTACCACCAGACTACTATGAGTCTCAGTTCACTGCTGGATTCAGAGCTTAAAAGGTGGACTCAACTGAAGCTTGAAATCATTGCAAATACCCACATGTGGATAGATCTAGCATATGGCCAGGTATGTTTTTACTGATTATACCTAAGCACTTTGTGATAAGATCTGCCTTAACAATTCATTCCTAGCCCAAATCCCATGGATGCTGCAGTGCTTATGTCCAGCATACATTTGGCCTGGCATGTAGAAATCAGCGTAGTACAACAGAGAGAGGAGGAGGAGAAGGAAGAGGAGGAGGAGGAGGAGAAGAAGGAGGAGAAGGAGAAGGAGAAGGAGAAGGAGAAGGAGAAGGAGAAGGAGAAGGAGAAGGAGAAGGAGAAGGAGAAGGAGAAGGAGAAGGAGAAGGAGAAGAAGGAGAAGAAAGACTCTCCAGAAGATAGCAATTTAATTTGTGTGCAGAAGAATGGATAATAGACATCTGGCTTAGCAGCGTCGAATAGCGGCTGCAGCAGCATGAGAAGCAACTTTGATATTATTAGCAATTCAAATTCAGGTATCAAATCAGCACTTTATTTGAATCATTCATCAGGATTCGCTTGGAGGCTAAAACTTTCTCAGTTAAAACTTCTAAGATTTTTTCTAACCAAAACAACTTTTCCTCTCTCTTTTATGAGGTTGGGGGAAAAGAGAGAGAAAAAGAATGAGAGCAAGAAGCATTAATATGTTAGGAAGACAAGAAAACATATCAAAGCATGTTGTCCAAGTATATTAGGGTTTTTCTCTCCTCACATTTAAAGCATAATTGTAGCATTATTTACAAACTACAGAGTCCCAAGTCTAATCAAAAATTCTGTAATGGCTTTCTCAAGAGGCATTTCTTTTGACTTTAATGCACTTGGAGGACTTGCACTTATGTGCAAGCTTGGTGTTTCATCTTTGCTAATAGTCAGCAGCAGCCATTCTGTTGGGGATTTTTACAGTGATCTTACATGGGAAGAAAAAAAAAAGGAAAGAAATATGTCCAATACCTGCTGCCAACTATGCAGGAATTGTTTATTGCTGAGAGCTAAATCTAGGCAAATCTATATGTGAGAGTCATTAAAAAATGTGTAGAGAGCCAGTGTGGTGTAGTGGTTTGATGACTGGACTACAACCCTGAAAACCAGGGTTCAGTTCCCTCTTCAGCCCTGAAAACCCACTGGGTGACTTTGGACATGTCACACACTCTCAGCCCTAAAAAAACCAGGTTTGCCTTAGGGCAGTGATGTAGACTCATGTCAATTGACTCAGATGCAAGTTGAACATAAGTCACTTCAGTGACTCGACTCGGACTCGACTCGACAATAAATGACATACTGATTTTACTCTCCTTGAGACTTGTATATTTTTAGTGACTGACTTGCTGCCTTTAGTTCAGTAACAGAATACATTCATCCAGAAACTTTACAACCCTGAACAACACTTCCATCTATTTTTACCTACTGATCACATGACATTCTGTCTCAAGCCCAAAGTGTGGGTGCATTTCTCAGAGGGGAACAGCAAATGGGTTAGGCAATGGGCTTGAGGCAGGCTTGAGGTCTGCTCAGCAGGCTGTCCTTGCTGCATATCAGAGGAGCCTTCTAAAACTTTTCCTAAGAGCAGAGGTCTTGTCTCAAGACTCTCCTTAAGAGTGCAGGGTGCATTTCTTAGAGTGGAACAGCAAATGTGGGCTTTAGGAGGTAGGATCCTTCCTTCTAAAGCTTTTCAAGTTTCAATAATGGGGAGTAAGAAGGATCCTATTCCCTTCTTCTGAAACTGCAGACTCTTCTATGCCCATTGGCAAAAAAACCTCCAGCTTTGGGAAAAGGTAGTAAGAAGGATCTTATTTCCTACTTCTGAAGCTGCAGATGGTAATATTGCAAATGTGGAGGGCCAGCTATGCTTAAATTGTTAAAACTGAGTTTATTCAACTCGGTCCAGAAAATCTGGAATATAGGTTGGGGTATAAAGTTGGCTCCCAGTCTTGAGACTAGACTAGAAAATGTCTTTAAGGACTTGAGACTTAAGTTGAGACTTGAAGGTTGAGACTTGACTTGAGACTTGGAGTGAAAGACTTAAATATATCACTGCCTCTCCATAAGTCAAACAAAATTAAAGATATTCAACAACAAAGTATTACCCTTTATCTAGGTGTCCATGTCAATTCAAAAATTCTGAATTTAGACACTCTGAAAAGAGATAAAATGAACATGATAAACACCCATGTTACCAATCACCGTACAGAGCTTCCTCACTCTCATAGACTCTGTGTATGTGAGCTGGGAAGGAATATGAAGTGGAACAACAAAAGATTAATTGGCACTGTCCCTGCCAAATTCAGACAATTAGAGGGTATGACTATTGGTGGTGGTATTAATGGATTTATTTTCTTTTAGAAATGGGTGCTGCTTACAAGAAATGACCAGGAGAGGCTTTCAAGCTCACTGTTCTCTCCCTAGCCAGACAAAAAGGCTCCATTTTAGACATACACAAGTGTCTTGGCAGTGACGTTGTACAAATATAGCCATTTTGGGCTACAGACTGTGATATGACAAATTTTCCTTTGTAGCAGTGGGCCTGTGAAAAGAATCCATGGGCTGACCCACTACATCCTCTACTTTTATGTATCCATTTTTACAAAACTGGAATACCAGTTGTTTTGAAGAAAAATGCTGCTATTTAGGGCATAAACAAGATGCAGAGGGACCAAATAGCATTAAAAAGGATAATTTAGCCCCTGGGATACCTCTTTGGGCTAAACTGTTTTGTTCAGGGATGACTGTGGACCATACAAAAGGTTCTTTATGCAGTGATGTAGACTAGAGTCGATTGACTCAGACTTAAGTCACTTCAGTGACTCAACTAGGACTTGACTCGGCAAAAATTACACACTGACTCAACTCTATTTGCGACTTGCATATTTTCGGTGACTGACTTGCTGCACTTGGTTCAGTAACATAATACATTCATCCAGAAACCTCACAACTTACTGGTCACATGACTATCTGTCTCAAGCCCAAAGTGTGGACACATTTCTCCAAGGGAGCAGCAAATGGATTAGGCAATTGGCTTGAGGTGGGTTTGAGGTCTGCTCAGCAGCCTGTCCCCACTAAATATAGGGAGAGCTTTGTAAAACTTTTCCTAAGAGCAGAAGGCAAGACTCATGCCCAGAGTGTAGGGTGCATATCTCAGAGGAGAACAGAAAATGTGTTAGGTAATGGGCTTGACGAGGAAGGATCCTTCCTTCTAAAGCTCTTGAAGCTTCAGTAATGGGGAATAAGAAGGATACTATTCCCCACTTCTCAAAAAGCCTCCAGCTTTGCAAATGGGAAGTAAGAAGGATCCTATTCCTCACTTCTGAAGCTGCAGATGGCAAAATCACAAAAGTAGAGACTTAAATAGAGACTTAAATCTACTTAAATTGTTAAAACTGACTCTATTCGACTCTGTCCAGAAATTCTGGAATACAGGTTGGGGTATAAAGTTGGCTTCCAGACTTGAGACTTGACTCCAGACTTGACTTGAAAGTATCTTGCAAGGACTTGAAACTTGACTTGAGACTTGAGGGTAGAGACTTGAGACTTGACTTGCGACTTGGAGTAAAAGACTTAAATATATCACTGCCTCTATGGAAAGAGACATAAAGTCTTCATGTTTCTGAAATAAATCAAAGAGAGCAAACAATTTATTTGGCTCCATGTAATTTTGGAAATAAAGAGTTATTTCTAAAACCAGGTTGTGAAAACTATACAATGAGCCCTGTGCAATCACACATCTCATACTCTCCAACTGGCCTGATTTGATAAGAACAGCCCTCATTAATCCTCTGCTATCCCACTTTTTCAGCTATTTTTAAAATGTGCCTGTGTCTCCCTCTTTCTCCCACCTGCCTCCTTTGTGCTCAGCTTCAGTAGCTGCAAGCTGAATTCAAAGAGCAAGTTTGCACTCAATTAATTCAACAGAGGGGAAAGGAAATAAATGGCAGAATCTGAGGCAAAAACAAACTGCTGCAACCTTTTCTAGTTTGTGTGTTCTTCCTTATTAATAACTCTTCACATTTTGACCATATTCTGATATTGCTTGGCCCCATGTGTCCAACTTTTCATCTATGAAATGTTGAGGGGTATGACAGCTACATGCAAAATATGTATTTTTTCCTGCATACTTTTCATATCCAACTGCAACCTTAAGTAGATAGCACAGCACAAGCAATCCAACATCTCAAAAATCCACACAAATTATGGAGAAATTCATGGAGAGTTTGTTAAACAGTCTGCTCTGATTTCAAAAAAGTTTTCCAAAACAGAAAAAGGTCCTTTCTGCTTCTCTTCTTAAGACTATGGTGGGAACTTTCAAAGACATGTACTTTTCCTCAGTGAGGTTTCTTGCAATATTGAAAAGCTGAAATCCATCAAGGATGAGGATTATCAGTAACTATTCTTTACATCCCTACCTATGGGTGAACATGAGGCCTGTAGGCCCTACAATCCACATCCTTGTGTCTTTAAGGACTTGCTAGTGCTTTGACACATACTGTCAGTGCTTCAGGCTTAAAAAGGTGAAGTGGGACAAACCCTAACAGCTTTTATTGGCAGGGTGGTCTTTTTTTTTGGTTTTTTTTTTTGCTGTTGTTGAAGAGAGAGAGAGAAATTGTGGAAAGATGCTGGTTTAAAAAATCTAATTACTGGACTTGAGTGATTTTACTGCTTATCTGTGTTGTGGATTCAGTATATTATGTAGAAGCTGATCAAATTTGTTCTTCAGGACCTGCCAAATTACATGGCATGATGAACCGTTGTGATGCCTGCCAATGTATTTCATTCCTGACCCATGACACTCTTTGTTATTTCAGTCCTCCTGATCCTTTTTTGGGCATGGAATGATAATCTTTCTGGAGCTGTGCCCATTTACATTGCCATTCCATGTAGGAAGTGTTTGGGGTTTGAACTGAAGCTCGGTGAATTACTGCTTCAATGATGTCCTTTGTATGAAAGTGAAAAGATTACAAGATTGTGGATTCAGTGTTCTGAATGTATTTCCAATCATCCTTTACAGTAATCATCCTGCCTCATTTCAGCTGGGGTGACCATTTACTTACAGGCTACCTGAGTTACTGTTGGAACATAGAATTTACAACCAATAAGAATTGATGTTCCAGACAAAGGATATTTGAACTATGAGTCTATAGATGTCTGTCTTTGTAAAAGGGAGACTTCTACAGGTGAATCCTAAAACAAAACAAACTAAAAATGTTCTCTTCGAATAGGACCAAGATCAACTAGTAGAACAGAATTTACAATTAATTGTTAAAATAATGGAGAGGGTACTTGGATTAGTTCAGGACCATTTCTATTTGGATGAGAAACAGATGTACCTGCCAAATAACTTAGGTTCTATTCTGTGCTAAGGTCAAGGCTGTTTGTGGGCATACAAACTACCCTTATCATTAAAGACTGTTTTAAAAATGATTTCAAGATTGTAGTAGTTATTTTGAAAGGAGGATTCTTGTTTCCAAATTGCTATTTTCATTGAGAAGCATTGATACTCCAGCTCATTTATTTCTAACATATGGATGTATATTTCATTATGATAACCACAGAGTCAGATTGTATTTTCAGAAATCCTAGAAAGTGATACCTTTGTATCTTCACTGTGTCTTTAAATATGGGAGTGACAAATTCTCCAGAAAATTTTGCTGTCAGAAAATAATAGAGAATGACAGAGGAATATTGTCAATTTGTGGTATAGGTTTGGTTCACCTATGTCCCCAGAAGCTAAGGGGAATACAAAAACTCTGAGACTCATGTGATATTCTTTGCTGCTTATAAATTCTTTGGTGCATGAATAAGCACCAATGAACCTCATTATTATCTGTTCAGTATTAAAGTGGTGTGTGAACTGCATCACCATGGTCTACTTCGAAAGGCATTCCCATGTACCACCCTCATCTTACATGTGCTATAGGAAATGTGCAGTATTTGAATTATGGTATTTCTGTTGGTCTCTGGAAATAGTAGCAGGTGAATTCCATATCACTTAAGTGGTGAACCCACCCTGGATTTTAGTTTGAACTAAATAGATTCAATGCCTTGAGTTGTTTTTATCTGCCATCAAGTCAAATTAAACTGATGGTGATCATATGGACGAGAGACTTCCATGTCACACTATCGTCAATTGCCCTGCTCAGGTCTTGCAGATTCAAGGACATGTCTTCCTTGATTGAGTCTAGTCATCTGTAATGTGGTCTTCCTCTTTTCCTGCTGCCTTCTCCCTTCCCAACCTTATTGTCTTTGCTAGTGAGTCATATCTTCTCCTGATATGGCCAAAGTACCACAGTTTAGTTATCTTGGCTTCTAGTGAGAGTTCAGGCTTGTTTTGCTCTAGCTAGCATATCTGTAGGACTCTTCTCCAGCACCACATTTCAAAGGAGCTGACTTTCTTTCTACCAGCTTTCTTCACTATCCAGTTTTCACAACCATACATAGACACTTCTTTTCTTTAAATTTTGGACTCAGATCCAGAGCAGATTCACTGTCCCACTGACACAGAATACAGTTGCAGTTACCATTACAGATGGACGTTGTTCATTTATTTCATTTGTGTGAGAATGAGGAACTTCGGGAATTCCATCCCCCCCCCCCCCCCACTGAACAAGATAATGAGGATTTGTGTGTGATGTTGGAGCACTATGTGTATTTTGAGACTGCTGGGGAATATTCCTTTGTTCAAAAGTGTGCATAGTTTTCCTGCATACTAAAGAAGTTTAGAAGGTATTCCTGTGTTATATTTATTTATTTGGTTTTTGTTGCTTGGCAAACACATGTAGGAAAACTAGGTGTTTTCTTTACAGTGCAATAATTTTATTTGCATGAATTGCATAAATTCACACAAATTGCATACAATGTATACAATCTGGGCAAATATATGGAGTCCTGTGCTGAAAAATAATGTGTAGCTTTCCTGCAGAGATTTCTGCAGAAATACAATATTTCCTATCAAGAATCAGTGTATTTTAAACAAAATGTATGTTTTCTGTTCCCAAAATGCATTTTCTGCACAGAAGAGTCATGTATATTTTTGCACAAAGAAATTTTTCCCAACGAAATCTTGAAATGGGAAGAATCCCACTGCTAATCTTAATTGTTCCCCAGTTCCCAGCTTCCCAATATCCGTTACATGTTTATATTACATGTTTATAGCTGTTCCTCACCCTCTCCTATTTCCTTCCTTTGCTGCATCCTTCTTCAGCTCTTTTTCTCCAACTTAGGGATGAATTTGGATTTTCTTATTCTTGAAAATCCATATGAGCTTATCAGGGGTGTGGCTGTGTGGCAGGGGGCATAAAAGAAGGGCATTGGCCCAATAAGTATTTTTCCCCAAGCCGCAAATGTCTTGTATTGGCAGAAACTTAAAATATCTATTGATCATTTAGAAATGATGTGTAAGCATCCAAAGAAAAGCAGCAGGCAAAGTTACCAAGGAAAAGCAAGTACAGCAAGTATAAGAGCTCTAAGTGTGAATTATTCTCAGTGTATTTCTAAATGCTCAACTCCAATGTTTAGTTACTGCAATACTAGAAATTTGAGGGAGTGAAGGAAAATTTCACGGGAAGCAGAATTCATTTTGAAAGAGCAATGCTTATCATTTTGCTCTTCCTCGTAGTTACACCTCTGGACCTTACCAGTTCATAACAAACATAACGAAATATGGATCTGAACAGAATTTGCAGATGGAGATCTGTAGATCTACAAGTGTTCAATATATTTTGCACAAAAACAAAATGAATTTGAAAAATTCACACAGTTGATACATAAAATGCATGTGTTCTTAAGATGTCTGTGCATGGATATGCACACAAATATGCTTTGATCAGTAGGACAAAAATATCTGTACATTTATAAATGTGCAGAGAAAATGAATATATATATATATATATTGAAATGTGAATGGATTTACACAGAGATATGCGTGGAACTATATATAAATGTCTGTGAAGAGAAAAAACAAAACAAAACAAAACAAAACAGCCAACATCCTTGAAATCTGGAAGAGTCTCAAGCTAACAACCACAGAACTTTAATGAGTTTCACCAATTCATATATTGTTTCTGCACAACTATTCTTTAGCAGTTGTTCCTGCTTTTTGCTCCTTGTGTCCATTGTCCCATTCTTTTAACTAGCCTCTGCAAAACTTCTGTTTCCTGCCAGCCCCTCAATGTACTTACCTTTAGATACAGAGCAGCATTAAAATAGTTTAATAAATAAATAAATAAATTTGTTGTGTGCCTGCAAGGTGTTTACTACCTATGGCAACCCTAAGGTGAACTTATCATAAGATTTCCTTGACAAGATTTGTTCAGAGAAGGGTTGTCCTTTCCTTCCTCTGAGGCTGAGAGATTGTGACTTGCCCAAGGTCCCCCAGTGGGCTTCCATGACTGAGCAGGGATTCGTACCTGAGTTGTAGTCACATCCTCAATCCACTATACCAATCTGTCTCTCTTAAATAAATAAATAGTTCTAATTACTTTGATGATTTCTTACTTCAGAAATGATAAACTGCTTTTGTCACTTTTGTCCTCTGAGCAATTGCGGAATTTGGCCATCATACAAGTTTACTCAGGCAGAGTCAAAATGTTCCCCGCCAAAGGGATAATACCACAGGATTGTTAGAAATCTAGTAAACGTTGACATTCATTTGTATTGCAGACAGATTTTGTGAAAAACTGAAAATGCCAAGAGAATTTGGAAGAGGTTGTCATTCACCTAAATCTGATAGCTTCCTTCAGGGTGTCTTAGGAAGGTGAAGAAATATATATGCATTTGAGGACAATTCATGTAAAATTGTTAGCAGGCACATCTGAATGTCAACACTCACCAGATGTTTGACATTCCCTGTAACTGCCATTCCTGCATTTTGATTATTTATGCATGATTGTTCTTTTTTTCTTAGGAATGTATCTCCTTGCAGAAGTTGTAAAGATGAAACTGAATTTTTGAATGGGTCTCATTTAGTGATTTCTTTTGTTTCAGTCTTCATGCCACAGGCAACTACTGAATTTTCTAGTTCATCAGTTGGACTGTAACAGGAAGTTAAGAAGGAGTTGCTCTGGGCTTGAAGAGCTTCCTAAATTCTCATGCGTTCATAAATCTTTCACTGGAACATTTGTTTTGCTGCTGAAGTCCTCAAATTTTCATTCCCACCAATGCTTGCACATATGACAGGTGGTTTTAGGATTGAAAATTAGCATTGACAGTGCTGGAAGGTTGCTGTACATAACAAGAGGGAAAGCTAAGAATCTTGCTTTTGTTTTAGGGAAAGAATATCCTTATTTCATTGGTTTGAAGGTTGGCATCAATGATAAATTTGAGCATAAGATTCTATAGCCATTTTTTTCACTTGTGATATATAAGGACTGCCATTTTACTCAGCTTCAGACATTGCCAAAATCTTCTCTTTACAGAAAAAAGATTGATTGATTGATTGATTGATTGATTGAAAGAAGTCAATTATTCATCATGTATTTTTTTGACATGCAGAAAAATCCCTGCTCTAGTCCAAGTTAGGCTGGAAAAGGCCCACTTTTACAAAAAGTATTGTTTTAATTGAGGCCAAAGACCTCTTTAACTGAGAATTCTAAATATCCCTCCCTAAACTGCAATCCCCAGGGTTCCATAGGCTGTTTAAAGTGAAATAATAGCACTATAGCAGTGCAGTGCAGAAAGGTGGCAAGACAACCTTGACTTATGCCACCTTCGAATCATCTTGTTATCAACTTACGAGACCACCAAGTCAGCTTGTTACCAACTGGCCTGCTCAGGTCTTACAAATGCAGGGCTGTGGCTTTCTTGATTGAGTGTATCCACTGGCAATGCAGTCTTCCTCTTTGTTTAAAGCCTTCCACCTTACTAAACATTATTGCCATTTCTAATGAGTTATGTTTTGTCACATTCTTATATAAACGTATAAAGGATATTGGATTCTTTTTCTCCTCATCAGAGAGTGAAGATATCTCCAAATGTCAAATCACCCCATCCAAAATAAACAAACAAACAAACAAACAAACAGCTATGAGATTTTTCATCCATGAAAAGGAACACAAACAACAATAATGTGTTTTCAGCACTAGAAACACAGGCAAAATCAAATGCATGAAAGCATTACATTTTGCACTGGAAAAAAAGAATTGCCAAAAAGCAGTTTTATAGAATTTTCTTGAAATGTGAAAAATAACCCCCAAGTATGCAAAAAAAAGTCTTGTAATCATACCCTGTGAGGAAAAAAAAATTGTTAAAAACAATTATTGCAGGGAAACCACTGGTTTTGAGAACCAAAGCCACAAGAGAAAAAATAGCAGTCTTAGTTGTCCACTAGAAGCTGAGAAGGAATGGATCCAACCTGGTGAAAAGTCCTGTCACAATGTATCCGCCATCCCAGACCTGTGAAGTAGCGGGAGATGCAACAGAGGCTCCACTGATGATCTCATATTTTAGGTGGACACATATGGCAGGAGATGGTCTTTCAGATATCTTAACCCAAAATTATTTGGGGTTTTGTAGGTCAAAATCGGCACACTGAATTTAATTCAGAAGCTAAATGGAAGCCAGTCCAGTTTGTGTAAGACCTGTAAAGTAAAGTATGCTCTCTGGAGTACATTTTGCACTAGCTGTAACTTCTGAACACTTTTCAAGAACAACCCATATAGCTGCATGTTGTTGTTGTTGTTGTTGTTGTTGTTGTTGTGTCCCTTCAAGTCATTTCTGACTTCTGGTGACCGTAAGGCAACCTATTACAGAGTTTTCTTGGTCTGAGAGTGTGTAATGTCTCCAAGGTCACCCATGGGTTTCCATGGCTGAGCAGGGAACTGAACGCTGGTTTCCAAGGTCATAGTGTAGAAGCGGTTCGCACTGTTAACTCAGCAGGCGAGGGAGGAGAGAAGGGGTGGAGTCTCGCCCTTCTCTGTGAACTCAAGGAAAAGCAAACTGTTGCAGCCTCTCCTAGCTTATGTGCCCTTCCTAAATAATAACACTTCCATTTTGAACACACTGTGATACCGCTTGGCCCCAGCTATCCCAATTTTTATCTGTGAAAGTTTGGAGGTTGTGCATTAGTATATAAATTGTCTATCAGTCTGAGGTCTAGCGGTGACACATATTGATGGCACAATACTCAAGCCAATAGGTTCTGCCCAGCGTGTCCCCTCTATAAAGGAAGAGGGACAGCAGCAAGATGAATCATATGCTAGGCCTGCTGAAGCCTAGTGTGGGATGATGCAAACGCCGATCGGGTTCTGCATCAACATTCAATTATTTGTGGATCCTAACAGTATACTTTTATGGGCCAACTGTTGAAGGCCATGAACTGACTGGAGAGAAGAGGTAAAACACGTTGTTATCATCCTATAAAGTAAGTGATAACAGGAGCAAAAGAAAGAAATGAAAAGCAGCAGTAGTAAAAAGGAATACCAGTCTATAAAACTTTATTCTCCAAAAGTTTTGTGTCTATCAGCAGTTCTCCTAAAGGACTCTCGGACACTTGTACATATAGCAGTTGCCAAGTGGTCATCAAAGAAAGACGGAAGGAGGGAGGTTGGGAAGAAATACAGAGAGAGAGAGAGAAACAGACAGACAGACAGACAGACCAACTTTCCATAGGTTTTTAAAGAGCTGTGTGTGTATAGCAGGAATTCTCAGGCTTGCAGAACAAGAACAAAATATATTTGTAGCAGAAGCTCAAAATAATATATTCACAAGCCATTATTTTACTTATTTCTAACAGTACAAGTGCTTTCCTGTTAAATGATTTTCTTAAATATAGTTCAAATGTTCTCTACCTACTGATTCCTGCTGGGACAAAAGCTATCTATAAAAGAAAGGGATTTGGGCCTTTAAGAGGCAGAGGGAGGGGGAAAGCAAAACAAAGGGAAATTTTCATGCCACTTTCTAGGCACCTGTCTGTCCGAACATGATCATTTGTTCCTTACTTGATCTCCTGAATCAAAATGTAAGTCACAGTTAGCATTATAGTCAAGTCAGTGTGTAGTCTATTATTGTTACAATGAATACCATATCTGAGATGCAATTCAGTATCCTAAGGTTTTCAAATTTTTGTGCTATTTAAAGAGAAGTGTTTAGCCTTTAAAATGGTAGAGAAAACAACTAGTCCTTGAATAGACCTTGACTGATGATGTGTCAGTTTTTGTGTCACATCTGGCTAAGAGTATTGAGTACTCTACCTCTCTGAGATCAGACTTTATTCACAGATCCCAAATGTCTGGTCTACCAGCTAGTTGCTGGAAGACTCCTCATCACGAGTGAGGTTATTCCATATGAAGGTTGTGGGTTTTCTTCTGTTCAGGTGCAGGATTGCATGTCTTTAGTCTCTGATTAGTTTTTGTTGCAGTCCAACAGTTCAGCAAAAAGGAAGATAGGAGTTGGAAAATGGAGTCCCCAGAAGATGAGCTCGGCTTAGACTGAAAATATACTGGCCAGACTGCTCTCTCCTTTTGTCCTTCTCTGATTTATTGGTGAATTGGGGAGGTATCCTGGAGTAGCCTGCAGTTATGAGTATTCTTTACTAAATTCAGATGTGGTAGCTTGTGCTGAGCAGAGATTCTAATTAGACCTAAGGAATATGGTGTCTCTTACTTGGACTTACCTTCTTAAAACCTGTTTATATGCAAGTTCACTTTCAGTAAATGGGGAAGGGTGTATTTGGGAACTCATCGATAGGGAGCTTGCAGCGATGTGTGGTTGCTTTGGTATCATTCTCCTTTGCAACTTCTAATATTATCTCTGCACCTGTGTATGTAAAATAAACAAGATGTATTCCTGTCCCCCAAAGGAGGTGTAGGATTGCTGATTATTCAGAATGTAGATTTATCCTATGAAAGAACTCAACATACCTCAAAGAGGAAAAAACATTAAGAATTCTGCATTGATGTAATTATCTGCAATCATTAAAAGAACATTACATTTCAGGGTGAAATGCACCATATGTCCTTCACTACCTCGGCACAATGGGGTGCTCTGACAAGCCCATTAAGGTGGTCCCCCATTGTGTCTAAGCTTTGAGAACATATGGTACCTTTTACCCTTTTCTAATATTTTCTTCTGTGCATTGTTTTCTCTAGCAAAATTCAGCCACTTGTTTGAACATAATGTTTTGGTTCTATTGAACAGTTGCCAGATTTTTTTTCCCCAAAAAGATGGAAGAGGGGTCCCCACTGTACAGAAGGCCTGGAAGATTCTGTGTATTATTATTCAATGGTTATAAAATTCCAGAATCTGGAGTCAATGAACGATGCAGCTGTATGAAAGGGTAGCTGTATTTTTTTTCAGTGTATGGTTTATAAAAGCATTATGCTTTTATCAACACAATAAGGTAGACATTGAATATAGAATTACTGAAATAATATGAATAATTTGGCATTGGGCCTGTTGAAATAACCACTTGTAGTCAGCCCCATGGTCTTCTTGTTGTTATTTATTTCCAGTAGATTCTGACTTATGACAACTTTTATCATAGGGTTTTCTTGGAAAAGGTTTATTCAAAGAGAGCTTCTCATGGCCATTTTCTCAGTCTGAAAGACTGTGACTTGCAAAAGTTCACCCAGTGAGTTTAAGAAAGATTGTGCAAGGATTAAAATCCTGGTCTCCTAGAGTCTTAGCCGTGTATGCCAGCTTTGCCCGTTCCTTGAGATGTCAGATCTGGCCATGGTATCACTTGCCTTGGTTTTATCCTGGTTGGATTACTGTAATGCACTTTATGTGGGTCTGCCTTTGAGGAGTGGAACTTCAACTAATCCAAGAAGCCGCAGGCAGATTGTTAACTGGGGATGGCTACAAGGATCACAGAACTCCCTTATTGGAACAGCTCCACTGGCTGCTGGTTCATTTTCAGGGCAAAATTCAAAGTGCTGGTGATGACGTTTAAAGCCCTACATGGCTCTGGTCCATATTATTTGAAGGACCATGTTCTCCCTTACACACCAACTTAGGCTTTGAGATCTGCTGGGGAGGTCTTTTTCGCTGTCCCACCACCCTCACAGGTAGACCTGGTGGGAACACAGGAGAGGGCCTCCTCACTGGCTGTCCCCAGGCTCTGGAACACCCTTCCCAGAGAAGTCAGGCTGTCACCCTCCTTACTTTCCTTCCTCAGTGAAGTGAAGACATTTTTATCCTTACAGATATTTGATGTGTGATTATTTGTGGCCTGTCTGATAGAATGTGCTGGATATTGTTAATTGTATTGCTGATGTGTATGGCTGTGTGAGTTTTTAATTATGCATTTTAACTTTGTTTTAATTCTTTTGGACTGTTTAATTGTGTATGAACTTTTGTGTTCTGCGTTTTTTAACTATGTCTTTTAAATGGCCACTTTGAGTCCCAACCTGGGAAAAAAGCAGGATACAAATAAAGACAACCCCCAAAGGCTCTTGGCCTTCTCCTTCTCCTCTTCCTTACTTCAAGTGCCTCTTCACTTGCTGTCTTCAAGCCAGCCATGATCAACAACAACAACAACAACCACAACAACAACACTTAGGCCACTGTACCTTGCTGGCTCTTTCAGCATCTTACTATGAACAAATGAAATGAAATGAGAAAATTTAAACAGGGCCTCAATATATAAAAACCATTGTTCCTAAGTAGTGTCAGGAATAATATCAGTTATCTATAGCTACATGATTGAGTATAAAACAGTTATTATAGAAAATACTCTAAAGCCTTCAGTTTCTTCATCCTCTTTGGGATACAAGGATAAAGACTGGTCATGCTGAAGGCATATGACTATCATAACTGAGAAGTAAAGTTTGAACATTTGACCCAGAGCTGTGAAGGTCCATCATTTAATGAAGGGCCCAGTATTAACCCTCAAAGGCTCTTGGCCATCTCCTTCTCCTCTTCCTTACTTCAAGTGCCTCTTCACTTGCTGTCTTCAAGCCAGCCATGATAAGAATGAGGACAAATATCAATAGCCTGCTCTTTCAAAGATCTGTACCTCTCAACAGTGGTGCAGTTTGAGTCAAGAAAAACTGATGAGACAAATGAGTAGAGCTGGTGATGATGGCAATAGCTCATTCAAGGATGACAATCCTCAGCTTTCTTGCCTCAACAACTCTACTTCCATCTGAACTAAAACTGACTTGAACCCAGATTGGTAAATGAACAACCCATATCCACTAGACTATTAAGCTTTTTCCTATCTCAACTCTCAATTTCTAGCAGAGCTCAGAAAAGTTTCAGAATCCCTCAATCAGAATACTCCTGTGGATTCTGGGATTCTGTTTTTAGTGATATATGCATTTGTGATATTCCAACCATGCCACTCACCACTGCAACTCTAGAATGAAGCAAGGCTCAATTTTGCTGATGCGTGAATTTCACTTTGCATCACAATTGGTTCAGCTTCAATTAAATTACAGTTGGCCCTCAACATTTGCTAGGGTTAGGGGTGCAGGACCCTTGCAAAATTAGAAAAATCACCAATATCAAAATGTGTTTTTGTGTCTGTGGGAAGGGGGCTGAGACATGGTGGGGAGACTGGGAACCCAGGGTCCAAACCAAGTCAGGGAAAGGAGGGGGGGTTGGAATGATTGCCCCATAATTCCTCTCTCTTGCCCACCTCATTCCATGGGTATGTGTGAGCCATCAGGAGAGGATTTGTGGAGCTGAGAAATTGGGCTGCGAGCCATTCTTAGCTGACCAGGCAGTGGCTGGTCAAGGAGGAAGAGGAGGAGGAGGACCAGAGGCGGGTTTTGAAAAGGGCTGCACAGCCTGATTAGAGTCACTCTGAGAGGAAAGATTCCCCTGAATTAAAGTAATTCCTGTGGAGGGGGGCAGAAGTAAAAGAAACTCATAAACGATCAAATCCATGAAAGTCAAGTCTGCAAACATGGAGGGCCAACTGTATTTTCCAAAAATGATGGATGGATGGATGGATGGATGGATGGATACATAGAGAGAGAGAGAGAGAGGGAGAGGGAGAGGGAGAGGGAGAGGGAGAGAATAACTTGCTTCTTCACTGTGCCTATTTCTGAAGTTCAGATCTTAATGCTTATATACTACATTCTTCTCACCTACTCCATTGTGTAGTTGACTCTAACTTCAACCTGTGCATACTTGAGTTGCTCACTGACTAAAGTTACTTAGGAAATAGCTTTAACACATGAAAAACTGAATCTGTGTAGCAATTACTTGAGCTTCACTGAGAGAATGGAAATCTGATATTCCTTCGAACCATGACCATGACTGATTGTGTGAGCTATCTTCAATGAAATTAAACAATGTAGCTAAACAATGACACCCTTCGAAGAAAGTAAATATAGTGACATATGGTGACACTTGAAAGATTCACATTCCTGGGGGCCACTTTTCTCCAAACTGATGCCAAGTCTCCTATAGGAAAATAAATTTTCTGTGTTACAGCCTTCTGCCATGCTACTTTAAGTAGCGAAAAGCTTTGCAATCTTTGTTCACACATTTTTCAGTACTCTCTTTGAGGTCTGTTCCCCCTTTGGGAACACTTTCAGTGGGAAGAATTTTGGATGCCTTGTAAATGTAATCCACATTGATTTTGAAATCTCACATAGGATAGGTAGTAAGTCTGTCTGTCTGGTGTGTGGAACAGATTGATATTAGCCTTTTATGCAGAACTGCATAAATAGCATGAAGATACATACATATACATACACACACACACACACATACACAAAAACACATACACACACACACACACACAAATGTACTGTATTTTTTGCATAAGAAATGAAAAATATGTTGACAATCCTAATAGGAAGAAGGAACAATGTTTTCTGTCTAGAAAGTCAATATATTATGGAAAGTGTTAGATGTCTAGATTATGGATGTGAAAGCTACCTCACTGAACTTCGGATTAACTTCATTCAATTCACTTTTTGTTAAGAATGTCCCAAAACTGACAAACGTCTTAAGGAATGTGATGGAAGGAATTTGAAACTGAAAAACCTGGAAGTGGAAATAGTGAAATTGAGAGTTTCACCCACGTTTGGCTCTCAAAACTCTGGGATTTGTATCCTGGTATTTTGGCTTGTTTGTAGTTGCTGCCTTTTAGTTTTGTACCCGCTGAATTTGGCTATTACTGATTGTTGACTATTTCATATGGCTCTTTTTTTATAAGAATTTGACATAATACATTTCATCAAAAATTAGAAAAAAATAAAGTTTATTTTTTTGAAAGAAAAGAAAAGTAAAAACTGAATGAGGGAGAAAGCAAAATTTGTTCATCCATCAATTTCTGTATCTTTGGGAATGATGGTAAGTCTGTATGAAAGAAGAAAAATGGTCATGTGTATATGAGATCCAGGGTGATTTAGTAGTTTGTGTACTGAACTAGGATTCCAGGGTAGAGGGTTGAAATCCTCACCTGGCCACAGAAACCTAGGCCATTTCTGCATGGTATTGCAGTCCCTCTATGGGGACGGGATGGCAGCAGTCTGTGGCCTGCACTTCTGCATGAAGTCGCTGTGGTCCCGCTGCTATCCTGTCCTACCCTTCATGATTGCAGGATATTTGCTTAATGGATTAAATCTGTTAAGTGTCCAGGATTCAAACTACAGGAAAAGAGATTTCACCTAAACATCAAGAAGAACTTCCTGACAGTCAGAGCTATTCAACAGTGGAATATGCTACCTCGGAGTGTGGTGGAGTCACCTTCTTTGGAGATTTTTAAGCAGAGGCTGGATGGCTGTTTGCTGGGGGTGCTTTGAGTGTTTGTTCCAGAATGGTAGGGGGTTGGACTTGATGGCCACTGTGGTCTCTTCCAACTCTATGCTTCTATGATTCTATGATTGTACGTTGCTCCCATCCTTACCTGCCATGAGGAAGGGGAGGAAGTGCAATGGAGACACTTCCTTCCCCAGCACAGCATGGGAAATGGCCCAGCTGCACTGTGTACGGCAGGCGCACATCACTGATACTCCCTTCTGTGGGGAACCAGCTGAGTGCAGAGGGAAGCATTCCTGTTGCTTTCCCTTCCTGGCAAAGGTGCTGCCAGGATTGTGACGGGAGGACAATGGGATAAGGTAACATGCAGAAATAGCCCTAGTGGGTGACCTTTCATGAGGCATATTTTCTTAGCCTCAGCGGAAGGCAATGGCAAACCCCTTCTGAACAAATCTTGCCAAGAAAACCACATGGTGGGTTAACTTTAGGGTACCCATAAGTCAGAAACATCTTGAGGGCACACAACAAAAATAGATGTCAGCTGGTTTTTCACAGGCCAGGGGCCCAGTGCTGAGGGGAAAAGTACAGTTTCCTCCTCTTCTTCCTCCTTTTTTAGTCACTTTCTGGATTTTCCAGTGTTTCTATTCTCATTATTATTTTGAGTTTGTGTGAGTAATTGATTTAAAATGCTTGGGATCAGGCTGTTAGTCTTGAAAATGGGTTCACATATGAACTTTGTTGGCTACAGAGTATTGTACTGTTTATGTCATTTAGTCTTTTATATATTTAATTCATCTGGCACTACTCATAGAAATTGTGTAACAAAAAGGACTCTTTGGAACCCATCGTCAGCCAGTTTAAGCCAGCCTTGTGTGTTGGCCTACCTTCCCTTTAGAATTTGTTCCCTGTGTGGAAAAACTGAATCTTCAGAAGGAAAACCATGTTACCCCAAAACATAGGTGCCACAAGGTCCACGCCTAGATGCCAGTGCCTCCTTGCAAAAGTGGGGAATGAATTAGCTCAAAGAGGAGGCTTGCGAGAGGAGGCTAACTTAGCAAGATCTTACTACCAATGTTAACAGGCTCACGCAGGAAAAGAACCAGCTGAAGATTTCAAAAGTAAGCTAAAAATGTGTTTTATTGAAAGGAATTCACCCATACATGCACACTAAATACACATAATCACACATTCACACAAGAACTAACTGAAAGATAAAAGGGACGAAAAATTATAGAGAGACTGAGGGTTTTTTGGGTTTATAATTACCAGTCCAGAAGAGTAGTGAAGAAGTGGAAATGTGACTTAGATTTGTGTCTAAGGGCAGACAGATCAGGATTCAGAGCGACATAGTGGGGTCCAGCATTTCATCTGACCGCATCTGATTTCTCAACACCAAAGGTTTAATACGCTATGGCCATTTCCACACAGGGTAAATAAAACAGTGCAGTACGCCCCCCACGGAGGTCGTCTGCACCTTGGAGTGGACTGGGTCCAGACTACTTACCGTAGATCCGCACCTCAGTCTGCTCCAGAGTGACCCCAAGTGGTCCTCCATCGTGTTTTTGAAAGACCTGATTTTTCAGGTCTTTCAAAATGCCGGCACGTGCCATTGTGTGCCTGCTCTCCGATGCAGATTTGCAGGCTCACATCAATGCGAGCCTGCAATCTGTGGAGGGTGGGCTTTAGGCTGGCGAGCTTCAGCAGTTGGTCGAGACCCATGACCAACCGGAAGCTGCCATTTTGGATGCCGGAGCAGTGCAGATCTACGATCACGCACTGCTCCTCCTCACCCCGGACCAGACCACACCCACAGAAGATCCGGTGAGTAGTGGCAGGGAGTGATTCCCTCGCCACGTGCAGAAATGGCCTCTGTTTTCCTCCCTGAAGAGGTGTGAGTTGATTGCCCTCCCAGCCTAGGGGACAACACAGACAATGGGGTCTGGAATGGACTGAGTGTTTTCAAAGTCTTGGTTGACTGGGGGTTTCTGGGCTAGCTGCAGTAGGATATGCACACAGTAGGGGTCCTGGGCTCTGCATCCGGGCAATTTATGTTTTCCGAGGTTGGCATTGATAGGATTAACTCAGAGCCATTACATCAGGCTGTCTTGGCTAATTTCAGGGAACTTTTGACCTGGCCACACTGGGGTTACCTTTTGGCCTGTTTTTCAGCAAGGGTCCCTTCTTCCACATGGCTTCCAGTCAGTGTATATAATTTATATTTTATGCCAACACATCTACCAATTAATATATTTTGCCAGTCAGATCATATCAAAATGTGGGGGTGTACGGCCTGGTAACAAATCATCTGGAAATTGAAAATTCAAAGATGTGACTTGTTTTTTCCCCCCACTTGATGGAGACATCCTGAGCCCATGCATGTTGTACAGAGGAAAAATAGCTCTGATTACAATATGACAGTAAACACACTGAAGACAAAAGGAAGAACAGCTGCTTCCCCACCACAAATTTTCTTTATCCACAAAAAGACTTAAATATGGTCAGTATTGTTTCCATTAATGAAAGAAGCCATATGGGAATTGTTCTTCAGCGGAAGAAAACAAGCTATAGTATTTACTTAAATGAGGTGTAGAGATGGACAAATCTATCAAAGTTGCTTTCCATTTCTAAATTTCCCAGTCTTAAACTAATTTAATTCCAAACTTGATTTTTTTTTAAAAAAAAAACAAGCTTGCATGAAACTTTACAAATTTGATGCACGTTTCTCTAAAAAAATTGTATGCAATTTTTTTCTGAAGTACACACATTTTTAGCAAGTCCTAATATAATATTTTCCTTAATACTTTTTTCCACTAACATCTGTATTTTGTGTGCATTTTCTCCCATACATACACATTTGTACTGATTCTCTGACTGGAGAAGTTCATTGCAAAAGTTTTGAAAGTAAATTTAGTTTTGATTTGCATAGTGCTTTGAAAGTACAACCATAAGTGGATCTGTGGGTGCCCCATGGGGAGGCATCAGAGGCAGGGAAGGAAGGAAGAAGAGGAGGAGGAAGAAGAAGAAGGGGGAGATCTAGCCTGTTGCCCAGGATTCGATAAAGGAAGAAGGTGTGACTTAGGGGATTGTTCTTTGAGGACACTTGTTGCTTGATATAAGATAAAAACAGGTGCAAGGGTCTATGTGGGGGGAGGGGAAAAATGGAAACTCATTTCCAAAACATGGGATAGCTATATGCTCACAGTTAAAGGAAAAAGAAGAATTCAAACTGTGAGGTACTGAGGTTGGGGAAGAGACATCACTGCCATCAGAGGATGGACTGAAATGCAAATAAATTTTGCTTCCCACACTCTTCCCTGTGTTTTTATGAGGCGTGGGCTTTACAGAAAAAAAATCCTTCGCTGTGGAGTGACTCCTGGCTAGTCCCAAGATGACAGATTCTTTCATTTAAAATTGGCTCTTGCATTTCTGCATTATTTATGTTTACTTGACTATTCAAAATTAAATTAAAATGCTCTCGTTCTGTGTTTGAAGAAGCAAGCCAGCTAGACGGTGCTCCTAGCTATAGAAGGATAACTTCAAATAATCTCCACTTATTTTATAATTGGGAGTTTGGATTTACATCTGTTCAGTGACAGTACAGCTTGGCCTGAAATGTTAAGACTAAGTGGGAAAGAATAACAACCCAGAAGCAAAAGGTCATTCATTCTCAAAATGTATACTATACTGCAGATGAAACAACTTACTCTAAGAAATTAGTTATCTTATTTCCCTCTCATTCATATCAAAATTTATGACAGTTTCTTGCTTCATTTTTTGTATTTAAGTCAGGTGCTGTATTGAGAGAGAATACAACCTAATGATTTCCTTAAAAAAAAAAACTTCACAAAAGACCTTTACAAAATGCAAACTGACTCCATAGTTGTCTTAACTGTGATAATACTCTTTTAAAAAATCATATACTTCCAAGAAGATGATTACTTTTCTGTAGTAAATACAGAAAACCACTGACTTTCCCCATGCTCTGCATTGGCAAAGACCAGTAACCTCAAGTACACACAGCTGGATTTCAGTGATTCACAGAGATGTTGGTGACATTGAACTTGGCTTCATTTGAGAGCCCCCAAAATTAACTGGGTAATTAGATAGCATTTGGAAAAAATATACAATAGAAGTCATATGACTAAGTTAGTTATTAGATTATGGCAACTATGAGTAGTGCTGCGTCTGATGATGATGCAAAAAGACATTTAGCTGTTGATGTACTCAGAGGTGAAAGGAAAGCCTGAAGCTACACAACACATATTATAGGAACATAGCATATTAGAAGTATGGATCAGGGGAAGGTACATGGTAAAACAAGAAATGGAATGGGTAAACATTGCAACACTTGGGGTGAGTGACCTAGAATGGACAGGAATGGAACATTTTGAGTCAGATAACTATGCAGTATTCTACTCAGGAAATGAAACTGAAAACAGAAATAGGGTGGCGTTAATAGTGAGGAGAGATACAGCAAAAAACAACCAACAGATATAATGCAAAGTCTGACCAGATGATACACTAAGACTTTAGTGAAAACCCATTAATACAACAATAATCTAAATTTATGCTCCAACATTAGAGGCAGAAGAAGAAGATGAAAGATTCTGTGCTGGAGTCCAGAAAGAAATTGATCACACACCAAAATAGAACATGTTATTAACATAAGCAGTTAAAATTTAGAGATAATTTAAAGATAATTAATTAAGCCTAATTGACCAGGAGCCAGACAATGTCCCTGCACTGAAGGCAGGTCATTGTCAGGGAGGAGTGGAAAAAGATAATATCTGCAGCCAAAAAGAAAGAGAAGCCTCAATGGATGACAGATGAAACTCTTCTGGCAGTTAAGGAAATAGAAGATGACAACCAAAAAGGAAGAACAAGAGACCTCTTCCAGAAGATCCACGAAATCAAAGGAAAATTTAACCCAAAATTTGGGATGCTTTATGACCAGCGGGAGAGAACATTGTAATGACCAAGCAGAAACAGTACATTGAAAAACTATAGAAAGGAGATGAAGAGGTGACAGATTTATTAAGGAAGAACTACTTGAAGATACACTTACAGTTTTAGAAGGTTAAGTAGTAGCTTCACCCAAAGTACTTAGGAGAAAGAAATCTTAGAGGTCTCTTAGTCATAGGGTTACCATAATTCAAAGTCAACTTGACAGCAGTTAACAACAACAAATTAAGTGATTTATTTAGTTGGTGATTTGATATTCATTTCATCCCCCAGTGCCCTTCCTGGGCCAACACTTAGATTCCTTAGGGCTTTCACACTATGATTTACTCCAAATGGGGTAAAGTTAGTATGAGAGGAACATAAAATTCCCTCACCAAGTACTTTTCAAAAACCTTATTTAATAGTGGCTTCTATCAAAATGCACCCTTTATTCTCAATTTCCATGTTAGAAGGGAAAAGTTGTCACTTGTGAATACAAATTACCAATAACAACTCACCTATCATCTTTTTTTAAAGAATAAGCCATTTCCAATTACAAATTACTACCTCCTGTAGTAATTTGTGGGGTGGGGGGTGGGTTGAACATGCCTAAATCCAGAAAATTCAGAAAACACTATTAGCTTATCAATGAATTTTTAAAATGAACTTCACTATGCTGAACTCATTCTTTTGTTTCATTCATAAAGTGTCTTTGTACTGAGTGGAGCAAGAAAGACATTTTATTCTCATTTGGTTCTTTTTAAAATATTTTTTGTATTCTCCTGCCTCCTTCCTCCTTTTTCCTTTTCATTTGTGCTTACTTAAACTGACAATAAAGAGCTATATAATCTCAAGCATGAATCTTTGCAGAATATGTCTGCTACTTTGCAGTACACTACCACACTCTCTCTCTCTCTTGTTTTGTATGGTATAGGAATCAGCACTACTAGCAGCTTAGCTGTGTCCGACCTTCCTAAAATGGAATCAAACATTCATATCATAGATTTTTCCGCCTGTTCTTCCTTCAAAGAAGAAATTCCTCCACATCTCTACTCTTCATAATAGTAATAGCTAACAATTCCTTTGTCAGTTGGGTTGCTGGTCAAGAACACAAGAAGGATGGTCAGTTGATGTCTCATTAATGGAAAGAGATAGTTTGGACATGACCTCCTGATAGTTAGATAGCTCTGTGACTTTTAATGAAATATTCACCAGAACCTGAAAAAGTTAATGTCTCGTCCAAAGAAATTTCCAATAACAGTAGCAGTGGCTTTGTGATTTAGAAGAACCAAAAACCATGAATGTAGAGAATTTTCTTCTTTTGAGTTGGATGGAATTAAAGGAAAAGAGGCCTTTTTCTGGGCATCTGAAGCAGAGTAGTAGATGTGTTGGAATGATTCCTTATCTTCACATATAATCTACCTGTGTATTTGCAAATAAGGTGAATTTATAAAGACAGCTGTTGGCCAGTGGTTTCTCATACAAATAAAACTAAATCAGATATGATTGCCACCTCTGGAACTTCTCAGTGAGCTGTGGGCAAAGTAGCTCATAAAAGAATGAACCTAAGTAGTCATATGAAGACCTCAGGTTTTTGACAAATCAATCAAAGATGATCTATTATATAGCGCAGCTTATGAAATTCAAATGTATTTTTAACGCATTTCACCATATTAATTTGGGCTTTGGGGAAGAACTAAGTATTAATTATGGATCAAGTAGTGGAATCTAAGTTATGATTAAAGAACAATCTTTTCTCCCTTTTGGACCTTCTGCTTTTGGCAGGTGTGTGAGAGTTGTTCGCTCAGCTACAGACCTATTATGCAGCCTCAGCGACAACCCAGTGTTAAAGATAAATTCCTATGTATCATTCTCAGCCATTGTAAACAGAAATGGAGGTGGCAGACTGTGTATTAAGAAATTGTCTGTACAGATTTATGTGAAATTTGGCATTATACGGGAAATTGTTATGAAGATGGTCCATGTCAGTTCTGAGGTAGAAGTGTGAAGAAATGCTGTATTTCTTTAGCATTTTGATAGATTTAAACCTCTCTGCCACCAATAGTTATTCAAGTCCAAGGTAATCATGAAGCTGAAACTAACAAGAGCAGAAGATGCATGTTTTACATAATTTGTCTATTAATAAATACACTTTCCGATGTTTTTTTTTTATTTTTACCAAGCATTTTTTTGAAGTTTGGGACTCAAAGCAGCTTATAAGTTAAAATGATTACAGTATAGTTAAAAATGTACCAAAAATCAACATAAACAGCATTTTGGAGAATTTGACTTAGCATACAAAAATTGGAAAATGTGAAGTGACTCAGATAAGAGTTTGGGGAGGGGGGTAGTTCATTAGGAAAGTACTTACTTTGTATTTATAATGCCTTCAAACAGGGGCAGGGAGCTTCTGAGGATGTCTAGATAATTTGTGGCCTTTCATGAACCTTAACAGAACACACCCTGCTCTGATACTCACTTATTCCCCTGACTACACCAAAGGTTTCCCTCCAAAATAACAAATAGTGCCCCAGTAACCTCCGGGCAGTCATGTCCAGTTTGTAAAATTTATCCTTTTAGACTAAAATAGATCGAAGGAGGTTACACTTAAATTGTAAATTATTCCCAAGACACTTCCGAGGGTGTGGTTTTACAGAAATGGACAAGGGAACTGTGGCTTCTTTAAACTATGATTAGTGGGTAAATGCCAGGAGCAAATTATGGTTCAAATTCTTCACTTGTCCTCAAATCATAATTTAAATAAGGGATAATTAACTTCTTTAGGGGAACCAGGGTGGTATAGCGGTTTGAACATTGGACTATGAGCCTGAAGACCAGGGTTTGATTCCCTACTTGACCATGGAAACCCACTGAGTTACCTTGTAGGTGTCATACACTCTCAGTTCTAGAAAACCACATGATAGATTCTCCTTAGGGTTGCCATAAATGAGAAATGATGTGAAGGCACACAACAAGAACTACTACTACTACTACTTTGTGTTGGGGCGAAACATAGCAGCAACTGTGGAAACAGCATAGTGCAAGCAGGCTCCAGAGCATCTTCCAATTCTGTAGACCACTGTGAGAAAATGTTCTGTCCCAGGGAGGGGGGCAAATGTAGGGAAAAGTAGCATGTTTAGCATTTCTAGTGATGATTTCAGTGTCACTGTTTTTGGGGGGTGGCCCAATTTGAGAGCCATGTAGATAGTGAGGTGGGGGGAAAAAATTAAAGGGTTACCGATAGATAACCCTACGCCTCACCATAACTTAAAATAACTGCAGTTTCCTATATTTTGATATTGCAGGGGCCTGTAATTGATTTAAAACCATATGGAACTTGACCATCTCTTATGGCAAGAAAAAAAAATGTAAGGGAACATGTGTGTACTATGATATTAGAAGTGGATTTCCTCTTGCTGACTCCCCTGTGTAAGGATCAGTAGTGATTTATATTTTCCAAGATTGTAGTACAGTTGTCACTAAGGTCAAGATGATATTATTGGTAGCGTGTATATCCCAGGATTCAAAATAAGATTCTGTGAGACAGTTTTAAGGAACACAGAACTTCAAACATTTATTGTAACACTGTTGCTTTAAATGTGTCTTGTGTCTAAATGTTTATAAACAGCACACCATTCTTCTCTCTCTCTCTCTCTTTCAATTCATTCACCATCTCCCGTACACCCAATTTCTCAGTTCTCTCCTCCGCAGAGCTGTTCAAATCTCCAACCTCCCTCAAACACACCACAAATCACACTCCTCTTCTTCCAACACACACAGTTATGTTATTTTCCTCTTTCCACCAGCCCCTCCCCTGGGCTATCCAAGGTTCCATTTCACCAGCCAATCAGCTTAAACACTCTCAATTGCCAAGAAGGCTCGGTTGTCAAGATCCCCCCCCCATCAGGTTCGTCACACTGTCCTTCTCCCATCCCCAAGCGGCACGATCGTGTATTAAATCGTTGACAGGCTTTCCCTGTCAGTGACATATGATCTGAATTAGTATTTTGGGACAGTTTCTTCTTTCCGTCTAAAGTCATCATGGGAGAAAGTTGTATTGAGTGCAGACCCAATAGGGTATATGGGGCAAGGGAGATAAGGCCCTTTCTGCAGCACTTTCTCATCCTGCAATGGGGGCAGGAAAAGGACAGGACCGTAACAATGCTTTGGCATGATGTTGTCACAGTCCCGTCCTTCTCCCATCTCCAGGTGGTGCAATCACAGATTAAATAATTGACGGGTTTTCCTTATCAGTGACCTGCAATCGCACCACCATCCACCATTCTGTGGAACCCACAGAAATGCAACATCTGCACTTCCTGCCCCAGTGCAACCTGGGAAAGTATCTGGCTCCACTGCAGAAGGATGAGGCATGGCCATCACACTCCCTTCCAGCCAGTACAGAGGGGAGCACTCCTGTCATGCTCCCCTCCCAGCAGAACCACTGCCGAGATCCCTGCTGGACAACTTTGGGAAAAGGTAGTATGTGGAAAGGGCCCAGGCTGGAACTATTTACTATGTAAATATACTTTACGTTGATACAAACCTGGTTATTATCACCTCTTAAGTAACATGACAACCCATTCAATTTCTATTTCTGTCATCTATTTAGATGAAAAAGATTTTGACTGATGCTACTTTTGCTGATTCTTTAAGGTGTGAAAAAGAAGAGTGCTCACAAGGGAATAAGCAGATTGAAAAAAAAATTAATGTAATGCTATGTAACATCAATGATTTTCCAGACTACTTTTCCAAATGCATAAAACCAATGCTATAACACGGCGTCTTATTAAATTTTTTGGAAAAAGTGCTACCAAAGTTTATGGAATAATTTCAAAAGAAACTATAAAAATTAAAATTACACACTGTATACTATTCACAGCCAGTCCTCTATATCTCCAAGCAATATTGGATCAATACCATTCTTTTATGGAGGGGGGCATTGGTGGCTGACCCCTGTACAGATACTCCCTCTCTTTTAAAATACTTTGCCTTACACATACCATGAGAAGGATTAGCTGTATAGTAGTGTTCTTTGCTCCATTTAAAACTGGTTATAACATTGAGTTATTTCATATCATAATGAAATAAGCCTTTAGACTAGTATATGATTAATGTTACCAGGCATACCTTATTGTAAGGAATGGTATTTGTAGGTCAGAAACTATGTCCTTTATAAGACTGGCAAGTATCCCTTATTATAAAAGATGTCCCATATTTGAGAGTCAGAAAGATTTTCCTTTAATTTAGACTGAACAAGGTGCCAAAAAGAATCTAATGTTTGGGAAATGTGTGCATTATATAATTTATGTAATTTATGAATGTGGATATTATAGAGAAACACATGAACTGAAATCAATGCTTTCATTAGGTATATTGGTAGATCATCAACTTGTTAATAGCTGTTTTTTGACTGTCAGCCTTACATATCAAGAAGTCTGACTGCCTCTTATTGTTATTTGGAAAAACCTGGCAACATGTATGTATGATATTGCTGTTCCATGAACTGAAGGACACTTTGTCTGTGGGAGGAGAGTTGTATTCATACTTCCAATCAGTACAATTTTCTTTCTGTGAATGGTAGTTCCTTCTATTCTGTTCATGAAGTGGCAACCTTGTTGATAATATGTTATGAAGTCATTCTTACATAGAAGTTACCCAAACCCTAACCTCTTTTCCCCATTCATCCTCTTTAATTTATTTTCCCACAAATCTATGACCTTTAAATGTGTTAATATGTTCAAGAAATATAATTATTTTTTTCTTAAAAATAAACAAAAACAGCCGGTTACACCAGTCTTAAAGCTATCTCAAGCTGACTAAAAACTAGAAGCTAATTCAATGAACATACCCCATTATGGTCAGGAATGGTGGTACACAATATAACACTTTTTACTTGCTTACAACTTGTCCTGCATGAACATGGCCTTTCAAGGCCAAATGCAGATGAAGAGAAAAGACTCCTTGAGACAGCAAAGAGGCCATATCACGTCCTGGGCTTGTATCACCTTACGAAGTATCTGAATATTCCTATATTGCTGGTTGACCCATTCCCGTTAGTTACCTTTCGTTTTGTCCTATGACATCTTTCCTCAGCTTTCATTCACAGTTGGGAGGCAGAAAAGGCGGGTGGCTGTGGAAAGTAAGCACATAAGGAAAGTAAACACAAGAAATCTGCAGCTTGGCCATTAGAAATTCTCTGAAATTTTCACCTCTTTTGAAATATTTTTGAAATGGATGCCTTTAAGTTAAATGTGAATGATCAAAGAATGTGGAATAAATGTTTGGCACACCAAGTATTGTCAATGTAAGGCAGCATTGTTTCTTTATTTAGTTTAATTTGTGTTTTTATCTTTAGCTTACATAGCTATTTCTTCTCCTTTTGACCTCACAACAACATGGTAGGTCAGGATGCATAGTTCCTGTCATATCTTGGTCTGCTGGTTGTGCATTCAAATACGGTATTGTAGACAGTGTAGAAGTGCTGCTGTAGATCTCCCTAGGCTTAGTTGTAAAGCTATAAAGTATCCAGTTCTAACTGATGATTGCAACAATGTGTATGTTTGGAGCCTGCCTGTGTTATTACAAAGTATCACTTGGTTAATTGCTTATTCCCTACTGTTACAATGTATCTGGTGAGGGGGGAAGTTCAGAGTGAGCAAAAATCAAAGACCCTTTTTGCAGTAGCCCCCCTCCCCATCCCGGCATGGGGACAGGAGAGGAGCAGAACCACAAAAACGCTTCTGCATGATGTCATCACAGTCCCACTCTCTCCCATCCCCAAGTGGCATGATCACAGATTAAATCATTGACAAGTTTTCCCCATCAATGGCTTGCAATCACACCACCATCCTGCACTTACCTGTCCTGCAGAAGGACAGGAAGCACAATGGTGGTGCTTCCTGCCTCAGTGCAGCCTGGTAAAGTACACAGCTGTGTTGCACAAGGTAGAGATGTGTCCATTGTGTTCCCTTCCACAGGGAACCAGTCGAGTGCAGAAGGGAGCACTCCTCTGGCACTCCCTTCCTGGCAGAGCCACTGCCAGGACCACCATCGGAGGACTACACAAGAAAGTAGGGTGCAGAAAGGGCCAAAGTGTAAAGGTGAGAGTTGAGAACTTGGTTTGTCTAAGTTAAGAAGCAGGAAATATGTGCCTGCCTCAAGGATGAGAAGTGGGAACCAAATTTGGGTCTGGGAACTATCAGGAAAACTGGGGTAATGCCAGGATTCACCTATCACAATTAGGCATGTCTAAAATTTGGAACTATAGCTATATAAGGTGTAAGCTCCATATCTACTTTAGTCTCAGCAAACTTTGGAAGAAGGGTACTGTTTTGCCTGTTTTTCTTACAAATAAAAACTTCTGTCTACCTCAGAGTGAAGTTTGTGGCTTGCAGGTTATCCAGTACATGACAGTAAGATAGATTAGGCAGAATGAAAATGTCTGTCCTAAAGTCACCCACTGAGCTTTGTAACTGAGTAGGGATTTGGACCTGAGTGTCTTTTTTCCTAGTCTAAAAACTATACCATACAAAGGATGTGATCCTATACACTGAAGGCTCATAAATGAGAAAATATGGGTCTCTAGGAAGTCCATGGATGTGCCTCAGGTGGGTCTGTGAACTGGGTGAAAAATTAATATCACCCTTCATTTTCTTTTCTGTTACATTAATCTTTTTTCCCCTTGCACAGTGGGTTTTAAGTGAATATAGTCTTTTCAAGTGTTCATTTGTTTTTTTTTATTCCAGAGGAGTCTTTTTCCAACGCAATAAAATAAACTGTATATAAAATTCTCTGTGTGTATATTTATCTACATTTTACAGGAGGAGTGTCCATAGCTTTCATCAGTTTCTAAAAGAGATCCATGACTCAGAAGAGGTTAAGAAACATTGCTAAGTTCTCCTGAACTTAGTAGCACTGAGTGGAATCATATTTCGGCTAAGACTAGTGAGAATTGGCAGGTGGATTCCAAAGAATTCTGTTGCCTTTCTTCTAAAAAAAATCAATAATTAATATGAAGCAGATCAGAATTTTCCATTTCCTCATTTTGCAGCATTTCTTTGAAGAATATCATCATTTTTAGGACAGTTATGTTCACTAGTTGTGACTAGCAGGAAATTAACTGGGCGGTTAATTATGAGCAACAGGATTCATTTTGATGCTTCTGAAATTCTTTCTTTAGCTGTGGATTAGGATAACACTGTTCTTGTGCATTACTTTGGGTGGACTTAGCCCAATTTGCCTCATTATAGCTGCCAAGCTAATCCAGAAGGGCTTTCAAGTTGCATCTGGAATATAAATTTTGCAAAACTCATTTTTTTAAACAAAATTGGGGTGAAATGAAAATAAAGGATAAGTGTTTTATGCTGTCCTTGCTTTGCTATGCCAAGACACATACTGCAATGAATGTACAGTAGGATGATCTCAGCCCTAGAAAAACACAGGCAGACTGGACCCTAATGTCAAAAATTATAGCTGTTGTTAAAAGGAATGGCCCGCCAATTAATTCTACCTTTAAAATCGGAATGAATTTGATGATAAGTACAAGGGGGAGAGACAGGGGAAAAAAAATGAGACAGAGATGGCCTAATTAGGTTCTGGCTACATGTAGGAAAAAGTGCTGGGTTAAATGGTGTACATTTTCTCTTTTATTTGTTTCCTCCATACAGATTTGTAGCCTTGATCTCTTTTTCAATGAATTCATTTGTTTTAACTACACTGTTAAAAAAGCGCTTTGTGTCTATGTGTGCATATGTATTTTTAAAACCTTTCCTTCTGTTCTGCTTGATACGTACATTTATTTTGCAGCTGTAAATTTATTTTGCAGGAAATCCACATGCAGAATGAACATATCTAAGGAAGTATTTATCTGCCTTCAGTGTCTGCACTCAGACACAGAAGCTGGGGATGATGATGATTTATTGATTTATAGTGTTTCTGTATTGCATCTCAGACCACAAGGACTACTGAGGTGATGAATATATAAAAACTAATTAAAACAATACACAGTTTAAAACATTTTTAAACACCTTACAATATTTTTAAAAAGTTCCTAAAAGCAGTCTAAACACAATCCTAAAATCCAGTTTTAAAACACTTAAATACTTCCATAGACATGCTCATCTTGTATGTGCAGAGACACTGAAGGCCCAAAAATGAGAGTGGAAGGGTCATAGAAAGTACAAGGCTCATCTCTTACTGTTAGGTTTCTTTTATACCTACAGGTAAAATAGTGGGTCTTAACAGGGCCTTGTCATGTTGATGATGGAGCAAGCTTGTTTTCTGCTGCTCCAGAGACTAGGACAGAGACCAAAGGATTCAAACTACAGGACAAGAGATTTCACCTAAACTTCAGGAAGAACTTCTTGACTTGATGGTAAGAACCATTTAACAGTGAAATATGCTGCCTCGGAATGTGGTGGAGTCACCTTCTTTGGAAGTTTTAGACAGAGGCTGGATGGTCATTTGCTGGGGGTGCTTTGAGTCTATGTTCGTGCATGGCAGGGGGTTGGACTTGATGGCCATTGTGGTCTTTTTCAACTCTATGGCCTTTTCCACACCTTACCTTTTTCCAGTGCTGACGTGCGGGGATCACGTGAGCAGCCTCCGGTGAGAGGCTCTCGCGTCCCTGCTGCTTCAGCTCTGCACGAGCTGCCTGCTCACGTGAGAGCCCCACCTCTTGCTTCCACAGTGCAGCCTGGGAGTTTCCCAGGCTGCGCTGGGGCAGGAAGCACGGTGCAGCTCCGGAGGCTCCGCACGCCAGGTAAGTGCGTGCAGGGCCTGGGAGCAATGTGCGATCGCACACCATTTTTGGCTTCCAGCCGAAAATGAAAAGGCGTGCAATCGGCACCTGCTGGCCCCTGGAGCATCATGCAATTGTGAGTGCGTCATGCAGATCACTCCTCACAATCCAGGTGCCCTTTCGCATGGCAAATGCCGTGCGGAAAGGGCCTATGTTTCAATGATTTTACAGGGCCCGTACCCTTACAGATACATAACACACCCTGCCTTAACTAGGGATGGAGAAATCTGTTAGGTTTGCTTTCTGTGCCACTGGAATTTTTAAAATATTACTAAATCATGATGAAATACTGAATTACATTTCCCATTGAAACCTAGAGGATGAGCAAATTTATCAATTTCCTTTTTCCCCACAGTTAAATGTTACAGATTTTCATATATTCTGATTTTTTTTAAAAAAAGCAAATTAAAATGAAATTCTAATACATTCCTAGCTTTATTCTCTCCCCAACCCCAAACCCATTATACAGACATGCCTCAGTTAACAAACCTCTGGCAGTGAAAGTGCTTTTTGCAGTTTTCTTCATGCTTGTCCACCACCACCCCGCCACCATTTTCTCCTTGCCCTCTATTCAGCTTGATTTTTTTTAAAAAAACAAAACTAAACAAAACATTGGCATTGGGAAGATGGTAGAAAGGACTGAACAAACAGGCTTCCCAGGTTGCAGCAGCAGCATTTCAATAAACGGTACAATAAATAAAGCTTGAGCTGCAAAGGAGTGAGATTCTGCTCTTACTGACTGCAGTCACGTAGGGATGGGGGTGTGATGGAGGTGGATCGCCCCAGGTGGCAATGTTTTTGGGGTGTCCTGGTCCATAGCCACACCCCGTGAGCCCTGGCCACGCTCCCACACACTGCAGCCACGCCCCCATGCATAGTGGCCACGCCTCCCGTGTTGTGGCCATGCCCCCTCCCACCCCCCTCCACACACTCCAAGCTCCACTGCTGATTGACTGCAGCATGGCAGGTGAGCAAATTTCATCTACCTTGCAAACTAGAGAGGAAACGAGAGAGCAGGTAAGGCAGCTTCACCAGCAATCCCCCCACCATGTTAAAAAAAGCATAGACCTATATATTTGATCACCAAAATAGAAATCACAAGAAAATAAGAGTCTGCTGAAAGGAACAGTAACAGATGCATTTTTGTACAAGCCTTCAAGTGCTCTCTAGAAGGTTCAAGATGATCTTGTTTACTTATGGAAGGCTTACTTGACCTGGTTGTTTCTTTCAATTCACATGTGCATATTGTTAATTTTGAATTAAAAGTTTACTGAAACATGTTGAACAGCTTGTATGTATGTATGTATGTATGTATGTATAGAGAGAGAGAGAGAGAGAAGGAGCGGGAGAGAGGAACCTGTCCTTATTCTTCATATGTTATTTTTCCTCTAGTTTATGTTAAAGAAGTAAAGCCCACTAACAGATCTACTTTGTTAACTGAGTATGCCTGTACTTAAAACCAGGTTGTTAATGGAATGTTACCAGCCACAGAGGGAAGTGGTATCCATTCACAGTTCAGTCAGTCGGTTTGAATTCAAAGGAAAAAAAAATACTCTGACATGCTGTTCTAGTACTCATTTCTTCCCTCAGAATTAGTATTTTGAAACAGTTTCTTCTTTCCCCCTAAAACTGTCATGGGAGAAGAGCTGTACTGAGTGCAGATTCAATAGGATATATGAGGCAAGGGAGACTAAGGCCCTTTCCGCAGCATCCTCCCATCCCACAATTGGGATGGGAAAAGGACAGGACTGTGACGGTGCTTCTGCATGATCTTGTCAGGGTCCCATCCTTCTCCCATCTCCAGGTGGCACAATCATAGATTAAATCATTGACAGGTTTTCCTCGTCAATGACCTGTAATTTCACCACCATCCTGGACTTACCTGTCCTGCAGAAGCCATAGAAGTGAAATGGTTGCACTTCCTTCTCCAGCACAGCCTGGAAAAGCACTTGGTTGTGCTACAGAAGGAAGATATGTGGCCATTACGATCCCTTTTACAAGGAGCTGGCTAGCGTGGAGGGGACTGTTCCCACTGTGCTGCCCTCCTATCATAGCTGCTGCTCGAATCTCCACTGGGTGTCTTTGCTAAAACAACAACAAACAAACAACACCTTTCCTCTGATTATTTGCCACTCCTCTGAAGTACTGATGAAAGAAACTCTGAGACTGTGGTAGAAAGAATATTTGCAGCTTTCCTCATCCTCCAAAGCAATGTTGAAATGTCCCTTTGAAGATATTGCCACATTCTATTCACTTCCAGGTATGGTGTCAGAGCACATTCATGAACTCAGTAACTATTCTGAGTTTACATTCTTGTAAGGAATCATGTGACCTTGGCAATAGCATACTTGGGCAAATTAGAGTCAATAGCCCACATCCACACAGAACTATCTACTACTTTAGAATGTGGAAATATTAACTCAAACAAGCAAACTCTGAATGCTGAGAGGATTTAGTGTTAAGCAATCCGAAGTGTAAGGGTTGCTAAGAAGCAAGAAAGAAGAGTGAAAAAGACATTCAGAAAGGAAAGGCAGTACAATACTTTCCATGATACACACACACACACACACACACACACACACACACACCTCAGAGAAAGAAGACACAGATGTGGGGAGCCGAAATGTGCAGGAAAAAACTCCATAAAAGATTTTAGGGGTGATAAAATTTACCTATCCTTGGTACTGTTGCACTTTCCTGGGGAGCAGCAGAGGAGTGTAGTTTCCTGGTTGAACGACGTAAAGGAGAGGAGAACAACTCTAATCAAGGTCCTCAAAGCCAGACCAAGATTTCAGTTTGATAACAAGCTAAAGAGATTTTCTGCCTCAAATTCCAGGTTCCAGGCGATTTGGAAGAATGGATTCAGCTTGAAAATGAAGAAGACCCAAACCTAGCAAGATTTAAGCAAGAGGTCTCCAGAAGAGAAGGCAGTTATCTTTGAATCTGGAATTTAGGCAAGGATGGATGCTGGATATTTCTCCAGAAGTTCTCTTTGGAATTTGGGTTATTTATAGAGGATTTGAGGTTGGAAAGACCCTTAAGATTCTCTAAAATGAAAGAGCTTCTAAAACAAGAGATATGTATCTGGACTTCCTGAAGGACATTACCAAGAACAAAGACAGTAATATCTCAGGTGAACATCCACTTAAGAGAGACATCACAGAACATCTGATCTGATTCATGGTGTTGAGAAGAAAGATTATGATCATAATTTGAGAAATATAGAGAGAGGAGGAGGAGGACGGGGGGGGAGGATGGGGGGAAAAAGGAGGAGGAGGAGAAGAAAGAAAGAGAGCGAGAGATGATGATAGTGATGATGATGATGATGATGATGAGCTAGTCACCTCTGATCCAAAGATGACTTTCCTTATCAGTTTGAATTCCTGTCCATAATTTATTGCTTTGCCACCTCCTGAATGGCATATACCATACGAGAGACAAATTTTTGCCAGGGGACAATCAGCTGTGTCAAGTAATTTGGTTAATTGTTTTTACTAGAATCATATTCTTTCAGTATATGTGGTGGCTACAGTATTTTTGAAAAGAGATCCATCCTACCTAGGACTCTTTTTTTGCCATGAGCCAGATCGTCATTTGCACATACATAAATATATGGGTACACACGCAGGATGAAATGGTTGTTCAACAATTTCCCAAATGTGATCAAAATTTAATACTCCTGACATCTTGGGAAAAAGTGATGGGAATTAAAACAGCACTTGGAAAATTCCCACAACTATTGGGAACTTTTTTTTTTGTTCTTGGTACAACAAAACAGATTTTTTTTTCAACTCTGTGCAGTCTTTTTTTTTTTGCACAACTTTCTCCTTGGACTCTCTGGGCTCCGAGTCTGTACTTCCCTTCTTTCTTGACCTGCCTGCCTGCTCTAATCCCTTGACTCCTTCTCATTCCTGCTGATTTGCTTCATCCCTGTCAAGGCTGCTGCTCTTCCACGATTCTCTTTTCTGCTGCTTATTCTACACAAAGTTCAAACATGGTTGTTTTGCACAGGAAATAGCATCTTTTTCTTTTGCATCAGGGAAAACAAAACATCTTCTGGGTAGTAAATAATATTTCTGCAGAGAAATATATATATGGGGGGAGAGAGAAAAATATTATTTTCAATGCAAAACAACCATGTGTGAATTTTGGGTAGAATACGTACTTAACTGCAGAGATTACTTTCAATCCATGATTCCAATGATCAGAGTTTCTGGACAATCAAGAAACATGACTATCAACCACTTTTAAAATATTATCAAATATTATTTCCGTTGCCATCTCTTACACAGATATGGCAACACATGAAAGACCCTTCAAAATGCTCTACCAGTGGTCTGATGAAAATTCATAGTAATTTGAAAATTAGAGAATTTTCCATATTCAAAGTTTGTAAAATGTTGAAGGAAAAACAAGAATCCTGCACTTATCTCCTTGTGGAGTATGTTTCTCCATTAGAATATTCAGGTTTTTTTCTCCTCTTCCAAAATATGTTACAGTGAACATTTGTAGTGAAACATAAGACTACCAGGTATATTTTCCAAATGTATTTCTTTTGAGTTCTGTATATCACTCTTGTCGTACGATACTCTGTCTTTCACTGTTGCATTCATTTTGCCATCAAAACTACTGTCAGAAATAGCTATAAATGGGATGATGGCTCATGTGTTTTATTCATATTACATCTGTTAGTAAATGCTAGAGAATGACAAGATGCTGGTTTCAAATAAACGATGTTAATGGTTGGTGAATTAATTCTTGGCCTATAACTATACCGCATCATACATTTTATTTCTCCCTTCCCTTGACAGCTAAAGGTCTATCAGATAAAAGAAAGTATTGAAATTTGTGCTTTTAAAATGCCATCCTTAATCAGAAATAGCTTTCAATGTATCTGTCAGTTTTGTTCAAAAGGGCAACATGGGTACAGCAGGGGGTTATGGCCACACATTTAGCTCTGCCCGTATGGCACTCACCACTTTCTCACCACAGTCTTGTTTTTATAGGGTTCTAAGTCACACAGGTAGCCTCTGTAGGCAAAAAAAGAAAAAGGAAAAGAAAAGTCTCCTTTCTGAAGAATACCAGGAGGACTATGAGAGGTGGTGTGACCCTAAGGTATTCATGTCCCTCTTTGGACATGTAATGCCTCTAATTGTTCACGAAATATATCCCTCGCTTATCTGTGTAGCAAACTAAAAGCAACTAAATATGTGTACAATGTCAGGAGAAATATAATCAAGTAAATTATTTCCCAAGCATTTTAATGAATGGCTGTCTTTTTGTTTCAGCACCAGGATTCTCCCTTCCACCATGGAATGCCTGTACGTAAAGAACATTTAAGAGTTATCACTGAAAACTGCATTTGCCCAGACATACTCAGATGTTTCTGGTAGAGCAGAGCTGGTTGATTGCATCAGAGAAACAAAATCTTAATAATATTGTTTATGTTGGGATCCAGAACACTCCGAGTACCAGAGGAATGGAAGAGGAGATTAAGAATGATGTCATATGAAGAACATGCACTATAAAGTATGCAAAAGGTCAAGACTAATTAGTTCCTGAGAATCATCTTTCCCTCATTTTTCAAGGTGTTAAAGAGCTGGTGCCCACATGTACCTCCTTTACTGTGTGGTGATAAAAATAGAACATCCTTTGGCCATCATAGATAAACTTGGTTGAAAAAGATCTGCTCCATGTCTCCTGGAACAATTTCACAATGTTTGATGGCTTATCTGATCTGTTTTAAGCACAGGAAAGACCTTTTTCCCCCAGTTTGGGACCCTACCACCAGCCTAAAAGGGACTGGAAAAGTCCAAAAGCTTGGGTTAAATTGCCCCTTCTATTGACTCCAGAGACGACAGAAAACTTTTTTCACCAATACTGTTTTAAGAAGTTAGTGACCTAAGAACAATCCGTTTTGAACATCATCCACCAACAATCCAGCCATGTGCCCAAATTGGGACATGAAGGAGCTAAATTTCTATAAACCAGCTAATACTGTGTTGAGGAAGCCAAGTTTTTTTCAAATGCATGCCAACATAAACTCAGCATGCTTATAGTATGCTTCTGTCAATAGTGCCTTCACTGTTCATCAGTCTGGAGGACCTTCATACTCAATCAATCAACTTTAGTGCTAATATTTGGTGTGAAGAATTTGATCTTTATCCAGGCAGTCTCTTTCAACCTGCAATTAAAAAGGTGTGCATGACCCTGAAGTCATGGAAAAGAGACTGAAGAAAGATTTTTCCACTGCATTTAGTCTGATTAAAGTGTTGCACTGTGCTCTGTATAAGCAGAGACCCATCAGGAGAATGGTTCCATTTTAATGGAAGTGCATTTTTAAGCGACCAGCAAGTAATTCAGTCTGTTGAAAGTCTTCCCAATTTTCATTTCCAAATTCAGTAAATCATGGTCATGATTTGCATTTGAAGCAATGAGAGGAGATGAACATTTTCATCTGCCTGTAGTTTTTTTTTTTTTAACTGCTGTGATTTTGTTCTGATCTGAGCTCATTTTAGAGCAATTACTTCACTGGGTAATTAATAGAAGAAGCTCAGAGGCACAGTGGCACTTTTGGCAATCAAAAAGATTTGGGGCAGCAGTTGCGTTCTTGCTGTGAAAGGGCAGGAGTGTGAGGAGTCTTGAAGTGAAAGTCCCTGCAGTTTTACTAAGAAAAGACAAGGAATAGGGGGAAAAATATTCTGGGTACCACTTATCTGATGCTGGTTACTTAGAGAATCTTTTTTCTCCTTTCTGACCTCAGGGGTTCTCTCTCCTTTTGACTGTTTTTAATTTTATTCCTTCCATTGTCTTCACTTCAAATAACAGATTATATAAAATATGAAAGACTGGTATTTCATGGTGAATTTAAAAGAAATGTCTGCCTTCATTTTCCATTCTCTGTCACCTATATGATGCACACCAGTGAGGTTAAACTATAACCTGTTAACCAAAAGACTTCTATTTTAATATTTCACCCTGGAGAGTTGTCACAGAAGTACAATCATTTGATCAGTACCTAAACATAATCTGTGTTAATGACTGATCGTTATAATCTGATATGCATAGCTTTCAGGACACAGTTGTCAGATATGACATCTAATTCTTAGTCATTGTTTTCCAAGGAGGTATTTGATTTATTCAGAAAGCCAGTATGATGCAGAGGTTTGAGTGCTGAACCAGAACTCTGGGAGACCAGGGTTCAAATCCTTGCTCAGCCCTGCTCAAAACCAGAAATTAAGTGCCTGTGTCTCGAATGGCCCCAACTATCAACTGAGGTGCTGATTACCTGTATAAAAGCTCCAGTAGCTAAAACAGTCAAGAGTTTTGTGGCACAGGCCTTCAGATGTCTCATGGCAGGAGCTTTCCTTTTTAAGACACAGCTAACAGATAAATTTAATGAGACCATATAATTGACACTTGCACATTACCAAAACGAATAGATCTTGGGCAAGTCACACACTCTTATCCTTACAGGAATGCAGTGGCAAACCTCCTCTGAATAAATCTTGCCAAGAAAATGCTAGGACGGAGTGACCATAAGTTGGAGTTGATTTGGAAGGACATAACAATAAACAACAACAAATTTGTTTAATTCAGCTAGTTTACTGTATCAAAGCAATAAAACAGATATTTTTCAGAACAGAGCAGGAATGTTATAGGAGAAATCTAATGTTGTCTTTGAGCATCTCACATTTATGAGTATTCATGGCAATGTACAAGACTGCATCGAGAAATCTCATTGTCAAGTAGTCTACCTCACATCTGCCTCCTGTAAACTAGTTCCATTGTTATAACAATGAAAACTATAATCTAGACCAGTAGAATGCAACTGAATGTTCTGAGTTGTTCCATGTATTCAGGGTAAGCATACCAGTGTGGAGGTCTGCATGAGACATCTCAGCATGGAGGATTTTCCACAGAAACAACTTGTGGCTGTGCCAGGACTGTGATGCCATATTCTGCATTTATCTCAGTTTCAGAAATTAACAGAAACTGTGCTTGCAGTCAGTTTGTCATACCTTCACATTTCTTCTCGAAACCCTCTTTGTACCAAACTAACTGAGACCAGAAGGGGTAAAGTGTTTGGTTTACATAGGCGTCAGCATCAACTCTTGTCGGTTGTGTTCTCAGTTTGGAACAGAAGAGGTCTAAGGTAAAAATATACAATTCAGAATGGGGTGGCACAAGAAAAAAAAATAACATAGACTGCCACAGTAACTTTTACGGAGAGTCTGGAACCAAACTGTAAGAACAAGGGCTGGGAAGTAACAGAGTCAATGAGTGATCATTCAGTAACAACAACAAGGCAGACTTTGGTTAGAAAGAATATGTGAAAATGTGTGAAAAGTCAAGAAACCCTGATGAGGAGAATCATTGATGTATAAGAATCTTCACACATTAGGACTCTTTAAAAAAAGAAGAAGAAATATAACTTATCAAAATTCAATGGAACATAATAAAATTTTGCAGACTATCACCATTCCTTCACATACTATACAATAAATGTACACATGTATTTGTTACACATGCAATAAATATATGTATGTGTGTGTGTAGACAAGGAATAGGGGGAAAAATACACACACACACACACACACACACACACACATTTATTGCATGTGTATGTGCATATGCATGTGTGTGTGTGTGTGTACGTGCATGCATGCACATCTACAAGACTCATTCTGAGCAAAAAATCACATGGAGTTTTGTGCAGAAAATTTTTGTTTTCTGATCAAAGCTGCTTTTTGTGCAGAATTTTTTTTTTTTACTGAATTTGTTCAAAACTGTGAATAGTCCTTGAAAACTGTATAGTTTTTGACAGCTTCTCATAATGAGCAGAAAAAAAGTGCTTTTGAGAACAACATGTTCAAAGATTTACATCCTTGACTTGTAGTTTCATTTCAAGAAAATCTTTTCCCTTCCATAATTGAAAATGTACATCTACTTTGGAAATCTAGTACCTATATGTTTTCTTTCTCTTTATGTCCCTTTATTCTATTATTTTTTTCATGCCTCGCTCCATTCTTTGTTGAATTTTTCTAATCTTATTATCTAGATAACCTTTTTTATCTGAAGGAATACTCAAATATTCTAGTATTTTTTGGAAAGTTTTTATTTCTTGATTTTTCATACATATATGTGTGTGTGTGTATAAATAATTATAATTGATACAAATTTACCATTTATATTATCTTTTCATATAATGGAACAAAGAATCAGGGATTCCTTTTTGTTGAAATAAGGTGAATAACTGTTGTTTGTAAAATAAAATTTACAAAAGATGTGTTCATACCCTGCTATTGGTCTATTCATCGAGCAATGAGTAGAAAGAACAGTGTTGAACAAACAGTTTTTGCCATAAGTCTTCATGTACTCTGAAGCCTTTACTTTGTTGACTGACTTTTGAAATGAATGCAACTCTTAGGGGATCAAGTTGGCCAAGAAGACGCAAAGAGTGGTCTGATTATTGCTGGAATTGTCAACATTAAATGGCCTCTGTCACTGAGCTATCTGGTGCAGTATCCGTCAATTTCAGATCAGACACTGAGCAGATGGCAACTATCAAATACATGGGAGGTATAATAGAGAATATTGTGGGAACTATTAAAGACATAGAGAATAGCAGCAAAACAGCTGCCACCACATTCCAGGCTCTTTGGGGAGATATCAAGCTCACCGCAAAGCCATGGATTTACACAACTAAGGTTACACCAAATCCATTTTTGGTGCAATGAAATGTGAGCTTTGTGGTAGACTAAAGACTGAAGTTTTTAATTCCCAAAGTCTTCATTGTCTGTTTTGCACTAAGCAGGAAGTCAAGAATGTGATGAGGAAATTTTCCCCCACAGAAGAAAAGAAAAACCTTACAATGGGTTTCAGTCATTAATATCTCTGGCAGCACAACAGTCTGACCTGTGGTTCTGTAGAGACTTGTTAGATGACACAAAGCTAGATAAGCAAATAGCTTGATGTAATAAATGCAGCAACTTCTGAGAAAGTGAATATTCAAGGGATTCTCAAATGCAAAAAGTTGAATCCAAGCAAATAAAGCTCTATACTGTTTCAGAGCACTGATCCACCACGGATAGCTTCACTAGCACACTGTTAGGTGGTAAACAAGGGGATGTGAACACAGTTAAAAGTTTGCACTCTTAGTGACATGCTGGACTATCAGATAATCTCTCAACCAGTGATAGGAAGCCCATGATAGACTGCCATTCCTATTATTTCTCACCAAATTTTGCTAGGCCTGGTGGTAAATTGAGTTCAACAACATCTGGAGGGCTATAACTTCTATGCTTTGGAGAATCATGAATGAACTATTACTTTCAACAAATACAATTCAAATAGAGTTCACAAAGTCCAGATTCAAGTTACCAAGAATGAGCAGGCGAAGGCTAGGAATGTGAAATATACAAGAGTTTTAATTTTTTCTCATATGCTTATTTTTTTAAGCTGATCCTTTTTAGAAATGGTCCCTCTGTACATTAAAATTGTTATTTGAACATGACTGAATTGTTATTTATTTATTTAATATCCTACCTTTCTCCAAAAATTGGACCCAAGGCAGCCTCCCTGTACATGTTATGCATGAGAGGGAAAATGTTGATTACACACAAAACATAAATGTGTTTGGAAAATTTCAACCAAAAAAACCCCGAAAACACACACACACAGAAGAAACTGCATAAACACTGAATATGTTAGGAAACATCCATACCAACTTATTTTCATGTCAAGAGGGGGAAAAAAGTCTGACAACCCCATGAAACTTAGATGAAACAGAAATGCTGGTGGGATTGTTAAGGGAAAACAAAAACAAAAAACTAGGAGTTTTGCACATTTTTAGCCTAGACCCTTTTCACACCCTATCTTCTTGTGTGGTCCTCTGGTGGTGAGCCCAGCAGTGGCTCTGGGGTACTTTCCCATGCTACGCTGAGGCAGGAAGCGTGATCATCTGTGCTACCGGGGCTTCCACAGGACAGGCAACTGCAGGATGGTGGTGTGATCGCAAGTCATTGACAGGTAAAAGCCATCAATGATTTCATCTGCAATCCCATCACCTGAGGACAGGAGAGGAGCAGGACCATAATGACATCATGCAAAAATGTTGTCACTTTCCTGCTTCTCTTCCATTGCCATGTCAGGATGGGGGCTACTGCAGAAAGATCCCTTGTCTGTGTGTGTGGTTATAAAAGAGAAACAAATGGATGCCTTAGTTCATGGTTGGAATCAATGTGACCTTGAATAAAGAAGTTCTTTAAATTTACTTCTGACGTATTTGCATTCCTCTCCTTCCTCTTCCTTTCCACTTTTTACTCTCCCCAATTAGCTTTTTCCACTCTTTTTTTCTCCCCTTGCTTCTTTTCCTATCTTTCCATTCTCCCACATCTTCTCCATCCTGAAGTTAGTTAAGGTTGCCAGGTGCCCCACATTATAAGGGATTTCTCTCATTTAAGGGCCAGAAAGTTAGTCTCTCATAAGGTTGACTTCTTGTTGTTGCCTGCCTTCAAGTCATTTCTAACTTAGGGTGACTCTAAGGTGAACCTATCATGGTGATTTCTTGGAAAGATTTGTCTTCTTCTGAGTGGAACTTGCCCAAGGTCACCCAGTGGGTTTCCAAACTAGCTCTCACGGAGCTTGGTAATGTCCCTTATTATAAAGAACATCCCCTGTTTAAGGTTTGGGAAGCTATGTAGACTGAGGGAGATGCCAATAAATAAATAAATAAATCCAACCTATCTTTTGGGTGTGGACGTTGTATAAGGAGAAAAATGTGTGCATTATGCAATTTATGAATGTGAACGACATGTTGGTTTTATAGGGGAACATGTGAACATGAAATCAAAGTTCTCATTCGGTATTCACATGGAATACAAACCTGTTAAGGGCTACTTATTGATTATGCAAAGGAGAAGAAGACTGGGCTCCACGTGCATGTAGACAGAATAAATTTTATTCTTTAAAAAAGCCCAATGCGTTTCGGCCTGTTTATATATTTTTGGCCTTCTTCAGAGGGTGTATTAAAAACAAAATGTTTATTAGAAACAGAATAATATATACAATGTTCTGTTATTTGAATTTGTCGGATTTTGTATATCTGTGTTGCTCTTTTATTTAATATTGAAACTAATGTATTTGTTTTTAATGCAGCTTCTGAAGAAGGACAAAAATTTATAAACAGGCTAAAACGCATTGGGCTTTTTAAAAGAATAAAATTTATTCCATCTACAAGCATGTGGAGCCTAGTCTCTTTCTCCTTTGCTCATTCAGAAACGTTCTTTTCAGTATTTGTTCCTGCTACTTCTTGATTATCAGTCTTGCATGGCGTGGAAAGAATTTTGACTGTTCTTTACTGCTGTTTTGAAATCCTGGCAACACTAAGATAGATAGATAGATAGATAGATAGATAGATAGATAGATAGACAGACAGACAGACAGACAGACAGACAGACAGACAGACAGTAGATAGATAGACAGCATGGCAACATGCTATGAGAGTCAGGGGGCAAGGGGACTTGTTAGAAAGGAAGCTAGGAGACAATGAAGAGTTTTTCTCATGGTTAAACAGAGGCCATTTCCACACTACACTGGGTTTTAGTGCTGTTATTCCACTTTCAACATCCTATGGAATTCTGGGGTTTGTAGTTTACTGAGGGCAAGGGGCTCTCTGACTGAGAATTCTAAATGCCCCTCCCTAAACTACAAACCTCAGAATTCCACAGGATGTTGGAAGTAGTATAATAACACTTTAACAGTGTAGTGTGGAAATGGCCTTAGAAAGAGAGAGAATGAGAGAGAGAAAAACCATGCTGTATGCTAAAAGACAGGGAAATGATGTGATATGAAAATTATTGAATGGGAGATATTTTACCAGTATCATTCATAAGACATTTTTGTTGTTGTTGTTGTTTTATTTATTTTGGCTCCCAGGCAAGGAGTAAGGCTGGAGCACAAACAGACTTATCACAGATGGCTGGAGAAAGCATCTGTTTTCAGAAATATCATTTCAGCCATATTACAGAGCTATATTATCTTCATGTATATGAGGGCCTCTAAATTGTTAGGTAATTACATAGCTGGATGTTAATGTGTACCTTTTTTATGACATTGATTATGCCTTTGTGGTTTTTGTGATTCTGTGGGGCAAACCTCTTGCATTTAAAAGAAAATCGAGGCTGTGATATTTACATGTTCCACAAGCTGGGCTGGGCGCTATCTTGGAAAGTCAAAGATGGTGATTAACATAATAATTTACTCAACAGAGATGAGCAGTCAGAACAACTGCATGATCGGAAGCTGTTAACCAGAAATTATAAATACTTATGCATGGGGAAAAAAAGCATAGCGATAATAGGAGTAGATTGAGGGCTGAATCACGTTACATGAATAGCAGACGTTAAATGGTTCCTTTCAGCAAATGAATTGAGATGCAACCACATTTTGGAAAATGCTTGTGTTACTATGACAATTAGGACTAATCCATTGCAACACGGTTATCTCTTCCCCAGAGTCCAATGCACAAATAGTGAGGACACAGGAGAAAGTTTATACAATTGATTAATTACAGAAAGGGAGAAACACAGTTGAATTAGTTGTGGGAGCATTGTTAGAATTACCTAAATAGGTAAATCCAGCACAGTTGTATCCAAATATAGTGTAATGGTTGTACCTGGCTACTTGAACATAACTTGGGCTTTAGAGAGTACTTTTATTAACCACAATCTCTTCATATCCCATGGCTAAGCTTGTCACTTCTTAAGCCCCCAAGAGGATCCCTTTCCTGGTTCATAGCTTTGCAGACTGTGGTCATTTCTGCACTACACTGTTACAGAGCTATTATTCCACTGTCAACATCCTATGGAATCCTGGGATTTGCAGTTTAGGGAAGGGCCTTTAGAATTCTCAGCCAGAGAGCTCTTTGGTCTCAGTAAGGTACAAATCCCAGAATCCCACAGGATGCTGAAAGTGGAATAATAGCACTATAACAGCATAGTGCGGAAATGGCCTGAGCTTTGGATACATACAATAAAAAAAGAGTTCTGTTAATGTGAATTCCTTTTTTATCCCTAGGTGAAGCATAGTGTATGGGATATAGGGATATTTCTTCATCAAATTACAAAAAAAAAAATGTTCTGTAGTTCAATAAGTTTTTTTTTTTTCATTTAAAATGTATCATCCATTCTTTTAAATGTAACTTGTACTGTGAGCCACCTTAGATTCCATATTGGGAAAAAAGCATGATACAGATAAAATAAATAAATAAAATGATACGTCAAAATAGGAATGGTGCCAAAAATTCATAATCACTGGATTTCAATGGCAGATTTTGGCCCTTTACGCAGGGCATTTGCCATGTGAAAGGGCCTCTGGAGTGTCACGCGATTGCGAGGAGTGTTTCAGACGATGTCCTTGCAATCGCGCGACGCTGCCGAGGCCAGCAGGTGCCGATCACGCACTATTTCATTTTCGGCTTGTAGCTGAAAATGGTGCATAATTGCACATTGCTCCGGGGCCCCACATACACTTATTGTGCATGCAGAGCCTCTAGAGATGCGGCCCTTGTGCTTCCTCCCCCAGCGCAGCCTGGGAAAATGCCTGGCTGCGCTGCGGAAGGAAGAGGAAGAGCCCTTGTGCCGCCTGGAGGCCATAGCGGCTGCGGAGCCAAAGCAGCGGGGATGCGAGAATCTCTTGCAAGAGGCTGCTTGGGTAATTCCCACGCCTCCGCACTGGCAAGAGGTAAGGTGCAGAAAGGGCCTTAGAATCATGGTGCCAAATTCAATTCATTCGTTTGATTTATATCTTGCCTTTCTCCTTAGTAGGGACTGGGCTGTATCGCTCAGGGGTCCCTTTTAATTCTATGATTCTGTTTGACATGACCATGGGCAGTAGTTTGCATAGACTACAAAAAGATTACCACTTGACTATCAGTGTGTCTATCACATATAATGCTGTATCCGGAACATTATGTCACTCCTCAGTCATTACATACATAGACGAATGATATTGCCATTATGTATAACAGATTAAATAGGGGACATTTCACATGTCATTGCACATAACACTGCAAGGGCCTAATGAATCAGCACTGCCCAGCTAGTTTATTTCAGTCTCATAGCAGTCCAGATACAATCGCATCATAATCCTATTAAGTGTCATATTATTATGTATATTAATGCTACCTTGAAGGCAGCACAGAGATGAATTGCTTTACAATGGAGGTAAGATAAAACACTTGAAAGGAACGAATGGTCATCCATTCATTCCTTTCAAGTGTTTTATCTTACCTCCATTACCTCCAGAGCTTAGAGTGGGTGCGATCACTGATAAGGACATGGCAAAGAAAAGACAGTAGCAGAACTGAAGCAGAATCTGCCACCCTTCTAATGAATTTGGAATTCATTGACAGTGAGATTATCAAAAGGCCACAAGATATAGGTTGGGTCTTGCTTTAACCTTGGTTTTTCACATCATTACAAGAGTGTATTTATCCATTGTAAAAAATAAATCAGAGGCAAAAATTAGATCACACACACAGGTTTTCTCTCTGTCCTGCCACCATCCCAAACTCGCCTGGTGAGGACATGGGAAAGAGCCTTCTCAGTGGCTGCTCCCACCCTGTAGAACGCTTTTACATGGAAGGCTAGGCTGGTCCCCTCCCCGCTTTCCTTTTGTAGGCAGGCAAATACATTTCTTTTTAAGCAGACTTTTAATGGGTGAGCTGGAGACCTTTTACTTATTCATTAGCTGTTTTTAGAAATCTATTGTAAGTTTTATAATTTTATTGTCTTTTAATGTTTTAATTGTTTACATGATTCCCCCCCCCCTTTTTTTAAACATTTTGGAAGCCACCTTAGGTTCCACCTTGGGAGAAAAAGCAGCATATAAATTCAATAAATAAATAAATAAATACATAAATAAAGTTGAATGAACATCTTGTTAGGTTGATGGTGCTAAACATCGGCCATTTCCGCACTAGCCTGTTATAGTGCTATGATTCCACTTGCAACATCCTATGGAATCCTGGGGTTTGCAGTTTCGGGAGGGGCCAGGCGGCCCCTCCCGAAACTGCAGACCCTAGGATTCCATAGGATGTTGCAAGTGGAATCATTGCGCTATAACAGGCTAGTGCGGAAATGGCCATTCTTTTTTAGCAGCAATGTTTACTGTCCCCTTTTGCTAATTGGGGTGTATTTCTCAAAAACTGATTCAAGTAATTCATTCAGGAAACACTGGCCTGAGTAGACCTTGCTTGTCCCTCAATGTCAATATCACATTCTCAGAGGCCATTTCCACACTATACTGTTATAGTGCTACTATTCCACTTTTAACAGCCTGTGAAATTCTGGGGTTTGTAGTTTACTGAGACCCAAGAGCATTCTGACTGAGCATTCTAAATACCCCTCCCTAAACTGCAAACCCCAGGAGAATAGGATGTTGGAAGTGGAATAAGATTATTGGAGTCCTTGCTAGAAATGGATAGGGTAGCAGCAGAGGTGGTGACAAATACAATAAGTCGAGTAATAGTTCTATAACACTGTAGAGTGGAAATGGTCTAAGTGATCCCTGATTGGCTAGGATCACCTATTTGGCTAGTCCTGGCATCATCATTTACACTTTCAATCAATTTAATTTGCCCCAATTATTTGCCCTCACATAACTGAAACAGGCTGGTTTATAACACTTTGATGTTCATCATGTATCACTTAGATAGTAGGGAAGAGAAACCAGACTGAGAAACAGTGATGAAGCAGCAGCAAGCAGAAAAACAGAGATTTGTCCAACCTTACCTGGGAGGATCTCCTCTTCATCTCCTGACTCCATCACTTCATGCATACTTTGGAGGATGTAACAGATTAGCACAGAGCAAGGCACAGAATGTGGAAAATAATTGACCAAAGATTGGATACTTGTTTCACATCCTTTGATGGGATTCCCAATTCATTCTAGCCATTTGAACAGTAGCATGTCTTTGGAAGATGGCTTGCATTTTTCTTGAAAAGCAAAGTGGTATATCTCAACTGGCTTAGTTAAATTTTGTTTTTTGAACAAATTGAAGCTGTGCAGTGAGAAATAAGCACCCCTGACTCCCAGAGGACTTTCTAAGCAGACTAGAATTGCTACCGCAGTGATCCTAGTACATTAGGTACCAGGTTATATGTGGCTGTTCATTGTGTGTGTGTGTGTGTGTGTGTGTGCGTGTGTACATACATTGGACTGATGATGCCCTGTGCTTTAGAAGCTACCACTTCACCACTCTACAGTACTGAATACCATGAATCCCACATTAAATCTCAGGTAAGAGGTTCAGAGACAGCCAGATATGGAATTATGCCTCAGTCCTATATGCCCTTTCCTGCCATCCAATTAGCCGCTAAAGTATATGATGTTTTGCATTTAGATAGGCCTGAAGACAATCACTGTGTTTGATGCAATAACAAAAACTAGGTTGGTGATCTATATTCACCCAATACAAGGAAGCAGGGAATAATGCTCTAATTGAGCTCCCATCGATTAGATGTAGAAAAGCCAGGTGGCTTAGGGGAGCAGCAATTGATCTTTGAGCATATGCATCACATAAAAGTCAGAATAAAAGGGACACAGTAGCATATTATGTGTGTTTCCTTTGTATACAATGTCTAAGTGGCAGTGAATCTATTTAAGTCAAAATCATACAAGTTGCTACTGTTGTTTAATTCATTTATTTAATTCATCTCACCTTTCTCCCAAATGGAATGCAAAGAGGTTTACAATAGAATTGTAATAGAGGCTTACAATAGAATTGTTATTCTTGTTGTCATGATGATGATGATGATGATGATGAGTGTGTGTGTGTGCATGTGCGGAGGAGAGAGCTGTGATACAAACTTTTAATAACTGAGGTATAAAAGCTAAGCAACACCTATGTACGGTCGAGCAACTCTATTGGTGGTCTCTACTAGATCTGAGAAAATTGTGGGTATCTGTTAGGAAGAAATTCCCAAGCACAAATCTAGGGCTCAGCAGTATGAGAACACAATACCTGAGAAAATGGTAAAGGTATATGATGAGACAAGGAGCAGTAGGAAAGATGTATAATATTAGCACACAGGCCATTTCTGCACATGGCGATGGAATCGCCCCGGTCTGGTACTTACCGGACTTCTTGGCTCTACGCTCGGGTCCAGGCTGCTCCGGAGCAGTGCGTGGCCGCCGCTCTGCACTGCTCTGGGGATGAAAATGGCGGCTTCCGGTTGGTGGAGGCTCTCTACCAACCACTGAAGCTCGCCAGCCTAAAGCCCGCCCCCGGCAGATCTGCAGGTTCACACTGGTATGAGCCTGCAATCTGCACCGGAGCGTGGGAACAGAGTGGCACGGAGTGGCGTGTTCTGTGCTTTTTAAAAACCTGAAGAAACAGATTTTTAAAAAGCACGCTGCACAACCACTTCGGATCATTCCGGAGCGGACTGAGGTCTGGAACTATGTGAAGTAGTCCAACCCAGTCCGCTCCCAGGTGCAGACGTCCTCTCTGGAGGACGCTCTGCACCGTTTTTTTAAGCCCGTGTGGAAATGGCCACAGAGTAAGCAGTTTCATACTGGCTTTTAGGTGATGGCTTCAGTCGCAAAACATCTTGGGTTTTTTTAAAGAAAAAATATAACTTGCCATTCTATTCAGTAGTTACAAGATCATAACTGTAGGGTTCACATTTGTTGTCATTAAGAACTGAATGTGACACTCCAAACACAGTGTTTTAGTCAGATGGTACCCCAACTGAAGTGTTTCTGAGGGTGTTGACGACTGGGGTGGTGGGAAATTATGTCTGCAGCATGCTTTTGATGTGGGGTGCATTGAGAGAAGCAGTTCTGGCAGAATCTCAAAGGTTCTCTCCAATGGCCTTTTTTCAATGTGCCCCACAACTGGAAGAGTGCTGCAGATATCATTTTCCAGCTGCCCAATCTGTGGCACCTTGGAAACCCTACATTAGGATGCTGCCTGATTGAAAAGATAGGTTTTTGAAGGTTGGCATTGTCAGACATAGCTATGATGATGGAACTCTGACGTCATAGTTACATCGGATGAGGAGAATCTTAGGAGTAGTTGGGCATGAGTGCTATACAGTGAAATGACCGCAGTAGAGGTTGTAGCCATGCTGCCACCTTGATTTTCCTGTTGTTTCTTTGAGCAGAATAAGATTGTGTACATGTCTGGACCTTGGTAGTAGACATTTCTCCACACAGCCTGCCCAGAATGGACATAGCATAAAAACTGACAAAAAAAAAAGGTTTTAGCATACTGTTTTCATTGGCATACTGTTTTTTACATGTAAAGAATGCCATTAACTATCACCACACCTCCTCCTCCTCCTTCCCCCACCCTACTCTGACATAAAATCCTCCTACCACCATGTGTGGTGGTACAGTCTAGACAGGGTTGCTCTACTGCATTCTTCTGCTTGTATAAACTGGCCTTGAGACAGTGTTTATCATGATAAGTTGCAAATGGCTGGCAATCAGAGCTGGCAAAAGATATTTTGCTACCTAAGGTTAAAAAGGACACCCCATCTGCCCAAATCAAGACATATAGTACCCAAAGCCAACCAAGTCATTTTAATATGTGAGGCAGGAAATCCAATGAACACTTATCCTCATCACTGCCAATAAAAATATCATAATAAAGTATTTGTTTGTTTTATAACACCCCAAATCACTGTCTAAGGTGGTTGGCTAGCACTTTAGGTAAAGAATTCTGTATTACACAAGAATTAAATATAAGTCTTATCTCTTTATCCCTTAAAGCTTAGACTTTTCTCTCTATAATCCTAATTACCCACAAACCATTTGTGGCGGATTCGCACATTATAGATCAGCTTGTCTCCACATCACCTTTTCATTTCACTTAGGCAATGTTTGACCTCTGTTATTAACACAGAAGTAGTTTATGATCAAAATACTCAGGTGGTTTGTAAGGTTAAACTCATGAATCTATAGATCCTTAAATAGAATGGATAATGGAGGTCTTCTTCAGTAGACCTAAGGTTCATTAACCCATAGGCTGACTGATGAACAGTTGCCAGGTCCTCTGGGGCCAAGATGGGTGGAGGGGTTTGGTATCTTGTTATCCGGTTCCTCCAGTATTGATGAAAAAAAACTATATGCCAGGATTTCTTTGACTGGTAAAAAATAAATGAGCTGATGTTTTGCAAGCATTAAGATGAAACACAGCTTTGATGAGTCGGTTTTCTAGTTACTATTAAGACCTTCTCTTTGATCTTTCTCAATGTGTGATCATTTAGATTATCTGCACTGCAGACAGTCCTTCCATTTCGTATGGGTTGTTTATGCTGTGAAGTTGTCAGTTTGGGGCTGGATTACTGAAAGGACCCAGTGACTCTGCAGGACAGAACATTAATGAAAGGTGGCCCTAGAGAGACACAGCTTGCCCACTATTTAATGGACTGGCCAAGTTTTCCATCAAATAGGAAATGCATCAAACCCCTTTAAAACACAGCTGTCATAATTAAACCATGGGGAATTTGACCTGCATATAAAAGAATGTATCAGCTCAAACAAGCTCAGGTATGTTTGTTTTTAGAGCAAGAGTTTGTTATTTCTGTGCAGGGAATAGAGTCTGATTAAGTGACTCAAGAGAGAATTATCATTTGAAAAGCAGATTGGGTATTGTTTGGCTGTAGATGAAACAACATTTTTTAAGAAAAGTACTCTCCTTTAAAGGAGAAAAGATTTCCAAAGTATGCAAGATCCTCCATCAAAGTGGGAGAGATTTTCTTTGAAAGGCATTGAATAGAATCTCACTCAAATACTTTGAAAGTGCATCTTTAGAATTATACACCTTTCCTTGACCTGTCATCTCACCTGAACTCTAGAAAAGTTTACAATAAGCAAGTGGGGAAAGGACAATCTGCCTTTACTGTAGGTTAGTACATCCCACTGTCCGCAGGAGGATGAATCTGAGTTGGAAAGAGCAATGACATAGAAATATTGTAAAATCTGCCTTTATAAAACCAATCTTCCACGTTTTCAGCTTTAGAGGGATCTCAGAGTTGACCCGCCAGTGTGTGTTGTAATAGCTGGGTGCTTTGCTCCTCCCTAAAGAGACCAAGTAGGGTAAAAATGTTGATAAGGGCACCAATGAACCAATAAGTGATTTTAGAGGTTTACTTTGAATCTCTTTGAATGTTACAGAGAATGGAAAAAATGCATCTCAAATTGATTCAAGACCACATACATGGAGACTTCATCCTGACATCCTTTGCATCATTCCAAGAGATTCTTCAGTGTACACTGTGATTCTTGAAGTACCCAGAAGTTTTGAACCAGCCCTGGCATGTGCCCACCAATTCATGCATAAATAATTCATTACCAATTTATGGCTAGCTTAAGGTGAACCTATCACAGGGTGTTTGGGAGGCCATGATTTGTTCAGAGGGAGCGGCCGTTGCCTTCCTCCAAGGCTATGACTTGCCCAGGCTCAATCAGTGGGGTTTTGTAGCCAAGCAGAGATTTGAACTCTTGTCTCCCAGAGTTCTAGTCGAACACTTAAACCACTACATGATGATGGCTTACCTCTAATATACTTTTATATTAGTTCCTTAGAGATTTGTATAACAAAATTCTACAAAGTGTAAATGCCATAGAAGAATGGTGTTCCAGTTCACATATTGATTCAAGAAGTAGGAATTTGGTATGTTCGCATCAAAATGCTAACATAGTGCTCCTTTATCCCTGTACACAAAAGAATACATGAACAAATATAAGAAAATGTAGTAGAAGCTGTTACTGTGTTTGACACAGTGAGGTGAGGAACATTAATAATAAGTAAGATTACTTTTTTAATAATTACAGTATGGAATAGTGACATAAAACAGGGGGAATAAATGTCAGTCAGACACTAAACAGTGAATTCATGTATTATATCACATCTGCTTTTTTTCTGTTGCATGACATTTACCCTCTTGGCCTAAAGTGGCCTTATTCCACTGGGCCCCAGAAGGAAATATTACAAATTATAGAATTTATAGTTAAAAGCAGTGGGCTGGAACAGAGATAATCCTGCTCTTCTGAGACACTTGTCATAATTAGTTCCCCGAAAGCATTCAGAAGCAGCAGCAGGCTAATTTAGGTTTTATTCCCTTCTCCGCGCTTTTTCAAGGGTAATGTGTTAGAGCTTAGCACTTGCTACTGAATTTGGCTCAGCTGGCTCATTGCCTGTTAGACTTCTGCTTTCCAATCAGTTGTGATCTAATACTTGGGGATGAATTATGGGGATTAAAAGGGGGAAGTCAATAATCCAGCTCTGATGAGTTTGAAAAAAGAATGACAAATATTTATCATAAATTATCTATATGCTCTAATAGCTATATTTAAAACCACAGCTTGGAACTACTTAAAAGTAATTAGTTACAATTCCAAGGAGAGTAGTTGGTTGCCATTATAATTGTAATTTTTTTTAAAAAGCTCATTTTTTATGTTTCACAGAAATAACTATTGTAGTTGCTGTTTGTGGCTTTATAAAATGGCCACCTGGATGCTGCTAAACCCTGGTCTGTGACAGATGTACTTTCTCCTCCAATCCACTTTGTTGTCAGTTCAGTACCTTCAACAGAGGACGAGGCAATGGCATGAGGTATAACATGAGCCAGTACTTACTAAAACTTACAGTCAAACCACAAAAAGGAGTTATCCCTCATTAAGTTACCTTTGTGATGCAGTTATGCCTTTGTTTTTGATGAAGCAAATTAATTACAAAGAAGTAGTTATTTGAATCTAGGCATTCTTGAGCTCTTATTAAAACAAAACATAGGCTTGGTGCCTAATTAAGTTCTAATCAGTGGAAAGAATTATTATGTCATGGATCAGACTAAGGCCATTTCTATATTTGTTATAGTGCTATTATTCCACTTTCAACATCCTATGGAATTCTGGGGTTTACAGTTTAGGGAGGGGCCTCTAGAATTCTCAGACAGAGAGTTCTTTGTCCTCAGTGAATTACAAGACCCAGAATTCCACAGGATGTTGAAAGTGGAATATTAGCACTATAACAGTGTAGTGCAGACATGACCTATGATTCCATGAAGGATCCTGCCAGAATATAGTTTGCCTTCCACATTCATGGGGGTTAAGGGCATGGGACCTCTGGAAAAGTGGAAAAAACTTCAAATATCAATATGTGTATGTGTGTTTGTGGGAAGGGAACTGAGGTATGTTGGGAAGAGTGGGCACCCAGGGTCCAAACTGGGTCAGGGAGAGGAGAGGGGACAGGGTGGTTCAACATGATGGCCATATACTTCCTCTTCCCTGCCCATCTCCTTCCTTGGGTGAGGAGGCATCAGGAGAGGGTTTGTATTGCTGAGAAAACAGGATGTGACCTAACCTTAACTGGCCAAGCAGCGGCTGGTGGAGGAGGAAGAGGACCAGAGGTGGACTTTGAAGGTCTGCAAAGCCTGATCTGAGCTGCCAAGAGGGAAGGTGCCCCCGGAAAGAAGTGGTTGAGGTGGAGGGACAGGTGTTGGGGAAACTTGCAAACAGTCAAATACATGACAGTTAAACCTGCAGATGTGGAGGGCTGACTATACTACTTCCTTGGATTCTGTGAGACCAATTCTTAATGAACATTGAAAACTCAATCACAGTGGTTTAAACCATTAGCAAATCTAAATCAAATGTTAAACTTTACAGAAACAATAGAACATATTCTGTACTGTTGCCAGCACATATATAGTCTCTCCAAGTTGCATGCGCCCCACAAAGCATTCGGGCAGGACTTGCTGCAGAAGTCTTTCTGCTCAACAGTTATTATAGGAAACCTCAAATGCCTAAATGGAAATACAAAATAGATACTACAAATAATGCAAAGTCCACCATAGAGAACTTATCTTTACATTCCCCCTTGAATCCATACATAAAAATCATATCATCTAATTCAAGGAGATAAGGGCTATTTCTTATCCCTACAAACACCTCCTTTCTCATCCAGATTTCTCTCCAAACTTAACAGATAAATCTATGTAGTAGCATTTCTGTTGGCATTTTTCGTTTTAATTTCATAGGAGAGATTTCAGAAAACTTAGTTCTGTCCCAGATGACACGCCTTCTCAACACACACAGAGACACATTTCAAACAATAGGAAATCCCAAAGCAAGGATTCTGATGAAGACCTTAAGCTATGAGTAGGCATATATGGGAACATGCTGTCCTTTTAAAATTACAAAATTTGCTGACAGAGACTGTATGGCATGAATATGTGTCAGGGGAGGGAAGTCTGTTCAGTCTTTATTGCCTATTTTGAGAGACCAAAGACATCAGGTTCTTCCCTTCACCAGCTATTATCTAGAAACAATAATTCCATCAGACTGCAACAGACAAAGGGATGGCAAGCAAGACTACTCCACTGGTAAATACATATTCTTACCTCCATTCTCTGTGCACTTGGAAGTTATTTTATGTGGCTATATTTAATTCTGAAATAAGGATATTGAGAGATCACTGCAGAAGAGCATTTTGGCTTTCCATGATAGCAGATATTTTCCTAGTTCCCACTGTATTTTCATTTAATCAAATCCAAAGCTATGCTTATGATAATCTTTTAATAATGTAAAAACATATTGTCTTCAATTAATACCTACGCAATTTCCTAAGGAGAAGGTGATATAAATGACTGAACAATATTTTTTCTTTCTTCTAAAAATACGCATGTATTACCCAACCAACATAAAAAATGTTCAGCCAAAATGCTTGATGTTAAGGATATTGGCCATTGGCCTCTGTTATTCATTTCTCACAATTCCCTGGGAATTCAAAGAATAAAATGATAGATTCTGAAAAGATGTGAGCGAGCACTCTTTGGGGGTATATCTCATAACTTGTTTGTGAGGAAGCAGTTGAGTGAGATGTAAATTACTTGCCCAGGGGCATAAATGTCAGTGGTCGGCCATATTTTATTATCAGATAAACATGAGCTTGGGAAATGGAGACCTTTGGACATCAATCTTGTTTTCAACATCACAATATGGGACATGTTTCTCATAATCTAAGAGGATTTCTGAGGTCACAAAAACATCATTAGTTTCATTTCCCAGTGCCCAGTTTCCAGGAGAAAGAGGAAACCAACAAGAAACAAATCAGGAAGCCTGGGGCTGACCCAACAAGGTCTCAGCACCCCTAGTAGAAAATCTAATGCAGAGTTCATGGCTTCTTCTGGTTACCTCAGTTAAGCATTCCTTGGTAGGTCAGAAATATGAGAACTGAAGCATCCTTGAGAGGAAGGAAACACATTCTTGCAGACTATAGGCAGCAGAAAAACACTATTGAGAATGAATATGAAGAAAAGCTTCCCTCCCCCCCCCCAACTTTTATACAGCAAGAAAAGAAACATGAGCATAAAAAAGGAGTCAATGCATATGAAACAGCTGCCACGTGTAGGCTGCTTAAAATTGCTCCGTTTCACAGCTGCCTCTGTGTAGCATGCTATTTGTGTGGAGCATTCCTCCATCAAGATGGAGTTATTTTCTCAAAGGCACTACAAATTAATTCTTTTAGGATTGGGGTGGGCGTGCATAATATCACCAGATCAATATGCTAAGTTCCTGTGTACACTAAAGCTTGTTACACTGAGATGGATGAAAAGAGGAGAAATGCTTGAGGAATTCAATCTTAGAACTTAGTTATCCAATGGATTTTTCACTTTCTGAATGTTTTGATGAGTTCTCAGCTCAAAAGAAGTATCAGAATATATTTTCATATGTGCATTTTGAGAGAAAATATGTTAAGAAATGCATATTTTGGGGCAACATACATCTAGAAATGCATTAATATAAATTGTCACACATATTTTTACATAAATTTTAGATTAATTTGGAAGCAGGACTCATACAGAAATACGATAAGTGACATATAGGTGGATGCAGTAAATTCTATGAAATGTTTCTGGTCCAATTACAGCTTAAATTTCAAGACTGCTGATTTCTTTTTCTTACCAGCACTATATTACAATGCAGGTGCTGATGCTAGTACTGTTGTTAACGTTAGTGCAAAACTATACTCTGTGGTGTAGTGGTTTGAACATTGGATTATGATTCTGGAGGTAGGATTCAAATCTCTGCTCAGCCATGGAAGCCCACTGTGTGACCTTGGGCAAGTCACACTCTCTCAGTGTCAAAGGAAGGCAAAGGCAAACCTCTTCTGAGCACATCTTGCAAAGAAAACTCTGTGATAGGTTTGCCTTAGAGTTGCCATATGTTACAAATGACTTGAAGGCATACAGCACACACAGACACACAGACAAAATGGCTTTGCCTTGCAAGGGTTCAAACAGTGTGGGTGTACTGACTGCAGAGATGTAAATCTTTGGTCTTATATGAAAAAATGAAAATATTAAATAATTTATCCTTGGTGAGTTTACAAGAGTTTTTCATATATTTTAGTGACTTTTCATATTTAAAGAATTTTTTTTTAAAAAAAATGTATACAAAAACAGTGTTGATTTTAAGGCCAACACCCTCCTTTTAATATTGTTTACAAAATAGGTCCTGAAAGGTACAAATGGTTACAGTTTTTTTTCAACATGTCAGGGCACACCCTTGTTGAGAAGAAAATTTGTGAATATTATTTAGACCCCAAGTTGTCTCACACAATATGGTTTTTGATGTTAACTAGGAACGATGTGGTTCAGAGCAACAACTGTGTAGATTTACTGTGAGTGCAGTGGATTTTGATATCACCACCCAATTAGAGGGAAGGAAGAAGTGCTTAGTTTCCAGAACTGCAGAACTACAACATTAAAGTGGATTTTTTTCCAGCTCACTGAACATTTGAGCCACTTATGTATTACTGATACACCTGTCCTCTATCTATTTGAGGGGAGGGGGGATATTTGAGGTGGAAGAACACTTGCAAAAGAGTTTGTGATAGCTTAGATGGGTGATAGAAAACAGTCTGTTCATTGATACCTCAAAAAAAAAAAAAAACCAATGATGACTATAAAGTGGATAAAAGAGATTGACATTCATTGCTAGATTCTGAGATCTAGATTGTTCTGGAGACTCACGATAGCCAAACAGGAGTGGAAGTATGATTGGAAAAACCCATGTGTGACTGTAAAACAGAATCTATATTCTGTAGCACTAATCTAGATACTACCTGCAGGGGAAGTGGTTGTGTGAAATTCTTTCCTTTCTGTAATAAAACCAATTTAAGGAAACTATAGAGAGTTGTGCCATTATAATAGTTCACAACTTGGAAGTCAAGATAATTCTCTGCTTTTTTGTCACTTATCATAATGATTTTTGGCTTGAAATAGCCATTCATTATACCTTACATGAGCCTCAAAATTGTTAGCTATGGTACTTCTGCAGCACAGAGAATGGAGTTCTTCAGAACTGTTCTCCAAATTTCAGTGTTTGGTTACAGAAAGTTGCTATTCTGAACATCACTGAATTGTATGTACATTTTTGCACAGAACTGTTATACATTGCTTCTCTAAACAAAGTACATGATCACCTAAGATCCATTCATAATCTGTATATTAATTTTTAATCAGGTGCTCCGAACTATACTTAAGAGTCTGATGGGAACATTCCTTCATTGCAAAATTAAAAACAAAACAAAAAAAAAGAAAAGAAAGAAAGAAAGAAAGAAGGAGAGAAGAAGAGAAAAGAAAAGAAAGGGTAGATGAATTACTTTACATTCTAGCCCAATTTCATTGTCATAATATTTATAAAATACTCCTGTGCCAAGCTTTTCTCATGCAATTTCAAGCTTAATTTAATTCATCCCTACAAACAGCATGGGAAAAAATACTGTATGTGACAGACAAACTTAAGTGTAAGATAAATACATGTGCTGTCAGCTATGCTTGCAGAGATAACTGTACTGTGTCTTTTGGGTAGGGATTCAAATGTAAACAACTCTAAACTGAAATTTGTCTGGCTTCAAAAGTGTGTACCTACAAATTGCCTCCTGCCTAAAAGCAAGAGCCGACACTTACCTTTGTCCACAGTCTTCTTTAGAGAGAAATGTCTAACTTTCAAACTAGACATGCACACATATACATACACTCAGATCTAGGAGAGTTCAAGGTCTAGTACCTAGAGTATCAGATTCTGGAATCTTTGGGAGTTAACAAAATGACACAGATCACGGCCAGGATCTGACAGAGTAATTTTGTTGGTGGAACTGTTTCCACCTGTGGAAGTGGTAGGAGTTATATCCCTCTCCCCTGAGACCCACATTATACCCTCTACAGCAGGGTTTGAAGCATACGGAGGTTGAAAGGTGAAGGAGAGGGAAAGAAAGTTCCATTGCATTAGAAGCTGGGTGCTGATGAAAAGCTAGATGTATCCAACATATATTTGCAATATGATTTCTAGTGCCTCTTCCTTTTCTGAAACCAGCTTTCTCACCCCATATATGGTAAAAGGTTTATATAATCTTGAGCATCATTGTCAGGAATGGAACCAACTCATATAAGATATAAGTAGAAACTATACTTTTTTGAAGTTGAGTCCACATAATGACTTCAGTGTTCAGACTAAGGAGAAGGAAAATGTGCAAGCAGTTATTCAGTGCGGTACGAAACCTCCTTCACAAGGTTCTCATGAGAGCAGGCTCTTATCTTCAACAGCGGCATTCTATTCTATATTCCTGGACTTCATGCCAGGCACTGTTTACCTAACAGCTAACTAGCTACTGCAAGACTCATTACCATCTCAGGCAAACTGACTACCCAACAATCACTTTGCTTTTGTGGGAGATTGATTCAGTGGTCTGATGGATACTGGTGTCCTATTGTTTCAGGGATTGGAATATATATTGTTTCCAATCTGTTGGCCATTATTTTGTTTACTATATTTGTTGGCAGATTTTGGTTAGAATATGAATAGATTCTGTCTCTGTAGTTTGAAACAGCTCTATTGGTATATCATTTGTTCCTGGTTAGTTTTTTTCCCCCACAGGTGCTTTAGGGGCCTATTCCTTTTCACTTTCTAAAGTTGTAGTTTCATCTTGACAGGGTACTTCCCTGAAGTAATCTGTCATACTTTCATTTATTTTGTATAGTTCCTCAATGTATCACTTCCTTTTATTTTATTTTATATCATCATCATCATCATCATCATCATCATCATCATTATTATTATTATTGGTTAGCCTGATCATATAATGTATTCTCCTGTTGATAATACAGCATCCCTACGCTTGGTTTAAATTTCCATTTGATTTCTTGAGTCTTAAGAAAGAGGTCTCTTATTTTACTTTTTTTTTTTGTCTTCTATTTCTTTGCTTTGATTATTATAGTATTGTCCTTGTCACTGTGTACAGGTCACTCAACAATCGCATTCATAACTTCCATCAACTTTTGCTTCTGTTTCTCCCCTGTCCATAACTGTCTGAATAGCTTAATCTATCATCCATTGGGGTTTCTCTTTCTTTTTGGCTGCAGACAAGTCTCTTTGTGCAGTCTTCACTGACAATGTCCCTATTTTTGCTTCAGAGTTCTTTTGGCTTCTGGACAGTTAGGTTTGATAGTGCAAATCTAGTCTTAACATGGTCTTCAAATTCTAGTGGGATGTTTTACAGAGGTACTTTGGCACAGTGATTGATTTAGTGTACATTTTTAGCTTTTGTTTAATTTAATAGTAAACAATTCAGAATCTGCATCATAATCTTCTTCCAATCTTCCTTTTGCAGAAAGAAAGAAGCTGTAAAACAGCTTGTAGCAAACTGTCTTTGACCAGCCTGTTCAGTCTTTCCACTCAGGAGAAGGCATTGTTGAAATACTTTCTCCTTTAAATCAACAAGTCCTAATTAAGACACTTATACAGTATAATGAGGTAAGACCTAAATATCCTGAAGACACCAGATCTCATCTTCTCTTGGAAGCTGAGCAGAGTGAGCCCTGGTTAATATTTGGGTAGGAGACAGCCAAGAATTCCAGACTGTACTTGAAAGAAGGAACTGGCAGAACCTCTCAAGATTCCCTGCCTTAGAAAGCTCTATGAAATTCATGAGGTTGCCATAAATCCCTTTGTCCTTCCTAGAACTGGAAGACCTAAAGATGGGAGTGAACAAGCTTGCAATGTCAAAGTTGGACTTCTGCAATGTGCTGTATATTGGACTACCCCCGTACCAATTTTGGAAACTCTGGCTGGTCCAAAATATGGCAGCTAGAATCGTTACAGGTACATCCAAGAGTGAATATATCACACCAACTTTAAGTAGAAAGTAGTGGTTATTACCTTTAAAGCCCTACATGATTTGGGTCAAAGTTAGCTTCAGAATTGCCTCCTCCTGTAACAATCTGCCCTGTACACTCAGGCCCTTTGAGGGCCATTTACTTAAACTATCCTTATCTAGACTGGCAATGGATACCCACAGGACTTTTCTGTCAGCCTCCCCTAGATTGTGGAATGACCTTCTGAAAAAGATTTGACAGCTAAACATCTTGTCTGAATTATAAAAACTATTAAATATCTATCTCTTCCAGCAAGCCTACCCATCAATTTTAAATTAGAAATTTTAAAGTGGTTGTGTTTTAATCTAGATTTATGTGTTTAAATAGTTTATATGTTTTTAGTTATATTTTGCATTTTAATCTATGTTATACCTGGCCTCAAGCCTTGGGGAAAGACGAGTAAGAAATAATAAAGTTGTTTGTCTACAGGTGACTTGAAGGCACATACACACATGCATAACATAATGAACAATGAATGCCTTTAAAACAATTTTAGTGTTCCAGAATATGAATTAATGAACTTCCTCCTCCTCCTCCTCCTCCTCCTCCTCCTCCTTCTTCTTCTTCTTTTTGAATAAAGAGAGGAGGGGGTAGGGAACAGAACTGCTAAAGAAGTTACTCAGTGCATATGTTTGACCTTAAACTGTTTTCCTCTCCCTTCGTGTAATTCATAGTATCGTAACTATTTTTTTTTGGGGGGGGGGCATGTTAGTTGTCTTCAGATAGATTGTTCAAAAGCTGTATTTTTGATGGGATGTGAAAATTGCTAAACGATTAACCGCTTCAAGTGAGGCGAAGAATTAAGAAGACTGGGAGAGAAACTCTGTGCTTCTTAAACTTCAACAAGACACTGAAAAGACTTGCTTATTAAAGGGAAAATTGTTGCCTCTTTGTGGGTGATATTAATTTCTTATCTTAATTAATAATAGGTTTATCTTAATAATAGGTTTAATGGAGAGTTTAGGAATTGATTAGTTATATATGTTAAATGTCAAATGAATTTATATTGAACTTATGACTGGATGATTATTATATGAATTGCAAATATTCCATAGACTAAATACTGCATAGAATAAATTGATAAATTGATTATAAATTGATTACTGGAGTATACAAAGAAGGTAGATATATTAATATAACGATATATTACTTGAAATATTATTAGGTAAGGAAGGGTGTACTAAAGTTTACTGGCATTTTGGAATCATTGGAATGGTGGAAAGAATTCTTCTGTTGCTGACTAAATTTGGTGTATAATGATCTGCCATTGATTTTACTTTATTGACTTATTACTGACTTACTCTCTATTGATGAACTGACTCAATATTAATTTACTTATACTTTATGCTAATTCTTAGTGATTAATTTGGATATTATACTGAAATATAAATAGTTTTTTTGGGAGAGTTTAAAATTTATTAATATATAGTAATATAAATAATATATAATGATATATATAGTAATATACAGATCATAAGCTGAATTGATTTGCTAGCTTTTTTATTAGATTTGATAAGAAATTAATTTTGATGTTGATTTGACTTCATAGAAATTCATTCTGAAATAACTGTAAATTATTTAGGATAATAGAGAAAGGAAAGAAAAAAAAACAAAAACAAAACAAGATTTCTGTGAAAGGGTATGGCAAAAAGTCAAAAAAAGATAACACAAACACAGCTATACCCAGGGTTGTTTGAGAGAAGAGCCTCAACAGGAGGGTCAACAGGCTCAAAGACAATGGACCCTTCTAAAATAATAGAAGAAATTCAACAAATGAAGATTGATATGATGGCAGAATTGAAAGCAACTAGGACTGGAATTAGAACCACAAGGACAGAAATTAAACAAGATCCAAGGAAAGAAGTTGCAAATTTGAATCTGAATTTACAAAAAATTACGAAGGAGTTGACAACAATTGATAAAAAAGTAGATGATTTACAAGAGAAAAATGTAAGATTAGATGAACAAGTGCAACAAATGAAGAAAGAACAGCAACAGGATAAAGAAACTATTCTGAGACTGGAAATGAGACAATGTAATAAATGTTTAAAATTAGGGATGGGCCAACCGAATCCTCAAATCCTGGGTAAGGATTTGAGATTCCTGAATCCGAATCCCTGTGCCAAAATAGGCAAATGAAATCTTTCAAATCTGCCAACTAAATAGATTGTTGGAGACCAGGACACCTGAAAACCTGGGAGACCGGGATGCCTGAAAACCTGGGAGACCATACATACAAGGGAAGATAGTAAGTAGGTGAGGTTTTCCCTTACAGTAATAATGGCCTTTGCTAACAATTTCAGAAATTACATCTGGGCTTGTATTTTAAGATACTGAAATTGAACATTTCATATTGAAGTTCAGTACTTGACTGGAAGCTACAGGCTTGAGATTTCAAGGACAGCTGAAACATTCCTTTGCATAGCTCCCCTGCAAACCTCTTTCAGACACAATTCTGGAGTTTGGAGTTTTACAAGGTGTCACAGCCTTCTCTGCCAAAGTGTACTGGTGCATCATCAAACTACAAACCCCAGGATGCCAGAAGGAGCTATGCAAAGAAAAGCCAGTTTTGACCTGGATTATCTCTCTACTGTAGTAGGTGGCCCTATTTACACAGGCAGGAAAATGTGGGGTTAATCCACATTTTTCTGCCTGTGTAGAAAGGGCCTTCATGTCATTTTCAATCTGGGGAGATCCTGAAGCAAAACTAGGACAATTGTCTTGGTCAGATTTCTTCAGAGGGAGGTTTGCCTTGCTAGGCTTTTGCCCAAGTGTGTCCTGCCCAAGATTATCATTCTCTCCCTTGCTTTTTAAACCCTTTTTTAAAAAAAGGATTAGAATGATTCAAGATTTGTGAGATTCGTGGATTCCCAGAACCTTCCTGGGATTTGGATCCGGATTTGAATTTAGAAAATTCTGGATTCGTCCCATCCCTATTTAAAATTCAGAGGTCTTGTTGAATAGGAAGATGAAAATTTACACGTGACAGTAACAGAGATATTGGCATTGTATATAGGACAACGAGTGGGAAAATTTGAACTGGAGATCGATAAATTGTTCAGAATAGACTCTCCAGTTGCAAAGAAAAGAGGTTTACCACGAGATATAGTGGTTTACTTTACAAGAGAAAAAATTAAAGATCTGATTTTGGAACAAAGTTATAAAGAAAAACTGATTGTCAAGGATACAGAAATTCAGATTTTGAAGGATGTCCCACTGAGTGAACTAAAACAAGGAAGAGAATATATATCATTGACTAGAAGCCTCCAGAAATCAAAGATAAGGTATAGGTGGGAATTTCCAGAGGGATTGTCCTTTTTCTTTAATGGTAAAAGACATAAATGAACCTTGATAGAGCAAGCAAAAGACTTTCAAGAGAAGAACTTAAACAAATCTGTTAAAGAAACAAAAGAAAGAAGAAGGAAAAGCTGCTGCTGCTGCTGCTGCTGCTTTTTCTTCATCTCGTTCTTCCTCTTTCTCTTCCTTTTCTTATTACCATCTCTTCCTCGAAATTCAGAACACAGGGTGGTTCACAAATTTAAACAAATACAATATAATTACAGCACATGAAAGATCAACATGAAAATGGAATTAAACTATCAAAAAAATTTGGACCCTTCCACTGTCCTTTAGCTAATATTCCTAGCAGTATCCAAGAAGGTAGGAATGACTTTTGCCTTTATTGCACTCATCAAGTAGTCTGCAGAGTTTTTGCAGTATAGATACTATCTCTCTGTTCCCACAAAAGAACCTGTAACAATCAGTGAGAGCCTGAACCATTGATATTAGCCATGAAGACTGCTATGTGTGAGTGCCCTGTTGAATTAATAAAAGAGACATTTGATTTTTAGGTAGACGAACACGAGCCTAAATAACAGTGTAGCCACAAGTCTTAAAAGTGTGCTTTGAAAGGTTTATAATTTAAAACCTTGTAGAGTGTCCCATCCTGTTGGCTTCTGTGAAAGGTATCTTAAGTGTTACTGTGGGAATAATGGAACCATTTGTGCTCAGCAAGAGCTCAGGAGTAAATTGCCCAGACTTCTTTGTGGTGTATATTTGAACTTTTAGATAGTATGGAATTAGTCTAACTTTGTTAGGATAGCTATGAAAAAGGTCACCACTTAGCTCTAAAGAATAAACCATAGTGAATTTGTCTAGCTTCATAACATTTTCCTGGTGCACTCTTATTAAAAAGGCAATTTCAGCTGAACCACAAGAAAGCTGTATTTAAGGATAAGATTGGGAGATGCAGAAAGGTACATTATTGTAATCAACTGCTTTCAACATTTCACAGTTGAACATCATTGGACTATAATAGATACTGTTCATTGAGAAATATTTTCATTTAGTTGTCCAATCATAGAAGCTGGTTCAGTTTACATAAAGACACACTTTGTTCCGAGTATCATCCTCTAGATGATACATTAGCAATGTGCAAATAAAATGTGCAGTTGGTAAATTATCATTTACAAAGCAGCTCCTTGGCATCAAATTCCTTGAAGGGAGGCAGAGGGGGTTTGTTTACTTCACTCCATTGCCTATTCTGCAGTATCTTGCAGCTTTCAGTCAACTTAATTTCTTTGATTTTTGGAATCTTCACAATGGCCATCTGTCTAACCACTTACCTAATGTGAGGTTTTAGCCCCCTCTTACTGGGGTAGAAAACATATAGCATGTGGACTCCACACATCCTTCATCAATTTTTATGATCCCCATGAACTTACCCAGCTCTACCACTGCTTAAGCTGGAAAGCAAGGTCACACTGCTTGTATACCTTGCTTTAAAGGTAAATCTCTAGAGTGGTATTGGTTTTGTTTTGTTGGTTTTGTTTCTGGCAAGATTTTCCTTCTCAGAGGAAGTGTGTCATTTGCTTTCCTTTGAAGCAGAGAAAGTGTCACCTCCCCAAGACACCCAGGAGGTTTCCATGACTGAGTGGAGATCTGAGCACAGATAGCAATAGTATGTGTATTTCTATACCACTTATCAGCTAAGTGGTCTCTAAGTAGTTTACAATCTGTTAGCTAATTGCCCCCAACAAACTGGGTACTCATTTTACTGACATGCAGAAGGATGGAAGGCTGAGTCAACCTGGAACCCGGCAGGATCGAACTCACAACCTTGTGGATGCAGTACTAGCATTTAACCACTGCGCCATCAGATCTCCTAGCACTCTAATCCGGCACTCTAACCACTGTACAATGCTGCCTCATTTCTAGTAGTATTTGTGAAGCATTTTTATATGTGTGTGTGTGTGTGTGTGTGTGTGTGTATAAAAAATGTGTGTGATCCCCATGTGCCTTATTTTAGGGAAACGGCAGCTCTTCCTTCCACCAGTGCACCACTGAAATTTGACCTTGCAGTAAGAATAACTACAAGATGACTAGCCCCTTGTGCAACCTCACCCACAAAAAAGTTGGTCACCGACACTACAGGTTCTATGATGGAACTATCTACCTCCTTGGAGCAATCAGATGCTTCTGGTGATATGATGGGTGAAAGGTAGCAGGGCATGTAATTCTTGGATTTGTTCCTACTTTTAGCCATCTCCCTGTGCGAAATTGTTAATTCCTGCCAAACTGGCAACTCTCCCTTCCTGCGTAAAAATTAGACTGTGAACTCTTTTATTCTCTGAGTGACAAAACTGAGTCACTTTGTCTTGTAAGATCCAGTTCAACTGTCAGTGCTGTGGCCTCTGAAGAGGAGAAGAAGAGGCAGTATCTGTTGGACTTCAATTCAATAAACACATACAAAGAAAATTAAAACCGTAAGTATGTGGAATTGAGCTGGGGACCAAGGAGATTTTCATCACAAACTCTACCTTTAGATTTCCACAGCTGTATCTGGAACTCTCGTTTACTGTCTTTGAGGTACGTGCATGCATGCATAACTTTAAATTTATGTGATTCTGTATAAGAAACTCTTTTGTTTTTCTTAATAAGTAGAATTGTTTTTCTTTAATTGAAGGAACCACCCTCTTCCCTTTAGTCACTTTATGGTTCATACAATAATAGAAATTACATTGGACATGGAACAGGGAGAGAAAAAGAAAAGATTATGCAAATTTGAAAAAAAAAAAGTGTGTTATCTCCTTAATATTGACCCTTTGGCACACAGCTTTCTGGCAATTCTGTAGAAAAAGCCTGCTCTGATTTCTGCCGAAGCAAAGATTTGTCAACAATTCACAGTAGTCCCTATCTGAGAGCCTATCTTTGCTGCAGGCTAAGCATTTGTTTACACCAGAGCTGCTTATATGAATGGATTTCAGAATATAAAGCATGAAAAGTGTAATGGGAGAGCATACAGCTCTGTGAGTTGTGCAGTATTATTCAGTGCCTGAGCCTCAGAAGACTAACAGAGAAAAACAGATACGAGAGAGAGAGAGAGAGAAGATTGTCCAACTCTTCTTTCTAAGATACACATGTGTGCACACACACAAATACACACAAAATACTCAAAATGGCTGGCCATAAACAACAGTACAAAAGCATACGGTCACTGAAGTGCAGGGTACCTTATAGGCCTTCATATTCAGACCACTGTTCTATGAAGAAATCCAAGCTAGTGCACCCCCAAAAGATGGCTGAGACTGGTCTATAAAAATTCCAGATATTCCCAGATAATTTCTTTCAATGTCAGAGTTTACATAAACTTATCCCTGTTGTTTGTCTGTTGCTCTCTCTCTCTCTCTCTCTCTCTGTATGTGTTTGAGATTAATACACACAATTTCTTTCTTTCCCACCTTTTCCAAAATATTCAAATTGAGTAACAGTGGGTAAGCTTAACGGCTGCTGTTCCAGAAGCCAAAAGCAGAAACATCCCCCACACCTCCACTGCCAGCACCTTGCTCTGCTTTTAAGTGTTGCTCCATCCATGAATGTGCACATGTGCATACTTATATATTTGCCTCTGTCCCTTCCTTCTTTGCCATGAGAGGAAGAGGAGGCACAGGAGGAGGAGGAGGGATGGGGGATAACAGTGGCAAAGTCCTGTAAGAGCTGCTAGAGCTGTGGCTGCTGTTTTCTTCATTCTCCCTTTTTGTTCTTTCAGCTTCAGGGACTGGGTGGCTGAGGAAGGTGGTTTCAGATGCCCTGATTGGCTGGTGGCCCAGGACCCTAGACCTCCCCATTAGAAGTACACACTTTCATTAATTTCTTTCTCATATTCTTTCTCCATACTGCAATTTAATTGATTTTCTCCATAGTGCAAGGCACCCCTCTAAAACTGTGAAGTTTACAAGGACTATTCACAGTTTGAGATATGTTGTGTGCAGTTTCCTGTGCGCAAAACATAGTTTTCTGCACAAAAAAAGAGAACATTTGTAGACAGAAAATGGTGCTTTCTGCACAGGCGCAAAAACATAGAGAGAGGGGGAGTTGTGCAGTGTTAAGTCCTGAATTGCAGAGATTTTCATCCCATCCAAGATGTGACTCATTAGGGCTTCCCAACAATCAGGTAATCCCCTTTTTGTTTATGATTCAATGTTTGTGAATATTCTTTCCACCTTATTCCCCATTCTTAGCTATCTATTCTACTGGCGGCTAAAAAAGGAAAACATTAGCTCCTCCCATTGTTTTCCTCCTCTTCCTCCTCCTGTTTTATTTATATGGTACCATCAGTGTACATAGTGCTTTATATGTCCAATTTAGAGTTGTTAATTTGGCAGTTCCCTGCCCTCAGTCTTACTATCTAAAAAAGACACTATACATAAGGAAAAGGGAATGACAGTGAGGAGGGGATTAAGTCCAGTAGATGCTGGCTGCTTTTCTCTCCTTCTGAAGCCACAGCAGTGACAGTTGGGATGAAAATGTAAAATATGGCAAATGTAAAAACACACTGGAACTGCTGAAGTCAGATATGATCTAGTGGAATATGACACTAGTAGAACAAAACATCAAACCAACAAGAACAACAACTAACCAAAATATCAACCATTCCACTAACATAGTTATACAGTCCTCCCTCCATCTTTGTGGGTTTGACCTTCACAAATTTGATTATTCACAAGGCATATGTTTGCCTTCTTCCCCTCTCCCCCTTCTCTTCCTCCCATTCTCTGGCATTCCTCATCTCAGATTTGTGAGGCTTTTGTTTAACATGGGAATTTTTTTCCTTTTGGGTGAGCAAAGCTACCCCACGCTCACACTGCTGGAAGTGTGTTTGCTCTGCCATGTGGCTGCACATTCTTCTGTGTAATGGATGTTGATTGGTCAGGTGCTCTTTTTGCTCCTACCCTTCCCCTCTGGGAAGAATCTCCTTTCTCAAGATGATGACCAGAAGTAGCTAGAATGCCAGAACTCAGTACTCTGATGTTCTCTGTCTGAAGGGAAAGTACCAATAAGCCCTTTACCTTGTCTTTTTTTTTTCTTTCCCCTGGGAGTGGTGGGACTAGAGGTAAAGGAATGGAAGGGGGTAGCTCCAGAGGGGAATGGGAGGGGAATCAGAGGGAGTTATTCATGGTCTTGCCACTTTCACAAGGGTTCTGCACACTGAACCCATGCAAATGTGGAGAGGTCACTGTATTAGGTTTAAGCCTTGTGCACACAATAGCTGGAGACAGCATACACATGCATTATATTAGACACCTCGCTGAACAATTGAGAACTCTGCTGGATTTTCCCCCTTTGTACCCATTTTAAAAATCATTTCCCAGCAGTGCATTTAACCTTGTGCTAGGGCAGTGGAATCACTGCATTCAAGCTTTCTCATTGTCCTTCAACAACCAAAGGAGGTTTCAGAATCAATGAAGTTAGTAAGTACATTGAACTGCAATAGAAACCAATATCACTCAATCTGGTTTTACCTACATAGATGATATCTTACATTCCCAGCAACACAGTCTGAGAAGATAACAGTCACAATTGACCACAAGGTACCAGTCTGGGGAAGAGTGATACAGATGGTACAAAAATGTGTTGACATTAAATATCATGCTTCTAGATGATTTGAATCAAAGTAATTCCCATTCTTTCTTCTCTAACATTCTACAGTAGACAAGACAATCAATTAAGCAAACACAGATATAGCAGCCATTGCAGGATTCATACGTTTCTGAGAATGACCAGTGCTCATATATGGACATTAATGAGCGCAGCTGTGCCCAAACTTGCATACTGTGCCTGAAGTCACCCGCATTATTTATACAGAATAAAGAAGATGCACTGCACTATTTGTATCATGGCTGGAAAGGAGCCAAAACATGACATTTCCATTCTGATATCAAAGCACTGTATAGGCCTACCTAGCCTTGGAAAGGCAGATTCCTTGAATGTACCCAAATCCTCCTTCAAGTGCATTCAGAAAGTGTATCTGGATACTACCCTATAGAGATCTGAATCCTTAAAAGTGTTTTGTCCTCACATGCAAAATAAAGAATTACTACACTTTTCTACCTGCTGTAGGAAAAAAAAAAAAGAATATTTCTGCACTCTCTCTGTGTATATTTGTATCTGTGTGCGTTTATATCCCTTCAAGTTGCTGTTGACTTATGGCAACTCCATGAATTATGGCTTTTCTTAGGCAACAAGTACTCAGAGGTGGTTTTACCAGTTCCCCCTTCTGAAATATAGCCTATAGCACCTGGTATCCATTGGCACTTTCCCCTTCAATTACTAACCAAGGCTGACCCTGCTTAGCTTCCAAGACCAGACAGGATCTGGTATCTTTAGGGTATTTAGGCCCAATTATTTCCTTATTCGAACATCCTGAAGTGTTCCTGGGGATTTTCAGCACAGAAAGACATGCAGATTTGATTTGATTTGATTTGATTTGATTTGATTTGATTTGATTTGATTTGATTTGATTTGATTTACACAGTGTGTCTTTCAGTGCAGAAAACTCTTCTGGAACACCTTAAGACATTTGAATACTAGAAGAAAAGTGGATGAAAGTCTCACTGGTCTATTCTTCTTAGTGGAGGTTACCCAACTGCCAAAAAGCCTCCAATCTTTGAAATTTACCTATCTCTGTTTCATTTGATTCCAGTTCCCTGTGTCAAATGAAGAAGCTTTTCTACTTAGGGAGGATTAACCCTGGATTCCACACAAACTTGTTTAGCAGAGATACTTAAGTTTTCCTAGTTACCACTTTTACAGTACATTTTAACATGGATAGGGACTGAAACATATTTGAAAAATATGCACCTTTTTTTTGAAGAACATTCTTCATTCGTTGTTTAATAAACACAAAAGCTTGACAAGATTAAACTTTTTTTAAAAAAAAAATAGCATTATCTGGCAAACATTTACAGTGTTTCTAAATATATTTATATATCAGATATCCCTTTAATTCAGGGACAGTCATCCAGTGTGAAAGCATTTAAATTAAATGTAATTAGTCTATTTTTGTAATGAACTGAAGCCATAAAATTTTATCCAAGAACAATTTTTTTCCCCCTAAAAAAGTTAATTTTGTGGAAAGGGGACTCACATTGGGTTTCCTAACCATAAACAACCTAATGCTTAATTAAGGAAGCAAAGCCATGGAAGTGTAGACAAGAGGCCACCGGCAAAGTTTTTGGTTTCAACAACCAACAGAAAAAAAATGTCGCTCTTGAGAAAAGAGCACATTTTATGTTCCCATGTAGAACACAGTAGAAAATAGATAAGCTGCCACTGTTGATGAGAAGAGGACCAAGAATACTGTGACAACAACAGCAAGCTACAGTGACACTTGTCTATCACAAAGCGGTTCTTATATTTTGGTTCTTATGAACCTCAAATTAAGCCAAAGACAAGGCATAAAACAATGTTGCAGATGCCAATAAGTTTTATAGTTCTTATTACCTTCATTAGAATTCACTGATCAGTTCACACATGCATGCATTCATACTTAATTCCCCAGTGCTGACTGGCCAGGCAAATCGGTGCTGGGAAAGGCTAGACATCTTTAAATTGTCATGCATCTTTCAGAAACTAGGGTTTTCCAGCACAGCTTTCATATACTTCTTCTGCTCATTTTAATCGAGGCATCATCTAGTTCTGGGGTTCACCTTCATTAGATGGTTTCTATTTTTCATATAGATTGGGGATAATTACACATTTCTGTGGCATCTCAGACATCTCCTGACTTGCTTCTGTTCAGTGGCAAGCCTCCTTGGGTCCCATAGTGCTACAGACTGGGTATTGATTTGGGTTATATATGGCAAAATTTAGGACACTAAAGCCTTAATCGTGTATTTGTGAAGCATAGAATATAAAGTATAAAGCTTTGTGTACTGTGAAACATGTTTGTAATAGAGTGTAGGGACTGACTAGTTCCAGATACAAAACCAACTTAATGAAAACATGATAAGCTTGAAAGAAATATTAAAGGGCTACTCACTAAGGCAGTCAGATGTGTTACCCTGATTTCTGGGGTCCCAAGAGGGACACCTAAATGTGCTCTCAATTATATAAGTTGGGGAAATTAGCAAGAGCACAGGCTAGCAATACGAGAGGCAGGGTAACATAGTGAGATCTTGAACCCTATGTTTACGGGGTCAGGCCAAGTCAAGGAGCACACAGAAGTTGAAATAATAAATGTTGTTTTATTAAAAATACAATCAAACAGTGTATGCAGCACACTCACACAAGATAACTAAAGAAATAAAGGTTGGAGTGGGATAAAGGGATTTTTAGAGGAGTTGTTGGTTTGGGTAATACTCCACCTGTCCTGAAGCCTGGTTGGAAGCAGAGAAGCTGGGGAGCGTGGATCTCAGCACGTGGAGCTGAGGGGAAGGCTCACTGGACGAAGCGACAGCAAGGCGGGATGGAAGCCAAGAGCGATCCGAGGAAGTGCTCAATGTCAGGGGTTCTTATAGGGAAAATTGTGACCGCAGGCTAGTTCGTACTTGGGGAAAACAATGGATTTGGGGCTGGAGACAAAAGCCTCCGAAAGGTCAGAATTTGAATGATTGAGTTACAGCCAAATTGTCAATAGGGTAGCCAGTATGCAAACGCAGAGTGCTTGGCAGATGAGTAGTCTTCTAATAAAACTGCCTGCTCAGGGCAGGGAGCTCTTTGTAAGTTGCGTGCATACATAATAGAGTACTTGCCTTTGAGGTCTCCTGAAGCAGCGGGACGGCTATTTCTGGCCTGCCTGTATTGTGTTGGAATATTACAGCGATTATCGGCTGTGCCTGTCTGCGAGCTTGTCCGGGGGGGCCTCACAAGCACGTGGAGAGGAATGGGTAAAGGAGGCCGAATTATTGATATCAAAAGATATCTTTATATCCCACAAGCTCGGGCCAGCTAGGGCAGTAACAGATGGCTGATGCAATCTGATGGAAAGCAGCCAAAACTAAGTGGTCACCAGGTGTCATGTCACAGAATAGACCATTAAGACTTTTTGTCTGATTGGAAGAGATTATTTTGCTGAAGTGAAAGCCACTGAAGCACTTGATTGGACAGAAACTCATAGCATCAATGAAGGATCTCCACCTAGAGTATCCCCAGTAGGTAGCTATCCATCCTTTTTTTTTTGCAGACATCCAAAGAAGGAGACCTCATCTCTTTGAGCAATTGGTTCCATGGCCAAACCACTCTCACTGTCAAGAAATTCTTTCAAATGTTCAATCAAAATCTACCCTCCTGTAACTTAAAATCATTAGATCAAGTTCTACCCTTTGATTCAGCAGACAACAAGCCTGCACCCTTCTCTTTGGGGTAACCCTTGAGGTATATATTTCTTTTCAGTCTTCCCTTCACCAAGCTGAACATGTGCAGCTCCTTTAACTTCTCTCCATATGTTTTGTTCTCAATACTTCTTTGCACTTCTCTGAACCTGCTCAAACTTGTCCATATCCTTTTTAAAATTAAGTGCCCAGAACTGAACACAGTACGCCAGATGAGGCCTAACCATCACAGAATATTACAGGGTGAGAGGGACTATCTTTTCCCTCAAGTTGAAAGCTGTGCTGCTATTAAAGCAGACTAAGATAGCATATATCTTCTTTGCTGTAGCATCACACTGCTGGCTCATATTCAACTTATCATATTCAACAAGTGACCAGAAGGTGATGAAAGGGGCCTTCAAACAGATACAGATTAGCTGAAAAGTGGTAAAGAAACCTCAGTTTAAAGAGATAAAGATGGACAACGACTCCTGTTTCCACATTTAGAGAAAGGTAGGACATAAATTGAATGAATGAATAAAAATAAGAATGGTTCAACTTGTTCCAGTCCATTCTAGTGTGTGTTTGGTCACTATTCTATGTCTATAGGCAGCAAGTATCCAAAGGGAGAGGTTGTCTTAAGGTAAGCAACTACAGGGAAATCAGTCCAGTCTAGGCCATGCCCAGATAATCCAAGAAACCAAACAAAAAGAGATTCCCTAAATGTTAGGAAGAACTTCCTGATGTTAAGAACTGGTTGAAAGTGGAATACACTGTCTCAGAGTGGGGTGGAGTCTCCTTCTTTGGAGGCTTTTAAACAGAAGCTGGAAAGCCATCTGTTGGGAGTGCTTTGATTGTGTATCCCTGCATGGCATGGGGGTTAGACCTGATGACCCTTCTGGTCTCTTCCAACTCTATGATTCTAAAGGATGCACAGGAACAAGATCTCAGCCAGGGATTGTTACAGAAGCCAGTAGTCTAGCTATCCAAGGCCAAAAATGGGTGAGACAAGGAGTTATTAAACGTAGACAGTCCAGAGGTCATGAACGCCATGAAACAAAGAAACATGAAGAGCACAGCTAGTTGCAGAAGTAGAACAGCTGCAAACAAGAAGGATTGCCCACAGCTGCTGGGAGTTTTACATGCTGCTGTCTCTGAACGACTAGTACTGTGGATAAGGCAGTAAAGATGAGGCAGTAGGGGTGAGTGTATGCTGACACACACACACACTTACTACTGTGTCCCCTGGGAACCACAACCCCTGCTGTTGCATTCCTGGCAAAAGGGACACAGTGGTAGGCATGTGTGTGTGCCCAAACTGTTGCCTTGTTTGCAAATGAGGGAATGGTTTGGGCATAAGCACACAACCATTGCCACATCCCAGCTGCTGCAACTGCTGTTGGTGTCCAGCAGAAGGGCTTCACAGACCCCTTGTGAGGGCTCGATGGACCCCAGGTTAAGAACCACTGCCCTTACATGGTTTGGGTCCAGGTTTCCTACGGAATCACCTTCTCTTGTTTAATCCACCCCATACATTCAGATCCTCTGGGCAACATCTACTTCCTTCAGCCAAAACTTGTCTGACTGTTACTAAGAAGACATTTTCTTCAGCCATTCCCAGATTCTGAAATGACCTACTGGAACAGATTTATCAGTCGGAGATGCTGTCTGCATTTAAAGAAGTGGTAAAGACCAGTCTCTTCTGGCATGCCTATCCAGATTGTTTTTAAATTATGAATTCTAAAGTATTGATTGATTGATTTTATTGGTTTTAAATCTTTTAACTGATCTTATGTGTTATTTGTTGTTCCCCATCTCAATCCATATGGAGAGATAGGTAGGAAAATCTCTTCCTCCTCTTCCTTCTCCTCCTCCTCCTTCTCCTCCTCCTCCTCCTCCTTCTTTTTCCTAGTACACAGCTGTTTTGTTTTATACATCTTGAAAATAAAAGGACAAGCTGACCATTAAATTTACCATGTTGGGTACAACCAAATGGTTGCACTCTCTGTGTGGGACCCTTCTTTGTCTTTTTGATATTTATCTCTCCTCCTTATCCATAGAACTCTAAATTAATTAATACTGTCTCTGTCCTTGTTGCCTGCAGCCACAGCTGTTCTCATCACTCAAGGTCCTTTAGAAGTTTGGTATAGTCACTCTGTCACTTTGCTACTTTCCATCTTTTCAGTTCTGGGTAAAGACTTCATGACCATTGCATTTGTACAGAAGTTACCAAGAACCAAAGAAGACAAAAGAGGCAGAGAGTCTCTTTCACACAAACTGAATATAGACATATGTATAAGTACAAATACATCTGATTTTAAGTGCCTCCACTAGTTATGACTAGGTCCTGGAGATGCACATAGCTGATAGGAAATAGAAATATTTGTGGATTATTCTTTTAATTTGGGCTGTTATTAATTTATAAGCAAACAAATATTCATAATTAAGGAACCAGATATTTAGAATGTGATACAAAGAAGAAGAAGAAGAAGAAGAAGAAGAAGAAGAAGAAGAAGAAGAAGAAGAAGAAGAAGAAGAAGAAGAAGAAGAAGAAGAAGAAGAAGATGATGATTAATACCCTTTTATGCCTAGGGGAGAGATGTTTAAATTTTTGCTTAACCATGAAATTCCTGATGACTCTTTGTTTTGTCCCTGTTTCTCTGAATGAATCCCCATCTACCAAATGTTGTGCATTTGAGTCAGCTAAGAATTGTTACAGGTTTGGATATCACTTCCACATAGACAATTTTGGACTGGATTAGAGACATTGTAAAGTATGCTTAGAGTAGAGCTGAAATTTGTGAGACAGGTTAATCATGACTAACTTGGCTCATTGATTTCAGGGGGTCTACTATAAACATGAACCCCATCCATGGCATATACGGTGTACACTGAAATGACTATAAGAAAGAATATTTGGACGTATATGCCTGGGACCAGCAAAATGAATGAAAGATACTATCTGTTAACTGGTATAGGAGGTATTGAGCAGTTTTCTGCATTGTCTTAGGGACTAGGCATCCAGCCATGCCAGTGAACTGTTATATTTCTTATTTTAATGGTCTTCATCCAATATATGTCCATGGCTGGAATCCAAAGAGCAGCTGTAGGCATACTGAAGTCTTTTTGGAAATTTTCCTTTGAATAGTCAATGTGTTCTACTATAAACGGATTTTGAACCCCTCAGTTCCAAAAGTGATTTGCCATGAAGCCAAAAGACTCTTTAGATTCAGGTCATACATATTTTTGCATCCAGGCCCATACAATTTTACTATGATTTTAATATCTATCTGAAACACATCTTCTAGAATTCTCTTAATTCATGGGTTCCCTTCATCCTTGTACAGAATCATTAGACTATTACATTTCCTTTCTCACATTTGTTTGTTGTTATAGCAACCAGAAGGACTGGATTTTTGCCATTGGACTTTTATTTGAAATTCATCCACCAGGCCATACCACAGACTTCACAGGGTTTAGAGCACACAGGATACAAGACAGAACCAGTTCTTCATTTTTATTTTGCCTCTTATGGGTTATTTTATGTGTGTCTTACAACGGTGACACCTAGCTGTCATTTGTCTAAGAAAATCAAGAAAGATTGGAAAATGACATGGATTCCTGAAGAGTTAATGCTTCATGGGGGACATATGAGTCTGTGGTTAGAAAGCCATTTGGTTATGTCCACAGAGACATGTTATAGTCTGTAAAACACACACAGGCACAAACACTGGTGCAGAAGACCATCTGCACACTAGTAAAAGTTGCTGTTTATAATCCCAGCCCATTATAGCACTTACCTCTTTGCTCTGCTAAATTTGAAAGGGTTTATGAGGAGAAAAGTCTTGCTTTAGTTCAGATTTCATTAAACCTCTTTATAGCTCTCACTGGAACCAATATTATCTCTGCATATATTCTACCCAGTGACATTTCCAACACTGAAGGTACATACACTTCACACTCATTTGAGGATAATTGGTACAGCTGCGAGATAAGAGCACACTTGTTTAATTTTTGAAACACACACACACACACACACACATATATACATATATATAGGTTCTGGTGTATCTCTCCTTGCAGTGTAGAAGATGAAAGTATTAAGATTGCTGCTCACTCTAACAATGAATAGTAAGTTTTGCTTTTTTTGAATTAATGTTATTACTTGCTGAAAAAAAATCATTCATAATATTATTTGAATATTGAAGTTCCATCCATAGGAAAGATGGTTTCAAAAACTGAGGTATTTGTCAGTAATGGCACTACCTCCCCCAAAACAGAGAGAATATTATAAGATCTAAAAATGGACTGTGAGCAAGGAATTGCATAGCGCAATCTCCTTCCAACTATTAAGTCACTAGGTGATCTTGAGAAAGGCCACAAATTTCAGTTTGAATGCCCCATGTACAATACTAGGCTAATAAAATTGAAAGATTTGTATAAAGAACACTGAATAATTTCCATGAAGCACTTGGAATCAATGGCATATTGAAAAATTTTGAAGTACAGGTGCTGGTCATGACAAACCCTATAGACATGTTCCAAAGAAAAGTCTAAAAATTCAGTTATTTGTGTTGATCCATACCATCAGAGCATCAGTATTCATCTCCACCAGGAGTAGGTCTTTTGCAAGGCTAATGAGAAAAAGGTCTGAGTTGCTTTGTTTGTTTTTAACTACAATTCCATTGACCATGTGGGCTCAAGGATTCAAGGAGCTGTAAAAAAGTAACTTTTCCAATATCTGCTTCTGGAATACAAAGTATTGAACAATGGGAGCTCATTCTGTACTGGAGAAATATTAAATCATACATAGTTTTCTCCATGTAACTCCTGTGTGTGTAACCAGCAAAACAAAAATTAGCCAAGAAACTCTTTTGTAATAAGATGATTTTGAGTAGGGATGGGAAGAATCCAGAATTTTCTGAATCTGAATCTGGATCTGCATCCTTGGAAGATTCTGGGAATCCACAAATCTCAAATCTTTCGAATCCTTTTTTAAAAAAGGGTTTAAAAAGCAAGGGAAAGAAAGCACTTCTACTGAAAAGTGTTTTTGAAGCAGAATTTGACATCTTTGGCCCTTTCCGCAACTTACCTTTTCTCAGCGCTGGGCTGCAGGGATGGTGCGAGCAGCCTCTTGCGAGAGGCTCTTGTGTCGCCGCTGCTTCACCTCTACAGCTGCTGCCTGCTAGCGAGCAGGTAGCATGAGGGCTCCTCCTCTTCCTTTCGCAGCACAGCCTGGGATTTTCCCAGGCTGTGCTGGGGCAAGAAGCGTGAGCGCCACAGCTCTGGAGGCTCCACATGCATGGTAAGTGCGGGCAGGGCCCTGGAGCGATGTGTGATCGCGCACCATTTTTGGCTAGAATCCGAAAATGAAATAGTGTGTGACCGGTGCCTCCCGGCCCCGGCAGCATCACGGAATTGTGAGGACGTCATGTGGCTGGCTCCTTGCAATTGCGCAGTGCTCCAGAGGTCCTTTCGCATGGCGAATGCCATGCGAGAAGGATGCCCGTTTAATGAAAAACAAATTAAAAAATAGTTTTCAGTCTAGGAAAACATACCCATACTTCTTATTAAGAAGATACAAATGCAATTGACATGTTCATCTATACATGAAGTACATAAGTCCCAGATCAAAAGTATAGAGATTATTACCTTGCAGAGGGAGGCAGCCGAAGAGACAGGCAGCAGGAGTGGACAAGGGCAGCAGGAGTGAGCACAGGCAGCAGTTCCAGGCACAGGCAGGCTCTGACTTTAGAGTTTCTAGTTTTGCACCAATTTTTAAAAACATGGGCAAGCTCAGACCCCAGGGTGTGCAAGGATGTGAGGATAGCTGGCCTTGCCCACTCCTGCGGCCTGATCTGTTGTGGCCTGCTTGCTCAGCACTCATGCTGGCGGAGGCCACAGGACGTGTAGGGAACCAGCCATCGTTGGGCCTGCACGCCCCTGTGGGTGCCGGCTTCGAAAGATTTGATTTGCCTATTTTGGCGCCCAGATTTGGATCCCCGAATCTCGAATCCTTGCCAAAGATTCAAGGATTCAAGGATTCACAGATTCGGTTGGCCCATCTCTAATTTTGAGTAACACAATGTTTTCTGTCAGCGCTGTAGTTGTTTCTCCTGGTCTATTACTGTTGGTCCTCAAGGGGTGCAGGACCCCCATGAAGGCTGAAAATATGCAAAATCAAAATGTGTCTGCCTGTAGGAAGGGGGCTGAGGCATGGTCAAGAAAGTGAGTACCCAGGCTTCAAACCAGATCAGGGAAAGGAGACAGAAGGGGGTTGGGTTTGCATGGTGGCCCTATGCCTTCTCTCTCTTGTACATCTCCTGCCTTGGTTGTAGGTGTCCATTGGGAGAGGGTTTGCAGTGCAATCCATTGTTAGCTGGCTAGGCAGTGGCTGATGGAGGAGAAGGAGGATAAGAGGTGGATTTTTAAAAGACTATGTGGTCTGATCAAAGCCGTGGAGAAGGAAGGTTCCACTAACAAAGAAACACTTGAGCTGGAGTGGGGGGCAGAGGCTGGAGAAACTCACAAATGATCAAATCCATGAATGTGAAGCCTACAGATATGGAGGTCCAACTGCATATTAAATCCAGGATTAATCTCCTTCACTTTCAACCATGTTTTCATGGTTGGTTTCATGGAACGAAAATGCTTCCTGTTTATACTACAGCTTAGTCTTTAGTCTTCCAAGTTGTAGAAGAAATTTGAGATCAACAAAGAAATTCAAATAAACCACTTTAGGGTTCAGAGAATAATTTCTTACAAACCTTAGTTTTGAATGTCTGTGTTACAAAGTGTGTGTGTGTGTGTGTGTGTGTGTGTGTTGTTACCCTGTGTACTGGGGGTCCCAGGAGGGACACCAAAATGTGCTCAACTAAAGGTGGGGAAAATCAGCTCAGAGCACTGCTTAGCGTTACGAGAGGCAGGGTAACGTAGTGAGATCTTGAATCCTATGTCTACAGGGCCAGATCGAGTCAAGGAGCACACAGAAGTTTAAGTAATAAATGATGTTTTATTAAACACAAGCAAAACAGTGTATGTGACACATTCACACAAGATAACTAAAGAAATAAAGGTTTGAGTGGTATAGAGGGATTTTTAGAGGAGTTGCTGGTTTGGGTGATACTTCACCTGTCCTGAAGCCTGGAAAAATAAAGAGCGAAGCTGGGGTGCAATGTAGCTCAGCACTTGGAGCTGAGGGGAGGCTCGCCAAGCAAAGTGGCAGCAAGGTGGGATGAAACTTGGGAGCGATCTGAGGAAGGTCTCAGAATCAAGGGTTTTTATAAGGAGAATGTGACTGCAGGCTATGCCGTACTTGGGGGAAAACAATAGATTTGGAGTTGGAGACAAAGCCTCCGAAAGGTCAGAATCAGAATGATTGAGTTATCGCAGAGGTTCTCAGTAGAGTAGCCAGTACGCAAACGCAGAGTACTTGGGTATTGTATAGTTTACCAATCAAGCTGCCATCGCGGGGCAGAGGCTCTTTTGTAGGTTGCGTGCATACCTAAATAGAGTACTTGCCTGGAGGTCTCCTAAAGCAGCAAGTCAACTATTTTCTGGCCTGCCTGTATTGTCTTAGGAATATTACGGTGATTAACGGCCGAGCTTGGTGGTGTGTTTGTCCAGTGACCTCGCAAGCACGTTGAGGGGAATAGAGAAGTGAAGCCGAATTGTGATATCAAAAGGATATCTTTTAATATCCCCAGAGCTCGGACTAGCCAGGGCAGTAACAGTATGTATAAGAAACCTCTCTCCCAAGAACTAGTGACTGTGCTCATTATTTCAGATTGTCAGGGTGTAGCTGCCAGTTGGCAAGCACTGAGATGAATGCTCATAAAAAGCATGAGCATGGAAGTGAGACTGTCACTCCTGTTCAGTGGGGTTGGGCATTGAGAAACTCTGAAAGTAGTAGGCACATTTCTGAGGAAAGATATGAAATTATTTGATTTGGAATAATCTTATGAAAAAAGTACACCAATTTATGATGATGAGTTCTAAGATAATATATATTACTACACAGAAACTCATCACTTTTTCAGAAATAGGGTTACCAGATGTCCATATACAGAGCCATCCTTCCTAAAATAACATCAGCAGCTTGAGGAAAATAATGCATATTCCTGACTTCAGAAGCTACAATACCAAGGAATCCTTTATTGCTGAAATACTGATTTGGTAGCCCAATGTGTTGCACAGATGCACCTTGCATGGACAATGGAGAATTGTAATTCTGACCTGACCTCATTTGGTGATTGCCAAACCTGAGGGATTTGCCTTCCAACTGGCTTAGTGTTATTGCTTTAGAGTTTGAAAAAGACATTTAACAGTTGGCTACAGTAACAACTCTGTTTTTTCTGGATGTGGCTAGATCAGGAAATGAAAATACCACAAGAAACGATGTTCTTGAGCTATTTCCAGGAAAACCATATCCTGAAAGGCAGGGCTTGTAATTGGAATGCCTCTTCTTATAACAGTTCTGATCTAATTTGTAGGTTACAGGGGGAACAAGGGGGGATAAATTCCAATCCAGAATGAACTTTTGAACCATATGACTTTAGTGCAGCCTTGATGATAAATTGTTTTCCTGCACTGATTCCTCTGTAGACTGGTTTCAGTCTTACAGCCTTCAGCCAAGAGCTGAATGCAAAGTTATTCTTCGGGAACATCCTCCTCTCTGATCTTCATTAGAATATAAGCAGATTCTCAGAAAAAGCTGCTGACTACCTAAGGGAACCTCTGAAAAAATATATTGAATGAAAACTATTATATTAGGTACATTATGAACTGATCAATTTGATATACATGAGTATATAATTAAAAGAACCTAAATATGAAAAAACATCAGATAGTTTAACAAAAATTTACAGCATAAATTTCTGTCAACTAAGAAACAAGTTTCAGTGACTTCAATAGGCCATATTCCTCCCAAAAAGTCCCTGTAAGATTATGGACTAGACAGGTGGCATCTTTTGCCTGGATTAAATTGTATCTAATCACTAATTCATTTGAAAGTCCAACACTTCCAGGCATGCATCTACTCCTTTGTTTTGCAAGCAGAAGTTGTAGTTTTGCAATGACAATTAATACTTGCGTAAAACCAAATGCAAGGGGGGTGTGTGCATTTATTTCTGAACCACATGAGAAGTGAAACAAATGCCTGTTTGTTAGTTTCTAATTTATGTCTATGAGGAATAAATAGAAATATAGAAACAAATAGGAAACACAGACAAAAATTAATTTATATAGTTACTCATCTCCATCTATATTATTTTCATTGATTTGTTGTACGAAACATTCCTGAACCAACAAAGGGCAATACATCACATTGCTTAGCAAATTGATACATTTAGTAACATTATGCAGGGAGAAGAGAAGTCAGAGAATGTTGCAAGTGAACAGACATGAAAACTGTTCAATATGAAGCAGGAAAGAAGTTGTTCAACATCTGCAAGAAAGGTCTCTAAGGCATTGTATTGCACTGATTAACAAATGGACACATTCAGTGAACATTTCATAGTTAGAGGCAGATCTTGGAGTGCTCTTAAACTGGTTCAATCCAAAGCATAAAGCAATGGGAAGTCTGAGGATGTGACCAATTTGGGGGGAAAAAAAAACCTGCTTATAAAGTTAGGACCCTTTTTCTAATCTATCTAAAACATGGCAGTTCTGCACTGTCTGTCTGGGCACCATACAAAGAACACATAACACCAAGCGTTGCACTGACTTCCAATTTGCTTCCAGTCTGAATTCAAGGTGCTGGTGCTGATATTCAAAGTGTAAAATGGCTTGAGAACTTGATACCTTAGAAAAGCTTCTTTTTCAATATGCCTGCCCAAGGACTGAGGTCTGCTTTAGGGGCCTTTCTCTGTATTTACCAGTGGGAACAGAAGTCCTGCTCAGCTGTGGTGCCCATTTGTACAACGTCTTCCCCTTGGAGATCTGGCTGGCACTAACATGGCTTTGTTTTTAGCACCAGGTCAAAATATCAATTTTTATTAAATTAGGCCTTTGTGAGCCTAATTTACTTGTAAGAATTGACTTGGTTTTTAAATAGTTTTTAATCTTTTTAAGCTTCTTGAACTTGTTTTAATTGTTTAATATGCCTTGATCCTGTTTAAATTATTTCTTGATTTTAATTTGGAATTGTCCAAATTGTTTATTCTGTTTTGTTTGCCACTCTCTGATCTTATGATAAAAGGGTAGGTTAATATTTTTAAAAAGATAAATGAATGTTATTCACTTATTTGTATATATTCTGTCTTTCTCCTGACATGGGACCCAAGAAAGCTTACAGCATGAGTTAAAACAAGTCAACTATATATTTTTTTAAAAGAACACAACCCAAATGAAAAAAATAAAATAAAAAATGGAACTAGTAAATATCAAATATCAACACCAGTATAGCACATATAGACACCATTAAATCACCTTTCTGCATAGCAGCTAGTCACCAAATGCTTGTTCAAATAAAAAAAAAAGTATTTACTTGCTATCAAAAAGCAAGCAAGGAGAAGACCAACCTACTCTCCGGTGCCTGAAGGAAGCAGTACAAGTTCTTAAGGAACTTAAGGAAGTTCTGATGCCTTAAAGAAATAATACAAATCTGGAAACGTCATGTGAAAATTATAGAAAGTTATGAGCAAGAGAGAGAGAGAGAGAGAGAGAATGAGAAATGAAACAGTGTTTAAAAATAAATGAAATAGAAGATTCAATAATGAATATGGGGAATGAATGAAATGAAATGAATCTTTTTTTCTTTTTCTTTTTTGAAGTTCTAGTGTGCATCCCTATTGCATACAATTAGTGGCATTGTGCCCTTGGAAGCCATAGTTCAATCGATTATGGCACCAGACAGTAGCTTTCAGTCAGCTGAAAAATTCACCCCACCTGTCTAGCTGAGCATGTCTGGATCAAAATCCCAAGAAAATGTGTTTTGGGACATGGCCATGTACAATGTTTGCTTAGAGGCATTGTGGCATATTCTGTCCCTTAGTAAGTGAGGAGGGATAAGCTGAGTTTGTTAATGAAAGCCAACAGTGAATGAAGATGTAATTTCCATACAGTGTTGCCTACTGTTCTTTATTTCCCTTTAATACATACTTTTCCTTTTTCCAGTTAATAATAAGAATAGTAATAAGTCTCTTTTCCAACTCTTTCTTAAAAAGTTGGCCACTGGCAACTGAGTGTGACCCAAAGCATACGCACAGTGATAGAAGGATGGCTTCAGGATGTAAGCCTTTTACAGTAGCTCTTGGTTTATTGGTCAGGTTAGATTGCAAATTGCACTGTGGTGGGGACTATAACCCCCATTATGCTTCATTTTGAGCCAAAGGTGGGTTGCAGGGGAAATGAGCAGCCAGTCTTTGAAGATAATTCCAAGAAAATCTCTCTCCCTCTCTCTCAGACTTAGATTAGCCTTAAATTCCTAGCTATCATAATGTGTGCCAAAGAAAAGGAGAGATGCAATATAACTACAAACACACATACAGAAACATATGCATACACCCAGATAGATATCTTGAATTTAGTGCATTATATGTGTAGTATTTGCTAACTCACTACAGTTGATATTCTGATACTCATAATAAACCTTTTTCTTATGGTCACACCATCAATCTCTCCACCAGGGACCCCAGTTCTATAATCATGGGAAGTCAGATTGTATCTCAGTAATATGTTAACCAACCATATTTCAGATAGTAGTGCTCTTTCGGTACTCTAATTATATTCCGTAGTGTGTGTGTGTGGTATCTTCATGAGAGATCGTGACAGTAGGTGACTAATGTCACTTAGCTCTGAGCCAAGAATAGTTCAGGTTGATGCACTGTGTGTTTCTCCCACACATCTGTATCAGTGTAACTGTATTGTTTAACTTCTAAACCCTGCAGTTTCTATGCAAGGCCCCCATGTAGCAATGAGACTCTCAATCCCTGCCATGGAATTACCTAGCTTTTATACTGCCGAGCCACTTCTGAGTGCACTTTGCCAAATATGCCAAATTATATGGTGGTTTAAGGACATTGTATACGGATTTTGCTCTTATTTTGGGAATTGTTATAAATACATCATGAAAGTACTCCATTTAAAGTATAAAGCAATACAACATCAGGTTACAGCTGGCAGCTTTCACATTGTAAGACATTAGTGCAGGAAAGGGGCCAGTCATTAACAATAGAAACCATTTATGCATAGGGTGAGCTACTTAAAATCTGAACTGTGCATGCATTTACAGTGCTCAGTTCTAGAAATAAAAAACCCAGGAAGGATACACACACAAACCCCACTTGCCCTGGGCTATCAAATCAACACATCTTCAGAAGACTCTACAAACAAGTAAACACTGTTGTGCTCATACAATAACAAAAAGCGAGAGAACTGGACCCTTAGGTAATGTTTTACTGTACATTTTTAAATAGAGATTGGGGCTTAGAAGAGCTATCAAGCCCAGTAGTCCCAAGCTATAGTAATTCTACATTTATGTTAAAGGAAATGGGGGAAAATACAATGTTCTAATGGTTTTGAATTGTTGATTGTCTACATGGTGGGAGGAGATGATGTTGGACTTTCAAAGGTATTCGGGTCTTTTGGAACAGCGCTGAACTTCCATAGGCACTCAGTTCCTTTTAAATTTTTAGATTTGTATATTCTCAGTAGTAAATTTAATGTTATCTAATGCACTACTAAATGTTTAGTGAGGGGATTGTTACGGATGATGTTATAGTATATAATAAAATCAATAAAAATTATTTCACACTCGCAAAAATTACACTAACACCCACCAGTGAGAAATGTTTAATGGATTGCTTAGAGTGTACTTTTCAAATGTAGGGCCCTATCACACTACACTGTGATAGCACTATCATTTCACTTTAACTGCCCTGGCAACATTTTATGGAATCCTGGGATTTGCAGTTTAGGGAATGGCATTTAGAATCTCAGTCAGAGAGCTCTTTGACCTCATGAAACTACAAACCACATAATTCCATAGAACATTGCCATGGCAGTTAAAGTGGAATAACAGTGCTCTAACACTGTAATGTGATAAGGCCCTTACTCTATAGATAACACAGGGAATAGATGCCTTTGAAGCTTGAGCTTCAGCAAATTCAAGGAATTTAATCTAATCACTGAATTATTGGGTGTGTCTTACCTATAAAATTTCAAACTATAGGGCTACTGGTCAAATACTAGAGTCAGAAAAATATAGTGGCTGCAGTGATGGGCTAAGACAATGGGAAATCAGGGTTCAAATTCTTATTAGACAGAGAAATCCACTGGGTGGTCTTGGGCAACTCACTGTCTCTCATCCAGAGATGATAACAAACCTCCTCTGAATAAATATTGCCTAGGAAAATCCTAGGACAAGGTCCCCGTAAGTTGAACATGACTTAAAGCTACATAACAAGAACAACAAATCCAAATCGTGGATGACTGTTTGTGCAAGACCAGACTATAATGTGTGTGGTGGTGGTGGTGGGGGAAATAATCTTTCCCACTTTCCCACTACACCCCACTCAATGCTGTACCAGAGGCTTGGGAAATCCTCAAGATCCTCAAGATAGTTTCTTGTTATATTTTTCAAGCAAATGAATCAAGGTTAATGAACAAAATGACATAATGAACCATTAACAACAGACATGATTTGGTTAAGTACTGAGTGTTGGGATTTAAATAAATCAGCATTGGAACTAAGCTAGGATACTATTTTTTACCACTTTCAAACATCCACCTGGGCACTGGCATTGTGCCATTGTTTAGCTAGCTTCTTAATGAATATTTTGGATGATTAAATAATCAGCATTTCAGATGATCGATTAATCACCCTTGCTCAAGTAACAAATGATTTCCTTACAAGCTATTTAATCACAGAATTGAGGTCCAGCCTATTTTCAGAGTTCCCACTGCAGAAGTGAAGTGCCTATTGTCAATCAGTCAACACCATCCATCATTTAACACATGATCTTTAAAACTAGATAGGTTTTCCTGAACACACACAGGGACACATGGTCACTAAGAACTTCCAATATGTCCTTTATTTCTAAGTATGACTTGACATGGGAACAATAGTGGTTTAAGCACTGGACTACGACCTGCAAAACAGAGTTCAAATCCCCACTTGGCCATGGAAACTCAATGGATGCCCTTGGGCAAGTCACACTCTCTTTGCTCAGAAGAAGGTAAAGGCAAACACACTCTGAACAATCTTGCTAGGAAAACTCCATGATAGGATTGTCAAAAATGACTTGAAAGCACAAAACAACAACAATCAAGTTGTGATCAGACTCACCATTTTGTTTTTTTTTAATTTGGACTGTACTCATAGCTTTGCATGTATCCAAGAACAATTTCAGGTTTGTATACAACTCTTTGAGGTTTCTTGCCCAAAATTTGTGGTCCTACCATTCATTCTTATTGCTAAGACATAGGACATTTCTGCACTACACTATTATAGTGCTATTATTCCACTTTCAACATCTTATGGAATCCTGGGGTTTGCAGTTTAGGGAGGGGCATTTAGGATTCTCAGTCAGAGAGCTCTGACTCTCCACAGGATGTTGAAAGTGGAATGATAGAATTATAACAGTGTAGTGCAGAAATGGCATCAGATAAGACATGACGGTTCAGAGTGCAAATGTCCACATGTGAAGTTACACATTGATTATGCTGTGCAATCTCTGTGTTGAATGATATCATCCCACAACCCAATGTGAATCAACATGCACAATGACCCTGCACATTTAGCTCAGCTTTTGCGCTATTTATTGGCCTCAATGTAGATACCCCACATTGGACAAAAACGTCCAAATGGTCATGTAGAGCAAAGTGTAGCATGCCCTGTAGGCCATGTACAGCCCCAGGGTAGGATTTGTAGCCCAGTAGCCTCCAACACTGGGTTCATTTTTCTGTGTTGCTTCCTGTTGTAATAAAAGGCCTCTCTTGGGCCAAAACAAGCCTAAAATATGCCAAAATATCCCTATGCCCCCAGAGGGCACTTGGAAGCAATCTTTTTTTTTTTTGCAGGAGGCAGCAAGGGTGTGTGGCCCACTGAGGGACAATGCATCTGTTATCCTGACTTTTGGGGGTCCCCTGGGGGACACCTTAATTTGCCCCCAAAATGCAAGGACTGGGGAAAATTAGCAGAGTACTGGTTATAGCAAAACGAGGGGCAGGGTAACCCAGCAGGATCTTTTATCCAATTTTTACAGGGTCAGATCAAGCAAAAGCCAGACACTGATTAAAAGGTAAGCTAAAAATGTGTTTTTATTAGAGGGAATTCACTCATGCATACACACATGATACACACAATCAAACATTCACATAAGAGCTAGCTGAAAGGAAAGGGAGGAAAAATTATAGAGAGGCTGAGAGGTTTGGGAGGATTTATAATTACCAGTCCAGAAGAGTAGTGAAGAGTAGAAATGCATTTTGGCTTAGGTATGACCTAAGGACAGTTCTCATTCAGAAGCCAGATGGACAGAGTGATGAGTAGACCTTGGAGAGACTGGACTGGGCATCCTCAAATCATGGGTATTTGTAGCCTGAAGATAGCCTGTGGCAGTGAAGGATCCAGATGCAACACAAAGGGAACCTGTTGTGGACAATGGGTCTGGAATGGACTGATTGGTTTCAATGTCTTGGTTGAGAGGGGGTTTCTGGGCTATCTGCAGCAGGATATGCACACAGTAGGGGTCCTGGGTACCTTATTGTTTTCTGATGTTGGCAGTTGATAGGATTAGCTCAGACCCATCAAGTCAGGCTTTCTGGCTAATTTCGGAGAACTTTTGACCTGGCCACGCTGGGGTCATCTCTGACCTATTCCCAGCCAGTGTCCCTTTCTTCCACATGGCCTTGCCAGCCATAAGTATAATTTATATTTTATGCCAATACATCTGCCAATTAATATATTTTGCTAATTAGACCATATTAAAATGTGGGGAGTGTACGGCCTGGTAACACATCTTCCTAATCACACTACTTGCTGAGCCCCATTGGAGGAGAACTTGTGATTGTGCAAGACACCAAACAGAATGCCAGCCTAATTGATTATTTTTCTAAATAGGAGGCCAACACAGAGCAAACACGGGAATTATTTAGGAACCAAGTTAAAATCTGGATTTTTATTAAAGCCAAACTGATTTTATCCAGGTTACATGTGCTTTATGATTCAAGATTGTTTTAAAAAGTTTTAAATTATCTGTTTGTAAAGTGAGAAACCATTTGATATATTTTTAATCTTTTTGAACTTCTGAAATTATTTATTGTTTTAAGCTGATTTCATTGTAAGCAACCTTGTTATCTTCAAATAAAGGGTAGAATATAAATATTTTTAAATGAATGAATCAATGAATGAATGCCTGAGGGCCTACACAGCAACATTATAGTCTGGAAAGGCAAACAATTATTTGGTTTTGCAGTATTTTTTCTTACAATTATTATTACATTGGATCTTATTTCTAAAGAACTCTGGGTGGCATAATAGGCATAACAAGGTATTATGAAATAACTAATGGAATTACAATCAATTACATTCAAATATTTTGTCCTGGTTTGGCATCTGAGTCCCTTTCAGAAGTGCAAGAGTGTTTTCTTGGCCTTGAGATCATTTGTCAAGCTCCTTGCTCCCACGCCATGTGCTTCTGATCTCTGCTCTGCAGTCATTCAGAGCGTGACACTTAATATAATGATACTCACTATAAGGAACACTTTTCATTCTGAAGTTTGAGATGCTTCAACCATTTATAGCTTTTGAAGCATGCTGACAAAGTATCAATTTATTCAGCCGTGCTCAATGTATTCTAACCTACCATCTATTTCATGGACAAGGTAACTATTGTATTTTGATTCTGTGTATTCTGCATACCATTTCTTTACTATAGTTGTGTGCTGGTCTTTGAATCCAAGTAGTCCTATATATTCATAAATAAATAGTAAATAAAGGTCCTCAATTAACATTCATAGGCTGTCATCCTTTTGATGACTCCTGACTAGAGAAGACCCATTCAATCAGTTATTGAATGGTCTGTGAGCACACAGTAAATTCCATTGACACAATGGTCTGCTCTAGAATCATAGAACCTTGGAATTAAAAAGGTTGCAAGGGACATTAAGTCCAACTGCCCTGCAGAAATACATTACTAAAACAGTCCAGAAAGATTCCTATCTTCTGCTTTAAAACCTCCAAAGAGGAAAAGCCCACTACCACTATCAAACTGCATCTTCAGTAAAGAAATTAACATATGAATTGATTGGTTCATATTCTTGTCTCTAGAGGAGCAGAAAAAAAGTTTGTTTCATTTTGATACATGCAACCTCTTCAACTTATTAAATATAGACATCATATCACTTCTTGGGCCATTTCAGTTATAGTGCTATTATTCCACTTTCAACATTCCATGGAATTCTGGGGTTTGGAGTTTACTGAGGCCAAAGAGCTCTTTGGCTGAGAATTCTAAATGCCCCTCCCTAAACTGCAAACCCCAGGATTCCATAGCATGTTGAAAGTGGAATAATAGCACTATAATAGTGTAGTGCGGAAATGGCATTAGTCTTTTCTTCCCCAAGTTAAACATTTCCATTTCCCTAAGTCATTTCTTGTAGGGCTTGTTTCCTGGCCCTCCTCTGGAATCTCCTTTGGTCCTCCTCTGAACATTTTCCAACATGTCAATATCCTTCTTGAAATGTGGTGACCAGAATTGGTCACTGTATGCCAGATGAAGGGCCTTTTCGCACCTTACCTTTTCATGCTCCTGGGTTGGGGTTCTTGCGTGAGAAGTCTTGGAAGGAATGCTGTCGCATCCCTCCTGCTTTGGCTCTGCAGTTCCTTCCTGGTCGCCCCTTCCTTCCGCAGTGCAGCCTGGGAGTTAGCACTCACGGCAAGTGAGTGTGCGTGAAGCCCTGGAGCAATGCGCAAGCGCGCAGTATTTTCGGCTTAGAGCCGAAAATGAAAAAATCCATTCGTGCTCTGTGTCAGGCCCTTGAGCGTCGTGTAAATGTGAGTGCATCATGCAGACCACTCCTCACATTTACGCAACACTCAAGGGGCCCTTTCGCTTCAAAAATGCCATGTGAAAAGGGCCGAAGTCTGACCAAAGCAGACTAGAATGGCACTATGACTGCCCTTGGTCTGTATAAGGTTGATGCAGCCTTGAATTTCATTGTCACTTTTGGCAACTACATCACACAATTGACTCACTTTTAGTTTGTAGGATACAAAGATCCCTAGACTCTTTTCACATATATTGTTTTAAAGCCAGATGTCACCCATCCTACATTTGTGCATTTCCTTTTTCCTGTTTATGTGCAGTACCTTACATTTATTCTTGTTGCAATTCATTCTGTTAGTTTTGACCTAACTCCCCAATCTGTCAGCATCATTTCAAATTCTGACCCTATCCTATGTGGTATTAGCTACCCCCATGCACAATTTGATGTCATCTGCAAATTTGATAAGCATATCTTCTATTCTATCATTCAAGTCCTTTATAAAGAAGTTAAACAATACCGGGTTCGGGACAGAACCCTGAGGCCCTCAGTGTGTTACTTTTTCCAGGTTAAACTGCAATCATTTGTGAGCACTCCTTGGGCTCAGGCTGTCAACCAGTTATGAATTGGTCTCATGGTAGCACGGTCTAGCCCAAAATTTTACTAGCTTGCCTGCAAGAATATCATCAGCAATCTTGCCAAATGCCTTAAAGAAATCAAGATTTACTACTTCCACAGCATAAAAATGAAGAGGGGAGAGGGAAAAAATGGATGTGGTAGTACCTTAAAAATTATTTGGGTTTTATGTTAGCATGAGCTTTCATGGACATAAACCCACTTCTTCAGATGCAATACAGAGTGATATGAAAGCCACAGGTACAAATCATATTATACAGTTGTGGGAGTGGGATAGAAGATCTTTAATATCATTTTAATATCATTCTGAAGTTCATAATGCAGTTCATCTAGTCTTGGAAACCTTAATTCTTTAAGAACTGAATTTAGACTTCTATCTAGTCTTAATTGAATTCTAGACTGGACTAACAACAGAATTCAGACCAACATGGGTGATGCCAAAATGGCATACCCACCTTCTACATATGACTGTAGTGGATTGTGGGGTGTGGGGAGGTGCGGCTGCTGTATCTTCAAGAAGGGGAAAAAAAAGGACCCAAATATTCATCACCCAGTCAGCCTGACATCAGTACCCGGAAAGATCCTGGAGCAGATCATGAAGCAGTCAGTTTCTAATCATTTAGAAAGAAATGCAGTAATTACAAGAAGTCAACATGGATTTCTCAAAAATAAGTCATGCCAGACTAATCTTATCTCTTTTTATGATAGAGTTACTAGCTTGATAGATGAAGGGAATGCTGTGGATGTAGCATATCTCGATTTCAGTAAGGTCTTTGACAAAGTTCCCCACGACATTCTTGCACAGAAGCTAGTAAAATGTGGGCTGGACAGGGCTACTGTCAGGTGGATCTGTAACTGGTTGACTGACCGTTCCCAAAGGGTGGTCACCAGTGGCTACTTTTCATCCTGGAGAGAAGTGACCAGCGGGGTGCCACATGGTTCTGTCCTGGGCCCAGTGCTGTTCAATATCTTCATCAATGACTTGGATGAAGGAATAGAGGGCATGCTCAGCAAATTTGCAGATGACACCAAATTGGGAGGGGTTGCTAATATGCCAGAGGGCAGGATCAAAATTCAAAATGACCTGGACAGATTGGAGAGCTGGGCCAAGGCTAACAAAATGAAATTCAACAGAGAGAAGTGTAAGGTCCTACACTTAGGTAGAAAAAAAGGAATACAGAATTATAGGATGGGGGACACATGGTTGGATAGCAGTATGTGTGAAAGGGATCTAGGAGTCTTAAGAGACCACAAGCTGAACATGAGTCAGCAGTGTGATGTGGCAGTCAAGAAAGCCAATGCAATTCTCAGTTGCATCAATAGGAGTATGGTGTCTAGATCGAGGGAGGTAATGGTACCACTCTACTCTGCTTTGGTTAGACCTCATCTTGAATACTGTGTCCAGTTCTGGGCACCCCAATTCAAGAAGGACATGGTCAAGCTGGAGCAAGTCCAAAAGAGGGCGATCAAAATGGTGAGGGGCCTGGAAGCCAAGCCCTATGAGGATAGACTTAGAGAGCTGGGTATGTTTAGTCTGCAGAAGAGAAGGTTAAGAGGGGTCATGATATCCATGTTTAAATATATGAAGGGATGCCATGTAGAGGAAGGAGTGGGCTTGTTTTCTGCTGCTCCAGAGATCAGGACAAGGAGTAATGGATTCAAGCTGCAAGAAAGGAGATTCCATCTGAACCTCAGGAAGAACTTCCTGACGGTCAGAGCTGTCTGGCAGTGGAATATGCTGCCTCGGAGTGTAGTGGAATCTCCTTCTTTGGAGGTTTTTAAGCAGAGGCTGGATGGCCATCTGTCAGGAGTGCTTTGAGGGTGTTCCTGCATGGTAGGGGGTTGGACTGGATGGCCCGTGTGGTCTCTTCCAACTCTACATTTCTATGATTCTATATTATTTCTTGCCCTGTGGATATCATTTTGATTTCTTCCTCACTGTTGAGAGTGCACTAGATTTTGACTACCTTGTATCATCATGATGCTGAAATGATTGTGAGGCAACAGCTGCTGTTACAGCAAAACTAAGAGATGTTATGGACCATAAGGTTACAAACTGCAATGGACTTAAGCCATGGATAGATAGAATCATAGTTGTGTCTGCACAGATCATGTCACTGCTAAAGAGTGAAGTATGAAAAGGACAGGCAACTGCAAGGGGGCAGGGGCCATTTTTTACCATCATGTCTTATATAGGCTACACCTGTGTGTCCAGGCATGATAGAAATGATACTGTGTCACTTTTCCTTGCCCTTTTCAGCCATTTTGTTATTGTGGGGCTTGTGGAATGGTGAGGTGAATAACTACTATTGTAGCAGTTCAGAGGTATGTGGGACTGCCTTCCGGTGGAAAAACAAGGCATTAAAATGGGGAGTTCAGGGAGTTTTCAGGTTCTCTAGGGAGTTTATGGGTAGTAAAATTGGGGTTTGTGGCTTCATGCAGCCTGTGAACCATACTTTCTCCAATCCTCATGTACAGGAATAGTAGTACAAACACTTCCGAATGAAACACAGTGGAAGATTCAGATGTTTTGGAATTTCAGATACTAATCCAAGTATATTTCCTCAGCAAGGGTGTCCTCCATTCAAAGTATAACTGAACAGAGTAGGCCCAATAGATAAATTATTCCATGATTCCTAACAGATACTGAAGGATCTACTCTCCTAAGCTGCGTGCTTGAAGCAAATGTTCATTCTTATGAGAGTAGCAGGGACAAGGAGGAAATCTTACAGAGTGAGCTTCTGATTTTTACTCCCTTGATCCACTTTTGATAATGTTTAAGGGTGGTACCCATTAGTATTGTACTTCTGAAATTATTCATTCAGGGACATGGAAAGTTTGTCTCACCAGAAGGCAGCGGCAATACACACACACATATGCCTAGAGGGAATGTGTGAACTGGAATATCTATGTGTATTCGACCTTTTTATCTATAAGTTATTGTTTTGCCTTAAGTTCAGTTTTTTAATAATTAGCAGCATTACACAGGGACTTTTTTAAAAAATTTGTTATGGCTGATGCTACACCTGTTTGGACAATCAACAGTCTAATTCATGCTCCAGATCTGACAGTGCCTTCATTCCCCAGTTTCCCTGGCAGCTAAGGGATGTACTTTGCATTTTGTCTGAAAGGTTATACATGGGCTTATAAAGATCCAGAACTCTAAAAATTATTATTAGAATAATTCTGCAAATGTCAATGGGAATTATTGAAAGATCAGATTTAAGTATGTCTAAAGCTTTGGCATATCTTCTAAGATAGTTGAATTTTTGAAATAGAGACCCGTACCAGGTGCAGGTGACAATGGATTCCCACTCTCTTTCCTCTCAAAGGCCCAAAACTTTTTTTTTAAAAAAAAACAACTATAAATCTGCTTATGGGGCCACTGGACCCATTCCTATCTCTATGAAAATATAGCCCCTTTCCTCACAGCATTTTCCATGCGAAAGGGCACCTGGAGTGTCGCGCAATTGTGAGGAGTGATCTGCACGATGCACTCACAATTGTGTGATGCTTCGGGGGCCGGCGGGCGCCAATCGCACACCTTTTCATTTTTGGCTAGAAGCCGAAAATGGTGTGCGATTGCACACTGCTCCTGGGCCCTGCACGCACTTACCTGCCGCGTGGAGCCTCCAGAGCCATGCCAGTTGCACTTCCTGCCCCAGCACAGCCTGGGAAACTCCCAGGCTGCGCTTTGGAAGGAAGAGGTGGGGCTCTCATGCAAGCAGGCAGCTCATATGGAGCCGAAGGAGCCGGAGGCTGCTCGCACGATCCCCGCACCCCAGCGCCGAAAGAAGGTAAGGTGCGGAAAGGGCCATAGTCAACGTTATCAATGTGGCTATATGATAACTGTAACTACAACTATGCATAGGTGAACTGCTGCTTGTGAAATTTTGTTTGAGCTGTGTAAATGTTTCAATAAATAAAGTGGTGGAGGTGTTGGTGATGGTGTTAAAAATGAACCTTAAAAAGTTGATTGGTTATTAGATTTGGGGTTGTGGTTAAGACTGTTTTGCACATATGTGTCACTGCATTGGAGTCATTTCTCATAAAACTCTACATACATCTATGTATAATAAAACTGGGAACTGGCTAATACACCATGTCACATATTTGACCTCCAAACAAAGGACCCTTTGAGGGACACCCAAAGTGAGAACTCCCACTTCAATTTTATCTATTCAATAGCTCTATTCTATGTTGCCTAAATCCAACTGCTAGTCCAATGAGGTTTACAGAAATAGCGAGTTACCATTCAATAACTGACTCAATAGGTATACTTTGGCAGAGACTAGTAGTTAGATATAGGCCTATATATGAAACATTTCATTCTTCATGAGTTTCACCTCTTTGGTGACACTGGGTTTGACTTTGATTTTCTTTCCTATGGTCCCATTCCCATTGTTCTCTATGTACAAGGCCATCTGTTCTCTCTGCAGATGCGCTTGAATTTTTTTATTGCTGTTTTTCTTAACGTAGTGCAAACCATGCACAATGCAGATGATGTGGCATATGACACATGTGAGCTAGCCAAATGTGAACTGTTGTTGAAATTGCTTGTCAAAGCATCAGGGGGGAAAATATTTGCATTCCCAAGCACCAAGCGCATCTATTGTAGCAGATCAAAAATGTGGCATGTTTATGATATCACTGACTGCCATGCATATTGCTCTGCTGAGATTTTTGTCTTGACTGCATGAAAGCAAGCCATGTTTGTCTTCGGTCGTTTCAGAACATTTTTGTAAATCTCAGAGGGGCAATTCAAATTAATCCAGATCAAGAGTTCTAGTGAAAACTGACAGATTCAAAGCCTGTATTCAAAGCCTGACATCAATACCAGGAAAGATCCTAGAGCAGATCATTAAACAGTCAGTTTGAAAATACTTAGAAAGCAATGCCATAATCACTAAAAGTCAACATGGATTTCTCAGAAATAAGTCATGCCAGACTAATCTTATCTCTTTTTATGATAGGGTTATAAGCTTGATAGATGAAGGGAATGTTGTAGACGTAGCATATCTTGACTTCAGTAAGGCCTTTGACAAAGTTCCCCATGACATTCTTGCAAAGAAACTAGTAAAATATGGGCTGGACAGGGCTGCTGTTAGGTGGATTGGTAATTGGTTGACTGATCGAACCCAAAGGGTGCTCACCAACAGCTACTTTTCATCCTGGAGAGAAGTGACTAGTGGGGTGCCACAGGGTTCTGTCCTGGGCCCAGTGCTGTTCAACATCTTCATCAATGATTTGGATGAAGGAGTGGAGGGCATGGTGATCAAATTTGCAGAGGGGCTGCTAATACACCAGAGAACAGGATCAAAATGACCTTGACAGATTGGAGAGCTGGGCCAAAGCTAACAAAATGAATTTCAACAGAGAGAAATGTAGAGTCCTACACTTAGGCAATAAAAATTGAATGCACAAATACAGGATGGGGGATGCATGGCTGGATAGCAGTAAATGTGAAAGGGACCTAGGAGTCTTGGTAGATCACAAGCTGAACATGAGCCAGCAGTGCGATGAGGCAGCCAAGAAAGCCAACACGATTCTTGGTTGCATCAATAGGAGTATGGTGTCTAGATCGAAGGAGGTAATGGTACCACTCTATTCTGCTTTGGTTAGGCCTCATTTAGAATACTGTGTCCAGTTCTGGGCACCCCAATTCAAGAAGGATATCAACAAGCTGGAACGTGTCCAGAGGAGAGTGACCAAAATGGAGAAGAGTCTGGAAGCCAAGCCTTATGAAGAGCAGCTTAGGGAGCTGGGTATGTTTAGTCTGCAGAAGAGAAGGTTAAGAGGGGACATGACAGCCATGTTTAAATATATGAAGGGATGTCATGTCGAGGAGGGAGTGGCCTTGTTTTCTGCTGCTCCAGAGACTAGGACAAGGAGCAATGGATTCAAGATGCAGAAAAGGAGATTCTACTTGAACCTCAGGAAGAAATTCCTGATGGTCAGAGCTGTCCGGCAGTAGAATATGCTGCCTCAGAGTGTGGTAGAGTCTCCTTTTTTGGAGGTTTTTAAGCAGGGGCTGGATAGCCATCTGTTGGGAATGCTTTGATGGGTTTCCTGCTTGGCAGGAGGTTGGACTTGATAGCTTCTGTGGTCTCTTCCAATTCTATGATTCTATGATTCTGTGATTCTATGTTCTAGTTCACAAGAGAAGGACCACTTGATTCAATGAGAGAGCTTCTTTTTCAGACAATGTTCTCATGTTCCTTTTGATGTGGCAGTTTCAGCAGCAAATGACTTTACCATATCAATTTGGAATAGTGAATATTTCATTAGAATACATTTTAAAACATCAACAACTTACAGGAAGCACCTGATAGCACAGGAGACTGATATAAATCTAGGAAGAGAAATTTGGGCCATGGATCAAAGCCTAAATTCTATGCCTAGGGTCATGACACTGATGACACAGAATGTTCTTCCCCACCCTTGGAAGCAATAAAAATGACACTGAATCATAGAGCACAAGAGACATCAATCCAACTCCCTGCCATGCAGGAATATACCATGAAACCATTCCCGACAGAGGCCATCCAGCCTCTGTTTAAAAACCTCCAAAGTAGGAGAGTCCACCACATTCCCAGGCAGCATGTTCTATTGTTGAACTGCTCTTACCATAAAGACATTCCTCCTCATGTTTAGATAGAATCTTTTTTCCTGAAGTTTAGTGCCATTGCTCCATGTCTTAGTCTCTGAAGCAGCAGAAAACAGGCTTGCTTCATCCTCCGTATGACATCCCTTCAAATATTTAAACATATCTATTGTGTTGCCTCCTAACCTATGATGAGACCACATCATAAAATGTTCCCCCCTCCTCAACTTGATCAGCTTTAGAACTGCCTGAAAAGTGGCTCTAGATGCCTTCCTTGCCCCTCCAGATCAGGTTTTGGGGGGATTGAAGGGTGCAGTAGGCACAGAAGGTTTCCCCCGTCACTTACACTGAATTTTTCTGTTCCACCGATCCATAACATAACATAACACGGCCTGTGAAGTTCTCTAGTTTGGGTACCACAGATTTCAACAAAGATCACTTTCCTTCTCCAAAGACTTGCTAGTCCCATTTGATTTCCAGTCACACAACTGTCTTATGCCCTTTCCACATGTGTGGGGGGGAAACGGGCGAAAACACGCTTAAACGGAGCTTACCCGCAGCTGGGTAAGTCCGTCGCCACGCGGAGCAGCGCGAGCTCGCTGCTCCACAGTCCTCCGGCATTCCAGATGGCTGCTTCTGGTTGGTGGAAGCTCTCCACCAACCGGAGAAGCTCGCCAGCCGGAAGCCCGCCCCCGGCAGATCTGCAGGCACGCACTTGCGCTCGCCTGCAAATCCACTTTGGAGCCGGGCGACAGAGCAGCACAGGGCTGCGCGCTCTGTGCTTTTTAAAAACCTCGAAAAAGAGGTTTTTAAAAAACACGCAGCCCGGCTAGTTCTGGCCACTCCTGAGTGGATTCTGGTGTGGAACTACAAAAAGTAGTCCACGCCAGTCCACTCTACGGTGTAGAAGACCTCAGTGACGTGTCTCTCTGCACCGTTTCAGAAGCCCGATATGGAAATGGCCTTAGTTTAAATAGATACTAATACAGCCTACTTAAGCCAGGTACCTAGATTTGAAATCATTGACAACGCTTTGTTTTAAATCCAAATGGTTCAGCTACAGTGAGCTATAGATTAAAGCTGTGATGCAGACAGGCAGCTGACTGTTTGATTGTGAAATTCATAATAGGATAAGAATTATCTTAGGAGTTATCTTAGGAAGAAAGCTGAAATATATCCTTGATGCACCCAGGTAGATGCATATAGAAGCCTTCAAAATCAAGTTTTTTTTTTAAACTCATTTTGAAAATGCAGATAGAAAGGGAGGAAGTCCTTAATCTTGGGACATAACAGTTCCAGCCTGCTGCTGAATTTTCCTCAGCTTTTGAAAACACTCAGAAACTGCAGTCTTTTTTCACATTTTCTTTTGGCTAGATAGTCACACAGGTTCCTTTATGGAGTTAACACTCAGAAAAATGTCTATTTCTGTTAGCCAAAGCACATAAATCTCCTTCTTTTCACCAATTTTATAGACAGGTGCTAGTTAATGAAGGCTGATTTTTTTTTTTTTTTTTTGGTTGAAAGTATAGTCACTTTCAAAGTTTGATGGCTGAAATATAAACAAAATGCTAACTGCAAATATATGCTATAATCAAATGACATTAATTTTACCTCGTGCAGAACTGGGTAGCTTTTAGTAAGGATAAATTAGACAACAACATAAAATAGAATACAACATTTAATCAACATACCAGACCTGAAGACAAGGGAGGGAGGGAGGGAGGGAGGGAGGGAGGGAGGGAGGAGAATTTCACAATACAGAAAAAGTTTTACACTTTTTTAAGAAATGGTTAAAGGAAATCATTTACACATCTGTAGCATCCTGGCACCCTAAATTCATATTAAAATATAACCCAACATATATTAATATGAATGTTTTGCTGTCTATAAAGGATATGTATGTACCCTCAGCATGTATTCTGATATGTTTTGTAGCATCTGATAATTTTAAGTGGACAATTAACAATGGATATGTCATACTATGAATATTTTGTTACAAATCATAAACTCAATGAAATTTCAGTTGCAGCACTAGGGAGGTTTTACAGATGGAGTTTTACAGATGCATTAAATTCCATCCTGTGAGCAGTGAGCACCACCCCTTATATTAAACTATACAGCCTCATCCCTACAGTGTTGAAGTTTTAGACCATTCATAGTTTTATTAAGACAAAACTCCCATTTTCTGTTTAATTCATTCACTGACTCATGGTGTTCAAGCAGTTTACATACCTTCCTGTTATGTTTCCCATTTTATTTTTTGTCTAAAGTTATACTCATTACCTCATGCAGTGCCTGAAGATAAATTAATGTTCAGAGCAGCTAGGAAAAGTCATAATTGTAAAATTACAATTTCTGACACAATCTCCCAAAAATCCTCACGAAAATTCCTACCCTGGCAGAGAAATGATTCACAGGGGTTTGGATATGATAAAATAATGGGGTTCTAATTGAGGCATGAAAGCCAGTGTTGTGTAGTGGTTTGACTACAACCCTGGAGAAAATGGTTTTATTTCTCACTTGGGAATACACTTGTCATATACTCTTAGCCCCAGAAGACCCCATAAGACTGCCATAAGTTGGAAAAGATCTGAAGGAACACAGCAGCAATAACATTAAGAACAACAAAGAATTGAGCCATGCAATTCCTACATGCACTTTCAAAATCAGAGATAGTCATGTTGGTCTATAAGAACACAACAGAGTCCTAAATCCATTTTCTGGGCACCTCAATTCAAGAAGGACGTCGACAAGCTGGAACGTGTCCAGAGGAGGGCGACCAAAATGGTGAAGAGTCTGGAAGCCATGCCCTATGAAGAACGCCTTAGGGAGCTGGGTATGTTTAGTCTGCAGAAGAGAAGGTTAAGAGAGGACATGATAGCCATGTTTAAATATTTGAAGGGATGTCATGTTGAGAAGGGAGCAGGCTCTAATGCTTCAGAGGCTAGGACAAGGAGCAATGGATTCAAGCTGCAAGGAGATTCCACTTGGACCTCAGGTAGAACTTCCTGATGGTCAGAGCTGTCCGGCACTGGAATATGCTGCCTCAGAGTGTGGTAGAGTCTCCTTCTTTGGAGGTTTTTAAGCAGGGCTGGATGGCCATCTGTTAGGAATGCTTTGATCGGTGTTCCTGCATAGCAGGGGGTTGGACTCAACGACCCCTGTGGTCTCTTCCAACTCTATGATTCTATGATTCTATGATTCCACAGATTGGCTTGAAGCGTTTTAGTAATATAGTCATGTACATTCTTCCAATATTTCCTTGTTATATCACAGCTCCACCAAAGGTGGTACAGGGTTCCTTTTTCATAACATTTCCAACATGTAGTTTTAGTATTCTTACTTATTTTGGCCATTTGTACTGGCGTATAATACCATCTAAAATAGATTTTATAATGATTCTCTTTTAAACTAGTACTTTTTTAAAAAATTTGTGTATCTTTTTCCATGAGTTTTCCCAACTTTCCAGTGGGATTGGGCGTCCAATATTTTGTGCCCATTTTAACATATTGTCTTTGACGACTTCCTGTTCCATCTGTAAGGTTAGGTGTAAATAAGGGAAGATCATTAGGTATGTATCAATATTTTATTTCCCGGAAATTATGCTGTAAATTAAGATTTTGTTATTTATTACTTTTTTTCTCTTATTCTTTTATATTTTCTTTATTACTGTATATGAAATTGGCTTCTTTTGTTGTTATACAATCATTTATGGATATATCTTTTGTTTGAAGTTCTCTCTCTCTCTCTCTCTCTCTCTCTCTCTCTCTATATATATATATATATTTCTTTTCTCTTCTTTTGTTTTAACAATAAAAACAACTTAAAAAAAATAAATCCACAGATTGGCAATTGCTTTGCCAGGACCTACTGCAATTCCACAATAGTGTGCAACCTTTTGAATTCTTCAGAATTCTTCATAAGGGTAGGAGGTAGAAAAGTGTGTCAGGGAGCGTGGATGCCAACAATCTGGCTAGACTTTCTTTCACATTTAACAATTGCAACACTTTTTAACTGTCATGGCTACATGTCCTGAAGTCTGAAAAAGAGGGCTGCCTCTTCCCACAGTGACAAGATAAAGCATTTTCATGCTCAGACCACAAAGCCCTGTTGTAGACCAGTGATGAGTAAATAGGTTTGCAAGGCACCACACCTTCCCAACCAGACCTTTATCTTCCACACCTTCCTGGGTTTCTACCTGACTGTTAGATTCAATACCAACATTTGCCTGAATTAAAATACAGGATGAAGTGGGAGCATTTCGCTGATACAAATCATTATTAGGAATTTTCAGCATGGTGAAGAGAATCCCTATAAGTTCATCAAGTGATTTTCCACATCTCTGACCAATGTAATTCTTTTCTTTTCTCTTCTGAACAGTCCAGATCCATTTTATCTTATCACTGAATTTTCAAATTTTCATCTCTGTGCTTAGCATACATTATAATACTTCACATGATGACATACACCAAAAGATTAATGAGAATGGGAAAGCAATCAGTTTTGACACTCTTTTTGTTTCCCTCTTTCTCTCTCTCACTTTCGCTCTCTGTTCACACATGTTTGTTAAAATCATAGCTAGAAGGGGGAAAAAAGCTACTTCTTTTCTTCTCATGAGAAAATAGAGGTCTTGAGGTATAAATAGGTTCCTCATTCAAAATGCTGTTTCCTCAGCAGTTTTCTCAGACTTTTTTTTTTATTTCAGGAATATTTAATACATCCAGAGAGATTTCTCCCTGACATTGTAATGGGCTCTCTCTTTAAATCTGCAGACAAAAAACAGGCATGTTTATAGTCATGTGCCTGCTAAAAAAAGAAAAAATATACAGTCAAGACAAATAAAAGAGTATTACAGATCATCTGTCAAGTGAATGCTGTGCTTCTGTTCTTGTCATTGCCTGCTGATATGCAGCACACATTGGTCATGGCAACTGGTTGAAGAGAAAAACATTGTTGATATGGCTCCATTGCAGCTTTGTCAGCTGGCAGCTGGTGATAAGGAGCACTGAAATATTGAAGAGATAGATATGCTGATTTTAAAAAAAATGCTCAGGGCCTCCCTGAATGTATTCTACATCTTTAATTCCCCTTGAATTGAATAAACCTCCTTACTGGGCTGGTTGGAAAAGGAGGCTTTGTGAAAAGCCTTGATTTCATTGTGCCATCATGATATAACATTCTATTATTATTCATGAACAATAACAGTACCTCAGAGGCTGGTGAACTCTCTTTCTTTGAAGGTTTTTAAAAGAGGTTGGATGACCATCACTAAGGAGTGCTTTAGCCATACATTTCTGCATGATGGAGTTTGAACTAGATGGTTCTACAGTTCAACTACGGTTCAACTCTACAGTTCTATGACTCCATGATAAAAGAAAACTGAGTGAGATAGTCAGTGTAAATCCTGAGTATTTGTACTAAATAGTAATGGTACAAATTAAGTTGATCAAAAAGTTTAAGAACAGGAAGCATTTTAAAGATTACTAAGGAGTACTGTTCTGTTCCCATCTATCTAAGCCATTTTTCTGGCACAAATTGATCAGACTTGTGGAATCAATGGGAACCTGGTAAGTCAACAGTGATGAAAGTTCCACTGATTCATTGATCAACTCTTATTTGTACAGAGGAAAGGCTCTTCCTCTATTCAACTGCCCTGGACTCAGAAAGAGGAGAAGATGCAGGCACAGTTCTATCATGCCAAGTCCCAGAAGCAGATCAAAGGCCCTCCCTCCATCCTAATTGCCACTGTCTTGGCCTCAGAGGAAGAGAAGAAGAGACAGGCACAGCTTCATCATGCCTAGGCCCAGACACAGATGAAAGACCCTCCCTCCATCTTAACTGTCATTGCCCTGGCCTTGGGGGAAGAGAAAAAGAGGCAGGCATAGATTAACAATTTGTAAACGTCTTTGTTCATTTGATAGTTCCCTGCCTCTCTGGAGAGCAAGTGTGGTGTAATGCTTTCAGAGCTGGACCACAGTCCTGGAGACCAGTGTTTGACATGCTGCTCAGCAATGGAAACCCACTGGGTGACCTTGGGCACATCTCAGCCCCTAGAAAATCCATGACAGCTTTGCCTTAGGGTCATCATAAGTTGGAAATGACTTGAAGGCACAGAAAAACAACAACAACGACAATAACATCACTCTAAGAGCCTTTGTGGCTGAAGAGCAGGTTCTAAATATTCTAAATAAATAAATGATTTTTTTTAAGTGAACATTTCTTAACAGTTTTTTGCTGTTTTAAGATAAAAATAATCAATGTGAAAAACGGATGGCATCTTGGGTTCTTGGGGAGTCTCTGGAGGCCGCAAATGGGGCCCCACAAGCTATACTCCACCACTCTGTTAGACAGTAAAGTGTGCACTTATGACTCTAGATTCCTTGTGGACCATTTTTATGAAAATGATAAATAGCTTAAAGTTGCCAATAGTAAATAAACTTCAAGATTTCTAAATCTCAATTCCATTTCTGGACCTGAGTCCAATCAACTGCCTCTGAATCAGTCCTAGATTAATGAGGCCACAGTAAATAACATTGAATTGGAATCTGAAGTTAACTTCATGATCAGTGCACATTTTTATTTTTATGTTTCAATGTTATGTTTGATATTCCTTTTCATTTCAGATTTCGCTAATAGTAAACTCCTGCCATTTGCCATTGATAAACATACCTAAAATTCATTTTCTCCTTTGGGTTGATTCTGCCCACGCAGTTTCATTTCATTTCTTTATTTTGTCTCACTGGGTTTATCACAGTGATTTGGTCTTCAGTTCATCTGTCTCCATCTTAAACCTCTTTTTTCTATCTCTTGTTTAGCCATCTGATTTAGGGTTTTTGTTTAGTACACAAACACAATATGATCAGATCTCTCTCTCTCTTGAAATTGCACTTCTTCCCCTCTCCATTTCCATTTCATGCTCAGATTAAGATGATATTATTTACTTTTCAAATTCTTGTTCCTGTTCATCTTCCATCTTTGAGTCCTTTTTTTTTTAACCTTTACTATGTGTTGCATTTTTCTGTTTCTTTGGTAGCACTAGTAGATGTCCTCTTTTGTTTTGCATTTCTATGGTTTTCTTCAGACTGTAGGAAATTTATATTTCAGACTCAGCATCCAGAAAGTCCCCAGGCTTTATGCTAGCTAGTCTCTCTGGCTGGGGGATTCTGGGACTTGTACCCAAAAAGTCACTTCTCCAAACTCTATTGCCAGCTGGTATTCAAATAATTGATTCTTTTTAAAAGAGCCTGGTAGCCCAATGAGAAAATGAGCTATGTGAATATGGAGGTACAAGGAGCAATGAGCTATGGAACAAGGAGATACTTATTTACCCATTAGTTTCCAAACTCTGCTAAGTCTGAAGCTTTTGGCTTTTAAACCTTAAGGGGTTTTGGTCTTGAATGCCCAAGAAGTAGTCATCAAGCATGCTCCTATGCTTACATAAAATATTCTAAATGCTCTCACTAATTTTCCAATAGGTCACCTTTCCTGTGGAACTCCATCATGCACTAGGCATAAATGGCCAATTAATTGCTGATTTTTAGAGGAAAAAGTTGTTGTGATTGTTGAGATCATCTAGGGCAAACCCTTAGACCCTTTTGGCATTCTACCTTATCCTGGAGGCATCCTATGGGGATCCTGGCAGCAGTTCTGCTGGGAGTGGAGCATGATGGGAGTGCTCCCTTCTGCACTGGCTGCCTCCACAATCCAGGAAGCATGATGGCTGCAACTCTTCCTGCTGCAACACAGCCAGGTACTTTCCCAGGCTGCACTGGGATGGGAAGCACAGCCATTACTCTTCCAGACCCTCTACACACCAGGTAAGTGCAAGATGGCAGTGTGATCATAGATCATTGATAGGGAAAAACCAATCAATGATTTACTCCATGATTGTACCACCTGGGGATGGGAGAGGGACAGGACTAAAATGACATCATGCATAACTGTTGTCATGGTCCTGTCCTTCTCCCATCCCCTTTGCAGGATGACAATGCCCTGCACAAAGGCCTTAACACTGCATAATCCACAGTGCAGGATTCTACTACAACACCCTTGACAGATGGCTATACAGCCTCTGCTTAAATATTTACAGCAAAGAAAGGGCCAAGTTCTCCAAAGGCTTTCTGCTCCAAAGTGGAACACCCAGAGCATAGTTTTTCTACTTTCTAGTTTATAAGTCACCTCCCCACCCCCTATCTGCATGACCCCTGGCTATTCTGTCTGGGAGATTCTGGGAGCTGAAGTCCAATAAACAAACATTTCCAAGCGCTAAAAGCACTTGTCTTTAGGATGTTTTACATAACATTTAGCAGGAATTTGCATCTGTTAAGGCTTCTGCTCTTACAAAAAGGCTTTGATTATCTAGCAATGCCAACAAATGACAGTGACCGGAAAAGTTAAAAAAGGGTAATTGATATTTTCCTAGACCACACTATTCTCAATACGGAATGGGGTGGAGCAACTGCCAAAAGTTTGAGATCACTTTGGCTCCACATTCAAGGGTTTTGCCTTTTTGCCCCAGCTGCACTCCTGCACTCTTGGAATTTTTTAAAAAACTTTAAACACCTTCCACCTTTAAACACCTTCCAGCACAATTTAAAGTCGAAAGGCAAGATAGGGAGAAGGAGGAGGGAGGTGGAGAAGGAAGAGCTCTGCACTCCACCTCTGTCCAGGTTCCCATCACGATTGTGGATATGTCCATGCAATCAGAGGGGTTAGAAAGTGATGCATACATGTCCTTCACTGGTGCCAATCATTCTTTGCACATACCACAGTCAAGTTTTTGGCCATCCAATGCCAAAATGTAACTGATAGTGCCTTCTGCCAGTCTTCCAGGGCAGAGGGAATTCCAGAAGCAGCTTTCATTCTGCTGCCATCTCTTCTTCTCTCTACTATCTCCAAGGCCCACTTAGCTTTTGGGTCTCAGGGAGAGGATTACATTCTTAAATAGTGTACACAGGATGAACATTTTGATGAATGGTGGTAGCACTGATCTGGTCATTCCTGCCAATGTGTGTAAGTAATAGTCTTGTAGGAAAGCAACACCTGTTCTTTACTCAGTGGGCAATGCTTTGCTATATATTGCTGTCATAACCTAGCCTCTTCTTGAATTTCTAAAACAGAACCATGCAGGAGGCAGAAATAAATTAAAGCTAGATGAGCATGAATTAGACATACCTCCTAAATGAAAAGTAGCTAGCTAGTTAATAATTAATACTCTTATTTATAAAATTCCTAAGCAGCTGTACATTGCAAAATAAATTCATTGCAAAGACATTACAACATACAGAAAAAACAAAAACAACCTGTGTTAGTTATAGGGATATTTCCTGGATAGAAGATTGGTGCAAGGGCCACAGTGTGTTATGTCTCTCCACATTTGCCTTCTTCTCTGCCCACCCATTTTCCAGAATTGAATCTTCCCCTCTTCAATGAAAATTGGAGGGAAATAGTTTAAAAATCACCCTAGATGAAGCACAGACAATCGGAATGCTTAAAATTTGGAGTCTCCTCCTAAAAGGTAGGGGAGAAATGTAGATGCATGTGCCTCAAGGAGGTCTTTGTGGCATCCAAGATCTCCAAAGTACCTCCAATCCATAAACCCCAACCAAAACAAAGTGCAGAATGTTTGAAAAACCCCAAGCCAAAAACAAGGAAGATAGGCCAAAAATGGAAATAGAAGTTACTTCCATTTGAATTGTGGTTGTTTGTCAGCTGATTTGGGGGAACAGGCCATTGTGTTGGGGGCCAGTAGTGAAAACTAGCCCCTGTGCCCTCCACAGTTGCCCATCCATTGCCTAAGACCAGAGAGACTGGGGTTCATATTCCCAAAGAGCCATGAAGTTCAGTGGGTAACCATGAGCCAGCAACTGTCTTTTAGCCTAATCTGCCTCATAGCATTTGATGAGAAAGGGAATAAGAGCTGCGCCTACCAAACTGAGCTTCTGGAAGGAAGGGAAAGGCAAAATTAGAAAAAAGATACATTGAAACATGTCTCTGGATGAAGCCACATTTTCTAAAGTCGGCACAGACCTGCATTCTAAAATAGGCACAGACCTGCATGAAAATTATCAGATATTTGATTTATACATGTCTGAGTGGAACGAGTGAATAATAGCTTCACCCACATAATAAAAACTGCTTCCTGGAGAAAAGAGTTGTAACCAGGAGTCATCAGAAATCTAGTATCCTTTTCACAGCCTTAAGTTGAAACCTTCCTTGTCCACTTTCCATTCTGACATAGTACCTTCCACATATATTCCTGCCAGGAATCAAACTCAGCGTTCCTGGGGAGTGGAGGGAGTAGGGGAATGCATACACAAGTAATGAATTTTCCTTGAGGTCTAAAAAAAAATATACAATAATAAATGTGATGAACAATTCCATTTAATTTCATGTGTTCCTTTATATTTCATATTATGTCATCAAATATGCCAATCGAGTCCTCGCATCCTAAAAGGATGTGGTGATTTTTTAAAAAGTGTTTCCTTTCCACAGGTTTCCTCAACAAGTAGACCCAAAAGCTCTACATTCTTCAGAACACAGAAACACACATTTAAGGCAAGGCCTTTTTTCCAGTTATAACAACAAAAAAACATGAGTGCCCCATATTACTGCAGTTCTGCTGCTATATACAATAAAGAAGTCATATAATCCTACACAGGTAGTTTACAGTCTACATTAGGGTTGGGAATTTTGTCTCTCTCTCTCTCTGTTTCTCTGCACACACACACACATATACACATCACCCTGTTACTGAAATTCCCAATGGAACTAACAACAGGAAGGGAAAGCTTCAGTTTTGCAGGTTCTACTTTGGATTTTCACTAGAATCTTGAGATCTAGCATCCAAAGCAAAAAGATACACACTAAGAATTAAATAAAGCTGGATCCAGGAATTTGTTTTCAATATGAGAACTACAGAGGTCACAGTCCTTCCATACAAAAATTCTCCTTTTACACAAAATTTACCTTTCAGTGTGTTTATCTGTGCATATATCAGGATTAACCCCAGTGAACTTTCCACATTTTTTTTTCAAATGTGAAGGTGGATTTAATACTTATTTATTTATTTAATTATTTATTGGGTATTTGTCTTAGAGTTTGTCTGATATTCTATATGATCCCAGAGGAGGAGAACACATCACTAAATGTATCTCCACTCCCTTTTCAACTACTTCCGAAGTCACACATGGAACTGACCTATTAATACCAATGCATGTCTCCACAGCCAATCAGTGTCCAGGGTAGTGTATGGGAGTGCCTAGGCAGTGTCTAGATTTATTTCTTTAGTCAAAAACACAGAAATGACCTAATCTTCCTGGATTTCTGGATATCTAGGAGGATACAGTTGCCCTTACACTACAACCTTAGAAACACATAACACAGGTTTCATGGGAGCTTACACCTGTGTTAGTCACCAACAGGATTACAGGCTCTGTGTCTGGGCCTGGGAGGTATAGATTGGGTAAATTCCTTTCAAAAATCTTCATAATTTTTTTTTAAAAGAACCTTAAGCAAATTTCTCATTCGGCCCTACATCTAGGATATAATATTTAACTTTAGGAGTTCCAAGTCAACCTCATACTTAGGAAAATTTCAGTAGAAAGCACAAAGATAAGTCTAAAAATGAAATCCCTATGCATATGACAATTTTTATTTATATGTCAATATATTAAAGGTCTATCTGCATGATACATTAAACATATCATGCAACTTGTTACCTCTTTCAATTTACTCAAACACAAGGCTGTACCTTCAGTGGTGATGGGGGGAAGAGGAGATAAAAATCAGATGAAGCAGAAACTATAAATCACTTGCTGCTGATTACAATCAGGGTCACAGGCCCACTTAATTTTGAGTTTTAGAAAGAGAGAGATGCAGCTATATGCTATGGCCAGACCTCCTGAGGCTTTCTTCTGTTATAAACTCTGATTAAACTTTCTTTGGCATTGCACAAGGAGGTTTTAACAAGGAGGTATTAACAGTATTGATCCAGATGTTCAAGGAGAACTGAATGGTTTCCAGGTGCTGCTCCAGCTCTCTTGGCACAAATTGGCTTCAGAGGTGAACCTCAGTACTATCCAACTGCCCTTGAATACCCAGGGAAGAAGGAGTGGAGTCCTGGCTAACAGAATAAGAGATTTGAACTTCTCCTGCAGTCCTTTTGGACCTTAGCCTATGTGCCTAAGGAAACAAATACAGCCAACCCTCCATGTTCATGGGTTTAACTTTCATGGATTTTATTATTTGCAAGTTTCTCCAATCTCTGTGCCCTCAACCCCCCAAGCACTTATTTTCTGGAGGAACCTTCCCTCTCAGCAGCTCCAATCAAGCCACACAGCTCTTTAAAAACCTCCTTCTGGTCTTCCTTTTCCTCCATCAGTACCTGCCTGACCAGCTAAGGATGACTCACACCCCAATTTCACAACACTATGAACCCTCTCTGAATGCCTCCCTCAGACCAAAGGAAGAAGATGAGCAAGAGAAAGGAAATATAGGGCCATCGTGTTGACCTACCCCTTTTCCTTCTCCTTTCCCTGATGTGGTCTGGACCCTGGGTGCTCAATCTCCCCACCATGCCTCAGTCCCCTTCCCCTCACGCACGCATTTTGATATTTGTGATTCTACCACTTTGTCAGGGGTCCTGTGCCCCTAATACTAGTGAATGTGGAGGACTAACTGTCCTCCAATTTCCATCAGAGAAAATGGGGGCAACCATGAATGTCTTTGATTTTGGGGAATGCAAGTTGCATACATCCCTTATGGACTGTGTATAGATGAACAGAACTCAAAATAAATTTCCCGTTACATAAAAAGTATAATAAAGTTAATTTAATTTTAAAAAGAAACTGGCCATGTTTATTCTAACCTTTTACTGCATGCCCTGTACAACTTTTGATTTAATTGTTGCAGTTTGTTTTAATAAAAACACAATTTGTTCAAAGTTCAGACACAGCAGTACAAGTACCAATAGTCAAAACCTGTAATACTGCCACCATAGATAACATGTTGTGTAACTTGACTATTGTATTCTGTGAATGCAGCTGGTTATAGCCTCCAATAAGATAATTCATAATAAGAGTACTGTGATGCTTATAATTAAAGGAGACAGAACTGTGAATAAAATAACATGCCACACAACCTCCATTTTTTCCCCCTAATTCCTGTTAGATGGAGGTCATTATTGTTTCCCACATGTTTACATCTGAAATTCCATTAGAATGCAACCTTTAATCTGTTTGGAGTTGAATTTGGATTTAAACCTCAAAGGTCTGCTGAATGACGCTAAAATGTAACTGAGTCTCTTATAAACAGCTAACCAAAAGATTCAAGATGGATTTGAAGTTAGAAGGTTTCATGATGAATAAGAAGAAAACTGATTTTGAGAGAATCATCTTTGAAAATTCAAGTCATCAGATGTCAAAAATCTATAAAATTATGTTTCTTTGGGAGAGAGAAGATGAAACAGTTAAAGATTCTATGATCAAACGGTCAAGGAATTTTGGAGAATCTATTCAACTGGAATACTGGGAAAGGAGGTGGAAACAAACACATAAATGCACCCTTGCTCAAAATTTGATAGAAAACCAGTTGAAGATGTTACATCACTGGTACCTAATGCCAGAGGAACTGAATAAGATATATAAAACTGCTTCAGGAATACGTTGGAAGTGCCAAGAGGAAGTAGGGACATTTTTTTTTCATGTATGGTGGTCTTCCAGGAAAGCAAAAACATATTGAACCAACATCCACAATGAGATAACGAGAATGCTTAAACGTAAGTTTCCTTTGTCACCAAAACTCTACTTATTAAATATGACCTATGAACTGGATCCAAAACTGGCTAGAAAGCATTGGAGCATAATGCTATACATGATCATTGCAGTCAGAATAATATTTGCAAAAAGATGGAAAAAGAATGATAACCCAGAGCTAGAGAAGTGGCAACAGGATTTACTAGAAATTAAAATCATGGATATACTAACACATACAATCAATGGGAAAGAGGAGAAAAAAGTCAAGGATGAATGGGCTTCAGTAGTAGAGAGTGTCTTAGGATCAGAGTAATAAAGGAAAGAACAATTAAACATAGATAACTAGATAAATACCCAAATAAGTACAGAACAGTAAATTATTCATAAATCAACCTATTCACTAGATAAAAGCTACATTTATGAACATATAGATATGTACTTACAAACTCATGTGGACTAACTTGTAATAAGGTCTGAAAGACTGAATGAAATTTCATAATGATTCAGGAGCTAGTAAGCTTAAGATCTGACAGATATTAATACAAAATTATTTGGTTTAAAGGTATATGAATAAATTACTTTAGAATTCAAGAAGTGTACATAGGAAGGATGGTTAAATTATTTTGCAAGAGATAGGACATAGAAAAGCAAGTTTTATTTGGAACTTTTTTGTTATAGATAATATGATTGAACGACTAAAATACATGTTTAAGGAGGAGTATTTTTTTTCATTACTAACATTGCCTATTACTTTTTTGATGCAAAAGTGTGCTTTTTCTTGGTTTTTCTCTTCATTTTATGTTCTATTTATTTCCTTTTGATTTTCAATTAAAAAAACAATTCAAAAAAAGTTCTGCCAAATGATATTTTCTTACTTAACAGCAGCAAGTAAGAGAGATCTAACTGCTGGATTCCTTTTTAGGTAGCAAAAAGATATGAAGTGGCAGAAGACAATTCAACGGAAGTAAAATACTCTAATATTGGCTGTGAGTGAGTTAAGGTGAAGATTTGACCTATGTGACCAAGGTCAGAATATCAATGATTCAGTTGGTACAATTTACTCCGGCCTCTCACTGGCTAGGAGCCCACTGCAGAAGAAAGAAGGCATAGTTTGGTGTCGTTGCTTCCCAGCCTTTTTATAAATCTGATGCTCTTGTTATCACCAAGGGCCTTTTCACACCATTCGCCATAGCACATTCTTCTGTTACAATCCCAGCATTCCTGTTTGTACAATGGTAGCAGGTTAGAAATGCTCTCTTCCACACCCTTCTGCCTTATGCTGATGAGTAGTGGTCTTGCCACAAGTGTTTCTTCCACACTACAGCATCCTTGGCCACTCCCTTTCACTGCCTTTCCCTTGCCCCACCCTCCAGTGCAGCAATGTTATAACAGCATGACACACCAGTACACTATTGCACTTTTGTTCTATAATGCCTAAAAAATGTATTTTTTAAAAAATATGAAGTTTTAACTCAGAGAAAAAAATTAAAATAAATACGGAGAGGTGATAGATTTTAAAGTTACCATGCCATGGTAGTTGCAGAGGGAAGGGTAAGCTGGGCATGCCCACACCCCACCCATTCCTGGATCCGTGAAGGCAGGAAGTGCCACCAAGCACTATTATGGTGTCATGCTGAGCCAGCTGACAGGATTGAAGCACTGAAAGTGGCTTTTAACTTTTTTTTTCCTTCTGGAAATGGTATAAGGCAGTTTGGCAACACTTGGGGACAGGATAGCAACTGGATAGCAATGATGTTGTGAGGTAGCATGACTCCTGGACTGGAAACAACCCATTGCCGGTGCAGGACAGCAACATCATGCAGAAATGACCCAATACTTTATGAGTTACCTGAGTCATTGGGAAAAAATGCATGGGGTCAGACTGTTAGTCTAATGGAAGTCGCAGGGCTGAAAATCAGTACAGCATGAGGATTCTTGGGTTTCTACTGTGTGTCATATTTTATTTATTATTTTATCTATGCCACCATTCTTAGAATAGCTCACACTGGCACACAAAGGGCTCATTATTTTGTAACTGTCCCAGTGCGCCAATCATCTTCATCTTGACTTGTACGTTTGTTTATGAGGAATCACTATCAGTGCACATTTTTCTCCTTTGTGATAAGAGTGCTACAGAAGGGACCAGAAAGTTGTGGCCCTCGAGACACTGGACAATTATGGTTCCCAATCATCCCTAGACAGCATAGCTGAAGGCAAAGGATGGTGGCAAGGATGATGTATTCCAGCAACATCTGGAGAGCAACACATTTCACAGCCCTGGTCATGGATTGCCCCAGCATAGGTTTTATTCTTATGTTCTTTGATCTGTGTTTGATCTGCAACACTGATATTTTGAAAGATAAAGAAAAAATTACTGCCAGCTGTTAAATGCATAAATTAAACAGAGAAAAAAGAGTTGAGGTTTAACGTCCCAGCTTTTATCTGTTTTATTTAGATTTTAGCACTACAGTTTAGAATGGCCTGTCTACTGTTACCTATTTTTTCGAATAAGATAAACCATAAATCAGCATAAAATTAAATACAATAGAATGCCTAGCTGCTCTAAAGGAAGAGAAACTATATAATATATTGGCCAAAGTCCTGGGCCTGAAAATACAATTTAACTCTGACCCATTGTCTCTTTAATTCATCTCTAAAATGCTTTTGGTTTACCTCAGTTATGTGTGAAAGAGAGGTACAAACCATCAATAAAGCCACATCACTTTGCCATCTGAAACAGATTTTTAAATATATTTGTAATACTCAAAATGACCAGCATTCCTTTGAATAGCCTTTCCCCTGCCCTCCATCATCTATTTACTTACTTGGTATAAACATTACCCTACTCATTGTGATAAAAGATGGTAGGCATAAAAAATATTCAGTAAGCTATCATTAATTTGTTCCATTCTGTTTGGCAATCAGATCCAGTGTTTTCCCTGGCTGTGGGTGGTCTCTGCTGAGGTTTGGTGTCAGTTGTCAAAAAGCAACCTTTTGGATCTAAATTCTTCTGTATAAAGACAATAAATGTATAGATGTGTATACATATTCTAATTTCAGAAAATAAATATCTAATTGCTAATATCCAGTAATGGGGGAGCACAGAGAGATGAAGTAGCTAGCTTAACATAAAAGGCCACCTAGCAAGCCTAGGCAATGCAGAATAAGAAAGGCGAAGACCTCTAAAAAATACATTGTGGAAATTTCAGGATGTAGAGTGGTTTATTTTGGACTCGCTCTGAATTCCCTGATCAGCTGAGTAAAGACTACTTTACTTCTGTTATCCAATATCGATTTTTATTTATACCTGAGGATGATTTTTGTTATTTCATCATGTAACATGACAACATTTCCACTGGATTTACAAATAAAATGAAATACTGTAAAATAGCATCTCAGATGCTAAACCTCTGAGGAAGACAGTAGCCAGATTACAACCAACAGAGTAGACTGTATTCTGCATTCAACCCTTTCTGGTTTTGTTATGTTTAAGATCAACAAAATAAAGCTACATTTAGAGGAGAAAAGTTGCATACAGTCATGGCCATTTTTTATGATAGTAAGCTAATATTAGATGCAGTGCTATTATAGAATTCTGAGATTAACGTGGAGCCCAGATGCATCCTAAAGGAATGAACCATGGTGCTGTTTTGTCATTATCTGGAGCACTGCTTAGCTTTCACAGTAGCCAGTGTGCTTTGTGCTGGCTGCTGGTTTTCTTTCACTCTTGGTGATTTCTGCACCACACTGACCCTTTTCGCATGGCGTTTTTGAAGTGAAAGGGCCCCCTGAGCGTCGCGTAAATATGAGGAGTGGTCTGCATGACGCATTTCACATTTGCGCGACGCTCAAGGGCCTGACGTGGACCGCACACGCATCTTTTCATTTTCTGCTCAAAGCCAGAAATGCTGTGTGGTCGCACATCGCTCCGGGGCCTCGCATGCACTTACCTGTTGTGCAAAGTCTCCTGAGCTGTGCTGATCACGCTTCCTGCCCCAGCACAGCCTCTAACTCCCAGGCTGCACTGCAGAAGGAAGGGGCGGGATGCTCACGCGACCAGGAAGGAGCTGTGGAGCCGAAGCAGCAGGGACACGGCAGCGTTCCTCCCAAGCCTTCTCGTGCGACAACCCCAACCCAGCAGTGCGAAAAGGTAAGGTGCAAAAAGGGCCACTGTTATAGTGCTATTATTCCACTTTCGACATCCTATGGAATTCTGGGGTTTGAAGTTTAGGGAGGGGCATTTAGAATTCCCAGTCAAAGAGCTCTTTGGCCTCAGTAAACTACAAATCCCAGAATTCCACAACATGCTGAAATTGGAATAATAGCATTATAACAGTGTAGGGCAGAAATGGCCCTAGTCCAGCCAGGCTGGCAGACGACCCAGGCAGGGGTGGGAAATGGAAAATTTCTGAGGTGATATAAAATCATTTCCAGAGCACCTGCAGCCACATTTTGCTTTGTCTTATCAACCCAACTCCCCACAGGTTTTATGCTTTTCTGGGTGTTTCTCCTACTTTGTATTTCTGATGACTAATTTACATAAGACAATTTTGGGATTACATCCAGTCAAACTTTGAGACATGCATGTTCATTTCCTCTTCTTTGGAGGATCCCTTTAAATGATCCTGTGGGTGAAGGCTTTGAAGCACATGCTGAGCTCATGAGCTGTAGGGCCAGCCTTTTGCCCAGTTGACAGTGGTTTGTGTGCCTATTTGGGTCCCTCTACACTGTCATCCTCCTGATCTATACAGTTTATGGAGAGTCCACTGTTGTGTAGTAGACCACATGCTTCTTTAGTTCAAATCCAAACCCTGGCATCTCCAATAAGGCCAGGAGAGATTCCTGCCCAAAATCTTAAAAAATCACAGCTGAGCAATACAGACAGTCCTGAGCTAGATGTGCAACAGTGGACAAAGTGTGGCCCATAAGCCCCATGTAGGATTCAGGACTCCAGAATGTCCTCAGAAGCTGTCAAAGCCCCCAGAGTCCAGGTGATTTTTCTCCAGCAACCCTCCTCCTCATATACCCACACCAAAAAAAAAAAAAGGGCAAAAAATTGGGGGAAAACCACCTGAAAATTAAAAGCGAAAGAGGTACAACATCACTTCTGGTCATGTTGGGTGTGCTAGTGTAGCTCACTGGGGCTGGGAAGCATGGATGCCACAACTGGCTCCCAGCATCTCTGTGTTAACCTTTCCCTGTTATTAGCTCATGTTTTGTTCGTTTTCTTAAAGTCAAACCTTTTTCTTTATAGCATTTATTCTCTACAGGTTACTATTTGCTTTGTCTGAGTTATTTTCTCTGTTTTGGACACAATATGATAAGACAATTTAATTATGACCAGATAGAAGTTGAGGGGGGTGCAGATAGAGAGAGATCTGATATTTGTATTGTGCTGTACTTTTGTGCAAACACTGCAGACCTTGCTGTGCTACAGTTACAAGAGTTGATGTTTCAGTTATTAGTGTTGTTGCTCTCCTCCTCCTCACCCTCACCATCCAATTAATGGTACTTTTAGACTGAAATAACAGTGCAGAATAGCAGTGTGGAGGAAGAGAAGCTGTTGAATCTCAACTGTTTCACTTCCTTTTTGTGAATGGTTTTCTAAGGGACGACATTAAGTGAGACCAATTTTACACAGCCTGCAGGAGTTCAGCAGGGTTGATTTCTCAAACCTTTGCATTTCTTTCCCCACCCCACTTCCCAAGGCAAGTAAAGTAGGTGGTCTGCGGTTTGCATTTAAAGCCTTTTTTTAACTCTGGGATAGATGACCTCTTATGCCTTAACAGTACTGAGCAGATTAGGTCAATGTTCAGTCAAGTGGTGGTTTTGAAAGCATTTCTTTGTTACATTTATTATCTGGTATAAATAAGATCATTGCATTACATTGTGGCACTAGGTGTTGATTGGTGAATGCTTTCCAAGCTTTCCATTTGCCTATTGAACTTTCCCTAGTTACAGTTTTATGGCTTTTAGCTCACACTCGACTCTCAATACCACAAAGCCAGCTGTTTTTGCAGGACCTCATCAGGATTTGTTTCAGCAATTTGTGGCTCAATATAAGAAGTGGGAACATGCTGGTTGCCAATGGGTGGTGAAGGAAATGGCCCTCTCAGGTATCTTAGAAGGAGGAAGAAGGGAACTGCAGGGCTACCTATCCCATCACTTTGAATAAGCAAAATCAGCTTCTTTAGCCCCCTTACTGATAGTTTTCTTCCTCCCACCACCCTCCTCTAATTAGTTCTCCAGATACAGTATGCCAAATCTCAAATTTCTTCAAAGTTCCACCTGAAAAACTTTATCAGATGATTCTCACAAGGCTTGTCTTTCACTATTTGGCTTCATATCACTTATACAAAATGAGATCTGCTTTTATAAATGTGCTTATAAACAGAGCCTGAAGAAATTTCATTTTCAGACTCCAACTCCCAAAATCCTCCAACCACCATGGCATGTAGCTGTGCTATCTAGGGGCTTCTGGTATCTTTACTCCAAAAAATATTAACTTCTTTGAGCCCTGGTCTTTATCTTACACTGATAAAGTATCAAAAGGCACATATAAGCCCCTCAGAAAATCCTAACATCTTTGTGATGGTTGGAGAGCTATGTTAACTCATTTCTCAGTACATCTTGATTCTTATATAGCCCTCTTGACTTTAAAAATACAGATGTAACCAAAGACTAAATGATAATATTTATAACATATGTACATCCCCAAAGGCAATGCATGTTTACTTAAAAGGGAATCCTATTTTGTTCAACATGAAACTAGGTGTGGGAGGATTACATCTCTGGAAACTGAAGATCTGACTGGTGATGTCAATTCGTCATCCAGGAGTGGCCTGCGGCTTTATAGGTTTAGGGTAATGACTGCATGCTGGGTTTTATAAAAATGACATCAAGCTTTATATGAATTATCCAAAATGCTGAATTCTATTCCTGATATAGATTTAGCCCCTTGGATGCTTCAGTACCTTGAACAATTAGATTCACTCCTGTAAAACTCAATGTGGATTAACCATCCTGAAGCGATGGAACCCCTGAATTCAGCTATCAGTCAGTTCAGATCAGCTTCATAATTAATATCTGAGCTGGACTCCTTCCTGTGAATGTTCCTCTGGCTTGTGGACTCATTCTGGCTCTCAGAAATCAGAATCTAGCCCGCAGAACTTCTTGAGCCTGAAGGAACCATGACACATCGTTGGCTACACAAGATGTAAGATCATTTTAATCAGAATTTTCCTAAACTTCAAGATACTTCCAGAAGTCCTAAACTGTTGTTTCTTTTAAACAACTCCAACCATGAAAGACTGGGGATGATGATGATTTATATCCCACCCTTTTTTCCCCATTCTGGCTTTCAGTATGATTGACCAAAGTCAACACAGAATAGAGTATAAAAAAAAATTTCACATCATACAAAAGTTTAAAATAAAAATAAGGACTTTGCCTTCTATCTAATCTCTCTAGGAAGGGAGTTCCAAACCCTGTAGCCATTCACCAATAAGACCTCCTCCTGTGTTCCCACCAGATGTCCCTGGGATGAGGATGGGACACAGAATATGGCTTCCCAAAATATCTCAAGTGCAGATTCATACTGGAGAATGCATCCTTCAAAGAACTGGTAGCTAATCCTAATTCCATTTGTATGTTTATTTATCTTCAGTGGGAGATTAAAAAATAAAAAACCGAACTTCTCATGACCCTGATGTGTAAGCCGACATAGTGAAGATGAATATGTGTGTATATAAAATATGGTGAAATCACACATTTTCCCATCCGTAGAGAGTAAGTAGATGAATACCTTAATTATCTTTCCACTTATGAAAAAAAATAATTTTAAAGGCTTAATCAGAGAAGCTCTTAGGAAAATAAAAGTGAAAATCCAGATGCAATTATTAGTCTTTATCTTCATCTTGCTAAAACTGGAGGCTGTTCCCTGTTGTGCTTCCTTTCATCAGTTCATTAAGTCATCTACATGTACATTTTGCAAGGATTGTACATATGCAAACCAATCATCCTTGCATTTGTTATGCATCGCAAGGCACATCAAATGAGCTAAATTGACTTGTTTTAATCTGTCTTCCTAATTCACAAACTTCAGGCAATGTCAAACATCTCCAGAACAGTGGAAAAATTAGAGAGAAATTTACATTTATCCCTTCCGTTACTCTCCTATAATCTATGCAATGTAATTATCAGCAAACTGTTATAGATAATTTCCCCGCAATATTCTTCCTCCTGCGTAATGCATCATTATCACTACTTTATATTACGTATGCTTGTACATTCCTCCTCTAACTATTTCCTACTTCCTGTCTCATATCTTTTGTGGTGAAAGAGCAGGAAGGGGAAACAGCCTCCTAAAATATATTAAAATCAAGATTTGTGTTCCTGGGTTCCTCTCCTACCCTACCCTCATGCTTTTACATATCTTTTTTTTTTTAATTTCTGAAAATAGACTACCTCCTCTCACGCTGCAAACTTCAAGCTTTTAGTTTTATCTGGCACAATGCATTAAAGGCCATTATTTTATATTAGGCTGAAATCCAGATCTATCAGATTTATGTTGCATTTATAGTTGCCAGATTATGCCACCCAGGTGTGAGTCTATGATCGTGTCATTTCTTCATGCTTCTTTGTTATAAATATAGAGGCCTGGTTGATGTCCATGGGCTTCAGGATCTTGCTTCTCAGAGTGACCAATCAGATTCCTAGATGTCTATAGGGAGCCCACATACAGGATATGAAGGGAATAGACCTCAATAACTCTGGCTCCATGTGTTTGAAAAGCAGTACTCTACATTCATGTGCATGAGGAATTGGTCACTGAGTTCATACTCTCCTTTCTCATGAGCTCGTTTGTTTGGAGAACTCTGGACTAGGTGGAAACAACTCCAAAGCTTTGTCAGGTAGGGCCATGAAGTACTTCTGGAGTACTTGGACAGAAGGGTTCTGGGATGATGATGGCGGTTAAGAGAAACAAAAACATAGTTACTGGGAAGAACAGACTGGGTCTCCATAAAGCTCAGGAATGTGGCTTTTTTGTATTGCAACTCCCAGAATGTCTTAGCCAGCCACTCTTTTGCTGGGACAATTATAGGATTGTAGTCTCCAAAGTCATGTTTTTTCCAGACTTTGGGTCTGCATGCAAAATGCAACTAGGCCCTTTCCGTATCACCCTCCCAAGCCGCCATGGGGACAGGAGAAGAATGGGACTGAGATGACACTTCTGCATGATATTGTTGTAGTCCTGTCCTTCTCCCATCCCCATGTGGTGCAATCACAGATTAAATCATTGATGGGTTTTCCCCATGAATGACTCATGATTGTGCCACCATTGCAGACTTATATGTCCTATAGAAACCCAAGAAGTGCAATGGCTGCTCTTCCTGCCCCAGCTCAGCCTGGGAAGGTAACTGACTGTACTGCGGAAGGAAGAGGCATGGCCATTGCGCTCCCTTCTGCAGAAAGCCATCTGGTATGGAGGGAAGTACTCCTGTCACACTCCCCTCCCAGCAGAGCCACTGCTAGGATCCCCACTGGACATCCTCATAAAAAAAGTATGGTGTAGAAAGGGCTCTAGACTCCCATACTGTGCTGACACAAAGGAAGCAAAAGATTCCACACAAGGTCTGGCTTCAGTACAGAATCTAGCAGTGATGGAGATAACACACACACACAGAGACACACACACATACATTTCTTTCAACTGAAAGGAGATAGAGCCAGTGGCAAGCTGTGATGAGTGAACGGTGAATAGGCAGCAGTGTTTGGTACACACCAAATGTACTAAGGTGGGTTCTAGCTATTCAACAGCTATTAACCTCTATCCTGTACTTCCTGATTACTTTTTCATTTCCCGTCAGAACCAACTTCCCACACTAAGAGCAACACCACTTCTCCAGAACTTCTTCATTCCATGCACATTCCCTCACTCTCTCACACACATCTTACTCACGAATGAACAACTCATACGAAAGGGCCTGACTGTCTGAAAGCAAAAGAAAGACTTCACTTGATGCATTTCACCATTCAAATCATCCCAGGAGTTTATTGCTTTCCACAGCTTTGACAGCTCAGACACCTGCAATTCTCTCATATTTCCTTTACTGTTATTACCAAACTTGCAGTGAAAGAAGGAAGACATCTGTGACAAGCAAACACAGCCGATTAGCTAAACACTATGTTTTCAAAATGGCACAATTGAATTGAGATAATTTATTTTAGCCCCTGTGACTTTACTGGGCTTGTGACTGGAAGGTCATTAGTTTACACCTTCTACTAAGATCTAATTTTTTAAAAAATAGTCATTCTTCATATATGTAAAGTCTACAAATGAGCAGAGATAAGCAAAATAGTTCCACTTCTTCCTTGTCATTCTCTTCACTTTCTAAGTATGTCGGGTGATTCTCTGAGGAGAAAACACATTCTACCCTTCAGATTTTATGTAAAATGAAGGCAAAACTAAGAATTCCTCTGTCTCTAAACTGGTCAGCACAAAACTTATGAGAAGCCTATAAGCAGAAATGTAATTCTTTGCTAACTTTGTTCTTGGAGAAAGCAATTAGTAAGAAAGTCCTCCACTTCAAAAAACTCCTTTGAAAACTGTGCAGTTTTAAAAGACTATTCACAATTCAGGACTTGCTCTTTACAAAATTTTGAGCATTTTCTGCATAGAAAATTTCATATATACACACACATACACACACACACGCGCGCACACATATAAATGCGTGTGTGTGTGTTTAGTTGGGAACTAATTCTGTGTAAAATCCGCATTTCTTCTTCTTCTTCTTCTTCTTCTTCTTTTTTATTTTTTTGATGCAGAAAACAGTATCCTCTGCACAGGAAGACTTATTTTCTGCACAGAAAATAAAATAATAAATAAAATAACAAAAATAATACATGAAATACTGGTTCCTGTGTAGAAAAAATGTGCAATTTGTTTTCAGGATCAGTCCTACTCTGTGAAAATCCATGACAGTTCATAATTTTACTCATCAGGGTTTTCTGATACTTGAGAAACACATTTTGACCATTTTTTTTGTATTTTTTTTTAAATTATAATCTTAACATCTGTAATATGTAGGCAATGAAAACAACCATCATCATCATCGTCATCATTATATTCCTCCTCCTCCTCTTCTTCTTCTTCCTCCTCTTATTATTATTGTTATCATTATTTTAATTCCAGGAATGTCTCTTTGAATAATAGCACTTAATCCCACTGTGTCAATACTGAGGGCCTTCAAAGTGTGCTTAAGCTATTGTGTGGATCCATGTCTTAGCACTTTAACAGAAGGGAGGGAGGGACAGAGAGAGGGAGGAAAGAACTTCAGCCAGTTCCAAACCTCTTCCTGGAAAAACAAAATAATTTCTTCAGTGTTACTGCCTTCAGTATCGGGTAGAACACTGAGGGGCACAGTAACTGCACTGTGACCAGGCTGTACACCCCCATTTCATGATATGATTTGATTGGAAAATATTAATTTGCATGAAATAGAAGTTATATTCTGCTAACACATGCCTTGTAAAACTAGGTCAGATCTGGATCTCAAGGCATGGCTAGGTCATAGTCAGGAAGTCCCAGTGATAAGGGGCTTCTGAATGTCCCTCAATGGCCATTTCCATACCGGGCTTCTGAAATGGTGCAGAGCGACCTCTCATGGAGGTCTTCTACACCATAGAGTGGACTGGCATGGACTACTTTTTGTAGTTCCACACCAGAATCCACACAGGAGCGGCCGGAACTAGCTGCACTGAGTGTTTTTTAAAAACCTCTTTTTCGAGGTTTTTAAAAAACACGGAGCGTTCAGCCCCACGCCGCTCCGTCGCCCAGCTCCGAAGTGGATTTGCAGGCATGCGCAAGTGCGTGCCTGCAGATCTGCCAGGGGCGGGCTTCCAGCTGGCGAGCTTCTCCAGTTGGTGGAGAGCCTCCACCAACCGGAAGCCGCAATTTGGGACACCGGAGGACTGCAGAGCAGCGAGCTCACGCTGCTCCACTTGGCGACTGACTTACCCGGTTTCAAGTAAGCTCCATTTTTGGGCGTTTTCACCCATCCCCCCCCCACACATGTGAAAAGGGCCAATGACTCAACCTTTAGAAACAATAGCAACTGAAACTTCCTCCACAGAATGATTGATTGTCTTTGACCCTTTTCCTCTGCCCACTGAAATTCTCCTTTTGTCCCCTCACCTGTCCTGTCATTAAGGAGTTATCACAATTCCCATCAATCCTTTGTCACCTAATGCTAAGGCCATTGGCTCATTCCCATTGTCTACCTTGCCAGACAGCCATCAACATCTTCCCTCTCAGGTCAGAAAAAAGGGTATTTAAACCGTGGCTCCAAGTATAGCATAGTACTCTAGACATAGGCTAACATTCTGCTGCTCTGATTTCTGTTCCTGTACTACCCTCTTAGGGCCTTTCCGCACTACTCTATTCTAGTGCTATTATTCCACTTTCAACATCCTGTGGAATTCTGGAGTTTGTAGTTTACTGAGGCCGAAGAGCTCTCTAGCTGAAAATTCTAAATGCCCCTCCCTAAACTGCAAACCTCAGGATTCCATGAGATGTTGAAAGTGGAATAATTGCACTATAAAAGTGTAGGGTGCAAAAGCCCTTAGTCTGGGCCACATCACTTTGTCTCTTCTTTTCAGATAGGTAAATATCACCCACTTCACCCTAACTTCTCTCTATCTAATCCCCCCTCCTTCCCTTCAGTTAGCCTTGTGTGATTGTGAGACTATTGAATCTTGTGTGTGTGTGATTGTTAATTCCCCTAATAAAACAAGTATTCTTTGAAACTTGGTTTGTTGTTCCTGCATTAGGACTGGTACACACAGAGGTAAAAGATCCTGCTAGGTTACCTTCTTCTTGTAGGCCTCCCCTTTGAGCTAATATTCCCCACTGTTCCACAATAGCACTGGCATCATGGGTGGACCTCAGAGTCACCCATGTTTTGGGATAATAGTGCTTGTTGTTCTATGTCTTTAAATTGTTTCTGATTTATGATGATTCTAAGGTGAACCCACCAAAGATTCACCTTGGCAAGATTTGTTCAGAGGGGGGTTGACACTTCCTTTCTCTGAGGCTAACAGAACATGACTTGCCCAAGGCTACATAGTGGGTTTCATGACAGAGCAGGAATTTGAACCCTGGTCTTCCGGAGTCCTAGTTCAACACTCAAATCACTATAACACATTAGCTCCTTACACCATGCCGACTTATCGTAATGTTGTTTTTAATTGCAAGCAGATAACACAGCTGAATGTTAATGATTAGCTGAAAGGTTTCCACTAGTTTTGGCTTTAAAGCTGCAATTTTATTATGCATGGAAATGCTGTTACACTCACTAAAAGTCTTTACTAATGCCATGAGTTGGAAGCAAATTTTATTGTCCCTCAAAAGTCTTTGCCTACACCTGACTTTGAACATGATGGTTGCCACAGTAACATTTTTTAAAGATTTTATACTTTTATACAAAAAAGATGATCATACTTGGTAAAAATGAAAGTCATATGAAAAAGAGAACAACACAGATAGATTGACTCAACCAAGGAAGCCACAGCTCTGAGTTTGCAAGACTTGAGCAGGGCTGTTAATAACAGCATGCCTTGGAGCTCTCTCATTCATAAGATTGCCATACTAGACAAGCAACTGACATACTTACATGTTCATGCAAGTGGACACACACATACAGTGGCATTTTTCTCCATTAGTCCAGAACAAAAGAAACTGTGATAATTTCTAGCACCAGAATACCTTAAAACCCTTATTATTTATAATGTGTGAGTTTTCCCAATCAGCCATCAGATTATCAGATATGTAAAGTTAAATGACAGTACAACTGGGTTGTTTACAATGGTGTCCCCTATGCACACGCATTAACAATGTGAAATAAATGCTGTAAATGTCCAGAAACAGCTGCGGGCAATTTCGATGGGCCAAAGGCCATTTCTCTCTTCCCTGGCCCCAGGCAGGCAGCATTTAGCATTTTTCATAAACCCAACATCCCCAATGCTGAAATGAAAATGTGAAAAAAAAATGGCCAATTTCATTATCCCAAAGCTATGCCATGAAGGTAACTGAAAATTTAAAAGCTATTTTGGGCCCCAGATCTGGTTCAGTTCCCTTCATTTATTAAAAAAAAAAAAGGAAATGACCATCTCGTTAAGTCTGATACATTAAAAAGGACTATTACTGACCTAAAACAGACCAGAGTCATCACTTGAAAACTGTTTGAATGCCCTGTTTTACCTCAGAGGATCTAGGGGTGAACCTGGCCATTTTCACAATAAAATTATTGTGTTCCAGCATAAGGATTTCTGGACACCTGGTGTAGGGGCTGTGATCAGGGCTCTAGTGAGTCGCATGTGGCCACACCTGCTTTTATGGATAATCCAAAACTTGGAAAGCTGCTTAATAAAGGTAGCTAGTTCCTGTAACAGCCCTTTCCCCCAAAATTAGTTCCTTACTGGTATACTTGAAATCTTAAAATTAGTGTTTATTTTCTCATTACTTTCAGTTACTTAAAAAACTAAAGAAACAAAACTCTGAGTCCTACAAGCTGCAGGCTGGTAGTACAAACAGTTTCTTCCCACCCACTTCCTTGTTACTCCAGAGGGTATGACGAAGCACAAGGAATAGTATGAGCCAGGACTTCAGCTGTTCTTTCTCCAACATTTAGTGAGGCTGCTCTGTAAATATAAAAGTAATTTACAACCCTGTTATACCATAACTGAAATGAAGTTTTTGCTCATCAAATTGCAACTGTAATGTATCGTACTCTGTTACTTGGGTAAAAAATTAACACATAACTAGTTACACCCAAAATCTGAGTTAAATTCAGAGAATTTGATATTCATCCATGATTCTGTCTTCATATGTAAATATTGCTATTTTCTATAATTGATCATTTTATACCTGGCACAAGGTGTGCTGGACAGAAAGCAAGGGTTCATTCACATACAATGAGGCTCCAATTGTTAGTGGAAATATTAATGAAACATGGTCATAATATAACCACCAGTGACTTTATTTATTACTATTTCATCTGTTTTGATCACAAGAATCAACGTACAAGTTGTACAAGTTGTATTTCAGATTGCCACTTCTCACTGGAGTATTTATTTATTAGGATTTTTTAAAGTCAAAGACGCATTATCATCCAGTTTTAGGGAAGGTATTAAGGGAAATTATATTTATTTTAACAGTATGGCACGTTATAAGAGGGAAAAATATTAAGATCTAGACAATAATAGTGTCTGCTGCCAGCTTTTGTCTTTCTTTTCTTTACATTTTTCCTTATTTTCCTGAGATGAAAATTTGGTTTGGTAAGTAAAAATATTGCTACAAATTCTCATACTCTTCTCATTCTTTACATTGTGGAAATCAGCAGAGTTCAACATTACATGTATCCCTGCTTCTTCCCTTCATATTTCAAACATCTATGTCTCTATTGAAGAAATCAATCTTGCATATTTTAATAATTCACCAGTGTCTGATAATTTGAATATACCTGCCATTTCGGCAGCTAGAAATTTGCAGTTAAGCAGTAGAATAGACAGCTTTGATTTCCAACTACCTTTTTGGCTAAAAAGTGGGGAAATAACAAGCAAGCAAACAAATAAATTTTTCAATAATCTATTCTTTGTTTGCTTTACAAATACTTGATCATGGTCTATTTGCCTTCATCCACAGATGATTAAGACTTCATGAACCTGAGCAGAAGAGTCAATTTACCAAACATAATAATCTCTCATTGTGTAGTTAGTTTATCAGACTAGGAGGAGTGAAAATAAGGTTCTATTTTGTCTCCAAAACTCTTGTTCTACTAATTCAGTGGAGGCAGTCAGTAAAGACCACAGTCAAAGAATAAATGTGCCTGGTTTACTTGATGAAAACCTGACCTAAAATCTCTACACAGATACAGCAATGGCACATCAGACCAGTGTATAGCTCATGTAAGGTGAACCACAGACCTTGTGTTTAATTCAGCCAAGAGATTTCCCCTTTTGTCCTGTGAAGAATTTTGAGGAAGCTCAAGCCCCATACTCTGGTTGTGGGAGAGTCCTCCTTGTGCCACTGGGACACTGAAGAGACACCCTTGCATTTTGAGGTCCAGTGAAGTGTAAGCAGGAACTTTGTAGGAACTTTGTAGGAACCATCTGTTAAATAGGAGATACCAACTCATAAAGCACCTGGCATCCAGGGTCAGACACCTATAAATCTGATAGCAAGTGATGGAAGTCCTTGTTTGCAACCATTGGATATCTGGACTACTGGCTTTGTGTAATGTCTTTTGAACTGAGACTTTGCCTCTGCATCTCCTTTCATCTTCTTGGAATAGCTGTGCATGACCTGGACCGGATTCCCTTAGCTGCTTTCCTTGGGAAAAGCTGTTTCTTTGGATACTTCCTGACCATAGGCATAGGACAGATTCCACCTTCAATGACTGAAATGGGAAGAAAGGAAAGGCGGGTATTTTCTTCTGCCCTCTACCTCTCTCTTTGATGTGTTAAATAACAACTGTTAGGGTGAAAACTGGATAACACATCTAAAACTATGTTTTAGATATCAACTACGTTAGGGTGAAAACTGGAGGAACCATACAAAGTTATTCCCCTGATGATTGCAACATTTGAAACCCCAGTCAACTTACAAACTAAAGATGTTTATTAAAATAATTCAAGGGAAGGACATGTGCCACTGAGGAACACATGCTTTCAAAGGCTAGCATATCAATCTAAATTTCAGATCCTGTACCATTATTTACTTCTTGTGGAACTGGAGTTCCTATGACTCATGAAATATGCAAGAAACAATGGGAAAATATGGGAAATAGAAACTGACATTACCTGAACCTCCCATAACCTTGCACAAATGAGTTCAACGGCACAGTAAAAGCCTCATCTGGAAGAACCCTATGTGTGGTTGCAAAGCCAATCCCAACAGACAGCACAATCCTATCTTCTCTAATCTGCATATGATTGAACATATTTTTAACCCTCACATATCTTGATAGGGCATTTTTCCTCTCCTGGAGTTGTGTTTCATTGCAGAATCCATAAAGAATTAGATTTATAATGAAGGTATTACATGACATTGTCATCTCAAGACTTGTAAACAGCTATTGACAATGTGTAGGAGTTCCTTTTACAGATAAAACAACTGGGACACAAATTGTCTCAGGAAATATAATGTTTTCTGCAACTTTTGTAACAGCTAATACAACGTATTGAGACCACCTCCCTCCAAAAAAAAAAAAAAAGTCTGATGCTATTTTTCAGAAAACAATAATGTTGAGAAGCTGAAGTGATATATTTTGGTTGTCAGTATGTTGACCCTATTCAAGGGAGGCATTCCATTTTGCAAAGGGGGTCAAGAACTTGTTATTTGCCGGCAAGCCAGTTCCAATTTACGTTGAGCCTCCAGGATCCCTTGTCATCAACTCCCCTACTCAGGTCTCGAAAACTGAAGATTGTAGCTTCAGTTATAGTTACAGTTACAGTTACAGCTACAATTAAGATTGAAGCTGATTGAGTCCATCCATCTGTAGTACAATTTCCCCCTTTTTCTACTGCCTTCCACTTTACTAAGCATTGTTATCTTCATCTGTGAGACATGCCATCTCTTGATGTCCAAAGTATGACAACCCCAGTTTAGTCATATTGGCTTTCTTGGTTCTAGAAATGTAAAGCGGATATTAAATCCCTACTACTAACGAAAATTACTATGCTAACTCTCAAAGCATTGGAATTAACATTGGGGTAAAAAAAAAAAGATACTCCACATTTCTCTCAATGGAAATCTTTTCCTTTCCTCCTTTCCTTTCGCTTTCATTCCTGATACTTAAGAGTTAATCAAATTCTACAAGGGGTTAGCTTTGCAAGCGAAACAGTGCTTCAAACCTAATGTGCCCAATCTGAGGCCATTTCCACCCTACACTCTTATATTGCTATTATTTCACTTTCAACATCCTGTGGAATTCAGGGATTTGTAGTTTACTGAGGCCAAAGAGCTCTCTGGCTGAGAATTCTAAATTCCCCTCCCGAAACTGCAAACCCTAGGATACCATAGGATGTCGACAGTGGAATAATCGCACTATAACAGTGTAGTGCAGAAATGGCCTGAGTCTACAGTACCTGAAATTATACTGTCAGCTATATTCTATAAGTCATGAATTTCTCTGGCATGCTTCAAAGCACATATGGCATGTTCTACTTGGATGTATCACATTCTCGGATCACAGGAGCACTGCATCCGGGCTAGGTGCATAACTGAGCAGTTGGCAAAGAATTTCCCACGTTCAGAAAAAAAGAGAAAAAAAGGGTGTGCTATCTTGTTCATATACCTTTGTTTACGCTGAATGCTTTTGCAGGCTGCCAGCTTTTAATTATTGTCCCTGGAAGGACATACTGGACCAAGCCAATCAGTATAAACAAAATAGATACCTTTTGCAACCAAATTAAAACCTGGGAGATGAACAAAAAAATGAGGAGCAGCAGAAAGGGCTATCTTATGAAGGCTGCAAAATGATGACAACAAATGGACCCTTGCAATGCCACTGAAGAATTTAGCTAATTGTTGTGCTTTCATCTCCTTTGAAAAAAGGGAAAGGGCAAATTTCAATAGAAGCTTTTATAGTTCCACTTAATTAAAACCTGACGGCTTAACAAGACTGTCAGGAAGTAGAGTGTAACTGAGTGCATATATTAGCAGGCTAAATATGCAGTGAGTAACAATGCTTTCCAGCTGACAGGAAGTTCACCTAATGGATTTATTATTCATATGTATATCTGACTGAGTACAAGAAAATATTACATCAGCTGTGTAGTTCCTCAGCATTATTTTTTAATTATTCTCTTTGTTATTCATTCCCCCCATCTCCTCCCTTCCCCACTTGTCTTATCTAATATTAGAACGTGCCACAAACAGAATGTTCCAGGTTCATCCATGGCCTAAATGATTTGATTTCACTGACTTGTATTCTGTTTTATAGCATATTCCCTTCTGTATGTAGACCGAAAAGGAAAGTTGGAGAGGAATCTTCTGTGAATTTGTTTGGAATAGTTAGGTGTTTAAGGAAATATCTGTGGTCAGGGGAATTTTTCCAGAGGAGAGTGTATGTATGGATATACCTCAGTTAATGAAGCCTCTGAGAATGAAGTTTAATTTTATGAAGGCTTTTGGCTATACATGAGTAGAAGAGAGTCGCTTCCTATTTTTCCTACTTGGTGGAACAGAAATGCCACTCAGTGTTGCCAGCCCACCTGCCAGGCTTGAAGCTGTAATGATAAATCGTTTCTCAGAATGGGACCCAATTGCGGCTTCCAGAAATAAGTTAAATACATTAAAAACAGTTAAAACAGTTAAACATTAAAAACATATAAAATTATGCAAATCTAAAATGATGTTCAGTTTTAAAACAAGTTAATCAATAAATGAAAAGCTCCACAGGTCACATAAAAGCCTGCTTAAAGAGAAACGTTTTTGTCTGCTGATGAAAGAAGAACAGGGAGAGGGCCAGCCTAGCCTCCTGTGGAGGAGCGTTCCACAGGGTGGGGGCAGCCACTGAGAAGGCCATATCCCATATCCCCACCAGTTGAGCCTGGGATGGTGGCAGGACTGAGAGAAATCCTTCCCCTACAGATTGTAGGGTTCTAGCAGGTTTGTATAGGGAGATAATGGATCAACAGCAGACCAATTATTCAGATTGCTAGCAAAGGTTTACTGGAATGAAAACATATATATTTATAGCTCAGATCAGATTAACTTTGCCAGTGAGGGGACACAGACAGACAGAGAGAGAAGCAGAGACAGGAGGTGGCTGTTGGGGATTCCTAAAACACCCTCTCAACCCAGTAAAGTATAGGTTGACCCTTTGTGTTCCATTTTTCAATGATTCAGCCTGAGTCTTTCAACAGAAGCCTCAGAGAACTGTGCTACAGTGAGATGCCACAGGATTAACTAAAAAAAAAGTGGGGGGTAGACATTCCTACATTTTAAAAGAAGACTTCAAGTGGTATGTAGAGGGATAATTTCTATTACATATATATGTATGTAATCAATCATTCATTCATTCATTCATTCATTCACTCACTCACTCACTCATTCACTTATGCAAGGCTTACCTGACCTGGTTATTTCATTTTACACATGCATATTGCTAGTTCTGGGGGGCGGGGGGGGGAGTTTCCTGATACATGTTGAACTGCTCTTTTTCTTTGTGGTATCAATATCTACTCTTTCTATGTTATTTCTACCTCTGCTACCCAAATTTGCATTAAGAAGAAGAAATGCCTAGGAACACATCAACTTTGTTAACTGAGATACACTTGCAACTGTTTGTATATTTACTGTGGACTATCTCATTCTAGGTAGGCTCTTCCATTGAAAAATCACATGCCTAGCATATTTATGTGCACTGTAGATTGACCACTCTGTAAAAGAAGAAAATGATTTCCCATGATGGAGTTTCTGTGATCCGTAACATGCTGCCTGCCACACGGCTGTCCTCAGCCTTTCAGAGGTGACTGCTGAAGCAGTGTCTGAACACAAATAGCTTTACACAGGTCAATAGAGGGAGTCAATGCAATTGTGAAACTTTAACTGTGCTAGATGAAGCCTGAAAGTGTCTCAGAAAGAAAGAAATATTTTGTCATTTGTTTGTCTTTGTTATAAATAGGAAAACATTATTTTGAATTAATTATTTTGAATTAAAAAGAGGGGTAGGGAAACAGTCCCTCTTTAAATCAAGCAAGATGTAATTGACCAATAATACATTGTCCTCAAAAGTACTGAAGCAAGAAGGGATATTGAAAATAGATGCTCAGTGCTTCCAGTAAACTAACACATGTTAGTCTATGGCAGCGGAAGCAACATAGTCTACTGCGCCTTAAATACTACAATGGAAATTGTGACATAAGGTTTTTGATCAGTACCAAAGTTATCAGTCATGTAGGCTGAAATAAACTTAAGACACTGTTCCAGCAATCCTAGTCTGATTTGAAAATCATCATCATCATCACCACCACCACTAACACCACCACTGTCATTCTAAAAACTGAGGAATTGATTGGTGTCCTCTCACCTTTCTAGTTCTCTTTGTTTAGTGCACATATGCCTGTTTGATTTGGGTTATAGAGTTTGCTGTTTTAGAGTTTTTGATTACCTGGAAAGCCTCAATGCATAGCAGAAACTCTCCATTCCAGATTTTTGTTCTTTGCTTGAAGAAATCGACAGCAGAGCTGAGAGCTAGCACATGTTCTCTCTGTGTATTTACTGAAGAGGATTATAATCCCACACTGAAAACTAAAAACTATATGTTTTCAAATCCTGTTTGTTTATTCAAAATGAACATGTGGTGTGGAATATTTGGATCATGTCCAATGGATATGCCATCTCTACCTAAAATACTTATGTGTATGCAGATGTCTTCTGTACAAACATTGCAATGACAATGGAGAGATCAGGAGCAAGACTAATGGGTATGACCCACATATCACCTCCAACTATTCATAAAGTCAACTTTTATTAGATCCCACCCATCATTTCCACACAGAACAGGCTAAAATAGAAGAAACCACTTCTTTAATTATACACTTTTGCTTTTTAAAGCTCCTGCCTTGCTGTTCTGAAAAACAGGTTGAGCCACTGCTATCTTTTCCTCTGGTATCTGTTAACCTCTTTATGAAAAATATATTAGTGCAAATTCAAATTTTGTACCTACCAAGGATAGCAAGAACACAAAATCAAGCCAAGTACAAGGCAGTGTCTTTTGTTACTTTTGCAGAGATGAAATAATTTTTTTCACACCTTTGAAATGTGCTGCACTTCTGAGCTCAGAAAGGAATATCATTGTAAATGATTCAACAGCAAATGCTTAAAAGGAGAACAGCTATGGAGGCAAGAGAAAAACTCAAGAGGGAAACAACTCTTTAATATACAGGGAATGTCTATCAGGTAGTGAACGCACACTCTGCATTAAAGGGCAGTGTTACAAGGAAATATGAGAGAGCCAACAATTAGGATGAATGAAGTATTTAGAAGCCATTGGCTTACCAAAAAAACTATCCAAATATTCATGTTACTTCAGACAGAAACCATTAGCATCTACATTCTAGCAGTGGGCATGGCCAAAACCAAATGTAGGCATAATTATGGATGGGACTCTTACTTTTGTTCAGTACACAATGAGAGGAAGAAGCAGAGTGTATCCAGGCATTCTCTTCCCTCAGTTTCTTCAAAGTTTTCTATATCAGCTTTGTATCTGGGAGAAAGGACTTAATGGAGTAAATAATATCAATTTAGCCTAGAAGAATAAATGGCTCATGATACAGATGACAAAAATATGACCTGAGGAAAGTTCAAACTGAAAGTCCTGGAGAGTTGTACCTTTAGCCACAGGACAAAGGTTATACTTCCTCTCAGTTTCAACAGCCTTATGCCATTTCTGTACTACACTGTTACAGTGCTATTATTCACTTTCAACATCCTATGCAATCCTGGGATTTGCAGTTCAAGGAGGCACATTTAGAATTCTCAGACAGAGAGCTCTTTGAGCTCAGTAAACTACAAACCCCAGAATTCCATGGAATGTTGAAAGTGGAATAATAGCACTATAACAGTGTAGTGCAGAAATGGGCTTAATGTCTTCACGAGTGTCCTCCTCCCTCCCTGTCCTCCCTCCCTTTCTTAAGCACTTCTTTGTTTATGTGCTGCTCTTAACTTTGAGCAGTTGCTTGTCAAACAATACCTGTAGGGATTGAAGAGGAGGGAGAAGAATTCAAAAATTCTGTAAGGCCGAAGGAGGTGAGAACAATGAAGAGGTTGGAAATTAAAGAATGCATTGGTGTGATAACTGGGAGAGAGGGGGAAAGCAGGGAATAGAAAATATTAGAGACAAAAATTAGTGTAGCTCTTCTAGACTAAAATCTCATTGCTAATCTCAACAAGAGAAGGCCCACTGAATCAATAGGATTTACGTATTTGTTGACTTACCATTCAGCTATCAATTCAACAGATCTGTTCTATCTAACAAGTATTACTTATGAGAAAATAAAAACCCAGGTAACACCAGATAAATATGCTAGTAACCTATATAAAGGTAGGGAGAGGATGGGAATGTTGCTTTCAGAACTAACTGATTAAAGAATAATGGGGAAGTTGGATAAGGTGATATATAATACAGACAGTAAAGTTAGAATTAGTATAACTTTAAAAAACTTTGCCAGTATTCTACTTGAAATGTTATACAAAAGAACAACACATTAAGAAAAAGATATAATGCTTACAAATTAACATAGTAAAGTACACAAGTATCAGATCATAGACATACCATAAATCAAATCAACAGCAGACATTTCTGGAGTTGCTAATGCATTTTCTCCATATGGAACAATTGTATTTTATTCATCTGTAACTGTTCTGTATTCACAACCCCTACTTAGTCACAATTGTGACACCGTTGCCAAAATTATAACTCCTCCCCCTCCCCCATTCTACCTTACCAGGCATCGGCTACACGGGGGGAAGCAGGTTCTTTCTGACGGCAATTGGAAAATAGGTAAATGATTTTCTGTTAGATTTGACGGTGGGAATTTCAGGCCAGAAGAGGTTACATAGTTGAATATATCCATTTTGCTTCTATTGTAAGCAGTAAAAGAGTTCCCTTGAATGCTTCCTAGCCAATATTCCTCCATCTTAGATCTTACCAATGTTAGGGATCAGCTCACTGCTAAGACAACCTACAGTGTCCTATTCAAATTGTGCTGATTTTGCTAACTTTACAATACTGCCAGTTCCCAGTGCTTTGCAGTCATCTTTTGTTATATGTAACCATTCCAGGGTCTTTGCAGTTGGAGAAATGCAACCCATTTTGCTTGAGGGTTGTGAATAGGGCATTGCAAAGGGTCAAACAGGAATGTAGCTAATAAACAATGTAACAGCATTTTAGCCCTGGGAAAGTAAATATTTTTTGCACATGTGCTGTATGCTTTATGAGATCATTGTTCCCCAGCTTATTAAAAAAAAATCCTCTTTTTTCAATAAAGCGTCTTTCTTTCCCTGCTCATGTAAGACGTAGTTTTGGCTGCATTCTTGCTGAGTGGGGAGGGAAAGTCCCTTTGGCCAAAGTTGGGAATCTTTCCAGGCCAGCTCAGATTTCACCTGCAATCGCATGGACTACTCAGGTGGTCCGTGAGGACCTAATGTTTTGAGCTTGTCCCCACATGTTGTTGCTTTTTTTTTATTTTTATTTTTTATTCAAAGCTGACTGTTTACTGTGGGTTCAAGTCCCACCACCATCACTCCGGTGTTTGGATTCAAGGGTAACCATTTACTGTGGGTTCAAGTCCCACCAGAGTCACCCAGGTGACTGTTCGCTGTGGGTTCAAGTTCCTGTCGCTGGAAATCCTACCAATATGTTTTGAGCGTGGGTTCAAGTCCCACTTGGCTTGGTTCTAACACTATCTAACACACCAAAAGTGAATGAGATGCAGAATCAGCCAGCACAATACAATAATATTATTTTGCCAGAAAAATGTTGCTTCTAATAATCACTTCAAAGGAAGCAGATAAAGCTGAAATCTGTATGAAAAGAACTCAATTTTAAATTTAGCAGATGAATCTTAACTAAATAGCTGATGTAGAATACTGGCTCTGAAAATCAACTCAATCCTTTCAAACCATAAAGAAGAACTTCAAAATCTGAGCTGAAGGATTTGTTTTCAGGTCGTTCTTATTTGGGAATAAAGCCTCTGGTCACATCACTCCCAAGGCAGGTCAGGAAGAAGAAGCAAGTGAGAATTTCCTGAGATATCTCAAGTCTGAAACAATTATCTCTTTCAGAAGTATTTATAAATCATTCTGAGACTCTGCATCCTTAGAAGCCGGGTTTTTTTTTCATCAGTGTGTAATATCACACAAACTAAAAGTGAAATATAATGTGGAATCAGCTGGTGTGAGCTACTAACGCTATTTGCCAGAAAGATGTTGCTTCAAGTAATCACTTCAAAAGAAGCAAATCAAGCTGAAATCTGTATGAAAAGAACCTCATTTTAAAGTTAGTAGATGAATCTTCACGCACTTTGGATTTTGCTTTTATTTTTTTTAAAAAATCACATATATTTCGTTTAAAATTACCTCAATGTGGAAAATATTACTTTAAAAAATCAGTTTGAGATATAGCTCTCAAAGATATATATCTATATCTATCTATATCTATATATAGATATAGATATAGATATAAAATAATGAGTTAAAAATATTTCTAATACATTTGCTGGCATTTTACTATATTTTTTTTCTTCTGTTGCAACACTCCCCACGCTTTGGTTTACAATTAGTACTAATATCTGAGCTAACCTACCTATTGTCTCCAGAATTATCCCCAAACTATTGTAGTGCACAGAAATCCATGGCTACCATGATAAAATGGGGTTCTTTTCATGATTTTGCTTAAGAAGCAAAAAGTTTTTCCTTGCTTTGATACTGTGGTGCAGTCGCTGGTCAAAACAACACCATGGTCACATTATATATTCTCAACCCAATGAAATATGTTAGAGTTGATCTCAGGTGGCAGGAGGGCAGTGAGTACAGAATATCCCATTCATCATATACTTATGAGGGCATTCATCATTATTCCACTGTGCCTCATACTTTGAAAGATGAGCAGCAGAGAACATATGGAAAGAGTTTCAAGTAAGTTCTTTTTCTCTTTTTGCTTTCTCTCTTTCTCTCTTTCTTTCTTCCTTTTTTCTTTTTCCTTTTTTTTGGGGGGGGGGATAATCTATTTGGAGGATCACAACACCCCTGTGTTCAGTTGCACCTCATATATTTCTAGCCCTATATCTCCATCTGCATTTCCCTGCACTGCCATTAAAAATGAAATGCAAGCTTGCATTGAATTATGTTTTTAAAAGTGGTGGGTTTTTTTTTTAACAGCTCTGGCTGCAACAAGAAAGTTTTCCTTTGAATTTCACGGAAAAGCCAGCTCTCCTTCTGGCCCTGAATATTACTGCTTAGCGGCTAAGCCAAAGTCAGGGGTGAATAGGGTTACCAGACTGGATCTGGGGGTGAGGTCCTGTAATTTTAAGCCTTAAAAGGATGAAGTATAGTTAAGTTCCATCAAGGAGGGTAAAGGTACTGGTCCTCTCTCACCTTCTAAACCCCAATTTTCAGCCACATCCATTCTATCCCAATATGGCTGTAGCCTTGCCAGTCAAGAATTTGGGGGGGGACTTGCATGGAGCAGTACCTACCTCTGTTCTTGTCACTGGATGCATTGCAATAATGTCACCTTCACTGTTCACCTCAGGTGGCAGGAACATCTAGATCCAGATGTTTGTAGCATGTTTTGTAATTTGCTTATTGGAAAGCAAACATGGGTTTAATTCATTAGTCTGATTGCCGAAGCATACATCTCTGAGGAAATCCCACTGTGGGAAGGAAAATAAGTTAATTGCAAGGAATTCACCTTTTCTTTAACGTCTAGATCATGGATGGAGAAAGTGTCTCTTCAGGTCCCATGCAGTCCCCAGACCCAGATTTGTAGGCCTCAAAGCCTCATGCCAGTCCCTCCCAATACCCCTCCCCGCCCCCAAATTTGTAATTAATTTGTCTTTCAGGTAATTTTCACCTGAAAATTGCTCCAGCCCCCCAAAAGCATTTCACTTCCCTAGCAATTTCAGGATGTGAATTGTTGCAACTTCCAATTACCACTTTGGGGGAGAAATAAAAGTGTTTTGGCACACTCATGAAGTAGTATGTGTCGGAGAGGGAATGGAAAATTGACCCTGATTACTGTGCAGGTGCCCACCCAAATCTAGATTAACCCAGAGGGAGTCACAAAGACACATACCCAGAGTGCACACCCAGAAATATACACATGAAAGTGTGCAGAACTCCCTGCCCTCCCAACTTATAGGCATCTATAGTTCAAACCCATTGCTGCAAGAATTCTGTATTTGAACCCTTTCTTTCCTTCTAAATCTCAAGCTTTGCTCCAGAAAGGCATGATCAGAAATTAACTCACATATTCTAATTTCAAAGCAACCAAAGCAAAGAGCTCCTAAAAGACTCACACCTTCAAGTTTTGTTACCATCATTTAATCATTCCATCAACTGTTAGAGAATGCTTGCAAACTGACAAGGTAACAACCACCCTGTGTTTAACACAAGTTTCATTCTTTTTACTTAATTATTCATTTAAGCTTCTTGAAACAGAGTTTTTCTATTTAGTTTAAAGTGGTAGATCTTCTGTTCCCATTTTTATTTGCTTTTGCCAGTCTACTGTGATTTGATCCTCCACAATAAAAGAAATTGTTTGGAGAAATTCACTTGGCTGCTGCATAAATCAGAAAACACAGAAGTATACTCATGCAGAAAGAAATTCTTCTTAAGTCTTCATGCTCCAAGACAATCAGGGACTACAAAACATTGCAGCAGCCTCCACATTGCAGCTTTTGCCATGTTTCTGTTTCCTTTTGAGAAACCAAAATCTGTTTCTTTGCACCAAACTGTGTTCCATATGCCCTAAATTAAATCCCTTTTTTTCCTTCTTTTAAAGAAATTTGATTTAGCATTCCCAAGCCTTTGTAGCCTTTAATGTTTACATATACACTACCCTCATTCTTACCCTACATGGATAGATGTTTGGAGCCAAGCACGGCAGCTGGTTAATCCAAGTTTTAAATGAAGCTCTTTGCAAACATTTGGAGTCATAAACTCTTCAAGTTCGATCAGTGAGAACCTTTTCCTCCATCATTTTAAGTATTCTGGACAAGTGTAGGGAATAAGATATCTTTTCAGAAAGGAATGGGGGGGGGCAAGTAGTCTGTGAGAGCTTGGCTTGGTGAAATTTTCTATGGGGTCTAGCAGCAACTGAGGGCACAGAGAAAAACTTACAGTAAGAATAAATACTACAAAACATCCATCACTCCTCTTCTGGTTAACACTGGCACTTGTGGGATCACAGGCAATGTTGCTGTCAATCTTCATTTTGCAACAGTAATTAGGTTTCCTGGGCTTTCCATGCATCAAAATCTTGCTCACACCAACCTGCCTTGTTTTCTTTGAAATCCAGGGAAGATAATAACAAATCCTGATCTTTATTGGGCCTTGGTGAAGTTTTCAGCAGCCTTAATTGGTCAGCAGCTGTCAAGGTTTTGTTTAATCTTGCACAGAACAGCTGACCTACTCTTGACTCAAGAGGCCATTTGATGCTTATATATAATTTTGGTGTTTATTTCACTCCCCCTCCTGCTCTTCTTTGGAAAAGATTAACCAAACTGATATTAAATACTGTATATGACATAGTATCCTTGCAAGCATCAGGAATATGAACACTCAGCTCAAGGATGGTTGTGGTAAATGTATCATTCTTTTAAAAAACAACATTTTTTTTTTTTGGCTTTTTCTCATGCATCAGTTTCACATTTAGAGATGTAAATCTCCATCAATTTCATTCTTGAACACAAGAACAAATAATTTTTTATCATGTTTCTCCTTGCTTTGAGAAAGTTTTCAAAAACTGTGAAGTTTTTGAGGATCATAGATCAGGACTTCTTTGGTACAAAAGGTGTTTGATTTTTTTTTCACTGAAAGTAGCATTTTCTGAACAGAAAAGTTATTTTTCATGTATAAATGCTATTTTCTGTTCAGGAAGAGAAAAAGTAATATGTCTTGAACTTCAGAGATTCTCATCGCTCCAATATTCCCATCACAACATTCAGAAAACCAATTTTCATCCATCACTCAAATGTTTTTAAATATTCTTTCCATCTCTACCTCTTATGCATTTCTTAAAAAATAAGAACTTAAAATTTGTGAACAGCTTAGTTGGGGGGGGGGGGAGAACATAGGACTCTCAGCTTTTGGAAAGAATCGGCTTTGTGGGCAAACTTTGACACAATATGGCCATTTCCACACTACACTGTTATAGTGCTATTATTCCACTTTCAATATCCTGTGGAATTCTGGAGTTTGTAGTTTACTGATGTCAAAGAGCTCTCTGGCTGAGAATTCTAAAGGCCCCTCTTTAAACTGCAAAGCCCAGAATTCCATAGGATGAGGAAGTGGAGTAATAGCACGATAACTATAACAGTGTAGTGTGGAAATGGCCCAAGGCTGTAGCCCTAGCTATTTATTTACACACTGTAATTTTCAGCCAAAAAGGTTCCAGAGCAGTTTACAGATAAATAAAAACAAGGTCATCCTTAGCTGAAAGGTTACCACATAGGCCATTTCTACACGAAACTGTTATAGCGCTACGATTCCACTTTCAATATCCTATGGAATCCTGGGGTTTGCCGTTTTGGGAAGGGCCAGCCAGGATTCCATAGGATGTTGAAAGTGGAATCGTAGCACTATAACAGTCTCGTGTGGAAATGGCCATAAAAGGCACAGAACAAAAGGAAAAGGGAATAAGGAAGGAAAAGTAAAATCAGAAACTATTTCTTAATGTTACATGGTTTTTACAAAAACAAGGTATAGAACAAGGGTCCTTACCTTGTACTTTGTTGGGCCTCAAAATAACAACCTCCTCTGTCTTTCCTCAGGAACCTGGGAATGTGGCTTACAAAGTGGGCCTCAGTCTTCTGAAGACTACTTGAAATCTTCCAGCTTTCTTTTCACTCTTGTTACTGCAGGAAAACTGGTAAAAAGAAAAGAGAACAGAGACTGTAGTTCCTTGTGGTCTGCTACTTCCTCTTTACACAATTTGGATATCAGTCTTTGCTTATTTTACTCTTTCATGGAAGAAATAGAATCAAGAGTTTTGTCTAAAGTGGTGAACCTTGTGAGAAATTCTGTGCATTTTATTTCTTCATATTTCAGGATTTTTTTGTTCCAAGAACATTTTCTGTGCAAAAACCCAGTTTTCTGTGTCAAGAATAATATTTATATATACATAATTATGTTTTCTGCACAGAAGATAACATTTTATTTGGGAAGAAAAGTGTATTTTTTATTGAGGGGGAGGGTCCCCCCCAGAATAAAATTCTTAACTGTTAGTAGTCCTCAAAAACAGCTCAGTATTCATGGATATTCTCAAATCTGGGAGAAAAATTGTGAAATTATTCATTCTTTCTTCTGAGAACAAAATTTGTAATTGATAATTATTTATATCCCTATAAAGCAGTCAGCTCACTATATCTAAAGGTAAGGCTGGTCGTGCTTACACTTCATGATACATAATGATGGATGGAAGAATGCTGGAGCAATTCAGACTTTTTGTGAAAGGTGACATAGGAAACTTGGTTCACATTGCTAGGACTGATGTTGAAATGTAAACTTAACTATCCGCAGCATTTGGGACTTCTCTGAACTTTACAGGGAGATTCTCACAAATTTAAAGCCATCAAAATATGTTTAATACAGGTATTTTCAGAAAAAAAAGCTTTTAAATGCTTATTTTGGAAATATGTTTCTGAACACTGTGTTTAAGCGGGTATTTCAACATAATTTTTTGGAGTTTTTAAATTAAATTGTGGATGAATGGGGAAACAAGATGGAACAAGTGGACTGAAGTAAAAGTGACATCAACTAGAAATGGAACTAGTTGCTCATTGAGGGCTACTAACTTAAACATGCATTGGAATATCTGTTGAAAATGAATAAAATTATTACATCTTTACAATTAGAGATATTTTGAATTATCTGGACACAATGGAAACCTTCCATTTTATCTTTGCCTTATCACTGCGTTCTGACATTTCCTCTCCCCTGGCCACCAACATATGTTTTCTTGTGATGCTCTGGTGACCATTTTACTACATGAAGGGCACAGTTTGAAGTGGAAACTTATTTCCTCGGTTTGGGAGATCATATCTACAGGATTCAGTGTCTGTCCCCACAGCACCATGGCAGTATTCAGTCTTATTAAGTGATGCTTCACTTGCACAAAAGAGCTACTGAAGTTCATAATGCACAAAACTTCTTTCCTATTTTCAAGTCATTCAAACTGGAAAAGAGTCCTTTTAGGTGCTACACTGAAGTAAACAGTTTCACAGTCTCTTAGATGGAGATCCATGTGTGGCCTTTCTTCCAAATATTGGGAAGAAAGGTCACCATTATAAAGAATGGAATTGTTAAAAGGCTAAGGGGAAAAAATAGTTCGGTCTTGTCCTGGCCTGTAATAGTCTGTAGAATTCAGAGAGCAATGATTTTGAATGTGATGAAGACAGTCAAAATACAGGACAACCCCTAAAGATATCTATCCAAAAGTCCGACTGAGTTCTGTGGAGCATAGTCTCAAGTAAGTGTGGTTAGAGATGTAAGGAACACTAACAAATTTTCTCATTCTGGACAAAAAAGGGAATCATGCCATCAAGTCACAAAAAAAAAACAGTCATCTACAACTTCTTTCGCTATGGGGCTTTGCAAAGAAAAAAATAAAATAAAGACATGCTTCTTTTGTACAAAAACAATGGCTGAGATTCTGCACCATAAGCAGCAATGTGTAACTTTACAATGCTGGAGCTACATCACTTACCAGTACTAAGTCATGTTAGAGAACTGTGATGATGCAAAATGGGGCAGTGTGCAAGATGTCCTATTGTGAAATAAGGCTTCTCACTGTACAATGGAGCATGGTGAAAGGTGGAGCCATTTTTCTGACCAGGTGCCGGGGGCCGATGACTATTCACTACCATGTGTTCTGGATTGCATGAGTTTTCCACATAGAATAAGAAGATTACTGACTGCCCAGGATTCTCTTCATTGAGATTTCCAGTCATTTAGGAAGACCAGGATTCTCTTCATCAAGGTTTCCGGTCATTTAGGAAGACCATTCTTTGTCTGTTTTTCATCCCTGCCACCTTACATCCTGGGAGGCAGAGAGAGGTAGAGAAATGCTAAAAGACAGAACTACATGTACATCACAAAACCCCATCTTACTCACCCTAAGATAGCCCACAATATGTTTTCTAAAGTATGATAGAAACACCCATGACTGAAGTAACATTCAACTATCATTCTGTTCAGCTTCTGCGTATGGAATAGTGTGTTGAGTGAGTGGGAATGTTTTTCCTACACATAAGGCAGAGGCAGCAAGTGTGAAGAGTGGGTGGGTATGCACTTTTCAGAATTGGTCTAATGCTCAAGGGCTACCCTTCTGATTTTTTAAAAAGGGTCGTTTTAGGTACAAAAAGCACAAAAGTAAAAATGACAGCAAACATGTAAATTAAATTCATAAAGTTAATCAAGGGAAAGTGACACCACAATTTTTCTTTTCTTTCTCCCCCACTTCTTCATCTACATCACCTCTGTCCCTTCCAGAGACTCTAGCTCTGAAGACCCCACAGAACCAGGCATCCAGGAAGCTAACACACAGAGCAAGCTCCCTGGAGCCACATAGGGACTTTGGCTGTGGTTACTATCGCTTCCTGCTTGTTGGGGTGGACTGAGACATCTGCCATTGTAGTACCAATTTCTGGTGTACCCCAAACTGGAGTGACTTGCTGCCAATTTTTGCCAGCATACTACATTGGCAAAACACATGCCAGCATTTTTAGCAGCAAGTTTTGTGTGTGTGCGTGCGTGCGTGCGTGCATGCACATGTGTTGTTTTTTATTTTGTTTTGCTTGTAAAGGATTAAAAGAGATTTAGTGGGGGTGTCTTTTGTGCATTCAGGTTAGAGGTCATACAGAGCATATGGACCACACTTTAATTTTAATTGAATTTGTGATTTAATTTTGTGTTCTTTGAATGTAACTATTATTTTTAATTATTGTAAGACAATTTGAGTCCCAAACAGGAAAAAAGTGACATGTAAAGATGATGATGATGATGATGATGATGATGATGATGATGATTTTGCCCACCCCTGACCTAAGATTACCAAACACCTTGTATCCTTAAGTGTTAGTGAAAGCTGAATGCAATGCTAGTTTTAATGTACCTCTTTCTGGGTTTCATGAAGTGATCTTGTTACCCTGATTCCTGGGGGTCCCAGGAGGGACACCTAAATGCACTCTTAGTGTTTCAGTTGGGGAAATTAGCCAAGAGCACAGCCTAGCAATACGAGAGGCAGGGTAACGTAGCAAGATCTTGAACCCTATGTTTACGGGGTCAGGCCAACTCAAGGAGCACGCAGAAGTTGAAATAACAGATGTAGTTTTATTAAAACACAATCAAACAGTGTATGCAGCACACTCACACAGATAACTAAGGAAATAAAGGTTGGAATGGGATAGAGGGATTTTTAGAGGAGTTGTTGGTTTGGGTGATACTTCACCTGTCCCGAAGCCTGGTTAGAAGCAGAGAAGCTGGGGAGCGTGGATCTCTGCAGGTGGGGCTGAGGGGAAGGCTCGCTGGATAAAGCGACAGCAAGGCGGGACGGAAGCCAAGAGCGATCCAAGGAAGCGCTCAAAGTCAGGGGTTTTTATAAGGAGAATTGTGACCACAGGCTAGTTCGGACTTGGGAAAAACAATGGATTTGGGGCTGGAGACAAAGCCTCCGAAAGGTCAGAGTTTGAATGATTGAGTTATAGCCAAATTGTCAATAGGGTAGCCAGTATGCAAACGCGGAGTACTTGAGCGTTGTATAGTCAAATCATCAAGCTGCCAGCATGGGGCAGAGGATCTTTTGAAAGTTGCGTGCATACCTAATAGAGGTACTTGCCTTGAGGTCTCCTGAAGCTGTGAGTCGGCTATTTCTGGCCTGCCTGTATTGTGTTGGAATATTACGGCGATTATCGGCCGAGCCTGTATGCGTGCTTGTCCGGGGGCCTCGCAAGCACATGGAAGGGAATGGGTATGTGAGGCCGAATTATTGATATCAAGAGATATCTTTATATCCCACAAGCTTGGGCTAGCCAGGACAGTAACAATCTGTAATTGAATATTGCAAACACAGTCACAATTTAAAATCCAATATAAGTTTTTAACAACAATATAACAATTATGTATCACCTTTGACACATATACACTTTCCCAAAAGTTCCAAGCATCCCATGAGATGTCAGTGCAGCACCTGACTGAAGGAGTTTTCTGCCTGTGCTGTTCAGTTGTATCCCAACATTTGGATGCGTATCTTTTAGCCACACATAAAAGATACAAAACAGGTAGAAATGCATAAAAGAAATTCCACTATTAGGAATTTACCTAACAGAAATTTATTGCCTACTAAACATATAGCTGCAAAGATCACTATCTTATTCAAAGTGAAAAGGGTCTGCTCCTTATCCCTGGCAACTGCAACACCCCTCCTTTTCAGCTCGCCCCTCTCTTTCTGAACTCAGCCAGCAAGTACAGCCCTTTTCTTAGAGTTTCTCCACCCAATGGGCTAAACCAATATCTCACAGGGTTTACATTGCCATAAGGCTCTGTGGTAACGGCTCTGTTCATGTGAAGCAGCTCTGCAACCATTTATGGTGATTTCAGCCATTTTGCTTCATAATGTCTAAGGCAAGTGGTAACAGCTACTGCAAAACAAAATTTGTACACAAAACAAATACATACAGCTAAAGTTTTTTTCACATTCATTTTAACTAACACATCCAACATGCCTTTTTGGGGGGAAAAAGCCTTGTCAAGTTCATTCCTCTAATTTGCTCAGTACTTCACGACTTTGGGGGTACTTCAATAATTCAGCATTTGGTGCTTTCACTTATCTCTACTTCAGTACTTTGGTTCTCCTTTGCTTCATTATTCATTAGTTCCATTTATTATATTCTTGTTTGAATGTTTTCCACCAGTTAAAAGTGTTGTGTATTTTCTTCATAGCCAATCAGATGTGAACAAAGCCGAGGGCCAGTTTCAAGACTTGCTAAAGTATAGGAACTGCTGCAGGCTGTTTTCTTCCAGCAGAGTTGATGAAAGGAGATGTGATTGGGAGTGAAGGATCATCTGCTTCTTCAGTACAGATGTCTTGAGATATGAAATTATTAGGTTGCCATAGAGGTTATATCCTACATCAGCAGAATGTTGTTTCTCTCAAACTCAGTCCTCTGTGAGGATGAAAAATTATTAGTTTTAGCAGCATTAAATGTTCTCAGATAATTTAAAAGGAGAATGGAAACAGATAGCAACCTATCTAGGCTCCCTCTCTAAAATTTAATCCAGAGTGATTTTTAACTGGTTCCATTGTTGTTCCTCCTTTATGTTGCTTAAAGAACCCAGGGACAGCTAAGGAGAATGAGTAGGCAAACAGTAGTAAGAGTGGTAGAAGCCCAAATGTCCATTTTCAAGAAGATCTGAAATGGTGCTGAAGCACTTGGAAGTAATAAGGTATGAGTAATGTAGTTAAGTGTCACTATTTTTTTTATCTATTACAATATTTATATCCCTTCCTTCCTTCCTTCCTTCCTTCCTTCCTTCCTTCCTTCCTTCCTTCCTTCCTTCCTTCCGTCTATCTGTCTTATCTGTCTTATCTGTCTTTGTAATCCTAATTTCCTGAAGACAAACAATGTCTACATTTAGTGTCTTCAAATCATGGAATATTAATTCTTTATCTAAAGATCTCAATAAAACTATATTTAAAATAGTATAAATAAAATAATTTTAAAAGGTTAAATACCTGTTAAACAGTTAACAAATTGAAAGATGTGGTAAAAGGGTAAAAATAGTTTAAAATGAATAGAAAACAAATGTTTGGGGAGGATTTTCTAAAATCAGATAGGCCTCAAAAACTTTCATAAACAACTTTTATGAAAAACTTGGGCCTTTTCCACATGGCGTTTGCCATGTGAAAGGGCCCCTTGAGCATTGCCCAAATGTAAGGAGTGATCCACACGACGCACTCACATTTGCGTGGTGCTCCAGGGTCTGGCAGGCACCCCTCGTGCACTTTTTCATTTTCGGCTTTAAGCCGAAAATGGTGTGTGGTCGTGCATTGCTCCCAGGCCCTGCGCACACTTACCTTGCGTGCGAAGCCTCGGAAACTGGGTCGGTCACGCTTTCTGTCTTACTGCAGCCTGGGAAGGTCCCAGGCTGCACTGTGAAAGGAAGAGACAGGCCTCTCACGTGAGCAGGAAGCTCGTGCAGAGCTGAAGAAACCTGGACATGAGGGCCTTTCACAAGGGACTGCTTGCGCAAGCACCGCACCCCAGCACCGAGAAAAGGTAGGATGCAGAAAGGGCCTTGGTGTCTAAATAGCAGCAATGTTGACTCCAATCAGGACTTCAAGGTGAGGCTTTCCATAACTTGGGTTCAGTAGAGAAAATTATCTCTTCTATCCTAACACAGCATATTGCTCTGAATGGTAGGACACAGAGGAAGACCCCTCCACCATACCTTAAATCTCAATTAGGTACATATATGGAGAGTTAGTCCTTCAAATATGGAGGTCTCAAGCTATTTAGGGCTTTAAATGTCTTCACCAGTGCTTTGATTTCAGACTGGAAACATATTGGCAGCCAGTTCAATTCTTTTAAAACAACTGTATGGGTTCAGGTATACTTAGTTTGCTTAGTACCAATTAGAGTAGATCCATTAAATGAACTGTTGAACAATGAGTAAACACATGGGTCAGTAAATACATGGATCTTGTACCGGGGGAATGGTGGAATATGAATAAAATGAATGAATAAATAAATAAATAGGTAAAGGCAGTTGATTTAGTGATTCTGCTTTAGTCAGGATTAACAACAGAAGGTCTGGACCCAAGCGACATAGGGCTTTGTTTGTCATGGTCATGAATCATCCCTGGATACAGTCTGGTAGCCAGTGGAGCTATAACAAGGGAACTATATCTTCCCTGCAGTCATCCCCAATTAACAGTCTGGTTGCAGCATTTTGCACCTCCACAAGACTGTAAACACTTTTTCAAGGTAGCTTGACATAGAATGTGTTACAGTAATCCAGATGAGATATAACCGAAGCATGTGTCAGTGAGTTCAACAACACGCACAACTTGGAAACCTAAGAGTGTAACCTCATTCTGCACAGACTGAATATCTATTTCCTGATCTGCCTTTTGGCTGATCTAGAGTTGTCTAGTCATCTTGTCTGGATTAAGCTTCAATTTAATTATTCTCTTCTAGTGCATTACTGATACCGGGAATGGAACCAATGAACTAGCATTATGTTACTCCATGAAAGAGAATGTTTGATTTTTTTTGTTTTATTTTATTTTTTATTTTTTTATTTTTTTTTATTTTTGGAAAAAGGCAATGACACATCTTTCTTCATAATATAACGTTGGAGGAATAAGGCACCCAGTATGTAAGATGTTTATTTTTTGCTTCAGTGTAGGAAACAGTACATCCTTCCAAAAGATTCATAAACCCTTCATGGTGATTTAGATATGAAAGTACTGTATGTTGAGTCATACAACCCAGTCAGTCAGCTACTGTTTAGGCTGGTGGTGGGCAACCGTCTAGAATCTTGGATAAAGATCCTTAAACATTCTTTTATTTGAGAGACAGATGATGAATTTGTCAGGGGTTGGATCTGAGACATTCTAAATTTAAGACAAATGTTCAACCTCTGGATGTGGTACCCTCCTAGGTAATTGTATCAGTTTCCTGTTTGAATTTGCAAAAGACACTGTAGCATATTGTGAGTTTGATTGCTAGTTATGCATGAAGACAGAGGCTAGATCCCAGTGCACACTGGCACACATGTATGGAATAGGCCAAGTACAGCATTTTTACATCTGTGAGAACTAAACCATAGAAGACTTAGCTTTTTAATGCAGTCCTTCCTGCTGCTACCTGAATTGTTAAGGTACTTCCTGGTCAGGCAATAAAATTTGTTTTATAATGGTGGGGAGAAATAATGTAACCTTACCAAATAAAAAATGAAATTAATTCCTTGTATATTATGGATAACAAGATAGGAGGAGATTGAATAAAAGTGTGCTATTACATATTCTTTGCATATCAAATACCCTCCATACTTCTTTATTGAAATTATTATGTGTCAGTAGATGAACTGTTGCTGTTAGCTTAAGGGCAAGTGCTTTGTATGCATTTTACAGTAAACAGTATTCTGAAATGTGTTATCAAACGTATTGCATAATCTAATATTAAAAATGACTTATATTCAAAAGTCTATTCAAAAGATAAAACACTGGCAAAATGCTAAGATGTGTTCTTATGTCAAACAATGTGAAGTTCACTTTTCATTTACTGAAAGGGAAACTCAGGGCTGCAATTGACTTTTCTTTCCTCCCACTATAAGCATGTAATCAATTCCAATTGAAATTGCTTTTGAGACTCTGTTATGCAAATAAATTCACTTAGCATTTACCAAATGAAAGTTGAAAATGCCTTTAGGTGACTAAGACTGTGTGGAGAGCAGAAACCACAAGAAGATGGAGAACAAATGTTTTGCTAAAAACAACTGTGTGGTAGAAAGGAGGAGATGAAAACATGCTTAACTCATTATATATAATGCTGAAACACTTGATGTTTGCACCCTTATTTCCTGACTCCATTCTGCCCAGTGCACACATTTTGGACCAGACCAGTGTCGCAGTTGTTTGTTATTTATTGGCAATGAACTAGCAATGAGTTTGTGACTACTAAGAAGAAGTGCATATTCTGGAAACTGTTGGTCTGACACAAAGGAAAAGCTTACTATTTTTTCTTTTAAATTTAAGAATGGTGCAGGAAAGATAAGAACCCTAAATTTAGATAGAGACCCTAGAACTGGGACAATATCCTACATCACAAATTCCTACCTCAGCTCCTTAGACCTACCTTAAGAGCCAGCAGCTGCCCCAAAAATGATCTGTTCTGCAGGTGATTGCAGGCAGCAGCGTGATTTTTCGAGCCTCCTCCCACCAGCAATGTAGTGCAGTAAGGAGTTGCAACAGGAATCCCACTTCTAGTCCTCGATGGCTGGCAGGAAAAGGCTGGAAATGTCATCTTGTTGAACCCCAGCCACTAGAAGAACAGACTTCCATTCCTCAGAGCAGCTCCTTGGAGTTAAGGCAACAGGAAGCTGGAAGAAATGCAGATGTTCAAGCTTTCCCCAAAGTTGTGATTTCATGAAGTCCAGAATCCTGCTTCAATCATCTAAAATTACCCAACCTCACTTATCCTGTTGGGTTTTATGCTGCTTTTCCATGGTAAAATGCTTAGATTGGTTTACAGTAACATCCTAAAAAGTGACATAACACAAGACATCAAAAATATAACAAAATTTAACTCTAGACTAAGAAAATAGTACAACAGGCAAAATACTTCACAGTAATAAATAGTCATAGCTAGCTTTGGGGATGTAAATCCTTTATTAGGAAAGGATGAATAATTCGTTTTCCCCCTGCTGTGGGAGAAGATACATGAATTAAGTAAAAACAGGAAATTGCTTTGTAGTTTTCTCCTGATATTTGAAGGACTCATAGGTCCTTTCCACACAAGGCTGATATATCGCAGTAGCGTCGTCGCTTTTACATCTGCACATTAAACCAGTTTGATGTCATTCTGTCCTCTGTGGTTCTGCATGAGTTGAGGTCTTAGCACAGTTAACATCGACATTACACCAATCTATTGTAAAAATGGAAAAACTCTGATGTAAAGAACTATTTTCGCTGTGTTTTTTCCTACATGCAGAAGCGTTACATCGATTCACACACTTGCACTAAAATGTAGCAACGGTTTCTACAACTCTTTTTTTTAAATTGACCAATCAGCAGCGGCGGGGTGGAGCAAGGGAGAAGAATAGGAGTTCCACGACAACTGATGATGCAGAAGCCACAAACGATTTTCTCTGCTTTACTTCAATAGAAACTGGACGGCATGCAAATAGGAATCGGGGTAAGTCAGAGTAAAAAACACTGCTCATGAAACACAGTAAAACACTCTTCCACTCTAGTGCGGAAATGGCCATAGCAGTGCACAGAAATTATTCTGCAGAGAAAAATGTGGGTCTTCTTGAGCACACAAAAAACATTTTATATGAAGAAAAAGGGTTTCTTGCACATAAAAAAATGTTTTTCTTTGCAGAGTAATTCCTGCACAAAAGTTCAGGATTCCAAAAGCCGGGAGAAATTCTGTAAAATTCTTGCTGTTCTACTATGTTTTCCAACAGGGATTCCCAACTGTTTCTTTGTTTGTTTGTTTTTGGCATGCAAATTAATAATTGTGACTATATCTTCCTCTCTCACACCCATCTCCTTCCTTAGGTGTGTGGGAGCATCAGGAGAGGGTCTGTGGTGCTGAGAAATTGGACTGCAAGCTGTCCTTAGCTGGCCAGGCAAGAATCAATGGAGGAGGAGGAGGAGGGCCAGAGGTGGGTTTTTAAAGGGCTGCACAGCCTGATCATAGCAGCTGAGAGAGAATGTTCCCCTGGAAAAGAGGCACTTGAGATGTGTGCGGGAGGGGGGAGTTTTTCCATAAAAGTTAAATCCACAAAGGCAGAAGGGTATAGGGCCACTATACTGGCCCACCCCCTTTCCCTCTCCTTTCTCTAACCTGGTTTGGATTCTGGATGCCCATTTCCCACTCAGTGCCTCAGCCCACTTCCCACAGACAGATATCTGCTCTATATGTTAAATAGTCTATATCAAATGCACACTTGTTATCTGAATGGATAAATGCCTATGGCTTAATATTATTTCTCATTGATGCTTATGTGTTTCATTGATAGATAGCATATGAAGGTTCAGTTCTTCATAACAGTTAAACCAAAAGATAGCCTGTTAGTGAATATTTGCTAGGATGAATATATATATATATATATGTATGTATGTATGTATGTGTGTATGTATAAATAAATAAATAAAGGGATGAATACAATGTTAGAGGTCTAAAATAAAAAGTCACTATATATAATATGTGCCTAGGTAGGGAGAGATCTTTGTTCCTCCCCGAGGGAGATATGTGTAAACATATGACGTTAGGTTTATCTTAACAGAACATCTGAAAGATCATTAAGTTGCCTACTCATTTTCCAATGTTAAATATTCTGAAATTCCCATATCTAAAAATACTTAAGTGGAGTGTTGATGATAAATCTGCCAGGTGGACTATACAATTGTTCACAACCTGGGAGCTTAGGTAACTAGAAGATGATGACAGGGGATCAAAACAGATACAGGTTAGCAAACAAATGGCAAAGAATCCTCAGTCCCTCAGTCTATAGAGATGGTGTCAGGAATCATGCCCGTTTCACTTCCCGCTTTTAGCATAATAATTTCCAGTGGTTTAACAGAAATGACAAACACCTGTGGAATGTCTTTAGTATCATATTCAAGTATATATGATCTGTATAATCTTAACACTCTCTGAGTTAACATTCTCTGAGTTAACTCACTGAAAATTAAATGACATGAAGGATTACAAAATGCAACTGGATATCTTCAAATGAGAACTCTTCTAACCCTGGCATCTCTTCCAAGGCAGAAAAATGGATGAGGCACATGCTTTTGACATGCTTTTCCATCCATTTTAGTGAAAGTGCCCCAAAAAAGTTCAAATACACATTGGATGCCTGCATTGTAATGGTTCCACTGCAGTTTCGTATGTACCAGCATCTTGCCTGATTTTCACCTTTGCAGAGAAATGTTGCAATATCTGGTTCCTACAATATCTTGATTCATAAGAACATAAACTGGGCTCAGCTGGATCACTCCAAGGATCCATTTAGTCTAGAATGCCATTTCCAAAAGCAGCAAACCATATTTCTCCGTGAAGATTCATGACCTTATAAAATATTTTGCTATAGATTGTCCAACAAGTCTGCTCTGCAATATATTTTTACTCAAGATTTACAATGTCAGATCTATAGGTCAGGTCAGGAAAATGTGGCTCTGCAGACTTTAAGAAAACACAAAAAAGTGATTTTTAGAAGAAGAATTTATCTTTTGAGGACAGTTAACTAGGATTTTTTTCTCAGAATAAGAATAATTTCTCAGTGTAGGCTGTCTCTTTGTCATCCCTCTATCTGGACATGTAATAAAATTAACTGAATCACCATTGGTCATTACTGATACAACCCTGATTATACAGATATGAGTAAGCTAAGGCTTGTTCACTTGTCTCCAGATACCCAGTTTTCTTTTCCTACCCAATAAAGTTTGGGTCTAAATTATTGTTGCAGTCCCCACTCTTTTCTCAAAATTAATCCTAATATCTAAATGATACCTACTTAAAAAAAAATACTGATCCAAAGACTGGAATAGTTTATCTTTGTATACCGTGAAACATAATTCCATATCATCAAACTCCTAAGATTCTCTTTTTCTCTTTAGACAATTCATATGAAGCCATATCATATATATAAAAAAGAAAGACCATCATTACCCCCCCCACACACACACACAAACACTGTTATTTGCCTTATGTCAAAAATTTTATATCAGCCCTCTGTGCTTCAAGATCTGTTATAATCTTTTTCACTGATAGCTGGCAGGAGGGGAAAAAAACTTGATGGGATGGTGTTACCCTGTGTACTGGGGACACCAAAATGTGCTCAACTAAAGGTGGGGAAAATTAGCTCAGAGCACTGCTTAGCGTTACGAGAGGCAGGGTAAGTTAGCGAGATCTTGAACCCTATGTCTACAGGGTCGGGTCGAGTCAAGGAGAACGCAGAAGTTGAAGCAATAAATGATGTTTTATTAAAAACACAAGCAAAACAGTGTATGCAACACATTCACACAAGATAACTAAAGGAAATAAAGGTTGGAGTGGTATAGATGGATTTTTAGAGGAGTTGCTGGTTTGGGTGATACTTCACCTGTCCTGAAGCCCGGAAAAATAGAGAGCGAAGCTGGGGTGCGATGTAGCTCAGCACATGGAGCTGAGGGGAGGCTCGCCAAGCAAAGCGGCAGCAAGGCGGGATGAAACTCGGGAGCATTCCAAGGAAGGTCCCAGAATCAAGGGTTTTTATAAGGAGAATGTGACTGCAGGCTATGCCATACTTGGGGGAAAACAATAGATTTGGAGTTGGAGACAAAGCCTCCGAAAGGTCAGAATCAGAATGATTGAGTTATCGTAGTGGTTCTCAACAAAGTAGCCAGTATGCAAACGAAGAGTACTTGGGTATTGTATAGGTTACCCATCAAACTGCCAGCGCGGGGCGGAGGCTCTTTTGTAAGTAGCGTGCATACCTAATTAGATTACTTGCCTGGAGGTCTCCTAAAGCAGTGAGTCAGCTATTTCTGGCCCACCTGTATTGTCCAGGAATATTACGGCAATTAATGGCCGAGCTTGTTTACATGCTTGTCTGGTGGCCTCGCAAGCACGTGGAGGGGAATAGAGAAGTGCAGCCGAATTGTGATATGAAGAGGATATCTTTCAATATCCCCAAAGCTCGGACTAGGCAGGGCAGTAACACTCCCCTCCTAAAAATGGGCGATGTTGGGGACAATATCAGACATTTTCCAATCAAAAATCAAAAATCAATTTAGAGTCGAATAGGGGCTTGCAGGTTGGTAGCCGTATCATTCCTCAGGAAAGGGAGTTTTGGGGAAAGTGAAAGATTACTATCTTATAAAGACATTCCTAACTAAAACCTAACCCTAAACACACACACCAATGTCAATAACACAATAATAAACAATTAAACAATAAACAAAGTCCAATGTCCCGTCAATAGGGAACTGTCGAAAAATGAGCAATGGTAGTAAATAGCAAATGCAATTAATGAAATAATCAATGAAATACGGTAAATCTAATGCATGATCTGGCAATGAAGGCAATCCAAGGAACAAACAGTTCAATGTGGAATGTAAGTTCATAGTCCGGGGGAGGTGAGGTGCAAGCAAAAGTCTTGGCACACCCCCCTCGCAAAAAGTCTTTTAGCTGGCGCTGGCGAGCAGAGCATAAGTCCATCCAGGCAACGGAGCAGAAACAACAACAAAATGTCCAAGTCGGTGCAGCTTGGCTCGCTGCAAGTTCAGGAGCAAAGAATCTTTGCAGAATTTGGAGCCTGGAATAGTCCATAGGTTTCTTCGGGTCAGCAAACGGTAGCAGGAACAGCGAAAAGTCCGTCTTGGCACATGGAAGGCTGCGTGGTCACCTTCCCTCACAGTCACGGGTGTCGTCGAAGAACTAGAAATCTCCAAGTCTCGGTCATCAGATGGAGCGGCAACTTTCTTCATCACCCCCCCCACGGTACTTGGGGGCGATGGTACGACCTCGGGATCTTCCCAGTCTTCTGGATCAATTGACCTATTAGAGTTTTAACAGAAGAACTGACATGGTTATTATCCAATGTATACCATAAATGCAAATGGCCAGCTCAAAGCCTACTGGGAATGAGATCTGTTTGAAAATGGAGCTACCAGGGGCAACTGGTGGACACAGGATGAGGTCAGATGTTAAAGCCATACCAGGAGAGGCGATGTTAAGGCCACTGCAGATCATGGTCACCCCAGGCTGGTGACACATCTGCCAGAGCTTGGGGAGTCGAGTGCCCAACTGTAGTTCACTCTGAGTATGACCGTGCCTGCAAAGCTCAAGGGTCCAGTGGACCAACCCAGGCTGGCGCTTTGTTTCAAACAGCCACACCTAAGTTGCCCCTGCTGAAGCCCCGTCTGCAATGGCAGCGGTACACACATGCTCAGACTGAACCAGGTTAGGGTCTGACCCCTCTTCCCCCCCCCCCCTGCTCTGCCTGGCGGCAGGGCTCCCAACACTGGTAAAAGGACAGAATAAACCAAATCAGAGACAAGCTAGTGTACGCTTGCTCGTTGCCAGAGCAGACGCTGACTCTTTTGGTGATTGGTCAGGATGGTTGGACGTACATATGCAAATGTCTCACTAGCATATGCAAATTAGACACAATGCACCGGGGTCGGGCATCAGGCCAATTGTGTGGGTCTTTGGCCCTTATGGGGTGTTGGAGAGTGGTTCTAAATGGGTGAAATCAAAACAGAATGGAGTAACAAGCAAAATAGCGGCGCCGATTGTTCTCACCCTAACAATCCAAGCACACGAAAGAAGTGGGGAGGAGGTCCTTGATGTGATGAGGGGCATGCCTGGGTAGTAGACCGGGAGTCCAGAGTCAGACCTGGTTCTCCTGAGAGGGTCGTGAGGTCCCCTTTGTCTTGCCCTAACCTAACCAGAATGCCATTGCACAAGGCAATCCCTCGGAGTGAAAGAATGCTGGCGTTCAGAGTGAGAAAAGGTCGGTACTCCGGTCCGACTCATTTCCCTTCCTCAGAGTATCAGGGCTGACTCTGTAGGCCCAATCTACCTCAGAGGATAAGAGGATCTTGGGACAGCCATCCCAAGAATCTGTCTCCTCCAAAAACAGAAACCCTTCTCCCTTAAAGAGGTTAAAGGATAGATTCAAATACACTATACCAACTATATTCTACAGCAAACAACTATTTGCAAACGGGGGAACCTCTTCCCTTAATAGAAATGGACTGCTTGCGACATGAGGATCTGTTTCTTTATAAGGGGTACCTTTTCTGGAACCAGGGGAGCAACTGCGTCCCCGTCAACAAGGCTTCTACTTCTGGATAGGGGTTCCAATAGCACACTGCCTGTACATTGAACTGCCAATCTGTGTACACTTGGCTGTATTCGGGCGAGGTTCCGAAGGTGTATCCAATCACGAAAAACAAAGCAGCAATCCTCATGAATGGTCCCATTCCGTCTCCCTGTAGGGAACACAGAGATGGGGGCTCCGTTACTACAAAAGCTACTATCCTAAAGGGTCTATTTACAAGGGAAGGGGGGAAGGAGAGGGGAGCTGGAGCAATCACCTCTTCATGGGGGTTGCCATCCCATGAAGGGAAGCAAAGCCCATCCGTCAAGCTGTCGTGTTAGCAAAAGGATGTCCCCATCTGAGGGTTTCCCTTTCCAATCCTTCTCTTGGGTCTCCGGAACTACCGGCAAGAGCGGCAACGCCTGCTCCTGGTTTGGGACGCTCTCAATTCGGTATGGAGGCTGGTCCTGGACCCATATGCCTCCGGGGAACCTTTCTCTCTAGTCCAGATGGTAACTGCTATGGAGCCGTAGCTAGTCGTGGCCCCTTTTACAATTATAAGAGTCACAATCAAGACGGTGCCATGGCTCTTAAGGACAAGGTGGCACCAGAGCATCTGCACAGAGGGTGAGGTGGTAGCCAAATTCACCTCTGGGTGGGAACATATATGTCGCTCGAGTGTTACTGGAATAGGGGCAGGAGCCTTAATTGCAGCACAGCGGTCCACTGCCGAAATCTCTACTGGTCCCTGATCTAGCTGCCATAGAAACCCGTTTGCGTAATCAACTGTGAGCCTGTTTCCCCGGAGAAAACCAATGCCTAAAAGGCCGTCGTCTTCTCCCTGGTTCTCACATGCCCACAACTGAAAATGTAACGTCTCTATAGACATTGGGATGCCTGTCCATACCCTAGCTTGGTGACCCCCCCCCGCCATATCCAGAAAGCTGGACATGCTCGGGCATGGGTTCACCGTACCTCACAAGTTTGGAGTGCAGCAAGTTTACTGCTGCACCAGAGTCCACAAGAAGGGTGGCAGGAGTCTTATCCCTCTCGGTCCCTATGCCTGCTTTCACCCAGAACCTTCCCCACTTGTCTGGCTTCAACCTATCCACCACGTTGTGGGGAAGCTTCCTGGACCGAGGGCACCCCTATGCTTGCAGATCCAGGTTAGGGTAGTATCCAGCCAGAGGTGGGCCATTGGTCACGGCCTGGACCGGCTGTTTACTTCCCGCCTGAAGCTGCTTATCTAGAGCTTCCAAAAGCTCCGATGTTGGTCGCTTATCGAACTGGCTCATGTCCAGTCCGAACCTTCTGAGCATGCCCCAGACCTTTACTCTGTCCGAGGAGTACGTCTGGGCCATGGGGTCGTACCCACCAGACGCCTCTCGGGGAGAGCCTGAGTCAGAGGGCTGTTTGGGGGCAGTTGGCTGCTGTGGGGGACTTCCTGCCTTGCCGGGCTGGCTGCAGAAATCTCTTCCCTGCCACTGCCTGCTGTCCTGTCTGGGTGGCAGTTGCAAGTTCTAATTCCCTCGTGGAATGGAATTCGGAGCTGTTTTCCTATCCTGGGAATGGGGCCCGTAGTTCGAGTAGGTAACCTTGGCTACAGGTTCCCAATTCCCGGTGTCCTTCTTGTGTGTCTTAGTGGGAGATTTGAGGGATCCTGCCTCACGCAGCAGGTCAGAGACCCATCGGAGGTTGTTCCCAAATTCTTCCCAGTGGGTGGTGGCTGGATCCACCAAACCTAAAGCCATCTTGGTCTCGTGGTTAAGACCTCCGTACAAGAGCGTCTTAAATTCAAGGCCGTTAAAGTCATATCCATGGGGTGTCAAGGGGACCTTCTCTGCCAGAATGGCAAGGAGCTGCTTCCGTGCCACGTAAGCCTCAGGGTTCTCTCAAGGACCCTGTTGCTCCATGACATAGAGAACACCTGCACTCTGTCCGGGCCACAAAATCCTCACTACCTCTCTCATCCAGTTGTGGGCCTCGAGCCTGACCAAGCCTCGAGCTGCCACGGCTGACTCAAGGGTAGGGAGCTTGGAGGGGGACATGCAAAGCCAGACCAGTTGAGTCAGGTCCTGACCATTGGCTGTCGGGTGAGAATGGATCACCGCATTTAGCCACATGATGCTGGTGGACCGATTTAAAGGACCCAACTGGTCCGCAATAGCTTTGGCTTCAGTGGCTCGCCAGGGGACCCTAGTCTCGGTGACCTGCGTCTCCTGCGTCTCTTGCCTATCTGGACTGCCTTCTCCAAGGGGGGTGGTCCATCTTGTCATGGACCGTGTCTCTACCGGGTGGACTGGAACCTTAGGGTTGCTCCAGTCTGGATTGTGGGGAATGGTTGACTGAGCATCCTCGGGTAGTGCCTCCCCAGAAAAGTCCTCCGCAAACGTTGGGAGCAGCTCTGGGCACACAGCCAAAATTAAGGCTTTGCGCATTTGGAGCTGGCTCTCCAGCGCAGCAATCTGTTTCTGGCAAGCCACATGACTAGCAGCCTCCTGCTGTTCTCTCACTTGCCCCACCATAAACTTGGCCGCAAACCTGGCATGATCCAGCTCAGCCTCTAAGGTATGGGCTTTCTCTTCCCATGTTTGCGCCACTACCTGAATGTTGTTAAGCTTCTATGCAGATGCCTGCACTACGGACGCAAAAGTTACTTTGTCTGCACGCAGCTTCTTGACCTCGGCTTGAAGCCGGGCATTCTCTTTCTGTATGCTTGCTAATTTCTCTCTGGTTTCTACCAGGGCACTACTAGCATCTCTGGCCACAAAGCTGAAGGACAAGAAGAGATTAGCAGAGGGTTATTGGTCCCTTTCACCTTCAGGTCAGCATTGTAAAATGCCTAGTCAGTACTCTAAATGAAATTAGCAACTGTGATCTCAGTTCAGTTCTTTATGAATCAAGTGGCATTTTACTTGAAACTCTAGGACAAGGAAGGCATCCCTGCACCTGACAGCATAACAGTACCTTGTCACTGAAGCAGGTATTCTGATGACCTCATGATGCAAACCTCATGGTCGATATACAGAACTCTGTAGTCAGCACAAACCATTTCTCAGTACCCACTCTCTTATCACACACTCATTCCATTCTGTCAAAGTTTACCATATTCTAACATGGGAAGGGACAACTGTGGGAAGGGGTAGGAGCAATTCTTTAAATGATGTCTCCTCTGTGAACCCCAAGAGCACATTGGAGATGATGTCACTCACCTCCAGTCCATCTTTGAGGTTGATTTGTTGCTAAGGATAAAATGTAGCTCTGGGCCCGTGTGCAATGTAGCATGGGAGAGGGGCCACCTTTGATGGCCTCCATGGAGTAGACACCAATGACATTCACATCAGATGCAAAATGCCATGATGCTATGCATTGGAGGGTGGAGCCACTCCCTTCCCTGGCCACTCCACTCCCTGGCCACTCACTTTACAGCCTCTGTGGATGAGATTTTTGGATCAGTGAGGAAGACTAGACAACTGTGTTCAGCATCACTGCCTTTGCTAGTTTGATTGTGGTCAGGGACTATGGGATCAACAGTGAATGAACAGCTTGGAATCACTTGGAACTTGATTTTACATTCCCTGGTGGATGACATGGGGAATTTCACAGAGGAGTAAGGGTGATTGGTGGGTAGCCTAGGGTCCTTGGTAGTCCATCACATTATTAGGTGCACCCTCCCTTTTCTTTTGCCACATGGGTCAGCTTACTGGGCCTTATAGGGCTCTTTAAGCCATGTGGTGGGTTTAGCCAGTCTGGCTGCATCTGGTAGATTTTTCAATAGGCTGCATATTGCAGCATGGAAGGGTCATTTGTCCCCTTTTTTTCACCTTATTGGGTGGAAAGAAAAGTTAGGCTGCTGCAGCTGTGTGAGTTTTACAGAACTTTGGGAGGTTCCACAGTGTGGTTTAGTATGTTAGGCCCTTTTGGCTGTCTGACTTATTTTAGTTGTTTGGGCCTGAGGACATAGTCTGCAGATGGTTAAACATTTTTTCCCTGTAGGCTGTGTGGGTGACCAACTTAGCATATTCGGGCCTTGTTATAGGCCCAGTTGGGCTTTACTTTCTAACCACCTCTCCACAGTTAGGCTCTACCAGTGAAACTGGTACACTGGGTAGCAGCAGGGTCTTTGAGGGCCTGCATTTAGATTTCATATCTTGGTGGCCCAGTTGATTTTAATTTTAACATTTATGAAGCCAGGTAGTACCAGTGGTCCCTGCTAAGGCTTACTGGCCTTGAGCCCTGGTAGGCCCAAATAAGCCCAACTGTCTTCTTTGGTTCTTCTAGCTCTGATCTGCTTGCTCAGTTCTTGGCCCACTAGTGGTTGGTATGGCCCATTCAACTGGTTTGGGTTACACGTTTGGGACCAGTTAGGCCCTTGTGGGTCCTGTTCGGTTTGATAGGCCTGGGTGTTATGACTTTTGGATTCTGTGGAGACCTGTAGCCCTAGCAGGTGTAAAGGGGGAATTTTATCTAAAATTACAGTGGTGCAAATAGTTAATGAAATTATCAATCCACTCCTGTCTGGACGTCGCAACTACAACTTCCACAAACCCTAAGCAACAGCCCTCAGACTAAGGTGTCATTGGATTCAAATGAATTTCTAAAACCACAGCCAAATTGGAGACTTGAAGAGTTTGGGTATTTTTTGAAAGCAGAGTTTGGAAAAGTTACTTTTTTGGATGATACCTGCCAGAATTCTCAAGCCAGTATGGAGACTGGCTCAATTGTTTTAAAAACAAATTTCAGACAAAATCCTCTTGTATCCTTCCTGATGAGGTGGGAGAGAAAAACATTCTTTCCTCAATTATTTCTGCTGCTGAGTTCCAGAACAAATAAAATATCACTCCAATGGGTTACTGTACTAGGATCCTATATAATGTTAGCAGATGCTGAAAATCAATGGCTTTTGTTCCACATCATCTTCTGATACTATACAAAAAGAATCACACGCCACACTGTAATAAAATCCAGGCAGTAAAACAGCTTGATTGACCTTTGGCAATGCCACGGCTCATGCTTTACTATATAGTTCTTTTAACTGAGATCAATGAGCATCAGGAGCAGCAATGCAGGACAACATAAATGAATAGTACTTTCTGTGCAAAGATTTTTTTGGGAGGGTTAAAAGTATATCAAATTCAAAAAAATTCTACAAAGCTGATCAAAATATAAATTATGATTTAAAGAAATCCAAAGGACATTTTGGCTAGATTCTATTCCTTGTATCATAGAGAAGTCTGTGTAGCAAATTTAGGACAAAGGTCTCAATCCAGTTGCTAGCTTCATTACAGCAGGGTCATTAAATCACTCAGGGCCTTTCCACCCTACACTGTTATAGTGCTATTATTCCACTTTCAACATCCTATGGAATCCTGGGATTTGCAGTTTAGGAAGGGGCATTTAGAATTCCAAGCAAGAGAGCCCTTTTGCTTTGGCAAGCTACAAACCCCAGACTTCCACAGGATGCTGAAAGTGGAATAATAGCAGTATGACACCTTAGTGTGGAAAGTCCCTCAGTAAGTCAACATTTATATAAGTCCCATTGATTCAATGAATCTTACTAACAACTGGATTTAGAGATCATAACAAAAACATTTTGACTGAGTTCTGTTGATAGGTGCTATAATACATGATATATATGTTCATCTGCAATTTTGTTCTGCATCAGATCCAACCTAAATTAGACGTTAGAGATAATCTCTTTCCCCATGCCCTCAGTGCACTTTCTCTTTCCTTCTACTCCCCCATACTGTGCAGATATAATCTCTCTCTCCCTCTCTTTCTCTCTCTCTCTCTGTCTCTCATTCACACACATACACACACCAGTTTGGAGAGTTCTGAGCTCAGCAGAGGGTTCCACAGTTACCTAGGAGCTCTGTGAAGGTGAACTTCCTGGGCCTCTCCCTCCCAGCTTTGTCTTTAGTGAACATTGGAGATCCCTACTGCTTGAAGATGTGACTGAAAAAAAATAATAATAACCACATTTCAAATTGAAACACTATGCCCTTATTTGAGGATGCTGAAAGTAAAGTACCATTCTTTGCTAAATATTCTTGAAGGGAGGGTTGAAATTCTGTAAAATTCAGAAGGATGTTAATGTGTGTGTGCATAATCACACAAGATCCTTGGGGGTAGTTTCTCATTTTTGGTAGAGAGGGACAGGCTGATGGGTCTCTAGTGTTTTGAAGAAACTTTGATAATATCTCTGTACTGTACTGAAATTTGGTAGAGAATGCTCCACTTTCCATGTGAATACTCATTTCCCCACGTGTTCACTGTGTCCATTTCTAAATGAACACTTTGTTACCATTAGGGATGTGAAAACATCTTAGTAATCATCATGTTCTCATTGAGACAAGACATCACAACACAAAGAGCCAGTAATCATTCAAGAATGATCTTACTTCTCATGAAATTTCTAATGTCTGATGAAATAGCTAAACAAGCACTTTCTTTCATTTAATTTTCTGCATTTGTTACCAGCCCGCACACACCCCAGGCTTGATATGGTTTAATTTGCAAAATATGATTTAGTTGGCAAAATACATTAATTGGAATTGATATAAACTGGACCCTGATGTGACTGGCCAGGCTGGGCAGAGGGAAAATACTGGCTGAACACATGTGCTGCAAAGTAGGTCAGAGATTTCCTCTAGGCATTGCCAAGGTCATTGTCAAGATAAGGACCAGGTAACTCCAGAGATAATAGGCTTAAGCTGAAGCTGTAATGGCTCTGCTACGATACAATAACAACAGGAAGTTCTCACTAAAACACTGATTTTTTTCAGCCCTTTTTCCTTGAACCTGGACATTTCCCTGCATTGTTCCTTTACCTGTCCAATATTACAGAGCTATCACAACAGCCATTAACTCTTTTGTCAGCTAACGCTAAGACCATTAACTTTGTCCAGACCCCATTGTCTAAATTGCTACCTCCCTTGTTTTCTTATCCAGAGCCATTCACACTCTTGCCCTCCAGACAGATTTTCAGTATAAAAACCCTCTGTTTTGGGCAGTATCTCACTTGCTGAATGCAACACTGTAGCTCTGATTTCCAAATGAGTGCTGTTCTTAGATGCAAGTCTAAGCCATGTTGCTGCTTTCTTCACTGCTTTCTGGAATAATAATAATAATAATAGTAATAATAGTAGTAGTAGTAGTAGTAAATTTTATTTGTTACCCACCTCTCCCCAAGTCTCGAGGTGTGGTACAACATAAATAGAACTAAAAACAACATAGTTAAAATACATTAAAACATTTAAAATACGAACATTCAAAATACAAATATACTACAAATCCTTCACAGTTTGGTAGAATCTTCCAAAGCTTGCATCCTACTGGGACATGCTTCAAGGGCACAGATTCATCCCCATGCCATAATGAAGCAGCAGAGTAGGAATCTATGTGGGAATAAATAAGACCTTCCAAATTTTAACCGTAAGTCTCACAGCAGAGTCCTATTGCTGTTTAATCAGAAGTAAATCAGAGCAAATGTAGCATAATGGTTGAATTGCTGGTCTAGGACTCTGGAGAACCTTGGTTCAAATTTCTTCTCAGCCACTAAAGCCCACTAGGTGACCTAAGGCAGTTCATATTCTTTCAGTTTCAGAGGAAGGGAATGGCAAATTTTATTTGAATAAATTTTGCCAAGGAAACTCAAGGATAGTGTCACCATAAGTTGAAGTCAACTTGAAAACACAGGGCAACAAGAACAATAATGGGACTTAATTTCAAATCATGCAAAGATGGAAACACAAAATGCTGTTTCCAGTATCTCCCTTGCACACATAAAAGTCTTTAAATATGCTTCCTTTTTTTCTTCCCCTCGAACCTACCAGAGTCTAATCAGAGAAGCCAGACCTTGTTTCCATCTCCTCCTTATCATAACACTATGGATTTGGCTTTTACTCTTCCTCTGCATAAAAGGAGCAATAACTGAAGCATATGCAGATACAGACATGCTTCATTCCCCCTCATCCATCACCAAACAATTTAAGGAGTTGCTATATCTGTCACATTGTAAGCTATAGATAAAGTGCACTACTGGAAACTATCACAGTTGTTACCAGTTTGCAGCTCTGTAAAACAACATAGATTAGATTACAGGCAAAAGACTGAAGCTCGAAGCATGAGCATATGGCTGATATTTTTTGACTGCAGAAACTCTTTCCCTATTTCTGACTTTTAAAACTGTTTGCAGAATACGACTATGCCACTCCTCTTTTATGCTTGGAGTTCCATGATGAGAGAAATATGGGTAGTGAATATTTATTATTTATTTAAAGTATTTCTGTATCACTTCCCAGACCACAGGGGCTCCTCAATACCAAGATAAAAACATTTTGAAAGTATTAAAATACTACTTGAAACCTCCTAGAAGCAGACTAAAACCCATCCTAAAACCCAGTTTTAAAACAGTTGAAACAGCAGTCTCAAACACTGAATGCCATGCAGAACAGGACTGTTTTGGCTGCTCACCAGAAGCTTAAAAGAAGTGGGGCCAGCCTAGCTTTCTTGGATAGGGAGTTCCACAGTCAAGGTGATTCAACAGAGAAAGCCCATTACATTTAGCCACCAATCTAACTTCACAAGGTATTGTGACATGCAACAGGGCTTCTTTGGAGATCTGAAGTTTTTGGCAGGTTTTTGTGGGAGGAGGAGATCTTTCAGATAACCTGTCTCCAAGCTTTTTGGGACTTTGTAGATCAACACTAGTACTGAACTCAGAAGCAAACTGGAAGCCAATGCAGTCATTCCAAGACTGGTGTTACATGGTCTCTAACATGCATGGCCTAACACCAGTGTGACTGCTTCAGTTTGCACTAGCTGCAGCTTCCACACACTTTTCAAGAACAGTCTCATGTAGAGCACATTTCAGTAGTCTAGTAAGGAGGTAACTAAGGCCCTTTCCGCAACTTACCTGTTCTCAGTGCTGGAGCACAAGGATCACACGAGCAGCCTCTTGCAAGAGGCTGTCGCATCCCTGCTGCTTCGGCACTGCAGCTGCTTGCCGGTTGCCCAAGCGCCCCACCCAAGCCCTGCCCCTTCCTACCATAGCGCAGCGCAGCCTGGGAGTTGAAGGCTAGCGCTGATGCAGGAAGCGCGACCGGTGCAGCTCAGGAGGCTGCGCACAGCAGGTAAGTGCGCTCCACGCCCCTGAGCATTGCGCGGCCGTGCAGCATTTTTGGCTTGAAGCTGAAAATAAGAAAATCTGCTAGTGGTTCGTGTCATGCTCTTGAGCGTAGTGTAAATGTGAGTGCGTCATGCATACCGCTCCTCACATTTACGCGATGCTCAAGGGGCCCTTTCGCTTAAGAAACGCCGTGCAAAAAGGGCCTAAGACATGACCCATGAACCACTGTGTCATGATCTGTCTTCCCCAAGAAAGGGCACAGCTGATGCACCTTCCAAGGCACTCCTGGCCACTGAAACAAGCTAGCTATCCAGGAGCAGGGCTGGGTCCAAGAGCACTCTCAACCTACAAACCTAATCTTTCAGACAGACTGCTTTCTTTGTAAAGGATCACCAGAACTGGTCAGAATCTATCATTTTTTTTTAAAAAAAAAAAGTGAGCAAATTGACATTTTCCTATTTCTGTACCTGGAAGGATTTTGTTAACTGAAAAAAAAATCCTTTTGCTAGGGATCTTCTATTCTGTTCTGATTTAAGGCTTGCTCTCCCCTGCACTCACTTCTTCTTAAATTCCAGTTCAATACAGGGATGAATTACCCCTGACATGCACTAACTACACTGTTTTTGCTGGGAAAGCCAATGCATCTACTATGGCAGGAATGGCATATCCACCCTGCTGTTTTTGCAACTGCTTTTGAGTTGAATGGGAGATGCCTTGGTGCAGGATCTTCGTTCAATACCAATAGTGCTTTCATTCAATTTGAAGCAACCGCAAAAAAAAAAAAAAAAAAAAAGAAGTAAAATCCACAGGCTGTTGCTGCTCCCAGAATGGTGGATCCACTAACCACTTCTGGTTTTCATCAGCCACACTGGATTTCCCCTGTCCCTTGACTGAATTATAGATGTCTAGGGCTGTGATTTATATCAGGATTTTTGGTGCAAGAGATGCCTTTCCCATCTCTACTGTAATCAAATTGAATCCTCTCACCCATACTGACCAAGGTATTCTGGAAGTTAAAGTCTAAAAGAGCAAGGTTTCCCATCTCCTTTTCAGTTTGTCTTGTGGCAAAGGGGAGCTCTTACAGGCATCAATAGGAGTTTTCATCCCCCCAAACTCAAATGCAGCATGAAGGACACTTTTTCTCTTTTTGGTGATCACAACTGGGGAAGAAAAAGCTAAATCTCTCCTCATTGCAACCTGTAGTTCCAACAGAAATAGGCCTACCATTTGTGATTAAAATAATACTAATACTAATAGTAATACTAATACTGGCCAGAATCCAAGTGGTTGGTCCCGTCTGGAGTTGACCCACTGAATAAATTGTTGATTGATCAATGAAGACATGGATAAAATGTATTCATTGAATGGGTCTGCTCTAGTTGAGGCTTAGAGTAGGATTCAGACCAATGACTTCATACTGCAAGGAATGTGTTTAGTATCATATGTAGGTTGTTGTTGTTGCTGCTGCTGCTACTGCAGGCCTTCAAGTCATTTCTGACTTACAATGATCCTAAGACAATCCTTATCATGGAGCTTCCTTGGCAAGATTTGTTCAGGAAGGGTTTATCATTGTCCTCCTATGAGGCTGAATGAGGGTGGCTTGTCCAAGTGGATTTCCATGGTCAAGTGAAGATTGGAATCCTGGCCTTTTGGAGTCCTAGTTCAACACTCAAACCAGTACACCGCTCTGGTTCTCAATTATATGTAGTTGGGCCCTAGAAGGAAAAAAAATCTTATTAATTCTACAATTGGGGTAAATGCAGCTTGCTGCAGTGCAGTTTAAACTTTTTTTTTCCTTTTTCACAACTGATCCATACACCTGAATAATATAACATTGCAAGACACATGCACATGCATGTATGTATGAGATGTGGAGACCTGCACACACATACATACATATAAGCCAATCTTGAGAGATCTACCCTTGGAGTTAGGGATTGTGCATGTGCACAAGCAATCACCTGGATATAGCTTGCTCTCAAAAGCTGCATGGATGAGTGGGGGCTTTCCAGAATGATCAGTGCCCTCCAAAAACAGAAGGAGCGACAGATTTACTAGTCACTGCATTTTTATAATACAAAGCCGTTCCCTTGTTGTGGCTAATAGCAGGGCCAGCACCACACATGCAAACAAAGTAATCCAGCATGCCAAAGTGCAAGAGAAGTTTGGACAAAGAACCTTCATTCCTGCTTCACCAGAATATTTGAGCAATTTCAGGGGAAGCAAATTGAGTTCTGAAATTTCTTCATAAAGTTATTTTTTTAAAAAAAATCTCAACCCTTTCTTACTCTATGACAATTTAAAATTTGAACTGCTTCCAAAGTCAAGCTCTTCAACTATGAATGAAGGTTAATTTGAGAAAAGAAGCCATGATTTTTCAGCTAGGAAAGCAAACATGAGAATCATTCAGTAGTACATTTACCATAGCCCCATTTTTATGCTCTTTTATTCCTTGAGAGTGCAGATCTAGCATAGGAACTGTTGCAATTTCACAGTATTTATGCTGCATTTTAAGGAACTCATTAAAAATAAACAGTACATGGAAAAGCAATTACTATTAACAAACATCAGCAGAAAACCCACAAATAAAGAGCCATTAAAAATTTAAAAATAATTACCTCAATCTTTCATTCTGCCTTACTGTCCGTAACACATGTTGATACTGATTATTCAATTTAGTTAGTAGCTCTTGTCACTTTTGTTTCTTTTGCTAATGGTTTAACCTCTCATATCTCTAATTGTGTCGAGGGATTGAAGGTTTCCAACTGTTTTTTAGCAAATCTGCCAACCAAACTGAGCCTTGTATCTCAAAATGGCAGCTCCATTTATCTTTCATTGAGCTTTACCATTATCAAAGAACACCTACAAAGGTCTTGGAGATTTCAAGGGGGTTACTACTTGTGGAGAACGAGGGGAAGAATGTTAAGCCTTCACTGCAAGATAGATTTGACATTAAAAACAGGACTATCATGTTTGCCGCCCTTTTCCCCATCCACATGATCAAAATGGACTTTGTTTCTCTGACCATGAAAAGAGGCATTGAGTTATCGTGCAATTTAAAACAGCTTGTTTCTACTCAGCCTTAAATGTCAAAAGTCAAATGTTGCTTCTACTTAACCTTAATATAAACTAAGATGACTAAACTAGAGACGAGGAATTTGTTGGGAATTCATTGGGAGCTGAAATGCTACTGACAATTTGGATATATGAATTGGCCTTTGGTTGTGGGGAAAACAAGGGAAGAAGAAGAAATTGCTGCTAAATAGTTTGAATACATCCAGTAATCTTCCTTCATTGATACAGAAAGCTCTTTGATCCAATAGAAGCTTTTTCCAGATTGTTATTCCAATTCCCTCCTTTCTTCCACACACCCATCCACTTCCAAAAGGTCCCTCAATTCTCTGGGTCAGATTTGGGGGAAAGAAGTTACAGAACAAAGGGGGACGTGATGATAATGCTCTCTCTATTTTCTTCTGCTAGATTAAAGAATGTGACTGGATAATACCCTGTGTTTTACCCAATAAATAGGGCACTATCATATTTATGAATACATCACATTACAGAATATTATAGAAAACCAGTCATAGAAAGCAATGCAGACCAATCTTTGTTTTTGAAGAAAATAATGCTTGAAGTTCTTCTTTCTTATCATGTGGAATTTTTGTTGTTTTCTTCAGAAGTTCCACTCACCCGGACAGATAATTGTGAGGGCTTATCTTTTACCTGGAATTTCATATGGTGTGATAATAGACCTACCTCACATAATAGAACTATTACCAAAATTATGCCTATAGCAACATTCCAAATAATATTGGGAGGTTTTCCATCTGAGGAAGTTTGAAAGTAGTGAAATACTTTCAATAAGACTAGATGCTTTTTTAAAAAAGTTTTATTTTGTTCTGTTCAGTGAATTAAGATGAATAAAGAGGTGCCACCTTAGGGTTCTTCCTTTCCAAGATTTCCATGGATTTTGCATAACGTTACTAGAAGTGTGACTAAACATCTGATACTGTCTAAAGGAAGAGAAAAGAGCTTTGACATAACTGTTGAAATTTCTCTGAGAGATTTGCTAATGCTAGGCTTTGGAAGTCAAAGTCAAGGAGTGACATTCTTGAAAATCCAAATTGGCATTTAGAGACTTCTATAGATATTATTTTTCATTTTTTCTTCAAACTTTTGGCAAATGTTTCATCATAGTAAAACATCCAAATTAACCTAAAATGTTCCTTAAAGATCTTTCTTTTTTTTCCTGGCAACATTTCTCTCCAAGAATGTTAATATTCACAGATTTCCCCATCTTCAACATACTGGTAAAGGTATCAGTGGATATATCAAGTGATCAAAGGGAGACAGAAGTTGTCCCTGCTGTTTGCCCACTGCCTTTTCTGAGATCTATGTGAGGCCTTTTTATTTTCTTCCTACATGTTAGATCACTTCCTTCAAGAGTAAGGCCCTTTTTGCACGGCATTTCCGATGCGAAAGGGACCCTTGGGCGTTGTGCACATGTGAGGAGTGGTCCACACGATGCACTCACATTTGTGCGATGCTCAAGGGCCTGATGCGGACTGTGCACACATTTTTTCATTTTCGGCTTGAAGCTGAAAATGCTGCGCAGTCGTGCATCGCTCTGGGGCCCCACACACACTTACCTTGCATGTGGAGCCTCGGGAGCCGGGCTGGTCACACTTCCTGTCCAGGCTCCACTGCGAAAGGAAGAGGTGGGGCTCTCGCGTGAGCAGGAAGCTCGTGCAGAGCCGAAGGAGCACGGAAGCAAGAGCCTCTCTCCAGAGGCTGCTCACGTGAGCTCCACACCCCAGCACAGCAAAAAGGTAAGGTGCGAAAAGGGTCTAAGTCCCCTTTTCCCCATTGTTTGAGAAGAAGGCAGCTGTGCAGGGTCTGATCCCCATATATGGATATTAGACTAATCCCATACAGAAGAGCTACCTTTAGGACCTCTTGCAGTTATGTCTGGTTTAATTATTTTGTTTATTATAATTTGGATATATTTGGATATGCCTGAAACAAAGTAAGGGTCTTTTGAAAAAAAATGTACTAGGTCACTGACCTCTACTAGCATGAATATCAACTAATCTCAGAAATACCAGGGTTGGGTGTATGTGTGGTATTTACCTCTTCACCCCAGCCAACAAAATTTTGTGAGTTTCCTTGGTGGGTCTGTAACTTCCATACTAGTCATATCATACCTTGTGGATTTTTCTTTAGCATCCATATCATAACGCATTATAGCATAGGATTTAACTGGGCATTTCAAACTCAAACACTCTGTTGGCATCTAATGCAGACTGACTGAAGCAATTGTGGCATAAGGCCAAGAAGCACCAGGTAGTGGAAGCTCAGTCTTTGAAGGGGGAAAAAAAATTTCCTTTAATAGAAATGAATGGAAGCTGATCTTCCAAAGGAGCGGAATTCAAGTCAGTAGATTACTTCAAAGACCAGAGGGATATAATAATTCGGATACAAGCACTTAGTCGTGATTAATAGCATACATGATCTAAAGAAATGGAGCATAATTCCAACTATTCCATTGGTAAAATGTGATTCAGTATTTTAACTATTGTGGCTCTTTTGAGTTCTTTTTTGTGTTTTGTTTCATAGGCTAGTGAAAGTAGAAGCAATTTCAAGGATTTTGAAAAAGTTTTCAATCTTGGCAAAAGCCACAAAATGTAAGCTGGACTTGATATGCAGTCTCTGCCCCATCCCCAGCCATCTTCTTTATACCCAGAAGGAAGAATCTCTGATAGTCTTTAATGTCTAAAGAACAGGAAAGGAACCTGAAGTGAAAAGGTGCTTATTCCCAAAGAAATACAAATAGTGAAAAATTGTCTCCCCACCACCACCCGATTTGCCTGTCTCTTTCTTGCTCTTACTGTCTCATACACATATGGTTTTATATGCTGAATAATAGTTCCTGATTTGCTCTATAGGAAAAGGTTTTATGAACTCATTGCATCAACAACAAGCAGAGCTTGATAGTTGTCTTTCAAAATCAAAGGAAAGAAAAGGGATGGAAATGTTTCATGAACAACTAAAATGGAAAGAGGAAGAAATGTGCGGGATTCTATTCTTTTATAGGTTTTGAAAGACTAGTTCAATTCCTGCTTTGCTTATTTGTATTTGTTTTGCTTTGGATTTTGCTCATTTGCATTTGTTCAATTTCAGTACTCACATTCATCTTTTTTTTAAATTCTCAAAATATTTATTCCTACTAACTGTGGCAACAGTAGTAGAAGAGCAACCATTAGCGTCTTCTCATGGTTGCCACCATCTTGTTCCAGAATGCCCTGTTGTAGCATCAAACTGGTCTCAGCATCTTCTCAGAACAGTTCAGAAAACAAATTGTAGCTCTGCTTCCTGAATGATGTGAATTGGTGCTCTTAAGTGTTCCATTTCTTTCAGAATGAAGGAACACCCTAAAGACAGGGAGGCCAGCTAAAGGCTTAAAAATGATGATCAAAGAGGAAAAAGAAGATAGCCATTAATGATAATGGGACTGTAGCATGCAGGAAATGATCATTAAAAGAATCACAGAATGACAAGAAAATTAAGCACCTTTCCACACTACACTGTTATGGTGATATTATTCCATTTTCAACATCTTATGGAATCTTGGGGTTTGCAGTTTAGGGAGTGACATTTAGAATTCTCAGCCAGAGAGCTCTTTGGCCTAAGGAAACTATAAACCCTGGAATTCCACAAGATGCTGAAAGTGGAATAATAGCACTATAACAGTGTAGTGCAAAAAGGCCTTTTTGTATTGTTACTATAATTTGAAATTTTTTTTTTTTAAAGATGGCTATATCTTAATTTCTTCTGATGAATTGAGCTATTTTCTCATCATACTTCTGAGTATTCCAACACAATTTTTTGATATGTATGTCAGGGCACATGTTGGAAAAGTTAATGGGCTAAGATAATGTTTTATTAGTTTCCAAAATATTGCATGAGGCAGGATAAGTTAGACAACGGTTGGTATATTATTAAAACGAAGTATATTTGTGGTAGTGGTGGTAGTGGTAGCAGTAGTAATAGTAGTTGCTTTCTTTCTGTCAGAGATGGAGCTAGGTCCTTTGGGAATTTTCTGACTCATGTGCTAGAGTAAATTTGCTTGCCTTGGGTAATATGTACCATGACTTTGGAGAGGAAGAGAATATTTGATACTCTTGCTTAGGCCGCAAATATTTTGGGCCAGCCCAAGATGAGAAAATCCACTGAGTCCAGTGAGAAAATCCACTGAGAGAACTTGAAAGGCTTTTCACAATGAATGATTTCTTATCCTTAATAATGGGATTTTTCTTTTCTTTTTTTTTTTTAAAAATATGTTATGTAAACAAGTAAGGTTTTCAAATTTGTCCAGAGATAGTTAAAAGCATTCGTTCCAAGTCTTGAAAATGAAGAAGGAAGACTTTTTTTTTTACATTAATTGAAATGTATATAAATCTGTGTAAATGCAGTGATATGCTGCTCAAAAACCTTTTAGTGGAGCACTAAGGACTGCATTGACAAACTTGACAACATTCAGATTATAGCAATAAAAATTACTGTGTCAGTGGAAAAACTGACTTGGAAAACTCAATATCAGACTAGCTAAATGCTAATTGACTAATGGAAAAAAAATTAAGAGTCTGCACATATTTCAAGTTGTAAAGAAGTGTGGAATGATAGTGACTATATATTTCATTATATATGAAGCAGTATGTCAAGCAAGGAAAAAATCAAAGAAAAGAGGTACAGCTTGAATAGTATAAATAATTTGATGGTACCTAATGGGATTATTAAATTGCTGGGTTCCGGTTTCATACTAACGCTCATGAGACACAATGATATAACCAGTATAGAATCATAGAGTTGGAAGAGACCACATGGGCCATCCAGTCCAACCCCCTGCTGGTGTCATGCCCTTCTTCCAAAGCATGGACTCTGTGATAACTGAAGCCCCTGTCAGAGCTGCAGGTGTTGGTCTTTGTTGCTCAGGGTGGAGATGACGAGCAGCAGCTGCTGGTCCCTGTTGCTCTGTCTGGAGATGAGTCCTGCAGCTCAAGAGCTCCCTCTGCTGCCATGAACCAAGCAGGCTCAGATGTTCCTCTGCCTGCTCCTTTAGAGCAACAGGGAGCCAGCTGTGATCCCGAGGATGCCTTGGAGCCTGCAGCAATCTGTCCACAAACAAGGCGGAGACTCAAGACTGCTGAGCAAAGGGAGGCTTCCTTGATTAAGTTCAAGAAGCGGTGACTGGCCACACCTGTGCCTGAGCTATATAACTGCCTGCCTGGAAGCTTTCCTTTGCTTGTGGCAAACTTTCTATAAGCTGTCTCCTTGCTTCCAGCACCTGGCACCTTGGATTGATCTCCTGGCCCCTGGATTCTGACTATGGCTTTTGCATGTCACTCAGGCTTAGGTAAATGGACTGCCTATGAGTAATTGCTTGCTTTGACTCCTCCTGGTGGGACTCTGCTATCTCTTCCTTCTCTGGGCTGGCTCACCGCCCAGGTCTCTGATCTTGACAGACTCTGACTCAGAGTCTGAAGCAGAGGACACACCAGAGGCTGAAACAGAAGGCATGTCAGGGCCTGCTGTACAGAGAGAGGTTACAGTGCCAGAAACAGAACAGAGGATGGTGCCAGCTCCAACAGAGAGTCCTGCCTCTTCAGATATAAAGGAACACTTAGTAGACCCAGTTTCACACAGCACAGGTAGCAAAGAGAGACTCAGAATCACTCTCTCAGAATTTATAACAAGCAACAATCAATCAAGACACAGCTGCACTAGGCTCTGAGTCTATTTAGTTGTTGTCAGAGCTTATCTGACCTGTTACCTTGCTGGATGCCTTGACAAATGCTCAGATTGACCTTGGACACTCTCTTGTTATGAAATCCTGCCAGCCTTTGTTTATGTTGGACTTTATTTGTGACTCCTTGCTTACTGCCTGGAAGTAAGTGACAAGCTAGGAAATATTCAGTTTGTTTATTTGATTTATCAGCTGTGCAGGACTGAGATAGGACAGCTATGCAGGAACACACATCAAAGCATTCCCAACAGATGGCCATCCAGCCTCTGTTTAAAAACCTCCAAAGAAGGAGACTCTACCACACTCCAAGGCAGAATATTCCACTGCCGGACAGCTCTGACCATGAGGAAGATCTTCCTGAGGTTCAAGTGGAATCTCCTTTCCTGCAGCTTGAATCCATTGCTCCTTGTCCTAGTCTCTGGAGCAGTGGAAAACAAGCCCACTTCCTCCTCAACATGACATCCCTCCAAATATTTAAACACGACCATCATGTTGTCTCTTAACCTTCTCTTCTGTAGACTTAAAGATAATTCCGAAGGTATGCTTTTATGTTTCGAGGTTGAGACCTATGTATATAAATTAACAAGAAAACTTATGGATCCCATAATTAGATCATCAACTTCATATTTTAATTATATAGTGATGACTGCTAACTCAGATTTTTAAAGGGGTTTAAGCAACTGAGGATGGCTCAATCAATGCCGGTTGTTCCTGTGTCACTGAACACTTTGCAGATTGTCCTAAGAACAAAAATACAAAATATTGATAAACTGGTCAATTCTAAACATTTTTAACATGAATCCACATAACAATATTCCATAAAAGGAAGAAAAGCAGCAAATATGTTATCATTCTGTTCTCTACTCAAAGAGACAGAAGAAGAAAATCTTACCCAATGTGATAAATACTCCTGAACATGATTTTGAGTAAGGTCTTCATGCCAAGAGATGGAATCAGAGTAAACTTGTACCTAGGAATGTGAAGAAATCTTGAGGTTACTGTGTTGAATCTGGACCTCTCAGAAAAACAAAAACAAAAAAAAAGGACCATACCCTGAGGATTCCCTCCCTCAAGAGATGTCTGTTGTAATGCAAGAGTAAGACAACAAAAAAATATTTCATTATAGTTTTTTCAATTTGCACCAAATACGGTGTGTAAAACTTCTATCTCTGTACAAAACTAGGGTCTTTTCCTCTTGTGAAGATAACAGCACACACATGCACACATAATCATAGAGCAATCACAAAAGGCCAGGCTAACTGTTCACAAAACACAAATTCATCCAGTGCTGGCATTTTTCTTAGTTCGTGAAGCAACACAATTGCCATTTCATTTTCTAATACTGCCTTCATTTAAAGCGCACAGAGCCCACTCAGAAGATACACATATTGCTTCCAGGACCAACAACAAAAAAATCCTGCCATTTCACAGAAGCTTTTTAAAGCTGCCCTGTTTACCACAGAAAGATACATCAAGTTAGGATTTACATTCCAACTTGTGGGAATCACATAGCTTTGTGTGAAATCTCAAATTATATAAAATCCAGGCCTGCTGAACCGTGCAACAAGCTAAGCAACCTGCATACAGTAGCACTGAATATTCACAGGTGAATGTAGAACTTGGAAAAGTTACTTACTTGGACAATGAGTAATCCTTTCCTCTCCTCTCCCCCGACACACTTTTTTCTCTCTGGGATCATTTGCTTTCACTGAAAGAGACAACAGCAAGTGTCTTGGTATCATGACCATCATTTTTCGTCCTCCATAATTATCCAGAACAAATGACAATGGCCATTTCCACATTAGACTGTTATAGTGCTATTATTCCATTTTAAATATCCTGTGGAATTCTGGGGTTTGTAGTTTAGGGAGAGGCCTTTGAGACCCCTCCCTAAACTGCAAACCCCAGGATTCCATAGGATGTCAAAAGTGGAATAATAGCACTATAACAGTTTAGTGCGGAAATGGCCAATGTCTTGGGTGGGGACTGGTGGATACTGCTCAAATGCTGGTGGAGTATGGGGACAAATTTCTGGAGCATGGGGACATTACACCTTCTATTTTAGGAGAGGTGAGGGGCCTGGACAAGAGAAAAACCTCCGAAATTTTGTTAGAATAACATTTTCTAAGATATTTCAACTTGACTCTACTAGAGAGTGAAATTGGGAGGACAACATGAGACAGATAGTCTGCCCTTTTCAGAAGATGAGGTGAACATTAAGAGATTAATCTCTTTAGCAGCTACTCCTACATTCTTTTAACTTGCCCTGGCATATGTCACTTGGGTGTTTCCAGAACTTAAATTAAAGCAGAATCCTTGGGGGAGGGGGGAGAAAGAGAGAGAGAGTGAGAAGAAATACTCTTATTTAACCCAATGCACCCAAAGGAGATGCTTAACAATGTGCCAAAATGTGGGCTGTCAGGCAGATTTCCATTTTAATGCTTAATTACATCTGAGCCTTTCATAGCAGGTTGCTTTTACCATTTGGTGCAGGAATGCAGTTCTTGCTCCTTTCACCTTTCCCTTGCTCACATTCCTTTCAAGTGAGGAAAGAAATATGGATAACCCCACCTATGAAAATGTAAGTCCATCTGTTATAGTTTCCATTCATCTGTTGCATGAGTCGTTAAACTGGTTTGGCCATATTCATTTTAACATAACACTGTCTGGGTTTTTTTTTCTGTTTTTTTAGACCTTTCCAGACAAAACTTGAATAGGATAAAATCTTATTTTTACCCAACAAAAAGAAGCAAAACCCACCAATATGAATGGCATGAGCTTATAACTGGGCTTATAAAATCTAATGCAGTATGTTTAGCAGGCTATGGATGAATAATAGCCAAATTGTATAATTGGGCATCTATGATTTCTAGATCAGTTTGATGATCTAATCATTTGGGGGAGAAATATAGGTGTCAGACCAAATAAAATATTCCTTCAGCCCCCAGTGTTCTAACATTACACACAGAGAGAAAGAGATTGAAAAACATTCACACATAGAATTTTGGGGTCTCATTCCCTTGGTAATTTTTGCCTGCTCTTTGATACCTAAATGATCAGTTGATGTTTGATGTCACTGCAGTGCTCAGAATTTTGGGACTGAAAGAAAATTTCATTGTGGGCCGGAGTACCCTTATCTCCCCCCCCCCCGATAATTACACACCTGGGCAGAAGTGACAGGCGTTTCAATATCAGATGAAATTTCTTATTTCCTTGTCTTACTAAAAGAAGTAGGTCATATCAAGGAGGTCAACGAATCATGCAAAGAGAGGTCTATGTTGTTACCAGGCTGTACACTCCCACACTTTGATAGGATTTAATTGGGAAAAATGTATTAATGGGCAGACATGTTTAATTGGCATAAAATATAGATTATACACACTTATGGCTGAAAGACCATGTGGATAAGGGACACCGGCTGGAAAGCAGGTCAGAGGTGACTTCAGCATGGCCAGGCACTGTGGATAAGCTGGAAAAGCCTGACTATGGCTCTTAGCTAATCCTCTGAACTGCTCAACATCCAAAAACAATAGCCAAGCATCCCTGCTGTGCACATTTCCTACAAAAACCTTCCTCTAGTGACTTTACCCAACCAAGCTGCCAGAAAGCAATTAACTCATACCCCTTCAGGGAGGGAAATAGAGTATGAAAATCCCCAGTTTTGAGCAACTAGGTTGCAATTTACCAGTTGCTGAATGTCTCTCTGCCACTTTGATTCCCAGCTGTGTACTGCCGTCAGACGCACAAATTTAAGCCAATCCACTGCTTCTTCACTACTCTTCTGGAATAGTAATTATAACCTGAAAACCACAGCCTTGCCATCCATAATTTTTCATCCCTTTATCCTTCAGTTAGGTCTTGTGTGAATGTCTGACTGTTTGTATCCTGTATGCATGTGTGAGTGAATTCTCCTCAATGAACACTTTAGTTTACTTTTGAATTTCTGGCTGGTTCTTTCCTGTGAGGATGCGATGAATATTGATATCAAACATCTCATTAGGTTAGCCCCCTGCAGGCCTCCTTATTTTGAGCTAATTAATTCCTCTCTGTCATCTGGAGGTACTGGCATCAGGGGTGGACCCCTGAGTCACCCACATTTTGGGGTAACAATGTGGGAGGCTACTAGGAAGAATACTGCAATAAAATATTCCTGCAGGGGAAAGAGTTTGGACTAGATGACCCTTGTGGTTCCTACCAGTACTAAGATTTGGTAATTTTATAATCATGAACTATAGCATGAGCCCTTGGAAGAATGGCATCCCCCATAGTTTACCATGTTCTCGTATGCTGTAACCTAGTATAAAAGAATGACAGAGGAGTGGGAGGAATAAAATCTCCCTTTATTCTTCTCCATGGACAGCTGTGCTATTGCTTCTGCTCTTACTAATGCCATAGTGCCAGTAAAAGGAAAAGGACTGTTGGTCAGAGCAGCTTGGTAGAGACTAGCTTTAAGGGCTGGTGGAGGGATGTGAAGAGCAGAAGGTGAACACTAAGAATTATTTTCTGACTTAAATTTTGATCCTAGATGCTCATGGATGTCCACGTCTTGAAATAATGTAATCTTATTTCACAAGGATTCACAAGCTTCCTCAAATTGTTCCAAAACTTGACTGGAAAGATTGTTGCCCAGTTTCGATTAACCTTTCTCAACATGGCTATGTACCTGCAGAGAGAAGAATTTGGTGACACAGAGAATAGAGAAGGAAAGAATATTCAATAATATTTTTTTTGGAGGGGGGAATGGTCAAAATTGTGATTTTCAAGCTTCAGGAAACCCTGACAAGAATAGCCTTGGACTGATGAGAACCTTCACAGTTCAGGGCTTGCTCTGTGCAAAATTTGCAGGTGATTTTTGTGTGTGCAGAAAAAAAAACATTCTGTACACAGAAAACAGCCTTTTCTCTGGAGAAAATGTTATTTCTGTGCAAAAAATGATATTTCCCATGCAGAAATATTGTTTTCTGCACACACAAGCAGAGACACACAAGAATGGCACAGAATAAACCCAGAACTGATAATAGGCTTCAAAAACAACACAATTTTTGAAGACTTCCTCGCAACAGGAAGAAAATTGCTAAAATGAATTATCGCTTTCTTTGAAAATAGAACTAGTGACAGATTACATTCTTAGTAAGGAAGATAACAACAAAAGGTTCTGAGTTATCATGTTTTTGTCATACTAGGATGTAATAGGGCAACCTGACACAGTTGTTCCTGTTTCATGTGGAAACATCACAGCTCCTTAAATTGTTTCCAATTTTTTAAAAAATGGTGAGGGAATATTATGCATTATTCTAAGCTAAAACAACACAAATTCACACATCTTGTTTCAGCCTCCAAGACACTTTGGGGGTCTTCTTCTTTGAGGTGTTCTTTTGGTTGCAGTGGAAGATGGAGGTGTGCTCCCTTGAAGTCTATAAATGAGGTGTAGGAAATGGAGGTATACTTATTGATGCTGTCTGTTTATGAGAAGAAATGACAATGTTGTTACCCTAATTTCAGGGGTCCCTGGGGGGACACCTCACTGTGCTTCACTTGATGGGGAATGGAGATTGCCAGAGCACACGTTATAGCACTGCAAGAGGCAGGATAACCTAGCGGGGCCTTTTCACCCAGTTTTTACGGGGTGAGGCCAAGCCAAAAACCAAACAGAATGTCTAATAAATGATTTTATTAAATGTAAGTCTCACGCACCAACGCACTCTCGCACACATGCACCCAATAGCTATTAAGAATAAAAAGAGAGGAAATTGAACAAATTGAGTATTGAAGAGGGTGTTGTTGGGGTAATACTGCATCTTGTCCTGAAGCCTGGGTCCGAGAAAGCAGCCAAGAAGTGGGACTGAGCACGAAGAGAGCTGAGGGGATTGCTCAACGAACGGAGCGACGGTTGGATGGGGTGACCAGGAGTGATTCAAAGAACAGCTCAAAAGCTGGGACTATTTATAGGGGGGAAAGTACCTGAAGGGTTAATCCTTTCCTGGGGAGAACAATGGGAGTTGTAGTAGACACAAAGCTTCATATTGGTAATTTCCTTTGAGTGATAGGATTATTGGGTGTTGCCAAAGTCTCCGGATTTTTGGAGGTTTTGTGGTGTGAATTCTGGTCCCCACCTGATGGAATATTTGCTCAACTTGAGACATACACGTTAATCCTCTCAAGTTAGTGTCTCAGGGCTGAGGACCTTTTGTTTATTGTGGGTTTGTTTTTCTTGAGGCTTTCCTGGGGCTACATGATGGGAATTTTACTGGTCTGACCCTGTTGTTGATCTTTCAGCCGTGCCTGCCTATGTGCCCTTTCGGGGGACCTCTCTGGCATACAGAGCTATATTTTAATATTAAAAATTGTAGACCCTGGGATAGGGCTTGTTTCTTGCAGTAACAATGTACTATGTTTTCAGATCACATTATAGCGAACCAACTTATCAGGAATTGCAACTTCAGGGAGACCTGCAACTTGGAAACTTTGTGGCTGGCACAAAAAATATTTCTACGTTCCACATGTTTTTGAGGAAAAGAGGGAAAAATTCAAATACGCAATACCTCACCTGACATATGAAGAAGTACATCACAGAAAGAATAGTATTGCCTGACTGTTTTGCATATATGAATTAATTCTCAGAAAAAATGGTAAGGAAAAAATGTAGTCAATTTATTGTAAAAAAAAAAAAAAATCCTCATACAGTGATTGGCAAGCCAGGATTGCCTCCATTTCTCCTTTTCTTTATGCTGTATGTTAAGTGTATCTTTGTGCTACTACTGCAACTGGAAAACTTCTGAGTAAAATGGAGGAAGGAAAACCAAATACGAGAATCATGCTTCAGGTCCTGTTTTGCTTCCATAAAGAATTTAATAGAATGCAATGATAGTACATCCTATAAGGAATTCATGAAGGTTATTCCCTTTAGAACTCCAGAAGCATTACCTACATAGCAAGACTACAGCAGTGAAATATCTATGGCTTCATACAGTATTTTTTTTTCCAAAAATTTTTTTCAGTAGGGTTGAGGAATAAACTCAAAAGGACACACTTAATCATGCATACAGGGACTAAACCTTTTTGTAAAAATACAAATCACACAATAAAACTATCCTAAATATATACTATAATAAATATATGGCACAAATATATTTTACCATTAAGTCTGATTTAAAGATGTTTATCATCTCAATTTAAATAAAGATGTCCACATGTATAGAAGAATAATTGTATATATTATATACAAGATTTATCAGAAGTTATTTTTTTTTAACCTTCTGCATCTCCAGTATTTTCAGCAGTAGATATTTGTCACTTCTGCTATCCATTACAACTCACAAACTTTTCATGCCACACAATAACAGCAATATAGCTATTGCTGCATCCCATAGAATCTTAGGATTTATAATTTGTTCAGAAGTACTAGAAGAGCTTTCTGACTGAGAATTCAAAGGTCTCCTCAGTAAACTACAGACCCAGAATAAGACGGGCTCATGTCAATTAAAGTGGAATCAATGCCGTAACTGCATAGTGTGAAAGGACTCTTAGGTCATTTCTGCACAATGATGCTCTCCCACGTTATCCCGGCACTATCCCAGCACTGTCTCTGCTGGGATAGAAGAGTGTCCCTAGCACTCCTGGCACCCAGCTGGCTGCTTGCATAAGGAAGTGTGAGGACATACTCCTTCCTTCCACACTGCAGCCAGCCTTCTTCCCGTGCTGCAGTGAAGACGGAAGTGCATGATCATGCTTCCAGCTTTTCTGCGTGGCTGGCAGCGATGGAAGCCTCGTACAACCGGGGGCCATTGACAGAGTTTTTCCACCAGTGATATATCCTATGATCACACCAGCTGTGGATGCAAGAAGGGCAGGACCACGATGATATTATGTAAAAATGTCATTGTACCACCACTCCTCTCATGTCCCCACACCGGGACACCACCGCCCTGTGGAAATGGCCTCAGTTCGTCCAAAAAAGCTTCATAAAGTTCAGAGTTAAATGGATAATTAAGGTTTTAAAAACCATCCTTGACTTCAGCTACTATACCACTTCATGATTAGAACTGCCCCATCCAAGTGTAGCTGAGCACCTTTTTCCTTCATCCATACTGGAGTGGGCAAAATATGGCTCACAGGACGCATGCAACCCCAAATTTGTGCAGCCACTTGGCTGTTGCTTTATTCCTCTCATTTCAGAAAATTATTTTATTTCTTTTTCTTATAGCTTGCAGGAGTTGTAGCTTTCTACCTAAAGGGGTGGCATGGGGAAGAGGTGGGAGGAGTTCTTCTTTTTCGCATCCCCCGACATTGGCATCTGGAGCAGAACTCCCAGTTTCCTCACCCTAGATCCATCTCTGGTGGTTTGAGTGTTGGACTATGACCCTGGAAACGAGAGATCGATTCCACACTTGACCATTGAAACCCACTGGATGACCATGGGTACATCTCTTAAGCCCCAGAAAACCCCATGATAGGGTCACCATAAGTTGGAAACAACTTGAAGCCACACAACCACAAACTATATGTATTCTCAACACACTTTATAGGCAACATAGGAATTTGTCCTCTACTGAGTTTGGGAACATAGGAAGATGCCTTCTACTAAGTGTGGGAAGATGAGTGTCGCTGATGTGACACCACTTTATCACAGCGAGGGTGTGTGTTGTGGGGAAGTGGAAACTAAAGTAAAACTCAGGAAGGCTTGCTAGCCCAGGATACAGACAAACCGAGCCTGCTTTCTTTCTTCCTCACTGGAGAACAGTGTTCCTTTTAATATTTATTATTACACCCTGGATCCTTCTTCATGCTTATTCACACCCCTGCTTTCCCTAAAACTCACAAGCTTTGTGGATGAAAGGGTAAAGCTTCTTAAAGTTTACTCCAACCAGTAATTGATAACCTGTGATAGTGTGTTCATAAAAGAAAACTGAAGAAAACACTATGGAGACTGTATTTACAGAAAATACAATGAAATCTTTATTAAAAGAACCAACAATGGAAAAGGTATTGAGAAATTAAGAATATTCAACCAGAATCACTATTTCTTAAAGATATTTAACTAATTCCTTCAATATACCTCAGTATTCACTACAACAGCATTCACACATGCCCCTTTGGTCCTCCCAGCCCAAAGGTCTGTTTCCTCTTCAGGGTTCCACACTCTTATTCCTTTCAGAAGTGGCTTGATTACTTCTCTGACTCATACCAGGCCTCTGAGGCACTAACACTCCTCCCAGAAAACTTCCTTGGTTAACTGGATGGTCTAACTTAGAGTTTTTGCTATATCTCTCACTGAAGGAAGACCGATCAAACTCACATTCCCAGTAGTATACGTATATATACTAGGGATGGGACGAATCCAGAATTTTCTGAATCCGAATCTGGATCCAAATCCCTGAAAGGTTCTGGGAATCCACGAATCTCACAAATCTTGAATCTTTCAAATCGTTTTTTAAAAAGGGTTTAAAAACCAAGGGAAAGAAGGATAATCTTGGGCAAGACACGCTCTCTCAGCCTTAGCGAAAGCCTAGGCAAAGGCAAACCTCCCTCTGAAGAAATCTGGCCAGGACAATTGTCATGGTTTTGCCTCAGGATCTCCCCAGACTGAAAATGTCATGAAGGCCCTTTGTACACAGGCAGGAAAATGTGGGATTAATCCACATTTTTATCCGACATTTTCCTACCTGTGTAAACAAGACCACTACAGTACGGAGATAATCCAGGTCAAAACTTTTCTTTGCATAGCTCCTTCTGGCATCCTGGGGTTTGTAGTTTGATGATGCACCAGCACACTTTAGCAAAGAAGCCTGTGACACCTTGTAAAACTAGAAACCCCAGAATTGTCTCTGAAAGAGCTTTGCAAGTGAGCTATGCAAAGGAATGTTAAAGCTGTCCTTGAAATCTCAAGCCTGTAGCTTCCAGTCAAGTGCTGAACTTAAATATGAAATGTTCAATTTAAATATCTTAGAATACAACCCTACATGTAATTTGTGAAATTGCTAGCAAAGGCCATTATTACTCCAAGGGAAAAATTCACCTACTTGCCATATCCCCTTGTGTGTCTAGTCTCCCAAATTTTCAGGCATCCTGGTCTCTCAAGTTTTCAGGCATCCTGGTCTTCTAAGTTTTCAGGAGTCCTGGTCTCCCAAGATTTCAGGCGTCCTGGTCTCCCAGGTTTCAGGAGTCCCGGTCTCCAACAAACTGTTTAGGTGGCAGATTTGAAAGATTCGGTTTGCCAATTTTGGCACAGGGATTTGGATTGCTGAATCTCAAATCCCTGCCAAGGATTTGAGGATTCAAGGATTCAGTTGGCCCGTCCCTAACACACACACACACACACACACACACACACACACAATCTGCTATCATCCACCACACAGCCCCTCCCTTTGGCTAGGCTGATTTTTCATAGAGAACCAGGAGGGTTAAATCAGCCTCTATTCTAGGCTGCTGTGCTAGCTACACTCCCAGGCTTTGTAACAATGGGAAGCTGCCTTCTACTGAGTTTAGGAACATGGAGAGCTGCCTTCTACTGAATATGGCCTATCTAGCCCAATATTGTCAGCTCTGAATTGCAACACCTCTCCAGATTTTCACATAGCATTTTCTTCTAGCCTTGGATGAAGTGAGTGTTCAGATGCTTAGAAGAAGACAAGGAAGGGCCAACAGGAGGAGAGAAATGCAGTGGTTCTGCCCATTGATAACTCTAGCCCTGCCCACTGCAGCTTATTCTAGTCCAAATATGATTTTCAATATAAAAACAGTTTCCCACTCATTTTGGAAGAAGTTCTATAACTCCTACCTAAATAAAATTCAAGTCATCCAAATCCATCTTAATGACAAGCAAAAAACACACAAGACTTCCGCAGCCTACAGCCTGCAACTCCAATTGTGAAGATCTATGCTGCATAGTCCCAATATAGGACATTGACCATCAACTTCCGTTTCACATATGTAGAAGGTAAATGTGAGAAGAATGAACTCACCAACAAGTGACCAGTATGGTTTCCTACAGACAACCAATCAACTCTTTCAAATACAAAAATGACACTTACAGGAACACAGGCCCTCTTAAATAGGACTCTTGATACCAGTGTTATATAATGCAATGGAAGGTCTTTCTGTAGGGTACAACCTGTACAAATTTTCTACTCTTTGTTTTAATGACTCCCTGAACTATATTGCAGGTTACATCAATTCCAATCTGGCTTTATGAAATGAAATGAACATAGACCAGGTCTGTAAGCTGGCCTCTTTTCAAAGACTCCTTCTGAGCTGACTAGTCCCACAAACAGCCAGTGAATTATACTGATTAGCTTGATATCCCACAAGAGAAACTCTCTGTTGCCTTTTTTGCTTTTTAATAGACATAAATTATACCAGACCACTTGTAGCGTCCAAAAAAGCACAGACATTTGATGGAGACAGCCCTGTTTCCATGGTCAAGAAGGAGAAAAATCTTGTAAGATGAAAGGACTTAGGGTCATAAGGTTCCATAAATGAAAAAAAGAAAAAGCGTTATAATGCCTGTTCACAATTCATCAATTCAATAGAATGAATTGATGACCTGAGATTTAGCACAAAGCTCTTAAAATAAGGTTATATTAACTGGAAGAGAAGGAGAAGGAGGAGGAGAGGAAGAGGAAGAAAGAGTTTTAATACAGTCTTGGTTAAGATTTGGACACAGTTATTTCCTTCCTAAAGCAGAAATGTGATATAACCCTACTGAGAGAAAATCCTGATTTAGCTTGAACTTCCCTGTGGAAAATGTTCTTATCAACCTAATCAAACCTCTTCAGTTAAACTTGATTGGTCAGCTGCCTGGATCAACATCCTCATTTCTGGTTACCATAGTATATCCTACTCCAACCTGCTGACATATACCTTGACTAGATTTGCTTCTGGCATGCTGTTTGCCTATTTACTACAGAACATGTTTCAAAAGCCTGAAGGTAAGTCAGCTAATTGATACACTTAGTGTAAGAAAAGGCCATTGTGCAGAGAAATTGAGGAAGGCATCTTTGGAGACACAATGCACAGCCAAGACAGCCTCTGGCAGGTATCAATGAGACAGCTTTCTGGATCTGATCCGGCATCGCTTAAAGATTCAGCAGTAATCATTCTGAAATGGAGGCAAATGTAAATAGTAGTACTTTCTTCAGCTTGGGTCTCTTTCTTACTCAAGGTTGGGTTTGTGCACTATCAGTCATCCACCTGTAGGTTTTGTTTCTCTGTTAAAAGAACTTTCCATTCTATTTCATTCCTTTAAAGGAAAGAAGAGGTATGATATTATGTCTCACCATTAAAAAGTGAAGCACCCTAAGCTGGGATAATTAGTCTTCCAGGCTGGTTTAACACAGAGATAACCAAAATAAATTCTTTAGGTTCATATGTCCATATAAATCAACCCATTTTACACCTCCCAAGGCTACCAGTAGAACAGATTTCATCTTGTTTCAGAAATCCATACATCGATCAGAGTTGCAATGCATTTTGGAAGGGGGGAAATGGACACAAAACACAGGTGTGAATTCTAAACATGTACCTCTAACATTTGAAAAATGTACACCAATAAGTTTTAGTGCAGGAGTGGGAATCATACAGTCTGCAAGCAGCCACTTGAGAGTATGATGGAGCACATAGAATTATTTTCATGGTGGGAGAATGTGGGGTCTCACAACCCAATGAGGAAATAATATAGTATGAAAACTCCTGTGGGAAACAGAAGCTCAGTGGAGTTAAAGAATTAATTAGTGCAGGAATTTAAGAGAAAATTATTTATTTATGTCCTGTTTTTCTCCCACGTGGTACCCAAAGTGGTTTACACTGTATGTTAAAATAAAATAGCTAAAATAATCTGTAATACAAGAATTTGTAAAGCATTAAACAACAAACCACTTAAAAACATTGATTCAGAACAGTTAAAAACACCTTTAAACCTATTACATATCAAGGGGAAAGACACATGTTGCAGTACCCAACCCATGAAAAGCTGAAGGCCTGTTTAAATAAGAAAGTCTTTGGCTGCCAGTGAAAAGGGAGCAGATAGGTAGGCAACAGAGGCCCTTTCCTTGCCTCCAACCTGCAATGGTGGTGAGATTGTGACAACGGTCCTGCATGATGTCATGGTGATCCGGTTGTGATCCCATGGCTACCCATCACACTCATGGAATAAATCATTGATGGGTTTCTCCCATCAATGAACCACAACTGCGCAATCCTCCCGCCTCCCTCCTGCACTTCCATGCCATGCAGAATGTCAGGAAGCATAATGGCTGTGCTTCCTCCCTAGAGCAGCCAGGGAATGTGCCGGGCTGTGCTGTGGAAGGGAGGGGAGGGACTTTTGTGCTTCTTCCTGCCCAGAAGGCAGCCTGTGTGGAGAGGAGCACTTCTGTTGTGCTCTCCTCCCAGGAGAGGCTTTCCCCGGATCCTTACATGATGGATTCAACAAAAGATGCAAGGGCCTAAGGCCCCCTGAGAAGAAAGTTTCATAGTCTGGGAGCAGCCACCAAAAAGGTTCTCACTGGACATATCTGTGATCGTGGTGAGACTGAGAGAAAGCTCTTCCTCAAGGATCTTAAATCTTGGTTGGGCTCCTATAGGAAGATATGGTCTTTCAGATAGTCTGGACATTCAGTAGTCTGGATAGTCAAAGAAATTCACTTCCAGTCACCCCTCACCCAGCACACCTTTAACATTAAGTCAATTATCAGATTTTATCTCTTCCTTTCCAGTCTTTTATTTGGTGAGAAGCTTTCATTGTGCATTGGATTTGTGATGATGGAGCTCTGTACCAAGATACTGCATACAAAAAGTGCTTGAATGGAAAGTGCTTCAAAGCAATGGTAAGCTACTTAAAAGAAGCATGGTAAGTTGACAGGTTGATCATTACTTGGTGTTAAGTATTATGGCTTCCAATTTGGGAAAGTATTGCCTTATAACCCATATAGCCTAATCACTAGTCCAGCCTTGAGTAAGGGAAGAGAACTCTGAGTCTGGGAAAAGAATTCAAAGCACAGTTCATTATCTTTCCACTGGAAAAAAAGGGAAGCAAAGCTTTTGCATGCCATGAAGCATCAGTCTTCATAGCAAGAACATTCTGCTGCTAGGGATGAAAGTTCAAGTGAAGAAGCAATCATCATTTTAAAGAAAGATGATAGTGGAATCTTCACTTGGAATACATAGAGATGACAAAAATTTATATGATCTGCTGGAAACTGACACTCAGATCCATCTAAAAGTGAGGCTGCAAACATATGCACACGTATCTGGGAATAAGGCCTATTGATTGAAGATTTGTGTTGTCAGTCATATTTAAAGAAGATTCATTGATATCAAGGAGGCAAGTCCTTCACGGCTAACTTACGTCCTGTGGATTTCAGGGTCATTTTATATTAAACAAATGATGTGCCTGCCTTGGCTGCATCCTATGAAATCTTGGGGTTTATACTTAGGGGGAAAATAGCACTCTCTAGCTGAGGATTTTGAATATCTCTCCCTAAATGAAGTATCTAATTGGATGGAACCATAACAAAGTGGAATCATTGTGCTATAGTTGTGTAGTGTGAAAGTGCCTTCATTTTTGAATGGACGTCAGGCACTAAAACTACCAACATAAAATAACAAACATTTTTGTCATTATTGCCAAAAATAAACATATTTCTCACTAATATAATATTTCTAGTTTTGTATTGTATTTCTCTCTGGGTTTGTGTTTTCCTTTCTGGAAATTTAAATCTCAGACATTGGTTATATTCCTCCCTTTCCTCTGCTTTCCACTTTTGTAGGAATGTGTTCATTCTGCATTTTGTAGTTCATAATTCTCTCTCCATGTTTGAAGAACACCTGTTCCAGAGCCTCTCATTGTGGGATGTTAAGAAACCTTTAAGTAAATATTTGTAAGAAAATCTACTTCATATGTTATAGAAAGAAATATTAAAGTAACCCCACTTTTTTTTTCTCCACTAGATCCTGTGGGTGGGCTGGGTGGGGGCGGAGGCGGAATGTTGTTCACCATCTTGTAAATACTAATTACTTTGCTTGTGAGATAACACCACTATTTCTCAACAGTCCTAACAGTAGACATCCAAGAGATAATATATTAATTGTACGAAGAACTTGAGAAGCTCAAATAGTGAGGAATTTACATTTGTAGAACCAGAATGGGCTACTTGCCCTGGCAGCTTTCTAGCTGGCATCCACCCTATAGGCTTGGCATAAAAAGACTCATTTTCCTAAAGAAAAAAAAATAAAGGTCAAAAATTACTCTTTAGGAAGCTCTAAAATTGAGTCATTCATTAAATTAGGGCCACATTCGTTATGGTGTTTGCTACAGAGAAATGTGTACATGTGAGGAGAACTGGCTTCAGTGGGACACTGATTTCATGTCTGTCATTTATGCCCATAAACTCCAGAAGAATGTTGGTCAGTCAAATTGAATGCAGCAAGGCACAAACAGTAGATGACTAAAATTAATTATCTTGACCTTCAAATCTGTCCCATGAGCCAAGTGAAACTATTGTGGAGATGAGAGAAGCTGAGCATGAGATGGATTGATGTGAGTTGAAAGAAATGATGGTGAATTGAAATCGTACCATAATGTCAGTTCCTAAGGAAAGGGAGATAATATTGTTCAATGGTAGGGCACAGGACTTTGAAAAGTTTCTTTTTCTTTTTCGACCAGAATTCCTAGGATCTCCTAGGCAATATGGCCACCTGCACCACTGGCCATACAAGCTGGATAATTCTAGGGGTAGTAGTCACCCCAAAGAGAGTCAGTGTGATATAGTGGTTTGAATGTTGGACTACAACCCTGGAGACCAGGGTTTGGTTTGCTGCTCAGCTAACGAAACTTACTGGCTGGACTTGGGTGTATCACACAGTGTCAGCCTCAGAAAGCCCCATGATAGGTTCACCTTAGGGTTGCTGTAAGTTGGAAATGACTTGAAGGCACACAACAACAACAAGTCACTCCAAAAGTACTTTTTTCACAAGCTTGGTAGAACACATTCTTTATAAGGACATTCTTGCTTTAGCATTTCTTGTTGAAAGGAACTCAGGTAGCAAGTACAGAGAAAGCCTGATACCCTGAGCAGCCAATTGCCAGTCAGCACAAAAAGGGCTTTTTTAAATATGGCCACAGCAAAAGGAAAAAGAAGGAGATGATAGGATCTCTGCGCAGAGAAGATGGAGAATTATTGACAGGAGGAAGAGAAAAGGCAGAACTACTTAACACCTTCTTTGTCTCAGTTTTTTCCCAGAAGGATACAAGCACTCAACTTGGCGGTTGGGGAGCAGGGGAGGAAACAGGGGAAATGAGGCACATAATAGGTAGAGAGGTGGTACAGGAATACCTGGCCACACTGGATGAATTCAAGTCTCCAGGGCCAGATGAATTGCATCCTAGGATATTAAAAAAACTGGCAGAGGTCATTTCGGAACTGCTTGTTATAATCTTTGAGAAATCTTGGAGGACAGGAGAAGTTCCAGCAGACTGGAAGAGGGCAAATGTTGTCCCCATCTTCAAGAAGGGAAAAAAAGAGGACTCAAATAATTATTGCCCAGTCAGCCTGACATCAGTACCCGGAAAGATCCTGGAGCAGGTAATTAAGCAGTCAGTTTCTAATCACTTAGAAAGCAATGCGGTAATCACGAGAAGTCAACATGGATTTCTCAAAAATAAGTCATGCCAGACTAATCTTATCTCTTTTTATGATAGAGGTACTAGTTTGATAGATGAAGGGAATGCTGTGGATGTAGCATATCTCGATTTCAGTAAGGCCTTTGACAAAGTTCCACATGACTTTCTTGCAAAGAAGCTAGTAAAATGTGGGCTGGACAGGGTTATTGTCAGGTGGATCTGTAACTGGTTGACTGACCATTCCCAAAGGGTGCTCACCAATGGCTGCTTTTCATCCTGGAGAGAAGTGACTAGCGGGGTGCCACAGGGTTCTGTCCTGGGCCCAGAGCTGTTCAATATCTTCATCAACGACTTGGATGAAGGAATAGAGGGTATGCTCATCAAATTTGCAGATGAGACCAAAATGGAAGGGGTCACTAATATGCCGGAGGACAGGATCAAAATTCAAAATGACCTGGATAGATTGGAGAGCTGGGCCAAGGCTAACAAAATGAAATTCAACAGAGAGAAATGTAAGGTCCTACACTTAGGTAGAAAAAAAGGAATACAGAAATATAGGATAGGGGACACGTGGCTGGATAGCAGTAAGTGTGAAAGGGATCTAGGAGTCTTAATAGATCACAAGCTGAACATGAGTCAGCAGTGTGATGCGGCAGCCAAGAAAGCCAATGCAATTCTCAGCTGCATCAATAGGCGTGTGGTGTCTAGATCGAGGGAGGTACTGGTACCACTCTACTCTGCTTTGGTTAGACCTCATCTTGAATACTGTGTCCAGTTTTGGGCACCCCAATTCAAGAAGGACATGGTCAAGCTGGAGCAAGTCCAGAGGAGGGCAACCAAAATGGTGAGAGGCCTGGAAGCCATGCCCTATGAGGATAGACTTAGAGAGCTGGGTATGTTTAGTTTGCAGAAGAGAAGGTTAAGAGGGGACATAATAGCCATGTTTAAATATTTGAAGGGATGCCATGTAGAGGAGGGAGTGGGCTTGTTTTCTGCTGCTCCGGAGATCAGGACAAGGGGCGATGGATTCAAGCTGCAGGAAAGGAGATTCCACCTGAACCTCAGGAAGAACTTCCTGACGGTCAGGGCTGTCCGGCGGTGGAATATGCTGCCTCGGAGTCTAGTGGAGTATTCTTCTTTGGAGGTTTTTAAGCAGGGGCTGGATGGCCATCTGTCGAGAGTGCTTTGAGGGTGTTCCTGCATGGCAGGGGGTTGGACTGGATGGCCCATGTGGTCTCTTCCAACTCTACATTTCTATGATTCTATGATTCTATGAAATAGTGCCTGACTTATTCTAAATACAGAAATCAGTGGAAAGGGACTTGGCACATTTCCTACAGCCCCTGGCTTGTTCCCTGTCACTTGATAAACTGGTAAGGCACCAGACTGTTTATCCAACCTTGAGTTGCTTTTTGGCAATAGTCTCTCCACCTTTCCTTCTAATACTGATTCTCCATGATTCTTTTGGGCCACACATAATGCTCAAGTTTGTTTTTGTGGCTCAAATGTCCTTGATTGACATATCTCATAATTGCCCCCTCATCATGATCTTTTTAAATAGGTCATAAGCCATTCCACTGTGCAACATTATATACATATCTCTGCCATTTTTTGAAAGAGGAACGTGACTTTCCTATTTCCTTCCAGGCTGGCCTCACAGTCACTATCTCCTGGAAACCTATCACCATCACCCTGCCTTCTAGTCCCCTTTATATAATCCTTCCTTGGATTTCAGGTCCAAGTCACCTTACTATGGAATATTATGTGTCTTAGGCCATTTCTGGACAACGTTGCTATCCCAGGATAGGGACTCATTGCTGCCAGTCTGCAAGTTATGCTTTTACAGAACATCATCATGGTCCCACTTGCCTATGCATCCTCAGCCATTGCAATTGAGGGATCTTCCATTACCAGAAAAAATCCAGTAATGGCTCCTGATCACACAGCATTTCCATTGCTAGTGACAATGTGGAAAAGGAGAAAGCAGGATCTAAGCACTTTTTTCCCAGTGCAGCACAGGAAGTGGCCAGCTGCATTGTGGAAGGAAGGCACATGTCCCTCGCGCTACCCTTCTGTAGGTAGCCGGCCAGGTGTGGAGGGGAGCGTTCAGGTTGCTCTCCCATCCTGGCAGTGGGAGTCTCAGGACTTCAATGGGATGATGATAGAAAATGGTAAGGTGAAGCAAGGCCTTTAAGTTTTATCTTCTCAGTGGTAAGTGTGCCTTACACTTCCTTCAGGGTAGATAATGCAGTCTAAATTCATAGAATGATAGAATCATACAGTTGGAAGAGACCACAGGGGCCATCCAGTCCAACCTTCTGCTATGCAGGAAAAAACATTAAAGCACTCCCAATAGATGGCCATCCAGCCTCTGCTTAAAAATCTCCAAAGAAGGAGAGTCCAGCATATTCCACTGCCAGACAGCTCTGACCCTCAGGAAGTTCTTCCTGAGGTTCAGGTGGAATCTCCCTTCCTGCAGCTTGAATCTGTTGCTCCTTGTCCTAGTCTCTGAAGCAGTGGAAAACAAGCCCTCTCCCTTCTCGACATGACATCCCTTCAAATATTTTAACACAGCTATCATGTCCCCTCTTAACCTTCTCTTCTGCAGACTAAACATACCCAGCTCCCTAAGCCACTCCTCATACGGCATGGCTTTTCACGTTTACAGAATAACTAACAAGATAACTTTATTTAATAACAGACAGAATGAATGCTTTCAGGCTTCAGTTCTCAGGTTCAAACTATTAATATTGTTCTAACTAAGTCATGTCAGTTAGACCGTTTTGATTAGATCCACTCAAACACCCAATGCTCAGAAACTCCCCTCAGACATCTGACTCTTCCAACAATTTGGTTCTCAACAGACAGTCTCCAATTGACTCCTTAACCGACTTAACTATCAGAAGTAAAACCCTTTTTAAAAAGAATTTTGCTCCCTCACAGAGGCCCCTCCCTTCCCTCATAGTGTTCTCTGTGCTCGGATTGGCTGGCTGCTAGTATTCACTCCACCCCCCAGGAGCTACTAGCCAACATTCTATCAAATTAGCTTTCTCTTTAAACTGAGTTATGACATCGCAAGGAGGATGAGGAAGGGGGGGTCAACTTTTGGCCACTTCCAGGTTTACTTGTTTGTTTTTTGATAGGAGAGGAATTTGCATTTTTGACAAGACGTTGAAGCCCCTGGACCAGTGCAGAAGGAGATAATTTCCCCAGACCTGCTAAAATTGTCTGCCTCAGATTTAGTATTCATCATTATGTCAATTATCTGATGGGAAATAACAGCAAACGCACCAACAAAGCAATGAGGAAATAAATAGAGAATTTAGAAAACTAATTCCCTTTCTAACATATCTGTCTGCAATTATTTGCTTAGGCTAATGCACAAATATTCATTAACAGTTCTGGTGAGAGACAATATTCCTTCCAAACTTGACAAGCCAAGTGAACATGTGGTGTAACTTGCTAATTAGTAGCAATGTCATCCTTTGCTAATTGTGTTCTAGAAGTAATGAGTAATTTTAGCAATTTTCTTTCTGCTGCAAGAAAGTCTTTGAAAACTGCACAGTTTTTCGAGACTATTCACAGTTTGTGACTTGCTCAAAACAAAATTCACATGTGGCATTATTGTGAAGCAAACTGTATTTTCTTGTACAGAAATATTGTTTTCTGTGCAAAAAAAAAAAAGTTGTTCCTTAGGAAGAAAATGATGTAGTTGAAGGCTTATTCTGCACAGGATTTACACCTGTTGTAACCTGTATTTGTAGCAAAAATAGCACTTTTTTCACAGATAACAGCAATTACCTGTGTAAATTTTAGGCAGATGTGCAAAAGTATGCATCCCAAACTTGGAAGATTCTCATCAGTCCAGAATTTTCCTTGTCAAAGTTTTCCAATCTTCAGTATATACTTTTTTTTACATTTTCTCTTTGAAATACTAATATTGTATTACTAATAATAAATATTGCTGTCTTGTCCTTTTCTCTTTATGGATCCAGGTGGGGAACAATAACAAATTATATAACATAACTGAGAATATTCTTTGATGAGGTGAAGGAGAAACAAAGGCCATTTCCGCACGCGGCAAGGGAATCACTCCCTGCTACTACTCACCAGATATTCTGTGGGTCCGGTCCGGTCCAGGGTGAGGAGGAACTGTGCATGATCATAGATCCGCACTGCTCCGGCGTCCAAAATGGTGGCTTCCAGTTGGTTGTGGGTCTCAACCAACCACTGAAGCTCGCCAGCCTAAAGCCTGCCCTCTGCAGATCGCAGGCTCGCATTGGTGCGAGCCTGCGAATCTGCATCGGAGAGCAGGCACACAATGGTGCGCACCGGTATTTTGAAAGACCTGAAAAATCAGGTTTTTCAAAAACACAATTGAGGATCACTTGGGGTCGCTCTGGAGCGGACTGAGGTGCGGATCTATGGTAAGTAGTCTGGACCCAGTCCGCTCCAAGGTGCAGACGTCTTCCGTGGAGGACACACTGCACCGTTTTATTTGCCTCATGTGGAAATGGCCAGTGTCTCCAAAAATTAGCTCTTCTTTGAGTGAACCTCTCTCTCTCTCTCTCTCTCTCTCTCTCTCTCTCTCTCTCTCTCTCTCTTTCTTTCTTTCTCATTCTCAATGTAGAATAGTTGAGGAGTAAAGTCTGGAATGACGTTTTTCAGCTTCATTCTGCTAAGGCTTTTAGTGGAGGAATTTATCATTTAACTGAAATTTACATGGCAATTTAACACTAGCTTTGACAGACAATATTTTCCCCACCAATGTAAATGTAATTTAATTAGATTTTTAATACATTAACCATTTTTGACACTCTCCAGATCTGTGAGAATGGACATGATGGATTCACTCTGAAAGTTGAACCAAAAGAATTCAGTAAGCAACCCTAAATCTAGCACATCACTAAGTACTATAACTTTCCTTAATTCTAAGAACAAGGTTTGGTTGCATCCCACCCTCTTGAAGATTTCAAATGGATTTCAAAGCAGGATGAAAGAATTAGAAGTGCAATAATTGAAACAGGATAATGAAAGGGGCGGGGTTAATGTCACCTCCTTTTCCTGCAAGAAGCCTAAAGTGGTTTTAGAAATATAAATTCCAACACAGGCCTTCCATGATTTTGCTAAGTCTATCTGTGCATCTCTCTCTTCTCCTTTTTGCTCTTTCCTCTGTTATGTATGGTTCACTCTCATACATGTAAATTAAATGCCATACAAGATTTAGAATAAATAAAATATTCACATTTGGAATTATAGCCAGTGCAAGGATTCAATTCTGTCAGCCTCTGGGATTACTTTGATGCAAGCCTGCTGTAGAACATGGCAACCTAACACCAGGCACAGCATGGTGAAATACTATATTACTACCAAGGAGACACTTTAGTGGAATAACCTGGCACAGTGTTATAATCTGGCACTGAACCAGAACATCCATTTTAATAGAGAAAACTAACCTGCATTGTTTATCAAATCATGTTAAAATCTGGATCAGCTTGACCTTATCAGAAGACACACAGTCTGTTATTATTTCTCATTTCATGACATCTCACTGAGCCTAACACAGTATGATTATATAGATTTAAGAAAAAGGACACTGCAATTAATCAATGGAAATTTTCCAAAGGTGAACAGAACAGTTAGAACAATGTGTCAAAGCCTGTCAATATGTTCACTTAAAGGCTTAAAAGGTTTATTAAGAAACACACAGCACTAGCTGTTGAATGAATTGTTTGTCTTTTGGTTATGCTAGAAAGAAGAATACAGGCCACATACATTTTCATTTGTACATCAATTTAATTTTAAGTGACCACTTGCCCCTGAGAACATTTTCTTTACAGGTTGTGTTCAACCCTTCTAGATTAAAGAGTGTGTATTAATTTCTTTAACATCCTATTACCAACATCTTCAGTAGCTTCGCGTAAGATGAATCCTCTTGGATAAGTTCAGAATTCTGTTTCCCACAAAGTAGCCACACATACATTTATGAAAGCCCAACAGAAGGGCTAAAACCACAGATACTCATGGCGTCTGAAAGCATGTGGAGGCTGGTTGTTGACATCCAAGTTATTGACTACTTGCAACATCTCACCGCAGTCAATTCTTCATGTTTTTCCATGACAGTCAATTCTCCTGTTTTGAAGATGTATCAGACTCTTGTATCTTTTTTTTTCCCTAGAGGAATCCCAAATCAGATATGAACATCAAATATTAGAATATTCCAGTAGTTTCTATATTAACTACAATTAACCCTGTTACAGATTAACTTGTTCCCAATTATTCTATATTATCTTAAGTAAGCTTAGTTCTAGATTAGATAATGAAATAATAGATTCTCTAGTGTCTGTTGGTGAAATTCATATGAGAGTTGTAATGAATCCATCCTGCATATCAACAATGTTGGAACTGTTTGGGGGATAAGGATTTATACCTTAGATAGTTTCTTAATATTTCAGACTAAAATCTGGAGTAAATTCTGCTGACATGGAAGCTACCAGCCAACACTAGTGGAATGTCCCTGCATATTGTAAAATGAGGATTAGAATCTGCTTGGGAGAAAGATACTGAAAAGGAACATAATGTGTTTCTTGTATTTGTTGTTGTTGTTGTTGTTGTTGTTGTGTGTGTGTGTGAAAACTAAGGCAATAACTACATTGCACTAGTACTGTAACACAAATGATAACTTCACTCATCCTATAGAACAACTGTAATTTTTGTTTCTCTTTATAATTACAGAACAGGTGTGACTAAATGTAGACAGAGTTACAGGATGTGTGTGGCCTCACTACTTATGTGTGCTTTGCATCATAGGCCAGAGACCTGGAACATTCTGATTTACTAAAAGTAATGATGTCACTTCCTTTGAATAACATGAAAGTAAATAATTGCATTGAAAATGTAGCCATACTGCTAAGAAATGAACTCTTTGATGTCTTGAAATTGTAACTAATTATTTTTGAAAAGTAACTTTCCAAGCTCTGTTTAAGAGGATATGGCCTTGTCTTATCTTTTTTCTCCTTGGGTACATTACCAAAGTACAGAGAATATACTATCAGGACATTAGCCTTGGGAATCAGAAATCAAGAACATGAGTTTTGATGTGATTTTGATGCTTCAAGTGAATTGGATGACCTAAAGATGGTAGTCCACATGCTGGTAACCTCAAGACTGGACTTCTGCAATGCGTTCTACATTTGGTTACCTTTGTACCAAGTTTGGGAATTTCAGCTGTTCCAAAAATGGCAGCCAGAGTGATTACAGGTACATTGAGGACTGAACATATCACACCGATATTAAAATCACTCTTCTGGCTGCCAATTAGTTTCTGTGCAAAGTACAAAATATTGGTTAGTACCTTTAAAGCCCTACACGGTTTGGGTCCAAGTTACCTGCAGGATTGCCTCTTCCCATACAATCCTCCCCATATACTCAGGTCCTCTGGAGGTGATTTACTTAAGCCAACCAGAACTATACTGGCAACAGCCACCCAGAGGACCTTCTAGGTTGCTGCCCATAGATGGTGTAATGACCTCCCAGAAGAGATTAGACAGCACAATAGGCTGTCTGAATTTTAAAAAAGTACTAAAGACTCTTCTGGCAGGCCTACCCAGTCTATTTTTAATTAGAATGTGTTTTAATAATGTGTTTTAACTATGATATTTGTATTTGTATTTTAAAAAAAGTATCTATTTTTAGTATATTTTAATATATGGTATATTTTTAATTGCATTTTAATCCATGGTGTACCCAGCCTTGAGCCTTGGGGAAAGGCGGGTAAAAAACTAAACCAAACCATTATTATTATTACTTCCTTGAGCCTTAGGAAGAGGCGGGTAAAAAATAAAAAACCATTATTATTATTATTATTATTATTATTATTATTATTATTGTTATTGTTATTGTTATTATTAAAAATCTAATACTTTATTTATAATCAGAAACCCAACTCTCCACAACCGAAATTTATTTTCCTCTGCTGGAATTCTGAATTTAAGTGATGAAAGAACTTCCACTAATTTTGAAAAGGGATTTTTCCATGCCATCCTTATCGTGTTCTTCCCACCTTGATGTCAACAGATGCTTCATGTGTGAACTAAAAATGGCTCTTAACTGCAACTTTCATGTGGAAAGACAAACTCAATAAAACTGGTTTCCCACTCTTATAAATGTATTATGAACCTGGACTGTCTTAATGGCTCAACTATTTATTCATCTGGGAAACAGTTCTGTCCTCTTTCGACTTCTTGGTGTTATTCTTTTCAGCAGTTTGAAGGGGAAGAGCTCATACTTCATCAGCAGAATAAAATCCTCCCTTCACTGATGTTGAAAAAAAATGTTTGCATAAACAACTGACGTCTCCAAAATGGGTCAATGGTTTTTCATATTTGTCCCTGACAGACAATATTCAATGCCTTCAAAAACATAGCTAGCACGGTTATATTGCAATTATAAGACTCTTTTAACTGACCCTGTTAAATGGGATACATATGTATTGGTGAGCTTTCTTTTTCCGGGCTTTGTTTTATTTGAACACAGTGCTTCTAGCAATAAAACTGTCAGAAGATGGAGGTTCAAACCCCAACTCATCTATGAAATCCACTCATAGACCTTGGGCTAGCTACTCTCCTTCATCCTAACACAGATCACAGAGTTGATGTGAAGATTAAAACACTTTAGTTGTATACTGCCTCTGACTACCTTGAAAGAACGATAGGGTTTAAATGCACTAAGTAAATACATCATGAGGAAAACAAAATAAAACCCATGTACAACACATATCATAAAGTACAGAAATCAGTTTCCTTTCATGATTAATTGTACACTTAAGTAAGAAAATGCTTTCCAGGTTAATAAGGGGCTTTTAATGGCCATTCATCATTAAAGCTGTACCTTCACAGTCTGTGTTTATTAATTTGTGAAAGCAACATGAAATTCCTGTGACTATAGATTGGTTATAACAATCCCCCTACGTTTTCAAAATAGATACACTACCTAGAAGTGAAAGTTAAATTTGAATAAAGTTGTTTTTTTAAAAAAATGTTCCAATCATGTTGTTTCCATTTTTTAAACTTACTGATCAGTGTGAACAAAATATTTCACCCATATTTCATAATAATTTACCTGGGGACTGTATTTCATCTTCTTCCAAGGTCACTGAGAGGAAGCTAAAGAGAAAAACTTATAACTTCGTCCCCATTTCTCCCAGCTATCTCCTGAGCTGTGGAAAAATGGAAATATAACTTCATTTCCCCCTCCTTTCCTTTTTTTACAAAAGAAAATCTGTCAGTTCAACTCTTCCAACCAGCTGTTATACGAATAGCATCTAACTGCTGAAGGAACTGTGCCAATGATGAGTGAATGCAGCATGACAACTGGTTGAAGCACTGGGTTCATAAAGAAAGAAAGAGAGAGAGAAGTGGTAAGTGATAGACCCAAGCAAGAAGAGATGAATGCAAGCACGATGAAATTCTAGAATTTTTATTGGCCTGGGAAGGGGAGAAGTGATAATGTTAAATGTAATCAGCTGGGATGCTGTGACAACTGTGCTACAAAAACGGTAGCTGTAATAAATTAGGATATCTGGTCACTCCTAACTATAAATATTCAGCAGTTGGAGCCTGGTTGATAGCTTTGTTGATAGAACAGAATTTGGCACCCACTTTCTTTATGTCATGTTGGCAGAAATAACTTTCAACTCCTATTTGTTTGGGCAGGATGGAGAGACACCTGTAAAACAGACTTTTGCTGGACAGACAGTTGTCCCAAAGGATTTAGGAAATCTTGCCTTAAAGTAGGCAGATGATCCTGTGAGTATCTCCCAGGGGAGGATGGCCAGACACATTAAGAATTGGGGAAAATGTCTATATCTATTACGCTTGAGACAATAGATGGATAGATAGATAGATAAACAGACAGACAGACAGATAGAGATAGATCTGAGGAGAGGGGAATGGGGAGCATCTTTTGTCAGATCAGAAATTATGAATTGTTCAGGCACCAGCTGTGACAACTGTAATGAAACTTTAACTGTGCCAGAATGTTCAGTAATATATTAGTGTTTAATTGATATTATAGTGATTCACGATGACTAACTTTGTCTATTTTTTGGAACAATTCTGTGTCAGACTCTTTGATGTTTAGTGAGAAAGAGAAATTGGGCAGATGCTGCTCCCTCATTGTTGATAGGTTTGAATTTTAGCCTTTTTGAAAAAGAGTTATGTGATCTCAGTTCTGGCTTCTGAGGTATTTACACCTGGAACAGAATTTCCACATATTTTTGTCCATCTAAAACAGGGGTGAACCACTTCCAGATGACTGGGATCTGAACAAAGGTTCCACAGTATGGCCATTTCCGCACAGGGTGAGGGAATCGCCCCGTGCCGGTACTTACCGGACTTCTTGGCTCCACGCTTGGGTCCAGGCTGGTCCGGAGCAGTGCGTGGCTGCCGCTCTGCACTGTTCCGGGGACGAAAATGGAGGCTTCCGTTTAGTCGAGGCTCTCCACCAACCGCTGAAGCTCGCCAGCCTAAAGCCCGCCCCCGGCAGATTGCAGGCTCACACTGGTGCGAGCGTGCAAATCTGCACCGGAGTGTGGGCATGGAGAGGCGCTCTGTGTGCTTTTGAAAGACCTGTTTCAAGCAGTCTTTCAAAAGCAAGCTGGACGACCACTTCGGGTCGTTCCAGAGCGGGCTGAGGTGCGGAACTACACTAAGTAGGTCTGACCTAGTCCGCTCCCAGGTGCAGACGTCCTCCCTGGAGGATGCTCTGCACCGTTTCTTTAAGCCCATGCAGAATTGGCCTATGTCAGGGAAGTGCACTTACAACCCAACATGCATCCCAAAATTCTGACTTAAAAGGGGCCTATCATTGCCTCTTGGGGTTGTGGGGGGCAATTTTCCCATATTTTTCATCTCCCTGAACTGTGCTCCCCCAAAATCTCAGAAGTGACCAGAAGTCATTCCTGGTTTTGAAGAAAATTTCTTTGGGCCTCAATCAGCCCGCAGCCCAGTGACAATTACTCCTGTGCCCATAGGTTAAGACAAAATAAAGCTAAAACCATTTATAGTGCAATAATTAAATCCAATTAAATAAGCAATTAATTTTTCTAAAAAAAAAGGCTAATTCAAAACAGCAGCCACCGGGGAGGCCCTCTCCAGTGGTCTCACCAAACATACCTGTTATGGTGGTTGAGACCAACAGGAAGCCCTCACTTGAGGATCTTAAAATTCAGGCAGATTCATTTAGGAAGATATAGTTTTTCATGTGGTCTGAACCCAAAGCATATAGAGCTTTGTAGGTTGTAATAGGCATTGCAAACTGTGCTGAGAAACTGGCCAGTATCCTAACAGTCTACAACATTGTTAGGTATTATCCCCAACATTTTGGTCCTTCCCACCCTCCCACATGTGAATTAGCAAAGGATAATCTTAGCTGTCTCGAGAAGCAGCAGTGTATAGCATCATATCTAAAGCTGATAGTTTTTGTTTCTGGTAGAAGTGCTCAATTAGTGATCAATTATCATTAAGCATGAGTAATACATGTTTACATGAGTAAGCTGTAGTGAGCTTTGGGATAATATCTTCCACATACCCTCCCTTGGCTTTTGTATATAACTCACATTGTCCTTGTCAATAATTTAAAAAGCGGAGTGGTGGTGGTCATCAGTGTCAGGAGACCCTGACAAGGAGAATCATAGAGGAATAAGAAAACTTTCAGTTTGGGACTTATATCCATATTACACTGCACTGTAAGAGTGTATAGTGCTATATTCCATTAGAACTGCCATAGCAATATCTTATGGAATCCTTGGTTTTGCACTTTAGAGAGAGGCATTTAGAATTTTCAGCCAGAAAGTTCTTGCGCCTCACTGAACTACAAACCCCAGAATTCCACAGGAAACTGCCATGGCAGTTTAAGTGGAATATAGCACTCAAATCATGTACTATAAGGACTTTACCCTGCATGCAGAAAATACCAATTTACTGAAAGAAAATAATTTTCTGCACAGAAAACAAGCTTCCTACACAGAAAACAGTATTTATTTATTTATTATGCGCAAAAGAAAAAAAGAAAAGAAAATGCTTTTCATGAAACAATTGCTTTTCAAAAAATAAAAAGTGCCATGCAACGCATGCAGTAATTCTACTACCTGTCCTTACATTGAGATGCAGTATTTTTGAAATGTGTGGATTCGATGTCTCTTATTCTTTTTCTTTCTTTTTCTTTTTTTGTTTCTTTCTTTGTTTCTCCCCCAAGTACTTCATACATGTATTTGCCTTGAGAAATTCAAGGATAATAACAGCCATTCATTCAAAAGGAAATTAACAGAAAGGAAATATCTCTTTATTCCTCAAAGCTTGTGGAATGGGAGTAACACAGAGGCTGAAGGCTTGAGGAGGAGCCCAAAGAACTGGTCAGTACAGAGATAAAAGGCTCTGGTGGCACCTTGGTGGTGGTGGTGGTAGAGGTAGTGATGATTTAGCTGAAACAGACAAAAAGGGCCATTTCCTCACTAGACTATTATAGTGTTATTCCACTTTCAACATCCTACGGAATCCTGGTGTTTGAAGGTTGAAGTCTCAAATACCCCTCCCTAAACTGCAAAGCCTAGGATTCCATAGGATGTTGAAAGTGGAATAATAGCACTATAACAGTCTAGTGCAGAAATGGCCAAAGTTAACATTAAAAAGCTGCTAAACTAACAATTGTATTAAAAACAGTTTTAAAACATACAGTTAAAAATAACAAAGGCCCTTACTGCACCAAGTCTCTATAGCGTGTCGTTCTGTTTCAATCCCAGCATTGCCATTTCCATGATGGTATCAGGTTCTAAACACCCTCTACCGCACTCTTTTGACTTCAGCAGATGAGTAGCGTTATTGGCCCTGGTGTTCCCTCTGCATTACAGTATCATTGGCAAATCCTTTTCCTTTCCTTTTCCCCATCCCACAGTTCATTTTTTAAAATAAGCCACACTAGCACAGCAACATTATAATGTTATGACACTCACATACGCTATTGCATTTTTGCACTATAATGCTAAACAAACAAACAAACAAACAAACAAAGGAGACAGTTAAAATAAACATGGAGAGATGATAGATTCTGAACTTGCCACAGCATGGGAGTAGCTGAGGAAGGGATGACCTGGGCACACCCACACCCCACCTACTCCTGGATTGGCAAGAACGGGACCCTTTTCGCACCTTACCCTTTCGCGGAGCGGGGGTGCAGGGCTCGAGCAAGCAGCCTCCAGCGAGAGGCTCTCGCGTGCTGGTCCCATGGGCTCCGCAGCTGCTTCCTGGTCGTGTAAGCACCCCGCCTCTTCTTTTCGCAGTGCAGCCTGGGACCTTTCCCAGGCTGCACTGGACAGGAAGCGTGACCGGCCCAGCTCCCGAGGCTCCACACACAAGGTAAGTGCGTGTGGAGCCCCAAAGCGATGTGTAACCGCACAGTATTTTCAGCTTTAAGCCAAAAATGAAAAAATGCATGCGCGGTCCGTGTCAGGCCCTTGAGTGTCACACAAACGTGAGTGCATCGTGTGGACCACTCCTTACATTTACGGGATGCTCAAGGGGCCCTTTCGCATCAGAAATGCTGTGCGAAAAGGGCCCAGGAAATGCTATCAAAGCAATATTGGGAAACCACACTCATCCAGCTGACAGGATTATGGTGGAAAAGGGGTCCCTTACTGTTTTTTTTTCCCCCAGCAATAAAAAAGGGCTGGTTTGCAATGCATCAGAACACAACAGCAGCTGTTTAGTGATGATATCATATGATAGCATGGGTTCTGGACTGAGAACAACATGTTGCTCTGGCAGGATGACAACTCTGTGCAGCAAGGGCTAAAAAGAAGCACAATTAAAAACAGTATATTACTGTCTAAAAGCCAGCGTGCTGTAGTGATTTGACCATTTGACTATGACTCTGGAGACCAAGGTTAGAATCTCTGCTCAGCCATGGAACCCCACTGGATAACCTTGAGCAAGCCTAAGCCTTAGAGGAAGGCAATGGCAAACCCTGTCTGAGCCAATCTTGCCAAGGTAAACTCCATGATAGGTGCATCTTAGGTTCACAAGTCAGAAATGATTTGAAGGCACACAGTAACAACACTACCTTATTAAAAGCCTTTCTTTAAGCCATTCAGTTCATTTATGCTGTCAGAGTAAGTCTGATTATGGAATGACTTCCTCATGCAGAGTTAACTGATGTTTACTTTGGTGTCATTTTACTGCCAGAATTTTATATTTTGCCTTCTTCTTCTTGTTATTTGCCATCAAGTTGACTTCAAATTATGGCAACCCTACAAATGAGAGATCTCAAAGAACTTTAGTCAACAACTGCCCTGCTCAGGTCTTGCAGACTCAGGATTGTGACTTCTTTGATTGAATCAATCCATCCATTTTACTCTTTTCCTACTGCCTTCCACTTTACCAAGCATGATCATCTTTTCCAGTGAGTCCCATAATCTCATAATAGATCCAAACCACAAAAGTCTAAGCTTAGACATCTTTGCTTCTAGTGAGAACTTTGTTCTAAGATGTATCCATTTGTCTTTTTAGCAGTCCACTGTATCTGTAGATCGCCTCTCCAGCAACACCTGAGCTGGATTATCTTCCTATTAGCAATCTTCACTGTCCGGCTTTCACAACTATACATAGAAATCCAAAATGTGATCGCCTGGGTGATCTGATATTTAATGATATGTCTTTACACTTGTGTAATTCCTTTACGGCTGTCTTAAAATAATTTCTAGACTCTTCAATCTAATTTAGTTCACCTCTTCATTTTTACTGTTAACAGAATAGCTTTTTTTTCCTGTCTTTACTAAAGCAAACTACTCCATGATGCTGAGGTTCTTTGCTGGCACTGGAAGAACACTGGGCCACTGCAAAAGAGTTCATGGTGACCAGGAATAAAAGAAGACAAGATTTCAATACATTAAAATAAACCTGCAGAAGAGAGAATTTCAGCAGATACACATCTCTCCCTTTCATGGTAAGTGACATTTGCCCAGTTTCCCAGCTTCTGTACAATGATTAAAGTTAGATACATCCTGATCTCCTTGGGGTGAGGTAAGCCTCATCCAAGACAGCCCTTTAACATTCTCTAAAATTGTGTCAGTGACTCTGCTTTGATCGTCCTGATGTGTAGAGATGGGCTGTCAATTCACTTTCACAAGTCATAACTTTGTCTATAAAATCAAATCCATTTAAGCAGTTGGTGCTAAATTCCCTTTTATTTTTGCTAAAACAAACATCTTGGCACTTTGAAAATAATGAGTTTTTTTATTTATTTATTGAAAGCTATTTCCCATATGGCTTAATAAACACATTGAATGTGTTTCAAACATCCTTTCACTCCCGCCACATACCCACTATTCCCTGAGGAGGATAGGAATTAATCACACCTGGGTTTTCCTCAATCACTGTAGCAACATGTGCTATCAGGAGAGATTAAAAATCTCACAGACAGGAGAATTTGCTTTGCTTTGGATGTAATTAATTTTAAAACCTTCCCTGTGTATTTTGTTCTCTTGTAATTTCCTAGCAAAGTCAATTGTATTCTTTCTCACCAGTTTTGGTGGTTGTGCTATTTCTGACCTGCATTTAGATGCCAAGAACCTCTTGTTAGGAGAATATTTTGTTGCAAATGACTTGTACAAGCCGGTGTCTGGGCTTTAAAGATAACCAGCAGGTACTTAAAGAGATGTGATCAAAGGTAAGTAATATGCCTGGCAATTCAGTCCTCCCTTCTCTCCTCTGAAATGAAGTGCACATAACTCTTGTGAACATAGAGGACAAGAATTTGTTTAGCAGTAAAGCAAGTCCCAGAATAAAAAGGAGGCGAGCTAATGTACATTGTGGAAACAGGCAGTAAAAACAGAATAAGAGTTTTATTTTTAAAAATCTATCTAATTATATCTCCAATTTTCTTCATATTCAGAATTGAAAGAAGCAGAAGTTTTTAAAAACCAAATCTGAAAGTGAGATAATGTGAGATCAATAGAAAAATTCAGGGCGCTTGAGTGCTTTCCTTTTAAATCTCTGGGTTGGAATTCTGGAGTATTTGGCCAAATTAGGTTTGTTACATATTCATATTTAAATCCTGTATGATAGTTAGGTAGAACAGGGTCCTGCCCATGCTAGCAACAGTTGCACCTATTGAATCTGGCCAATATAAATGAAAGCAGAGCAAAATTTCTAAATTTATCAAAATGTGCAAAGCACATCTTAGAGATGGAATTCTGGTGTGTTTCTGTTTGGAATTTTGTCTTGAAGGTACCCACTGGAACTTGGGGAAAAAAGCAAACACAAAAACATCGTTCCAAACTTTGTGATATCTGCCAAAGTTTGCTGATGAATTACTGCAGCCCATCTTTGGGTTCCAGTAAGTACCCTGTCAGGTATTTCAGCTGTTTTGACTTAAAATTGGGCACTGGAACTTGAGTGACAAACTACAAATCTCCTGATTTCTGGGTTACTTATGGAAGGCCATCTTTTTCATTTTTAGTGATGACTCTACAACGTAACACTATAACTTGGACAACAACCCAAACCATTCTGGCCAAGACAGCCTATGTCTTGGCCTATGTCTCCAACTGCACAGTTCCCCTGGGTGCTGCTTCCACCCCATGCAGAAGGCAACTTCTCAGTAATATACATGCTTTCGTGATAATTTAGTGTCCGAGGAAGGATGCAGGGAGACCAGAAAGCATTCAGCTGCTCTTCTGTAGCCAAGAGGAAACATCTGTTACCCTACTGGATTTCCAGTGAGTACACAGCTGGTGTTCCCTCCTGGCAGTAGATAGGTGGGTACCCATGCCTCTCCCAGACTCTAAATGGTCATCCCATACTCTTCAATAAATGGTCCAATGTGGAGGAGGAAGTGGTGGCTCCTAAGGAAGACCTGGAAACCCCATTGTGTATATATATCACCAAAAGGTTACCAGCCTCTCTAAATGTTGTGGTGTTGACCATCATATCTTATTGAATTATGGTGGCCACAGAAATGCAGATATTCCCTTTTATTATTGCCTTCTATTATTATAAAATTTTATATAGAATTTCTTCTGTTTAGGGCCATACACTTAGGTTTCCTAGATACTGCCAAGACCCACATATACTCAGAGTCTGGAAAAGTTATTTTAGCCATGCTAGTAAAGGATTGTGGAAATTGAAATACAAAAAGTGACTTTTCCAAAGCCCTACACATGCTGCGTTTTATCAAGATTCCTCTATAGCCGGTATACCCTTAAAGCACTTAGTTTGTTTGTATACAACCTTGGTAAGTTTTTCTTTCTCAAGACCTTAAGAGCATTTAAAAATCCATTTAGCTGTATTGTGCAAGGAGAAGTTTTGAAACATGCAACAGCTGTTAGTACCCAAAGGCTGGAATTCAGTTAGGAACATCAGCATGTGTAGTGTGTAGTGTCATTATACGTGCTGATGTACCTTTTTTTCTATAGAGGTTGATATTTCCCTCTTTTCTGAACAAAACTCAAAGCCTCCCTCAACTGATTGTAAACCTCCAAAGCTGCCTTGCACAGGCATTAAGTGTTTTACAGCAAGCAGACAGGATTGGAGAAGCATCTAGCAACCCCACCACCTCTACCATCAGCATAATGCACAATGATTATAGAAACACTGAGAACTTCAGAGGATCCCTGTGGATCTCTGTGCTTATGTCATCCTTGCATGTCTGGCTGTGAGAGAGGTTGCCAGACTGTCTCTGATCCTGCCTGCTCACTGTGAAGCATACATCTGCATGCAGATATTTATACTATGAGGGAATGTTGGATTGAGGCCAAGAACAGGGACCTTAAGCCCTTACCACACTATGCCACAATCCTGCTCATCCAGCCACGATCCTGGCAATGGCATTAGCATTGCTGGGATGGGACCAGGACCTGAACGCTCCCCACCACACTGGTCAACTGCCGGTGGATGGACAGTGTTTAGGACATGCTTCTTCCTTCTGCACTATAGGCAGCCTTTTCCTGTGCTGTACCATGGAAGGAAGTGCTTGATAACACTTCTGCCCTTCCCACATGCCAGCAGCCAAAAGGATCATTGCACACAGAGAGGCCATTACTGGATTTTTTCCAGTAATGGTATATGGCATGATCACAATGGCTGGGGACATGATAGCAGTGGGACTGCAATGATGTTGTGTGATGGCATGCATTGCAGACTGGCAGCAACATGTCCCCATGCTGGGATGGTGTCGTCATGTGATAAGGGCCTTAAAAGTTTAACCAAAGAAGAATATATATACCCAATCTCACATGAAATCTTATGGTGCAATGGGATATCGTTTTCATCCTCTCCCCTCTGCATCCCACTCCCAAATTTCCAGAGTCCTTTTAGGGGCACATAGGGCAGCATTGATTCCTCCAGCAGGATTAGTTCTGCTAATGGAGAGATATCATTGAATTCAAACCCTACTTTGTGATATTCCCATTCCTATTTTTTTAAGTGACTGATAAATAGATTGGGAGTATCACCTTGAGTTTTATAAGAGATCACATGAAGATAATATATTTTATTATGCTAAATACACAATTCGTCAGGTGGCCTATGAAGAAATATTCTTCTTCAGTCATTCCAGCTGACTCCACAGAAGCTGTCTGCCATTTCAGAACACCCAGCAATTTTAAATAAAAATGCTATTTTGGGGTTTTGCCTACAGTATCTTATCTACCCATTTAAACATATACATGAATCATTAATGTGATCAACTTTTCCTGTAAGAAAGACTTTGCCAGCATAGTTATTTTAAGCTCTTGCTTCTGTTAAAATGGAAAAAAAAATAAATGTGGGTGTACATACAGATGAAGGAGGGTTATGTAAAATAGTCTTTTATTTTGCAGTGTGGGGTGTCAGCTGCTGAATGGTTCTATGGGGAAAAGAGGCTTCTTTGTTCAAAAGATTCATATTTGCTTGTAAACACACAGACTTACACCCTAACACCCTCTGCGCCTTGATCAAGGAAGATTTCCTTTATTCTGCATGAAAGGCTAAAATCAATTAATGTGTGTGTATGTGTGCATGTATCATTTTCCAGACGTTAAATTAACAAAGTGTCAGATATCAGCATACCTTCAGTGTATCTTTTTCTCTTTTGCTACTGAGAGATTGATAGGAACAATTCAATAGATATGATCTCCAACTGTTTTCTGGATCCTAATTCTGTCAGATTACAAATCAAATAATCTAGTAGGAGAAAAAATAACTATGAATTGAACAATAATAGTAAGGATCTCTTGGGGGGGAAAGGAAATGTTAGTTTTATGGAACTTCAATTCAACAAGCGAGGGTGAAAAAAAAGATAGCCTTCCTTCAATAGATCTAGTGTTTATCGTTGATTTCAAGCCCATTCACCAGTCTTGAATTGACCCATGACATTATTCTTCCATAGCAAGGGTCTCTCCAAGTTCCTTCATCAACCCTGGCATGCCGGGTGTCTCTTTGTTCTAATCACTTTGTGGATTATGCTTCATAACTTATGACAGGCACCTAGTAGAAAATCAGTCACGCAGGAAGGGCATCACCCTTGTGGCAGGAGCATCCAGATTTCTTTGGCAGTTTTTATTATCATTTCAATCTAATCCCACATAAGAGAGAGAACTTTGGTCAATCTTTTCCCCCTTTTCTGTTTAAGGCAATTCCCATTTCTGCTTGACATGCTAATTGAAAAGTTAGCAGGGTCTGCAGATGTGCCTTGAAAAATGTAAGAGAGTTGTAGCCCAGTTGAACTGTAACATCACGTGGCTTTGTGTCTAGTTTAACATGGCTCAGAGATGAAGGAAAGGAATGATTAGTGCTGATCAGCCAGAATTTAGGAGTATATTGTGTTACTAAGATCTCTGGACAGTAGCCAGTGGGATGCTGTTCAAACTATGACTTTGCTCTTTTGTTCCCACAAGTTATCTGGCAAGGATGTCAGAAGAAGGCACACCAAAAAAATGATTGCAGATGGAAATAGTTCAAGATGACCTCTGGATCATGGGCATGACATTCTGGAGGGATGTGTGTGTTTGCGCGCACACGCGCACATGTGTGCATTTCTTTTTCTTCTCGGGCAGGGAAAAAGTAATGATGACAGTTGGGAGAACCTTTGTTTGTCTCCCACTTGAAGATTAGATAAGATGATGTCTTTTGAAGTGAGTTGAAAAAGGAGAGAGAGAGAGAGAGAGAGCAAGTGAAACAGAGAGAAGACCTTAAACCTGGGAAACATTTTGTCCTGAATCTTATCAGCATTCACCTCAAGGCTGAGACATTAAGAGGGATGCTATTATTACATGCAGAGAAATTATCTCAGGCAACTTGTGTAACCGGTCTTTTTATCTTCCGAGGCTAAAGCTTTTTGACCATGTTTCATATCCTTAAACTGTCCATCCATTGTTGTTATGACATTTCGTTATCTCCAAAAAGGCTGATTAGTGAGCCATGATCCTCTGTTTGTACAATGTCAGATACTGGCCTGCTTTCTATTTTCCCTTCTGAGATCTTTAGAAGTTGAGGGTTTGTTTGGTTGTTTTTTCTTCTTTTTAGTAAATGGCTTCTTCTGAGGTAAGGTCTGAGCAAGATGACGAAGGATGGGAAAGATTCAGCTAAAATTCACTTTGAGGATGAAAGGACTGTGAGCGTACACAGAGCTACCCACTAACAGAGAATTCATCTAATATAAATGCAGACATTCCTACACAGTAGAACAGTGCTTTAAACCAGAGGTTCTCCAACACTATTTACAATTAAAGAATCAATTTATCAAATAAGTAGTAAATTAATTTGACTAATACAAGTTTATAAATGTTTTGATAATATAAGTCTGCAAGCAAGTATCTAATTTCCCTTGCTGCTTATTTCCCTCTTTCCCTTTAATGGAGGAACTGTAAGAAGATCTAAGAGAGAAGAAAATGCTGTATAATAAACATTGGCATTTTGCTACAGTGTGTATTCAAAGGCATTTGTGTTAGTTTTCAGTTTGACCTATATGACTCAAACAGCTTGTCTTCTATTTCTTACAGAAGAGAACTGCAAAACTCTCACCTTTCTGCAATAGGTAGCTATGGTCTTTGAGCCACTGGGACCTAGTAAACTTCCAGCTCTCCTGCCTGTCAAGGATAAATCAAGACTTTCTTAAGCATGCAGCAAAACATAATGCATAATCTGTAGGCAGTATGGGTAAACAGCATTGCAGAAAATGTCCAGACTTAAAACACCAGTTGCTTTCCTGTGTGTTTCATCAAGATCTTTCAGATCATTGAAGAGTGCCCTCTGAATTCACTCAACTACTTGTCACGTCTGAGCAGTCAGGATTTATCATTGTTGTGTGCCTTCGAGTCATTTCTGCCTAATGGTAAGTCCAGGCAAAGTTATCATGTGTTCTTCTTGGCCAGATTTCTTCAGAGAGGATTTATCATTGCCTTCCTCTAAGGCTGAGATAGTGTAACCTGTCCAAAATTACACAGTGGATTCATGACTGACTGGGGACTTGAACTTTGGCCTCTCAATACTCAGCCACTACCCTATGTTTGCTTCTGAATGGTCAGCTAGTACTTCATAAAACTACAACCCCCTGAATTCCATAGGGTGAATCTAAAGTGGGATATTGAGCTATAATTGTGTAATGCAAGAGGTCTCCTAGACTGGGAGCTGTGTTCAGATTCTAGTTCAGATCCTTTTCTTTTTAATGAAATAAATGAAATAAAGTAATGTACTACTAAATTGTTTGGAAGAAAAAGGAGGTACAAATATATTGAAGAGTACAGAGTTGAAATAGGAAAGAATTTCTGACATTAATCATTTCGTGTTTCCAGTTCTTTTAGAAAACCTTCCATATTGCAGCTGAATTTCTACTTTTATATTCATACATTTTAAATTCATGTATTTATATCATAAGTGTGTGTGTGTGTGTGTGTGTGTGTGTGCATGCGAGAGAGAGAGAGAATGAGAATGAGAATGAGAAGGAATTCATGGTAACCTTCAATCTTCCTGCAGGTGTGAATCAACAGATCAGATTGATTTGTGTATGTTAATCAGACAGACTCCTAAGATGGGGCACATTATTTCTATTTACATCCACTGATGCTTTCTGTGATAATCCAGTGGGGGGGGGGCATATCATGTGATAAAATGCATTAACAACAAATATCCTTTCATCTGTTTTTCGCTTCTCTCTTCCAAATTGGTTCTGATCTTTCATAAAATTAAGCCACCTGTAGCTGAGATAAGTATTGCTATTGCAGTTGCTTTTTGCTTCTAATAAGACGTATCATCTTACTGGTTGGAGGATTCTGGAATTTGAAATCCAAAGGATAAGTCTTCCAAGCTTATGACTATTAGTAGAAACAAAAGAGGTGGCTAATTAAGACCAATGGTGGGGAAAAGACATAGTGAGGAAGTGCACTTTTTCTTCTTGTAGCATTTATATGCTGTACTTTCATTTTTTTTTATTAATTATATGTGCTTTTATGTTTGTGCTGTATGTCATTCTGGGTACTTTTACAAGAAGGGTGGGAGATAAATAAAGATGATTGCTGGTACTCTACATCAACGATTTGGTTCTTTATGCATAACTAAGTAATCTCTCCTGGCTGGACCCCCCACCCACCCAGCCTGTCTTCAGAGACAGAAGTCAAACTGGGCAAAAGAGATGCACTTGGCTTCCAATCAGGATACAAAGAAGATAATGTTTCCAGCCTTTTCCACCAGCAAGTGAGACAGCAACAAGGACTTGCAACAAGAGTCCTACTTCTAACTGTTGCAACCTCACTCACTGGCAGGAGGGGGTAGAAACATCATCCCCCTTGCACCCGAGTTGGAAGCTGTATAGATCTACTTTGCCTGATCTGGCTGCTGGCTTCTAAAATGGATTGAAATAAGATTTACATAATCCTACAGTAAGATTTCATAGTCTTACAGTAAGACCACAGTCTTACTGAATACAGAGTAGTTATGGATCCACAACTATGCATTAAAAATCTGTAACTTCAAGTCTGAATGCCATTTGATAATAATGATGATGATCCCAACATCCTATAATAGCATCACCTGGGTTTCCAAGACACTGTGATTTCAGCCATAATGTATTTGTTTTTCTAATATCCTTATTTCATTATCTGTACCCCACAGCTGATTTGTGACAACACAAATGACACATAATGGTTACATTTTGCAACAAAGAGAAGAATATTCAACAAGAACAACATTTGAACTTTTCTGTCTTGACTTCCCTTGTGGCCTTTTTTTCCATTTTGGAATTAAAGTGAAATGACAGAGCGATAACTGTGGCCTCTTCCACATCTTACCTTATGTCAACTCCATTGCATGAGGATCTGGGGGAAGCCTCTCCCAGGAGAGGAACATGACATAAGTGCTCCCCTCCGCATGGGCTGCCTGCTGGACAGGAGAAAACACGATGGCTCCACCCCTCCCTTCCACAGCACAATCTGGCATTTTCGCAGGCTGTGCTGCAGGAGGAAGCATAGCCATTGCTCTTCCTGACATTTTGCATGACAGGTAAGTGCGGGAGGGAGGCAAGAAGACTGCACAATCATGGTTCATTGATGGGAGAAACCCCTCAATGATTTATCCCACAATTGTGACAGGTGGCCGCAGGATCATGACGATGTCATGCAGAACCATTGTCGCAATCCCATTGCGATCCCGTGGCTGTTGCAGGTTGGGGGTGAGGTGCAGAAAGGGCCTGTGACTAGGGCCCATTCACACTATGTAATTATAGTACTATGATTCCACTTTAACTGCCATGATTCTGTCTTACGTAATTATGGAGTTTGGAGTTTTGTTGTTGTTGTTGGGTGACTTCAATTTGTTTCTGACTTATGGTGACCCTAAGGTGAACCTATCATGGTATTTACTGGGACTGAGAGTGTGTTATGCACCCGGGGTTACCCAGTGGGTTTCCATGGCTGAGCAGGGAAGCAGATTCTGGTCTCCAGAGTTGTAGTCCAGCTCTCAAAACCACACCACCACACTCACTCTTGGTTCGGAGTTTAAGGAGACGTATTTAGAACAGTCAGGTAAAGAGCTCTAGTGCCTCACCAAATTATAAACTCCAGGCTTCCATAGAACGTTGTGTAATGTGAGTGGGCCCCTGGTCTGATTTGGAAGGGAGATTAAGTTATTTGGATGATTTATTAACCTGCTATTGGTGCTTTTATCAATCATTTCTGAAGGACTGGCAACACTGACTGGAAGATGGGAGAAGTGGTATTATGCTGTTTAGTGTTTTTATTTAATTGTTGTTTAAACAGTATTGATATTCTTTTGTAGTATCCATATACAGGAACCACAGTGCTCCTCTACCATGGGACTCAAAATATTAGAGCATTGTTCTGAACCACAGCTTCTACCACATATACTGCAAAGCTGTTGATACAGTATGGTACATTAAGCTTCTTTAAATGGAATTAAAACATTCCTATAATTTATTTTGAAACAGTTTTATCCTGTTCAACAGAGATTAATTGTAAAGGAACATCTAAAGCTGTTCTTTCTGCTGTTCTTAATTTGGATTGACAGTGTGCTACTGGAACAAAAGTGACTCTTTGAAAAAGAATCAATTAAACACACACAGACAATAGGCTTATAAAGGCAAAGGATATCCAGCTCAACTGCTTCATAGTTAGCAGTGGTTATCCTCATGTTTGGGATAAATCCAAGCTATGCAGAGATCCATCCAGTTGAGTGCTGATACACTGCATTTACTGTAAAGCAACGGAGGTGCAAAATCATCTTTTTTTGTTTATTCTTTTACTGGAAATTTACTGAGGGTTCTGAGTTATATAGAATTCTATGTATTCTGTTTATGTAGCCATTGTAAATTATTAACTGCATACCCTCCAACATTTCATTGATGAAAACCAGCTCAGACGCAGCAGAGCAAGATCAGAGTATAGTCAAAAGGGTGTGACCAGCCAACAAAATGACAAAAATTCTTAACGAGATAGAATACGCAAAAGTAACTATTTTCAGGAGAGAAAAGCTGGAATGTATGTACTGAGTATAGAAACTTCTAGGCAGGGCGAAATGACTGAGCCTGGGGGGCGGGGCAATAAGATTACTTAGAAGGAGAAAACTCTACCCATTCCTCTCTTCTTCCTCCTGCTGTTTGCAGCAGTTGAAGTAAGCTGAGGACAAAGGGGACATTTCTAAAGCACCTGAGATAATGGGATGGTAGAGGATTGACTGGGGCTGTCCCTACCAAATTGACACATTTGGAGGGTATGTAACTGATTAGCCAAAGATCATGGCAATATGTACACCCAACTGGAAATATACACAGTTTAAAAAGCTTAAACAATTCATTTTTTATAAAAAAAAATTCCTGTAAATATAATTAAAATTAAAGATATTTAGAAAGTACAGAAAAGCTTTCCACCTCTGCCAGAAATATACAACAGTGCTGTGGAGAAGCAAGATGACTGAATGTATGGAAGTCATGCACAAAGTTTTTTTTTTATATAGTTTGCTCAAAATTTTCTGTGCCTATGTCTCCTAATATATACATTTGAATACATGTTTCCTTAATGTGTGATATTTTTCAAGCAGTTTTCCCTAATATTTTTTTCTGTATTCATGTATAAGCATTGATATACACAATATTTTGCTTTAAGAAATTCATCACAAGATTCTGAAATGTGTGAATATTGAATAATGATTGCTTTCTGATTGAAATATTGATTTGGGAAGAGTCATTTTAGTAAATCACAATATGAACTGAATCAAATTCTCTGCAGTTTCTAATCAAATTTCACATATTTGATAACTCCAATACATTCCAGTATATGGAACAGCAATTCATTCATTGGCCTACAATACACACACACACACACACACATGTTATCTCTGAACTAAGCATTTAAGTGCATAAGATTTACCGCATGGAATCTGATGGAGTGACTCACCAATGTCCTTCATTCCAAGGAAGCAGCCCATTTGGAAGGAATTTAAGACAATGAAGCTCAGACTAAGCAGAGCACACACTAGCAATGAGTAGAAAAATTTTTGTGTTTGCATGTTAAAACAAGTTTACCCAATTTATAAAGCCTGAACCGCACACGGATTCAAATGAAATTTGTGATTTCACTGATAAATGTATAAAAATGTATAAAATGTGCAGTGCTGAAACTGATAAAAGTGTGAAATTTGCAATGTCAAACACACAACAACAACAAAGGCTTTAGGGGGAAAATGTATTGAGAAATTTGTGTAGAAAAATGCACCTGGAAATCTGGAACTGAATTTCTGTGCTGCTGACCAGAGAAGATCACAATCCAACACGATCCAATTGGAAAACCACGAGTTCAGACTTTACAGATTTACTTATTCTGAGTGTGTACAAAAGCATTGCCCCTTAATGTTACCTCCCCTCCCCCTGGATTTGTCTAATTATATACTCACAGCTGTGAGTAATTATTTTTTTAAAGGAGTGTTCCCATTTCTATTGATTTTAATTTTTGCAGCTGCTGAAGTTTAGAGGATGTGATTACAGTTTAATAAGAACGGATGGAATTAAAAAGGTTAAGCATGTATGATCATCATTAAGGAGTATTTTGCCACAAATTTGTCAGCATCACAGGTCAAAAAATACACAAAATGCTTATCCTTCAATCAAAAGACAAGACTTGTTCCCCCGTTTCATATTCTGTTTTAGCAAGAAAGCAAATACATGATGAGGTAGCATTAATATATTTTTATATTAAAATGTCAATTACAATTTGTCTGGATTTTCTTTAAAAAAAAATTCTCAGTGACTAGTATTGATGGTGTAACTGACATTAAATAACATTTACTGACAGCAAGCTAATGTTGCCAAGTTTAATCATGATGTAGAGACAAAGGGACACTCAGAGAATCTGAAAGGTGTCGACTTCAGAAAAGATAGAAGAGAGAGAGAATCCTTTTTCACACATGTCAATTAAATGCAAAAATTGTTGATGGAGGATGGTGCTGAGCCCAGGATTTTTTTTAAAAAAAAATTAAAAATAAAATAAGAATCTTCAAACAAAAAAACTGCATGAGGCTACCCTCCAGTACAATAAGTGTTCAGAAGCTTTCCCCCTTATACTGTTTAAGGCTGCTTGCTCTTATGAGATAATCTATCAGATAATCTACTATCAAATAATCTACTGAGTTTTACTTGATGCTATATAACACAGACAAAACTAGGCATAGGAAGTTATTTCAGGCGGCAGCCCCTCCACAGCTGTAACATTTTATACTGTTCACATCTCTACATTCTTATATTGCTCACCTCTTCAACCATATATTCTATACATATTTATTTGGAAGTACATCCTGGTATTTTTTTAAAAACTTCCTTCACTGTCCAATTCTGCTGGATATCATACCTTATATTTTCCTGGTGTTGGAAAACTGAGAGATTTTTTAGTAATAAGACTCCCAATCAGGAGAGTATTTTGTAATGCACAGGCAGAAGCTGAACAAATCACCAATCCCACTTCATCATGTCCACCCCTGACACACTTGATCTAGCTCAAAATAAACACAAACAGTTGGGTTAAAAAGTATGAAAAGTTTACTCACAAAATCTTGTGCATAGTCTACACAGATTCAATTCTTGAAGAAAGATAAGATGAAAATAGGAACTCACATGCTTACAGGAAAACACATGAGGATCAGAGACCACATGCTTGCATGGAAGCAGAAGAACAAAAGGGGAAGAGGAACAGAACATGCAAGGAGAAGTGGATGTTGACCGAACAACAGAAAGTTTACTGTAGGCAGTCCTCTCTATGCCTACAATAGACATGCAAATTAACTAGCCGGTTAATTAAAGCGTGCAAAGGTTGCTGCTCCCAACACCTGGAAGCATTACTTACACACTGACCAGAATCCTCTTGATGACTTATGTCAGTGTAATGCTTTGTTATGTCAGTATAAGACACATTTTGGGGCAGGGTGTGGTGATCATGGAGGGATGGAAGAGAATAAAGTTTATGTAGCCAAAGAAAGCTGCCCTACTGAGCAGACTGGATTCAGGAAAACACATTTCTTTTATTTTGATTGAGACATCTTCCTATTCCATTCCTTACTCCATCAACACACTGCCACAGCCATTTCACTCACATGGTGTGCCACCGTCTATACTGCTGCCATTACCTACACTAGCATAGTTATGTCAGCCAATACGATCATGGCCATTGTTCTATCTTTTTAACTGAGTTACTTGAGGGTTAACAAACATGAATGCTAATAAGAATGGCTGAAATCCAAGTAGAATAGAGGCATTGGGTCAGTCAGATTTGCATAACTATTGATCTACCATTAATCAACTAATTCAACGGGTCTACTTTGTCTGAGAGTAACAATTGGGTTTAGAACAATGTGAAAGTCAGGTTTGTTTTTTTTTTAAATAAGTATTTATCATAGACTCTCATTAGTCAAAAGAACTGGGAAATGAATGTTCTATCAGTTAGCAACTGTTGTTTCAGTGATTGTCCTAAGGACACTCACTTGGATTACCAGTGATAACATAAAAATGAATTATCACTCTTAAATTATTCTCTCAATCCTATGATTGCCATTTCATGAGGTACAGAGGCCAGTCCTGTTCCATACATCATTATTTTGGCAGCCTCCCACTGCCATGTTGGAGTACTTAAATTCTGTGGGAAAGATTTTGTTTTTATATTTCTGTAGAACCCTCACATGATTTATAAACCTGGTCTTCCACTGAATAGCATTGTGCCCTAAATACAGATACCCAATTACTATCTTGTTCAAAGAGCCGAAAATGCCTCATCATATCCTCAGGATGTTTGTTGTACCAATGATGGGGTCAAATCTTGGAGATATTCAGAATGCCAAGTGAAGACACATCTTCACACTTTTTTACAGGAATCATGTGACCCCCTCTAGATGTTTTTGGATTACAATTCCCAGTGCTTCACTTAGTTGCTGTCTAGAGCTGAGAAGAGTTGTAGTACATGATTTATACCTCAGTTCTATTGTAAATAAAATAGGATGAGAAAACAGTTTTAACATCTTCACCTTCCCCCAGATAAAGATCTTCAGTAGGCCTTCTTTCTGCACTCATAGAGGCTGGCCAGATCCAGGAAATTACAACCCCAATGAGGAAATCCCTTTTGTAAATGATACTGTGGTCTGAATCCTATTGGCCACACTCACAAATCCATAGGACTTATTTACATGTTAAATGATCATTCAATAATTATTTCAATGTGTCTGTTCCAGTTGGGACCTACCAATAGGATTCCAAACATTTTCTCGTACATTTTGTCACCATGTTGTCCCCCTTTCTTCCTTCTTGGTTGCATGTCACCTTATGCTCTAATTAGATTTTGATCCTGGATCTGACCATTATCTCTCAAAAGGTTTCTTAATCTCTTAAGGAACTATACAATAAAGAACTAAATCCAATGGCAATGCCACCTAGAGGGAACACATTGAAATAAATAAGACTTCTTAATTGTAACAAGGAAGTCTCATTCTTACAATGGATTTACTCTAGATAGAACTCAGATTGCATTTAGCTCCACATAACAATCGTCATAGCAATTATCTGAATGCCAAGTCATAGAAGCCTTTTGACAAGCCTACTACCACTCAGGTCTTTTCTAGAGGTATATATAATTTAGGAAGCCTTTGTCTGGACATTCTGGATTACCAGAAAGAAAAAAGAAAGAAAGAAGGAAGGAAGGAAGGCAGGACGGCAGGAAGGCAGGACGGCAGGCAGGCAAGCACCCAATGTGGTCAGACTGATCATTATGGACTTCAACAGCATCACTACCAGGGAATAGTCGAAATGAAGCAGATTCTCTGGCAGTCTGAAAGGGTGTCATGTACAAATAAAGACAATTTCAGGTTTCCTTTCTAGAAGGCTCCATGTAGAAGTATAATGGATTTCACAAAGTGAGGTGTGAGAGCTGAATCTTAAAACTCTCAGCTTCTTCTCCCCTCCTCCCCTCAGTGAAGGTATTGCATTTGTGAAATGGAATTGGAAAGGGGAGAGGAGTGGACAGAGTAAATGGACATTAGTAACTGGAAAATGTGCCTTGTAAGATTCAACTTCACAAAGTAACTTTTTATTAACTCCCATTAAATTAAACAAGCAAGTTTGTCATATTCCACTCCTAATGTCATCATCATCATCATCAATTTACTCTGTACATGCTGAATGATAATACAAAGAGATTTATTTATATCTAGGTCAACCCACTATTTGGCCTTTTTTTAAAAAAAAAAAGAATCAGAATAATTCTGTTTCCTCTAATTTCACTGCTCCACTTCTACAAACATCCTTTCATATCACCCTTTGCAACCATCTAACAACCAGATTGGCATTTAATTTTCTCCTCAAAAACAGTGAGCATAAATTCTCTTTTGCATCAAAATGAGTAGCCTGATGAGCCATGGGAGATGGCCAGACCCCATCATGCTGAATCCAGCAAGAAATTGTTATGACTAGTTATTAAAGAAATTAGTTTCATTAAAGAATTGCCAAATAGAAGCTTACATGTACATTTTCTTACATGGATGGTGCAGTTAACACTGAATAATTATCAATGAAAGCTGCAGCTTCCATGTCACATTCTCAAAATTCTAATTTACATGTGGAAATTTCCCTAGGTAGCAATCTCTTCAAATTCAACCTTCACTACACTAATGAAGTGTTAAATGTTCCTCACATTTATCAAAAATGGACATAGCTCTTAATTCAGTGTGGTGTTACAAGAAGAGATGCATGAAGTGTGAAGATTAATACTAAAGATTATGGCCTACATCCAGGGTTTGACAAGCTAATGTAGATGATGTCTCTCTGAGATAAACAAGGGATGCTGGCACCAAATGTGTTTGGTTCATGTTTGAATATAGTTTGCTCTATTTCAGAGTTCTCAAACTACTACCGGAACAGAGACAGTTTTCATACTTCTCTGAATTGTGAGACACATACAAAAATGTGGACATGAAGGACATGCTTTTTTAAAAAAAGTATCAGCCACCACGAGGTTTTTCACTTCTTTTTACTTCCCTTTCTGAATAAAAAAGTGCTTTTTCTTCTATCAGAAGCAATAAGCAGAGAGAGAGAGAGAGAGAGAGAGAGAGAGAAACAGACAGACAGACAGACAGACAGACAGAGGACCGTTCCGCACTACATTCCATTTTCAACATCCTGTAGAATTCTGGGGTTTGTAGTTTCCTTAGGCCAAAGAGCTCTATGATTGAGAATTCTAAATGCCCCTCCCAAAACTCCAAACCCCAGGATTCCACAGGATGTTGAAAGTGGAATAATAGCACTATACCAGTGTAATGTGCAAAGGCCCAGAGAGAGACAGAAACAGAGACAGATACAGACTGTCCCCCATTTTTCAAGGAAAAATGTTGGGAAGATTTTTCCACAAAATGCTTTCTTTTCCCCTCCAAATACAACATGCTTTAGACACAACCAAACACGCACACACAAATTGAATTTTTGCATGAAAGTCCCAAATTAGGGGAAAAATAGATATTTAAACATGTGTTGAAACTTTTGTATTATTGCCCAATGATGAGAAAAAATAGTTGTTTTTTGTTCTCATATGCAAGAATGAAATAAATGAAGATTTTCATGCCTAAACATGACTAACCATAAAATATTAGACTTTCACTTGAATGCAGCCTCAATATGTACTAATTGTACCATTAGGGTAAACAGCAACCCCTTCCTCCCCCCACCTCCAGCATTGAGCTACCATCACTACCACTCTGGAAAGAAAGAAATGATTTCTATTTTATTTTTCAAAAAAGTATGCTTTCATGAGGAAGAACACATCAGCATCCTTATGGGATGAATGCCTTCATCTCTTCTTGCATTTCTGGTATCCAGATGGCAATCTAAAGTTATTTGACTTCTGAACTCCAGACTACAAGTGTCATTAGAATCTATTTGACCTGCAATTAAAATGCTGATCCTTCTGAATCTCTGCATTGTTAGGGGGAGAATAAATCTTATAGTCCAACTGTGATTCAGATGACTATTATTCATGGTTATAATACAAAGAAAAGTTTGGAAAGGAGAAAAAATGCATGAAATGCAGATAAAACTGTTACGTATTGCTGGAAGTGGAGCAGGGAGTTCATATCAGCTAAGTGGACTGTGATGTGGGAAAAGCAAAATCAATGCAGAATTCTGCAAAACAAGCTGGAGTGTTGCATTTAAAAAGTAAAATGAAAAAAAGGCATTTAAAAGAGGAAAACACTAGCTAAATGTGGTATGGATTATATGTTAGCTCATCTCTGCTGCTATTGATTTCCCATTAAAGGAAAAGCAGTAGTGTTCCATACACTCACCTGTTTTCGAAGTGACCTGTACCCATTCTGCATGTAGGTACATATGACTGCACGCTCAAAAAAGCATAAACATGCTCAGGGTACAAATGTGTGAAAGTACAAACATGTAACACACCATAGTTAGACTTGCTGAATAATTAATTATGATTTGGGGGAAGGCAAGAATAAAAAGGTCTTCAATTATACATGAATATCAAACCAAAGAAATTTCAGAAGGGTTAATTATGACTAGATCATGTCAAAAATATTTTTGTATCATACTCAGGAAAAAAAATAGTATTATAAATATTATTCACAGAGACAGGCTTGAAATGGATATTGGCAAGTCTTCAAAGTTCTTCTTCAAACCTCACTCAGAAAAATTCCATCAGCATTTCTATATATTGACCGAGGAGTGCCAATTTTGCTATTTTAGGATGCTAATTTAAAATTTTGGTAGGAAAGAAGAGAAAACTGACAGTCAGAGACTTTTTTTTATGATTGAGGTGGAAATAAAAGATTCAACCCCCACCCCTTCAGAATAATATTATGTACCTTGAAAAATATTCACAATTCTCCAGAGTTCTGTCTTAATTGTGATATGTTGGAATAGCCCCACTACTAGCATTACAATTGTTAAAGTGTGTCTGTCATTCTTTCCATTATAGCCCCCCTATAGAATTTCTAGGGGGGCTCATGACTGAATCATAAAACTTCACACGGTGCTGAAAAGTGGATCACTCCCAGCTGCAAACTCCAGGTAGAGGTGCTTAATGAGTTTAACCGCGCTGTGTTCTTAAACTGAGAATGGGTGAGCCATTCCATAAAATATCAATCCATACAAAGATTAACCTTTGCCTGGAATAAATCCTGAGGCTATTAGTTAGATTTTCTAAGCACCTTTTTCCATTTTATAGACCTCAAAAATATCTATTCCTTTGTGGGATTCCAAAATTAGTACTTTGCTCCCCCTTATAGTTTTAGCAGAGTACTGTCTGATGGTGCTGGTGCTGGTGATGATAATTATGATAACAATTGTTTGGTTCCTAATGCCTAGGCAACTTTGCCCTGTACCTAGAAGTAGGTCATGAATGGAAATTTTTGTTGTGGGTAATGTTGCTTCTCCTGCTTCCTGTCCTGTATGAGTGTAATACAGGATGCATTTCTTGATCCAGTGTGAGTGAGAAGACTGGATGCCAGTCAGGCTCACCAAAGACAAATCTCTGAGCATTTGATATGCAGAAGAATAGCCTCACGTTAGATACCATATGCTGGGAGGTGTCTGTCTTTTATATCTATGGCTACATCTGCTCTTTCTCCTCTCATTTCCCCAGGCAACTGAGCAAGGGGACTTGTAAGGTTTTAGGTGACTCATATACAGTCCTACCTATGTCCGATACCTATGTCTTGAAAACCTAGCAACTCTATATATAGTAGGTGGCTTTGTTTGAGAACAAACTTGGCAAAGAATTAAACCCCAATTGACTAGAGTGTAGAGGTGCATTGAGCCTTGGATGGCATATATTCCAATGGACAAAGAACAATTAAATATAGCACTGATGTCGTAGATGGTGTTACACTCTCATTGGACAAATGGGACAGTCTGCACACAAGAGGATCAATGGACACAAATCTGACATTAGAAATGGCAGTACTCCATAAACAAATGCAGAATATTCCAGAGCTCCTGGACATAGTGTAAGAGACTTACAGGCCACAGTCCTCAAACAAGGACATTACGAAGGAAAACTAGAAACAGCTGAGTTGAATTATATTAACAAATTCCAATTCATTAGCAGAAGTGCGAACAAAGAGAATGGCTTCATGGCACACTGCATATATTAATATAAAGAGTCTTCACTAGTTCACATATAACAAAATTAAATCTTCTCAGAGAGAGTTTTGAACTCAGACCATCTGTCTTTTGGTAAGCAGATTGATTTATTTCATGCATCAACACTAACTGACCACTGTCAATATCTGAAAAAACTGTATCATCTCACCCATCTCTTCTAAAATTTAGGGCAAGGGATATGATTTTCATCTCTCTGGATCCTATACCATTGTATCCAACCCCCACAACTGTATAATTGTGCTTTATACTCAAAGCTTTAGTATACTCTGTATGGCATCTGAAGAAGTGGAGATATATAGATAGATATAGATGTAGATACTCTCTCTCTCTCTCTCTCTCTCTCTCTCTCTCTGTGTATAATGTGCTTCTATGTTCCTTTTTTTCCCTTCACCCTCCCTTTCTCCTGTTTATTTCATTTCTGTTTCTGTTTTTGTTAGCTATATACCAAAACAGGATTTCACACAGTTACAGGACTCTTCTTCACCACATGTCCCCAAATCCATATGGTGGCTTTTTATATTAAAGCTAAGATTCATGATAATTCTTAATGCAACATCATTTGAAAAGAGCTCCCTGTATAGAACATAAATACTGTCATGCGTATTATTTCCAGTCTCCTGACACTGTATAGCTGTCTTCTTCACTGTATTCATTCTAATTGTTTACAGTTCATAAAATATTCACTTGCCCTTAAGGCTTGTCCCTTACAATACGGCACCAGACGCCCACATTGTATGCACACTTGTGTGGATCTATATAGCAGGGAAAGTTATGGTTGGAGTATAAGCACTAACTGTGAATTCCCTGGCTTATGGTGGGATGTAGGTCATGCCCATAATGTTAACTTTAACATAACTCTTACTGTGTTAATATGATATACTCCTACTATTACATTTTAACATGCATTGCAGTAGTTTTATGGCTAAGGGTTACTGGGAGAAAAAGGGGTATGAGACTTTTAAAGACACCTGCTTTGACATTTCTAGAAATATTCCCTAGAATGAAGTGAAATGTATTTTTGATGTCTTAGTATTTTATTTTATTTATTTGAAAAGACTGTTCTCATCTAATCTCAATTTGCTAAGTCATAAGTTTTCATAAGAAAGTGGAGTTCTTTCCTTCTGTGGTTTGGTTGTTAATTATCATAAAAAAGCAAGCAGTTTGATGGACATATTTGTGCAAAGTGGACTTTTTTAAAAAATACGTCATGGATCTATCATAGCTTTGTACATTCACTAGGTATACAGGTAATATAATCTTGAATTAACTTGTGTAAAGACATATCTCAAAGCAACCCTTTCTACTTAGCAGAAGTAATATTGAGGTAAATGTTTTTACTAGGATTGTAATTTTAGATTCTGGGAGGAAATAACTCATTCCTAGCCTCTGCAATGAAATGCTCAACCTAGATCACCTGTTGTTGTACTACTCCCAAAGTCAACTAATTTTGTGATCTTGAACTGATTGTTGATGTTTGTTTTAAAACATATATCAAGCTAATCATTAGGAGTGGGGGGTAGGGGACTGTATTCTCTTGAATTCCTCACCCAGCATGGTAACTCTCTGTGCTGGCAGATGGACTCTGAGAATTGTAGTTCAAAAATGTAATTTTTTCCAAGTTCTGGACCAAAACCATCTAGCTTGATAGGGGTTTGGACTCCATCCTCTCCTGCTCATGTCTTGTCTACCATGGTGGCTCTGATGGATGAAGGAAATGCTGTAGACGTTGCATATCTTGATTTCAGTAAGGCTTTTGACAAAGTTCCCCATGACATTCTTGCAAAGAAGCTAGTAAATTTCAAAATCACCTTTACAGGTTGGAGAGCTGGGCCTAAGCTAACAAAATGAATTTCAACAGAGAGGAATGTAAGGTCCTACACTTAGGCACAAAAAATGGAATGCACAGATATAGGATAGGGGATGCATGCCTGGATAGCAATATGGGTGAAAGGGATCTAGCAGTCTTGGTAGATCACAAGCTGAACATGAGTCAGCAGTGTGATGTGGCAGCCAAGAAAGCTAACGCGATTCTTGGTTGCATCAATAGGAGTATGGTGTCTAGATCAAGGGGGGTAATGGTATCACTCTATTCTGCTTTGGTTAGACCTCATTTGGAATACTGTGTCCAGTTCTGGGCACCTCAATTCAAGAAGAATATCAACAAGCTGGAGTGCGTCCAGAGAAGGGTGGCTAAAATATTAAATAAACTAAATAAAGCTGCAGGAAAGGAGATTCTACTTGAACCTCAGGAAGAACTTCCTGACGGTCAGAGCTGTCCAGCAGTGGGATATGCTACCTTGGATTGTAGTGCAGTCTTCTTCTTTGGAGGTTTTTAAGCAGAGGCTGGATGGCCATCTGTTGGGAATGCTTTGATGTGTGTTCCTGCATAGCAAGAGGTTGGATTGGATGGCCCTTGTGGTCTCTTCCAACTCTGTGATTGTATGATTCTATGGCATATGTCATGCATATATTGTTCCTATACTGTTGCTGCTATTGTTTTCTATAGCCAAAACCCACTGATGTTTTCTGTGAGCTTCCGCAAAAGGAAACAAGAGAGATTTACCTCTTCCCACCTGCACTTGTACTTTTTTTTAAAAAAAATATATAAGAAAGGGAGAGTTCAGGAACAAGTTCTCAGCAGTACCAAGGGCTGTGGGTGAAGGAGAAGAGAGTTGCAAGCCTATTGCAAGCACAGGCCATTTCCACACGGGGTTTTTAAAATGGGGCAGAGTGTCCTCCAGGGAGGACATCTGCACCTGGGAGCGGACTGGGTCGGACCTACTTAACGTAGATCCGCACCCCAGCCTGCTCCGGAACGACCCGAAGTGATCACCCAGCTTGCTTTTGAAAGACCGCTAAAAACAGGTCTTTCAAAAGCACGGAGCGCACCACTGCGAGCCTGCTCCCTTATGCAGATTTGCAGGCTCACATTGGTGCGAGCCTGCAATCTGCTGGGGGCGGGCTTTTGGCTGGCGAGCTTCAGTGGTTGGTCGAGACCCTCTACCAACCAGAAGCCACCACTTTCGACACCGGAGCAGTGCGGAGCGACGGCCACGCACTGCTCCGGAGCAGCCTGGACTGGACCGGGAAGCCTTAAAGTCTGGTAAGTAGCGTCACGGGGTGATTCCCTCGCCCAGTGCGGAAATGGCCATAGTGTTAAATCTAGCCCCATATTTCCCGAGATCTCTATAAAAGTTGTCATCAAGAATTCCAAAGGTCACAAACTCCCATCTCATCCAAAGCTCAACTCCAGATCACATCATTGCCATGCCAAATGCACAAAGCTTGACTTGCTCTTTATAACCTCCTTGCCTCTATGGCATTAGCAAGACATGTATGCTAATTGGACTGTGCACCCGTTACACCTCCATCTGTGTTCAAGGCTGAGGAAGCAAAAGCAACAATGGAAGAAACTGAGAATAATGGAGGTCTACCCTTGGCATCCTCGCCCCTTCACTTCATTTCCTTTAAGTTTTTGCCAGGCTTTAAAGCAGCAATGAAATGTGTTGCTGAAATGTCCATAAAGCCAATTTCTGCAAGAGACTTTATGTCTCTGAGTGCCAAGTTTTAAAGCCAGCCAGTCAGCGAACGTCCAAAAGCGGTCGCACATCTCAACATTCTCTCCCTCTCTGTTTATAAGTTCTTTGGTTCATTAACAAACTAACTGTGTATGCCTGACTGGCACACAGAAGCCTCCTTCCAGATTTGACTGGAAAGATATAAATATGTTGAGGTCCCAGGCCCATATTTACTGCAATTACCAATGCCAAAGTGATGTGGCCTTTCAACAAATAGAATGCTTATTGATTCTAGTGGAAATCTTCCTCTATGATGAATGACTTAAATAAATTAAAATAAATGAAGAAACAGTGTTACTGTCATCACAGCGAAAAACCTCTGTCCAGCTGCTCAACTTGCAATGTAAATCAAAGACAAGCATGCATGCTTTTAAAGTGAGAACTAAGGACCCCATCCAATTATATTCTGTCCCACAGATATTCTCAAATTAAAGTTGATATTGTGATAATTATAAAGCTGCATGTTTACACAACCTAAGTCCATAAGAAAAGGTGCAGCTATTCAAGTAGTTGGCTCTTTTGTTAGGTTTGCTCACCTTTGGAGGTGAGGTATTTTGTGTGAGGTAGTTGCCTATGGAAATCTTTGCTAGTGGTGAATACCCCTTGTACAGAGGGGTTCATCTGAAGTTTTCTCTGAACCATAGAATCATAGAGTTGGAAGAGAGCACAGGGCCATCCAGTCCAACCTCCTGCCATGCAGGACCACACATCAAAGCACTCCCAACAGATGGCCATCCAGCCTCTGCTTAAAAATCTCCAAAGGAGACTCTGCCACACTCCCTTAAGGCAGCATATTCCACTGCTGGACAGCTCTGACCATCAGGAAGTTCTTCCTGAGGTTCAGGCGGAATCTCCTTTCCTGCAGCTTGATTCCATTGCTCCTTGTCCTAGTCTCTGGAGTAGTAGAAAACAAGTGCGCTCGCTCCTTGACATGACATCCCTTCAAATAACATGACTATCATGTCTCCTATTAACTTTCTCTTCTGCAGGCTAAACATACCCAGCTCCCTAAGCCGCTCCTCATAGGGCATGTCTTCCAGACCCTTCATCATTTTGGTCACCCTCTTCTGGACACATTCATTTATTGATATCCTTCTTGAATTGAGGTGCCCAGAACTGGACACAGTATTCCAAATAAGGCCTAACCAATTCATAATAGAGTGATACCATTTCATCCCTCAATCTAGACACCATACTCCTAATGATGCAGCCAAGAATCACATTGGCTTGGCTGCCGCATCACACTGCTGACTCATGTTCATCTTGTGATCTACCAAGACTCCTAGATCCCTTTCACACGTACTATTATCCAGCCACATGTCCTCAATCCTATATTTGTGCATTACATTTTTTGTACCCAAGCGTAGGACCTTACATTTCTCTCTGTTGAAATTCATTTTGTTAGCTTTGGCCCAGTTCTCCAATCTGTCAAGGTCATTTTGAAATTTGATCCTGTCCTCTGGCGTATTAGCAAACCCTCCCAATTTGGTGTCATCTTCAAATTTGATCAGCACGCCCTCCGCTCCTTCATCCAAGTCACTGATGAAGATGTTGAATAGCACTGGGCTCAGGACGGAACCCTGCGGCACCCCACTAGTCACTTCTTTCCAGGATGAAAAGCAGCCATTGGTGAGCACCCTTGGGTTAAGTTAGTCAACCAATTACGAATCCACCTAACAATAGCCCTGTCCAGCCTGCATTTTACTAGTTTCTTTGCAAGAATGTCATGGGGAACTTCATCAAAGACCTTACTGAAATCAAGACACGCTACGTCCACAGCATTCCCTTCATCTATCAAGCTTGTAACTCTATTGTAAAAAGAGATGAGATTAGTCTGTCACGACTTATTTCTGAGAACCAGTTAAGCTTTTATTTTTATTTTCACTTTTAATTTGAATGAGTTTTGACTTGATAGCAAAATCTCATTTTCTCTGTAGAGTTTGTTTGCTCAGACTGATAGTTTTGGTGCTATTTTATTTCATGATGCTACTTTTCTTAGTCTTTGGGTTGCAGCTATTTTTTTTCTTTGTATTGTTTTATTTATTTATTTTTTTAATCACAGATGCACTTTTGAAATTTAACTAACTAACTTTCTCATCTCCTCCATCTCATGGATCCTAAATATATAGTGGTACTCTTCCCATTCAGGTTTTATATTTTTCACATTTTCCCCCCACCTATTGGTTGTGTTGGAGGAGGAGTTACTCTTGATGCTGTTTCTTTTAAAGAATTTTCATTTGCTCTCAAATTACCACCAAAATTTCAGCGCAAACACCATTTTCAGAGTAAACTATGGACATTCGTATCAGATGGGAACACTCATTAAGTAAATAACACAATTGGAATGCAAAATTTTCACATTATTTTGTATGTAAACAGCTTTTTTTTTTTTGCACAAGAAACATCTCTTTCTGTGCTGAAAATACCAGAACATGTGCACATAATCTTGTTCTCTATGCAATCAACCATTTGAGAATTTTGCACAGAATAAATCACCAGTCAAACATTTTCTACACTGGGAACAGCAATTTCTCTGCAGTAAATAATGTTTCTGAATAGTAGTGTTACTTTCTGCAAAGAAAATAATGTTTATGTCCTGAAAATGGTTTTTTCTTTCATGCAGAAAATGATATTTTCTTCACAAAACAACCATGTGTGAATTTTGCGTAGAATAAATCCTGAATTGCTAAGATCTTATCTGTACAAGATTCTTCTAACCAGGGTTTCTCAACACTTGAAAAACATGTTTTTAGACCATTTTGTGAATATGTACTGTGAATATTCTTCAAACACTGTGCGGTTTTGAAGACTTTCTTATAGTGGAAAGAAAATTGTTATAATTATTCATGCCTCCTTCAAGAGGAAAGGTAGTGAAAAATTGCCTGCTTATTTCTTTTAAATGCAGCAAGTGTGTTCTGAGTACTCGTATTTGAATATTTGAAGTTCAGACATTCATCATAAACTGCTTTACCTTCACAGAGAGTTCAAACAATCAGGTAGTGATGTTGATGTCTGTCAACAAATCATTTCTAGCAATTTGCATCTCTAGCAGAAATACGTCTTTTGTAAAGCTAATGGGCCTTAATTGTTCATTCATGATCAAGCCCAAGCCAAATACTTTGCATTATGACTTCATATTGTTGCTGGAACAATCCATGTTATTTCAATTACTGTGGGGATAGCAACTAAACAACTAAGCTGAAAGGGAACAAGGGAGCCTAAGTGGCAGGGCAGGTGCTAGTCTCACTCATGCTAAGCAAAATAATGTAGCACTCCTTCCTGCACTGGAATGGGGATAGACTAGATGACCCTTGGGATTCTGCCTCTGTGACCATTTCCACACTACGCTGTTATAGTGCTATTTTTCCACTTTCAATATTCTATTGTTTTGCAGTTTAAGGAGGGACATTTAGAATTCCCAACCAGAGAGCTGTTCGGTCTCAGTAAACTACAAACCCCAGAATTGCACAGGATGTTGAAAGTGGAATAATAGCACTATAACAGTGTAGTGTAGAAAGGCCCTATGATTTTATGATTCCATCCCTGAGAACCCCATCTCTGTTATCCCCATTGTTCTGGTAGAATGCAGATATATCTCCTTTAAAAAAGTAAATGTGTTCCTGGACATTATGTTTTTAACAGAAAAGTTGATACCAGAGACAGAAATGACATGGAAGGAATAGGGAGATGTTCCTGCATCATAAGAAGAAAAAAGCAGTTCAGGTGTTTGGTAAACTTTTTATTCAAAAGTAATAATATGCACATGTGAAATGAGACAACCAGTTCAGACAAGTCTTGCATAAGTCAATAAAACATTTTGGGCCTTCTATAGAGCACCCGAAGCCTTCTTCCAAAATGCAAGGATTTTTGCCTTGTCTTTTCTCTTGTATCATGCAATATCTCACTGAAGGAATCTAAACAAGCCCAGTTCTCCAAGGCTGCTGATGAAGGACTCTGGCTGAGTCCCTGAATATCTGAAGACAAAGGGTTAAGCTGTCCCCACTGAGTTGGAAATCCCCTGTACCCACCTCTTATTTCCCTCTGTGTGCCTCCTTCCCCCAGCAGAAGTAATCTTTCTTAGGTAATAAAGGCCCTCACTTATGCTTTAGTTCCAGTAAGCCTTTGGTAAGTAACCTAAGAGTCTCCTGTTTGATCTATCTTCGTAGAAAGAAGCTGCATTCTCAAGAACTTCGTTAACAGAGGTGGGCCAGTATCATATCTGCCGTCAGAAAAATGGTGGGGGGCAGGGAATTTTGTCAAAGAAGCAGAATAGAGTCAGCTCCCCACATTTGCAAGTTTCACTTTCACACATTTTATCATTTGTAAGTTTCTCCAACTCCTGCACCCCCTCCTTTTCTTTTTTCAGGTGACCCTTGCCTCTCAGCAGCTCCAACCAGGCTATGCAGCCCATTGAAAACCCACATCTGATCCTCTCCCTTTTCCACCAGCGACTGCCAGGCCAGCTAAGGATGGCAAGAGAGAAGTATAGGGCCACCATGAAGATCCATCCTCTTTCCCTCTCCTTTCACTGACCTGATTTAGACATGAAGTACCTGTTTTCCTCACCATTCCGTGTCCCCCTTCTCATAGATATACATAAACATTTTGATATTTGCAATTTTTCCACTTTTGTGGGAATCCTGCACCCCTAACCCCAGCAAGTGTGGAGGGCTGACTGTACTTCAACATTCTCTTCAGGGTGGAGTTCATAGTTAGCAGTGATCACAGCATCTTCCTTAGGAACAGTATTTCCTAAAGGAGGTGCCACAGCTGAAAAGGCCCTCTACCCTAGGGCTTGAAATCTGATAAAAAAGGGCGCATTATAAGAGGGCCTTAGCAGAGGATCTGGATAGGTTGATATTAGATTGTGTGGTCTTTCATGTACTCAAGTCCAAGTGTTTCAAGCTGTAACACAGGGATAGACAACTTTGACAAGTCTGGGGACAAATTTTCTGCCTGTAGAAACTCCAGGAGCCACATGGACTGCCAAAAAATTAAAACAAAATAAGCAAAAGCAGAAGTGTCCAGAAGTAGGGTTGTGCTTCAGATTTAACTGAATCCTGATTCTACAACTGAATCAGACTGTTTGGAGAAATTCAGGGAGATGTCGAAATCAAAACAAGGCTTCCTAAGAGCAAATTGAGGCCCTTTCTGCATGTGGAGGGGGAAACAGGGGAAAACGTGCCGAAACTGAGCTTACCGGTAGCCGGGTAAGTCCGTCGCCATGCGGAGCTGCGCAAACTCGCTGCTCCGCAGTCCTCCGGCGTCCAAAATGGTGGCTTCCGGCTGATGGAGGCTCTCCACCAATCGGAGAAGCTCGCCAGCTGGAAGCCCGCCCCCAGCAGATCTGCACCAGAGCCCTGCGATGGAGCTGCACGGGGCTGCACGCTCTGTGCTGTTTAAAAACCTCTGAAAAGAGGTTTTTAAAAAACATGCAGTGCCGCCAGTTCCGGTTGCTTCGGAGCAGATTGAGGTGCGGAACTACGAAAAGTAGTCCGACCCAATCCACTCCACGGTGCAGACGACCTCCGTGGGAGGTCGCTCTACACCGTTTTAATACCCCGGTGTGGAAAGGGCCTGAATCAGAGGCCCTTTCTGCAGGATGACACTCTCATGCATCATCTTATTGCAATCCCAGTAGTGCTTCTGCCAGGAGGTGAGCATGTCCCCAGTGCTCCTCTCTGCACCCGACCGGCTGCCTGGGGGGACATGCCCTTTCCTTCCACACTGCAGTAAATCTTCTTCCCATGCTGCAGTGGGGAAGGAAGCATATGATCACATTTCCAGGCCTCCTGCATGGCCAGCTGCAACAGAAGGCTCGCATGATGGGGACTCATTGACAGACTTTCTGTCAATGTTATACCCTGTGATCATGCTGGCTGGCAACATAAGAAGGGCAGGATCATGACAACATCCTGTGGAAGTGTTGTTATGGTTCCACTCCTCTTGTGTCCTCATGCTGGGATGCCACCATCCTGCAGAAAGGGCTTGAGTCTAAGGCCCTTTCCTCATGATGTCGCTGTCTCATTTCTGCCACAGGACAGCAGCAGTCGGCAGGCTGCACTTCTGCATGATGTCATTGCTGTCCCACTGCCATCCTGTTGTGGAGCGTCGCACTTGTGCATTTTTTGCGAAACAGAAAAATCTGTTTTGTGTCTTCAATCACATGGCACTCCCGTCACTTCTGGCCATGTGAAAGCACATTGGCGACGCTTCCTTCCATAGCGCAGCAATGGAAAAAGCCCGGCTGTGCTGCGGAAGGAAGATGTGGCGCCATTGCATTCTCTTCTGCATAGACTGAGCAGGTGCAGATGGGAGCATTGCTGATGCGCTCCCTTCTGGACCCAAGACTGCAGCAAGACAATGCAGAAGAGGGTTGTTGTGCATAAACGACCTAAGCTTAATTAACAATTCCATTTTAGAGGAACACAAGACACTAGTCACTGTGTCTTCCAAAACTGGTACATTTTCCCCAATGCTGTCCACAGAGGAAACAACCAGATAGGAAAGGAAAGGACAGAATGAGTGTAAGCTGATTATTGCCAGCTCTAGCTTCTAATCACGGTGAAAGTTTTATCAAGGCTGTCTAGTATCAGTGTTTGGAGGGAGATATGCTGAGGTAATATTAAGCAGGATTCATCCAGTGTTCAGTGCTGTTTGATAGATCACTATTCCATTTACAGGAACATCAGTTTTACATGGAGTCTTGAATCCTGTTGGTTAGTCCGAATTAGACTTGTCTTGTTGACTTTTCTGCATCTTATGACACTTAACCATCCCTATAATCCTTTGCAGCATACTGAATTGTTATTTTCACTGTAGCCATGTAGGGCTTCTTGAGCAGATGAATCAATGCAGAAAGGGTTTACTAAAAGAAGGAAAAGGTTCTACACCGCAAGACTGGTCTTATTTGAAAATCCCATCATATGGAGTGTTCTATTGTGTGCTTTTCTCTCTACAGTGTAATATATAAGCTGTTTTCATTACCCGCTGTGGTATGAAAGCATACACATCATAAAATCTCTTCCACTGGCACTAATTAAACAGTCTTTATTCTCAAGAGCTAAGCTATGATAATAAACATAATTACACTATGCCAAATAGGCCCGGGTGCATCTTTATGGCAGTATGCAAGTTTTCTTTCTTAGTCAGTTATAGGCCTCTTTAGAGTTTTCATAAATAGGGTCCTTATTAATTTACTCTACTTTGTGAAAGAAAATTGTAGTAATAGTCAGTGGGGACAGCCTTCTTGATTCCTTAAAAAAAAAGAACTTCAGGAACACCCCTGTGAAAGCCATTTTCAGGGGGCCGTTCTGTTTTCAATGAGGAGTGGTTCCAGGCTGGTGCTTGTTATGGCTTTCCTGTCACTTAAGAAGGTGGCAAAGTTATTTTTTCCCCTTCTGTAAAGGAAAGGCAGCAGAAGTCAAACCAGAAGATACTTTAAAGTTGCATTTGTCGAATCAGCAGTGCATGTAGTGTTTCATGTTTAGCAAGAACAAGCACAGAAATGGAGGGAAAAAAACACAACTTTATTAGTTACCACTGAGTAGGCTTAGTCCACAACAAGACCTGGATTGAGGCATTGGTCAGCATTCATGCCAGCCAATGGTAAGCCAGTCCACCTGGAGGGCAGCTCTGGAAGAACAGATGTGGGAATTTACTTCTGCAGAAGCTGTTGTGTAGCTCTTCTGCCTCTTAGAAGTAGGGCACAACCATATGTCCCAAAGCTGGGTATGACCTGGTTGTCTCTGCTGCTAAGGTACATTAAGGGGATGCCTCCATACTGGGTATAATGGGCACAAAGACACTGTCTACCCAAAACCAGAATTGCCTTCTCATACGAAAATCACCCAAAGTTGGGACAAACAATACTAGGTTTGTAATATCACTAACAAAACATCCGTCTACAAAAAACACTAAGGGAAGGTGGGTGACGATGAAAAATAGAATGGACTATTGGCATATTGTAGGGAAGCAGTTTAAATGGGCCAGCAGTGGACCTGAGTGAAGCTTTCAGTTGCTCTTGAGTCCTGCCCCTACCAGCCAATAATGCTGCCTCTGATTTCTGGCCCTCCCTTCCATAGCAGAGCCTAGGAAAATTGGTGGGCATTTGAGAGAAAGAAACAGCCCTGGGACCTGGACTATGGCATCCATCCACATTTCACCTGCAGCTGTGGTCTGAAAGCTGGGCTCCCAGTGAGTCAAAAGACACATTTTTAATTCCTTACTTTACAGCAACAACAGACAGGGGCCTTACATGCCACCTTGATGTCTCTTATTGACCCTCTCCAAAAAAGTATCATTTTGAATTTGTGGAAGCCTCCAGGAGTGTTTTCAAATAAAGCAAGGTTCAAGGGCCACCAAATTGTCTTTCTACACACACACACACACACACACACACACACACACACATATACACACAGTGAACCAAAACTGACCAATTTTTTTTCAATTTTTTGCACATGGTGGAGAGCAGGTGCTGTGGTCTGTTCTAGAGGCAGAAAAATTGAATTGCAGAGCCACCAGAATATGTTTTCTTTTCAGTGGCGCAGCAGCAGCAGCAGTAGTTGTTGCTATTATTATTATTTGCTAATTAAAACATTTACAGCCAGCTCTGTATCTCAGAGTAGCATACTACAATATCAGTTTACATCAGTTAAAAAAAAAAAGAATAACGTTAAAAAAAACTATAATAAACCAATTAACACTTAAAACAATTACATTTTAAAACCAGGGTTTTTAATAATATGATATAATATAATATAATATATAATGTAACATAACTTTCCCTTCTGCTCTTGAACAAGGCTAATGAAACTTTTTTTCGAGAAAGATGAAAATTCATCAGGCCCAGCAATCAGCAATCCCAACTCCAAAATCATAACAAGATACCCAAATACTTCACTGGCCTGCTCTGTTGGGAAGTCCCATGGTGGAAGAGAGGTCATCCCTAATCCCTAATGGGGCTTTAGGGAGGAGAATTCTCTGGTACTCTACATGGACTAGATGGCAAACAGCCACAGACAGATTAGATCCCCCAACTCAAAGTCCTCTCCCCTGCTCCAATCCAGATTGGAGGTGCTAGTCTTGGGATTAACAGAGTTTTAATTTTATAAACCACCTCCCATCCCCCATGTTCATGATTTGGATGGGGATAGTCACATCAGAAATTTCTTAGGGTAAAATATGGCCCATTCATTCTATCTTATTTAAAGTAACACACACACACACACACACACACACATTCCTGCACAAACCTAGCTCAGGTCCATAGGAAAGGGTAATCTCTCTACCTTCCTATCCTATGTTCCAGTCAGCAAATGTCCCAGGAAGTGGATGATTAGAATACAAGAGGTGTCGAGTAGTTAAACCAGTTTAAGTCAGTTACAGGCAGTGATGTATGAAAGTCTTTTACTCCAAGTCTCAAGTCGAGTCTCCAGTCCTTGAAGATACTTTCTAGTCAAGTCTCAAGTCAATACCTCAACCAAAATTCCAGAATTATTGGACAGAGTCAAATAAAGTCAGTTTTAACAATTCAAGCAGAGTTGACTCTCTACAATTGCGATTTTGCCATCTGCAACTTTGGACATGGGGAACAGGATCCTTCTTAGTCCCCATTACTGAAGCTTCAAAAGCTTTAGAAGGAAGGATTCTTCCCCCTCAAGCCTGTTGACTAACATGTTTGCTGTTCTCCTCTGAGAAATGAACTCTGCACTCTGGGGGCAAGTCTTGTGTTTTGCTCTTAGGAAACATTTTAGAAGACTCCTCTGATATGCAGTAGGGACAGGCTGCTGAGCAGACCTCAACCCTGCATCAAGCCCATTGCCAACCCCTTTGCTGTTCCTCTTTGAGAAATGCACCCACACTTTGGGCTTGAGATATATTGCCATGTGACCAGTAGGCAAAAATAGATAGAGGCGTTGTTCAAAGTTGTAAGGTTTCTAGATGAACGTGTTGTGTTACTGAACCAAAGACAGCAAGTCAGTCACTAAAAATATACAAGGTTTGAGTCGAGTTGAGTTAGTGTCTCATTTATTGCTGAGTCAAGTCTGAGTTGAGTTACTGAAGTGACTTAAGTCCGACTTGAGTCCGAGTCTATCAACTCAAGTCTACATCACTGGTTACAGGTTATCCATCAGGATGAAGGAAGAAGCCAGAGCAGAAGTCATCAGCTGATCAAGAAGTCACACAACAAGTCAGTAGCCCAAATCGTGTCCTTTTCCACAGGATGTTGTCTTCCCATTGGGGACAGGAGGATGGGACCTGGAAGATGCTTATGCATGACATCATTTGGGTCATTCTCCTATTCCCAGGTGGATCAATCACACCACAAATCATTGACAGGTTTTACTCATCAATGGCTGTTGATCGCACAGCCCTCACACTGACCTCTCACACTTACCTTAGGTGCAGAGGTCCTCCAAGTTGTCCTCCAGGGGTCCTCCAAGTGCAATGGCTATGTTTCCTGCCCCAGCACAGCCTGGGTCAGTGCCCAGTTGATCTGTGGAAGGAAAAGGCAGTGCCATTGCACTTCCTCCACTCACTGGAACAGCCAGTGCAGAGGGAAGCACTCCTGTCACACTCCCCTCCTGGGAATGATTCTACTGAGATACCCGTGGGATGCAGCTGGGATCTGGTAAGCTGAAGAAAGGGTCAAACCCAGCAAGGACTAAAACAGAGTCATAAATAGTAGCCGGTCCAGGGAACACAAAATGCCAAAGAGTCACCAAGGCAGATGTTTGTAAGCAACAAAACCTTCAGGAAACTGCTGAAGAATTTATACCTCAAGGCCCCAGGAGCTTTAACAAGACAGCTTCTCCTATTTTCGAGTCTCTGGGGCTAATGGAAGTTCTCCTTATCAACACCCCTACCCCACACACACACTTTGTAGATGGCTGCACTACATCTTCAAGCTTCTGCTGGGGTGTGGGATGCCCTTATGTCCCTGTTTCCAGCGAGGCATTCCTGTTACTCTGACCCCATGTCTGAATCCTTTGACTCCAGAAGGTGAGTTATGACACTTGCATGCTAGGGTTTTGCTTACTCTAGTGTACTCTTGCCTGCTCGCCTGCTTACTCAAGTGCCTGCTTATTCTAGTGTACTCTAGTGTAAGAAGGAAAAAAAAATCATGAGTGCTAGCTAGGTCTTAATTTCCTACCCTTGGCTAAAACCTCTGCCAGCCTTTTTCTATTGTGGTATGCCATCCCATGTAAATGATTAGAATGTACACCTTTAAAATGTCTAAGAATTGTCCCCCACTTTCACAGGGGAGAAATGGTCTCATAAATGGGGAGGAGACATTTTCTGTCCAGCATCATTTAAAGGATCTTATTACCACTATTCTTGTAATTTCATGGGAGGCACGTGACATAGGTCTGCAGTTCTGGAAAATCATTAGTTCTTGTCTGTCTTACCAAGATAACCAATACAAATGAAATAAAATGCCCTTGACAAGGTCATAATCCATTGTTTGATGTGACATGTAAAAATGCAAAATTCAAAAATTGTCCACTAGCGACAGAGTGTAAAACAGAATAAAGGGCTTGTGGTCTATGATGGCAAGAGAGTGTTTAATGGTTTTCAGTATGAAATTAGTCATTTTATAATGGGGAAATTGATTAGACAGATATTACTTGATGTCATGCCACTGTATTATTCTGATATACACATAGCTCCCACAAAAGCAAATGAAAACACAACAGCTAATGGTAGATAGTGAGAAAATCTATCAATTGAAGATATCATGCTAATATAATATCACATTATGTAATTAACAGTGTAAACATTAGGAAGTGCAGCATTGCAATAAAGCAGTTGTAAAGTCTTTACACTGTACCATAAAACCCATTATAAGTAGCTCTTTATTTTACAACAGGCAGTGCATTAGAGCATATTCTCTGGCTTAAAAGGGAAAAGCAATAAGGATAGAGGATTCTTTCAAGATCGGTTTCATCCATTTTCTCATTATTTCCAAAGATCTATTGTTTGAACCATGCCACAATGCTTTTGAAAGTGTTCACGACTTCGTATATATTTTCATATGTGTTTCTCTTTTATATTGTATATAAACTTTGTATGTGTTTTCAAAGAGTAGATCTCACTGTGACACTATCTTTCTGCAGTGGTGGGATTGTTTACTACTCTGAGACAAGAAGCTATGCTGATGGTAGCAGTGCTGCTGATAGGATCTCCCCATGTCAAACAGGCTTCTCCTGAGAAATTAGACTAAATGTGCCAAACAGCTGCTAGGATGCAGAAGCAGTCTGTGTGAGGGGGTGACACTCATGGAGGATCTTTCAGAGACAACAGCAATGGCATCATAACTAACACTTCTTAACACTGTGCAGAAGAAGCAAATTGTCGCACAGGTCATGAACAACTCTTATCAAAAATTAGGGTAAAGCTTAAAAAAAAAAAACACTAAATCAATTATCTTGCCAAAATACAACCTGAAAAACATCACTGTAGAATTTAAAGATTATGTGAAAATAGATTTACACTCTTAAGCCTAACTGACCAGGAGCCAGAAGAATTTTGAACTGAAGCCAGAGACATTGTAAGGGAGGAGTGCAAACAGGCACTATCTGCAACCCAAAAGAAAAAGAAACCTCAATGGATGACCAATGAAACTCACAGAATCATAGAATCATAGAGTTGGAGGAGACCACAGAGGCCATCCAGTCCAATCCCCTGCCATGAAGGAACCCACATCAAAGCATTCCTGACAGCTGGCCATCCAGCCTCTCCTTAAAAACCTCCAAAGAAGGAGACTCCACCACATTCTGAGACAGCATATTCTACTTCCCTTCTTCAAACAGTTAAGGTCAGATGAAAAGCAGAAGTAAAAGGTGATGAAAATAGGGTCAGAGCTCTCAGTGCAACTGTTCAGTGACGTGTAAACAGAGAGGAGAAAAATATATATAGTATAATAATTAACACAGATAAATAGAAGAGGACAACAAACAAAGAAGAACAAGAGACCTCTTCCACAAAATCTGAGAAACCAAGAGTGGGGATGCTTTATGACCAGCAGGGGAATATATTGCAGGACCAGGAAGAAATAAAAAGATGATGGAAACAATGCACTAGAGAACTATATGAAAGAGTTGAGATTCAAGGAAGAGTAATATGAAGATTAACCTAGAATTTTAAAAGGTGAAGTGAAAGCTGTACTCAGAGCACTTGGCAGAAATATATCACCAGGAGCAGATGGCATACCAATGGAGCCACTACAAGCCACAGAGACAGAAACTATTCTAGTTAGCTAAAATCTGTCAGCAAATATGGAAAACAAAACAATGGGCAATAGATTGGAAACACTCAACATACATTCCAGTCCCCAAGAAACAGGACACCAGTGATTGCAGAAATCATAGGACCATTGCAGTAATCCCCCATATGAGCAAAGTGATGCTTAAAGTTTTATAACAAAAACTTTTCAAATATATGGACTGAAAAATGCCAGATGCCCAAGGTGGTTTAAGAAGGGAAGAGGTACTAGGGATCATATTGGAAGCATACATTGGATAATGGAATGCAACAGAGAATTTCAGAAGAAAATCAGAGTGTACTTTATAGCAAAGCCTCATGAAAATTATGGGTTACTCTTAAAGAACTGAGTAGGCCAAAACCTGTCCTATTGTGCAACCTGTATTCAAGACAAAAGGCTACCATCAAGACAACATATGGAAAAATGGAATGGTTTCCAATGGGCAAGGGGATCAGGCAAGGCTATATTTTACCATCCTATCTGTTTTACTTGTGTGCTGAAGCTATAATATATCAAGCAAGATTAAGCTCAGAGGAAGGAGGCCTGAAGCTGGAGGAAGGGACATCAACAATTTAACATATGCAAATGGTACGCTATGACTAGCAGAAAATAGCAAAAACTTGGAGTGATTAATGAAGAAAGACAGGGCAGAAAGTACAATGGCAGATTTGAACATTAAGAAACAAAAATAATGACCACAGATGAATGACATTACTTCAAAGTAGATGATAAAGACATTGAAAAAGTTCAAGATTTTCCATACTTTGTATCAGTCATTAATCAGAATGGAGACTTCAGTTAATAAATCAGAAGAAAACTAAAACTTTGAAGGAATAGGACAAGAACATGTATAAAGAAATACCACTGAATAACATAGTTAGGATCATCCATACCATTGGATTTCCAATTTCTATATTTGGTTGTGAAAGCTGGACAGTGAGGAAAGCTGATAGGAAGAAAATCAACTCATTTGAAATGTTTTGGTGGAGAAGAAGTTAATAAATCAGAAGAAGACTAGGACTTTGAAGGACAGCTATGAAGGAACTAGACAAGATCCTGCAGTGTAAAAATATTATAACTGGATACTAAAGTTAATGTTGGCCTTACCACTGTATAACTATTTTTTTATGGTTGTGAAAGATGGACCATGGTTGTGAAAGCTGGACAATGATGAAAGGAAGAAAATCAACTTGTTTGAAATGTAGTGCTGGAAAATTGTACTAAAGATACTGTGGATTGCTAAAGAAGACATATAAGTGGGTAATAGAGTAAATCAAGCCTGAACTCTCCCTATTAGTCAAGATGACTAAATTGAGACTGTCATTCTTTGGGCACATCATGAAAATACTTGTCTCACTAAGAATGATAATGCTTGGTAAGGTAGAAGGCAGTAAGGAAAGAGGAAGACTGAAGGATGCCATGGACCTGAGTCTGCAAAACCTGTTGATGATAGGGTGATTTGGAGGTTGCCTGTTCACAGGGTCACCATGACAGCAGTTAACAACAAAGTTTGCTATAGAAGGAGATAAAGGAAGGAGATATCTTAACACTTAACTGCCAGCACTTTCTAAATGAGAAATATGGTAATAATATTTGAAATTAGTAATTACATGCCAACAGCACAAATGTTCATTAGGCCTCTGGGAACACTTGAAAAATGTCCAATGGACAACTGTACAAGATATAAATGTTTATTGCCTCATACAAGCAGCTTCTTCAATATGACTTTGCATATATTGTGTAGATATACTTTAAGCATGCATTTGATATAATACATGGTATTTTGGAATCCCTCATTACATACTTTTTACTTCCTCTCAACTGCATATGTTTAACTTGGCTCTAAGCACATGTGTCATAGCAGTAAGTATGGTAGCCTGAATCTATCTGAATATATGAGGTTGGCACTGCATTTCCATATCACTATAACAGATGTTCTGATTTGGCTGAACATGATTTATTTGGCAAAATGGTAGGGCTTTTCTGTCTGGGCGCACACAAAGCATTTGGTGGTATTCAGAGAGGTGGTTACTCTTTGTGTTTCTAATGCTCAGATTGCTTTGGGCTGGTTCCCTGAAGTAGAAAATTCAGGCGTACAATCAAGTTTATTATGGAATCTGTTGGATACTTATTACAAGCTACTGGCTGGTGTTCACAAAAAGATGCAAGTGCAACTCTGGTAAGATACCTTTGTGTGTAGAGTGTTAGGGAATTGAAAGATTTATAGAGAATGAGGGTTGATGTATGATTTTCCAAATAATTATTTTCCCTGATTCAGCTTTGGAAAAGTAGACCTCTAAATGAAGTTGGAGAATGTTATTTCATCTAGCTGGAAAAAAAAATCCCAATGAGAAATCACATTATGCTCCACTATATGTGTGTGTGCGTGATATGCGTGCATGCATACACGTATCTGTACTTTTCTATCCATGCTCTTTTCCATTATACTCCATTCTATCTGCTCCCCTAGTTTTCTGATTTATTTCTAAACAGTCAACATTCTGAACCACTGAGCAAGCTCATTCCTCATTTGGATGTTTCAAGTACCCCCTAGTGTTTTCCCATTGTTTTCCCTCTTAAGTTTTTTTATATTTTCTCTTTTCAACTGGTGTAGTTCAACTGTGTTTTGAATCTCTTGTAATGCTTTAGTTTCTGCTTTGATATGAAATTTATTGTTAACTACTCCAAGTGCTAGTTTTGCAAGAAAGTCAGGAAATAAATTTAAGAAACAGATAGAAATTTAAGTTCATATGCATTTATTAGGGGTGGAAGAAAAATCTTTAGGTTCAATAACTTTAAGAAAATTTGCTTGTTGGAGACTTGTGAGAAAATGTGCACTGTGTTTTGAGAGGCTTACAAATCCTTAACAGGGAATAGTGTATCTTCATGTTTTACAATGTGAATGGCTAAACTGCACTTTAAAAAAAAAAAAAGTGCACTTACTCTTTGTGGAAAATTTGTAAAAACTAGAGAAACTGCATTAATAAATGAAACAAAGGAGAAAATCAGAAATAATGTTTATTGTAGTGTTACTCTAAAAAGTGGGGGACCTTGGGAACCACCCACAATGCTAGCATCTCCTTAGAATTTGGGGGAATTATAGCTCAAAGGAGGCCTGTCAGAGAAGGGTAAAAACAGGGTCTTTTCACCTGTGTATACCAGTACTAATTGTAGAGAGGACTGCAGTTAAGAGTTAAAGTATTTTATTGGGAATTAGCAAATGCACAAGAAACCAGGCACTCTTAAGAACCACACAAAGCTATTGGAAAATGAGGCAAGAAAGGTTGGATAGATCTTTGGGTGGAAAGGGTGATAATTACCAGGCCTGAAGCAGAAGGTTGAGGCAGAGTGGTGTGAACATTGTGTCTGAGGATAGCACAGAGGAACAGAGATCTGGGCACCACATACTATGACCAAAGTACTACCATTTACTGGAGTTGGAGATGGGGTTTAAATATCCTATTTCCTGCCCTGAAGGCAGGTGTGTGGACAAACTGGTAATGGCTTTCCCACAAAACTGACAAAGGAGTATGGAGTGTGCCTTAAGTTTAGGTGACAAAACAAGGATGGGATTCCTGACAATCTCTTAATGTTTTGGTCAGGTAGTGTGAATGGGGAGGGTCTCTGTAGGATATGCTCACAGTAGGGTCCCTGATTGCTTTACCTGGACAGTTTTGCTGCTATTGTTTTCAGAAGTGCTCACAACTTAACAGCTTTTGAGAGCATTATCCCAAGCAAATTAGCATCCTGCCTAATCTTCTCTGAACTTATGACCTGATCATGTTTGAGGTCATCTTGACTTGGCCTATGCTTACAGCCGGTGCATTTTCAAACATGTGTTCCAGCAATGAAATAGTTACAATTATGAAAATAGCACATCCCACAGAGTGGGGCCTGTATGGTGTGGTAACAGTAGTGTGATGTGATACAAGGGCCCTTTTTGCATCTTACCTTTTTGCAGAGCTGGGGTGCAGGGATCACACAAGCAGCCTCTTGCGAGAGGCTTTCATATCCCCGCTGCTTCACCTCCAATGAGGGCTCCTCCTTTTCCTTCCACAGTGCAGCCTGGGGCAGGAAGTGCGAGCACCATGGCTCTGGAGGCTCCACACGTATGGTACATGCATGCAGGGCCCTGGAGTGATGCATGATCATGCACCATTTTTGGCTAGAAGCCAAAAATGAAATAGTGCACGATCGGCGCCTGTTGGCCCCGGCAACATCACGCAATTGTGAGGATGTCATGTGGAAGGCTCCTTGCAATTGCGCGATGCTCCAGAGGCCCTTCCCCATGGCGAATGCCATGCAAAAAGGGCCTAGGATAGGAATAAATGCAGGTAGGATTCAAATATATCCAGTGAAATCAAGATCAAGAGATTTTGCCATCTGTAATATATACATACCTGCTTTGGGGTCTCAGAATCCTGCTGATACATCTTTTCTATGCATTGATATTGTTGGGCTTCCTTCATAACATTTGTTAACAAGTTTGACCTGAGTGTATGGAGGAGGGAAAAGAAGAAGTTTTGAATTTTTTTCTCATTCTCCATGAGAAAGTGTGATTCAACATGGACACTGCATTAAGAAAATGGCCAACTACAGTGAAAATTTTGATACTTCAGGACTTGTGTGGAAAAAAAAATCATTTGCACAAAGAACTTGAGTGTTTCTGTGTAGTAAAAAATTAAATCATTTTGTAAAGGAAAATGTAGTTCTGGCTGTTTGTATCTGTTTCAAATGATTTTTCCACCCAAAGTGTCCCAAAATGTAGGGGGGAGGGGGAACAGTGCAAAAAGTCCTACAATTTCCCCCAGCAGGGAGAAGATATACGAAATTATTTCTTCCTGGGTTGAAATTAATAATAATAATAAAAACAACAACAACAACAATGTTTATTTATAACACCCTTTACATCATAAATAAACGAAGATTTATGTCTCTAATGGCTAGAGTGGGGACAGTTTAATCTGTTTTTCTGATCACAGCATCACAAAAAAATTCTTATTACTACTTCAGCAAACCCAAATCAGCTTTCCTTGTGTTGTGTCCTTTGGTACAGCCCACAACCATATCAAAGCAGACCTTTTTTATGGTTTTGACAGCTGTCTGTAGCATAAGGAAAATGATCTGTGCGCAAGATATTCTTGAATTTATCAAGGTACTTCTTCTACAAACATTGAAAATGATAGAGCTCAGGATGATTAGATGATGGGGCAAAGGGGAATTAAAGAGGAAAAACTATATTGGAGTGAAGGAAAAGAGGGCAGAGGGAAAAGACCAAAGCAAAAACTGAGACGGAAAAGAGCATGGATTTAGGAATCTCATGACACATCAAGTTGCTACCATATTAACTTCAATCTTGTGTTTGCATAAAATTCAGCTGCCAAAACCAAGTATATTCCCTTTCCAAATAGCATTAAATGCATTTCTACAAGCTGTCCAAATGATTCAATTTCGTTATGAACTGATGAAAATGCAGCATCAGCCGGCGTTGGGCCCAGCATTTTGTTCAGTCCCATTTAAGCTTCAAGTACAGGCAGCTTTGGTAATCCTGTTAAGAATGAGCCACAGCCGTTGACTGTCTCCCTCTATTAAGGTCGATGCCAGGCCACCATTCAGATAGCAAGGCCACTAAGCAAAATTAATAACTTCTGCTGTATCAGATGGCTTGTGTTTGTAAGCTACTGAAGGCACTGTGAGGATTAAGCATTCACATGTAAGGGTTGGCAGAGGGAACTAACAATTCTTCCTATTGTCTTAGGTTGTGCCTTCCTAGAAAGTTCACCCTGGGTAAGCTTGTTGATCTCTGCTATCATCTGCTATAATAATTCTTGTGGAAGTTTGTATGTCTAATTAACTTATTGATAAATATCAAGGCATTTGTTTTGCATAGAAAACACCATCAGAGATGATTATTCCAGCATAAATCAAGGAGCTAAGGTTTTCCAGGTGGAACATACTAGGAATTCATGGTTCAGATCAAGATAATAAGACAGTAGCTCTAATGCTATTTTGGGAAGTCGTGTGTTAATATTTTGGCATACAAAGCATCATAAAATATTGGCATTATTTGTGGTCATTTAATGTGGAAATTAAACACAAGGAGAAATTAAACATGGTTGCTTTCCTATAGAGTCATATTCATTGCAAGCAACAGAAAATTTAGGTTTCCTGTCACTTTCCCACAACTAAGAAGAGATATGACCCCAAAGCCATAGTGTAAATAAAAGTTGATGGGTTGTCTCACATCTGTGGCTTGTCGAGATGTCTGATCGAGAAAGAACTATGGTCAGGATCCAAAAATGCAGCCAGAATGGGTGGGGAAAGGGAACTGATATTCATTCTTGACTGCTGCCACATATATCATGTCGCTCTGGATGATTTCCGAGTCTTTTCAAGGGTGTAGTAGGCAGTGGCCTAGCAGCTTATATCTTTGGAGCCTGGAATTTCTTTGTACCCCTAGCATATGATTTCAATATGTATTCATTCTAGTTTATTTCATTTCTCCTGAAGTGGGACCCAGGGCAGCTCACAAAAAGAATCAATTTACAACCTAACAGTATTAAAACAGTATAAAATCCTTTAGAAGGCATACAAAAATTTCAAAAGTACACCACCCAGTAAGAGGCCTCCCTGCTAATACACTAACTATAAATAAATAACATAGCATAATATTTAAATAAATAAAAAATCAATAGAATATTTACTGTACATATGCATTCAAGATCTTACTCTAGAAATCAGATCTGTAGTTTTATAGCTACAACTACAGATACTGATACAAAGATGCTTTACTATTTAGCCCTTCATCTCATGGGATTCCAGGCAGGTGAAAAAGACAGATATATTTTTACAAGGTAGAATTTAGATGAAAACCACATCCTTAGAAATAATTGTTATACTTTCTATGTCTCCACCATTCAAAAGGCAATCTCCTGGGCAAGATCACCAGGAAATTCTCCATCCCAGAGGCCATACAGGTGCACAGAAATTGTACAACAACACAAACTTTCCTTTATGCAGCTACCATTCCATTTCAGTAGGACTCACATAGCAGTGTATTTAAAAAGTGATTTATTTGACTGGGCTTTAATGTTAAAAGGTAGAAGGTGCATTGTTTCTGATGTTCAATATGGGAAAACAGTGCATCCCAACAGACATACCTAATTGTCTATCTACATCTTCAGTATGTCTTGGTTAGCAAATAATTGTTTTCCTAGCATCTGTACTGTAATTGTTATTTTCTTCCTTTCTCTCAAGGCGGTTTACAATACAATACAATCAGACTCAAGGAGTCTTACAAAATGGCTAAGACATACCAAAAAGTGAACCTTAAAAGTGGATTAAACTTTTAACAATATTAAAATGATTTCAAACTACACTTAAAAAGATAAAGTACCACAAAAGAAAAAAAAAGCTAATAAAACAGTTTGATCTAAAACAATACATCAAGACCATTCTTTAAAAAATTTCTATTTTCAAAGCTTTAACGGTCTTGTCTGACAAAGGAAGGACTACAGGGAGGGAGGGAGGTCCAGAGTCCAAAGACAACCACTGACAAGGCCCTCTTTCACAAATCCACCAGCCATACTTGTGACAGGGGCAGGACTGAGAGAATGATGATCTCAGGGCCTTGGCAAGTTTATATAGAGAGATATGGTCTGTCAGATAGCCTGGACCTGAGGCACATAGAGCTTTTTAGGTCATCACCAGCACTTTGAATTGTGCCTAGAAACCAATTGGTAAAAGGGGAATAGTATAGTCCCTGTAACTTGTGCTGGGTTAATATTAGAATCATAGAATCATAGAAATGTAGAGTTGGAAGAGACCACATGGGCCATCCAGTCCAACCCCCTGCCATGCAGGAACACCCTCAAAGCACTCCCGACAGATGGCCATCCAGCCTCTGCTTAAAAACCTCCAAAGAAGGAGACTCCACCACACTCCGAGGCAGCATATTCCACTGCCGGACAGCCCTGACTGTCAGGAAGTTCTTCCTGAGGTTCAGGTGGAATCTCCTTTCCTGCAGCTTGAATCCATTGCTCCTTGTTCTGGTCTCTGGAGCAGCAGAAAACAAGCCCTCTCCTTCCTCTACATGGCATCCTTCAAATATTTAAACATGGCTATCATGTCCCCTCTTAACCTTCTCTTCTGCAGACTAAACATACCCAGCTCTCTAAGTCTATCCTCATAGGGCATGGCTTCCAGGCCTCTCACCATTTTGGTTGCCCTCCTCTGGACCTGCTCCAGCCTGACCATGTCCTTCTTGAATTGGGGTGCCCAAAACTGGACACAGGATTCAAGATGAGGTCTAACCAAAGCAGAGTAGAGTGGTACCAGTACCTCCCTCGATCTAGACACCATACTCCTATTGATGCAGCCGAGAATTGCATTGGCTTTCTTGGCTGCCGCATCACACTGCTGAGTCATGTTCAGCTTGTGGTCTATTAAGACTCCTAGATCCCTTTCACACGTACTGCTATCCAGCCACGTGTCCCCCATCCTATATTTCTGTATTCCATTTTTTCTACCTAAGTGTAGGACCTTACACTTCTCTCTGTTGAATTTCATTTTGTTAGCTTTGGCCCAGCTCTCCAATCTATCAGGTCATTTTGAATTTTGATCCTGTCCTCTGGCGTGTTAGCAACCCCTCCCAATTTGGTGTCATCTGCAGATTTGATGAGCATGCCCTCTATTCCTTCATCCAAGTCGTTGATGAATTTTAACTACTAATTGAAGTTTCTGAACACTCTTCAAGGGCAGCCCCATGTAGAGTGCCTTACAGAGTAGGTCCAGGTATTCAGGGAAATAATAGAAATTACGTAAGGGTTGGTTTGTTATTCAGTATTTGTTTCAATGGTTCCACACTAGTTGACATTACCAGAGCCCCAGGTATACTGAAATGCCTATAAAGATCTCTGGGTAAACAGGGGTCTTGATTATTGTTAAGGAAGGGAGGAAAAGAATGTTAATATATCACTTTTGGCGATTACAAAGCTGTAAATAAAATAAATAACCTGTCAGCATTGCTTACCAAGTGGAGCTTCTGGATATTTGTGGAGTTTCAAATGAGGAATAACCAAAAGGGTTGATTCTTTCCTTAGCAGGAAAGAAAATGCCAATTGAATATCCCCATAATTCAGCTGAAGTAGTATGTATAAATAGCTGTTGTTGTGTGCCTTCAAGTCATTTCCAATTTATGGTGACCCTAAAGTGAACATCTCATGTTTTTTCTCTGGGGTTCAGAGTGTATGATGCACCCAAGATCACTCAGTGGGTTTCCATGACCCTTGTCTCCAGGGCTGTAATCCAACATTTCAACCACTACACCATGTTGGCTCTCATTGCTTTTATGATTTTGTTGGCAAGTTTTGTATATTTCAATTGTCTAAGAGGGTGCTTGTAGAAAAAGGCATCTCATTTAATGATAATAATTAGTGCTTAAATGGGTTTTTTTTTCCTCTGTGTATGTGCCTACACACAGACACAAATGCAATTGCTAGCTCCTACAAGAGGAAACTCCTTGAATCTAAGTCAATACTTATGTAACCCCACCATCCATAGATACTGGTATATACCTAAATTCATGGGAGGAAAGGCTTGCTGTCTTCTTGTCTTTCTTGAAAGTCCTTTTGCATTTCCAGCATTTGCTCTGCAGCCCCCTTCCCCCCATTTTCCAGATCAGATGCTGGCAGCTTGGGGGCTTCAGAGAGAGGGGAAATCCACCGTTATGGCAGAATCCATTCCACCAATGGACATAATTGGACTTAATTGGATTTCACTCTAAGACTTTATGTGGAAATGCTATAAATTAAAAGCAAAACTTTTTTTTTTAAATTTATCAGTGTTCCAGGTGGCACAGTGTTCCTACTGGCTCTCCTCTAGCTATAGTCCTGGGTGACTAGTCTGTGTCTAACCTGAAAGTAAGCAGACAATTTAATTTTTCCAGAGCTGCCAATCTGATATGTTTAACCAGTACCAAATCATTAAAAGGAACATAAAATTGTACAGAACCTGTTATAATGAGCCATTAACTACCAGTGCTCGGTTGTTTTTAATCTGTCTGAATGTAGGGAAGTTTTCATTAGTCTCTGTGTTAAACATTAGCTCATGGAAAACCTGAGCTTATGTTTAGGTTGTACTGAAGTAAGCCCAGAGAGAAGAGAAATGGCTAACAAATTCATTTGGACATTTGGTGGTGTATTTCATTTTCATTGTGTCTGTGAAATTTGGCATCACAGAATATCCTTATTGTTGATTATGTTATCTGTGGCTGCTGGGAGGTACAGTCTCACAACATCTGAAGGGCCATAAAATTCTCTTCTCAGTTTTATAGAAATGTCCCAGTCTTGTAGAAGTGTAACTGTCATCCACCCCATTGTGGCCATTCAAGAGCCAAAACAGTGTGACAGACTACAGCAGCAAACTGAACTGTACCACTTCCAGCTCCCAAGAACATCTGAATCCCTTTTTGGGATGCTTCACTGGGGGGAAGGACTTTTCCCTGCAGTTTGTAAAAAGGCCAATGACTGAACACAGGTCTTTTTTGAGTCTGATTACTTTGGCATGAATCTCTGAGGAAATCCCATTGTGGGGGGCAAACTTAATTAATTATTTGAAATGCACATTCTTTTTAACATTTTATTTTGAGTCTGAGTCAAACTTTAGCCCATCTAGCTGAGGGGCAAGGAACTCCATCCAAAGTGGGAGCCCTTCACATCAAACCCAAACTTTCCAGAGCACCAGAGCTGACATCAGATTTTGTCCAGTTGCCACTTAGGGTTGAATTTCAGCCAAAAGTGGAGGGTTCTCTCCAGTGGTAGCAAATACGGGGGATCACCAGAGGGCAAACCACTACATTTATCTACAGTTTGGGTCATTTAGATGTGGTATTGAAGAAAAAAATCTTCCAAACATATTACATCGGAAGGCCTCAAGGGGCTTCTGGGAAACTGTGGTGAACTTCAGGGGCCGGAGAAGTGGAGTTTTGGAGCTTCACTTACCCCAACCCACATCTACCTCAATACTGTTTATGGTGAGTGACAATATCTCTTCAGGATTTCAAACAATAATCTTTCACAGCCTTGCCTAGAGATTCTAGAGACCAAATGGTGGGGACCAAACGTTTATTGATTCATAACATGTGGTCTGCCACCAAGCTCAGAGGCTCTGACCCCATATTTATTCCTGATGAAACATTTACAGACATGCCTAAAGGCGAGCTTATAAGATCTAACTTTTGCAAACTGCTTTGGTTTAGCGGGACGAGGTGCTTTTTTGACTCTGAGAATTAAACAGAAAATTCCTGTTGTATTTGTTGTTGGTGTGCTGTCCACAACTTAAACTGGGCAGCTGTTGTTGAATGCAACTTCCTTTAGGTCCAGTGAGCATATCCAATGGTGATGAATTCTGGGAATAGCAGTTCAATGACATCTGGAGGACTGCAATATCCCCTTGACTTTCATGAGAGTTTGGGATGCGGACCCCTCACAAAAGTCAAAAAATCAGGAATAGGTCCCTCCCACCCAAGTGATTGCTCCCCCTTCCATTGCCTCCTGGGGCTCCTTCTGCTGTTGTCCTGCCTGTTGCCCACACACCCTGCCTTCTTTCTGCCCATACATGTGACAGATAAGAGAATGGAAGGGAACACTCTCCCTTCTCTCTGTTTTCCTGCCCATTGCCCATGTGCCCTGCCTTCTTTCTGAGCATGTGGGTGACAGACAGAAGCATGGAGGGGGAAAGGCTTGCATGAACTCAAACCTTTCCCTCTTCTATTTGCTTGCCCTTTGCTGGGGCACAGAGAAGGAAGCCAGCACACCTGGCCAAAAGGGCAAAGAATGGGAGGGGGAGAACGGCAGGAGAAAAGCGGTGCCTGACAAATAATCAAATTCGTGAAGGTCAAACCTCCAAATGTGGAGGGAGTACTGTACAAGATTCCCATCCCTGTTTCATTTCTTGGTAACACTTCATAAACCTCACAAATATGTAAATACTTCTTTGGAGGTACAAACTGCTGCCTTCATCAAGACTGTTGCACCCAGTAAAATCTCTATCTATCCTGACTCTTTTTTAGTTTGGAGGAGGAAAATGGGAAGGGACAAAACAGAGGAGGATAGCATTAAGTGTATTCTTTCAGTGATTTTTTTCACTTGCCAGATATATTTTTGTGTGTGAGAGAGAGAGTGTTCCAAAGTGTGTACATGTGCTCAAAAAGTGGGGGGGAGGGCAATCTCTTTGCACAAAATGCAATGGTTTTGCACAAATCATTGTTTTTGAAACAACAGTAGCAACAACAACAAAAACCCTAACTCTTTTTTTATGGCAAAAAGTCACAAAATGTTCTTTACAAATCTCATCATGGTTGAGAAATTTTTCAGTCAGGTTACTCAATGCCAGTGCATTGACATGCATTCTCAAGGATGACAATAACACTTTACCTCACTAGATTCAGAACCAAATCATAACAGGATGTACTTCTTTGTACAGGTTACATAATCTATTTAATTTGCTACCACAATTTTTAGCATAGCCACCAACTCAGGTGGCTTTAAAGGGGTTTAGTGTATTGGCCACATTAATAGAGTGCAAGACTATCATTTATTTATTTGTTACGATGGCTATGACCTAGAAGTGGTAGCCCTCTTTATACTAGTTGCTGGGGAACATAAGTGAGAAGTGTTGTTACATTCCTGTCTTGTGCCCTTTTCGCATGGCATTTCTGAAGTGAAAGGGCCCCTTGAGCATCGCATAAATGTGAGGAGCGGTCCATATGATGTACTCACATTTGCGTGACGCTCAAGGGCCTGACGTGGACCGCGCATGCATTTTTCATTTTCGTCTCAAAGCTGAAAATGCTGTGCGGTCGCGCATCGCTCCGGGGCCTCGTGTGCACTTACCTGGTGTGCGGAGCCTCGGGAGCCGGGCCAGTTGTGTGTCCTCTCCTCAGTGCAGCCCGGCAGATCCCAGGCTGCACTGCGAATGGAAGAGGCGGGACGCTCGCGCGACGAGGAAGCAACTGCGGAGCTGAAACAGGAGGGACACGACAGCATTCCTCCCAAGCCTTCATGCGCGAGCCGAGCAGCCCAGCGCCGGGAAAAGATAAGGTGCAAAAAGGGCCTTGCTTGTGAGTTTCTCAAAGACTTGGTTGACTGAGGTGTGAAAAGAACACTAGACGAGGTGGGCCTTTGGTCTGAGCTAACATGAATGTATGTTAAGTTGTGTGGCAAACTATGGACATTTTCAACACGATCTGTAAAAAGACTTTGAGACCCATCTCATTCCATCATATCTTAGGGCATTCTATCCATTATGTTCTCTCTTTGTGTAGAGCTCCATTTTTGCAATCGTTCTTTGACAAGGAGTACCGTGCTGAAACTGGGTCATTTTTTTATACTACAGAACTACAATTTTCAGGGTTGAAAGGCCATCATTCCAATAGAAAACCTTTTGGAGATATGTATTTGAGCACCAAAAGAAAGAAAGAAGGAAGGTAAGAAAGAAAGAAAGAAGGGAGAAAAAATGGAGCAATACCTAGTCGCATTTCAAAAATGTTCTGCTTGACATTTGAACAGGCAGTGCCCTGTGTTGGTTTCAGTTTGCAGCTGTGGGTTTTTTTTTCCCCTTTCATTTAAAGAAAAGTATTACTATTATTCCAGAATTTTATACAGTGTAATATTTTGCCTTTTGACATTCATCACAGTCATGCCCTTATTTTAACTCACTACTTTAAAAAAAAAAACGAAAAAAACTTCCCTTTAGAGAACAAGCAGTAGATTATTGAGAGTCAGGGTGTAGAGAGAAATCTCTAAAGAAGGAAAAATGGGTCATCAGCCATTCATTATATGTTCCCCCAGTCACTTAAGTCAATATTGTTCAACCTTTTAGATTTCTCTTCTCCTGGGCTTTTGCATAGCGCACATTGCTATATTTCTAAAAATGCTGTTAGGACCAACAGCATCAGCTTATTCTTTGCTGTACCTCTTGCAATACGCAAGCAGGAGATTGCCCTGCTGCTGTTATAGTGGCCTAAAAGATGAAGTGAGTAGGCCTCTGTTATACATCTTTGCCCCAACACACCTTTCAAAATTCTCTCTTCCCTAACTCCAGTGCTTTCTTTGTAGCAGTGATGAGCACAGTGAGGTTAGATGGACAAGGACATTTGGCTCCCTGGATCATGGTCTGTACTTTCCCTAAGAAGGACTTCTGGCAAGAAATGGGTTGCACCTCGCAGCAGTTGGTAAAAATGTATCTGTCAGGAGTCTTGAAAACTTGTTCAGGAGGGCTTCAGCTGAATTATGCAGGGGAGTGAGCGAGTATTGCGGAGGCTAGAGGAGGGTTTAAAGAAACCAAGGTGTACGTATAAAAAACCTTTGGATGATTTCTGATTTAAAAGGGATATGCAGGGGCGGGAGGGGGGGACGGAAGAAGAGGAATAAAAGCAAATAACCAGGTCTTGTGGAGGGAAAGTCAAAAAAGGTAAACTTAAGAATCAGCTCAGGTTTACAAGAGAGATTTAAAAAATAAAGTTTTGTTTACTTTTTTGCTACTTTCTTATTTTTATTATTATATTTGTACATAATACAACAATGCAACAATACAACAGACAAAAACTTAGGAATACAGTGACTGTTTAAACACCTTATATGAAAAAAATGTTTTCTAACTTAAATGTGATTAAATATACATACATATATATATATCTACAAATATATAAATCCAAATGTATATGTATATGAGAGCAGGGTAATTCTAAATGAAAATACTAGGGATAGGCCAACTGAATCCTCAAATCATCGGCAAGGACTTGAGATTCGCTAATCTCTGCACCAAAATAGGCAAAGCGAATCTTTCAAATCCACCAACAAAACTGTTTGAGACTGCGACACCTGAAAACCTACAAGCCCAGACACACAAGGGGAGATGGCAAATAGGTGAGGTTTCCCTTGGAGTAATAATGGCCTTTGCTAACAATTTCAGAAATTACATCTGGGGTTGTAGTCTAATATACTTAAATTAAACATTTAATATTTGTTCATTTAATATATAAGTTCAGCACTATTTTCTGTGCTGAAAATCAATGGCATGTATAAATGCTAGGGTCAGTGGGTCTGATGCCTATCAGAGGTAGTGGGGCAGAGGACAAGGTCACACAATCTCATCCAGTGATTGCCACATATAGGCCAGTGTACCTCCTTCCACAAGATATGCCTGCTCGGGCTGCTTGTGCCTGCTCGGGCTGCCTCCCTCTGCAAGGTAATAATCTCTATTCTTTTGACTTGAGACTGGAAGGTAGGGATTGGGAATTATTGGGCTTGGACTAGAGATTTGACTTGAAAGTCCCTTGCAGGACTTGAGACTGACTTGAGGGTAGAGAATTGAGACTGGACTAGAGGCTGGGATTTTTTTAAAGTGCCTTGTTGCAGGACTTGAGACTTGACTTGAGACTGCAGGGTGCAGAATTGAGACTGGACTAGCGGCTGGTGTTTTGTGGTTGCTTTTTTTTTTAAGTGCCTTCCTTGTTGCAGGACTTGAGACTTGATTGGAAGGTATAGTCTTGAGATTTCAAGGACAGCTGAAAGATTCCTTTGCACAGCTCCCTTGCAAAGGTCCTTCATACACAGTTCTGGGGTTAGTAGTTTTACAAGGTGTCACAGCCTTCTCTGCCAAAGTGTGCTGGTGCATCATCAAACTACAAACCCCAGCATGCCAGAAGGAGGCATGCAAATAAAATCCAGTTTTGACTTGGATTATCTCTGTACTGTAGTATGTGGTCCTGTTTACACAGGCAGGAAAATGTGGGATTAATCCACATTTTCCTGCCTGTGTAGAAAGGGTCTTGATGTTTTTTCAATCTGGGGAGATCCTGAGGCAAAACTATGACAATTGTCCTGGCCAGATTTCTTCAGAGGGAGATTTGCCTTTGCTTAGGCTTTTGCTAAGGCTGAGAGAGTGTTTCTTGCCCAAGATTATCCTTCTTTCCCTTGCTTTTTAAACCCTTTTTTGAAAAAAAGGATTCAAAAAATTTGAGATTTGTGAGATTTGTGGACTCCCAGAACCTTCCAAGGATTTGGATCCAGATTCAGAGTTGGAAAATTCAAGATGGGTTTGTCCCATCCCGAGAAAATATAAACCTATTAGCTAGTACCTAGTACAAAATATTATATATCTGAAGCTAAATATATCAAAAAGTAATATATACTAAGAAAATTTTTCCTTTGTATCCAAGATAACAGAGATAGTTTATTTATAAATCAAAAGGTCGGCAAATACAGAAATCTCAACATACTCTCACTAAAATATTAAAGTACTTACTATGTTATCATTAGAAAAAATAGAGAGAGAAAGAAGAACATAATTTAATTTATATATCTATGCCATGTTCAGAGTAAGAAGAAATACAACAAAATGGGCCACTGTGTAGACAACGTGGTAATATTGTAATAGGGAAAAGAAAGAAAGCAAAACTGCTCAACACATTGTTTGTCTTAGGCCCTTTCCGCAATGCACCTTTTCGCGGAGCTGGGGTGCGGGGATCGCGCAAGCAGCCGCTAGCAAGAGGTTCTTGCATCATGGTTCCTTCAGCTCTGCACCTGCCACCTGCTCGAGTGAGAGCCCTGCCTCTTCCTTCTGCAGTGCAGCCTGGGAGTTTCCCAGGCTGCACTGGGGCAGGAAGTGCGAGTGCTGTGGCTCCAGAGTTCTGCACACATGGCAAGTGCACATGGGGCCCCAGAGCGAAGTGCGATCATGCACCATTTTCAGCTCACATCCAAAAATGAAAAAGTGTGTGGTCGGCACCTGCCAGCCCCTGGAGTGTCACGCGATTGTGAGTGCATCTTGTGGACCGCTCCTCACATTTGCGTGACACTCAAGGAGCTCTTTCGCATGGCAAATGCCATGCAAAAAGGACCACAGTCTTCTCCAAGGAAGAGAAGTGCTCTCTCTGATGAAAATAGAACAAATGTTGCAGTAAGTGGACTGTAACCCAGAACAAAAGGTAGTATCTGGCTACTCTAAATGAATTCAAGTGTCCCAGGCCAAATGAAATGCTTTCAAGTGGACCAAAAGAACCTATAAATGTATTCTCAGAGCCACTGTCAATAATCTTGGAGAACAGGAGAGGTCCCAGCAGATTGGAGGAGACCTAACCTTTTCCCCATTTTCAAAAAGGGGAAGAAGAGGAGCCAAGCCACAGAGCAGTTAGCTTGATATTCATTCTGTGAGTATTTAGGAAAGCCATGATTGGTAAGAGCCAGCAAATGTTCAGAAAAGAAAGGAAAGGAGAGACAAAACTTCAAGTGCCTTCAAGTTTCTGATTTATTTTTTTAACTTTATTTTTATAAGTGAAGATCCAAACTATTAATTCATGATACCAGTTGTAGCATCACATAATATTCTAAGAGTAAAAGTTTTACACTATAGGGAAGTGTAGGATAGACAGATAATTGCTATTGTTTTTCCATTGAGGGGTTAGAAATGAATTAAATTTAACTATATTATATATAATATTTTATTTATATTTAGGGAATTTAATTAGCGATATCAAGTTTCTGATTTATGACAACAATAAGATGAACCTATCATGAAGTTTTCTTTGCAAGATTTGTTCAGAAGAACCTTGCTTTTAACCCTCCTCTGAAGCTGAGAGAATGTGACTTGCCCAAGGTCACCTGGTAGTTTTTCATAAGTGAGTGGATATTCGAACCCTGGTCTCCAGTTTTATTATCCAGCACTCAAACCACTACAACAGAGGGGAAAAAAATTACCATGTCAAAAAATAGAGGAAACTCCATGTATTTACATTTGTGTCTCTCTGTGTGTGTGTCCTTCGAGGTAACCCAGTGAATGTTAACACAACAGATGGTGTATATTTATTTTAAGTAAGGTGTTTTAAGTGTACAAAGTAAGATGTGAATGAAGCAAACAGGTTTTCGAAGCCATGTCTATGCACAGGAGGGCTGGCCTGGCTTATGCCTTGTGACAGAATGCGACTCTGTTGAAGAAGCTGTTTTGTTGTGGTATATGATGTAAAATGTTGCAGACTCTCCTCTCTAGGTCATATTGCCTTTGTTGGACTTTTGCTAATGTGTTCTATCAATCCAGACCACAAAGTATCTCCTTGGGGTCACTGCAGCAGCCATTTTCTAGCATGTTAATCTCAGAGTACTTGCTTAATTCCATTTGGACTTCATTCTAACATATTTAAGAATCAACTCTGTCTTTGCCTAGAGATTTTCAATGAGGGCTGCATTAAGCTCTTAAGTAGGATTAACAGCCGTAGATAGATGTATTCATCAGAACTAATTTTAAAATGCTGGCTATTATATTATTCAACATTTGCCAATAGAAATGCTATCCATCAAACCAAGTAATGCACACACACAATTTAATATGGGCATAGACAAAGAGGGGGAGATGATTTGAGAAAAGAAAACTATTTATTTATTTTTTTAAAAAATGGAGGTGATACAGTGAAGTGAGGAGAAGAGATACAGTCATGACTCTAACAATATAACGTAATTCTGCTTCATTGGTATTGTGTATACTGATTACTTACTATAAGAAGCAAAGTTCTCTTAACCACTGTAAAAATACTAAAATGTTAATCTCAGTCTGGAACATACAAAGCCACTATCAAACCAGAGATTTTCAGATAGTGCCGGGTTTAGATAATTTTAGAACAGGCACCCACTATAAGATTGATTTTTCTGTTGTAACTGGGCAGCTCACTTAACTGAGCCAATGGACACAAGAAATTTGACTCAGGCCTTTTGATCTCTTTGCGTATAGAAGGAAGAACATGAACATCTTAACTTTGCAGGGTGTCTGAAAAGAACCAATCTGGGATCCTATCATAAAAGTTGTACAATAGGTTGTCGAAAGGTAGTCAGCCATTTTGTTGTGCTCTTCTGATCAATTCATGGGGCAATTGCAGTGAAGGATGAAACAGAGCTCAGGGAGTCAGCATGGGCACATGTGCCACTTGGCCAGCCACAGACCCCAGGCAACTTGCTGTTTTTGTGTTCTTGGCCAAAGCCAGTGGCCAATTATCATATAAGTTAAACAATTAAAGCTTTCTTCATGGTTAATCTGACATTTTCTTCCCAAGTCTATAAGTTTGTATCAATCTGGAAAGCTACATTAATGTTCTGTTTTGAAATTTACCAGACAGTGTGGTGGTACAAGGTATGTATGTATTTTCCTTGTTTAAAATGGCTGTTTATTCACAGCTGCACCCACCAACCATGACCAACTGCCCACTTTTTCCAATGAAGCAATGCTTACACACCTTGAAGAACTTTTACTCATTTATGCACCTTAATTCTGAGTGACTTATGCTTCCATTGTATTTATTTTTCAGTTTAATGGGTACAGTACACAAGGCTGGTTTCAATTTCTTTGCACCAAGATAACATCATCATCAACAACAACAACATTTTTTTTGCCCACTCTTGCTGTAGCAGAAAATATGGAAAAAGTTGCATGTGTAGATGTTTGGAGAAACGTGACTTAGGATCCCTCCCATTTGCCCTGAAAAGTCTGATTTATATCTAAGATATTCAGAAGAGAAGCAATCACACACACTCACTAGGAAATGGGATCATCTCCTGGGAACACGCCTTTCATCTGCTCCTCTTTTGTATGGTTATGGTTAGAAAAGAAAGCATGAATGTTGTATCAATTAAGCTGAACTACTGTGGGGTTAATTGGGCAATAGATCGTTAGATAGCCCCAAGTTTTCCTCTTCTTCTCTTTTCTAGATCTGTGTCTGGATCACTCTGCTTAGCCTTTCTTTCCTTCCTTTATTCTTTTGAGGTCATTTCCTGCTGCTTCTTCTCCCACCTTGAGAGAGACCAGTAGCATATGAAATTTTTATCATGATTGTCTGAGCAATTATATACACACTGAATCCAGCTTTGATGGCTTCTCTAAGTCCCTTTCTGCAACTCACCTTTTCTTGGCGCTGGAGTAGGGGGATCGCGCGAACAGCCTCCAGCGAGAGACTCTCGCATCCCTACTGCTTCAGCTCCACACGAGCTGCCTGCTCCCGAGCAGGCAGCATGAGAGCCCCACCTCTTCCTTCCGTAGCGCAGCCTGGGAGTCTCCCAGGCTGCGCTGGGGCAGGAAGCACGACCACCAGGGCTCCAGAGGCTCTGCACGCACAGCAAGTGTGTGCAGGGCCCTGGAGCAATGTGCGATTGTGCACTATTTTCAGCTGAAAGCCAAAAATGAAAAAGTGCGCAGTCAGTGCCTGCCCTACCCTGGAGCGTCATGCGATTGTGAGTGTGTTGTGCAGATCGCTCCTCACAATTGTGCGACGCTCCAGGCGCCCTTTCACATGGCAAATGCCTTGCAAAAAGGGCCTAAGTTAGGAACTTTGTCACTAGTGAATTTCCTGGTACAAGTGTTGTTGTTGTTGTTTTGCCTCTCTATAAGCATCCAGAATAAGTACTTCTATTTTGTAGCCATAAGCTCACAACTCTAGGATGCTACAGTCTGCTAGGAAAAATATCAAGCGATCATGCAACTATCAGAGACACCTCTGATGAGGGCTTGGCAAAGTGCCTGGGTGTGGGCCCATTTCTACACTGGTAGACTTACCTGGAAGTGGTAGAACCAAGATGTTCCCTAATAAATACTAACAGGACCCAGTAGAAGATTGGGAGCTACCATTTTAATTTTCAGCTACACCTGTGCTGCTGTATTACTTCAAGAAACGGTAAAAAATTAAAATGTTTCCCTCTAGATCTGAGCACAAAAAATGGCAGGATAAGTATCAACTGAAAGTCCTAAAAAGGTTAAGGGGCCCTGGTCCATGATCAAGTATATGATGTGATGGTGCCAACTATAAATACTATCACACTGCATATAGGAAAATGGAAAAAAAAGGAGAATTAGTATGGGAGAGAAGTACATTATCACATATAAAATAGTTATTGGCTTTATTTTAGGCATTCCAAACTAAATTCCCTCTTAGCTAGCAAAATGTGCAGAATATTAAAAAGAGAAAAAGGAATTGATTGTTGATCAGATGCCAAGTTCTTGTAGCTTTCATAGGAAAGTTAACTTTTCCATCAAAAGAAAAAAAAAAGATAATCCAGGGTCTTTATTTGAAACATATAGGTGTAAGACTTTATTGGTTCAGGTGTCCTCAATTCTAGCACTCAATTTTCTAATAAGCATGTCAAGTATAAAGAAATCTCTCCAGTCCACTTAAACAGTCATTCTTTCAAAGAACTCATCCACTTTTCTCATTTGAAAATTATGTTAACTCCCTCTGCTATGCAATCTCTTGTAATCAACCTCCCTGGGGCAGATACCCAACTGACAGAAGTTAAGCCACAGGAAACATGATTGGGATGGGTATGATCTGTGTTGGATCTGGCAGCAGAATAAAAACACAGATGAACTGTTTGCATTGCCACACCACATGAAAAGAAGCCTTGTTTCTCATTTTGCCAAAATGTGTCTACATCTCCAAAGACAGCCAACCACAAAACATTCACCAATGCGATTATCCATTAAATGAAGAAATGATAGGAGGGGGTGTCATAAAATGGGATAAGACTGACCAATTTGTAGAAGTATCAGTCGGATGATAAAAAAAGAAATAATTTAAAATACAAAAGGGAGAAATTGATTCCAATGATACACTTGTAGCTTTCTTCTCCTAATATATCAATAAGTATTGTTATGTGCCTTCAAGACGTTTCTAAATTAGGGCAATCGTAACTCAAACTCATCATGGGGACTTCTTGGAAAGATTTTTTCAGGAGGAGATTGCCTTTGCCTTTTTCTGACGCTGAGAGAGAGTGACTTGTTCAAGGTCACCATGTGTCTTTCCACGGTCGAATGGGGATTTGAGCCCTTGTCTCCAGAGTCTTAGGTCTTTCCACACCCTATCTTTTTGCAGAGTCCTCCAGTGGGGATCCCAGCATTGGATCTACTGGGAGGGGAATGCAATGGAGGCACTCTCCTCCATACCGGCTGGCTCCATACTGAAGGAAGTGTGATGGCCACGCTTCTTCCTTCCACAGCACAACCGGGTACCTTCCCAGGCTACACTGGGACAGGCATGGCCATTGTGCTTCCAGGCTTCTGCAAGATAGGTAAGTCTGCAATGGTGGCACGATTGCAGGTCATTGACAGGGGAAACCCATCAATGATTTAATCTGTGATTGCACTGTCTGGGGATGGGAGAAGGGGACTGCAATAATGTCATGCAGAAGTGTTGTTGTGGTCCTGTCCTTCTCCCATCCCCATGTCAGGTTGGGAGTGTGATGCAGAAAGGGCCATAATCCAATGCTCAACCTACTGTACAACACTGGCTTTTATCAATAATATCCACTGTAAAATAATAAACATGTTTCTGATTAAGCATCCCTATCTCCAAGCCAAATAAGAAAGGGCTCCATCCATTCTATTGCTGTTCAGATATGGATGACTTCAACATACCATTATATTCATTCTTCTTGAAAGTAACTTTCTAAATTCACCAAAAAGATGCACATTATGTACACAAAAAAACTTCACACTTTAACCCTCTCACCTTCACAGAAATCCTTGCATGAAATGTGGTGGGTTTCATTCTCTTCAGAGAAATTACCATGGACATGAATCTCATCCAGTTCTGACAAACCATTTTTTAAAAAAATCATCGATTGATTTCTCCCATTATGTTCAATGAGGAGACACTTGAAGTTTTGGGCTTTGGGAAATTATTAATCCTCCAGACCCAAGGCAGAACTTTCAGAGGACTGTGTAAAATAAGACACCCTAGGATCAAGTCAGTTGGTAAACTGGTCTGAGGCACTGTGTGATCCAAAGTAATCCCTCTCTCATAATGCACCCCTAGATTCTACTATGCACTCAAAATATAATAATATAATAAATAATAATATAATAATAATATAATAAAATGTTTTGATTTGTGTAGAGGAGACATAAACAATATGAGATTTATTTTAAAGCACGTTAAAGGAAATTGATTGAAAAACAAACAATTGAGACGTAACCAGTCCATGGGCCTGAACTGTAGATAAGATTAGATTTGGGAAGCAAAAGCCCTACATTTCCTGATCCTACAGATGCTCTGCTGGCCTAGGAGAGGATCCCATGATATCACCACACTTGAACTAAGATTCAAAGGGCAGTTTCTTTCTAGGGTTGATCCTCAAGGACTGAGGATCTTCCACATAGGATGGCCTCTGTGAGACTTCTCAACTGCAAATGTGGTATAGTAATTACAGTCAGCCCTCCACATTTGCAGGTTTCACTTTTGCAGATTTGATTATTCACGAATTATTTGCTGTCTCCTCTCCTGCCTCCCTATGCCATTTTTAATAGGGACTGCAAACCTTGTGAGACTGAGAAACTGAGAATGAGGCTTGTAAGTCCCTATTAAAAACGGTGTGGGGCAGCAGTAGAGATGGCAGTAAACTCCACCAGCCCCCCACTTCTGCCTCATGAAGGAACCCTGATGCCTCAAAGGAATCCCTGGTAGGTTGAATATGGTGATCATACTTTTTTGTGTGTTAAATATGGTTTGGGAGGATCTAGAGTTATTCACAGTTTTTCCACTTTCACGGGGGTCCTGTGCCCCTAACCCAAGCGAATGTGGAGGGATGACTGTATTTTCTAAGGGACAAGACAACTGTATCTTCCAGAAAACTAACTGGATTGATCTGTTGCCCCTGAAAGAACAAACTGTGATGAGAGCATACGTGTATTATGGTATAAACCTTTGTGGACTAGGATCTGCTCTATCAGATTACAAGAGGAGTGGACCCCACACTTGTGGCCCCTGAAGCCTACCATCATTCCCTCTCCCAAAAAAACTTTTTTAAAAAATGGAGCAATGTTCAGAAAATATTTGTCCTAAAATCACACAGAAACTCCTCAAATGCATCAAAAGATGTCAAAGAAAAAAAAAACCCTCCAGCCTCAACCCGAGAAATACCCCAGAACCCCATATTATCCCAAATGCCTCCATTTTCATCAACAGCCATAGTGAAAATGATGCCAGGAAGAGATTGCCTTCACTTCCTGTTGCCATTTTGAGAAGAGCTGCAGAGGAAATGGCTCCAAGCCTTATATTATAGTGAATGTGTTAAGAAAGTTACTTGATGCAGTTATGACAGTTACCATGTTAACTGTCAGGGATTCATCCTACGGAATTCTGGAATATATATATTCGTAAGATAGTTAGAATTCTCTGTTAGAGAGCTCTAGCACTGATGCTCAAGGGAGTGCAGTAAATCTCTCTAGCAAAAAGTTCTACATTCCTCAACAAGCTACAGATTCCAGGATTACGTGGAACAGAGCAATGACAGCTACAGTGATAGCAGACTTCTCCAACTGTGTAGTATAGAGCCAGTGTGGTATAGTGGTTTGAGAACTGGGCTACAGCTCTAGGGATGAGGGTTCCAATCCCCACTCAGCCCTGGGAACCCCCTGGGTGACCTTGTCCAAGTCACATTCTCTTAGCCTCAGAGGAAGGCAAAGGCAAGCTTCCTCAGAATAAATCTTGATGATAAAACCCTGTAATAAATTCACCTTAGGGTTGTCATAAGTTGGAAATGACATGAAGGCACACAACAACAACAACAACAACAACAACAACAACAACAACAACAAATACCTATACTTTTACTTCCTGGTGCATATACAGCTTTTGCTTTGGGTGCGTGTTTTTATCCTTTGCTCTTAACTCCCTAGACGTGATTCATGGAGAAAGGCATGTCTTTCTTACCATTTGGAACAGACCCACTGGCCTTTTAGCCACACTTCCTCTTTTAAAAATGTGCCCAGCCATTTTTTAACTGAATATTTAAAAAATATTTAGCAGTCATGCAAGTGTTATTGGAATGTTGTATCTGTACAGCACAGACGTGGGCCATTTCCACACTAACCTGTTATAGCGCTGTTATTCCACTTTCAATATCCTATGGAATCCTAGGGTTTGCAGCTCAGAGAGGGCCCCCAAAGGCCCCTCCCTAAACTGCAAACCCTAGGATTCCATAGGATATTGAAAGTGGAATAATAGCGCTAAAATAGGCTAGTGCGGAAATGGCCATGAACACTCTTTGGCTGGAATACTGTTGCTTAGTGGCTGCTAGATAGAATGGTGAGTCAGAATATAAATAAGTCTAATTAATTCATGACTTTTGATAGTGATCCCCTTAAGAATACTGGTATGGAGCTACAGCAATAAAAGTAGTATCGAATTGCCATCATTGTGTAGTGTAAATACAGTGCTGTTTCTTTGTGTCCTCCAAATCCAAATTGCTTGTGCAGTTTTAGGAACTTAAACCTTTAGATCTGTTGCAGCTTGAAGGACTTCCTTTTGATTGAGACGTTTGTTGTCTAATTGATCAAATTCACTTCGGGGTCCAAAGTTTATTTGAAACACATTCTTGCAAGTTCGTCATATTACTTCTTGTTATTTAATCATAGCCAATCTTAACTAGGCTTACAGGTATACCTCAGTTAAAGAATTAGATGAGTTTGTGAGCATTGCTACTTTAATACAAATTTGCTTACCACAGGCAGAAATAACATGGAAATGATACAAAAAGAAAGTTTCCTGCACCACAAAGAAGAAAAGCAGTTCAAAAGGTTTCAGCAAACTTTCTATTCAAAACTAACAATGTGTGTATATGAAACACCCACGTCAGCTAAGTCTTGCATAACTAAACAAAGACATTTTGAACATTATAGAAGCCACTTGATCTTTTCTTCTAAAATGGATCTAGGGGTGACATTTTCTTTTACCAGCCTCTTCCCTAAGAAATGGGGGCATTGGGGTCCACCCACAATGCTAGTATCTCCTTAGACTTTGGAGGAACTATAGTTCAAAGGAGGCCTGTGAAAGAAAGGTAGAGGCAGGATCTTTTTGCCTGTGTATACTGATACTAACTATAGAGAGGAATCCAGTTAAAATTAAACAAAATATTTTGTTTGAATTGAAAAATATAAAAGGAATCAGATGTTCTTAAGAACCATACACGGCTATGGGAAAGCGATGCAAGAAAGACAGAGATTATGGGCGGTTCTGGAGGGATCTCAATGCAGACCACCCTTTTTGGCCATGCGAGAACCAGGGACAAAGGGCAATAAGACAGGTAATAAAATTTCAACTCCATTAACAACAGAAAAGTAACTTCCTAATTTTGAAAGAAGCTCAAATTCTAGCTCATACAAAAACGGAAGTACACGAACTGCTCTTGGTAAGCTGCATTGCCGCCTCCCCCTGTGATTTTTATTATGCCAACTAGCAGTTCCCCCCTCCAAAGCCTGTGGGAATGATAAAAAAATAGTCCTGCACAAATTTTTGTCCTTCCCGTCACCAGGTTGAAGAGAAAACTGCTACCTTTTGAACTATGTCATTTTAGAAATTCCTGGCCTGGTGTGTCATCCCTTTATCAATCACGCTGTGCAAATCATCCTGTCGGCAGACTTGCTCAACCTCCTGACTTACGTGGGGAGCAGCTTTGTTATCTAAGCTTCCCCCTCTCTCCCAGTCAGGCTGCTTGCAGAGCATGACTGCCCAGCTCCATTCCTAAGGGGGTGTTTCTGTCTCATTCCTGAGGAGTGCTGTTTTGCTCCCATAATAGACCATCTGATCAGACACTGGCACAACATGCTGTCAAGCTGTCTTTTTTTTTTCTGCTTACTTGTCTTGATACAGTTAGAGAGTAGGACCTGACATCCTGTGGTTCTCTAAAGCCAACCTGTTCTTCAAAGGGGAACAAGTGTGTGTGGGGGGGAGAAATCTCTTAGATATAGGTGAAAAATACAAGTGCTGGTAGCAGGGCTTTGTCAAAAGCCATTGACAGACCCTTTGAAGACTATCTTCTTGAATAACAGCCTACATCCCTTTTATTTTCACTGAATGTCACCAAAAACCCTTGCACATTCATATTTTCATGCTCAAACATTCAGGAAAGAGGGGGTTAAAATATTCTATAAAACCATCGTACACATCTCCCGACTCTGCTCTTCCCTTTCTGAGGTCCGTCTGCGGCTCAATTTTTGTCTGCTGCTGTCATGATGTAGACTTAGCTCTCTTTCACTGCATCATCCTAGCAAATCAGAGATCTTGTAATGAATATAATAATTCTCCAAAGCCACATGACCAATCAGATCTGGTATGATGACAACAACACTAAGGGAAAAGGCAATTCAGAATTAAGTCCATGCTTTCTCCTCCCTCTGAATCAATGGTGAACCATGTTCCTGGCTAAATGGAAGATCATGACTATTACTTGGCTGCTATGGTGAGACAATGGAGGCATTTCCCTAACATCTCTGTGGTGGCTGTTTCCCCTTCTAACTCCTATCTTTATTTTTTACCTTCCAATAATCTAATTTCTAGACACTCCTGCTTCATTTTCCATGGATAAACCAGAGCTTGGAAATGTTTAAACACAAGTTTCTCAAATCAACCTGACATAATAGCTGAGCAGGTAGGCACATGGATTCAAAAGGTGTAGAAAGAACGTCTGAGGAAGTCACTTTAGTTCACTTTTGCAAATAATTGAAAAGGAGATTTCTAGCCTAGCCCTTCCATTAAGCCAAATGATGCAGCCGCCTCAAGCTATGAATCTGAGGCACTGCGAAGGAAGAGTAGTATAATAATTATTTCCTTTGTTATTGTTTCTTTTTTTAGTTACAAAGGAGGAAGAGATTTTCTACCTCAGGTGAAAAAAGAACTTTGAATAGCCTTGGGTATTATGCACTTTGACATAGTGGATGTTAGGAACCATATTCTGCTCTGTTTGAGGCTTGCTTATAAACTTGCCTTACCCACGTGAAAGTATCTTCAAACAATAGGGAACAGTGCAACTTACCATGCTAGTCCATTGTGAGTTGGGGCAGAGTAGATGTGGTGGTGGCCTCTTGCCTCATGGTATGCCATAAGTTCTTTCTCCTAAAGGCCCATGTGGCTGAGGTTGGCCCTAGGGGGAAGAAGAAACAGCAGCCAATGAGTTTAAATTAAGGTTTCATAGAATCATAGAATCATAGAAATGTAGAGTTGGAAGAGACCACATGGGCCATCCAGTCCAACCCCCTGCCATGCAGGAACACCCTCAAAGCACTCCCGACAGATGGCCATCCAGCCTCTGCTTAAAAACCTCCAAAGAAGGAGACTCCACTACACTCCAAGGCAGCATATTCCACTGCCGGACAGCCCTGGGTGTTAAAGCTAGCTTTCTCCCAGGCCTGCTAGTTTTCTGTCTTCTGAGAAATATAAGTTGCTATATAAAGAAGTGTGGAAAATTGCGATTAATGATGTTAACATGTGGAATTAAGGTCAAAAAGGAATAACGAAAGAGAGTAGTTTTGATGCAATATGGAAGATATTTGTGTAAAAGGTGTTAGTAAAAGAGGAAGATGTCACACCTCCACAAGAAGAGTTACAATTTTGGAAAGTAGAGTAATTTGAGGTATAATTGGCTCAGGGGATGGGGTACACTTAGTAGTAGTAATAGGTTAAATTTAGCTTGAAAAGGATAGAAATTAGAATGAAATTACTAATAGTACATTTTGAAAATGTTAATTATGGGAATAATTAATAACAATGGGCATAATGAGAATGAGATTCAGTTATATGTAATATATATAATCAAATATAATCAAAATATATAATCAGTATGATTTATAATAAATAAGTAATATTATGTAAATATTATGTAAATAGATTTAGAGAGAATGTAATTTTTTCATGCACTTTTATGTTTGTCATGTTATATATTTTTTGTTTTTTTTTCTTTATAATAAAAAAAGAAAAAGAAAAAAAAAAGAAATATACATTGCTACTTGTAATCTTCTGAAGCAGAACAATTCAAAACAGATTTACCACATCAGTTATGCTGACTTAGAATGAAAGAGACCACTCTTAGTTTCCATGTTGGTGAAATAATGAATCTGCAATGGGGTCAGTTTGCACTTTAAAGGAATTATCCAAGGTGCTGGACCTATTTTAGGATTCGAACTCAGCAGTCTGGGCAGCTCCTTCAAAGTTCAGAATAGAAAATTGAGCTGATTCATTGCCCCAGTCACAAGGAAGCTACCAGCCACTACTGAAAAAATAAGTGGCCCACATCTTTTTCATTAGTTCCAACTTGAGTAGATCCATTCATTCAATCATTGAATAGTGAGTCAAAACACTGACAATTTTAATTGATCAGTGGGGGTCTACTCTGCCACGAGGGGGAGCAGAAAAGTTGAGTCCTCTGAGCTGGGCATGTCTGCTTCAGCCCCATATCTGAGTCGCTTAAGGGAACTCCTGTACTTACCAATGCCTGGAGATACCTGTACTGTTATTGCAAATCCAGGACCCATGCCACCACCCCTTTACAAGTTGTCATATTTAGTGAGCAAAGTGCAAATACCAAGTACAACCATAGCTGCCAAACTCAATACCAAGACAGTGAGGGTGGGTGTGGGAAGCTCCAGAATGAACTGGGTAAGAACTCAACCTGCAGGGAAAGATACACCCCCTTACCCAACCAGATTGAAGCCTGCAAGCAGGCTACTCCAGTCAAACCCAGCAGCCAATGAGTCCAAGCCATTATCAAAATCAATTGATATGAAGCTGTCATGCTTCAACAAATCATAGTCATAATTAATGACAGTTTTAGGTTTGGATGTGGCAAGACAGTAAACTGCAATTAATTAAAAAAATGCATCTGAAAGTTTTCCAGTCTTTTCCTCATGAGGCAGCAGCACGAGGAGAGGGAAGGGGCAAGCATGTGAACTTGAGGATTGCTCTGCCATGTTTATATCCCTGTAATCTACTACTTATTTTGATTTTCAAACCAATAGGATATGATGCATTGTCTAATGTAGAAACTGAATGTGCTGAGATAAAAAATTCAGAGTAGCCAAGCCTATATGACTGTTTGTATGTTATGAATCCAAGTAAACAAAGCATGCAGGGTGTATGTGGGTTTCCTCATTTATCTGCCATTTGCTTAGATGGATTTTTTTTTTTTAAGAGGTGAAATTTTTCTATCTGAGGAGGCTTTCCATGGGATTCAGATCACAGTACTCTGTGCAAAGCATCTACAAACAGAGGAAGGACTTATCTTCAGGTCTTATCTCCATGCTCAAATGTTGTTCTGAGGTCCTTGCAGGAAAGGCAGGCTATACACATGAAATATGTTAGGAAAATTATTATTAATTTGTTGGGAATTCTCTTTTAGAGAAAAATCTGGATAAATCTTGTAGCTGAGTAAATGCTATTAAGTCCGTATGCTGCCATAAAATTTGTAAACGTCCGTGTTACAGAGCAATTCATTGCATTAATCAACTACATTCAATTCTGTGCTTTCATGTTTCTATAGAAGTTTGTCCTTTTTCTTCCTTTCATTGTTGTAAACCTGTATATCACCTGTCTCCTCCTTCTGGATTACCTGCTTACATAGAGCGCTGTTACTAAGGCCCATCAGGACTTTTTTGGGATCATTAACTTCTGGCACAATTATCAAAGTGCCTTCTCTCCTATGCATGGTCTACTGAACTTCCTGAGCTCATCTATAAAACTGCTAATTCTCCTCCCCAAAGACCCCCTGTGCTGTGCACAGCATACTGAGTTGACGACAGCTCTTCCAGTTTTATGAGCAAGCCTAACAGATGCAGCTGTGCACTTTGCACATAATGTGCTCTGTCACTGGAGTATATCAAGTAATGGTTCTAAAAATGAAACCCTATAGTTACTATCTAATGGATATTAGGGGATAACACCAACCCATGAAACCAACTAGAGAAAATCTCTGAATAAAGCAAAAAAATTGTGTCTAGTCCTTTGATTTTTCAGCTCTCGAGGATTCTTACATTTCATGATAGAGATGTTACCTACTTTATTAATAAGGAGGAGAAAACAAGCCTGGCATTCTTGTCCTGATGTAATAAAGCTGAAATAATCTTGATGGTACAGCCATAACTCCAAATAGACTGGCGTGCCACAGTGTGCTTTATTGATCAACTGATTGATTACATAGATAGTTAATATATCCATAAACTGCTGAACAAAACAATTTACAAAAGTGGTCTATAATGCAGAAACATAATTTCAATACAATGTGTTGTTATTGTTATGTGACTCTGAGGCCATTTCTGCACAGGGTATTTGAAACGGTGCAGTCCGTCCTCCAGGGGGTACGTCTGCATCTGGGAGCGGACTGAGTCTGGACTATTTAGTGTAGATCTGCACTCCAGCCTGCTCCGGAATGACCCCAAGTGGTTGTCCAGAGTGCTTTTGAAAAACCTGTTTCTTTTGGTTTTTCAAAAGCACAGAGTGCGCCAGTGCGAGCCTGCTCCCATGTGCAGATTTGCAGGCTCACACCAATGTGAGCCTGTGATCTGCTGGGGGTGGGCTTTAGGCTGGCCAGCTTCAGCGGTTGGTCGAGACCCTCGACCAACCGGAAGCCACTGTTTTCGACGCCGGAGCAGTGCGGAGCGACGAGCACGCACTGCTCCAAAGCAGACTGGACCTGACTGGGGAGCCATAAGACCCAGTAAGTAGTGGGACAAGGCGATTCCCTTGCCCCTTGCGGAAATGGCCTGAGTTAAAGTGACTGTATCCCAAGTTTACTTGTAAGTTTTATTCAGAGGTTGTCATTGCTTTTCCTCAAGGCTGAGAAAGTATACAGGTTTCTGTGCCTGAGCTGGAACTTGAACCCTGGTCTACTAGAGTCCTATTCAGCATTCAAACTACTATACCACACTTGTTCCTTACAGTAAAAAACCATATAAAGATAATAAAAGTTAAAAAAAAATTTCTAATTTATGTTAATTCTACAGCAAACATATCATGGAGTTTTCTTGGCAAGATCTGTTCAGAAGAGAGTTGACTTCCTATTCAGGTCAAAGAATGGGACTTACTGAAGGTCAACCAGTGAGTTTCTATGGTTCAGTTGGGATTTAAACTCTGATCTCCAGAATCATAGTTCAGTGCTCAAATCACTGCACTAAACTGGCACTCTGTAAAAGAATATCCAGCAGTATATTTGACCAGCAAAAACAAAACAAATCAAACTAAAAAAACATCTAGGAAAGCTTGGGTGAAAAGAAGTGATTTTAGCATAAACTAGCATATATACCCAGCATTGCCTAGGATTTTATTTTCTCATAAGTAATACTTGCTAGAAATACTCTGGGAATTACCTTACCTTACATCAGGGATTAGATGCAGCTGAAATACACAGATTTGAGCTTCTGTGTCTCTAATTCTCCAAACTGTCTTGTCCAGTATCTGTAACTTTTCCTCATACTCCCCAAACCAATCTGTATTCAGAGTTACTAACATACAGAGGTTGAGTTCCTGAGGGAAATACACTGGCCTCCTCCTTGCTGCTAGGCCTCATTTCCATAGCAACTGGCCTGAGGCCCAAGAGCTCTCTGGCTGAGAATTCTAAATGCCCCTCCCTAAACTGCAAACCCCAGGATTCCATAGAATCTTCTCAGGCAGCCAATCATATGAGATCTTCTCACCTGACACAGCCAATCATATGAGGTCTGTTCCGCCTGACACAGACAAACAGACAAACTGTGACTTTTATATATTAGATCTAAAGTAATGATGTGCATATCTATAAGGTCAGCATCTGTTGACATTCTTTTCAACCCTCACACCATGTCTGAGTCCAGTTCTAGCACTGATATAATTGGTTACTGTTGTCTTTTCAGAGTGCCAAGATCTATCCCTTCCTTCATTTATTTTTTTTAATAATTATGAGCCCTGGTGGTGCAATGGTTAAATGTTGGTACTGCAGCCACATGGTTGTGAGTTCAATCCTACTGGGCTCTAGGTTGACTCAGCCTTCCATTCTTAGGCAGATCAGTAAAATGAGTACCCAGCTTGTTGGGGGCAATTAGCTAAACACATTGTAAACCGCTTAGAGAGCACTTAGCTGATAAACAGTATAGAAATACACATGCTATTGCTATAACCTGCACATATTATATTCATATTGTACATATTTGAAAGTTGCTTGAATACGTTTGTCTTGTAGACACAAGAGTTTAAGAGTGTTTTGTTGTTAACTGCTGTCAAGTTGGCTTTGATCTATGCTGTTTCTGTGTGCCTTATTTCCACTTATGGCAACACCAGGGTGAACCTATCATGGAGTTTTCTGGGGCTGAGGGTATGTGACACACTCAAGATCACTCAGTGGGTTTCCATGGCTAAGCAAGGAATTAAACCTCCAGAATCATAGTCCAACACTTAAACCACTTCATCACGCTGGCTCTGTTCACTATGCTTGATCTCTGACAACTCTATATATGTGAAACATGCAAGTCACCCTTTCGTCATTCTTACTCAGTCCTATGAATTCAGGGTCATGGCTTCCTTGATTGAATCTATCCATCTATAACACAGTCTTCCTATTTTCCTACTGTCTTCTGCCATACCAAACATTACTATCTTTTCTAGTGAGTCATGTTTTTTCATGATATATACAGAGCATAATGTTTAGTCATCTTGGCTTTTAGGGAGAGTTCAGGCTTGATTTGTAGGACCCATTTATTTGTCTTTTTGGCAGTCTATTGTATCCCTAGAACTCATCTCCACTACAACATTTCAAATGACTCCCAAATAGATTTCTCTAAGGCTATGCCATTCCTTGGAGGAAGGCTGAAATGCTGCCTTTTTCTTGGCCTCTCCTTTGCACCCCAGCCCTTCCAGACACTTTCCCTTGGCCCCAGAAATGGAAGAGAGGAGTTAACAATTGTCCAGTTCCTTCTCTTTTGGAGATCCTCTTTGACCTTGCATTTATACACAATGTTGTCAGAGTTAGCCAATGATGTATTTAAGTCTTTTATTCCAAGTCTCAAGTCAAGTCTCAAGTCTGGGAGCCAACTTTATACCCCAACGTATATTCCAGAATTTCTGGACAGAGTTGATTAAAGTCAGTTTTAACAATTTAAGCGGAGCAGCTCTCTATGTTTGTGATTTTGCCATCTGCAGCCTCAGAAGTGGGGAATAGGATCCTTCTTACTCTCCATTACTGAAGCTTCAAAATCTTTAGAAAGACAGATCCTTCCTCCTCAAGTCAGTTGCCTAACGCATTTGCTGTTCCCCTCTGAGAAATACACCCTGCATTCTAGAGGTGAGTCTTGTCTCCTACTCTTAGGAAAAGTTTTAGAAGGCTCCTCCTATATGCAGCAGGGACAGGCTGCTGAGCAGACCTCAGCCCAACCTCAAATCTGTTGCCTAACCCGACTGCTGTTCTCTTCTGAGAAATGAGCCCACGCTTTGGGCTTGAGAGAGATTGTCATGTGACTAGTAGGCAAAAAGAGATGGAAGCATTGTTCAAAGTCATTAGGTTTTTGGATGAAAGTATAATGTTACTGAACCAAAGGCAGCAACTCAGTCACTAAAAATATACAAGTCTCAAGTTGAGTCAAGTCAGTGCGTCATTTATTGCTGAGTCAAGTCCCAGTCAATTCAGTGAAGTTACTTAAGTCCGAGTTGAGTCCCAGTCAGTTGACTTGTTCTTCATCACTGGAATTAGCAACATTTGCATACCTATACTCACTAATTGCTAGTTTATGAGGGTTTAGGCATAGCATGTACTCATGGTGACATCCTGCATGTTGTTGTTGTTTTTTTCCTTCATACCCTTCTTCCTCTTTTACTGCATCATTCTAATTTGCAGCCATTTTCTTCTCTCTCTCTCTCTCTCTTCCATTAGAGATATATTTGATTAGGTTTGATTAGGCAGAAGTAATTTGTATGTAGTCTTCTTCTTCTTCTTCTTCTTTTTTTTAACAGAAAAAAGAGAGAAATTTCTTTTCTCTGCTGGACTCTATGTCAATGGGTGTCATGCCTCACCCTGAGAGACCAGAGTTTTTGGGGAGGTGTTCTAAACACTTGCAGCTCAGTTAGTGGTGCTGCAGCTCTTTTCACTGAACAATGAGCCTTCCTAGATAAAGCAGGCAGAAAACACCATTCAGATGCTGGAAACAAAGTCTATTATTCATCCTATTATTCATCCAAGCCAGCTCAGAGGCTCTGTCCTAATTTCTGAAAACTAAGAATTGGATCTTATTCTTCTACATGTGTCTCTGCTGTCTTGGTACACTGATTGACTGATTCCTTTGCTTCTTGATCTCTGGGCTGCTGCTTACCTAGAAGGCTTTTCTGTTCTCCAGGTGGATCATGACAGCGGACAGCATGAGACTGGCTGTTGTTCAACTTCTACCTTGCCAATTTGATTACTCTGCTTAATTAATGTGTTGCTATCGCTCACATTTCTCAATACGTGTATAGTGTTGCAGCAGGGGATACAAATCCTTACCTGGTCTGGACTTACACAGAAAAGAAGAAAATTCCTTGCCACAACTTGACACCTTTTTGAGCTGTTCTTTTCTTTTGGTCAGTATTGGAGAACTTCTGTACATTTTTCACCACCGATTTATTTGCATATTTATGTAAATGTATGGCATTTAAAACTGGGATAAAAGTTATCCTGTTGCCTAGATAATTAAAAAGTAATAATTTTTGGGTTGAGTTGTTTGCCTGTTTCACCCATCTTGTCCTTTTGTGCTTGATACATATTAATTCCTTTGTTAAAAAAAAAAAGGTATTAGTTTTGTGCATAGGTTGTATACAGAAATGGCACAAAATGGAACGAAAAAAAAAAAAAGCCTGCTCGCAGGAAGTGAGTACTCACAGCAGAGTTAGAGAATCCTTTGCAGGCTGTCTTGAGCAAATTTCACCATAGGCAATGGTTGTTCACATGCTTGGCTGAAATACGCAGGATTTCATAAGAATTCTCTGAGCTTTCATGGTGTATCACAAAGTTTTTGTAGCCAAGGTTGCATACCTACTGCCAAATCAACACTACTGCAACTCATCCTGTAATTCACTTGTGGTTCTGCAGTCTGGACAAATGTCCAGCAATTGAAAGAGACAGGGAACCAATGTCTGGGTCAGCCCACATGGGCAACAGGACTGCAATCCACTTTCATCCCATAGCTGTAATCAAGTGCTACACTCTGTTACAAGGAGCAATGAACCAGACAGTTGCAAACAAACAAACAAACGTGCTAGCAAGCAAACTAACAGAGGATTGACCATATTTCTCCCACACATTAACCTGCTTTAATCTTGCAAGAGGATTGCATGAATGATCCCACTGCTATGGAAAAAGAAGGGCTAAGTTTTCATCTTCAGTGCAACTGAACAAACATAGCTCAAACAAGACACTTTGTTTGAGCTCTCTTTATCCACTTGTATAAAGAAAAAATAAGCCCTCTTAGAGCAGAGCCAGATGGCTGGAATTTGGCATGCAAGCATTTTGTTTCCACAGAATATCAAACGACAGCTTTGGAATCCCCGTAGCCCAGATAGTTATAAACTGCATAGTTCATCTTGCCATGGTGGGCATCCCAGGGAAAACACGTATCTGCCTTTGAACAGGACATTCCATGGACTTTCTATTGCATACCAGAAGGCCTGATGGACAAGGAGAACTGCTTAGGCTCACTCTTTGACAGGCTCAAATATCTGGAGAGAGAAATCAGCTTTGCCATATTGCATGAAGCACTGAACCATTTTTTTTTCCTTTAAAAAAAAAAGGCATTTATTGTAGCTTATGCCCTACCCTTCTCATGCTCAGTATGGATAGGGCTGCCATTGGTCAATGGAACTTAGAGGTATCATCAGAGGTCCACATCACAGGAAGAGTTTCAACAGTGAATACTAGAGTCATCCAGCCCTGTGACTGGTTTGTTTGCCATTGCCACCGTGGTTATGCTGTGCACATCTATGATTTCTGTGTGTGTGGACATCCCTTTCCCCATTGTTTTCATGTCTACTCTGTGCCAAATTCCATCAGTTATCTTTTTTTTTAAGGAACAAGGTCCTTCCCTTTTTCAAGCATGTTGGTGTGCATGCTTTAAACTTTACAAATTATTTTTAATGCATTCCCCCAGGTGAAAGCCCATTTAAGCAGTGTTTTGGCAAGCACATTCTTCTAGGAATGCTTTACATGTATGCACATTCTTTTCAGACACACCCACCGTCTCCATCCCACAGACCAACTGGATAGTAGGAAGCAAGACAAACACATTAAAAGAATGAAATCAGATTCATTACATATCCTTAATTGTCATTTCCTCATGCATCCTGCCTATCTGGTCCAGAGGCAAAGGAAGAGAAAGCAGAGTAAGCAGTGAAGAAAAAAGTAGTTACCATTGTCTGTTTACATCTCTGCCATTTTATCTGGACACTGGCAAAGATGGAGGGTGAACAAGCAAGTGATTTCAGGAAGGAAAAGGCATCTGCCAAGCCTGGGGCTAGCACTGATCCTGAAAATTCCCCAAGAACTCTACAGGTGGAGGAATACTTGGTAATTTTTTTCTTCCATTGTACAAGACATCAACTTATGGGTATAAAACAGAATTTTTAGCTATAAAACAGAACTACTCTTTCTCACAGCCGTAAGTTATAACTACTCTAGCTTCTCATAGTAAGGCAATGATGGGTAAAGTATGGCTCTCAGGACTTGCTTTTATTGTCCCTGAGACTCTCCCTATCTTGGTGTGATTTTTCAGGCAATTTTTGCCTCCAAACCACACAGAAAGCCTCCAAACACATGAAAACGCATGGAAGTGCCTCTGCAAGTTCCCTGGAACTCCACTTTATTCAAAAATACCTACATTTTCCTCTACATTCCCCCTACAAATAGAGACAGGAACTTGACATTTTAAGAGGAACAGCAGAGGAAAATGGAGGCATTTGGCCTTACTGTCAAGGGGTGGACCATGAAAGGAGATTCTTGACAAGAGGAATTGGCCCCTAGCTTCCATGTAGTTGCCCACCCTTTAGAAAAGTTTTTTTTTTAAAAAAAAAATCTTAGCCATTATTTTTTCAGTCAATCTATTTCACGCTTGGATAGGAGACAGATTCTGGAGAAAGTTACAAGACTTCCTATTCTGACTTCCGTGGAAGGGACCATGTTGGTAGCCATCATGAGGCCAGATGTTCTATAACAAGGAGAGGACAAATACTGAGTGGTTTCCTTGAATATGAAGAAAGGACCACTTGAAAGTAGCAATTTACAGATTGAGTGATTACTTTAAAAAGTTAAGAGAGACCACCAGGTTCTCTGCATGTCCTATTACTCCCACTGGTTACTCCTTACCTGCTACAGTGTATATGCCTTGTACAGCCAACAGAAGGTTTGAAAAGTTTTATACATATCCTTTTTTACAGACGTATGACGCAGTTGTAGCGCACCTTGGTTTAGTATCCCTCTGTTCTATAGATATAATGCAGATAGTGCCTTGATGATGCAAGAAAGAGGTGTGACCCACCAATTTTTGGTTTCTTGGGTCATGACTTCACCAGAAGCTCAGATTCATTTTTCTCTCTTAGACTCCAGCAGGATTTTGATGCTCCCAGCCCAGATTGTCTCATATAATGCAATGACTTGAATTTTTGTTTCCACATTGTATCATTTACTAATGAGTAAATGCAAACAATGGAAATTCTAGGCCATTATGGGTAATCTTCCACTCCCCCTTTGATCCAGGGGGAGTTTCTCCAGCCAGAGATCTGTCTGGCCAGCACTTTTATTGTGAAAAGTATCCTCAGGGCAGAGCTGCCATGAGGAATGTCTACCAAGCCAGCCTGCCAAAAGTCGAAACGTGTAAAGATAAATTGCCAGCACTCACCCTCATCCTCCTCATAGCCATTCAACCAAAGCATATCTAAAAATACCAACTGTCATTTCTATCTATGTCTCCATTGGTCTGTGAATACATGTACCTCAAAATGCAGCACTAAATAGTATAATCCCCATTTATTAGGATGTGCTGATAGTAGTAGAATAAATATCCCGGCAAAAAACCATGGTTACATTGGATTTGGGCTGAAGAGACTAAGGATGGAAAGTAATTTTATTTGGAATTGGGGTTTTCAACGAAAGTTTCTACTTTGCATCTCCCAAGACTCATGGTGAGACAAAGTACACCTAGTGTGGGAAACCTGCTCATTTCCAAAGCTTATTTATTCCAGTGGAATAAAGAATGAATTCTGTTGGTAATACATGCTAGTGTAACACTTGACTATGCCAGTTTATGTCCATTTGTGATCACTGCAGAAGGAAATATTAAGTGCCAACTTAATACAATTTTTCTCCTTCGTCCTTGGACAGCAACAGCTCTTCCTTTTTCCCAGCTGCAAAACTGCAGTTGGATGATGCCTCATAGCCTTTTGCATCCACCCACTATTGATTGGGCATGGGAGTGTGCTGTGGCATCTTCAAATTGCTGTTGCACAGCTAGCGGTAGTAAGAACCCAACAGGTATGCTAACAGAGATTTCCACTTTGACACAATACAGGATGATGCCATTATCCACATAATACCATGCACCCTTTCAAGAAATGAATTGCTAAACTGTTGTTAGAAGGTCATATATCCTTGTGCTTTGATATGATTTAATTGGCAAAATGTATTAATTGGCATAAATACAAATTATATCCTGGTATGCCTGTCTAAGAGGAAAAGCTGACAGCACACATGCGTTGCAAAATCAGGTCAGAAGAGACTTTAGGCACAGCCAGGTCATAGTCAAGAAATCACCAGGAAGCTCTAGCAATAATGGACCTACAGCTGGCCTTTGGCAACTCAACCTTTAAGAGACAATAGCATTCAAGATGTTCCCACAAGACTAGGCTGATTGTATTAGCTCCTATCCCTCTGACTAAGCAAACTTTCCTTTTGACCCTACACCTGTCTGACAGTTAAAGAGCTATCAGGACTACCATTAGCCCTTTGTCACATAACACTAAGGCCATTAGTCCACTCCAGATTCCAATGTCCACTCTCAGGACTCCATTGTTTACTGTGCCAGAGAGTCGTTAGCATCTTTGCCCTCCAGGCAGAAAAAGAGTATTTAAACCCCAGTTTTTGGCCAGTCAACTTGGAGTACACTGGTTGCTAGATGTCACTCTGCCACTCCAATTCCCAATTGTGTACTGTCCTTGCAGTCCTAGTCTAAGCCACATCATTCTTCACTTCTCTAGTAGACTGGTAAATATCATACCTTCACCCTGAAAATCTCAACATCCAAAACTTTCCTTCCTTTTCCTGCAGTTGGTCTTGTGTGATTGTGAGGCTGCTTAGATCTTGTGTATGTGACTGCAATTCACCCAATAAAACAAATAAATTTACTTCTTGGATCTCCGGCTGGTTCTTCTCTGCAGTAGTATTGCCATACATAGATGTAAAAGATCTCATAAAGTTACCCCCTCTCACAGACCTCGTCTTTGAGGTGATATTTTCCACCTTCTTGTGAAGGCACTGGCATTGCAGATGGACCCCTGAATCACCCGTGTTTTGGGGTAAAACTGTATAAAATTTTAAAGTAGGCATGTATATGGGGGGAAGTGGACATTTGGAAAACATATAAATAAATCTGTACATTCATGGGACACATTTGGGAAATGTGTGAAAATTTCTATGCAGGAAGAAAAATGACAAACAATGCATGGGATGATGACACAGATAGAACTGCACAACAAAACTGAGACTGGGAGTTTTTCATATCCCTAGGGGAAACAGGAGTTTGCAGGAGAAAAGGATGCTACATATCTCCAAAATGCTTAAGACCACTAGCTCAAGTTTTAACAAGTGTTTCTTTTCCTGGCACAAAAGGAAACTGTTTATCTCATAGCCAGCAAGCTTCTAGCGTTTCATCTTCTGTAGGAACAAGACCTTGGTCAAGCTAATGAGTCTTAGGCCATTTCCACACAGGGTATTTGAAACGGTGCAGTCTGTCCTCCAGGGAGGACATCTGCACCTGGGAGCGGACTGGGTCCGGACTATTTAACATAGATCCGCACCTCAGCCCACTCCGGAATGACCCCAAGTGGTCGTCAAGCATGCTTTTGAAAAACCTGTCTTTCAAAAGCACGGAGCGCGCCAGTGCAAGCCTGCTCCCTTGTGCAGATTTGCAGGCTCGCACCAATGCAAGCCTGCAATCTGCCGGGGGCGGGCTTTAGGCTTGCGAGCTTCAGCAGTTGGTCGAGACCATCGACCAACCAGAAGCTGCCATTTTCGACACTGGAGCAGTGTGGAGCAACGAGCACACACTGCTCCAGAGCAGCCTGGACCGGACCGGGGAGCCATAAGACCTGGTAAGTAGCTGCACGGGGCGATTCCCTCACCCTGTGCAGAAATGGCCTTAATCATTCATCCAAGATCAAACCATCCCAAACCACTTTGCTAGAAATCCTACATTAGGGCAGTGTGGCATTCCACGTTGGACAAAAAATGTCCAACCACTTTCACAGGTGAACTTACATGTGTAAAAACACCAACAAGATTCTGACCTTTGCATTCCAACAGGACTAACTTATAAGCAATGCATGTTGCTGGCAAATCCATCTCTTTCTCCTGCCAGCTATAGCAAAAATTGCAGCCAAGTCTAGAGGGAACAAGGAAGCCTGAGGGTAGTGGCAGATGAAATCCTCACCCCTGTTAATTAAAAATTGCCATTAGTTCAACCTAGCAAGCCCTCACCTATACCACTGTTCCTGTGTTCCTGTTTAGTGAATCTCAAGTGGATAAGGGTGATGAGTTTTATATTTAACATCCAGAGAATGTTGTTATTTTTAACGTTCTAAAGAAAACCTTGTTTAGTATAGGAAGGATACTCTATTAATCTCTGGTTTTACCTCTGTGTAACAGGCATATGCCTTATCACGGGGGTGGGAGTTGTGCAATCCTCAAAATCTTGTTCGAATGCAAGCCCCAGGAGTTCTAGCAGCCAATAGTGAGGAATTCTGGGAGTTGTAATTAAACATCTGGAGCACTGTTGTGTGTATTCAAGTTATTTCCTAAGGTGAACCTATCATGGGGTTTCCAGAGGCTGAGAGTGTATAATGAGCCCAAGGTCACCCAGTGGGTTTCCATGGCCAAGTGGCGAATTGAACCTTGGCCTCCAGAGTCATAGTGCAATGCTCAAATTACTACAGCGTGCAGATATCTGCCAACATTTCACAGATGAAAACTGGGACATAGGTGGCCATGACGAGCAACAGCAGGGTGTGGTCAAGATGGCTAAAGTTATTAGTGAAGAAAAACAGACAAGCTGGGAGATGCTGCAGCAATTTGCCTTTGTCTAAGCTTATTCAAAAGGGTAAGATTCTTCTTTCTTCTGTTCTCTTCCCCTACTGAATTAACTGAGTTTAAGTTTTGAATTCAGTTTGCAATAATTGAAACAAGCCAAGAACAAAGAGGGGAAGTGGGAGGAGGTGAGAGAAACTAAGACTTTTTAAAAGCACCTGAAAAGATGGGACAGCAATAGGTACTGAAACTGGCAAATGAGGACAGTTGGAGGGTGAACTAGAAGACTTCACGCCTCCCCACTCTTTATCTTACAGCAGATTCTGTAGGCCAATTAGAACAAACCAAAAGAATCAATGGGATTTTTGTAAGACAATGGCCATTTCCACACGGGGTTTTTAAAACAGTGCAGAGCGTCCTCCAGGGAGGACGTCCGCACCTGGGAGCAGACTGGGTCGGACCTACTTAACATAGATCCGCACTCCAGCCTGCTCCGGAATGACCCCAAGTGGTTGTCCAGCATGCTTTTGAAAGACCGCTAAAAACAGGTCTTTCAAAAGCATGGAGTGTGTCACTGCGAGCCTGCGATCTGCCGGGGGCAGGCTTTAGGCTGGCAAGCTTCAGCGGTTGGTCGAGACCCTCGACCAACCGGAAGCTGCCATTTTCGTCCCCGGAGCAGTGCAGAGCAGCAGCCACGCACTGCTCCGGAGCAGTGTGGACGGGACCAGGGAGCCTTAAAGTCCGGTGAGTAGTGTCACGGGGCGAGGGAATCGCCCCGTGAGAAAATGGCCAATGTTTCATAATTTCTGTTGAATCAGTGAATTAACTATGGTTACGAGTAACAGCTGAAGTTAGGCCAGCAGTGGGTTGCTGTGGACTTCCACGTGTTTTTGGCCTCCAGCTTCAAACAGCTTTGTCTAGACTAGGTAGATGAAGGATTATGAGGGGAAAATACCTGGTTTTACAGAGATGGCCAAACTTCTTTCTTTGCCAAAAACTCTCACTTCGATGACATGCGGGCCCATGAGAATGGACACTGTCACCATTTCTTGCTTATAAGAAAAACTGTGTGTTTGACCGAAAATTAATGAGAACAGCTTGATCTGAAAGGGCTTTCAAAGTTTTCCCTTTGCAGAAAAATAAAACTGCAAAGCATTTTGTTTTGTTACATTACTCTTCTACTCTTCCTATAATGAGTTCAAGACAGCACACATGGTTCCCTACCTCCCAACACCCAGTTAATTGTCCCAACAACACAAATGCTGTAAAAAAAAGCTGGGCCAGGGTCACCCAGCCGATTTCATGGCTCAATGGGGGATTCATGCTGGATCTCTCAAGCCTGCCCAGCACTCCAAATAGGAATTCTTAACCTGGGGTCTTAGGTAGTCTATGGATAGGCTTCAGGAAACCCATGAACTAAGTGCCAAAATACATCCTCCTTCCATTGATTTCCTTCTGGCTACTTTGATTCTCCCCCCTCCTTGGCATGATGAATTTTAAGGTAATAACATAGAACATAGCCTTTCAAATGTTGATCATAATGTATTTTTTTTGTTCCAATCCAGTCTGTGTGAAAGAAATAAACTTCAAATCAATAAAATACACTGGGTGTATTTTTATTATAATAATAATAATAATAATAATAATAATAATAATAATAATATAATAATAATAATAATAATAATAAAATACACCCAGTGTATTTTAGAGTTCACATGTATGTGTATGTGTATTTCTCTGAGGAGGGAGATGTCTATAGCTTCCACCACATTCTCAAAGGGATTCATGATCAGAAATAGTTAACAACCACTGCTCTAAATACTACACCACACTGGCCTTTAAAGGACAAGGGGTTCCTTTATTGACTGTGGCTTGCATTAAATCCCATATGAGGCATGTTTAGGTTCACTGAGTTAGGTAAACCTACTCTGGAGAGCAGGGTTCAAATCTGTGCTCAACCATAGAAACCCACTGCATGATCTTGGGGAAGATACACTCTCTCAGCCTCAGAGGAAGGCAAAGGCAAACCCTCTCTGAACAAATCTTGCCAACAAAACCCCATGATAGAGTTGCCTTAGGGTCTACATAAGTTGGAAATGACTTAAAGACACCTGACAGTAACAAGTGAGCAGAACTCTGTATTTCACTGAAAAGCACATCTCTTTCTCAATTGCTGGCCAGACTGGACTAGTCTCCAAAAAAAAAAAAAAAATACAGTAGTCCCCTGTGGGATTCTGAAATGGAATCATTAGCATATGCATGTTGGGGTTTATAATGCTTAAGTCCCAAATACTGTAAGAACTCTTGGTAATAAAGCACACTAACAGAAAAAGATGAACTTAGCGTTGTAGGAATCAAGAAATCCTGGAGATCCAGGTTTTTTCCATTAACATTCTGCTCCCTGGAGGAGGATGCTTTGAAACCATTTGGGGCTAGTTACACATGCTAACATGAATTCTCCGTTTCTTCTTTTAGCTCATGTAACTGATCCCCACTCCACTTATCAAAGCGCTCCCAGTTCTCCAGCCATGCTGCCTATATAAGGAAAGTGTCACTTGTAAAATATTGCTCTAACAAACAGCTAATAACACTCACCATCCTGAAGTAATGCTTTAATAGATCCTATTTGGGAAGCAAAAACAAAATGAATCTGGATATAATCCCACTATTCATGGCTCATTCGTGAATAGCCAATGAAGGCAATTGTAAAAAGAAGCTGTAGGCTGATGGCTCATGGCTGGGATCATCATAAGTAAATAAATACACATTGCATGCGTCTCTCACACACATTTGCCTTCATCACTTGCTAGGCAGCACATTTCTCTATTTCAATCCACAGTGGACTTAAAAACAACAACCATCTGTAGCCATAAGAGCAATTCATTGTAAGTGCTAGTGATGGGAATGTGTTGGGTAAGTTATATAATTTCCACTGATTTCAGGAAATAAGTAAATTGAACATGTGGGGGTGGGAACATGTGGGGGTGGGAGTCTACAATGTAATTCTTACTTTTTTAAAAAAAAAAAAAAAACCAACTTCCAAGTTGCTGTCAAAGGTAATGCCAACATAAAGGTCTATGTGGTACATACAGAACAAGGCTGTCTTGCATGTGGTATGTTACCTAAGGATTGATGAATGAACAAGTCTGAAACTGGTGGTTCGGCTTCAGTTTCTACGGTCTGTAACATTGGACTAAAGCGATAGACTTTTCAGGGATAGTATTAGTGAGGATAAATCAGCAGAAAGGACATATTGGGACTTTTGTCTTCATGTCCTTCCCTCTCCCCATATATAGCAGCTATCAGCAATTGCACTAAGGAAAGGATTATTCATCGGATATTGTTAAACAGATATTGTTAAGTGGGAAAAAAAATCAAATGTGAATCAATGCTTCATAATCTCTGGGTGGTATCCTGTTTAGTAATAAGATGGTACAAGTGTGTCTTAATCCATCACAATTCATTTCTGTGATCATTGCACATGCAATGACAAAAAGTCCCCACAAAACCTACCATTTGAAAAGCACAGCCCCACCTCCCATGACTATTTCCTGTAGCATCCAGCTACCAGAAGAGACCTGGATGCTTCTCTGTTCATCCACTCTGCTCTCTGGCAACATGGACATACTCATGTTGGGAGAGGCTGCACTAGTGAAAAAGTAGGTTTGGGGCGGGGGGGGATAGCATTAGGAGACATAGCTGTGTTTTCATAGCTACATCATCTGATGCAGGATATTCACTTTTACTTTCATACATCAGCAGGATCAGTTGTGCCAACTGAAATGTGTAGTACTATTTTTGACTGTCTGAGACACCCAACACATCTCTTCAGTGTTTTCTGAGATCAATCCTTATCTAATCCCCATCCCAAGGCAAAAGGTAACATTAATAAATAGTTTTTGCAAGGTTAATAAATAATCTTTAGCAGTTGGAATTGGCAAAAATTGGAAAAAGGAACATTAGCACTAGTTAAAAGTTGGGCAAGTGGAAGGGGGGAGTTGTTTCACTTCAGGTTCACTACTACCCCTTAGTTGGATCCTGTGTAATGTGCCATGCTGCAGTACAGTAATCCTGATACCACTAAACAATTATAGTGCTGTGATTCCACTTTAACTGCCATGGGTACATCCCATGGAACTTTGGGGTTTGTAATTTGGTGAGAGCTTTTTGGCTAAATTTGAATACCTCTCCCTAAGGTGGACATCTCAGAATTACATAGGATATTGCCATGGTAGTTAAAATGGAATTACAGCACTGTAACTGTGTAGTGTGAAAGGGCCCCAAGTACAGAGAGACTTCTTTTTATTTTGTTCAGGACTCCATACCCTCAAGGGTAATCTGTCTTAGCATACTAGCAGGGCTGTTCTTTAGCTCTTTACACAACATCCAAAACCTCTACCTCAAGTAGACACAAGACCCTGAAGGACTGACATAGCTGGTGCTTACTGTTGGAAAAGAGAGGCCATTCAGAGGTGGAATATGTGGCAAGTCTCAGCTCCAAGGGATGAAGAAACTAGGCCGCACCCCCAGGTATAGTGTACACACCTTTCTTTTCTCCTCAGAGCCAAGACCAGCCACATCTTCCTCCGTTGAATTCTCTCGTCCTCTTTTCCCCTCCACATCAGTAAGCATCAGGAGTAGCAACTTCTCCTGGCCCTTGATAGCTGCAGAGCTGGGGGAAGGACATGAGACTAAACAGGATCTTGGTCTCTATTTTTAAAGAGATATTTATTGTAACCAATACAGATAGAAAAACCAGCATTCAAGATTATGAATTGCAAAATAATTACATATTAAGATAACAGGTGCATAGCAAAAACTAATTACACTTGGTTAAACTCATCATCACCATTATTAATAATTGTGTTGCTAGAGGCTCCTGAATTATAACATCTCACTAGGTCATCCGATAATATAAGTTTTAAAAACAATAATAGCTCTCTGTTCTTTGCTAAAAAGTTCATTTAACTAATTTGATTAAATGTCATTGTTTATTCAGTTATTTGGATATTGACTGTTTTGTTGGTTTCCAGTGCTTCACTCCCTGTAACAAGGACAAAAGCAGATTGTGAATGTTTATAATGTTGGGGATGATAGGAGGCTCAGCCCCACAGAGATGCAGCGGAAAAACCAGAAGGCAGTGAGCCAACAGCAGCAGCCTTGTTCCCCAGTAAGGATACTCACACACGGAGGAATTTCTTCCAAACGGGAGGCACTTTATCTTGTAGCAACGTTCCGATATGTACACAACATGGAACAGACGGACAAAGGCTTGCACCAGACACCGGTTTGGTCAACAGACAAATACATACTGGGGATTGCTTTCTTATATACATATTCACAACCAATCAGGTAGAGGTTTGCACACCTCCCTCTACCATCTGCACACGACCCCAGTTTCTGATGCAACCTTGCAATTACCCACAGCTGGAGCATGATGCAACATCTTTGCAGTGGGCTGATCATTTTCCCAGGGTTCCCTGCTGGGAATCCCTGACATATAAGAACAATTTTCTTGTCACATGTCAATAGACAGAACCGAGATTTACAGAAAACTACTGCTAACATGTTGTATAATGTTGTTTTTATTTCTATGTTGTTGTTGTGTCTCTTTAAGTCATTTCCCATTTGTGGAGAACTTAAAGACAAATTGATCACTGGGTTTTCTTGTCAAGATTTGTTTAGAAGGGGGAATCCTTTGTCCTCCTCTGAGACTGAGAGAGTGTGACTTATCCAAGGTCACCCTGTGGGTTTCCATGGCCAAGTGGGGATTTGAACCCTGGTCTCTAGAATAGTAGTCCAACACTTAAACCATGACACTACACTAGCTTTCTTTTATCACTAACTCCCCCTCCATTTTTTAGTTGTGCTACAGAGGAAGCAACAGTGGCTAGTGGCTCCCAGGTCAGTAGGCAATGAATCTGATCTGGGTTTTTATTTGAATTTTAAAGGAATTATCCAAAATGCTGGACCTGTTAGGGAGATAAGGTACAGAACCTTGCATAGCTCCTTTTAAGTTTGGAGAATTTATTGCCACACTGAAATGGAATCCACCCCCTGCTACTATGAGCAAGCACACATGGAATAATTCCCCTTGTGGCAAGAAAAGACAAACAAGCTTGCTTCAAAAATGGTCGTGTGTTAGTTCAAATAAAACATGGCCCAAGATTCCGAATGGTTGGATGTTGCTACTTATGCCAATCTGCACCTGCCAGCCCCAATCTCTTAACACTCCATCTGAAGGGTTTTCAAGGTACTGCAGATTGGCGTTCTGGGAACTGATACAGTACTGTCCCAGTGACAGGGCACATTGAGATGGGCAGCTGGTCTGCTCTAGGGGCAGTGCCAGGCAGTGTGCCTACTGCTAGGGGCAAAGACAAAAGTAGGGCCTCCCTCCCATCAATATACTCATGATGGGATCTTCATGTGAGCAACGCACAGTAGGAAGGAGACTTCTAGGGTTTGTGAAACAACTATTTCCCATGGGATTCAAACAATGAAACTGTAATTGACATGCTGCTTATAAAGTAGGGAATGAAATTTAGGTTTGTTGTAGCAAAGATGGAGTACTTGGATCCAAGATTCACCATGAGCATCTCAGATTGAGATCATCACCTAGGAAGTGGGTCACACACTTGGAAGCTAAAAGCAAAATAAGGGAATGTGTAACTGAACTAAGGAGGATACATTGCCTTCAGATCAATCCAGAAATGAACTGGATTAGGGACAGAAAGAATCTTCAGCAATATTTGACAAAGTGTAGGAAAGCCTGGGCTGACAAGAAGCTATTTTGTGTAAAGAAAATGCTGTCTCCTGTGCATAAAAAACACTGTGAATTCTTCATAGAATAAATCCTGAACTGTAAATTGCCTTCAGAAATGGGATTAGTTTTTGAAGGCTTGCTTGCAGTGGATAAAAATTGAAATTGTTCATTGCACAATGAAATTAGTGAAGAATTATATTCTTAAATTGTACATACTGAGGAGTTTGTAGTCTGAATCACGGCAGAATTCTTCTGAAGTGGAACTATTCTGAACTTGAAAATTCCTATAAATTCATCAGCAATTAAATTCAGAGAGACAAAGAATGAGCACATGCAGTGTGTTTCCAGAAACTGACACTTTTCTTCCTAAAGTCTCCATATATAGCAGAGATATGAGCCAGCATGTTGTAGAAGTTATTAGAATGTCTGTGTGTTGGACTATGAGACCAGGGTTTGAATCCCCACTCAGCCATGGAAACCCACTGAGTGCCCTTGGCAAGTCGTATTCTTTCAGTTTCAGAGGAAGGCAAAGACAAAACCCCCTCTGAACAAAGAAACAAATAAAACCCCATCATAGGTTTGTCTTAGGGCTGTCATAAGTCAGAAACAATTTGAAGGCACACAAAAACAATGAGTAGGGATGTCAACTGTGTGGCCCTCCCAGTGTTGAACTGCACTTCCTAGCAATGTTCAACATAGACTGTGCTGGCTAAGAATGGTGAGTACTGAAGTTCAACAATATCTGAAGGAACGTACAATTTCTATCTCGACCTTATCAAGAAAGCGTGGGAGAAAGCAGGGAGAAAGAGGGAGGGGCATAGCAGTAATGGTTTTAATAGCAAGGACAGAATTTATCAGGGTTCCCTGTGCCTTGTGTGGGAAATGTTGAAATGTATAGTCATAGAGTAATGTTTAGTGCTTTTTTGCCAATTCATGCTCTAAAGGACAAGAATGATAACAATGCTGTGATAGAGTTTCTGTGGAACATGGGAAAACGTGATACTTATATAGAAACAGCTGGATGTTCAAGTCCTTCTGACTCTGAATACATCCATTAGCTACTTTTGTCCTCCTATTGCCTTTTCTGTGACTTTGGTGATAACTGAGCAGTAAATTAAAAAAAACACCCTCTGTTTATCATTTATCATATCATCACAAATCCTGTAGCTATCCTTCTGACATTTTGCAAGAGCGTTGGCTAGGGATACCTCTATCACATATACTATTTCCATACGAATTGGCTAATGAAATCATAGGAAAGGATAACAGAAGCCAATTAATGTTTTCTTCTGCTCCTTTTCTATCAGATTTTCTGTATAGTCTATAGGCGTAAGTCCCTAGACTTCCCATTCTACCATTAAAAAAAAAAAAGTGGGAAACATCCTCAAATGAAAAAAAAAATACTGTCAAGTGTGACAGTTTGTTTTTATCATCCCAACCATACCCCACCACAAAAAGGAGCAAAAATTGACCCAAACTCCAGGAAATCAAAACAATAGTTCTGTCCACACTGCACACTTATAGCAATTTCATACTGTCAAGGCTTTCAATGTGACTACGGAAAAGGTTTTTCTAAGTGGACAGCAGGAATGAGGTGATGTGACCTTGAGTGCAGCTGCAAAGAATGTTTTGGCTGGCCAGCCTCAGAAGGTCTTGCCTCATCACTGAGCACCAACATGAGAAGGTTGTGTGCTGCAAATGTAATTGGGTCACCCCACAGAGTCTGGGGTGTGGTTAAGCCCTTAAAAAGGCTTAGGTATGACACTACAATCCACCATTTAGGTCAATTCCTGGTGGTCATGCTGCTCTAAGCGCTAATTTATGGAACGTATCCAGACATGCTGCCGGTCTGTTTTTTCCATGCTGATTTATGTTCCTGTCTTGCTTCTTGCTTCTTGCTATGCTACCAGAAGCCCTAACTTTTATCTCAGTGTCCTTTGCTAAATAAATACCCTGAGTCTTATCTCTTTGAGTCTACGGAACTTTTTTAGCCTGCCTGGAGTTGCTTGGATGCAGCTGGACGTCACTGCACTGTCAGCACTCTGCACATGCTCTGAGGAGCTACCTTGTGCTATCCTGACACATACCTCTAACTGAAATATCCATATCTTGAGGAATCTGGAGATTTGTAGTTTGCTGAGAAACTCAGCATTCTGTGTTAGACAGCTCTAGTTCACAGCCCTGAATGACAGTATTAGAATTCTCACAGAGAATTCTAGCTACCACACATATCAAACTACAAGTCCCAGGATTCCCTACCCTAGAACCAGAGACACTAATGTGCTAAAAAAATGCTTAGCTGTCTAGTGTGGATATATTACTGCAGTAAGCCTCCTGTCACTCTTAGATACAAGTTCAGGTGATTTTTAGCCAACAAAAGGGAAGTGTCCTGAAATAGCCAACCCCTGAGTTAAACCAAAGGCCACCAATTCAGCCCAAATCTTTTCTGACAGATCTAACACACAAGGGCATTACCTAGGACACTTGTAACAGAAACTTACCATTGTTTTACAAAGGAAACTGAAGCAAAGGAGAATGATTTTGGTTTCTAGCTCCAAGCAAAAGGATTTAGACAACTGTTCAGTGCCAGAGGATTCCCTCTTGGTATATGATGTATGAATTCATACCATCTGTTTCTCCTAACCTTTTTGTGTTCAAACCAGCCTGTTTTCAAGAGTAATGAGATCTGCTGCATGAAATGTTTTCTGCTGCTTCAGAGACCAGAACAAGGAGCAATGGATTCAAGCTGCCGGAAAGGAGATTCCACCTGAACCTCAGGAAGAACTTCCTGACAGGCAGGGCTGTCCGGCAGTGGAATGTGCTGCCTCGGAGTGTGGTGGAATCTCCTTCTTTGGAGGTTTTTAAGCAGAAGCTGGGTGGCCATCTGTCGGGAGTGCTTTGAGGGTGTTCCTGCATGGCAGGGGGTTGGACTGGATGGCCCGTGTGGTCTCTTCCAACTCTACATTTCTATGATTCTATGATTCTATGAAATGAAGACTGCCTTTGCCCATCTGCCCATTTCTCTGTTGCACAAAAATTGAGAGAGAAAGTCAGGGATGACAATCTTCAGTATGTTATTAATGTATAGATGGAAGCATGTCTTTTTGTGTGTGTGCAGAAAGAAATAATTGCAAAAAAAACAAAAAAACAGCTAAAACTATATCATCTCCCAGTGAACCGAGAAGAATAGTGTTGGCAACAATGGGAAAAGATCCCAATTTTGCTCCTTCCCACATTCATATTTTTAAACTATCCTGAAGAAAAAAGTGGTAAATTTTGTTAAAAGTTTTTGAAGACTAACTGAAAACAAACTCTCCTCCCCCTCTCCTGCCACCCCGTTTGCATTGTCCATGTTCATCAGACAAAGTTATTCCTAGAATGGAAAGAACTGTGTTGTACCATCTGCACTGGCATATGGTTGTTAGATGAGGTGTGTGTCATGGGGGGGGGGGGGACAAAAGAGGTGTCACCATAATTTTCATTTAACATGGTTGTTCAGAGATTCAGACATAGACTTGGAAGAGTTAGGCTATTTCTGCACTGCACTTAGTGTTATTATTCCACTTTCAACATCCTATGGAATCCTGGGGTTTGCAGTTTAGGGAGGGGCATTTAAAATTCTCAGCCAGATGGCTCTTTGCCCTCAGTAAACTACAAACCCCAGAATAATCGCACTATAACAGTGTAGTGCAGAAATGGCCTTAGTTACTCTGATTCCTGGGCTTCACGGATGAATCTGTTAGCTTCAGTTTTTCCCACATTCAGAATATGGGGTGGCATCATGTATTGCAGTTACAGATTTGTAAGCTAGAGTTATGGATCCATAATTTCTCTGTATTCACTTATGTTATGTATTCACAGTCATGAGACTATTGGTACAATCATAAATGCTTCCCAAATCTCACATTAAACTCTAGGGAACAATTCCAGGAAATGGAGGTGTCTTCTGCTGGTGTTTGGGATGGAACAGGACGATGTTTCTAGCCATGTCTCAACAGTGATCAATGAGAAATTGTGTCAGGGGTCCTGCTTCTGATTGTTGTAGCCTTGAGCACTGTTCAGCAAGCTAGCTGGCAACATCATCCTGTTGTGCCCTGACAGCCAACAGAACAGACTTCCATTGCTCAGAGTGGCTGCTAATTTGCTAGAGCTACTGATACATTGGATCAGCTGATACTTAGTAATGCATTTGGAATTAAGTTGATGACTTTGTTTTTGTTGTTTTTTTTAATCACCATTTCTTCTCTTCCAGAATATGAAAATGTTTACAAATTTCTGTAAAATCTAATCATCCCCTATCCCCTATTCCTCATTGTAAACAAATCTATTGGTGAAAAGGAAAGAGTACAACATTTACGATACAAACTGTCTTATTTTGGAAAATTCTGAACAATGTCTAATAAAAAAAAATCAAGTCACTCTGATTCAGTAAATCTCACATTTAGGAGATAAGGAGTCGAGCTCTATCTGTGCCATGTAGTCATGGTGAGGCAAATAAGTTTCTTAAAGATGGTGTCCTATGTACCCCTATTTTAGAACACAGTCTGTTTCTCGTCAGTGTTTCCATTCCTCATATATTTAGTTTATTCCACCTTTTTTCCTGCAACAATTGTAAACACATGAGCACGCATTTCATATTTAAATTATGTCCCCCAAATGTGCACCGGAATATGCCCTGAAATGGAAATGGAAATGAAATCAAACTTGCAAAAGTTATTTTTTGGATAAAATTCCTATTATTCCCCCATCAACATGGCCAGTTGGGAATTCTGGGGGATGTAGTCCAAAATAAACGCTCTAAGCTCTTCTACATTTTTGGTAGTGATTTCATATTTAAAATGTATATGTTACATATCTTCGATATATTCTGAGAACTATTTAACAAAATTTGGAGAAGTATGAAATGGAAAAGACACCTGCATTCTTCTCCCTGTATTAGTCTGAGAGGTAAAGACTGGGTCAGCTTCTGTAGAAAATCAGATAACCAAAATCTTCAACAATCTTTACATCATATTGATCTCCACAGAATAATGTGTAAATCACTGTTTACTATATGTGACCAAGATAGCCTTGTCTTTCTCAATTCTAGATTTATCACTAAAATTTATCACCAGAAAATAGGGATAAAAACAGAGCTGCCTTATAAGAAATTGTTAGGCTGAATGTTGCAAAGCACTTTGGAGATTAAATGAACACAGTGTGAGGTTCTCTAAATACTCAAAAATGGACTACAAATACTGTTTTAAATTATAGATCCAGTCCCTGGCATATTCAAGAAGAGTTGATAGACTCTCCTGCCTTCACCCTGAAGAACTGCCACCAGTTAGCCTAGACCAGAGCTTTCCAAACTTTTCATGTTGGTGACACACTTTTTCGACATGCATCATTTCATGACACAGTAATTCAGTTTTACTAGCAACCCAGAGGTACCCAGAGGCATATCTAGGGTGAGGCAAGGCAACCCCCCTGATCCTTACCTACTGCTGTCACCTTTGCCAGGAAAGACCCCAGCAAGAGTGATGGCAGGGGGAAAGACAGTCCGCTCGCACCTGGCCCTTGTTGCTGCCATCGTTCTTGCTGGGGAAAGGCCCCAATGAGAGTAGTGGCAAGGGGAAAGACAGCCCCTTCCCACACAGTCCTTGCCCACTGCCGTCGCTCTTGCCAGGGAAAGGCCCCAGCAAGAGCAATGGCAGTGGGCCAGGCTTGGGTGGGTGGGGGTCTTCACGGCTGGGGAGGCGACACACCTACACACTACAGGCAACACACTAACGTGTCATGACACACCATTTGGAATGCCCTGGCCTAGACAATATTGAAGCAGCTTGACTGATGTGTCTCACTCATAATAATGCAGCTCCCTTTGTGGTATATACATTAGAGTGATAGACTATGGTTGGAGAGATCTGAGTGCAAAATGTTACTTGTTCATGGAGCTCACTAGGTAGGATGGACCTAGACGTCTGTCCTCCTTCAACCTTATCTACCTCACAAGTTTGTTACAATGAGAACTGGTATTATATGTACTGAGCTCTGTGGAGAAAGAGTTGGAGGAAAAAAGCATACATTATCATCATGAGAAGTAATTCACTTATGTTGCTTCAGAAGATGCTAGGTTGTGTCTGAGATCCTCTATAGCATAGTGTAACATAATAGTTCAGCATTTGGAATTACACTACATCTCTCTACTTGATCCTTCTGACTCAGTGTTTAGCTGCTTCCTCCCTTGCACAGCCACTCCATGGCAGTTGGAAAGCAGGGGGATGATCAGAGAAGCATTTGTATCCATACCCAAATAAAGACTAATGCCATCATCCACAAAGGTATTCCTATTTTCATTACACTGTTTACAAGAGACCTCAATTCCACTGAACAGGTGGCTCAGTGAACTGCAGATGATAATAGGCTTGCAACTATAGTGTTAATATGCATGGCAAGAAATAGTGCAATGGTGACAGGTGGAATTGTGTATCACTCCATGCAGTGCAGTCATTCTGCATACGGAACTACAAAATGACTGGCTGTTCACTACCCTCTGAAATAACCATAGAGCCTGTGCAACCACACCTCCATGGTCATTCATTGTTTGGTGGGGACTGGAAAGAATCAGAAAAGCATCTAGTTATGTCTCTGTAGCCAGATAAAAACTGACGACATATCCACAGAGGTCCTCCTATTCATACCTGGCTATGAGGACATAACTAGAAATTTCTTCAACCTCCCCCTCCCCCATTCTCCATCAGTCACGGAAAGTGGGGTGCTGCTGTGGTCCTACTGCACATTTGAGAGGGGCTTTGGATATTAGGGAGGGGGGAATACCAACCTCCGTGATGACAAGAAAAAAGGCATATGCAGGCACAAGGTACCACAAACAGGATGCCAGCCTACATGTGTCAACCTTTATTCATACAACTTTAAAGGAAATTAACTCTAATGTAAATCCTGATCCTAGGGCTATTATAGGAAACCAGTATTTCAGAGAACTGGGCTGTAAGCCCTTTCCTGTTAACTCCAAAACACTCCTTCCCTGCCACCCGTTTCTACAAGAGTGGCAATGCAATAGTTAAGGATAAAAAATTGTCTTTCTATTTGAATCACTTTTTCTCAGAGGCACTGGAGAAACCTAGGAAGGCCATGCTTTGTGAAAAGATATTAAAGCTGTCTTGGGAAGTATGGATTCAAAAGGCTGAAAGTCATTTCAGAAGTAGGTATTTGGTTTGGAAAGCTTTGGATCCAATCAAAGCCCTATCCCTTCCTGTGGCTGTTTATTGCAGTGCGGAGTGGGGGCGAGGGGAGGGAGCTAAGCTCTGATATCGGACTTTGCTCTTCAATACAATCATCCTTCTATGGGGAGGCAGCCGGATTAGAAACCATCGCTTGGCCTGATCAGCTTATTTCATGTCCATGCGTAGGAAAGGGCCGATATAGCTGGAGAAAATGAATTTCATTTCATGTTAACTCATACAGTGTGTTTCAAAGATTTGGAAGTCTTGCTTCAAAGAAGGAGGAGGTGGGGAAAAAAACTAATGGAGGGAGAGGGGGAAAAAATCTCTATTGGACATTTCAGGTTAATATGACCTTAAGATAGAAATGAAATTAAAAGAAACTGGCATGGGTCTTTTTTTTGGGGGGGGGGGGAATGCAATTTAAAGACACATGAAAAGTTATAAAAGGGAATTATCCCATTATTTGGAAACCAGCAGAAATAAATGCTGCAATTTGGAGATCAAGATTAAACTTCCTCCCCATCCACCGACCCTGCTTTTTAAAAGATGGGTTTATGTCTTAAATGTGAAGTCTGCTGAAAAAAAAATGAAGGCGCAGAGAAGGGAAAATGGTTAGAAAAGGCTGGGGTTAATATGGGTGACCATTAAATGCTAGTGTATGTTTTATATTTGACAAATGTCCTTTCCTTAAAATTTGCCTAATAGTGATATGATATATCAGACATAGAGATACTTATCTGCATAGCTGGTTCATTTCCTTTTTAGTGATTTTAGTGATCATTCTAAGTACTTAATACAATACTTAATACTTTCAAAGGTAAGTTTTGTTTGGTTTTACATATTTGCTTTGCAGACAAAGGGTCTGAGTGAAACTCTTTCAAAAATGCTTTCTGTGTTCATTCACATTGGTGCTGGAAAGACTCCTATAGAAAAGACCACCAGGCAGGCAGGCTATCTATCTATCTGCACACACATACATATCACTGTCTGTGCGTGTGAGTGTGTGTGCATGCGTGATTTAAATTTCCTTCTGATCATTTCACTTCTAATTCAAAGCTTGGAAAAGTAACCTTTTTCGGGCTTCACCTCCCCAAATCCCCAAACCACCAAGGTCACAAGAAAGTCTAGGTAAGACTGAGATTTGCAATCATAACTACACCTTTGTGGAAGTAAACTGCATTGAAATCAATTATGTTTACTTGAGAATAAGCATGGTTAGAACATATACAAAGAACATGCCTTAATTCCAGCCTGGTCAGAAAAAAATGTGAGAGACCAGTTTTATGGAAACAACACTTAAAGTCTGACCTTATTTACCTAAACCTTTTTTTCATTGTGAGTACAAGAGAGTGACTCCAAAAAGTTTATTTGATTTGCTAAGTGGTCACATAAACATTTTACCATGCATATGGTTCATAATAATTTGATCTATGTTTGGCAATTTTTCAAAAGTGTGTGAACTGGGGCCTATTCCTGTAGAAGTGGCAGAAAAACAGTCAGTCCATGATGACTTTGGGTCATACAGAGATTACTACAGAAGTAGGAAAAGTGGGAAAGCTATCACTATATTCCTGAAGATATTTCCAACTTTCCCTTCATTATCATTGCATGCCTAAAACAATTACCTGCACGAATGAATATACTATTTTGACTTGCATACTACATTATTGCAAGCATATTATTACATGCAACTGGCTAAGCCAGACATGTAGTGGAGTCAAGGTATTTGTAAACAATGTCATGCAAGTAAGATTTGTGGTGCACAATTGGATTAACTGTGAAACACTTCACAAATTCCACTGCCTTCTCCTCCTCAGCTTAGAAACATTTGCCAGATTCCTGTTGGGGACTTAATGACTTTGTAAGTGGATTTGTATCTATGGGAGTTAGAACTCTGCAGGAACAGAGTAGAGGGCTGCTGTTATGATATTCTGTAGCAGAGAGGGCAAAGTGCGCAATGTGCATCGATGAACAATGTGCATTGGGTACACTTGCTGGTGTTCCATTATGTGCCTTTGCAATTCAGTAAAGTGGTTTCTTAGTGCTTCAGCCAGTCCTCCTGAAGTTGCTTTCAGAATACAGGAAGGACAAGAATTCAGTACACATGTGATAGATCTGATCTCTCCAAGGATCCTGTCCACATCTACAAGCTGTGGATCCATTCTGGTTGACTTGGCTGGTTGAGACAGCTCAAGTGGATGTAATCTTGGCTCCTGCTTGTCCCATACTATTGGATATGTTCCAATAGTACGGGACAAGCAGGAGCCAAGATTACATCCACTTGAGCTGTCTCAATTGCAGCATCCAAGTCAGAATGGATCCAAGTGATTTGTCTGCAAAGTCTCTTGTGAATTCATCACAGCAGGCTGTTGAGTGGTCTCTGTCTTCTTTCATGAGTCAGAGTTTAAAAGGCCCCTGATTATTCAAGGTAGTTCTGCTGGATGACACTGTGCACAAGAATGATGGCAGAGAAGCATAGTTTCTCTGCTGACACCATCACCACAGCATAGGCCTTCCAATGAGCAATAGCCAGTTTTCGGTCAAAAATCATTCCGAGTTTTCCACCATCATCACTCTAGTGTCTATTCACTTGTTCCATAACCAGACAGTCCCTAGCAAACCAGGGCACTTGCTTGGTTCCACTTCATGAGAGGGGATGCTTGGGGCCAATTTTACCCACTGCCCTGGCCACTTCTCTTTCTGTGCAGGAAACAGCACAAACAATCGAAGGAAAATGCCTCTCATGTGTGTTTGTGTATATGTGTATACACATACACAAAAATTTTTTTCAGTACATAAAATACTGTTTCCTGCAAAGAAAATGTTTTCCACACAAAACAACCATGTGTAAAATTTGTGCAGAATTGAGAATACACGTGAAAAACTGCATGGCTTTCAAAAACTTTCTTGCAGTGGAAAGAAATCTGCTAAAATTACTCCTTGTTTTCTTTGAGAAGAAAAAATAGTGAAAAATTACATCCCACCTGTTGCAGCCTGAATTCACTACTCCTTTCTGTTCATAGCGTCCATCTAAAGAACAGCTTTTTGCATTAGTTGTGATATTCGATAGGGAAGAAGTGTTTCCAGGTTAGCAAAACGCTGAATTTTGTACAAGTTTTGTTTTGTTTTGAAGTTCTGAGGCTTGTCCTCATCGAGCACCACTAGTGCTATATTTATATATGGAGGAGGGCTAGTCACACACAGTCAAAGATATTGCCTCTTTGAAGCTTTTAAGGGATAGTCAGGGGAGACATGTGTTATAGTGCTGAACAGAACAGCAGAGCCATCAACTCATTTTTCCCCTTAAAAGCAGGGGGAAAAAACCTTTTTAAAAGGCCAAAAGAAAAACATAAAGAATTTCCAAATGGAGAGGCAATGGAGCCAATGCCTTAATTTGAGGGTGGATGGGCAGAATCAAAAGAAGAGAAGAGAAAGGCAGGCAGGCAGGCAGGCAGGCTATAATGCTGAAAAAGGAGAGGCAAAATCATTTATGCCAAAGATAATTATTCATATTTAGTCAGAGCATCCTTGAAGTGGAGAGAGGGAGTGTCAAAGCTCCCCACCCCCTTCCATCTGTCAAGGTAAAACATCACTCAGCCATCTTGTGTGACAGGGAAGAGTTGTCAGGTTTGGATCGACATGTTGCAGCTATTATTGCTAACACTCACCATATGCCTTTGAGGAGAGAAAATGTGACATGTGACAGAGCAGCACTGATGAACAGGAAAGGATAATGGGAACATGTGCTTTCCATCCCCTGAACCAATGGTCTTTTCATTTAAAAAAAAAAAAAAAGGGAGGAGAAGAGACTTCAAATGAAAGGAGGGGAGGAAGAAGCACACAAATGTATTATGCAGAAACCTACTTACCTCTTCCCTTTACCTTTCCAGGTGCTGTCCAAGTCAGAAAGACAACAGTTCCAAGTTGATTCATTTGGATCTTTGACCTAGCCTATCACAGCAAACACTTATCAGCAAACCAAATTATCCTACAGTTATGTGCCAAAGATTTTCTGGGACTCTTCCCACTGCACAATTATACTACTATGATTCAACTTTAACTGCTGTGTTCCATCCTACAGAATCCTGTGATTTGCATTTAGAGAGGAGTATATAGAATCTTCAGCCAGAGAGCTCTAGCACTTCACTGAACTAAAATGTAAGAATTCCAAAGGATTTCACCATGGCAGTAAGTGAAAAGTGTTGTAAAGTGTGTAAAGTGAAAGGACCCTTGTTGAAGTTCAAGATACCAGGTGTTTTCTGAATCCTGGAGAGAAGGAGATTTGGAAAAGAATTTTGTTGTGTTGAGCTTCTTTTTGCTTCTCCCAAAATTGTTGCAAGGCAAAGCATACCTTGCCTCAGACATCCACAGATTTGTGAGGCTTGTGGTTGATTTTTAGAGAAATAAAACATGCAGAACAACCCATGAGCCCATATATTAAAAAACACATGGCTACAAATGTGTGTAAATGAAAAACTATACCCCAAAATGCTCTTGCCAAAAAGATAAAAGGGTCCAAGAGCAAGTCAAGCCTGAACTCTTCCAGAAGCTAAGGGGATTAAACTGAAAATGTTGCATTTTGGACATAGTATGAAAAAAACTGACTTCTTAGAAAATATAATAATGCTGAGTAAATTAGAAGGCAGCAGGAAAAACAGCTATGGTTTTATTATTGTGTGTCTTCAAGCTGTTGCCAACTTATGGTGACTCTATCATGGGTTCTTCTTGGCGAGATTCATTTGGAGGGGGTTTCCTTTTGCCTTCCTCTGAGGCTGAGAGAGTCTGACCTTCCTAAGGTCAGTGTGTTTCCATGGCTGAATGGGGCTTTGAACGCTGGCCTAGTGCTCAAACCACTATGCCACATTGACTGTGGCGTTATCTGTACATAGACTCAATCAAGGAACCTACAACCCTGAGTTTGCAAGACCTGAGCTTCTGATGATAGGATGACTGGAGATCTCTTATTCATATGGGCGCCATAAGTCAAAGCTGACCTGATGGCAATTAACAGCAACAACAAGTCTTGCTTAAGTTGGTGTGGTGGGAGTCGTACAAATGTATACGCTTAAAAAGAGTAGAAACAAAAACATACAGATATGAAAAAAAAAAGAGGGAAAAATCTTTTCTGAGATAGTCTCCTCCCAAGTCTTTCAACCTGATAGAGCGATATCGTAAAGGAGACTCAGAGAAATACATTGAAACTGAGGCTTTTGCTTTCCTACAAGAGAAAGAGATCTATGCGGATGATCAAGTCCAGTTCATTTCCAGAGTGTCCTCAGGGATTCTTTGGCTAGGCTTACACTGACACCACCATGATAAACCTCTGAAACAAGGATGTGATTGAAGTGGTCATTCCTAAGCACACTTTCCTATAACTAATATAACCTAATATAACCTAGAAGAACAATCATTATTTTAGCCTAATGGTTATTATACCCCAGCCCAGACCTATTCTATCTATTCAATATTTCTTATCCTAGAGTATTATTATTAAAGTCTAAGATAAGAATCTAATTAAACTTAGATTTAACAAAAAAACAAAAACAAAAAAAAGAAAAAAAAGAAAAAAGGGAAGAGTACAAAAGAGATACAAATATAAGCAATATAAAAAATAAAGAAAAGAAAGAGGAAGGAAAGGGAAAGGGAAAAAAACAGAAGAAAATAAAGAAGGGAATGAAAAAAATGGAAAAGGAGAAGAGATAATGTGAGAGAGATAAGATTATGAGAAGAAAAGATAACATAACATATAAAATGAATTTACAACTCTATTTTATGATTTACAGTTCTAAAAGAGATGTTATGGCAACATATATGTTATGGCAACATATATATATGGTTTTGTTGTATATTGATTTATATGCATTGTGTTAATTAGTAATTAAAATTTAGGGGGGGGAAGAATGCAGCACCTTAAAAAGCATATAGTAAGAGAGATGGGGGGAAATACCTAAGCACACTTTCCTGTGGCTAGAGGTTGTACTGTTCATTGAAATAATGAGGTGGTTGATGTTGATGGAACAGCTAAGAAGAGACTTGGAACATACCTGACAGAGTCCTTATTACAGCCAAGTACCCTGTGGCATTTGTCTATCACATTGCTTCTATCGTCTCTTTGATCAGATCCTATGACATTCTCATGGGGCTATGGTTGATGCCTGAATCAAAATCAGAGTGAAAGCATGGCTGCTGCCCCCATTTACTTTTATGACACATGGATCATTATAGAGAAGCACCAACCAAATAAGTTAAGCAGACAGCATACTGCTAGCCTGAATTAAACAGAAGGACGTTAAAAAAAAAAATAGTGGTTGGGTGAAGTCTTGGGTGCCAGTGCATGTTCTTAATGAACAAATCTAGTGCAAAATTTCAAGAGTTTTAATAGTTATAAATAAGCCCAGTGATATTACCATTTCCATGAAATAAGTAATTTAACATGTTGTCGCAATTAATGAAAATGGTGATGGCTTGGACTAATGCAGGCAAAGACAATACTGAACTGACTGTGAAATTTTGTGTTTATTCTATACTGCTGCCTCTTCTGCAGAGAAGAACAATTATAAATAAACATCTAAAGCAAGAATGGGAAACTTGCAGCCCTTCAGATGCTGTCAGACTACAAGTCCCATCAGCCCTTATTCAGAATAGATAGTGGTGAGAGACAGTGGATGTAAGCATCCAACAACATTTAGAGCAAGGGCAGGGATGTGTTTGGGACCAGAGGGCCATTTTTTGGCACCTGCAGTCCCTGTGCAGGCTACACCACTTTTTTCTTGGGAATCAGAAACTGTGAAGTATCAAATGAAATCTACAGAAGAAACTGGAAGCATGTCTCCAGATGCTCAAAAAGATGATTGTCTTATTAGTAAAAATGCCCAGTGCTTATGTGTGCCTTTAAGATCCCCTCAGTGGCAGAGCTTGGAGTGTGTGGAGGGAGGATGGGAGGGGGTGGGGCTATGACATGAGGGGCGTGGCCACTGTGTGTGGAGGTGTGGCTGCAGTGCATGGGGGCATGGCCGTGGGGCATGGCCAGGGCACGCAGGAGCATGGCTATGGGACGGGACACCCCAAAAACATTGCCACCCAGGGCAAATTGCTCCCCCCCCTTCACTACACGACTGGATCCCCTTCAGGGATGTTTAGTACTAAACAGAAAAAATTATCTGCACCAGAATTGGACAGATGAAGCCTTAAGGGCACACATCATCCAAAATGTGATAGGCTTTTTTAATAATAAAACAACCATCCTTTTACCATCTTCAGACGTCCACAGTTTCTTCTGCAGATGACATTTCTCATGATTGTAAGTGAAGTTCTGACCACTTTAAGTCACTAGAGGATTTTTTTTTACTGCTATTTATGGTTATTTATTTGAATTATACCCTGCCTTTCTCCCAACATGCAACTCAAATTGGCTTAAAGTAGAAATTAAAATTAAATAGCTGTATATAACAAAATTTGCTTTCAAAATCATCAATCCTATTAAACACTACTTTTTGAAGGAATTAATTTAAAAACAATTCAAAACATAGAAAACACATATTACATGTTTGAAAAACAACAACAGTGGCACACCTGTTTTGTGGTGGGTCTCCCAAAGATCATTTAATCACAACACTTCAGATGTTTATTTTCTTTTTTCAGTTGAAAAAAAATAAAAATAAAAATAAAAATAAAAATAAAAATGACATTGAGGAAGGGTTTCATGTTCCTTGTGGGCCAGTCAGTTCCTACCCTAACCTAAAAGGCTAGAAGTCTTAGGAAGGAGCCACAAGGACCAGCTAGCCCAAACCCCTATTTTGAAGGAATACACAATTAAAGCTCTCCTAAAAAATGTCCATCCACATTTTGTTAAAAGTCCTCTGAAGAAGGAAATACCCCATGCTCTGAGGCACTCTATTCCCCCTGTCAAACAGCTCTTGGTTAAGAAAAAAAAATCCTTAATGTTTAGGCAGGACCTCCTTTCTTGTAATTTAAATCCATTGCTTTGTATTCTAGTCTCTGGAGTAGAAGTTGCCTGTTCCTGATCCAAAGCAAGGCATAGCCTCCTCTCTTAATACCCCTAGTCTATGTTTACTATGCTTTCCTTCATACATTTACAGCCTCAGAATTTCTTTCTTGTTTGAATATGGAAATCCACTATGTTATTCTCACCAAATCCAGCCTCACTCAAGAGCCTTACCCTTCTCAGCATTTAAGCCTGCTTCAGAGCAATCAGTACCCATTTTAGAAATCCCTAATATAGGTGATATTGACTTTTAAATATGTATTTGACAGATTGACAGGAGGTCCCAGACTGGGAAAGGAGTCTGCAATGCACCGCCTCCTCCCCCCTGCTTTTTTTTTTAAAAAATAATGCTAGTGATTTAAAACAGTTTAGATAACAGGAGATTTGTACCAAATGGAGGCAATTCCATGTCTAGAAAAAATGCTAGACCTTGTAATGAGGTGCATACCTGAGAGGTAATAAATAGCTTGGTCCCTTTAGTCCAATTAGGGATAACAATGATGACTGTGAAAGCTTGTCTGAGGCAAGAGCAAGGTGAACAAGGGTAAGACCTGCAGGTTAAGTGACCAATAGCAACCAGAAAAGCTGGGTGAATAACAAACTGCCCAGTCTGAAGGAAAACAAAGAACATAGAAGGAAGAGGAAATTAATTTCTCTCACAGAGAATTTATCACAAGAACACTACAGAAAATGAAGGCATGGATCCACATATCTCCATTCCCTTGCAACTTCATCTATTCCAGCAGCTGGACAAGCAAGGTTACTAACAGAGAGAACACATTACCAGATTTGTGAAAGATAATAGCCTCTTTCCAGTTTTGCATATTTCATGTACTTCCTGGGGGGGGGGGGGACTTTTCAAACATTAAAATATTTTCCTTTTTGGTGCTAGACAAACTGTGAGAAAATACCTGCTGTGGAAAAAAAAGTCCTATGGAGAATATCTATCCTTGCACGTGCAGACAACAAAAGAGCACATTTGAAATCTTGATGACTTGTATACGGATCTTTTTCTTCTGTAGTTATTCTGTCCCATCCCTCTGATATGGGTAGGTTACGAACATCGATTCCCAGTTGATGACTGTGTAGCACAGAGGGTTATATGCATTATTCATCCTACCAGATCAGAGTGGAGAGGAAGGATGTTCAGATGTTTTAGGAAGACTAGTCTTCATTGTGGAAGAGGCTGAACCCTGCCCCAAATATGCTGTCGTAGTAGGACAATCCTCGTCCATCTGCTTTTTCTGTTGGCTGTTCCTTTGTGCGCATATATATATATATATGCATATATATATATATATATATATATATATATATATATATAAAAGCTATAATGCACGGATGGAGGTTTTGTTGGGGTATGAGTACTTTTTGTATTAATGATATTGTCATGCCCTACCTGGAGGTGGCTTCTTTGAACAGAGAAGGGTAAGAGGAGAGTCAGAATGACAGGCCTCAGTTGGAAATGCAGGGAACTGGTAGTTCTATCATGGCAGTGTAGATCAGGAGGAATTGAGCAATGTCCATGAAAGCTCTGTAAACAAAAGACAAAGCAACTAACTGCTTCTCTTTAAATACGATATGCTGAGCTAATAAGGCCAGCTGTGCTGATGAATTGTCTGGCTATAAATTAGCTCACCCTAGTCCATTCCACTGTTTTAGAACAAGAATTTCCAAACTTGTTCTACAGTAATGTAGAAAAAGTTGGAAGTGTCTACAGAAGCCCAGATGGGTATATAAAGAACTTTAAGATTATCTGAAGTTTATAAGAGACATATGCAAGAAATAGAAGGAGAAAATCACCAAAGAGGAATATAAATGAATGGGTAGTACCTGTAGGTGAAAAGTCAGAAAAATTAAAGCTCAGGTCGGCTAGAGAGGTTAAAATAATAAAAGGGGATTGTTACATTCAAAGCAAGAGGAAAAACATGGAAATAGTATATCTACAATGTGGAGATGGCAAAATACTAACAAGATACAGACTTGCTGATTTGCTTAATCTTTCCTTTGGCTTAGTGTTCTCTCAACAAGAAATGTGTGTTCTTTGTGGTGAAAATAGGAGAAATGATACAGTAAGGGAAATTTGACTCAGAATATGTGGAGAGGTAGAAAAGGAATACTTAGCTACCCTAAAGAGATTTAGGTTTCCCAGGGCCAAATGAACAACATCCAAGAGTCCGAAAAGAACTTGCAGATGTAATCTCAGAACCGCTTTGATTATTAAGAGTCAGCTTGAGTTTCTGAAAAAAGTCATGCTAGACTAAACTCTTTTTTTGATAGAGTTACGAACTTGGTAGATCATCGACATGCTCCAGATGTGGTGTACTTTGATTTGGGGGAGCTGGGCTAAAACTAACACACTGAATTTAAACAGGTATAAACATAAGGTACTACATGAAATGCACAAATATAGGATAGGTGACACTTATGATGAGAGTATAAGTCAAAAAGACTTAGGATTTTAGTAGACCAAAGCTGAACATGAGTCAGTCATGTGATTCAGTTGCCAAAAAATGTCAATACAGTTCGAGGCTGCATCAACAGGAGTAACATATGCAAGTCAAGGGAAATCAAAGTAGTACTCTATTCTGCTTTGGTAGACCTCACTTGGAATACTGTGTCCAGTTCTAAGCACCATATTTCAAGGAAGATATTTACAGGCTAGAATGTGTATAGAGGAAGGTGATCAAAACTGTAAAACATCATATGATGACCTTAGGGAGTTGGGTGCGTTCAACTTGGGGAAGAGACTGTTGGTGATATGGTAGCCACCTCTAAATAACTAAAGAGATGTCATGTAGAAGAAGAAGCAAACTTGGTTCCTGCTGCTATAGAAACTAGAATATGAAGCAGTGGATTCAAATTACAAGAAAAGAAATTCCACCTAGACATTAGTATGAATGTCTTTACTGTAAGAGTTATTTGCCTCAAAGCCTCATGGGCTCACCTTCTTTGAAGGTCCTTAATTCAGGACTGGATCATTTTTTTACTCTGCGTTCCTTCTGTATTCCTGAATGGTAAAACATTGGACCACAGGACCCTTGTGATCCCTTCCAAGGCCATTTCCATACCGGGCTTCTGAAACAGTGTACAGCGACCTCTCACTGAGGTCTTCTACACCGTAGAGTGGACTGGCGTGGACTACTTTTCGTAGTTCCACACCAGAATCCACTCAGGAGCGGCGGGAACTAGCCGCGCTGCGTGTTTTTTAAAAACCTCTTTTTCGAGGTTTTTAAAAAGCACAGAGCGTGCAGCCCCGTGCTGCTCCGTCGCCCGGCTCTAAAGTGGATTTGCAGGCACGTGCAAGTGCGTGCCTGCAGATCTGCTGGGGGCGGGTTTCCGGCTGGCGAGCTTCTCCGGTTGGTGGAGAGCCTCCACCAACCGGAAGCTGCCATCTGGGACACCAGAGGAGTGTGGAGCAGCGAGCTCGCGCTGCTCCGAATGGCGACGGACTTACCCAGCTGCAGGTAAGCTCCGTTTTAGCGTGTTTTCACCAGTCCCCCCCCCACATGTGAAAAGGGCCTATGATTCAATGATGACAGCAAGCACTAGGATACCAACTCTCCCCCACCCTTTGCTAAATGACACAGCAGGACAGTATATCAATGTTTATTCATTGACAAACCAGAAATAAGTGTGTTATCACATGATCTAAATTCCTTTTAGTATCCTCATCTTGGAGTTTTTAGTCTATCTATTCCACGGTTTTGATTAGTGTTGGCCTTTTCAGTAGGCTTCCCAAGACTGTGTTTTCTTTTGCATTTCTCTCATCACTTGGACATATACTGTCACTAATTTACTATAGAGGAGTAATTCATCATGGGGAAGGATGCAAGAAACATTCATTTTTAATTTTGTTCTATATTTTCTGTCAATTATTTGCTTATAGATCTTTGCTTACAATTTGGATGCCTATTGGGTCTATTACCAACAGTAGATATGCAAATAGCTGTATTGTCCACACAGCTGTCACTGCAAAACAGATCTGTCCTTAAAAGGAAATGAAAGAGATCTATACACAAATTTCAAAGCTACAGAACACTTCCTAACAGCTGATATGAAGAAAGAGAAATTGTCTCGGAGGTATACCTTTAATTCCTACAATAGCTGCTCTATAGGGGGAAAAAAGAGAAGGAGGAAGCTTTTAGTTCAGCAAACAAGCCATAAGGACCTCCACAGAGATGCACAATGTCATATAAAAGTCCACTATATTATGCTAATAAGGGGCTAATGAACATTAAATGCAATTAGAGTTCAGCTGAGTTCAATTAATGAATCAATGGGCTTGATTCCACAGCCCAGTTGTGTGCACTTTGTGATTCATAAATGTATTTGTGGCCTTTTAATATTCTCGGCATCTGATCAAGTTCCAGAAACAACTTCATTGGACTGAGGTAAGCCTCACAGATCAATCATCTGATTTACAGTTGTGTTCCTGTGTCTCCTATTTGATTCTGGAAAAAAGCCAAAACAGTCTACTGAGCTCCATCCAATGGACTTGCATATAAAATGTTATGAATTGCAAGTCACAAAGGCTGATAGAGATGCAACATTCTGTAATGCCCTACTTATGTCACACATAGGAGTATGGAACCTCATTAGTTTCTGAATGCAGTTGGATACACGTATGAATGTGTGCACATGTGTGTATTTGTATTCTGAAATTAACCTGGCAGTTTGCCGTGGGATAATTGGGGTAAGAAAACCTTCACTTTCCCATAAGATCTTGACTTGGTATTTCTTCCAACATCACCAACAGTGATGAGCTGATTAATGGGATGGAAGTAGTGGGATCCTTAGATGGAAATGATCATGTTCTCCTGGAGTTTGTTATACAGCGGAAAGGGGAAGCCAAGCATAGTCAGATGCCCATTCTAGACTTTAAGAAAGGTGATTTCAGTAAACCATCACCTTTATGTGTCATTCCACTCTGAGGGCTTTTTTGCATTTGGCGAAGAAAATGCCCTGTTCTGTTACTTACCGGCCTGGTGTGCTCCCTCGGAGGATCCAGGCTGATCCGGAGCAGTGCGTGGCCGCGCTACACACTGCTCTGGGGACGAAAATGGCGGCTTCTGGTTGGTAGAGACTCCCCACCAACCGGTGAAGCTCGCCAGCCTAAAGCCTGCCCCCAGAAGATCTGCAGGCTCACGCTGGTGCGAGCCTGCAAATCTACACTGGAGTGCAGCCATGGAGTGGGGCACGCCACGCTGTTGAAAGACCTGTTTTAAGCGGTCTTTCAATAGCACGGCGAGCGACCACTTCTGGTCGTTCCGGAGCGGGCTGAAGTCCGGAACTACAGAAAGTAGTCTGGACCCAGTCTGCCCCCAAGTGCAAATGTCCTCGCTGGAGGTCGCTCTGCCCCGTTGCAAATACAAAGTGCGGAAAAGGCCTGAGATTTACTGTTATTGTTTTCTTCAGTGACTGTGACAATGGTGGTGGCATGCTGCTGATTCTGATGCCATCTATTAATTTTGCAAGTTCAAGCTACCTGAAAAACTGCCTGAATATTCTGAAGGCCTCAGATCCTGTCTGATCTTGGAAGTTAAATGGAATTAAGATAGGACTTGGAATGAGGACCTGCAAGGAATACCAAGTAATACAGACTACATTCAGAGGAAGGCAATGGCAAATCTCCTCTGAATAAATCTTGTCAAGAAAACCCTATGACAGGATTGCCATAAGTTGGAGTCAGCTTGAAAGCACATCACAACAATAAATAACTTTACCTGCAAAAAGTTTACAATCTTAAACATGGGGACACAGCAACAGGGGAGGAAGTGATCACAGGATAATATATTATTGGCTTGCTTGGTTAAATATGGCACAGGGTTCTTATGCCATTAAAGCTGGGCCAGGAAGATATATCGTAAAGTCTTGCACAGTACAATATGTCTTCAGTGCTGTGTTTCAAGACTCCAGCTATATATGGATGCTTCTCTCTCACACACATACACACACACCATTCACCAGCCATCAAATGGTTTTGTTGAAGGGGAAGGAATGTAGCAGCTAAAAGGTGGGTTGAGGTGAGAGGAAAAAATGTCTGCCTGGTGGCATCATCACATCATATCTTCCAGCTCCAGCATCTGTAAACATCAAGGATATAGGAGCCCTTTTCCATGTTCAATCTAGCAAACCTATTTAAATTACACAATTTTTTGTTGAATTACAATAAAGCATTTAGACTACAGAAGGAGAAAGAATTATTATTTGTATGCTTGGTTTTCCTCTCTAAGTTCTATGGAAAGGGTTCAATAAATCACAGATGCTACTCTTAACAAATTCTGGCCCGAAATACTTTACTTGTTTCAACACAAAGCCTTTCATGCTAACAGCAGGCAGCTGATGTCCTTCTTTGGCAGCTGGTTCTCCTGCACAGGCACCAGAGACTTATGCACTTACCTCCCAGCAGTTCAGGGTCATGTGGGCGAATCCTATAAAGTCAACACCCCTGAACTCAAAGAGCCATATGGTTTAAGGGCTACAATGTCGCCAGTGTGAACTGCTGATGAAAGCTGGGAAACTGATGGGAGGTAAAGTGGTAGCTGACTTAGGGAAAACATAAGGGAATCAAAGTTACATCAACAAGAAAATGCTTCTAAGAAATTGCTCTTGAAGCTTGTGGAAGCAGTAAAAATGTACAATGGTTTCTATCAGCTTCTGTTACTTTACCTGAAACACAATTTATATTTCAGTATGGTGAAACACTAAGGTCTAACTCCAATTCTTATTTCCAACTAAAGGTAGACTCATTAAACTTTGGTTAGTACCCACTGGAAATTGGTTAGTATCCATTTGTATATCTTTCCTTAATTCAGTCAGATATAGTACTAGAATTCCACTGTTAACTGTTGTGGTTCCATCCTATGAAATCACAGTTTGGATTAACAGTTTAGGGAGTGGTTTTCCAGCACTCGTAGCCAGAGACCTCTACAGCTACGAACACCGGTATTTCATAGGATGCACAGCCATTGAAGCAGAATCATAGTGCTACAACCATGTATTGTGAAAGTGCCCTTAGCCTATTCTAGTTTGGAAAAAACTGGATTTGGCACAATATGGTCATATATTAATCTCAGGTGTTATATAGCAGACCTACAATGAAGGGTGCAGGTGAAGTTAGCCACATTCATTCTACCTAGTAATTATTATCTTGTATTTATCCTTTTTTTACTTCTGTTAGAGTCTTCCAGTAACTAACCTTTTGCTTTCTTTTTCACCTAAACAGGGAAAAAATGGTAACATATAGAAGAGTAAATCTCACTACCATGCTCTATCAGCAAAATATACCTTTATTCAGCTTTCTAAAGACAGGGTAGAAAAAAAATTATCCACAAGAATCTACTGGGAATGGTCATACAGCATTTGAGGAGCTGCATCTCCTTTCTTTTTTCTATTTGTACCAACGACTGTTGTAGCTCATATCTGTACTACCAGTACTGAAATAGTCTTCCAGCTCAGTTTATGGGGCTGTTTCTTGTTATCTAGAAAGCCTGGAATGACCAGAGTTTGGACAAATTATGTTTTAAAAAAGAAACTCAATATGAACCTTGTACAGTACCCTCAAAATGTGTTATTGTCATCAATGTTACAAAACCTTATTAGCAAAGTTACGTTTCTTCTTACTGTTTTGCTACTTTTTTGTTCCCCTTTTTGAAAAAAAAATACATCTTAAAAAATTAAGAAATGAAACTAACATGTGAAACAGAATCCCCTCCAAATATCCACTGTAAAATTTTGTCCTCAAAAAGTAATGAGAAGAAACAATGAATAAATACCTCTCATTACACAAAAACGTAATATTTCCAACTGTGTCATTTTGCAAAAGGGAGGCTATGGTCTCATTATCACCACAACCATGCTGCAAAAGTATCACATTACAAGTGACATTACTTCTAACACTTTATTTCTGAGTCCTGTTCATGGCTTTGGGACAAGCTATCTGAAAGGCCACCTCCTCCAAGCATGAACATACACAGAACCTCTGGTTATCAATAGCGCTATAATAACACTGAAGCGCTATTACACATCTCTTCTGAAAAGGTAAAGTTGGTGGAGACATGAGACAGGGCTTTCTGTATACCATCAACTTAGTGCAGGATATTTTGCCCAGCGAAATTTGTTTGGCTTTGCCAGAGAGTTTGGAAACATGATTTTTTACAAAAGCTCCCATAATCCCCCACTAACTTGGCTGCTAGCTATGCTATCTAGGGGATTCTGGAACTTGTTATCCAAAAAGCCATATTTCCTTTCTTTGCTTCCCCATGATTATGCTTTTGACAACAGATAAAAACAATAACATTTCACTGTGTTTTCAGTGACTAATATGGTTTGCTGTTTTATAGGTTTCTCTCTGTTTGCTTATAATGCATTTTCCTTCCTGTGTTTTGAGCTGTGTAAGTATTGTGTTCTTGCTTTTACAGCTTTATGGTAAATTCTCTTGAGTACTCATTGAGTCAAAGAGTGACTTAAAAATAGCATAACATAAAATAAAGTCTTGAGGTATTCTAGGCAATATTGTATCTTCATTCCACACAGGCTGAAATGAATTGTGAAAAGGAGAAAGGCCAGGGGTATAGCCGGGGAGAGGGGTCAAAATGGCGGCACTGGCCACCCAAATAAGAATTCTGCTCCCCAGCTAAAATTTTCCTTCAGTTCTCAAATTTCTTGTTGCTGTTGTGTGCCTTCAAGTAATTTCTGATCTATAGCAACCCTAAGGCATTTTCACAGAGTTTTCTTGGCAAGATTTGTTCAGAGGGGGTTTGCCATTGCCCACTCTGAGGCTGAGAGAGTGTGGCTCGCTCAGGATCACCCACAGGGTTTCCATGGCCAAGTGGGAATTCATATCCTGGTCTTCAAGGTCGTAGTCTGACACCCAAACTGTCATCCTATGCTGGTTCTCCTGCACATTTCTAGCACTGCAGTAACTTAACACTTCAGTCAAGTATTTAGAAATGCAGTTTAGTCATCCAAAGAAAAGGAACAAGCAAGGATGCTAAGCGAACATGAGCACAGCAAATGTAAAGAGTGGTAGCTGTGAATGATCTTCAGTGTCTCACTTGTTGTAATGCTACAGATGTAAGGACTGAGGGAAAATTTCATTGAGGGACAGAATTATTCTTTCGGGAAGTATGCCTTCATTTTGTCTCCTCGTAGCTACAGCCCTAAGAGAAGACGGGGTTAGTATCTGCCACCTGACACCACAACTGAGAGTGGGGAAGTGAAGCCAGTGCAAAGAAGGAGACAAATAGACCTCTTTTTCCCCCCCTCTCTGTTTCCCCTAAATCTTTAATGAAAGGTATCATCAGACATGCTGTAAAACGGGTTGAGAAAAGAAGGGAACCTGTTGGTTCTCATTGTGAAATCTGGTTGAACCAGGTATGTGGGTGAATAAGAGTGTGATTCATGTGGTAGTGCATTGAGCCGGGGGGGGGTGGCATCACCAGGTGGACAAAGCAGATCTTAGACAGTGCTATCTCAAAGCTGGCATTGCCACAGACTGGGGGCCAGGCAAGAAATGGATATTGCAATACAACTTCCATAAGAATAGACAGAGAGTCTCTCTCACACACACTTAGTTTCTGATCCTTCTAAAAGGCTAAATCTCTGACTTCAGGCCTGCAGATATTCATTACGCAGTAACAGAAACCCATTCCACTTTAAATCACACATTTCTTGTGTGTTTCATTTCTGGCTCAGTGCCCAAATGCACACAGCAGGTGCTGTCTAAGGAATGTCACCATCTAATAAAAGTACCGTAACATAACACAGAGCCAATAAAAATTTCTTTGCATGGACTTTTTTTTTTACCTGTCAGAGGGATTGCCTAATAAGACAAAAGCCTATGAAATCCTAGGAAGATGAAGTGTATGTGTTATCATTAAGGCCTCTCTCATTCTCACTTGTTTAGGCAACTGAATGCAAATACCAGGTGACAGAAGCTGTGCGGGGGCTTGATAGCTTTTTTTTTTTTTGGCCTGCTGGGGAAACCTGCCTCATTGGCTTGCTTCTTCTCTGCTCCTTGAAGAGCTTCATCCTCTCTGATTCCTTGAATCCTTTAAGGACTCAAGAGATGACTTAACTGAACGAAGAGCAATGAAATCAAAAGCACTGGGAAATTCAGCTAGCGAGGATCATTCCACATGTTAAAATGTCCAGCAATAAGGACCCTTTCACACTACACAGTTATGGCAGCATGATACCATTTTTACTGCCATAATTCCATCTAATGGAGTCCTGGGACTTGTAGTTTGCTGCTGTGTGCCTTCAATTCATTTGGGACTTATAGCAACCCTATGGGGTTTTCTTGGTAGAATGTGTTCAGAAGAAGTTTGTCCTTTCCTGCCTCTGAGGCTGAGAAAGTATGACTTGCCCAAGCTCATCCAGTGGATTTCCATTTGAACTCTGGTTTCCCAGTGTCCTAGTCTAACACTCAGACCCCTACACCACTCTCGCTCTCTTGATTTATAATTTAGGGAAGGATATTTAGACTTCTCACTCACAGAATTCTAGGGCCTCACTAAATACAAATCCCAATACTGCAGAGGATGAAGCTATGGCAATTAAAGAGGAATCATAAGGCTGTAACTGCGCAGTATGAAAAAGCCCTATGATTCCTCTTTTATGAATGCCTGGATTTTTATTTTCCCCATTCTGTGTCATTTTCACATGAGTCTACAATGTCTGGAAGACATTTTCTTGGTTCCATCACAGCTATATTTGGTGAGGACACATTGAGAAAGCCTTCTCATTGCTACCTCCAGGCTGTGAAACTACCTCCCATACAAAGCTAAGTCAACTCTCTCTGATATCCTTTTGCAAAGACTTGTTGTTGTTGTTGTTGTTTTTGTTTTGACAGGGTACTAACTGGTTGCTGTGGAGGGTGTAGTTTTATTTTTATTGTTCTATTTTAAATACTTTTAAACTATTTTAGATTAGTGCTGCTTTAAACAAGAGTTTGTCTAATTTTTAAACTTTTTTTTCCTGTTATGGTTGGTTTTCAGCTATGTTGTGAGCAACCTCGAGTCTGGGATATCCTGTAAATAAAATTAACAAATTTTAAAAAACATCAAAATCTGCATGCACACATGTATTTAAGTGTGGATTTTGAAATGTATTTTGACATGGCTGATGGGTTAGGGTTGAAGTTCCCACCTTTTTCTCTGGAGCCCCAGTTCCCTATAATGGTAGAAGGACCTTCAAGGACATTTTTGGAGGGAAAAAAACTTCGAAAAACTTTCATTTGAGGTGTGGTGTGGTTGGTTTCCCCCTCTTACAGTTTAGACAAGATGGTCCAAGGGCTTTTAAAATTACTTTGTCCTTTATTATACATTACAAAAGCCAAGTCATACTTTTCCCTTGGCAGCTGGGAAGCTATAGACTTCAAAAATGGAGTCCTGAAACCCCTGGGAAATTGTGCTCCATTATAATATCCCATCATTTCCCTGGGCATTATATGGAATAAAAGATGGCTGTTTCCTTTTTAATCTTCTTAATTGCGGGTATGGAAGAGTTCGGTAGTTCTTAGAATCTTTATTATGTTACCATGTAGCGTCACCTCCCAGGGGTGTATTGAGCTCCATTGTCAAAAATCTGGACAGCCGTGAGCATACGGCAAAGCTTTAAAAACTCTGAAAGAAAGTATGAAGACAGTTAAAAGACAACAGGGACTATCTATAGTAAGTTTAGACACATACACCCAAATATCCAACACGTTCCCAATGTTGTGAATTGGAATATGAATGACCAAGAAAGAACAGGGATGCTATTGGTGTACTGCCTCCCCTGCTCCCATTCAAGTCTTCCTTCTTTCGAGCTAACTGGGATGGTCAAGAAGGAAAGTGGTACTGGAGTCTCCTCAGCTTGTTGTACTGGAAGATTTCAGCATTCATGCTGAAGCCGCCTTGTCGGGCATTGTTCAGGACTCCATGTCTTTCATTATGACCATGGATTTGTCCCAACATATATCAGGCCTTGATCATACTACAGAACATATTTTTTGATCAAGTCTTCTAAGCTGGATGATTTGGTGGTGAACCTGGGGTGGAAGAACTTTCTGAAGTTGCATTGTCTGGTGGGATTTAGATTTGCTGAGACATGAGCCTCCTCAGGGATTGGAAACTAATTAAGGTGATCTGTTTCAGAGGTCTGACTAATCCAAAAGATTTCTTGCTGGGTCTTGGAGAGTTCCTTTTTGCATCATCAAGTAATTCTGCCAAAGTCTTGACTGACATCTGGAAAGGGGAACTGGTCAGGGTAGTGGACAAAATGACTCTTGAATAATCCCTATGATGAAAAGAAGTCCAGTCAGCCCCATTGTTTCATGGGAGCTGGCAATAATGAAAGTGAGTGAAACAGTGGCTGGAGCAATTCTAAGTTTAACTGTTCACAGGCTACAGTGTATTTGAAGGTATACTCCATGCCAGTTCAGGCAGAAATAAATAAATTAAACAGCCAGCATCTGGTAAGAGCCACCCAACACACCTGCAGCACCCTTTTATGTTGTAAAAAGATAATGCAGAACACTTGACAGCTCATGGGGAAATTTGCATAGTACTTTGCACACAAAACCACTTGTATCCATTCTGAGCAGATGCTATAATTGATACAAATCCAGTGGGCATAACTCTGGCTGCTGATTTTCCAGTAATAATGAATACTTTTCAATTTGTACAGCCAGAGGAAGTGGATAGGAAGCTTGGAAAAGTGAGAGTGTGTATTTATCCTTGCCCTCTCTGGTTCCTAAAGATTTTCTAGCATGTCACTGGTCAAGTAGACAAAGGTTTTATGCCTTTTTCCAATAAGGCAGAGTTCCTACATGCCTAAAGAGGGAAGTGTCATACCTTTGTTGAATAGGTCCTCCTTGAACTAAACAAATTTCCAATATTCCATTTCAGCTGATGATATTGGAAATGTGTGGTTATGTCAGAGTGGATATCATGGGGCCCTGCAGATACTTTTGGTTTGCATCTTCCAGCTTTCTTCACAATTGGCTATCCTGGCTAGGGCTGCTGGGACTCACAGTCCAACATCTGGAGAGTTGCATGATTTCCACCCCAGATCTAGATGCACTTCAGTCTGCCTTCAGGTCTGATTAAGAGACTGAGGCAGCTTTGTTCACCTTGAAGGACAATCTATGCTAGGAACTTGATGGAACAGTGTGTCTCTGTTAGTTCAAGACTTATTTTGGTGGCTGTTAAAACCTTTGAGTATTGTATCTTTTTGAGATACTAAACCAGTGTCTGGTGTCAGTAATTAACTGGATGAAGACAAACAAATAGAAGCTTGATCTAGACAAGAGAAAGGTGATTCTTGTCAGTTAGAAACATAGCACGGAACAGAGATTCAGCTTGTACTGGATGAGGTCATATTCTCCCTGAAGTTGCAGGTTCACATTTTGGGTGCATTCCTGGATTCAGCTCTCAATGCTCAAGTCTCAGTGCACAGTTAAAGCTAGTGTGCTACATGCACACTTTCCTGGAAATGTCAGATGTGGACCCAGTGATTCATGCCTTAATGCCATCCTATTTGTATTATTGTAACTCACTCTGTGTTGAGTTGCCTTTTGAAAAGTATTTAGAAACTTCAGTTGTCTCAAACAACATTAACCAAACTGTTAAGTGGGTCTCATTAGAGAAAACACACAACTCCCTTGTTACAACAGTTTCATTGGCTACCATTCTGATTCTAGGCATAATTGAAAGTGCAGATTATGACCCATAAAACCCTAGATAGCTTGAGTTTGGGCCAACTAAAGGAATGCATTTTGGCACAGCAGTGCCAAATCTTGTCGTCTTTACTTCTCCTGTATTTTCCAGGCCTGCCTCCTATATTCCTCAGGGCTGTAATTTTTGTTTGTACATCTCTGGGTGGATCAATGAATAACTAATCCATGTTAGGTGATCTCTTGAGTACGTGGCCCATTAGTGGAAACAAGAAGTTCATGGCAATTGTTCCTAGTCCATCCACAGGTGATAATTCATCTTTTTGAAAGGTGATCTGAACAATTTGTAAAGTTTTCATCTAGTTGTGTAATTATTTAAGTGCTTGGCCAATTTCATAAAACTCTGCCCGGAGGCAGAATCTTCCGTGCAAAGATTTCCAAACACTTTTGAAAGGTAATTCCGAGCATTCCTTTGTGAATAGGCTCTTTAAAGGTTCAGAGGATTGTAAAAAAGATAGTTGAAATAACAAAGTCTTCTCTTTTCAATGTCATGATTTAATCTCATTTCAGCTCTCAGTGTTGGGTAAGCAGAGCAATGCAAGCCCACCAGAATTGTGACAAGTCAAAGGAAGGCTTGGCTTGCTATAAAGTAAACCAGATTTAAAGTTTAGTATTTCCCACTGTCAAAGTCCTTAAGAAATCTAAATTTTATAGATTGATTGTGTGATTGTGTCATCCTTCCTCACAAACAGTCCAAGGCAGCTAACAATACATATTAAATACAGGTAAACACAAAGTACTATTAACTTCATAATTTTAAGATACAATAAAACAAATATGGCACTTGCTACTGATACCAGTAGTAGCATGAATAATAATGCAGCATCAACAATGTACATGATGCTTTCCAAGTAAAATACCAACAAAAAACAGCAAAACCTACCAAAGATGTACAACTTAACACACGTACAGACACATACTCTCTCTCTCTCTCTCTCTCTCACACACACACACACACAGAGGAGGGAAGAAGTAATGCAAGTATAAAACTATACAATGCAATTATAAAACAAATTTTCCAGATAGTATACATAAAACAGTACAATATAAAATAAAATGAAGTGATAAACACATGCAGTCAAAATATACAAGATGATAAAAGAGTATTAAACTAAAACTCCAAAAGCTCTAGAAAACAAGAAATGAAATAAACATGTTTTCCACTGGCATCTAAATCACAACAAAGTGGACGACAACTGTATTACCGCTGGAAGAGAATTCCAGAGCTGGGGTGCTACCCCCAATTAGTCTCTACCATGTGTGATTACCTTTCAGGTCACACTCAACAAGGGCACACCACTAGAATATCTTGCATATACCCACATATGTGAAAGAAAATTAAAAACACAATGTTCTACCCCCTTCCATTATTTTAATACAGTGTACCCTCTGTTTATGTGGGGATTCTGTTCCAGGAATCCCCACATTAAAAAAAAAAGTGAATGCTCACATCCCATTATTTGCAACGGATGTAACACGCACACAGACGCAGCAGCATGTGCATGCCCATGTCACCACAATTTCAGGTGTAGGGATATGACACTGCACATGAGCAAAGGTTGCATATGTGGATGTTGCAGTAAGGGAGGGCACTTTGTAATTTCACGTTAACTCCCATTGCTTCAACCTATGAAATCCTGGTGTTTTCAGTTTGACTACATGCTTAGAATTCTCTGCCAAAGAATTCTAGTGCAGTGGTCTTCTGAGTGATGCTGGCCTGCTTCAAATATACAACAACTTTCCAGGAAATAATAATATGACAGAAATAAAGTACTGGTCCCTGGCAGACTGGGAAAAATGCAGACTGTCCCTTCAGGTAGTTTGAGAAGTAAAGCTCAAGTTCATGCCTCTGACCTATATAGCATTAGAGGTCTGTAGCGGAGAATTCTAAATATTTCAGCAAATTACAAATCCCAGAACTCCATAGCATGGAGGCATAGTAAATAAAGCAGTATCCAACTGCTATAACTGGGTCGTGCTGATACATTCCAAGCTACACAGTTCAATACCTCTTTAACTATATTCCATTGAGAAGGACTTCTGGTTTATATATTCATGTATCGGATCAGGAGCGTCAGACTGATAACCAAAATGAACTGTATCTAACCCATTTTTTTCCTGCAAACAAAAGCTTTATTTGATCATTCTCAAACCCCTGCTGTTACAGAAAACACACACACAAAGGAAATGCAATTACTGAGTCCCTCTCCTAAATGATAGCCAGAAGTCTCCCTTTTTAACTTCCTGATTAGCTTTTCTCATACGATGAGCTAGAGAGAGAAGGGCAAAAAAACATTCTAAGGAATGACAGTCCAGACTGATGTCCCTAAATTAAAATATTAACTACTTGTGGAAGGTGTTATTTACCCTCCGAAGCATCACCAAGCAATATTAAATAATTCACAGACGGCTTAATTAAATATCACATGATACAAAAACTTGCTCCTTCTCTTTGCAGCTGTGTTTTTCAAAGCTGGGCTAGAAGAGATCCGTGAGACTTAAGTCCAAAATTGCCAGTGGATTCACTTGTCTTTGAAGCTTGTGTACACGGGGCCTTCTCCAACATTCTTCAAAATGGAGAATGCCATGTCTACAAATGCCTTTCATCAACTCCTTTTTCTTCAGGTTCTCTCTTGGCAGACAAATATAATGTAAATGGTAAATAGTAGCATTTCCAATGATGAGCGCAAAACAGCTAAGTGCTTTCTGCCCACCCCGCCTCCACTTCAGTTTTTGCTTTTTTCCCAGACAAGGGAAAGCTCTTTGCTGTGCTACCTTTAATTAACAGCAAGGGTTCACTGAAAGAGAGGATGCCTAAAGGGAAGATTTGAGTTGCAAGCCAGGGCTTTGCTTTGCAAATAGCTGACAAAGGAATCCATTCCTTGGGATCAAGGTAAATGAAGTCTGCCATAAGTCTGTTGTGCTGATTCTGTGTTCTTATGCTATGGGGGAATAGGAAAAGAGCTCTATGTACAGCATAACGTCACCATTCCTATAAAATAGCACACTGTTATCTCTTTTTCGGTGTTAACTCCTCCAACTGTTCCTCTCAGTCATTAACATTTCTTCTATGATAAGAGGCTCTTGTACTAAAACGAACATGAGTGGCACACATTATTTCTTAGATATCTCTGCTTCACACAGTCAAAAATAAATGAATGAATGAATATATACATACATACATAAATAGGCCTGATGCTCTAGCAATGTCATTTTAATTTGAAACTTAAACCAGGTACAGTACTTATCTGCCGCTCTAGATGTCATTGGACTGCAATTCCCATCAGCTTTAACCAACAATGCCAAGGGTAAAGACTAATATGAATTGCAGTCCAACACCATGTGGAAGACTGCGTGATTCACACTCCTATCACGGGAGAGGCAACAAGCTGCATATGGATGATCCTAGGTTGCTTCCTCCTGGCAAGTCATCTTCAAAGAGTGTACAGACTGAGAATGGTGGAAGATCTGGAAGCCATGCCTTAGGAGGAGTGGCTTAGGGAGCTCATTTTTTTTCCTCAAGAAATCTTTCATGGTGACCTATCTCTCATTCCTCCTCCATATGCAATATTTTCCCTCTGCTTTCCTGATTAAAAATGCATTGCTAGCTCCCCAGTTGTAGAAATTAGGCCTGAGACTAACTTGAAAAAGCAGTGACAAAAGTACCTGGATTAAAAACTCATTAATTGCTCCCTTATCAAAATGTAATACCTCTCCTCTCTTGCACATATGAACTCTTTTTTTCTTTCTCACTTTCTCTCTTCACCCTAATACTCATAAGGCAGATACCAGTTTCATCTAGTTTAGAAACCCCCTTGTCTTAACCCTATTTTTGCTTCCTCCTCATTCTTTTTTCTTATTTTCTTTCTTTCTTTCTCTCCTTCACCCCCTCAATTCATTCTCTCTACTCACTAACATTCCTGTCCATCCTTACCAGACACAAACATTCAGTCTTTCACTCTGTCAGTGTTGCCTTATACAGCTGTCCTATTTCCATACTATACAAATTATTTTGTCCTTACGCAAATCATATGGTGGGTCAAGCCACCAGCATGCACACACAGCACCGATTTTCCATTTAGAAGCACTCTTTTCAACACTGATTAATGTATAAGAAACAGAAAGCTGAATTTTTTTCAGATTTTTGCATGTAGCATAGAGATGCATGGTCCAAGGTGATTTGTGCACCCCTGTGGTCCTTTAAAAAAAAATCACTTTTTTTCTCCTTAAAGAGCTCTAACAGTTACAGGAACTGCATCATAGGCATAATTTTCATAAGGATGGGAATCCTATCTGAGGTTTCTAACATTACCCAACTGTGACTATGCTCAGCATCATGTCTATTTGTATATAACTTTTTCATGGTAAAATCATCCTGACAGTATATTACATTAACATCAAAAGAATTGCAAGATAGAAAACAGCAAAATGTCCAGATAATTCAATTATAACTCAAGATTTAAATAATCATGCAATAAATACCTCACAGTAATACATAGGTATTACAATTAAATACTTCTGTAGCAAATATAGTACAGTGGCTGCTCCACTTTTGTGGGAGTTAGAGGAGCAAGACCCCTGTGGGAAAAAATATGGATATAAATAAAAATTGTAAACACTTTTTTCCTCCTGAGAGAACACTTTTTTAGGAGAGTCTAGGTCCTCCAGTGTAATTCTGTAGTTAACTTCTGGTGAAAGATAACCATAAAATGGCATAGAAGGACCTAGAGATTCCTACACAGAACATAATCAAATCCATAAATCACCAAATCTATGAAAGGGAAACCAGAGAATGGAGAGAGGGGGAGCAATTGTAATAGTGATGACAGTGTAATAAGAACTAGCTCATCCATATACTACATTTTTAGAGTTAAACCATATTGATCATGTGAATACTGAGATTCCTTTGTTGACTGCTTGGCGTCAAGTGAGTGTTGTTGTTGTTATTGTCGTTGTTGTTGTTTGCCTTCTAGTCAACTCTTGTAGTGACCTTGGCCATTTCTGCACTACACTGTTATAGTGGTACTATTCCACTTTCAACATCCTATGGAATCTTGGGGTTTGCAGTTTAAGGAGGGGCATTGAGAATGCTCAGCCAAAGAGCTCTTTGGCCTCAGGAAACTACAAACTCCAGAATTCCAACAGGATGCTGGAAGTGGAAGAATGGCACTATAACAACGTAGGGTGGAAATGGACCCTTCTCAGAGCTTCCTGCTTTTGAGTAGATCTCTACTTTTGAGTTCTCTTTCTTCCAAAGACCCTTGTGTTTGCCATCTAGGAGCAGACTCCACAAGCTCCTACAAACAATAGGCAGTTTTTGTTTAATTAAGTTCAATTTTAAAACAAAACAAACCCAAGATTCACCCTGTTTGGATCCCATCAGTATTTGTGACAAGTGCCAGGGGTTTCACAGTCTTGGAGCTATGGTGGAGAGAGATGGGGAGACACATGTAGATAATTTCATTTCTATTTTTAATGTGCTCCTGAATCAGCTCAACCACTTGTTGCTTCATTCCTAAAGGACACTGTGCAACATTGTCAACATTTTGAGGAATCGAGTGTTTCCAGTACTCATTGTTAATATTAATATTAAAAAGGACCAGAATGTGGTTTCTGTGGAGGATTTTCAGCTCAGCTCTGAAAGCCAAGTAAATTTGTTTGGTCTGACCAGTGAGAAAGCTGGCATTCTGGGCTGTTTTCTGGAATATGGATTTCATGGCCCACATGGAATGTGGTATGGACTGCTGATGCTGTTATGAGAAAAAAAAAGATACAATGTGAGTGAATGCTAGGAACAAGGAGGAAGATGCCTTGCTTGGCTGGCTTTCAAAAATGTGAACAAGAGCATTGTCTTGCATTTTTTGATGACATAAGCCATACGTTTCTGGACTGCAATAACAATCACTGAAAACCTGTTGGGTGATCAGAGTAATCATAAAGTAACTAGTTCCTTTTAAATGTAGCATTCTAAGCTGCCTGAATGGTTGTACTTGACATGTTTCTTAACCACCAGGCCCATAGAAGCACTGTCCTGATGTTTCAGTCCATGTATTACATGTGTCTCAATTATAGTCTGACTTTTTGTATGTTCAGTACAGCAGGTTCAAGAATCTTGCACATCCTTCCTATGAAAGGTACCCATTTCACCAATCTTCTTTGATCTGCTACAGTAGATTAGTGCCTAATATCCAATTTCCTGGTGTTTATCTTCTATAGTATGATCTACACTTGCCGAGTTATGTATTGAGCAGCTGTGATCATTTAAACTATTTGCTGGGTTTGTTTTCTTTTTCCTAATTCCCATATTGAAAAATTACTTTTAAGCAAAGTGACTGTTCATGTAACAGTTGGTTAAATAAATTGTCCATGTCTCCCTCCCCCCCCCCGTCTCTCGCTTTTGCAAATGTTGTGTGTTTGCAGAATTTTATGAACTGCTGCTAGTCTGGTGGACTCTGATATGTTGACTGTCTTCCCATCTGTTTGATTGTGATTTATCCAGATTCCATGCAGATAAAGAAGAATGGCTCCATCTGACTGGCTTCCCAAGGCTACATCATAAACAGCAGGAAAGACCACCTGCTACAGAGAAACTATTTTACATCTAAAAGGCCTTGAAGGCCCAATCCCAACTGAGTGACAGCAGGACTTCAAGAGGTAGGATATGCCATGAAACTTAGAAAACTGCAACATATATCTATATAAAATAAATGTTTCCAAATAATCTTTGTGTTCCTGCAGGGGACTTGCAAATAGTTTGCACTTACTCGGATATAATCCAGTTAGCTCTGAAACCATTTTTTTCCCCAAAACTGATGTGGTCAAGAGATTTGGTGTGAGCAAATTTTCTTGCTTCTTCTAACAATGCTATTTCTTGCCTCTCTTGTAATGGATAAATTTGGGGCTTAGTTCTGGTGCAGATATGGCCTGATCTCGGGGGGGGGGGGGTCTGAAGGACATACGTGACTCACGGATAGACTTAGCTTGTGGTTTACAGTGATTTTCATGGTGGATCTCATGGGGGCTACCAACTCATCTGATCTCATTTGTTCACATTTCAGCTGAAGCTTTAGCTCTCAAACAGAAAGTAACAATAGCATAACAATGTAGAAGCACAGGTTATGGTAAGGGGATATGTGACTTTGTTGTTCAGCTACATCTCCCATGAATCTAGCCAAAATTGCCAACTAGGGGGATTATGGGAACGCTACTCCAACATGTGGAGGTCATACACAGCCCACAGTCCCAGGCAATGCCATCCACATAAATTAAGATGTAAAGATTTATTTCCTTCACCACTTCTTACTTAGCTTAATCTGGTTCTTTTGTTGAATAAAGTATTCTTCTGCATCTGTTTTCCCTGGTATACATACAGTTGTGAATGAAGCATGTTAAATCCTAGCAGGGACTTGAGCAGTTGTTGATCTTAATTCAATTTTCCCCGGTCCAAGTTCAGTGCTGGTCACTAGACTGCACTTGCCTTTGCTTAGTGCAAACCTGAGATGCTTAGTAAGGAATCATGTAATCAAGAAAAAAGTATGTGCAGAACTTTCAACACTCCCTTCCATTTGGATTGGGCTACTCATGCTAATTCCATGAACCTTCTGTGATTTCCCTGGCAGACTACTGAGAGATTAGCATGGGCTATGTGCCAGTGCCTTGAGAATTGTGCTGATTCAGTACATTACAGTTCAACTAATCACTCCCCCTGAAAAACACATTGTCTAATGAACTCTACTATATATATTTTTTCCAATAGGACCAGGTGAGGAGACCACTGGGTGTATAGTTTAGTCAATATGGTCTTTCACTTCTCAGCCAGCATGCACAGACTGCCAAGACAGGTGTTGTACGTTGCAGTAGATTTTGTGATATAGACTCCTGGGGTTTGGCTTGAAACCACCAAGTCCTATCAACATGAGTCACAGGAGAGTCATTAGAAGGGGAACAACTAACAGTTGCTGACTGTTAACCCACTCTGGATTTACACCAGTAATGGAGAGGCTGAAAGACACCATATGCTATTACTAATTCCCTGAGCCATCATAGCATTCATATTTTTTCACTTTACCAGTTTAATGAATGGTTGCAATAACTAAAAAGTCTGGGGGAATCGTTATCTAATGATCAACAACTGCATGAGTTCAACCACCTGCTTGAGAAAATGAACAGAGCTCAAAATTCCAGCCTCATTCATTTTAACATGAACCATAGGGTTACAGTCTGCAATATCTTTAATGGTTTCCAGGGGTGGAATGGGATGTGGAGATCTATGTTGAAGTAATATGGAATGCAGTCTTTTAGAGAAGAGACATATTGACCTTTGGATTTACGTCCAGAGTAGGTGACACTGAATACATACGAAATGCACACACACATGCGCGCGCACACACGTATGTACACACACACTGTGTGTGTGTGTGTGTGTGTGTGTGCTAGGCTCGTCTCAGCTTTCTGTTTCTTCAAGCCTAAGTACACTTTTTAAATCAAAAGATTTTCAGTCAGTACCACTAAGTAATGTTATCAGTAAAATCCACAAACTGAATATTATATCCCTTTGTGATAACCGAGATTTTGAGGGTGAAACTTGGCATCAATAAAAGGAATCATCCCTTGTCCAACCTAAAATACATCATTCAAAGGTAAGCTCATTGTTATATGAATTGTATGGTAATTGTGAAAGCCAGCAAGGTGTAGTAGTTTTAGCACTGGATTACAACTCTGGAGACCAGGGTTCAATTCCCTGCTTGCCAGGGAAATCCAGCGGGTAACACATTCTCAGGCCCAGAAAACCCCATGACAGCTTCACCATAAGTTGGAAATGGCTTGAAGGCACACAACAATGGTAATTGTAGCTATCATTCAGTATTTTGAACATTATGAAAATGTGGACAAGAAATCCAGCACACACACAAAGAAGTCAATATGATGATTTTTAAGTGGAATTTGACACATTAGAATGGTCTTAGGACTCTTCCAACAATATCTAGTGAAAACCTGCAGCAGATGGATTGAATCAAGAGGCAGGAGAGGTTGACCTGGACATACATTCAAGTATTCACATGATTCTTCCACTTCACCAAAATCCCCTAGATAAGGTCAAAGATAACATATATTGTCTTTGACTTTGCTTTCAGTCATCATGTGCAAATAAATCATAGATGAAGCAACTACTGTACTATATTGCTTTATTTATTTAATGCCTTTTCCCTAAACCTGGGACTTAAGACAGTTCACAACATAAGAAAAAATACAACTTAAAACACATGTCAATAAAAACATATAAAAAGTATGACAGACATTATGTCAGTGGAGTATACTAGTGTAATTTGGATCCCCCTCAAGCACATTGCAATGTTGTGACAGAGGGAGGTGTATTTGCTGGCCTCCCAATGAAGAGAAGCCATCTTAAATGTGTCATGGCACAGAGCACTGTGACAGAGAACATTGAGAATGGAGCCAGCATATTTAAACACTCTTGCCACCCTCTCCTCTCTCTCTTCCAAATCTTAATTTGACCCATCCTCTTACTTCTGACACAGCATAAGCTTGAAGGTTGTTTTGGGGCCAGGTAGGACTTTTCCCCCTATTCCATGTTTTTTTTTTTCTTTCCTCCTCTACACTATCAATGGCAAGTTAGTTAACTGGCCTGAGGTGGTGTCTTAAACAGATGGGCCATTTGGCAGGTAGTGGGGGGTGAAAGGAGTAGAATGGTGAACCCCTATGACACCCATTTGGTGAAGGTAAGTATCTGGAGCCTCCCTTATATATCATGAGACTTGGGAGTGGTGTGGTGGGAAAAGACTGTCCTTGGGGCTAGCTGGAGAGTCTGCCCTCCCTTTAAGTCACGTGACAGGGGGCTGGGATCCTTGAGTTCGCCTTCTAGTAATGTATTCACCAAGGAACAATCCAAATTTTGGATTATTCTCAGCACTCAGGTGTTTTGCTCAGGGGAAGAGGGGGAGGAAGTCTATGAGAGACAAAATGCCCAAGCCACTCCTGCACTAGGTTGCTCCCCTCTTCTTTGCATATCTCAGGGGAGAAAACACGAGTAATAGATAGTTAACTAAAGCTGCCCACATTTCATCCCAACCTCTGTGTCTGGTCTCGTTATCTCAAGGGTTGGTCAGCAATGCTTTCCAATCCCTACCCACCAACATAAAGTGGTTAGTAGAGGAGGCAGTGACACTGTAGCTGTGTCCTTAGCCAGGCATGCAAAAATGATTTCTTCCTCTGGTGCATTCAGCTATAGGGGCATAGTCTCACACTCCTCACCAGCATGTTGCTTTCCATTAGCCACTAAGTGTTCACAATAAGGGATTTCCCCACAAATGACAGGTGAGTCCTGCAGGAGGTGAGAGGGAAGATGGAGGGTGGAATCTTTTGTTCTATCACCCCATATAAAGTCTCAGCTTATGTTTCAGATGGTATTAGACTACCTATAGTGTTAAAACTAGTCCAAGGGTACATATTTAAAAGCCAATTCTGAAAAATGCCTGTTGGAATAAAAAGACCATTATTTATTCACAAATGGACTGCAATGGGAGGGCCAGTCAGTCTCACTGCAAAGGGAATTCCAGATCCTAGAAGCAACCACCGAGAAGGTCCTCACTTACAGTCTTACTAAATATACCTGTGAGGGTGACCATGTTGCTGCCCTGACTAGCCCGAGCTTTGGGGATATAAAAAAAAGAGATATCTCTTGATATCACTTATTTGGCCTCACATACCCATGCCCTCCCACGTGCTTGCGAGGCCCCCGGACAAGCACGCATACAGGGTTGGCCGATAATCGCCGTAATATTCCGAAACAATACAGGCAGGCCAGAAACAGCTGACTCGCCGCTTTAGGAGACCTCACGGCAAGTACCTTCATTAGGTATGCACGCAGCTCTCAAAAGATCCTCTGCCCCACACTGGCAGCTTGATAATCTGACTATACAACACTCAAGTACTCCGCGTTTGCATACTGACTATCCTATTGACAATTTGGCTGTAACTCAATCATTCAAATTCTGACCTTTCGGAAGCTTTGTCTCCAGGCCGACATCTATTGTTTTCCCCAAGTCCGACCTAGCCTGTGGTCACAATTCTCCTTATAAAAACCCCTGACTTTGAACACTTCCTCGGATCGCTCCCGAGTTCCATACCGCCTTGCTGCCACTTTGCTTGGTGAGCCTCCCCTCAGCTCCACGTGCTGAGTCACATCGAACCCCAGCACCCTCTCTATTTTTCCGGGCTTCAGGACAGGTGAAGTATCACCCAAACCAACAACTCCACTAAAAACTCCTCTATCCCACTCCAACCTTTATTTCTTTAGTTATCTTGTGTGAGTGTGCTGCATACACTGTTTTGCTTGTGTTTTAATAAAACCACAATTATTATTTCAACCTCGGTGTGCTCCTTGACTCGGCCTGACCCCATAGACATAGGGTTCAAGATCCTGCTAAGTTATCCTGCCTCTCGTAACACTAAAGCAGTGCTCTGAGCTAATTTTGCCCGCCTAGTGTTGAGCACATTTTGGTGTCCCTCACGGGGCCCCCAGTAAACAGGGTAACAACCAGACTGAAACAAGTGCCTCTCCCAAAGATCTCAGTAGCAAAGGAGCCAAACAGCAAGATATTAAGAACCAGCGAGATCTAGATCATTTCCACACTGCACTGTTATAGTGCTATTATTCAACTTTCAACCTCCTATGGAATCCTGGGGTTTGCAGGTTAGAGAGGGGCCTTTAGAATTCTCAGCCAGAGAGCTCTTTGGCCTCAGTAAGCTCCAAACCCTAGAATTCGCAGGATATTGAAAGTGGAATAATAGCACTATAACAGTACAGTGTGGAAATGGTTGTGTATTGCTTCATCATATTTTGATTAATGCTGAACATCTGACAATGTGAATTTGTATGTGTCTACTCACAAATGAATTGTGTTTAGTTCAATTCCATTGAGTTCATTCCAAGGCATGTGTATATACGAGTACCAACTGAATTTTTTGGTCAGTTCCAAGTCCTCCTGATCTAAAGTCAATACAACTTCTATCACGTTAGGATAATTAGTAAAACCAACAGGTTATTTCAATAAAGTGTATCAGGGTAACACATTTGGTCGTTCGTTTTTTTATAGAATGTGATGGTTTTCTGGCTCATGATATTTCCAGTGGAGCCATGGAGTCTTCTGAAATTTGCAAAACCCAAACAATGGCATGTTTCCATTTGTACTAGAAGCTCCAATTCGATATGGTCAAAAATCAATACCTTAAACACTTCAGCAAAACGGGAGGCAGAATTAACACAGTGTCAAGGCTGCATAAAATGGTGAATAGAACCAAGGCTCTTCCCCTATACAGTCTCAGTTCAAGTTACAGTGAATTTTACATGCTTGCAAATGAATTTGTTTCAAGGTTTCTGGGCTCAAAGCACATGTAATTTCCAGCATTTCAGAACAGTCTGCTCTGGAAATACCTAACAAATGAGCTAGAAATGGATCTCACATAAGTGTTACCTTCACTCAGTAAAGAAAGCAGGATTGCAAAGTCTGCTGAATATTTCTTCTGCTTTTCTAATGGAATGGAGTCCTGTTCCCCAAGCTGTGTAAAATCACTTTGCCCAACTCAGTTCCTCATTTTAAGGAGAACACTCCATGAGTGGGTGTACCTGACTCTTAGAGAAGAAATAAAATTGATTGTTTGGCAGTTACTGTTTAAAGATTATGTTCCTCTTTTTGTAGAGGGGGAGATTTCTGCAATGCTTTGTCTGGACTCTGATGGGTGTCAAGTGAGGTCGCATGAGAATAAGAGTTGAACTGGAGGAAAGAGTTGATAGTTGTTGGTATAGCTGGACAAAAAAGGATTTGAATTGTTTGGAGGACTGTACAGGTAGTGGTTGTACTCTCTCTCTACTCCCAGGGTTTCTTTTAAAAGCTTCCTATGAGAGCAGTAGCTGGATTGTGGGCTCTTTCCTCCTTCTTTTCCATTTGTAGTAAAATACATGCAGACAGAAAAAAGTTCAGCTATAGCTTGGCTTTTCTATCCTCCCTGCAGCTTTCCCCCACTCTCCACTCTCTGTGAAAAGAGAAGCTCATTTCAAAACTTTCACAAACTGCAAAATTCCCTAAGTTACAAGAATGAATGGATTTTGTAACTTCTGCTGAGACAGCACTTGTCAGTAACTAGGCACCTTTGCCTTGGCCTGGAAACACTTAGCATAATAAACATGATCCGCTTGGTATAACAGAATGCTCAGTCTTCCTTTAAAATAATAAGCTGTCCTCTCAGTTTTACCAGCGTTTCCCAAAGGATCATATGGATGAGATTCTCTATTTGCCTCATGCCACATCTCCAAAATGCACAGAACAGACAAAATGCAAACAGTAGTTATATTAAACTTTTGAACCAAACAACAACAAAAATTGAATAAAACCCTGATTCATAAGCAGTGGAAGTCACTTCCATCAGGAGCAGATGATTTTAAAAATAAAACTCCATAAAACCCTCACTAAAAAATGCATTACGAGTAACATACAGCACTGTTGTTGTAAACCTCATTTCCTTTAGTTATAGTTATGTAAGCATCTGGTCTGAGCAAGACACACAGACACTTAAGAGGATGAATAACAATGTCAGCTCAATGGGAATATTCTGAAATTATCTGTTCAGATTCACCTTTTGGAAGTGAGGAATATGCTTATAATAATGGAACTCTTGTTATGAGAAACTCTGGATTTCATCCTTTATACTGAAAGTGTTCATAATGTAATCCTCCACGAGGATACTATCAACAGTATGAAAGCTCTTTTTTACCTCCCAAATGTAACTGTTTAGGAAGAAGATCAAAAAGAAAAGTCACACACTCATACAAGCTTGTCTACACACAGAGACACATGGAGTTTGTTCAGAAGGTATCCTAACACCTTTCAACAGCTAGCAGAATAATTATCAGATGGTAAAAGAAAATAGAATCAGTGTGAGAGGTGTTTTGATTGTTGGAATAGGATTCTGGAAGACCAGGATTCAGATCCTTGCCCAGTTGTGAAAACCCACTGTTTGATCATGGCCAAGTCACTCTGCCCAAGAGGAAAGAAATGAAAAATTCTCTCTAAGTAAAAATTTCTTAAAAAAACAACAACAGTATGCTATCATCACCATAGATCAGAGCTGATTAGAAGACATGTACCAAGAAATAACAACAAAAGAAGAAGAAATATATGTTGATAAGAACTACCTGAGTAGTGTCCAGTTCTGAGCACCACAGTTCAAGAAGGATGTTAGCAAACTGGCATGTGTCCAGAGGAGAGTGTCCAAGGTGGTAAAATATCCCGAAACCAAGTCCTATGGTGAATGGTTTAGGGAAGTAGGTGTGTTTAACCTAGAGACAAGAAGACTGATTGAAACCATATTTAAATAGTGGGAGATATGCATGTGAAAGATGATGTGAGTTTGTTTTCTTCTATTCCAGTGACTAGAACATTAATCAATGGATTTGAATTATAAGAAAAAAGAAGACTTCATCTAAAATAGGGAAAAACTTTCTAATGGTAAGAACTGTTCCAAAGTGGAACAGAGTGACTCAGAAAGTATAGACCCTCCTTCTTTGGAGGACTTTAAAAAGAAGTTGGATGACCATCTTTCTGGAGTTCTCTTTTGTATTCCTGCATGGCAGGGTATCCTTTCTGGCTCTTGGGTTCCTTCCAGCTCTATGATTCTGAGATCATTTACTATTTATCATCAATCCCTCTCTGAGCTTTGGTGCAATAATACAAATAAGAAAAAAACATAGAACCAATAGTAGTAGCAATAATTGTCATCACGTAAGGAATCAGACCTGCTTAGAAATTATATTTCATAAAAAATGGGAATTGTCTTTAGGTCAGGTCCATCCAGCTAAGTGTTGGCTATTCTGGTTGGTAGCTGCTCATATGTCTTTCAGATGGATATAAGACATGGTTCTACACCATATGCTCTAATGCTGATGATCTACGGTCCTCAAGTGCATGCCATGTCTGCTTCTTTGGAGGGATGATTCTACCATTACATAGAATGAGATGACCAACTCAAGCAAGAGATATTTAGTCATGAGGTGACAACTTCTGGTTGTTCCTCATGAACTCCCTGATCCACTTTGTTGAAGGAAAGAACTATGATTGGCAGACAACCTATTCTGGGCCCTCTAAACTAGCTGACTAATCTACTTAGTGTGTGCTTGGAGACACCACTTCATGGGTGGCACTGAAGCATGATTTACCTTCTGCACATGGAATGGAGGGGGAGAACATTATCATGTTTCTCACCTCAGGCAACAAAATATGTTAGATTAGCCCTACTGTCTTCCCCCAATGAAGGGAAAAAAGAAAGAGGGAGACTTTATGCATGTTTCATCCAGTTCCTCTGCAAGCAAATTGTGAATTTGCAAGCAAATTGTGAAAACCTCTTAAGAGAGAGGAGTAGGCTCACCCACTGTTGACTCCACATCATCCACCAGTGTCTTGCCCCACTCATATCCAGCAGACAAAACTTGATGGATTATTCTAGAGGCTATGTGGCCCTCAACAAAGAAAAGAAGTTGCCTATCCATCTAGAATTAAGACTGCTGTGCAAAATGCACCACCTCAATGTGCAAACCATGATTGCATCTATTTTTTTTTAAAAAAAATTACTTCTCTGTACAGTTGTGGATGTATAGCCTATCTCTCCTCCAAGATAGTAAGGGCTTTATCTGTAGTTCCTCCACCCGTCATTTACACTTAACAAAGATCCATGCAATAGTTAGTTCTCAGAAATAACAATGCACTCAGTCTTACCCAATTGCAAAGCTAACTGGAATTTTCGATCATGGTCTCTTCACTCTTAATCCAGCAGACAAACAATTACACCATTCACTTGCTTAAAAAAGAAAAAAGAAAAGAAAAGAAAATATTTTCACACCAACATTACATCATACATTCTCTTACAGAAATAATCTGTTGTTGTTGTTGCTACTGTGATGGCAGGAGCCTGAGTCCTCAACATTGAAATGACCAGAAATTCTGCCCTTTTTAGATTCAGCGGATAAAACATAGTGGAACATTGTAACCTGTAACTGAAGTGAAGAGGGAGAAGAAGGGGGAAACAGTTTTGTCAATTAGGTAAGGTTTTCCCTAAATTGGAGGCAAGGATGGAAAGAATATCTAAAAACATTTTTAAAATAATGGGGGGAAACACATTTTTTGAGTGTCAGGAAACCTTGATGAAGAGAATCTTGGACTATCAAGAATTGTCAAAGTTTGGGACATATTTTGTGCAAAATTTACATGTGGTATCTTTTTCATAGAAAACAGCATTTTCTGCATGTTTTATGTGAAAAAAAATTGTACATTTTATGCAGAACAAATCCTGCATAATCTCGTGCAGAAGATAATGTTTCTGCATAGAAATATTATTTCCTATGCAGCAAATTCTGTTTCTTGTTCAAAAATTCCACACATGAATTTTGCACAAAGGAAGTCTGAAACTGAAAACAGTCAGTTTGCTTTCTTGCAATGAAAAGGAATGGCTAAAATTGTTCATTATTTCCTTCAGGCAAAGAATTTCATCACTGTCTGGAAAAGGGAGGGAGGAGAGCTGTGAGTTCAGGGAAAAGTCAGAGAATGTTAAAAATGGACCTGAGAGAAATATGTAGAGGATAGTTATTTGATTGAAAAGAAGACTTGAAGTAATAATAATAAAAACCCTTATCCTTGTTGATCCACTGCCTCCATTCATTTTGTACAACTTCACATATGGAGACATGGGAACACTCATGCATATAGAACTTAAAACAATCTTATTTTCCTTGAGGCAACCTGACAATAGGTTCTGAGCAAGGGTTAAGGTGGCATAGCTGCTCCAGTGTAAGGCAGAGGTTATGGAGATCATCTCCTCTAACTTTATAGATAGATAGATAGATAGATAGATAGATAGATAGATAGATAGATAGATAGGCAAGCAAAACAGTGAGTATTTTTGGAACTATCATGAATCTGGCTCCATAGTCTCTGATCTTCCTTTACTTCTGGGCAGTCCTACTTATGACACATTGTATGTGGGTGTGACATTTGCCACAGAGGTTCTCCTCTGACCTTTATTCTTTCCTTATATTTCTGGGGAAGGGAGGAAACCTCATTTATACCACATTTCAAGGATCATACAAAAAAAAGGGGGGGGATGAAATCCAGGTATGCAGTGCATCCTCTTCTAGCATGAGCTTCACACACACAAATTCAAGGTTGCATGAAACATCTCTCCTATTATAGTGAATAGATGCAATGAGCAGGTGCCCATACAAGTGTGTGCGTGTTACATCGATTGACTACAATGGGACACAACACTCGTGGGTTTTTTTCTTTTACAGAGGGGTTCATGGAATGGAACCCCCCACATATATAGAGGGCACCCTATATTGTAGGTAAGCAAGAAGGAGCAGAAACAATCACCACAGTTCATGCAAACCAGGAATATAATACTACAACATTCACTGGGACTATTAACCCATCTGGAGGATCTCACAGTTATAATGACTTTCTAAAAATCCATTGCTCAGTCATCCAATACACATTATGCAAAGTTTTAGTTCAGACATGACTATATTCTGAGTAAACATGTCTCAAACACTTTGAAAATCTGTGGTATCATCCACCACTGATGAAGATCACAACTATTTCACACTATCTCTGTGCTCACAGGACTTAAGCCAATACCTAACCACTTTAGAAGAACCTGACAGAGTTTGTGTTTCACTAGCATAGTCTTCAGGAACTCATGATAATCTCCACACCATCAAGAAGTGACAGAATAGGGTGCTATGGAGAGGAAAGTAGCATACTTGGAAATAATCTCTTAGAAATCAATGGGACTAAGTAACAAACACGTTACATTGAAACATATGTAATGGGAAAGCAACTGTCTTTTTTAAACTGAGTGAAATATCTCTGGGAGATAAGTTTGTCACTGGAGAGGTAAAAGATGAGAAGGAAATATTTGGCCCTTTGCCAACCTACAATGTCTCTTGTCCAAACTGCCTCTGCTGTCAAAATTACTATTCCCAATATATTTTGCAGTGGATGTATATTATTGTACCCATTGACTGAAGATTAATTGAATTGTTTGCAGTGAGATCACACAACAAGAGAGTGAGAATGGGGCACCTTCTTAAATAATGGGTTGTCATAACATTTTTTTCTCCTGTTCAGGGAAATAAATCTATAAAAAGTAGCAAATGTATTTGTTGCATGACAGATGGGAGAAAAGAAGTTGGTTTAAGTGCTACAGTAGAAGAATCTCTATTCTCTTTCCTCTGCAGTGTCAGCAAGATAAAAATATATATTCCTTTGAATCATTGAAATGCTCAATATTATTAACATCAGTCATTTACCTATTTCCTCCAAAGCCTATGAAAAAAACCTGTATGAAATATTAGCAAAGTAATATTTATGACTCCGGCTTAAAACCTGAATTGCACCGTGCTCTTAATTACATTGGAATGAATGAATGCATATGAACAGCTGGAACCCAATGAATGATGTGGGAGTGGCAACCCCACCAACAGGGACATGATGGAGGAGGTTGGGACAATATGGTCAATGCCACTTTCTAACCTGGCCTCCTCTGTACAGCTGTAATAGCATGAAAAATGAATGCCCAAAGAGCATTTATTTCTCATCCTTGTGAAAGCAATCCAAGAACAGACAGAATCTTCCCTGGATGTGTTCATTTGTAATGCCTCAGAGGCTTTTAGCTGAGTTTTGAGTTAATGTTTCTATGCTTCCGATCATGCAATTTTTCAATTCCTGCTACTTCCCCTCTTGTCTTACATTCATTTGGTATAACAAAGAAGAAGATCATATACTCTCCTCTAATGCATTGAAAGGACATAGGAGAGGCTTCACAAAGTTGCATGGACCTTGCCATTGATGTTTTGACCACCAAGCCTCTCTCCCTATATTTGCCAATGACTGTGGCATAAAACTTCACCATCAATGTATTCCACTAAAATGGATGGGGGAAGATATGTATTTGGGTGATGTGATGGTTATATATCCTGTGTTTTTCCCAAGGAAATCAAGGTGCAGTATATGGTTCTCCTTATATTTATATTTACAACAAGTGTGTTAGGGAGATGTGAGAAACAATGACTGGCTCATGGTCACCCAATGAGTTTCATGACTAAGGTTTTGCTCCAGTCTGTTCAGTCTTAGAATAGCCCTCTAATCACTGCACTGTTCTGGGTCTTCACATGAGAGAAAATAGACTGTCCTTAGGGCCCATCTCCTTTTTGTCATGGGACAAGTACCCTTTGAAGGTCTCCCTTGTTGATGGCTATCTGGATGCCAATCCAAAACAGTGACTGTCACTGAGAACTTGGGGGTGCTTCACTCAAGAGTGTCTGAACAGGAGGCCATCTTGCCTCAGCCAGAAGTCACTTTAGTCTCCTTCCCAATTCAGATCATTAAATGGTTTGAATAGTAAAGTAATACGTCCATGTTTGTCGTCTGGTCTTGTTATATCCTTGGAGGTAAGCAAAAATCACATATATTTTTAAATATATATTTATTAATCATATCCGACTAAAATATAACAGGATATTTAAAATAACGTTACTCATAATTAATGGGAAAAATCACATGTATTTTTGTGGACAAATACTTCCCGAGGAATTAATAAGAATTGGAAACAGTACAGAAATCTCCATGTTCTTGTTCTGCAAAGAGACATTTGCAATAATTATTTATTTTTTATGAAAGGACATGAAGATTTACCTTTCATTTGATTATCAATTATTGTGATGTCTTTATGATTTTATTGTTTAATTAGTTATAACTGATGTCTATTATATCCCCTGCATCCTATTTTTTATTGGAAAGGTGAAACACAGGACTAAAATGTAACGAATTGTATTCATGCTTATACATCCTCTGCTCTGCCATTTCACACTTAAGAGACCACAGACTAAATCCAATTGTTATTCTCAACTAAAGCAGACTCACTAAACTAATGGGACTTGTTTAAATGCCATTGATTAAATAGGTTTACCTCTATTTGGTACTAACCATTCATTTTGTCCCAATTGCACAAATGGAGGAATAAAGAGAGGGAAGGTTGGACATCGCTTAAGGGATGGATTAAACCCAGGTCTATAGCTGAATGAGATGATTTCTCAGTGTCCCAGGTAACTCCACTAAAAATCATAGCAAATCACATGGAAACTATTGGGCAGAAAGCTAACATCCAATGCAAAGATATTTAAAAGCATCATCCAGCAAAATATGGATACATGAGATGCTTTGTCAACTGGTGTAGTCTACTTGAGGCTCTGTCAGATTGGACTGGTGATTTTATTTATTTAGTTTTTCCAAATTTATTCCAGTTCCAGAGTAATAAGCTAGATTTCTTTCAAGTGAAATAAACTGAGGAACACAATAAGCCCACCACTTAGGCAGGGGTTAGTGGTACAAGACCCTGAAGAATGTGTAAAGAATATAAACAAAAATAAAGATCACAAATGCTTTTTTTTCCCTAATCTGATAACAATTCTTTAGAAATCACTAGGTCCTCCAGCATGATTCTGTGGTCAGCTTCTGGCAGAAGTGGGCCATATATTCACACTCCAGGACCATCAATGCCTACAGAAGTGTTCACTCTGGGAATCTTTAGGTCCTCTAGCATGACTGTATGGTGGGATTGGACCATAGAATCACACTGGAGGACCTAGAAATTCCTAGAGAGAACTTTTTTTTCCCATGGCAAGAGCAAACAGAAAAGGTTTTTAAAAATAAAATAAACCATGAACAATCAAATTCCTAAATGCTGAACCCTTGAAAGGGGAGGGCCCACTATACCACTGACGAGCTGACAACAATATTGGGACATTGCATGTAAAATAGTTTGAATATTACCTTTAATGCTGGCCAGAATCCAGAATCAGTAACTTCTTCTAGCCTAATCCCCCCAACCAGACAGAAACATCAATTAATCACGTTTCTGTTGCTAGAAGAAAAGACTTCAGTCTCTTCATGCAGTTGATGCTGGTAAAGTCAGGGGTGTTACAATTAATAGTGCTATTATTTCACTTTCAACATCCTGTGAAATTCTGGGATTTGTAGTTTACTCAGGCCAAAGAGCTCTCTGGCTGAGAATTCTAAATGACCCTCCCCAAACTGGAAATCCCAGTATTCCGTAGGATGTTGCAAGTGGAATAATAGCACTGTAGCAGTCAAGTGCAGAAATGGACTTAGTTAGAACTTTGTGCAAACAGAGAGTAGATGCACCCAGTGAAATAGAAGCCACATTTGCCACCAATGGAGACCAGTTAGGGAACAATCCTCAAAAGCTTACCTTTTTATGGTGGTAGGGTGAGGACAAGAAAAAGTTTACAAATGTTCTCAGAAAAAAATGTCTTAGAAATTTTGGCCAAGCTCTCCTTTGGGTCTGAGGAAAGTATTTCTCAGCTGATTCAATTGAATCACCTCATTTTTACCAGGTCTTTGGTAAGATCTAGGTTTCTTCCCATGCCCTTCCCTAAAAGAACTTCTTAAGGCAAAATGGAAGAAAACTCAAGTATCGTTCAGTCAAGTAGCTTGGAGGGGGTGAAATTTCTCCTTGTATATCAAGAGAAAAGTTGTCAGAAATCCAAAACTACCAAACCCCTGCACTTAATTCTGATGATATACCAGTTCCAGATGTGGAAGTGTTTTGTACATTCATTAAGAGGTCATTTGGCATGCAGGCATTTCCCAAATGATGTGGTTCAATTTAACAATTGTGTTACAGCCTTTTCAAACTCAACCACCTACATGCACACCAACACACATATACAAACTGCATACTCCACACATGCAGTCTTCATGTGTTTTGTGTTCTTTAAGTACTTTCCATCAGTCTTTTAATAAATAAATATCGAGGGGAATGAAGACAGTCCTGTTTTTAACAGGGGTGCTTTAACTATCTGAACTTATACCGTGCAAATTGCCATTTTCATTTTATTATCAATGTCTGTAACTTTCTTAAAGTTAATCATGTGTTCATTTTACACTGCCCTTGCAGAGTGTCAGCAGTCTGTGGTGTGAATTACCTAAGCCTTCATAATAAAACCTTGTGAGTTCCTAGGTAGAAAAAGTCCCTCCATTACTTGAAAGTTAACACACACCTGAGAGTTTGAATGAGAAACAGAACAATGTTTAAGACAATTTCCAAAATGAAAATCTTATAAACACGAGGCAGCAAAAATAAGAGAAATAATGTAGGTCTTTATTAATGAAAAGTCTGCCTGTCTGTAGGCAATTTTCAGTTGTTTAAGAGCTTTGTGGCTAACAAGGTTTAGGATTACACCATAAATGCAACCAGTTACATGTTCAGCATATCTGTTTAGCTCAATATTATGGTGTCTGCAATCATGTTTGATCAAAACACTGTGGATATTTTTGAGGTCTGCATTCCTTGCATGATGTTTGGTAAAATCCCTTACATCAAATAATGAAGTGCTTGCATGAAGCAAAGAAATCAGATGCAAGATGAAAGACATCACAGAGGCAGGCAACTCAGTAATACTATAAACTATTTTGTTCAATGTCACCCAAGCATATCCTTTCTGATGATTCCCAATAGCCATGCTCTCACTACCTGTCATGATTAAACATTCTCAGAGCAGGTTTTTCTCCCCCGAAATAGTATGCGTTCTAGTTCAAATCTTACATCTAATTCACAGAATGGGCAATTGGTTTCTGTGTATCCAAAATGATTCCTATAAATCAGCCAGAGGGAAACTCATCATCTCCTGACCCATTCTGCTGAATATCAAGGATGGATGAAATAATTAATCAACTGAACTTTTTAAATATTTCCAATAATGAAAACTGAAGTCGTACAATCAGTTTTCAAATATGTGTTCAATGAACAAGGCTGTCAAACAAGGGGGAAAAAAACAGGATTCACAGACTACTGAACACTGGGAAAACAAAATATGATCAACAAGCAAATTAACCAGAGCTTTATATGTTTTTCAAAATAACTAGTTATGGTTTCAGTTTCAAGGCCTCAAAATGATAATAGTTAACCCTCTCATCTATAGGCCCATTCCTTCTTTGAGGTGATGTGGAGAGGGCTTCCTGGTTCACAGCTATACACACATCACTAGAGAGGATTAATCCTTTTCACAGATGCCTCTCTAGTGATGTGTAATTCCAGATCCGTTGTCTCATGGAATGGGCAGAGATGATGCACATATGTTAACTGTACAAATCCACTCTTAACCACCACTGAAACCTAGGCTTCTGGGCTCAGAGATGAATCCATGAGGACACCCAAGCTGTGAACCTGTGTCTTCAGAGGGAATGTAACCCCTTCCAGTTTTTAAGTATATGTTAAATAGCATGGGGGATGGAACCTATCCTTGAGGGACCCCACAGGCCAATGGCAAAGGGTCAAACAAGTGTTCCCCTGCCCCACCTTCTGGATTTGCCTCTCTAGGAAGGAATTTAGCCACTGTAAGACAGTGTCACCAAATCCCATCCCAGCAAGGTGAACCCAGAAAGATACTATGACTGATGGTATTGAAAACTGCTGAAAGATCCCACAGAACCAACAGAGATACTATCCCCCTATCTAGCTCCCAGTGCAGGTCACCCACCGAAGTGACCAATCCATCTCTGTCCCATAACCAGGCCCTAAACCAGATTCAGATAGATCTAGATAAGCTAAAGCTCATCTGAGGCCCTACTCTGCAGCAATAGAGACAGCAAAGACAATTTTTTTTTCCTCTGTAACATTGACCCTTTCCACATGTGGGGGGGGGGGACGGGCGAAAACGCCCAAAAATGGAGCTTACCTGAAGCCGGGTAAGTCCGTCGCCACGCAGAGCAGCGCAAGCTCGCTGCTCCACAGTCCTCCGGCATCCCAAATGGCGGCTTCCTGTTGGTGGAGGCTCTCCGCCAACCGGAGAAGCTCACCAGCTGGAAGCCCACCCCCAGCAGATCTGCAGGCACGCACTTGCGCTCGCCTGCAAATCCGCGTCGGAGCCGGGCGACGGAGCGGCGCAGGGCTGCGCACTCCATGCTTTTTAAAAACCTCGAAAAAGAGGTTTTTAAAAAACACACCGCGCAGCTAGTTCCGGCCACTCCTGAGTGGATTCTGGTGTGGAACTACAAAAAGTAGTCCACGCCAGTCCACTCTATGGTGGAGAAGACCTCCGTCAGAAGCCCGGTGTGGAAATGGCCATTGTGTCTGCAAGGAGCTAGCCAGAAGAGCTGTTTTGAGTGATTAGGAGTCTTTTACGCATGGACCCAAGAGAGAAAGAACCAGATCACTCACCAGCCTTCTGCAAACAACTTGCACAACACTTTGCAGATAAAATCACTCAAATCTACTCCGACTTGGATGCTATAATTGATATAATTGTAACCTTCAGCCACCACAGAGTGGATGTGACTCTGGCCCCTGCTTGTTCAGTGACAATTGATACTTTTCAGTTTGTTAAATCTGAGAATGTGGACAGGATTCTTAGAGATATGCAAATCAGTATATATGTTCTAAATCTTTGCCCTTCTGGCTTATTAAAAAAGCTAGAGAGGGTTGGTTAAGAGGGTAGAACGAGTGATCAATACCTTGCTAAAACAAGGTAGAATTCCAGTTTGTCTGAATGACAAAAAAATTAATAAACATTAAAAACATTAATAATAATAATAATAATAATAATAATAATAATAAATTAATAATAAATTATAATTATAAACATTAATAATAAAACATTATAAAAAATTGAGTGAGTGAAACATTAATGAACAAAACCTCCTTGGATCCCAATATTCTAGATAATTATTGGATAATTTCTTTCATTTTTTTTTTTAATTGACTTTGCATTTTTAGGCAAGCGTCTGGAGTACGTGGTGGCCTATTTGGATGAAATGGATTATTTCTTCCAGCCCTATCATTCTATGATTCTGTGGCTCATGGTATACATAAGTCTTCAAAGAGGTAAAAAAGGTGGATCTTTTCTACAGGTAGAGCACAACCAGGCTGTGGCAACAACAGTAGCTGTATGGAAGGATGCTTTCTTTTAATTGACTCTCCTGGGCGGTCTTTCTGGGGCTTCCCCTCCTGGCAATAGTTTTTTGCTCTGACATCAGTCTAGTATCAACAATTCTTAGCTTAAATCCAGTTGTTAATTCCAGCCAGAGAAGGTCCATTAAATCAATGACACTTATATAATGGTTCTACTATAGTTGAATATAACCACTGTTAGATTTAGGTCCTTATATTTAGGTTCATGTTGAAAATTTTCCAATTTTTGCAAGTCACCCTGATTTAGTTCAGCTTGACCATCTATATTAGGGGTCATGCACCTATTTTATATTGATTTTATGCATAGTTTTTGTATATGGTAAATTGGATCATTGTTATGCACCACTTTGAAATCCTTAGTTATAACAATTTATAACAACAAATAACTGTAGATAGATAGATATTGTATACATACACACACACACACACACATATATATATATACGTTAGTTAGTTATAGTTATAGTTGTTATAACAATATTTATAACAATAAATGCTTAATTTTGTTGTGTTTGCTCTGCGTCTTCAAATCATTCTCAACTCATGGTGGCCCTAAGGTGACCTTATCATGGGGTTTTCTCAGCAAGATTTGTTCAGAGGGGATTTGTCTTTTCCTTCCTCTGGAGCTGAGAGAGAGTGACTTGCTCAGGATCCCCTAGGGAGTTTCCATGTGGGGATTCAAACCTTAGTATCCAGAGTCGTAATCCAATGGTCAAACCACAACACCATACTGGCTCACCTCAATGCTCATAAATAAGTAAAATAATAATAATAAAAATAGAGTATTGTCCTCCATGTGATTCTAAGTCCAAATCTTGGGACAGCCTATATGCAAACACCATTCTTTCATTTACAGACTTTGGGGAGATAGAGAAATGATGAAGGAGGAGGAAGAGGAGGAGAAGCGATGAAATATTTCCTGGTATTTTTCATTCCATTTGTTTTGTGCAAAGAAATATTTATTTTTCTTCATCACGCTGTTCATTGAGCTGCCCCATTTTCATTTATATGTTGATAGTTTATTGATACTTGTTTGTTGTGGTGCCAAGAATCTATTTTTTCCCCACCTTTACTTTACTGCTGATATCTTTGGGAGATATCAAAATACAACCTCTTCCTTCCTTCATAGCAGGCAATTCAACAACAGCAGCAGAAGTTAATATTTTGCTGACATGAAATATACAGTGCTCTGTCTAAAGAATGAGAAAAGCAATATGAGTCAGGGTTTTTTTTCCTTAACTGTATTGAAGATGGGACTCCAGCGATGGTAAGCCATCTTCACCTTTCTATTTGTTAGCACATTGACATAGAATCACATCAGTGACTCAGTGCCCATTCACCACATCATGTCTCTCTCCATAGCTATGAGATACATTCACCCATGCCATGAATTCTTTATCAAAGAAATCTCAAAGGGAGTAGAAATTGGACTAGCAAATAAGAAGAAACAATAACAATACAGCACTGTGGGATCACAATATGAGTGACAGCCACCTCTGTCAAACCACCATGAGTTTTTATTTGCAAAAATTGATTGCCCTAACTAATACATTCAAGGGTACACTGAACAGGATTTCCATGAAATATAACACAATGGAAAGTACAGATTACCTATGTTTGCTAAAAAAGCTAACGTGATTCTAGGTTGCATCAATAAGAGTATAGCTTTGAGATCAAGGGAAGTAATAATACTACTCTTATTCTGCTTTGGTTAAACCTCACCTGGAATACTGTGTCAATTTCTAGGCATCACAATTCAAGAATGATATTGACAAGCTAAAGTGTGTCTAGAGGAGGGCAACTAAAATGGTGAAGGGTCCATGCCCTATGAAGAGCAGCTTAGGAAGCTGGGTATGTTTAGCCTGACAGAAATAAGGTTAAGAAGTAACATAATAGCCATGTTTAAATATTTGAAGGGATGTCATGTTGAAGATGGAGCAAGCTTGTTTTCTGCTGTCCCAGAGATTAGGACACAGAGCAATGAATTCAAACTACAGGAAAAGAGATTTCACCTAAATATCAAAAAGAACTTCCTGATGTTAAGAGCCATTTGACAGTGGAATATGCTGCCTTGGAGTGTGGTAGAGTCACCTTCTTTGGGAGGTTTCAAACAGAGGCTGGATGACCATTTGCTGGGGGTACTTGAAGTGTGTTTTCCTGCATGGCAGGGGGTTCAAGTTGATGGCCATTGTCATCTTTTCCAATTATATGATTTTATGATTCTGTGATTTCTCACCTGTCCCATATATTATTCGAATCAGCCTATAGAAATAGTTTTTCAGTATGTAATTATATATACAAGTACAGCACATCAAAAATCTCCATATTGAAGACAAGTGTGTGTATGTGTGTGTGTGTGCACACACTTAATTGTACAGTGATAAGGAGGACATGCTACTAATGAAGTACCACTCTACTGAAAGCCATCTCCAGTGGATTATGTTTTGAGGCTGGTTATCCGCTCCCCTAAACCCTGATTTCAACAACGAAGCTTCTTTTTCCCACAGCGTCTAAACCGTGACAGAAGAGCGCAAAGGAAGCCATTGTCAGCCATTATTTCCTATGGAAATGGTGGAAAGATGCTCTAATCTCATTGAGCAACATAAGCAAAGGATGCTGACAGAGTGTTTCCATTATCTTTCTCTGCCATGGCTGGGACATTCTCAGCAGAAGTGAGTGGCAGCTTTTTCAAGGCAAGCTATCGTTCTGGGTCTGATTTGGCCCACATAAATCATGGTGGGTCATTTGTTTTTATTTGGTTTCTGACTGTTTCCTTACTGTAGGAGAACTTTATAGAGTTTGGCAATCCATAGACAGAAGCCAGCCAAGACATCATATTAGTTACTGATGACTGTGCCATTGGAGACAGGTTCTTGAGCAGTTCTTTCTGTAGAGATTAGCCAAAAAGCTGCACAACTCTGTTCTTGAGTAATGCCCTGTGAACAAAAACTATACTTTATTTGGACCACAGGAAACAGGATGTCTGTGTTCGGTATGCTGGCCAAGAAGAATAGCGATAGAACACAGCCCTAAAGTACCTGAAGACAGATGTTCAAAGGTTTTCAAGGCTCCTAGTGAGATTGAATTGTCACATGGATATTAAAGCATTCTTCAAACATGAGAATCAGCCCTTTGTTTCTTGCTGTTTCCAGAAATAGTGAGATACGTATGGGCAATAACAAAAGTTGCAGCCCTTTTAAGGTTGACAGATGACCAAAAACTAACATACCTTCTCAGGTTCCTGCAAGGCCAAAGTGTATGATGGAGAAGCACTTGCCCATATTCTGAGACCACACATATCAAATACATTCAAGGCCTATTAACTTGGCACTTTCTGGCCTCACATCAGCAAAGACACTGTGGAAATGTCTCCATGAGAAATAGAGTAATGTCTGAGAGAGATACATCAGCCTGAGAAATAACGGACATGCAAAGAAATAAAGAGATGGGTGAATCAAGAGCAAAAGAAAAACAACCAAAAAAAAATACAGTGGATATTTTTGGGCTATATTAATATTCCACTATTTTTTAAATGTCAGAAAATAATCCAAATTAAGTGTGATTGATGTTAGAAATGGATAAGTAACATCTTTGTATCTGAATGTGTTCTTGTCATTGCGATACAAAGAGGCAATAATGCAAACTCCAGGATTCCATAGGATGTTGAAAGTGAAATAGCAGCACTATAACAGTGCAATGTGGAAATGGCCTAAGATGCTGAATCATATCCCTAAATAGTTTTACATTTTGGAAAAAATTTAAAGCTATTCAAAACCCAGAATGGATTTATCACTCCCACAACATGGAACCCACCATTTGCCACTACTCCCTGCAAACACTGCTGTTCATGTCTCTAAGCATGAAAGCGACATTCACAATAACCTGTTTATGTCAAGGCAGCCATATATAGTGACAAGCAAATAAATGCACTCCTTTTGTTCCCATTCCCAGTGAATAGGGATGGTAATTAAATGTTAATTTAAGGCAGGAGTGGACAATTGCTTGGGGCCTAGGGGCTAATTCCCCCCCCTCCGCCATACCCCTGGGAGCTGCACTCCCAGAGCAAACTCAAAACATCTGTTATCCTTTGTAGTTCATCTCTAAATGGAAACAGGAAGTGACACTGCACAACTTCTTCTTGCTATTTTAAGAGGGACTTCAGGGGAAAACAGGCATTTGGCTCTGGGGTGCTTATATGGGTGAGTGCGTTATTTTTGTGTATTTTCATACATTAGAGAGGCTTTCTGTTTGGTGTAAGAACAACATTTGTTAAAAAATCAAACCATTTTTAAAATGGGGGGAGGTGAGGGAGTTTAGTGGGATTGGTTGGGGGAGCTTTGGGGGCACATGCATGTCCTACAGGCTGCGCTGTGCCCACCCCTAATTTAAGGCAGCTGTAGTGGTTATGTAGCTTCCAGTAATAAAAGATGGATATAATGAGGTTTTGCAATATACTTGCTGGGAGGAAAAGCACACAGCAACAAAAATGGTGATCAAAGACCAATCAACATTACCTTGATTATGTATAAACTGTAAAGCCAGCTACTGAATGTGATGTGTATGCTTAGAAAACTTTTCTTCTGTTTCCTCGCTCAGTCTTTGTTCAGTCAGTTCAGTTGCTATAGAAAGCCAAAGTTAACTGGGTTCTAACTACACATAATGTTGATTTTTTTTTTTAAGAGTGAATGCTTCCTCCTCAGCCTTCAGCTTTCACCTTAGCAAAATTTTCAGCTTATTTGTTTGTGGAAAGAAACTTTTCACTCTACCATGCCTGGTTTTGAGGAAAAGATCCATTCAGCCTAAAAGAGGGAAGGGGGACCAAATCCATGGCAAAATTATCTCACACTCCTGCTATGGGTGTAGGTCTTTTTCAGCAAAAATGGGGAGCGAGGAGTGAGTGAGGCCCCTGGGCTACACTTTCCTCACTCCTGTTCTAGAGGAGGAATGGAAAATTCATCCCAAGGACTGAATTTAATTTCAGACACATTTTGAGAAACTGTAGATGACATCAAGGAGAAAAAAGGGGGTTGAAAATAGTAACATATTTTAGCTTAAATCTCTTGCTGCCACTAATACGACTTAAGAAAATCATTCCAACGTTTTAGAATTTGGGGGGTATACATTCTTGGAAGCCAACAAACTGTGATATAATGGGGAAGGGAATACAGTCATCTAGGAAACTCTAGAGGGTTGAACTGTATCCCAAGTAAGGAAAGATTTGACCCCAGGGCCTGAGATTCCCTGGTTCTGTTTCAGAGTATATCTTCTTTCATGGAAAACATGTGTTCCACCACTGAGGTGCAGTCCTACTCCATAGGAAAAAAATCAGGAGTTTCTTAGTACAATTCATGAGTGACAAAAACTGTTCAGACTGAAAACACACTTACGTCACTAGTGGTAAAGACAGAGAAGCTTTGTTCTTCTGGCAGTTTTCTCAGTTCCATAAGTGGCTTGGACAATGAGCTATGGTGGATCAAACCAGCAGCACCAGTACCAGTACAGTTTTCTGTGTGTGTGTGTGTGTTTTCACCCGAGGAATTGCAATATGTTATGGAGAACCCTTGCAACTTTCTAATACATGTGGTATAGTATGGATACTACTGATGAAGCTTTTCTCTATTTTGCCTTGTAGGCTGTACTTGATAAAACTCCCTCCTTGATACAACAGTTAAAAAAGAAGAGAAAAGAGAAAAGAAAAAAGAACAGAAAAGGTAGAGCCACTGACCTTGTTCAAAGCCATTCCGAAAAGAGAAAATGAAGTATACACAGTGAATAGTTCAAAATAGAATTAAAGGTGACTCCAGAATCAGAGGAGAATGATGAGAACTATTCAGATTCCATGAAATGATTTCTCCAGAGTTCCCAGAAAGGTGGCAAAAATTAGCTCACAATCTATTCTTAAATCTGGACTATAGCAGCAGAAATACAAATACACTGTCAATTAGGAGCTGATTCAGAACAAGGTCCATCCACATCCAAGATTTTAAACCCTCAGGCATTTCTCCAGTTCAGTCATTAATAAAGTGCTAGCTCTTAAGTGGCCTCCTTTTTTAAGGAAGATAACACAGGAAGAACCTATATTTCTGTCAGCTCGGTGGCTCTATGCATAAGCGAGTAGTGTTATGAACAATTAAGTGGGTCTTTATATTAGGTATGAATGCCAAAAGTATTGAAATGAAATAAAAAACTAACTCTGACTTGTGAGGATATATTGCTGTGAGGCTACGCAGGGGAGGGATACCTCTGGCCATGGGCCCAATCAGGCCTACAGAGATTTCCCGTCTTCACAGAATAAATCCAATCCCACTCCAGGAGAATGCTTGCTATCATACACTGGAGATAGCATGGATCTTCTTGCTGGCTTCTTTCCTCTTGTCCAATGGAGGAGGAAGAGGAAAAAGGAGCAGTGCTGTCAGCAACTTAGGCAAAAGAGAAGAGAAACAAAGCTAGCCTCCACCCAAAGTACCAGCCAGAGAAACACACAGATAGAGAAATTATACCGAGGAACTGAATGATGTGAGAGGGCATGACCAAGGTATTATTTCAGAAGAACCGGGGTGGGGAAATCTCCTCCCCAACTAAATACTGTTATAAGGTAATTAAAATGATAAATTAACAGATCAAACTAATTATAAAGCCAAAAAAATTAAAGTTCATTAAAAGATTACATACAACCATAAGCATAGCACTAGCTAACAGTAAAGGCACATCCCAGTCAGTTTCTAAAAGTCTCATGTCTTATCTTGCCAGTGCAAGGATGGAGCCATCCTGGCATCTGTAGGGCAGGAGTTCCAAAGTCTGGGAACAGCTACCGATAAGGCCTTCTCCCTTGTTCCCACCAAAGAAGCCCAAGAAGGTGGTGAGATATAGAGAAAACCTTCTCCAGAATAGCTCTAGTGGGCTCATAAAGGGAGATAATGGTCTTTCAAATAGTCTAGAACCAAGACATAGGCCCTTTCTGCACAAGGCTGGTGAATCGGTTTGTGCTGTTTCTTACCGGATTTTCTGGGCTTGAAACAAGGTGGACTTTCCCTCATTTCCTTCCCCACAGCTACTGCGTATGTTCCATTCTGATTTGGAGGAGTGCAAGTTCATGAATCCACACTGCCTCCGCCGTGGCCACTCCCGCTACTCCCCTCACCCCGCCCCACCTGTCGGCTGTGATTGGCCCCCCCCTTTTTTTTGCATGGTTTAGTACGTCATTGCATACATCCGTAAGTCCATACAACCCCCTGGCCCCTCCCATGAGCCCTCCCCTGACCACCAATTCACATTGGTGCGAATGTACGTGTCTGCACCACTGTGAAAGTACAAATCAGATCAATCTGGAAAATTGGAAAACTGATTTCTTCCAGTTTTCAAATAGTGTGCTTTACCACCACATGGGGGTGCATTTAGTTGGAATTACATGCGGAACGAAGGTAAATAAACTGAACCTAGTCCGCTCCAAGGTGCAGAAGACCTCCGTGGCAAGACGCATTGGCCCGCCTTAATAATCGTGTGCAGAAAGGGCCAGATAGGTCTTTATAGATCGTCATGAGCACTTGAATTGTGCCTGGAAACAGACTGGGAGCCAGTATTGTTGTAGTAACAAGGGCCTCAGATAACAATTTTCAGCAGTTCACAGAAAACACAGCTCAGATGTAGCATTTAACTGAAATCAGAGGAATACCCTTATTGTACATGTTTGCCACACTTAATGTTCTCTTCCTTATCTCCTAGTTCTCAGTCAGGGATGACTGTACCATTGGGCAGCAGCCATTGTTTCAGGATGCCTTCATGAAAAGGCAGTAAATTGTTAGTTATTTAATTAGTAGTTGTTATATTTTTCCTGCTGGAAATAAAATAATGGCATCCATGGCTTCCACATCAGTGAGGCAATCCATCCACTCTAGATTTTAGTATAAATTTCAAGGTATCAATTAAAGGTGCTGAATCCTGTCTTATCCTTTAAAGTTCACACTAAAACCAAGAACAAACTCACTGCCCCACTGGCATGGAAGGCAGCAACTGCCATGAAATGAGGAATGATGCTGTTGGATGTTCTGCCTCCTGTTTCTAAATAATTTATATGTTATATAATTTATATTTAATTATATATGTATTATTTATTTAATTTTATTTATTATATTTATTATTATTATTATTTATTAAATTATTTAATTATTTAATTATTTATTTGTATTTAATTATATAATTATATAATTTATATTATAATTTGAGTTGGAGGGATAGTAGTTGTCACTTGGTGTTCTTCTTCATATAGCAAAATGTCTTGACTCGACTGTGTTGTCAGTGGGAGTCTAGCTTGCTAATTCAGAGACCAAGGCTGATAGGCAAATTGTTTGTTGTTGTTGTTGTTTTTTATTTTTTTTACCATGGGCAGTTGTCAGTATCATCTAATGAAAGTGATGTATGGGATCTGAAGGCATTTCTTGCTCTTAATTCTTTCAGTGTGTTCTGAATGGGTAAAAATGAAAATAGAATGACTTTGAAGATGCTGTGCTGAACTTTCTGTCAAAATCAAGGAAGCTTGAAACTGTCTTAATTGTCCAAAGACATCTGTTAACCAACCTCTGAATTGGAACAAAAGTGGAACCTATTTGCAGTGAACTGTGATAAAGAGAAACTTCTGTGAGCCATTTTGTTATTCAACATGGTGGGGAACCCACCTGTATTGAGTTTTAGGAGCCCCACTAATTGTCCTCAGGGGTCCAATTGCTAGCAAAATGCCTTGTTTTCCTGGCCAGCCTGAACAGTGAAGGGTTACATTGTCAGGAAGAAAATGTGTGGGGAAGATTCCTTAGGCACCCTGGTGCACAAGTAAACAAGTGTCGTGCAAGTAAACAAAGATGAACCAATTGATGTGGTCTGACATAAGCTTGAATTTGGATTGGGATTTCTCAATAGTTTATACCATAGGCACTGCATGTTTCTATCACTGAGTAACTCCTTCATGTTATCTGCATTATTATGAAATGCAACAGGTGAAAATTGAAACATGCTAATATGCATTTCAGAGATCAGTTTTAGGTCACCATGGACAAAGAGCCATATTAATGGCAGAAGACACGTTTTGCATAAGGCCTCAGGCTCAGTCTTTCCCAACACAGTAAAAGACTCCTACCTGAAAAGCTGAACTACTGTTAAGTATCTTGTTGGGCTATCTTGGGCTACCTTGTTAAGTACAATTTCCAAAATTAATGGGCTGTGGAGATAGTGCAATTGTTTATGACTCTCTGTGGGCCTTTCCATCCTATACTGTTATTCCACTTTCAAATCCTGTGGAATCTTGGGGTGTGCAGTTTAGAGATGGGCATTTAGAATTCTCAGCCAGAGAGCTCTTTGGCCTCAGTAAACTACAAATGCCAGAATTCCACAGAATGTTGGAAGTGGAATAGCACAGTAACAGTGTCGTGCAGAAAGGCCCTGCCATACAGAAGTGCATACCTCTTCTTATAGAATATAATTTTTCAAGTAGATTAATTCTCTTAAAACTCAGCTGTGGTGTTACCCTAGTGGCAGACTCCATCTCAGAGGGATATGAAATTGATATCAAATATGCCCGCTATGCCAGAGAGGTTGCCCGGTTGGGTGCGTAGACAAATAGGTTGAAGGACCAAAACTAGGTTAAGGCCAGGAAAATCCCCAGTCACATTTCCCAAGGAAGTTATCAGGCTAGACACATCTGCATGAACAAAGGGTTCTTAATCACAAATAGCCAACTTGAAGGGATTACTGGGTTTTCCCCAGGTTGAGCCACTCCGACTTTGGAGAATCCTACAAGGGCGAGGTCCATTTATATGAACCAATCATGCAAACCATCAAGTTGCTATTGTGCAGCATTTTTCCCTTTATTTTGGCTATTGTTCTTCCCCGGAGAGGACCTGCCCTTGAGGTACGTTCTGCTCTATAAGTAGTCCCCATTTTTGAGAGTCTCTTTGGAGAACTCCCCACCATGCTAGCAGACTGGCACTCTGTTAGTCGAGTGATCCTCTCAGCCACCTCTCTTTGCTGAGATCCATCCTTCTTGCTGCTTCTCAGACAGAAGACTTCCGGAAAGGTGCAGTATCACCATCTTTACACCCTCTCCACTATATCCCCTATCAGTTTTCACCTCTTTCTTTTCTCGATAGGCCTTGTGTGCATGAGTGAGTGAGTGCGTTGGTGTGTGAGAACATATTTGTTAATAAAATCCATTTATTAGTACAATTGTCTGGCTTTTTGCTTGGTCTGACCCCGTAAAAATTGGGTAGACGATCCTGCTGGGTTACCCTGCCCCTTGTTTTGCTGTAGCCAGTGCTCCACTAATTTCCCCAATCTTGGCATTTTTGGAGTGAATCAATGTGTCCCCCAAGAGACCCTCAGAAGTAAGAGGAACAGAGGAGTGGTTTCATGATCCTTTTGTTTCCTCGATTATGTGATATTTCTACCAAACCCGTCATCTCTGAGAGATAATGGTTGATTACACACACACAAAATAATGAAAATAAGATCCCCCAAAGAGGTGACAGCTACAGAAATACAAAGTGCTCAGAAGTAAATTTTGTAATTTCCCGACACAGATTTTGGAAGATAGCTCTTGGCAAGGCAACTCATCAAAATCTCAAAAAAAATAAAAATAAAATGAAACGTGTGAACCTCACAGCACTGAAGGCTGAGAAACCAGTGCCAAGTCTGAGCGAAGCCTGTTGTACTGCCAAGTGCTGCCATGATACAATGATGACTGCAATAGCATCTGTAGTGATGGAAGGACTTACTAAGTTTAGGTCCAATAGGAAATGCAACTCACGTTCTGGTATGGAAAGTATTTCAGGTATCTTATCCATGTCATTCCTTCTTAATTACTTCCTTCTGCAGAAAAGTATATCAGCTATTTGAAAGCTGATGGCATATAACAGCAGTGTTTATGAATTACTTAATTAATTAGCCATCTTTTTCCCTGTATGGGACCTAAGGCAGCTTATAATATGACTTAAGACAAAATATAGTTAAAACAATATATAATACAAGGTTTGTCTTTAAAAAAAAATAGACAATCCAATTAAATCAATAAAAACAGTTAAAAACACACTCAAAACATGGAAAGCATTAACATATAGCAGACCTCATTGACAGATCCTTCTACCACCAGCAATAAAAAGCTGAGGATCTGTATAAATAATCAATCAATCAATCTTTGCCCCGCCAATGAAAAGAGAGCAGAGAGGGGAACAACTGAGCCTCCCATGGGAAGGAATTCTATTACCTGGAAGCAGTCTCCAAGAAGGTCCTTAGTTTCCAGTCAGGCATATGTGTGGTGTGAGAGTGAGCAAAAAGACACCATATTGCATGATATCAGTGAATTCCAATATTCATGCTCCTTTCATCATTCTGCCTGTCAGACAGACTGCCTCTGACAGTCAGTACAGACACCTTGTGGTTTGGAGGCTAAATGAAAACCTCTGAGCTTCCTTGCCCTAGTCTCCCAAGGGATAAATTGCATTATTAACCTTGAAAAGTAACAATAACAAAAATCCTAGAATCCAGAACCATTCTGATGTAGAGCAGTGATTCTTGGGCTATTTGATGTGTAGGACCCCCCATTTCTTTTTCCCCCATGTGCCAGGGAATGGCATTGCTTTTATGTCCATTGACTACAACTCTTTCTTTCCTAGAAACCTGGCAGGGACTGAGAACCAATGGCTTGGTGACCAGAACTGGTCCACAAACTACCACTTTGTGGATCGTTGATGTAGGAGACAGATGTAGGAGACAGCTTTTTATTGGGCCTCCTGCAAAGAAAATCAGGTGCAAAACCCCTTTCACTCACGAAGCTCACTGGCCAGCTTAGTCAAGTCATTATTCTTTGGCCTTTTTCATTTCACAGGATTGTTGGGAGACTCTGATGAGACCAGAAGAACATGAACACTATCTTCAGCCTCATGGAGAATAGGAGGGCTGCTGCCAAATTCCCAAGCAACTAGAGTGGAGTATGGCTTCCCACAATTCTAACATGAAGAGTTAAGTAAACGGGTAACTCTGTAGCTCAAGTACAAAGCAGAGTTTTATGCAGCTATACAGAGTAGAATGGGAGTAGAACATGCATTTCTATCCAGGAAGACCCAGGTTCAACCTCTTCAGGTAGGCTAGGAAAAAACTCTGAAGCCTGAGTACAAAAGAGCTAGAAACATGATCTGATCCTATTCAATCCCAAGCTAACAGTGCCCTAGACCCATGGTTCTGAGGCCCTCTAGGGCAAGGCACTGGAGGAATAGGCAACTTTTGGAAGGAGAGCTAGGTCTATCCTCTGGCTAGAGTTGTGTGCTGCATTCCTGCCTCCTCCTCTGGTGGCAGCACGCATGTGAAACACATAGCTAGGGTCTCCTACTGCCCATTGGCACTGGCACCATTCTTCTATTTCTTTGAGAAGGTCTTGGTTACTTCCTTGCATGAGCACCAAGGCTATCAAGCCACTCATGCAATGGCCCCTTGCACAAGTAGTTTAACACTATAGGAACCTAAACTTACTTCTTGACTTAATCCCCCTACCCCACTGCCATCCCCTTTTCTTTGTTTTTCATGTCTTTTTAGGTCATAAGCCTGAAGTGCCTGTCAGTGCTGATAGTACTGGGTTAGATGGACCACTATTCTGACTTAGTATAAGGTAGTTTCCTTTGTTCCTGCTTAGATTCTCCCCTACCCAATCCCAAAAATAAAAGTAAGAATTTACAAGGCATTTGATATTATAGGTACCAGTTTATGCCTTGATCTTTGACTTTCATGTAAGAACATAAAAAAAGAAAAAATAAGTCTGTTTTCCATACCAATTGAAAAGCCCTGAAAGAACTTATTCATCTCCATGTGTGCAAAAAAGAAAATACTTTCCAGAAAATTGAGCAGCATAAAACTTTCACAAAAATAAATAAAAACCTATGATCAAATCTTCCAAATTCCATATGCATACTGTGATGTGTAAATCTAATCTGGCGGCTTTTCAGATGTTGTTTCCTTCCCTTTCTGCAACAGAGATGAGATCTTATTCATCACACCTTGATTTCTCTTATGCTGACCACTGTGAGCTGCACTCACACAGAATAAGCAATTGTAAAGAGAGCCAACGTTAACTTTCCAGCATTTGTAATTAATTCCTCTAGATTCACAGATGCTTCATTTAATTATTATTGTCCAACTGGGACACATTAGGTGCTATTTTGTAATTTACAGTTTATCTCGAGGTCACATACCTAAAAGGACTCTCAAATATTCTGATGAATGTGAGAAGAGAGCAGAACTGTGACATCAGCTCCACTATCCATGTGTTTATAATCACAGCTTTAGAAATCCTTTTCTCCCATTCATATTGCTCTCTGCATAGAAGTCAGGGCTCCTGCCTTTGAAGGGTTCAGAAAGAATCTTCCACATGTACACATGTGGGAACTCACATCAAAGGTGTTGTAATGACTGTGTATAGAGCAGGGCATTGCCTACTGCCCTGATCCTAAACACTTACACACAGAGACATTATTAGAGCTTCTGGACACGGTTATGATCTTCTTTTGGAAGTAAGATTCAGTGATGGGCAAGTTGGTAGGAAAAGGTTAACAGCTGAGTTAATCATTGCTGTGCTCAGAAATTTAATTCATTTACATGTACCAAGAAGCAAGAACATCCTGACCCAGCCACTAGAATGAGAAGCTGCATGCTACCAAGGATTATCACTTCATTTTTCTTGGGGAGTTGGCTCTTAGACAAGAAGAGAGAATTTCATTCTCTACTGAATGTCAAGGTAGTGCGGTTTTTTACAGGAAAGACTCTAAAGTGTTGCACTTCAGCTTCACAGCTAGATTACTATTTTCCCAGGTGTGTGATTGCATTAGAACTCCTGCCCCTCCTTCTTGGTTTTAAATTGCTTCAGTACTAGCCCTGTATAAGCATATCTATTTGAATAATTTTCATGGATATCTTGACATATTGGTAAACATCATTCAAATAAGTAGGTCTTGTTATGTTTATTTGCAGTGCATTACAATAAGCTTTTCCATTCAACACAAGCTTTGGATTATTTGAAAAAAATAATAAAGAAAAGTGAAGTGTAAAATCTAGCCAGCAAAAAAGGAAGGGCCATTCGGTGGGATCTTGTTTATTGTGCAAAAGGACCATGATTTCCTTCCAGATATTCATTCATTCATACAGTCATAGGATCTTAGAAATGGAAGGAGCCCCAAGGACCATTGTATCCAATCGCTTGCCATGTGGGTAACTACAACTAAAGTGCTCCTGAAAGATACCCATGCAATCTCTGTTTAAAGACTTTCTAGATGGAGAGCTCACCGCCTTCCATGGCAGGGCATTCCATCACTGAACAGTGTTTACAGTAAAGAAGTTTTTCTCAGTGTTTAGATGGTACCTTTTATCATCTTAATCCACTGGTTTGTGTTCTGCTTTCTGGAGCAGCAGAAAATAAGCTTGCTCTATCTTTTATATGACATCACTTCATATAATTAAAGATCAAGGTCATGTCATGTCTCAGCCTTCTCCAAGCTAAACATATCCATCTCCCTAAGTCAGTCCTTCTTCCTTCCCTCTCTCCTGTCAAATGGTGTCTAGTATTTTACCAAAACTCCAAGATCAGCCAACTAAACTTAGGCCATTTCCACATGATGTCATTATCCCGCAACAGCAGTGGGTTGTTTCCAGTCCAGGAGCTGTGCTATCACATGACACCATCACTATCCAGCTGCTATCCCATTCCAAGCATTGCAAAACCACCTTATACCATTTCCAGAAAAGTTCCGTTAAGAGCCTCTTTTAGTGCTGCAATCCCATCAGCTGGCTCAGTTCAGTACCGTAATAGCACATGATAGATAGCACATGGCAATGCTGGGATTGTAAAAGAAGAATGCGTTAATGCAGTATGGTACAGAAAGGGACTTCAATGTAAAACAGACAGTAAGGTGCCTGTTCTGAGGTTAGAAATTTTGTTTCAGTTACTAGAACTAAACAGAGCTCACAACATCTCCATAGAAAAGTCCATTCCTGATCATCCTGATCATCCCAAGCCTTCTTCATCCCAGCAGCCTCATATAAACTAGCACAGATAGTGTATTCAGAGTGTTTGCTTTCTCCAGTGTTGATGCACTTGTACATTCACTTAAACTATAGTATCATTTAAACTATAGTATCAAAGCTATGTGAAGCTCTATCAAGGCCTCAAAGTGAAGCCCTCAACCCTACAAAAGTATATTTGGTTCCAAAAATGTCAAATTGTATCTTTAGAAGAAGCTTTCGGGGGGCACACTTTGCCATTTTAATGCAATCTCCACAGCCTGCTCTAGGCCAAAAATATCTTATTTTTAGGAATGGCAGTGACTGGCAGTTTTCAAGATATTTTGCTGCCTGAGGTGGAACTGGAAATGATGGCCCCAACGACTGAAGGGAAAGTGCAAGGTACCTAAAGCTAGCCAAATTATTTTCACACCTGAGGCAGAAAGTCCACTCTTTTCCTGACAGTAAAAATAAAATAATGAAGAAATATAAATTTCTTGTCCATTCATTAAGCCCCGATCTCATACCTTTGACAGATACCTCACCCTGCCTAATGGTAGGAGCAGCCCTGTGACCTGGCAAGCAAAACAGTGAGTCATCAGGACTGAACTTACAATTTGTTTCTTGCCTGGAACTCTAAAAACAAGTCCAGTTGTCAACTATCCGTCAGGCTCCAATGCAATGGGCTGCGTTTGTGGGCGATAATGATAAGATGGGTGAACAGTAGATAGTGAAAGGTCTTGAAATACCTGGAGATGTGTAAGATATATAACTCCATCCACTATGCTCTACTAGTTCAGATGAATGATGGCAATTCTAGATTTCAGTCTAATCTAAGCCATTCACTTTTAAAATGTTAATGAAAGACAAAGATACACTATAGTTTCTCATCTACTTTATCTTCACCAGTATTAGAGAAAATGTCTTCATCACTTCACATAATTCCTTGGATCTCAGTACCACTAAGCACCCACTGAGGGAGTGATAGTTTATGAATTCATTATCCTCAGATAACAGAGGTAATTGGTCACCATACTCTGTGCCTTTAATCAGAAAACTGAGTTTATGCGCATCAACGAACATTTAGTAATGCATTCCCCTGCCAAACTTTGTCATAACACCAGTTTATAAATGGTTTTATGTGAACAGTTGTTACAGTCTGCCCTGCCTGGGTTTGGGAAAGATGAGGTGATGAGTCACCAGGAGATAAAATTGATTTTCTACCCTTTTTGCTAGATAATAATACCTAACATTCGTCTTAACTTATAAGATCAAGGCTAGGATCTACAAAACAGCCTGGAAAAAATTCAAGATCAATATTATGCATTATATTCCAGCTCTATGTGATCTGTAGTGAAGTTAATGCTACATATACAATTCAAGGGTGGTAAAAACAATTTAGCATTTATTTTCTTTGAGCATTTAATATGAGACAAGTGAGCTGTACAAAAATGCCTCATCTGCTGTTTCAATATGGAAGCAGCATTCGCTATATAGAGACAGCAGTGTGCAAGATGCAAATGCCATGCATGGATTCTAGCATTGTCAGATTTTCAAAATAGCAATAAGGGGCAGTCAGAATTCATGACATGAAGGATTAACAATCAGAAAGCAGGAAGCAATAAGTCTATGTTCTACCTAAATGTCAAGCAAAAATATTGACTTTAATTGACTTAGCTATGTGTTTCTCTGGGGAAAAAAATTGACACATCCACATCCAAAAATTACACAAGGCACACATTTTTGTTCTTATGAAGGCCCCACATTCCCAAATATGGGATTTTTGGCATTTTGTTTTTTTTTTCCTATACAAAAAGAAAAGCTTTCCAAGCCTCAAATAGAAGACATCCCTTATAAAAAGGAACACCGGCCAGTCCTATAAGGAACAAGTTTTCTGGCTATCAAATAAGGGACATTGCTTATAATAATACCTGGCAACCCTAATGGATTCAGAATGACTTGACGTTCAGCTCCATTCACTAGACACAATTCCCAGGGACAGTCAAATTATCAAAGAATCACGGAATCTTAGAGCTGGAAGGGATCAAAATGGCCATCTTGTACAACCCTGTACCATGTAGGAAGCACTCCTGAAAGAACTGTGCCACCATTATTCATAGTGCAATGTACATTATACGTTGTGCATTATACATTATACATGTACATACACTAAATGTATATTATATACAATGCATAATACATTATATGAACTTTTGAATTACAAAGGGAAAAGAACAAGAGAACAGATAGATCTGGCTGCAGAATCTGTCTTCCTATTGAGCACCAGGATTGTTTTGGCTGATTTGGCTATATTACTGAATGTACCTTTCCACCTTCACTGTCCCTCCTAAAGCTGTATGCTCAGTGGAACAGGATGCCCATCCCAGATAGGCGTGCACTGTTCTTTCATCAATTGTTAACCCCAGGATTCCATAGGATGTTGAAAGTGGAATAATAGCACTATAACAGTGTAATGCAGAAATGGCCTTCTGGTAGTATTGCTCAAACACTTTTGCACTTTAACTGTGACCATTTCCACACTACACTGTTATAGACCTATTATTCCACTTTCAACATCCAGTGGAATCCTGGGATTTGCAATTTAGGGAGCGGCATTTAGATTCTCAGCCAGAGAGCTCTTTGACCTCAGTAAACTACAAACCCCAGAGTTCCACAGGATGTTGATAGTGGAATAATAGCACTATAACAATATAGGATGGAAATAGCCTATAACTCTTGAATAATAACTAAAACTAAATAATAACTAAAGAGTCTCAGTGGAAATTGATGAAAATCAATTTCTGAAATGCTGCATGAGACTGAAGGTGACATGTGGCCAGTGAAGGAGGAAGAAAGAGAAGGGAAAGGAGGGGAGAGAAGGAAGGCAAAGACAGCAATGATATTTCAAGAAAGAGACTGGATGCAACTCATGAATAAGCAGGTGTAGTGAAAGAAACATCTTGAAAAACTTTGTACAAGGATGGTGAGGATGACATTTGCAAATTGTCCCATGATACTAACCTTCTGGCCCTGCTATGCGTAATTTCTTAGTTTGTTTCTTCCAGAAACCTCTGCAGTTTCAGATGTTAAACTTGTATAACCTTGGCCCTTTCCACAGATTACCGGATCCTGGTGGTGTCACATGGTGATCCTGGAAGAGTTTGTCTCAAGAGAGGACTATGACAGGAGCATTCCCCTCCACACCTGCTGCCTGCGGGAATGGAGGAGGTGTGATGGACATGTCTTTTCCTTCGGCAGTGCAGCTGGGCACTGTCCCAAGCTGTGCTGGGGAAAGAAGCACAACCATTGAGCTTCCTGACTCTCAGCAGCTCAGGTAAGTGCAGGAGAGTGACATGACTGCCGGTCATTGACAGGAAGAACTTGTCAATGATTTATGGTGCAATCGTGCCTCCTGGGGACAGGGGAATGACGGGACATGGAGAATGTCATGCAGAACCGTCATCTGGGTCCTGTACTTCTCCCATCTCTAATGCAGGACACCAACATCCTGCAGAAATGGCCCTTGATTATGTTTATTATCACCTCATGCTTGGCATGGTATTGGAACGTTGGGAGGAACTTGTACCAACCACCTGTTAAGACACATCCCTAACCCATGAGACATAAATATAGATAATCAGTTGTCAGAATATGCATTGTTAGTTAATTTGGCAACTAACACATTAGACACAGGTACCATTAATCAGAAGCATGGGTCCAGAGGACCTGTGTTATGGAAAGGGAGTGCAAGAACACAAGTAGTCCAGATAGGTTTCTGTCTATTTAAAAAAAACCCTGCAGAATTGCCCTGAGATAACTTGGAGTAGACGGAAAACCTGAAATCAAAACCTGGCAAGGTGATCCACATCATTGGCATAGGATATCTTTGCTGTTTCTTCTCTGGGCTCTCAGCAGCTAGTTAGAGACATAAGTTGCTTGGGGTGGGAAACATCCTTTAGGAACAGGCTTTGTTGCATTGTTGTAGTTGTTGTTGTCTTCTTTGAAGTCATTTCTGACTTTTGGCAACTTATCACAGGGTTTTCTTGGCAGGATTTCTTCAGACGGGGATTGCCATTGCTGTCATGTCTGCGGCAGTGCAGGCAGTTACTCACGAACAGCACAGCTCCTATGCACAAGATGAGAGTCAGAGAATGTCCAAACAGAAAGGCAGCCAAGAACAAACAAATCCAAAGGGGCAAATCCAAACCACAGTCCAAACAGGCAGAGTTCCAAGACAACCAGATCCAAGAGCACAACACAGAGTTTCAAGGCCAAATAGACCAGTTGCTGACGCTAGGAGGAAAGGTCAGCTGGATCCCTCTTTTGTCTATGGCTGCTGCTGCCACAGGTGTTCCCTCATTAAGGGTCGTTCACTATTTAAACGGGCTGAGCAACACAAACCCTCCCTTTCACAGCATCTCTGCTGCAAGGTAGGTGTGCAGCTATGTCTTCCTCTATTTGTTCCCCTGGCTCAGGCCCTTGTTGTTGTTCTTGTGTATTAACTCCCTCTGGACCAGCTTCTGGGGACACTTCAGCCTGTGGGGAAGCTTCTGCCTCGGAGTCAGAATCCTCCTCCTCGCTGCTACAGTCCCCAAGGTAGGGCATGACAATTGCTTTCCTCAGAGGCTGAGAGAATGTGACTTACCCAAGGTCATCCAGTGGGTTTCTATGAATGAGCAGGTATTCAAACCCTGGTTCCTCATTCCATCACTTAAACCATTGCACTATGCTGACTCTAGGTATACACTTTTCTGTATTTGACATTCATACAAAATGCCTACTATTTAATAAATTTGTCATTCCTTTTACCCACCAGTGAGTTGATTGTCTTCATATCCTAAAAGAACCAGCCTTGTTTGGTGTTACTACAAATACAATCAAAACAAAAATAATTAGAAATCGTTGAGATTTCCAGAAACATTTTTCCCATCTAGAGACAATTTCAGGCTCACTATTCAGCCCTGTCTGACATACAGGCAGCTGGGTAGGTTGAAATAATCATTTTGGGAGAAATTTGGGAAATAAATCTAAATTGTTGTTGTTGTTGTTATTGTTGTTGTTAGCACATATCTATATTCCTTAAATATAATGTCTGCTAAGAGTGCAGACCTTAATGTAATGTAATGTAGTGGCATTTAGGAGCCTGAGAAACATGAAAAGCCTTAGCAAAACTTAATAAGCTCAAAGGAAGAAGGTTGTTATTAATTCAATATGTAATTAATTATATTTTAATGTAAATCAATTAACTTAAATATAATTAATTACATCTTCAATGTAAAATTAAATATAATTCAATGCAAAAATGCATTTTAATGTAAAAAAACCTGTACTTCATTTTTAATCAATGTTATTATTTTGATTCAGAACTGATTAGGTGAATAGCAGGTTGTCCTATGAATCTGTGTCAAGATTTTTCTTTACAAGGTACGTAATTGTTCTTATTCACATTGATGTAGATCACGAACAGGGATAATGAAGCCTATTCAAGGCTTACAGTCATATGGAAACAGCATGTGTAATTCAGTATGAGAGTGGAGGAGAATAGCTTAGAAAAAAATTCCCTTAATAACCCTTTCCACCTGCATCCCACAGAGGTGAATGACATTGTTTGGTGGGGTAATTCTGAACAAAAGCAACAACTATAATATCCATTGGACAATGGATGAAGTAATAGGCCTTTTACGCTATAAAATTTTAGTGTTATTATTTCACTCTAACTGCCAGGGCAACATCCTATGGAGTCCTAAGATTTGGAGCTTAGGGAGGGATGCTTATAGTTCTCAGCCAGAGAGCTCTAATACCTCATCGAACTACAAACCCCAGGATTCCATGGGATATGGCCATGTCAATTAAAATGGCATCATAGTGTTATAATTGTGCAGTGCAGAAGGATGGGAAAAAATGTGAATTGCTATTCCTCCAACTGGAAAATATTATTAACTAGCATACATACCTGGCATTGCCCAGGATTTTATTTTCTCATAGGTAATACTTGTTAGAAAGATTTGAGATCCTGTGTCTCTAATTCCACAAACTGTCTTGTCCAGTACCTGTAACTTTTCCCCATATTCCTCATCCTGTATTCAGAGCTATTAACATACAAAGGTTGGATTCCTGAGGGAATACACTGCCCTCCTCCTTGCTGCTAGGCCTCACCTCCATAGCAATCAGCATAATCAAGAAAGGCACATTTGACTAAGGCCCAAGGGCTCTCTCACCGAGAATTCTAAAAGACCCTCCCTAAACTGCAAACCCCAGGATTCCATAGAATCTTCTTAGACAGCCAATCATATGAGGTCTTCACCTGACACAGCCAGTCAAATGAGCTCTTCGCCTCCTATCACAATGATATAGAAGCTCTTCTCTAGGGAACCTCCCCTTGCCTAGGAACAGTTGTTCATCTTTTACCTCCACATGCCCTGTCTCATGGCCTTTTTATTAAGGTGCCAAGAAGTTTGTGTGTTATCTTGCCCAAAGCCTTGAGCCTCTATGAAGGTGAGCTGGGACCTAAATACTCTAAAGACACCACATCTTAGAAAGTAAGCAGGGTCAATCCTGGCTAGTACTTGGATAGCAGACTACTAACAATTACCAGGTGTTGTAGGTTATATTTCAGAGGAAGGAACTGGCAAAACGACCTCTGAGTATCTTTTGCCTAAGAAAACTCTGTGAGATTCAACAGTATGTGTGAAAGGGACAACAGTGTGAAAGTGATCTAGGAAAAAACTGATCTAGGAAAAAGCCAAAGCTAACAAAATAAATTTCAACAGAGAGAAATGTAAGGTCCTAAACTTAGGCAGAAAAAATGGAATGTACAAATATAGGATGGGAGACATGCGGCTGGATATCAGTTCATGTGAAAGGGATCTAGGACCACAAGCTGACCATGAGTCAGCAGTGTGATACAGCAGTCAAGAAAACCAATGAGATTCTTGGTTGCATCAATAGGAGTATGGTGTCTAGATCGAGGAAAGTAATAGTACCACTCTATTTTGCTTTGGTCAGACCTCATCTAGAATACTGTGTTCAGTTCTGGGGGCCTCATTTCAAGAAGGATATTGGCAAGCTGGAGTGAGTCCAGGGGAGGGTGACCAAAATGGTGGAGGGTCTGGAAGCCATGCCCTATGAGGAACAGCTTAGGGAGTTGGGTATATTTAGTCTGCTGAAGAGAAGTTTAAGAGGGGACATGATTACCATATTCAAATATTTGAAAGGATACAACAAAGAGGGAATGGGCTTGTTTTCCATTGCTCCAGAAACTAGGACAAGGACCAAAGGATTCAAGCTGCAGGAAAAGAGATTCCACATGAAATTCAGGAAGAACTTCCTGACAGTCAGAGTTGTCTGGCTGTGGAATATGCTGCCTTGGAGTGCGGTGGTGTTACCCTGATTCCTGGGGGTCCCAGGAGGGACACCTAAATGCGCTCTCAATTTTATAAGTTGGGGAAATTAGCCAAGAGCACTGCCTAGCAATACGAGAGGCAGGGTAACGTAGCGAGATCTTGAACCCTATGTTTATGGGGTCAGGCCGAGTCAAGGAGCGCACAGAAGTTTAAACAATAAATGTTGTTTTATTAAAACACAATCTAACAGTGTATGCGGCACACTCACACAAGATAACTAAAGAAATAAAGGTTGGAGTGGGATAGAGGGATTTTTAGAGGAGTTGTTCATTTGGGTGATACTTCACCTGTCCTGAAGCCCGGTTGGAAGCGGAGAAGCTGGGGAGCGTGGATCTCAGCACGTGGGGCTGAGGGGAAGGCTCGCTGGACAAAGCAACAGCAAGGCGGGATGGAAGCCAAGAGCGATCCAAGGAAGCGCTCAAAGTCAGGGGTTTTTATAAGGAGAATTGTGACCGCAGGCTAGTTCGGACTTGGGGAAAACTATGGATTTGGGGCTGGAGACAAAGCCTCCGAAAGGTCAGAATTTGAATGACTGAATTATAGCCAAATTGTCAATAGGGCAGCCAGTATGCAAACATGGAGTACCTGAGCGCTGTATAGTCAGATCATCAAGTTGCCAGCGCGGGGCAGAGGATCTTTTGAAAGTTGCGTGCATACTTAATAAAGCTACTTCCCTTGAGGTCTCCTAAAGCTGCGAGTCGGCTATTTCTGGCCTGCCTGTATTGTGTTTGGAATATTACAGCGATTATCGCCCGAGCCTGTATGCATGCTTGTCCGGAGGCCTCGCAAGCACGTGGAGGGGAATGGGTATGTGAGGCCGAATTATTGATATCAAGAGATATCTTTATATCCCACAAGCTCGGGCTAGCCAGGGCAGTAACAGTGCAGTCTCCTTTTTTGGAGATTTTTAAACAGAGGCTGGATAGACATCTGTTGGGGGTACTTTGATGTATGTTCTTGCATAGCAGTGGCTCCTGTGGTCTATTCCAACTCTATTATTCTATGATTCCATGAGATACATAGAGTTGCCATAAGTTGACAGGCAACCTGGAGGCATACAAATGCACAACCTAGAGGCATACAGACTCACAGAGTCAGATTCCAACTGGAGATTTGATCTCTAATCCTTTTAGCTTCATAGAACCAAAAGAGGCAGACCTGAGGAAAACTCGCCACATTTGAGTATGGATTCAAATTCTCGTATTTTTTCTTAAAAAATTAACCCCAGTGATTTTTTTTTAAAAAAAAAATACTTAAAAAAATGACAGTTTTTTAAAAATCACCCCAGTGAACTTTTTGGTTGCACGACTTTCTGTGTATTTTTTATTATTTTTTACACTTTGGGACTTCTTCGTGAAAAATCTGCCTGCAGAAAAAGACTTTGAGCTTGTGCAGAAATTGGCATGTTTGCAGAGATAATTATCTGTTTTGCAGAAAATAAATTGTTTTCTGTGCAAAGCTTTTGAATGTGAGGGTTTCATGGGAAAAAAAGCTTTTGGAATGCAAAATATTTTATGTAACTCAGCCATTTGCTCAAGATGTGTGGCAATACCATTTCTCACAGAGACTGAGAAAATCTGAAAGCATTCTTTGTATTGTGGGTATAGGTGGAAAAATAGCCAACAGTACCCCTTCATTCACATATTCAATCTTGACTCACAAGATTTACATAAAATTCTACCCTGTTTCAAAATAGGCAACCAGTGAAACTCTATTGAGTGGGCAAGAGAGCACCAAGCCACAGAGTGAAAGGAGAGATATCAGAGGAATAGCCATGTAAACTTCACAAACCCACCTGCTCTGTGACCCATACGATGGTTTTGTAGCCATCCACTTTTCTTACAACTCTTAAAGCAAAACACAGCTTCACTCACCAATAAAGCTGGAAGGGCAAGGATTGAATGGTCAACAATCTGCAGAAGCTCACTCAAAATGACTGGAAGGAAAGGGGTTGAAAGCAAATACTGTTAATTCATCAGTGCAGAAAAACGAACAATGATGACAACTTTGGAGGTGGTGAGGGAAAAATACAGCCTACTTACTTACTTATTTTACATTGCCATACTTTGCACTGGGTGCAAATTTGAGTTGAAGCTCAAAATGGCATCTGGCCCTGCTACTACCCACCTCTTGTTTCCTGCCCCTGAAATTCTTCCTTAGAGAAGTGTGCAATGATAATCACTGGTGTGCAGACTATCGTAGAGACAGGAAACTGAAATTCCCCTACTCCTCGGCAGGAGATGAGGAGTCTGTTTTGGAGCATTATTCCGAGTCACAAAGTGTATCTTGCCTGAAATAAGCCTGACTCTAAAGAAACATCTGGCAACAAAGAGCCTTTATTCATCACTTTTTTAATCACTTTTTTTCTTAAATCTCTAGACAATATGTTGGGAAGCAGTGTTGCACAAGTGCAATGTGTCTTTCTTATCTCCCATTAGACATTTGAGGAACACTTTAGAACAGCTGAGGGATAGTGTTACCTCACTGGTAAACCCTGTCCCGAGGTCTACAATTTTGATATTAAAATATGATTCAATGTGCATGAGAGCTCACCCGGATGAGCACATAGGCAGCATTGGTCGAACGATCGAAAACCAGGTCAGGCCAGTACAATCCCCCGTCACATAGCCCCAAGAGACCTCAAGCTGTGCAAGCCCACAGTAAAAAAAAAGGTCCTTAGCCACTGAGGAGCCAACTTGAGGGGATTAGTGTGCTTTCCCCCAGATTGAGCACTGATAGCAATAAAATCCTATCAGGCAAGGACTATCTACATAAATTCACACCACAACCCAATGCAACTGAAGATCCTGAAACTTTGGCAACACTTCGTAATCCCATCATGCAAAAAGGAGTTGCCATCATGGAACTTCTTTTCTCATTGCAACACCCATTGTTCTCCCCGGGAAAGGATTAGCCCTCCAGATACTTTTCCCCCTACAAATAGTCCCAGTTTCTGAGTGTTTCTTTGGCTTGCTCCCAGTCATACCAGCAGACTGTTTCTCCGTCCGTTGAGTAATCCCCTCAGCCATCTCCGTGCTGACCTCCACTTCTTCACTGTTCTCCCAGACCAAGGAAAAGGTGCAGCTCTACCCCAGCTACAATCCCTTCAGTATTTCCCCTATCCGGTTTCCTCTCTTTTGCTTCTTAATAGGTCTTGAGTGAGTGTGTGAGTGATTGCATTGGTGCATGACACTTTCATTCAATAAAATCATTTGTTAGACATCTTTGTTTGGTTTTTGGCTTTGCCTGACCCCATAAAAACTGGGTAAAAAGACCCCGCCAGGTTACCCTGCCTCTCACATTGCTATTGCTTGTGCTGTGTTGAGTTCCCATTCCCTACCACATGGAGCACATTAAGGCATCCCCCACAGGACCCCAGAGATCAGGGTAACAATAGGGCTGATGTATAGCTGTCTTACATGGACAGAAGCTGAGGGCTCAGAGATATTTATTATTAAATATTGACATAGCCTTTCAGGGTGAGTGGGGATAGGAGGTTGGGTTCACATTGTGGGTCCATGGCAGGTATTGGCTTCTTTCCAATAACACACAAACAACCAGCCATGGCCACAAAAAGCCACAACTTTATTAGTTACAGCTGCAGAGGCTTGGCCCTAGCAGTTGTCCAGATCCAGACATCAGCCAACCTGAATGCCAAATGACACATGCCAAGCACCCTGTCCAGCTGCTGGGAATAACCAGAGATGAGAGCACTGGGATACCACCAGGGAGCAAGTGGGTCTGAGCTCCTGTCCCCAAACTGGCCATGTCTCTCCTTTTCTTTGCCCCCAAGATCTCATAAGGGGCCTCCAAGCTGATTATATGAGGGAGGAACTGCCCCTTATCCCCTGCAACTAAATCTGACCAGATGCCAAAACTGCCTAAAGTTGTGAGAAAAAAAAATTACACCATGCAAATAACAACAAATCCAGTAACATTCAAGGGTGGGAGGTCAAGGATGAAGTCCAGTAACAAACTGAGCCAGGGACTGAATGAAACTTTCATATTTTTTTAGGATGCAAACCTGAGTGAAAAATTGATGCTGTTGCTCTAGTCCTGAGTATTAGCAAACAGCTAAGAGCCCGCCACCCCCAGACTGGCAAGTCTTCCTGCTCTTGAGAAGCCTGTACTTCCCAGCCAAGGCTTCCTGAAGAAGAAATACTCAAGTGGGGGAAAGAAGATAGTGGCCATTTCCACACTAGACTATTATAGTGCTATTATTCCACTTTCAACATCCTATGGAATCCTGGGTTTTACAATTTAGGGAGAGGCCTCAAAGTCCCCTGTCTAAACTGCAAACCCCAGGATTCCATAGAATGTTGAAAGTGGAATAACAGCACTATAACAGTCCAGTGTGGAAATGGCCAGTGCCTGAGGAAGCATTCCTGCCTCAGCCCACAAAGGCATTATCTTTTGTATAACCTAAATATTTTTCTATCCCACCTTAAAGAACCTAAGAATACCTGTTCTAAACTGAATAACCAATGAGATGCATATGGGAAGTGCACAAGCACCAGAGTGTGTAGGTACCCTCTATCATGTCCTCAGTAATGGGTTTACTGAGTCTTAGGCCCTTTTTGCACTTTACCTGGTGCTGCTGGTGGCACGCAGGGATTGCGTGAAAAGCCTCATCTGGGAGGCACTTGCGTCCTCTCTGCTTCCCCTCCGTATCAGCTCCATGCTGGCTGGAAGGAAGCATGAGCACTCTGCCCCTTCCTTCTGCAGCGCAGCTGGGTACTTTTCCAGGCTGCACTGGGGGAGGAAGCACGATGGCCGCGTGTCTGGAGCCTCCGCACACAAGGTAAGTGTGTGTGGGGCACAGGAGGGACACACTATCATGCATCATTTTTGGCAATGAGTCAAAAATGATATAATGTGTGATCGCCACCTAATGGCCTTGGGAGTGTCATGCAATTGCAAGGACATCATGTGGAATGGTCCTCGCAATCGTGCGACACTCCCAAGGCCATTTCGCAACAGGACTGGCATGCCAAAAAGGCCTTACTGCCTTTGATATTGACATATATATTGCCATCATGAATAGGAACCACTGACAGCCTCTGCCACTATGAATTTCTCTAATTTCCCTTTAAAGCTAAGTTGGTGGCCATCACTACATTCCACAATATCTAATTCTACAGTATATGTGCTATATGAAGAAGCACTTCGTTTTTTTTGTTCTTAATCTCTCGTCAGTCATTTTCTTTGAATGACCTTGACTCTATTTGAGACTTGATTTGAGACTTGGAGCCTTTCCATACTACATTATTATAGTGCTACTATTCCACTTTCAACACCCATTGAGATTCTGGGGATTGTAGTCTACTGAGACCAAAGAGCTCCCTGGCTGAGAATTCTAAATGCCCCTCCCTAAACTGCAAACCCAGAGAGTCCACAGGATGTTGAAAGTAGAATAATAGCACTATAACAGTGTATGGCAGAAAGGCCCTTGGAGTAAAAGACTTAAATACATCACTGTGAAAATCTGACTAGGTGATGCCTTCTCTTGATCCGCATCTACATGAACTCTGCTCAGGCATTTGCTTATAACCTTGAAATGCAGCATTACAAATAATGTCATTATCAATGACACTGCACTTTTGTGGGTAACAAAGGAACAATGACAAGTGATGAGACACTCAAACATTTTCCCTTCTGCAATGAGAGTGGGAATTCTCATTTCAATCCTCTTCCCTCCTCCACAGGAAAAGAAGAAAAATGGGGGAAAAAACCTGACCTTGTAATCTTTAAGTAAATTTTCTTGTTCCCCTTCTCTGCTTTTTTCTTTGTTACACAAAATCTAATGCAGTATCCAAGAAACACATTCTCATGCAGCTTTGTACATCCTGTAGAGCTCTCAGAGCAGCATCCCAGAAATATTAATTGCTAGTTAGCATGACTATACCGACACTTTGCATGCCTGAAGTCATTAATTTCTATTATGCATGACTGTAGACTTCCTGTTTGTTTGTTTTACCACATCCATTGTCTTTCTGCATCACTTTAACCTCCTTTATTGGACCATATGTTTAATTATCAATAAGTAATTAGGAAACAAAGCTACTTTGATTTTACAAAGGAGGCTAAGCTGTTTCTTTTCTCTGCTAGATCCTGTGGGTTGGTGCGGGATTGGCTGTCGTTCAGCTTCTGCCTTGCCAACTGACTGCTTGGTTTGAGAGATCCGCTACTATCCCTCATATTTCCTGACACTTATGGCATTATCTCACCTAGAGTTGCAGTGCAAAAATGTTGTATGAATGCAGTTGCCCACCACTGCTTAATAGTTATCAATAAAACTTGTGACACTGCAAGGCCAGCAATGTATTTGCTTGCCCTTTTTCCTCTTGTCCTCTCCTTTCTTCTTTACCTCTCTGCCCCAAGTGACACTGTATTGTTTATTTTTTTAAAAAAAATGTTTTGATAGTTTATAAAATACTGTATTTTGTTCTATGCTCTTGTGAGCCTCCGAGAGGTATGCTGATGAATGCTAATATAAAATTTCTAAGAAATACAACTAAATAAAAAGATAGTACTCTCTCTCTTTCTCCATCTTTTTTTTTTTATGTCATGCAACCTGTGAATCTTTCTTCCTAGAGTACTTTAGTGGGTTCCTTTACTCTTACGCTTCAGACAAGCTGTTATTTATTTTGTCAACCTTTCAGTGCAGGTTATAGGTTCTGCCTTCATGCTTTTTGACTGTGGAATTGCTTTAACTTCCTCCTGGTTTTATTGTATGAAACTCTACAACTGTTGTAGACTTGTTGGTGCTTTTTTTAATCAGGTTTTACATATATAATGAACATGCAGTAAGTGATTTTGAGGTTATTTCATAAAGAAAACTGAGCTATAATTTTGCAATAAATAAATGAGTGACTGCTGCTGTAATGGAAGCTAATGAAATTGATATTATCACAAAAATAGAAATGTGAGAATGAAATGTACAGGGGTTTGGATAGTGAACTAAGTGGGGTCACACCCACATAGAAGAGGCTGAACCCTTCCCCTGAGATTTGAGCATTTCTTGAGGCAGTTTCCCTTTATGAGATGCTAACATACACAGTTCTTTGATTTCCTGACCTTTTAACTACAACTTAGCAAGAGAGGAAAAGGACTTGAAGGAATGTCTCAACTTTAACTTAGGAGGAAGCAGAGGGGGTGTGGGAGGCAAGAGCATACAACGAATGCAAGCAGCCATTACTGCTGTTTGGAGACCACATTTTCCAGCTCTCAGCACCCCTTTGCTCCAGATTGCCAGTGGTGAATCACACCATACTGTGCAACCATCAGAAAAATTAGGGTCGTAAGGAAACAATTACCCAATTTTACAAAAGCACCAGCAACCCAATTCTTCTGAAGATCAGGTCATTAAAAACTGCTGTTAAGAGGTTGGAGGGTGGGAAACAACATATAGCCACACCAATTAAGAACTAGCATTCAGGAACCTTTGTACATGTCTTAATTCCAGTTATGTCACATTCCAGACTCTTTAAATGCACCATGAGAATTAATAGGTTTCAAGTAAACATTCTTTTCTCCAGAACTGCTACATCAACTATCTTCTGTAGCTGGATCTTCTGTGGCTGAAAATTATGTTTGAGAAATGCATGTCCTCACAAATGATAGTCTATATTCCTTTAAAAAAAAAGTTTGCAGTGTGGGCAGACAGCTGACAAAAGGTGTATTTTAATGACGAAATTAGACCAGATCTCTGTGACAAGATCACAAGCAGAGGGAATGTATTCTTATGACCACATTGGGCTATTAACTCAGTAACAACCTGCTCTCTGCTAATTGGGAACAAATTAGTGCTGTCAGTAGAATACTAAGCTCTTATCTCTTCCTAGAACATACCATACATATTATCTGGCCATTCTGAACTTTTCTGGTTATAGAGTAATTACACAATAACCTCCTCCACAGGTATGCAAAGGGATTTCATAGTAACAAAGGCCTGTTCCTAGACACTTCACTCCATGCATCTGATGAAGTAGACTTAAGTCTACAAAAGCTCATGCTACCCACTTCTTTCTTTCACAAAGGCCCTTACTGTATGATGCCCCAGTTGTGCAACATCCCAGCAGGATCCCAGCAATGCCATTGCCACAATGGGATCAGGACCTGAACGCTCCTCACCGCACTCGGTGAGCTGCCAGTGGATAGGTAGTGTTAGAGACATTCTTCTCCCTTCTGCAGTACAGCATGAATGGTGAGTCCCTTTCCCTGCCTCTTCCTGCACTGTACTGTGGAAGGAAGCATTATCAAGCACTTCTACCTTTGCTGCACACTCGCAGCTGATGGGATTGTGGTGGGAAAGAGGACCATTACCAGATTTTTTTCCAATAATGGCACACAGCTCATTTACAATGCATGGGGATGTGACAGCACCTGGTCAGCAATGATGTCATGTGAAAGCACGCATCCCAGTCCAGGAGCAATGCAAGATCCGTTTGCATGTTGACCCAGACTAACACAACTATGTCTTTGAATTCTCCTTTGCAGGTTTCTGTCTCTGTATGTCTGTCTCTCTTACAACAATTAAACAGGAATGTGCTCTTGCTTTTATTAGCCTTTTTCAGAACCAGGAATGTTGCTGCTTGTTACAAAATTCAAGTACCACATTTTCCCAGTTCACCAGGGCCAACACTTTTAAAAAGTAGCAGAAAGTGTCCAAGTGAATTACAGTTGGAGGAGGTAGTTAGAAGAGAGAACCGGAAAAGACCCCTCCAGATGGGGCAAATGTGTTGAGAGGTTATAGTATTTGTTGCTGTAGTTTTCATTTTTTTTCCTAAATGAGGAAGAGGGGGAGGAGGAAGGGGGGAGGAGGGGGGAAGAGGAAATAAATATTTTTAAGAACCCTTTTCTGCAGTTGCAGATGATTTCTGGTAATTCAGTAGCATCATAGTATTTCCACCAAAACTTTGTTTCTGAGACACATGGGAACAAATAAATATTTTTCTTTTCCTTTTTCTATCTTGTTTTCACAATAATAAATAAATAAATAACATTATAGTGCTATAGTGCATCAGTGAAATTGCACTTTTGCACTGTAACACTATGAGAGTTAAACACACACACGCACAACACAGGGTGCATCCAGACTAATTTATCTGATTTACAATTTTATTTTCTAGATCCACACAAATTTTGCTCATGCCAGAATATTTCTTTCAGCTTCCAGTATGGTCTGAGTCTTTTTATACCAGCTCCCTTAGTTGGTTTATTTTATCCAAGTATAAAATGGGAAAGAACAGGAACAAAATCTGGGACTTTTATTCTGTCTGGATGCACTAATCGAGGAGAAAACATTCCATTCCACCTTTGAAAACATTCCACCTTTGCGAATGACACTCTGTTTTTGTTTTGTTTTTTGCTTTTGTTTTTTGGTTTGTTGTTGTTGTTGGAAAAGCACTACAGCATATCTGAGAAATCATTACAAAGAGTTCCCCAAGGGGGAAAAAAAAGAAGCAAGTGGGTGGGGTGGTGACATCAACTGGGGAAACCTGGCAAAACCCAAAGAGCTGTATCGTGAAAACTATGCTTCCTTAGACTACTCTAGGCCATTTCCACACCGGGCTATTAAAACGGGGCAGAGCGACCTCTGACGGAGGTCTTCTGCGCCGTGGAGTGGACTGGGGCGGACTACTTTTTGTAGTTCCATACCTCAGTCTGGTTCGGAGCGACCGGAATTGGTCGTGCAGCATGCTTTTTAAAAACCTCTTTTAAGAGGTTTTTAAAAAGCACGGAGCGAGTGACTCCGTGTCGCTCCGTCGCCGCGCTCCGCTGCAGATTTGCAGGCTCGCACAAGTGCGTGCCTGCAGATCTGCTGGGGCTGGGCTTTAGGCTGGTGAGCTTCTCCAGTTGGTGGAGAGCCTCCACCAACCAGAAGCTGCAAGTTTGGACGCCAGAGCAGTGCGGAGCAACGAGCTCTCACTGCTCCTCGTCCCGACGGACTCTCTCGGACAATCAAGAAAGCCGGTGAGTTCCGTTTTCGCCCGTTTCCTTTCTTGCGTGTGGAAAGGGCCCTAGAAGAGCCTTTAGATAGATCCATGAACTTCTTCATGGTGGTGATGACCCTGGATTTCAGTCAGCAATCCCCCACAACAGTGCAACAAATTCATTGCATTCACATATCAATTACAGCAATTGTTTTCTCATGCAAACCACTCTACTTAAATTAATATAGGTATTTTATGCATATATGTGTTTTTTATTATTATCCTCTTTTTTGCCAGGAATATTCAATGGTTTCCAGGATGTGGAGAAACTGAGTTATACATAAACTCACCCTACCAATCACAGTTTATTCAAATATAATTTCAACCACCATGGCCACCTTATTTAATAATATTCCTAAACTTGTAAACAAATGCACTTAACATTGAAATTAAACAGAAGCCAAAACATCAGAGAAGATAGTTTTCTTTTTTTATAATCAGAGCAAAAATAGTAAGAGACTCAGCATGATGTAGCAGTTTGAGCATTGGATTATGACACTGGAAACCAGGGTTCAATTCCCTGCTGAGCCATGGAAACCCACTGGGTGATCTTGGGTGTGTCACACACTCTCAGCCCCAGAAAAACCCATGATAGATTTAGCTTAGGGTTGCCATAAGTCAGAAATTACTTGAAGGCACACAAGAAAATAACAACTAGCAAGTCCAACAGTGACCAATAAACTGGTACATTTGTTTACTCAGCCGACAGATTGTACTGCTGAAATATGACTGTTCCAGCCTTCAACTGCAGATAAAAGAGTACACAATTTTATTTGAAATGGACATCTATTTTGTCCATTGAGAAATAGAGAAAAAGGCTGTCTGAAAGAAAGGACTTTGCTCAAAGGTATTTCAAGGAGTTGCTAAAATTCTACAAAACAAAAATTTATCCTTCTCTCATCAAGGTGAAATACATTATCAGAATCTTTACAGAAGAACACACCTTTCAAGAATTTTGGGGTGGGGATATGCTTATGTGTTTGTATTTTGTTACAGTAGAGAAAGGCAGCATCATGTTATGGTAACAATTGGATTTTGCTCCTAGTTATTATTTTAGGGGCAGTTCCACATAAGAATCTAAATGTTAATCAAGTTATTGGCTTAGCTTAATTCTCAAACATCTCATTTAAAGGCCCTATGTAATGACATTTGCCAGTTTGAGGCATACAGAATCGCATTTTCATTCTGCTTTTGACCTTTCATACTACACAATTATAGCATTATGATTCCACTTTAACTGCCATGGCAAATAACCTATAGAATCCTGGGATTTAGAGCCTGGCAAGGCACTAGCGCTCTCTGGCTGAGAATTCTAAATACCCCTCACTAAACTGTAAATCCCCAGATTCCACAGGATGTTTTCATGGTAGTTAAAGTGGAATCATAGCACTATAATAATGCATGTGAAAACCCCCAGATTGTTCAACTTTTTTTTTCCTGCACGACCTTCCTAACTCTCTGCCCCAGGTATGCATCATGCTCTTTTCTCTGCTGATAAGCCACCAATTTACATCTTAGTTTAGCCCTTTTCAAATTGTTTTGGAAAATAAAGGGTCTTCTTCCTGTGAAGCATCTTTATTTAGGAATTTTGGAAGCAAGAGAATTTAAACTGGAATATTAAATAGCGACATCATTCATTATTGCCATGGAACTGGCTGCTTTATGGTGATAATTATGACAGCGGAGTTTAAAGAGCCTCACAAAAATAATTATCACATAAATTTTTAAGACATGAAGCTGTAATATAATTATGTAAGTGGTGAAACACTTTTCTGAGATAAATTTTGGGTTTTCTGCTGATTTCTGCAGAAAGAAAGAGAAGGTGGGGGTGGAAAGAGGGAGAGGGGGAGAAAGAACCAAAGAAAAAAAGACGGACCAGGAAAATAAGGCACTCGCATGATTGTTTTGAATTTATTTGCCTTTACCCTGATCTCATGTCCCTGCTTTAGATGTAGGAGGCTGGGGCTTTTACTTTCCAGCTCCTCTGTTCTGAACCACCGGTTGAGGAGATGGATCTCACATTGCCAACTGCCAGGTTTTCAAACATTTTGTGTTTTCTTTCCCACCAGTTGTGTGACTGCTGCTTTGTTTACTCACATGCCCTCCAGACAGCAAGAGAGTTAGTTCTCTTCTAGCAGAAACAGAAGCCTTCTCTCTTTGGGGGTGGAGAGCTAGAAGCCCCTTCCCAACTATTCAAGTCTGTCAGTGAAACAAAACTGTTAACTTAAAAATTTGTTTCAGCCTCAGCCACAGAGACAAGGCCTTGGGAAAAGAAATCACCCATTTCTCTTGCTTTCATTTTTTTTTCTTTATTACATCTGTCAGATTAATAAATATGTATTTGGTACAATTACCTACAAGGAAAGAATTGATTTCAAGCTTATTAAATGGGTCAGAACTACTGACTCCTAAGATTAGGAGTGATGTTTTCTTCTTGGCCACTCAAAATAGATTGTTGTTGCTTTTTTTACCCCTAGCTGTAGGTTTGATTCTATTGGTCAAATAATGCAGATGTAGAAAGATTAAATGATCATTTTTTTAATTTAATTTTATTGATTGGTCCTATTTGTAAGTGTTCTCTCAGTAACAGAAAGAGAATCAGTGCAGCCCAGCTGGAAATGCCCTAATTTTTCATAGTAAATGGTTTAGTAAAACAGTTAGGCATTTAGATGGGATGGGATGCTTTTAAATAATATGTCCATCTAATAAAAATAACTTGGTGGCTTATGTTCCACAAGACAAGTGAGTTTCGGTCTTCTAGTACTGGTTGTATGGTGCTTTCCACTACACTTGCATGAAGAACAATGATACCAAGCATTTCCCTTCGTTGTTTGATACATTCCTTAAGTCTGAATGCTCAAGTAACACCATAGGAATACTGTTGTTTTGCAGAATCAATCCATGTTCATTCACTGTTTGGGATGCAAACATTCAAATTACATAGAACTCTTCTTTGGGGTAAACATACTGAATCAACTGAGGTGGCATACAAAACAACAGGATTCTGTATGCACTTTCTCTATTAGATAGGCAAGTGTATGAGCATGATTGCAAGGGGCACCCTGCTTTGAAAGCAGTATACACAATTATTGTTAAAAGCCCAAGATCTGCAATTAGAAGACCAAATCATTTTCTGGCACTGTTAGTCCTGGCTCACACATTTCTGTAGCGTTTTTCTTACATGACAGTGGAGTGGATTGACACTGCACACCTACCATCAAAAAGTACTTGACACTGGCACTTCATGAGGATACTAAATATTTGCAGTCTGCCCCTCTTTTTGCTGAGAATGATTCTATGAAGCAGGACTTTGTATGTGTAGGCCTCCGTTCTGGTCCCCATATCACTTGCTCTTTGAAGTATATGGTTGAAGGGAGATACCACCTACTTGATCCTCCATTGCACAAAACCTAATGTAAGAAATAGGATGGAACATCATAGCACCTTCACTAGATTACTGGTAACTCAAGAGAAGAATAGTCAAGGAATGGGGGCAACTAAATCTATGTTCTTCTGCCTCTCTGTTTCATCAAACAGACATGTGTGTGTATATACATACACACACACACACACACACACACACACATACAGTAGAGTCTCGATTATCCGTCCTTCGGTCATCCGACATTCCAGATTATCCGACGTCGCAGCTGCTTGGGGGCGTGGCTGTAGGCATTTCCGCGCCCCCAGACACGCCCCCAAACATGGTGGCCGTGACGGGCAAGGAGAGAAGGGCGAGTGAAGCCTCGCCCCAAAACACGGCCCCACGAGCGGGGGTGGCGGCGGCGGCAGCGAGCAGGGCAAGTACCTCCAGGCCCCAAAACAAGGGCCAAAGCATGGCAACGGGTGATTTCAAGGCTTTTCTTAGACCCTCCGGATTATCCGACATTTTCGGCTATCCGATTATCAGCCCGCCTGTTTATGTCTGATAATCGAGACTCTACTGTATATATATATACATACATAGAGAGAGAGAGAGAGAGAGAGAGAGCTGATGCAAAGCCACAGCTTTTGCCACACTGCTGATTTCCAGGCAAAGACTCACATGACCTTTTTAGTTTTATACCAGCATAGCTTTTCTAGAACCCAAAGGACTAAAGTCAAGAATTAACATAACTAAATAAGAGCCATGAAATAAATGGGCCTTAGATTCTTCATGATTCATCTAAGTCCTGATGATGCCAGATGGACTGTTCTAACTGATCCTATCTTGATAAAGTTCTAGAGATGTGGTGTTCTAGTAATATGCAAATATACTATGAAGAAGTTACTTTGTAGGGGTCTTTATTACAAACACAGCGTGGGAAGTGATATGCTGGATCTGACCTGTCTAGTCCAGCAGTCTGTTTGCACAAGGTCCAACAGATGCCTTTGAGATACCTACAACAACTACATAAACACAAGAGGAAACTCTTAAGTCATATTCTCAAACAGCTGGTTTTCAAAACTAATACATAACAATTGTGTCACTAATATATAGCCAACATGACTAATAGCTGTTAATAATGCTACCTTTCAAGAATTTATCTATCCTCTTCTTCAATCCATCCAGGTAGGTGTTACATCACTATTAGTGAACACTAGATAGTGCACTTTTTCTTAGTCCATCCTGAATCTTTCATTAGTCAACTTTGGCCATTTCCACACTACACTGTTATAGTGTTATTATTCTACTTCCAACATCCTATGAAATCCTGGGGTTTGCAGTTTAGGGAGGGGCATTTAGAATTCTCAGCCAGAGACGTCTTTGGCCTCAGTAAACTACAAACCCCAGAATTCCACAGGATGTTGAAAGTGGGATAATAGCTCTATCACTGTGTAGTATGGAAATGGCCTTTGCTGGGATATCTTGAATGCCTGCATTTTGGGTGAAAAGGAAAGCCTTTTTCTTATGCACTTTTTCATAGAATCATAAGAATTGGAAGGCGTCCCATGGGAGCCATCAAGTCTAACCCCTGGCTCAATGAAGGATCTCCAACCACAGCATCCTTAGGAGGTGTCTGTCCAGACTCTTTTTGGAGACATCCATAGGAGACCCTGCCACCTCTATATGTAATTGGTTCCATTCCTAAACCACTCCTACTATCAAGAAGCTTCTTTAAGTGTTCATTTGTGTGCATACCATGCACATCTTTATATATTTCTGTCCAGTGATGTAGACTTGAGTCGACAGACTCAGGCTCAGATCAGACTTAAGTCACTTCAGTGACTCAACTCGGACTTAACTCGGCCATAAATGATGCACTGACTCGACTTGAGATTTGTATATTTTTAATGACTGACCTGATGCCCTTGGTGCAGTTAACATAACACATTCATCCAAAAACCTTACAACTTTGAACAATGTCTCCATCTCTTTTTGCCTACTAGTCACATGACAATCTCTCTCAAGCCCAAAGTGTGGGTACATTTCTTAAAGAGGAACAGCAAATGTGTTAGGCAACAGGCTTGAGGAGGAAGGATCCTTTCTTCTAAATCTTTTGCATTTTCAGTAATGAGGAATAAGAAGGATCCTACTGTCTACTTCCAAAGCTGCAAATGGCAAAATTGCAAATGTGGAGAGTCAACTCCGCTTAAATTGATAAAACTGAATTTATTTCTCTCTATCCAATAATTCTGGAATTTTGCTTGGGGTATAAAGTTAGCTTCCAGAGTTGAGACTTGACTTGAAAGTATCTTCAAGGATTTGCGACTTGAAGGTAGAGACTTGAGACTGACTTGAGACTTGGAGTAAAAGACATAAATACATCACTTAATCTGTCATTTCCCTGCATTCTGACCACACACTCCTTGCCCCTCACCCAACCTAACAAGCCTCAAATATTTTCTTCTTAGAGAAGTTTCTACAGCTCCTTGATCATTTTGCCTTGGTCTTCTTCCATGGTAAGTGGGGAGGGATAGAAGCACAGGTCAGATAAGGAGATTTTTATAGAATAAATAGCCCAAATGTCCAGGGTAAATCATTTGCATCCCAGAATTCTGAAGGATCTTGCACACAATATTTCAGAGCAACTGTCTTGACTTTTGAGAATTGTTGGAGAATGGTTGTGGTGGGTATGTTAGAATCACATATAAGATGGAACAGAATTGAATTTGAAGATCCAGGAGGCTAGATTGAAACCAATCTGCAGAAATTCCAAGGAAGAAGATTTTGGTTATCTGTTTAAAACTGGGAAAAAAAATTTTTATGGTAAGAGCTGTTTGGCAAAGAAAATAATTGCCTCGTGAGGCTGTGGGTTCACCATAAGCAAAAGTTGCTGAGCTTTTTCAGGAAATGTAGTTGTTTCCAGCATTGTAAATCCTATTTTGACTGTGGATGATATGGCTACAAAGCCAATCACAACAGTATCCCTTCAGGAAAGGAGAGAATACTACCAAATGTTAGCCCAAAAGACATGATGTAGTAGCTGAAATGCCTTTAGAATGCCACATGTGTGAGTTATTGAATTTTAGATAATGGGAATATATTTCGAAGGCTGTTTGTTCTTGCCATTTGAACGTAGCTGCCCACTGGAGAGTGCCCAGAGGAAGTAAAATGTCAGTACAGTGGACATTTGCAAAATGCCTTACTTTGCTGAAAGGAGCAGTTTTGCATACTGTGTAGCAGCAAAGCGTATTTCAAAGATAAAAGAAGGATTTCTGCCAAGATATCAAAAGAAACATGATGGTTAAATTAAAAAAAGGCTTTTGGACTTAACAAGATGGTGCAAAGGCCAAAGCACATCAAACTCTGGTCCCCTGCTGGTGGTATGCAAATGATAACATTGCAGTCGCTGTGGTCTTGATGAGGACAAGCCATAGTGGGAGCTATAAATAATGTATTTCCTCAGTCCTCTGATGCTCAGCACTCTCTGCCATTGGGAGCACCCTAAAAATGAACACACTGCATATCTTTAAGGACTGAGCCAGCAGCCTTCAGTTTACAACTGCACATTTCATTATTTGAAGAAGAGTTTGGATCACCATCCTTTCTTGTTGACAGAGAGGTTCCCACTGTGATTTGTGGACCTCACCCCTTCCACTCTGCCAAGAAATGACTGGAAATTAACCATTTCTAATAGATGTTTGTTCAGATTTTCCAAAAAAACCCACACACACTGTTTCTCATAGTAAGCAATTTTGGCAATCTGATTGCTCCTGTCAGCTCTCTGTTCCCAGAGAGCTTTAGGCCAGGGTCTATGAATAGGTGCAACTGTATCACACATGGCATTATCCTGATGCTAGACCAAAATCAATTGCCACCCAGAGCAATATTTTTTGGGAGGCTGGTTCACTATTACCCTTTCACTTCTGCACAAAACACACAGGTGTGCCCCAAGATTATGTTCTCTACAGATCAGGGTGTTATGATAGCTTACAGGTGTCAGCATTGCATATTGAGAGATCTTCTAGCTTAGTTAAAAGTATGGATGTATAGGAAGAGTTGGTACAGAGAGGGTGCAAACTGTGCTCAGTTGTGGAATATCCTCCCAGTGCAGGTCTGGCTGGTGCCAGTGCCAGTTTCATTCTGACACCAAGTAAAAACACAACTTCTTTCTAACTTTTGAGACTATTCAATCTGCACATGTGTATGGTTTTCAGTTGCCTTAAGCTGTTTTAACTGTGTTTAAATTGCCTCATTTTTTTAAAAAAACAAGCTATAATTGACAAATAATAAATGAAAATATAAAAATTCAATTTGTCAAATTGTTTCATCTGCTTTTTATCAGTTTGATTTTAATAACAGAGTACAGTTTTGAATTGTTTGAATTGTTTTTATTCTACATTGCCCTGAGATTCCAGAATACAGGGCAAGCTAGAAATACTTAAATAAAAATATATTCTAGAAGGTTTTTTTGTTGTTGTTGTTTTTAGTGTTTTTCAGGAAAAGAAAAAAAAGAAAACCAGGCTTCCAGTTTGCTAATCTTGTGTTAAAAACCACATTTGTGCCACTTTGGTTGATGTAAAGATGTCAAGGATTAAGAAATTAGAACAGGGATTCCTCTACATAGACAGACAGACAGACACGCACGTACACATTTTCCCAGAAAGAGCAAAAGTGAAACCTTTGTAATATGGTTTTACTTCCCCTTCCCATTCATGCTACATGGTTAATTACCAGCTCCATATAAGGCAGAGTGCAAAGTCCATTTATTTTAATGTGACTTTCAATGAAGCAACACCTGTCAGATGGCTCCCATGATGGCACTTTTCTTCCTGTGACTTTTCTAGATGGCTGGTCAAGCAATGCAATATTCCCAAGGTAGACTCAGAGACATTTTTCAGTTTAGTAGTAAGGCAATTGTGTGTGTGCATGTTCTCTCTCTATATCAACTGAACAGCACTGTTTTCAGGTAGAACCTGGTCCCCAGAAAGACACAGTAAAAGTGGAGTGTATTTCATGAAATGGTAAGAAACAGCTGTTTTCATGCATAAAGCATTTCTACTTCTGCCTTCCTTAGTGGTGTCAGTTTGAATGGGAGTGATAAACAACATCCTATGGCAGTTAGAAAAAACAAAGGATCTGAGCGTAAAACTCAGAGGATAGTGCTGGAGGCAAGAGTGGTATTGGACTCTAAATTTGATTGGAAATATGAGAGAGTACTGGATCTGTCAAAGAGAACAATTAATTGTTAAGACAGAACAAGAACAACAAGCAGTCCCACCCCTACTAAACCCTACACACAGGGTTTAGCACACATGCGCGCGCGCGCACACACACACACACACACACAAAGCATAGCTTTTTAATAGCTACTGGTTCATAATCAGCACATAGGCTAATGAAAGTGATCGAGAGAGAGAGAGATGCAGTTTAGAGTGATACAGAAAGAGAGAATGTGTGACAAAGCAAACAAATAGGAAGTCAGTAAATATGCATACTACCAGTTAGTGAGTGAAGGTGTGGAAAGGTTGGTAACTCTAACAAAATCAAGGCTGCATAATGTTAAAGTATTGCAACAGACAACCCTACGTGAGCAAACACCAACATCGGGATTAGGGCAAAAATGCTTTATGGGTGGTTGTAGTCCCTGAACCCTATTTCTGTGACTACCAAGGCCCTTGGCAGTCCTTCAAAGCACCTTCAAACCACCCCCAATTTTTCATTGAGATGGTGTTTTAGGTAATTTTTCACTCCCAAATGGCCCCAAATGCCAGAAAACCATCCACAAATCTAGCAGTTTAGCTCCCTTTCCAATAAACTCTTTTAAAAAAACCCCACACAGACCAAAAACTGTCACCAGAAGTGATAGTGTGTGTTGTCCATGGACCATTTCCTGGGGGTGGAAATGGTCCAGGCCCTCTGTGTAATTACTTACCCTTGCTCAACCCACACAGGCTGGCATCATGTCAATCGATGATATCACCAGTTAGACATGGGATCTTATAACTATTACCTATTCAATCATGGTTCCATTGCCTTGACTGTAAGTACCCCTGAAGCCCACCTTAAAATCCAGCCATCTGCATCAAGTTCCACAGTGCTGAAGAACAGGGTTATGAAGGATGACAAGTCCAGCTCCCACAACTGATCAGCAGTATGCCAAGGAGTTGTGATAGGATGTTGCAGGGGTCCCAGCTTCTGCTTGGTGCATTAGTGATCATTGGTGGGAAAGGGATGGACATATCATCATTCAGGGCCCCACTCACTAGCATTGCAGGGTTCTGTCCCACATTGTAGTCAGCTGTATTTTAAGGTGCGTTTTGGGGGTTAAATCAGGAGATGAATTGTGGCTACACATCTAAGGCAGAATCTTAGCCGTAGTCTTTATGGGAGTCGGAACCCATCACGCACAGTCTTCCAGAGTAAAAGACTTATGTGCTTAACATGTGGAGGCCAGTGATGCAAAATCAAGTTCAGCACCAGTGGGTCTGCAGCCACAGCAGTTGCTCAAATTGACTGGACACTAATGTCAATCAAGCTTTTTGCTGCTTTCATAAATTAAGCCTGAATATCACCAGAAAAAGAAGAAATTCTTCACCTCAAAAGAAAGTGCAGATTTTTAGTAAAATTGCTTGTGATAACTTAGATGTATATACCACACATTTAGAAATAATTATTGTAATTTAAGTTGAAGTAAAATACATCATAATGGAGAAGACTATCCGCACCAGGCAATTAGAATAGGGCAGTGCGTCCTCGCACGGAGGTCGTCTGCACCTTGGAGTGGACTATTTACCAGAGATCCGCACGTTAGTCTGCTCCAAGATGACCCAAGTAGTCCTCCAGCGTGTTTTTGAAAGACCGGAAAAAGCAGGTCTTTATTTTCCTGGAACGCGCCATTGCATTCCTGCTCTCTTGTGCAGATTTGCGGGCTCACACCAATGCGAGCCTGCCATCTGCGGAGGGCGGGCTTTAGGTATGGCAAGCTTCAGCGGTTGGTCAGGGCCCATGACCAACTGGAAGCCGCCATTTTGGAAGCCAGAAGCCACCATTTTGGAAGCCAGAAGCCGCTATTTTGGAAGCTGGAAGCCACCATTTTGGAAGCTGGAGCAGTGTGGATCTACAGACCTCGCACTGCTCCGATTCGCCCTGGACTAAGGAGGAGCCCTGCAGAAGGGCTTCAGGGACAGTCCGGGTTGCTTCGGACCCCAGAAGAAGTGGTGAGTAATGGCACAGAGCGATTCCCTCGCCTCGTGCGGAAAAGGCCTATGAACAGGTGACCTTCATCCTTGCTGTGTCTGCTGTCCAGGTGCTAGATGTTGATGGGCAACTTTAAGGCCCATCCTCTCTATTCTTATTCTTGGGTTGAGAGCTGAACTATCTTTTACAGAGAAGATGCTCCTCTGTAATGTAGGACACATACCCATCCTGGACCTAAAGTCTTACACAGATAAGTAGGTAGGTTGGCTAATTCCTGCTTTGACTCAGATTGGTCCTGTCAATAATAATCACTTCACCATTATTAGAAAACCAAGCTGAAAATTTAATCCTACGTTAAACAGCTAGGAATCATGCAATCCTCTGGCTATGGTTGGATTATAGCTCCCAGCATTTCTTACCACTGCCTATGCTGGCTAGGGCTGTTGGAACTTACAGTTGGACTTTTAGTTGAACTTACAGTTGCAACAGAATCTGGAAAGCTGCATGATTGCTACCTCTGGGTAAAACCCCCATAAGCAGTTCCACTTGGGATTTGGTGGGAAAGAATGTATCAAAATACCAATAGCTAGCTAGCTAGATATGATTCTTCTGAACTACAGCTTTTTTGTCAACAGTATTTTTAAACTGCAGTGTCCCTAATGCTAGTCTTCTTTGATACTCCTGCATGACTTTCAAAATTATTCATTCTCACCTCTGAAGGATTTGTTCTCAAAATTCTGCTAGTGTTTAGAGAAAGCTATATTGGAAAAAAAAACATGTAAGCCTGGGTGTGGGTGTATGATGTGGCAGTTCTTCATCGCATTAATATGTCAGAGAGTAGAAGGAATGCCAATTACAGATGTCTCAGCAAGTGAGGCCTGGGATCCAATCCAACAGAAAACCAAGAGTATAATCACTGTGGGACGGATAGGAAAGGGAGTATGCCTCTTAAAAGGCAGCTGATTTTGTGCTAATGTGCAATCTCAGCCAAACCCCACCTAGCTGCTTCTGTGTGAACTTGTAGGAGGATTCTTTTGTTCTTTTCCTTGTGTTGGTGTTGAGTCAGTGTGCTATAAATCCCATTGGAACCACCATACCAGAGGATTGCACAAAGGCTCCCTAAACAACTGCTTAATAGACTACAAACAAAAGTTTACAGAGGCTTCATATTTAGAGGCCAGCGAAAGGGTGAGTTCATACCATCAAAGATCTATGTGGGTTGTGTCTTGCATGTGGGTCTTTGATCATTTGTCATGAAAGCCCACATAATAATATGAAGTATTTATACTGGGCAAAATCTAGCTAAAATTAAGCACTTTTAAGCCCTTTCTCCAAAAGAAGAAACTCTCAAAGAGACAGAACACTTCAGTTTGGCTTATTGCTCCTGTAGTGCTTCTTCAGTCCTCAAAGCATTCTATCAAAACAACAAAATGCTCAGGAATCTTTACAAGCCTATATAGTTAAGAAGCAAATAACAAACTAGTCTTCTATTGTTCTGTTGTTTTGATGAACTTATATCTGTTGAGTTAAAGCTGATTGTATGTATAAGCCAAATGGAGGCTTGCTCATGTGCTTGATCGGGTTCTATTGTTCTTTTCTGTGTAGGCCCAGATCCTCTGCCTCAGCACATGGTCTTGGGGAAGACATCTGCTGAGACAAAGTAAGTCAGAGACTTGGCTGAGGGAGGAGCTAGCAGCCACTAGCTCTCTTTATAGCTGCACCCCCAGTACCTGGAGCTTGGCAAATAGGCAAGTCCAACAGATATTTTTGCATGGATGTTTTGAGGGCAAGGCTTGGAGCTCAGTTTCAGTGACTACTTAAGACTATTGAACATGGAGGGAGAGAGCTGCTCAGTCCCTTGTAACAGCTGTTGTATGTTTGTGTTCTCACCAGAGGATGTGGCTAGCTACACCTGCAGCAAGTGCAAGTTGGTGTCCAGGTTGGGAGAGAAGGTCCAGCAACTTGAGGCCCTTCTGTTTCCTCTTCGGCATATTAGGAAACATGAAATTATTATTATTATAGCAATCTCCCTTATCAGTGATGATGAGGAACAGGAACAACAGCAATGGTGTCAGTCCTCAGAGAACTTGAAGGTGACCTTGGAACACTCAGGTCATGTCATGGTGATAGAGGATCCACTGAAAGGAACAGGTGCAGTGGCTTGTAAGCCTGACAGGATGTCTCCTTCTTTAGAGGTTTTTTAAACATGGTCATCTGTCTGGAGTATTTTGACTGAATGTTTGAGCACAACATGGGATTGGACTTGATAGCACTTGTGGTCTCTTCCAACTTAATGATTTGATGATTGTATGACTGGAGGAGGGCAAATGTTGTCCCCATGCTGAAAAAAAAGGGGGAAAAAAAGAGGACCCAAACAATTAGCGCACAGTCAACCTGACATCAGTAGAGCATAGAGAATAGATTCTGGAGCATAACATTAAACAGAAAGTCTGAAAGCACTTAGAAAGGAATGCTGTGACCTTTAAAGTCAACACGAGTTTCTCAAAAACAAGACGTGCCAGACTCATCTCATCTCCCCACCACCACCTTTCTCTTTTGGTTAGAGTTAAAAACTAGGTAGATGAAGGGAAGGCTGTGGAGGTAGCATATCTTGATTTCAGTAAGGATTTTGATATGATATTCTTGTAAACAAGATAGTAAAATCTGGGCTAAACAATGTTATTTTTAGGTGGATTTGACCAACCAAACCAAAAGGATATTCATAAATGGCTCCTTTTCATCCTGGAGAGAGGTCAGTAGTAGGATTCTGCTGGTTTCTGTCTTGGGCCCAATGCTATTCAAGACCTTTATAAATTACTTGTGTTACCCTGTGAACTGGGGGTCCCAGAAGGGACACCAAAATGTGCTCAACTAAAGGTGGGGAAAATTAGCTCAGAGCACTGCTTAGCATTACGAGAGGCAGGGTAACGTAGCGAGATCTTGAACCCTATGTCTATGGGGTCGGGTCGAGTCAAGGAGAACACAGAAGTTGAAATAATAAATGATGTCTATTAAATACAAGCAAAACAGTGTATGCGACACGCTCATACAAGGTAACTAAAGAAAATAAAGGTTGGAGTGGTATAGAGGGATTTTTAGAGGGATTGCTGGTTTGGGTGATACTTCACCTGTCCTGAAGCCCAGGAAAAATAGAGAGCGAAGCTGGGGTGCGATGTAGCTCAGCACGTGGAGCTGAGGGGAGGCTCGCCAAGCAAAGCGGCAGCAAGGCGGGATGAAACTCGGGAGCGTTCCGAGGAAGGTCTCGGAATCAAGGGTTTTTATAAGGAGAATTGTGACTGCAGGCTGTGCTGTACTTGGGGGAAAACAATAGATTTGGAGTTGGAGACAAAGCCTCCGAAAGGTCAGAATCTAAATGATTGAGTTATCGTAGCAATTCTCAGTAGAGTAGCCAGTATGCAGACGCAGAGTACTGGGGTATTGTATAGTTTACCCATCAAGCTGCCATCGCGGGGCAGAGGCTCTTTTGTAAGTAGCGTGCATACTTAATTAGAGTACTTGCCTGGAGGTCTCCTAAAGCAGTGAGTCAGCTATTTCTGGCCTGCCTGTATTGTAGTTTGAATATTACGGTTATTAACGGCCGAGCTTGTTTACGTGGTTGTCCAGTGGCCTCGCAAGCATGTGGAGAGGAATAGAGAAGTGCAGCCGAATTGTAATATCAAGGGATATCTTTAATATCCCCAAAGCTCGGACTAGCCAGGGCAGTAACACTTGGATGATGGGGATCATACTTATCAAATTTGCAGATAACACCAAATTAGGAGGAGTAGCTAATATTTCAGAGGACAGGATCAGAATTCAAAATGACCTTAACAGATTAGAGAGCTTGGCCAAAACTACCAGAACGAACTTCAACAGGGAGAAATGTAAGATACTATACTTAGGCAGAAAAAATGAAACAGAGAGATTTAGGATGGGCGACACCTGGCTTGACCACAGTAGATGTGAAATGGATCTAACAGTCTTAACAGACCACAAGCTGAACATGAGCCAGCAGTGTGATGTCGCAACTAAAAAACCCAATGCAATTCTAGGCTGCATCAATAGGAATATAGTGTCTAGACTAGACTATAGTCATGCCCAGCCTGGAATGCTATGTTTAGTTCTGAGCACCACATTTCATGAAGGATGTTAACAAGCTAGAATGTATCCAGAAGAGGGTAACCAAAATGGTAAAAGATCTGGAAACCATGCCCCATGAAGAGTGTTTTGTGGTCCTTTGGGATCTCTTCCAGCATTAAGATTCTATGATTTTAGCATTATCTCCATACAACAGATTGGGGCAGGAGAGAAAGAACTAAATCCAATTGCTTGTCGCAACTAGAGTAGAGCCAATGAATCAATGGTAGCTTCGTATGTCAAGGCTCATTTACTTTCCATTGATTCAATAGTTCTGTTTTGTTTGAGACTAGTAACTGGATTTAGGCTATCATGGCACCATAGCAGTGCCTTATATAGAAATAATAACTACTGTTACTGCTACTAGCACTACCACCATTTTTTTCCTTTCCTTTTCTTTTTTTTCATTTCAGGATGCTGGAAACAAAGTTGTGAGTTGAATTATTACTTCTTTGACTAGAACTCCCAGCATTCCCTAAGAACAAGGAATTCTAGGAGTCGTGATCCAAAAATTAACATTTTCAGTCAAAAAAATTGTTTCTAACATCCTGAAATGATAAAAGAATTGGCTAACACCATTATCAAGCTTCAGCAGTCATTGACCTGAATCATTTTTTTTCGCACACATAAACATACAAAACCCCTATTCTCTGCACAAAAAATAAGTTTCTTATGAAAGAAACCGAGGCCCTTTTTGCATGACATTTGCCATGTGAAAGGGCGCCTGGAGTGTCACACGATTGTGAGGAGCAATCTGCATGACACACTCACAATTGTGCGACGCTCCAGGGTAGGGCAGGCACCACTCGTGCACTTTTTCATTTTCAGCTTTCAGCCAAAAATGGTGCATGATCGCGCATTGCTCCAGGGCGCTGTGTGCACTTGCCGTGCGTGCAGAGCCTCCGGAGCTGTGGCGGTCATGCTTCTTCTCCCACCGCAGCCTGGGAAAGTCCCAGGCTGCACTGTGGAAAGAAGAGGTGGGGCTCTCATGCTACCTGCTTGGGAGCAGGCAGCTCGTGCAGAGCTTTAGCAGCAGGGATGCAAGGGCCTCTCGCTGGAGGCTGCTCACGCAATCCCTGCACCCCAGCGCTGGAAAAAGGTAAGGTGTGGAAAGGGCTCTGTTTTCTGTGCAGGAAAGGGGGGGGCAGGAAAAAACCCCCACTGTGTTTTCTTTTTTTTCTACAGAACAATTTCTCCACTACACTTTGAAACATTCAGATACAGGGAAATATATTCAGTTATTCCCATAATGGGGAGAAAACTGCTGCAATTATTCATCCTTGCACATGGGGATGAGATAATCTAGATGCAATCTGACTGAAATATCATTCTCATCTTAGAGCATGGTCTGGGATTTGTATGGCTTTCCAGATGTTGTTGAACTGTAACTTCTATCAGCCCTAGACAACATAGTGAGTGGTAAGAACTACTGGGATTTTCAGAGTCACAAGAACTGGAGTGCCACATGGCCTCCACCTCTGTTTAGAGCATATCCTCAAAAAGGTAACAATGTATCTGACAGAAGAAGGTGAGGTGAGAGTTTTGATATGGTTTAAGTGGCAAATATGATTTAATTGGCGCAAATATAAATTATACTCTGCTATGGCTGCATGGCCCTGCTGGCAAAGGAGAAAAACTGGCCAAACACACACAATGCAAAACCAGATCATATAAAACCTCAAGGCATATCTAGGTCATAGTCAAGAAATAATGAGGGAAATTCCAGCAATAATGAATTTGCAGTTAGCCTTCAACGACTCAACTCTAAGAGATAATAAGGTCTGCAATGTTTCTACAGAAAAGCTGATTGTCTTAGCCCTTCTTTCTCTGACCAATGAACTTCCCTTTTGTCTCCGCATCTGCCCAGCAATCAAGGAGACATCACAATTCCCATTGGCCTTTTGTCACCTCACACTAGGACCATTAGTCCATTCTGGATCCCATTGTCCACCCTCCAGACTCCATTGTTTACTCTGCCAGATAGCCATTACCAACTTTACCCTCTAGGCAGAAAAAGAATATTTAAATTCCAGTTTTGTGCTAGCCAACTCACAGTACACTGCTTGCTGCTCATGAATCTGCTGCTTCCATTTTCATTTGTGTACTGTCCTTGGACTCCTAGTCTAGGCCACAGCACTTTTTGCTTTTCTACTGGATTGATAAATATCACCCGCTTCATCCTAAAAATCTCACTACCCAAAACTTTGCTCCCTTTTCCTTCAGTTAGCCTTGTGTGACTGCAAGACTGTTTGGATCTTGTGTGTCTGATTGCAATTCCCCCAATAAAAACAAATAAACTTACTTTTGGATCTCTGACTGCTGCTTCTCTGCATCAGTAGTAGTAAATATAGGAGTAAGAGATCTCATAAGGTTCCCCTCTCACCGAACTTTTTCCACCACATTGTTTGTGCAACTTAGGATGCTGGGGAAGTAGTCATGACAGCATTTGCCAAAGAAGGATAACATGTAGACACAGTGTGGTTAGAGTGTTGGATTAGATGTTCGGAGATCAAGATACAAGTTCCCTCTGAGCCTGGAAACACACTAGGTGATCTGAGATGAGCCTAACCTATCTCATGGGATTGTTGTAGGAATAAAGAGGAGAGAAGATGATTTGTGTATCCTTTCTTCGGTTCACTGGAGGAAATGTGTGATTTGAATGCATCCTTCCCATCACTACCACCACTGCCTCCAGTATGTAAAATGGAAAGAAGCAAAGACAATCAGAGCAAGATGCTTATTATTCTGTTAAACATGTTATCATGTTGAGAGCTATTTCTCTGGATCAGATTGTTCTGCAGTAAAGAGCAGAAACTGTCACATATCATAAGAAAATAATGTGCCCTTTAATGCATGATTTCATTTGGAAGCCAGGCAAACTTTGCTTGCATTTCTTCAGCACTTATATAAAAAGTACTGTTATTTGAATGCATTGTCTGACAAAAGAAGAGTTGAATATGCAGAACTGAGGAAGCTGACCACTTTTTCCTTGTCAAGCCATTTAAGGGCTTGCAAATATGTTTGCACAGCTTGGAAATATTTATTAGGGACGTCAGGAAGCCACTCCTCAGTTGCAAGCCAATAGTGGAGGGGATGGTGCTAGCATGTTCTCTTCCTTGTCTGCTCACTTTAACTGGCTTAAATAAAAGCTAAATAGAGCTAATGGCATTATTCTAATTGAAGGGGGCATCTGGCTTGGGAAGATTGTCTTAGATTATTGCAGTTGAGAATGAAACAGGACTGGAAATGAGGGACATTAATTTCATTGTAAGTGCCGATTGCAGAAAATTAGTTATAACAACAACAAAAAGAAGAACAACTTACTCCTTTTGCTTGAGTGCTTGGAGAGCAACTCATTGCCTTACTTATTGCAGTGAGAAAAGTAACTCATTTCATTACACAGTGTATGGCTTGCTAGTTTTTGTTACCTTCTGTTACGCTTAAAAGAACTTCAGGATTTTGTTCTAGCAGGCCTTTGACAATTTATTTTTCAGGGATGTAGTGTGTTGTTCCTTTATTTTATTGTTGTTGTTGTTTCAGTTTGTTTTAACTGATTTCAAATTTTGTGATGGTTTAATTGTTTTAAATTTTTGTATGCTGTTAATTTTTAAGTGTTTGATTTAAGTGTTGTAAGCCACATTGAGTTCCAAACTTGGTGGAAAAAAACAGGTCAGAAGTAAATGTGATGATGATGATAATGATGATTATAATAATAACGGTTGTGAAGCTTGGAAAATTCCTACCAAAATGCTTAAAAGAATTAAAATTACCTTTAAACTGTTTAAACATTATAAGCCATCTTGAGTTTCAAATTGGGAAAAAAAGCAGGATATAAATAAATGTAGTAATAGTAGTAGATGTAAGGAGGTTATGAAACTTGGAAAATTCTTAACAAAATGCTTTAAAAATTAAAAAAAAAAACATATATTTTAAAAATGCCGTTCAAAACTAAAACAGAAAAGTAATTAGAAATGTTATTTGCTTCACCAATGAACTAAACTAGCCTATGGAAATATTATATCTTTTGGAGTATAACACCCAATGGTCATTCTGTCTGGAGTTATTCTGGGAGTTATAGTGCAAGAAATATAATTTCAGAGCTCTGAAGCTAACTCTGTTGCCAGTTGTTATTTGTTTAGAAATGTAACTTGGTTACATCCTCATTACCAAGACAGACTGGAAGCTGTGTTAACTTGCAACACTATTGTCTCCTAGCTTAGGGTTAGTGATGAATTATGTGGTAGAAATGTTAAAACCCTCTAAAATTCCACAGTTCTTCCCTTGCATGCCTTTGCCTGAACTCCTCTCTGCTCAACCTACATTTCATACCTATATGACAGGAATCAGCTATATTATACAAGTTGAAGATTTATGTTTGGGGGGGAGGGATTGAGAGAGAAAAGCAGTTCTTCCATCATTCTCTCCCTCTCTTTGATAGCCACAGTCAATTCAGGATTATTCCCTCCGTGGAAGGGAAAGTCCTCTTGTCTTTTTCATTATAAATAACATCTATGTCTTTTTTTCCCCCTCTCCAGAACATATTTCAGGGCTCAAAAGAACTTCTAAGCCCACTGAACAAAGCTGTCAGGGCAAATGAATTGCTCAGCCCTGATGTTTGCTATTAGCAGATCGTATAGTGATAGGATAATAATGTTGTTTTTTTCCCCTTCTTCCTCCTCCCTACTTGAAAGGCATTTTTGTGTGCTGAATTACAGTTCCAGATAGGAAAGACATGCTCTGTGCGTAACTCCCAAGCTACTTTTCTGCACCACATTCCTCTCCATAATTTTGTGTTTGTTATCTTGAATGGATGACAGTAACCATGGATCAGCAACTGAAATATACTTGAAATGAGTACCACATGTATGGTGTTTATGCCAGCCCATACAGCCGGCTAGTGGAAAAGGCCTGTGGTTTACAGAGCACTGTTTTTAATACTTTGTGCAATTTAATATCAAGTGCCATAACTGTAGCATACAATAGTGAGAAGAGAGAGGTATGAGAAAATAAACGACTCATGATATCACATATTGCTTTCCAGTGAGGCTCTGGGGTGGTTATGTCAAACAAGTACCTACTTGTTTATTTTAATATACTCAAGTGATCATTTCTCTTCAAGGGTAGATAAGTGTACAGATTTTTAATGTATGTAAGCAGTGGCTACTTGTTTAAAGATTGGAAAGCAAATGGCAAAGGCTTTGTTAATAGAACAATAAACTCGGGGAGATCACACGTTCATAAAGGGCCTAAGCGAAGATAGGAAAATGACAAATAGCTTCAACTTAATGCAAAGTAATTCCATTTTTTTCATGTATGGCTGCCAAGATCCACATTTAGTTGTACTTCTATCTCTTCCCTAAAACTTATTCAAGAGGAATAAATGCCCTGATAAATCCTACCGGGAAGATCAAGATGTATGCTTAGAGTGGCCACCTAATGCGAAATCTGAAGGAATTTTGGCATTTATTCCTTCTCAGATGGCATACCAGAGGGATTCTGAAGAAATACTACTAGTGAAATTTTGTGATGATCCTTCAAGGAATGTTGGAAGGGATGTCATGTAGAAGATAGCAGAAACTTATTCTTTTCTGCTGCTCCAAAGACTGGAACACAAACCAATGTATTCAAATTACAGGAAAATAATGATTTTTACTATAAGAGTTGTCTGACACTGGGATAGACTGTCTTGAAGGGTGGTGCACTCTTTATCTTTGGAGGATTTTAAAGAGAGGGTGAATGAGAATCTTTCAGGATTGCTTTGGCTGTGCAGTCCCCCATCACTGAGAGTTGGATTAGATGGCTTTGAAGTCCCTTCCAACTTCATGATTCTATGATTCATTAACACCAGACTATCATGAACCAAAATAGGATCTGAAAGAAATTTAAAGGATTCTCTTTGGGCAAGAACTTTGAACATGATCAATTCTGAGATGAAATCTATTGTAGGCCATCTCAGGAATCAGTGTATTTTACCCAAAGTTGCAGCTAGCCTTTTCAGAAATGGAGACCCATCATTGCCTCTTTGCCCCAGTACACATTGCAAAATGTAATCTGAAACCTGTACACCTATCAGTGACTCAAGCAGTCTGTAGTTTGCATCTTGGGATGGCTAATTGAAAATCTCATGTCTATAACATCTGGCATATCATCATGGCCATTTCTGTACTATCCTATCATAGTGCTATTATTCTACTTTCAACATCCTATGGAATCCTGGGGTTTGCAGTTTAGGGAGGGGCCTTTATATATCATCATTCAACATTTTAAATGAAGGAAAATATGTACAGAACACAGACTGAAAAATACCCCAAACAGGCCTCTCAATTGAACCTATTGTACTGTGTTTTCTGTTTTAAATTCTATTTGGTATCCTGCTGAAAGGATACCAACCAGGATTCCATAGGATTCCATAGGATGTTGAAAGGGGAATAATAGGACTATAACAGGCTAGTGCAGAAATGGCCCATCACAATCACCACCACTATCACCACCACCAATTATCTCACCTTTTTCCCACTTTGGGACTCAAGGCAGCTTACCATGGTTACAGCAAACACATGTAAAGTCGAAGGCTTTCATGACCGGAATCTATAGGTTGTTGTGAGTTTTCTGGGCTTTGAGGCTGTGTTCTGTTAGTAGTTTCTCCTGACATTTTGCCTGCATCTGTGGCTGGCATCTTCAGAGGATCTGGTGGCATGGAAGTGAGACAGAGTATATATACTTGTGTAGTCCCCGGGTGGTTTTTAAAATCAGCAGTAGCAGAACATGTTATAAACCAACCTGGACACAGAATACTTTTTGAAAGCACTGAAATTCTGGACCATTCTGACAACTACTATGTCAGACTACACAGAAAGGCCGCTGAAATCCATACACACATGGACAATTTCAACAGGGAAGAAGAAACTCGGAGAGTAAACAAGATTTGGCTACCAGCACTGAAGAACACTAAAATCAAGACTCAAAAATATGCCAATGAACACCACCCAGACTCTGGAGGTCCCTCTACAGGGAACAATACAATGGGTTGCTAATGTACTTAATGCACTGTTATGCATATCCCCTGACTAACATATACCCTGGAGGATATCCCATTTAACAATAAGCCATCACACAGGCCAACTGTAACACATGCAAATTGCATATGTTACTATACAAGTATATATACTCTGTCTCACTTCCATGCCATCAGATCCTCTGAAGATGCCAGCCACAGATGCAGGCGAAACGTTAGGAGAAAATACTAATAGAACATGGCCTCAAAGCCCGGAAAGCCCACAACAACCTAAAGCAAACAGAGTTTAAAAATTCATAGCATGAAGTGCAGAATGAACTGAGTAGAGATATTATATAATTAGGGAAGTGTAAGTGCAAAGAGACAAATGCCATTTTTCTTTCCATTGATGGTCAAGAGGGAACTTAATCTAACCATATTGTATATAATTTTTATTTATTAAGAAAAATCCAACTAAGTGAAATTTGAAGCAAACAGTAAGAAGAGGATACATAGATTAAGGAGCAAAGATCACAGAATACAGAACATATAGAAATATAAGATGGAAGATACAAGGAAATATAGATAAATGTTCTCTGATATTTGTTTGTAATTTGTGTTCACAATATTATTTAACAGTACAGTTGTTATTTTGAACTATTTCTGGATATTTAAAAAAATTCATAGCATGAAAAAATTAAAAAAGTAATCAAACTCTCAACAAATTAAAAATAGATAAAACATAATCCATAATAAAACATAAAAAACAACAAATAAAAGTCCAGTACGTTATACAAGGCCTGTTTCTAGTTACTTTATAGTTTTGGGACTTTCTTGTTTCTTCTCCCTTCTCCCAAATGTCACGCTATGTGATGAAGAAAAGGTGCCATTCTTTTCCTAGAAATGGGATTGCCCAACCGTGTATTCGTAAGCCAAATATCCAAGGAGTAATTTTCCCATGGTGAGCAGCCTCAACTATGATCGCTATAACTTTATAAATAGGGGCTCTGTGTCATTAATAGCAGCAGCATGAGAGGTGCTATATCAACTGGGAATATTATGTATACTACATTCCTATGATGTTTGTCTCTCCACTGTTGAATCTGACCTTTTTATCAAAATAACTGCCAGTCTTAAAGGAAAGCTCTGGATTTTCCAGGAAGATAGCTACAAAAGTGAGTTTGTGTGTCTTCTTTTCCAGGACAGCATGATAATCACAACATACTGATATTCATTTTTAGACAGTTGTTATTTAAGAAGCTTTGACTCTGGAACATAGCAAGCTGGAAGTTGTCATTTAGAAGATGGATGAATTCCTTTGATGAATATATTTGTTTCTCCTCTCATAACATTAATATATTTATACATTTCATACATTGTACAGTTGCTAATCCATCATGCATTTATCACTATTGATTTCACGGGACTTAACTATAGATCCAAATGTTTTTCTGAAGAAAATAAATATATATGACTTATGGCCTTGAAAACACTGGAATGTAACATATAAACTGAGAATGTCATTTTTGACAGTCTTCTGATAGTCTTTGGTTGCCAGTTTTGACTATAGATTTTCCTTTAGGTTTTCCTTTCAAAAAGTATCTTGCCTATGTTTAGGAGATCCAATAATACAAGGTTATATTTTCATAGGCAGAAGTTATTTCTGAAAACATAATGGAGATCCATTGTTTCAAAATATCCTTTCAGCAGGACACCAAAAAGAATTTAAAACAAAAAACACAGTACAACACTGTTCAGCTGAGAGGCCTGTTTTGGGTATTTTTCAGTCTGTGTTCTGTACATATTTTCCTCCATTTTAAATGTTGAATGATGATATACAATAACTGGATAATAAAACCACTCTTTCTGCTACCATGATATAATATTTATCCTTCTGGTGACTGAGCTTCCTTAAAGCTTAGGTAATATTGCATAAAAGAAGTAAAGGAACAAGTGAGTGAAAAGAAGAGTGAAATATATGAGCAATGTCTTTTTCCTGCTTTGAGCACCAGAAGAAGAATGCAGCTGGAAGATCACAGATAGATCTGGGTGCATGGAGCCAAAGGTAAAAGTGAAGACATTACTTCCACTTTCAAATGAAAACAAAAGCAAGACTGAACAGTGTCGATTTACTGATTAATTACACCAAGATTTGCAGAAACTCAATAAATATGGCCAATGAATGAGTCAGGAATCTCCTTTCATCCTCTTTAACTGGCTATAACTGGTCAGTTTTTCTGTGCCTTGGGTACAAGTAGTATCTCATTCCCCACATAACATTATTCAAAGAAGGTTCTCTGGGTCCCTAGCTTACATAGCTCTTAAGGACAGATCTCTTTCACTATAAAGAGATGTCCCCATGTCCTCACCATTGCTTGACTTCATGGTGTCCTTCATAGCTAAACTTGTGGACTTGTGACCTCCGCTAATGTGACAGCATAACCAATTCCAATTTGCACGCTCATAAGATCAGAGAAGAGTAGCTGAAATAAAACTGCTATATTCCATAGCCAATCAGATCAATAGGTTGTATGGGTTTGGGTTTTTTTAATATAGTCTCAAAGCAATTAATCTCATCTTCCCTGAATTCTATAGAGTGCGTAGTGGTCAAACAGAAACTGAGATCACTGGTTGTGGACATTTTTTTTTTTACCCACAGTCCTACTTTAGGCAATAAGAGAATGCTTTTTTAAACATGGTTTCACCTCAATCTCCTTGCTCCTTTTACTTCCACCTGACTTATTTGATATGGGCTTGTGAGCAGCTTAAGTTCTCTTTAACTGATAGTGTAAAACAGCCTGACTGGTGCCTTCCAGATGTCAGACCATACTTGACATCAGTTACAGCTAACGTTCAGAGAGGACCACTGTGAAAGATTGGTGTATATAGATATGGAAAACTTTGAAGGACACAGAGTGCCAATATTTTTCTATATCCTCTGGTGGGCTCCACCCACCTGTAAAATTTGGCCTGCCACTTGGCCAAAAATAAATCTGTAAATTTGAGTTACTTGGAGTGTGTTCTGCATACATTTAGAGGTATCCAAGAGTCACAGTATGCAGTATTTGGGGGCAATTTCCATCCCAGCTAATTCATGAAGCCTTTGGGGAGTCTGGTGAGGGTTTGGGGGACTCTAAAAGTGCCACTGGCAATTACCACCACCACTATCACACTGTCTTTGATAAACATACAAAACAAAAGAAAAGAAGCTTGAAGGAGAAAAGGGGAGGAAATAACCTCTGGGACTAATTCTTGGTAGTGATGCTGGTCCTTTGCTTATTTAATTCTTGTTTGTTACACACACACACACATACAGTCAGCCCTTCACATTTGTGGGTTTCACTTTTTTTTTTTTACACTTTTTGGTGTAATTGCTCGTTGTCTTCTAGTTAATTTTAAGGCCATTTGCAAAGCATTTTAAGAGGCATTTTGACAGAAATTTCTCATGTTTGGGGGCATTCTGTTCACAATCCTTTTTTAAAAAAAGAAAATAACAGAAAGTATTGGGAAAATAAGCAATGCAATGAGTTATTTTCTCTCAGCTTTTGTAATGCATGATGATGACAAATTATTTTTCATACCCTGTGATGAGTAGCAGCAATGGCTTCCTTTTAAAAGCAAGTAACTTACCAAGGTTTGGTGCTGAGTCCTAATACTTCTCACAAGTTCTGCTTAGTTTTTCCCCTTATGATGGTGCTCACTCTATTAAGCTGACACTCCCAAAGAAGCAGCAGGAACTTACGCAGTTCAGCACATCTTGCTTCTTGCTTCTGAAGACAGCATGAAAGCTCTTCTAAACTTCCCCATCCCAGTACTGAAGTTTCTGTCCCTGTGCATTCCATGATATCATTGTAGTTCACATTTGTGGGTTTCACTTTTGTAGGTTTGATTATTCACAGATTATTTGCTGTTACATCTGCTGCCTCTCTATGCCATTTTTAATAGGGACTGCAAGTCTTGTGAGACTGAGAAACTGCAAACGAGACTAGTAAGTCTCTTTTTAAAATGGTGTGAGGCAGCAACGGAGGTGGCAGTGAGCCCCACCAGCCACCCACTTCTGCCTTGTGAAGGAACCCTGCTGCCTCAAAGGAATCCATGGTGGGTTGAATATGATGAGCATACTTTTTTGTATGTTAAATATGGTTTGGGAGGGCCCACAGTTATTCACGGTTTTTCCATTTTCACAGGGGTCCTGTGCCTAACTCTAGCAAATGTGGAGGGATGACTGTGTGTGTGTGTATACACACACACACACAAAAAAAATACAAATACACACACACACACACACACACATCATTTCAAAAGTTTTTCCCCCTGATGGTTTAGATTACTCTTGTACAACAGAGGCCATGTTTGTCTGTGGAAATGGAAAAAGTCCTTGATACAAAAATATAATTTTTAACCATTTTCTCACCAAGACGGTTAGAAGTTTCAAAGTCCTCTCTTATTGGGGTCAAGACTGTTGAGGAGTATTCTTTATATGATGCTTTTTTTGGGAGGTAGGGGAATAGCTAGTGCCTTGGCAGAGGCCAGGTTCTTTAGTTTTGCAGTGCTGGCATAAGGAGTAATGTAGTTAAGTCAAGAACAGAATTTTTTAGAGGTTTTCTCCCTGCTAAGTGAAATTTAAACATTTTCTAGGGCAAAAAATCATGATAGGCTGTTTTGTTCCCACACACACAACAGCAGCAACCAAAACAAACAAACAAAGGAGTTTCTTGTATATTTTTCCACAAAGCACTCTTCATCAATTTTCCCCCCAAAAATGTCAAAAATAAAAGGTTGGTGGACCATTTAATTACTAGAATGTCTTGAAATGTTGTAGCAACCCTTCTTTTTGAGGATGGGAAAATCTATAAGTATTCTTTCCAGTTTTCATATCCCTTTCAACTCTGCTATGCTAAGGCAATTTAACAGACAAGGACCCTTAAGACATAGTTACCATACCTTTTGAAGTATATGGCAGAATCTGAAAGTTTTTAACTCTTCTTTTTAAGCCAAAAGTTTTGGGTTTTTTCTTTAACTTAGAACTTTTCTGAACTTTCATGTTTCAGTTCAAATGTCATTGAGATAACCAGAACACTGAAATAACTGTCTCCCTCAAACACCCTTTTATAGTGCTTTTGTGACATGAATGGGTCCTTACATGGTTTTCTAACTTATAAGCCAAGAAGTAATTATCTGGTTTGACTTATCAAGTAATAAAGCAAATGCACTTCTTACTCAATGATCGTAACATCTTTCCTAGACTATCTAGGCTTACCATAAAAATCATATGCTATTCTCTCAGAGTCTTTAACATATGTTCTTTCAATACATATAATATTCAACATCAGCCACCCAAGAACACATTCATGGAAAGATTCTTTGAACTTCTTGTCTAATTCCTTCCATAATGACTTCTGCAGGCCAGAGGCTAATGTGTGAATTCCTCCTTTAAGAATCATAATTTAAGGCTATATTCTGTAGTAAAGTGCACACACACCTCTCTCTTTCTATGAGTTATCATGAGTCATGCTCCAGCATGAAAATTCAAATTCAAATGCACAGCAACCATGCAGCTTTTGACATGGAGAATATAAAATAATAGACAAAAATATTATTCGAATACATTTTGAATCTGTAATTACTATTATATATAATGATCTGGACTATTGAATTAGATCACTTCTTTATTCAGAATGGAATGTTTTTTCTTCTCCCTTGGGAAATAATGATCGATATATAAGTTGTCGCTTTTTCCACTTTATAACAAGATTGCGTGTATTTAATGAGAAATTGCAACATATAAGCTTTTTTCCAAAACAAATTATTAACATATTGTATTATGATGTATTTTAGACTTATAGAGAGTATTTTTCGGTAGTCAAAGCTGTGGTGTAGGTTGGAGTTTTGTTGTTGCATAGGTGGGAGAGTAGTTATATTTGTCAGGACATGCGTTACAGTTGGACCTCAACATTTGCTAGGATTAGGGTGCAGGACCCCCACAAAAGTGCAAAAAACACAAATATCAAAATGTGTGTGTGTGTGTCCATGGGAAGGGGGGGCAAGGTATAATGGAAAGGGCAGGCACCAAAGGTGCAAAACAGTTCAGGGAAGGGAGAGGAAAAGTAGTTGGGTTGGCATGGTGGCCCTATACTTCCTCTCTCACACCCATTTCTTTCCTTGGGTATTAGGAGGACATCATGACCAGGTCTGTGGTACTGATAAATCAGGGTGTGAGCTTGTCTTAGCCAGGCAGTGATCACAGAGGAGGAAGAAGACTGAAGGCATTTTTTTAATGGGCTTCATTGCTTGATCAGAGATGCCAAGAGGGAAGCTTCTCCTGGGAAAGAAATGCTTGATGTGGGGGAGCAAGGTTGGAGAAATTCACAAATAATTGCATCAGTGAAAGTTAAACCTGCAAATGTGGAGGGCTGATTGTGTGTGGAGCTTTGTAAGTTTCTTCCCAAAGGAAACAGTAAGTAATTTTAGCAATTGAGAAAGTCTTAAAAGAGCACAGTTTTTGAAGCCTATTCATAAATCAGGACTTATGCTGCACAATATTTACATGTGGTTCTTTTGCCCAGAAAACAACATTTTCTGCACAGGAAGCAGCATATTTTGTTCAGAAAATAATTTTTCTTCATAGAAATACTATTTTCATATAAATATATTATGAAATGATGGAAATATATTATGGTCCTCCCACCCACAGAAATAATATTTCTACATAGAAATATTTTTTCATAGAAATATTATTTTCTAGAAAGAAAACGTTGTTTCCTGGGCAGAAAATGCTCTTTTCTAAGCAAATCCACCCATGTGTGCTGTCTGTGCAGAATAAGTCTGCAATTACAGTATTTTCTGTGGAAGAAATAGGCTTTCTTCTTTTCTTTCAGAGAAGGTAAGTTTTGCGTTCCTTTTAAATAAGAAGTAACTTCTGTTTTCCTTTTAAACATGCTGGGTACTCCCCAAACACCTTGTTTACAAATAGACAAATTGTTTCTCAGTAGGCATGCATTTTTGACCTGTTAAAAATAATTATCTTTTTTTTTTCAGTCTTCTACTGTTCAGATCACAAATCTGTTTTTAAACAGGGTACATGGGAAAAGGAAAGCTATGGGTTGTTTTTTCCATCACTTTCACCATTACAATTCAGTGGCATATTGTAGATCCTGGCAGGTGGAATGGCTGCAAATAAAGAAGGGTGAGTCTCATACTATTAGAACCATAACAAGGCTCATCTTATCCCCTACAATAGCCTAAGACCCTCTCCTCAGGATGGCATTCTCCTGGCATGGGAACTTGAGAGGAGCAAGACCATCAACAATGCTTCTGCATAACATCGTCACAGTCCTGCCCTTCTTTTGTTGCCAGCCGGCATGATCGTGGGGTATATCATTGATGGAAAAACTCTGTCAATGACCCTGCTCGCATAAGCCTTCTGTTGCAGCTGGTCATGCAGAAAGCCTGGAAGCATGACCATATGTTTCCTACCCTACAGTGGCATGGGAAGAAGTCTTGCAGCAGCATGGAAGGAAGGGGTGTGTCCCCCATGCTCCCTTCCACGGGTGTAGAGAAGAGCGCTGGAGATGTTACCCCAAAACCATTGGGACCCTGTGAGGTCCTCTATCAGAACCCACAATTAAAATGTAAAAATAGGGAATTAATTAACTCAAATTAAGAACATTGCAAGGGGGGGATGACTTCAGGACCTTTTCACCTTTGTTTACCAGGTCACTGCAAAAGAGACCAATTAGCAAACTTATAGTGCAATTTAAATGTGTTTTATTGGGGAAAATATACATGCACACACACAAAAAGACACACACACACAAGCAATCACACAAGGCTAACTTGAAATAAAAAGACGAAGATTTTAGACAAATAGAAAGGGACTTTTGGGTGATATTTACCGTCTAGATAGAAGTATTGAAATGATGATGTGGCTTGTGCTGCTACCCAAGAGGCAAAATGATAAAGATGATCCCTGGAATTGAAGTGCTGTGTGGAGGATCCAAAATCAGGGTCCCTTTATACCCCAAAATGTGCCCTGGAAGTGTAACTTTTTGCTTGGACAACAAAGGATTTCCAGCGTGGACAAAAGGTGACAGGATGGATTAATGGTTTTAATGTGTGGAGGAAACATGTTGATGATTTTTAACATATAGATGGCAAAAGATTTTGATGGCAGTGTGATCAGAGATCAGGAAAAGGATCATAGGTGTGAGGATGATGCAATTATGGATTTGTTTGAAATCTTCCTGTTTTCCTGAGCTAGTGCTATCCACCAGGCAAAAGCTCTTTGTTTTGAAGTTTCCAGCAAATGGTTGCCAAATTAAATTGGTAGCTGGCTTTTTGTCTTTGTCTTCTATAGGATATGCACACCACAGGGGGTTACTTGCTCTTCTCAGAGATGCCTTTTGTTCTCCCTGAAAGCACCATTAAGTCAGACTCAGCCATGCTCAGGGATCATCCCTGACTTGTTTTTTTCCAGTCAAACTTCCTTTTACACATGGCTTTATATTTTATAATTTATATGCAAATGAAATATATCTGCCAATTAATATATCTTGCCAATAAAACCATCAGAGCAATGGCGTTACAGAGACACGCTTCCATTCTGGTAGAGGCGCTGCCAGGATTGCAATGGGATGACACTCGAAAGTGTCATCCTGTGGAAAGGCCCTAGTTTTGAGGAACTGCCACAACCATAGACTGATACTCAATGTACCTATTAAAAATTCCTACAGTCCATCTGTTCTTCTAGTCAGAATGTGTTTCTTTAAAACTCTTGATATGCTCAGCCACTGGATGATACCATTCTTCTGTTTTCTTGGAGCGTCTTCTACATCTTTTGGAATCATACTAATATATGGACTCATGGAATTTTAGCTTTGTGAAAAGAAAAATTTGTGTCATATTGCATCACTTTCCCCCTCGCAGTTAAGACTGACCTTTAAATACCCTTTGATTTTCTAACATGCTCCATTTATTCAAACCCTGTTTGTCATCTTTATTGCTCTTATCAGAATTCTTCTTATTATTTTAGTATCCTTTTTTGAAGAAAAAAAAAGATAGTTAAAATACATTTTAAAAACTTTTGGACATCATATCAAAGCTAAGGTTTATACAAGTGTTTATTTTTAATACGGTACTTCTGTTAGCATATTAAACAAAAAGAAAAGAAAGAAATTTTTATACGGGTCTCAATTCATGCATCTGCATCAGTATATTATTTTGGATCATCTTGCAAAGATCACAGCCACTGCCATGTTTTGGTCCTTCCATTCCACTGGATGAAAAAAGAAATACTCCACATGTAACCCCATAAAGCTGTCTTGTTACGCTAGATATCCAGGGGGATTTACTTATTTATTTAGCTGAATTGGGTGTGCAATTTATGGTTCTCCAGATGTCAGACTCCAATCCCATTCTCTCACACCACAAGTTACCCATCCCTCATTTAAAACATTACTACCTTGACATTCTGATTCATTTAAAGAAAATCTCAAGAGGTGGACCAGATATAGCTTCCTCTTCTTCTTCTTCTGAGGCCTTGCCTACTTCTGGGTTGGCCTTGGAAAGAAGGTGGTGTAATCTCCACAGAATCAAGCTGTGTGACAGCTACAAAAAGGTGGTGGCATTTTGAAACGTTACAGCTGCATTTTTAAAAAAATACGTCTATATCACAGGTGAGAAGCATGTAGCCCCATGATCATTGTTCCTGCTCCAAGGGCCCTTAAAAAACCATAACCCAAATGTAACCCATTATTCACAGGACTTTCTGGAGTTTTCCATCAACATTCAGATTTCAGTGTGGATGGTTGATAGGGAGCCCCAAAGTAGAATTTGTCCACTAGGCTCACCAAAGTTGTCCGTCCCTGATTTTTATCAATGTCACTATAGATATAGCTTATTTAACAGGTACGATATTTATCTTTCTAAGGAGAAGACACTTAAGCAGTTAAAAATAAGATGGAATTGCTATTTTGATGTGTACAACTTGTCCCAAACCACTCCTCTTTTTTAAAAAATATCAGTCCATCATCACTTGTACCCTGTTGTATTATCTCCAACACATGGGGCAGAAATAAAACTACCAAATAATCATAATGTCTTCTGTATTTATGGTGTGACCACACTTTTGTGTATAAATTTGGCCACCACACATCAAAAAGAATAGCTGTACAGTAAGGATAGGAAGCTGCTGGAGGTTAGGAAACTGCATCCCCTCCCTTACACCAAAATGTGGCTGACTCAGGGGTCCACCTGCAATGCCAGTTCCTCTGCACAAAGATGGGGAATTATTAGCTCAAATTAGGAGGCCTTTGGGGGGGGGGGGTAACCTAACAAGATCTTTTACACAGTGTTTACCAGTGCTTCTGCAGGGAAGAACCAGCCCGAGATCCAAAGCTAAGTGTAATTGTGTTTTATTGGGGGAATTAATCACACAAACAAGCTCCAAATAGTCATGCAATCACACAAGAATCACTGGAAAGAAAAGGGAGGAAAGTTTTAGATAGTGAGATTCCAGGGTGCAGTGGGTGATATTTACCAATCAAGAAGAGTAGCTAAGAAAGAATGACAGAGTGGCAACCAGCAATCAGTGTACTGTGAGCTAGGTGGCCAAAACTGGGCATTTTTATACACAGCTTCTGTCTGGAGGGCATGGGTGTGAATGGCTCTCTGGCCAAGTAAACAATGGAGTTTGCAGAGTGGACAATGAGGTCTGGAATGGGCTAATGATCTTAGTGTTAGGTGACAAAGGGCTAATGGTTGCCCTGATAGTTTGGTGTTTGTCGGACAGCTATTGGGACAAAGGAAGGGTTTGCTTGGTCGGAGGAAAAGGAGTTAAGACAATCAGCAGTCTGATAGGAATCTCGCAGCTGCTATTGTCCAAAAAGCAGAGTTGCTAAGGCTAACTGTAAGCCTATTGCCTCTGTAGTTTCCTGGCAATTTCCTGACTATGACCTGGCTAAAGGGAGTTTCTGACCTAATTCACAGCGCACGTTTGGCCAGTCTTTTCCTTTTGTCCAATTTGGCCATACAGCCAAAGCAAGGCATGTTTTATATCAATGCCAATTAATATATCTTGCCAATTAAATCATATTTCACCAATATTAAACCATATCAAAGTGTGGGGGATTACACCCTGGTAAAAAAAAACCCAAGACCTTGGAGGGCTTCACACCCACCCACACCCAAACAAAAATCCATTTTTGTCTCCAAAGGCCTTAAGGGGACACTAATGCATTTTTGCCATATTTTTGTCCCTTCCTTGACTATTTTAGGACCTTTTTATAAGAGGAAATGATCCAGAGCTTCCAGTTCCTATTTTGTTTTGTTTTATTATAAAGGTCTTTCCTGGAACTAAGGCGTCTCAGAGAACCAAACATGAGGCAAAAACACTCAACACACCCTCTAGAGGACATTTGTGCCATTTTAGGCACTTTTTCAATAACCTTTTTAAGCAACAAAAGCAGCTGAGGGCCACAGGCAGTCCACCCTGTTATATACATAAAGAAATTCTAGAAAAAGGCAACAAAATTTATCAAACAGGTAAAGCAATTCCCTTTGAGGAAACGTTGCAATATATAGCTCTGTTTAGCTTAGAAAACATAAAGGGAATTCTTATACAGGTGTATTATGCATAATGTATATTGCATCATGCATAATGTATTTTACATACAGTAATATGAAAGTAATGAAAAGTGAAAACAATGTTTTTGCTTTTTCATAAAGCTAGGACCTATGATCATCCAACAAAACTGAATGGTGGAAGCTTTGGAGAAGAAACTGTGAATTACTTTTTCTTCACTCAGCACAAAGTTAAACTATTGGACCCTTTTCGCACTGTGTTTTTGAAGCAAAAGGGCCCCTTGAGCATCGCATAAATGTGGGAGCGGTCTGCATGACGCACTCACATTTACGCAATGCTCAAGGGCCTGGCGCAGACCGCGCACACACCTTTTCATTTTCGGCTCAAAGCCGAAAATGCTGTGCGGTTGCACATCGCTCTGGGGCCTTGCGCGCACTTAGCTGCCCCACACCGGTCGCGCTTCCTGCTCCAGCGCAGCCTCTAACTCCCAGGTTGCACCGCGGAAGGAAGGGGTGGGGCGCTCACGCGAGGAGGAAGAAGCTGCGGACCCGAAGCAGCAGGGACGCGGCAGCATTCCTCCCAAGCCTTCTCACCTGAGAACCCCAACCCAGGAGCGTGAAAATATAAGGTGTGAAAAGGGCCTTGGTTGTGCTATACTTTTAGTCACTATCTAGAATACACTGACTCTAGCAGCCTAGTCGTCCATTGGGTTCAATGGGAGGGACTTGCCTAAGACCTCTAAGACAAGATCTGAAAGGGATTCTCCTTAGTTTAATTTCCAGTGTCTCAGAGCTTGGAAGTATTTAGTTACAAAAAACTAGTTGCCATTAATTTGTTTTTCCAATATTGAAGGAATATCTATGTTACTTTTTTGCTAAAAAAATACGTTTATGCTAAATTACAACTGTAACTGGCATGCTCAGGGGTAATGAATTCTGCCAATAATACACACAGAGACCCAAAACTGGAAGGGAAAGGGCCACAACTTTATTGCCTACAGTTGCCAAAAGGGTTGGCATATGCATGGGTCTGGATATGGGTATTGATCAACCCACCTATTGATCAAGCAGCCTGACCTTCTGGACCACCACCAGAACCACTGGAAGAACAGGAGAGGGGGTTGCCAAGGTGGCCTCCCCACTGCCACAGAGTATAGGAGAACAGGAGAATTGTGCTCCCCCAGTGCTGTGCACAACCACTTCCACTCCTTACCCCAGAGACTCCTCAAATTGGAGGGGCTCCCAAACCACAATACTGGATTGCCTGGAACTAAAGTCCTACATCCGGACCCATGCTATTGCTAATGAACAAGTGACAAATAACAGCACTTACGTCCATGCCTGCACATAACACATGTCTGTGCCCATGAAAGGGCAGCCCACTCCAAACCACACTGGAACAGCACCCCACACTGTGTAGCCCACTGCTACCCTGTCAGAAGTTAACCACCCATAGCACACAGGGAGGGTGGGTGACGGCTGACAATCAACGGGCTGGGAACTGGGGACTTGGGGTAATATATACCCCAGCACCTGACCTGAGTGAAAACTTCCCATCTGGGCATTCAAGTTGGGTTTTGGTGTCCTCTTAGCCAATGAATTCAAACCGGGTGTTTGAATTCATTGGCTGCCTAGCCCTTCCTTCCCAAGAGGCTGTGTGAGCTTCACTGCCTCCTGGAAAGGAAATACAAGGCCCAGCATGGCTGGATGAGCCGCAGCAGTGCAGCCTACCCAAAGTGCAACCATCCACCTGGTAAGTCAGACAGCTGATTTAATGAGGAATATAGCCATTCCTTCTTTAATGTTACTTTAATCTTTGTTTCTTCTATAGTTATGGCACATGATCTTACCACATGGTGGAACAAGAATATTACATGGTTCAGATAACAGCTCATGCTGTGCCTCATACTGAGATGTGATTCTAAAGTGGATGGGAGAAGCATGTTTTTTAATACAGGCTAGTAAAATTCGGCACTTGGTTTTTTAAGTAACTAAAAGTAACGATTTGGTTACTTTTGACAAATTGGAAAATAAAGAGTTAACTTTTTAAAATTGAAAGTACTGCAATAGCTAACTACTTTGGGGAGGTATGGCACTAAAACTGTATCTAATTATTTCCAAGCTCTAATCTACCTTATTGGCTAGATAATGTCAATCCATTTAGATTTATGCTATCTTCTCCCACGGAGTTTTATGGTAGATATCCATCCAAGGAATGATAAGTCAGCTCAGGCATGTGGGGAGAACTGAGGAGTGGATAACAAGAGAATTAGTGGGGCTACCAAGCTCTTGGACATTCATTGCAAGCTAGCCTCAGAGAGCTGAGGTTAGCTGCCACTGTTATTTCATCACAGCTAGGCAAAACAGCCAGAAACCTCAGGAAGTCTCATAAACTTTGTGCAAGTGAGAGACAGCACATTAAAGCTGTTTTCTCAAGTGTTTCATGTTAAAGAAAAGAAGGAGGCATCCAGATAGCTACAGTTATATTAAACAGGTTTACCAGAGGGGGTTTTAGACAGTGAAAATGCTGATATCAAAATTCTTACTAACTGCAAACCACACTAAAGAAGACAATAGATATCACCGGTTCTGGGGAGGCTGCCTAATTGGGCAATTGGATGTGATTCTGTGAATGAGTTGCAGATGTCATTGTTTTGGCTGCCCAGGCCTGTCTGTATTTTCATGTTGTGGTTCATTTAAAATCCAAGACGGAAACTTCCAAACAAGGAAACAGACATACAGCTTGCTCACAACTGGATGAACCCAGAAAATGGTTTTATTTACACACTGAAAGTCCAATGCCTTGAAAACACAAAGAAGATACAAGAGTATACACATGAACTCATAAAGGAAATACAACAAGTATGTTGTTTCCACCAGTATGCTAGAACAATGTAGTCCTGCAACATGTACTGGTGCAGCATCAACCATTTGTGTACAAACATTTCTGAGAGATTCACATGCAGTACATGTATGTAGTAAAGGAGTCTTTGGGGGAAGCTAAATATTATGCCCAATGAATGCTCTCCCATACTTAACTGTCCTTGTTGCATGTGATGGCTGTACTTCTAAAGCACCAGTGTAATTTTCCGCAAATGATATGAATGATAGTCTTGCATTGAAGCTTCTTGACATACTTGCCTAGTATAAGATAATGCATTAGACCTGCTTCATACAAGTATATACATGCAAGGATAAAGAAAATTACCTTATCTATCTGTCCGTCCGTCCATCCATCTGTCCATCCATCCATCCATTCATCCATCCATGTATTTATTTTATATACCATCCTTTTCCCAATATGGAACCCAAGGTAGCTTACAGCATAAATTAAAACAGAATATACAACATATATAATATGAATTTTTAAAACAGGCCCTTTCCACACCAGACAGTTAAAACAGGCCAAGGCGTCCTGGCATGGAGGTCGTCCACACCTTGGATCGGACTAGGTGCGGACTATTTAACTTAGTTCCGCACCTCAGTCCGATCCAACCTGCCCCCAAGTGGTCCTCCCCCACGCTAAGTAAAGACCAGAAAAATCAGGTCTTTACATTTTCTGGAACATGTCATTGCGTTCCTACTTACCTGTGCAGATGCTCAGGCTCACTTCAATGCGAGCCTGCAATCAGTGGAGGGTGGGCTGTGGGCGTGACCAGCGTCAGTGGTTGGTCCACTCCCATGAAGACACCGGAAACCACCATTTTGAGTCGGAAGCCACAGGAAGCCACCATTTTGAGCCGGAGCAGTGCGGATCTACAGACCTCGCACTGCTCCGGTTAGCCCTGCACTAATGGAGGAGCCCTACGGAAGGGCTCAAGGGAAAGTCTGCGTTACTTTGGACCCAAGAAGAGCCAGTAAGTAACAGCACGGAGCGATTCACTCACCTTGTGTGGAAAGGGCCACAAACAACCCAAGTACAACATTTGAAACAGTTAAAAACACATTCAAAACATGATAACGATAAAAATACAGTAGGGCCCATGAATACATATTTCTGTCATCCCCAATTAAAAGTTGAAGACATGTTTGAATGAAAAGGCTTTTGCCTGCTGATAAAAAGAGAACAGTGCTCCCAGAATCCTTCAGTCGACATGCCCAGTGAGAGATTCTAGAGTTATATTCCCCAAAGGTAGCTTTTTCAACTCTGGATTATGTGTGATGACATGAACGTGGATGCATAAACTGTGTCACTGGGAAAACATTATGTTGCATGCCATTGACTTAGAGTAATCAAGAGGTTGAAGGGAAAAGTAAATGGAACTGTGGGTAGTGGGATTTTATTGATTGTTATCAAGAAACCCAGTATGATGTTTCTACATACAGTGAGGAAAAGGGCAATAACTGGAAAAGAGGACTACAGCCTTTAGTGAAATCACTAAACCTAGTCTCGGTTCACGATAAACATGACTGAATAAGCTATACTTGGTTATTTCTAATCATAGAATTAGAGTGCAAGGAGTGACTCACATAGCACAAGGAATTAATGAAGGAGAAATATTCCATGGCTGCTGCTGCTGTCTGGCAATGTCAGGGAACCACGAAATGTCTTGAGCAGGATTCAGCCAATGGTAAGCCCAGAAACTCATCTGGCTGATCTCTCTGGGATCTAACTGGAACAACCCAATCCCCAGGGCTGCCACATACCTTCCAAAACAAACAAACAAACAAAAAAGACTGGGGGGAGGGTCTAAAAAAGCCTCTCAAACCTTCTAAGGAGTGGGAGGGGTCAATTTTTCCTTATCTTGACCTTTCCAAACTTAGACAAAAGGGTTGCTTTAAAGCAGAGGAGGATTTCAAATGCTAGAAGTGTATGAGCCTTAAAAGTAGAATTTCCATATTCCACTTGCTCAAATCTAGGTATCTAATTTGCATATTATGTGAAATATTGTAATTATGGAAATTACTCTAATTTGCATTCTAATTATGCAGACTCAGCATATTAATTATTCCAGTGTTTTTCCTATTACATTTCAATCTTTGTTTCATTTTTACATTTACAGCAGCACTGAGAGAACCAGTAATGCTTAGAGCATTAAATTTGCAACAGGGAGACCCAGGCTGTTTCCACACTACCCTGTTATAGTGCTATTATTCCACTTCCAACATCCTGTGGAATTCTGGGCTTTGTAGTTTACTAAGGCCAAAGAGGTCTCTAGCTGAGAATTCTAAATGCCCCTCCCTAAACTGCAAACCTCAGGATTCCATAGGATGTTGAAAGTGGAATAATAGCGCTAGAACATTGTAGTGAGGAAATTGCCCCAGATACAAATCTCTGCTTGGTCATGTTGGATAGTTAGGGGTAGAGACTACGGCCCTTTCCGCATCCTACCTTTTCTCGGCGCTGGGGTGCGGTGCTCACGCAAGCAACCTCTTGTGAGAGGCCCTCACGTCCAGGTTTCTTCAGCTCCACACAAGCTTCCTGCTTGTGCAAGAGCCCCGCCTCTTCCTTTCGCAGTGCAGCCTGGGACCTTCCCAGGCTGCACTGAGACAGGAAGTGCAACTGGCCCAGCTCCCTAGGCTCGCACACAAGGTAAGTGCGCGCGGGGCCTGGGAGCAATGCGTGACTGCACACTATTTTTGGCTTAAAGCTGAAAATGAAAAAGTGCGCAAGCGGTACCTGCCAGGCCCTGGAGCGTCGCACAAATGTGAGTGCGTCGTGTGGTCCGCTCCTCACATTTGCGCTACGCTTGAGGGGCCCTTTCACATGGAAAATGCCGTGCGAAAAGGGCCTACATCTTGTTAGTTCTTCTTTAAAAGACTAACACAGCTACCTTCATGAACACTTTGAAAAACAGAGGGGGGGGTTTTCTGTGTGCAACAAAAGCAATATTTCAAAGTAACTGCCAATCCAATGTGGCAGATATTTCTCCACTTAATTCCATCCTTATAGCTCTCTTCAGTATTAATCCTTTTTACATCAACATCCTTGTAGCTGCTGTTCTGTTTCCCTGATAGCCACTACATTCTAGAGGTAAATGGTATTTCTAACAAATGCAAATATATAAACCTCTTTATTCACATTTAACTGAATAGGACTTATGTGTATGTAAACATTTCAAAAGCCCATACCATACTCCCAAGACAAACAATTGTGGAGTTAGTCCATAAAAAAAGACATTATCTTTTCTTTATAATTGTTTAGAGCCATTTCCCTAAAATCTAAAGATTCACACCAATCTTCTACCTTAATAAGCTTCTATCTATCCTTTCCTTTCATCTTTTCCCAGCTCCTTCTTTCCACGGAACAGCATCATCAGATGGCTGCCTCAGGGAGCAAAGCACTGGAGCAATGGATTGCACCATAACCTGGAAAAGAGAAGGTTAAGAAGTGGCATGATAGCTAGTTTAAAGAGTTGAAGGGATGTCATATGAAGGATGAAGCAAGCTTGTGTTCTGCTACTCCAGATACTAGGACACAGAGCAATGGCTTCAAACTTCAGGAAAAGAGGTTCCATCTAAACATTTAGGAAGACCTTTCTGATGATAAGAGCAGTTCAATAGTGTAATATGCTGACTCAGAGTGTGGCATAGTCTCCTTCTTTGGAGGTTTTTAAACAGAGGTTGGATGGCCATTTGCTTGGGGTGCTTTGAGGGTGCATTCCTGCATGGCAGGGGTTGAATTTGATAGCCCTTGTAGTCTCTTCCAACTCTATGATTCTCTTCCTCCTCCTCTTCCTCTGCTGCTTGCCTCCTTTGCTGTGCTCCTAACCAGAACCATTCAGTTTCTTCCCCCTCCTGGAGTTGTGTCATCTTACTGTAATGCCACCTTCTTCTTTCCCTTTGCTGTTGCATCTCATACTCTTTCCTTGCTTCCTTCACCTTGTGTCACACCACATCTCCCTCCACTGAAACTTACTTCTCTTGCTGCTTATATCCTGCCACTTTACTTCTCACCCTCCTTGTAGTCCAAAAGCATATGGAGAGCCACAGTTGGCAATCCCTGCTACAGAAAAGGTTTGGGAATATTTCAAGGTTATTCATTACAGAATCGTAATGCACAGATAGCACAACTCAGCATCTGTAAAGAAATTGATCATATAGGTGCAACCCAAGGATTATACGGATTGGCAGGTCTTTGCTGTGAATATTTATACTTGTGTAATATGTGAAATGATGCAGGAAAAGAGAAAGTGAAACCTGAGAACTAGAGGAGGGCTTGTGGTTGTGACCCCTGTGTGTCTCTGTCAGAAAGAACAAGTTGAAAGAAGGGCAAAGAGAAAATGGTCTGTAAACCTCACAGTACTTACTTCCAAGAATGTAGGGAGTTAGTTTTGTTTTGTTTTTATAGCCACATTTATGTCCCAACATCTAAATAATTTCTTTTCTTTTCCTTTGGAACTCATGGGAGATTCCTGTGGCTCAAATGGCTTTAGAAAAAGAGCTCTTATGTGTTTTTGTTTGTGTTTTATTTTTAAAGTTGTGTTTTTGCTTTCTTTCTCCCACTCTTATGTTCGTATTTCAAATTTCTCCTATTCAACACTGGACACTCCTTTGCCTTTGTTGACATCTAAGATGACACCCACCTGTCACAGACCAGATCTGAGTGGCAGCTTGGCTCCTATCCAAGAGCACTTTACTCATGGACAAATTTAGCAGAGATGTGGGGTGGAACCAAAATTTTCATTTGGTTGAATTTTTTTGTAGTATCTTCCCCAAACTGACAATTTTTTTCAATAAATGTGGGGAGTGGGGACTTCATATAGGGAAAAGAATATGGGATGAAAGATTTTCATATTCAGGGAAATGCACTGAGGTCTTAGATCCTGAAAAGCTAGCTTTGAATTCCTTTATTTTCAGTCATGTTCACAGTACAATCAGCCCTCTGTATCCATAGATTCTGCATTCATGGATTCAACCAACCATGACTTGAAAATATTTTTTAAAAAAAATCCAAGAGGAAAACATTTTGAGTTGTTTACCACTTTGTATAAGAAACACCATTTTACTGCACCATTGTATATATACAATACAACTTGAACATCCCTGGATTTTGATATCCATGGGAGATTCCAGAACCAAACCCTAGCAGGTACTGAGGTCCTACTGTACTGCACTAGGGTTACCACCTTCTTTGTTGGGCAGGGCAGATGCTCCTTATTTCTTCGACCTATGTGGAACCCTGAGTTCCATTAACACAATTCCCATCAGAATGTAGAATTCCCATCTGGCACATTGCATTCTTGCCCATGCAGGGAATAGCTTTCTCTAGTTAATTTGGTAAATGAAAATGGCTAAGAATTTAAGTGAGATCATCCTTTTGTTTTGTTTTTTAAAAAAGTGTAGTATAATGCAAACATTTCTTCTTCAATGGAGTGGAAAGAACATGAGATGTTAAAATAATCACTATGTGACAGAAGATGAAACTGACATATCCACCCATCCCTACTTGAGAAGGAATTAATAACTGTTGGTGGCACTAGCACTGCATGGAGGTGCAATGCCTGGTGGACCCCAACAAAAGAGGGTGCAGGTGAATTGTTAGCATATGGCCCAGTTTTTTGCTATAATATTCTGAGTGCTGACCCTAGGCCTGTTCCTGACTCTGATCCACTCCAGCTCATTGTCCTTTGTCTGTGCCACAGAGCAGCATCTATGGGACTCAGGTGGCTAGTCCTGACAACCATGGACCCCTTTAATCAATGGGAACTTAGTAAGCCAATAAACATGTAAGAAAATTCCAGTAATTCATTGTGTCTCCTCAAATCGAGACTCACAACTGGATTTAAAACAAGGGTGGGAATATTTAGCCCTTATGTAGCTGTATCCCTTTCTTGAGGCCATTTGAACCCTCATTTTAATTTTGAGGGGACTGAAATGACCTTCTTAAAGGCTTCCAGGAGTCACAGATTAGTAAAAAACATCATCCAACACCAGAAAGACAGTCATCTCCCACATCAAAGTCTAGAAGTCAGAACCTGAAATGAATTTTAGTTCTGGATTTCAATTTAAATTGCACATTGCAGCCTACCGCAAGATTACCCCTACAACACAAACACACATACATAGGTTTCCTACTCCTGTTTTGGGCAAGGACAGCAAGCATGATGTTGTAGTTAGAGTCCTGGGCTGGCACTTGGTTCCAGTCCCCACTAAGCCATAATTCTCTGGGACAAAATCTGTGTCTCAGCCTGGCCTGCTTCACAGAGTCAAAGCCCTTTCCTCATCCTACCTTTTCTTGGCGCTGGGTGTGGTGCTCGCGCAAGCAGCCTCTTGTGAGAGGCCCTGGCATCCAGGTTTCTTCAGCTCCGCACGAGCTTCCTGCTCACGTGAGAGCCCCGCCTCTTCCTTTTGCAGTGCAGCCTGGGACCTCCCGAGGCTGCACTGAGACAGGAAGCGCGACCGGCCCAGCTCCTGAGGCGCCGCACACCAGGTAAGAGCGCGCAGGGCCCAGGAGCAATGTGCGATCACGCAGCATTTTTGGCTTAAAGCCAAAAATGCAAAGGTCCATAATCGCCTTGCGCGATTGCAAGGGCGTCATGCAGATCGCTCTTCGCAATCGCACGAGGCTCCAGGCCCTCTTTCGCATGGCACTTGCCATGCGAAAAGGGTCATAGTGAGGATAAAATGTGGTAGAAGACAACCACATATCAGTGAGCCTTGAAACTGCTAGAGGAAGGGGATGATATACATGAAATTAATAAATACATATAAGTTGATGTTATTTAACAAAAATAATAAATAGATAATATTTAATTTTTTTATACTTTGTTCTTCATTGAAAAGCACTCAAGGCAACTGACAAATAAGAAGGAAAACAGCATTATAAATAATACAAGAGTAGAAACAGAAAGACAGGAGTAAGACTAAAAGCAGCTGAACTAGAAAAGGAAAGAAAGAGAACATCTATCTACTAACAGTTCCATTAACACAATTCCCATCAGAATGTAGAAACACTTTCCAAGGCTTTCAGAAGTGGAAGGTTTTTACTGTGCAGCAAAAAGCCATCAGCGAGGGGGCAAAATGGGTTTCCCTAGGCTCAACCACTGAGACTTTTTAGTGAGCCTTCAAATATCAATGGGGGCCTTCGTGAAGAGAACCTACTTCCTGTGCTTTGTGAGGGAAAAAGTTGTCAGCTTTAAGTCTTTTCCCCTTTTAAATGGTTCTTAAATGGTCTTAAAAATAAATGGAAGGCACTTTCACATTATAGAGCTTTAGTGCTGTGATTCTTCCTTAATTACCATGGCTCCGTCCTATGGAATCCTGGGGTTTGTAGTTTGATGAAGCACTAGGGGTCTCTGGCTGAGCATTCTAAACGCTCCTCTCTAAATTGCATATCCCAGGATTCCATAGGATAAAAGCACAATTGTCCAAGTGGAATCACAGTGGTACAAATGTATAGTATGAAAGTGCCTTGGGACCAGACAGCCCTCAGTAAAGTAAGACATGTAGTCAAGGAGCCAGTGATGGCAGTTAACTTGCACAACTGTGCAATTGGTTGTGCTTTTTCCAGGTTTGCATCCACTATCTTCTTGCACAAGTAGTTTCTTCCATTAACTCAGGCACAATGCAGCTTACACTTAAGGCAAGGTTCCCAGGCACAATTCTGCCTCCCCTATAAGCCAAAATGGTCACTCATTGGCCCATGAGGGTATCAGAAGATCTCAGCTAGATTCTGGAACTGCCAGCTATACTGCTGGAGGGCTGGCCTCCTCTGTCATTCCCTTGTGGCAATAGACTAGGAGACACTTCCAGATAAATGCACCATGGGACTTGTCACTTCATTGGCATTACTTGAGATCTCAGCAATAGTCATTTTAGAACTGGATCTGAGAACCAAAATGTGTCAAATATAGTTTCTGCCACTAAGGCCATTTCCGCAGTAGACCGTTATACCACTTTCAAAAGCCAGGATTCCATAGGATGTTGAAAGTGGTATAATAGTGCTATAACACTCTACTGCGGAAATGGCCTAAGCTATAGGTCATCCCAAAGTTTGCCTAGCCTATACTTCTCAATTTTCTATCTCCACCACACCAATTTCTTTTCTGGCTATATTCAAAAAGGTTTCTTTAAAAAAAAAAAATTGAAAGTTAGAAATTCTGCTAATTTTTCTTTGCAGTCATATGGTAGTGGGTTTTTTGGTGAGGGTGAATGTATATTTAGGTATATGTGGGTGTTTTCTGCATTGCAAAATAAAAGAGGAAATACTCAGTTGCAAGAGAGTAGGATTCCTAAGACTGGCCTGATTCAGACATCATGGTATCACAGGGCTCCACATTGCTGTATTTAGTGTGATCTGTGAACCAGTTTCCAGTACCCTGGCTTGTTTCTCTCACAGGAAACCAGAGAAACAAACCCCCTAGACCAAGCTGTGGAAGAAAAACAAGCCAGACCAGTGAATGCTGTCAGGTTCACACATCACATTAAACAAACAATGGCACAAAGGCTATGGTTTATTCATGCTACAAATGGGGGCAATCAGAACTGGGAACCAGAATGCTGTGGAACCCTACCTGTCATGATTCCTAAATACAGCAAACTAAATGCAGGGTGGGAAAACTTGAGATGGAATGGCGATGCTTAACTTTCCCTTAACTCATGGATTCACTTCAAAACTTTTTTTTTAATCCCCTTCATTCACACAATGAGACTGGAAGTCAATTTTGTTGTGAAAAACCTCAGGGGAGGAGACAGTTACACTGAGCATTTTCAAGATGACATACACACATTGAGCCAAGTGAAAACATTAGGCCTTTCCTCTCTGTCTAATAAACACATACTGTAAGCCAGTGAGAGTGTTTGTTATTGAATCAATTCTCTCTCATCCTGGAATGCAGGCCCCATTGAGAGAAAGGAGGTGATGTGACACAGTTGTTTATTTGCATGTGCTTCCTTATTTGGTAACATTACCCATCTCTGCTTGGCCATAAGATCAGACAGACAGCACTGCAAGCTGCCACACCTAATGCTTCTGAGGCAACCCATCTGCTTCCGCAGAAATAGATATGTCTTTGTTTAATTTCCCTCACTGAGTCACTTCCTTTTGCTGAGGGAGCTTTGTGCTGGCTTTTGTGTTCTGTAGACCTTGTAACTCTTGGCTGCCTAAATTCCAACCTCAGCAGGCAAAGGTGAAGCGTTTATTAGCAGGGGTTCTCTGTGGTATGCCAGGCATCAAGATGGAAGAATTAGCACACTCTTTCTTCTCTTAGGGATGGCTAACATTTTCAGCATTCTGGAAATGCTAAATATCTGTGGTGGGACACTGGACAGACATTCATACATTCATGCACCTAATCAATGTTGAAAACATAGAAAAAGGACTTGAAGTATATATGAACAAGCTCTTTATTTCCCATCATGCATCATACAGTGTTCCTCCACATGGTGGGACACAGTTTCCACTGAGATGCTTATGGATGTAGCCCTTAGGGATATCCACTGTATGTGCTCCAAGGGATTATTCTGGAAGTAAAAGTATGAGGAATGTTTCTCTTCTTTGGATATCTAGGTTTTATATTTCTGGGGGCTTTATTTGGGTACCTGGACAACTGGTTCTTGGAGTTCATATTCCCATGAGTTGTATGTTGTATGTGAAGGCAATTTAAGTTTGAAAGGTGAAAACTCAAAGGTAGAAGCAGCTTCTATATATTGTTGCTATTGAGAGCACTGTGAGCAATACCCCCTTCTAGAAACTGTCCTTGAAGTAATGCTGCATTTTCACATGCTGCATTTTCCAAAGGATTTAAAGTAGACTTGCACAACATGGCAGTAGGTAAGGGCTGAAATTAAATAGGCTAAACTATTTTGGGCCACAGATAGGGTTTAAGGGGAGAGGATCCTGGAGCATGTGCAGAATGATCTTCTCTCTTACCATTCTAATCCATAGCTACAAAGTTAAGTATTTTTTGGGTGGGTATTCCATCAACCCTATCACTTCTATTACTGAGGCCAATGAGCTCTCTGGTAGAGAATTCTAAAGACCCCTCCCTAAACTGCAAACCCCAGGATTCCATAGGATGTTGAAAGTGGAATAATAGCACTATAACAGTATAGGGCAGAAAGGCCCAAAGTTATCTCTCAAAATACAATTACCTTCCAGACAATAAAAAAGGAAGATTTAAAATAGTAAAATAAAGAACAGGACCCACTTCCTCCTCCTCCTCCTCCTTCTTCTTCTTTTAGTCCTGTGATCCTTACCGTTCTTTCCACATACCCTCCCTCCCTCCCTCCCTCCCTCCCTCGCTCCCTCCCTCCCTCGCTCTCCCTATTCTTTGTTTTATTTGCAGCTGCCCTAAATTACAAACTGAGCCCGGATGTGTGAATTGACATTTGCACCTCTCATTATGCCCTGCAGACATTCAGAGAACTTGCATTGCTCTCAATGGGCGTTCTTGCCATTCATCCTCATCCATCTCCAACTAAAATCTTTTATCTCAGCTGCCTTTGCTCATCCCTACCTACCACATACCTAGCCCTGAATAACTCCCATAGCAATGCCTCCCTTCCCCAATACAGAATTTGCAGGAAGAAGAAACTCAGAGCTCTTGGCAGCCCTGACACCTGGCAAGCCAAGGGGAGGAGCAGGGTGAAAGCAAAGGAAAGCAGAGGAGGTGGGGGGGGGGAGTGAAGGAAGCAATGTTGCACCATATGCAGAGTTTTGAGAGAGACTGAGCTTGAGAGAGGGGACATGTGCCTCCAGAACCATCTCATTGTATAAGAAATCTTTTCCCACAACATTTCTTTCTCCCCCCCTCAACCTCATTCCCACCAGGTGTGGATGTGTTGTGTTATAAATGTTTCCTGGGGGGAAAAAAGCAGACCACACGGTCCACGAAAAGCATCCAAAAGAACCAGCAGACAAATCACCGCGGCCCTTGCAAAAGAGACACAGGTTGGGAAGCACAGCTTCCCAAGGTCAGACACTGCCCCATTATTTCTGGACTGAACCGAGACTGTCTACCCTTCCTGCCTGCAGGCTGCACAAAATCGTTTGGTGGGCCACAAGTGGCCCACAGGCTGTATGTTATGCAGGTCTGATTTAGAGACTACCAGAACTCTCAAGAAGGTACAGCTTGGAACTCTAATGTTCATTTCCTTTACCGCAGAACTATCCCTATAACACAGGTGAACGAATAAGAAAATTTTCAGGAAATTGGAGGAGAGGATTTAGTGCAACACTATATAACGTAAAGTATGTGTCTTCACGTCACCTGTTGATTTCCAGTTACCCTGTACATTTCACAAAGTGTTCTTAGGCAAGGAGTTCTGAGAGGTTGTTTGCCACTGCTATCCTGTGAAATACAGCTTACAGCCTGAATATTTCCTACAGCACCTAGTATTTCCAACCACTAAGCAGTCATGATCCCCTTGAGTTTCTAAGATAAGACAGGATCTGGTGGCTTCAGGATAACTCAAACTCTGGGTTATTTATGGAAAAACCACAACTACTTTGGATAAGTACAGTGGCCCCTCCACTTTTGTGAGGGTTTGGGGCACAAACCTCTTGCAAAAGTGGAAAACTGTAAACAACTCCCTCCTCCCAGAGGATTCCCCTCCCATTCCCTTCCAGGGCTCATTCTCTTGCCTTTTGCCCTGGCGTGTGAGCCTTTCTTCTCAGCATCAGGGCCAGAGGCAAGGGAGTGAAAGGAGAACTCTGGAAGAGAGAAGGAAGGAGTGTGTGTGTCTTCCACCCTCCACTCCCTTGCCTTTTGCCTCTGCATGAGCTCTCAGTGCTGGGGCCAGAGGCAAGGGAATGGGACGGGGGTGCTCCCATTAAATTCACATAGGTCAAACCTGCAAAAGGGAGGACTGTATTTTCCAGAGGCATGAGTATGACTTCCTTTTCTTATGCCTGACACTTTATATGGCAGTGATGGAGTAGCAGTCCAAAAAGTCAACCTAGGTTAGGGAGATCTAAACTCATATTCACATTCTTGCTCCACTGCAAAGCTTAAAGGGCTCAGTCATGATTTCTGTCTAATCTGCCTTTTAGGATTGCCATTATACATCTATTCCCCCATACATATCCCACATATGGGAAAGAGGATTTCAACCTCCCTAACTTGCATGAGGTGGGCCCATTCAAGACAAGGAATCTGCACACTTGCTTAGAAACAAGGATATAGCTATGGGGGTGGGGGCAAAATGTAGGCATGCACACCACAATAAGAATCACCCCATGGAATTTCTTTCAGTCTTCATATTCCTAGCATTGCAGTAACCAAGTGTTTAGAAATGTTGTGCGAGCATCTAAAGAAAAAGGGCAAAACAACCATCTAGATTGCAATGCTAGATTTGAGTAATGACAACAAATTTCATTGGAGGGACAGAATTCTCATTTGGGGGCAATGCCCTACCTTCCTCTGTTACTGCCCTGGCTAGCCCGAGCTTGTGGGATATAAAGATATCTTTTGATATCAATAATTCGGCCTCACATACCCATTCCCTTCCATGTGCTTGTGAGGCCCCCAGACAAGCATGCATACAGGCTCGGCCGATAATCGCCGTAATATTCCAACACAATACAGACAGGCCAGAAATAGCTGACTCGCAGCTTTAGGAGACCTCAAGGCAAGTACCTCCATTAGGTATGCAAGCAACTGTCAAAAGATCTTCTGCTCCTCGTTGGCAGCTTGATGATCTGACTATACAACGCTCAAGTACTCCGCATTTGCATACTGGCTACTCTATTGACAATTTGGCTATAATTCAATCATTCAAATTCTGACCTTTCAGAGGCTTTGTCTCCAGCCCCAAATCTATTGTTTTCCCCAAGTCCGAACTAGCCTGCGGTCACAATTCTCCTTATAAAAACCCCTGACTTTGAGCGCTTCCTTGGATCGCCCTTGGCTTCCATCCCGCCTTGCTGTTGCTTTGTCCAGCGAGCCTTCCCCTCAGCCCCACGTGCTGAGATCCACGCTCCCCAGCTTCTCCGCTTCCAACCGGGCTTCAGGACAGGTGAAGTATCACCCAAACCAACAACTCCTCTAAAAATCCCTCTATCCCACTCCAACCTTTATTTCCTTAGTTATCTGTGTGAGTGTGCTACATACACTGTTTGATTGTGTTTTAATAAAATATCATTTATTGTTTCAACTTCTGTGTGCTCCTTGACTCGGCCTGACCCCGTAAACATAGGGTGCAGGATCTCACTATGTTACCCTGCCTCTCGTATTGCTAGACAGTGCTCTTGGCTAATTTTCCCAACTTATATAATTGAGAGTGCATTTAGGTGTCCCTCCTGGGACCCCCAGGAATCAGGGTAACACCTCCACATAGCTCCTACCCAGCTTGGTAGTAAAATGTAAAGTAAGACTTCACTTAAATCTACTCTGCTATTTAACTATCAATCACCACAAATCATGTTCTAGAGGACTGTTCAGCCTGGAAAACTCAGCCGAGACTAGGATGTGTTCTTAACTTTTGAACCCAGAGTTACCTTTTCTGCCTTGAAGGCAGCAATAACACATCTTGGCTCCATGACATTTGCTTCTACAATTAGGTCCTGCAGACAGTCTCAGTATGAAAACTGTTTGACATCTAGGCTCAAAATATTAAACAGACTTTAAATACATTCTCAGCTAGACACCTCTTCTCTTTTATTTGATCATCTTTCATCATCTTTCCTGCCTCTGTCTCCGCCCTTCCCCTTTGTCTCTGGCTTCTACTGTACATTGTGCTTTGGGATGGGCCTAGACATGAATCACTTTCGCAGAAATTTCATTTTTCAAGTACCAATTTGGGGTTAGGGCAGCACAATTCCAGAAGGACCTATTTCTAGTATTTGTTGAGTAATAATTTCTGGAAAATATTCTGTTACACATTATAGAAGTTGAAATCCAGGTCCATTTTAAACAAGACAAAGTATGATGCTATTGATTGATTGATGTCAGTTCAGCAAGGAGGCATTTCTATGCCTTACCAATAAAAAGGGTTTGCTGCAGGAAAGTCATGCTTACATTTTTAGATTAAAAATTAACTCTCTGTGTCCATGCTGAAGCATGTTGGTACTGGCCACCTTCTTCCTATTTCTACCATCTGTCAAGTCTCAATGGAACTGCTGAGTACTAGGTATAAATCTGAGCAAAATACAGGTGGAATGAAAATTGTCTCATTGAAAGATACTGGGTTCCCCAAAACCTGGGGCTTGCCAGATGTGTTAGGACTATTAGTGCCATCATCCTCAGAGACCATGGGTTTTTATTCATTGTTGATCAACAATGCTGCACTGCTGAAACCTGGGATACCTCTTGCCACACAGCAAAATTTTGAAATCCACATAACATATATGTTTTCTGCTGCTTCAGAGGGTGGGACTCAAAGCTGATGGATTCAAATGACAAAAAACATTAGTCCTCCACCATATTGTGTTTCATGCTGTGGTGGTGAGGCTGGTTTACATCCTTTCCAGAAAGAGAGGAGACTTGTGTGAGACTGGGGGTGGAGATAGTTTTATAAGACTATTCTAGCCCAGAATTAGCTTCTTTCATTCTTGGATGCTCTGTCCAGCTCCTACCCCAAGAGGCAATGCAAGCTGCAGCTTGCTGAAAGGAATTCCCAGATTGACACTTAGGGTTGTGTGGGGCTTGCATGCTGAAACAGAAAGAACCTGGGGCAGGTTCATTGACTATGTGGTCAGAAATTGTCTGGCCAGCCAGCCTATAGACTTTTGGATTGGAATTGGGTCCAGAATGTATGCCCTGTACAGTTGCAGGGAATTTCTAGAGTCCTTCCACCCCTACTTCAGCTGAGGCCTCATGGTAGATTTGGGTTAAATAGTTCAATAAATGTGGCTTCAGCTTACTCCATTACATGTGTCTTCCCTTTTGATTTCTAAGTTAGGACATAACAGAGATTTCATTTAAACAGTAAGAAGAACTTTCCAACAGTAACAACATTTTGAGTCAGTAGAATACATTCCATCATAATGTGGTCTGTCCTATTCCCTGAGGACTGTTAAACAAAGATTGGATGACTGTCTTTTAGGGATGCTTTAGGTATGGTGATTTTTGTTCCTGCATCATCATCATCATCATCATCATCATCATCATCACCATCATCACCATCATCACCATCATGTCGAGGAGGGACCGGGCTTGTTTTCTGCTGCTCCAGAGACTAGGACAAGGAGCTATGGATTTAAGCTGCAGGAAAGGAGATTCCACCTGAACCTCAGGAAGAACTTCCTGATGATCGGAGCTGTCTGGCAGTGGAATGTGCTTCCTCAGCGTGTGATGGAGTCTCCTTCTGTGGAGGCTTTTAAACAGAGACTGGATGGCCATCTGTTGGGAGTGCTTTGATGTGTGTTCCTGCATGGCAGGGGGTTGGACTCAATGGCCCCTGTGATCTCATCCAACTCTATGATTCTACGATTATTACCAGGTTAAAACATATGTTATTAAACAAATGTATGCATACACACACACACACACACATAGACCAGTATGAGAGTTAGCAAATCCAGCAAAGTGTTTAGGTGAAATGGGCCGCACAAAGACAAATACCTATCAAAACAGAAAAGTATTTTCTTGACTGCAAAAAGAAAGCAGGGAGGATGCTAGTCTGGCTTTTCTGGGAAGAGAGTTCTACAGTCTAGAGGCAACCACTGAGAAACTTGTCTCCTGTATTCTCACCAAATGTACCTGTGAGGTTGGTAAGACAGAGAGAAAGTCCTCTTGGACAGATCTCAAAGCAAGGGCTGGTTCATGAGGGGGAATCTGGTCCTTCAAGTAACCTGGATGTGAACTGTATCTCTTGGCCAAAACCAGCACTCTGGGCTCTGATATTCTATTGTGTTTTGGTGAAATTTGTGTCTGTTGTGTTAAGGCTGTTTGTTTATGTGACCTGAGGCAAACTAGCTTGTGTGCTCATTAGGGATCTATTGTTCTCTTTTCTGTAGGCCCAGAGGAAGTGATTTAGGGATTTGGTTGGAGGAGGAGCTAGCAGCCACTCGCTCAGCATATAACTGCAACCTACTCAGTGGCATTCAGCTAGCTGGCAACAAGGCAAGAGGCATTTTGCATGGGCATTTAGCAGGGGCAGTTATTGTGAGGGAGGCCCAGAGTGCTGTTTCAGTGCCTACTTAGGACCACTGAACATGGATGTTGAAGGAGCTGCTGGAGTCATCTGCAACAGGTGTGGTATGTGGGTAGCTATGCCTGCAGCAAATATGAAAGATGTGAGTAGCTATACCTGCAGCAGGTGTAAATTGGTTGGAGGAGAAAGTCTAGCAACTTGAAGCCCATGTATCCACTCTTCAGCATTTAGGGAACATGAGATTTTCTTGGACAGGATGGAGCAGACTATACTGGAGGAGGAATACACAGGGGATGTCTCTGAGGAAGAGTTCAATTTCCAAACACAGGAGGTAGACATTTGGAGGAATGTGACCCATCAAAGAAAAAAGAACAGGGACTTTTCTATTAGTTTCAAGCTACAGAATCAATTTGAAGCTCTCTCTTACCAGTGAGGATAAGGGACAAGAGCAGCAGTAAGAGTGTCAGTCCTAAGAGAATGTACAGGACACCTTGGAAGATTCAGTGCAAGAACTGGCCCTTGCCAATCCCAAAGGAGGCATATGGTGGTAGTAGGGTACTCCTTACTGAAGGGAACAGAAACAGTGGTTTGTGGGCCTGATAGGATGTCTTGTGAGATGTGTTGTCTCCCCGGGGCAAAGGTATGTGATATAAAACAAGTGGTTGACAAATGGTCAACCCCATTGTCCAAAGTCCACTAACCATTACCCCTTCCTCTTGGTCCAAGTGGGAATGACACTATAAGGCACAGCCTTCAAGAGATCACAAGGGATTATAAGGCTCTGGATAGGAAGCTGAAGGACATCGATATACAAGTTGTCATTTTATCTCTTCTCCTCAATGAAGAACACAGCCCAGGTACAGAAAGAAAAATAGTGCATCTGGCTGTACAGATGGTACCACCAGGAACAGTTTGGCTTCTTAGACCATAGTCTGCAGTTTCATGAAGATAGACTTCTGGTAAATGATGGGTTGCACCTTACAGCACTTGGCAGGAACGTTTTTACTAAAAATCCCTCAAGCCTAATCAGAACTCACCAATTCACCAGAATCACCAGAAATCACCAAAGAGGAATTTTAAAAAAATAGCCAGCAAGTGTGGGAAGAAAGTCAGAAAAGCTAAAGCACAGAACAAGCGCAGGCTTGCTGGAAAAGGTTCAAAACAAAAAAGAGGGGCTTTTTTTTTTTGTTATGATGATAACAAAAAGAAGAACAAAGAAATGGTAGGGCTTCTTCGTGGAGAAGATGGTGAAATGCTAACAGGGAACAGAGACAGGCAGGACTACTCAACACTTTATTTACCTCAGCCTTCTCCAAAAAGGAAAACCATGCTACACCTGGGGGAAGCAGACCAGATGATGCAGTGGGGAATATGCAACACAGCATAGGTAAAGAGGCAGTGACAGGAAAACCTTGCTATTCTAAATGAATTCATCTCTCCAGGGCCAGATGAACTACATTCAAGAGTATTAAAAGAACTGGAAGAAGTAATCTCAGAACCACGGGGGATATTGTCTGAAAATTTTTAGAGAATGGGAAAAGTCCCAGCAGACTGGAGGAGGACAAATGTTATTGAAATTTTCAAAAAGTGTGGGCGGGGAGGAGAGGACCCAAATAGTTACTGTCCATTCAGCATGACATCATTACCAGGAAAAATTCTAGAGCAGATCATTAAACAGACAGTCTGTAAACATTTAGAAAGGAATGCCATCATCACAAAAAGTCAACATGAGGTTCAGACTAGTCTCTCTCTCTCTCTCTCTCTCTCTTTTTTTTATGGAGTTACTAGCTTGATAGATGAAGGGAAAGCTGTAGATGTAGCATATCTTGATTTCATTAGGGCGTTTGATAAGGTACCCCATAATGGTCTTCCAAACAGGCTAGTAAAATGTGGGTTAGACAATGCTACTATTAGGAGCATTTGTAATTGCTTGACCGATTGAACCCAATGGGTGCTCACCCTAATGGCTCCTCTTCATCCTGGAGAGAAGTGACTATTGGGGTGCCAGAGGGTTTGGTCCTGGGCCCGATGCTATTCAACATCTTTATCCATGAGTTGAAGGATGGAATAGAGGGCATGCTTATCAAATTTGCAGATAACAAAAAATAGGAGGGGTAGCTAATCCCGCAAAAGACAGGATAAGAATTCAAAATCACCTTAACAGATTAGAGAGCTGGACCAAAGCTAACCAAATGAATTTCAGCAGAGAGAAATGTAAGGTACTGCACTTAGGCAGAAAAAAAAATGAAATGCACAAATATCATGCACAATAGTCCATGTGAAAGGTGTCTAGGGCTCTTAGTAGATTACAAGCTGAACATGAGTCAGCAGTGTGATGTGGCAGCTAAAAAAGCAAATGTGATTCTGGGCTACATCAATAGGAGTATAGTGTCTAGGTCAAAGGAAGTAATAATACCATTCTGTTCTGCTATGATCACCTAGAATACTGTGCTGAGTTCTGGGCACCATAGATCAGAAAAGATATTGGCAAGCTGGAATGTGTCCAGAAGAGGGCAACCAAAATGGTAAAAGACCTGGTAGCCATGCCTTATGGGGAACAGCTTGGGAAGTGGGGTATGTTCACCCTGGAGAAGAGAAGTTTAAGAGGTGACATGATAGCTATATTTAAATATTTTAAGGGATGTCATAGGGAGGAAGAAGCAATCCTGTTTTCTGCTACTCTTGAGACTAGGACATGGAGTGATGCCTTCAAACTTCAGCAAAAGAGATTCCATCTAAATATTAGGAAGAATTTCCTGCTGGTGGGAGCAGTTCAACAATGGAGTATTCTGCCTAGGAGTGTGGTGGTTTCTTCTTCTTTGAAGGTTTTTAAACAGAGGCTGGATGGCAATCTGTCAGGAATGCTTTGATTGAATATTCCTACATGGAAAGAGGCTGGACTTGATGGACCTTGTGGCCTCTTCCAGTTCTATGATTGCTTGAACTAAGGCATGTTTCACTGTGGACAGATCTGACATCTCAAAGTACAGGTACAGCTGGTGGACAGACTTTAATTTTCAGCATGCATTGGGAGGGACTTGGACTATATGACCTTGCATATATTTCCAACATTACAGTTCTATTGATTTATGATCCTATGCCCTTTGCTGCAAGACCTCACATGAATTCCAGGTTTCTGTGTCTTCATTTCAATGTTGCTACCATCTGAGCTAAGAATAAGATGTTGCTATTACTTTAATATCTGAAACATAAAAATGCTCTATTTTGATTTATAGCCAAAGTGATTTTAGATAGTATAAAGGGCCACGGCTTTCTCATTTTTCTATCGGAGATGAGGGACAGAACTTACTTAATGTCTACACTTTGTCAGGCAACCAATAGAAGATTTAAGTTTTAAAGTCAAAGCAGTCATTTGCTGATTCTTTTTTTTTTCCTTAATAGTAACTAGCAGCATTATTGCACAGGTCACATTTATTACATTAGCGTTTCCATATGAGGTGTTCTAGTGGATTGGAATTTACGTCTCAAAATCTACACCCTCCACTCCTTATATTTGTTTTCAAGAGTCATTGAAGCTTACAAGAGACAGTCCTTATTTGGCTCTAGTAAACCATTATTTTGCATAAGGATTACAATATAATCAAATCTGGTCAAGATGCCAGTTGATTATATTACCATTAGTATTGCAAATTTCATGCTGCTCCTAGTTTTGAAGGATTTATTATTATCTTTAAGCATATAAAGTTATGGAAGGATTCCATTAAGGCAGAAACCCCCAGTTAAACCCCCTGGTTAAACCCCCTGCTCAGGAGTGAACTGGGGATCTACCTGATTGAGACATGCATGCTGAAAACTACACCATTCCGCACTGCAAAAGTGAAGAATCACCAAGATTCATTAAGGTTGCTAGAAAGAAGCTTCCCCAAAAGAAAGATTCACAATATTATCAAAGGATCCAGAGGAGGGCAATCAAAATGGTGAAGGGTCTAGAAACCATGCCCTATGAGGAGTGACTTAGGGAGCTACAAATGTTTGGCCTGATAAAAAGAAGGTTGAGAGGTGACATGATAGCCATGTTTAAATATTTGAAGGGGTACCATGTTAAAGATGGAGCAATCTTGTTTTCTGCTGCTCCAGAGACAAGGGCCATTTCCACACCTTACCTTTCTCCGTTGTCAACCCATCACGATCCCAGTAGTGCTACCCTCACAACCCTTCCTCAGGCAGTTGGCTGGGTGCAGAGGGGAGCATTCGGGTCATGCTGTGATCCCTGCAGTGCCACTACTGGAATGGGACCATAACCTGAATGCTCTCCTCCATACCCGGTTGGCTGCCTGCAGAAAGGTAGTGCGAACAACACATTCCTTCCTTCCATAGTGCAGTTGGCCACTTCCTGTGCTGCACTGAGAAAGGAAGTGCCTAGATCACACAGCCTCCCTTTCTGTACAGCTGCTGGCAATCAGAGCATTAAGCAATTGAGGGCAATTACTGGATTTTTTCCCATAATGGAATATACTGCAATCACAATGAGTGCGGTCATGCTGGAAGTGGGACCGTGATGATGTCATGTAAAAGAATGACTTGTTGACTGGCAGCAATGCATCCCCATTGTGGGATAGCGACATCATGTGGAAATGGCCTAGGACACAGAGCAATGGATTCAAACTTCCGGAAAAGAAAGTTCATCTAAACATCAGGAAAATGCTGCCTTGAAGTGTGGTGGAGTCACCTTCTTTGGAGGTTTTTAAATAGGCTGAATGGCCATTTTATTGAGGTGCTTTCAGTGTGTGCTCCTGAATGACAGGGGGTTGGACTTGATGGCCACTGTGGTCTTTTCCAACTCTATAATTCTATGGTCTTGGATGGCCCCTGCTAAACAGAGATGAAGAAACTCCCCAGCTCAGTTGGTGATTTATTACACTCAAGTGAGTACAAACAGTTTGCATCATAAATATTTGATGTGCCATCTCTATTGACAAAGAACTTGAAAGTGAAACTAATTGCTGAGAGAGACAGATAGCACAGTGTTCAAAAACTGAAGATTAAATTAAGTGACAATTTGGACTGGAAATAAGAAATAAATGTGGTGTCTCAAAGATTCATACAATTAAGAGTTCCATATGGAAGCCACATTTGAGGGGGGAAAGGGGGAAATAAATATTTCTCTGGTGCTAGAATTTAAGCAGATTGTGATTTATATGACATCATAAACATGGACACCAGAAAAATGTCCAGAGCTAGGCTACACAAAACTGACCCTGTGCTCATTAAAACTTAAATCTCAACATCTGAGATGTCTAGCCAGATTTTAGATTTGAATAAAAGTAATGGGAATTTAGAGCAGAAACTGGATTTGTTAAGAGTAAAGATTAAAGGACAAGTAAACCCTTTTAAAAAGTTTGCTGAAAAACAGTTCAAACAGATTATGGCATCAGTTGAAACTCTCACAATGATTGCATACAAACATGAACAAGAGATTTCTGATAATTCAAAGGTAAAGGACATTTTACAGCAGGATTTGGAAAAGGCACAGGATAGAATAGTGAAGATGGACTTAAAATAGTAATAATAATAATAATGATAAAAGAAAACATAGATAAGGTTAAGAGCTATTCCAGAAGAGCCAACTCACTTAAACAGTTTTAAAAGTCCTGGAGGGCCTTATAAGCAGCTCTGGGGAAGAACTTAACAAGGATATTGAAGCAATAACTATGTAAAACTCTGCTTATGCACAGAGAAAAAATTTCCAAGAGATGTGATCATTCATTTCACACATAAAAGCACCAGAGATGAAATATTGGGAGTACTCTAAAAATAATTGTGTTTAATGACATTCCCAAAAGAATGCTGAAAAAAACACGTGCTCAAAAATGTGCATTTTATGGACCCAATAATGTGAAATCAGTATTTTACAAAAAATTGGTAAGAAAGACATGTTACCTAGACCTACAAAATTTGTTTCCATGGGTGATTGGAACAGGGTTATTGACCCTAAAAAAGATAAATATTTCATTAAAGATGTTAAGAAAAATCAAGGAAGACCACCTAGAACCTTCTTTCATTATACAGAGTACTTTGGACTTATAAACAGTCAGAGATGTCTACAGCCAAAATCTAGAGACTATCCTCCCCACCCTGAAATCATCATGGATCTTTTTCTAGAGTAGATAGCTTCTGGATTTCTAAGAATATGGCTAATTTTATAAAGAGTGTGGATGTTTTATCAAAAAACAAAACAAAAAAAAATCAGATCACAGTTCTACTATGAGGCCCTGAAAATGGGGTAAACTCAGTATAGAAGGAGACTTAAACGAACATTTTTTTCTGAAGACACCAATATTACAACAATGTAAACAAGAACTGGGGAAATGTTTTGACATGAACTTAAGTAAGGGTATGGGGCCAACAATGATAATTTATGAAATATGGTTCCAGACCGAAAAAAAGAAAGAGAAGCTAAAAAAAGGAAGTTGATGGATGACATACAGGATTTGGAGGAAAACCATAAGAAAAAAAATTGATAGAGAAATTCAACAAAAGATTATATTACTCCAACAGCAGTTTTTGTTGTTTACACTCTTAAGAAATGAATTCTAAACTACTATACCTTTAATCAAACATTTTTTTGAATTCATAAGCAAACCTATGAAGTGGCTTTCCTACAAACTGAGACAGGAAAGGATAAAGAAAACTGTCAAAAACATCAGGAAGGGAGATAAGTTTGTAATACATAAAGGAACTTGTGGTTGTTCTTTGTCTTCTTCTTCTTTAGATTTAAATTTAGGGAATTTCACTACTCAGTTGTTTGCACTTATTTATGAGGATGCAGTAGTCAAGGATTTCCAACCCTACCTAAAACACATTAAATTGATAACAGTGCACCAAAAGGAAAAGTGGTAAGGTTCATATTCTATGCCCCGCAGCCTCCACAGCTATTAATCCAAGAAATGTTAGCATTTCTCCAGGCTTTATTCTGAGTGTCTGCTAAGCCTCTAAATATGCATCCTATTCATATGAAGGTTATGGGGCCTGGGAACACCCTTTCATAACTCTAATCATAAATTTGCAAGCTTATTTTCTGAATCAGTTCCTCTAATTCTATTTCAGACTGTGTGTTGTGCACAATTTGTAATCAATTATAAAAGATTAGACCCTCGGCACAGTTAATAGGGCAGCTTTCACAGGGCAGATGGCAGAACAGCCTGTAGATGAAGTGGAATTGGTGGACTATTTGGAAAACTGATTTAGCTTGAACTGTTCCAAGGACAAAAGACTATGCTGCATTTGGGAACTTCAGCTTCATGCACTGAATTCCTTTTCTCAGTCCCAGATATCCAATCTTTTCAACAGATGTGAAAATGGACATGTTTGTAATCCTGCAATTCACAACCATGGATTACTGCCCAAGGCTAATGCCCCTTCCAACATCTTAGTGAAGTCTTCCTTTTATTGTGCTTTGGCTCCAAATCAAGTCTGAAACTTCAGGAGCATCCTGATTCATTTTGGACACATTTTGATTTGGACAAGATCTGAACCTCATAGTGAATAATGAAGTAAGGTGTTGCAATGCCCCTTGCAACATCTTACAGAAGTCTTCTTTGTGTTGTGCTTTGGCTCCAAAGCAAATCTGAAATTTCGGGAGCAACCTGATTTGCTTTGGAAACATTTTGCTTTGGACAAGCTCTGAATCTCATGATGAAGAATGGATATAATCAAGACAAAGGGCCTCTTGAGTTCAGGATAAGGAATTTGTCCAACAATGGATGCACCTTTGAGGCCCCTCCCTAAACTGCAAACCCCAGGATTCGATAGGATGTTGAAAGTGGAATAATAGCACTATAACATTCTAGTGAGGAAATGGCCATACTTTCAAGACAAGTCTCAAGTAAAGTCTCAAGTCTGACAGCCAACTTTCTATCTCAGCCTACGTACCAGAATTTCTGGACAGAATAAAATAAAGTCAGTTTTAAGCACTTAAGTAGAGTCAGCCTTCCACATTTTTGATTTTGTAATCTGCGGTTTCAGAAGTGGGGAATAGTATCTTTCTCACGCCCCATTCGCTAAGCTGGAGGCTTCTGTGTCAATGGGCAGTTTCTGAAGTGAGGGATAGGATCCTTCTTACTTCCCATTTTCAAAGCTGGAGTCTTTGCTCCCCGTTATTAAAGCTCCAAAAGCTTTAAAAGGAAGGATTCTTCCTTTTCGACCCTGTTGTCTAACACATTTGCTGATCCCCTCTGAGAAATCTTCCTTGCTTCTAGGGGCAAGTCTTGCCTTCTGCTCTTAAGAAAAGTTTTAGAAAGCTCCTCCACTATGAAGTGGGGACAGGCTGCTGAGCAGCCCTCAAGCCTACCTCAGGCCCATTACCTAACCCATTTACTGTTCCCGTCTTAGAAATGCACCTACACTTTGGGCTTGAAACAGATCATCATATGACCAGTAGGCAAAATGAGGTAGAAGTGTTGTTCAAAGTTGTAAGGTTTCTAGATAGATTAATTATGTTACTGAACCAGGGGTAACAGGTTGGTCACTAAAAAGATACAAGTCCCAAGTTGAGTTGAGTCAGTGCATCATTTATTGTCAAGTCAAGTCAAAGTTGAGTCACTGAAGTGATTTAAGTTTGACTTGAGTCCAAGTCAATCAGCTCAAGTCTACATCACTGCTAAAGAGGAGGTCATTCTGAACAAGTTTTCCAAGCTCTGGATGCAATGAAGCAAAATCTTTACAGGATCAGGAAGCATAAACAGTTTCTACCAGCCTTGTCATCAGTTTCACAGAAGCCAAAGCATACTGCTATCTGGATTTGAGTGGTGGATAACACTCAGGCTACTGCTTCTGCTGTCCCAATTGATTTACTCCTACTTTTCTGAAATCTGCTTAGCATTTCTGGCTGCTCTGCCACTTTCATGCATACATGCATCTTAAGAAAAATTTCAAGAAAGCCCTATGATAATTAATTAGCTGTTTGCTCGCAGGCATTTTTTTAGAAGAAGAAAAACTCAGCAAGTTGCCATTTTGCAGACAAATGCTTTCTGATGTTTCTGTACTCATTCTACAGTCAGCCAGTGATTCTCCTGAGAGTGGAATAAAATCCTTGCATGGTGAAAGTGTAAAATATAGCTGTGGTAGTCTCTCCAATCCTTGGCAGAAATGACAATGATCTCTTGGGTGGGGTGAAGGAGAAGCAGCCACACAATATGCATAGCATCGAGGAAAAGAATTAATTCCAGAAAAACAATGTGCGGCTAGATCACAAAACTTCAGAACTATCCCAACTCTTCAGAAGTCCCACAGTTGTAACAGTGGTAGCTGTGGTAACTTTTCCTGTGGTCCTATCAGAGACGGGGGGGGACACTTTCTTAACTAAGGATCCCAGAATCCTCAGCCTAGCAATGCCATGAGTCATTCTAGTTAAAGGAGTCTCAAAACACACCCTCCAAATATGCTGATTAGGCAGGGACAGTGCTGATTAATCTTCTGACATCCCACTTTTTCAGTGGATTTTTAAATGTCCAAGTTTCTCTTTCCACATCCCACTTTCCCCCTTTGTTCTCAGCTTATTTTAACTGTGGCAACATGAGTTCAAAGTGCAAAATTAGTTTGCATTCAATTAACTCAGTAGGGGGAGGGAGAGAAGGAGAGAATCTTGTCCTTCCCAGGAAATTTGGACAAAAGTAAACTGCTACAGCCTCTCCTAGTTTGTGTGTTCTTCTTGATTAATAACTTTTGCTCTTTTGACCACCCTCGTGTTGTGTGGCTACACATGTCTCATTTGATGTTCAACCATGGAATGAACAGACCAGACACAAAGTTGGGTTAACTAAAGGCCACTTTATTTTGACCTATCCTATTTAAAATTGCATTGACCTGAAAGACACAAGAGGGAGGAGCAAGCTGATACGGGTCCAGCTGATGCCAGGGTCACTACTGACAACCTGATCAGCATACTCATGAGCGATAACACCTGAGCCCCAGGGGCAGACCAAATGGCTTTGGTTGCTCCCCAGTCCAGCATCTTGGAAGGTAACCCAGGGACTCCCAACCAAGCTGCAGGGCTCTAAAAGAGAGCGCCTTATTCCAACTTTAACCTCAAGGGTAGCCTCCTTCACTGCCCCCATGGGATGCCGGAACCTAAAAAGGGGATCCCTGAGCTCTACCTTACACCAAAGGAATGCCAAAAGGTGATCGCCAGAGTCCCCCCATTACCTGTCAGAGGACAACCTATTTAACAACACTACCCACAGCCAATTTTCCCAGTTTTATCAAATGCAATATGAGATAGGTGAATCCCCCCCCAAGAGAAAGGGCGGGGGGGGGAATCCTATCCGGCTCTAAAGCAACCAAATTAACTCACACTGCATTAAGGATGAGAGGGTGGGTCAATGCCCAAAGTCAAATGTCACATGTAGAGGGCAAACTCTACATCTTACCATCTTACTGTTCCCTATCACATGCTTTGATTTGGCGTTTGTCACCAATCAGACATCACACTCTGGTCTCACTCCATGGAGATCATCAAAAGCTTACCTTCCCTCACAGCAATGTTCGCCATGCAAGTCCGGGTAGTATCATTGGTGAAATGTTAGAGGTTATGTGGAAGCTGAAGTCCAGAGATCTGTCACTTAGTGGCAAATCTGAGATGGCCTGTCCACGCATGAAGGTCAACACCTGATTCGCCTTTATCATTTCAAGTGATTGCCAGATTTGGAAATCTGTCAATAGCTGAATGGTAGCATTATAAAAGCAGAAGTGTGAGTGTTCTGTTTTAATGTAAAATATAAAAGGACTGTATTCTTCTCCCTCTTTCCGATATCCTCAGATGTTAAAGCTGTCAACAGAACTTACTAGTTCTGAGGCTTTTTTAGAAAAAAAAATGTGTTATGGAATATTGATTGGGTACCAGTGGTTCAAAAGCAGCCAGTTTGTTTCATTTTATTGAGTACCTACTCCAAGCTAGGACCGTTTTATAGGTACCGAGAGTCAAGAAAGTATAAAACTCTCACTTCAAAGCTGGGCAAATAAAATAAATTTCCAATAAAGTGATATAAACTTCACTTGTCCTGATAGAGCAGTTAACAGGAAGGATGTAGGCCACATTTATAAAATTCAGCATTTTTTCCTGTCACCCTCACTAATTCAGACTCATTCACTGGGCAAATGAAATCGGCTTTAGCTATAGACGGCATCACCCTATTGCTTAGTGGCTGAAGCATAGCAAAAGGGCTTGTTCTGATTTTTGACATCACAAAATAATCATATTCAACTGTACAGCAATTTATATCATAACATGCTGAGTCCCCCCCACCCTGCACTGAGTTAATTCAAAAAGCCCTTTAAAGCCTGGAAAAGACATATATATCTTACCCCAATACGCTGGTGTGTGCACAGTTCTTTTGCTCCTGAACTTTGTTTTCACACAAGCATATTGTGAGACAAAATCTCATGTACCTAGAGAGGTTTGTATTTGTTTCTTTTCTTACTTAAATGTGACTGGAACTCTACCTACATGCCCACCTCAGGTGTGCAGATTTTATCTCAATCAATTGAGAGAAGAACAGAGCTTGGAATAAACTCAATAATTAATTCATTAAGTCAGTGATGTGCTAGAATTCATTAGGATGGATGCCTCTGTTACATTCAGTAAAACAAGAAGGCATATTGCCTCAGGAGAAAAGAAATATTAGAATTGGAGGGCGTGAATCACATAGCTCTGTTATTAAGCAGGATAATTTCTATTATTTCTTTGAGAAGAGAGAGATAACTTTCTAGAAGACAACGGCTGGGTTTATGAAGTGGAAGAACTGGTCTTGCTGAACAGAAGAACAGCTAGATTTGGGGGAAATGAAGAACTGGAACTGATTTTTTTTACAGTGAGATTTGGAAGTGACTGGGAGCAGGAGGAAGGATTTTTTTTTTTCTTAGCAGGAAGTCGAGACCATCAAGTAAACATGGTCCTTTCAGAATGTTTGGCCATTTAGGCCTTAAAAACTGGTGTCAACACATACACAAACACATGTCATGCACCTGTGTGGAAACAAGGTGTTTTGAGTCTTTTGGTGGTACACTTGGATTCTCTTCAGTACCTTTTCTTTGTCTATTGATTTTACTCTATACTGGACTGCATGTATGCAGTAATAGGGTCATTAGGGGGAGGTGGTCCAACGCAAGTAAAATGTAGTTTTAAGGAGGGAATTTTTGAATTATGCAGATGTAAGTTGTACTAACATCTTTATAATTCACTAATAGCCATAGTATTAAAAGACTTTTTTATATATTGTATATTAGAAAATGGTATGTTAGAGAATACAAAAGCATTCTGTAAGGCTCTTCTTGAATAGCTACTCAACTGACAAAAAAAAAAAAAACAGCTTAAAATAAAAAGATCTTCACTAGCTGATGAAAGGGCAAGCAAGCAAGATAGCCAGCACAGCTTCCCCTAGTGGGGAATTCTACTGTTGTTGCTGTTGTGTGCCCTACGGTGACCTCAAAGTGACCCTTTCCTGGAATTTTATGGGGCTAAGAATGTCTGATGTGCCCAAGGTCACTCATTGGGCTTCCATGGCTGAAATCAAACCCTGCTTTCCAGAGTTGTAGTCCATAGTGTAGCCTGACAGAATTAACAGAGATTATTTCTGTTGTACCAGTAGCAAATAAGCCTATAAGAGTAACAGGACTGAGAAAAGGATCTCCCCCAAAGATTCCCAGGCCCAATTAGGTTTGAGTGGGAAACTACAGCTCAACAGATAGCCTAGACCCTAGCTGTATATCTGTACATGCATAAATATTCCATGAGAAAGTGTAGATACTGCAAGAAGGAACTTTGGTGTCTGCAGATATAAGAGACTGGGGCAACAGACACGGCCCTTCTTCCCCTTCTATACATGATGTAGGAAATCACCAAAATGGATTATAGATATGAACATGATGTACTGGCATGTCATCAGTTGACATGCAAATGCACACAAGTAAACGTACTGATGATGGCTGCATTTCCCTGCCAGTACAGTACTTGTAAAATGCTGGCATAATATGCTGATTTTAGAAGTATAAGAGCCTAATCAGCAACTTGAAGCTCACATCAAGTGTTTCTCCCCCCCCCCGCCCTCTCTCTCTCTCGCTCTCTCTCTCTCTCATGGACAGTTCAGTTGTAGCAAGTGAAAGGTTTATTTGAGGTGCAGAAGGAAAGAACTGTGTATCTGACAACAGACTTGTGTTCAAACATAAGGGACATTTATCAGACTTGGGGTGCAATAGCGCGATGGCACCATGGCTTACAGGATCAAAGTGCCAAGACTTTTGAATTTTCAAGGGCAATATTGTCATCATCTACACCTTCTTTGGTTCTCTATACCCTTTTGAACATCACTGTCAATCCTTACAGAAGCTGAGGATAAAATGGATTCTCCCGGCAGCTATACAGAGTTGTGAACTATTCTTGTAATGCAGAGTATTTGGATGTGCCTTGATCCAATGAAAGGCCATTAGTTTCATGAAAAGCTCCTTCTCATTGAAAGAGAAAAAGTACTAGACCCCATTTTGTTGATATGCTTCAATAGATCTGCTTACATATTTGGAATCTCCTTGGGGACAAGGTTAGGAGGAGTGCCATAATAATCACCTGCACTTCAGAAATGCTAATACACCAGTGTTGGAGTTAGGGGAAAAAAAACCTGGCAGTGATATATTTAAGTCTTTTACTCCAAGTCTCAAGTCTCTATCTTCAAGTCTCAAGTCAAGTCTCAAGTCCTTGAAGTCAAGGATGCTTTTCGCACGGTAGTTTGCAAGAGAAAGGGCCCCTTGAGCATCGCGTAAATGTGAGGAGTGGTCTGCATGACACTTTCCCATTTCCACCACGCTCAAGGCCCTCATGCACAGCAAACACACATTTTTTTTATTTTCTGCTTTTAGCTGAAAATGACCTGCGCTTGCGCAATGCTTACCGGCCTGGGCCACACTCACCTGCAGTGCGGAGCCTCTGGAGCCGGGCTGGTCACGCCTTCTCTCCTCAGTGCAGCCTCCAACTCCCAGGCTGCACTGTGGAAGGAAGGGGGGCGTGGGCGGGGCTCTCGCACGAGGAGGAAGGAGCTGCGGAGCCCGAGCAGTAGGGAAGCAGCAGGGAAGTGGCAGCGTTCCTTCCAAGGCTTCTCGCGTGAGGACCCCAACACAGCAGCGTTAAAAGGTAAGCTGCGGAAAGGGTCAAGGACTTTCAAGTCAAGTTTCAAGTCTAGAAGCCAATTTTATACCCCAACCAAAATTCCAGAATTATTGGACAGAGTGAAATAAAGTCAATTTTAGCAATTTAAGCAGAGTTAGCACTCCACATTTGCAATTTTGCCACCTGCAGCTTCAGAAGTGGGAAATAGGATCCTCATTACTCCCCATTACTGAAGCTTCAAAAGTTTTAGAAGGAAGGATCCTTCCTCCTCAAGCCTGTTGACTAATACATTTGCTGTTCCCCTCTGAGAAATGCACTCTCAGGGGGCAAGTCTTGTCTTCTGCTCTTAGGAAACATTTTCTAAGGCTCCTCTGATATGCAGCTGGATAGGCTGCTAAGCAGACGTCAAGCCTGCCTCAAGGCCATTGCCTACCCCGTTTGCTGTTCCCCTCTGAGAGCATGTGAATATTAAACAAAAACAGATGAAGGCACTGTTCAAAGTTTTCAGTTATGTTACTGAACCAAGGGCAGCAAGTCAGTCATTGAAAATATATAAGTCTTGAGTCTTAATTACAATATAATTATATACAACATGTACAAGTCTTGAGTTCAGTTGAGTCAGTGCATCATTTGTGGTCAAATCGATTCCAAGTCAAGTCACTGAAATGACTTAAGTCTGACTCAAGTCTGAGTCTATCCACTTGAGTTTACATCACTGAAAACTGGTGTCATGATAGACTGGCAGTCAGTGTGGGGTAGTGGTTTGAGCATTGGCCTACAACCCTGGAGACTAAGGTTGAATACCCACCACAACCATGGAAACCCACTAGGTGACCATGGGCATGTCACATACTCTCAGTCTCAGAACCAACAACAATGGTGGATTGATGCTCTTGCTGTTTGTTTTTGTTGTTGTTGTTGTTGTTGTTGTGTGCCTTCAAGTCATTTCTGACTTATGGCTACCCTAAGGCTTATGGGGTTTCCTGGCAAGATTTGTTCAGAGATCTTTTTGCCTCTGCCTTCCTGTAAGGCTGAGAGAGTATGGCTTGCCCAAGGTCTCCCAGTGGTATTTTCATGGCTGAGTGGTGATTCAAACCCTGATCTTCTGAGCCGTAGTAAAATGATTTTACAAAAAGCAATGCTATGTAGGATATTGTTCCCTCCACTTAAACTTAAACAAGCTGATCCTTTAATAGCCATGGAGAGAAAAATATGATTAGCTGCAGCAGCTAAAGCCAAGCCGCAGGAACAAGCTGCTGGACCATTATAGAGGCAGACTTCAGCTGATTAAGAAGCTGAATTCTAAGCTCTAATAACACCCAAGGGTACAATGGCTAAGACTTCAGATTAGTACCCAGTTCTAGTACACAGAAACCTTTGGGGTGAATGCCTTCTTCTAGTAACTACTCTTGGATGCACATTGTTGCTGAATGACTTACTGAGTTCTGACAGTAGTTAAATATCTCCCCATAATTAGGGCTTAATGGACCATGAAAGTTCACATAAGAAACAAAAGAGCACAAGAGTGAGAGAGGATTGCATCCTAAATAGACCAATCCATGCTTTCAAGTGACACTGTGCAATTATGTCTTTTGGAGATTATAGCACAAGATCATCTATCTTTTGGAAGCATGTCAGGTAATTTTAATTTTTGGCTCTGCACAGTCCTTCAACCCACCTAGCTGACTGAGAAGGCAAGGCAGTAATTAAGGGCCACATCTTTATTTCCTAATATGCATCTGTAATGAGCACTGAATTCAATGTAACTTTATTGCAGGCTAGGGACAGGGAAATCTGTCAGTTTTCCTTGGTCTCTCATAAGAATTTTTAAAATCTCAACTTCTTTCCATCCCAAATGTGGAGAAATTAATTAGTTTTAGTAAAGTGATCCAAAATAAACTGAAATTATATTCTCCCTATTCTGGACCTGCAAATTTTTGCACCTTTTCTCAGTATGACAAAGACCGTGTTGTAAAGGTGAAGGACCTTTCAGGAGAGAAAAAAACATGGTAAACCTTCCTAAGGAGTTAGCATGATTAAAATACACAGGAGTTGGAACCTAAAATCTTAAGAATTCAGCACTGAAAACCCTGGAACTGTTTGAACAAATCTGTCAATTTCTCTCACTACACACACACAAACTTCATTCCTAGGTGTAATTAATTGTGTGGGTTTTGGAAAATTCTTCTCAAGAATTAATTAAAATGAAATTCTCATCCATCTCTAGTGCTAGTAACCCTTATTACTAGGGGAGATAAATGAGAATGTCTCCTCAGCCATCCTTTCCATCTTCACTCTAGACACTAAAGGTCCTCTGCAACCTTAATTAGAAGCTTCCATTTTGCATAGTCTATGTCTAATTGCTTCTTAATTAGGGTAGTGTATCACGAATGATGAATAGCCTCTTAATTGTTTTTTTTAATTAGTCAATTCCTATTTCCACAGAAGGGACAGAGTTTCATTGTTTATCTTTTTCATTTTTGTTGCAAAATAATAGCACAGTATCATTGGCAGTAGTAGAAATTTAAGCACTACATTCTTCTTTTACCTGATAGACAAGAAGTGAATAATTAAAGCAGAATGCAAAATTTTATTGAGTGTGTCAGTTGAGCCAGATCCCACTCCCCACAATCTACCAGGGGCTGTGTCTTCTATGAATTCAATGTTGCTGGGGGGTGGGGGTGGAGCCTCAATTTGCTATGGGCCCTTCCACACTATACTGTTATAGTACTATTATTCCACTTTCAACATCCTATGGAATCCAGGAGTTTGTAGTTTAGGGAGGGGCATTTAGAATTCTCAGCCAGAGAACCCTTTGGCCTCAGTAAACTACAAACCTCAGAATTCCACAGGATGTTGAATAATAGCATTATAACAGTGTAGTGCAGAAAGGCCATAACACAAGGTACGCTATGAATGTATGCTTTGTTTATAAGGATATTAGCACTCTAGAAAGTCTTCTAGAATTATCAATCAGTTTGTAAACAAACCATGTGGTAAAGACAAATTAAGGTGTGTTCTCCCCAAGTAGTGGTAAAAACAAAACAACAAAATTTAAGTAAGGGATTACTTAAAAGAATGCACCCTGTTTCCAAGGTTATTAATGCTTCCAAGAGGCTTCTAAGGGCACTAATCTCCATATGAACACAGTATGTTCTCCTTTTGTACCTACTTTACAGGCATACTGGACGGACTTTTGTTTTCTGCCACCACATTGTTGCAGGTATACAGGGTAGTCAATGTACAGAGGGGGCTCCAAAAAAAAAAAAAAAGTAGGGTGTATGCAACCCATGTGTTTGCACTGTCCATCACTGAATTAAAGGACAGTTAATTGTGAATGCTGCATTACACTGAAAGGAATATAATAAAACTGCAAGAAGGAAGCATCTAATTAAAGTCACAGTGTCCCCAAGATGGCTCAGTACTGCTTTGCTGGTCCACATTGGTAAGATACATTACAATTCATCCTAGAAATTCAGTTATTGTAAATTGGAGGTGGATTGGTGTATATTGGACCTGATAAAAAGAACAAAGGTATCCCAGAAAAGTCTGATGGACTTTGTATTCTTCATAAAAAGTAAGTGGTTAGAAGGCAGCAATTCCAGACTAAATACCTAGCATTAGAACGGCAAACATTGTATAAAGCTTCTGTAACACCTCTGAAATATGGCAACTAAGGCAGGGACATCTCAGTTAATTCCATGTATATTGATGGCTCTTTACAAATGATACTAAATAACTTTCATGTCGTCAGATGGTATCTTTATAGGAAGAGCAGTTCTATAATATGATGATCTCTCATCTATCCAAGAGAAAGAGAGAGCTTCACTCTACAGTGTTGCCCTCAAAAATCCTTCTTGAATACTATTGCTTTTCCTTTGCAGCTTCTCAGTTGGAAACCCAGCTATTAGGATATTTTTAATTTGCACAGTTTCAATGTAGAATAAATGTGCCTGCTTTTAAATAAGAGAGACAAAGAGGCCCATCACTTGCGCTTAATCACACCAAACAAGCTCTTTAAACAATTTGTTCTGAAATTCCTCTAATTAGAGCATGCCCTCCAGGTAATGCTCTGATCTGATTTACCAGTGGGTATAAATTAGGGACATTATGTAATTAGTCCAAAGACCACAAATGGAAGGAACAGCTGGGTGGCTTGGAGGGGAAGCAAATAAACAGCTCCCTTGTGACTTCTTAATGTAGAAAGTCCCCCCACCCTTTATGTGTAATTGGAGGTGACTGGTATTCTTACCATGGTTAGAAAAGGAGAAAGCATCTATTTCAGTCAGTCCACAAACCAAAAATTTAAATTTTCCGTAACCCCTGTGGTCATCTCATTTCATTACATTTTTCTCCTAGTTCTTCCTAATTCTTTTCTTCTGGTATGAGCTGTGTTTCTTTGACATGAAGGAAGCCCATTAAATCATATCCTTTTGAAGCTTCTCATCTTTTCTTCCCTATGCCTCCCAAACAAGAAATTAAAACTCAGAATCCTACTGTTAGTCCCAACTAGAATAGAGTGCAGAGGAATAGAATGTTAGTATTCATTTCTTTCCAGAGAAAAAAAATACCCCGATGCTTGGGAAATCTTGCCAAGAAGAATTATGCTGCATCAAGAGTTCTATGCCATTTATTCCTGATATTTTCTCTTGGGGTAATGTTCTCAAAATTATTCTATGCAAGAATATGAGTGGATTTTCTGTGCAATAATTTTTTTTTGCATGGGATCTTTTTTTTTTCTGCTAAGGAAAGTATGTGTTTGTGTGTGTGTGTGTATGTATTTTCCCCACATAATACATTAGGTTCCTGTGCAGGGAATGTCTTTTCTGTGCAAAAGCATCCTTTTCTGTGCCGAAAAACTATTTTGTTATCTCCTGCAGTGCAAAGAAAGCTGTGGAGATTATTCACCCTTGAATGCAAGGATGATATTGCTGACCAATCCACCATGAAATAATGAGACCACACAGAACAGCTTGGATTGAAATATAAGTCTCTTTATTTAATCTATCACTCTTTAGGATTATCCCTTAAGATGTGCAAAATTGGGGGGGGGGGCAACCTAGTGTGAGAGCAGCTGAGGCAGGCGGTCTCTCCCAAACACCCTCCCCAGCTTCCTCTGGGTGAACATCTGAACTCTAAATCTTGGGTTGCTCCATGGCTGGCCTACTACTGGAAGATCAATCCCCAAGTCACTAGACTCTAAAGTGAAGGTTAAATCCTCTGGCCAGCCTCAAGAAGAGCTTCCTGACCTATAGAGGCATCTCCAGAAACCTATCCTCCACTAAATGTGTGCCATAGGTGCACATAGTGAGCCCTGGACTCATACTTTCTTCCCTACTACCTGCCACAGAAAAGGACAAGAGTTAACTTAGTCTTTATCCCCCTACAAGGCTGGCCAAAAGGGCTCTCACACACTATTGCAAATCTCTAAGGAATATCTAATTCCCGTCTTTGGGTGGACACTGTCTACTCCGGAGAGCTCAGGACTTTGGTAAATAATTTGAGGTGACGCAAAAAGTGGCCTTGGCCATGGCCACTTTCCCTATTAACCCACCTCCTGGCCACATCAATATATCTGGCCTCCCTTTTGCATGACCATGCTTGCCTAGGCAAAATGGCTGACTGTCATGCCCCTTCCCCAGGACCCAGATAGGACTCTTCCAAACAGCCATACCTTAGAGACATGAGAGAGACCACTTACTGCAGCCAGTGCAGGTGCAAAATGAAAAGCTCATTAATTAGGCCACAGCTGGCCAGGACACTGAGGCTAAATAATCAGAGGTCAGGATGGCAGAAAGCCGCTGGAATCTACCGACTCGGTTGGTGATTATAGCCTTGCTGACTCCTCCATTTTCTGCTCATGTTTTTCAGACCTTGGACCTTTGCCTGGACTAAAGATTCTGTTTGTGGACACTCTCTCCCTGGATTCTTGGTAAATTAAGACTCAGTAGCTCTGAACTGCTTTGGACTGCTTTAACAAATGCTGTTTGCTAGTTACTGCTGATGACACAGCTGTGAAGCCTTGGGAGGCTCCCAGCACAGGACACTGACCACATTAGAGCTATTCTAGGCCATGATGCAGTCATCGGCTATGATCAGTTATACAGTTATGATCTGCACATTTGGAGTACCCCCAAGACAGCAGCTAACTGCACTGTTGTTAGGCCTGGCCCAGCCAACAACTACAGTCACAAAAACTCCAATGATCACCGTGGATCCAAATTGCTGTGGTCTTTCTCTACTGAAATTGTCTAAGACAGAGACCAGAGGGCAGTGAGGACTTGCAAGAGCCCTGACTCCACTCCCTCACTCTCTACATCATGGCACACAGTACCAACACCAGATTACCTTGTGGCCTCCTTTCTTTGGAGGGCAGCAAAAAATGCCTCCCAACTTCAATGTGGTGTGGTGCTGGGATCATTCACATTGGGGGAGATTTCTATCCTTTGAGTAGACCCCTTGAATTATCATGCTGAAACGCTATTCAACAAGTGATTCAATAGGTCTACTTTACTTGTAACTAACTAATATAATTCAGAGTAGAATACTGAAAACAGAAGCAATATAGAATATAAAACAGTAGCTCCACCCAAGAACAAATTGTAGGGAATCAATTGGCCTATTAGATAGCCCTCAACATTCAGAAAGCTATTTCTCCTGCTTGACAATTAAAAAAACAAAACAATTTTATCTGCTACTTGTCCTGTACAATACTGCTTTTAAAGGAAAGGATTCAGGATCAAGAGAGGACTTCAAAAACACCTTCCTCCTCTTCCATTTCTTCATATTCTTTGTCCTCTTTTTCATCTTTGTCTTCACCTTCTTTTCATGCATTGCTCATGAATGGAAGTTATTTGTAATCAATCAGCAATAAGAGGAAATACTATGCACTTGCTCATAGCCCACCCCTTGAGTCAAAACCAGAACTAACTTGATATCCACATCCAGTTTCTCCACAACCTATTTAAAGCACAATCTACTGAAACTCTGTTCATTTAAGGTTATTCTTCCCAAGAACATCCTTTTCCCCCTTAGATATTGACATACTTAGGCACTGTGGACCAGAACACGCTACAAAGGGAGAGTAGAGGGCACAGCACAAGGTGTCTCCAGACATGAAGATAATTGAAGTGATGCAAAATGTGAACTAGATTTACCTGACTGTGTGACATGAGTTAGCAAAAGAGTATGTAAATAGTTCCCTTCTGCCATGTATATCTAGTGTCACTGGGTTTGAATTTCACCTTCTTTTACTTGGATGTAAATGAATACTTCACTTGCAAAGCATACTATGTGGGTGGATGGATAGACCTATTTTTATATTACCATTGTTTTCCTGTTTCAGTTTTGTTTATTCCAACATAAAAGATTACATTTGGAGAAGATGGAAAAATAGGTTATTGATCTTTATGATAAGCAAAAGAAAACTCCATTCACAAATTAAACAAAAGAGTGTGAAAATCAGCAAAAGACTTTATAAATTACAAATTAGTAAAGGATAGCATGGAAGAGTTCAAGGAGAATGTCCTTAATGTGAAAGTTTTATACAAATATATAGTCTTATCCTTCCAATATGGTAATGAAATCATTTCAGAGACATGCTGCCCTCTAGATTTATGAGTATTTTTTTCTAAAAAATATTCAAGGTGACACATAGTAGTGAAAAACAGATGTACTTGACAATCAAGTTGACTCTGAAACTTCAATTGGTGAAAATGCAGCAGTAAGATTACTAGTTGACACATGGTATCAAAATGATATTTCACCAATATTGAAAGACCTGAACTGGTTGCCAGTAGTTTCTGGGGTTCAACTCAAGGTATTGGTTAAAACTCCTAAAATCTTAGATAATTTAGCACCTGGCAATCTAAGACTGCATATGTCTCAATATTTTCCTGTAGTTGGACAAATTGCAGTAGGAATCTGCAGGGAGGTCCAGGCTTCCTTCAGGGGCTTCCTGCAAATTAAATATTTGCAGTACATCCAGCTATGGACATATAGCTGGATATATCTTGGCTGATCCCTCTGGTCACCATCAAAACAGAAATGGCCGTGCTGGGGCTGCTACACCCTTAAAAGGTGGGTTTGAGTGATTTTAGTTATTGCATAGGTAGTAAAGAACTTCAGTATCTGCAATGATTAAAAAAAAAGTCAGTTAAGTAAGTTGAACTTCTGATACTGTAACTCTCTAACAGGATGCCAGCCATAAATTCATAAACATATATAACAAATACCTTGAAGACTGCATAAAAATTACATAAAAATTACAAATCAGTGGTTCATCGTACACCACTAAGATGACGCATATCTTCAATGCTCGTAGAATTATGCTACAATTGTCTAATGACAACTCCTTAGACAATTGTAATATTGCACATTCAAATGTCTATTGGACATTAATGTACAATGTGCAACCATGCACAAGTCCATTGCATTGGTAATTCTGCTCTGGCAATTTTGAACTGAATGCAGCCATTGTGCATCAGACAAAAATACCCTGTTGTGTTAAGTGAACATATGCCTGTGTTTTTCAGCAATAAGATGCCAGTCATAATAATAAAAATAAAATATAAAGCAGCTCCAGTGCAGCATGAAAAACCACTAAATACTAACAAAGATTTCTTCTTCTCAGTTGTTTATCACTCAGTTGATAGATCTCAGGATTCTAGAAGAAAAAAAAGCATTGCTGATCTTGCATACCTGAAATCTGTCTATCCTGCTGTATCATTTCTGGGTGGGCATTTCAGTTAAGAAACATTAAAGCAGGGGAGAACCTCTGGACTGCAGACCTAATATAACCTCTAGAAGTTTGAGATCTAGTTCACATTGGCTCCCAGGTCACCCTTACCAACTGTTGACTGTGAAGAATCAATCATCACTGTTATCTCCAGTAAGGACTTTTCAGGTTGTTGTCGCTTGCACGGCAAAGGGATAACAGTGCATAAATCTGCCATTTCAATTGGTGTCTGCAAACACTGGCTGAGAGCTAATCACTCCCCCTTTTTTTTTTCCTTTATGGGAAAAAGGGAAGAGAGGGAGGTAGTAATGAGAAAGGGGAGAAGGAGTGAATATGTGTTCCTGGTTGAAGGTTCACTCAGCACCTTGGATGGAAATGACCCTGGTGTCATCTGGTCCTTGGAGGACTATGGAAGGGAATCCAGATCTTTAAATATTATCACCACCCAAGGCTAATAAATGCAATGCAGTACAATTTGTCGTGATGCTCGTTCTTTACTTCAAAGGTTTTGTACTCTTTCCAGTAGAAGAAGCAAGCTCATTTATTTGCATTAATAGCACTACTGTTTGCATGAATGGCACCCTTCTGAAATTAATTGAATATATGCAAAAACCCTGGGGGTGTCCTTCGGCATGTCATTAGTTCTTTCAGTCTCATATTCTATGAGGTTATGGCATACAGTTTTTGGTGGGTTTTTTTAGACCAAAGCAAAAGAGGTCTCATGTTGGTGAATGTTAGAGGTCTGTAGTCCAATATTCTGTTCGCACACTGGTCAAAGAAATGCCCATAGAAAGCCTACAACTAGTTCATGGGTGCAATAGTGTCCAAACATACTGCACTGCACATAAGAACACTGAATGTAAAATGTTGCATTTCAAGTAACAATATTCCTATTGTTCCTATTCTTTGTGCAATTCCAATATAACAAGCATCTTTACTTGTTCCTCCTTAAAGATTGGTTTTCATGGTTATTTGGGGACAGTTTTGGCCACTACTTTTGTATATCAAAATGCATCTTTATAAAATAATTTTAAAGTGACTAAAAGTCATGCTAACAAATTATTTCAAAAACAACTATCAGTGTACAACATTTGTTATAGATCTACACCTTTAAAAGTTCCAACGCATGATAGCACCTAGTGGTTGTGTTCCTCAACAAGTCATGTTGGGAAGGATATCACCTCTGATACTGGAGTTAATGTAAACTTATCAAAAATATTAATTTTATCCTTCATGAATTTAGCTTAGTCTCCTGTTATATCTGTCTATGTTTGTTTGTTGGTTGGTTGGTTGCTTGGTTGCTATCACTTAAAGAGGTAACAAATATTTTCAGTTTTAGTTTTCTCATGCTTGATGAGAAACGGTATCTCAACACTTTGTCTGAAAACAGAACAAAACAATGTCAGCTATGGTGAGGTTTTTGGCTCTTGGACAAGAGTAAAATAAGTCAATTCTTTTTCTGGTATCAGTCATGACAACAGGAAAAAATAGCTTTTTGTGCAAGAAACTCTTCAGGAACTTTTTAAAGAAAAGGTCCTCGAATTTAAAAAAAAAATGAAAAATGTGCAAACCTCTCATTCTCTGGTCTAGAGGAGAGAAAATATTTGAAATATTACATTCTCATATGTGAGAATAATAAAAACAAATATTTACATCTGTATTATCACTACATATTGTGATATTATTATATTAGAGAGCCAGCGTGGTATAGTGGTTTTAACATTGGACTATGAACCTGGAGACCAGAGTTCATTTGCCTGTTGGCCATGGAACCCGCTGTGTGACTTTGGGTGTGTTACATACACTCAGTTTCCAGAAAACCCTGTGATAGATTCGCCTTAGGGTTGCCATAAGTTGGAAATGACTTGAAGGTACACAACAACTATTGTAGTATTGGAGTAAAAAAAATTAATCTATATTTTTGTTCCAATCTATGTCATGAGCCACCTTGGGCCCCATATCAATTAAATATATGAAATATGTACTATGTGTAAAAGTACTTTCCTTCACTTGTCCTGATAATACAGGCAAAATAGTATTGCAGTAAAGAGAACCCTAGAGATACAAGGAATTATTACAATCTACTTCCAGGTGCAATAGTTTGGTATTAAAAAATAAAATAAAAAATAGCCCCTAGTCTGCTATTACATTGCATTTTTTTTACACTAGCAAGGAAAGCCAAGCAGCCAAATTTCAACAATGTAGATTTGACTGAATTTTTTAAAATTTACAGACACAATATGAGACCATTTTCCAGCTGACGAGTCCTGTGCTTGCCACTGCAGGAATGTTTAGAACACCAACGGGCATAAAAATGGGAGCAGCTTTCATTTCAAGTTTATTGAATTCGTTAAGCCTGTATAAAAGTGTACCTTACGGAGGTGTGAAAAATCTGTAACATGATGTAATGGTAATAGCTTGACGTTTTCTTCAGAAATTTCCTTGTAAAAGGGGTGGTGCTGACTAAAGTAATGTTCAGAACAGATGTCCATAAGCCAGGCAACATCAGTGTTACTAGCATTTAAAGTGCTGTTAAGCTTTGAACCTTCTTAAAAAGTGTGCCTTATTCAGAAGCTCAGCATTTATATGCAATATTTATGTCTGTGTTACAATGGAGGTATTTATGGCACTGCGTGTTTCAATATCCTGCAGTGTGTTCACAGTTCAGTAAAGACATGTGATATCTTTGGTGACTAAAAGAAGCTTCAGCCCAGAGAACTAGGTTGTCTGTTGGTACATCCAGACAGCTTTACTGCACTTTCTCACTTGTACTTCCCAGCAGACATCTCAAAACATATGATGTGTTTTCACAAAACACTTGTGCTTTTTTCCTCTGGGCCACCCACACAGTGAGTCTGAAAAACCCATTGTCCACACTGTTTCTGCCCAAGAAGTATTTTCTGCCCAAGTTTCTGCCCAAGAAGAAGATTTTAGTATTTATTTGTCCAACATTTTCTTGTTTTGATTTTTGTTCTTTGTTTGGTTTTTTTTAAAGAAATTTCTGGACCTTTCCGTCCAGAATCTAAATTCTCCTAGTTTGAGAAAAGTCTTCAAAGACAAATCTGGGGTGGGGGGGACTCTCCCTCAAGTGCACAGGCCAAATTCAACAGATGAAAAGGAATGTGTTATAATAAGGATTCACTTAAAAACAGAGGTGTACCAAAATGGTTCAGTCATTAAGATTTCATACCTAAGCTTTTGGCATTTAAGATTTAAACACTCAAAGCTCTCTAATTGGCTGGACAAATCTGACAATTTGACTCCCTCCCACATTTTTTTTTTAAATTCAAGCTATTTTCATTGATTTATTAAAAATTGTGAGTATTTTGGAAATTCTTTTTTTTTTTTAATGAACCAATCTAACCCATCTCCATCCCCATCCTTTTCAGCAGAGACCAGTATAGGGTAGTCTCAGATGGAATAGAACTAGGAAAATTAAATCCTATAGATTGTCTTGTATACGCTTATATGAGCTCAGGCCCTGTGTTTCCCCAGACAGCTGGAGCTTTATAGAAGTCCAAAAGAGGTAGTCTTCTTGTTTACTGTCCTGCTGATTTTTCCTTCCCAAGAGGTCTGCATGGACCTATTATTATTACTATTATTATTATCATTATTATTATTATTATTGATTTTTGATGATGCATTCCTGCTGATCCTATTGCACATCGATCATTTTGCTACTGCTTTTCTTGATTGGATTTTTTGTTTATTTTCTTTCATTCCAACCATTTGCCATGTTGCTGCTGTTTTATCATTGTTATTGATTATTGTTTGGTATTTTTGAGATTGTTTTTAATCCCATTCTCATATATTTAGTCAAGCAAATGCAAAGATTTAAATATAAATATAACTAATGATGAGCATTGTAAAAGAAACCACACCATGTTGCTGACTTGAGAGCAAATTACTTTGAGTTTCTTGAGTCTCTTTTATATGACATCCCTTCAAATATTTAAATAAAGCTATCATGTCACCTCTTAACCTTCTGTTCTCCAAGCTAAATATACCCAATTCCCTAAGCCACTTCTCATTGGACAACATTTCTAAGCCTTTTACCTTTTTGGTCTCTGGACACATTCCAGCTTGCCAAAATCCTTCTTGAATTGTGGTACCCAGAATTGGACATAGTGTTCCAGGTAAGGTCTGACCAAAGTAGAATAGAGTGGTAGTATTACTATCCTTGACCTGGACACTGTACTCCTATTGATGCAGCCTAGAATCACATTGGATTTTTTAGTTGCTGCATTACGCTGCTGACTCATGTTCAGCTTGTGGTCTACTAAGGCTCCTAGATCTCTTTCACATGTACAGTGATCAAGCCAGGTGTCACCTATCTTATATCTGTGCATTTTATTTATTTTTTTCCCTGCCTGAAAACAGTACCTTACATTTCTCCCTGCTGAGATTCATTTGGTTAGCTTTGGCCCAGCTCTCTAATCTGTTAAGGTGATTTTGAATTCTGATCCTGCCTTCTGGGGGATTAGCTACCCCTTCTAATTTGGTGTCATCTGCAAATTTGATAAGCATGCCTTCTATTCTATCCTCCAAGTCATGGATAAAGATGTTGAATAGTACTAGGCCCATGACAGAACCCTGTGGCACCCGACTCGTCACTTCTTTCCAGAATGAAGAGGATCCATTGGTCAGCGCCCTTTGGGTTCAGTCAGTCAAATGTACCTAACATTAACATTATCTAGTCCACATTTTACTAGTTTATTTACAAGACTATCACACCAGATCGTGTCAAAGGTCTTACTGAAATCAAGATATGCTACATCCACAGCATTTCCTTCATCAATCAAGCATATAACTCTACCATAAATATAGATATATATATATATATATATATATATATATATATATATATATGTGATTAGTCTTATATGTCTTGCTTTTGAGAAACCCATGTTGGCTTTTAGTGACAATGGCATTCCTTTCTAAGTGTTTATAGACTGTCTGATTAATGATCTGCTCTAGAATCTTCCCAGTATTGATGTCAGGATGACTTGGTGGTAACTCTTTGGGTCCTCTTTTTCCCCCTTTCTGAAGATGAGGACAACAGTTGCCCTACTATTAGTTGTTAGCCATGTACATTCAAGGTATTTCATGTTTGCTTGTTTCCTCAATTATGGTACAGCATTTAATCCATACAGTACAACCCATACAGTATCTTGAGCATATAACATTCAAACATATAGTTCACATACTGCCTCCAGTAGCATCTAGTAAATTTCCAACTTAGTGTTTCGTATACACAGAAGAAACTTACGCAATGTTGAAACAAATGACTCTGGTAAAAGACAGTAGGAAAATGCTATCTTTCCTACCTTATTCATTTGTCTACTATTAAAAAAAATTCAATAGCCAGTTTCAGAGATGGACAAACCAGTGTACAAGTGACTCATACCAGTTTTGTATATATTCAGTTATAACATGTCAGTTCCATCTAGTTTCCACTTTAGTCTGTAGGTACTTTTAAAAGCACATTTCACTCTTATGTTTGTACTCAACATTACATAACACTTGCCCCTTTTTTTTCAAGATTTCCCTAACATACACATTTTGTATCCAAATTTCCCTAACATGTGCATTTACGTGCTGTTTTTGAGCCAAGGACTACACCACAAAATTCAAATTTAAAGATAAACTCACCCATAAGTGCAAATTAGATAGGCTTGCTTTAAAAAATGACCAAACAAAGGTTTCCCACATCCCTGGGCAAGATATTTGAGGGGAGAAAATCAGGAAAGTCAAATGAATAAGGGTTTCCACATTTAGTTCAAATTCTGCTTTCAAAAAATTTTTCTATCCTAATTTATTAACTGCAGCAAGGTTAGTTATATCAAGAAAATGGAAAATTCAAGGAGATTTTCAAATAGAGGATTGGTATAAAGAAGTGTGGAAAATCGCAATTAATGATAACTTGTGGAATTAAGATCAAAAAAGGAATAATGAAAGGGAGTGATTTTGATGCAATATGGAAGATATTTGTGGAAAAGGTGTTAGTAAAAGAGGAAAGTTTCACACCTCCACAAGAAGAGTTACAATTTTGGAAGGTAGAGTAATTTGAGATATAACTGGCTCTGGGGATGGGGTACACTTTGTAGTAGTAGTAGCTTAAATTTAGTTTAAAAAGGATAGAAATAAGAATGAAATTACTAATAGTATATTTTTTAAAATATTAATTATGGGAATAAATAACAATAATGGAATGAGATTCAGATATATATAATCAAAATATATAATCAGTATGCTTTATAATACATTGAATAAGTAAAATTATGTAAAGGGATTTAGAGAGAAATAGAAATGTAAGCTTTTTTTGTTGTAACCTTTTTTCCTTCACTTTTAGGTTTATCACATTATGTATTTTTTTGTGTGTTTTTTTCTTTTCTTATAATTAATAATAATAATAAAAAGACATTTTTCCGTCCTTTGCTTAATCTATATATGGTTGGGCTAGGGGAACACACAAGTTCACTTTCAAGTTTTCTGTCGGTAACAATGCAGTGAAAATTCAATATGGTTTCTGAGAGAGCAGAGAGGTGGAGGGGAAAAGGAGCAGTCCCACTGGGTTGGAGACTTCTCACCTAATCCTTTTTGCCATAATACTAGAAGGTGCTGCTGGATTTTATAGCCCTGGGCTATAATTATCCCTTCAACCCTGTCCATGGTAGGCTTGCCTTAGAGAAAAGGCTATATTTCTAGAGTTGATCAGGTGCAATTCTCCCCTTTTCATCCCCCAGACTTCAAGTTAATCGAGGCAGGCAATAAGGTATCCACATCATGGCTGCAGCATGTACATTTTTATCATTCTTCCCTCTACTTCAATAACAGATGATGCAAGTAAATAGGACAATAGCATGTTGCACTGTTTAAACAAGAATCTGCTTGTGCAAACACAACAACAATTCCCAGAAGTAAACATTTTTATTTGAGATACCCAGGCTGGATCTCTGCAAATGTTGCTTGTCTTTTCAAAGAAAGATGAAGAATGGACTCCTGCCTAATGTAAACTGGCCTTTCAACTCCCACTTGTGTTAGTTATTGTTTCAGTCCATATGTTCCACCGACACAGTTTTTTTTTCTCTTCCAGACATGCATATACTGAAGAATATCACCAAGGGGAAAAAACACATGAAATATAAAATGTCTGGGACACTAATCCTCTCTCAGCATATGATGTTTTCTGGGTTTTAATGGTGTGGATTGCACAACAAACCAGAGATTGGAAAGACCATTCTCCCTACTTTTTCTTTTGTGTACCATGTTCTGTTGTTGTTTTTTTGCTCAGATAATCAGATATTCAGAGAAAACAGAGTGCAGTTTACAGAGGCTTAACATGGACAACTGACTTGCCATGGATTTCAGTTACTCAGAGTATCAAATAAATCGTGCTGGAACATACCTACATTATACAGTTATAAACCTTTCATATTTATTTGACTCCTGTGGCTGCATCTGATGGAAACCTGGGATTTATAGTTAAGTGAGGCACATGGAATTCTTTAGTGCATTCCCCTGAACTATAGCAGAGAATCTTAGCTACCTCATGAACCTGCTAAGCCCAGGATTCCATAGGTCGGAGCTATGGCACTTAAAGCAGTATCAGAGGGTGATAATATTGCTGTAGATACTTGAAGCCTTTTAGTCTAAATAATTATCTTTACACAAAGAAAGGGCAATATCTTTACACAAATGTTTACCATCACTCTGTTCTCTAAAGTTTCTATGTCATTCTGTTAGAGGATTGCAAGGACGGGACAAAGAAAACTAGGGAAAAAATGGGGCCAATGTCTTTGCCACAAGTTGTGAAACATCATGTGCAAAAACTTATAGTCTTTCCCATGCACCCAGATCTGGATTGGAGAGGAGTCTTTGAAGACCTTTTTGGAAGAACTATGCAATACTTTTTCTCCAGTTCGCAAATGTTGCTAGGGTATGTCCTTAGTGAATTTTAAGCAGGAATCAAATGTTCTGATTTGGTTCATCTATTTCCATCTTATAGCAGACAGAAACACAGAGACGGAAAGGACTGCAAAGACCACCTAATCCAGTCCTCTGCCATGCAGGAATTGACTGCTAAAGCAGATAAAAGAGATAGCCACCTTCAATAAAAGGAGGGTCCAAATCCTTCAGGGAAGTTTATTGCACTGTTAAACAGCTCCTACAACCAGAAAGTTCTTCCTAATGGATAGGTAGAATCTTTTTGGGAGCAATTTGAATCAATTGATTTGTGGAACAGGAGAACACAAGCTCATATCATCTTCTACAAGACACCCTTTCAAATATCATCTTTCCATCTTCACTTCTCCATGCTAAACATACCCACTTCCCTAACCCAGTTGTCATAGGGTTTGGTTTCCAGTCCTTTGACCATTTTGGTGGCTCGCCTCAGGACATGTTCCAGCTTGTCAATATCCTCCTTGAATTTGTCCCGAGAACAAGGGGAAAAATAAAGAAAAGCCGGCCAAGAAAAGCTCTATATAGATAAGCAGAGATAGCGCCACACAGCTGTCAAAGCATGCCAAGCTGCAGAGAACACCTTTAGCAGCAAATGCACTAAGCCAGTAACACTCACCCACTCAGCTTGTAATCTTCCAGTGTGGAGACTCTTTATTCTTTGTTACATAATATATACAATATTTACAAAGTCCAGATGGTGATCCAGCATATCTAGCTTGCTCTTTCCGGCAGAGCCTCCGGCAACATGCATCAGGCAACATGTGCAGTTGTTGGCTGGGATTGTGCTACCTTTATACAGACACCTAGCCAATCCTGGCCAACCCTTACATTGTCTGCACCTGGTGCTCATCAGCATGCCTCAGCACAAACTAGCTCAAGTCACATTCCTTTCCACAGGTGCACTTAACAATTCAAGCAATTAAAGCAACATGACATTTACACTTACATCACAAAGTATTTTTCTTGGGGTTTGGTCCAAGCTTTTCTGACAGAATTGTGATACTCTGAGCTGGACACAGTACTCCCGATAATGTCTGATCAAAGCAGAATAGGGTGGTACTATTACTTCCCTCACTCTAGACATTGTAGTCCTGTTTATGCAGCCTAGAATTGTATTGGCTTTTTTGGCAATTGATTCATGTTTAGCTTGGGCTGTACTAAGGCCTTTAGATCCTTTTCATAGAATCATAGAGTTGGAAGAGACCGCAAGGGCCATCAAGTTCCAACCCTCTGCCATACAGGAATATACCATCAAACCATTCCCAACAGATGGCCATCCAGCCTCTGTTTAAAAACCTCTAAAGAAGGAGACTCCACCACACAGCGAGGCAGCATATTCCACTGCTGAATTGCTCTTACTGTCAAGAAGTTCTTCCTAATGTTTAGATAGAATCTCTTTTCCTGAATGTATTGCTGCCAAGTAAGTTGTCAACTAACCTATATTTGTGCATTTTGTTTGTGTTGTCTGAATGTAGTACTCTCAATATGTCCCTGTTATTAGTTTTAGCCCAACTCACCAATTTGTCAAAGCCATTCTCAAAGCTGATTCTTTTCTCTTTGGTATTAGCTACAATGCCTAATTTAGTCATCTGCAAATTTGAAAAGCATGTCCTCTATTCTGTCTTTCAAGTAATCTCTAAAGAAGTTGGATAGTCCTGAAGTTCCTCGCTAGTCACTTTTTTACAGGACAAAGAAAAGTCATTTGTGCACCCTCTTTGGTTTTGATCTGTCAATTAATTTTCACCAAGACCATTTCCCCACTACACTGTTATAGTGCTATAGTGGGGGAATAGGTAGCATAATAGGTAGAATCAGTAGAGAAGTAGTACAGGAATACCTGGCTGCACTAGATGAATTCAAGTCTCCAGGGCCAGATGAATTACATCAAAGGATATTAAAAGAACTGGCAGAAGTCATCTCAGAACCACTAACAATAATTTTTGAGAACTCTTGGAGAACAGGAGATGTCCCAGCAGACTGGAGGAGGGCAAATGTTGTCCCCATCTTCAAAAAGGGAAAGAAAGAGGACCCAAATAATTATTACCTGACACCTAGAACAGATCATTAAACAGTCAGTTTGCAATTACATAGAAAGCAATACTATGATCAGTAAAAGTCAACATGTGTTTCTCAAAAACAAGTCAAGCCAGACTAATCTTATCTCTCTTTATGATAGGGTTACAAGCTTGATAGATGAAGGGAATGCTGTGGATGTAGCATATCTTGATTTCAGTAAGGCCTTTGACAAAGTTTCCCATGATATTCTTGTAGAGAAGCTAGTAAAATGCAGGCTAGACAGGGCTGTTGTTAGGCTGATTTGTAATCGGTTGACCGACCAAATCCAAAGGGTGCTCACCAATGGCTGCTTTTCATCCTGAAGAGAAGTGACTAGTGGTGTGCCACAGGTGTCAAGGTCAGAGACCTGGGCAGCAAGCCAGCTCAGAGAAGGGAGAGGGAGTGATAGCAGAGTCCCACCAGGAGAAGTCAAAGCAAGCAATTACTCATAGGCAGTCCATTTACCTAAGCCTGAGCAACAAGTGAAAGCCATAGTCAGAGTCCAAAATCCAGAAGTCAGGAGCCAAAAGATCAATTCAAGGTATCAGGAGCCAGGTGCTGGAAGCAAGGAACAGACAAGGAGAGGGCTTGTAGAAAGTTTGCCACAATCAAAGGAAAGCTTCCAGGCAGACAGTTATATAGCCCAGACACAGGTGTGGCCAGTCACCACTTCTCGAACTTAATCAAGGAAGCCTCCCTTTGCCCAGCTCTCTTGAGTCTCCGCCTTGTTTGTGGGCTGATTGACGCAGGATCCAGGGCATCCTCGGGATCACAGCTGGATCTCTGTTGCCCTAAAGGAGCAGGCAGAGGAACGTCCAAGCCTGCTTGGTCCACGGCAGCAGGGGAAGCTCTTGAGCTGCAGGACTCATCTCCAGCCAGAGCCACAGGGACCAACAGCTGCTGCTCATCATCTCCACCCTGAGCAACAGGGACCAACAGCTGCTGCTTGTCATCAGCAGCTCTGACAGGGGCTTCAGTTATCACAACAGGGTTCTGTCCTGGGCCCAATGCTATTCAACATCTTCATCAGTGACTTAGGTGAAGGAGTAGAGGGTGTGCTGATCAAATTTGCAGATGACACCAAATTGGGAGAGATTGCTAATACGCCAGAGGACAGGATCAAAATTCAAAATGACCTTGACAGATTGGAGAGCTGGGCCAAAGCTAACAAAATGAATTTCAACAGAGAGAAATGTAAAGTCCTACACTTAGGCAGAAAAAATGGAATGCACAAATATAGGATGGGGGACACATGGCTGGATAAAAGTATGTGTGAAAGGGATCTGGGAGTCTTGGTAGACCACAGGCTGAACATGGGTCAGCAGTGTAATGCGACAGCCAAGAAAGCCAACACTATTCTTGGTTGCATCAATAGGAGTATGTTATCTAGATCAAGGGAGGTAATGGTACTGCTCAATTCTGCACTGGTTAGACCTTATCTGGAATCCTGTGTCCAGTTCTGGGCATCTCATTTCAAGAAGGATATCAACAAGCTAGAGCCTGTCCACAGGAGGGTGACCAAAATGGAAAATGGTGAAAGGTCTGGAAGCCATTTCCTGTGAGGAGCAGCTTAGGGAGCTGGGTATGTTTAGTCTGCAGAAGGGAAGGTTAAGAGGGGACATGATAGCCATGTTTAAATATTTGAAGGGATGTCATGTCAAGAAGGACGTGCACTTCTTTTCTGATGCTCCAGATACTAGACAAAGAGCAAGCTGCAGGAAAAGAAAAAACACTTAAACCTCAGGAAGAACCTCAGGAAGAACGTCCTGATGGTCAGAGCTGTTTGGTAATGGAATATGCTGTCTTGGAGTGGGGTGGAGTCTCCTTCTTTGGAGATTTTTAAATAGAGGCTGGATGGCCATCTGTTGGGAGTGCTTTGATGCATGACATGGGGTTGGACTGGATGGCCCCTGGGGTCTCCTCCAGCTCTATGATTTTAGGTCTTGAAAAACTGAGGGCAGCAGCTGAGGCTACTACAATAAACTCTAACACATATGGACCATGCACCTGTCATGTGGTGTTTCTCTTTGTCTACTACCTTCCAGAAGAGCAAATACAGATTCTCATGTTTTGTTTTGTTTTCCTAAATGCTGCTGTTTTCTCTGCATTTCTAGTTTCACCCTTTCTTGAGAGATCCCTACTCCATGTCAAGGAGGGAGTGGGCATGTTTTCTGCTGCTCCAGAGACTAGGACAAGGAGCAATGGTTTCAAACTACAGGAAAAGAGATTCCACTTAAACCTCAGGAAGAACTTCCTGATGGTCGGAACTGTTCAGCAATGGAATATGCTGCCTCAGAGTGTAGTGAAGTCTTCTTCTTTGGAGGTTTTTAAGCAGAGGCTGGATGGCCATCTGTCGGGAGTGCTTTGATGTGGGTTCTGCATGGCAGGGGGTTGGACTGTATGGTCCCTGAGGTCTCTTCCAACTCTGTGATTCTGTGATTCTATGATTATTCCACTTTCAACATCCTATGGAATCCTGGGGTTTGCAGTGTAGAGAGAGGCATTTAGAGTTCTCAGCCAGAGAGCTCTTTGGCCTCAGAAAAACTACAAACCCCAGAATTCCACAGTGGAATAATAAAGTGGAATAATAGCCCTATAACAGTGTAGTGAAGAAATGGCCAAAGAGTAGCATTATCTAGCCCACAGCTGCTCTACATGTATATCATGGGGGAGCTTTACTAAAAGCTTTCACAGAAAGAGAGAGATTGAGAGAGACATTAAGAATTGGTCTGGCATGAGTTGTTTTTGAAAAACCCACACTGGCTCTTAATAATCAAAGCATTCCTTTCTAAGTGCTCGCAGACTGACTGTTTAATGATCTGTTCTAGAATCTTTCCTGATGCCAACATCAGGCTGACAGGTTAGTAATTACTGAGATCCTCTTCCTCTTTTTTCTTGTTCTTCTTTTTTTTTTTTTGGTGGGGGGAAACTTTTTTTTTTTTTTTTTTTTGGTTATGCACCTTCACATCAACTCTGACCTATGGTGATCCTATCATAAGGTTTTATTGAAATGATTTATTCAGAGGAAGTTTACTACTGCCTTCCTCAAAGGCTGAGAATGTGTAACTTGCCCAAGTTCACCCAGTGGGTTTCCATGCTGAGCAGGGATAAATCCTAGGTCAACACTCAAACCACTAAATCACTCTGGCTTGATCTTTCCATGGTATAGCCATATCCATATTAACCTATGATCCCTAGTTATTCAAATTTGCATGAACTTGGATGAAACTGCAGATCAACGGAATTGGCATTTCATACGAAAGAACTGGGGAGCACTGCATAATTCACATAACCATGCAACATAATATCTTTTGCAAACAATAGAGGACTGACATATTACTATCCATATTTATTATGGCACAAAGGCTCTGAACCAGTAGCAAAAGAAAATTGATGAGGAAATGTTATTTACATGTGAAATGTATTTTCTGTCTGTAGGAAAAAGTTCTACAATCCATAAAACAAACAATATAGGAACACTGGAATCTATCTTATACTGTGTCAGACCAATGGTCCATCTAAAACAGTATTGCCAACTCAGCAGTTTAAGGCAGGATTTTTTCCCAGGACTACCTGGCAATCTTTCATATTCCCTCCTAAGCATTAAGCAGGTTCAGTTCTGCTTGGTTTCCAAAACTGGACAAGATCAGGATGGCATGATGATACAACAGTTAAGAGTCCAAGTCTTGAGTGGACCTCCTGATTGCAAATGTAAGATAATCTGCAAAATAATGTGATGTTCAGCCTTCCATAAAGTGTTATTAAGGGGAGCGGGGAATACTTGACATCTTTGCATTGCACCTGCCAATCTGCAGTGCTTCTGGATATAAAACATGGCAGGAAAGGAGAATGCTACTCTCACTACTAATTTGTCAGTGAGGCACGTATGTCAGATTGGAATCTTGACTAATACTCTTATGATTATGGTGCGCGTGCAATAAGTAGGCCTTAGCAATGTTCATACAATCACACCAAATAAAAGTATGACTGGAAGGGGGAAAATGGGGAGGACAGAGAGATTTCCAAAGACCAAGAAATTAATTTTAATTCATGTATGAAATCCATTCAGTGCCTAATTGTTAATTTGACTGAAGAATCATAGTGTTTTTTGGGTGGAAATTTAAAATGGGCTTTCTATTATCTTGTGCCTTCTTGTGGTTATTAATTGCAGCCAGTACCCAAAATGCTGCCATGTGCATAACAATCTGTTTTCTAATGCAACTGAGAGACTTGGAAGCCTTATGCTACAGAGACAAGCAGCAACAATAGAAATTGTTTTTTCCCCTAAGAAACCACTTGTTTGAGTACAATGAAGATTTCATGGCTTTGCTTAGTAATGCATTGTTTCTGAACACTTTCAGAGAATGGAGCTCATGCATATTTTGAGACTTAGTAATTCTCAGTATAGAAACTTTTTAGGTCAGCCCTCTGACTATGTGTTCGAAAGACAACTGACACTGTAATAGAAGAGGCATACTTCAGAAGGCCCCAATTTCCTCCATAGGAAAGACCTATAAAGAAAGGGTGATTTTGTCCATACACCAAACAGGACTCTATGGAATTTAGTGGACACTTGAGAGTGGCTCAGCCAGTCCAGATGAAGATCCAGGACTTTGGACAGCTCTAGGTAGAAAACTGATCATGTTAGGAGTTCAACGAAGGCCTTCTATGAGTCTTGTACCAGGCTATTCTCCACAGGCACCTACTCCTTCCTGAGTCATACAGAACTTTTACCAGGATTTTAGGTTCCTATCACCTCTCAGTCCACATCTGTTTTGTGCATTGTCTTACACTGAAAAAGAGACAATGGGGAGTCTAAAATCCCTGCTGTTCAGGAAGTCAATATCTTAAGAGAATCTGAGATAAGGGTGCTGTCATTCACATCCCAATTTGATGGATTCAGGCTCAGTTGGTGCCTTCCTGACAGCTTTTGGCCCAGACTTAGTTTTGAGACCTGGCACACTAGGACAGGAAAGATTTTCTTTTTCACAATCTTCCCAATCCAGTGAGTGCTACCCTTCTGTGTTTGAGTCCTGGGTCATTATGTTCCACTGCATCCAAAAGGTAAAGTGCCTGACTAAAAGTAACCACCAAATGAAGCCCCAGAGCATTAATAAGAAACCATAAGTCAACCTATGAGAGCAAGAGGGGCATAGCATCTCAAGAGGAGCTGAAATGTCAGGTAGGAGTGATCATATCAAGCTTACAGCCTTCTAGACAAGGGACAGGCAATGTTGTAATAAACCCCACAGATACAATTATATTGAAAGTGATGTCTGAGGTCTCATTCCAGTGGAATTTGCACACAAACATGGAAACTTCCTTTGACAATTAGCACCTGTGGCAGTACAGTAAAGGATAATTCTGCTTCTCAGGGACTAAAACTAACTTATTACTAGTAATTAAATGAATTTTGTAATCAGGAAACCATGAGGTCATATTAGGATTTCAATGTCATGGAGATAACACTACTCTTTTAACAGTTTACCTGTTACTTTGCTGTTTCTATAGTTATGAATGTGCCCTCATTAAATGGTGAGGAGAAATATCTGATGTTTTAAGAACTCATGCCCACACTGTGCCTGGCACTGATGGCTCATGTTTTTTTTTTGTGTGTGAGTGTTCAACTGATAACAAAGCGGATAGCAGGACAGTATAGAACAGTGGAGAGACAATGAAAGAAAAAGCAGAAGAAGGGTAAGATTAGGAGGCAAAGGGATGGCAAGAATATTTGACAATACTGTACTCAAAAATGAGTTCAAAAACATGTTTCTCTGGTATCAGGAAATCCCAACGAGAAAAAATTCTTAACTGAAGAAAATCTTCCTAGTTCAGGACTTACTCTGTACGAGACTTTTTGTGCAGAAAACTGTATTTTTCTGTGTGTGCAGCAAACAGGGTTTGCAAAGAAATATTATTTACCGTACAGGAAAAAAATTCTGTTATCCGAACACAAAATATTTTATTTGCAAACAAAAACAAAAGCAAAAGCCCACCTCATATTTGAATTTTGCACAGCTAAGTCCCCAACTACAATATTTTCTCTGTAGGAAACAACATTTTCTGGGGGCATGGCTATGGACGCTGCCCTGAGTGCCTGTATTCTAAAATTTACCACTGCACCACTGGGGTTGATCTTGCTCTTGAAACTTGCAATCGACTTCTCAACTCAAGGAAGAAAAGCTAACAAATTCATAGATGTTCAGTTTCCTCCTCTTCCTGATCAAAGTCAACTGGATGACATGGAGAACAGCCATGTGATGAAGTCAGCAACTGAGCAAGATGCTCATGCTCCGATCTCTCTGTCTGTGCCCTCCAGCTTAAACTCTTTAGTAGGTACGAAAAGAGATCTTATAGCACCTTTGAGACTGAGAGAAAAAAAGTTTATAGTATAAGCTTTTGTACATTCAACTTCATCAGGTGCAACAAAAGCTTATGCTACCAACTTCTTTCTCTCAGTTAGTCTCAAAGGTACTACAAGATCCCTCTGCACACTGATCCAGACTAAGACAACTCTGCGATCTATTGCAGTATACTGTTATAGTGCTATTATTTCACTTTCAACATCTTGTGGAATTCTGGGGTTTGTAGTTTACCGAGGCCAAAGAGCTCTCTGGCTGAGAATTCTAAAGGCCCCTCCCTAAACTGCAAACCCCAGGATTCCATAGGATGTTGAAAGTGGAATAATTGCACTATAACAGTGTAGTGCGGAAAGTCCCTCTGTCTCTGAATTCTACCTATTTAGTACATAGTAAACTATACATGACCTTGCCAGTAAAACTGATCTGATGCAAGGCTACCCACTTTACATTGGTGCAATGCCAAGACATAGCAACAGTGAAGAATGTGCACAGATTTACTGTCAAGGTGAAATGAGGTAACCCATCCACCCTTGGCTCATTACAAAAGCATTTGGAAAGAACCAATGAGAGAAATTACTTTCTCCTTTAGCTTCCTGGGTTTGTGGCACTGACTAGTCAACTCTTATACTCATTTCTTTCTTTCCCTTTTTTCATTTTGGTCTAGCAGCTCTGTCTCCCTAATATAATATTTATAGCCTCTTCTGTTCAATGAGGGTAATAGTTGCCCACAAAATTACATTATTTTATCACTCTTGTCTATTCTGCTTCTGGCAAAGACATAATCAAAGAGAGAAAATATGTGAAAGAGTCAAGGAGGAGAGTAGACATATGCCAATCAAGTTACACCTGGCCATTTCAAAATAGGGTCTATCAATTTTCCACTTTTCTCTGGACATCTAAACCTGGGCTGGCTGTAGATATTTGACTGCCTGAAAAGTAATTAATACCCTACAACTCCAAATCAAAGTGTTTAAAAAGTCAAAGGTGGGCAAGATTTTTTTGATACCTGGGACAGAAAGTTCCAGAATCTTCTGCTCACCCCAGCCCTGGCAAAAATGATAGAACAGAACAGAACAGTATTGTCACCCTTTCCTGACATATCACAACAATGACATGAAACAATGGTTTCACTCTGCCAAATGGTAGGGTTGGCCCTGATCCAAACCCAGAAGCTTACAAAACAATAACATACCTACAAGAAGCATAGCACTACTTCTGGAGAAGGAAAGGATATTTGGTTTGCCAGACTCAGTGATAATTTGGAAAAGTTACTTTTTGTGGACTGCAGCCCCCAGATTCTCTCAGACACTAGCTGTGCTAGCTGCAGGATTTTGGGAATTGTATCTCAAAAATAACTTCTCCAAAGGTTATTCTCATCCTACTTTCTTTTTTTAACCAAGGCTAGCCAAGTGTTTCTGGTAAGGTTCTAAGCAGAGCTATAGTGCCAGAGTGTAGAATGTATTTTCTGTACATAATATAGGAATAAGAGAACAAAAGATAAGATAAACATGCCCACCTCCCTAAGTCATTTCTCATAAGGCTGCATTTCCAGGCCTTTAATCATTTTGATCACCCTTCCCTGGACACATTCCACCTTCTTGAACTGTTGCAGCTGGAAGTGGACACAATATTCCAGGAGAGATTGTTACCACAGCCAACACCCCTACCTTGAGGGGTGTGCTATTTTTCAAAAATAAGACATATTTGAAGAAATGCTGACTATATACATGTAGCCAGATCAGGATGACCTTAGCATGGCCAGGTTATAAATTCAGAGAGTATTAGATGGGCAAGCACAGAGCCTGATGGGGTTGGGATGATCCTTTCAAAAGGCTGTAAGTTACAAAGCACTCCCAGAAATAATAGAAGATAAAACTGCCAGGTGAAGCAGTCAAACACCCCTGCTGTGAGCATATTCTATAGAGACCTTCCCTATTAACTTTACCCAACCAAGACATTAAAAGATTATCAGGACTCTCATCAATGTTTTGTCACCCATAGTTAAGACAATCAGCCTATTCCAGACTTCTTCATCAGTTTGTGGAAAAGCACTTGCTGCTTTGTCTACACACTTTCCTTCGGGGCAGGAAATAGGGCGTGAGAACCCTAGTTCCATCCCATTAACTTGAAGTACATTGGGCGTCATGCTGCATGTGATACCCCAGATTCCCATTCCTCTGTACCACCTTCAGACTCTTGTTTGAGCCACTCTGCTTTGATCTTCTGCTTCAGGACCAGTAAATATCACCCTTTCCACCCAAAATCTTTTTCTATCCAACCTTTCTCATCTTTCCCTTCAACAGCCTTGTATGATCTGGTTGATTGCTTCACATTTTGTGTGTGTGTGTGTGTGTGTGTGTATTAAATTCCAATAAAATATTCTTTTAACTTTTAATTGGAGTCCTCTCTACAGTTAGCACTAGTATACACAGATGAAAAGATCCTGCTGTTACCCTTCTCTCGCAGACCTCCTTTGAGCTAATAATTTCCCCAATCCTAAGGTCCACCACCTTTCAGGGTAACAAGGTCTAACCAAAGAGTGGCACTAAAAGGAAGAGGATTGGGATTTCCTCTCGATTTCCTCTTGAATAAAATAAGCTATTGGGAGGATCATTTTCCCCTCCCCATTATGAGCCCATCCTTCAAAATCATTTAACGCAGCTCTCTAGATACCAGTGCTTTCTGGGATATGGTTGAGAGCAACATATTCAAGGATTTTTTTCTGAGGCAACACATCATATGCAAAACCTATGATTACTTCTGTCTCGTTGTTTGTTTCACTTGTGTGCTTTTGGGGTTCGGGCTGGGGTTTTTGGCCAATAGGGCCCACCTCTCATTCTAATATGGCTATTTCCCCAGAGTTAACCACAATAACTACACATCCTCAAAACACTCATCTGATCTCAAATATCAATACCTGCAAAAGCGATCTTTTCTACCAGGTTTTTTTTTTTTTAAACAAAGCATTACTGTGACCTAGGCTGACAAACGAATTACTTTTTGGTAGTAAAAAAACAAACAAACAAGATTAGACCAGGAGCAAAATGGAACACCAGCAGTGTTGTATGAAAAGGCTCCCAGTTTGCTATTGCTAATTAACCTCAACTCCACTATAAAAGCCTTGCGTGAAAATGACCTAAACCTTTTCACTTGGTTGCTCTTTAAGTTATCACATTCAACTCTCTGTCTCTCTGTCTCTCTGTATCTGTCTCCTCCTCTCTCCCTACTGCACCTCCCCTCCCTTCTTCCTCTCTTTCTCTTGGGCTCTTTGAGGCTTTCAGTCTTATTTACTTTAATGACTAAAATCTCGAGATTTCATTACTACTGATGTTTGCTCTTCTGATTGAATCCAGCCTTAGCCATGGACAGAATCAGTCCCATGACATCAGTTAGACACAAGCAACTTGTGCCTTTGATTTCAGTAGGCCTATACTAAAATCAACAAAGTCTGGATCCAGCCATTATCTTACTTTCTGCAAAGCACATCTCCACTGAAGGAGAAATGTGGGATAGCAGCTTTAGTATAAACAGTATATAGCTAGAGAGAGAGAGAGAGAGAGAGAGAGGAAGGAAGGAAGGAAGGAAGGAAGGAAGGAAGGAAGGAAGGAAGGAAGGAAGGAAGGAAGGAAGGAAGGAAGGAAGGAAGGAAGGAAGGAAGAAAGAAAGAAAGAAAGAAAGAAAGAAAGAAAGAAAGAAAGAAAGAAAGAAAGAAAGAAAGACGGGCATTATTAATAGGCTGGGATGATGTGAAACTGTAGGCCAGGTTTCCCTGTGAAGAGTTTTTGCTTTCTTCTTTTGTCTCTTGAATTGCTTCACCCTTCCCTGGCAACTGTATCCATAAAACTTCAGAAACTTGCTTCAGAAAATTGCTTTCTCTGACAAATATTTCCTATAAACCGTCAGTGTAAATGGATGATGATGGAATCAGCACAGCTAAAATGAAAACAACACCCGGTTCAAGGCAGAGAAACATTCAACACCCTCCCCCACATCAGTGCTCCCCCCATTTCCCTCAGCTCTGAGATGGGAAAGGCATTTGATCTTTTCCAAAACAGATCTGTTATCGCTGATGTGCTTTCAGACTTATAAAGATAGCATTTAAGGCTCTATACAAACCTTCGCTGTGATCAGCAGAGTGCTCAAAGGAAGAAGTGCTAGACATTCACACATGTGGAAAGGGTAATGCTTCTTTCTTCTCTTTAAACCACAGTATATATGGCTGCCGTTAAACTGACATCTTGCCATTTCCCCCCTTCTGCCTTTCTTTATTGCCACATCATTTATAACCCTTATGGTGCATAATTTTGGACTTACTGGGATGTCATATACTTTATGACCTTTACTCCTTTGAGCTGGATTTGTTCTTCCTGATACAAGTCAGGCAACGTATTAAAAAAGTGTCCTCTCCTCTTGGTAATTTTTGACCAGATGCTGCCACTGGTGTCCTTTAATTGTCCCATGTGCTGATAACATGTTAGGCCCAGTTGCGTATGAGCCACAAAAAAAGATGCACACACCAACACAAACTATATCTGTGACAGAGAGGGGAGGAGGCTTTCTGCAGCATAGTAAGGCTTCCAAGAGACACCACATGAGCACACATGTGGTAGTCTGCACTTTCTGGCAACCAACATGATTTATCTGATCAATCAGAGCAGGTCCCAAAGCCAGTTATCATGTCTACGTCTACTGCTGTCAAGGATTATGTAAACCGAATCTTTGTTCAGTCTCCAAGTTTGTGTGATATGCCTAATTATAGTTTCTTTGCCTCATTTGATGAAGTGTAAATCATGCCCTCATGACAGACAGATTGCAGATCTGGCTATTTGCCCTCCTTCATCATTGTAAAACAAATAGACTCCAGGCATGTCTACAGTACCTGTTGATTACTAGGGTGGATTTTGTATGCTCCATTTTTTTCCCTCACCTCTGTTGTCTTGTATCTCTACAGATGTAGGAGACATAGCAGAACTAGAATCTGTAGCTTTCCAAAAGTTGCTGGATTCAAATTCCCATCAGTGCTAACATATCTGTTCAAAGCTGCGGGGAGTTACTCATCTGCATCTCGTGGACCAGAGGTTACTCTGTTTTGTAGCTTCTCAGAGGAGAACCATCCAGGATGACTATGTATCCTGCTTTACTGAATACATTTCTCTCTTTGAAGCAATCTGAAATCCAAGGCCAGTTTAAAGATAACATAGAGTTACACATTTGTAAATGATTCATATTGACAGTCTCTCTATATTGAATAGTGTAGGGAATACATAGGGATCATAAAAGTCCCCCAGTCCTGACTTACCAAGCAGCAACTGCTGCAAGCAATGTAGGTCTCTTTTCCTGACAACTGGGATGTAGCAAACTGACATTTCCACCTCTTCCCACAAATGATCTCCAGTGAGAGAAGGAATTGTATCAGACATTCTGCTTTTGACTGTCACACTAGTGATCACTCATAGAAGATGGGTGGAAATGTCAGTTTGCTACATCCCAACTGACAGTAGAACAGACCCCCCCCCATCATCTGCAGTAGCCACTACTCAGTAAGTCAGGAATGGGGGATAGGGCTGGTAAATGCTATGTAGCTGCATAACTAATGTTACCCTGATTTCTGGGGTCCCGTGAGGGACACCTCACTGTGCTCACAATACTAGGGAATGGGAATTAGCAAGAGCAAAAGCTAAACAATGCAAGAGGCAGGGCAACCTAGCGAGATCTTGAATCCAATGTTTACGGGGTCAGGCCGAGTCAATAATCAAACAGAAGTAAATAATAATTGTTTTCCTTTATTTTAACACACAGTCAATATGTATGTGTGCAAACACTCACACAGACCTAATGAAAGAAAGGTAGGAGTTGGATAGAGAAGTTTAAGAGGGATTTTTCAGGGGAAATACTACACCTGATCGTGAAGCCCGGTTTATCAGAAGAAAAGTCCATTGTATCAGAGATTCTCAGCACGTGGGAGCTGAGGGGAAGGCTTGTTAAACGGAGCGACAGCAAGACGGGATGGAAGTCAGAGCGATCCAAAGAGACGCTCAAAATCAGGGGGTCTTATAGGGGAAAATGTGCCTGTAGGCTAGTCCGTTGCCAGGGAAAACAATGGGTTTCAGGCTGGAGACAAAGCTTCCGAAAGGTCAGTACTTTAGATGATTGAATTATGACAGCGTTGTCAATAGCGTAGACAGTATGCAAACGCAGAGTGCTTGAGAGTTGGATATTCCGCTCGTGAAGCTGCCTGCTCGGGGCAGGGGATCTTTTGTAAGCAGTGTGCATACATAATGTGATCTTAAGAAGGTGCTTGCCTGGAGGTCTCCTAAAGCTGCAGTCCAGCAATTACTGGCCTGCCTGGATTTGTTTTGAATGGTTCAGCTATTTTCAGCCTTGTCTGTGTGCATGCTTGTCCAGGGGCCTCGCAAGCACATGGAGAGGAATGGGTAGTGAAAGCCAAATTTTGTCTTGTATCCCTACATCTGTAGAGATACAAGACAACAGAGGTGAGGGGAAAAAATGGAGCAAACCACTACTTGAGGTATATTAGATATCAAATGATATCTAATATACCTCAAGTTCGGACTAGGAACTACAGTAACACTAAGGCAGTTGTATAACTAAGTAGCACATGCAGAATTTCAATCATTGTTCTATAAATAGAGAGGGCCCTGGAATAAATAGAGCAATTAGCCCCTGGAACAGACTAAGAAACAGTCAGCAGGTCACTGGAATCCCCACTGTGGTGCAATGTACTGTATTGCCATTGTAAATGTTTCTAATTGTATATCTACGTCCAAGACTTTGCATTATTTGGCAAGAAAAAAAATGTTCTTCCCATGGGACTTTCTTCCCTCCCCCTTCTTTCTGTATAGAACCCATTTGTCTCCTGTGTAGAACCCATACACTACCAAAGCATCTGCCCGTGTTCCTATAGCCAGATGCATGACAAAAACATGGTCATTCAGGATTTCCTGGGGTCTACTGGAGGTTCCAGAGCATGATATGGTTATGCATGTCTTGCTATAGGAACATAGGCAAACGCTGTGCAGTTGTTTCACAGTGAATAGCCATGGGAGGTTGACAGTAACCAGATGGGTTCAGAGATCTGAGGGTAGTTGGGTCGAGGACGTAGCAAATACCTCTCTTTGCAAGGACCACAAAAAGATATATGCAAGTATACATTTGGTTTATGCCTACCTGTATCACTGACATCATGCCAGTTTATCTATGTGGTTCTCAACTTTCTGGGAAGTGCAGACCCCTTTGAGAATTGGATGAAAGCTAGAAAAACATGTGAACACATGTGCGTGTGTACACACTCACACACACAGAGATAATACATAATAATATAATATATAATACACTTTCTTTCATTGGTTTAGAAATAGATGTCCTCATAAATCAATATGGAATGAAAATAAAAAATAATAATACTTGAACAAGTTATTATCTTAAAATTCAGCATGTTAGAACGTAGTTAGAGGAAGGCAAACAGAAAAAAGGAAACCAAAAGTAATCAAAGAGGAGAAAAATCTTTTTTTAGTACCAGGTTCATAAAGCACATCAGTGGACCCCTGGGTCTCAAGTTAAGTAACCTGATCTATATACATGTGAATTTCCATTTGCAAATATATGTACCCGTTATATATAAGAAGACAGCCACTGACTATGACGGGACCTATAATACTGAAGAAAAAAATAATCACCTGCTGGTCCTGCAATCTTATTTATATGGTTGAATGAAGATGACATTTGCATTACATGGAGAAAATAAGCACAGACCTACATATCCACTTCTGAAATAACAAATGTGCACTGTTGATCAGGAAGTTTGAACAACCAGTGGCTAGACCTCTTAACCTGGTCTCTCAGATTTGTATGTCTTTAGAACTGAGGTGCCATCTCTTTTAAGTACTTTGGAAGTAAATAATAAAAATTCTGTACCCATAGAATTAAGACCTTAACATCTCATGGTCTCAAACTAGAGGACAGCACACAATTTCATCATCTACTTAAGAATATTGGCAATAGAGCATTATAAAGTGCAACCTTAGCCTTCTTTTTATTCTACAGAAGGCACAAGCTAATTTAAGTACTGTTTGTTAATCATTCTAATCACACACACACACACACACATAGAGTAATTAACTGCATCCTTCTGGGATCCAGAGCAAACTTGTCAGAACTGCGCTTGCCCCCCCCCCCATATATGTATATATATATATGAAATCACCTATTATTCATACCCGTTTATGAATGAATATACCTTCTTTTTCAGTTATGCAGCCTCTCTTTTTTGGCCAACTATAACTGGTCATCCTACAAAAGCCCCCTCCCCCTTTTTTTTTTCCTTTTAAGGGGAAGAGTGAACCAAAAAGCAGAACCTTGGTAAACAAAAAGCACAAAACTAAGGGAGGTGGCGGTGGGCGGGTGGTTTTCATGACCTAGTGGGGAATTGAATCCTGGTCTCCAGAGTAATAGTCCATTGCTAAAACCACTATATCATACTGGCTCTCTTAGAAATCAGTAATGTAGTTTAAACAGAAATACATTTTGTACCCACGTGACACCATTTTATTGGTTTGAAACCACCATAACTGCCATGGTTTAACTATGTAGAATACTAGGATTCACAGATTTTTGAGTCATTCGGAATTGTTTGCCACAAAAGCCTAATGCTATAGTTCAGGGACATGTCCCTCACCAAACTACAAATCTCAAGATTCTGTAGGATAGTGTCATGAACTGCTATAATTATGCAACACGAACACAGCCATAAGGCTTCTCACCATGGTGACCAGGAGATCTGTGAGCCTGCTCAGTTTGCTGTACAGGTGCCAGCTTTGGACAACTTCAAAGTGTCTGCTGTTCTCTTTAAAAAGCTCTTTGACTTGCCAGTCTGTATGGTTACACAAATCCCTAATCTAGATATCATACTATTGGGACTTAATGAGACCAGACCAAGTAAAAAAAACATAGGTGGATTTTAATCTTTTTACTTGGAAAGGCCATAAATGTTCTTGTTTCTCACCACCACTGTTTTGGTTAGTTTGATGAGTTTATAATCAGAGGAAATGATTCAGTAACTCCCTGGCCCTCCAAAAAGCATGCACTGGGAGACAAGAAATTGTCTTACAGTCTGATTCTCAGTGGGTGTCCAGCTTTTCAGTCAGAGATTTCTCTCTGAGGCATTTCTCAATGCACTTTAAAAGAATAAATACAAAACAATAAGAAGGCACTATGATTTTCCAAAACAACAAATGAACAAACATTTAATTTAGTAGTAGTTATCTGAAAAATTTTCAGCCCACTTCTCTTATCTTGCTTGGCTAATAGCTATTTAGTTGAGTGATTTGCCTCTGTTAGAAAAACTGATGAATTGGCAAAGGCAATCAGTGCAAGAAAACAATTTATTAAGACTCTGTATACACACCCACACACAAATGAGTTTCAAACATCTGTGTTCTTGCTCAGGGGCAACTGTGCAACAGTTATTTGTTAAGCAGTCACGAGGCGGGGGGGAACGGCTGTCTTCAAATGCGGTCACTTTCCTTCAGGTTCCTCTTGGCTCTGTTAGTAGACAACCACTAATAGATTAGGACAACGTGATAGGAGAATATATCAGCCTCCCAGCCAGTCACTGTGAGCACTGAAAAGGGACATTTCTTATTCTCTTTTTAGGAGCTATTGTTCTTTCTGTAGAAAAGGAAATTGCTAAGATTTTCTTGTTTTTCTTGGCTTGACAAAGAAACTAAACTCCAAATGGAGCCCTGCACTGTAGATAGATGCAGGCATGATTCCTAATGACACCAGGAGCAGTAAGCCTACATCTCAGTTTTTATCCTTGTAGGACTGTAGAGCAGACGAATGTATAACCCTGCCAGTTCTGCTGCATCCCAATTCCTATCACATCAAGCATGACCATTGTTCAAAACTAATGGGACTTCTTGTTCAGCAGCATGTGGTAGGCTTCAGATTTGCCACCCCTCCTACAGAGAAACAGAAATCTGCTAGAAATAAGCAGTATCACTCTATTTTGCTTTGGCCAGACCTCACATGGAATTGATCAAGAAGGATATTGACAAGCTACAACATGTCAAGAGGAAGGGCAGCCAGATTGTAAGTTGAGGAAACTTACCAAGAAGAAGTACTAGCATGGAGAAGAGAAGATGGAGAGATGATATGATAGCCATCTTTAAATATTTGATAGCCATCTTTAACTATTTGAAAAGATATCATGTAGAAAATGGAGTGAACTTGTTCTGTGCTGCACCAGAGACCAGAACATAAACAATGGGTTGAAATTATATGAAATGACATTACACCTGAATGTTAGGAAGAACTACTTGACTATACAATCTGTTTGGTAGTGGAACTGATTACTTTGGAATCGAGAGGACTCTCCCTCTTTGGAGTTTGTAAACAGGGGTTGGATGGCAGTTACAAGAGGCTTTAGCTGTGTATTACTGCATGGCAGGGGAATGGAGTAGATGACTAGACGACCCTTGTGGATCATTCTAATTCTATGATTCTGTGATTCTGTGTTTCTATGAACCCTGACTGATATTTCCTGAATTTGGCCCAGTTATTGGAGGAAAAAAACAGTTTCACAATCTGCTTTGCTTTGCCACCCCCTCAACCAATTCCATGGGAGTATTAACAATAGATTTTTGTTTCCATTAGATATACATTGCCTAATATTGTTTATCCTTCTTCCCTACCCCTGACCCAGCAAAAGCTAGCATGGGATGCCTTTCAAATTATTTGGGACTTTTCAACAAAGCACATTTAGGGATTTTTTTTCCCAAGGCATTCTATGTAAAATAAATGTTAATGTTTCCCTTAGTGTTTGAAATTTTAAAATAGGGCTTCATGAAATGGCATGCTGTGATTTTTAACAAGCCTGCTTGAATCTCTGCCCTTTATTTGGAAAGGCATTATAACACCACTCAAATACAAAAAGTGGCTGGAGGGATGATCAACCACTCTCTAAAAGTATGTTTCTCTCTTCAATGACTATCTACTATAATGGCAGCCCCCAGTGAGTGACAAAGAAGGAACCATCCTTTTTGGTGGCAGCCATTTTGAATCCCTTGAAAAATCTTTGAAAAATCTTCTCACCAACATTTTCAGTCAGAGCTTCAGTCTCTCTCTCTCTCTCTCCCTTCTCTCTCTCTCTCTCTCTCTCATTCATAAGCAAATCAAAAGATCTGATGTCTACAAGGATGAAATGATTGAGAATGTTTCATGCTTATTTGCTACACCCCTAAAAGGTCCTTCTTTCTCACTGTGTAGAGGGCAGAGCACATACTTTGCATTCAGAAAATCATATGTTTAATTCCCAACATTTAGACTTCAAGGATCTCAGGCAGCAATGTTGGGAATAACCTTGAGACCTTGGGAAACCACTGCCAATTAGACAAAGGATAATGAACACGTAGCCCTCCAGATGTTGTTGGACTCCAGGTCCCATTAGCTCCAGTCATGCCAAACAATACTGAAACATAAAGGGAATTATAGCAAAGCAATATCCCAAGGGACACCCCTTTAGATTAAATAATACTGGGTTATAACTGATGGTCTGACTTAATTTAAAGTAACTTTGTATATTAACATTTTCCCATGTAAGGAAATGGTTGGCCTTCATTCATGTGGGGAGATGTAAGCTGCAATTTATTTCATTTGCATGTCACTTTTCTGCAAAAGTCTTCAAAGAAATGTACAGTCAAAGTCAAAACACATGAAGAACACTATCACAAAGATTGCAAAGTATTTTGAAATAAAAATCAGAGAAAAGGAATATAAATCAGGAGCACGTATGAATCAACAATCAGAACATTCAAAATTAAGCCAGACTGAAACCTATCTGAACAAGATGGTGTTTAATTGTACCCATACCTGCAAAACATATTCCCCACAAACATTTCACACATGAAAGGAGGGAGGTCAAGAAGGCAAAAATTATTCCTGTGCAAGAACATGGAAGGTAGGACAGGCTTCACCAGTTTGCCTTTGCCTAAGACTACTGGGAAGTGCAAGATTCCACCTCCTCCTGCCCTGTCCCCTTGCTGTGTTTACTGAGAATAAACCTATTTGCATTTTGAACTCAGTTTTCAATGACTGAAGTAAGCTGAGAGCTCAAGGGGAGAGGAGGAGGAGGAGGAGAGAGAAACTGGGACATTTTAAAAGCAGCTGAAAAGAGGATTGATCAGGACTCTTCCTGCCAGTTCAGGACTGTTGGAAGTATAGGGCAAAATACTAAACAGGAACTGCTCATGGGGAGGGAGTTCTCTAGCCTTGGTGGTCTTGTTTTATATATGAACCAGTACAACTACTATGGGTAATTAATTGGCTTAAGGCCCACTTCATTGTGAAACAGTTATTGCAGTAGAGTGGCTCTCTGGCCATTTCCACATTGGGCTTCTGTAATGGTGCAGAGCGACCTCTAACGGAGGTCTTCTACACCGTAGAGTGGACTGACGTAGACTACTTTTTGTAGTTCCACACCAGAATCCACTCAGGAGCAGCTGGAACTAGCCGCGCTGCATGTTTTTTAAAAACCTCCTTTTCGAGGTTTTTAAAAAGCACGGAGCACGCAGCCCCGTGCTGCTCCGTCGCCCGGCTCCGACGCGGATTTGCAGGCATGCGCAAGTGCGTGCCTGCAGATCTGCCTGGGGCAGGCTTCCAGCTGGCGAGCTTTTCCGGTTGGTGGAGAGCCTCCACCAACCGGAAGCTGCCATTTGGGACGCCGGAGGACTGCGGAGCAGCGAGCTCGCGCTGCTCCGCGTAGCAACGGACTTACCCGGCTGCCGGTAAGCTCCGTTTTTTGGCGTTTTCACCCGTTCCCCCACACACACACGTGGAAAGGGCCTCTGTCTGAGGAAGCTCTACACACATCTAGTAGCGGACAGAGTGGCTGTCTCAAGCTAGGCTACATAAATGATATGAGTTTTGAGCCAAGTCTTCTCAGGCTGATGCTCTGTCCACCACAAGACACAGATCCATTAAATCTAAACTGATTGGCTCTCACAAGCAAAATTCCTACCGAGAGGTGTACTGTTTCTCTGTTCAGAGCACATCAAGATTCACCATGATCCCAAAGCATAGGAAATTGCTTTGAAAGGTAATTAGCTGCTGCTACAGTCCTAAAGCCTTCAAAGTAGTTATTATTATGGCAACATTTTTGAAAAGTGTGATGCAATGGTTTGAGCATTAGAATATGATTTTGGGGACCAGAGTTCAGTTCTCTTCCCAGCCATGGAAAGTGACCCTGGGCACATCACACACTGTCAAAAACTCATGATAGGTTCACCTTAGGGATGCCATAAGTCAGAAAAGACTTGGAGGTATACAACAACAGCAACAATTCTTTGTTTCCCAATTTCTCAAGAGTAACTGAATAGTTCTGTCAATTACTTTTAAAAAATCTGAATACTTCAGGTTGCTGGTCTGTGATACAAATCACACTTTCCTTCCATTTACCTTACTTGTGCCAACACTCTCAACACAGTAGGGGACAGCAGCACAAGAACAGTGTGAGCCCACACTTCAACCATGTGATATTCTTTCTCCACTATATTGCAATGTCCCACCCCAAAACAAAAAAATATTCATTAAGAATTTTTCAGTGTAACTGTGAAATGTTACACAGAATAACTTATTACTCGTTAAATTAAAAGTGACATATAACATGGACCCTTTTCGCATGGCGTTTTTGAAGTGAAAGGGCCCCTTGAGCATTGCGTAAATGTGAGGAGCGGTCTGTATGACGCACTCCCAGTTACGCGATGCTCAAAGGCCTGACGTGGACCGTGCATGCATCTTTTCATTTTCGGCTCAAAGCCGAAAATGCTGCTTGATCGTGTATCACTCCGGGACCTTGCATGCACTTACCTGCTGTGTGAAGCCTCCCGAGCAGCACCGGTCATGCTTCCTGCCCCAGCGCAGCCTCTAAGTCCCAGGCTGCACTGCGAATGGAAGAGGTGGGGCGCTCGCGTGAGGAAGAAGGAGCTGCGGAGCCGAAGCAGCAGGGACACAGCAGCGTTCCTCCCAAGCCTTCTCGCGCAAGAACCCCAACCCAGCAGCGTGAAAAGGTAAGGTGCAAAAAGGGTCTTAGTTATACCTTTGTTTTGGGGCAAAGGAATTAACTACAAGCACGTTACTATTTTAGCTAGTTGTTATTAAGCCCTTGGGAATCCTTGCAGTATAGAAATCCTTCCTTCCATCCATCTAAATGATGGGTGTCTTGCTAATTTTTAATATCCACATTTCATCTGTCTCGGCAGGAAATATTATATCCTGAGGGAGCAGGGAGGTTTGGCATTCTCTTACTACTCGCTCAACCCCATGGCAGGGAGTTAGATGAGAAGGAAGTGTTATATGGGGGCTAAGGCTAAAGATGAAAGGGGGTAACTCTTGATTATATGCATGATAATGATGAACACTATTTTACAAGCATTTGTGGAGAGAAGGGAGATTATCCTGTTTGGTTAACCATGTCTAAAATAGGTTAGTCTGTGTCTATAGAAGCATTAGAGGATTAAATATAGGATTAGCATATGATTGTTCAAATAGCGTGAAATCCTTTCCATGACTGTGGTTTAGAAAATGGTTTTATGCCCACTTCATTGTGTCTCTCATGTACATGGTAACATTTGCCTGCAGTGGAGCAGGAATTGCGTACTGTCTTTAATGAGGGTCTTTTGCTTCACTCTTATCTTAAGTGGCATCTGGAGTGATGAACAATAAATATTTCAAAGTTGTGTGGGGGGGAACGCTTTGGAAAATGGTTGGACAGCATAGAGAGAAGAAAATGCAGCTTAAAATGTCTCACCTTTTAATCATCCTATTTACGCATTAAGCCTCACAATTCCAGCAAATTAATGGGATTTTCAAGGACATTCACAGGAAGAGAGGCAGAACGCAATTCTGAAACTTGCATGGCCCAAAGTCAAGCAGGGATGTTTCCTTCACTGAAGCTAAAGTCTGAGGGAAACTTTGGCATGAATATACTCACAAATTTTCACCCTCAGAGCTAGCCACTTAAAAGAGAAAAGACAAGGATAAAAATAGATAGTGAATTGAGCCTTGTTTAGGTATTCACTAAGCCTTTAGCCAAAATAAGCAAAGAATGGGAATATGCTAGCCCAGTTCTCCATCTTCATTTCCATTTCTCCTCCACACATGAAGGACGACCTTCTGAAGTGTAGGGTCTCTTCTGTGCCTGGCATAGGGATGACATGAGTAGTCAACAATTTTCCAGTTAGGGTCAAAACTGGGAGTTCCTGATCCCTCAGGAACATTTGCACGAAATAAAATAGCACCCAGAAAGTTTCCATAACCTTGTGCAAATGTTTGTTGTTGTTCTTGGTGCAAGAAAACCTGCACACTCTGTCCTTTCCAGTGTGTGGAGGAAGCTTGTTATTGTTGTTTTGCCGTATTTGGACTTGGGAAAGCTGCACAAAATACAAAAAAAAAAAAAAAAAAACACCATACACAAACAAACAAACAAAAAGTATAGTTGACTGTGTGTGTGCTATTTGTTGTACTGACAATGTACTGTTTCTTTTACTTTTGGGAATGTGGTTCCCATTTTTTTAAATTTATTTTTATAACATACATCTTACAGAATAATAAATTAGAAATATAGAAAACATTTCTCACAAATATTGCAGTATTTACTTATTAATATACATTAATAAAAGGAAAAGCTATGGCAAAGTCCTAAACAAAAGTGAATATAAGAGGGAAAAAAGTACAAGATTGATAGATCCATAATAAAGATGATAATCCACAGATTAAATTAACAAGATAATGAGTAACAAATAATAATAGCAATAATAACAAAGAAGAAAAAAAGGGGGGAAATGAGTATATAGAAATGACTCCCTTCCCAAGCAGTGATGAGTGCTTCCTAATAAGTAACTTCTCCTGAAACATAAATAAGATTACCAATTCCTCTACAGCTAAAAACTAAACTCTTTAGTAATTAATTTCTCTGTTCCCATTTTAAAGCTGTGCATCATTTTGTTTTGTGCTCTCTCCCCTCCACCCAGGTCTTTTAGGAGAAGAAAGCTTTCAAAGATCAATGAAATTTAAAGTTGTCCAACATTCTATTTTGTGTCCCCCCCCCCCGCCTCACTCCATCTTTTTTGGAAAGCTCTGTAGCTTTCGTGGGGAAATTGCACAGCTTTTTGAAAAACTATGTAGCTTTTGGGGAAATTGTTCTTCAAAAAGTTATGAAGCTTCCTGTCCTTGAAAGAAAAAAAAAGTTCCAGTAGCCAGCAGCAGAAGCTCAAAGAAGAGGAGAACAAAGTGACAAAAGTTGTGGGGAATGGTGGTGCTCATGTCAGGGGTGGCCAGGGGGTTGAATCTACTTTGGCTTTAGTTCAAATTTTAAAGGAGCTGTCTCTGGTGCTGAATCTGTTCTAAGGTCAGGGTTCAAAATCTTCAGTAGCCCATTTATAGCCTGATGTTACCCTGTGAACTGGGGGTCCCGGGAGGGACACCAAAATGTGCTCAACTAAAGATGGGGAAAATTAGCTCAGAGTACTGCTTAGCGTTACGAGAGGCAGGGTAACGTAGCGAGATCTTGAACCCTATGTCTACGGGGTCGGATCGAGTCAAGGAGAACACAGAAGTTGAAATAATAAATGATGTTTATTAAATATAAGCAAAACAGTGTATGCGACACACTCACGCAAGATAACTAAAGAAAATAAAGGTTGGAGTGGTATAGAGCGATTTGTAGAGGGATTGCTGGTTTGGGTGATACTTCACTTGTCCTGAAGCCCAGAAAATAGAGAGCGAAGCTGGAGGGCGATGTAGCTCAGCATGTGGAGCTGAGGGGAGGCTCGCCAAGCAAAGCGGCAGCAAGGCGGGATGAAACTCGGGAGCGTTCCGAGGAAGGTCTCGGAATCAAGGGTTTTTATAAGGAGAATTGTGACTGCAGGCTATGCCGTACTTGGGGGAAAACAATAGATTTGGAGTTGGAGACAAAGCCTCCGAAAGGTCAGAATCTGAATGATTGAGTTATCGTAGCGGTTCTCAATACAGTAGCCAGTATGCCAATGCAGAGTACTTGGGTATTGTATAGGTTACCCATCAAGCTGCCAGCGTGGGGCAGAGGCTCTTTTGTAAGTTGCGTGCATACCTAATTAGAGTACTTGCCTGGAGGTCTCCTAAAGCAGTAAGTCAGCTATTTCTGGCCTGCCTGTTTTGTTGTTTGAATATTACAGCTATTAACGGCTGAGCTTGTTTACGTGCTTGCCCGGTGGCCTCGCAAGCACGTGGAGAGGAATAGAGAAGTGAAGCCAAATTATGATATCAAGAGGATATCTTTAATATCCCGAAAGCTCGGACTAGCCAGGGCAGTAACACTGAGTTAAAACCCAGAATGGACTGAACATGTCACTGACATGGAAGCCACTATCTGCCACTGGGCAGAATGATATTCCCCTCCCCATTTCTAAGGGACAGGACAGAAAACAGAACAGACATGCAAATGAGCATTTTAATTATGAGACAGGACTCCTCTTGGCCTGCTGACTGTCTTTTGGACATTTTATGACTGATTGCTTGATCACACTTTTAGGCAATATCCTAACTATTGGTCTCCACATAGTGTACAATACAGTAAAAAATTACCAAATGGAAACAGTGCAAAAATGGCTACAGACGACATATTATAAACCAAGACAATCCCAGCAGTGATGAATAAATGTATCACAGCATGTAAAGCCAGCAGCAAAGTAGAAAAATGTGAGGATCTAAAAGCAATTCTTAAAATGCCTGGGTGAAGGAAAAGGCCTTTAACTACTGTTAAAACAGTCCTCTTTCTGTTTCTTGAATGTTTTGACCCTTTTGGTTGTGGCATCTGGAGAGCGAGGCTTTGAATCATGACCTTAGAATCTGGGTAAGTAGATAGAGAAAGAGAAGCCTGGGTGATTGGCATTCAAGGCTCCTGACAAATGACAACCACAGAGCTGGAGCTATGCTATCTATGACATGGCTAACGCCTCCATTATGAGTTCTTCTTACGGCCCTCCCTCCTTTATTTTCTTACAAATACCATAAGGAAGCTGGTGGCTATACGGAGCAAGACATCTGGATAATAGGTCAGGGTCTGGGACTGGTCTGTCTGGGAATTTAATTGAGTAACACTAGATAGAGATTACATAGAGGAAGTGCTTGGCATATTTCACCCATTACTTTCTCCAGTCTGCTTTGCGTTAATCCCATAGGCTCTCTGTAGTTAGTGTAAAAGCTTAATTTAACAAACTTGGGATCAAAATCATAACTATAGATCTACTCCCCTCTTTTTGTTTTTCTTTTTGTGGGTGGGGTATGCATAGCTCTCGTCATTCCATCATCACCCATGTTGGGCAGAGAGAGGAAGGAAGGAAAGGAAAAATAACAACCTGCGTTACGGATCACAGCAGGGCATTTTGGATTGGTTAATTGGCAGCCCTTTTTACAAGTTAAATTGGAAAACGTGTGCATGAAAGCCTCAATTTTAATCTAATTAATATTTAAAGCAGCTTTTTAAGATTCTGGATCCCCCCCCCCACTCCTTTACTGTCTTTCACAAATATATTATTCTATTCCTCTATTCATGAATTATTAAAGAAGCCATGTTTTAAATATGCAGGCATTACAATGTCATGTTTCAAAGGAAGCCTTTCAGTACCAGATGCCTCTGAAAGCAGGAGAGGTATGGAAGTGTTCCTCCCACCCATCCCTCCCCCAGGCTAATGATAAAGTAGGACATTTAGTTATATTTTGGAAGGGAATAAAATGCAAGATTGTTTCTTCATTTGGACAAACATGGCAAAGATAACATAAGCATGTTGAACACGTGATCTATTTTAGGTTATCTGAAAATGTTCAATAGGAAAACAACAGCATTTGTGCTTGCACTCCTACACATCCAGAGCATTCATCAACACTACTATTACACTGCCCAGAGGCCATTGAAGCCCTTTGTCACTCTCAGGGCTATCATGAGAAAAGCTACATTTGGTCACCCATACTGATTCATTGAGCAGATGACTTGAACATTCATGGGACCGTTTTGAAAAATTGATTTCCAAATATCTAGCAGTTGATTACCTTCATCTATTAACATGCTGCTTAGTAATTATTTTTCTGAAGGAACTCTGATGTGATATTGAACTGGAATTCTCCCATCAAGCAATCAGATATGAGGAATTGCCATCAATCTCTACAGTCTTCAGTAAAAGAATCACATATCACTGGGAGAGCACATGCTTTGTCTATTAAAGGTATTGGTTCCAGGCCCTTCTCATTTCAGTGAAATATATCTCAGGCCACATGTCATCTGCTTCAACCTTGGAGAAGCATTGTTAGTCAGGAATATCCACAGAAGTAGCAAACATAGGGATTTTCTACACTACACTACACTACACTACACTCTAGTGCTATTCTTCCACTTTCAACAGCCTATGAAATCCTGGGGTTTGCAGTTTAGAGAGGGACATTTAGAACTCTCAGCCAGAGAATTCTTTGACCTCAGTAAACTACAAACTCCAGAATTCCACAGGATGTTGAAAGTGGAAGAATAGCAGTATAACAATGTAGGGTGGAAGGGCGCATAGAGTCTTGTGGCACCTTAAGGAATAACATATTTTATTTGCCATAAGCTTCTGCAGAGTACAAGGCACTTCAAAAGATGCGTGGAATCTAGCCTTAGTAAGCAGCAATGTAAACAAACATGAGAGGAGGTTTGAAGTGAACTGCTGTCAACGATGTAGTGGAGCAAAGGCTGAAAGGGTCAAGATCCAAGATTTTTTTGATTGATAGGGAATATGAGGTTCGCCATTCGATTAGGACTTCTCTGTTTCCTCTGAGTTAAGTTCAGTGTCCTGAACTAAAAAAAAATATCTGTGCATAATATTTGCTTTCTGACCGGAAATGCTATTTTCTATGCACAAAAGGTACATTTTTCAAGCAGAAAAGGTCTCCAGCTATGAAGATCCTCATCTGCTTAGGATTGTCTTTGTCTGGAAAATATTCAAACATTCCTTCCATACCTAATTCAGCTCTCTACGATTATACAGCCTTCAAGATCAATCTGGGATAGTGATGCATGAAAAGGTCAGGGCTAGTATACGTCCTTGTATCCCCTCTACGCATATAATTTTATAACTCTTGAACAGGACCTACTGATTCTACCCATCCATTTTCCCCCTGCTCTCAGTAATTCCTGCATTCATTCTTCTCCGACAACATGCTTGCCAAGCATCTCCAGACAGAGCTGGAAAAAGAATCCTATGTGAAACCTGCTACTGATGAAATTACATAATGATGACTAGATAGACCAGTGGTTGGAGTCAGTATAAAGCCTATCTTCAATGGAGTTAGTCTGCCAGTGCCATTACTATCAATACCTGCAAGGTCACGTGGCAGTTGGTGTAATGGTGAGATATTTAGCATTCCATGGGAGATATGAAGACATGTCTCCCACTCAGGCTGGCATCCATGAACCAATGTAGCATTGCCTTGGCAGTAACTGAGGTACACCAGTTAGAAAGGTAGCTGAAACTGAATAGGTGGTCTGAACAGGAGCCAGTTTCATTTTGAAAACAGCAAGCCTTTTACTTCTGTCTGGAATTAAAATAGAAAAAGGGAAATTCTTCAGAGCAACCCCTTTTAAACTTTGGGGAAGGTGGGGATGGGAAATCTAATTGTGAAAGTATCAGTAAAAGAACAAAATTTGGGCCTTGGGAGGGATAAAGGGAAGACTTTAATTCTTTCAGAAGGAACAGAAAGAAGTCACACCTGCACAGCTTATATTAAATGGGCCATTTCATGGAAAGTGTCCCAGTGCTGCAAATTGGAACAAAGAAGGGGCACAAAAATCCTATTAAAAAGTCAAAAGTTATACATCATTTAGCTTTGCAAAGTGAGCAAAGGATCTAGGAGTTCTTTTTTTTTTAAATGAGATGTGATTATTTGTCTGTCTCTTGAAAAAGAAAAATAAATTTAAAAGCTGCTTGATGAATATATTTCACCACTGCTTATATAGACCTTGACAGTCACTTACTGTGCAAACTAAATGTGTTCCTCCAGAAACATAAGAAATGGGAAGGTTTGTTAGAGCAGCATTTCTAAGACTAGCTGATATAGGAGACAAACAGTTTTTGTTTTATAATGTTTCAAGAGCCAGTACCACATTTGTGTCCATTGGGTACAACCATTTCTTTCTGCCAGTCTGTGGGAAAAGCATCTGGGTAAAAATTAAGTGGGAGAGAAACAACAGCAATGTTACTGTGGGGTTCTACTACATACCACCAAGACAGAATAAGGACTTGGATTATGCCTTCCTGAAACAGATGACCAAACATTCAGAAAAGAGACATGTAGTAGTAACGGCGAACCAGAGTGGTGTAGTAGTTTGTGGATTTGACTACAACCTTGGAGACCAGGGTTCAATTCCTCACTAGGCCATGGAAATACATTGAGTGATCTTGGTTGCACCACACATTCTCAGCATTAGAAAACTCCATGATAGGTTCACCTTAGGGTTGCCATAAGTCAGAAAAAAATTGAAGGCACACAACAACACCAACAAGTAGTAATAGTAATGGGAGAATTCAACTATCCTGACATTTGTTGGAAGACAAACTCTACCAATAATATAAGCACCAACAAATTTGTCATTTGCCTTGCAGACAATTTCATTTTTCCAGAAGGTGAAAGAGGCAACAAGGGGACCAGCTATTTTAGATCTGATCATAACCAACAGTGATGACCAGATGAGTGGGATGGAAGTGGCAGGATCCATAGGTGGAAGTGACCATGTTCTTCTGGAGTTTGTTAGATAGAGGAAAAAGGAAGAAAACCATAGTCAGATATGCATTCTAGACTTTAAGGAAGATGATTTCAATAGGCTTGGGGAAATACTGGGTGTAATTCCATGGTCAAAAATACTAAAAGAGAAAAGAGTTCTTGATGCATGAGAGTTTCTTAGAAGTGAGATATTAAAGGCACAATTTCAAACAATTACAATGAGGAGGAAAAATGAGAGATGTCTAAAGAATCTGGGATGGATGTCTCAAGAACTTTCAATGGGTTTAAGACCATTTCTGCACTACACTGCTATAGTGCTATTATTCCACTTTCAACATCCTGTGGAATCCTGGGGTTTGTAGTTTAGACAGGGGCCTTTAGAATTCTCAGCCAGAGAGCTCTTTGGGCTCAGTAAACAACAAACCCCAGAATTCCACAGGATTTAAAAGTGAAATAATAGCACTATAACAGTAAAGTGTGGAAATGGCCTAAGTTTTAAAAGGGACACATACAAGAAATGGAAAAAAGGAGAAATCACCAAAGAGGAATGCAAACAAATAGCCAGCAAGTGTAGAGAGAAAGTCAGAAAACCTAACCCAGAGAATGAGCTCAGTCTTGCTAGAGAAGTTAAAAAAAATAAGAAAGGCTTTTTTGGTTATGTCCATAGGAAAAGGAAGAACAAGGAAACGGCAGGGTCTCTGTATGTAGAAGATGGTGAAATGCTAACAGACGACAGAGAAAAGGCAGAATTACTCAACACCTGCTTTTCCATGGTCTTCTCCCAAAAGAAAAATAGTGGTCAACCTGGGGAAAATGGAGCAGATGATGCAGTAGGGAAAATGTAGCACAGAATAGATAAAGAGGTAGTATGGGAATACTGAGCTACTCTAAATGAATTCAAGTCTTCAGGACCAGATGAACTACATCCAAGGGTAGTAAGAGAACTGTCAGAAATAATCTCAGAACCACTTTCAATAATCTTTAAGAATTCCTGAAGAACAGGAGAAATCCCAGCAGATTGTGTCCAGGTCTCAGCACTAGATTCAGGAAGGATATTGACAAGCTGGAATATGCCCAGAGGAGGTCAACCAAAATGGCAAAAGGCCTGGATACCATGCCCTATGAGGAGCAGCACAGGGAAGTGGGAATGTTCAGCCTGTAGAAGCGAAGGTTAAGAAGTAACAGGATAGCTCTGTTTAAATATTTAAAGGGCTGTCATAGGGAGGATGAAGCAAGATTGTTTTCTGTTGCTCCAGAGACTAAGGCCCTTTCCACATGACGATGCTGAGCCACTTCTGCCATGGGATGGCAGTGATTGGCAGGCTGTGCTTCTGCACAACGACATCACCATCCCACTGCCATCCCGTTGTGAAGCATCACCCTCGTGAGGTATTTGAAAAATCCATTTTTCACATCCCATCACTCTGTGCTCCTGTACCATCATGAGAAGCCATGGCCACACAATTGTGATGCTTCCTGCCCCAGCGCAGCAATGGCAAGTGCCCGCCTGCAATGTGGAAGAAAGGGGCAGGGCTATCCCTCTCCCTTCCACAGAGAAGAAGCAGGTGCAGAGGAGAGCATTGCTGATGTGCTCCTTTCTGGACCTGGATTTGCAGTGCCACAAAGCAGAAGAGCGTTATCATGTGGAAAGGGCCTAAGACACAGAGCAATGGCTTTAAACTACGGGAAGAGATATTCCATTTAACCATTGGAAAGAACCTCCTGATTGTAAGAGCAGTTGAGCAGTGACGTACACTGCCTCAAAGTGTAGTGAAGTCTTCTTCTTTGGAGGTTTTTAAACAGAAGCTGAATGACCATCTGTTGGGAGTGCTTTGATTGTATATTTCTGCATGGCAGAATGGGGCTGGACTCAATGGCCCTTCTGGTCTCTTCCAACTGTATGATTCTATGACTATGACAGCCAATGACTTTGGATCAGTCCTTTGTCTTACAGGATCTAGCAAGGCATGCTGCAGTCAGAGAAACCATCTGGAAAAAAAGACAGAAAGAAAGGACAGTGGTTATTTAAAGTTGTTTTCATTGCCTAAAAGCACAATGCAAACCATCTGGTGCCTCTGGGTAAAGAATATTTGTAAATAAATATGCATTGGGGAGATCTGGCCCATCAGTAGGGACTACAGATTTGTTTGTCATTTTCATATAAGATCTGGCAGTTTTGATGGCTGTAAAATTTGCCTGAGCAAGTGTGCAAATGTCAAGGTGTGTCTGAGACTGCATTCCAAGTGTTAACAGCTTATTAAAATTTCCTTCTAATCTTTTTTAGAAATAACTTGATTAAAGGTAGAAATCAACCTGGCAAGGAAGCAGGAGTTTTGCAATCTAACTCTCCTTCACCCTAGGGGCTTGATGTGCCCTAATGATGGTGTGTGGAGTAGATCTGGGTATTAAGGACACTGTAATTTCAGAAGCGACCAAGAAATCATTTCAAGGCCGAGGAGAAACAATACCTTTCAGAAGAGGCAGAAGAGTGTGAGACAGCCTTTGCTTCCTATTCTTTTTGTCCCATTGTCAACCTCTACTTTTGTCCTAGTTTCAACTCTTGTTCCACATTGTCATTTTCTCTGAAAAAAAAGAGAGAGAGAGGGTTTATAGGGTAATACAAGTGGGATCTGTCACAATATATCAGAGCTTGGGAAGTCCTTTATCAGCTGAACAAATATAATAAGAAGCTGAAGCCTTCCATAATTGGGCAGTGAGATCACAAAGCACTGGGTTCCTGAGAATCATCTTACTACTGACCAATTATTAATGGCTTTAGCATTTCATTATCTTAAGATTGTCTTAAATTTCATAATCCTAAAAACAATTTTCCAAGCTCTGCAAAATATTATTCAATATATCAGCCAGACACGCCCTACAGAATACTCCATTCTGTTCCATTCTCCTCCTCCTTTTTTCATGTCCTTCTCTCAATAGCCTTCAACATTTCATGGGAACAGAGCCTGATTAGTTCTCATTGGACCATTTAACTGCCCTGCTCTGATCTCTTTTATTGTTTCTACTTCTGGGTACCTTGGAGTTCGCCAGTCTTGCTGATAGCTGCCTATGTAGAATTTTTTACTTTTAAGCTGAATTGGGTAGTGGTATCTAGCAGGTATAGAGAATTTGTGGTCCTTCAGATGTTATCAAACTCCAGTTCCCATCAGCATGATCTAATGGTGTGGTATATGAAATAAAGATGCAGGTCTTCAACATCTGGAAACCCCACAATTCCTAGTATATAAGATATTACCTGATTAGCACCTTGACCTGGAAAAGTTGTACGTCTGTCCTTGCATAGGAAGTTGGTACATCACCACTGCTGTGTTGGTTTTGGGATTGTTCCCTGGTTGATGTTCATTTGCTGTCATAGTGAATATAAAGATCATGGAGAAAAAAAGTAGAAAAAGACTGTGGGGGGAGCAATAAACAGACTTTATTTTCATGTCAAATAATATTCAAAGCTAGAATTTTATTCCACTTTTTGCATGAAGAAATAACTAGACTGGAAAAAATACTGTGAGTGTATCAATGAGGAAAAATTAAATCTGTCTGTAAAGAGAGAATAAAGTATTTGGATTCTCTCTCTCCAAATTACGTGAGCCAACTGGATTATTTTCCCTTTGGCCCTATTCATGTTACTAGGTGATTCTTTCCTTTTGACATTCATGGTCCTGAGTAAGAAAGTGACAGCAAGAACAACTTGAGTTATATTCATATAGGGACTACTATAAGAACACCTGACGGTCACATTTTGGAGATAGGGCATCTGGAAGTCCTTTAACCCATATTATACTTGGTTATATAAAAACTGGGGGTTATGAAAATGTGTCAGTTTCATTTTCATTGCCTTTCTCAGAATCCCACCAGCATTCTCCTCCTGTCCAAGTTCCATACTGTGTTGAAAGATTTTTTTTTTCTTCTTCTTTGGCAGGGAAAATCAGGGATGTGTGGCACACACGTTTCCTACTCTATACATTTTTACATATTTCCCCATTGACTAAGTTTGTTTTATGTGCATGGAAAATGACGTTGTGTGTTTGACCCAGTCTGCAACAGGCTATAAGGCACATTGCTTGCACCCATGTATAGCCCCCAGAGCTAACTTGAGGCTATTCGTGGGTGCAATTGGTGTAAGGTTTTATTTATATCACAGTCGATAAACAGGAGGTGATGTCTCTCAGATGAAGGCAAACAACAGTACAGGTGGGAAAGGCCTTTAACAAAGGCCCTTTTCACATGTGGGGGGGGGAACGGTGTAGAGCGACCTATCACGGAGGTCGTCTACACCGTAGAGTGGACTGGCGTGGACTACTTTTTGTAGTTTCACACCAGAATCCACTCAGGAGCGGCCGGAACTAGCCGGGCTGCGTGTTTTTTAAAAACCTCTTTTTAGAGGTTTTTAAAAAGCATGGAGCGCGCAGCCCCGTGCCGCTCCGCCGCCCGGCTCTAAAGTGGATCTGCAGGCGCGCGCAAGTGCGTGCCTGCAGATCTGCCGGGGATGGGCTTCCGGCTGGCGAGCTTCTCCGGTTGGCGGAGAGCCTCCACCAACCGGAAGCTGCCATCTGTGATGCCGGAGGAGTGTGGAGCAGCGAGCTCGCGCTGCTCCACGTGGCGACGGACTTACCCGGCTGGAGGTAACCTCCGTTTTAGCCTGTTTTCGCCCGTTTCCCCCCCGACATGTGAAAAGGGCCAAAGTTTTTTATTATCTGTGTTTGTTGTTTTGCACTTTTAACGGGCATGCTTTTACTTCTATTGACAGTACAATTGTGTGCTAATCTTTTGTATGATGTGAACTTTTAGCTATACCTGTTGTGACTTTTGTGAGCCACTTAGAGTCCCACAGCTGGGAAAAAGGCGGGATAATACATAAATACACAATAAGGCATAACGTACTGGAAATCAGAGGTAAATCCAGAGATGTAGCTACATGTGGGATGGCAAAATAAAAGCACTACCCCAAATAAGTATTTGGCCCCAGATATGAAATGTTCCTTCAGTCACCAAATTTCTAGCACTGTTGAGAGTGAAATGCCAAAAACTGTTCATACCTAAAACTCTTCTATTTTTATTTATTTACTTTATTTTTATTTCTTGCGTTGACACCCCCTTGGCAACTTTGCCTGGCCCTTTGCTGTATTTCTCAATCTCCCCTGAAGTTTTAAGTTACTGGTGTGCTAGAAATTTGGGGACTGAAAGAAAATTTTACTGGGGGGACAGAATTTTTATTTGATGGCTCAACACCTGCATCCCCATTCATAGGTACACTCTTGGGTAAATCAATGAATTTCAGAGAAAACAGTTAGAACAACTTTGATGAAAACACCAGATAAAGTTGGCTATTACATACCAAATGTATAAGGTACAAAAACAGTCCTTTTTAAAAACACTAAATTTGTCCCAGTCATCAAATTACCTACGTTCCCAGCCATTTGGCAGTTTGGGCTAAATATTCAGAAAAAAAAGACTGCAGACGTAAGTTCAGAAAACTCAGCCGAAAGTTGAGGAAGATTAATACAGAAAAATTCACATGGCAAAATTAGTCCAGCGTGAAATGCAATGAGAAGAAATGAAGCAAAGATGTGAAATCTGCATCTCACGAGAAGATAAAATAAAATGTTAAATAAGAAGGGAAAGGATAGGACATTTCTGACCCAAAAATCTAGCCCAGAGGAAAGCTGATCTAACTGGGCCTTAGTAGGATATACTCTGGGCACAGAGCCATTAAATTATTCATCCTTGTCATTTCTCCATCATGTTCTATTGCCTTATAATTTCAGTGAGGCCTTTTTACCGCAGCAACATTTTTTCTTCCTCTTCCTTCTTTCCAGAATCCAAAAAGCCCAGGCTGAGAAATCTGTTCTCTTTTCCAGCAGGAAACCATCTATCATGTTGTATATGAACCAAACTCAAGATTCCTTGCATTCAGTCAGGTCTGTAACCTTTGTTCCCAGAGGCCACCCCCCCCACACACACACACAAAAAAATAGACTGACATGCCCTTTTAAAAAATGCTTTATTTTTTAAAAAATAAAAATACACATTTTTTAAAAAAAATTAAAATGTGCATTTTAAAAAAATATATGTTCACCCCTGCTATACTGATGTCTTTCTTTAACCACATCACTGTAGTCACAGTGTCACACACACACACACAGTTCTGACTTTATTGTCTGATTCTCTGCAAATACCAATCATCACAATTGACCAATAAGTGCCACTGAAGGTGATCTGTTCTAGACCAAATGATTTGCAATCCACTGCTAACAAAAAAACTAACACTTTTCTCCCATAAATGTTTTTCAACCTATCTGTGTGGAACAATATAATTAGAGGTGCCTGGCATGGCTAAGGTGAATTCTGAAATGATCCCTAATCCATAGCTTCAATTTAAAATTAAAACCATCAAAGAAGAAAAAGCAAACTCTTCAATGGCTTCAAATAAAATGATGGGAGAGATACTTACACCAAACAACCATTTGTCCTGCTTCCTTCTAACTTTCTCATTGCCAGCTGTACCATCAGCTTGTCTTTTTCGAGTTTTATATCTTTGCCTGAATATGGTTTTTTTTCCCATCCTCTTTTCCACCCATATCTGTTCAAAGCCATCAGTCAGAGTGAAGATTGGTAATGAACTTTCTCTCCATGCCAAAGGGAAAAGAAAAGTGACATCATTTTCAAAGGGATGATCAGCACTTTAATCTCAATGTGATAAAGAGCAGAACAAAGGAGTCTCATCTGGCACAGAAGAAGTGAGGGGAGGAGGAGGAATGGAGAAAAGAAGGGTGAATGAGAAGGGATTTTGTTACTTTTTGATGTTCCCGATAGTCCACTTGAGGATTTTGCAATGTATTTGCTCCATTTAATTGAAGATACCTGGTCTTTGAAAGATAATCTGGAGGTAATTTTGGAGGCGCCCCTTTCCCATCCATGGAACACCGAGAGGAGAAGGGAAAGGTAATGTAGGGGCAACTCCTGAGAAAACTCCTCCATATTTTTGCTAAATGTTTAATATTAATTAGATTAAGGAGTCAAGAAGCACAGGAAACCAGCTGTGTATATCAAGGTTGGATAAACTGTGATAGCAATGATGCAGTGTATGTGATCTACAGGCAAAGCCTTCCTCTGCTGTGCTCTGCAGAACAGACCTGTGCAGAAAGAAAGTGTTCACCCTTCCCAGCTCTGAACACTGTGAGCCAGAATATCTTACCTATCCCAGAAAATGGGAGCTAATTTCTCTTCACTTGACAGATTAGCAAAGTGGTAGAAAAGTTGGACTAGTTCCTCACTCTAGAAATCCAAATAGTTACAAAGGTAACCATATTTTTTCTTTTAAATAAATATTGGAAGAAGAAGATGGCAAACCTGATATGTGAGATCCAGTACCTGTTCTATGTTCAGTGTCATTAAGTATTTGAAGAGAGAAGACATCAGTACCAGGAAGTTTCTGAGATACTGTTACCCTGATTTCTGGGGTCCCGTGAGGGACACCTCAGTGTGCTCAAAATACTGGGGAATGGGAATTAGCTAGAGCACTAGTTAGCAATGCGAGAGGCAGGGCAATGTAGCGAGATCTTTTACCCAATGTCTACAGGGTCAGGCCGAGTCAGGAGCAAGACACGAGAAAGCTCAAATTATGTTCTTTTATTTATGAAGTCACAGCAAACTTACGCACTCACTCACTTGAAATTAAGAAATACTGCACAATTGCGTAGTCACGCACGCAGTCCTAAGAAAATAAAGAAAGGAAAATAGACAGGGGATTTTCAGGAGGATTTTCGGGGAAATACTACACCTGATCCTGTAGCCCGGTAGATGAAAAGAAGCTTGGTAGCGTAGATTCTCAGCACATGGAGGCTGAGGGGAGGCTCGTCAAACGGAGCTGCAGCAAGTCGGGAGGCAAGTCATGAGCGATCCGATGAGATGCTCAAAATCAGGGGGTCTTATAGGGGAAAATGTGCCTGTAGGCTAGTCCGTTCCCAGGGAAAACAATGGGTTTCGAGCTGGAGACAAAGCCTCCGAAAGGTCAGTACTTTAGATGATTGAATTATGACAGCATTGTCAATAACGTAGACAGTATGCAAACGCAGAGTGCTTGAGAGTTGGATATTCTGCTCATCAAGCTGCCTGCTCAGGGCAGGGGATCTTTTGTAAACAGTGTGCATACATAATGTGATCTTAAGAAGGTACTTGCCTGGAGGTCTCCTAAAGCTGCAGTCTGGCAATTACTGGCCTGCCTGGATTTTGATTTGAATAGTTCAGCTATTTTCGGCCATCCCTGTGTGCGTCCTTGTCCGGGGGCCTCGCAAGCACATGGAGAGGAATGGGTAGTGAAGGCCAAATTCTTGATATCAAATGATATCTAATATACCTCAAGTTCGGACTAGAAATTACAATAACAATATGTCTGCCAGTGTTGAACACCAGGAGGTGCTGGAGCTGTGAGTGGTTCAAATTTATGAGATCCCAGGTCCTGGCTCTACTTTTTGAAATATGTTTGAAGTGGAACTCCAAATGTCAACTGTGCTAGACATTGGAAATCATGGTATTGCTTTCAGAAGGAAAAGAAAATTTTCTTCCTTTGGACTATTCACTGCAGCATTTCATTGTGGCAGAGGGGGAAAAATCCCTCCCCCCAATCACTGAATGAAACATTCCTGTCTTTTGAGCCTGTATGCTACCATGCTACTCTAGCCTTTTTGCCTTACTGAGCACAATCTTCCTTGCTATGGCCATTTCTGCACCTTACCTGATCCTGTTGTCCTCTCATCATGATCCTGGCAGCGCCTTTGTCAGGAAAGGTGTGCAGTGGGGATGCTCCCCTCTGCACCCAACCAGCTCCCTGTGGAAGAGAGCATGAGTGACAAAGCTTGCCTTCCACAGTGCAGCTGGGCTCTTTCCCATGGTGTGCTGGGGAAGGAAGTGCTTCCACCGCTCTTCCTGCCCTTCTGCATGGCTGGGAAGGACAAATCATGGGTGCTTAACGGATTAATTTTGTTAAGTGAATATCCCATGATCATGATGGGTGGGATGGGATGGCAGCGGGATAGCCCTGGTGTTGTGCAAAACCCGTGGACCGCTGCCCTCCCATCCCCATAGCAAGATCATGATACTATGCAGAAATGGCCTACATCTCTATGCAGACATTCAAAGGACTAAGTGTAGAAGGACTGTGGCACTGCTGGTTGAACCGGATTCAGATATCCCCAACCTCTTCTCACAGAGTAAGAAAGAGAGATGACCCATGGCTACATGTCTCCCTGTAATGATAGAGAATGATAGGTGATGTCTTCTTTGACAATGGGGTAATAAATCCACTCTGGGAGTTTAGTCTGAACTTCAGTGAAGCTATCTAAAGTGCTGAGCTTATTTTGAGGACAGTTCTTTAAAAATATAATTAAAAGGAGATTCACCATTCAACTGACATGGAAGCCACAAAACCACCAGAGACTGGGAAGCCTGTGTCATCCTACCTCTACCAAGGATTATAAGATTCTAGGCTGGCATCCCTCCTTGTCTTCTATCACTTCAGTGTCATGGCCATGGATTACAGAGTATGAATCTGTTCTTCCCATTTAGTGGTAAAAAAAAAAAAATCATACTCCTGAAAAATTCTAAAGTGGCCTTGAAACTCCTCCTAGGAATGAATCATGTAAGTTTAGTGCTTGAGGTATAGAAGGTGTGTGATTTCAATACTGTTCAATATTTTCTGCTCCCACACAACATCTGCTTGCTAAATAGAATTTTCAGATGATTCATAGAATCATAGAACCACAAGTTAAAAGTGAGCTCAAGGGTCATCTAGGTCAACCTCTTCCTTATTAGGAAGTGTGAAAGATGATACTGACTCTCTTAAGTGGAGTAACAAAATTGGCAAGGCACATGATGAACAACCACCAGGCTAACCCCAACCCCTACACATAAGGTAGCAGAGAAAAGAAGCATATTTCTTTCTGAAATATATAAAATAGCTTTACTTACAAAATTTGGTCCTCATCAAATGTGTATACTAATGAAGGAGAGAGGGGAAATAGGGAAAAAATGGGTTGCAGATTAGACTAATGTAGGAAATGTGTCATGCAGAGATTGCTAACCCGAATACTGCTGGGATACATTAAAGTTTGTATAGAGTGATTAGTGAAAAGGAGTTCTAGAGAGCATGCCTGCCCTTTTGTTTCACCACCCTGTGGTTTTTTGTTTTTTGTTTTAATTTGATCTATGTACTCAAGCCTTTTTGCTTCCTGCCTGCCAGGAAAAGTCACTTCCTCATTCTTCCAAAAGTTAATTAGTCCTTTTGTCTCCCTTTGTCTGGAATGGAACATCCTCAGCCTCCCCTTGGGTGAAACACCTAAGCCCCAAGGACAATCAAAAAATTATGTGTTGCTTCCCAGTACAGCTTAACTGGAAGGTAACCAAGGGATTCCTGCCCAAGCTGCAAGGTGCTACAAGTGAGAGTCTCAAAGGTAGCCTTCTTCCCCACCCCCTTGGATTCAGGGCCCAAAAAGGGGGCTTCAGAACCCTACCTTACACCAAAAATGATGCCAAAAGGTGATCACCAAAGTTTTAAATTCTCTCTCTGCTACCTGCCAAAAGGAAGCCTATTTAAAGACACCACCTAAAGCCAATTGTCCAGGTCCCAGGGATGCAACACAGAATAGGAAAAAAATTGGGGGGGGGGATCCTATCCAGCCCTGAAGGAACCAAAGAAGTCTCACGTTGCACTGAGGGTAGTCATGCCATGAAGATCAAGGAGGGCCTGTGAAGGAGTCTAATGGTTTTAAGTTACAGGAGGGTAGATTTTGATTAAATATTAAAAGGAACATTTTGGCCACAAGAGCAGTTTGTCAATGGAACCAATTGCCTACAGTGGTGATGAGGTCTCCTTCTCTGGACATATTCAAAAAGAGGTTGGGCAGCTACCTGCTGGGGATGTTTTAGCTGGAGATCCTGCAGTGAGCAGTGGATTGGATTCAACGGACCATGAGGCCCTTTCCAACTCTGTTATTCTATCATTCTATGTATGTTGCACTAAGATAATGTAAATGGGTAGCCTGCAGTTCTAAAACCACATGATGTGACTCAGCCTAATTTCAAAACCTTCTGCAAACAGCAAGTTTAAACCTCTCATAAGAACGATGTGTCTATATAGTTGCAGCCCCCACTTAGAATAGGAGATAACAGAAGAGGATGTAAGAGAAACAGGGACAGAGGGAAGGGTGGCAGAGAAAAGCAAAGAAATGGAGGTGGTTCTACACATTTGGTTTCAGGTTCACCTGAGGGTTTACTCCATTTCTAATGTATAAAATTCCACTACAGCAACAGTTCACAAGGTGCACTCATCCAGATGTTGCTGGACTGCATCTTCCATCACTCTAGTCCCTGTACCCAGTGATGAAACATGCTGGAAGTTGCATAACAATAAAACAAAACTTTCACTGTGCCCATCCTACACTACAGTGTTGTTGTTGTTTTCTGGTTCGAAGAGACATAGTGCCAACTTGCCAAACTTGTTTTCCATTTCCAGTTACCTATGTTTACAATGTGATCTTATTCATACCACTGCATAATCTCCTGGGCCTGGTCTTGATAACACAAATTTTCACAAGAATGGATGGTCCAGGGTTGGCATGCATGCTTAAAATTATTCAGAGAATAGTTATGGCAACATATAAGGAATGGTAGATAGAAAACAAACACGGTTTGACTACAACTCCCGTGATACTCAGCCATCATGACTGCACTCCTATACACGCTCCCCAGAAAATAGAAACCATTAAATTAAAGTGGAATTAATATGCATAGATTGCTCTGTGCAACTCATTCTTCAAACTTACAGGTTATAGGATACAATCTATGCTTTTCACTTCTGATGGTGTCTCCAAAAATGCAAAATAAATAAATTAAATTAAATTAAAATTAAAAAAAATTGAAAAAAGATCCACAGTTAACCTTTTTCTGTGTTTAGGTTTAAGAATTTTTATACTCTCCACAAAGTAAAATAACATAGTTAACAACAGCAACAATAGCAATAGTCATGACAATGGCATCCACAGTGATTTCAAAAACAACCTTGAAAGATTTCCCAGGTTATGTTTGAACACTCTGAAAAGATGGGATTTCTATTGTTGTATTTTTTCATCCCCTATTATCCTTGAAGTCCTGTTGTATTCAGTTTTCAAGCAATGGTAGTACTAAAACTTCGCTGTCACCAGCCAAGAAAGGTACTTTGGCAGTGTAGGATAAATGGCATAATATAAATGCAAAGTATTATATTACCAAAGATTGGAGCTTTATAGACATAAAAATGAGATATTCCAGAAGGGTAAAGAAGAGAGAGCTGGTAGTTGGAAATGTAGATAATGAAAGATAGCACCATATATAAAGGTATATACACATTTAAATAATCACATCTGCTTGCCTTTTTTTGTGTAGGTATAAAGGATCATGGTGCTGTTATAGTTTTACACAGCACACTAGAGATCTGATGGTGACTGAAGGGCTCACAATACAACTTACAAGCTGAGTCAGGCTCCATCACAGGCATTTACTGGGTGCAGAGAAAGAGGGTGGGAGAACCACGCAGTTGTAACTGACTATCTGGTAGGGTGATGCCAGCTGTCTTCTCTAGGCTGCAGAAATGTGGCCAAGTGCTACCTAAACACCTCTGTGCATACACACACACCACAACCAGTAGATGGCTGTGGCAGTGTACTCCTGGCACTAGGAAGCTCCTGAATACCCCTTTGCAATGTCTGAAAAAGATTGTGGAATTCCACTGAAGTCTTACATCTTGCTATGAAATCATTATTACTGTTATTATCATTGCTATCCTGCCTTTTCCTAATTTGGAACTCAAAGCTGCTTACAAGAGGCAAAACCAATGAAGATTCGCCGCGTACAAACATGTAATGTGTAATTACACTTCAATAAATTAAAAGCAATTAAAAACATGACCATTCAAAACAAAATAACAAATAAACAACACTGCACATTATGCAAGGACTGTTCCCCTTGAGCAATCTGTTTTCAAAGGCTTGCCAATATCAGGAAGAAAAAATAGGTGGGGATTCAGAGAAACTCAGTGAAATCAAGACTGAGATATTTACACAGCCACAGTGCATGCTTTCCTCATAGCTTTATCAGCAGAGAAGGCATAGTTCCCACCAACAGGTGATTGTGTTGGAGTAGGATGGAAATGACAACGGAGCTGCAGCCAGTCAGCAGAATAAGTGGGAAGCACCATGCTGCAGCACAGGGGATAGTGAAACAGGGACAGTAGGCAGCCCTGTGGATGGGTAGCAGTGATGAGGGAAGGCTATTTGCTGGTTCTCTCTATGTACCACCTGAGCAAAGGCTCATAGCTCATGGTCTTCTGCTGCCAAGTTGTGATACTGATTCCTCTCACCTGCTAACAGGATTGAAGTTTCCTATTCTGTTTAAAAACATCTGCCAAGCAATCATTTGCCAGGTATGACCAATGTCCTGCCATTTTTGACAAGAGGCTGGATTCTTGCTATTCAACTGTGGCATATTGCTGAAATCCATGGGACTAACCCCAGTCTCCTAAGCTGTTCTGTAGACTGTTACAAATTCTCTCTATTCACTGGACAGCAATGCATATTTTTCGCTGACTTTCGTCTGACTCACTTTAAAGCAATTCCTGCTTTAGAATTTAAATGTCTCCAAGATGTTCATAATTTCATTCTGCACTTCACGCTGCCTTTCTTTACTGGAAATCTCCTGCCTAACCCTAAATTCCATTGACCCGGTGGCACATATAAGACCATTTTCTGTCTCACAGTTGGCACAGCTATCATGGATTTATATATGCTTTCTGACTCGCTCTACACTTTAATCCAATCAAGAATGTGCTAAACTGGTGCTGGGGATATGATGGTCTTAAAACTCTTATAGCATTAGATTTTATTTGAATTTTACTGAGGAGCGGGCCTGTCTGATTGTGTTCAGCCCAATTACTTCATAATGTCTGTTGGATTCCCATTACTATGCTTTTTGACTGGTTTGGTGAAGATTTCCTTCATGAACTGCTTTATGTCACCTAAAGAATCATCCTAGATTTGCTAAGCACTGCCAACATGCCTTGTGTGTTGCATGATCAAACCTTAATTCTTCAATCATTTTGTGCTACACTCATCTGTCTCTGGAATTTCTACCCTACAAAGAGCATATGAGTGTAATTAAATAACTGGTTATACACAGACTATGAGAGAAGCATTACATAGGCCATTTCCACACAGTGGCCCTTTCTGCATGGCATTTGCCATGCGAAAGGGCGCCTGGAGTGTCACGCGATTGTGAGGAGCAATCTGCACGACACACTCACAATTGCGCAATACTCCAGGGGCCGGCAGGCGCCAATCATGCACCTTTTCATTGTCGGCTGGAAGCTGAAAATGGTGCATGATCATGCATTGCTCCTGGGCCCTGCGCGCACTTACCTGGCGTGCGGAGCCTCCGGAGCCGCAGTCGTCATGCTTCCTGCCCCAGCGCAGCCTGGGAAACTCCCAGGCTGCACTGTGGAAGGAAGAGGCAGGGCTCTCGCATGAATGGACAGCTCATGCGGAGCTGAAACAGCAGGGACACGAGAGCCTCTCACCGGAGGCTGCTTGCGCAATCCCCACACCCCAGCACCAGAAAAAATTACGGTGAGGAAAGCACCAGAGTGCTATTATTCCACTTTCAACAGCCTGTGGAACCCTGGAGTTTGCAGTTTATGGAGGGGCATTTAGAATTCTCAGCCAGAGAGCTCTTTGGCCTCAGGAAACTACAAGCCTGGAATTCCACAGGATGTTGAAAGTGGAATAATAGCACTATAACAGTGTAGTGTGGAAATGACCATATAGAAACCATATATTTTTACACAGCATTATGGCTACAATCTTCTTTACTCGCTCTTGCTGCTGCTGCTGCTGCTGTTGTTGCTTCAAGGAGTTTTCTAATTTATGGCAACCCTGAGGTGACCCTATCACAGGGTTTTCTGGGGCTGAGAGTGTGTGATGTGCCCAAGGTCACCCAGTGGGTTTCTCTGGCCAAGTGGGAAATCAAACCCTGGTTTCCAGGGTCATAGACCAATGCTCAAACCACTGGATCTCCCTTCTGTGCTTACCCCAGTGTGACCATACTAATATAAGTCATCACAGCAGCAGGAATAAAAATGAGGTAGAGGAAAGCACTGGGAAGAAAGAAAGATAGATTCTTCAAGACCTTCATCTAGAAATGAAGACTGTTTCTTCAATACCACCCTTCGGGGAGGGGAGGGTCCTTGGAGCTAAAAATATTTTGAGAAGAGTGTTTGCAAAATTGCCTGTGCCACTGAATATGCATTTTAGGAAGCCATACATCCTGAGATGCTGAGATATTCAGAGGCCTCCCCAAAAACACAGCAGTTTTCTTCTCTCATTCATAGCCACTGTGAAAGTTCTACCTTCCTTTCTTTTTGGTGCTGCACCGACAGAGTTTTCACTTCTGCCCCTGCCACCTTGCTGTGGTGATTTACATTATCATAAGTACACAGCAAGATCTCATCCAAGAAGCTGAGATTGAATATTGACGGAATGAAGAGCCCTACCACTGTACTTACACAGGATGCGGGCAAAGAGGGAAGGCATGCAGTTAGTACAAATACCAGCTCTGGCAGCAGCTCATGAGGAACAACACAGTCCTCACATGGGACTGAGCTAAAATGGCTAGCAAAGCAACCAGCTTGCTACATTGCCCAGACTCTATATCCTGTCTTTGTGCAACAGTCAGAACCACTTGTACAAGGATGTCTCAGGAGTTTTCCACTCCTTGCACAAGTGTTGTTACCAGGCCATACCCTCCCCCTGATATGCTATAATTAGCAAATATCATTAAATTGGTATGAAATATAAATTATACTTTGATATGGCTGTAAAGCTATGCTAGTGAAAGAGGACTGGCTGAACATGTGCAATGTGAAAGTAGGTCAGATGGAACTTCAGAGCATGGCCAGGTCATAGTCAGGGAAGCTCCAGTGATAATGGACTTCCAAATGTCCCTCAACAACTCAACCTTTAGAAACAATAGCACCCAAAACTGCTTCTGATTGCCTTCAACCTGATTCCTTTTCCTGTCAGATTTGCCCTTTGTTTCCTCACCTGCCCAGCCTTTAAGAAGTTATCATGATTCCCATCAGTCCCTTGACACCTAACGCTAAAGCCATTAGCTTGTTCTAGACCCTACTGTTTACTCTACCAGAGACCCATTAGCACCTTCTCCCTCAGGGTGGAAACCAGGTATTTAAACCCTGGCTCTGAGTCAGATAAGTCGTAGTACTCTGGACATAGGCCATCACTCTGCTGCAACAATTCCTTTTCCTGTACTACCCTCGGACCCTTAATTTGAGCCACAACATTTTGTCTCTTCTCTGCAGGGTAGGTAAATATCACCCACTTCACCCTAAGTTCTCACTATCCGTTTTTCCTCCCTTTTCCTTCCATTAGCTGTGTGTGATTGTGAGACTGTTTTGATCTCATATGCATGTGATTGTTAATTCCCCCAATAAAACAAAATATTCTCTGAATCTCCAACCAGTGTCGCTGCATTAGTACTGGTATACACAGATGTAAAAGATCCTACTAGGTTATACCCCTTTTGCAGGCCTCCTCTTTGAGCTAATATTCCCTGCTGTTTCAAGAAGGAACTGGTGTCACAGGTGGACTTCTGAGTCACCCACCTTTTGGGATAACATGCACCTTTTGGGATCTTTGCACTTGAGTTCCTTTGGTAAGAAGACTCATTCTCAGTTCCTGTGCTGTCACAGGAAACAAGGTTTCCCCAAAACTGCGGAGATCTTGCCTACTGTGCTAGTAGCCATGTTCTGGCAGTTTACTTTCTGATACTTGTTTTACGCTCAGAAGAAAGAACCAGAAATGTCTACAAAGATGGTTGTAGATCCTGGGTTAGCTTCTGACAGAGAAACACAAGCATCCTAGGCAGAAAATATCCTCCTTTCAAGGGACTGGAAGTACTTCAAACTACATACAAGATCCAGTTGTTAATTTGAACAAACCCATTCAGTCAATGAAATTTGCACAGGTTTTGACTTACATTCAATTGATTCAGATGGATTTATGGCCTTGTCTCTTTCAATATGGAGAAAAGATGGTTCTGGCCACTTCATGGGCTATAGTAAGCAAGTTAATTCAAACAAATGAACAATTGTAGGCCAAGGAATATCTTTCTTTTTCTCTTATTTTCATATCTTGTTTGTTTGCTTTTAGAGACAGCTGTTTAGTCACTGTAAGAAACTGGGTTGAAACCTAGTTAATTCTGGCCAGAATTAAAACATTACCATTTTTGGAACCATTGCTCTCAGAATCTTTCTGTCAGCACAACCAGTGGCTCTCTGGCTAAAGGATTCTGAGAGTTATGATCCCTTTTCCATTTAAGCTTTTCTCATAAAATTGGGGCAATGTCAAGTGTTGACAATGAAGAGCAAACGCCTGCCAGGCCAGGGGATATTCCAAAAATATCTGCAATCAAAACAAACAAAACTCTTCTCTAGCTGGCATATTTTGTGGCTTTGCTAGATTTCTGGATGACGCTATGCTGCTTGCAGCCGTGAAGCAAAATGTTTAATTTAATCTTTCATTTACAAAGCATTGTTGTTGTCTTTTTAGTAGTGCGGAAGAAAATTGCCATAGAAATTGCTCAATTAAATAAAGTCTGGAAGACAACCTGTAGGAGGGGATATGGTTCTCATCCCAAGAAAACATGCTGCAGGGCCTTCCTGTACTAAACATTATAGACAGGCTTAATGAAAAAAAGACAGGGGAACAATAGTATGAAGTTTCTGACTCTGGGAGTGGGGTTGCAGCGTGATTTAGAAACGCCTACTGGCTCATCAGACTTTTTGAAGGTTGTAGACACCTGACTCACTGACACTTCCAAGTTGCTCAAGTGTTAGCTGATGTACTTGCACCTCCAAGCACTCTTATGATCATGATGTATTTCTTGTAATTTCAGAGGAAATTACAAAATGGTAATACACTTCAAAATACAACCTGGTGCTACCAATTCTAACTGGTAGTGGCTCTTCAAGGTCTTAGGATCCTTTCACACTACACAATTATGGTGCTGTATTTCACTCTGACTGCCATGGTTGCATCCTATGGAATTTTGGGTTTTGTAGTTTCTTGAAGGAGTCGAGCTCTTTGACTGACAATTCTAAATGTCCCTCACCAAACTGCAAATCCCAGGATTCCTTTGGATGCAGCCATGGGGGTTAAAGCAGAATATGCTCACACTTAAGCATTTTTGAGCAGTTTTTTCTTAGGTCCTTACCACACTATGCCACAAATCCCACATCGTCCTATTGCAATTCCGGCAATGGCACTGCTGGGATGAGATCAGGACCTGAATGCTCCCCACTGCACCAGGCAGCTGCTGGTGGATGGGTAGTGTTGAGGACATGATTCTTTCTTCTTCAGTACAGCCAGCCTCTACCTGGGCTGTACTGCAGAAGAAAGTGCTTGCTAGTGCTTCTGCCCTTCCTGCAGACCCACAGCCGACAGAATTGTTGTGGGAAGGGAGGCCATTATCAGATTTTTTTCCAGTAATGGTATATGGTTCTATCATGATGGTTGGGGACACAACAGCATGTGGACCACAATGATGTCATGTGATGGCATGCATCACGGACTGGAAGCAACATGTCCCAATGCCAGGATGGTGCCACTGTGTGTTAGGGGCCTTAGTTTTCCTCCTCCAGATCCTTTGAACTAGAAATTTTTAAGATCATATATAACACTTTCTGAATGCAAAATGATGCAAAATATATATTTTTAGGAGCTGAACGGACAGATTTTTTTTTCTTTTCTCATGATAGAACTTGGAAAGACTGTTTTGAAAGACTACAATCTCCAAAATTTCCCAGTTGAAGTCAGGGTGTATTAGTTTTAAAAGGGAACTTTTTGGAGTAAAACATGGGGGAAAATGACAGAAGATAGATAAAACACTAGAAAGACAATAAATACATAGACCACAGACAGATAGAAAGGCCCTATCTGTCCAAGCTCTGATTAAGATTCAAGGATCATCCAATGAAATTGATAGGCTGTTCCATGACCAATGAAAGATAGAAAGAATCTGTTTTAATGAGATGTAGTTGTGGCCAGCTGACAGCCTAGTTTTAGAAGAGGCTTAGATTAGACAAACTAGATTTGAGGGCATGAATCCAATTGGAAACACAAATGAGAGCAGATCCATTGAATCAATTTTTGTGTGGTGAATCGTCTTTTATATAAATTCCAATATCTCAGTGGTTTTGCTGTGGTTGGAACTATGAATAGGATTTAGGCCATGTTGAAGGGAATTTGTATGCCGTCTGATACAGCTCACAGTTCAATACAGAACACCCAGAGACAGAGTGAAGGATAAGAATCAGGGCAGAACTTTAGCCTTCACGCCTTTCTCATGCATATCCCAAAGATGTCCATTTAGTCAGTGAGAGAAACAGATGGCTAGTTTCACTGGACTTTTGATCTGATCCAGCAGAGTGTGGCATTTGGTTTCAAAAGCCCTTCATTCTAGATTAGCCCAAAAATCCTAGATTATTGATTTGTTCCATGATTTATTCTATCAATCATATCAGCTACCTCTCTGTTTTTAAAGTAGGTACAATATGAATAAGAGACTGTCTAATATATAGGGATGGAAAAATATTCACCATCATTTTTTTTCCTAGCTGAAAAATGATTTTCCCAATATTCAGGAAACCTGGTTGGGAAGAATAATATAGCTGCAAGAATTTTGCAGTTTGCGCCATTATTCGCACATCCTGAAGTGTTTCACAAAATTATTCAGCACAAAAATACACAGTTTGTTGCATGACAGTTGTGGGGGTTTGCATGAAAAATATTGTTTTAGGCATCAATATGTGTTTCTTGCACAAGAGTTTTGCTCTGTGCAAAAATAAAAAAAAATGCAGTTGTCTAGAAACAATGGGGAGTGTACAAAACCCCACCATTCTCACACAAAAACCCCCATAAACATGCCAAAACTGTGCAGAAATATTGGTTTTCTTCACAGTGGGGAGAAAACTCTGAAAACTATTCATCCTCCCTTGCAAAGATGTAATAATAGAATATTAACATCCCTAGTGCGAAACAGCAAATTGAAATGAATGCCTTCCCACTAGTGTAGGGGTTGTAATAGCTTAAGGTCCTAAAACTGGTAGAGGAATGAAAAATAGCTTAAGAGATCATTTTATTCTAAAAAGATTTGAAGACCTCCCTGTCCAACCATGCATTGGTCTCTGCATAACTGTCCATCAACTGGCTTGAGAAGAGGTTCTCAAATTGTCAGTTCATCAACACTAAGCAAGCATCACTAAATTATGCTGAAACAGGCCCTGCGGATAGCATCTTTTCTACTGTGGCACTCCAGTTATGGAATACCCTCTCCATGGGGAACTGATTGGCGTGAAGATTGTCGCTGTTTGGGCACCAAGTAAAAACATGGTTGTTCATCAAAGCTTTGGAGGCCTGGTTGGTATTACAAAAACCCTTTTCTAATTTATTTTAAATTATTTAAACCTTTTTAATCTGTCTTCATTTGCTAATTATTTAATATAATTTTTACCCTTTTAAAAGTATTTTAATTATTTATGCTGTCTTAAATGTGTTAGATTGGTTTTATTGCAGACTAGCTTGAGATTTATGGATAAAAGGGAGAGATATAAATATTTTAATAAAATCAAATTAACAATAAATAAAATTACAAGAGCTACAATTACAGACAGAACTGCTATCCTTTCTTCCAGCAAATATGAAGCAGGAAGTAACCATTAAAAAAAAAATCTTACAGAAGGGTTTATTAGCTAATCAGAACATTTGCTATCCTGAATGGTACCAGAAGCAACGTGGCTGGATAGCAGTACATGTGAAAGAGATCTAGGAGTTTTAATAGACCACAAGCTGAACATGAGTCAGCAGTGTGATCTGGCAGCCAAGAAAGCCAATGCAATTCTCGGTTGCATCAACAGGAGTATGGTGTCTAGATCGAGGGAGGTACTGGTACCACTCTACTCTGATTTGGTTAGACCTCATCTTGAACACTGTGTCCAGTTCTGGGCACCCCAATTCAAGAAGGACATGGTCAAGCTGGAGCAAGTCCAGAGGAGGGCGACCAAAATGGTGAGAGGCCTGGAAGCCATGCCCTATGAGGATAGACTTAGAGAGCTGGGTATGTTCAGTCTGCAGAAGAGAAGGTTAAGAGGGGACATGATAGCCATGTTTAAATATTTGAAGGGATGCCATGTAGAGGAGGGAGTGGGCTTGTTTTCTGCTGCTCCAGAGACCAGGACGAGGAGCACTGGATTCAAGCTGCAGGAAAGGAAATTCCACCTGAACCTCAGAAAGAACTTCCTGACGGTCAGGGCTGTCCGGCAGTGGAATATGCTGCCTTGGAGTGTAGTGGAGTCTCCTTCTTTGGAGGTTTTTAAGCAGAGGCTGGATGGCCATCTGTGGGGAGTGCTTTGAGGGTGTTCCTGCATGGCAGGGGGTTGGACTGGATGGCCCCGGTGGTCTCTTCCAACTCTACATTTCTATGATTCTATGATTCTATAAGAAGCTACTTTTAATGAGAGAAAAATGTACGAGGTAAGATGACCTCCCACTGCACCCTGATAGTAAAAGCATTAAGGGATGACTTTCTCATACAGCTTTGCAAACTAGAGTAACATCAGTTAGCATGACTAAAGCCCTTTCTGCAGGACATTGTTGTCCCGCATTGGGGATGGGAGAAAGACGGGACCCAGACAACACTTATGCACAACATCATCAGGGTTCCGTTGTTCTCCTGTCCCCAGGTGGCAGTCATGCCCTTGCCCCAGGACCCAGACTCCCAGGACCCAGAAGGGCAGCCAGTTCAAGAGGTAAAGGGAAAGTCCAGGCCTCTGGCAGTGCTTATATGGGGAGGGCTTGTTAATTAGGACACAGTTGGCCAGGAGGCTAATGCTATATAATCAGAGGCCTCAACAACAGAAGGTTGCTGGAATCTACTGACTCTATTGGTGGTTACAGCCGTGGTGATTCTTGCTTTCTCTACCCGTGTGCTTTGAATCTTGGACCTTGACACTTTGCTCAGATAATTGGTTTGGCTTTGGACTATTCCCCTTCAGGACTGTTGTTGTGTTTTTTCAGAGAATTTACTGCAGCCTCAAGACTGTTTTACAGAGCTGCTGTTATCTAGCTCATTAGATAGCTGAGGAGCCTTGGTGGGCTGCCAAGCCCAGGACAGTGGTGCAATCATGCCACAAATCATTGATGGGTTTTATCTGTCAATAGCTGGCAATCTTGCAGCCCTCCCACTGCCCTCCCACACTTACCTTAGGTGCAGAGGCCCTCAAAGTGCAATGGCTGCGCTTCCTGTCCCAGCACAGCCAGGAACAGTGCCCAGCTGCACTGCAGAAGGAAGAGGCAGTGCAATTGTGCTTCCTGCATTCACAGAAGCAGCTGGTGCAGAGGGGAGCACTCCTGTCATGCTCCTCTCCTGGGAGAGGCTCTACCATGACCCCCACGGGATGCAGGCAGGATCGAGTAAGCTGCAGAAAGGGCTAAGTCAGGATCTTTCTTTTCAGTAAGAGCACCAGTGATCAGATTAATGAAGTGATGCTGTTCTACTTGGGATATAATTTGTGGCCAGGATGAAAGATCTTCCCATTATGAAAGTCACTGTAATAGGAGTTCAATTAAGAGGACATTGGACTTGCTCAAGAATATTCAGCAACCTCCAATGAACCAGACAGGACACTAGTTTTGATAGCCTCATGAAGGAAGTCTGTTCATGCCATAACAAAATTATAGCCCTCATTTTGGCAAAACTGGCAATGAGATAAGCACATGATTGCAGCTAATGTCCTCTGAAAGTGAATGTGATGCAAAATGAACAAGTTCTGGAGTGCCCATAATAATAATTCAGCATTATAGAGCCTTTTGCCGACTTGCTAGTTTAGTGCTAATTTTATACAAAGAGAAGTTATTAATATTAAATGAAATATCATTGCACTTGGGTTACAATGCCAGTTTGTAGTCATCATTAAAAAGAAATGCAATTCCAAACACATGCAGCAGATTTTAGTAGATGAGTGGGATATATTTGCTCAGCACTAACTACTGAGAGTGATCTAAACTTTGATTTCTCTTTCTGTGTTGCAGAGGTCATTCTAAGGCCATTTCTACACTACACAGTTACACTGCTATTATGCTACTTCCAACAACCTGTAGAATTCTGGGGTTTGTAGTTTACTGAGGCCAAAGAGCTCTTTGGTTGAGAATTCTAAATGCCCTTCCCTAAACTGCAAACTCCAGGATTCCATAGGATGTTGAAAGTGGAATAATAGCACTATAACGGTGTAGTGTGCACATGGCCTAAGAATCTTTATATGTGATCTGATACAGAAACTCAGGAAGTCTTTCAGTGACTGGAACATTGCTTGAGGATTCTATTTTATGTTCGAAATGGTAGATAGAGAGAATGTTGTCATTCACGTTGGCAATGCAGCAGAACTACATTGCAGAACTAGATTGCTCATGTGCATTGCCCCTTCCTTACAGGTCATTGATTTTTAAAGTGGCAGTGATTCTTTTGTCATGACCCAGTGAGAATTTACATATCTTTTGGAGTATTTCATAATGACATTGTAGCAAGCCTAAGTAAACGTTTTCCATTCTTGCTAAAATCATGTTTTAAGACAGTAATATGGAAGATGCTGGGATCATGTTTGGTTCAAAGCATGTCCAAATTAATTGGCTACTGAGGCTGCCATATTAGCAGAGCACTGGATCTACTGAACTTTAAAGGGGCTATCCAATGAGATAAACCTATTTTAGGGCTAGGATTCAGCTGTATGGATAGCTCCTTTAAAGTTTTTAGCTAAAACCTCCAAAAGGTTCACAAGCCCAGTTACATGGAAGCCACCATCTACCACTGCCTAAATCGTGAGACTGTAAATTGTTCATGGGGGATAAATGAACACAGGGGAACAGCAAAAGCCTGGCCCCGTGCCCTATATATGTGTATTAAAATGTTTGTATAGAAAGCCCCTATTTGTACACTTCTATATTTGGATGCTTTCTAAATCATAGACTCATAGAACTGGATGAAACCACAAGGGACATTCAGTCCAACCCCATGGCATTCAGGAATGCGCAATCCAAACACTCCTGAAAGATGGCCATCCACCCTCTGTTTAAAAACCTCCAAAAAAGGAGACTCCACCACTCTCCAAGGCAATGTATTCCACTGTTGAACCGCTCTTACCATCAGGAAGTTATTCCTAATTGTTAGATGGAATCTCTTCTCCTGTAGTTTGAAGCCATCACTCCATCAGTATCTGAAGCAGCAGAAAACGAGCTTGCCCTATCTTCCACGTGAGATCCTTTCAAATATTTAAACACTGATATGACGTCACCTCTTGACCTTCTTTTCTCCAGGCAAAACATACCCAGCTTCCTAAATATATTTAATTGAAATGGACCCATCAAGGTGATGAACTCACATCATATTGCTGCTTCCACCTGCAAATGTTGTTATTTATTACTTATTTATTTATTTGGAATATTTATACTTCTGCCTTCAGCCAAAAAGATTCCTAAAATGGCTTAGAAATCATTAATTTGACAGTTCCTTGCTCTCAGGCTTACAATCTTACGACATGACACATAAGGAAAAGGGAGTGGCAGTGGGAGCAGGGATTAAATCTAGTAGATGCTGGCTGCTCTTCTCTCTCTCAGAAGCCAGCACAATGGCAGCTGGAATGGAGAGAGGGCCTCTGATCAGCTACTAGGCGCGAGGCCCGATGTTCCCTCCAGAGCTCTGAGAGTTCCTTTTTAACAGGAATCATTACTATTGCTTTTTCCTATTACATGTTACACTACTCATTGTTTTTTAAAAATACTTTTACTTACTTTTCTGGACTTGGGAACAAATTTTAACCCCCCCCCCACACACACACACAATGAATGTGAAAGTAATAAGCAATTATTATTACTCCCACAAAAAGTGTTGATGTCTATTTTTAAATTACTTTGCAAAATGAACATTATATATTCTCATTATGTTCGTATATCCTGTACTACTTCATTCTTATACACTAAAAAGAAAAAGAAAGCATGAACACTGAGGGTCTTTCTGCATGACACTGCTCTAGTGCTATTATTCCATTTTCAACCTTCTGTGGAATCCTGAGATTTGCAGTTTAGGGAGGGGCCTTTGGAATTCTCAGCCAGAGAGCTCTTTGGCCTCAGTAAACTACAAACCCCAGAATTCCACAGGATGTTGAAAGTGGAATAATAGCACTATAACAATGTAGTGCAGAAAGGTCCAGAAACTCTTATCATGGAATGATAAGATTTTTTGGTCAGAGAGAACTTGCACATTTGAAAGAATAACATCTATGAGTGTGCAAAATTTAAAACTAAAGTAACTTTTGTCTTCTTGCATGGACTCCTTCCTTCCTTCCTCCCTCCCGCCTGCCCGCCCTCTCTCCCTTAATATCTATTTATTTAAAATTATATCCCAGCTTTCAGTACGAGACCAAAGAACTACCAAAAAAAGCAGAAGCACTGGATGACTTGTTTGCATCTTTGTGACCAATCAACTAGTCCTAATTTGGTTCCTTTCTCTCATTCTCTCTCTTTCTCTGTGTGTGCTCAGCCTCACAAAAGATAAAGATAGTAGAGATATTTTTGCACAAATTATATTAAATACCAAACTAAAACACTTCATGCTCTTGCTCGCACAGTGGACACAAAATTTCTTGTCAGGGCTTGAGAATCTTGACAGATCATTTTGCTCTATTCAGACAGGCTGCCTGAATCATATATGAGACATTGCCAAATTTTGTCCACATCCACAGCCCTCATTCTCCCACAAATGAGGAGATTTTGTTAAGTATGCATGCTTTCATCAAGAGAAACTCACATCTGGCATACCACTGTTAAAGGTGAACAGATTATATGAGGGGAAAAAAAGATACAGGTGGCTACCCTAATTTAGGATAGAGAAATGGTTGGTGGATACCCAAAGACTGAAAGCCAGACTTTTAAGAATTAAGTACTTAGTGTCCTCAAGCTAGCTGGCTTAATCTGACCATTTCAGTTTCTTCCACATGTTTTTTTTTTTTGAAATCACATTCTTTTCTTCAAATTTATGAAGATATTTCTAGTTTTTAGAAGATTCTTTATCAATAAAAGAATCAAATGAAATCTCACCTGCCCCTAACTATAAATTTCTATTCTGATGCCACTGATGCATCACACACAATTCAGAAATATTTCCAGTTTGTTTCAGCAAGGCAGATAAATTGAAAACATGCAAAAATGGGGTGGGGGGAGTCTTGGGCCCTTTCCGCAAGCAGTGAGGGAAATGCTCCCTGCCGCTACTCACCGGCTTTTTGGTGGGTCCGGGTGAGTCCGTCAGGACGAGGAGCAGTGTGAGCTCGTTGCTCCGCACTGCTCCGGCGTCCAAAATGGCATCTTCCAGTTGGTGGAGGCTCTCCACCAACCAGAGAAGCTCGCCAGCCTAAAGCCTGCCCCTGGCAGATCTGCAGGCATGCACTAGTGCGCGCCTGCAAATCTGCACCGGAGCACGGCGATGGAGCAACACAGGGTTGCGCGCTCCGTACTTTTTAAAAACCTCTTAAAAGAGGTTTTTAAAAAGCATGCTGCGCGACCAGTTCCGGTCGCTCCGGAGTGGACTGAGGTGAGGAACTACAATAAGTAGTCTGCCCCAGTCCACTCCACGGTGCAGAAGACCTGCATTGGAGGTCACTCTGCACCGTTTTAATAGGCCGGTGCGGAAAGGGCCTTAATTTGAAATGACCTTAATGTGATATATTTTCACTTATTTCTGCAGTTTTACAACATAGCATGCAAGAAAGAAAGAAAGAAAGAAAGAAAGAAAGAAAGAAAGAAAGAAAGAAAGATAGATGATGGATAGATAGATAATGGTTTAATCAATAGTTGCTATTATATAGGCATTTATATAAAACCATTTAAAAAGTTTGACTTTGCTCTGTTTATTCATTCTTGCTTTAACAATAAATGTTACAGTGAGCTGCTGGTTAAGATATATGGCCAGAAACCAAAGAGTTGCACAACTAGTTTTGCATGTTTTAGGGCAGAAGTGGGTAGAAAGCAGATCTGGATCAACTGAGAGATTTCTGGGTGATTTGCAGTAAACTGTCAAGGATTTCTGTCTCCTAATTGCTTAACAATAACAGCAGTAAAATTACTTCCCACCACTACTTTAAATTGGGCTGCTGAAATGAAAATAGCTTGGAGTAACCAGAAGTGCATTTGGGTGTAGAAAGATGAAGAGCTTTCTGTTGTTGTACTCGGAACAAATTTTTGGGCAAGGAATTCTTTAGTTCTGTGTGTACACCTCTTGCTCCAGGCTCCAGTTGATGGATCCTGAGTTTCTGGGGAAAAGGCACAGATGGAGAAGGAGATGAAGATCCTACAATTCTGGTGTATCTCTGGCTTAGGAAATCACTTGAATGGCAGCCATATATGTGACCTAATGATGTACTACTCCAATTATGGGAGTTCAAATACTAGGTCATAAGGTCTTTACTAATCCCTTTTTTAATCTGAAATGACATGATTAGATATGTAAAAGATCTCATTAAACTGAACATTACCACCACCACAACCTGATACATGGTGTCATTGTTAAACAGCAGACTGAGGCCAGGACAAAGAATGGACATTTCTTATTGAAAACATGATTTTCTAGGGTTCTGAATCACAAGAGCAATCTCTGCAGGAGAAATGCAAATTATGTGCTCCATGCACTGCTCATGGCCTACCAAGGTTTTCTGCACAGTCCCAGACCCATTCAGAGCTCCCTCCGTCACTGAAAGTATTTTAGCCCCAAAATGGATAATCTTGCACTCCAGAAAAATTCCAGTGGATTTGATTCTCCTATTTCAAACTGTTTCAGACCTCACTCCTGGTAAACGAATGTTTGGTTAAAGAAGGCAGAAAATGAGAAGGGCAGAAAGTGGAGTGAGCTCAGCCCCTGGTTTCTTCAGAATTGCGTGATCATTTTGTGTAGGTCAGAGAAGGCTCTTCACTCTCCATAGGAGGAGAGTGACAGTGGAGCACACAGATCCCTCAATTTGTCTAACCTAAACTTATGATGATGAAGGGGTTAAATTGTAGAAACTGCTTGCTTGAGTAGAAAAAACAGAGAAAAATAAGTCAGGCAGATGAGTCTCTTATCTTATCAAGAGCTTAGGTATGCGGCTTGGCAATGCATGGGATATAGGGAGTTTGGGAGTCCATGCGACCAAGGGAGAATACTCCCTGGTACAGAGATACTTCATTTTTGAAACTGTAATACATCATTTCGAAACTTAAACTTTTGTAACCTGTACTTTTTCATATATGGTAATCATTTCCTGTACTTGTTTTTTAGAAAGTATAAATGTGTGCTGAAACCTAAAACGGGGCTCTCAGTCTTTTGGAAGTTGATTCCACTGAGATCCCTGCGCAGTAAAATAAACTCTTGTTTTCTGATCTGCTGGTCTCAATTCACTGGCTCACCACAACAATTAGAGAGAGCCAGAGTGGTGTAGTGGTTTGAGCATAGGACAACAGCCCTGGAGAGCAGGGTTTGGTCCTCTGCTCAACTATTGAAAATTGGGCACATCACACATTATCAGCCCCCAGAAAACTGTTAAGGTCACCATAAGTTGGAAACAACCTGAAAGCACACAACAACAACAAACTTGTTAAAATTGGTGACCTTTGAATGTCTTTACACCAAAGGTGGGCAAAATGTGGCCTACTGGCCACATGCTCCCTGGGGCTGTATGTGTGTCAAAAAACACACACACCACTTTTTTGTAATTTTGTTTGCTTGCTTGTTTTGCTTCCAAATACCTCCAAATGCACTCTAGGGATGTGCAGGGTGTTCCCCACTTGTTTGGAGTCCTCTTGCCCCCCACGGGATCAAAAATATTTTTTATAATTCTTTCAAATAAATAAATATTTTGTCCCAAAATGTCCCTAAACAGCCACTAGGGGGGCAAGGGGCACATTCCCATTACATTTTGTGGCCTCCCTAGCCAGTTTATGCCCAGGAGAGACCTTTTTTTACAGAAAGTATACAGGAAATTGCTTCTGCTCACTTCTTATTATTAAAAAGACCTCTCCTGGACTTAAAATGGCCCAGAAAGGCCCCAAAAATGGGAAAAATGCACTCATACCCCTTAGAGGGTATTCGGGAGCATGTGTCTTTTTGTTTTTCTTCTTTTCTCCCCCCCCCCCCCAAGGAACAGATGAAGTAAAGAAGTGTATCCTTCTGAATTCTTGGAATGGGGAGCTAATCATAGAATCATAGAATCATAGAAATGTAGAGACCACCGGGGCCATCCAGTCCAACCCCCTGCCATGCAGGAACACCCTCAAAGCACTCCCCACAGATGGCCATCCAACCTCTGCTTAAAAACCTCCAAAGAAGGAGACTCCACTACACTCTGAGGCAGCACATTCCACTGCCGGACAGCCCTGACCATCAGGAAGTTCTTCCTGAGGTTCAGGTGGAATCTCCTTTCCTGCAGCTTGAATCCATTGCTCCTTGTTCTGGTCTCTGGAGCAGCAGAAAACAAGCCCACTCCCTCCTCTACATGGCATCCATTCAAATATTTAAACATGGCTATCATGTCCCCTCTTAACCTTCTCTTCTGCAGACTAAACATACCCACCTCTCTAAGTCTATCCTCATAGGGCATGTCTTCCAGGCCCCTCACCATTTTGGTCGCCCTCCTCTGGACCTGCTCCAGCCTGACCATGTCCTTCTTGAATTAGGGTGCCCAGAACTGGACACAGGATTCAAGATGAGGTCTAACCAAAGCAGAGTAGAGTGGTACCAGTACCTCCCTTGATCTGGACACCATACTCCTATTGATGCAACCAAGAATTGCATTGGCTTTCTTGGCTGCCGCATCACACTGCTGACTCATGTTCAGCTTGTGGTCTATTAAAACTCCTAGATCCCTTTCACATGTACTGCTATCCAGCCACGTGTCCCCCATCCTATATTTCTGTATTCCATTTTTTCTACCTAACTGTAGGACCTTACACTTCTCTCTGTTGAATTTCATTTTGTTAGCTTTGGCCCAGCTCTCCAATCTATCCAGGTCATTTTGAATTTTGATCCTGTCCTCTGGCGTATTAGCAACCCCTCCCAATGCAGCCCCCTAGGCTTCCACAGCTGCCCACTGCTGCTCTACTATAATTGCTAGTTTGAATCTATAGAGTTATGGTACAGCATATATTTATGGCGATTTCCTGTTTATTAGGTTTCAGCAGGAGTGTTACGAGTTGGCAATATTTGTATGCCAAGACTCACTAATTCCTAATTGGCTTTATGGTAATTTCCTTGTTTGGTTATCTATACCCTCCCACTTCCTGCATCATTCTAATCTTCAGCCATATTCTTTTTCTCTCTCTCCTACTTTCGCCTATGTGTCACTTAGGCTCATGTTTTGCAAATAAAGCTGTTTTATATGTTTCAGAAAGAAGGGTAAATTTATCTTTTTTCTTCGACTCGGTGTGGGGTGGATATGGGACTGATTATGATTCACTTCTGGTTTGCTAATTTGATTGTTGCTGTTGTTGTTGTTGTATGCCTTCAAGTCATTTCCGACTTATAAAAACTCTAAGATGAAACTAACACAAGTTATCTTGGAAGATTTGTTCAGAGGGGGTTTGTCTTTGACTTTCTCTGAGAAGGGTTTTCATAGGCCCTAGGAACTCTTGTATTCTACTCCAGCCTCACCTTGACATACCACTAGGAATGTTTTTGTAGGCCCTAAATATTTTATAGGCCTTAAACTGTACCTAAATTGCCTAACGGGTAAGGCATTCTTGCCTCTTAGCACTGAGAGTGTGCCTAGCTCAAGGTCACCCAATGGGTTTCCATGGCTGAGTGAGCATTCAAATCCTGGGCCATTTCCTCACTAGACTGTTATAGTGCTATTATTCCACTTTCAACATTCTATGAAATCCTGGGATTTCATAGACCCTAAACTGCAAACCCCAGGATTGATCCATTACTATTGCTCACATTCCCCAACAAAATGAACACTTGAACAGAGCTGCAGTGAGAGAAAAAGCTTGCCTAGTGACCACATTTGTGGAATTTCTCTGTATTGCACAATAGAAAATGTTCCAGTGAAATCTAGGATGTTTCCTCAGTTTACACAGGCTTAATATCTTCTGCTATGCAGACTAAAGACAACAATTTTTTAAATATTCTGAAACATGAGCAAAAATAATTGGGGTCTCTTTTTGGTCTTCCTGGCTGGATATAAAAAATACTGAGGGCAGTAGAACCTGGCATGGCCTGCAAACTGAAGCATTCAAAAGCTTGAATTATCACAAAATCTGTGTAATTTCATGCTGGACTGACTTGACTGTAATAATGTTAATAGTTTAGATAGATTCTTTATAAGGTACCTCCTTAGATCTTTGTATTTTCTTTGATGGAAGTGAATGAAATGCTTAAAACAAGCCTCACGGACTAGTTGTAACTCTTAATTCAAGTCTGGTTCTTAACACTGAAATTCAAATCCATCTTGTGGGGAGGGGGCACTGAAGCATCAGGGAACTAGCTTATAAAATGCACATCTGTTTTGTCTCCGTTTCTGCTCCTGTTGTTCATATGATGTCTTTTGTACAGCCAAGCAGCATTTCAAACACTCTTTTGAAGGTGGTAATCCTAAATAGGCTGGAGGCCACTTTAAATCACTCCACATGGTGGCTGTCACCATGTGGCGAGCCGTTTGGAGGCATCAGCTCACTGCACGGACAGGCTGGTTTTCTTCACATTAGTGCAAATCTCCAAAAAGAAGTTGGAAATAAAGTCTGTAGGAGACTAGAGAATAGTGCCATATCTATCTTGATGACCAAACAGCCACATGGTAGAGATAGCTGCCATAAGGAGCCTTTCAAAGTAGGGATGAACAAATCTGCCAATTTTGCCTTCTCTTGGTTTCTTATTTTACTGATCCTAAATTTAGTTTTTCCTCAACTTAAAGAATTGTCCTTACATTAAATTCACTGGTTGTTGGGTTTTTTTGGGGAAAAAAATCTGTATTATTATCTATTGTAAAGCCAGCATGATACAGTGGTTGGAGTGTTTGAGAGACCAGGATTTCAATCCCTACTCAGCCACAGAAACTTTTTGGGTTAGCTTGGACGAGTCATACTCTGTCGGTAGTCTAAGAGAAGCAGTGATAAGCCTCTGAATAATTCTTGCCAAGAAAACCTTGACGCTCTTTCTGCACCTTACCTTTTTCTGGAGCTGGGGTGCGGGGATTGAGCAAGCAGCCTCTGGCTAGAGGCCCTTGCGTCCAGGGTCCTTCGGCTCCACACAAGCTGCCTGCTTGCGCGAGAGCCCCGCCACTTCCTTCCACAGCGCAGCCTGGGAGTTTCCCAGGCTGTGCTGGGGCAGGAAGCGCAACTGGCAGAGTTCCGGAGGCTCCGCACGCCGGGTAAGTGCGCGTGGGGCCCGGGAGCAATGCGCGATCGTGCACCATTTTCGGCTTCCAGCCGAAAATGAAAAGGTGCGCGATCGGTGCCTGCCGGTCCCTGGCACGTCACGTGATTGTGAGTGTGTCGTGTAGATTGTATTTAAATGCCATGCAGAAAGGGCATATGATAGTGTCACCATATATGGGAGTCAATTTGAAGGCACATAGCAAAAACATCAACTGATTATTTGTACATTCTTTTGTGTCAGTTTCTTCTAAAATACATTTTTGTATGACACATTTGTATGCATTGTTGCCTAGCATACACATTTTTTTCTCTGCAAGCAGGTTTCATGAGAGAATGCTTTATGAATGTTACATTTATGAATTATACTCACTTTGTGTGTGTTTTATTTCCATTTTTTTATGTCTGTTTTGATTGGAGAACTTTACTGCAGAGTGGGGCCATTTCTGCCCTAGACTGTTGTAGTGCTATTATTCCGCTTTCAACATCCTATGGTCCCTCCCTAAACTGCAAATAGCAGGATTCCACAGGATATTGAAAGTGGAATAATAGCACTATAGCAGTCTAGTGCAGAAATGGCCCAAAACTCAGCAATGAGAATTTTGAAGGATCACTGACATTCAATTCTTGCAATCAGTCTGAAAGTGTGGAATTACACTAAGTTGCATTAAAACATTAACTGAACAAATTTCTCCCCTAACTATAACCCATAGCCTATTTATTCCCACAGTCCTACTGCAAACAGTGGTTTAAATCCAATTGCTAGTCCTAACTGGACTAGACTAACTGAATCCTTTGCAGTTACATAAGCACTAACTTACAATTCTGCAATTGATTCATAGAGTCTACCATAGCAGAGATGTACTAATAACTGGATTTAGACCAATGCCACCATTACTATTACTATTTTTGTGGTTGTTGTTAATTGTTTTAAAAGTATGACAATAGAAATTATATGATTTACCACATCTACATCCTTATACACATTTACTCATACCAAACTATTTGCAAGCTACTTAACTGTTACAAGCCCCCTTGAAACCCATACTTGGTAGAATGTTAATAATAGTAGTACTAGCATGCAGTAGTGGTTTGATCATTGGATTACAAGTCTGGAGGCAAAGGTATGAATCCTTGCTCAGTCATGGAAAGCCACTGGGTGACCTTGGGCAAGTCACACTTTCTCAGACCCAGAGAAAGGTGTAGGTAAACCTCCTCTGAACAACTTTTACCAAGAAAACCCCATGAGAGGTTTGTCTTAGGGTCACCACAGGTCAGAAACAACTTGATGGCATGAAACAAGTAGTGGTGGTAGTAGTAGTAGCAACAGCTTACTCTTAGGCCCTTTCTGCACCTTACCTTTTTCCGGTGCTGGGGTGTGGGGATCACACAAGCAGCCTCCAGCGAGAGGTTCTCACGTCCCTGCTGCTTCAGCTCCACATGAGCTGCCTTCTGGCATGAGAGCCCCGCCTCTTCCTTCCACAGTGCAGCCTGGGAATTTCCCAGGCTGCGCTGGGGCAGGAATTGTGACCAGCGTGGCTCCAGAGGCTCCGCATGCCAGCTAAGGTGCGCGATCAGTGCCTGCTGGCCCCTGGAGCATCACACAATTGTGAGTGCATCGTGCAGATCACTCCTCACAATCGTGCAACGCTCCAGGCGCCCTTTCGCATGGCAAATGCCGTGCAAAAAGTGCCTCATTTCTCCATTTTCTTGCATGTATCTCTTCCTATTCACCCGTAAATATACTAAGAAGAAGGCAAGGGGGAGTTTGGAAGATTCATGCATGCAGTTATCCCCCAAACATTTGAAATACAGTGCATCTATATCATATCTTCAATTTTATTAGTTTGTTTTCTCATCGCATTACCTGTTTCCTTTCTGGCATACTGTACTAATCTCTCTTGTCTCTACTGAATGCCAAAGGGATTTGCAGATTTCCAATAATAACTGTATTTATGGCTAGGATGCAGCCATAAGTTATGCGTGGGAATGGTGCAACCCTCCAGATGCTGTTAGCTGGCAGGACCCCCAGCCATCATTGTCACTGGAGGGGAATGCTGAGATCATCCATTCAACAACATCCAAAGGGTTGTGCCATATCCAACAACTGACACTACAAATGTTTCAGTCCTAATCCCTGATAATAATCCATGAATGAAACCAGCTGTTTTTCTAACTGATGTATTGTCCTCAGTGTTACAAATTCTGTGTGTATGGGTCAAGAGGCATTGCTCATTTGAATTCATACAATTAGACTTTCTCATCTTTTTTCAATCCCCCATGTAATCCCCCATCAATGCTGAAGGATGTCTTAGATCTTCAGAGAAGATACTGAAAGTGCATGGAGAACTGCATGGGTAGAGCTGCAAAGAGGAGAGGGCTCCATCACGCCTTATTCCACTGAAACAACGTGTTCTTCTAACGGAAGGCTTAATTATATACTACATAATTGCAGTTCCATCACTAAGAATGTGAAATATAGGAAAAGCTCTATCAGCTCAAGTAAAAGGTAAGGCTTAAATCAGTTTGTGAGTCCCAACTTGAGCAGATCCATTCAATCCATGGAACTTGCATCAGTGCTGACATACTACATTGCCATTCATTCAATAGTTTGGACTAACTGTAGGTCTCAATTTCAATACCAATTCATTACCTGCCTTTGGAAATTTAAATGGGATGGTAAAGGCAAAATGCCAGCCTAAGGAAACTGTTGTCTCCAAAGCACCATTATCATTATGCATGCACATCCACTGTGTGTGTGTGGATCCTACTACCTACATAGGAGCGCTGTCTTGGAAGTACCATGATTTTATTGCTACTACAAGAAGTTTGGTGCCTCTTGGAGAACAGTATAAACACTGTTCCATACACCCTAGATCAGCTACATGTGGCCCCATTTTTGAGACAACATTGCACCCAATTTGTATTAGGTCTACCAAAAAAAAATAAAAAATGATGGCTTATGCCATTCTGCAGTATGACACAGCATGTATCTGAATTCATACTAGGGTGACTAAAGGTCTCTGGCAATCACTGAGTGGTGAGACACGAAAGTCTGGGAGAAGGGGTGAAACAGTTCATTATACATGATGCACCAGACAAATGTGTCAGGATGTCAAGATGAGTTTGCAGGGATCATGAGCCATTGTGAGGAATGACATAATATTCCTTTGCTGCATGAATCATATAGTTTGATTCCCCATGGCAGGGTCTTCTGCTTGTTGTCCTTCAATTGGACCTTTGAAAATTTGCCCTGTCACCTCTGCGAGCCTCTCTTCACCATCTGTAATAAGGTAATTAAAGACTCCCTTATCTCACAAGGATGTCTCGAATATCAACACCATAAATATTGCATGGCAGTTAGGCATTTCAGCATGGGGACAACATAAATAACTTAACCAGACAGCTATAAATCATAACAAGTATTTGAGTTGCTAAATACTGGCAGCAAGTTAAGATTCTTTGATGCACTGGGTAAGACAAGCAGGAAATTGCAAAATAAACAGGAAAGCATCTGAATATGCTGCATTATGGCTAAGAGAGCTAAGCCCTTCTTTTCCCTGTGAATATGCACTTACAGAAGAAAGTCTCAAAGTCAAGTCAGACGGACTATGAAGCAGTTCAGCATTTTAGAGAAGAAAGATGAAATCTTGCCAACAGTTCTCCCACTGCCATCAGATGATCTCTGCAGATTTGTTTAATAATAATCTTCCCAGTGAATAATTTATATTTGTGTAACCAGAGACTGCCTTAACTTTATTTGCAGTCCTTAGCAAGGGAAGTGTGATGTGTGGTCTTTGTTACTGCTTGCCCAAACGGATTGCATTTAATGTACATTGATCAGACTTCTGTATACTGTATAAATCTGTCCCTTAACAGCAAGGAGAAAATGAAACAGCAATTAAAAATGTTCCAAAAGAAACCCAAGCAATTTAACCTAATCTATTTAATCTGGTGCCACTTAACTTTCTCTCTCTACCGCAAACTTCTTCAGCATCAGTTGCATAAAATGTCTTACATGTATTTAGCCTTTCAGATAGTTTTGGGAAAGATACTTGTGGGACCAAATGAAGATTCAGCTATGGGTTGTCTTGGAGCAAAATGATACCTCTTTCCTCATATAAAATACACTGTAACAAGATAGACACTACCAACCTTGATTCCTCTCTCTGAAAATCATTCCTTTACTTTCTGGCATTACTGCATTCAGTTTGTATTGTGCAACAAGAATTTCAGGGAGTGGCAGCAAATTCAGTTTGAATGGAAAAGAGTACTGAACATGTTACTTAAAAATGTTTGTAAAATGTGTTTTTCAAATGTCAGGAAACTGTGTTAAAAAGAATCCTGGATTTTTGAAAATCACTATAGTTCAGGATGCATTCTACACAAAATCAACCTGGAGATGTTTTTGAGCAGAAAATAGCATTTTCCGAACAGAAAATAATATTCTTTTGCAAAAATATTTATTTCTATAAAAAAAATACTCTTCTTGTACAGGAAATGTAGTTGTGGCACAAAAAATGCAAATTTTGCATGGAACTGCAAATAGTCCTCAATAACTAAGCAGTTTTTGAAGTGTCTTACAGTGAAAATAAAATCACTAAAATTACTTGTTGCTTACCTTGAGAACATAGTCAGCAAAGAATTACATCTCAAGTTTAGTACTGATAGCATTATAGCAGTTAGAAAATAAATATCTAGTACTATAGAGTAGTACTGAGTTATGTGCAGTCTCCTCTCCTTTTTGACAATGCACTACAAGCACTGCTAAATTTGCAGCTGGGTGTCCCCCTCCTCCAGCTCTAAATCACAAAGGCATCGCTTGCAGTGGGTTTAAGGGCTGCTGTGCAGCATCCCCATTCCCCCAGAAACTCAGTCTATACAGACATAACAAGTAACCAGAGTTTAGAGTTTAGGGGTTTAAATGATAGCATGTCACCAGCCATTCACTAGGCCATTTCCCACAACCTGTGCGCCTCCACTTGTGTGAAGGTTTTTAATCCTCATCCTCAAACCTGATTGGCCACTGGGTATTATGTACATGGAATTTCATTCTCATGGACAAGAGCAAATAATTTAACTATTTTTCTACCCATGTCAGAACTATTTGCAGTTCAGGATTCACTACAGGTGGGATTTGGGGACAGAAAAGTTGTTTTCTCCACAGAAAATCATGCCATCTTGAACTGGTTAGGGTAGATAATACTTGTTGCAAGGGGCTGATAATGTACACACACACACAGAGAGAGAGAGAGAGAGAGAGAGAGAAAGAGAAATCTTGTTCCTTTTTAGTAATTTTAATAATTTAGTAATTTTAATGGAGAGAGCCAGCCCGTTGCATTGGTTTGAGTGTCAGACTATGACTTTGGAGACCAGGGTCTGAAACCTTGCTCAGCCATCGAAACCCACTTAGTGACCATGGGCAAGTCATTCTCAGCCTCAGAGGAAAGAAAGGGCAAACTCCCCTCTGAATAAATCTTGCCAAGAAAAGCCTGTGATAGATTTGTCTTAGGTTCACCATGAATCAGAAAATACTTGAAGGAACTCAACAGCAACAACTATTTTAATGAGGGAACAAATATCCATGCTAGGTAGAGGATGGCATAGAGAAGGCCGTGATCCTCATGCTTCTCACAATAATGAAAATAAAAATCCTCCACTCAAACCCAGGACTACCCTGCTTCAGGATGTACTACCAGCAGAAACATAGGTGGTAGGAGATCTATAGGTACCTCCACGGAGCTTTCTGTGGCCATTTCCGCACTACACAGTTATAGCACTATGATTCCACTTTCAACATCCTATGCAATCCTGGGGTTTGCAGTTTCGGGAGGGGCTGGCTGTGCGGAAATGGCCTGTGAATACACTGAAAGCCACAAGGATTCCTTTGCAGACGCATTATCTCTCTGCCAGGACAAGAGTTATCCGTACCTTCTAAACATTTCACAGATGAGAACCAGGACACACATGGCAAAGCATTATCAGAGTATGGTCAAGATGGCAAAGGTTATTAAGGAAGAAGAATAGATGGCCTTTCCACACTATACTGTTATAGTGCTATTATTCCACTTTCAACATCCTGTGGAATCCTGGGGTTTGTAGTTTAGGGAGGGGCATTTAGAATTCTCAGCTAGAGAGCTCTTTGGCCTCAGTAAACTATAAACCTCAAAATTCTACAGGTTGTTGAAAGTGGAATAATAGCACTATAACAGTGTAGTGTGGAAAGGCCCTAAGAAAAGCTGTAACAGTTTGCTTTTGCCTCAACCTACTGGGAAAGGGCAAGATTCTTCCCCTTTTCTCATCTCCCCCCTATTGAATTTATTGAGTGTCAACTACTTTTGCACTTTGAATTCAGTCTGAGGCAATTGAAAGAAGCTGAGGACAAAGCAGGAGAGGAGAAGGAGGAGGAGAGAGAAACTGTGACATTTTATAAGCAACTGAAAAAGTGGGATGACAGAGGATTAACTGGGACTGTCACTGTCAAAACAGGACAGCTGGAGAGGATGTCATCCTATCCTCCTCCAGTTTGAGGTTCAAAACTGTATTCCTGTAACTGTTTGACATTTAACATATCAACTTCTTTTTCTTCATCAGAAGGAGCAGTTCAACTGAATGAACTCCAGGACTCTGTTGCTTTTGCACAAAGGCCAACACTTACTTAAACTGTGCATGTACAATTACTCATTCAATTTGCCACACTGATAACAAGCTGCAAGCTTGCCATGAACTGATATGTATCAATGCATCAGATATTTAATACTGCAGCAATACGTGTGTCCAAGAATTTTGTGCAGTTTTATGGTAAACCATATATAAACAACTGTAGGAATAAGTCACTTTATTTCTTTTTTCCCTGGCACTAATAATCAGGCATAATGATTCCCTTAGCCTTCCATAGAAAAGCTTGTAATTGCAAACCCTTGGGAAAACAGATACAGCTGCTGCATATGTGTTCTGCGTCTGATAAAATATATCGCACAAATTGAACAGAAAAAAGCACAAAAATATATAGAAACATATTAAATAACCATATATTTATATACACACACAGAGCTCATTTTCATGGCAGTTAAAATGTGGCAAGGAGGGTGGGCCAAAAATGATACAGAACCTTTCACCTCTCAAGTTTTAATTCCTCCCAGTCATAGAATGGCTGGAAAACTTTCAGATCTAATGGATGGTTGGCAAAGTAAGTGAAATGTCAGGCAAAAGAGAACAGGGAGGTATTTTGAAATTTGTGATGCAAATGTGTTTCTACTGATTAATATTCCATTCAGAAGGCTGAGAGGGGGTGTTGTACATTACAGAACCATTTCAGGCTTCTATTGGTTTTAAATAATGTGTTTCATATTTTGCATAGACATTTGTAGGGATGGGTAAAAATATGAATGTGGGAGAAAATCAAAGTCAAAGATTTGTCCATTCATCCAGAACCAAAGACAGGCCTATGCCAGCTTAGGACAAAGTCCCCTGCCCTGCCCATGAGTTGCCTCTACTTGTTATAGCTCCTGGACTTGCAGAGTTTTCTCCTCACTCACTCAGACTGTCACTATACTTCACATACTTTTGTCAGACCTCCTTGAAAATAATAATAGCTATTTGCCTATTAAAATCATATATTTCTCATAATGAGGAAGTCTCATATACTTCTTATAATTAAGGAGTGTTTTGCAACCACTACCTTATCTTTGTGAGATCGCATTTTGCTTCTAAAGTGGTAGGCATGTGACCACTTTAGTTTACAATGTGAGATAATGATAAACCTCTCATCTGTGATTTTTTTTAAGCCCTCTAAGCTGTGACCACCATTATCTCTCAAAGCAGGAGATTTCTTATAATTAGTTCTATAAATTGTTTATTACATGCAGGAGTTGTCATCCTTGGTCCTACCCTCCTTTCTCTATCTTTATCTTCAGAATAACTGTTTGTTTTTTTTTAATTGGGAACTATGAATTCCACTGCTTACTCTAGTTTTTCTCTAATTTCTCATTTTTAGTACGACAGCTATTGTGTTGGTTCTATACAGTGTATATTATCCATGCATTATTTCTATGTTTTTCCCCCTTGTCTTCTTTTAATGATCAAACTTATAACCAAACAGCTTAACTAGTGAGCTTTGTGTGGAATGGCCTATGAATTATTGACATCTGATGCTATTTTCACAAGCTTAACATCACATTGACATTCCAAATAGTGACAGAAGAAGACACCTAGTTTTGTTAATAATCTGTATGCATGTGTGTGTCTGTACATGCACGCGTGTTTTCTCAGCTTGTTCAAGGAATGGAATACCTTATCTCTTCCTGCTGCTGATGTGTCATGTTTGGTTTGTGTCACTAAATATTTCATGGATCTCATGTGTAATATAAACTAACAAAGCCAAAGCTTCCTTATGTTCAACTATATAGCATTTAAGTACATGAACTCCAAGCAATAAAGAAGTCAACCATTCTCTCTCTCTCAGTCTCTCTCCGCTCCCCACTGTGTGTGTATGTGTGTGCGTGTGCGTTTGAGAAAGGGGTTGGAGAGACTTGGTATTACAAACTGCTTCTGTGTCTGCTTCATTTCCATTGGTTTATTTCACACTATACTGTTCTAGCACTATGATTCCAATTTAACTGCCATGATTGCATCCTATGAGGGTTGTAGTTTGGTGAAGCACTAGAGTTCTCTGGCAGATAATTCTTAACAACTCACAAAACTACATATCCCAGTATTTCATAGGAGGTAGGCCAGCTTCTCAGAATATGAGAATATGTGAATTTTGTGGCTCAGTGGGGAAAAGGATCCTAGTCCAGAACCCTCAGCACTACAGGCCTCTAGGGTCATTTCCACACTAGACTGTTATAGTGCTATTATTCCACTTTCAACATCCTATGGATTCCAGGGCTCTATAGTTTTGGAGGGGCCTTTGATTAGAATGGGAGGGGTACTATTTTGTCCTTCATCTCAGGCAACAAAACATCTTGAGCCAGCTCTGATAGTTCCTGATTTAATTTGTCATGTTACAGAAACTTTGCTCTGACCCACAAGGAATGTACAATAATACCTAAACTTAGGGCTGAGGAGAGCATGATGGCAGGATCCTGAGGGCTGGACCTTTGGAGCATCTGGGCTTCTTGGGCATAGACAGTGGGGAACAAAACTCAGTACATTACCAAATGAAATTTATATTTAGGGAGTGGAAGTCTGATCATGCATCTTGCCCTGGGCTCAGTGTCAGCTCTCACATGACTACCTATATGGTGCCTCCATAATTTTCCCCCACAGAGCAGACAGTGATTATCAAGGGAAGCCAGGGAACCAAAACTAACAGGTGGACATGCAGAAGAGTAATCTGGATTCAGGAACCAGGCTGAGCCTCTGAGCTTGGACATCTCTCAAAAAGTGGGTGATCAACATTGCTTCCAGTGATCGTGGAGTGTTTGCTGCCTGCCTTATCCAGTGAGGCTAATTGTTCAGTGCAAATAGCTGGGGCCACACCAGTGGAGCTGCAAGTATGCCAAACCTCTCCCCAAGTTCCATTTTTTTAAAAAAAGAATTTGATATAATTTTCAGGGAATTCTTTTTCCCCCAAGTCATGCAGAAAGATCACAAAGATATGAATGCACATGAAAATACCCCCTACAAGCCATCCAGAGCCCTGTGCTTGCAGAGATAGCCCCAAATATCCCCAAATACCTCTGTTTTCCTCCATACTCTTTCTGTAAATGGTACCAGGAAGTGATATGATGTCACTTCCTGTAACCTTTTTTTAGACAGACTGAAGAGGAAAATAGAAATACTTGCATTTGCTGGGGGAGACTACAGGGAAGTTTGGGTAGGAATTGGCCCCCACATAGTTCACACTTGGTTTAAAGGAAAAGGGTCCCTTTGCCCCAAATATCATGGCATGATGCAATTTTGTGGCATGGAAGCCTACCATCCAGTCACTCCATTGCAGTTGTGTCTGATCCACCCTCCTTTGTATTCTTCAGACCTCTTCACTTGCTGAAGTACGTTATTCCTTAGCAGAAATATCTGCTATATCGCAATGCAATGTACACAGAATCACTTCTAAAATCTCAGAGTTTCTGGTAGAACAGGTACATTTTTACTAGATATCTTGAAAATCTGGCAGTCTTCAGCAATTAAAATGCAGCTTCTCAATAACTGGAGGAGTTATGGAAGATTCCTCCTTTATGCAACTACTGCATAATTTATTTATGGGAGGCACAAGAGATTTGAAGAAAAATCTGGCCAGTGAAGAAGACTGTTACATCGAAACGCATCTGGCTGTTTAGACTATTCAGGTGCCACATCAACCAACAGGAATCATCAAGTTTTTTCCCTCCTTTCAGGAGATATTCCACTAGTGCTTTACAAGCACTCGGTTATCCACAGGACTACGGCTATTTGACTATGCTTATGGACTACCAACCCTGAGTAGCCAATATTGTTCTTCCTCTCATTGGAAGTTGATATGTAATGACTTCATGATTCATTGCATCAGCCCTTCCTGTAGAAATCATAAGGTTTTTCTCTCTATGTAATTTCTGTATGTCTATTTTGGTTTTAAATATTTAATTATTGATGACTTTATATATAGTTCACCAAGTGAATAGCAACTGTATAAAATGTATCTTAGACAATAATTTTTAGATATAAATTTATTTTCTTATAAGTTACATTTCATTTTATTCGTAACGTTTAAGTTTGTTGGTTAATCTGATTTAACCCAATGACCACGTTGGCTGGGTAGCTATGGGAGCCATAGTTGGAGAAAGTGGCTTTCCTAAACTCTGAGAAGACCCTGATTGTCCCCAGTTCCAATTGGATATTCCAAGTATTATGCAACATGAGTAAAGAATAATTCGTGGCCTGTTTGGAGAGCTTCACCATAAAAGAAAAAGGAGAAAAAGATATCCATCCCTTCCATTTGCAACTTCTGTGCTCCAAGTTACTCACTTTGAAGCTCAATTTTCAAAGCTTCTGTTACACATGGTGGCATAGAGTTTCATAAACTTAAGTGCCTAAAATCAAACTGGACAGTCTGTCCTCTTCTACAGTGCAGTGATTGCATGTGGTCCATAATGAAAATGCCTTAAGACTCTAAACTTGCTTACATTTTCAGGGGCTAAATGAACGGAATGTTACGGGACCGGAGCTAGGAAGTAAGGGGAGCAAACAGTAATGTTCCTACCAGTAACTAGTCCCTAGTTCCCATTTGGGAGAAAGGAATAAGGGTGTGACTAAGTGGTATTTTAAATGCAATGCAACAAATAAGAGCAACATGGCTTTATTGGTGCAATCATAACAATTTCTAGTTGTTTACAAAAGTTATTTTTGAGGGCATTTTAAGAGCTATTTCGATCAAAAGGTTTTATGCCATTCTCTTATAAATCTCATGCTTCTCCCTCCAACCTCCTTAAAAACAAAGTAACAGAAAGTAATGAAATAGTAATAGGCAGGATGGTGAATAATTTGATGAGTCAACTTTTGTCATCATCACAATGAGTAACAGGAACAGGCTATTTTTTAAACATGGTCCATTTCTGCACTAGACTGTTTTAGTGTTGTCATGCCACTTTCAATATCCTATGGAATCCTGGGGTTTGCAATTTAGGGAGAAGCCTCAAAGGATGTTGAAAGTGGAATAATAGCATTATAACAATCTAGCGTGGAAATGATCGTGGTAACAAGTAACAGATGAAGTTACTTTGAAAAGTAATCTTCCCAGGTTCTGAGTGGAACTTAAACATGCATAGATTTGAGTGCCATCTGGATAGTCAGCAAGAAGGGAACAAGTAGGGCAGGAAGCTCCATTTTGTGTTCAAATCATGGGCTGTCAACAGGCACAGCCTTGGATCAATGTCTCCCACTTAACAGGACAAACAGCACATGAATTTTATAGCTTGCTCCTACAACCCTTAAAAGAAACCCACAAACCCAAGAGCAATGTTATTGCAACCACTATTACTTTGCTTTCTTGTTAAGAAAGCACGTTTCCCAGCCGTGCTGTGTACACAAGCTGTGCTCAGGTTACCAGACCTTTGTGAATGGCTTAAAGAAAGACCTCACAGATTTTCTGAACTCATCTGGCATTGGTACACAAAAACCCTGAGGATCTGAGACATCGCAGGCTCTGGAATGTTTTTGTTTTCAGAAATCAGTCCTGAAATTGCAATGTTTTGCCACACATCTGGGAAAAGTGTGTAGAGGTTACAAGGAAGGACTGGAACCCTTGGGAAAAGAAAGCATGAAAAGGAAAGACCGGGTGGTAAATTGGCTAAGAAGGGAGGATTGGTGGGGGTGGGAGGGGAAGAGAATAAAAACAGATATCACTTCAAACACTCCAGCTGAATTCCTTTCACCAGGCCTCATTTCTGGTAGGACTGAGAACCAACCTATTTAAGCTGCTTCTTTCTTTAAAAGAGTAAAACAAGTGTGCTTCAGTTGGCCACTTTCATATTTTAGAGGGAAAAGTAAATGCTCAGAATCTTCCAATCAAGACTATTTGCTAAATACAAGCCCACAAGATGGAGGAGGACAATTTCCACAAAATTACTGATGCTGGGCTCCATTCAGGAACAGTAATGTGTTCCAGTTGTGGAGCCCACCTTTGGAAATAAAGGTGGACAGTTTCAGCAGACTGCCTAAAAAGATGAAATAATGGCCTCCACTTGCTTTCCTCATCCTGTTCTAAAAAACCAAAAAAGTTGTATACATTTCCCTTTTCTTTTTCTTTTTAATCAAAACTGAATGGCTGCTTATACAAAAACCTGGCTGCTTATACCTCTACCTGTTTGTCTGACATTAAGCAATCTTAATTCTTTTGTAACTGTTTCTACCAATTGTTTATAAGTATCAATGGAATGGCTGCAACCAAAAGAACAAGGAGGCCATGATTCCTTCTCCATTAATCCCAGCATCCCCATTCCACACATTACAAACCTATTTCTGGGAAGAAGTCAGAATCGTGTACAGCAGGCTTTGGCAGGATCACAAGATCCACATTATAGGAAGGGTGATTCAGAGCAGGACTCATCCAATACCTGAAATGTCATAAAAAGATCAAAAAGTAAATAGGTTATAATAATTTCATCTTTTCTACATGGTTGCCAATAGGAATATAAATCTTTGACTACTCAACCTTGCATGTGCAGATGAATAATTACTGTAGTTTTCTCCCTATTGTTGGAAGAAAAGAATGTCTCTTCACAGTATCCTCTCCACATGGGAATGCTCTGAATTGTTGTTGAAGGATTATTCTGTGGAAAAAAAAGCAGGGCTTTTTTTTATGTTTCTTGCATAAAAACATTGTTTTCTTCACAGAAAACAAATTTCTTACTGAGGAAACAGTATTTTGTGCTTATTAAACCCATTTGTGGGACAGCAGATAGGCTTTTCTTGTGGGGGAAAAAAAAAGGTTTTCTCCACAGAATGATTTCTGCACGAAAATTCAGGATATTTGAATACCAGGAAAAAATTGAGCAAAATACTCACTAACCTGTTATTCTTCCTGATGAGAAGGGAAACCATTTTTTAACCTAATGATTATGAATACTATTTTATCCCTAGTCTTCAATGAGGAGAGAGTTTTGGAAGCAACGTTCACACTTGGGCCTGAGATGATTGTGGCTTCTTCCAAAGGAAACCAACTAAATTAATCAGTTTTCCAAAGTTCCAAAGCACAACCTAAATGGAATATATTTTTTTCTGTGCACATTCTTGCTTTCTTTTTCTAAGCCAACACCATGTTTATATATTGAGCTCCTCAATATTCATATAGGGCCTAATAGCAGTTGGTCTTGTGCAATGGTTTTCACATTAGCTGAAAATGTTCAGGAAGATCAATAGAGGCATTAGTGGAGACCCTTCTCTCTGTCCCATCACCTTCTCAGGTTTGTTTGGTGGACTCAAGGAAGAGGGTCTTCACAGTGGGTGCTTTCAATCAATGTTTTGATTTTGTGAATTATTTAATTGCTCTTTAAATTTTATATTTACAATTTTACCAAAGTTTTTGTGCAGCCTTTAATCTATATTGTTTGCTGCTTTGAGTTCCATTATTGGAAGATAGGTAGGATGATGATGATGATGATGATGATGATGATGATAGTGATAATGATAATGATGATGATGATGATGATTTTCAGGCATCGTATTTCTTCTACAAAATGGAGGAGCCAACTGATATACTAAAAATCTCTGCCTCTTCTGTCGGATCTCTGTCATCTGTCATATGCATGTGCATGCATGAGTGCATGTGTGTGGTGTCTGTAGAGGGGACTCTACTGTACCTGACTTCTGCACATCTTTTAATTTTCTAATGCAATCTAGCCTACGTATTTAAAACCTCACAAATGTTGTCGCTGCATGCAACAGCAAATAATTTTGCTAGTTTTTGTTTTCTGCTAGTGTGAAAAAGTCTCTGAAAACAGCATGGATTTGAGGACTATACACAGTTCCAGACTTATTCTGCACAAAAAAAGGGGTTTTTTCTCAGAAAACTGCATTTTTTACATAAGAATGCCATTTTTTTCCACATGGAAATCTGAGTTTTGAGCAGAAAATCATGTTTTCTCTGCAGAAAATTGTGTTCCTATGCAAAAAGTTCATTTTCTCTGTGTGTATATGTCACACACACACACACACACACACACACACAGAGGAGGGTTTTGCTTGTTCAGAAAGATTCTGAAACATGAAGATTGTTTTCATGGAGAATTTTCTTCATTGGAGTTTCTCAGTAAGGAAACCCCATGGATTGAACATTTTTGATTACTTCCATTCCTTGTCTATCTATCCAGCTTTATGTTCCAAATTGTATACAGTAAGGAAAGTAGCAGATAAAGAGGCATATCTGAGGGGAAATGACTGGCAAGAAAAAATGCATAGATTAAATATATATAAAAAGGACACACATTTTCATGCATATAGACATGCACCTGAAAATATGCATGAATTTTCCTTCAGACTAAAGAGAATGAACATTTGCAAGCTGATGTGGAAAAAAGGGTGAAACAACCCTTCAAAATTGTCAATGTTATTGAAAGAAAAATAGATACAAGGAGTCTTCAGGTACTGAACACAGTTGTTTTCCAAATGGTTACCAACCAATGCAAAGAGGGAAGTGGTGAAACCTTGCTGAAATCCCATGGTCAAGAATACTGAAAGAGAAAGGAGTTCATGATGGATGGGAATTTCTTAAAAGTGAGATACCGAAGGCACAATTGAAAACTGTGCCAATAAGGAGGAAAAAAGGCAAGTGTCTAAAGAAACTGGAATGGTTGATGAAAGAACTCTTAGCTAAGCTAAATGTTAAAAGAAACATGTACAGGAAATGGAAGAATGGTGAAACCACCAAAGAGGAATACAAGCAAATAGCCACGATATGTAGGGAGAAGGTCAGAAAAGCTAAAGCCCAGAATGAACTCAGGCTTGCCAGAGACATTAAAAACAATAAAAAGGGCTTTTTAAGATATGTTTGCAGCAAAAGGAAAAACAAGGAAATGATAGGGTCACTGCGTGGAGAGGATGGTCAATTACTAATGGAGGAAGAGAGAAGGCAGAACTACTCAACACCTTCTTTGCCTCAGTTTGCTCCCAAAAGGATAGACGTACTCAACATGGGGCATGGGGAGCAAGTGAGGAAGAGAGGGAAATGCAACATAGAATAAGTAGAGAAGTAGAACAGGAATATATGGCTAAACTAGATGAATTCAAGTCTCCAGGGCCAGATGAATTACATCCAAGAAGTGGCAGAAGTCATTTCTGAACCATTTGCAATAATCTTTGAGAACTCTTAGAGAACAGGAGAAGTCCCAGCAGACTGGAGGAGGACAAATGTCATCCCCATCTTCATGAAGGGAAAAAAAGAGGACCCAAATAATTATTGCCCGGTCAGCCTAACATCAATACCAGATCATTAAACAGTCAGTTTGTAATTACTTAGAAAGCAATGCTGTAATCACGAAAAGTCAACACGGATTTCTCAGAAATAAGTCATGCCAGGCTAATCTTATCTCTTTTTGTGACAGGGTTACAAGCTTGATAGGTGAAGGGAATGCTGTAGACGTAGCATATCTTGACTTCAGTAAGGCCTTTGACAAAGTTCCCCATGACATTCTTGCAAAGAAGCTAGTAAAATGTGGACTGGACAGGACTACTGTTAGATTGGTTGACCAACCAAACCCAAAGGGTGCTCACCAATGGCTGCTTTTCATCCTGGAGAAAAGTGACTAGTGGGGAGCCTCAGGGTTCTGTCCTGGGCCCACTGCTATTCAACATCTTCATTCATGACTTGGATAAAGGAGTGGAGGGCATGTTGATCAAATTTACAGATGACACCAAATTGGGAGGGGTTGCTAATACCCCAGAGGACAAGATCAAATTTCAAAAAGATCTTGACAGATTGGAGAGCTGGGCCAAAGCTAACAAAATGAATTTCAACAGAGAGAAATGTAATGTCCTACACTTAGGCAGAAAAAGTGGAATCCACAAATATAGGATGGGGAATGAGTGACCGGATAGCAGTATGTGTGAAAGGGATCTAGGAGTCTTAGTAGATCACAAGCTAAATATGAGTCAGCAGTGTGATGTGGCAGCCAAGAAAGCCAACACGATTCTTCCTTGCATCAATAGGAGTCTGGTGTCTAGATCAAGGAAAGTAATAGTACCAGTCTATTCTGCTTTGGTCAGACCTCATCTGGAATACTGTGTCCAGTTCTGGGCATCTCAATTCAAGAAGGATATCGACAAGCTGGAACATGTCCAGAGGAGGGTGACCAAAATGGTTAAGGGTCTGGAAGCCATGTCCTATGAAGAACGCCTTAGGGAGCTGGGTATGTTTAGTCTGCAGAAGAGAAGGTTAAGAGGGGACATGATAGCCATGTTTAAATATTTGGAGGGATGTCATGTTGAGGAGGGAGCAGCCTTGTTTTCTGCTACTCCAGAGACTAGGACAAGAAGCAATGGATTCAAGCTGCAGGAAAAGAGATTCCACTTGAATGTCAGAAAGAACTTCCTAACAGTCAACGCTGTCCAGTAGTGGAATATGCTGCCTCGGAGTGTGAGAGTCTCCTTCTTTGGAGGTTTTTATGCAGAGGCTGGATAGCCATCTATTGGGAATGCTTTGATGGGTGTTTCTGCTGGATGGGTTGGACTGGATGACCTCTGGGGTTTCTTCCAACTCTATGATTCTGATTCAGAGATGCAGGAGAAGGGTCGGAACTAGCATGTTGATCTGTGTAAAGAAGCATGCATGTATATAATTTAGGATTGCATTCAATTAACAGCTCTCCACATAGATGGATATGCTATGTTGCAATGGAATTATCTTTATGAAAACCTAGGAACTGTTTTGGATATTTTAAACAGAAAAATGATGCAGAATATTTTTTTGGGGGGGGGCATAATATTAAGCTATAATTCTTTGAGATGATGTGATGACAGTCTTCCTTTTGAAGCCGGATTTAAGCAATTGAGACTTTTCTTAGCTTATGAAAGGAAAGATATGTCTGATGTTTTATAGCACCTTGAATGGCATTACCAAGCTGAATGGAAAAACTGTGGTCTCCAGAAGTGATAGACTAAGGAACACAGATCATTTTACTTCAGTTAATGAAAGTGATTGGAAAGAGGTTCAAGAGAAAACAAAAGGATTCCCCCCCCATGTAGTGCTTAATGAACCTATTGAATTAATTGCCACAGGATGTTTCGATGATCGTGGGCACATATAACGTTATAAAAATGATCAGATGCCTCCATTTATGGAGATACAGGCCTACCAATATTCATGAAAAAAAATCTGGTAATGGGCCTTCCATGTTGTGAAGTAGGATAATAAAACTTATAGCCTGGCGCTGGAGACAAACAGAAACAGAAACCAAGGCTAAATGTTGTTCAGGCTGCTTGTAAAACTCCTTGGGGATTGTCTCTAACCCACAGACTGCTGGGTGAGATACATTTTTGATCACGCATACCAAAGTGATCATATGTTCTCAAAATAAGCAGTAATATCAAGCCATGCATCTGTTGCTTTGTTCAGGAAGGGAAAGTATTTATAGGGATTATGGGAAATGTGGAACCAATCAGTAATAAGATTCCATTAGCTACTGCTGTTATTTAAGAGAAAAGGCGGTTGAACCATGGAAAGCAGAGCTGAAATTTCTAAGGCATTTTTTATTAAGACAGTTACTGAGATCTCCCCTTCACCCACAAACAACAAAGACAGGGAACTTGTGTCCCTCCAGGTATTGCATTACAACTCATGCCATCCTTGATCATTTGGCCCATGCCTGCTGAGACAGATAGGAGTAAGACTCCAATCACAGCTGGAAGATTGTAAGTTTCTCTAGCAAAAAGAGGTGGACATTTTGCATATTTTGGGGTAAATTTTCCAAACTAGCTTTGCTTTTTGTAGGGGTATGTGTGCATGATGTCTAATCATCCCTCAATTGCTTGGCATGATCCCATCTCTGAAAGGTTATTAAACTGTTTCTCTTCTGCCTGGAAAAATGTGTTCAAATGGTCCCCTTCGTTTCTTTTCCTCAAATAAGCTGGAAAATTAGAGACACCATTTTGCCATAATTTTATTTGAAAGTGGGCCAGAGCTGTGAGGAAGGAGCCTTATTTTCACTTCATCATTGTGCGACACGGCTGGGGCCTCTGCTCCCAACTTTTAAGATCTGGCAGAGAATAATGTTATTAACAGTAATAAAACTAAGAATGGCTGGCATGACAGCATGAAAAGTGAAATAGAGGCCTCAAACATCTGATCTGGGGCAGCATTCAGCATCCATTTACTTATTGGCTTATTCCAAATGTTGCAATCTTGGCCTTGGGACCAAATATTTGTGATCTGGCCCTGCATAAACACCAGCCTTTAATCCCACAATCTGCTAATAGTATGTCCATTAGTTTCTAATCCTAGTAAACACTCTGGCCGATAAAGGCTTTTGTGAAAAGGTGAAGGCTGAGACAACAACTTAATTCCATTATAAATATGTCAGTTAATTTATTGATACATGAAAGCCATTGGCATTTGGCAGTCACTTGCAAGCAATTTCCCAATAATCATCCATTACTTTGGACAAAGCCAGTTCCAAGATTTCTTGGCCTTGGGTTAAAAAAGCATCAACCCCATCCCACCCCCAATGTGCCTTTATCACTTTAGTATATCCCTCTGAGTATTTTTCCAATGGATAAACATTCAGATGCCATAAAAGATTTGTGTCACACAGAACTCTCTCTCTCTCTTTCTCTCTCTCTCTCTAATTATTTGCTACAATCAAGTAGGACAATTTGCACAAGTTCTTTCTTCAAACCTTGATGTCATTTCTCATTTGTACCATTTGTTCCTCTCTAATGATGGTATCAAAGATTAAATTAGAGCTTGATTCATGCAATCACCAATGCTGGGTAGTGAATTCTGAATTTTGTTAACTTTTTCCACATTTTGATTGGGGGCTTAGAATATGAATGCCTGGAGTTAAGAGTTAATACCCCATACTTCCATACTCCTGCAGGGGGTATGTATTTTATAAATGGTAACTCCAAGTAAGAGAGCAGTGTGGTGCACGGATTTGAACATTGGCCTACAACTCTGAAAACCAGGTTTCAATTCCCCGCTTGGCCACAAAAACCCACTGGGTGACCTTGGGCACGTCACACATCCTCAGCTCCAGAAAACCCTGTGATAAGCTGTCCTTAGGGTTGCCATAAGTCATAAATGACTTGAAGGAACACAACAACTGAAAGTAAATACTATTTTGGACATATAGTCAATTTATACTCATGTATATGGCACCCCCACTACCATATCCTGGTCACTTACCATATTTGCTGGCAAATGAGATGCACCCATGTATAAGAAGCACCCCATATACATACTGGTGTATAAGATGCACTCCATTTTCAAAAAGTATTTTTTAGGGATAAAAGTGAGTCTTACACACCAGCAAATACAGTATCTATTCCTCTCCTTTTTCTCCTTTTTTTCTTCTCTTCTTTTTCTTTTTTCTTCTTTCTTTCTTTTTTCATTTATATTTTTTTAAAAAAACATCACAGGCCTTTCTGCACTCCACTGTCATGTTACTATTATTTCACTTTCAGCATCCTATGGAATCCTGGGGTTTGCAGTTTAGGGAGGGGCCTTTAGAATTCTCAGACCATGAGCTGTTTGGCCTCAGTAAACTACAAATCCCAGAATTCCACAGGATGTTCAAAGTAGAATAACAAACATCACTACAACAGGGTAGTGTGGAAAGGCCCCAAATGATCTTTTTAAAAAAATCAGCCAAATATAAAACAAAAATCAGTTTAAAAAAGAATCAGTCAAATTATTTGGGCCCAAAAGTCACAAAATCCCAGAAACATCTCTTCCATTTCCCAAGAATATAATAATAATAATAACAACAACAACAACAACAACAACAACAACAATAATAATAGAAATAGAAATAAATATCTTAGAATTTGATGTGTTTTGTGTTTTCATGAGGTAACACAGCCCTTCTCACTCTGCCTAAGGGGTGAGCTGGCCCTGGATGGAATTGAGTTCCGTAGTGCTTGGATTCTATGAAAAATTTTAGAAAAATCTGTTATTTTTTTCTTACTGAGGAATCCCCCAACAAAGCTTTGAAAAATTAAATGCATTATGAGATTAAGCAGAAGGAGCTTACTCATCCTTATATTGCAGTAAAGTTTTACCTAAAGTAAAACTGAAGCAAGAACTTGGAGGTTCCTCATCAGGTGAAGCATCTGAAAAGTTTGAAGAGAAGCTCAAATGTTGTCAGTAGGGTTGGTAGATTTTCTTGGCAGATTCTGACCATAAATAAAAATTTTGCCTAAAGCAAAAATTGCAGCTAATGAGAAATGCTCCCCAGGCAAAACATCTGACAAATTTTCAAGGCAGCTGAAAAAGATTTCAAAAGATGTGCAATATTTCTCTATTACTGTTTTGTAAGGATTTTGTGGGGATTGTTCTGGTGATGATTGTTGTTTCTGGGTTTTTGGGTGGTTTTTTTTTTGGTTTTTGTTCTTTACCTTTCCCATCCAGACTTCATTTTTTTTTAAGGTGTTACTAATTCCTACCATGCGTAAACACACAGCTTAGTTGGGCATGGCTAACATATCCTCCAAGGTCTCACCAATATCCCCTTCCAGCCTGAGGGAGAATTCCTGTCCGAGGCATCACTTGTACCTTGTTAACTTGGTTTTGTTTCCACTGTCCCTTCAAGCATATGCACCTCTTACTTATTTATTCATTTCAATTATTTATAATGCTTCCTTTCTTTTCCCTGACAACAGGCTCCCAAGGTGATAAACAGTAAAAGAAAATTAAGACACAACAAGCATAATAAGTTGTTGCTGTTACTGTTCTTTCTCAAAGGCAGTGACTGACTTAGGAACCTATGACAGGGAAGATAATATAGAAAGGTGTCTCCTCGGCTTTTACATATTCTTGTGGCTTCCAGCCAATGCTACAGATTCCAGCAAGGGGCATGATTTCAGGGAATAGTAGGGCTTGTATGGTGGTTCCCCAGGAGACCATCGGGTTGTCTTGAATGGATGTTTTAAATCATCCCTTGCCCCCTGAAACCTTCATCAGTCTCCACATTATCTGGACAAGACAAGAAGCACATCACCCAGCTGTCTGAGTGAGGAGAAGCCTCTTGAACAGACAAATCACATTCTAGTTGACCTTGTTTGCTAAACAGCACAACAGTATTATTGCACACAGACACCCAGGCAACATGGAACCTTAAAAGAGCAACCATGAAAGAGAAGTTGGGAAGCCTCAAGAAGATTTAAAAGTTGAGCATAATATAATCAGGCCTCCACTTTCTTGGGGGTGGGGGGGGGCAGGACCTGCATGAAAGTGGAAGAATTACGAATATCAAAATGTGTACGTATGTGTGGGAAGAAGGCCAAGGCGTGATGGGGAGAGTGGCCACCCAGGGTCCAAACTGGGTCAGGGAAAGTAGAAGGAAAAGGGGTCGGTTGGCATGGTGGCCCTATACTTCCTCTCTCACACCTGTCTCCTTCCTTGCATGTAGAGGGACATTGGGAGAGGGTTCATGATGCTGGAGGAGGAGGAGGAGGAGGAGGAGGAGGAGGAGGGAGTTAAAATGTTGCGCAGTCTGATCACAGAGGGAAAGAAGCACCTGAGGTGGGGAGCAGAGGTTGGAGAAACTTGTAAATAATCAGGTCTGCAAAAGTTAAACCCATGGATATCAAGAGCCAACTGCATGTTAGATGTAAAAACTGAGGAGAGGATATATACACTAGTACATAACGTATATGAAACCACTCAAAATAAAGTCACCAGAATTACATTCTACATCATTTCTTCCCATATGCTTTCATAGATCAACCACAGCCTTCTCCTCACTTCTGTTTTGGGGATGGGGCACACTGGTTAGGCATTATGGTAGGTACAGTTTGACAAAGGGCACCAGGTTAGGAAGCACTGCCTCAGTTGTTATTGCCTCTGATCTAAGATGCCCATCTTTCAGGCTGCTTCACTACACGTTAAGCTTAAGATCTATCCTTCTCACAAAGAGCGAAGGCCTACATCCATAGTCTCTTCCTCTTTTTATTCTCATAACAGCCCTCTGAGATAGGTTGGGCTCAGAGATCGTAACTGGCTCAAGGTCACCCATAGCACTTGATGGTTGGGTGTAGATTTGAATCTGGTTCTTTCCAGGTCTTACTTTTACTAGTCCTGTACTCTGACTACAGTGAAGTAGGTCCTTCTGCCTACCACACTGTGTACTGCAATATGGACAAGGTACAGGTTATAACTAAGAATTTCGCCCTCCCATTAAATTTTCCTTCAGTTTCCTAATTTCTAGCATTGCAGATATATAGTTTAAATATCTCCCTTGTCCCCTCAGCTCTCTTGCCTCTCATCCATGCGATTCCACTGGCAGCAGGCAAGAGCGTGAAGCAGAAGGAAGATCTTTCTCCTCCACAATCTCCTGCGCCACTACCTGTGGGATCCTGTGGGCAGGGGTCAAGAGACTGAAGAGGGTGAAAGGTCTTTCTCCCCCTTACTCTCCTGCACTGCTGCCCAAGCGATCCTGCGGGCAGGAGGTGAGAGAGTGAAGGGGACAGAAGGACTTTCCCCCACGCTCTCCTGCACCGCTGCCCACACAATTGCACAGGTAAGGGGCAAGAAAGCACAGGGAAGGAAGATCTTTTTCCCTTTGCTCTCCTCAGTGCAAGGGAAAAGACTTCCTCCCCCCACCCCCTGCACTTTTCCACTCACCCAGCTAGCAGCAGCCGGCAGGAGAGTGTAGGGAAGGGTATTTGCGGTTTTTTGACTTTACAGAGGTTCTGTGTCCCTAACCCCCCCAAATGTGGAGGGCCTACTGTACAGGTATAAGGGAGGCTTTCCACATGTGTAAACTTACATGCTGCAGGACTCACTTTTGATGCATCTATAGCTGTGTGAAAAAGTTAGTTCTCAATTTTGGCACACGTGGTAACACTATACTGCCATTCAGAGCCTCAGCAGGGAAAAGCAAATTTAATACTCTTGGCTTTCGAAAGTAATGTATTGGAAGTTTGCAGAGAAATCTTGGTGTGTTAAATTGTACTAAAAGTTCAGATCATTCTAGCAGGATGACTTGCACAATATGCATTTGCTTCCTAGTCACTGTTATTTAGAATGCAAAACTATTTTCTACATGGACAATGTTGTATTCTAAATTGATTTGCCTTTTGGAAAGCTTTGCAAAATATTTTCTAATGAAAATGCATTAACTGGGTGGATTTTTGTCATTACCTAAAAACTTTTCCCCACAGAAACATGAAGTGACCAGTGCTCAAATCCTTCTGCCCCCATTTTTGCCTTACCACTCACTCTCCATGAAAATTGTCTCACTACAACCCTGTCTAGATTTTCCTCTCCCTCCTTCTCCCTTTCCCTCTCTTTCTTTGTCTTTTTCTTTCTAAATTATCAGGGAATGGAAAGCAGAAGGATGAGAAGGGGGAAAAAAAACCCTTGCATTCCTTATTCTATGGTAATTACTAAGAGAATACATCCCTATGATCTTTTAATTTGTGCCTAAAGGATTAATAACTGTTTGTCTAAGGAACCCAATGCAGACTTTATAAGAAGTTTTACTTCAAAAAAATGAGTCAAATAAACATTTTGCTTAATCTCTTTCTCCCTTCCTTTGTCATCCTCTTCATTCTATTTTGAGTGAGCACAGAAAGATGATTAATTCTATTCTCCAACCACACATGTGCTGGCATGTGCAGCACTTCAGCTTACAGGTAGAAATTGCTTGCAAGACAGCTGTAGGGGAAAAATACTTTGCTGTGCCTAGCAAAGGTGAACTGGGTTTCTAACACTTTTTTGCTCTGGAAGTTTTAATAGCATGCAAATGCAGGTAGCATGTGAATCTTGAATCTTTTGGTGAAACTTTTTTCTTCCTTCTTCCATCAAAACCAACTTTAGTTGGTGAAGAGAATATAGTGGATTACCTTGAACCCCCATCTCAGTCATGAAGCTCTCTAGATGATCTTAGACAGGGGTGCTGTCTGGCATTGGAAAAATGGTATCTTGTTAAATCTTAAAATGCAGAAGCTCCTCATAGTAACGTGCATATGTGTACCAATCTAAAATTGTATGGGGATTTCAAAATGAATATTATAAAAACAAATAGAATTTTTCAAGAACTGACCTTTGCTAGGAGGGAAAAAAACCCACAACAGCAACAGCAATATAACATATCCCAAAATAATACAGGAGGAGAGAGAAAGAGAGAGAGAAAGAGAAGTTTCTTTCAGAAAGGATCTATGAAGATTCTTCTCCTCCAAAAGACAAGGAAAGAGTTGCACATTGTATCTTGCTTATTTTGATAGCAAAGAGGTAGGTAAATTCCCAAGTTTGTTTATAAGGGAGCCCAATGAGTGCAATAGAGTCTATTCCTAAGTGAACATTGATTTCCTTGCAACAACCATTATAAAATCATCCCATTAATGTCATAACTATTGGAACAGGGAAGGGTGAGAATTTTTCTACTTGTTTTTTTTTTAAAAAATGAAATATTCCAAAATTTCACTTTTTTTTTTGATAAACAGGATGGATAAAAGTTTGCTTTTAAAAAAAAGTCAGAAAAAGTGAAAATGACCATTCATCTGCCCAGAGATTTGAGTGCTTAACTCTTAAAAAGGCTGTATTTGAATTCCTACGTATTCAACTAAGATTTGGGCAATGAATTAAGATTGCCATTCTTTTTTTGCCCCCTGATGGGTTCCTGACTGTAATCCTAACTCATTAGGACAGGCAAGTATAATACAATTATCTCCATATTGGAAATGTCTCTAGCTATTCAATTTGGCCAGTGCAATAATGAACAATTTCCTGCAGTTCATTTTGGAATAGAACTTACCAAAACATGCACATTCCTTCAGAGGTTTGGTGAATGTTAAAAATTGAAGAATATCAAGTATGGGAGAAAGAGAAAGTAACAGATTCTCCATGTTTACAATAGATGAGATCTTACTGAGCAATTTCCATATATCACAATCTGGTACTGTTTCCAGACTGTGAATGAATGAATGTACATTCTTAATACCCATGTGTACATCCGTAGGGTCTCTTGAATGAACTATGTCTCCTTGACATTGAGCCACTCTTAGTATAAATAACCTCTTTCTACAATGTAGAAGTCATTGCCTATCCAAAAGAGGGGATCCTGTGACATCTTAGTCCCTTTTGATCTTTCCCTCTGTTTGTGTTCCATTGCCACCCTGCCTCTCCTTTTCAGAGAAAGGACAACTAATGGCCTCTCGTGCCATTTGCAAAACAAAATGCTGACTTCCTGCTTGAGGAAAAGAAAGCTTAAGTGCAAATGTTCCCACAGGTCATCCTCCTAAAGTCCAATTTATTTAAACAGCTGTACATCAAAGTTGTTTTTTTAAAAAAAAAAAATTACCAAGCTCTTGTCTGGTTGGCAATGAGGCATTTTAAAGAATACACTCTAAAATGTCATAACATTTCACATTTAATCTGCACAAGGACATGTAAGCTGGCAAACGTTCCATGTAATGCAAGGACTGTATGAAGAATGATTTCACAACATAAATGGATGTTCTTTTTTTTTACACTGATTCATAGTTGGATGGACTGAGCAGAATGTAAGGATATAAAAATTGCTCAGCTGGACCAGTCCAAAGGCCTATCTAGCCAAACATTGTGTCTCCCACAGCGGCCAACCAAATGCCTAAGGAAAGCCCACAAGAAGATGCTCCACATGAGGGCCATAGCCTTCTCTGAGACACTGATATTCACAGATATTCCTCATTTGATCTTTCAGATACAGTGACTAGGGATATAATATTTCACTAGCTTTCTTCTCAAAGGAACCAACCTGTAGCTTTAGCTGTTTTCTTCTCACTGCAAGAAAGTCTTAAAACTTGTGCAGTTTTTGAATCCTCTTCTCGGTTTGAGACTTATTCTGCACAAAAAAATGGCACACAACTGTTTATGCAGAAAATAGAAATAAGCTTTGTTTTCTTCATGGAACAGGATGTGCAGAAAAGAAGCATTTTTACATAGAAGGTGATATTTGTTCACAGATTTATTTATTCACACTGTGAGGGAGCTGTTTTCTGCTCAAAACTACCATTTGTGATGCTTACGGAGAATAAGTTTCAATCCATGACAATTCTCATCTGTCCAGGATTCTTCTCACCATGAGTTCTCAACATTTGAGAAACAAATTTTTCAGCCATTTTTCAATTTTTTAAAAAATATTCTTCTCATTGATAACAGTGATCTTTGGTGGACTTATCCTATATATATTTGTTTAACACCAATACAAAGCCATCATTTTTTGGTGGTCATTGTGACATCCTGTAGTAGTAAATTTCATCATTTAGCCATGTCCTCTATCAAGAACTATTTCCTTTTAAAAAATGTCCTGAATCTCCCTTTCTTCACCCTTTTCTGGATGACCCCAAATAGTTCAGATCCTAGCGTTATAACAGAGATTCCATGGATCTCTGTCCATATTATCTTCTCAGTCCTTCTGAACTTGCATTGTCTTTCTAAATAAGAAATCTCCAAATACTGTGACTTTTCCTGATATGGAAAGTGATCACTGTATGTGAGATGAGAAATTCTGGTTTGTTTAGATCTATAAAGAGCAATGACAAAGGAAACTGAAAAGGGCCTGAGTCTAGTGCTATTCAGGTGTTCTCACTGAATGTTTTAATAAATGAGTGAAGAAGAGAGATAACACTGACCTTCTGTCCTGGTTTCCATCAGAGTTCAAATGTGGAGAATGACTTCATGAAAGAAAAATGCTCCTCTATCAATGGACTTATGTAAAGAGCTGAAATTACTGGAACATCAGCACCCCTATTCACACCATTTCTGTCCTACGCTGTTATAGTGCAATTATTCCATTTTCAACATCCTGTGGAATTCTGGGGGTTTGTAGTTTCTGAGGCCAAAGACCTCTCTGGCTGAGAATTCTAAACGCCCCTCCCTAAACCACAAACCTCAGGATTCCATAGGATGTTGAAAGTGGAATAATAGCACTAGAACACTGTCGTGCGGAAATGCCCTCAGAGTGCTGAATGGATGAATAAATGAATGAATGAACACACACACACACACACACACACACATAAGGAAGGAAGGAGAATATTCACATCACTCCCCTCACCTCTGATGCCTATGTTGTGTGGGGAGTTATTTTCTGAACATTTTTTAAGTGTGAAGGCTCTCCATGTTATTCAGAATACTGGAAAACTAGCATTCTAAGTAGTATGAAGAATCTCCATAAATACTGGAAGTTGTCCTCTTCAGAAGATCTGTCTCCATGCAAGGACAGTGATGGTAATGTGCAAGAAGCAGCTAAGGCCAGTGTTGTCCCTTTCCTATATTTATTCTTCACTACAGTTAATTCAGTGCACCCAAAGAGAGAGATACTTCCTGATCACATGCATAGCCTGCACAAATAGAGGAGGCTCTCCTCTTTAAAATTGTTCTCTATGGGTGGAGGGTCAATGGGAATGGATTGTTCAAGGGGATGGAGTTACCATACTCCACTTCCTCCTTATGTATTTACTGAAAGCATTGCACACACAGTCTTTCATTCTAGATGCAGACATGTGATATCTAAATATTGTCTTAAAGCATAATTTAAAAACCCTTCATGTTTTGCTTTTAGCAAATCTCTAGAAATTACTCTGTGACCTGGGGAGGTATGCTTGGCATCTCATTTGTACTCTTCCCCCCTCCACCAGGTTATACCTTTTCTATGAAGCCATTTTAGTTTGTATAACATAACAGTTTGCCCTTGTAATTAAAACTGTAATTGAAACTTTTATTTTCATTCTCTCATTATGACAACTGAATGTTAGTTTTATTGTATTTTATCTGGTAATAAACTAAGTATTATTTATATTTTTGTTAATTTTTATTGATTATTTAACAATATAACAATACACGACATTACAAAACACATAACACAATACCAAATACATAATAAACATATACTAACAAACTGCTATATATCATATATTCTTAAACTTAATCTATTCTACAATTAAATCATGAGTGCTCCCCACCACTGGGACCATTAGAGGTATAACCACTTTCATTCCCTTTAGGAAGTTCCATTCCCCTTCCAAAATTGTAATGATTGTTCAGTTGGTTTACTTCCTCCCCCCTTTACTAACGCATAACTGAGTATTATTTATATTACAGGCAGTCCTGAAATAGAACATGATGCAAAGCAGTATAGAAATGTTTTGAATAAATACTGCCAGAATAATCCAGATAGCATAGCCAGTGGTGATGCTCACGGGGGGATTCTGAGAGTCGTAGTCCAACTCTCTTTTCCAGGTTCTAAGAAATAGGAACATATGTCTAATCCCTGCAAGAGCTATCAATGAGAAATCAGACCTTCATGCACAACTGGTGGTGGAATTTTTAGCTGAAGAATATGGTAAAAACTATGTGAAGGAACTCATGTTACTAGATGTCATGGAAATAAGAGAAATCACACAGGAATGATGGGTACTACAGTAGTGGTAAAGTACATAAAGAAAGAAAATTTCATTTCTCAAGAGCAAAAATATAATGTATGAAGAGGGAAATCAATTTGTAAAGTGAATGGAACAAAATGAACACCCTTGATCTTAAAGTGAAAGAAGTTAATGAACAAAGATCTCTACAACTTTCCCAATCTTGTTGTAAGTGTAGCATAACCCACATGCCAATCTCAAGAGGCTGTAAACTTGTTTTATTGCCCTTCTGAGGTGCTACTGTGCCCAATTAGTTTGGTGTTACACTATTCTCTAATTAGCTGTGAAAAACACATCATAGTTAATTACACTGTACACTTTGGAAAAGACTGGAAATAATTAAGAGTGTTTCCTTTTATTCTGCTAGTTTAGAAAAGAACAGGCATTTCTTTAGCAGTATTCCAGAGAGTTTTACAGACCACAAATCAGATGGTTATGAACTGTTCTGAAATCCCAGAGCTCTGAAATTCCAAGACGCAGTGTGTTGTGCATTATCTACAGTAACATTAATCACGTTTAGCTCTTGGATTTATGTATACCTTACAGATTATCTATCTATCCAGGGCCTAACTTTCTACATGGGGGCTGAGGGCCAAGACACAGTATCAATCTCTCTTTCGTCCCCAGACCCTCTCCCAGGACTATAGAAGAGAGGAAGGTGACCTGTTGGAGTACCCCAAGGGATGGGAGGGACTTATCTCATGCTGCTAATGCTGCTAAAATTGAGAGTGGCTAGGATGTCTCTGCGAGGGAGGGAGGGCAGAACTGGTGGCAGAAACTGAATCAGGAGCAGCTGTGGAGAGACCAGGATCATATGGGATGGACAGTATTGCTAATGGAGGCTATTGTGGGCAGGAACTGGCGGCAGGGGAAATGGTGCATGATGTATCCCATTGCTTTATATTCCCAGGTACTGCCTACCCAGTCTGTCTGTCTCTCATCTTTTTATACCATTCTTCCTCCAAAGAGTTAATGGCAGCATAAAGCAAATTGTCCTATTGTATCTTCATAGCAGTCCTATGAAAAAGTGAAAAGAAATAATTTGTCCAGGTATTTTCATGGCTCGAGATGGCAGAAACTTGAATTCAAATCTTTCAGGACAAACAGTCCAATCACTGCTACGGCTGAGCTGTTAGGGGTCAGCCCTTCCATCAGAAGATCAGCAGTTTGTTAGAGTTAGTATCAAAATGAAGACAAATACCATCTGTGAAAGAGAACAGTCAGTGAATGAGATTATTTGTATGACCAAATCAGGAAGCATTTCCCCAGTGTTTAGTTGGCTACCTTTGCTATTGAATCAAATAGGATCATGACATTATCACATTCAAACCAATTAATATGATTCAGTCGATTTGAGTCACACTAGGGCCCTTTCCGCATGGGGGTGGGGAATGGCCGAAAACAGAGCTTACTGGCTTTGTTTTCCGGCCGGCCGAGTCCGTCGCCATGAGGAGCAGCGCGAGCTCATCGCTCCGCACTCCTCCGGCGTCCTAAATGGCAGCTTCCGGTTGGTGGAGGCTCTCCACCAACTGGAGAAGCTTGCCAACCGGAAGCCTGCCCCTGGCAGATCTGCACGCACGCACTTGCGCTCGCCTGCACATCTGCTCCAGAGCCGGGCAACAGAGCAGCACGGGGTTGCGTGCTCCATGCTTTTTAAAAACCTCTAAAAAGAGGTTTTTAAAAAATACGCTGAGCGACCAGTTCCGGTCACTCCGGAGTGGACTGAGGTATGGAACTACAAAAAGTAGTCCGCCCCAGTCCACTCTACGGTGCAGAAGACCTCCGTTGGAGGTCACTCTGCTCCGTTTAAATAGCCCGGTGTGGAAAAGGCCTAGGACAGAGGGTGGGAGTAACATCTAAGGGCCAGTGGGCATTTTGCTCCCCTCCTGAACCTAAGTGGACTAGACATCCCACTAATACCACCAATCCCCAAAGAATCCATTCAGCCAAAAGTGAGAATTGTATCCCCAGGAGCCTGTGGAAGGTGCAAATAGTTGCTTAACATTAATTTCTATATTTTTGGGATAAAGCAACAAAGTAATTTCCTTAAGCTCTGAGTAAGAAGCTATCTAGATATACTATCTGTGTCACCCTTCTAGCTGCTTTGTGAGTGATAATTACTACTTTTTTATGGTATGTCAGGATCCTTTTTGTTTATTGAAAGCACCCTATTTCCTTCTTTTGATTCATTTGTCTGCTTTTGAAATTTACCTTTTAGAGAAACCAGTTTTCTAGGTGCCAATACATTTGCGCTATTCATAAGAGCAGTATATTTTGGTTAATTTATAGGCACCTTTGTTTGTGATGCAGGTGGTGATGATAGGTGTGAGTATCTCATCACCATGTTCCCATTGTGTTTCCCTTTGTGTTTTCTGTTTGCAGTCCTCAAGTTCACAGTTCTTCTCCATTTCTCCTCTATTGTTAATGTATTTCACATTTTTTAAAATTCTGCAAGATTAGTGCTAATTCAGCTGATTGCAATGGAGTACTAGCAGGAGGGAAATGAAAAGATTTGCATAAAAAAAAATTGCAAGCTGCAAAACAAAACTTCCCTTATATCATGTGATCATGTGAAGAACTTCCCTTATATGTTTCAAGTTAATCTCCTCCTTATTCTGGCATTTGCTGATTCTTGATACTTCCTCCCTCTATAGCTCATAATTTTTTACCCCCACTCCTAGACATATTCTACCTTAAAACCTGTCCCTCCTTTTCTTTTCTATTACTTCCTTCTTTCTTTCTTTCTTTCTTTCTTTCTTTCTTTCTTTCTTTCTTTCTTTCTTTCTTTTCACTTTTTATAGGGTATATACAGTATGTATAGTAAGTCACTATACTTGTGTTATGTTACTGTGGTGGTATCTCTTTGTGTGTAGGAGGGAAAATTTTGGCCCTTTCCACATGAGGCAAGGGAATCGCTCCGTGCCGTTACCTACTGCTTCCTCTGGGGCCTGAAGCAATGCGGACTGTCCCTGAAGCCCTTCCGCAGGGCTCCTCCTTGGCCCAGGATGAATCGGAGCAGTGAGAGGTCTGTAGATCCGCACTGCTCCAGCTTCCAAAATGGCGGCTTCCGGCTTCCAAAATGGCGGCTTCCGGCTTCCAAAATGGCGGCTTCCGGTTGGTTGTGGGTCCCGACCAACCGCTGAAGCTCACCACACCTAAAGCCCGCCCTCCGCAGATCGCAGACTTGCATTGGTGCGACCCTGTGAATCTGCACAAGGGAGCAGGAATGCAATAATGCGTTCCAGGAAAATAAAGGTCTGTTTTTTGCGGTCTTTAAAAAACACGCTGGAGGACCACTTAGGGTCATTTTGGAGCAGACTGAGGTGCAGATCTCTGGTAAGTAGTCCATTCCTAGTCCGCTCCAAGGTGCAGACGACCTCCGTAAGAGGATGCACTGCCCCGTTCTAATTGCCTGGTGTGGAAAGGTCCTTTGGGTTGGTCTATTTTATATGAAAACTCAATAAAAATATTTTTATCAAAACCTCTGCCCCATTCCCTTCCATTCTGCAGGATGTATACAAATACCAGGATCTTCCTTTCTCCTTTTTCTCCTCCATGTTTTGGAGTATGGGCCCTTCATAGAATCAGAAATGTGTTCATCATGTAATTTATGGATGTGGACAATATGTTAATTTTACAGAGAAACACGTAGCTAAGTTAACTGAAATTAATATTTTCATTTGATGTTATGAAAAATCATAGAATCATAAAGCTAGAAGAGACCACAAGGGCCATTAAGGACAAACCTCTGATATGCACAAATACATCATCAGAGCATTTCCAACAGATGGCCATGCAGCTTCTGTTTAAAAACCTCTAAAGAATGAGACTCCACCACACTCAGAGCCAGCGTATTCCACTGTTGAACTGTTCTTACTGGCAGGAAGTTCTTGCTAATATTCAGACGTCATCACTTTTCTTGAACTTTGAGATCGTAGTTCCATGTCCTAGTCTCTGGAGCAGCAAAAAACAAGCTTGCTCTATTCTCCATGTGACATCCCTTAAAATATTTAAACATAGCTATCATGCTACCCTTTAACTTTTTCTTCTCCAGGCTAAATATATCCAGCTCTTTAAGCCGCTCCTCACAGGACACAGTTTCTAGGTAATCCTCTTCTGGACACTTTCCAGCTTATCAGTATCCTTCCTGAACGGTGGTGCCCAGAACTGGACACAGGATTCCAGGTGGGGTCTGACCAATGTAGAACAGCCCAGCAGAATCACATTGGCTTTTTTAGCTGCCACCTCACACTGCTGACAAATGTTCAACTTGTGGTCTACTACAACTCCTAGACCCCATTCACGTGTACTGTGGTCAAGCCAGGTGTCACCCATCTTATATCCATGCATTTCATTTTTTCTGATCAAGTGTTGTACTTTACACTTCTCTCTGTTGAAATACATTTTGTTAGTTTTGGCCCAGCTCTTTAATTTGTTAAGGTCATTTTGAATTCTGATCCTGTCCTCTGGAGTCTTAGCTACCCCTCCTACTTTGGTGTCATCTGGAAATTTGATAAGAATGCCTCTATTCCCTCATTCAAACAAAGATGTTGAATAAGACTGGTCCTGGTACAGAACTCTGTGTCACCTCACTAGTCACTACTCTCCAGGATGAAGAGGAGCTATTGGTGAGCACCCTTTGGGTTTGGTTGGCCAACCAGTTACAAATCCATCTAACAGTAGCATTGATTAGCCCACATTTTACTAGCTTGTTTGCAAGAATATAACGGGGGACCTTGTCAAAGGCCTGACTGAAATCAAGATATGCTATATCACAGTATTCCCTTCATCTAGTAACACTCTCTCTCTCTCTCTCTCTCTCTGTATATATACATACATACATACATACATACATTTATATATATATATAAATAAAAGAGATCAGATTAATCTGGCATGACTTATTTTTGAGAAACCCATGTTGACCTGTAGTGATCACCACATTCCTTTCTAAGTGCTTATAAGCTTTCTAATGATTTGCTGTACAATCTTTCCAGGTATTGATGTCAGACTAACTGGATGGTAATTGTTGTGGTCCTCCTTTTTTCCCTTTTTAAAGACAGGGACAATATTTGTCTCCAGTCTGCTGGGACTTCTCCTATTCTCCAGAAATTCTCAAAGATTATTGCCAGGAGTTCTCAGATTACTTCTTCCAATTCTTTAAATACCTTGGAGGTAGTTCATCTAGCCCTGGAGACTTGAATTCACCTGTACTATCTCATTACCTAGGTTGTGCTGTATTTCTCCTACCATATCATCTGTTCCATTTTCCCCAGGTTGACCACTGTTTTCCTTTCAGGAAAAGACCAAGGCAAAGAAGCTGTTGAGTAGTTCTACCTTTTCTCTGTTCTCTGTTAGCATTTCACCATTTTATTCATGCAAAGGTCCTGACATTTCCTTGTTCTTTCTTTTGCTATGGACATAACTCCAAAATACCCTTCTTATTCTTTTTAACTTATCTAGCAAGCCTGAGCTCATTCTGCACTTTAGCTTTTCTGACTTTCTCCCCATGCTTGCTGTCTATTTCTTTGAATTCCTCTTTGGTGATTTTCCCTTTTTTCCATTTCTCGTGCATGTTCCTTTTAAATCTTAGATCAGATGAAAGTTCTTTAGATATCCATGCCAGATTCTTTAGATATCTTCCATTTTCCTCCTTGCTGGAATTGTTTGAAATTGTGCCTAAAATATCTTACTTTTAAGAAACTCCCATCCATCATGAACTCCATTTTTTTTAAGTATTCCTGACCATGGGATCATTCCCAGTATTTCCCTAAGTTTATTGAAATCAGCTTACTTAAAGTCTAGAATGCATGTCCAATGATGCTTGGCTTCCTCTTTCTGCTTTATAATGAACTCCAGGAGAACATGGCCACTTCCACCCAAGGATCCTGCCATCTCAACCACATTAACCAGACTATCATTGTTGGTTAGGATTGTTATCCTAAGGCATGGGGGGCATTGGGGTCCACCTCAAATTCCAGCATCTCCTTGGATTTGGGGAAATTATAGCTCAAAGGAGACTTGTGAGAGGAGGGTAACGATAGGATCTTTTCACCTGTGTACACCAGTACTAAATGTACAGAGGACTCCAGTTAACAAAATATTTTATTTGAATTGACAAATACATGAGATATCAGACACTCTTACAAACTATACAAGGTTATCAGAAAGTGATGCAAGAAGGTTTGGATAGAGAGAGCTTGGGAAGAAAGGGGGATAGTTACCAGTCCTGAAGAAGGGGTCACAACAGAGTGGCTCAGATTGCATCTGAGAGTAGCATGGAGGAATGGCGGTCTGGGGCAGCACATGCCACCAACTACAATTGGCTGGGGTTGAAGATAGGGTTTTTATACCCTATTTCACAGACTAAAGGAGTGGGTTGACAAAGCCGTAATCGCTTTCCCTCAGGATTGACAAAGGGGTCTGGAATGGGCTGCTTGCTTAGCTCCTGACTGATAAAACATTGATGGGAATCATGATGATCTCTTAATGTTTGGTCAGGTAGGGTGTATAGGTAAGATCTCCATAGGGTAAGATTGAGGATGATCTCTGATTGCTCACCAATCTGAGCAGTTAATCTTTCATTAGAATCAAAAATGCCAAGAACCTAAAGTGGTGGAGGAATTAGCACAAACCCATCAGTGTTGGGTTTTCCACATAATCCCATGTGAACTTTCATGACCACATCTCCAACCTTGCATGGCCCCGAACATATTCTCCAGCCAGCATAGCCCCAATAGTATTCTCCAATCATTAATAAGTTCAATTTATGAAAAACTGCATATCTCATAGGAAGGAAGGTAGTATATGGTAACAGAATAACATCTAAAATAGCTATTTCCCTTGTTCCCTCTGCTACCTTCTGGACTATGAAATTGTCTTCAAGGCAAATGAGAAATGTGTTGGACCGCATGCTCTTGGCAGAGTTTGATTTCCAAGAAATATCAAGATAGTTGAAATCTCCCGTTACTACTATAACTCTCCTTTCTGAATATTTTGTCATCACTTCCAGGAAGGAATCATCTAAGTCCCCAGTCCAGCTTGGGAGTTTGTAATAGACCCTCACAATGACATCACTGTTGTTTCTCTTCCCTTTAATTTTTACCTAGATGCTCCCAAGCTGATTTCCAGGATTTCAATCACAAGTGTAAATGTCCCTGACATATAGTGCTACTCATCTTCCTTCTCTGTTTGGTCTATTTCTCTAAAATTGGTTATACTCTTCTTTTGGTACATTGCCAATCATGAGACTCATTCTGCCACATTTCAGTGATGCCTACTTTATCATATTTACTTTCCTGTGCTACAAGTTCATGTTCATCCTGTTTATTTCCCATGTTCTGTTCATTAGTGTAGAGGCATCTGAGACCATGGGTCACTCCCCCAGCTGGTTATTTAAGTTTCTTTCCCTCCCAGTGTTGGGTTCCTATACTGTTTATCCCATTCTCCCTATAAGATTTGGATTATTATCTCCAGCACTTGATGAACTCCTGCTCTCAAGAATAATGTCTCCCCCCCACCCAACTAATAACTCAGTTTTAAGGACTCCTAGTAGCAAAAATATTCCTGCCATCTTCTATGAGGTGCAACCCATCACTTGCCAGAAGTCAAGCTTCATGAAACTGTGGACCATGGTCTAAGAAGTCAAATTGTTCTCGGTTGCACCATCTGCGTCATTTTGAAGTCATTTTGATCTTCCAGCTTTATAAAGTATCCAGTGGGGTAGCTCAACGTCTAGAGCAGAATCTTCCTTAAGCAGTGGTTCTCAAACTTTTTAGCCCTGTGATTCCCTTTACATCTACATGTGGATGTTGTGCCCCTCAGATCAACATAGTATGAGAATGAAAATATTTTGTTTAGTTTAGTATCCGTATTTTTATTCACACATATTTTAACATTTTAAAAGAAGATAACATTATTCAAATTAGTTTTATTTGGAGTTTTTAAATACATTCAATACCTAACTCAACACAATCACTCACGTAATGTTTGCTGATGTGACTTTTCTCAGGTAACTTAATGTAATAGATGTGCTTGCTTCAGAGTGCAAAATTTACTAAAATGAGGAGTAATATTAGAAAAAGTAACTCTCAGTTCTCTGATGACATCAACTCTTGCACAATGTTAACCCTTCATAGCATAAACAGGGAAGACACTTTGTGTCACTCTTTTTGCAGGGACCAGTCAGTCCGCTATGATGCACAAACACGCAAGCGCTCACGCACATGCGCGCGCGCACACACACACACACAGACAGGCTTGCCCTTCTTTTTCACATTTGCTGAATGCACATGCTGATTTTCCTTGTGCTCCTCCCAGCATCTGTTACACCCTCGCTTAGATTCATACCCCTCAATTTGAGAACCACTATTGTAAATAGTCAAAATTGTGGTTAAAGGGCCTCAGTAACTGCCCTTCCTCCTCTTAATGTGGTTTGTCTGGTCCAAGTACTGGTCTGAGTGACTGGTGTCACCATGCTTGCTTAGAATCCTGATAGGTATTGCTTGGATCTGCTCTGCTGATGCATTTATTGTGCTACACTTGATGGTGCCTGTATTGTGTGTGAAGCTGGAAAGTTGCTATTTTGAACAACAGGCCCTAGAATCTCTCATCCTCCGTGGTCATTGGACATAGTGGCTGAAGAGGACTCTGGGAGTTGTAGTCCAAGATCTGATATGGTCTTCCATGCTTCAAGCAGGAAGCTTACATTTTATTTTGGGTCGTTTTTAAGGCTTGACAACTATATTTAATGCATTATTTCTTTCTATCTTTAATTTAAAAACCTATATTTAAAAAAAATAATAAAACTGCTCTGTTGATGGATGAGAAGGAAGGTGGTAACCATATTTGTGAAGTTATTGCTGCATGCCATTTGTTGTCATCACCTATGTATTTTCCTCCATTCAGATCAAGACATTTCAAAAATTTGTAATTGGTTCTCCTTCACACCTCAACCTAGAGTATTTTGCCTGGACCGAACATGGTAAAGGGACTTTTCCAAATGACCCTTGATGCTCTCCAACTGTTTTGTTGGTCTTTATCACTTTGGTGCCTGAAAGTAAGAGGTGATTACTAAGAAAGTGTGCTTTCAGTATGCTCTAGATTCCCCTATAGATTCTGGTGTTTGGTGGTTAGCTATGGATAGCTGTGTTTTAATTACTCCCTGCCCCCTTACAATGCTGATGTGCTGACTAGAATGGAGTCGTTAGCTGTTCCATGAATTCCATGGAGCGTTGAGATTGGATTCAGGTCTGCATACTTGTTTATGTCAGAGCAATTAAAAAAAACCAGGAGAGATAAATGGAAAAATTAGAAATCAATCACTTATTCATTAAGCATTTCAAGTTAGTCTTAACAGCTCTGGCAGTTTTGGAAGATGTGAACATTTATTCCTTGTGAATGAAGTAAATAATGCAAGACAAAAAGAAAAGATAGGCCGGTTTCAACTTGCCTGTAAGAGTGAAACAGAACAAAATGATACTAGGTTGCTGGTGATCTAAAACATTTCAAATCATCCTTTATCCTTTAGAGAAATGACAAGCAAGATTATCAACCAGAAACGTGTTCCCTCTCCTTATTTAAAATTTTCATTTCTTGTTTAATCTGATTTTTTATTTCATGCTTTGTCAACAGTATTAAACAAAAATGAAAACCAAACCTGAAACAAATTGTACATCTGTTTGTGATTCAAACTTGCCCCCAAACAGAATAAATGCATTATCTGGAGAATTTGTAATGCTCTCCTTAACAGTCTCTAGCTCCTTTCCATTCATTCTGGTGATCTATTCCTCTCTGCAGAGGCAGAACAAGGGAAAGTGTTGGAGAGGGCAGGGGGAAAATGGATAGAAGCTCATTGGTAAGCAAGCACAGTATATGAGATTACAAAATGTGTTTCACTGTTTACACGGCATGGAAATTAAGTCACAGGGCTGGTCTGAGATATTTCCCTGTCTGAAGTAGAGCAATAAATGATCCCCGCCCAAGTCAAGATGCATTATACGTAAAGCCAGATAAGTTCTTTTGGAACACAAGGCGGAAAATTTCTCCAGCATCTCTCTCCAGCTATTATGTCAAAATAAATTTGAAGTAAACATTCCAGACACAGAAGCACATTGTCTGAAGGCCAGAGCTTGTCTCCTAAACCTGGGCTATGAGAATGTAGTCAGTGAAACAGTAGTGCATGAGTATCCCATCAAAGAGAAAGAGAGAAGGAGTTAAAGGGAACTAAAAGGACTAGCACACTTTTGGTATAAAAACGAATTAGAATATAAAAGGGGCATGCAATAATACAATGTAAAGCAATGAAATTGATACTGAAAATCAATACAATGAAATCGAGACATAATAAATCATAGAATCATAGAGCTGGAAGAGACCTCAGGTGCCATCGAGTCCAACCCCCTGCTATGCAGGAACACCCATCAAAGCATTCCCAACAGATGGCTATCCAGCCTCTGCTTAAAAACCTCCAAAGAAGGAGACTCCACCACACTCTGAGGCAGCATATTCCATTGCCAGAGAGCTCTGACTGTCAGGAAGTTCTTCCTGAGCTTCAGGTGGAATCTCCTTTCCCACAGCTTGAATCCATTGCTCCTTGTCCTAGTCTCTGGAGCAGCAGAACAAGCCCTCTCCCTCCTCAACATGACATCCCTTCAAATATTTAAATGTGGCTATCATGTCCCCTCTTAATCTTCTCTTCTGCAGACTAAACATACCCAGCTCCCTAAGCCGTTCCTCATAGGACATGGCTTCCAGACCCTTCACCATTTTAGTCACCCTTCTCTGGACAGGTTGTTGATACCCTTCCTGAATTGAGGTGCCCAGAATTGGACACAGTAGTCCAAATGAGGCCTAACCAATGCAGAATAGAGTGGTACCATTACCTCTCTTGATCTAGACACCATACTCTTATTGATGCAAGCAAGAATTGCATTGGCTTTCTTGGCTGCCGCATCACACTGCTGACTCATGTTCAGCTTGTGATCTACCAAGATTCTTAGGTCCCTTTCATATGTACTACTATCCACCCATGTGCCCCCCATCCTATATTTGTGCATTTCATTTTTTTTTTTCTGCCTAAGTGAATATTTGTACATTTCTCTCTGTTGAAATTCATTTTATTAGCTTTGGCCCAGCTCTCCAATCTGTCAAGGTCATTTTGAAATTTGATCCTGTCCTCTGGGGTATTAGCAACCCCTCCCAATTTGGTGTCATCTTCAAATTTGATCAGCATGCCCTCCACTCCTTCATCCAAGTCATTGATGAAGATATTGAATAGCACTGGGCCCAGGACAGAACCCTGTGGTACCCCATGAGTCACTTCTCTCCAGGATGAAAAGCAGCCATTGCGAGCACCCTTTGGGTTCGGTCGCTCGACCAATTACCAATCCACCTAACAGCAGCCCTGTCCAGCCCACATTTTACTAAATTCTTTGCTATCCAGCCAGCTAAATGTATCAACGCATTGCAATACAAGGAAATCAGTAAATGATACGATCAAATCAATACAGTGAAAAATCATAACATCAGCAATGAAATCAATGCAGTGAAAATCAATGCAATGAAATCAGTCCATAATCTGAATGCAGCATACTTGAATCCTTATTAGCAATTTGCAAATTCTGCTTAATTCCACTGATCTCACTCCCAATGTGTGATCGCACAGAGATTGTGTGTGGAATCCTATATCTTAGAGCAGAAAAATCCAGCTTTAGCAGGAGGTAATGAGAACCAGCATAGTGTTGCAGTTTGAGTGTTGGAGTTCAACTCTGGAGACCAGGGTTCAATCCCCTGCTTTGCCACAGAAAACCACTAGCTGATCGTAGGCATGTCACGCACTGTCAGCCCCAGAAAAAAACATGATAGGTTTGCTTTAGGGTCACCATAAGTTGGAAATTATTTGAAGGCATACAACAACAACAACAACAACAACAACAACAACAACAACACAAAGGAAGAAATAAGTGCATAGAACTCCAGTTGAAGAAGGCAAGGTGTAATATTATTATTGGCAAACTGACGGGAGTAACCTCTGACCCTGAAAAGAGTATGTTCCAATGTAACACATCACTTGTTATTGGTTGCTTTTGAAGGTAAGGGACCATTAACTATAGTAATAGCAGCAATAGTAGTTACATTTCTATATCGCTTATCAGTGCAAAACATTCCCTAAACGGTTTACAATGTGTTTAGATAATTGCCCCCAATAAACTGGGTACTCATTTTACCGAGCTATGGAAGGCAACCTGGAGCCCTGCAGGGTCAAGCTCACAACATTGTGGCTGCATTACCGGCATTTAACTACTGTGCCACCAGGACACATAGCTATATTATCTTTTCCTCTGAAACAACAGAACAAGAGGATAAATATTTTTCCTCCTACATGAAAATGATGTGGCATTACTCACTACCCCCACATAGCATACCAACCTCCAGGATACACATGCAGCTTTTCTGAAAGTCTAATAGCACTTTGGAAAACTTCCTAGATATTATAATGATGTAGTTTCTGGGAGCATGAGCAGTAGCCTTACAGTAGCCTAGCTTGATAGGTTTCTAGAGTGCTTGCACTGTCCGATATCACACTAGTATCAAAGCCAGGATGGTTCATGGAGTGCTACTAGGCTTTTGAAAGAAAGATACATGCTCTATGACTACACTACAAAGAGAAAGTTGGCTTTCAGAGAGGCTGGCTGTACCAGTTGAAAGGTGGGGATTCTAACTTGAACTGGGAAAACCTAGTACAGTCATTGAAACAGTGAATTTGAAACACATTTTCCAGAGACAGAAATGGTAATGGTAATAAATCCAGATGGTGTGTTTGCCAAACAAGTAGTACAACAGTGCTTTCAAGCATAATGTTCAAGTTCTGACTATTATGTAAAGAAGTATTTTAACATTTTGTATCTAAAGCAATCATGCTGCCTTTTGTATTATCTTCCTTTCATGTTGTTGCTTTGTGTCCTCAAGTTGTTTCTGACTTATGATTACCCTAAAGCAAACCTATCATGGGGTTTTCTAGGCAAGATTTATGCAGAGGGGCGTTGCCTTTGCCTTCCTTTGAGGCTGAGAGAGTATGACTTGCCCAATGTCACCTAGTGGGTTTCTATGGCTGAGCAGGGATTTGGATTCTGGTCTCCAGAGTTGTTGTCCAATGCTCAAACAAGTACACCACACTGGCCTTCCTTTCATATTAAGACTGAATTTTTTTTTAACTTGTTCAGCTTCTAAAAGGATATCTGTCCTATAGATTGACACTGGTTCAATAGTGACTCTGCCTTGCAGAGTAATTCTGGGAACTACTGTTTGTCTGTGTACTTGTATAAGCCTGTGCACAGTCGGAGCCTTAGAGAATATTCAGTGTCTCACAAAACTGCAGTTCCAAAAACTACAATTGGGAAACCATGATAACTTAAGTGGCATAGTGTTGCCCCCTTGGTAAACCCTGTCCCGGGCCTACAACTTTGATATAAAATTAATTTAAACCACCCGAGAGGTCACCCGGATGTGCATGTAGGCAATAACAGTCGTATGATTGAACGACACAGGTCAGGCCAGTAAACTCCCCAGTCATGTAGCCACAGGAGACCTCATGTTGTGATAACCCACAGTTGACAAAAAGTCATCAACCTTTAAGGAGTCAACTTGAAGGGAGTAAGAGTATTCCCATAAAGTTGGGCACTGGAAGCAATAAAATCTTATCAAATCGATCTCCAGAAATTCACACTGCAGCCTCAAAGCGGCAGAAGATCCTGTTACTTGGATGACACCTTGTTATCTTTCGATGTCAAAGAAAGTGTCAGGTGTGGAGTTGTTTTCCTTTGCTGTTCCCTTTTGTCCTCCCCGGGAGAGGATTTGCCTTCAAAGTAAATTTTTCAAACAAATAGTCCCTGTTTTTGGACTAGAAGAGGAGGGAAAGAGAGAAGAGACGATGCCTCCTGGTCATACCAACTGACCGCCCCCCCCGCCCCGATAGCCGTGCGATCTCCTCAGTGTCTCTTCACTGAGTTCCATTTCTTTCGCTGCTTCCCAGACCAAGGACTTCAGGAAAAGGTGCACTATTGCCCAAACTACGAATCCTTCAACAATCCCTCTATCTTATTTCCACTCTTTTTTTCTTTTAGTCCTTGGATATGTGTGTGTGTGTGTTTGCATTGATGAGAGCTATTACTGTTCAATAAAGTCATTCATTGGACCTTTTTGTGTGATTTTTCACTGAGTCTGACCCCGTAAAAACTGGGTAAAAGATCTCGCTAGGTTACCCTGCCTCTCGCATTGATGTTGCTTGTGCTCCATTGAGGTTACTTTCCCCATCATTTGGAGCATATTGAGGTGTCCCTCTGGGACCCCCAGATTTTCAGGGTAAAATAGTACCAGTATAAGTTACTGATATTGTAAATATATGTACATATATGCACACAAATTAATAAATGTGAACTTTGATAGCTAGATCCTAAATATACTTTTATTCTTTCACAGATGTATCTGATAACTTTAAACAACATTCTTCATCTGTTTGATAGCTGATCTTCTCAAATCTAGAAACTGTGTGCAATGTGTGTAATCAACAATCCAAGATCGCAAGAGGAGAAAATGGCTGCAGTGGCCAAGGTCAATGTTTCGACACTTCTACAACAAATACTTTATGATTCCCCACCCCCAACCAATCCAGAAATATATTATTTTCAGCTAGTGTACCATCAACAGAGGCAATATTTCAGGGCTAGCTGGTAGAATAATAAACAATTCTTTTTTAAATCGCCAAATAGTGCACATTGTTTGCTCTGTCTATTGAAGATTAATACTGAAATGATTCTGACTTGCATGTGAACTGGCTAAGCCTTTAAATTAACTATCTTTACATACTGGAAAAGATGTTTTGCTGTCTTGTGCTTTGCTGCAGCCCAGGTGTCTGGTTTCTCAAGGGACCGCTAAAGAGAGATTCATGGTCGTTCCTTATCTAAAACCAAAAGTAAACTCAGACAGACTCAGACATCATCTGTATTGCAAAAGGCCCCATTTGACTAATCGCTGCTGTAGACCATTCCCATAAAAATCAGTGTTATTCATGCATGCTGCATAGCAAAAGATAGCACGTGTCTAACCTCTGATCTCCCAGCTGTCCGGAGCAAGCTGGACCTATGCTGACCTGCCTGGATCATCACTTCCTCTCTGGAGCTGTAACAGAGGGGTTTCTCTTCCTAAGTAAACAGCAGAAGGCCTCACCTGCTTCCTGAGTCACCCTGCAATCTCTGGGTGCTCCCATCTCTATTTTTACAGCTTGTCTCAAGGTCCCTTGCATTAAAGGTGGGGAGGGTTGGCGTGAGCCAACTTAAAGCCAATGCAGGGATGTCATCTGATAAATTCAAGCCTGCTTATATAGTTATCTCAGGCCACAGGAGTCTATGCTTCCTGAGATCTTTTTGGAAAGGCTTGTAAGGCAGACTTCACGCATAAGGGCTCCATTTGATCCCAGCAGGGAAATGGATGGCTGTATTAGCATACTGGAACAGGTGTGTTCTCATCTGGTACAAATGGGTACAGCTCTGTTGCAAACAACAGCACCTGGCTGATTTATGTCACCTGTGGATCTGGCAGGAATTTAATCATAATGGTGTGGATAGTCACTGAGATGCTAATGCTCCATCTGGTCACAGTTTCTTTTCTTTCTTTTGCTTTTGTTTCAGACATGCAGGGTGGAAAGAGGAGGGATGTCATGTGTTCATAAACGGCTGTGAGCTCCTTTCAACCCTCTGCAAGCTGCTGCTACTCTCCTTTTTGGGAAATTTTCCAGAAAAGGACTAACCTGCAAGGCATAATTCCCTTGGGCAAAAGCAAACAGAAGGAGATCTATATTAGCCAGCCATAAAACTGATAAGCCATCCTTTCAGATACTGGCAAATGCTAGCCAAAGGATATTACTAAAATGGAAAATGCATTCTACGCTACTAGGAGAGAGATTCAAATGACTGATGGTCTGGTTTAAACTAGATTGTAAACATTTCACATTCACATTTGTTTGTGTGTACATGCATATGAAAACATCTCTGATTGGTTTCTTGACCACTTGATCTTTTCCTCAACTTCCAAGCTCTGTTCCACATTCACATTCTACTCCTCTCATTTCTAGATCCTGAGTGAAAGTTTTGTCCAGCCCACTTTCTCCTTGGTTGTTACTGCAGTTCTGTCACCCTTGTTCTCTGGTTCCTTGGAGTTAGAATGCCTTTTCTCTTCTCTTTTACACCCTTATGCAGTTGCAACAGTCCTTCTTGCACACTAAAAATTGTCAATTTTGTCAATGCATGATGAAATCTATGGATGAAGGCTGAAATCCAGTTGGTTATCTAGAATTAGGCTAGAGCCAGTCAATGAATTGTTGAATGGTAAGCAAATACACAGGCAAACCCCATTGATTCAATGGGTCTACTTTAGATAGTACTAGCAACAAAATTCAGGCATATATTTTAGTGGGAAAACAGAACACAGACTGTGTGGATACTGCTGTAGAACATGGCAACAATGTCCACAGTTGTTTTACAGCATATTCCAGAGGGATTTGTTCCAAGTAGATGTTACTTTATCTATTACTCACATTATATGTTGCATTGTCCATGTGAATACAAGCCTGAGGTCAACTTGGATGCATTGTAAGAAGGAAAATGTTAATTGATCTAAGCTATGAAACAAAATTAGCCTCCTCCAAATGTTGCTGTTGTTGACTTTATTTATAGTGCCCCTTTTCCCCATAACTGGGACTCAAGGTGGTACAATGACTACAATATTGTTAAAAGCATGCAGAAGATTAACGTTACATTAGAATTAAACTATTAGCAATATTTAAACTATTTTGAAACTTAAAACTGATTTAAAAAGCAATTAAAAATAGTACCATCAAAAAAATACAGCACCCTTTTAAAATCCCTTCCCTTAAAAACCTTCAGTTCTAAAACCTTGTAGAAATCAAAAAGTAGTTACTAGTCAACAGAAGAGCAGAAAGAAAGAGACCATTCTAACTTCTCTAGGAAATTGGTTCCAGAGTCTAGGAGTAGCCACAGAGAAGGCCCCGTTCACTGTAATCACCAGCTGTACTTATCAATAGAATGGAACGGAAAGAAGGGCCTCTTCTAAATATCTTAAGGTAGACTCATACAGAGAGATGTGATCTGAGAGATAGCCCATACCTAATGTGTATGGAGTTTTAGAGGTCATGACCAGCACTTTGAATTGTGCCCCAAAATAGACAGGCAGCCAAGGATGCTGTTGTAGCAGAGGAGTTGTACCAGCCCCAGTTAACAATCTGGCTGTTGGTAGTTCATACCAACTAATTTATATATTTTATGTTATTTATATCCTGTCTTTCTCCCAACATGGGATCTAAGTTGGTATACAACCTTTGCAAAAGTTTCTGAACACTCTTCAAAAGTACCCCCACACAGAGGCCATTCCAATAATTCAGATGGGATGTAACTAAGCTGTGGATCACTATGGCCAGATCAGATGTCTCCAGGAATGAGTGCAGTTCACACACTAGCTTTAAGTGTACATAACCACTCCTGGCCACAACTGAAACCTGGGATTGCAAGTTGAAAACTGAGTCCAGGTGTACACCCAAACTACAAACATACTTCTTCACAAGGAGTATAACCCCACCCACCACAGATGGAATCCCTTGTTTGCCTTTAAACTGAGCAGAAGCACCTCTGTCCTGTCTGGATTAAGTCTTATTTTGTTTGCTCTTATCCAGTCCATGACTGATGCCAAACACTAGTTTAGAACAAAAACGGCTTCCTTGGATTTTGTTGAAAAGGTAAAGTAGAATTGCATACCCATCAACATTTCACAGATGAAAACTGGGACACATACAATCAAGCAACATCAGAATGTGGTCAAGATGTAAAAAGTTATTAATGAGTAAGAACACACAAGTTAGGAGATACTGTAGCAGTTTGGTTTTGCCTGAGCCTTGCCTCAGGAAGGGCAAGACTCCACCCCATCTTCTCCTCTCATTTCCCAGTGTGTTAATTGAATGCAAACTACTCTGGTACTTTGAATTCAGTTTGCAGCCACTAAAGTAAGCTGGGGACAAAAGGGGAAAGTGAAAGGAGGCTGAAGAAACTTTCACATTTTAAAAGGAGCTTTTAAAAAATGGGATGGCAAAGAATTAATTGGAATCTCTCAGGCAAATCAGGACAGTTGGACAGTATGGAATTGAGTGTCATCATCACAGTGGTGTACCAAATCAAAAGCTCTAGAGAGTCTCTCCAAATGATTTCATGTAAATGTTGACTAGCTGTGGCGGTGGGGCAGAGATCTGAAGGATTCCATATGTCAATGGCCAAGGAATTGACCAGGAATCTCCTAACACCACCTCTTGGGTTTGCTTTGAACTTCTGTACCAGCAAGGAAAAGATCCAGTGGTTCTGTCAAAATAATATACCCAGTACAATTTTTGCTTGTCCCACCCCTAGTAAAATCAAACAGAGAATTCATATCATTAATACAAAATGGCATCCAACTGTAGTGATGTGAAGTCTCAGAGCAAAAGCTGCCCTGCTTATCTTCAATGGGAAAGTTGTCACGATGTCAGAAATCCTGTGTTTCGCGAACAGCATTTGAAGATAATTATGAGTGGCCTTTCTTATTCCATTTGAACCATATGTTGGGATATAAAAAAAAGTCTTGGATTAAAAAGTAATTGAAATCCAGTTGAGATAACTCTTTAGTGTTTTACTGGGCCCTCGATGATCTGTAGAAACTCAAATATTTGTTCTGAAAAAGCAAATTCCAAAGAACATCCGTCATTATGATTTTTCATGCTGCCAGAGAGCTCTGGAGCAAGAGGCTGACTGTCAAAGCCCTGGGCTATTGGTATTTCTATCTAATGAGTGAAGAAATCATCCTCCATACATACCACACACACACATCCTGAGGAGTAATACGGGAAGCATATTTCTTCATTATTTTCCCAATATGTATTGAGGAGATTTTTATATGGTCAATAAAGATATGGCTCCAGATTTTTGGGAGAGGGTGGGGCACCAAGATTTATTTCTGTAATAGAATACCTTTTCCGCTCGTACTTTGTGTATATCTGTGCTATTCAGTTATACCTGTTTCATGCCACTTTATTGGAAGTGGATCCATTCTATGGCACCCTGGGATTTCTAGTTTAGTGAGTTACTTAATTCTGTGCAAACAGAAACTGTAAGCTCTCACAGAGAATTCTAAGTCCCTGACAGAAGCTAAAAATTGGATTCTGTAACCTGGAGCCATAACAGTTAAAGTGGTGTGAAAGTGATACAACTATATGGTGCAGATATATCATAGTGCAGTTGCTATATAACTCACTTGGCCTGTCTGAAATCCCTTTTTTTCCAGTGGTTGGTCACTCTCCTGCCCCCATATATGAAGTGACAGAGTAGTTGAAAGTTCACTACTTGAGGTAAAAACAACATGGTGCTTCCTCCTAGCAGTGGCCCTTTGTAAGAGTCATAAGAGTGAGAAAAGTGGAGAAAGTCAGGGTGGACTCAGGCAATAGTTCTGTTATATCTTCCAGTAGGGCTGCAGATGTCCATACTAGACTAGAAGATTCTTAACCATGTCTATAAAACTGATGCCACTTTTCCTGATGTCTCAGAAACTTCAGTCCTTCATCAGGCAGGAGTTTATGGTATCTTTACAGTAGGGTGTATTTTGGAGCTCAGCTACCACAGTCCCACCATAAAAGAAAAAAGGTTCTTATGGTACTTTTAAAAATACAATATGGCATAAGCTTTTCTAGACTAGCCTATACTTTCTCAAATTAAAATTTATTGTTCCACAAAAGTTTTGCCTGGAAAAATATTCTATAGAATTTTAGGAAAATATGAAAAGAATTCATATGGCCAATTTCTTTTGCAATGTTTCTGTGCAAAATGTCACCATAAGATACTGTTTCTGACACAAATTATGCACAGAGCACATGGTAACACATTGTCATTGCTGAAATGCATGCATAGATATGCACACTGGTTCATCTGATTCCATTCATAAGAGGAAACTGAGGACGCCTTTCAATCTTTTCCTCTCCCATTCACTTTATCAACCAAACTCTGCAGAGTACCCTTGGAGCCTCTCTGAATAAATACAAGGTATTAATGAACATTTAGGTCACAGCTAAAGGTCATTTCAGCCACTTTTCTGCTCTCCTGTGTCTGAAACGTTTGGCTAGACTCACTTTACACTTCAGTCTTGCGGGTTGACAAGACTGTAGACACTGTTATCCAAGTTAATCCCCTTTCCGACGTCATAAACATGCCAGGAAGGGAATGTTGTTCCCAGGGAATTTTCACCACTTGTAGGTTATCAAGCCTGTTGTCACTCCACAGGTATCTGAAGTCTATATGCTGTAAGGAAGGAGCAAAGCATTACATTTACAGCTTGTATCATTGAAACCTTTCTAATTATTAAGTAGTGTTGCCCAAAGGAAGTGATGGCTTTCTCACCACTTGAATGTCTTAATGCAAGATTAAGGAAAAGCACTGTTAATCCAGCCCTTCAGTGTAATATTACATTGGTTCCACTGAAAGATGTCCTGTGCTTTTAGATCATAGGAAAGACTTTTTGTTGATTATTCAATATTGAGGTAATTCCTCTTATTGGAAGATTTTCCCCAAACCTGAACCTATGCTTTCTGAGCATATTGCATGCAGTTCAGAGATTTTGGAAATGACCTTTGAGAAGTAATTTTGGAGGTCATCTTTCCCTGTTCTGTGCCTCACAGAGTGAAATCTGAGGCACATTTGAAGGTTCCTTTTTGGCTGAAACAACCATGAAGTTTCAAGGTGATTAAAAGAGTTTCTGTGAAACTAGAGAAGTTTCTTAAGTATGATTGAAAGGACAAAGTCTCTTCTTTTCTCCTTGACCATCATCAAGTGGTCAGGGATTCCAGTAGCTTAATGGACCTTGAAGTAGAAAATAAGTTGATCTCAGATGAGGTTGAAACACTGTATTAAAATGGTGAGATGCTGCCTTTTTTTACTGTAAAAATCTGCTTTCAAGAAAAAAAAGTAGAAAGAAATTCCCTGATCTGTATAATTTGATTTTCTTCACAGGAAAGGACCTTGATAACTCTTTCAGGAAAAGCCTGTAAATCTGGAAGATGGAAACAGGAAGCCAGGCCAACTGAAACAGCACAGTGGAATGTGTCACACTTTTCGTTTAACTAAACACATCTTACGTTACTTATCAGACAATATATTGCACCCAGCTGATTACATAGCTGTAAATTTGTTTGAAGGGCTGTACAGAAAACCATAAAGAAGTAGCTGGTTTTCTTATTTTACTGGGTCACCGAGGGTCTGAAGAATGAGCTACTCTTTTGATATTTCAGCTATATTCAGTCATGGATTCTTGTTAATAATCAATGGGCCTATTTGTTTCAATTTCAGGGACCCAACATACCCGCAGTGTGGCATTTCTGTTTAACCAAGGCAGAATCATTAAGCACTGGCTTCTCCTCTTTCCTTCTCTTTCTCTCTTGCAAACACTGTTGTAGTTGAGAATGATGTTTCCAGAAATGAAGTAAAATTCAAGGCGCGGGGGGGGGGGGTAAGGAAAATAGGAAGAAATGAGGAAACTCTACTTTGGCAGTATGTGCAACCTAGATAAAATATGTCGGCTGGAATCTTGACTCAATTGTTATCAAGCACAGTCCATTTAACTTGTTTTTACCTATCTAGTTTTCCTTTAATTTGTTCACTTTATACAGTTAGATTTATCACTTGCCTAGTCCTCAAGGGCTTACAATGTGCAACAACCTTAATAAAAACAAATTTCTCTGCAATAAAATACTGGAGATTATAAGATAAAAAATAGATGAAAGCACTATTTAAATGCTACTAAAAGGAACTATAACTTATGCTCCAGGGCCCCTGTTTAAGGAGAAAAATTGCTATATCTATTTTGTCTCTGTATTGCCTTAAGGCCAGATACTGAGGATACCTTGTGGATATTTAGACTTTTCTGAGGATCATAACAGTTGAAACAATATATAACATTCATTAGATATGTCAGTGAAGCTGCTCAAATGAAGTTCACCTCAGACTTCATAAAGTTCACCTTAAAAAGCTTTATGCTACAAATTATCAGGCTTGGATGAAAATTAGCAATTGGGTTAGTTTCGAAAACAAGCCAAGCTATTTCTGGTATTTTGGGAAATAGTTCAGTTCATTTCTATGCCAACAAAATGTGGCGTGAGGAAAGCTTATCCATCACTACTATTTATTCAGAGATTCCAGTTTACCGGGTAATAAGCTCCATCGATGAGATTTACTTCTGAGTAGATTAAACTTAAACACACACACACACACACACTAATACAGGATTATATTGATAACCACATATTGTATCATGCTGTATTCTACATGTGTATATGGAAGTAAGCCCCACCATGATGAGTGAGACTTACTTTTCAATTCTAGCTTATATTATTCAACTGAAATTAACAGAACATATTGTTGTTGTTGCTTTGTGCCTTCGACTCATTTCCTACTAATGGCAACCCTAAAGTGAACCTATAACAGGGTTTTCGGGGGCTGTGTGTGTGTGTGTGAGAGAGAGAGAGAGAGAGAGAGAGACAGACAGACACAGACACAGACACACACACACACACACACACTTGTTACTGGCCTGCACACCACCCAGAATCAATATGGTTTAATTGGTGAAATATGATTTAATTGGCAAAACTTATTAATTTACATGGATATAAAAGGGACCCTGATGTGACTGTAAGGCCAAGCTGGGCAAAGGAAAAACACTGGCTGAATATGTGTGCTGCAAAGTAGGTCAGAGATCCCCTCTAGGCATAGCCAGATCATTGTCAGGAAGTTGCCAGGTAACTCCCGAGATAATAGCTTAAACTAAGTTGTAATGACTCTGCTGTCAGACAACAGTGATGGGATGTTCCCACCAAACTACTGATTGTTTCAACCTTTCTTCCTATTGACTTGGGCATTTCCCTTATTGTCCCCACACTTGTCCACCATCACAGAGCTATCAGGACATCCATTAACTTTTTGTCACCTAACACTAAGATCGTTAACACAAACCAGACCTCATTGTCTGTGCTGCAACTTCCATTGTTTACTTAGCCAGAGAGCCATTCACACCCATGCCCTCCAGCTGGAAATTTTGAGCAGTGAGATGCAACATCTTGCTTGCTGAAGCCACGCTGCTGCTCTGATTCCTGAACTAGTGCTGTCCTTTATTACAAGTCTAAGCCACATCACTGCTTTCTTCACTGCTCTCCGGACCGGTAATTATCACCCAAAACCCTGAAACTTTGCTATCAACCTTTCCTCTTGGAGGAAACCTCAGAGAGCTGGGCCAAGGCTAACAAAATGAAATTCAACAGAGAGAAGTGTAAGGTCCTACACTTAGGTAGAAAAAATGGAATGCAGAAATATAGGATGGGAGACACATGGCTGGATGGCAGTACGTGTGAAAGGGATCTGGGAGTCTTAATAGACCACAAGCTGAACATGAGTCAGCAGTGTGATGCGACAGCCAAGAAAGCCAACGCAATTCTCGGCTGCATCAATAGGAGCATGGTGTCTAGATTGAGGGAGGTACTGGTACCACTACATTCTGCTTTGGTTAGACCTCATCTTGAATCCTGTGTCCAGTTCTGGGCACCCCAATTCAAGAAGGACATGGTCAAGCTGGAGCAGGTCCAGAGGAGGGCGACCAAAATGGTGAGGGGCCTGGAAGCCAAGCCCTATGAGGATAGACTTAGAGAGCTGGGTATGTTTAGTCTGCAGAAGAGATGGTTAAGAGGGGACATGATAGCCGTGTTTAAATATTTGAAGGGATGCCATGTAGAGGAAGGAGAGGGCTTGTTTTCTACTGCTCCAGAGACCAGGACAAGGAGCAATGGATTCAAGCTGCAGGAAAGGAGATTCCACCTGAACCTCAGGAAGAACTTCCTGATGGTCAGGGCTGTCCGGCAGTGGAATATGCTGCCTCAGAGTGTAGTGGCGTCTCCTTCCTTGGAGGTTTTTAAGCAGAGGCTGGATGGGCATCTGTCGGGAGTGCTTTGAGGGTATTCCTGCATGGCAGGGGGTTGGACTGGATGGCCTGTGTGGTCTCTTCCAACTCTACTCTTCTATGATTCTATGATTCTATGATTCCTCCCTTTTCCTTCAGCTAGCTTTGTGCGAGTGTTTGGATCTTGTGCACGGATGATTGAATTATTTTTAATACAACAAAGTTTAGTTTACTTTTGGAATCTCTGGCTGGCTTCTTCCTGTGGAGACCCCATAAAAAATGGTGGACGATGACATTAGGTTACCCCCTCCCCGCAGGCCTCCTAATTCAGCTAAATAATTCCCCACTGTCACATGGAGATACTAGCATTGCGGGTGGTGTTACCCGAAATGTGACCACCCACATTTGGGGTAACAACACACCCAAGGTCAGCCAGTTTGTTTCCAAGGCTGAGTGGGTGACCAAACCTTTGTCTCCAGGGTCATACACTCAAACCGCTACAACCATGCTGGCTTTCACTAGTAGGACATGGAAACATTTAAATTTGACTACATTTTGCCTTGGCATTTAATATTTATTATTTATTTATAGTTTTTTTACTCCATTGTCCAGCCAAAAAGACTCCCAGGGCAGCTTAATTTGACAACTCCCTGCCTTCAGACTTCCAATCTAAATAAGAATGAAACATAAGGAAAAGGGAATGGTGATGGTAGATTAAGACTGGCAGATACTGCCTATTCTTTGTTCTATCCAAGGTCACAAGAATGGCAGTTGAAACGGAGGAGAGGGCCTGTTGCTGGGGCTATTGCACGACGGAGCTGGCCCATCCACAGATGTCATCAGTTGAGAGATGTGCATTAACACATATACTCCCCTATAGAAAGAGTATCTAGTGGATTTGATTACTGGCAATGTTCCTGATCAACTTGGAGAAGTTGTAGGAGGAGGAGCAGTAAAATCCAATGTGCATTTGTGGAAGTAAATCCACAGAGATTCCCATGTCCTATAGTGATCCAATTCAAATACTTGATGTTTCAGCAGTTCTCATATGAGTTAGACCACTATTCTTTCAATTGTCACTTTCTAAGGTGAGGAAAGTCGCACTGGTACAGTGACTTAGAAAAGAAGGGGGCATCTATGGCTGCAGAAATTCTCACAGAAAACAGCAGCACTATCCTTTAAGACTTTTGAGACCCCAACTAAAATGAATATTCCCCCTCCATATGGGAACAACAAGAGCTGGGACACAGATTTCCTTGGCATAGGTAAGCGAGTACACCTTACATTCCCATGTCTTCCAAAGTCATTTTTCTCTGAATGAACTGCACTCTTTTCAAAGCAGGTAGATCACTTAAGCATGGGATGCTCATATCAAGGACTGGGGAAATATATTGGTTTCACTTACTTTTCTTTCACATTAAAAACATTTTCCCCTTCTAGTTTATAAGGGAATTGCAAACTGTGGTTAGTTTTAACCAAAACTAAACTGAACAAAATTTTCCACTATCTATACTAGGGATATCAGTTTTCACCTATATTGTCCTTGTGGTCAAGATCAGTAAATGTGCGTGTCATACTTTGGATGCATCATGAGATGATGTAATTCATTAGGACAGACAAAAATGAAAAGTGGAAATAATATAATGTAATCATGCAAAATGAAAAGTGGAAAGCAGTAGGAAAAAAGGAGGATTGCGCTACAGGTGGATTGATTAACTCAAGGAAGCCACAACCCTGAGCTCGCAAGACTTGAGCTAGGCAGTTGATGACAAGGGATCTTAGAAACCTCTCATTCATAGGACTGCAATGCGTCAAAGTTGTCTTCATGGCAAATAACAGCAAGTGGTCCTCGTATGCAACAATAAATAATTCCTGTGGGGGTTTTTTCCCCTCCCTGTATGAGAGAAGACAAAAGATTTTAACACAATATTCTCCCAGGATTTGCATCCTATGAAGTGTTCTGGGAATTATTCTCTAATGAAATACATTGTCTGCAGAGGATACAGTGTACTTCATTCAAGAAGCACTGTTTCCTTCAGAGTAACATAGTTCCAGCACAAAATACATGGGGAGTTGTGGACACAAAGATTGACTTTCTGCACAGAATACTTCTCCAAATTCTTTTCAGAACATGAATACTGGGAGAAAAACTGCACAGAAACCTCACTGCTGCATTCTTTTCCCCAGCATGGTTTCCTGAATGTCGAGAAATTATTTCCTCTAAAGACAAATATATAAAAAGGAATATCCATTTCATCCTTAATCAGCACAGTTTAAATTTAGTAAGTAAAGTTCTTCTCCACATGGAAAGGATTCTGTCTATTTCTCATGTAGCTACTGAAGATAGGGATCCTGTCAGGGGACCAAAAAAAAAAAAAAAAATGGAAGTGGTAACTCTAAGTCAGCACCATAAACACTAATGATTGATACATGCAGGGATTCAAAGTCAGACTAAGAGCTGTTTCCTCAAGAGCTGGAGTCAATCTGTCAGCTTCTCATTGTCCCACATTCAGAATTTTAGGTCTCAAGTTCTCTTATGTTGAATTTGAGAAGAAATGTGCAAATTTTGAAAAATTCTTATAAAAAGGCCAACCAAGTGAAATTCTCAACCATCTTTATTTATACTGGTAGTAATGTAGAACATTTCAGGTTCCCATGAAAGGTTTTTTGGAGGAGGAGCACAGAAACTAAGACAATTCTGCCACATGGCTAATGTATATGCCTGAGTTCTCTGTGAACTAACCCTCAGGGAACAATGTCCAGAAACCATATCAATCATCTCAACTGATCCTCAGTTGGTTCTTCAAAGCCCTGCATGGATCAAAACTATTTGTTTATAATCTTCAAGATCATAACCTTTTCTTTTCCTCCAGTGAGCTCCATGTCACGTCTGATAAATGTGTTCTGCCATCACAGATGGCAATTTTAAGTATGTCATGGCCATCCAATATCTGTATTTTCTTTTTCCCTTTCCTTCTTTTTAACTCCACTGTTTATATTGGGAAGCTAACAATCAATAAAAGTATTCACCATGAAGAAGTGGAAATTGTACAGAAGATGACAACATCTTTTATTGTGGACAAAACAGTAATTTCTCCCTAACGTTCCAACTGTTAGCTTTATGGTTGCATGTTGAATGCAGCTGTTTGTGTTTCATAACAGCACATATTAGGCTTGATTGACATCTCTCATTCATGCATCTCACTGCAAGATGTTTGGGAGTTTGCAATGCACCAGAGGTTTTAATGACTACATTGAACAAACATCTACCGAATGTTTTCCAAAAGAGAGTGACTGGCAGCCACATGAAACTGCCATTGATAGCCATCTGTCAATCTTGAGCCATTTGAGACCTGACTCTCAAGGGTTCCAGAAGGCAATGAACAAAACAAACTGACTCTCCATGAAAGATCATAGCACACAAGTGATCACATTATTGTAACTCTCTCTTCTTATTTTGAGTCCTCTCCATGTTAGAATCCCAAAACCTAAATCAGTCAATATAGGGTGGCATCACATAGCAGCCTAATATCTGAGCATTAGAAGTTTGGGATCTTCTTTTCTTATATACCTAGCAAACAGATAAGGAAATACAAACACAGGGAAGCAAATCAAGAGTCACGATCATCCTGATGCAAGAGGCAAGGAAAGAAACTAATAATGATGGTTTCTCTTGATTTGCTCCCCTCCGTTTGCATTTCCTAGCTAGAGTAAATTCCTTGTATTTATTTTTTGACCCTTGAGGCCCAATGATTTTCATATCTTGAACTCTTTGGCAAGCAAATTCTGCACTGGTGACTTACTGGTTATCGAGAACTTTGAGAAATACATAGATGTACTGTATTCATTTATGCGACATGATTACTGCTATAGTTTTTTGTACCTGACTTAAATGTGCGAATCTCTTAAAAATGTAATCATATTTGGAATATTTAATTTCTAAAGTAGCACTGTAGAATCCAAGAGAGTGATACACCAACAACTGAAATTTTTAAAATTTCAGTAATCCTTATAACATACATTCCAATAAGGTGCCACTACAGCTTTTATGAAAGAACAAGAAAAGAAGAAGATAGGTTTGCTCAAGTTAAGAGAACTTAGTTTCTTATGGTAAAGGTAACACATTCCCAAAAGGCTTCCTGGTTCACAACTCACACTGCAATCCATGCTTATCTATTCACAAGTACATCCATTGAATGCAGTGGACCTCATTCTTAGTTAAGTGTGTGTAAAGCTGCAGTTTCAATCTTACTTATTTATGTAAATATTTACGTCCTGTCCAAGGATCTCAGGGCAGCATACAATGAAATCAATTTTAACAGTTTACAGTAAAACAATTTCAAACAGGAAGAGTAAACTAAATAGACTACAAATGTAGTAAACAACATGAAAAGTGAACAGCTTAAAGGTTTGAGGCCATTTGAAACCATGCTCATGTACAGATTTGGATTAAACCAGCTGCCCCCAAAGGCTCTACCAAAAAAATGAGCAAAAGTTACGGGGTTTCTGTATGGTATTCCAGTCAGCAGTCTAGTTGCTTCATTTCGCTTTAGCTGCAGCTTCTATGGGCCTTTCTGCCCTAAACAGTTATAGTGCTGTTATTGCACTTTCAATATCCTGTGGAATTCTGGGGTTTGTAGTTTACTGAGGCCAAAGAACTCTGGCTAAGAATTCTAAATGCCCCTCTCTAAACTGCAAACCCCAGGATTACAAAGGATGTTGAAAATGAAACAATAGCACTATAACAGCGTAGTGTGGAAAGGCCCTGTACCTCCCTCAAGAGTAGCTCCATGTAGAGTGTAGTGCAGTAGTCTAATCAGGAAGCTATCAGTTCATGAACTACGGTAGCTCAATCATCCCTACGTTAGGCTGAAATCCTATGCACATTTTTCTGGCAATAACTACAACTGAATTCAGTGGCATTTTCCTTTTTGCAGATCTTTATAGGACAGGTTTTGATTCCCCACTCAGCCATAGAAACCCAATGGAAAACTTGGGCAGGTCACATACTCTCAAACCCAGAAAACCCCATGGTTCACCTTAGGGTTGCCATAAGTTGGATATGACTTGAAGGCACACAGTAACAACAATAGGACTGTACTGTCACCTACAAAATGGGGCACAGGAAGACTCTAGTGGGAAGATCACGTAGCCTAAGCTGATTATACTACTGTGACCAAAATGAGTTGTCGAAAGCAGTGCTTTTATTGTCAATCCCCATTTTATAATTAAATGATTCCCTGCTCCTTTGGCAGTCTAAAAAGAGAGAGAAAGAAAATAATCTGGCTCATCAAAGGCATGTCAATAACTTTTGACAGCATGCACTCAATCTAAATAGCATCATAAAAAATGTCAAGCAATAACTGTGTTTAATGCAAAGATTAAGAAGAGATACACTATTCATGACTCAGAGTAGCTCAGGCATCCATGCACCATTTATATCTGGTTTTTACTCTATACTAAATACCTCTGCATTCTATTTTTAATTCCTGTTGGCTGTCAGAGCTGTTCTCCCAAATGTCAGGCTTTCAAAGCCAAATATAAGCACAAAACTTATAGTGGCATGTGGAGATTTATATAACAGAAGATGCAATGCACGCGGAGGTTTTAGAGAAATATGCAGTGTTAAGATGAAAAGCAACACGGGCAAGAGTTTACATTCTCATCATATCATTATAAACCTGAAATAATTTTGTAGGGTTTGGGTGAGTGGGATGGGATGGCTGTGTATTAGCAGCCTTATCAGGCATGAAATCCTGTGTCTTATGAAACACCATTCTGCCAATATTCAAGTCTAAATCCAGTAGGGAAGGGGATGCTGTTATCTATGACTCTTAACCTGAGCTCAGTGTTCAAGGCCAAGGGCCGACTGTGTGTGTGTGTGGGGGGGGGGAATAATGGGTCACATACACACAATGCCTGAATGAAAATGCATCACCAAAAAAGAGGATTAACGAGGATACAAATAGGCAAATACTTTGCATATGCCAAGAAATGTGTACAAATGGAAATTTGGATATAATTAGTGTCAATTAAAAGACAATATGTATAAATGGTATCACAACCTAATGGGGACGACTAGGGAATATTTTTGCCTGTTCTGTCTAACGTCTGTGTTCTCAGTGTTGATGCAGAAACTCAAGATCCTTGTTCTTCCTTTTCATGGCCCTTTTGTTTTAAAGCAGACTTGGATTGGGTAGCCTTTACAACAGAGGAGGGGCAACCAAAGTGCAGCCCTCTAGAAGTTGTGGGACTGAAACTCCCATCAACTCAAGGCAGCATTGCCAGTGACAAAGAAAGCTGGGGGTTGTAGTCAAATAACATTTAGAAATTGTCTGTCCATGGCCTTTCCACAGGTTACTTTCTTGAAGCAGTGGCCAGTGGTGATCCCAGCAGTGACTCTTCTGGAAAGGAAGTGTGGAGGCCACACCTTTTCCCTCTGCAGCATGGCCAGGTACTTTCCCAGGCTGCGCTTAGGTAGGAAGTGCAGCCATTGTGCTTCTGGGGCTTCTGCAGTATAGGTAAGTAAGGAATGGCAGTGTGATCCTGGGTCATTGATGGAGAAAACTCATCATGATTTAACTTGTGATCATGCTTCCTGGGGATGGGAGAAGGATGGCGACGACTTCATGCAGAAGCATTGCCACGGTCCTGTCCTTCTCCCATCCCTATGCCAGGATAGGAGGGCACTGCAGAAAGGTCCCCTGTCTTCTGTAAAGTAGAATAGTTTGCAATTGAGGGGGTGACCACAGTAGGATTGGCCAAACTGTTCTTCCCAGCTTTCCATGTAATCTCCTGTTTGTCATCTAGTAACAGAGCCATGGCTAGGCAGCTGCTGTTGTCAGGCACCATGTTAGGGGAGAAGAGATTGATCCAATATACTACTTTCTCTGCATTCCCCCCCAAAAAAAGTTTTTGAAAGGAGCCCAATTTGCATCCTCTGCTTCTTGTTTCAAGATTGTTTCAGGTTTCCCTCCACCCCACCAGGGGTGGGGGTGGGTCAACATTTGACCCCCGGAGTAAGAGTTCTGTTCTCCATGAAATTTTCTTCAGTCCTCCATTTCTAGCACTGCAGTAACTTACAATTTCAGTAGAGCTTTTAGAAAAAAACAGTTTAGATGTCCAATGAAAAAGGGAAGGGAAAGATACAAACAGAATGTGAACACAGCAAATAGAAATGTTCTAAATATGAACAGCTGTACTTCTGTACCCTGACCTTCTATTGCAGGAAAAGCTTGATACTGCTATCTACTGCCTCTTTAATAGGCAAACTCAGAAAAGCATGGTGACTGTCCATTTGGAAGGGAATGCTCTCCATTCTGGACAGAATTAGCAGCAAAAGCTGAGGTCTGTGTTGCTTCCTTAGAGAACCTTTTGGTTTCAAGCCATTTAGATACATAATATAGACCTTATGATACTAGACTTTCAAATGGATACATGTATTCTTTAAGGAAACTCTTTGACAACAGTAAGGAGTATGGCAGCAATATTCTGGATGATGGATTTAAGGAACTAGGTCCATAATGCTGCTCTTACCTGAGAAGGTACAATTCCTCCAGTATTCTGACTCCCTTTATCTGACCACATCTGGTGCATCAGCTCCTGTGGGAATCATGGGCTAGATCCTCAGCTGTATTTTAGTCAGATTCTTTGAAGCCACATTATTTCATAGACACCTCATCCTATCTGTGCACTTGGCTAGTCATGTAGAAAGGAAGGCAATGTTCATCCACTTACACTTGATATCAGCAGTTTTCCACGCTAAGCTCATATTGTTTGAGGGATGCTCAGTTTTTGACATGTGTGGCAACATCAAAATATGGCCAAGATGTCAACATTTGTTAACAAAGAAATAAAGACAAGCTGGGAAGGGGTGTAGCAATTTGCTGTTGTCTGCGTCTACAAGGAAAGGCAAGATTTTTTGGAAATACAGCAATGGTCAGTGTTTAAAGAGTTGAAGGTGCGTTAGAGACAGCAGCAGTGATAGAGAAGGAGAGTTTTAGTGACCTAAAGTCTCCTCATGTCTTATCCACCTATCCTAACCTATCTTAGACTGATAGACCTCTTCTCTCTCTCTCTTTTTTGTTCTTTCACAGCTACAAAAATAAAAGTAATTTAGTCTTCTTCCTGTTTGGGCTTAGCTTAGCCTAACACCCTTCCAGAGCTTTCCTGTCTCTAATGGAGTTCCTATAATAAAGTTTAGTTTATTTCTTATAGCCTTTGGTGTCAATGCTTCTTAACCATAGTAGCTAGCCATTGCACTCTCTTTCTATCAAGACAGCACACACTCTCTGTGAAGATTCTGCCCCCTTCTCTGCTCTTCTCTCCTCTCCTCCTCTATTCTTTCCCATTTTATAATGGGTTAAAATAAACTGACTTGGGGTAGTTGGTATAAGAAGTCTCTAATTGTACTGGGAGATGACAGAAAAATATTCTGGGATAAACAAAACATGTGTGGATCTCCAAAATAAAACTGGAAAAAGCAAAATATAGGTCTTTCTGGTCTTTTTAATCAGTCTGGATGAATGCTTAATTACGTGCAACTATGTTTGATTTCAGTTTGCACTGATACATATAAGCCAAGGACAAAGGGGGAAAGTAGAAGAAGAGAGAAACTGGGGCATCTTAGAAGCTACTGGGGGGAAAATGGGATGAAAGGGCACTGATGAGGATTGTCCATGCCAAATTGCCAATTGGAGGTTAGGCAATGAGAAGATAGTAGTTGCAGGCCAGCCCTCTTTACAGTATCATCTCTCATTTTTTTCTGCTGCTTCGCTCTCCCTCCATGATGTTTCTGTATGATGACTCATTCATCAATCCTGCCCACATCCAGTTAAAGACAGCTAAGGAAAAATTGCTCAGATTTCATTGACTTAGAGATAAAGAAAAATCAGATGAGACAGAGCAAAAGCCTTGAAGTAGTTCATCAACAAAGAGCACCTGGTCAATGGATGGAGCAGGAAGAGTGGTGAGATATATTTTGTGTCTATCAAAATGATAGCAATTGTTTGTAAATTTGCATGTACGCCTATAAATCTGCACATGTAATCTTATGGAAATCTGTGTCCTTTGGAGGTATAGTGCAAATTCTTTGAGAGTAGGTGGGTAACTTGTCCTACACAATCTAGGACAGACTATCACTGTAATTTATTCATGAAGTTCTTCATTCTGAAAATTCATACCCTGTGTTTCAGATGATAGAATCTTAGTGTTGGAAGGGACCGCAAGGGCTATCCAACCCCTGCCATGCACCCCTGAAAGGTGGCCATCCAACCTCTTTTTAAAGACCTGTATAGGAGAGTCAGTAGCAATATGTTCCACTATCAAACATCTCTTACATTCAAAACATTCTTCCTGAGATTTAGGTAGAATAAAGAATTCTCAGGATGGCTTACAAAATGTGGAAAAACAAAATTCCATCTCTTTCACTTACACTCAGGCACACTTACAGCCTATAATTCTTCATTTGATGGAGGGAACCAGATAACACTTCCCTTCAATACTGGAGTTTCATGGCAATATTGCCCTGAATTTGGGCTAGATGTTCCTTGTGACAGTGAAGAGGGAAACAAATTCTTGTTGCTTTTTCTTCTGCATATTTGGAACAGGGTGATCTTCCTCATGCCATCGTTTTCCTCCTGGGACTTGGAGAATACAACCATACAATGACCCTTGGGAGAAGACAGAATTTACTTCCTTTTTCCTTTCCAGATGTGGGCACCATACAGTTGGATAAAGCTGAGGGATCTTGCTGGTAGGACTGAGGATATTTATTTCAAATTCTCAGTCATCCATGAAGTGGGCTGGGTAACTTTTGATAGTCATTATTGCTTAGAGTAATCTACCGCAGAGGGTTGTTGGGGAAGAATGGCATATAAATAGATAAGTGTTCGCTGTGACCATACGTTCGGAAGCCTTTTGTCATTTCAAATATGCAACAAAAGTGCTATACATTATAAAAGATTTCAGAGGAATGTGAAGGATGGCAAAAATAAAAAAAAATCAAGAAAAATATGGGCCAAGTTTTTACGGATATTTTTTGGTTGTTTTCAGTGGTGGTTTTGGTTTAGCAAAAAGCAGTCACAAAATTTGGGGCACTCCATTTTCACCTATTTCTCTTCTCACTCAAGTAAGTCTGTCCTTATTCATTTACTTACCTTTTTCCTAAGATGGCATTTAAGGCAGCTTAGAATAATTTTTTAAAACATTAATCTAAAATATTAGTTTACAAAGCCTAAAAAAAAAGAGAATTAAATAACAATATTATTTTAAAATTTTTTAAAAAACAATTTAAAAGTATTTAAGACATATATTTACCAGCAAAAGATTAAAATTACAGCACACCACTTCACACACACACTATGGTTCCATAATTAAAAATTCAAAGGTCTGCTTGGATAAAAACATCTTCACCTGCCTGTAGAAAGATAGCTGGGAGGGGGTCAACCAGACCTCCCATGGAAGGGAGTTCTACCATCTTGGGAGCAGCCACTGAGAAGGCTCTCTCCTGAGTCCTCAACAAATATGTCAGCAAGGAGAAAGAGAAAGCCCTTCCCTGCAGATCTTAAAATTCAGCCTGGCTAGTATAAGGAGATATGGTCATTCAGATAGTCTGGACCCAAGCTGTGATAGACGACAGCTCAGAAGTCAATGAGCAATTGATTGTACCAGAAACAGAGCCAGTGATAGACCAAACTATCTTGGAAACACCCCCATCAGCTGAAAGACAAACTGAGACAGAGTTGTTGCAACCAGTGCCAGCGGGAGAGGGGACCAGCATGACTTACAGGAACTAAATCCACCTTTGCCCCCCAGCCTGCAATCACAGAGGAGACAGAAACAGGCAGCTCAGAGGGAAGCCGTTTGGGCAAGATTGAGTAAACAGAACAATGAGTAACACCTGTTTCTTCAGCTATATAAGTGTGTTGGCATGGTTTGCTGTTTGCTTGTAGCAAATCGCTACTCAAGCTCCCATAACCTTTGTATTCCAGCTCTCTTGACCTTTTTGGACTGACCTTCAGCATTCTGGATCTTTTGGATTTGACTTTTACTTTGGCTGGGCTCAGTGGCTCTACTTGTTTGTTTGCATTTGGACACACACACACCCTGCTGCCGCCTCCTCTTGGCAATTACTATTGCCTTCCTTCCCTCGCTGGTAGAAGGGCACAGGCAGAGAGTTGAACTCTGACACAAGCTGTGCAAGGGTTTAATGTTCAAAACAAGCATTTGAATTCTCCCTGGAAGTGAACTAGTAGCCAGCAAACTATTCCAATAGGGGAATCGCATGATCCCTATAACCAGCTGCAGTCAACAGCCTGGCCACAACATTACAGTAATCTAAATGGGATACAATTAAGGCATGTGTCACTGTGGCCAGATCTGATGTCTCAAGGAATGGGCACAGCTTATACACCAATTTTAGTTGTGCAAATACACTCCTAGCCACCACAGAAACCTGGGTGCCCAGTCTCAGACCTGAGTCCAGGAGCACACCTAAGCTGTGAACCTGAGATTTCAGGGAGAATATAATCCCATCCAGCATAGGCTGGATCCATATTCTCTGACCTGCCTTCTGACTGACCAGGAGCATCTCTGGCTTGTCCGGATTAAATTTCAGTTTGTTCACCTTCATCCAGTACATTACTGAAAGCAGATACTGTTTTAGTATAGAAACAGTTTCGCTAGAATTGGATGGAAATGAGAAATAAAGTTGTGAGTCATTAGCATACTGGTAACACTGAAACCCAAAACTCCAGATGATCTCTCCCAATGGATTCATGCAAATATTGAACAGCATGGGGGACTGACCCCTGAAAGATACCACAGGCCAATGGCCAAGGTATCAAACAGGCATCCCCCAGAATCACCTTCCAAGCTTGACCCTCTGGATCCACTGTAAAACAGTGCCCTAACTCTGAACCCAGAAAGGAAATCCAGAAGAATACCACAATTGATGGTATAGAAAGCCTCTGAGAGGTCTAGCAGAACCAACAAGGACACAATCCTTTTGCCTAGTTACTTCTAGGTCATCTACCAAGGAAACCAAATCTGTCTGAGTCCCATAACCAGAACTGAAGCCAGATTGAAATGGCTGTAGATAATCTGTTTCATCCAGGAACCCCTGGAATTTGGAGGCCACCAAACAGTCTAGAACCTTGGACAAAAAGAAAATGATATTGGAGACTGGAGAATAGTTCTCCTGTACAGTGAGGAATTCCAGAGAGGAATTTGTTTTTCAGTGATGGCCTTACCATAACCTCTTTTAGGCAACATGGAATACTGCCTTGCTGTAGTGAGGAATTCATTACTCTCCTTACCCAGTCTTTGAGATTTGTGGATGCTCTAGCACAGAAGTAGTTATGACATGGAGGGCATGGTGGCTCCCATGTGAATAGGGAAGTAAATCAATGACAGTTTTTAAATCTGAACATCCAAGGAGCTACTCAAGGTACTGAGGTTGTTTGGGGAATGGGGCCAGCCTCTTGGAAATCTCCTTTGAACTTTGGATTAAACCCTGGACTTGACTCATCACCCAGTTAACATGGGAGCCACTAGCTGCCACTGATGAAGGACAGTGAAGATAGTGAAGATAGTAGGGAAGTAGGAAAAATTGGAAGCCCTGGCATGGTCAACCAGATACACTATTCCCCAGGACAAAGCATCCTTTGGAGATAATGGCTGTCCATTTTGTCTAACTTGGCTTGACTTCTAATGAGAAGGCAAGCAAAAGAATTTGAGCAACAACAGTATTTGGTAGTTTAGGAGTCATGTGAAAAGGCTTCCCACTTAATGTTGGTTATCTCTTAATTAACAATGGATTGTTGCTGCTAGGCAAACTGTCACTGTGGTTAATCGCCTAAGGCTACCAGATTATGAAGAGATCCTTGAAGCAAGTAAACAGCTGCTCTGAAACAATAGAATCCACTTTACTGCCAGATGACTAACTCCTAAGGTCAATTATTCTCATTAAAGAGCTGTGTAAATTTGATGAATTCTGCAAAAAGAAAAGTCCTTTTCACACACACACACACAATGATGAAAAGCAGAAGTGTTGCACTATCTTTTCAGCTGAAATAACTGTGTCCTCAGTAAGTCTTCTTTTAGAGGCAGAGTCTCCAGTTTCAGGCTGAGATCCTACGTATGCACATAGTTCCACGCACACAGTTTCATGTCCTGTCACTACTATCAAGCCTGGGAGGACACCCTGCTGCCATCACTTGCTGGGGCAGGGGAGGAAGGGGTGAGGCAATTCAGACCATGGAGAAGTAGCTAGTCTCTGCTTGGTTCTGGGATCAGGGAGAAGTGAGAGTATGCTCTCAAATGGAGTATGCTCTCCTTTTCCTTCCCCTAGGAGCCCAGAGCAGTTTGATCTTTTTGGTCTCAACTGACTCCTTCTGTTCCCTCTCTACCAGCAAGAGACCGCCATAGGGGCCCCACTTGAGGCTTGACACCTGCTGGATGGTGGGAGGTCTTTTGAATGGAGTACAGGAGAAAAAGAATAGCCCTTTGTGCCCTATCCAAAATGGGGCTGATGCACCTACACAGGTGTAAATCACTAGCAGGATATTCAGTTTCTCCCAGGGAGGAAAAAAAAAGCAATAGCAACTAGCAATTCATTTCTAGAAAGAGCAGCCAGAATGAAAAAAGGAAATGAGAAATGAGTTCATCAAACTAGGCATGCAAGTGAAAATAAACGGGTTAAATTTGGGGCAGGGAGACGTAAGCATTGCTTTTGAATGGTCTGAAGTATTTGTTGGTTTGCTAAAATAGGTTGAAGGCAAAATAGTACTTGAAATTCAGCAGTGTTTAAACAAACAAAGCTATTGTTTAAGATGAGAACAAAGCCTAACAGCATACATCAAGACCTGGAAATAAGTATTTTCCTCCTTTCATATGGAGGGAAGAGAATAGCACCAAGGTCTACACCAATATTTTTAACTGATACAAAAGATATGAAAAGCTAAAGCTCCTGATACTGAAGGCACCAAAATGCTTATACCAATGACACATACAACAGCAACAAAAGACGTTTGCTTTCTGAATGGCATATCATAGAACGTTGAAAGACTTATAAGACTCTCTGAAAGAATGAAGGGAGCTGTCATGCGTATTCCTTACAGCATGGCCTCTGGATGGCCTAAACTGGAATGAAAAGCTGCCCCTAAGGTTTCTGTCTAAAACAGACCTTAGGAAAATCTGTTGCTCAGAAATCAGAATGCTTCATGGGAGGAGTTGTTGAGAAGATGGAGCTGAGACACAAGCCATTTCCGCATCATACTCTTATAGCTCGATTATTCTACTTTCAACATCCTATGGAATCCTGGGGTTTGCAATTTAGGGAGGAACCAGACGGCCCCTCCCTATACTGCAAACCTCAGGATTCCACAGGATGTTGAAAGTGGAATAATCAGGTTACAAGAGTGTAGTGCGGAAATGGCCACAGAAGAGGAATGGTGGAAGGAAGCAGGACCAAGAAAAGCAGCACAAAAGTACAAATAACTGGTCAAGCCAGTTGCAGGACAGTCTGGTTTCTTCGTCCATTCTTCATTCTACCTTTTGATCCCTGAAAAAAAGCAAAGCTATGGCTGGCTGCCTCCAGATCTCAACAGGAGGACTTTTGTTAAGTCTCTACCCAGCACACTCTCCAAAAGTCTGATCCAGCCCTACCTTATTTCTTTCAAGGACTCAATTCTGCTACCTTTTACCAGTCAGAAAAGCTGAGTTTTGGAAATGCTCGCCTCAGTCTTGGCATGGTGAAGCAATAAAGGCCTCTATGAGCTCCCACTATTGTATGGAATCATAGACTGCTGTGTCAAACCTCAGTGCTATGTGGCAGGGATGAGCAAATGCCTGTGGTCACTTTCATCTCCTCAAGTTCCCTAGAGTGCTAAAATGGCACACTGGGCAATACACATAAATGATGTTTTCGGCAACCAAAGTCACTTCCAGTTACTGAAAAGCATTCCCTTCCGTTTTGGAGAACTTCTCCTATAACATTTACTGGACAAGTGTTATCTACTCATGGATAGTACCCATGGAGTATATTGGAGTCAATTTTAGACTGGCTATACAACAGTGGCTCTCTATTTCTATGTTCAACAGTCCTCATAGAATCATAGAAATGTAGAGTTGGAAGAGACCACACGGGCCATCCAGTCCAACCCCCTGCCATGCAGGAACACCCTCAAAGCACTCCCGACAGATGCCCATCCAGCCTCTGCTTAAAAACCTCCAAAGAAGGAGACTCCACCACACTCCGAGGCAGCATATTCCACTGCCGGACAGCCCTGACTGTCAGGAAATTCTTCCTGAGGTTCAGGTGGAATCTTCTTTCCTGCAGCTTGAATCCATTGCTCCTTGTTCTGGTCTCTGGAGCAGCAGAAAACAAGCCGTCTCCTTCCTCTACATGGCATCCCTTCAAATATTTAAACATAGCTATCATGTCCCCCCTTCTCTTCTGCAGACTAAACATACCCAGCTCTCTAAGTCTATCCTCATAGGGCGTGGCTTCCAGGCCCCTCACCATTTTGGTCACCCTCCTCTGGACCTGCTCCAGCCTGACCATGTCCTTCTTGAATTGGGGTGCCCAGAACTGGACACAGGATTCAAGATGAGGTCTAACCAAAGCAGAGTAGAGTGGTACCAGTACCTCCCTCAATCTAGACACCATACTCCTATTGATGCAGCCGAGAATTGCATTGGCTTTCTTGGCTGCCGCATCACACTGCTGACTCATGTTCAGCTTGTGGTCTATTAAAACTCCTAGATCCCTTTCACACGTACTGCTATCCAGCCACGTGTCCCCCATCCTATATTTCTGTATTCCATTTTTTCTACCTAAGTGTAGGACCTTACACTTCTCTCTGTTGAATTTCATTTTGTTAGCTTTGGCCCAGCTCTCCAATCTATCCACATCATTTTGAATTTTGATCCTGTCCTCTGGCATATTACCAACCCCTCCCAATTTGGTGTCATCTGCAAATTTGATCAGCATGTCCTCTATTCCTTCATCCAAGTCGTTGATGAAGATATTGAACAGCACTGGGCCCAGGACAGAACCCTGTGGCACCCCACTAGTCACTTCTCTCCAGGATGAAAAGCAGCCATTCGTGATCACCCTTTGGGTTCGGTCGGTCAACCAATTACAAATCCAACTAACAGTAGCCCTGTCCAGCCCACATTTTACTAGCTTCTTTGCAAGAATGTCATGTGGAACTTTGTCAAAGGCCTTACGGAAATTGAGAAATGCTACATCCACAGCATTCCCTTAATCTATCAAGCTAGTAACTCTATCATAAAAAGAGATAAGATTAGTCTGGCATGACTTATTTTTGAGAAGTCCATGTTGACTTCTTGTGATTACCCTATTGGTTTCTAAGTGATTAGAAACTGACTGCTTAACGATCTGCTCCAGAATCTTTCCGGGTACTGACGTCAGGCTGACTGGGCGATAATTATTTGGGTCCTCCTTTTTTCCCTTCTTGAAGATGGGGACAACATTTGCCCTCTTCCAGTCTGCTGGAACTTCTCCTGTCCTCCAAGATTTCTCAAAGATTATAGCAAGCGGTTCCGAAATGACCTCTGCCAGTTCTTTTAATATCCTAGGATGCAATTCATCTGGCCCTGGAGACTTGAATTCATCCACTGTGGCCAGGTATTCCTGTACCACCTCTCTACCTACTATGTACCTCATTTCCCCTGCTTCCTAACCTGCTCCCCAACCGCCAGGTTGAGTGCTTGTATCCTTCTGGGAAATAATTGAGGCAAAGAAGGTGTTAAGTAGTTCTGCCTTTTCTCTTCCCCCTGTTAGTAATTCGCCATCTTCTCTGCGCAGCGACCCTATCGTCTCCTTCTTTTTCCTTTTGCTACGGACATATTTAAAAAAGCCCTTTTTATTGTTTTTGATGTCTCTGGCCAGCCTAAGTTCATTCTGTGCTTTAGCCTTTCTGACCTCCTCCCTGCATCTCCTGGCTACTTGCTTAAATTCTTCTTTGGTGGTTTGCCCCTTCTTCCATTTCCTGTACATGTTTCTCTTAACACTTAGCTCAACTGAGAGTTCTTTAGTCAACCATTCTGGTTTCTTCAGATGCCTTCCATTTTTCCTCCTTATTTTCGTTTTAGACTGTGCCCTCAGTATCTCCCTTTTAAGGAACTCCCATGCCTCCTGAACTCCTTTCCCTTTCACTATTCTTGACCACTGAATTCCAGCCAGCAGCTCCCTAAGTTCACAGAAGTCCACTTTTTTAAAATCTAAGATGAGTGTCTGGCTACACTTATCTTCTCCTTCCCACTGAATGCCACATTCCAATAGGGCATGGTCACTCCCCCCTAAAGATCCAGCCACTTCTACCTCATTAACAAGGTCATCCCTGTTGGGCAGGATCAGATCTAGAATATTTGATCCCCTTGTGGCCTCTTCCACCTTCTGGACCATGAAATTGTCTGCAAGACAAGCAAGAAACTTGCTGGACCTTGCTGTCTTGGCAGAGTTTGACTGCCAACATATATCCGGGTATCCTAAACATTATAATTTTGCCTTATGGGAGAACTGTCCCTTCCCCTTTATTGTATGGTGCTTTGGTACCATGAGCGCTCCCCCGACAACCAATTTGCATTGGCACAAATGTATGTGTCTGCACCACTGTGAAAATACAAATCGGATTGATCTGGAAAATTGGCAAACTGATTTCTTCCAGTTTTCAAATAGCGCGCTTTACCACCACATGGGGGCACATTTAGTCGAAATGACATGCGGAACGAAGGTAAATAAACGGAACCTAGTCTGCTCCAAGGTGCAAAAGACCTCCGTGGCAAGACGCATTGGCCCACCTTAATAACTGCATGCAGAAAGGGCTGTTCAAAGCTTCAGGGCAAGGCAACCTTGGATAGTTCTGTGAAGACATGGAATAAACAATTCTTTCCTGTAAACTATTAGTCTGTATGGGAGTGTCTTGTTGCCTTGAGCTTATTTGCTGTTTTGTAAGACAAGGAGATGCTGTTTCCAACTTTAAACAAACGGCCAACTGGGGCACAAGAATGTTCAACAGCTTGCCTAAGGTCATGCTACAGCAAAGCAACAGACCACGCTCATGTTGTAGAAGTGCTGCTGGTGGTAGGTGAGCCTTTTAATAACTAGATGGTGCATGGTGTACAGTCGTGATATCATCTGATAAAGAGACTGACTTTCAGTAAAATGCTATAAGAAGAAAGATCTGACTCACCCCAGTTTGCAGTGAAAGAGTTTGAGAACATAGCCATGTGTGAGATGCAAAGTGTAACACAAACTCAGTGGCATTTCCTAGCAGTTGGAGGTGAAGCAGAGAAGTAATGTAGGCAAAAGGGCTCTTATCACCAACCACTGCTTCTCAACCCTAAATCTTTCCCAGATCTATCTTACATGCATGTTTCATTCTTTTAGTTCAGAATCTTATGGGAGTAAAACAGCTTGTGGTGATTATTAGATGGGGAAAGGATTAAGGACATGGAGCATCAATTAGGAAATGGGTTGTGTACCCTTATTTAGACCTGATTGGTCCTTGAATGGGAAATCACAATGTCCCATAAAAACTATTCCGCCAGCACTGTCAAAAGTAAGTACCTGCTGTCATTAACAACAGCAGCAACAACATTATCCACTATTATTCAAGAAGATAAATACAGTGAAAACTAGATAAATCAGTTAATCTACTGGCATCCTTTTTTGTGCTTTACTAAGTGAAGAACTTATCAAAAGCCGGAGGAAACCTAACTCTCTTCTCCTTCTCTCTCCTTGGATTCATTAGACTGCTTGAGATTACAGAGTAGGTGGAGTAAACCCTCTTGGGATACTGTCTCCTTGGAGTGAGGCATTCCCACTTATCCTATCATGACTTCACAAGACAGGCCAACCTGGACTGTGATATCAGATGAGTGATTAACTCACTTCCACTCAACCACCACAAAAACAACTTCCCTAGAAGAATAGGAGCTTTCACCAGAACCAAGCTGAGACAAGTTGACCTGGCTGCCCTGGAACAGTCATCACAGGATTTCATGTAGTCTGAAGGAGATATTTCACTGTCCTTTTCCCTTTGGATTTCCTGGAACACACTGCCTGGTAAGTGAGAAATATATTCAAACTAACTTTCTCTTTATTTAAGAAAGCAAGTTAACAGAAGGTAAATTATTTTTCTTTATGGGCTTCTAGCCCTGCTATTGCTCCTTCACAGTATGCATAGATGACACTGTTTAAGGAGGTCAGACCACAATTGCTGTATACGCATGGAGAAGTAAGTATGTACAGGGAATGCGCTTGAAATAATCCTCATCATAAATATCCATTTGCTCCTTACTGTAGAAAGAAATTAGGTAATTTGGGGGGAATCGTCTTATTTTTACTTAATGAGAAGGAGAAGCTTCTTTGTCACCGTTTCTGTTGTCATTCTGTTAACTCTTTTCTCCCTCTCATTATCTAGTTGATCCAATTTCTCATTTGATTTTTTTAATTCCTGTTTGTTTTCTAATATGCTTCAGATTTTTTTTCCCACTAGTAAAATTTGATTACGACACTGAAAATGAAATGTGCATATGAGCATCGGGATTAATGCAATTAAAGAGATGAGCTGAGGATACAACATTTATGCATCACTGATTTTTGCAAAATTGAACTCCTATATGTGCTGTTCTTGTGTTTCTATACCAACTGTTCTGCTATTGCAACACAGATAAGAAAAACAGTGTCACTGCAAATATGACACACTTTGCTTTTGAGAGAAGGATATAGCCTCTTTATAGGTATTCTTACTAGACAAGGTACATTCTGGAAGTGAAGGCTGTCTACTACACATTATTTTGCATATTTACACCAATGTAAACGTAGTTTTACCAGTAGACGTATGTTCAATAGGGGGCTACAGCTCATCATGACCACGTATGTACAAAGTGCATACTGTGTCACTGAAATCAATGAAAAAATAGTGAAGAATGGGTACACTGTGCTCACATATATTGTTGCATTTGCACTTTGTAATTTTGCAACCCTGTAAAAATGTAGGGTTGGATTTACACTTAGGCATAGAACAGATCAGTTGAAAGAAATGGGATTTAAGCTACTCATGGCTATTATTATTTCCATAGATTTCAGTGAGATAGCTCTAAGGATAACTAAGCCTACAGAGGTTGGGAAACCCTATTTTTGTAACCTGTGAAGCCCCTGATCTTACTTGGCGGGGGGAGGCAAAATGTAGGTGGGTTTGCATCTGAAAATGGCCTCAGATGCTAAAAACCCACCCCTAAATGTGGTGATATAGATTTCCAGTTCCCCTGCCCCCAAAACTCCCTTGTTTTTAGATTAAACCTGGCTGAAGATGGCAATTTGAAGTGACATGAGATACACTTGTGGCAGCGAAAATTGGCCTCCATTCCCTGTGCATGCTCATTCTGGCCGTAATGCATAAAGTGGTCCTGATGTCAGTGATATAGAAGCAAGTACTTATGTCTAGGGTTTTGGCTTTTTGTTTGTTTATTTTTTTGGTTAAAAAAATAACCATAGTGAACAATTATCTGTGAAATTAAATGTATGTGTAGAGTAAGCTGCATCCATTTCAGCTGGGGCTGGACATAGAATAGATATTAGAACAGTGAAAAGCCCTGACCAAGTGTTGAAAACCTCATGAAATAAAAATGTATTGAGTGGGATATGCCATCTGGTCCTGCCCTCTCTACTACATGCCCATCCCCAGGTTCTACCATCCTCTATATATTAGGGGGTGAAGGTCTGCAACAGAGTTTTGGAATGTCACTGTCAAGCCGCAACTGCCTGAATTCACTGGACTGCTTAGCATCTGGGGGATTCTGGGAGATGTAGTCCAAGAACATAATTTTCTATGCTTAAGTTATATGTAAAGGAAAAGGGCATGTAGTGATGAAGCGGTCTTGGTGAATGGGAACAAGATTTTTGGGGTAAGTAGAAAGGTAAAACAGGATTTTCTCTTTATTCCGGATGTAAAAGCCAGTGTGGTGTAGCAGTTTGATCACTGAACAATGACTCTGAAGACCAGGCTTCCATTTCCCACTCAGCCATGGAAACCTGCTGGGTGACCTTAGATATGACACACACTCTCATCCCCAGAAAACCCCATGATACATTCACCATAGGGCCACCATAAGTCAGAAATGACTTGAAGGCAGACAACAACAACAAAATGCTCATCTTTTCTTTAAGGAATGGTCTATGACCTCCTCATAGCTCATCTCTGAGCTTGAGCCCAACAAACTTTTATTCCCCTCTCTTGAAAGGATCAACTCTTTGAAAAACAAACAGCTTTATTTTACAGTCTAGAAAGCTAAATTACCGGCTTCTAGTATGATTGACACCATTTATCTTCAAAATGCCGCCTATGTTCTTGGCATTGTTGACCAACTACAAGGACAAAAGACAGGCTAGTTATCCCAGTGATGTCACTTTATGATCTGACAGCTCAGCCCATATATCATGAAAGTGGGGATTTTTCAAGGTTTCAACAATCTGAGGCATTTATTGCTAGATCTTGAGATAGTGTATCTTGGTGGGGTGTTCCAAGAGAGGAAGCTAAAGGGATCATGAGTTTTTATTGGTGGCATTGCCAAATAGTCATTCCATTGCAGGGAATAACAGAGAGTGTTTGTTTGTTTTCTCTTAGTGAGTGATAACATCTTCTGATTATGGAACTCATGGATTTCCTTCAGTTAGACAAAGGATAAGAATGGTTGTCCTTGACCCATAGTCATTAGGACTGGAGTGTACAGAGGATTGGCAGATTTATTTCTATCTTAATTTAAAAAAAATAAGTAAAGTGAAGACACAATCCATCACTCCATGAATTCATCTGTGCTATAGAAGGAGATTGGCAAAAGTCTCAATCGGAGTCTTTTCTCTCTCTCTCTCTCTCAGTCTCTCTCTCTCTCTCTCTCTATCTCATTGCATACACATGGTTCATCATTCCCTTCCCTCACGGGTCATGTTTCATTTGTCATTGTTCAAAATGGAGGACTGGTCTGTATCTCCTTTATAGGAGATATGCATGCACTGGATCTTAGCTTGCAAAGTTGCCTATGCTCTTGGCAAGAGCAATGTATAGTCAAGGATATTTAGGAGGAGAAAGATAAATGATTTCATTTAGGGTGGTGAACGTGGCTCCCTGGGGCCTCAAAGACTGTAAAAAAAGAATTAAAAAAAATGAAAAACAAAAAAACAAAACAGACCAGAATTTACCAGAAAACCAATAGTCTGGTTCTGCAAAATTATACACCCCCACACACTCACACACACACACACACACACACATATATATATACAGATACACACACACACACACACACATATACACATACATATACATACATATATATAAAACAGTGCAGAGCAAACCACTTAAAAGATGAAATGGTGCAGAGCTTTCCAGCGAAACACTTAAAAAATGAACCACCATTCCTGGAGTCCTTCTGTATCTCTTTCACATTTTGATACTGCTTTAACTGATATGGCTCTGTCCTACGGAATCCTGGGATGTGTGTTGTTGAGGCCAAAAAATGAAAACAGGAAGTGATGTGAGAGTTCTAGTGCCTCATCAAGCTACAAATCTTAGGATTCCATATCAGAATGGTATAACTGTCTAGCGTGAGAGAGATACAGGAGAGAAAATTCACCCCTTGAATAACCAGAAGATGGGATGCTCAAGGGTTGGGAGGACACATGGGGCCCTTTTTCCCAACTCCAAGACAGGAGGAGTGTTCCACAAGCTTTTCATTCTGAGCAATGGCAACTATACTGCAATACACAAACATGGGCCTGAGGGATGGGGAATGGCTCAGTTGAATCCAATTCCTCTATTTTTAAAAGTGAAACTATATTATAGTGCAAACTGCTTATGCAGCAGGTCTGTAAGCCTTTTTGTACAAGAAATACCATGGTTTGGAAAAGTTACTTTTTGGACAACAACTCTCAAAATCTCAAAGCCTGGATGTGCTGCCTCACATGCCTTCTACCATTATTCACCCCCCACCCGCCCAGCCCTACACTTCCAGTACTCTGTTTCAGGCCTATTCGGTGTTTTCCAACAGTGAAGCACCAGTTGACAGGATTTGCTCAAAATAACTTGCATCTAAAAGGGATCCACCTACATTCCTTGCACTTTCAAGGCACTAGCTCTCTGTGTCTGTTCTAAGAAAAGAAAGACACTGCATTGTTAATACACAAGCAGTTAGGTAGTGAGCAATACAAGCATATGAGTTGCGTGGGCCTGATGGCACAAGTTGGAGATTATTTGCAGCATGTATGTGCCTGGGTGTGAATGCTTTGAATGTGTGTTGGAGAGGCAAAAACACAAAATTTGGCGGGGGTAAACTCTCTTTTACAAAGACAAGTGATAAACCAAACAACCTTGACTGAACTTTTTGTCTTAAAAGTAAAGGATTCGTCCTGTTGTTTGCCAGCTTACAAAAAAGCTTTCAAAGGAATAACAATGACAGGACATTGAAAGATTGAACAATGCACAGGATCAAAATGAATGCGAAATTGTTTATACCATTTTCACTTTGCCTGCATTCTTTTCCCCTCCCACCTTCAGACATTTTTAGTTTTAAGGCCTTTATGGGCCTTTGTTTTTGTACAGATACATGTACATTGCCTTCCTTTGAAGGTTGTGTAAACAACATTCATCTTCATCTCTCTTCAAGGTCACTTCATAGGTTGCAATTCAGTACTAACAAGATGTTGTGGAGAAAACATTTTCTTCTGTTACAACCAGAGCTTTAGAAGTAACTAGTTACAAATAATGACTTGTCCATATTTAGGTCCTTGTTTCAGTAGCTAAGGCATAATTAAGTTTCATTATGATTGCAATGTAATAAGGATAATTTCCTTCCTTCTTTTTGTGGTGTCACTCTTTATAGTTATATGGGCACATGTGGCTTCAAGGCCATTTCCACACTATACTGTTATAGTGCTATTATTCCATTTCCAATATCCTATGGAATCCTGGGGTTTGCAGTTTAGGGAGGGGCATGTAGAATTCTTAACCAGAGAGCTCTTTGACCTCAATAAACTACAAACCTCAGAATTCCACAGGATGTTGAAAGTGGAATAATAGCAGTACAACCGTGCAGTGCAGAAATGGCCTTAGATAGGTTTTATACCACAGGGCAAAAGACATTTTTTTAAAAAAGATCCAGCTAAATGTGACTGTTAATTACTTTAGAATAAAAAAGAAAGTAAGCATACACCAAGAGAATCTCTTCATGGGGGAATAACAGGGTACATGAAGGTCTGCATGGAAACAAAACATATATTTAAGTGTTTAAAGGTTTTCTTTTTTATAAAGTAAGTTTATGAAGTAGGAGTGACCTACTCTGAAAAATGTCAATTATTCACAAACATTTTGTAAAGTCAGGAGCTGTAAACCTTTTTCAGCTTGAGAGTTAGAGTGTTCTATGAGAATTTCCCAGGGGGGTCACATGTAACCACAAAGGACATTCAGAGCCCAGATTAAAGCATTCATGTCCTACTGGTGGGTTTTCCATAGGCATCTGGTTAATTACTATGTGAACAGATGCTGGTCTGAACAGGTCATTGGTCTGATGCTGCTTGGCTTATGTTCAAAGTGGATTAGGCCACCACATTTTCTCATGCACCATGTATATGCACAAAACACACTGTGCATCCCCACACATCACCCATACAGTTAGTGGTGTCTTGTAGCTCTCATGCCAGTGAAGCAGTGCATTTGCTCTGAGTTTTTACTTCAGAGTTAAAACAGTCCTATCCAAAGTGCTTTGGACAGTCTCTTTAAACTTCAGATGAAAACCTGGAACAGATTCACTGCCCTACCGGGAAGGGAGCCACCAGCTGTCACAGCACATACCTCAACAATAGAAGGAGTGGCGAGGGGGAACACTTAGGCCAGTCACTGTCAGCACAATACTTCATAGAGTCGTCACAACAGAATGGTTCAGCGCCTGCCATTTTTGAGCTCCTTGGAGAAAGCATCAGGTGACAACAGTTGTCTTGGTCCATGTACACTAACTGAGCACGCGAGCCTGTTTTGCAATATACAAACAAAAAAAACAAACCCCTGTGCAGTGAGTCAGAAGATTTTCAGTAGATTTCCACTCCCCATGTCTAAACTATGCTATGAAACATGAAACCAAGGGTCGGGGGTTGCTTGTTTTCTGTCTGGTTTGCATAACGGATACTTAGACTCTGAACAATGCCCCAAGAATGACTGCTCCAAAGCAGGAATCTCCCTTTCAGGCCATAGTTGTGTCCGTGTCATGGTACTACCTTGGACACATCTACTCTCCTCTGTTTTAGGAACTTAAGCAGTGTCAGGCCTGGTTATTACTTAAAAGGGAGACCACCAGGAAACACCACAGATTTCCAGGTAGGGCTGCAAAGGAATCTGCAAGGACAGTTGCAGCTGGTCAGAGTTGATGAAACTGGTCTACAAGTCCCAATGCCCTTACTCAGAATCATGCATCTCTCCTGTGCTTCTGTTCTGACACTGGCATATAGTGGCACTGTATACTTAACACAGGGCCACTATATCCAAATACACTTAAATCTGTTTAACTAACTGTATTTCATAGAATCATAGAATCATAGAAATGTAGAGTTGGAAGAGACCACATGGGCACTCCAGCCCAACCCCCTGCCATGCAGGAACACCCTCAAAGCACTCCCCACAGATGCCCATCCAGCCTCTGCTTAAAAACCTCCAAGGAAGGAGACTCCACCACACTCCGAGGCAGCATATTCCACTGCCGGACAGCCCTGACTGTCAGGAAGTTCTTCCTGAGGTTCAGGTGGAATCTTCTTTCCTGCAGCTTGAATCCATTGCTCCTTGTCCTGGTCTCTGGAGCAGCAGAAAACAAGCCCTCTCCCTCCTCTACATGGCATCCCTTCAAATATTTAAACATAGCTATCATATCGCCTCTTAACCTTCTCTTCTGCAGACTGAACATACCCAGCTCTCTTAAGTCTATCCTCATAGGGCTTGGCTTCCAGGCCCCTCACCATTTTGGTCACCCTCCTCTGGACCTGCTCCAGCTTGACCATGTCCTTCTTGAATTGGGGTGCCCAGAACTGGACACAGGATTCAAGATGAGGTCTAACCAAAGCAGAGTGGAGTGGTACCAGTACCTCCCTCAATCTAGACACCATACTCCTATTGATGCAGCCGAGAATTGCATTGGCTTTCTTGGCTGCCGCATCACACTGCTGACTCATGTTCAGTTTGTGGTCTATTAAGACTCCTAGATCCCTTTCACAAGTACTGCCATCCAGCCACGTGTCCCCCATCCTATATTTCTGCATTCCATTTTTTCTACCTAAGTGTAGGACCTTACACTTCTCTCTGTTGAATTTCATTTTGTTAGTGATATTTAAAATATCACAGCTCATTATGTGAACTTGTCCTACATAATTGTACTAGAATCATGTGATGGGCAGGATGACCATTTTTGATAAGAGAGATTTGGCTAGTGTACAGGCAAAATTATGAATAGCCTTGAAATCCTTGAGATGATTTTTCCCTGCCTTTTGAGATGAAGGGGAAAAAAAACTAGGTAGCAGTTGGGCCGTGTGGGTGGGTGAAATAATAGCTGGCAAGTTATTGGTAGCCAACAGACTTCTGATAAACTGTGAAGTGGGGTGGGGGAGCCATTCTGTGGAATTTGATTAAATATATGTTAGCCTTATATATAACCTAAATTCCCTGTCTGTTTTGCTTATCAAAGAGTAATGTGAGTGGCCTTGATTACAGGATTGAAGTACCTGCGCAGGAAGAAGAGTTAGTTTATATTCAGGGACACTATAACAGAACATATAAAAATATAAAGAAATGTTATGATTAGAAAATTAAGTTACAATCACAAAGCCATTTCTTGATAGTGGAAATTGGTTCTCTTCCAAATATGCTTCAATTCTTCATCATAATTTCAGTCTCCTTCTTTGTTTGTCCTATACTGGTGGATTCAACTAGAAATCTTGGGTCATCTCAGAACTGAGTGGGACTGGAGGTGATTCAGGGAATTTCTCTTCTTCATAGTTGGGATTGCAGATGGAAGAATATTTTCAAAATCTTCAAAATCATAGTTGAAAAATTGGTTTCAAAACTATCATGAAACTCTTATGAGGGGAGTTGCCTTGATGGACAAGAATTTTCATAGTTCACGACTTATTCCACATAAAATGCATTTTTTAATTTTTTCCCTTTTTTTTTTTTTGGCAGAAAATGGCATTTTTGGCACAGAAAACTGGATTTCCTACATGGAAACCAATTTTCCTACATAGAAAACACTATTGTCTGAACAGAAAAAACTGTGGGTTTTTTTTTTTTTGTGCAAAAATGCCAAAAAATTCCTTTTTTGTGTGTACAAAATCTTGTCGGGGGTTTTATGCAAAATAAACAGACTAAATCCCAAAACGCAAATACTTTTTGAAAATTGTAGGGTTTTACAAGGCTTTCTTTGGAGCAAGGAGAAAAGATGATGAAATTATTTGTTCTTATTATCAGCAACACATTTTACAAAGATTTACATCTCTATTTGGGATACTTTGGGCAATTATGTAATATAGAAAGGGCAAGCTTTATGTCAGGATTGGCAAAGTGTAGCCTTGAGGTTCCACATAGCTTCCAAATGCTTTTTGTGATCTGTCCAGAGTCCTGGACCATTATTACTATTTTTTTCTAGAGGAAGAAAAGAGTGGGAAATAGAAGTGAATTGTCAGTCCTTGGGGCTTCCAAAAAAAGACTATTTCCCACTCTTTTCCTCCTCTAGAAAAAAATAATAATAATGGTTACCAGCAGTGGATGTACGATAAGGAAAAGGGGGTAAAGTGGGGGGACGAAAGAGAAACTGGGACATTTTAAAAGCAGATGGAAAGTGAGATGACAGAAGATTAATTGGGACTGTCCCTGAGAAATTGGAATAGTTGGAGGGCATGCATCTGTTTTAAGCCTTGGACTTACTGGGACTGTCTCTTAAAGTCACATGTTCTTGACTGGATTGCTGGGGTGCAATAATATTCCAAAAATGAGGATCAAACTTATCTTAAATTCAACTCAGGCCCTAAGATTATGGATTAAATTAAATTCATTTCAGGCCCTATCTACTGAACTCACTGCTCCCTTCCTCCTGCAGAATAACTGTGAATCACACTTCAGACAGAGATACACTGGAAGGATCAAGGGGACCTTTTGTGTTTTCATAGGTAATGCCTCTTCTTCTTCTTCTTCTTCTTCTTCTCCTCCCCCCCCCCCCATTCTCCTCATTTTTGGCAGACCCGGGCCTCGATGAGTCTGTTTTAAGGATCTATCCTCACATACCATCCGAACACAGCATGCAGTGGTGTGACTCTAACACTGTCATTTTCTTTGTTCCTCTGTACATGATTTTTAATTTTTGCCTGATGAGGAAAACTTTTAAAAACTTTGTTTTCAAAAGCTAGCACTGAGATTTGGACGCCCTAATAAAGATATCACCCCAGTGTGGACTTTAGGATATGTGTCCTGATTATTGTTGCTAATCTCAACTACAGTAGGCCCGTTGAATCAGTAGTATTTACCTATATGTCAATTTACCATTCAGTGAGTTTACTCTGGTGGGGACTAGCCAATGGGATTCAGGGCTATATGAGTTCTTTTTCCCTGCTTGGAAGTAAGCATGGGGGATTGGATCTGCATCAGCACCCTGATGTGGAAGATTTAACCTTCTGTCCCACTACTGTGTTCCTTCGGCAGTCAAGAATCTGAATAGGTGGAAAAGCTCCCACTCTTATCACTGGGAGTTTCCGCTCCTCCATAAGTAAATTTCAGGCACAGAAGGCAACAGTTCAGACTGGTATCCCAATGACTGGGTAAAAGGTTAAAGTCCTCTTCTTGCCTTCCATGATAGGGTCTCATTCTGGACTGAATTCCCCTAAATTTACCATTGAATAAGGAAAAAAGACTATCAACAGACTATCTACTAAAGTTAATGTTTAATGTGACCCCTATTCTATCAGGCCTGCAGTTGCAGCAAAGTGCTGACAGAGCAGGAAATAAAGTGGTAATGTCTGATTTCTGGGAAATCTGGTTTGAGACAGAGACATCCTTTGGCACTTTACAGATAAGGCTATTCCATGAGAGTTTGTTTTGATGTATAGTTTGTTTAAACACGTCATGTGGAATTTAAGATGGTGCAGTTTCATAAAAGGACAGTACCTCGTTAGATACAGGACTTTTTAATCTGGTTGATGTGATTGTGACTATGCTTCAAGTTGATGTCAAAGTAGGAAAAAAACCCAAATATTTCAAAGACAACAGGCCCATCTTCTCATCAGATTCCTGCCCCTGTATTTCTTCTGTTTCAAAATGAAGCACTGGCCTGCACCCTATTGCTTAGCCCCAGCTAGAGCAGACCTATTGAATCAGTTCTTGAATGGTAAAGGATTACATGGAGGCAGTCTGGCATAGTTGTTTGACACTTGGACTAGGACTCCAGGTGACCAAAGTGAGAGGTGACATGATAGCTATCTTTAAATATCTAAAGCGATATTTCTTGTAGAAGATGGAGTTTTCTGCTGCTCCGCAGACTAGAACATGAGCCAATGGATACAAATTACAAGAAAAGAGATTCTGCCTAGACATTAGGAAGAACATCTTGTCTGTAAGAGCTGTTTGACAGTGGAACAAAGTACCTCAGAAGGTGGTGGCTCTCTGTTAAACAGAGGTTGGATAAACATCTTTCAAGAGTGCTGAAGCTGTGTCTCCTACATGGCAGGGGGTTGGCAGATGGTCCTTGAGGTCCTTTCCAACTTTGAGATTCTATGAGTCTATGAATTCCCACGCATCCTTGGAAATCTACTGGGTGAATATAATGAAATGAAATTTGATAGGGATAAATCCAAAATTCTACATTTAGGCTACAAAAAAAGTGCAAATATAAGATGGGGGATGCTTGGCTCAGCAGTACTACATGTGAAAAAGACCTTAGGATTGTTGTTCATCATAAACTAAACATGAGCCAGCAGTGTGATGTTGCAGCAAAGAAGGCAAATGCTATCAGCCCGCATTAATAGAAGCACAGTTTCCAAGTTGAGGGGAGTAATAGTCCCAGTGTATTCTGTGCTGGACAGACCCAATCAGGAGGACTGTGTTTGGTTCGGGGTGCTTCATTTTAAAAAGGACATAAACAAGTTGGAGTGGGTTCAGAGAAGGGCAACAAGGATGTTAAGAGTCATGGAGAACAAAACATGTGAGGAGAAGCTGAAGGAACTCGGCATGTTCAGCTTGGTGAAGAAAAGACTGAGGTGTGCCATGATTGCACTCTTTAAATATCTCAAGGGTTGCCGCCAAAAGGAGGGTCCAGGTTTGTTCTCTGCTGCCTCAGAAGATAAAACTGGGTTGAATGGTTTTAAGTAACAGGAGGGTAATTTAGAATATACTTCTTGACAGCAAAAGCAGTTCAACAATGGAATCCTTCGCCTAGAAGGGTGATGGGATCTCCTTCTCTGGATGTCTTCAAAAAGAGGCTGGACAGTTACCTGCTTGGGATGCTCTGGTTAGAAGTCTTGCACTGATTCAGGGAGTTGGACCTGATGGCCTATACGGCCCTGTTACCCTGATTTCTGGGGGTCCCGAGAGGGACACCTAAATGCGCTCTCAATTATATAAGTTGGGGAAATTAGCAATGAGCACAGGCTAGCAATACGAGAGGCAGGGTAACATAGTGAGATCTTGAACCCTATGTTTATGGGGTCAGGCCGAGTCAAGGAGCACACAGAAGTTGAAATAATAAATATTGTTTTATTAAAAATACAATCAAACAGTGTATGCAGCACACTCACACAGATAACTAAGGAAATAAAGGTTGGAGTGGGATAGAGGGATTTTTAGAGGAGTTGTTGGTTTGGGTAATACTCCACCTGTCCTGAAGCCCGTTTGGAAGCGGAGAAGGTGGGGAGTGTGGATCTCAGCATGTGGGGCTGAGGGGAAGGCTCGCCTTGCAAGCACGTGGAGAGGAATGGGTACAGGAGGCCGAATTATTGATATCAACAGATATTTTAATATCCCACAAGCTCGGGCTAGCAATGGCGGTAACAGCCCCCTCCATCTATATGATTCTATGGCCTTCAGCAAGTCATATTCTTTCAGACTTAGAGGAAACCAATGGCAAACTTCCTCTGAATAAATCTTTCCAAGAAATCTCTGTGTTAGGACCCACATAAGTGAGAGTCAACTTGAAGGCCTACAAAGACAACCACAAAATCAACATATAAGGAAATTTCATAGATTCTATGATTCTACTGTAATTGGGCCTAATTGGGCTTTAGCACCAAAACTGTTGAGCAAAAGCTAGCATTCTCATATCCCATTCTTCTGGCTAACTTCTTGCTATGCTCTGGCAGACGGTGCTAGCAGATTGGTCATGCAGATAAACATTCTTGTTACTTGTGTAAACAAGGATGTTTTCATACATTTGCAAAATGAAAATGTTAATAAGCATCATCAACATTACTTGCTTGGACCGGCTTGGAGGTTATGAGCGGCACTGATACAAGGCCAGGAAAACCAGAGGCAGCAAAAGCCGAAAGCAGTTAGCAATCAGTAATGGATGATCGAGGAGCAGTAAATAATTAAAGAGAATTCCAACGAATGCAGAGAGACACACAGAGCATTCAGAATGCTAGCAGATGACAGACAGCTGAATACAGACAAATGAATCGTAATTATGACTTTGACAAGCTTTTATGGCATAAGACTTACTCTTTGTTCTTGATAAAATATGATAAGTAAAGAGGGGTTTGATTTTTTCAACTTTTTTTTTTAAAGTCAGGAGGCAAGCCATTCTGTGCCATTAATGAGTGATGTGAATAGAAAGGGAAATGTTAAAAAAGACAAATCAGTATGTTTAACAATAGCCCAGTTGTACAAGGTTGTGTGCTTCACAAAATGTGAGTACTAAGACAGTGGGAGGAAATAAAAGAGCCTGAAAGTTCTTTCTTAAGCTACTTGCTTTTGTGGCTTCTTTATTCACAGTTCTCTAAAGATTTCTTCCCTAGCCACAACCAAAAATTGCAGAGTGTTCAAATAAGTATGTTATTGGTTAAAGCTTTGCTGATCTAAAAACCTAGATGAGCACAGAAAGGACTCTGCTTTTCATTCTTCAAATGTCTATGCATATGGGAAATTATGATTCACACTTCCCATCCAAACCAAGGAAATTTACTTCAAATTTGAACATATAAATTGTATGATCTGCAGAACTTCAGGGTAGAAACTTCAGGACTTTGGAGTAGAAATTTGAGTGGCATTGCATAAACTCAGACCATAAAAATAATTATAAACAAAAGGAACAAAAGAAAATAGACATCAATACTTAGAAAATAGACTTTGTTTTGTTAAAAAAAAAATTAGATGCAAATGTTGAGCACGCCAACCCACATAGCTTCAGAACAAGAAGGCATATTGAAAGTTTAACTCCTAGAACCCCTCAGTCAGCAGTTCCAGGATTGTAAGGGTTTTTTTTTTCTTATAAAGTGATTAGAGGTAAATTATTTTCTGCAAAGACACAAGGAAGAAAATAATTACTTATAAAAGCATACCATGACAGTAATTAACTACTATTTTGATACTTGGACTATAACTGTAATGGGCTGTATTTAAAACTGTAAATAAAAGTAATTATTTACTTTTCCCAATGCTGTCACTCTTGTCAGGTTACACAGACTGAAAAACAAATGTGAAACTGAATGGTTTTAAGTAAATCCAAAAAAATTCTAAGCTGTAATGGATCCTTGCTTTGACTGGTTCAGAGTGACTCAGCAAGACAGCCAAGACAAATGGAGATGAAAACATAAAAACAGTTACTTAAGGGAGATTATGTATGTGTATGTGTGTGTGTGTGTGTGTGTGTGTGTAAATAAAAATTAAAAAAAACCAGTTACTGAAAGGATATAAAACATTCCACTAGAATGACCTGTTCCCTAATACATACTTTCTTGGACCAAAGCAGACAAAGTTTGAAAGAAAAAAAAAATGGAAATATAACTTTCTTTAAGCTCATCTTGAGCTCACCACAAGACTTTGGAAAGGGTTTACAAATGTGTTTATATGTTAGATGGGTCTTCTTACTATGCTGAAGAATTAGTAAAATCCTGTATTACTGTGCATATGAAGAAAGAAGAATGCAATATGGGAACAAATGTGACTCATTTCAATGTCAAAGTATTCTTTATATAACATCAAGATGAATATTAGCCTCATACTTTTCAATTGTGCTCCTCCCCTACCCCCAGTACTGAGCTCACACTTCATTAAATTAGCTCTCTTCTATCTTTCTGCTGTCAGAGATAAGTTTCCTGAATGGGTGCTGAATGTTTCAGTAGCTTTGCACATCTGCATTTACTTTTCCAACACCATCAACTCTTCTAATCATCTGACAATAATGAAATCACTGGTTTCACTTTATGTGACTTAAGAATTCAGGATTTACCACACCCCTTCTCTTAACTAACTTGAAAAGCCTGAACTGCTGTAACATATTTGTTCTATATTTTATTGTATACACTTCTTCTGTAACTATATAAAATGTAAGAACCATTTACTGTTGTTTTTTTTATAATCTTTATTGAATACACACATTTGTACAAGGTATACCTAAACATATACAAAATAAGAAATGGGAAGCGCTGCATGAAAACGAATCATCGAAGTAAGAATCAAATATATCCGTAGTTCCCGTCCGCCATTATTAATCGTTTCAAATTTAAACAATGTCACATTAAATTGTATTATATTATATTTATTAAACTATAAGTTTTTTACATGTCATAAAATAAATAAGTACCACTTGTCTATGTTTTATGAAAGTTCTATTAATAAACACACACACACACACACACACACACACATATATAAAGAAAAATAACAACCTCTTACATTCCTTTCTTAGCACATTTTTGGGTTTACTAGTCTATCCTAACTGTCAATATTTATATTAAGAACCTTCTATATCAACTCATTCATCTCCTGACCTAGTACCTCCAGAGTCTTTTGACCGGTCTAGAGATAGACTTACATTCCAATTCAATTGGGAAGCCCATCCCTTAATACCATCATTCAGACAGATACCTGAACATATTATCAGACTTAATTTCATTAGTTAAGAACCATTTACTGTTAATATAAAGCAGTGTAAGAAGATGGTGTATACACCAAGGACAAGGTTACAGATGTTCAAAGCCAGCCAAATGCTTTAAGAATACATGAAAAACGAAAGCCCTGATACCTACAGCACAAAGAGAATTAGTGTTTCTGAAGCAGTTCATCTGAATCTGGCATGTACAGAAAGAGAGAAGGATTCATGTGGGAAATGCCTGGCAGTATAAAATGTACAGACCTCGGTCTACTAAAATACCTGAAAAATGCTAAATATGTCTGGGCAAAAGGAAAATAACATCTTTATCAACACAATTTAATCTTCTATTTAATGCTCACATTTGTTGTAGTTGTTTACTATTAACTATTGGGTTGCTATCCTTCTTTAGCACTACTGGCAGAATGGAAGGACTGTAGCAAAATCTAGCTGTTATTGCCAGCTGATCACAGAACAAAATAAAGTCCTAGCCCAAGGATGGCTGCCCATGGGCTATCTGTATATTTTGGACTAATCATAAAATTTTATGATTAGCAGCGCTGGATGAGTCTTTTGGGAGTTCAAGTCCAAGATATTTGGAGAGCAAGAGGTTCCTCAGCCCTTGGCCCTTCTCCTGACCTGAATCAGTCAGCAAATGAAACATCTTATGGTATGGAGCTGATGAACTTGATCGCCTGACAGTGATGTCAGTTTTCTGGCAAAGGTAAAACTGGAAGATTTTCCAGTGCTTTCAATAATGTTATTTGGTTTAGCACATTTAAATGTCATTTTCAAACAGGTTTGTGGCTTTATGTGGTAATTATTTTAACAAGATATTCATAAAAATGTAAAGAGATACATTTCATATACCAAAAAATGACTACTCTTGTATGAACACTATTTTCTTAGGACACACGCCAAAAACAGCTGTACCTGATATATCGTATATCAACAGTGCAACTTTCTTTTGATGAGGTATAACTATAATACTTTCAGCTTCATTCACTCTCTGCACTATGTATCAGTTCCATATCAAGTTGAGAAAATCTGATTCAATACAAGTAGTAGACTATTTTATTTCACTAGAGGTTTGATTGTGGTACAACAGTTCTGACAACTATGGAATAAATGTGTGTGTGTGTGTGTGTGTCTATGTCTGTGCAAGTATATGTATGTGTGTGTGTATTTCCATGGAAATTTTTACGTACCGTACATATATATGAGATGTGTAAAATTTTCCATGGAAATATATAGCATCATTTTCCCCACATTTCTGTCACCTGATAATAGTTAAAGATCAAGTTCTTTTCAATGTCACAGGAGCAAAGATTAATAAAAATTTGGCAACATAACACACACATACAACTTATGGAAAGATAACTTAGTGTTACATTGTGTGATGTGTATTTGAATTTAAACTCTTCATTCTAAATGCTCCTATTTTGAATCTTGCCACATTACGATCAAATCAATTTTCAGGTATGTGATACAAAACCTGCAATTTTCTTCTCAAAATTCTCTCATTTTGCATTGTCAGAGTGGATAAACTGGTTGTTATAATTCAACTCTTTGTTGTTGTGTGCCTCTGAGTCATTTCCAAGCTATGGTGACCCTAGGGCATAGCTGTCACAAACCATTTCCGCACCTTACCTTGCTTTGTCGTCATCCGTGCGTCATCTCACCAGCATGTTCGCCAGGATGAGAACGTGTCCCCAACGCCAGCCGCCTGTGGAAGGAAGTGCAAGGGACATGCTCCTTCCTTCTGCACTGCAGCTGGCCTTCCCATGCTGCAGTGGGGAAGGAAGCACGTGATCATGCTTCCAGCCCTTCTGCATAACTGGTGGCAACAGAAGCCTCACATGATCGGGGGCCATTGGTGGAGTTTTTCCATCAATGATATACCCTGCGGTTGCACCAGTTGGAGATACAAGAAGGTGGAATCGCAACAACATCATGTGGAAGCATCACTGCAGTCCTGCTCCTCTCATGTCCTCATGCCAGGACAGCACAATCCTGTGGAAAGGGCCACAGTGTTTTCTTAGCAAATTTGTTCAGGGGCGTTTGCCTTTGCCTTCTTCTGAGGCTACAAAAGTGTGACTTGGCCAAGGTCACCTAGTGGATTTCCACAACAGAGTAGGGATTCAAACCCTGGTCATCAGTTATAGTCGCATGCTAAAACCACTATACCACGCTGGCTCTCTAATACAAGATGACATTTCCTTAAATGTTTTTAGACTGGCTTTGGTAGAATTCAGGTTCACATGTGAGGATGCATAGCCCAGCCCAACCAGAAATGTGATGGTTTTCTACCAGACAGAATCATGATGATAGACTTACTCTGAGAGTTTTGTATCATATTTATCCATATGTAAAAACAGTTCCATCTGTTCAGTCAATATTGTTTGGTACAATTCACTGTTTACATTTTGTTCACTTTTCAAGAAAAGCATGCCATAATGATCTATTTAAAGTTTATCAGCACAGTCCCATGAAAGTTAAATCACCAGGGGGATTTCATTGTGTTAAGTGGAGCTCCCTAGTAAACATTTTTTAGGACTGCAGAGTAAGACTAAAGATGTTGGGATTGTACCCAATGATATTTTTGTTCTAGAGGAAAGTGTATTTCTCACATGAGATAAGACCTCCATTTATTTCCAGTCCCTTTACCAATTGCAATTCTGCTCCATATTTAGAGATGTTAGAGGAATTTGTTTTTTTTTAAGTGAACTTGTCCAATTTCATGCCTTTATACCATACATGAACCAAAACTCAATTATCTTTCAAAATTATTTTCTAAAATTTGCCTTCACTTTCTCCAATAAAATATGAATTTAAAAAGAGGTGTGTGTCTCTCTCTGTATGTATATGTGTGTTAGGGAAAATAACATCAAAAAGCTTTATCCTCAGAAAATCACTGGCAAAACTGTGCATATTAGGCAATAGTAATGCATAAAAAACAGGCGTGCATTACAAGGAATATACACAAAAATTACCTTAGAAAAAAAAGCCTGCTTTTGGCAACTGACTAGTTGTAAGCCATTTCAGCACTACATTGTTATGGTGCTATTATTCCACTTTCAGCATCCTATGGAATCCTGGGGTTTGCAGTTTAGGGAGGGGTACTTAGAATTCTCAGCCAGAGAGCTCTTTGGCCTCAGTAAACTACAAACCCCAGAATTCCACAGGATGTTGAAAGTGGAATAATAGCACTATAACAATGTAGTGTGGAAATGGCCATAGAGAACAGGGCTTCTCACCAGCTCAGTGGCATGTTTTCCATAGGGATACACTTTTATTTGTGTTTTAAATTGATTTAAATTGGGCTTGCATGTTCAGGGGTAAGATCTGCTACATACAAATAACACCCAGACACCTACAAGACTGAGTGAGTTCAAACCATGGTTTAAATTCTCTGGCTGTTGCTTTCCAATTCTCTGCCAAGGCACACAGGGACACACAGGCCCCTGGGAAAAAGAATCTAGCAAGCACTCTGCTCCCATCCCAATGCTGCAATGACATTGTGAGGGTAAGCTTCTACAGCATTCTTCATTCATGTATTTAACTGATATTCCACTTTTTTTTCCTTATGGGAAGAGGCTTATGCATTAAATTGTTAAAGCCATAGGTTAAAACTATATATCTAAAACAATCTTTAATATAAAATTTAAAAAAGCATTAAGCAAAAACCTACTGAAAAACATTAATTTAGAACAGTTAAAAACATGTTTTAATTCAATTCTTTTTTTTAAAAAAAAGAAAAGGTTGATCTTTTTTTGTGTTTTACTTTTTTTTTAGTTAATATAAATATGAGCTAGTTTGATGTTTCTCTTTGAAAGGAAAGTAATACATAAACTTGAAAAATAATGCAAATACATACAAATTGTCATCATATGGATTGGAAAAATCAGTTTTAAAAAGATAAAAGATTGGATTGATTGGAACTTCAGCTTGGAGTTAACAATGAAAAACTGAGAGCAGCTAAAAGTGACAAAATTTATCTTAGCCACATTGCATTACCTCAGCCATTTCCAGAGGAAAATTTATACTGGCTATAGTCTGGAGTGTCCCCCACCACAAGGACAATTTTCAGGGGACAGTGAAATTTACCACTTTTGTACAAACAGAAGGGTTTTCTGTTCCCCTAAAGTCACTGTTGACTGTAACTTTTAGTGTAGGTCCAAGAGCCCAGTCTCAGAAATAGGCCCTGCTGATGCTTATCACAACGTTGGTCTATGCCACATGTGTCAAACGCAAGACGTAGGGGCCAAATCTGACCCTCCAGACCGTTTCATCTGGACCTTGCACCTCTCCTTCACCTGTGGCGCTCCCCCCACCTGGCGAACCTGATCACCACATTGCAGGCGCCCGGCTGCCAGTATTCTGAAGAGGGGCGCAGCAACCAGGACTTGTGATCTAATTCTACTGCTGACTGCTCCTCTGTCCAAGTCTTGCCGTCAGAGTGTTGCTGCAGGTTACCATGGCAATGCTCCATGCAGCTCACAAGAGTTTGACAGAAGAGCAGTCAAAAGTAGAAGTAGATCACAAGTCCTGGCTGCTGGGCCCGTCTTTATAATACCAGCAGCCAGGGGCCCACAAAGAACCATGGGGGGGGGGCAGAAAGAGGCACAGGTGAGTGGAGAGAAGAAAGAGGCACAGGTAATATTTGTCTGACGATTGAAAAAAAATAACTTCCTGTTTTCAAAACTAATTTTTCAGTAAATTGTACTATAGTTGTACACTTGAATATCTGCTTGCAATTATTTTCCTAGGCTTCTAGTTTCAGAGCTAGTTATTACTAAAACTAGTAATAATCAGACAGAGGCAATTATTTAGTATGATAAAATAGTAGGTATATTTATATAGTCTCATAGATACAACTGGCCCTTTGAGGGCAACCATAATGCTGATGCGGCCCAAGATGAAATTGAGTTTGATGCCCCTACTCTATGCCATTCAATTAATTTTATCAGGACTTCAGATAATATTATTCTCCACTGCTTGGCTGGAATTGTTTTTCTATCACTTCTTATTCTTTTTTTTCCCTCCTTCCAAGGAAAATCTGTCTTAGAAAAAAAACCTGTAGGTTTTACAGAATTTTAGCCAAAAAAACAAAAACCACACATGCACATACATTTTTGATGCCATGTGTGGAAATATCTTTTAAAAAGAACATTGACATTTTCACAATCCTTGAAAATCTTTCTCAGTAGTCAGCATTCACTTGATTTCAAGAAGAATTCAGAAAAATGCCTACTTAAATAAATATTCTTTTTGATGATGCTGTCAGTCTGTATGCTGTTGAAATCACATTTGAGTTAATAAGACTCAATTGGTATAATAGTAAATTACCTATGTATTTGGCAGTATTTTACTTTATGAAGAATGTTCTTGCACATTTCTGATGGCTAAAACTGTACAGCAGTTTTATTTGAGGAATGTATGCCCAGCTGTTATTGATATTCTGATCAATACCTCTTTATTCTGGAAAAGAAGATAGAGGAGAGGGTGTGGGCCAGAGGGAGTAGAGGAAGGAAGCAGCTTTAAAACAAGCAAACAAACAAACAAACAACACTGAGATACTGGAAATTTTACAGATCTCGTCTGATCTTGGAAGCTAATGTTACCCTGTGTACTGGGGGGTCCCAGGAGGGACACCAAAATGTGCTCAACTAAAGGTGGGGAAAATTAGCTCAGAGCACTGCTTAGCTTACAAGAGGCAGGGTAAGATCTTGAACCCTATGTCTACGGGGTCGGGTCGAGTCAAGGAGTACACAAAAGTTGAAATGATAAATGATGTTTTATTAAACACAAGCAAAACAGTGTATGCGACACACTCACACAAGATCACTAAAGAAAATAAAGGTTGGAGTGGTATAGGGGGATTTTTAGAGGGATTGCTGGTTTGGGTGATACTTCACCTGTCCTGAAGCCCGGAAAAATAGAGACCGAGGCTGGGGTGCGATGTAGCTCAGCACGTGGAGCTGAGGGGAGGCTCGCCAAGCAAAGCGGCAGCAAGGCGGGATGAAACTCGGGAGCGATCCGAGGAAGGTCTCGGAATCAAGGGTTTTTATAAGGAGAATGTGACTGCAGGCTATGCTGTACTTGGGGGAAAACAATAGATTTGGAGTTGGAGACAAAGCCTCCAAAACGTCAGAATCTGAATGAATGAGTTATCGCAGAGGTTCTCAATAGAGTAGCCAGTATGCCAATGCAGAGTACTTGGGTATTGTATAGTTCACCCATCAAGCTGCCATCGCGGGGCAGAGGCTCTTTTGTAGGTTGCGTGCATACCTAATTAGAGTACTTGCCTGGAGGTCTCCTCAGCTATTTCTGGCCTGCCTGTATTGTCCAGGAATATTACGGCGATTAACGGCCAAGCCTGTATGCGTGCTTGTCCGGTGGCCTCGCAAGCACGTGGAGGGGAATAGAGAAGTGAAGCCGAATTGTGATATCAAAAGGATATCTTTTAACATCCCCAAAGCTCGGACTAGCCAGGGCAGTAACACTAAGCAAGGCCAATGCAGGTAGTACCTGGATGAGAGACAGCCAACAAATAACAGATGCCATAAATAATAATAACAACAACAACAACAACAACAACAACAACAATAATATTTATTTCTATCCCGCCTCTCCACATGGATCGAGGCGGCGAACAACATGAAATACATGAAATACATTAAAACATTAGTCTGTTTTTCAGAGGAAGGCACTGGAAAAACCACTTCTAAGCATTCCTTGCTTAGGAAAACTCTATGGAAATTCATGGGGTCACCAAAAGTTGATAGGTGACTTGAAGGTGTGTGTGTGTGTGCACATGCGCACGCACACGCACACAATAATCCTTCAATTTCAACTCTCTGTGGTCCGTCCACTTATTTCTTCATCTTCTTGAACATTCCTTACAGTGCACATTGGTTTCAGCTGACCTTGAGAGAACATGTTTGTTCAGGTCAGCACAACATACTACTCTGCAAGAATAAAAAAAGTTTGCCTCTCACCATTGATTTCACATGCACCACATAGCCTATATTTTAAGTCAGAGCATTCTGAACATACCCTTCAGATGCGATGAAAATTCTTCCGGCCATTTTTAAGTGATATAGTAACAAACAGGCAAAAGTTTATTTTTATTTATATTGACATTTCATTGAAGCATATCAAGTAATAGCAAATATTCAGATTGTAGGCTTAAATCATATACATATCTATGGTACAATACAGATCCGCTCCATGTCATGTCTTGAGAATTGGAAATGGAATTGAATGATTTGGCTTTATCAGACCCAAGCAGTGAAAGCTGGTGGTTTTCAGGTCAGTGGATTAGTGAATCTACCCTTAACTCTGGATGAGTTGTTCCAGAAGGTGAACATGATCCCCTTAAAAGATTCAATTTCTTTGATGGTGTGTATAACATTCAGATCAGAATGTGGAATGGCTTTATCACTTCACTAACATGGAGATCACCAGCCACTACTGGACCCAATCTATGAGTCCATCCAAACTGGCCAAATGTGTCAGGACGCACTGGTTATCACTTTTATTTTTTAAAGAGCCAAATGATGGTCCTTTTGTCCTGGTGTATTTCCTGGGAATTCCCATCAGTTATCGCAACCTTTTACTCCTTAATTGAATGGAATACTTGTTCCTTTCTGATATATTTTGAATTCCAAATATCTGTTGTGGCAGTTAATTTCATTCTGAGACAGTGCCTTATAACGTAAGCTGTGAGTGTTAACTCATCATGGTTTTGTAGCCTACACGCTTTCCCACTTCATTTCCCTCATTGCCCAGTATATCTCCAGGGAAACTGATCACCTCTCCTTAGAAAAATCTCTTTTTTAAAAAATTCCTTTTTTCACAAAATATTTTGCTCTGTTTCTATAATGTGCTCTGAAAGTGTTGTTGTATGTGTGTGTGTGTGTTTTCCCCTCACTGTGATATCACCCAGGCTCTCTGCACAAAATGAGGCATTGCAGGAAAGTGGGAGAAAGATGGAATATGTGTATGCGTAATCTTGCCAAGGGAAAACACGGTAATGCCATCATAGTTGTTTCTAGCAATAGTGCAGTAACACCGTAGTTCTGAAGGGAGTTAAAAATTTTATAAAAGTTTATAGTAATGGTGCTAATGTTCTAGTGAAATTTAAAGAATTAAAAATTGCAAGGAGGCATGGGGAGAGAGGAGACCACATGAGGACTGCAGCACATCTGGAAAGACATCTGGAGGCAAAATGAGGAGGGGTGTGAAGGGGTTCAACATACCCACATCTAATGTTACAACCCACATCATAAGCAAGACACCCACAAATTAACCAACAGTTGTTGCCTTTCTGCTGATTTTTTTTTCTAAAGTCAAGAGAACATTTGGACAGAGAAGTGACATGAAATGGTACAGCATCATGTGGCACCACTTGCCAGTCTGATGAGCCTACGAAGGATGATACAAACATAAATACCTCTTTTGGCTTTCTGGTAATTGAAGGCAATTATCGGAGGTTTTGATAACTGGAGACAATTTTGTTTCTCCTCTCCTTTTTGCTTTCCCTTGCTTCTCGAACACACACACTGGCAAACAGTGTAAGCTCTCCTGATGACTCCAACTGCATCTACTTATTTACATGTGTCCAGGAAGACTTCAGATTGGAATACATGTTTAATAAGGCAAGTCAAGGTGATAACAGAAGAACAAACACAGAGAGACAGCTGCAGGAAATCATGACCTTAACATTACTTTCCCTATTTCATCTCATGCTTGTATGGGAAGGACATGACTGTGGTTTTGTTTGTTTGTCTTAAGGAGAAAGGAAGCTGTAAGCAGAAAAAGCATTGACACACCCTGGAAGTGGTTCAGATTTACACATGGATTGATCTGAATTCTTTTTCTTTGCCAAAATGCATCATAAATGTTGGAAATGCATGGATTTTTAGAGAACAGAGGAACTTGGTGAGAGTATCATCACATTTGCATCCTCAGATTCTGAGAAACTGCCAAGAGTGAGTCTCACATATGATTGGCCATGGTTCAATCAAAAACTACTCCTCCTCCCAAAAAAGAAGAGGAAAGGAGGACGAGTCTGTCAACTAAAATAAATTGCAGCACCTAAAGGGATGAAGTGAACTGCTACTGGATGATATCATAGTAAGTCTATCATTAAAATACAACGGGCAAGAACAGAAAAAAAAGACAGTTCTTTAAAGGGAAACAGAGAACAAGAGATCCTATATATTTCAGTGACTCTCTGGATGATTTCTAGCCAAGTAGCCAGGCACAACACTTAATTCTTTTCCCTGAATAAGTTGGTAGCCATTCACTGCTGTGAAATAAAAGTGTGCATTTGAGAAAAACCACTTTAACTGATGAGATCTAAACATGCTTCTTGCTTGTTATTGAACCCAGTGTCAGAGGATAAGAAAGATTTGACCTCTTCTTAAATATATACTAAGTTGCAACTCATTAGTCTCTTCCAGATTGGTCCTAATGTGAACTATTTTGATATAGCTCCTTGTGTTTTGGCAGTACTTTTTTCTCCCTCTGGTTCATATTGGGGAAAGGGGGAACTGTCTGTAGCAATTTCTCAGACCTACATGAGGGCTGTTCCAAAGTTGTTGTTTATTTTAAAACAAATAAACCTGGGATACATCTTACTGAGGTGGTTCTATGATTTGAAAACTTATTCTGATTGTTTTTTTGTTTTGTTTTGTTTTTTAGAATTCTTATTATAGTGCAAAAACATTGTTTCACTAATCCACTGATGCATTGCAACTCTTTTTTAAAAAATTAAAAATAGGGAGAGGAGGGGTAGAGAAGGCTACTTTTTGTTATTATTCTGACATGTCTCAGAATTAAAAAGAAACCCACTCAGAGTGAGAATAAAATGTTGCAGCTAGTGCAGGAAATTGCCAGAAAATAATCTGGAACAACAGAAAAATCCTTTGGATTCTTATTTTAAATGACCTGAAAATTACAGCAGCAAATATCACAATCTCTTGAAAACATCTGGAGGAGTCTTTTCCTTTTGCATGGGAGCTATTTAGAATTAAGTAACTCCTATTTGCATCATTGCTGTGTGCCTTTAAGTCATTTCTAACTTATGGTGACCCTAAAGTGATCCTGTCATGAGGGTTTCTTGGCAAAATTTGTTTAGAGGGGGTTTCTTTGTGCCTTCCCATGAAGCTGAGAGAGTATAACTTGCCCAAGGTTACCAATTGGGTTTCCATGGCTGAATGGATATTAGAACCCTGGTTTCCAGTGGTGTAGTCCAACACCCAGACGATTACACCATGCTGGCTCTCTATCCTAATAGCACTAGATTGTGTCTAAACTTGGAAGTTAAGCAAGGTCAGCCCTGGATAGTACTTGGATGGGAGACTGCCAGTAAATACTGGGTACTGTAGGCTATATTTCAGAGGAAATAGTTGACAAACCACCTCTGAGTAGTCCTTATCTAAGAAAAATTGACAAAATTCATAGTCACCATAAGTTGACAGGTTACTCAAAGACATATGCACACACCTATTTGCACCAGGGATGTGAATATATTTGTTGTTGTCATTGTGTTTCCCGAAATCCTAACCCCGCTGGGTTGCATACATTTTTCTTTCTTTTTCATCTAGAAATTCATGTACATTTTGTACACAATTTTACTAAAGTACACATTTTCATACATATATTCCATTGAGAAAAGCATGTTTGTGCTTATATTTTAAATATACCTGGATTTATTTGGAACTTTATTCAGATTTGAACATGGCTTTGTGTGCACATTTTTCTTTGCCAAAATGCATAAAAAATCATTGTGAGTGTACAGGTTTCTAAAGCATGGCATGCTTATCCTGTTGCCAATTTTTTTTCTATTCCAAATTTGCATAGCCCCACTCCTTTTATTTTCACATGTCTGTCTTTCCCCGCTCTTCTCCAGCAAGCTACAAGATGGAAAACTGGTGGATAGGTAGAGAAAAAGGTGTGTACAAGTTTGTTCCCTTGAAGGTGTTGGCGCTGATTAAGGAACGGAAAAGCCCTTTAACTGCTTGCCGCTAAATGGGTTACATCAGTGAAACAAGAAGGTACCTGTGGCAAACAGAATTGTCACAAAAAGAGGCAGGGAGGAGAGAGAGAGAGAGAGATAGAACGAATTCTTATTTCCACCAGAATGTTACAGCTGATTAATGATGAATAGTTTCCCCTGAGGAAGAATGTGGATGTTTGAAATACATCCAGAAATCTCATAACCAATCTGTTAATAAATCTTCTTATACCTATTGGCTCTGCCTTTTCTTCACGGATCTGCTATGTGTTGTGGCCCTTCTGTTGGAACCTTAGAGGTTAAAGGCTACTATAGTTGCTGCTACAATTGATTAAAGGAGGAAAGCATACCATGTGTGAAGTTAACACACATACACACATCCTTAATGTTTTCACTGTCCACTTCTAATTTTTAATTCCAACCCCAAGACCTTTCTAAAGGAAAAAAAAACAACCTCCTGCAGTATGCATAAATTCATCTATCTAAACAATTAGGAGGAGAAGTCAGTTTAATAAGCGGACTGTCTGTTAATATAGAATGAGGACTTACGCTTCTCAGCTTTCTTAGGAGTTTCACATGAGCTGAACACTTGATTTACAAGCCTGTCCTATGCATATTGGTTGGTAAACCCCATGGGAAATAAATCCCATGGAACTCAAATGGGACCCACTTCCAACTAGGTGTGCGTAGAATTGCGTTCTAGTGGATGGAATTTAGGTAAATTTTCTCAGAAGGAAGTAGCACAGTGTTCAATGGGGCTTACCCGCAGGCAAAAGTGTATAGACTTGTAATCTTAATGAATAATAACTGTAGTAGTAGAAGCACCGAGAGGAATTAGAGATTCTGTTTTTAAAATATTTTGGATGATCAGGTATTATTATGGTTATTTATTTGCAGTCCACTCAAGTATATGCAGAGACTCATTGGCATCAAGTGGTCATCATTTACAGACCTAAAATAAATCCCATTATTTTCCCTACTTACAGTTTGAAATAGCACTTCTGTGATTGATCTGGTCTGGTGTAAGAGTGGAAGGATTATTCTGTTTTCCAGCCTTGTGTCAACTGGCTTTAAATTCTTTCTTTCTCTCCCTCCCCCTCCCCCTCCCCTCCCCTCCCCTCCCCTCCCTCTCCCTCCCTCCCTCTCTCTCTCTCTCTCCCCCTTATATAGAATAGATGTGCAATTCCATGCCCTGTCCAATTATACCCACTGTGTGATATGAGCACTTAATGAAAAGGAGTGTGGATTGAGAAAAGGCTGGCACTTAGTGACGGAGCAGATTCTTTATTTGCAAAGAATTGCTATTTAATTCCTAATATCTTCAGGTAGGGCTTGGAAAGGCTGTTTTCTGAAACTGTTAAGAGTTGCTGATGGTCTGCATAGATGCTACTGAGATGGACAGGTGGTTTGATTTAAGGTATATCTCCACAGCACTGTTTATCCTTTTGATACCCCTTTCACTGTCATGACTTCTAGGGAATCCTGAGATTTATAGTTTAGTGAAATATAATTCTGTGCTACAGAGTGGTAGTGCCATGATTCTTAGCCTTTGACCTTGCAGTTGTTTTTGATTTTAGCTCCCAGATCCTTTCAATGTACACATAGCCAAGGAATCCCGTGTCTTGGCCATGTGCTGTAGGGGTGGTGGTCCTATCAGTTGAGTAAATATAGAGAGGAAGATATCCCAACTAGAAATTTCATTCAGTTTCTTCTCTGGCTGCTGACGTATTCAGCACAACCTTATGTATATATACTGAGAAGAAATGTTCCATTATTTCCTGAAGAGATTTACTCCCACAAAAGTGTGACTAGTATTACAGCCTTACTTAATTGGTGTTTCCCATCTGCTTTCTAAATATCTCCATAAGCTAGAATGACTAAAAAAACTGGTTATATGAATAAAATGAAAGCAGGAATTCTTTTGAAGTTAAATGAATTGCCCATAAACACATAAAATAATAGAGTTGGAAGGGCCCCAATAGGCCATCATGTCTAAACCCCTGTTCAATGCAGGATATCCAGCTAGAGCATCCCCAGCAGGTAGCTATCTAACCTCTTTTTGAGAATTTCCAAAGGAGACTGCATCACCTCTTTAGACAATTGGTTGCATTGCTGAACTGTCAGTCAAGAAGTTCTTTCTAAAGTTCAATCAAAATTTACCCTCTTGTAATTTAAAACCATTAGATCTGTTCCTTCCCTGAGGCAGGAGAGAACATACCTGTACCACCCTCTCTGTGACAAACATTTAAATATTTAAAGAAAACAGTCGTATTACTCCTCAGTCTTCACCAATCTGAAAATGCCCAGCTCCCTCATATGTTTTGTTCTCCATACCTCTTTTCATCCTTTTTGCCCTTCCTTGAACTCACTCCAACTTTTCTATATCCATCTTAAAATGGTGAACATGGTACTCCAGATGAGACATGACTAGCATAAAATATAGTGGAATAATTACTTGCTTTGTCTTGAAAACTTTGGTTCTACACACTACTGGATTATGTTCAATTTATGTTCAACCATAATCCCTAGGACCTTTTCCTATGCTAAGCAAAATATCTCCCATCCTATCAGTGTGCCTTTAATTTTTGTGGCCTAAATGTAGAATTTTGCATTTGTCTCTGTTGAATTATACTCTGTTAGTTTCAGCCAAATTTTCTACTTTATCAAGGTCCTTTTGAATTATGTCCCTATCTTCCAATGTGTTATCTACCTCTTCCATGAAGGATTAACTTCTACATTTGAAAAATGTACAGGATTGATCTAGAAAAGACTCACATGAGATGATTGAATCATTTTTTAATTGATCACCTCAATCAGGAATAGGGGAACAGATGATCTTCCATATAGGGTTACCAGATCTTGGGGCCTCCAGTTTTTTTCAGGTCCTCTCCAAGTGATACACAAGGGTTGAAATGTTCCAGTTTTGGTGGATTCAGTTCCAGGCATGGCAAAAGGGCTATGTATAAATCTAAGCTCAGCTAGTAGAACCAGTCAGTCCTTCTTCCATCCTAAACATTGTGGGGTCAGGACTCACTCTCAGCTCTGCTTTGTACCCATCTTCTACCTAAAAATATTCTGAACTTGGAGCCCTATTCCCAAATGTTGTTGGACTGCAACTCCAGTCATCGGCCACAATTAGATATTTTGATGAGGTGCGGTGGGGATTATGGTCCAGCATCTCATTCCTTACATTCCTGCCCAGTCTCTTCAAGTTGACACATGCTCCTTTAATCACTTGGTGGCTACTCAGAAGGACATTCAATGTAGTTGCCCCCAGAATTAAGGCACCTGCCAGAGACTGTGAAGATTAGGCGTGTGCAAAAATATTTTTCCTCTCTCAGCCTTTCCCAGATTAGTTTGTGATCTATTATGTTGCTGGCTATTCTTTTAGATACAGTAGGCCCTCTATATCTGCGGATTCTGTATCCACGAATTCAACCAACCACAGCTTGAAAATATTTACTTATTTTATTCTCTATTTATTATATTTTTGTGCCGCCTTTCTCCTGGTATGGGATCAAGGCAGCTTCCAGCAACAAATTAAAAAATCAAAACATCTAAATAAATTAAAAACAACACATAAAGGCATTAAAAACCCTAAAATAGTATGCCAAAAGCAATCTTTGATTTTGCCATTTTCTAAAAGGAGTGCCATTTTACTAGACTATTGCACATAATAGGACTTGAGCATCCATGAATTTTAGTATCCACAGGTGGTCCTGAAACCAAACTCTAGTAGATACTGAGGGCCAACTGATATGCCATGGCTCCATCCAGTGAAATCCTAGGTTTTGTAGTCTGGTGATATACTCAAGATTTTCAGTTGTCAGTAAATTGCAGGTCCCTGGATTCTATACAATGCAGCCATGCAGTTAAAGTGGTATGAAACTGATACAACTATGCAGCATAGATACACCCACACTGTGGCCCTTTCTGCAACACCTTTCTAACCTGGCATGGGGATGGGAGAAGGTTGGGACCACAACAACTCTTCTGCATCATTGTGGTTCCATCCTTCTCCTGTCCCCAGGTGGTGCAATCATGGATTAAATCATTGATGGGTCTTCCCCATCAATGAGCCATAAATTGCACCACCATCGCAGATTTACCTGTCCTGCAGAAGCCTGGGAAGAACAATGGCTGCACCTTCTGCCCCAGCACAGTCTAAGAAGATACCAGACTGCACTGTGGAAGGAGGAGGCATGGCCATCGCTCTTCCTTCACCACGGAGCCAGCTGGTACAAAGGGGAGTATTCCTGTAGTGCTCCTCTCCTGACAAAGGCAATGCTGGGACCCCCACCAGAGGACTCTGTAAAAAGGTAGGGTGCAGTAAGGGCCTCTGATCCCACTCCTTTAGTGACCATAATTGTTCTTGCACCTATGGCTTAATACTATATTTTATCAGTGCATCTGAAGAAGTGGACTAAACATCCATGAAAACTCCTGCTAAAATAAATCACTTATTCTCAAAGGTGCTGGCAGATTCTCAACCACTCTATCTTTCTTTCTTTCCTTCTTTCTTTCCATAAATGGAGCAAGCAAATCATCCATCTTTCAGTGCCATCTTCTGGAACCGACCACCCTTAATAGCAGGGCTGGCATAATGGGTTTCCAACCTCCAACCCAGGCGACCTATCCCGTGGAATACGATCCCACAGACAAGATATCAAAAAAGCCTCAAGAACTCGTGTGGCATGTACTCCTCACCCCTACTCTCTAGCTGGATTTCGAGTACAATGGGCGACTAACCAGACATCCCTCGGGTAGCGCTTCTGAATAGGAGCTGGTTAGTTGGTTGAAACATAACGCTGTTCCAACTGGCTTCCTTTTCCAGCCCTGGAAAATATTTAACGGGGTGGGGGGATGGAAATACATATTTTAAAACACCTCACGCTCCGGTTTCGAAATAGCAGCGTTTAAGGGCTAAGTAATCAGGCGCTAACCAAAATTAATAACGGGGTGGGGGACGAATTAAATCAGCCTGAACGGAAGGAAGAGAAGAGGGGCGGGGTGGAGGTTTGAAGCGTGTGGGGGGGGGGAGGTAGGCGGTTAAAGGCGAGCGTGTCCCCGCTTGTCAGATTTTTCTCCTCGGCGCGGCTGGGTGCGAGCGCGCGGCTCCGAGGGGCCTCCTCCTAGGCTATACTGCCCTCTTGGCTGAGGAGAGGGATTTACAGGCGGCAGCTGTAAAGCACGAGCCGTTGGGCTCCGGCTCCGGAGGGGTGATGATAAGAGCTGAGCGAATGGCTCGCTTTAGGCGCCGGCCGTTCGCTCAAACCGTAACCACCTCCGTCGCCTTTCGCTGCACCGAAAATAAGTTCGTTCGTTGCCCTAAGGCTTTCGCCCAGGGTTAAATTACCGCCAAGAGCTCTCCCTAGGCGGGAAAAGCGACCAGCCCTCTTCCCTCATAGGTAACATAGATTGGCGACAGGCCTCGGTGAGGGCAGTGAATTCCACACAAACGAACACATGCCCTCTCATTCCGACGCGGCGGAGCAGGAAGGCCGCTCCGCGGGCCGCCTTTCCCCATCTCCTCGCTGAGAGAACGGGCTCTCCCGCTCTTCGCAATGTGCGGACGCCTCAGACAGGGAGCTCTGCTGTCCCCGGGCCAGGAGGAATGCCTCCGCTCAGGTTTATGTCAGAAAGGAAGAAAATGGGAGCGAGAGGGAACGACCTGCGTCTCATTCGCATCCCAAGCGCGTCCGAGTAGGAGACCGGAGTAGCAAGAGGCTAGAGGACGGTTTGGGTCCCCCTCGAAATTACCTCAAGAGGAACCTGCAGGGATGAGAGAGGAAAGGGAGTGCGCGAGGGCATTGCCGTTGCTTCTCCCGCACAGGTTTCCGGAATTCAAAAAGCGCACACGTACGCCCGCACTCACACCGCTCTCGACGCTCTCTTTAATTTTGGAAGATGAGGAGTCCACGAGAGAAGGAGAAGGGATGGTGGAGGACGGGGAGACAGCGTGTGTGTGAGGAGCGACGCCACAAAACGTCCGCTCAGTCCACTAGAAACCTCCGTTCCCCGTTCTCTAAAGGGTTTGCCGTACAGACACCCCCTCGCCCGCCTCCCTTCCCCGGTGTTCAGTTTACCACACGTATCTGTTCTTTCCCCTCGCCACTTTTAAAGGCTTAGAAAGCGCCGCACCATGAAGTGCGAGAAACAGTCCTCCCTGCGTGCGCGCGCGCGCGCGCCTGTTGTACGCCCCACTTTTTCTGCTCCTGTGCCTTTTTCCCCACCGTCTCCAGACACTCTGGGGCCAGTCATAACATAAACCTCTCCTTCGCTCCCCGCCCTCCTCTTCCCTGGGCAACGCTTAGCAACTGCGCTGCCTTTGCCTCCAGCGTCCCGCCCCGCCAAGGGTTAAACGCCCAGCTCTGCCTCCCGCCCGCGCTTTGCTAGACGGCTGAGTTTCGAGGAAGGCGCTGTCGGAGGCAGGCAACGCGGCGTGTTGCTGGTGCCGCCGCTGCTCTCGCAGCCGCTCGCCTGAAAGACCATCGGGCTCACTTTCGAGGAGACGACGACGACAGGGGGGACCCTTTCAGTTCTTGGCTAGGCCGCGACGGGCGTTGAGACCAGCCCCTGAAGGATCTCTGTTGGTGGGAAGGAGAGAGAGAGAGAGAAGCGATAGATTTGACAAAGGCGAGGAGGGAAAAAGTGGAGGCATTTGGATCGGCGGGCGTCGGTCTTCTTGGCGCGCTGTGGGTTCAATGACCGGCGGCTGGACAGCGGCTCCTGAAGCAGCCGTCCGCGCTCGCAGTCGTCGTCGCGCTTTCAGGGCGAGAAGCCTCTCTGGTGGCGGCACAAGGCGGCGATTATGAGAGCGGCGAGGGGGGCTCTCGCCAGCTATGGAACCAAGCCAACCCTTGGCGGTGATCCATAAACCAGTACAATGCCGGAATCCAGCCGCTTCGCTCTCCACCTTCCTGACCCAGTGGGGTTTGGGTGAGATCCAAAGGGAGGAGAGTCGCCGCCGCAGCAGCAGGTAAAAAGATGTTTTTTCGCGGGAGGGGGAAGAGAACCTAAGCTCTCGCTCCTCTTCTTCCCCTCTTCCACCATACACACTTTTCTCTCCCTTTCCAGCCTCTAGTCCCCGTCTGCTCAAAACGAGGGATTGCTTAATGATTTCTAGAAATTGGGGAGACGAGAAGGAGTTTTCAGTTGCGTTCTGACGATCAGAGCGAGGGAGGTTAGAGTCCGGAGACTGCAGTGCAAATGGTAGATAGGAAGAGGATTAAAAAAAAAAAAAAGCGCTAGGAATTTTACCCCTACCAGAAATCCACTGAGAAATGGAGGGGGGAGGGAGAGCTGGCACGAAATCCATGCGATCCTCAACCCACTTACACCAGAGTAGCACCCCTTCCAGTTCTGTGGCCCCCTGGTTTTTACCGCGGCAGATTCGGTTCGGTTCGGTTCCGTTCCGTTGTGTCAACTCAGCAGACGAGACGTGTATACGAACGTACACTGGCTGGATTCTGCTTTTTCACTCAGAGGGATGTTTCTTTCTTGCCCGATCCGCCGCTCCCGCCCTCACTGCAAAGATCCACGTGGATCCTGGTGTTTGAAGAGGTAGGCTCTGCCTTACCTTCGTCGTGGGCCCGAGCTTTGAAACTTGGAGCAAAAAAAAGTGGGAGGCGTGGAAGAAGCCTCTGTTCCACACCTGTTTCCAGCGTTGTCAGGGCTACTACTGCTTACTCGCAAGCAAGCACTGATGAATTAAATAGGACTTAATCTGCAGCCCCCAACAAACCGAACATGGGATTGGGCTATGAAAACTGATGGGCAAAGATTAAAAAAAGGAAGGAAGAAGGAGGAAGGAAGAGAAAGAAAGAGATATTTAAATATTTTAAGGGTCCAGAATCAGTCAGTTGGAAATATTGGCGCGTTTATGCCCTCTCCCCTTTTATTTTAGTTTCTGCTGCTATTTTAATTCAATTTTCTGCAGGGGGATAGTCTCCCCTCCCCTTTTGTCTCCCTTGTTCAGTCTGGCAAATGGCTTTTCCACCCACCTTCCCTTTTTGCCTCCCCAGTAGCGGGATGATGTTGCTTTAGGGTTGACTTTTAACCTCCTTGGAGCCTGGACATTTCTTACTCTCCCACTTCTTCAAGAGGTACCAGGAAGGGAAGCATATGCAGGCACCCAGGCTAGATTTCATGGCACCCCCCCCCTTTCCTCCGCCTCTCTGTTGGCGGTCACTTCCACCCTGCATTTGACAACGCTTCCAGCTGTGCGTGCCAGGCTCTCTGGGTGACTGACACAGCGTTTCCGTTTCAGACCTGGCTTTCGGGATGGTTTTGCCAGTCCAAGTCTCACTCTCTCTCTCCCTTCTTTCCCTCCCTCCCCTCAGAGGATAGTGAGCGATTTTGTGCCCTCCTCTCCCCTCACCCCAAAAAGGAGGGGACACGGATTTCTCTACTTTATTGAAGGGAGTCAGTCTCCTTTTAAGTGCTTGGAACCTTGTGATTCCACCCCATGTAGGTGCCTTGGTGTCCAAGTTCATAGATTGGTGATGTGACTCTGTGATGGCCCTGAACTGGGTGTTGGGGCAGTGTGATTAGTCTAACCCCCCTGCCTCAAATTATTAGGCAAATTTGTAGTTGTGTCCCCTCAGGAATACTGACTCAAAAGTGTACTAAATAAGCTTAAGCACAACAGTAGCTGAGCTCTCCTAAAAGAAAACGGAGACACTCTAAGAATATTATTTACTCCTGTGCAAGGAATAAGGTGGGATATATAATAATTAAATAAATAACCCTGCAGGTAGGCAGTATTCCTTGGGAATATACCTGTCTCCTGCCCTTAAGCAAATCCTCATCTTTAAAAACAGTTCTGGGCTTTGTGTTTTTCTGTCAGTGTATGTGTGCGTGTGTAACTGAAGTAAGAAAGAAGCATCTTTCGATCTCTTTGGCCAAGGAGCCATGGTCTAAAGGGTACTTCTAAAGCTGATCCCACTACAACAGGGTTGGTCCTACCATTAAGCAGAGCTAAGTGTATGCCTCTGGCAGCAGCTGTTCAGAGTGGCAGTAAGGGACTGAAGGAGGGAAGCACACCCAACCTTACTTGCACTTCCTAAGCTAGCCTGCTGTCTTCAGGTATGGTTAGAAGATGCAGCCCTGTCACCAGTGTTTGAAGAAACAATTAGATGCTGCTTTGTCAGTTTCCAGGCTTGAAATGGAATGAGTACTCTCTTGTTCCTTGCCTTTGGAAGCAAAATGTCTTGGGTTGGCTTTGATTAGCAGGCTTGGCAATTTTAGTTTATCAGTGGCTTGAAAAGGACAAAAAAGGAAGGTCAGGAATGCTAGGTTCTCCTTGGCTATGCTCTCTACCCTTTGGCATATTCTTTTCAGTACATTGGAAACTATACATTTGAAGTTGGTTGAAGGTTTTTTCCTCCTTCATTAAAAAAAATCATATAAATATGCACAGCTTGTCCTCTACTTTAGCCACCAATATAGAACACATTTGAGCCTTAATAATGCTTAGGGACAAGGAAGAAAATGGGAGAGGACATATGAAAGCCAACAGTCTGTCTCTTAGCATCACTATGGCGTTTCACTTCAGGCAGTCAGTGTGATGCAATGATTTCAGTGCCTGAGCAATGACTCTATAGACCAGGGTCTGAATTTCCACTCAGCCATGGAAACTCACTGGGTGACCTTGGCAAGTCACATACTCTCAGCCTCAGTGGAAGACAAGGCAAACTCACTCTGAACCAATCTTGCCAAGAAAACCTCATGATAGGGTTACCATAGGATTGCCATAATAAGTAAAAAATGACTTGAATGCACATAGCAACAAAGCCTCAATATAAAGACTTTAGGATGGTGTCAGGCCTAGAGCCCATCTACCCCAAGCAATTGTAGTGTTGTTATTCCACTTTAACTGCCATGGTTCCTTCTTATGGAATCTAACAATTTGCAGTTTAAGGAAGGACAACTGTACTTTAGTGCGTTTGCAAACTACAAATCCCAGGATTTCATAGAATTAAACCATGGCAAATGGGAATAATAGCATTGTAACTGTAGTATGAATGGGCTCCTGGTTCACCCCAATCTCTGTGTTTGGTTCAGGATGCAATCCAGAGCACCCTTCGCTTGAAGTAAGTTCCATTGAACATGATAGGACTCACTTCTGAGTATACAACCATAAGACAAGCCTGTGAGCCTACTTTTGGTAGCTATTTGGTTGCTGTCAGATATGTGTGAACTAACTACTGAAAAGCTTCCTTCATAAGGGAAAGCTACCTGTATCCTCAGAGCTCCTGTGGCCCTTTCATGTCTGAAACATTTCTGGCCTCTAGCACAGACAACATCTGTGCCAATTGCTGCTCCCTCCCAAATGAATTGAGAATAAAATGAAGACACTTGCGTCATGGTTTTAAAACTGAACTCTTTGAGAGAGGGAGAACCAGCATGAAGACCCAAGAAGAAAAGTCCTGAGGGGATTTCTAATGCTGGTATTGAACACCTTCACTGATTTGCCTCCACCAGGGTGCTAAAAGTCATGTCAAATGGGCGATCAGGATAATGTATGTTCTAACCAGCAAGACTGAGCAGCTCCAACCTCACCTTCATCGGGGCCCTGACATTTACATTATCACAAGGTTCTTAGAATATAAAATTAGGAAAACACGCTGGAAGCCCCAGTGGCAGATGATTAAAAAAAAAAAGTCTTGGTTTTTCTCTCCCTCCTATTTCCTCTATCTATCTCCCCTTCTCCTTTACCCCAGTATTCAGGGTTGGTGGGTTTTGAAAAGATGTGTGGCTGTACACACACGAACGCGAGTATACCCAGACAGAAACCTGTGGAGGAAAACAAAACCCTTTTCCTAGATTTCTCCAGCCATTTAGAAAAGTCAAGATAACGCAAAACAGATCTCTTGGGTCTCAGGGGGTTTGTTGAGGTATTTATTGATTTGATTTTGCCAGATATGAGTTCAAAGAAAAGGAAGGGGGGAGATAAAAACGACTCTAGGCTTCGTTCACATGAAACTACGCACTTGAGTGTTGCTTCTTTCCCCCTTCTCACGTCTGTTTCTTTCCAACGCACACGCGTGTGCGCACACGCAATCATTCATGCACACGGTTTTCTCCCCGAATTATTATCATGAATTAATTTTAACCCAGTCGAGGAAGGTTTTTTTTTTTTTTTGTAGTTATTATTGTTAAAATCCCTCTTCAAAATTTTATTCCTGCGGAGGCTGAGCATTGTCATCTGTTCCGTGATCTCCGTAAGATAAAGCCTGGTTACCTTTAGTTGGCGGGAGATTTTTGGTTTGGAGATCTTTAAGATACCTAGGAAGGAAGGGAGGGAGGAGAAATTGAACCTGGTAGATAACCCCACGATCTGCATTTGAGTGGGTCCCCCCATTTTAATCGGGGCGCGCGCCTCTGTTGGGGCAATTAAAGCCGCTAATAGGCGCACGCGCGTAACCGCTAACACAGGACAGAGGCGAGCACGGAAGGCTGAGCTCCTAGGATTGCACTTGGTGCTGTGTGCCGTATTCTATCTAGTAGAAGCAGATGGTTAAAAAATGGGGGACGACTAATAGGCAGACAGAAGGGGCGCTTTTGGCTAACGAGTTTTTGGTGAAGAGTGGGTTAAAGAATTTAAAAAAGAGAGAGAGAAAGAGAGGGGGGGAGTACAAGGGAGGGGGATCCTAGTTCGACTTTGCCTCTTGGAAAGCTTTCAGGGTGCAGCCCTGCCTTCCAAGCATTCTTTAAACGAGAAATGTGGGAGGGACTCCAGGAGGGAGGGAGAGAGAGAGAGAGAGAGAGAGAGAGAGAGACGGAAAGCTACCCACTGAATTCATTACTGTAAACATCTCCCTGGGGTGTCAAGTAAGGGAAAGTAAAGGCGGGGGGGGGAGAAAAAGGCACGGCTTCCATTAGAAGGGAACAGTCAGATTGGAGCCTCATGACTGCGAAGATCAACCTGCAAAGCTCCGGCTTGAAAGGGAAGGCAGGCAGGCAGGCAAACGCTGCATTTTGAGAAGAGGGCGAAAGACAGAGAGGAAGAGGAGGCGCACCCGCACACACCAACACACTCGCACACCCTCTTGTTGCAGCTGCACGCACGCACGTCTGCCTCTTCCCCAGCAGGCGCTTCTCGGGAGATTTCTGCGGGTTCTGCGTTGCTGGTTGTTCCTGCGGCTGCCTCCCTGAGTGAGCCCCTCTGCTAATCTCCGAAGGGGAGGGGGAAAAAACCTTGCCCGCCTTTACTCAGTACCGCTCCTCCTCCCGTCTTGAGTTTGTTCGTGGGGACGGGCGGAGCGTGGCGAGCGCGTGGGTTTTCCTGGGGATGCTGGCGCCCGGGGCTGCGCGTTGGAGGAGCCAGGGAGAGGATGTTGCCGCCGCTGCCTCGTAAGAGAGCGAGGCGGAAGAAAGGGAGGCGAGCGCTCCGCAGAGCAGGAGCCGGCGGCGGTAACGGCAGCGCTACCTCCGGAGAGGAACTCCGGCACCCTGCGGCGGCGAAGACGCCGAGAAGACCCCGCGCCTGCGGCCGACGCGGCTGGGCTGCGCGGCTGGGATCCCGCCGGCTCCATTGCCTCGCCAGGGCATTAGATGGTAATCCGACCGCGCCGGGAAGGAGGGCAAGGGCCGCCGCACCGGAGGCGAAGCCGCGGAGGCAGCTTCCCGAGTTGGGTATTCCTTGCGTCGGGGCTCGAAGACGCCCGGAGGGAGGGAGGAGGAGGAAGGTTAGAAGCGTCCGAAGCGGTGGCGATCTCCGTCTCTCAAACGCTCCAGGTAGAATTGAGCTTTCGTGGCTTTTCCTTTGCTTCCCTCCAGCAGTGCTACCCTCGTCTCCCTCCCCATCCCCCCCCACTCTGAAGATCTGCCCCAGAGAGGCTGTAAAGAAAAAAAAAGTTATTAACTGGGGATCTAGCTCTGGACTAGAGTAGAAATATGACGAACTGCTTCCTCGGAAGGAAACATCCGTGTGTGTTTGTGTGGACACGTGTGCACGCGCGTGTGTGTGACAGTGCCGTACACGCAGGCATGACCGCGGAGAAAATGCTCAGTGTCTGGCTGTGGCAGTCGTAGGCAAAGCGAAAGAGTGCGGTCATTCAGTGCCAGGTATCTCCCCACCCCATGTATGTGAGCGAAAATAATCCGATGAATGTGGAAAGTAGGTTTGCCGTTTCTCTTCTGTATCTCCCACTGACTCTTTCAGTCCGTTCTCTGGGCCCCCTGGTCATTTCCTACCCTGTCTGTCCATCTGGGAGGAGGGGTATGTTTGGGGCAAAGATTAGGAGTACTTTGGGGAAGGGGGAACTTTTTTCGCGAGGGGGGGAACCGACCTGGGAAGACCATTCCGGTTGAAGAATACAGCTGACTAGCAGCAGTAGATTGGAAGGAAGGGGTGCAGGGAAGGACCTGCAAATTGCATCAGTATTCATCAGATCCCCATCAGTAGCTACATGAAGGCGGATTTGATAGCTTAGGGATGGAGGGAAGGGAGAAGGAAGCAGGAATCGCATTTCAAGTCTATCAAATGGACAGCAGCCTTATTTCATGGAGCTGGTCAGAGGAATGATGGCTACTGACAAGTTGAAAGGGGATGGTCAGAGGAAGAGGTTGAACTGAGCAGCTGAGAAAATTCCCTGGGGTGTGAAATAAAACATACATGAAAAAAAGAAGCCAGCTGTAAACTAGGGAAGAGACTATCAACCTTCTCCTTTGGAATGGAGAATCAGTCAACAGGAGCTTTTAATTAATTTTAATGGAGGAAATCTGTTTTAAGGCTTACAATAAGCTAATACAGTCCAAAGCACAAATCCTTGTAAAAGCCTATGTTTGCATATAGAAAGTGCTGATGAGATTTCTGTAGTTACTGATATAGATATATGTGTGTGTTTGTGTATACATTAAAACAATTTTGTATGCGTGTTGCTTTGGATTAACAGGAAGAGAGGGACACGCACACTGTGTGTGTATGTATATGGAATGCCTAAATATAAGCCAAGCTCTTTTTATAACACTTCCATTCTTGTCCATACATATTCACAGGTTTATTTACTCCTTGGTGTGATTTATTTACTCCTCTTAGCTCCTTAATGCTTACAAACTACTCAAACCAATTTGCAGCTGAAGCTTAATCTTCTAGAGGCAGCTTAATCTTACAGTTCTCACTGTTCTTTTTTTCAACCCTTCTTTTCAAATCTGTCTTGGGGTTCATTCATGGACTTATTCACTGAGGTCAATGTTGGAGAAATACCGTCACCATAGGGACTTCTCAATCTGTCTCAGACTCAAGAGGAACAAAAAAGAGAGGCTTTGGATGAAAGTGTGTGACTCAAAGGGCACTTAAGGGTGAGTTTCTTCCTTACTAAAGGCGCCAAACATATTGATATTTACAGAAAGAGACTTTGGGATTTCTTGAAGGTGCATCTTGAGGCATGGTAGGGAAGGATTTGGGAGACAGGCCTAGAGACATTGCAATTTGTTTTCTTTTACGGCTGTAGTAACCTACCTGATCTGTTGAAAAAAATGCAGAATAAAGGAAGGCTGTAGGTTCATCGGAAAGCCTTGTTCAATTAGCCCTTTTAGTTTGGATGTGACATAATAGAGGTTTTTTTTTTTTTTTTTTGTAGGGAGCTAGTTTCCTTAAGACAACCATCATCATTCCTCCCTTATTTTTCAGTGGAAGGAACAAAAAATCTCTCACTGTGCGCAGTCCAATTATTCTACCTCTGTTGTCTTCTCCTGCGCTTAGCTTTCCTTGTGTTGTGATGTCCCTGTCAGGAAGGTGCCTAGAGTACTTTGTGAGCTGTTATGAGTCCACTGATACCAAACTTTCTATGACTTTTATGAGTCAAGCATGCCATCCATCAGCCTAACAAGCACTTTGACCTTGGTTGGTTATCATGGTTTGAAAACTGGGCTGGTTATTTGCAGGTGGTATCACAGTCTTTAAAAGAGGGGGGAACAGAAAGGTGCAGCCCAAATGTGATGCTGATTATATTCTGCTTGTAAATTGGCCCCTTAACAGAATGCTGAACACAGTTTGCAGAAATCTAGACTTAAACCAAAGAGAAATTGGTTGAAATGTACACAAGTTAGGCTAAGGTTCTACGTATGCGTTTTGCAAGATGTAATCTTTATCGGCATTTGACTTTCAGTCTCTGGATTTAATTTAAGCCATTGCTATAAATCATGATTATTTCCTGGTGAGCTGCAGAGTTTGATATAGAATTAGACTTATCTGCTGAAAAGAACCCCACCTCCACCCATTTTGAAAATGCAGGCTATGGTTTTGGGCAAGAATTGGGAATGTGTTTGTTTCTGTCAATGGTTAGGAAGGCAACTCTCAAAAATGTTTTGATTTTCCTCTCTGTTTGCTGGCATTCAAAGTGTAGATTTACTTGCTTGAAAAACAAGCAAGAGTTTAAGCATTTTAACAACTGTTGGTCCCCCCCCCCTTGCTCCACTCTTTAGATAAAGGAGATAGCCCTTCTTAAGAGAATATTGTTTGTTTCCAAGAAGGAGAGTTTCTTAGTCATCCCTGCACTCTCTGCTCTTAATCTAAAAGCAAGTTCATTTTTCACTAGATTACTTTCATATAACTTTGTGGTTTCTGCCACAGTGATTCAAACTCAGTCCATTAGTGACCTCTATCTGTGAGAAGTGTACAATCAATGCATGTTCTTTTCTCCTCTCCACTGCCTCTTTTCCTTCTGCAGAGTACATTGGGTAGAAAGCAGGGTGGGAATGGGGGACAACGAATGAATTGTTTGTAGTGCTGATACCTTTAAATTACCCAGTTTGCTTGCTGAATTTCAAGATGGTCTTACTGCCCACTGTTTTAGCAGTATAAAATTCAAATTCATATGTGCCAAATCAGGCCAGTGGTTAATAATGTAAAGAACACCAGCAATTTGACCGATGGTCTTTGTCATTTACTGGTAATCAAAGGTGGGCTGTCGTGACACAATCCGGAGGCAAGAGGCAGTTTGGCCCATCCAGTGATCCACATTTGATCCAGAAATTCTATGTTTGTGTAGCTTTGGTAGCCTCCTAAGCACATAAAACAATTCAGACTTCAAATGGGTACTTTGCAAAGATATATTGTAATCAGTATTTAATACAGCAACATGCCATTAACAATAGCAATAAATAAGTTTTATATACTTATGTATAAGGATATATGTGTACGTGCATATATATGTATATATACATATACTCGTTTGTACCTCTACCGTAAATATATATCAGAGGTCAAGGGAATGGAAAGGTTATTAACAAATGGTTCCTTTTAGGGATTATTAAGCCCAGATTCCCATACTAATTTGTCTCTTGCTTGTATCTAGATCCAAATTTTTCCGTCTAGCTAATTATTGTGAATTGATGATTAAAAAACTGTATTGCTATGATTAGGGTAACAGAGCTGACATTTTCCAGTATTTAGCACTTTAGTGCTAATCTAATGTGGTAGCATTAGCTGTTTGATAGTTCCTTATTTCTTTTTGGCCTGTGTTTGTCTAAAATGTATTTCTCTCTCTCTCTCTCTCTCTCCCTCTCTCTCTCTCTCTCTCTTTCTTTCTTTCTTTTTAACTGGCATGCTATCTGGCTTAAAAGATATTGGAGACTATTGGAGACAGCCCTGGACTGTGAAGTCATTTCTGACTTATGGCAACCCTATCATGGGCTTTTCTGGGAGCTGAGAGTGCGTGACACATCTAAGGTTAGCCAGTGGGTTTCCATGGCTGAGCTGGGAATCAAACCCTGGCTCACAGTCCAAAGCTCAAACCATGACACCATGGTGCCTCTGTACCCAAGGCTATAATGTACTTACATGCTGGTCTACGACCGTAATCAAATTATTGATATAATGTATTTATACATTATAATGTATAATGTACTTCCCCAGCTTACTGCTAAAGAAAAAAAGACATGATTTTTGTTTGTTAAAATGTTAAAAATATTTTTTAAAATCTTTTTTTAAAAAAAATCTTGATTATTTGCAGAAACAAATACCTTGGGAAAATGTTTCCTAGTCTTTTCTGAATCCCTTTTTGTTCTATCATCCAGTAAAATTGAGAACACTGAATGTAGTTAAGTTTAGTAGGTGGCCCAAATTGTTATGATTCCTCTGTTCTTTAGTCCTTTACTGATGATTTACTAATGATCTTCATTTCTCTTTAATGCCTTTTCCTGACATGGCTCTTTGAACTGAGTGGAAGTTTAGGTGTAGAAAGCACTTAAATTTGTCACTTTAACTTCAGGGCTCTAGAAAATATAATGATTAGTAATTGATGTTTTTCCAATTTCTTTACTTAAGAAAAAGGCTTTCTGATCTGATACTTTAAAGATCTTTTGTTAACTTTATATTCTGCGCCAGATCTGTATATTTATTTTATTTTCATTGGTTTAATGTAAGGGGTTTCATTTCTTCTCTCTATATATAGGTGAAACCAGAGCTATAGAAACAGATAATTCACTTAGGTAAATTTCCCATTGAGCTTTAGACCTCAGTCCCTAAAGGTGTCCTATCTGATCTTGGAAGCTAAGCAGGATTAGCCAAGGATAGTACTGTGATGGGAGACAGCCAATGAACACCATGTTCTGTAGGCTATATTTCAATGGATGGAACTGGCAAAGCCACCTCTGTGGATTCTTTGACAATGAAAACCCTGTGAAATTCATAGGGTTGCCATAAGTCAACAGGCAACTTCAAGGGAGATGCACACATACCCTAATTGTTCAGTTCCTGTCATGGTTTGAATGGCATTACTCCACAGCATAGGCAGCAAAATTCTGAAAACTTTTACTGTATTCTCTTCTTCAGAAGTTTCTCTCATCCCTTCCCTTTTTATCAAACCTAATTAAATTTCATGTTGAAGATTATTTTGAAGATTACAGTCTTCTGAGTTGCTAGAACCTCAATTCTAGATTCTCTGTTCTCACTCTTGTTGAGTACCGGCCGGTACATATTGATCATGCTTCAAATGACCAAGGAGGTATTCTGCACCTAATAGTATTGTTCCTCCCCAGCATCCACATAGATCAATCCCTGAAGGTCACAACAAATATTCCAGCATCACTTTTTGAGTCCTTCATAATTATTAATCACTGGGCAGCTAGTCAACTGATAAATTAATAGAGTAATTCCCTGTGACAGCTTATGGGCTAAGGACCATAGTCAGAGAAATTAACATAAAAAAAATGATTTGCAAACATATTGAGGGTAATGTTTTTTAAATAGTCATGATAAAGACTCAGATCTTGATAAGCCCTTGCATGCATAGAACCTGTGCATGTTGAGGTTTTCAGTATTGGGATATGTTATTTTTCATTCTTTCAGCTTCCTAATTATGTAAAACTCACATAGGATGGGATTATTTTTTTTCCTCTTTATTATATATGTTCACATTAGTAGAAGTGAAGGATGATGATGGTGACAGTGCCAAATTCATTGCTGGGACCTAAAGCTGGCATAACCCAAATTCAGTTGGCCCAGTCTATTGGAATAATAACTTGTGTGTGAGTCCCACCAAACCAAACAGGAGCCCTGGACATGCATGTTTGAGCTGGACACAGAAGAAAAATCCCAGCCCTTTGAACCAGCTGTAAGACTTACAGTAAAAATTGTCAGCATCCTTCTTGAAATCTCCTTGGATTTCTTGAATTAAATTAAGGATATATTGCATGTTGCTTACTTCAGTATGTATACATACTTGGAAAGAGTTGCTATCTGTCCCCATGATACCTGTAAGTTAAAAACATTCCCTCTTTGATAGTTCCATGTGTAACTTTGTGAATTTTCTCTAGCCACTGATGTACAGTTACTGTTACCTGAGGGTTGCTGCAGCAGTTAGTGTGGCAATTAAAGAGTGAAGCCCAATCATGTGGAAGGTGCAAGATAATATCCTCATTTTGAGGAAATTTGATGCCAGACCAAAAAAGTCACACTTGTCTTCACAAAGAGTCTTGTCTTTTGATATTTCTGAATCATCTGATCTGAGGCATGTGTCTCAAAGAAGCTGCTGCAATCTGTCCACCAGCTATTATTTGATACACTGTGAGAAAAGGTCAGGGCCCAGAATGGAAACAAAACCCAGGACCTTATTGGGACAGAAATGGGCTGCTGCTGCCAAGCCTGACACTCCCAACTGCAGCTGGTGGTGCATGTCATTTACAAAAGCAGAAACAAATGAGCAACCATAGGTCTTTGGGAAGGAAATCTTCCATGTCTTAATTGTAGCACCAAAAGGGTCCATAAGCACCATACTTTTGGGGGATGTAGAATGGATGCAAGTTCTGTTTCTGTTGATAGGACTGTAGTGCATAGTACACAGTCACTGTAATAAGGCTGGATGTTGGTGATCTTTATGCACTAGAACTGTTTTTCTACCTTCTTAACGCTAAGTGATTATAACATGTTTTAACTGCAGTTATTTATTTAAAAAGTAAAACAGACCTTGCGTGAAAAGGTAACCCTGTACAGCACTGTGATTCTCTCATGTGTTGATCAGGGATCCTCTTTGGTTGGTGAGGGAATCTTAACCCATGTTCATTTCTGCTATGCAAATATGACATAAATAGAGTTGGTATCTGAGACTGTTTGAACTACAGTTCTGAGAATCCTGTAGTTTGCATGGGCACTTGGTCAAGATATTTTGCCTCTTGAGTGTGAGGCTGCCTGTATTGCCCTCTGCATCTGCTGCCTGAAGTATTTGCCTTACTACTTAATAGTAGAGCCGGCTCTGCAGAGACGGAAACTTGCATCCTTCCCTGGCCAATAAATCAGTGAATCTGCATTCACTGTATGCAGCTGTGTGTTATCCTCAAGGCAAAATGCATGGAACATGTGATATGAATCCATTGATTAATTTGTTTGTTAAAAGGATTTGCTAATACCTCTCTGGTCACTCAGAATCACTGTACAACAAGAGGTATGTAAGCATAGTAAAAACCATTTTAAAAGTCAGATTTTGAAAACTACTTTAAAAAAAAATCAAAAAGAATAATACTGTTGTAACCACACATCAGAAGTTCAGAAGAAATGGATCCAGCTTTATTTAACATTGGAAAATGTTTAAATGCAGACAGGGGTTAGAAACTGAGGTTATGAAAAGTTAGGTTCCACCCAGAGCTTCTTCCACTTTATGTAATGATAAACTAAGAAGTCTAGGCTACTGGCTTTTTGAGGAAGATAAGATATTGAAATATTCACTTGGCCAGCAGTTTTGATCACAGTAATCAGAGTGCTGGAAAGTACCAAACAACCATGACGTCAAGTTCCTCCTGTTTCAAAAGCTAGACCATCTGTCCACTAGGTTCCCAGAGATCCAGCAATGAATTTTAGAACTCAGTCAATGAAGTCAAGGAGTCATTTGCAAAGGACATTTCTCTAGATGGCTCAAAAAATCAAGTCAATCCACATGCTTGAAAGGAAGGCAGTAGTCTCCCAAGTCAAAGATAAATGCAAGTACAATATATATCGCTGTTTGGTTGATCTCCCACAAAGACTTATTTATTTTTTGTAGAGCTGTATTTAATTCATCATTCAGTTCATGAAATACAAGCAATATTGACTGGTGAGTGTGATGCATTTAAAGAAAATCCATGTTTGTCAAGTAGTATTTGAAGATGTACCCTATTTGCGGCGTATAAGACTCATTTTTTTCCCTGAGAAATACTGTTTGAAAATGGAGCATATCTTATATGCCAGTGCATCTTATATGTTGGGAAGTAGTATTTGCTGGTGTATATGTGGGGTGTGTCTTATACACTGGTGCATCTTATACACTGGCAAATATGGTATATTCATGTTAGTCTGTTTGAACCTAATGTAGGAATCCCATAGCACCTTTGAGCCAAAATGAGAAAAAGGAATTTCTAGCATAAGCTTTTGTGGACTCCCGTGGCATCTAATGAAGTGGGTAGCTGGTGAAGTAGACTGGAATCCATGAAAGTTTAGGCTAGGAATTTCTTTTCTCATTTTGGCTCAAAGGTGCTACAGGAGTCCTTGATATCTTTTTACATATTAATCTAGCCTAGTGTCTCTTGATTCTCCTGGACAATGAAGAACAAGTTGAGAATTTCCTGTAACCAGGACAGCTGGCTAAATGTTTAAAACCTTTATTACAAAGCAAGAGATTTTTTGTCTTTTTTTTTTTTAAAAAAAAAGTATATTCAGAATGCCTTGCATACTTTGGTGTCTCATTTTCTTTGAAAGTTAGAAGCAGCGAAAGTTGGTTTTGTGTGTATGTGTATTTTTTTTAGGAAGCTATTTCAGTTGTTTGTACTACGTCCCGTATATTTTCCAGAATAATCACAAGCCTGTTGAGCATCCTTCCTGTCTAAAACTAGCCATATAAATACAAAAAGGAAAGTGGAGAAAAAATGTTTCCAGTTGGCAGCAACAACATTTCTCTGTTGGTTGGCTCTTGGGAAATGTGGCAAATTCTAAAACTGGGAATGCAAGTTTTTTTTTGTAACCTTAGCTATAACAATTGAAATTGAAGCAACTCTGGGCATTACAAGGTCAGCCCTGGCCCTGTGTTGGGGAAGAGTTGAAAGAGAGGAGATGCACACAGACAAAGAACTAATAGTCTATTTCCTCTGTGTGCTTTGGTGAAGGCAGAGGTGTTGAAATATCAAGAATGCCACCAAATCACAAAACTGAAAATTCCTCTAGTGTTTGGTTGTTTGTTCTCTGGAAACTTGTGTCATGATTTTTTTCCATGAGAAACAAAAAGGCAATATTCTGGTCCAAGAACAGGACCAGTTGTGGGGAGAAAGGCATTGATGGTTGTGATGTATTGATGCCTGTGTTTATACAGAGTTGAGAACGCAGGACTCTTCACAATCTGGCAGTATGGAACTGGCCTTTGCGTCGTTTTGTTGTTGAGAATCATCCCATTATGATCAGTGTCTGCCCTCTGATAATCAATAGGTTTATCCCCTTATCTCAGACTTTAGTGCCTGTCTCTTTACAGGCTCTTATCAGCCTGAGTGTCTTTCCTGAGAACATGATGCAATCTGTTTCAACATTAATGATTAATTTCTGCTAGATTAGAGATGGACAAAGTGTGGATTGGGATTTATTGGTATATCTCTGGGGGTTTTTAAGTAAATTGGCAAAGATTTCTGACTCCCAGTTCTTTAGTAACAGTAACAAAATGACTTTTCCATTATATAGCTGTGAAATGAAGAAAGGTTTGTGTGTGTTTGTGAAGGGGGTAATCGGGAGTTAATATGGGTGTATTAGTTTAGTGCTAGATGTCAAATTCCTGAGTTCTGAATTCTTTGGTTCTAAGTGTATACTTTTTTCAGCTGGTTTGTTTGAGGGATCTTGGGGTTCTAGGAAAACCCAAAATGGATTCCGTATACCTGAAATCAGCACCCCGTACTAGGTTATGGTGATGAAGAAGAAGAAGAAGAAGGAAAAAAGGGATGCCGACAAATCTTTGCTTATTTTTTTCATAGAACGTCAGAATAAATAATTTAAATAGTGTTATCCTTGCAGAACAGTTTTTAAAATGCTTTTTGATGACTTCCTATATTTTTAAGACTTCCATAGAAACAATAGTTCACACAAACATAAACATTTTTTGTTTCCCATTAGAAAAGGTGTATTTTTCACAAAATGTTGCTCCTCTCCCCCCTTTTTTTAAATACTTTCCAAAAATGTTCCAAAATATGAAGAGTCTTGTGCCTATTCCCTGTTTTCTTAGTGGGATGTCTTGGCATATCTATGTTTTTCAGTACCTTTTTCATTTAGGTTAAAAAATGTGTGTATATTCTCTACATCTGTGGTCTTGTTTTGCCACTTAAATGGGTTCTTCTTGATCACACACTTACAAGGCAAGTAGCAAATATATCAATGTTCCTACATGTATTACCTGGCTCTTCACTGATTTAGTAATGTTCACCCATTGTATAATTTATTGAATTAGAGCATGCATCCTCCAAGGCACTGCAGCCTATAATCTGTCTGTTTAAAAACCATCACATGTAATATATTGTTGTAGGCTTTTGCATGGACATAGTTTAGTTTAGGATTTCCAGTCCTAGAATCCTGATATTATGTTAGGATGTTGACCAATGATTTTGTATACTCTAGCTATGTGATTGTTCAGAGACACTGCCTTTCACTAGGGCATTGCAAGTTAAAGCTGCAAAGGAAATCTTAAACAAGTAGTTCTCTAGTACAGGTAAAAGAACAAATATACATTATGAATTAGTGATCATTTTTTATCTCTCAGGTCAGTCTGTGCCCAGAGGTAAAGCTTACAGTATCTTAGTCTGGCTTGTTACCAGCATCTTCAGTGAAAGTCTCCTACTTCTTTCCCTTTCCTGTTCCCCATTAGAAAAGGTGTGGGAGGGGCATATCATACTCAGCTAGAATTCGCCAGTGGATTGAAAAACATATCTTTCCCTGTAATAGTCTGTTTTTAGTTGAGAAATTACTTTCCCAATTTGGTTAAATTAATTTCACTACCTTTTCACTGTAGAATTGGCATGTAACACAGTAATAGTCTTTAGTCGGGGAAAAAAGTGTGGACTATTATGCTTGGAAAATAGCTAAGCAATAAAAGGACACAATGGACATCTCTCTTCTTTAAAATCTAAATGCCTTGGAGCAGACATACTGGAACTTCCCGCACTATTTGCAGATACTTTTCTTTGTTAACATTTGCAGCGGAGCTACAGACGATGCTGTTGATTTTAATTGCCACATCCCTGCAGCCATTTAAGCAGAATATTCTATGTATACAACAGTATCTCTGGAGAAGAAATATATAAATGTCAAAAGCTAAGCTCTATGCTCTGCACAGAGGACCTTTATAAATCCAGAATAAATGAGGTGTTTAGAATTGCTGCCAGCAGCCCTGGCAAGGGGGATGGGAAAGTCGGGGGAGAAAAGGTCTGTTGATTTGCCTAGATTCTATTTTCTTGCAAAAATTTCTTATCAGCAAATGTGCATGTCTGTGTATGTGTGTGCATGCCCACACACACACTGCCTACATGATGCAATTGTGGATCTATCGATAAGGGAGCCATTTGACTAAATGTAGATAGATTGGACCTTAGCATTGGTTATTTGGCTGAGTGCTGCAGTGTGAAACAGCTGAGTCCAGAGCGTCTGTGTTTTCGGCAGCCAGCCGAAGGATAAGTGAGGAGTTGCCTTGCTAGAATTGCTTGGCATGGATTCTTTGCCCTTCATTTGTCCAGCTTTGTAAGTGTATAAATCAGTCTGTGTGGGCCATCATGACTCCAAGATTCACAACCACTCATCTTTCTGTGACATTGATGGAATCTTTATTGGATCAAATGCATTGGAATTCTAATTATGACTCTCTGCTCTTTAGTGTTCCCCTCCAGCCATCAATATCTCATAAACAATAATATTTTACAAGCTTGAGGAAGATGGTTTAGGGAGATGTGTGCTGACTAGGACAAGATGTCCCACACCTCACCCTAACCAAGTCATTGCAGATGGATCACATTCTGAACTTTCAATGATTGAATTAAAATCAGGAGGAATTTAAAAAGACAATATGATGATCTTCCTTAGGATAAACTCACAGGAAAGATAGCAAATAGTCAGACTAAACACACTTGAATAGCATTAGGTTGCTTTTACAATAAGAGAGCCAATGTGGTTTGAGTGTTCACCTAGGACCCAGGAGACCAGAGTTTGAATCCCTGTTCAGTCATGGAAACTTACTGAGTAATCTTGGGCAAGTCACACTCTCTCATGCTCAGAGGAAGGCAATGGCAATTTCCCCTCTGAAAAATCTTGCCAAGAAAATCTCTTAATAGGTTAACCGTAAGATCACCATACTTTGGCAACAACCTGAAGGCACACAATAACTGCTAGAAAACTGGAACACTGGCATATATTCTTTTTCTATTTATATTATCATAGTTTTTAGCTTCATAAGTGAATAGTAGCTGTTTAGTGAGTGTAACAGAGTATCTGAGCTACACAATTGTATACAGAATCCTGGGAGTTGTGGCTTGGTAAGGTATGTAGAGTTCTTTTCCAAAGTATTCCTGTCCACTCTCTTGAACTGCAAGGCCCAGGGTTTCTCAAGATGGGGCCATGAAAATGATACAACATAGGTCAGATATAGCTCATGCCTGAGCTAGGGAACTTGGCTCTCCAGATGTTGTTGGACTCCAGTTTGCAACAACTCCTGTTCTCCTGACTATTGGTGAAAGATGATGGGAGTGGTAGTTGATCAATATGTGGGTAGCAACGCAGATTTTCCAGCCCTTCTTCAGCCTTCTAAACAGTCTTCCACATGATCCTTATGACTCAAATCAGGAGCAACTTGGACAGAGATTGGTATAGTGCCCTCAGATGGTCTCCCCTCTGTGTCTGTTGATGACATACTGTGTTGTTTTCAACAAGTTTGGAGACCATTTAGTTGTCTAACTGTTTTGAATTTCAGTCTGTGTAATTCCAGGGTACACACCTGTGGCCTTCAGATGTTTTTAGACTGCAGTACTTGTTAATCACTATTGGTTATGTGGGCTAGAGCTGGCAGGAGATGTAGTCCAAAGACATCTGGTAGGGCACTATTGTCCACTCTGGCTATAATCTTTTATTATTACAATAATCCTTTCTCCTCCTATTTATTTATATCCCACCTTCCTTACTTTGGAATAAACTTCAACACAGTGAATGTGGCTTGTAAGCATGCACACTGTCATGTTGCATGCACACAGCCCTAAAGGCACATACTGGGATAGCTCAGTTAATGAAAGAGATGTGTTTTGGGAATTATATCTTTAACAGAAACTTTGGTACCAGATGCAGAAATGCAATGGAAGGAATAGGTATGAGTTCCCACATCACACAAAAAGAAGAGAAGTTCAATATGTTTCAGTAAATCTTTTATTCAGAACTAATAATATGCAAATATGAAATGAAACAGCCAAGTCAGGTAAACTTTGCATAAATAAACAAAAACATTTTGAGGCCACACAAAAGCTTCTTCAAGAATGCATCCTGGGATTATTTTTTCTTTCACCAGCCTCTGCTTTCTTATGATTTCTATTCGATGGCCAGACTTACAGATCTATGCCTTTTAAAAAATCCTAAGAGCTGATGAGGCAAGTTTATTTGTTCTTATCCTTTCTCTGTTTTGCTGCTCACATGTGCTTAATAATGGATTCTGAAGACAGCTGCTGTTTGCCATGCCTGTTGTGGGCAGGCAACCTCAACTATAGGGGGATCAGCTAGAATAGAATCCTATTCTTTCTCAGCTCAAGCTTGATTAAAACTTGGCGCCAAAACCTTTGTATTTATCCAGCCCTCCTTCACCATCTTCCCAATGCTGATAGTGCTAAAAAAACTTTAAACTGGGCAGGGGACATGGAAGAAAAGGGGGACTGGGTGAGCATAAAAAGACTTTATTAAAAGGAGCTTCTTTGTCAGAGGCTTTGTTAATGAGGTTTGCCTGTACTCTCAAGTCAGCTATGTTCAAGATAATGGGGTTTACTTCTGAATGAACATAGAATCATGGAGTTGGAAGAGACCACAGGGGCCATTCAGTCCAACCTTCTGTCATGCAGGAATACACTCAGAGCACCCCGAGCAAATGCATATCTATCCTCTGTTTAAAAACCTCCAAAGAAAGAGACACAACCACACTCTGAGGCAGCGTATTCCACATTTGTTCTCACTTTTTTGACTCATTCAAAGGCTTAGTTCTAACCCTTAATTCTAAGCCTTGGTCATCTGATTAGTGCATCCTGTAATTCTTGTAAGTAAAAAGATGAGGCCTTCCACAAAGTTCACAGAGCTCAGCACTGACAGTTGTTACCTTCCATCGGCAGACGATTGTTATTTACTGTTTCTTCATAATGGTGGTTACCATTTCAGCCATATCATACTGTTACACACACACACGCGCGCACGTACCCATGTGCCTATGTGGGCTGTTGCTTTGGCTAAGAACATTTTAAGCCTTCTGCTTGCAATATGCAAGGTTGATACAAGTAAATACTTACTGGTAAACTCAGCTCAGGTTCAGCTCAATCACATTTAGCACTGTCATGGTACAATTGTGTATTTATTCTAGATTCAGACCTGAAAGGTGAGTATACAAGAGAGAGGCCCACTTTCGGGAGCACCTTGTCTGTGGAATGCCCCAAACAGTAGAATGTCTGGTGCTTATGTTGTGGTCTTTTCGGCACCATGTAGAAACTTCTTTATTCTCCCAAGCCTTTTAAAAATTGCTGTAATGCTCCTACACCTCTTGTACTCTTATCATATTTCTTACTTCAGCTTTGTTGTACATAGTGAAATGTTTTACTCTTTGCTGTTGACTTTCTTTTGGTTTTATATTCTGATTCTTTAGTCATTGCTTTATTGTGCTATTGTTGTATTTTATATTTTTTAACAAACTGTACATCACCCAGACAACTTTGACTCGTGAGTGGTTGACATTTACTTAATAGTTCAGCAATAATGATAAATAAAATAACATTGTAAAAGCCAATGTGGTATAGTGGTTTGAATGTTGAATTAGAACTCTGGGAAACCAGAATTCAGATCCCCACTCAAGTATGGAAATCCACAGGGTGATTTTGGGCAGATAATACTTTTTCAGCTTAAGACAAAGGCAATGGCAGATCTCTTCTGAATAAATTTTGTCTGTCCCCCCCCCAAGAAAAACCCCAAGTACACCCAATGATAAATCAGAACTAAGTGGAGGAAAGTAACAACAACAAATAGACAAGTATTGAATGGAAGGAGGGGACAAGATGATATTTATCAATTTAAACTATCTTTTTTTTAAGCAGACTGAATGAACTGTACAGGAATTGGTATATGGAAGATGAACAAATCAAAATATTCATAACTACAATATTCATTATAGATTATTTTGAATTTTACAGTTTTGACTATGTTGCTTTCAAATTTAGGATGTAAGTGGAAATTTTAGGAAGTGACAGTATTTCGAATACAGTATTAGAAATTCACTATGTACCAATGACAATACAGCACCTAACGGAGGAAAATGTACTCCCAGTATTAAATGCAGTGTCTGCACAATAATCGTCTTCAGTATTTCTAGCTTGCTGAGAATATCTTTTGTATAAACTCCTGAGGATCTCAGAATGACTGTGTTGAGCCTGGTCAATTTTTAGTGACACTGTGTCTCTGATGTGACATAACAGAAAATGCCAGGAAGGAAACCAGGGATTTCATAAAAGGGACTGAGACTCATAACAAAAATGACTTGGCAATTTGCAATGATTGCTTCTGCATTGTAAGTGTAATTCTTAAGGAAGTAATCACAGCCACAGTGCTGTTAAACAAAGAGTGCTTCTCCCTCCTCTCTCTTTTACTAGCACACCCATGCTGTTATAGTAATTTAACTCTTGGGATGGATGCCTTCAGCCTTTTAATTTTTTTGGGGGGGTTGTATACAAGCTATAACAGCATGTTTCCTTGTACTTTTAAATGGTTTGGGTATACGGTTGAAAAGATGTTTACATTCAAGTTGAAAGGGGGGGAAATGTGGAACACTGGATCCTGTGCGACGCAAGTGAAACAAACTTCTGCAAAGTTACTAATGTTGGGAATGATGTCTATTCCAGTTGCTGTACTGTTATAGGTTGTGTGAGGGATTTCTCTCTCTCCGTACCTTGATCAACCTTAAGCTGGGCTCAGTGTGCAGCAGTATGAGGGAAACTTCTTATGTAAGGGGGTACTGGCTACCTTCTCACACAATCATGTAAAAAATTCAACTGCTAGCATATCATCATCATCATCATCATCTTTATTGCTACCCTGCTTTTCTTCCCAAGAGAACTCAAAGCAGCTTGGACTTAAACTGGGATATTCCAAACATAACTTGGACTTAAACTGGGATATTCCCCCAAACAGGATTCACCCTATAAAACTCCTATGCCAGTGTTGATTTTAAAATGTAAAAGATCATGGGAAGAATCAATATGAATCTAGAGTGATTTTAAATGAACATTATTAATATTATTTTTGTTCCAGTTATTTTTTGTCTGTCTTTCATGAATAGAACTCAAGGCAGATTATCATATGTATCCCACCTTTACTGCAAGAAGCTCCAGATTCTCCACAATCATGCATGTTACAACAGTCTCCTAAGGTTGGTTACACTGAGATAGTAGAAAGATTCAACCTCAGGCATTTTGCTTCCTCCTTTACCTCCTTTCTCCAGGTTAAAGAACTATGATAACCATGGATGGTGAAGATATTTTGGCATCTGAGGCTGAAAATTCATTCCACAAATGCCTTTTTCCGTCTCAAGCATTAAAAATCTAGCACTGCCAGTGGCGCAAGCCAGGGGATATGTACTCATCCCACTACTGCAAGATGACTTATCTCGGACCGTGAGCTGCTAGTGTACTGTAGTTAATAAATTCATGGCTCATTCGACTAGTAAATAGGTCTGACTGAATTCATTGCCCTTCAAGTAAGTGAGTGGCATGGGACTGCTAACTCTAACCAATAATTTGTATGGTCATTATGACACCCCAGTCAGCTACCAAGGATGAAGAATTCTCTGCCTAATAGTGGGACAGAGCCTGGTCCCAGTACTAATCTAGCAGCACCATGCTTACATTATTGCTGTTATGTGCCTTCAAGTCAACTCTGACTTAAGGTGGCCCCATACTAAGGTTTTCTTGGCGTGATTTCTTCAGAGGAGATTTACCATTGCCTTCTGAGGTTAAGAACGTATCACTTGGCAAAAGTCACCCAGGAGATTTCCATGGCTGAGCAGGGACATGAACCCTTGCCTTCCAGAGTCCTACACAGAGATCTGACACTCAAACCACTTCAGCATGCTAATTCTTCCTGTGTTTACACTGAATTGGGTAGCCAATCATGTTGATAACTAGGGCAAACCCTCAAATCGAGTGAGGTCAATCTCTCTCTTCACCCCCGCTCTCTCTCTCTCTCTCTCTCTCTCTCTCTCTCTCTCTCTCTCTCTCTCTCTCACACACACACACACACACACACACACACACTTGTTTCAAGCATTGTGATTTTTTTTAAAGTATTGTTGGTTTCAAACATTAATATACTGGTTCCCAGGTACAATCAGCCTCTCAAAGTACTTTATGTAGTAAAACATAACACCAGTCCATAAAGTAAAAGGCCAACAAAAGTGGAAGTTTTTCAAAAAAGATAAAACCATGAGATTAAAGCAAAAACATCTCACAGGTCTACAAGCTGTCTTTTTAAAAAAAAACAGCAACAGAGAGCTGATATGCTCTTTGGCCCTTTTTGCATGCCAGTCCTGTTGCGAAATGGCCTTGGGAGTGTTGTGCAATTGCAAGGACCATTCCACATGACGTCGTCGCAATTGCACGACGCTCCAGAGGCCATTAGGTGGCAATCATGCATTATATCATTTTCGGCTTGTTGCCGAAAATGATGTGCGATTGTGCCTCCCTCCCGTGCCCCCCACACACTTGCCTTGTGTGCGGAGGCTCTGGATATGCAGCCATCATGCTCCATCCCGCAGCACAGCCTGGGAAAGTACTTGGCTGCACTGCAGAAGGAAGGGGCGGAGCACTCATGCACGGAGCTGGTACAGAGGGGAAGTGGGGGCGACTCAAGTGCCTCCCAGACGAGGCTTTTCGCGCAGTCACCACGTGATACCAGCGGCACCAGGTAAGGTGCAAAAAGGGCCTTTGTTTGAATAGCTTCAAAAAGAGGTTGGACAGCTATCTGGTAGGGATGCTGTAGCTTTTTAATGTTCACTTCTTTGTTAGTTTTTAACTTATTATTTTTAAACTGTAGATCTCATTGAGTCTCACTTTTGGGAGAAAAGTGGATTGGTGGTGGTGATGATCATAGTTGGAGTTCTTGTATTGGGCAGGGGGTTGGACTCGATGTCCTGTTGGGTCCCTTCCAGTTTTATAATTCTGTGGCTTATCACCCAAATGATAATAGTTTTGAATACTTCACGGATCTTATATTTGATTGAGAGATCAATTACTGGTATCTCTGGCTATGAATGTAAATATTGCTTATTTCTTTCTTGCATGCAAGCACAGATAGAATTTTTTTCTTGCCTAGGGAGATTATAAAAGGTTTTGTGCATTTTTCAGGTTTTCCTTTTGATCTTTGGGATTTTTTTGCAAGTAAAAAAAAAATTCATGCACAAAAGTCCTGTTTTATATAAAATACGTATATTTTCAGAAAAGAAATCCTCACACTTTGTGCCAAAAAATCAGTTTATTTTGAACAAAATAACAGTATTCTGCACAAAAAAATGTTATGTGTTGCTGTGCCAAATTTTTTTCCCCCCCAAGATATCCCAAAGTTAAAAGCTATCATCGTGGTTCACTGTGTCTTGAAACATCTTGATGCTCTGCAGTAGGTTTCTTTTTTGTTTTTTTGAGAACAAGAAAATTTGTGAGTATTCTTTACTGTGACAAATATTTAAAGTATTGTCTCATAATAGGGGAGGGTTTTTTTCCCCCCAAGAGTATGTTTGTTTGCTCCCCCTCAGTACGGCAAAGAGCAACTTGGAAAGGGATTGACGTAAATGAAGGAATAACAACTGAGCCTGGCCCTAAACATTTTGTTGTCTGAAGTCAAGCAGAAAATTGTGCATCTACACTATTCCAGTCAAAGTCTACAGTTCCCATGAGGCAGAAAATCCCCCAAGTGCATCTCTCCCTTTGGCAGCAAAAAAAAATCAGTAATAACAAATGAAATAAGGGTATATCCCTTTCATGACACTTAAAATCTGGCACCTGAGATGGCTGTCTCACTCTGCCTAATGTTTGAGCTGGCTCTGCTCCCTCAAGATGTGCCAGCTTTGCACCTTCAATTTAGAATCATATGGGGATGTCTTAAGCGGCACTGATTTATTTTTACTGGGATCTGAACTGACTTTTGTTGAATCGGCAGTGTCTTTGGTTGCACCTCTCTACATGGCCCTTTCCACACCTTACCTTGTTCTGGCGCTGGGGTGCGGGGATCGCGTGAGCCTCTGCCAAGAGGCTCTCCCTTTCCTGTTGCTTCAGCTCTGCACAAGCTGCCTGCTTGCGTGAGAGCCCCGCCTCTTCCTTCCGCAGTGCAGCTTGGGACCTTCCCAGGCTGCACTGGGGCAGGAAGTGCGGCCGGCCCAGCTCCAGAGGCTCCACACACCAGGTAAGTGCGCGCAGGGCCCGGGAGCACTGCGTGATTGCGCACCATTTTCGGCTTCTAGCCGAAAATGAAAAGGTGGGCAATCGGCCCCTGCCAGACCCTTGGGTGCGTCGTGCAGATCGCTCCTCGCAATTGCACGACGCTCCAGGCCCTCTTTCGCATGGAAAATGCTGTGCAAAAAGGGCCTAAGTTGTGATTTCAGGTAGTTTAAGCTTTTAGGCACTGTTAGAGAAATGAGTGTATTTGAAAGTGTTGCATGTGCTATTATGGAATTGTTCTGTGGTTTATCTGTATCCTGCTAATGTGTCTGGGCTACACAATATGGCAGTGAATACCAGTATCTGTGATGTCATATTTCAACAATGAAAATGAAGAAAGTTAGCATTAGAAGTCTTTATCCAAGATTTGTTATAGGTTTGGCGTATGGTAAATACGGAGTTCTCTCCACTGTGGGAATAATAGCACTGAAGTGCTTTGCAGAGTGATCATAAGGCCTGGTCATGCACATCCTCATCTGCGGTAGAGTAACATGACTATTATTTGTTAATGACATTTATATATCCTATCTTTCTCCCAGTACATGTCTCCATGCCTTTTTACTTTATAACTGCAACAGTCCTTATGAGGTAGGTCAGGTTGTGTGTGTTGTGGGGAGAGTGGGGAGACTCTGGCCCAAGGTTACTCAGTGAGTTTCACAGCTGAGTTGGGAGTGGACCTTCTCCCTAGAGCAACATGGAGTTAATTAATTAGGCACTATGTTTATGTTTAGAGAGCAATTAACCCCCTCAAACTCCTAAATCACATTTTTCCCAGCAGAGTGAGATATGAATTTGAACAAGTAGGCTTGGAAGAGAGGACTGAGGCACTCTGTTATGAAATCGCAAAGCTATGTGGAAGACCTGGCTTTCTCTATTGTCTCTTCTGAGCAGCTGTCACTTTTAATTCATCTAATGAGGATCCAACACAATGTCAAGAAGTAACTGGGAAGTTCTGTTTCCATTCAAAAGAGACAGAGAACTTGTTTCTATTTGAGGTTGCATTTACGTTGAATCATATTTTCCCAAACTCAATATGCTTAGCCATTTTGAATCTGTGTGTGTGTGTCTGTGTTTGTGTATGATTGCTTTAGGAGCCAAGCATGATCATACAGGTATATTTATCCACGTATGTCCACATGCAGCATAAATGTGAGAGGTAGCCATCTTAAACAAACAAAAATTTTCTTTTTCTGTCCTTAGGAGTTAAATTGTCAGATGGCTAAAGTTGATTTGGGATCCACTAATGCCACTGTGTGAGAAAGCATGGAGTTTAATGTAGAAATTATTCATAGACATTCCAGTTTATAGAAATAATTGTACAGAAATCAAGTTGTTTTTGAGCAGTATGGAAGACCTTGAAAGCTCCAAGGATGACTAAAGAGAAGCTCCAAGGATGACTAAGAGATGGCCCAAGAGAAGGGGCTAAGTGAAGATTCTTTTAGATAAGAGAAGGAGAACCTTCAGTTCCCAGCTCTAATTCTAATTCAGGATCTGCCTCAGTCCAGTTCAGTCAAACTGTTTCACCCTTCCCGTGTTTCATTCTCGGAAACGTTGTTCCTCGTTCACCTCACAATAGGGAAGAGAACAGGGAGAAAGGAAATCTCCCTATTGTTAACAATTAGAATTCAGAGTTAACAGTGGGGATCCCTCATTGTGCCATTTGCCATCGGAACTGGGAATACCGGTGACATGTAGGTGAAATCACCACTGTTGTCACTGATCTCTAGCTGGAAAAGACATGGGGACCATCACCCTAACTATGTGTTCTTTAATGGATAATGGGTCAGGGTCAGTGAATTGTCAGTCTTTGCTTCCACCTTACTTTCTCCCATGTGATGAATATAAAGATAAAGCAAAGGCAAGATAAATGTGATGTCATGAGGCCTGGTCACAGCTTTGATATCAGGAGTGTGATCACACACATTCTGAGGTTATCTTGCCCTTGCAGGGTCAGAGCTGTGAGGTTCTAATTCACCACCCCAAATTGGTTCTCCACTCTTGTTCTAGATGAATACTTTCTCATGTTCTCAGCTGAAAGACGTTATGCAATCATTTCATCTCTCCCTCTTTAATTACTTTTCTATATGAAGTAATATTTGGAAGAAGTGGTAGAAAAAAAAAGAGTTATAAATGAAGTGAAATGTGATAACGTCTGGAGCCCCCCATCTGTAAATGAGTCTGTCCTCTTATTTAATTTTAAGTTTTTCTTTGCTAATGATGTATAATATTTCTGCCTAAAAGCTTTTGCAGTAGCTCACAACAAGATTTAACTAATATGTGCAATGAAAATAGTCTATCAGACTCTTAAAACTGAATTAAAACTGCAGCCAAAGGTGATGCATCAGCAAAAGTCTGGGGAAATGAAACATTTCTCAATGCCTGAAAGAAAAGAAAACAGATGCTGGTTAATAGTCTCAAGGGGCAGAATTTTGGAGTGCTGTTATGGAGAAGGTCCTAGTCCCCAGTCATCTTCTGTCTAACTTTCAAAGATGTTGGCTGCTAGAGCAGGAGATCAACAAGTTCACACAGCAGTAAGCAATTCTTTGGTCTCAGGTGTGAGTTGAATGTGCCTTCAGAATGTGAGACTCTACAAGGGAAGGTCAGACACTGAGGGGTTACAGAGAGAAGTGCGAGTGGGCCAGCATGCACAGCTCCATTACCTTATATCCTCGTAGCCCTTATACATTTGGGCGGATAACTTACAGGGCAATAAATATAAAAGGTATAAAATGTATTCAGTTTGCCAAATCCCAGCTAACAATCTGGATACCATATTCTGAATTTATCAAAGTCTCTACAGCCCCTTGGGGAGGCAGTGCCACCCTCTGGACACTTATTGGCACTCCACACGTTGAAACACAAAGCAACCTTCAATAATATCAGCCCCCCACCCACAAACTCTTTTCTAATCAAAAGTTGTTCTGATGTGTTTAAGAGGCAGTTTCAGAAATCAATTCCAAAGAAGGCCCCAAAAGTGACTAGGGTGGCGTGATATCACTTCCTGTTGCTCAAAATGGTAGGCCAGTGTCACAGTGTGGCCCTGTGGGGTGGGGTGGCCTTCCGAACTCCAGAACACCTACGTTCTCTTCTAAAACAAAGTAATTGATCCTGGTTATTACCAGGAGAGTGATAACTGTGACAAGTCAGTCTCTTTTGTTCTGTGTTTTCTCTTGTTGTGTATTCATGGCAGGATGGCACATGACGACACCACGTTGCTGGAACTCAGAAAATCTGAACTTAGTCTGTGTCTTGATGGGTTACTGTTCCAGTTAAAACAGTTTATGTATGCTACCTTGAGTTTCATATTTATAGATATAAATGAAAAAAATAGTTGTGCTTCCAGTAGTTGAATTATTCACTAGTGGGAGGTCTATTTATACTTTAAGTCATGTTTCTCTTCTAATACTCTCCTCCTTTCTAATCAACCTCAAGAACCTTGGCAACCAGGATATATTCTGTGACCTTTTTTAGCTGCTCCTCATATGCATTTGATCATCATGGACATGTAATAAGGCTCTGAAAAATTTACCAGGCTAACCTTCTTGTCTATGTGTCGGAAGATTGCAGGTATAATGGCTTTTATGGACGCAGCTGTAGACATTTGGCACTCTGCATTAAATTTTAACTGATTGGGTTTAGCATGTTAAATACTTTCTCCTGCAAGAAGCACTCCACTGTGGGAAGGTGAAAGGAGCATCAGTTCCTTTCTGCAATTCTGCTGTAGTTTTGTTTTTTGTTTTTGGAAGTGTTTGTCTTTTGCTGCTGTGATTGCTTAATGTAACAGCATGGCTAAGCAACTTGCTTTTGCTGTAGATGAAAGAATCCAGCTCTCAGGAATGCCAAGCAGGTGCTAGAGTTGAGCTATTTTTTTCCTTCTTATTGTACTTCCCTCCCCAATATAAAATGAAAGCCAATATGTAAAATTGTTTCTTAATATTCTTCACTGTTTTTGTTTTCATGACGTCCATCATTCCCTATCCCTATGTCTCACAACAATGCTTGATCAGAACATTGGCCATTTCCACACTACACTGGTGACAATGCTATTATTTCACTTTCAACATCCTGTGGAATTCTGGGGTTTGTAGTTTACTGAAGTCCTCTAAATACCCGTCCCTAAACTGCAGATCTCAGGATTCCATATGAAGTTGAAGGTGGAATAACAGTACTATAACAGTCTAGTGCAGAAATAGCCATTGTGGAGGATGCAAAACTGATTACCAACCCAATTGCTGCTGCTGCCATTTGGCTATAGAACAGTGTAGCTATTCTGTCGTTTTTGTCAGTATTTTTAATCTTCAGATACAGACCAATTCTTTGTAAAGCTATGAGGTTGCACATCAAAATGACAGTTGAGAAATAAGAGCTCTAAATGTCTGGCAAACACAGAAGTTTTCATCACCAGTTATCTACTTTCATACACCACTCTTGTAGACCAGTATGACAAGAAAGTAAAAAAAAACTCAAGATTTTTATAGTGTTTCTGAATGCAATGGATAATTCACATCTTGAAAAACAAGGTAGATTGTTCCAAACTCTTTTATGATATTGGAGGCACTTTACATCAGGGCTAGATAACTTGGTGTTGTCAAAATATTTCACTATAGCCCCTAAAATCACTGACTATTGACTATGTTGGCTGGGACATGAGAATTGTGGTCTAAAAACCTGGTTGGCACCAGATTGCTTACTCTACCTGTCAGCTGAGCTTAGCTTTAGCTTTTTGTTCTCTATTTTGATTGGAAGTATCTCTCCAAGATCTCAAGCAGAGATATTTCATAGGTCTGTTACATGAAATCCTTTTGTAGTATCATGGAACAGCATGGAATGGAATAAGCATACACTCATTCATGAGACTGGAAAGCAAACATTTTCTCTGGCCTTGGCAGTATTACTGAGAGAAACTCTATAAATTGAAGGTCTGGTACATGGAAGAGGGAAAAACTTGTTCACTGCTTTTCCAAAGACAGGATCAGATTGGATAGGCATAAATTACAGATGGACATTTTCTGGTTGAGCATTAGGAGAAACATCTTGCTATTAAAATTAGTTCCACAGTGTAACCAATTACCTAGAAGGGTGGTAGTCTCTCTAGTACTGGAAGTCATCAGAGTAGATACTGATCTGGGATGTTCCATTTAAAAAAAATGTATAGGAGAAGGTTGGACTGGGCAAAATATAAGGTTCTCTGCAAATCAATGTAGGGTCTCTTGAGCTTGTTCATATCAGTGCCATCATCTTCCTTTTCCTCCTCTCTTACCATCATCAGCATTTATTTATAAAAACATGTAACGTACAATATGCACTGTACATGCATGTAACGAACTGATGTTAAAATGCTACCTCTTGCTATCTCGGTTTCGTGGTGTACTACATATCTAAGCATGAAAGCACTGTGCAAAGAAAGCATGATGTATATAGATGAGCAGGGAGGTATCTGCTGTGCCAGTGATTTCCATACATTGGTGTCCTGGTGAGGCAGGGGATCAGCAGAAGCTAAACAAGGGAACAAAGATGATTTGCACAAGTCAGGTCTGCTGACGAGGCTCAGATCTGCATAGAAATGCTAGCTCCTTGTGCATATTCCCAGGGTTTATAGCCATGGTTCATTCTGGAATATTGTTCAAAGTAGCTGTGTGCCCACTGGTCAAATGAGGCTTAGACTTCTATATCTTCAGCTATGAGATCTAGTGAGGCTGCTGCATAATGAAAGGGAATCTCCTGCTGTGTCTTTTGAATCATATGGCTTGGATCCAGCATCTGCCTTCCCTAGAAGAAGGACTCAGCTGACAGGAAGGGCCTCTACCATTTATTTCTTTATATCATTCATATCCTGCCTTTCTCCAAGGATTGGCATGCCAAGTGGCTTAGAAGATAATTAAAAAGTTCTAAAAGTGCCTGATTAATAATGAATAATAAAATATCCTCTCATTTTCCTGCACCCTAGTTCTGACCTGATTCTGCAGGCTCCTCCAAACTTTTAGAGAACCAGTGGAACTGCAACATGAACAAAGGAACAGGAAAACCCCCTTCTGCCATCTTATTTGCATATGTTTAGATCTGGATCCAATCCCTTCTTTTTTCCAGGAAAAGGAACAAGGTTATGCCATATTGCTACAGTTTCCAGGAAGCATTTTTCAGATCAACATTAGTATATGTCATATTATATTTGGGATAGTTTTATTCCTCTCAAAGTAAATTCAGTGTACAATCCTGTTGTATTGAGACTGCAGAAATCAAAAGGAGTGTATTCTGGCTTCTCTCATTGGTCAGGGACTAAAGGCTGTGTTAATTCTCTCTCTCTGCTTTTCTCTCTCTTTCTAAATAATAAAGGTAAGGAGGCCTATTTGTCCAGGGCAGGTGATACTACTGTGATCATATAACTTTGAGAATTAACGTTTGCACATCTGCCCCCATTTTTTTCTTTTATATTTTGTCTGTGGTTGTGAGCTTGCAAGCTGGGAGGTTATCTTTTACTCTCTGTACAGTGCTTGGAAAACTGGTGCTTTTTAAGTGAAATCAGATGCTTTATAAGCAGTCAAGAATATTTATTTATTTAGTATATTTATCCACAACTAGAAAGGGTCCTCGAAACAGTATGTGAGAGAAAGGGAGAAAGAAAGAATCCCTGCCCATAGACTAATAATATCACCTTTACCATCTCATACAATTTGATGTCCCTTGTTTCTTACGCTGAATTGTAAATGTCTGTCTGTTTGTCCTAGTACTGAAGGCTTGGGGGAATAAAGTGAAATAAGTCTATCTGTGATATTTTAATTTTTTTAAAAGGTAAATTCATAATGCATCAACTTAGTTTATCCAGGATTTCAGTGTGGATATGAAATTTCAGTTTCCATATACACATCATGTTCTTGGGTGGATGGTCAGGATACATGCACGCAGTGGCTTGCTGGAATAACAAACAAGGGTTGCTCTTTTCCTTTTTGCCTATGCATTGAAACACACTTTACGCAGTGATGTGGATTAAGCACCTTGCTCATTATCTAATAATGCCGGCCTGGCACAGATGGGAATCACTCTTGCAGTATAATTAAGATCTAGAGAGACTTTAGGTCCCAGTACAGGCAGGAGGGTCACTGAGGACAGCGGCTAAGGTGGAGGAATGAAAATAGATTCTTGCAGCTCCCTTGGGACTTACATCCCAAACAACCTTTGTGTCAGCAGCAGTTCTGCAAGCCAGTGGGACTATCCTGGAACAAGTGAATTGAGGACTGAAACTTGACAACCCCATTTGGTAAGATTTGATTGATGCTGCAAAAGTTTGTGCTGTAGCATCCAAAGTGCAATTTTGTCATTGTGAAGAGGAACTAAGTTAACCCTCTTGCGCAAACTTGCCTTGAACAAAATGAGACTGTTAGTCCATCAAGTGCAATTACTTAGTGTCTCAAGTGAGTTTCTTTTCTAGCCTTGGTACTTGATATCCTTTTAACTTTAAGATACCAATCCTTTCCACTGAGAAGGCTCAGTGTAGGAATTTATATGTGAAATACAGATATTCTGCTTCTGAGCTTTCCCTGTCACTGCCATAAAAATAAATCTTTCCTGCAAACTAAGCCAATTGAAACTAGCAAATACTTATGGGCGTGTCTCAGGCCTTTTCTGCACTGGGCTATTAAAATGGTGCAGAGCGACCTCCAACGGAGGCCTTCTGCACCGTAGAGTGGACTGGGGCGGACTACTTTTTATAGTTCCATACCTCAGTCCACTCCGGAGCGACCGGAACTGGTTGCGCGGCATGTTTTTTAAAAACCTCTTTTGAGAGGTTTTTAAAAAGCATGGAGCGCGCAACCCTGTGCTGCTCCGTCGCCCAGCTCCAGAGCAGATATGCAGGCACGTGCAAGTGCGTGCCTGCAGATCTGCGGGGGGCGGGCTTCCGGCTGGTGAGCTTCTCCGGTTGGTGGAGAGCCTCCACCAACCGGAAGCCGCCATTTAGGATGCCGGAGGAGTGCGGAGCGACGAGCTTGCACTCCTCCTCGTCGCGACGGACTTGCCCGGACGAAGTTAAAATCTGGTGAGTAGCGTGTTCCGTCGTTTCCCCCCTCCCACGTCTGGAAAGGGCCTCAGTTAACAAAGCCTCTGACAAAGAAGCACCCTTTTAAAAAGTATTTTTATGCCTGCCAGCCTCCCTTTTCCTTTTTGTCACAGGCAAGCCAAGCAGGAGCCTCCAGAATCCTTTACTGAGCATGCATGAATAGCAGAATGAAGAGAAAAGGGAAGAACTAGAGGCATATCTCACTAGCTACCACAAGCATGTTAACGAAGCATAGGTTTGAATTTGGCTATCAAAGGGAAATCGTAAGAGAAGTGGAGGCTGGTGAAAGCAAAAAAATAATTCTTGGATGCATTTTTGAAAGACTCTTTCAGATGGTCTCTAGAAGGTTCAAACTGTTTTTGTTTACTTATGCAATTGACTTACTGATTTGGTTGTGAAGCCACATGTGTATATTGTTAGCTTTGGATAAAATATTTGGTGAAAAAAATATTGAGCCTTTCTTTTTTTTCTCTCTCTCGTATGTAGGAAACTACTCCTATTTTTTCCACATTATTTCTGTCTCTGGTACCAAATTGTCTGTTAAAGAAGTATTGCCCAGGAACTGAGGTATTCCTATATTATAATGCAATCTTCCCCAGTCTTGAGTCTCTAAATATTGTTGTGTTACAATTGCCATTATCCTCTGTCTCGCATGGCCGGTAGTTAGATGATGCAGTTGCAGTCCTACAACATCAGGGGATCCAAAACTGGGAAAAGATGGTTGAATTTCTGGGACACAGAAATAATAGCTGGCATACCAAATATGGGGCCATTGTTGGCTTTCCTCTTCTATCACTGCATAGCTTTGAGGATTTCCTAGAGCATCCTAGAACATGAGCAAGGATGAGAGCATCAGTGCTGCATTCACAGCATTGATGAGGTCCTTAATCCCAGTCTCCTGAAGCTGCTACAGAAATTAAAAAAAATAGGTCATCATCCCATTTGGACAAATAGTAGAAGCAGAGTCAGCCAAAGACATTCAGATTAGTGGGACAGAGTAACAAGTGATGCAACCCCCCCCCCAACAAAAGTTAAGAGGCAAAGCAAACCAAATTATTTTGGCACAGAACGCAGAAAATCCTTCAAGCAAGTCTCTCTTTCTTTAATAGTAAAAATACAACAGCAAATTAAATAACTAACAATTTACTGCCCTACCATGCCACTGAAAATCTACTGCCTAGGGCAGATGCCTCAGTGACTACTGCGAGGTTGTCCATGAGTGGAACTGTGGAAGTTACAGTATCACATTTTAAATGTGATCCCCCCCCACACACACTTTCTGGCACCTCTAAAGAATCCTTCCATAAGCAGAATTAAAATATTTATTACGAAAATTGTCAATCTTGTCTCTAACCTGGAGTGGCATTGCTGTCACTGCCTGCAAAGTAACAGTGGCACATAACTGAAAGTCTTAAAATTGGACAACAGTCTAGCAGATGTGCAATGAGAGGCAAAGCAAGAGCTGATCTCTCTGGATAAATGTCGATCTGCATTATTAAATGAAACCGTGTTTAAAACACGGACTGTCAAATGTGTTTTTCTTTGAAGACAGGAGAGGAATTGAAATGTATTTTCAAAGCAGGTATCCTTTGCTTTTTGTCCGATCAATTTTTTTTCTTGGTTTGAAGCATTAATTACTATACTACCTCTTACCTCATTCCCCATCTAGGTCTTGCAGTTTAGAGGTAGATCAGAGGATTAGAGAAGGACTTAAGACAATTTCCTGAAGTGTTCATCAGAAGGCTTTCGGCCACCTGATATCCTTTTAAATCAGGGATATGTTTCATCTTCTTCAGTGAACCTGGCAACATCAGACATGCTGCATCTCCTTAAGAAAAACCTTCAAAGGGGAGGATATTGCAAGATCAGTAGTCACTTTCCAAGTCAATACTTTTTACCTGAGGCATGAAAGTACTGCAGTCATTTGAGATCATCCCATAGACTCTTCAACCCTCTTCTGCCTGAAATATATGTGTGTATTCTTTGTTGTCTTAGAAAAGAAGTTACAGAAGGCAAGCTTTTTTGCAGAGATGGCCTCAGTTTCAATCCCTGATATTTTCAGTTAGGACTAGGAATGTAGCCTACCTGAAACCTTGAAGAGCAGGCTAATGAACCCCAAACTCTATAAATATTGTTGAATCCCAATTTCTACCAGCCCAATCCAGGGTTCTTCTCACCGGGGTTCTGAACTCTTGAAAAACATGTTTTTCAAGCATTTTATGAACTTTTCAAATATTCTTTCCATCCCAGTGGATGACCACTACCAGTGAGTGTTGGAAAATACTGGGCTAGATAGTCCAGTGGTTTGGCTAGTATAAGGCAGCTTCCTGCATTCCTGGCAAAAATGTGAGAATGAATGGCAATTTTTTCTCAGCTTACCCATTAGAAAATGTCTGTACAAAAACAATAATGTTAAAGGTTAAGAGGTATTTGGGATGTAACATCATGCCATGCTTTGATATCACTTTGTACATAAGCAGAAACTTTCTCCTTCCATTATGCACTGGGTTTGATCCTAATTTGTGAAGAAAAGTATGGTTTAAAATAATTATTGTTTTCCTGATTCCAACAAAACATCAAACAATGGTCTGCTATGAATCCAGAAAGAAGTTGTAAAATCACAGTGTATGATGGTGGTAGGGAGGGAGGAGGGGTGACTTAATCTATGTGTTCACATTCTATAATGCTATTTTTTCCAAGATCAACTTTCTTCGGTCCTATTTTTTGTTTATGATTTTTTAAAAAGCAGTGTTCAGAAAAAAATCATGCACATCTTGGTATGGAATTTATCATGTTTGCAACCCTCTCCGAAAGATGCCATTTTTGTATTCTGGTTTCCTAATGTACATAATTGTTCTATGAATCAGAAAATGCAGAGACACGTAAAAATTCAAGGATAATTGTATTCTAGTTGGCATATTAGTTTGTGATATGTGATAATTTGCAGCAGTAAAATCATAAATCATGCTACATATTTGCAACAGTAAAATCATAATATTGGAAGACAGTATGCATGACCCAAAGATCTTATAGGTTATTTCTGTTAAGGGGACATTGGGCATGAATGCATCGTTTTCCCACTTGCATAATCAGTGTGAGTGTACAGGTATGTATGCTGGAATATACATACATTCCATGACACTGCAGAGAACAGGAGATGTTTGTACATACCTATAATGTGCACTCATTCATGCCCTAGAGATGGAGTAATATTGCGTGGAGCTTTCCTTTCCGTGCAGTTCATAAGTATGTTGCCTATGCTTATGCTTTCCTGCTAATATGGGGAATAGGGGAATAGTCTACAAATCTATTTAGCCTTCTATTTTGGGCCGAGGACAACTGCCTCCTTCCCTAGCCAGCCCAGTGCTCTAGAGAGGCTTCACTGCTGTGCTTAATGTGATACAAGGTTTGTATCCATCATTGTATTACTATTACAATTATTATTGTCATTTTATTTTCATTAATATCCTACCTTTCCCTCATTAATAGGGCTTAAAAGTGGCTAATAACATATTTAAAACAATACAAATTACAAACTCTACAACAGCATTATGAAAAGTATAAACGTAATAGTTCAAAACAAACCATGTATAAAGTTAAAACATTAAATACTAAAAATATTAAGATTCATTAAAAGGCTGTATACAGACCTTAAAAACAGTGCCGCACAGAATTGGAAGCCCAGCCATAATCAGTTTATAAAGCTTGATGGCATGAAAATGTTTTGACCTGCTAACAGAAGGAGCACAAGGATGGGGCCATCCTAGCTTATTTAGGGAGGGAGTTCCTAAGTCTCTAAGTAGCCACTGAGAAGGCCCTCTTTCTTGTTCCTACCAAACGAGCCTGAGAAGGTGGTGAGACAGAAAGAAGGGCCTTTCCAGATACTCTTGCAGCTCTAATAGGCAGCACATCCTTTGAGATTTTTTTTTTCTTATCAAAAACAGGACAGCTAGAGAGAGAAAAAAATGTGACCAAAACATGCACAGAGTGTCGTTGTCACTTTATGTCAGTCCTATGCATGTTGGATTAGGAACAGATCAATAATGGCGCCTAGTTAGATTTGTGATCCAGAGGATCTGACTATTCTGATTATCTTAAATGGATAGCATGTTCTTCTGTAGATGCCTATATAGATTTTTAAGACTAAATGCAAATGCTAGTCCTAGCTAGGGTAGACCTATTGAATTAATTGCTGAATAATAAGACAACACTTGTGCAAATCATATTATTTAAATAGGAATACATTAGTAAGGACTAGCAATAACATTTAAGCACTATCCTATGGTAGTTGATGAGGTATAGGAAAGAAAATAACAGATTATTGCTTCTATTGAAGACAAAAACAACCCTGATTTCTTTATCTTTATTCTACTCTGTCAGAAATTATATGTTTGGGAATGCAGGAGATTAGAAATGCAGAAGTACTGTCCTCCCCCTGCATATACTCCTCTCAGCTGTGAAAATTGTACAACTCCAATTACTCTATTACTTTAATTATTCACCTGGTTTTAACCATAATCCTGTCACTCTCGGCATAATTCTAGACATACACTGAAGATGGGAAAATCCAAAGACAGCAACTCTGAACACTTTGTTTTATTGGCAATTTATTATTGAGGTGAAGACACACACATTAATGAATCTTTTATGTTTTTCATTGTCTGCAAAAAATGTGCTCTCCTTACAAAAGCATAGACTTTATGTGTCACAGGAGAGCTTGATTACAGTTTTGAATGGATCAGGTTACGTGAAAAGGAGTATCATTCAAACTTCATGCATTTTTGATCATGTGGAATTGCTGCCGTGGAGGATGCGCTATGGGGAAGGTTGAGATGCCTGAGGCATTTTGATGCTTCAGGCAAAAATAATGTCCCCTCCTTTTCCAAAATGTGGGGGAAAAACACAATAAACTAAAACAGAGGCAGAAAACTTTTGGCCTACCAGTTGTTGACTGTAATTCCTTTGTAATGTTTATCATTGGCTTCAGACTGATGGGAATTCAAAAATTTCTGGAAGGGAACAATTAAATGAAATAAATTGCTGCTTTTCCAAGGGAACAATATCTGTGATGTAAAACTAGCCTCATCAGTTACTACTGATGATACCTTAAGCTACTGATGAGGCTAGAATTATGTGAATAAATACCCCCACCCCCCAGATGTGTTATAGTTTACAAATGGGGACACATTCATGTAATTAGAAAGTGAGAGTGTGCCGGTGACCACACCCTTGAGAATCCATTTTTTTTTTCCATTCTTGACATCAGTATATTGAACGTTAATAGTTCAAAGAGGAATCTACTCATCCTCAGGGATCCAGAGCTCCCACATGTCTTAAGGGTCACATTACAGGGGGAAAAAATTATATGGCCTTAGCAATACAGTATTCTGGGGTTCCCCATTTTTGTGACTGGACTGGATTTTGTTTCAGCACATTTTGATAGCCTTGAGAAAGAATGAGTACACTTGAAATCTGCCCTAAAGCCTTATTGTGTGGTTGAAGTATACAACCGACTCTGAATGAAATATCAGTTGCAAATCAGCATGTGCAGGAAGAGGAAAGGGAGGGATCAAGGCTACAGTCCTAAAGCAATCTTACTAAGAGAGTAAGTCTCTTTGAACTCAGTGGGATTTACATGCCGGTTAAACCTGGTTTAAAGCCCTCTGTGCTGTCTCAAAAAAGAGTTATGTTTCCTAGTAATTCCAGTTTCTGGTGACTGAGCACAATTACTCTGCCTGCATAGCAGTATCTTGTTTGTTTTACAATTTTCAAGAATGTAGGACAGGATATGTTAGCATTGAATATTAGTCTGAATCCCTTACAAAGCAAGCAAAAGTTGTCAAAGATGCTTCTAGGTCACGTATGCCAGTAGTATACATTATTTTTTATTTTTTTTAAGAGATGGTTTGGCTTTGCATGCGCATTTTTAAAGCTATTTTTGATGTTCTTTTGTTTTTCTACTGTCATGTGCTACAGTCCCTTCATTAAGTGAAAATGAAGTTTAAAACCATCCACAGGATTATAGGCCTCTGGAAAAATGTTAAATTGCTCTGCCAACCTAAGTTAATGTTACAGTAATGTGGGATGAATGTCTCAGACAAATCAAAATGGATTGCATTTTTTTAAAAAACAAGGCTGCAGCAGTGCCATGAAAAATCTTTTGGATTCTGAAGGCTCTAATTAAATGGATTGTGGTCCCAGAGGAATAAAAGGAGATGTAGGAAGAGTAGGTATGTGTGTGTTGCTTAAGATTATAAGCATCAGCCACAGTGACCTTTCTCATATTCTCATTCCCTTTTGCCCCTGAAATGAAGTTGAGAAGACAATCCAAAGCAGCAGTTTCCTGTCTGGATTCACCACAGTTTAGTTTTAGCCCAAGCACCTAAACTATGGTTAAGATTAAATCGATTTGTTAGCATAAGAAAGCCCTGTAAACTATGATTTGAAGATGGAAAGTGTCAATTCTCCTTGGGGCCTTCAGTCAGAAAACTATTGTTTGCTTTGGCTTCCTCAAAAATAGTGTTTAATGCTTGAAAACTGACAGTGTGCTTTCTTGGTGTTTAAATCTAGTGGGCAGCTTCTGAGAGTCTGGGAAGTATTTCTGCCTTCCCCCAACTTTGAAGGATTGTATCACTTTAACACCTCTCGTCCTGATTTATTTCATTTCATGTTATTGTTTTCAGGCATGCAAACTGCACCCCAGAAGCCCTGTTGGGACTTTTAAAAAGTCCTTTTGATGCTTGAAATATGCCCAGGGCACAACAATATTTTTAAAATGGTAAATGACACCCTCAAAGGCTGGGGTGGGATGAGGGCTTGTTGTTGTTGTTACTGCTATTGTGTGTCTTCAAGTTGTTTCCAGCTTATGATGAACCTATCTAAAGGTCCATGATGAGGGCTAAGAACATGTGATATACCACGGTCACCCAATGGGTTTCCCTGGCTGAGTGGGGCATCAAACCCTGGTCTCAAGGGTTGTAGCCCAATGCTCAAACCGCTACAATATCCTGGCTTTTGGAGTGGGGGCTAGCAGGACAATTTGGGGGGGGGGTGCTGGCAGGATCATGTGTTGTCTAGATGAATGTGGTAATCTGTGTCATACATACATTTCTTCCCATCTTGGCCTTAGCTGAGTTGTTCTATATTTGTTGTTAGCTGAGTTGTTCTATATTTATTTTTAAATTTATGATTTCCTCCACAAAATACTCTGATTCATGCTGTCTTATTTCATCCATTTGTGGAAAATTATGTACTGAAGTTCTTCATTTCTCTCTCTCTCTCTCTATAGATAGATAGATGGATCTATAGAAGATGTATATTTGGTTGGTTGTTCTAACCATCAGCAGCAATTCTACATTCATCAAGCTGTATTTGGGTCTTTGATCCATTAGCAATGGAAGCCTCAAAGCAGGTGTGGTATTTACAGTTCACACCCTTGTGTACTGTAGACACAATCAGACCAAGCCAGTAAGTAGAATGGACTTTGTCTTGAACTATAAATGATTTTGTGCTTTAAATATTAACTTGCTAGCAAATAGATACAACCACCCTGCCTGTGAGCACAATGACTTAGAAACCCTATTGCTATCGGGAGACAATACACCTATGTAAAATTGCTTAGGATTTTCAGTACTTTGATTTTGATTTTTAGAAAGAGGCATCAAAGAGGAATGGCATTGCATTATATATACATATTAGTCTATAACATTTTAATCTTCTGTATCCTTTTGCATCCAATTGTTGTTTCTTTTATTTTGTTCTATTACATATATACTTTGTATCCTGAAGGAACTCAGGGCAATTTGTGCATAGTTCTGTAACTGGTCTAACCTCTTGAGTTTTTATACGATCAAATCTCCTAGACTTGAATGGGAGAAATGTATCATGGGCCTCTAGACAATTGAGGAGGGATATATACTTTTCATTACTGAGTTGTTCACAGGGTGTCTAGTGAACAGTGCAAACATACAGATCTCATAAGCCAACATCTTACATGTTATCAAGCAGACTAAATGCAAATAGTGTGTTTCAACTTAAACTCTTTTCATAATTGGGAAACAAGGGATGGATAACATATCACCGAGACAGAATATTGTTTGAAATGAGGAAGAAACCGCGCATAGAATTTAGTGCCAAAATTTTAATGTAAGGAAAAACGAAGCAATAATACGGTTTATGGTAATAACAACAGAAAGCATTAACTCAAATTTAAAAGTACACTTAAAGAGTGTCACTCCTAATGGCTGCCCAGGGTATAACAGTAACTTAGTTATGGCTCAGTTGTCCATTCACAAAAGTATCTCTTTTTGGCCACCATAATTCTCGAATGTTGGAATGTCTGTGACAAAATCCTGCCCCTAAACTGTAAAAACATTGAAGTCTCAATAAACATCATATAGTTCAAACATGCGGTGTGCAGCTGCAGGGTTTTAAACTTTATATTAACTTCCTCTGTTATTTTTAGCACTAATCCCCTCCTTTGGTTGAATATCATGGAACCTTTTTCCAGCATCTACTTAACCAGGTTTAGCACTGATTAATGCTCCTTTATTTGAACTGCTGCTTTGTATTACACGCAGTTGCCTCTGGCAAAGATGTTTACAGAATGCAATGCAAATGAGCTCACTGTTTGAATCTGGACTGCGCTTAAGCTACAGTTTGAGCACACACAGTTTCGCTGCTGCTTCTGTCACTCATGGAACCTTGGCAAAAATGCAGCACCCTGTTTTGCCTCTGTGCTGCAGATGAATAGGCAGAAATGATTTTTTTTTAATGGTATGATGGCATCAGGACATTAGTGGACATCAGACCATAGGAAATGTATTCTCTCTTATTGACTTCAGACTGCACCCACTGAGTGATGCTAGGTGCCGTATTCCATTAAGTAGGACATGAAGGAGGAGAAAAAGTTGTGTGCACTATCTCCTTCACAAAGCCATATTACCCCCTTAAGACAAGTGGCAGGTCAATATGAAAATGAGGCATGTAAAAACAATTTCCTCCTCCTATTTTGGAAAGGAGATTGCAATACACGTGCATCTTTTAATGGGCAGCTGAAGGAGTTAGAGTGATTTGAAATGAGTTACTGTGATTTTGTGGTGCTGTGGTCTTTAACTTTTCTAGCATCAAGGAGGTTCCTGAAAAAAAAAAATAGGAAGCATGGTGAAGCAACCTATGGCCCATGGATGATGTGTGTCCCATGGACTGATCTCATTCTACCCATAGCCTGTTTTCAGAAGCTTTCTACAGAGGTCTATGTTCAGGTCTATGCATGAGCAATTTTTCTCTTCCTCAGCAGCTGTCTAGATAGGGAGGAAGGAATGTAAAAGAAGATGGAGAGAGATAATATGTGGTCAAACTTATTTCTGGTCCTGACTGCATCCTCTGTTAGTATCAGCCCCACCCATTATTGGCGTGCCTCTGCTGACAGATCAGAGCTGAGAAAATATGATGCTGAATAAGAAGGGGGGGGGGGAGAGGGTTTTCCTCTATTGCTTTAAGCTAATCATCATTTGGGAAATCAGAACAGATCTTTTCCAGGATGTGCTTAGGGTAGCAATTTGGCTTCATTCCCCCAAAGAAGTGCTGTTCGAGTCATTTCACTTGTAGTGTGACTGGGATTAAAATTCACTTTTGTTGGCCTCAGAGGTACATTACTTTCTGTGCCTGTTGCAATAAGGGTTGGCAGGACAATTATTGTGCGTTAGTGTCTATATTAGCAACTACCATGTAACAGTTAAAAATCATCCCTTTTCTAAACTGGGCATCTCGCCTTTGTGCATTAGCAACACTGTAGAACAGAAGGTGACAGGCTTTCACAGAGAATCATGCTGTTATAATCTCACTCTCCCCTGTGCCATCACTTCTGGTGCTAGAAACCACCATGGTTTTTAAAATGGCTGTTATAAACAGGCTGTGATGCTAATATTTTTTCCTCAACCCTTCTGTGCCACCGTGTCAAAGTTCTCTACAATAGTTGTGTGAACAATTTTTTCAAAACAAGGGATGGGTGAGATTTTCTGTCAGTTTGTTTTTGATAAGCAGTCACCAAAAAATATGTAAATATTTTATTATTCAGAACAGAAAGTACTTGAAACTCTGAATGTGGGAGAAAATGAAATTGATAGATTTGCCTACAAGGCAGAGGATTTTAGATGTGTTAACTTTTAAAGGCCTGGCTTTGAATCCCTATGTTATTAGTATCAGATTAGACCTGGCACCTCTTTTTTTTTTCCCAAGACACTTCTCTTCTCAACATTTCCGTGGCAAATAACTTCAATATGTTTGTTGCCATTCTGCGAATAGCTGTTCCTTGCCATTGAATTTGGCTCGGGCAAATGAACATTCTATTTCAGCTTTTTTTGAAAAAAAAATCAAAATTTACAAGTAATATATTTGGGACAGAAAGAATTTGAGGTTTAAGAAATTCAGATGCAGGAGAAATTGAAAACTGACAGAGTACCCATCCCTATTCAAAACCTGATTCTGTGAACATCCCTTGGCCAGGCAGCAATGGCAATCAATAACTTTTACTATGGAGGCTGAAATTATAAAAGTAGAAAATCCTTGATCTGTTTCTGAGAAGCATGTGTTCTGTGTTACAGAAAGTGTATGGATAATTCAGCTTGGCGTCTCCAGAAGGATTAGTGAGCATTTGTCCAGTACATCTGGCCTCTAAAAAGCCTCTCTAGATATTGTAGAACATGATGACAATAGACTACTCCACTTCCTACTTCTCATGGCCCAGTATAATTGGCTTTTGCATCATAATGGATCTACAGAAAGGAAACAGAAAGATACCCTGGAATAATATAATAGTATATCTTTCATGAGTACTAGGCACTAGTCTGCAACCCTGGGGAGCCAGTGACTGATCAGCGTAGGCAGTCCTGAGATACACCACTATATCTGAAGCTGGACTTAGAAAACTTACTCTCTCTGCTTTTGGACTGCTGCTACCGGACTCCTTTATCCAGCATGGCCAAAGAGCAACTTTTCCAAGCTCTGATTTGAACCTCCAGCTTCTTTGGATTGATGTAGACTAGGGTGAGAATCATACAGCCTTCCAGATGTTGATAGACTGCAGGTCCTAGCACTCCTAGGGTGAGAAAAGTTGAGATTTATAGACCAACAACATCTGGAGAGCCTCAGGATTACCATTCATAAAGTAGCTGAAGGAAGGAAAAAGACTGTTGTTATCTCTATCAGGAGAAGATGCATGTGAGAATGACCTCCCTCTGATTCTGATGAATCTCACAGTCTAACTCTTAGATCCCCTAGCCCAGTGGCACATTATTACTAGGAATAAGTTTTTCTTTTCTTTTCTGCACTTCAAAATTTACCAACATCCACAAAACATGAGGATGGGAAGAAGAGAAACTCGTGGATCTGCCTGTCATTCATCAACATCATAGACTACCTTCCCTCTTACTGTGCTGGACATCTCAGGCCCTTTCCGCATGATGTCGCTGTCTCATTTCTGCCACAGGATGGCAGCGGTTGGTAAGTCACACTTCCGCATGACATCGTCGCCGTCCTGCTGCCATCCTGTCGCGGAGTGTAGCTCTTGCACAGTTTTTGCAAAATGGAAAAAATCCATTTCATGTCTGTGATTGTGCAGTGCTCCTATCACTTCTGGCCATGTGGAAGCTGCGGAAGCGCATTGGCAATGCTTTCTTACGTAGCGCAGCAATGGAAAAAACCCAGCTGTGCTGTGGAAGGAAGATGTGGTGCCATTGCGATCTCTTCCGCGATCTCGTCCGCATCGACTGAGTGAGTGCAGAGGGGAGCATTGCTGACACGCTTCCTTCTGGACCCGGGACTGCAGCGAGATGACGTGGAAGAGCGTTGTCATGTGGAAATGGCCTCAGAATCTTGTGTGCTGAATGTTCGCTTGACATACTGGTTTCACTAATCATCAGTATGTGTATCTTGATAATGATTTAAGGAATACTCACACATTTCTCGTCCTTTACTAGAAAGGGCATCTTAACGTGTCAACAAGACCCAAATAAATTAATAAAGTGCAAAAACTCTCATAATCTTTCCCAGGCACCAGAACATTTTTGACATTGGGATAATAAAATAAGCAGTATTTCCTCTCCCCAAAGCTTTTCCTTTCGGGACTGTAACTTTGGTAGGTGATGCAGGGAGACCGCCATTTCTTCACAATTCTGAGCAAGCAGAAAAGGTCTCAAACACATGCGTTTGAGAAAACCTGTGAACCATGACTCGATGGTTAAGGCTTAAATGTCAATAGTACTTTGTGGCAGAGAAGTCCATGATACTGAATGGCAAACTTGACTTTGTCACTTTAGAGTGTGTAAAACTTTCCAGTGCTGCCAGGCACTGCAAAGTTGCCAGTTTTCACCACTGATTACTCTGTTATGTCAATTATCTAAACAGGAAACAATGTGGATCTCCAAACAAGCAAAACGCCAACTTTCCTTCTTATGTTTTCCTACACTATCTTGCTATCTGAGTGCTTTAAGCCATGCCTTCAAACCACTTTGACCCTATTATGTCCTCTTTCTCTCCCTCTTTCTCCGTCTCCTCTTTTCCTCCCTCCTCCTCTCCCTCCTGTCCTCCCTCTTTCCACATGTATGTGTATGTGAATAAATTAGAATAGATTTAGAAAGTGGCAGAAGGTTATTTTTTTAAAAAAAAAAATTGTATATTTTAGCCAAAGTATTCAGAGCGAGTGCACAAAAATCTGGTGCTGGTTTTGAATTCAAAGTACAGATACAGAGACAGCAAAATGTGCTTTCGATGTCACAGGTGAAAATGCCTTAATAAGATCTCGACCAGCTGGAGTATGTGTTAGTTGCACCTATCAGTGTCTTTCTTCTCTCACCCATATTGAGCTGAGCAGTCCCTAATACAGAGTAGCAAATGCTGGCTAATGTAGTGTTAGCTCTCTTGTTTCCTATAGCAAATCCCTCTAACCTTGACTACCGCAGCTGCCTTTGCTATCATAATACTCTTAGAGTGTCACTAAGCTGCTTGACCTCATTGCCCTATTAGCCAGATGGGTCACCTGCTTCTTCATTCACAAAATTACTGCTACTTCATTCATAAACTGGAAAGAAAGGTCCACCTGTCTTCACTATCCTTTGGTGCTTAGTTACTGGATTGGGAGACTTGTAATGACCATAAATAAATACTGACAGCATGCAATCAGTAATCCTCACAGCAAACATTTAAGTACTGTGAGATTTCATCTCTTGGTAACAGTATACAGGCAATGTGTGTAACTCTGATGGGAATGAGGGTAGAGGTGGAGCAGGAGATGCTTCATGATTAGGTGTTTTATATTCATGCAGAAATCTTGAGAATTGTACTGCATTTGAACACTTCAGCTCTAAACAAGGAGTTAGCATTGAATAGTTTTTTTTTAAAAAAATGATAAAACTGAAACCTCCGCACTGGAATAAATATCAACTTGGTAGGTATTAGAGTTTTCAAATGTTTGGAGATTATTGGTTCATTAACTCTTCTCCCTTTTAGCTGATTTATTGATTTAAATTACATTCTGTTTACACTTTAAGATGAAAGAAGTGTAAAATAATGTAGAGGTTAAGTAAGAGTCATTGTTGGAGAGAAAATTTGTCTTTAAATATTATATGCAGAGAGAGACCCAACTGTAGTGCTAAGCTCATTTAACAAGAACTAAGTGAACAAACAAATTATCCAAATGATCATTTACTTGTAGTCATAAGAGTAATAAATGCTTGCCCTTGTTAGCTAGTATTTGTGCTGACTTGGCTAGCTGGTAATTCTTAGCTGTCCTAGACAATACATAAGAAAGAAAAGAAGAAGAAGACGCTTTCATTGGGTCAGCCAGCACTGTGGTCTTTTCCCATAGTCATGAGTTTAACAAATAATTTTATTTCTTTATTTGCCTACATCCTTTCTGTCAACAAAGGCACTGATTTGCTGTTAACTCTCTGTGGTTCATGTTAGGGCCCTTGTTAATTGTAATTCCACTTACAGTCTAAATAAATTGTTAAATTAAGTGAAATCAAGTAACAAAATCCGTGCTATGCTGTATTACAGCCTTATTTAATCTGTATCACTATGTACTTTCTGACTGATTGCTTTCTTTTTTGTCTTTTTGTATAGCGAGACCAAAATTTCAATGCAGTTTGTTAAAAATGGCATGTCACTTGCAGATAATTCTCTTTTTGGCATAACTAAGTTACAATACTGTTGTAACATTAGTTTCTACTTAGGTACCATTGCAATTTAATGAGAGATACCTTCACACATGTTGTTGTATAACTGATACTGGGTTTTAGCTATTTTTCATAGTTATAGAAACTATTCCAATTTTTAAAAAAGTAACTATGCGGAACTGCTTTAGTTACCTTCAAATAATAGGGAAATGCCATGCTGATTTTTTAAAAATCACAACTATAACAATAACTACTCTGAAGGTTTTAGAACTATAACTTCCACTATTAAAGTAACTTTCTAGGTTCTGAACCAGACTATGGGAATGCGAGCCAGAAAAAATTAGACCTGATGAACTGTGCCTCAGATCATTATTTCCTATCCTGGCTTGTAAATAGCAGCACTCAACACTAGTTCCCTGGTTTGGTCATTTTGAGAAACTGGTTTAACAAACCAGGATTCTATAGCCAAACTGAGCATAGAAGTGGAGGAGTGAGAAAGAAGCATAGACACAAGCCTTGTTCTTCATCTGATAAAGCCATGCTGTATTGGGCTTATGTCATTATATCTCAACTGGGCCACAGACTCTCCTAATACCACAGCCCTTTTCAGACATTTCTTGAATGCAGTTTACCTTTGTTTGATATAAAGAGCAGAGGTGCTTTCCTATACCTCTGTTACTGTGCCTAACTTGTGCCTGGCTATAGCCAACCAGGCTGTTCTGATACAGGGAACATGAAACACAGGGATCAGAATGAAATGTTCAATAATTTGGGCTACAAAGAACTGTTTCTTTTGAGAAGTGATTGCATTTAAACAGCACATTTATTGAAGGGAAGGAGCTCAACAGGTAAAAGAAAGGAAATTAAATATTGAGCAATCATTGCTCAGCCAAATTCCACTTAAATGTACATTTAGCTATAATCCTGTCTTGTCTCTTTCATACAGGTTGTGCTATTCCTTATCTTGTTTGTCAGAAATGAAAGCAGACATAATGTTTCTTTTTTTTTCCTTGCCACATTTTTCAAGGCCGTCATACTAGGACATGTTTTTGTATACTTAATGTATTTGAATTTTTGCTTGCAAAGAGATCTGAGTCAATGGTGAATGCATAGTGCTTCCTGTTGTGTGAATGTCTAATACTTTCCTAAATCAATATGCTATCACTCAGTTTTTGCTAGTGTTTCTTTCTACCAAAGATATGGCTGAGACAGTTGCCTTATGTTGTCTAATGGTAGGGGTGGCCCTCTTCTCTACCCCTTGATTATCTGTTTTACTGTGGCCAGTCACCGCCTCACTCTTTCCTTTTGTCAAATGCAGGTGTGTGTGTGTGTGTGTGTGTGTAGGGAGCAATGGGAGTGCAGCAAAGTAGTTGGTGCCCGCTCACGAGTTGGGCAGAAGACCAACAACAACAGCTTCAGGAAAGAAGAAAGGGCCTACATGGCAGGAAGGGACCTCAGTTCAGATGTATCTGGTTCAGATGTCTTCTGAAACCTGGAGCCAGCAGAGCTGCTCCTTTGGGGATAGCCATGGCTGTTTGTGGATATATGTTCCTTCAAATCACTTGTCAACTTACAGTGAATTTCATAGTATTTTGGTTTACAGCCTTTTCTACCACAACTGTTACTTCAGGGGTGAGAAATGGAAATTGAGGATGGGGCACCTTCTACCCTTCAAGGTCTGCATGATGTCAGGCTGTGGCTGCACCTCCTAACATCATTGAGTTGTGCTTCCTCCTGCTGAGGAAGTGACTTCACAGTGCTGGCTCTGAGTGGCTGGCAGGAAAGATGGAGGAGGAACAAAGCCAGGAAGAGAAAATCATCTGCATTAGCTCCAGCCTTCTTGCAGGGCTGGGAGCCACATAGAATGAGCAAATTGTCCACAGATCTCCATGGGCCAATTTAGAGCCTTTTGCTGGAGATTCGTCTCCCTTGTTCCAGTGGAATGTTTAGCTGTTTGTACTGTGACTGAAAGTTGTATTGAACAGCCATCATGATGTAGTGGCTTGAGCATTGGACTGTGACTCTGGAAACCAGGGTTTAATTCTCTGCTCAGCCATGGAAACCCACTGGGTGACCTTGGGTTTGTCACACATTCTCAGACCCAGAAACCTCCACAGTACATTTGCCTTAGGGTTACCATAAGTCAGAAATGACTTGAAGGCACACAACAACAGCAGCAGCAGCAACAACAGATGTTTACATCATGATACCATGTTATGATAACCATGCTGCATAGAACCATTATTTTTTTTTAAGAAATGCAGGTTCTTCTGTCTAGTTTTAATCTTTGCAGGCTTAATTATTTTTTACTGCTCAGTTTAGAATGATTTTCAGTTTGATAAGATCTTTGATTCCATCTGTGATTACAATAGGCAATTGTCTTCTGTTAAACTGCTGTGCTGTATAAGGACTGTAATGAGTTTCACACTCACTCGTCTCACAGAAGCCATGAGGTAGTTGTTGGAAGCATAATAACTTTTGGTTGATGGTGATTAACTTGAGCTAGATTATAAACAGTTTCTTGATGTATGAAAGTCCCCTAACCTATTGCCAAACACTTGAGCCATCTAAGCCCTTATTGTTTTATTATGCTGACAACATGGGGCTATGGTTGTTTTTGGGTGTAAAATTATGTTCTAGACCAGTAGTTCTTAACCTGGGATTTTTGGAGCCCTCACAGGGGCTGTGAAGCCCTGCTGCTGGATAATAACAGCAGTGGCACCAACATCTCTTTGCCAATGGCTAGCTCTTCTCAGAAAGGAGAGAAAAAGAAGAGAGCTCCACTCAGCTTTTCTCCTTGAGAAGGGAGGGAGAGGGAGGTCTGTACTGAGTGTCAGGCCAGTGAAAGAGATCAAGGGGAGATACTCAGATTCATCATCTACAGATGGGCATGACCATTGAGTGCTGGCTTTCTACCTACCTTCTGTCTTTGCTCCTTCCCTCCCTCCCTTCTCTGGGCTCCCCACAGATGCAAGCAAGTGACCTGAGTGAGTAATAGGCTAATTTTTCACTTTGGAAGGCTGCTGCTGCTGCTGCACAGGATGCCTTGTTTTATTGTCTCTTCTACGCAGCAGGAGGGGTGTGGATGCTGACACATGGCAGGTGCGTGCACATGCCCAGACTGCTCCCTCATTTGAAGATCCCTGATAAGCAACTTTAAATAAATATTTGAATATTTAAATCTAAATTTAAATATTTAAATCTTGAGTTAATTCTTGGGGGGTCTCTGGCAACAAATTATATTACATGTGGTCCCCAGTAAAAAAGAAAAAAAAGGTTAAGAACCTCTGTTTTATACAAAGATGTGATATGGTTTAAAAAGTATGAAGCTGACCCATTACACAGAAACAAACTGAGAACACTGAGATGTAACTTAAGAAGTTTATTATTTTATTCATTCATCCCTCACATATTTTTGCAATGACAAAACAAAGCATTCAATGCAAAAGCAGCTGACCATACCAAATGCAAATAATGTGCCTACCAGAACAATTTAATCAGTCCATAGTTGAGGTTTTAAAAAGCTGTGGGGCACATCCAAGTGGGGGATTTTTCTGTGATTTGAGGTAGCGGAGAAGTGGCAGCCAAATTTCTTAGAATTTTATCCAAGCCTAAAAGAAGCATGTTGTTGAAGGCATGTCCAGATGGAAGGTATTTTTTCCCGCTTTTAATACCAGGTATGCTGATTCAGCACATCGAAAACTTGTAAACCACTTGGGGGAAAGGCAGCGGTCCAGGGAATGAGGGATCCAACGGCTATGAAATATATCCAAGAATACCCCTTCTCCAAGAGCTGTTCAGAAAGAGACTGTATTCTTTATTCCCAATGTGTTTAGAAGCTTAATGTTTTGAACATGTGTGAACTTTGCATTTAAATCTAGGCAGGTGAATAGTTTCAATCATAACATGGAAGTTAAATAAATATATTCCTCCGTGTATTAGCTTTTTACATACAAACCTAAAATATAGTAAGCGTGATTCTGACAAACAAATTTTCTCAAACACAGTGACCTGATTATCCCTGCCAAAGAGACAAGACTGACTGAAGCTCCCTACCAGGTATATTCTCCGTGGAAGCCAATTGCCACTGGACATTCTGTACATGAGCCCTTGCTAAATAGGAGGCTGTGTCAATTTCTGCTAGTCAGAATGGCAGAGTGGGCTTCATCCAAATGATAAGACCATTATGGAGGGTTGGGCACTGTGCCTTGCAAATTCTTTGCTGTTTTTAAGTGAACATGGTTCACCACAAGTTCATTCTAAGACTGGTTTGTACAAGCAGAGAGAAATAAGACACTGTTGCTTGAGATTTTTCACTCTGGTACAAGACTGAGACTAAATGGTTTCATTTTTAGGTGGTATGTAAATATTAGTTTTAGGGTTGAGGATATTATTATTATTATTATTATTATTATTATTATTATTATTTTTCTCCTCCAACTTAAGTTCAAAGGTCTAAATATTTTTCTAGAATGCTATTTTTCTAGGCTATTGAGAAGGCTTGTGAAGAGCACCAGATTCTTTGCGTTTGTAGAAAAAAGACCTATGATTTTCCTGATTCAGTCTGCTGATTTTCAGAAGGAAGTGTAGATAGCTTTGGCATTTGGTCAAATTCTCTAAAACATTTCATTTTCCAAATGGCAGAACTATCAGTTTGACCTTTTAGAAAGCTCTGCTACAATTTTTCAATGGCAAGGAGGAACCTTGTCCTTTGAAATGATCTCCTCTTCATTTTGCTTGCTTGCTCTCTCTCTCTCTCTTTCTGTGTTGTGATATGCATCTGGATTTTGAAGCACATATTCTGCTTCTGCCCTGAATGCCTCCCTCTGGTCTCAGGCTATTGGCTGCAGCGAGGAAAAAAAAATCCTAAGTGGCAGGAGCAAGCAGGAGAAATTCAGTGTATTGTTCTTTTTAAAGAGGGTTTCTTGTTTTAATTCTTGGCTTAATCACTCTTTCCTTGTTTTCTTTCTATAATGTTTGCAAAGATGCCCAATGTACCATGGGTGGCAAAAGTTATTGTTACCTTAGACTGAGAGAGTCCGTCGCCCATAAATCCATTTTGTTCCATGTGTCCATTTGAGGATATGTTGGAAAGGGTGATCTGGTGTAGATTTCCTCAGCGTTGCTCCTCTGATACCATCTTGACAAACTAGCCACATATTAAAGAAAAAAAAATGTAGACTCAGTTCTGAAATCTGAGGGGACCCTGGTAAAGTTACATGCTTTCATGTTCAATGGAAAGGAAAATACTCAGAAGTGCTGCTCTGAACCATTAAGAATCAAAGAGATGCTTCCATTGCACAGTAACACATCATGAATGTGCTTCTCTCAGAGACACAGGGTGCAACTTTGATTTGTGCTAGTCACAAGCAAGTAAAGCATTGTGGCTTTAGGCACAATTCATCTCACACCAAAGACTGTGCTTCCGCTAAACTGCTGAACCATAAGCAGGAAATGCTGCCAAAATGAGAATCCAACTAATATGGTATCAGTATTTAACAGTTGCTGTTTGGGTCTGTGCCACTTCTGTTTATTTTTCCTACATTCCTGTTTTCCATTTGGACTGCTGAAGGCTCAGCTACCTAGAGATTGCGTCTGGTTTGGTGGCTGGAACCCTGAAGAATGGAGAGTTAAATAGTGTTACATGATTGATGGAAACCCTTAGAAAATTACTGTTTTTCTTAAGAGATTATTCTCTTTAACACCTCACTTTTAATATTGCTGGGATCGTCCTGGTTGATTTGCTTTCCAAGGTTGTATGGTCTATCAACAAGAACAGATTTTCAGCACCTTCTGATCCATAACTCATTTTGCTATTCTGGTGTGTGCTACAAGCTAACATTCCTGTATCTTGTAGGTGGTAAATTGAGAAATGTAGCCGTTATATAGTTAAATAGAATCTCTTTACACTGAACAGTAGGATTTTACCTTCAGGGACATCACTGACCCTTTGCTGTTAGAAAGTATATCTTAGGAGCTACAGGGAGCAAAAAAAGCTATGAAACTCATCTAACGAAAGTTATATATTTTAAGGAAAATCACAGACTTTACAAAACAATGAAAGGGTAGAAGAAATGGTAGGGTGAAATTTCAGCCAATCAGCCTTAAGAGAAATATGACTAACACATAGTCATATTTTATCCTTTACATCAAATGTAATCAAAAGATGATTGTTAGATTTTATAGAATGGTTGATGATGCATTGCATCACTAGCTGAATCTTCAGGCTAAATTTTCATTTTAAACAGTGAATTAAATGCTTAAGTATCCTTCAGGAGAGACTGCACCTAATATCTTGTTTTGTTGTTTGGGTTTTTAAAGAGTCCATTGATGCAGCTATAATTGCCTTTTAGGATTTTTTTAAAAACAGAATTCAAATTTGAGCTATTTTTTTTTTAAATATTGTTTTCAAGCCAATTATTCATAATATACAAAATTGTTTTCCCCAAAATGAAGAGACACATTGAATGTTTCAGATGGAGTCTGTTGTGTTTTCGTTTCTTTATTATTGTACAGACAAAGTTCATGAACGCATTTATTGTTAAATATTGAAGTTACTATATGCATTGTTGGGTTCTGTGAGATAATAGAATGGAGATAACACATAACTGGCTGAATTGGCATTGATGGACTCCAATAAGGACTATCCAGATTTGCTGTTGTCAGAAGTGAGCGAGATATGGTGATGTGTTGGTAAATGCTGTTCAGAACTAAGCTGACGTCTTAGTAGAAACCACTTAATTATGATTTGGCATGATCTTGAGTTGAACTGCTACTGAGTGGAAATGGAGGGTTTGGTGTTTCAGTTCCTGCTCTTGTTAGTTTTAAATTCTTTGTCAAAATATCTATGAAAGGGTTACCAAGTAATGAAGATATATGCATCATTCCAGAACAGGGAAAACCTTCTAGAAGAAACTAGTTCTGCATTATAAATTGATGGGAAGATTATAGAAGAGATTAATTACATGTGTGGGAAGAACTTATTTCTGGAACTACTGGTAGATCTCTGGGTAATTTGGTGTCAACTGGCAAGTAATTCTAACTCTCAGTTGCCTAACAATGACAAGTACAGAGCAACTCCCCTTATAATTATATTTCTGAAATGAAGAAAATGGATGAGGGGAGAAGTAAGCAGGATTTTTTTTTCTGTGTGTGTGTTCAAAGAGATTGGGTGGTCATCTCAATTGTGGTACTCAGAACAAATCTCTAGTTTCAGAATTTTTTCAATTCTAAGTGGATGCCTCCTGCATCTCATTGAGATTGCTGGACTTTGAGTATTAATAGAGTGGACCCTCCTTTCGTGAGGTTGTGTGACATGTTGCATCCCACAGGCCCGCAAATATCACATCCATTGACTATAATGGGATGTGACACTTTGTGTTTTTTGTTTTACATGGGGGGGGGCTTCTGTAACAGACTCCCCCCCAGATATATAGAGGACACAGTGTACAGTACAAAGTTGATCCTGTAAGCCTGAAGTCTTTCTATCCCTAATACAGAAGATCAGACACTTGCTGACAATGCAAGTGGAACAATTCTTTTTGCACTTGGTGGGCATCTTCAGTCTTTGGATGAATAAACAAACCAGTGGTTCTGGTACATTCATTGGTCGTTATCCTATTAAAGGATGCATAGTTCCTACAGCAGCCTCTTATCTCATTTTGTCATGGTGGATACATAGTATATACCTGCTGTGGACATACTCTCTAAAAGCAGTACTATTTTGGTTTAGGAAACTTTTAAGATGACATTATGAATTTAACTATTTTGGTGTTACTTTACATCTCTCTGAGATCTGAATCTGTTCTTTACCTTTCAGCCTTGTGTCTTAGAAGCAGAGAGGTTATAATTGCTTTGGAAACAGTAACCAATCCTTCTCCTTGAATAAAATCTAAAAACATTCTCTTCAGGTAGAGAAAAAGCTTTGAAAAGCTTGTGGCTCTCTTCCCCGCCCCACCATAGTTCATTTTTTCTTCTGCTCTTCAGATTCTGGAGCACAGCCATAAATCTTAATTGGCAATGCCAACTTTTGTAATGCAGACTCTGTCTGAGTCAGTTGCACAGAGCATTTCTGCAAGGAATTTGGCCCTCAGAGGAGAAATTGCAAGGTGCCTGTAAAGGGACTGTGACAAATATTCATTGAATTTTGTACATAAAATCCCTTTAGATGTATTCATATCCCTTTTATCTTTACAGTCCAGGCACATTTGCATGACTGGCTTTTTAAGTTGCTCGCAAGATGCACATTTCAGGCTCTCATGAAGAGTGAGTTTTAAATTGTATTTCCCTGAACATCTGCATTGCATATTTGAAATTAGGAAATATTGGTGGCAGTGCCAGCAACAGTATACCCACAACATATACAACACCATCGGTGAACAAAGGGTTTTACAGAGTTCCCAAAGGCAAAACAATGGCAAATAATTTTCTGCCCTAAGGAGTGTATAATCTAAAATTAACATCAGGACAAACAGCAAAGGGATGGGAGGCAAAGAAACAGGAGCAAGGAATTTATATTACCCAGTGCAGTTAGACACACTTCCTTATGGGGAATAAATATCTGCATGTACTTTGAGGCCAGTTCTACTCTCAGACCAAGTAACAGACAGAGGTATCTTGTCTTCCTTAAATCCACTTTCTGAAGGAAGACAAGATACCTCTGTCTGTTACTTGGTCTGAGAGCAGAACTGGCCTCAAAGTACATGCAGTGCATTACCCTGAACATCCGCATTGCATATTTGAAATTAAGAAATATTGATGGCAGTGGCAGCAACAGTATACCCACAACATATACAACACCATCAGTGAACAAAAGTTGCTGGATGCTGATGTGAATATGCCCCCATGCTTAAGCAGCTAGTTACCTATGACCTAATACTTTGTAGAAACTTATCACTGGCAGGGGAAGGGATGTGAATTTATTTATTACTTGACCTTGATGGCTTTGGGGCTTGTATTTTTACTGAAATCAGGAAAGTACTAGACTAGCTTGTAAGAACATGGCTCATATTGTTTCAAGATTTCCTGACAAATTAAGAGAAGGGAGTAGGTCAATCCAAATATTGAGTAATTATCTGAACAGATCCTGTGTTCCTTACCTTCAGACACCAGTTTAGTAATATTTGCATATTCTTGCACATTCACAAACTACCCGAGGCATCTTTTTACTTGATTTTTTAAAAATTGTCCATGTCAGTACCTTACTATTTATTGTTGATAGTGACTCCAATTTCTGCTTACACTTATCTTGGTTTTACCCAGATGCAAGGTTGCAAGCTCAGTGGCAGCTGGTGGCTATCATGTTGGTAGAGGGCTGAATATGCTCCACGTTCTAGGTTGACCTTTAAAGAACAACCCAAAATATTGAACCTGTATTAGAGGTGTTGGACCTGTTTGGGTTCCAGCACCTTGAATATCTCATTGAAAATTCAGACTAAAACACAGAGTGGATTCCCTTTCCATTAGTATAGAAGCCATATAATTAATGTTGGCTTTCACTGTAGGGGTAAACTCTGTGCCTGTCCAGCCACATCAAAATATCACAAAAGCTTTATGTCAGACTATGGAATAGTTGTGGGCATATAGCATCTTTCTATTATCTTTCCTTTGAGGCAACAGAACTGAAACAAAGAAATTATAATTAATGATTGGCAACCTGCAGTGAAGATTTTTCTCCTCCCTCTCTTGAACCACATGCATTATTCCCACTTATACTATTGCCATCCCTCGGCAATCTGTAACACAGCATCAGGGGCAACTGTACACTCACTTAATTTTAACCTTGTAAATCACACTGCCCATTTCCACTCTTCCAGTAAACAGAGGAACTTTGGTAAGAGCTTTCATTACAGTGAATTCCCCACTGTGACTCCAATTCCCTGTCTTGCACTTGCATTGAATTACTGTGAGGTTGGTAGAAGAGGCTGATGAAGGGAAAGTAGGCACACAGCACGACTATGTCTGTTAAGAGCCAAATTTCTCAAAGTGTGGATTGCTAGGCTCACAAAGCAGTAAGGCTTAGTGGTTTAAGCATGGGAGGACAAAGAGACGAGAACTTATGACTTTAGCTTCTGTTACTGATGTATTTCTCCCTGAGGATCCCTTTCTCAACATCGCCTCCCCCCCGAATTCTTTCTCTGGCTGCTGCATTTTGGAAGTGTGCCCAAGCAAAGCAGGAGGAAGAGTTGCAACCTTCTATACAGAAATAGAGTTAGCCATTTTCCCTGTTTACATGTATTAAATCATTAGAAAGCATAAGGATTTAAAGCAATTTTTTTCACTTATCAAGTAGCCTGACTGAAAACAAAATTTCAGTCAGATGGCAAAGGAAATCTTTGTCAGGATGAACAAAAGCTTATCTTAGTCCCTATGACAGGCCTAACCAGAATTGGTTTGAGATACAGATTTGTATCATAGGACAAGGATAAAATTGCACTGGAGGAATTATGTACAATTTATAACATTTACGTTATGGGAAGGAACATGAACAGGACTGTGCTACAGAGGAAGCGAGAATTAGTTTGTTCTTCCCAGCACAGTCGGGATCAAAATCGTTACATCCCAAAGTTCACGTGCAAACCCTATGGATTAAGCATCCATGGGGCAGCATGGAATTTCCCATTGCCTTTGGCTGAAGATAATGTGAAACTGCCAAAGGAACAGATATATTCACCATATCTCAGTTACTTGCCATGTGGGTAACTGCAATGCACTGTTCACAGGGCTGTCATCGAAGACTGCTCGGAAAGTTCAGCTAGTTCTAAAGGCTGCAGTATTGACCTGTCCTAGTTATAGGTACCATCTGATCATTAGGTGACACCAGCTACAGTTGTTGTTATTCCACTTTCAGTCACACTTCAGTGTAATGGTTAAAACCCTCAATGGCTCAGAGCTAGGCTGTCTGAATATCTGCTTCTTCTATATTAGATTGTCTTGGTACTGAGATCTTCTGAAGAGGCTTTTATTCTTTCCTGCTAATATCTGCAATGCATTTGGTAAGAAGAACTCAAGAAGATGACTTCTCAGTGTCTGTGCCCAGACTTTGGAATTCTCTACTGAGTGAAACTTGCCTGGTCCCCAAGTTGATGACCTTCCACTAGCATGCAAAACTCTCTTTAGTATACCAGTGTTTGTCCAACACACGTCACTTACTCTCTCTTCATTTGTGCTTTGATCTCTGCTTTTAAATGTAATTATGTTTTTAACTGGCTGATATATTGACCATTTTATTTATAAGATTTTATACATTTTATTCTACTATTCTTGCTATGTTGTGTGGATTGTATATTCTGTTGCAGATTTTACTATAGATTTTTTTAAAAAAATGCTTAGGATTTTTTTTTTAAATGGATGGATAACAGAATGCTCTTAAGCACATAGAAAGTATTTTCTAGAATAAGAATGATGTTTTGTATTTTCAAAAATGGGCTTAAGAACATAATATCTCTGCCGAAGGGAGTACCTTGTGGCCCTCCAGATGTTTTTGGATGGTAACACCTGTCAGCTCTAGCCAGCATAGCCAATTGTGAGGGATTGTGGGAGCTGAAGTTCAACATCTGAGTAGTCATACATTTTCCTGGTCTGAATCTCTTGTAAAACAAATCTGCTGGTAAGTACAGAATAGGCTCTGAACAGGCTGTAGATATTTTATTCTCTCAGGTACAGCAGAAAATGGCACCCCTCCTAGGACATAGTGGTCAAGTGCAGTAATTTTATTTAGAGATTTGAGACAGAAAAATCCATATGTCTCTTCCACCAAAGTATATATACAATAATAAGAAATTAAACAACATTTTTCTTCCCTTTCACATGAGTCTCAGTGTCTCACTTATTCTGTCTAACATTAGGCTCATCTCTGAGGCCTGAAATCTAGCCAAGCTGACTTTGACTACTTTTCTAGCAAACATTCTGAGCAGTAAAGTTTTGCCTTGACCAGTAAAAGTTTGGCCAGATTGAAAATCATGAATATGTGTAGTAGCCGTGAATTACTCTATAGCCATGAAACATATAGCAAAGCTACATTATTTCTGAATTAATTTCATTCTCATTAACAGTGATTAAGTTTAATTGTCACAGAATGTTATTACCTGACCAAAATACAAGTTTTTCTTTGTCTTCAACAAAAGACGTGAGGCAGTAGTTTCAGTACACCACAAGGAGAAAATCCCCTTATCTGTTTGGTTTATGGTGAAATCTCAAATGAACCAGAAAATTATCTGTGTTCTGTGATGACAGTTGGCTAGTTATACACAATGCTGTAGGCAAAATTAGTGTAAATTTGCCATGCCTCAGCCACAAAGTTTTCTATGCAAATAGTTACTGTATTTACTTACACAAATCTGATGCTGATATGCTAAAGCTTGGGCAGTTGAAAAATGAGATGTGGCAGAGTTCATATGCAAATAATAGGACTTTTTACTGAGAATGTCCATCCTTTAAATAATTGAGTGCAAAATGCAAGAGTGTGTGTGTGTATGTGTGTGTGAGAGAGAAGATATACTGCTGAAAATGAAATAGCCTTCTTAATATTATGGTGGCAAAATCATATATATCAAAAGTATGCTAAGAACAGTCCCTTTTAATCTTAGTCTATGCCTCATTGATCACAAACCATCAAAGGATACTCTATCATGTTTGCTTTCATTATTCTTCAGGAAGCTATCTGGGACAGGCTCATTGCATCTTATAATGGAGGATGCTGTTTAAGGTGCCTGGCTTCATTTACCTGCTGTTGTCCAGGGAGTAGTAGGAATAGTGTTACTGTAAATATTTCACTGGAGGACTGAGCCGGGCAGTTGAATTGATGATTAAGCATATTTATGTAATGTTTCAGAAGTTTTGTTCTTGGTTTTGAATGTATCTCCTGTCCTTCTGACATTTTTTTATGGGGGGTGGGAAAGCTTATGCTTTTGTTGCTCTTTGCCCTTGGAAAAAATGGACAAAAACTAATATGCCATGTACAGATACATTAAAACTATGCAAATCACTAGACTATATTTTTTCAAAAAGTGTAGGGACTAGGAAGGGAAGAAAATGGGAGATTATAAAGCTTGTGATGAGAAGAACTGGAAAGTGCAGGCCTTGTTATCAGTTGCTTCAAATGTACTGATTAAACTCTAATGATGAGACTGAGCAAGAATGGCAGGTAAATTATTAAGGCCTAAATGTCTTGGTGCTGCAGCATCAATTTGTCCCATCAAATTTTTTTCTTAAACCCTGGACTGACACTGAACAGGGTAAAAGAGAATGTAGAATACACCCATTAATGATAGATAGATAGATAGATAGATAGATAGATAGATAGATAGATAGGTAATGTATGTTATCTGTTCATTACCTACCACAGGCTGAAAATATCTTTGTTGTGAACATTTTGTCCATTATTGTAGTATTTGTATTCCACGTTATGCAATACTGAAATGTACTTTCTCAAAAGATCAATGTCACAAAGAAACTAGAACAGCTCAAGTTGGCTCAGAAATTGATGCGGAAAAGGCAGAAACTAAACATAAATACCAAACAGTGAAATGCTAGAATTAATTGCTGGGGAGAAAAAAAATGCCAGCACATTTTGATGATGATGAAGAAAATTGTTTTCCAGCATTCATCTATGTCTGACAAAAAACAGTCTCCACATCAATAGCAACAATGCCAAGCTACTGACTTTTGGAATCCCCACAGCAGGGATTAAAAGAAGATAAATTTTTAAAACATCCAAGCTATTTACACAGAATGTTTGTTTTTTTCCTCGTCTTGCCTACAAGATGTTTTCTGATTCAGCACTACCTAGAAGGCCGCACTTCCCCAAGTGCTGGAAGGAGCTGAAGATAATTAAGCATGGCATATGTGCTGGCCTTAGCTTTTATTTGGAACAAAATATGTATTTTCTGTCAGAGAGAAGAGAATTAGGAAATAAATTCATTCTAAGTCAAGAGAGTATAAGAATATAATCAAAATTGTCTGACACCACACAGGGCTGACCAAGAATTATGTGCAGAAAATTTGAACACTTATTGCTGTTTTCTCTTTCCTCTTTGTTGTATTTTAATAAAGTATGAAACCTACAAACCAAAAGATTTCATAGGATAGAACCATGACTCTTAAAATGGAATCATAGCAGTATGTTTGTGTAATGTGGAAGGGCCTGGAATCCACCCATCGCTCTAATTCACAGGTGTCAAACACAAGGCCCACGGGCCAAATCTGGCCCACCAGGCCATTTCATGTGGCCCTTGCATCTTTGGTGCAGCAGTGGCGCTCCCCCCGCCTGGCAAGCCTGGGGGCAGAAAGAGGCACACTTTGGATATACTGACCAATTCTATGTTACTTTACAGAGGTACAGGGACCATAAACTATGATGAAATAGTCCCCAATGTCCAAGACAAATAAAGTTTATGCAGAGGGAAGACAGTTTAAAAACCAGTAATAATCAAATGCAGAGGCAATTATTTAATATGATAAAAGAGTAGATACATTCATATAGTCTTACAGATACGACTGGCCCTTTGAGGGCAGCCATAATGCTGATGCGGCCCAAGATGAAATTGAGTTTGACATCCCTGCTCTAATTGGTTTACATAGTCCCATGTGAAAGCTCCGTTAGTTGTGAGGAAACATCCATCTCACCTCGGAAGATGGAAAACATCAGTAGCTCTGTGACAGTGTCGCTTCCAGGCTTCAGAGTCTGTCTGATCAGGGCAAAACCGTTAGTTTCATAGATAAATGAGGAAAAATGAATCCACCACTGTCAAATATATCAACATTCCCTCTATCATTCTCTTAAAAAACTTTCTTTTTAACAAAACCACAGTGAAAGAGCATATGTGGCCAGTGATGAGGAATGTGTATGACACAACTGAGAAATAAAGAAAAGAGTTGGAGAAATAGAGCCACAACTTGATTTATTCATGGAGTTGGAGACAGCTCTGGAACAAATGTTGGTACAGTGTTGCTAACTAATAAGAGGAAGCTTCCCAGGCCCAGGGTGTGGAAAAGCTGCAAAGGCTGTTTCTACCATCTGTAAACAGTTGTGCCCTCCTGAATAATAGTCCTTCATATTTCATGGCTACTACAGTGGTGTTACACATTCATCCGCTCAACTTTTTACCTTTTTGGGCATCCCTGGATTGACAAGAAATCATTCAGCAATACCAATACTGCCCTACTGTAGTTTTGCGTAATCTATCTAGCTAAATCACTGGCTCCTCTGCAAGCCAGGTTTAACCCAAGGAACAGTACAACATAGACAACTCCTTCTAAAAAAGAAAAGTAAATCAAGGACTTTTAGAAAATTTGAGTGTCTAAGTGAAGAAGAAGTCCTGCTTAGCCTAGAATTCATCCAGAAACTTCCCGTGCTTTATCTAAGCAAGGATTGGGGGATATGTGTTAGGCAAACAGGAAGTGTACTCTAGTGGGATTGGCTTATATAGTTCCACAAACCTTCCTTAGCAACAGCTTGGATGTTTTATGTCTTTACACAAGGATCCAACATACCTGCCTCCTTGTGGAGGCCACAAAATGGATCATCATCTTCTTAACCGCTCTCAAGTGAACTGATGAATGAGACATCTCCAAGTCAACCTATCAACAGCTCTACTCAGACAGTCACATAGGGATGGAGGCACGATGGGTGCGGTTCTCCCCAGGTGATAGTTTTTTGGGGGCATCCTAGCTTATAGCCATGCCCCTGTGTGTGGTAGCCCCACCCCCTTGCACTATGGCCACGTCCCCACACCATGGCCATGCCCCACACATTGTAGCCCCAGTCCCTATGCTGTAACCCCACTCCTCACCCACCCCCCTCCATGCACTCCAAGCTCTGCCACTGTACTCAGGTCTTGCAGACTCAGAATGTGGATATATCTGTAATTCAGTCTTCCTCTTTTCCTACTACCATCTACCTTACCAAGTATTATTGTCTTTTCTAGTGAGTCATGTCAGAGTCATCTTATCTTTCAGAGAGAGTTCAGGCTTGATTTGTGAGGGATGAAACTCCTCACCTGGACAATTTTTTTTTCCTAATAACAAGGGTAAAATTAAGTTATATTGTGACTGTAAATTAATGAGAGGTCACATTGTTCCTTTTCCAGTAAACTTCAGCTGCTAGCTGCTTTTATAGTTGTGGGACTGTGGCTTCACCAAATAGCAGAAAAGGAATATCAAAGGGAATCAAATCCTGATTCATACTGTGTCTCATGTTATTTTTTCATGCTGTTTTGTGGATGTTGAGGTATTAATGAGATAGACAGGAGAAGAGCATGTCATGTACTGCAGTCCAGAGGCTTAAAATATTCAGATGCTTTGACTTTTTATTAATGACTAGAAGAATAACTATTTTAGTTACTTCAGTTACTGTTGTGAAGGAAAATGAAAAGTTATATTAAAAAATACAGATATAATAGAAATTGCTTTTGGAGAGCATCATTTTAATTAATCATTTAAAAAAATAATTTTCCAGACTCTGTTCCTGAGATATATTGGATCTAGGCTCTTAGGGATCTGAAAGTCAAAATCAGTGTCATGACTTTGGGCCACAAAATAATAAATGACAGTGATTATGAAAGAAATTATACTTTTCCATAGTCTTCCATTTGCAAAGGCCCTAGAATGACGCTTCTGCCTTCTGAACCACGGGTATGAATTAAAATGCTTCTGCTTCTTGTAGTGTTTTTTTCTTCTTCTTTTCATTTCTGAAAGGGCAGGAGCATTTAAATCATCCTAGGGCTATGGAAAAAGTAGTTGTAATCTCTGAGAGGTTTTATGATACACAGACAACTAGACCAAATCACTGAAAAGCTGCTATTTATGAGTTTTAACACTTGCTCATAGTGTTGGCCTATTAGGGTTAAGGAAAGAAACACAGCACATTTGTCAAGCCCGCTGTTATCCTGCTCTTTGTGGCAGAGTTTTATGTGGGTAATGCTGGCCTTTCCAATGGAACATAGGTCATAGAGGTAGACCATGCAGCAAATTTCATTAATACAACCTTACACAGACCTAGAAAGAGACAGGGAAGCTAGAAGAGAAAGTCCAATTTGTTCCCGTCTGAGTCTCAGATTTATCTAGTGCAGAAAGCTTGAATTTATGCACAGTAGAATTTCAACTATAAGCAAAATGATAATAACAAATAGCGAACAGTATAGCAAGTGAGCATGAATAAAAGAGTTGATTTTTTCCCCTGTTTATATATGGACAGTCATATAGACAGGAAAAAAAATCAACTCTTTTATTCATGTATATATATTCATATATATAAAAATCCTAATTTGGCTCTATGTCTTTCCAAATAAAAACTCTACCATTGCTGGAGTCTGAAAAGAACAAATTCACCTTGAATCCGTGAAGCTGGAAATTCATAAAGACAAGCACGTTTTATTAGGAAAACTTACTGAGCAGAGAAAAACCTCTGCTGTTCATGTGTACCCAGTATGGTGATGAATTTTTTTATTTAAACATAATCCCTGTGATAGGTCCTACATATTGATAAACATATGCCAAATCAGACATAAAGAGGGAGCCATTTAAATCAATAAAGAACACCACTCTGAAAAGAGTAGCAGTAATTGGGGGAAAATATGGTTAAATGATCAACTAGACTGTAATCCTTTATTGACATCGTTTTAAAAAACTGCACAGGAATATAAAACACAGTGTATTGATGAGTACTTAGAAGAGATTTGGAGTAAAATATCTGATAGGTGGCATAATGTGCAAAATTTTAATTGCTACCCTTTCAGGACATTGAAAAACTAGCAATGTTTTAATAGTTCAAAGACACAAGGACATTTAGGCCACGGTGTCCCATGCACATGTGTTAAAATGAGAACAAGGTAATAAATCTGAGTATAGTCACTAGGGGTCAATGATTAAAAGCAGTAAAATGTGTGCAGGACTATATAATAACAACCACCAAAAAAGCACTGCTTAACTGGGTTAGTTGCTGAAAACAGTAAATAACTTAGGAGGTATAAAAATAACTTCCTTTAAGTTAAAAGTATCTGTTAAAACGTTATCATTGAATAATGAAATTACATCAGCAGAGGTGTATATTTGCTGGGTTTCCTTCATCCTAGAAGCTTTTGTGTATTCTTTGTATTAATAAATAATGCTGTCTACTGTTGTAATTTCCTGATTTTTTATTTTTTTTTTGATGTCAGGAAAAACAAGACAGGAAAGAACACGTTTTTTTTATTTAATAACCTGGAGTTAGTACTGCTGGTTGAAAATAATCCACTGGACTTTGCCTAAGTGGAATACTGCTAAAAAGACAGACTGCTATAGTGCTTTAATGCTAATTTTTAAATCGAAGAGGAAGACAAAAAAAAAAAAAAACACCCTTAACAGTGCTATTATTTTAGTAATAATTTCCTCTGATCCTACCCCTCCATACCCCAAACAGTTCCAATTTACACTTCTGATCTTCAAAAAAAAAAAAGAAAGAAAGAAAGAAAGAAAAAGAAAACTTCTGTCTTTTGGCATTTCATGAGGAGAGGTGGGGAATTTTTTTTAAAAAGAAAATAAACACTTGTGTGCTAAAAGAACAATTCTTGAAAAAATAATATATTTTCCCCACATAAATTCACTCCCATGAATTGACCTTCCTGTTTCCAGTTGATGACAGGTGTGTCCTAGTCTCTGGATGGAACATGGCAGCATGAATATACAGGAAAAATGTCATATTCCCAATAGCATAGAAAGTCAACTCTAATTCTGTTTGTGGCATATAGAGGAAAGCATGGTTATTACTACATGAACCACCTGCCTGGAAACTACAGTTATTTGATTGGGGACAGCCTTCTTGCATTGGCCTGAGAAGGTGATGTGTGTGTCTACACAACTTCATTTTATTATTTTATCTCCTACTAGGGGATCTGCAAATGATCAAAACTCGAACTTAGTGAGTTTCTGTATTTTTACTTCAGACCTTATTCTGACTTGAATGGACATCAAACTGCAAGGTTTTTCCCCCTCCCACACCTTTGGATGGAAATGTACACACATTTCCTTGCACATTATTTTCGAAATATTGGGATTTTGTACCCATTTTTCAAATGTATGTGCATTTCTCCCATTGATCTAGATGTACTCGCATGCATTCAAAAGAAAAAGTACAGGGTTTTTATGTGCATTTTCCAAGCAACAGCATTTCATAGGCATTTTGATAAATGCCTGTGTTTGGTGTTCAAAGCAGATTGCAAACTTGTGAATACATGAATTTCTCATTCCAAATTACATTTAGGTCCACATTTAGTCATGAGTGTGTAAATTGGATAAACTCTGGTCAAAAGCAATCTGAAACCAATGTGTCCTTTATCTCTAGCTTCTAGGAACAATCAGGCAAATAAGGACTTCCAACAGATAGAGATGTGGATTTCAGGAAACTTATTTTGTCATTTAGTCCATGAAGTTGTAAACTGGGTTAAATAATTAGGGATATAGATTTTTCCATTCAAAAACCTTGCAGTCTCAGTAGGCAGCTGAAACCTCTTCTTCCAAAAGACACTAAGATCAACTACGAGTGCTATTTGATAAGTTACTTGGAAGGAAATTAGCCCATTTTTTGCAGTCTTGAGTTGGTATCCTACACAGATGTGTTGTTGGGGGTGGGGTGGTATTGTTGCCCCAAATAAGAATTCTATCCCCCCATGAAATTTTCCTTCAGTGCCCAAAGGGAAATTCCCTTTCTAGCACTGTAATAATTTAAAACTTCAGTTGAGTATTTAGAATCACACTTTAGGCATCCAAAGGAAAGGAGCAGAAAATGTTTGCAAAGGGAATCTGAACACAGCAGAATATAAGAGTTCTAGGTATGAACACTTTTCAATGTTTGATTCCCTGCATTACCAGATATTTGGGGACTGAAGGAAAATCTCATTCGAGAGCAGAATTTTGTTCAGATTTTATCCCCCTCCCATAATTTCATCCCCCTCTCATAATCCTGCAAATCAGAGCCAACCCTCCTATTAGACACAGTAAGAAAACTTCTTATGGTAACCCCACCCCATCCATTTCTCTTGACTCCTTACCCCATTCCCCTGAGCTGGTACCTGAGTAAACCAAATGTTTGCTTTTCATAGGAGCATAGGAAGTTGCCTAGTGTTGAGTGAAACCATTAATCCATCTAGCTCAGGTTTGTTAACTCTGACAGCACTTCTCCCTAACCCTACCTGGAGTTCCTTGGCATATCCTGATGGTTTCTCATCTAAGTATGAACTAAGCATGACCTTCCTTAGCAGCCAAAATCAGACAAGACTGAGTGTGTTCAGACTGGTTTGGTGATAATCATGCAGCTGTCTGCCTGGTCTAGCTGTGTTCTCTCAGCATATCAAAGACGGCACCCCTGGCAAAGGCTTATGATTGAGTGAGCAAGCAGAAAGGAATCCAGCCCAGGTTGTAGACTTTCACAGGCATTCCAGATGCATCTCTACTCTCCTGTGTCCAACACTGATGCCAGCGCTGCTGTATTACAATATTTGAACAGACAGTGAGAGGCCCCAGGCAGAGGAGTGAGTGAGTGAATGATCAGGTGGCGTTAGAGGACAGTGCTCAGTTGTATTGGCACATTGCCTGCTCTCTAGCCATAAAGTAGCCTGCTACTCAGTGGTGTCAGGTGTGGTGGCGGATGTTGGCCTATTTCTAGTAGTGAAGAAAGATGTCACAGTCAGTGTATACAGAACAAGAGGAGAATGGTACCATTTTGTCCATTGCATCAAGTAGCAACATATGTCTGGCCAGTCTCTCTGTTAACAATATGATTTTTTTTAAAAAGTTTTCATTTTTGATTTTGTTTTGCATTTTGTTTGCTTCAATTTCTGATGCAATATTTTCTGTCAATATTCTGTCAGTTTTCTCTGTCAATATTTATCTTTCTCTGAGCAAAATGTTTCGGCTGGGGCAATAATGTCTAAAGAGCCAGTAATGGGCTCCCCACAGAACTCTGAAGAAGTGACAAGTAAAAAAGCAAATATAATATAACAAGAATAATCTTTCCAGCATTATGTCAAGAATAAACTCTGCACAGCAGCAGTGTTTAATGAAGCGGTATTCAAAACCCATGAAATAGCTTCATACGAAGGAATAATGACAAACTAGTGAGCTTTTATGTGGCTGAGGTGGAACTAGTGGCACATGAAGGAACACTGACAAACTAGTGAGCTTTTAGATAGCTGAGGTGGAAATGCTTTCTGTGTCCACTGTGTGTCACTTTTTATAAGCCAAGAATCCCAGAACAGACACTTCAAAACCACCAAAGAAGGATTCCCAAAGCTTAGAGGGAAAAGAAAAATGTTCAGCCCTTTTTTTCCTCCATTTGGCAATCCAAGCTTATTAGTACTAAAAACCATATCTCTAATGTTGGCAGTGCTCACTTACATGCCACATTGGAGGACTGGAATTGTAAAGGAAAGGTGGCCATAAATCTTGTTAGAAACACAGTTCTTGTTTACATCCTGCTCTGCATATCATGTGAAGTGATGTTCTGTTTGTGGGTTAGCCCCTGATTTGTGTGGTCCTTTCTGCCACTCAGAATAGAGATTATTATGAACGTTTGGCTTCTGAGGTCCGCACGTGTGTATGCATCCATGTGGAATGCCTAGCTTACATTTCTCCACCACACAAATCATAGCATGACTGTGGTAACTATTGTTTGTTTTGTTTGTTCAGACTGTATATACAAAGAGGATACATGATAATACTTTTTGGCCTGACTGGTGTAACATAAAATCTTTTGTCGATATTCCACCATTTCTTGAGAACTTCCTGCCAGAATATATCAGTGCAACAAAACCAATACTTACATTGCTCAGTGAGCTTCACAGAATTTGCAGGGTTTGAATCCTGATTTGTATAGGCCCAGCACTCTCATCCACTGCAGTACATTAGCACACCAACTCTGTAATGTGGAAAGGCTGAGAAAGATGGTCCATTTGGAATCAATCCCTTCAGTAGCTGATGATACCCACCACCTACTTGGTCACAAAACTTATGACACCCCAAGAAACTATCTCATTTATCATTCTGCCATATAAGGCAATATGACAAGAAAGAGGTGAAAGTGTTGCCCCTTATGTTGCTGTGTCTTGCCAAGGCATCCCATTAGCAATGCACTGCCATGCAACGTGATACACATGTGTCAAGATTATGGCTCAGCACATGCAAGGTTGAGTCACTTAGGTCAGGAAAAGCAGCTTTTCCAAATTATCTCCAGACATTTTGCCAGGCTGCCTGCCTCTCTCTAGATAAAAGCTAACAGTGTAGCATAATTTATAGGTAGAAGCCAATTTGCTTGCAAAAACACAGCAGGCTGTTCTCTTTCCACCCACTTTGTAGGAAAAAAAAATCAGAATGCATTGTGCCATGTGGGAAATGGTACACTTGGGTTGAAAACAGAATATCTTTTAATTAATTTGGCCTTATTACTCTTACCACAAGCAAACAGGTCCAGTTTGTACCACGTCAACAAAGGTCGATGGGAGTAACAAAGAAATAGATTCTCTTCTCTGCAGTGTCATATCTTGTAAACTTACTTCCATGTGTAACGCTTACTTCTGTTGGCACAGAGCATGATCGTATGTCCTTAGTACTACCATCTTGATCAAGATAAATAGTTATCCTTCCACATCCCTTCACATTACCATTGTCATACCTGCAGCCAGGGTGAGGTGACAGAAAGTGAGTATTTTCCTTGTTCTCTACAAAGTCAGAGATTCTCATGATGACTGCTGTGTATGGGTGGGTGAATAATGGGGATTGGCAAACTGATTAGTTTTGCTTTCTCTTATATTTGAATTTTGCAAACATTGGTAAATTCTGCTCAAAAAAGAACTGAATTCTCATGCATCCCTAGGAGTTATGCATGTCTGTAAGCTTTCTTTTGAATTCTCAATATTTTGGTAAATTATTATCAAAAATGAACTGAAACAGAAGTTTCATCAGTCCCTAGTAAAGAGAAAGTGATCATTTTGCAAAGATAAAGTCTGGCATATGTAGTAAAGGAGATCTCATGAAAAGTTATATGCTCTCAGAGTCTTTTTTCTTTTCCTGTTAGTACTTGTAGCAAGGTGCACCTATCAGTTGTATCACTCTTGAATTCAAGAATGATACCAAGTTCATTTAAGAACAGGTTAAGAATATATCTCTTTAGAATGCAATATTAAGAGGTTAAAATCTGCCTGTTTCATTTTTGTTGCCCTTTTCAGACTCCCATTCTCATCCTGTCCCATTTGATCATCTGTTCTGGTTGCAATGTGTCCTCTGCATTTCCTTTGGATATTTGCAGATATTTATGTAGACATTCCCTCTGATGTATACAGTTTTCCATTAAATAAACATGTTTGTCTATGCTTTTCAAATATATTCATTTTCACTCATTGATGCTTTTAAAATGTGTACTATTGCATTATATGCAGAATTTTGTTCATGTTTTTCTTCCCAAAATATATTGCATATCTTGGAATTGTATGGATTTCAAGGCAAGGTGCATTTTCATCCCATTATTGGTCCCGGGAGGTGCAAAATGGATATTTTCATAGGGAAATGCAAACTTGACATGATTACTTGTCCATCTTAAGAAAAGAAGTGTCACAAATGTTTTCTTAGCATGTAAGTTTCTTTTAAAGTTTCTCTTTTTGCAAGGTTTAACCAGTAGATACTGCACAAATGTGGCCTTGAGGGAAGGTGAATCAAGACACCAACTGCTGTCTTCTGTATCCCTCTCTTCCAAGAGATGGAGCTTGGTTTAATATCAGTCCTGGAGGTGATCATCTGTTCCTCACAGCCCAGTGGAGTGAAAATGGCATAGTGGTGACCATCTGGTGAAAGATTAGCTAGGATATAAGTGTTCACTTTTTTTATATCAAGGAAAGCTGAGATCTATTCATTGACAGGTGAGCCAGCATGTCATCATGGACTTGGGCTGATGCTAAAGAATACTTTAAAGCATCAAGATAGAGCAGGGTACTAGAACACATTTGTTTAGCAAGGTTGAGCAAATTACACCTGTGCACCATGTGCTTCCCCTGTTCTGCCCTGTTCTGCCATCTGCTTCCAAATGCAGTTAAAAATGTTTGCTTGGTTTTGAAAGGAGGCTTTTGTGGTCTGTGCCCGATGCCACATTTCTCACAGATTCTGAAAAGTGAGTTAATTCAGTCAGCAGAGATTTCTACTCTGGATGACTGTAGGACAAATGGCAAAGTGGTCTGAGCTTTTTAAACATTGTGGTTTACATACTGTTATGCGTTTTGTGTGTGTTTAAAATAAGGTGACTCAACATTAGAATTTATTAGGATCCTCTTGTCAGATTGAACCTTAAAGCTAGATGTCACAGCTTACATGGCATAAGTTGGATTTCATGGCCTGTGGGCAAATAGTGGTTAAATTAAAATGGAGGAGGAATCTAGGGCTATATTTTTTGTATACAAATAAAACAATGCTGGCCTGAGTTTTTAAACCGCTTCTCTCTTGAAGCATGCTTAAAAACAAGTCTATCCATTTGTAGCAGTAATGATGTCTTTAAACTTAATATTTTTAGTCATCACAGTATGGAGTGCTCTGCAGCAACCAAAATTTACATAGATAGATAGATAGATAGATAGATAGATAGATAGATAGATAGATAGATGAAATTAGATTAGATAAATAGATATTTCTTCTGCCCCACAACTAGTTTAATGTGGGCCATATTTCCACATCAATGAAAATAGAACCAATATATTTGTGCATTTGACTGAATACTGTGAAGTAAGTTAAAGGGAAAAAAACAAGAAAAAACCAACTACACACCCAAGATCTATTTGGATATAAAAGAGAAAAAGAAACATCTGAAGCTGTGTGAGAGCTCCCCCTGGTGCTGGTTAAAAAAAAAAAAGACTGTTGTGGGCTCCTCTTAGGAGGTACACTTAAGACGTCACTTTGGCTCTGGTTTCAAAAGATAATGCTGTTGCAAATGTTATTCTGAGTTTGGTTAGTTTATTTTGTGGTAGATGGGAGTTTTCTGAAGCTGGCATTCTTCCAGAAAATTGATCTCTGCAACTTTTGGCATAGCTTCAGCTGAACAGAAATGAAAGAGGAGATGTTACATTGAAGGCCAAGGGACAATGCTATCCTGCTCCAGAGCTATTGGTCTTGGTACTTTTTCAGCAGTGCTGCTTTCTAAAACTGTCTATCTATCTGTCTATCTCCAAGTTAATGTGTAAGTGCAACCCGCAATACTGTTTCTTTAAGATGGGATTTTGGCTTATTTTTTTCTGTGTGAATTTAAGTTCCATTCTGGATGCAGGGAACAAAGAGATCCTAGAGCATGTACAGTGGATGAAATCTGCTTTCTGTTTCATCAGCCACATGAGACAATATGCCAGTTCAATCTACAGCATCGGGGGGACAACTCTTATAAAAGAGAAGTGTGATCTTGACTTTAGCATGAAGATTATTGTCTGGGTTACCACTAATTTACTTGCTAAAATGGGTTATCCCCCGAAGGAAGAAATAGGTTAGGATTTCCCTGGTACAGCTTGATCTTGATCTTCCCTATCCACAAATGGCATTATTAATTTTATGGGTTTTTTTTTAAATATACTCTTCAGTGCCCTCAGTTCTCATAAGGAGGTTTACAAGACTCTAAAACACATAAAAATACAGAAAATACCATTTCAACCTTTAAAATACTTTTTAAAACAGAGTGGAGGCAACTTAATTTCCCTATTAATTATTACGTCTTAATTTATAGTACCGTTTCCCCAGCAAATTGGCTCAAGAGTGTCATTCTGTCCCTCTCACTCCCAAGTAAAGGAAAGCTACTAAAATGGAAGAAAGAAGATTGGGAGATTCATATACAGAGGTTAGAAATGTTACTTTTGGGGGGCTATAGCTCCCACAGTTCCCCAACCAGCATGGTCAGAAGCATGGAGGAAGCAAGCAGTTCTAGCTGAAACTCTGAAGAGTTTATTTATAACGTATGTCTCCTGTCCTTCTTTCAAAGAGTTCAAGAATTTCTTAGTTTATCCCCTTTTTTCATCATAGGAGGTTAGGAGATTCTGAAAAAGATATGGTACAGCTTTCTCCTGTGGCCCTTGCTGCTAGGCTTCGTAGGATTTCTTTCTTCTGGAAGAACCAACATATATGGAAAAGATGCAGAGAAGATACCCACCCCCTCTCTGATAGTTACATTGCAGTATAATTTCTGCAGAACAGTTTTCCGTATTTATGGCACATGCTCAAATCCTGCTTTGAAATACATGAGACAAACTTCTGGTTATATATTATACTTTGAGATTACAATTTAGATTGACATATGTGAGGTTACGATTATAAGCAACTAACTCAAGGAACAACCCTTGCGAAACAATGTTAACTGGTTAAATTGGTTGGCTTGTAACAAAGAAGAAAATCTATTCTGTCATCCTGTTTTCTTTTTAAAAGCCAGGATTGCAAACTTGTGATTATAGGTCATACTGGATAAAATTAAAAAATGAATCAATGGTGGCCATGTTGTGTGCCTTCAGTTATTTCTGAGTTAATGGCAATTCTAAGCTTAACCTATCACAAGGTTTTCTTAGGCTGAGAGTGTGTGACGCATCCAAGGTCATCCAGTGGGTTTCCGGGATGGAGCGGGCAGTCAAACTGTAGTCTTCGAGGTCATAGTTCAACACCCAAACCACTACATCACACTAACTAAGTACCATGGCTAAAATGGGTAGAATTGGGTTTTGTATTCATAATCCCATGTTGTCACTCAAGGGAGGAGACTTGCCTCATTTTTGTGTCCAAAACACACACAAGAACATCACATAAAATAAATATGTAGCAAACACCAACAATATAATATTTAGAGCAAATACAAAAATAGATAAATTGACAAATATGATATTTACAGCAGATTTGAACAATAGAGAACTGAAAATCTATAAATAATGAAATAGTATATGTATATGTATAGTATGAAAAATAACATACACTGTAGCCAAAAGTCATATTATATATATATGACAAAACTGTAAATGAAATATATGACAATATACAAATGTATAACATAAAGACTAAGATTTATACAAGTAAAACTAGTAAAATTAGAGTGATGAACAACTCAACAATAACAGTGAACTTACACAAAAGTCCAGCAAACAGCTACTTATTACTGGCAGGCTGTAAGTCCTATGCAACCAGCAGGTCCTTCCCAGGATTTGTACAACCATTTCAGGTCTTCTTCAGAGGCAATTTCAGCTTTTTAAAACTTCATGTGTCCAAGTCACTGGTTATAAACAAAAGCAAAATGCACTAGATACCATACCAGTCTTCCAAATCACTTCTGTGTAAATGTCCAAAACATCATATAACATGTGACAACTTAGTGCACAGTTCTTTCTGCCCTTTTTCCTTGGTTTTACCTTTTCTGGTGGCAGCAGGGCCTGTTTCTGGGTATCTTCTAGCTTGTTTTATTAAAATTCCATGAACATTGTGACTTCTGAGATATCCCAGAGGAAAAAATGGTGACTTCCAGGTAGGGCCCTCCAAAAAATCGGTGGTGTTGATTACTCCCCCCAGTACATACACACGCACTCATAAACATGGAACACCAAAGAACAATGCAATTTCTGTTGTTTCTTGGAAAAATAAAATGGCATTGACCAGGAGGCAGCAGTTCATTAAAATCAGTAAAGAAAGGACTGTGAATGGAATAGATGAATGAATGCAAGCATGAATAATGAATCTGATATGACTTTAATGAATTAATAACAAAACAAGTGAGGCTTTTAATAACAGAAACAAATGGAATTCAGAAACGAAAAATGCCAGTCAAGTATAGTTTGCTCAGGACATAACAAAGGGATGTCAATTTTCACTCCTATAATAATGGCTTTGCAAAAGCCATTGAGTGACCATCATATCTGACCAAAGAAGTGAACTTTGATGTCATATGCACAAAATGTAAGAGCTAATTCAAGTTCCTTTCAAGTTCAGAAAAAAAAGTCAATGAATACAAAACAGTATGAAAGAGTATACTTGAATATACCATATTTTATGTAAGAAGTATACAACAGAATAAAAGAGACAATGAAGTATTTAAGTCTTTTACTCCAAGTCTCAAGGCAAGTCTCAAGTCCCTACCCTTCAAGTCTCAAGTCGAGTCTCAAGTCCTTGCAAGACAATTCAACAACAACAAAAAGGTGCTGGTGATCTGTAGGGGAGGAGTTATGCTGAGAGCAGGCAGGCTTGGAAGGAAGCCTTCAGCCATGGAAGAACAAGAAAGCCCTTCTGAAGGAAACTGCTTTTCACACTGGCGTGGCTGTAAAGGACATCTTTCCTTTCTCATTTACCCACAAGCAAGCAGGCTGGGAAGGAAGCCCTCAGCCATGGAGGAACAGGAAAAGCAAACTGAAAGATACTGCTTCTGACTGAGCAATGAGCTGGTTGGATGGGGAAGGGAGAAGAGGAGGAGGAGGATTTCACATTAACATTGATGGGACTTCAGCCCCTAACTCTCCCCTCAACCCAGATGCAAAGACCACTCCTTGTTGACACTCACCAGAAAAAAAGGTGCAAAGCCCTGATTTCCCACCTTTTAACTTGTCCTGCTCTTTTGCTTTCCTATAAACGGCTTCTAGAGAAAGGTGGGAAACAAAAGAGAGGCAGAGAGGCAGGGATAAGGAGCCTGTGCAGCTCTGATTGGGTCATCGGCATAAAATTTTCTCACTGTTGATTGGGGAAAAGCTGGAGGGGGAGATGGACACCAAGCTGACAACTCTCATGTTGAGTCGAGTCTGTCAATCATTTATTGACGAGTCGAGTGCAAGTCAAGTTGTTGAAGAGACTTAAGTCTGACTTGGGTCTGAGTTGCTCGACCCGAGTCTACATCACTGAAAAGAAATACTTGAATATGCCATATTTTATTCCAGAAGTATCCTTTATTATCACCCAGACAAGTGGCTGAGCTTAAGGAGAATATTAGCTCCCTTGTGCACAAGTTGTTGTCGTCAGGATTAAGACAGAATAAGCTGGGTGAAATTAATTATACAGCTTTTTTTTTCTTTTGTGTGCAATTCTGTTCACAGTTTTCTCATACAGCATGTGGCCTATTTTCACTCTCCAGAGCTTTAATTAAAAATACTGGCTAGAGCAAATTAATCTTTATCATGTTGTCATACTTTTGAAATTTCACAGGATAGAGAAAGTGTGGGGAGAGCCTATGAGTCTGCAGCTTTTCTTGCAATGTAGATTCTGTTCATAAAATCAGATAAACGTGCAAAGGGCCAAAGGGAGGATTCTCACTGTTAACTGAACATATGAACGTAGTTATTAAATGCTTACTGTAAAATAACTCCCTTCTCCTTGTTTTTTCCCCATGTAAAAGAGAGGGCAACTGCCTGCAATTAATTGTTTCAATATATTAGATTATAAATTTAGAAATATACACAACGACGTGCTATTTTAAACTGTTGGCATTTGTTCTTGCTATAAGCATGGCTCTTTGACTATTCTGTTAGGGACAGGAAAGATATACAGGGAAGAATTGTGATTTGCACTAGCAAAACAATCTGGTCATACAAATAGTTTGACTTTTTACTGGCTTATGTAGAAAAGTCTCTTAGTTCTCCTTACATAACTGTTTTCCCAGGTTGTACAATAGTCCACAACACTTATGGAAAGAAACTTGCTCACAGCAGCCCCCTTCCATACTAGTCTGGATGCCTCAGGAAATGTAATGCAAGCATGTAAGAGCAGCAACTCCTAACAGAAAAAGAATTGTGTATTGTTTCAAATAGGGGGAAATTAGAATGGATTAAAGAAACTAAAAGTTCTTCCTTCTGTCAGCACATGTAAATAAGATGATGAGATGGCAAAACAGTGAGAAACCAATAGTCACTTATAGGGCAGATGCAAAAGAAACTTATACACAGCTAATGTTAAAGAAGCCACAGCTCAGGGAAAAGAGTTTCTCTTTTTAAACTGAAAAAAGAAAGAGGATGTAGTGGCACAAATATACTTGTGTAGGTGTGCACATCTGTGCATGCAAGAGATAAGCAGTTTTCATCCAACAGCAGTGTGGCAACAACATTGTTGCCATAGTGAACAGAAATGTCAGGCAAAGAGACAACGTACGCCCCCTGCCTTTGCTTACATAGACACTCTAGTAAATTATTACGTGTCTTACACTTAAAAAGATAAAACATCACAACCTTGTGACAAATCACCAGCATGTCTGCCCCATGATAAGAAGTTATTTAATCTTGCATTTAAGAAGATGATATCCAAACTAGAGTTTGGCATGCTAAACTCATGACGATAACACTCCAAACATCAACAACAAAGTACACAGACCCTCAGGAGGTTTTTTCCCCAGTTTATTTTTTCCTCTTTTATAGTTTCAGCATGCTTTTTATAATATTGTCATCCTAGCCAATCCAGATTGGTGCTTCTAACATGTAATTATGAATCTTGTGTATTGCAGTGATTTTAGTGGCAAGTTTTGAAGTGCATGTGCTCATTGTGACCTTCTCCATCCTCAGGGAGAATCCAAAAATGCAAACCACTATTTTGATCCAGTCAACCAGCCGTTTCCCACACCTTGCAGCTCCACCAATAGCAATTATGTTGCAGAACTAATGGGGTTTTATCTGCTCATTCCAGACCAAGTCACACTGAAATAACTGCACTACAACAGTAACAGCTCATGACCATTTCTGATGGGAAGCTTCACCTCTACCCCAAAACTATGGTGAGGATTGCAGCTAACCTCAGAGGGAACAACAGTAGGGCAGCAAATGTAATGGTCATCCCCACGAATCAAAAGGGAACTTTGCAAACCCCATGGCTTCTCAACAGTATTGTTGGTTGAAACAAAAATGGAACTAAAACTGTGGCTGAATTCAGAAGCTGAACTTCTTGATCTACCCCTTCCCCATGTGCATGCTGCTCTTGATGAAATAAAGATTGTGTTAATTGCTTTGAAAAGCAAAAATTGCATTTAGTCAGCCTCAGGAAGTTAAGCATTTCAAAGCTAATACTCCTATACGATTAATCAGTTCTGTGATAAGCTGCTCTATGAGAACGTAAAGGATGCCTTACTTTTGCTCCGTGGCCTATATCTTGTTGGCGGAATGTACTCCAATCATTCATTGCCATCATTCAAACCAAGGTAAACAAGCTCAGCTCTGTTCCTAAGCATTAGGTGAGGAATGTTTCATGCTAAGCTCTCTTTGCTCCATGACCAGGTTTTTATTCTCCTGCTTCAGCTGCTGCTGAACTGTATGTGGCGCAACTATTCCTAGCTGTCCCATGAAATCCTGTGAGAACATAGAAGCTGCCTTGTGGCAAGCCAGTGTGTTTATTGTAGTGAATGATCAGAATCTATACATCTGTCTGTCATTATACTCTTACTTTTCCCTAAAACTGGGACACGAGGCACCTTAAGTCAACATGGATTTCTCAAAAATAAGTCATGCCAGACTAATCTTATCTCTTTTTATGATAGAGTTATTAGCTTGATAGATGAAGGGAATGCCGTGGATGTAGCATTTCTCGATTTCAGTAAGGCCTTTGACAAAGTTCCACATGACATTCTTGCAAAGAAGCTAGTAAAATGCGGGCTGGACAGGGCTACTATTAGTTGGATTTGTAATTGGTTGACCGACCGAACCCAAAGGGTGCTCACGAATGGCTGCTTTTCATCCTGGAGAGAAGTGACTAGCGGGGTGCCACAGGGTTCTGTCCTGGGCCCAGTGCTGTTCAATATCTTCATCAACGACTTGGATGAAGGAATAGAGGGCATGCTGATCAAAGTTGCAGATGACACCAAATTGGGAGGGGTTGCTAATACACCAGAGGACAGGATCAAAATTCAAAATGACGTGGATAGATTGGAGAGCTGGGCCAAAGCTAACAAAATGAAATTCAACAGAGAGAAGTGTAAGGTCCTACACTTAGGTAGAAAAAATGGAATACAGAAATATAGGATGGGGGACACGTGGCTGGATAGCAGTACGTGTGAAAGGGATCTAGGAGTCTTAATAGACCACAAGCTGAACATGAGTCAGCAGTGTGATGCGGCAGCCAAGAAAGCCAATGCGATTCTCGGCTGCATCAATAGGAGTATGGTGTCTAGATGGAGGGAGGTACTGGTACCACTCTACTCTGCTTTGGTTAGACCTCATCTTGAATCCTGTGTCCAGTTCTGGGCACCCCAATTCAAGAAGGACATGGTCAGGCTGGAGCAGGTCCAGAGGAGGGCAACCAAAATGGTGAGAGGCCTGGAAGCCAAGCCCTATGAAGATAGACTTAGAGAGCTGGGTATGTTTAGTCTGCAGAAGAGAAGGTTAAGAGGGAACATGATAGCCATGTTTAAATATTTGAAGGGATGCCATGTAGAGGAAGGAGAGGGCTTGTTTTCTGCCGCTCCAGAGACCAGAACAAGGAGCAATGGATTCAAGCTGCAGGAAAGGAGATTCCACCTGAACCTCAGGAAGAACTTCCTGACAGTCAGAGCTGTCCAGCAGTGGAATATGCTGCCTCAGAGTGTGGTGGAGTCTCCTTCTTTGGAGGTTTTTAAGCAGAGGCTGGATGGCCATCTGTCGGGAGTGCTTTGAGGGTGTTCCTGCATGGCAAGGGGTTAGACTGGATGGCCCGTGTGGTCTCTTCCAACTCTACATTTCTATGATTCTATGCTTAAGAGATAAAAAGAACTAAAAATAAAAACACATGCTAAAAATATACAGAAAGTTAAGATTAATATTGCACTATCTATAGAATTAAAATGATTTAGTAAAGAAGGAGAGACAGAGAGAAAACATGTGTAATATTCTGCCATGCAATTGCCAAAATGAGTTCCCTGGAGGGAGACACTCGCAAGTAAGTGAGTATAGGATTGCAGCCTAATAATAACACAACAAATAATAATTTGCAAATAATTTCCAGATTATGATTTGCATGTTATAGGTCTATCCTTTCATGTTTGAAAACACACGTGCTTATTCCTCAGATAGATCACAAGAAATGTCCTTAAAATGTGGTCATTGATTATTCATTTATTTGATATCCCACTGATCTACTCATTGCCAGCAAAACTAAGCCAAAACAAATAAACAAAACCTGCAACAATGTTCTTTGGACTGTGGCCTTGATGCTTAAATTTGTACTGTGGATGCAAGTGAGATATGCTGCTGACCTCAGCATAAATAGTGCAACTCAAGGCACATTCCCATCACCCTGTGAGCATGTGGCAGCTGCAGTTTTCAGCGAGTCCATTCTGGCTTCCACCTCCACTTGATGAACTTGTCATGTGACTGCTGCCTGCCTTGAGCTGAAACTGGGTCGGCTATTTTGATCACAACTATTCAAAAAGCAGGCAATGGTAATTCTCAGATATATACATTCAGCTTGCCCCAAGGTTGTTCCACATGACCTGCCTAAGGAAGAAAGGAAAGAGAGCAAAAAGGAGGGGAAAAAACTAGGAAACGAAAAAAGAAGTTGTTCCCTATATCATCATATTATTGGCAGGGAAAGAGGACAAAAGATAAAAATGTTAAGACAGAGGCACAACAGAGAGGGAACCTTCCCTCATTTTTTGCAGGTCTCTCCAAGGGTAACTGATGTAAATGTCTCTGTGTGCTGATGGCTCATGTCACTGTGAAAGAGCCTTTAGCTATTGCTAGTTCCAACCTACTTTTTCCAGCCATTTCTACTCTCAGCATTGAATCACAATACCTTTCTAGTACTACTGAATTACATCATGAACATAGGTCTTGCCCTGAGGAATGTACAGTTGACAAAAGTAATTGCAGAGGGAAACAATGCAACACTGATCAGACTGACAGTGGATGCATGTGCATTAGGACCATACGTTCTGATTCTTGGTTCCATTCCCACTTCCCCTGCGTTCAAGTCTCTTCTCTCTTTCTTCATTCATCACATTTGGCTTTTCCATCTAATGCCTAGGGGTTTGGCTTTTTCTCTTTCGGATTCTGAACTCCATTAGTAATGAAGCAGAAAGCTAGGTGTAATTAAAGTTGTGCCGAGAGGGATTTGGATAAGGAGACCTCAATCTTGTCAATTTATTCTTGTTAACATGCTTTATAGAGTTTCTAATGCATTGGTATAAAATGGGTTGGACTAACTTAGATTATAGCTATAGATAATCTGCGGAAGAGATGAGGAGCTGAGTAAAGATTTTTTTCTCTCTCCATATTTTGTGTTTGTGCAAAGAACCAACAAACCCTGACATTTGAGGACAAATACTTAATTTCCTCACTGCATTACTTTAAGAACATGAAATGTATTATTGATAACAATACGTGCAGCTTTACAATTTGGTGTCCCCTCGTCCCATTGGACAATTCTGATATGCCTGGATTTTATTTGAACAAAACTTCTGACTGTACAGCAGCAACGTACCTGTGGTGGTGGGAGCACTATTATCATACCCTCCAACTGTCTGATTTGCAGGGACAGTTCCAATTAATCCTCTGTCATGCCAGTTTTTAATCTGTCTTTAAAATGTCCCAGTTTCTCTTTCCTCCTCCCACTTTCTCTCTTTGTGTTTTGCTTACTTCAATTGGTACAAACAGATTTCAGAGTTCAAAAGTAATTTGCACTCAGTTAGTAGGTGTAGAAGAGGGCAGGAGAGGAAGCAGGGTCTTGCCCTTCCCAGTAAGCTCAAGCCAAAGCAAACTGCTGCATCTTCTTCTAGTTTGTGTCTTTTACCTCATTTATAACTTTTACCATCTTGACTGTGCTCTGATGTTGCTTGACCATACCTCTCCCAGTTTTCATTTGTGAAATATTGGAGGCTCCAAGAAAGCCAGGGCTTTACCATACTACGCTAGCAGGGCAGAAGGATGGCATTTGTCCTCATTTGCTGTTCCTAGGGCTTTCTTTCTTTTTTTATAATTTTCTGCCATCGGTACTAGTGGAAGATAAATTAGATATACTAGCCTTCTGTGCTGGGTTGTAAAATCTTCCCCCTATTTTTGGGAACTGGAGCGGTGTGTGCGTGGGGGGGTAAAATTGAAAAAATTGTAGTGAACAAAGGGAATTCATACAAACACACAAATGCACACATATGAGTGAGCAGGAGTTTGGAAACCAGAAGAAACCCGTGGTTTTATAGAAGTTCAGAAATATATCTTTAAAGTCCAAAAACAATGGTAGCATGTGTTTTTATGCAGTTAAGTTCTACAGTAACATTGAATTCATCAAATGTGTATCACAGTCACACCCAGTAAAGCTACAGACATGTACATCTACTTAGGAGTAAACCTAGAGTAGAAATATAGGATTAAAAAAGTTGTGCTCAGCCTTTGTTGTTGTTATGTTCCCTAAAGCCATTCCAGCTTATGATGACCTAAAGCAAACATATCATGGGTTTTTCTCAGCAAGAGTTGTTCAGAAGGGGTTTACCGTTGCCTTCATCTGAAGCTGAGACAGTGTGACTTGCCCAAGGTCACCCAGTGGGCTTCCATGGCCAAATGGTGATTCAGACCTTGTCCCTCCAGTCATAGTCTAGCACTCAAACCACTACACCCTACTGGCTCCTGTGCTCAGCCTACCAAGTTAATATTAACCTAGAATCTCAGTCTTTTAAAAATTTGGTTAAAAGAGAAAAGTATGGTTAAGAGATACAAGTATTTTAGGTATTTTACCAAAGCAGACTTTAGAGCATGGGTGAGAATATGTGACTTTCTAGATGGTGTTGCACTACAAGTCCCAGAAGACCTAGCTGGCATAGCTAGTGGTGAGGGGTGCTGGGAGTTGCAGTCCAAGAGGCTGCATGATTTTTGAGCCATCATACATTACAATTGTTTTTTATCTTTGGTTTTTGCCTTACATTGTGGCCCTAAAAGAGCTATGAGGTGTCTAAACATCTGAGTTGATGGTCTGTTTACTCTGAAGAAGTGTAGACCAGTTAGTCATTTCATGGTGAAGGAAAGGTTTTGTCTGTGGGAGCCTATCTTTTTCTTGGATTAGAATGAGAGTTTAGCAAAGTTACATTCTAGACAACATTTCAGATCATGCCCCAGCCAAAGTGTCCAGCAGCAGGCAGCATGACAAACTTCACAAGTGTGGGTAGAATGGGCTGGATGAAATAATACTTTCCTTAGCTTTTCTAAGCTTAGAAATCCATCCCAAGGTGAGCTACATTTTAATACATTCGGGCCTGCTTTTCATTGAGGAAACGTGTAGGCTTCATATAGAATGTTTTGCTCTCGACATATGACACTGTCTTACAACCCATCTTTCTATGTCAATATTGTGTGCTTTAATTGCCAGGGTCTTATACAGAGGTCATGTGTATCTCTGCAGCTTATGAGCTTTCTGGAAAATCCAGGGACTGAACATATAGGTTAATGACTATCACCCATGGGATATAAATTCCTAACTAATCAGTTTCTATTGCTTCTCTTAGGCCCTTTCCACATGTGGGTGGGGGGGAACGGCCGGAAACACCCAAAAACGGAGCTTACCGGAAGCCGGGTAAATCCGTCACGACGCGGAGCAGCGTGAGCTCGCTGCTCCGCAGTCCTCCGGCATCCCAAATGGCGGCTTCCGGTTGGTGGAGGCTCTCCACCAACCGGAGAAGCTCGCCAGCCGGAAGCCCGCCCCCGGCAGATCTGCAGGCACGCACTTGCGCATGCCTGCAAATCCGCGTCGGAGCCGGGCGACGGAGCAGCACGGGGCTGTGCGCTCCGTGCTTTTTAAAAACCTCGAAAAAGAGGTTTTTAAAAAACACGCGGCGCGGCTAGTTCCGGCCACTCCTGAGTGGATTCTGGTGTGGAACTACAAAAAGTAGTCCACGCCAGTCCACACTACGGTGCAGAAGACCTCCATGAGAGGTCGCTCTGCACCATTTCAGAAGCCCGGTGTGGAAATGGCCTTAGTCAAGTGAACATCTCAGTTTTTCATTTGAACATTGTTAAACACTCACAGAAGACTGGGGCAGGGGACAATTGGACCCTTTTAATGTGGAAAAGAGAGCATTGTGAAAATTCGTAGGGAAATCTTGCAGGGGCGAGTATTGGAAAAGCCAGGTATTGCAATAGTGTGAGGACAAAGAATAGCAGATTATGGTAGTATGTGAGTGCAAGAAGAAAGGAAAGCAGCAACTGGACAGAATGTGAATAAAATAAACATTCACTCTGCCACGGATATCCCAAGATTTTCTCTGACAGAGGTGGGAGGACAAGATGGCATCTATGCCCTGTCCCATGTGCAGAAGACAGCCAGAGTGGGAATGGAAATATCCTTCCGAACTTGTGGAAGGAGAATGTTCACCGCATCTGAGGCAACTGTTTAAAGGGCTCAGAACAGGTCGTGTGGCATATACAATTCTGTTCTCTGGCAGGGAGGACAGCCAGGATTTCAGGAGTAACAGTTGAGAGTCTGGCATTACTGCCCAGCCCCCACCATCTGCTGCCTGAAGTGGTCATGCCATTGTGCTTAATGCTAGAATGATACCTACCCTAGTTCAGGTGGCAGATTGAGACAAAAAGAGCTCATGTTCAGAATTCCACCCAGGAACTATTTGCCATGTGTAGGAAGCTCTCATTTCATAACATAATGTGAAGACATTACCGATATGGATGTGTGTGATAGATGTGTCACATTGTTTACAGTAAATGTGAACTGCATACAGTTCTGTGTTACTGAATGTGCACACTGTGGTAAACCAAATTTGATGATATTGGAACAGAAAAAGGAAAGAGAACGTGGACAGAAGAGGACGTGACAGCCTGGCAAAATATAAAATTCTGGGAAAGTGACAGTTAATTTGACAGGTGTATGACTTTGAAAAACTGTTGGTAACCATTCACAGCCAGTGTTGACTCTGTGAAAGAAAGAATGATTGTAGATTGAAGCAAATACAATTTTTTTGAGACTGAAATTGACAGATATTAGGCAACAGACCATAAGGAAGAAGAAAAAAACATTTAATCTGAAAGAGATTGAATACAAAATTGTGAAAGGAAGACTAATGAAAACCATCTGAGGGAAAAAAAATGAATGTATCTGCCATCTCTGTCTGTCTGCCCACCCATCTGTATGTTAAAGAGCACTGGTAGGTAGGTACTGTAGGCTATGTTTTAGAAGAAGGTAATGGCAAACCACCTGTGAGTATTCTTTGCCTAAGAAAACCCTATGAAACTCATGAGGTCGCCATAAGTCGACAGCTGACTCGAAAGGTAGTAAACCATGCGTAAATTGCCCATGTTGATAGAATGGCAAACAATGTCAATTTAAAAAAAAATGTAAATAAAGAGAAGTTAATGCTTTCAATATGAATAGAAACATGAGGTTTGTCCAACAGTGTCCTTCCACAAGTGAAAACTGGTATATAGAGTAGTTGTATCAAATTAAAGAGACAATAAACTTTGAGCTTTTAGCACTAAAGAGAACTATAACCCATTATGATGATTCAGCCAGCTAAATGTAATATTTTGCTACCTTCAGAAGTTTATTGATACTTAAGGTCTGTTATGTATGTGAACTTCTGAGATGTCACCATCTTTGTTTGGGTCTTCTCTCTACCCAGGATGAGGGAATGAAACCTTGCAGATATTTTCATGAGATCATCATGCCTTTGTGCTTATCTGCTCCATAGTTTAGATCTTTTGAACTGTCCCTGTGACGTTGTTGTAATAACAGGTGTTTTCATTTTAGTATTTTTTTAAAAATCTATACTCTTCTGCTGTATAATCTATGATAAAACGCACATGGTCAGCTAAGCACAGTGTTAAAAATATCACATAAATTACCTACAATTACCTTGTCATTCCATTTTTTTTAAAGCCTATGTAGTAGGGTCAATTTATGTTGCTAGATAATGCTAAAATGTTTTTTTTTCTCCAACAGGCACAGTTTGGGTAAAATCCTAACAGCTATTAATTGTGTACAATTTAGAGACAGATTTTGAGCATTTAACGTGTGCAATGCTTCTTTCATTGCTTTGTTAAATAAGTTAATGAAGGGTCAATCAATGTCAGAAATTAAAGCTTTATGTATCGAAATGAAAATAAAAGCAGGATTAATCTCTGATTAGAAGATAGAAGTTGTAAAATCTCTTGGAGCCAATGCTATCCAAGTGTGGTTTTCAGGACTAAATTTTTTAAATTTCATTAATAAATAGTGCCAGAAGGAGAGAGCAAAATTAAAGTGTGCTTCAAATGGTGTAGACTTAATTACATGGAAAAACCTGTCATTGCAGGAAAAAGCATTAAAACTTCATGATGATCATTTTGAAAAACAAAAGTTGAAAAACTGGGCTTTTTTTCCTGTTTTTTTTTTCTCCTGTTCATGTCCCATCAAAGAAAGTTCAATAAAACAAGAGTGGATTATAGATGTGAAGTATGCAGAAGCAGGAAGACAGGAATGTGCAGCAGCGCTCCCCCTGCCCCCAGAAAAGCAACATTCTTTATCCCACAGCAATTCTACCCAAACATTTTTTAACATTTCTTGATGTTTGAGAGAGAAAGCTGGCAAAGAGGTATACAAAATGATATTATAAAGATGCTGTGTTTTAGCTCCTGAGAAAATAGGTCTCTTCCTAATATGGAACCTTTGGAGGGTGGATAAGGATTTCTTCCTTGTGCAAAGCTGTAGATTCACCAATCTCTGGATCATTACCCTCTTAAGATATCAGATCATGCTTTCCTTTCCATGCCAGCAAAATAATTGAGGAGGAGACAGACAGACTTGACAGGGGTAAAATGTTGAGTAGGTACTCAATAAACTAACCAAAGTAACCAGCAATTCCTGGTTTCCAATTACGCTGTGGGATGTGCATCTCTAACTTTCTGTGGCTCCCAGCTTCTACCATGGAGGGGTAGAAACCTCAAGGAGCCTTAGTAGTGGAAACCTCGTGCCGTACACTGTGACCATTCTCCTATCAGCAGCATGGGAACTAATTATCCATCTATCCATTTTGCTTTCCCAGCTGATTTTTTTACATGGTTTTAGAAGCTGAAGGAAAGAGAGAGTAGTCTGGATAATCAGCATTAGCATTCCACAAACTTAATGAATTTCTGTTCACAGGATGTTCATCAGTTATAACAGTGCCACATATTTTCTCTTCTCTCAACAGATTGCTCAAATCCAGCTTCAAACTGAGATGAATGCCTTGCAGTCAGAAGAGAGCTGAGTGCATCGTCACCACTAACACTGCAGTGAAAGAAAGGACTACTCCGGCCATCCTGTCTCGTGACAATATTTGGTACCTTACTTTGCTTACTGATCACCTGAACAGGACACAGTTAACATCATTCAGTACACATGGAGAGAGGCAACAAAGTGTGTAACCCTGGCTAACAAAAGACAAACTTATCTAGTCAGAGTGGGAGGCAATCCAATTATATGAGGATTATTTTGCATTTGGCCTCCACAGCATTACTTCTCATCGGTGCAAAGAACACAAATTCAAATCTGTTTCATTTTATTTCTTTTTTTTTTTTTTTTTGCTAATATTTTTTCCCTTTTCACTTTTTTTCCTTAAATTAGAAATGGGCCCGTGGACTAGAATGTGGCTCATGGACAGGGTTGCTTTCTTTAAATCATGGCTTGTGTTTTTTCTGGGGCTCTACATGCAGTTCTCCAAAGCGATGGCCTGTCCAAGCGTTTGCCGCTGTGACCGAAACTTTGTCTATTGTAATGAACGAAGCTTGACCTCAGTGCCTCTTGGAATCCCGGAGGGTGTAACCGTCCTCTACCTCCATAATAACCAAATTAATAATGCTGGGTTTCCTGCAGAGCTACACAACATCCGGTCTGTGCACACAGTGTACCTGTATGGCAACCAGCTGGATGAATTCCCCATGAATCTGCCCAAGAATGTCAGGGTTCTTCACCTGCAAGAAAACAATATCCAGACCATTTCTCGGGCAGCTCTGGCCCAGCTGTTGAAACTGGAAGAGTTGCACCTGGATGATAATTCCATCTCTACTGTAGGAGTTGAGGATGGGGCTTTCCGGGAAGCTGTTAGCCTCAAGCTTCTGTTCTTGTCCAAGAATCACTTAAGCAGTGTACCAGTTGGCCTTCCAGTGGACTTACAGGAACTACGAGTTGATGAAAACCGAATTGCCATCATATCGGATATGGCCTTCCAGAATCTTACAAGCTTGGAACGTCTCATAGTCGATGGCAACCTCCTTACCAATAAAGGCATTGCAGATGGCACCTTCAGCCACCTATCCAAACTCAAGGAATTCTCTATAGTGCGGAATTCGCTAACATACCCTCCCCCTGAACTCCCAGGTACAAACCTACTTAGGCTTTATCTACAGGACAACCAGATATCACACATACCACTTTCAGCCTTTTCAAATCTCCACCAACTGGAGCGACTTGATATATCTAACAATCAGCTTCGGATGCTGTCTAAAGGTGTGTTTGATAACCTTCACAACCTTAAGCAACTCACAGCAAGGAATAATCCATGGCTTTGTGATTGTAGTATTAAGTGGGTTACCGAATGGCTCAAGTTAATTCCATCCTCCATAAATGTTAGAGGATTCATGTGTCAGGGGCCAGACCATGTCCGAGGTATGGCTGTCAGGGAACTTACCATGAATATGTTGTCATGCCCCCCAACTACCCCTGCTCTGTCATTTGTCACCCAAGTTCCCACAACACTCTTGCCAACCACAGTGGCCCCTGCTACAGCACTCTTAACCCCAAGTAACAAATATCCTCCTTTTACCCCCATTGTAGCCACATTCCCTACTGTGCCTGAGAGGGACGATGGAGAAAAAGTGACCACTCCCTTTGTCGAACGCTTTCAACTGTTTATCCACATTGTGAATGACACTTGCATCCAAGTCAGCTGGCATACTCTTTTTAATGTCATGGCATACAAACTTACCTGGGTTAAAATGGGTCACAGTCTAGAAGGAGGCATTATTCAGGAACGGATAGTTAGTGACAAGAGACAAAACATAAGCCTGACAAACCTAGAACCCAAATCAACGTATCGGATTTGCCTGGTTCCCTTGGATGATTTTAATAATTACCGAGTTGGTGAAGACACTGTCTGTTCTGAAGGTACCACCAAGGCTTCCTTATTAGGTAATGGAAGCAACACAGCCTCCAGTCATGAGCAGACCACTTCTCATAACATTGGTTCCCCATTTCTCCTGGCAGGATTGATCGGGGGGGCAGTGGTATTTGTGCTGGTGGTTTTGCTCAGCATCTTCTGTTGGCACATGCACAAAAAAGGGCGCTATACTTCTCAGAAGTGGAAATACAACCGGGGCCGACGGAAAGATGACTACTGTGAGGCGGGAACCAAGAAAGACAACTCCATCCTGGAGATGACAGAAACCAGCTTTCAGATTGTCTCCTTAAATAATGATCAACTCCTTAAAGGAGATTTCAGACTGCAGCCCATTTATACCCCAAATGGGGGCATTAACTACACAGACTGCCATATCCCCAACAATATGCGATATTGCGGTGTGTCAGACCTGGAACACTGTCATACGTGATAGTGAAGGGCAATGCAGGACATCTACAACTAGGAACAGAAACTCAGAGGGAGGAAACAAAATAAACCTGCTCACACACAAAGAAACAAAAATTACATTTGATAAATGTTACACAGATGCATTTGTGCATTTGAATACTCTGTAATTTATATGGTGTACTATATAATGGGATTTAAAAAAAGTGCTATCTTTTCTATTTCAAGTTAATTGCAAATGGTTTTGTAACTTTTTGCTTTTTAAATCTTAAAAAAAAATATAGCTGAAGTACTGTACAGGGTTGTACAATAAGAACCCAATGCCATGGCAAAGGAAAGAAATGCCTCATTCTTCAGACATTAACCATTTTGATTTTGGAGCTTTTTTTGAGGAATACTGGTTCATACATCTTCCACTAGTTAGAAGATAAGTTGAAAGGAGACTAACACCAGAAATTTCTGAGTAGAACCAGGTGTCAGGAGGAATACAAATTAACATCCTCTGTGGCTGATAATATTGGAGTAACTTCTGTTAAAACGTTATTGGTCAGTTTTTGCTGCCTCTGTACTTTTTGGTTCCAGTCAGAGCAGGAAATTGTGACCTTTGTACTATCAAACAATATGGATCTCTCTGTTCTTTATGTTAACTTGTTTCAGGATGCTCATCACACATTTTTCCCTCCTCACAAAGGCTGGTATTGGAATATTGAAAACAAAAGATTTGTTTGCCCTTAAGTTCTTGTCAAAATCAAGATGTTTGAAATATATGTATGTATTTGTGTGTGTGTGTACACACACACACACATACATACACATTAGCTTTTGTCAGAATTTCTAGTCTACAATCCAGATTTTTTTTCTTTTGTTTTCTCCTAAAACATATTTCTTAAGATCTCAAGCCTAGCCACTTTATACCCTAAATCTAACCAATCCTTTTTTGTTACAAAAGTCCAAAGGGATCTGATATATTGGCCAGTATCTTAATTCCAATTACTTAAAAGTGTATACAAAAGATGTTAAAGTTGCTGAAAGTACTCCCTTTGCCATTTCCCATTTTCACAATATTCCTGGATAGTTCTGTTGCCTAAGTTAGTTTGCTCCAAGAAAGAGAAAGCAAACCCTGTGGGAGCATTAAAATAAACACTCATAAAGTGTTCTGAGATTTTTCCACGGGGGGGGGGGGATTGTGTCTAAATTAAAATTTAAGTTGGACAAAAAATAACATTTCAAGAAAACAATCTGTTTTAAAAAATGCAGAATTTGTGGTGCTTATTACCACAAGTCCATTCTGTATCCATTGACAATCCCACTTTTATAGTACAAATACTTGCATTTGGCATTTGAAGCTCCCATAATACTCCTGATTTTGTCTGATTTCCTTCCAGTGTTTATTTGAGGTTTTTGTTCAGTTCTGCATCTTTGCAAGTAACATCCTGGGAATGTATGCTATACAGTCCCTATTTTTTTTAAAAAAAAAAATGAGAACAAAGCAAAATAAACCCCACTCTCCTTAATTATAGAGGAGCTTGTATAGGAATAGCCCTGGTGTAGAATACAAACTATCTATGGACCATCATAACTCTATGGAGAACCTGGTGTGGCTCCTAATATCCTAAAATCCACTAGTGGTAGACTAATTAACACTTTTCTCCAAGCATATAGACATAGTTTGGAGGAGAAGTACCTCCTAAGTTCACATGGTATTGAGGGCTCAGGCCCATCACTACTTACAGAACACCATGCAATAGTTTGCGTATGCTGGGGAGGGGGCTTCCATACCCACTGTGAGTATAGCATACATACCAGGGTCTAGTGCAGAGATGAGGATCCTTTTTTTTTTTTTAATTCCAACTCCCATGGACCTTAGGTAGCATAGCTGATGGCATGGGAACACATGGCTGTGGTTCATCAATGTCCTGAGGATGACTGGTTGCTCACCTCTGGTCTAGTGTGACCTTCATCTAATATTTTTTTTTGCTTGCTTCAAGACTTGCACCCCATCCCACTTCTTCTTTTCTAATTCAAGTCACTACCTGCTCTCAAGGTTTGAATACCCATATGATCCCAAAATGTATGGTAATGGAGCACACAAGTATCAGTCAGCAAACCAATTCAAATAAAACATTCCTTGATATATATATATATATGTTTTTGTGAGTGATGGGAGCTTTTCCTTTAAAATGAAGGAAAGTCTTCTGAAATCAAGAAGAACCCACACAAGTTATCATCTCAATAAGAAAAAAAAATCAAAAATTTCCCAAAATATAAGTTGGGAGACTGGAATTGCTTAATGTATTGAGCTGAAGGGCCCAGGAAGTAAGGAAAGGTGTCAATCATTTCTCTTCTTAGTCTACTCCAGCTCTTATTCACCAGAAGACATGACTGTGCACACAGCTTCTTCAATTGCTTGACAACATTCATTCTCCATCTGAGGAGATGGATCAGCACTTTTGTGTATGATGGCAGAGTACAATCATTTCCTGAATTATGTCCCTTCCCACCCAACACCTTTTATAACCACATTTTGAATTTCCATTCTATATTCTGTATATTTGCTATTTTCTCCAGCTATAACAGGTATTTTAGGCAACCTGTATGGCTACTGTAATAGTGAAGTCACTGAACCTTTGCTAAATAAAAGGCTGCCGTATGGTTTGAAATGGTGTAATTTTAGCTAAAAAAAAACTTTATCCAAAATGAGGTTGTTTTTGTTCTTTTGGCTATGCAAATTGCCTCTTGAAAGATGGAAATTCATTGTATATATTACTCTGTATGAATTCCCATAATGGCTAGAAACAAGATGGATATACATATATTTATGGGGAAGATGGTTTGGAGGAAAAGAAAAACCTTTTCTCCCTCTCTTTTTATATTAGAACCCAGGGCTCATCTAGTGAAGTGGGGTGTTCGGAAATTTAGGACACACAAAAAGAATTCTCTCTTCACACAGGGCAAAGACAAACTCTTAAATTCATGACTGGAAGATAAGTGACAGCCACCCACCCCCATTTAAATGGCTTTCAAGCAGGCTAGATAATGCCATGGAGGACAGGACTGTCAGTGGCTACAAGTCAGGATGGCAGTTGCTGGAGAACAGTGGAAAGAAGAGGCTGTTGCCATCAGATCCTTCTTGTGGGGTTTCCAGAAGCATCAGAATGATGGAAAACAGGACCTGGACTAGACTACAGGCAGATTCCTCTTGCATCTTTATGCATCACATTTTTTAAAATAGAAACCAGAGAATGATGTGTGTGTGCTATCAACTAACAAAAGGCAGAATGTATATTGTGGGATCTGGGAAGAGATGGGGCACACACCTCCATTTATAGTAGATGTATAAGAAAGGAGAAAAAAAAGAAACAGATGTATAATGAAAATATACAACAAAGTTGGGATAACTTCTTCCCTCCTAGTGATCTCAGTGTTTGGAATAAGAAAGAGGTTCTGTCTCTTTCAGCCATGTGGTAGTTGACAGCATAGATATCCGCAAAATTCAGTGGTAGAAATTCATGACAAAGCTAGCCCTATCTGCATAACTTTTTTTTCTTGCCTTGGTTGTTCTACAGCATGGGGAGATGATGGGGACTAGCACCTACAGAGAGATACTATTACTGTTTTACGGGATTTATTTGATTTTCAATTGAAAAGCGGACGAGCATAATTAGTAGATTCTTTCCAGGTAGTGGTTTTATTTTGAGACCTTCTGTTTCATAATAGTGCTCTGATTTAGCTTTTGGATTGAAATTGGACTATGGCATTTATGAGCCATCAATAAAAAATATATTTCCATGGTAGTCCTAAACACACCACACAAAAGATATTCAGCCTGATATTAAGGAGGAGTGTGTGTACCTTAGCTCCCATTTATAAACTATCCACAGACAAATTCAGTCTATGCATATTATGCAAGTTAACGTAACATAAGAAGAGGACAGACTACTCTTAGATGATTTACCATAATTTATGAATCAGTGGCAGTTGGTACATTTAATGGCTGAGAGGAAAATTTTCACTCAACATTACTGTTGCTAATTATACGCATAACCCTTGGGCCACCCAAGAGCAAAGTCCGTACATTATGAAGGGTATTCTTATTTGTCTGTTTCTCACCCACAAAACCTGGGAACAAATATTAATGGGGTGACTTACCAGATCAGGAGTATATCAATCATATTGTTCTTCACTTTTGAGTGTGAGGTATTTCAGAGGTTCCAACATTTTATTGATATGATGAGCATAGTTTCAACATTCCAACTGATGCTTGGATCTGAACAAATGTCTAGAGAAAACCCATTGTGATAACAGTTTCCTGCAGAGATCCATACCCTTTACTGACCCATTTCCAGGGCTTAACATCCTGAAGGAATGTGAAAAGTTTGAGTCATTTCTGGCCATTACTTCTGCCTTCTTGTCCATCTGTGTTCCCACTGCCAATCGTCTTTGCTTTTTGGGACATCCTAGCTCCCACTGAAACACATTCCCAGAATGTTGCCAGGTCTTCAGATGAATTTTCTCAGGGCACTCACACTGACATCTCTGCTCTATAAATCTTTAGGAATTACAAAGTTGGGGTCATGTACACAACTCATATCCCATAACTGTCCTTGGTATAATAAGTCAAATGCAATAATATAATAACAGTTAATACTTTTAATCCACTAACCTAGGTAGATCATCTACTCTGAAACATGATCAAGTCCCAAGTTCCAAGCAAAATAGACCAGTTGGATCACTAAAATGTACATAAGCATTGCCTTATGATTCCTCTTGGGAAAGCTGGTGTCTATTCTATTCTGTGTCTATTCAGTCTCTACCTGTTCAAATGGGGTTTGCAGTTTAGGGAGGAATCTTTAGAATTCTCAGCCAGAGAGCTCTTTGGCCTCAGGAAACTACAAACACCAAAATTCCACAGAATGTTGAAAGTGGAATAATAGCACTATAACACTGTAGTGCAGAAAGGCCCTAAGTCATCCACAGTCTTTTTTCTTTAAAAAATATTGCAGTGAGCTCTTAAACAATATTTATTTACTTCTATTAAAATATTTATATACCAACCTATATCACAAACTATTTTGATACCATTTGATGTTATTACAAATTTGCCCTATTACAGTGTTGAGGTGCCATTTCCTAACTTCTCCTGGTGTCCCTTATGCATTTCTATAACTGGAAGGGGAATGATTCTTACCAGAGGGAGGTAACTATGGGGGGTGGCAGCAAAATGAGGGCATTGCCTCTCCTATTAAGATTTTCCTACTCCCAATTAGGAGAGCCAGCATGGTGTACCGGCATGAGCATTGAACTGTCACCCTTCAGACCAGGGTTCAATTCCCTGCTTGGCCATGGAGACTCACTGGGTAACCTTGGTTGATCACACACTCTCAGCCCCAGAAGACCCCATGATAGGTTAACCTTAGGGTCACTGTAAGTTGGAACGGACTTGAAGGCACACAACAACACCTCCAACTATGCCCAATTTCTAGCTTTGCAGTAGCTTAACATTTCAGTTGAGCTGTTAGAAATGACATCGAAATAAAAAGGCAGGCAATGTTACCAAGGGGATTCAAGCAAAGTAAAGATAAGAACTCTTGGTGTGAACAATTTTCTGTGTCTCACTTCCCAGAGAAGAAGAAATTTTGGAACTGAAGGAAAATTTCATTTGGTGCAACAGAAATCTTACTGCTTCATTTTGATTCCATAGCTACACCCCAGCTTATGTCAGTGTTCTCCTTGAAAAAAAGTGTTGTTTTTTTCCTCCTTGATCTTCTGACAGATTTGTCAGTTCAATGGGAAGTTTGAGCATTCTAATGATACCGAATTTTGGTCCAGTGGGTCCTCCTCTCATGCAACCTCTGCGTACAGGAATGAAAGTTTTTGTAAAGTGTAGGCTTCCATTATAGTAAATAGACACAGCAGGCATGTTGCTGTGCAGGCAACAGGTACACACACATCACATTCATTGACTATAAAGGGATGCAATACTTCATATTTTTTGTTTTATGTGAGGGTTCCTGGAATGGAACCCCTGCATATACAGAAGGTGCACTGTACTACCATGTAGACATAGTACTGTCATTTAGACAGATTCTCATGAAATATTTTATTCTTGGTTTTTAACAACAATCAATTCTTCCTTCAAAGATTCAGAATATGAGAAGCCTAAGTTATTACTCCAGTTATAGCTTCATACTTCTTCCACTAATATCTCTGTGGAACCAAGACTGACGTCCCAAGATATAGATCAGAGAAAGTTAATAAGAGTATAAATGATACAAATCCCAGACAACTTGAAAAGCCTTAGGAATCCCCCTTAGGATAACAGTAGTTGTCTATGCTTTGTTGAATGTAAAGGTATCAGTAATCTTTATCTGCTTGAAAGAATGTTCAATGGATGGAATATTACTCTCAAAAAGTTCTTTTTATGGGAGAAGGAAGTCCCATAGGTAGCAATTCTGTTAAGAATAATGAAGGTGTAACAAGGTGGCTGTAAACACAAGAACCTGGAAGTTCTAGTATCACCAAACTTGGTGAATCACACAAACACAGAAGAAATCTAAGCCTTTCTATGGGACAAATTTGTCCTTCCAAAGTACATTAACTTACCCCAAATGTTTGCCATCTCCTGTTTCATCTCTACCATCTAATTCCAAAGAAATACATATCCATTTCATGCAAGAAACAAACAAGTTACCTTGATTCAAGGACTCATCAGGAAAGAGAATTCATCTCCGTCTGTCACAACACCATTATTTTACAATTATCCAGATAATTAGGCAGATGGAGGAATGTAACTATATAAAAAAGTACCAATGACCTTCTATTGGAAGACACACAAGACATATTTTCCAGTGATTGAATTAATATGGAGTTTCTTCCTGAAGAATGTGGCCAAGCTCATTTGATTCCTCATATTTTTAGTTTTATAGATAGTGATGACTGTAACAGATGTATTCCAGCCCTGGATTGAGATTTCTAATGTTTTAATATATCTGCCTTCAAGGAACCCTTTCTATGTTAACACTTGCACATTGGTCGTGGAAGACATGAAAGATGCCTTGTTCAATATTCTGGTCATGTTTTAGGATTGATACTTTAGTTCATTATTGACCAGAGTTTTTGGGCTTCACAAACATGCTGTGGGAGCTAAGCTACAACCAATATTTCACTATGGGTTTGTGCACAAGAAAAAGCAATAGTGGCCATGAAATAATCTTACAGGACTCCAGGATAAAACCCCAAAGGAAAGTTCCCTGAAATATTAACTTTCCTAGAACACATTCATGCTTCAATTCCATGGGATTTTAATCCTAGTTTGTTGGTAAAGGTCTGCATAATATCTTCTTTCCTTCTTTTATTCTCCTAACTAGATTTTGACACAGTTATATAAGTGCTCTGAGATCTATGTTGCATAAATGAAAAGTAGAAGCAGTCACATCTAGCAGGCAAGATCCAATCTAGATGCTATGATTCCCCTGTGGATGAGATCAAATAAAAGCCTTTCTTCTAAATCCTACAGAGGGAATTACAACTGATTAGTTTTCTCTCTCTTTTTCTTCTCTTAGAAAGAAGGTACAGTAGAAAGCATTATTGAAGGAAGGGTCAGGAGATTCTCAAATGGTTCTAGAGAACAAGCAAATGAAGCCGCTAAAGAGTAATATGTAATGCACCAATTAACTAAATAATCATGTAGATTACATGTGTAAACATGGGAATTAGCAATGGAGCAAACCTCAGTTTGAATTGTTGCTTTGAAACTATACTCCTGTCTATTTGGGAGAAAGCTTTATATTTAGATGACTATTATTAAGAGTTGGCTCATTGCTTTCCTAAAACATATACACAAGTGTGTGCACAAAATGTGCACTTTTGATTTATTGAAACTCAATCCCATTTTATGTTGTTTCTGCCTCACAAGAACTATTCAAGTCTTATTCATCAGAAACCATTGGCTAGAATTCATGACTGCAGTTACAAACGCATAAGCTAAGCCATTTCCGTCCTACACTGTTATAGTGCTATTATTCCACTTTCAACATCCTGTGGAATTATGGGGTTTGTGGTTTATTGAGGCCAAAGAGCTCTTTGGCTGAGAATTCTAAATGCCCCTCCCTTAACTGCAAACCCCAGGATTCCATAGGATGTTAAAGGAGAATAATAGCACTATAACAGTGCAGTGCAGAAAGGGCGCTACAATTACACATTCATAACTGGTTTGTATTCACAGTCCCTACATATTCAATAGTGTAGGGAATACATAGGGGTTGTAATAGGGATGTGGCCTTGTGGTGAGTTGGACTCAGCTGACTGATGTTTCCACCCTCTCACTGGTATGAGAGGGAATTTTGACATGGCTCCTGCTTCTGTCATGCCAGAGGTTGCTTTTTTTTGGGGGGGGGGGGTGGAAACATCAATCTGCTGTATCCTGATTGACAGAAGAACAGACTTATCACTTGCAGTGGCTGCTGTCCAGTCAGTTTGGATTGGTTTGATGGAAGTTACATAAGCCATTTCTGCCCTACACTTATAGTGCTATTATTCCACTTTCAACCTCCTATGGAATCCTGGGGTCTGCAGTTTAGGAAGGGGCCTTAAGAATTCTCAGCCAGATTGCTCTTTGGCCTCAGGAAATGACAACTCCCAGAATTCCACAGGATGTTGAAACTGGAGTAGCAGCACTGTAACAGTGTAGTGCGGAAGTGGCCGTAGCTGAGTAGCTGACCTACAATTACAGACAAATCTCTTGCTGGATCATTGTTCTTTTCTTTTCTTTTCTTTTGATGGTCAGGAGCTTCACCAAGAATAAATAAAGACTTCTAAGGATCGGTGTGATTTCTGAAATGTTCTGAGTCCTTTGTCACTACTTTTGCGATGCAGAGGACAGAAAAGACACACTAACACACAATAATGCTTTCTAGTCTTATCAATGCTTTTTTTCACTTTCCTTGAAATTGCTTAGATGTTTCTTCTGAGAGAGAACCACAAAGTTTATCTCATAATGTAACCTCCAATTTCCCCTTGACATTTTCCTTTAGTTCAGATTTGGTAGTAGCTTTATAATGAAATAAACTAAATGTCAAGTGCTGCTGATCCTCATGTGTGATAAAGACTTTGTATGCCAAATGCCACCTATATGAATGTCTTTCCCCAGACCACTTCATGGCTCTATGAATGTGCTAGATGGTGCCAATGAGATAAACCTAATAGCCTAAATTCAGCTCTTAGTTCCAATAAAAGTAGACCCACTTAATGAAATAATTTTACTTATGTGTTGACTCATATTAAGCAATTGACTCAGTGGGTCTAGTTTAGTTGAGACTAACCAATAGGATTTCAGGGCACTGAATATTTTCTTTTATTCACATGATGTCTCTACCATTTCATTGACTGAAGACCTATTTGACCATCCAACAAATAAAACCACTTTGAAAAGGTACCAATAGCAAGTCTGAGATTAGAGATTCCAGTTCCAATTGTAATATTTTCTAGTCTCAACCAGATTCATTTGCTAGTTTCAACTAGAGCAGACTCATAGAATCAATGGAACATGGCAAATCGATATGTAAGTTTCATTGATCCAGTTAAGACTGTGTTCATTGGGTCCAAATGATTTAGGTTCCAAATGTTAGTGACACTGATAAACAAGTATAAACTTTGAGAGTACGAATAGTATGCTTTCCTTATGACATTGAACAGCAGGTTTAGCCACAAGTTTTGACACTGGAATGGTTAAATGACTGCTGAAGCTATTGTTTAACACATTGTAAAACATTTTTAACAAAAAGACATTTAAATTGCTCTTTAGAACATAAAAATAATGAACTGACACATGGTATATTATAAAAGCTGCACTAAAAAAAGAAGTAAAGCAGGAATAAGTGCCATACACGCACAAAATCAGAACTGTGTCAATATCCAACAAATGCTCTGTCTTATCTTCCCACTTTTTCAGAACATTGTCCTTCTAAAACCAAAGGGGAGAGGACAATTGCACTCATTGTAAAGCCAACTGTGTTTTCCCTAAACCAGAGGGGATCTGACCCTGGGAGTCCAAAGCCTTCCACAATCTACATTCACCACATCACCTTCACACGGCTTTTTAGTGGGTTTCTAGTCAGAGTTCTGATGGTGGGAAAAGCAACAACTACGGATTTTGGTACTCCTGCACAAGGAGAAGCTCCTACAGGTTGGCCTCTCATGACCTTCCATCTCCAAGTAACCCCCTACACATAAGAAGTTAATCTAAAGTGCATTCCTTTCTTGGATATGGAGGGGTTAGGACTATTTTTAAAATACAATAATGACTGGCAATGTTGTTACTCCCCCAGTCATGTAAGAGGTACAATTTATTTGCTACTTTTAGTATTTATTTTGGATGGAGGAGTTAAGAGTGCTTTGATGGATCATATTAAGGGATCTCACATTAAGGGCTCACATATGTGTGCATCCATGTACACACTTCCATCCATTTTCATACTTTCTAGTAATTTTTTTGAAAAAAAATCTAAAAATTAGTAAAAACTAGAGAAAAATGTAACAAGACACTTGTTGCTCTAGATCCCGAGCTCCACCACTATTCAAGTTGTTGTCAGATGGTGGAAATTGCTTCTTTGTCCCCATTTTCTCCTCTGCTGTATAGCAGCCTTCAGGGCACTGCTAGGCAAAGCTCTATCCAACCCTTGCTTTGCTGCAGAGGTGCACCCAGGCACACTCTAGCTTCCCTTGTATGATCAGGGAGTACAGAACAGACTCTATCTCCCCCACAAAGCTACAAGCAGAACACTTCCTGGTGGGCTCTTGCAGCAAAGTTATGACCAGAGGACAGAGCTCTGGCCAAGATCTCCCCAGTTGCTGCATGATGATACATGTCAGATTCAAAGTACACATTAAAGGGAATTGCAAATGACTCCTTTTTGCAGTGGTGTTTTTCTGGAAATATGTGTTTGATCAAGCAGTCTTGCAAATCAGTCCAATGATCATTTTCAAAGCAAAGCACACTGAATGCAAGTGATGCAGTTGAGGATAATCACATGCTATGACAAATAGATGTCTTTCACCTCTTGAGAAAGCACCTTTTCCAAATATGTGCTAAAAGTATCACCTAGTTTAACCCTGAGCAGTATCTACAAAGGGTTATAACAAATTTTGTCAAGCCTTTTGTTGTGATGGTGGTGGTTCTTCAAATCATTTCTGACTTATGAGGTGAACAGGTTTTTCTTGGCAAGATTTGTTCAGAGGGGGTTTCCATTGCTGCCTTCTGATGCTCTGACAGTATGTCTGATTTGGACAAGGTCATCTAGTGGGTTTTTCAAGACTGAGGATTCAAACCACAGTCTCTGAGTCCTAGGCCATTTCCACCCTACACTGTTATAGTGCTATTATTCCACATTCAACATCCTGTGGGGTTCTGGGGTTTGCAGTTTACTGGGCCAATGCAGAAATGGCCCTAGTCTCAAACCAGTGCAGCATGCTTGCTCATTACCAGGAGTGAGGAAATGTTAAAACTCAAGTATTAAGAAATCTAAACCCTCTACAAGGGAAAAGTATTTTGAAATATAATACAAACACTTGTTTTAAGAAATGGTCTATGAGTCATATGATTGCTACTAGAAAATCTTGGTTTCTATCTCCTGATTCTCCACTTAATATAATCAAATAGGAGGTGGTGAAGAAGTCCTCTACTTGAGTCACTAAAAATGTACATCAGTCGGAATAGACAGTACATGGCTAGATGAACCAGTGATCTAATTCCATTACTAAATAACTTTCTGTATTTATATGGCTGTAGAACTGGTATGAGAAACCTAAAGCACTCCAGATTAGACTTCAGTTGTCATTGTCCCCAAGCTACCATTTCAAGTGGTTGGGGGAAGTTGTAATCCAGCAATGTCTGCTCAGGCAAACACATCTTCCCAGGCCGGGATTAGATAATGGAATTTAGATGTAGAACAAATTATTGGTGTGTTTCTGTGTGTGTATGTGTGTGCATGTAGTGGGTATCGGAGATTCAGGGCATCTTAAAAACTAATACATGTATTACAGAATAATATTTCATATGCCAGACCTAACTTCAGTAAGTGTATCCAGCTTTTACATATTATCAGGTTGAAAACACAGTGACATCAAAATACTATAAAGCTGCACAAAAGAAATCTTTAATGTTTATTACACTGATATTGAAATCCAGCTGTTTTCAGATGTTAAAAAAAAAACCAATGTGTGCAAGGGTCTCACTCTATTTATTCTATTGTAACAGCAGAAAAGTAACTTTGGTACTTGCTCCATTGAAATGAATATAGGAGGCATTATTGGTGAGTATTTCCATGTGTGCACTGGAGATCCAGGGTAGATTGCTTGATGGGGTTGTTAACCTCCACCCTGGGACTGTAAATCAATGTCTAGAAATCAAAGACCTCCAACTGATACATTTGAACATTTCCAGCAAAAATTTGTAAAAATTGTTATGGTGCCTTTAAGTCATTTCTGACATATGATGATGCTAAAGCAAACCTGTCATGAGTTTTCTTGGCAAGATTCCTTCAGAGGAAGTTTGCCCTTGCTTTCCTCTGAGGCTGATAGAATGTGACTTGCCCTAGTTCAGCCAGTGGGTTTCCGTGGCTGAGCAGAGATTTGAACCTTGGTCTCCAAAGTCAGAACACTACACCATGCTGGCTGTCAACATATACACAAACACACACTAATTACTACTCGTATGAGAAGGCTTACTACAACTGCCATGTTATTATTAAAACACAATCCTTTGGAATCAAGTCCCAATGAGTTCAGTGGATGTTAATAAATAAAGTGTTGGATCCAACTCTGCTTGTCCACCAGTGGCACAAGACAGCATGTGGAGTGGATTTTGCCTATCCCTGCAATCCACCCTACATCCCCCATTCCCATACTGATATAAAAGGAGAGTGATTTTCAGAATCAAAGGCCCTTTCCGCAGCTTACTTTGTCCTGACATGGGCATGCGGGGATCACACGAGCAGCCTCTTGCGAGAGGCACTCGTGTCCCCTCTGCTTCTTCTTTGCAGCAGCTCCCTGCTGGCCACCAGGAAGCATGAGGGCTCTGCCTTTTCCTTACGCAGGATAGCCTGGTACTTTCCCAGGCTGCGCTGGGGGAGGAAGTGCGAGGGCTGTGTCTTTGGAGGCTCCACACGCAAGGTAAGTGCGTGTGAGGCCCTGGAGTGACACACGATTGTGCATCATTTTTGTCAAGAAGCCAAAAATGATATATTGTGTGATCGCCACCTACTGGCTCTGGCAGCATCGCGCAATTGCGAGGACATCATGTGCAACGGTCCTCGCAATCGCATGACGCTCCAGAGGCCCTTTCGCATGTGAAATTGTGTGCGAAAAGGGCCAAAGTTTGAGAGTGCTCACAGTGGAATGCAAGAAAGAGAGAAGGATAAGTCTTTTTGTGCAAGTGGAACTCTGATTGGATAAAGGAAGAATAAGAAGAATATGGCAGCAGTGTGAAGAGAAGGAAGAGGGGAAGCCTGACTTTGTGAAGGTCTTCCAAACCAAGGCTCTATGAGAAGTTTGGCTTGGAAAATTATCTGTGCATAGCCAGTTTTCCAAGCTGCCACTCCTATAGTATCTTGGTGACTTCTCTCCCTGCTTCTTTCTCCTATTCGTTTATATCCCTTTCTTCAAATAATGGGATTCAAGGCAGCTAACAACATATTTAAAAACAATGCAGATTAAAAACTACACAAAAACATTCATAAAAGTATATATATAAAAGTTGTTTTAGAAGCAATTAAACAGTTCATAAAATTTAAACATTAAAAACCTTAAAATTCATGAAAAGACATTAGGCATTCATGAACTAGGTATGTCACAGCCAGCAGTTCTGGCCTCCTGTTGCTACCAAACCAGTTCTCTCCTACTTGTGTAACCACAGAGGTTGCCAAAACAGTCAGGACATGCTATATTCTGTGAGTAATTTGCCACAGTGGAGTCCTGGCCAATGTTTTGTATTTAAGTCCCATTACTTAACTTTGGCTAGATCATGCCCCAGGCATTCTTCTGAATTAGCAGCTATTTTTAATAAACGAATAAGTAAATAAATAAACAAATAAATAAAAGTTACATGATAAACCTAAACTTTGTTTGCCAGAGCCCAGCAAACATACTGGCACTAGATCATTGATCATTATTTTTCTGTGTATTTTGAGGGTTCTTATTATTAGGAGTTTATGAACAAATCTCCATTTTCCTGTGCATATAGAAAACCATTGTACAACAAGCCATGAAGAAAATTTGAGTTTTGTGTATGTTGTATGTGTAGACCAATCTCGGTCTATATACTATATATATCTGTGACTGTCATAAGTTGCACAGAAATAAATCTTTCAATTAGGTATATCTTTATTACTCACACATGCCTTTGCACTCAAATCTAACACTACAAAATTCACTTTAACATTCCAAACAGGAATGGGGCTAAGCACAATGTATTATGAATTTGCTTCTGCAAGATCCATTGAAATGCTGAGGAGCTTGTGCTGAACTTCTCTGATCAATAGTATTTTTATTCTTTATTCCTGAAACTTATAGATTGCCTTTCCACAATTCAGAGCACATGGTGATAAACAAAACTAAATAAAATACTACATATGTAAAGACATGACAATGAAGAAACCAACTGGAAAGTTATAATAAGAACAAGAGTGAACTCATATATCGTAAAATCCAGAGAACAGATCAATCAACCAAATAGCACCATAGCTAGTTCAAATCTGATTCTCTGAAAGTTCTACACAGAGTAAAAGTTTTCACTTGGGCTTTACTGAACAATCTGAAATTTGAAGATTTACTTTAAAAAACAGCATGGTTTATAATGAGCTTACCTAGGGAATAACATTTATAATGTGGTTACCTCCGCATAATTCAAGTTGCTTTAGGTGATCTTTTAGATGAACACAGACATTTTCAAATTGCTTCTTCTCAACAAATGGGATTCTTTCAATGGAATTCTTCTTGCAGTTTGTGATTGGGCAGACAGAAGTGACTTTGTTGTGTTCTGGTGTTCCTTGACAAGGGGAAGTCTGCATTCTGGGAAACCAATGACACCATGGATGTTGCTTCAATGACATCATCTAATCCATAAAGGCCTCAGAGTGATAGAATCTCCACTACCCATCCCACAAGTCTAACTGGAGTTCAGTGTGTTTGAACCAGATCTGTGGCTAAACTTTGATGACCCATGGCTCAAATAATCCCTAAAGAGAGACTTACTTTATTTCTTTATAACATTTAACTGCCACCTTTCTCTTCAGATAATATACTGAAAATCCATCAGCTAACTTGACATATGACATTGAAATGAAAAGAGAAAAAGAGGATGAAAGAGGCAGGAGAGCACAGCTAACCCGAAATGTGCAAGAGTCTTTGAACTTCCTGTATGAAAATCTCCTATATGTTTTGCATCTATTCTAGAAATCTGCAATATTTTGCATTGTCTTGCTCTGTTCCCTTTCTTCTCTGAACATACATCCTAGTGCTCTCAAAGTATACCTAGTTTACTCACTTACCTAGTTCTTTCACTTAAAAGCCACAGTATTTTTTTTCCCTAACTGGAAATTCTGAATTTTTGACCTGCTATCCTCTTTGTGAAAAGCTTTTTATATGCACCTTTTCATTTGCTAACAATAAAAAAAAGAAGAAGAAGAACCTGAATCCCATTTTATCTGGGAAATGTTTTGAAGACATGAGGCACAATGCATACCATACAATAGTATATGGCATTACTCAGAGAATAGGAAAAGAAGAGATTCTATTTCATGTAGCAGAGCAGAATTGGAAGAAATATTGCCAGCTGATTTTGGGTACAACTCTTCAGCTCCCTTAGCAAAATGGACCTATTTATTTTACTATGACACTTCAGGGAAACTATCTGTAAAAGTAACAGTGACAAGAGGCTTTGTGGAGAAAACAGTGACCATTTGACTAGGGAATCAAGCCCATTCTTTCTCCTTCTTTGACACACCTCCTTGTAAAAAAAATAAAATAAAATCCAGAACATCTATACTAATGATCCCATTACCATACAGACACACAATTGCTGATGTTCAAAGGATTATTGTCTGTCTATTCTACAGAAACTGATGGTGGCAAAATCTTCATGGCTGATTTGCAACAGTAATATTTTGTGACAGACCATCTGGATTTCATAGAATCATAGAAGCATAGAGTTGGAAGAGACTACAGAGGCCATCCAGGCCAACCCCCTGCCATGCAGGAACACACATCAAAGTACTCCCAACAGATGACCATCCAGCCTCTGTTCAAAAATCTCCAAAGAAGGAGATTCCACTACACTCTGAGGCAGCATATTCCACTGCCACACAGCTCTGACCATCAGGAAGTTTTCCTGTAATTTGAATCCATTGCTTCTTGTCCTAGTATCTGGAGCAGTGGAAAACAAGCCTGTCTTCAATATGACATCCTTTCAAATATTTATCATGTCCCCTGTTAACCTTTTCTTTTGCAGACTAAACATACCCAACTCCCTAAGCCACTCTTCATAGGGCATGGTTTCCAGGTCACCCTCCTCTGGATATGTTCTAGCTTGTCAGTATCTTCCTTTGGTGCTTTTTATTGCACAGAACATGTAATCTGACTTTCCAAAATGTTTCACAAGTCTTTTCAGGCATCTAATGAGGTGGAAACCATACAGCTATCTAAGTCTTCCAGCAACATGAGATAGTTTCATAATCTTCGTCATCCTACCATGTACAAAACATACAGCACACTGCCAGATTTAGCACACATCAACAGCCAGTGTGAAGTCAGGGCTGGCCCCAAATGTTTTGCTAGCTGAGGCAAAGAACAAGAATGCCCTCCCTTTCCATGTACAGGAAAACTAGGGGAGCAGTTCAATTTTAGCATTATTTGCACAATGTTTTCCACCACACTTGACGGCAGCAAATTTTTGAAATGCACAGGCAATGTGATATGTAGTAGTGTGTCCTCCAACAGAAAAAAATACCCAAGGTGCAAAGGAAGACTGCTTGGGACTCACTATTGCCCAGAAATTGCTGGCTTTTTGCCGTAATAATAAACTTGTACTTGTACTATTGCCCAGAATAGCTGTCCTCTAAGTTAGTTGCTCTCCCTCTGCTCCTCCTCCTCCTTCTCCTTCTTTTATTTATTTTTATCCTGCCTGCCTTTCTCCTGACATTGGGACTCAAGGAGGCAAACATTAAAACAGTACAAGTTAAAACATACAGAAAAGAATAAGTATAGATTAAAAAACAAACAAACAAACAAACACTTTATAGAGTCGAAAACATTAAATGTTAACATTCAATACATTAAAATACATTAGAAACAGTACAAACCTTAAAAACAGAGTAATACACATTTAAAAGCCCAAACCTATCAATTTATAGAAGTCTGACAGCACACAAATGTTTTAGCCTGCTGTCAGAAGAAGGTCGGGGTATCTTTCTGCTCTGTGTGTCCTAACTGGTCCTTTGAATGGACTTACCTTGATTCTTCTGTAAAAGGTGGTTAGACATACACCGGAGGATCCCATTTCAAGCAGTTTTTGCATGAGTGTAAGTTAGTAGGGTGACTAGTAATATGACTAGGGCCATTATCACACTATTATTCCACTTTCAACATCCTATGGAATCCTGGAGGGGCCTCAAAGGCCCCTCCCTAAACTGCAAACCCCAGGATTCCATAGGATGTTGAAAGTGGAATAATAGTGCTATAACAAGCTAGCGCGAAATTGGCTTAGGACTTATTCAGTCACATGTTGCTCCTGTATTGTTTATGTATTCCTTCTTTTGTAATACAGTTCAGTACCACTTTTCATCTCTGAAAAAGAACCCCCAAGGTGTTCTACAAAACTGACATCCGTACATTAAAAAAAGGCACAAGAAAACAAACGCGTGAGTAAATAAGATTAAAATATGTGAAAACCTGATGTGTGAACAATTGCTTAAAGGGTAAAAAAGAAGAAAATAAGGAAATCTGGGAATATAATTTACATCCCTAATTGCCCCCTTCCCCTCTTCTCATAGATGATGTAATATACCTGAGTTAACATTTTTCACACCTTTTATTGCAGGCCCAGCAATCAGGCTTTGCAGTGGGCACAGACACAAGGAATTCAACTGAATCTTTTCACTTGATCCTGCCAGGCTCCAGGTTGACTCAGCCTTTCATCCTTCCACACATTGGTAAAATGAATACCCAGCTTGTTGGGGGCAATTAGCTAACACATTGTAAACCACTTAAAGAGCACTTAGCTGATAAGTGGCATAGAAATAAGCATGCTATTGCTATTGCTAATTCTAAGTTTGTCATGAAACTACAAAGTTTAGGATCCCCTAGGAAGGGGTGATGGCTATTAAGAGGATATTAAAGCATTATCAAATGTGCAGTGAGGACACATTCCTAGTATTTGTTTTAAAATTAATCTTCTATTTTGCTAATTACTACATTTCCTCTGCTTCTTTGTTCCTTCCACAGGGTTACACAAATTCATAAATGTGACTAGGCTATCAAGATTTGTTAGCTATATTAGTAGTAATTAGCTCTTCCATATTAAGAGACACATGCCTAAAGCTTGAAGAGCTATTTTCTGAACTACAACTCCAAGTTCACATGGTAAGGGGTCATGATGGTGGGGGAAGTCTGGGAGTAGTAGTCCCGAAAGTATCTTTTGTAAGTGCCTCTGACTACTACATGTCAGGAACATAGGCCTTTTCCATACTTTACCTTATCCTGTCGTCCTCTGGTCACAATCCTGGCAGCACCTTTGGTGGGAAGGGAGCACCAGGCCAGCTCGCTGCAGAAGGGAGTGTGAGGGACATGCCTCTTCCTTCCACAGCCCAGCCCATGCTGCGCTGGGGCAGGAAGTGCCTCCATCGCACTTCTGGCCCTTCTGCATGGCAGGTATGTGCGGGAGCATTGCATGATTGGGGGTCATTGACAAAGAAAATCTGTCAATAATTTACCCTGCAATTGGGCTTGCTGGCGACGCAAGAAGGACAAGACTTGTCGAAGTGTCATCGAAGTGTCGTCGCAGTCCTGCTTCTCCCACATCCCCATGCTGGGACGCCATCGTTGTGCGGAAAGGGCCATACAGTGGTTGAAGCCCTGTGGCTTGTGTAAATATCTAGTTCACAGTCTGGGAAACAAGATGATGGACTAAATATTCCCTTGATATGAATGAGCAAGACTTTTATATTTTTATGGCAATCTGATCTAAATGCTATGCTGTTCCATATTTCTGCAGATTTGATACAATATTAATTCTGTGGTTCTTATTATTCCTGAAGTGTTTATACTGCTCCATCATCACACTTTCATGGTATTACAGTATCATTATTCAAATGATCAAGGTGGCAAATACTCATAACACTAGACCTATCTTTGTAGGCATTAATGTTGTTCCCAATTAAGCTGTTCCTATGGATGGAATCCTAAGTAGCCAGTATTCATGGCACACATCTTAAGAGCAGTCAAGTGATTTGTCCTTATGCTTGCTTGCTATTTACATATTCTTCAGACAGTCTTCACAGATTCTGTGTCTGGTAATTTTGAAAATAGGAAAGCAAAATATAAAAAGAAAAGATTTGCAAACGATCTCCATTACCATAGTAGCACAAAAAGTACTGAGTTTATTATGCACCCAGAGCAAGAGATAAGATGTAGATACATTAGTTTCACAGAGGCACTGCCTGCTGTGGCACTTATGGCTCTGTGCAATGAACTTTGTACATGTAACCTCTGCTTTCATGGGCTCACTGGGCTTATCCAGATCAACACCGACACAGATTTGAATTAAACAAGATGGGCACAATTCTGTATCACCTACTTAGTTGCCTGACCACAATAGTTATGTAGCTAAGTAGTCTCTCCCAGCTTGACCCTCTCAGTCCTCACTTACTGGGCAGCAGCCAATGCATGCAAAAGAGTTCTGTTCCCCTGTTGATCATGAAGCAAGTAAGGCCTTTTCTACAGCTTACCTGGGTCTGCAGTCATCCCAGCTTCATCCTGGCGGCGGCTTTGCCAGGATAAGAACATGGACGCCAATGCTCTCTTCTGCACTGGCTCGCTCACTGTAGAAGGAAACATGATGGCCCTGCCTCTTTCTGCCACAGTGCAGCTGGGTACTGTCCCAGGCTGTGCTAGGGCATGAAGCGCAGCCGTTGTGCTTCCAGGGCCTCTACAGATAAGGTAAGTGTGGGTGTGTGGAGGGATGTGGTGCAATCGCCAGTCATTGATGGGGAAAACCCATCAATGATTTGTTGCTCAGTCGCACTGCCTGGAGACAGGAAAAGGATGGGACCACGACAATACCATGCATAAGTGTTGTCATGGTCCTGTTCTTCTCCTGTCTCTATGGTGGGTTGGGAGGGTGGAATGGAAAGCGCCTTACATTACCATCCTCTCCTGTGAGTGATCTCTGGTGCCACAGTCAGAAGCAGGATCCCTGTCACAATTCCCATCACACAGATGTTCCCTTGTAGAAGGAGGAGGAAATGTCAGTCAGCAGCCTCCTGATTGACAGAGGAACTGACCTATGCTGCTTGCAGCAGTTGATGACTGATAAGTGAAGATTGAGGGCTTCTATGGTCTCTCCATTTCCCTAAACTAGTGAACACAAAGGGATCATGAATACAAACCCAGTTATGAATGTGCAACTCTAAGCTATGCATTTGTAACAGCCTTAGTGATTTCTGGCCAGTATCTTTTATTAGAAGAATCACTTTTATATGGAATGGTACAGCAATTGCCCACATAAAGCTACATACACTGGTAGTCTGCTTAACATAATAACCATGCACCCAATGATCCCTTTCGGTCTAAAGAGCCATACAAAATTATTCCTCGCAAAATTTGTTCTCAGCAAGTCCAAGTACCCCTGGATATTCTACTCTGACCAGGAGGTTGTACCTGTTGACCATAGGGCCCCTTTCAACTCTATGAGTCTATCACTATATTATCCTACTGTTGTGCAGAACAATTTTAGACCCAAAGGAATAGGATCAGAACAATAAATTTCACCTTCAAGGACATGGCCCTGCAATGAGAACACAAACTGATGATTTGTTACAATTGTGTCCTGACATCCCTTTCACGAGCAAAAAGCAGTCCCTTCCTTTCCACTTTAGTATCACAACAGCCCTGTGAAGTGGGTCGGGTTAGGAGACAGAAAGATTCACTAGCTCAAGGTCAACCAGTGGATTTCATTGCTCAGTGATCTCATAGATCTCAGTTCAACAGTCTAACCACCATGCCGTGTAGCTATCTACATGGCAATAGTATAGGAGAAAGAAATGAGTCCCCATCTCCTGCTAATTGTGCATGTGTTTGTGTGCGTGCATGTGTGTCCCTATTAATGTAAAATGATGAATCTATTATTACTATTCTTATTCCTATTAATACGTATCTCCCCAGCAGAATAAGGTGACTCAGTTTCCTTCTACTACAGAACTCTTAAAGGACTCCATGAGTATGGATCAACCTCCCTCCCACCACTTACAATGGTTACATATATACCATAGTGCACAGCATTGCATTGTTCTGCAGTCCAAGGACTGGCAAAATATTACATTCCACTCTGCTGAACTGCAGGCCAGCTATGCTAGCCAGAATAGCCAATGGTGAACAATGATATGAGTTTCAGTTCAGCAGGAGGCTTCATTTTGTCCAACCCTGCTGCAACACTATGCAAAAATTCATGATAGAAAGTTTCAGTGATCTCTGTGGGATTTACTCCTGAATAAAAATACATGATTATAGCATACTAAGTGAGAAGCCAGTCTCAGGTTCAGCATATCCACAGACACTTAGCTAAGGACATTCGCACTAGCTTATTAAAGGCCATAAGAACCTGGCCAGGACAGTTATAAAGCATTATAAGGATCATGGAGGTTAGCCAGCATTTGAAACAAATGCCAGAAAATGCTCTACAAACCACATTTTATGTTAAAAGTGTCTTACTTTTATGTCTCTGCTCTGTTTCCTACTTACACATTCTAATTGTCTATGATTATCAACATATCCTGGTTTGGGTGAGTGATCCATTTCTTCCTGAATGCCAGTATAGAATCTTCTGATTTCTTTCTCTTCTACCTCTGTGTTTATATATGTAGCCTTTATTTAGTTTTCGAGTTTATTTATTTAGTTTTACAATAACAAGTTTGATAACTGAAGGGAATGGTGTGGACGTAGCATATCTTGATTTCGGTAAGGCCTTTGACAAAGTTCTTAATGACATTCTTGCAAGAAGCTAGTAAAATGTGGGCTGGACAGTACTACTGTTAGGTGAATTTGTAATTGATTGACTGACTGAACCCAAAGGATGCTCACCAATGGCTGCTTTTCATCCTGGAGAGAAGTGACTCATGGAGTGCCACAGGGTTCTGTCCTGTGCTCAGTGCTATTCAACATCTTCATCAATGATTTGGATGAAGGAGTAGTGGGTATGCTGATCAAATTTGCAGATGACACCAAATTGGAGGGGTTGCTAATCTGCCAGAGGACAGGATCAAAATTCAAAATGGCCTTAATAGATTGGAGAGCTGGGCCAAAGCTAACAAAATGAATTTCAACAGAGAGAAATGTAAGGTCCTATACTTAGGCAGAAAAAATGGAATGCACAAATATAGGATGGGGGAAGTGTGGCTGGATAACAGCACATGTGAAAGGGATCTAGGAGTCTTGGTAGATCACAAGCTGAACATGAGTCACCAGTGTGATGCGGCAATCAAGAAAGCCAGCACAATTCTTGCTTGCACCAATAGGAGTACGGTGTCTACATCAAGGAACATAATGGTACCACTCTATTCTGCATTGATTAGACCTCATTTGGAATCCTGTGTCCAGTTCTGGGCACCTTAATTCAAGAAGGATATCGACAAGCCAGAGCATGTCCAGAGGAGGGTGGCCAAAATAGTGAAGGGTCTGGAAGCCATGTCCTATAAGGAGTGGCTAAGGGAGCTGGATATGTTTAGTCTGCAGAAGAGAAGGTTAAGAGGGGACATGATAGCCATGTCAAAGGGACATGAAGCGATGTCATGTCGCGGAGGGGGTGGGCTTGTTTTCCGCTGCTCCAGAGACCAGGACAAGGAGTAATGGATTCAAGCTGCAGAAAAGGAGACTCCACCTGAACCTCAAGAAGAACTTCCTGATGGTCAGAGCTGTTCAGCAGTGGAATATGCTGCCTCGGAGTGTGGTGGAGTCTCCTTCTTTGGAGGTTTTTAAGCAGAGGCTAGATGGCCATCTGTTGGGAGTGATTTGATGTGTGTTCCTGCATAACAGGGGGTTGGACTGGATGGCCCGTGTGGTCTCTTCTAACTCTATGATTCTATGATTTAATCTAATTTAATTTAATAGTAATTAAACCTCCCTCCCAAAAAACAAAACAAAAATCCAGCTACAACAAAAAAAACCAACTGAGTCTTCAAATCTCTCTGTCTGGAAGAGTGGATATGGAAGTTCATTTACTCAGAAATTTGAATTTTTTAAGTCACAAGTTTATTTTCCATTGCATCTATGAAGGTCCCCCCCCCCCCTCAAATTATGGAAACTTCTTAGAAGAGATTTAGGAATTTTTCACCCATTCTCAATGTAAACTATGTATGTTTTGGTAGTATGCATCTGACAGATTAAAAGGCCTGGTGATTATTAAATCTATTTAATACAAACCATTGTTTAGGATTATGTCTGAATGTATCCAGAGGGTATGCTGTTCTAAGAAATGGGTGACAGGGAGAAGGAAGGAATATAGATAATGGGGAAAAAAATATTGTTATTTGGTTTGTGATAGAAAGAATAAGAGAGGCAGGTATAACAAAACCATCAAGAATAGCAAAAGTGGAGGACCAACGATAGAAAAGCAAATGTATCCAAAGAAAGCTATGAGCATGAGGCTACATTTATCCAGATTCAGATGCTGGTCACTAAAATTTTCAGGTGTCAAAAAGCTCATATACTTTTAATTAAATATCAGTGAGAAATACAGAGGAAGTGTTCTCTTTGACTATATCGCAAAAAATCTATATCTAATATATAAAAGTCAAAGTTTGTCTGTTTTGTCTGTGTCAGGCAAAGACCTCATATGACTGGCTGTGTTAGGTGAAGAACTCGTATGGCAGTGTATTCTCTCAGGAACCCAACCTCTGTATGTTAATAACTCTGAATACAGATTGGATTGGGGAATACGGGGAAAAGTTACAGGTACAAGACAGTTTGGGGAATTAGAGACAGAGGATCTCAAATCTTTCTAACAAGTATTACCTATGAGAAAATAAAATCCTGGGCAACACTGGGTACATATGCTAGTAACCAATAAAAGTCATGGAAATCTCTTCCATTTCTTATCATGCCATAATCATGCCATGGATACACATTGTGCCATTAAAATAATACCCTGATGTTGAACTTTCTAACATGTGGAGGAAGGGGCATAATCTTGTATGTTTTCCTGCGCCAGTGCTATATCATGGGAAGGGTCAGGCAGACATTAATAAGTACTGAGATGGAAAATAATGTGGAGCTACTGCTTTTGGCAGCTGTCTTGTGTTTGTCCTAACATGTAATTCTATAATCAGACCAACAGTGTAAACCACTTTCAATTGCTCCTTTTTAATGTACCACAATGTACAACTCTCTCCCAGCCCCTGGATTTTCTGTGATCACTCCTACAGAAGAAGAACATAAGAAGCCATCTGCTTTGCCAAACAAAACAAGTAAGGTATCCCAAATAGGATATGGTGTTATTGTTAAAGACCATGCTCTGCTACATCCTCAGTTGTACATTAAAGGGAGATCAGACAATAGTAGGATGCTTTCTGTAGGTTAATTAATTAAACAGAATTGCTACTGCCTTTGAACTATATACTTTATTGTGTAGTCTGTTTCTAATCTCTTTAACGTGACAGCTCCAAAAGACTCCTCTTGAAAGGGAATCTGCCCAAATTTCTCTAGTTTCATCATAAAGAAATATTTTTCTTCCCTCTTCTCTTTGACATAATGGGTACAAACCAGCCAAAGTTCATAGAGAAACTGACAGTGTGTTGACAGTAATTGTTTCGATTTCCCCCCAGAACACTTCATGATTCTGGCTTTCATATCAGTTTCCATCTTGATTTTCCAAACCAACATTAGATATGCCATTAAATTTCACCTCGGACAACCCAGTTTGGCGTGTCAGGTGATGTGGATATACTTTTTGAATGGAACCAGAATATGCTGTGGTTGTTGCAGGTTCATAGAGGCCTCTTATAATTTGCAGGGCAGTGTTTGCTTGCCAGAGTGGAAGTCCGGTCATGAAAATGATGCTGCAAGAAAGGAGATTTCAAATAAACATTGGGAAAAACATCCAGATGCTAAGAGATGTTCTACTTAGTTATGTCTCAGAAGCTGGTGGACTTTCCTTTGCTGGAAGTTTTTAAACAGAGGTTGGATTGCCATCTCTCATCAAAGATGTTTTATCTGTTTTAGTTTTCTACATCATGAATGAGTTGGACTAGATTATCATTGATATTTCTTCCAACTCTACTGCTCTGTGATTCTACAATAACAATCCAGGGATGTTGCAGTACCAAATATATACTCAGAGACCTGTTCTTGATGTAGATTTCTGAAGCCATGCTTCCTCAGTTGCCTCAGGGAAATGAATGATAGCATGTAGGCTGAGCTTGAATGTGAGTATTAAAAGGAGGGGAAACAATCCTGCTCAGATTCAAATTGGATCAAGGCAGAGTTTCTGTAAGCTGAGCAGAAATGCTTGTGGAATCATAGAGTTGGAAGAATCCTCTAGACCAAGCCCCTACCATTGTAGAAATTCATAATTAAAGCACCCCTGAGAGAAGCTCTTTCAACCTCTGCTTAAATACTTCCAATGAGGAAAAGTTCATCATCCTCCAAGAGAACCTATTCTTCTATCAAACATTTCTTACCAGCTCTATCCGTACCACAGCACACAGAACTCAGATGGACAGAACCAGGATCATGAATTTTGCTCCACCTGCTTCCAGTTTCTTCCATCTGCTTCCCTCTCTCCCTCTTCCGCTGAATATGATTCAAATGCGCTACAAGTTCTATCATTTCCACTGTCACTGCTGGAGCAGTCCTCGTTTGCCAGTTAATGACCTACTTCCCTTTCCTCTGGATGTCGATTGTTCCCCTTTGGGGGAAGTAAAGTGTTAAGCAAACAAGGGAGAGCTGGAGAATCTAGCTTTGGACAATGGGGAAAAAGTCTCTTTGTATTGTTGTAGAGGGCTCAAAGGCCCTTTCTGCACAATGGCACCATCCTGGCATGGAGACGCATTGCTGCTGGTCTATGATGTGTACCATTGCACAACATTGTCATGGTCCTTCCACTCTCATGTCTCCAGCCATCGCGATCACATGGTAAGCCTGGTAATGGCCCACCGCTGTGCAAAGATCACATCGCCGGAGGCCGTGCAGGAAGGGCAGAAGTGTGATCAAGTGCTTACTTCCTCAGTGCAGCCCAGGAAGAAGCCAGCTGCACTGCAGAAAGAAAGAGAGCATCCTAAACACTGCCCATCCACAGCCAGCCACATGCAAAGGGGAGCATTTGGGTCCCTCTCCCATCCCAGCAGTGGCACTGCCAGGATTGCAGTGGGGTGACACAGAATCACAGTAAGGTGCAGAAAGAACCAAAGTTACCTAAAGAACAAGGTTACCCTAGTTAAAATGTAGCTTTGTAGAAGTCTTCTTGAGAATATCGAAAGTTAATTTCTAGATTATAACTTCCAGAATTCCCTAGCTGGCTTTGTCATTGGCAATGCTGATTGGAGAATTTGGGGAGCTATAGTCTCCCACAAGTTACTTTTCCAGGCTCAGATCTTATTATTGGATCATTGTAACCTCAAGGTTTTTCAGGTATTAGTTTGCACACATTTTCTGAACACACCTTAGAAGGGGAGCAGGGTCAAATCATGTAGTCACATCCATGATGTCAGTGCATTCGCTTGTCATACTTCCAATGTTTGAATAACAATGTGAAAGAAGCACCTGTATCGGGAGAGGTACATATACCAGACTTTTTATCAACCTGGCATGTGAGGAATCTGAGTTGCAAAAGCTAGGGATGGAATGAGAGGAAACAATTAAAATGCTTTCTGCCCAATGGATTATAATACAATTTTTTTGCACATTTTTAGTAATTTTCTACTTAAATAACTTTTTGTTAAAGTTGTGTGTGGGAAAATATGGACAGTGACTCTTGAAATGGTATAGACACATCTTTATTCTTATCTGGTGGGACAATGGATGATACTTAACTTTCTTAAGGAAACCGGTTATACATCAGCAATTTATTTTAATTTCACCTTTCAAAAACATATCGGATTTGTTGCTTCTCAAATTGGTGTTAGAAAAAAAATAATTGGGGTATTTATTTATTTATTTATTTGAAACAACTGCATTCTTTTCCCTGGAGTCTTGCCTGAATTTTAAAGGGCACTTTTCAGCTACATGATATTTCATTAATAGCACCAGTTCTGTTTAGGAAAAACTGTTAACATTCCACATTGTAAAATTAACACAGTAATTGGCCAGGTCTGTATTAGATTTGTCCTTGTTAAGACTTTATTATGGAAGCCTTTTTAACAGCTGGCTGGGCCAAACATTATTAATAATGTGTGAGAGAGAGAAAGAAAGAAAAAAGATTTCTAAAGAGGCGTTTTCAAAGATTCTGTTCTGGAACCATCCCCAAACAAACAGAACAGAAGCTTTAAGAAAACATGAAAAGAATGTAAGGAACGGACTGGATCCAGAAGCCCACACATTGTCTACAAATTAGGACTATTATCTCTTCATACCTTATGTCTCAAATATCACTCACAGAGGCATCTTTATTGTCGAGCATATGTTTAAAAAATTACATACCAAAATATATTATGGTTTTGTTTCAGATAATGCCTTAAGTAGGTGAGAAATAGGCCACTTTTTTATTTTGCTCTTTAAAGAAAAGAAACAAAGAAAAAAGAAATGATACATTTTTATAGCATTAATTTAATTGCATCTCACAGCATACTGAATTACCAAGGAGTCTCAGCTTCTCACTCAGTGTTTGCCATCTGTTTAGTCTAACCACCTCCTACCTATCTTCCTTCCCCAAACACCTGAATATTAGAATTTAACTGTACCACAAAACAGCCATATCAAAGCAAACATAAAAGGTTAATAAAAAAAATCATATCCTCAGGGGTTCAGAAAAAGAAAGAGAGAGAGCGAGAGAGAGAGACTGATTTCACAGCTGTTTCAGTGAAATATATCTCAATGGTGGAGAAAATTTGGGGAGAGCAGGGACGAACAGGCCTTGTAGGTGTGAGTTGTGGCTAGAGTTTTTCTCGGCTGTAACAAATCATTCACAACATTGGGCTATTACTCTGAAGAGCAGACATGCAATGGTTTTCCTCAATGTTTCCTCTTTTTTAAAAACCATTTCCTACTGCTGTTATTGTAACAAGTGTGCAAAACACCCTATATTTGCAAAACTCAAATGATACTGGTTAGAACCTTGCAGTGCTTCAAAGTGAGCAGGCAGGGATGGGGAAGCATCTGACAAATCCTACCCCAGCCAGATGCACAATGATTACAGAAGCACCAATATCCCCTAGAGGACTGCCGTAGATCCAGTTCTGATGTCATCATTGTGTGTCCAGTTATTGGAGGGGAATAGCTAGACATTCTTTATTCTGCCTGCTTGCCGTGAAGCATGGAATAGCCATATGCACCAGCTCTGGAATTTTACCTTAAGTCAGGGGGGTGGTGTACGGCTCAGGAGAGAACCGAACGGGGATATTTACACTATGCTGAGGGGATGGTGAATTGAGGTCAAACCCTGCTGGCTCTCAGCAAGTTATTCCTCCCTTTATTTATAGCTGCTGGGATTTTTTAGTCCTTCCACCTCCACCCATGCCTGTGTATTGACACTGGTGTAGTGTCTCAACAGGATTCTGGGATAATCTCTAGGTGGACAACAGCAACAATAATAAATGGTGATTGATAACTGATGGTGGTGGAAAACTGAGCAGAGGAAAAGATTCACAAAAGGTTAGGATACAAGATTTATTCAGATGTTATGTCCAAATAGAGTATATCTCTTCATGTAAGTGGCACGGGGCCACACATTCTGGCCCTGTTCACAACATCCCAGTCCCTACTTTCTTAGTGTCCAATTTCCCTTTGTTGAACAAGGTGGTACTTGTGTTTGCTTGAACATGAGTAAAAACCTAAGTGTGCAACCCCTCTTACTTGCCTTCCAGTGAATACAAACAGAACCTCTTTCCTTACTTTCCTCATCAAACCAGATAGAAAGGTCAGAGACTGAGGGGAATAGTTAGGGACATTTGGGAAGTGGAGTGAAAATTGCTAGGACATGGAGACATTGCAGATTAGCCAACACACACCATAGAATTAGGAGGAAATTTTTTGTTGGGCCTCAATTCCCAGAATACCACAGTCAGGATGAGGAGTTTTGAGACTTCTCCTCTCCATTATGTGCTCTGGTTTATCTCCTTATTCAGGCATAATGTCTGAATGTCCTAACTTGTTTTCTCCTTACTTGATAAATGAAGAAACATTGAAACAAATATCCTGAAGACAGTGGGTGGCCACTCCTCGGCCCTTTTTGTACTTTACCTTTTCACGCTGCTGGGTTGGGGTTCTCGTGCGAGAAGACTTGGGAGGAAAGCTGCCGCGTCCCTGCTGCTTCGGCTCCGCAGCTCCTTCCTCCTCGTGTGAGCGCCCCACCCCTTCCTTCCACCTGGGAGGCTGCACTGGGGCAGGAAGCGCGACCAGCATGGCTCAGGAGGCTTCACATGGCAGGTAAGTGCGCGCAAGGCCCCGGAGCGATGCACGACCGCGCAGCATTTTCGGCTTTGAGCCGAAAATGAAAAGATGCGTGCATGGTCCATGTCAGGTCCTTGAGCGTCACGTAAATGTGAGCGCGTCATGCAGAAAGCTCTTCACATTTACACAACGCTCAAGGGGCCCTTTCGCTTCAAAAATGCTGTGCGAAAAGGGCCCTCCTCCTCCTCCTCGCTCATTTTCCTCAGTACTTTTTGGCTATTAAAAGTATATTTTTTAGCAATTTGCAGAAAGCATGATGAAAAAAGCCCTACATTTGGCATCTCAGTCTTGCATTAACAATGAGAGCTCTTTGGGGAAATGGAGAATCTTCAACATGCTGTCCCTCTGTGTTGAGATGGCCCATCTGGACTAAAATCTCAGCAAGTGTCATTTCTTCACATTCCTGAGTCTGAACAAGGTTACAGTGGAGATACAGAATGAAGATTCACGAAAGACTGGAATCAAGGGAGCAAACTATGTTTGGAAATGGAAATTACAGCTTGTTCAGAGCTGGAGAAGGTATGTGGTGGACTAGAAAATGAAGAATTCTTCTAGACCTGTTTGAAAAACTGTGGAATGAAGAAGTGTGCAAAGCTGAAGGAGAAAAGTGGATAAAATTTTTATCCCTCTACAAAACAAACATAGGGGAGTGCCAAATGGCAGTTGCTGATTTCCATGTCAATGAGATATGAATTTGTTCTGGCTTTAAAGGAACTATCCAAGGTGCTGAATTGTATTTGCAAAATAGCTTCAGCATCTTGGGTAGCCCATTAAAGTTCGTACTAAAACCTGTATCAAATTCTCTGCTCTACTGTCATAGATATTACCAGCTGCCACTGGTAGCACTCTGTGTTAATCCTATAACGCTACAGCATATTATGAAGAGGCAGGCAAGAAGACAGCTTAACCCTTCCTCCATTCCCTCACTAAAATCCTCTCCACATAGCTGTTTTTCTTCAACTCAGAGGTTCCTAAAAGTATCATTTAGAACTCAAACAGCTTGCAGTGTGTGTGTGTGAGTGTGTGTGTATGTGTGTGTGTTATAACAGAAATCAGCTCATGACAAGAAGTTTAGGCACTGGCTGTTCAGTAGGCCTTTCCCACAATGCCAGGGGATACAATTTTTGAATTTGAGACTCTGGACTTATTTGTTCTATGGTGAGCCCCCTCTTTAGATGCTAATCTATGTTGGTTTACTTTAAAATGAAGCAAGCTCCCCAGTTGCATTTTAGGACTCAGTGCGAGCTGAGTAGGGCTGGACTTTTACACACACACACACACATCACATTATCATTATCATTACCTGGCAAACATATGTTTGGAAAATGTACATTTCCTAGGGGAATGGATTCTTCTTTCCTTATAATGATGGAAGCTGACTTTAAACCTTTTCCAAGCTGAATACCCCAGAGAAAATTCTGCTATAGTTTTGTAGCACAGAAAGCACTCACAGTCAAATGACTGGTTTATTGCAAGTCACATACTAGAAAGGAACAAGAGGAAAGCTAAATCATCATGAATAAATCATGCAAATAGCTCAGATACATTTGAGGTAGGGCTATGCCATTTTTTCCCCACAGCATTAATTTTTGTATAGGAATTCACACTCTCAATGGAGCAGAATTTTCATCAGATCAGCAGTCAAATTGTATTTGACCAGCTGATTTTTAAAACAAGCACACTGCTGAAGCTGCTACTGAGAAATAATCCATTAAAAAATACCATGGATTATATATACATTCAGTACGGTACAACACGGCAAGCAAGATGATGGCACATTATGGCTAGAATCCTGTTAGTGCATTATGCTAGCGATTGCACTTTTCCCAGGGTCATGAAGCAATGGCAAGGGAAGTCAAGCAGAATCTTAAAGCTCTGAGCTACTTATTTTCTAAATGCCTTACTTTCTTCACAGCTACTGTGCCGCTGGTCTTTTTCCTCTTGCCTCCACTGCATATGCTGGCATTGTTATGTGACTGTAGGACATCAACAGGATTCTGGCCTTTATGTCATATTATAAGATATGGCCAGAATCCTGTTGGTGTCTTTGTTGTTATTGTTATGTGGCTCAAAGTCATTTTTGACTTATGGTGACCCTATCACTGGGGTTTGTTCGAAAGATTGATTCAGAGTAGGGATTTGTCATTACATTGCATTAGCTGAAGCTGAAGTACTGTGACTGTGGTCACCCTGCTGATTTCCATGGCTAAATGGTAATTTAAAATGTGACCTCTGTAGTCCTAGTCCAACACTCGGCTGCTACATCATACTAGCTCTGGTGTGGTATACATGCACAAGTACCCCTATGGAAATAGTTGGATTTTTTTTTTGTCCAGTGTAGCGTATCTGCATTCAGTCCAAGGTTGTGAAAGTAGACATAAGGTGTCATTACACACATGCACTGTGCATGGATGCATATTAGACATTCAGTTGCACATTTGGTGACTTGGTTCAGTTGTGCAACATTGCTATTCATCACAAGTTTGTATCACAATTATTGCATAACTAAGCAACTCCATTGTAGGATCTCAGCTGAGAAAAGCTGGTCAACATAGATAATGGGGAATATAGTTCTCACTGAATTGGTTAATGAGTGTCCTTTCCAGACAGATGTGAAATTGGATACACCTTCTGAGATAGTCATGCATAAAATGATATTATTGGCCCTTTTCACATGTCGGGGGGGAAACGGGCGAAAACACCCAAAAACGGAGCTTACCTCCAGTCGGGTAAGTCCGTCGCCGTGTGGAGCAGTGCGAGCTCGCTGCTCCACACTCCTCCGGCGTCGCAGATGGCAGCTTCCAGTTGGCGGAGAAGCTCGCCAGCCGGAAGCCCGCCCCCAGCAGATCTGCAGGCACACACTTGCGCGCGCCTGCAGATCCACTTTAGAGCTGGGAGGCGGAGCGGCACGGGGCTGTGCGCTCCATGCTTTTTAAAAACCTCTAAAAAGAGGTTTTTAAAAAACACGCAGCCCGGCTAGTTCCGGCCGCTCCTGAGTGGATTCTGGTGTGAAACTACGAAAAGTAGTCCACGCCAGTCCACTCTACGGTGTAGACGACCTCCGTGAGAGGTCTCTCTACACCGTTCCCCCCCACACATGTGAAAAGGGCCTTAGTCCTGGCAGTATCATGTCTTAACAGCACAGCATCTCTTCAGAGAGAGTGGAAGACCCAAAAACCATTAGGATGGAAGGAGAGGGAGCTTGTCAGCTACTGCACATGCCATCTGCCACCACTTCTCTCTACCTGGAACTGCGCCACAGCAATCTCAGTTGCCCCTTTGAAGAACTGAGGCTCAGATAGCTGGATTGGGTTCCCCAGCTGGATTGGGTTAACTCCCCCCTGGATCAGGTGAATATCAGTGAGACCACTGTGTGTGGGTGGGTGTCTGCCAGATGGTGAGGTCACTGCTGAAGGAGGCAACACCAAGAGGAAGATTGCCTCTTTGCAGGAGCCACTTTGGGCATGACACGAGGCTGGGGGTTTGTCCTGCATCTACCTTGCAGGAGAAAAAAAACAGCTTAACAGAAACTGCTCGTCAGAATAAACAGCTGACCACTTACTTTGCAAAGAGGGAACATGTGTTATCAACAAAGGGTGGAAGGTAGTGGTATTCAGGGAACAGCCATTCAGGTTATATAGGGTAGAGGGAGATATGGAAATGGAAGACAGTTGCACTATCCTCGAGGCAGTATCTACAATAGAGTGTTAGTCATCCTCCCAAATAATCTGGATAGCCATGGCATCAACCCCTCTAGCTTGAAAATATTGCTGACTAATGCCAGGTTGGTGAATGTTAAAACAGCCACCATTCAGGAGTTGATCCTGGATAAACGTGCCAGCCTGACGTGTATTATAGAGACCTGGTTGGATGAGGCTGGGAGTGGGGTGGTCTCTCAGCTGTGTGTACCAGGATTCTCTGTGCAGCAGTAAGCAAGACATGGGGGGCAGCAAAGTGGAGTTGCAATGGTCTATTAATATTTCCCTGACCAGGCATCCTTTTCAGAGTCTCCAGGGTTTTAGTGTGTATTTATTTAAAGGTGGGTAGCTGGGACAGATAGGGATTCTATTAGTGTACCACTCAGCATATTGCTCAACAATCTTCCTTCCTGAGCTAGTTGAAGTGGTCTCAGGGGTGTTGGAATCTCCACAGCTTAGATGCTGGAGAACTACAACATATATACTGAGGCTTCTCTCTCAGGAGTAGCTCAGCACTTCATGTCTGCAAGTTGCAGTTTGGGGATACTCCTGGATTCAGCCCAGAGTCTGGAGGCCAAGGTTTCAGCAGTGAACAGGAGTGCTTTTGCACAGTAAAAGCTAGTGCACTGACTGATCCCATTCCTAGAGAAATCAGATCTGGCCATGGTGGTATGTGCCTTGGTTACCTCCCATTAGGATTACTGTAATGTGCTCTATGTGTGGCTGCCATTGAAAAGGGCTCAGAAGCTACAGTTGGCTCAAAGAACTGCATTCAAGTTGTTAACTGGGGTTGGCTACATAGAACACACAACTGCCTTGTTGCAACAGCTCCATTGGCTGCCAGTCCATTGCCAGGCACAATTCAAAGTGATGGTTTTGACCTATAAATCCCTATATGGCTAGGACCCAGGTTAGAGCTGTAAGGTTGGCCACAAATGCACTTCTCTCACCACTCTCTCAGGTGTGTGTGGTGGGAACAAGAGAAAGGGCCTTCTCAGTGGCCACTCCCAGACTTTGGAACTCCCCTCCTAGATAGGCCAGAATGTCTGCATTCATGCTCTGCCTCTGATAGCAGGTCAAAACATTTTTGTACTTTCAGGCTTTTACATATTGACTAGGTTTTGGCTTTTATTACTGTGTGGTTCTGTTTTCAAGGTTGGTATAGTCTTTTAATGTATTTTAATATTTTTAATGTGCAAGTTTTAGCTTTATAAATTGTTTTTTTTAAAATCTTAAATGTATAGTTTTATGAATGTTTTGTGTTTTGATATAACAACAACAACAACAATAATAATACAGATATGTCCTAGTAACTTATGTTGACAGTAGTACTATTTCTTAGGGGAATTCCATACAAAAGGTTGTGTGCGTGTGTGTGTGTATATATATGTACGTATATATAATGATCACTCTTTAGGGAACGACCTGTTTGAGAGAGGCATTTAATTAAAGAATTATTTGTATTATAATAGAAAATTAGGTAATTGATATATAGCAAACACATTTATGCAAGCAAATAAAGCAAACCACCCCATGAATCAAGCACACATTGAATCAATGTACCAGCCTTAAAAGAACTGAGAAATCCTTGTTGAGGAATGTACCTGGTACTTCAACTAAGCGTGACTCAACTGAGGAAGATGGGATTCAGCTACACAGAGGAGAAACAGGAGAAAATAAAAGTGGAACAAAAAGATAGAGGAGAGAGAGTTTACACTGGTTTGACTCTCTGTTGTTTTCCATCAGCTTTAAGTTATGGCAACTGTATGAATAAGAGACCTCCAGGACTGATATCTTTGCTTATTCCTCAGTTATCCAGTGTTTTCAGACTCATGAGAAGATTTGGAGTACCATTAAGATAGGGCAAAGTTAGGAAATTGGTGGCAAGAAGCACAATGAGGCAGGACTGGATCATCAAGGGCAGATTGGGTTAAGGTCGGAAAGTGGTGGAAGCACTGGTAGCTTAAGAGATTGCACTTAGTGAAAATCTTATGATCACCCAGGTCTTTCCTGCGAGCTTTTACTATTACTATTGACCTTTCATACTTGCTTATTAACATGAGACAAACATAAGTTGAATAAATAACAGATAATAAATACAGTACTAGTGGGGGACCTCTTCCCAGCATCTTTAAGGCACAACAGCTTGAAAGTACCATCCAAACCAGAACCCAGAGTAAATTTGTAAGAAGACATATAACATTTAAATACACCTTAATTTATCTTGCAGTTTCAGGAACTGGCATTTTTTGAGTAGATTCTGTTAAATCCTACTCTACATTGGCCATAATGTAAATCTGGACTCGATGTTCTCTTCAGATACCCAGCGCGAAAATTTGCTTGTATACTTATACTCCTTTGCCAGTTTTGGTCTTAGTATTATTTGTATTATATTGTCATATATTATGTTAAATTGTGTTATAAAATTTGGCTGGCTACCTGAATAGTCATGTAAGAAGCTCTATTGTTTAAAGATTTCCTGTGTTATTTTTCAGTTTCTAGTTGCTGCTTTATTACAGATGTTAATCATGTTATGTGAATTTATTAACTGAAATGTTGACATGTATTGTGGGGAGTGTGGGGAGAGTATTTTATTGTCTATTAGCTGTAATCTATTTTGAGAACCACTGAATTGGCATATAAATTATGTATAAGTTGTAGTAGTAGCAGTAGTAAAGAAAATAGCATCGCATACTGATGACTTGAAGATACCACTAAATCTGAACATTGTTTTATATATTTTTGTTTTTTCCTCAAAGCCAGATTTCAGATATCTGGAAACTCCTCTTTCCCACCAAGGATGCTATGGAAACCTTGCACTGGTGTCTAAAGGGAATTTTGATATGGATGAAGGAACAAGGTGAAACTAAATCCAAATAAGGTCTGTGGCTGATCTTGATAGATGTATACAACCAGGTTTAGATGAGGGCTAGACTCTTCTTCAAGGAAGAGCATTCTCTCAGTTCGAGCATTCTCTTAGTTCAAGCACTGTCAATGGTACCCTTTTATGATCTCACTAGACCAGAACTGTGCTGCTGTGGCAGAGTTTGGGAAGGGCACAGACTATTGTCAATGACAAAAATTGAGAAGCACTACACCAGAAGTAGCTGATAGTCCATTTATGGTTTTGAAAATGGAATTATTTTTATTTGAAACAGTGTGGGAGATCTGCGACTGATTTAAGAGGTGAACAGCCACTCCTGGTGTCTGGTTTGGCCAAAGGCCATTGTCATAGTATTGGGGCCATACATCACACACCCTTGCATAGAATTACAGAGCTGGAAGAGGGCCTCATTGGCCATTGTGTCCAATCCTCCACTCAGTGAAGAAAATCCAGTTACAGCATCTCCAGCAGATAGCTATCCAGCCTCAAAAAAGGCCCTCCATCTCTCTAGGTAATTGGTTCCACTGTTGTTTTTACTGTCAAAAATAAAAACAAAACAAAACCAAAAAAACCTCCTTCTAATGTTCAATCAAAATCTACCCTCCTCTAGCTTCACACCATTATCCCGGTCCTACCCTCTGGGACAGCAAAGAAAAACCTATACTCCTCTCTGTAATAGCCTTTCCTATTTTTATAGAGTACAATCATGTCACCCCTCAGTCTTCTCTTCACCAGAATGAATATGCCCAACTTTCTCAACCTTGCCTTGTATCTTTTATTCTCTGTACTTTTTATCATCCTTGTTGTCCTTCCCTGAATCTGCTCTGACTTATCCATATCCTTCCTCAAATGAAGTGCCTAGAAATGAATGCAGTATGCAAGATGAGGCCTGACTACTGCAAATTTTAGTGGGACTGTTACTTCTCTTATCTTGGAAACTACAGTTCTATTAATTCTATTGATTTTGGCCAAATTTTCTAGTTTATTAAGGTCCTTTTGAATTTTGTTCTCTCATCTCCCAGTGTGTTAGCTACCCTGCTCAGTTTTGTATCATACAAAAACTTAATAAGGATTCCCTCTGACCCATCATCTAAGTAATCGATAAAAAAATTGAAGACTGTCAGTCCCAGAAAAGAACTCTGCAACACTCCACGTGAGACTTCCGTGCAATCAAAGGGAATTGTTAGCAACCGTATACCCCCATGCTTTGATATGACCTAATTAGCAAATATTAATTGGAATGAAATTAAGTTATATACTCCTATGCTGAAAGGCTATGTAGTGAAGGGATGCTGGTTGTGAAGATATGAAAAAGTAGATCTGAAGTGACCTCAGCATGGTCAGGTCATAAGTTGACTGTGGATTAGCTGGGGAAGCCTAACTTAATGGCTCTAAACTTATCCTCTCAACTGCCCAACCACAGAAAACAATAGTCAAAGAAACTACCCAGGTGCAGCAGGCAAGCACCACTGCAGTGCTCATTTCCTACCCAAACTTTCCCCAGTCACTTTACCCAACCAAGATATTGAGACACTCAGTCCATTCCAGAACCCTTTTGTTTAAGTCTGCCAGAAAGCAGTTAACTGATACCCTTTCAGAGAGGGAACTAGAATATAAAACCTCTCCATTTTAACCAGTTATTTTGCAGTACTTTGCTTGCCGAACACCGCACTGTCACTCTGCTTCCCGACTGAGTGCTGTCCTTAGGTACTAGTCTAAGCCACATCACTGCTTTCTTTGCTACTCTCTGGATAAGTAATTATTACCCATTCCCTAAAAACTCCTCTATTCACAACCTTTCTATCTTTATCTTTTGGTTAGCTCTTGTGTGAGTGTTTGGACTTTTTGTGTGTGTGAGTGAACTTTTAATAAAACACATTTTAGCTTATTTTAGAATCTCTGGCTGGTTCTTTCCTACAAGATCCTATAAACATTGGTTTAAAGATCTTATTAGGTTATCTCCCTCTTGCAGGCCTCCTAATTTGAGCTAATTAATTCCCCATTGTCATGTGGAGGTACTGGTATCATGGGTGGACCCCTGAGTCATCCATGTTTTGGGGTAACAGAATCTTGATTTTGCTGAAGTCATATGTATCCTGGTTATATCCAGACTAGACTATTGCAGTGCACTCTACACATGGCTGGCTTGAAGATAGAGAAATGCATTTTAAAAAATGTGCAATTAAGGGAAAGAAATAACAAAATGTGTGCACCAAGAAAGCTGCTAATCAAAATACTCACAAATTTCCATGTGAGCAGAAGCAGAAAAAAAGTTCTCATTGACTCCACACAGAGCATACACAGGTTGAGAATGCTGTTGGAGTTCTGAGAAATACAGCGTAAGCAACTTGAAAGATTTTTACTTCCCTAATAACAAAGGACATTTTAAGGAATAATTTTTCACACTCTTGTGGGTATGGTGTGGCCCCCTTGTTGAGACCTAGGATTCCAATCTATGGGGCGTCTGTAAGTCTCTGTGGATTCTCAAATATGAAACAGGAGACAATCTTTAAAAAAAAGGGATGTCGCTACATATACATAGGGGACATCTGGCAACCTTAAGCCAACTGCGACCACCAACTTATATCTTACAGACCATCAAGAAGAATTGGTTTGAATTACTATCAGTGGTAGCTGCTCTTGAACTTGTGACCTGGAGATAAAACACTCTGTATTCTATTACCAGTCCCTCCAGCAACACAACCTCACTGCTGTGCGGCAATCGAAGATTGCCTTCCTTGATATGAGTATTGTCGCAAAGGGTGTTTAGTTTGGGCCAAATGTTCAGCTCCAGTTTTGTCATCTGGAGATGGTATTATTTGAAGGAGATAATTGCACTTTGCCCACAGGCCATGGAAGTGTCAAAAGGAGTCAAAGAGTTTACAGACATGTATCTCTATTTGCCATCTTGGCCATCAGGAAAGAACTTTCCTTAAAACCCTTCTGCAGATACAGTGAAAGAGCAAAGGCAGGCAAGACAGGAAAAAGAAAAAGGATAGAGACAGAAAAGGAGAGAAAGTGAACAGTTATAGCATTTCCACTTCCACCCCACTAAACCAAACCAATTCAGCAATAGACTTTGCAATTAGTAATATCTATTTCACTAGATTTTATAACTGTAAAGGAAATGGGAAGAAGAAGGAGAAGAAGAAGACGAAGAAGAGAAAGAGGAAGAGAAAGAGAAAGGAAGTCCCCATTGCTCTTTCCTTGCAGTCTAATCCCTTGGATATAAAATTTCTGATTTCAATTCTGAGGCCATTTCCGACTGGCCCTCCCAAAACTGCAAACCCCAGGATTCCATAGGATGTTGAAAGTGGAATCATAGCGCTAGAACAGGCTCGTGCGGAAATGGCCTGAGTGTATTTTCTTTTCCCTTGCCCATTTCATTACATTCTCCTTACTGTTTTCATTCCAAACAAAGGAGAGAGGAGGAAGAGAAGGAGCCGTTGCTGGTGGTCTGTGACTTTAAAAAATGAATCAGTTTACCTGTTTCTTTCAAAAGTGTTAGCCATATCTAATGATTGACTGTGTTCCCCACGCAGCCTCTTTAGTTAGACCTAGATTAGTGGGAGTGCTGAATATGCAGAAGTAGTTAACATCAGACGACCACAAAAAAGAAGAAAAAAAAATGAAAACAAGTTTGTGTCATAAAATTGGCATGCTGAATATATTTGATCTGATATAGAAAAAATATATATTTTGTGGTTGCTTTTTTGAGCCTTTTACAGTATCCAACTACTAAATCTAAGTGAATCAAACACATTGCATGTGGAGATTGATGACTGGCTGGCCTGTGATCATAGACCGCTACTTTAGAATGATTCTGTGTAGACCTTTCCTTAAATATGTTGCTTATAATGTAAATGCGCCATGTCCCTATGCTGTCACAGTGCACATTGCAGGGCATCAGGCAGTACAGTATTTGCATGACAGAGTGGAAGGTATTCATGGTTTTTTTTAAAAAATTCTTCCTCATTTTGTTCTAGCCAAATTTAATAGATACACTTATTTCTAGTTTGAAGAGAAATACATCACCAACCTGCCATATAATATGGTCAAATATATCAAGATTCCAAAGCAGACTTTTAAAATTTTAGCACTCTCATTATTAATTGGATTTGTCCCAAATCCACATTTTTCATTGTATTTGGAATTGAAAGAATTAGTGGTTTTAACAAAGTAAATGTGGGAGAAAAAGAAAGTAAAAGAGTCATTCACGCCAGCTCATACCAGCATTCTTTCTACCTATCAGAATAACAGAATCAAAAGATTGGAAGAGACAACAAGGGTCATGTAGGCCAATCTCTTGCCAGTGCTGAAATCCACAGCTGAAACACCCCTGAGAGGTGACCACCCACCCATGATTTAAAGTTCTCCAAAGTGGAATACTCCACCTTCCAAAACAGACTGTTCCACTGTTTGGCACCTCTTATGGTCAGGAAGTTCTAATGTTTAATTTTAGGTAGAACTTTTTTTTCTTGCAATTTGAATCCATTAGTTTGTGTCCTGTTCTCTGGAGCAGCGAAAAACAAGCTTGCACCATGTTCTACATGACTTTCCTTCAACTGTTTAAAGTTGGCAATTATACCCCCTTTCAGTTTTTTCTTCTCTAAGCTAAACGTACCCAGGAACAGCTAAGCTGTAACTCCTGTTAGTATGAGATTGTATGTTTTAGAACTTTCCATGCAATCAGCAACCTGGTCAGTCACATTTCCAGATATCATGGAAAGGTTTAGTGTGAATAGTTGTATGCATACGGAACCATGGTCAAACTTTTGCCTGAATCTGTGCAAGAGGGGTGTGTGTGTGTGTGTGTGCATGCACGTGCATGCATGTGTGTGTGTGTGTGTGTGAGAGAGAGAGAGAGAGAGAGAGTGAGAGAAAGAGGGAAAAAAACACAGTTCTGTTTCTTGTCCATGTGATGACTCATATCTGAACTCCTATGAAATGACTCTTGTTGAAAAGAATTGTGGTGTATTGTATCTGTAGCAGTCATTTGACACATGAAAGTTGGCATTCTGAATGCCATCTAAGTTTTGATGGAGAAAAGTAGATATACTTTTGTAAGTTTGTATAAAAGTAAGCCAGAGGAGTAAGAATATATTATTGAAACCTCTGAAAGGCCTCCTGTTGCAATATGTTTGAAAAAGAATTAAAAAATAATGCTAACTTTAAAAAAAAGTTACCATAACTTTTAAAATGTTCAGTCCACATTTTTGAGAGACCAACCCTCACTAGAAAAAGCGATAACATTTTTATTATTAAGTTGTACATTCTGCTTTCCAAGAAGGATGAACAATATTTCTCAACCAAATAAATACAGTGCCCAGAAAAATGGGAAAACTGAATTGAACAAATTAGTAAGAGACTGTAGTTATATGATTTTATATACCATCATCTCAGAAGTGTGAGCAGAAGGATTTTCTTATTCTGCTAAAAACCTTCATTCCAAAGCCAAGAAATAAGACTGCAGTTGTGTGTAGATTTACTTATTGCACATGCATCTTGCTGCCTTTCCACCACAACTTTAAGACAAGATGTCTGAGAATAATAAAATCCCCATATAAACAAAACACTGTCAAAAATAATAAGATAAAATTCACTTTAAAAACAGCTAAGCTTAGATGTTAATAGCTGCCAGAACAGTGTGTGTGTGTTTGCTTAATAGTGGAAGGAGAGCAGAGTGGAATTCATCCCAGCCTCTTTCAGCAGAGAGTTCCAGAGCCTGGAAGTAGACCCGAGAAAACCCTCTGTCATATCTCCAAGCTTGCCACATCCCCATGGACTTTCAGGTAGCCTCACGCCAAGTCATATAACACATTCAATTTCAATTTCAACTGGCCTTTATTAGGCATATTATAACATAAACATATACCCATCAATAAAACATCAAGGATCCTTGCTTGACAGTTTAAACCATAAATTTGCTGCCTCAACCAGGAAATTAGCCATTAATCTAGGAACCTGCAGGTTTCGGTCATCCAATAAGTATTCTACAGATAGCCTATCTAGGTAGATATTCATTTCCAGTAGTCCCCTTAACAGCTTTTCTCTTGGATTTGAATACAATGGACAGCTCAATATAATATAAGACAGATCATCAGGAGCTTGTGCACAATGGCACGTACGCTTTAAGAAAGGGATCTGTAAATATCTGCCCTTGGTCACATTCAAAGGACGTACATTCAGCCTTGCAAGTAGAAAGGCCTTTCTTGCTACCAGCAACGTAAGAGTTTGAAAATAATCTGGGATTCTGTCCAGCTGGGGAGACACACCTAGCATCAGCGGGGAACAGACCCTAGGGGGTGATGGATATGAAAGATGATATTCCCTCTCCAAGAGACAGGCCCTAACAGTTTTGAAGCACTCGGTTTCAGTTAGTAAAAGGAGAGAATCTAACCTTAGGCCAGGGGCATTACTTTGTTTTCATACAGTGAAGCCCATCTAGTATAGTAGGCATCGGATAGTAGAAAGCATAGGAGGCCAGATCTATTAGGCCTAAAATGGATCTTAAATCAAAATTTAAAGGTCATCAGCCAGGCACTAATTTCAAGAGAGTTCAAGCCCAATTCAGCATAAAGTGTCAGATGGTAAACACATAGGGGAACAGATAGTATTCTCCTAAAAAAATGTGCCTGCACTCTTTCAATCTCTTTATTAAAGACTGGAATCCAAGTAGGTATACTATAAAGTAATAAAGGTCTTAATCTGGCTTTACAGATTTTTAAGGCCGCCAAAATATCCTGGTTCCCATTTTTATAATAAAAAGATTGTATACCAGCCAGGGATCTTTTCCCTGCCTGAATTACCTTATCCCTCTGTTTACGCCAATGTCCATTAAAGTGGAAAAGTACGCCAAGGTATACGTAGCTCTTGACCTGCTCAATTGTCTGGTTGCCAAACTTCCACGTCCTTGGGACAAATCGCTTGCAAAATACCAGAATTTTAGATTTATCATAGTTTACCCGCAGATGATGTTTGTCACAGTATTCAAAAAATCTTTTCAACGCTCTTGTCAAGCCCACCTGGGATAATGAAAGTAACAATGTGTCATCGGCATATTGTAGGACAAAAAGTGGCCGATTACCCAACGAAGGTGGGTGAGAGTCTATTGAAGTCATAAAAGCAGGTAAGTCTGCCACAGATAAGTTAAACAGATGGGGAGCCAACACACATCCCTGTCTGACCCCTACATCAGAGCGAATAGGGTCTGTTAATAGACCAGTTTCAGAGAATTTCACTCTGCACTGGTTATTTGAGTGAGGTTGGCATAGTAGATACAACAAACGAGGATCTACATTAAGCTTACCAAGCTTATCTCATAGCAGCGGCTGATGAATTGAATCAAAAGCAGCCTTCAAATCAATGAATGCCACGTACAATTTGCCCTTAGGGCGTGAAAGGTATTTCTTCACCAAGAAAGAAAGCACTGTATATGATCCACAGTGGACATATGCCTTCTGAAACCCGCCTGCTCTGGACCAATCAGGGTTTGGGAGTTCATCCAACTCAGTAATTTCATGTCCAAATAGCTAGCATATAATTTACCTACCACTGATAGGAGGCTAATTGGATGATAATTACCAGGGTCCTTCCTATCCCCCTTTTTAAAGATAGGGATTATGATAGAGTCTTTCCAGGCGGCTGGGATCTCGCCAGAGTTGTTAACATATAACACATTTTATAGCCAACATTTTGCAGTAGGCCCTAAAACAGTCTAGCAACCAAAAGTGTATTATATTGGGGACAAGCGGTTCTAGTCAACCGTTTGGCCACAGCACTCTTGACCAGGAAAGATTCCAAAACATTGTTCAAAGACTACCCTGTGAGGTCATACTGTTGTTGTGTGCCCTCAGTTTTTTCTGACTTATGCCCACCCTAAGGCGAACGTCTGTCATTGAGTTTTCTTGGCAAGATTTGTTCAATGTGTGTTTGCCATTGCTTTCCTGTGAGGCTGAGAAAGTGGACACGCCCAAAGTCACCCAGTAGATTTGCAGATTTGCATGGCTGTGTGATGTGAATCTAAGCGGATCTAAACCTTGTCTGCAGCACTCAAATCACTGTCACACTGGCTCTCAGAGGATGTGTTTCAGTAGCACAAATGACCTCTAGAAAATTGTGCCCTCCTTCTGGGCAGAGAAATGGATTTCACTGAATTTCTCCAAAAGCAGGAGAAAATCTTCAACTGTTTCTAAGAAGCTGGTTTCATCATTAGTAGTGATACTACAACATCTTCTCCCCCTCGCCCCTTTTTTTCCTTACTATCTTGCTTTTGTTTTTTATTGCCACTGAAGCTATCTTTGCAATCTGGCTACTACTCTGCTTTCTTTGACATAACCTGAACCAAATACTGCTCCAGAACATTACAGAGAAAGCAGGAATGGCAGCTGTAGATGCAAATCCATGCTTATCTTATTCTGACATAGAATCATAGAATCATAGAATTGGAAGAGACCACAAGGGCCATCCAGTCCAACCCTCTACTATGCAGGAACTGACATCAAATCACTCCCATCCAGCCTCTGTTTAAAAACCTCCAAAGAAGGAGACTTCCCCACACTCCCAGGCAGCATACTCCACCCCTGGACAGCTCTGACCATCAGGAAGTTCTTCCTGAGGTTCAGGTGGAATCTCCTTTCCTGAAGCTTGAATGCATTGCTCCTTGTCCTAGTCTCTGGAGCAGCAGAAAACAAGCCCACTTCCTCTTCAACATGACATCCCTTGAAATATTTAAACATGGCCATCATGTACCCTCTTAAAATTTTGTTCTCCAGGCTAAACATACCCAGCTCCCTAAGATGCTTCTCATAGGGCATGGCTTCCAGACTCTTCACAATTGTGGTCGCACTACTCTTGACACACTCCAGCTTGTCAATATCCTTCTTGAATTGAGGTGCCCAAATGAGGTCTAACCAAAGCAGAATAGAGTGGTACCATTACCTCCCTTGATCGAGACACCATACTCCTGTTGATGTGACCAAGAATTGCGTTGGTTTTCTTGACTGCCACATCACACTGGTGACTCATGGTCAGCTTGTGGTCCACCAGGACTCCTAGATCCCTGTCAATGTACTGTTATCCGGCTAAGTGTCCCCCATCCTATATTTGTGCAATCCATTTTTTCTGCCTAAGTGTAGGACCTTACATTTCTCTCTGTTGAAATTCATTTTGTTAGCTTTGGCCCAGCCCTCCAATCTGTCAAGGTCATTTTGAATTTTGATCCTGTCCTCTGGTGTATTAGCAACCCTTCCTAATTTGGTGTCATCTGCAAATTTGATCAGCATGCCCTTTATTCCTTCATCCAAGTCATTGATGAAGATGTGAACATGAGAAACCTCTCTTTTTTCCTTCTCACTTGCAAGAAAGCAAAAGATTATTTTTCATATCCTTTGTGAGAACACTTGCACTTCCAAAACTATTTTTGAACAAATTGTGTGAACAATTTTTGTACAGGCTATATGATATAGCTGCCTTGTTTTACTTATTTATTTGCTAAAATATTTATATATTTCCCTATAAGATCTTAGGGGTGTTAGACCATTTGTGGTGTACTGGTCTGAGTGCTGGACTACAATTCTGGAGACGGGTACAAATCCATGCTCAGCCATGGAAAACTATTGGGTGATCTTGGGTAAGTTACATCCTTTAGCCTCAGAGGAAGGCAAAGAAACTCCCTCATAACAAATCATTCCAAGAAAACCCTGTTACAGGTTTGCCTTAGGATTACCGTAAGTCAGAAACTACTTGAAGGCATACAACAACAAGATCTCAGGGTAACATCAAACAAAATCCATTTAAACAATTCAGAATTTGAAACACTAAAAGATAATTTTCAGTCTAAAACTGATTTAAACTTACCAACACATGAAAATAAGTTCAAGGATTTAAAACCGTGTACATATATGATACAGATACAATCATTAGACCCACTCCATGGACCTTTAAAAGTACAAGTTTCCTTGTGTCCTTCTTTGTTTGCTTTGAGTGCTCTACTTTTCAGAGGAAGAATAATTTTTCTTTTTGCGGGGGCAGGGGGAGGGATATCTTGCAGAATTTATGAAAAGCTAGATAAAGGGCTGGTTGTCTCACTCTCAAGCAGGAGGTGAGAAGTCTTATGAGAGGATGTTGTTTTCTCAACAGGGTGTCCTGGTGCATCCAGACAGCCTGCCTCATTGAGAAATAGGAATTTTGTTATCCAGTTTTTGACTTGGGGAGTTGTTCAAAAAGTGAGTTTCACAAGCTCTGTATTCATGTGGATGTGCATAGACGATACACACATGCATAACACTCAGAGGAAATTATACAAAGTGGCTTTCTTAACACACCAGTGCATTTTTCATACCTTAGCATCACATTCCATGGTATTTAAAAGTCTAAACACAAGGATAAGAGACCCTTAAAAGCTGGACTTTGCCAGCATTAATGAAGAACAAAAGAGGATTCATGAACTGCAACAAAATCCTACGTGGAAGATTTTTTTAAACGAGATGGAGAAGGAGAAGGAGAAAGGACTATACAGAATCTTTTCCTAGGACGGTGATTAAAAAAAAAAAAGAAAAGAAAAAGTAAAAAAAAATGTAAAGAACAGAAAATCCCTGGAACTTGTACAGAGAAGGACAACTAAGATGTTCAGAGATTTGGAAGCCAAACCTTATGAGGAAAGACTGATGGAGCTCTATGTTTTTAGCTTGAAGAAAAGAAGATGGAGAGGTGACATATGAGTGAGGACACAACTCTTCAACAAAATTCTTCTTGAAGGTAGCAATGAGTAACTTAGGCAATTTTCTTCCCACTGAGAGAAGTCATTGAAAACCATGCAGTTTTTGAAAACTATTAGCAAGTTGGGATATATTCTGTGACAAATTCACGCATGCTTGTTTTGTGCAGAAAACAGCATTTTTTGTGCAAAAAACAATATTTCAATGCAGAAATATTAATTCCTGCACAGAAAATGTAGTCTTCTGTGCAAATCAACCATGTGCAATTTTTACGTACAATATACCCTCAATGACAGTATTTGCTGCATAGAAAACAACATTTTCTGTCTGTGTTATTTTACACATAGAAAAAGCTGTATCCTGCACAAAAAATGCTGTTTTCTGTGTAAAAAAAGAAAAAAAATGTGAAAATCTTGGGCAGAGCAAATTGTAAACTGCTAAGATTCTAATCACTCCAGGATTCTTTTTGTCATGGTTTTTCAATGCTTTATAAACATCCTTTTTTTTTCTTTACCATTTTTCAAATATTTTTCAAATATTTGTTCCATCCCTACATAAATGCTATTTTCAAAAAAAATATCATGTAGATGTTGGAACAAGCTTGTTTTGTGCTTCTCCAGAGATTAGAACACAAGTTAATGGATTCAGATTACAAGAAAAGAGAGTACACCTAAGCGTTAGGAAGAACTTCTTTATTGTAGGAGCTGTACAATAGTGGAATGGACCTGCTTGAAGGTGGAGGGTGGACTCTCCTATGATTCTATGAAATGTTCTCACCTGGAGAAATTTCACTCTATGAAGATGGTTGTATTCTTTTGGGAAGAAGGTGCCACCCATATTTTTAAAATGTACTTTAAGCTGAAATACCATATATGTCTATCTCTCTTCCCATAAGCCCACAGAAAGGCACAGAGAATCTTTGTGGCCCTGCTGCATGAAACAAATCATTGTACCTATAAAACAGAAAGTGCTGAACTACTCTGTGTTACCACCCTCTATATCCACTCTGCATGATGTGCCAAAAGAAGACCAGATCAGGCTGACCTGGTCAGGTCATAAATTCAGAGAGGATTAGGCAGGAAAACCCAATGTTAATAGGTTTGTGTTAATCCTTTCAAGACCTCAGGCTACATTCACACACAGATACAATAGAAGGCAAAACTGCCCAGGTGAAGCAACCAGGGATCATACTGTGATCCTGCCTTATGGAAATTCTCCCTAGACCCCTTGCCCATTCAGACATTAAGAGACTGTCATGATTCCCATCAATATTTTGTCACCTAGGGTTAAGACAATCACCCCATTCCAGACTACTTTGTCAACCCCGTGAGAAAGCAATTACAGCTTTGCCTGTGCATCCTCCTTCAGGGTAGGGAATAGGGTATAAAAACCCCAGGTTTGGCCCCAGAAAAATGTACTACTTGGATATAATATGTGGTGCCCAGACCTCTATTTGTTCTTGCTATAAGCCATTCTGCTTTGACCTTCTTCTTCAGGACTGGTAACTATAATTGTTTTCACCCAATCTCTCTCTATCCAACCTTTCACACTTCTCTTTCTGATCACCTTATATGGTTCTTGAGAGTGTCTGTCTCAAAAAGAGAAAGCTATCTTTGTGTGTGTGTGTTTGTGTGTGTGTTTTGACCATCCAAATAAAATACTCTGTTTAACTTTTAACTGAAGTCCTCTCTACAGGTAGTACTGATATACAGAGGTGAAAAAGTTCTGCTGTTACTCTCCTCTCACAGGCCTCTTTTGAGCTAATCATTCCCGTAATGATAAGGAGATGATGGCACTGCCAAGGATCTCAAAGTCTCCTACCTATCAGGGTAACATCCTTCAGCCAGTGATTTAAAGAAGAAGCATTCAAATCAAACTAATTAAATTGAAAACAATGATGCAGTTTGGAAAGTGATTCTGTTCACACCACTACTATTGATATTTGAGGTATTTCTCTTGAGGAAGAGAGTTTTTCTGGAAAAGAAAGTTAGGAAAATCTGTGCTCTTTACCTTGTGACAATTCTGGCATAGAGACCCTTCTGGGGCAGGCATGGATGAATGCCCTCTTTTTACTGGGGAGCAAATAAGAGAGTTGTGTTCAGCTTCATATATCAACTCAGGAAAAGCCAGCTTTTCATTCATTTCCATTTATTTCTCTTTTTGAAGGGGAGAAAGAGTGTGAGTTGCAGGTTTTAATTTTTCCTCTTTAACAAAATAAGCAGTCCCTGTGTGAACATTACTGAATGCAACACTACCTTTGATATAAATCACTTTACATGGGAGTTTGATGAGGCTGTAGGAGCCTGCTGTTTCCTGTACATTGGAGAATATAGTATGTGTGCCCTGATCCAAGTTACCCAGTTCCTGAGCTATCTTTTTTTAAAAAAATTCTCTCTGTATTTCTCACTACAAAAACGTCTTTTATTCCAGCTTTGGAAATTTCTGTCAAGTATCAGTTTTCAGCATGTGTGTGTGTACATATGTGAGGAGGGGGGTGAAGGAGTGTTGGACTGAAGAAGCAGGAAATCATTCTGTAAAACAAGGCTGCTTAAACTAATTGCTCTACAGTGCCAAGGTGGTTGGTTAAAAATTACATTTCAAAAGCTCTGACGGAAGGTGGAGATACTCACACCTAAGAACAAAGAATGCCACTGAAAACGAGAGACCACTTTCTCTTTTAAACTCATCTTTGTGTGCATTTTGGAGTGAACATTCTCCTGAAGAAAAGGAGACCATCCAAATTCCTCCTCAGTTTGTAAGGTTATTTCTAGTTTGCTATTTCTTCCTTCTCACCCCCTGCCCTGCCATAGGTCTTGAGGAAATGACCCCACACAGTTTGCAATATCAGGTGCCTCTCTGTGAGGCAAGCTAAATGTTATGGCTGCAGAGAAAGCATGAGGAAGGAAATGTATTGCTTGTGTGGAGGTGGCTTTGGATTGTCTCATTAATCTTTCAGCTTATGGGCACCACTCTCAAAATGGAAGACAATAGCAGTTCAATATGTTCTCCGACTCTTAGACTGTTGAGGCTCAGAGAACTCCCATGAATAACTTCTCAGTCCTGCCTTTATAGGATTCTGAAGTCATCCTGAAAGCTAGAAGCAAGACCACAAAGAGAAAAATATTTTAATCTGCAAAGTGAAAAAAAAGTTGTGATCCTGTTGGCTAGAGTAACTATGGCAAATGTAGCTGGCAGTGGTAACATAGTCGACTGTTTAGAGCTAGAGGTGAAATGGCTGTGGGTGTTATAATGATGTGGAGGGTGGTGGCAACAAAGCTTTCTCTATCAAGAAAAGAATCTGCCAGCTACCAAGCTTCATGGGAGCCCACAAGGCAACTTTTCCTGACAACAGAAATATCTTTCTCTGCCGTTCCTTTGCTGCTATTATTCATCACTCTCAAAAGTGCCATATGCCATCTTAATGGGCACTGGCATAAGGCAGCAACAGGATTCTGACCAACAAGTCATCAGCCTGTAGTAAGAGAGCTTGCATTAATATTTCAGGCACAGTGATTTTTGTGTATACTTGGCATGGAATGGGATGAGATGATGAAAATTGCTGCCCAGTTTACAATTCACCCATGACTCTGTTCTCCAGTCAATAAAAGGATGTCCTTCTCTTGGTCCTGGTACCCTCATCGATACATTTTAGTGAGGACACAAGACAGGGTCTTTTTATTGGCAGCTCCCTGGTTATGGAAGCCTCTTCCAAGACAGGTTAAGTTTTCTCTCTGTTGTTGTCCTCATGCTACTTAATTGTGCTTTAACCTTGTAACCTTGTAATTTACTGGCTGGGATCCTGTTGGTATCTTATGCATCTGTAACTTCTCCCCACAGAAGTTTGAAGTTCAGTTGTGTCTTTTGTGTATGTGATATGCATGCACAGGCATGTGCGGTTGTGGTTTCAGTTGCAAGTTTAGGTGTGCATTCCATTTATCAACATTGTCATTCAACACAAAGATTCCATAGCACCATCTGTACATAATTACATATGTGGAGATTTATATTATGCAACCCTGATATAAGATTTCATACATAGTGTTTCTAATTCTGTCTGGCTTTTTAAATAATCGTAATCATAATCATAATAATCATAATAATAATATGTTGTAAGCCACTGTGAGTGCTAGTCCTGGGAGAAATACAGGATATAATCCAAGGAAATAAAGATGCAAGAGACTCTGAGCATATCACGAACAAATTTATTAGCAATGGCCTTACTGTTAGGTAGAAGTGGGAAGCCTCCTTAAGCAGTCAATTTTGGATATCATGAAGGAGTAGAGAATATCACGTATTCTCTGTCTGGTTTTATTTTTATTGTAAGGCAAAGGGGGAGGCATTTCTAAGATTTTTTGCTTCTGATGAATAATGAATTGCAACATTGGATACCTTGTTACTTCTAGATATAAGAAAAACTCACTCCTGAACATTGTTCTCTTAAGAGGGTGGCTCCACTCTGATCTTACAGAAGAAAAAGAAAGGAATAATGCAGTCCAATATAGGTCTTCCTAGAGATAAGGCTGACTGAGTTCCATTGGAGGTACTTCCAGATAATGGTGAGTAACGTCCTGGGGACTGCATACATTTCTCTGACCATTTTGTGGCCCTCTCTCTCTTATTCATTGTGATGCTGGTGGTAGTGCTTCTTTACATATAAATAAATGTGCAGGTATTGTTTTTATTGGCCCATGTTTTATATCATCTACTTAGTTACATATGCATACCTATTTATATGTACCATGTTTCCTGGTGTATTAGATACACCGGCATATAAGACGCATCCCACTTTTCAAGGGGTATTTTTCAGGAAAATTTTTTTTTAGTTCTCTAGTGAGCAAAATACACAGGAAGGGAGGGGAAGGAAAGGAGTGTTGCACTAGGAGGGGAGGGGAATGAAAAGAGTGCTGCACCCCCCCCCTCCCCTTCATGTTTGCTTGGGCAGAAACTCCCGGCAGAGTCAAAATGCACAGGAGAGGAGGGGAAGGTAAGGAGAAATTGTAGAAACGTTTATGTATATTCCTATAGATCAAGGCTTGCACTACCTGCTCCCTTCCTGTTTTGTCTGGGCAGTGAGAAAACCTTTCACTTCCCCTCCATTCCTTATGTTTTTAGCATTACTGTATTTACTGGCATATAAGTGGCACCCCATTCTCAGAGGGTATTTTTTTAGGGAAAAAAGTGTGTCTTATATGCCAGCAAATATGGTAACTAAGTAAAGTCTCCTGGCCCAACTGGACAAACCTTCTTTACCAAGTAGCAGCCACACTGAGAGATGGAGGTCTGTTCAGTTGTCCACTGGAGACAGAAGAATGATATGTCAACCTCCTCCTTACTATACAAGGAATTGTGATGGGGTCCTGGTTCTGATTGTCACAACTTTACTTGCTAGCAGGAGGGAGGTGGAAACATCACCAACTGAACAGACCTCCACCTCTCAGTGTTGCTGCTACTTGGTAAAAGTAGGATTGAGAAGGCATTTATGATAGAGGCAATAATGCCATGATTGTGATCATGCACTATTGGTGAATAAGGATCAGTTATGGAACCATAACACTAGATTATGAATCTGTGACTGCAATATGTAACAGATGTCAGCTATTGTTTTCTGAAATACCCTTCCAGTAAGCATAATTCTTCACAGAAACAAGGTGCTTGCTATCATGCATCTTGTTTGCAGTGATCATGTGAGTTCAGTGGTGGGATTGGGGTCTGGTCCCAATGGCTTCTAAGCTAAGGGTCTAATACAACCCTGCTTGCCCCCTTGAAGTTGTCCACACATGTTTTATAGGATTGCAGCCAAACTTCTGTAGCCTCACTTAAGGCTGTATATATATTAGAGATAGAAACATACATCAGGGCTATACTGTGTTACATACTTAACATCGTGCAGCTCTCTCCAGGCATTAATGCTGAAAGCAGGAATTGATTGAAGCAATTAATTCTTTTAACTGCAGATTAGAAATATAGATTTTGACTTAGGTCTGTAAAGCAGTGTTCTTTTCCCTTGAAGGTTCACAGAATCAGTGATCCAGGAAGGCATTAGAGCCAACTCCTCCTCACTGCAAAACAGAAAGAGAATATGAGAGAGAGAGAGAGAGAGAGAGACTCCTAATTTCATCAGTGATGACACCAACATTTGTGTGTGCATCTCACTATATTGGTTTGTCTGACCTCAAGTGATCCTGATTCTGTTGCCTGACCTGTCAACAGTCATGTGGACTGTACTGCTTTGAATGGTTGCTTACAGTTCACTAGGAATTTTTTTTTCTTTATATTATTCAGATACGATGTTGCAACATCTGTGCAGGCATGGCTGTGACTCAGAGGAATATCAACATGTATCTTTAAACAGTCAACATAGGAAGCATCTCTCAGGCTTCTGTGGTTAGAATGATCTTGATCTTTGCACAGAATATGTGAAGTGAACACATTAGCATCATTGATACTTTATTTTTTCAGAGTCCTCCTTGCCTGGTACAAATCAATCAGACCAATTATATTCCATTGACTTTTTTGCAAATGGAAAAGGATTAGTAATTATAGGCACAAACAAAATGAGGAGGAGATTCTATCCTTTCCCCTTACTTGGGAGCAGAAGATGCAGGGAGGCAGGTTATGGCATCCTTATCTGCATTTCTCCCACTCCATTCATCTTTATTACTTCAATTAATAAGTACAATTAATAATTACTTCAATTAATAAAGACCTCTTTCATTTTACCATATTATGTTAACAGTTTTCATGTTTGTTGACATTCCAAAATGCAGCTGTTAAGCATCATACCTTTAACAGTTATATTATTAAGTTTTTGGCTTAACTTCTAAGTTAGTCACTACTAGAGTAGATTCATTAAATCAATGGGATTTACATGTGTGATTACTCAAACATTTAGCAATTTATCCAACAGACCTACTGTAGATAGGATTAACCGATATGATCTAGCCCAGGAGGTACGCAGCATATTATGCTCTGGGACACCATCTTCACCACTACCTTGGTGCTAGAAAGTTGCCAGCGCCAGGAAGGAGGATTCCAGTCACAGATTTTTATGTTCATGGGAATAGATGTATGGAGTCTGAACAGCTGAATATAACCTTCCACGTTATAAATACATAAGGGTCAAACCATGATCTAAATCCAATTGTTAGCCCAACTAGTGCAAGTTCATTGAATTCATGAAAGTTACACAAATGTTGAATCTGCAGAGCTTCTGTTAATTAAATGAATCTACTCTGTTGTGGACTGATAGAGTCAAATAGATTTAAGCCAACTAGATTTAAGCCAGTATTATCTGTGTGGAATGGCATGCAATATTCTCCCTCATGAGCCTGCCCGTGTTTTGAGACCTTCTGGGGAGGCCCTTCTTTCTGTTCCACCAGCCTCTTAGGTACATCTGGTGGGGACACATCATCTCTAATTCTTTCTGTTAAACTGATGGAGAAATTTGTAAATGTTGAACATTATTTTTCAAAAAATGAATGAAAACAAACTCTTATCCATCCACACTCTTCTCATAGCTCCTTGGAACAAGTGAAGCTTTCCTCCAGGGCGATTTTTTTTCCCTAGAGATGTCCCAGGTGCTCAGTTTTAGCATCTAGTCAATGAACTGCAAAAGAAAATGCATTCAGCAAATCTTAAACTTTAATGTGAAATGGTATCAGTGTCCAGATCAAAGGACACAACAGTATCACTTCATTCTGTTTGGTCAGGCACCCAGAATACTATGTCTAGTTCTGGAAACCATAGTTTAAAAAGGATATTGATCAGCTAGAATGTGTCTAGAGGAGGGGGACGAAAATGTTAAAACATCTGGAAGTTAAACTCTGCAAAGGACACTTGAGAAAGTTGACTATGTTTAGTCTGGAGAGGATTGAAAACCCTTTGTGAAGGACTGTCGCACTGAAGATGGATTGAGCTTCTTTTCTGTCACTTCTGAGGGTAAAAACCCAAACAGAAGATTCAAATTATTGGAAAAGAAGTTCTGATTAAACATTAGGAAGAACCTTCCAGTAGTGAGAACAATTTGAAAGTGGAACAGTCTGCCTTGGAAGATGGTGGACTCTTCTGCATTGAAGGTTTTTAAACTAGGATTGAATGCCTATCTCTGAAGGGTATTTTATCACTGGCTTCATGTATTGGTGTGGGTTGGACTACATAGCCCTTTACAGCTCCGGTCTTTTCCCAAATGACAATAATGTTACTGAGTATATGTGATGTCAAGAGCCCTTTTTTCAGGCATACAGCACAGCACTTTAAAAAGAATAAGCATTTCCTTTCCCCTATAATGAAAACAAAGATGGATGAGGATGAGGATGATCTGTCTTTTTAGTAAATATAGCCTAATCTCTCTCTGAATGTGCTTATTGGAACACATCCAATGAATCTTGTGTTCACCTTTCCAGGGGTATGAAAAAAATAAAGTGAAAAACCTGCACCTACTTTCACTTGTGTGGAACACTGAGAAAGTTGCACTGACAATTGCAAAGCCAGTCAACCGCTTGTTGTCTTAAGTAACTGCTTGCAAAGTTCCCCAAGCGTTCCTCTGACCTTTATCTAAAGACCGTCAGTACTCAGCAACACATCTTGCTGTTCCCTTGAGGGTTACTTAAGACAGGTTTCACTGTGTGCCGAATACTGTAAACAATAGCAGTCAACAGCTCTACACAGATAACTTGAAAGATCCATAAAAGTTCAGTAGTTCAGTGAGTATCTGTGTTTCTAGACAGGATTTTTTTCCCTTAAAACAAAGATAATCTGAAGAACTCAGTGTCTTCAAGTTGCTTACCTCTCCCTGTGATCTTAATTAGATCTTCCATTATTCAACTGGTGTTTAGAGACCATAAAAAATGAAAACAACTCCTTCTGCCCCATCAGCATCTTGGTTGTGTGCGCTTACTTAAGCTGTGATGGTACCAAGTACCTGGAACTGCTGTAGCTGAAGCACAGTCTCAGCAGCTGCCAAGTAGAGTGAAGTTGGCTACATTTCCTTTTTGGAGAGAACCTGTTATCTTCTCTCTTCATTTTGGAAGCTTTAATTATCTCAGACATTCTGCCTCCACATCACCTCATAATGTCTTCTGCACAATCTGGTTTTTAGTTAGATACATCCCTTGGCAAAGCTTTTTACAGTCCTGAATTCTCCTACTTAAGGAATAATGCAGTTACTGTTTTATGTTTCAAGAGAATATTACAACAGTAGAGGATGAATTTTAGGACTGGCGGTCTTGATAATGTCCCCTGAACAATAATCTTTCAATGTTCATATGCAACAGACATTAATTATAGATCTGTATTATAAATCTGGAGGAAAAAAAAGAGCAGGGACATTTCATTGTTTAAATGACTACAGTGCTCTCTGAAGATGTGCAAAAGAAAAGGATCCATGCTTCCAGGGGACTGTATTCTGAAAAATAGTACAATTGTTTTCATGGGACAAGTAAAACTAGGACTTAACCTAACACCAAAACTGCTATGGGGCAGTAGGAGAGTATTTAAACAATTCTAGAATGATTTTGTAGTGGCTATGAGGAGGGAAGATGAAACTGGAACTTATGGTCTAGATCTAGCTTGGAAAACAATTTTGTGTGTATCCACACGGAACAATTACAGCATTTTGATCCCATTTTGTTACCCCTCCCCCCAGATTTGATATGTTTTAATTGGCAAAATATGTTAATTGGCATTGATATGAACCGAACCCTGATGTGACTGTAAGGCCAAGCTGGGCAAAAGAAAAACACTAGTTGAATGCATGTGTGCATAGTAGATCAGAGATCCCCCCTAGGCATAGCCAGATCATAGTCAGGAAGTCATCAGGTAACTCCAGAGACAATAGGTTTAAGTTAAGCTGTAACCATTCTGCTGTCAGATAGTAGCAACAGGGAAGTTCCCACCAAACCACTGATTGTTTCAACCCTTCTTCCTATTGACCTGTGCATTTTCCCCATTGTCCACACACCTGTCCACCATTACAGAGCTATCACAATAGCCATTAACTCTTAGGTGACAAAGATGATTGTTAACACAAAGGTTGTTAACACAGTCATTATTGTTTTGCAACTTCCATTGTTTACTTGGCTGAAGAGTCATTATCACCCTTACCTTCCAGGGAGATTTTGGGTATAAAGACCCTATGTTTTGGCCAGTTACTTCACAGTATCTCAGTGACTGAACACCGCACTGTCACTCTGATTCTCAGATGAGTACTGTCTTTAGGCACAAGTCTAAGCCACGTTGCTGTTTTTTGCTGCTCTCTGGATCAGTAAGTATTGCCCTCATTGCCCTTAAACTTTTCTATCAACAATTTTTCCTCCCTTTTCCTTCAGTCAGCCTTGTGTGAGTGAATGAGTGTTTGGATCTTGTGTGTGTGATTGAATTCCTTTAATAAAACACATTTTAGTTTACTTTTTGAAACTCTGGCTGGTATTTTCCTACACAAGACCCCATAAATATTGGTGGAAGATCTCATTAGGTTACTCCCTTATCGCAGGTCTTCCACTTTGAGCTAAACAATTCCCCACCATCACTTGGAGGTACTGACATTGCTGGTGGACCTCTGAATCACCCATGTTTTGGAGTAACAATTTTAAGTGCCATGGTTTTATCCTATGGAATTCTTGGATTTGCAGCTTTATGAAATATTTTGAATTCTCTGCCAGAGAGTCCTGGTGCAGTAGTTGAGGGGACTTCACTAGACAACTCTAAGTCCCTCATCAAATTACAAACCCCAAGATTCCACAGGGTAGAAGCATGCCAATCAAAATGCTATAATTATGTGGTGTCAATATAGCCTTTCATTGCTGTTCTCCTTAGTTGTAACATTAACAAAATAAATTATAACGAAGACATTATTTTATTCTGTGGGCTCGGCTCTATCCTTGTACTCCTATTCTTTTGTTAAGTCTTGCAATCTGTGAGAAAACCAGTAAACTAAAATAGATTTCTTACCTTGCCCTTCCTAATCCTCTTAAATTACTCTCACTCCCAGATTCTCTTAATGGCTGCAGTTCTCCAGATCTGCAGTCCTGATGTGCAAATCCTTCATTATCCTACAGAGATCAACAGTTTTCTTCAGATATTTTGTTCCTTCTTTAAAGGCCCCCTTGGCAATTTTTGATATATCAGAAACATTTTTGTTTCCTTCTGAGATTTTGAATTTTGGTGAATTAAAAGTAGCTGTCCCATCCATCCATCCATCCATCCATCCATTCTTGTTTTCCTTTTCTTTTTCTTTTTGATCGCCAACACAATTTTTCTGCACCTGAACAGCAGCTTATTCAGAAGTTTTGTTTTCAAATCCTAAGTTTTTAAGTAGCTGACTAGGTCTTTCTTCAACATGTGAGTTCCCTAGAAAGAAAGTCTAAGCTTCTAGAGAACCAGAGAGGATAGTGGGAAAGGAACTGGTGCAGAAAAAGTATGTGTTAGAGGCTCACCAACAGAATTAATCAATTTTTATTGTTTTTATTGTTTTTATTGTATTGTATTGTATTGTATTGTATTGTACCATGTCTGCCAGATTAACACCAAATTCATGAGCATTTTGGATGGAATGTGAAGAGTTAGCAATACCAGAGAACAGAGATCATGAAAAAAGAGGCAAATCTCATCTTGGTGTTACCAATAAGAAAGAAGAGTCAATAGAATATGATCTCTTTTTAATACCTAGGGTGACATTTAGAATCTTTGCTTAGATTGTGTCTCCACTGGAACAGGTGATCAACTGGAGTCTCTCCCCTCTACCATACCTACAAGGTTGTGAAGAACCTCATGGTTCAGAGACAGAGTAAATAATATATCTAGGAGTAAAGCCAATACTTCTGCAGTCAATAGGACCCTACCTCTGGTGGGCCTGAAGGAAGATGCCAACTTTTTTGAGGCAGACGTGAGGCTGAAGGAGAAAGAAGAGGAGAAAGAGAAGACAACCACTATTGATGACCTGCAAGCAAAAAGCTATCATTTCTCCAGCACATTTTTTCTTTTCTTCGGCCATTTCTCTGGCATACTTACTGGATGGTCTTCTGGAAATATCTTTTCAGCAGACTCTGGAACATCTATCCATCTATCCATCTATCCATCTACCTGTCTATCTATCTAATGTATATATTATGGATGGGCAACACTGGCATGGTAAGCGGCTAATTTATCTCAAGACATGTCATGGGCTAGAACCCCCCCCCCAACACCACTGAATTTAATAGAGAATTGCTGGATTTCATTGAAAAAACACAAAAAAGTCCATATAACAAGTATAAAAGGCTCATTTTCATGGGTCTTTCCATGGTTGGCTGCCAAAACACAGTGATGTAGTTTCAGGAGGTGGTCAGACTGTAAAAACATACCTGGGACCACCTGTGGCCAAAGCAGATTTTTTTTCCATCGTTGATTCACAAATATATATTTATATTCTTTCTGTATCTCAGATGCTTAATTACTGTGAGATGGAGAGCCCATTCTACAGAGGGGAGATTCATGCAAGTAGGAGATTATTCTACTCTGTACTGTGTGTGCATTTGGGCATCTCTTAATTCTCAACAGTAGTGATGATGCTAAAAATAGAGACATAAGATATACAGTTAGTATCTAGTGAAATATAATTGGGTTGTTTGCGTGCAAGAGAGGATGATTTTTGTTCTTTTCATAGGCACAAAAAAAAGTTTTTTTTTCCTGCCTCACCACTGGATTTGCAGCCAAGAAGCAAAGAAATGCAGGCATATAGTTAACCCTTTTTAAATCTGGGCGATTACCAAGAACATCCATTTAATTTTTGATAAGAACAAGCATTAACAAATCAGACCATGGAGCAGTGGAAAATTAAAACTTCAGCAGAGCAGCTGCAAGAGGTTGTTGAAATGTTTTTAAAAAGCAAAACAGAAGCAACAACAACAAAAAAAAGAGGCAAGAATCAGGAAATCTTTAAAGTCCCTGTATCTAAGCAGAACTGTGTTTAATTAAATGTGAGGTGAGAGGTAGAGAACATGCTGGCAATCTGCGGGGACAATGGTAACCAGTCTCCTAAATACTCGGCAGGATAAATTAATTGGCAGTCTGTGGCCATATCATGAGCTACAGAGTCTTGTGCATTCTCATAAATTAGGTGAGAAAAGGTTCATCTTTACCTGAATGACACATCTTCAAGACACACTTCAAAACAAAAAGGTAGAATTTAATGTTGATTATGATAGCTATTAAGTTGTTTCTGTGTCCGGCATCTGTTAAGGGGCTAACCAAGCTTTTGCAACTGACTGTTTGCTGGAAGGCAGTAAATCTAGAGGGTTGAAATGTTACTTTTTACGATTGCAACTTCCCCAATCCACTAGCCTCCAGATATATGTGAATGTAGGGCTGTCAGACTGAAGACTGGAAAGGGCTTCTGTATCTTTAATAGTAGAAGAAGGAATTTCAGCAGCTATCACTTGTCATGCAACCAGGTAACAAGCAATTCCTAATGAAATTCCATCTTCTACACATGTGGGAGAACTATCCAGTTTTCAGTTTGACAACTCTAAGAAGGTGAACTTCAATGACATTTCTTAATGGATGGTCTTGTCCTTAATGTATTGTTGGTATTAAACAGATTATACATTACCTAGAATTATTAATGGAGAAAGCATTGTGATTCAGCAATGTGATGCAGCTGCTAGAAAAAGAAAATTAAAAAGAAAGAGAAAAGAAGGTAAGGTAATCTAGGTAATCTAGGGTAGGGATAGAAAAATCTCTCAGTTTTGATTCCAGCGTGTTTCTCTACTGCCAGAAGTATTTTTATATTGGGTTGTTAGATTTGTTTTGTTCTGTTTTAGTTTTTTTAAAATTCTTCCTGCGTGGAAATTTCACTGTGTAATTGATTATGAGATGTGTAAGCTTATGCACTTTTCTTCATATACTAATGTTGACCAATTTTCTCATTAAGCATAGTTTGTTGGCATACATTTTCGAAGTTACAGATTTTTAGCCACACAGCCTAATTCATAATTTTAAAAGGGAAAACAAGTAAACAAGTTTTTAAAAACCTGACATTCATAATTTTACCCTGATGGTCGGAAACCATCATTTGATGGTATTTGATAAATGGAGTTGCAAATAGACACCTAATTGCCATCAAAGGCCATTTCCTCACTACACTGTTAGAGTGTTATTATTCTACTTTCAACATCCTGTGGAATTCTGACGTTTGTAGTTTATTGAGGCCAAGAGCTCTCTGGCTGAGAATTTCAAATGCCCCTCCCTGAACTACAAATTCCTTAGGATGTTGAAAGTGTAGTAATATCATCATAAGAATTTAGTGGAGAAATGACCAAAGAATGCAGAAGAGAACACTGCATTGTTTCTCCATAGGGCAAAGATGAGAACCGATGGGTGAAAACTGACAAAATTTCATCTATGCTTTAAGAGATAGTTTCTAACAGTAAGAGCTATTCAGTAATGGAATTGACTGCCTCAGAAGATGATTGGTTCCTCTTTGCTGGCACTATTTAAGCAACGGTTGGATAGTCATATGCCAGGGATGCTATAACTGCATCCTACATTGCAGACCTTGGAATGAGGAGGAGATGTGAACCAATCATTCCCAAGATCCTATCTCTCAAGCTGATAGTTTTGTACACACTGACAAAAGTAGCTCTCACTTGCCTTTTTTTTTTCCAGGGCGCTCTCTTTGAAGCTGGTCAAACAATTAATTTTGTAGCGAGCATGATGGAGCAGAGTGAAATCTTTTCACAATGCCAGACAGCTTAACCTAATTAAAAGCCTGTTCGGCAGGTGTTTTAAAGGAGAATTGAAATGAGTGTTGGGAAGAGTGGTTGTACAGCAGGGACTGACGAGCCTGTGAGTGTTTGTGTATACAGGTGAAAATGGGACCGGGAGGTCAGCAATGACAGGGCTGTGTCCATAAAGCATTTTTTTTCTCACAAGAGCCAGCAGCTGCTCAAGATTGTATAGTTTTTTTTCTCCTACAGAAGTTAATAACATGAGTGATCTTGATTCATGTTAATATCTTGCACCTGGAGTGAGATGAACAAAAAAAAAAAATTGTGCATACAGAGGTGTGCTTACTAATACCTCAGGGAAGGGGTGTGGATGAAATGATTTTTATTAAAATGAAATAGTTTTCATCTTGCAAGGTGCTGAGTTTTCAAATGGCCACTAAACCACTTCTCTAGCATCTCCACTAAGTTGCATGTACTGTACTCTCTTGGCTAACCCTTCAAACAGTCCCTGAATCTGTGTTTTTAATGAAAACCAAAGACTTAGGCCCTTTCCACACCTTACCATTTTCCATCATCATCCTGTCGCAATCCTGGCAGTGGCACTGCTGGGATGGGAGCACAACCCAAACGTTTCCCTCCACACCTGGCTGCCTGCCTGTGGAAGGGTAGCATGAGGGACACGTTCCTTTCTTCTGCAGTACAGCCAGCCACTTCCCATGTTGCACTGGGAAATGAAGTGACTAGATTGCACTTCTGCCCTTTCTGCATGGCCATCGGCGATGGGAGTGTCACGTGACCTGGGGCCGTTGCCGGATTTTTTCTGGTAATGTTATACCCCATGATTGTGATGGCTGGGAATGTGTTGGCAGCGGGACTGCAATGACATTGTGTGAAAGAACCACTCATGGATCGGCAGCAAGTTGTCCCCATCCCAGGACAACTCCATCATGTGGAAATGGCATAAGTCAAATGCTAGTCCCAGCTAGAGTGTAGGCATTGAAATCAGTGGAATAAATAAGTGGTGCCTAAAAGTCTCCACTCATTTCAATGGGACTAAAAAGGCCCATTCATTTTAAGGTTGGAATTAACATTTGATTTATCTCTCACAGTGTTGAGCTGGTGATAAAGTTTATTTCCATGCCATATCTGCAGGTCAGGCTGGTAATAGATGCATAACAATGGAGCTCAGTTGGAAGTCAAACTTCAGCTTTCCAGAGTGCCTCACAATTTCAAATCTCTCAAACTTTTAAGCATAGAAGAAGAGTATACTAGACCGTGAAGTAGGCCCTCTGATACTTTTTAGATTCCAGACCTGAGGTACTTGGTTTTAAAAGGGTGAGATCTTGCGCTGGAGCAGTGCAGCATAAGAAGCAGAAGATGGGCATGTGTCATCCAAGAATGCTCATCTGAATACATGTGCAAGTCTGCTTCATATTAGTAGAAGTGGAAGGGGACCCTGTATATCAGCAATCTGAGCTAAACAGAACCAGTTACTAGTTTTCAGGGAAGAGCAATTGACTCAAAACTCAAAACAACAGCTACTAGTTTTCAGAGAGCAGAGTTGACACAAAACAATGGACACAAACAAACAAAAACAATTAGTTTAATCTGTTTTCTCCTCTGGATTTTGTATAATCTGTTTGAAACTCTGAAAAACCACTACCTTCCAGTGTAAAGTTAGATTACCAAAGATCTCAGTAAGGTAGTTTCCCAGTCTCTTATTTTCATGCAGCACCATGTATCTTCTCTAAGACTGAACATTTTCATAGACCAGAATCATAGAGTTGGAAGAGACCATCCAGTCCAAGCCCCTGCCATGCCAGAACACACAATCAAAGGACTCCTGACAGATGACTATTCAGCCTCTGTTTAAAAACCTCCAAAGGAGGAGGCTCCACCACATTCCAAGAAAGGATATTCCACTAATGAACTGCTCTTACTGTCCGGATGTTCTTCCTAATGTTTAGGTAGAATCTCTTTTCCTGTGGTTTGAAGCCATTGTTCTATGTTCTGGTTCTAGAGCAGCAGAAAACAAGCTTGACCATCTTTAAAGTGGTATCCCTTCAAATATCTAAGCACGGCTATCATCTCATCTCTTAGCCTTCTCTTCTTCAGGCTAAACATACCCAGTTCCCTAAGCTGTTCCTCATTGGGAATGATTTCCAGGCATTTTACCATTTTGATCTCCCTTCTCTGGACATGTTCCATATTGCCAATATCCTTCTTGAATTGTGGTGTCCAGAAGTGGACACAGTACTCCAGGCGAGGTATGACCAAAGCAGAATAGAGTGATACTATTACTATCTTCCTCTTAAATACTATACATCTATTGATGCAGCCTAGAATTACATTGGCTTTTTTAGCTGCAGGATCAGACAGTTGATTTATATTCAGCTTGTGGTTTACTGAGACTCCTAGATCTGTTTTATGTGTCCTGTGGTCAAGCCAGGTGTCACCTCTCCTACATCTGTGCATTTCAGTTTCTTCTATCTACATGAAGTACCTTACATTGCAATTCATTTTGTTAAATTTGTGTCAGCTCTCTATTCTGTTAAGTTCATTTTTGAATGTTATTAGGTACCTCTTCGAAACTTAGTGTCATTTCCAAATCTGAAAAGTATGCCCTAAAAGATGTTGAATAGCACTGGGCCCGGACAGAAGCTTGTGGCATCTCCAGGCTGAAGAAGAGCCATTGGTGAACACACTTTGGCTTTGGTCAATCAACCAGTTTCAAATCTACATAACAGTAGTATTGTCTAGCCCACATTTTCCTAGCTTGTTTGCTAGAGTATCATGGGGGACTGTCTCACTCTTTCTTACTGAAATCAAGATATGCTATATCCACAACATTTCCTTCATCTACCAAGCTTGTATCTCTCTCTATTAAAAAAAAGAGAGAGAGAGAGAGAGAAGACTAGTCTGGCATGACTTGTTTTTGAGAAACCCATGTTAACTTTTAGTGATCACAGTATTCCTTTCTATGTGCTTACAGACTATCTGTTTAACAATCTGCTCTAGAATGTTTCCTGAAATAGTGTAAAGGAAGTAAGAAGCTCTATTATCACATCAGACTAACTTTTATCCAAATTCATTTAGAACTGTCCTGCTGGATTAACTGGACTGATTACTCCTCAGTTAAATTGTTGAGAAATGAGAGAAATAGTCATAAACCTTCTTGAACAGGTTAATCAAACTGACAAAGCTGAAGCTGAACAAAAGCCAACCTCACAACCACATGAAAACAAATATACACAGACTCTAGAAGAAAAAATGAAACAAGCTTAGTTTTCTTTGTAAAATATATCAAATAGCTTTACTTTACAAATATTGTAAAATATTACAAATAGCTTTACAACAAAAATCATTTGTTGATAATCAACCATGGAAGAAAAGAGTGGGTGTGGTAAACCACCAAACAAGACATCTGCAAAGATACAAAATAGACAGCAGAGACATGCAAAGATTACTTGCTAACATAAATGTGAGATGAATTATAGCTCAAATGATGCACTCTGTTCTGTGCTCTTCCAAAATTTGCTTGCTGATTTGCTTTCCCTAAGATATTAGGGGGATCGGTGCATCTGAAGAATTACCAAATGTAGCCTAAAATCCTATGGTCCTGGGATGACATCTTGGGAGAAGGGGTCATAGCATGTTTCAGATCTCTCTTTTCTGAAGGTTGAGAGAAGTCAAAATTTGTAGGGGGAGATGTGATCTGGTGCAAATCAATTCCCAACAGCTTCAGAAATGTCTTTAGTTACAAAGTAATTAGTAGTAAAAAAGAGAGAGAGAGAGAGAGAGAGAGAGAGAGACTATCCATAACTGTGTTGATGTGGATGGGGAAAAACTTAATTAAATAATCATTTAATTTTTGATTGCCCAAAATTCAGAGAAACATATACCTGAATTGAAGACAGCTTACAAATACCCCTCATTGCAACTATGGCTGAGGTAGAGGAAAATCATAAAGAGGAGGCCAGAAGCAAAATGTTGTTCTTCTTCCCTGCTGTGACAAAATGACACCAGCAGAACTTTGGCCATTTCCGCACTAGACTGTTACAGTACTATTATTCCACTTTCAACATCCTATGGAATCCTGCCCCTCCCTAAACTGCAAACCTCAGGATTCCATAGGATGTTGAAAGTAGAATAATAGCTCTGTAACAGTCTAGTGCAGAAATGGCCTTTGAATGGTCCCCCTGTCTTTTTCCTCCTCCTCCATAGTTAGGATTGCTCTATCCATGTAACACTAGGTCTTCAGAAAGGCCAGTGTTAACTCTAAACTTCCCATTCCTTCAGCATTAAAGCCCTCCATAGAGATAACAAAAAACATGGTTCCTTGAGGCTTAATTCTGAATACATGAAAGATTGAATTACCGATGCCATGGGACAATGAGAAATGAGCTTGGCTGTTTGGGGATCATGTATAGCCTTAAGCAATCTGGTTGTTGCTCTTTTAGCCTCCTTGTTATCCATCTATATTTCTATCTGTTTTTATCCCTGCTGTGTGAGTCACCACTGAAAGAGAAAAGCAACAACTGGTGTACCTTGATGATTTTTTTTTAATGTTCTGCTTATTGCTCTGATCTTCAGGTACATAAAAGCCAAAATCATGGTGCTGCATGGCCCCTTTTCTTTTTCTTTTTATTCAAGTTCTGAGCACAGACCTCTTAACTGTTTCATCATAAATGGGGTAAACTGGTAGCAGAGGATCAATCCATTGGCATCCCTATGAACAGACATGTACCAAAATGAAGGAACCACTAGGTGAACAAACCACTACAACGAGCATTGAGCTTTCTGGGACAAACTGGGAACTAAGTAAGTATAACAGAGACTTGCTCCAGCCTGGAAAGAAAGAGACCACAGACTATTTGCATCTGGTCCTTCCTCCAAAGACCCCCCCCCATCCATTTTATGTGGACAAGATGGTTTAAGCTGGGATAAAATGGCTAAAATCTTCTTGCTAGCTTAAGGGTCACACATACCAGTGTCAGTAACCTTTTTGATTGGGAGGCAGAAACACTGGAAAGGATGGAAATAAAAATTTCCCTATCAGGAGATAAAGATTCCTTGTCACTTCTAAGCAGTTCTGGAGCTGAAAGGGCAGCTTGGTCTCATCTAAGGACAGTTTTTGTTGCTGTCCTCTCAACCCCCAGCATTACAATACCCATGTCCCCTTTCCCCATCACCAGTCAAGACTCCCCTTCTCCTCAGGACTGGAGAATTGGGGCCAAGCCCTGAGATCTGGCAGTCCTGGGTTTCTGAGGGGTGATTGCCTTCCACTTGTAACGATCTCATATTTTCCAACTATTTTCCAACTATTTTTTCCCTCCTTTCTGTTGTATACGCAAATGTGTTATGACAAAGAAAATCATGCACAGAAAAGGTTCTGCTGAAGGAAATTTGCTAGTGTACCATGTAAGAAAAAAAAGAGCTTGTCCAAAGTATTTGCAAAAATGTATACATTAAGCAAAAGTATACAAAGAAAAGTGCACGTTAAGATAATTAGATATTTTTCTTTTGTATATTCAAACTGATGAGTCACAGTTCATGGTCTGGATCTGCAAGGACGTCTCTCTTCCAAGGAAGGGACTCAAGGTGGTTGCTCCCTGATTCTGGAACTCCCCTGCTAGAGAATTGAGACTGACATTCTCCCTGCCATGCTTTCATTGGAAGGCAAAGAACTTTTTTTTTACAGGTCTTTGAGGGCTCATTGAGAAAAGGAAAGCTCCTTTGGGAATGTGCTGTACTGTTTATTTGTTGTTTTCTTTTCAACATTCTATTGTTAGTTTGATTTTGGTTTACTTCATTTTTCATTTTACTTTAAACTCTTGTATGATATGATGACTTCTTCCTCTTCCTCTTGAGTGAAATCCTGTTCAGGAGTTACAAATGCATAGGCACCAGAGTCACAGAGCCACTCAGTGACTTCTATCCTGATCCTTCCCGAATGCCCATTTATTGGGCAGCAGCCATTGTGGTTGATGGGGGTCTGTTCCCCTATCAATTGAGAACCATCTAATTGATATTTCTACCCCTTCCCATGGGTGATTTCCAGGTGACAGGCAGAAGCAGGACCCCTGTTGCAATTCCCTGGAGATCATCAAAGAGCACTTACTCTAGAGATAGCTTGTGCAGGGTGGGGAGGGGACCATCAGCCAGCTGCTAATCAGTCAACGGGGGAGCAGACTCCCACCAAACTCTTTGTTGCTGCCTGGGCGATAGGGACTGGGGGATTTGATGGTCCCTATGTATTCCCTAAGTGAGGGGTTACACAGGGATCATGAATATGAAACTCGGGTTCATAACTCTAGGTTATGCATTCGTAACAACCCAACAGGATTCCAGCCATTATTACTAATGTGAGGACTTCTAAAAATGCAAACCAATATAGATACGAGAGAGAGAGAGAGCAAGCTGAGAGTTGGAAAAGTGAGAGAAACTGAAACTGAAAGATTCACCTATTTGATACCACCCTTACATACCCCATCCTGTGGGACAACAAAATTGCCATGAAATACCATTTTCATATAAAACCTGGACACTTATGACTGGGAAGCATGTTGTAAGCAGGATACTGGCTATATGCCTGGGCTAGGTCAGCATGGACTCACCATGGTTGGGTCATAAGGTCAAGAAGAGAGAGGTGTGAAAGCCCAGGGTTAATAGGCTTCCAGTAATCCAGTAATTCCAGTAATCCTGTCAACAACCCAACATCTGAATACAATGGTCTACAAAACTGCCCAGGTGCAGCAGGGAAGCACCCTGCTGTATGCATTTCCTACAGAAACCTTCCTCATTCACCTTACCCAACCAAGACATTAAGAGGCTATCAAGACTCTCATCAATATTTTTCACCCAAAGTAAGACCATCAGTCCATTCCAGATTTCTTTTGTTTACTCTGCAGACAGCCATTAACACTGACCCCTTCAGGGCAGAAAAAAGAGTATTTAAACCCTAGCTCTGACCCCAGCAATTTGTAGTGCTCTGGATGCATGTTGGTGTGTTTCTCTGCATATTGGCCCCCAGATTCCCAAGCTCTGTGCTACCCTCAGACTGTGGTCTGAGCTGCTCTGCTTTGACCTTCTTTTGGATTAGTAAATATCACACTTTACAACTGAAATATCTCTCTAGCAAACCTTCCCTGCTTCTCCCTTAACTAGCATTGTATGATTCGTGAGACTACTTGATTTCTTGTGTGTGTGTCTGTCAATGTCCAATAAAAACACCCTGTTTAAACCTTTAACTGGAGTCCTACAGTTAGCACTGGTATACACAGGTGAAAAGATCCTACTGTTACCCTCCTCTCGCAGGCCTCTTTTGAGCTTTAATTCTCCCTGTTTCTAAGAAAACACTGGCACTGCTGGTGGATCTCAATGTCCCCCACCTTTTGGTATAACACCTACTTATTTTTAACATACAAGATAGGAAAGGGACAGAAAAGAGTTCACTACCCTCCTTTTGCAGCACCACCAAATTTGGGCAGCATGCATCTATCAATGACAGCAGTAGCACTGTTTTCAGGTGTAGCAGCAAAGGAGAGGTTGCAGTATTAGACAAAGAGACTTCACACAACCTATGGGCTCTGTGTTGCCAACCCCAGCATAAATGTCTAGCACAAACTTGAGCGTCTTGGTGAATTCAAGCCTTTTCTGGGCACTGACTGCTCTCCCACACTACACTGTTATACTGCTATTATTCCACTTTCAACATCCTGTAGAGTTCTGGGGTTTGTAGTTTACTGAGGCCAAAGAGCTCCTGGCTGAGAATTCTAAATGTCCTCTCTATTCTGCAAACCCCAGGGTTCCATTGGATGTTGAAAGTGGGATAATAGCATTATAAGAGTGTAGTGGGGAAAGGCCCGGAAACTTGCAGGTTTGGTCAGGGCTTCAAGATATATTGAAACATCCTGGTCTAAATCCAACTGCTAGCCTCAACTAGAGTTGATTTTGTGAATTAATCGCTGAACAATAGACCAACATTTCTGTAAATCTCATTGATTCAGTAGATCTACTCCAGTCAGGACTAACAATTGGACTTTGACTTTTGTTTTCAGGATGGTCCTCTTAAAATGATTTTGCAAAAATGCATATCAAATCTGGACAAAAAAGCATCAGAGCTCAGTTACATATGCTTGCATGTAACCTACAGTTAGCCCCTGAATGATCCCAGAAGCCAAGGCAGGCAAATGTTTTATAAAGTGAAAAGCAAAGCTCCGACAGATTTCTGGAGTTAAAGATGAGGTACAAGGATAGGTCACATTTTATCCTGTATGATATGCAGATGCTAACCTCAGTGACTGAAGGCAATAATTAGATGTGACGCTTTAATGGCCACTCAAAGGCTAGCACTTAAAGATAATCATAATAAAAATGGGAAAATGGCAAAAATATATATGGCAGGTGAAAGATCAAAGGGAGTACGAGAAAACAGAAACAGATCCACAATAAGGAAAGAGTTGTAACACTTCCATGCAATTCATTGAGTCTGCAGTTAGTTCATAGTATGGCTGGTCTTGATTTACACACACATATAAAGCTATCTTTAAAAAAAAACTACATCTGAATAATCTGCAATTGGTTTGCTGTTTATCACACTCTTCAGTAGCAGTTTGGTATTTGGATGTCTTCCAAGGTATATCAACTTTCTTTATCCTTTCCTACATAGATCAAAATCCACTATATTTAGAGACACATTTTCTTTCAACCCCTTTTCAGTGAAGGTAGGTAGACTATTTTTTCAGTGATTTCTGTAAGACCTTCCAAAGAGATGCATTTCCTCCAAATGCTAGAACCCAAAAATATTAGAAAGGAAGGGGAGAAAATTATCACAGTATCTCGAGAACAAGAATTAAAGCTCTGCCTTCTGGGATGAACAAATCTGTTTTGCTCTCTAGGAGCTTCATTTTTTTCCCCAATCATGTTTGTTCTGTCCAACAATGTTTGTTCTGTCCTGTTGTCAGCATAGAATTAGATTTTGTTAAAAATAAATCTTGATTTTTTTCCAAAAAGCTTGAAAATGTATACAATCTCGTTTTTTCTTGTAAGTATATTTTTTTACACTTTTTTATATACAATTTTCTCTGATTGTTCTTTGCAAAAAATATGTTCTCTAATATATATGGACAGGGTGAATAGAAGTGTACCCACCCTTTCTTTCATGTTACTGAGGAGGGGACTGTTGAACAACTTCAATTGTGCTGGGACCTAATTGGAATAGAAGGGTTTTGGAGCCAAACCCTCTTCCCAACCAAGCCCTTGACCCACATCCTGTCTTTTTAACTCTCCCATCTCTGCACTGTAATGGTGGAGAGTTAAGGACTAAAGACGTTTCAGTGAGGCTTGAGAGAGAATCTAAATTTGTATTCTGTCTTCTGAAGGTGACCTTCTCTTTCCACCTTAAGGAGATGATTCCAGGGTACTGGGACAATAAGATTTTGTATTTATTTGCCTATTAAATCTCATTAGAGCTTAATTCAAACAATCTGAAAAAGCAGGTAGAAAACAAACAGCTGTACAAGATCTTGAAACGAGAGCACAAAATCTCAGGGTGTAATAAACTGGTTGGTTGCTAAGATGTCAAGGACTACAGAAGTACAACAAGCTAACACGGCTATTCCTCTGGAAAACCTTGAAATATATTATTCTAGAATGCAGCACACAAAACACACTTCTTTTTTAAACTCACTGTGTTTACGTCCCTCAAGTACCTCAGAAAATGTGCTAGACAACCAGACTACAACGTATTTTATACTACTATTTTGAGAAAGAGACACTTGCCTCATGGCTGCATTGTAGTCTTCTAGGCTGAGAGCTGGTATGGTATAATGCATTGAGCATTGGACTATGATCCTGTAGACCAGGGTTCGATTTCCTGCTTAGCCATGGAAACCCACTGGGTGACCTTGGATGTGTCACACACTCTCAGCCCCAGAAATTCCATAATAGGTTTGTCTTAGGTTCTCTATAAGTTGGAAATGACTTGAAGGCACACAATAAACATTTTTCTGTTTTGGCAAAAATATTCATCATTTGCTTCTTGATAACATTTTAAATTTTTCTTGCTTTTTTCTGTAATTATTTTGGCTTATATTGCTGTTTTATTTTGTTAGATTTCTACATTATGTTTTATGATAGTTTATATTTTGTGGTTTTTCAAGCTCTGTTTTGTGAGCTGCCTAGAAGGTTTTGGCTGTTAGATGGTAAATAAATGAAATAAATAGGTGAAATAAAGGAGAGAGACTATGAACACCTTTTCAGTAATTTCCAGTGCAATTCTTTGATATAGTTAAGAAATTAATTATAAATTCCAAATCAGTTTGGAACCAGTTGCTTTCAGAAGCACAATATAATTACTTTAGACTCTTCTTCAGGACCCAGATCAAATCAAATCAACAAACATTCTCTGTACTTTGGCTGATTGGCAGGTCTAGAAAATATGATGAAATCTACTTGGTATTGGAGCTTAGAAAGCTACTTTTCTGGGCTATAACTCCCTGGTATTCTCTAGCTGTTATTGTCAGAGGTAAAAAATGTGAGAAAAAAGAACTTCCTCAAATTTTGATTATTATATTCCTAAAGTTCAGTGGCAACTCATCAAATAGGGAACCAACACAGACAAACTGATCAACAAAATGGAAGTAGTGGGAATCTTGGGTGGGAGTGACCATGTCTCTTTGTTTGATTTCTATAGGCATAGGGAAATATTGGATGGATGGGAATTTCTTAAAGGGCATAGTTCAAAGAGTTCCCCTGAGGAGGAGAAATGAGAAGTATCAAAAGAAAAGAGGATGGGATATATAAAGAACTTTCAGAAGAGCTGAGATTTAAAAGGGGACACATAGAAGAGATGGAACAAGGTGAAAATTGCTGAACAGATATCCAGACTCTAAATGGATATAAAGTCGAAGCCTTTCACAGTCGGAATCCATAGGTTGTTGTGGGTTTTCTGGGCTTTAAAGACGTGTTCTATTAGTATTTTCTTCTGACGTTTCACCTGCATCTGTGGCTGGCATCTTCAGAGGATCTGATGGCATGGAAGTGAGACAGAGTATATATATTTGTGTAGTCCCTGGATGGGAGGGAGCTGTTTGCATGTGTTACAATTGGCCTGTGTGATGGCTGTTCTGACAACTACTATGTCAGACTACACAGAGAGGCCATTGAAATCCATGGACAATTTCAACAGGAAATAAGAAACTCGGAAAGTAAACAAGATTTGGCTACCAGTACTGAAGAATACTAAAATCAAGACTCGAAAATATCCCAGTGAACACCACTCAGACTCTGGAGGTCCCTCTACAGGGAACAATACAATGGGTTGCTAATGTACTTAATACACTGTTATGCATATCCCCTGACTAACAATACACCCTGGGGGATATCCCATTTAACAATAGGACATCACACAGGCCAAACTGTAACATATGCAAATTGCTCCCTCCCACCCAGGGACTACACAAGTATATATACTGTTTCACTTCCATGCCACCAGATCCTCTGAAGATGCCAGCCACAGATGCAGGCGAAACGTCAGGAGAAAATACTAATAGAACACAGCCTCAAAGCCCAGAAAACAAACAACAACCTCTAAATGGATAATCAATACTTACAGGGAGAAAGATGACAAAAAAAAAAAAAAGCTAAAGTTCAGAATGAGTTCAGATTACCAGAGAAGTTAAAAATAATTTAAAGGGTTTTGTTTTTGTTTTTGTTTGGCTTTTTTCAGAGCAAGAGGAAGAACAGGGAAATGGTAGGGCCACAGAGGACAGAGTGAAGGTGGAAATGTTCAACATTATCTTTCCCTCAGTTTTCTTGAGAAAGAAAAACAGTGTTCTTCCAGGTGAAACTAGAACAATGGATGCAATAAGAAGACTGAAACACAGAATAGGTAAAGAAATAGTAAAAGAATAGCTAGCTTCTCTAAATGAATTGTAGTGTGCATGGCCAGATGAATTGCACTTAAAGATACTAAAGGAGTCTCTATCAATTTTGAGAAACAGGAGAAGTCCCAGAAGACTGGAAAAGGGGAAAAGAAGACTAGAACAACTTCCCAACTTCCAGTTGATAGAGTTACAAGCTTGGTAGATGAGAGGAATTCAGCGGATATAGCATATTTTTATTTCAATACGGTTGTTTTAACGAGGTTCTCCCATGATATTCTTATAGAAAAGTTGGTAAAATGTGGTCTAGGCAATGCTACTGATGCTGGGATTTTTAATTAGCTGATCAACTGAATGCAAAGAGTGTTCATCAATGATTCTGCTCTATCCTGGAGAGAACTGACTAGTAGGATGTCATAGGGCTCTGTTCTGGGCATGATGTTGTTCATCATCTTTATAAATGATTTGGATGATGGAAGAGAGGGCATTCATATCAAATCTACAGATGACACTAAATTAGAAGAGATAGTCCTTACCACAGAGGAAAGGATTAGAATCCATAGTTATCATGACAGAAAACCAACAAAATGAATTTCAACATGGTTAAATATAAGATCTTGTGTTTAAGCAAGAAAAATGAAATATACAAATATAGGGTGGATAACATTGCCTTTAGAACAGTGCACATGAAAATAATCTAGGGCTCTGAGTTGACTACATGCTAAACCTGAGTCTAGGGCCCTTTCTGCAGGATGTCATCATCCTGCATTGGGGATGGGAGAAGGACAGGTCTCAGACAACGTTTATGCATGACATCATAGGGATCCCATCATTCTCCCATCCCCATGTGGCCCAGTCGTGCTGCAAATCATTGACAGGTTTTACTCATCAGTGACTGGAGATCACACAGCCCTCCCTTCATCCCCCCACACTTACCTTAGATGCAGAGGTCCTGGAAGCACAGTGGTGGTGCTTCCTGCCCTAGCACAGCCTGGGACATTGCCTGGCTGTGCTGCGGAAAGAAGAGGCAATGCCATCATGCTGACTCCATTCACAGAAGCAGTCAGTGAGAGGGGAGTGCTCCTGTCCTGCTCCCCTCGCAGGAGAGGCTCTACCGAGATCCCCACGGGATGCAGCCAGGATCCGGTAAGCTGCAGAAAGGTCCTAGGGTGTGATGTTGCTGACAAAAAACCAATGCAATTCTAGGCTGCATCAATAGGAGTGCAGTGTCCTGATCAAAGGACATAACATATAGAACATTCTGTTCTGCTTTGTCAAACCTCACCTGGAGTACTCTGTCCAGTTCTGGGTGCTACAATTCAAGAAGGATACTTTCATACTGGAATCTGTCTAGAGGAGGGTGACAAAAATGGCAAAAGATGGTAATGGCAATGGAAACCAAGCCCTATGAGGAGCAGTTTAGGGAATTGTTTAGCACTGCAATAGACTTCTTTGCAGGGATGTGGACCTGTGGATTCATTGGAGGCCTTTAAACAGAAGCTGAGTGGCTATCTCTTAGTAGTCCTTTTGTAGTGTATTCTTCAATGGAAGGGAATTGTACTAAATGGCCTTTGGGATCCCTTACTAAATGATTGCAGGCTTTAATTCTAACTCCTCTAGTTAAAAGCCTTTAAGTACAGAAATCAGGAAAGATCTATGCCTGAGAACAGCTGGCAGAGTAGACCATCCTTCCCTATTGTAGATCCTTTAGGTTTGTGTCAAATAATAATTCGCATAGTCTCCAGGGTTGGTGAAGTTGTAGTCCAAAACATTTTGAAGGTGCATACATTCACTATTCAAAGACCCATAAGCTGATTTCACTTCTGCCAGTCTCCCTTGCTCTAATATGCCTAATTTGCCTGTGTCTGTGTATATCCTTTAATTTTTGTGCTATATTAGAATGGAGACAACTATTTGAGTGTCTTCAGATGATATTCACTTTAATGGGAGTTGACAAGGTTTATGTGAACCATGTGTTTTCACTGAGGCACAAGGACTCCAATGAAACAGATAATGTTTGCAGGATACCTTGCCAAGTCAATATGGTGCCTCTGTTGTGGGCAACTGATAAAGATCAAGACATCTTTAAAGGGTACTATTGGGTCATGGATGTATATGAATGGATGGTAATCTAAGCCAATGAAGGTCAATCTGTGGATACTTTTCATGGGGATAAAGTTTAAAGTTATTCGGTCTACTAAATTAATTATAAATACACTCTAAACAAGCACCCCTATGACTGAGAAAGATGTGTGCATTGTTGTTTGCCATCTGAATTCCTCTGAAGGATCAAAGAAAGGCATTTCTCCATTGTTCCAGCAAAACCTGCTATTAACATAAATGCATTTGCACAGTATCCCTGCATGTGGTGTAGTGGTTTGAGTGTTGGATGACGGCCGTGGAGACTAGGGTTTGATTTGCCACTTGACCATGAAAACCCACTGGTTGACCTTGAGTTGTCAAACACTCTCAGCCCCAGAAAATCCTGTGATAGGTTCACCTTAGGGTCACCATAAGCTGGAAATGATTTGAAGGCATACTACTACAGCAGCAATTCACACAGTATCTCTTTTGTGTTAGAAGTAGCAACCTTAGCATGCCTATCAACAGCAGTTGGGAGTTTCCATGTCTCTTTAAAAGTTTGTGCACAGCATATATTAATGTCACTTCCTGTTTTTTGGTTTTAGCCGCATCCTCTTGGTTCCAGCATCAGTCTGAAATCTGCAGTCTGAATTCATCCTCCATTTTGTAGCCTGAAATTCTCTTTCTCTCCTTCACGTTTGAAGAGAATGTGTTACAGAATCTTTCACCGTGAGATGTTATGAATCCTTTAGTATTTATAACTACTTCATGTTCTTACAGAGAAAACCTAGAGTGTTTTATTTCTCTGCTGAAACCAGTCTGAGACCATTTTCACACCTTATCTTATCGCGGTGCTGGGGTGCGGGGCTTGCGCGAGCAGCCTCCGGAGAGAGGCTCTCACTTCCTTGCTCCTTCGGCTCTGCACGAGCTTCCTGCTTGTGTGAGAGCCCCGTCTCTTTCTTTCGCAGTGCAGCCTGGGGACCTTCCCAGCCTGCACTGGACAGGAAGCACGACCGGCCCGGCTCCCGAGATTCTGCACTCTAGGTAAGTGTGTGCGGGGCCCCGGAGCAATGCACAACCGCGCAGCATTTTCAGCTTCAAGCCGAAAATGAACAAATGCATGTGCAGTCCGTGTCAGGCCCTGGAGCGTCATGCAAATGTGAGTGAATTGTGTGGACTGCTCCTCACATGTGTGTGATGCTCAAGGGGCCCTTTCGCATCGGGAATGCTGTGTGAAAAGGGCTATAGTGCTGCTACTGTAATACAGGTTGTTGATCACCTTATGTTTGCAAAAACTAATTACTTTACTTGTGGGATACACTTCCTGAATACTGTGCAGCTTGGATAGCTTTTGAAAATAAAGAAACAAATCCAGAAAGGAACAAAGATAATAAAGCCATAGTGGTACTATGATTAGAGTATTAGAACAGGGATAAAATTCTTCACCAAATTTCTTCTTGAAGGAAGCAATGAGTAATTTTAGCAACTTTCTTTCCATTGTAAGAAAATCTTTGAAAACGTCTAGTTTAGGAAGGCTATTCACAGTTCAGGACTTATTCTGCAAAAAGTTTGCATGTGGTTGTTTTACACAGAGAACAGCAGTTTCTGAGCAGGCAACTTCATAATAACTTCATAGTATCTCTATGCAGAAATATTGTTTTCGGCACAGAAAATGTTGGTTTCAGTATAAACCAACTATGTGCAAATTGTGTGTGGAATAAATCCCTAGTTACTGCATTTTCCGTGCAGAAGACAATATTTCCATGCAGAAAATGCTGCTATTGGGGGCTTATTTAAAAAAATGTACATGGTTGATTTGAATAGAAAACATTTTTCTGTGCAGGGAACAGCATTTTTTGAGCAGGAAATAATATTTCAGCACAGAGATATTATATCTGTCCAGAAAACACTGTTGCCTGCAAGGAAAGCAAGCATTTTCTGTGAGGGAAAAAAAATTCTATGCAGAAATATTACTTCTTGTCCAGAAAATGCTGTTTTCTGCACAAGGCACATACAAATTTTGTTCAGAATACTCTCAAACTGTGAAGATTCTTGTCAGTTCAGGATTTTTGATATCAAGGTTTTTCAAGACTCAAACTCCCATCTTTCACTTGTTAAAAATATTTTGGAGTGTTCTTTCCACCCCTATGTTGGACTAGCACTGAAGAGATCCAGGTTCTACTGAGCAGCCTTTGGCCCATTACTCTTTCATAGTCTGACCTGTCTTATGGTTGTTGTGAAGATAATGTCAGGAGGGGAAGAACCATATACACCACCTTGAACTTATTGGAGAAAAAAGCCAGGATATAAATGTAACAAACAGTCAAGCAAATAAATACATATGGGCAGATCATCACTTGCTGTTATATTTAAAAGGTTGAATCTGAACTGCAGTTTTCCAGCTTCACATTCTTGCTTAGCCACAAAAGTCATGGCATGCAAATATCAAAGTTTAGAAATATTTGGAAATATTTCATTGTTGGCATTAAAACAAAAAGTAATGATGTTAGCCCTCTTTACTCAAAGGAAAACACAAACCAACACAAACACAGGTATAATGACTGCAGCAGATCAATTTTTTGTTCTAGGCCAGGTTCACTTGAAGGTCCTGGAGTAAGTTCAGATAGTCCATCTCAGGTTTTTTTTTTATTTTATTTTATTTTTATCTGGGAAGTCCAAAATAGTTGGCCGGTTACCATGGACAGGGAAGGAAGTAATGAACAATGAAGTCTGCATCTTTTAAGTATCTGAGGAGCTTACATTCTTGCTGCCAAGAACTCCAGGATACTAAACACAACACCAGGTCCTGACAAATATAATCATAATACTTGGTGGGTAGACCTTTTCTCATAGGAACTTGCATTTACCTCATAATGTTATATAATATGTGTCCCAGTATTTCTAAATTTTGGAAAAACATATTTCTAATAAGTCAAATTACAAACTAAGCAGAACCTGTTGGCCCCCAAACAGGACTTATCTCCACATTTTGTGACAGCTATAAGGCATTAAATCATAAAGATCTGATTACATTTTTTGTTTTGTTTTGTTGCAAGGTTCATAGTAGACCATAATTTGAAAAAAATGGAGGATGACTCAATTGAACCTTGATATAAGTTTTTTTTGGGAGGGGGTAACACTTGTGGAAAAGCTGACACGTACTGTACAAATGTTAGAAATGACCACTCAGAACTAAGCTTCTTTTCAACATAGCTTCCTTTTATTAATTTCTTCAATGGGAACAGGGAGTTAACATCTCTTCCACAGTCACATTTGAACCTATGGAGAGATGCTTTAGCTGAATGGTACATTTATTGTTATTTTGTCATGCTGTGAACCTATGAACCAAAGAGTTCAAACTAACCCTGAAAATCTTACTTTTGGGGAAAATAATACACAATGCCTGGTGAGTTTTTTGTTTGTTCATAGTGGTACATTATGCCACTATGTCATATGGTTAATAACTTAATATTTTTTTTTCAAAGAAAGAATTCTTTTGTGGCACTGTACCAGTGGTTGCATTTTTTTTGTCCCTGGGGTCACATAACACTGGCAAGAAAAGGTAAACAGCAGCATGTTTCTCCTATGCCTTACTTCTCCAATGGCCACAGAGTGTGAGGTATTTTCCCATCTTCCACCACTTCCTGCATCAAAGCAGTTATGCTAACACACTGTACCAGCAGCATGAGTCCAGTTTATTCTTTTATCATGTTTTCCAAGACCAGGTTGCTTATAGATCATGAAAAGAAAAGAGCTAAAAATTAATTCCCCAAATATATGAGCTAAGAGCTCATATATTTGGGGAATTATATTTCTTTGGAAGCTTTTAACTGCATATTTAGGACCTTTCAGTACAAATTCTGCATGTGAAATGAATAGCTATTCAAGAACAACAATAAGCAGACAGGAGACTGAACTGCTTTTGAGTCATATTAACTTTAACAGTTTAACTATAAAGGAAGAGTACATGTTGTCTCTTTAGCTCCTTCAATTACTGTTCTCATTTTTCTTCTCAATTTTTTTTCCCTTAAAGCCTTTGAAAATCTGGTTTAATTTTACCCTTTCAATTTTATTTCAGATTATGTCATTTTTTTAAAAAAAAAATTGAATTGGTCCCTCCTTTGACTTAAATGTCCCCATTTTTAAATTAAATTATATGCCATGAGCAGGGATGTCTGTTTTACAGCTTTATATTTATACAGCTCCATGCACATCAATGTGAGTAAATAAATATCTAATAACATCTCATGGTCCGATCTTCCTCCTTTGAAAACTTTAATGTCACTTAAAAAAATATGTGACCATTGTGACAAAAAGTAGGCTTTGGGCTGGTTACCTAACATCTTTATTACATTTATTGCTTAAATAGAGACATCAAGGGTACTGTTCCTTTACTAAAAGCACACTCAGTGGAAATGGGGAGAAGGGAAAGCAACTGACCTCAGTTCATATCACATAATGCTAAATAACTGAAGGAAACCCTGCATATACAATTGTTCATGTGAGGGCTATATTAAAGCAGCTATGAACAAGGGTTGCGTTAGTGCTGGATTCTTTTATGATTATGCTTCTAGGTGGCAGAAAGTTATAGCAGCAGCTACACTATCCCCATCCACAGAAAGAGAGGAAGGGAGGAAGGAAGGTAGGTAGGCAGGCAGGCAGGCAGGCAGGCAAGCTGTTCATCTAGCTGGCAATTACTATGTTTGTGTTTCAGCATTTCAGTTTCCCCACAATACCTAAACAGCCCAACTGTAGCATCATTCTAGACTGATACTATGTCAGGGTTCCAATAGCATCGGGGAATTAAAATGGCAGACACAGGCAACTGGGCTCCAGAATGAGAGAGTAGTGTTTGGGGTTGACAGCAATATAGGCGATAGTCTTTCCAGAGAATCCAAGCTTTGGCAACTAGCCCATGGTACCAACTTCTGGTGGTAGGCTTACAGATGAATATGTATAGGTCACAGAATGGATTTCATGGGTGATAGGACTTCAGCTAGTCATCGTTTGGCCTTAGCGGAGATGTGGGGTGTCCAGGACAAGTGTGTCTGACTTTACTTGTATTTTTTTTTCACCAGTACTGATGTCCACTAATACCATTTTTAGGTGAGTGAGTGGAAGGTCAGAGAAATGCTAAAATGCCAAACCTCACTATTCAGTCTAGAAGCAAAGCAGCATCAGGTTATCCCTAGCAATAATAGATTGCCCTAATGAAACTTTGAAGGATACGTTATGCACACCTTACAAAGCCTAAAATTTATGAAACAACTTTTCTCAGAGACCTCATAATTCAAAGAATGATGTAGCTGCCATACATTATGAAGGTCTCTCTGCTATGACAGAGGACAAGAAATCAGCCGAACCTTCCAGACATAACAAATTAGCCTTCAGTTTTAGTGGATTTGGCTCTAACAACACCCAAAAGCACTGCTAATGATTTCCTCTATGGGCTTAATAATCTGCACATTCATTTTTATTAATGGTGACCTTTAAAGTGGGCAATTAATTACATTTTTATAAAGTTTTCTTTTTCCACGTATGTCTCAGTAGTAAAACACGAAAGAAGGTTTCCCATGCAAGCAGCAATATCCAGCAACCCACTTGAAGCCTTAATATAGCAATTGCTAAATGAATCATGGCTTAAAGTCTAGCATAAGGACATATATTTTTTTTGGTACAAAATGGTGATGGAAGCTGATGGTGAATTGAATCTATAGCTTGTCAGCTTAGATTAAAAAAAAAACAGAAAAAGAAATTGTACAACTACATAGTGACTGGGGTTTTGGCTTCCATACTTGAGAAGGTTTTTTTCATCACTAAGATCCCAACTGGGTATCTTGCTAGTTCTGTTGTTTTGACTGAGTCCAAGCCCATTTCCACACTGCACTGTTATTAGTACTATTATTCCACTTTCAACATCATACGGAATTCTGGAGTTCGCAGTTAGGGAGGGGCTTTTAGAATTCTCAGCCAGATAGTTCTTGGGCCTCAGTAAACTACAAACCCCAGAATTCCACAGGATGTTGAAAGCGGAATAATAGCAATATAATAGTGTAGTGCAGTGCAGCTGGTGCAGACTACCATGCACCCTTGTACACTGAACAAGAAAACTATGAGAATGGATATGTGAATAGAGAATTTTCATGAATAACAAAGTTGTTATGTAGCTCATTCCCATATGTAAATAGGAGATCTGTGTCAAATGTATTAAATTCAAATTATTTATAGCAAAGGTCTGAAGACATATGCCACTTTTGGAAATTTTCATTAGAAAAAGAATTTTATTCTATATTCTATTTTATTTTTTTATTGACCAGACAAATTCGGTGGGTACAGCTATATTGCGTCAATCACAATTTACATCTGCCATGCAATTGTTAAAGCTGAGGAGCACACCATTAAATAGAGGTGGTGACCCTAATTCACACTGCAAACAAGGTTTCAAAAAGAGACACCTCAGAGCTAACCAGTTTTAAAAGCTCCTCACTGGTTGGAACTGCAGGCTCATTTACATTGCAGAGTTGTAGCACTATGATTCCAGTTTAATTCCCATGCTTCAGCCCTAAAGTATCCTGGCACTTAGGGGGGTAGGGCAAGGTATTCAAAATTCTCTGCCAGGAAATTTTAGTGCTTCACCAAACTACAAACATCACACTTCCATAGGATGTGGTGGTTAAAGTGGAATGTAACACTATAATAATGTAGCGCGAATGGGTCCTATCAGGTTCCCTTTCTTCTACATTTTTTTAAAAAATCCTCAAATTCTTTCACATTAATGAAATTTCCCAATTTTCATGTAGAAAAATGCTCCTCAAAAGTTTGACCAAAGATCGTTTCACCCACTCCTAGTGGTAGATCCCACGCATTGCAGCTAGAACGCCCTAGGTTCAGTCCTAGTTATCTCCATGATAAACATTTTAAGCTTTTCAAATGATATTAAAGATCTTTATCAGAGTCTCTGGAATGATAAAAAGTAATCAACCTGATGGCATCCAGTTGTTGCTGTTGCCATCTATGTATGAGAACAATGGCCATTTCTGCACGGGGCAAGGGAATCGCCCTGTGCTGGTACTTACCAGACTTCTTGGCTCCACGCTTGGGTCCAGGCTGGTCCGGAGCAGTGTGTGGCCGCCGCTCCGCACTGCTCCAGGGATGAAAATGGCGGCTTCCAGTTGGTCGAGGCTCTCCACCAGCCGCTGAAGCTCGCCAGCCTAAAGCCCACCCCCAGCAGATCATAGGCTTGCACTGGTGCGAGCCTCCAAATCTGCACCGAAGCGCGGGCATGGAGTGGCGCACTCCGTGCTTTTGAAAGACCTGTTTCAAGTGGTCTTTCAAAAGCACGCTGGACGACCACTTCGGGTCATTCCGGAGCGGGCTGAGGTGCAGAACTACACTAAGTAGGTCTGACCCAGTCTGCTCCCAGGTGCAGACGTCCTCCCTGGAGGACGCTCTGCACCATTTCTTTAAGCCCCTGTGGAAATGGCCAATGGCACGGGGAACTGCTTTGGACAAGCTCCATAATCTTTAACCATTGCTAGGTTTAACCATTGTACCAGGTAGGCCGGAGTTTGTGGAAAATGAAGGGTGTAGGATGGACTCTCTGGATGGTATCATGTTACCCACCTTAAAAGAGACAATATTGGCCTATCAGTTTAATCTAGCTCAAAAATATACTAGAAGAAATGCCTCTTATACTAGCTATTTTACAGATCTTCTAACAGGCTGATCTGCCAGTAGAACTGCTTTGCTAGCTGTGAACTTTTGACAGAAAAAGAAAAGGCGGGGGGGAGGAAGTAGTGAAGGAGATGTCCTGGCAGAATATTAGACGGTTCCAAGTCTCAGTAGTCAGGTGCTGGAATCCCAGTAAACAGTAACCAGAAATAGTGTCCAGAGTATCAAACTGGGGCTAAAACATGCATGGAGTCAAGAAACACAGCAGAAGAGAGGCAGAGAAAAGTTGAGTCCAAGGGACTATGTCAAAGTCATAATAAATCAAGTCTTACCAGAATATAAATCACATGTGGGCAAGTCAGAGACACAGTTCATTACTGAGCCTAGATAGAGCCAAATGTAGCAGGGATTTCTGGAATGGAAGGATCCAAGAAAATGTCAGGCACTGATACATTGCCTTCATCAGCTTCCACTGCTACAGTCAGAAATACTTATAGAGGGGCTGCCATATCCATCTACACCACCTGTAGCTGATCAAGAAGTCATTGAGAAGAGAAGTCATTGCCATAAGAAGCCCTTTCTCTCAAGGAGCCCTCAGCTTTGCAGTGCCTCTTTAAATGGCACTTCTTTCTGAGACTATCTCTTGGGAATCTCACTGACTTAGGGAATTTCCACCCTACACTGTTATAGTGCTATTAATCCACGTTCAACATCCTGTGGAATTATGGGGTTTGTAGTTTACTGAGGCCAGAGAGCTCTCTGGCTAAGAATTCTAAATGCCCCTCCTTAATCTGCAAACCCCAGGATTCCACATGATGCTGAAACTGGAATAATAGCACTATAACAGTGTAGTGTGGAAATGGCCTTGGACTTTGGTGTACAACCCTCCTCATCTGGATGGGATGGGGCCTTCAGTATTCCTCCTGAAGGTTCAAGTTTCACTTTGACTTCCAGGAGTGGGGCTTCTAACTGGAGATTCTCAAAGCCACATCTTTGAGTCTCCCTCATTGGGGAATGGGAAGAAGCAAGCTACCCTAGATCAAAACTCTTCCAAATAAGACCCTTTCTGCACTCTACCTGATCCCAATGGCATCCCATGGGGATCCTAGTAAACCCTCTCTTGGGAGGGTAGCATGACAGAAGCACTCCCCCACACCAGCTGCCTGCAGGAATGGAGGACGTGCGATGGCCATACCTCTTCCTTCCACAGTGCAGCCGGGCACTGTCGCAGGCTGCACTGGGGCAGGAAGTGTGGCCATCATGCTTCCTGACCCTCCACAGCTCATGTAAGTGTGGGAGGGTGCAGGAGGGCTGTGTGATCACTGGTCATTGACAGGAGTGATTGTGCCACCTGGGGACGGGAGAAAGATGAAAGATGGATGATGTTGTGCGTAAGTGTCATCCAGGTTTCATCCTTCTCCTGTCCCCAATGTGGGATAATGATGTCTGGAGGAAAGGGCCCAAGGGACTCTGTCAAAATAATAGTACAAAGCTGGGACAGGGCAATGAGAATCCTAAGTAATTTCCAAGACATTTAAGTTGTAGAGGGTTGGTTTCAGTATAGCTTCAACTGGCTTAGTGTCAGCCATCTTTGCTGCTGTTTCATGTTACATATGAGGACAAACAAAATAGTTTTCTCCCCATTGCAGCAGAAGTCAAATACTCTTCCACAGTATTCTGCTCATATTTGACCACCCCAAAGTGTTGTGTAGGCATTCTTCTGTGAAGAAAATAAAGTTTTATGCACACACAAACAAATCTGTGCCGACAACAAATTTTTGCACGAAAACCATGATTTTCTTTATAAAATAATTCTGGCACAACACTTCAAAATGGTCAAATACATAGGGAATACTGTGGAAGAATGTTAATATTCAACAAGAACTTTAGTTATTAAAATTAAAAATGGGAGTTGTTGCGCAAGAAACACCCACTTTCCCCCATGCAGAATCATTGCTACCCAAAACTTTGGGATGTCAAATACCATTGTGTAAAATTTGCACTGTTCTATTACCTTTCCTGACAGCCTTTCCCAGCTGTTGGGACCCCCCCCTTTTTTTTTTGACCTGGGAATGAATAATTATGAATATACTTTTTATCCCCTTTTGCACTCTATTAATTGTCAAATAGTTTCCCTTGGGATCAAACACCCTCCTGTATTCTGAGAAAGGCATCTGCATGTGCATTAGCAGCGGATGCACAGAATAATTAAATAATGTGTTGAAATGGATCAGTGACAGAACAGGGAATAGAGTTCTGTTGCTTCGTATTATCTTCCCCCTCTCTTTATGCTCACCACAGCTCTTTTTCAGTAGTAGCTTATATGTCATTTACTCTGATTTGCCATCTAGGGAAATACATGGGATGGAGCATACTAACAGGAGAGCAGACTGAAAGACGACCTCCCACCTCTTCCAGAAGGCTAATAGTTTGTCACATCTGCCCATAATGGAGACCCAGTGATCTGAAATCCTCCCAGAGTTCTGCTTGAGAAGATAAGAAGAGGGAAGCAATTAACTTGTCACAGATCAGAGAAACCCAAGGTTATTTACCTTTTTTGTGTGTGTGCATGTGATACTTGAGAGAAAGGTAGGGAAGATAGAAAGAGAGGAAGAATCTTCCCTCTCTCAGGCCTTTTCAGTACTTAGGTAAACACTCCTAGATTTGCAGAAGCAAGGGATTCAAAGCCAATACTGAAAGTATAGCTCCTAGAGGATTTTTCAGTTCAAAGTCACAAGCAAATGCCAGAGGTAACCAGAGCAGGACAATAGCTCCATTACCAGATCTTGCATGAGAAGACAAAGAGAACAGGTGATAGAGTGCCATTGCCTCCGTCCACTGCATATATTCTTCTACAGATTCTTGGCTCACCTGCTAAATGAAATTGCTCCAGTTAGAAAGGAAAATAAATGATTTCATGACACAAGTGCATTATAATATATTGATACCTATTGATTCCTGTCTCTTGAGCAATTTAACATCCCAAAGAGGGATGGCTCTTGCATTGACTCCTTTTGCCCATTAACCCTGTACAAGGTTACACTTTGATGGAGTGCTACAATCCAACATATTACTTTGCTGTACTATTTATAATAACTGGTAAGGGCTGGGTCAGTCAAACTGGCCTATTTTCCTATATAATAAATGGGACGATGAAGGAGAATTTGTTTTTAAACCTACGAAACATCTGTTTTCTTTTAAAAAAGAGAGAAAATGGAATTTCCATGTGCATCTATTGGCTGCTGTGGAGACAGAATGTTCAACTAGATGGGCTTTTGATTCAGCATGGGTCTTTCTTTCTTCTTATGGCAAAAGGATATATATTACCAACATAGGAAAAGCTGAGTTATGCCACACCAAACCATTAGTCTGTCTAGAGAAATAGAATTTCTCTATTTTCCATCATTTCCAGGCAAGGTTTCAACTCCCCTCCACTGAAATTGATATTTTTATATGACTTTTTCCTCCAAAATACATACTTTTTTCATGGGGAAATGTATACTTTAAAGATAATATATAAATTTTGAATTGACCAAAGAATGTTAGTACACATTTCTCAAATGCACACATATTTTTAATCATGCACACTTTTGACATGTGTCAAAGGGTTTGTGTGCATTTCCTAAGTTCACATTATTCAGATCTGATGCTGATTGGAGGTATTTTGCATTCCGGAATCTGCACGTTACCAGATAATTGCAGGTACATTAAGTAAAATACAAACATTCCAAAAGTGTGTATAGAAAGTGAAAAACACAACAAAAAAATCCTTTAGTCACAAGCAGTGTTATCACCCCTTACATAACCTATCCTGAGGGACAGCATAATTGGCACAATACAAAAACTGGACATTTATGCTTAGGAAATATGTGGTAAGCAGGGCACTTGCTGTATGCTTGGGCTAGGTCAGCATGGCCAAGTCATAAGGTCAAGGAGAATTAGGCAGGAAAGCCCAGTGTTAATAGGCCTCCAGTAATCCTGTCAATGACCTGACATCTGAATATAATAATCAACAAAACTGCCCAGGTGAAGCAGGCAAGCACCCTTGCTGTGCACATTTCCTGCCAAGACCTTCTCCATTCACCTTATCCAACTAAGACATTCAGAGGCTGTCAGGACTCCCATCAATGTTTTGTCACCCAAAGTAAGACCATCAGTCCATTCCAGGCCCCTTTTATTTACTCTGCCAGACAGCTATTAACATTCACTCTTTCAAGATCTAAATTTCTCTCTGATTTTTTTGAGATCATATGTAAGAGATCTCTAGTACCACATTTTGGTTCTATTTTTTGCATTTATTAAGGTAATAATTCTCTTGTACTACACTAGTCCCCTATAAACAAGCTGCTGAATAATTCTGTTAAGTATTGTGACCTGTTTCTATCACCTTTTGCTTCTTGTCTGTTCTTAACCTCTCAAGGAGTTTTATTATCTTCCAGTGAGTCTTTCCTTTCTTTTTGGTTACAGATAGTTTCTTTTTACCATCTTCCTGGATAATATCACTGATTTAGGTCCAGAGTTCTTCTGGTTGCCAGTTAGTTTGGCTTAATAGGCCAAATCTCACATTTACATCAACTTTACATTCTACAGAGATGTTCTTCACATTGGCCCTTTCCGCACCTTACCTTTTTGCGGAGGTGGGGGGTGGCGCTTGCTCGAGAAGCCTTCGGAGGAAGGTTTTCGCATCCCTGCTGCTTGGGCTCCGCAGCAGCGTCCTGGTCGCTCGAGCGCCCTGCCCATGCCCCACCCCTTCCTTCCACAGTGCAGCCTGGGAGCTGTAGGCTGCACTGAGGCCAGGAAGCGTGACCGGCCTGGCTCCAGAGGCTCCGCAGGGCAGGTAAGTTCACCCCAGGACCCTGACCAGTGCGCAAGCATGCACCATTTTCAGCTAAAAGCCAAAAATAAAAAGGTGCGTATGTGCTGTGCATGAGGCTCTTGAGCGTCATGTAAATGGGAGTGCGTCATGCAGACCACTCCTCACATTTACGCAATGCTCAAGGGGTCCTTTCACTTAAGAAATGCCATCTGAAAAGGGCCATTGTCTTTTGGAACTGAGATTGGTTTACTGCATTTCTTTAGCTTAACTTGAACTGTTTATGTCATTCCATTCTTTATTATTATTATTACTAGTTCATGGTCTGTGCTACAGGCCATTTCCACACTACAATATTATAGTGCTATTACTCCACTTTCAACTTCCTGTGGAATTCTGGGCTTTGTGGTTTACTGAGACCAAAGAGTTCTCTGGTTGAGAATTCTAGTTTCTCTGCACTCTGCATTACACAAAAAGGACAGCTCTTACGGAAGAGAATAAATAGACACAAAATTGACAGTAGAAATAGGAATACACAGAGAAAAAAAAAGGAGAGCACTTTAGCCTTTTGGATATTGAGTTTTGGGTCTCCAAGTAAAGAAAACAAAAACAAAAACAGCTGAACTAGGATATTCCACAACTTCCAATACTTTAGTAGTGGTTTGAAGAGACACAATGATTTCTTGACAAATTACATGTATTAAAACATGAGTTTTCATCAGAGCTACACAGGTAACAACTTACTGTTTCTGTGTTCCTGCCAGTGTACTAGACAAAGAGTTTTCTCCACTATACTTCTGTTTACCTACTTATCCGTACTTGTATGTAAAACTTTCCTCCCAGTTTTCTCCTTTTAAAACCTTGTTTATGGCCATCATTAAGATAATACTGGTCACCCCATCAATATGTCTTGCATCACCATTATATCACACACACACATGTGTTTGTATGTGTGCGTGTATATCTGTCTTCACTCCATGTATCTAATGAAGTGGATTGGAGCCCACAAAACTTATGCTAAAATGTATTGGCTAGTCTCAAAAAGTGCTATTAGACACCTCTTATCCTCCCCTGCTTTCCTTCTTATGCTAAATCCAATAACTTGCTTCTATCCCTACAGAGTCGTAGTATCTTTCCAAGGTTTTGATCAGGGAATCTCAATCTTTCTGGGATTGTTAAACTGAAAACACTGTGAGGAAAACACAGCTTGAGAAATTTCACTCCCTGTGTTAATTTATAAATTCTGTCTGCTTTATACCTGGGATCTGCACTATTTGTAGTACATCCATGGACACTACAGACCAGTTAACGTTTCACATTGAGTAGATCTCAGTCTATTACATTCTTTTTCATGGTTCTTTTGCTTCCCAGTTTAAAATCTTTCTTAATCCTGTTTGAGCCACTAAAAAAAAAATGCAACAAACTCATGTCATGTATTTCAGCTAAGATGAGATATGACTGTGTCTGCATCTGATCTTATCAAATTTCTTTATTTGATAGAAAAATAATAGCATTAGAAGGCAGGTGCAGACTTGGATGGATTTTGTCTCTTTTATAACACACTGTGCTTCCGTCTGAGACAGTGGTTCTTGGAGCCAGTAAGACATGCCAGGCCCTGAACAGAGACTACAGTCTGGAGAAGCAACCAGAGAAGTTGGCATTAAAGAAAAAACCTCACTTTTTAAAATCTAACTGAATCACCAAAGACATTTGGGAAACAGATATATTTAATACATTTATTTTTCATGCTTCCACCAAAGAGCTCAGGTTAGGCTAAGGCCATTTCCACACTATACTGTTATAGTGCTATTTTTCCACTTTCAACATCCTGTGGAATTCTGGGGTTGGTAGGCCAAAGAGCTTTATGGCTGAGAATTGAAAATGCCCCTCTTTAAACTACAAACCCCAGGATTCAATACGATGTTGAAGGTGGAATAATAGCACTATAAGAGTGTTGTGCAGAAATGGCCTTATTCTACATATGATTTGTACATGGTTATTTTGTTCGGAAACAGCTTTTTCTGAGCACAAAGCACTATAGTACTTTAACAGTGTAGCGTGGAAGTGGACTAAATGTGTCTTCTCACTGCATTTGCTTTCATAACAATCCTCACAGGTACGTTTGACAGGGAAATAGTGATTGGTCCAGGCTCATACAGTTACCTTAATGCCCAGATGGGGATTTAACTTTCAGTCTTCTTGGTCCTAGGACAACTATGCTTCACTGGGTGTCCATATAGGGAAGCAGTGAATTAGCAGTGGATGTAGAATGGTTCAGTCAAGTCCATGGGTTCCCGATGGAGAATGCCTTTGAATTAGTGAGCCAGGTCTCCAAGTGAGAATCATTAACTCTTTGGTTCAGTAGTGAATTGGGAAGTCATGACAGGCTCAAGTCAAAGCTTCCATCATGACCGAATGAGTGATCTGAAAGTTGTTGACAGAAATCTAAGAGTCAAACTAGCTATTATTACTTAGATAGCAACTACAGTGGGCAGATGGAGGAGTGGGAAAAGGAGCAATATTTATTGGAATGACAGCACATAAGGGAAGGTACAACCTCTTTTTTTCCTCCATACTCACAATCCTGATGAAAATTCACTCCCCACAGTGTAATTCATTTAAACAACAACATCTTGTTGAAAATAATGAAAACTTCCTTCTTCTTCTTCTTCTTTTTTTTTCGGGGGATCATAGGTGGGGAGTGATGAGTTAAACCACCTCATAGAGGTCCCAGTGGAAACCATACCCACTAAGGAACTAGGTATTTATCTTGGCATTTTTACTTAGGCCATTTCCACACTACACTCTTTTAGCAGGATTATTCCACTTTCAACATCCTATGGAATCCTAGGATTTGCAGTTTAGGGAGGGGCTGGCCGGCCCCTCCCTAAACTGCAAACCCCAGGATTCCATAGGATGTTGAAAGTGGAATAATCATGCTATAAGAGTGTAGTGTGGAAATGGTCTTAATGTTTATCCTGCATTTCTGCCAAATAGACTCCAAATTGGCTAACAACATGAGATGAAGTCCGTGAATTAAAATCTAATAATAAAAAGTTTCCAAAAACACAAACAAACCCTCCACACTTAAATAAACTGCTGTATTAAAATATCAGTACTGTTTAAAAAATAAGCAATCATTTAAAGTCACAGCTAGAACAAAATAAAATGTAACACCATCACCCCATTAAAGATTTTTTCTCATAGCCACTTCATCAACAAGTGCTTTCTGAAATAAAAATAGCTTTATCTGCCAGAGGAAAGAAAGCAGGTAGGAGGCCAGCGTAGTTTCCTGAGACAGAGGCCATTTCTGCACTAGACTGTTTTAGTGCTATTATTCCACTTTCAACATCCTATGGAATCCTAGGGTTTGCAGTTTAGGGATGGAGCCTGGAAGTTGCCACTGAGATAGCTTCCTTCCATGTTGTACCTGTGAAGGTAGTGGGACTGGGGAAAAGCCTTCCCTCAAGGTTTTTAAAACTTGAGGTGGTTCATATTTATTTCTGTGATATCTTTCCTTATTTTCTCATTTCTGTTTAATTCTCCAGGTTTGGATTTTTGTTTCTCATAGCCCAGTCTTCAAATCAGTGCCAGAAAATGGAGGTAAGTGTACCTTTGACTCTCAACTGGAACAGTGTAATGGATGAGAATGTGTACAGTGTAGCCATTGTGAATTATGAACTGGGACAGAGGGATTGATTCCTAACTTAGAACCATTTCACCCTACAGAATCATAGAATCATAGAATCATAGAATCATAGCAATGTAGAGTTGGAAGAGACCACATGGGCCATCCAGTCCAACCCTCTACCATGCAGGAACACCCTCAAAGCACTCCCCACACATGGCCATCTAGTCTCTGCTTAAAACCCTCCAAAGAAGGAGACTCCACCACACTCCGAGGCAGCCAGACAGCCCCAACTGTCAGGAAGTTCTTCCTGAGGTTCAGGTGGAATCTCCTTTCCTGCAGCTTGAATCCATTGCTCCTTGTCCTGGTCTATGGAGCAGCAGAAAACACGCCCTCTCCTTCCTCTACATGGCATCCCTTCAAATATTTAAACATGGCTATCATGTCCCCTCTTAACCTTCTCTTCTGCAGACTAAACATACCCAGCTCTCTAAGTCTAGCCTCATAGGGCATGGCTTCCAGGCCTCTCATCATTTTGGTTGCCCTCCTCTGGACTTGCTCCAGCCTGACCACGTCCTTCTTGGACTGGGGTGCCCAGAACTGGACACAATATTCAAGATGAGCTCTAACCAAAGCAGAGTAGAGTGATACCAGTACCTCCCTCGATCTAGACACCACACCCCTATTGATGCAGCTGGGAATTGCATTGGCTTTCTTGGCTGCCACATCACACTGCTGACTCGTGTTCAGCTTGTGGTCTATTAAGACTCCTAGATCCCTTTCACACGTACTGCTATCCAGCCACATGTCCCCCATCCTATATTTCTGTATTCCATTTTTTCTACCTAAGTGTAGGACCTTACACTTCTCTCTGATGAATTTCATTTTGTTAGCTTTGGCCCAGCTCTCCAATCTATCCAGGTCATTTTGAATTTTGATCCTGTCCTCTGACATATTAGCAACCCCTCCCAATTTGGTGTCATAGCACTGTGATCTATAGCACTATCATAGCACTATGATTACACTATAATCTCACCTTAAGTGTCATGATTCCATTTTATGAACTCATGTGATTTTCAATTCAAAAAGAGGTACATATAATTCTCAGTCAAAGAGCTCTTGTGTCTAACCACAGGATTCCATACATATCCAAGAATTCCACAGCCATGGCAGTGAAAATGGAATCATAGTGCTGTAACTGTATGATGCGACACAGCTCTTAAGTCCGCCGATAGCTTGAAACTAGTTTTAGTCTGAGATTCAATCTCCTTGTCTATAATGTGGACACCATGCCATTAGCCATTACCATCAAGTAAGACTTATTGAGTGCATGAGCACTGAGTACTTAGTGATTAACAGCACTAAAAAACCTCTATAATTATTATGTGACAATATTGCAGACACATGTTGGATAATGGAGTGCATCGAAGGATTTCAGAAGAAAATCAGCCTGTGCTTTATAGATTATAGTAAAGCCTTTGAGAGCATAATTCATAAAAAACTAAGGATTGCTCTTTAAAGAAATGGGTGTGTCACAACTTTTGATTGTCCTGGTGCTTAAGCTATACTCAAGACAAGAGGCTACCATCAGGACAGAATACAGAGAAATAGATTGGCTTCTAATTTGCAAGGCGAAGAGGCTAGGCTGCATTTTATCACCGTATCTGTTTAATTTGTTTGCTGAAGATATCATAGGTAAGGCAGGATTGGACTTGAAGGAAGAAGGTGTGAAAACTGGAGGAAGGAACATCAACCATTTAAGACAGATGACACCCTACTACTAGCAGAAAATAGCAGAAACTTGGAAAGATTACTGAAGGAAGTCAAAGAAGAAAGTTCAAAGTCAAGTTTACAGTTGAACATTAAGAAAACAAAAATAATGAACACAGATGGTTTACATAACTTTAAAGCAGACAATAAAGACATTGGAATAGTTCAAGATTTTCCTTATTTTGGCAGAGTCATTAATCAGAATGGAAGCTGCAATCAAGAAATCAGAACAAGACTAGGGCCCTTTCTGCAGCCCACTCCCATCCCGCAATGGTGATGGGATCATAACAGGACTGCAAAGACAGTTCTGCATGACGTACGTTGCGATTCTGTGGCCACCCATCGCAATCACGGAGTAAATCATTGACAGGAAAACCATCAATGATTTTCTCTGTGATTGTGATGGGTGGCTACGGGATTGTGATGACGTCATTCAGCACCATCTTCATCTTCACGTCCTGTCACTGAGAACTGGAATTGCACAATCCCCCTGCTGTCCTCCCCCATTTACCTGCTATGCAGAAGGTCTGGCTGTGCAATGGCTGTGCTTCCTGCCCCAGCACAGCTTGGGAAAGTGCCAGGCTGCACTGTGGAAGGAAGGGGCAGAGCCATTTTGCTTCCCCACTTTTAGCAGGCAGCCGGTGTGGAGGGGAACACTTCTGTCTTTCTCCCTTTCCGGGAGAGCCAACCCCAGGATCCCCATGGGATGGCTTCCACAAAAGGTAAGCTGTGGAAAGGTCTTAGGATTTGGAAGGACAGCTGTGAAGGAACTAAGCGAGATCCTGAAGTGTAAAGATATATCATTGAATGCTAAAGTTAGGATTGTTCATGCCATTGTATTTCCATTTTCTATGCATTGTTGTGACACCTGGAGAGTGAAGAAAGCTGATAGGAAGAAAATCAACTCATCTGAATTGTGGTGCTGGAAAGGGGTTCTATGGAAACTGTGGACTGCTAAGAAAACCAATAAATGGGTCCTAGAATAAATGAAGCCAGATTTCTCTAGAAGCCAAGATGAGTAAACTGAGACTGTTTGGAGATTTGAAGATATCATGAAAAGACATGACTCATTAGAAAATCTTCTTAAGGTAGAAGGCGGTAGGAAAAGAAGAAGACCACATTACAGATGGACGGACTCAATCAAGAAAGCCACAGCCCTGAGCCGATAAGATCTGAGCAGGGATGTTCATGATAGGGAGACATGGAGGTCTCTCATTTGCAGGATTGTCAAAAGTTGAAATCGACTTGATGGGAGTTAACAACAGTGACAATAGCAGTAGAACATGTGCTGGCTATTCCCATTATTATAAATGTTTCTGTACACAGTGTGATTATATGTGAAACAGAGGAAGTAGACATAGCCTTTGTACTCTAAGAACAGATTCCATTCATCTCATAATGTCCAGGTTAGATTCTTAAAAATAGATCCCTACATATTATTTACAATAGAATATCATAGAAACATAGAACCATAGAATTGGTAGAGACCACAAGGGCCATCAAGTCCAATTCCCTACCATGCAGGAATATTCCATTAAAGTATTCCCAAGAGATAGCCATCCAGCCTCTGTTTAAAAGCTTCAATAGAAGGAGGCTCCACCACACTCCGAGGTAGTATATTCCACTGTCAGACTGTTCTTGCCATCAGAAATTTCTTCCTAAATTAGATGGAATTTCTTTTTCTGAAGTTTGAAGCCATTGCTCTATGTCCTAGTCTCTGGAACAGCAGAAAACAAGCTTGCTCAATCCTTCCCTCACTATGAAATTAGTAATATGAACATGTAAAGCTACCTTACTTTACAATTATATAGGTTGTTGTGGGTTTTCCAGGCTTTGAGGCCATGTTCTGTTAGTATTTGCTCCTGACATTTTGCCTGCATCTGTGGCTGGCATCTTCAGCCACAGATGCAGGCAAAACATCAGGAGCAAATACTAACAGAACACGGCCTCAAAGCCCGGAAAACCCACAACAACCTATGGATTCTGGCCATGAAAGCCTTTGACTTTACTTTACAATTGTCTACTGCCACTGACAGCCTCTAACCAAGGATCTCCTTAAGTAGACACTGATCCTCAGGCCTTATCTATACAGCCTATTTGATTGACTGCTGAACTATTGTCAGGGGCTGTTTGAATCTTAAATCAGGAGTAGGGAAACTGTGGCCCTCCAGATGTTGTTAAACTCTACTTCATATTAGCCCTTAGCAGTATGGTCAATGTCAAGATATGATGGGAGCATAGTTTATCAACACCCGGAAATCCATAGAAAGTTGTTGTAGAATGAAGGGAAGTAACTTGACTGAGCAATTTGTATCATCTGTTGTTGTCATCTTTAGCAGATATTTATCAATCAAATCCTGTCTCTGTGAGACAGGATCTGAGTATTTCCACAAGTACATTGTATTTGACTGCACATTACTGAAAACTACATGTCACCTTCAGTAAGAGAGCTAAAAGAACTGGCATATTGGTTTGGGTTTTTCAAAGGTAAGCACAGCCATAATGAAAATAAAGGGGATATTTACCATTGAAAGGGATAAACTGTTTATGGTGGCTCCAGGGGTATTGCCCAGCATTATGAGAAGAAAATGAATAAAGGGAAATGAAGGCTGCATATCAGGAAACAATTTCTCTAAGTGAGCTTTAAAAGGCTGCTGAATAGCTTCCCAGGACACACAACAGAGATAATTTAAAACTCATTTAAGTTATTTGGAATAGGGCTGGGCATGATGACCTAATAGGTATACATTACCAATGCCCATGGTTCCATAAAGCATCATTACTTAGCCTTTCAAAATGGTAATGATGCTGTATTTACTCAGAACCTTCTTTCTCAATGTGTTTAACAAATCAGCAGAGGAGAATAACTTTCCTCACTCAAAAATGGAAACCAGAGCACTAAGGAGGCAATTTTTGCTACCTGGAATAGGAGATGGGGTGAGAGATTGGAAACACAACCTAAATTGTCAGCCATTAAGGCAATGGCAGAGCTGCTCCCTGTGTTAGACACATAAGAGCTGATATGAAGATACTACCAAATATGGCATCTCAAAGTGAAGCACACTCTATAGAACTTGTCCCACACAGAACTTATCCTGTGTTGAGATGCCATTACTCTGGGTCCTTCTTATGGGAATATTCAGTATTTCTATTAGGCAGGGTGCAACAGGGCTAGTGCAGTATGAGCTTGTGGTATAAACAGTTACTCAGGGTGCTCTCGTAAGGTGAAAAAGAAAAACTTGTGCTCCAGAAATCCATCTTCCCAATGATAACAAAGTAACAAATGTTGGGGGCATGGGTGATACATAGATTGGGAGTGAAAGAGTGTCACTGGCTAGATGAAGCAGCTCCATGTCTTCCACCATATGATTTTAATTCATCAGAGTGCATCCTATGAATCTCCTATTTAAGTATTACGAATTCTATCCTAATTTTTTTTTAAAAAAAATCATTTTTGCACATTCTTCCTATAGTGTGCAGCAACCAAGAAAATATTTGCCTGCTTTGCCCCATCCTCTTGTACTGAAAGATTCAAAGGCAGATGAAATACCTCTTATGACAGCGCACAAATGGGAGAGTGTTAAAACGTAATAAGATTTTTATCTATGTACTTGCAAGTGGCAGGAAGTTGTTGCCGTCCGTTGGGTGATATGAAATGAGTAGCACTGTTTGGGAAATGGCTTCATTTTTAAGAACGCTGTATTTTCAACAGCCCAATTTAGACATCCCAATAACAAATGTTTGTACAGCAAGCCCTTCCATAAAAGCCTGCATTCTTGCCACTGTGTTAGCAATTTTCCAAGCCTGGTTGGAGATTGAACAAGCACAGAGACGGCACTCTCATTTTTCCCTTTCTGTGGAGCAGAACGCAGAAGCCATGATGGGGACATATTTATTGTAAGGCAGTGAATGCCAGGAGAAAGTAAATCCACATGTAGCAACGTTATTCCCTAGGGTTTCATTTTACAGAAGAAACCTTCTGAATTAAGTAACACCAGGCTATCAGATTTGAAAAGCAAAAGGCCAGTTACTTGTGGGATATATCGGTCTAATTTCCAGCACCAGAAAGAGGACATTTAGTTGGTTGATTAAAACCGGGGTATAATCATGACTATCTAGTTGGTTGATCAGAGCCGTATACAGCTTCTTTTGAAGAAATCTGAGCAAATGAGGAAGATAGGCAACCTAGCTGGGGATGGAAAAGAAACTCACATTAAGTGAAGTCTTTTACAGTTTTATCCAAGTTGTAGTCTACAAGACTATTAGTGAAAGAAAGTATGTTCATATCTTCAGCTTTCCTCTCCTTGAGAAGAAATCCCAAGTAGCAAATTCATTTTTCTCTCTTTTCCTTTTCCCCCCTCTTTTCCAATTACCCAGAAATAAAGGGTAACTCAAAATGCATTTCTTCTAAACATGTGCACAAATATGCTTTTGCTAACAGGAAAATGCATCTAACAATGCATACATTAAGAAAAATATATATATGCACCTACCTATGCCTTACAGTCATGTGTAGATGCTCTCCTTCCTATTCAGAAGGAAATCTGGTGGACCTCAAAAGCAGAATGCCTTTTCAGTGGAGCCCCTTCTCACTCCTGACCATAGACTGCTTGCCAGATGACTACATTGTTGTTCTTTTGGCATCTCGCTAAAGATTTTTTTTTCTTCTTGAAAGTTTTTAACAGATTTTTTTATTTCAGCCTCTTTCCTTTTGATTTTTAAAAACTTGCTGGCGGTTTTTAGTTCTTGTGACTTGCATTTTTATCTTACTTTGGTTGGTATCCTGTCCTGTAATTATTATGTCATAAGCCTGACTTAACAATATCGTTAATTACTGCAATTCATGTTTACAGTCATTGCATAATTGCAGTGAAGAAAAGTGCCTCCACAATCCTATCCTATCCTCTCTCACAGGTGTATATACACACAAAACAGCCTTTTCCAAGGCCCTGGAAAGTGGAGAGGTGAGTAATGTGTTTTCTTTTAGTCACAAGGTGTGCTGAGAAAGGGAGCTGCGGTAGGATTCTGCAGAGTCTCTGCCACTGCCTGCTTCAGTACATCCTGCAATAGGGGAGGGGTGGACATGTCATTACTCATGATCTGATCAAGCCATATATGGGTACAAGATAGTCTCACAAAACAAATTCAAGCTGAGGCCAACTTCACCCAACATGCTTCATTGCCAAGCTGAGATTGGAACCTTAAGCAAATAGTATTGCGGTTTAGCCACTTCTTCACCCTGGCTTCTGCACTTGTATATTGTTTAAATACTACTTCTTGTTAATGGCTGAAGAATTGCACTGCATCCTTTGTCCTTGACAAACCCACAAATAGCCTCACCCTGCCACAACAAGCACACTGTTTGTTTTATAGATATCTTTAGCCAGATCTCTCTAGAAGAAACTGCTGAACCCTTTTTTGTATCGTTGCAAAATTCACGTCTTTCTGTTCTCAAAAAGTTGTTCAGTTTTGATTCTGTCCTTCCGTGGTTGCCCTCTAGCTTTCCAATCAGTAAGTAATTTTAGAGGATTGTTTTATTTGCTATTGCATTTGGCATGTATATTCTATATCACCTGTGGCCAGTTTTCATTCTTCATTCATTCATTCTCTCTCTGCTGTTGGAATCTATCTACTTCTGTCTGCTATTTGAGATTGAAAATTTCACCCCCTATTTTTGTTCAAGCTCAATTAGCTTATTGACATTCTCTCAGAACTGAGAGTCTCAGAGCTGTGTGAGAGGCACTGAATGAATGATTATGTACGCACGATATTTTCTGAAGCAAACGTGTGATTGGTAATATGTCTTCTGTGCCTGGGAGAGGGAAAAAATAATAAAAGGAGGAAAGAAAGAGAGGCAGAAGAGTTTATCCTATGCTTATTTGATTTTTAATTTTTAATTTACACTCATCTGCTTCCTTGTGATAAATTAATTATTGCCTCTGATTGCATACAGGAAAGTTTCTTCTGCAAGTTTCAGCAAGAGGAACTTCAGGAAAGATTATGGAAGTTGGTGGGATTTTCTCAGAAATATTTTAAGTGTGAAAAGAAGAAGAAGGTACAATGAGCTGGGACTGTGGATCGAATGGACTCTTGCACAGATCACATTCAGGGTTAGAATCATAGTGGCCTTTCACACTGCACAATTATAGCACTGTGGTCCCACTTCACTTGCCATGGGTACATTTTCTGGAATCCTGGGGTTTGCAATTTCATGAGGCAATAACATTTCCTGGTTGAGAATTATAAATACCCCATCTTAAAGTGGAAATCCCAGGAAACTAAAATGCAAAGGAAGTTATTTCACATTCTTTTACTCAAAAGCAACATAGCTGATAGCAACTGAAAATACATGGGATGCCCTATGTTCCTGGGCCCACTAAATCTCCTAGATGAGAAGCCAGTTTTCTTTTACTGGACCAGGATGAAGAGAGGTTCCCAATAAGTGGTGCTTATATAAACCATCAGGGCTTGCTTGCTAGTAGCTACACTGACACTTACTAGTTGTGATGAAGAAGTTTCCTTTCCTGTGGTCCCCATGTCTGAGGGAAGACAAAATCCCTGTTTGTAGGGGAAAAGTCTGTCAGGAAAGGTTGGACAAAACCTAAGTCCAAATAAAATGTATATGATGTACATTAAGATTTGCACCTGGGGAAGACAGTGGATGATGTAATCCCATGTAATACCTGCATGAGTCATTGGGTTGTGTAACCAGGGAAGAAGGTTGCATCATACAAGGGATCTAGCAAGGTTGGCTAGAGTTGCATCAGAAATATATGTATATAAGGGGGTGTGTTCTAGCCAACTGTGCCCTCTCGATGTCTGATAGAGCGGCCGAAGGCTATGTTGGATGCATATCTTCGCCTGCCGTGCTGAAACTCCATTGGAGGATTGTATATATGTACGTATCATAACTGGAAAGTAAAAGCCTCCTGTTGGAAGAGAACATTGCGTGGGAGTATTTTTTCTTCCTGGCTTCAGGGCTTTGCTGCTACTCTACTGGGACACTTCTAAGCTGTGTGAGTAAACTCTGCTACATGGTGGTTTTTCAAACACTTGACTCTGGTAAGCTGTTTCTGCCAGAGCTCAGTGCTGGAGGGAGGTGCTACCAAGGTTTTTGTGTAGCCACCATCATCCACCATCCCTCTGACATAGTCTTCTTATCAGGAGGCTGATAGAACCAAGCATCTTCTGTACATTTATTATGCCATCTCCACTTTGCCTGGCTTGTCTCAGGAGCGCTGCTAAAAAGACATGAGAAATTCAGGCAAGGAGAGAGACTACATGCTAGAGACTGCATCTTGCACGGCAGGAGGTTGGACCAGATGGAACAATGGTCCTGTCCATTTCAAAGATTGTATGATACTAAGCTACATGCCACATGACAAGGCTGATTAACTTATATAGGGATCTTAGCGACTTAGGATACTTAGGATACTTTTCTATCTATGCATTTTTCTATCTGTGCACCATAACAACAATGTAGTACATATTATAATCCCAATAACCATGATCCACACTAGTCTTCTAAAAATGCAACCCGCTATAGTGGAACTCCAGATCCTTGATCATTTCTGTTGCTTCCTTCCTCCCCTTACACCCCTTATAAAGCAACAATATCCATATTGAGATGAGCAGAACTGAGCATTGTTTTCATACGGTTGTCAAACCAGAGAATCATAGAGTTGAAAGGAGTTCTATGGGCTATCAGGTTCAACCCCCTCCTCAGTGTAGGATCTACAGCTAGAACATCTCTAGCAGATAGCTATCCAGCCTCTTTCTGAAGACGTACAGAGAAGGAGACCCCAAACCCACTCCATTGTCAAACTGCTTGTGTTATCAAGAACTTCCTTCTAATGGTCAATCAAAATCTACCTTCCTATAATCTGCAACCTTTAAAGCCAGTTCTACCCTCTGAGGCAGCAGAGAACAAGCCTGCTCCCTTTTCTTTGTAACAGCCCTTGAGGTATTTAAAGAGTGTGATCCCTAAATTTCTCTTCACCAAGCCGAACATACCCAGCTCCATCAACTTCTCCTCATATGCTTTGTTCTCCTTGCCTCTAATCATCCTCAGTGCCCTTCTCTGAACTCGCTCCAACTTGTTTATATCCTTCTTCAAATGAGGTGCTCAGAACTGGACACTATAAAGATGAGTATAGGGGACTATTACTTCCCCTGACTTGCTTGACAACAGTATGTGTGAAAAGGATCTGGGAGTCTTAGAAGACCGCAAGCTGAACATGAGCCAGCCGTATGATGTGGCAGCTAAAAAAGCCAATGAAATTCATTGGGCCTTTTCACACTTTAACAGCAATGGCTGCATCCTATGGAATTCTGGGTTTTGTAGTTTGGTGAGGCACCAGAACTTTCCAGCTGAGAACACTAAATACCCCTCCTTAAACTGCAAATTCCAAAATTCCATACAATTTTGCCATGGCAAGTTAAAGGGGAATCATAGCACCTTAATTGTGTAGTGTGAAATGGTCATTTATCACCACCTCAGATTGCACAAGTGTGTACAGGAAATTACGATCCACCCCCACTGCTCTCACTAATGTGAATCAATCTATGAAAAGAACTAATATCTATCAATTTATAAACAGAATGCAAGATTATTTGGAAACATGTAATATTCTACATGGAATCTTACAATGGTATGAAAGCTTTCTTTCATTTTGTCAGAAATGAAATCAATTAATTAAAAGAAAAGGGGAAGATCTTGAAGTGTGATTAGAAATAGGAAAATGAAATTAAATACAGGAAATGAAATGCCAGGAAACAAAGCTTCAGGTTTCTTTTGTGGGGGTTGTGACAGTGGTGGTAATATTTTATGTTGCAGAACACTTCCTTTCACTGACTGTGGTTGAAGCATTTTAAACATTCTATATTTTTTTCCCCAGGACTGACTTTATTTATTTATTTTGCAGTTGACAGAAAAGCCAACAGAACAAAACCAACGCCACGGAAATGATCAAATCAATGGCAAGAAGCAGTCAGGGACTTCAAACTGTTTTCTGGAATCAAAGCTAAGTTCCTAAAGGGGCTAATTAGAAAGGCAATAAATCATTAAAGGCTTCTCATTTGTGAAATTCTATTCACTCATTATAAAAGCCTTGTTTGTTTGAGTCAGTGTTGCTTGCCTGAATGATGAAACTGAAGGCCTCAAGATAGAAAGACACTGGAAATTCATATGCATCATTGCCCAGCACAACACAGAAGATGCTGTGAATCTCAAATGCCTCAATAGGGAAGGAGATCTCCTCCTTCCCTTCAGGGAATTCCTTTTGACATTGCCTTGGATTGCTGCCATATGGCAATGAGATTCATATTGATCAGGGATTCTCGATAACACAGTTTGATAAGAATCAGACAAGAATTGAATGGTGTGGTAGAGGCACTGTGGACAGAACTAGAATGGGCAAAACAACATGTAAAGATGAACATCATTGCAAAGTCAGTTTAATAATGAACAATATGTTCCAGGTGCCAGGAAGCATGTGGCTCACGTGCAAAAACAGTGTTGGATGCAATTGACAGTGCTTACACCAATACATCTGGGCCACAGATGGAGCAGTCAGGTAACTGGTCCCAATAATAAATTATTATGTAAAGAAAACTGAAAGGTATTAGTAAGCCATATTCATTTTCTATTTCTTTATCTATTGGTTTTTAAAAATCTCCTTGTTCCTCACTGAAGTCCATATTGCCACTGCAGAGAAAACTACTGTGCATTTTATTTCCCTACTACAGAAAAGGTGCACAGCTGCGCATTATAATAATGCCTGCTGCCTATGCCAATCCTGACTCAAATCTTTGCACTGTTCCTAAGCAGAGATGCAGATCTCCAACTATTTCCTCCCTGTATTTAAAGATGAATAATTTGAAGCAGTTTTCTCCATGTAGTGTCAGAAAATGAATATTCCTCTGCCATACTGCCCCCATATTTGAATGTCTTGAAGGAATAGCGGGATTTTCCTTTCCTTTCCTTTCCTTTCCTTCCCTTCCCTTTCCTTCCCTTTCCTTTCCTTTCCTTTCCTTTCCTTTCCTTTCCTTTCCTTTCCTTCCTTCCTTCCTTCCTTCCTTCCTTCCTTCCTTCCTTCCTTTCTTTCTTTCTTTCTTTCTTTCTTTCTTTTTTGGTGAGGGAGGGAAAGAAACCACATTCATTCATTCATTCGTTCGTTCGTTCGTTCGTTCATTCATTCTGCAAAAAGTCCCGTGTTTTCTGCACAGGAGACAATGTTTTCTGGTTAGAAACCCCATTTTCTGGACAGAAAACAGGGATTCTGTGCAAAAGAAAAACCTCACAAGTTGCACACTGTCCTCTCAGTCTTCTTACATTCTTCTAACTATACATACCATGTAATATCACAATAAAAATACACAAACTGTGTAATTTGGCTATTACATAGAAACTATCTTGTCTGTCTCTTTTTTCTTTTTTCTTTTTAGAAAAAACAAAATCCTCAGTTAACAAGGTACAAGGCCTAGCCTATATTACACAAAAGTGTTCATGGGAGGGTGGGGAAATGCTCATTCTGAATCTTGCTTGCATAACATTTTCAAATGTGATGGGCTTTTTGGGATCAAGTAAGACCTTTATCAACTTTATCACAGATGTTCCAAGCTTGCAGAAATCATTACTGCTCTCCTGGAGACAAAGAAAAGAAAAGAACTCAACATGTTGTCTTGATTCCAAAATGTTTTTGAACAGAAATCTTCTCCAGGGGAATGCTTAATTGCAACACATTTCAAGCTCCATTATAAAATTCTTCTGAATACTAAAATGGACTGTGTCTAAGAAAGCCCTCCTGGGCACATGAAAACATACTTCTGTGCATCTGGGATCCCTCCTTCCTCTTTCTGCACATTTGGCGCATTCCCACCTTGCCTTTCTTGCTACCAGTCCATTATACCTTGAGTAGCAATTGCAGCAGCTACACATATTTGTCAAGTACCGTCACCCAGGGAGGATGTTCACAATGAAGCAACAGTGGCATCCCTGTGTTACTCTGTGTACTGGGGGTCCCAGGAGGGACACCAAAATGTGCTCAACTAAAGGTGGGGAAAATTAGCTCAGAGCACTGCTTAGCGTTGCGAGAGGCAGGGTAACGTAGCGAGATCTTGAACCCTATGTCTACGGGGTCGGGTTGAGTCAAGGAGAACACAAAAGTTGAAATAATAAATGATGTTTATTAAATACAAGCAAAACAGTGTATGCGACACACTCATACAAGATAACTAAAGAAAATAAAGGTTGGAGTGGTATAGAGGGATTTTTAGAGGGATTGTTGGTTTGGGTGATACTTCACCTGTCCCGTAGCCCAGAAAAATAGAGAGCGAAGCTGGGGTGCGATTTAGTTCAGCACGTGGAGCTGAGGGGAGGCTCGCCAAGCAAAGCGGCAGCAAGGCGGGATGAAACTCGGGAGCGATCCGAGGAAGGTCTCGGAATCAAGGGTTTTTATAAGGAGAATTGTGACTTCAGGCTATGCCGTACTTGGGGGAAAACAATAGATTTGGAGTTGGAGACAAAGCCTCCGAAAGGTCAGAATCTGAAGGACTGAGTTATCGTAGCAGTTCTCTGTAGAGTACCCAGTATGCAAATGCAGAGTACTTGGGTATTGTATAGTTTACCCATCAAGCTACCATCACGGGGCAGAGGCTCTTTTGTAAGTGGCGTGCATACCTATTTAGAGTACTTGCCTGGAGGTCTCCTCAAGCAGTGTGTCAGCTATTTCTGGCCTGCCTGTATTGTAGTTTGAATATTACGGCTATTAACGACCGAGCTTGTTTACGTGCTTGTCCGGTGGCCTCGCAAGCACGTGGAAAGGAATAGAGAAGTGCAGCCGAATTGCGATGTCAAGGGATATCTTTAATATCCCCAAAGCTCGGACTAGCCAGGGCAGTAACACCTGACAGACAGCCCTCTAGCCTCTTTTTAAATACCTCCATTGGCATTCCCAAGGAATTAACTTTTGCTGTTAAACAGCTCTTATCATAAGTTTCTCTTAAGTTTTATCTGAAATGCACTTCCCAAGAATTTCTGTCCATTGCTTTTACTATCTGAAGCAATAGATGGCTGCTTCATTCTCTACATGACAACTCCTCAGATATTTGAAGATTTTTATCATGTCATTTCTTGTAATATCATTAACTGTCCAGAGGCTGAAAGGCTTCTGCCCTAAGAATTGCAAAGAGCTGATCATTTGATGACTTCCTAACCTTGATACTAGCTGGATTTGTTCTACTTCACATTTTACTCAGATATACCAGTCTCCAGAAGAGGGAAAAAGTTCTTAATGGTTATTATTCTGAAGCAATGGAGGTTCCTTCTCTAAGCGATGGACTGGCTCCTTTACTTCTATGTTTTTACAGTTAGCAAGTAAAGATACTTTTTTTCCCCTGACATTTTGACCACTGTCATACACTGAGTCTCTTGATTTGTTGTCCTTTCTTTTTGTTAACTGAAGTATTTTCCCGCAGGTCCTATAGCTTCACTTTTGTTATCTGCAATTACACAATTTGTGGGAAGTTTGATAGAAAATGGTGAAAGGAACAAGAGATTGCCTTAACAGTTGTAGCAAAGTTGTGAAGTATTTCCTTACCCTTGGAGCTTCTGCTTGATTTCTTCTAATAGCTGATCTTTCAAACAGCTAGGAAACGCCTGAAAAGGAGACATGCTCCTTCTACCCCACCTAAGACTGATGTAATCTAATGAAGAAATAGGCAATCTGGTACTCTCTAGGGATGGCCAGTCTGGCAGTCCAAAATATCCAGATGTTTTGGACTAAAAATCACATGATACTGTCTTAACTGATCAAAATAATGATATTTACCTAAGAAGCCACCTTCTCCCTAAAATGTAACCCTCTTCCTTGTAGACAATTTAGTTTTTGAGATCATCTGGAGAAGGCTTTGTGGTGGGGCTGGTAGTATATGGTAGGGTCACATACTACTAAGATCCATTGAATAAATGTTCAGAGGAGTGAATTTACTATAGTGGAACCAAGAATCTGGAATGTTCTTCCATCAGACATCCAACACAGCCCAACTGTCCTCTGTTTTAGATTCATATGAAAAAAGTATTTATTTTTACAGCCTATCTCTGTTTAAGCTAACAGCTATTTCATCGATCACAGTTAATTTGTTTACTGTACATTTAACATTCAGTTGAAACATAGCTCTTGGAATATTTTGGATTTAAGTGGTATATGAAAGCCAGCATGGTGTAGTGGTGTGAGCACCAGGGTTCAAATCCCTGCCTGGCCATGCAGGCCCACTGGGTGATACTTTATAATTCACATTCTCTCAGTATCAGAAGATGGCAAAGGCAAACCTCCTCTGAACAAATCTCACCAAAAGACCCTGCCTTGGGATCACTGTAAGTCAGAAATTACTTGAAGGCACACAGTAACAGCAAAGTGGTATATAAGTATCTGTGTTACCTTGACTTCTGGTGGGCCCTTGGGGGACACCTTGATTCACTCCAAAAATGCAAAGATTGGGGAAATTAGTGGAGCACTGGCTGTAGCAAAACAAGGGGCAGGGTAACCCAGCAGAATCTTTCACCCAATTTTTACGGGGCCAGACCAAGCAAAAAGCCAGACAATTGTACCAGTAACTGGATTTTATTAATAAATGTGTCCTCATGCGTCAACACACTCACTCATGCACACAAGGCCTATTGTGAAAGGAAACAGGTGAAAATTGATAGGAGATTCAGCGAAGAGGGTGTAAAGGCAGTAATACTGCACCTATCCTGAAGTCTTCAGTCTGGGAAGCAGTGAGAAAGATGGAGCTCAGTGAAGAGAAGTGGCTGAGGGGATCACTCAAGTAACAGAGTGACAGTCTGCTAGTATGGCAGGGAGTTCTCCAAAGAGACCTTCAAAAACTGGGACTACTTATAGGGCAGAATGTACCCTGAGGGCAGGCCCTCTCCCAGGAAGAACAATGGCCAAAATAGAGGGAGAAATGTCCCACAATAGCAACTTGGTAGTTTGCATGATTGGTTTATGCAGATGGACTTCGCAGTGTAGGACTTTTCTAAAGTTGGAGTTGCTCAACCTGGGCAAAACCCAATAATCCACTCAAGTTGGCTGCTTTTGGCTGGGGACCCTTTGTCTGTGCAGACATGTTTAGCCTGAGGTCTCCTAGGGGAACATGACTGGGGATTTTCCTGGCCCGACCTAGTTTCGGTCATTCGGCTTCTTTGTCTATGTACCCACTTGGGCAACCTCTCTGGTATGGCGAGCATATTTGATATCAAATTTATATTCCCTGGGATGGGGTCTGTCATCGGGGTAACATCTGTAAGTAAACACATTCATGCTAGCAGAGTATTATTTTTTCTTCTTCTCCTCCCCCTCCTCCCCTTCCTCTCCCCCCCCTTCCTCCTCCTCCTCCTCCTTTTTATATCCTGCATTTTGCCCAACATTGGGCCTCAAAACAGCTTACATATTAATATAATTTAAAGACATAGGATAGTGCTGTGCTCATTCTATAAACAAGAGTAGCTGTGCTAGATGCTTACAATAAGGTTGAAATGGGGATGGAGGGAATGTATTGTTTCATGAAATCTAATCAGGTATAGAACAGAAATAAAATCCTAAGCTTGGTTACATATTTCGCTAAAGCTAGTCCTGTACATTGAGCTGGGTCTGATAGCCTTTATGCATGGCTATTTTCCTTTAGCAAAGAGAAACAAGAAGTGGTTCCTGGCTTCCTTGAAGAAGCAGGAAGTAGAGCAATTTGCATAGCAAGTGGTCACCTAGAAAAAGTCAATAATATTGTAAACCTAACAGGTTATCTTTTTCTCTATTACTATAACTTGCTCCCCACTGCACACACTGAGTACTTGATATAAGCCTCCCATTACTGCTTTCTGTAGGAAACCAAACTGCTCCTAAAACATCTTGCCACTTACAGAGTTAGGATGAGGTTAGTAGATGTCTTAAAACTATTTTGTGAAAAGTAGTACAAGAGACTAATAAATGCAACTAAATAACCCTGAATCTGGAACAAAGCAGTCAGGGTTTCCAATTATTGTCTGCTAACTCACCACAAAACCAGATTTATGATTTGAAGGCTACCTTTTAAACTGATTATCAACCTTAGATTTTCAGCAACTCTTATCCCTAATCTTTCTCACTGACCTGAGAACCATTGTTTGTGCATATTCTTCTTTCTATGTGATGCTTTTAGCTTCATTTTCCCCACCAATCTTTCAGTTTTTTTCCCCTTGAATGCTTCATACTGCTATCAGCTGAAGCAAGGTTAATATTCATAGAAACAGGCCAGTGGGACAATCAAATCACATGATGCCACAGTGGTTTGGACTATAGCCCTGTGCACACTTAGGGCTAAATAGGGCTTGCTTCATAGACAAATTTAGGGTTGTGTTGTTATGCAGTGTCTTACTTTGATCATACAATGGCTACAATACTGTTGCAGTTTTACACCCATGCCTGCATTTCCCTATGGAAGCTAATGGACATTTTTACCCAATAAAGAATGTTCACATTCAGTACAAGATTGCAAAAACAGAGTTGCACATGTAGCATTGCACATGTAGATGTGTTTTTGATAGTGTATACTATTGAACATTCAATTGCCCATATAACTGCATATTTGGGTGCTCATTCAGTTAAGCAGATGCGCCAGTCAACACAAGGTTTATGTAGTAGAATCAACACATAATTCTGCATGTGGACTTTCATGCCATGCAGACCTGATGTAAGATCTCAGTCACTAAGATTAAGGGCCTTTCCACATGACACGCTCTTCCATGTTGTGGTGCTGCAAATCTGTGTCTGGAAGGGAGCGAATCAGTAACACTTCCCCCCATACCTGCTTGATCCCTGTGGAAGGGAAGGGAGTAGGATAGCCCATCCCTTGTGTTACTGTAGTTTCTAGTTCAGACTTGTGGTATATTAGATATCATTTGATATCAAGAATTTGGCCTTCACTACCCATTCCTCTGCATGTGCTTGCGAGGCCCCCAGACAAGCACGCACACAGGCACGGCTGAAAAATAGCCGAACTATTCAAAACAAATCCAGGCAGGCCAGTAATTGCCAGCCTGCAGCTTCAGGAGACCTCCAGGCAAGTACCCTCTTAAGATCACATTATGTATGCGCACCATTTACAAAAGATCCCCTGCCCCGAGCAGGCAGCTTGACGAGCCGAATATCCAACTGTCAAGCACTCTGCGTTTACATACTGTCTACGCTATTGACAACGCTGTCATAATTCAATCATCTAAAGTGATGATCTTTCGGAGGCTTTGTCTCCAGCCTGAACGGACTAGCCTACAGGCACATTTTCCCCTATAAGACCCCCTGATTTTGAGCGTCTCTTCGGATAGCTCTGACTTCCATCCTGCCTTGCTGTTGCTCTGTTCAACGAGCCTTCCCCTCAGTTCCCACGTGCTGAGAATCTCTGATACAACTGACTTTTCTTCTGATAAACCAGGCTTCAGGATCAGGTGTAGTATTTCCCCTTAAAAATCCCTATCAAAACCCTCTATCCAACTCCTACCTTTCTTTCACTAGGTCTGCATGAGTTTCTGCATACATACGTTTTGACTGTATCTCAAAATAAAGGAAAACAATTATTATTTACTTCTGTTTGATTACTGACTCGGCCTGACCCCGTAAACATTGGGTTCAAGATCTCGCTAGGTTGCCCTGCCTCTTGCATTGCTTAGCTTGTGCTCTTGCTAATTCCCATTCCCCAGTATTTTGAGCACATTGAGGTGTCCCTCACGGGACCCCAGAAATCAGGGTAACACTTGCTTCCGCAGCACAGCTGGGCACTTGCCATTGCTGCACTGGGGCAGGAAGCATTGCAGATGCGCAGCCGCGGCTTCCGCATGACATTAAGTATGGGAGCACCACCCAATGGAAGATGTAAAATGGATTTTATCCATTTTTCAAATACTGTGTGAGTGCAATGCTTCACTACAGGATGGCAGCAGGATGGTGACAACCACTGCCATCCCATGGCAGAAGTGGCTCAGAGTCATCATGCGGAAATGGCAGAAACATACTTTTAGAAATCAAGCAAGTAATAATCAAAGAAACAAAGGCAAGGTTCATAAAATCTTGCAATGTCTTTATATCTTGGGTTCCCATATATGAGGTATAGTGATTAAAGAGCCAAGGACTATGAAGACACAGGTTCAAGCCCCCCACTCATCCATGAGGCTTCATGTGTAATTTTGTAATAGTTCTTATCCCTCAAATTGATCTACCTCATAGATGATTTGCAAGGAAGTGGGGTAGGGACAGAAACTTCTATGCTGTCTTGAGCTTCTGGAGAGAAAGGTGGAATATAAACTTAATAAGAATACACAAACATGCATAGCTACATATTGTGTTCCAAATAAGGCTTGGGCATTCCAGTCTGCACTGATAAAAGTGAACACAGATATGCCTTAGGAAGTAATTGATGAATTTATATCTAATTTACGTTTACTGTGCCAACACCCTGGCCCACACAGATTTTCTTTCTGGATCATGGCAAAGCTTGGGAAAAATTACCATTTGGATGAAAACTCCCAATATCCCCCAGTCAGCACATTCTGGATCATGATGATGTTAGCTAACTCAGTCAAAGCTAATATCCACACATAGCCTGAGGATGTTTGCGGTGATGTTTGAAATGTGTTGTTTCGCACATTGTCTTTTTTAGACACACAAAAATAATTTGTTTGGTTGTTTAAATATTTGATGACTTGCTGAAGCCTTGGGTCTGTGAAAAAAAAATTTTATTTAATGAATATGAGTGGGTTTTTAAATATTTTATAGTTGAAAATGTCCATGCATTACAATGAACCTATAGTTTTAGATCTACATGGGCAAGAAGTAGGTATGTGTGAGAGTTCTCTTGCCCAGATAGATCTAAAACTATGGGTTCATTGTAATACATGGACATTTTCAGCTGTTATCTATATACCGCATATATATTCCCTGTCTATCTATTTATCTGTCTGTCTGGAATACTACATGATATATATAGATACTCACTGATATTCTACATTGGCTACTTAGTTACATATGCATAACTAAGCAACATCTCCTGTCTAGACCTCCTGCAGCAGCAAAACTGGGCAAAGGAGGTCTATTCAGCTGCTCATCAGGCACAAGAAGGATGTCATTTGCAGCCCCCTCCAGTCAGCAAGCAAGGCTGCAATGATGAGTTGTTGCAAAGATCTTGCTTTTGATTGTTGCACCCTGATCCACTGGGACAAGAGGGTGAGATATTTCATTCTCCTTGCATTCTGATTGGAATCTGAACAGACCTCCTTCTCCTGATGTGGCTGTCAGTTGTTAAGGTGGGCTTGGGGGGAATTAACATCGTCTTCCAGTAAGACTACTTAACCTTATTGAATATGGAGCAGTTCTGGATCCCTAACTCTAGGTTATGTATCCATAACTGTAATACAGAATGCCAACCAATATTACTCCGAAGAAATTGTCATAATAAGTTATGACAAAGCTTTTTTGCATGAATGGACAAGATGCCTCTCAGAAGAGTTTGGAAGAGTGCTTGAAGAAAACACTGGACAACTTCTTTTCTCAATCAGACTGCTGGAACAAGGAAAAGTGTAACTGTACTTTCAGAAGTGTCTATGTGCCAGTAGGAGGTAATAGAGATGGCTAGGTATTCTGGCAGTCTTCCCTCTTTCTCTTCACTGCTTTATTGCTTCCTTGCTCACAGCTTTAACTCCACTTCCTTCCACCTGTTACAAACTTCTCTCTAAAAATGAGAGAAGAATTTTTCTCTCTTTGCCAAGTATGTATTTCACTTCGGTAAAGCTTTCTGTTCACTGAAGACAGCCTTTACTGTTGATTCCAATCTCCATCTCCCATACTCCTAACACAGATTTCATAAAAACTGCTTCTTTTCTTATTTTTCACTTCCTCCCACCTGTTTCAAATTTCACTCAGTAAAAATGTAGCTCAAGGTTACAGAGCTCCTTCTTTTATTATTTTGTTAGCTGAAAAGCAGGGTAAAAATGACCTGACTTGAAAAAAAGTAAATAAATTAATGGTACCTCTTAGTGACATACAGAGGCATTATGAGGGTTTACATCAGTGTAACTACCTTTGTAGACATTATTCAAGGAGGCATCTACTATTTCCTCACTCAGCCATTTTGCCCAGCTGCACAGTGGAAGCCACGTGGTAATGGAGACAGCTCCACTCCCTCCTCTTAACTGCCAGTGTTAGATGAGGCAATGTACTGGAAGACTACCAGATGTGAGTTGCATCCACACATGGAAAGCTGTATGATATCCTCCCCAATTCAGAGAAAAAAATGCATGCTAGGTTACACTTAAAAAGGCAGTGAGACCAAACTCATCAGGAACATCTGACTAATAATGGCTCTTCTGAGAATCAAGAAGAAATTTATCACTGCTCTACAACTTGGCAACCTTTGAGCTTGATAATAACCCAACTGTTTAAGGCCATTTCCACAGGGGGTTTTTAAAATGGTGCAGAGCGTCCTCCAGGGAGGACGCCTGCACCCGGAAGTGGACAGGGTTGGACCTACTTAAAGTAGATCCGCACCCCAGCCTGCTCCGGAACCACCCCAAGTGGTCGTCCAGTATGCTTTTGAAAAACCTGTTTCTTTAGGTTTTTCAAAAGCACAGAGCGCACCACTGCGAGCCTGCTCCCTTTTGCAGATTTGCAGGCTCGCATTGGTGCAAGCCTGTGATCTGCCAGGGGTGGGCTTTAGGCGGGCAAGCTTCAGTGGTTGGTTGAGAGCCTTGACCAACCGGAAGCTGCCATTTTCGTCCCCGGAGCAGTGCGAAGTGGCGACCACGCCCTGCTCCGGAGCAGCGTGGACTGGACCGGGGAGCCCAAAAATCCGGTGAGTAGCGTCACGGGGCGATTCCCTTGCCCCGTGCAGAAATGGCCTAAGACTTTTCGATGCCTGAGGAGAAGAGCTACCCCTACCTTCAGATAAAGTAAGGTGGTTGCTTCAGGTAGCAGACTGCAAGGAGCAGCAAATTTAACCCTCCTCCTTCAATGACAGTCCTCAGCACTCTGGAGAGTCACTGCTGCTTTGTATAGTTCTCCAGAGCTGGCTGTTTTCTAGATGCTGGGTGCTGAGAACTTCACAGAGTCAAGAATCTTGGTTGGATTGTCCTGGGAAAGGACCTATTTGGACAATCTCCCCAGGCAGTCTACCAGCAGCCCTTAGTTCTGTGAGGTCCTCAGAGCAGTTGTAAAGCAGTTGACCCTAAGGGGTGTGAAGGAATGACTTCAGTGCTACTGGTCTTTATAGAACTCTTTTCCCTTCTTAGAAATGACAAGACAGAAGCAGTGATAGTGATAGCAGTAGGAGGAATGGGTAGAAAGGTACATATAGCTGGCAGTGGCAGCAGTGATGTGTTGGTTGGTAGTAGCAGCTTGTCTTTTCACACATTATCTCAAACAGTGGAAGAGTTTTGGCCACCTCTCCTGAAAAAGAGTAGCAAATGTTGCCTCCTGCTCAGGTCAGGATATATAATAACTAAAGCCAGCAAAGTCACCTTGCTAAATAAGATAGAAAATCCAGCAGGCTTCTTTCCCTATTTGTGGAAGAAAAAATGCCTATGAGTTTTCTGACAAGATTTTGCAACCTCACTCTGCCTAATGGTGGAGCCAGTTGTGGTAAACTAAACATGTTTTCCCACATGAACTGTATGCTATCTTTACATAGTGGTTCTGGGCTGCCCTTAGAGAAATTGTGAGGTTTTGCGAGGGAGGGAAAGTACAACTCCTAGAGCACCTCCCCACAGCATGTTGTAGTCCTGCTCTTTCAGAAGGAGATGAAAAGAACAGGGAGGGAAGGGGAGAGAGAGATTTATTAAAAGACAGAGAGGGAGGGAGAGAAAGCAGCAGCAGAAGCAGCAACTTTCTCTTGTCTTCTAGCAGTAGTCCTAGCATGTGTGCCCTCCCAGATCTCACATGTCCTTTCCTGGAGTCCCCATGTAACCTGAGACTCTACTCCTAGACTTCACCCTGTCCCTCATGTGTGAATGTCATATCAAAACACTTAAACAGACAAACACATTCAAGGGAATGTCTGGATGACAATTGGAAAAGGAAAGGAAAGTAAGTGCTAATATCTGAATCTGAAATTGCTTTTTCATATAGAAGGTCAGCTAAAATATTATAAGGCATGCAGTCATGTGAAAAGATGGTGTTCTGTTTCATAAATAGGTCCAAGGGTGGCTTTTGGGAGACATTATGCAGATGTGATACTATTCATGCCTTTTGCTCTGGTGTGCTGCTTATTTTCAGCAAATCAGTCAGTGCTAGGTAAAGACAGATCATGACCATGGCATTTTGCCCTTTGCATCTACCATGGCTCTCATGTAATTGTTCCCCCACTTCACACAAATACTGGATCATTCATAATCACAGGCAGATGATGGCTCTATTATAGTGAAGCAGGGAGTCCATCATTGGTTTTAAGGCCCTTGGCTTTAATAGTGACACCTCCACACCTATCTGGATTGTGTGGGAACTCTTCAGGGGCTGAAATGTGTTCCTAACAATGTTTCAGCATCTGGATAGTTCCCATAAAATGTAGAGAATCTGTGGAGGTACGGCTGTTAAAACTGAGGGCTGTTATTGAAACTGGGCGTGGATTCCCCACTTCACAATAACAGAGCCACCAGCTGCCTCTGGTCACAATGTGAGAAAAACCCCTATTGCCATCAGTAGGAGTTTTCTTCTCGTGACATCAATGAGAGCTTTGCAACTATCAGCTGTTGATAGGGCAAGCAGGGCCACAGTAGGTGGAAAGGCTCAAAGCTCCACCACCACCCAAATAATGGTTTGATCCAGTTTGGGCCATCCTTCCCTCTCTCAGTATTTTTTTTAAAGAACAAATACACCTGAGTGACAGTTGTGAACAACATCATGTCTAATTTGATCCTAATGTTGAACTTTGATGTTATTTCCCTTACCTTACTCCATGGTGAGGAGAGGTCAAACATGTCATTCAAATGCTCAGTTTTAGCTGTTGGATGGCAGCTCTACTGCAGTTTCATTTCTTCTCACAGTCCCGGGAATATGAAAAACCCCAATGTCATGTAGAAGGAATTGACAAAATCGCTACACCCCCTGCCATCACTGTGTTCCCATTTCCCAGGAGGAGAGGCAACATTAGTGCTAAGAATAATTGAAAATATAGGCCTCGGTGAGGATGCTGTAGTCCTCCAGATGTTGCTGGCTTCTCACGAGCCCCAGTCAACCTAACTTAGATATATGGAAACTTTTTGCTCCAAAGAGATGGGGGAATTAACAAAATAAAACCATGTAGAAAAGCTGAATTATTTTAATATGTTTACACCACTGTGAACATTCCAATTCACAAAATAAAAATTTCCAGTTGCAATATTTTCCTGAAGGAATTAGAATTGGGGCATGGGGTGGGGAGAGAGAAGCTTCATTGGGGAAAAGGTTTAATCAGCAAGTTTTGAAGTCACTGCAATCATTAGCACTAGAAAAAAATTAATTAAAAACAAACAGCATTTCATGCCACTAATGATATTTCAGGACTTAATGAGTTGCTGCCTTTAATGACCATCCTTACAGTGATAAGAATTTGCCAGAGAGTTAATGCAATGGGATGTTCCATTTTAGCTGCAGCTGTGTCAGAAAAGAACTGCTACATGACTCACTGTGTCTGTATGAGTAACTTGTTTGCCATTTGTGTCAGAATGGGCTGGAACAAGCAGAGGAAGCTCACTCAGATTAGATCATGGGACCATAGTATGTTGCCTTGGTTATATTTCACATAATGGAAGCTGTTGGGTTTTTTTGCAAAACAGATGAGAAAAATATAGGAGGAAAATAAGACCATTTCAAACTGGTATTATAGATTTTAAAGTACATACACACACAATACAGAAACACAGGTTGATGTCTAGACTGGGATGTATGCTAGAATCCTATATGACCTTTCACTCAATGTAAATTTGCATACACTACATGGCAGAGGCACTAAGAACCTGTTACTGAATTGCAAGATGTGTTACAGGGCACCAGCAGGAGTGTGTAATGTGCATTGGTGCTCGATGCACATTGGGACTGATGCAAGGTGCTTCGGTTCCATTGTGCATCAGTCCCTTTGCTGGCTCTGCTACATAGTTATGTAACAGCAGCCTGTAAACAGATGTTATGCATCTTTGCCATTCTAATTCCTTGCACATGTAAGTCTACTAACAAGATGCAACTCCCATATAAAATTTCATCCACAATTCTTTGCAAACTTTCTTCTCAAATGAAGCAGTAAGTAATTTTAGTAGTTTTCTTATTGTTGTAAGGATGTCTTTGAGAATGTTACTACCCTGGCTAGTCCGAGCTTTGGGGATATTAAAGATGTCTTGATGTCTATAAGGAAGAAGGTTACATTTTAGGGAGAAGGTGGCTTCTTAGGTAAATATCAATATTTTGATCAGTTAAGAAAGTATCATGTGATTTTTAGTCCAAAACATCTGGATATTTTGGACTGCCAGACTGGCCATCCCTAGAGAGTACCAGATTGCCTATTTCTTCATTAGATTACATCAGTCTTAGGTGGGGTAGAAGGAGCATGTCTCCTTTTCAGGCGTTTCCTAGCTGTTTGAAAGGTCAGCTATTAGAAGAAATCAAGCAGAAGCTCCAAGGGTAAGGAAATACTTCACAACTTTGCTACAACTGTTAAGGCAATCTCTTGTTCCTTTCACCATTTTCTATCAAACTTCCCACAAATTGTGTAATTGCAGATAACAAAAGTGAAGCTATAGGACCTGCGGGAAAATACTTCAGTTAACAAAAAGAAAGGACAACAAATCAAGAGACTCAGTGTATGACAGTGGTCAAAATGTCAGGGGAAAAAAAGTATCTTTACTTGCTAACTGTAAAAACATAGAAGTAAAGGAGCCAGTCCATCGCTTAGAGAAGGAACCTCCATTGCTTCAGAATAATAACCATTAAGAACTTTTTCCCTCTTCTGGAGACTGGTATATCTGAGTAAAATGTGAAGTAGAACAAATCCAGCTAGTATCATGGTTAGGAAGTCATCAAATGATCAGCTCTTTGCAATTCTTAGGGCAGAAGCCTTTCAGCCTCTGGACAGTTAATGATATTACAAGAAATGACATGATAAAAATCTTCAAGTATCTGAGGAGTTGTCATGTAGAGAATGAAGCAGCCATCTATTGCTTCAGATAGTAAAAGCAATGGACAGAAATTCTTGGGAAGTGCATTTCAGATAAAACTTAAGAGAAACTTATGATAAGAGCTGTTTAACAGCAAAAGTTAATTCCTTGGGAATGCCAATGGAGGTATTTAAAAAGAGGCTAGAGGGCTGTCTGTCAGGTGTTACTACCCTGGCTAGTCCGGGCTTTGGGGATATTAAAGATATCCCTTGATATCGCAGTTGGGCTGCACTTCTCTATTCCTTTCCACGTGCTTGCGAGGCCACCGGACAAGCACGTAAACAAGCTCGGCCGTTAATAGCCGTAATATTCAAACTACAATACAGGCAGGCCAGAGATAGCTGACACACTGCTTGAGGAGACCTCCAGGCAAGCACTCTAAATAGGTATGCACGCCACTTACAAACGAGCCTCTGCCCCGCGATGGCAGCTTGATGGGTAACCTATACAGTACCCAAGTACTCTGCATTTGCATACTGGGTACTCTACAGAGAACTGCTACGATAACTCAGTCCTTCAGATTCTGACCTTTCGGAGGCTTTGTCTCCAACTCCAAATCTATTGTTTTCCCCCAAGTACGGCATAGCCTGAAGTCACAATTCTCCTTATAAAAACCCTTGATTCTGAGACCTTCCTCGGATCGCTCCCGAGTTTCATCCCGCCTTGCTGCCGCTTTGCTTGGCGAGCCTCCCCTCAGCTCCACGTGCTGAACTAAATCGCACCCCAGCTTCGCTCTCTATTTTTCTGGGCTACGGGACAGGTGAAGTATCACCCAAACCAACAATTCCTCTAAAAATCCCTCTATACCACTCCAACCTTTATTTTCTTTAGTTATCTTGTATGAGTGTGTCGCATACACTGTTTTGCTTGTATTTAATAAACATCATTTATTATTTCAACTTTTGTGTGCTCCTTGACTCAACCTGACCCCGTAGACATAGGGTTCCGGATCTCGCTAAGTTACCCTGCCTCTCGTAACGCTAAGCAGTGCTCTGAGCTAATTTTCCCCACCTTTAGTTGAGCACATTTTGGTGTCCCTCCCGGGACCCCCAGTACACAGTGTAACAAGAACCATAAAGTTTTCAAAGACTTAACAATCTGAGACTTTTGCTGCACAAAATTTACATCTGCTTGTTTTGCATAGAAAACAACATTTTTTTGGACTGGGAAAAAAAGCTGTGTAAATTTCAGACAGAATAGCTGTACAAGTACAGCACAGGAATCAGGTCTGGCGGCACAGGGAGCACCTTTTTCTGCCTAGAAATATTACTTTGCACCCAGAAAAAGCTGTTTCCTGAACAAAATAACCATGTGCAAATTGCATGTAGAATAAGGCCATTTCCACACTACACTGTTATAGTGTTCTTATTCCATGTTCAACATTCTATGGAACCCTGGGGTTTGTAGTTTAGGAAGGGGCATTTAGAACTCTCAGTTACGGAGCTCTTTCAGCTTAGTAAATTACAAACCCCAGAATTCTACAGGACGTTGAAAGTGGAATAAGAACACTACAACAGTGTAGGGCAGAAATGGCCTTTGTCTCAAACTGTTAGTTCATGTTCCTTCTTGTCAGAGTTTCTTGACACCCAAGAAACATGTTTTCACTTATTTTACAAATATTTTTGAATATGATTATTATTAGCCCACTTTTTTCCTGATAAGGACTCAAAGTAGCTTAAAATATTTTTTTAAAAAAAATAGTTAAAAATAAATAAAATAAAAATTAAAATAATCAAATCAAAATTAAAACAAAGTTAAGATACAGAATTAAATTTCATCCCTAGTCTACATATAACCCTTTGTCAAGAATATAATATTTCTGCTAACATGTTTTTCATAACACTTCAGGGCTAGGAGTATTTCTATTAAAAAATAAAATAAACAAACATGTAAGTTTGTGAAAGAGAACATTGGACATTCAAGGATGTGGAACTCTCTTCCTTTCATTTTCATGGTGTTTTTCAGAATCTCACCAGCATTCTCATCTACCTGAGTTCCAAAGTGGGTTGTGACATTTTGTCTCTCCCAAATGGAAATTCATGCATATTTTGGCATGCCCTTTTCCTTATTTTTCAAGATCCTGTCCCCACCCTCAACTGTTTTAAATCCATGTGATGGCCGGATATTCAAAATTAAAAATGATTTCCAGTCACGTTAGGGGAGGGCACTCTTCTTGGCCTAGATAAGGATGGTGTAAACTAGAAAAAAAATCACCTTCATATTTCCTAGAGGGTGTGAAGGATTTTTTTTTCCATTTTTTTTTTTCAATGTTTGAGGTAGGTCAGAGAGCTGTGCCCCTCCAAGTCTGCTAGGGAGAATAAGCAGGACCTAGTTCTCAAGAAATTTCTCACCTTTGCTTTAGGGCTTCCAGTTGGGGTTATAAATGCTATGTTAGTCCACTTACAGACTGAAAATAAGAGGGAAAATAAGTAGGTAAGGAAAGAACAACAGTTCAGCCACAAGTCAGTCAAACTTCATATCCCAAAGGTCAGAGGCTTGTGTGTCCAATGTTCAATAGACGGATGAGAAAGAGAAGCACAGTTTGCATTCTGTATCTTCAGAGCATGGAATTATAACCTTGAGAGATTAATTAAGAAATAATAGAGATGTGTGAGCAGATTTCTTCCCCAGTCACTACACGCCCGGTCCCAGTAGACCAAATCCTATTGTTAATCCTTTTTCAAATAATCTTTTTATTAGAATTTTTTCATTACACCAAAACTACAGAAATTAAGTAAAGAAGGAAAATACAGAAGGAAAAAGGGAAGAAAGAAAGGTGGGAGGAACTAACTTCTGATCTTCTTTTTGACAGTTATAAATACAGTGAACCCTCCATATATAAATGACCTCTGGGTCTGAGAATTTAACTGATCACGGACTGCCACATTCTATACCTAAAATGACTGCAACACATGCACAGATGCACGGAAGTGTTTGCATGTATGTCACTTCCATTTAACAATATGAGCATTCACATTGTTTTCCCTTTGTGAGGGGTCCTGGAACAGAACCACTGTAGATACAGAGATTCTGCTGTACATATACATTTTTCACTCCTCTCTTTTTAACAAACAACTTACATTGTTCTTTCTATACCCTTTCTAATAATTGAAACCCCATGTTAACTGAATCATTTCCTTTTTTTTAACTGTAGAAAGTCAATAAGGATCTATTCCTTAATATAAATCACTAAAAATTTCTAGTTAAAACAACCAGTTCATCTAATTCTAGTAAAATTATCAACTTCATTCCCTCTTCCACATGTGTAATATTAAATGCTACCCTCTTTCAGAGAAAACGGTTTTGCTATCATATTCTTATGTATGATAATCATTTTTTCTAACATCATTCACCACAATTCATCATGTTTACAATAATTTAAAACAAAAAAGAAGAAAATCCTTATGCTTTTAGCATGATATTGATTACTAATTCCTTAGTCCATATATTCTCTTAATCCATCTGCATATTATAACCAAACTTTCTTATCCACAGTGTGCACCTCCTCTCTCTCTTTCTCTCTTTATGTATGTGTGTGTGTGTATGAATGATACACCACAATACATCATTTTTTAAAAGATATGTGCATGTATGTATATTTGTGGATATAGATATGGATATATGCGTATATGTGTGCGTGTATTTCTTTTAAAAATGATGTATTTGGCATATGATGTTAGAATACACACACACACATACGCATACATATTTCTAGCATTAGTCATCAATAATACTTCATTTTAAAGAAATTGTCTTTAAGATCTTAAGATACTGTACCTTCCTGTCCTATTGTTAATCCCGACTAGAGTAAATTCATTAAGCCAATGAGATTTACCTATGTGTAGATTCATGGGCAGTATGTTTCAAGTAGCTTAAAATGATAAGGCTTCAGAGGGAAATAGAGCATGACAACATTAGTATCCAGCGGTGCACATGCAAAAAAGGACTGTAATCCACAAAAACTCATGCTAGAAGAAATTTGTCAGTCTCAAATACAACACAAAACTGCTCTTTTCATCCTCTCCCCTTTTAATTTGTAACATGTTTATTTCCATCCCTCATTTTGGAAAACGTCACCTAAACTCATTCCTTTTACTCCTTTTATTCTTTACTAAGCATTCTTCAGTATTATCCACTTCTATGTTTTTCTTGCTGAGTTTGGGTTCGTATCAGTGAGAGTCATGTTGGCTTCCACTAATTAGGAAACAGGGTTGGATTACCATTTATTTCATACCGATTGCCCATCGGACTGTAATTAGATTTTGTTATGTCCTGGAGGGGAATGACTTCCCTTTTCCATTACTGATCCCCTGAGCCATCCTGCCACTAACTAACCAACCGCTCAGGAAACACTAACAAATTAATGTCCACTATGAATCTTTAAAGGCCAAAGGGCTTTTACAAACAATGATCTGATCAGAAAGATAGTATCACCACTACTTCATCTGGAGAAAACCTAATCCGAGCATAAGGGGTCAAGGATATATGACAGAAGAATTGTACAGATTTAAAATATGGGAGGAAGTGTTTGGAGTGAGAAAAGAAGAGGAGGAGGAAGAGAAAAACAACTGTTCACCTAGTAAGACTAGCACCTAGTAAGACTAGGTTCACTGCAATTCAAAATAACTGATAAAACTGTATGAAATCAATATGGACAGGATCACAACTGCAAAAAGTGACACTATTTATTTATTTCAATTATCTAGTCATATGTCACTGATTCCTGGATTCTGGATCTGAATCTTGAATGACCCAAAAATCTAGTCACTAATGCTTGGTAGACTGTGAACTGAGATGATGATGATGATGTGTCCAAAATCTACCAGATATTACTGAATGGATTGCATCATCATCATTGTCATGGTGTCTGGTTTAACCATGTTCCTGTGCTTTTTGTTTGGCAATTGTGCAAGAAGCATGCCCCCAAGCCAGAATGGGGTGAAATGTAACAGATTTCGGGGCAGGGGAGAATCAACCTTTCAATAGGATGAAAACCCTATTACAGGTCCTTACTTGAGGGCAACGGTGAACACCCCTACCTCCTTAGAATGAGGGACTGAGGGTTTTTGCCACTTGTCAGCTATTCTGGACTCTTTCTGGGGTCCCATTGTCACCTGGCCACCTAGGCACCCAATTTGTGCTGGTTAGGGACAGGCAGAGTTAACGTCAACACTCCACTTAAGCATTCAAACAATTTCAAATAATTTCAATGAGGCAGAAAAAAATGGAGGTGTCTAAGGAATCTGGGATGGATGTCCGAAGAAGTTTAAATGAAGCTAAAATTTTAAAGGGACATATACAAGAAATGGAAAAAGTGGGAAATCACCAAAGAGGAATTCAAATGAATAGCCAGCACCTGTAGGGAGAAAATAAAAAAAAGCTAAAGCACAGGATGAGCTCAGGCCAGCTGGAGCAGCTAAAAACAATAAAAAGGGCTTTGTTGTTGTTGTTATGGTCACAGCAAAAAGAATATGGGAGGACCACTATGGCCCTTTCCACATGGGGCAATTGAAATGGTGCAGAGCGACCTCCGACGGAGGTCTTCTGCACCATAGAGTGGGCTGGGGCAGACTACTTTTTGTAGTTCCGCACCTCAGTCCAGTTCGGAGCGACTGGAACTGGTCGCGCAGCGTGTTTTTTAAAAACCTCTTTTTAGAGGTTTTTAAAAAGCACGGAGTGCGTGACTCTGTGTCGCTCTGTCGCTGCGCTCTGGTGCAGATTTGCAGGCGCGCACTAGTGCATGCCTGCAGATCTGCCGGGAGTGGGCTTTAGGCTGGCGAGCTTCTCCGGTTAGTGGAGAGCCTCCACCAACCGGAAGCCACCATTTTGTATGCCGGAGCAGTGTGGAGTGACGAGCTCACACTGCTCCTCTTCCCAACGGACTTCCCCGGACCCATGAAAAAGCCGGTGAGTCCCGTTTTTGCGCGGTTCCTTTCCCACGTGTGGAAAGGGCCTATGTGGAGAAGGTGGCAAAATGCTAACAGCAAGAGAAAAAACAGAACTACACAACACCTTCTTTGCCTCTGTCCTCTCCTGGAAGGAAGACAGTGCTTGACCCAGGGAAATTGGAGCAAGTGATGTGGTAGGCGAAATGCAGCACAGTATAAATAAAGAAGTAGTACAAGAATACCTGGCCACTCTAAACAAATTTAAGTCTGCAGGGCCAGATGAACTCCATCCAAGAGTATTAAAAGAACTGATAGAAGTAATCTCAGAACCCCTGACAATAATCTTTGAGAATTCCTGGAGAACAATAGAAATCCCAGCAAACTGAAGGAGGGCAAACATTGTCCCCATCATCAAAAGGAGGAGGAGGACCCAAACAATTACTTCCCAGTTAGACAGACATTAATAACAGGACTGATTCTAGAGCAGATAATTAAACAGACAGTCTGTAAGCATTTAGAAAGGAGTGGCATGATTGTTAAAAGTCAACATAGGATTCTCAAGAACAAGAAATGCCAGACTAATCTTATTGCTCTTTTTATAATATATATATATATAGAGAGAGAGAGAGAGAGAGAGAGAGAGAGAGAGAGAGAGATTGAGAGAGAGAGAGAGAGAGAGTGTTACAAACTTTGTAGATGAAAGAAATGATGTGAATGTAACACAGCTAGAGTTCAGTAAGGTCTTTGACAAAGTCTCCAATGATATTCTTGCAAACAGTCCAGGATAATACGGGCTATCCAATATTGCTGTTAGATGGATTTGCAGTTGGTTGATTGGCTGAACCCAAGGGGTACTCACCAACGGCTCCTCTTCATCCTGGAGCAAAATAACTAGTAGGGTGCCACAAGGTTCTGACCTGGGCCTACTGCTATTTAACATCTATCGATGACTGGGATAATGGAATAGATGATATGCTTATCAAATTTACACATTACACCAAATTAGGAGGGGTTGCCAATATCCCAGAGGACAGGATCAGATTTCAAAATGAGCTTAACAGATTAGACAGCTGGGCCAAAACTAATAAAGTGAATTTTAACAGGGAGAAATATAAGGTATTACATTTGGGCAGGAAAAAAAAATGAAATGCACAGATATTGGATGGATGACACCAGGCTTGACCACAGTACATGTGAAAGGGATCTAGGATTTTTACTAGATCACAAGGTGAATATGCGTCAACAGTGTGATGTGGCAGTTTAAAAAGTCAGTGTGATTCTAGGCTGCATAAATAGGAGTATAATGTCTAAATCAAGGGAAACAATAGTCTAGAGGAGGGCAACCAAATGGTAAAAGACCTGGAAACCGTGCTCTATGACGAGCAACTTAGGGGTCTGGATATGTTTAGCTTGGAAAAGAGAAAGTTAAAAAGAGACATTATAGCCATGTTTAAACATTTGAAGGGATGTCATATGGAAGATGGACCAAGCTTGTTTTATGCTGGTCCAGAGACTAGGACATGAGGCAATGGCTTCAAACTACAGGAAAAGAGTTTCCACCTAAACTTTAAGAAGAACTTCTTAATGGTGGGAGGAGTTTGTCCTAGACGTACACTGCCTCAGAGTCTTTGCCGTCTTTGGAGTTATTTAAAGAGAGGCTAGATGGCTATCTGTTGGGAGTGTTTTGGTTGTGTACTCCTGCATGGAAGGGGGCTGGATGTGATGGCCCTTGTAGTTTCTTCCAACTCTATGGCCATTTCCACACTACACTGTTATAGTGCTATTATTCCACTTTCAACATCCTGTGGAATTCTGGAGTTTGTAGTTTGCTAAGGCCAAAGAGCTCTCTGGCTGAGAATTCAAAATACTCCTCTCTAAACTACAAGCACCAGAATTCCACAGGATGTGAAAAGTGGAATAATAGCACTGTAATAGTGTAGTGCAGAAATGGCCTATGATTTTATGATTCTTAAATATTGAAATCCTAAGATATTTTTATGGGATAAAGGGAAGACTGACTGGTAATCTTTTAGGCTTCTGTAGTGTCTGTTAAAGCATTTTACATACATTTCATAAGCCCTTCTACATGTACAGAATTCTGGCCCTTGTATCATAATCTGTTGAGACATTACACATCTCTAAACAGGCATGTGTGAACACAGGCATCCAAGGAGTTAGTATCCTTGACATTGCTATGTCTTAGCAGCTTTCCTGCTTGGCCATGGAAACCCACTGGGTGACCCTGGACACATCACACACTCTTGGTCCCAGAAAACCCTGTGATAGATTTGGCTCAGGGTCACCATAACTATGAAATGACTTGAAGGCACATAACAACAACATCTTAGCGGGCATCCATTGCAATCATAATGGAACATATATCTGTTTTAGCATAACAGTACTATCTCTTAGCACGTCTTTCAGCATTTCTGGGCAGCTTATTAGTTATCAGGCAGAGCATGGCTGGAGGGCTACATTATAGTGCCTTCAAGCAGTCTAATTTCTAGCTCTCTCTTCACTCCTTGTATTCTCCCTCTAGCCTCCACCCAGCTATCAGCTGCCCAATCAAAATAATTTAAAACTATGGTACTGACTATTCTTTGTTTATGATATCAAATTAAAACAAAGATCATAGATATGAGGTCACTGTCAGGGACTGGTTGGCGTCTTTGGCTGCCTGCCATCCTAATTGCATCAGTCTTTATGTCTCCTAGGAGGTTATTATTGGTCACAGCTGTTCACATCTTACAGTGTTTTTAGATGTGTCAGAATTCTCATCCCTTATCTTGTTGACATTTGAGTTGGTGCATTGCCCTGATTTAGGCTTCTGCTAAGTTTTCAATAGTACATACACACACGTTTTAATGCATCTAGTTTTCTGCATTATGTCTTATACCTTATATACTATACTCTGTAGCTTACACTCTGTACTTCACAGGTTTATTTCCATGCCTCAGAGTTGGCAACCAAGAAATCTTGGCCTGTAATATTGGGAGTGATAACATGGAGAGCCATTGAGGAGGGATGATGATGGAAGTTGCAGTCCAAAGTCATCCTGAGGGTCTCATTTTGCTCACTTTTGCTTGGGGAGTGAGCAATACACAGAAAGTGCTGTGCTTCATCAGTATAGCTGGCACTGTTTTCTCCCATTGAGAGTTATTCCGGTAGATATGTGAACAGCGTTGCCACCAAGAGCTAATTCTTGGATTTATATGTATGTATATATAGGGTTTGTACGGCCTGAATTCTATTTTTAGACTGACCTAAAGTAGAATAATTAAATCAATGGGATTTATCTGCATATTAACACGCCATTCCACAACTGATGAAATGAGTTTCCTTTAACTGGGACTAGCCAATAGGATAAAGGCCACAGAGCAATCACAAAGGACTCTTCCCTACTTCTGAACTGCAACAGATAAACTCTATACTTCTTGATTTCAAGGGTTCAAAAGCAGACAAAATATTTGCCTGACCCAATTTAGAAAAAATAATTCTAGAGTACTTGATGAAAGAATTGGAGTTTTTTTCCTCCTCAGGATGCAAGCTGTGCAAATTAATTCTATAAGCCCTCTCTGTGTAGCTACACTGAATCTGAGATATTGAACCATATTATTTAACCCTGAAATACATTCTCACAAGGCAGTTTATATGAAATCAATAGGAGATTTAGTATACATCCCACTTTTCATCCCTCAAAAAAGCAACCTGTGATCTTTTCTGATTAACTATAAAAGGAAGTCAAAACCTGAGAAAATCACCTCGTCGTGGATGTGTTGCTCAGGCTCAGAATATGAGAGAAAAACTATTGCTCTCTCTCTCTCTCTCTCTCTCCCCCCCCCCCCCCGTGTTTGTGACTCTGAGTCACCATATCTTTGCTGCTGCCATTATTGCTCAGCTGAAATTTCCTAGAAGGCAAATTTCTGTAACAATGTCTAAGATGTTTCTAAACCCACCCATATAATGTCCCAGAATGATGCTAGGTCCAGAGGACACTGTGTATATGAGTTGTCAGGGAGTGTCAGATGTCAAGTGGAGTTGTACTCAACTTCTGATGGTGTGCATACCTTACAGAAATGATTGTCCAGTGTGTGAACAGAATATTGGTTTAGGTGGATTTTTCCCTCTGATCCAGCAAGATTCTCTTATGTTCAATGTGAGTACTCTTCAGCACATTAGAGAACATGAGGACTTCCTGAATAGAACAGAGAGAGAATCAACAGGAAGAAACTGCCAGTGTAAATGAAGAGGAATGTGACACTGAAGAACCACTTTGTAGGACAGTCACGGTCAGAAGACAGTCAGAAGACTATACATAAAAGATTTGGAACTCCAGCTAAGCAATTGATTCCTACATCTTCCTGATGATAAAGCAATCAGATGATCAGAATCAACAGACACTGCACACCAAGGAAGGAATCAACCTAACTACCAAAAGACAAAAATAAAGGTGCTAGTGGTAGGGACCTCAGGGGAATAGAGGGACCTGTGTGCCAGTCAGACAAGATGAATTGGGAAGTGTGCTGTATTCCTGGTGCACACATCCAGGATATCACTGAAAACTTGTTCATCAAGAACACAGTACAAAACTCTTTTCTCCAGAGTCATGTGGATACCAACAACACTGCAAAGAACACATTTGAGCAGATCACCTTGGAGTATGAAGCCCTAGTGGGGAAAGTGAAGAATTTAGAGGCACAGGTGGTGTTCTCACCAATTCTACCAATTAGAGATAGAGAGCCACACAGAGACAGGAAGATGCTGTAGATGAATGACTGGCTACAAAGATGGTGTTGACCAGAGAGGTTTGGTTTCTGAGATCATGGTCTTTGTCTTTTAAAAGGAGGACTACAGGCTTCCCCATCTTCCCTAAGACAGGGAAGAATGTATTTACAGAAGCATGACAAGTCTGATCAAGAAGGATTTAAACAAAATCCCTGAGTGGTTGGAGATGATAGCTCAACCACTTAACCACAGGTAAGTTCTAAGCATAAGAATGTGAATTCTTGAGGGGAAGATAGGGAACAGGATGGGAGCCACAGCAAAACTTGCAGTAATATTTTTTTTTAATTTATTTTTATTAAAAATTTTCATTCTTACAAGCATAAGTTCATAAGACTTGTTAATGTTTACAATATAAAATATACTATAACATACCATAATATTTTACAATATATAACATACTGTAATATACTACCATATACAACATATAATTTAATTATGTAATATAATAAGTATGTAGTGTCTACTATCTACCTATTGTTAAACTTCTCTCTTTATTTATCTTTACAGCCGTGTTCCTCTCCTTTGCATAGGTTTGACCAGTTATCATCTATAAATTTTTTCACTGTTTCCATTTCTCTATTTTTCTTAGTATTCTTTTCTCTTCTCATTAATCTAGTTAAAACATCACAATTTATCAATTCTCTAATTTTAGTTAACCATTCTTCCAAATCAGGTATTTTATCTCTCTTCCAATGTTTAGCAAATATAATTCTTGCTGCTGTCACCATATGTAATATTATATCTTTGTATTTGTTGTAATCTTTATCTATTCGATGATTCATGTTTAATAGAAATATCTCTGGTGAGAATGGAATGGGTATTTGTAAGATCTCCATCATATTTTTATGAATATTATTCCAATATTTCTTTATTTCTGGACACATCCACCACATGTGATAAAATGTTGCAGTTTCTTTTTTACACTTCCAACAATGTTTTGATTTTATTTTATACATTTTACTTAGTTTATTTGGGTCTAAATACTATCTGTAGAAAATTTTTAAATAGTTTTCCTTTAGACTCTGTGCCAAAGTAAATTTTTGAGTATCTCTCCAACTTTTTTCCCAATTTTCCAGCATTATCTCATGGCCTATGTCACGTGCCCACACGACCATTGTATCTTTTACTATTTCTGTTTCTAATTCTCTATCTAGCATGTATGTATAAAAATGAGATGTATGATTTTTTTTTCTCAAATATTATTTTTTCAAATTCATTTAATTGAGTGTTTTTCTCAAAACCTTCTATTTTTAAGTCCATTTTAAGTCTTGTTTTCATTTGCGTATATAAGAACCATTGGCAATTCCAACCATTATTTGCTAATTCTTCTCTTGTTTTTATTCTTAGTTCTTCCTTTTCATCCCTTATTATTATATCTTTATATGTAATCCGTTTTTCTCTTGTATCTTTCCATTTCTTGCATAAACTTGCAGTAATATTAAGGGCGAGAACAAACAATGCTTTATATGTCTGTGTACTAAGCACCAAGTTTGAGAAACAAACAAATGAACTTGAAGTCCTAGTGCAGAAAGGTATATATGATTTTACTGGTATTACAAAGACCTAGTCTGATGACTCTTAGAATTAGAATATTACAACTAAAGAGTGTAACCACTTCAAAAAATAGATGAGGCAGAAGAGGAGGGGGAGTTGCATTATATGCTTGTATGGAAATCCATGAGAGTGATCAGAGTGGACAAGTAGAGAGTTTTGGATAAAAATAAATGGAGATAGAATAAAAGATGGGAGTTTACAACAGGCCACTAGACAAAGAAGAGGTGGCACATGATGCTTTTCTGAAGCAAATCTCAGAAATCTCCAAGAAGGAAGAACTGGTAGTTAAGGGAGGTTTCAATTATTCTGATAACTACTGGGCGACTAACTCTGCTAAGCATAGGCTTTCCAAGAAATGTGTGATGTACTTTGCACACAATTTTCTCTTTCAAAAGTTAGAGAAAAGAACATGGGGATCCCAGCCAATTGGAAAGAGTTGGTCACTGGTTTCAAGCAGTTAGTACTTTAAGAGGAAGTGACCGCACAATGTTAGAATTCATGATTGTGGGGTAGGCCAAAGAAGAATAGGAGCAAGCACAGACCCTGGATTTCAGGAAAGCTGATTTGATCAAGCTCAGGGAAACACTTGGTAGAATCATGGCTGGGCATACTAAAGGAAAAAACACCCAGTAAAGGTGTGAGTTCTGAATATAAAGATGCTAAAAGCATAAACACATACACACAAAATAAATCTGTGGAAGAAGAAAAATGGGAAACATCTGATAAAGCAAATGTGGATGCACAGCAAATTTGAGAGGAAAATGAAAAGTGAGATGGGACAGCATGTGTAAGAACTGGAAAGATGGATAAGAAAGAGTATAGATGTGTAGCTTGAGCTTTCAGGAACAGTGTTAAGGAAAGCTAAAGCTCAAAATGAGCTGAGACTAGCTAGGGAATCAGGAAACAACACAAAGGGTTTTTTTTATTCCCCAAATATTTTTGAAGTGCAAGAATGATTACAGAAATGGTGGGACTGCTGCTCAGCAGAGATGGTAAAATGGAGAAAAATGCTCAAACACCTATTTTGTTTCAATTTTCTCTCCTAAAGAAAACTATGTGCTTCCATGCACAAGCAGAGGTTTCAACAAGGAATCTGGGCTACAAATCAAGATTGATGAGGAGTTCAAAACTGCCTCCCAGAATACAGAAGGAACTTATTGACATATTATTGGAACTACTTGCAGTCATTTTGGAGAATGGGTGAAGTGCCAAAGGACTGGAGAGGAACAATCATTGTCCCTTTCTTCAAAAAAAGCAAAGAGAAGATCCAGAGAACTACAAGAAAGAAAGAAAGAAAGAAAGAAAGAAAGAAAGAAAGAAAGAAAGAAAGAAAGAAAGAAAGAAGGAAGGAAGGAAAGAAGGAAGGAAAGAAAGAAAGAGGGAAGGAAGGAAGGAAAGAAAGAAAGAAAAGTAAGTAGGTCCTTTTCAGTGCCTGTTCTAAGGTTCTAAAACTGGATTCAAAACATTGGCAGATGGTGGCTTCCGTGTTACTGTGGTAGCTTATCCAGTCCAGTTTTCAGTTTACACTTTAAAAAAGTTATCCAAGGCACTGAATCTATTTAGGGGACAAGGTTCTGTACTTTGGATAGCTTCTTTAATCTTCAGATTAAAAACAAGATTGTGCTTATTGTCCCATTGCCCTGGGCAGCAGCCACCACTGCTGTCACCCTGTTATTCATCTGCCAAAACACAAAGGCCTTTTTATTCAGGCAGCCTCTTGTTAAACAACTAAGTAGTAAGGAACAACAAACTGTACTTTCTCACCTCCAGATGTGCTTCTAAATTGGTTGAAATTTTGCCTGTTTTAACAGACATTTGTTTAATTATGTTTTATTATTATATAATATTATATACGTGCTTTGTAATGTTTCTCTTTTTTAATTACTTTGGCCATTTCCGCATGAGGGAATTAAAACAGCACAGTGCGTCCTCTCATGGAGGTTGTCTGCACCTTGGAGTGGACTAGGTCCGGACTACTTACCTGAGATCCGCACCTCAGTCCACTCCAAAACGCCCCCAACTGGTCCTCCAGGGCGCTTTTTAAAGAACCGAAAAAACAGGTTTTTCATTTTTCCGGAGCACACCATTTTGTACCTGCTCGCTTGTGCAGATTTGCAGGCTCGCACCAATGTGAGCCTGCAATCTGCGGAGGGCGGGCTTTAGGCATGGCGAGTTTCGTGGTTGGTCGGGACCCACGAACAACTGGAAGCCACCGTTTTGGAAGCCAGAGCAGTGCGGATCTAAGACCTCGCAGTGCTCCGATTCATTGTGGGTAAGACGAGGAGCCCTGTGGAAGGGCTTAAGGGACAGTCTGCTTTGGTCCGTGCCCAGAAAGATCTGGTAAGTACTGGCACGGAGCGATTCCCTCACCTCGTGCTGAAATGGCCTTTGTGAGCTGTCTTGGGTCCCAGTGTTGACAGAATGGCAGGATACGACACAGACTAACTAACTAACTTAAGTGAAAAGAAATAAGCTGGGTTATTCCCACTTTTAATGCTGTACCTCACCCTGTAGAAACTGAGGTAACATGTCTCCAGTCCTCACATATCAAGCAATTTGGTGGAATGGTTTCCCTCTACTTTTCTGCCCTCAAATAGGATGGAGAATTTTTGACAGCCCATTTGCACATAGTTCAAGCTAGAGTCCCTTCCTGGGCCCCTTCATGCTGCACAGTTTTGCCACTATACTGTATTCCACTTTAACTGTCATGGCAGTGTCCTTTGGAATCCTGGGATTTGCAGCTTACAGAGGGACATTTAAAAATCTCAGTCAGTGAGTTCTGGTGCCTCACCAGACTACAAACCTCAAGATCTCATAGGATGTAACTGTGGCAGTTAAAATAGAAACACAGGAGAAAGGTGGAATATCAATCAATCAATTAAATTAATTAACTAATTAACTTCAGAATACTCTGAAATACACTGACCACTAGATATTTCTAAAAACCAGCCAAAGAGAAGCATGTCACTAGTGCACGGATGGGGAAAGTTTGGCCTGCAGCCCGGATGTGGTCCAATGACTCGTGGCTCCAGGATCCATAGGACGCCCTCAAAGTCCCAGTTTAAAGAAAAAAACAAGTTTTGTTTTGTTTTTCACTGAAAAATAGGCAATAATCTAGTAAACTGCCCCAAAGTGAGACAGAGGGAAAGTTTGCCTTTTCCTCTCCCCTTCCCAAATCCTTGACTACCCCAAACCTTCAAAATGTCTGGAAACAAGCTAATCATGGAATCTGGAAGTTAAGTGATATTTCTGGTCTGAAGAATACCTCCCTTGCCTACCACTACACTGGTACAGCATAAGTAATTACATAAACAACCAGTTTCACTGGGCATTGGGTCTTTCTATCAAAGCAGAAAGGAATGATCTGGGACAGCTGTATGTAGTGTTCCTATCTGGGATCCCAATGAGATAGCTTTAACTGCTTACCAAAAAAAAAAAAAAAAAAAGTCATTACAAACCCCACTCTGCCTCATTTTTCTCTTTCTCTCACAACAGACATTTTGATCACAATGAGTATAGCCAGTCCTCATTCTCTTTTGTTTCTTTTGATTTGTTTTACTCCTTGGAGTTTTCCCTTAAGGTCTTTATTGTAACATTTCCGAAAAAAATGAGATTCCCCTTGAAATGCTGATTGTTATTGTTTCTACATGACTTCATTGTTTTTTTGATGACCCTACCATGGGGTTTTCTTGGCAAGATCTGTTCAGATCTGTTTGCTTTCTTCTGATGGTGAGAGAGTATAACTTGCCCAAAGTCACCCAGTAAATTTCCCTGAGTGAATGGAGATTTGAACGCTGGTCTCAGGATCTAAATCCCACACTTAATCCACTACAGCATTCTGACAGTCTCAGAAATTCTGATATTACTCTTGTATTTCTCAGTGTCCTATTGATGCTACATAGGCCATTTCTGCACTACACTGTTATAGTGCTATTATTCCACTTTCAATATCCTGTGGAAGTTGTCCCTGCTCAGTACCCAAGCTTTACTATTAGAGAGAGTGATAGTCACAAGTCAAAGACTTGCTTTCTGAAATTAAGGCTCAACATCAGGGGTGGAAAAATCTTTTCATGAAAGTTCATGGCTAGTTTATACAGCTTAAATATGTAGATATCGGTCACATGAACATCTTAAAAATAATAGCTCTGCTATATAGGCACACAGAGAGATAGCCATCTGTTGAGAAAAGAGTTTTATTAAAGTCCATAGGGGTACCGGTATCACAATATCTTCTTTCCACTCGTATTTTTATTACCCTTTGAAATTTCAGTGGGGCTCTTTAGACTCAGTTTTCAGATTTAATTAAAAAAAAAAGTGCAAAGTAATATAGAAGATATTCCAATCACTACATCCAATTACAAAGAAGAGGAAATCAATAGACAAAATTTAAAGCATGTCTCAAGTATAATAAAAGAGAATAATTGGCAATTCTAAAGGGGGGGGGAGAGGGTATCTGACAGTAAGGTAAAATCAGAGAGTCGGACAAATGCTAAATGAATGTATTCACAAACAATGCTTTGAGCAAAAACTGACCTTTGTTCCACATGATTTGCAATTTCATTCAACCTCTTTTTGCACCCCTTTGTGCAGGCAAATTATGTTTGGCAGTAAGGTTTGCAGGAACAGGAGAGTTTTGTGAATAGACATTCATAAGTGAATGCATGTTCAAAGCAGTCTCAAATCTGGGGGCCATCATGGGGAAAAAAAATCCCTGTGCTAAAGAGGCAGAGGGTTTTTTTTTTCCATAGCTGCTGTAATTATTAATACCACACAGAGTAATTTCCTGAAGATCCAAATTCACATTTGGAATTACAAATGTGTGGCTATGTATTCATAACTGACAATACAGGTAAAATATAATCCATTATTCCCTTTCAACTGCTCTGATTCATGAGTGAGATCTAGACCGAGGCCATTTCTGTACCGGGCTATTAAAACGGTGCAGAGCGACTTCTGACGGAGTTCTTCTGCATCATGGAGTGGACTGGGGTGGACTACTTTTTGTAGTTCTGTACCTCAGTCCGGTTCAGAGTGAACGGAACTGGTCACGCAGTGTGCTTTTTAAAAACCTCTTTTAAGAGGTTTTTAAAAAGCACGGAGCACGCGACTCCGTGTCGCTCTGTCGCTGCGCTCCGCTGCAGATTTGCAGGTGCACACAAGTGCATGCCTGCAGATCTGCTGGGGGTGGGCTTTAGGCTGATGAGCTTCTCCGGTTGGTGGAGAGCCTCCACCAACCGGAAGCCGCCATTTTGGGTGCCGGAGCGGTGTGGAGCGACGAGCTCGCACTGCTCCTCGTCCTGACGGACTCTCCCAGACGCTCAAGAAAGCCGGTGAGTTCCATTTTCGTGCGTTTCCTTTCTTGCGTGTGGAAAGGGCCACAGCTAACCCAAGATATTTTGCTGGCTGACATAAGTAACAAGGTGTCCCTCTCTTCCATTCCAGATACAAAAACTGACTGGACTGGTAATTCAATCTCGTTTCAACACTGACAAAGGACAGTGCCCTTTACCATACAGGAGGCAGCAGGTTAATTTAGAGGCCACAGGACAGGGCAGATGGCACATAGCTCTCTCTTTCAATACATTGCTGCTCTCTTCTAGCACCTGATACTTGATGCAACCATTTCAGCCTGCCTAATGGTATAGTCAACCCCAGATATAGGCCATTTCCACATGAGTCTGTTATAGCGCGATGATTCCACTTTCAACCTCCTATGGAATCCTGGGGTTTGCTGTTTCGGGAGGGGCCTCCTGGCCCCTCCCGAAACTGCAAACCCCAGGATTCCATAGGAGGTTGAAAGTGGAATCATCGCGCTATAACAGACTCATGGGAAATGGCCATAGTCACGCTTAGAGTAGACCCACTGGAATCAACTGCACAAGAAAGTCCTATTGATTGAATTAAATGTGATGAAGTCTAATCCAATCTCAAATGTTCTGCAGTGTCCTGCAGTGTTTATAGGCATCTGAGGAGCTGAGCATAGGGCTATAGCCTTAAACCTCACCTTTAAAAGGTTCATTCAGTGGCTCTTACTTTGCAAGAGAGGTTTATCTTGAATTGTGTAGTGATAATGTATATCAATCTTGTTCATAGAACACTCCAGGAACATTGAATGCATGGAGGACTGAAGTGGTAGCTTTGTGATAGGTGCTATCTCTGCCCTTCACATGTCCACCAGCTTTTCTGAACGGAGGCTATTTGCTCATCCATTCACATCCCCAATTCATGCATAGAGTAGGCTGGACTCACACAGAGCCAAGTAGTCTCATTGCAATCCATGGGACTTAAGTAGTCATGATTAACTTAACATTTCTTAGTGGAGATCCTACATTAGGGTTATGTAGTATAAATCGCCACCTGCAAAGTCAAGAATTAATTAAACTGAATGGAAACATTGTACAAGTGAGCCAAGACAACAAAGGTGCAACCAAATTTCCACATCAAAGTATATACACCATATGCATAATGGCACTGCTTGTGCTACTTCACTTCTGCAATCTTGAACTGAATGGGGACATTTCACATTGGACAAAAATGACCACCCAGTGCCATAGGTGAACTTACACCTGTGTAAGAAGCAAATAGAATTCCAGCCATTCATTCCAATAAGTCTGCTACAAATAGCCTATGGTCACAATAAACAACATTTATGTATTTAATGGTTCTACTCTGGTATGACAAAGTCAGCCTGGATTCAATCCATTATCTCCTCCTGGTCACATGAACAAAACAAAGGCACTAGTCTGAACCTTTTGCCTTATCTGAGTTTTAGCAGTTCAGAAACTAAGGCCGTTTCCACACTAGACTGTTATAGTGCTATTGTTCTACTTTCAACATCCTATGGAATCCTGGGGTTTGCAGTTTAGGGAGGGTCTTTGAGGCTCCTCCCTCAACTGCAAACCCAGGATTCCATAGGATGTTGAAAGTGGAATAAAAGCACTATAGCAATCTAGTGTGAAAATGGCCTAAGATTCCAATTCTTTGCTACCACACCAAATGTAGAAAAAAAATAATTTGCATAAAAACTGGGAAATGCCCTTTGGAATGTACAAAATATGAATGAAAACTGCCATTGTTAAATACCACAGCTGTTACCACAGGCAATTTTGCAACTTGAAAAAAGGACATCATAGATTTGTGAATTATATCTGATACTATCCTCATTTTGGTCACAATTGTAACATACTGACCAGATTTCCTTTTCTGTTTCCATTCAATATAATCTAGGGGAAGATCAATTACATCTGAGTAAAATAACCATTTAATGGAGGGGATTCTTCATTCCCAAAACAGTATTGGTATCAGATACTTTAGAATCCCAAATCCATAATTTATAGAATCTTACAGTCGTAAGGAGGCAACAATCTGCCATGTTATTTTCCTATAGCCATTAATATTATACAAATTCCTTGGCTGTTAATTAAAAAAAATCAGGTAATATTTCTTCACACTTTCTCCTTGTTTGAGACTATGATTAAAGTTGCCAGATTTCAGAGTGCTGGCTTTAATCTGAGCAGACTGCACTGATCTTTTTTTGTGTCTCCAGACAGAGGAAACTTAGTGCAAGTGTTATTGAAGGAAGTGAAACTCTGATATTTGTGAGGGGGCAGGAAAACCTCGGCAGTCTCATGAACCCATTGATGGATGGCTCCAGGGCTCTTCAGCTCAGCTCGATAGTGTTCACATTTGTGTTGTGTTTATGTAAATATTGTTGTACCCAACAACAAGCGTAGGCAATTAGAGAAAGAGAGCGTAGATTCATGCACTTGGACCGATTCATATCATTTGGAAAAAGGCAAGGAGTGGTAGCCTAGTGTTAAAGGTCATGAGTATGGACATAAACCTTTGTAAATTTTGTTCTCACAGCCAAGAACCCATAATTTTACAATTTTCCTCTCTGATGCAAGAAAGTAGCTGAAAACTGAACAGTTTTCAATGACTATTTGCTATTTGGGGCTTGTTTTGTGCAAAATAAGTAACTAAATAGCAATAGCATTTACATTTCTATGCTGGTTTATAGTGCCAAGCACTCTCTAAGCAGTTCATAATGTGTTAGCTAACTGCTCCCCAACAAGCTGGGTACTCATTTTTACTGGCCTACAGAAGGATGGAAGGCTGAGTCAACCTGGAGCCCTGCAGGATCGAATTCACAACATTGTGGCTGCAATACCAGCAGTTGTCCACTGCAGCACCAGGGCTTTTCTCTCTCAAAAATGCAAATAAAACAAAATAATAAAATAGAAAACTCCACCGGGATATACCTAATACATGTGCCCCATTCATGAGCAAATTATAATATGACACTTTTCACACAACTACATGTGGGAATCTCTTTCTGCACATGTAGCTTCACAGCCAGGGATATATGTGTGGATATAGATGTGGATCTAGAGTGACACTTTGCCACAAGAGGATGCAGAATTATGTCCCTCAGTGAAAACAGGCAAGCTTTAAACATCTGCTTTGAACTGAGTACCTGCTTTGGTGTGTTATATAGATCAACAGCTATTGGAAAGAATATGTATATTTTTTGGAATTATTTTTTTACATTACAATGCACTGCAGTGTGACCATACCATAAAGCACATGACCTTCCTAGCCCATATTGCAGGGTCATTCCAAGCTTATCTATAAAGACTGAACCTGGATGGGTTTTCTTTGCTTTTCCCAAATGGCTTCTGGGAACAGGGGTTTCTCAGTGGTGGCACCACATTTGTCGAATATGCTACCTAAGGAGGTCAATTAGGGCACACCACTGTTCTCTTCAGACACCAAGCCTTTTTAAACCTTTTTAAGAAGACTTTCACTAACTTTTTAAGAAGGCTTTGCTTCATGTAATCACTGATTTCTGATAATTTAATTTGCAGCATTCTATAACTTTCTATTATCCTGCATAAGATATGTTTCACTATAATTTGTTGTTTTGCTGTGCTACTGGTATTGTTACTGTGAATTTTAAAGATTCAGACTGAAGCAACATGAGGCACTTTTGCTGGGCTTTGATGACGTTGAACCCAATGTGCCATAATGTCAAGTGTTTGGGGGCAGAGCTAGGGGGTGTACTAGCTCCATCCAACTCTCTTCAATTCCTGTTGGATGACGCTTCAATCCACTCTCTGAAGTGAGCTTTTTTGGTCACTTCAGGGCTGAGTAAGAATTTCTGTTCCACCCCCCCTTGTGTGTGTGTATTTGTGCCTACCCCACACTGTATTTGAGGGACTGTGTAAATTGGCTTCGGGTGGTGTCTTTAAATAGATGGTCACTTAGCGGGTAGTGGAGGGAGAAGTAAGAATTACAGTGAACGCCTTGGCACCCAGTGGGAGGACTGTGGAACTGCCTCTTTAGGTCCTGAGACCTGGAGGCTGGGGAAGGAGACTATCCTTGGGGCTGGCCTGGAAGAGTTGCCTTCACTTAAGTCCTGCAGCATGGTGGTGAGGTTCCTTGGGTCTGCCTTCCAGTAGATGGCCAGATGGCCAGCTCCTGGGTTGCCCTCAGGGGTCACATGGTTCACTCAGGGGAAGGCCAAAGAGGAAATCATGGAGTGACATCTGACCTCAACTGATCCCACACTAGGGCCATTTCTGCACTAGACTGTTATAGTGCTATGATTCCACTTTCAACATCCTATGGAATCCTAGGGTTTGCAGTTTTGGGAGGGGCCAATCCCTCTTGCACCTTTCCAGGTTTAACTTGGTTTAGATAAATAAAGTGGCCCTTTTCAACCTAGTTCTCTGTGTCTGCTCTTGTTGTCCCATGATTTGTCAGCAATAATACTTACGTGTTGGGTGGTGTGCTGTTTTGAGTTGTTTCCTTAAGATAAAATAGGCTTATACTAAATAACTATCAGCAAAATCCTGAATGAATTTACTCAGAAGTAGGCATTTGAATTCAATTAGTCTTCCCTTTGGCTAAGTGTCTCTGTGAGTAACTTCCATTGAGTAAAGTGAAAAGAAAATTGCATAGGATAGCAAAGGGGCTTCTACCCCTCCTTCCTCTCTGCTAAAATCTAATATCCCAACAGCCCCAGAGATTTATTTATATCCTTTCAAAGTATGCTTATGCTTGAAGTGGGGATTCTATTAATGATTACAAGTGTATAAGCTTTAAAAGTAAATGTCATGGTAATGCAGCCCTACCCATATTGAAGGAAGTGAATGGAAGGATTTAACAACAGATGGAGCAGGCAAGAGTCTTCATGTCTCACGCTTGTGGATATTATATAGCAGTGAACAGGATATTGATGAATATCTGTGCATAAAATTCTACTGCTGACAATATATGCCTTTCAGTTGCAAATTTGCAACCTTTTCCATGATAAGAAGCAATGTGAAGGAGAAAGAGGGGGGTATCTGATAAAACTTTAAAAGGTGACTGATGCAAATCACACAAAAAAGACATTCTTTCTTTCCTTTACCATGCCACTGATTGCACAACTCAAAGCTCCAGGAAATTACTGGTTCAAATGGATTTGAATTATGACTAAATGCATACCAATGATAACAACATCTGCAGTTCCACGAACTGCACAAAAGAATGGCATGGGTCATTAACCGCCTGGCAGAAGGTGACTGCCAGCTGGGTTAAGAAGGAGCTTCCTCAAAGCAAACTGTTTTAATGCACTTTACTGTATGATGGGATGTTTTACAATCTGGATTTGTTCCTCTAAGGTAACAGGCTATATGGACCATGGGATCATTCCAATATGGAAATGCAGCCACTATGAGAGAGACCATCATGAGCATTTGTTCCAGGCAGTGAGTATAAGTAAGAGTAGGGAAGTACAGAAGGCTTAAAAGTTTTGAACATTTGTGGAAAGGTCTCTAGGGATGTGAAAAATCTCTAGTCTCTTTCTCATTGCATTTCTCAGAATCTCAATATTCTTGTCCCATCCAAGGATGCAAAACTTTTTCTTTCCTTCCTGCATGGAAGCAGGTACATACCTTGGAATGCATTTTTCCTGGGTGAGCCTGGGTGCATCACATACTCTCAGCTCCAGAAAACCCCATGACAGGTTCATCTTAGGGTCTCCATAAGTTGGAAATGACTTGAAGGCACACCACCACCATCACCACAACAAATATATGTGTTTTACATGCCTGTCCACATTACATAGCAATTTGATACCAACTTAATTATCATGGCTTTATCCTATGGAATCCTGGGACTTGTAATTTGGTGAGGTATTTAGAATCCTCTGCTAAAGAGGTCTACTGCACCCCCTGAACTAAAGCACTACAAGATCTCTCTAGCAGAGAATCCCAAGTACCTCACCAAATTACAACTCCCAGGATTCTGTAAGATAGAGTCATGGCAGTTAGTGGTACTGAACTGCTATAACTACAGTGCAGATACTCTCAGATGAGAAGAGACTGAGGAGGACAGAGCAGTTTTTAAAACTGAGAATCAAGGCATGCTTCATTGTTTGGATGCATTTTTCAAATGCTCACATTTTCAGTCATGTATGTTTATCTGCATGTACTCTGAAAAAGAGGAAAATAAGATGCTTCAAGCTTTCTCTCATTGATGATGATGGGAAACTGAAAGATAAACATACACTTGGATTAATAGTTTCACAGAATGCCAATTGAATAGATCTCTGTTAACAAATTTTGGTTAGGTAGATTTTTTTCCAACCCTAGATGAGTCTCTTTAATACAAGATGTCAGTAATTGAAGCCGCAAAAACAAAACAAAACAAAACAAAACCTCTTCCCCTGCTGTTGATAGGTAGAAATATTTGCCATAATAGCTTTAAAAAGATGTATCAACAACATTGGCCCTTTCCGCATGTGTGTGGGGGGGAACGCCCAAAAATGGAGCTCACCGGCTTTGTTTTCCGGCCGGCCGAGTCCGTCGCCACAAGGAGCAGCGCGAGTTCGCTGCTCCGCAGTCCTCCGGTGTCCCAAATGGCGGCTTCCGGTTGGTGGAGGCTCTCCACCAACCGGAGAAGCTCGCCAGCTGAAAGCCCGCCCCCAGAAGATCTTCAGACACGCACTTGCACTCGCCTGCAAATCTGCTCCAGAGCCGGGCAACAGAGCTACATGGCTTCGCTCGCTCTGTGCTTTTTAAAAACCTTAAAAAAGAGGTTTTTAAAAACCACGCTGCGTTACCACTTCTGGTCGCGCAGAACCGGACTGAGGTGTGGATCTACAGAAAGTAGTCCACCCCAGTCCACTCTACGGTGCAGAAGACCTCCATTGGAGGTCGCTCTGCACCATTTTAAACTCCCAGTGTGGAAATGGCCATTGATTGTAGCATCCTGATGCAAGGTTCCTCAGTGTTTCATGTTGTTCACACAGTTCTGAAAAAGGAGCAGGTTTTTTTCCCCATTCCCTGTGAAAATCAGGGAGAAATCTGAAAATGTGTGTCCCTGTTATATTTTGTTGAGGTTTCTCTATATTGGAAAAGATACAAGAAACCTTATCCCTGAGAGTTCAAATCCTAGATGGGTTAGACCTCTTGTCCATGCACTAGATTGCACCAAATCTAGTAGACAGTCATTGTCCTGCAAACGAATAAAGAGTAGGTTTGGGATGGATAGAGAACTCCCACGTAAAAACCAGAATGCTATCTCAAAATTGGGCAATTAGCCTTGGGCAAGTCATTTATTTTATCTCTTAGCCTCTTATAGCATTCTAGTGAGGATAAATGAGACAATAACAGTGGAATGGTTTGTGTGCTCAAGAGTGCTAGAGAAATGATCCGTAATCATTTATAAATAGCTCTGGCTGACTCATGGGGACATGCTGATGATATACTTAAATTCTAAAGCATCTTTAAGGCAATCTGAGAAGGTGAAACTTTCAGCATTTTTGTTTGTTGATAAGCAGTAATAGGCCAAAACCTAATCCCTCAAAATGGAAAGGGTAGGAGACAAAAGGAAACATTAAAAGCCAGTGGAGTAAATAATAAGTATAGAGTATTTTCTAAATAGAGCAGAAAGAGAAAAAGCTATGTGTAATTTTGATGTTAGAAACAGAAATAGTATTTCATTAGATCATAAGGTTTTCTGAAATGAAGGGTTTTAGAGGACAGCATACTTTCCATCCTCTGTCTTACCATTCTTTTCTTCCATTAATTAAGATGGTTTTAATTCCACAAAAGCAAACAATGGCTGGCATTCTATTAGTGAGATACACACGCATAAGTTGCGCTATACATGCAAGGCAAATTATTCACCACGGTACAGCAGATGTATTCTGCTGACCATAGTAGAAATGGAGTTGCACATCAGCAACTTTGCCCATTGCAGTTATGCATCACACATCATGCTTTGAAGTTTCACACTGTGTGTTGCACATCATACAGTGGTCCCCATTTACTGGCATGTGTTGAACAATGCTTCATGGTGATCATGGTGAGTGCTGCTGCAGGGTATCTCCATGCATAGATATTTATGCCGTACTGGGGGAATGCTGGATAGCTGCCAGTGTCTGGAATTCTCTATCAGCTATGTAGCCACATAACCACCTTAGTTGCAAAGCTAATTAGCATCTCCTGGCCTGCCCACCCATCCTCGCTTTTGGCAGCTGCCACTGCTAGTGACAGGGATCTGTTCCCTTGTCAATGGGGAAACAGCTGGCCTTTCCACCTGCTTCTGTGGGTGATCTCCACTGCAACAGGCAGAAGCAGGATCCCTGTTGGAATTCCCACTCACACCATGGATCATTCACAGGAGGGGTGGGTAGGAATGTCAGTCAGCTGCTTCCCAGTCAGCAGAAGGAACAGATCTTTGTCACTAGCAGTGGCTGCTGTCCAGTAAGTGGGAACTGTTGGACTTTCATGCTCCCTATGTATTACCGATAGCAGTAAATATATAGGGATTGTGAATGCAAACGAGTGAGAAATACATAATTCTAGGTAATGCATTTGCAACTGCCTTAGTGAATTCCAGTCAATTTGCTTGTATTTCCTTTTCTATTTTCATGTTTCTTTCCTTGTCTCATCTCTAACTGGAGTAAAAATCAGGAAATAAAGAGCAAATGGGGTTCAGAATCACTCAGCCTGACAGTGTGGCTCATCTTTTAAAATGTGGTGAATGAGATAGGAAAAAAAGTATCACTGAAGTGTTTCACTGGGGTGCTTAAATCTTGTGTGAATCATACCTCTGCCTAGTATTGTTCAGTTTCACCATCTGTAGAGGTCTGCAGTACACTCTCAATCCATGTGCTAAATTTAGTTATTAGCTATAGTCTGAAAAGGTTGATGTATAATGGAATCTTTTGCCATTTGGCAAATTGAGTTGTTTTTTTAACTGATAGTTTTATAGGCCTGATTTCTGAAACTTTTCTCTGCCCAATGTAAAATGAAAGATCTGAGATTTATTTTGTAACGGTTTTGGTTACTGGAGTGTAGGATTGATATCCTGTTGATGACATGTGCAGGCATGACCTCCTACAATACCTGTTAATGTACTTTTAAGGCTGTTGTGGACAGGGCTGCATTAAAGTTTTTGTAGGCCCTAGGCACTCCTGTATTCAACTCTCTGCCTCACCTTGATGTACCACTACAGATGTTTTGTAAGCCCTAAGATCCTGTTTTCACAGGCCCTAAAATTTTCATAAGCCCCAGGCACTGTATCTAAAAGGCCTAATGGATAAGACAGCCATGGTTGTGGAAGAAAGTACCCAGTACTTCTTTGCACAATAACTTCCCTACACACTTCAGCTGATGCTGCTGGGGCATACCTCCATGGCCAATCAATGTCCAGCAAGAGCTGGGGAAATCTTGGGCATTGTTTAACTTCAATTTTGCAGCTGGAAAAACAAAGAACTGTTGCATTTCTGGTTCTCCACTGAGTACTTAGGATCAAAGGTGGGGCTTGTGATGTTATAGAAATAGATTTCCGTGACATCACAGTGGTGGCTCCTTGTGATGTTACAGATATGAGGCAGTCACATGCTTGGTGGGAGGTTGAGCTGCTTCTTAGCCAGGTGATTATAGAAATGGGTATGAGGGTGATCCAGATAAATAAGTCCAAAGCATGGTAAAATCCAATTAACTAGGCAATACAGCAAATTAAAAAAATAATTGATGGACACCCAGCATCTGCAGACATTGCCACCTTTCCAGCTACAGTTTCTATCACTGATAGTCTTTATTAAGACACATGTGACAAATGGGAAGCTTTTTCAGGTCTGATGTTCCTTCTGGAGCTTGTGGGAAGATCAGTGCCACTCTCCAGGAGGTTTTCTTCCCAGGCCCTGAGCTACTGCAGCCTGGGCATGTACAACAAGAGGGCTCATGAATCATTATACTGGCACTCCAGTTCGAATAGCATGATTGGTCCAACTGAACACACCCACTGCCAATCTCTCAGTTCTGTCCCCACATCTTTTTGATGCACTAGTGTGTTCACAAGTGCAACACATACACCAATACCTTTGTGTAGAGCTAGTGAGCCCTGTACCAGCTCAGATTAGGCAGAGATGGGTGCCCAGAGTTTAAACACATAACGGGGGGGGGGGGAGAATATCGAATTTTCTCTTCCTCTAGCACTCCTTTCTCTGAGGTGTATCTCAGCCAGGAAGCTCAGGAAAACATAATGGTTCCCTGAGATTTCACCCTTTCCATGAGACTTGACAACATTTATTATGTTTGACAAGAAAGCTGGGATATATCATAACAATAACAAAATGAAACTTCATGAAATAACGTACACAGCTTTCTACCAGGTACAATTTTTTGTTCTTGTATTCCCATTTACCTCTGTGAATTCAGTCGTTATAAGTTCCTACAGAAATTAATGTATTTTATAGCATTTGTGTGCCGCCCTTCAAATAAGAAGCTTTTCTGGACAGCCGTCAGTAAAAGTTAAAATCATAAAATTCTAATTACTATACAGAACCAGCCACACAGAGTTGATTTAAAAAAGAACTGGGTGTCTTCAAGACTATTCTGAGTTTTGGTGCCCTACAGCAAACCTATCATGGAGTTTTGTTCAGAGGGGATTTGCCGTTACCTGCTTCTGAAGCTGCAAGAGTGAGCTTTGCCACAGGCCATCCAATGGATTTCCATAGCCAAATGGAGATTTCAACTCTGGTCTTCTGTAGTCCTAGTCCAGCTCTTAAACCACTGTACCATTTAGATTTTCCACACATGATAAGACACGATAATAAAACTCACAGTAGCAAAGAATATTTCACAGATCTTGAACACAGTCGAAGATTAAAAGACCTGGAGGGACATGGAATGGAGTTTTCAGGTGGTGCACAAAAGACTAAAACAAAGCATGAGATAAGCCTTTCTGGCAAGATCATATACATTCAAAAAGTTACTATGTGGGACTGCAACTTCAGTAGCCATGCTGGTTGGTCAATTCTGAGAGTTGTAGTCCAAAAAGAATAACTTTTTCTTGCTTTGGGAGAGTATTTCACTATCAGGACACCTTCACTAAAAACATTCTTTTCTTTAGTAGCCACTTGCTGCACCTTGATTAATAGGTACGTCATGAAGAGGATGCCAGAAAAAATCTTGGTAAAATAAGATGGCAAACTAGTTAAATGAAATACCCCACTCCTCATTAGTTGTAGTAATGTGTGGATCAAAATATAACCGTCCACCAGATTTCACACTTTTCCAAAATGTGTGACACTGAGTAGTTCAAACTAGGCATGTAAATCCTCGACTATTTTGTCTTCATGTGCAGGGATGAATAACCACAGTAATTTTCTCCCCACACTGCAGAAAGCAAACATTCCTCCAAAGTATTTTCCCTGTATTTGAACATGCCAAATGTCTAAAACATTCTATTTAGGAAAAAATATTAGTTTTTGCATAAAATCCTGTTTTCTGGACAGAAAATAGATGTCCTGGAGAGAAAACATTTTTTTAATGTGTGTGTGAGAAGGAAACCTGTTTTCAGCACCAAAAATAAATAAAAAAGTGGGGAAAAAAACCCAGACCAACCAACCAACCAACACCTCACTTTTTTTATCCAGAGTAATACTTCAGAATGTTTGAATACGGAGAGAAAACTGTGTAATATTCTTGGCTGGTCTATTCTTCTTCCTGATAGGGTCTCTTAACTGCCAGGAACCTCATTTTTCAACTTGAGAACAAATAATAACAAATGTTCTTTTCATCTTTAGGTTAAACCTATCAAAATAGTTTTGTGAGGAAGCACTGTTTTAATAACATGGAAAGTGAATTGAAAGGAATAATGATTTTTTAAAAGAGAACACAGACACACAAAGAGCCGAGGTCCTATATCAAAGAGATGGAAATCTGCTTTACACTCACGCTATTGTGTGATGACTTTACATGAGTGACTTGGCAATACTGGATGTTTGAATGTGCAAACAAATGTGAAATACATGTTTGCTTCATGACATTTCTTTGTTATGAATTGTAACAGTACACTAAAGAAAGACTTCTGTTCCTTTCCTCCCTCCTTTTTCCTCTTTCTTTACTTATATCTTTTCGTGTAGTGTTATAATTCATAATAAAGAAATGTTACAAAGTAAAATATATGATTGCAGTGCACAATGCGCATCTGCATGTGCAATGGCAATCCATGTTCAACTCTGCCTCCACAACATTCAACTGAATACAGTCATTAAACCATATGAAACTGATGCCTGCATAAAGGTTGCCAGCTTATCTGAAAGTGAAAGCAGTATGAGATTCATGCATCATTGCTTCTGCTCACAAAACCAATGAGAGATACAGGGACCTCACAATTGTTTAGCTGATTAACAACGATGACAACAAAAACTAATAATAATGATACTCAACCAACTGGGTTACCACTCACTCGTTCAGCAAGGGGTAGTGCTTACAGCATTGGATTAGGACTTAGGTTACACATGGATCTGATCTCTCCCCCACCCCACCCTCCATTCATACATGAACTTCTTTGGGTCAGCTATAGGCAGTTGCTATTTTTCAGCCTCATGAGATTGTTGTGAGCTTAAAATGGGTGGTGTTGTTGGAAAACCATGTACACCATCTTGAGATGTTTGGAGGCAAGGAGGGATTAAATATAACAATCTAATAAAGAAATGTTTTGAGATATCTGCTCATATGAAGAAGAAAACCTATCATGTATTCTTTTTGTTCTGATCTGAAACAAGGCATAAAATATAAACAAAATATTGCAAAGGCAGATTGTGTGTCTGGATAAACTTCAATCGAATTACAGTTTCAAAAACATGAGCTTGAGGAGAAAGGAGTTCTGAAGCCAGTAACGATCAACACACAGTATGCTTTCAGAAGAAAGGGGGGATTCTTGTTTTGTACAAGAATAAACCATAGTGTTCTTTTTGTTTGTCATGTTCTTATTGCAAATCAAAATTGCTGGATATGATTAGAAGGGGCTAAAAGGAGCCCCTAAAAAGGACCAGTGCTGACTACCTGTTTGGGCAAGTTCTCCAACATTAAGTAGGAGGCTATACAACTCTAGGAAATGCTGTGTGAAATATGCAGCCCTTCAGTGTTTTGATAGTACTTTTGCTCTCATTAATGAGACAAGGAGCATGGGGTAACCTAATGTGGGTAAGGCAGGCAGTAGCTAAGGCTTTCTATGTCATAATCATGTTTTTAGGAATGAGGAAAACACAGGGAAAGTGTGTGAATAAAAGAAAAAAAAGCACCAATTTGAGATGATAGTGCAAGACAGAAATACAGTTAATGCCTTCAGTACAGCATTCTTCTAGCATTAGCTTTGAGGCCAGAGAGTGTCAGGACAAGACCTATGGCTATATTTGAGCCCAAGACCGTGCAGCAGTGACAAGCTTGAGAGGAAACTCCATGGAGATACCAGACTTGTTGGATTTCATCTTGTCCCTTTTGTTTGTACAGTTATTTGATTGATTCTTACTGCTTTCTTGCCCTCTTTTTCCTTATGAAATGCATTCTTTTCAGCATTTTTAAATCTTTCTTTAATATTTTTGTTCCACTATCTGAATTTCATAATAACATTTTTGGTTAGTGGATTGTTAAGGAAAAAGCCACAGTATTGAACTATTTAATTGTTTAAGTAAATTTTCCAGAGAGTGCAATCCTATGCAATCTGCATTAGATGTACTCTGACTTGTTCTTACTTAGGGTAGCAAAAGTGCCTTTAAGAATAATTGCTTAATTTTCTTTTTCTTTTTTTTTAGAACAATCAGTTTTCACAAGATCATAAAATTCCCTATTTCTCATTTTTGTTACTTATGAAGTTGGAACACTAACCCATTCACTGTGAATCAGAAATCTCTGTTCGTGTAACACATGTATATTCTGTAACATGTGAATAACTCCACAAACATGTGAATCATAGAATGTGTACATGCTGAAATATTATGTGTGAAAAAACACTTGTGTGAATAGGACTTAAGATTTCTTTCCTTTCAAATGAGAAACTTCACAGAATGCAGTAAAAGTTCAAAATTGTTGAAACCTATTAATTGTATAGCTCAGAGAAAGGGAATGTTTCATGGCGAAAAGGATAACACTATAAACTCATTGGAAATATTAAGGATGATGGAGGGGAGCCCAGTGCAAAGTACTGAAGCCTTGTGATTCAGAAGTGAGCCTGCCACCCAATTTGTCTTTCTTGAAAGTATTTTTTTTTGACATCCATTGTACAATCAGTGAATTTCAAACACAACAATACTGATATACAGAATTCTGTATTAGAAAATACTGATTTCTAACCATTTTGCCCTTGTTGTAAGAGCCAGAATGACTGGAACCTAAGAGACAGTACAGTGAATGAGCAAAGGGATACAGTAGTGTTCTTTCAGGAGGTAGGATGGGCAGAATTAGAAGATGGTGGTGGTGGCTGTGGCTTGAAACTGAGCTTTAAAGGTAATTAGCCCACTGTGACCTGTTGTAGGTGCTGGCTGTCCGTTATCAGGCAGTGGAGTGCCAAGATATTCAGCTAGATGGATATAGTGTAGCAGTCCAATAAAGCTTGCCTGATCAGGATGAAGGAGACCTTTGTTGGTTCAAAGGTCAGGAATCCAGCAGGCAGCGAGGTCAGAGTCTGAAGGTCAGAGAAGATAGGCAGATGGTGGACAGGGAATCTGTAGCATACACAAAGGCAAAGTGAACAAACACACAAGTTGTTTCTGGCATCAAGCCACCACCATCTGCCTTCCTTAAAAAGGCTAGAGCCAGCTGGCTCTCATCCCAGCTTGATTAACTCCTGGTGTGCTTGTGTCTATTTGTCCTCCTTTGAGGCTGCTGTTCACCTGGAAAAACTGATTCCTGGCTCATGATATGACCTCAGCTGCCTAGAGAAGGAGGGACAGGAGAAGCAGCAGAATCTCCTGTTCCATACTGTGGGTAAGCAGCTTTCTCAATTCCCATAAATACTTCAGGGATTTTGAGGTAATTAAGAAACTTAAAGGGCTTCATTTGTCTCCACTGAAGCCCAAATTCATTCATGATGGCTCTGGGAACCACAGCACTCAGTAACTAGAAGCCTGTTGCTGACACATGTTGGTGTAACCTGCAGGTACAACAACAAATATTATTGCAGCACTGCGGAAAGAAGTATTCAATACATCCCCATGCAATGCTCTGGGAGAGAATAATTATGGTCCTCCAGGAAGGTGCTTCAGCAAGTGGCATGCTAATCATGGTCCTCTCAATAGAAATAGAAGACTTTGCGTGATTGGTAACCTACCTAAAGCAGTGTCCCTGATCCTGTGGAGGACAGAGTTCATGTTCAAGTGAATGCAAGTAGACTTTACAGGGCAGAGTTGGAAACAGAGCAGTTGGGATGAAGATTTTGGGGGAAGCATTTTAGATATGCAACAAAATCCCGGCCCCATTTTTAGCACAATGCAGTAGCATCCTCAATAAAGAAACCTGTTCACTGTCAGCCATAATGGTCTCTCATCTTAACAAAAAGAAACTTGCCCATTTGCAGAGGAGAACAACTCCAGAAGTATGGTAACAGTGAACCAAAATATTTTTCTGACGAAGTCAGGGATATTTTGATGAAGTTATTTTGCTGTGACAGAAAAACTTCATAGATGCTTTTCCTTCAGAATAAAAATACAACCTGCAATAATTACATAACTAGCCATTTTCTGCCCTTCTACAATCCCCCAAATCAGCTATCTGAAATAGTCACCTCATTTGGCAACCCTAAAATTTGGTCACCCAGATGTGTGGTGTGCATAATACCACACAACTATGAGTTCATAGGCAGTTACTGTCAGCTGATGTTGATTTACAGCACGATGCAGGCTTTTAGGGCAGACATCGGCAAGGAAAACCAAGTTGTTAATTCCACCCCCCCCCAAAAAAAAATGACAGCCGCCTTCTCCTCCTCCTCCTCCCTCTTCTTCTTCAAAAAACTGTCTTACCAGGGCATCTTGTGGCCTCCCCAGTATTTCATATATCATACAGGGCAGTATAGGGTGATAATCACACCCCACAGCTAAGAGATGTGCTTTTTGCAAATGTGGGATAACATACTAAGAACTGTCTGATGAATTTGTCTTAAAAGATATTTTGAAAGGTTTTTATTTAATATAAATGTTCAATAGCATGCATTCTTTTTTCAGATGTGTAGTTTAATGGGTGCTGGCACAGAGATGTACATACGTAACTGCACAACACATAGAAGTCTGCAGATGGCAACAATTTTCATATTCTCCAAAGCTGAATTTAAATGTACAGCCAGCCCAGTGGTTTCATAACAGGATCTGGAGATAATTTATCACCAGAACTTCAAAGCTGCATTTGGCTCTTCAGTGTTGGTCATTATTAAATAGATAGATATGTAATATAGTTTATATGGATCTTAAAAAATCAGGATCAGCTAGCTTTGGTTGGATGTACAGTTCCTGGTTTGATATTCTTTCCAACCTCCTTGTGTTCCTGAACTGTAAAAATGTTTCAGCACATTATCATGGTCCCAAGATTCTCTAGCCATCACAATTGGTCAAGTCAAGCCCATGTTAATAAACTGTGCACTTCTCTCCCTTCTCTTTTCTTCCCCCCTTTTTAGATTTATACCTTAGAAATCCAATAAAATATGTCTATAAAGTCAAGCCCAAATGGCATTCTCTTTCTATGAATGCAGTTTCTACTAAGAGGAGCTATGGCTGTTGATGCGTTTTCTTCAGTTTGCATTTCAAAAAGAATTTACCAGGTCCAGACTGTCCAAATCAATATCCACACCAGAGTATAGTTATGGTTTAAATAAAAACAAACACAACTTACAAAATGGATGTAGTCAACAGAAAAAAAATGTGACTGTTAATGGGAAAATGCATAAAATGAGACTTCGGGAAAAATGCTTGCAAAATATGTGTATAAACTAGCACACAAAAACAATATGGTAGCAGGAAGGAATAACCAAGATTCCACATCATGATCTGCATTTTATAACTTATGAATCTGTAGATGTGCAACAAAACCCTATTAGTGATTTGCACCTGTGCACTGACAAGAGTTCCATGGCACGTCGGTCACTCAAATGGCTACCACTGCAGAATGGACACCCATACATTGTAATGTCACAGTAGCTCCTAAACGGATATGGATGTTTTGAAGCTATTCAATTCTATTTCCTCCACACAAAAGTCCACTCCTGATGACATAAGTCCCATGCTGAATTTTAGGCAATGAACTTAAGTTGGGGAAAATGAAGAATGGAGAGAAGCCCAAACGGAAGTTTTCATCTATCCCTAATAGCACAACACACTTAAACTGACCTTGCACACTTTTCTCTATCAATACAGAGAAGTCAGGAGTGCATGGAGTTCAGCAGAAATGTTAGAATTAACCTTGCCACTCTATATGAGCGTCCTTTCACTGTTACAGTAAAACCCTCTTTGGTAAATGCTTCAGTAGAGCAAAAGTAATGGGTTGTATGAACTGTTGCATAATCATCCCATCATTAGGCAGAATGCTAGTTAATAGTTCAGAATGCCCGGTTGATGGAAGCTAATTATCATCAGCATCAGTAGATGCTCTTTCAATAACTAGATTTTCATCTTGCATTTTAAAGAAGATAGCCATCAGAGATTACGGATGGTGATCCTTCCTATTTTCCCTCCATCACTGCTAAGAGAAGCAGGCAAATGTAAAGTGTGTGGGTATTTCTGTGTAAAAATAGCATATTTTCATTTGATAGAGGCAGAGAGTGAGAAGAAAAAAGATGCAGAGAGATATGAGTTAGCTGAAGATTGGAGAAATGCTGTTGGTACAAGCCCCTTTCCAAAGATGAAATGTGAAAATTAATGTGTCTCTGTGGACATAAACAGTGTTCATGTTCTTCACCCTTAATTATATATTTGTAAATATTATTGTTGTGTGCCTTCAAGTTGTTTCCAGTTTATAGTGACCCTAAAATAAACTGATCACAGGGTTTTCTTGGCAAGATTTGTTCAGAGGGATTTACTTTTGCCTTCCTCTGAGACTGAAAGAGTGTGATTTCCCAAGGTCGCACAGTGGGGTTCCAAGACTAATTGGGATTTGAAACCTGGGCTCCAGAGTTTTAGTCCAACACTCTAACCACTACATCATACTGGCTCTCACATTTGTAAATATATACTTGCAAATTAGGAAAGTTACTTGAATTGCCCAAGCTGATGTTGAGGATTTCACTGAGGATTTCAATGAAACTAATGTTTGACTGGAAGCACCTAAAACCCCTGAAAGTTATTTCACAATCAAGTTCATGCAGAATGGGTTAAAGAAAACAATTTTCTCCCTTCCCAAATAAAGTTTGCTGATCAGTTTGCCTATAAAAGATTGAGTCTCAATATCAAGTTTGCCCAAGATTGGCTATTAAATGTACAGTCTTCAGCCAGAAAATGATGGTCCATCGCTTCGTTTCATTGCAGCCCTGGCAGGGAAGGACGAGCATCAGGAATGCTCCTCTCTACACCTTGTCAGGTTGCTGTGGAAGGGAGCATGCTGGCCCCACCTCTTCCTTCCATAGCACAGCCAGGCACTTGCCATTTTGCTGGGGAAGGAAGTGTTGCCAGCTCGCTTCCTCCATTCTGCACTATACGGAGGGAAGGCAGTGTTGCACATGGTAGGTGTACAATGGTTTTTTTCTGTTTTTCAAATGCCATACATGTGCAATGCATGGGGACAAGATGGTGACAGGACCATGATGATGTCGTGCACAAGCATGACCCGCGGAGCACTGCCATCATGTCCCAACTGCAGGACAGCCATAACATGTGGAAAGGGCCTCAGAAATGTGAAGTGTTTGTTCAAAAGATACCTGCAGTGGATTGGGTCTAAAAGCTTACTATCATATTTGTTTTGATCCAAACACAACAGGTTTGGTGACTCTGTGATCAAGCATGAGCATTCATATGGCATATTGTTGTTGTCTGCCTTCAAGCAGTTTCTGACCTATGACAACCCCACTGCAAACCTTTCAAGGAGTTTTCTTGGCAACCTTTGGTCAGAGTGGATTTGACATGGCTTTCCTCCGAGGCTAAGAGAGTGTGATTTCCCAAAGATCACCCAGTGGGTGCCCATGCCTGAATGGAGATTTGAACCCTAATCTTCCAAATCCAACACTCAAGCCATTATTCCACACTGCCTCTCCTTGTAGAGCATAACAGGCAGAAAGACATTTGAATTATAGTGTAACACTAGAAGGAAACCTTCAATCTATAGTAAGTTTTCACTTGGATAGCATTGTCCCTGAAACTTCTAATTTAATGATATAATTGCAAAATCAGCACTATTATGATGGTGTTGTCTTGTCCCTAGGGAAGAGCATGCCAAATATACCTTTATCCATGATATGATGCACAGATCACAGACGGATTTCAGACTGTTTTCATTACTGTCCCCAGTTACTTCACAAGAGGCTCCATAATCACCAAGCTCAAATTTAATTCATATTGAACTTCTGTCTGAAGATCCTGCTATAGGCTTTGGGTTTTTTTGCACTGTGGTTGACCCTTGAGGCTCATTTGTTGACTTTCCTCTATCAGCTTCCACTTGAACCTTCCAAGTCACTGTCAGGTTGCTCAGTCCCCAGCACTTGATCCCCCCACCGATAGAGTAGCTATGGGGGTAAGACTTGAATAGCTCTTGCTACTCTGGCTAGTAGTGTTGGAATTTTAAACTGTGTGATAACTATGGTCTTTATGAATATGCAAACACCATGTGGTGTTGCACAATGAATTCTGGCTCACCCTCCCCCTATCCCCAATTTCTGGGAAGGAGCCATTGCAGTCAATGCAGGTCTGTTTCCCTGTCACTTGGGAAGTAGCTGGCTCCCGTTTCTACTCCCTCCCATGGATGATCTCTAGCAAGACAGGCAGAAGTGGCATCCCTGTCAAAATTCCTCCTTGCACTGGAGATGATTCACACAACAGGAATGGAAATCAAAACAGGAGCAGACACCGTGTTGATTACATCAGCTGCTTCCTAGAAAGTGCAGATTGGGGAACTTTCAGGGTCCCAACATAGCCCCTAAATTAGGACCTAGGTAGGGATCATGAATATCATATAGTCATGACTGTGTAACTCCAGGTTATGAGTTTATGAGTACCATATACAAGATTCTAGTCATTGTAATTATATTTAGAGGTATAATGACCACACTTGTGGAATACAAACGTGACTACAAATAATGTATATCACTGACCACTGTTGATTTGGAAAAAGATATCTTTAAAACTATGCATTTGTGGGGTGCAAATTTGGCGGCTGATTATTGATTAGTTTAGAGTGGAAGTTGCAAACTGCGCTCTACTTACTTCACTTTCTTACATATTCCCAAACTTCAGCAATGAATCTAGCAGGTAAAATCACTAGGATCCACTCTGACTTGGATGCTATCATTGATGGATGTAACTCTGGCCTCTGCTTGTGCAGCGATAATGGTACAACCTGAGGATGTAGACAGGACTCTTAGAGATATGAGAGCCACTTTATGTGCTTAACCACATGTTCTTAACCTTTTCTTTATTGGAGGTCCCCTGTAAATATAATTTGTTGCTGGAGACCCCTAGAATTAACTCAAGATTTAAATTTAGAATATTTAGATTTAAATATTCAAATAATTATTTATTTATTACAGGTTTTAGGAGACTGGGATTCCAATCTCTGCTCAGACACTGGATGGCATCAGGCAAGTCACAGTCTCTCAGCCCCAGAAGAAGGCAAAAGCAAACCCCTCTGAACAATCTTATCAAAAAGGGAAAAAAAAACTGTAATAGTTTCACCTTAGGGCTAACATAAGTCACAAGTGACTTGAAGGTACATAACAACAAAGTGCCACTGATAGGGGGAGGTTCTTTCTAGCCATAATGTCTCTCACCTAACTTATGGCAACTCTTAGGTGAACCTATCATGAGGGTTTTCTTGGCAAGATTTGTTGCGTTTGGCTTTCTTTGAGGCTGAGAAAATGTGACTTGTCTGAGGTCATTCAGTAGATTTCCATGGTCAAAGGGAGATTCAAACTCTGATCTCCATTGTCATAGATTTGGTGTGCACACACAGCTGCAGCTGTGTTCCTTTTGTGAGGGACACATCAGTAAGGATGGTGGGTGGGTGCTCCCTTGATTGCAAATGAGGGAGCAGTTTGGGCAGGCACACACCAGCCACTATGTCCCTTTCAGCAGGGATGTGGCAGTGGGGAGCAAGGAGTGGGCACCAAAACTGCTCCCTCATTTGCAAATGAGGGAGCAGTTTGGATGCACGAACACAACTGTTGCCATGTCTCTCAGTGCCCACATTCCCTACTGCCCCATCCCTGACAAAAGAGACACAGTAACAGACATGTGCATTCACCCAAACTGCTCCCTCATATCCCAATGAATGAATAGTTTTGGCACCCACAACCCCCCTGCTGCTGTATTCCTGTTGCTGTTGTTGATATCTAGCAGTAGGGCTTCATGGGCCTGTTGAGGACTTCACGGACCTCCAGGGGTCCCTAGGCCCCATGTTAAGAACCATTGCTCTAGATCCTTGACCTTTCTAGTTATGAAAAAAGGCTAGAAGGGAACCAGCTGAGTGAGTACACTTAGGCTGAAAAAATGGAATGCACAAATATAGGATTGAGGACATGTGGCAGGATAACAGTACAAGTGAAAGGGATCAAGGAGTCTTGGTAGATCACAAGCTCAACATGAGTCAGCAGTGTGATGCAGCAATCAAGAAAACCAACGTGATTCTTGGTTGCACCAATAGAAGTATGCTGTCTAGATCGAGGGAGGTAATGGTATCACTCTATTCTGCATTGGTTAGACCTCATTTGGAATACTGGGCCCAGTTCTGGGCAGCTCAACTCAAGAAGGATAACGACAAACAAGAGCATGTCCAGAGGAGGGCGACCAAAATAGTGAAGGGTCTGGAAGCCATGCCCTATGAGAAGCAGCTTAGGGAGTTGGGTATGTTTAGTCTGCAGAAGAGAAGGTTAAGAGGAGACATGATAGCTATGTTTAAATATTTGAAGGGACGTCATGTCAAAGAGGAAGCGGGCTCATTTTCTGCTGCTCCAGAGACTAGGAGAAGGAGTAATGGATTCAAGCTGCAGGAAAGGAGATTCCACCTGAACCTCTGGAAGAACCTCAGAGCTGTCCTGCAGTGGAATATGCTGCTTCAGAGTGTGGTAGAGTGTCCTTTGGAGGTTTTTAAGCAGAGGCTGGATGGCCATCTGTTGGGAATACTTTGATGTGCATTCCTGCATAGCAGGGGGTTGGACTGGATGGCCCCTGTGGTCTCTTCCAGCTCTATGATGCTATGAGTAGAGGGAGTGGTAAATGCCTCTTTAAAACAAGGCAAAGTTCCATCTTACCTCAAGAAGTCTGTTATAAAACCATTACTAAAAAAGTTATCCCTGGATCCCATCATTTTAGAGAATTGTCTGTCAGTTTCTAACATTCCATTTCTGGGCAAGATTCTGGAGTGTACAGTGGCCTCCCAGCTCCTGGGGTTTCTGGATGAAATGTTTATTATTTCAATCTGGTTTCAGGCTTGGCTATGGGACTGAGACTCCTTTGGTTATCTTGGTGGATGACCTACACCGGGAAACCAGACAGGGGGAGTGTATCCCTGTTGGGACTGGCTGAGTGGATAGAGGGAGTGTTTAATGCCTCTTTAAAACCCCTTGGCAGCTTTCAATACCATGGTCTCTTTCTTGATCACCTTGTGGGGATGGGACTTAGCGGCATTGTTTTACAGTGGCTTTAACCCTTCCTGGAGGGCTGAACCGAGAAGTTGGTGCTGGGGGACGTCTGTTCAACCCCTTGTCCTTTGGCCTGTGGGCTCAGGGCTCAGTTCTTTCCCACATGCTATTTAATGACTACATGAAACTGCTGGGAGTTGTACTGTTGTACAGAGTTTTGGGGTTTGGTGCCATCAATACGTGGATGATGCCCAACCTTATAACTCCTTTTTAACACAAGTCAAAGAAGCTGTTTTGGTCCTAAACCAGTGTCTGGCATCAGCAATGAACTGGATGAGGGTGAACAAATTGAAACTTAATCCAGACAAGATGGAGGTGCTCCCGGTCAGTCGAAAGGCAGATCAAGAAATAGGGATTCAGCCTGTGTTAGATGGGGTTACTCTCCCCCTGAAGACACAGGTTCGCAGCCTGGGGATGTTCCAGAATTCAACTCTGAGCCTTGGAAGCCCAGATTTCAGCAGTAGCCAGGAGTGCTTTTGCACAGTTAAGGCTTGTGTGCCAGCTACACCCATTCCTTAAGACATCAGGTCTGGCCATGGTGACACATGCCTTGGTTAAATCCTGGTTGGATTACTGTAATGTCCTGTACATGGGGCTGCCTATGAAGAGTGTTCAGAAACATCAATTGATTCGAAGAGTTGCAGCCAGATTGTTAACTGGGGATCACACAACTCCCTTGCTGCCATAGCTCCACTGGGTGCCAGTCTGTTTCCAGGCACAATTCAAAGTGCTGATGACGAACTTCAAAGCCCTACACAGCTCAAGTCCAGCTTATTTGAAGGACTGTATTTTCCCTTATGAACCAGCCTGCACTTTGAGATCTGCTAGGGAGGACCTTCTCTCCATCCCACTACCTTCACAGGTGCATCTGGTGGGAATACGGGAGAGGGCCTCTCAGTGGCTGCTCCCAGGCTCTAGAACTCCCTTCTCAGAGAAGTCAGATTGACACCCTCCCTACTTTCTTTCTTCAGTCAAGAAAGGATGTTTTTATTCCAAGAGGAGTTCAATGTGTGATTATGACCAGTCTGATAAAAAGTGCTAGATATTGACTGTGCTGAATTCATGCATGTTTCAGTTTTAATTATATATTTAACTTTAATTCTTATTTGATCATTTAATTTGTGTCTTAAGTTTTGCATTCTGTGATTTTTAACTATTTTTTTTATTTAAAAAAAATATTGTAAGCTGCTTTGAGTCCAACCTGGGAAAAAGCAGAGTATAAATAAAGATGACAATGACAACAACAATAACAATGTGAACCAGACTCGGGACTCAGCAGACTGAATTTTCACATAACTTCTTTCTAAAATAAACAGGGCTTTCTGAAAGACCACTCTTAGTAGATTTTGTCCTTAGCTTTACACACGCACATGCGCACACATACGTTACTTTTTTTCTTCCAGGTTTACAAAATGGCAGGTATTCTGATAGCCCCTTACAAGATCAATGGTTAATATGGGAATCTAATTAGTTCCCTGTCAGGTTTAATTTGTACTTTAAGTAGAAAAGTATGTGAAATGACAAAAGTAGGCAATGGGGAATGATTGGGCCATTCATAACCCTGGGCAGTGCTAATGATTGTTTATTATCCTACTGACACGGCAGTCAAAACTTACATGATTTGGGGCATAACCTCTGCTTTTCAGCAGCTGATTTCTAGCTCTCAGGCCATTAACGGAGACCTTAGAACAAAGGGATATAGAAGTCTTTGCTAATAAAGGATGGTTGATCTCCCACAGGCTCATTCCTCCCACTTGAAAGCTGTTTTTTTTTTTCTTTGTCTAGAAGCAAGAACAATAATACCAGGTTGGCATTACTCAGGTCCAGACCCTAATTCTAGTCAATAGGACAACCACCGAGCGAGTTAACACAGTTCTGATCAACATCCCTCAAATAAATTGTAATAAAAACAAACTTGTCCTATACAAATGCAGCTTCCCAAGAGCTGTTTATAGTTGAATTGGATTTTTCTGGGAGAATTCCTACTGGTTTTCATCTTGAGTAGCCAAGTGCCTATGCTTCAATCCTAATTTACTAGGATTAGAGCACAATCCTAACTGACCTTAAAGTCCAAGGGTCAGCAGAGGCAAAGCTAGGCCAGTGAAAGTGTGCTGCATCCAAACCCTTCTCAGCCTAGAAGTGTTGGAAATTACTTAGGATCTCGTGGAAACATTGTGGCTGGAAGAGGTTTGGAGCCTGCATAACTGGGCTCCTCCCTCATCCCACCATTTTTCTTTTGCTTTTTGTCTCTTCTGGCAGCAGAGCTATTCTACTTGAAGATTGCTGGCAAATCTCTGAGATCAATCACTAGAAGGTTCTATCAGAAAAAGGACATTTCTGGGGATTAGTTGAAGTTAATTACATCAGTCAGTAGGACTTAATTCTGTGCAAATTTGGCTAACATTGGGCTACAACAAGTGTTTCCAAATGGTATCATGATCAAGACAACAATACACTTGAAAGCAAAATTAAAAACTAAGAAGAGCTAACAATAAAACTAAAACATCCAGCCCAATAAAATGCTGGAACTCAATTAATAATTAGAGCTAAACTCATTCAGTTTTCCAGTCCATAAAATCCTTGCAAATGTACAGGTCTTCTGAATATCAGCAGTGGTGGGTCACGATATTTGGGAATGCATTTAACAAAACACAGGGCTCCTATTGAAAATTAGATATAATAAGTCCATCAATTTCCATTTCTTTCAGTTTCTCCCTTCTCCAATCTTAAATTCAGTTTGTGCCATACTTTGAAAATGTATCTATCCGAGACTGGCATCCTGTTCGTGAAACAGGATTGTGTTAAGTCTGACACAATTATAATCCACTGTTACAGTCATTGCACAGGTTGGAAGTTTCTTCTAACCACATAATGACCAAAAGGCCCAAAAGGCTACACTACTTAAACACTACCCTACACTACCCTAGGCTGGGGCATATGTTTAAGTAGTGTAGCCCCCCCCCCCCTGAACATGGCCATTTCCACGTAGCTGGAGAGTGGGTGAATGAATGGGGATACATTCAGCAATTTTCTTGTACCTGGACAAACGGTGACAGGAATCTTTAGGGTCTCTACAAATGCCTGTTGAAGCATGTCTAGGTACTAGAAGAGAGCTGGAAACATCTCCACTCATCCCCTTCACCCTCCAGAAACAGGGAAATGGTTGTGATGGGGAGGCTCACAACTTTAAAGGTAGGGTTCAGAGGGCAGCTTCGGAAAATGTAATTACAAAAATATAACTACATCTTCCTAGGTATATCTCCTAATGCAGGATCACAGCTTAAGTTTAGCTTGTTTTGAACGTTGAGAAGTTTTCTTGTACATGCAACTTTCCTGCATGTCAGAATGTTCTCTCTCAGTTTCTCTCTCTCTCTCTTTCTCTCTGTGTTGGTTGGTTGGAAAATAACATTGCAAAATTTGGGAGAAAGGTTCAGTTCAGTTTCAGTTCCTGTACTGGTTCAGAAGTGTGAAGTTTGAAGATACCTAATGCAGTCAAAAAACAAGGGGATCCTCTACTTGTGGAAGTGGACTCTTGTGTCATCATACATACATAACTGTTTTTCCAAGGGTTTAACCCCTCCAACACCAGGTAAACTAACCTGATTCAATCTCAGCTGACTTTGCTCGTTCCATTGTCTAAAATTATTTCCATATTTGAGAATACAGAGATTTTGCAAGGCACTAAATGTACTGTTCCGGAATAGGAGCCTTTGGTTTCACACTAGATAGGTGTTGTTTTATACACCTGGAAGTACCTTTGAGGTACCTGAGAATCTTCTTGCCTATGTGCACACCAGCCTAGCTATCCTCACTAATGTGTTTATGAGTAAGATAAACAGCTAAGCCAGTAACAGGAATATCTGTGACCCATGGATACATGTGGCCCTTTGGAAGTTCCAATGTGACCCTTGGGAAACCACAGCAATCCCTGAAATGTTTTGGCAGCCCCTGATTTTTTTTTCAGCTGAGAAAATTTGCTTTTCCAAAAACAAAACAAAATTTTAAACATGGGGGGAAATGGTGAGTCTATTCCATGCTATTTTGGGCCATTCTCCATCCCTAAACAGCCGCAACACCTAAATAGCCAGAAAACAACTGGGAGTGACATATCATCACTTTTAGTCATCAAAATGGCCATCCATGATGTCACAGTTCTCCAAAGGAGCCAAAAACCTAGCAACATCATGGACTTCCTGGCTCCAGGTTATGGCAGGAAACTGAGCTCAACAAGCAGTGAGCCAAACTGTGGAAAGGGTTTCTCACTGTACCTAAGAAATAAATAGAAAGTGGAGATTCATTATTCACAGTAGACATTTTGGAGAAACAGGGGAGTATAAAATTTCAGTTTAGCCTTAGCCCAAACTATTTCTTTGGGGTGAGGTCTTCACATACCATGTTCCCATTAAGAAACGTGCAATGTGGCGCACAATCAGATCTCAAGTAAACACAGTAAACCATAGCATCAATAATTTCTAGTGGTGCATGCACATTAATGGCTCTGGTGCATAATCAAGTGAGTCAATTAAATTTTAAAAGAGCTGTGTTGGCTCACGCTTTTCAAGGAACCACACAGATGGAAATACGCTTATTTGCTAAATGAGAATGGACAAAGTTGGCAAGCTAAGAAACGGTGTAAAGAGCCCATTACCAACAACGTGGGGTATATAAACACAAGGCAATTATATGCAAAGCATTTTGACAGTGTCTCCTTTGAAACATTTGCTCAGTTAACTACAGAAATCTTTCTTAATACAACAAAATTGGCAAAAGGGACTTACCATTGAGTACTGCAGTTCTGTGTTCTTGCAACCACTCAGCAGAGCGAAAGGATTATATGTACTCCTATATATCCCACTGGGGCACAAAAAGTACTACGTAATCAGCTAAAGGAGCTGAGGAACTGCATTGCTTATTTATAATACTCTACTGTTGTTTATATATAGAAGAAGAAACATATTATATCTGATTAGCCACCAGGCCTAGTTTCCTAGAAAGCTTGTTTTAAAATGACCACATCTGGCATCTCTGTTTCCTGGGGAGACAGGAGGGCCTTCTCAGTGGCTGCCCCTAGGCTGTGCAACTCCCTTCCTACGGAGCGTAGATTGCACCCCTCACAGTCCTTCTATCAGCATGCAATGACTTCTTTATTCTGATTGGCTTTTGAGAACTGAAAGTTAAAATAAAAACAGAGAGTGGGGGGGCTGCAAGACCCATAAGAAAACAGTGGTCTCCTCACTGGGTCTAACTGAGGCCTCCTGAGGCCTCTTCTGAGACCTCTAATCTTTCCCAGGCCCACCTGGGCAACCCCTGGATTATTCAGGCCTGAGCAGAACCTATCCACAGCCCAGAAAAGCCAAAACACCTCCCAAATTCCAAACTGGGAGACTCCTGGAAGCCAGATTGTACAGCAGCAAAGCCTTAGGATCTTTGCAGCAGCACAATCAGACCCCTCAGCCCACTGACCACAAACCGAACCACAGCTGTCCTCTGGCAATGTGCACTCCACTGCCCTTTGACACTCAAGCACTCCACTGTTTTCCACCACCCACCCACACACTCCCCCCCTAAAAAAAAAAAAAAAAAACCAACCCTCCAATGATGGCATCTTGCCAAAGAGGGAGAGAAGGGCAGGAATGTACAAACTCTCTAACTCCCTTCATTATGAACATGGCAGGAACTTATAAGCCCTTATGCTCTATGTCACAACGTGTAGCCCTGTGATGTGTTCACACTGGTCTCTTCTCCAATGGAGGCCGGAAAAAATGTCTCCTCAACCACAATGCTGCATGGCACAGGATGGGAGCTGAATAATAATAACAACAGCAACAAGAGTAACTCTGGTCCACTCATGGCTTGCAGTCAATGAGAAAGCTAACACAAGCAAAAAGAGTAGGTCTCTCTTTCACCTTTCACCGTCAGTTTTGCTCAGACAGCAAGCTGTCGTAACACCTTTTCCCAGAGGTTGATGGGAGATGCAGGATAAAGAAAGGGGATATTTCTTCACACAGTGGATAAACTAGGGATGAATAAGGAATCTCCGGCTTTGGACGTTCATTGCAGGACTCAGTCAGGCCTGGGAGAATCAGTAACCATGCAGAAAAAAAAATAAGAGACCTGTTAACTCTGATCTTCCCTTTTCACTGGATACCATTAAGAAAGGCTTTTCTCTTCCACGGCATAGAGCCTATATCTGGGCTTGGGAAATGGGAAGTTCTTATCTCCAGTCTGTAGATCAGAAATGAGATCTTTTCCCTCCCACAGACTGAGAGATGGAGAATCTCTGTTCATCTTAGCTTTCATCCATAGCAGGTGGTGATGAGCCTTTTCTCAGATCCAGCATCTGGGAGAAGGAGCCTCTTTTTGGGCCTTTTAACACTGCATAATCACAGCACTATGATTCCATTATATAAAAAAGTTCCATCCTATGGAATCCTGGGATTTGTGCTTTAAAGAGGGATATTTAGAATTCTTGGCCAGACAGCTATAGAGCCTCATCAAAGAACAAACTGGGATTTCCAGTGAAACCAGAGTGTTATAATTGTGAAGCTGAAAGGCCCTTAATGTAGGACTGTAATTTTTCACTATTTTTCTTCTCAAAGGAAGGCATAAGCAATTTTAGTGTCATTTTGTTCACTGTGAGAAAGCATTAAAGAACTGTGCAGTTTTCAATGACTACTTGCAGTTCCAGACATTTTGTGCAAAATATACATGTGGTATTTTTGTACAGAAAATGATGTTTCCTGAGCTGAAAAAGTGCTGTTTTCTTCAGAAAACAATCACCTGCAAATTTTCTGTAGATTGTGTCCCAAACTGCAAAGATTCATGGAAGTCCAGGATTTTTCAGGTCATGGTTTCATGACACATAAGAAACATATTTTTGACCATTTTTTTGAATCAAATTTCAAATATTATTTTCATATCTACCTTAATATTGGGGAGAAAGATTTCAGCTCCTCGTGCCTTAGTAAAGAGCTTCTCTCTTTCTTTCAACTGCTCAGAAATTTTAACTGCTGAAAATGCAGTTTCTCTTATTTATTGGCTGTTTTCAAAAATCTATTGTTATTTTAAAATTTTATATTTCTTTTAATATTTTAATTGTTTATTTGCTTTTAATATTTTTTTAACCTTTTGGAAGCTGCCTTGGGTCTCATCTTGGGATAAAAGGTGGCATATAAATTCAATAAATAAATATAGGCAAGTAAATAAATGAATAAACAATTCTCTCAGTAATGGAGAAGGAAAATGCTTTCCAGACCAGACCAGATAAGGAGTAGGAGGTTGGGCAGGACATATGTATATAAGACTGTGAATGCTATACATACATGTGTGCATGAATAATGCACGTGTATGCTGTCCATGGTGTGTATCAGACTGAGTAAATGATGCGTGAGAGAAATGGGAAATGGCTACATCCCACTATGCCCACTCCCAGCGTGGAGTTCCACTTTGAGATTTTCCGGCTGTCAATCCGCTCTCTTCTTGATTAAAAAAGGCTGCTCTCAGTAAAATAAATAACAAGAATCCTGTTCTTATATTTCTATGAGGGTGATGAGTCACAAAGCACCACTGCTGTCAAAGACTACCTTTTTGAGATGTCAGAACTAAGGCACATGTAACTCAATGAGTCTTTACCTCATTAACTTTATAACTTCCTTCTGAATGGGATACAACTTTGGTTTTGATGTATTAGCTCTGTCTATAATATGCCATACACACCAGTCATGCTAGATAAGTGATAAATATTAACTTAAGCCTTACCCCCCTACTCATGCTCAAAGGAAACAGGGGGAAGATCATGTTGGTTTGCAGTGTCCCTGACCTATACATGTTTACATTACATCTCTAACTTCTTTTAGGGTTCCTGGCCATGACTACAGAACCCACAGCAGTATGTAGACATCTGAGCTTCAGTGATGAATAGGTAAGTGAGGGACATGGCTCATGGCCACCATCTCACTCTCCCAGTCACATAATATGACCATAATAAAGACTTGAAAAAAATACTTTTTTTTTTTTTTAAATGAAGCCCTGTAACTTTTGTGCCCACTTTCATGCCTCACTATCCATGGATAATGAATGCTGCATTGTCATGGTTATAAAATATGAAAAGCATAATCCTGAATAATTTTCAGAAACTAGAAATTTATGTTTTAGATGAGTCCCAAACAGTAAAACTTCTCTTCTCAGAACCTGATTACATACCATGCTCTCTCAACAATGCCTCTAACTGTGTCTAAACTGCAGAGGAAAGGATTTTGAGGTGCTCTTATAATACATAAACTGAATGCTATGGGTTTCCAATTGTTACAATGAATAAATGGAGGGCTGTTTTCTTAATACTTTAATTTACTTCATGCTATGGTCTCAGTATAGAGATTTCATATGTAATTGCCATCTGGCCAAGACGGTGATTCAGGTTTCTTGCACAAGACACACTGTGGTTTGTATTCAAATCTCTCAGTGTGAAATGTTCTTCCTCTTGATGTCCATGTATTGATATCGTCCTTCTTAGAATATAAAGCCCCTCACCATGACGATACATGATAGGACCATACACTGACACATGATAGCAACCTATCTGCAATAAAGATCTCCAACCATTTGTCAGTTTCACCAGTATGTTTAGTTTCTCCCTTCTTACCTTCTTAGAAACAGGAGAATACATTTCCTCCTTTAGCATATTTCTTTAGAAATTCCTTTAGCCAAAGGAAGAGAAAAATAGCTCCATGAAGACTTTACCTCCCACTGCTCTTTCAGCACCTGCAAAAGCCTCCATTAAACCAATGTTCCAATTCATAGAATCGGTAGGGGTCCCACAAGGCAAACATTTTACTACCTTTCTCTCCAGTATGTGAAGGAACCTAATATACTGAACATGGAATAGAAAGAGTCTAATTAATCTGACTCATTCAAGGCAGCTGTTTTGCATGAACTGGCTAAGAACTGCAGCAGGGATCTTACCCAGTTCCATTAACTGAGATTCTTTAACTAGAGATGCTGATTGAGTCTGGAACCTTGTACAGGAACTAGATATCCCAAAGGAACCAGATTCTATCTATCTGATCTTGGAAGCTAAGAAGGATCAAAAACTGGCAAACTGTCTCTGAGTATTTCTTGTCTAAGGGCCTTTCCATCCTACACTGTTATAGTGCTACTATTCCACTTTCAACATCCTGTGGAATTCTGGGGTTTGTAGTTAACCGACACCAAACAGCTCTGTGGCTGAGAATTCTAAATGCCCCTCTCTAAACTGCAAACCCCAGGATTTCATTGAATGTTAAAAGTGGAATAAAAGCACTATAACAGTGTAATGTGGAAATGGTCTAAGAAAACCTTATGAAAATAATGGGTTAGAGCACTTAGTTTCTTATTACTATTATCCTTTTTTCTCTATTAGCAAATAGAAAACTGAAAATTAGCAAAGACACTTGTGAGCAAACAACTTACATCTGATATTATGTGTGGTAACAACAACTCAAACCAGAGAGAGCTTGGGGTACTTCCTTTGCAACCAAAGAAATAGTTGTTAGGTAGAATATAGTTGAGCAACCTTATAAATCCTCCATGATGTGTCCCAAAATTTCCATACAGCACTGTAACTTCCATTTCTATAACATTCTTAATGAGAAAGGCTTCAGTATGTCATGTCGAGGAGGGAGCGGGCTTGTTTTCTGCTGCTCTAGAGACTAGGGCCATTTCCGCACTAGCCTGTTATAGTGCGATGATTCCACTTTCAACATCCTCTGGAATCCTGGGGTTTGCAGTTTCGGGAGGGGCTAGCCGGCTCCTACCGAAACTGCAAAGCCCAGGATTCCAGAGGATGGCCCTTTCCGCACCTTACCTTTTTGCGGAGGTGGGGGGCGGCATTCGCGCGAGAAGCCTTTGGAGAAAGGCTTTCGTGTCCCTGCTGCTTGGGCTCTGCAGCAGCTTCCTGGTCATGTGAGCGCCCCGGCCACGTCCCGCCTCTTCCTTCCGCAGTGCAGCCTGGGAGCTGTAGGCTGCACTGAGGACAGGAAGAGTAACCGGCCCTGCTCCAGAGGCTCTGCAGGGCAGGTAACTTCATCCCAGGCCCCTGAACGGTGTGCAAGTGCACACCATTTTCAGCTAAAAGCCGAAAATAAAAAGGTGCACATGAGCTGTGCATGAGGCTCTTGAGCGTTGGGTAAATGGGAGTGCATCATGCAGACCACTCCTCCCATTTAAGCGATGCTCAAGGGGCCCTTTTGCTTAAGAAATGCTGTGCAAAAAGGACCGATGTTGAAAGTGGCATCATCACGCTATTACAGGCTAGTGCGGAAATGGCCTAGGACAAGGAGCAATGGATTCAAGCTGCAGGAAAGGAGATTTCACCTGAACCTCAGGAAGAACTTCCTGATGGTCATAGTTATCCGGCAGTGGAATATGCGGCCTCGGAGTGTGGTGGAGTCTCCTTCTTTGGAGGTTTTTAAGCAGGGGATGGATGACCATCTGGCAGGATTGCTTTGATGTGGCTTCCTGCATGGCAGGGGGTTGGACTGGATGACCCCTGTGGTCTCTTCCAGCTCTATGATTCTATGATTCTGAGTATGGAAAATAACCGGAACGCACAAGACTTCCTGCCTTGGTTCTGCACTTAACAAACCAAGCTCTCCTTCACATTTTCCCTGCCTTCTCCTTTACCTTAATCTGTTGCATGTTCTTTTGAACTAGAGAGTCACTGTTGCTACTTGCCATCAAGTTGACTTCAACTTATGGTGATTACCTAAATAAGAGACCTTCACAAATCCCAGTCAACAACTGTGTTGCTCAAGTCTTGCAAACTGAGGGCCATGGCTTCCTTGATTGAATCAATCCACCTGCAGGGCAGTCTTCCTCGTTTGCTATGGCCTTCCAATTTACCAAGCATTATTTTCTTTTCCAGGGAGTCACATCTCATGATACATGCAAACCACAACTGCCTCAGTTTAAACTTCTTGGCTTCTAGTGAGAGTTCAGTCCTGTTTTGCTCTTAGACATATTCATTGCTCTTTTTAGTTCTCGGTGGTATCCATAGATTTCACCTCCAGTGCCATGTTTCAAATAATTTGATTTTCTTCCTGTCAGTTTTCTTCGCTGTCCAGCTTTTACATATACAGACACTGGGGGCATGTGCACACAAAGTGCTGCTCTATTCATTAAACAAAGCTCCCTCTCCTTTAAAAGTTTAGGCTGAAGATGATGAACATGTTAGAGTGGAGAGCAGACTCTACCTCTGACCTACATATCTCTATTTTCCCCAGACTGAATGCCTTAAAAGGGCTTGTAAATTTCCTAGGTGTAAAAAATCAACCTACTTTTAAATTCAGTAAGAGAAAGTGCTGCAGTGCTGTGAAAGAACAGGAAGCATGACAGACTGAGGTACAATTTCTAAGTTCATGTACTTTGCTTTTAAATCTTAGTTTTGGCTCTCAATCTATCCATGCCAGCTCTTCCTCACTTTCCACCTGTTTCTATTAGTGGTGTGCTGAAATCTGTCCTCCAACTTCTTGAGAAGGCTTCTTCCGTTTTCCTGCCTCATTTTCCTGGCATCTTAGAATGTTTTGGGAGTTTTTTTGCATATCTTTGGGTGTTGTTTTTTCAGCTTACTTTAATGTGCCAAGTGGTGTACAGCATCCATTTTTTAAAAAAATTCTCCATTACTCTAAAGCCTTCCTGGCTGCTCACAGTTCCTTGTCAGGAATTTCTCCCTGCCGGGCTGCAGCCAGCAAGGAGGAGAGAGATCAGGAACACTTGAGGAGTCCAAATATACCAAACACCAGGAAAACACAAGCCGAGCCAGGTCAAGGTCCAGTCCAACGGTTCAGGAGGCAGAGATTCGTCCAGAGGGTTTCAGGGAGCAGGAGACACAAAGGTTGGAGGGCTTGCTAATAATTTGCTGCAAGCAAGGAGCAGCCACACCGGCAAACTTAAATAGCCCCTGTGAACAGGTTTCCTCAGCCTAGTCCAAGCAGCCTCCCTCTCAGCAGCCCATTTCAGCCTTCTGCGTGACTGAGGGCTGATGGGCACAGCTGGCTGCAACTCCTCTGCATCACTGCTGGTTCCCTCTCTGTCATGAGCTGGCTGGGGCAACTCAGTCTCTGTTTGACCTTCCAGTGCAGGGGATGTTTGCAGGTTGACTTGCTCAGTCACTGGCTCAGCCCTCTGCACAACCAGTTGCTCCTCAATTACAGCATTATCATCTATCACACTCCTAAACCAAAATGTGGCCTGTAGGACATATTGCTTTGTCACATCTTCCCCTAAGCTTAATTAAGAGTAAGAAGCTGGGTAGGCTGCAGAAGTCCCAAGAAATGCTCGGATAAAGAAAGACAGAACACTGTTGTTATACCCTTCAGTGATTGTGTAGTGAATGTAACAGCATGAAACCCACTTCTCACCCAAGAGAACTATACTGAAAATTTCTCCTTTGAATATTCCCCTTCTCCCTCAAAAAAAAAAAAGTAATTTTCCCTACAGAAATGCAGAATAAATGTTTGATTCCTGGTTGTGTAGTGCTGATTTTTATTCCTTACATCTATAAATATAAATGTAATATTTTTGTAGTACTTTGGACTCTCAGATACAATTTGTGACCATTTTGCTACAATAGTTTCCATGCATTTCAGTAGAACTGGCCTCTACTATAAATCCAAACCCTGTAATAGAGAAGGGAAGGGAAGGGAAGGGAAGGGAAGGGAAGAATATATATATATATGTATGTATGTATGTATATATGTGTGTGTGTGTGTATGTATGTGTGTGTGTGTGTGTGTGTGTGTGTGTGTGTGTGTATATATATATATAGACATATGATGTTAAGAAACCCCCACAAGAAGAATATTGGATTGATAAGAATCTTTGCAGTTCAAAACTTATGCTATGCAGAATTCACACCTGAAGGAGAGCAAATTATATTTCTGCACAGAAAAAGCTGTTTGTTGGTCAGATAATGCTATTTTCTGCACAAAGGAACCATGTGCAAATTTTGGAAGAGTTCAAAACTGCAAATAGTTTTCAAAATTATGCATTTTTCAAAGATTTTTCTTGCAAAGAGAAGAAAATTGCTAAAATTACTTGTCCCTTTTTACAAGAAGAAAATTAGTGAAGAATTTCATCCCTGCAAATATTTCAGAGATGAAAATTGGGACACTTATGGCTGTCTGCGTGGGAAGAGGGAGGTAAGGCAATAAAGAAACATGGAGGGAATGGCAGGAAAAAAAAGTGGGAAATGTGTAGTGACGGGGGGAACAAAGGAAAACTTCAGTGAGAGAGAGATAGTGGGAGAAAAACAAGGCTAAGAGGAGAGAGGAAGAGAACAAGGAACAAGTACTAAGGGACACATGGATAAGAGAATCAGAGGGATTTAAGGCAGTACAGTGGCCAACAATTTTCCCCAAGCAAGCTGGATAGCCCAGCATCAGGAAAAGCTAACTATATTGGGGAAGGGGGGGCAAAATGCATGACTAAGGCAGAAGGATGGGAATTCAGAGAGGAGGGCAGGGGAAGAGGAAAGAAGTAAAGAGGCACTGAGAATGGAAGGAGAGGGTAAGATAAGAAAGAAAAAAGAATATTAAAAGGGCCAGGTAAAGAAGAGGAGTACAGAGGTGGAGGGAGAGGAAGGAAGGGAAGAGATAAAGACTGAGTAGAAAGAAGAAAAGGAGAATGAGAAATTGGGAGGGGAAAGAAAAAAGCCCCAAAGAGACAAAAAAAAAATGAGAACTATAAATTGTCCCTTGACACCAACCTGTGATATCCAGAAGCCTGCCAAAAATAAAGCTACCACCCAAGGCCCAGTACCCCAGAGTAGGTAGAATAGTGACAGCCCAGACACAGGGAAAAACCTGCCCACACCCCAAATGCATGAGCCCAAAATAAGAACCCAACTACCCAAGGAAGTGAAGGAGGAAAGTAGAAGACCCAGTTGAAGGGCAAATGACATGGAAGGGATGGAGATACAGGAAACTGGAAAAAGAGGAGGAGGAGGAGACATCTCCGTTTATCTGCCACAAATACACTTGGGCAAGTCATACTAGCAAACTGAGCCTGACCAGTCTCCAGAACAGACAGCAGAACCTGCTTGCACTCTTGGGCCAAAAATGATTAAACAGGAGGTCATCAAGCTTATATAAGGCCTATTATCTTCTTGTGAGATCCCACACTGTTACCCCAAAATGTGGGTGCCACAAGGTCCAACCCGTGATGCCAGTACCTCCTTGCAAAGATGGGGAATTAATTAGCTTAAAATCAGGAGGCTAAGGAGAAGAGGGCAACTTAGCAAGATCTTGAAAGCGTTTTATGGGCTCATGCAGGAAAAGAACCTGCCAAAGATTCAAAAGTAAGCTAAAAATGTGTTTTTATTGAGGGGAATTTACTCATGCATGCATACAAAGTACACATAGTCAAACATTCATACAAGAGCTAGCTGAAGGATAAAGAGAGGAAAAAATTATGGATGGAAAGGTTGAGGGTTTGGGGGGGGGGGTTATAATTACCAGTCCAGAAGAGTATGAAGAAGTTGAAATGTATTTTGGCTTAGATAGGACCTAAGGAGCCAGATGGACAGAGTGATGGGTAGACCTTCAAGAGACTGCAAGTTGCAAGCCTAAAATCAGGGGTATTTGTATCCTGAAAATGGCCTGTGGCATTGAAGGTCACAGATGCAAGACAACAGAAACCTGTTGTGGACAATGGGTCTTCTGCCTGTTGATGGGCTTAGTGCTTGATTGACAAAGACGTGATGGGTGTTGTAATAGCTGTCTATTGTGGGTGCTACAAGGAAAGAGGAAGGAGTCCAGGTGTACAGGGGATGGATATATGTCAATCAGTGTCCTGGCGGGCTTCTCACAATGGCATTCTCCAGGAAATTCCAGCTTCTGTTATTCTCTGGAACAGCAGTGATTTACTTGATAATTGACCTAGGTTATACCAAGAGGGTGTTTTAAGGCTGACCTGCCTGTGGCCGCATGTTTACAGTCAGGTTTCTTCCTCTTTTGGTTTGACCTCCCGGTCACCTTCAGGTTGGATTTTGATATTAGTGCCAATTAAAGTGTGTTGCTGATTAAATATGATGCCAATTAAATATGGTGCTCTTCCAAATCATACTGATATTGGGGACCCCCAAAGCAGGGCCTTACAATGACACTGTGAGATGCGGTGTGAGATTGTGTCAGGGAGATTTCATCCCACCTTCCTGTCTGGAAACTGGGGTATTTGAATACCTGCTGAAAAAGAGGGAGAACAGATAAGTATCCCCCTTTTTCCCTGAAATGGGACAGTTGTCAACTAGTTGTAAATCAGATGTTGGACTACACACTGGGCTATTTATATGATCTTAATATAAAGATTGTTCAGTAGAGGAATAGTCAATGAAATAAAAATTAGAGCCAAGGATACTTTTGTTTTCTGAGAATTTTTTTTCTGAGATTTTTCTTTATACCAGTCTGCAGTGCAAAAAGTATGCACCCTGTCTATGAACATCCTCCACATGTTCTTGTGAATGTCTCCCTGCCTAGTGTCCCCAAAGGATGGCAAGTAGAGGATGTTGTGGAAAATGGAAAATAATGGCCCTTTTGGCCCCACTGCAATAAAGTGGAGTGGGGAGGGGTATGTTACTTCCGTTGTTATTTTTGAGCCATTCTCCTGACAAATTGTTGAAGAATTTCTCTTCTTCCATAAATGAAAAGTTTCATATAATTCCCTTCATATTTCAGGATTTTTGTTGTAGGGGGTAGTCTGTCCTTTGGGGAAGGAAGTAAAGTTATCCACAACCAATATAGTAGTCTTACCAATTAGTAATTTGCAGTCAGGCAGAAAATAAACTTTATCATGTGCTTTATTTATTTCTTTATTTATTGGACAGCCAGCATGGTAGAGTAGTTTGAACGCTGAAGTATGACTGCAGAGACAAAGATTTAAATCCCTCCTTAGCTATGGAAATCCACTGACTATCCTTGGGTAAGCTGGACTCTCTCAGCCTTAGAGGAAGGCAGAGGCAAACACCCTCTAAACGAATCTTACCAAAAGAACCCTGCAATAGGGTCATCTTAGAGTCACCATGAGTCATAAACAACTTGCAGGGCACATAACATCAACAATAATGCATTTTTCTAACTAGAGAAAGAAAAAAGAAAGATAGAAAGAGAAACATTTAAAGGTGGCATGCTTTCTTCTTTTCTTTTCAAACATATGTTCCAGCTAATTATCCACTAATTTTATTTTGTGTGGGAGAAATCATACACAAGGAAAAAAAGCCAGTGTTCTATACTAATCTCATATTCATGAAAAGCTCAGGGGAGCTCCTAATGTAACTATCTCAATAGATAACAAAGGGTTTGTTTATTCATCCAGCTCCAGTTGAAATTTAGCTAAAGTCATGTTTCGTGGCTAAAATTACATTACCATCTGATCAGATCTGCTCAGTGGTCTCTATGGTATGGGTTGTTTATTGTAATCCAATTCCTATTGGATTGGATTGGAAGGGATTGGAAGTCAAAACACACATCATTATAATTGATGCTAAGTGTCACCTTCATTAGAAAGCTGAAAGAAAGGTCAGGGCTTGAACAGCGCAAAGAGAAAGGAGAGGGGAGGGAGAGATGGGTTCCCTTCTAGACCTGACACATCTCCCTAGAGAAGATGCCCCTAAGAGGTAACATGAGAAAATTGGCCTTGCTGGTATCTTTATAAGAGTTAACCCCCTGGTGCTGTGAGAAGCCTGTGTTTAAAAATTGACTGTGACACACAACAGAAAAATCAATGACTTCAGCTAATGTTTCCTTTAGTATCCCATATCCTCATGCAAGACTATGGGTGAACAACTTTGGAAGGCTAGGAGGCTGTGTTAGCATCCCCGGTGACCTTGGGGAGCTGCTCCAACCCTCCACTGCATCTCCTGCAAAAAAATTGTATTGCCAACAAACACCCTTGAGGAAATAAGTGGGGACATTCCCATGATGTTTTTAGGCCTCCCCGGGCCATTTCCGGCCTAGTAAAGGCCTTTATTAACAACAGGAAATGACTTCCTGACGTTTTGTATGTACTTTCTGTTTTTTAAAAGGCCTTGTCTTGGCCTAAAGTTGTCTTAGAGGACCAAATATGCAGTGAAAATGTACCCATACTACTAGGGGGCATTCTGGGGTATTTGGCGGTAAAAAGAATCACCCCCCCCCCCAAAAAAAAGTGAAAAAAATTTCAGTATGCTAGAGGGCATTTTAGCCTTTTTGGGGGGCAATATCACTATCACTAGATGGCATTTTGTGGTATTTAGAGACAAAAATATCACTAGAAGGCATTTGGGGGTATTTGGAAATAATGTGTAACAATTAACAGCATTATCAGTAGTGCATTATGTTAGGGAGAACAAGTTAACAAGGGGCAACTCTCTCTCTCTCTCTCTCTCTCTCTCTCTCTCTCTCTCTGTAACTAGTAATGTCACTGCCTTTTTTAGTGTAACGAAAGCAGGTATACCTCAGTTAATGAAGCAGATGTGTTCCTGGGCATTATTTCTTTTAAGAGAAATTTTGGTACAACAGTCAAAATTAACGTGGAAGGAATACTAATAGGTTCCTATACCACAAAAGCAGAGCAGCTTGAACAAGTTTCAGCAGATGCTTTATTCTGAATTAAAGATATGTATGTGTGGAATGAAAAAAATCATGTCAGATAAGTATTGCATGAATAAACAGGAACATTTGGAATCTTCGGCCATTTCCGCAGAGGGCGAGGGAATTGCCCCGTGATGCTATTCACCGGACTTTAGGGCTCCCCAGTCTGGTCCACGCTGCTCCGGAGCAGTGCGTGGCCGCCGCTCCGCACTGCTCCGGTGACGAAAATGGTGGCTTCCGGTTGGTCGAGGCTCTCGACCAACCACTGAAGCTCGCCAGCCTAAAGCCCGCCCCCGGCAGATCGCAGGCTCGCACCAATGTGAGCCTGCGAATCTGCATAAGGGAGCAGGCTCGCAGTGGCGCACTTCGTGCTTTTGAAAGACCTGTTTTTAGCGGTCTTTCAAAAGCACGCTGGACGACCACGTGGGGTCATTTCCGAGTGGGTTGGGGTGCGGATCTACATTAAGTAGGTCCAACCCAGTCTGCTCCCAGGTGCAGACATCCTCCCTGGAGGACGCTCTGCACCGTTTTAAAAACCCCGCGTGGAAATGGCATTCTAGAGATCATGTCAAGACTTCTTCCAAAATGCACCTTTCATCAAGGTTTTCTAATAATTTCCATTTCAGTGGCCAGACTTATAGATCTATGTTTTTTGACATGTTGGGAGTAGCTGGTGAGGCTTATCTGTTCTCTTCTTCCCTCTGTTTTGCTGTTCATCAGTAAAGGATTCCATAGGCAGCTGTTATTTATCTTGCCTTTTATAAAGAGGCACACATGGATAGATCAGCTACAGCAGAATCCTGTTCTTCACCTACTCAAGCTTTATTTCATTGTTTTCTTCAGACATGCTTCTGCAACTGAACATTAAAAGTCTGTGGCCATTTCCACACTGGACTCTTATAGTGTTATCATTCCTCTTTCAACATCCAATGGAATCCTGGGCTTTGCAGTTTAAGTAGGGGCCTTTGAGTGTTATCATGTTTCGTACCATCTGCATATAGGTTAGAAAAATATTGACGGAAAGCTCACTTTGTTTCTTCTTGTTGTTGTATTGTTTTGTCTCCAATTCTAACTTCTGTAATTGTTCTTTTTTCCTTATTTTTTCTCAATTTACGTGCTAACCATCTACCCGGTTTATTAGCTGATTCGAAATGGTATTGTTTCATATATAACATTTTCCTATCCAATTGTGATTCTAACAGAATTGCGTGTTGTTTTCTCAGATTTTTAATTTGTTTAAGGATTCTGTCATTATTTGGTCTCATGTTAAGTTCATCTTCTTTCACTTTTAATAAGTTAACTATTTGAGCTTCTTTCTCTCGCCATTTCCTTTTAATTTGAGCTTCTTAAGATATGATCAAACCTCAGAAAACTGCCTTGGCTGCATCCCGAACAGTACGCGTGGAAGTTTCCTTATTTATTTTTTCTTGGAAATATAAATTTATTTGTTGTCTAAGTTGTTCCACAACTTTATTATCTTTCAAAATATTTAATCTCCAGATATATTCGGCTTTTGGCTCTTTCAGAGCTATCAAAATTGGATTATGCTCTGATAAAAATTGAGGGAGAATATAAATTTTTTGGACCTCTTTTATTAGATCTTTAGATGCAAAAAACATGTCAATTTGTGACCATGACTTGTGCCTTTCTGAAAAATAAGTGAAGTCTTTTTCAGATCATTTTTTATGTCTCCAAACATCCATCAGTATATACTCCTTCACATAATTTAAGAAGTTTTTAGGCAATTTTCCTTGTGATCTTTTAATCTCTCTCAATGATTTTCTATCCATCTTTGGATCTAATACTGCATTCCAATCTCCCATCAACAAGATTTTCCCATAATCATGGTCTGCAATCATAGCAAACAGTCTATCAAAAAACTGAGATTTGTTCACATTCAGGGTGGAAACTATAATCAACAGAATCTTTGAATCTCCCAGTCAGATTTCCACTCCTATAAAATATCCAAGTTCATCAGAGAAAACTTCTTTAGGGGATAGCTGACTCTTAATATACATCACTACCCCTCTCTTCTTCTTATAGGCTGAAGCAAAACATTGGCCTAATTTGGGATTATGTAGATAGTCAACATAAGTCTTTCTCGGCATTCTTGCAAGCAAAGCACATCATATTTCCCTTTTTCCAGGTAATGGAATATCTTTTTCTTCTTCACCAACTGGTTCAATCCATGAACATTCCAGTTTAGGATTTTAAGATCCTTCATCGTTAATCTCTTCCAGGGTCTCCTCTGCTTGTTCTCTAGCTGAAGCAGTATATTCCGTCCTTCTTTGTTCTTCTTCGTCTCAATCATCCAGGTCAGATATTTGTATATCTTTAAATGCTGTGTCTTTTTCTTCACTTCTTTCTTCTTCTTCTAGCTCTACCTGTTCTTCTTGATCCTCTTCAGCTGAATCTTCTACTTCTTCCAATTCTTCTTTTTCAGTTCCAATATTTGCTTGATGAGTCCTAAAAAATCTTCGTGTCTGTCTTCCTCTTTGTTGAAATTGGTCTTGGTTTTCATCTTCATCATTCCTTCTAGTTTCTTTCATTAAAGCCTCTCAATTTTCTTCAATAAATTCCTTCACCTTTTAACTCAACATTTTCTAGATATTATGTTAATTCGCTTTCACTTGAAAAAGAACGACAAACCTTCGAGGTTTCCCCACTTGTAGTTAATGCCTGCTTTCCTGAGCATCTGCGTTAGGGGGGTATACTCTTTTCTTGTTTGCAGGATCTGACCAGGAACATCTTTAGAGATCTGGATCTCTTGTTTTTTGATCAGTAATCTTTCAATATAGCTCTTTTGTACTATCAAATCTTTGACACGTCTTAAAAATACCCTGCAATATCCTGCGGTAGTTTATTCCTCCAGGCTATAGGAGAATTAACACAGTAAATCTGGTCATTTCTAAATGCAGTTATTCCACTGGCCATCCTAAGAATTGCACCAGTTCTGGTATAACCTGTTCTTCTAAATTTTCAGTTTTTTTCTCACAGAGTCCTCTCAGTTTCAAACATTTTTGTCTATATCTGCATTCAAATATGTTATTCACACGATATAACGGAGCTTGTGTCTCTTTAATATCTGTTTTAACTTCTTCAACCTCTTAAACTTTGTCCTCAAATTCTTGAAGTTTAGTATCTATTCTTTTCATTTCTACTCTCATCATTTCAAATTCTTCTTTTAAGGAACGCATTTCTCTTTTCAAATCTGCCTTCATTTCTGCCTGGTTTTTTTTTTTTTTTTTTTTTTTTTGAGTTCTTGAGTGATGTTTTCTGTGAATTTCTTCATTTCATTAAGCATTAACAATTCCATTGTTAAGGCATGTGTTGAAGAAGTCATTGGTTCAGGTTGGGAGCTTCTTGCCAAATTTTGGAGTTTTGTTTTAGTCTTAGTTGTTGCCATTTTACAGGCCGTTGTCAGCTACTGGCTAAACAAATTTAACTTCTTAACAGGCACGTCTTAACAATAGAATAAGTAATTAGTAAGTATTATATTCACATTTAATCACTAAAGATTATTAATCTTTTTTTTTTGTTTTTTGTTAATCTAAGTTTATAATCTAATGTCTTAACTTTTCAGAGAATACTTACCACCCTTCTTTAAATAATAATTATGCACTGAGCCTATTCCAGATTTCCTTCTGCACACTTTTCAAAACTCCCAATAGATTCTCAAAAGTTCATTATGCAACAATACAAGCCCACAATTAATTTAAGTCTACTTCTTAATTCAATATTTCAATAATTCAATAAATTCAATAAATCAATAACTCAATAAATCCATAAATTCAATTAGTTTCCAGTGACAATGATTATATTATACAGTCTTAATACTTTTTTTCTCAACTGATCAGCAATTTACGTCTTATATTTTATACTATGAATCTTATAAATCCAACACTATTTACAGTAGTAAATACTGTAGCAATCAATAATCATCAATAATTGATATTCAATAGCAAAAATGCAATATTTGAGCTTTTAGAGTCTCAGAAATTCTTGACAGCACTAGCTTATTAATTTAAGTATATATATATATATATTTTAGATATATAAGTTCATCATATGATCTTTTTAAATTGTTAAATTAACCAGCAAAGTAGATATTTAAATTGCCAGCAGTTGGCGGTGGTTATCCAGAATCTTGCGTGGCTTGGAGAAGAGGAGAAAGAGGGGGGAAAAAAACCCAAAAAAAACATTTTTATGAATGCAGATAAAGGCAGTCTTATCTCGGCTGAAACCAGCTGGACCTGCTGTCAAAGGACATTGAATGTCACTTTAGAAATCCTTGGGAGATTCCTTGAAGCCATTCTAGTTTGGGCTATCCAGCTGCCTGCTTTCTCCAACAGAAGATCTTGTAGTGAAGCTTAGTAGCCCTTTCGGTCAGGAATTCTCAAATAGCTTACTAAAAGTTTAAATGTTTAAACAGGAACTTTCTGCTCACTTCAAAAATGTCTTTCCATCTTCGCGCCACTCCAACTCTGCCTCTCTGAAACCTTAAGTTGATTTTTAGCCACTGTCACTGTAATTCTGAAGCAAAAATATCAATTATTTAAAGTTTCTATTATTATGTAACTCCCAAATCTGCGACTACTGCAGCATTTCGCGAAAATACTCTAAGTCAGTCAGTTCCAGACCAAGTCTTTTAAAGATAATCTTTATATCAGGGTTTTAAATTTCTAAAAACCAGGATCTGATCTTATAACACGATAGTTGATATCTGTAAGTTTCAAAATTCACGTGTCCTTAAGTTACACTGTCCAAATGTCCAGATATACAAATGTCTATTCTGAAGCTAATAGCTTTAGAGAAGACTCTTATATGATTAGTAATCCATTTCTCATACCATTAAGTTATTGTGATGCAAAGAAATAAAAATATGTGAGTCTATATGAATCCCGAAGTAACCCTGTAAGTCGAAAAATATCCATATAGGTACTAAAGTCCGAAAAGTCTGTTTATATCCAGTTTTCAAAAATACTCCCAATGATTAGTGTTTTATATCTATTCCTCAATAACAAGGAAAAGTGAAGGAAGGATGAATGAAGAGAAATGAATACCCAAGAGAAAGGAAGAAGAATCTTATCTTAAAACAGCATACAAGATTCTTACTATTAAAAAATGGTGGCAGGTGCTTGAGTCATGATCCGGGGAGAAAAATTACCCAGTCTCACCGCCTATCCCACTGTGGCTTCGGTGGCTCCCAAGCCCATCCAGGTCGTTCCATGTCGGATGTCTCCTGTTGTTCTATGCTAATTTCTTAATATTCTATTTACCCAAAACACTGAGACAGTTTCCTAACTTTCCAAGCCCCAAAGGTTCTCTTTGAAGAGAACGTCGTTTGGCTTCTGTGTCTTCTAAAGCCAAAAATAGCCACAGCTTTCGGTTATCTCCTTCGCGCAAATATGCTCAAATAGGTCAACATCCCATCCAAGTTTTAAGGAGTGAGCAGAACTGAAGTGGAATAAAGCAAGAAATGAGAGGATGGCACAGGTTTGTTCTTTGCTGCCCCAGAGCGGAGGGTGAGATCTGATGGTCTTAAGTTACAGGTGGGTAGATTTCAATTGAACATTAGAAGGAACTTCTTAACAGTAAGAGTAGCTTGGCAATGGAACCAATTTCCTAGAGAGATGAGGTACTTTTTATCTGCTGGTGATGCTTTAGTTGAAGATCCACTTAGATCTTATTATATATTATGTATTATGAAGATCCACCCGCTTAGCAAGGGGTTAGATTCAATGGTCCATGAGGTCCTTCCAAATCTAAGATTCTATGATTCTATAAAATCTTAGTATCTATCATAACTCATTTTCTGGAATAGGAAGATTCAGACATAGAAGAGTTAGATTGCCATACATTTATGCTTCCAGATAATGGTGGCCTCTCTAAGTTCAAGGAGCTGATGGATGAGGCAGTTGGGAAGTCCACTCCCCAATAGGAGGAGTCAGACTCTGAGGACTGAACTCCACCTTTGGAGTGGAAGATTGCTAAAAAAGATAAGGAGAAACTGCACCATTCCCAGTGTTTGTTAAATAGGAAACTCTGACTCGTTCAGCACTTGATGTCCTAAGACAGCTGCCTATAAATCTCCCAGCAGCTCCTTGGAAGCTTTGATGCTTGCAACCATTCAACCAGGTAACTTGCAACATTCTTGGCTTTTCATGCTCTTGACCTCGGACTGGCTAGGATTGATGACTCTGTGTTTTTACCCCTTGCTGGCTTCATTTATCTGGATTACCAACTTCTGGACTGGTGGACTGGATAACCTGTGACTGACCCGGACTGGATTAACTACCTGGCTGCTCTTGCCTTACAACCATCTGATTCCTGGGTCGCTTGCTGACTGGAACATAGAACAGTATCCAAGATGCTGATATTGCTGCCTCTACCTGGAAATCTACCACTGAAGGAAAGGTTGGCAGCCCGTGAAGATTTCTCTGTTTCCTGGGTCTTTTAAGACATAATAATGGGCAGTTGATATTGAAAAGATATTTGACTCCCAAGCTTGCTGTTGCTGGGGCACAGATCCTTCTGAAGGAACACACCATTTTCCGTTTTTTGTTTTGTTTTGTTTTTACTTGAATCTCTCTGGAGCTCTGAGATTTGTCTGCAGCATTCATAAATGACTAGATTCTCAAACATATCACCTTTATTTTAACACAAGGCCCTCTTGCCTACTATCCCAGCAGTGCTTGCTGGATCAACTTCTGTTAAAATTCCCAGCATGCCTTCTTATTCAGTGGATGAACATATTGATTTAATGCTTCCCACATGCATGATTGAAAAACAAGAACCCAGTCAAACACCTGCAACAATGCAGCATATAGTGAAATGCCTGTGGCTTCTGGCTTTTCTAAAATAAACATCAGCTACAGGCTGCACTGGGGAGACAGGCTTACTGGGAACTTTGCCTCTCAAAAGAAAGCCTGAGTGATGCCTCATTTTCAGTGGAAATAGCATAAGGATCAAACTGATTTGCATCCCTACAGCCACATCATGCCACCAATAGGAAGATAAACTTCCAGCTTCACTTTCCTAATCCCCAAAGCTTTATTTGCCTTTCGCACTTACACATTCTCACAAAGATGTATTATGGAGGTGTCATTATTTCTGCTCCAAAATGCATCATATTTCAGGTTACTTCTAGCATTCTTCCTGAACAGAGTAATAGGATTCAGCATGAAGTTGTTTTATAGAACAGCCTTCCAAAAGAGCTGAGGGGTACAATGTGGTTTAGAAAATAAGAACCCAACGAGTTAGGGTAACGGCCTTCCCTTCTCTGCCCCAACTAATTCATGTTAAGGATTACAGTAATGTACCAAAGAAAACTACTAACTCAATTTGCCAAAAATAAGTGCACTAGCTGCTACAGTTTGGGCTAACTAACTATTTTAATTGATTCCTTTACTACAGTACTTTATGACCATAGAATCATAGAGTTGGAAGAGACCACAGGGGCACTCCAGCCCAACCTCCTGCCATGCAGGAACACATGTCAAAGCACTCCCAACAGATGGCCATCCAGCCTCTGCTTAAAAACCTCCAAAGAAGGAGACTCCACCACACTCCATTGAGGCAGCATATTCCACTGCCGGACAGCTCTGACCATCAGGAAGTTCTTCCTGAGGTTCAGGTGGAATCTCCTTTCCTGCAGCTTGAATCCATTGCTCCTTGTCCTAGTCTCTGGAGCTACTACGAGATAATGTCACTCATTTTGTGGTGTAACTGTAATTTGTAGTTACTCCTATAGTTATGAATCTATGACTAGCTAATGAAGGAGGAATGCCACTTGATTAAACTGCTGCCCACGCTGTTACCTCATGTTCTTTTGTGGTTTGGGGTATAAAGAATTGTAGTTGCTTTTGAGAAACCTCAAAGTCTTTCTTTTAAAAAGAAAGTAAATATTGTGATAACTTATTATAAGAGCAGGAGTTTGAAAGTATGGTCAGATTCCTGCAGAGGCCTTACATCTACATAAGGGAACTTAGGTCTGTGGGAATCTGAGTTGGTTCCATAACATCCATATCCAGTAAAGGGTTGCAGTTATGTTACTACACAAGGCAGCCAGCAGTGTGACTGATGTGCATTGAGACCAATTATGACAGGCCCTTACTTCTTCCAGACTGGTGTATCAATTTCCAATCTGATAAGGTGCCCTGTCTTTACCACACACCTCCGCCTCCCCCCTTGTAACACCACCTTTGTGTAAAAGGGTGAGAGTTTTCAATGTTTGATTAGAAACACTTAATAGTTTTATGGTAGAATGTTTTCTGCTTTACTTTATATAGTGTTTACAACTCAGCTGAGTCAATATTTATAAAAATAAACTATAACATTTTTTATAATAACAATCAGAATAAAGTAGTGTTTCAGATTTCAAATGCAGTTCAGGGTTGAAACGTTTCTTCATTGTGCGTTTTAGACAGTTCACTTGTATTTTTAGGCTCACATATAAAGTGCTAATATCATAAACAGCACTTTGACTACATTCCCACTGTTGCCCCACTGGTGCGCCCTATCCCGGGGTCCACAGTTTTTAATATTAAATATGATTCAACATGCCAGAGAGGTTGCCCGGACGAGCACATAGGCAGCAACTGTTGAATGATCAAGAACCAGGTCAGGCCAGTAAAATCCCCAGTCACATAGCCCCAGGAGACCTCAAGCTGTGCAAACTCACGGTAAACAAAGGGTCCTCAGCCACTGAGGAGCCAACTCGAGGAGATTAGCGTGTTTTCTCCAAGTTGAGCACCGATATCAGTAAAGTCATATCAGGCAAGGACCGTCTACATAAATTCACACCACAACCCAATGCAACCGAAGATCCTGAAACATTGGCAACACCTCGTAATCCCTTCATGCAAAATGAGTTGCCATTGTGGAGCTTCCTTTCCTTTGCGATGCCTATTGTTCTCCCCAGGAGAGGATTTACCCTCAGGGTATGTTTTCCCCAGAAATAGTCCCAGTTTTTGAGAGTTCATTGGGATGACTCCTGGTCACACCAACAGACCATTTCTCTATCAGTCAAGTAATCCCCTCAGCCCTTTCTTTGCTGAGCTCTACTTCGTTTGCTGTTTTCCCAGACTAAGGACTTCAGGAAAAGGTGCAGTATCACCCCATCGACAATCCCTTCACTACTTCCCTTATTCAGTTTCCATGCTTTTGCTTCTTAACACGTCTTGAGTGAGTGCGTGAGTGATTGCGGTGATGCATGAGATTTTCATTCAATAAAATCATTCATTTGACAACTTTGTCTGGTTTTTGGCTTGGCCTGACCCCGTAAAAACTGGGTAAAAGGACCCCGCTAGGTTACCCTGCCTCTCGCATTACTGTTGCTTGTGCTCTCTTAGCTCCCATTCCCTCTCACGTGGAGCACATTAAGGTGTCCCCTAAGGGACCCCAGAAATCAGGGTAACACCATCAAAGGGTCAATCCTCAATCTAAGTCATATGCTCTGAACAGATTCTACTAGTGTTCAATTTCTCTTCTGCCTCTCACTAGAGAATTAACCCTCCCAACACAGGGCCTTTCTGTCCTACACTGTTATAGTGCTATTATTCCACTTTCAACAACCTGTAGAATCTCAGGTTTGTAGTTGACTGAGGCCAAAGAGCTCTCTGGCTGAGAATTCTAAATGCCCCTCCCAAAATTGCAAACCCCGGAATTCCATAGGATGTTGAAAGCAGAATAATAGCACTATAACAGTGTAGGGTAGAAAGGTCCATAGTCAGACTCTCTGACTGGCTAAGGGACTCCACTCCCTAGGTATCTTTGCTTAGAATCTTACTGAAGGACTAAAAATACCAACAAGTACTTGGCTCTCTATAACGTTTCATCCACCAGCCCCTCCCACATATTATTGGGTTGGGTTTCTCTCCTATGGTGCTATTCTGGTTACCTGGCAACCTGCTTCCAGGCTGCTCTGGCACTGAACCCAAAGGGTGCTCACCAATGGCTGCTTTTCATCCTGGAGAGAAGTGACTAGCGGGGTGCCACAGGGTTCTGTCCTGGGCCCAGTGCTGTTCAATATCTTCATCAACGACTTGGATGAAGGAATAGAGGGCATGCTCATCAAATTTGCAGATGACACCAAATTGGGAGGGGTTGCTAATACGCCAGAGGACAGGATCAAAATTCAAAATGACCTGGATAGATTGGAGAGCTGGCCCAAAGCTAACAAAATGAAATTCAACAGAGAGAAGTGTAAGGTCCTACACTTAGGTAGAAAAAATGGAATACAGAAATATAGGATGGGGGACACGTGGCTGGATAGCAGTACGTGTGAAAGGGATCTAGGAGTTTTAATAGACCACAAGCTGAACATGAGTCAGCAGTGTGACGTGGCAGCCAAGAAAGCCAATGCGATTCTCGGCTGCATCAATAGGAGTATGGTGTCTAGATTGAGGGAGGTACTGGTACCACTCTACTCTGCTTTGGTTAGACCTCATCTTGAATTCTGTGTCCAGTTCTGGGCACCCCAATTCAAGAAGGACATGGTCAGGCTGGAGCAGGTCCAGAGGAGGGCGACCAAAATGGTGAGAGGCCTGGAAGCCATGCTCTATGAGGATAGACTTAGAGAGCTGGGTATGTTTAGTCTGCAGAAGAGAAAGTTAAGAGGGGACATGATAGCCATGTTTAAATATTTGAAGGGATGCCATGTAGAGGAAGGAGAGGGCTTGTTTTTTGCTGCTCCAGAGACCAGGACAAGGAGCAATGGATTCAAGCTGCAGGAAAGGAGATTCCACCTGAACCTCAGGAAGAACTTCCTGACAGTCAGAGCTGTCCGGCAGTGGAATATGCTGCCTCGGAGTGTGGTGGAGTCTCCTTCTTTGGAGGTTTTTAAGCAGAGGCTGGATGGGCATCTGTGGGGAGTGCTTTGAGGGTGTTCCTGCATGGCAGGGGGTTGGACTGGATGGCCCGTATGGTCTCTTCCAACTCTACATTTCTATGATTCTATGATTCAGATAGCCACACCCCCAGAGCTTCATCACACAATGCACAATTGGACCAAAGCAAAATGGGACCATGTGCACTAGTCCCATTGTGCTGATGGATATTGGGACATTCTTACTAGTATCCAATTATGCATCTTTGCAAATCATTACCAGTATTTCCTAGTGCCTCTGGCATGTAGTTATGTATACATACAGTTGCGTAACATACACTATGACAGAGGATTTCAGCCTATATTAGTAACTAATTATTTTTAAAGTAACTTTCCAGGCTCTGCTAGCATTTAATATTTATGGAAGAAATGAGTATTATAGTATTTCTATGGAAGACTCTTGCTACAGTTTAAACCTCAGAGCATTCTCAATGACTATAAATCCTATTTATTTTACTTAGGGAGCAGTAAATCATTCATTTAAATACATGAACACAGATTTCACACCTGCTTAGCTTTTACTGATACTTTATAATGCAGATTTAGCTTCTGCTCACATGTCTCTTCTTATAGGCGCCAATTCATTCCTCACGCAATACCAATGAACTCAGGAGAGATAAACACTGCAAAAAAATCTTCCATGCTGTTTATCTAACATATGGTATAACCTGCCTAACGCTTCCTTGTTATTTTTCTTTACTGTATTTTTTCTCTGTTTTTATTTTTTTCTCGTCACTTCAAAGCAAGTGCACAAGCATAAAACCAACTGGTATAACATTAAGAGGCTATTCTTCTAAAAAAAACCTACCGCTTTAAGAAAGGAGTGAAATACAAAATGGCCAAGTGTTTGTGTGTGAATGAGTGAGCTCGGTTTTTGTTAAATATTTTTATCCAAATGTTATTTGAGGTAATTGTCTTCTTATTTTCTATGTTAGTTTTTAATTTCGCTTTAAAAAAAAACACACAGAGAGACATATTTGCCAACTGGATACCACAGGACACTCCCATTACCTTAGGAAACTGAAAACCAGTTCATCAATGCATTGAATCTATTAGTTTAGTAATTTCTCAATGTGTGATCCAATGACTATAATCTGTATTATAATTTAAAGGGTTTGTTATGCTATACAAATCCCTATACTTGACTGCAGTCAAGAACCTTGAGCCTGTATCCTGTATGGGAGGTAGTGGTACCACTCTATTCTGCATTGGTTAGATCTCATTTGGAATACTGTGTCCAGTTCTTGGCACCCCAATTCAAGAAGGTTGTTGACAAGCTAGAGCATGTCTGGAGGATGGCGACCAAAATGGTGAAGGGTTTGGAAGCCATGCCCTATGTGGAGCAGCTGAGGGAGCTGGGTATGTTTAGTCTGCAGAAGAGAAGGTTAAGAGGGGACATGATAGCCATGTTTAAATATTTGAATGGATGTCATGTCAAGGAGGGAGCAGGCTTGTTTTCCACTGCTCCAGAGACTAGGACAAGGAGCAATGGATTCAAGCTGCAGGAAAGGAGATTCCACTTGAACCTCAGGAAGAACTTCCTGATGGTCAGAGCTGTCCGGCAGTGGAATATGCTGCCTTGGAATGTGGTAGAGTCTCCTTCTTTGGAAGTTTTTAAACAGAGGCTGGATGGCAAGGGTTTGGACTGGATGGCCCCTGTGGTCTCTTCCAACTCTATGATTCTATGGGCCAGCCTTGTATTTCAACATTCCTAGTAGTTCAGCCTGCGAAGCCTAGCAGTTCAACACATGATACTACTCTGCAGCTGGCCATTCGTTGACTCCTGGAATTACTGTAGGGACTTTGTTCCCTCATGGACCATTCCATGTCTGGTGGAGGATACTGAAAATGTGTTTGTATATGTGCTCGTAGTGAGATGTGTAATGATTACACTGTCTGCTGAGGTCCACTGGGTCCTCTAGAGGTCTCAGTGGAAGATGTAATTATTTCTCCATAGCTAGATGCTTCTCCCGTCCCTCCCCTCCGCTCTTCAACAAGCATGGAACAGCCAAGGAAGGGAACTTTCGTAGCTATATGGTAAGCTGGGAGGGAGGCTGTACTTGTGCTGAGTGAGGAAGGAAATACCAACCTCTGGACAGATTAAAAAAGAACACATGTTGGTGTAAGGTTGACTTACATTTCTATACCACAAGCAGGGTGCCAGTCTTGATGAGGTATTCAGTGAGACCAAAACAAAAAACATAGCCAAGGTATCAAATATATTTGGTACCTCTCAAGCAAACACTTCTGATTTCTGTAATTGGTTTTCTTTCTCCCTATGGCTGGCATCTATAAAATGATTGTGACCAAACTCAGCCATTAGATTTAGGTTGCCATATTTCACTCAAGTTATATAAGTTGTTGAGTTTTGGTCTGTTTTGCTTAGAATCTTTTGTGAAAAAAAACGTTAAGAACTGTAGGTTGTACCAGGCAAATTTTTGTTTCAGTCATATAATCAATGCTGGATAAATTTCCTAATTATTTTTGTAATTTAAAGTGAGATTGATTAAGAATCAATTTATATTTTCTCTGCTTTTTCAGTCTGCATGAAGCCCCATCTTTCTGAAAGATATGTGAACCTCCCTTGGACATGAACACAGAATGTTTCTCTATATCCCACCAGTTTTAGCAGGGAATAGCAAATCCATTCAAAGTTGGAATATGACACCATTCAACTCATTTGTTTAAAGCAATGATACACAATAACGCTGCTGCAATAACCTCTACTCCCTCCACAGGCTATGTGTTGCTTGGGATAGTAAGCATAGCATGTTTGAAGAAAACATTCAGTCAGAAAAAGGTGTCTGGAGTTACATAGCATGACAAATGGGTTTGGAAAAGAGAAACTGTATTATGAATAGTATGTTCCCAAGTTGTATTCCAAACACATGTGGATGCACAATAATTCACCACTGTTGTGGTCGTGTGTGTGTGTGCTTAAGAACTGGAAATAATGAAGAACTTTCTCCCATGTTGTAATTCTGATTCAGAACCTAGTAGGCAAGTTACAATTTCCAACTAGGTATGTTTGCTCATCACCAGCTAGGAATTACACTCACATAATGTACTAAATATAGTTACACTTCAAATACACTGAAAACAAGACATAACTAAGGTTTTCTAAGGATTCTTTACTCCCCTTCTTTTCCATTTCGGAACCACTTCATCATCCTATTAAAGGGGGAAAAAACCAGTGGCTAATCTTGAAGTTTGTGATCAACTTCCCATCCAAATAAACATCTTTATTTTAATCAGAATGCACTAGAATTGTATTGTACATGTTGTAACTTTCTTTTTAAAAAGTGTCTGTCTTTTGATCCAAGTGAATTTTACTTAATCTTTACTATGTAATCAATACTTCCTTCCCTTTAGGTAGTTACAGGGCCTCTTTCCTTTTAATGGCACTTCTAAGCCTGACCTTGCCTGCAGTATTGACCATTTTATGCTCCTGCCAAGCCATGCAATTATTTACATATCTCCTTTCATGTCTGTAGCATCACCATGTTGCAAAACACACTTTGATACTTGGAAGGCGCTTCAATATATGCCTTTGAAGCAGTATAGGGTCGTGGTGTTTTTTAATACCAGCAAATGAGAAGAATTTCAAACTCTGTTGCGGTTCTTTGTTTAGAGGACTTGCATGAATTATACCCTGTCTTTCTGAATAGGCATGTTGAGCCTTAATGTGAGGAAATCTTCTCTCTATTTCCCACACTTAAGTAGAATTTGAAATGGAAGTCAGATTTCTTCCTGGCCAGCCCTGCTTGTACTGTTCTTAATAAATTCTCTTGTTATTTCTAGGCCAATTGTTGTAATTATGTTTTTGTTGGCCACCTACATTATATTTCATCTCCAGATGGTCCTCAGTTTGGCTCGTTGGCTTTCCCCCAAATGCAAAAATAGAAGGAATATTACACCATTTCCCCACCGCCTCCCCTCTCTGATATGTATATATTTGTCAATGGATAGATTTTAAGATTCTACCTCATGGGGCACTTGATATCTCAATTATTTCATTGTGGGGTAAAGTCCCAAGGGGGATCTTATTTTCCTTTCCAGACTTTACAATTTGTTGGCTGTATAAAGGTATATTTATTCAATGGGTTTGTGACATCATTTCTGTTAATGTCTGGGTATTTAGGCTTTGCTTTCCTTTTCAGTATGGATTGCACGGACATAGATGTCCTATAGAAATGTGCACTTGATATATACAATGGCTGAATTCTGAGCTGAATTTGGCCCAGGTTTTGCTTTTCAGAAAGTGCTAAGAGTCAGGGATAGGATAAAGGAAGGGAGTGGGATTGAGTGATTGACAGGTTCACCTCTTAGCATACGGCACTTTTTACCAGGGGCTGACAAAGCACTATGATTTTGACAGCATTAGCCTTTTACACATTAGTCTGGCTGTAATCCTGTTGTGATCAAATTTCTTCACTTTGCTTCAAATTTCTGATTCAGTTTTGTTCCTAATCTTCCCACTCCACCCCGAGGTTTAGTACATGGCAGAGCACAATGGATGGCACTGTCAAGGAATCAATGGGATATTATCTGGTGGTGATCCTGGATAGTTTTCTTAATATGATCACAACAATCAGGTTCTGCATTTCCTTCTGCAGTCATGGATCATGGATTGCCATGATCAAGTGTGTAGGCTGAGATGAGTAAACTTCTGCTTGCTGGGGATTTCAGGGCAGGCAGCTGCTAATTTAACTATATCATAGCCCATGAGAAATGGCATCATGAAGGATCTGGAGCCACTGAGCCAGGACAGAGTGTACCAAACTACTATGTAAAAACTGTTGAGTACAGAGGCCACCTAATAAGCATTAAAAAATAATAATAGATAAAAGAAATGAAGTCAAGATGTCCACTGAGTACATAAATCTGAATCCTCTTTGAATCCTGACCATTAGATAATGGGCTAGATAAAGAAAAACAAATTGAAACTGAATCCCAGACAAAACAGAAGTGCTTACTATTAAGGGTCCTAATTTGAGGTTGGAGGTGTGTCAGCTAGTTCTGGATGGGTCATACTCCCCCTGAAAGGCTGTGTTTGCACTTTGGGAATCCATCTCTCCAAATATCTGCCCAGACACAAGCAATGGTCAGGAGTGCTTATTATCAGATTCAGCTGATACGTCAACTGCACCCCTTCCTAGAATTGGACGACCTAAAGACTGTAGTGCACATGCTGGTAACATCAAGGTTAGAGTTCTTCAATGCACTGTACATTGGACTATCTTTGTACCAAGTTCAGGAACTCCAGCTGGTCCAAAATATGGCAGCCAGATTGCTTAAAGGTACAGCGAGGAGTGAGCATAGCACACCGATATTAAAATCACTCCACTGGCTGCCAATTAGTTTCTGGGCAAAATACAAAGTGTTGGTTATCACCTTTAAAGTCCTAGGCCCTTTCCACAATGCACCTTTTCATGGAGCTGGGGTGCGGGGATCGCATGAGCAACCTCCAGTGAGAGGCTCTCGCGTCCCGGTTCCTTCAGCTCCACAGCTGCCACCCACTCGCAAGAGAGTCCCGCCTCTTCCTTCTGCAGTGCAGCGCCATGGCTCTGGAGCTCCGCACGCACAGGAAGTGAGCGCAGGGCCCTGGAGCAATGCACGATCATGCACCATTTTCAGCTCAAAGCTGAAAATGAAAAAGTGCGCGAGGAGGGCCTGCCAGACCCTGGAGCATTGAGTGATTGTGAGTGCACCGTGTGAAAAGGGCCATACATGATTTGGGTCCAAGTTACCTGCAGGATCATCTCCTTACATACAATCTGCCCCATACACTCAGCAATTCTGGGGGTCATTTTTTTTTCCAGGACCAGACTGGCAATGGTCACCCAGATGACCATCTCATCAGCCACCCCTAGACTGTGGAATTACCTGCCGGAAGAGATTCAACAGCAAAATATTCTGTCTGAATTCAAAAAAGTACTAAAGACCTATATCTTCTGGCAGATCTACCCAGTCTATTTTTAATTATGACGTATTTGTATTTTAAATAGTTTTATGTGTTTTTAGTGTATTTTAATCATGATGTGTTTTTAATTATATTTTAATTTATGTTGTACCCTGCCTGAAGCCTTGGGGAGAGGCAGGAAAATCATCATCATCGTCGTCGTCATCATCATTATTATTTAAGGTCATTTGATGTAGGCCATTTGACATCTTATGTGGAGGAAAAAAGGTCAAAAATGTGATGGTGATTGAGATAGATTTCATAATTATTTAGAAACATTTGGCAGATATTGTTATTGTTATTATTCATGATATTTCTGCACCACCTTTGTTCCATACCCAAGATTCGAGGTGGCTTACAAATTTTGGTGTTACACTTCTTTATTCCTCAGGTGAAATTCTGAGAGATTAGACACCAACAGTATAGATCAGTCTTCCTATATCAATACACAACTAACCAGCTAGTTGTGAGAGTTTTAAGTTCAAGTCAGAATGGTCAGCATGACTTCTGTCTTATTTTTCAAAAATTCAGCTTTTAATGGAGTATAATTTCAAAACACACACACTGTTTGTACATAATTATTCAACCTATTTCATTCAACATGGTATGTCCTGTCTGTTTTAGTTCTGCTGACTTGGTTCTATTTTTCTTCTTGCTGTTGCAGCTTATCTAGGCCAAGGTTCATAGCATAAACCTTGGCTTGTGCAGTTCCTCCCTGATTGTGCTATGCAACCTTTGTGCTGAATGACAATGTTGCACAACTGAATACACACTTGAAAGTGCATATGAATGCACAACTGAATGTACATGTGTGTCAGTATGTGCATCTGTATGTACAATGATACTGCATGCATAACTTCTGCAACCTTTAGCTGAGTACAGGTATTCCACATTAAACAAAAATGTCTGGCCATTTCCTTAGTGGAATTTACACATGCATAAGACACCTTATCATCCAGAAGATTTTTCTCTGCAAGTGATTTTTAAAAAATGGCTTCAGTAGTTATCCTATAAACAGAGACCAGGAGCCCTTTCATAATAGTGCTCTCATTCCACTTTGGTTGCCGTGATTATATCTATCAAATCCTAGGATCTGCAGGTTGGGAGGTATTTCGATTTTCAGCCAGAGTGCATCACCCTCCAATTCCATAGGATACAGCCATGGTAGTTAAAGTGTTATAATGGTGCAGTGTGAAAGCCACTTTAACACAGAGATGCAATTTTTCGCTGATCTTGTTATTGAAGGAACAAGTAATTTTAACAATTTTCTTCTCATGCTGAAAAAGCCTTAAAAAACTGAGCAGTTCAAAACATTCTATACAAAATGTGCATGCAGAACTTTTGCACAGAAAAAAAAATTCTGAGCATCTGCACATAAAACATTGTTTTCTGCACAAAACAATCACCTGCATTTTTTTCCCTATAGGATAGATCCTAAGGTGCAAAAATTCATGTCAGTTCAAAATTCTTCTTGGGGTTTCTTGACACTTAAATAATATGTTTTGGAGCAGAAATGATATAGATATAGATACAGATATAGCTGTAGATATAGATATAGATACACATACACACAAACACATATATATGTATTGTTTGCATTCCTACCTTAGTGTTGAAGGAGGAAGATTTAATCTCCTCCTGTCTCAGTGCTGAACTTCCCTGTTTCTTTCAATGTCTTCTTTCAGCTAAAGGAATGTGAAGGAACTTTTGTTTTTGGTTTGTTTTGCTTTGCTTTGCTTTGCTTCCTAGGATTGGCAGCTTTATTATTGTTGTGTACAGCAAACCTAAGATAAACTGCCATGCCCTGCTTCCAGAGCATGGACTCTGACTCAGAGTCTGAAACAGAGGGCATGCCAGAGGCTGAAACAGGGGGCATGTCAGGACCTGCTGTACAGAGAGGGCTTACAATGCCAGAAATAGAGCAGGGAGTGGTGCTAGCTCCAACAGAGAGTCCTGCCTCTTCAGATATAGAAGAACACTTATCTATGCCCAGCTTTGCAGAGCGCAGACAGCAGAGACACCCAGTGTCACTCTCTTAGAATTTATAACCAGCAACAATCAATCAAGTCACAGCTGCACTAGGCTTCAGACCTATTTAGCTGATGTCCTTCCCCTCCAGGAGTTGTCAGGCCTTATCTGACCTTCCACCCTGCTGGATGCCTTTATGAATGCTCAGACTGACCCTGGGCACTCCCTTGCCATTGGACCTTATTTATGACTCCATGCTTACTGCCTGGAAGTAAGTAAAGAGCTGGGTTTGTTTTGTTTGTTAGTTTTATCAATTTGTTTTGTTAGTTTTATCAGCTGTGCTGGGACTGAGATAGGACACAAATCTACTATGTTCTAGGGCTGAGAGTGTGTGATGCTGTGATGCACCCAAGTTCATCTAGTGAGTTTTCATGGTTGAATGGGGAATCAAACTCTGGTATCCAGGGTTATAGTCCAATGCTCAGACCACTGCACTAAGCGGTGTGTGTGTGTGTGTGTGTGTGTGTGTGTTAAGAATTCTCAACTAGGGAACTCTAGTGCCTCATGAAATTACAACCCCTGGATTCCACAAGAGGGAACTATGGAAGTTAAACTGGAACCTTAGTGCTATAATTCTGTAGCCTGAAATAATAAATAGAATAAACAAATCAGTGGCTTTGAGATAAGAAAATAATATCATATTGCTCATCTCACAAAATGTAGTCTTCAACAAGTTGAAAGTTCTGGATAACCTGTCGTAGGATAGGAGAAGCCAAAAAGAAAGTGTTGATTCTAAACCAGCATTTGGATTCAAATACTAAAATCAATTATGCATACATAGTTTCCTTCCATTGCATCAGGGGCAGACATGCATAACCAAGAGGAAGATGGAAGCCTAAAATTGCCAGTTTATGTAATTAGTTAAACCTGACTAATCCTGAACAATTTCCTCTTTAAGCATAGTTTATTCCTTATTTTGTTTAACAAAAATTTCCATCTGCTTTCCACTGTTTAAGCTCTGGCATGTACCCCTTATTTTCATCATTTCTTTCAAACAATCTCAGGTGTGTCTATACAAGAAAAAAATCAACATCAAAAGCAAAGAAAAAATGCAAAGCACAACACAACCCAAAAGGAGTGAAGATATCATAGAAACCTTAAGAAAAATGGTGTGAGTTAAATTCAGTTCTCAAGATACAAAAGGTAGTGGACCACATTATTCCTCAAGCTTTTGAACCAAATTTCAGCTTTTCATTCTCGAAGTGTTTATTTCAATGACTGAATTGTCAATATGGGAACTGATTTTCATTGCTTTTCATCCTGAAGTAAACGATGTCATGAAACTTGATGAGTGAACATGGTGTCATGTGCTGGCTAATTTACTTTTCCAAAGAAACACACAGACCTCTAGCAGCAGCATTTATGTGAATTTGGTGAGCAACTTAGTAGCTTCCAAAAGTTGCCAAGACTTGCATATGTTGTAAGTTTAATTGGGAAGTTACCTATGCATGCACTATTTGGGCCATGGAATCTTAATTGCACTAGCTAAAACTCTCAAAACATAGGCCCTTTCCACACCTTACCTTCTTCCAGCACTGGTGTGCGGGGATTGCGCGAGCAGCCTCTGGCAAGAGGCTCTCGCATCCCGGGTCCTTTGGCTCTGCATGAGCTGCCTGCTGAAGTGAGAGCCCAACCTCTTCCTTCCGCAGCACAGCCTGGGAGTTTCCCAGGCTGCGCTGGGACAGGAAGCGTAACCGGTGCAGCTCCAAAGGCTCTGCACGCCAGGTAAGTGTGCGCAGGGCCCAGGAGCAATGCGCAATCATGCACCATTTTCGGCTTCTAGCCTAATGCCCTTTCCGCACGGCATGCCATGCAAAAGGGCCCCTCGAGCATTGTGCGATTGTGAGGAGCAATCTGCACAATGCACTCACAATTGTGCAATGCTCCAGGATAGGGCAGGTGCCGATCGCAAGCCTTTTCATTTTTGGCTAGAAGCCAAAAATGTTGTGTGATCGCATATTGCTTCTGGGCCCCATGCACATTTACCTGGCATGCGGAGCCTCCGGAGCCACTCTCGTTTCTATGATATCTTCGCTGCTTTTGGGCTGTGTTGTGCTTTGCATTTTTTCTTTGCTTTTGATGTTGATTTTTTTCTTGTATAGACACACCTGAGATTGTTTGAAAAGTAAATTAGCCAGCACATGACACCATGTTCACTCATCAAGTTTCATGACATCGTTTACTTCAGGATGAAAAGCAATGAAAATCAGTTCCCATATTGACAATTCAATCATTGAAATAAACACTTCGAGAATGAAAAGCTGAAATTTGGTTCAAAAGCTTGAGGAATAATGTGGTCCACTACCTTTTGTATCTTGAGAACTGAATTTAACTCACACCATTTTTCTTAAGGTTTCTATGATATCTTCACTCCTTTTGGGTTGTGTTGTGCTTTGCATTTTTTCTTTGCTTTTGATGTTGGACGTGAGAGCCTCTCACCAGAGGCTGCTCGCGTGATCCCTGCACCCCAGCGCCGGAAGAAGGTAAGGTGCGGAAAGAGCCAAAAATGAAAAGGTGCGCAATCGGTACCTGCCAGCCCCTGGAGTGTCGTGCAATTGTGAGTGTGTCATGCAGATCACTCCTCACAATCTTGCGATGCTCCAGGCACCCTTTTGCATGGAAAATGCTGTGCGAAAAGGGCCCTATACAAAGGCAGCTTTCCTAGAAGACATTACAGTGGTCTCATCAAAGGTTATTAGTACATTTATCGTGGTACCAACGCCCTCCCCATCCTCTGATGACTGCAATAGTGTACAAGTGTTCCAATCTATTGCCAACAAAATCACAATGCAGGGCCATTTTCCAACATCAGTCCACATGTTCACATAAAATCACCTCTCTGAGTACATCAAATGAGATTAATCAAGTTCAACTGGTAACCTAAATAATAATAATAAAAATAATAATGAAGTGCTTATTCACACAACCACTGAGCCCAGCATGATTTCACTAGCCCACACTGTCTCATGGCATAAGTAATTATCCTAAATCAGTAATTATTCACCTTACTGTGTCCAAGGCTATTTATAGAGTGTTTGTGGTGGCATGCATAGGCAAGATCTCTGCTAAAGATGGAATGATTCCACTGACTTGGTTTGCACCAAGCAGGGCACAATCCTGTTAGGCAAATAAAACTGTGTAGCCGCATGCTGAGAAGTCATTTGAACTGGCCCTAAATAAGAGTGTTATTTTTATGAATTTAGCGTCAATGTGTTTGCACAGTAGGGTTGTCCAACTAATGTGCTATACAAACAAAATCTATATCATAAGTAAATATCTTTTAATGTTGGACTGCCATAGGGACTGTAGTCATTCATGTGGGGCAGGGAGGGACTGAGAAAGAGTGAATTAGACCAAGGCCGAGAGAGAGTGCCAGGACTGACTACATAAATCACATCATTAGTATGGGGCTGTTTTCTGACAGAAGCAAGTACTGCAAAGTACAACTAATGACTTCTCTCCCTTAGAGGGCTGCAAACCTTTTTACCAGAGATACTGTTGGTTAAATCCACAAAGCCAAAAAGTGCTGGGCCTTGACAAATGAAGTGTAAAGGGAACCAAGCTCAACATAAATATTGATTCAAGTTTCTCACAGCAAGGAAGATGTGGAAAACCTGACCGTAATTCTAATTACAAAAACGGTAGGACTGTATCACATGAACAGACATGGGTATATTGGCCAAAATAGGTTGTGGTGCTGGGTAAATTATGGAAAATTTAATCTGAGAATCATGTCTCCTGAATCAAATACCTGACCTGACCCAACCCAACCATAATTGTGAAAGTATAGTATTTATATATGGACGGACATATAAATATGCAGAACTACAGATGTTTTTGCCAAGTAGAACTTTTATTTTTTAAAAAAAAGTCAAGAAGGCTCATATATAACTGAGTTGTATGAGAGAAAGAAAGTATGCCCTAAATTGCAACCACAAGTTACAATAAGACTATATAACAACAATCACAAGGAAATAAAAAGAAGAAAAAATATGATCATTTTCATATATATATGAAAACAATTGTATTTTTAACTCTTTCTATATGTATATATACATATGAAGGAAAATTCATAAAATAGACATTTTAGTGCCAGTGATGATGTTGATGATTCAGTTACTGACTTCTGGAAAAAGAATAGAAGTCTTGGGCCCTTTTCGCACCTTACCTTTTAATGCAGCTGGGTTGAGGTCCTCGTGCAAGAATACTGGGAAGGAAGGCTCTCGCAAGCCTCCTACTTCAGCTCCTCAGCTCCTTCCTGCTCGCACGAGAGCCCCGCCTGCGCCCCTTCCTTCCTTCCTCAGTGCAGCCTGGGAGTTGGAGGCTGCACTGAGGAGAGGACGTGTGACCAGCCCGGCTCCAGAGGCTCTGCCCGGCAGGTGAGTGTGGCCCAGGCCCGTGAGCGTTGCGCAAACGCGGGTCATTTTTGGCTAAAAGCCAAAAATAAAAAAATGTGTGTTCACTGCTCGTGAGGGCCTTGAGCATCGCGTAAATGGGAGTGTGTCATGCAGACAGCTCCTCACATTTACGCGACGCTCAAGGGGCCCTTTCACTTGCAAACTGCCATGCAAAAAGGGCTTTGCTTATGACAAGGTATGATAAAACTATCAGCACATATTTCAATGAAGAATTGTTTTAAAGGTATGACAAACAACCTTCTTAAAGCAGAGCACACAGTTGCTGGAGAGAGCATTTCCAGAGTGTGGTGCTACATGCCTTCAAGTCCTTTCTAATTTTTGACAACTCTAGGAGAAATCTTTCCCTACACCACACTGCCTCTCTTCCAGAGTGTGCTTTTTATGTATGGCTAGATTAGGCCATGGGAAGTAGAATTCTTCTCATTGTTTTGGATGTCAGTCTTACAGGCAGATGTGAGCAAACCTGTATGTCTTGTGTGAAATCTGCTCCCTCTGTGATAATGCTAGAGCACTTACCATATAACTATTTAGAAGTCTTAGTGATAAGAGTTAGCTGTTACCCCCAAAATATGGGTGACTCAAGGGTCCACCCATGATGCCAATGCCTCCATGAAATGGTGGGGAATATTAGCTCAAAGAAGAGGCCTGTGGGAGGGGGTAACCTTACAAGATCTTTTACACCTATGTTTATCAGTACTAGTGCAGGGAAGAACCAGCTGGAGAGTCAAAAGTAAGCTTAATTGTTTTATTTTGGGAATTGCAATCACACACACAAGATCCAAGCAGTCACACAATCACACAAGAATAACTGAAAGAAAAGGCAGAAAAGTTTGGATAGCAAGACAATCAGGGTGAAGTGGATATTTACTAATCTAGAAGAACAGTGAAGAAGCAGCAATGTGGCTTAGACACAAGTCTAAAGACAGTACACAATTAGAAATCAGGGCAGCACAGTGGCAACCAGCAATCAGTATACTGTGAGCTGTCTTGCAAAAAATTGGGGCTTAAATACTCTTTTTCTGCCTGGAGGGCAAAGGTGCTAATAGCTCTGTAGCAGAATAAACAATGGAGCCTGCAGAGTGGACAATGGAGTCCGGAATGAGCTAATGGTCTTAGTATTAGATGACAAAGGGCTAATAGTATTTTTGATAGCTCTGTAATTGCTGGACAGATATGGTGACAAAAGGGAAGTTTGCTTGATCAGAGGGAGAAGAGTTAAAACAATCAACCATCCTGTAGGAACATCTGAGAGGCTATAATCTCTTAAAGGTTGAGTCAATGGAGGCTAACTGTGGGCTTCTCTTCACTACACTGTTATACTGCTGTTATTCCACTTTCAACAACCTGTGGAATTCTGGGGTTTGCAGTTTACTGAGGCCAAAGAACTCTTTGGAGAATTCTAAAGGCCCCTCCCTAAACTGCAAATCCCAGGATTCCATGGGATGTTGAAAGCAGAACTATAACAGTGTAGTGCGAAAAGGCCCGCTAAGTCCAATTATGGAGTTTCCTGGTGATTTCCTGACTGAGACCCTTTCTGCAACTCACCTTTTTGCAGAGCTGGGATCATGCGAGCAGCCTCTAGCGAGAGGCTCTCACGTCCCAGTTCCTTCAGCGCCACAGCTGCTGCCTGCTCGCGCGAGAGCCCCTCCTCTTCCTTGTGCAGTGTAGCCTGGCATTTTCCCAGGCTGCACTGGTGCAGGAAGCTCAAGCACCATGGCTCCGGAGCTCTGCATGCACAGCAAGTGCACGCGGGGCCCTGGAGCAATGTGAGATCGTGCACCATTTTCGGCTTGCAGCCGAAAATGAAATAGTGCATGATTGGCACCTGCCAGCCCCTGGAGCATCGCATGATTGTGAGTGTGTCATGTGGACCGCTCCTCGTAGTCGCACAATGCTCCAGGGGCCCTTTTGCATGGCGAATGCTGTGTGAAAAGAGTCTATGACCTGGCTACATCTTGTGGTCTTTCCTGACCTTACTTGCAATTCATGTGTGCAGCCAGCTTTTTCCTCCTGGTCAGCATGGTCATGCAGCCATAGCAAGGTATATTTTATGTCAATTAACATATTCTTCCAATTAAATCATATTTTGCCAATTAAACCATATCAAAGCCAGCTAACATATCTCGTACCTGCTTACAGACTGCTTATCCAGGAGCGCAAACCTGGAATGAACTTCTAGAACCTAAGTATTTTCAGCACCTCTTGAAAACCACATTTTCTGGACTTGGTATCCCATCATCTTGTCTCCAAATATATAATTTTATGTAAGTTGTGGGGAAAATGAAATAGGATCTTTTTTTTCTCCTTCACATTTATTAAAGCCTGGATTCAACCAATGAAGCTGGATGTTAGATTCAAGGCAAAGGAAAGGAGCAATTTTAACTAGCTTTATCTGCTATTTAACCATTTTGAATAAGCACTTAAGAGGAAGCGCACTGTCATCAATTGTTCTTCCACCTTCTGCATCTGAGGAAAAGAGTCTGGAATATTCATAGAGGCTTTCACTGGATTCAGAATACTTAGAGAACATACATGGATAGCAAATATTATCATCTTCAGACTGTCACCCTCCACTCATAGAAGGTGACAGAAACTGTGGCAGAAGAGTTCAGGGTAGCAGGCTCTTTCTCTTCATATGTTTATTTCTACACAGTTAAATAATGGCTGAATACATCTATAAGGTGTATAGTTAAACTGTGGGACTTATTATCATAAAATGTAGCAGTGACTGCAAGCTAAGATGATTTTGAAAAGTGATCAGACAGGCTCATGGATGGTAAGGCTATCAATGACTATTAGTTATAATGACTATATATTAACCAAATTAACAAAGGCAGTATTATTGTTGCATCCCTTCAAGTAAATTCTGACTTGAAGGCACAAAACCCTATCACAGGATTATTATTTTTTTTACAAGATTTGTATGGGGGTGCATGTGTTGCCATTGCCTTTATCTAAGACTGAGAGAATACCTAGTGGGTTTCCATAGCCAAGTGATGATTTGAACCCTGGTCTCCCAGAGTCAGACTCCAATGCTTAAACTTAAACCTAGGAATTCAGCCTGTGCTGGATGAGGGTTACACTCCCCCTGAAATTCAGGGGGATTCAGGGGGATGAAATTCAGGTTCACAGCTTGGGTGAACTCCTGGACTCAGATCTGAGCCTGGATGCTCAGAGTTCTGTTGTGGTCAGGAGTGCCTGTGCACCAGTTTTTTTTTCTGTCTCTTGATAAGTCAGATCTGGCTGTAGTGACACATGCCTTGCTTACATCCCATTTGGAGTATTTTGTCATGCTGTTCATGGGGCTGCCCTTGGAAACTTGGAAACTTTCATGAGTTCAAAATTCTGAGATCAGTTGGTTGACTGGAGCTGGTTACAAGGATCATGTGACTCCACTGTTAAAATGGCTACACTAGCTACTGGTCAGTTTACAGGCAGAATTCAAAGTGCTGTTTTGACCTTTGAAGCTCTCCATGGCTTTGGCCCAGACTATGTGAAAGACTGTATCTCCCTACAGAAGCCAGCTCAAGTTTTAAGATCTGCAGAGAGGGGCATTCTTTCAGACCATTTCCGCATTACAGTGTTAGAGTGCTGCGATTCCACTTTCAATATCCTGTGGAACAATGGAGTTTGTAGTTTACAGAAGCCAAAGAGCTCTCTGGCTGAGAATTCTAAATGTCCCTCCCTAAACTGCCAATCGCAGGATTCCATAGGATGTTGAAGGTGGAATAATAGCACTATGACAGTGTAGTGTGGAAATGGCCTCAGTCTCACCGCTTTCACAGATGCATTTAGTAAGGACATGCGAGAGAGCCTTCTCCATGGCTATTCCATGATTGCCTGTGGAAATCCCTTCCACAAGAGGCCTGGATCTCTTCCTCATTGCTCTCTTTCTGCTGGCACATGAAGGGTTTCCTATTCAGACAGACCTTAGCAATTTAATTACCGGTACGCCGTAGTAGTAGTAGAAGTAGTAGTAGTAGTAGTAATGTGTGTGTGCATGTGTGTTTGAAATGATGTGCTATGTTTTCATCTTTTACTGGTAGTTGTGTTTTTAATCTGTTTTAAATGTTTTTAAGCATTTTTTTAAATAAATAGTATTCTTTTTAAATAACTTTTAAAACTTTTGTAAAGATCTTAATCTTAATCTTAAACTTAAACTTAATCTTGTTTAAATTACAGGAAGCCACCTTAGATTCCATCTTCAGAAAAAAAAGGGGGGGTATAAATTCAATAAACAAATAACGAACTACCCACTATACTATGTTGGCTCATCTGGCAATATGTTTCTGTGTATATTGGAGAACATGGAAGCAAGGGTAATCTTGCATGTAAAAGGCCTCTTACAAGCATCTCATTTTCTGCTGTATAAACTAGGACCACTTCCACACTACACCGTTATAGTGCTATTATTCCACTTTTAACATTCTATGGATTTCTGGGGCTTGCAGTTTAGGGAGGGGTGTTACCCTGATTTCTGGGGGTCCCAGGAGGGACACCTAAATGTGCTCACAACAATGGGGAGGGAATTAGCACAGAGCACAAGTTTGCAATGCGAGAGGCAGGGTAACGTAGCGAGATCTTGAGCCCTATGTCTACGGGGTCAGGCAGAGTCAATGATAAGGCAGAAGTTGAAAATAATAATTGTTTTATTGAAATACAATCAAACACGTGCATGCAACACACTCACACAGAGAACTATAGAAATAAAAGATAGGAGTTGGATAGAGGGATTTTGAGAGGAGGTTTGGTATGGGAAATACTATACCTGTCCTGAAGCCCGGTAAAAGCAAAGAGGCTAGGGAGCGTGGATTCTCAGCACATGGGGCTGAGGGGAGGCTCGTCAAACAGAGCGGCAGCAAGTTGGGAGGCAAGTCGAGAGCGATCCAATGAGACGCTCAAAGTCAGGGGTTCTTATAGGGAAAATTGTGGGCACAGGCTAGTCCGTATTTGGGGATAACAACGAATTTCGGGCTGGAGACAAAGCCTCCGAAAGGTCAGTACTTTAGATGATTGAGTTATAGCCAGATTGTCAATAGAGTAGCCAGTATGCAAACGCAGAGTGCTTGAGCGTTGTATAGTCCACTCATCAAGCTGCCTGCATGGAGCAGGGGATCTTTTGCAAGTAGCGTGCGTACATAATGTGGTACTTGCCTAGAGGTCTCCTGAAGCTGCATTCGGCAATGTCTGGCCTGCCCGGATTAGGATTTGAATGGTTCGGCTATTGTCAGCTGCGCCTGTGTGCGTGCTTGTCCAGGGGCCTCGCAAGCACGTGGAGAGGAATGGGTGGAGAAGGCCAAATTATTGATATCAAATGATATCTTAATATCCCACAAGCTCGGGCTAGAAACAGCGGTAACAGGGGCATTTAGAATTCTCAGCCAGAGAGCTATTTGGCCTCAGTAAACTGCAAACCCCAGAATTCCACAGAATGTTGAAAGTGGAATAATAACACTATAACATGTTGGGCGGAAAGACCCTGAATGTTGGATTAGATAGGTTTGCATTGATTCCGCATGGTTCATCTCATTTTTTAAAAGTTGTATTTCTTAAGTTGTATTAAGTTGCGTTCTCTCCCTGTGATGGTTGTGGTGATTCAGGAATTGATGCCAGATGGCTTCTTGGATTTGCTATGTGCTCAGCAGGTATCCATCTGAAAATGTAACACCTGGTCATAGAAGCCAATCTTTCTAGCCAATCAAGAATTAGGCTGGAATCCTGTCAGTTAGTCCCAAGTAGAGTAGATACATTGACTCAATAGTTGAAAGATAAATGAACACATAGGTAAATCAAATGGAGTCAATTATTGTCCTCTAGCTGGGGCTAGTAATAGGATTCAGGCCATTAATGTTCTTCCTTACGGTGAAAAGCAAATAGTATTGTAGTGGCCAGTGGACCAGATCTATACAAACTGCTTGTTGTTGCTTTTGCTGTTATGGGGACTGATAGCATTTGCATAGAAAGTCTCACCCATGTTATCTGTTTCAGCAAAGAAGGATCCTGTACCATCTTTGAGACTAATTGAGAAAAAAAAATATAGCATAAGCTCTCATGGACTTCAGTCTTCTTCTTCAGATGTGTTCGATATAGTGGACTGGACTATACATTTTCAGATGTATCTGATCTATCTCACGTAGTGGACTGATGCCTGAATTTTTTTTTTCCCAGTTAGTCACAAAGATGGTACAAGATCCCTTTATATTTTTCTATACATGCTAGTCATGAAAATCTCCATGCATTTTTTTAAAGCAGGTAGAATAATTCAGAATAATTAAAAATATGAGTCATACATGGAGATTTTATTCTCAATTTACCTAGATTCCATTTACACCATGTTCATCTAATGCCCTGAAATGTCTGTCACTACTCAGGCTTCCCCAACACTTCTCTCAGTTTTCAAGAATACTCTGAGAAATAAGGCTTATCTATGACCTAATTTTGTGATCCCAACGTTGCTAGTCCTAGACAAAATAATAATAATCCTATGGTACAGTTACTGCAACACAGAGGTTATTAAAATACCGTGTGATCCTTATTGTGAGGAAATTCAATTAATTATTTTGTAAACATAACTTCCAATTGGTTACACATTGATTGCTTTCTAATCCATACAGAAGGGAATGTAATAACAGGAAAAGACAAGTTCAGTCTTTGTTTAGGGGCCAGCTGGGTGACAACCATAATTTTCATTTCTTTTCCTTTCTTGCTTTTTAATTCTTGGTTTGAATGCCTTATCTAAAGTTGTAGCTAAATTTGAGTTACTGAATTTGAATGCTGTGGGTATGCCATAATTCTATGGGAGTGCAAAGAAGAAATGAAATATAGCTTGAAAATCTCAACTTTTTTTAAAAAAAGTGAAGCTTTTAGATGAAGACATGAACATCTGCAGACAATGGATCTCAGAAGAAAGGATGCTCTGCACAGATCCTTTTCCTGACCTTTTAGGTGCAATATGATATAAAAAGAATGCTGAGAGCATGTTCTACAACCACCACATTCACCAGTAAATTGTGAGCTGAACACGCTCTGCTGGATCTTCAAAGCTGTTGATCTTGCTGCTTCTCTCTGGTTTCGATGTATTGCTGCCTCCCGTGCCTCTGACTAGGAAAAGTGAACAAAGTGCAGATAGGTGCCTGACACAGAAGCAACCCAGGCTGTCTCACTTGGTTGCAGAATGCTTTGTTAATTTTCACTCAGTCAGAGATGTCAGCAGGGGCCAGGAGAGGAAGCAAGTGAAAAGAGGTAGGCAGGTACTAGTGTACGGATCAGTAAGAATAATGGTACACAGACACATGCGTACACACTCCAAACTTCACAAACATCTTTGGGGATTAAATGAGATCAGAATTTATCCCCTCCCAAACAAACAAACAAACAAACAAACAAACAAACAAACGTAATGGAAAACAGAATGGATTGATTCACCCATCCAAGCAAATGGCTTGAAGAGTTTACCTTCTAAAAGTCTGACTTGGAATCATAGAATCTCAGAATCTAAGGCCCTTTTTGCACCTTACCTGTTCCCAGCAGCGTCCTGTGGAGATTCCGGCAGTGGCTCTGCTAGGAGGGGAATGCAACAGGAGTGCTCCCCTCTGCACCAGCTGCCTCCAGGATCCAGGAAGCATGATGGCCCTGCCACTTTCTTCTGCAGGGCAGCCAGCTACTGGGGCAAGAAGCATAGCTGTTGTGTTTCGGGACCCTCGTCACACCAGTTAAGTGCAAGATGGTGGCACCATCGTGGGTCATTGATGGGGAAAATCCGTCAATGATTTACTCCATGATTGTGCTGCCTGGGGACTGGAGAATGATGGAACTGTAACAATGTTATGTCACGGCCCCATCCTTCTCCCATCTCTATGGGGGGTTGGGAGGGTGGAGCAGAAAGGGCCTTAGCTTTAGAAGGGAACAGAAGGGCCATCTAGTTTAATCCTCTGTCATACAGGAATAGACAACAAAACCGCTCCTTAAAGATGCCCATCCAACCTCTATTCAAATACCTCCAAAGATGGATTGCCCCTGTGTATTCAAGTATATCTGTGATGCTGAATTAGGACTGCCATGTACTTTTCATTACATCCACATGCTCCATGCCAGATACAACATGATCATCTATGTTCCAGGAATAACTGCATTTATTGAATTTGGCCAGTGCAGATGGCTTTTTTTAAAGTTCATTAGAAGATTTGCAAATTTCTTCATAAATTTGATGGAGATTTAAAGATTGAGATTGAAACATGGTAGAATGTGAAACTGATGGATTTGATTATCCTTAACACTTGGGATCACTTAACAGATATCATTCCTCTCCTCTCCCTCCAAAGCTTTCACCCAGAAATCTCCACTGAGTGTTGCCCCGAGTGTTTAGGAATAAAACTTAGAATCACAGAGTTGGAAGAGACCACAGGGGCCATCCAGTCCAACCCCCTGCTATGTAGGAACACACATCAACGCATTCGCAACAGATGGCCATCCAGCCTCTGTTTAAAAGCTTCCAAAGAAGGAGACTCCACCACACTCCAAGGCAGCATATTCCACTGCCAGACAGTTCTGACTGTCAGGAAATTCTTCCTGAGATTCAGGTGGAATCTCCTTTCCTGCAGCTTGAATCCATTGCTCCTTGTCCTAGTCTCTGGAACAGTAGAAAACAAGTCCACTCCCTCCTTGACATGACATCCCTTCAAATATTTAAACATGGCTATCATGTCCCCACTTAACCTTCTCTTCTGCAGACTAAATATACCCAGCTTCCTTAGCCGCTCCTCATAGGTCATGGATTCCAGACCCTTCACCATTTTGGTCATCCTCCTTTGGACACATTCCAACTTGTCGATACCATTCTTGAATTGAGGTGCCCAGAACTGTACACAGTATTTCAAATGAGGCCTAACCAATGCAGAATAGAGTGATACAATTACCTCCCTTGATCTAGACACCATACTTGTGTTGGCTTTCTTGGCTGCCGCATCACACTGCTGACTCATGTTCAGCTTGTGACCTACCAAGACTCCTAGATCTCTTTCACATGTACTGTTATCCAGCCACATTTCCCCCATCCCATATTTGTACATTCCATTTTTTCTGCCTAAGTGTAGGACCTTACATTTCTCTCTGTTCAAATTCATTTTGTCAGCTTTGGCCCAGCCCTCCAAATCTGTCAAGGTCATTTTGAAATTTGATCCTGTCCTCTGGGGTATTAGCAACCCCTCCCAATTTGGTGTCATCTGCAAATTTGATCAGTATACCCTCTAATCCTTCATCCAAGTCACTGATGAAGATGTTGAATAGCATTGGACCCAGGACAGAACCCTGTGGCACCCCACTGGTCACTTCTCTCCAAGATGAAAAGTAGCCATTGGTGAACCCTTTGGGTTCAGTCGGTCAACCAATTACAAATCCAAACTGATGCAAAACTAGCTTTCCCAGATATAATATTACTGTGGATTTTTTTTTCTTTTTGATTCTCCAGAACTATTTATGTACTTCAAATTTAGGGATGTAATTCTTCACAAATTTCATTTTTGAAAGAAGCAAGGAAACAATGAATAACTTTAATAATTTTCTTTCTGCTTCAAGAATGTCTTCAAAAATTGTGACATTTTTGAAGACTATTCACAGTTTGGGACTTACTGGCCTAAATCCTGTTTTTAGTCAATTCATTGAGTCAACAGGATTTACTTAAAGCTTAATCACATACCAGTTGATTGAATAGGTCTACTCAAGGTGGAACTAACCAAGAGGGTGTCAGACAGTCTGTGCTAAATTTGCACATGGCATTTCTGCACAAAAAAAAGCATTCTCTGCACAAAAATAAAATAAAATAAAAGATCCATAAAATGCACGGATAAGTCCTCAAATGCTAAGTGTCTCATCAGTCCAAGATCCTACTCATCAAGGTGTCCAAACACTCAAGAAACACTTTTTTACCATAAATATTTGAATATATATTATATATGTACCGTGTTTCCCCGAAAATAAGACACTGTCTTATATTTATTTTTCCTCAAGAAGACACAGTATGGCTTATTTTCAGGGGATGTCAACAACAATCTACATTTATTCAAATATAGTTAAGTCCAGCCTTCCCTCCTCCGCCTCAATCCCTTGGCAGCCCGTTTCCTTGCAGTTCCTCCTTAACGCCACTCATCTCCACCACCTCCGCCCACCGTCGTGTTTGCAAACAAGCAGGATTCCCTTCCCTTCCCCTCCCCAAACCTCCTTACTCTCGGCTTCAGCATGGTGGTGTAATCCCTCCCTCGCCCCCTCCAATTGTTGGGAGGATCGGGCGGGCTGGCGCGTTGTTTTGGGTCTCCTTTCCTGGATCTGTTTTGGGGCTTTCCCCTCCCCTTCCTTAACCTTCGCTAGATTCAAGAGCACAAAGGGGGGAACGCTGGGGGGGGATTGTCTTACAAAGTTGTGTAAAGGGGAGGGAAGTGGGAGGGGAGAGGTGGGGTCCGGAGTGTACAGTGGAAAGAGGGGGGGAGTGACTAAAGGAATGCATCCAAAGGAATTCTATATCCAGGACGGATTCTGCGAGGGGGGGGTTGGAGGGAGGAGAAAAAGAAAGTTTGTGAAACTTGGGAACTTCTGCTTTTTCGCTCCCGCTTCTTCCTCCTGCTGCTTCTACCCTGTCTCCCTCCATGCCTGAGCTTGTAGCACGCACAGAATGACCGGGACCTGACGGGGGAGCCGACCTTGTTGATGGGGCTGCCCGCACCGGTACGCTGCATAGCCCCGCCTATCACTATGTCTTATTTTCGGGGTATGGCTTATATTGTGCAAATGCTTAGAAATCCTGCTACGGCTTATTTTATGGGTATGTCTTATTTTCGGGGAAACACGGTATATATATTAGCATTCTTCCCCATAGACAGGAACTCTCAATATGCATTCCAGTTCCCAAGAAAGGGGACACGATGTAGTAACCAACAGACTATTGCACTGATCTTCCACATAAGCAAAATGATACTCAAGATTTTACAAGAAAGGCTGTTACCTTATTTGGAGTTAGAAATGCCAAATGTCCAAGCTGGGTTAAGGAAAGGAAGAGGCACTGAGAATCAGACAATAAGACTTGGTTAAGTAGAAGGAAGGCAGTAGGGAAAGGAGACCACAGTATAGGTGAATTGATTCAATCAAGGAAGCCACAGTCCAGTATTTCCAAAACCTGAGTAGGGCAGCTGATGAGATCTCTCATTCATAATGTCATCATAGTTTAAAGTCAATGACAGCAGATAACAGCAAATTCTTTCTAATCCCATTCAAATCTGAGATAAATTTTCTAAGTAGTATTTCTTCAGTGCTAGACAAAATGTCTAGTCAAAGCATAACTGCAGGTAGTCATTGTGTAGGAGAAAATTATAGCAGATGTCAGAGACAAGAGAGTCAGAATAAGTCCCCAGAAGAGGACAAGGCTGATTTTGCAACCTTCATAGTCCTTCCTGTTAATAAAAACCAGTGCCCAGCATGGGCAGGCATAGCTGCTCCGCTGTCTCATAATCCTCTATCAGCACTGTCCATTGAATACCCTTTCAGAAGGGTAAAATCAACTGTGCAAGAAAAATTAATGTTTCATTTGGAAAGTATACCAATTTTGACACACTCACAGAGGTATCATCATTTCTGCTTCTCAATATAGTTGGCATATTAATTTAATATCATGTAAAAGTCTCCGAGTTCTCCAACTGATAATATTAACTGTTTAGAAATGGAGTGGAATGTCTTCATCGCAAAAAAAAATAAAAAATCCTATATGGCTTGGATTCTTTGTATAACTTTTTTTTTTTTTACATTGATCGATGGTTTTGTTCATTGACTAAGTGATTGATTGGTTGGTTCATTCAGTTACTCCAGATATCTGAAGGGATAGCTACAGTAAGATTCAGTAATTAAGGTTCTCTAATCCCTTAACATCATGTAAAATCTAATAATAACAAATTTAATCATGCCATTGGGTCTTTCTGTGTTAACGAATAGTGCTTTTGAATATCAAAGACAGAGATAGACTTTTATTCTACATTTCTTTACACATATGATATTATTGTTATTATGGATAGATTTCTTCTGAATTTGAATTTAATAATCAGAAATGAAAAGCTAAAGTATATAAACATATTAATAATAGTGTCCATCTGAAATGCATCCATAATGAGAAATTAGAACACTGCCTTTCTGACCTATATAGTGAAGGCATGGTTAATTTTTATTTTATAAGCGCAACATACCATTTAAAAAATTCATTCCAGAGCTTAAAATGTAAGAAAGAAGAATGCTTTGAGGAGATGGAATAACAGATACAGGCAACATAAACATCTTTTTCTCTCTGCTATACACCAGTGCCTTTCACTTGTCTGCCATATTGCTTAGCTGTCTTGGATCCCATCCAAGGAGAAAGGCAAGATATAAGTCCAATAAATAAATATAAATAAGTATTCTGGGGGAAAAAGGCAGAATACATTTCTGCTTAATAGTTACTAAAAATGCTTGCCAATCACCCCATGTTTACTCCCCAGTGAAATAAGGAGAGCTGTGCACAAGATGTTACATTATTCATTATTGTGAATACAGAAGGAAGAGGACTTTGTGCTCATTTTCCTTACATTCCTGAGCTTTATTATCTAGGGGTTAGGTCTGGACTTAGTCATACTTACTATAGACTTGTTGAAATCAATAAGAGAAATCAATCATGATTAAGCCCCACTGATTTCAGTAGTTCTGCTTCAATCTACTTATGACTAAATCTGGATCCAAACCTATGTTCTTGTCTTCCCATTCTTCTGATTTGTGATTATACCAGGAAGGATAACTGGGAATGAAGCTGAAACTTAAAATCTTAAGAAGTTTCATGCAGAGATATCCAGTTTGGGTGGCCTTGATTGATGTGGATAGGCAGGAAAGATCCCATCAAACGTGAAAGGTACCCTGTTTCAATATCTACTATATGCATTCTTCAAAGAGAATATATATTTTCCCTCACAAATGAGATTAGTTTTCTCATTGTCCATGATCCAACTCTCTCTATACACAGCAGCCAAGAAGGGGCTGCTATATGTACACGGCCTCATTTGGATATTCTGCATTGGGGATGTGTATTGTATTTGGATTAATCTCATATCTTAAGATGAATCAGACCATTTTGGTCCAATTTTGGCAGTTTCTGAGGCAAAGTAGATTCCCGCCAAAGCAATCATATTCTGAACAAGACCAGTTCTTTGTCAGATTGAAGCTTTGGAAAGGCAGGGGGAAAAAAGGACACACACACACACACCCCAGGTAAAAGATGGGAGAAACGAAAGGAGGTTGAGTGAGTGACAGGTCCACTATCTAGTCTGCAATATGTTCTATCAGCAGCGCTCCAGTTACTGTCTTGGAAGAGGGGTTGTGACTCATACAGTTGCTTAACCCTTTCTTTAAATTGCTAAGTTATTTGTCACAAGCTAGCAATATTTTGCTGAACAACTCACAAAATGAGGAGACCACACACAGGGCTTGGGTTGAACTAGGGGAATTTATTAATGTATGCCTAATTAACATGAACTGGAACTTAAACTTGAACTTGGGCTTGAACTTTTTGACATGAGAAAGGGGAGGTTGACAGAATGGGATTTTCTAAGGCAAAGGGTCACCGTCCGACCCCTCCCCAGCCTCCCTCAGGTGAGGTATCGGGTCTCAAAGCGAACCCATGAAGCTGGGTTCTGACTTTGATTGACCCTTTTCTGGAAGGCGAGCCCCCCCACCAAGCCTCCCCCCTTATCTCTCAGTCCCCGAAGTGAGGGCCAACTGTGGGCCCGCCCCAAGGACAACTCTCTCATTGTCCTCTCTCCATGTCAGGTGACAAAATGAGAAGGCTCCAAAGGCTTAACCTACACCAAAGGGGTGCCATAGGTACTCACCAAAGCCTTCAGATCCGCCCACCTGCCAACAACAAACAGGCTGAAGAGGGGTGACATGGCCCTAAAAGGGACTTATTGACTCTGACGCCTTCCCAGCCCATTGTGCAACCCTGGTCATACAGTGATTGCATTGTCTCCCCTAATGGGAGGTCAGTAAAGGTGCCCCCCCCTCACAGTAGCGTTAACGAGTTAACTATTCACTGTCTGGTTGAAGTGTGAGATGGATAATGGTGGTGGCTTCAGCTTCTATCCATTCCAAATCTTTTCCTTTGCCCTTCATTCAGCAACATCCATTGTTTTCCTCTTTTCACATATCAATCATTTTAAAGCATCTCTGCTGAAGCGAAAATTTTTTATTTTTTAGGTTTAGTCAGACTCTCATCTTTGTTCTTGCTTTGGATCCTTGTTCTCTCTGAGGTGTTTGCACGCTGTGTAAATTTTAGGCAGGTAATGCATCCACTCCCAGTTAGGATAAATTATTAATTTGTTGAATTGAATTCTTCTAATACATGCATGTGTGTGGATGAATATGCTCATTCTATATTGTAGAATTTAGGCTGTGAATCTATCTTTCCCTACCTTGCTGAAAAAACAAAATTTATTTTTTTTTTCTATAGATGGTATTTCATCAGACCTTGGGTGTGTATGTTTTGGCGGGAGAGGTCGAAAAGTTTTGCCTACATGTGTACAGGGCCAGAATTTTTAAAATAACTCTTTTAATTTGTTTTAAAATATTTAATAGGTGTTTAGACTGCTTTGTTTCTTACTGATTTGAATTGTTATGAATTGTTTAAAATTATTCTTAATAGTTTTTATTTCTATGCAAAAAGAAACCATAATCATGTCTTACTGTTACCCCAAAAGGTGGGTGACTCAGAGGTCCACCCACAACACCAGTGCCTCTGTGAAACACTGTGAATTCTCTATGGAGAATTATTAGCTCAAAGGGAGGCCTGTGAGAGAGGGGGGTAACCTTACAGGATCTTTTACACCTATGTATACTGGTACTAATGCAAAGACACCAGTGGGAGATTAAAGTATGTTTTATTTGGGAAAATCATAAATACATGCAAGATTCAAGCAGTCTCACAACCACGTCAGGCTAACTAAAGGAAAGGAAGGAAGAAATTAGAGTGAAGTGGGTGATAGCTGTCCTGCGGAGAAGAGACAAAGTTTCTCCCACTAGGATTCTTTCTGATCTCTCCAATTTAGTCAAGACACTGATTTGAACCTCTGAATTTAGGCTGTTTTGGGTGGGATAAATGTGGTTGCAATTCCTTCTGTCACACTCACCTTCTTTTCCTCACTCTGTTTTCCTGCCCTAGGGGTCATGCCTCTGTTGCCTGGCTGCTTGACTCCATTTTATTCTGCCATAAGCGGGACTGCTTGATATTGCCTCTTATTGCAGCAGGCCAGTGGCATTTGACACTTGTTGCAGGTCATTTTTAACACCCGTCTTCCTCTTTACAACAAACTTATTTTCAGTAATAATCATGAAGTGAAGTGAATAGTAATAATAATGGCCAGAAAAGAATAACAGATAGTGAAAATTCTATTTTATTGAATAGTCTTTTAAGGACCTGCAGTGAACATCTGCCCTTCCCCAATGAGGTTTTATCTTTCTGCCTATGCTTCTGTCTCCTCTCCATCTGGTAGCATCCATTTCAGTTCTCAAGAAGCCTGGGGAAATAAAGCAGAACTGAGATTGTTCTGGAAACCCTGTAATTATTCCCATAACTGTGCACTGTGTGCTGGAATGTTTATGGCTCTGAAAGGAAAAACAGCAACAACAATAGCAACAAACAAAACATTGATCCTTCCCAAGACCAGGTTTCTCCACCCTATCAATGTCCAATGCAACTTTTGACAATTTTTACTTGGGATGGCAAAATCAAGCTTTCCCCTCCCTAAGAATAGAGGGCCTTTTTCTGCAGTCTATTTCTGCTTCCAGATAGGCTACAGACTTCTTCTTTTTAAAAATATATGAAGTCTTAGAATATGGGCCATCTAATGTTCCTAACAGGTACCACATAGAATCCCTAGAACCTGGATTTAATCTGGCCAATCTGGTCATATAGGAATCTTTGATACCACCCTCACAATTCTGGAAAAATCTCCATTGGACTCACTAGTCTGCAGAGAAGAAAAGGTGCTGAAGAAGGAATATTACAGCTCCCATTTAAGGACAAATACAAAAGTAAAAGGGAGGGGGAGAAAGGTAAAGAATCTCCAGCCCCTTTAAGACTAACTGATTTTTATTTTACATGAGCTTTTGTGAATACAAATCCACTTCATCAGTTGTTGCCACTCAGGAAAGGAGCTGCTAGATTACTTTTATTCCTACCTCCCACTTACACTGCACAGGCCAAGTGTGGCTGCTTTTGTGAGTGGAAATGGTTTCATTTTCAAAAGAAAACTGCAGCTGCTGTTGCCTCACTTGTGTCTCTTCCCTCTTTTTCTGCTTTATTCAAGGAAATTCCCAGGAAGGGAAGAAAAAAGGGAGGGGAGGAAATTGGCTTCAGTTGATGCAGGTTGCAAGTCTATGCTCAATTTGCATATGTCACAGATGATCCCTGCTTCTCTTTTCTGGCACCTCAGGTTGTGTGTGTGTGAAGAAACCATCTTTTTTTTTTAATTCCATCTGGCGCAGAGTAAACTCCCACTCCCTTTTGGTCCGCCACTGTAGCAGGCTGCTGGTACTGTAATACTATTTAGCCTGCAGTCTGCAGTGAAGGCAGATAGCAATTCTGGAATCCTTTTTCACCTCACAATGATGCCCCAGAATGCTTTGCCTTTTCTGTGATGACTCAGCACTATCTGTCTTCTGTCTACGTATGGGTTGAAAATGACTGACGACCTTTCTTTGTTGACATATGATAATTTTTATGTCTTTTTAAATAAATTTACATAAATATATAAATATACATAATATATGCTACAAAACATATTAATTAATTAGACTGATTAGTTTAGTCTTTATAGTTTTATGTTATAGAGATGATATAGATACTAAATATATACTGATTTGTTCTGAATACTGTATATGATATTAATGATATTAAGCATCAGATGTTAATGCAAAATGTATTTGCTTTACTATACTAGCACTTATATAGATTATTCTGGGTGGTTGATAACTGGAGTGGAAACCACTTTTTAATTATTTCTTGTTATTAGATTTTTGTTTTGTAATTGGTTATTTAATTTCGACCAAATACATTTGTTAGATTGTTAGACTGCTAGATTTTTTTGTTTATTTTTTAACATTTGTAGATAGATTAGTTCTTTACAATTTAATTTACTTAGAATTAATATAGGTAGTTTAATTTAGTTAGTTTAGTCTTGTATGTCTTATAAGTTTGCTGTATTGCTTGTATTGGTCATTTTATATTTGCTATTTTGTTTATTTTCCCTTTGTTCTTTCTGTTTTATATATTTAAAAATAAATATTAAAAAGAAAACTAAAAAAAGGAAGAAAAAAAGACTGCCCTCTGTCTAACACTTGTGTAACATTATTACATTTTTAAAAATGTGTTTGGACAGTTTTACTTCTGGCTGTTTTTAATTCTAGATTTTCATGTTTCCCTTATATCTTTCGATGTAATGTGGGAGATAAATATTTTAATAAATAAATAATGTTGTGTGTGAAGAAAGCAGTGGAAATGTAGATGAAAAATGTAGGAATAGTACGCACTATTTTTTGTTTTGATTTAGCTCAGTTCCAGAATGAATGAATAGGGGTTTTGTTAAAGATACAAATACAAAGAATTCATCTGTCCTTTCCCTTCTGCACTCATAGGCTAGAATCCTTCTGGTATCTTACAGAAACAAAAAGGTTCAAATCCTGTGAAAAGGTTTGCACATTTTTGTCCAACATGCAACATCTGCACTCATTTCAAACTCATTGAAGCAGAACTGCACACAGGTGACATTTCACATGTAGATGTTCATTGTTGATCTATGTTCGTCTGTTTGCCCTTCCTGAAATTGATGGTAGTACTCCTCCGATTATGTTCCTGGTTATTCACTTGTTTGTGCATTTGTTTGTTTATTCAGGTCCATGACATTGCCATTCAACACGAAAACTGAAAGTGACACAATCAAGAGATAATTCCACATGTGGAAATTTATGCTACACAACCCCAACATAGAATCTTGGCCATAAATTGAAATCCCCTGACCTATATCAAAGTGAAAAGAGCCTAGTTCCTAATTCCTGGAGAGAATAGCAGTTATAGCAGTTACATTTCTATACAGCTTATCAGTGCAAAGCACTTCCTAAGCAATTTACAATGTATTTTAGCTAATTGCCCCCAACAAGCTGGGTACTCATTTTACCAAGCTAAGGAAAGATGGAAAGCTGAATCAACCTGGAACCCTGCAGGACTGAATTCACAATGTTGTGGCCACAGTACCAAAATTTAACCACTGTGCCACCAGGGCTCATACCAGTTCCTTTCCTCTCTAGCTCCCTCTTTCTAAGCCAAAACTTTCTGAGCATAGCCCCTGCCTTACGATTCCTCACCCAGTGGTCTAAACCAATTAGTCCACGGTGCTTACATTTGGAAAGAGTATCATTACTTCGGCTCTGAAAATGATCCTGGATCTCTGCTTTCCTTCTACTGTATCAATGACAGTATTTCTTAATGCAGAAAAGCACTTGATCAAAGAGAAAAATTTCATAGCATTGTCCTGATATGGCTAGAACTTAGCTTCCTACCAAGACTGTTTTGAGACCTAAATCCCTTTCTGATACCACTGTTCTTCTCCTCAGGCTGTGGCACTTTATCCTGCATTTTTCCGATCCACTCCGTGTAAGGATGACAGAATCTGCTTCCACATGTCTCAGTGAACAGTTGACAGTCTGTGAACAATGTAATTCAATTCTCATATTTGTCAGTCAACACTGGGGAGGAAAAAGGAATCTATATGCCTGGCACCAAGAGAACTGTCAGAAACACCCAAGCCTTGCCTTTCAGAATGAAAACATTCACAAGTCATGGCTGAGAAAAGCCTGGGATAAAATATTTACACCCGACTGAGGAACCAAACAGGAACAATGTTTTATGAGTTATTGTCAGACTCAGTAGAGGAAGGTGCTCTCTACAATGACAAGGAACATCCAGAGATGACAGGCTCTTGCTGGATTCAGGCAGATAAACACTGATATTTTGTTCAACCCTGCGAAAAGCATATTTTCTCTTGCTAGGTCAGAAATGTGTTCCCAATTCACTCTCTGTTACTACCACCTCACATTTGACTGCTTGTTGTTATTGTTTCTGTTGTTGTTGTATACTTTCAAGTTTGTTTGTGGCTTACAGTGACCCTAAAGCAAACCTATCAATGGTGGGGTTCTGGGATTGAGAATAATACACCCAAGGTCACTCACTTGGTTTCCATGGTCAAGAGAGTAATTGAACTCTGGTCTTCCAGGGCTCTAGTCCAATGCTCAAACTATTACACCATGCTGGCTGCTTACTAACTGCACTAAATAATTTACCACTCCACTTTGGAAAATAAATTTATTGTGGCTGGCATCTTGCATTAGAGTTATGGATTCATTGCATAGATATATGGATCTGTAATTGTTCTATATTCACCTGTGGTACATATTCACAATTGTGGCACCACTCCTACATCTAAGCCATGGTGTGATGAGCCCCTTTCCACCCCTGAACCATATGATGAACAGAAATTTCTGCTCATTACGCCATGGTTTATGTATGAGAGAGGGCAAACTGCATCATTCTGAGGCACCTCACCTACCTGTGTCACAGGCCTCCATTGTACAGAGTACATTCCCTGAGTTAAGCTGGTTTCTGGGATTTGAATTAGATTTGTCATAGCTATGTTTATGTAGTTTCAAATGTGATATATGCTTATTCTGTTTATGTAGTTGCAAATATCATATAGGATCTCATTCTATTAGTGTCATGATAAACAATTTCAAAGATTGAAATTTAACATTCTGAATAGTGCAAATGAGAATGGTAGTCCATCTCTCTTTATTTATGTTTATTATATAGGGGATGGTAGACCACAACCCCAGGACTGCTTAGAGATATGGATCTGTAATTGTTCTATATTCACCTGTGGTACATATTCACAATTGTGGCACACTCCTGTCTCTAAGCCATGGTGTGATGAGCCCCTTTCCATCCCTGAACCAGTTGATGTTTAAATATTGTTATTTATTTATTGTTTAAGAATTTGAAGGGATTCCATGTTAAGGAGGGAGCGGGCTTGTTTTCCGCTGCTCCAGAGACTAGGATAAGGAGCAATGGATTCAAACTACAGGAATAAAGATTCCACCTGAACCTCAGGAAGAACTTCCTGGCAGTCAGAGCTGTCTGGCAGTGGAATATGCTGCCTTGGAGTATGGTAGAGTCTCCTTCTTTGGAGGTTTTTAAAGGCTGGATAGCCATCTGTTCGGAGTGCTTTGATGTGTGTTCCTGCATAGCAAGGGGTTGGGCTGGATGGCCCCTGTGGTCTCTTCCAACTCTATGATTCTATGACTGCATATGATCCATGGCCTAATTTCACAAGTGCTCGATTTGGTTAACTATTCACCCAAGCAACCTGTCCTTTCCATAGCAGCCTGCTGAACAGGGAGGAAGAGGAAGGAAAGAAGAGTGTTAAGTAGCTCACTTTTATTCTGGACCTGTCTCTCAGCAGCATGTGGCCCATCATATTACTCCCAAGAGAATGTGGTGCTTGGCAGAAAAATGGTTTCAATTCCCTATTTTTTTAAAAAAAAAAATCACATGTATTCAAAAGAGTCTGAGAAATGATTCCTGGCATGGCTTGATCAAAATCTTGAACCATTGTGTGGCTGAAAACTCAATTTGTGGAAAATTAAAATAGGAATCAAAAATAAAAGTGTGAATATCATCTTGTCCTTTTGTAGATCTATCATGTGAGCACATCGAATATATGGTGTATAGTTCTTGTCATCACACATGGAAAAGGATAGCGTAGAACTGGGAAAGGTGCAGGGGAAAAAAAGCAACCAAAATTAACAGGTCTCTGTAGCAACTCCTCTATAAGGAAAGGTGTTAATGTTTAGGGTGGTTTAGCTTTAAAGGAAAAAGTGAGTTAAGGACAGACATGATAAAATTAAATATAGTGGGGAGGAAGAAGCTTTATTTCTCATATCCTAGAATCCAGGGTCATCCACTGAAGTTGAATGGTGGGAAATCCAGAACTGATAAAAGTAATTACTTTATATAGTGCATCATTAAACTTTGCAATTCAATGCCACAGCATATAGTGATGGTTGCTAACTTGGACAGCTCTGAAAGAGATTAGATGCACTCATGGAAGGCAGGACCTAATCAGGATGGCTGGCTATATATCATATCCAGTTGTAGAGGAAATATGCCTTTGTGTGTGAATTTCTAGAAAGCGCAAGTCCAAAGGTGCAGTTGCACTCATGCCGTGCTGGCTTTTCATAAGCAGCTGTATGGCCATTATGAGGGCAAAATGGTAGATGAGAGAAGAATTTGGTTTGATTCAACACAAGACCTCTGATGGCCTACTTGTAGTGAAGAGACAGGAAGAAACCATATAATGGAAAACTCTAGAAGATCTTTCTATACATAGATGACTGGAGAGACATTGAAACAAAGCATTGGCAGAAAAACTCACAAGAGTTTATGGATGTTTAAGAAGAATATTATAGATGTTAGGGAGGAATAAAGCTTTTCTGGATACATTTCCATGATATAGTGTTACCATGCTGTACACCCCCACTCCAAGATATGATTCACAATGGACATTATTTAATGGGCAAAAAAATATAAATGATACACTGTTATGGCTGAAAGCCATGCTGGCAAAGAAGACTGACTGAACACATGCAAAAGAAGGTCAGATGGGACCTCAGGGAATGGTCAGGTCATAAGTTAACTGAGGATTAGTCAAAGAAGGTGGTCTTCTCAATAGCCCAAACCTAGAAGTACATAGCCACCGAAACAATGCTCTCTGACTTCCTCCCTGCTGAACTTCACCCTTTTGTTCCCCCACCTGCCCAGACATTAAGAAGTTATCATGATTCCCATCAGTGCTTTGTCACCTAATGCTAAGATCATTAGCCAGCTCCGGACCCTTTTGTCTGCTCTCCCAGGGAGCCATTTACACCTTCTTCTTCAAGAAAGAAAAATTGTATTTAAACCCTAGCTCAAGGCCAGACATTTCATAGTACACTGGACACAGGTCATCATTCTGCCACTCAGATACTTCTTCTTGTGCTGCCCTCAGACCCTTAGTCTGAGCCACATTACTTTGTCTCTTCTCTGTAGGATAGGTAAATATCGGCCACTTCCTCCCAATTTCTTGTTATCCAATTTTTCCCTCCTTTCCTTAGGTTAGTCTTGTGTGGTTGTGAGACTGCTTGAATCTTGCATGTGTTTGTGATATTCACCAATAAAAATATTCTTTTGACCTCCAACTGGTATCCCTGCATTAGTACTGGTATACATAGGTGGAAAGATCCTGAAGGTTACCCCCTCTTGCAGGCTTCCCTTTGAGCTAATAATTCTCCACTGTTCCACAGAGGTATTGGCATTGCAAGTGGACCTCTGAGTCACCCACCTTTTGGGGTAACAACTCCTTTTTTATCTTTTCAAAGAAAACAAATTATTGTTATGGATCTTCAGGTAAACTGAAAGAAAAATCTGGAAAAACACATTTTAACACACAGACACAGACACATACATATTTATATGAATGATATGTCAAAAAATCACTGAAACTTAATCTTGTCTGGAATGATGAATTGTTATGTTTCTATATATTCGTGTTTACTGCTACTTGTCAATAATGAATAATGGCTGGTATCCTGTACTGCAGTTATACATTTGTAAATTACAAATCTGTAATTGTTCCTCATTCAGTAATACTGTGTATTTACACTCATTGTATTATTGCCACAGTTGCAAATATGCCCTCCCTCCATCTTCCTAAACAGTCAGCAGTCTCGCTGAATTATGGAGGTCTATTCAGCTAGAGATTAAAGCTTAGGAAGATGACATTGCCAGCCCCCTCCTGCCAGACAGCAAGGCTGCAATGAGGAATTGCAACAGAGGACAATCAGAGGCAGGATCCCCAATACAACTTTTCATTGCAGCCTTACTTGCTGGAGGGAGGGGGCTGGAAACGTGTCCCATCTCCAGCCAAATAGACATCCATCACTTAATGAAGCTGCTGGCTGTTATGGTAGGTTTGGGGAGCTGGGCTATGAGATATTACTTAGTTACAGATTTTACTTAGTTATAGCTACGTAACTAAGTTGGCAATATAGGATAACAGAGATTCTAAAAATTAAAACAAAAATGGTCCTTCTTACTTTCTTAATTTTAGCCCTGAGTAGGAGCACAAAAGACATTCCTGCTATTATATGAAGTCTTGTATAACAAAACCTAGTACTAGACTTCCTGCTGTGCTGTGGCACAATGTGCCAGGGACTGTGCTAGGAACACAAGAAAAACTGAATACGGGAAATAGAGAGTGTAATATTTAAACTAAGGTGAGCAATAAACAGATTTTGAGAATAATCTTGTGCAGGAGGTTATCCAAATGGAACAATGTCTCTGCCTTTGAAGTTTTCTTTTTCCACCCCCATCAAGGAACACTCTTTTCTTAAGGCAGAACCAGGCTTTCCACGAATGAAAGAACCTTTCTGTTACTAGAAAGGTACTTTTGGATTCCAGTCCCCATGTATAAAGACCATCAATTCTTTTTACATTATTATTTTGTTTTTTGCTTTATATTTTCATTTTATTTATTAACTCAATTCAATTTAATTTATACCCTGTGTTTCTCTTGGGCTACCATGCCTGACTTATGAGGGAACAGGTGAGGGCTCTCCCCATGGTGACAGCAAGGGTAGGTGAGCAGTCAGATGTACACTTCAACATGGCTGCTTTTGCATGGTGGCTACCAATCAGATGGTACTTTCTGCATCAGTGGTGGCCATGTTCAGCCTCCATCCAGCACCTCCCACTGATGTGTCTGGTTTATGCCATATGGTGATGGTTCTGGCCACTGGCACTGTTCTGTGGGGCCACAGCAAATCCTCTCCCAAGGGACTGTGAACAGCTGGAGATTCAGTGCCCTCCCTGTAGGACAAGGCATTGCTCCTGGGGCATCAGTTGCTGAGGTACATGTCTGGAGAAATGGCTTACAACACTGCTCACAAAGAAATCAGGTGACTGATTGAGCATGTGTGTGGGCAGCTCCACTGTACTGGCTGCCACTCCCATGATGCCTCTAACTCTGCTACAGTGATAGTGATCATGTCAACTATGCTTCACAATATGGCTGTGCTGGATGCACTTCCTGGCCTTGAGTGGCCAGTATTCTGCCACCTGAGGTTCAGTGTCCATACAGGCAGCCAGGAAACAAAGATAGTTTGCAATTCTAGTTCCAGCAGCAGTCACCTTGCAGGATGGCATTGTGCAGATGTACTTCCAGCTGGTGGTTGAGTCACCATGAATCTCGTTTTGTGTGTACAGTGCCTCCTCATCCCCCTGTTCTTTGATGATGGTGGCAAGATGAGCATTGGGGGCCCATAGCACATCAATGCCAATCCAAGTCAGTCCTGGTGTGCACTGGTCACTTTGCTCATTCTGCTATGTAGTTATGTATCAGTAGCTCTCTACTGGATATGAACATTTTGCAACTCTACAATCCAAAGTCCCACACATGTAGGTCTATTGGTGAAGATGCTACCCCAACAGGTTTCTGGCAATTAAATTAGCTATCATGTTAAAATAACTCATACTTTACAACAGCATAAAATCATTTTGAAAACTTAACAATAAAGATAAGAGTGCATCACACTTTTTTTTAAAAAAAACCCTGCATATCCAGTTTACTTCCAAATGCCCTCCCAAAAAAACCCAATAAAACCTCCAAATCTGACAGAAAAGGATGCAATACTTAAATAAAAAAATAAAAGTTTAAGAATAAGAGCACCAAAACATCAGTTACATTTTTTGTAAAAAAATGCATTAAAATATAGCCTTATGCAGAAAGTTAGCATAGTACTAGCGAGAAAACCTGACAACGTAACTAGAATATATTTATACTTCCCATGATATCCTGTCATAAGTACGAGGAAATATTTTGCTACAAGGAGAGAGGGGAAATATGACAAGGAGGTGTTACGTTCAATGCTGTTCTGCACCTGCCATAACAGGAGGTTTAGATTTATGTAAATCTTCTGCAGAAGTTGTATCATGTGAAATGATAATACATGTGAAACGAATTTAGCAGGTGGGAGAGAAAAAAAGCACAAGATCCATGTATTTCATCAGAAATGTGGCATATTTTGCCAGTTGCACAGATATATAAACGAACAGAAATCTTGGACTGATCATTGATTGAGAGCTGCCAGACCAGCTGGGAAGTGTGAAATTCCCATTCTGGAGCCATCCAGGAAATATTTAGAAACCATCATTGCTGTCTTCTGTAGGAAATGTCATCTCTCAGAAGGGTGGCGTTTTGGAAATGCAGTGAATGTTTACTTGTGTCGAACAAGATGGGCAGGGGGGAAAAAATCAATTACAGAGAAATGTAACAGGATGTACACTTGAGGAATTCTCCTAAAAGGTACTGCCAGTTCCTCTCTATTGGTTCCATAATGTTACTGTGAATCTGAACCATATGTAGAACATAGAAAAGCTGCACATGATCAAGTTCTGCTTTTCTGGATGTTTGGTAATAATTCACTTTAATCATGTGACTAGTGACTTGGTGACTTGTGGTGTCATGTCAATAGGGACATAATCTGCTCTGGGATTTAGTCTGATTTTTAAAAAAGAACTAGCTAAGGTGCATGAATCCTTTCCCTAAAAGAGGTTCAGTTCTTTGGAGAACTTCTTTAAAGTTTGGATTAAAACACTGAGCAGATTAATCACCCATGAGCATTAAATACATTGGGAATCACTGCCTCAGAGGAAGATAGATAAGAGAGAGAGAGACAGAGACAGAGAGAGAGATATGATAGATTAGATAGACAGACAGACAGACAGACAGACAGACAGACGGACGGACAGATGGACAGACAGATGGACGGACAGATGTCTTCATGTGATCCATAGGGGAAACAAACAATTTCTTTTCCTTAAATATCAAAAATGCATAAAATTCTAGAATAAGATCCAGGAATGTACTCATCTACTACCTTTTCCCCCTCCTCTTACTCCATAATTAATTCAACTGTTGTTGCTTTTTCCTGCTCACAAGGGATTGACCAAAAGCTTGCTAAGAATAACATAATTATTTAGCGACCAATTCTTCCCTTTCACCAGAAGATCGGGTCTAGAACAGGTTCATTCTTATGCGAAAGGTACATGAGTAGGAAGACTACATTCGAAGGCATAGTACAGGTGAGCCACATGGGAAGAGAAACAGGATTCTTGTCCTGTTCCATTGGAGTGAACACTTTTGCCCCATTTGATGTTCCCTCATGAAAAAAATAAAAAACATTACAAAGGGGGATTTTCTAAAGGGGGAGAAATGTTTATTAAAAAATTCTTTCCTCTTTGGAGTCAGCCCTAAAAGAGGTATAAAATTTAACAACTGATAAAGGAATCAGAGTACCAAAAATGCTTTCCAAATAACCAGATTTCTCTCTTGAAACATGTCATTATTTCACAAAGCAGAGTCATAAATTATTATGGAAATTCTCAGAGCTGGAAGTATGCAGTATTATTTTTTAATCTAGAGAAAAGAAATAATCTTGCTTTTCTTTCTTATATAGCTTTTTTTTTTGTTAATTTGTAGTTTTATATACAATTAACAACATACACATAATTTTAGAGATGATATGAACAAATGTATAACTCTTTGACTCAGCAATACCTGTCATCATTTTATGCTTCGATGCAACATTAATAAATTCCTTGTATTATCTGTCCTTGTATTTCCCTGGTTAATGTAATTTATGACAGGATCCCATTCATCAAGTATGCTACATTGACACCTACCATTTTTTATTTGTGTGCCGTACACATTTACTTTCACCATTTTAATGGATTCTAAGGCTTTTAGGTACTACACATTTTTAAAAGATGAAATCACCTTTGCTTCCCAGTGCCTTGCATATACAAGTTTGGCCGTCACTAGATGATTTAAGACAACTGCTTGTTTATCTCACAACACAGCTCTTTACATTATTTAACAAAGGCACCACTGAGTCCTTTGGTACAGCATTGTGTATATCCTTTCTTCACGGACCATTTTCAATATTTTTCACCTGGTGGTTACTTTTTTTCACTACAGATTTGTAAATTCTCTTTTCCCTGTTGGACATTATCAGTGTTGGCCCTCTAAACAAGAGGTGGCCAGAAGTCCACTTCTTATCCGAGGGCACCAACATTTCTGCCATGTCTTAACTTAGCCTGACTGTAGCAATTTTGCTGTACTTCCTTCACAGCTTCATGCCTTTCAATGCTTGGGTATTAGAAAGGGGAACTGGCTGGGAACCAAGGTTGTTCAAGAGACTAGTACAAGCTAGAGCATAAGAATGGTATCTGTGCAGGAAAGTGTTGGGAAGGGTAAAAGGTATTTAAAAAAATGAAACTGCTTGTTCATCCTCAGTTCTGGCAAGGACATTGTGTTATGCTAAAATGTGGGTGACTCAGGGCTCTACCCATGATGCCAGTACCTCTGTGCAAAGATGGGGAATATTAAATTAGGAGGCCAGAGAGAGGGAGAGAACCTAGTAAGATCTTTCTACCAATGTTTATTGGGTCTTCCCAGGGAAGAACCAGCCAGAGATTCAAAAGTGAGTTCAAATGTGTTTTGGGGAATTGATTAAACGTGGAAGAGACAATCAGTCACACACTCACACAAGGCTAACTAAAGGGAAAGGGAGGAAAAGTTTTTAGAGATCAAGAATCCTGGTGTAATGGATAATATTTACTGGTCTTGGAGAGCAGCAAAGAAGCAGTGATGTGGCCTAGACTCATGCCTAAGGACAGTACTTGTTCAGGAATTGGAATGACAGCGTGGCTACCAGTAAGTGAAGTATTGCATTTAACTGGCTAAAACAGAGGGTTTTTATATCTGATTTCTGCCTGGAGGGCAAGGATGTAAATGGTGGGAAGTTCTCCATCATTATTGTCTGAAAGCAGAGCACTTATGGCTAGCTTAAGCCTAATATCTCTAGAGTTACCTGGTGATTTCCTGTCTATGATCTGGCTACGCCTTCAGAGTATTTCTGAACTACTTTACAACACATGTGTTTGGCCAGAGTCTTCCTGTTGCCCAGCTTCTTCATCCAGTCATATCAGGGTATATTTTATATGAACATTAATTAATATATGTTGCCAATCAAATCATATTCCACCAATTAAACCATATTAAGATGTAGGGGTGTACAGCCTGGTAACAGTTGTCTGTGTTCCAAACTTAAACTTTAATAAATGCTTTCAGGACATAGCCATGAACACTGCTTATTGAGGTAGGTCAAGAAAAAACATTACACTTGTGTTTTTGGAAAAACAGGTAGGGTGGCATCTGTCAGTGTCTTCTGAATACATAAGTTACCTTAGCCATATGGCTGGTTTTTGGTTTGTTTGTTTGTTTGTTTCTGATGTGTAACGTCCATATCTTGTTGGAGAATATGAAAGTGGAGTTATGCCTATGGTGCCCTTGTACATTGGTGTGCATTGCATATTGTTAATTCATTGTGTGCTTGCATAGGGTTGCACATTGCATTTCCATGTCCAATGCAGATTTTCTGTAAGGAAGTGGTGTTTAAAATTCAGTTTAACAGTTTACTATTCCATATAAAACATTCTAGTTAATTTCTACTATTCTTTCAGCAATTTCACCCTAGAAATACAAATATATATTTTAAGAACAAATACTTTAAGTAGAAATCATGACTGAGAACCTACATCACAAATATAGTTACACAGGCATAACTACATATCATCCCCTGACCTCCAAACCAACCATAACAGCCAGCAAGTGCATTAAAAGATGAAGGCCAGAAGTGACAAACAGAAGCAAGACCCCTGTTACAACTCCTTGTCACACCAGAGATTCCTGGCAGGAAGACGCTGTAAACATCATCTTCCTGCACTGTAATTGATAACAGAAGCAGACCTCCTTTGCTCAATGCAACTGCTGGCTGTTAAGACAGGTTGGGGTAGGTTTGGGGGCATTAGAATCATAAACATGAATGCTAAGCACTTATGAATATGTAAGTCTAGCTTAAAAATTCATAACTGATCATCAGGATGTCAATCATTATTTGAATTGCATTTATTATCCTGAGTATTGAAATAAACATTACAGCCAAAATCAGGCCTTTACTTTCTATTTCTTCATTTATAATATTGGCAGCTTCCCACTAATCCTGTTTATTAGTTTTACAAAAATATGAAACACAATCAGGCTTCCACATTTGCCAGTTTGACTTTTGCAGATTTGATTATTTACAAGTTTCTTCAAACCCTGCCTCATCCATTTCAGGTGCTTCTTTTATGAGGGAAATGTCCCTCTCAGTGGTTTGGATCAGGCACTTAAAAAACCCACTTCTAGTTCCTCTTCATCTCCACCAGCCACTTCCTGGACAGCTAAGGGTGGCTTGCAGCCTGATTTCTCAGCACCACAAACCCTCTCCTGATGCCCTCCCATACCCGAGGATGCAGATGGGTGAGACAGAGGACATATATGGCCACCATGCCAGCCCACCCCCCTTATCTCTCCTTTCCCTAACCTGTTTTAGACCCAGGGGGCCCATTCCTCCCACCATGCCCTTGGCCCTCTTCCAACACACATTTTGATATTTGTGATTTTTCCACTTTTGTGAGGGTCCTGTGCCCTTACCCTAGTGAATGTGAAGGGCTCACTGTAGTAAATGATGAGAAAAACTATGTATAAGGAACCCAGAATCTCTCTCTCTCTCTCTCTCTCTCTCTCTCTCTATATATATATTTTAAATTAATCTGACACAGAGAGAATATTATGAAATCTGTTCATTCTCACATGCTAGAACAATATAAAGATTTACACCCAAATCTTGTTAATGGCCCCTATTAATGAAATATTGTGTTCTTTTATGACTAATTTTGCTCCAACTTCATGAACAACATCCAGTTCTCCCCCAAACATGCTCTTTTCCTCTCTCTCTCTCTCTCTCTCTCTCTCTCTATATATATATATCCTGGAGACTCCAAAAATATATTCCATGCATTTGAAAAAGTGGATTGAAGCCTTATTGTGGTTCCCTCAGCTTTGCTTTTTTTTCCACTCTGTTTTTTAAAAACTGTTTTAAATCAGATTTTTTTAAAAAAACAACAACAACAACACAAGCCTTTACTTTCTTTCCATCCTATTTTTGAAGAAATGAAGTGAATGTTTTGATAAGTTCTCGGAACAGAATGAAATTGTCAGTAATCTGCAGTCATTTCCTCAATTCTGTAGGGCGAAAATATGGTGTAACCACTTCCCATGTAGCTTTTAAAGATGAAGAGCCTCTTAGGATTTTTTTTTAAAAAAAGAACTGAAATTTATTACCACGAACAAGGATGAATACACAGGGAATCAAAGCCAAAATTTAAGAGTTATATGTTTAGACTGCCAGGATGGACAAATTTTCCAGTTTCACCTTTTCCCATATTCATTTAAATTCAGTTAAATTTATGAAGGCCTGCACAAATTTTTAGAAAGCTATCATTTTAAAAAATGACTGGATGAAATGCTCACCAAGTTGTCCTCCTGAGCCAATGATACAACAGCTGTTGGCATGATAGACAGCCTTGGGTTGAGTCACACTACATAACTATAGCACTTTGATGACACTTTAACTGCTATGGCTTCATCTTCTGGAATTCTACTGTATCTGAAGTATGGTGATGTGCTAGAGCTCTCCGGCAGAGAATATTAAATACCTCATGAAGCTGAAGGGCTTGGAATGCCGTAGGCTGCAGCCATGCAAGCTGAAGTGGTATCAAAATGCTATCATTGTGTGGTGTAAAAGAGACCCTGTTCCACCTCTGACTTGAGACCAGGGCTACAAAAAAAGAACCTGAAGTGATTCCACCAGGTGACACATAGCTGCTATAACATGTTATATTTGACAGTTAATCTTCTTTCTTTCCTTTATAGTCTTTCTGCACTGTTCCTCTCACTCCCCTGTTTCTGAAGGTATTGGCTTTGGGTAGCACTCTTTTAACCCATCTCTAATTAATACTTCACCTAATCTTCTTATAATACTGCTAATTGCTCACAAACAGGCCATTTAATCAACACTGTGCTAACAGGGAGGGCTTTGTTCCTCATACACTTTAGTGCTCTGACACGGGGCAAACTTTGGCAAGCCCATCCCAATTGCTTTGTTTCCATGCAATTTAACACAGAGACATTATTTTCTCATAAGAGGTGCTCTGCATTTTTACTACTAATGAATAAATTAACTAAAAAGGTTAATCTGTCTATGTGTTTATGAAACATTGTGCAAATTGCTCTCAATATAAGAGGTTTAATGGTAATTGAAAATCATTGAAACCGCAGAGCATTTCACTTCATTTTCAAGAAAAAAATGAAAATAAAATGACACTAATAGGGGTGTGTGTGTGTGTGTGTGTGTGTGTGTGTATAGGCAGATGTGTATGTCTGAATATGCGAAAATATCAGACAGGAGGTAGTCGGAGTCACTAGGCTATGTTCTGTGGAATTTTCAAAGGCTCCACCGACTCGTTTAATAGCAGAGCAATCATTATGAAAATAATTAATGTGATTAATATTATTGTAATAAACACCCAAGTGAGCAATAATGTTCTGCCACTTATTAAACAAGTTTGTCATCCTGATTTCAAGCAGAGATGAACTTAGGATGCACACTTCCTTTTCTAGCAGAGTGGCAGCCTCCATTCCAGTTCAGAAAAGGGAGAGAACATGAAACTCCTGCTAAGGCTGTGATCTGAAGCACACTTCCCCTTGAGGTAATATGACTTCAGATAAATCTATAAAAATGAGCTGCCTCATATAAAACATCTTCAGCATGTGGAATATAGAGAGGATGCTCTCTGGCACTATATGAGTAGATTGCTTCAGAAATAGATACTCTGGGGCTAAACCTTTAGGTTACTTGTATGTGCAAAATACTAAAGGTGAAATCTTCTGCGGGTAGTTTGATAGACCAGGGGAGGTTGTTGGTAGGAGGAATGCAATGTACAAAGCACATGCAAGAGGAACACCTGAAAGAATATAGAGAGAGATTGGATGGTTATTTATGACCTTACTCATTAACAACATGGTAAGAACAAAGTTAACTCATCATGATTAATTGAATCCTAAGGATATATAAATCTCATTTTTTCTTATTCTTGATGTAAAATGGTCTCTTGATGCATGAAGACACTCAATGAAGAATATGTTCATGGCTTTTTTTTCTGAACTAGTCATTTTGTGTATTTGTAAACAACTTTTTGGGTCACCACAAGATTTTTCACACTTCAGACATTTTGTCCTGTGAAATATTCATTTGTATGTTTTAAAATCACTTTCAGTGCAAAAAAGACCATGCATTTAGCACTGTGTTCTATGCAACAAACCATGGGATTTTTGTATAAACATCCAATTTTTTGTGTGTGAAAATGGAATGTTTGAAAAAAAAATCCTAAAATGTGAATCATCACTATATCTAGGTAGATAGATAGTTAGATAGATAGATATAGCTATAGATATAAATATAAACCTCATGTAATAGTGCCCATTGGGAAAAACTTACTGAAATAATTCATTCTTTCATATGAGAATGAAATTAAAAAGATATGCATCACTATTGCATCCATATGAGTCTTGAATTTAACCCCCAGCACTAAGGCCACAGAAATCTCTTAATGAGCACGTAGAGTTTCAACAAGAGTTGTATTCTTCATACAACATGGGATTCTGGGAGAAAAAAAACACCTCCTGCAAACCTACACATCTGTTTGAAAAGATTAATCTCTATCTAGGTTCTCTGACCAATAAAATATTAGCATAACTCTAGTGGATTCTGTTTCCCACAAAATACTAGAACTCTTGCAACATTAGCTCTCAGGTTATTTTGGAAATCCCTTACTACAGAGCACAGTTTTTATTTGCTCCTCTTTCAAATTTAAGCATTTCTTTCTTTCTTTCTTTTTTTAAGTTCCATGTTTGGTAACTAATTGCTTAGGGACAATTTTAGTAGTGCCTTTTTGACTGCAAGACAAAATCTAATTCAGGGAGCAGAAGAAGTGAATTCATATTTTAATCATTAAAACTACTGACAGCAGCTTGTTGAGATTAGTGCATTGCTGAAATCACCATGAAACCCATATAATGAACACTTTAATGATGTTACTCATGTTTGATGCTGGCTATTATTCCACAAAAACATGGAGTATCTATGCTGAATACCTACCGATGCATGAATCTGCCCATTTGGGATTTGTTCTCTTTTTCATTTTTTCCACCATTAAGTTCATTTCCTTAAATTTGTACAACTTACATTTAAAAATGATGCTGCTTAAAAAGTACCCATTTTGTGCATGTTTCCCTGGATGTATACATTTTCATGTGCGATTTTGCCTTACACACTGTTGCAAGCGATTTTCCTTAATATTATGGGGGTTTGCATGCCATTTTCTGTAGTAAACACATTTTTATCCATGTTTTAATTGGCAAATGGCTTAACAAAAGTCAAAGAAGTACAAATATTTAAGTGTCACTTTGTTCTCATTTGCGTATTGGTTCAGGATGTGTGAATTAGACAAGGGCCCTTTTTGCACAGCATTTGCCATGCGAAAGGGCGCCTGGAGTGTCGCAAGATTGTGAGAAGCGATCTGCATGATGTAGTCACAATTGTGCGATGCTCTAGGGTAGGGCAGGTGCTGCTCACACACTTTTTCATTTTTGGCTTTCAGTCAAAAATGATGACTGATCGTGCATTGCTCCAGGGTCCTGTACGCACTTGCCGTGCTTGCGGAGCCTCCGAAGCCGTGGCGGTTGTGCTTCCTGCCCCAGCACAGCCTGGGAAACTCCCAGGCTGCACTGCGGAAGGAAGAGGTGGGACTCTCGCACTGCCTACTCAGGAGCAGGCAGCTCATGCGGAGCTGAAGCAGCAGGGACACAAGAGCCTCTCACTGGAGGCTGCTCATGCAATCCCCGCACCCCAGCGCCGAAAAAAGGTAAGCTGCGGAAAGAGTCTAGTTTGCAATGAAATGTGAAACGGATTTATCCCATTCCTAACTTATTCTTGCTTCATCCTTCTCCTACATGGTCATGCTTCCTCTACCTATTACCTCAAAAAAAAAAAATGGAATAACACTTTGACCTGTTGTATTATTGAGAGAGAAAGAGGCTATGATTTATTCAAAATTATGTGGTTTCACTTCTTCAGATCTGAATTAGTGATAAGAAACTGCAAGCTAAATTCTCCCATTTAAATTAGTTAGACTTCACATGCTTATCTTTGGCTGCACCATTCCCCAATTCTTGCTTAAAATCCCAAGTAAGGAATACCTTTTCAGCATAGAATCATAGAATTTTAAAATCATAGAGTTGAAAGAGACCAGAAAGGCCACACAGTCCAACCTCCTGCCATGCAGGAATACACAATCAGAGCACTCTCAGCAGATGGCCACTCAGCCTCTGTTTAAAAATATCCAAAGAAGGCAATTCCACCACACTCGAAGGCAGTGTATTCCACTGTCAAATTTCTCTTACCATCAGGAAAAACTGGCAGGGTCAGAGGTCACATTGGGAAATAGAATCCCAAATGTAGTGAATCTCCTAAACTCACCGGAAGTGCAGCCTTGTGAGAACATTACTTTTGGGATAATATATGCAGTGGTTAATTAAATCCTTATAAAAAAAATAAATGTGCAATTATGAGGACTCATTGATCCTCATAAACAGAGCTAAATAGTTCAATGTAATCAGGTTTTCAACAAATGCAATAAGGTAAAGACACACTTATTGCCTCTGCTGGTGATTTTGATCACCATATGAGCATGTATCACTTCACCACAATGTGCCCTTGACTTAAATTTGACCAGAGAGAAAACGGTATAATGCAAAATCTGCAGGTAATAATTTATACACCAAAGGTATATTTGGATGAAGGCATATGTAAAATTACTTGTTTTTATTGATATCTTTGTTTTTATTATGTAGATTGTTTTAGTTTTGGATAGTTTTATAAAGTGTCAGTTATGTAACTCTGCTTCAGGTATAAAGGCAAGTTAGCTGAGTGGCAGAATGGTTCCTTGTTTGTCTTGGGTGTTAAACAAGGGAAGTGGGTCCTTGACACATCTGCTGTACTTTGTGCTGTATTTTCACAGTCTTCTGGCTAGGATGGACCTTGGAGGCACCATTTTACAGTAGTTCTACTTCTATCTCAAGGGCCAGTTTCAGAAGATGACATTTGTAGTCTAACCCTTTAGCCTTATTAGACTTTATGGTGGCATCAGATCCCATCATACTTAAAGCTTTTGTGGAACCATTCAAACCATGTGAGTCATTTACCAGAAACTGACAGTGTCAGACAACTCCATCCCTGTGTACAAGTTGTCAAGTTTCAAAGCACCCAGTGGATATTCAGAGCTGTAACTGAGTATCCACAATTCTATCTCCCCCATCCCCATGCTTTTTAACATTGATATGTGAAAGATGGGGAACTTATGTCCCTCCAGATGATATAGATCATTGCTCCCACAATCCCTTACCATTGGCCATGGTGGAGGAAAACTACGGGAGTTGTAGGCCAAAACATCTGTAAAGATAAAGGTTCTCAGTTTCTGACCTATATAAAATTGGTAGAGAGGGTTGTTTGAGGACATGGTTGTTTGAGGCTGAGTGTTACCAGTATTTTTTTTCATCTAAGGGAAGCTGTGATGATCTTGAACTGCTGCATGAACACAGTTGTGGTTGAGATGCAGGAAAATGAATTGTGGCTTAACATAGGGAAGACAGAGGTGCTGCCAAAGCAGTAAAGTCTGGGAAAGCTAGCACTCTCCTTGAAGCTTTGTTCCTGAATGTTCAAGTGATATCTGTATATAGTAATACCCTTGCATAGCTATAACTGATAGATCAACTACACACTGGCTTGGAAAAAGGCAGATCAAACCTGCCATGATTGTACCCAGATCACATTACTACAGTGTCCCCTACATAGGGCTGCTCTTAAAATAATTCAAAAAGCTTTAGCTAGCATAAAACCAGATTATTGGCTGGGATATGTTTTGTGGAATGCATCTGGCTTCTGATTCATTTCTTGGCACAGTTTAAGGTGCTGGTGATATTCTCTAAAAATCTAAATTGTTTGGAGCTTGTGTATTTGAAGCACTGTTTACTTCTATGTAAGTCTGCTTGCAGTTTACAATCATCATCAAAGGCCTTGCTATATACTACCTTGTCTTCAATGGCACGGTTGGCTGTGCTAGTGGCTATTAGTTTGGGTTGCTTATTCCTGCTTGAACCATGGCCCAGTCCTCTTTGGTTGGGAATCAGGACATGGTCTTTCCAGTAACTGCAAAATAGCTGCAAATTATCTTTTTCAGGCAACCCCATCCAGTTTTCAGGTTAGGTCTGAGAATCCTATGGTGCTTCAAATGACATTATAGTCCCCAAGTGGCCAGAGATGATTGAAGTAGAATCTAGGAACATCTGATGGGTTTAAGGTTTGCCAGGCCTACATTAGGTGAATGGTCAAGGCATTGTCACATTGTCAGTCATTTAGAATTTTTTTACTTTGTAGTCAGCTCTATAATTCTGTATTCTTCTCTAATATTATTAGAATGTTGTTGCCTATTGTTGATGTTCTACATTGGCAACTTAGGTGTGCATATATAGCTTTGTATACATAAGGATGCATAACTTGTTATGAGTTAGAATTGGTAAATATTAATTGCAAGTAAACTTTGATGCATCAGAAAGGGAGTTTCCTTTTGCCATAATGTGCCCATGTGCAAGGTAGGGCAATATGCAGTTCCTAGACCCATTGTCCATCTTGGAGAAATCAGGCCTCATTTTAAAATAAAAGATGGAATGTTCTCACTGTAAAACCCCTCTTTCCTGCTGACAAGGAAATGGCTCCTTGGGAGAACAATCAGTACTTAACTGACTTGTACACTTCCATTGAAAGGTAGCCCTGCAAAACTTGTCCACACTGGTATAACTCCTATTGTAAGTTAAAGTACATTGTGTAGAGATGTTGGAAAATCCCATCCAGTTCTGAAAGAGAGCAAATGGCTCTAGCCAACTAGCTTTGTCCTATGAGTGTGAAACCTATTGTTTGCATCTCCTCAGACTACTTAAATGTCATTACCATTACCCTGAGGGTAATGATCAGAAGGTAACTTCACCTTAATAGCCAAAAGCCAAACTAGGTGAAGGAGGACTGTTCATTTGGTGGCTGGGATGCAAGGATGATGACGTTTCCAACCTCCTTCTGCCAGCAAGTGAGACCGTGGCCCTTTCCGCTGTTTACCTGCTTCTGGCGTGGGCACACAGGGATCATGTGAGCAGCCTCTTCCAAGAGGCACTTGTGTCTCCTCTGCTCCTGCTCCACAGTAGCTGCCTGCTGGCTGGCAGGCAGCGTAAGTGTTCCACCTCTTCCTTCCACAGTGCAGCTGGGTACTTTCCCAGGCTGCACTGGGGGAGGAAGCACAAGGGGTGTGTCTCCAGAGGCTCTGCACAGATGGTAAGTGCATGTGGGGCTCCAGAGTGACATGTGATCGTGCATCATTTTCGGCAAGAAGCCAAAAACGATATATTGTGCGATCAGCGCCTGCTGGCCCCAGCAGCATCACGTGATTGCAAGGACATCATGTGGACCAATCCTCGCAATTGCACAATGCTCTGGAGGCCCTTTCACATCAGAAAAGGCATGCAAAAAGGGCCTGTGGCAAGGATTTCTGACAGGGGTCCTACTTCTGATTGTTGCAGTCTCGCTTTCTGGTAGGAGAGGGTTGGAAACATCAACTTTGCATTCTGATCACCAATTGAACAGACCTCCTTCACCTAATCCAGCTGCTGTCTGCTAAAATGAACTAGGGGGCATTTACAAAGTTTTGCAGTAAGCTTTCAAAGTCTTACTGAATCCTAGCTAGGGATATGTAACTCTAGGTTAAAAATCTGTAACTGTGATAATGAATGTCAGGAATTTTTTTTTTATTTATTTTCAGTCTATGTTCTAAGTCACCATAGGGGCTTTATATTCTAGAAGAGAGTTAATTAAAAAAAAATTTAAAAAGAGAAAAATATTCTTAGCATCAGTCAGATTTTTCACCTCATTTGCAAATGTTGTACTCTGAGTACTTCAACTACTCTCATACTTAGGAACATAGGAAGTTTCCTTACATCATGTTTAATAGTTGTCCTTTCCTCTCAGTACTGTCTACTTCGTCAAGCACTAGCACACTATAGGCTCTTAGATATAGGTGGAAAGAATACAGGCGAATATTCAAAAAATGGTTATCATAGAATTGTAGAGTTGGAAGAGACTGCAAAGGCCATTGAATCCAACCCCTTGCAATTCAGGAATACATAATCAAAGCACTCCCACAGATGGCCATCCAGTCTCTGTTTAAAAACCTCCAAATAAGGAGACTCCATCACACTCCAAGGCAGCATATCAGGAAGTTCTTCTTAATTTTTAGATAGAATCTCATTTCCTGTAGTTTGAATCCATTGTTCCATGTCCTAGGCCCTTTCTGCACTTTACCTTCTTCCGGCACTGGGGTGCAGGGATTGTGCAAGCAGCCTCCAGCGAGAGGCTCTCACATCCGGGGTCCTTCAGCTCTGCACGAGCTGCCTGCTCGCATGAGAGCCTCGCCTCTTCCTTCCGCAGCACAGCCTCTGGGGCAGGAAGCGCAACCGGCATGGCTCCGGAGGCTCTGCACGCCACGTAAATGCTCACGGGGCCCTGGAGCAATGCACGATCACGTACCATTTTCAGCTTCTAAATGAAAATGAAAAATGAAAATGAAAAGGTTTGCAATTAGCACCTGCCAGTCCCTGTAGCATCACACAATTGTGAGTGCATCATGCAGATCGCTCCTCACAATTGCGCAATGCTCCAGGCGCCCTTTTGCATGGAAAATGCTGTGCGAAAAGGGCACTAGTCTCTGGAGTAGCAGAAACAAGTTTACTCCATCCTTCAGATGACATCCCTTCAAATGTTTTAACATGGCTTACCATGTCCCCTTTTAACCTTCTCTTCTCCAGGCTTCTACTCTTTTCTCAATTTCACTCCTCAAAAGGCATGGTTTCAAGACCTTTTACCATTTTGTTCACCCGGCTCTGGACACATTCCAACTTGTCAATATCCTTCTTGAATTGTGGTGCCCAGCATCAGACTCAGTATTCCAGTTGAATAGAGTGAATAGCAAAATACAGTGGTACTATTACTTCCCTCGACCTAGATATTATGGTCCTATTGATGTGGCCTAGAATCACATTGGCTGCCTCACCACACTGTTAACTCATGTTTAGCTTGTGGTCCTAGATTCTTTTCACATATACAGGTGTCACTCATTTGATATCTGTGCATTTACTTTTTTTTCTGCCCAAGTGTAAAACCTTACATTTCTCCTTGTTGAAATTCTTTTTTTTTCAATTTTGGTTGGGTTCTCTAATCCATTAAAGTCAGTTTGAATTCTGGTCCTGTCTTCTGCAGCACTAACTACCCCCCACTCCAATCTGGTATCATCTGCAAATTTGATAAGAATGTCCTCTATTTCATCACTCTAGTATTGTAAAGATGTTGAATAGCACTGGGCCCTGTAGCAAGCCACTAGACACTTCTCTCTAGGAAGAAGAAGAGCCCTTTGGGTTCAGTTGGTCAACAAATTACAAACCCATCTAACAGTAGCATTGTCCTGCCCACATTTTACTAGGTTGTTTTTTTTTTCCAAGAATATCATGGGACACCTTATCAAAGGCCTTACTGAAATCAAGATATGCTACATCTACAGCATTCTCTTCATCTACCAAGGCTGCAACTCTTCCAAAAAATAGAAAAAAAGAGATAAGATTCTTTTTCCATGACTTGTTTCTGAGAACCCCATGTTGATTTTTAGTGATCACAGATACCTAAGTGCTTACAAACTGTCTGTTTGATGATCTGTTCTAGAATCCTTCCTGGTACTGATGTCAATTCAATTTTTTGAGAAACTGTTTTCTTGAGCTTCAGAAGATCTGATGAGGAGAATTCAGGATGGGCAAAAATCTTGATAGTTCAAGACCTATTCTGCAAGACAAATGTGTTTTTTCTTTTTTCAGTTCTCCTGCACAAACAGCCTTTTCTGCATATAAAATAACATTTTTACTTTTGATTTATAATATTTCTGCTATATTCTGCACAGGAAACTCATTTTCTGTGTATTTTTTTCCTTCAAAACCATACATTTTTTGATATCTTTCTCATAGCAAGAAGCCAATCAGCAAAATTATTTCTTCTTGTCTGCAAGACAGAGATTTATGAAGATCTGCACCTCTACCTAGAGAATGCTTTTGCCCATCACATGCTACATTCTTACAAATGGTGATGCCAAGGTTTTGTCAAGCAGCTGTTCTATTACCAATTATGTTTCTGATGGCATCTCCATATATTAACTACTACTTTTATTTTTGATATTAAAAACGATTTGTAGTCATATGTTCACATATTACTTTATCAACAAAAACCTGAAAGAAAACCTTAAAAACAAATTAGTCTTTTTAAAAAATGGGTAGGTAGGAATGGATTTCAATCAGTGCCATCTGGAAATTTCTCTCTGGAAATCTAAGTTTCCAGGGACCCCATCTTTCTCATGGGGAAATTCTTTGCTTTTGAACAGGGTAGCCACTTTCATTAAGACTAATCACAAATTTGTCGAGAAGGCATGACTTCAGGAACCACACAAGCACAGCCGAGTAAGACACAAGTGACCTTATGTCTAGATGTCTAATATATGTGCTTAGCAACAATATTAACTTTTCAGAATTCTTTTTTTTTTTTTTTTTTTGAGTAGGGGAATCCTACAAGGCAGTTAACATAACAATTCAGAAATTTTCATAGCAAGGATTCTGGTAACCATTTCTGACCAAAATCAAATAATTTGAGAAGTCTTCTGTTATTAATGACAGACAGATAGAACATAAACAGATTAAGCATCTATCTGCATAGGGTTCAGTTTTCTTACATTAGAGTACTTGAAGCCTTAGAAAAAATAGAGTTAGGTTAAGTTGACTTAACCTCAAAGTCAGGTCAAAATGGGTTGTATTTGTTGTAAGAAATATCTAGGGAATCTCAATGCAGGCAGTAAGTATTGCCAAGACTATACATGGCAGGCATTACTAACACAACCTATGCAAATAAGAATTGTAAATGTTTATTGCCAAGGTAATCATTCTCTGGAATACATTACAGTGCTGTGTTCTGCAGCTCACTGGACTGTTTAGAAATAAATGGCTTTAGGATTGCATATTGAGTTTGGGGAGATGCTTTTCAACAGCTAAGCATGAGGCTGAGATTTACATGGTAATGATAATTTCCCAGGTACTAATATTTGCATGAAAGTTCAGGCTGCTTTATTTCCAATTAACTCTGTGCCCCACAGTCCAACATGCTCACAGTCAGTGCTGAACAAAAGATCTGTTAATTAAAATAAAAATAAAATCCTGAAATACAAATGAAGGAAACAAACAAATACAACAACATAATGAAGGTGGAAAGAATGCAGGGTAACAATATCTGTATTTTCCAGCCCAAAAGCATGCACACCAAACTGTCAACAGTTTCCAATATTGGACTGAGGCCCCAAACAGCTTGCAGCTATGCTAGAATACCTGAAATCATTCTTAATAAAATATGCGCAAGAGATTGAATGGAGAACAGCAGAACAGATTAGATTTCTATTGCGCTGTATGCTAACTTGATTTCCCTGGAATTCCAGAATCAAGGCAATTCCATTCTCATTGCAGGATGTTGCCCTGAGGTGTGTATTAGAAATGCATCTCTACTTCTATTGCATTACATATGTGTACTCTGCTACTGCTCTGCTTTTGTTCCTCCAGGTTAGAGTTTGTTCAATGTACAACCGATACCCAGAGGGCCAGCAAATACAAGTCAGGAAATACGAGTTTACCAGTTTTTGTGGTTGCACATTGACTATATGATAAGAATCCCACTTTCATGACTCAATTCCTGCTTATGTAGTTTTGCAGAAACAGATTATTTTAATATTCTTATACGCAGAAATATTTCTTGAATAAAACAGCTACTGAGGTGTTTTTTAAATGCAAGACATCACTTTAAAGTGGTATTTTCACAGCATCTGGAGAAAAAAACCTTAAGATCCACTTCACACCCAGACACCTGGAATAATGTTTTCCTGTGGCACAGACCTCATTCATGCGAGTGTTGGAAGGAACTATGGCGGTAGGAGCAATTGTGCAGGTCAGGAATAGGTAACCTGGTTTGCTCCAGTTGCTTTACAGAACATAATCCCTGGACATTTATCATGCTTTCTGAGGCTTATGGAAGCTGGAGACCAAAACGTCTGGAGTGCAACAGGTTGCCTAGCCCTGGCATAGGTCTCTCCTAATATGTCTGGAAGGAGGGTTACTATCAGAAAGAAAAGTGCCACCTGATTAGACTTGTCATGCCCTGCTTCCAGAGCATGGACTCTGCATCTGAAGCAGAGGGCATGCCAGAGGCTGAAACAGAAGGCATGCCAGGGCCTGCTGTACAGAGAGAAGTTGCAGTGCCAGAAACAGAACAGGAGATGGTGTCAACTCCAACAGAGAGTCTTGCCTCTTCAGATACAGAAGATACTTCAGATACAGCTGCACAAGGCACAGGCAGCAAACCACATTTGCTCTCTCAGAATTTATAACTGGCAAGAATCAAGGCACAGCTCCATTACGATTTGAGTCTATTTAGCTGGCATCCTTCCCCTCCAGGAGTTGTCAGAGCTTACCTGACTGCTACCTTGCTGGATGCCTTTACAAATGCTTGGATTGACCTTTGACGCTCCCTTGCCGTGAAAGGCTGCAGGATTTTGCTTATGTTGGACTTTATTTATGACTCCTTGCTTACTGCCTGGAAGTAAGTAACAAGCTGGGAGATATTTAGTTTGTTTTGTTTGATTTTTCAGTTATGCCAGGACTGAGATAGGACAGGACCCCATCACATAGTTCTGGTATCTATGCACTTATCATGGCCATCAGAGAATAATGGGAAAGTATCTGCCATGTTGACACAGCCATGTGTGAACAAGGCCTTGCAACCTAACATTAATTGAATGTTGCAGGAAAAGTGATTCCACCTAAACCTCAGGAAGAACTTCCTCATGGTCAGAGCCATTTGGCAGTGGAATATGTTGCCTTGGAGTGTGGTAGACTCTCCTTTGGATGTTTTTAAACAGAGGTTGAGAATGCTTTGTTGTGTGTTCTTGCATAGCAGGGAGTTGGACTAGATGGCCCCTGTGGTCCCTTCCAACTTTATTATTCTATGATTCTAATAAAAAAGTATGGAGATGTGTAGATTGTACTTTGCTTACATTTTTCTGCCCATGACATTTACTTATGTGGTATTACTGAGGGTGCAGTGAGAGCTTCCAAAAATGAATAGAACAAAGATGTGATGTTCAACATATCATTCTGACTTTAAGCAGTCATATTGGTTGGGTTGACAGAGCTGCACACCAAGAAAATTATGAAGACAGCACATTTATGCATGACTTTACTAAGATTCATTTGATTTTTGGAGAAGCCTCCCTCATGTTGTTGTTGTTGTAAATACCCAGAGCACTTCATAAAATTTGGTAGTTTTCAGAAACCAGATCGGTCTACTACAGATATATCACACGCTATTTATGTAGGCTTCCACTTATCATGGCAAGCAATATGTGGGGAAAAAAGATAATTTCAGCCAGTAGTACCATTATTCACTAATTATGACTTCTTAGAACCTTTTTGTTATTATGATATTCACTGCACCCTAGAACATCTCTAGCAGCATCACAATATTTCAGAGGACTTGGGAGGAGTGTGGAGATAACTTCAGGAACACAAATGTAACACACACTGTATTTCTAGTGAAGGGCCATAGTTCTATGGTAGAACCAATACTTTGAATGTAAATTATGCAGGATTCACCCAGCAACTTTAAGTAAGGCTAAGAAGGGTTCATATTTGAAATTCTTTTTTTTTCCAATTTTTTTTTAATTAACAAAAAGGAAAAGGAAAGGAAAAAAACCCACAAAAAACAAAAAGAAAACACATTATATACAAAGAAGCCAATGTCACCTAGTAGAATAATAAAATACCAGAAGTACAGATATTTGAAATTCTGAAGAGCTGTTGCTAGTCTATGTAAGCTATACTGAACCAGATGGATCATGCTCTGTGTCCATGAGAAGAAGCTTCCCCTATTGTATTCTGAGGAAAGTATTAAGTTTCAGTATTGAAACTGGCACTAGTATTGTAGAAGTTGCACAGTCAGGTCTGTGAAATGTCTGTATATTGAGTAAAACAATTGGCCTACACAGCTAAGAATGTCCATTCTGGCAAAGAGGCCATTTTGGGAAAACCTGACCCCATTCACTGGAACCTCCACAGCCTTCCTGAGTTAGCTGCTCTTCTTGGAATGCCTGAGGGATAATGTTATCTCAAAACCTCCTCCTACAGGCCCTTTGAGAAGTGCCTGCAACTGAGGAGGCTGGAGAGATGGAAGAGTGATGGGAGACTCTGCTTTGCTAAGATGTCCTTGGAGCATCTCAGATTAGATGACCGATGAATTCTGAATGTCCCCAGCATCCCCTGAAAATTTCATTTTCCAAACCCAGGGATGATTTCATTTTGTCCCTTCCTTTTGTGAACCACTGAAAACAATAGCTGAGCTCTACACTGGACTTGAAACCTTCTGTATGGTGCATAAACACATACCTTATGTGCCATTAGTGCCTTCTCCAGTGCCCAGCTTTCAAATAAAGATATACAGTGCTGTAACTAACAGCAGATATTTACCTACCTATTGGAGGGGAAGCAGAGCTCTAGAGTGCTAATTTTAGCAATATTGATGCTACACAATGTAAATTTTCCAGTGCTTAGAAAGTTACTTTTTAAAAAGGTAATTTGCTACAGTTACAGTATCAAGACCCCACACAAAAAGCTTGTTACCATTGTACTTTCTATTCTTTAAAAATAATGATTTGCTTTTCAGTTTCTCAAAAGTAACTGAATTTGTTGCTTCCAGTTATGCCAAAAACCAAACATCAAACAAACAAACAAAAGTGCCACTGATCTTTGGTGGAAAAATATTCCTTGCATCACTTCATTGTTGTCTCATCACCCAGAACACAGTAATTGCAATATAACGTAGTTATGCCATTGTTACTGGGTGAAAGAATTAATCGCAAGTACTCTCCCACTCAGCTATTTCACCAAAAAGGTAGCTGTTAGCAGCCTTATATCATGTATGTGTCTCAAAATCCATATCAGTATATGGTAGAAAAAAACATTGTTTTTTTCAAAAAAAAAAAAACCTTGACACTATTCTACAATAGTAACAGCAAAGATGTATTTCACATTATCTTGACTTTTGCTCTTTGGAGGGCAAAGCATGAAATAGATCCATTCAAGTACATCAGTCACATTGGTTACTCTCATATTATTGGACCAACAACTTTTTTTTTTTAGTCTTAGATAATGTAGTTGTAGTTCAGATCAGGGAGGGGGAGACATTTGCAAGGATGAGGATTTGTATGAAATGTGTAAAACCTTGCTGTACTGAAGCAACAATTCACTAAGCTACAAAAAAGTAAGGGAGCCTATGGCCATAATCAATTTATGGCAGCCCCTCCAAAACATTCCACAGTCACCATCTATACAATTATTTAACATGAGGAAGTCAACTGATTTCAATGGGATTATGTCAGAGGTGAATTAGGACTATTGTCTTTTGACAGACCAGTAAAATCAATTAGAATTTGTAAGCCTCCAGATGGATGTTCAGAGCAATCTGGACAAGGCAGGGAAATAAATTAATCCTGCTGTGACAAAGATGGTTTAAATGACTTAATAGGCCTATATCTTCGCTAGTTTTTGTACTTCCATTGACAGTAATTAACTCATGTTTCTGTTCTGTGCTTCTTGCTTGTTCTTACTTTTAAAAGGGAGGATAAGAACTGCCACAATGAAACAAAAGGATGCTATGATGAATATCCTTTTCCCGGTAGGAAACACTGATACTTAAGGAGAGTTGTATGTGTTCAAGACAATGATGGCAATGCTAAGCCACAGAGGATATTTATGTGATCCCAATTCCCTACCTCTAATTTATATTCCTTTTCCCCCAAAGACAAGTAGGTAACTAAAAAGAGATTTCATTAAACTGGCATAGCAATATCTATATTTGTTCTTCTATTGACACTGAAGAGTGGAGAGTATTCCAGATCAGGGATCTAGTTTACTAGCTATGGTCTTATATAGCATGCTCTGTTTCACTCCCAACACAGAATTTTGATTTTACCCCCGGCTTAATTTTCTGCCCCCATTTCTACCCACTAAATGTTTCTACCCTCACTGGACTGTTTCAAAGTCCGGCTTTCACTTAGGATCCCCCTCCAAATATATTAAGAGGAATACTTTTGGATGCCCACAAGCCTACAATCACCTCTCACGTGGATCAGTTTTGGAGACTTCAAGATAGGAAGTCAAGGGATGAATTTGTTAATAGTAGATAGGTAGTAGAGAGCCAGTGTGGTGTAGTAGTTTGAATGTTGGACTATGACTCTGGAGACCAGGGTCCATTCCCTGCTCAATCATAGAAACCCACTTTGGGTATGTCACTTTGGGTGTGTGTCTCAGCCCCAGAAAATAGGTTCTGGGATAGGTTCATCTTAGGGTTGCTATAAGTTAGAAATGACTTGAAGACACACAAGAAGGAGGAGGAGGAGGAGGAGGAGGAGGAGGAGGAGGAGGAGGAGGGCGTATATAAGTTATGATGGTAATAGCAGTAGAGCAGGTTTCTCTCATTAGCATTTTCTCTATCCCAGAACTGGATGGTTTTTTTTAAAGAAAAAGCTTACGTAGGAAAATGGAAAACTGAATAAAACATGGATCATTGGTTAATGAATGCTGTTTATATCCAGCCTTTTAGCTAGGTAGCCTCAAGATAGCTTTGTAATTAGAAAATAAAATTTTAAATAAAACCCTGCAAAATGCAGGAGAACACAAATGAGACAACAGTTAGACATCAGATTGACAGCAGACTCACCAATTAAAGTTCTAATAAAACAACAAAGACAATTAAGTAGGGTTTCAAATAGAATTGATGGTCATTAGAGACAGGGAACAGGAATTTCCACATGTTTGGCCCTCGCTGTTGAACTGCAAGCTCCCCCGATCCTTCACATTGGTTGTGTCGGCTATGACTGTTGGGAGCTGCAATCTAATACCTGGAGGGTCACACAGGTTCCCTCACTGATCTAAAGAAGTGTGAGGATGATGCCAATCAGGGTGTTAACATCAAAAAAGCCCCTTTCTGGAGTATCTAACCTCCTAGGTGGAGGCATACATTGAAGCCCCCTGATACGGATCTTTAGCAAACTAATGTAAAGAATGTGGTCCTTTAGATATCACAATTAACAAACTGTCAATTTACTTGGGAACAATATGACAAAAGAAGTTTGTGTTTGCATCATAGGCGATTATTATTGTAGGTAATGTCATATAAAGCACTGTACATCATTTTGATACAATCGATACATATAAAGACTTTGTACAGATTCTCTCCTGTGTATGAATAGGCTAAAAATGGGTAGGAGGGTGTAGGGTTTCATGGAAGCCCCACCTACAACATTCTTTAAAGACTTCGGAGCATGTAGCACAAATGTTGGTAAGCGTATTTGACTGAACCTGTTGACAGATTCACAAAGCCCTGGAGCTGGAACTTTGTCTTATCAGAACTCTCAGCTATAGGGAAATACATAAGTATGGTCAGATGAATGTGTCTACAACTTCCCTTCAGACCTTAGTGCCAAGCAAGTGATGGTCTATACAGTAGCCTAGCATGTGGGGGTTGAGTGTACGTGTGTATGTGTACACTCCCAATACTGCATATTTAACATTTTTGTGTGTGTGTAACTGCAAACAGTTCTTCTTATAGTTTCATACTTAACATAACACGTTCATCCAGAATCTCATGACTTTGAAAAATGTTTCCATCTCTTTTTGCCCACTGGTCACATGACAATCTGTCTCAACCCAAAAGCATGGATGCATTTCTTGGAGGGGACAGCAGATATGGTAGTTAATGGGCTTGAGGTGGAGTTGCGATCTGCTCAGCAGCCTGTCCCTACTGACCCTTAGAAAACTTTTCCTGGACTTCCGGGGGTTCATGGCAGACCGCGCGGTCGTGTAGAGGGTTCGCTGCCGAAACACGATCACCCAGTGTGGGCTAGCCGATGTTAAAGTGGGGAATTAAAGTCGGCCAGCACCCCCTCGGTAAAGGGGGTCTGGAGGGTCTCGAAGGGGGCTCGATTGAACTCGTCAGACGGACGGAGAGATACAGCAATATTTCACTGTATCGGAGGTACGGAGATGGGAGAGCCGAAGAGATACCACAGCCATGCTGGGCAGCCGCTTGAGGGGCAAAGGGATGCCGAAGCCTTTTTTTTTAAAGAAGCAAGAAACAGACAAAGAAATATAGAACATTTAACTTTCTTTTATGAGGGATCGAAAAGACCTCAACTTGAATGGACTGAGCCTGTCAGCTAGCGGAAGAGTAAGTAAATTGTTCACCAAGGAACTGATTTACATGTAAACAAGGAACTACAATTAAACTGGGTAAAGATTGAAAAAATATACAGGACTATCTAATTCATTTAAACTTTGGACTTGACTTATTATAATCTGGCATAGAACTTATTTAAAAAACTGATGAGACGTTGTTAATAAATAAAGAATTGTCGTAGTTAGACTCAATCTTTCAAAAAAAAAAAAAGGGAAGACCAACTGTGGAATACAATACATATTGAAGAGGGAGACATTGGGAGGAGTTAACTGGTTGGAAAAAACTGAGGGAGAGACGGACTGTTAAAGACTAAATGTGCCTTTGAGGAAATATTTGATGAACTATTATCGGAGAGCTAACAGACAATAAGGACTTTGAGAATAAAGACTTCAAAGAATCGGTCTGGAGAGGAGTTAGGAAAATAGGGGAAAGACGGAAAAGAGAGTTCATTTAAAGAACTTATAGTACGGATTTCCATTGCAAGGGCACAAAAGACACAACGAAACAGGAAGTAGGAGCAAGAAAGATTGTAACGGTGGACGACAGAATCTGGAGCGCTAAGATTGTGAATATTGAGCTGGGCAAAATAAGTTTGAAACTGTGATATAACTTTGTAATAATTATAATAGTGTTATTTAGAGTGTAAACTGAAATAATTTGAAAATAAGAGGGTATCACAATTAAGTAAGAAGGTGTTACAATTAAGCCAAAGGTTAATATATGTGAATATGCATTAGAAAGCTGGTGATATAGACAATTATTTACAGCTGTTGAAGTTGGGAAAGTAGAAGGGAGGGGAAGAGGGAAGATTATCAAGGAGTAAAGATCAGTAAACTGACCTTGACAGTCTGAAAAGAAAACTAAATTTGGTGGAAAATACAGTGAACTCGTTAAATGTGTTGAAGGAGCCCCATCTCCTGGGTTGAAAAGAAATTACAAGAATTATACACAACTAAGTTAATATATTTACATTAAACTGGGTGTAAATTATATATAAAAAAAAATATAGCAAGAGTTTCATATATATAGTAAGAGTATCATAAAATTTGATTTTGTTATATTGCTATATAGAGGATATGACATGATGAACTGTATTTAAACCTTGATATATTTTGATATACTAGAGAATATATTGATATATTATTGATTGACATTTACAGAAAATTGAAAATAGGAAATAGAAATTATTTATAGAATTTATAAGGAAATAGAGATACATATAAATATGTAAGTATATAAAAGCACTGACATTATAATATATATAGTATTGTAAAGCATTGAAATACCATTATGACAACAAGAAAGAAAACAACCTATACACAGTCTCAAATTGCTATAGAGAGGAGGCCTTCTCTGGAACAAACTTTACCTACATCTGAGATAGGAACAAAAATACTGGAAGAGCTGAGGAATTTCAAACAAGAGATAAGATATGAGATAAAAGAGACAAGAACTCAAATTAAAGCAGACATAAGAAAGGAGATGGAAGCTTTCAATAAGAAGATGGAAAAAATAAACAGAGAGGTGAAAACAGTGCAAACAGAAGTAAAAGAGATGGATACAAGAATGAAGCAAGTAGAAAAAGAATGGAAGGAAACAAAAGAAGACAAAAAAAGACAGAATATAGAAATAGAGACACATGAATTGAGATATCGGGACAGATGCTTGAAACTTCGAGGAATAGAGGAGAAGGCAGGGGAAGATCTATATGAGAGATTGATACTTGAACTTGCGGTTTATATGGACTTGTCAGAAGAAGACTTAGAAAAAGAAATAGACCGGATTTTCCGTATTAGTTCAAAAATGGCCAGGGAAAAGAACTGGCCAAGAGACATTGTTATCTGTTTCATAAGAACAAGAGTGAAAGAAAAACTGATATAGAGAAATTATGAAGAAAGATTAACAGTGGAGGGAAAAGAAGTGAAAGTTTTTAAAGATGTTCCTTATCAAATATTAAGAAGACGACAAGATTATAAGAATCTAACTACAATCTTACAGAGATACAATATAAGATATAAGTGGGAGAGACTTGAGGGAGTATCTTTCACCCTGAACTCAAGGAGATATAGATGTACGACCCTATCACAAGCAATTGAAGCTTCTGAAAAAGTAAGAGATATATTTGAAAATAAAAAGAAAAGAAGAAAAAGAAAAGAAGAAAAAGAAAATGGAAATGAAAAAGAAAAAGATAAGTTAGAACAGGAAGGAGACGAAGGTGAAATTGAAGGAGAGGAAGAGGAGCAAGAAGAAGAGTTAGAAATAGAACAACAAAGTTTGGGAACAGAGGAGAAATCTAAAGAAGAAGAAGAAGAAGACTAAGAAATGAGTTTAAAGTGTATATCCTGGAACGTAAAAGGTCTGAATTCTAACTACAAGTGCAGACACATCTTTCATTATTTAGAAAAAGCAAAGGCGGATATAATATGTTTACAAGAGACCAAGATTAGAGATCGGGATGTAAAGTATTTGAAAAATCCTAAATTAGGAAATTGTTACATTTTGGCTTTTGAAAAGAAAAAGAGAGGAGTGGTAATATACGTCAACCCAAAATATCCCACAGAAGAAGTATTCAAAGATAAAGAGGGACATTATATAGGAATACAAGTCCAACTCCCAAACACACAGTTATTGCTACTCGGTGTATACTCCCCATTGGATAACAAAAGTAAATTTTACAAAAAAATTGGCGAAGAATTTCAGAATTATATAAAAGAGAAGAAACAGGAACAAATTTTTATAATGGGAGATATGAATGGAGTTTCGGTACCAGAAGAAGAAGGAACAACAAATAAAAATCAAAGAAAGAAACAAGGAAAACTCCCCAGATCTTTCTTTAGAATAATGGAGGACCTTTCACTAATGGATATATGGAGAAAGAAGAGAGGAGATGAAAGAGGATTCACATTTTATTCTGACAGTTATCAAACGATGTCTAGAATAAACTTATGTTTAATCTCGAAATCACTACATAAAATAATGACAGACATCGAGATTCTGCCAAGAATATTTTCGGACCATTGCCCAATTCAAGTTAAAATAGGTACGAAAAAGCAAAGTAATTATTCAACATGGAGGATAAATGATTTTCTGTTAAGGAACGAAGAATACCTGAAAAAAGTAAAACAAGAACTAAGGAATTATTTCAAAGAAAATGAAATGGAGGGAATGCTGCAAAAGCGGTAATGAGGGGTCTGCTGATAAAATGGAACACAGAATGGAAGAAAAAGAGGATGGAAAAGATAACAAAACTGGAAACAGAAATCAAGAAGAAAGAAGAAGATTTAAGAAGAGACCCCGTCAATAAAAGAGTGAGACGGGAGATTAAAAAGTTACAAAAAGAAATTCGGGAAGAGAATACGGTGGAGATGGAAAAGAAGTTAAGAATATTACGACTAAAACATTTTGAGAACGCCAATAAGCCAGGAAGATGGTTAGCGTACAGATTGAGGAAAAGACAAGAGAGAAATTTAATACTACGAGCGAAGAAAGAGAATTTAATATACACAGATCAAAAGACAATTATGGAAGTCTTCCGGAACTATTATAAGGCGTTATATAGTAAAGATAGTAACAAGAAATTGAAGGAAAAAATAGACAAATATCTACAAGAACAAGATATCCCAAGGTTGATGGAGGATCAAAAAAAGAACTTGAATGCTAACATAACAATGATGGAAGTTACAGAAGCAATAAAAAGAATGAAGATAGGGAAAGCACCAGGACCAGATGGCTTCTCGGCGCTATATTATAAGGAGCTACAAGAAGAACTGTCCCTGCCGATGCAGAAAATGTTCAATGAGATTATAATAAATGGCAAACCAGAATCATGGAGAGAAGCAAATATAACTCTGATATTAAAAGAAGATAAAGATCCAGCAGAACCAAAAAGTTACAGACCGATATCATTATTGAATATCGATTACAAAATATTTACAAGTATAATAGCGGAAAGATTGAAGAGGATAGTACAAGAAATAATTCATGAAGATCAAAATGGCTTCCTCCTGAGAAGATACATTAGGGATAATGTTCATACAGTAATAAACATTCTAGAATATTACCAAAGACATAATGAGAAGGAAGGAGTGATGGTCTTTGTTGATGCAGAGAAGGCCTTCGATAATCTGAATCAAGAATTTATGACAGAACTGTTAGACAGAATGGGATGTGGAAACAAATTTGTAAATTGGATAAAACAAATATATAAAGATAACAAAGCTCAATTAGTCATAAATGGAGATAAGACAGCAGCAATTGAAATTAAGAAAGGAACATGGCAAGGATGTCCCCTGTCACCGCTTCTCTTCATAACAACGTTAGAAGTACTTTTAAGGAAGATGAGAACAGATGATACAATAAAAGGAACAAAAATAAAAGGACAGGAATATAAGGTGAAAGCTTACGCTGATGATCTGGTGATATTTCTTGAAGAACCAAAATTAAGCATAAAAAGAATGTTAGAAATATGCAATGAATTTGGGGACGTAGCATGCTTTAAGATAAACAAGGAGAAAACGAAGATCTTGACCAAGAACACAAGAAAGAAAGAAACAGACGATTTGATTCGAATGACAGGATTTAAAGAGGAAAAGAAGATCAACTATTTGGGAATAACAATAACTAAACAGAACAATGGATTATTTGAAAACAATTATGGAAAAAAATGGAAGGAAGTTAAAAGAAACTTACAGATATGGACAAAGCAAAATTTGTCTCTATTAGGACGGATGTCTGCAATTAAAATGATGATACTGCCTAAGATAAACTATTTGTTCCAGAACCTTCCAATAATTACTAACACTAAATGTTTTCAGGTGTGGAAAAAAGAACTTTCAGATTTCATTTGAAGTGGAAAGAAACCCAGAATAAGATGGAAAACATTGATAGATAGGAAAGAAAATGGAGGCTGCAGTGTACCGGACATGAAACTTTACTACTATGCAAATAGTATGACGTGGATAAAGGATTGGATTACGTTGAGTAATGGAAGAACATTAAATTTAGAAGGTGCAGATCTCTGGTTCAGATGGCATGGTTATTTGTGGTATAATAAGGTGAAAGTAGATAAAGAATTCCTAAATCATTATATAAGAAGACCCCTGTTAGAAATTTGGAAAGTATGGAAAAGAAAGCTATATTTGAAATTACTGCTGTGGGTCTCATCACATGAAGCCCTATATGGAAAATGGAAAGGAACAATAGATAGATGGATAACATATCAAGATCTATTAGTAAATGTGGGGAAAGAATCACAACATATAAAGACAAGAGAAGAATTGGTAAGTGAAGGATGGAATTGCCAGTGGTTCCTATATATCCAGCTCAAAGAAAGATTAAAAATGGACCAAAAATTAGAGCAACTGGAATCTAACATACATTTAAATGAGTTTGAAAAAATAATATTTGAGAAGAAAGATCATTTGGCGTCACAATTATATAAATTTATGCTGGAGCGAGAGCTGGAAACTGAGACTACAAAAGACACAGTGATAGTATGGGCACGAAATATTGGTCAGGAAATTAAGTTGGACCACTGGAAGAAGAGCTGGGAGAATACTCAGAAATTTACGTTGGCACAGAGCTTAAAAGAAAACCATCTCAAAATGTTACACAGGTGGTATTTGGATCCTGTGAAATTAAGTAAGATGTATAAAACTAAAGATAAGAAATGTTGGAAGTGTGAAAAGGAATGTGGCACCTTCTATCATATGTGGTGGCAGTGTGAAAAAGCAAAAAAGTATTGGAAGAAGATTCATGAAACAATCACGAAGATTCTACAAATAAAGATACCACTGACACCAGAGACCTTTCTCTTGAACATGACTCATCAGGTGGATAAAGAATATCATAAGCATAAAAATAAGATACTCTATATGGTCACAGCAGCCAGAATAGTGTATGCTAAATACTGGAAAAGAAATGTAGCACCAGAATTGGAAGATTGGTTAAAGAAACTTCTAGAATATGTCTCCCTAGAAAGTTTATCATGCGCCATGAAAGAAGCAAGAAGGGGTGAAAAAGACAATGAAATGAGAGAAGTGAAGAGATTTATTGAGAACAACTGGACAAAGATTTGCCAGGAAGAATAATTAATAGGATGCTTGATAACGGAAGATAACAAATAGGATTGGAATAAGTAATGTTGGTGGCCAGTCAACAATTCCATAAATGTATAGAGGTAACAGATAAAAGGGAGAAAGGACTAACCAAGTAAAAGCAAGAAGGAAGTGAAAGATAACGAGAGGTAAAAAAGGATCTAAATAGAGAAGATCCTTCTGAGTAAAATAACAGTAAAGATATAATAGTGATTGTATAATAAAACATGATAGATCATACAATATTTATAATATACTATCGGAATGAAAATAGGTAAATAGAACATTAAGTATATAGATAATATATATGCCTTTTTTTATATATATATACAATCAGAAAAATGAATATGACAATTGAAATATGTATGTTAATATTTGTTCTTGTTTTTAATAAAATATAAATAAAAAAAAAAGAAAACTTTTCCTAATAGCAGAAGGTATGAACCACTCCCAGATAACAGGGTGCATTTCTGAGAGGGGAACAGCAAATGTGTTAGACAACAGGTTCAAGGAGGAAGGATCCTTCCTTCTAAAACTTTTGAAGCTTCAGTAATGAGGAGTAAGAAGGATCCTATTCTCCACTTCTGAAAAAAGTCTCCAGCTTTGGAAATATGAACTGAGATGGATCCTTTTCCCTACTTCTGAAGCTGCAGACTCTTTTATGCCCATTGACACAAAAGCCTCCATCTTGGGGAATAAGGAGTAACAGGATCCTATCCTACACTTCTGAAGCTGCAGAACCATTGACCCTCACCATACACCCCACCACCACTTTTGTTTTCTGTTACAGTTGGCTCCCACACTTAAGACTTGTCTGGAGACTTGACTTGAAGGTATCTTGCAAGGACTTGAGATTCAACTTGATACTTGAAGCTAGAGACTTGAGGCTTGACTTGAGATTTGGAGGAAAAGACTTGTATTTAAGTCACTGGTGTTTTCTGGGAACAAGTATGTTGGCCCAGCTGGGGATTATTCAGACATTTGCTGCCAATGCTGATGCGTTTAGGTGAGCAAACAGCCTTTATGATGGAATTTGTCATTTGATCTGGGCCAAAGCAATGGGTTCTTCCCCAAGCCCTGCTGGAAACCAATGGACTTCATCATAGGTGGCCTACCTGAAATTACTGGGCTCTTCTTTTTGGTACAGCTTGGCCAAGAACTTGAGGAAATGGCTTCTTTGGGCTGCAACTCCCAGACTGTCCTAGCCATCCTGACCACTGCATGCTGGCTGGCAAATTCTGGTAGCTGTAGTCCCCTCTAAAATTCTAAGGTCTGTCTTGCTTTACCCTCCAGGTGATTTAGATATTTGGTTGACTCTGGCGAATTCTATCAAACTGTAGTCTTAAAAGATAGACTTTGCCAGTCAGCCCTGTATAATTCAACCAAACAGAAAATAACCAGCAGCCATGTGTTGTGGCCTGCTGGATGTTTGACACTTCCCCTTTGCTTTGCTGAGGCATGCCACAAAAATTGGTTTGCCAATCTCATACCAGTGGCTCATGCATGTGGATGATAAAATGTGCAGGTCTGGTTTAGCGAGCCTTAAAGATGAACAAACTAACTAAGGGTTAAATCCTTCATGCCTTCTGTGTGGATGAAGCAAGGATCACTTTTATTGCTCCTTTCTCATAAATAGTCCATTGGTAATTAAAATAAATATTTGTAGAAGGATACCAGGGCTTTGCATCACTGCTCTACAAACTGCTTGAATTGGCCAATTATTGCTACTGACGATTTAATTCACTTATGTATAATGCTTCAGTGATAAAAGAAAAAGCTGCAGGCGTGCCAAAGGTATATGACAGGATGGCTTGAATTGTGTCAAATCCCACAACCCTATGCCCAGAGTTTAAGTAAACTGGGGATTCATTTAAATTATTGGTATTGATTGAAGCAACAGACCTGCAAAGCAACTGGGAAGGCACATGCAAAATTAATCTCAGGGTTTTTTTTTAAAAAAAGAGGTGAATGAAAAACCTTATGAGAAAAGCTGGCAGAAAGCCACATTAATAATAAAAGTGGTTGCTGGAGACTGGTGTTTATAACCGGACAAAAACAATGGAGATGGACATTCGAAAAGCAGGAGTGGACAATTAATCAATCTAGTGTGTCACTCAAAGGCAAAAGCATTTAAGAAAAAGCCATATTATAGGATATGATGTATTAAACAGGCATTGTATGTTTTCCTTTATTTCTTACATCACCATCTTCTTCATAGAATCATAGAACTACAGAATTGGACAAAAAAACCCTGCTCAGCTCCCCACTCTCTGACAACATGAGGGAGGGAGCTGTGCAGCTTACGAGGTGGATTTCCTGGGATAGCGGCAGGAGTTTGTTAGCAGCCATACAGCCCCACGCTTTGATATGGTTTAATTGCAAATATTAATTGGCATGAAATTAAATTACATACACTTATGGCTAAAAGGCCATGTGGAGAAGAGACATTGGCTGGGAAGATGTAGGTCAGAGGTGACCTTAGCATGACCAGGTCATAAATTCACTGTGGATTAGCTGGGAAAGCCTGACTTAATGGCTCTAATCCTCTCAACTGCCCAACCTCAGAAAACAATAGTCAAGCCCAGATGTAGCAGGAAAGCACCTTTGCTGTGTGCATTTCCTACCAAAACCTTCCCCAGTTACATTACCCAACCAAGACATTGAAACAGTCAGTCAATTCTAGACCCCTTTTGTTTACTCTGCCAGAAAGCAATTAACTCATACTCCTTCAGGGAGGGAAACAGAGTATAAAAACCCTCCCTTTTGAGCAGTTCAATGCAGAGCCTGAAATGCTGGACACTACTATGTTGTTCTGAATTCTGATTTGGTCTGCCCTTAGACATAAGTCTAAGCCACTCTATTGCTTCTTCACTACTATTCTGGACTGCTAATTATAACCCCAAAAGCTCAGCCGCACTATCCATAATTTTTCCTCCCTTTATCCTTCAGTTAGCTCTTGTGTGAATGTATCTTGTGTGCACGTGTGAGTGAATTCCCCTCAATAAAACATATTTTAAGTTTACTTTTGAATCTCTGGCTGGTTCTTACCTGAAAGGACCCTGTAAACATTGGTGGAAGATCTCATTAGGTTAACCCCCTCTCATAGGCCTTCTAATTAAGTTAATTAATTCTGCATTGTCACATGGAGATACTGGAATTGTAGGTAGACCCCTGAGTCATCCACATTTTGGGCTAACAAGATATATTCAGAGAAATATGCTTATAACTTCTGCTGCAGAATTTTAGCCATTGTTCAAAGCATGAATTGAGAAAAAGAAAATTGGAAACACATTTGGATCCATACATAGATTCCACTAAAATCCTACTTCTTTTTTCACGGGGCAAAAAAGCAACCTTCATTGTTTCAACTGAATTTTGTACCATCAGCATTACCATACATAGTTGTACCCCCTCCTCGTACGTTGGGTAAAGGCATAGAATCACAAGTTCATTCATGGGCATTACACCCTGCCACAAGAACCTTGCATTTTTCTTGGAGATATTCCATTAAGACTCTAACCAGATGGCCTGGGAACTTATGGGTGTGCATAATATGAAAGGAGATCAGTCAGCATGGAATGTCTGAAGGCTGGCTATAACAGCAGATCATTTAAAAAAAAAAATCAAAGGTGTGAGTTTTCTACAATATAAGTCTCTGTTCTACAGTTTTAACTTATATAGGTCTGCCCTTTGGTTCACAGAAGCACTGAGCTTTGTAACAGAAATGGCCAAAAGAAATAGCAGAAGGTCATTCTGCAGTTAGAATTCAATATATTGAGAAATATGAACTTTAGCGGGATTTTAGTGCTCTCATGCAAAAAGTGCCAGAGGGTCTAGATTAATCTGGGGACATTTAGCTCTGCTAAAACCTCTCCTAAAACATTCAGGCAACATTCAGTACAGAAAAAGAACTAGTGTGTTTCATGTTCATTGTGTATTTCAGTAGCACAACACAATGGCCTTACAATGCTGCTGTATTGCAGTTCCTTTAAATTCCTACTCACCATTGATCATATTGGCTTGGGATAATGGGAGCTGCAGTCCAACAACATATAGAGGATCACATATTTCCTATACCTGATGTATTTCAACAGTTTTTAAAACCTACCTTTTAACATCTTTCTTATCAAGGAAGCTCTGCACGTCTATTTCTGGAATCCAGCAGAGTGAAGAATGTGCTAGAATATTCTAGAATGTGGTTTCTCTTCATACAAACACTTAAAGAAAGTGATTTTGGGAGGCCTGGAGGCCTGAACTATGACTCCCAGAATCCCCCAGGCTGTGTTAGTTGGGGTATTCTGGAAATTGAAGTCTTGAAGTTAGAACCATATTTTCTTTAAGAAAGGATCTGAGGTTTTTAAATTTTATGATTTCTACCCATGGTGGCTAATATTTGTCTGGATAATTTAAATCTATTTTTCTGTGTTTTTAAAAAATCATTCAATTTCACAGAACAATGCAAGGGCTCAAGAGAGGGAAGGCCAACTTCTTCTGTGGTGGTGTTGGGATTTTTCTTCTCTACTTCTGGCTTCCTATGGCCTTTCTTGCAGGGATAGCAGTTGTTTTGCCCTGAACGTTAAGGTTATCCACTGGGTTGAGCCCTCTCTCCAAAATACTCTCAGTGCCTTGGATCTGTCCCTTAAAATTCAGGGTAAAACCCTGAGTGAGTTCACTGTGCCAGTGACATCAGCACCAGCAGTCACGAGTGATCCAATGGCAGGTAGAAACATGACAATAGTGGTCGTGCTTACTTTTCACTAAACACAAGAAACAGCCATTCTTCCCAGTTTTAAATACTGAGGGCACCAGAGAAAGTGGGATGAATTTGCAGTTCACAACAATGATTCGGACAACAGCACTATCACACCCCTCAAATTTGTCATGAACATAGCCCACCTTTCTCCTAGCCTTTGGATTCAAAGCAGCTAGCACAAGCTAAAACAGATACAGCTAATAATATCAGAAAACCAGAATTTCTCTGGGTAATAGAGAAAGTGAAATCCATTTATTTAGTGTGATCTTTAGGATTCATCAGCATGACTGCAGCCCTGCCCCACATCTCCCAGTATGAATACAGTATTCTAGCATTACGTTCAAAAAAAGCTTTGCAACTTCTGTTCAGCTGTAGTGCTGCATTGTTGTCTTATCATGTTGCTTTAAAAAAAAAGAAAGAATCAATTGTTTACAGATGAATAAATCCCTGTCATTCTAAGATGCACTTCAGCACAGGGGAGAAAAAGAAAAGTTGCACTCCAGACAGTCAGCTTTGGTAAGATGGGTCTATGACAGATGAACAAAATGAACCAGCAGTCTGAACAGCATTTGGGAACGGGGAAAACTGAGAAATGACTCCACTGGCCTTTAACAGGATAGGCAAAGCTTCATGCCTGGAAAGCATAAACATTCTGAATTCTCTTCAGTATTCTGAAGGATTTGTTCTTGCTATTTTTACAACTGAGGAAAGTGTACAATTACAGCATGCCAGGTGTTCATAGCAGATTTGTTAAAAAAAATTAAGAATGCTCAATAATTTATCTATTATTATTTTTTGTAACTTAAAATTACAGATTTGTAACTGGTCTATATTCAATAAGATTATGTAGTCTTGCTGTTAACCTCTAAAAGTATCACCCCAGCCCATCTTAAGAGCCAGCAATCAGATTTGATGAATGAGGATGTTTCCACCCCCTCTTCCCAGTGAGTGATGCTGCAATAGGCAGAAATGCTATCACAATTTCTTGTTGCAGCCTCTCTCACTGGTGGGAAGGGTTGGAAATGTCATCTTTCTTGTGCTATGATTAGAAACTGAACAGACCTTCTTTGCCTGATCTGTCTGCTCGTTCTTAAGGTGGGCTGACGGAGGTCAGGCCAGGAGACTTTACTTGACGTATGATTATGTAAGATATCAATGGTTATATTTAAGAAACAATATGTAGTAAAGTGGTTTGAGTGGCTGATTTTGTTTGAGAGATCCTGGGCTCAAAAAAAAAAAAAAAGGTGATTGGCACCTTTAGTGATAGCCACAATTTTTCTCCCTCCAGAGTGCATGGAATAACAATATTTGGAGTGGGCTCAGGGAGAACTGAAAAAGGGATGGATGAACTTCCCAAAGTTACTGAAGGATTTTACTTGTATCTTTCCCACTTCTGACTTTGCAGAGCTCCCCCTCCCACCATGGGAGATGAGAATTGTATATACACAGAAGTGCACACAGCAGGCTAAAGGTACAGGAAGTGAGAGTGAGAACAAAGACATCTTTTAAGGAAAGCTTTTATTCTAAGAAAGTAATCTTACATTAGCAAAAGAGTGTCTTGTACTTGAAGACACTTTCCTTCAGGCATTACTTAGGAGTACATGGGACCTCCACATTCATAAGGGTCAGGGGTCAGAACCCGCATGAAAGTGGAAAAACTGCAAATAACTCCCTCTGGTGATCTCCCTCCCAAGTTTCCCTCTGGGGCTCCTCCCTCCCATTCCCTTGCTTCTGGCCCCTGTATCCCTGGGGAAATGGGGAAAAAAACAAGATAAATGACTTCCTGGTGTTTTCTCCTAGGATACAGAAGAGTGGAGCACTGATTTCTAGAATTACAGATACTTCCAGTCACCATCTTGAGAAAGGAGAATCCTCACAGGGGGAGGGGGAGGAGCAAAAAGAGTACCTGACCAATAAGAGGCCATTACACAGCAGCATGTGCAGCCACATGGCAGAGAGGAATGCCTCCAGCCGGGGGGGGGGGGGCTTTGCTCACCTCAAAGGAAAAAACGTCCATTTTAAACACAAGCCTTACAAGCCTGGGATAAGGAACTCAAGGGAATGGGAAAAGGAGAAATGGCAGGGGGGAGGCAAGCATGTGCCTCATTAATAATCAAATTCACAAAGGTCTGGGATGGTCATCCTCTTCCACCAAGCGCGCAGCTTCGGGAGGGACGCACATGGAGTGGTGAGGGAGGAAGGGGACACCCGCCTAGCCAGCCAGATCAGCCGAATCAACCCTGGCGATCAATGGGGTGACAGATGTCACAGCCAGATCACCCTCACATCCGTGGGCCCGGGTGTGGATACTTAGGATTCATTATTGGCTAAAACTGATTTGTCTCCCAGTAGGTCTGGCTCCTCTAACATTACTAGACTTAGCCCAGACTAAGTGGAAGTCCACACTCTTGGAGAAGTTAAGAAGCTTGGGGGTTTACACCCCAAGCTTTGATAAATCTTGGTTATGAAAAAGCCAAATCGACAATTAAGCAGCACATTTGGGATATAGACCTACAATGCCATCAGAGCGAAATGGGCAGGTATTTGGAATTTAATGACAGTGGGGGGGTCTTTTACACTGGCAAGATATCTTTTCCAGCTAAACATCCCTAGGTACAGGAAAGCCTTCACACTAGCGAGATTTAATGTCTTGCCATCCGTGGTACTGCAGGGCAGATTTAACAGAACTCCTTACCCTGAGCGACTTTGCCCATGTGGACTTGAAAAAGTGGAATCAGTTAAGCATGTCTTATTCCATTGCCTTTTTTATAAAGAGATTCAACTTTCACTGATTATTCCTATGGTGCAGCGACTCCAAGGCAGAACTACTGGCTATTATTTAAAATATTTATTAGAGGATAGGGAATCACAGATCACTCTATTAGTGGCTAGATTTTTTGCTGCTGCTGTTAAACTAAGAAGTTGAATTGTAAAGGATCTTAACGGTTAAAATTTTATTTTGTATATTTTAACTTAGTTTAGGTTTTATCTTTAATTCTTTTATACTTGTCCGTATATATGTGTAAGATCTTATTGACTCTGTTATATTCGTATTTATGAATTAGATTTAGACTAAATGGTGGTAACTTGCTATTTTATCTCTACTATTGTCATTTTACATTCTTGGTTTACGACTGAAATAATGCAGACAGGCCTGATCAACTTTTCTCAAAATTTTGGGTTATAACCGTGTTTAATGAGATTGTTTTTAACTCTACTTTTAATTTGGAATTATTTTTATCAATTCAATTGTATTTTACTGGGGGTTTTTTTTTTAAAAAAAATGTATTTTACTGTTGGATCTTCGCCACTTACCCCTTTTACTCTGTATGCTACTTAAGTGTTTGTGATGCTGGTCTATGACCGTAATAATAAAGATATCACAAAGGTCAAACCTAAAAATGTGCGGGGAGGACTTATGGTTAAAAAATTACAAAATAGTCTAAGTCATATTCAGATGGGGGGGACATAAGCTCTAATATGGATAGCTGTACATTCCTACTCTGCCTATGATACAGTTCCTGTTCTCGATCTTGGGATGTTTTAGTAAGCTGGGATCCTTAAGCTCTTTGTCCAGCTTATGGCCAAACTTTTGTAGGCATGATGAGGGAGGCAGCACCCCTTCTACTTCTCCATCAATCTCAAGTTTCTCTCTTGCACCTCATATCACTGTGTTTTTATAACCTCTCATCCTGGAAGCATATCAAAGCTTCCACATTTTTCCTCAAACTGGTTATCCTCACTGAGCAATTGTCTCTCTTGATCTCTTTTCCTCCTTCATGATTCCAACACCCAATAAATGTAACCTACAACCATAATATCATTAACCCTTTGTTTAGCTGGAGGAGACTATCTCCCTCGAGTGTTTTGTCCAGATAATGGGAGAGCCCATTATAAGACACATACTCTACATTCATTTAAAACAAAAAATCCGCAAGTTTTTTCTTCTTTACAAAGAAATCTCCAAATAAAGGGAAATTTATATCAAAGGTGAAGCAAACAAAATTTTCAGATATCTGCTCTTGCCGTATTCTATAAGTACTGCCATATGCGGTATGGTAAATGTCATGTTGTATTTGCCTATTGCATGATTATTAAATTTGAAATGCCTGTCAGAGAAAAATAGCAGGGTAGAAACTATACCTCAGCACTGAAAACATGAATGTATAGGCATTCAGAGCTGGAGTTTTTCAGAACTAAGCACTCTGTTCTTCGCCTGGATAGGCAAATGTTTCACTTCATACAGTTTTTTTTAAAAAAAAAGCAATTTTTTTGCATCATGGTTATGAAGAAATTTGCAATTTTTGAATTTTTGTTTTTAAATGCACAAAATCCAGTTTTCAGGACACCCAGGGAAATTCTGCTGCACTGCTGGCAATAACAGTTGTATACAAAGATATTCACTGCCATTTACTCACAGTAATGATACTTAGCCTTCTTAAAAATATTTGTTCCCTGGGAGGAAAAAAAATCACTAAAATGATAAATCTGGGTCCAGTTTCACCTCAGCTGTGTGAAATGGTTGCCTGTGGGAAATTCATCATTGTATTAATTGTATTAATTTGGGACATTTTGCTTCAGAGGAAAATCATATGCTTCCAAACAAGTGTTGTTGTCATCAAGAACCTTATTTTGGTCTTGTAAACTGAGGGCCATAGACTGTAATGCAGTCTTCCTCTTTTTCTACTGTCTTCTACATCGTCAAGCATCACTGTCTGTTCTAATGAGTCATTTCATGATATGTCCAAAGTATGACAGTCTCCAGTCAGTAATCTTGGCTTCTAGGGAGACTTGAGGCTTGGTTTGTTCTAAAACCCATGTATTTGTCTTTTTGTCAGTCTAAGGAATCTGCAGAAGTCTCCTCTAGCACCACATTTGATATGAGTTGATTTTCTTCTTATCAGTTTTCTTTATTGTCCAGCTTTAACAACAATGCTTCTTTATTGTCTAGCTTTCACAACAATACACAGAAGCTGGAAACATTATGACATGGATGCTTCTGGCTTTACAATTTAATGGCATGTCTTTATACTTGAGGATCTTGTCTAATTCCTTCATATCTGGTCTTCCATAATTTACTCTTCTTAGTTCTCTTCTGATTTCTTCCTTACTCCTTCACTTTGGTTAACAATCATCTTCATCTTCCACTTTCAAGTTATGTTAGTCATGTAGAGGTCTCAGCAATGCAATGAGAGCGTAAAGGAGGGAGGTCTGTGACAAACCTGACCAGGGGGAGCTTTACAACAGAGCCTCCTTAACAACCGAGAGTCTTAAAAACAATTGGCTAGAGTAAATATAACCCCGGGTAGCCAAAGGGAAGGGCTAGTTGTGGAGAAAGGAATAACTAAAATTTAACTGAAACTAGGAGGTAGAAGGGGAGAACAGAACTGGTGTGAGAACAGATTGTTGATGGAGAGGGCTGAGTGTTGGATTTGAGGGAGAAGTGTTGTGCTAATTTATGAATTCTTAATTACAGAAAAGTTTTACCTTGACAGTGTATTTCATAAAGATTTGTTATATGTTGCTATATAAAAAAAATTATGTTAGTCACCTGTGGTCCTTATATTGTCATTTTCTTAATACAGAATGCAGTAAGAACTGCTTCAGTATGGTGCTATTTGAATTTTGTTCGAAGAAGATGCATATTCCCAGTGTGAAAGAAAGAAAGAAAGAGAGAAAGAAAGAAAGAAAGAAAGAAAGAAAGAAAGAAAGAAAGAAAGAAAGAAAGAAAGAAAGAAAAACTTAATGAACAAACAGCTAATGACCAGCTTCATAGTGCAAATTCTGACTACAAAACCTGCACACAATCCATTGAGAGAATTCATAAAATCTGAAGTTATTTATGGTGGATGGTGGGAGCTGAAATCTGTCAGAGATTATGATACCCAAAGTATCACTGTTCAGTCAAGCTTTGAAAAGAAAAGCACAGATAAAAAGAAAGCAAAGAACAGCAAACAACTGATACATCAGTTTGTGTCCCTTTCTGCTGCTTATTGACTGTTTGCTTATGGTAACAGAGATCTGAACAGACTCATTTTTTTCCTGCGAGACCAACAGCAGCAAAAAAAGGCTTCTGCTAAAATAGTAAGTTTGTCCAAAGGCTGCAGCTGTTTACATGCAAAGAGATCCCAAAGACTGCCAGCAGACAGCTTTGTTCCCTAATTCTTTAGCTGAGACTGTTACATTGCTTAAGTTTTCTGCTTCATGACCCTGCTACAGAATGCTGGGAAGTGACTAGGGAGCTCTATGGAGGGTAGCTAAGTTAAGGTAAGATTGAACCATCTGAATAGTGAACTAAGAGATTTTGAAGGGTTGATCCCTGTCCTTTTGGGTTCCACCTTAGGCAGGCAGAAGTTTGGGGTTGGAATCAACCGTAACACACATTGAATGGAGTAACAGCTAAGGGTGGATGAGGATTTTGCATCCTCTGCATTTTAAAGCAATGTTAGCCCCTTTTCACACCTTACCTCATTCCGGTGTTGTCACAAGGAGATCACACGAGAAGCCTCTTGCGAGAGGCACTCGTGTCCCCTCCGCTTTCCCTCTGCACCAGTTCCATGCTGGCCAGGAGGAAGCGTAAGCACTCCACCCCTTCCTTCCGCAGCACGGCCGGGTACTTTTCCAGGCTATGCTGGAGGAGGAAGCACGAACACCACACATCCAGAGGCTCTGCACACAAGGTGGGTGGGGCACAGAAGGGACGCACGATCACACATCATTTTCAGCAACAAGCCAAAAATGATATAATGCGCAATCGCAGCCTAAAGGACATTGTGTGGAACGGTTCTCTCAATTGTGCAATGCTCCCAAGGCCATTTCGCAACAGGACTGGCATGTGAAAAGGGCCTCAAAGTCAGTCCTCTCAAGCCATCCATTCATTTGGCATGTCTCCTCACTTGCAAAGACCCTTTACAATTATTTAAGTAAGGGAAAGCTGTATTTAAAATACATATCTTGGGAAAACTGCATATGAAAAATAACTATTTTTAAAGGAAAGATGTAGACTAACACAGAAATTGGACATAATATACACTTTTGATGAAGTACTTGTGAAAATGGCATGGCCTAGGTGTTGATTGAATTGCCCATCCATACTAACTGCCAAATAAGTTCAGATCGGTGGTTCTATCTATTTTTTTTTTTCCTCTCAAGAGGGAAGGCAGAAGTTTATTCCAGCAGGTTTTTTTCCTGCATCACACTTCTGGATAAAATGTTCATAAAAGACAAGACCAAACCCAAGGAGACTATAAAAACAAATCCATGAAATGTATGACTTTATTCTTGGAAAACTCATTGATGGGATTGAGCAGCTTCTACTGAAAAAACGGGGGAGGCTAATGGTTCTATCTATTTTATGGTGGTTCCAGTGCTATTTGGCTGAATGCTACCAAAGGTTGATTCTGGGAGACTATTATTCAGCGCGTCCTGGATGTTAGTGTACGGAATTCCTTGGGGCTTGGTACTGTCTCCTGTGCTTTTTAACATTCACATGCATCTGCTATGGGAGGCCATCTGGAATTTGTAGGCTGCCTCACCCCACTTTGCTGATGACATCTACCCATTCCTTTCTTTTTCAACTGATTCCAAGGAGGCTATGGAAGTCCTCACTCCAGACGAGATGTTTGTTGAGCAGTATAGAAGTCAGGCTGGGACTTGGACTACAAACTATTCATCAGAGTACTTGCACTGAAAGTTCTGATCCACAGGTTTGAGTACTTCTGGTAAGCTTTGTGTCTGTTGTGGCCAGAAGTTCCTTTGCTCAGCTTTGGCAGGTATGTGAACTGTGTCCAGGTGTTATAGCTATGGAGGGAGGAATTAGAACATTGTCCCTTCCCAGTACGAATTCTGCCATCTCATGAAATTTTCCGTCAGTCTCCAAATTTCTAGTGTTGCAGAATATGAAACAATGAAAATAATTTATACCTAAAACTCTTATATTTGCTTTCCTTTGGTGACTTTGCCTACCTCTTTTCTTCAGACATCTAAACTTTATTTACAAATGCTCCCCAAAGATAGAGTGTCCCTTCTTAGGAAAGGTAGCTATTGCCCCAGTAATATACGCCTTAGCTAGCTCCTAATTTGAAAAAGCACTCAAAGTGAAGCTGCCCTTGAAGAGTGCTCACAAGCTATAGTTAGGGCATTCTGTGAATTTGTCCAAAAAGTCACTTTCCAAGCACTGATCATTGTTCTCTTGCCACAAATCCCACACATGCTGGCTCTGAATGCATTCCTACCTTGACCTTTGTATAATGACAAGTTCTGAATACCCCTTAAGAATATTTTGCTGAGTATCCCTAGTGCTGTAGATTTCAACTACCACACTTTGCTGCTTTCATAGACCAGGCTTCAATTACAGATATTTAAGAGTGACAGGCACAGCAGGCTCAGACCTGTATGAATCCCAGAAAAACCTCTGCTGCAGAACCCTTGTGTGAGCACCATCTGTTTTACTGCATGTCAAACTACAAAGATCAGAAGAGTTCTGCACAACAAACATTCCTTTCCATAGCTTAATCAGAGGATTGCTTTTAGCTAATGTTCTTGATGTGGGTTTGTTGAGGATGAAGATGTCAATAATAATTACCAAGATGTGCTAAGAAATACACCTCTTGGTTTGTATTTTTTATTCAAGAACATCAAAACATATTGTTTTGAAGTAAAGGTTACATTTGCTTTCCTGAGGTCATGCGGACAAAAACAAGAGACAAAGCCATGGCAGGGGATAGAGAATTTCTTAGCCAAGTCAATGGAAGGAAAGACCCATGGCTCTGTAGTAAGCACATGTTTTGCATGTAAAATGTCTCAGGATTTAATCCCCAACAACTCCAGGCAGGGCTACATAAGTTTCCTCTCTGAAATCCTAGAGATTTACTGCCAATTGTTGTAGACAATTTTGAGCTAAACAAACAGCCATGTTCTTCCTTGGATATTTCACATTGGATTTCACATTGGCCTGTAGAGATTTCCAATTGTGTCTCACATTCTTAAAGTAGTCACAATTAAAACACTTCCAAAAGTCAGCCCTGCATCTAATGGCCAAATATTTTATGAAACAATGAAAGCTTGGCTGCTTTATGGAGGTAAGGAAACAACCTTACTTCCTTGGAAGGGAATTCTATAACCAAGGTTCTGCTATAGAGAAAACCCTGTCTCCTGTGTTCACCAGCCTAGCTTCTTGGGGAGGTGAGAAATTCAGTACAGCCTTACACTCCTGATAGGCTCACTTGGGAGGAGGTGATCTTTCAGGTATCATAGACTCAAGCCATTTAAGGCTCTGAGCATGGCATCAAACTGAACTTAGAAATAAAGTAGCAGCTAGTTGGTAAAAGACCATTCATGGAATCTCTAAACCACACATCAGATAACAGTCTGTTTACTGAATTTTGAAATTTCTGTATCTTCTGAACACTCTGTTAGGGCACCCCATGAGAGTGCCTTGAATACAGTCAGATGGTGATTCAGGCATGAAGATTTATTACCAAATCTGCCTCCTCTAGGAAGTGATAGAGCCAGCACCAGCCAAAATTGGGCAAAGGCTATCCTAGCCACAACAGCCATATAACTTTCTAGGAATAATGATGGGATCACAAGCACTCTAAGCATCTATGAAGAGGATACACATTCCTGTACAACGAACTGTTTTACTTTGAACTACTATCAGGGATTGAGCAGTGACTTCAGGAATTTAGGTACTTGGACACCTGTCTTGACATATTTGTGAGAAACAATGGAATTGGAGTGGGAATGTCTATCATGTCATTTTGATTTTCATTCTAATAAAGCCAGCCATCTTGAAAGCCAAATTCTTCAATCTAATTTAAAATTCTAGTAACAGATTCAAATACAGCTATATACTAGTCATATATCTCTTGATGAGCCAAATATAAATGGGGTAAATTTTTCACAGTAAAAATGGCATTATAATAGTGATGTCCCCCTCCTAAGGAGAAAATGTGCCTTTTGCTCCAAAATTAGAGACTTCTTTTTCTCTTGGAGATATAACACATTGCTACAACCACTACTTCTTTAATGCTGCATATACTCCAAGTAACACTTAATTGTTCCTTACTATCATGACAAAGCACACTTAGTCCTGAATCCAATTGTTGGTCCCAACTGGGGTGGACACTGAATCAGTGATATTTATGTAAGCATGGACTTTTCCATCTTTCCCCTATTTCCAATTTTCCTATGTCACTCAACTTCCTTTAGTAGCAAGTTTGGATGAAAAGGAAAACAATTTATACACACAGAAGAAGATAGCAAAGGAATCTTTACATCTAAAGGCACAGTTCTGACGAGAAAGTTATATCGTGTTTACAAGTGGAGTTCTATATACCTGGTTTATCTGAGACTGAACCGATTAAACAAATTGAGACTTACCCTAAATGTAAAACAGTTCGTTTAGACATATAAAGATCATCTAACTGTGCAAACGTGTATGCTGCAAGTCTCCTCCTTGTAGATACTGACATTGCCATGTGTTTCATTTCAGCTCTCCCATATCACTAATAATGCATGGTGGAAGTTAAAAGAAGGGTCCATTAATGTGTCCAAGATCTGAATTAACATGAAAGGGTGTTGATCTATGGTTCAAATGTCCTTGCTTTGGGGAGGGAGCATAACATTTCCAAGCATAACGTTTTGCTCTCCTGACCCCACTTGGGTTATGTTTCTGAGAGAGGCCAAGTAACTATTCCCTCTACCAATGTTAGACTGAGCAGAAGAGCTGCATTTAGGAAGACTCAAGTCAGCAGGATGAATGAATTCAATTATTGCTGATTGCTGAACTCAGAAAGGCCTAGTAAGTGGAAAATGCAGTTTTATAAAAGAAATGTGGCACTCAATAGATGAGGCCAATGTCAAGAATTAAAAGTGATTTATTCTTGAGGCCAAAAAGGAACCTAGTAAATCTACCAGCTGCATGTTGAACTTACAGCAATGGTGATGGAGTAGAAGGTGGGAGGCTGGCTGAGTGAAAAGAAAGCTGTAATTCAGTCTTGAGAGGGAAATGTATTCAGCTACAAAGGCTATTTTCGGTTGTTGTTACTAGACAAAGAAGGAAGGAGTTTTGGTTTGATCATCAGAAGGGGAGGAACCACATTTCTTACAAATACTATAGCTTCTTTGTAATTTTAGATAAATGTGAGTGAAATATGAAGCGGATTTTGCTAATACTAGCCACACATTAATTTTTATGCCTTCTCTCTATCATAACATATGCTGCAAGCCAGCCACTATATCTTGGTATTTCTGGACTCAAACCTTCATTCTGTCTTGTCCTCAATTTCCTTTCATATTTTCTTAGAGCTTCACATCTATTCTGATCCATGTACCCTTTTTGTGATCCCCTTCAGGCTTGTGTAGCTTTCCTGAAAATCCTCTAAGACTGCTGCCTTTTGATACATTGCTCTGGCATATTAGTTACGGGCCATAGTCCATAGGAAGAGCACATGTATTGCATGCAGAAGTATCCAAGTTTTATTGGCAACATGTCAGTTTGATCATGGATATCAAGATTAGTAAAGGCTTCTGCCTGAGATAGTGGAGATTAGAATGATTGCTTGTCAAGTAGACAGCAAAATCTTTATGGTAAGCCCCTGGAAGTTCTTCACTTTTGCCCTGCTGAAGATCAATGTACTGAATTATACCCCTGCCCCACAAATTAATTTTCCAACAATCAATCAATCAAACAAACAAACAAACTTAGACAATTTTAAGAAGAATAAATAGGGGAGAGAAGGGTTTATGGGGCAGACAAAAAGGGAGACTTTAGGGAAAACAAAGCAGTTGTGACATTGTGAACTTTGCCATTAAGCCCTGCAAGGACCCATGTACATGGGGGCTGTGGTGAGAACTATGACATGATGGGAGCAGGTGCCAGTGATACAAGCAGGAGCTGAGAAAGGCTTCATTAGGGTCCAAGACAACTGACCAAGATGCCCACCTCTGTTAGTCAGAACAACAGGTCTGTCAACAGTTGAGTGTGTGCATCTGCCTTCAAGTTGCCTGTCAACTTATGGCAACCCTATGAATTTCACAGAGTTTTCTTAGGCAAAGAATGATTAGAGACGGTTTGCCAATCCCTTCCTCTGAAATGTAGCCTACCTGGTATTTGTTGGTGGTCTTCTGCCCAAGTACTAACTTATTCTTGATTGATCTGTCTTGGTCCCAAATGTGAGAGAAAAGCTGGATGATAATTATAATCGTAATCATGATAATTATTCGAAACACTTAATCCATGACATGCAGATCAGTGTTTTCACACTTCTATAAGGAACCACTAACACTTAAAGTAAATGTGCATATTACAGATCTCTAAAAACAAAATAAATGACAGGTTAAACATTAACTTTAGTAGAATATAAGCATAGTCTGTTTCCCTAATAATGCTGCCAACTTCATAATCATTCACAAATAGACATATGCAATTTATTGCAACAGGTGACTCTCCAAAGCTTTAGCCTAGCTGTTATTGGGATGTATCCAAACCTTGTTGGTTGAGAAATATATAGCATCTGAAAGTGAATTAAGGCTTCTTTGAAAGATTTCCAGTACTTCTTGCTTAATATTTAGTGGCATTTTTTTTCATGGTATTTCATTGTCCTGTTCTACTGACAACAAAGATGGGCAAAAATCTTTTGGGAAAAAAAACAAAAAAACACAACAGGTCATATTGCTCAGTATTGTAGAAAACTGAGGTCATAACCTAGTTTTTCTGCACCATGTGCCTAGAGGGAAAACTTTAGGAAATTTGTAGAAAAACAATAGCAATATTGTATAAGAAAACTGTGCAATAGGTATTTCCCTGCTACATCATATTACATACAGGTACATTATTGTCCAATCCATGGCAAATTTCACTTACAGGGATAAATCTATGATAGCAGAGAAAGACTGAAGGGTGAAGCCAATTGCCATACCTAAATTTCTGTGTGAATGTGTTATTTTCTGACAGTTTCTCCCATATTTCTATCTTGTTTTAGTGTAACGAAATATGGAAAGTTGCAAACATGCTTACTGACACAGTCTGTTCCTTGAGAAATGATAGATGTATTAATATTCATATAACTTTTTTAGCATAATCTACCATTTTTATTCAGTGGATTCTCAACAATTTCATAAGATGGAGTATGCTGAGATACAGAGGAAATATCCCCAAGCCAGTCAAAGCCTCTCATGGATACCATGGGATATAAATTTGAATATCCCCTATTCTGAAAAACATGCTAATTTTAATGGAATAGATATACATCTTGGGGATGTTGTTACTCCACTGGAAAAGCTCTATCCCAGGGTCTACAATTTTGATATTAAATGTGATTCCATGTGCCTGAGAGGTCGCCCGGATGGGCATGTAGGCAGCAACGGTCGAACGATCAAAAACCAGGTCAGGCCAGTAAAATCCCCCGTCACGTAGCCCCAGAAGACCTCAAGCTGGGCAATCCCACAATAAACAAAGGGTCCTCAGCCTCTGAGAAGCTGACTTGAGGGGATTAGCATCTTTGCCCCAAGTTGAGCAAAATCCTATCAGGCGAGGATCATTTACACGAAGTCACACCACAACCAAATGCAGCTGAAGATCCTGAGACTTGGGCAACACCTTGTAATCTCATCACGCAAAGGAAGTTACCATTGTGGAGCTTCTTTCTTACTGCAACACCCATTGTTCTCCATGGGAAAGGATTAACCCTCCAGGTACTTTTTCCCCTACAAATAGTCCCAGTTTTTGAGCGTTTCTTTGGATCACTCTCGGTCATCCCAGCAGACCGTTTCTCCATCCGTTGAGTAATCCCCTCAGCCCTCTCCATGCTGAGCCCCACTTCTCTGCTGTTTTTCCCAGACCAAGGACTTCAGAAAAAGGTGTAATATTACCCCTGCTACACCCCCTTCAATATTCCCCTATCCAGTTTCTTCTCTTTTGCTTCTTAATAGGTCTTGAGTGAGTGTGTGAGTGATTGCGTTGGTGCATGAGACTTTCATTCAATAAAAGCATTTATTGGACATTTTTGTTTGGTTTTTGGCTTGGCTTGACCCCGTAAAAACTGGGTAAAAAGACCTCACTAGGTTACCCTGCCTCTTGCATTGCTATTGCTCATGCTTTGGCTAGTTTTCATTCCCCATCATGTGGAGCACATTGAGGTGTCCCCCAAGGGATCCCAGAAATCGGGATAACAATGCTTTTAGATTTTGTTTTACTTACGGCTGTCCAAGTGTCAACACCTATGGCACAATGAAACAGCAAGAGGGTGTTATTGTGCTCATGTACTGCTTGTAAGCTTTCTGGAGTCCTCTGATTGGCCTCTGCAGAAAGAGCATCCCAGACTAGATAGACTTTTGGTCTGATCCAGCTGTTAGGAAATATGAAAAATATTAGTGGATCTCTCAAGCAGAGTAATCAAATAAAAAAAAAAGTTGTCCAGGCCCACCCACCATCAAGATCCAGCAGAGGATAAAACAAGTTTAGTCTTTTTTGTAAAACACTTAAAAGTAGTTTTGCTTACTAAAACTTGTATGTAGTCAGACACAAGGTCTAATGGGGGAGAGAAAGGGAAGAGAAAACGGCTACAAGTTAGAGTGATACTGGAAGAGAGAAGGTGTGGTAATGACATACTCTCGAAGAAACAGGAAGCAACCATGAATATATGCTGCACCTAAACTCTTATAAGGTAACATCTAAACTAGTAATTTGTGAGTATAAGCATGTAAAAGTTGCTGTATACTGGGCTGCTGCAGAAAACCCTCAAGAAACTCCAGCTAGTTCAAAATGTGGTGGCAAGATAATTAACAAGGACTCATGATAATAAACATATCTTATCTCTGCTGAAAGACTTATGTTTCACTTGTAACCAGTCTCCATTCAAAGTGTAGGTTTTGATCTAAACAGCTTGAAATAAAATATAGGAAAGGTCACCTTTTTTTCTACATTTCTAACCATTTACTTCAACCAGTTTTCCCCCGGCTCATTCATGTATTTTAATCTCCCATGCCTTGGTCAAATTGTATAAAATTGTCTATCATCTCCTGTTGCTATTTTTAATTTTCACAGCTGAATTATTTAGTAACTGATTATTATTTTATTTTGTGATTTTCAAGAGGGTAGCCACATTAGTCCATTGGAGCAAAAAGTCATATTCAAGATAAGTCTCTTACTAATATTATGATGTATTTTAAGATGTATATAAGCCACTTCAATATAAACATTTAAAATAAGTAAGATACCCATTTCCAGTGCCGCATCTCACCATAACACAGTCTATCGGTCCTGCCAAAGGTATGGGAACAAAATATTTTGCATTGTACATAAAAGGAGAATTTGTTTACTATCCTTTCACATGAAAACAATGCTACATTTAGATTTTTTTTCCTACCACAACCTGCAGGTATTACAAGTATAGGAATGTGAAGGCAAGCATCAGCCATTATAATGAATGAACGTGTTTAAAAAGAAAAACAGAATTTCTTTTATTTTACACATTTGTTGTATAGCTTCTCCAAGGAGATAAGAGGAGTGGGATTATCCTATGTAAAAAAAAAAAAAAAGATGAGAAATAATTTAGTTCCTGTCAGTATGCTGGGCTATGAATGTTCCACAGATAGCATCTATCAAAATCATAGATGAAGTGGCAAAACTGTTTCAGAATATCACATAGAGTTTACTAGTAAGGAAATACATGAGTCAGATATTTCCATACATAAAAATGCTATCTGCGCATACAAATCTAGGTTTCAAAGATAGAGGATGGAGTTTCCTTTTTTATTTATTTTCTATATGCATGCATTATCTGCCTGCAAGGAACTCCTCCATCTGAAGTCTGAATCAGTATAGTCTACTAAAAATTTTACTAGGTGATCTGCTGTATAGACAAAGGCTTAGACACTACATAAAAGTGAATCACACTATGTAATCTCTTTAAAAGTCTTTAAATTGCATGAAAAATAAAAGATCTTTTCACATTTTAGAAATGAATTCTGTAGGGTTTTTTTTAAAAATATAGTATTGCCAGCCAGCTGGCCCTAGGTTATAATATTAGACTCAAATGGCTGAGAACAGGTTTTAGCCCATATAATTTCATAGAGGGATCAACATGAACTCCCTTGGACAAATTCATGCATCTGGTATGTCAATCAAAAAGCTGGTTGAAAAGTAATACATTGTTTTAAATGTGGACTTATTGCCAAAAATAACATTACCACAATGGTCGGTCCCCTAAATCCTAACTTAGTGTTCCATGTATGAATGTTGAGCCCATGTGTCTCCACATTCCTTCAGAATGTCCATGCAGTGAAGAAGAGAAGCATTTGCTTTGCTTTCCAGCTAACCATAGTCTCTGCTATGTCTGAAGCAGCAACAATGGTTAGCATCAAGTATGGCTTACTCAAACAACCCACAATCCTTAAACATGATATGATGTTGGCGTTACCTAAGGAACTAGTCAGTTTGCTCCTACCAAGCCTTTGCAGAGGTGTGGCCAGTTAGTTTTGTCATCAGCAGTGACCTTGGGCAGTGGCCATTTGGTGCCCATTCAGTGTCCTTATCATAACTACATTTTGCACACTGAATGTGTGGAACTGGAAGCAAGGGGCACAAATTAAGAGAAACTGAGATGAATGTCTAAGGGGTGAGAGTGACTGGACTGAACTGTGTGGAGAATTGTGTTTGCACTGTGTTGTCTTGTATTATGTATATTGTGCAGTATTATGGCAAGTTAGAATCTCATTAGTACATTATGACAATTTTACCTGACTGGGCACTTATAGGGATATCAGTCACTACAGTATCAGTAAATCCGGCTGGCAGTGGAAGTAGCAGCTGCAAGACTGGGCAGTAGTGAAAACACAACCTGGTACCATCTTGTTGGCCATATGGCTTCACCTTAGTATGAGTAGACTGGTCATCTACTCAGTTTTTGTTGTTGTATATCTTCAGGTCATTTCAGACTTATGGGCCATTTCTGCACTAGACTGTTATAGTGGGCCCCTCTTGAAACTGCAAACCCCAGGATTCCATAGGATGTTGAGGATGGAATAATAGCACTATAACAGTCTAGTGCGGAAATGGCCTTGGTGATCCTACCAATTCAGTATGTACAGATTGGGAATCATTGCCTGGTGACTGCTAAACTGTGTCAATTGTTAATTGTGGAGTCTACATGTATTGTTGCTGTGAGGCTTGTTTTAACTGACCATAATGTTAAAGGAAATGGGGTAGAAATATGAGTTGTGTGGCGCAGAGGAAGATATGGTGATAACAGGGTGAAGTGTAGTTACAGAGGAAAGAGAGAGAGATGCTGAGTACCTATCTTAATTTCCAGTTGTCCTGACATCTCAAGGAACTTGAAGGGTGAGCCAAGCCACCCACAAAACCTCACCTTGCCAGATCAGTTAAAAATAAAATAGACATAACACATGACTTTCTTATGAATGGGGAAGCTGAGCTGGCATGTTTTACAGAGACTCGGCTGGGAGATGATAGTGGCCTGACTTGGGCTCAGGCTCTCCTACCGGAATACTGAACACAGTACTCCAGATAAGCCTGACCAATGCAGAATATAGGGGGACTATTACTTTCCTCAGTATGGAAACTCTGCTTCTATTAATGCAGGCTAAGATAGCATTTGCTTTCTTTGATGCATCATGACACCGCTGGCTCATGTTTAACATATGATCAACAATAATCCCAAAGTCCTTTTCATGTGTACCACAGTTGAGCCAAGGATCCCCAGTCCTATTCCTGTGACTTTGGTTTTTGTAGCCTAAACACAGAATTTTGCATTTACCTCTATTGAATTTTCCTTTAAGAATTTCTGCCCAATTTTCTGGTTTATCTAGGTGCTTTTGAATTCTGTTCCTGTCCTCTAATGTGTTAGCTACCCTTCCCAGTTTTGTATAATCTGCAAATTTGATAAGGATTCCCTCTACAGCATCATCTAAATCATTAATTAGACAATGATCATACACTTGCCAATACTGCTGAAATTATTTTTAAAAAATCAAAATCTATTTACCTTTGCATATGCAAATATTATGCAAATATATATCCTCCTTTTCTCATGATGCACTGTTGCCCATTTTGATGACATGGCTAATGAAATAAATCGTGCATGAGACTGTGGACTGAAAATTAGACAACTTTGTTAAATACATTGAAATGTGTTTGGGTTCTTCTGCCTGCAGGCTTATTTGGCAGCTGGGTGAAGGAAGTCCGTGATCATGTCATATGTGCCTCACGCTCCAAAATGTGTGATATATCATCCCCAGGACTTTGTGTGACATTTAATATATTGGAAAGTTTATCACACCTAAATTCTGCTACTTCCAGGTAAACCTGTGGTGATGGGCTTATCAATGGTAGTGGATTGCCCTGCCATCGCCCCTTTAAAATTGGAGGTAGCATTGCCAAGGCCTGGTAGTCTCTCAACTACTGGCCAAGTATTTCAGATTTTCTAAGTGATGAATTCCAGATGATATTCCCGTGAAACCCCAGGGTTTCCTAGGACGTAGTTTGTAAATCACTTATCTAATATGAGGTCATCTTTATGAACTTTTTCCACAGTGCCCAACTGTGGTCCAGTGTAAGGAGCCAATCTCTTTGCCGTTGTTAATTCAGTTTCATTCAATTCAGCATAAGGCAGATTCAGTTATGCACTTAATAATAATAATAACAAAGCTACGTGAATGATGGATTGATTAATACACCCCATTTTTGCAAGTTTTCCCTTACAGTTCATACAGTAAACTCAAAACATACCATTCCTAACCACAGCTGCTGTTACAAAAATCCCTTGTGCCCCATATAGAATATATTGCATATGAACTTCTGACTCTTTGACTTTGTTTTTCTTAATATACAGTACTTGTGCTATGTGACTGATCATACACGGTATTATTTTTTCAGTGCTCTGACTGGTGCTTTTCAAACGCCATCAAATACGCTTTCTCTGAAAGACCGTTCCAAAGACATGATTTAAGCATGGATCTGCTAAGCAAACGTTCAATGAGAAAAAGAATGGCTGGTCTGTTGAATAAGCCATGGGATAAAATGATTGAGACAACTGGAACATTGGGCATTGTTTCTGCCTAAGATTCTCAAGCACTTGTAATGGCCTTGAGGTTTTCAAGTATTATTTCTGGCATTCTCTTTGAAGACAAGCAATAACAGACTTTATCAACTGCTTATTGACTGCAGAATGAATTTGTGTCAATGAATTAGGCTCTGTAGTAGCATCTCTCCCCAGTCTATGCACATGTATAAGTTCTCTACAGATATACCAGGATAAATATCAAGAGGGCAAATATCATGAGGGCAAAGTTTGCCCTAGGAATACATATGTTCTCAAGGCTGTTTTTGCAGCCCTTAACTTCCAGCCACTTCCCAGGTTATGCTGCCCTTGGAAGTCTCCTGCAGATGAAAATTGGTACCTAGACTCATGGTAGTAACCCAGCCTCAGTCTAGATCAAGAGATGGAATCTTCTACTGTGTTTGCCACTGCCATGCCACTGCCATCGATGGTCAAATTTCAGAAACAACTGACAAAAGCTGAAAATTTTCACACATCAGTCAAGACCAAAGCATTCTTTTGTATCAGGCATGTGTGTGTGTGTGTGTGTGTGTGTGCGCGCACCCATACATTTACTTATGAATCTTGATGGTCACATCCTGGAGCAATAGCAGTGTTTCTACATAGCCTCACAAGAGAACAATGTAATTTTTATTGAGATTTTTCATGTACAATACAACTTTAAAGAAAGCAACACACCTAACGAAAGAAAAACAAAGATTAAAGAAAAGAAACGTAGAAGGAAATAAAAATATATAGATAAGAAAAAGAAAGAAAAGAAAAAAGAAAAAGAGTGACTTCCAATCTTCTTTTTAGCAGTCATTAATGTATATAATCAATCTATACCTCTCTCATGTATAACAATAATTCCCCATCCTCCTTTCTATAACATATGTCAGTGTTGTTGTTGTTCATCTTCAAGTTATTTCTGACTTATAGTGACCATAAGGCAACCCTATCATGGGATTTTGTGGAGCTGAGAGTGTGTGACATGCCCAGAGTCACCCAGTGGGATCCCATGGCTAAGTGTGTAATCGAACCCTGATCTCCACCATTGTAGTCCAAGACTCAAACCATTACACCATGCTGATTCTCTACCAATATTTAAATCCAAGCTTATAAAATCTTCTATATATTTTCTATGAAAAATTAACAAAAGTTTAATACTCATCAACACACACTACTATTACTTTTCCCCTAATCTGAGATTAAAAATTACACCTTCATTCAAACAACAATCTCTTCTACTGCAAAATATCAAATATGAAATCCTTTCACCTTCTTTGAAGTAGATTTCCCAAATCTTTTCCAATTTATTCTCTCTCCCTCTAACTCTGTGGTTCCCAGATTTTGGTCCTTGAGCCATTTTGGACTTCAGCTCCCAGAATTCCTGACTGTTAGCCAAGCTTGCTGGAAGTTTTAGGAGCTGAAGTCCAAACACTTGGAGAAGCAAAGTTTAGAAGTCACTGTAAGTCAAACTGTTTCCCAGCTGTGTCTCTCCAAAAACAAAACTCCACCTCATTATATATTTATACGTTTCCTTTTCCATTTCAGTGTTCCACAAGGGTTTCCACCTCTTTTTCCCCTTTGACAGTTTCCTTTTTTTTGTTTCCTAAGAGAGTCTCCATTTGTGACATCCGCATGGAAGTCAGGTACAGCTTGGGCCTATAGGTACTTGTATTTGCTTTATATTTGTAATTAACCAACACACTTGGGAGAGGGACAGAATTGGTTTCACCCATTTTTTTTTTAAATACTAAAATTCAGACATCCAGAATGGAAAGAACTTGAAAATTAAATATTGCTGAAGATGAACCCAATTTTTTTTATTCTTTTATATCCCACCTTTTCCCCAATAACAGGACTCAAAGCATCTTACAACATAAGAACAATAGAGATTAAATCTATACAAACACATAGAAACATAGAATAGTAGAGTTGGAAGAGACCACAAGGGCCATGAAGTCCAACCCCCTGCCGTGCAGGAATATACTATCAAAACATTCCTAACAGATAGCCATCTAACCTCCTTTTAAAAATCTCCAAAGAAGGAAACTCCACTATACTCTGAGGCAGTGCACTCTTCTGTCAAAGTGCTGTTCCTGTCAGAAATGTTTCAATGGAATCTCTTTTTTGTGAACTTTGAAGCCATTGCTCTATGTCCTTGCCTCTGGAGCAGCAGAAAACAGGCTTGCTCCATCCTCGAAGTGACAAACCTTCAAATATTTAAACATAGCTATCATGTCACCTCTCTTCTCCAGGCTAAACATAACCAGCTTCCTAAGCCACTGCTCATAGGGTATGGTTTCCAGGGCTTCTATCATTTTGGTGGCCCTCCTCTGGACACATTCCAGCTTGTCCGTATCCTGCTTGTCCACATCAGTAAAAGGTATAAATATAAAGCTTGTTTAAAATACAATTAAACAATTTACAAAGCTTAAACCATTAAAATTCCTTTAAAAATTATATACAAACCACTAAAGAGCACAGCACATCATTAAAAACCCGTTTAAAAAATCCAATCAGTTTATAAAAGTCAATGGCGTAAGAATGCTTTGACCTGCTGGTAGAAAGAGACCAAGGAGGTGGCCATCCTTGCCTCTGGAGAGAGGGAGTTCCGAAAACTGGGGGCAGCCACTGAGAAGGACATCTTCCTACCAAATCATTCTGAGAAAGTAGTTGGGCAAAGAGAAAGCATTCTCCTGAAGATATTAGAGCTCTAGTGGATTCATAAGGGGAGATACAGTCCCTCAAATAGCTTGGAACCAAGTCATATAGGTCTCTAAAGTTTATTGCCAATATGTTTACTTGTGGCTGGAAACAGACTGACAGCCAGCGGAGCTGTTGCAACAAGGTTGTTGTGTGCTCCTTGTAGCTAGCCCCTGGTTAATTTTCCCATCCCTGTTCAAGGATCATTAGTTACATACAACAAAATGGACTGGTGTGGTTGGAGGACAGGAATACATTTTCAGATGGAAGATATACTCCTAGAATATTCTTTATCCTTTTTTTATTTCCCTTGGTGAATTTTCTTTTCAGCATCACAATATGCATGATGACCCACTATTCAAACAACCTCATATAGATTTGTTTACCTTGTAAATTGATGAGTTTGTTTTCCCTGTCCTCTTTTTTTCCCTTTCTCTGAGCTGAAATTGAATTGTATGTCATCTCAGAACACAAAGTGGTTTTCCTTCTTCTCCTTTCATTGACTGTGGTACACTTGCCGAGTAATAAAACACCTTTTAAAGAAAACATAGGGCATGGTATTGATGGAACTTCACCATCTTTAAATATTTATCGATACAATGGTACTAGCTGGTGTGCGAAATAAACATTAGTGTCTGTAATCGTTTCCAGGAAAAAGAAGGGAGAAAGGGAGGGAGGAGGGAAGAAAATGAAGAAAAGAAAAGAGGAAAGTCTCCCTGGACTTCAGCAGCCTCGAGAACTGGACTTAACAAATAAATAGTTCATGATGTGCCAAAACTGAATTGCCAAGTGATTGACCACATCCTATGTTGCACAAGGAAAAGGCCACCATTGTTTTTACAAGTGTGTTTCATTCCAAGTTCGAGTTCACTGTATAAATATTATGGAACTGGTTCTTGAGCGTTAACCTTTATTTCAGATTAACTGTAGACAGGTATAAAGGGAGAACTATATAGATTTCTGGTGGGAGGGAGAGTTGCTTCATAAAATCAGGCTGTCAAGCCCTAGATATAAAGTTTGGAAAGAAAACAATGTCAATAAGTATATGACATTAACCATTTAACTGTGAGCTGTATCTTCAGGAGAAAAATAATATTTATGCCCCAATGTTCATCCTGTACATCAGCGTGCACAGGGTTTTACTAATCCCATGTTCATATCAATGGAGGCATTGCTGAACACATCCACTCTTTTGCCTGTAGGAAACTGTTAGCATCTACTAAGGAGGATAGAAAAATATTTGCAAGCCAAGAGACAGCTGCCCATGTGCAGTGAAGGCTATCATAGATTAAACAAGAGTGCATACATGTGTGCATTGGTGTAGTGGGGGAAGGACTATTCAATGCATAGTTAAATGTGTATAAGGCCATGGATATCAGAGGCCAAAAACATGCAAAATTTCCAGATAATTATTGCCTACATGTATTGACAGAGGAAGACAGTGTGCCATAGAGGTTGGAGTGCTGGACTAGAGCTCCAGGATGACCAGGTTCAAATCTCCACTCAACCATGGAAACCACTGGTTGATCTTAGAGAAGTCATACTCTCCCAGTCTCAAAGAAGGGCAATGGCAAGGCCTCTGAAGAAATCTTGCTGAGGAAACACCATGATAAGTTCATCTTAGAATAACCATAGGTTGGAGATGACTTGAACGCACACAACAACAAAACAACAACAACAAATTGACAGACATCCTTTCCTTGTGCATTCTTGCTCTCCCATTTCCTCCATAAACAGGAGCAGAGAAAGAGAGAGGGGTGTTGACTGGATTGCATGATCTAGTATACAGAAAGGAAAAACGTGGCCCTGGGGCTCCATGGCCAAACATGGATTAGTTCTTGACTCCTTTCAAGCTCCTTGGGCCTCCCTTTTTCTGTCCAAAGAAAGAGGGCAAGGAAGAGATGGAAGCATCTAAAGAAGCAATTTCCCTTTAAATAGGTTGTAGCCCTCCTTACTGTTTAACATAAAAGCCTGTTGTTTTCAAAATTAGCAGTGGTTGCTCCCATTGACAGGTATTTTTTATTAAAAGATCTGAATAGCTCCAGAAGGTCCCAAGGACCCAAGATTGGTCCACAGACAAGCCACAGTTGTCCATGTTTGGACTAGTGCTTCTACTTAGGAAACAAAAAACAAAAAAACAAAACCTAAAACTACCTGTCAACATTATGTGGAACGGAGATATGTACCATATCAATTACTTCTGTAGATATTTTTGCCCTCACCAACTAATCATATGATTGGGATTCTTACATGCAAGATCAGACATGCCCTTTTGTGTATCATACGTGTGCTGCTCTCTGCAAGAGATTCCATCTCATCTTACACTTCTCTTTCAAAAGGACAGCATCTTTTGAAAAGTAACTGTGCAATAGGGTGAGAAACCAGGTGTGGCCTGGGGGTGGTGGGGATATGATGATAACTTTCTCAAACCTGCTGCCTGTTCAATACAGTTATCTCTAACAGTCAATAGTCCTAACCAGGTGCTATTCAATCAATAGTCAACATAAATCTAAAGTTGCTTCTGTGTTTAGTCCTGAAATTGTGTGATTTAGTCTGCCCTCATATGTGAGGAGCTACATTTTGTATTGTAGATACTTTTCTACATGCTTTGTTTCCCTCATGCAATTTAGAACTGGTTTTTTTTTTTTTTTTGGCAAGGAACCCCTGCACAGATACAAGGAAAAAGCTCCTCAATGAAGACTTTATACCTCATCATGATATTGTTTTGGTGAAAACTGTGGTTCCTTGGGATGAGACTAACTGTGCAGTCTTCCATCCCCTTTGCAGTCACATTGACTATCTGGTAAATAAAACCAGTAAAAAAAGTCTTGAGCCATTTCCGCATGAGACTGTTATAACGCTTTGATTCCAGCCGGCCCCTCCCGAAACTGCAAACCCCAGGATTCCATAGGATGTTGAAAGTGGAATCAAAGCGCTATAACAGTCTCATGCAGAAATGGCCTTGGGTTGGATCTCTTTAGTGAGCAAAACTTTTCTGGGATAGAAATCATGGAAAGGGAATTTTGGACATTTTGAAGGGGTCTAAGTATAATCTGTACATTTTGCCCATAAGGATAATAATATTTTTTAAAATACTCATTGTATCCCTTGTAGAATGGATCTGAGGCCTTCATTTCAGTTCTGAAAGCAGGCCATGTTGAATAAGGAGAAGGAAAAGGAAGAAGAAACAAACACATTCCCCTTTCCTTTCAAAGAATTGGTTGATATCCTTTTGGTAAGCTGAAAGTGTTTCCTAGACATATTATTGGCTATTATTCATTGGTAAGTAAGGGCAACACATTGGCTTCAAAAACTCTGTGAAGATACAGTGCTATTGTTAACTATTTCAGTACCTCATACCATCATTCTGTTTGGAGTTTATGTGCCACTCTGGCACACGGTGAAAGTGGGTAACAAAGCAGAGGAAATGATAAGTCTGGTTCTATAAAGGATGAGTGAAGATGCAAGAAACCGACAGGAAGCCAGCAAAAAGGGGAAACAGTCCTGTGCTTGTTGTTAAGAAGTACAGGTGAAATAATGATGGCAATGATGTCAAATGATACCTTACTTTTTTGAACAATCTCCAGAACTTTTTTTGATGACCAAACTACAAATCAAGATAATGGAGTATGGGAAAAATGAATGCTATATGCAGCATTAATTAATTAACTGAGCTTTCACCTAGAACTGAAATGGACGTGCTCCCATAAGTCCTCTCAAAATTTTCCTTCTAGATTGTGCCTTGTGTTTATACTTTCAGCATGCCTTGTGTTTGTACTGAGCCAAACATTTTACTAATCATAACATATAGATCTGCCATCTTCTACTCACTTACCAAGCCATAAGTTGCATTTATCACACTGGGACTTACCTGTGAGCAAAAATTTGTAGTCTTGCATTCTTAGGCCATTTCCGCCCTAGGCTGTTATAGCGCGGTGATTCCACTTTCAACATCCTATGGAATCCTGGGGTTTGCAGTTTCGGGAGGGGCCTCCTGGCCCCTCCTGAAACTGCAAACCCCAGGATTCCATAGGATGTTGAAAGTGGAATCATCGCGCTATAACAGCCTAGGGCGGAAATGGCCTTAGTTTCTCAACTCATGCCACTCACCAGAATGATACTGAGTGATACACTCTATATACATACACTCTAAAGAGAGTAATTATAGAATGACAAGAATCTTCACAGTACGGGGCATATTCTGCACAAGTACATGATTGTTTTGTGTAGAAATTAGTGTATTCTGTGCATAAAATAATATTTCTACACAGAAACACCATTTTCTGTGCAAAGAATGCTGTGTTATACAGAGAAAATGCTGTAATTGGGGATTTATTCTATGCAAAAATTGCATGTGGTTGGTTTGCATAGAGAACTTTTTTCTGCACAGGAAACAGCATTTTTGGTACAATAAAAATATTTCTGCACAGGAATATTATTTTCTGCTGAGAAAATCTTGAGCAAAAAAAAAAACTTGATTTCTGTGCAGAATAACCAAATCAGAATTTTGCACAGAGTAAGTCCAAAATTTCACATAAGCTTCAAAAATTGTGTGGTTTTCCAATTATAATGAACTAATAATAGACTTTACACATGGATGGATGGACGAATGGATTATTTATACATAATTTGATAATATACACACAAGGGTTGTGCTGTTGAAATTACTCATTCCTGCAAGGGACAACAAATAAGTTAATCAATTTTCTCCTTGCTTCAGGTATCCTAAAAATATGTAGGTTTCAAGGAGATCCTTGTCCACCACTGCATGACAGTAGAAGAGTTGGGCGCAGCAGCCAAAGAGATTGGAATAGTCCAGTGTTCCATACTCACAGGTACCTTTCCCCCTTGCCCCACCATAACATCAGGAAGGGGAAGGAAACCAAGAATGGGAAAGGATGTAACCTTCCGTGATCTTTGGCTGCCTTTTCCCCTCACACACCCTGCATGCCATTAAGGGAGAGAAAACAAAGATCTAGAAGGCTATAGCCTTCCAGGGTGCTTTCCTGATCTTCAACACTCACAGGACAACAGTGGGGAGGGAAGTCTATTCAAGGATTGAGGAGAACTGACAAAAATGCTTGAGGAGGATTTTTTTTTCCAATTTTCTTCAGTTGATTTATTGATTTATTTTACAAAAAGAAAGCATGGAAATCAACCTCTGTTTTTCCATACAACTCACATTTTTAACACATCTTTTCCTAATATACACATTTGTATACGTGTCCTCCCTAATATATCTATTTTTGACTGTAACTTTCTCCAGTACACACATTTTTATATGCAGTTTTTGAGCCAATAACTGCACCACAACATTAGAAATATTTAAACTTCCAAGACTGAGTTCCGACCCCATTTGAATGTCCAAGATAGAGTTCTGATCTGCATATTACTCTGGAAAATGAACATTAGGACAGCTCTTTTAAAATGTGGTCCAAATAATTTTTTTCTTGCATCCCTGTTAAGGACAATTCAGTTTTAAAAGTATTACAAGCTTTCTGATGAACACACAGAAAGGTCTAGAACAATATAGTCAGCTAAGTTGTCAGGAAAAAGCATATATTATTAAACCCATGCAAGCCTCCACTCCCCATTTCTACTGCACTCCAGTTCAGTTCAGACCGGTTCAGCCCCACTCTAATCCAGTTTGGAGAATGAATCATGATTCAGAAATCTGGATCTGCAGGTCCCTAATTAAATTGTGTTAGAAACCAAAATGGCTATACCTGTGTGTATGTGTGAAAATGGGTATCTCCAGAGTTTGGGTGTATGTTTCCCTATGTTAGCCACCTTTTCAAAAACAGAAACAAAATTTGCTAAAATAATGTAGTCAGCTGAGGGATTAGTCCGCTAATTCAAACAGTTTTCTGCCGTCTGCCCTCTGTAATGTACTTATGCAGTAAAAGACTATGCAGTCTTAATGCAGACTCTTAGTACAGGCTCTATGCAGCAAGAGACTTTTCCTACCTGATACCCAGTATAGCAAGTACAGACCTAAAACTCATAAAAATGCCCCCAGAGTTCAGAGTTCAAGTACAGATGCACTGAAGAGTACACCTAGAAAATAGGAATAGGAGTTTTGAAGAAGAAGAAGGAGCCAGATACCTGCAGCTACTAACTAAATATAACAATTTTTTGCCATTTCCGCACTACACTGATACAGTGCTATTATTCCACTTTCAACATCCTATCGAATCCTGTGGTTTGCAGTTTAGGAAAGGGCATTTACAGGGCCTCAGTAAACTACAAACCCCAGAATTCCACAGGATGTTGTAAGTGGAAGAATAGCACTATAACAATGTAGTGTGGAAATGGCCAAAAGAACACAACCGTGGATGGGAAAAGCAAATATATACAGTTCCTCTCAAGCAATGTGACTGGAGAATGGTGGTCAGATTTTTCTCTTAGGCCATTTCCTCACTACACTGTTATAGTGCTATTATTCCACTTTCAACATCCTATGGAATCCTGGGTTTTATAGTTTAGGGAGAGGTGTTTAGAATTCTCACCCAGAGAGTTCTTTGGCCTCAGTAAACTACAAACCCCAGAATTCCACAGAATGTTGAAAGTGGAATAATCACACCATAACAGTATAGTGTGGAAATGACCATAGATTGGAAGCTAGAGTTGTCACTAAGAAAAGGCTAGCTCCCTCCCCATCCCCGTCACCCACTAAGACATTTATTCTATATAGAAGTTTGAAGATGTGCTTTCTGTCCTATCCCTGCTGTTATCTAAATCAATTCAAGCTGCACTTATCCACTCCAGATCTGGCCTGCTCTGACTCTGCTTTGGACTCAGTTTAATTAAAGATTTGTCTGAAACCATTGGCAGCTTTATTAGGAAACTGTTCTTCTCAAACTTTCAATTGCACTGGGGAGGGGGAGAGAATGACATTAACAACCCACTTGTCTTTTGTTATGACAATTGATACAGCACATATTCAGTTGCCAGGGTGTCCCTCACCCAGGCACTGGCCAGACCAGCACTTGCGGAGTGGTGTCTGCAGACCTTGCCTTGGGAGGAATATGGACATAAGATGCCAACCTACCTTACTGAGTGGCTGTAAAGATTACTGATATAATCTCTGTGAGCTAATTTGAAACGATTATTCATAGCTTTTGGATGTATTTGCTTTAATCTTTACTATGAGCTGATTTCTCAGTTCTGGCTAGCATGGAAGCCCTCTGTGTCTCTTCTTTAGAAGGAGAGGCTCTTCAGAAACACTCTCTTCTTCATATGTTGATTTAACCTGTTTCTGAACAGCTGGATAGGAACGGGAGGAATGTAGTGAAGAGAAAAAAGCCCTTTCCACACCCTACCTCAATAGCAGATTGTTCCGTTACAATCCCAGCATTGCCATTTCCATGATGGTATCAGGTTCTGAATGCTCTCTACCACATCCTTTCGCCTTAAGTAGATGAGTAGTGTTATTGATGCTGGTGTTCCATCTGCACCATTGGCATCATTGGCCAGTCCCTTTCCCCACCTTTTTCTGCCCCACAGCTCCTGATTGGTCTTTTTTTTTTTTTTTGGTAAGCCATACCAGCGCAGCCACATTGTAACATCATGACACGCTGGTATACTATTGCATTTGTGTGCTATAACACTAAAAAATGTATTTAAAAAAATAGAAAAAATTAACTCAAAGAAGAAATTTAAAATAAACACAGAGAGGGATTAGACTCCAAACTTGCCACACCATGGGAGTCACTAAGCAGGGGGGCAACTTGGGCATGCCCACACCCTGCCCACTGCTGGATCTGCAATGACAGGAAGCACTACCAAGCACTATTATGGAACTGCACTGGCCCAGCTGATGGGATTGTAGCGCTAAAGGGGTCGCTTAACGGATTTTTTCTGGAAATGATATAAGGCTGATTTTCAACCCTTGGGAATGGGATTGCAGCTGGATAGTGATAACATTGTGCGCTAGTACAGCTCCTGGATTGGGAACAACCCATTCCTGTGGCGGGATGACATTATTGTGTAGGAAGGGCCAAAGTCTCATGGTGTTATTCTTCCAATTAGTCTAAATGAGAGAACTGGAAGAATAAAATCATCTTTTTAACACCTTATGACTTTGTCTCTTCTCTACATCCCTTCTATTGAGTGTTACCACTTTCTGTTTTTTGTTTTAATAGGGATATGGCCAAGACGAAAGACAACAGAACTGATTTATGCTTCTGTTGCATTTTCACTTTGTTGACTGCTGTTTTATAGATTCTTTTGTCTGTATCTATTTGTGATAGCTGGCCTTTGCAAATGTTACTTGTATTTGTTTTAATATGCTTGCATGACATTTGGTAGAGTTTTGATTCAGTTCAGGGGTAGGAATCAAGCAGCCCTCCTGGTGTTATTGGATTACAAATCCCAGCGTTGCTCATCACTGGCTCTGCTCACAAGGGCCAAAGGACCTTGCAGTCCAAAAACATCTGGAGACCTACAAAACACCTCCCACATATTTAGAGAAAAGTCAACAGAAGCTGGGGTATTGTATCCACTTCCCTTGGAGGAAACCCCAGTAAATTCAGTGAGATTTGCTGTTGAATAAAACTCTGTATTGTTCTAATAATTAAAAAAATTGACCAACTAGCCAGGCTACTAAACAAATGACATTCTATTTGAAGTAGACACATACATATGGCATCTCTGTAAACTATGGAGGAGGAAAAGAATTAGTTTGCACGCATATATGGCTCAGGTCTAGGTTATTTGAAGTACTGTAGTTCATTCTATGAGCCTGCCTGCATTTTGAGATCTGGAAGGACCCTTCTCTTTATCTCCCCACCTTTTCAAGTGTACCTGATGAGGACACAGGACAGGGCCTTCCCTGTGGCTGCCCCCAGGCCATGGAACTCCCTTCCCAGAAAGGATAGACTGTTACCTCACTATCTTTTCACAGGCAAGCCTTTGAGAAATGATTTTTTATTTAAAGGGGATAAAGGGCTCGTATAATGTGTTGAATTTTTTTATCCTTTTAATACTTTATGTGTTTAATGGGGGTAATTTCTGCATGAGGTCACCATCCCACAACAACAACGGGTTGTTCCCAGTCCAGGAGTTGTGCTACTGCACAATGTCATAACTATCCAGCTGCTATCCCATTCCCAAGCATTGGAAATCAGCCTTATATCATTTCCGGGGGGGGGGACTATTAAGAGCTTTCTTGAGTGCCACAATCCCATCAGCCATGTCAGTGTAGTTCTGTAACAGTGCTTGTTAGCGCTTCCTGTTGTCGTGGATTCAGGAGTGGGCGAGTTGTGGGCATGCCCAGCTTGTCCCTCCCTCAGTGACTCCCATGGCGTGGCAAGTTTGGAATCTAACACCTCTCCATGTTTATTTTAAATTACTCCTTTGAAGTATTTTTTAAAAAAACGTTAAAATACATTTTTTAGCACGATAGTGCAAAATTGCAATAGTATACTGGCGTGTCATGACATTGCAATGTGGCTGCACCAGTACAGCTTCAAAAAAAACAAAAAAAAGGACCAATCAGAAACTGTGGTGCGGCACGAAGGCAGGGAAAGGGACTGGCCAATGACGCTGTGGTGCAGAAGCAACACCGGTGACGATACTGCTACTCATCTCCTTAAGGTAGAAGGGTGCAGAACAGAGTATTCCTAGCCTGACACCATCACAGAAATGTCAATGCTGGGATTTTAACAGAAGAACGCTCTATTGAAAGGGTCTGGATTTATTATTTATTATTTATTCACAGTTTAATTATTTTTTAACTTTTGTATGCTGAGAATGTTTATCTATGTTTGTTTTAACTGTTGCAAGCTTCCTTGTGTTCCAAATTGAGAAAAAGGTGATAGATAGATAGATAGATAGATAGATAGATAGATAGATATTATAATAAAAGGGAAGAATGGATGCAATATCATGCATATTTGTTGCTGTGTACCTTCAAGTCATTTCTGACTTATGGTAACCCTAAGGTGAACCGATCATAGGGTTTTCTGCGGTTGAGAGTGTGGGACATGTCCAAGGTTATCCCCAGCAGGGTTCCATGGCTGAGTGGTCTCCAGCGTCATAGTTCAATGCTCAAACCACTATGCCACATTGGATCTCATCATACATATTTACCTGAGACTAATTAGTGGGACTTATTTCTAGATAGATTTGCCCAGAATTTGCACAATTATCATTCAAGACTGGACATCCTACTTGTAACTTCCAGGCTACTCAAATGGACCATTTTGACAGCAAGAAATAGAATGTTTCCCTTCACCTTTTCTAGCCATTGGTGGAGGCAAATAAATTTTCATTATCTTCGACATCTAGTCTACCTGAATCAGCATGAACCAATTTTCAGTATGAGAAATCTGTACTTCTCTTCCCATCAGTGACACTATTGCTGCATTGAGGACTTGTGCATTTTGACAGTCTTGAGTGGCTCAGCTCCCAGATGCCATTTTAATATTAAACTGGCAATTCTTAATATTTTTTTTCCCTGAAGTAGAAGATCTAGTCTTCAAACAATCTCAGGAAAGTCAAAGACGAGGTAATGGCAGCCAGTGGGGGAATGCTATTATTTTAACAAGTTTAATATATAGCATTTGTGGAAATGCATAAAAATGGTGTTAGTGAGTGCTACGTAACCTTTTTACCTGAGTAATAAAATGCTAAATTCCACAAGCTTATTCCCAGCACTGGCTGAGAATAAATTCTCTCAAAATTATGTGTTCTGTCTCTGCACAATTCTACCACCACCACCTCTTCTCATGAATGTGCAACAGAGTACCTGTGAAAGATACAATTGTTTTAATGAGTCTGGTTTGGCCTTTAGCCATATATCATATTAATTTAGGATTCTTTAGGAGGGATTGCATCACAGGCCCCAGACAGGGAGGGCTCTGCTACTAGACAGAATGAGGCCCCACGTTAGACGGCAGAGGGATACCAGTTTTTAAGTCACTTAATGTGTTGTAATATTGTATTTTTTTACTGCCAGAGTTAGAAAGAGGCACAGTTTTGGTATTTTTTGGCTCATGTACTCAAATACCTTAGCTGGTTATAAATCCCGTGCACCTTGACTTGGGAAAATAGACAGAGGGCAACGATTCATATTGTGCTTCAAGCAGAAACATGTTTTGGGCCAGTCCTTCTCTTTCAGACTCTCTTATTTTTTCCTAGCTCATTGAAGAGATAATTCAGACCAACATTTGACAAGCCACTGTTGCCCTACATCTGTCTGGTAGCAGTGGGTATTTTCTATGTTAAATTTGGTATTTATTTTAGTCTGAACTCCATAGCAACTATCCAAGGTGCCGAACTATAGCTACAGAATATACTTTGGAATCTCTGAAGCTAGAGACCATTTCTGCACAATGTTGCTATCCTGTGATGGGGATATGTTGCTGCCGGTCTGTGAGTTGTGCTTTTTGCACAATGTTGTCATGGTCCTGCTGCCGATGTGTCCCCACCCATCACAATCACAGAATATTCCACTACTGGAAAAAAATCCCATAATGGCCCCTGATTGTGTGGTGCTCCTGTCATTGCTAGCCATGCAGAAACATCAGAAGAGCAATCCATGTGCTTCCTTCTCCAGTGCAGCATGGGAAATGGTCAGCTGCATTGCGGAAGGCAGGAGTGTGTTCCTTGCGCTACCCTTCTGCAGGCAGCTGGCCAGGTGTGGAGGGGAGTGGCACTGCTGGGATCGCAACAGAAATATGATGGAAAAAAGTAAGATGTGGAAAGGGCCAGAGAGATAATTAAACAAAACATCTGGAATTTTGAACCAGTTGGGAATTTTCTTGAAAAAAAAATGTGTCAGCCTATTGGAAGGAAGGGATAATTGTTGATGAGCTTGATGTTTTATCAGACAGTTCTTTATATCATGGATCTTTGCCCCTTGGAGACATCATACCACATAGATCTCATGAATTGCTCAATGGAGTGGAAATACTGAGATCTTTAAGTGAGAGCGACCATGATCTCTTGGGATTTGTTATACAGAGGAAATGGCCAAACATTCAGATACAGCTTCAGGAAAGTTGATTTCAGTAAACTTAGGGAACAAATGGGTGAGATCCCATGGTCAGAAATGCTCAGAGGGATAATTCCAATAAGGAGAAAAGTGGGAAGTGTCCAAAGAAACCAGGGTCGATTTACAAAGAACTTTCAGATGAACTGAGATTTAAAAGTGACATGTTTAAGAAAGAGAAGAAGGAGAAAACCAGCAAAGAGGAATACAAACAAATTGTAAAGCTAAAGCTCAGAATGAGCTCAGGCTCACTAGAAGGGTTAACAATAATAAGGGTGGGTGGGTGTTCTAGCTATGTCCCATGCAAGAAGAAATGTTTGAGCCACTGTGTTGATAAAATGGTGAAATGCTAATGGGACAGAGAAAAGACCAAACTGTTTAATACCTTCTTTTCCTCAGGCTTCTCTCAAAATGAAAATTGTGCTCCAACTCTTGGAATTAGAATAAAGGGCCTACAGCCAAGAATAGTTAGAGTTAGTAAAGGAATACCTTGCTACTCTAAATAACTTCAAGTCTCCAGTGCTAGATGAGTTGCATCCAAAATTACTAAAGAAACTTGCAGATGTAATCTCAGAGTCACTGCCAATAATCTTTGAGCAGTCTTAGAAGACTGAGGAAGTTGCAACAAATTGGAGGAGGACAGTTGTTGTCCGTTTTCAAAATCGTCAGTTTGACATTAATACCAGGAAAGTTCTAGAACAGATAATTAAACAGTCTGCATCAACTCAGAAAGGAATGTTGTGATGACTGACAGCCAGCACGGGTTTCTCAAAACTGAGGCCCTTTCTGCAGCTTACCTTTTCTCAGTGCTGGGGTGCGGGGATCATGCGAGCAGCCTCAAGAGAGAGGCTCTTGCGTCCCCGCTGCTTAGCTCAGCACAAGGTGCCTGCTTCTGAGCAGCCAGCGCGGGAGCCCCGTCTCTTCCTTCTGCAGCAAGCCTGGAAGTTTCTCAGGCTACGCTGGGGCAGGAAGTGCAACCGCCACAGCTCTGGAGGTTCCATATGCACAGCAAGTGTGCGCAGGGCCCTGGAGCAATGCGCAATCATGCACCATTTTCAGCTGAAAGCCGAAAATGAAAAAGTGTGCGAGCGGTGCCTGCCCTACCCTGGAGCATTGCGCAATTGTGAGTGCATCACACAGACTGCTCCTCACAATTGCGTGACACTCCAGGCGCCCTTTCGCATGGCAAATGCCATGAGAAAAGGGCTTAAGTCATGCCAACCTTACCTTATCTCTTTTTTTAGAGTTACCAGCTTGGTAGATCAGGGAGTACTTAGATTTAGTATATGTTGATTTCAGTAATGCTTATGACATGATCCTCCATGATATTCTTATGAGCAAGCTGGTGAACTGTGGGCTAGACAGTGTTCCAATTCGGTGCATGTTGGCTGGCAGACAGAACTCAGAAAGTACTCACCGCTGGTTATTCTTCATCAAAGAAAGAAGTGAGTAGTGGGATGCCCTTGGGTTCTGTCCTGAGCCCTGGTGTTTATCATCTTTATAAATGACTTAGATGATAAAATAGAAGACATGTTTATCAAATTTGCAGATGAGAACAAATGGCAGGAGGAGCAAATACCTCAGAAGACAGGAAAAGGATTCAGAATGATCTTGACAGAGATCTAGGCCAAAACCAACAAAATGAATTTTACTAGGGATAAATGCAAGGTATTCCACTTAAGCAGGAAAAGTGAAATGGACAAATATAAGATGAGTGACACCCAGCTTGGAAGCAGTATGTGTGAAAATAATCTACGGGTCTCTCTAGACCACAGGTTAAACATGAGTCAATAATGTGATCGGCAGCTAAAAAAGCCTATACAATTCTGGGCTGCAAACAAATGTGCTGTGTCCAGATCAAGAGAAGTAGTTCACTCTATTCTGCTTTAGTCAGAACTCACCTGGAATGTATGTCCAATTCTGAGCACCATAGTTCAAGAAGGATGTTGACAAGCTGGAATGTGTGCAGTGAAGGGGACCAAGAAGATCAAAGGTTTGAAAATGAAGCATTTTAAGAGGAACAACTGAAGGAGCTGGGTGTGTTCTTCTTGGAGAAGAGAAGATTGAGAGGGAACATGATAGCTGAAGAGATATCATGTAGAAGAAGGGGTTAGGTTGTTTTCTGCTGCTCCAGGGGCTAAAACACCAGCCAATGGATTCAAATTCTAATAAAAGAGATTCCACCTAAATATTAGGAAGAACTTTTCTGCTTTAAGAGCAGTTCATTGGATCTACGCTTGTTGGACCTATTGATTGGATCTAGACACTAGGAAGATTTTTCTTTTCAATTGTGAGTATTGTTTGAAAATGGAACGGACTGCCCCTGGGATGGTGGTCAGAGAGGTGGAATCACCTTCTTTGGAGGTCTTTAAACAAATGTTGGATGGACATCTTTCAGGGGTGCTCTAGTTGTGCATAGCAAGAGGTTGGTCTAGATGGCCTTTGTGGTCCCTTCCAACTCTAAGAGTCTATGACCATTTCTGCACTAGACTGTTATAGTGTTATTATTCCAATTTCAACCTCCTATGGAATCTGAGGTTTGTGGTTTAGGGAGGGAACTCAAAGGATTCCCCACGATTCCATAGGAGGTTGAAAGTGGAATAATAGCGCTATAACAGTCTAGTGTGGAAATGGCCTGTGGTTCTATGATTCTACCACTTCTTCTATTCCTCTCAGCAGGAAATCACCTACCACCATCATATATCTCTTCATTCCATGCATAGGCTGTGTCCCTATTCCTGTTTCTTTTAATCACTGATTAAGAGAACTATTTGGAATCAGTTGTATAGCTGCAGACTCACAGAATCATTCTTGATAGTTCTGCTTCTGTATGTCACATTTTTCTAAGTGGCTGCTTCTTGCATTTTGGAACTGTCTTGCTTTTCTAGAGGCATCGCCTGTGTCTTGCCATTTCAGGAGAGTTCTACTCCACTCGTTCCCCAAAAGGCTTCATCTTCCCTGATAAGTTGAAGTGCAGGTAGATGGGTCTTAAGCTGATACACCTTTTTGTCCATTCAAGCAATCACCTTGCACTTCCTGCACGAATATCCACTCTCCCCAATCCTCTGTCAAGAAAACATGGCACAGATATTGCAGGTCACTGCAACAGGTCTTTCATTTTCTATATTCAGTTGTCCTATGTAGGCAATGGAACAGCATTCCAGGACTTCCACTGAGATACTTCCATAAAATGTCCATGCAAAATGGCTGCTTTCCTCATCCTGTTTGTTGAGCTTCAAATGCTGACCCAGCAGCTATATAAAGGTAATGTGTGCTAGCTCTGCCTCAACTAAGTCATTTTTGTATAGTTTATAGGCATCCTGTAATATCCCTGACATTGACCCTACTGAATGGAGAAGCTGGACTCCAACAACATCTGGAGGATCAGAAGTTCCTCAACCTCGGTTTTAAAAGTAAAACAAAAAAAAACAAAAAATAATAACAAAAACTAAGGGTGTATTTTTCCTATGCTTCAGTGCAGGACAAAGCACATTATCTTCCCACCATTTCCTCACCCCCATCGCAATTTCTGAATGAGTTTCCTTTCCCTCCTGGTAGCTGCCAAGGCAGCTTTTTCTTTAAGGGTTCACTTTCAAAGAGAAACACAAAAACTGTCACCCTATCCTAAAATCTGTAGTGTACAGGAAGAATAGGAGGGGAAGAAACTTGGAACTATTGATACCAATGAAGGAAACTTTGAACTTTTTGTTTGAAAGTACATGAACATGATGGTTTACTTTAGCTAATCAAAATAATCATCATAAAGGCGAAACCATTAGACAGGAATTAGGGAAGGTGAGTATTTTAAAAGCAACAGTCTTCAACAGCAGAACTGCACAGCAAATTACTACCTTCCGCTTTCATTCATCCAAAAAACACTTTTTGTTAAATGGATGAGTTAAAGTTTAATAAAAGAGAGCTCTGTGTAAGATCTATATCTACATCTAGATTCAGATCTGTTTATTCAGACACAAATTACAAAGGGTAATAGATCTAGGTTTTAAAGTTGGTAGGGTATTACCATGCTATTATCAAAAGAAAATAATTTTTGTCTCTTCTGTTCATGTTTTGTTTTCCCATTTACATTTAGAGTGCCATCCCATGATCTCTGGGATGGCAAACAAGAAGTTCCTAGAAAGATCTGGTTTCCCCTTTGGAGGCTGGTGAGAGACCTCCAACCTCAAAAGAGAAGAATCAACTTCTGATCTCTCATCCTTGACCCCATGGAGAGATCAGCTGTTCTCAGTACTGGAGCAGGGGAAGTGTGTACATGGAGGTATCTGACATGGAAAAAGCTTTGAGATTGAAGGATTCAAAGCATTAAAAAAAAACCTAGTACTGATAGCTCTAAAAATGGTGAGAAAGGGTGGAGAAAAGCTCTCCTACCTCACTTCTACTTTTTTCACAGAATCCCCATAGGGATTTGGATTTGTTGAATGGGCTGACCCCAGAATGTCCCAATCTTAAAAGATAAAACACATATACACCTCAGACAACAAACTATGGCTGCAATCCTGTCTGGCTCAGCATAGTGTAGTAGCTCTAGTGGCTATTCCCTACTTCATGGGAAGAGGGCAGGACCATAGAAGTATTTGACTAGATCCTCCTAGCCAGACACAAAAAGATCACTGCAGTGCTGAGACTCCTGGAAGACCCTGGCAGACATCAGTGCTGATGTTATCAATTCATGTCTGGCTATGAGGAGAGGTTTCTGTGATCCTTCTTGCTTCCTAGGTGCTGTAGTGGGATAGAAGGAATACCAACTCCTGCAGTGCCCCCAAAAGGGAAACTTATACCTGAGTATGTACCTAACTTTTCCTAAGCATTACTTCTTTAACAGAAAATTAGTACCAGAAATAATATGGAAAGAATAGGGAGAGATTCCTACACTACAAAGAAGAAGTGCAGTTCAACATGGTTCAGCACACATTTTATTGCAAACCACAACATGTACATGTGAAATGATATGACAAGATCAGGTAAGCCTTACATAAGTAAAGAAAGACATTCTGAACCTTCTAGAAACTACTTAAAGGTTCCTTACAAAATGTGGTTTTTACAAAATGTGATATCAGCTCAGGTGTGGCAAATGTTCCACTGAACAAGCTGGGCTATATGGCCACATCCCTGGCTGAGGATTTTTTTTTCTTCTCTTTCTTTTCTTCTCTTTTCAGAAGAGATGGAGTAAGGAGAGCAGAATAAGGTATAGGAGCCATCTGAATAGGTTTGAGGCATTAGCAGGCTTGATGCCAGTGTTGCCACTTTCTTGACAGTCTTCTACAGCGATAAAGCAAGAATTTGAAAATCACTTTTCCAGAAAACAGAGAGAGAGAAAGACAGAGAGAGCAACTTCAGGAAATGGTGGCTTTTTCCACCAGAGATAATGTTTCCCTTCTTCAGTAATTCAGATTTTGTGCTCTGGACCTTCAAGAGAACATAATTCTTAGGAGTGTGACATTTCTATGTGCACTTTAAAAAATTTATTATGAATCTAGAGGTTCTAGAGCTATTTTTTGCTGTGTTTCATGCTGTTGCTAGGATCTGTTGTTTGTTTGTTATCTTCATGCTTCAATAAAACATTAGGACCTCTGCTTTCCTTTACCTCCTGCTGTTCTTGAGCTACACAACCTCAGGCATCATGATCATTCCAGGAAGAAAACATATTAAACCTATGATATATCAAAGAGTACTATTCCTTGCAGAACTTTCTGATACATCAAAAGGGAGCCACCACGCTCAAATCTTATATGCTGTTGAGATATTCAGACTCTGAAATCAATGAGAATAATGCATAAATTGTTTATGGTTGGCATCCTTCTAGGGACATTTATCCTATTGGGGGCATTGAATGGTGGTATTCCCTTGCTCCTTTCTGACACCCAAAGCTCCCCCCCTCCAACTAACTGAACAGCCTCTAAGGTCTCCCATATGGCCATTCTGTGCTTTGTCAGGAGCAAGCAGGATCTCAAAAGTGTCTGGCTATATCCACATTAGCCAAATATGAAACAATGACAATCTTGCTAAGATTCACTGGGGTGCTCTGGAGATCTCACCATTACTGTAATTGTTTGGTGTCTGGCTATAGGGACATAGCTAAATGCTTCCGTAACCCTGTCCATTACCCACTAAGCACAGAATGTCTGTGGAGATTCAGAGGCTGTTCAGTAAGTTGGGGTTAATATATGGCTTAGCCTAGCATAGGTCTGCAGACAGACCTAGTATGCTACACTGAGCAATACAGGCCTGCAGCCAGCATGTGTGTATCTACTCGCAATGTGTTCCAAATGTCTCAGTGGAATGACCAATACTCTGTCACTTATTGTGGAACTGCTGGTGCTGTACCATATCATAAGCAACTACTGTTACATTTGCCTTGGTTGCTTCATGTGTTTTTTTTTATTTATTGATCTATTAATCTTTCAATTTATATGCTGTCTTTCTTTTGGAAAAGAAATCGCAGGAAAATAACAATATTAAATTAAAACTGTTGTACAGCGCCAGAAAACAGAATGAAATTATCAAACATTTCAAACCAAACCCAAAGTGCAGTGTGAGAACAAGGAAACACCATGGCAGGGAGAAGACAGCAAAGTAACCCAAAAGTCAAATCACCTGGTTTACCCCTATATAGCCATGGTTTCTCATGGAAAATAAAAGCAGGGATGTAGCCAGGTTGGCTTCTTTCGAGAGGGTGTTCCTTAAGGGTGTCACAACTTAAAAAGCCCTATCTTTTTAATGGAGATTTCAGTGTGCCAAGAGGTACACATACATCACTAATAATTACATCACTAATAATTAAACATATAGTGTGGCCCTCTATGCTAACTGTAGACTCATTCTTCAAACATTTGTCATTTTGTAGTCAAACAACAAGCCAGTATGGTTTAGTGGTTTGAGTGTCGGACTGACCCTGGAAACTATGGTTCCATTCCCCATTTGGCCATGAAAACCCACTGCGTGACCTTGGATCCATCACATACTCTCAGGCCCTTTCTGCACCTTACCTTGTTAGGGCGCTGAGATGTGGGGATCGCGCAAGCAGCCTCTGCCGAAAGGCTCTCCCTTCCCTGCTGCTTCAGCTCTGCATGAGCTGCCTGCTTGCACAAGAGCCCCGCCTCTTTCTTTCACAGTGTAGCCTGTGACCTTCCCAGGCTGCACTGGGGCAGGAAGCGTGACCGGCCCAGCTCCAGAGGCTCCTCACGCCAGGTAAGTGCGCGTAGGACCCGGGAGCAATGTGCAATCGCGCACCATTTTCGGCTTCAAGCCGAAAATGAAAAGGTGTGCGATTCACCCCTGCCGGCCCCTGGAGCATCGCGTGATCGTCAGTGCATCATGGAGATCACTCCTCACAATCAACGATGCTCCAGGCCCTCTTTCGCATGGCAAATGCTGTGCGAAAAGGGCTTCAGTCCCCAGAAACCTCATGATTAAGTTTACCTTAAGGTCAACATAAGTCAGAAACAACTTGAAGGCATACAACAACAAGTCAAATAACACTATCTGTACAAGCAAGAAGTATCAGCAGGCTGGAGGAAACCCAGGTTTTGAAAAACTTTAGGAGGACTTAAGTAGGAAGGGATCCCCTGCAAAACCCAGCATATTCAGTGGCCACAGGACAGTGGAAGAAGGAAATCGGGAGTAAGTTGTTGAGGAATGAAAGACAAGCTAAAAAAAATGCCTGGTAAGCATTAAACCTGAACAGTACCACTTCACACTCTGATATTTTGTTGCTGGTCTGACTTATTATGCAATGCATGAAACATTTGTCAAAATACAAGTCTTTTCCCCTACTATCAATACACAAAGAAAGAAAGAGCAGTACCTGGCATTAGCCTGGTGCCCCTTTTACTGGAAACCCTAAGACTGAAATGGCACTTTAAACAGCAACAACAGTATTTTCTGAATAGTATGTAGCCTGTGTGGTAGAGTGGTTTGAGTATTTCACCAGGATTCCAGGAAACTGGGGTTTGAACCCTTGCTTAAACATGGAAACCCAGTGGGTGACCTTGGGCAAGTCACACTCTCTTGGCCGTACAGTAAGTTAAGGCAAAATCTCTCTGAAAAAATCTTGCTAAATCATGTCCTGTGGCAGGGTCACCCTGCCATAAGTTGGAGTTAATTTCAAGGTATATCATAAACACAAAAAACCATTGGATTAGAGTTTGCCCTTGTGTGCATTTTTTTTCTATGCTGGCCAGTTTTCCTGAGAGAACTTTCATCCTGTTTAACATAATTTCTCAGTATTTCTATTTATTTTAATAGCTGCATAGAGTAACTTATATCTTTTCTTATGGTGATCTCAGTTTGTAAGCACAGAATGGCATTTCTAAAAGTTTTCTGATAAGTTCTTCAAAGGCAGACCTGTGTCAATAGTATTATCTTCTTGGTTTGCTTCTAGTCCTATAATAAATTGTGTCATTTGTGAAAGAGTTTGGTTAGTAAGTAAGTTACTAACTTAGTAAGGCCATTTAAAAACCATTTTGTAAGCACCAGGTCAATTTCAGTACTGATAAAACCACAATATTTATTCTGTAAAATGCAAAAAGGCCTTACCCACAAGAACAGAAAAATTAAAAGCCTGAAACCACATCCTTGAAGGTGATCTGAAAGATGTGTGGTGAATCTATGAACTGTCTGTGTTGTAAAACAATTATTTAGTTGGGTTTTTTTTCTTGATAGTAAGGCCATATTGTTGTGCCACTAGACAATAAATTTGTATCCCATTTGACAAGAGATTCTGTTTGATCTTCTGTTAAGACAGCTACATGTGTTCCATACCAGCCTTTCTTGGTGATATCTAATCTTGGTTTCCTGTCTGACAAGACCTTGCCCTTTATAATTCATATTTCTTAAGCTGTCTCCTCTGGTTAAACAAAATATTGTTAGAAGGATCAAGAAAAAAACAAGGCATGTTTCATGTTAAACTTCCTGGATAAAGAATGTAGTTCTCTGGTGAGATTTACGTGCAGTGGTTTCCCACACAGATTTCACTATACCGTTTTCAGCAATATAAAAAGAACAGCCTGTAGTGACATGGTGAAAATAGCTCAATCCACATGGTAAGTTGTTGTTACACATGAATGGAACACAAGGAAGCCACATCTGCTATGCGAATTGATTTAAAGGCTCTGAGGGCCTTTCCTGGCATATGGTGGAGATATATATATATATATATATATATAATCAATCAATCATTCAATCAGGAGGCCTTCATACAGTGGCTGTAACATGTATACCACTCTTAATTAGTTGAAGATGTGTCTTCTGTGCCTTATAAAGGAGGAAAACGGACTCACTGAAAACAAGATAGTTGCTTCGGACTGGTGTACTAGTAGAAATATGTCTCCTTCTCTTCCTGAAAAGTTAAAATCTGGCTTCTAAAAGATATTGGCCTAATTCCAATTGTGACTGCCCACTATAGTAGACCCACTGAATCGATGGAAATAAGTAAGTGTTGACTTACCAAATTCCTCTTTCTTCAAGATGTCCAGTCTATTTGGGATTACAAGAGGATGTAGGTCATTGCACCACTGTTATTAAACTTGTTTCATTTTTCTTGAATCATTCCACCTAGTGGGCCAAATAGTGCTTGTAGCATGTATTTTTTAAAATCTTTTATTTTTTGACTCTATATCTATTGACTCAACTGGCCCCACCTCTCTCTGGACATGCACACAAGTCAACCATACAGCTGGCTGGTGACACATGTGTCATATCATCCAACATTTCATAGGTAAAAACTGGGACACCTGTGGCCAGACAGCAGGAGAGTGCTGTCAAGATGGCAAAATTTATTAAACAGGAAGAACACACAAACTAGGAGAGGCCACAGCAGTTTGCTTTTACCCAAGCTTACTGGAAAGGGCAAAATTCTGCCCCTTCTTTTACTCTGTCTCCTTTGAGTTGGGTGCAAACTACTTTTGCACTTTGAACTCAGTGTGCAAGAATTAAAGTAAGCTGAAGATGAAGGGGTAAATCAGGGTGAGGAGAGAGAAACTGGAACATTTTAGAAGCAACTGAAAAAGTGGGATGACAGAATTAAAAGAGACTGTCCCTGCCAGCTGGAACATATGAGGCATGTAGGGGCAGAAGTTTTCTTGTGAAGTTTTCTGTTGGATGACAAAATCTTAGAAAATTCTACGGTTTCAGAAACATTTATGACTGTAGTCAGTCAGGAACCCTTTCAGTATACTGAGATAAAAGTCTAGTCTTCCTAGCTATACTGCTGCCAAGATGGAAAATGGATAAAATTTGATTTAGAGTTTTTGGGTCCAAGCTGTTCAGCCCTCAGCTTCATGGTTTATTTAATTACTCTCTCTGTAATTCAGCAGCCTCTTGATGCAGAGCAATTCTTATTTCCATTGTTTAGCTGCATCCTGAAGTGGTTGGGATTTTGGGATGTGGTTGGGATTTTGTGGCAAAAATGGCAGGGAGTATGATGACAATGTGCCCCTCTAGGTTCTCTTCATGGGTCAGTGCAGTCCTTTAGCCTTCTGAGAATCTAGAGGTACATATATTATGCAGGCTGTACATGGACTGACCCAAGTTTTAAGACCTTTGGGGCAAGGCTTTCTCAAAGTCTCACCATTGTCACAGGCCCATTTGCTGAGGACTTGTGAGGGCCTTTCTGAGGGCTGTTCCTAGGCTGCAGAATTTCTTCCTGTGGGAAACAACTGGTCCCTCTTTTGCTCTCCTTTCACCGGTAGGTAAAGACCTTTTTGATTTAAACAGATATTTGATGAGGAATGAGTCATGCAGGTAGGCGTCTTCATGGAGTGTGTATGCTATACTTTTGATCATAATTATTACATCTTTAAAATAGTTTTATACTATTTATGGGTGTGTTACATAAAAACTAATTTAATTTTTAAAAAAGAAAAAATATTTTTGTTTCATTAGGTTTTTAGTTGTTTCTTGTTTGTTGTTGTTGTAAGCCTCCTTGGGTCCCAGGTCAGGAAAAAGGCAGGATAAAATATATACATGCATACCGATATAGCATTTTTTTTCTTTGTGCCTAAGATGCCATATACCAAGGAAGAAAAGCTGTAGCTCAAGGGAGTTGACTAGAGCTTGCTAAAAGAGAATTCTAAGTCATTTGTCAAACTACGAATCCTAGGCTTCTTAAAATCGAGCCATGAGAGTCAAAGAGGTATTGTTCTGTTATAACTGTGCATTGCAGACACACTCCACACATACAGTGGCATGTGCCCACTAAATCTGTTTCCAATTAATGTTGTATTTTTGATTTGGAAAAACTAGGATCAGGTGCCAATTTGGGGTTTGTGTGTGTCATTGCCCCCCAATCCTTTCAAATAATAGGGGATTTAGTTCTTATTGTGTGCCTTGAAGTCATTTCTGACTTATAACAACCCTAAAGTGAATCTATCATGGCATTTTCTTGACAGGATTTGTTCAAAGGGGATTTTCACTTGTCTTCCTCTGAGGCTGAGAAAGTGTGATTTGCCCAAGGACACCCAGTGAGTTTACATGGCTAAGTAGGGATTCAAACTCTCAAACCACTACATCATGCTGGCCCTTTACCACAGCCCTTATAATGGAGCCTTAAACATGTAGGGGGAAAAAGGGCTGATGCATGTATTTGGACTTCAGTGTATTTTGATAAGGCCACAGTCCTCTTGCTTTCAGTATCTGTTGTATCATGTTAAGCCAATGAGGTACTTAACATGTATATAACTTTAAATTTGGTTCTTGTTCAAGCCATTTAATCCATGTCCCATGTTTGGCTTTAGCTACAATTTATCAAGAGCACAATTATCTCTACCAACTGCTATTTCTTAGCTATCTCTCCCCAGCTTGCAGATATGTAAATAAATGGAATTTCACATAGGGGAAAAACAAATGACTGTTTTCTGTTCTGAAGGAAATTGGCTAGTTGACTGAAAAAACTTGCTGTGACCTTCCCATGGCTTGAAGAAAGGAGAGTGATGCTTGCCGATAGATTCTGAATGTGCTAACATGGGATATTTCTTGAGACTGATGATGGTTTTAAAGATCTCCTGGCAGGAGGTTACAAAACTGTTGCCAGCCAAAAGGGGAGGGAGAGAGTAATAAGAAAGAGACTCTGGGAATCCAGCCGATAGATTCTTGGGTTTCCTTTCTATGTTTTTGAAGAATGTTTGCTTCTAAGAGGCCAGCACAAAAGAAACAAATTTCTTTAACAAACACTTCACTTTTATTACTTCCTTGTCACTGGTTTATTTCCAGTCCTTCAGCATCAAATGGCCACAATCCATAACCTTAAAATCTGCCCAGTCTTTATGTCCAAAAGGAAGAGAGAATTCCCAACCGTGCTTGAAAGTTCATTTTGCGGTTGCTTAGCATAGGAAACAACCAAAGCTTTAGTGCTCAACAGAATCTCTCCTGTTCATTCTTTCAGCCACAAGATGGGACTAAAATTTATAGTTCTGAGAAAGGGGAATAATATTTTTTTTCCAATGTGTTCATGCCATTTTCCTTGTTCTTTCAACTGGGCTGGTAAACTGTGTCAATATGAGGCAATTCATTAAAAACTGACTCCCTCCATCCAGAAAGCAAATCTCAGTTTCAGAAAAGAACAGAAAGACACTCAAAACAGAAGAAAATAAAATGCAAAGGGGAAAAAGCTGATTCAGAATGATGCTTGCACAGCATTTACTAGCCACAAGATGGGGTGGGGTTGAATTAAATCATATTTATGATTTAAAAAATCCTATGGGACCTTAAAGTTCAAACTGACAACAATTAGAATATAATATGACAGATAAGACTGTGTTTGAGGAAAAGAAAGGTTGGTTTATAGATGTGGCAATTTTGGGGACAGCAGAATCAAAGGCAGTAAATGATTACGAAACACAGAAACCTGAAAACTGAGATGCATTGCCTTTGGTTAAAGAAAACAACTGTGGTTCCAATAGCAATAGGTGTTCTGGGAGCAATTTCAAATGGAATGACAAAGCACCTGGATGATATTGCCATAGATACAATGACAATAGCACAATTACATAAGTGACACCACTTGAAACATGTCACATTATCTGTCAATGCCTCACTGATTCCTAAATTCTTGGATAGAATCTGAATCATGGATGGTCCAAAAGTCCAGTCAGTAATATATGTTAAATTATGAAACCGATGATAATAATAGCTGATAGGTGCTCTGGAAGTAATTCCAAATGTAGGGACAAAGCATACGAATGATATCACCATAGCTAGGATCGCATCAGCAAGACTCAAAAAAGTCACCCTACTTGGAACATGCCACATAATTCAATAAAAGGTCACTCATTCCTAGACTTTTATGCAGAATCCAAGTCACCAGTAGTCCAAAACTCCAGTCAGTAACACTTTGTAGATTTATTCATGGAGAGGTGTGTCAACCATGCAACAAGATACAACAAAATCAAAAACCCACAGAACAACAATACCTTTCTTGACCAACCAAAATGCACAAAATACATCATGCAAGCTTTTGAAGCTTCACTGGCTTCTTGGGCAGGCAAAGATGTTAAAAATCATCATGGGGGGAAAGGGGATGATGTTACAGTGATAGGTCTACATTTTGTCCCAGATGCCACTTGTTGGTCTACAGCCAGTGTGCTGTATTGGTCTAAGCACTGGAGATCAGGGTTTGATTCCCTGCTCAACCATAGGTACCTACTGGGTGACCTTGGATGCATCACACACTCTTAGCTACCAGAAGACCTCAAGATGGTTTGCCTTAGGCTCACTTTAATATCAGAAATGACTTGAAGGCACACAACAGCAGAGGGATTTCATTGCTGGCAGAGGCCTCTCACCTTCTTGGCCATGTGGCTGCCAGGGATAAAGGGCAGTAAAGCAAAAGCAATAAAATTTCAAACCCCTTAGCAGCAGCAAAGTAATTTCCATTGAGATCAGGGCAAACTCTGTCCTGTGCAGGACTAACTTCCTCTTTCTTAGACTGGGAAATGAAGAAATAATAATAACAGAAAAAAAATCCAATCTATTAAATGAACTCAGGAACGTTTTTAACATTTGTACAATTTTGTTGTATTTACTGGAAAGTTACTCAAACAAAGGGGACTATCCTTCTACTTAGAGATTCATCTTAGTTAAATTTTCAGCTTAAAGTATTTAACTGATTATATAAGTAAAGCCTCTTTTTAAATATAATGTGCAATGTTTATAACAGTAGAGAAATGAAATGTTAATTGTTAATTTGCTGTGCTTGGATATAACATCTGGGGCCCAATATTAAAACTTCCGTGAGTCTCCTTATACGCTGCTGATTGGTTGTGGAAAGGTTTATGCCATATGCTTGTTGATGCATGTTAGGCATCCATCTTATTTGCACACTACTGAAACAATGAGTTGAATGCATCAAAACTGTGCCTTCTCCCATCTTATTATGGAAAAGTAAACGTGTTAGAAAATAAACAGAAAATAAAAGCTAGAAGATGATTTTAATTGTTTGTGTTTCCAGTTGTGTGATTCTTCTGAATACTTTGGCATAAGGATGGTATTATTTTTCCTTTTTCAAAGGCAATTTGAACCAGTGCACAGCAGAGTGACATTTCTATCCCTTCCTGCCAGAGATCTCTGGGCCAAGGAGGAATTGTGACACACATCTATTTCTGATTGTTGAACTGGAATTCGCTGACAGAAGAGGTGGAAATATTAATCTGCTGCACTGCAATCAACAAGAGAACAAAGTCCTATCGTTTGCAGTGACTGCTGCCCAGTATGTCAGGATTGGGAGGTTTGGGCTGGGAGATGCTGCTTTGTTAAGTATACTTAACAGGTAGCTGATCTAGAATCTTGGTTCATATTTCTCCCTCTTGCTTCTTGGCTATGTCAATTGTCAAAAATTTCAAGACAGACTTCAAGTGCATATCATTTCCCCCTCCCCTCCCCTCCCCTCCCCTCCTCCTCCTCCTCCTCCTCTCTCTCTCTCTCTCTCTCTCTCCCCCCCTCCACCTCCAGTTTAGCTATCCATGGCACCTACTCTGCCTTTGTTTCAACTCTCCATATAAATATTTCCATTTCAGACTGCTGATCACTGCTGTGGCATTTCTGTATACCACTGTTCCAACTGTCATTAAGAAAACGCTGAGAAATCGAAGCACTCATTTAACACAGGCTGAAGTTTACAGAGTTCGTCAAAGATTCAGTCATGTCAACCTGTCAACTTTCTCTCTGGATGTGATGTTACAAAGAATGACAACTGGGCAGACTTCATGGACTAACACAGACTCTAACCTTCATCTGTAGTAGTAGATGAAGGAGGGGAAAAAAATACCCTAGCAATGTCGCTTGTCAAAACCTGTGCTACAATGTGTAGCATGTGTATAAATGAGTTTAGCTGGAGATGACAGTCATCTACATGGTTTATCTAAGGCAGCTTGCTGACTTTAAAAGCCCTCCTTCATGTCAGACTATATTAACATGGTTGTCGATGTAAAATTAATAGACAAGGCTGGCAACTGGCAGAGGTGTCCCTTTTGGGCCCTGGGGTTAAACATCTGTCTGAAGAGATGTTTCCTAAAAAGCTGAACAGAACAGCAGTGATATTTCAAGAAGGTACTTAGTAAAGGAAGTAGAGGGAACCAGCAAAAGAAAGATAGATGAAACAGAAGCATGCAAAAGGAAGTATTTGGTCACTGTTTGTTGACAGGCTCATCCTTGGTCTGAATGCTCCCATGGTGGCTGTCACTCAAGCTTTTGAAATCTCTGTCTACCAAGATGAATCATTTCATGTGGCATCGCATGGGGCAATCCAGCTGACTCCAGCCATCTTCTTTCATATAAGTGGTTATCACTGGTTTTTCACTGATTTTGTACATGTCACACTTTGACATTTTAAAATACAATACAAGAGAATGGATCTTGGATTTTGCTGATCTGGACAAATACAGGAGATGTCCAAATCCAACTGAGTTTTCTCCAAAGCAGACAAAATTAGAATCTTTATACTTCAGAAGATGCATTAAATATTTGAATTAGGAGAACACTTTAGGCACAGTGTGTCTTCAAAATCTGATATGTTTTCCCATAGGCTATGTTAAAAGAAAACAATGAAGCATGATTAGAAATAAAAAGGGAGTAGAGTGGGTATATGGGGACTGACAGCTCTGTCTTCTATTCATACTGAATAGTTTTATAATTGCTTAGGAGCACAAGTGTTTTGTGGGGGGCGGGGATATTGGTAGCTATATCACAGGATTGATCCATTGCATGGTAGTATAAAAGAAGAGGATTTTTTTAAAATGTGAAGTCTGTGCAACCTTGAGGATGTAGCCTTAGGTACTTAACTGGAAAATGCTGAATACATTTCAAATCTCTGTCTGAGTCTCTACCAGCACAATTATAGATGGCTTCAGCATGTCACATTATATTCATTCTTCTTAAAAGTTACTTTACAAGCTCTGCTTTGAAAATTTCTCTTTGGATGAAATGAAGTAGAAACAGAAGCATATGTGAAAAATCCATTCAAAACAGTTTTATCCTTATTTGACTTCTGTTACTGCCCTGGCTAGCCCGAGCTTTGGGGATATAAAAGATATCATTTGATATCACTGATTCGGCTTCACATATCCCTTCCACCTGCTTGCGAGGCCCTCGGACAAGCACGCATACAGGCTTGGCCGATAATCGCCGTAATATTCCTAGACAATACAGGCAGACCAGAAAACAGCCAACTTGCCGCTTTAGGAGACCTCAAGGCAAGTTCCTCCATTAGGTATGCGAGCAACTCTCAAAAGATCCTCTGCCCCACGCTGGCAGCTTGATGATCGAGCTATACAACGCTCAAGTATTCCGCGTTTGCATACCGGCTACTCTATTGATAAATTCGGCTCTAATTCAATCATTCAAATTCTGACCTTTCAGAGGCTTTGTCTCCAGCTCCAAATCTATTGTTTTCCCCTAAGTCCGACCTAGCCTGCGGTCACAATTACCCTTATAAAAACCCCTGACTTTGAGTGCTTCCTTGGATCACTCCCGAGTTCCAGACCGCCTTGCTGCCGCTTCACTTGGCGAGCTTCCCCTCAGCTCCACGTGCTGAGATACATCGAACCCCAGCTTCGCTCTCCATTTTCTTCTGGACTTCAGGACAGGTTTCGTATCACCCAAACCAACTATCCCTCTGAAAATCCCGCTATCTTACTCACACCTTTATTTTCCTTAGTTATCTGTGTGCTTGTGTTGCTTACATCGTGTGCCTGTATTTAATAAAGATCATTCATTATTTTCAAACCAGTCTGCTTCTTGACTCGGCCTGACTCCATAGACACTGGGTTGCAAGATCCTGCTAAGTTACCCTGCCTCTCGTTTTGCCAACTTGTGCTCTGAACTAATTTCCCCAACTGATAGCAGTTTGGTGTCCCTCCCGGGACCCCCAGAAAACAGGGTAACACTTCTTTCAAAATTTTGTGCAAGCAAGGAAGTTCACATTGGTCTCGTATTTTCCTTAGGTAAATAGCAAAGTCTTGGAACTGAGGAGTTAAAGATGAATATTAGATGAATATTAGGAAAACAAACATAATGACTGATGATGATTTGTACAACTTTAAAGTGCATGATGAAGACATCAAAATAATCAAAAGTTTTCTATACCTTGGCCCAATGGTAAATCTAAATGAAGACTGTAGTTAAGAAATCAGAGGAAGACTAGGACTTCAAAGGGCAGCTATGAAAGACTAAATAAGATCTTTGAGTGTAAAGATAAATAATTGAATACTAGAGTCAAAATAGTCTATGCCTTTACATGTCTGATTTCTATGTATGAGCCCTGGTGGTGCAGTGATTAAATGCCGGTACTGCAGACACAACGTTGTGAGTTTGATCCTGCCAGGCTCCAGGTTGACTCAACTTTTTATCCTTCCACAGGTCGGTAAAATGAGTAAGCAGCTTGTTGGGGGCAATTAGCTAAAAACATTGTAAATCACTTAGAAAGCACTTAGCTGCTATTGCTATATAGGCTTTCTTCTCATAAATCCTACTTATAAACATGAATTTGTACAAATGTGCATGAAGCTGAAAGCCATGCATACATTGCTACCTGCAGTAACCCAATTTCTGGCAGAAAAAGTTGAGACTTCTGGAGTTTGATGATGCTCCCATTCAGTTCCTGTCATGTGGAGCATTTTCACTGGATTTCCCCAAATAAAGACAAGAGATCCAGTCTGTGTTTCAGTACAATATATATATGGGAGAAAGAGTCAATAGCTGCTCACAAGATATTGATAGCATGATGGAGTTCTGAATCTGAAGGAGGCTAATGCAAGCAGAACACATCACAACCAGAAGCCTTGTCTGGCCAGCAGTTTTCCCACTTATTTCAATTATTTCCTTCTCAGTGCAAGGACAAGCTCAATTAAAGCCATGAGAGAATAAGAATAATGTAATTAATATACTGGCAAACCACATTTGAGATTTTGAGATACTATTAACCACCACGTCCCCCTGCATTCATGTTGACTCTTATATTTCAATAACTCTTGGGACCTTGGAAATATTTTGATTCTTCCCAAAACTTGAATATAGTACAGACTTTGGAAAGGACAGTCATTTGTCACTAGTCCTCCCATTTTGACCCAAGATTAATTATTCCAGAGAAACACCAATATTTCTCTTTCAACATCCTCACAATCATCATAATGTATCAGCAGGCCTATATATTAATTGCCTGTGATAACAGCACATATTCCTTGGCTTTAAAATATGAATGGTTATTGCACCTATGTCTAATTGTGTTCAGCGATACACACACACACACACACAAATTAAAAATAGCACATTTATTGTTTTGTTGCAATTTTTTTTATTTGTATCATAACTTCTTGTGCAGACAGAACTCAAGGTGACTCAATATAATGTAATAAACATATGGATAAAAAAAGAAATAATATTTTCCACACAGAAAATGCTGCTTTCTATGCCAAAAAAGTGGTATTTTTGAGCAAAACAACCATGTCTGAATTTTGCACAAGTCTGAAATTAAAGATATCCTTTGAAAATTGCATATTTTTAAAGACTTTCTTTCAGCAGGAAGTAAACTGCTGACATATTCATTGCAACTCTTGAGAAAAAACTTAGTGAAGAATTGTGTCCTTACCTCACATTATATTTTTCTTCTATACTACAGTATAGTATTTTTCTTGTTTAGTATTTATTCTACATTTTCTTCTCATAATATATTTTTCTTCTATGTGTGAGCCCTTCCATGGAGAAGGCTTTCTCTTGGTTCCACCATCATCACAAGACCTGGGAGAGAGCCTTCATTTTATTCAGGCAAACCTTTGGTTGAAAATATATGAAACAGAAAGGATTTGTGATGGGACTGTATTTCTTTTTCTTTGTTATGGTCAGTGTTTTTTTATTTTGACTTACAGGAAACAAGAACATCCAGATATGATAATTACAAAAAAAATTAAACAGAGGTGGATTTTTTTTAACTCAAGCTGCATAGACTTAGGAGAACATAATCTTTCTCCCTTGTGCTTATGGTTTCCCACAAAAGGTTAATTTCTATATAAAAATATAGTGCTTAGTTTGTTTCTGAGTCTGCCATGAGTGATTGATTTCCCTTGCTAAGCATCATTGCGCTGATTGATAGGACAAATCATGTGTTCACAGAGATTCGCAGTCTGAGGTTTGTGCTAAAAATGTGTATAACAATAAAATTCTGAAATGTCTTGGATTCTGAACGTCATATGAGATGGTTGTCTAAACAGTTCCATCATGCAGAATTCACATCCCCATTGAAACCCTGCTCAGATTCTCTAAATCTCCTGTCAATGGCTGGATCAGTTTTTGGCTAAAGAAGGTTATGAGGGAAGAAGCAGAAGTCCTATTGCTCAAGAAAAAGTCCAGACATGTAATGTTGGTTGTTACACACAATGGTCTAATTCTTTTTTGACCCCAACTAGAAGAGATCTTTTGAATCAATTAGATTAACCTATATGTTGACTGACTAGTCAACCATTCATTCAGTGGATCTACTCTAGTTAGGACTAACCAATAGTCCTAACTTAGATACCCAGGCCAATATACAGATTGTCTTCAAATAAATCTTCAGAATTCCATTCTCCACAGATTGTATCATATTCCAATAAGATTAGATTCTTTAGCCCTATGCAGAAGTTCACATATGTAATAAGTCCCAATGTGTGTAGAGTAAAACCCAAAATGGGAAGATATTTGTCAGTCCAGACTTCTTCTTGGCAGGTGTTCTTGACATTCAAAAAATGTGTCTTTCCATTTTCTAAATATTTTCAAATATTCTTCCTAACCAAATTACCACAGGTCCATCATCTCTCAACAATTGCCTTCTCTCTCACTCAACCTCTTCCTCCCCTTTCTTCCTCATTCGCTTCCATTCCATCCAAGCCTTTCTTCAAGTTTTCACTCCAAGCAGATGAGTCTCAAGTTGTGAGGAACACTCTATTTTTTTCCCCAAGACAGTCACAAATCCTAATAATGCAGGATTCGCAATTATGCACAGGCTTCTCAAAGCAAATATGCTTCAAAAACATTTTCATACCTTTGCATTTAATATGTAAATCTTATCTTTATCTAGAAATGTGGCAGATAGGATCGGAGTACTTTCCTTTACACCTCTTAAGATATTTAGCCTTGTTTCTGAAATTTGTAAGGGAAAAATTCATTTGCCATTTGTTTCATTGTGGTTCTACCATGTAGTTTTAACATTCATAAATCAAGCTGTGAAAGTCTTCAAAGTTTGAAAATATAAACAGATTTAAAAATACAAGCAGTTTGTAACGCATGGCTCAGCATTGCTGTTGTACATTCCTTCTATTTTCCTAAAGCTGATTGTAAGAGTCCAATGTCTCAAGTGGCAAACTTAAACCTGATACTATGCATAGAGTCATCCTAATGATTTCAGTAGAGTTGAGCTTGAAAGTGGCTGAACATAAGGATGTAAGAGAGCAGGCCATGTCAGTCAGAAGTGTTTAATCACAGTATGCATTCTTCCCTTTACAATCAACCAGAGTTTATTTCTGTATCAACCTTAGAACTAAAGGCACTGTACTTTTCTATTATTTGTACTGTGCTTCATAAGATACTGAACAACTAACTTCAGAAGGTATTTGAACAACCAGTGCTGTTATTTTTCTGCTTTAATTCCTGGGTGGGGGAGATAATGACTATCCCATACTCACTTTAAAAAGATTGTGGTCTGATTCATATGTATCTTGGTCCCATTCAATCATCTGTGGAGCCATCATGATTTGATGATGGGTTCATGAACCAACTGGGATGGTGTTTGCTATGTGTATCTTATTGGTTGTTGTTACCCTATGTACTGGGGGTCCCGGGAGGGACACCAAAATGTGCTGAACTAAAGGTGGGGAAAATTAGCTAAGAGCACTGCTTAGTGTTACGAGAGGCAGGGTAACGTAGCGAGATCTTGAACCCTATGTCTACGGGGTCGGGTCGGGTCAAGTAGCACACAGAAGTTGAAGCAATAAATGATGTTTTATTAAACACAAGCAAACAGTGTATGTGACACACTCATACAAGATAGCTAAAGAAATAAAGGTTGGAGTGGTATAGAGGGATTTTTAGAGGAGTTGCTGGTTTGGGTGATACTTCACCTGTCCTGAAGCCTGGAAAAATAGAGAGCGAGGCTGGGGTGCGATGTAGCTCAGCACATGGAGCTGCAGGGAGGCTCGCAGAGCAAAGCGGCAGCAAGGTGGGATGAAACTCGGGAGCGTTCTGAGGAAGGTCTCGGAATCAAGGCTTTTTATAAGGAGAATTGTGACTGCATGCTATGCCGTACTTGGGGGAAAACAATAGATTTGGAATTGGAGACAAAGCCTCTGAAAGGTCAGAATCTGAATGATTGAGTTATCGTAGCGGTTCTCAATAGAGTAGCCAGTATGCAAACGCAGACTACTTGGGTATTGTATAGTTAACCCATCAAGCTGCCATCGCGGGGCAGAGGTTCTTTTGTAGGTTGCGTGCATACCTAATTAGAGTACTTGCCTGGAGGTCTCCTAAAGCAGTGAGTCAGCTATTTCTGGCCTGCTTGTATTGTTGTTTGAATATTATGGCAATTAACGGCTGAGCTTGTTTGCGTGCTTGTTCAGTGGCCTCGCAAGCACGTGGAAGGGAATAGAGAAGTGAAGCCGAATTGTGATATCAAGAGGATATCTTTTAATATCCCCAAAGCTCGGACTAGCCAGGGCAGTAACATTGTGCTGGCTACGGGATTATTGGAACTGTAGTATTAAAAAAAAGAAAACTTTCCCGGGCTCTGAGAAATACCCACGAGGATTGGAGAAGTGCATACTGGTCCTACCCCTCACCATGGAGCAATGCTAAAGTCAAGGATGTGAGCTTCTACTCATATTCATTTCTATATGATTAGACGTTTTCACCAAACTAGAAATTCTGCTTTATCAGGATTTCCAATTACAGAAACTCTTCCATTCAAGTGAATTCAGGGAGAATCTTCCTTCAGATCTCCCACTCAGCTTTTGGTGGTCAAGACTGACATGGGCAGAACTGTCAGATGTGATCCTATTCATCTCAAAAGTGTTCCTGTAACACATTTAAGGAATCAGGTCTGAAACAGGTTATTTGATAGGGAAGGCCCACATGCTGTCCACATCTTGATTGGGTAGCAAATAAAGATAAGCTATTCTTCCCGTCCCACATTCCAAAAATTAGAGGCGGAAGAACTCCAGCCAACCCGATTTTTTCTTCAAGCACATTCAGCCTGCCTTTCCATCAACATTCATTAATCCCCCCCCCCACAACTATGCAATCCTCTGAACCTTCCCCCTTCCCTTAATCAATACTTACGGCCTTTCTACACTACACTTTTATAGTGCTATTATTCCACTTTCAACATCATGTAGAATTTTAGAGTTTGTAGTTTACTGAGGCCAAATTGCTCTGATGTTTCGGAGAAAATTAAAAGAGGTCTTAAGAAAATTTCCTTTCTTAAGATCCACAAGTGGATTTTGATTTTGTGTGCAACAGCTGTGATAGCAGTATCAAACTAATATTGTATAGTGTGGATAAAATGTATGGTTCTATCATTTATAGTAGCTCAGATATGAAGCAAACCTGCACTCTCTTGTTATTCTTCTGTAACAAATGAAATTACTATTGCCTTCCGGTTCATTTAGACAATAACCTAAGCCACACCTGTCATTCACATTACACTTTTCAGTCTTCTTCTTGTTGGGTGGCTTCAAGTCATTTCCAACTTTTGGCAACCCTAAGCAAACCTATCATGGGGTTTTCTGGGGGCTGAGAATATGTGATGCACCCAAGGTGGGTTTCCATGAGTAAGACTGGTCTCCAGGGCTGTAGTCCAATAACCAAACTACTACACAATGCTGGCTTTCCTTTTTTCAGTCTTTGATATTGAAAATTATGGAGTGGCACTTTGATCTTTAGATTAGACTGGACACAGTGGCTGAGGTGATGCATGGTTGTGGTGGGAACATATTAACATGTGTGGTCCTGTGAAGCTTTCTGGATCCCAGCCTCAGCAGTTACAAAGCCCTGCTTTAAATCTATATGGAAACTATTATTATTTTTTGGATATCCAATCAGAACAGAAGGTGGTTGTAAGATAGACTTTAAGAGGGAATATCTGTCCGGGTTAATCGACAGAAGGATTTCTGCCTCATTATTAAGGCTGAAACCATAAAGAGGGCTCTATCCCCATGAACAAGAATCCTTAAAGGGAAGAATCATGTTCCAGTACAATGTTGGACTATTTAGAAACCTAAAAGAATCTGGTTCTTGAAACACTTGACTTACACTCTATGCTGACAAAAATCTACTATCCATTAGTGCTTATACTTTCTACAACCCTCTTTACAGTAATTAGGTCAGCATGCATATTACATTGCTTAAATAGCTAGGACCATAAACTTTAAAGACTTGACTTATTTTTGCTGAATGGAAAAAAATGATGCACATTACTGTTAATTTACTGTACGTCTGGTAAAGTAATTTGTGGAGAATAGTGTTGGCAGTCTAAGTAAGGCTCATAAGAACTGAAAAAAAATGGAGCTTCTCACAGACATCTACTGTGAGCTTCTCATAGATGTCTCATAGACTGTAAGGATCCTGGACTAGAGAAGTCTTTATTCTGATCCCATAGAACTTGTCTTACATTCTTCAGGTTGTGACTCTGAATCAAAGCATGAACAACCTTGCTATAACCATTATTAATGCATGATACAATAAGCACTATCTGACTGAAATCACTCATGATTCTATCCTATTAGTTACTCTGAGGACAGATATACAAAAAAAATTTTTTTTTAACCGTTCAGCATGAAGATGAAACTGGTGATGATTGAAGATTTGGTTTCACTCTGGCCCTTTCTGCATGAGGGGGCTGCACTTCTGTGGGGCCAGGATAGCAGCGGTCAGCTGGTCATACTTCTGCAAAATGTTGGTGCCAGCCTGCTGCCATCTTGCCCCCAAGTGGCATGCATGCGGCATTTGCAATACAGAAAAAAAAATCAAGTTTACACCTACTATCATGCAATGCTGCTGCCCTCCTGACAGTGCAGACAGGTGGAAGCATGCTGGCAACGCCTCCCTCCCCAGCACAGCAATGGCAGGTGCCTGGCTGCACTGTGGAAGGGAAGATGCAGAGCTCCCCTCCTCAGTGACCTAGCAAGGTACAGAGGAGAACATTCTTGATGTGGTCCCCTCCCTGCCAGGGCTGCAAAGAAGGACTTGCTGGAGCCCTCTCATGCAGAAATGGCCTTTGTTTCTAATAACAATTTACTAAAATCCACAAATTTCCTCATATTTTGAATAGAAAGAATTTGTGGTTTGGACTTTTTTTATTAAAAAAAGAATGTGGGAGAAAATGATATTGACCGATCTGTCTACTTACACTCTGGGCTATCAGTGGTCAACCCCTAAAAGTCTGGGGCCATTCCCACACTACAATGTTATAGTGCTATAATAATAATAATAATAATAATAAAATTTATTTCTATCCCGCCTCTCCACAAGGATCGAGGTGGTGAACAACATAAAATACATTAAATACATTAAAAGAGATTAAAAGCATACCCAATCCTCACCATCCACCAACCCACCGAAACCAACCCCTTAAAATCCTTATTCCACTTTCAAAGTCCTATGGAATCCTGGGGTTTATAGTTTAGGGAGGGGCATTTAGAATTCTCAACCAGAGAGCTCTTTGGCCTCAATAAACTACAACTCCAGAATTCCACAGAATGTTGAAAGTGGAATAATAGCACTATGGCCCTTTCCGCACGCAGTTATTAAGGTGGGCCAATGCGCCTTGCCACGGAGGTCTTCTGCACTTTGGAGCGGACTAGGTTCAGTTTAGTTACCTTCATTCCACACATAATTCTGATTAAATGCACCCCGATGTGGTGGTAAAGTGCGCTATTTGAAAACCGGAAGAAATCGGTTTTCCAATTTTACAGATCGATCCAATTTGTACTTTCACAGTGGTGCAGACACGTACATTCACGCCAATGCAAATTGGTAGTCAGGGGAGGGCTCATGGGAGGGGCCAGGGGGTAGTATGGACTTATGCACATACGCACGTATGCAATGACGTACTAAACCATGCAAAAAAAAAAAGGCCCAATCACAGCCAATGGGGTGGGGTGAAGAGAGTAGCAGGAGTGGCCACGGCAGAGGCAGTGTGGATTCATGAACTCGCACTCCTCCAAATCAGAATGGAACATATGCAGTAGCTGTGTGGAAGGAAATGAGGGAAAGTCCACCTTGTTTTGAGCCCAGAAAATCTGGTAAGAAACGGCATGAATCGATTCACCAGGAAAGGGCCTATTAACGGTGTAGCGCAGAAATGCTCTGGTTTTCAATCCACATATAACAAGGCCCTCCCTTGCTGGGAATATTGCCTATTAAATTCAGGTGATGACAATAGAAACAATTTTGTTTCACTTCTTCCTGAAGAATAATCAACATTCTTAAATCAAACAGAGCATACAAATGACTTCATTTTATTTATTTTTTCAAGAAGTAAGTATGAGAGGAAGCAAAACTAAGAGATATGTGGTGTTGGCGGGCAGTAAACTGGAGCTATTGTACTTTGGAAATACCATGAGATGACATGACTCATTCGAACAGATGGTAATGCTTGATAAAGTGGGAGGCAGTAGGAAAACAAGAAGACTGCATTACAGGTAGATCTTTTTTTTTCAATCAAGGAGGGCATGGCCTCAAAGTTTGCAAAACCTTAGCAGAATAGTTGATGAATTGCATTCTTGGAGTTCTCCTATTCATAGGGTCACCATAAGTCAAGATCAACTTGACTGCAACCAACAAGAAAAGCAACAACAGAGGACATGAGTATAGTGTTGAAAATCTGAACTTGAGAATTAACATTTGAAATTTAACTCAAAAGCTGTGCTTCAATGCAAAAATTATGATTTGAATTACACATTTTTCCCCTAGAATAGAACCAGGCACATTGTTCTGTAAAGACCCATTTTATTCCATGAAAAGGTCTTGGTCTGTCTTACATTTTTAACAGGTATGGACCTATGTGATGAGCTAAGGAAGTTCTTCCTTCTGTCTACCCACACCCACTCAGACATGTACAAATCCTGCCACCATGTGAGTATAGTCAAGTAAGTGCTTGGGAGATGGCTTTCTTTGCTATAACTCTCAATTTCAAGCTTAGGGAGCTGGGTATGTTTAGTCTGCAGAAGAGAAGGTTAAGAGGGGACATGATAGCCGTGTTTAAATATTTGAAGTGATATCACGTCGAGGAGGGGGCAGGCTTGTTTTCCACTGCTCCAGAGACTAGGACAAGGAGCAATGGATTCAAGCTGCAGGAAAGGAGATTCCACCTGAACCTCAGGAAGAACTTCCTGATGGTCAGAGCTGTCCAGCAATGGAATATGCTGCCTTAATGGAGTGTGGTTGAGTCTCCTTCCTTAGAGGTTTTTAAGCAGAGGCTGGATGGCCATCTGTTGAGAGTGCTTTGATGTGTGTTCCTGCATGGCAGGGGGTTGGACTGGATGGCCCCTGGGGTCTCTTCCAACTCTATGATTCTATGATTCTATTCCTGACTTGGTTTTTGATAAAATATTTTATCTGCTGCTTGTGTCCCCTACTGTTATTTTTAAAAACTATGCTCCTAAAAATGTTTTTCATTTCCTCAGATATCCAATAAATAGATGACAGAAACATTGTAAAAAGGACAATAAACCTTGCCTCCCTTCCCCTTGTCCAAGCTTTAGAAATAAATTCATTACAGAAATAAATTCAAGTTTCTAGTGGGTGTCTTCAACTTATTGTAATTGTCCCATTCTATCCAAAGTGGCTTTTTATAGTTTAGGTCATACCCTTTGGAGATCAGAACATTCACCTGCATGGAAACAGTTGCTAATAGCTGAAAATACCAGCCACCCACCCACCTCCACACACATCCATTGCAAATTTAAAGGAATGCAAATCTACCAGAAATGCTACTCAGGTGGATTGCCTTTTTCTATTGCCCATAATGCCACAGTTAACACATTTCCAAAGAGCTAATTTAAAAGGATTATTTTATGTTTACTGAAATGAGAAGATGAAAACCTACCTTTCCACAGAAATAGTACCCTGAAGCTTCCCAAACACCAAAAGTCTGAAAATAGAAATTGGCTGTTGACTTCTACTTCTTCAATGTCTACGTTTCATCTCTTTTGCAGGTATTCTATGGTGGTTTCTGCTGCTTATTTTAGCAGCTGCCAGTGATTTCTTTGTGTTTCCTGTGATCATGCAATACTCTGTTATTTTCTTTTAGTCCTTCCTCAAAACTCACCTTACCAGAAAGCCTTCCTAACTAACTAAGCCAGTTCAATAGGGTTGTTCTGGCTTTTAAAGTAGCTATACAGATTCCTGAACATATGTTACAGAATAGACTTCAGCAGCTTGGATAGCTACTTTAAAGTCTGCATTAGAACCTTGAGTAAACTCACTACACCCTTGGCATGGCCGGTGAGCCAAAATGGAGTGGAAATAATCATATACACTTTCCCTGGTAATCTCTGGCTCTCTTTTCCCTAGATTTGGTTGTTTCCTTTATCTTTTTCAGATGTTCAAGCCCCTTGAATTAGGGTACTATCCTATCTGTTCTTTGTAAAGTGCCATATAGATAGTGTTGTTCGTATAAACAAAGACATCCTAAAGAAGCCGTGCTTCACTTATGTAATTCCCAGGGACAACACAATGAATGGTTGTCATTAGAAATTCAATGAACCACTACATGTGCATACAAAAAAGCCTGAAGTCTTGCTTTCAAAAGAGAATCCATAAATATTATATTGTTTATTTAGCATGATTTTTTCTTTAAAAAAAGAAAGAAAGCCACAAGAAAGAATCATAGATCATAAAACTGGAAGAGACCACAAGAGCCATCCAGTCCAACTCCTATCTGCTATGCTAGAATACACAGTCAAAGAACTCCTAACAGATGACCATCCAGCTTCTGTTTAAAGACCCCCAAAGCAAGAGACTCCACCACACTCCAAGGCAGCATATTCCTCTGTTAAACTGCTCTCACTATCAGGAAGTTCTTCCTAGTTTAGGTGGAATCTCTTGTCCTGTAGTTTGAAGCCATTGCTGTATATCCTAGTCTCTGGGGCAGCAGAAAATATGCTTGCTCCATCCTTTATTGGTTGTTGTTGCTGTTGTGTACCTTCCAGTAATTTCTGATTTAGGGCAACTCTAAGACAAACCTATCATGGGGTTTTGTGAGGCTGAGAGTATATGACATGCCCAAGGTCACTCAGTGGGTTTCCATGGCTGAGTGCAGAATCGAACCCCGCTTTCCAGGGTTGTAGACCAATGTTCAAACTGCTACATCTCTTCAGATATTTAAATATGGCTATTATGTCTATCTGAGTGCTTACAGACTGTCCGTTCATTGATTTGTTCTAGAATCTTTCCAGGTACTGATGTCAGGCTGACTGGGTGATAATTTTTTGGGTCCTCTTTTCCTCACTTTTTGGGAAATGGGGCAATATTTGCTCTTGTTTGCTGCTAGGACTTCACTTGTTCTGCAGGAATTCTCAAAGATTATTTCCATTGGTTCTGAAATTACTTCTCCCAGTTACTTTAATACCTTTGGAAGCAGTTCATCTGGTCCTGGAGACCTGAATTCCTTTAGAGTAGCCAGGTATTCCTGTACCACCTCTTTGTCTATTTCATGCTGAACTTCTCCTACAGCATCATCTGTTTCATTTCCCTCAGGTTGAGCACTGTTTTCCTTTCAGGAAGCAAATAAGATACTGAGTAGTTCTGCCTTTTCTGTGTCCCCTGTTAGCTTTTCACCATCTTCTTTATGTAGTGGCCATATCATTTCTTTGTTCTTTCATTTGTTGTGGGCATAACCAAAAAAATGTCCTTTTTATTGTTTTTGACCTCTCTAGCAAGCCTGAACTCATTCTACACTTTAGCTTTTCTGACTTTCTCCCTACATTTGCTGGCTATTTGTTTGAATTATTCTTTTGGTGATCCCCCCCCCTTTTTTTTTTCACTGCTTGTACACATCCTTTTTAAATCTTGACTCAGTTGAAAGTTACTTAAACATCTATTCTGGTTTCTTTATAGACCTTTCATTTTTTCTTCCCATTGGAACTGTTTGAAATTGTGCCTTCAACATCTCACATTTTAGAAACTCTTATCCATCATGAACTCCCTTCTTTTTTAATATTCCTCACCATAGGATTGCACCAAGGTTTTCCTTATATTTACTGAAATCAGCTTTCTTAAAGTTTAGAATGTATATCTGACTACATTTGGCTTCCCCTTTCTGCTGTATAGCAAACTCTGGGAGAACACGGTCACTCCCAGTTTTCAAAGACTATGCATAGCTCAGGACTTATTCTGTGCAAAATTTACTTTTTTTTTCTTTTTTTTGGTGCGAGAAATTAGCATTTTGGTTCACCTGTCCATGTGTTCTAAATTAAGGAGCTCCACATAGGCCTTTACAAATCTGTCAACTTCATTTCCTCTCCATTTCTACTTCTCCCAGTATAAAGTCCAGTTTATTCAATTTTATATTTGTTTGGAATTTTTAAAAACACACTAAAATTCATATGTGATTTCCTTCTCAAATATGCATTTTATATTCAAGATAACCCACCATACACATTTTTGTAAACAGTTGTGGTGGTGGTTGTATGTCTTCAAGTCATTTCTGAATTATGGAGACCCCCAAGGTCAACCTATCTTGGGTTTTCTTGACAAGATTTGTTCAGAGGGAGTTTGTAGTTGCTTTCCTCAATGCTGAGAGAGTGTGACTTACCCAAGTCCAACCAGTAAGTTTCCATGGCGGAGTGGGGATTTGAATCCTGGTCTCCTGATGTTCTAGCCTAACACTCAAATCACTATACCACATACACAGACACACACACACACACACATTTTTGGGTGCATTTTCCCTTAGCAGAGACATTTTGATAGCACAATTTCAGTTGCTAGACTGCATAAAATGTCAAAAATGAACTGCATTTGAGTTTATGTATTGAATTGCAAGTTGAAAATTAGAATGAATATCTCTTCCATCCCTAGACCCACATCAAGTGTGTTGCTTGAAGGACCCTAAAGCCCTGGAACTGGCAACTCATACAGAAATGAATGTAAAAAGCTCAAACTTGTATGCAAATATATGGTTTGTGTGTGTGTATGTGTAACACAGGTTCCACTCCATCATTCAGACAGCAGAAGAATTTTCATGCAAATACACTTCAAACTACTATCCTCTTTGAAGTATAAATATTTACTGCTTATGTTAGAATTAAAATGATCTAATCCCCAGGACTTCACTCATGAATTGACCCGTGAGGTTAAAATGAAAATGAGTCCCTCCCCGCAACACCACAGTTTGGATTTTTTTTTCTAAGGTGCTTAAAGAGGGGAAGATTGTAGCGAATAACCTTTAATGCAAATGCAATATTTGTTTTAGCTCGGGCTTGCAAACCAATTATTATTTTAACCCCAACCATGTTCCAGTCATGCCCTATGAAAGCCAATGTTTGAGCCTGACTTTCTCTGGAAAAACACGACATTCTATAAGCGCTTGAAACACGTCCAAACTGGAGGTGTTAAAGAGATCAAACGGGGCTTTTCAGAATTAGAAATTCTGCGAGCCATTTAGAGCTGAGAAATTAAGAGGGAAAGCAGGATTTATTTTTTTCCATTATTTCTCCAGTGACCAAGAGTCCAGAATAAGCAAGAGCCTTGCAAATGAAGGAAAAAAGACTGAACCTCACTCAGCAAGTTCAGCAGCAGGTTCCAGCTGAGCCAGACTTTCTCTTTCTTCCTCCGTTACCTTCACAACAGAGAAACCAACAGCATCAGGCTCCAGAATGTCTAAGGCTGCCCCCACCACATGCAACCTAAGGTCATCTCCAGTCCTAACATACAAAAGTGAGATTTTTCACCTTCAAAGGGACAACTTTGTTGATGCTGAATATCCTTTCCCTGCATCTTCCCTCACCCCTTTTGAATATGAGAAATAGCAGTACACACCAGATGTCTTCAGACTCAACAAAACTTGTGTTAAAATCTTGAAGTAAAGTAACCAAAGGAACAGAAGAAGAGCCCCACTGAGTCAGAATTCAAAGTGCTGGTCGTGAACTATACAAGTCTGGCTTGGATCCAGACTTTCTGAAAGATTGTATTTCAAGGGAGAGCTTTTTCTCAGTCCCACATTTGGTGAGGACAGAAAAGAGAACCTTCTCAGTGGCTGATCCCTGGCTGTGGAATCCCGACCTCTAACAAACTGATTTGGTCCCTTCTCTGGTCTCTTTTTGATGGCAAAGATCTTTTTTTAAGTTTTTTACTTAGACAGGGCTTTGGTTGTTTATGTCAGAAGGATCTTTTAAAGAGAGGTACTGCACTTTCACTGTTATCTTTACTAATTCTTTTCAAATGTGCCTCATCACCAGCATCATCAATATCATTATTTATACTCTCAAATTTTCCTGCAGCTGGGACTCAAGGTAGCTTTTAAACTTTTAAAACCGGTGTTTTAGTAGGTTTGTTTGTTTTAATTTTTTTATTATGATGATTGTAGCTGTCATTTCTTTCAATCTATATTGTTACCAGCCCTGGGTCATATGCCAGGAGGAAAGTGGGATATCAATTGAATTAATTATTTAATTAATGAAATCATACCAGAGGCCTATCTAGTCCAGCATCCTATTCCCAAAGTTGCCAGCTAGATGTCTGTGTAAAGCCTACTAGCAGAGCATAAGTGCAACAGCTTCCCCCTTCTGATTTATAAAGCAATTCATACAGAGGCTTCCTATCTGTAGTACTCATTGATACATGTTTACATCAATATTAATCCCCCTTCCAAGTCATGTTCCCCAGGAACTGATAAACAGAGGCATACTTTCATACTCAATGACAACCAATGGCATCTACCTCAGTGGAGTACTGATACCCCTGCAGTTTTTAGTCTGAACTGTAAAAAAGTCTCAGAAATTTATGTTTCTGAGTTTTGTGATGCATTTTGGAGGGAGAAATGCTCACAAATCCATGAGTACATTTCTGAAGTGTGTGCAACTAAAAATGTGATGAAAAATGCAAACACATTTTATCCAATAGGAAAACACATACAAAAATGTTGTAGTAGTAGTAGTAGTAGTAGCAGTAGTGGCAGTGGTGGTGGTGGTGCATATGGATGGGAACTGGCACCAAAATACACATGAATTTCCTGAAGAAAAAATGTCAATAACAATATGGAACCGGACAGAACGAAAGTCTGTTGAGTTCAGAAAAGCAACAAGAAAGAGACTGACAGATTTTCACATCCTTATTCCTAGAATTGGTGTTTCTTGACAGGACTTTATTGTTGAGCCATGAATACAAATTTAGTGAACTGGGACTGGGCATTTTGGCAGTTCCCAGTGATATTAACTTGACAGTTCATGTTCATGTTATGTGGAGCTGTCTGCTCAAGCAGTGAATTAGTTTAAGACTGGAATGCAGCACAGAAAGATGGAGACTCGTATGTTTCAAGTCTCAGAAATGGCATTTCCCATTAGCAAGTACAACAGAGACATTCTTAGGGAAATACCTGTTTAAATACAGCTTAACTCTGAATGACAATGATCTCTATATTAAGAAGGATGTTTTCACTCCAGGCATGTACATTTTTACTAGCTGTGACTGCAAACTTGTAACAAAGGCTATAACTTGGATGCTTGATATAGTGTGAGAAGGCACAGTGATAACATCACCACTGGGATCCTAAGAACTTCTTAAGCACTTGAGAGAGAAGGATGTGATCCTAAATTTATGCAAAATATACAAATGAATTAAATAAAAATTATCACCAGAATGATAGAACAGTTACTTATTTGCATCTGCCTAAATAACATCGCTTGGTAGCTGTCCCACGTGGCCTGGGGTGGCACTTATATAGGTTGGCAGTATGACTATGTAATCCTACTGAATACAGACCAGTTAAAGACCAATAACTCTAGGTTATGAATCTCCAACAGCAATATTGAGTACCAGCCTACATTTTTAAGACATAAGGACATGACATAGAGATGATGTCATCATGCATACCTGTGAGTTGAATCCAAACTTTCCCATACTTATTGTATACTAGCGTATATACCCAGCATTGCCTGGGATTTTATTTTCTGATAGGTAATACTTGTTAGAAACATTTGAGATCCTGTGTCTCTAATTTGTCAAACTGTCGTATCCAGTACCTGTAACTTTTCCCCATATTCCCCAATCCAATCTGTATTTAGAGTAATTAACATACAGAGATTGGGTTCCTGAAGGAATACACTGTCTTCCTCCTTGCTGCTAGGCCTCATCTCCATAGCAACCAGCCTATTCAAGACAGACACAGTTGATTGAGGCCCAAGAGCTCTCTGGATGAGAAAGCTAAAGGCCTCTCCCTAAACTGCAAACCCCAGGATTCCACAGAATCTTCTTAGGCAGCCAATCATATGAGGTCTTCACCTGACACAGACAAACAAACTTTGCCTCTTATATATATTAGATCAATCAAAGTTCCCATGATTTCAGTTTGTCTACTTTAGATACACTGAGCCTTGATCCAATCTAATACCTACAAGCCAATTCCCTGGAATCGTTTATTTAATCTAATGAACAATACCATATATCCTGCTGTCCTATGGAAACCAAGGAGAAGTGGGTATAAAAAGACCTTTATTTGTTACAGATGATAAAAAAGAGAAAAAAAAACCCTGTAACAGCCAAGATCCTTATCTCAGCTTGTGTAGTATAAATCTACACTCACCAAGTTAGTCAGTGTTTATGTTATACCTCTCTTCTGCTAAATACTGACATTATGAAATCAACGGAGTACCTGCCAATGTCCCTGCTTGTTGTCCTGGTTCCCAGTGCACCATGCATTGTGGCTGTTTCTTCTATTTCAGTGAATGCAGTGATACATTGAAGAAAAACAGGTGCATACCACTCATGAATCCACAATTGTATGGCTAGAATAATGTTGAATATTCCCAACTACAGCAGACCCATTCAATTAATTGTCAAATTGCAAATAATCATACAGATAAATCTAGCTGATTTAATGGATCTATTCTAGTTGGGCCTAATAATAGATTTTAGGCCCACATGAAATGGTTTCATATGTGGAATTCTGTTTATGCTTGCATGTGCCTTCAACTTGCTTGTTGACTTACAGTGACCCCACAAATTTCACAAGGTTTCTTAGTCAAGGTACAGTCAGAGGGCGTTTTGCTAGTACTTTCCTCTGAAATAATGCCTTCAGCTCCTGGTATTCATTGGCAGTCTCCATCCAAGTATTAACCAGAGCTGACCCTGCTTAGCTTCCAAGAGCAGATAGGATCTGGAACCTTTAGGGTATTTATTTATGTACTCATTATCTAAATATGCCTATTAAACACCAGCAACAACAACAAAAAGAACAACAGTATGTGTAAGGGGAATTAAAATGTGGACAACACCAACTGGATTCCAGACAATGTCTTTGGAATGTTTACTGAATTAATTTATTAGCAATGGATTTTAAAATAGGAAGAAACATGATGGAGCAGGATTCTGCATCATAGTTGGTTCTACCAGTACTACTTTTCTACAAACATTGATGGGTTTAGCTTTCTCAAACATTTATATTCTTTAGTAAAGCTTGTCAGTCAGTCTTATTATTTTAAAAACTTGTACTTCTTCCTTGGACACAACACTTGTTCATCTCAACAAAACACATGTTGCTCTAACAGGATAAAATCAGCAAAGCTTCTTTCAACACTTTCCATAGTCAATCAAATAACAGTTCTCAGCTGCATACATCTTTCCTCCTGGAGCCTTTCTCTGAGTAATTGCACAAAATCATCCCCAATGGGTCTTACCTATGTTACACTGATGTGTTTTTTTCTCCGGTCTAACTGTGGTCAGCCCAATTTGTTTAATACAGCTAATGCCTAGAACACTTTATGTTGCAATTAGCCAATTAAGTATTATTTCTGATGCCATGTGAGTTTATGTTTTGCAGCTGACAAAGCCACAGTCAGATTGAAAGTGAAAATCACTTGGTGAGAAGGAGGAAAATGGTCTGTGAGTAGCATCTGTAGTCATTTTCTCACATTGATTAACTACACTTGTCAGAATCTGAGGAAAAGGAGAGTGTTTCTGAATTGCTCCAATTGCTCAGAAATATCTTGACACATGAGCTCAGCAGTCTTTACTAATATCATTTAACCAACAGGTTCTGGAAACAAACTCTTCCAGCATCTATTTAGAAACAGAAATGATTTTGATAGCCAAAGTCACACCCAACATGAAAATTCTATGTTGGAATTCATTGGGAAATGTCCTACTGTGGAGCTAGTTTAGCATCAACAGAGACTGGGAGAGTATGCTTTACTGCAGATATTTAGATTATACCATTTTTTAAAAAAAATTGCTGCTGGACAAGATTACACAAGCTTTTTTCCCTACACTTTTCAATTATCATTGATATTTAAAACATTTTGTGAAACATTTTTTTAATTATTGTTTATGCAAAAAAGCCCCACAAAAACAAACCAAATTTTTTTCGTACGAACACCCTTCTGTGCAAATGAATTTTTCTTTTTTTTAAGGCACAGCAGAGATAACAGTCCTCAAAGATAAGGGGAAAAATGCAAATATTCTTTATAGCCTCACTATGCAAACACATGTGTGCATCTGTGTTTGTATATTAGCCACTTTTCACATCCGGGCCACAAAAGTGTGGCCACAATATGCTATTCAGTGGTAGAGTTTGGGAATTTAAGACCCATGACTTCAGGGTACTATGCCACCTACCCATGCTGAAAAGAATGTAACCTCACAGCTCCTCAAAACACTCACCTCAGGGCCCACACATTCTCCTCACAACGCACCTAAGCTACTCTCTCCTTCTTCCCACTCATTCTTCTGTGTGCTGTTAAGATATCTCTGTGTAGGCATGCTGGTAAAAATGGTTAGCTGAGAGATCTTGCTTCCAAATAGAAGAATGGAAAAGGCAGGTTGCTCAGGCTGTCAGGAAAGCTGGAATTTAGTGGTTAGGGTGTTAGACTAGAACTGAGAGACCTAAGTTTTAAGTCTTGATTAGCCATGGAGGTTATTGGGTGAATTTGAGCCAAACTCTCTTCTTTCAGGCTGTCCTGCATGAAGCGTTGTGTATAAATAAGTCAACCTGGTTCATTTTGTATCTTCAATTTGTGGGCTTCCACATAAATGAAAAGATGTCTTTAATCAATCCTTCAACCTCATTCACTCATTGGCTAGTCGGTGGCTGCCTCTAGGCTCTGTAACTTCCTCCCTAGGGAGACTAGAATAGACCCATCCTTGTTGCACTTCCATTGGTAGGTGATGACTTCCCTTTCTTCTTCTTTCAATAGGCTTTTAGAACTGAATGTTTTTAATGAAAAGACTTTGAAGATAGTTCTGTATTATTTTAAATTGTACTGTGATCAGTGCTTTTTTTTGTCATTTTAACTGTATGTTTCAAGTTGTTTTAATATTTTTAGCAGTTTTATTTCTATTTTGGCATTGATATTTGTGCATTTTTAATTATTGCAATACTTTTAATTTCTGGGCCTCCTAGTCTCCTGATCCTGGGAAAAATGTGGGGTATAAATAAAAATACTAAGAATAAGAATTATAGAAAAAGGTGCAAATTCAAACCCAGATTAGACCACCAGATTAACATAATGTGGGACACATTGTGAGATAAAGAGATGACAGCATAAATTATCTTTTTGAAAGGATATTGAATATAGCATTCCAAAAGACAATTAGGTTTTGTTCTTTCATTTCCTGTGAGAATTGAATTGAAAATACAGGAAGACAGAGAGAGAAATCAAATTTAGTAAAAAGATTAACTGCAGAATATAGTAGATATCCTTCCATTCCCCTCTAAGGAGCCAAGTGCAGAACTTGAAAGTTTTAAAAAATTAATTAGATACAGTTTGTAAAAAAATGACTCTTTACTTTTTCTGTTTCTCAAAAGTAACTAAATTATATAATTTTAGATACTTAAAAAAAAATGGCCTGTGTACAACTCACACCCCTGAGGTCATCTTTACCTCAGCATCAATAAAAGAACAGAAAGCAGTGCTATATAAGGCAGGGATTGAAAGATGTGATAGTTTCCTCTGCTATTTAGTGAGACTCATACAGCTCAAGAAGGATATTGACAACCTGGGATGTGTCCAGTGAAGGGTGACCAAGATGATGAAGGTCTGGAAACCAAGCCTTATGAGAAGTTAGGGTTATGTTTAGTTTGGAGAAGAGAAGACTGAGAAGTGAATATGATAGACATCTTTGAATATGTGAAAGAATATCATATAGAAGATGGTGCATGCTTGCTTTCTGCTGCTCTAGAGCTGATGAACCAATGGATACAAATTACAAGAAAAGAGATCCAATCTAAATTTTAGAAAGAACTTCCTTACTGTAAGAACTGAAGAACTGTTTGATAGTGAAATAGACTACCTTGGGGTTCAATTTCTTTGGAGTTCGTTAAACAGAAGTCGGATGGACATCTTTCAGGAGTTCTGTAACTGTCTATTCCTCCATGGAAGGGCTTTGGATTAAGTGGCCTTAGTTGGCCCTCCAACATCTAAGATTTTCTGAATCTAAAGTAAATAAAAACTACACACCGTAAAGGATGTGTAGTTAAGTTGCACTTGTCATATAATACAACGTAGTCAGCCAGTTATTGGAGAAATGCATTAATTACAAGCAATGAGTTATAGTAACTACCCATTTAAACTACTCACTCCCCAAATCTGAAAATGAAGGTTTCCAGATGCAAAGAAAACATGCTTATGTCTGTAAAACAGCCATTAAAAAGGCATCAGCTTTTCAACCAAATTTGTGTACTTTATACAACTCCAACATGTTGAATTAGTGTCAGCAGTTAAGAACCTATGAAGCACTGTCCACAGGTTGCTACCTCCCATACTCACTATATTCAAGATGAGGATGGCCCTCAGGGAGCCAGTGCTGGTTGTTCAATATTTTGTTCTGGAAGAACAGTGGAAATAAAGAATTTTCCTGTTTTTTAAAATTAAAATCAGATATCTTCTCAGTTTTTCAATAACTTGACAATGGACAGGAGGTTTAGAGAGTACTTTCGATGGTTTTTTTTTCCTTCTCTGGGCAATGTGCCTTGCTTTCAGTGATTTTTCACAGGGGGAATAAGTGGGTGAACATATTTTTCCAGCATGTGGAGGCTGACTTTACTCTGAATTTGGGAGACAAAGCAAATATGTCTCAGCTGGTAAGATAACTAGATTGATCTCCCCTGTTTCACTACACTGCTTTGCAGTGAGAAATATGGGCTACAAGTGACTGTGGAGCTGAAATCCACTGTCCCTATACACATCGACTTCATTCAGGCATAACATTAAACTACAGTAAATAGAAATTAACTCTGGCAAATCTCAGGCTCATGTGTTTCCTCTCCTCTATCCTTCTCTAGCATGGCCATGAGGAATTTAGAGAATTTGCTTTATGTTTTGAACATACCACAATTTATGTTCTGAACATACCACAATTTCTAGAAGAGCTTGTCAAGCTGACTTTTTGGACTACATCTTCCAGAATTTACAGGGGCCTTGCTGGCTATGGGTTTTTAAGCTTCATAACCCAAAATGATAATTGTTCCAAACTATCATCATGTCCAAAATGTTACAAACTGGGATTGGTTCTAACTATGATTTGTCCAAATAGCCCAATTAAAGTCAAGGTGTGCAACCACTTACTTTTTTCAAAGAAACCACAGCTAAAACTAAGCAGAACAACAGAACACAGTTAGTTGAAAATGGAAGCAATCTTTCCAATCTCTTTGTGACTATTCCAGAGGAAAAAAGGGGAATATACAAGGTGGGCACTTGCTCTAACTCACTCTTTTAGCTCTCAACTATAGTTTACCATTTCCACTGTGAATATCCTCTGAATGTCAACATTTAACATCCAATGATTTTTTTCAAAACTAGCCAATGTTTGACAGCATTAGACATCTAGCCGTCAACATTTGACAGTATTATGTAGGAACAGTTCTGATTAAGGAAACTTGTAGTGATATTCAGATGAGATCAGTGCATGCAAACTCCACCAAGTGCATGGCCCTTTTCGCACCTTACCTGGTGCCACTGGCATCATGCAGGGATCGCATGAAAAGCCTCATCCAGGAGGCACTAGCATCCCCTCCGCTTCTCCTCCGCACCAGCTCCGTGCTGGCCAGAAGGAAGCGTGAGCGCTCTGCCCCTTCCTTCTGCAGCATAGCCGGGTACTTTCCCAGGCTGAGCTGGGGGAGGAAGTGTGATGGTCGCACTTCTGGAACCTTCACACACAAGGTAAGTGTGTGTAGGGCATGGAAAGGATACACGATCGCGCATCATTTTCAGCAACAAGCCGAACATGATATAATGCACGATCGCCACCTAATGGCTTCAGGAGCATTGCGCGATTGCGAGGATGTCATTTGGAATGGTCCTTGCAATCACGCGATGCTCCCGAGGCCATTTTGCAACAGGACTGGTGTCCAAAAAGGGCCCATGTCTTCCTTTATTTACCTTGTGCTGTAGGACCAATTTATACAATCAACAGAAGCAAATACTAAATAGTTACTGTGTCAAGTGTGAATAGAGTGAATTTTTGAAAACACCCCCACCAAAAGAAAAAGCAAATCCCCACTGCACAATGTGCAGAACCTTGCTGGATGTAGGAAAAACAAATGTCAGAGATAGGATGAATAAGCACTATGAGGGTATTGAAGCAGGAAGAGCAAACCTGATTTTGTCACTCCTTTCAATGAGTAATACAATAGCAAAAGACTAGACATGTCCAAAGAATCCAATTTCAGCCCAGCGTTTGATGAGCCTATCTCAGCCTCAACTGTTTGCAAGGTAGACACTATTCATGCTCCAGAATGCTCATAATGATGGACAGCTGAGGATCCATCTGGGAAAAAGTGTGCATAATCAGGAAACATGTTGATTTCAAATGTGTGCATAACACTGCATAAAGATGCTGTAGTCAGTGGGGAAATACATTCAACCAGTGAGAATAATTTAAAACATTCGCACAAACATGCCTGCATTTGAAATAAAGAAAAGAAAAGGATAGATTTCCTACCATAAAACAAAAGTATAACACAAAAAGATGGAATCAGGAATGCACAGGATAAGGAAGTGGAAAACTAAAAGAAAAAAGAAGCAAAAACTGGGGGTATGCAAAGGAATCCATGGAAGAAACAAGACATATGTTTAAAAAAAAAACAAACACCTTTTTTTCAGTTCATTAATGGAGTCTGGTAGTAGAATGAACTCAGCAGTTGATTTAACAATGCAGTACCAGGTGCACTCTGGATTGAAAGCCCAGGTTTCCACTTCAAACAAGCAGTTAAACCAAATTTTTATAGTATTCTATATAAAGAATTATTTATCTGTAGAATTCTGTTTTATATGCAGTGGCAACAACTGAGCACAAAAGGCTATTACACTCAAACAAACTCACCAATAAGGGAAAATCACTATTTCTAAACTATGTATGTCACACTTGTTCTTTGTTATTTTATTCTGGTATTCTAGCCGATACCATATCAGCAGAACATGTCCAAGATGTTTTAGAAGATGGTTCAGAATGCCTTCTACATATTTAATATAACTTGAAATTGCTAGGTGCTTGCAAGTTTTTCTTTGTGTCCAAGCAAACTATTTTCTTAAACGTGATTCCATTTCATTTCAGTCTTATGATCACTTATTGACTTTTCCTCTTTATTCCATCTCATCCCCACAGTCCTGTGACCTCTTTAAATCACTCAGCACTGACTACTGTATGACCACTGAGAATGGTTGCTCCTCCCAGGGCTGCTTAGGGCTTCCTCTCCTGTCAGGGTTATTCTTTCAGATTATATATGCCTTTGCAAACACTGTAGTACTATGCTGATCTTTTTGATACCTCCCCTTGTGCATTTTTCTGGCACTCAAGACACCCAAACTCTTAATTTTGCCACATTAACACCCAACAAAGCTAAGTCTATGTCTTCCTTCATATGAACAATGTTGTTCTATATACTTTCATAAAAGGAAATTCTGATTCATAAGCAAAGGCTGGTAACTGATAGAAAAGTGGCTGGCTATTGTAATTCTTGTCTTTTTTCTTCCCCAATATACTCTGCTAAAGAGACATACATAGGTGACCGGACTCACTCAAGAAAGCCACAGCCATGAATTTGCAGAACCTCAGCAGGGCTGATGATGATAAGATACCTAGGAGATACCTCATTCATAAGCTCACCATATGTCAAAGCTGAGTTGACAACAATTAGCAATGATGGTTGCCATGCTGCTTGGAACGTATGTCTTCATAAACATACTTACATGTGCATAAAATTTAACTGAGTTGGTTAGTAATGTCCATAATCACCTGTGACATTACATCATCTAGGCATCCATAGAGCAGTAGTAGCCCATGGAGTGACTGATGTACCATGACCTGAAGCACCATGGGTACTGATGCACATTGGGGTGCTCCCTAGTGTGTATCTGAATACCAGGTAGGAAGTGCCAGAGCATAATAGGAGCACCCGGTGTGCATCAAAAGTGCCCAATGTGTATAAGAAGTACCTGGTAAACACTGGACCACTCTTTCCAGAGCTTGAATGTGCATCTTAACAATTCACTAGCAGGGAATGCTGTGGATGTAGCATTTCTCAATTTCAGTAAGGCCTTGACAAAGTTCCACATGACATTCTTGCAAAGAAGCTAGTAAAATGTGGGCTGGACTGTTAGGTGGATTTGTAATTGGTTGACCGACTGAACCCAAAGGGTGATCACGAATGGCTGCTTTTCATCCTGGAGAGAAGTGACTAGCGGGATGCCACAGGGTTCTGTCCTGGGCCCAGTGCTGTTCAATATCTTCATCAACGACTTGGATGAAGGAATAGAGGGCATGCTCATCAAATTTGCAGATGACACCAAATTGGGAGGGGTTGCTAATACGCCAGAGGACAGGATCAAAATTCAAAATTACCTGGATAGATTGGAGAGCTGGGCCAAAGCTAACAAAATGAAATTCAACAGAGAGAAGTGTAAGGTCCTACACTTAGGTAGAAAAAATGGAATACAGAAATATAGGATGGGGGACACATGGCTGGATAGCAGTTGTGTGAAAGGGATCTAGGAGTCTTAATAGACCACAAGCTGAACATGAGTCAGCAGTGTGACGCGGTAGCCAAGAAAGCCAACGCAATTCTTGGCTGCATCAATAGGAGTATGGTGTCTAGATCGAGGGAGGTACTGGTACCACTCTACTTTGCTTTGGTTAGACCTCGTCTTGAATACTGTGTCCAGTTCTGGGCACCCCAATTCAAGAAGGACATGGTCAGGCTGGAGCAGGTCCAGAGGAGGGCGACCAAAATGGTGAGAGGCCTGGAAGCCATGCCCTGTGAGGATAGACTTAGAGAGCTGGGTATGTTTAGTCTGCAGGAGAGAAGGTTAAGAGGGGACATGATAGCCATGTTTAAATATTTGAAGGGATGCCACGTAGAGGAAGGAGAGGGTTTGTTTTCTGCTGCTCCAGAGACCAGGACAAGGAGCAATGGATTCAAGCTGCAGGAAAGGAGATTCCACCTGAACCTCAGGAAGCACTTCCTGACAGTAAGGGCTGTCCGGCAGTGAAATAGGCTGCCTCGGAGTGTGGTGGAGTCTCCTTCTTTGGAGGTTTTTAAGCAGAGGCTGGATGGCCATCTGTCGGGAGTGCTTTGAGGGTGTTCTTGCATGGCAGGGGGTTGGACTGGATGGCCCGTGTGGTCTCTTCCAACTCTACATTTCTATGATTCTATGATTCATTGCATTTCTGCAATGTATCTGAGAATTCATCAAGTTACAAAATGTAAACTTACATAAATCTTCATTTCTGACAACAATGAAGATGAGACAAAATCAAATCTCTCTCAAATCCCAATTGATTTTGAGGTATCAATGCAGCTGGATATGAGGCTGAAATTTGTATAATGCAGTGTGATAGGGGAGTTGTGAAAAGAACTAACTAACAGGATCTGCTTTGGGCTAGCCAACTCACAGTACACTGGTTGCTGGTCATCACATTGCCACTGTGATTTCCGTTTGTGTACTGTCCTTGGATTCCTAGTCAAAGTCACATTGCTTCTTTGCTGCTCTTCTGGATTGGTAAATATCACCCACTTCAGCCTGAAAATCTCACTATCCAAAACTTTCCTCCCTCTTCCTTCAGTTAGCCTTGTATGATTGTGTAACTCCTTGGATCTTGTGTGTGTGATTACAATTCCCCCAATAAAACAACAAAACAAACAATACTTTTGGATTTCTGGCTTGTTCTTCCCTGCACTAGTACTGGTAGATATAGGTATAAAAGATCCTGTAATGTTACCCCACCTCTTGCAGGCCTCCTCTTTCAGCTAATATTCCCCACCATTTCACAGAGGCATTGGCATTATGGGTGGACCCCTGAGTCACCCACATTTTGGGGTAACAGCCTTGTAACTGAGAATTTCACAGAGATATAGGGGTTTTCTTTGCTTCAAAAGAAAGGAAAGGAAACAGTGTATGGTTATGCCAGAATCATGCCTTTCCAAATTTTGCTACATGTCAAGATCTAATATCTAGACATTTTCCGACCTGCAGCAATGACCTGGCTCTCTCACAGCCACTTTACTGTGGAGTGTACTTGGCATTCCAGAGAACAAAAGCATTTGAGGAGATGCATGAGTTAAGAGAGGATCACAGAAAGGTGGTGGAGGTGGTGGACACATGGGGCAAAAGGTAGGAGAGAGAGGTGAGAGTACGCTGTACCTCAAGTGTCTGAACAAAGGGTTTATATAAAGCTTAGATATAGACAAAGAAAGGCTGAAAGATGACAGCAGCCAAGGGGACATGCTGAGAAGGCTGCTAGTCAGCAGAAAAAGGGATGGACAAAATACTTTCACCCCCAGGAAACTGGCAGAGTGGCGAGCTTGCAACTGTTAGACTGAAGCTGGACTGATATTTTTCTGGCCAAAATCCAACAATGTCTGTCAACCAGCATGACAAGCTTTTCTTTCCCGACTCTCCTATCTACAGCCTTCTGCATCAGCTCAAAACTTGCTTTGGAGGGTTAACCAGCCCCATAGAGTGGAGTGGGAGACATCAGGAGGAAAATGAATCTAAGCAGTTTTGTCAGTAGAACGGCTTCTTTAGAGGGCAGCTGAGCATATCTGCCCTCACTGTGATCAGAGACACAAAATGCTCTTTCCCCCATCTTTCCTTTCTTCTTTTAATAATTTTGAAGCCTCAAAAATACAGATGACTGGTCATACTCCTTCTTTTGTAGGGTGAATATTTTCAGGTATAAAAATCACTGTTTTCAGTAGAATAAATATAAAATGTTTCAGTGTAATTCATTTTTGTGGTTTTTTTTTCCAAAGCACAGGCCATTTCCACACCGGGCTTCTGAAATGGTGCAGAGCAACCTCTGACGGAGGTCTTCTGCACTGTAGAGTGGACTGGTGTGGACTACTTTTTGTAGTTCCACACCAGAATCCACTCAGGAGCAGCCGGAACTAGCCGTGCGGCATGTTTTTTAAAGACCTCTTTCGAGAGGTTTTTAAAAAGCAGGGAGTTAGCAGCCCCGTGCTGCTCCGTTGCCTGGCTCCGACACGGATTTGCAGGCACGTGCAAGTGTGTGCCTGCAGATCTGCCAGGGGCGGGCTTCCAACTGGCAAGCTTCTCCGGTTGGTGCAGAGCCTCCACCAACCGGAAGCCGCCATTTGGGATGCCGGAGGACTGCAGAGCAGCGAGCTCGCGCTGCTCCGCATGGCGATGGACTTACCCGGCTTCAGGTAAGCTCCGTTTTTGGGCGTTTTCGCCTGTCCCCCCCCCCCACATGCGGAAAGGGCCACAGTGTTGAACAGATGGTTAAGAACATGACAAAATTGTAGTAGGTGCTATTTAATGCTAAAATTTGAGCTCATACTGCATGTTTGACAGAGCATTAAATGTCTCATACATACTTTTGTACTTAAAAGAAGTGTGGGGAAAAGGAGGACCCTAATCCTCCTCCTCTTCATCTTCCTTCTATTTTTCAGACCTCAAGATGGCCCCTCCCCAAAATAATTTTAAAGGAAACCTTTAATCAATTGCTGAAATTTGACGGAAATCTGCAATACAGTCAGTCCTCCACATTTGTGGGTTTGACATTCTTGGATTTGATTATGTGTAGGTTTCTCCAACCCCTGCCCCTCACCTCAAGCACCTCTTTTCTTGGGAAAGCTTCTCTATTAGTGGCCAGTTGAGGATGGCTCACACCCTGATTGTTCAGCACCATGAACCCTCTCCTGTTGTCCCGCCCACATCCAAGGAAGGAGATGGGTGAGACAGAGGAAGTATGAGGCCACCTTGTCTACCCATCCCCTTTCCTTCTCCTTTCCCTGATCTGATTTGGACTCTGGGTGCCCATTTCCCCCTCATTATGCCTCAGCCCCCTTCCCTCCCACCACAGACATGTTTTGATATTTTGATAGTTGTGATTTTCCACTTCAGGGGTCCTGGGCCCCTAACCCTAGCGAACTGGAGGGCCAACTGTAGTACTAAAGTCAAAGCTAAAAGGGAAGACTTTCTGTACTTCCCCTTCACAGATGCTCCTCTAATTCTTATTCTCAGATTCTCCATATAGCAGCCAGCTCAAGTTTTCAGATCTGCAGGGGAAAGCTTTCTCCCAGTCCCACCACCTATAGCAGGCATGTTTGGTGAGAACTCAGGAGAGGTCTTCCCAGTGGCTGCTCCCAGGCTGTGGAACTCCTGATTGGCTCCCTTCATCCTCTCTTCCCACCAGATGATTTTATTCAGGCAGACTTCTGAGTTTTAATTCTGAAGCAACAGAGTATGAGTGAAGTGGTGTGCTGTATTTTTTATTGAGAAATAATATTTTTAGTATGTTTTAAATATTTTTAAAATGATATTGTTATTTAAATATTTTTTTAACTTTTGTAACTGAATGTTTTAGCTCAGTATTTTTTAAAAAAAAAATTATTGTAATTTACCTTGAATATCATCTCAGGAGAAAACTGAATAAAAAAAAATCCTCAAATGTCACAAGAACCCCTACGCTACTGCCGCTGCCACCACCTCCTGCTCCTCCTCTTCCTCCTCCTCCATGACCTACTCTAGTACCACGGGTCCAGTCACCAACCAGTATCCGTAACAAGCCAGAATGTGACCAACTGCCGAAGCACCCAAAACAACAACCTTTCCCCCAGCCTAATCTCTTTCACCCCATTATCGCCAGTTACCTCAGAAGCCATTTCCACCCTACACTGTTATAGTGCTATTATTCCACTTTCAACATCCTGTGGAATTCTGGAGTTTGCAGTTTACTCAGGCCAAATTGCTCTCTGATTAAACTGCAAACCCCAGGATTCCATAAGATGCTGAAAGTGGAATAATAGCACTGTAATAGTATAGTGCAGAAAAAGAGACAAACTATCTCTTAAGAGAGCAAAAACTTAGACAGGAACCAACTGCTACAAAGCATAGTGTCTTCTCTGTCTGCAGGATAGCTGAAGACCTTTCTGATTCAGCAGGCCTTTGAGGGCTCACTGCTCAGGGAAAAGGGCCATTTGTGTGCTGAGTTGTTTATATTTGTTCTTCTTTTCAATAGGCTGCTTGTAACTGCTTCTGAGTTTACAGTTAATTTAATTATATATTCAAATTTTGTACAATATAATTAAAATAATCATAAAAATAAAAATTATTTTTTAATTTTCTAAGCAACCTTGAGTCCCCGCCTGAGAAAAAATGGTGAGATTACTATTATGATTGGCAAAAATCCTGTTGGGAACTTAAACCTATTTAAGTGCAGTTACATCGATGGGAATTAAAACTGAACAATTCTGTAAGATCAATTTAAGCAAGGTGTTGCCATGACGTTACTGCGGAGGGGAGCCAGCAAAGTGATACATTGAGGGACTCTTGCAGATGTCCCATTATGCATCTTCACAATTCACTAATGGCCTTTTTTTTTTTTTGGTGCCTCTGCTACATATTTAACTTGCCAGTAAAGTTCAATATGGTAGATCCATGATAGAGAGTTCCTGCCATTATCATTATCATTATTATCAGACAGCACTGTGGTAGGAGTTTACTATAGGCCACCAAACCAAGACAAGGTGCTGGATGATGCTTTCCTGACATAAACCTCAAAAATCTCCAAGAAACAAGAACTGGTAGTTTTGGGGAATTATAATTATCCTGATATTTGCTGGCAGACTAAGGACTTTTCCGCACTACACTGTTATAGTGCTATTATTCCACTTTCAATATCCTGTGGAATTCTGGGGTTTGTAGTTTACTGAGGCCAAAGAGCTCTCTGGCTGAGAATTCTTAAGGCCCTTCACTAAAGTGCAAATTCCAGGATTCCATAGGATGTTGAAAGTGGAATAATAACACTGTAACAATGCTGTGCGGAAAGGCCCTTCATCTACTAAGCATAAGCTCCTGAACAAGTACCTGATGTGACTTACAGATAATTTTCTCTTTCAAAATGTGGAGGAAAGAACAAGGAGATCAGCAATCCTGGACTTGATCCAAACCAGTAGGGAGGAGTTGTTCACTGGAATCAAAGCAGTTGATAGTTTAGGAATGAGTGACCATGTAATGTTATAATTAGTGATTGTGTTTGTGTTTGTATTGTCAAACACAGATTTCGGATTTCAGGAAAGGTGATTTTATCAAGCTCAGGGCAGAATTTCATGGCTAGAGATGCTAAAGGAAAAAGGCACCCAGCATGGGTGGGATTTTATGAAAAAGGAACTGCTAAAAGCATAATCACAAACAATCCCATAGGGGTGAAAAAAAACTGGGAAAAATCTGAAAAAGCCAATGTGACTACATAGTAATCTCAAGGAGGATGTGAAAAGAAAAGAGAGCGTTTATAAAGAATAGAAGGTAGGACAAACAGTCAAGGAAGAATACGAATGTGTCACCCAAGCTTGCAGGAATAATATAGAGATAGCTAAAACTCAAAATCAGCTGAGACTGGCTAGGGAAGCAAGGAGCAATGAAAAGGGTTCCCCCCCAATATGTTCAAAGCAAGAGACTGATGAGGGAAATGGTGAGGTGATGCTCCACAAGGATAGTAAAATACCGGCAGATCACAATTAAAAGGCAGAACTGTTTGATATCTAGTTGCTTCCTCCCCTCTCCCCCCCCCCCCAAAAAAAAGCAGGACTGTGAGCTTTCATGCGTCAGCAGAAACCTTGGTAAGGAATCTGGATTGCAAATCAACACTGATAAGGAATTAGCCAGGAATCACCAAGTTGCCCTAAATGAGTTCAGATCTAAGAGTCAGATGAACTGCCTTCCAGAGTACTGAAGGAACTTGCTGACATACTTGCAGAACCACTTGCCATTATTTAAAAATAACAACAACAAAAAACTTGGAGAATGGGTAACATGCCAGAAGACTGGAGACAAGCAAGCATTATACCTCTTTAAAAAAAATAAAGGCAAAAAGAAGATCCAAGAAACCACAGACCAGTCAGCCTGGCCTCAATACTAGGAAAAAAAATATATTAAAGTGGATTATACAGGAGTCTGTTTGTAATTATCTTGATGACAATGCAGTGATTAGTAGGAGACACCATGCATTTGCTAAGAAAAAAATCCTGCCAAATAAACCACACACACGCACACACACACACACACACACACTTTCCAGTACAAACAAAAAGAAAAATGAAAAAAGAAAAAAGAAAAAGGAAAAAGAGAGAAAGAAGTAACAAAAAAAAAAGAGAGAGAAATAAATCTACATTCATTTCCAACTTTCCTATGACATTTATACATTTTTCTATATAAAACAACTTCTCTGGGTAAAATATTATTCATGCACTTCTTAACTTAATCAAACCTATTAATTATCCAAGCCTGCAGTTAACATGTTTTTCTAATTTTTCTACCAAAAGGGAATCAACGGTTCCCAGTGTTTCAAAATTGAGGCCAACAATTTTTTCTAATCAATGTTGATAATTTGTCCATTTCAGTTAAGTCAGTTTCAGCAACCAATCCTCATTTATTGGAATTATGGTATTTTTTTTCCACTTCTGTATATCTTGCTGCCATAGTCCTGTATCATAATAACCTTCCAGGTTTCTTTTCCATTTGGTCATCTATCATTCCCAGGAGAAAAAAAATCAGGTTTCCATTGAATATTTACCTTCAAAATCTTCTGTTTCAGACTATGTATTTGTTTCCAAAATGCTTTAGCCTTCTCACAAGTCTACCAAGTATGATAAAATAATCCTCCTTGTGGTTCACATTTCCAGCATATTTCCTTTTATGTATTCTGGTCAATTTTTCTGGAGTCAAATACTGATGGTATATCATTTTATAGAAATTCTCTTTAAGAACATAACATAATGATGCTTCAAATTAGAAGGAGGTCCTAAGTGGAATGCCTCAATGTTCTGCCCTGATGACAGTGCTTTTTAATATTTTTATCAGTGATTTAGATGATACATTGGAAGGAATACTTATCACTTTTTCAGATGATGCAGAACTGGGAGAGGTAGCTAACAAGTTGGAAAACAAGAATAGAATTCAAAAAGACCTAGATAAAATAGAAAACTGGACTAAAATTAACATAATGAAATTTAACAGAAACAAACGCAAAATTCTACATAGAATCATAGAATCATAGAAATGTAGAGTTGGAAGAGACCACACGGGCCATCCAGTCCAACCCCCTGCCATGCAGGAACACCCTCAAAGCACTCCCGACAGATGGCCATCCAGCCTCTGCTTAAAAACCTCCAAGGAAGGAGACTCCACCACACTCCGAGGCAGCCTATTCCACTGCCGGACAGCCCTGACTGTCAGGAAGTTCTTCCTGAGGTTCAGGTGGGATCTCCTTTCCTGCAGCTTGAATCCATTTCTCCTTGTTCTGGTCTCTGGAGCAGCAACAAGCTCTCTCCTTCCTCTACATGGCATCTTCCTCTACATGACATTTAGTCCACAAAAACCAAAAGCATAGGTATAGGATGGGGGATACTTGGTTCAGTATGTGAAAAGGACCTTGAGATTATTGTTGATCATAACTTGAACATGAGCCAGCAGTGTGATGCTACAGTAAAGAAGGCAAATGTTACCTTAGCCTTCATTAATAAATCCATAGTTTCTAAATTAAGGGAAGAAACAGCCCCACTATTTTCTGTGCTGATCAGGCTTCATCTAGAATAATCATTCAGTTCTCAGCACCTCATTGTGAGAAGGATACAGACAAGCTGGAACAAGTTCAGAGAAGAATAATGAGTACGATAGCAGGTACAGAGAACAAAACACATGAGGAGAGGTTAAAGGAGGTGGGCATGTTCAGCTTACTGAAGAGAAGAATGAGGGGTGATCTCATTGCACTGTTTAAATACCTCAAAGAGTTTGCACAAAAAAGAGAGTGCAGGCTTGAGTTCTGCTGCCTCAGGGGGTAGAAATACATCTAATGGTTTTAAGTTACAGGAGAGCAGGAACTTCCTGACAGTGAGAGCAGTTTGGCAATGTCTTGGAAAAGAGGCTGGACAGCTACCTGCTTGGTATGTCTAGCTGGAGATCCTGCACTGAACAGGGGTTTGGACTTGATGGCCCATAGAGACCCTTCCATCTATATGGTTCTATTAGTCTATGATTTTTCATGATAATTATTAGTGATGGCGCTACACACCCAGGCCTTGTATGTTCAGTCATATTTCTGCCAAACCAGGGTTGCTACCTCTTTTTCTGAGAGAATCCTTAACTTAACATCCGTAATAGCAAGGAGTTCCAACATGCCAGTCACAAATATTCTTGGTTTGTGTTACTGGGAGAGAGTTCTCTGTATGTGTGTGTGTAGGTGGGGAGACAGAGAGAGAGAGAGAGAGAGAGAGAGAGAGAGAGATCAAAATTCCATTTTTTCCCTCATACCTGGAACAGAATAAGCTTGAGTTGATTTTTTCCCCATCCCTAATAATGGGGTTTCTATGTATATGGTAACGTTACTTGCTGTACAGTGAGGCAGATATTGAGAACAGGTTTCTGTGAGGGTTTACTCCATTGATGCAGTGTACTGCTTGACCAAGCTCAAAAATCTGCTACGAATTTTTGGAATTCAATGTGAAGGAAAGTGGTTTTCCATGGATGCACTCATCATCACCATCATCATCACCATTTGTCATTTGTGGGGTTTTTTTTCCTTCATCTTTCTTAAATCATGGGACAGTAGTGGGAGATTATGTCAGTATGTGTTCATTTAAACTGAAAATCAATTCAGTTAGCTATCAGAGATAGCACATAGTCCATAACCCACATATTCTCCTCTCTCACACACACAAACATTTTGGGGACCTCTGCAGTGCCCTATTTCTGCAAAATAGAGAAGCACTACAAATTTCAATTTTCAGCAGCAGTATTTTCTTCAAAAGAAAGGTGCTGAAACTTAATTTAATGAAATTTGATGTGCATTATGGGTGAAAGTTTCAGTGTGCATTTTGAAGCAGCAGTAAATTCCAGGTACTTCTGATTTAAAAAAAAAAATAGACGAAAAACATACCAACCCACTTTCTCAATTGGTATGAAGCCTGGAACAGAGCAAAATCATGGCATGAATGAGGTGTGCCTGAATATCATAATTATTTTTTTAAAAAATAAGCATTAAAAAAAAGCAGGCACCCCCTCCCCCCAAAAAATGTCTGATAGCCTGCCATGCTAGTATAATAGTCAGGAACCTCTCACAGTATGGAATATTTCACTTCTTTTTCTCATCAATGCTTTAAAACCTCTTTCTACCTGCCTTATTTCACACACTGAGAAAAATATCATACTGTGCCATGCAGGATGTAGAAGGGTTGGTCCAAGGTCCAAAATACCGCTTATGTTTCAAGCAGGACGAAATAAAATCAATCTGACAGTAACCGTGCCACAGGTATGTTCTGAGAGAGATAGGGCAATTAGTGGAAAGTGCTGCTACATTATATTTATATGAAAAAGCTACAAAACTTACATCAATTACATTTACATTGAAATGAGGACATTTATTACACTTACATTCATTTTAAATTGGTGGTTAATTTTAGGTTACACTACTACACTGAATATCCCGCCAGAATGAGGGCAGAAAATCCCGTCCATAATTTTACCTCTCTGAGGTTGGGACATGAAACAGGTGCATAAATTTTGGATGACACAATTTCTCACCCACCCACTGAAAGGGAAGCAAGAAACAAGGTCCCTCCCTCCCCGCAAAAAAGGGATCTATCATAGCAAGAAAAGAAGTAGGAACAAGACAGAGAAACTGAGTTTTTAAGGATTCTCTGTGAGAGCAGAAAACTCCCTCTTCTCTCAGGGGAGGGAGGAAGAAGGAAAGGGAATTATTTATTTTGAAGTCTCTGGAAATCTAAACTTGCCAGAGTTTATAACCCACATCTATGGGACATTCCTGGTCTATGTCCTGATTTGGGGAAATGAGACTACCAATGCTGTGCCCAAGAACTTGAAGGCCCCTCTGGACTTACAAGAACAATGTAACATTCAGCAGTTTGGCATGGGAACCATTTATAATTCAGGCTGTATCAGCACTGGGCCAAAGGAACATGAAAACTTTGGCCATTTCTGCCCTACACTGTTATAGTACTATTATTCCACTTTCAACATCTATGGAATCCTGGGGTTTGCAGTTTAGGGAGAAGCATTTAGAATTCTCAGCCACAGAGTCCTTTGACCTCAGTAAACTACAAATCCCAGAATTCCACAGGATGTTGAAAGTGGAATAATAGCACTATAACAGTGTAGTGCAGAAATGGCCTTTGTCTGAACGTGAGAATTTTCTTTGTCTGTTGCAATTTCTGCATCCTTTTCACATCTACTTGTAATCAATAATGATTTTTATTTAATTTTATTTAAACACTGTCTTTCTCCCATCAGGGGATTAACGGTGGCTCACAACCATTTAAAATAAAGTACCATTAAAAAACTACCCAGACAAATGTGAAAGGCTGAAATCCTGTTGGTTAGTCCCAACTACAGTAGACCTATTCAATGAATTGTTGAATGGGAAGTCAACACATAAGTAAATTCCATTGATTCAATGGGTCTAGTATAGGTAGGGATAGCAACAGAAGTTAGGCCAAAGATAATTTAAACCACCATTCTGTTTAAAGACACAAGTTTTTAAAAAACACACATCAAACACTGTTCACAAACGATGATTAAAATATAATACAATAGAAATACAATAGTTCCCATTAAAAGCTGAATCTGATGTGGCAAATTAAAAGTCAAATGCCTACCTATTTTTTTTTAAAGACCTTTGCCTGTCAGTGGAAAGACAATAGGGAGGGACAAGGGAGGGAGGGGGTCCCACATCTCCCTTGGAAGGGAGTCCCACAACTTGGGAGCAGACACTGAGAAGGCTATTACTTATTCTTTCAATGGCTTAGTTTTACTTCAGTGAATTCTTTGAAAATAAATTGCTCAGGTCCTTGATGGTCCTTGATTATTGCACACTCTAACTGAACAACCATGTCTGTAGACCACAAAACAAAGGAATGTCATCACAGGCTTCCAGGATTCCGAAAAGAGATTCTTACATCACTGTCACACACAATTATCCAGCCAACTTCCTTACTCTCAACACAATATTTGTGGAGCTCCAAAAGAGAGAGTCAATGTACAAATAATTGCTGTGTGACGAGGTGGATAGACAAAGGCCCTTTCCGCAGCACCCTCCCATCTCACCGTGAGGACGGGAGAAGGATGGGACCACAATGATGCTTCTGTGTGATGTTATTGTGGCCCTGCTCCTCTCCTGTCCCCAGGTGGCAGATTAAATCATTGACAGGTTTTCCCTGTCAATGACACGTGATCGCGCCACCATCTTGTACTTACCTGTCCTGTGGAAGGGCAGCATTTCCTTTCCCAGCACAGCCTGGGAAAGTACCCAGCTGCACTGCAGAAGGAAGTGGTGTGTCGATTGTGCTCCCTTCTGCAGGGAGCCAGTCCCGTGCAAGGGAGAGTGCTCCTGTCATGCTCCCTTCCCAGTAGAGCTGTTACTGGGATTGTTACCAGATGCTGCCACAAGGTAAGCTGCGGAAAGGGTCAAAGGCTACAGCTGAAGAGCCTCCACAAAATTTAATCATGGTGAAGAGAAAGAAGAGAGGAGAGCTGACTGCTATCTTTGGAGCTCAAGGCACAAAAATCAGAGAAGAAAGTCCTTGAAAATGCAATCAATAGCTGGCAGTATGGGTGGAGGAAAGAGCAGATCTCTTTTCTCCACCTCAACTGGGTTAAGCAGCTAAAGGGGGAGAAGAATGAGCAGAGACCATAAACAGCTACAAAAGGACAATATTCAGATGCAGGCTAAGGGTTAAACATATAAATCTTTGAATATTTCTTCCTCACATGCAAGGTTGAATAGTTAGGGGTTTTTTTCTCCACTTTGGGAGAAAACAAACTTTCTTCCACAGAATTCTCTCCACATTTGAACATCCTGGTGTGGCACAGGAATTATTCTGCACAGTAAAAGCATGCTTTATTGAAAAAAAGAGAAAAAAATATTCCCTGCACAGAACCCATGTTTCTTGTGCAAGATACAGTGTTTCTGGTTCAGGAAACCCATTTTCTGCACAGAAAATATGTGGTTTTTTTACAGGAGAGAAGTTTTGCATTTTCCTCTTCAGGAAAAGGAAAAGTGTATCTTTCTCTGCAAAATAATTCCTGTGGAGTATGTTGGGATATCAAATACAGGACAAAATTGTGCAAAACTATCTTTGGTCTACTATTTTTCCCAAGAGGGGTGTCCAACAGTTGGGAAACCTGTTTTTCTTTTCCTTTGATTTGAGAATGAACAATTTCAACTATTATTTCCATCCCCACTAAGGAGCAACAAAAGGTCGGCTGACAAACACTTGATTGATTTGGATGAACCACCTGATAGTTGGCAATAAAAAAGGGGACCTGAACATTCTGCTCAGGGTTTCCTCAGTCTACGCCTCTCTCCCACCTGTTGTTGTCACTGCTTGTCACACTGTGCATCAGTTTAGCCATCATCAATCACCCAGCACAAAATGAAAAGCTCTGCTTAGAATGACAGAGGAGGCAGCAAAAGGGACAATGTAGTAAACAAATGTATTAAACAGAAATTTTATCCTCATGTGACTTTTTTTTAAAAAAAGGATATTCTGTGTTTGGCATTGCATTTGCTTGCTTTGTTTTCTTTTTAAAGAGCATAATCAACATAATTAATATCAACATGTTGGTTCTGATCTCTCTGTTCTAATGTGTCACTCCTCAAAAAGGGGAAGGGAACACAAAATGGCTCTAGTTATCATGATCAATTCCCTACCCTGTCAGCATTTTTATGAGAACAAACATTTGTGTCTGCATGTGTGTGTGAGGCAATATTACTGAGAAATGTTTGCTCTGTTTCCCTTCATTTAAAAAAAAACTACACAGATGGGATTATAAAGGGTGACTTTTCCATAATCATCTAAGCTGTAGACATAAAATGTTTACAATGCACACAAAAATTATGCCTGTTGTAAAATTCAAACTCATATATTTAACAAAAGGCATGCAGTAAGTTCTATGTCTCCTACCCAAGTCTCTCAAGAAAAGCTACTTCTCAGTAAAGATGGGGAGTTCTGCCACTTTTGGTTTCTCCTACATTTCCCCCTACCCCCGCTACTGCAATCGCAGATCTTTTATTTGTGAATGTTGATAAATTCTTCAAAATGAATGGAATTAAAATGCTCTGTTATTTGCTTACAATAAATGTTGCTATTCCCACTGAGAGGGCCATGTTGTACCCATTTTAGGAATGTGCTGTGTTAAATTATTTGTTTTCACAAGGAGGATGGATGAAATTAATTGTTTTTTTTCCTCCCTGTTGTCAGACTTTTTGAAAAATATGTAGTTGTTTTTTTCCAGAGGTCTCATGGGGAGAAAGTCTGAAATGGGGGGGAGAGAGATCCCCCATGTGACATCAGGAGGGTAAGGGAGAAGGCAGCCAAGGTTCTTGATGGCTGCAGCCTTCCAGGTTCCTCAGCTGTTTTCTTCCTTATCCAAGGCTGAAGAGGCAAGGCAGTGAAAGATTTGGAAGGCTGTAGCTTCCTGCAACCTCAGCTGCCTTCTACCCTCACTTACCCCATGAGACATTCAGAGGAGCACTCGGAAGGATCTAGAGAATATAGACTTCTATGATCCTTTCCTGGATCTTCTGCTCATTTCCATCATGTAACCTTGAGAAATGAATCTACTCAAGGGCTTGGAGGGAAAAAAAAGCTGAAAAGGGCAATGAGAAAGATTCTTTTTGTTAGGGTTTTCAGACGTTTGAAAACTCTCTTTGTCATTTTTCTCTGAACATTCAAATATTCATTGCATCTTTGACATAGGTGTTAAATATGAGGAGCCTCTCAGAATAAGCAGATGTCAGTGAAGAGATGTCAGAGGTAACACAATTGAATACAACAGATGGATTTAAATTCAGATTTTGAAGAGTTAAGCATCTAAAGCCAAGGTCGTGGAATTTTTAAAGACATTATTATGTGGTGTCTTTTCTCATTCAAATAATTCATAAGTGGAAACTTCTCCACTAACATACAATCCTGATGTTCAAATTGAGGTGAAATTTATCTATTAATTTTTAAAAATAAGGGAATGAATACATCTTTGCAAATACAGTTTTTTTCTCTTCCCACCCACCCTCCCACTAGTGAATACAGGAATTAAAAAGAAAAAGAAGAAAAGTATCTAAACCTCAGACCCTAAAAAAACTGGTTATGAAGCATAACAGTTGTGGGTTGGCAAAACAAGATATTTGGAATTTTTTGAAAAGCATTTGTTTTGCAATAACTTAAAGAAGATATGAAAACAACTGCATCAAAACTAAAAGCACCAAGTCCTCTAATACCAGAAACTTTAAGACTGCATATGAATTGTTCTAGGATTAGACAAGATTAAAAAGAAAAGTATCTGTTATTTTATTTTTATATTTTGTTCTACAAGAACATTTCTGCAAAGGAGTTTTTCTCCCCTGCAACATTTTCCCCCCTCCCCAACATTCTTCCACATATGCAAATGCTTTGCAGTTGAAAATGGACATTTCCCTCCCTCTGTGTCATTTCTTTTTACCCCACCTCCAACTACCCATCCACGGAAAGAGAGAGAAAGATTGAGATCACAGTTTTCTTAGAACTGTAAGCTTAATTGGGCTTAATTTATGCCAGGTTGCACTGCTGCAGCAATTTGATTATGATACCTAAATTGAATCACTAATATTAAAGTCTCTTTGGACTACCTAAGTGAAATGTGGGTGTCACATGGCCTGTTCGTCACATGTGGCTGCCCAGTAATTTTTGTGGGGAATTCCTGCTCCACCTTCTCCCCACAGAAATAGCTGCTGCTGGAAACCTTGAGTAGAGACAGAAAGAATATTGAAAAATACTTGAAGATGGTTCACGTTTTTTTTCAAGTTTCGGGACATCCTGATGAAAAGAATCCTTGACTGATGAGAATCTTCACAGTTTGGAACTTATTCTGCACAAAATTCACACATGGTTGTTTTCCATGAGAAACAGCATCTCCTGCATAAGAAACTGCATTTTCCAGGTGGAAAATAATGCACTTATATTAATAATGCATATATTAATTCCTGTCCCAAAATTGTTGTTTTCTGAAGAGAAACAATATGTAATTGGGAATTTGGTCTGCATAAAATTTGCGCAAAATTCGTGTTGAAATGTTAATTTCTGTGCAGAAAATGTTGTCTCCTGTGCAGAAAATGCTGGTTTCTAGGCAAATCAACATGTACAAATTTTACAAAGAATATCTCCTCAGTTATAGCTTTTCTTTGTGCTAGAAACAAAACTTTCTATGAAGAAATTAACAGTTCCACATTGAAATATATTTTTTCCATGAGGAAAATTCTATTTTCTGTGCAAATTTTGCATGTGCACATTTTTCAAAGAATGATTCCAAATTGTGAATAACTTTCAAGAACTGTGTAGGTTTTCAAGACTTTCTTACAGCAGAAAGAAAATTACTGAAATTATTTGTTGCTACCTTTAAGAAGATACTTAGGCCACTTCCGTACTAGCCTGTTATAGTGCTATTATTCCACTTTCAATATCCTATGGAATCCTGGAGTTTGCAGTTTAGGGAGGGGGCCTCAAGGAAATGGCTTTAGTGAAGCATTACCTCCCTGGCCTCAAGGGGCAGCAATTCCCCTTTGGAACAATGTGCAGTACACATACGACATGCTTTGTTTTCCTTGCCCACTACTTACATACCAAAAGCAGATGAAAACTGGAAGTGAGCTTAACAACCATTTCCAATTTTGTTTTGGGGGAGATGGTGTAGCCTACAGTGGTCTCAAGACAGGAAAAAATGTCCATCCCTCCTATCAACATATTTGGAGTGCTTCTTTCATCCCAAGTAATTAAACACAGACACAGTAATTAAACACAGACCAATATGTCAGATGATATGTAGCAGCAGGGTCCTTCACAGCAAATGAGAGGATGTTAAGGGAAGTCTAAACATTTGCTTCCTTGTACTTTCCTCAGGAATTAAGCCCTGTCCTCTGAATGTACACAGAATTTCCTTCCCACACGATAGTGTTTTGTTAAGACATTTGTCACAAAGAAATTCTGCATTGTAAAAACTCTAGGAATTTTAATGTTCAATGTGCCTGTATGGTCTGCTGTTTGTACTGAGTTTCACTAAAATTTCATACTACTAGTCAGTATTTCAGTGCCTTCCAATCTGAGTTTGTTTCCTTGGTTCATTGATTAAATTGTATGTGTCCATTTGTCTGCACTAGGTGTCCTAAAGCTAAAACTTGGTTTCCATTTAAACACACAACTATTGCTATTACCCAGCCCAGGCCCTGGATAGATGGATATGTCAGTTTTGATTTATGAAAAAAAACTCAATTTTTTTTTCGTATCCTGGATATGAAAACATTTGCAAATTTGGGAAAATAAATTTCTCATCTATCCCAGTTCTTATTATCCAGTTACATTTTAGTGCACGGAGAAAACAACAAAAGTTTGATTCTTAGTGGTTGAAGTCCAATTCTGACAAAGCAGAGGTGCTTTTTATCATTAGAAAGCTTGGCTCAGGGACTGAGATTCACAAATTCTTGTGGGAGGGGGGAGATATATTCCCTTAAAACATTAGGTATATATCCTTCAACATGCACTATGTGGCAGTGGTGGTGACAAGAGCTATTGACCACCTCCTTTTAATGTGCCAGCTGCAAACTTTCCGAATTCACCCAGTTTGATCTTATGTAGTGTCTAGACTACTACAGTGTGCTCTGTGTGGGGCTATCCTTCAAGAATGTCCAGAAGCTTCAGTTGGTGTTAGATGCCTCCGTTGATAACTGGTTATACAGAAGAAAGATTATATGATTTCAATATGCAAGACCTATACTGGTTGTCAGTGGCTTCCCAGCCCAGTCTTTAAAGCTCTAAATATCTTGGGACTTAGCTATCAAAGTGACTTCGGCCATTTCCACACTACAGCCTCATCCCACCATGGGGACGTGTTGAAGCCAGTCTGCGACACATGCTACAGCATGATGTCATTGTGGTCTTGATCCTGTCGCATCCCTAGCCATCACAATCATGCATTATACTGTTACCAGAAAAACATCCGATAATAGGCCCCTTTTGTGGGGATGATTGCATCGGCTGGGACTCTGCAGGAAGGGTGGAAGCACTATCTAGACACTTCCTTCCTCAGTGTAGCATAGGAAGAGGCCAGCTGCACTGCAGAAGGAATGAATGTATCCCAAATGCTCCCATCCACCGGCAGCCAGCTGGGTGCAGAAGAGACTGTTTGGTACACACTCCCATGCCAGCAAAGGCACTGCTGGGGTGACACCAAGAATGCAAGTAAGAATGTAAGTAAGGTGTGGAAAGGGCCTTAGTGTTTCCTTAGGAATGATAGGACAAGCAGCTCAAACTTTTGGTTCAAGTAGATTCCCATGTCTCAAAGGATTATTTATTTTTATTTATTGATATCATTGCCTTTCTCCTGCAGTGTGACCCACAGTAGCTCCCTATCTTTGAATCTGAAATCATTTTTAAAGTCTCTGGCAGGAAAAATTACCATGACATCAGCAAGATCTCTAAAAGAGAGAAACTTCTTCAGACAAAAGATGCTAATCTGGACTTCTTGAGAGGCACTACCTAGTGCCTGGTTTAACAAAAGATAGTAATGTCTCAGACAAGCACCCACTTAAGGAAGACATCACACATTAAACTGATCATCCTTGGCATCCTGGCATTAAATTGATCATCCTTGTTCCACAAGGGACATTTCCTACCAATGGCATTGTCTGTCTATACCAACTGAGGGCCCAAAGTTTAATCAGTAATCTTGACACACTTAGTGTTGGCATTAATGGAATTCAATGTACCTGCTAGCTACAGGATTTCATCAAAGACAGTGTTTCAATTAAAACCCTTCTATGTCCTTAACCAAATAATCAGAACATACACATGTAGTAGTGATATCTGTACCTCCTTTAAGTGCTAATTTTTGGTGGAAATGTGGGATAAAAACGTAGCAAATCTACATACAAACAAACAAAAGTTACAATGAATGGGAAGGCAATTTAAATGTATATGTATGTATATGTGTATTCTGCCATATACTTTAATGGCTGCCCTTCATTCTTAAGTGAAAGAAGTACTGAATGAGAGTAACATCATGGTGAGAACAACCTTTACTTGTGACTCTGGTTGTCTTAACAACACTGATAGATATCCCATCAACTGTAACTATAGCATATTCTCTGCATGATTTTACCTTGCTCTATGTCCCATTCTTTCTGAATTCCATATTAACTGTTATTAATTCACAAAATGGAGCATGCGCAATTTGCTCTACATATCAGTTTGTCAGTTCATTTGCATAACCCTCAGTGTTATTCTATGCTTGTTATAAAAGCATTAAATAAGCAATTTTGATGTCATCATCCATATTGTTGCAGTGAGAGTCTTCTCATGTGTGTTTATAAGTGCTCAGTATGTGTGGTCCTGTGTATTGCCAAGATGCTATACAAAACTAAAATCTTGAGGCAATTATGAATGCAGTGATGCCAAGAGTGCTTTTTTTTCTTCCTGTCATTTTTATAAATGTGCTCATTTATATCAATAATGTAGATGAAAGACATGAATCAATTGACCATAGAATCTGACCACATAGATTGGCCCTCTAGACAAACTTCCTGATCAGTGCAGGAAAATCGGCACCTGAATATTCTCAAAGTTTTACTGGCAAACTGTAAACTGGACATGTACTAAAAACTGCACAGAGAGAGCACTCTGTCCAAAATTTAGAAATACAAAATAAAATGTTGGAAGGTTTGTAATTCATTGTTTTTACTTTATACCCTTCCTTTCCAACATATTGACAGTATTCCCTCCAACTGTCCTGATTTGGCAGAGAAGGTCCTGATCAACCCTCCCTCACTCCATTTTCTCAGTTGCTTTTAAAATGTCCCAGTTTCTCTCTTGTCTTCCTCCCTTTGTTCTCACCTTACTGCTGAAAACTGAGATCAGAGTACAAAAGCAGTTTGCACTCAGCTAGCTCAGCAGCACCAAGAGGAGAGGAGAGGAGGGGGTGGACTATTGCACCTACCAGTTATATCAGACAAAAGCAAAATGCTGCTGCCTCTCCTAGCTCCTCAAATAAATTTTACCTTCTTTACCATGTTCTGATGTTGCCTGGCCACATGTGTCCTGTTTTTCATCTGTCATCTATTGGAGGGTGTCTCACAGATATTTGAGTATTGACCATACAAATAGCAGTCTGTTAACAGGGCTGGGCTCAACTGCAATTGGTCTTCTTCATCTTTTCCTATTGTCTTTGTTTATTGTATATCCTGCTTTTCTTCCAGCATGGGACTCAAGGCAGCTTTCAACAAATTAAAACCAAGTGCAGATAAAATTTTACTATGCACATTTTTTTTAAAAAAAAATCTGTTAAAAGCACAAAGATCTAACAATTTAAAACACATTTAAAACACAATTTAAGAGATAAATGCACAGAACACCCCATTAAAAAGTTCCTTCTGTCACAGGAGTTAAGAGCCAAAGTCCTGCCTTATGTCCTTGTCACACTACACTGTTATATAGCACTATTATTCTGCTTTAACTGCCTTGGCAGCCCTCTGTGGAATTGTGGGGTTTATAGCTTGGTAAGTCACTGGAGCTCTCTGGCTGAGAATTCTAAATACCTCTCCCTAAACTGCAAATCCCATGACTCCATGTGATACTGCCATGGCAGTTAAGGTGGAATAATCACCCCATAATAGTGTGATATGATAAGGCCCTTAATTATAAGGGGCCCTTTTGCAATACAGAATTATAGCACAAACAATCCCATTTTAGCTACCATGGCTCCATCCTGTAGAATCCTGAGGTTTGCAGTTTGGTGAGGCACTCGAGCACTCTGTTCTCTACATTCTAAATGCCTCTATCTGTACTGCACATCCCAGGATTCTGTACAATGGAATGCTGGCTGTTACAGTGGAATAACAGTGCTATAATTCTGTACTGTGAATGGGCCCCAGGGCTTGGCTTGCCAGAGAAAGAGAACAGAGAGGGAGCTAACTGAACCTCTTACAGCAAGGAATTCCTTGGCCTGGGAGCAGCCACCAAGAAAGCTCTCACCAAATGTACATGTGACAGTAGTGGGACCAAGAAAAATCTCCTACTTGATGATGATGATGATGATGATCTTTATTTATACCCTGCTTTTTTCCTCGAAAGGACTCAAAGCAGCTTAAGATTAGTTTTGAAAGAAAATATAGTTAAAACTATAACATATAAGAGTTAAAACACATTAAACAACAGTAGTAATTAAAACAAAATTAAAATATATATTGAAAACAACAAACCAATCACAATTAAAATAATCAGCACCTTTCTCTACAATTATCACATATTAAATACCTGCTGAAACAAGAATGTCTTTAGTTGTCTCTGGAAAGTAGGCAGGGAGGGTGCCAGTCTGACCTGTTTGAGAAGGGAATTCCAGAGCCTGGTAGCAGCCACTGAAAAGGTCCCCTCCCATGTTCCCACCAAATGCACCTGTGAAGGTGGCAGGACAGAGACCCTTTTCGCACCTTACCTTTTTGCGGTGCTGGGGTGCGGGGCTCACGCAAGCAGCCTCCGGAAAGAGGCTCTCGCTTCCTTGCTCCTTCGGCTCTGCTTGCACGAGAGATCTGCCTCTTCCTGCTTGCACGAGAGATCCGCCTCTTCCTTTCACAGTGCGGCCTGGGACCTTCCCAGTCTGCACTGGACAGGAAGCACGACCGGCCCGGCTCCTGAGGCTCCGCATGCAAGGTAAGTGCGCGCGGGGTCCTGGAGCGATGAGCGACCGCGCAGCATTTTCGGCTTGAAATCAAAAATGAAAAAAGTGTATGCGATCCGTGTCAGGCCCTTGAACATCGCGCAAATGTGAGTGCGTCGTGTGGACCGCTCCTCACATGTGCGCGACGCTCAAGGGGCCCTGTCGCATCAGAAATGCCATGCGAAAAGGGCCAGAGAGAAGCGTCTCTAGCAGATCTCAAAGCCTGGAGTATACAGTCCTTTAAATAACCTGGACCTGAGCTGTGTAGGGCTTTAAAGGGCATCAGAAGCACTTTAAAACTCAGACAGGCCTGTAAACATTTTAGGGCAAGAAGTTGGGAAAAAAACAAGGAAGCAAATACAGGACAACTGAGACACCGAGCTTCTCTCATCCTCAACCAATGGAAATATTCCACATATCAATCTAAAAAATTTTCTGGCCCTGATTCAAACACCATTTTTGAGATGCAGTAATCACCCAGAATGTGCCAATCACCATCAATATTAATGCAGATGCTACCAAAACACGGCAACGTCTTGAGTTGCAACTTCTCAAAAATGATTGTAAACATGAGTTGTAACAGCTGACTTTAGAATGGCATGCCTTCCTTTTTTTTTTTCTATAAATGGAAATGGATTGTGTATTGTGAAGCAATGGCTACAGTACTTTCATTAATTACACTATTAATGATGCCCTGCAAAAGTCCTCTGGTAAAAAGAATACTGCTGGTTTTCACAGAGAACAACTTCTAATTCTTATTTCTGTCAGTATTCCAGACAGAGAGAGGCAGAAGAAGGGAGCGAGGGAGAAACTCACAACAAAGCACTTGAAAACATTCTAAACCATTTTAATCCTTGGGATCCTGATTCTCCAATTCACAGATGGATTAACTTTAAGAAACAGAACTGAGTATTGAGTATTCATTTCTGACCAGGTCAGACTCACATAGTGGAATGGATCAGGAACTTACTAGAATTTTATACAATTTTGGTCTGGTTTCAAGGTCATCTGCAGTACAACAAAATCCAAAATGTGCATCATGGTAATATCTTTGGCAAGTCAACCGAAAAGCACAAAATATATTGTGTTATTCGAAACTCCCTGGCTTCTTCATCAGGAAAACATGGTTAAAATCGTATAAGGGAAGAAAACGGACAGTGTCATGGGCTTCCATCTTATTTGAGATGTTTTCTTAAGGTATTGTTTAAGAGGGACTTGAGGGAGGCTCAAAGAGGTCACACCCATTCTTGCAGAGTGGCAATATGCATTCTTGCCCATATGAGGGCTTGGAATAAAAGCAATGGCCCTTTTCACATGTCGGGGGGGAAACGGGCGAAAACACCCAAAAACGGAGCTTACCTCCAGCCGGGTAAGTCCATCGCCACGTGGAGCAGCGCGAGCTCGCTGCTCCACACTCCTCTGGCATCGCAGATGGCAGCTTCCAGTTGGTGGAGGCTCTCCACCAAACGAAGAAGCTCGCCAGCCGGAAACCCGCCCCTGGCAGATCTGCAGGCACACACTTGCGCGCGCCTGCAAATCCACTTTAGAGCCGGGTGATGGAGCGGCACGGGGCTGCACGCTCCGTGCTTTTTAAAAACCTGTAAAAAGAGGTTTTTAAAAAACACGCAGCCCGGCTAGTTCCGGCCGCTCCTGAGTGGATTCTGGTGTGAAACTACGAAAAGTAGTCCACGCCAGTCCACTCTACGGTGTAGACAACCTCCGTGAGAGGTCGCTCTACACCGTTCCCCCCCCCCACATGTGAAAAGGGCCAATGAAAGAAATGTAGTAACATTTCATTGTCTGTTAGTTGCACCAGAATAATTTACTTTGGGCCTGCTTCTGTCCTGTTGAGCCCAACAACTACTTAGTAGTCAGAGTACAATCAAATCTCTTAAAAAAATTTTAACTGACATGCTTTACAAATAATAATAGTATGTTATAATGCTTAAATCTTATCTCAAGACCTGACAGTGCAGAAGCATCTTTAGAGACTAAGGCCATTTCCACACTACATTGTTACAGTGCTATTATCCCACCTTCAACACCCTATGGAATCCTGGGGTTTGCAATTTAGGGAGGGGTATTTAGAATTTGCAACCTCAGTAAACTACAAACCCCAAAATTTCACAGGATTTTGGAAGTGGAATAATAGCACTATAACAGTGTAGTGCAGAAATGGCCTTGAAAAACTCTTTAGGAGTATCTTAAGGACAACATTTTTAATGCTTATGTCATGGATCCCTCTTCCAGAGTTGCTCTGAATTTAGAAACTGGAAATTAAAAAAAAATTGCATGGAAGCACACTAGTAACAGTTTAGTAATTTTGTTTTCTGTCTTTTCAGAAGAGAATCTACTATCTCTTGTAGATATGATCCAAACTTGTGTTCCTCAACTTGGTCGACTCCAGATGTGTTGGATTACAATTTCCTTCACGCTCAGCCACTGTGACCAAGTTGGCTGTGGATGGTGGAATTGCAATCCAGCACTTTTGGAGGGGACTAGTTTCAGGAAAGCTGCAGTAATGGTAGGAAATATCAGGGAGCATTTATCAAGGGCAGCTACCCATAGTAGCTCAGGAAAAGAAAAAGAGGCTGAACAGATGGAAATTAAAAAGACCCTGTATGATGTAAATCCTATATGCCCCAAAGTAAGATACACCCATATTTAAGTAGTAAAAATACAGTATTTGCTACAATTTTTAGGCCATGTTAATTACCTTTCTATTTTTGAGAGTCAGCATGGTGGTTAGAGTGTTGGACTATAGTCCTGAAGATGAAGGTTCAATTCCCCTCTAAGGGTTCAATTTCTCACACAGCCATGGAAACCCACTGGGCATGTCACACTGGGTGTGTCACACACTCTCAGCCCCCAGAAAACCCCATAATAGGTTCGCCTTAAGAGATGCCATAAGCTGGAAACAACTTGAATGCATACAAGAACAGCAGCAATATTCACCATTAGCTGATAACTGACAAATGCAATATGAGCTTGGCTACAGTATGCATTTGTACCAATTTGTAATTTGATCCCCATTTCAAGGACTTTCAGATACCAGAAACATTTCCGAAAAGGTTATTGAAAATAATGGATTTATATGAATACTGATTTCCTTTGGTCGTAATACACGTTATTCCTCTTCATTTCACTAGGTGTTGTTAATTTAATTCTATTTTTTTTATTAAAAAAACCAAAGAAACTCATATCTCCGCTGTTGATACTTACTAGGGGTAGAAAGCTAGTGTTATGTTTTAATTATATTTCAATTGCTTTGAGTTTGTCTAAATGATAAACTATAATATGCATATGAATGAAATAAACAGCAAATAAGAGGCTTATCCTGTCAACAGTTTTGCTTATGGACCAAAATAAAGACAGCACAAAATGATATGCTGAATCTGACATCGATAATGATTCTCTTTAAGGTCAAACATGATGAAGGATTTGGGCTATTACTGTCAAGCATCTGATGTATTAATTACTGAAACAAAATGAGATTATGCGTGTGTAACCTACCAAAGTCTTTGATTCACACCAAACTAGAAAACTAGCAAGTTCTTACAATTGCATTTTAGGCATAGGCTGAAGAATCTCCACATCATAATCAGTGCAGATCTCAGACACTCCCAATCACCATGATTCACTGTCTCAGGGAATTTGAGAACCAGAGCTCTTTTGAAAAAACTAAAAACTCCATCTTCTGAACCCTGAACCTCTCCCCTAGCATACCTGGCTTTCCAGCTGTACTTCCAATCAGAAATAGCTCAAGTTACATTTTTGAACATAAACTCTCTCAATACCCCTGTCAGCATGGTCAGTGGCCTTGCAGGCTGGTTGACTCTAGGAGCTGTAGTTCCAGAAAAGAAACTTTCCCAAGCACTGCTTCCATTGATGGAAATAAGTTTTGATCAGATGAAAGGAGAAAGATTGCTTGGAGGTAAATTAAAGACAGTAGGGTTACGGGTGTAGCTATGGGGGTTGGGTCAAAATGAGGACATTGTCTCTCCAAGTAGGAATCCCTCCCTCCATGAAATGGAAAAAAAAACAACATGCCATGGACTGATGGTTCCCAGTCTAAGGAGAGGACAAGAAAGCAGATTAAAGCAGATAAAATGGTGTCCTGATACAAATTTTTGTTCTTCCTTTCTGGTGTTTTTTTCCTGATGCCACCAAGTGTCAGTCTTTATTTGTCTGAGTTTCTCAACCAAAGTAGCCTTCAAACTCTCTAGCTGCCAGATATCTACTTTAGGAAGCATGGTACAGCTATTAGATGTAGAATGGGTACCCTGCTCCCTCCAAAGAACAGAACAGAGCATCCCTGAAGAATTTAAATATAATATAAAAAATAGGTTTGCAATATTAAGCCTAATTGACCAGGACTGAGAAGAACTCTGCACTGAAGCCAGGGACACTGTGAGGGAAGAATGCAAAAAGTCACTCTCTGAAGCTGAAAGGAAAGAAAAATCTCATTGAATGACACTCTTCAAGCAGTTAAAGACAGATGAGAAAAAAAGGGGGACAGAAATAGGCTCAAAACCTGAATGCCAGTATTCAACAACTTGTGTGCAGAGACAATGAGAACCATTATAATAATCAGAGATGAAAAACAGATGAGAATAAAAAAGAAGTAGAACAAGAGACCTTTTCCACAAGGTCCAAGAAATCAAAGGGAAATTCAAGCCAAGGGTGGGAATGCTATATGATGAACAGGGAAACACATTATATGGTAAAGAAGAAATAAAAAAGATGATGGAAGAAATACACTGAAGAACTATGTTTAAAAGATTAAAGGATAATGGATTCATGGAAGAATCATTTGAAGAGCAACCTACAATTTTAGAAAGTGAAGTGGAAACTGGACTCAGAATACTTAGAAGAAATAAATTGCAAGGAACTGATGTTTTGCCAATAGAACTGTTTCAAGCTGCGTAGATAGAATCCAGTCAAATTTTAATTAAAATCTAAATTAAATTAAATTAAATTAATTAAATTAAATTAAAAAGGTGTAGGAAATGTAGCAAACAATACAATGGTCCATACACTGGAAATGCTCAATATAAATTCCAATCCTCAAGATAGAGGACACAAGTGATTTCAGCATCTGCTGGACCATTATATTAATCTTCCATGCAGGAAAACACAAAAATAATGACCACCAGTCACATACATAACTTTGACTTAGATGATGGTCTTAGTTATTTATGAGAATGGAAACTGCATTCAAGAAATCAGAAGAAGACTAGGACTTGGGAGGGCAGCTATGAAGGAATTAGATAAGATCCTCACATGTCAAGGTGCATCATTGAATACTAAAGCTAGGCTTCTCCATGCCATTATATTTCCAGTTTCTATATATGATTATGAAAGCTGGACATGAAGAAAGCTGATGGAGGAAAAATCAACTCATTTGAAACATGAGGCTGGAAAAGAGTTCTACAGATACTGTGAACTACTAAAAAGACAATTAAATGGATATTAGAGCAAATCAAGCCTCAGCTCTCTCTAGAAGCCAAGATGACTAAACAAAGACTGTGGCACTTTGAGGATTTCATGAGAAGATATAACTCACTATGCTTGGGAAAGTAGCAGGCAGTAGGAAAAGAGGAAGACTGCATTAACAGGTGGATAGACTCAATCAAATAAGCCTCAGCCCTGAATCTGCAAGACATGAGCAAGGCTATTGATAGCAGGTTGTCTTGGAAGTTTCTCATTCATAGGTTTGTCATATGTCAAACTCAACTTCATGGCAATAACAATAAAACAGCAAGTATTTACCTGGGTATGCTGATGCCTAATCACTCTGTCCCTTTTACGTACCTTTCTTGTTTCTCAGCTTTAAATAAATTGACAGAAATTAGGCCCAAGTTATATCTTCTATTCAGCCATCCTAATTACATGGAGCTTCTCAATCTGGAATTAGCATAGCTCAGACGTTTTGGGAGCTTCTGTAGGCAGCTGGCTGCTGGAGTCTATGGGGACAAAATGCTGAATGAGATTTTTTTTTGGTCTGATCCAGGAAAACAGGTTCTATGTTATTCATGTCAAAGAGAACCATCTTGTTTAGGTCTTCTGAGAATGGATTCTTGGATTCAGAAGGGCTGGAAATTGAATGCAGGCTCCAAGGGGAGGAATGAGGCTTGCAGGTGTGTACACAGTACTGTGAGATACATACCGCAGAACCATCAATAAGCAGCATGCTGTAATAATTACCACATTTCTTTGAATAAGTTTCAACATTTAAACAGATCCAGAGGGGGGCCTAGAGGGAGAATTAGGAACTAATTATATTAAAGCACTGAAGATCAATTGTATGTATGTTGGTAGCTTCAATCTATTGTTGTCTTAACTTAGTGAAACCAAGCTTAATAAGAAGAGATCAAATATTGTTAACCTAATTCCTCTGATTATAGCATCTCTGTTTCTAATGCTGAACTAAAATGTTTGTCAGCATTTCCATAAAATTGCTATTCGTCCAGCCTTTTAAAGGTTTATATCAGTTTTGGACAAATTTGCAGCAGATTGTGTATTCTGGATATTTGGCCTCCTTAAACAAAGGAAAATAATGTGTTCTGATGTCCTGAAGCAGTAAACTCCAGAATGATTAACAGCATCTTTTGGATATGCATCAATCCACACCCAGATGCATTTGCTAAAGAAACAACCCCCTCCCACCCTTGTTTGGGTTCTTTTCTTTTGATGATGTGAGATGCTTTTGGACAAAGGTGACTCTTTTTTCATGGCATGTCTTTCTGGCAATAAACTGCTTTTGAATTTATGTTTGCTTTGAAGCAGTTGATGTCACCACAATAATTCTGAAGTCACTGGTGCAAAAAAGAAAGGAAGAAAGTTAGAAGAAAAAAGAATCCTTTGTTAGACATTATTATTTTTGAATTTCACACTGATTAGTATTCCAGTCATATTTCTTCCTCTGTATTGTGTATGTTGGAGAAATATTTTGTGACTGGAACAGACATTCAGAGACATTGGATTAAGTTCTTATGTTACTCATTTTAGGTTCAAGTCTCTAAATAGGGCAGGCTACAAGCCATGTTCATTCTCTTCTTCTGGACACTCTCCTGTGGCCTACATCCAATGATTACTTGACCAGAGTAGAACCGCACAATCAACAGAAGTTAACTGCATTAACTTATAAAATGTTCAGTGATTCAGTGGGTCTACACTGTTTGGGACTGCCATTGGATTCAAGCCATTATCTGTTCCTTTGAATACACAGATATCAAAAAGCTTCAAGTCAGTAGCTGGTAAAATAAGCACTCCACATGACTGTAATCCCAGTACCAAATATAGTGATCTAAATCTGGAAAGCATACTTTCTGGTATTCAAAATAAAGTGTTATGTTATCACTGCTACAAAGACATCAATGTTATTTATTCATTACCCAAGTACAAGGCCCTTGTTACTAGGCCGTACATCCCCACATTTTGGTACGGTTTAATTGGTGAAATATGATTTAATTGGCAAAATATATTAATTGGCATACATATACATTGTATTCTACTGCGGCCTCATGGTCATGCTGTATAAGAGGAAAAGGCTGGCTGAACACGTACATTGCAAATAAAGTCAGGAAAGACCTCCAGGCAAAGCCAGGTCATAGTTAGGAAATCACCAGGAAACTCCAGCAAGCTTCCCTGTTGACCTCACACCTGTCTGACAATTACTGAACTATCAGGACTACCATTAGCCCTTTGTCATCTGATGCTAAGAGCATTAGCTCATTCTGGACCTCACTGTCTGCCCTCAGGACTTCATTGTTTATTCTGCTAGACAGCCATTAATACCTTAGCAGTATATGCAGAAATAGAGTATTTAAACCCCCGTTTTTGGCCAGCCAACTCACAGTACCCCAATTGCTGATTGCCACTCTGCTGCTCCAATTTCTGATTGTGTACTGTCCTTAGATTTGGGTCTAAGCCACATTGCTGTTTCTTTGCTGGTCTTCTGGATTGGTAAATACCACCCACTTCATCCTGAAATCTCACTATCCAAAAATTTCCTCCCTTTTCCTTCAGTTAGCCTTGTGTGATTGCACGAGTGCTTGAATCTTGTGTATGTGATTGAAATTCCTCAATAAAACACATTAAGCTTACTTTGAATCTCTGGCTGGTTCTTCCTGACAGAAGTACTGGTAAACAAAGGTGTAAAAGATCTTATAAAGCTACCTCCTTCTCACAGGCCTCATCTTTGAGCTAATATTCCCCACCTTTTCACAGAAGTACTGTCATCACAAGTGGACCCCTGAGCCACCCACGTCTTCGGGAAACACCCTGACATGATGAGGCAGTCTTGCTCTCACCCCACCCTTTATATTTTCTAATACCAACAATCCCAAACACTGTCAGCTTTCTTTCCTGGACAATTGTGTCAGTCCTTTGATTATTTCAGTTGTCCTTTTCCTGCATCTTTCATGCCCTTGCAACAAGCTGTTTCAACTGTAGTCACCAGAACTGAACACAGTATCCCATTTGCAAGGTAAAAGAGATGTTGATAAATATTGCTTGAATGAAGATCATAGAATCATAGACTCATAGAGTTGGAAGAGACCCCAGGGGCCATCGAGTCCAACCCCCTGCTATGCAGGAACACCCATCAAAGCATTCCCAACAGATGGCCATCCAGCCTCTGCTTAAAAATCTCCAAAGAAGGAGACTCAACCACACTCCGAGGCAGCATATTCCACTGCCAGACAGCTCTGACTGTCAGGAAGTTCTTCTTGAGGTTCAAGTGGAATCTCCTTTTCTGCAGCTTGAATCCATTGCTCCTCGTCCTAGTTTCTGGAGTGGTAGAGAACAAGCCTGCTCCCTCCTCAACATGACATCCCTTCAAATATTTAAACATGGCTATCATGTCCCCTCTCTTACCTTCTCTTCTGCAGACTAAACATACCCAGCTCCCTAACATGTTCTTCATAGGGCATGGCTTCCAGACTCTTCACCATTTTGGTCACTCTCCTCTGGACATGATCCAGCTTGTTGATATCCTCCTTGAATTGAGGTGCCCAGAACTGGACACAGTATTCCAAATGAGGCTTAACCAATGCAGAATAGAGTGGTACCATTACCTCCCTTGATTTAGACACCACACTCCTATGGAAATCATCTATGGAACTTTGATGCTTAGAGGGCCACAAAACTTCCTGGTGTACCATACTGACACTTTGTTCACATTGGCATATATTTACAATGTATTGAGATTCCATTGTTTTTTCTTCCCCCATTGTGTCAGATGAAGTTTTGAGAAGGGAAAAAAATCCCTGTCTTTATAATACAAGTATTATCTCAGGTAAACACAGAATTATTGTTGTTGTTAGCTGCCATCAAATCAACTTTGCTTTATGGCAACTCTATGAATTAGAGCTCTCCAAGTCATTCTATTATCAACAGTCTTCCAAACTCAGGTTTGTGGCTTCCTTGATTGAATCTATCCACCTATAGTGTGGTCTTCCTCTTTTCCTGCTGCCTTCTACCCTGCCAAGCATTTCTGTCTGTTCCAGCAAGTCATGTCTTCTCATGATATGTCCATATTATGACAGTTTCAGTTTAGTCATCTTGGCTTCTAGGGAGAATTCAGTCTTATTTTCCGCTAGGAGCTATTTATTTGTCTTTTTGGCACTGCTCAGTATCCACAGAACTCTCCTCCTGGACCACATTTCAAATGAGAAGATTTTTTTCTTATCAGTTTTCACACCAAATGAGGTTTCATATTAGGGATGGGACAAATCCAGAATTTTCCGAATCTGAATCCGGGTCCAAATCCCTGGAAGGTTCTGGGAATCCATGAATCTCATGAATCTTGACTCTTTCGAATCCTTTTTTTAAAAAAGAGTTTAAAAAGCAAGGGAAAGAAGGATAATCTTGGGCAAGACACACTCTCTCAGCCTTAGCAAAAGCCTAAGCAAAGACAAACCTCCCTCTGAAGAAATCTGGCCAAGACAATTGTCCTAGTTTTGCCTCAGGATCTCCCCAGATTGAAAATGACATGAAAGCCCTTTCTACACAGGCAGGAAAATGTGGATTAATCCCACATTTTCCTGCCTGTGTAAACAAGGCTACATACTACAGTAGAGAGATAATGCAGCTCAAAACTGGCTTTTCTTTGCATAGCTCCTTCTGGTATCCTGGGGTTTGTAGTTTGATGATGCACCAGTACACTTTGGCAGAGAAGGCCACCTTGTAAAACTCCAAACCCCAGAATTGTGTCTGAAAGAGGTTTGCAAGGGAGGTATGCAAACGAATGTTTCAGCTGTCCTTGAAATCTCAAGCATGTAGTTTCCAGTCAGGTACTGAACTTAAATATGAAATGTTCAATTTAAATATCTTAGAATACAACCCCAGATGTAATTTCTGAAATTGTTAGCAAAGGCCATTATTACTTCAACAGAAAACCTCTCCTACTTACTATCTTCCCTTACTATCTTCCCAGGTTTTCAGGTGCCCTGGTCTCCCTGGTTTTCAGGCATCCCGGTCTCCAACAATCTATTTAGTTGGCGGATTCAAAAGATTCAGTTTGCCTATTTTGGCACAGGGATTCGGATTCGAGAATCTAGAATCCTTACCCAGGATTTGAGGATGCAAGGATGCGAGGATTCGGTTGGCCCATCCCTATTTCATATACATCTTTTTTGTAGCTTTTGTATGACAGGGAGAAGGACGATGGAGGAAGATTAAGTGATTACTGACAGAAATAATGTGACTTTTGTTTCCCAATAGCAGAAACAGGAATTCTAAAAAGTTCAGGAACAAAACCTGTTCTCGCTCCTACTCTTGTGCCTCTCTGTTCTGCCTGTTCCCCTCCCTGCCGCCGTCCTCCTCAGCTACATGTTTCAGGCTGGAGTGCCAGCCTTAATTTTGAATTTCCTGGCTTTTATGGTTTAAGTCAGCCCCATAATGTTATCTAAACATACTTTTCTGGTATTTAATATAAAGAAGCTTTGGGCTTGAATTAGGAGGGCTTTGATCTATCAGAGGCCCTGAGAAGGGGGTAGGTTGAGATTTCTATTATTTCACAGATATTTCCCACTGTGAAACATCTGAGGTGATTGTCCTTTGTTTGGGCCCAGGCAAGCGCCCAACCTCTGTCACAGAGAAGGGATAAAAATGTCTTTGTCAGGCTGGCTTACCAATGTCTCAGATTTTTCTTTCCACAGAAGCAAGAAAAGAAAACTATCTGTCCTGGTGATGAGTATAAAAATATAATGCGGTTACTTAGTTCTCAATCTCATCTCAGTTCCAATACATAAGACTTTCTATATCATTCATTTCCTTCAGTCGTTATTCAGGAAGGCAATTTCAGAATATAAAACAATGTTCTAGGGAAATTTCTGCCTTCTCAAATACCGCCAATACCTTGGCTGAATAATGTTTCTAGGTATCTTATTTTTGTCATTGTTTATTGTCACAGTGACCTATTTGGCTATTTGTCATTTGCTTTCAAACACTTGCCAGTCTCTCTTCAGCCATATAGTGTGGATGGATCCCATATGTTATTGAGTATAGTTCCAAACTATTATCCATCAGTTCCTCATTAAGCTGGCAGAATAAGCTAGCTGTTGTGCACAGGGCTGAATATTGGTCCACAACATGAACGTAGCTGGATGCTGCATGTGTTTATAGACTAAAGTGTCCACATGAATCAAATAATGCCTTTACAGTCTTGCTTCTTAGGTGTAGTACTTCTTTGTGATGGATAATGAAAACATATTGCTTTGGATTAGAAAATCACAAATATCTGCATTGTCCCTTTTCCACACTGTAGGAGAAATAACCTGAAGTACCACAATGGATGGCCTCACAGCCTCATCAAAAATAGCCTTACAAATTCTAGATATCCACATAGGATAGGGAGACACAAGTGAATTGTCTTGGGACACATTCCTTAATGAAAATATGTGTGTGTTTTCCTAGTGGAAGGAATGAGAGAAGTATATGGATGAGCATCAGTAGATTTTAGGACCAACAGTTACCACTGCATGAAGAGATGTAGATTTAACTTAAAGACTTCAGTGGAATGAGGAAAAAGTTGTGGAAATCAAAGAGGAGGGAGCATGATTTAAAAAAGGCTCCAAAAGGACCCAGATATGTTGTACGAATTCGTAAGGAGGGCTATGGCTCTGTATAGGCTAATTCATGACACACCATTGCAGCCATCCATAGCAGATACATTTATCCATCATTTACACATTTCTGTGGTCTTGGAATGGGCTCTCCACATCCATATATACATATACATATACATATACATATATATATATATATAGAGAGAGAGAGAGAGAGAGAGAGAGAGAGAGAGAGAGAGAGAGAGCATTAAACCAAGTGTTTCCACAAGTGAGTGTTGACTTTGACCCATGGGGATGAAGGACATGTCATCGTTAGGGTAAAGCTAGGCCATGCAGCCCCTGTCCTTCTTTAGGGTGATTCTTATGAACTTCTTCAAGGTAATTTCAGGCTGAACAACAAGCTCACAAAGGTGTTTTGTTTTTGTTTTTTTTAACAAGGCTGTTTACAAAAATGAAACCAGCAAACCACAATATACATCTAAGTCCAATTAACTATTTTTTCCCATGATGTTATGAATTGAAGTAACACTGAAGTATCATGGAAGACACACCAGCTCCAGCAAACAGTGGCTACTTAAAAATATTAAAAGTTCACCTCCATCCAGGTCAACATCATTACTGGCCATCAACAAGAGGAAAGTCTGCTTTTTTGCAGCATTGGTGCTGTTTCTGCAAAGAGCAAATTAATGGCTTCTGATACATGATTTGGCACATTTAGGTCACAAAGATAATGATGTAGAAGAATCATCACCCATCCGCTTGTATATTGAATATAATGTAATGTCACATAATGTCATAGTCAAGGGTATTTGGAGAGAATTTATTGTTTTATTTGAGGCAGAGTAATGGGATTTTTTTTAATGCTTCAAGATAGGATATGATGAAAAGAACACAGAGAGGCCATTTCAGAGTTCAGTGGTGGGCAAAGAAATTTTGGTAAAGGCATAACTTTCATTGGAAGAATCAAAATCTCTTGAGTAGAATATTAAATCCCACCCATGTCTCACCAAAAATAATCACATACCATGTGGAGCCCAAAGATGGAGGATGACTAGTTCACTCTTGTTCTTCCTAAACGGTATCTCTTACTAGGTGTTCAAATGTCAAAATCTCCAAAGTCCAAATCAATCCATGTTCTGATGATTCTTATAATTCAGGCCTGGTTTGTCATAGATGTTAACATGATTTTGTTGTCAATTTGATAGATCAATAGCAGCGAAAGCAGTGGGGGTAGTTAGTGACATTGGCACTAATTTTACAGGAACTTAAGTAATTAATTTCCTGAGGAGCAAAGTCCTTTACGGTTGCTTTTCCCCTCAACCATATTTCCTAGTAGGATGTAAGTCCCAATTAATACAGAAGGATTTATCTCTAAATATGCAGCTTTAGGATCAGATTGAACTATCCCATGAAGCTGCATATTACAGAACACTGAACTAAGGGATGGATAGATCTTTGAATTGTACTTTTCCCCACAAAATAAAAATAAATCTCAAGACAGTTCCACCCTTTTTATGAAAAAAATTTGTGTCTTTTTATAAGAATATGCAAACATTAACAGAGAAAAATTGTCATCAATCTATAGTGGCCAAGTTCAACAACTACAGCTATTCCCAAAGTAGAAATGACCACACTGCAACTTCTTGGCATATACCTTAATTATTCTGTTAGATCAGAGGTAAGCAAAATATCCCTCCCAGAGGTTCATCAATCACCTGAATCCTCCCCCAACAGTCTTTCAAAGGCCTCAAACCTGCAAAACAAATCTTGAAAAAAATTAGCACATTTTTACCTTAAATTTACCCAGAAATCCTGTCCTCAAATTCATGAAAGTTTGCAATATAGATATAGATAATAAAAACCTCCCCACCCCATGACCATGAATGTCGTGGAACCCTGTACTAATGCCAAATATCTCTGTTTTCTTCTGCAGTTACTCTCAAAATGGCAACAAGAACAGATGCAACTTCATTTCATGTTTTTGAGAAGGTCTGCAGAGCACAATGGAGGTATCTGGGTTTGTTCTGTGGGGCAGGAATGTGTCCCATGGGAGTCTGGGGAGAAAATTGATTCCTGTCCCCACACAGTTACCCATGCCTGTGTTACATAAAAGAAGTATCAGCGCTAATTAAGAATCATAAACGTGGCCAGTGACATAGGAATAGGGGGGCAAGAGGGCGCTTCTCCCCAGGGGGGAATGTTTTGGGGGTGTCCTGGCTCATAGCCATGCCCCCGCATGCCCTGACCATGCCCCAACACAGTGTGGCCACACCCACACACACTGTAGCTCCGCCCCTCCCACCCCCCCATCCACACACTCCAAGTTCCACTAGTGACCATGGCTAGATACACAGGAATTGGAAGACAGACTTTTAAGAGCTAAGTATTCAAATGTAAATTCACAAATCTGTCAGTTTAACTTTCTCTCACAATGTGTTTTTAAACCTCGAGTTCTTTCCATCATGTTTTAGAAAGCATTTGATTTTTTTTTTTAAATCAAGCAATAGATCAAATAAAATTCTACTAGAATCCTGCTGAACCAAGTCTAATTTCAAACCAGGCCAAGTAGAACTCACTTTTAAAAGCTACAGTGTATGCACATTTTAAAGAAAACTGTAGTTGCTTTCTTATTGCTTTACAACCAAATGTAGGCAATTTGGTAAAGGAAATTCACTAGGAGTTCACCAGAGGGGATGTCAGGATTGCAATGTCAGGCAGGAAGGCACAGAAGGCCTTTCTGCACTACACTGTTATAGTGCTATTATTCCACTTTCAACATCCTATGAAATCCTGGTGTCTGCAGTTTAGGGAAGGGCATTTAGAATTCTCAGTCAGAGAGCTCTTTGGCCTCAGTAAACTACAAATCCTAGAATTCCACAGGCTGTTGAAAGTGGAATAATAGTACTATAACAATGTAGTGCAGAAAGGCCCAGAGTCATAGAATCCTGTCTTACACTGGAATCCTACCCTCCCTTACAATGAATTCCTCTACCAAAGTGCCAAGATTGGATTCTTGACAGACAGATTGATTCTTATCAGTGTTGTCAGCAGCTGTATTGGTGAAATTTAGGGTGCAGCTCGAGTTGTAAATTGGTTAAGGGTCCTCTCATATGGAAAAGTCCACATCTTCCCATAAGAGAAAAAAAAATTCTTATAAGACCACCCAGAAGGTAGTGGAATGAATGGGAATAAGTCAAGATGTGTACTTCATTGCACCAAGAGTGACTCATACAACTTAACCCCATTGTCTTGGCAATGAGTATATCATCGTTTAGAGACTAGCTGCATGTATTTCTTCCTCCATTCTCCATTACCTATGGTGGCCTGATACACTGACCAGTAGCTTTGCATACAAACACCAAACCCTAAACTCCGGAAGGACAATACATATATTTGTTGATGTAAACACATATGAAAACATTGCATACACTTTTCTGCTTGAAAATATTGTTTGGCATCCTGTTCAATATTTGCAATGACATAAGCTAACCTTATGAGTTCATATAGGTGGGTATTCATATTTACATTTACATTTGGGGAACCACTGCTACAATGGCTCATTGATGTCATGGGCCAGAAGTCAGCTCCTCCAGGTGAAGGGCAGCCTTGAAGGAGAACAAACAGACACAAGCACACCAGGAGCTAATCAGGCTGGGATGAGAGCCAACTGGCTAAGTCTTTGTAAAGAAGGTAGAGAGCAGTGGCTTGATGCCACAAACAACTCGTGTGTTTGCTGGCCCTTGCCTTCATGTGTGGTACAGATTCCCTGTTTGCTGTCTGCCTGCCTTCTCTGACCTGTGATAACTGAAGCCCCTGTCAGAGCTGCTGATGACAAGCAGCAGCTGTTGGTCCCTGTGGCTCTGGCTGGAGATGAGTCCTGCAGCTCAAGAGCTCCCCCTGCTGCCATGGACCAAGCAGGCTGCCCGCTCCTTTAGGGCAACAGGGATCTGATTCTGAAGATGGTTTGGAGCCTGTGCCAATCAGCCCACAAACAAGGCGGAGACTCAAGAGAGCTGAGCAAAGGGAGGCTTCCTTGATTAAGTTCAAGAAGCAGTGACTAGCCACACCTGTGTCTTGGGCTATATAACTGCCTGCCTGGAAGCTTTCCTTTGCTTGTGGCAAACTTCTTACAAGCCCTCCTCTTGCCTGTACCTTGCTCCCAGCACCCAGTTCCTGCTACCTTGAATTGATTGCTGGACTCTTGACCCTCAGCTTTTGGAACTCAGACCACGGCTTTCGCTTGACGCTCTGGTAATGAACTCCCTCGTGTAAAGTACTTGCTTGTCTCCTCCTGGCTGGACTTTGCTGGCTCTCACACTTCCTTCTCTGGGCTGGCTTGCCACCCAGGTCTCTGACCTTGACAGACCTTTGGACTGACTTTGCAGCCCACTGGATTCCTAACCTTTGGATTGACACTGGATTTCCCTTCTGCTTCATCCTGACTAGGCAAGCTTTATTGGACTGCTAAGCCTTACCCATTTGCCTGCTGGATATCTTGACACTCCATTGCCTGACAATGGACAGCAGCACCTACAACAATTGAGCCTCCTCTTTCTGGCAAGCTGTGGTGTGACAACAGGATCTGGAGGATCCTGTTTTAACTACTTGTCAATCTGCTGTTTGCAGGTAGAAGGGGGATGGACACACTTTCAAGTGCCAATCCCCAGTGCCACAAAACCTACTCAGTTAATGAGGCTGGCTGGCATTTATGTTGGCTTTGAAAGGGTTGGACTGGGAGATGGATTTTAGCTACATCATTGAACCTACAACTCTGATGTGAGATCTCAGCCATCCTTTAAAAATATGTAGGAATGCAACACTATAAATCTCTCTGAGTACTCCTGTTCATGGTAGGCAGCTAGAATGCTGCCCTTTTCCAGGATATTACTTATTCTTTTCCTTCTCCTCCCCCTGCCCTTCTCATTCTTCTAATATTGATTCTCTTCCTTTCAACAATCAATGAACATTCTATTATTATGGAATATTCACAGTTCACGACTAGCTTTTAGAGAGTCTTCCCCTTTGTGGCTGTTTCTAGAAACTTTTTTCCTGATAGATTTTTCTGTGGGGAGGTACCCTACCATAACTTCTTGATATGTCCTGCTTATGCATTGAAGGCACTGTTTTACTACAGAAAGTAGTAAATAGTAGTTTTACTACTATTATTATATGTGTTGACCTTCCTACTTGGTTATGACTGGAAGCAAACAAGTGGTTCCTGTTTCTGCCAAATTCATGTTTGTTTGTATAAAAAGACACCAGTCAACTTATGGTGACCCCATGAATTCTGTAGAGTTTTCTTAGGCAAGGAATACTCGTGGTGGTTCTGCCAGTTCCCTTCTTTGAAACATAGCCTGAAACAACTGGTATTCATTGGCAGTCTCCCATTCAGGTACTGACTAGGGCTAGCCCTGCATACAATGAAGTAGTGCTGGATTACGGCAAAATTTGTTAAGTATTGTGTCTGGTCAAATCATCTATCTAAGAAGGCTCTTACTGTTCTTGTCTGTGTCATAGGCAGCAGGGCTCTGCCTCTTCCTTCTTCCATGATAGTCAGAAGTTAAGATGGTAGGTAAGACGCTTACAAAAGGGCTTTATTGAACAATCTAATCACTCTCAAGGACCCAGAGGTGCAGGGAATGTTACATTCATCACACTGCTTTCTGTGGCCTCTGACAAGTAATGCCAATAATGGATGGCTTGTCTCTATGCAGTATTGATAACAATGAATCCAGCAAAGGTCAGTGCTTTACTTTAGACACCTGGCTATCCCTCTCTAATTTCCCCCTAGGAGCTTTTCTTCCCATTCATATTCTTCAGAGGTGTTTCTTGAGTGACCCTGCCTCACCTTGTAGAATGGTAGGGCTCTGGGAAGAAAACGTTCTCCCCATTGGAGAAGGTCCACTCACCTGCCTGGCATAGTCTTGCGCTTCAGGAAGTGAGAGAAGAAACATCAATCATTCTCTAGGTGGTCAGCAAGGCTCAGGTAGAACTTCATGTTGCACAGCTGGGTTGGCATAGCTATCTCTCTTACATACCACAATGGAACAGTGAAAGAATCTCGTATTTGTCTATTTCTGTTTTTCTAGGAGGAGAAGGGATTTTTTTTTCCTTAAATATTATTTGCTGTAATGAATTTGAAAAATAATAAAAAGAAATATTTTTAGAAGCTTTCTTTAAAAGTTCAAGAATGTTCCCCCTCCCCCCCCCCCCCCCCCCCACAATTGTCCTTTTTATCATATGAGACCATTACTGTTTGAGTATTGTCCGGCTAAAAGTGCAGTACCTCTGAAATTGACCTGAAATCATCAATAGCACAAAGAAATATGATTCTTCCTTTTTGTCACAAACATAGTTGAAATGGCTTATAATTAAGCATGCCCACAGAATTTGGCTCAATTAGATTCCACTTGGATTCTGTGGTTATTTATTTCTGGCGTGTCTTCCAAACTGGGACTTTGCCAGGCAGAATTCATTTTTCACTTGGCTTCCAGAAGATACTTTTGAGGAATTGCCCTTCCACACACCCCAAAAATCAGAAATGATAAAGTTTAAACGAATAATTTGTTTTATTTTTATTTCATTGTTTTAAAAGCTTTGCAAAGCTGGGTAAGGTAGAAATGCAAAAGGTGATATGGTTGCATTTCAGAGTAACACTATGTGTGGGTTTTTTTAATTACATGTATATAACTTAACAAAGAACCTTTTTCCAATAATATTTAACTAAAGTAGAGTGGATCACATGCAATAATCTTGGAACAATTATGAATGGATCATTTCTGGTCATCCTTCAGTGTTATTTTTGTTTTGGGCTTATGAATCTTACACAGTGTGTTTTGTGTGCTACAATGGCACAGTTTCTCCCCAAAAAGCACTCACGTCTAGCAGAATGTAAACAGAAACAGAACTATTAACAGGATGTAATCATCAGCTGCACAATGGTAAACTATGATGTTTATTGCTTTGCATGTTTTTCTAGAGCACACTTGATATTGTACACACAAACACTCCTTTGGACTTGGGTCATTTTGATAAGCTGTAATACATAGTAATTTCCTTTGTTTTCTAAAATCTTGGAAAATATCCCATAATTTACGCAAGGTACATCTTCCTTCCAATGTGCAAGAGTTGAAAACCAGTTTTATATGATTCAGTTCTACAAAGACATAAGCATAAGCAAGCAGAAGTGTATGCTTAGCTGGATTTTGAAAGTTTTTACTGCAGCTGATCATTATGAACCACTTTTAAAAAAAAAGGCTCATTTGTCCAGCTGGGTCATCAGCTACAGTAAAAACTCTCAGACCTCCTCTAGCTGATTGCATACTTCTCAAGCCACAAATATGGTTGTCTAGAATTGTGGCTTCTTTCTATAGGATCAGCATTTTTACAGTCTTCCTGATTTATCCCATTCAAGGATGTACATATATGGCATTGTGCTTCCAGCAATGGTCTTCTGGTCTGGCCATGTACAGTGTCAGAGTTCCCTCTACTGGCTGAAAGAAACTTCAAAATCTATGATTGGGTGAACAGATATATTTATTAAGAACAAAGGAAATGCCTCCAAATTACAAGTAAGCTTGCAGGTTCCCTAGAACTCTTCATCAGGCTAGACAGTTCAAAAAGCTGAAAGTGAAAGAGTACCCTCCCCCCAAAAAAAGTTATGCTAGGTGTGGTGGCCATGAAGTTTGCATTTTAGATGCACTCTCAAAATGGAAATTGCAGATTGAACGCATTGGTCACTGCAGTGTGTTGCAAGGAAATCATTAGACCTGGGAAAGACAAGAAATAGCTGGTCCCCAATTTTTGAAAATGTAGGCCAGAATTCTGTTGGTGCACAGTCTCCAAAGACTGTGGATGGCTGGTAAAAGCTGATGGCAAACAGCAACCTATTTCTCTAGTGTCTTACTTTTTGCAGAACTGCTGTGCCCATGGGTTTTTTTTCCTCCTTCTGGCACTTCATCCTATAGTAGCATAAATAGTGGAGCATGCCAACATTGTACCAGTTGCAGAGTCTGGCTGTTATACAGATCTCTCTCTAGCTTGGGTGAGACACACAGGTTTTTTAAAGTAGGAAGAGCAGAAATTGTGAGAAACACAGTGATCTTTGTAACTTCAAAGCAGGAAAATGATTTTCAGTGGTATGTCAGGTTTTTCTTTTTCTTTTTCCCTTTTTTTTTTTTTAAGTAATTTGAAATCAAATAGTATATTGTGACTTACTGCCCAGAGAGAATTGAGACCTCAAAATGCAAAGTTCTTTCTCAGGTGATACAAAATCATCTTCATCTGTTTGTAGATTCCCTCTCAACTGGGCAAATCTAATATTCTCCAAGGCACACAAGACACTGGAGCCAATTATTCACTTCATTATTCCCAGAGGCAGGCTAATAAGAGAAAGCTTTTTCTATTTTAGGAATACGATGTGCTCATTTTTTTTCTCACTTTCAACTTTCTGATAAATTGCAGGGTGAGGGGAATCTAGGAGGAAAATCAATAACTGAATTCTTTATTATGTTTCCAAATACTTATGACAAGGATTTAATATCCCATTCGTCTAATTTTGAAGTAACAGAGCATCATCATTCTTTCTCTTTGCCACAATAAAATTCCACAAAACAAAAGGAAACAAAAAAAATACCTAGGAATTATGGCTTGTCTCAGATCCTACACCAATTTTGCTTCTCCTCAGATTCTGTACTATTACTGTAATGTCTCAAGGCTCCAGAGGGGCAACATTATTGCTACACACACACACACACACCCCCGATCCCACCTAGAGCTGCACACTATTGATGCCACTGGAATTTTGGCATTGTTACAGTGACAACAAGCCCTTCTACCTGCCATTCCATTTTAAAGCAAGGGATAAGAAGAGCTTGCACTTTGTTTTATAGGTGAATTGCACTTTGGAATGGGTTCTTCTAGATGATTTATTTAGTTTTAGTTACCAAGACAACCATCATCTCCAGGAATGTTTGAGAATTTGGTATTTTGAACTGACCTGCTCTACATCTTCTGGACAAAAGTGTGGATCTGAACTTATTTATCTATTAGCAGTCTCCCTCCTCCCCAACATACACCTCCAAATACAGCTGCATATATAGTGCATTACGGTAATCTAAATGGGATGTAACTAAGGCATGTACCACCATGGCCAGATCTGGCATCTCAACGAATGGACACAGTTGGCATACTAGCTTTAACTGTGCAATCTGTGCACTCCTGAGCATGCAGATACCTGGCCTCCAGGTTCAACGCTGAATCCAGGAGTACCTCAAAACTGCAAACTTATATCTTCAGAGAGAGTGTAACCCCATCTAACACAGGCTGAACCCCTATTCCCTGATCTGCCTTTTGACAGGTCAGGAGTCTTGTCCTGATTAAGTGTCAGTTTGTTCATGCTCATCCAGTCCATTACTAATGAACGACAATTGTTTAGGACCAAAACAATCTGTTTGGATAAGGATGGAAAGGAGTAGTAGAGTTGGATGTCATCTACATATTGATGACATCACAATACCAAACTCAGGAAGACTTCTCCAAGTAGTTTCATGTATATATTAAATAACATGGGGGACCAAACAGAACCCTGAGGGATTCCACAGGCCAGTGGCCAAAAATTATGTAAAACACATACTCCAGAATCTTGTCCAAAAATGGAATTCTAAAGATTGGCCAATAATTATTCAGAATGGTGGGATCCAATGAGGCATTTTTTAGTAATGGCCTCAGAATAATCTCATTTAGGCAGGATGGAAACTTTCCTTGCTGTAGTGAAGCATTCACTCCTCCCCTTATCCACTCAGCAGTCCCCCTCTAGTTGTTTTCAGGAGGCAGGAAGGGCGGATCCAGTATATATGTTGTGACTTTCACCTCTCCAAGGACCATGGCCACATCCTCAGGCTGCACAAATTGAAAAATATCCAATAATACAGGACAAACAGGTGCCGAGATTGCATTCACTTGATTTGTCTCACCTGCAGCATCCACACTGGAGTCAATCCAACCAATTTGTGTGCAGAGTGCTATGCACATTCTTCACAGCAGGCTGTTGAGTGGTCACTGTTTTCTGCTTGTGGCCAGAAGCATGAGTTGGACCAGATACTACTTGGGACAGACCCATGGTTGTCATGGAGGCCATGAAATCCTGAGCCACTCCTGACAGGGGAGTCTCAGAATGGATGTTGCTCAGGAAGGGACAGTTGTTGAGCAGGTAGGTGGGAAGTACATGAACAGAATCCCTATTCTTTTCCAATTACCTACCTTTAGGTATACACATTTAAAATCTAAAATAGTTATACTCGATAGAGCTCAAGGTCTGGAAATGGCCCCTCATTGTGGAAATATACCTTTCGGAATAAGATGTTATAAAGCAGGGTTTGCATGCAGTGTAGGCAATTAAAGGACCATTCTAGAGAAATAGCACTACATTTCTTTATCCAACGAAACTCTGCTATTTTATTATTTTATTTTATTGCTGAAGCAAGCTAACAAGAATGTACCAAAAGTGAATGTGGGAGGAATGAGAAACTGAATGTAAAACCATATGAATAATATGAGAAATAAAGTAAAATATATAATATTTTATTATCACCATTAATTTCCTTCTAGGTCCCATTTATGGATTGCAAGACAGAATAAAATGCATTGATAAATGAAGAAATAGATCATATAATCATAGAAGCACAGAGCTGGAAGGGGCCTTATGGGCCAAGAAGTCCATCTTCCTACTCAATGCAGGATCTCCAGCTAAAGCATCTCTAACAGGTAGCTGTCCAGTCTCATTTTGAAGATGTCCAGAGAAGGAGAGCTTACCATCTTTCTAGGTAATTGGCTCTGTTGCTGAACTGCTCTTACTGCCAAGAAGTTTCTTCTAATGTTCAAATGAAATCTATCTCCTGTTACTTAAAACCATTAGACCTGGGCCTACCCTCTGGAGCAACAGAGAACGGGCCTTCCCCCTCCTCTCTGACAACCCTTGAGGAATTTAAAGGGTCATTGTGTCATCCTGTCTTTTGTCAGTCTTCTCTTCACCAACTTGAACTTGCTTTTGCATATGTCTCCCATTTCTTCCTGATGATTTCATATATTGTTTTGCTTCTATTGGGGAATGATTGTAGCTCTGTGGAACACTGCATCATTTGCGTTAATTCCTGCAGGTTCAATCCCAAATTTCTCCAGGTAGGGCTCAGAAAAGTTCCTGGCCGTAAGCATACAGAAACATTTCCAAGAGTGAGGAAATATGGTGGGTCCAGTGGCCAATTTCCCACCATAGAACACTCCAGGGCCTCTCAGACCTTCAAAATGCCTGGAACAACAGACCTGGAAGCAGCCAGGATATCACCTTTGGTTTTGAAAAATTGACATTTTTCAGTGTTGAGCACTCCTGGGAGCCCATGCAACACATTTAAAAGATAAATTTCTACTCCTGCTGATTTCCAAGCATGGGAATTCACCTTTGGTTTGGCCAGAGAAAAGGGCAATCATAGTAGTGTGGAATACATGAGGGTTGGCCAAAAAACAAAACAAAACTATCCTTTGGGGGAACCACACTTGGCCCCAGGATCACCTTTTGCCCATCTCTTGTTAAGACAATGCAGAGGCTAGGTGAACCACTGATCTTATTTAGTATAAGAAAGGTTCCTAGATTCTCAAGTCAGTCTGCCTACTAAACTGAAGGTGTCAGATATGTGAGAAAGATGAGCAGGTGGCAAAGCATATGGTTTCAAAGATGCAGAGATATGCAAAAACTTGTCCCTTTATTTCCATGACATTTCTGCCATTCTGCACATCGGCTCTGCACGCAATGTACATGTGGACATTCCTTAGTAAGCCTGAATAATTTGAAACATTTTTCCTTTCATAAATGCAATAACTGAATACACAAGTAGCACATGAACCTTTGCTTTGAAGCCCAGTCACTTTTGAGGCTGTATTGCAGACACAAAAAATGAATTGGGAATGAAAAAAAACATGCTATGTACACATTTTCCCCAGGTAACATTCAGTCTTCATGCCACATTCCTGAACTGAACCCCTGCTGGTTGAGTTTACATATAATAAATACATTCTTCTTGGTGGTAGTCTCCACCCCGTTTGCCAGCAAAGCATATTATTTGTCATGGTGGTATTAATTACTGTCATTGCTATGAGTCCAACGCAAGGACACAAATTATTCAGTTTTCATCTCCCATTTTTTCCCCCTGATTGAACACAGGGCACACATGTGTATGCATCACACATTTTTTACAAGATTGCTCTGTTCCACTACTATTGTGTAATTTTCTAAATATGATATTGCTCACACAAGAGCCTTAGTAAATAGATAATTTTCACCATAAAACTCTTAGGCTAGCAACATTGGCTTCATTTTAGATAGAAGAGTGCCTGATTCATTTTTGGCATTGTCAAAATAATAATGTCCTCTTGTCCTCTTGCCTCCAATTCATGCAATGGAAGCAAGGCTTGAACCTTCAATTGAATGAGTTGATGAGGCCTAAATGCAATCTAATGCCAATTTGCCAATGAATTCAAGCATTTCTGGATGGCCTGGCATACATCCTAAATGTGTATTGAGTTTGCTTTTTGCAATCACAAAACAAGCTTGCTGGCTTTTTGTCATTTGATTCTAAATTGGAAATTCCACCCCCTCTACAGACAACCCAATCCAAGTGATGTTGTTAACTGTGTTTAACACTTACGGAACCATTTTACAACCTTTTGTGGATAATATCCAAATTAAACACAGAGTTCGGCAAAGTACTGCTTAATTAATTAATCAAAAATGTGGAACATTGGACATTTCAGAGCTGCTTGAGCTGTTCAAGAGAAAAGACAAATGAGTGGTTGATGGAATATCTCTGATGGGGCTCCACATTCTGGCGGTGAGCAGCACAGACTGAAACCAGAATTTGGTCATCAAATTCAGATGAGTACCAGAGCTAGAGCCCTAACATAAAAATCTGATGTAAGAAATGGTGTCAATAAAACAAAAAGTTTGCATTTTTCCAGGGTTATACATACTGCTTGGGTATTCGCATTATACTTTCCAGCAATAGATAGAAAAGGATGATGTTAATGAGCTTGCTAGTTCTATTCCATATCCATTCTCATTGCTCTTAAGAGAATGTGAGGAACAAGTGCACTGGTGTGTTGTTTCTTTGTGGGGTATAGTGCAGCAAATGAGGAGCAGAGGAGCCACCAACAGGGACAGAGAGGAGGAGGAGACAGACTGTAAACCTGTGCTATACTAAATATTCAGGTCAGCTGGATATTTTTAAAAAATGTTTTAAAATCTTTTCTACCTTTTCTACCTTCCTCCATTGTGCCCAAAAGAAAGACATTGTTTGCACTGCCAAAAATACAAAGAAAAACTCACTGTGGATGCATGAGGGATGGTAAGAAGAATGTGCTGCTTTGCTGGCTGATCCAAACAGTAGCATAGGGAATGTACTTGGAGTGGTAGGTTTGGTATGAACTGTAGGAGAGAGTTTAAAGGAGAAGGAGATGTTTATCTGCTTGCGTGAGGCTGACTGAGGCATGATATTTAGAACAGTGAGGGAGATGGGGAGAAAAGGGGAACTGAATGAGTGAGTGATTGTGTGTAGGTCTGGGTGAGAAACATATGATAGCCGTGTGGTATTCCTGTGGAGAAGTGAAGGACTCCAGGACGGATTTTCTCAGAGTTGTGCGTGGGGACTAGAAACAATTTTCCTGTATTTTTCAATGGCACAATGGTCACATTAATGGTATCATGCTAGTAACAAATAGTTCAGGCATTTAGTTTCTTGACTTAAGAAAAGTTAGAAGTAGTGATCTGTTGTGTGAGTAAGGTAACCAATTCCTTTGAAATAGTAAAATTCCAAGCTCTAATCTAGGACCCTGATTTACAAGTGTTCTTCCTTGCTAGGAAAATATCCATGGGCAGAAGAGGTTTTTCCTTTCAGGTCCCTAGCCTCAACATTAAACGGGTGATAAGAGTGGGAGTAGAGATAGCATGGTCCCATATATGCTTCCTCCTTTTGTGTTGTCAGGAACTAGGATCTGAAAACCTGAACAGGACTATAGTCATTGTTGTAAGCTGAGGAGACAGCACAGAAATCAATGACTTCTCTTTAGGAGGATCCTTCCACAGTTAGATCAGTTTATCAGATAATCCCCATTCCTTACCTCTATTCATGCACTTCCCTTCAAGTACTGTAATCTCACAGAGTAGGAGACTGCAACCACAACATTGGCTTTCTCCTTGCTATTGTGTCCCCTGATGCTCCATCATTACAATCCATACACTGGGGAAAAGATTGGTAAACCTGTATGTTTCTATGTGCTTCCCATAATTTGGAATCCTGATTCTTGAAGGTTCCCAATAAAGGGGTGAGCTTATGTGCTTGGCCCCACTGTTCTGCTCCACATAGGAATTGTATTCTAGGGATCACCTAAGTAGGGCTTCTGTCTTATGAAGTTGGATGGAATGGAATATAGAATGGGCATGTCTATATATAAGGATAAATTCCAGCTGAAGTGTTAAAATAAAGCTGGAGATATTTCATCTGTGTACATAATACTGTTCCTCTCTGAGGAAGGATGAGAATGTTAAACCTCTCACCAGTTTTTCTGACACAGGGATTTTAGGAAGCCGTTTCAAAGAACTCACACCAACTAAAAGTATGACTATTTGGTGAAAGAGAGAGAAACAGGATGTGTGTTGCGGGGGGGAGGCAAATATTTATGATTTAAAAATAATTTTTATTTTAATCAGCATTGACAATTACACATATATAAGTAACCCTTACACAAATATATATACATACACATGAATGTAAGCACATAAGCAACACATGAGCACATACAAAATACTTATGTATCTTCATGAATGTGTGTGTATGGTGAAAGGGTTGTTCAAGGTCTCTCAGACTTCCTCTACTCTCTCTCTCTTTATGCCATTATGAGTCCCTACAGTTACAAAATTATGAGTACTTGTTATGCACTGAACAAGTTATGAGAAGATGAAAGATAAGAAGCACAATTCATTGTGTTAGATTTGACTTCTTTTGGAATGACTGGTAGACATAAGGATGAAAGCTGTAGCATATGAGTAAGAAAGAATAGCTCTTTATGAACTTGAGCAAATGCCTCTGCTGTTTATACATGAAGCTCTGGTATTTGGGCTGCTGCAAATGACTATTTTTTTTCAAGTGGTTCCTTGAGAGGAGGGATCACTGCATTGAGGAAAATTATACCTCACCATTAACACTGAAAACATGAAAATTCAAATCACTTGTTTCTCCTCTGGCAAATTATAGTTTAGCTTGAATGGCTAATTACCCTAACCCTGACCTGAAAGGAGAACTGTTTTTCTCAATGACTTGCAGGTGATTCACTCTTTTCTACCCATTTCCTCTCTGTTCTGAAACTAACGCAACCCATTTGTATCAAATTATGCATGACAATTTTAGAACAGGAATTCAGAAAGGGAATAGAAGCCAAGCTAAGCCTATTTCTTTTAGTGGCAAAGACTGGGCTGTGAGCACCCTTCTCTATCCCTTTTCCCCACTCCATTTCACCCCTTCCCATACTCCCAGCCACTCCTGCTGGTTATTCATTACATAGGTTGTTTTCACAGTTGCTCAGGATTTAGAAAAGTTGTGATCTGTAATTTGTATTAGTTGTGGAGTGATGACATCAAGGTATCCCTGATTGGTGGGAAATGATGGCACATGTTTAGGAATACCAGACAGCCAGTAATTAAGCTTCTTTAAATTAGATGTAAGCTAAGGACTTCATTGTAAAACCATGCTAGTTTATACACTCCAGAGGAAATGTTTCTTTATTTGTTTTTTGGTGTGGCATTGCTGCTAGTATTTTGATGACCTCAGATACAACCTACTATCTTGGTTGTTGTTGGGCCTTCAAAACATTTTTGATTTATGGTGACTCTAAGGTGAACCTATGATGGGGTTTTGTTGGCAAGATTGTTCATAGAGTGTTTGCCACTGCTGTCCTCTGAACTTGAGAGAGGGTAATTTGCCCACAGTCACCAAGTGGGTTTCCCTGGCTAAGCAGGATTTCAAACCCTGAATTCTAGAGTCCTAATCCTCACTCAAACAATGCTGACTCTGTTTCTCCTCTATAGTATAGTATATAGTAATACAGTACTGTTATATAAGATAATCTAGAATCATGGAATCATAGAAATGTAGAGTTGGAAGAGACCACACAGGCCATCCAGTCCAACCCCCTACCATGCAGGAATACCCTCAAAGCACTCCCGACAGATGGCCATCCAGCCTCTGCTTAAAAACCTCCAAGGAAGGAGACTCCACTACACTCCAAGGCAGCGTATTCCACTGCCGGACAGCCCTGACTGTCAGGAAGTTCTTCCTGAGGTTCAGGTGGAATCTCCCTTCCTGCAGCTTGAATCCATTGCTCCTTGTTCTGGTCTCTGGAGAGGCAGAAAACAAGCCCTCTCCCTCCTCTACATGGCATCCCTTCAAATATTTAAACATGGCTATCATGTCCCCTCTTAACCTTCTCTTCTGCAGACTGAACATACCCAGCTCTCTAAGTCTATCCTCATAGGGCTTGGCTTCCAGGCCCTTGACCATTTTGGTCGCCCTCCTCTGGACTTGCTCCAGCTTGACCATGTCCTTCTTGAATTGGGGTGCCCAGAACTGGACACAGGATTCAAGATGAGGTCTAACCAAAGCAGAGTAGACTGGTACCAGTACCTCCCTCGATCTAGACACCATACTCCTATTGATGCAGCCGAGAATTGCATTGGCTTTCTTGGCTGCCGCGTCACACTACTGACTCATGTTCAGCCTGTGGTCTATTAAGACTCCTAGATCCCTTTCACACGTACTGCCATCCAGCCACGTGTCCCCCATCCTATATTTCTGCATTCCATTTTTTCTACCTAAGTGTAGGACCTTACACTTCTCTCTGTTGAATTTCATTTTGTTAGCCTTGGCCCAGCTCTGCAATCTGTCCAGGTCATTTTGAATTTTGATCCTGTCCTCTGGCGTATTAGCAACCCCTCCCAATTTGGTGTCATCTGCAAATTTGATGAGCATGCCCTCTATTCCTTCATCCCAGTCATTGATGAAAATATTGAACAGCGCTGGGCCCAGGACAGAACCCTGTGGCACCCCACTAGTCACTTCTCTCCAGGATGAAAAGCAGCCATTGGTGAGCACCCTTTGGGAACGGTCAGTCAACCAGTTACAGATCCACCTGACAGTAGCTAATATAAGATAGGTTCCAGGAATGGTAGGTAATACTGAACCTAACATGAAAATTGCCTTTGTAGATGGAACATTGCTTTACAGTTCTGATTAAAATCTTTTTTGATTTAGAGCACAAATAAAGACCCTCGATATCTGGAAGTGGCTGGTGCAATAACCATTCTCTAGTCCCTTCCTCTGCCTCAGTCTGAATCTCTGAAAGCAATTTAAATTCTACAAAAACAAAGATAGTCATCTTGTTCCATGGTAAAACAAAATCCAAAATCTTCCAGTGAGCAATACAGTTACTAGGGCCACATAGTTTTTGCCACTGAAAATCCTACTATCCTGGCTTTATTCAATGCACATGGCTGCTGCTTTGTCTGGGAAAATGATAAGTGAGGTATGTTAAAAGATTAGGTCCCAGACATTTTGTTATCTTACCTAAAAGATAAGACAATGCTCTCCATCATCAGTGTAGAAACTGACCAGATTTGTTGTTGTAATGTACCATCAACCCTATAAATGGACTACTACTGTTACCAGGCTGTACACCCCTATTCCATGATTTGGTTTGATTGGCAAATATTAGTTGACATAAAATATAAATTATAACCTGCTATGGCTGAAAAATCTGCTGGCAAAGAGGAACTGGCTGCACATGGGTGTTGTGAAACTAGGTCAGACTGGGATTTCAGGAAATGGCTAGGTTATAGTCAGGAAGCTCCAGTGATAGTGGACTTACAAATGTCCCCCAATGCCTTGACCTTTAGAAACAATAGCTTCTGAAACTGCATCCACAGAATGACTGATTGTCTTTGACCCTCTTCCTCTGTCCACCAAAAATCCCCTTTTAGCCCCTCGCCTGTCCTGCCATTAAGGAGCTATCATGATTCCCATCACTCCTTTATTACCTAATGCTAAGGCCATTAGCTCATTCTGGACCCCGTTGTCTATCTTGTCAGAAAGCCATTAACACCTTCCCCCTCAGGGCAGAAAAAGAGTATTTAAACTCTGGCTCCAAGCTAAACAACTTGTAGTACAGTACTCTGGATGTAGGCTGTCACTCTGTTGTTCCAATTCCCATTCTTTTACTACCCTCAGACTCTTAGTGTGGGCCACATTGCTTCATCTCTTATCTCTGGATAGGCAAATATCACTCACTTCACCCTAACTTCTTGCTATCCAACTTTTCCTCCCTTTACTTTTGTGATTGTGAGACTGTTTGGATCTTGTGTGTATGTGATTCATTTCCTTGATAAAACAAATATAATTTGAATCTCTGGCTGGTGTTCCTGCATGAATATCACTATACATGAGTGTAAAAGATCCTGCTATGTTACCCTGCTCTCGCAAGCCTCCCCTTTGAGCTAATATTCCCCATTGTCCCACAGAGGCACTGGCATCACAGGTGGACCTTGGTGTTACTGGCATCACAGGTGGACCTCAGAGTCACCTATGTTTTGGGGCAACATTACTTGAATATTGGCAGCATCTTCCATCACGCCAGAAGGCAGTAGCACACTTAAGGCAAATAGAATAGGCTGTGCTGCACATGTAGTTGTGTTCCCCAGTAGAGGGATGTGGCCATAGGATTCAGGAGGAAAAGTCAGGAGACTGCTGTCTCCCAATATGTGCTGCCTGCGCTTGGCCTAAAATATTTTAGAATATGAAGTTCTAAATACCCTTAACTTCACTTTAAGGTACTGAACCCTCACATGATTAGAATGGCATGAGGAGAGAGTTGGGATGCACAAGTTGGTGTTGTATCTGTATAGCTTGCCCCTGCTATCCTCCTTGTGTTGGAGGAGGTCTGCAGCAGTGTGATGGACACAACTGATTTAGACTTCAGGGCCATACAAGATCCCTGATGTAGAAATTCAGCCTTCAGTATATGAGGTGTATGGCCAGTGTTGAAACTGAGCAACAGATAGCTGACAGAGGGGATGGACAGCAAATCCCCATTCTCTTTCATCATATGAGTTATTTGTTGTATAATTGGGGCTTGTATTGGAAAAGCAAAACCAGAGCTTGGAAGAGATTTTTTTTTCTGTCCTAATCCAAAAAGTAGGAGACCTTGAGGCCCTCCAGCAGTACCTGTGCCTCCATGAAAAAGTAGCAAAATATAGCTCAAAAGGGAGACCTGCAAGAAGTGGGGTAAATTTCAAAGATCTTTTCACCAGTGTATACCAGTACTAACTGTAGGACACCAGTTGGAAATAAAAAAATGAATGTCTTTATTGGGGGAAATTCACAAATACACAAACAATCAGTCTCATGAACCATACAAGGTTAGGGAAGGTAAAGGTGAGAAAGGTTGGAGATTGACAGATTGGGGTGAAGTAGGTAACAGTTACCATTCCTGAAGCAGCAGAGGATTGGGGTGAGTTGTCTCAGATTGGGGAAACCTGGGGGAAGTACCAAGAACTGGAATCTGGAGGCTTTAACATAGTGTAACATGTGTTCAAGATATCAGCAAGCAGCCAATAACTGAGTCAGGGTTTAAATACTCTTTTTCTGCCCTCAGGGAAATGTGTGAATTCCTCTCTGGTAGAACTGACAAAGGGGTCTGGAAGGTTCTGATTGCCTTTGTGGCCAGGTGACAAAGCATTGAAGGAAATCATGATAGCCTCTTTATGACTGGAGAAGTAGAAAACCAAAAGACTTTTTCTGTGGGAAAGAGGTTGCAGAATGTCAGCTTTTAGATGTTCCTTCAAGCAGCTTCATTTGCTATTGTTTTATGGGCTTGGGTACTTTAGAGAACCATCTAAAAGTCATCAGGTTAAGTTTTCTGATTGATTCTCCTAAAGTTATGACCTGGCCTTTGTCCTAGCTTCAAGAAGCTTTCAGTCAGAGTCCTTTAATTTCCACACAGTTTTTCAGCCATAAGTGCAAGATTTGTATTTATCTTATGCCAATTAAACAATGTTTATAGCCAATCATACTGTATTGCAGATTGCAGATGTATGGCATGATAGGAATTACAACTTCCAGAATCCCCATCCAAGCTGTGATGTTCTGGGAGTTGTAGTCAAAAAAGTAACTAGTGCAAGGTGTGGAAAATGTCATTACATTGCATTAGCACTATATCTGAGTAAATATTCTAACATTCAGGGTATAATTAATGTGTAAGAATTTGAACACGTATATCGTGGTTTACATAATATTATCTAACAGAGAAGGAAAACATTTCAACTGATTTAAGCAATTCATATGAAAGAGCCTTGAGCCTTCCATATAATAACACTGGGCCCACAATTTTCAAGTGATTTTTCATACAAGTTTTTCTCCCTTGGGCCATTCTGTACTGAGCTGTCATCCTTTTCATTAATTTTCTTAAGCTACCTAATGATTCAATAAAGCAAATATTTCTGCAATACAGCTATATCTTTTCAATCTAGTTACCAGTAGCTTTTAGGTATAGGTTTCATGGGGTTACATTACTTGTTTTGCTGCTCAAAGTATTTTTTGCAATTAGGCAATCCAGCTGCCAAGCAAAATATTTTCCCCATTTACATGAGGTGGGGAATTGTTAAGTATAACAGATGTTTAAAAATGAGAATCCATGGGATTATTGGTAAGTTGATAAGGGTCCTTTTCTTCACAGTTTGCTCCATTTAGAAAAATTGGCTGGCCTTTTGGCAATTTTTAGGGAAGGAGGTCCAATACTTTCCCCCCATGGATGACACTGAAGTGATGGAACACCTGACAGACATTCAGATATCATCTTCCTCCTTCCTTTTATGTCCCTATGTTCAGTATCTGACTATATAGCCTTATGGGGTTTGAATCCTTGATGAGTTTAGATGATGCAATCTGCCTCTGAACTCCTTGACAGACAACTGAAAACTTCTCCTATTCATCTCTATAGCTAACTCCATACATGTCTGGCACCTATGGGCATTGACTCAAGTTATAAAGGTGTCCTAATCAATAGGAATTCAGTAGATTAATTCATCTGTAAATGGAGGTTTCAGCAGATTATCATCACTAATAATCATCGTTCTCCACACATCTGCATAATCACTCCTTAAACTTATCCATAATTGACTAACAATACAACTTGTGGAATCAAATTGTTAATTTTAATTGTGGTTATATGAGGAACCTGATTTCAGATGGCCACAAAATGCTGCCTAGTCATGTTTTAGTCAGCTGGAGGAGGGGCATTTAAGCAGGGTTTACAGTTTAAAATATGGACAGAATAGGATAACTACTATCTTATAAAAAGGAATGACAAAACCACACATATTATCTGATGTAAAGGTGGGAAAGAAAGGATGTCTGTGGATGTGGATTTCATAATTTTAAGTTACTTGTGGTCAGTGAAATGTCCTGCTATTAGAGTAAGAGAAGCTTGCTGAAGTAAATCAGTAAAAATCCAGAAAAAAATAAGGGACTGAATCCTGTTGGTAGCCCCAATTAAAGTACAGCTATAGGTCAACCGCAGAATAAGTGAGTCAACACTTATGAAATAGGCCTATTGTAATTGGAACTGTCAATAAAATTTAGACATAATTGTTTCTGTTTATTGGTCATCAACTGTTTTTTTTCTTTTTAACTGACGTGATAGTTTTGTTTGTTTGTTTGTTTGTTTAAAGATGACCACATTACTCTTGTTGGTGGAGTGACACCATCAGCATGAAAAATTTATACAGTAGAAATGCACAGTAGAATTTGAAAACTGAACTGGTTAGGTATTGATGAAGGGGTTAAATTGTAGAAACTGCTTGCTTGAGTAGAAAAATAGAGAAAAATAAGTCAGGCAGATGCGTCTCTTATCTTATCAAGAGCTCAGGTATGCGGCTTGGCAATGCATGGAATATAGGGAGTTTGGGAGTTGATGCGACCAAGGGAGAATACTCCCTGGTACAGAGATACTTCATTTTTGAAACTGTAATACATCATTTCGAAACTTAAACTTTTGTAACCTGTACTTTTTCATGTATGGTAATCATTTCCTGTACTTGTTTTTTAGAAAGTATAAATGTGTGCTGAAACCTAAAATGTTGCTCTCAGTCTTTTGGAAGTTGATTCCACTGAGATCCCTGTGCAATATAATAAACTCTTGTTTTCTGATCTGCTGGTCTCAATTCACTGGCTCATCACAACAGTATATGCAATATATTTCCCATCAATACTTAGACCATTTCCGTGTGGTGTCACAGTTCTGCTGTGGGGATGAGATGGCAGCGGTCCATAGGCTGTGTTCTGCACAACATTGTCCAGTCCTGCTGCCATTCCACTCTCACCATCATGACTGTGGGATATTCGCTTAAGGGAATAAATCTGTTAAGCACCCACAATTGTGTGACACTCCCATCCTTACCTGCCATGCAGTAGGGCAGAAGGCATGATGGAGGTGCTTCCTTCCCCAGTGTACCATGGGAAAGACCCTGGCTGCACTGCAGAAGGCAGGCATGTGTCGCTCAACACTCCCTTCCGCAGGGAGCCAGCCAGGTGCAGAGGAAAACATTCCCGTCATGCTCCCTGGCACTGCCAGAATTGCAATGGGAGGACAACAGGATCAGGTAACATGTGGAAATGGCCTTAGAATTGTACCAAATGTGGAAACTCCAACTAGTCCAAAATATGGCAGTCAGAGTGGTTACAGGTACACTGAGGAGTGAGCATGTCGCACTGATATTAAAATCACTCCACTGGCTGCCAATTAGTTTCTGGGCAAAGTACAAAGTGTTGGTTATTAACTTGAAAGCCCTACATGGTTTGGGTCCAAATTACAAGTAGGATCACCTCTTCCCATACAGTCTGCCCTGTACACTCAGGTCCTCTACAGGCCGTTTACTTAAACAAGATTGGCAACAGTCACGCAGAGGAGGCTGCCCCTATACTGTGGAATGGCCTGCCAAAAGAGATTTAACTGCTAAACACACTGTCTGAATTTTAAAAAGTATTAAAGATCTATCTCTTTTGACAGGCCTACCCAATCAATTTTAAACTATGGATTTTAAATTGGTGTATTTTAAATGGTTTTATATATTTCTAGTTGTATTTTAATTATGTTGTACCCTGCCTCAAACTTCAGAGAGAAGTGGAGAAGTAGAAGTAGAAGTAGTAGTCTTTATTTATGCCCTGTTTTTTCCTCAGGCTGGGTCTCAAAGCATCTTATAATGATTAAAAAGACATAATTAAAACCCACAAAATAAAAAACTTAAAACATAATTAATCAAAAAGAATTACAACAATACATAATTAAAACTCACACACTCCTCAGCAACACAACATCTAGCACATTCTGTCAGACGGGCCACAGAAAATCACACACTGAATGCCTGTCTGTATAAAAACATCTTTACTTGATTGTGGAAAGATAACCAAAGAGGTGGTAGTCTGACTTCCCTGAGAAGGGAGTTCTAGAGCCCAAGAGCAGCAATTGAGTAGGCCCTCTCCTGAATTATAGATTCTATAAAGTTATACTCTAAGTACCCTTACTGAACACTGGAAGACAACAAATGATTATAGAAATTAAAGTAATGAAATAGGGTATGTATTTGCTGTTGCCATTCTACAGAGTTCTATCTGAAAGAGCTTAGCCAGCATCTAATCAATATATTAAAGCATTGGCACGAATTTCTTTCCAAGTGTTAATAAAGACTTAAGTTACACATTGGAAATGTTGCCGTCAAAAACTGTGTACAGCTTATAGAAATGCAAACTGCCACTGTGTCTGTTTTCCAAGTGAATGAAAAGTCATTGCCAATCTCCTGCATACCACAACAGGTTGTAAAGGATCATCTTTTCTTCAGATCAATACAGAAAATGTGATGGAAATCAGAATGACTGACATTATTTCAGAGAGTGATTTCGCCTGGATCTTAAGTGCATATTGATCTCATATAATGCAGCATTATGTCCTTTAATTACTCTGCAGTATGCAATTTGTATAATGTTATCTGCTTAAAGCAGCTCTTTCCCATTAGCCCCAAAGTTCATTCGTCTTTGGGAAGAAAAAGAAATTATATGGAAATTTCTTTTTTTTTTAAAGGAGTTTTTATTTCAATGTATTTTTAAGGATATACACAATGCATAGTCAATTCTAACATTTCTAATTCTTCCTGAGACAGCTATTCAGTAAATATTTCAATTCACAGAACAGACTCCTAGTTTTATAAACATTTCTTCATGATTGGGTACCACTATTTTTTTTATTACTTAAAAAAATCTGTTACTTTCATATAGCTAAAGACATTTAAAATATAAGACAAGATTTCTCTCTCTACAGACCTCCATGAGAAGTTCATGGTAAACTTCAAGACAAGTTCAGAATGGTTGTGGACTTATGCAGTGCTAGTTTATAATGTTAACTCAGAAGTAGGAATAACTGTATTCAGTGGGTCTTACTCCTCTGTAAGTAGGCACAAGATTACAGTGGCAATCTGCTCCAGAATTTCTAAGGCCCTTTCCGCACAGCATTTCCGAAGTGAAAGGGCCCCTTGAACGTCGCGTAGATGTGAGGAGCAGTCCACACGATGCACTCACATTTGCATGACGCTCAAGGGCCTAACGCGGACCGCGCACGCACTTTTTCATTTTCGGCTTAAAGCCGAAAATGCTGCGTGGTCGCGCATCGCTCCAGGGCCCTGCATGCGCTTACCTGGCATGCAAAGCCTTGGGAGCCAGGCCGGTCACGCTTCCTGTGCAGTGCAGGCTGGGAAAGGTCCCAGGCTGCACTGCGGATGGAAGAGGCGGGGCGCTCGCATGACCAGGAAGCAGCTGCAGAGCCGAAGCAGCAGGGATGCGAGCACCTTCTTCCTCAGGCTTCTCGTGCTAGCCCCGCACCCCAGCTCCGTGAAGGGGTAAGGTGCGAAAAGTGCCTAAGTTCTTCCAGGTCGCATGGACTGATTCTGCTCTGACAATAGTGGGCAAAATTTAATCATGACTCCAATTGCCTCCAGGGGTATGGATGTATTTTGTATTTTTTAAACAAACAAACCAGAGTCCAGTGTTCTTTATTGTGTTCATTTATCACCCATTACAAAACAAAAGACACGGATAATGAATAGTAATGAACAGCAATGTATTTAAGTTTTTTACTCCTAGTCTCAAGTCTCTACCTTAAAGTCTTAAGTCAAGTCTCAAGTCTTTGCAAGATACTTTCAAGTCAAGACTCAAGTCAGGGACCCAACTTTATACCCCAACTTATATTCCAGAATTTCTGGACAGAGTCAAATAGAGTCATTTTTAACAATTTAAGCAGAGTTGCCCCTCCACATTCACAATTTTTCATCTGCAGCTTCAGAAGTGGGTACTAGGATCCTTCTTAGTTCCTATTCCCTAGGCTGGAGGCTTTTGTGTCAATGGGCACAAAAATGGGCAATGTAGCTTCTGAAGTGGGAAATGGGATCCTTCTTACTCCCTATTACTGGAGCTTCATGAGCTTTAGAAGGAAGGATTCTTCCCCCTCAAGCCTATTGCCTAAGACATTTGCTGTTCCCCTGTGAGAAGCACCACCCTGTGAATCCAGGGTAAGGATTGCCTTCTGCTCTTTAAGCAAAGTTTTAGAAGGCTTCTCCAATATGAAGCAGAAACAGGCTGCTGAGCAAACCTCAATCCTGCCTCAAGCCCCTTGCCTAACCTGTTTGCTGGTCCCCTCCAAGAAATGCACCCCTACTTTGGGCTTGAGACAGTACATCATGTGATCTGTAGGCAAAGAGAGATGGAAGTGTTGTTCAAAGTTGTAAGGTTTCTGGATGAGTATGTTATGCTACTGAATCAAGGACAGCAAGTTGGTCACCAAAAATATACAAGTCACAAGTTGAGTCAAGTCAGTGCATCATTTATTGCTGAGTCAAGTCCAAGTCACTGAAGTGACTTAAGTCCAACTTGAGTCCAAGTCAACTGACTTGAGTCAATGTCACTGGTAATGAATGAGTTTATTTTTATAATCCAACACATTCTCATGTTTAATAGCAAAAGACTTCTACTGGTGATTGTGGAGTGTAATTCAGTTGTTGCAGTTTCACTCATTGGTGAGAGTGTCACAGCCTTGATTCTGCAATCCTTGTCAGAGCCTCATTCACTGATGGGATGAGGTAGAAAATTCATCCTCCTTTTGTCCTGATAGAAAGCTGAATGGATTTCCTTCAACCTATCTGGCTGTTGGCTGTTAAAGTGGACTGGGAAGGATTAGACTAGGAGATATTACTTAGTTTCACATACCTAAGTAGCCAATGTAGAATATTGGTAGCTATTATGATCCCATCTTTTCCCCAAAATAGGGAGCCAAGATGGCTTACCAAGTATCATCGTCGTTGTCGTCGTCATCATCAGTCCTTTGCCTGCTGACAGAAGGGCAGCAAGGGGGGGGGGGTCATTCTAAAGTCCATGGGAACAGAACTGCACCATCTAGAGGCAACCACTGAAAATGTGCTATGTCATATCCCAACCAACTATGCCTATGAAGGTGGCAGGAATAATAGAAGAGCCTCTTCTTAGGATATCAGGGCCTGGGCAGGCTCATAAGGGGAGATAGGTTTGCCAGATACCCTGGACCTGTGCTGTATAGGGCTTTATAGGTCATAACCAGCACTTTGAAGTATATTGGGAAACAGACTGTCAGCCAGTGGAATTGTTGTAGCAAGGGAACTGTATGGATCCCAATTTATACTCCAGATGAATAGCTTTGCACCATCTGAAGTTTCCAAACATTCTTCAAAGGCACCCCAAACAAAGTACATTACAATAGTCCAAACAGAATGTAATTAAGGCATGTACCATCATGATCATATCAAGCCTTTCAAAGAACTTACACACACACACACACACACACACAGAGAGAGAGAGAGAGAGAGAGAGAGAGAGAGAAGGAGAAGGAAAAGGAGAGAGAGGGTGGGAGGGAGGGGGAGCACTAGGAGAATCCAGATAGTTTGCAGGGGGTCATGGGCTGCAGAACCAGCCTTGGTGGCTACATATGACTTCAAAGCTATCTTTTGCTGACTGCTGTCCTAATTCAACATTCAACTGAAATCTACACTGACTCTGTTTCTATTTTTGCATATTTGGTAAACTTTGTACAGTCCTCTTGACCAAGAAGCTTATTAAGGTGTTAAAAATAAGATTATTTCACAGAAAGCATGTCATTATAACTGCTTTCTTAGTTCATGAAACTGAATACATACGATTTCCACTTCATATACCGAAGTAAGATCATTCACAATAATTGCACTAATGTGATAACCATCTAGTTCTAAGATGGAAAGCTGATGGGCAGTTGCTTCACAAGAGTCCTTTTCATCAAGCTATTGAATTTGGCTCAAACGGTGGTGATTATTTTTCCAAATGAACACAAAATCTCTAAAACATATGGCAGGTCTGATTAACATGTAAAGAAAAACATATACAGCAACTCAAGATATTAAGGGATGTTGCCTTAAATGAACATGATAATTAAAATTTAAAATCCACTTTCTACATTACCAGTGGGAGAGGGAAGTTGGATGTATCCTGTAAAGAGAAACCTGTTTCAAAAATACCACCAATCATATAACTAAGCATTCTAGGCTATTACAAGAATTAAAGCTGAGTATGATGCTGTCAATATTTCAGCAATGAGTCTGCTTAGTAGATTTTTACTTCTAAGTAAGGATATTTCTGAATTAGCAGTGGGAAATTTGGGCACCACAGTTTAAGAAGGACATGGACAAATGGGAACATATCCAGAAGTAGGCAACCAAGATGGCAGACAGCCTGGAAATTCACCTTTATGAAGAATAGTGAATGTATTTGGGTGTGTTTATCTTAAAGAAGGGAAGATTGAAAAGTGATACAATGGCCATCTTGAAATACACGAAAGGCTGGCACATGTAAGATGAAGCTAATTAATTTTTGATTAGAAAAAGTTAATATTACTATTGTAGTATCTATTCAACAATGAAATAGGCTTCCCTGGAAAAAGATGAATTCTCATTCACTGGAGATTCTTAAAAAGAGGTTGGATGGCTATCTGTGAGGGATGCATTAGGTGTGGTTTTCCTCCATCAGAAGCATGATGTATGAGATGACCTTTGGATAACCTTCAGTTCTATGTCCCTTTCTATGTATAAATTGGAACAAAAGTTTAAAAGCAAATTTGACTAGCTGAAGTGTATCAAGGGAATGTGGGAGTAAGATGTTTTTTCTGATCCAACGATTTAAACTGATTGGTTCCTTTGGCAAGTAGTAACTAAAGATTTTAAATAATTCCATGTGCACGTACATTGCATGTTTCCTTCTGAAAATAAAAGGTCCTAAGATATTTAAATTTAGATATCTAATGAGGGAGAAGATGCATGCTCAAAAAATATAAACAGATCAAAAATTTATTTATTTATTTATTTATTTAATCAATCTATACTCCATCTTTCCACAGAAAAGGCCTTCAAATTAGATAAACAATTTTAAAAGCACCGACTTCATTGTTCCTTCTATTACAAAGGTGTTTTCCTATATGTTTCTTAGAGAGTGTAGCTGTTTTACCCAAGTAAACATTTTGAAATTAGCACTGTTGCTGTTGTTTGTTCTTCTTGGATGCCTTGTGTTCTTTAAAAAAAAATACTCATGGTATCTGACAGAAATATAAACAAAACAATATGTAAAATAAAATAGCACCACCCTAGCACTAGAGAAATTAGTTACAGGTATAACTAATTGGCTTAAGGGTTATATTTAAATATTGGTCAATCGCATCTCACCAAATGCAAAGAAATGTCTTAACTTAGTGCTGAAAAAACACCTGTGGAATGCTCTCCCCAGAGAGGTCAGTCAGGACCAAGTATATCTTCCTGGGTAGACCATTCCACAGCAGGGCTAGCCTAAACCAAAACAGTCTTCTGCTTCATCACCACTCTCTGAACCCAACTTGGAGGAAGTATTTGCAGAAAGGCTTCAGATCCTGAACTCAGGGTATGGACAGGAGAAGTGTTCTGTAAAGTATTGGGCTCTGAATTGGGCCTGGAAAAGTAACTCAGCTAGTGTCATATGACCAGAGCTTGTGATCTCCATGATTACTCTGCTGCTATGTTCAGCACTAGCTGCATTTTTGGAACCATCTTCAAAGACAGCACCACATCTAGTGTGTTAGAGTCTCATAATCAGATCATAACATAGATCACTGAAAAGAGGTTATCCCCATCCAGATAAATATGTGCATGAATTGCCAACTGAAACTGGTACAAAACACCTCACACTACTGAGGCCATCTATGCAAGAAATGGCCCAGGAGCCCAGGAGTGTTTTTTTAAAAAAATCAAGATGGTAAAATATATTAATGAGGAAGAACCCACAAGATAGAAGAGACTGCAACCATTTGCTTTTACCAGACCTACTGAGAAGTTCAAGATTCTTTCCATTCCCTGCTGAGTTAATTGAGTCCAAACTAATTTTTGCGATTTGAACTCAGTTTGGGGCAACTGAAGTAAACAGGACAAAGGGAGAAAATGAAAAGAGGAGAAAGAAACCAGGACATTTTAAAAACAGTTAAAAAAGTAGGATGACAGAGAATTAATTAAGACTGTCTTTGCCAAATGGATGCATCACAAAAGGTAGGGCTGCCCTTGTCTTGCAGACATACAAGATGACTACTTCAAGCAGCAGTTTGTGGAAGAGAAAAATGAAGGCAGGAATTGGAGTCTGTATGATGCAACACGACTTTTTATAGCATTGATTTTAATGTAGGCAAAATGATTTGGGCTCTGTGGCGGTAGCAAAATGACTTGAGAACATTCTGAGATAAAAGAGGAGAGAGAAAAAGAAAAGAAAAATACCACTAAGCAGAATTGTGATGATCTGCAGTGAAATTTGGCCAAACGTGTTGTTTCTGCAATCTGTGGCATTCAGCTGACAATGAGCCTTAATTTGCGCTTAGAGATTTTCACTGGTGTGTGGACAAAGTCCTGTGTTTGGCAGTTAACATTTGTTCAGTTGAAAGGGGAACTGTAATCTGGCAAACATATGTAATACTACAAATGGCTAACATTTCAGAGGCTGAGGAAATTAATCCTAGATGTGTCCTGCAGTGGACAAATACCTCATTCCATTTCTTTTCTGTATTGTGACTGTTCACTTACTTCACCAACAAGACTTCAGCTGCCTTTTTTTTTTCAAATTATATTTTGACACCCAGTGTGTTGCTTTCACAACAAACTGTTCTGCATCTACTACAAAGATGTAGAACAGAAGACCTGAGGTGATTGCTGTCACTTCAACATCTTGTCAATTCTGAAATCTGGCTGAAATTAGACAACAACCAGGGCAAATGCGGGGAAAGACAAATATGGAAAGAGAATGTCATGGTTTCTTCAGTAGCAGTACTCCCTGAACCTAAGCTTGACATTTTTAACATAATTTTCCAGGCTAACTGGGAATATCGAGGCTGACAGTTATTTGAATCACACAGCTCATGTTCGAGAACATGAACTAAATGGCCAGAAATGTGGAGTGTTCCCTCCCTCTAGTAGATGAGGATGCAATCAGCAAATCTGACTGACATGTGAGAGAATTGTTAAAGTACTTTTGAGACTACCAGACTTTCATGGACCCATGTCATGGACCTGGGACCCTTATCCCATTCACTGCTGACTTCTGCCCTTGAATAGGAGATGGAAACTCCCTGGGCTCCACTAATTAAATGTTGCCACAACTCGCTGAATTAAAATCCTTTCTTAGTAGCACAGTGGGATGCCACAAGCCACCAGTCCTTAAGCTTAGAAATCCCTTTCCTTCCCCCACCCCCTCTGGGATAGAGGAGAGGCTGACACAGGAGTGCGTATGTGTGTGTAAGACAGAGGGAACTAGCAGGGGAGGCTGTGTACTCTTGTATATGTGTGTAAGAGCTGAGTGCCCACAACCAGCACACCACCAGCCCCCTAGCACTACCACTAGACTGCCCCTGGCCATCTATCTGCCTCTGCAGCCTGAGCTCCCCAATTGCCACTGCCTAGAAACCATTTTGACTTGTGGACAAAATAGCAGCCAATCCCTGTATTAGATTGTCCAATGATATTATTTATAAGTTGGATCCTTACTGTATGGAAAGCCATCCCTTACCCAAAGAAGGATATTAATCAGACCCATTATCTTATTTTCTGCATGGCTTTTACTGGCACTCTTCAATATGAATTGACTGGACAGGTCATTAAAATCTTGGGGAGGGGCAGCAGGGGGCCTGGCATTTCTAAATTTTGCTCCTGTAATATTGCTAAGAGGGTTATCCCTATAACATCACAAGGTATGTCCCCTGTGACATTGCTAGGAGCTATCCCTAGGTCTCATATTTGGGCCCTATAATGTCAGAGCCTGGTATGCTTTTGATCTGGTAACTGTCACTAATCATGATGGCCAAATATTGCCTCTTTTAATACAGGCAGTACATCTTTTTACATCAGTTGCTGCGCAATCCAAGCAAGAAGGTGCCCTTGAACTCAAAGCCTGCATCTGGCTGGACACTATGCAAACAGACGGCTAGACTAGGTCACCCTCCTCTGTAATAATGTTTCCAGAAAAAAACATAGGATGCAGATAAAAACTGTATTATCTGCCTCCCACTAAACAAGCTTAAGCAGCAACATAAAGAACTTGCTTTGTTTCTTTACTTAGGCCATTATTTCCTTTGCTCTTGTCTGGCATAGATTTGTAAAACACTTTTACATGTATATATGGTTTTCTGATTCTAGAGCAATGAAGTGAAAAAATGTGTGCATCCATTTCTAGTTTTGCCTTTTTTGTTTTCTTTGCACTTCTTTGAGATTAAATTCTTTTAAAAGGAGAGTGAAACATAAAGATTCTCTTCCTCTACACCTCCTTTAAGAATTCCTTTGCAACTTCTGCTGCCGTAGGTTTCATGAAGTCTTTCCTGCTGAAATGTCATGCTGGCTAGAATTCAGCAGCAAATAAATATTGCTGTCCTCACTAATTTGAAACAGTATGATTTTTAAACCTTTAGCTGCAGGAGATTTATTAAGATTGCCGTTTTCATCACCCTCCATCCAGTCCATCAAGGCAGGTCAAAGCTGCATAAAGCATTTTCTTAAAAGTCCCCATGATTTCCATTTCTTTAAACTGCCTAAGAGAGAATTGCATCTGGGGCCTAAGCTTGAAAGAAAGGTATTATGCACCCCTTGTTAAAAGAAAAAGTTTTAATCTGACATCAATTATTTGTTGAAGGAAGAACTTTTGTATGGGTTATTGAATTCTGTTTGCAAACAGAAAATACTCTTGTAAACAGCCATTTTTGCTGCATTTTCCATTACTACTGTGATCTGTGTTTTTAATCATTCTGTTCCTGGGAGAAGGATTATGAAGAAAGTCTCTTTTAAAAAAAATGTATGTGTTATTATAATTCTCTCTATAGACCTGCTTGCTTTAAAATTTTGTTTAGATAAAGGGGATTCAACTGATTACACCTTTCTTTTCTTGAAATGAACGTTAGGTTTCTGCACAGTAAAAGGACACACTCAGATAACGGTTTGACAATATACGAAACCAGTGTTATTACTCTATGGGACTTGTGCTACAGCCTTACCGCTGTATGACCAGCAACAAATCCAGACTCTTTCAATACCTGAGCAAGAAGATAAAGCACTGCCTTTTGTCTTCATCTTTGCAACTGTTTCACTCCCCCACACACACCTCACAACCTTTTCTAAGGATTTAGTTTTGGTGCCTTGGTTGACCGTAGAAAAATGGTTTCCTAGAGCTTTGGCTATGTTCCAGCCTGCTGGGAAAGGACAAAGTGTTTCCAGAGGGAGATAAGAAATTGCCCTCAGATCTTTTCAAACTCTTGCACCCATTTTGTGGTGAAGGGTTAATGTCTGCCCCCTATGAGCCTGAAAGGATCCAGGCTACTCTTCATTTTCCTTAACTTTTCTGCCTTTTCCCTCCCAAACCAAGACTCAAGGCAGCTTACAAACTAAAACAAACACAATATAGCTAAAACATGTAAAAGGTTAACATTAAAATATAATTAAGTTTAAAACATACCGTTAACGGTAAAGAAGTTCAAAAACATCACTGCTATAAGCAATGCAGAATGTCCTTTCCTTAAAAGTCCTTTCCTTAAAAACAAAGAATTTTTGAAAGTTTTTCAAAACAAGAGGAAAAAGGACTTTGAGTAAATCAAAGGACTTAAAGAGCCCAAAAAGGGAGGCAGGAAAAGTGGCAGCAGAAAAAGCAGTTGCCACCTGTGCACACCACACCCTGCAGCCTGCTCCTCCTCTTGTTTGATTCTGGAATGGTGTCTAGAAGAAGGAGCCACACAGAGGGAAGCTGTGCTTGTTGCTGCTCCTCAATCCTGGCGTGGCTGTCCCACTCTTTCTAATGGCTAGACCAGCCCTCTGACCTTGCTCAATGACTGAGGTCACTGATCAGTGTCTCTATTCAAAAATAAAATAAAGCTAAACCCAGCAGCTTCAGTGATGATATGCTAGTTGGGGTCTATATCTAATTGTTACTCTCAGCTACTCTGGCTTATGTAAATTCTATGGATTCAAGGGTGTCCTCCAATAGGGAAGAACATTTGGGTTTTGGCCAGGGAAATGTAAATTTAGGGGTCTATCACACAGTACAATTCAAGAACTATGATTCCATTTTAACAGCCATAGCTGCATCTTGTGGAATCCTGAGGTTTGGAATTTGGTGAGGCACCACACTAGAGCCAGCATTGTGTAGTGTGTTGGACTACAAACTTGGAAATCAGGGTTCACTTCCCTGCTCAGCCACGGAAACCCCATGGGTGATATTAGGGCCTTTCCACACTATACTGTTATAATGCTATTATTCTACTTTGAACATCCTGTGGAATCCTGGTGTTTGCAGTTTAGGGAGGGACATTTAGAATTCTCAACCAGAGAGGACTTTGGCCTCAGTAAACTACAAACCCCAGAATTCCACAGGATGTTGAAAGTGAAATAATAGCACCATAACAGTATAGTGCAGAAAGACCCTTAGACTCATTACATACTCTCAGCCTCAGAAAACCCCATGATAGGTTCATCTTAGGGTTTTCATAAACCAGAAATGTCTTGAAGGCACACAACAACAACAACAACAACAACAACAACAACAACAGCCACATTAGAGGTCTTTGGCTGAGAAGTCTAAGCACTCCTCCCCTAAACTGCAATCACAGGATTCCATAGGATGTCACCATGGTGGTTAAAGTGTAATCATAGTGTTCTAATTGTGTAGCATGAAAGAGCCCTTAGACTCTGGTCTGAGTGGCCTTTAGAGCGTAATATGTATTATAACAAAAATCTCATCAGCCAGCCTTAGTATGATTGGGAGTCTCTGTTAAGTTGAGGCCTGGATCACTCATCCAAAATCTTTATCTGATGTCAATAATAATGGTGAATTCGTTCACTGCCCAAACACTAAGATCCTCATTGAGGCACTTCTCTTTAACCCACTCCCTTCACAGGCGTGTTTGGTTGGAACTTGGGTGAGAGATTTCTCCATGGCTTGCTCTGAAGCTTTGGAGCTCCCACCCTAGGGAGGTTGGGAAGGTTCCATCTTTGCTGCCTTTTCAGTGGAAGCTATAAACCTTTCTATTCCAGCAAGCTATTGAGAATTTATTGTTAACAACATAAAGGCTTTTCATGATGCCGACCTGTTTTTAATCCTTGTTTTAAAGTAACGTTTTTAATGGTTTTAATTCTAATGTTAATTAAGTGCTTTTAAATCTTAACCTTGTATGTCTTTAAGTATATATGTTTTATTTTAATCTTCTGTCTTGAGTTCTAGCTTGGGAAAAAAGTGTGATATAAAGTGGAAGATGGGTGGGTGGATGGATGGATGAAAGATTTGAGCATTTCAGGAAACAAATAGGGCATGAAAAGTTGTATTCTTTGGGCAAGCAAAACAGATTTCTCCCACACACCCAAAAGGCCTTGCATTCCATGGAGAAAGCTAGAATCCTTTTTTGTTAACATGTCCCATTATGGTAGCCATTTTAAAAGCTACCCTGCTATTGGTCTGGAAGCCACACTGCATGGAAAGAAAAGCTAAAAGAAATGTACACGTATGACCGTCATAAAAGATACAGAAGGTCTTGCTTCTGTCCCTTTCACTAACTTCTCTCCAACTCTCCACACACATTCCTGCTCATTGTATGCTTATTTACGAAAGGTTTTCTACAAATTCCTCTGTCTCATATTTCAGCATACCTTTCCTCTTCCTTCCGCTCCCCTCTAAGTCAAACCTACACAAAATCAGGGAGGGTGAGGACAAGGAGATGTCTTTAGGCATGAACCTCCCGCGTGCTCACAGTATGTGCTTTTTGAGGCTGAGGTTGTCTGTGAGGGTCCCTCCAAGTTTTAAAATCCAAGAGAGGTGCTTGAACGCACCTAAAGTGCCTTGCATTCCCATAAACTGGGGATGATTGAAAGAGATCCATGGAAATGCCAGTTTCAACAATCTAAAAGGTGTTTCTTATGCTGAATAACAACAGTTAATTTGGAAGTATGTTCTTCTATTTTATTTTTATTTTTATTTACTCTGTAAAAATTGTGAATCCTTGTGTTTGCAGACTAAAGGCCTACTTGTTTAGAACATGTTTTTATTCCCTAACAGGAAAGTAGGCTCCTGACAGGGAATAAACACAACTTCTAAATGGGCAGGGTCCTCTGCCCAGTTGAAATCTTTATGGGAGAAAACACAAAATTTGGTTTGCCATGAATGGCAGTGAGGGAAGTGAATTTCAAGTGTCTGTGTGTATGTGTGTGCATGTGTGAGAGAAAGACACACATAAAGCAGAAAGTAAAATGGGATTACTGAACATTCCCTTTCAGAATTAATTTTTGCTTCAGATTGCAATCCATTCCACATATCCTCCAATATTTCAAATTTTGCAGACAGAGATATTTTATTGGGAATGTATTCTCGAACATTACACAGACTGAGACATGTGTGGCCAAGAACCATTAGAGTGTCATCAAGATGGCAAATATATACAAGCTAGAAGAGGCTACCCAGGTTTGCTTTTGCCTAAGTCTACTGGGAAGAGCAAGATTCAATTTCTTCCTCTCCCCACTTCTCTGCTGAGTTAATTGAGTGCAAATTACTTTTGCACTTTGAATACAGTTTGCAGCAAATGAAGTAAGCTGAGATCAGTCACATAGGGACAGGGGTGTGGAGGATGTGGTTCGCCCTGGGCGGCAATGTTTTTGGGGTGTCCTGGCCTGTAGCCACACCCCCACGTGCCCTGGCCACACCCATGTGTCCCCTGGCCATGCCCCCATGCACTGCAGCCATGCCGCATGTGCCGTAGTTCCTCCCACCTCCCACCCACCCCCCACACACTCCAAGCTCTGCCACTGGCTGAGCTCAAAACAGGGGAAATGTGAGGAGGAAAGAGAAACCGGAACATTTTAAAAAACAGTTGAAGAAGTGAGATGGCAGATGGTTAATCGGGACTGTCCCTGCCAGATCTGGACATCTGAAGACTATGATCCTACTTCCATTCAAACATGTATAGGATTGCACTTTCAGAAAAAAAAAGCAATTTCACTCTAAAGGTGGGGCACCCTATGAACATTGTCAGCACATTCGCCTCAACTCAGACATATATTGGCAGCCGGAAAATTGCCTTTAAAGTAGTGTAATGTGGTTCTTCTGTGTTTTTCCAGACAACAGTCTATTTTTCACATTCTGCACTTGATATATCTTCTGTATCACCCTCAAGGGCAGTCCCAGGCTCTGAAGTCTTCCACGTTTGGTCAGACAAGTTCAGTGACTGCACAATCCCATTGATTCCAAGGCACACAAATTCAACTGTGCCAATATCTCAGTTACCAGCACAATTCTGTATAGCCTTATGAGGCTGCCATTAGGTGCTTCTGCATAACCCAGTCTGATTACAGTTAGAATCCAAAGGAAGACAAAAGCCCTGTCTATTTAGCTAAGGTGCACAGATAAAAAGACAATACAGAAATGATCTGAAGGTAGGGTTGTGAAGTCTACTCCAGACCCTGAGAGTTCGGGGCCAGAACTGGAGGCAGAGGGATGACCAGACAGGTCCTGGTTAGGTCATTGAGCATAATAAATTAAATATCAGTCACGGTTACACAGAGTATGCCATTCAAATTTGTAAAAAATAGCCATCAAAATCCTGTTGGAGTCTTACATCCTTGAAAGGGGACTTACATCTGTAGAAATTAGAATTGTGGAATTGTGTAATCTCCATATCCAATAGAGGACTGCTGTAACATTACTATGTAGCAAAGCTGGCAAAGTGGCCAATGCACATTGGTTTGCAATGCACAGCAGTGTGCAATGTGCATTAGTGCACATTGCACACCAATGCACATCATGCACCAGTGTGGATCAGGTGCTCTTGCCAGTGTCTGTTATGCATATTTACAATTTAGTAAAGATGTCTCTTATCATGTCTGCTACATATGCTACATGGCTGGGTATAAGCAAAATGATGTAATATAGCAGACTGTTCTGGTGATCAAGTGTAACAAATTTGGAAAACACACACACACACACACAGATACATACACAAAATTCTCAAGGCAGCATTTTTGTCCTGAGATTTCCCTCTTCACCCTGAGGGATAGAGTAGAGGGGCCAGACCCTGAGATATGGGAAGCCTATCTGAGGAAGAGGTGGAAAGGATGTATTTGGCTGCTTGGTGTTCTGGACATTGGCACCAAATTATAATAAAATAAAATTTGAACCAAACCCATCTCCTTTCTTCCTTTTTAGCTATATAAGATATGCATACACATTGACCATAGCATTGCAGCTGTTGCATCCCTATATAATGGGAGGCAAATGAAGGGCAAAATTTCCATAAAAATTGTATGAATTTAATTAATTAATATGCCTATAGTATAGGCATGTTTGTGATTATTTAAGTGCAAATAGAATACAATTCCTGCACCTGCACCTGACTCCACGTTAGGATTCACTTGCCCGTCTACTTTTAGAATCTGCATCACAATTGACTTTGCAGACTTTGGCAGGAAAAAGTGGCAGGATTTCCAGCAGAAGCATTCACAGCAGGCAACTGTCAAGCCTTTTTTTGGAGACAGCTAGCGAAAGAGAACCCATCACCTGTCTAGGCAATTGGTTCCATTGCCAAACTGCTCTTATTGTCTAGAAGTTCTTTCTCATGTTCAATTGAAATCTATCCTTTCATAACTTAAAACCATCAGAACAAGTTTTACTGTTGGAGTCAGCAAAGAACAAGCTTCCTCTGTGCAGCAACTCTCGGAGTAAAAGAATGTGATCATGTCATCTCCCAGTCTTCTCTTCACCAAGCTGAACAGGCTTTCCTCATGTGTTTTGTTCTCCGTACCTCTTACCATCCTTACTGTTTTTATCCAAACCCACTCCAGTTTGTCTACCTCCTTAAAAATGAAGCATCTAGAACAAAATGCAGTACTCCAAATGAGACCTGGCCAGCACAGAGTATAGTAGGACTTCTACTTTCCTTCACTTTGAAATTATACTTCTATTAATGCAGACTAAAATCTCAGTTGCCTTCTTTGCTGCAGCATCACGCTGCTGGCTCATGTTCATTAATCCCAAGGACCTTTTCACATGTGCTGCTAAACCAAGTATCCCCCATCCTATATCTGTGCATTTGGTTTTTGTTGCCTAAATATAGAGTTTGGCATTAGTCAGTGTTGATTATTGATTTTAGCCCAATTTTCCAGTTGATAAACTGGAAAATTGGGCTGAAATCAATAATCAACACTGACTAATGCCAAACTCTATATTTAGGCAACAAAAACCAAATCTTGATAATCCTTTTGAATTCTTGTCCTATCTTCCCACATGTTAGATATCCTTCCCATTTTAGTATCTTCCACAAATTTGATAAAGTATTCTGCTCCATCACGTCGTCTAAGTCATTGATAAAAACATAATGCAAAACAGTTTCATTTATCGACACACTAGTCAGAGACAGTACTATTTTTTAAAATCTTTTTCTAGCAAATGCATCTGCTGTAGAAACAGTGCTCTTGCTTACATGTTCTACTCTGAGCCCAGTACAACCAACAAATTGAATTCCATCTGCTAAGCAAAAGCTGGCTGGCCTGTTTCCAGGCCATCACTCTGTCCTGCCTGCTTCTGCAAAGGCCAAGTTCAGCAGCTTGGAGGCAGCTTTTCCTAGACAAATTTCTTTTTTCATGTCCCACTATACACAGAGTTGGATTTAGGGGATATCTGTTTGTAGCATGTCCAGCATAGTTTTGCATATGTTTTTCCAGAACCTCTGGATTGGCAGACAACACAAAAACATGTGCATGCTATTTCCCAGTTCCTTATCACACTGCCAGCAATATCTTGGGACAACTCCAAAGAACGTTAAGTACCATGGCAATGTAAGACCAGTGTGTCTATTTAGAGTTGATAGCTTTCAGAAAGGATTTGCTTCACTTCAATCTCCATGCATTTTTTAGTACATTTAATGTGGAATGGGTGACTGATATTTTTTTTTTTTCAGAAAAAGACTTATCCTTGTATTTTAGCCTTCAGAAGGATCCCAAAAGACTTTGTGATGCTATTTCTACAGTTTATATGTTTTCAGCATTTTCTTTTGCTTGCTGACTGTATGTAGAAATTAAAGCAGTAGTCCTATTTATCTATCCATCTATCACCTATAAATTGCAAAGCATATACATATCATGCACAGTCCTTTCTGATTTTCACACACTTGCCCGGGTGTCCAACAATCTCTGGGCACAGACTTTGCTTCCACAAGGAACATAGGTATGTTGAGTACTTGGGTCCTAATGCGTAGGCAGCTAGAAAACTCGTTGTACATTCCAGTTCATTATCACCTTCTTAGTAGTGGTCAAGCAAGGTCAATGTCTGGCTGGCTCAATTCAGAACCAGGCTGGATTTACACCATGAGCATTCTCAGTTCTCTCTCTGTCTCTGTCTGTCTGTCTCTCTCTCTCTCTGTGCATGTGTGTGTTTTGCAAGGCAAACTAGCATTCTGTCCAAACAGGGATTGTACAAGCTGAACCGATTCTGAATCAAAAACTTGGAAGACTTCTCTTCAGGCTTATCATATTCAGTCATGTGCTTTCATCACACCACATGGATCCATGGCAGGATATTCCTCCCTCACCCCAAATCATTTGGTTGTATATGTATCACTGATTTTGAGTGCTTAGTTTTGAATTCAAAACTAAATGTGCATGCCCAGAATCTCAATTCACATACCGATCTGGAGGGGGAAAAAGGTAGGGAAAGTGCTATCTTTGCAATACAATTTCATATTCCACAAATTTCCATTATCCTTCTAACAGATAGAAGGGATTGACTGTAAAGGTGCAAAACTGAAAAGGAAATAAGAAATGTCCATCTCTGTCATTGTTTCGTGTGTTGTTTGTTTCCCAGTCCTGCATGTGCATACTCTAATAAGGAAAGTAGTCTTAAGTTGCTCCAGAAAATGCTTACACAGGCTGAGCAGTTTAAATTCTGCACTAACAACCTGGTGAACCAGAGCATCTGATTTACTGCAGGCTGAAATGGAGAAATCAATAGCCAAACAGATTTCCCATAATGCTTAGTTGTTTTGTTTTCCCTAATTGAATGGCTTTAAAATAAAATTAACTGTTTGTCCATTTACATTTTAACAGGAACCTGACAAGAGACAACCTCTTAATGGACCAAAGGCCAGATTTCAGATCAGCTCCAATGACTTTCTGACCTCCTAGGTTTCTTCAGTAAAGGTGGATTTGTAGAACATTTGGTACATAAAGATAAGCTTCTTCCTACGATATTTCTCTTGCTCACAACAGTTAGGACACCAGAGTTTGTAGCATACTGAAGGAGGCATGTTAATAATAGAGATCGTTACTGGATTCCTTTATCTCTTCTTAGTATAGTGCATAGTAAGAGCACCCTCAGTGTATATGGAAAAGTAACATCAGTATATGGCTTAGCTTAGTGTCTGAAGGCCTGGGGCAAAGAAATACAAATAGTTCCTCCAGGCACACCAGCTTATCTGTCAGGGCAGGTTCTGAGGGCAGAGGAGGCAGCAGCAGGGGACTTCTGATTGGTCGTGTTACCTCAAAACATGGGTCCACCCGCTATGCCAGTGCCTCCATGAAAAAATGGGGAATATTAGCTCAAAGAGGAGGCCTGCAAAAGGGGGATAAACTTTATAAACTTACAAGAGCTTTTATACCTATGTCTACTGGTACTAGTGCAGGAAAGAACAAGCTGGAGATCCAAAGGGAAGCTTATTTGTTTTATTGGGGAATTGCAATCACACACACACACACACACACACACACACACGATTCATGCAGTCTCACAATCACAGAAGGCTTACTGAAGGAAAATGGAGGAAGGTGTTGGATAGCAAGATTTTCAGAGCAAAGTGGGTGATCTTTATCAATCCAGAGATCAGTGACGAAGCAGTGTTCTGGCTTAGACACAGGATAGTACACAAATGGACATTGGAGTGGCGAAGTGGTGACCAGCAACCAGCGCACTGCAAGTTGGTTAGCCCAAAACTGGGCTTTAGATACTCTTTTTCTGTCTGGAAGGCAAAGGTGCTAATGACTCTCTGGCAGAGTAAACAATGGAGTCCAGGGGGTGAACAATAGGATCTGGAATGGACTAATGGTCTTAGCATTAGGTGAGAAAGGGCTATTGGTATTACCCATAGCTCTTTATGGCTATGCCTTGAGGTCTTTCCTGACCTGATTTTATAATGCTGCATGTGTGTGGCCGGCTTTTCCTCTTAGCCAGAATGGTCATGCAGCCATAGCAGAGTGTAATTTATATTTTTGATAATTAATATTTGCCCATTGTATATATATTGTCAATTAAACCATATCAAAGTGTGGGGGTGTAGGGCCTACTGACAATGGTAGGCCAGATGGAATGCCTTTCCCAGTCCAAAGACTCATCAATAAATGAATCAGGGCTATTCTGACAGGAAAGTCTGGAAGTTTTGCTTTCTCCAGCATTCATTTTTAAAGCATCAGGTTTTCTTGCATTCTAGATATGCAGTCTGGAAATATTGCTAAGTTCCTCAAAAATGATCTGAAACAAGAATCTCTTCTTTTAGCATAGACAAAATTCAATTGGCACAGATATTCCCTCAAGCAGAAAAATACATTGTACTTTGGGTTGTTTGGTGAAATACAGGACAGAGCTCCTGCACATTTAATGGTTGTGCAGAAAAGGAAATATCATCTTCTGAAATTGCATCTTCTGCACAACTGTTAAAGGTACAGGAGCCATGCTTCATATTTCACCTGGCAACCTTAGCTGTACCTATCTGCCATAAAGGTAGGATGAGGAGTCTCTCAGACAATAAAAGGTGGTAAGACACATTAAATATTAATATGGTTGCATACACAAGTATTTAAACTTGGACAGTCCTGGGAAAGGATGGATGGATTTCAGTTTCTCAAACATTCAAAGTTTTTCTTTCAATCTCATGGTCTTTCCATGCTAATTTCCATTTCAGTGTGTGTGTGTGTGTGTGTGTGTGTAAATTGTTTTCAAAAGCCAACTGAAATGAAATTATCACTCAACATTAACTTTATGCAAACTGGCCTTTTCCATCTCCAATAGCGCCATCTTCCTGGGTTTGCTGTGCTTTGTTGGACTTCCTTTTCCCAACGTCATTCTCTAGCTTCTACAGATCCATTTGTCTGTAGCAGGGTTTCTCAACCAGGGTTCTCTGGAACCCCAGGTTCTGTAAGAGGGATTCTGTAGAGAAAAAAAAAATCATGATTTTTTTTTTTAAAAAAATTGAGCTGTAGATATAATAATTTCAGGCAAAGGTTCCCTGAAATCCAAAAATTATTTCAAGGTTTCTTCAGGGAAAAAAGAAAGAGCTGAGAAATGCTTGTCCATAACCGTATTCAGGTACATGATGGTGTTAATCTAAATGTACAAAGAGAAGGAAAGGGCCAGCACTGCCCTCTTTCTCATCACTTCCTACATGTGAAGAATGGCAGGCTGAAGAAAGGAGCCTTCATTATATATGATGAGTCTGTCCTCTTCAGAATCATTGTTCTCCTCGTGAGCAGGACAACAGAAATACTGAGAAAGGTGGTGGTGGTGGGATCTAGTAAACCTCACTGCCTGCCTATTCAATCAAGGTGTTTTAAAGAACCACTGAACAGGGCTTACCATTTCCATCCACAGTTCATCTTCACTGCTCTATGATGAGGAATTGACAACAGGATACTTTATCCACATTACAAGAATGTATGGATGAAATGGTGTTCAGAAGCATGCTAAATGTGTTGTTGTTCCTTCAAGACTGGAATTTTCATATTTTTACAGAAGGAGTGTTATTTTCTTCCTAGAACCATCAGTTCCCAATTTGTGCTCTTGTTCAAAGGAATCTTTTACATAACTATCTGTATTCAGTAACCATACTGTCTTTCCTTTCTCATCCCTAATTCCCTATTTCCATTCTGAGCATCCTTTGCCAGATCCCTGGGGAAGTAATGAAGTCAAGTACCTGCTTCTCTCAGAGCCAAGCTAGATTTTTATCACAAGTTTTGGTTTTCATGTCATATTGTATATGTTGCATGAGGGACAATCTTTCACTGACCAGGTAAGTGTATTGTGCAGAAAATAATTCCATCCAGATTAAATGCAACAGTTCAGGCAGAATAGGGCAAAAGTTCCCCAAAGGTGGGTTTTTGTTTCTGTTTTTTTAACTCCAGGGAAATGTACTGTGTCTGAGCTAGTCCACAAAGAATGGTCAGACAAGCAAGAGATTGTACAGCAGCCTTGTTACCAAGGTTCAGGTGCTCCCATAAGATATGTTCAGTACAGGTCCCATGAGTTTTAAAAGACAGGTTATGTGAACTTTGAATGTTTCCTTCAAGAAAAAATAAGTGATATTTTATTGAGCACATAAAAACACATTGAAAAAATGGAACTGAACACAAACCTGTGAAGCATTTTTTCCCCCTGGAAATAATGAAAGTGAAAACAAACCTATGAAGACTCATGTAGGCTAATGTCAGATATAGTGATTTAAAGGTCATTCTCATGTAATAGGTGTTGGTGGATCAAAGGTAAGATCTTAATCCTCTGAGAAAAGCAGAGACATAGTGTACCCCTTGATATCCTCCTCCAACATTTCTTCCTTTTATATGGTTTTGTAGTTTCTCCAACATTTAAAATATTCAATCAGAGAGGTACAGAACTGTTTTGCTGGTGATTTGAATGAAACAGCATTTGCTTGGTTCTCAGACTTCTCTTGAAAGTTCTCAAACTTCTTTTGAAAAGGTTTGTTTCATATAAATTTCATGCCATGACATTTTTAGGTCTTACCAACCAAAGCTTACCAACTTTGTGATCTTTGCTTTGGTGTCTACCAGTTCTGCCAGTGGAAAGCTCCTGCTGATGGTCCCATGATAACAGGCATGAGGGCATCCCAGAGATGTACAGAGGTGGGGGTAGTGGCTATCCAAGCTGTTTTGGATTCAAAACTTTTCCTTTCCCGGGTCAGTCCTCTGGTTGCACTATGATACTCTAGAACTGCTATAGCATATTCATGACCGTGCTTTTAGTAGAGGAAATATTTAAACTGAAAGACCTATTGGGCTGGAAAACTAGCATAATCGCCCACTCAAAACCATTTTAAAACTAACATATTACTATGAATAATTAAATTTCGACAGAACAAAAGATTCAACATATACGCTCTCACACATAGCTTTAAAAAGTTACGTTAAACCTTGCTGATTTTTTTTTTAATCCTAAGGATGCAACAAAAAGTGTCCCAGGTTAGAGCAATAGAAACAGCCACCTGATGAATGCATAGACTTTGGCCCTTTCCACATCAACCTCCCAACCCACCATGAGGACAGGAGGAGGACAGAACCATGACAATTTTTCTGCAATCACAGATTAAATCATTGATGAGTTTTCCCTGTCAATGACCTGTGATCATGCCACCATCCTGCACTTGTCTGCGTAAGGCCTGGAAGCACAATGGCTGTGCTTCCTACCCCAGCACAGCCTGGGAAAGTACCTGGCTGTGCTGCGGCAAGGAGAGGCAAGGCCATTGCGCTTCCTTCATCGCAGAGCCAGCCAGTATGGAAGAGAGCACTCCCATCATGCTCCCTTCCCAGCAGCACCAATGCTGGTATCCCCACAGGATGCTGCCGCAAAAAGGTAGGGTGTGGAAAAGGCCTGACAGTAAGAACTGACACACTAATAGTAAGATCATCATACTTACTATTGTTCTCATTATGAATGCCATTACTGCCTTTTTTTTTTGCTTCACTCCAAAGCTTCAGCTTCATAACAGTCTTTTGGAAATTATATCTTCCTGACGTCATCATTATCATTGTCATCATCATCAATGAATCAAATGTTAGGAAAACAAATTGGAAAACGGGGGGAAAAATAAGGTTCTCTCAAGTACCTGTTAGTGCATAGCAAGTGAATTGTGAGTTCTGAAAAGTATTCCAAGCCCCCAAAGTACTTTAGATTTTAAAATCATAGCTGACCTTTCAAAGCAGTTTGAGCCTTGTGCATGAGACAAATTGTTTGATTCACATAGATTGCATCTCTTACCATGAAAGAAGACATTTTGTTGTTACTGCCTTTCAAGTAGCTTTTGCCTGATCTTCATTGGTTAAACATGTTCTTGAATGAGGTCGATAAGCAGTAGGTCCCAAGAATTAATGATAAGCCCTGAACTGTTGTATTATCATACAAAAAGAACAAGAGTGCTGCAGTGATTTCTGAGGTATGCTAGGGGCTACATGGATTGCCACTTGATTCATTAATTTATGGATACAATCTGCAAGTGCAGTGGTTCTTAACCTAGGATCCACAGACCCCTGGGGGTTCATGGAGGCCTCCAAGGAGGTCTGGAAAGCCTTGCTGCTGGATACCACCAGAGGTGGCAGCAATAAGCACATGGCAGCAGAAGTATATGCTGATACTGCAAAAAAGGGAGCAGTTTGGGCACATGCACATGCCTGCTGCTATGTCCATTTTGTGAGGGATGGGGCAGCAGGGGGTGTGGGAACTGAGGGATATGGTGGCAGGCATGTGTATGCACTCAAATTGCTCCTTCATTTACAAATGGTGGAACAATTTCAGTGTCTGCACACACACACACACACATACACACACAACACTGCACATCCCTCATGAAAGGAACATGCAGCAAGCATGCATGTGTGTCCAAACTATGACTCTGGAGACCAGGGTTTACATCTCCACTTGGCCATGGAAACCCATTGGGTGACCTCAGGCAAATCACTGTCTCTCAGCTTTAGAGAAAGGCAAAGGCAACAAATCTTGCCAGGAAAACCCACATGATAGTTTTGCTTTAGTCAGTTTTTAAAGGGGAGAGACAGGATGGCTAGAAAGAATCTCCCCCTGTCAGCATCACTTTGTTATTCTGTGTCTTCAACTCACTTAAGAGTTATGACAACCCCAAGGCAAACCTATTGGGTGGAGGGGTTGGCAGTTGTTCAAAGGGTATATGTCTTTGCCTTCTTCTGAAGCTGAGAAAATGCTCAAGTCACCCAGTGTCTCAGTGGGTGTTTGAATCCTACCATCAACAAACCATCCATAAATAAATAAATAAATAAATAAATAAATAAATGTTTGTATATTTAAATAAATATTTGAATATTTAAATCTAAATGTAAATATTTAAATCTTTACTTAAGTCAAGCAACAAATTATGTTTACAGGGGTCTGTAGTAAAAAAAAAAAAATTAAGAACCATTGCACTAGAACATATCCTCCAGAAACAGTATAGGAACATAATATGGTCTGCTTATGGGTATCATTTTTTTTCAATTTGCCAGTATTTTTATCATTTATCATTGCCACATGTGTCTAGACCCCACCATTACTATTGCTAATATTAATCTGGAACCCACCATTTATTTTAGAAAAAAATATATTTTGAATTCCTTCCACATATAAAATAATTTATGCTGGTTGTTTTTAAATGAATTATTCTATGTGGCATAAAACAGGAGATGAGCACATATAATCCAGCTAAAAATGATGATTTTGCTGGAATATGTGTCTTCTCCACGTAGTTTGGAAAACTATGCCTTGTCAAAAGTCTAGCTGACACTTCCTCCAATTTTGGTCCCAGCTCATAACAGTTCTCTGCTATCAAGAACTAGCCAACATAAAATAAAATCTAGCTAGGCTTCTTTGAAGTTCTTTCCTCCAACTCTTTCGCAAACATCTTTGTGAAAGTTTAGAGGTGAAAAGACCTGGTAGAGCTCATCCTTAAGGTCTGATTATCCCTAAACATGCCCATGAATGGAATTTCTTTCACATAGATAGATAGATATGGAATATTATTCCTATGAAGATGTTACAACATGTAAAACATGAAGGGAACACAGGGACATGCATACCAGGCCTGATCCTTTCCCCACTGTCCTCTCCATATTGATGGGGAACTTTTGAAAATAGATGTAATATCATTTGACTGAGCATAGTTATTCTCCTTTGTGCAACCAAAAATAAGACCCCCAATCATTATAGGGTGTAGAAGGTATGGGGGGGAGGGGTATCAGGAAAAGATGCATGAATAGAAGTACACTTATACAATGTTGGATGCAAGCCATATAGTCAGATTCATTAGTGGGTGGGGACAATCTAGGGCAAACAAGGTGCACATGTAGAACACTGCAAAAAGAGAGGAACAAGTTTCCCATGAAATACATTACTGTGGCTGGTCACCTCATAGCTGGTGACCCAAAGACAAATCAAACTTAAGATAGGCCATTTCTGCACTATACTATGGCCATTTCCTCACGGGGTGAGGGAATCACCCCGTGTCGCTACTTACCGGACTTTAAGGCTCCCCGGTCCGGTCCACGCCGCTCTGGAGCAGTGCGTGCTTGTTGCTCCACACTGCTCCTTCATCAAAAATGGCGGCTTCCGGTTGGTCGAGGGTGTCGACCAACTGCTGAAGCTCACCAGCTGAAAGCCCGCCCCCGGCAGATCGCAGGCGCACACCAATGCAAGCCTGCAAATCTGCATAAGGGAGCAGGCTCACAGTGGCGCGCTCCGTGTTTTTGAAAGACCAGTTTTTAGCGGTCTTTCAAAAGCACACTGGACACCACTTGGGGTTGTTCTGGAGTGGGCTGGGGTGCGGATCTACGTTAAGTAGGTCCAACCCAGTCAGCTCCCAGGTGCAGACGTCCTCCCTGGAGGACGCTCTGCCCCATTTTAAAAACCCAGTGTGGAAATGGCCTATTATAATGCTGTTATTCCACTTTTAACATCCTATGGAATCCTGGGGCTTGCAGTTTAGGGAAGCAGATTTAGAATTCTCAGTCAGAGAGCTCATTGGCTTCAGTAAACTACAAATCCCAGAGTTCCACAGGATGTTGAAATTGAAACAATAGCACTGTAACAGTGTAGTGGGGAAATGGCCACAGTTCACCTGTCAGATGCGATCAAAGTTGTGTCAGCACCAAAGTCCCCATGTTTGAAGTCTCCACGTGTAGGCTTTTTGTGTCTATAGCATTTTCATTTTTTTGACAGAGTTGGTTGAAATATTCGGGTGATGTTGCTGCTTTTAAGTAGATTATAGTTTTCAGTTTTTAGATAGATAGGTGCATAAGCTTTTGCATAAGAACAGCCCCTATAGTTGGAGAGACCAGCTTTTCCCTCATTTCGTTTAGGAGCAATCTGAATGAAAACAACACTATCACAGAGGTGCTCTTAAACGTAACTTTTAAAATTTCAGACAGATAATTACAGGGAATTTCAAGCAAGAGCTGTCTTTAACTTTCGCAGGGGGAGAAATTTACTCCCACTATTGTTTGTAGATGATTAATATGATAATAATGTATACTGGAACAGTAACTTCTTGATTCACTTACATCTGCTGGACGTCTAGTAGTATGTGTATGTGATTGGCTATTTTTAGGTCCTCAGATTCAATTTTATGGGATGGGGAAGAAAGAGTTCTTGGGTGGCAAAAATGGCATGGGGTGAGTGCAGCCACCCAAGCTTCCCACTTCCTGAAATTTGTTCGTTTATTTTTATTTTCTTCTCACATGATCTTTGTTCCTTCTGGGTCCCTGTCAACAGCACTGCAGCTGAAATCAGAGAGAGACACTATGACAGTTTGCCAGTAAAGTATTTTCCTGGTCGAGAGCTATATATCACATTCACATTCCCCACACACCATCTATCCCCTTGCTAGCATTTGCTTTATGGGAGAAATTTGGAGAGGAAACTGATCAATTTTTGTAGACATCAGAGTCTTTGTATTCCTCCAGATCTCCGGTGCAGGTCTTGGGAAAAGCTCATTTCAGTTTGAGCCACTTCATGTAACACTCACTTTGCCTTCAACAAACTCAAGTCCAAATTTGTCCAAACCAAATGCACCCCCTCACACACAATTCCCTTATAACATTTCCTATTTTCAACTGTTAAGATCAGATTGATTCTTAACAGATATTTTTATTTTTATCACTCTGGAGATGAATTCTATTGCAGAAGAAGTATTCCAATATAGTGGTCTGTAGTATTGCATCCCTAGATCGTTTTCTTGAAGGGTCCATTTTCATTGTCAGACCAATAAAAAGATCTCACTGTATCCATGTTGTTTCCATTCGCTTGTTGCTGAGTGTTCGGCTCAGCCATTGATAAAAGAGTTGGCATTATTTTCTGTTGACAATTTTCAGGTCTGTGCCCCATATCAATGCAGTCATCCAAATCACATTTCTGTGATACTGCCCGGTCAGTGACATGAACTGGGTAGTTCCCCTGGTACTTGTTATTTAATTACAAGAGCGCAAATGTGCTTTAGAGAATGACAGTAAGAACCACAATATAATTCTTATTCAGGTACAAATCCTGCTCATTTATTTGGGGAGAAATACTATCTTCTTTTCCAGACCATCTCACTGGGATGTGACAAGAAAAATGCCTCAATCCAGTGGCATTGGTTGGAAATTCTAGACTTTCATTTTGGGGAAAGATTTTTGTCTAATGAAAGGGGATGAAGGAGGGGACTTACTAATTCTTCAGTGAATCATAATCATTTTATGACAGCAACCAAAACTTGATTATAATGGTGTTCTTTGCTACAGGTCTTATATCACCTCTCCCATTCTCTTCCTGGAGACAGTGGCAAGAAAAGGAAAAGGAAGCTTCAAACCCCCAAACCGCCTCCCTCAGTCTCCCCGAGTTATTGAAGAGTATTGCCTTTGTCCAAGGAAGAAAATGTGTGAGCTTGAATTCCACAGAGTACTTCTTCAAAGCCATCCTTCCTACACACACCTGTGCTTGTGAGGGCCATTATTTGTGACAGACATTTTTCAAAAGGATAGCTTTACACTCCCTCCTTCCAGAATAAGAGACACAAATCACTCTCTCAACTGAGATGGTGTTCTGGGCTTATAAACCTTTAACCTGTATGTGTGTGTTATGTTCTTCTTATGCTCTCCTTCCCTCCCACACACCCACACTCAGCTGACCTCTTCTATTATGCGAATTTCTATGGAGTGGGTCCTTGACATACCATTGATTGCACTTTACCAAATATTTATAATTCTGGGTTTTGTGTTTTGAAAGAGAAGGGGGAAAATGAGGTAATACTTCTCATCATAAAGGTAAAAAGTTTCCCATTGAATCAAACCAAAGAGCCATCTAGTCTTTAAAAAAACTGAAGAAACTGACTAAAATTTATTCCACAAATGGAGCTTGGGTAATTTCTTACAGCTTTCAGAACCCATGGAGGCAAAACAGTGAAAACAGTGGCCTCTTGTGCTTTTGCTTCCCACAATGGATACTCAGTGGCATACTTAATCTGAACATGGAAGCTTTGTTCAACTTTCTTTAAAACAAAGGTTCTTAACCTGAGGCCCATGAAGTCCTAAATGTTTCAGGAATGGACTTCAGTGGGTCTGTGCACTGGGCACATTTTTTCCCCTCTGATTTCCTTCCTCTTACTTTGAATTTTTCCAGAGATGATGAATTATACAGTAAACTTTTTGTCTTTTCAAGCAGTTATCCCACCATTATTTAGCTCCTGACTACTCCATGTGAAAGAACTCAATTTGCAATGCCATAAAATTGATTGTACAAAAATATTTGAGTATATACATTCATGTGTATTTTTCAGCGAGTGAGGGGCTAGCTTTTTTTCAGATTCTCATTGGTATCCTAAAATACAAAAAGGGTTAAGAACTCCTAATTGAAAGGATTTTTAGTCCAATCTTCATACAGAAAAAAAGGCCTCCAAAGCAGCTTACAAAATCAATAGTGCATTCAGGTTTACAAATTGTATTCAAACACATTCAGGTATACCATCTGAAAGACATAACAAAAATGGAAAAGAGATTCAGAAGAAGAACAGAAAAGAAGAAAGAAAACCTAGACATTAATTCTTAGTTGGAATGTTCTGCTAATGATGATTTGGAGTGTATAAATTAAAGAGAAAAAGCCCTAAGCTGTCAATCTCTTTCATAAGAGCCATTATAATGTCTTTGCCTCCTTTTTCTTCCTCTCCTTCAGGCTGATGAAAATCTTATTGCCAGCTGATAGTTGATGTAGAGAGCGAGCATTACTCTGATGTGCAGCTGGACACATTTTGTACAGCAGGAAAGTAAAACGTACAGTAGGAAATTGTTTTTTATGCAGTTGTCAATGTGGACTTTGATCAAGAACAAGTTTAATTCTCAGAGATACAAGAAAAAGGATAAAGAAATAGAAAATTACAACTGCTGTTACCTTCTACTCTTCATAACTATAGGTTAATAGTATATTATTAGGGCTAACTACACCACTGCTCTATCTGTGATCAAGGAGAATAAATGAGTGTAGATATATCTAACTGCTTTGGATCCAGTTGTGTCACTGCAGACATTGTCAACTACATCCATCATTCCTTTCACATGAGGGATCACTAACACATCCTTTTCACCACCAGATTTTGGAATGCCTTTCATAATTATAAACATTTTGTCAATTCTGGTTAAGTCCACAGTGCCATCATACCACAGAGATAGTCTAAACTCATCTTCAGTCAATATTTTGGAGAGGCTATCTCATAATCTCTGGCATAACACACAAAACTCAGTTATAAGCAGGAGAGTGGGTTCTCAGCTCTTCATTAATACAGGGAGTTTCTATCTTCAATAATCCTAAAGGAAGATTTCGTTATCTTTCCTTCTTCTCCTGATTTCCTACCCTTAATGTCAGTCTCATCTTATGGTAGCACTGCGGCCTGATAAGAAAATGCCCCTAATTCCAACTTGGCACCACACATTATTTTGTAGCCTCACATCCAAGAAGCGAAGGCAGTCAGGACTTTTCTGGCACATATAAGGGTAACTAATGTAATCCTGCCTCCTCATGCACTAATGAATCTGATGACACCAGATAAACACAGAAAGACACTCATTCCTGCACATACTACAGGCAGAAATGCTCACATTTCCCCTGCTTCTGTGGGCAGAATTCCACAGCATCATATCAGGCACAATCACATAAAACAATATATAGTTCTGAGTGTATTGGGCAGAAGCATTGTGTTAATATTGTCTCTTTGTACTAAAGTGGGGGAGCTTAAAATAGACTCTGGGAGAGAGAAAAGTTATGAAGCTGTTTCCTCAGCTGACCTGATGTGAACTTGCTTTCCTTTACCCAGGGCCTTCATTCAAAGTGAGCAAAGGATATTTGATGGGATAGGAGTAGAAATGAGACTGGGTGAGCTCTGAATAGGCAGATGGATTATCCGTGAATATCCACTGCTTAGGGAATCAGCAGGATGAACTGGAAACTGAACTCCTCCTTCATGCTTCACACCATAAGTTTTTAAAAATGAAATGTTATACAACTTCCAAGGGAATAGCTCAGGCTCTTCTCCCTCCCCTCTCTTTTTGAAGATAGGCATATTGTCTGTCTTTATTACACTCTGTTGGAACCTCACCTCTCTTCCCAGACGTCTCAAAAGATGACTTCTAGCACATCTGAGATTCCTTCAATACTCAGCTGTCTAGTTTCATTCAAGGCAATCCAGCCTTTTTATTTGGCTCAGAAATATGGACTTTGTTCTGTGAAGACATCAAAAGACTGGAAGCATTCCATATTCATGGTTAGAGGTGATTACTACATATTAATTATTTGACTTTCTGCAGTGCAAGTGAGAATGGAGCCAGAAAAGGATTGAGAGAGTGACAAAACCAGAGTCTTCTTGATTATGTTGACCATGTTGAACAAGGTGAGTTTCAGAACACTGAGCTTCTAGTCTCAGGGATAAATTTTAGGAGAGCTAGTACTGTTAATTGAAGGCAGCAATGTGTATGTCCATAGATAGGTTGCCTGCAGCTGTTTAAAATATTCCAGACCAACAGCTTATGCTTTGGAAAGAAGCTAAATAATGACTGTTATTTCTATAGTGACTATTATCACCGAAGTAAATTAACACTGCCTGCACATATACAACTTAGGTATGTGCCGCCTTCTTTGCACTGTTTTGCCATCCTTGATTATTTTTACTGATTCTGCAAAACATCTCTTGAGGATGATATGTATGGTTTGTCTTGAGGAAAATACAATCTGAATGAAAATACAGATTGAGATGCTCAGTCTTCTGTTTGCAATTTGTTAAAAGCTACTTAGGCTAGAATCTGATTGTCATACTGTGTGTGGTCATTGACTAAGTCAATACTAATCCTAGTGGGAGCCCATAGACTGATACTGATACGTATGCCATCAGCAGCCAATTTGTGGTAAGTTTCTAGAAACAAAAGAAAAAAATGGTCCTAGATATGCTAGCAGTCCCTGGCATATTAGGGGAAAAAGTCCATCAGATAGCCTGAGAAGTACTGCTTTAATTATTCCCTATGGTGCCTGATTGTTCTAATTAGGACAAAGGTGAAAGTAGGAGCAGGACTACTTTCATCTGCATCAAAGGGTGCTTGAGGCTTTTATGGAAAAAGAATAAAAGTGTTCTTTTTGTTCAAGAAAGATGTCCTGAATTGCTTTCATTGAGCTTTCCTGATTCACTGAAATTGTTCACACAATCAGCCCAACATGCCATCTCTTTAGATAAGATTCTTCTGTCCTCCTTCAGTTCACCACATAGCAGAAACTGACTTGGTATGTGGCATTGTGACAGTGACACATGCACAATGTTGGCTTGTACCTCTGTGAAATCCTGTTAATGTGTGTTTTCAAATAGCTGGTGACCATGGGGTTTTCTTGGCAAGATTGTTAAGAGGAGGTTTGTTGTTATCTCTGAGACTGAGACAATGTGACTTTCTCAGGGTCTCATGGCTGAGGGGGAATTCCTCAGAGTCTTAGTCTGGTGCTAAAACCATTACACCACACTGACTCTATAAACTTCTAAAAAATGAGGAAAAAATTAAAAAGAATACTATGGGTAAAATAACCCTAATCTGAAATGCTTGGGACCAGATTTTTTGGGGTGTGTGTCTGTGTAATATTTGAATATACATAATGAGATGGAACTCAAGTTTAAATACAAAAATCATTTATGTTTCATATACACTTTATACACATAACTGAAAGTAATTTTATACAACACTTTTAATAATTTTGTGCATGAAAAAAATTGTTTACATTGTTTACATTGAAACAATTCAGAAAGCAAAGGTGTCAATATTTCAGCCACCCGTTTTGGATTTCAGAGCATTTTGGATTTTTGGATTAGGGATGCTCAGTCTACAATAGCAGCAGATTGTGGGGAGAGTTAACAGTGAACACTAATAAAAGAAGAAAAAGGGGGGGGAGTGAAAACCTCGAAAGTTGAGCTTTTTTGGAGAGGAAACATTTTCAGGGCCCTTAAAATTGTAGCTTTCACTCCAAAAATCTAATTAACATTGGTCCTATTTCTAATTCTTTGAGATGACTATCTCCATTTGTGGCTCATGTGGTTAAGTCAACTATATATTCTGTAAAATACTTGGGAGTCCTTCTGATGTTAATGTGTACAGTAGGAATTACTGCTGTGCATTTTTCCCAGCCTGTCCTGAACTTCAGGTCATGCAGGAATTACTCATAATGCCTTTTTTTTTTATCCCATACAAGTAGTTCCCCTCCTGGACATAGTGCCAACACATGCATGAGATAACCATGTTGTGGGCATCTTCCTCTTCCCAGAACTTCTAACATGACCAAAGTGGAAGTAGGGTTGCAAAAAATATTCACATTTTTTCATCCTTGATAAAAATTGTTGCTGTTGTGATTCCTATTGTGTGCCTTCATGTTGTTTCCAACTTAAGGTGAACCTATCATGGAGTTGTCAGGGATTCCAGGCAGAGAACCCTGGGAAAATGATCAGCCCACTGCAAACATGTTGCATCATGCCCCAGCTGTGGGTAATTGCAAGGTTGCATAAGAAACTGGGGTCGTGTGCAGATGGTAGAGGGAGGTGTGCAAACCTCTACCTGATTGGTTGTAGATATGTATATAACAAAGCAACGCCAGTATGTATTTGTCTGTTGACCAAAACCGGTGTCTGGCCCAAGCCTTTGTCTGTTTGTTCTGTGTTTTGTATACAATGGAACTTTGCTGCAAGATAAAGTGCCTCCTGTTTTGGAAGAAACTCCTCTGTGTGTGAGTATCCTTACTGGGGAACAAGGCTGCTGCTGTTGGCTCGCTGAACTCTGGCTTTTCCGCTGCGTTTCCGTGGGGCTGAGACTCCTATCATCCCCCAACAGAGTTTTCTTAGCAAGATTTGTTCAGATGGGGATTTGAATCCAGGTTACCAGAGTTATGGTTCAACATTCAAACCACTGCACCATATCCTCTGTCTTTGATATAAATGGGTGCCTCAAAAGATTTTGATATGTTACAAGAGTTTTTTACACTTTTTAAAATTACTTTTCACATTTTCAGAGCTTCTTGTGAAAATGTTTGTGCAAAAATGCATTGGAGAAAAAGACACGCATTTGCACAAAAATACATGATGTTCCTCATGTGCTATATGTTTTGCATAAAATATTGTGTTCTGCACAAAATGTACTTTTATGCAAATGAAATCTTAAGAAAAAAAAGTGATGGAAAGTGAGAAGTTACTTCAAGATGTTCAAAACATCTCATAATTTCACCCAGGAGGGGCAGAACCTTTGAGATTTGTTCTTCTGTGTATGAATAATGTAAGTTGCAGTCTTAGGAGGAAGATTACAAGTTTTCCAATGCTTCCCACACCATTAAAGTCATATTGGGATTAAAAAATAAAGAAAGCTCAGTGTCCACTGGCTGTGATACAGAGCCATTCTTGGAGAAGTTGGTCAATGGAACAGAGAATGAGTACAATAAATATTAGCAAGTAATGCTGGGATATGGTAAGCAACTTGAGTTTGCATAGTAATGAGAGGGAAGTATATTCAGCCTTCCATGTTCAGAGTGTCTCAGCTATTGATGAAGATGTTCAGTCATCGAGAGTTTCAGCAAAATAACCCTGTTTTGATTGTCACCTCTTTCAGCTTCAGCAGTTGTATCTTTAGCTGTAGATTAACGTGATGTCCTAGCATGGGGCTGTTATATAAGAATGTCTTACTTGATTCAATTTATAGGATTGGCTCAAAATTTCTTGCTCCATAGAGACATGGTTCTATTTAACTTTCAAAGAGTAAAGTCTCTATCTTCATTTGACTCTTAGGGAAGAATTCATATCCCTATCTCTATCTCTCTCTAGCTCTAGCTCTATTTATTCCTGCAGCTACAGAATCTCTTGCTTCCACGATTGTTTTGATAGGCTTTTTCACTCACAATCTCTAAAAAATGTTCTCAGTGGAATAACAAATTTACATGATCTCACCTAAGCATCTCCTCTCATGGATTGGAACCAAGTGAACCCCCGATCCACTAGGAATCTGGTGGCAAAGAAATAAATAGGATAGAGACTAGAACATCAATGGTGGAAACCTCAGAGCAAGTCCAAGCAAACACAGGTTACCCCCCCATCATTGGAAAATGTATTTCATGGCAGTGGGAGCAAAGAAGAAATTTTTCTTCACTGCCACCATTGTGTCTACACAGTATCTTCTAATACAGCTATCAGGGGGCTTTTAAGTTCTGCCCTACAGGAGCATCATGTAGGCCACTCAACAACCCACTGTGAAGAACGGTGCAGATGAAATCTTTCAGATCTATCTGACTTGGATACTGTAGTTGATACAGGTCTAATGGATGTAATTTTGGCTCCCACTCATCCCAAGTTAATGCACACATTTCAATCTGTGGAGCCTGAGGATATGGACAAAATCCTGGAGAGGTGAGAGCAACTGCATCTGGACTGGACCCTTGTCCTTCTTGGCTCATAAAAGCAGCCAGAGAGCAACCAGCTGAGTGGGTAAAGAGAGTAGTGAATGCCTCACTACAGCAAAACAGAGTTCCATCTTATCTAAAAGAAGCTGTAGTACATCAGCTGCTCTCATGCTATGGAACTCCCTTTCCCAAGAGGTCCAGTTGACTCCCCCCCAGCTGTCTTTCTGCTGGGAGGTAAAGATCTTGTTATTTAAGGAAGTGTTTGGTTTTTAGTGTATGTGGCAGATAAAACTTTTAATGGGGAGCATTTTACCATTCTTATTTTGTTATCTTTTTAAGCATCTTTTAATGTCATTTCAACTTGTTTTAAATACTGTTTCTAACCTGTTTTTTAAAATAGAAATTAAGTTTAGTGTTTTCACTTTAGTGCTTTAACTTAAATTTAGTGTTTTAATTTTTGTATTAACAGAATTGTGCATTTAAAATGTTGTACAGCACCATGGATCCCATCTTGGGAGGAAGGTGGAGTATAAATTAAATAAGGCCCTTTCCGCACAATGTCGCTGTCCTGCTTCTGCCACAGGATTGCAGTGCTCAGCAGCTCATGCTTCCACATGATGTCATTGTCGTCCCACTGCCATCCTGTCGAGAAGCATCGCATTCACGTGGCATTTGCAAAATGGAAAAAATCTGTTTTGCACTTCCAATCCCACAGCACTCCTGTACTTACAATCATGTGGAAGCCATGGAAGCACGACTGTGATGCTTCCTGCCCCAGCACAGCAATGGCAAGTGCCCAGCTGCGCTGCGGAAGAAAGAGGCAGAGCCATCGCACTTCCTTCCACAGGGAGCAAGCAGGTGTGGAGCGGAGCATTGTTGACATGCTCCCTTCCAGACCTGAATTGCAGCATGACAACATGGAAGAGCATTGTCACGCAGAAATGGCCAAAGAAAGAAAGAAAAAGAAAGATTTAGTCAAACTAAATATCTAGTCAAACTAACTTCTGCTAGGGTTTAATTGCTTATATTTTCTGAAAGACAGCAAGAATATATGCTTCTGAAGGTACAGCTTCACTGGAGAAGATAAGAACAAGAAAAAACAGAAAGTAGCAGTAACAATGTTAGCTGAACATAGATATTGTGTAAACTTGCAGCGACAAAGCTCATGCAAATAATGTATGGTGAAAAGAAAAAGGAAAAACACAAAGACTAGAGACAAGCGCTTTTGTATTTCAAGGTCTCCTTTATGTTGTCGTATGAAAAGAGACATAAAACCCAACAAAGTCACCTTATTGCATCTTTTGATGAGCTGAAAATAAATGTGAAAGGGCTTAGCAGATAGAAAGAAACACCACAGAAAAAGAGGCAAACCTCCCCAAACTTGAGAAAAAATAGAAAGTCAATTTGACATGTTACAGCTTACGACACTGCAAGTAATAACTAAGAAAAATGCCTTTGACATACAGAAATATTCAACTTCTGTTATTGCTTCTTCTGATTTCAATAAAGCAGAGCTGTCATTGATATTTTTTTCCCACAATAAATGTGCCAGATCATCTGGTGAATATAGAAGAGGACAATGTGACATTTTATTTCTATCACTGTCGTAAATGCTTCTGAATCATCATTTTGAATGTCTTTATATGTCCTTATTCTGATGTAGTTGACAGGGAACGTTTTGATGCTACCACACAGGTATAGGAACAGGAACAACTTATGTTCATGGAAGCATCGTTTGGGCAGAAGAATGTGCATGTTCACAGACTGGTCCTTCCTTCATTTTGAAAAACTGACAAACTACCCTGGATCCATCATAAAATCCATACTCTGAGATACATCACACCTGTTGGTGGAACTTAAGTCCCTGCCAGCAAACGTATACCATCGTTTGGTAGGTGGGAGTTGCTTCCACTTCCTTGCTTCCTTCCCAAGAGAATTATAGCAGGCTAGGAGCCTCCTGCTGCTGCTGACTTTTATCCTATAATTGATTGGTTATGGGATTGTACTTGGGGATATTCTGGGTACCCACATAAGTCTGTTCTTTCCTCCATGTTTGTCCAGGGCACCCACAATATTCCAGGGTATACTCCTGCAACTGATTAGCAGCTGGGAATGGAGAGCTACACCCAGGAGACCCCAGCTGATGTTGCACACTTAGGCCATTTCTGCATGAGAAGGGAGGAGCAGTTCACCGCATGTCAAGAGTCGTGTTTTCATACTCTGATTCAGAAACTGTGCTGTCTGCACACACATACACCATTTACATCATACTACCACGGAGAGCAGCAGTTGCTGCATCCACAACAGCAAGTCCCTGGCCACTTCCATTCCCCTTTCCCACCCCTCATCACCATCACCAATTGGTCTTTTTTTAAAAAAAAAAAAAATTAAACACATTTCTGTGTTGCTACGTTTGTGCGTAGGTACGTATGTTCATTGATATGTGGAAAAAACACATCTTAATGGTCCATTACCAGATCTACTCTCTTTCTGCTGTCTGTTTAATGCATGAAGACAATAATTATGGCAGCCTGTCTTTTGATGGGCGGAGAGAAATAGGGAAGGAAATGACAGAAGGAACAGCCTGGGAACACCCATAGCCGGCCACATCTATGCTGTGAATCAATGCTATGCTTCTGCATGTAGGTGAAAAATGAAGCAGAAGTGGTTTGGCAGATTTACATTGGAATTTTTCCATTTTTCAGATACAGCAGTTTCTCATCACAGTGAACCATGCTAGGAGCTGAAAATGTGCAGAACCAAGAGGAAAACTACAGTGCTAAAATGCTACAACATGCAGATAGGAGAGTAAGAATTCAAGGCAACTATGAAGTATCAACCTCATTCAGACATGGCCTTAGGAAAAGTGATGTTTTGGATTCCTCATTCCTTTACACCAACAAAAGTACATACACTAGCATAACTGGAGGTTACAAACCAACAACCAAAAAAGGCCTAACAACCAGGTAATTTAAAAGAAGGAAAAGAGAGGACTTAAAAATGTAAAATTTAAAGTGCTTGGGAAAAAAAAGAGAGAATGTTTTAATATGGCACAACAAACAAGGGCTGGTATCAACTATATCCTATTGAGGGGCATTTTGGTATCACCGCAATTGAGGCCTCCTCCTCCCTGGTAAATATATAGGCTAGAATCTGGCTGTGTCTTTGTGCTGATGGAGGATGACTATCAGAGAAGGTGATGTTCTCTTCACCACTGTAGAGTCCCTGCATTCCTGAAATAAGATCATCTTTTTGTCCATCCCCTCCATGCTACTCAAGACTCTGTTCTGATGGTAGAATCTACCTCCCCTGATATTTGCTGATGTTTCATTTATCAAGCAAGGAACCAAGTGGATTCTGGTCCCTATATATTTCCCTCACTGATGGTAATTGGAGAACCCCTTCCTGTGAAGATCTTAACGTATAAACAGGGTGATGTGGAAGGAGATGCTCCCTCAGTTTAAAAGCAAAATGGAACAAGTAGCAGCAGTAAATTCTGGAATTGTGTAGGTGCTGGGCAAGGGTCTGGATGCTACAATGGGTTGGTTAAGGGCCAATAAACAGAAGCTGAAGTCTGAATAAATCAACATTCTTTCGATTAGTGGTCCTCCAGTCTGGAAATTGAATAAACAGCCAGTCCTTGATTAGATTTACACCCTGCCTGTACACAGGTTGCAAATATTCCTGGATCTATTGTTGTCACTGGAGGCCCTAGTGGATTCCATGGTTTCAAGCACTTAAGGTCAACTTGGACTTGTCCACCAACTATACCCTTTACTGGAAAGGGACAATCTAGCACCAGTGCAGTAATCGATGTTCTGGTAACCTTCTAATTAGAATCACAGACTCATCGAATCATAGAGTTGGAAGAGCCTACAACAGCCATTGAGATCAACTCCCTGCCATGCAGGAACACACACTTAAAGAATCCCCAGCAAATGGTCCCCAGCAAATGGCCATAATTAGACTATTGTAATGAAGTGTATGTGAGACTGCCCTTGAAGAAGACTTGGAAGCTGTAGCTAGTACAAGACAGCCTTTAGATTGCTGACTGGAATACTATATATGTATATATATATGCACATCATATAATGCTGGTCTTAAAAGAATAACAGTTTGAACTGAAGATACTTGTGATGAGAAAGCCCTAAATAAATTGGAACAACCATATTTGAAGGAGCACTGCTCTCTCTCTCTAAATGATGTTTGAGGGAAAGTTTTATTTTGGTTCCACCACTATTACAGAAATATTTCAGTGAAGATAACAAGAAAGCCTGAATTCTCATTGGAAGCCAAGATGACTAAACAGAGGCTGTTGTACTTCAGATATATCATGAGATGACCTGAATCTCTGGAAAAGATGATCATGCACGGTAAAGCAGAAGGCAGTAGGAAAAGAGGAACACTGCACCATATGGGGAGTGATTCCATCAAGGACGCCACGCCCTGAATTTGTAAGACCTAAACAGGGCAGTTGACGGTCAGGGCTCTTAAAGGTGTCTCATTCATAAGATCATTGTAAATTGAAGTTGACTTGACAGCAAATAACAACAAGAAGAGAGAAACTTCTACTTAGCTGGTCTGAGGCTTTGGTTTTACTCTTCAAGGGAAGCTAGACCAGCATTCCTTCCCCCAGCAAGCAAAGACATTTTTATTTAGAAAAGTTTCAGGTCATCAGTTGATTGTTGTGGAAGGATTTGTAACTGAGATGGTGCTGTACTTTTTTTTTGTTTATTCCTCAACTGCTATTGTTTAAATCACACTCAAATTCATTATTTAAAAAAAAATAATTAGTGCTATTTTTGACTAGATTTCTCTCTCTCTCTTTTTGCTATTATGATTGATTTTCGTACTTGTTTATATATATTGCTAGTTGTCTCTGCATCCCACACTGGGAATAAGGCAGAAGGCAAATTATATTAGTAAACAAATAAATATAAATTAGAATTCTTTCAGAAGAGTTGTGTTTTTCTTTGCCCAACAGGGTTCCTCGATACTTGAATCCTGAACTTTTCCTCTGACATGAGCAGTGACAGTCGACAAAGAAAACAAGGGCGTATTTATGAACATATGGTTGTGTGAATGAGTCTTCTAGCTATTTTATATTTTCTGAATATAAACACCATGGGATTCTTGCAGCCACCTGTAGTGCTGGTTACAGAAACATTCCATGAAAACAGCTTTCTCCCTGCAGGCCTTGAGTGACAATGGGGGTTTTCAGATTTTTTTTATTTTAATGGAAAATTTGAAACAGGAATAAGCCTGTTGATTTGCAAATGTCAAAAGCCAAGAGTCAGAAAGTTTGGAAACTGAAAGTTAAATGGTTTATAGGGTCACAGTTGTCACTCTTTGCAACACTGGTTTGGATGAATTTTATTCTCTTGTCATAAACAGAAATCAAACCGCGGGTGAGCAGGCAATAGATGCTATGTATTATATGAGAAAATGGCTCAAAAGATTAATTAGAATTTGGGCTGTCTGAATCTTTGGACAACATTGACATTCTGTGTTAAAATTAGCAATAACCATTTGGGTAGCTGTAATTATTGTGTAACGAATTTGTTCCACTGAGCATTTTTAAAATGGACCTGGTCCTTAATGCCTCCTGGACTGAAGGCAGAAATGGGTATAATTTGTGATCGGAAAGCCATACGTCCCTGAACTTGTGATGAGAAATAAAGAAAAATGTGTACCAACATGTACATATTTGACAAAAAAGATTGCAGGAGATCACTTAAAAACTCTCTAAAATGTGCATGAACTGGCTTTAGTAAATGGAAGGATGTACTCAATAATGGATCCATTAAAATATGCAGAAATTTTGAATGGATTTATTCCTGCTTTTTTAAAAATAAAAGTAAAGGTGGGGAGACAAATCCAGAACAAATATATACAAAACTATCTTTAAGCCTTGTTGAGTGTCACTTTGGGGAAAAGGTGAGATATAAATAAAATGATGGATGGTGAATATGGAGCAAGGTTGAAGGTGGATGAAGAAAGAAGCCTGTAGAAAAAGATTTGATAGATTTACTTATCCCCACTTGCATTGTGGAATAGTCACTACATTTGCATCAGTTCAATATGAACAGGCACTTCTAGGACCTGATTCCACCTGTCTGATATTGTCAGTCATCCAAATCCAAATAGTATAGATGCCACATCCATCTAGCTGAATTACATGTATAGAAGAATGTACTCTATTTTCTTGCCATTGCCACTGCTGCTGTTATTGTCATCAAACAGACTTTGATTTATGGTGAGTCTATGAATGAGAGACTACAATGAGGTCTAGTCTGAACAGCCCTGCTCAGGTCTTCCAAACTCAAGACTGTGGCTTTCTTGACTGGATCTATCACTTACAGTCTTCCACTTTTGTTGACCTTTATTGTCTTTTCCAATGAGCCATGTTGTTTCATGTTACACTCCGACTATGATAGCCTGAGTTTAGTTATTTTGGCTTCTAAGGAGAGCTCAGGATTAATTTGCTCTTGGACCCATCTACTTCTATTTTTGGTCATCTACGGCATATGTAGAACCACATTTCAAATGAGTTTATTCTGTTTCTCCTATCCTTCTTCACTGCCTGTCTTTTACAACCCTACACAGAAACTGGAAATACTGTGGTTATAATAATTCTGATGTTGATATTTAATGATATATAATTTGAGTTAAGGATTTTATCCAGTTCCTTAATAGCTACCCTTCTAAGTCTTAGCCATCTCCTGAATTCTTTGAATACAGCTTCCATTTTGATTTATGATTGAGCTGAGGTATAGGAAATATATTCTGATGTCTTTGTCATCCATTTTGAAGTTGTGTAAATCATCTGTGGTCATTACGCTTGTTTTCTTAATCTTCAGCTGCAAAAGATTGAATTTCCTGAGATCTTGAAGCCTGAGTACACATTGAAAGCACTTAATATATGCAGAGAAGTGCAGCTCTGGAAACATAAAGGGTCCCCCCAGGCTGCTTTTGTGACCCTTGCACTTCCACAGGGTACTTTTTTTTTTTTTTTTTTGGAAAAAGGGGGAGAAGGATATAATTTTATCTCCTTAAAGCTTTTGGGGAACCTGCTAATTTTTTTTTCTTTCCTCCCAACAAAATCTATTAAAACTATCAGCGGACTTCCTGCCATTTCTGGTTTGATTTTGTTGTTGTTGTTGTTTGACATTTGAGGAAGAGTGTGCAGTCTCCAAACAATACTACAAGTCTAAACATGGCCCCTAGTCCCACCAAAGTTGCCCACCCCTGAGTAAATGCAACATGTTAAACATTTTTTGTGTGTTTCTTGAATTTTTCTTAGAATGTACCTACACTTCACAATTATAGTAGTTTGATCTGACTTTAACTGCCATGGCTTTGTGCAATGGAATCCTGGGATCTGTAGTCTGGTGAAAGACTTAGACTTTTCTAACAGACAATTCTAACAAACTAACCCAAACTACAAATACCCAGTATTCTGCAGGGTGGACCCATGAAGGGTAAAGTGGGATAAAACTGCTCTAACTAGGTATTGTACATCCTCATTTTGATGTTATTAACTGCCATCCAAGTTGACTTCAACTTTTTGTGATCTTATGAATGAGAGACCTCCTCAGGTCTTTTAAACTCAGGGCCGTGGTTTCCTTTATTGAGTCAGTCAATCTGTAATGTAGTCTTCTTCTTTTCCTACCTCCTACCTTGCCAACACTGTTGTCTTTTCTAGTGAGTCATGACTTCTTATGGTATGTCCAAAGTACTGGAGTGTCACCTTAGTCATTTTGGCTTCTAGGGAGAGTTCAGCCTTGATTTGCTCTAGGACTCATTTGTCTTTTTGGCAATCCAGGGTATTTACAGAACTTTCCTCCAGTATCATAGTTCAAATGATTAGATTATCTTCCTATCAGCATTCTTCCTTGTCCAGTTTTCACAACCATACATAGAAATTGGAAATTTTACGTTTAGCATATGAGTTAAACAGATAGGGTGATAAATGCAGCCTTGTCTGACTCCCTTGCCAATTGGAAACCACTTTGTTTTTCCAAATTGTGTTCTAAGAGTAGTTTCTTATCCTGAGTACAGGTTATACATTACAATAATCAAATGTAGCACACCCATTTCTTTAAGAACAATCCATAGCTTTCCTTGGTCTACACAATCAAAATCTTGGCTATAATTTATAAAGTACAGGCTGATTTTCTTCCAAAATTTTTGGTGCCTTCCATTATCCAACATGTGTTTGCAATGTGATCCCTAGAGCCTCTTCCTTTTCTGAAACCAAATTAGACATCTGGCATTTTTTGCTCAATTTATGATAAAGGCCTTTGTTGTAAAATTTTGAGCATAACTTTGTTTGCTTTTCCAATCTGTGGGCCATTCTTTTGTTTTGCATATTTGTTCCCATATCTGTTTCCATATTTTTGAGTAGATTCTGTCTCTGTAGTTTAAAGCAAGCTCTGCTGGTATGCCATCTGTTCCTGATGATTTATACCTCCCAAGTGCTCTCAGCAGAGCTTCCACTTCACTTTCTAAAATTTTAGGTTCCTCTTCAAACAATTCTTCCTTGAATGAATCTGTCACCTCTTCATCTCTTTTATATAGCTCTTCAGTGTATCATTTCCATTGTCTTTTTGTTTTACTTGGTATAGTAAGGTATTCCCCTTCTGATTATAAAGCATACCCACTCTTGGTTTAAATTTCCCTTTGAATTCTCAGATCTTGTGGAAAAGTTCACTTGTTCTTCCTTTTGTTGTTGTGATCTTCTATTTCTCTGCATTGATTATTATAGCATAGATTTTTATTCTCTTTGCCCCTGTGCACAAGTTATTGAATAGTGTTGTTGTTGTTCTGACTCTATTTATGTCCCCTATTACTTTTACTTATTGTCTGTCCATAACCTCCTGAAAACTCTCATCTGTTATCCAGTGGAGCTTTTCTTTTTTTTTTTTCAGATAGAGATATTGTCTTTTTGCATTCTTGCCTCATATGTCCCTGACTTCAGTCCAGAGCTATTCAGGGGTGTTCTTCAGGTTATATTTTGGCAACAATGATTGATCTGGTGTTCCTCTTTAGCTTTACTCTAATTTATGATACTAGCAGTTCTTGAGCTATACCACAATGTGCTTGTGATCTTATTTCCTTTTTTCCCCCAGTGGCCTCTAATTATCAACATATTCTGTTTAGGTGTGCGATCAATTTCTTGCATAGAATCCTCCAATTTTTTCCTCTTCTGACTCTCTAGTTGCAGCATAAACTTCGTTTACGGTCATATTGATTGATTTTTCCTGAAGTGTTACTGATATGATTCAGTCAAACTTTGCATTATATCCCTTGACCACTTTTGCTACATCTCTCCTCTTCGTTAATGCCACCCCATTTCTTCTTAGATTTTCATTTCTTGAGTAAAACATTGTGTAGTTATCTGGCTGAAAATGTCCCATTACTGTCCACTTTAGCTTGCTCACTCCAAGTATTGCAATGTTTGTATGTTCCATTTCTTGTTTTACAGTGTCTGGCTTCCCTGGATTCATGCTTCTCATGAATCTGTAATCTGTGTTGTCCAGCTTTGGACTTTCAGCTGTGAACATATCAACAGCCAAACATTCTTTTGGCTTTATGCCAGTGGCTTCATTAGCCACAACAAATGACTTTTTATGACTAGAAGTCATAAAAAGAAAGAAACCTTATGTTTAAGATGGATCAGAGGAACCTATTGAAATTGTACTCTTCTTGCAGTCAAGACCCCATAAGAGAGGGAATTTAAAAACTGAGGTTGACATTTTAAAAACAGAACTAAGAATTAAAAATCTAAGTGCATATATTCTTTGAATAACATCAATTGTATTTTACTTGTATAAAGACATTGATGGAAATCAAAGGAAAATAAAACATGAGAAAGAACTAATTGTTATCCACTGGCACTGTTTGTTTTGGCAGCCTCTAGTCAGATTCTAGAGAAGCAAATAATTAACTCCATAATTATTGTACTGAGTGAAAAATGGAACCTTCCACAGAACAGTTAGAAAGCTTTCTAGAATGAATAATGGAGCAAATGTGCAAGATTTTAAATGCATGATTGACATCATGAAGCAAGAATTCAAGGCACTGAAACTAGAGATAGGAAAGAGAAATACAGAAGAGGATACAGAGAAAGATATGAAAGTGGGCATGGAAGCAAAACAAGATGGAAAGCAGGTTGCCAGACAAGAAGAAACAGAAGCAGAGCTCAAGGGGAGAGTTATTGCTTTAGGGCTGATTTATGACCAGGAGGGTTTGACTGATGAAAGGGAGATTGTGCCTCAGAGGAAAGAAGAGGGGTTGAATTTAATTGGGATCTTTATGCAAACTGAACAAAAACAAAAACAACAAAAGGATATATCTTCAAGATTGTAATTTTTGGAGTCATACATGAAGGTTGATTTACCCTGTGAAATTGAAGGAAAACAAAATATGTATAAAAAGGATGGTCTCTCAGGATAGTATTTATAAAATGCTATATTTATAAAATGTTACATGAGAAAACAAATTTAGAATCATAGAATCATAGAGTTGGAAGAGATCACAGGGCCATCCAGTCCAACTCCCTGCTATGCAGGAACACACATCAAAGCATTCCCAACAGATGGCCATCCCGCCTTTGTTTAAAAATCTCCAAAGAAGGAGACTCCACCACACTCTGAGGCAGCATATTCCACTGTTGGACAGCTCTGACCATCAGGAAGTTCTTCCTGAGGTTCAAGCGAAATCTCCTTTCCTACAGCTTGAATCCATTGCTCCTTATCCTAGTCTCTGGAGCAGTGGAAAACAAGCCTGATCCCTCCTCAACATGACATCCCTTAAAATACTTAAACATCGTTATCATGTCCCCTCTCAACCTTCTCTTCTGCAGACTAAATATACACAGCTCCCTAAGCCATTCCTCATAAGGCATGCCTTCCAGACCATTCACCATTTTGGTCGCCCTCCTCTGGACATGCTCCAATTTTTTGATATCCTTCTTGAATTGAAGTGCCCAGAACTGGACACAGTGTTCCAAATGAGGTCTAACCAATGCAGAATAGAGTGGCACCATTACCTCCCTTGATCTAGACACCATACTCTTCTTGATGCAACCAAGAATTGTGTTGGATTTCTTGATTGCCACATCACACTGCTGATTCATGTTCAGCTTGTGATCTACCAAGACTCCTAGATCCCTTTCAAATGTACTATTATCCAGTCACGTGTCCCCCATCCTATATTGGTGCATTCCATTTTTTCTGCCTAAGTGCAGGACCTTACATTTCTCTCTGCTGAAATTCATTTTGTTAGCTTTGGTCCAGCTCTCCAATCTGTCAAGGCTATTTTGAATTTTGATCCTGTCCTCTGGTGTATTAGCAACCCCACCCAATTTGGTGTCGTATGCAAATTTGATCAGTATGCCCTCTACTCCTTCATCCAAGTCATTCATGAAGATGTTGAATAGCACTGGGCCCAGGACAGAACCTTGCAACACTCCACTAGTCACTTCTCTCCAGGATGAAAAGCATCCATTGGTAAGCACCCTTTGGGTTCATTTGGTCAACCAATTACAAATCCATCTAACAGTAGCCCTGCCCAGCCCATATTCTACTAGCTTCATTGCAAGAATGTCATGGGGAACTTTGTCAAAGGTGTTACTGAAATCAAGATATGCTACGTCCACAGGATTCCCTTCATCTATCAAGCTTGTAACTCTATCATAAAAAAAGATAAGATTAGTCTGACACAATTTATTTCTGAGGGCCTTTCCAGACGTGGAGAAGGAGCCGTGCGAAAATAGGACTCCCCGGATTTTCAGAGCGTCCAGGCGAGTCCGTCGGAATGAGGAGCAGTGCGAGCTCGTCACTCCGCACTGCTCCGGCATCCAAAATGGCAGCTTCTGGTTGGTGGAGGCTCTCCACCAACCGGAGAAGCTAGCCAGCCTAAAGCCCGCCCCCAGCAGATCTGCAGGCATGCACTTGTGCGCACCTGCAAATCTGCTCCGGAGCGCAGGGACGGAGCGGCACGGAGTCATGCACTCCATACTTTTTAAAAACCTCTAAAAAGAGGTTTTTAAAAAGGATGCTGCACGACCAGTTCCGGTTGCTCCGAACTGGACTGAGGTGCGGAACTACAAAAAGTAGTCCACCCCAGTCCACTCCACGGTGCAGAAGACCTCTGTTGGAGGTCGCTCTGCACCGTTTTACTAGCCCGGTGCGGAAATGGCCTGAGAAATCCATGTTGACTTTTAGTGATTACAGCATTGCTTTCTAAGTAATTAAAAAATGACTGTTTAATAATCTGCTCTAGGATCTTTCCTGGTATTGATGTCAGGCTGACCAGGCGATAATTATTTGGGTCTTTTTCCCCCCCTTCTTGAAGATATGGACAACATTTGCCCTCCTCCAGTCTGTTGGGACTTCTCTTGTTCTCCACGAATTCTCAAAGATTATTATTAGTGGTATTGAAATGACTTCTGCTAGTTCTTTTAATATCCTTGTATGTAATTCCTTTGGTCCTGGAGACTTGAATTCTTCTTGTTTAGCTAGGTAGTCCTGTACTACTTCTCTGCCTATTCTGTGCTGCATTTCTCCCCCTTTATCACCTGCTTCCCACCCCCGCAGGTTGAGTACTTCTATCCTTTAAGATGAAGATTTGGTAAAAATAGGTTAATATGATATGGATTAAGAATGATAAATGGATTGGTCTATAAATTCTGTAATGGTCTTTAGAATATAAAATTGTATAGATGTATTCAGGATATGGTTATGAGTGGACTATTAACTAGTGAAAGTAATAAGTAATTAAGTTGGTTAGCTTTATTTAGAAAAATAGTTGCATTATTATTTAGCAATAATTTATTAGGCAAGTATGTTGTAACAGACCTACAGAAGCTGAAAGATGAAACATGGATATGGTATTAACCATGTCTTTAAAAAGTTCATACGTTTTCTCTTTTAGAAAGTACAAATTGGGGAATGAGGGAAGAAGAAAAGGATAGATTTCTCTCTCTCTCTTTATTTCTTTCTTTCTTTCTTTTTGCAGGGGAAGGCTTTTAATGAGGGGGAGGTTTGATTACTTCTTGTTCTATTTTCTTGTTCTCCTTTTCTTTTCTTTTTTTCTTCTTTTCTTCATTTCATTCTCCTTTATTTTTTTTTTAAATTCATATGTTAATTGATAGATTTTTTGTGTGCTTAAATGTTGTTCTTTTTTTTCCTATTTGTATTTATTAATATTTGTAGTGTTTGTTTTGGAAAATGTTAATTTTTCCAGAAAAAAAAAATCACCGTGCTACTCATAGTTGTCCTCAGTAGCTCACTGAGTGCTTTCTAACCTAGGATTGTTATCTTTTGGTACTATCTCTTGTTTCATTTTGGATCGCCTCATCATAGGGTTTCCAAGTTAGAAGGCTTCAAGAGTGGTTTACCGTTGCTTTCTTTTCTGCAGGATTAGCAAACATTAGTTATGCTGCCGTTACCATAGTCTCTGAGATCCTCCACCAGTGTCATCCCTCACTACTGCTACTTCTACTGTAGTTCTTTGGCATGTTTAGTCTGGCTCACCACCACAGAATGGTATTTCCATGGTCGGGAATCCACATTTACATTCATGCATATTGACATTATACTGAACAAAAAAGTAGAAAGCAGGTTTTGAAGCTGTAGTGTGAGAACCAGCTTTGATTTCTCAGAGGCCTTCCAGGAGAGCTGACTTGTGGTGAGCTTGTGGTTAAACCTTCCTTTGAGTGCACAGAGGTGCTAAGCTGGATGACAGCATCCTAAAAATAACTCAGAAGAATTTTGATGTGTACATTCGTACTGGAAACAGCAATGAAAAGCTGTTAGTTGTTACTTGCAATACCTGCCGAAAGCTTACTGCAACCCAGGGTCAGACTCTTCAGCTGTACTCCAGGGTCCTTCCTGAAATGTTGAGTAGCATTCAAAACATATCAGAAAATGGTTTAATGTTTTCACCAAGCTCTGTTGCAGCTAACTACCTGTAATTGTGATGGCTGTGCATTCCTGATGTTAGGAGTCATACACCCCCACGCTTTGATATTGTTTAATTGGTATACATTGAAATTGATATAAAATATAAAATGTAGCCTGTGACTGTATGGCCAATCTGGACAAGAGGAAGACGCTTGGTGAACATACACTGAAAGCAGGTCTGAGATGCCCTCTAGACGTAGCCAGGTCGTAGTTGGGAAATGACCAGGTAACTCCAGAGATAATAGGCTTAAGCTAGCCATAATGACTCTGCTCCTGGACAATAGCAACAGCAAAGTTCCCACCAAACCACTGATTGTTTCAACCCTTCTTCCCATTCACCTGTGAATCTCTCCACTGTCCCCACACCTGTCCAACCATTACAGAGCTATCACAATGTCCATTAATTCTTTGTCAACTAATACTAAGATCATTAGCTCATTCCAGACCTCATTGTCCACTCTGCAAACTCCATTGTTTACTTAGCCAGAGAGCCATTGACATCCATGCCCCAGGTAGAAATTGGGTTTAAAAAAACAACAGTTTTCAGCAGCTATCTCAAAGTACTTCGCTTGCTGGTAGCCACACTATCACTCCGATTTCAAAAAAGTCTTGTCCTTAGGCTTCAGTCTTAGCCACATCTCCATTTCTTTGCTGCTCTCTAGATTTGTAATTATTGCCCTTATTGCCCTTGAAACCTCACTATCAATAACTTTCCTCCCTTTCTTTTTCAGCTGGCCTTGTGTGATTGCATGAGCACTTGTGTTTTGCACATGAGTGTTAATTCTTTTAATAAAATACATTTGGCTTACTTTTAAATCTCTGGTTGGTTCTTCCCTGCAAAGGCCCCATAAACATTGCTGGAAAGATTTCACTAGGTTGTCCACCTCTCACAGGCCTCCTGATTTTGAGCTAATAATTTCTCACCTTTGAACAGAGGTACTGGCATTGCAGGTGGATCCCTGAGTCACCCACATTTTGGGGTAACACTGATAATTGTGCATTTGGATTCCTTACTATGGATCTCTGACAACTACAGTGCTATGAAACTGATATAATGATGTAGCACTTTTACCCTTTAAAAAAATTGATCATCGTGGGGCCCTCTAGATATCGTTGGATTCTAACTCCTATGAACTCTAGACAGAATTATCAAGGGTGATGAAAGCTGGGAATCACAATATGGCAACATCAGAAGAAACATATGATTTCCACTCCTCTACTAGAGTATTAGTATTCTCTATGCACTGTTTCACTCAGACACAGAATTCCCTCTCTGAAACCAATGCGGTTTTGTTTCTGTGTTGTCGCTAACATCTTCCCATTGCTCGACTTCCCCATCTTGCTTCTGTTTTGCTTCCTCTCAAAGGAGAAAACAGAGGGGGGAAATATGGTATCTTCATTTCTCACTTCAGACTCTGAAATGTTTCAGTCACAAAAAGTGCGTAGTCCCCTCTCCCATTTATCCCCCCCCCCCAAAGCAATCCATCAATTTCTAATCCAATGTATTCCTTTGAGCCCTGCTGCAAGAGGTCTTACTGGCTGCCACTGAAGGTTAAATTCAGTGTACTTCATCTCACTCTCAAAGGATCTCTTAGATGTCCCACATGAAAGTGAATAGCAGATACTGGAACATGGTGCTTCTTCACTGTAGTGGATTACTTTCCATGTATTTCCATCCGTGCAAGTAATACTTTTTAAAGGAACCTTAATTTAAAGCACCTTGGCATCCAGTCCAAGCAAGCTGAACTGGGGAAGGTTAAAATGGACCACAAATAAAACCTGTGCTGGCTGGATATTATGAACATGGAACATAGAAAAAGTGGTACATTGGGACATCCACACAACTTTTGTGCAAGGTTGACTGCTGTGCTGTACATCAAGGTAGCAGAAATGTAAGTGAGGGCAAATAGATGATTTATTGGATATTAATGAAGCCCAATGCAAATGTTCCTTCAGCAAGTGAGAATAGGCATGGCTGCAATAATACACCCATGTCAAAGTGCAAATGTATCGACACAAAAAATACATGCAAAATCTATAGGAAATACATGATGTGAAGGGGATGTGGAATGATGTAGCAACCATGCTGCATACTTGTCTCTAGCTTTGAGTTATATACAATCCCCTCCACATCAACCATTTGGCATCCTTGCATATCCTAATTTTTAGGATAATAACCTAGACTGAGTATCATCATGGTAAGGGAAATTAGAGCTTATAATGGAAACCCAGAACTACAGAAATGAGTTAGAAGAAGAAGAGACCAAGCTAGTTCTCTGGTGTAGAACAGGCAACAGCAGTCCTGCTCTGGTGGTGGATATCAGATGATATGCTTTCTCCGTTAGCTCTCTCCCTCTATAGCCCTTCATTGTCCTCAGTATTATTGCTGCTTGCTTGATACTTGCTTGCTTGGACACGGCTTTGGCTTCATTCATTATCCTAGTTAATACAATGTTGGAATCTATTTGAAACCTATGCAAATGCCATCTATATAGTTTGTCCTGTTTGGGAAAAGGGAGCTTGTGGGGGTTCTCTTTTAATTGGTAAAGTGTCACAGAGGAGAAACAGCTAATCTCTCTTGCCATGATCCCACTATGGTAACCTTTTCCTAGAGAAGACATTAGTTTGCTTGTTTGCTTGCTTGCTTTTTGCTGGTACCCTGAAGGCACCAGATCCTTTCTTATCTTGGAATCTAAGCAAAGTCAGCTTTGCTTAGTACTGGAATGGGGGACCACCAACGTATACCAGATGCCATAGGCTATATTTCAGAGAAAGGCAATGGCAAACCACTTCTGAGTATTTCTTGCCTGAAAAATGCTGTGAAATTCAGGGGGAACCGTATGTCAAAAGCCAACTTGAAAAAACAAACAAACATATACACAGAGGCAGATGAAACTGTAAAAGCTCCCTTCCCCTTATATCAGATCTAGTTTGGTTCTTGTGCAATATAAAATATCTTATCTCAGGTTGATTTTGGGGTTTAGATCATACCTGAATCCTTGAAATGATGATGTAAACTGAAGCATTTTTTTCCTTTACTGAATAAATTTCAGCAAAGGTACTTACACATAGTTCTGTGCATATATAGTATTTTGTTGTACAACTGTTGCTTGACGGTGTAGGAAGGTGACATGATTAGACCCTAAGCTCAAAAGTCATTACTAAGGACATACACTTTTCTCATTTTTTTCCTTACTAACTCTCCATTTCCTGCATCTTCTTTCCCAAACTTTGTCACTACTTTGCAGCTTAAACTGTTAATTGAAAACAAATGAAGTCTGTTTAAATTCCAGAAGTCTTGGTTATCATTGTCCACACATTTCTAATCTTTATCAAATGTTTGCCAAGGGAGTTATAGTATCTCCAGCTTGTACTTGACTAGATCTCAAATGAAGACTCTTCACCAAGTACCTGCATTGATTATATGCCAAGAGAACTGATGACACTCATTCTGTTTCCACCATTATCGAAATACTAAGAAAATATGTCTTAAGCCTCCTTTTAATTGTGGTTTTAGGATTCACTGGGTTTAGTGCAGTTCATTTAAGGTTGAAAAATACTCCCTGGCACAGTTGTAAGCCCAACAGGATTAAGCTGAAAGTGCTTGCTGAGCAATCCTGAAAAAAATATCTCAGGCAGCTTGAGCACATAGAATGAGCAAGCACTGCAGATGTTCTGAAGCAATGCCTTGTGGGGCAGGTAACCCTTTCTAATGCAGACAGTGCTTTAGGTCTATAGAACTGGGCTGAATCACTCTGAGAGAGTAAGATTTGGGGGATAATATTGAAACACTACATATATCAAATAACTATAATTATCTTACAGTAAAATTACAAGGATTCCCATTTCCACCCAGGGAGCTGGGTATATTTATTCTGGAGAAGAGAAGGTTAAGAGATGGCATGATAGCTATATTCAAAGGGATGTCATATGAAGATGAAGCAAGCCTGTTTTCTGCAACTCCAGAGACTGGGACACAGAGCAATGGCTTCAAACTTCAGGAAAAGAGACCCCATGTAGACATCAAGAAGAACTTCTTGACAGGAAGATCAGTTCAACAGTGGAATGTGCTGCCTTGGTGTGTGGTGGAATCTCCTTCTTTGGAGGTTTCTAAGCAGAGGATGAATGGCCACCTGTCGGGAATGCTTTGATGGTATATTCCTGTATGGCAAGGGGTTGGACTCAATGGCCCTTGTGGTCTCATCCAATTCTATGATTCTATGATTCTATGAAGTATAAAATAGGAAAAAATGGTGGGTAGGAGGGGCAAACTTAACCCTTCCTTCCAGTGATGAGTTTTATTCAAGAATGATTCTCTTCACCTAGATCTGTTTCCATTGATATGACTCCAATATTAGGCTCTTTCATACAGACGGGCACAGTTTTCAAACATATTGTTGGTGTAAATTACACCACAGGCTCAGATATGTGGATATTTTCAATTGCAAATTAAGTATGACTCCACATTCAGTTTCAGGAACTGCAATCGAAAATGCAAGCCCAATCAATTTCTCACCCATCCCAACTTCTAGTTGCATAATTTCAACTTACAGAGCGTGGTGAGCTTTAACAAAAGACTTTCAACCAGCTGGGATGCAAACTTTAGCTTTTTTAATTAGCAATGCAAACAATCATGCAAAGCAGAGTTACTGTTTATGCTAATCTATCACAACATGACAACTTGAAAGACTTGTTATTATTGCAGTCACTTACCATAACGACGGAAGGTTCATCAATTACCCTGGAGCTCTTATAGATGATGTCATCACTTCTTGCTCTTAAAAAAAAAAGTTCAAAATCTATGCCCTTCCAAAATCATTTCATCTACATGACTGCTTGATACAGAAGTGGGAACTGTATAGTATTTTTGAGGCTCCAGTGCTTGGAATCTTCACCAAACCCACCTTCTCCATTTTTTTTCAAATGACCCCAAATCATTGCATTGTACTACTAAAATGTTATACACTACCCTGAATCACATGCTGGAAGAAAGGTGGGAGATTAAATAAATAAATACATACATACATACATAATACATAATACATTTTGGTATTAAAAAACACTCCCCAGAAGAATCTTCAAACATACTAAAAATGCTGTTTGAAAGAGGGCTAGAAACAGCCAGAACCTTTACTAAAAGCCACTGGAACAGACACAAAGTCACTTTGACTTGTCTAAAATTGGTGGTGGGGATTGAGTTGTGTCTCTCCAGAGTCCAGCAGTCAGCTGAAATGGTATGGAGTGGACTCTAGATTGCCCACTCCTTACCTAGAGAGTCACTGCCACTCAAGCAGTGCCAGTACTGAGCTAAGTAGGCTCTGCAATGGTTATGTGGATTGCTATTTGATAGCAAGAAGGGGAGAAATCTTCCAAATCCCTGTTCTTAATAGCCTAGTAACATTAAAGGCTGATTAGGATCATTTAAGTGCCAGCATCATTAACCTTTTTACTGGCCAGTGTAGCAGAAATTTGCAGTGAATGTGCATATTCACTGAGGCTGAACACAGTTGTCACAGCTTTACATCCATTTGCTTGATAGGCTGATGTACAAATCTGTAGTTCGGATACATTACCCATTTACCTTTTAGTTATGTCTGAGGTAGATGTGACATTTTTACTATGTGAAGGTAATCTCAGTGAGAGGAAAATGGTGTATTTTGTCATTTAGGAAGTATATTGCAATAATTTATTTTGCTTGCATTACATGAGTTGGGCCATTGATGCCCACAGTGGCTGTTCAGTCCAGTAATTCCTGCTAAAATAAACTGTTCCCATGCATTTTGCACTTGATAGATTACAGATGTTTTATCTTTATAGTAGAACCTGTGTTTCTCAGGGAGAGGGGATGTTAGGTAAAAACATTCCACATAATTTGTTCACATAAAATTCATCTTCAGCTTCTTCAATAAATATTTGCTAATTTCATTTTTCAGTCATATCGTGCTAGTTTGGCAGAGGATCACATTCCTATGAAAATCCTTTCGATGTTGCAAATAATGGCTCAACCTGCTGAACATCACTGCTCCCTTCCTCAACTACTTCTTTCCCCACTGCCATTCTTTATGCTTGTTAATTGATAACACAATAGCAGCTGGCCATTTCCATGTCGGTGGGGCAGTGAATCCATGCCAAGTTTCATTCTCAACTTTAGAGGAGCTACTCAAGATACTGAGCCCCCTTGTTCAGCTTTAAAGTGGGCAAGCATCCAAGACGTCCAGTCCACAAAGGCTGACCAGGGAAAGCTGTCTAGTCCCAAGGTGGTATCAGTAGCTGCAGAAGTGGAAGTGATCCCAACAGTCCAAAGCCAAACAAAAGAAAACAGTCCTCACCCAAGTCTTAAACCAAGGAGGGAGATGCCAAACTAAGAGACACATGAAGCTGAGAATATCACACTACATCATCAAAAAGTATGAAGTCTACTGCCCACAGCATCAGAAGGGACTTGGCTGATCTCATTTATAGCCAGCAGTAAATTAGCCCAGCTGGCCTCATTTTTGGCATAGTTTACTTAAGGCAGAACAGAGTATTTCTGATGTTTCTGTTCCATGTGTCCAAGGTGCTGGCAGAACATAGAGACTCTATTTCCTTCTCCAAATCTGCAGGTGCAGCCTGGGATGGACCAGCTCTACTACTGTCACAACAGGGCTGTCAGCCTCCTCTGAATCCAGCAGGTGTTCTTTTCCTGCAACTCCTCTTCTCCTTTTTCATCTAAGGAGGCCTCTTCCAGGTAAGGAACAACACCTGGATTCAGTGACAGACAGTATGTGTCTGTAGTGAAGCATTACTACTGATTAAGGAGCAAAGACACCAATGGCTTAAAGAAACAAAGTAAAAGACTTTATTTTAGGAATTCCATTCTAAGATATGAAAGTTATTCAGGGTACTATCCTAATATAGCTGCATTCTTGGGAAGAACTGGGGAGGGGGGGTGATGAGAAGAGGCAGAGAAACATCCCTAACAGTATCAGTTTACATCACAGATGGGTCAGGATAGGTAGAACCAAGAAGGGAGGACACTTAAGGTCACTCAAACTAACTAGCTGTATTACCACTGCCCATGGTGAGGCTTCCTGGATTCTTCGGTGCTAAGCGTTGTTGCACTTCTAACATTCAGCACTTTGGATAGTTCTTTTAAAGCTTAGACTAGAACCTTGAGAAGAACCCCTGTCCCACAGACATGGAATCCACCAACTGCTACTCTGATAACATATTTGACAGCAATTTAAATAAATGCACGGATTTACAAAAATAGGGGACAAATTGGTCTTTAGGTGCATTGCCAGGAATCCTTATATATACAAATAATCTCGTTATCCCCCTAATGTAATGGAGTCCAGAGAAGCTTTTCCTTTTAGCTCAAAGACTGCAAAGAAGCTTAGCTGCTCTTTGAGGGCCAATGGAAGGCATTATAAGCTCAACAGCTCCCAGAGGAAAATATGTCAAGAACACATTCATCACTGTGGTGATAAAAAAAAGTTGCAAATGGCATTTTATTTCTAGGATTTGTCAGTACTTCCTCCCTCCCTGACAGAGCTGGTTGTTCATTGGCTGTATATCTGAACAGGGACAGTGTCCCCAAAGTCCTATTGAACGTGCCATGTGAGGTTGGAATGATGCTATCTTCACCATCAATAATGCTGGTATGTACTCTTTCTTTCATGTACCGTACTAGAAGGGAAACAACTTAAAAGAAGAATTTCTCATTTGCCTATTAAGCTTCTCTGGGTTATATACAGAATATATCCATGTTAGTTATTCAGATTCTGAAATGGCCTTGGCAAACCAAGCTAGTATTTCTGAAAGCTTGGAAATGTGCATTTTTGGTAGCATTTCTCCTAATGCATGCTCTGTATGCTGTTTTCGCTGAAGTATGAGTTTGCACACAATTTCCTCAAATGTATGACTATCTGTATGCATTTTGTGACTGAAGTCCTATGCTGCAACGTTCAAAGAAGAGCAAAAATCAAAGGATACTTCTGTTCTAGTCAACCAATTTGCCTGGGAAACCGGAATTAACTGGCTGTTAGTATGCAAGCCAAACAATTTCTGCTTCATTCTGAGACCTGTTCAGATGATGCTGCCTTCCTAATGACACCACTAAGAGTGTAATGGCATCTAAATCCCACACCTCATAAGCTCCTAACCCTTTTATTGGTTATTACTACACCAGTAATGGTGATAGCAGACAGAAGGAGATTTCTCTCTCTCTCTCTCTCTCTTTCTTTTTTCTCTCTCCCCCTCTCTTCCATGCACTCCCACTCTCCCACTTCCTCTTTTCCTGAGCACACTGTTATGATGCTATACAGCTTCCTATGTACTAAGAGCATAGGAAAACTGACTTTCCAGGAAACCTGAAAAGCTACTGTAGCAGTGATCCAAACATGACAGAGGTTGAGGGTGAAAAGGTATGGGGATCTTCCCTTTCTTCTCAATAAGAAATTAAATCTAATATATTAAAATCAAAGTTTGTGAGTTTGTCTGTGTCAGGCTGGTGAAGACCTCATATGATTGGCTGATTGATCATGGCCATGATCCATGAAATCAGCTGCATAAAGGTACCATTGTACTCTTATAGGGCTGTGGTAAACTGAGGTAGCCCCTTCCACATTAGAGAAAATGGCGACAGTCAAAAATCAATATGCCAAAGATCACTTGAGCAAATGTAACAACAGAAGGAAGCCCACATATAGCACTGAACTCACGAAGGTATTCATAATGTTGTTAAGTTAAATGCATGAGGAAGAAGAAAAGTTCCAGCCAATATTTCAATTACACTTCACATGTGGAATCTAAGAAAAAAGTCTCTTCTACTCATGGAGCCTCTCGGTGAAATTCAGAATCTTGATTTTTCAGGTTTTGGAATTGTGGACAGATACTCCACATGTAGAAGAAGTTCTCCTTTTCTGACTGTTAGCAGCCTTCCCTTCCACACACATGCTGGACTTCCACTAAATCCAACTGTTTCGGCCAGAATCAGTGGTCTCCTCCCTTCTGTAGTTCTCCCATGTACTCTAAATACTGGTTTAAGAGAACTAGGAAATCTCTCCTTTGGGGAGCACCTTGAAGATCTAAAGTTGAAGAGAGAAGGAAATACCATCCTAAATCCACTAGCACTAGAAATGCCCTGCTAGATCTTGGATTTATGAATGCTGATGGCCTTTCTGAAACCTGACTCTAGGAGAAAAAGTTCAGGACTGTAATGTCTCACTTGTGTCTTCAGAACAGCAGCCAATCATGGTTTCAGTAGATATTTGAGTTTTAATTTCGTAGTAATGTAGTAAATAAACTGTAATGCTTTACAACAAACCAGCATGAGCTAAATTACCTTTCAAGTTAGAAGGGTTCAATTAGGAATAATGTTATGTTTTGCTGAAGAGACAAAGAAAGACAAAAGAGTCATTCCATTCAGTGGTAATGCAACTAAATGATGAGGTTAAAATGACTGAAATGATAATCTGATTACGATGATCTGTAGTGAAATGCTGGAGGTTGACATAGTGAATTAACGAAGAATTAAACTGTTATTTTGATTATTTTTCTGTAAATTATTAGTTAGCTCCATGAACTCAGTAAATACCGCCACATTATTATATTTTTCAGAATCAGATAAATGTGTTTATGTGTGTTGCTAACTGATAAGTAAAATCTTTGAAGAAAGCTTGGGAGTTCTGCAAAAGGTTGTGATTTCACTGGTAAATGAAGGCAGGAAGCATTTGCATTGAAACTTTGGGAGAACCCCAAATTGGACATTTCCAAATGATGGCTTAGATACATGAACCTAAAGAAACTCTTATTCACACACCAGACTGCAGAGAGCCAAGAAAAACGGGGATACAACAAAGGCACTTCTCATGCTGACTATGGAAACCATGAGAAGGAATATAGTTGATGCTAAATGTTTATTAGAAATCCTGTATGTTGGTCAATTGAAACAGGCTGTGTATATGGTTTGTACAAAGATATGGTTTTTACAAAAATGTACCACTTTTAAACTTAATCTCTGTATCTGGTGAATGCATTCTTAAAAAGCTTATCTGCACTTGACTTGTACTTTTTTCCTTCTTCTTAAGGGGATACAGCCTAGATTAATTTGTTATATTTATGTGGGCCCATAAAGTAGAATGCAAAGCTAAACCCAAACATAAGAATGGGGAAACATCTGAAACCTATTTAGCAATGCAGCCTAAGATGTGACAGCTGTGATGGATCACTGCCGTCTGCTCATGTAGCAGAACCTTGAAAAGCGCTACTAATTGAGAATGACCCAGTGTGCTTTTACATAAGAAAATAAAATAAGCAAGCAAACCCAAACCTTCTCTGACTACTTTGATTTGGGGTTTGGAGGAACCCTTTACTGTACAGCAGAGCAGCAGAGGGGCAAACTAAAATGCTTCAGATTTAGAGCCAATACTAATATTTCTCGAAACAAAAACGTGCCCTTCATTGAACTTTAGGACCAAGCTGTTGATTGTGAATGCATGGCTTATGCCAAACAGTGTCACTTGGGCTGCCTGACATGTAAAGATATTAACTTCTTTGTTTAACCTACAAGAACCATGAGACTCTGAGCTCCTTTTGCCAAGAACTGGAACACATATGTTCTAACCAAAATTCTCTGTATTAGACTTATTTTATACAGTCAGATACAAATTTAAATTATTTTTTAAAAACCCTTTGACACATCCATGTTTTTTAAAAAAAAATAGGAAGGAGCTCTAAACTTTTGGAACAAAGGTTAAGGCAGTGAGTTGGATCCAAACTTACCAATGCTTAGAGTAGGCCTATTGTAAAATCAGTAAAGTAAGAAAGTTATGGCTAACTTATAAATTCCGATTGTTCTCAATCAGTGCATTTAAAGTCTGGCAAAGTCCACCTTCCAGTTTTTTTCCCCCTTCCCCTGGAATATTCCCCATGAAAAGTTTTCCACGTGAGGATGTAGACCTCAGACCACAAAAGGTTCTCTGTCTTTGCTTCAGGGTAACAATGAAGCAAACCACACATTGAATAATGGCCAATGGGCCACAGACCAACTCACATTTAAGGGCAGTAAATCCAGCTAATTAAATCAATGGGGTTAAGTGCTATGTTCTGGATTGAGAACACAAGATTCAGTCCTGCCCTTTGCAAGGACAAGATAAGATACACCGGAGTGGTAGCCCCTCATAAGAAGCAATGAATGAAGAGAGCTATGACTTAAAAGATGCATCTCTCCTTAGAAACCACATGTATACCTTATATTAGGGCATTTTGTATGCCAATGCTTGTTGAATTCTGTTCTAAGCAATGCAATATCCCAGGTGCCTGAACACTGAAGTATGCAAGGGCCTTAAAAGGCAGAGGTTGGCCGTTTAAGTCATGCACATTAAAACATACCAGTGACACAATAAGCACAAAAGCATTGTGGATGGAGAGGAAAATTTAACTGGGCTTTTAATGAGATGTTATTCTATGCCATATACCCAAGATGCAGGATTGCAGTCTAACTCTTGATAATAGGATAGGGGTGGATAAAGTGTGGCTTGCTGGCTTCAACTGGCCCCAGGGCTTTTCTGTGGCTTCTGGGCACCTACATTGTGAAGCCCCTCTCCCCATGCTTCCTCCATCAAAAATATCTACTTGTGTGCCCCCTGAACCTTACTTTGCCCTCAAAACTGTCACCCACTTAAAAACAAACAAACAAACAAAAAAACTTCAGTGGATATATGAGCGTGTTCAATTTCATTTTGTGGGGGGTTCAGGGATTGGTGTGACCTATACTGGGTCATGGGGTCCAGCAAGTTCTTCAGAGCTTGACCAGTGGGAGATAATGAAACTAGAAGGCAGGAAAGCATCACTGTGATTTTAACATCAAAGCATTCATTTCTGAATATCAGCATGTTGTATTCTCATTCTCATATTTTATTATGTAAAATCAGTCATTACTAAACCTTACACTCCTCTGTAGAATTAGTTCTTGCACTGTGCTGCAACATTAGCAATACAATGCTCATAACTGTGGAATTTACAGAAATCATACGATGTGTATTCAAAGCAGGAATATTAACTGATGAGTGTGTATGTCTGCCCTTAGCTTATTGATAGTATGCCCTTTTGTATTCTGGGCTAAGAAAGTAGCCATGGGTACTTTCTGCTGCTCATAACTTCATTCAAACTGATTTTTTTTCTTCTTCTACAGACATTGTTGCTGTTTACACTGACTTACAGTGACCCTATCTTGGACTCTAGATTTTGCAGTGGTGGGATGGTATGCTCCTGGGAGGCAACAGGCTATGCTGATGGCAACAGTACTGCTTGTAAGGTTTCCCATGTCAGCCAGGCTTTTGCTGAAGAGCCATACTAAATGTGCTAGATAGAGTGACTGGGAAATCTCTCATTCAAAAGGTCATCATAAATTGAATTTGAGTTGATAGCAGTTAGCAATAACAAATCCTAGGGTTTTCTTGGCCAGGTCAATACAGGGAGGTTTCCCACTATTTTCCTCTGAGAGAATATGATTTGCCCAAGTTCACCCAGTGGGCTTCCATGACTGAAAGGGGATTCCTTCTCCTGGAGCACTATTCCAACACTCTAACCCTATACGATACTGTCCTTCTATATGGAAATTATGACATCTGAAAGAACAAACAGAAAAGTTGTTATTACTCAAGTCAGTTGCATAGGGACAGTGGGGGTGATGGTGATGAGAGCGGTTGGCCCCCGGCGGCAATGTTTTTTGGGCATCTTGGCTCGTTGCTATGCCCCCATGCACTGCAGCCATGCCCCTGCGCATCATGGCCTCCCCTCCACGCACTCCAAGCTCTGCTATTGACTCAAGTACAATGATTTCCCCTGTATTAATGAAATATGGCAACTTATCTGAAGAAAAGACATAAATAAGTCAATCTCCATGCTATTTGGATGTAAACTGTCACATTTGTTACAATAAATCACAAACAAGCATTACTATTTCAATTATAAGAAACAAAAAAAAGGGGGACATAAATCTGCCTTTGGTAGAAAATGTTATAAGGAATTAATAAGGATATCTTTTTTTAAAAAAATGATTTGGCATCTATGTACTGTTATCCCATTTTCAAACATTTGCCTGACGAGAAATTTTCCAGCCAGTCTTTGCTTTGTGCATTTTGAGAAACCAGTTTCTGATAGTAATGTGTATGAGATTCATCACTGTACAGCAACACCAGTAGGGATAGAAGGGTAATTAGCACCATCAAGATTTATCTTGGTGATGGTGTGTTTTTAAAAACAACATGACACAAAACAAAACAAAACACAGAATTAAAATAATATTCATCTCCCAGATGCAAGAACAGTCCTAGTTGCAGCAATAATCCTATATAAAGGCTTCTTTCAGAAAAATGTATGTGCTTGCTGATAGAATGGGGGAAAAAAGGTTAGCCTAGCTTCCCTTTGTAGAAAACTCACCATGGAAAATATCTCTCTTTCATGTCCTCACCAAACTTACTGACAGCAGTGGGAAAAAGATCTCAACACTCAAAAATGTGTATATGGAAAAATATAGCCCTTAGATAGTCTTCTCCCAAATCAATATAGAGCTTTTCAGCTTAGAGTTAATACTTCGTATTCTGTCCCAGAACGGACAGGTAAGATATTGGAAAAGGGAGCTACATACTCTGTAACTGGCCACTCCTTTCCAACTCTCATTCCAAACCAGCACTTTTCAAAGATAGCCCCAGGCAGAATACATCATAGTAGACGAAATTAAGGCATGCACAGTTTTGGTGACATCTACGTTCTTCAGGAATGCACACAGTTGTCACATTATCTTTAATAAAACAACAGCACAACATTCTCAGCCACCTCCAAAACTAGGATGTCTAGTTTCAGACAATGCACTATTCAGGTGTACACCAAAATTATGGCTGTGCATTTTTAAGGAGATTGTGACCCCATCTAACATAAGCTGAATCCCTCTTCCCCATCTTTCAGTTGGTTAACAACACCTTTGCTTTGTTGGCTGAGGCTTTACCTTGTTCACTCTTACCTAGCCCACTGCAGGCTTCAGACACTGATTCAGAAAAAGAACAATTCTCATTGATTTAGATGAAAAGGAGAAAGAGATAAGTATCACAGGAATACTGTTGGCACTGACTTTCCTTGTTTTAATGTTTGTCAGGGGTGCGAGGCAGCCCATAGTTTGGAGAACTATGTTGGCCTGTCATAAGAACTTGAAAGATTGGACAAACACCCAATGGCCCCTGGAATTTTTTAACCTTATCCAATGTGTGCATGCATTGTCACAATTTTTTTAAAAAAACTTACCTCTGCTGTTTCAGATTTGCTTTCATAGTATAGTAACCCTTAGCCCAGGGGTGGGCAAAGTTCAGCTCTTGGCACTCCTTGTGCATGTCCATCAGACTGTTTTGTGGCTCTCACTACCTCTAGGCTCCCTTGAACAAACTTTTTTTTCTTGCAAAAAAAAAAGAGAGAGAGAGAGATGAATTGTCTCTCCTTGAACCTTCCAGGTATAGCAGTTCACCCTTTTAATAAGTTGCAGGACATACACCACAATGTTTATGTTTAACATAAAACAACCACTTATACTTAAAAATCTAGAGGTGGAGTCTACTTTTATCTTTTGGCAATTCATGCAACACCCAGAGGGTTCTGAGACCCTGCTTTAAAGCTATAGGATCTTATTAAAAAACAAGAAAGATTGTTTATATATGACTTTCATTATCCTCACTATCTCTTTTAATATCTTACTACTTGTGAATCATCTCACTTTGAATCACATCAACCCCTGGGAACAGGTACTACTTTAAGACAATAAGCACTGACTGCTGAATGCATTTGTATTAAGGCAGGCACCTCATGGTCTATCTGTTGGTCTCTTGTCTGCTGGTCACTCCCTTTGTAAATGACCTAATTTCTACATGGAACTGGATTAACAGTTTTGATTGGAAAGCGAACAACCCACACAGTGGGCATTGATTGACCGTGAGCTGCTAGCTGATATTTTCTCCCTCCAATTTAAGAAGTAAAAGAACCAAGAATTCAATTGCTGTCACTGACAGTTCTCAATTGTGTTACAGATTTTAATTTGGAGCTGACTGTAACAACTGTGTACAGGTCATCCGGCTATTATGCGAAATCCAGCTTTTGGTCTCCTTGGATTTGTGGCTGCAAGTGTAGGAAAGTGTGGAGTGCATAGAGAAGAGAAAAAGACTCCAAACAAGTCTTTTGGGTTTCTTTCCTCTGTTTGATTGATCTCCTCTCTGACCTTGGTTGTCTATGCCTCTAGGACTTTGAATGGGTCTGGGGTGGGAGAACTTTCAGAAGCTAGATTGTTCAGTAAGAACAATTCCAGACATAAAGTAGTATACCAGGAAGGCAGACAATAAAATCCTAGAGATGTTTATCATTTCTAGGAGAGGAGAAACAAATAAGAAGGGATATTTTCCATGAGTGTAGAAGAATTTTGTAGCATTGAGAGCTGGGTTTGTCATCTTATGTTTTTGCAATACAATATAAAAAGTAGACCATATTTGTACAGGCAAATACATTTTCCACAGCTTGTTGCTATGTAAAAGATAGCCTTACTGCATAAGTCACAAATAGGAAAAGTATCTACCTGCACCCATTGTGGTCCTAAGTGCCTATATTCCACAATGAGAAACATTCTGAATTTCATAGGAAGTACTGGAAATTCCTAATTATTTTAAAGTTAATTAATAAACCTTACTTATGTGTGTTTCCCCAAACACACTAAGATAATACTAATGATCAAGACTTCATATATGCACACTGCCCACAAACATGCACCACTGGTGTCTGTTACACTCCCAAGCCACCCAATGTGTGGAATAGGGAAAAAAATATTGGATTTAATATGAGCTATGTGGCCATCACATTAAACAAACAAGCAAACCAGAAGCCCAACCAGAATTAGCAATGGCATCACCAGTGGAAGTTTTTGGCATATCTAGGGATAACAAAATGTCAGCCACTGCAGTTGGCAGGACAGTGCTTCCTGTTCAGGTCAGTTTTATACCCAGTTTAACCTGAACCATCCCATATCCCCAAAATATCTACCTTCCAACAACTAGGAACTAAGTGAATAATTTTGAAGCAAGCCTTGGCTAGTGGATCATGGTATATACAAAGTAACATGGAACGTGGCAGGAGGGAATCAACAGTTGGCCTCTCAGCAGTCTCTGGTTTTTGACAAATGTCCAGTTCTGCCCACTGCTGACATTAGCCACAAATGTTGCTATCATACCCTCAACTGATCCTGCATAGGTGGTACTGTGAGATGGATTGCCTTCAAAGTCTAACATGGAACAAATTCATTCATTGACAACATCTATGGGGTATCTTAATTCTACATATGGATTCATGCCCAAAGTGCCTATTTTCAATTAGGTACAAAATAACATGCCGTCTCCAACTTACCTACTGTCTTTTTTTTTCCTTCTTCACAAATACAATTTTTTATTTTAGGAGGCTTCTAGCTCCCGAAACTTTTAAAATTCTTCTTTCTATAAAATTCTTTACAAATGCTTTCATTTTTTAAAAAAACAGATGCATAATACAATTATTTATTATCACCTGTAATATTCAGGAACTGGGGTAGCATTTTTGTACTCTCTACCATCAAAGGCCTCCTTTTATCTGTTCTGCAAGTGAGCAGAAAGAGCTGAAAATTACCTCTATGACATTAAAAGCTCAGTGGGGTCTTTATTTGGCTTTCGGTAGGAAACTATATATCAGTGTTATCCCAGGGCTTTCTGAAATTAGTCTACTGTATTCATACTGCCATAAAGAAAACATAATTACTTTGAGACATTCAGAAAGGTCTGCTTCTTTTTATAGCTCTTGTGAATAGACAAGAGACACACAATTTCAAACAAATAAAGTCAAAATATGCAATTTGTAACATTCCAAGCAGTGCTTAGATTTATAGTGTAATTTTCCCACTAGATGTAATCAGAAGTGCCTAATTTGGGTTGCTTTATGTGAATCACAGCTCCAATGAGTTTAGTTAGAGCCAGAGTGTTGGAGTAACAACATCTTGGGTCAAAGCATGTCTGTTATTACAGATATTTGGTAAGGCAAGATGGAAAACAGCAGAGACACCTATGGGGCAGCTCCAAGGTATTTGCTATCTGAATCAGATCAGCAAATGATACTCCTTCTTGTCTCTTCAGTCAAGCCAAGTTGTGGATAAGCAAATTAGGATAGTTAAGAATTTCCTTTCAGTTTGGATTTGTTCAAAGGTGACCAACACTGGCAAGATTTGGGTGTGGGAGACAGTGGTAGTGGAAATGATTTATTTGCCCAAGGCTAATAAAAGTACTTTGATACTCAGTGAAAACAACCTCCAAAATACTATTCTTTTCCTTGTTTTAAAAGCAGAACTATCAACAACATAATTGACAATTCACTGCTCTTTTGTAACATCAAATGAGCTGACTGGTGGCCATCAGTTTTCTTAGTCATTATTTCCATCTCACCCTGCTTGTAAGTGTCAGACAGAATTTAGAAAAGTTACTTTTTGGTCTATGATTCTGAGAGTTCCTGAACAAGCATGGAGTGTTTGACAAGAGCTCTAATCTAAACTTTGATTAGTTTTGATTTCAGGAGGCCTTTGATGAAAGAAGTCAAATACATTCAAGACCTGAACAACATACTTAGATATTACATGGACCAAACTTTTATTGAAAGAGGGTGAGGCAAAAATTAGTTCATGCTACTGATTTCAAATATACGAGAAACTTATATCTTTTAAAGAGTTTGAGAAGGGATGTATTCATGAACTGAAGACAACCATTCATTTAACAAATGCTTGAGCCCAGGTTATTTGAAGGACCATGCTTCTCTTTATGAGCCCAGTAGAACTCTAAGATCATCTTAAATCTTAGAGAGAGGCCCTTCTCTCTGCCCCACCATCCTCTTAAGTGTGTTCAGTGGAGACAAGGGAGAGGGCCTTCTTCATAGCTACTCCCAAACTTTGGAACTTTCTAGAGAGGCCAGGATGGTCCCATCCTTGCTGTCCTTCTGACAGCAGGTTAAATCATTTTTGTGTCATCAGACATTTATAAATTGACTTTGGCCATTTCTGCACTACACTGTTATAGTGCTGTTATTCCACTTTCAACATCTGGCAGAGAATTCTAAATGTTCCTCCCTATACTGCAAATTCCATGATTCCACAGGATGTTGAAAATGGAATAATAGCAGTATAACAGTGCGGTGTGGCAATGGTGTTTGGGCTCTTGATGCACAGGTTGGTATACATGCACAATGTATTTTAATGTTATTTTAGTTTTTAACAAGTTAATGTTTTAACTTTATAAATTGTTCAATTTTTTATAAAAAATTATATTTTTTCATGAATGTTTTGATTTGTACTGTTTTAATGTTGTTAGCCACCTTGACTCCCACTGTTGGGAGAAAGATGGGATATAAATGAAAACAACAACAACAACATGGTGTCAGGTGGATTCTGTAAAGGGCCCACCCTAAACTAGCATTTAAACCACATTTATATATGAGTCCTACAAAACCATGCAGTGGCAGCAACTGAACTATAAAAGGTTATGACAACTATAGAAACTCACCAATAAGAAGCAACCAAGTATTTCTAAATTATGCATGTCACATTTGTCCTTTATAGCTTATTCTCTGGTTCTGAACAGCACCCTTTACCAGCAGAATGCATCACAGTGCTTAGAACATGGCTCTGAATGTTTCGCACATATTTAACTTATCTTGGTATCACTAAGAGCTTACATTATTATATTATTTACATTATTTTCTATGTGTGCTTTATGTGTGTTAAAAAATCACAAAGGTCTTATGGTCACTTTCTGACTTTCCTCTTCATAGACCACTCTATCACTGTACACAATATTAAACGGAAGCACTTCAAGCATCATTGTATAGTATGAAGAAGTCAACCTTCTCCTTCAGTCTAGCTGAACTGTTTTGCAGACTGAACAAGGCATTTGGTACATACATAATTTAACTAATCAGAGCAGTTTTTCAAGGAAACCAGACTTAAATCCCCAACCAACATTTGAAGAATCACAATTTCTTAGAGCAGGGATGAGTAAGGTACATGCAACCCTAAGTTTGTTTTTGGGGCCTCAAACCCATCCAGGCTCTCAGGCTCCCCCTTTCCTCATGTGTGTGTGTGTGTGTGTGTGTGTGTGTGTGTGTGTGTGTTGTATTTGCCCCTCCCAGAAACATTCAAGAGTAGTAGCTTTCCTTTTAAATAGGTTACAGAAGTCCCCTCCACTTGTAAACAATTTTAAAAAAATCAAAACCAGAGGCAGTTTCACATTACAGTATGATTCCACTTCAACTGCCTTCACTGTATTCTGTGGAATCCTGGGGTTTGTAGTGTGGTACGACACCAGAGTATTCTGACAAAAATTCAAAATACAGCTCCCTAAAGTGAAAATCCCAGGATTCTGTCAGGTGTTGCCATAGCAGTTAAGGTGGAACAGTAGTGTTAAAGGGCCCCTAGTGTTATTTCAGGACATTGTAAAGAAGAGTGGAGAGAAGGCTGCCACCAAACACAAAGAACAGGGGAGAAATTTTCAGAAAAAGTTCTGCAAAAAAGCTTTCTGATTGTAGGGTAAAAAAAAAAAAGCTCAGAAAGCTTCTTAGAAAAGGATGTCCTGAGAAATCAGCTGTACATACAGTAACAAGCAGATGACTCATAGAAGCCCAACTGTTCTCTTTCACTGTTATCCCTCAGTAATTGGGTATTCAGTCAGAGACACAGTGATACTGAACCTCTGATTCAATCATTTGACTAATAATCTGTACACAGTTTATCTTATAACAAGGCTTGTTCTACCGTTAGACAAAGTATCTGCCTCAGGCAGCAGATCTGGGCTATTGCAAAAGAACAAGAGATTAGAAGACGATTTAGTTTGTTAATACTGCATTTCTTCTGTTAGATATGATGAGTGGTGCTTGAGGGTATTTCTGACTCCTGTGACAAAATATTTTGGCTAGTTTTGGCCATTTCTGCATGATGACATCCTTGCGCGTTGTCCCATGGCAGTTGCGGCAGGGAAGGGAGAGCAACAGGAACACTCCCCTCCACACCTCACTTCCCACCTCTTCCTTCTGCAGCACAGCTGGTCGTTTCCTATGCTGTACTATGGGAGGAAGTATCGCCATTGTGCTTCCCTGCTCTTCCACATGATAGTAAGTAGGGGAGCACTGCATGATTGTAGGCACAAATCAGATTGTTTCCATTTTGCTAATACCACATAAGCATGATGCTTGCAGATGGGATGGCAGCAAGCTGGCAAGGATGCCATGCAGAACCAGGACTAGCCAACTGCTGCCATCCTGTCCTGAAATTGGCATAGCCCCATTGTGCAGAAATGGCCTTTGGGTACTATGTATATTAATTTGGTGGGTGAGGGCACCATTTGTTATTCCACCTCCAAGAGTAGAATGGCTTGGCTCTTTTTTTTTTCTGTTTTTTTTTTTTTTCAATACTTCAGCCAGGAGAGGCCTCTGTGTTTCATTTCCCATATAATGACTGGGAACCTGTTAGTGGCATGAACAGATATAAATCAGCCTCATGCCTGTGTATGTCTCCTTTTGGTTGATATGAAGGTTGGTATTCGCTTTCTCACTCCACACTGAACAATCAACTCCCCATGCCCCTAAAAGCTACTGAAGAGTCACTGAAGTCTCTTCCTATGACTATTTCATGCCTTACAGAGAGTGGAGGAGGGGTGGGGTTGAGAGAGGCATCTGACTATGTCCCTACAGCTTGACATGAAATGATTACATCATAGACTTACTTAGGACCCCAGGAAACCTAAATGGAGGAAGTTGCAGTCATCTACTTCCCCAATCCCCTGTGCTCTCATCATGCACAGCATAGGCATGGGTGGGACTACAGCAACTCTACTGTGGGTCCAGGGGTCAGTGAATGGCCAAATGTGGGACCACTGTAGGTCTGGAAGCCATGCCCTATGAGGAGTGGCTTAGGGACCTGGGAATGTTTAGTCTGCAGAAGAAAAGATTAAGAGGGGACATGATAGCCATGTTTAAATATTTGAAGGGATGTCATGTTGAGGAGGGAGCAGGCTTGTTTTCTGCCGCTTTAGAGACTAGGACAAGGAGTAATGGATTCAAGCTGCAGGAAAAGAAATTCCACTTAAACCTCAGGAAGAACTTCCTGACAGTCAGAGCTGTCCAGCAGTGAAATATGCTGCCTCGGAGTGTGGTGGAGTTTCCTTCTTTGGAGGTTTTTCAGCAAAGGCCGGATGGCCACCTGTTGGGAGTGCTTTGATGTGTGTTCCTGCATGGCAGGGGTTTGGACTAGATGGTCCCTGTCATCTCTTCCAACTCTATAATTCTATAATTCTACTATGCCACACTGGACCATACAGGATTGCAGCCAACATGTTTCCCTCCCTCCTCACCAATGCCTGGAGAGATAGGGTACGTATTTTGTGAAAAAAGAACAGTGTACTGTTTACAACTTAGAGTCTTACAGTGGTAAGTTCTGTGGATCTCAGTAAAGATGTTCATACATCTCAAAACAGAAATACAAACTTTCTTTTCAAGTTTAATGCTGCACTGTTGGGATAACTATCATGCGAAGTGAACATTCCTCCTTGCCATAAGTGTTTAGAAAGATATTTTAATGAAAATTTATACCAGTGGAGTAAAGAGATCATGAAAGCATGGTTTCATGTTTAATATCATGGAGTTTGAAATCTAGTACAGTGGGTGGGAAGATCTGTCCATATGTTTCAAAAGACAGTGTTCTTATTCAAAAGACTCTATTTAGTTTGTAATTCATTTCTCATCAGGGGCCTGCATTGCAGAGGTATGTACTGTAAACATCTGAAAGAAAATATATATCACCGTGGCATCTTTGGGGAGGACAGAATCTCATCAGAGCACATTTCAAAACTGAAATGGTCTTAAGAAGGTTTTTAGAAGCTGGTGTATGATGTCTTTTTTCAAGATGGTACATACATTTATACTTCTCTTGTTGTTGATCTTGGATATACATAAGTGAAAAGACGGAGGAAGAAGATGTGGTTTTTGTGGATGCTCCTCTTATACTACAACTCTTGAAGGCTTACACATTGTTCTGGGCAAAGGTGTAGGAAGACAATTTTCACTGGGGAGGGAGATAAATATTGGGGGATCACGAGCATTCGGGCATTGGTCACTGTAAAAGGGGTTTTGGTGGAATAAAGTTGTTATACACATTATGACAAAATGACCCCTGATTAAAGCATTTTATTTAGGAAGTACGTTGTAAAATAAAGAAAACAAATCAATTGAAAATACAATATTTTCTGTATGCAAAACAGTTGTATAAACTAAGTTAATAGTTACTAGGAATTAAACATAGTATGTATTGTACAAGTCATCCTACCACAATAAAATGAACTGTTTATAAAGTGTAATGAGCCATGATTTCTCTGCAAACTTATAGAGAAACTTTCTACTTGAAATTTCTTCATATATCTTACTTGAACTTTCAAAAGCCAGGCTTATTAAAACTGCTTTTAAAGCTTATTAAAACTGCTTTTCTCTGTTGAAGCATTGAATATTCTACAATGTCAGCAGACATGTCAAACTTGAGAATGAATTTCCATATACAGCCGCAGAGACAAGAAAAATGAGTCTGCATTGTACATGCATGGAAGGGTTTTCTTGTGCATGTACAATGTTTTAGTAAGATCATGAAGTTTAATGTTGGATTTGTTTTGGTTTCTACCATACCCTTTTCTTTGGATGTGTTGTTAGTCTTGTGTACTTTCAAATCATTCCCAATTTATGGTGACCCTAAGGTGAATCTATCATGGGGTTTTCTGAGTCTTTGGATACCTAAACTATGGGCCTTTCCACACTACACTGTTATAGTGCTATTATTCCATTTTCAACACCCTGTGGAATTCTGGGTTTTGTAGTTCGCTGAGGCCAAAGAGCTCTCTGGCTGAGAATTCTCAATGCCCCTCCCAAAACTGCAAACCCCAGGATTCCAGAGGATGTTGAAAGTGGAATAATAGCGCTATAACAGTCCAGTGCGAAAATGGTCAGAATTTCTAAATGTTCAATTGAACTTTTGAGTTACTGTGATATTAGAAATTTGGGGAATGAAAGAAAATTTCCATGGGGGCAGAACTCATATTTGTGAATAGAATGGCACAAATTTGTGGAGGGAGCTATCCTTTGCTACCATCTATACTGTTACTGCCCTGGCTAGTCCTAGCTTTGGGGATATAAAAGATATCCCTTGATATCACAATTCGGCTTCACTTCTCTATTCCTTTCCACGTGCTTGCGAGGCCACCGGACAAGCACGTAAACAAGCTCGGCCGTTAATAGCCGTAATATTCAAACTACAATACAGGCAGGCCAGAAATAGCTGATTCACTGCTTTAGGAGACGTCCAGGCAAGTACTCTAACTAAGTTTGCACGCAACCTACAAAAGAGCCTCTGCCCCACGATGGCAGCTTGATGGGTTAACTATACAATACCCAAGTACTCTGCATTTGCATACTTGCTACTCTATTGAGAACCGCTACGATAACTCAATCATTCAGATTCTGACCTTTCGGAGGCTTTGTCTCCAACTCCAAATCTATTGTTTTCCCCCAAGTACAGCATAGCCTGCAGTCACAATTCTCCTTATAAAAACCCTTGATTCCGAGACCTTCCTCGGAACGCTCCCGAGTTTCATCCCGCCTTGCTGCCGCTTTGCTTGGTGAGCCTCCCCTCAGTTCCACGTACTGAGTTACATCGCACCCCAGCCTCACTCTCTATTTTTCTGGGCTTCGGGACAGGTGAAGTATCACCCAAACCAACAATCCCTCTAAAAATCCCTCTATACCACTCCAACCTTTATTTTCTTTAGTTATCTTGTATGAGTGTGTCGCATACACTGTTTTGCTTGTATTTAATAAACATCATTTATTATTTCAACTTCTGTGTTCTCCTTGACTCGACCCGACCCCGTAGACATAGGGTTCAAGATCTCGCTAAGTTACCCTGCCTCTCGTAATGCTAAGCAGTGCTCTGAGCTAATTTTCCCCACCTTTAGTTGAGCACAATTTGGTGCTCCCAGGACCCCCAGTTCACAGGGTAACAATGTGGTGAAGTCTCTGGTTCTGGGAAGATCCTACAGCCCTCTGGTGCTGATGGGTGGATATGAAGCAACAGAAGGGAAGAATAAATAAGTGAAATAAATAAGTAGAATAATTAGAAAATGGGCTAGCCCCCTTATGCATGTCAAATATCTGTCCATACAAATTGCTGCACGCCTAATGCCTTTATGTGTTTTTTTTTAAAAAAGCAACAGGTAGCTCAGCCTGTAAAAATAGTATGGTGCTGATGGAAACTGTGTAATGATGAAACAAAAAGCAGAATGATGCATTTCGGAAGTGTACTTTATTGTTAGTAGGCTGTCTCCAATGATGACTTTGCATTAGTCACTTCTCCAGTCTCCTCTGCCAAAAGTAGTTCTTTGTGCTACATTCCAACCTTCAGTCCTCCATAATAGCTTTTTAGTTTTATAGGGAAGCTGTTATGGGAAGGAACTGGTAAAAAATTAATGGCCCATTTTGTACAAGAAGAAGTTTTGCTAGAACTATTATGTTGGCTTTACTTCCCTGCCATGCCATTCTAATACCAGTTCAATGCTATGTTTTGATGTTTGATATCACACAGTACTATGTAATTTGCCATGCTTTCTCATGTCATGTTATTTACCCTGTATTGCTTTGCTGTTTGATACCATGTAATACTTGGAATTAAGGGGGCTGAAAAGGAATGATGGAATCTGAATGAGAAAACAGCATTTGGGGAATAAAGAGATGTTATTCTAACAAACCTTGATACGATAAGAACAAAAGCAGGTACAAGGTTACGATGCTGGCAGGCAGGAAGTAAGCCTGGGAAAGGAGTTGTTTTAATTAGCTGCCAATAGGGGTCATATGTGCACAAATTTGCAATGTCAGTGTTTATAAGACACTGTAAATCCAATAAAGCTTTTAGTCTTGGCAATTGCTAGAATGTGCTGCTGTTACTCTAAAGTTCCTGAATAAAGTTTTTGCAAACTTCTAAGCTAAATCTCTGGGATGGGAGTTATCCTGTATGTGACAAGTATAAACCATCATGATATTGTTGTTATGTGGCTTCAAGTTGTTTCTGACTTATGGCAACACTAAGAGAAACCTATCATAGAATTTTCTTGTCAAGATTCATTTGGGGGGTTACTTTGTCTTCCTCTGAGGCTGAGAGAGTGTGACTTGCCCAAAGTCTTCCACTGGGTGTTCATTGTCAGGCGGGAATTTGAACTTTGGTCTCCAGAGTTGTAGAGCAATACTCAAACTGCCACTCCACACTGGCTCTCACCAAGGTGTACATCTCAATATATGTTTATTTCTTTTTTCTATGTTATATGGTTAAAAGTGATACAAGAAATAAATCCAATTAGAAATAACGCTAGAAAGGGGAGAATTCTTGTTTCATGAAGCCATAGCATCTCCATATTTTCCTGCTGCTTTTTACATTAATTGAAAACATACACGAAGTACTTCTTTTCCTTGTCTCCGACAATATCTTGTTCTTTCTGCTTCCTCCAGCCCATTGGCAACAAGAAAGGGAAGCTCCATCCTCTTTACAAAACCAACACAGATTTTGAATGCAAGAAGGCAAGTGAAGGAGAGATCACAGTCACATTTTCTCCACTCAGTCTCCCAGCATTCATTTGAGTTTTCTGCACAGTGCTAATCTGCAATAAAAACATGTAGGCATGCATCACTTTCTGCATGATTGGGTACCTTGTGAAAACTATGGCTGGCATCCTTTTACTAAGTTTCAGTATCGTAAGTTGGACTCATGCCATTGTAACTCACTTTTTTGTTTTTGCAGAGGTCACAGTTTTCTACCAACTCTGCAATGATCAATCCTTCTAAACTCCCTTTTTTGCCTACACTCTCTGACTTGTATGTAGCCTCACCATTTCCTGGCCATTGGGAAGAGAGAGAGTCAGCAGACAAGCATCCAGCTATCTTCCTATAGTTGGATGCACAGTAATGTCATCATCCTCAGGATTTGAGAGGATCTCAGAGGTACCTGTGCTACCACACCTTCCCATCCTGCTGGATAGCAAAATTGGTGAGAAATATCATTTTCTTTTAAAACTAGACATTAATGACTGGGAAATTTGTAGTAGAAGGACATTGGCTGCAAACGTGCTAGATCAGGATGGTCTCAGCATGGCCAGGTCATAAATTCAAGAGGATTATAAGGAAACTCCTGATGTTGATGGATTTGGGATAATCCTCTCAATGACCCAACCTCCAAATACAATAGAAGATGAAACCGCCCAAGTGAAGTAGTCAAGCATACCTGCTGTGAGCAAATCCTACAGAGACCTTCCTTATTCACATTAGCTGACCAAGACTTTGGATTGTTATGACTGCCACCAATGCTTTGTCACCTAAAGTTAAGACAATCAGCCCATTCCAGATCCCTTTGTTTGCTCTTCCAGAAAGCAATTAACACCACATCCGTTCAAAGTAGGAAATAGGATATAAAAACACCAGCTTCAGCCCAGGTAATTTGCTAGCACATCGGGCATCATGCTACATCCCAGACTTCCTCTCTGTTGCCTTCAAACACCTGTTTGAGCCACTCTGCTTTGATCTTCTGCTTCAGGACTAGTAAATACCACCCCTTCCACCCTAAACCTCTCTCCATCCAACATTTATTGCCTTTCCCTTCAATAGCCTTGTATGGTTTATAAGATTGCTTGATTTCTTGTGTGTGTCTATTAATTTCCAATAAAATACTCCTTTTAACTGGAGTCATCTCTACAGATAGTACTAGTATACAGAGGTGAAACAATCCTGCCATTAACCTCCTCTCACAGGCCAACTTTGAGCTAACAATTCCCCAAATTCTAAGGAGACACTGGCACTGCTGGTGAACCTCAAGGTCTTCCACCTTTTAGGGTAACACCTGTGGATACTTATTGTGCAGTTCCTACAGGCAGGAGAAGCAGTTATGTGTAAATCAAGCCATCCTGCATCATATGCAAGAGTTTACCAAGGCTGAAAGAAGTGCAGTAGCGAAGTCTCAGAAGTTACAGAATCCAATAATCACAATAACCAACACCACAAAGAGACATAAACATTAAGCCAGTCCAGAAGTCAAGAATCCAAATAAATCTATGAGTGAGAAGTACAGAAAAGCCAGGGAGACCAAACAAGCATGAATAACAAAAACTGCCAGTAGCTGCTGTGGGGTTCATAGTCACTTTTACCTTAAGATACCAGGTGCTTATACACTCAACTTCTCTTACCTGCAAGATGTTGGCTTCTCTGCCACTGTTACTTGTCATAATACTAGTTGACAAATGATGGAAGTATCTCCTTGGTGTCCCTCAGCTCTGGCTGTGGATGAAGGGGCTGCTGAGGTCCCTGCCACTAGCAGCTCTGACTTGGTGGAAGAATCATCATCTGGAGCCAGAGGCTTTCTATGTTTGACTCTTCGGCATAAGATTCTTTGAATTCTATGTGAGGAAATATGATATCTGTTGATGTGAATCAACTATCTCCTAGGAAGATAGCTGTATAGTTTCTGTCACTACCCCTTGCTTCTGTCAACCCAGGAAATGGCCACATTTGGCCATTAATCCAAAATTAATAAATCCACAATGCTTAATATTCTTAAATCCAATGTAAAAAGGTCACTTAGTCTTTCAAATCTTTCACATATTAATGATGATGATGATGTTGATGATGCTGATGATGATGACGATGATGACGATGATGTTGATTACAACAAACTTTATAGTTTCTGGTTCTAGTTGTACTTTCTCTTTATTCTCAAAAAGAAGGCAGCTTACTGAGGCAGAAAATTTTTCAGCCAGGTCCAAGATTTCCCTTAATTCCAAATGTTAGTAAATGAAGTTTAAAAGCTGGTGGTTAGATGAAGAAAAATAAAATTTATGAGCCCACTGCCCCTGAAAGACCTTTCCATCCATTTAGGTGAGTGATGGCAGAAAGGCAAAATGAATCCCTGACTCCCTCAGACAGTTTCACTGAGCGCTCTTTGCAGTTTTCCACAACAACTGCTGAGTTAAGGAGCCCTTGTGGGGTAATCCTTTGGATCTTCCATTGATCCAGAAAGATAATTTATGGCTGGAGATGGTCTCAGTTGATACAAACAGTGCTTTCTCCCCTTGCAGAGCTCTACCAGGGTAGAGGCATTAGCTCTCCATCTTCTCCTGGAGTCAAGCTGGGATCCTCTTGATGACTTAATTATTATTTTTTCAGATGTTGTGCAAGGACATATCCTATACCTCTCTGCACAATGTTTTTTCCCCCTTTGAACAGTGCCTTACAAATGTTGTGAGGCAACAAGAGTTCCCTTGTGGTGCCATATTACAAATGTTGTGAGGCAACAAGAGTTCCCTTGTGCTGGCACTCATCACCATCCTGGTCTTCCTGCATAAGTATATTGGAGGATCTTTGTGCTTTGTCAGATCTTGGTTGGATGATCATAGATCATTCCTACCTCTTCTACTACAACTAGTAGTAGCAGTAGTAGTAGTAGTAGTAGTAGTCCACCACTGCTGTAACAACTGTTTATTACTGTTTCTTATCTTTGTTGTTTTTACCTAAAATAAACTATGCGCTAGAAACTGGTGAAAGAAAGAAAGAAAGAAAGAAAGAAAGAAAGAAAGAAAGAAAGAAAGAAAGAAAGAAAGAAAGATCTCATGTCCACAATCCAATGCAAGTAAGAAGGAAATAGGGCAAGGCAAAAGACAGTGGCTTGAATCCTGGTGGTCCTTACATATATGTAATCTCCCCTATGGAAGCAGTTGGACACTTTTAACTAATGCAAAACGTATGCATTCAATTCCAGATTATGGAAGTCAAGATGAACATGTGGAGTCATTGTACATGCAGATGTGCTTTGCACATGTAGATATGCAACCAGGTGCCAGTGTGCATTCATAGTTACATTCAGTTGTGTATTCTGTTGCACAACTTTGCCATTCAATACAAGGGCAGTATAGCACAATAAGAGTGTAACTCCATACACAGAGACTTCACTACACCACCTGGATGTAGAATATCAGCTTTTGGAAGAACAATCAGGAGATGGAAGAAAACCAGATATATTTTCCAAGGTCAGCAAAGAAAGTGAAATGCAGTTGGCTACTGCTAGTTTGCTACATCTTTAGAGCAGATGATTTGATGGAAATGACATGTTTGTCTCAGAATATGTTAATCAAAAAACATTGCAGTGGGTAAAGTAGATGAAAGAATCAATCATTTTTGGTATTCATTTGATAACACTGAAATTCAAAGTGGAACCCAGTAGGCAGTAAAATCCCACATGGATTTCAAAGACTCTGTACATTTGTGAGCTGAAAGCATGTTGCTTTTCAAAGACAGGTTTCCCATTGTACCATCATCAGGGTACCAACCTCTGGGGTTAAGCGCGACTAGTATTTTACAGAGGGTATTTTTTAACAAACTTTGATATCAATAGGAGCTCAATGAAGCAGTTTCTGAAACATTTAAACAGGATATTGTGGACTCTTGTGTGACAGCTCAGAACAGGAGTTGTACCTTCTGTCTTCTTTCAAAACAAGTTAGCTAATTTCCCATGATAATGACAGATTTTTGTAAAAGATCCTAAAACACTGAATGTTCTTTCTGTCTATCTCCTTGGTATACCTCTAGCTAGCAAGCTTTTATCTGCACTGAAATTATACACCCAAGCAGAGGATCATACAGTTGGATGTACGTTATCCAGTCCAACCCTTTGTTGGATTCAGGAAATTCAGAAATGAAGGATCCCCATGATTAAAATGGTACCTTCTGTAGTTATTTCCAATTGTTCTCAGCTGCAATGTCCATTCCTTTGGAACAGGGATTGGATCTTTTCCTTTTTTGGACACAACCCTCTGAATCCCCCGGCCAGCATAGCCAGTGCTTGAGGGATACCGGGAGTTGTAGTTCAATATTCTAAGCTCTATTTGGTCACAGGTTTTCCATACTTATTCTCATCAAAAAATGTAGAATGCCTCACACGGTAGAGGCGGTGACACCACAGTACCACAGTACCAGTCAGATTTGCTTATGGCACAAGGTCAGAGTAAGCAAATGTTTGTCAAAATTTGTCTACTTGATTTCAGGTAGTGTTGTCAGGCTTTCAAAATGGCAACAAGGGACAAAGTTCATGAGATGCCAGGCTAAAAATCAGGAAATTACCATTAACAAGTTTGTGTTTTACAGACATAACAAATAACTGCTGATTTCAGTTAACTTAGATGTGCATTTAACAGATTGTCCACATTCGTAAATTACATGATGCACCCATTTTTGTCTTTATGAAGGACCTATACCCTAAATTTGTGGGATTTTGCAGGCATTTTGTTCAGTCTATATAAAAGAAAAAGTTTCTAATCCTTAAATAGGGGACTTCTTTATAATAAAGGACTCCTTCCAGTGCTATAAGGGACAAGTTTTCAAACACCCAAATAAGAGATGTTGCTTTTAGTAAAAGACACCTGGCAACCCTAGTTTCAGATTATCTCTGTATTAGTTCAGTGATCTTAGGTTCTGGTGATAGATATAGTTCTCATTATGTCTAGGAGAATCTCACCTCAAAATAGCTTGAAGAATTCAACTGAAAAATGAGTATTACCAGTGTTGTTCTTTGCCTTCAAGTCATTTCTGTCTTAGGTGGATCCTAAGGTGAATCTACCACAGGGTTTTCTTGGGGGGCCCAGCATGTGTAATGCACCTAAGTTTGCCAAGCGGGTTTTCATGGCCAAGCGGGGAAATGGACCCTGGTTTCTAGACTTGTAGTCCAGTACTCAAACCACTATACCCTGCTGGCTCTCATTACCAGTGTATCCCTATGAAAATCCCTTTTTCTGTTATGTAGCAGCTACATTCTGGTCGATTGTTTGACAGCTGCAATGATAGGCTTGCCATCCTTTTGTTAACCACAGTTCTATGTCTTATTCAGCTATATACTTGACACAAATTCACAATGAACAACTTCATCACTACACCTGCATGCTGAGAAATGCATTACCTGACTGACTGCAGCTCTGAAAAGCACAAAACCTCTGTTGAGAAGAAAAAAAGAAGGAAGGAATCCTATGTAAAAATATGGTAATACTCCAACTGGTCTTTATCAGTAGATTTAACAGCAGCTTTTAGGTTTTGGGATATATATATATTTATCTTTTTTTATTAAAAAAATTTTTTAACCAAACGGCCAAACCAATACATAATAAAGACAAACAGCAAAATCAACGTACATATACGATTACATGAAACATACAAAGAAAGAAAATTATATTCGTATATACCATACTTAAACTAAACTAATTTTATCTATCTATCTATCTATCTATCTATCTATCTTGAGGTGTGAATCACTTCTTTCTCTAAAAATAATGCATGATGTTTAATTTGTCAGCCCCCATTTTTCAAGACTAATGTATTTCTTCCTCACTCTTTGTGAAACTCATTTCTCATTCTTTTCCTGAGAAATGGGAAGTAGGTGTGGAAGAACAGAGGAATGAGAAGAAATATTGGAAAAGAGATATCTTAAATCCATGGATTTCTTTTTTTTCCCCCTCCTCTACATCTGTACAAAGCTGTAAAAGTTTGTCCAGGTCTCCTTTTACAAATATTAATTTTGTTCTGTTTCATTATTGCACCAATTTGTGAATTTCTTCTTTTTTTAAAAAAAAAAAAAAGTCTGGACAAAACATTGCATACATTACTCAAAATATAAGCATGGTGTGTCTTTTTTCAAACATAGAAGAGTAAAATACTGGAAAATATTGGAGGGCACCCAATAGAATCCACAGGGAGAAAAGGGAGGCCAAAACTTGTTGGGCTTTTTTCAAAATAAAAAATAAAAATAGCCATCCACTGAGCACTAGGAGATATATATCTCTTTTTTCCTTTGACCTTTCCAAATACACGTGTTTTTTGGAAGCAATACCTAAAATCTAGTATTTTGTGTAGACATTACCCTAAAATATATACATTTTTGGAGTTTTTTTAAAAAATTTTGCAAACTGAACCATAAAATTTAGGGATATAAAATACAGCTTAGAAAGCCAGCATGGTATAGAGGTCTAAGTGTTGGATTACAGCTCTGGAGGCCAGAGTTCAATTCCCTGCTCAGCCATGGAAACCCACTCCGTGAGCTTGGGTATGTCACATACTCTCAGCCCCAGAAAACCCAGTGAAAGGTTTGCCTTAGGGTTGCCATAAGTTGGAAGTGACTTGAAGGCACACAACAACAAAACATAACTCATATATATAGGTTCAGAAAATAACAGTTTAACAAGTCTACATTAAAGGAAGAATTGAACAAATTTCTCTCCAACCATACCAAACCAAACCTGAAGAGAAATAAGGGTTTTATATATAAAGTCTGGTGCTTCATTATTAAATATTCACATGACAATCTGAAGAGATTTTACTTTCCTAGGCCTTTCCTGTCTGTGCATTTATTTGAAACTCGATAACCTCATGTCATTGGGAAGCAACTATTGGTAAACCTCTATTTTTTCCTCCTGGCCAACTTTTAATAAATCCTTAGGACCATGGGTCCAAGGCTGAGTTCAGTTTTACTGTCCACACCAGAGTGAGAATTCCAGGGGGCTAGGGAACACAGGGCTTCACCTCCTGCTATAAACATTCATTTTAAAAAAAAATCAAGAAAATGTGCTCTAATCCCCTCTAGGGGACATGGAGAGTGCTTTCCTTCCCAAGTATTTAATCCCAAAGAGATATCTTCATTTTACAAAAAGAAGTGACCTATAAGTCACCACCCCAGAGCAGAGACTCTACACTCACAGATGGTCAGAGCAGAACTAGATAAATGAAACCAATTCAGGAAAATAAAACTATGTTAAACACGAATTGGTGAAAAGAAATCCAAGGTTGCCTATTTATTCCCAAATATGATTCTCTAATCCTAATTCTCACTTTTGTTGAAGGTTAACAGACAAATTGACTACATAGCAGTAAAGTTTTGTGTCTTAGCAATCTTTCATCTCCATTTTATATATTCATTTCAAGCTCAGAATACACCTTTCATATGTAGAATGAGCTCCACATGTTCAGGAGCTATTAAAATTCAGTGTTCTTGCTTGTATGATTCTCTGAGTTGGTAAGAGCTTTATGCACATACAATAGTGCAAAAGTAGACTCTCTCTAGACCTTTGAATAGGCATGAGGCACTCTGGAGTTGGGACAGTTGAGAGTGTGAAATTCCCCCCACCTTTATTCCACATGTTGAAAGAATGTGAAAATGTGTGGACTTTATCATAGTCATAGATTATATATCTGGACTTAGCACTATTACTAACAAATGGGAACGAATTCAGGACAGGACAAGGACCTTATGCCTTTTGAGAAATAGTATGGCTATTTGTCATGTAAATATGTCACGCAGCAGAAATTCAACCAGTGAATTATGTTCCAGCACACAAATGCTGCATAAAAATGGTGAGGAAAAAGGTGAAGTCAGCCTCCGTTGAGCACCAACTCAGTCACTTACCTGCATCAAGTTTCCCGAAAACTATGTTGTTAGGAGTCAGTTTCACAGAGCTGATTCCATCTGGGCTCTGAAATTTCATGGTGTTTAGATGCAATGATATGTGAATGAAACCACTCTGTAGTTGTTGTTTTTATAAAAAGAGAGATTTCAGGTGGGTTCTGCCTGTGGGGACCAGGCACTCACATGTAGAATCACAAACCTTCCTAAAAGATTCACACCTACAGTGATATGTTAAATGTATATGCCATGCATCATCACCACCACCACTGTATACAGATGGAAGTATCCTCTGTATATTTAATACTTATCTGAAATGTAAGCAAAGAAGTCAGATCTGATTTGGAATCCCCTGGTTTCAAAAGAAGTCTCCTGAAATTCAAGCTTGCGCTTTCCAAATACAATCTTGCTCTTTTACATGTTTTTCAGATAGTTTCACAAATTCAGAGGATCCTTCCTTCTCTGTGGGCATCAGTTTCTATGGACACTACTTCTAGATTCCAAGCAGTGCCTCAAGAGACCTTTTAGTAATGAATTCCTATCTCCTAAGATTGCCTTTTTTTTCCCCATCTAAACCTTATGATGTCACAAAGACTGTGTTGCCGTGAAACTTATGGACTGTAGAGAAGATTTTGAAAGGAAGAAGAATGACTCGAAGACCCTTCATTCTCTTTATATAAGGAATTGATGCCAATGATTACAGCTCGACGCTGTGCAGGCAATCTCATGCTCTTTTGAGCAGGCTGTGCACCAGAAACTCCATGTTATGCCAGAATGATTGGCAGTTTCATCACAGCAAGAGACAGAAGCTTGATTAGCTGAGGGGATTCAGCACACATTCACTCTGAACCTGTACGTTGGTTTTGGGGGGTGAGAGGCTAATGCATTAATTCATCATATCCAGAAGTTCCGATCTAAAGTTATAGGGCATGAAAACTGAGACACAAAGGGCAAACCTGCTAGGAGTACAGCTTAGGGCAAGCTGTAACCTTTAGCAACTGTGTTCGAGACTGTGTAGAAATGTTTCCTTCTCAGTGGAATTTGTCCCTATGTGGTTTTGTACGCAAGGAAATTCTGCCTCCATAGAGATCCCCTTACTCTCAGAGGACTAAGACCAGTATAGTAATGATGAGGAAACCAGCACTTGTCAATTGTCCTTCTGTTATGCATCAATGAAAGGCACAAAACCATATCTCACATGGAGGATTGAAAAAGGAAGCATTTTGCCTGTGCACAGTCTATGTATAGGAGTTGTCTTACAAACAAAAATCACTGTGCAAGCTTGCATTTATTTATTTATTTATTGCATTTGTAAGCTGCCTTTCTCCCAGAATTGAGACCCAATTCCAACAATAAATACACATTAAAATACATTAAAATATTACGCACATTAAATACATTAAAAACAAAACAGTTAAAAAGCATTAAAAGCATATAAAATCATAAAAACACTTAAAATGATATTCCAATTGCAAGTTAATAAATAAAGCTACCCGGCTTATGTAAAAACCTGTTTGAAAAGTTTTCACCTGCCAAAACCAAAAGTTTTGAAACCAAAAGTTTTTCAACAAGCAAAGGGTTTTTTCTGGGAGGGTGGTTTAAAGTATGCTTGGGGAGAAAGGGAAGGGATTAAAGCAGAATCACATGGTCTACATACTGTCTTCTGATGGCCTGAAAGGAAAGGTCTGCAGATTCAGGGCCTTTCACACTACACAATTACACAGCACTGTGTTTCCATTTTAACTGCCTTGGCTGCATCCTCTAGAATCCTGAGGCTTACAGTTTGGGGAAGCATAGGAGCTCTCCAGCTAAGAATGCTAAATACTTTTCCCTGAGGTTAGATTTAGATGGTTGGGGCCCTGGAACTGTTCCAAAAATAAGGCCCCATTTCTCTATGTGTGTAAGCTATTCTAGGAGCTTCTACATAGAAATTAATTAATTAAAAATTGAAATGGCTATATAAATAACAGCAGTTGAAATTCTTCACGTGGAAACTCATTTTCCCAGCTACAGATTCAGTGAGACTAAGAGTCTGAACCCATGTACTTTTACTCAGTGAATCAAATAGCGCACAAAATATTGAGGACATGAGAAAATATTGGAAGATTCAAGAAATGGTAGGCGAAGGTGATCTCAGTCCAGCAAATCCTAAGATTCCAAGTAGAATCATTGTGCTGTAATCACTAGTGCATACCAAGGGCCCAGGCTCACTAGGACCATTTCCTCACTAGACTGTTAGAGTGCTATTATTCCACCTATGGAATCCTGGGGTTTGCAGTTTAGGGAGGGACCACTATAACAGTCTAGTGTGGAAATGGCCTCAGTCACAGCCCCCTCTGGGAACACAGAAAGGGTCACATCAAATCATTTATGGCAACAAGAAGGATGACAAAAGCCAAGCTATAAAATTTAGTGACCCCTCTGAGAATATGAAGGACTCATGTGCAACCTCAAACAAACAAAAATATGTATGAAAGCTTCTCTGTGTTCCTTCCACTTATGTGATATGAATGGTGCAGAAGAAAAAGAAAATCACCTAATGTCTCCTTTGGTATATTGCAAAAGACAATCAACTCTGTCTTCAACCTGCTAATTGGGAGTAAGTTGCTGACTTTTTATATCTTCCATCTTTCCTCTTAAAAAAAAAAGTCAGAGTAATTTCATGGTTTATTCTATTTTCATAAGAGGAGGAAATTCCACATTTTTTCCAGAAAATCGATTCACCAGTTAAATTTTATACGTACTTCCTCCATCCATGGCTTCCTCGGTTATTCAGCTATTGTGTGTTGCTACCTAAGCCTTTTTTTAAACCTTTTTTTTTAGCTCATAATGTCATTTTAAGCAAATAATTTCCCGTTTTCTCTTGATACCCTAACCTGTGTAAAAGTTAGCAAAGAAATACGTGAAAAGAAAAAAAAAGGAAGGCTTATACCTGTGCACATGAATGCGGCACTGATTTGGGGAAATGGGTTAATAAAATCTTTGTCAATATGACAGACATCTTCACATATTTGAAGAGACATCATGTAGAATATGGAACAGGCTTGTTTTCTATGGCTTCAGAGACCAGGACCTGAATGAATGGATTCAAATTACACAAAAGGAGGTTACAATTAATTATTATAAAGAACTTGCTGATGATAAAAGCAGTTTGACTGTAGAACAGACTGCCACAGAGCAGTAGTCTCTAATTTCCTGGAGGTTTTTAAACAGAGGGCCATTCTGCACTACACAGTTATAGTGCTATAACTCCAGTTTCAACATCCTTTGGAATCCTGCAGTTTGCAGTTTAGGGAGCAACATTTAGAATTCTCAGCCAGAGAGCTCTTTGGCCTCAGTAAACTACAAACCCCAGAATTCCACAGGATGTTGAAAGTGGAATAATAGCACTATAGCAGTGTAGTGCAGAAAGGCCAAGAGACTGGATGCCCAATATTCATATATCCTTCAGCTATGGATTTCTACATTGGTAGGGGTTAGACTAGATGAAACTTGAGCACCTTCCAGTTCCACAGTTTGTGTTTCTGTGGCTCTCTCTATTTATCACATGTGCCTACCAGCACAATTCTACAGATCTGACCAAAGCCATGGAATCTGACAAAGGGTATCTAATCTTCTGATTAGACTCTACTGCATATTCTGGGACCCAAATTCAGCTGTTGAAAAAAATAAAATAAAAACCTCAACAGCAACCCCATGAAACAATGAGACAAAAGATAAGTTACACAGAAAATCAAATGACTGCAGAGTTAAAAGCAAAGATTAGGCAAGAAGGAAGCCAATGGAATTTGAGTGGAGCCATTTTTGGCTCCTGCTGATTGCCAGCAAGCTCTAATTACTGAAGCAGGACGTCTGAAGAGCAATCAGTAGCACTGGAATAATCAGATCATTGCTCTGATATTCCCACTCTTTATAAAGGCCAAACAGAACTAACAGCACTTATTTGAGTTTTCATTATTGTTCAGCCTTCTGAGGATAAATTCAGAGATGCATATCTCTTCAGTGGCACAATCACAACATCTTCCCTTTATTTGTTTATATCTGAAGTTCCATTTAAGAAACGTTCTTTCAGTATGCACCATAGGATCCCAATTATTCTGAAATCTCCAGGGGATCTAAAAACCACTGGATAATTGGAGAGACAGCCAGCTAGTCTAATAAAGTGTGAATATAACCTTTGAGAAACATTAATTTAAGATGGCCCTTCAAAAGGTTGTTCAGGGGAAAAAAGACTCTGCTGTCCCTGAAATATCAAGATTAGTGAATTGGCTTCTTAATTTTAGGAAAGAGAAGGAATTAGTCATGTTTGCATTTCTTCTGTTTTACTTAAAGAATATTATAATTACATCAGATGTTTGCATGGAACTGAGGTTTTTGCCATTCATTACCTAGGAATTTGGAGACCCTTGGTAGTCCTTAGTTCTGATGTCTGTGAAAGATTTCAAAGCAGACGACCCATACAAACAACTTTAGCACAAACCAATGTTATTAAACTAGCAATTCTTCCTTTTGGAGAGCATAAGCGAACACATTGCAGAGCAACAGAACAGATCCAAATTTGCTACCAAGTGTACACTTGATATGGTACTACAGCCAGACGAATATCTAATATGCTACCTTTCTCTCAGCATGGCAACTAAAGGGGCTTACCAAAGGCTAAAACAAGGCAAGATAAAAACTAAACAAATCATCACAGTAAAATAGCACTAGATTTTAAAAAAGCATAAAATCATATTAAAAAATATAACAATAAAGTTAAACTCCTCATAAAAAGACTCCCTGTACCCTATTAAACATTAAAAACCAGTTAAAAATGTATTTGCCTGCTGGCAAAAGGAAACTAGGAAGGGAGCAAACACAGCTTTCCATGGAAGGAGCAGAAGAAGCCACTGAGAAGGTTCTTTTCTATATCTTCAGAAGACAGGCCTATGATGGTAGTGGGACCAAAATAAAATCCTGCTCTGGAGATCTTAAGACTTTGGCAGATTCATACAGGGAGATGCGATCTTTCAGAAAATCTGGGCCCAAGACATATAGAGTTCTAAAGCCAATAACCAGCACTTTCACTTGTAGCTGGAAGCAAACTGGTAACCATTGAAGCTGTCTCAACAGATGCTCCCTCACAGCATTTCTGCTGCAGCATTTTGGTCCTACAGAAGTTTCAAATTTCGAAGCCAGTCCCACATAGACTGTTGCAGTAGTCCAAACGGGATGTAATCAAGACATGCATTACTGCAGCCAAATTTGACTTCTCAAGATATTGGCACAGATGACACGTGAGTCTTAGCTGTGCAAAGGCACTCCTGGCCATTACTCAAAGCTGGGCATCAACTCTCAGGGTTAAGACCAGGAGCTTACATCCAAGCTACAATGTGGGGGGGGGGGAGTGTAATCCCATCCAGCACAGGTTGCATTCCTACTCCCTGACCTACCTTTCAACTGACCAGGAGCACCTCTTTCTTGCCTTCAATTTGTTCACTCTCATCCAATCCATTACCAACAGCCACAGATTGATTACAAATCCTATTGATTGTCGTAAAGAAACTGATGCATTCCAATAACCTATTGGGATGTCGCAGGCTAACAATCCCATATACATTTACACTGGAGTAAGTCCCATTGAATTCATTAGAGTTTATATCTGAATAGGTATGTACATTATTAATGTGAGCCAGAGTGATGTAGTAGATTGAGTGCTGGAATACAATTTTGGAGACCAGTGTTTGAAATCCTGCTTGGCCATGGACCCTGGTGTTACCCTGACTTCTGGGGGTCCCCTGGGGGCCACCTTGATTTGCTCCAAGAATGCAAAGATTGGGGGAATAGCGGAACACTAGCTTTGGCAGAATGAGGAGCAGGGTAACCCAGTGAGAACGTCAACCCAATTTTTCGGGGGTCAAACCAAGCAAAAGCCAGCCAATCGTATCAATAATGAAATTTATTAGCAAGTATATTCTCATGCACAAATGCAGTCACTCACGTACACAAGGAATATCGACAAGGGAAAGAGATGAAAGCTTATAGGGGATATAGCGGAGAGGGTGTAAGAGCAGTAATAATGCACCTGTCCAGAAGTCTTTGGTCTGGGAAGTGGCAAGGAAGAAGGAGCTCAGAGAAGAGAGGTGGCTGAGGGAAGTACTCAGCTAACAGAGTGCTGATCTGCTAGCATGGTGGGGGAGTTCTCTGAAGAGGGTCTCGAAAAGGGGGACTACTTACAGGGCTGAACGTACCCTGGGGGCAGGCCCTTTCCCAGGAATAACGATGGCTGAAACAGAGGGAGAATACCACACAATAGCAACTTGATGGTTTGCATGATTGTTTCATGTAAATGGACCTCACCCTTGTAGGATTTGCTGATGCAAGCATTGCTCAACAGAGGAAAACCCCGTAATCCCCTCAAGTTGGCTTTGTGGCTGAGGATCTTTTGTCTGTGCGGACCTGCTTTGCCTGAGGTCTCCCTGGGAAACGTGATTAGGGATTTTCCTGGCCTTGACCTATGTCCGGTAGCTTGACCTATTTGTCTACGCACCCACCCGGGCAACCGCTCTGGCATATCTTTGATATTAATTTTATATCCCTCCGGGATGGGATCTGCCAAGGGGTTAACACTGGTCTGAAATGTGAAGGTCAGTATCCTGATGTGGAAGACAGAAATACACAGTCCCTTTTCCCCTTCCATGTTCTTAAGTGTAGATTTCCAAATGTGGATACAAATAAAACACAAATTTTATAGAAGACTTCCATTGTGGACCTCACCCCAAGAGCATTTAATATTGCTCCAACGAAACAGGGAAAATTATTGACATATCAAGAGTTGCTGAAAAAGGACGGTACAAAGTTAAGAATGAGTACAGAAGAGGAACTAAAAGAGCAAGGCCATGAATTTAACTGGTTCCCATGGAGACAATTAAAAGAGAGATTTAAAATGGATCAAAAATTATATGGATTTGAAAGAAATGAAAATGAACTGGATGTACTGATGAAAGGGGACCAGAAAAAGAGAATTTCCAGATTTTATAAAATATTGCTACAAAGAGAGATGGAATCAGAAATTGTTAAAAATAACATGCTTAGATGGGCTCAAAATATAGGACATCCAATTGAGTTGGATACATGGGTGAGGGCATGGAAGACAGATGTAAAATTTACACCAAATTTGAATTTGAGAGAAAATGTTTATAAAATGTTATATAGCTGGTACATGACACCTGTAAAACTGAAAAAAATAACAAGAAATGGGAATGGAAAATGTTGGAAATGTGATGAGAAAGAGGGATCTTTTTTCCATATGTGGTGGACCTGTAAAATAGGAAAAAAGTTTTGGAAAGAAATACATGATGAAATTCAAAGATTGTACGGTTTTAACTTTGAAATGAAGCTAGAATTCTATTTGTTGAATATGTTAGGGCAACAAAGAGAAATAAGATCTCATCAAAAGACATTGTTATATATAATAACTGCAGCAAGACTGACTTATGCTCAACACTGGAAAGAAAGAAAATATATTGATATAAGAGGATGGAAATTCAAAGTCCTGGATATGATGGCGACAGAGAAGTTAACTTTTTCACTCAAAAATAAGCCAATCCAGGGCTTTGAAAGAGAATGGCGAGAGGTATTGAACTGGATAAAAGAATAAGATAGGGCAAAAGAAAGAAAGATTGTGAGAAAGGTGAAAGACAAAATGAGGTGGTAAAAGATAAAATGTAAATAGTTAAATATAAGTTAAAAGTAATAGTTTATGATTGTTGTAAAACAGAGATAATGTATGGAATGGAATGTTTATACGGAATAGAGTGCTAAATTCAGATTCAACTGGGAAAACTGATGTTTGGAAGCGGGGAGGGGGGCTTTTTATTCTTTTTCATTTAAAATTTTAATAAAAATTACTTATAAAAAAAGTGTAGATTTCGTTTATATTTTATTTTAGTACCACTACCAGGCCAATGGTATATGCCAATGAATAATGATATTAGAAACATCAGAAGTAGTGGCTTTGACTTTAACATTGGTTAATACCCACTCCTGCTCCTTCTGACCTTTTTTCTCTTTTTTAACAACCCATGGTAGCAGCAGTCCACATAAAATTATTCACATTCTAGTGTCACTTCTGGTACTGCAATTGTTTTCCAACTTCTTCTTTTCTTGTTCTGTTTTTCAGTAAATGGCACATGGAATCATATACATGGAAGGTATTTGGAGTTTATCGAGTCCACCTACTGCTCAATGCAGGATCAGCAATGCAGAATGCTGGTAAGGCATTTTTGGCAGATGGCCGTTGTATGGCCATCCAGATATTGCTTAAATATCACCAAAGAAGGTATTTTGGCATCTCCCAGGACCTTCTAGAATGCTGAACATCTTGTACCATTAGGACATTCCTCCTAATATTAGCTTCCCTTGATCCTCATCAGTCCACCGTTCACTGCCTCTTTCTTCCCTAATCACCCTGCAACATCATTTATGCGTGGGTCTGTGCAACATACAAATTGTATCATTCTTGAATCCCATTCCACACCACTCTTTGCCACAAGCTTGTGATAATGTTCTAGTGAAGCAATATCAGGAGCAAGCCCAAGAAAATTTCTATCCCTTCTTCCTTGTACAATCTTTCACACTTAAATCTTTTCTTTTCTAGGTAAAATGTACCCAGCATTATTCATTTTAACTAATTATTTGTAACCAGTTCCAAGCCTTTCCTGGGTCTGTAGAATCAGTTCAGTGACCATCTTTCATCCTGTTTCTTTCCACCCCCTCTATGAGCAATAACATGGTGGAAACACTTTCCACAGATGCTTAAAGTAATCTATTGGCATTCCTTCCTGCTCATTCATTAGAAGATAGATTTCTTCTAATCTCTGCTGGGAGTGGCGTGTTCCTCTCTGTTGACTGTGGAAACAACACAACAGTGCTGAAGAGTCTCTCAGAAAGGATAGTTGTATGTGGGCACTGTTTTGCAGTACGCACAGCAGATGGTTACAACTCTTTCTGAGCATCACTACATGTTTTTTGTAGCAGCTGCCAGGCTTTCCTCAATAAGGCATGCATTGCATCCTTCCACAAACCTGTCCCTAGGGTCTGGACTGAAGAAAAGTAGTGCTCTGTTCGCCAGTAACAGTTGGAAATGCTATAACACTGCTGGCAAATGCATTATGATACCACTATGTTGAGAGAAAGTGGATGCCGAGGCAGCATATGGCTCTACTCACTCTTTGGGAGGAAACAATGATGCCTATCTGATGTTTCTCCAGTGCCTTCGGCCCCTTTTCCCTGTGATCTGATCCCACATGGCTCGGCTATATATGTAAGCATCCAAATCATGTGAGTAGAACTACTGTATGTTTTCTTTTTCCCTACTGAATAGTTGTGTATCCAAGAATAGTACAATATCCAAGGAGGAGTGCAATATTTGATATAATGATCACCATTTCTGTTTCTATAAAGCCTAATAAGTAGAAATAAGAGTTTCCCACTCAGATTGAAGACTTACTACTAGTTATGAATCCAACCAGATTAATTAACTAACGTTTTCACCCATTTGAAGTTTAATTTAATTGTGTGACAGAAGTCCTTTGCAGGCGTGGAGGACTGATGAGTGGAGAAGGTCAGAAGTGTGCTTTTTGTCTGTGAGATGGATGAATGTGTAAGTTTTACTTATTCTCTCACATTAAATTATTCATTTTATTAAAAAAACCCTGTTTTTTCATCCAATTTATGGATAAGTTTGTAAATCGGGGCAAAAAATGAGCAAACAAAATTTGCAACAATCTTCACTGACTGACTTGAATCTGACCAAATTCCCAGTATAGAAAGGACTATATTGTACCTGTATGTCATATTGCTGTTAAGGATGAGGTACCAGCCCGAAAAGAAGAGGTAAAAACCATAACTCAACACCACAAGCATGGGTGAATAGAAGAATTCAAAGCCAGCCTGTGAAGAACTAAGCACTCAAAGCCTTCTGCCTCAAGGAATGTCTTCTTCACTTTCTCCCACATTTGAGTTTTTCTAATCACAATGGGGGGAGGGAGTCCCAAATGTGTGAAGAAAATTGTTAATTGAGATGTTCTTATGAAAATCACACCAAGCAAATTTCTCACCCATCTTTAACTATTCTTTTTCTGGCAGCAATACACTAATGACAAAAATCTGTAAAGGGTGGAGTTGTATTTATAGAGGTGTAGCTTTCAAATGCACCATGTCTGGAATCCCTACATGACAATGTTCAAAACTGACTGAAAATTTGCATATGTATTCCTTTCTTCACCTAAGGGATGCAGAGAAACTCTTATGAGAATTGGGAGAAAAGAGAGTTCAACCACATCCACATCCATTGTAGTTCCAGTGGATACAGAAAGGTGCAGCTAGAATTAAATTTTCAAATACTTTATCTTGACTGCAAGCCACAGTACTGACATCATACATTTGTATAGTTTGACCCTAATTTTGGTCACTTGTCTGTAACTGGAGTTAAACTATTTCTCTCCATTCTTAGCGAAAATAATACTCTACACAGAAATGGGAATCATGCAGCCCTCTAGCTGTTGTTGAACCACAGGTCCCAGCATTCTTCACCATTGGCTATGCTAGATAAAGTTGCTGGGAATTGCAGTCCAACACCATAGGAAGAGCTGCATGATTCACATCCTTGCTATAGTAAATCATATGTTTATCATGTGTACCTATACTGCTCCTCTTTGTACACATGTTTATGAGACAAAGGAGGAGAAAGAAGGGGGAGGGAAAGGGGTTGAGGGTGAATACTGAATTTTGCTTGTTGAAAAATTCGAGGCAAATTTAGAAGAGAACTAGAAGCTAGAACTTCTTAATAAAGGCAACAAAACATTATCATTAGAATAATATTTTCAAGCATATGGGGGAGGAGGATTATATATTTCTACAAAACTGAATGTAGAATTCTCATTAGGTATCCAGGGAGGTGAGATTCAAATGTTATTGCCTGCATTCCAATCTACTTCTGTTATGGTTCTACTTCAGTGTAAATAAATGCTGGGCTAATACATTCCCCTCCCATCTAGGACTTCTTCATGTCACGATTTACAGGGATATGATGAATTTGGCAGTTAAAGGGCAGGAAACTCTCTGGTTTTCCAGACTTATTCTTAGACCATAATAGACATCACATAGTGATGTACTGGGCATTCTGAGTGTGTATATGATGAGATATGACATTTCCTGGGTCAGGAAAGCTGCAGAGTTTGTCCACTATAGCTCTCGGTGAGCTTTTCCCAGTTCGAATACAGAGCCTGAAAAAATTCTCAGCATGTCATGTCTGCTACAGATAAACTCATGTGAAACCTAATAGGACAGTCAGCAACTTCTGCAGCTCTTGGGTACATTTTGCCTGCTCCTTGTCTGATGAAATATACTTTGTTTCTTCCCCCTGACCCCAAGTCTAGTATGTCATATTGTGTATTCAGCTGGGTTTTGACCAAACTGTCAGCCAGATTCCCTTTATTTCCATTTCAACAATTGACTGATGTGGAAGGTGTTCTAAGCCCCCCTGAAAGGACCATGCCCTATGATGTTGCATCACATTGTGTGACATTACAAGCGCTTAACCTGGGATTCAGGTTGTGGTTCTGCAGTTTCAAGAAACAGGAAGCAGCTAACCTGCAACCCTACTTAGAGATGAGCGGACATTTTCTACAAGTATCCCACACACACACACACACACAACTTTAAGGCTAAATAACCACTGAAAGTTACAAATAGCATTTTTGCCATTGCCAGATATTACATCCAATCAAAAGGAAGAGAGATTCTGAAATGATAGCAGAAAAAGTTGTTAACATATACTGTCATATATCACTCAGCTATATCAATTTCCTCTGACAAGCAGACTCAATAGCAGCAACTCACTGTGTGAAATGGCGCTTAATAGTACCATGAAAAGAGAGATAGTTATTGTATTTTGAGGAAATTACTGGGATTGACTATTTCCACTGAGGCTTCAGGCCAAGTATTAATCTGGTGGTCACAGTCTGCTCTTGCACACCTCAGAGTCAGCCATGAAGAAATGCCTGGTAGAGTCATACTTCAGAAGGTGCCCTACAGTCATGGCAATCCTTCCCAAAAGGTGTCACACTAACTACAGATCTTACCAGTCTCAAAATAAAAAGCACAAAATGCAATTTGACGTCTCCTAAAGCTAAGCATATCCCCAAGGTGCTAGCTATGTTTTAAAAAAAGAAAAGAAAAGAAAAGAAAAGAAAAGAAAAGAAAAGAAAAGAAAAGAAAAGAAAAGAAAAGAAAAGAAAAGGCAGAGAACTGTACTATGACAACTACTGCAAAGAATGCTGGGAAGACATGTAACCCAGAGCAACTCTATTCCCAATATTGATGTAGATAGACATTTCAGCATCTTAGGCCTACTTATTTTTTCTCCTCCGTGATCTTTAGTCTGGCTCATACATTCATTCAACTGCCATCTCTGTTTTTTTATGGTGGGCATGAAGGAACATGTCATGCAAGATTTTCCCAAGGTTATATATGTGCAGTCCCAATTGTTACAGCTGCTACCACTTAAAACAACAACAGGTAATTTTAACAACATATTGTCTGCACTCCTATATGACTCAGCCTAGTGCAGTACTTCCACATGCAGACCTGTGCTAGGCTGAGCCACATACAACTCCCAACATACTGAACAGCCTCTGAAGCCCATTGCACAGCCATTCTGTGCCTCATGGGGAATAGACAGGATTACAGAAACGTCTGGCTCAGCACTGGTCTCATCATTTCACATCTGGACCTGGATGTAGTTAGATGGTTAAGTGATCCTTTCAGCAAAGAATGGGCATACCAGGGGGGAATCAAAGGCTATTCAATAAGTGGGGGTGTCTTTGGATGCTGTGGAGTATGGAAAGGAATACCAAACCCTGCAGCACCCAAAAAAGGACATATGTCCCTAACAGAATGCCAGCCATTATCTCATAGGCATGGTGACTGGGAATATGCATATCACTTCCAGCAAGCAGCTGGATTAATGAAGGAATGCAAATGAAGCATAAATTCAGTTGCTAATCCCATCTGAATCAACGAAATTTACATGTGTTGATTTGCCATTCTGCAAATGAGTCAGGTTGTTTAATTGAGACAACCAATTGGAATCAAGCCTAATGGCGGTATATCTGTGCTCGGCCCTGAATCCAACTGTTGGCTCCTGCTAGAGCAGACCCATTAAATCAATGAGCCTTTCCACACTACAGTTATAGTGCTATTATTCCACTTTCAATATCCTGTGGAATTCTGGTCTTTGTAGTTTACTGAGGCCAAAGAGCAGAGAATTCTAAATGGCCCTCCCTAAACTGCAACACCAGGATTCCATCGGATGTTGAAAGTGGAACAATAGCACTATAACAGCGTAGCACAGAAAGGCCCAATGTGAATCTACAGTAGTAGATCAACACTTGTGTAAATTCCATTGATTCAGTAGGTCTACTTTAGTTGGGACTAACAATTTAGTCTAGCCTTTTTACTTCATCTTGCAGGACATTATTACTATACATATTTACATAGAAATACATATATGCTGCCTGTGCACTAAAGGACTGTGTTGTGCTTTGACAGCAAAATAGGGAGCAGGTGGGAGATGGCAGCCTCCTGATGTCAGTAAGTCCCAGGTACTCAGCCTGGCTGTGGTACATACTGGGAATGTCAACTGCACTTATGAGACAATCAGGGTCTTGGATGGTCTACATGGGGCGGGAATCTACGAGGTGGGGAAAATTGTGAGTGAGGTAAATACCATTGCTGGGCCACTTGATGGACCTTTTTAAATGGGTCTCTCATGTTGCTTGGCCCCTTTGCTTGATCTTCTCCCTCTACCAGTCATCTCTTGGGATTTTCTCCATGGCTATTCTTATTATCTTATATCAGCTGCTTACTTTTGGGACTGGAAATGATTTTTACCCAACATATCATGGGGAAGGTTGCCTCATTTTTAATAACCAAGTTCATTGTCATATTTGTTCATCTACTAATGCAAACTGTATTTCCTGTCACAACTTTGTCATCTGAGGGTCCTGCGGGATATATTTTCAGAGGTAAGCAGGACAGCCTCAAAGGAGATCCTTGTAAGCCCATCTTTAGAGATGGCCCCTCTCCCAGGGAGCAGGAATGAGACACTGCTACTCTACATATTTGTTCTTCTCTGCCTTCTTGAACCTTAGTCTGCTGGGGTGCAATTGAGTCTTCAGCTCTGCAGACATAGAGACAGTTGTATTTCCTGATCTCTGTCCATTGAATCAACCCAGGAGCCTATGTTCTCCCCCTCAAAAAAAAAAAAAAAAAAGATCAAAGGACAGTTGTATGAGTCTCAGCCAGTTCTCTCAGTGAATGGAGAGAAGCCATCAGTTAGGCATCCCAGAAGTTCACACTTTGCAGCTACAGACAGACACTGAATGGCTAACATTCTGTAGCAGAACAGATTTTTGAAATGTATTGGCTTTTTCACTTGACTGATTTTTCAGACACTATCATCTCCACTAATGCTTTCAAGAGAATTCAAAAGCTCACAATTCTGTATAGCACCTTCAGAACATCCCAGTGATCCAGTATTACCTTATTTGATACTTTGGTTTTACTTATGGACAACACCTCAATTTTGATTGTTTTCTCTCAGGTAAATATATGTAGAATTACAACTTTAAATAACTTGCCCCACCTTGTGACCCACAGAAGACTCCTGTTACCACACCATACACCCCCACTTTGAAGGATGTGTTATTTTTCATAAATTAGATATATTTATGGCTGAAAGCATGTTTGGAGAATGTGCTGACTGTAAGCATGTAGCCAGGTCAGGATGACATCAGCATGGCCAAGTGATAAGTTCAGAGAGGATTAGGTGGGAAAGCTCAGCACTAATGGATTTGTGATAATCCTTTCAAAAATGCAGGCAACAAAGACTGTAGAAGACAATGTAGCCTAGGTGAAGCCATCAGAGACCTACTGTGATCCTACCCTACAGGATATCCTTCCTGGACTCCCTGTCTGTCCAGACATTAAGAGATTGTCATGACCCACCAATATTTTGTCACCTAAAGTTAAGACAATCAGCCCCTCCCAGCCTCTTTGTCAGCTTTGTAGGAAAGCCATCATCACTTTGTCCATACACTCTCCTTGAAGGTAGGAAATACGCTATATAAACCCCAGCTCCAACCCCTACAATTTGTAGTATGTTGGGCATCATGTGGACTCCTAGACTCCCATTCCTCTGTGCTACCTCAGACTCTTGTTTGAACCATTCCACTTCGATCTTCTGCTTGAAGGACCAGTAAATATCACCCATTCCACCCACTTTCTCGCTATCCAAACTTTCTTGCCTCATTTTCCAATAGCCTTGTATGGTTTCTTCAGAATGTGTGATTTCTTGTGTGTTTGTTGTTTCCCAATAAAATATTCTGTTTAACTTCTAAGTGGAGTCCTCCCTACAGTTAGTACTAGTATACACAGGTAAAAAGATCCTGCCATTATCCTCCTCTTGCAGGCTTCCTTTGAGCTATAATTCCGCAAATTCCAAGGAGATGCTGGCACTGCTGGTGGACCTCAAGGTCCCCCAGCATTTGAGATAACACTCCCCTGATGATTCAGCTATACTGAAAAAGAAAAATGTGGACTGGTGTGACATGTAGACTTGTGGAAAGTGATTTACTGTATTTTGCAGATGCTTCATATATCACTGTGGCCTGCTGAGGCATTTGATTTGGGAACATGGTCACACAAGCCAGTCCTACTCTCCAAATGTCTTCAGGCACTTTGAGAGTCCTTCATTCCTTGAGCATGAAATTCTGCAGATGATTTATGACCACATATGCAATGACAAAGCTTCTGGGACTGTGAATCCTGGTAAGGCAGCAAAGACCAATTACAAATCCCTGTACCGACATTGGCACTAAATAGGTGGAGGTCTATTACACTACTAGGTGTATGGTGACAGGAGAGAAGGACAGGGCATGTGTGCATGCCCAATATGCTTCATGGAATACTTAAAGCATCTTACTGAGGCCTTCTAGTTGAGAAAGTGGCATGGATACAGACAAAGACAAAGTTTTGTCATTATATCCAGTAACTTTGCATTTGAGAACATTGGTTTAAGTCCAGTGTTAACTGTATTTCTTCATGTTTCCACAAATATGAATGATTTTTGGCTCATTTCAAGGGCAGTATTGTAAAGAATGAGCAATAAGGTTTTTTGTTTGCTTGCTTGCTTGTTTGTTTTTAAGAATAATCTATCCCGTGTATGAGTAGACTCACAAAGAAAAATAACTGAACATAAGAAATAAGGCAATTAAATATAAAATCCTAAATCTTACCTAAAGTTCTACATAAAAGCTTATTTTAATGGTTCAGATGAGGAACAATGTGAGGAAAGGTTGGACATGACCTGTAGTCCAATAAAATATATATGATGCACATTGAGGTTTGCACCTGGGAATGACAGTGAATAATGTAATCCCATGTCACTCTTGCTGAGACATTGTAATATGTAACCAGGGCAGAGGGTTGCATCAGACATGGGAACATGCAAAGTTGGCTAGAATTGCATCAGCAAGGTATGGATATAAGGGGCTGAGTCCTAGCCAACTGTCCTCTCGATTGTCTGATCGTGCGGCCAGAGGCTATGTCGGATGCATATCTCTACTTGCTGTGGAATGCTGAAACTCTGTTGGAGTACTGTAAATATGTATGTATCATAACTGAAGAGTAAAAGCCTCCAAGTTGGAAGATAATATTGCGTGGATGTATTTTGTGGCTTCAGAGCATTGCTGCTAGTGTTTAAACTCTGCTGGGCATGCTTCTAAGCTGTGCATACAGTCTCTGCATATGGTTTTTGACACACTTGACTCTTGTACAGTGTTTTTGCCAGAGCTCAGTGCAGAACGAAGTGCTATCACGGTTTTTGCGTAGCTCCCATCATCCACCAACCCTCCACAAACAACATAACATAACATAACATCAGATGCCTTTGGCTTATAGCCTGAATTACAGTATGATGAATACCAAATGAATGTTTCTGGAGGGAGAGTTCCACAGATGGGACATCCCTGCAGGATAGTTCCTTGTCCTAACCTCAGCTGGTAGAGCCCAGAACTCAGCCTATGGATATCTCAAGGAAAATGTAGGTTCATATGAGAATGAGTAGTACAGAAATTCACAGAAACACCACATTTTTTCTTGTGGCCTAACTAACACATAATAGTGTACATTTCATTTATTGAACAAATAATCATTAGCAATGTTCTAGCAGAAGGGAAAAAGAAAATCAACGGTATTGAGGTGTTAAGACTGTTACACCTCTGGCTGAAAGTGATTGCCTTCTGTATACACGTCAAAAAGAAATAAAGGAATCATTATAATTTGATCTCTATAGTAAATCATTTGCCTTGGAAATATTGGACAATTGTGGGTTTTGAAGCAGTTGTTTTCTGGATGCAGAAGAAATCAATCATCCAATTTAACTTTGTTCATACTTCATAATCTGCACAGAAACTTTACTTTTCTGATACTTCGTGAAAATTCAGAGTATGATATATGACTGCAAGGATGCAATTTCACCTTGGGATGGTCTCAGAGAAGATTGCATTCCCAAAGTGGACAATAGCTCAGATTATTTCTGAGCCAGTCCAAGTTCAATTGGATATTCTATCTTGTTTCTCTCCAAGCCCCCCTCGCCTGCTCTGAATAGTACCAGTTAGGATTGCTTACATGTTTCCTCTAGGACCAGAGGCACCATACCTAGTTAGTGGCACTTGTATCACCGTATCAGTGGAAAAGTGAATCCACTCTGGTTTTAATCCTAACTTTAAAGGAGCTATCCAAAATGCTCCTTGGATAACTCTTTAAAGTTCAGACTGAGACTGGGGTAGATTTATTGTCCCACTGACATCAAAGCCACCAGCCACCACCAGTGCTAGGAACAGGAGAACAACAATGCAAGAGAGCTATCATCCTCGTATCCTGCTTGTGGGTTTTCTATAGACATCTGTTCAGCCACTGTGGATAGCAGGATGCTAGTCTGGGGGGGGGGGGTGAAAACATAATTTTGTGTTTTGATGAGAATTTTTCTAATATGCACCCATTCTTTGAAATGTAGAAAGTTAAACTGAGAGATCTGACCATCCAGCCAAAAGATTTCTGTGCTTAGCCCTTAATTCTGATATTGAATCTCTTTGTGTACAAGCACATTTATGGTGTTGAACTGAGGTTTCCACTTCTTTTTTTCCTGAAAGTCTTGTACTCTTTAACAGCTACATGGACCATAAGTACACGATCCTTTCAATGTTGGGAATAACTGTATCTATTGAACTTGGCCAGTGCAGATATTTGAGAATTGTGCTTCATTTATGTGCTATAAGAATTTCCAATGAAATTTCTTCATAGATAGGATGAAAAGAATTCTATCTTTAAAAAAACCCCAAAAACCCAAAAATGGCACAGAATGATACTGTGAGGGTGAAACAAATGTGTTTTCCCAGCTCTATCTTTTTAGATTGAGGGAATGAGGGCCCTTTCTTATTTGCTAACTAATCTGCATCTGTATGGTGTCTCTTCTATCACCATCTGGCCGCCAACTTGTAAGCATGGAATTATCCCCATAGGGAGAATTAACATTACCACTCCAGCTAAGCATTCTTAAGTATTGGAATCTCAGGATATTTTGATGGGAGAATGAATAAGTTCTCTGTTAATCTTTTAAGCTATTTCTTATCAGTAATCACACATATACAAACATGCACACTTATTTAGGAAGAAACATATACATGTCAACATCTAGACACATCTTCTAAAAATGTATAATAATGTCACATCATGAAAATCAATAATTACTAAATATTTATCATTGTATTGCAATGTTTACTCTGCTTTGTTGCATCAGTCATCCAACCCAATGGCTTTAATAGGTTCTGTGCAGTCTTTGCAAGGAGCTGTGCACCAAAAATTTCAACTAGACTTTCCTCCAAAGCTTAAATTTTTCTGCAGAGCTATAACATTGACCCAGGAAAGTAGAACTTGAAATTGAGAGAGGACAGGTCAAAGAGGTAAATCATAGGTGTAAGATTCTACTCATTGGCTAAGCACACTCAGTGGCAGGGAGCAGAAGTCTTGTTTCTCAGAAAACAATTGCATGGAAGTGTGATTGCACATTTTGCCCCTTAACTCCACTCTTACAAGGGCTAGAAACTTACTTTTTCTTTTAGTGAAATTGTGGAATATGGACAGAAGATAGTCAAAGTCCACTGTGGGTGATATGTGTAGAATCCAACTTAAACCCTGCCATTTTAGTGGACTGACAACTCTAGAAGAGGTGGATACAGAAGCAGGTTTATCGTAGTGTTTTCCTGAGTGATGAAATGTCCCAGGGACAATGCTTACCTGGGCTTTGTTTCATAAAGAAAAAAGGACCACTGGGGTCTGATGGTAGTTTGTAAAATTTGGTCCATTTCTAAATATGCAAGTTCCATTTTTAATTTTGCATTTCCAACACCTGTTGTTATATCCTTTGTATACTTTAGCTAGCTTTGTTGGTGCCAGATACAGTAATTATAAATCACAGGTTGGTTTCTTGTAAATTTCAGGTTCTCCCATTGTTTTGCAAGTTTTTACCACTGTTGGTGGCAGTGTGATGTGGCAAAAAGATATTGGAAGACATATCGTGATTACAAGGCTATTAAAGAAACAATTTCCAATAAAGCCTGAATTTTAATTATTAAATATGATTATGTGTTGGAAGGATATGCCAAAAGATGAGATAGGAAAATACTGTTATATATGATACAAAGACTAGAATCTTATATGCAAAAAGTGGAACAATTATAAAGTACTGGAAAAAAAGAACTGGCTGATAGAACTATACCACATCATGGAAATGAGCAAATTCCTAAAGGATAAAACACTCAATAAATTTAGAGAAGATGGGACCTGTTTATGGTTTAGAGGGTAAATGAGGAAATATTTCAATGGTTGCTTTAAATGAATGAAGAGAAATAAGATCCAGGAATAAAGAAACTCTTAGGCTCTTTCCGCACTACACTGTTATAGGGCTTTTATTCCACTTTCAACATCCTCTGGAATCCCGGGCTTTGTAGTTTACTGGGGCCAAAGAACTCTCTGGCCAAGAATTCTAAATGTCCCTCCCTAAACTGCAAGCCCCAGGATTCCACAGGATGTTGAAAGTGGAAGTATAGCATTATAACAGTGTAGTGTGGAAATGGCCTTAGACAAGGCATTAAGAAAAAAAAAAAGAAGTGATGTGAAAACAGTTTACATAGGACATTTTAGATTTATAGAATAAATTTTAGAATACATTTTTCTGTATAAAGATTTTGAAATGATATATATTGTACTCTATATTATATAATACTATATAATATGTAGTATATATTACATAAGAAATGTTGTAAAAGATATTATATAATAAATTTACAATAAAAAAAGAAAAAAGAGTTAGTGAAGTGAGGATTAGAGTTAAGAGGGTCAGTCACAGTTTAGGAATTAATGACAGCTGTTTAAGAATCTGAATTAGATAGGTGTGGAGTGTGAGAAAAAGTGTGACGTGTGTCCTAGATGTATTAAATATCTAATCAGTTTTGTTAGGTTCCACTTCTGTTAAAAAAAAAGTATAGACATACCTCTGTTTAAAAATAAATAAATAAATAACAACAACATTTATCTATAACACCCTTTTCAAATTAAGTTTGCTGGAAACGAAGAACTTAAGCATTCTTAGCAAAGTTGATCTGCTGTACACCTATCAGATCCTCAGAGAGTCAACATGCCTATGCAACATGCTTTCAGCTATCTTTGCCTCCATCCTCTGTCTCATTTTATCTTTCAGTTTCTGAGCTGGGCTTCCAGCAAAATCTTAACAGGGGCAAACAGATGGTTCTTCTGTCACTGGGAGTCTTTTGATTTAACTGAACTTTTTCACTGGAAGAATGGAAGAGGACACAGGTCTCATAGACCACCTTAAATCTGTCCCAAAATTCCCTGCAGTCAGGGGTAGATTATCAGTGCCTCATTTGGTACAATTGCTCCAGGCTCCTCACTGTCTAGGGACCACACATTGAAATAAAAAGGTGTAGTCTGATTGCTGCCTTCCCACAGCCAGTTCCTGAATCTGTTGATGACTTTGTTACTATTGACATTTTTTTGTGTATTCCTTGAGTAACTGAGTAAAAATCATGATGTTCTGCTGTTAGTCATTCTGAACTTGCAGGGCTGAAAGCATGAAGCTGCAGGGATCAGTTATGAAGATTTTTCTGCTGCTGTCTGTATGTTATTCATTGTTAGTTAATTAGGTTATATAATTAATTTATATTCCACCAGTCGTGGAATATGTCACACATATGCAGAAAGGGGATCCTGTTACTGAAATTTCTCCAAGGTCCCAACCATCTGAATCTGACCTTACCTGCAACATTCAAATATCTGCTCTGGAAGGCTGAAAGGCCTTTTGGAAGAGTGGGATGGGGGTTGAGACACTTGGGGGGATGCACTTGGAAATTAATGTACTAATGAAAGTTGCCTCCTCTCTTTTCTGCCATTGGAAGCATTCTGTGTAGAACTCCACTCAGGGATGCTTCCAATTTATAAAATAAAAATTCTGGATTCAGCTTTGTGGTTGAAAAGACTAATCTTATCTCTTTTTACAATGGGATTACAAGCTTGATAGGGAAGGGAATGCTGTAGGCATAGCATATCTTGATTTCAGTAAGGCCTTTGACGAAGTTCCCTATGACATTCTTACAAAGAAGCTTATAAAATGCGGGCTGGGCAGGGGTACTGTTAGGTGGATTTGTAATTGGTTGACTGACCGAACCCAAAGGGTGCTCACCAATGGCTGCTTTTCATCCTGAAGAGAAATGACTAGTGGGGTGCCACAGTGTTCTGTTCTGGGCCCAGTGCTATTCAATATTTTCATCAATGACTTGGATGAAGGAGTAGAGGGCATGCTGATCAAATTTGCAGATGACACCAAATTGGGAGGGGTTGCTAATACACCAGAGGACAGGATCAAATTTCAAAATAACCTTGACAGATTGGAGAGCTGAGCCAAAGCTAACAAAATGAATTTCAACAGAGAGAAATGTAAGGTCCTACACTTAGGCAGAAAAAATAGAATGCACAAATATAGGATGGAGGAAGTATGGCTGGATAGCAGTATGTATGAAAGGGATCTAGGAGACTTGGTAGATCACAAGCTGAACATGAATCAGCAGTGTGATGCAGCAGCCAAGAAAGCCAATGTGATTCTTGGTTGCATCAAGAGGAGGATGGTATCTAGATCAAGGGAGGTAATGCTACCACTCTATTCTGCATTGGTTAGGCCTCATTTGGAACACTGTGTCCAGTTCTGGGCACCTCAGTTCAAGAAGGATATTGACAAGCTGAAACGTGTCCAGAGGAGGGCAACCAAAATGGTGAAGGGTCTGGAAGCCATGCCCTATGAGGAATGGCTTAGGGAGCTAGGTATGTTTAGTCTGCAGAAGAGAAGGTTAAGAGGGGACATGATAGCCATGTTTAAATATTTGAAGGGATGTCATGTCAAGGAGGGAGCTGTCAGGAATCTCTCCCTGCTGGGCTGCAACTAGCAAGGGAGAAGAGAGGCCAGGAACACTTGGGAAGTCCGAATATACCAAACACCAGAAAAACACAAGGCGAGCCAGGTCAAGTCCAGTCCAAAGGTTCAGGAGGCAGAGATCCATCCAGAGGGTTTCAGGGAGCAGGAGACACAAAGGTTGTGAGGGCTTGCTAATAATTTGCTGCAAGCAAGGAGCAGCCACGCTGGCAGACTTAAATGGCAAGTGCTACCTGTGAGCAGGTGCTGCTCGTTATTGTTTCCTCAACCTAGTCCAAACAGCCTCCCTCTCCGCAACCCGCTTCAGCCTTCTGCGTGATTGAGGGCTGACAGGCACAGTTGGTTGCAACTCCTCTGCATCACTGCTGGTTCCCTCTCTGTCATGAGCTGGCTGGGGCAACTCAGTCTCTGTTTGACCTTCCAGTGCAGGGGATGTTTGCAGGTTGACTTGCCCAGTCACTGGCTCGGCCCCCTGCACAATCAGTTGCTCCTCAATCACAGTATCATCATTTATCACAGGAGCTGGCTTGTTTTCTGCTGTTCCAGAGACTAGGACAGGGAGCAATAGATTCAAGCTACAGGAAAGGAGATTCCACCTGAACCTCAGGAAGAACTTCCTGATGGTCAGAGCTGTCTGGCAGTGGCATATGCTGCCTCGGAGTGTGGTGGAGTCTCCTTCTTTGGAGGGTTTTAAGCAGAGGCTAGATGGCCATCTGTTGGGAATGCTTTGATGTGTGTTCCTGCATAGCAGGGGGTTGGACTGGATGGCCCCGTGATCTCTTCCAACTCTATGATTCTATGAAAATGCAGCTTCTGTTGTTCTTTCCTTCTCTTTTCTTCCTTTTTTCTTTTCCTTCCCTTTCTCTCTCTTCTTCTCTCTTTCATACTCGCACAAATTGTTTCATGCACACACACACCTCTTCACAACTTCACAAACACAGCAAGGGATGTGTGTCTTCTTGGAATTAGGGTGTTAAAACCTCTTTTTTTTCTGAAGCTTAATGAAATGTATGAATTTTGATTTTTTTATAAACAAATTGCAAAAATAAATAAATAAATAGATTTCTTTAAAAAATAAACAAAGAAAATCAACAGGTGTACTTATATCTATTATATATATCATACCTGCCATGTCTCATACTTGCCATCCATATAGGTGTTAAAGATGAGGGACTTAAGAGTACTGTTACAGCTGAAAACATAGAACTGCAAACAACAGAAACCCAGGCATTTAAAAGTAAGCACTCAAAGTTTTGGACTTGGATGAACGAATCTATCTGGTTGTCTCACACTCATTTTTTAAGGTTTTCAAGTTCTTTCCATTCTCTGATATGAAAATATGTGCAGACATTGTTAAGTTTTTATTTTGAAAACTGATGGGAAACTTTGTCATCCTACAACTGGAGTATCAACTTCTCTAAGAGGTCTGAAGAAAAGGAGTTAGTAAGAGAAATGTGGAACTACACACAAGCTGCTGATTCATTTCTTTTAAAGGTGGACCCCTCTACATGTCTCAAACCTCATAGTCAAATGGCAGAGCCATTTCCCTCCTGTGCAGTTTACAATAAAGATTTAAAACTTTAAAATTAAATTAAACCAAAGCAAAGCTTGTTTATAGCAAAACCATCACATGTCCACCCACCTATTTAGGTTAATAAACAGCCTACGATTATCAAGCACAGGAAATGGGATGCAAAGACAGGAGAAGGTGGTCATGAGGTGATCCATTGCAGCTGAAATGTCCACCCTCAATAGAGATTAATGTCTAGACCTCAGTAGCCCGCTGGGGAGAAAGGAAGAAAATTTATAGAACGAACAACAGCTAATCAGGACTTATAGGACATTCATTGTGCAGAAGGATGAAGTGAGTTGTGGGCTGCAATCTGGAGATGATATAAACCAGGAAAGCAAAATTAACCCCTAGAACCAAACTAGGCTTAGAAGGAAAAAGCCCCAAAACAAACTGTACCATTTTGCTTGTATTTTGCTTTTCAGAATGAGTGTACTTGGATTCATGCTCTAGATAAACTGTTTTTCTTTACTTGATCCTTTACAATTATTTATTTCAGGAAATTCCAGCAAAAAGTGGAAAGAAAAAAGGCCACAATCTCAATACAGAGTTAGCATCTTTGAGTTCAGAGATTTTACTTGGGAGCATACTGGCAAAAAAAATCCTTTCAGAAGACAGGCCAAGGAGAATTGTCCTTCGTTGATAAGAGAGGTTGGATGGGCCACTAATTAGAAAACTTACCTAATTGCCCTATCATTTGAGAGAACACTTATAATTTAGATTTTTTTTTTTTTTAGATGAATTAGAATGCAATCCTAACACACATATGCATGTTGAAGTGTGGAGGGTCATCCTTTCTCCATCAAGCCCCACTGCACCTAGGTGAATGGAAAGCAGCTACTATCAGTAAGTCCTGAAACAAGGTGTTCCACAGATACAACCTGGAGGAGCCACCTTTGGGTCCACTTTGGGTTCTTGCATCTAATCAAGGTTCATCAGCTGTACAATCAGAATAGCTAATTTCCCATCTATAGCTGTCAATGGGTAGGAATATGTGACTGCAAAAATCTAATGGCTAAAACATTGAGCAATAGCATCCTTCCTGTGCCTCCTGCTTTGGACATAATCTGCCAGCAGTGTTCAGAATGCCACTCTGATACTTTCCATCCCCATTTGACCATACCAAAGTATGGTTAAGGCTGGATTCACTGCATTATCTTCATAGCAATATTCATGATGGGCTAGGGGGTTAAGGTTATAAACATGAACATGAAGCATGAAAAAAATGAATGGTTTTTAGCATGTTATGAATCAGAATATATCCTAGCCAGAGACTGTATTACATAGCATCTCAAAAAAAAAAAAAAGAATAGAATATGAATGAAGCTTCAATGGGCGTAGCATGCTAGTTATAACTTTCATACACTGGCATGAAAGAATAATTCTTCAGTATTATGTTTTCCTTCCTGCATGCTCCAATTCCTGGAAGCCTTATTTCTAGAACAAAGTGAAACAGAAGTAATAGGGATGCAGATATAATAAGGAGAAAGCATGTCTACCAAACACACATGCTGCATTAGCACACAATTATTTGGAATGAATTTCCTTGTAAATGTGGCACATTAAGTAAATGCACAGCACTTAATGCCTTATTGAATTTTTCAGGGCTTTTTTTAGTCATGGTAGGTACAAAATCCCAGATTTCTTGACATTTAAATTAACTGAGACACAATAGCGGTCAAAAGATTAATAACCCTAATGAATCTTGGCTTTGGAGGTAGTTGGTCTGAAGCTACCTAAACATCTAGAAGTCTCTTCTCATCATGTTGTCAATCTGCATGACTTCTCTGTGATTTGTGTCAGTTTAAGCTGTAAGAAAGCTCAACACCAATAGGGATGTAAATCTTTACTTCTTTCTTTCTTATACTCATGAACAAAACATTAAAAAGGAAAAAGGGTTTTTCACTGGGTGAGGAAAATTGGTTTGGATCAAGAGACTTCTTTCCACACCTTCCACTGTTTTATGAATTTTATATAAATATTCTTATGTAACATGCAATTTTCATACAAACATGTTTTTCCACGAAACCATGTTCTCTCATGTATTTTTTTTAATCCACAAAACAATGAATTTTCTCTAGTCAGGCATAAAAATAGGTTTTAGGTCAATGCTTTTTTCCATAAAGCAATTGCCCCTTCCACCAAAACAATGTTCTTGCGTAAAGCCCACTGAACAAATATAAGGCCATATTTCGCACCTACCACAAATGACTGTGCCAGCCTAACGTAGATTTAAGAGCTTTCCTTCCTTCTACCAACAATCATGAAGATTACTGAAATAACTGCATTTTGCTGGAAATGCAGCTTAAAATCAGGGTAGGTAACATTATGCAGGCCTGAAATGCAGAACTGGTAACAAAGGCTATGCAGATCGTGTAAGGATCCTGACGATCATGCCTGATTTTGTTCTTTTCTTTTTCCGTATAACTTCTCAATGTTTTCCTCATATTCCAAAGTATACACTTTTTTTTTCTTACCGTATAGGTGCTTTTCAGAATGTTCAGTGTTTTGAAATGTGAAAAGCTAGTATGAAAGTTACTCCTTGATCATTGCCCATTACTACTTATTCATGAGTAACAATCACTTTAGAAAAAAAAATAATGTGCAAGTGTCCCTTGTATGACCACCCCAGAAGTAATATTTCGAAGAAAGATGTTACTCATTATCCAAAAAAAGCCCTTTCGCATGATTATCTCATTATCATTGAAATGCCCAGAAGTAATGATTTTGGCCTTCTAACAACAACAACAGAGTACAAGAAACAGTATTACCATAGATGTCACATGCACATACTGGGAAGCTATTTACACACTGGGCAGAGCAGTCTGATACAGTCATATCACTTTTTCCTCCCACAAACTGGCACAAACTTGCTTGGTGTGCTTAAATATTTGATTAATTAGTGCAACCCATGTTGTATTGCAGGTGTCAAAAGAGAAAAATGGATGTGTACACTACTTCCATTTACTGTGCTTTTGTTCACCAAATGAAGGCTCTTAAATAAGAAGTCATACATTAGGGTATTTAGCCAAGGAGCCTGAAATATAGCAGATGACAAGGCAGTGAATTATTACTCCATGTTTCATGACTGCAAGAGAAACTTTGGGTATTAGAATTTCTTCCTAATGCACTCTTTAATATCTGTGTTGCCATCAACAGTACCACCGTGCCTAAGAACAGGATTACTTGGAAATTCATCAGAGATACAAACTCCAGTGAAATGTGTGGTTCCCTTCAACTGGAATAAAGTTCTGAACTTCTAGATGAACTTACATAGCCTTAATCAAATATGTGACCTGTACATTCTGGAAGCATATCATAATGATTTATTCTTATAACAATTTGATTCTCTAAAAACAAATGTCTGCTGTAATGTCACTTTAAAATGTACTGCTAATGTCATGCTAAGCCCTCTTCACTTGTGAATGACTGTTTCCATTGAGACGTTCAAACAATGTCATGTTCCTATAGCAAGGTCGTCCAAAATTAGAACTACGTAGTTTTCCTTCTGTTCTGTTTTGGATTAGAATAGCAGAATGTTTTGAGAACTTATGGTATGAATCTTGCAACTTATGTGATGATTTGAATCCTGTGATTGTAGAATCACACCCTTCCTAGAATTTCGTGTAACTGAAGGCTGGGTTGTTGGTGATACATTATGTGTAATTTTTCCCCCTCCTAGATTAGTTTTGATTGACACTCCTTTAATTCCTCAGCCCTTAAAATTATACAGAAAGACAAAGAATGTTACTGAGCAAACAATGCCTACCTAATAAAGATTTACAGGAGGTATTTGAACAAACTACAGCTTTCGGTGCTTTCTAGAGATGCCAGAAAGTTCTCCTGAGCTATGTGAAGAAAAGAGTCATTTTGTTCATAAACTGTAACTTCAAAAGATAAAGTGGACATCACAAGTCCCCATATTCTTAGACAATAGTTCTGAATGTTTCTCCATGTCACATCCTTGTGGTAGTGGATGATTATTAAGGTGGGTGTTTAGAAGACACAAACACCCTTTCCCTTCATTTATCAGGACAACTCGGCATAGGAAACCATTTTCATCCATTTTCCTGTTTCCACCATTTCAAGTTCCACCACAACAGTTTCACCACTCTCAGCAGGCATTAGAGGAAATCTATCTTGTAACAAATGAGCAGGAAGAATTCTAATAATCTTTTCCATAGGGTATTTTAATGTGCTTTATGAGAAGTGGGCATGCCCTTGGAGATTATTTGGAGAACTGAAAAATGAGTTTGTCAGAAGAGAAGGTTAAATGGGGACATGATAGCCATGTTTCAATATTTGAAGGGATGCCATGTAGAGGAAGGAGAGGGCTTGTTTTCTGCTGCTCCAGAGACCAGGACAAGGAGCAATGGATTCAAGCTGCAGGAAAGGAGATTCCACCTGAACCTCAGGAAGAACTTCCTGACGGTCAGGGCTGTCCGGCAGTGGAATATGCTGCCTCAGAGTGTGGTGGAGTCTCCTTCTTTGGAGGTTTTTAAGCAGAGGCTGGATGGCCGTCTGTGGGGAGTGCTTTGAGGGTGTTCCTGCATGGCAGGGGGTTGGACTGGATGGCCTGTGTGGTTTCTTCCAACTCTACATTTCTATGATTCTATGATTCTACGAGTTGGCAAGGAATCTTGGAAAAGCTAGATTGGTTTCCTGTTTGTTCCAGGACAATTTCAAGATACTGGCAGTTTCTTAGTGCCTCTGCTATGTAGCCAGGTACACATAAAATTGCAGGTAATATAGGGTTCTGGCACAGGTGTGCAGCTGATTCACACAGGATGCAGTATTTTCTATGCAGAAAATAATGGTTTTGGGAAGCAACATTATTTTCTGTGCAGAAAATGCTGTTTCCTGCACAGAAAGATGTTTTCTGTTTAAAACATCCACACAATATGCTGGAAAATAAATAAAAGTAAATTTCTGGGGTGTAGTCTAAACATTTAGCCAATGTTTCCAAAATCAAAACAGGAACAGACATACTAATATATTTTCCCTGTCTTTTCCTTGTATAGAAAGCCCCCAGTGTGAATCAGGACTTTGGCCATTTCCACACTACACTGTTATAGTTCTATTATTCCACTTTCAACATCCTGTGGAATTTTGGCTGAGATTTCTGGCTGAGAATTCTAAATGCCCCTCCCTAAACTGCAAACCCCAGGATTCCATAGGATGTTGAAAGTGGAATAATAGCACTATAACAGTGCAGTGCGGAAATGGCCTTTGCCTTTGCCCAGTCATGTGGGGGCCTCTTTTGCAGTCCCTTCCTTTCTGGATGTGGGGAAATGCATAAACCATGCTGCATGTGTTGGTGCTGATAGTGAAGGCCCTAATAATTCTGAAGCCTGCTCATGTGAGGGTGGGGAGCCATCCTAAAATTCTTTTTCCATGGCAATAAAGCACTGGTACCAGCTATAAATGAATCAAGATATTGTTAGTATTCACATCATCTAAACCAGGGCAGGCAACCCACAAAACCCTTAGCTGGATCAACTGGAAGGGAACCATCATTCAGAAAATCTGGAGGGCATAGGTCTCATATGCTAGATTATGAAATCAATTGTATAACTTTATTGAACCAAATAATGAACATTATGGAACAAAGTATTGCATGGGATACTTCCTGTTTCACTTTCAGGATATAGGTCCTCATCCCAATATAATACAGGTGTCAAACATGGACAACAGACCATAGCAGGAAACTTATTGATTACTCTCAAGTGATCTAGAATAGATCCATTAAATCTACTGTTCAATGTTGAGTTAATATGCAGGTAAGTCAAATTAAGTCAATAGGTTTACTGTAGTTGGAAGTAACAATAGGATTTAGCACATGAATCTTAGGTGCCTATCAGGGAGCTTGGTAGCTTTGTGCAGCAGCACAATATCTACAGTAATGCATGATGACCACATGCCTTATAAATTCACTTTGGCAATTAGCTTCTTTGTAGATCAAAATGATTGTCAATTTTTGTTAGACTTTCATGTTATATTTAACAGGAATATGACGTACTCTTCCACACACAACTCTACAAAGCAGGTTATATGAACAGGTCCCTCCCTGTCCCTAACAGAGAGATTCACTGCACACCAAGTTAAACATAGATTTATGCACAATCAAGCTCAGGATGATTAATTAAAAACTGGTCACATTTTGAATTCAAAGCAGACTTGGAAGTAACAATTAAGAAGGAAAGCATTCACAAAGCTCCAAATAAATCTTCTTCTGTCAATAGCCCACACAACACCAGATGACCCTAAGGCCTCTTTGCATGTGTAGTTTAATTGGAGGTAAAGTGCACGAGAAGTTCAAGTTGGAAAGCTGTGCTAGTGCCATCTTTGGAAGACAAATCATCCAAATGAACTGAACTCTTTCATTCCAAAGTACTCAGTGTTTAAAAGGTTCATCCTTCCGTTCCTTCCAACTGATATTGCCAACACATTACTATTGCAAGTGCATTTTAGCTCTCATTGATGGAATGCAACAAAGTGTTCCACTAACCAAGTAATCAAAACTTTTATTTAGAAGAGAAAAGGAAAGAAAAGGTCCTCTATTTGATATGATGCAGGTGTGGACTGTACTAGGAACGTAAATATTTAATTAGTTATTCCACATATGCAGGGAGAAATAATTTTGCAGTTTTCTCTCCACTGTAGGACAAAAATACTTCTGCACAGTTTTCACCCAGTATTTCCACACGCCTAAGTGTTTCAGGAAATTATTTCAAACAGAAATGATCTTTCTTGTGTGTGAAAATCATGTGAGATTGTGCAAATATCCTGTTGTTTCCAGAAACCACTGATTTTGGGGGCTAAATTTGGTGGCTGAATTTTTTGTCCAAAACGAAAACAACGTCAAAACAACAACAACAACAAAACTATTATGTTTGCACAAAAAGCGCAGTGGGTTTCTGGAAACAGTTGTTTTCATGCAATTTTTTTTAATGAAAAGCATTTTTTTTTACCAAAAAACAAAAAACACCCTATTGTAAGGAAGCTACATTTCTTTGTTTAAATGTAGTGTTTCTCATACAAAACGCAAGATTTTTTTCAATAAAATGTGAGTTTCTGGAAACAATGAGGGTTTTGTATTTGAAAAAAGTGTTTTTCATGCAAGATTGTTAATTTTACCACAAAACCCCAGTAACTTTGATCCCCCAAACAAATGAGTATCTGGAAACAGTGCGGGGGGGGGTGCGCAAAAATGTATTTTCTTGTGGGGGGGGGATTGCAATTTTCACACACAGACAAATCTTTGGGTAGTTCTGTGCAGAATAATGTGCAGAGACATGCCAGGATGAGTGAATACCAGGCAAAATCTAACCAGAATACAGTGCTATTCTGTTCTGTTTTGGTCAGACCTCACCTGTAGTACTGTGTTCAGCGCTGGGCATCACAGTTCACAAAGGTTATTGAAGGTCTGGAACGTGTCCAGAGAAGGGTGACCAACATGAACAGGTCTGGAACACAAGTACTATGAGAAATGACTTAGGAAACTGGGTATGTTTAGCTTGGAGAAGAAAAGACTGATAGGTGACATGAAAGCTGTTTTTAGATATCTGAAAGGATGTCATGTAGAAGATTGAGCCAGCTTGTGTTCTGCTGCTGCAGAGACAAGAACACAAGCCAATGGATTCAAATTAGAGAAAAAGAGAGGCCACCTAAATGCTAGGAAGACCTTCTTTATTTTAAGACCTGTTCAACCATGGAATTGATTGCCTTGAAGGATCACAGTGGAACAGAAGCTGGATGGCCATCTTTCAGGAATAGTTTAGTTGTATATTCTTGCATGGCAAGGGGAAAGAGGTTGGACTAGATAGACTACATTCTGTTCTCTTTTATTTTCTTCCTGACAGGCTTTCCTAAACATAGGATACCCATTTTTCCAATGAGAGATGAATAATGGTGAATATCCTTTCCATTTTCTGGACAGCACACATTTGGTATTCCAGCTCTAAACTGCATACACTTGTTTCAAAAAGGGAACACACTAAAGCAAGGATACTTCTGAAACTATCCTTATCCAATTTTCTCCCCAGGTTCTGGAGTTCCAGATAGCTTCATTTTTTCACCCCCAAAGAACTAAAGCATTAGGAATCTCTATAGTTCTGGTTTTTATTTCTGGATTTTCAACTGACTAGATTGAAAGCACATTATGGCCATTTCCACACAATGTTGCTATCCCACAATAACAGCGGGTTGCTTCCAGTTCAGGAGGTGTGCTACTGCACAACCTCGTCACTATCCAGCTGCTATCCACACATCACCAAACCACCATATTCTATTACAGAAAAAAATCCATTAAGCACCTCCTTTAGCACTGCAGTCCCTTCAGCTGGCTCACTGTGGAACCGTAATAGTGCTTGACAGCAGTGGGTGGGCTGTGGGCCTGCCTGGCTTGCCTCTCCCTCAGTGACTCCCATGACATGGTAACTTTGAAAACTATTACCTCTCTGTGTTTATTTGAAATCTCCCTTGCATGAAAACACTTTATTTTCTTTAATACATTTTTAGGCATTATAGCATGAAAATGTAATAGTGTACTAGTGTGCTTAGCATGGCTTCCAACGGTGGGAAAAAAATCTGACCAATTGGAGCAGTGGGGCAGGGTGAAGGTGGGGAAAGGAAATGGCCAAGGGTGCTGTAGTGCAGAAAGAACACATATGGCAATACCCCTACTCATCCACTTAAGGCGGAAAAGTGCAGAAAACAGTGTTCCTAATCTGCTACCATCGTGCAACTGGTAATGCTGGGATTGTAACGAAAGAATACACTAATGGCGTCTAGTGTTGAAATGCCTATGTATGCCATAAAGTTCATTTTTTTCAGAGCTTCCTGCCTTCCTCCTTGCATTGCTACCTCATAAGTACAAAAAAAGAGGAAACAATACAAAGTCAATACAAATCCATCATAATTCTTTTTCTGTGCTGTTTTGCCAGTGCACTTGCAATAGTACCATGGAGATACGTAGATGAATAAGTGAATGCTACACAGAATGAAATTTAATCTGATCATATTTATGAAGAGTTTGGTATTAGAAGAGTACATTTATTTCATAAGAAATAAAAAAAATGCAATCTGTGATCTGTTTGCATCATTTGTCACTGTTAAAGAATGCACAAGTGTCTGTTTTTCATTTGTTAAGAAACAAGCAGAACTCATTTAGAGATATTTTTGCTTTCACTTTCCCTTAGGAACTCAGAGAGGTCAGATACAGGTTAGAGAAGAAGGAAGGAGAGGCAGCAGAGGAAAGGAAATTAATACTGTCAATTGTCCAATCTTGAACTCAAATGTAAGTCAGTAAAATTCTGATAGATTTCCACTCCATTCTGAATTCTTCAGTTGACAGTAGAAAAGCTTTTTGGAAGACCATGAATAAGAAAACCATAACTGCTTCTGCTCTCCTTCTTCTTTTTCTTTTGGATAAGTGAATTTTTTTGCCCTGAGATCGTAAAGATTTGCAGGTTTTTCTGCTGTTTTCTACTTTTGGCCCTTTTTGGCTGTAACATTAAACCATAACTTAACCATTTGTAATTGAGAAGAAGTGAGCCATGATCATAACAGTTTGCTTCTCCTCTCCTCATTAGAGATGAGTGAGAATTTCAGATTTCTTCATAAATTTGATGGAATGAACTTGAGACTTGAAACTGAATTTGTGAAAAAGGGAAACTGACAGAATATGGATAAAAATGAAACTGGTAGAATGCAGGGAGCCAAAAGAGTATGGGGAAAAGGGAAACTGAAAAAGGGTGAGAGAAAGGGAAACTGAAAGAGTATGGGAAAAAAGGGAAACTGACAAGGTTTCAGGGTTTTAAACTACAGTTGTTGAAACAAGCCACGTTCAGAACATTGTTTATGATTCTGACTTTAGAAAACAGTTTCAAATCAGTCACAACCTGCAGTTCCTTTCAACATTTTCTGTTCATTATTCATTGTGTTTCTTCTCATTTCAGATCTGGCTGCTTGGAACCCTTGGTCTTCTGCTAAGCAAATAAATCAGCCCGCCCCCATCTCATCTCCATTCCATTCTAAGATAAACTTTTCTTCTTTTCCATTCTTTTTCTGGCTGCTTCTGCTTTCCCAAACTTCTGCTCTATAAACCCACCTCTTCTCTGACATGAGCTTCAGAAAGTTTTCTCTACCTCCCCCTCCCACCATCTTCTCAAAGAAATCTCAGGTTACACAGCCTAACTACAGAGCCCATAAATTTCTTCACCTGAAGCACTAAGTTGTCCTGTTTTACTGAATGTGATAGAGACATAGGCATCCACACCCATAAATCCTAACAAATGCTAGTACTGTAATTCACTGGAACATATTTTAAATTTCAGTTTTAACAGAGGAATCTCCTGTGTTAGTGAAAATAACTAGAAAAATAAAGGTAGTTAATAACTGAACAAATTAATTGGTATGCTGATTCCAAGTGCTTAGTGAGGCACTGGAGGAAAAGTGTGTGTGCTCGTACATGTGTGCATGCATGTGTAGCCCTGGACTCACTTTGCCACAAAGAGCCCTGATATAAAATTCCTAGAATATGATCTAAAGATTTTATAAAAAAATGAACCAAACTCATTGATCAAAGCAGCATAAATAAGAAAATGATTTGATCATACTTATGGCACTTATTTACCATCAGGCAAATATTAACTTGGGGCCATATTTCATCAGATTTAAGTTTTCTTCTTCCGTAAGAAAGATCTTGATCCAAATAGCATGACTCCCCAACCTCAAAAAGTGTTAGCCCAAAATGTGAGTGACTCAGGAGTTCACCCAAGATGCTAGTGCTTCCATGAAACAGTGGGGAATAGTAGCTCAAAGGGAAGGTCTGTGAAAGCGGGTAACCTAGAAGGATCTTTTACCCCTGTGTATACTGGTACTAATGCAGGAACACCAGCTGGTGATTCAAAGAATATTTGTTTTATTGGTGGAATTAACAATCACACACACACACACACACACACACATGATCTAAGCAGTCTCACAATCACACAAGGCTAGCTGAAGGACAGGGAGGAAAAAAATGGATAGCAAGAAGTCAGGGTGAAGTGGCTGATATTTAAATATCCAGAGAGAAGAGATGAAGTAATGTGACTCAGACTAAGATCCAAGGGTAGTACTAGAACAAGAAGCAGAGCAGCAGAATGACAGCCTATATCCAAAACACTGTACTACAAGTTGTCTGGCTTGGAGCCAGGGTTTAAATACTCTTTTTCTACCCTGAGGGAGAAGGTGTTAATGACTTTCTGGCAGACTAGACAGAGGAGTCTGGAATGAGCTAATGGCCTTATCATTAGGTGACAAAGGACTGATGGGAATCATAATAGCTCCTTAATGGTGGGACAGGTGAGGGAACAAAAGGGAAGTTTCAGTGAACAAAAGAAGAGGGTTGAAGACAATCAGTTGTTCCATGAATATAGTTTGGAGTGTTATTGTTTCTAAATGTCAAGTCATTGAGGGACATTTGCAAGACCATTATCACTTCTGCTGGCTGTTTGCTGTAATAAATGAAATGAAAATGAAAATGACCATTATCACTGGAGCTTCTCTGACTATGACCTAGCCTTGCCCTAAGCTCCCAATCTGACCTAGTTTTGCAACACATGTGTGCAGCCACTTCCTTTTTGCCAGCAGGCTTTTCAGCCATAGCAGGATATAATTTATGTTCCATGCCAATTGATATCTGCCAATCAAACCATAACATGGAGTGGGTGTTTACAGCCTGGTAACAATAGGATGTCTGATCATGGACATCTCACTACCCTGTCTATCTCACTAGAACCTCTTCCCATTCCCAAGTTTTAGAGAGATCCTTTATGAATCTTCATAGAATAGTTTTGCAGAGCCATGAATTTAGTACTACATTCTCTACTATTGTTCAGTGATGGGTGAGTTACAATAGAGTGGAAATAATTTTGCCTGCTTTAAAGTAAAACTAGCTGAAGCACATCTTGTTGAAGCATGCATTATTTTATGCAACATCTGCCCTCCAAAATAACCACAGACACTCCTCTTTGCTTGGTCCTCAGCTCTGACATTCTACTGAATTTTGGCAGGCCTGAAGGAAATGTTATCCCTGCTTTGAGTCAGCTAGTCTAACCTCTGGACACACATTACATTGAGGGTGTAAAGAAGAGGGCACTTTTCACTCCAAAGGCATGTTTCATGCTTGAGACTGTTTCTTGCATAACCCCCCAGAGGAATATGAATACTCAGAAACAGAGAAAAACTGACATCTAAGGAGTAAACCTGGGAGACCTTTCATCGTAGGATGTGCCACTGCTGTCATTACAGAACCTGATATACTGTGGCTTCTTTGTCACTGGAAGTGAGGAGTGGTGTGCTATGTCAGTTCAAGACCTACAAGATATGAGGGAAAAGGAATCCTTTGAACATAAATCCCTAAGCATCAAAGCTGCAGTTATACCATGCCTCTTTCATTTATTCATCTTTGGCTCTGGAAAAGACAGTGAAGGAAACACTATCAACATTTTAACATTATTGTACAAAAAAAGAGAGAGAAAGCAATTAAAATATATTCATTTGATGTTTGAGAAATGAACCACATAGACTGCAGCTGTCCCCTTGGGATGATGATTTGTTCATGGGCAAGAAGAACATGAGTTCAAGAGTTTGAAAACTTCTCCCATAATCCCCCAGCCAGCATGATGGTCAAAAAATGAAAGTCTACTTTCTAATCTTCGAATGATACTAGGACCCAGAAAAAACCAGCAGGTTTGCTAAGTAACGTCTATATGTGGAATAGGAATGGGAATTGTGAAGCCCTCCAGATATTGTTAAGCTATGATTTAGCAGGAAATGTACATATGGCATGTGGCTAAATGTCCATGGTTAAGCCACCGCCCAAGAATTCATCTCTTAAGAGATGTAATCCCTGAATAAAAAGGCCATTTCTGTGTTGTTGAAAACAGAGATGAACAAGAATAGTCAGAAAGTTACATAAGGCCAAAATGAAGTAGAGCCATGTAGAAGAAAACAGTATACAGAGACATAGAAAATAGTGATTTCAAATTAAGTAAAACATGTATAAAACATTCTGAGCCACATTCCAAAACATCTTAACATGATCTGCTGATATAGTAACACCTAGAATACTAAAATAAGGTACAAAGAATAGGTTTGATTAATATAGTTTGGGAATAGTGTTTGCTCTTTATGGTGAGTTTATATGGATGTCATACTATTTTGTTGCTCAGTTACTGCTATTGCACGTTTTTGCAAGAACTCTATATAAAGTTAGTTAGTTGATTGTTTGGAGTAGAACCTTGGGGTAGCAAGCCAGACCACCCGGCACTGTGCTGTTAAATAAATTGCTGAGATCAGTCTATTAATAGACTCCATTCATGAACCTTAAAGGCTTTTTTTAAAAATCCCCTTAACAGGGGGATCTGCAGAAATGCATTCAGCTAATTTTCTGTAGCTGTACAGGCTGCAACAGGTGCCTTTAGAAAACTCCAGGGTACTCTGGGGGTTCCTGCAAAATTATGTCCTTTTAGTGCATCCAGCTACAATAAAATAGAGGGCTGCAACTCCACAAATTTGCCCCCACCCCTCCAATTTTTCAGTAATACAGAAATGACCATTGTGATGGTTGTGTTACTTAAAAGGGGAGATTGTGAGGGATGTTTGTTGATGCACAGTCAATAAAGAACTGCAACTTCTGCATTGACAAAAAAGTGAATTGCAATGGCATAGGTCCAAAAACTCTAGCATTCCCCACCATTGATTATGTGGCTAGGGCTAACGTGTTTACCAGTGATGTATTTAAGTCTTTTACTCCAGGTCTCAAGTCAAGTTTCAAGTCTCTGCCTTCAAGTCTCAAGTCAAGTCTCAAGTCTTTGAAGATACTTTCAAAACGAGTCTCAAGTCGAGTCTCAATTCTGGGAGCCAACTTTATCCTCAAACTATATTCCCTAATTTCTGGACAGAGTCAAATAAAGTCAGTTTTAACAATTTAAGCAGAGTTGGCCTTCCACATTTGCAATTTTGCCATCTGCAGCTTCAGAAGTGGGGAATAGGATCCTTCTTACTCCCCTTTCCCAAAGCTGGAGGCTTTTGTGCCAATGGGCATAAAAGAGTATGCAGGTTCGGAAGTGGGGAATGGGATCCTTCTTACTCCTCCTTACTGAAGCTTCAAAAGCTTTAGAAGGATTCTTCTTCCTCAGTCCTGTTGCCTAACACATTTGCTGTTCCCCTCTGAGAAATGCACCCTGCATCCTAGAGGCAAGTCTTTTCTTCTGCTCTTAGGAAAAGTTTTAGAAGGCACCTCTGATATGCAGCAGGGACAGGCTGCTGAGCAGACCTCAAGCCCATTGCCTAACCAATTTGCTGTTCCCTTCTGAAAAATGCACCCACACTTTGGGCTTGAGACAGATTATCATGTGACCAGTAAGCAAAAAGAGATGGAAGCATTGGTCAAAGTTGTAAGTTTTCTGGATGAATGTGTTATGTTACTGAACCAAGGGCAGCAAGTCAGTCACTAAAAATATACAAGCCTCTAGTTGAGTCAAGTCAGTGCATCATTTATTGCTGTCAAGTCCAAGTCAAGTCACTGGAGCGACTTAAGTCGAACCTGAGTCCAAGTCAGTCAACTTGAGTGTACATCACTGGTGTTTACCATTCCCAAAACATCTGAAGGGCTGTACAATTCCCACACCTGGTGCAGAGGCAGTTTTGTCAGTGTTTCCTTTGCAAAAGCCATCAAGGCATTTGGAGGCTGGGCTGCCAGCACCGGCCCCAGTCAAGGAGCAAAGAACAGCAGGTAAGATCATCCTCAGAGGTGTACTTGTTGGTGGTCAATATCCAAGCCTTCCTTTTGATAAGAATATCAATCTATCACTTTATTTATACCTCCCTTTTTTCTGGGACTCAAATCAGAGCATAGTGAAACAATTTTCACTGGTGAGGCAGAGCCAAAATTTGGGAGACAGATAAAAGAAACTACAAAAGAGGTTTCTGTAGGAAGAAAGGTTTCATAGCTAGTGACAAAAAAGTAACTCCCATTTAACGTTTTTTAATAAGTGTATTATGACATCTCCAAAAATAAACAAATCAACATTTTCCATGTGGAAAACACTTGCATAAATTAAATAACAGTGTCTAGGACTTAAATACATGTTGCAGAAATCTATAATAGTCTAATGAGCCATAATTTTTCTGTAGACCTGTGGAGAAACTGTCCCCTTGAAAATCCTTAAAATACGTTACTTTCCAAAGCAAAGGTCTGCTTTTCTCTAATGAAGCACTGAATGTATGTGTGATGCCAGTACATGCATCAAAGCGGAGAATCAATTTTCACACACAAGTGTAGATGTAACAAATGTCAGTCCTGCAAGCAAAGGAAGTGTGCATGTATGGAAATCTTGTGTATATACAGTGTTTTAGTAATTTCATGAAATGTTAGTACTGGGGTTTTGCAAGATTCTGGCTTACCTCCCCAACCCGCCCCCACCAAAAATGATTCTAAAGACTCAAGTGCAATGCTAAAAATATGAGGACTGAAGGAAAATTTCAGAATTCTTATTAGGGGACTATGCCTTCTTTCCTCCTCATCACTAAACCCTCTGGTCTCAACATAGCTTACAGTTAAAAAGAAATGCAAAACTACATGTAGTTAAAAATGTAACAAAAAATAGTTAAAAATAGTTCAAATAGTGTTAAACTGCCTATAGAATCAAATCTTTTTAAAATATTAAAACCATAGAATAACAGTAGCACACCACACTGAAACAAAAAGCTCTCTATAAGTAGAACAATCCCCAGATGCCCACTAGAATAGAATGGTCTTCACCTGTTGACAAAAGCACAATAAACAAGGAGCCAGTCTAGCCTCAGGAAAGGAGATTCAATATCTGTGTGCAGCAATGGAGAAACCTCTTTCTCTCATGTTCTCATCAAATATACCTGTGAAGTTAGAGAGATCTTCCTGATGGTCTGAATTGGAGGCTGGTTCAGATGGGTAGATTTTTTGTTATTTGCCATCAAGTTGACTTTGACTTATGAGAACCCAATAAATGAGAAACCATCAAAATTCCTGGTTATCAGTTGCCCTGATCTAGTCTTGCAAACTCAGGGCTTTGGTTTTTTTGATTGTGTTACTGTACCTGCAGTTTAGTTTTCCCCTTTTCCTACTGCCCTCTACTTTACGTTACTATCATCTCTTGCAGTGAGTCACATCATCACACAATATGCTCAGCCTCAGTGGTCATCTGTGGGAAGATAGAGTCCTTCAGATAGCCTCTGTTACTGCCCTGGCTAGCCCGAGCTTTGGGGATATAAAAAGATATCTCTTGATATCAATAATTCAGCCTCACATACCCATACCCTTCCACATGCTTGCGAGGCCCCCGGACAAGCATGCACACAGGCTCGGCTGATAATCACCGTAATATTCTGAAACAATACAGGCAGACCAGAAATAGCCGACTCGCAGCTTTAGGAGACCTCAAGGCAAGTACCTCAATTAGGTATGCATGCAACTTTCAAAAGATCCTCTGCCCCGCGCTGGCGGCTTGATGAACTGACTATACAACGCTCAAGTACTCCGCGTTTGCATACTGGCTACCCTATTGACAATTTGGCTGTAACTCAATCATTCAAATTCTGACCTTTTGGAGGCTTTGTCTCCAGCCCCAAATCTATTGTTTTCCCCAAGTCTGACCTAGCCTGCGGTCACAATTCTCCTTGTAAAAACTCCTGACTTTGAGCACTTCCTTGGATCACTCTTGGCTTCCATCCCGCCTTGCTGTCGCTCTGTCCAGCGAACCTTCCCCTGAGCTCCATGTGCTGAGATCCACGCTTCCCATCTTCTCCGCTTCCAACTGGGCTTCAGGACAGGTGAAGTATCACCCAAACCAACAACTCCTCTAAAAACCCTGCTATCCCACTCCAACCTTTATTTGTTTAGTTATCTTGTGTGAGTGTGCCGCATACACTGTTTGATTGTGTTTTTAATAAAACCATGTTTATTATTTCAACTTCTGCATGCTCCTTGACTCAGCCTGACCCCGTGGACATAGGGCTCAAGATCCTGCTAAGTTACCCTACCTCTCGTAACGCTAAAGCAGTGCTCAGAACTAATCTCCCCCACCTATTGTTGAGCATATTTTGGTGGCCCTCACGGGACCCCCAGTAAACAGGGTAACCCAGGTAAGTGATAGGTGAGCGCTTTGAATTATGCTCAGAACAGCAGTATGTGAAGCTGCTGTAACAAGGCAGTCACGTGCTTCCTGCTATCAAGCCCTGTTAGCAATCTAGTTACTGATATAAAATACCATTTAGCAGCTACTTTTGCAACAAGAGATAGAGCATGACTGAGCATATATTGCAGGGGTGGGCAAAATCCAGCCCATGTTGCTCCCAGTGCTCCTCACCATTGGTTCTATTGGCTAGAGCTAATGGAAGTTGCCATCCAAAAACACATGGAGGGTCACATTTTCCCAATCTCTGATGTGTGAAGTATTTTCTGATTACTGGAAGTTTGTTTGTATTGTTGGCTCCATCTGCTGGGCAGATAAACACCCGCTCAACTTCTCAATGATCTTTTGCATGGCATGTTGCCTCTATATATCCTAGATTAGGTCCCACACAATAGTGTTTGACTTTTTAAGATGGAATTTGACATTTCTTTTGCCCTTCATTATTTCATTATTTCTGTTATTTGATGATCATACACTGAAATGGCTATAAAAGATGGGTTTTTGCATTTAAATAGGTCATATAATCATATGATAGATTCATGAATGAATTTGATTATTTTATCTCTGAAATGACAGGGAATGGATTTCATTGATTAACAGTTTTAAAAAAGGCTCAGTTTCTGAGTAATGGATCCTGAAGAACCCCTAAACAGGATTAAAAAAACAACAACTAGATACCAACCAGCCTAAGGTAAAATGTTGGCTGGGACTAAAGAGACTTTAGAACCTGAATTCAGATTTAGGAACTGCAATTACTTTCTTGGAACATCAGAGGCTTCCACATGATAAAAAAAAAATAGCTGGTTGATTTTGAAGTTTATATGTGGAAACACTGAAATGTATGTAAAGTGATATGAGATACTTTATGTACCATTCTGTGCTAAATACCAACCTGGAATGGAAGGTATTTTTCATGAGATCTTCGTTCAGAGAGAGAATTCAAGATAGAGTAAGAGAGAGAGACAGAGAGAAAAGATGTACTGTAATTATTATTCATTGTGCTATACTCTGTGAATTCTCCATAGAACCTCAAAATCCAGCCTTCCCTCATTGACTCTAATACTAATTTTCTTCAGCATCTGGCTGCAGTTTGGACAATACTTGGAGATAACTTCTTGAATGTTAAATTTCTTGAGGAAATAATTAAATCAGCATTAGCAGCAGCCTGTGTGGAGAGCGTCTGCTCTGTCATTCATTACCACCATTGTGCCTCTAATTTGCATGTGTGCCTGGTACCCGCTACAGTTGTGTGAGAGGAAGTAAAAGATAATTTATATAAATTAAAACCAATAGGGGGCTGAGTAGTGAACACTATGGAATATCCTCTGGGCTAGTGGAAATTTGAGAGAGCAGAAGATTAATCTTAGCTGCTTGGTTTCTCTCATCAAGGTAAGATTTAAATCAATTAATTATCATTTGAGAACTATTAAATGCAGCAAAGCTTTTGACTGAAGATATTGTCTTCTAGCAACATCAAAATGAAGTATCCCATCAAACTAAAAATCCTAAAATTCCTTTGGATAGAGCCATGATAATGAAAGTGGCATGACATTATAACCACATATAACCACAAAGCACAGATGTGTTCACATGACCCACTAGAAAAGACAATAATGCTCGGTAAGGTAGAAAGCAGCAAGAAAAAGGAAGATCACATTAAAGATGGACAGACTCAATCAAAGAGGACACGTCCCTGAATCTGCAAGACCTGAACAAAGTGGCTGATGATCGGGTGACTTGTAGGTCTCTTATCCACAGGGTCACGTAAGTAAAAAATGACTTGACTTGACGAAGAAGGAGGAGGAGGAAGAGGAGGAGGAGAAGTAGTAGTAGTAATAGTAGTTATACATACAGTATCCCCCAGATGACTATTCAGCTATTACCTGCAGACTCCCAGTATGAGTGAGCTGGCTACTATACTAACTAATTGGCTGCATTGTCAAATTGCTGGTACAATTAAAATTTTCATTAGAATATTGGAATTTCTACTATATGTTCTAAAATAAAGGCCAGGAAACTCTGGTGGATCTCACTGCTAAAGTATGGAAGATTCACACACATCCCATGAGGCTGCTGATACACAATTAACTTGTACTTCTGTACATGTGCCAAAATGTCAAACATGATTCAAGTATTGTCTGGAACTCTGGGTATGGAGTTCTGCCAAAGTAGAATCCCAGATCTTCCACTGAGACTTTGGCAAAAGTGGATTTTGGCAGCATTCCTAGCTTCCCAATCTCTGACAAGAACTGATGACCAGAGTTCCACATGAAGCAAACCAGGAATCAGGAAAAAAGCAGTAAGATAATATTTATTCATGTATTTATTTATTATAACCAGTCAAAATGACTCCATCAGTCAGGGTAGGAAATGTGTATCCCTTCAAAGGTTATTGTGGAACTGGAAATCCCATCGGTCCCAGCTAGAATAGCTCATAGAATCATAGAGCTGGAAGTGGCATCATGGGCCATCAAACCTAAACTCTTGTTCAGTGCAGAATCTGTAGCTAAAGCACCCCCAGCAGCTGGTTTTTAAAGATGTCCAGAGAAAAGATCACACCATCTCTATAGGCAATTGGTTCTATTGCCGAACAGCTGTTACTTTCAAGAAGTTCTTTCTAATCTTCACTTGATATCTACTTTCCTGTAACTTCAAACCATTAGACCTGGTCTTACCCTTTGGAGCAGCAGAGAACAGACCTATCCCCTCTTCTCTGTGACAGACCTTGAGGTACTTAAAGAGTGCAATCATGCTACCCATCAGTCTTCTCTTCACTAAGCTGAACACGCCAAGGTCCTTTAACATGTCCCCATATGTTTTGGTCTCCATACTTCTTATCATCCCGCTTGCCCTTCTCTGAATCTTCTCCAACTTTTCTATATCCCTCTTATAATGAAGTTCCCAGAACTGAATGCAGTACTCCAGATAAGGCTTGACCTGTGCAGAATATAGTGGGCCTATTATTTTCTTCAGTTGGAAAACTATGCTTTAGTTAATGCAGGCTAAAATAACATTTGCCTTCTTTGCTGCAGCATTGCACTGCTGGATCATGTTCAACTTATGATCAACAATAATCCTGAGCTCTTTTTCAAATATAGTATTACTGAACTATGTATCCCTCATCCTACAAGTGTGCATTTGGTTTTTGTACTACTCATAGACTTCTGAATATCCCAGCATTATTGTTATTCTTACTCTTTTTAGAGGACTGTCTGCACAAATGTACCTGTTCATGTTAGGCATAACTTAGAATAAAAACTCCTGTACCCTGGGTTCTGCCTTCCTTATTGCAAAATGCTAGGCACATTTATTTTACCATTTAAGTCACATGAAGACTAGCATTACACTAAATGTCCTAAATGGAATGCTTTTTAGGGAAATTCTAGCTCAAAGCATTTCACCACGAATGCTTTCGATCCCCCGAAGCTATCAAGCCACATTTATTTAGAAGCTAATTAAATCACTACAATCAACAAACAACTGCCAAACAGCCACTGACATCCTATGAGAAAGTGCTTAGTCTGGAACTGCTTTCTAACACAGAGCAGTTTCCATCTCCTAATTCTCTCCCTCCACCTCTCCCCCTGCTTTTAAGGATATCAGCATGAAAAGGAAATATTTTCTCTCGGAGCTCATCTGTTCTCACTGCTTATCAGCCACCTGAAGTCAAAATCCTTTGTTTGTGCCTGTAATCATCTCCTCAGAAACTAATTGTGATGTCACAGGCAGAGGATTATGACTTTAGGGGTGGAACAGACAGCAGGAGGGGGTGACCTCTAAAAAGACAAGGAGGTTCTTGTCATGTAAATCACTCGTCTGCATAAAAAAAAAAAAGGAGCGGAAAATGCAGGCTAGAATAGGTGAAATAAATCCACTCCTAAAATGAAAGCCTTCTACAGGAAACACCAAGGAAGTGGGATTATACCTTTATTTCGAATTCAAAAGAGACAGATTTTCAAGTAGTAACGAACTGTTCACTAAATTGTATTTTTAAAAATAAAAGCTGTGTATGGGGAGGGGTGGGTAAGGATGTTGCTTCACCAGATCAGTGTATATCGAGTTCCTTCTCTAGACCTTTGTTGCCAGGATGATAGATGTTAATTAAAGTGCCACAAAAGAACATTTTTTTCCCCACACTATACAGTTACAGTACTATTTGTTGTTTTCTTCCTTGAAGTCATTTTCGGCTTATGGCAACCCTAAGGCAAGGGCCTAAATACACTAAAAGTGTCAGATCCTGTCTGATCTTGGAAGATAAGCAAGGTCGACCCTGTTTAGTACTTGGATGGGAGACCATCAACGAACACCAGACGCTGTAGGCTATATTTCAGAGGAAGGAACTTGCAAAATACCTCTGAGAATTCCTTGCCTAAGAAAACCACATGAGATTTATGGGGTCAACCTAAACAGGTGACTTGAAGGCATATACCCACAAAGCACAAGAGTTTTCTTGCTGGGTTTTCTTGGCAAGATTTCATCTGATGAGGTTTGCCACTTCCTACCTCTGTGTCAGTGTGACTTTGCCCGAGGTCACCCAGTGGGTTTCTGTGGCTCAGTGGAGACTTTTACTAGCCCAGCCCTCAGAATGTCCTACAACATCCTGAGATTTGCAGTTTAAGGAAGAGTGTTTAGAATTTTTGGAGAGATTGTTAGCAGCTCATCCAGAATTCCACAGAATGCAGCCATGGCATTTAAAGTGAAACCCATAGTGGTATAATTGTGTAGTTTGAAAGGGACGTGTAAGGAAAGTCCTACTGCAGCTGAAGAAAGATTCAACTAGTGAAGAGTGGGGAACCTCAACCCCTGTAGCTGAATCTGGTTCTCTAAGGGCCCATTCCAGCCCTTTTGGTTCCCCAAATGGTCATTTCCCCTTCGCACAATACTATTATTGTGCTTTCCCACTTTTTGTATGGTATTCTCCTATTCTTGAAGGCTAAAATACCTCTCCTAGCACTTAGGTATTGTGAGTAAGAACTTTAATTTAAAATATGCTTATGCTTTTTGACCCACTCTTTTGTCTTTGGTCCCATTCACTGCTGAAAGGTGGCTCCTAACAACTCTGAAACAGAAGTCAGTCCTTGGGCTTACTCTAGTCCAATATCCTTTTCACATAGGAAGTCACTCAGATAGACTCAAGAAAGACATGGAAAAGCATAAAGGCAACTCCCCTCCCTCAATGGATATTTTGTGTTTTGTGTAACAGTTAAACAACTGTTATTTTGTGGTAAGTTGCTTCTGAACTTTGATTTCCATTTTAACTGTCATGACTACATATCTCACTTTTTCAATAATATTTCTATTTTTCTCTTTGAGCCCCTCTTCCACCCTCATGCATGACTCTGAACCTTTTTCTGCCCTTTAAAGCCAGTCATGCTAAGGAATCATTTCTATTCCCAGGTAAGTTTACCTCAAAACTCATAAAACTGATTCAAACTATAGTGAAAAGCTCTCACTGGATGGTAACCACAGAAAAAAAAAGTTCCCCATTTTTCTCCCCTTTTGTGGATAATAGAGAACCAAGTGTGGTGTAGTGGTTTGACCCTGAAGACTAGGGTTCCATTGCCCGCTTGGCCATGGAAACCCAATGGATGACCTTGAGCATGTCACACACCTTCATCCCCAGAAAACCCCATGATAGGTTCACCTGGGGGTTGTCTCCATATGTTGGAAATGACTTGAAGGCACATAAAAACAACAGCAATGGGGGTGATAATATGGGAGAAGAATGGGATGAGTGAAGACATGAAGGAATTGGTGTGTAAGGAACAAAGCTCACCCCCCTATACTAAGGGCTGGCAGGTAGTTACTGTCATTCTTCCCTCCCAGGACACATTGCTATACATGATGCTGTAGCGGTCCTCCCAGAAACAAAAACATAGCAGCTACCCTAACTACTATTCAATTTGTGGTCCTGCAAGTGATCTGACAAAAGATAGATTTTGAAACTATCAATGGTAGCTAGTGATCCTCATGTCATTAGGATGATAAATCTTTCCTGGGTTTGAATCCAAGCTTTAGAGGAATGCTTATTTAAAGTGCTGAACCTATTTGGGGGATAAGGAACAGCTCCTTTAAAGTTCAGACCCAAACCTGGAGCAATTCACTACGCCACTCACATGGGACCCACCAGCCACCACTGAGAAATATATATTGTAAAATAATGCCTGAGTCAAAGTGCCTTTTTTATTATCATCTTTCAATCCCCTGACCCTTTCAATGCAATAAAAATCACGAGGAACCAAGTCACATATGTGTTGAGGTGCACTCAAGGGATGCTAAAAATATTGCTGTGTCTCTGGCAGGTACTTTATAAAAGGCAGATGCTATCAGAGTTTTCTTCAGCAAAATGATTGACAATAATATAAAACTGACTTGCTTAAAGTTTAAAAAGACTTCCTTCTATTTTAAGATTTAAATATGCTTCTTTTGATAAATGGTTTAATTTTTTGCCTTATGCAATCCTAAGTATTATTCACACTGGTTTATCATAATACTCTCCCAGCATTCCTCTGACCTTTATGTGTTTTAAAATTCTGCTAACTAAAATCTCCTTCCATTTTAATCTCACTAATTACAATTATTCTGAGGCACAGCACGGCAGACATAGTGCTCACTGAGGGAATCATACAAAGAAGTGAAGTAAGAATGTGTTTGGATAAGAAAGAAAAGGTAAAATTTTTATCTCCTTGTTTTATTCAGACAGGGGTAAAAATAGCAACATAGAGCTTGTTAGAATTCTTCTTCCTACATCTAAAGTAAACAGCAGTATAATCACATGTGCTGTGGTATTGTTAATTTGCTACTATTCTGCAGCCTTTATCTTGTTTGACTTCACAACAGCCCCATGAGATAGCATGGCTGTTTTACTGATGGAAACATTAGGGATGTGTGAATACCCACTGAGAAAATTCAGTATTCTTTTTACTTTCCTCAAAATTCATCTGAGAAGACATCTGCAAATGGACATGGACATTTCATTTTAGGAAAACCCCTCTTATTCGTCTTTTTCTCCTACCCTTTCCCTATCATAATCACTGATCTCTGGCTCTTCCTTCAGTATCATCAACAACAGCACCACAGTTGTCTTCCTCTTGAATCTTTTACAATCTTAAATACATTAATACCATCCATTTTCATTTGACGTCCCAAACATATCAGATGATATCAACAGAGATGCTTGCTTCCCTTGATGACTACTGGGGCTGGTGGGGCAGAGGGTGACGTCACTGGAGGCAAAGCCAAGGATCTCCAGCAGTGCAGCACACCATGGCTGGCATCTTGTTGTGGATGCCTCTGTACACATGAAAGTAATACCTGAGTGTAAAGTTGAAGGCTTTCACGGCCAGAATCCATAGGTTGTTGTGGGTTTTCGAGGTTTTGAGGCCACGTTCTATTAGTATTTTCTTCTGACGTTTCGCCTGCATCTGTGGATGGCATCTTCAGAGGACATGGTAGCATGGAAGTATATATAATCTGTTTCACTTCCATGCCGCCATATCCTCTGAAGATGCCAGCCACAGATGCATGCGAAACATCAGGAGAAAATACTAATAGAACACAGCCTCAAAACCTGGAAAACCCACAACAACCTAATATCTGAGTATTGAACATTTTTGGTCATTTCATAAGAAGCATGTAATATTCTTTCTCCACCATTCTATGATACCATGGCCCAGAACTGTCAAAGTAACTGAAAAATTATGTTGATAAAGGTGTGACAGTGTTTCTTATTGGTTGACATCCTGTTTATGGCATACAGAGGTATAAGTTAAACTTTCACCTGCATATGTCTATTTTGGGTGGCTCAAGAAGTTAATATTTCCTTCCTTCCTCCACAGAGACCAAAGTTCTCCCCGACCAACCTACTTCAGAGTTGCTGAAGACAACCACGGGCATTCTATGCCTTGTAAACAGTGTGTGTGTAGGGGGGGGAGTATTGTACAAATGTCTGGTTATATCCCCCTTGCCAGATATGAAATGATTACATCAGCAGCTCAGAATTCTGGTGGACCCTTCCAGCCCTCAATGGATGATGTAGTCACTTCACATCTGGCTATAGCCAGCTATTTCTCCAGTTCCCCACTGTTCTCTACCAGATTGCCCTGGTGAGTAGTATCAGTGACTCCATAGTAAGTCAGGGGGTGGCAGTAAATTGTTCCATAAAGTGTAGCTTCACATACAGAATGACTAAGCTATGCTAACCTATGCAGGATTGTGGCTATTAAGTGATAATTGCAGTGCAATGTAGAATACTTTCTCAGTGGTTGCTCCCATGTTCTGGAACTCCCTCCCATGGCTGACTGATGGCCTTTCTGTTGGGCTTCCCCATAGAAGAGAAAGACAATGACTGTGATTATTATGGTCATGATTATTATTAAGATTACGATTATGATTGTGATTATTGGCAATCGTGCTTGTTGTATTTTTCCTAGTGGTGTGTTTTTATTTCAACTTGTGTCTTTAATTTAAATATGTCTTAATAGCTTGTCTTGTTTTGATATTTACTAGTATTCTTTTAGTTAGTAATATTACATCAAAACTGCTTTGAATCTGAGGTTGGCATCCTGTGAGTGACATACACCATTGTAAGGCCCCGGTAATGCGTGGTTTGGTTTGATTTTGTTTCATTGCGAAGAAAGAAATTGACTTCTTCCCTCATACAGTGACCAGAACCTCCATAGGACTTGCCTTTCTTCTGTACTCTCTAACCATTATCTGGCCAGTAGAGAGGGGAGGTTTCAGAGAAACATCTGGCTATTTTTACCCTGTGTACTGGGGGTCCCAGGAGGGACACCAAATTGTGCTCAACTAAAGGTGGGGAAAATTAGCTCAGAGCACTGCTTAGCATTACGAGAGGCAAGGTAACGTAGCAAGATCTTGAACCCTATGTCTACGGGGTCGGGTTGAGTCAAGGAGCACACAGAAGTTGAAACAATAAATGATGTTTATTAAATACAAGCAAAACAGTGTATGCAACACACTCATACAAGATAACTAAAGAAAATAAAGGTTGGAGTGGTATAGAGGGATTTTTAGAGGGATTGCTGGTTTGGGTGATACTTCACCTATCCTGAAGCCCAGAAAAATGGAGAGCGAAGCTGGGGTGCGATGTAACTCAGCACATGGAGCTGAGGGGAGGCTCGCCAAGCAAAGCGGCAGCAAGGCGGGATGAAACTCGGGAGCTATCCGAGGAAGGTCTCAGAATCAAAGGTTTTTATAAGGAGAATTGTGACTGCAGGCTATGCCGTACTTGGGGGAAAACAATAGATTTGGAGTTGGAGACAAAGCCTCCGAAAGGTCAGAATCTGAATGATTGAGTTATCATAGCGGTTCTCAATAGAGTAGCAAGTATGCAAACGCAGAGTACTTTGGGTATTGTATAGTTAACCCATCAAGCTGCCATCGCGGGGCAGAGGCTTTTTTGTAAGTTGTGTGCATACTTAATTAAAGTACTTGCCTGGAGGTCTCCTAAAGCAGTGAGTCAGCTATTTCTGGCCTGCCTGTATTGTAGTTTGAATATTATGGCTATTAATGGCTGAGCTTGTTTACGTGCTTGTCCGGCGGCCTCGCAAGCACGTGGAAAGGAATAAAGAAGTGAAGCCGAATTATGATATCAAGAGGATATCTTTTAATATCCCCAAAGCTCGGACTAGCCAGGGCAGTAACAATCCCCCCCCCAAAAAAATGGGCGATTTTGGGGACAATATTGGACATTTTCCCATCAAAAAGCAAAAATCAATTTAGAGCCAAATAGGGGCTTGCAGGTTGGTAGCCGTATCACTCCTCAGGGAATTTTGGGAAGAGCAAAGGATTACTATCTTATAAAGACATTCCTAACTAAAAACCTAAACCTAAACACACGCACATCAATGTCAATATCGCAATAATAAACAATTAAACAATAAACAATGTCCAATGTCCCGTCAATAGGGAACTGTCAAAAAAATGAGCAATGGTAGTAAATAAGCAAATGTAATTTGAAGCAATCAATGAAGTACAGTAAGTCCAATGCATGGTCTGGCAATGAAGGCAATCCAAAGAGCAAACAGTTCAATGTGGAATGAAAGTTAGTCCAGGGAGAGGTGAGGTGCAAGCAAGAAGCCTTGGCACACACACACACACCCCGCTACAGAAAAAGTCTTTTAGCTGGAGTGGGTGAGCAAAACATAAGTCCATCCAGGAAACGGAGCAGGAACAACAACAAAATGTCCAAGTTGGTGCAGCTTGGCTTGCTGCAAGTTCAGGAGCAAAGAGTCTTTGCAGAATTTGGAGTCCATAGGTTTTCTCTGGTCAGCAAACGGTAGCAGGAATGGCAAAAATGGTAAAAAGTTTGTGGTGGCACGCGGAAGGCTGCATGGTCACCTTCCCTCACAGTCACGGGTGTCGTCGAAGAACCAGGAATCTCCAAGCCTTGTCCATCAGATGGAGCAGCAACTTTCTCATCACCCCCCCCACGGTACTTGGGGGTGATGGTACGACCTCGGGATCTTCCCAGTCTTCTGGATTAATTGACCTATTAGAGTTTTAACAGAAGAACTGACATGTTTATTATTCAATGTGTACCAATAATGCGAATGGCCGGCTCAAAACCTACTGGGAATTTGAATTGAAACTGGGTCATCATGACTGAAAAGACTAAGACTTCACGGGGATATAAATAGCTATTGCGAGTAAAGCAATATTGGCCAGAGGGGGGCCGTTGGTCAGGACAGTGAGGCCCTCCTCACTCAGACCGAAGCCGAAGCTCCAAGCCTGATGATGTTAACCAGGGCTTGGGGCGGCTACCAACCTAGTACCGATGGTTCGATGCTGGCCCCAAACGAGCAGTATCACCATCCACAGATATAGTTGAACTCCGAAGGCAGACCTGAAGACTGGTCGCCTTCGGATTAGGCTTTTGCAACCAGACGGGACATTTAATTTCAGTAAACAATATATATATATTAGAATTAACACCACTTCCCAAACACCCAAACATAACCAGGAACTATGTACATAAGTGGGAGGTCAGAGAGTTGGCCATCTATCTCCATCCCGTGCAGACAATGTCAATTGACAATTGACAATGTCAATTTAACCATTGTCATACGCCTCATAAATAGAAGCAAACGTCTCGGATAAATTAACGGTTGGTACTTCCTTGTAACTCAAGGAAGTCTGGCAAATCATGGAGCTCACATTGGGTCTTTGGGCACCGGGATCTTCTGGCTCGGGGATGACCACCGATGCAGGATCAACTGGCTGACCCTTCCATTCTTTTAGTTGTGTTAGTTGGTGGGTCTCTGAAATTATCTGCAAGAGCGGCAGTGCCCACTCATTGCTTGAGACCCTTTTCTCCAAGTCAAGGAGGAGGCCGGTCTTGGACTCGTATGCCTCCTGGAAAACTGCCTCTCCAGGTATGATGGTGACCAAGATGGAACCGTAAACTAGCTTGGCCCCGTTCATGATCACCAGTGTCACAATGAATTGGGTGCCTCAAAGCGTGAAGACACGCTGGCACCAAAGCAGCCGTGCGGAGGGGAAGGTAGTAGCCAAGTCCACCTCTGTGTGGCATTTAGAACTCTCCGTTATTGAAATCTCCCCTACTGGACTACAGTTAATGGGAGTGCGTAATGTCAACACAGGGTGTGCCAGGGTGAGTGTCTGTGCTAGCCCCTGCTCTGGCTGGGCAGGAACCTCTTGCTGTTTAAATCCCCAGTCTCCTTTGAGATTCCCCTGAACGATGACATGGAGAGGAAGGACTCTCCTGGCCAAGGCCCCAGGGAAATCCCTGGGGAAACTGCTGGTTTCTAGCGGGGGGCTCAGAGCAGGGACGATGGAGAGCTTAGGAAGCTTGGGGCTGGCTTTCCCTGGCTGTGCGCTCTCCCCTTCCTGGCTCTCACACATGCTTGCAATGTCCTGTGCCTGGTCAAATTTGGTGGGGGCTTCCACATCTCCCAATTGAAAGAATGGTGCTTCCTCTTGAACTTTAGCCTGGTGTGATCCTTCTAGGTGCTCTGAAAGCACTACGGTCTCGGAGGTGGCTGGATTCGCACTTGGGGCTGTGTCATGAGGAGGGGCAATCTAGCTCATTCCCCAGAGGAGAGAGCAGAGGGTGAGCTGGGTCTGTAAAGACATCCTAGACCAGGTGTGTTTACAGGCTTGTGGGGCAGTGCTTGTTTGTCTGATTGTTTGCTTGTTTTTGTTTAGTCTCGGGCTGGCCATGTGCTCTCCCTGAGCACACGGTCTGACTAACGAGGGGGAGGAGCCAGCTAGGGGGGAGGAGTCTTACTAGGAGTTCCCAATGGCGCGCGCCTTTGGCGCGCGTATTGAAGTCTTCTACTTCAATCCTTCAAGTTTAACTGTTCGCAATCAGTAGAGCAGATGTAGCTTATACAGCTGAATTTCGGAAAGAAAGCCCAGTTATTCTTTCTAGAACTACTTCCTGTACTACTCTCTGTATATCTAGGATAGAAGGTGAGGGAGCTGCCGCGGTCACCTGTAGCACTTGTGGGATGTTCCTTTTCTTGCCACAAGAGGTTGTCGGGTACACCTGCGCCAAGTGCAAGCTGGTGACCTTCTTGGAGGAGAAGGTTTGCCAGCTGGAGGCACGAGTTTCTAATCTTCATCTTATTAGGGAAGGGGAGGAGTTTTTGGATAGGGCAGAGAAGACGTACCAGAAGACTGAATGTATGGAGGAGCTGCCAGATCAGGAAGTCAACACACTGTGCCAGGAAACGGAGGCTTGGAGGAATGTCACACTTAGGAGCAGAAGGTCCAGGAAGGTAACAGAGACTCTCAACCTACATAATCGCTTCAAAGTTCTTGGCCTTACGAACAAGGAGGAGCACCAGGAGGAATGAGAAGGAATCCAACTTCGGCAACAGGAACTAGATCAACGCTCCCAGTCTCAACAGAATGCCCAGGCAGTCCTAGAAGAACATGCTCGTCGAAGAGTCCTGGAGAAGCCTCAGAGAAGGTGAGTTCTGGTTGTTGGGGACTCCTTGCTCAGAGGAACCAAAACGGCAATTTGCAAACCGGACAAGCTCAATCGAGAGGTCTGCTGTCTTCCTGGGGCCAAGATCAACCACATAACGGAGAGGCTAACCAGGCTGGTCAAGCCCACTGACCATAAGCCCCTCGTTGTGGTTCATGTCGAAACCAATGACACTGCGAGGAGCAGCTTTTCTCACATTGCAAAGGACTACAAGCTTATGGGGATGAAGCTTAAGGACCTTGGTGCGCAGGTGGTTATTTCGTCTCTCCTCCCTGTTCAAGGATATGGCGCACGTAGGGAAAGGGTAATAGAAGAGGTCAACAACTGGCTCCGCACATGGTGCCGCCAGCAACGGTTTGGGTTTTTGGAACACAGCCTGAATTTCCATGAACATGGGCTTCTGGCAAGGGATGGGCTGCACCTCACGAAACTTATCAGGAATGTTTTTGCAAACAGTCTCGCAAGGAGGATTCAGAGGTCTTTAAACTAAGTTCTGCTGGAGAGGGAGACGATATTATTCAAGACCAGGACTCAGCGAGCGCAGGGGGAAAAGGCCCAAATGATATTGGACAAGTAGTACAAGTGGCCAGTGGTGGAAGGAGTAGAAACTATAGTACAGGACTTGCAGGAAGGGCCCGGGGACTTAAGTGTCTCTACACTAATGCACGGAATATGGGAAACAAGCAAGATGAACTTGAACTCCTAGTACAACAAAATAAATACGATTTGATAGGCATCACTGAGACCTGGTGGGATGAGTCTCCTGATTGGAATGTAGGAATAGAGGGGTATAGCCTATTTTGTAAAAATAGACCAAACAAGAAAGGAGGAGGAGTAGCCTTGTATGTCAAGGATGTTTTCACCTGTGAAGAGATCCGTGACTTAAACCCAGAAAGCCAGGTCGAGAGCATCTGGGTAGGAATTAAGGGAGCGAGAAACAATAGGGATATTCTGGTGGGGGTTTACTACAGACCTCCAACCCAGACGGAGGACTTTGATGATGCCTTCCTCAACCAAATGACTGCACATTCAAAAAGGAGAGATACAGTAATAATAGGAGATTTCAATTACCCAGATATATGTTGGCAGTCAAACTCTGCTAAGACAGCAAGATCCTGGAGAGAAGTGACCAGCAAGTTTCTTGCTTGTCTTGCAGACAATTTCATGGTCCAGAAGGTGGAAGAGGCCACAAGGGGATCAAATATTCTAGCTCTGATCCCGACCAACAGGGATGACCTTGTTAATGAGGTAGAAGTGGTTGGATCTTTAGGGGGGAGTGACCATGCCCTATTGGAATTTGGCATTCAGTGGGAAGGAGGAGATAAGTGTAGCCAGACACTCATCTTAGATTTTAAAAAAAGCGGACTTCTGTAAACTTAGGGAGGTTCTGGCTGGAATTCTGTGGTCAAGAATAGTGAAAGGGAAAGGAGTTCAGGAGGCATGGGAGTTCCTTAAAAGGGAGATACTGAAGGCACAGTCTAAAACTGTGCCAATAAGGAGGAAAAATGGAAGGCATCTGAAGAAACCAGAATGGTTGACTAAAGAACTCTCAGTTGAGCTAAGTGTTAAGAGAAACATGTACAGGAAATGGAAGAAGGGGAAAACCACCAAAGAAGAATTTAAGCAAGTAGCCAGGAGATGTAGGGAGGAGGTCAGAAAGGCTAAAGCACAGAACGAACTTAGGCTGGTCAGAGACATCAAAAACAATAAAAAGGGCTTTTTTAAATATGTCCGTAGCAAAAGGAAAAAGAAGGAGACGATAGGGTCACTGCGCAGAGAAGATGGTGAATTACTAACAGGGGGAAGAGAAAAGGCAGAACTACTTAACACCTTCTTTGCCTCAGTTTTTTCCCAGAAGGATACAAGCGCTCAACCTGGCGGTTGGGGAGCAGGTGAGGAAGCAGGGGAAATGCGGCACATAATAGGTAGAGAGGTGGTACAGGAATACCTGGCCACACTGGATGAATTCAAGTCTCCAGGGCCAGATGAATTGCATCCTAGCATATTAAAAGAACTGGCAGAGGTCATTTCGGAACTGCTTGCTATAATCTTTGAGAAATCTTGGAGGACAGAAGAAGTTCCAGCAGACTGGAAGAGGGCAAATGTTGTCCCCATCTTCAAGAAGGGAAAAAAAGAGGACCCAAATAATTATCGCCCAGTCGACCTGACATCAGTACCCAGAAAGATTCTGGAGCAGATCATTAAGCAGTCAGTTTCTAATCACTTAGAAAGCAACGCGGTAATCACGAGAAGTCAACATGGATTTCTCAAGAATAAGTCATGCCAGACTAATCTTATCTCTTTTTATGATAGAGTTACTAGCTCGATAGATGAAGGGAATGCTGTGGATGTAGCATTTCTCGATTTCAGTAAGGCCTTTGACAAAGTTCCCCATGACATTCTTGCAAAGAAGCTAGTAAAATGCAGGCTGGACAGGGCTACTGTTAGTTGGATTTGTAATTGGTTGACCGACCGAACCCAAAGGGTGATCACGAATGGCTGCTTTTCATCCTGGAGAGAAGTGACTAGCGGGGTCTCACAGGGTTCTGTCCTGGGCCCAGTGCTGTTCAACATCTTCATCAACGACTTGGATGAAGGAAAAGAGGGCATGCTTATCAAATTTGCAGATGACACCAAATTGGGAGAGGTTACTAATACGCCAGAGGACAGGATCAAAATTCAAAATGACCTGGATAGATTGGAGAGCTGGGCCAAAGCTAACAAAATGAAATTCAACAGAGAGAAGTGTAAGGTCCTACACTTAGGTAGAAAAAATGGAATACAGAAATATAGGATGGGGGACAAGTGGTTGGATAGCAGTACGTGTGAAAGGGATCTAGGAGTCTTAATAGACCACAAGCTGAACATGAGTCAGCAGTGTGATGTGGCAGCCAAGAAAGCCAACGCAATTCTCAGCTCCATCAATAGGAGTATGGTGTCTAGATCAAGGGAGGTACTGGTACCACTCTACTCTGCTTTGGTTACACCTCATCTTGAATCCTGTGTCCAGTTCTCAGCACCCCAATTCAAGAAGGACATGGTCAAGCTGGAACAGGTGAGATGGTGAGAGGCCTGGAAGTCATGCCCTATGAGGATAGACTTAGAGAGCTAGGTATGTTTAGTCTGCAGAAGAGAAGGTTAAGAGGGGACATGATAACCATGTTTAAATATTTGAAGGGATGCCATGTAGAGGAAGGAGAGGGCTTGTTTTCTGCTGCTCCAGAGACCAGGACAAGGAGCAATGGATTCAAGCTGCAGGAAAGGAGATTCCACCTGAACCTCAGGAAGAACTTCCTGACAGTCAGGGCTGTTCGGCAGTGGAATATGCTGCCTCGGAGTGTGGTGGAGTCTCCTTTGGAGGTTTTTAAACAGAGGCTAGATAGCCATCTGTCGGGAGTGCTTTGGGGGTGTTCCTGCATGGCAGGGGGTTGGACTGGATGGCCCATGTGGTCTCTTCCAACTCAACATTTCTATGATTCTCTTCTATGATTCTATGAATCTGTCTATTTCTAGTGCGCCCTGGGCACTTGTGTTCTCTGGAGGGCTTAGGTTGGGTCCCCCCCCCGCCATATCCGGGCAAACGGATAGCGTCAGGGGTGGGCTCACCCTGTCTTCTCAAGTTAGGGAGCAGCACCTTTAGCGCTGCTCTGGAGTCTGCAGGAGGGGTGGCAGGGGTCTTTTCCCTATCGGTCCTAGTGCCTGCCTTCACCCTAGATCTACCCCATCTGTTGGGCTTCAGCTTAGCCACAATCCTCTGGGGGAGATCCCGGAACTGAGGGCACCCCTATCCTGACAACTCTAAGTCAGGGTAATATCCAGCTGGAGGGGGACCGTTGGTCACAGCATTCACAGGCTGGCTACTTTTCAGTTGGACCTGCCTGTCCAGGGCATCAAGTAGCTCGCTCGTGGTTCTCCCATCGAACTGGCTCATGTCCAGTCCGAGTTGTCTTAACATGTTCCAGATCCGAACTCTGTCCAAAGAGTACGTCTGGGCTATCGGGTCATGACCACCAGACGTCTCCCTAGGAGCGCTCAGGTCTGGGGACTGTTTGGGGGTAGTTGGCTGCTGTGGGAGACTTCCTGCCTTGCCAGGCTGGCTGCGGAAATACCTTGCCTGCCACTGCCTATTGTCCTGTCTGGGTGGCGGTCGCGAGTTCCAATCCCATCATGGAATGGTATTCGGAGTCATTTTCCTATGCTGGAGATGGGGCTCATAGTTCGAGTAGGTAGCCTTGGCTATAGGTTCCCAATTCCCAGTGTCCTTCCTATGCATCTTGGGGGGTTTGAGGGATCCTGCCTCGAGCAGCAGGTCGGAGACCCGCCGGAGGTTGTTCCTCCCAGTTGGTGGTGGCTGGATCCACCAGACCTAAAACCATCTTGGTCTCATGGTTAAGACCTCCGTATAAGAGCGTCTTAAATTCAAGGCCGTTAAAGTCGTATTCACGGGCCGTCAAGGGGACCTTCTCGGCCAGAATGGCAAGGAGCTGCTTCTGTGCCATGTAAGGCTCAGGGTTCTCTCGAGGACCTGTTGCTCCATGACATAGAGCACACCTGCACTCTGTCCGGGCCACAAAATCCTCACTACCTCTCTCATCCAGTCGTGGGCCTCGAGCCTAACCAGGCCTCGAACTGCCACGGCTGACTCAAGAGTAGGGAGCTCGGAGGGGGACATACAAAACCAGGCCAGTTGGGTCAGGTCCTGACCATTGGCTGTCGGGTGAGAATGTATCACCGTGTTTAGCCACATGATCCCGGTGGACCGATTTAAAGGACCCAGCTGGTCTGCAATTGCTTTGGCCTCAGTAGCACGCCAGGGGACCCTAGTCTCAGTGACCTGCGTCTCCTGCTTCTCTTGCCTATCAGAACTGCCTTCTCCAAGGGGGGTGGTCCGTCTCATCATGGATCGTGTCTCTACAGGGTGGACTTGGACCTTAGGGTTGCTCCAGTCTGGACTGTGGGGAACGGTTGCCTGAGCATCCTCGGGCAGTGTCTCCCCAGAAAAGTCCTCCGCAAATGTTGGGAGCAGCTCTGGGCACACAGCTGAAATTAAGGCTTTATGCGTTTGGAGCTGGCTCTCCAGCGCAGCAATCTGTTTCTGGCAAGCTACATGGCTAACAGCCTCCTGCTGTTCTCTCACTTGCCCCACCATAAACTTGGCTGCAGACTGGGCATGATCCAGCTCAGCCTCTAAGGCATGGGCTTTCTCCTCCCATGTTTACGCCACTACCTGAATGTTTTTAAGCTTCTGTGCGGACGCCTGCGCTACGGACGCAAAAGTTACCTTGTCCGCATGCAGTCTCAACCTCAGCTCGAAGCCAGGCATTCTCTTTCTCTATGCTCGCTAACTTTTCTCTGGTCTCTACCAGGGCACTACTAGCATCTCTGGCTGTAAGCCAAAGTCCCCAAGCGGCCAAAGCGGCCTTAGATGGCCCGAATGTGTTCTTTGTCTTCCGTGCCAGGGTGTATGCTTCTCGGAGTGTGGTAAAGGGATCGGCCATCTGGAAGATGGTATCCTTCCAGGGGCATTTCCCCTTACTCAACACCCATCTTTCTAGTTTACCTCGGACCTCTTCCTCCAACATGAGGTCTTTGATGGTGATCTTACTACTCTCCGCCATTTTCCACACAAACCACAACTATCTCTAACACTACCAACAAGCTACAAACTACAAACGGGACCAGGAACTGGAGTGATGGGAAGGATCACCTAGACCCCTGGGGGACTGAAGGGAAACGAACTCAATGGAACTACTCTAGGAAAGAGGGATGGGAACCTATCTCCAGCCTGCCCAAACAAAGTCACTCTGGTACTCCCAAGCCCGGTTTTCCACCTCGACAGCACTGGGGACCAAAGGATGAGGTAACGGTTCAGGGACAGGGAGGTCGCCTAGACCCAGGGAACCCTCAGGAGTACTCCGCCTACCTGAAGGGGGGAAATGAATGCTCTGGAACTTACTACACCACCTGGCCAAGCAGCAGGGGAAAAGGGGCAAGGAACCAAAACCGAACCATACCTAACTGGTTTTCTGGGTGAGGGGCGCCTACCTCTACCTCGGGCAAAACCTCTAAACCCTAGGCTAGGTCGGAACTCACCACCCGCACCTAGTTGGCTAGGCAATCGGGACGCACCCAAAACTACACAGTGGGACACACCCATGCTTTTCACAACTTCTAGCGGGACGCACCCGCACTCTTAAAGCTACCCAACAACAACAACTGACGGGACGCACCCATATACAACTCTAAGGGGGGAATTTCTTCCCTAAGTGCTATTTTGCCTTGCCACTATGGTGTTGGATGAGTGCAGATTGTTCCTACCGTGCTAACACTCTAACACTTCGGATCCCAGCCCACGATAGACCCCAAGTTAGAGAGGTACTTCCCAGGTCAGCCACTTGCACGGTCCTGTCATCTACAATGATTCACTGCCGAAGCTAGTGACCACGTAGGTACGGCCACCGTACACGGCCAAGAATGAAAAGGAGCAGAACCACCCAACAAAGATAGCTGTAGAGCTCACATGTACAGACTCCACACACATGTGTGCCTGCCTAATAGCGCTCTAACGACTTGACCGACTGTCATCTAAGTCAGTACCAGCCTGATTTGAGGAGGTTCGCGACTCCTTCTCAAATTAGGGGTACCGGGGTTGCCCGCATTCTCCACCACTCTGTTCCCCTGTGTACTGGGGGTCCCGGGAGGGACACCAAATTGTACTCAACTAAAGGTGGGGAAAATTAGCTCAGAGCACTGCTTAGTATTACGAGAGGCAGGGTAATGTAGCGAGATCTTGAACCCTATGTCTACGGGGTCGGGTCGAGTCAAGGAGAACACAGAAGTTGAAATAATAAATGATGTTTATTAAATACGAGCAAAACAGTGTATGCAACACACTCATACAAGATAACTAAAGAAAATAAAGGTTGGAGTGGTATAGAGGGATTTTTAGAGGGATTGCTGGTTTGGGTGATACTTCACCTGTCCTGAAGCCCGGAAAAATGGAGAGCGAAGCTGGGGTGCGATGTAACTCAGCACATGGAGCTGAGGGGAGGCTCGCCAAGCAAAGCTGCAACAAGGCGGGATGAAACTCGGGAGCGTTCTGAGGAAGGTCTCGGAATCAAGGGTTTTTATAAGGAGAGTGTGACTGCAGGCTATGCTGTACTTGGGGGAAAACAATAGATTTGGAGTTGGAGACAAAGCCTCCGAAAGGTCAGAATCTGAATGATTGAGTTATCGTAGCGGTTCTCAATAGAGTAGCAAGTATGCAAACGCAGAGTACTTTGGGTATTGTATAGTTCACCCATCAAGCTGCCATCACGGGGCAGAGGCTCTTTTGTAAGTTGTGTGCATACTTAATTAAAGTACTTGCCTGGAGGTCTCCTAAAGCAGTGAGTCAGCTATTTCTGGCCTGCCTGTATTGTAGTTTGAATATTACGGCTATTAACGGCCGAGCTTGTTTATGTGCTTGTCCGGCGGCCTCGCAAGCACGTGGAAAGGAATAAAGAAGTGAAGCCGAATTATGATATCAAGAGGATATCTTTTAATATCCCCAAAGCTCGGACTAGCCAGGACAGTAACACTATAACCAGAGCATACAGGACCTCCGGGGCGGTCCCCTGGGGTCCCAGAGGATAATATTATTGTTTTGTCCTGGGACACAACCGGACATTTATGCAACACCCTCCCCTTGCCGCCAGAAATGAAATGGCCATGAAGGTAGGACAGAGGAAGAAAGTGCATCCTGTGGGAGAGGAGAAGAGGAAATGTATAATAGTTCTGGTAGGATGTAACTTTATGATACATCAATCAAGTTTGGTACTGAACTCCCTGCTTAGCAAGGTCTAAGTACAGTTTGTACCTCCCTCTGCTGGTTGGGAGAGATGTTGTAGATTACATGGGTGGTACCTCATTTGCCCAAACAGTAGGACCATCTGTGCTGCTTCTGCTTATCACCTTAGTTTGCTTAGAAGGTTGATGGTGATTGTATCAACAGTATTTCTGGGGCTTGGTAGTATGGCTTATAGAGGTTGCTTGTATAAACAGCAAAATTACACAAATAAAAAAACACATCCACATGATGACAAACTTTTGAAAGCTGATGTATCCTAGCACCGCTGTATGATTATTATTTGCACAAAATAGATTACGAAACATTTACTGGTGCATTATGAATTACCATCAATAATTAAACTAGGCTGTAATTGTCAGTGTACATGACCAGAATATTTTTCTACTAGACAATTTCTTCGCTTTTGCATTGTTTATTTACCACCAGGCTAATCCACCAGCTCAGTCAATAGAAACTGTTCTCCAAGTTGCGCGATTCAGAAAGTTTTCACTATATTATTGAACACCTTTTATTCTGTGCCATTACGAAAAAGAGGATGAGGAGGCTTAATGTGAAATAACTGTATTGCGATTTCTGATATTGAAGTGATACTGTGCCTATCTTCTTTAATTTGAACTATAAACCATCTAACCTTCATCTTCTCATCTCTCTCTCTCTCCCCCCGCATGCCATTGCTTCATTTTTTATCTTCTTGGTCCGGGATTAGACACTTTACTATTTTATGTATTTCCTTTGACATTCTTAGATTATAATCAATCACAGCTTCTAAAGATGCAAATCCTCAAACCATTGTTTAATTTTTAACTAGAGTTCTTGGTGTTTTTTTTTAATTTGAATGACATAGTCTGTGTAATGGTGTTGATGTTTAATGTATTATGCTTAATGGCATCAACACAGATACCCCCTTGTAACATCATTAGAGTTCACCCTGTGTGACACCACATGGGGTCATCCCTGGGTCTCAAGTATGAGCCCTGCAATCTCAGGCACTGGAATAGACATGACCTGGCAGCCTTAAATGTTGCATGTATGTAGCTTACAGCTTAGGCCTCAGATAACTCAGGCTTGAATCTACTGTATTTGAAGAAAAGATTCTGTTTAGATTGAAAAAAAATACCTAATCGGGTCAATGTAATGGTAATATTGGCCATTTCCACACCGGGCTTCTGTAATGGTGCAGAGTGACCTCTCACGGAGGTCTTCTACACCGTAGAGTGGACTGGCGTGGACTACTTTTTGTAGTTCCACACCAGAATCCACTCAGGAGTGGCTGGAACTAGCCACACTGCGTGTTTTTTAAAAACCTCTTTTTCGAGGTTTTTAAAAAGCACGGAGTGCGCAGCCCAGCGCAGCTCTGTCACCCGGCTCTGACACGGATTTGCAGGTGTGCGCAAATGCGTGCCTTCAGATCTGCCGGGGGCGGGCTTCCAGCTGGCGAGCTTCTCCGGTTGGTGGAGAGCCTCCACCAACCGGAAGCCGCCATTTGGGACACCAGAGGACTGCGGAGCAGTGAGCTTGCACTGCTCCATGTAGCGACGGACTTACCTGGCTGCCGGTAAGCTCCGTTTTTGGGCGTTTTCGCCCGTCCCCCCCCCCACCATGTGGAAAGGGCCATTGACACAGAAACAATGTACCATAGGAAGGTCCAAGTGCTCGAGCTTGGTTTATTTTGGTGATCTAGATGAGACAATCTAGCTGTTCCATTTTGGACTGCAATTGGGATTGCATGACTAAAATGTATGTGTATCTCTCTATAAATAATTCCATGGCAAAGATAACTCTGAATCCAGTCCTTGATCCTTTGAGTCAGTGGCTGAATGGTAAGTCAGTATACATATGACTCTCATTGATTTGATGGATCTGCTTTACGTGCGACTAGTAATCAGTAAGAATCAAAATCTTCATAAATTTCAGCTTGGATCCTGCATGGAGCACATAGGTATGATGTCATAGCTACACTCCATCCCTTGATTAACCCCTTAAAACCCACCTTAAGGGCCATGCAACCATACCAAATGAAGGAATTCTGTGATGTTAGCAAAAGGGAAAATTGAAGGTTGCTCAAGACACCCCTCCAACAATAATGTCCAGTCCCCTCCCACTAGCAAGGTCCAGTGCAATGAAAAGGAAAAGGAAGCCCTGTGGAGTCCTGTCCTAACTCCACATTGCACTGTGCCTCACTGACAGAAGGGGGGCTGGATCCATCATCCTTCTGATTTCCGAGTGCTACAGCACTACTTCACTCAGTATGGCTGCCTTGTTCTTAAGCTGAATTTTAGAGGTGTTTGTTATTGTGGCAATAGTGACATGAATGTAAATGTGAATACAAAACAATTATGATGTCATAAGTCTAGCTTACAACATCATAAGTGTTTAACAGGATGCTAACCTTCATTTTTACAGGCAAAACCTAATAATTTTATCATTTTTCTCCTCTGCCAGAAAGTCTTCGTAAAGTGCGTGCATTTTTCAAAGAATATTTGCCATTTGGGAACTTTTCTGTGCAAAATTAAAAAGGAATTTCTTCACAGAAAACAAAGTTTCCTGTACAGAAAGCAGCATTTTCTGCTCAGAAAATAACACTTCTGTATATAAAACAAGTTTCTTCTATGCACGAGTTTTCTTTTCTTTTTAGAAAATGTTGTTTTCTGCACAAGAAACTGATGTCGTTATGAATTTTTTTTTTTTTTTTTTTTTGGCAAGCAATTTGCTTTCTGCACAGAGAGTTGGTCATCAAGGAGGAGAATTCTCCTTGACATAATCTTGGCATAATATTGTGTCCTTTCATCTGCAGCTTTTAAAAGTTAACGTTGTGTGCTGTCTTGAATTCCACATTTGAGAGAAAAGCTACACATCACTCACTCAATTATGCTAGTTTTGTGCATGTCCCCTTCTTCATGGAGAAGCATTCAACCATGTGTTCCTACCACCACCACCAGCAGCAGCAGCAGCTTTAAACAATATAGTCAAAAATCTGCTTCACTATCTTATATGCTTCCTGTTTTAGCCCCAAATATGTCAAAGAAGGGATGTCTCAAGCATTCAAACAAAGGCACTGAAAAAGTGACTGTCTTTGTTACATTACTCATAGCCAGAATTGTGGTGAGCTGGGTAAAAATGGCTTTTCTTGTCTCAGTGCCATGATGACCCACCACTACCTTCTCTTACTGATACAGTTCAGCTTTCATGAAAGGAAGGTGGCAGCAGCAGCAGTAGCAGCATAGAATGCAGCAAGCGTTCTGGAAGCGCTACAGGAACTCCTTCTCCACTTTTGAGGGGGGAAAAGATGCTTTCCTGTGTCCTCTGAAACATTCACTACCATTACCCTTCCATGCCCCTCTGCACTTTGAGGGTGTTCCTGCATGGCAGGGGGTTGGACTGGATGGCCCCTGTGGTCTCTTCCAACTCTACATTTCTATGATTCTGTGATTGTTTGAGTCTGACTTTTGTTTGAGCTAGCCCAAGACATTTGGGTGATGGAAACCTCCTAGATTGGTAGTTGAACCCTGCTTTAATATTGATGATGGGACAGCATCCTCCACTCCACAGTCCTCCACTCCATAGCAGAAGCAGCTTAGAACAGGATTTGTGGCACAGATCTCTCTCTACCATTTCTTGCTGCTACTATCTGGAATCTGCCTTAAATAAATGCATCATTAGCCTAGTAACAGAGCTTAGACAGATGAAGTTAAAGATGGTGGAAATGCCAGCAGTAAGTGGTTCCTGTGTCCGAACCTCTATGAAACCTTGAATCAGTCACTTACAAAAGACCAAATTTGGTTGAACAGTATTTCAGATCAAAAACTATCCAGATAGTTATCATAGGTGTACTTTTCCCACATCTCTCCTCCATTCTTCCATCAAAACTCAGTTTGCCAAGCCCGTTTTTGCTTAACACAGTTGCAAAAAGATATTGGAAAGACAAGTGATCCATCACTTTGTAATGATTGCCATGCTGCTGTTGCTAATTATGGTTCAATTTGTTGTACTAAACAACATCTAGCATCAGTCAGGATTGTTGTTTTTTTCCATGTTTCTTTCATTTATTTTGCATTTGTCCATTCTGCCTGTTAAATGGCCATGAGAATTTGCTGACAAGATCAGAGTCACTATATTATCCAATCATGCTTATTCTAATGACTGGAAAAGAAGATTGCTCTGAATATGTGTTTCAGTTTATATTTAGAAGAGTCTCAATGGGGATATAAAATGACTGGCCAATCAGGACTTAAAAATAGTCTCCCACAAGAGAGATTTTGACATTGACATCTTCATTGGATAATCTCCTCACAGCTCATCAAATAAACTCTATCAAAGATCTGTGCAGCAAATGTTCAAGGAGGATAGGAGTTTCCCCCATACCCCATACAGTCACATGATGGTAGATAAAGCACAATTGAGTGTTGTGTTTTATGGTATTGGCTATGATGTGGCAGTGTAATGGGGAATGAAGAGGAAAATATTAATCACAGTCCTCCCTTCTTTTAACAAGCTTGTTAAATTCCAGGATGGGATCAGTAGATAGTAGATCAGATTGTACTGGTTGATGTCTTGGGCTGAAATCCAAATGAGAAGACCTACTAGCATCCCTATGCTGCATATCAGGCTTGCGAAGGATAAACATTCAAAAGTAGCTAAAATAAGGATGCCACTGGACCTACCCTTTGCTTTCTTTTGGCCAGGCATGCAGCCTTCTCAGTCACTGGCTCTTCCCGTGGAGGATGGCTTTTTCCTCCTGGCCTCTAATTATAAAGTATGAAGCAACAAGCTGTGCAAGCCTGGGTGGAGGCAGCCAACCACAGCTCATGAAGTGTTGTGACGGGGGCGGAGGCTGAAGGGAGGTAGTCTGAGGGACAAATATAAAAACTAGAGGCTGGTCTAAAGAAGGAAATAGGGGATGGATGCAGCAGAGTTAGGGAGTCAGAAATAGAGTGTGAGGTACAGTTTGGAGGAAGTGAATGGAGAAAAACTGAATTGCATTTTGAGGAGCTGAGAAAGTGGAGGGAGTTAAGGGAGAAGTGTTACTTGGTTTGAAACAAAAGGGTTAATGTGTACTGTGTTGGGGGACAAAGGCATGAGGCAAGAAGTTGCCTAAAACCAAGATGAGTGGATATTATAACTACACATAACACTAGTTAACACACCAACCTCATGAGTGCTCTCTTGTCCAGTTTATCACGCCTCCTTTCTGGTTCTCAGACACCATCATGCTACATTCCAATAACCCTCTCTGGTGTATGATTATCCACTCACTTTGGCTTTAGGCAACACCTTTCCTCCTGCTTTTGTCTCCCAACAACCATTGTTAAAACTGAACTTGTCACCTCATCACCATAGCCACAAGTATTCCATTTCTATTGCTATTCACACATAATAGCCTGTTCAATTCATGGTTATAAAGGTTTGTTCCTAGGCACTTCCCTCCATGCGTCTGATGAAGTAGACTTAAATCTGTGAAAGCTTATACTACCAACTTCTTTCTCTCAGTTAGTCTCAAAGGTGCTACAAGATCCTTTTAGATAAACATATAAGCATGAGTCATGCCACACAATAAAGTAAGAGCATGGATCAGAAATACAAGGAGTAGGCAAATTATAACTTCTCTGATAGGAGTGGAGAACTCCCATTAGCAGTAGTATTTATTCCAAACACAATTCAGTCTTCTGAACTACAGCTCTGGAGGTCTCCAGCAAATAAATTCTAAGTGACTCACCAGACTGCAGACCCCAGGAATCCATAAGGCAGAACAGAAGTGGGAAAAGTACGACCCATGGGCTGCTTTTGTGGCCACTGGAGCACCCCAAGGGTTAATCTTTTACAATTTCGTTTGTTCCAAAATGTCACCAGATGGCCTCTAGGGGTTGTGGAGGGCATTCCTGCAAGTTCTGCTGGCCCACTCTTCTGTCCCAGCCATCAAAAATATTTTTTTTTTGCATTTTTTTTTAAAGTTGCCCCTACATCCCCTCCAAATTGTCCTCTAGGTGAATGGGGCACATTTAAAGCATGTCTTGTGGCACCCTAGGCCTATTTAGGTGCAGGAGAGGCTTTTGAAAAAACAGGAAGTAAAAAGTAAAAAACTGGATACAATACAGTAAGCCTTCTGATTACTTCCCATTGTTAAAAATGCCTCTCCAGGGTCTAAAAAGGCCCAAGGAGTCCCCAGAACATTTTTTTCTTTTTTTGCAGGAGCAGGTGTGGTAGAGGGGTATGTGCCTCTGTGATCTACTGGGAGTGGGGGATATTTTAGCTAAGCAGGGGCTAATTTCGCCCTGTAACCTTTCACAATTGTCCACCCCTGAGATATACCCATACCAGTTAAAGTGATATCAACTTTCTGCTGCTGTAGTATAGCTACACTCTGTGACCCTTTCCGCAGCTTACTTTTTTGCAGAGCTGGGGTGCAGGGATCGTGCAAGCAGCCTCTTGCGAGAGGCTGTCACGTCCCCATTGCTTCAGCTCCACAGCTGCTGCCTGCTACTGAGTAGGCAGTGTGAAAGTCCCTTCTCTTCCTTCCGCAGCGCACCCTGGAATTTTCCTGGGCTGCGCTGGGGCAGGAAGTGCGACCGACGCAGCTCTGGAGCTCCGCATGCATGACAAGTGCGTGCAGGGCCCTGGAGCGATGCACGATCGCGCACCATTTTCAGCTCAAAGCCAAAAATGAAATAGTGCGCGATCGGCGCCTGCCTGCCCCTGAAGTGTCGAGCAATTGCGAGTGCGTCGTGTGGACCGCTCCTCGCAATCGCGCGACTCTCCAGGGGCCCTTTCGCATGGCAAATGCAGTGCGAAAAGGGCCTGTGTTTTAATCCACACATTAACCTGGTACATGTGGTTCAACTTAGTTTGCATAATTCACAAAGCATTCCTTGTTTATACCTAGCATTTCCCCTCTGTGGTAATCCTGCCTGAAGCACTCTTGTTAGATTTCCATGGCATAGTGTTTCATAATTGCTACAAACTAGAATTGCATCCTATGGGCAACTTTGCTTAAATCACAGTATTGTACATAATTTCTAATTAGGAAGGCTGGGACTGAGTAGGTATGAATATTCACAAGCTCTTCAGTCTTCACCCCACCAACAGTTCCTTCTAATGGCCTTGAATGATATGTGGTACATATTGTTGCTTTTGTGATCGACAAATTAACAACTTAGGCTTTCCTGTAATGCAAAACACAGTAGCAAAGAATGACTCAGAGAAACATAGGCATTGAGGGAATACTTGTTCGAGTTATTGCTTAATGAATTTAGAATGCTATTTTATCATAATAAGAGTCACATAAAACAACTGGAAAGTCATAAAGGACGCCAGTCCCGAAGCTGAGTTGTATGCAGGAATGCAGGAGTTGTATGCTGGCCTGTTTCTGAAAAATTTTATTACTTGACAAAGTAGCATTACTTTGCCAAGAAGAAGAAGAAGAAGAAGAAGAAGAAGAAGAGGAGGAGGAGGAGGAGGAGGAGGAGGAGGAGGAGGAAGAGGAGGAAGATTGCTGCTAGGCAAGTCTGCTATCTTAATTGCAGCATCATAGATATTAGACTGCCAACATGTGTGGTATCATGGGTATTTGGAAGGTGCTGGTTTTAATTATGAACCATTGTCTTTCTGGTGGTTTAGTGCTGTCAGCATTTCTACCTCTCAAGAGCTTCAGGAGGATAAACAATGTGGCTTTATTCCATAACAAGATGGAATGTTCCTTTGGTTTGACTCCAGGTCTCCAGCTGTTCTCAAGCAAAGGAAAGGTAATATCTTGAATGACTATATTCCCACCTATGTGCCCATTCTAGTTACTCATGTCAAGTTTTCTGCAGGCTTGAAAGCTTGCAGATTAAGATGCACTTACACCTGCACACCAAATGGAGCAGCTGTGATCAAGGAAAAAGTTTGTACCATATAAATATATCTATCCAGTAGGTGCCATGTATCCAACAAGGATACTTTCCTGAACTTAACATGAGTAGTGAGAAATGCAGATAATACCAAACACTATATTTTGATACCCAGGCCAGGCAAGTGAGGAAGGGAGACAGTTCTGCTTCCCAGACCCTTCTTCCTTCCTGCCTTCTATCTCTCCCAATGGGGCTCTGCAAGCAATCCTCCCTCAGCCAAATCCAGTGTGAGGCCTGGCTGCTTGGAGCCAGGCACCTCTCTTAGCTGACTCCTTCCTTAGCCAGAAGAGGTATGTGATTTCAACAAGCTGAGCTTTTTGTGCTTCTCAGAGCCCAGGAAAATACCTTTATAGCTATGAATGAGCAGGCAGAAGGCATTATTGAAATATAGTGTGATGCTAGTTGGAAACCAGAATGGAGATCTGATAAACTAACCAAGAGAGCCCTCATGAGCCTGGGGCATTAACTAATGTTATACTATAACATTAGTTAATGCCCCAGGTTCATGAGGGCTCTCTTGTAGTGTGTGTAGTGTAGTGTGACAGGAAACCATTGTCTGTGTTCAACTCACTGTCAATGGATTGGAGTTTGTGGATATATTCCAACACTGCTGTTTCTTTTTCTGATCTTCCTTGTAGGTTTGCTGTTGTTGTTATGGAAGGATTGCTTTTCTAAGGTCAGAGATGAAATGCCCAGGAACACTGAAGTGTTTTGCAACCAGTTATTGTGTATCCCCATTCCTAGCACTGGGCTCTCTTTAGTACTCTAAATTGTCCAAACAGGCCAGTCTCTGTGCCAGAGGATGAATGGGCATAAATCAGACTTTAGTAGGTCTACTAAGGTATATGTGTATGTGTGATATCTACAAAGGGGACCTTGTTTGCATGAAAATGTATGCGGAGTGCTTACCACACATTCAGCTGCTAATTGAATGGAATATTCATGTATACTACTTCTGTGTGAGTGGAGGTTTTCCTTTATAGGCATTTATACATACTTCAGGAAGCAGGCATGGTGAAACTGGGGAGAGAAGTCTTGGGTGCAATCACATTGTCAAAATAAAGGTTTGACCAAATAACAAAAGGGACTGCTTGACAGTGCAGGCACACAATGCCTGTTGATTACTCCTGTCTATATGCTTGTTGACACCATAGAATCATAGAGTTGGAAAAATAGACCACAAGGGCCATTGAGTCCAACACCAAGTGACAGCTAGTAGCTTTCATATCCATGGGTTGGTAAATCTGCTTTGGGTTTTAGTCCAAATTTAAAGGAGCCATCCAAGGTGCTGAACTCTACCTGCAAAGAAGGTTCAGTACCTTGAATAGCTTCTCTCAAGTTTTTATTAAACAAACAAACAAAGGATTCACCACTGCACCATCACTTACTGCTAGTTTGATGATACTCTCAAGAAACTAAAAAAGTAGCAAGATGGGACTTTGCTTTTCAGAAGCCATGTGGATTCCTCTTCAGCAACACTTCATCTACTCCTCTCTGCTTCAAAGTTTTATCTCAGATAATGTTTTCCACTAATTTGCCTAACAAATGTTAAATTTTCATTTTCTGCAGTCTCTCCTGATACCATTTGAATTGACCACTTTCCAGGCCTCTAGTAGAGAAGCTGATATTTAGTCCTATTAAATATCTAATCTCATGCTAAACTATAATACTTCTTCAATATTCTTATCATTTTAAAAGATATTCAGCTAACCTTACCTTTCTTGGGGATTGCTTTAAACAGCATTCTTATCACCATTATGTGGAAAGCATAAAAAAGAATCTGGAGCAGAACAAACAGTGGAGAGGGAATAAAGCAAAAGATCATTCCAAAGCTTGAATATAAAATGTGAGGTTTTGATACTGATCAATATCATCTTACTGAATCACTCTGAGATATCTCAGAGTTCAGATAATGGGCTTTGGCAGATCCAAGGGGAGATTGCAAAGGCCTTATGAATCTCCCCCATCTCACAACAACAGAAAATGTAGTAATCCAACAGTGTTTATGAAGTTTATTATGGATACTAAGTAATCCTCACCTCCTCCCAAATGATAAATCTGCAAGAAAATCAGTGAGATGATTGTGTCTGTGTGTATCTTGCCAAGATTTTTGATAAATGATCTTTTCTCATCCTCCACTTCCACAATCTGATACTTCATATGTCATCCACACCACTTCTATCATCCCTTTCCCATTTAATCATCAAATGTGAAGTTATATAAACCATTCAAATGAATAGTGGTGATTAGAAATATGTGGGGAGCAACTGGCTCAGTCACTGGTTGCCAACACTTTCCAAAAAAAGAGATAAAAAAAAACTTTTTACACTTCTGGAACATGATCCTGTGCATGTCTACTAAGAAATAAATTAGATTTGAGATTTACTTTTAAGGAATTATGTGTAGAATTACAGCTTTTCATTCAAAACTGATATATATCTACCCAAATTAAGCCTCATTAAGTTCATAGGCACTTAGTCTCAGGTATGTGAATATAGAACCTGCAACCCTATGTCCATGTATCTGGGATTAAGTCCCACAGCATGTTTTGGGCTGTGACATTTGTTAACAGCTAGTTATGTATTTTATATATTCTGTTAAGTGCTTCAGCTAAATCCAACTGCTAGGGCCAAGTAGAAGAGACCAATGAAAACAACTACTGAGTCATAACCTCGCACTTATGTAAATCCAATTGATTCAATTGATCTACTCTGTCAGGACTAGAAATTGGACTTGGTCCCTTGTGTTCTACCAAGTTTCTGTGAGAACTGAACATATGCATAACAACAATCGCTCTAGAAAATTCATTTATACTTGCAAGGGCAAAACACAAAATAGAAATCATGGCTTGTTTAATAACGATGATGACTTGTTCCAGCTTTTAAGCAGATGCACATGCTAGATAAATGCTTTCCCACTGGCCATTATCCAGGGATTGTCAGGACTGATAAAGTACCTATCAGAATTATTATCATCTGCCACAATAAAACACTCAACAGATTTGGTCCTCAGCCTGCTAGCATTTGGAAGGCCTCTTATAAATGGGCCAAATCATCAGGTGGTCCAAGACATTCCTACCCTTCACCTTTATTATTTTACTGTCTTCTGAATTCACATTTCTGTGTGAAACAGGTCCATATGTCATAATGTGCAAACACCCATCTGTAATATTGATATTGGTATTGCTCCATGAAGAGTTCACATACTCTACAAACACTGCCACCAATATGCAAAGACTAGGGGCAGTATAGGGCCTATAGTAAAAGGTTTGACAAGCTGAGTGTCTGCTAACTTTAAAGCTAAGCACAACTGCTGTGGTATTGATTAACCTAATTTTCCCATGCTTTTCGCTCTTGCTGTGGTGATAAACTGCATTAAGTGAGCTAGACAAAACCTGAGGAGGCATTTAGAGTAATGAATGCCAGGGTTTTTAACATGAGGGGATGAACCAAGGGAGGATTTAGCATGAATTAGTGGCAGCTATAGGAGATGGAAAGAAAATGCCTTTCTTCTCTTAATCAGTGCTTTCCATCAACAAAACATAGGCATGATTGCCCTCTAATTGTGCTTTTTATTATCCTTCTAAAAGAGCTCAGTATGTTTGGATCATGGTCTGGTGCCAGGTGAGGCAGGGCTTAATGTCCTCTCCCCCAACACTTACATGGATATTTTCTCCTGTGAATGGAAGACAAGAATTTTGAATAATGATATGAGTAAACTCTATCCATAACTTCCTTTGTTGTTATAGTGCTCTTTCAATTCATTTCTAATTTATGCAAACCTTAAGGCAAATCCCACATATTTTACTCAGCAAGACGGTTCACAGGGAAGGTGCCATTGCCTTCCTGTGAGTTTGACCGACTATGACTTCCCAAGGTCACCCAGTGGTTTTCTATGAACCAGAAGGGATTTGAACCTTGTTGTTCCAGAGCCCTGTTCAACACAAAAATCACTGCACCACACTGGCTCTCTCTGTAACTTTGTATCCAGCTGAAAATGTTGCTGAAAATGTTTGAGTTGGAGCCGTTCTGTAAGTAGTATGGCTAGATAGCTCTGCCTCATTTTCCAGGAGTGGATTCAACATATTCAACATATTAGAGAAAGCTTCGGTCATACAAGTATAGCACGTGTTTGGAATCCAGTTTCATTTGGACTAGTTTTTGTCCATAGTACATGGGCTGTCCGCTGGGCAGAAACATTTTGTACTCTGGAATTCCCACACTGAGACTTGGCTGGAAAACAAATCTGGAAAAAAACATGTATTTGAAGAATGTCCATGGAAAAATGTATACACTTCAAATGCACACAAAATACTGCTTAAAATATTTTGTCAGTTGGAAAAATGCATCCTAGCAGTACCTGGAAAGATTAACTATTATTTGTTATCAAGTTGGCTTTCACTTATGGCAAATCCATGAGACACCTCCAAGACATCCCATCATCAACAGCCCTACTCAGGTCCTGAGCACTAATGGCTGTGGGTTGAGTGAGTCAATCTACCTTTAATATGTCCACGTAACCCCCACATCCCCATGCATTACTACTGCTGACCAGTAGCTGTTTGGCACAGTTAGAGCCTTTCCGCACCACATTGTTCTAGTGCTATTATTCCACTTTCAACATCCTGTGGAATTCTGGGGTTTGTAGTTTACTGCGGCCAAAGAGCTCTCTGGAAGAGAATTCTAAATGCCCCTCCCTAAACTGCAAACCACAGGGTTCCATAAGATGTTGAAAGTGGAATAATAGCACTAGAACAGTGTAGTGTGGAAAGGCCCCTAATCTCTCAAGCAGCAGAAAACAAGCTTGCTCCATCTTTCACATGACATCCTTTCAAATAAGAGCTTCATAAAAGTTTCTTTTGTGTACTGCAACCTCCCAAAACCCCAGGTAGCATGATTACTGACTGGGGAATTCTGGAAGTTATAGTCTTTAAAAACAATGCTTTCAAGTCCTGAGTAAGCTTTTATCTCACCAGAGTAGACTCAGTGAATTATTGCTGTTGTGTGTCTTCGAGTCGTTTCTGACTATGGTGACTCTAAGGCAAACCTATCACTGAATTTTCTGGGGCTGAGAGTGTGTGATCTGCGCAACGTCACCCAGTGGCTTTCCATGGCTGAAAAGTTCAAATCTTGCCTCTACTACAAACTCACACAGCGATCTTAGGGAAATCTCCTCCTTTAAATTTCATCCACCACCACAAATATACAACATGGGAAATGACAACACTGGCTATTTCTGCCCTACGCTGTTATAGTGCTATTATTCTGCTTTCAGCGTCCTGTGGAATTCTGGCGTTTCTCATTTACTGAGGCCAAAGAGCCCTTTGGCTGAGAATTCTAAAGGTTCCTCCCTAAACTGCAACCCCCCAGAATTCCATAGCATGTTGGAATAAGAGCACTCTAACAGTATAGGGCAGAAATGGCCACTGTCGTACCCTCTTGACCTGTTGTTAGGATGACTGAGATAATGCAGATGTGGCAAGCTGTGATTACACAAAACCAGTAAATAGGATTATTGGAAAGACAAGAGAGCCATGCCTTAAGAAATGTAGCAGTGTGTAATTTGCAAATGGTTTGAAAAAGATTTGAAAAAGATCAAAGGAGAGGCGAACAATTTGGGATGGCAGAAAAAAAGTATTATTTATGAGGAAGGGGAAAGGAAATAGATTTGGAGGATAGACAAGGGGAATTACAGTTGGTGGGGGTGGAATTTATGGGGGTGCACACCAGAATAGACCTAAATTGCATTTTAAAATGCAATCTTTAAATGCAATTTAATTTTTTCCAATGCAGTTTAGGAGGGATGGGGTGAATGAGGACACTGACCTGTAATAAGCTGCTTCCCCCAGAGGGTTCCAGTTCGCCGTGTAACAGTCCATGTTGGCTTGCTCAGGAAGGAGGAGACCATCTCCTTTCCTTTCTTGCCCCCCTCCAGCCCCAGCTGGTTTTCTCATTTTCCCGGGCACTTCTGCCCTCACCACCCATCCAAAGGAAAGAGAAAGAGAAGAAGAAACTGCCACCATCTTGCACAAGCGCAAAAGGTAGCATCAGCTTGGCTCTCTGCTGCCCCCTGGAAGGAAGAAGGAGTGAACAGCTCAACTGGGTTCATTCAAAACCATCAGTAACCTAATTGCCGCAACCTTTTCCAGCCTTTGTGCTCACAAGTGATGGGGGCTGCATTAAAACCTTTGGCGGGCTGCATGCGGCCCCTGAGCCATATGTTGTGCAGACCTGGTCTACAGGATGGGCAACACATAGCTTGTGAAGTGAATGTTCCTATCACCTCCAGAAGCTGCTTTTCCTTTTTGAACAGATCCTAGTAGGATATGAAGTGAAGCAGCCAGGGACCTGTCCATTCACCTTTATGACATTTAGAAAATGGAAAATATGGATCAACCAATCAATCACTTTTATTCACGTTGGTATTGCACAGAAGAAGGCTGCTGGAGGCCTTCCAGCAACTTCACGTAGCCATAGGGTGGTTTCATTTCAACTGTGTACATTTTCAGCTTCTCATGGTGCTTCCTTGTTATGATTGATTTGGCCCTTCACTTAAGACACCTATCCTTCTATCTTCTTTCTGTTCATTGGACAATGATTTATTATTGTTCTTAGGTTATTAGTTTTCTCACATATTTATATTGTTGGGATCTTGATTCTTGTATACTGCTCTGGTTCAGAAGTACTGCATGCCAATAATCTAGAAAAAAATAATATAATAAATAAGATATCCACTGTGAGACTGTGCATTATGTTAAGCAGTCTTAAAGGAGTCACAAAAAGGAATCAGAAAATATTTCTCCTCTTAAATCAGAAGTATATGTAAGACACGTTGTTCTGGGACTAAATGAATACCACACAGAACAGACAGAAAAGAACCTTCATTGATGTTTACAGAGGTCTCAGGCATTCATTCTTTGTATGATCTGTGGATAGGATCCCCATATCTCAGGGTCTAGCCCTCTTCTACAGTCCTTTGGCTAAAGGGGAAGAATCTCAAGGAGACAGTGCTGTCTTGAAAACTGTATACTTGTGTCTATATATGCACGTATGTATGTATTCCCTCTTTGTTAAACTTGGTGTCTTCTTTTTGAATGCCACACTCTGCATAACTGTGTTCAGTACTTAATACATTTTGTTTAATAGCATCAACAGGGGTGCCCCTTGTAATGTCACTCTCATAATGGCATCACCAAGACTGGCCTCCTGTGACATCACAAGGACTCATCCCTAGGTCTCAGGTTTTAGCCTTGAAATCTCAGGGCCTTGGATATTTCTGGCATGGTAGTTCTAGCTGAGAAGTACTATATGTACACATAGATGTCTCTGGTCTTTTCTATGAAATGTTGGAGGCTGTCTGCTGACCTGGAAAATATGTGTTGACCCTCACAGTCCAAATCTTTTAAGCCTTGTTATTATGGATGAATCCAACCCTACGTGTTCAGTTTTATATTTTTTCTAAGTATAGCTGCCTGCTAGTTATACAGAGGCTTCTATACACATGGTACTTTCTGCTATGATAGATCAGCTCACTGCCTTTCTTGTTCAGAGAGAGCAAAGGGGCATCCAAAGATTCCAATTATGATTTCCCCTTACATTTAAAGAGTTGAATCTACTGGCAGAATGTGCCTATTTATTTTTTCTGCCTCACAAGTATGAGCATTAAAACATGTTAGCAAATGTTTTAACAAGATCTCCTTAATCTATATAAGGCCAACTGGCAAGAACCTGTAAAGAAGACTGTCTGTCTGTTTGTCTGTCTGACTGTCTATATATCATCTCTTTCTCTCTCTCTCTCTTTATGCACTTTCTGTAGCTTGAACAACAGTCATTAGACCCCACTTTTTCATTTGAGATTTATATCTATTTGCTGACCAACCCATGAAATCATGAGACCACACAATAGAAATTAGGTGTAAAATATGGGCCATTTGTATTTATCTAACATCTATTTAGGTTTATTTCCTCAGATCTTCAAAAGGGGGGAGAACTAGTATGGGATCAGCTGAGGTAATGGTGTCCTCTGGACCTCCTCTGCAGCTTCCCCTTGGTGAGACACCTGAGCCCCAAGATAAACCCATATGGTGGGTTGCTCCCTGGCCAAAAATTCCTGATACGCCAACCTCTCATGGAGATCAGAAGAAATTCCAGAAGACTGCAGGAGGGCAAATATTGTCCCCATCTTCAAAAAGGAGAAAAAGAGGATCTAAACAATTATTGCCCAGTCAGTCTGACATCAATACCAGGAAAGGTCCTAGAGTAGATCATTAAACAGACAGTCTGTAAGCACTTAGAAAGGAATGCCATGATCACAGAAAGTCAACATGGGCTTCTCAAAAAAAAAAAAAAATCCTACGCAGCCCCCAAAGTGAGCAGCAAGTGTACACTGTGTCAGAGATTGAAGAATAGGCTGAATTTGGCTGCAAAAGAGAGATGGGAGGGGTAGCATGAGCTCTGCTGCCCCCCCCCCCCAATTCTGTATGTTGCTGTATTCACACTAGGGAGGAATTAATTATTGGTCTCTCTCCATGGGACACCAGCAAATGCACCTCCCCCTTGCAATGCTACATGATGCAAAGGGGGGATCCAAAACTGATGCCTATCTACTTGTCCATAGTCCAGGAAATGGGGAATACAACTTTGCTGAACAAGCCTTAGTCTTAAATGGATGGATTTTTTTCAATGTTCTTGTAAAGTTTCTTTTGTACAATTTTCCACCTGTATGACAAATTAGACTTTTGTTCTTTCCTTTTGAAATTCTTAAATAATGGTCATTTGGTTCTGGAGAGATCTATTTTATACAAAGAAGTGGTGGAACCCTGATAGTTAACCTTGTCTCAGAAGCTGCTGAGCATCATTTCTAAGAGTCATGAAGCTTATTGGTTGCATGTGCTATTGTGAAATAGGACAAAAGGAAGAGGTGTTACTTCATTTTCTCTATTGTCCTCTCATTCCTCTTCCAACAAGGAACAAGTCATTAAAAATACATTGCTATGCCTTTGATTTAGAGCTCTCAGTCTCTCTGAAGCAATTTGACAGTGGGGTACAACATTCAGATGTCAGATTTTCTATTCTTCCAGCAGAATCTCATCTGTAAGTTGACAGTCATTTTAACCAACTTGGGCGCTTAATTGCCTGAAAGAATGGTGAGAGAACCATGATGCTTTAGGATTGTTAAAAGCTGAGCAACTCTTTAGCTAGGTAATAATGGGATAAGAGATTTCTTAGAAGCCTGATAGAATATCTTCTTAACAATAAGTTTGATATATAAGAAATGGTTGTTTACTGCCCTATTGTTCTTAACTGTCATCAAATTGACTTCAGTTTATGGCAACCTGTGAATGAGAGATCTCCAAGTCACCCTATCATCAACAGCCTTGCTCAGGTCATGCAAACTCAGGGCCATGGAGTCCTTGATTGAGTCCATCCAAATGTATGTGGTCTTCGTCTTTTCCTACTGCTTCTCCCTTATCTAGCGTTACTGACTTTTCCAAGTTGTCAGGCCTTCTCATGGTGTATCCATGCTATGACAGTCTCAGTTTAGTCATCTTGGTTTCTAGGAAGAGTTCAGATTGATTTGCTCAAGGATTTGCTCAGATTGATTTGCTCAAGTTTGTCTTTTTAGCAGCCCACAGTATCTATAGAACTATTCTTTGACACCACATTTCAAGTGAGCTGGTTCTTTTCCTATCAGCTAGACCAAATTTTCCTACAACCTTTGATTCTGCTCTGTGTGCTACTTTTGCAGTTCAGTTGCCTATGATTAACAACAAGACCTATTTTGGACTATGACCAATTTCCTCTTGGACTCCAGCACAGGCCATTTCCGCACTACATTGTTATAGTATTTTTACTATTATTATTATTACACTTTCAACATCCTGTGCAATTCTGGGTATTGTAGGTTACTCATACCAAAGAGGTCTCTGGCTGAGAATCCTAAATGCCCCTCCCTAAACTGAAAACCCCTCTGCCAGAGTTGTCCCCACACACACACACCTACTGCTGCCCAGTAGCTGTTAGGCACATTTAGGCTGGCTCCTCAGCAAAAGCCTGTCTGGCATGGGAGACTCTACCAGCAGCACTGTTGCTATCAGCATAACCTCTTGCCTTACAGCAGCACACAATCCCACCACCATGAAAAGGTACAGCAAGTGCTGGTTGTTATTTATCTCCCCGTTTTAAGAAAAATAGACTGAACTTTGAAGTTCACTATCTGCCTGTTCTCATGGATATCATAGGTTTATCAGCCCAGGTGGATTTTGATGCTTGGAAAAAGGTGAATTTACAATACAATACAATATTTAATATTGTAAATATTGTAATATTGTAAATATTGTACAATATTTAGTATTGTAAACAGTTATACCACCTTTCAAATGCAACTTGAAAATCCAAGGTGTGTGGGTAAGGCCTTGCTTCCATGTAAAACTTTATGGAGTCATGGCCTCCAGAACAAAATCAAGATCTATCATTATAGCAAAAGTACTAGTCAGTATTCATTTATCACTATGGGTGAATGTTTTTCGGTTCACTGTGGGAGAATGCAACACCACCACCAAGAACAACTTCTCAACTATAATTGCATATTTCTGCTAACAATTTGTCTCTAATTCAAACTTACATTATATTTCCTTTCTATTCTTAGCTCAAATCATATTTTGTTATGAGTTTTCTTGTATCCAACTCACTATTGCTGTTGCCTGTACACCATTTCTTTAAAAACTGCCTAAATGTTAATTGTGAATACATTCCCATCTCTAAGCCAAGTCTCTGCACTTTGTCTTTCTAAAGCAAATTGACAATAAAATTAAACAAATTGAATTTTAACTGCTATAAATAATTCTCCACTAGACACTCTGCACGCAAGCTTTGGGTCTCTGTAGGGGTCTGCTTAGAGGTCTACGCCTCAGATTTGAAGTATGACATCTGAATGGAACAGAAATGCAAATGTCAAGATCTCAACTGTTTGATGTTTCCAAGGTAAATAAGCTGGGTTAGAGCAGATGCTTCAAACCTATATCAGTCTCTTGGAATGTTTAGGTCCAAATTTGAACTATGAATCATGTGCAAAACTTCAGATTTATAATAATTCAGACTCTAAGGCCATTTCCACACTACACTGTTACAGTGCTCTTATTCCACTTTCAGTGTCCTATGGAATCCTGGGGTTTGCAGTTTAGGAAGGGGCATTTAGACTTCTCAGCCAGAGAGCCCTTGGGCCTCAGGAAACTACAAACCCCAGAGTCCCACGGGATGTTGAAAGTGGAATAATTGCACTATTACAGTGTAGTGCGGAAATGGCCCAAGACATGTTGGTTCCTTGCCGGTGCCAGCCATCATGTGGTTGCTGGACAGTATGGCCATTTCCCTGCCCTGTCAGAAAGAGGCCAGGGAAAGTCCGTCATAACACTTTTGCTAGGATGCTGAGTATGGTGGTGGTGCTAGCTGGGCTTTGTAAGAGAAAAGGACTCTTATGGTTCTTGCTCATCCAACCCCCTTCTTTTGGACAGTGGAGCCTATTGCTGATTGCTTTGGGGCAGTATAGAACCTTTTTTTCCTGTCCCCATTGTAGCATTTCATCAACAGAGGTGTTTTTGTATACCTTGCCTGGTTTGTAGAAGGGTTTTGGGATGATTCACTTGGGATGCTGCTATTTAAATGGTTCATTATTGAGCAGGGTTATGCAGAAAGAGTAAGAACTGGCAAGTACTAGTGAGCATGCTTAGGTATGGTGTTACCCTGATTTCTGGGGCCCCGGGAGGGACACCTCAATGTGCTCAAAATAATGGGGAATGGGAATTAGCTAGAGCACTAGTTAGCAATGTGAGAGGCAGGGCAACGTAGCGAGATCTTTTACCCAGTGTCTACAGGGTCAGGCCGAGTCAATAATCAAACAGAAGTAAATAATCATTGTTTTCCTTTATTTTAAAATGCAGTCAACATGTATGTATGCAACCACTCACACAGACCTAGTGAAAGAAAAGTAGGAGTTGGATAGAGGATTTTAAGAGGGATTTTTCAGGAGAAATACTACACCTGATCCTGAAGCCCGGTTTATCAGAAGAAAGTCTGCAGTATCAGAGATTCTCAGCACGTGGGACCTGAGGGGAAGGCTCGTTGAACCTAGCGACAGCAAGGTGGGATGGAAGTCAGAGAGATCCAATGAGATGCTCAAAATCCAGGGTTCTTATAGGGGAAAATGTGCCTGTAGGCTAGTCTGTTCCTGGGGAAAACAATGGGTTTCGGGCTGGAGACAAAGCCTCCAAAAGGTCAGTACTTTAGATGATTGAATTATGACAGCATTGTCAATAGCGTAGACAGTATGCAAACGTGGAGTGCTTGAGAGTTGGATAGTCCGCTCGTCAAGCTGCCTGCTCGGGGCAGGGGATCTTTTGTAAACTGCGTGCATACATAATGTGATCTTAAGAAGGTACTTGCCCGGAGGTCTCCTAAAGCTGCAGTCTGGCAATTACTGGCCTGCCTTGATTGTGATTTGAATAGTTCAGCTATTTTTGGCCGTGCCTGTGTGAGTGCTTGTCTGGGGGCCTCGCAAGCACGTGGAGAGGAATGGCTAGTGAAGGCCAAATTCTTGATATCAAATGATATCTAATATCCCACAAGTTCAGACTAGAAACTACAGTAACAATGGTTTTGGTGAAAGGAAATTCACAGCATTGCCCTTTGGGATAGTGCTACTTTTGGTGCCAAGTGCACATAAATTCATATTTTGAGTTCTGGGGCTTGGGGTGGGAATGGTTTAGAAAGGTTTCCCTTAATAAGAGTTGGCCAGTCAGTTGCAAAGTATACTGATTTGACTTGCACTTAAGATATGGCTGAGGATCTGGCATCAGCATCAGCTTTCACATGTTTCAGCCTATCTGAATGTAGGAACAGTTGGTATTTCTATTAAGCACAGTGCAGAAAAACCAGTGCAATATGAGCTTGTGGTAGAAAACAGGGGAAAATACTCAGCATGCTCCTGCAAGGTAAGAAAGAAAAAATTACAGTTATTGTTTTAGGAAATTCATGTTGGGACAGAAAAAGAGATAGAAAAAAGAAGATTACCTAAACTTCAATAGAAGAGCCCCCGAAGCAGGTTCTCATGTGTGATCTTGGTTAGTGTCCATTCTGAGACAGAAGCCTCATGGACACTCCCTTCCCAAATGGAGACAAAGGACTAACTAACTTTTGCAAGAAGTGGAAAGTGCTCTTCCCTGCAAGCAGGGAGGAAGTAAAAAGGCTTGAATATATAGATGAAGGAAAGAAATAGAGAGGTGAAACAAAAGGGCAGGTGTGTTATCTGGAATCCCCTTTCTCACTAACCATTTTACAAGCATTGAGACCTCTTTGCTTCCAACACTGAAGACCCTAGGTAAATAAAGTGGCCTGTTGTCCTCAAAGAGAACCAGAGTGATATAGTGGTTTGAGCTGGACTAGGATTCTGGGACACCAGGGTCTGAACTCCTGCTCTGCCATGAAAATCTACTGGTGACATAGACCAAGTCTCACAGTCTTGATGGAAGGAAAGGGAGGAAGGAAAATGTATGATAGGGTCACCATAAGTCTGAGTTGACTTAGAGACATATATAACACATGCATTGTCCTCAAAACTCATGGCCGACCTCTTTCTTTTATGTGGCCAGGAGGAATATTTAATAATATATTTCATTTATTAACAGAGAAGGAGTGGTGAAGTTGTAGCTATGAGAAGGACAAGAAAGGATTTCATTGGGCTGTGCTGTCACATTTATCCATTTCTTTCTCCAACAGAACCAATCTCACTTAAGTTAAGGACCTTTTAAATCTCATTTATTTCAGTAGGAGAGATATCTGCTTAAATCTCTCCCACTGTAATCAGTGGGACTTTATAAATCCTTAACTTTAGCTGTGTTATGCCTTTAGGATGTCATTACTTTGGACCAAAAGCACACAATATCATGCTTTCTCTTGATTATCCTCTTCCATATCACTTGTTGTTCATATAGTTTTTCATTCCTTTTGTCAATATAAATGTGGAGTTATAAATCACATGCATTCAAATGTATGCTGATAATGGTTATAATCCTGTTGGTGATATACATTCACATAACCTGATGTTACACATGTGTGTCCTTCTGGAATTTCACTATGAGGTATTCATTACTTCTTTGTCCAATGTCTCCCTCCCAAGTCAGCTTTCAAGAGCTTAGGCTTCTTCCTGAGGGAGAATCACTGAAGATCAGGAATACCAATCTCAGTTCTCTTTCCTCAGCTACAACGTAGAGACAAGTGTTCCTTGGTCACCTCCCTTTTATCCTCCCTGCCTCAGCCAATACAGATATATGGTAGTGAGCCCCAGCTCATGAAAGTTGCCTGCTGGGGCAGAAGGGATATGTTAAGTGCTCTTATGGTATGCTTTATCCACAAACATGATATCACAGCTGATATGTTTAACTTATATGTGGGGAGAATCTGTCTTAGAGTGTGTGTTTTTAACAGATAGATCACATTTTTGGAAGCTTTTTAGAATAATTCTCTTCTAATTGTGACTTTGATTTCCTTGGCAGGAGCAGTGGAGAGACAATTAATGCTTAGAAATGAACTTTTAGAAAACTTTAATGTTATAATAGAACCTATTCAAAGGAAAGAGTTCTGAAATCAGCTACTCAAGCACAATGCCTGCTTCAGCTATGCATTAGTCAATCAAGAAGCCAAAGATACTGTTTGTAAGCATAGAAGGATAGGTTAAAATTCAGATAACAAGTCAAACCCTGTACATCTAGCTAGGAAACTCTCACTGGGTTCTGATGCATAGTTACTTTAGCCTTGGTGAGAACATATTTCTTTGGATCAGTCACACTGTCACGAGTAAACATATGGCCACATGGTATACTACCTCCTGATATCAGTAGGTCCAGCACTATGATCCCACATTTGGTGGAATATGCCTTCTCTTGAATAGCTGAAAAAAAAATCTGGTTTCTCTTCAGATCGTATAATTTTTCACCTTTTGAATAGCTTAAAAAATGTACTTTAACCTCCAGATGTCCTTGCAAACCACCATTATAAGAACAGCCACTTCGCAAGAATATGGATGAGGACATTTACTGATTCGTTCATTCATTCTTTTAGTTTATTTGCTAAATTTATTATACACATTAACTAAGGTAATAAATATACTATGTTAAAAGACCAAACAAGTTATTGGAAATGTAGTAGCTAAAAATACTAGCCAGCTGAATATACACTAAACAGGGAGAGGTTTTTTTTTTAAGTGTTTGAAGAGAGTGATGGGAACTTGCCTAGAATATCAGAGTTAAGGTCTGAGAAGTGTCATGACCTGTCCAAGTTATACTCAAAATAAATCCTGAGTATAAACCTGCTTTATGTTTCATATGAAAGCCACTGTGACATTGATACAGATGGAAGACAGCAGGAAATTATGCTATGTACCTGGTTTGAAGACAGTTAATAAGGCACTTAATAATTTCATCTTCTTAAGTTAAGGGAGGATCTATTTCTGAGCAGTGCCCTAGATAAGAGACCACTTGAGACTCGTTGATTTACTTAGAAAAAGGGTAGGATATATTAGTTCCATACTGAATGTTTTGTACCAAGGACTTCTGTCTCAAAAATTGCCAGCTAGGAGGTTGTGGAAACTGGATGATTTGGAGCAGGCAAAATCATCCAATTGAGGCAGCCAAAATCATCACCATTACTTGACGATATGGGAGCCAGTGTGATACAGTGGTTTGAGCATTGGCCTACAATCCTGGGGACTGGGGTTTGGAAATTGACTGGGTGACCTTGGGTGCATCATACACATAGCCCCAGAAAACCCCATGAAACGTTCGCCTTAGGGTTGCCATGAGTCAGAAATAACTTTTAAGAGCCATGTAGTAGAGTGGTTTGAGTGCTGGGATACAACCCTGGAGACCAGGATTCAATTCCATGCTTGGCCATGGAACCCATTGGGTGACCTTGGGTGCCTCAGACACTCACAGCCCCAGAAAACTCTGTGATAAGTTTGCTTTAGGGTTGCCATGACTTGACGGCACACAACAACAACAGGGAAACACGGGGGAGTAATTTTTCTCAATCTAGTATTTATTTAGTTGTCTATTTTAATATAAAGACACACACCCAGCTAATCAGCAAGAGGTTTAGGGTAATAGCTTAGGTCATCTCTATTGAAAAAATGCAGCTGCAAGACCAGGGCCCTTTTCATACGGCATTTGCCATGTGAAAGGACCCCTCGAGCGTTGCGTGATTGTGAGAAGCGACCTGCACGACACACTCACAATCGAGCGATGCTCCAGGGTAGGCCAGGTGCCACTCGCGGACTTTTTCATTTTCGGGTTTCAGCCAAAAATGGTGCGCAATGGCACATTGCTCCAGGGCCCCGCGCACACTTGCCGTGTATGCAGAGCCTCCAGAGCCGTGGCGGTCACGCTTCCTGCCCCAGCACAGCCTGGGAAATTTCCAGGCTGCACTGCAGAAGGAAGAGGCGGGGCTCTTGCACTGCCTGCTCGGGAGCAGACAGCTCGTGCGGAGCTGAAGCAGCAGGGACGCAAGAGCCTCTCGCTGGAGGCTGCTCGCACAATCCCCGCACCCCAGCGCCGAGAAAAGGTGAGTTGTGGAAAGGGCCCAGGACTATCAGCACTGTTCTGGAGCAGAAATTCCAGAATAATAGTCAATGACATCTCTGTTCTGATCTAATACTGTTATTTCTGTGAGTTTTAAAAGATCTGGACACTGTAGAAATACAATCACAATATAAACCAATGGCATATACACTTGCATAGAAAAGGTCTTACTTTTGTTAGAGTTTTTATAGTAATGAGCTTCTTTACAATAGCCTCCAGACCTTCTATTCTGCAGTATTACAATCTAGAAACAGCAGAAGAAAGCTTGCAGGAGACTAGCCACTACCTCTGTTGACTGTTTTACCACAGCAGCAATGGACATCAATGGTGGAATGGAGCATTTGCTTCTCTTACAAAAGCCCTAGATTTCCAGCAAAAAAGCAAAAAGCAAAAAAGCAAAAAAAAAACCAAAAAAACTCAAGATTTGTACTAGCTGACAGTACAGGAAAAAATTGCAGCCACTATTCTATGAACTTTTTTAAAAAAAAGGAATTGAACTTTCTCCAGAAGTTTTTTTTACACATGTGTAAATTCTCCTGTTGAAGCAGCTGGACATTTTTACTGGGACTACTACTCCCTCAACTTGGAAACTATGCTTCTAAATTTGCAGGTTAAAATGGTGTTTGCCTTCTTTGCTTCAATATCACACTGCTGGCTCATGTTCAATTGATGATCAACAATAATTCCACTGTCCTTTATGCACACAGTAGTGCTGAGTCATGTACCTCCCACCCTATACCTGTGCATTTGGTTTTTGTGGTCTAAATATAGAAGTTTGCTTTTTTTTCCCACCACCAGAATTCATTTTATTAGTTTCTGCCCAATTTTCTAGTTTATCTAGGTCCTTTTGAATCCTATTTCTATCTTCCAATATCTTAACCACCCCTCCCAGTTTTGTATCATCTGCATACTTGATAAGGATTCAGTCCACCTTATCATCTAAGTCACTGATAAAAATGTTGAAGACTAATGGACCTAGGGCAGAAATCTAAAGCACTCCACTCAAGACCTCTTTCCAATTTGAAATGCAGCCATTGATGAGATGACATCTCCTTGAACATGATTTTCCAATCACCTATAGATCCATCTAATGGTGTTTCCATATATAATCAGTTTGCTAATCAAAATATTGTGGAGAGCCTTATCAAATGAAATCCAGATAAATAGCATCCACAGCATTCCCACCATTTACTAAATAGGGACCTAATTCAACAAAAACATAAGATTAGTTTGGCAGGATTTGTTCTTGACAAACTCATGCTGGCTCTTACTGACCACTGCATAGTCATCAAGCTACTGCATTGGCTTTATTGGCTGCTGCATCACTTTGATGAGTTTGTCAGCCCTGAATCTGCCAGTGGCTAAAATAGCTTACCAACTGGAAAAGAATTTCAAATTGTCGCTCAATCCCATGCAATCGCTAAACTAAGAGGAAGGCTTCTTTGACCTCTGCAGCTCAGCTATTCTACGTGTGCATGTCTGCACAAAAATCTGACAGCAAAAACACACAGAGGCCATGGATGGCCCTGTGATGATCAAAGCAGCATGTTGGCCCAGAGAATTAGTTGGGTACATGGGATGTTATATAGGATGATTTTATCACTGAAGGCCTAGAAACAACAGATCATATTTTGTAGTGGTTTAAAATTCCCTATTCTTCGGAATGACATCATTTGAAAAGTGTTATCTACAAAATAAATCTAAACTGCTTAACCGTCACTGCTGGTATGCACATCATAAACATCCACAATCTCTTGGGTAAAAGAACAGAGTGGGGAACTAGGGGTGGGTGGCTATGAGGGGTTAGGAATGTGTTGCAGATGCTGAAACTAAACAATGGAAATGTTTTCTAGTGTTCGAAGGTCAAAGATCGCATCTATATTTCTCATTGTAAGTTACTGCCGGTTGTGTGTGCATTCCTTCCTGGTGCAGATGTAGGGAGCCTTCCTGCTGGTATGACCAGGAGTCTCTTAACTTTTCTAACACTCATAAAATTGTCTTTAAAAATGCAAAGGCTTTTTGTCCCGCATAGCAATAACTTAGAAATGTTACCATTGTAAGCTAAGCTTTTTCATATTGATTTAAACACGTTCTACTGTTTTTTATGGAAGCCTCCTGGTTCGTAGTTATGTTATACTCTGAGTATTAAACAGTAACACACACACACACACATGCATACTAATTTCCCTTTCACCTTTCACAGTTTCATTGATAGAAACAAAGGAGCTACCTCCATTAATTAATTTGTGTGTAATCTCAAACAAAGGCCAAACTGAGCATAACACTTAGGTGGTATAGTAGTTTAAGGGTTGGTCTAGGACTCTGGAGAGCAGAGTTGGAAGCTCTGCTCAGCCACAGAAACCCACTGGCTATCCTTGAGTGAGTCGCACCCTCTCAGCCTGAGAGAAAGGCAAACCCTCTTTCTTGCCAAGAAAACTCCATGATAGGTTTGCCTTGGGGTTGCTCTAAGTCTCTAGTGACTTGCAGGCACTCGACAACAAATGGTTAGGGAAAGGGATTATGCATGCTAGTGTGTAAACAGAGCCTTTGTGGCATATTGGCTTGAAAACTGTGCAGAGCCAGTTTCAAGTCCTCATTGCACCATGAACCTGACTGGGTGATTTGTGTCACTTTTGTGATGAAGCTGGAAAAAAAATACAGTTCTGGACTGCATTGACAGGAACATAATGCCCAGATCATGGGAAATACTAGCACTACTCTACTCTGCTTTGGTCAGACATCATCTAGGATACTCTGTACAGTTCTGGGCACCTCAGTTGGAATATGTGCAGAGCGAGGTAGCCAAGATGGTCAACAATCTGGAAACCAAGCCTTATGAGGGATGAGTTAGGGAGCTGGTATGTTTAGCACATAGAAAAGAAGACTGAGAGATGACATGAGATAATGGAATAATGGGATGATGATGTGTGACATTGTCAAAGGTGGCTCTGGTGGAACTCTGGCCACTAACATGTTTACAGCTTCTGCCATGGTGCTATCAGAACTGGCAGCTTTGGCTTTCCATCACTTGACCTCACCTTCCCTCTCAACCAAGAAAGAAAGAAAGAAAATCAAAGTCAAATCCTGGTCCCCAAATGAGCAGTAATTGCACCCTCAGTGAATGGGAAGATGAGTTGAGGGTGATTATTTCTGTTGCCCCTGATTTAGCTGATTTTAACTGTTGCTTGTGCTTTCTCAAATTATTTTTAATAATAATTTTTAAAACATTTTCTATTAATGGGTATACACAGATGATGCACACACACAAATCTATATGTATGTGATCTCCAAAGATATATTTCAAGAAAGCGGTTTTGTTGTTGTTTGCCTTCAAGTCAACATTGACATACAGTGACCATATCAATGAGAAACCTCCACGATCCCAGACCATCCACTCCCTATTCAGATTTGCAAAACCCAGGGCCATGGCTTCCTTGATTCAGTCAATCTACTTGTTGTGTGGTCTCTTTTTTTCCCCCCTATTATCTTCCACTTTGCCAAGAATTATCTTCCAATGAACCATGTTGTCTCATGATATGTACAAAGAACAACACCCTGAGTTTCATCATTTTTTCTTCTACTGTGAGTTCAGACTTGATTTGCAATAAGACCCTTTCATTTGTCCTTTTAGCAACCCATGGTATCTATATATAGCACTACATTTTAAATTAATTGATTTTCTTCCTGTCAGCTTTTTTCACTGTCCAACTTTCCCAACCTTACCATACATAGGCCATTTCCATGCCGGGCTTCTGAAATGGTGCAGAGCGACCTGTCACTGAGGTCTTCTACACCGTAGAGTGGACTGGCGTGGACTACTTTTTGTAGTGCCACACCAGAATCCACTCAGGAGCGGCCAGAACTAGCCAGGCTGTGTTTTTTTAAAAAACCTCTTTTTCGAGGTTTTTAAAAAGCACGGAGCGCGCAGCCCTGTGCCGCTCCGTCGCCCGGCTCCGATGCAGATTTGCAGGCGCGCGCAAGTGCGTGCCTGCAGATCTGCCGGGGGCGGGCTTCCGGCTGGCGAGCTTCTCCGGTTGGTGGAGAGCCTCCACCAACCGGAAGCCGCCATCTGGGACGCTGGAGGACTGTGGAGGAGCGAGCTCGCGCTGCTCCGCGTGGCGACGGACTTACCCGGCTGCGGGTAAGCTCCGTTTTAGCGTGTTTTCACCCGTTTCCCCTGCCACATGTGAAAAGGGCCATAGAAACTGGAAATACTATGGCCTCAATGATTTTGAAAGAAAAAGAGAAAGAGAAAAAAGAGAGAGAGGTGCTTTGGCCTAAATGAATGATGGGAATTGTGTTGCTCCTCAGAGGTTGTTAAACTGTAACTCCCAGCATTTCTCACCGTTGACTATGATGGACAGAGCTGATAGGCGTCACAGTCCAATGATAGCTGGAGCTCCACACGCTTCGTATTCTGGGTCTAAATCAATTGCTAGTCTCAACTTGAGTTGACTCATTGAATCAACTGCTGAATGTTAAGTCAACACTTATGTAGATCTCATTGGTTCAGTGGGTCTACACTAGCTGGTAGTAGCATTTGGATTTAAGCCACTGAATCGCTTTGTGTATATGTATCTATTGGCATAGGAGAAAGCACCTGGTAGAAAATAAGAAGCCTCCAAGGATGTTTGTAATTCTGCTTTTAATCTCATCTTGGATGATGAATTCAGGTGACAGCAGATAAACAGCTGCTGAAGGAAACCTGTCCTCAAAATCCCAATGTGTATTCTGTAACTTTTTGAAGCTCTTCATTAAAAAATATTGCATAAGTCTTTTCCAACATATGTGCAGTGGTATCTTTAATCACTCAAGTGATTACATATTTGAAACTAAACACTAAAGAAGGGGGGAGGCCTGCAAGAGTCCCCCAGCTCCTGCTACCAGTCTGCTTTATTTAGAAAATCTTCCTACTTACTCAAACAATTTCCACAAACATGCCTGGTATTTACAGTTAAGCATATAAATGTCTGAGATGAAGCAACAACGTTCATAAATTCTTTATGTTCCAAGATATAAAAGTGTGCAAATAAAACTTTAGTTTTACCATTTCTCATTGCCTCTGTTGTGCACTTTCAGGGGAATGTGAGCTATTTTGTTCAATAAGAAAAGCTGGCATTAAATCGGAAAAGGCTAAACTGAGTAAACTAAATCATTTACTGTGATTAGCTTGACCCATTGAACCAGTTGAATTTATATAAATGTTAACATACCAAGTTCATAAACATTCAAGGGGTTGACACTAGTTGTACCATAACTCACCCTGTGGATCTGAGGAATCTGAGACAAAGAAGGCCTTTGGCTTTAGTTGATGGCTCCCTTCCAGAATCTGAACAGCCATTATCCCCAATGTGTAACCTATACTTAGGACAAGAGGCCACTGTGAGGACAGAATATGGAGTAACAGAATGGTTTTCAATTGGCAAGGCAGGGGTCAGGCAAGGCTACATTTTACCACCTTGTTTAACTTGTGTGCTGAATTTACCATATGCAAAGCTGATTAGACTCTGAGGAAGGAGGCATGAAAATTGGAAGAATGGGTTGTAGAACAAATGAGGCCTGAGATCTCCCTGGAAGCTGATATGACTAAACTGACACTGTCATGCTTTGGACATATTATGAGAAGACAAAACTCACTAGAAAAGACAATAATGGTTTGTGAGGTGGAAGGCAGTAGGAAAAAAAGAAGACCACATTACAGGTGAATAGACTGAATCAAGTAAGCCACAGGCCTGATTTTGCAAGACTTGTTACCCCAAAAGGTGGGAGACCTTGAGTTCCACCAGCAGTGCTGCATCTCCTTAAGAAGGTGGGGAATTATAGCTCAAAAGGAGGCCTGTGAAAGGGGGGGGAGTAACTACCAACAGCAAGACACCAGTTGAGAGTCGGAAGAATTCTTTTATTGGGGGATTCACAGACACACACAAGAAATCAAGCAGTCTCATGAATCATATAAGGCTGTTGAACAGAAAAGGAGAGAAAAGTTGGATAGAGAGAGATTTCAGGTGCATAGAGTGAAATTTACCAGTCCTAGAGCAGAAGATCAAAGAGAGGTGACTCAAACACAAGAGTCTGAAGGCAGCACAGAGAAATGAGAGTCTGGAGTACAATACTAGTAAAATGCCCAAAATGCTAGCAAAATGCCACAGTCTGATCTAGGGGTTTTATACCTGTTCTCCTATCCTGAAGGGGCAAGTGTTAATAGTCTTTCTCGCGGAGTAAACAAAAGGGGTGTAGAACAGGCTTATTGTCTTATTTTGGGTGACAAAACATTGATGGGAGTCCTGACAGCCTCTTAACAGCTGGGAAAGATGAATGGAGAAGGTTTCAGTAGGAAATGCACGCAGTAGGACTGCTTGCCTGCCACACCTGGGCACTGTCATGGACTATTGTATTTATATGTCGGCTTATTGACAGGCTTACTGAAAGTCTTGACCTTATGACCTGGCCATGCTGACCTAGCCCAGGAGTACAGCCAGTGTCTCACTTACTGCATGTTTCCCAGCCGTAAGTATCCAATTTTTATATAATGATATTTTGTGCCATTTAAATATTTCTTACCAACCATGCTATGCCATGTGATAGGTTATAAAACATGATAACAGACTTGAGCTGGGTTGTTGATGTCAGGATGACTTGTAACTCTCCATTCATAATGTCTCCATAGTCGAAGTCAACTTGACAGCAATTAGCAACAACAATGTCCATGCAAGAAATCTTTTTTACATAAACATTCCACAGCACAGCATTGTTTGCATATTCTGATGTGAACATGAAATTCTAGTCAATACTAGCTGCCACATTCTCTTCAAGAGACAGAGGAGATCCACATGCACAAAGGAATCTTAGATTTCTCATTGAAATGAGTGGAAAAGATGTTGTGGTACATGAGTCCACCAGATGTTGCCCTGCAATTCAGTTCCATACTGCCTCCACTAGAATTCAGCGGCTGCTAGCATCTGACACAGAGGAGAAAAGAGCAGGGTCCAAAAAACATGGGTCGTATGCAGCTTGCATCCCATATACTTCCTACTCCTTTTTTTTTTTAAAAGCACTTTAAAACTATTTTCCAAGGTGGTTATCTTGACTGTTGTAAGACTTTTGAAAACATCAGTAATTGAAATTCTATTTAGATGACCTTGTCTTCTCAAGGTTTAAATTTAATTGCTGAAGATTTCCCTTCATTCAATAGAACAGCAGAATACTCAGCAAAGACTTCTCTCAGTGATACATGTAAAGTTTACTCAGTATGGTCTTCAGTGGAATAGATGATTTTTACACAAAGAGAGCTAAAAGTACTATACCCAGTTCCCAATCTGCTTTCGAATCCTGTTGAGATGAGCAAACAAGGTAAGTCTCCCAAAGATTTCAAAACAGAACACCATTAATGTCATACTGTGATAATTAGATGGATGTGCGAGTTAATATAGGCCTTGCTGAGAGTCTCTGCCCTCTGTTCACATTACTGTCACATGTATTACATTGGCACATGGTTTCCTTCATTGCTGCTTTTCTTTCATCCTTCCTCCCCAGACATCCCAAGTCAGCATCCTAGCAAATATCTCATCCGATTTAATAGCACCTCATCTCTCGCTTTCCTTTTCCCTAAGCCAAACAATCAAACATTACAACCTCCTTTCTTTTAAACTCAGACTGGTCAGGGCACCCGGATAAACAATCAGAGCTTACCCCAATCCTCAAACCTTCAAATAATTCATCTCCAGCCTTTATCATGAATCACTTTTTAAAATTCTGATTTGCCATGTAATACAGAAAGTTGTGGCTGAGGACACAACAAGCCAAAGCCTTCAATTGGCATGAAAAATTCAAAAGCATGTATAATTATACCTCATACAACCTGCTTGATGTCTGATGTTATTCAGTCAGTGTCTGGTGCAAAGAGTGGTCTATTGCTGTCCACCTTCCTCTCAGCTCAGCAAAGATTCAGATATAGGATCTGAGTGTGATGCTGCTGAGAATGCACAAGGGGTGGGAATTCATTATAACATAGTGGTGCTGATTCACTAAACTGGCCGAATATTGTGTTTGAGACATCTTTCTTATGTGATTCATTGTGAATAAAGGTATTTTAACGCAGTGTCTTCACTGTACTTTCGTTCTTCTTCTTATTGTATTTAAAATGATTTTATACTGTTTTAAATTACTGGTGTGTTTGTACATCTGATTTATTTTTTTTCATGCTTTTATAGTTAGTTTAAATAAAACAAACACTGGAACTAATTTTAACCTTGTTGTATGCTGCCTTTGGTCCCATGTCAGGAGAAAGGCAGGATATAATTAAATAAGTAAAATATGCAAATTGAGTTGTAGTGTGTGTGTGTGTGTGTTCAGGTACCTTCAAGGTTCCTGTTGAGTCATAGTGACCTCATGGATTCCATAGGGTTTTCTCAGACAAGGAATACACAGAGATAGTTTGCCATTGCCTTCCTCTGAAATTTAGCCTGTTCCTTGGCCATCTTCCATTCAAGTACTGACCAGACCTGACCCTGCTTAGTTTCTAAGAGCAAATGGAACCCAGTGCCTTTAGGGTAGGAATTGGATTACAGACCATATTTGTATATAAGGAACTATATGAACCAGGTCACTAGGTGAAATCCTCTTTGAAGATGGCAGAGCATCACAAGCTAGGGATGATATTTGAAAATATTTGAAAACTGGTAGAAAAACACATTGAGAGCCTGATGAGAAGAATCCTAGACTGATGAAAATCTTCACAGTTTAGGATTTATTTTGTGTAAAATTTGCACATAGTCATTTTGCATAGAAAACAACATTTTCTGATCAGGAATTAATACTTCTGTGTTGAAATATTATTCTCTAGACAGAAAATTCCATTTTCTGTGCAAAAGAACTGTAAGAATTTTGTGCAGATGAGTCCCAAATCATACAGAGCTTTTGAAACCTATTCAGACTTTGGCCCTTTCTGCAGGTTACTAGATCCCAGTGGCATCCTGCAGGGGTCCAGTACAGCCTGTCCCAGGAGGGGAGCGTGGCCACACCAATTCCTTCCGTAGTATAGTTGGGTACTGTCACAGGCTGTGCTGGGGCAAGGAAGCATGGCCATTGTGCTTCCTGACCTTCCGCAGCTCAGGTAAGTGCAGGATGGTAGTGGGGAGTGCAACATGGCTGTTGGTCATTGATAGGACAAGCCCATCAATGATTTGTGGCACAATCGTGCTGCCTGGGGATGGGAGAACTACGGGACATGGACGATGTCATGTAGAACCATTGTCCAGGTCTCGTACTTCTTCTGTCCCCATTGTGGGATGACAACATCCTGAGGAAAGGGCCTTCCTTGCAGTGGGAAGAATATTTCTGAAATTATTCATTGCTACCTTCAAGAACAAAAGTAGTAAAGAATTACATTCCTCTCATGAACTGAATTACATGGGAGGATGACAGAGAACCAGGAGGGTGACAGCTGCAATATGGGGGTTACAGACACATTGCAGACTTCTTGGAACCCCTCTCCACAATGGTCAATCAATGCTTATTTGGGCTAGGGGCAAAGCTCTGCCTGACAGATCTCTGACTGCTGTTGTGCAGCTAGGAAGAAACCATTGTACAAGAAGGTACTGAATATCTCATTGCACAATGGCATAAAAATGGACTTACCTCTGGTTGCACAAATGTAAGGGGATCCTGGCTATAGTTCTCTGAACTGTCACCCAGGAGAATGAATGAAGAATGAAGCAGGCTGTCTTAGGAAGCTCTGGAATCTCTTTTCTTGGAATGTTAACTATCCCCTGGAGCATGGTGGTATGACATTGCATTTTAGGAAACAGATTGGTGTTGATGATTTCGAATTACTTCAGTGATTGTTTCTGCTTGACATCCTGTCCCATTCAGAGGCTATCTAAAGTTAGACAAGATCCCATTTGATATTTGAGACAGGGTTTCCCCAGAGAGATTGAGAAGAGTAAGAATGTGCAAAATAAAGGCAAAATGATAAATTTGCCTATCTGCTTATAATCCAGATGGAAAACGTCACTCTCTGTCTCATTTGGTCTGTGCAGAAAACAGATGCCAGATTCCTTCTGGGAGATTCTAGTTTGTGCCAGCCACAGAACTGAAGGAAAATGTATTGTGTGTCAAGTTGGTCCTTAGAGATTTAAAAGTAATTCCTATTGCAAGAAAATCCATTCCACTTCAGCATGCAGGCACTGTTAAACTATAGCTTGAGTGAAAAATTCTTCTGATGTGGGGGGGGGGGAGCAAACAACTGAAAAATTATAAATGACAAAAAGTACATGATTTGAGAAGTAGGAGAGCAGAATAGATTATAGGAAAAGACAGAAAGTGATTATCTGGTCAAGACCTGGCATTAAGATTTACAGTTCTCATTTCAATATTTTTCAACTTCTCAATACAATAAATTTCATTTTTTTAAAAAAAAGACTTCTGGTATAATTTCCACAGCCTTTTCTGCTTTGGGGACTTATTTGTATTTCTTTGAAATAAGAAATAATGTAGTTGTAGACACCAGACCTTGAAACAACTAGTTGTCTGTAATTAATTCCTTTCCCTCAGTGACAAAGCATTGATTGATTGACTGATTTGATTAATATCCTACCTTTATATCCTATCTTAAGGGAGCCGGTGTGGTGTAGTGGTTTAAACATTGGACTACAAGTTCAGGAGACCAGGTTTTGAATCCCCATGGAACCTACTAGGTGAACTAGGGTAAGTCACACTCTCTCAGCCTCAGAGGAAGGCAATGGCAAATTTTCTCTGAACAAATCTTGCCAAGAAACCCCTGTGATTGGTTTATATTAGAACTTCCCTAAGTTTGAAATGACTTAAAGGCACACAACAACAAGATACTCTACCTTTCTCCCTGAAATAACATACTCTACCTTTCTCCCTGAAATAGGTCTGAGGTTGTGTATGGGAAGATGGAACATAACTACACCCCCTCTTTCCCCCCATAAGAGTCTTCTTCACGGCCATTTAGTTGTGCGTGGAAAACAAAGGGAAATGGAAGACCACTCAGCTACACCCCTATTGCCTGACACACAATGACAACGGCATATTTCAGCACTTCTCAGGAGTTCTTTGTCTGTCTTGGAGGATGCCTTTGCCATTGTGTGTCCGGCTACAAGGACATAGCCAGATGCTCCACTGCTGCCTCTGTCTCTCCACCAGCCACTAAATGGTCATGTTGTGGGGAGCCATAACCAAAATATATAAATAAATATGTCATTGTAAAGTATGTATCATAAACAGGATACTAGACTCCTGGCCATTCTAGAAGAATAATATTAAATCACAAAACATGACCAAGTATTAAAGCAGAGCTAAATGTAAGATATAAGGTATAACAAAGCAAATCACGAAGAAAAGTACTCTGCCCAAAGAATAACAAGCACCATCCTCCACAGTCAATTGCAAAACAGCTATCTGAGTGCTGGTGGCAATGTGGCGGCGGCAGTGGTGGTGGTGGTGATGGTGATGTCCGTATATGTTAATGGAAGGCCAACAGAAAGGACACCAACCACCCCTGAGATTTCCAGAACATAGGAGCAGCCACGGAGAAAGTCTTCTATATTACATTAAAATTGTCACTTACTAAAAGAAGATGTCATATCTTTTTCAGCATACGCTTTTTGTCCATGCTATAGTTCTGGACCATGGCCTCACTGAATGGTGGAGATAGAATACTACATGGTTCAAAAGCTGGCTCAAGCTATGCCATGTGAAGCTGATCCCACTTTACAGCTCCCCCTCATTAAAATGAAAATGAGCATGAAAATGATATTGATCTTTATTTATACCCTACATTTTATCAAAAACCAGAACTCCGGGCTGCATCTTTGGAACAATAACTTTCAACTGACTATTTTATTAAAGTACATCTCCCACATATGAAAGTGACACCCCTGTGTTGAGTATTATACATAAAAACACACACATGGCTTGCAGATAAGTCTTTTGCTCCCCTCAGAGCAGTTCTTTGGGGACCAAAAGCAGATCCTTCTCAGAGATGCCCCCTTGCTTTCACTCTCCAGTCTCTTCTTGGCTTCCAAATATACAGTCCCTGTGTGATCAGATCTGGAATATTGGATGCCAACCTGGTTACTGGATGTTAAAAGGAGTATTTTAGAGCTAGAAAAAGGGCAGAAAAGGGCAGCCAAAACTTCATGAGCCTGGAACTACTGTCCTACAATGAAAAGTTAAAAGTTCTGGGCCCATTTAGCTTAGTAAATGAAGATATGTTGGAGGTGTATAAAATTAGGCACATGGTGGAGCATATAGATAGGGAACAGTATTTTGTCACCTCTCAGACTACTAAAAACTGGAGTCATGCATTCAGGCTGAATGGTATGACGGTCAGAACAGATAAAAGGAAGTATTTCCTTATGCAATAGTGACTGTGCTGTAATGGTTTGGGCTAGGACTCTGGGAAACCAGGGTTCATATCCTCACTTAGTCATAGAAACCTACTGGGTGATGCAGAGCAGAAAATCAGGCCTGAAACTTCCCTTACTTGGACCACATTGTCAGAATATTTCTGGAGTAGGGTGGGGGTAGTCTATCAGAATAGGAACCACAAGAGAGAACCTTCTGGCACTTTAAAGTCTGTTAAGTTTTATTCTGTAAAAACTTTCATCTCATCAGATGTAAGATATATCTAATGAAGTGGACTACAGTTCACAAAATCTGACCAGAAGAGAAGGTTAAGAGGGGACATGATAGCCATGTTTAAATATTTGAAGGGATGTCATGTTGAGGAGGGAGCGGGCTTGTTCTCTGCCGTTCCAGAGACTAGGACAAGGAGCAATGGATTCAAGCTGCAGGAAAGAAGATTCCATTGAACCTCAGGAAGAACTTCCTGACTGTCAGAGCTGCCCGGCAGTGGAATATGCTGCCTTGGAGTATGGTGGAGTCTCCTTCTTTGGAGGTTTTTAAGCAGAGGCTGGATGGCGATCTGTTGGGAATGCTTTGAAGGGTATTCCTGCATAGCAGGGGGTTGGACTCGATGGCCCCTGGGGTCTCTTTCAACTCTATGATTCTATGATTCTATGATGTTGAATAATGCTAGTTAGTTTTTAAGGTGGCACTAGATTCTTAGGTATTGCCTTGTCTCGAGAACAGATTGTTGTGGGATCTTTCCTGGAGTGAGCCCCTGTTGGTGGTGAGTAATTCTGTCTCACTACCTGTGATCTCTTTTCTAGCCCTGTCTTCTGGAGAAAGTATCTCAAGACCACAGAGACTTCTTTCCAGTCTCCAAATATGCCTTCTTTAGAATTCATGTTCTTTGGTTTCTGTTTAGGTCACCTCCTGAATTACAAGCACATTCCTCTCTCCTCTCTCCCAACTTCCATTTCTCTCTCTCTCTCTCTCTCTCTCTCTCTCTCTCTCTCTTTCCTTCTCTTTCTCTTCTAGCTTTGTCTCTTTCAGTCTCCCCCTTTCCCCTCATTTCTTTTCTCCTTTGTGTCCCCACTGCAGGACCATTCAAAGTGTTCCCAACATCTACTTGTCCCATTTCTCCACTGGGAGCAACTGCAACCCATCTCAATGACCGGGCATGTAGAACCTCCTCCCCTCATGACATCTTTCCTGGATGGTCATTGTCCTCATGTGTCCCAGCCTGGCCCTGCTGTGTCTGTAAAGGAGACAAGCAAGCTCCAGTGGCTTCCCCAAAAGAAACATAATATGTGGGCCTGGCTGCACCCTCCAAAGAGGCCATTCTTTTTTGTCCCACTACCTTCACAGACATGGTTAGTGTGGACAAATTCTAGGGCATTTTCTGTGGCCGCCCCACTTTTTTTTTTCATTCCAAAAGGATTTTAACTGTTGAAGATTTTTATAGGAATGTTTCTATCAGCATGCTATATTGTTTTAATAATACTGCTTTTAACCTGCTTTTTGATACTTCAACTGGACGTTTGAAATTGATTCTAGTATCATTAATAACTTAATTTTATTTAATGTTGATCTTTTGTATTTTTTAACAACGTGTTATCCATAGCATACAATTGTAGCAGTTTGATACCACTTCAACTGCCATGACTCTATCCTGGGAAATCCTGGGATTTGTAGTGTCATGAGGTACTTCAGGAATTCTGTCACACTTTCTGGAATTACAAGCTATTGTTCTCTAGCAGACAAATCTAAATGCTTCCCCAAACTAAAAATGTCAAGATTCCATACACTGTAGCCATGGCAATTAAAACAGTATCAAAATGTTATAATAGTGTAGTATGTGCATAAATAAAGAAGGTGATGATTATGGTGATGACTGGAAATGAAACAACTTATAAAGCATTTTCTTCGTTCCCTTTTAAAAACTTCACGTGTGCTATTGCAGAGAATCTTAACAATAATCCAGCAAGTAGTCCCAGAAAGGCAATAAATTCATGGTTGAGTTCGGGTTAAACTGAAGCACTGTCATTCATACTGCATACTCTTTTAACTGCTAGGTTGCCCTGTTTCCCATATTTATTAAGAACCATATTCTAGCATATATGATCTGGAAATGAAGAAGCCATCCTATTGTATTTCATCATATTGTGGCCAGATCAGTGTCACTTGTCTGTAGGATGTGTTACACAATGTGATGGACTAAAGGGCACAGTATAGCTTACCTATTATACTCTGAAAGTTAATCGTTTCCTGATGCATGCACACGTAGGCTGACTATCTCAAAGAGGAAGATGTCAGCATTAGTGCTCAGCTCACAAAGCATCTCGGAATTTATTATCAAAAGAGAATTTAGTTTCCGCATTCTTCTCTTCCCTTTCCTCTTAACCACTGTGAGCTCATCTGAGGGGTACTGGATCTGTGTCTTCATCTTTACAACTGGCATCAGTACAGCACTACGAGTTACACAGCCCGATGCAAACATACTGACAAGAGCCTCTGCAGCCTCATTAAATGGCCAGTTATCAGTAGGAAACTTAGGAAAGCCTCCTGCTGCTTTTTTGGACCTCCTGCTGTTATTGCTTTTACTATCCTGGTCCTTTTGATTTGTCTCCCAAAGAATTTCCTGACTATTACAAACTTGAAGGAAACCTACTGTTTCCTTACAAGTTAGGGGCTGGGGAGCCATTTTCTTACAAGTTCTTGTCTACATCCTCCCCTCCTTCCTGTTACACTGTAATCAGAAGTTGATCCCCGCACTCTGAAAGTATCAAGCAACAGTATGTCAGTGCAAAAGAGGCATGAGGATTCAAGAGAAGACGAAAATATCTTAGCAAGCTCTCCTAATGCCCTGAACCAAACATAATACCACACAACAATGCATTGATCCTGCAGGCTTAAGTGCACATGATAGGGTCCTTCAGGGTCACAGAAAGCAGGAATGGTAGTTTAATTTCCCTCTCTTCCAACATTACAAGAAGAATCAGACCTTCAAAGATGTTATTGGTGGTGTCTCTGTCTACTTATTTTGGGTTATCACCCCCATTAGGCTCAGCCAACTTGGCCAAATAATCAGGGATTATGGGAATTCTAGGACAAAATATTTGCTGAGGGAAGGCAAAGTTGATCTTTTCATTGACCTATCCCAGTCTATTGGGATCACTCCACTGAGAAAGTGTATGTTTCTCACATGCTTATGTGCCAGCATTTATTTTCAGTGCAATTAAAATGGATGTTTCTGATGTTTATGTGTCAGTGCTTAATTCCTTGATAGCAGAGTCTCTTTTAGACTTCAGTAGAAAATATGCAAAGGTCAGAAGTTGAGTATTTGGGGACAAAGCTGTTTAGGATGGGCCTGTTCCTCATCCTTAGTTTTATAGGATTTGTTTTAATTCTCTTCTTCATTGTTGAGTAAGGTAGATTGTATCTTCTCTCTTTGTACATAGCTTTGTGAGGGACTGACCTTTTAAAGCAGCATACTTGGATTAGATAGAACTGCAACTGTCCACATGTTATTTACGTATTTATGTCTGCCCTACCATCTGAAGCTGACCAAGGAAACCCAACAGATCTACTATCTACCACATCACCATGCAGAACACATCTAGGAAACTTCTGGCTTTCTATAGGTTGATTAACTACTACTTCCTTACCAATGGTCAGGCTAGAAAATGCTCAAGGAAACTAGAGCCCAGCAGTTTTCAAGAACAAACCAAAGCAGACCAGATGTTAGATTAATGTAATTAACAAGCACTTAAAAAAAAAAAAGATAACCAGGATCCTGTATCAGGAGCTGTATCATAGATGCATCTCCCATCCAACCCCCCTCCCTCAAATTCCACCTTTTCTTTGCTACAGCCTCCCAACCCTGGCCATTTCCTGGACTGTGACTGGTAGGGGAAGCAGTAGAGAATCTGGACACCCAGCAATTACATCATCTTCAAGAACTTCTGGTCGACTCCCTGGAGGACCTAGATAATGCCTGTCACTTTGGGTCCAGCTAGAGAGAAATAGCTCAGCGCTTCTTGCTACTACCCTCACCAGCCAGGAAATAACCATGTTGGAGCAGGGAGCTGCAGCAGAGAAAAAAAATGAAATCTTTTGAAGATTTAGTTAGTATAGAATTCTGAGCTCCACAATGACCAAAAAAACTGAGGTGTAATGGTTTAAGCTGGATTTATCTGCTATAAGTCACAAATAGGATGCCTGCCAATGCATCCTCAAAGAGGATGGCAGTTGAAACTCATGGTTTGGATTGTTACACAACTTGAAACAAATGACAGGAGGACTTTGTCCTTTGTTTCTTCTAATCATGGCTCAGCTCCTTAGTGAGACAGACAGGACAGCACTGTAATCCATGACTTGGCTCCCTTTCTCAAGTCATCTGCACTGTGTGGAAATTTTCTGATTGTAGCACAGCTCTGATCTGTGGAGCTAGGTCCTCAAGATCACATATGGAAAAAGCGGTATTACATGATGTAGAGGACTTGAGTTCTAATGTACTATAGTAAAGTGTCATTCTATAACTTTGTGTAAGGCCCCGCTTTGGAGGTCCCTGATATTAGTATGGTTTGGATGGGCACCATATCTAATTGGCATCATATGTAATTGGCAACACATTTTATTGCTCCGATATCAAATTCAAGCCTGAGAGGTGACAGAGAAGTCAAACTGAGTGAGGGAAAGAATTTGACTATAGATGTGAGAAGCATAGGTCAACTCAAAACTTCCTCCAGGTAAGACTGAGTCATTTGTCAGGCAAATACACACCATTCCTGCGGATAATAGGTTCAAATAGAAGCTGGAATTTTCCAGGGAATCCAACTGTGAGGAGCCCACCAGGACACTGATTGACAGATATCCATCCCTTGTATGCCTGGATTCTTTCCTCTTTCCTCACAGCACCCACAATAGACAGCTATTACAACACCCATCATGTCTTTGTCAATCAAAGCACTAAGCCCGTCAACAGATGAAAGATCCATTGTCCACAACAGGTTCCCTTTGTCTTGCATCTGGAAACTTCACTGCCACAGGCTATTTTCAGGGTACAAAATAGCCCTGATTTCAGGATGCCCAGTGCAGTCTCTCAAAGGTCTACCCGTCACTCTGTCTCGCTCCTGAATGAGAACTGTCCTTAGGTCTTACCTAAGCCAAAACACATTTCTGCTCTTCACTACTCTTCTGGACTGGTAATTATAAATCCTCCAAACCCCTCAGCCTCTATAAAATTTTTCCTCCCTTTCTCTTTCAGTTAGCTCTTGTGTGAATGTGTGATTGTGTGTATCTTGTGTGCATGCATGAGTGAATTCCCCTCAATGAAACACATTTTTAGCTTACTTCTGAACCTTTGGCTGGTTCTTTTCCTGCATGTGCCTGTAAACATTGGTAGGAAAGATCTCGCTAAGTTGCCACCCTCTCGCAAGCTTCCTCTTTCAGCTAATTAATTCTCCACTTTTGCACGGAGGCACTGGCATCACAGGGTGGTCCTTTTGGCACCTACATTTTGGGGTAACATTGGGAAACAAGGGTTCAATCTCCACCCCACCATGAAACTCTTTGAATCACTTGGACCAGTCTCCTTCTCTCTGTCTCAAGCTAACCTTGAGATAAGGTTGTTGTGAAGATAAAGCAGGAAGGAGGGGCACATATATCACCTTAAAGTAATTGAAAGAATCCACATACACACACACGCACGCATACGTATATAACAAATAAATAATAGAATAGGTATACATATATAATAACTGAACATTTATGGACTCAATATTTTCTATAGCTCAAATGCCCAGAAGAGCTTCAAATTCCCACCAGAACAGGGATGGGAATCATTCGACCCTCCAGCATATTGGCTTGAATTTCTGGGATTTTATAGTCCAGCAATAAGTGGAAGACCCTATGATTTCCATCCCTGCCCAGGCCATTCTATGATGTTTTGGGAGATCTCATGTATGGAAACAGATACTGTTTGTATACCCAGGACCTTGAACAATCTCTGGAAAACAGAGAATCTGATCTGTTGGTATTTATAGACATTTTTAAACAATTGAGACAGTTTCTTCTAAGGGGATAACACCTGGAGATGATCCAAGTGACTAATGTGAATTGTGAGAGTGGTGGCTTTGCAGGGTCCCAATTAGGGAAAATGGAGCCTTTGCTTTTTAATATGTATCAAAACAGCCTGCACAGGAAGCAGTGACCTAGAGGTAACAAGGATAATGACCTTTTGTCCCGCCTCTAAAATGCCCATCCTGATTTTCACCTCCATGCTGACATTAGCTTCCGTTTAACATTGCAGAACTGGGTATCAAATGGCCATACTTATAATATTTCATGGTATCATTAACATTTTCTGAAGATATCTCTTTGCAGAAGACTGGATCTGAGCCAACACTCAGTTAACCTTGATACCCCAGATTTTTTATGAGTATTAAAACCTCAACATATTTCTCCAAATTCCAGTTATGCCATGTTGTATCAGAAATAGACCTCATATTTGGATACAACATGGCAGAGCCAATACCAACAAAGAGCCCAAGGAGATATGATAGCAGCAAGTCTCTGTGTTTGCCCCTTAGAACTGACCCAGTCACACAGAAATAGGAGTGTGTATGATTTAAAGAGCAAAAGAAACATAGAAGTAAGTAATACAGAACCGTTGTCTTAGATTCAGAACTCCTGCATCACTTGTTTTGATTGACGGAATGATTGACCTGTGCCTTGCTTCCTTACAGCTTCTCTCTTTGAGTACTTTGGGACATCCTCCAGATATAAAGAGATGGATGGAAAGGGCTGTGACTTTGTTGCTTTACAGAAAGGAAATCTGCAGTGCTGGACACACAAGTCTAGTTATGGTAATTGCTTAGGGTGAAACTACTTGGGCCCTTTCTGCAGCTTACTGGATCCTGGTGGCAGCCCACAGGAACCTCCGCAGAGCCTCTCCCAGGAAGGGAGTGTGACAGGAGCACTCCCCTCTGCACTTTCTGCCTCCATGAATGGAGGAAGCGCGATGGTGCCCCCTCTTCCTTCCAGAGCGCAGCCAGGCACTGTCCTGCGCTGGGACAGGAAGTGCAACTATTGTACTTCCAGGATCTCTGCACCTAAGATAAGTGCAGAAAGGTGGCAGGAAGAGTGTGTAATTGCCAGTCAGTGATGGGTAAAACCCATCAATGATTTACTGCATGATCATACTGCCTGGAGATGGGAGAACGATGGGACCTAGATGACATAAGCATTGTCCGAGTCCTGTCCTTCTCCCGTCCCCAATGCAAGACAATGACGTCGTGCAGAAAGGGTCTTTGTATTCAATGTAGCAAAACTACAATGGCTGCTTCTTTCCTTGAGACAATTTCTGAAGTGTAGACTGTTCTCCAGAGATAACCACTCTGAAGTCCTCCAATTCCAAATTGGTGACCCGTTCATGGCACACACAAAAAATGGTTTCACCCACTCCCCAGACTGATGACATCAGAAAATAGTGTTGAATGAAGGTTCCTTAACAACTCTTTAACAACCAGCCACTTCATCTAACATCTATCAGAAAACTGCAATAATACAATAAACACTGGTGTATTGGAATTTTGACTCTTTGAGAAAATTTCCTGGGGCATCAAGCCTGGCATATGTATGAGAGGTCTGTTCACCTTGAAGGGGATCTGTGAATTATCTAGTCCCCCAGCTCTGGTTGGTGATCAGTGAACTAGACCCTGCATAGATGAAGGGCTGCTCACTCTGTAGGGGAACATGTGATCCAGATGTTAAGCTGCAACTTTAATGAGGTAGCACAAACTATGGTGATTAATGATGGGACCTTGGTCCAACACCCTGAGGGCCACTAGTTCCATCTTCCTATTCTATGTTACTGAGGTGACTTAGTTGCTCTCATATCTAGTTTTGCCCCTATTCAAAATTCATATTATCTCCTGTCTTGTCTAATGATATCACTTCTCTCTTTCTCTTTCCTGGTGATTTTCTAACTTGTCATGGTCAGGTAGATTTGCACAGCCCATGAATGTTTCTACTGTGGTTACAGAAATGACACAAATAAGTAATGTGACTTAATTGCTTTTATTGGATTGACTAGGCTGCATCAAAGACACCCATTGCTAAAACCATGAAATCCCCCCATTTATACCACACTGAACTAAACAGCTCTATATGAGTGGGAATGTCTTACTAGTGCATTTTATTGTAATTGCTACTTCAGACTCTGCTCTTCAGTACAAAGGCCTTTTTGGGAAAAAAAACCATACTGATTGCCTGCTTATCTACAACACTTTTATTTGGCACTCATGCTTGCTATCCTTAAGGGATGGTTTTCAAAAGTGAAAAGCTACTATGAGAAAGAAAAGGTTAGAACAGAATTTGAAGTATCACTTAGCTATTTTTGTGACCGTGGTTTTCCAGCTCATAATACTTCTCTCTACAACCCATATTGCCTGTCTTCTAAACACAACAAAAACACACATACCCAGATAAGCACAAGGGACTATGCATGTCATTTCCATGTATTGTGCTTCTTTAATTTTGATGTCTGGAGATTTGACTGGTGTCAAATGTTATGAAACAATTCTTTTCTGTTGGTTAAACCAAAAATGGGAAATGCGCAGCAGATGTTGTGAGAGTGCTGTTCCTACAGTCTGTCACCATTGTCTATGTGGCTAAGGATGCTAGGAGTCACCATCCAACAGCGTCTGAAAGATTGCATGATTCCCAACACTCCTCCATGAGAATTCATACTATACCATGCATATGAGCATTGACTTCCTGTGTACACGTTAATGACCTTTCTCCACTCCAAAACCTGAATTTGAAGGTTGCCTGAGGCAAAATTTGAGACTGATTGAAAGGTTGTACGCTAGTACTTCTTAGGGAAGGCAACAACAATTTATTAACAATAGCTATACCTCCATCTTTCAGCACTCAGTTAATTGACTTGACCATCACTCTTAAACTTTTCTCTTGACATGAGTGGTTGCCTTGATTCTAAATAGTTCTTTCATCTTTACTGAGCATGAAGCTCTGTTGCCCAATCTTTCCTGAACTGGGCATTATCAAACATTTTAGACTATGACTCTAGAGATCAGGGCTTGAATCCCCACTTGGCCACGGAAAGCATTGGGTGACTTTGGACGAGTAGCTTTCTCTCAGCCTCAGAGGAGGGAATGGGAACTCCCCCCAAACAAATCTTGGCAAGAAAGCTCTATGATAGATTTGCCTTAGGGTCACCATATGTCAGAAGTTACCTGAACGCACACAGCAACAATGTTTAAAATCCCTAGCTCTAGTCTGATGTGGTTCAATTATATATTTCAGATTTTCATTGCAATCACTCTCTTCTAATGTTCACCTTCAGATATTTGTTAAACTGCCAATAATTATATTGGCAGCTGGATCAGGAAAAATAAATTTTGGTTTCAATGGTGCCAAGCTCTTTCTATTTCCTGGATGACCTCGATTCTCAGAGAGGAATGACAAAATATAAAAGTTTCTTGCAAAGTGTTACATGTCTCTTTGTGAATCTCTCTCTCTCTCTCTCTCTCTCTCTTTGTGTTTGAATAAGAGAGAGACAGATGAAGGAAGAGAGTGACAGACAGGAAGAGTTAGTGGCAGCTTCAAGCTTCCTAACATATAATTTGTGATCTATCAGCTTGTTCTGTTCCTAGAAGTATAGAGAAAGGGCTCTTTCCTTCTGCTTCTATGGTCTGGTCCACCATTCCCCAATATGGTACCTTCCAGATGTGCTGAATTACACAACATCATCTCCAGCCAGTTGTAGTGTGACACATCTACAAAAGGCACCAGGTTTAGAAAGGCCAAGTTTAACCATTCATGGAGAATTATGAGCAGATGAATGTTCAAATATTTCTGATAGGACTGAATCCATTTGCTAGTCCCAACTAGAATAGACCTATTCAGTTAACTGTTAAATTGACTTCATGTAAATCTTCTTCATTTAATGGATCTATTGTAGTGGGTAATGTTGCAGACCAATATGTTTTTGACAGAGTTTAGAGCATATGAGGAGTGAAAAAGAAATATAATGGGGAAAGGGTTGCATGGTAACGCTGGGAATGTTTTTCTTGCTTGCTCATTTGCTTGTTTTTACAATTCCCCAGTTTCAGGTCACCTATGAGTAGTAGGGCTGATAGTAGTAATAATAGTTATATTTATAATTCACCTCTCTGCCTGCCAATATTAATACCTACGAAAGGCTTAGGAAAACTGTAATTTTTCCTATTAAGCATTTTATTCTAAAACTTTTAAAATTTGGCAGGAATAAAGTCAACCTAATTTCACTGATGAAGGTTTTCAAGAGTCAAGGTGCTTCTACACAAAAGACCCTGCACATGTGTCCATCTACCTTGACTTTCTTAGTGGTGGGATATACAACAGAAATTCTGACGAACATCCCAGATTTCATGAGGAGTCTTACAGGAGGAGGTCGTTTTCAGGATCCTGGAAATCAGCAGATTCTTATAAGACGCCACAAATCCATTCATCTCTCTGCCAAGTAAAGTATGTGTCTCTGTTCTATGGAGATATTCTAAACATGTTCTGTTGGATATCCCAAGCCATGGGTTGCTTAGCTGAAAGATGAATTTGCATTCTTGGTCTTCTGGCAAAGCATATCAACTTTTCAAAATATGCCAAATGAATTAACTGTAGCCCGGTTTAGATGTTCAAACAGGGTATAAACAGCTCTGTACATAATGGTGTGAGGGATTTATGCTGGCTGGCTGTACCTGTGACTTCCAACCCATTCATGAAACTTCGGAGCTGTGGTTTATAAATTCAACCCACCCCTTAAGATATTCTGGCTGCTGTTCAGCTCCTCTTTTCTGTTGTCTTCTTTTACCAATGAACTCAACTATTTCCTTCAGTTACTCAGTATGTACTGTCTGAAAGAAAGAAAGAAAGAAAGAAAGAAAGAAAGAAAGAAAGAAAGAAAGAAAGAAAGAAAGATCTTGAGACAAATTAAAAGAAGCTATTTTTTAAAAAAATGAATCTAAACTCTACAATAAAAACCTTGCTTTGAAATGTCAAGGTACATTTCTCATCAAAGAAATGGCATACTAACATTTCAATGGCTGTTCTTCACACATATAGGAAATATTGTTGCAGTCTCAGCTCAAGGAGAATGGGAAGAAAGGGGGGAAATAAAGGGGAGTTCCTCCCCAGTAACCCCTTGTGTCTCATACTTTCCCCTTAATTTGTCTCGATACTATCTTTCTAAGTGGTAACTCATAGCCAAGGCTTTTATATCCTATTAGCCACATTAAAAAAAAATAATAATAAAAAATAAATGGAGAACAAGACTCTCATGTGATCCTCATGCAAGACTCGCATGCCCCCAAAGACTATAAACAAACATGCTCTGTGCCAAGGATATGCAAAGAGAAAGAAAATGTCGTTCTCCTGAAATTTCATTTTTCCTTCCTGTTTGAAACAGTATTATTTTTGGCTCAGAGTTTCTAGTCATTCCTCTGTATATGGATGGATATATTGATGTTCATGTAACTGAGCTCCATTCTCAGAGGATTCCATAGACAAACATGCAGATGCTTGTCCTTCAGCTTCATTTTTCCCACTTGCTTCATTTTCTTTGTTTCTTATTTTTAATAGACAGGACGAATGCAGTTATATTTGGAATATGTGTGTGTGTGGGGGGGGGGAGCCTGAAGCAACTTGCTGCAATTCTGAGGTGACAGACTTTGTGGAAGATGGTCAGGTTGGAGGAATAGTGCTGTTTCTAGAAAGAGGGGCAGTGGAGTGTAACCTTGCCAGGAGGCCAAGCTCTTGAAGCTAGCCCTTGAAATCCTTGCTTCATAATGTCAAATGCATGGGTAGTAACACAGAGTTTTCAATGAAGCTGTTGTGGGTTCAGTTCTTGAAACTCAAGAGAAGACTGTGAAAGATGCCTTTGTGAAATTTTAAGGAGCTGCAGCACATTTTTCTCAACACTATTGAGTTAGATGAGCCAACAGTATAAGTAGCATATTCCAATTACTTGACATTGGATAACTTCATAGGTACTTTTCATTGTTATCACTTTACTAATTCTAGGGCCATTTCTGTACTACACTATTATAGTGCTATTATTCCACTGTCAACATCCTGTGGAATTCTGGGGTTTGTAGTTTACAGATGCCAAAGAGCTCTCTGGCTGAGAATTCTGGCCCCTCCCTAAACTGCAAACCTCAGGATTCTATAGGATGTTGAAAGTGGAATAATAGCACTATAACAATGTAGTGCAAAAATGGCCTAGGACTCCTTATTTTTGGTGGTGAAGGCAGATACTGGGACTAAAACCTAGAAGAAATAGCATTCTTAAGAGTCACTAAATGGATTGTTACTACATTGCACACGTTAGGACGTCCAAAGGTGGTAAAAGGCCAAAGACAGCCAAGAGGTTGCTTGGCTAGTCTATGTTTTAAAAAAAACATTTTCTATAGATGCTGATTTAGAAAAGTGTGGAGCCTACCCAATGCTGTTGCTTGTTTTTATTCAAACCTTGTGTGCATTTCTCACAATTATTCAAGCTGGCAGCAATTCACTGTTATATTCAAGTCAAGTCAAGCAGCAAATTCAGGAGGTATGTCAAGTCCCAGAATGGAATGCAATACAAGAGTCTCAGGTTAGGCAGTCCTGCTTTATGTATGTTTGACCAGGTTCAGACAGACATGTAATCACCAGATTACAGTTGAAGTTCATATCTGAATGTTCATCTTCTGAGAAATTATTGCATATGAGGTAATTTCAAAATTCTAGTTTATGGTCTGTGATGACTTATTCGTCCATCAAAATGATTCTGTAATCAAATGTCAAACATGAATATGTGGACCAGCCTTCAATTCCTGCAGCATAAGGATGAATTTGAAGTCCCCTTACTTTACTTCCAACCCTATATCCAAGGCTGGAGATGAGAGATGGTGGCAAAGCACTCCAGAATCAGACACAGAAAGAACATCAGAATCTGGCTCAAGTGCACCTCAAAGGAGAGACAATCTTTATAATCTTTCAGTTCTAAGCTAAAGGAGGATTGCTACTTTCCCTGGCGTCTTAATTCTACTGAATTCATTACATTACATTAAATATACTATATTAAATATCAGGGCAACTAAGAGGTCAATACCAAGGTCAGAGGGAACCCTACTATGTAGAGAACTTGCAAAAGAACTTCTTTGCCCATGTTTGAGACCTTGCAAAGAATACATAAGATGAGCTAAGAAGAAGCTGCCCATTGCTACTGGAAAAAAACATGCATAAATACTTGGACAAAATGACTTACCCCTAGTTGAATATTACTACAATCTGTTAAGAAATTGCTGTTCTCCAGCCTTAGGTACTTTGTATCGTAAATTTTGGGAAACATTAATTCCATCTCTAATTAAGGTATGTATATGTTATTTCAAGATATCTTAAACCAAGTTTTTCTGCAGGGTATGCTCCGAATGGCTTTTCCCAAACCAGAGATGCAAGCCAGGAAGATACAGAACATACATAGTTTTCAGCATTGTCTATTAATTTCCAAATTATTTAGGGTGAATTTTGGAAAGGACCTAATAATACACAAAATTTTACTAATTTAGCACAGCTTTTCTCTTTTTACAGGTATGACAAAAGGCTTTTGGGGATGGTTTTGTTTCAGTTAAATGAAACAAGGTTTCTGGTTCTTTGATTGGTTGGTCCACTGCTCCCAAAGTGCTTCTCTGATTGCCAAGCAATAAGAACAGGTTTATGTTAGACCCAAATGGAATGCTTTTAAACAGCTTCACCACTGTACATGTGGGGATTAGAAAAAGTTTAATAAACATGACAATAGCTTGTTGTCTATGGACCAAGTCCTATCTTTAAAACGTTTCCTGGATTCAACCCAAACCAAAACTTTGTATATATGTTTTCCAGGACTAGTTCTAAGTATTTTCAAGTCACTAAGAACAGACTATCCACAGGTCTCATAATTACAACTTGGCTGTTGGACGTAAAATCTGGAGCAGAGCAAAACCACCAGAATGACACAGTAGTTAGAGTGATGAACATTTGTTCAAACCAAGCTAGCTGTGGAATCTATCAGGACAATTAAGATACTGAAAGGTAGCTAATTTTCCTTGACCTCAGTCTCTACTGGAAAAATGAGCTAAAACCTTTTAAAAGATATATGAGAAGAGCTTGGGAGGAGTTGCTCATTACTACTTAGACCCATCCATTGAGTCCTCTCAGAAAAAACAAGGGAAGACCCTGAAGGTGCTACTCTTGAGGGATTTGGAAAACTTCATCAATATAATGACTTCCTCCCCTAAGGAATCATGAAGACTTTGAGGACCCTGGCATTCTCATTTCTCTAAAATAGGATGGTGGTGTTAGTTTTGTATGACTTCTGTTCTAATATACATTTTGGAACAAAATGATGTATAGAGTGCATGCATTTCATTGTTATATGCTTTGTGTTAAAGTAGGCACAATCCACTGAAAGTAAAGTAATACTTATCTAGGACTCTATGGAACCTTCCTCCGAGGAAGCATGCATAAATAGAGTTGTCAGTCTCATTGGAAGACAGCAACTGGGAATTAGCCACAACTAATATTAGTATTAAAGAGCCAGCATGACATAATGGTTTGAGTGTTGGACTATAAACCTGGAAACTAGGGTTTGATTTCCCACTCAGCCATGGAAACCCACTGGGTGACCTTAGGCACATCACACACTCTCAGCCCCAGAACAGGCTCATCTTAGGGCCACCATAAGCTGGAAATGACTTGAAGGCACACAACATTAGGAGTCACTTATTTTACAACCTCACATCTAAACCAGTTGGATTGTGCTCTTTGTATTATAAGTCATATGACATTATTGTGCAACTTTATCATATAATGAGTTTTCCATAGACAACTCATTGGCCTTTCCATGAAGAACATGTTGGACTAGATAGGCCTTTGTTATGATCCAACATGACTCTTCTTATAGTCTTATGACCTTATCTTTCACTGCTGTTTTGCAGATTGTTAAATTGCCTGTAGTTACATTGGAAGTTTAGGGCTCTGAATGCTTGTGAAAATCTGACCACATTTTGTGTGTGTATGTGCTGTCAAATCATTTCTGACTTATGGCTGCCCCAAGGTGAACCTATCTCATGGTTTCTTTGTTTGGAGGGGCTTTGCCTTTGCCTTCCTCAGAGGCTGAGAGAATGTGACTTGCCCAAGCTCTTCCAATGGGTTTCCATGGCTGAGTGGGAATTGAAACCTGGTCTCCAGAATCATAGTCCACAGTTCAAACTATTACACCATGCTGGCTGTTTGGCCACAATTATTCATGTGCTGTTCTGCTCAACAAAATTAATATACATGGCATAGCTGGCGTGGTATCTTTATACATGGCATTTTTATTTCGAGTTGTGTGGTCAGATCTCTCTCTCTCCTTCATAGCCTTCCCAATACACACTCTCTCTTACAATGGCCCTGTTTCCAGATCCTTGCCATGATGTCACAGCTCTGAATTCTCAAATTTTAAGGCAGACACCATGCCTGCCTTGGGGAATGAAGTGGGACTACTGCCCCTAGTCATAATGTTGTACTCAAATCATTTCATTTCATTTATTTAATTTACATCCTGCCTTTCTCCAAGTGTGAGATACAATGCACTGTACAATATTTTTTAAAAACTGTACAATTAAAAATTACTTTTAATAAAAAAGTTGAAACATGATTAAATTAACTTTGATTAAACAACATGTGTTCAAAAGCACAAGTTAAAACAGCATAAAAAGACATCAAAACATAATAAAATAAAAACAGTACCCTCCCCCCCATTAAAAGTTCTATCTGCTGCAACCATATCCCTCCTTAAATTAAAATGTCTTTAACTGGTGAAAGCCAGCAGGGAGGGGGTCAGCTAAACCTCCTGGGGAAGGGAGGTCCACAAGCTGGGAGCAGTCACCAAGAAGGCATTCTCCCCTGTCCTCACTCGAGGTGCATGGGTTGGTGGTCGGACCGAGAGAAAGCCTTTCCCTGCAGATCTTAAAGCGTGGGCAGGCTCAGTTAGAGAATTCATATATGGGCTTTCATATTTAGTCTGGTCTCAAGCCATGTAGGGCTTTAAAGGTCATAGCCAGCACTTTGAATTCTTTGATTTGAAATCATAGCAAACTGATTGAAAACTCCTCAGGGAAAACTTGAATTAAAATTATTGGGCTCAGAAATGTCTACAGATACAGAAATAATCAGAATTAATCAGCATATAGAAATAAGATTATTTTTTCTGTTGCATATCTGTGTGTGTGTGTGTGTGTGTGTGTGTGCGCGTGTGAGAGAGAGAGAGAGAGAGAATTCAGCTCATCAGCATATCTTCAGAATGATTTGTTACCAAAAACCTTGCATTCTTCTTCCCCTCCTCGCTCTGTCTCCTGTGCGCGCGCACACACACACACACACACACACACACACACACGGCTCCCTTTCCGTCTTCTTTTCTCCGTGAGTACAATCCAGGACTTTCTTCAAACAAAAACTATTCATGAGAAAAAAGCCTACTCAGACAGGAAAAAAGTCATCATGTTAGCCTTAACTAGAACCAAAGCCAAGAGCAGATGCTGACTTTTACTTAAAACAGGGAATCGGCTAACAAATAGCACAACTGAAATATGTTAACATCTGATCTTACACAGATTTAAAGTGATAAGAAAAACTCTCTTCCATATGGACTACAGATCAAAACAAAATTCAACAATACAGCAGTAGTTGTTCTTTATCGGAAATCTTTCAGAAGTCATTTTTCAAGAATTTCCTTTTGACTAGACGTATGTTTCCCTGATCATGAATGAAACTGCAAATGCTGAGATTTTAATGAAGGACAAACTGATGGTTAGAATAGAATTGGTGCGTCCCACTCTCTCCCAGAAATTCTCAAGAAAAGAACTACTAAATTTAAAAAAATGCAGGAGAAACTGGAAGATGAAGATGTTGGGATCTTTCACAGTTTTCAAAGAGGCATACAGGATCCTGTCTCATCTGAGAAGAAGTCACCGCTACTATAGCTTCTGCTGCTTGGTACCCCATTCTGCTCCCCCATAATAAGCTCTTCCTGATTATCTTGGAGTGGGCTGGTGGGTTAACCAGAATTTAGGTGAGTGGACAAGTATGTCCATCTAATTGAGCAGCCCTACTTGATCCTCATAGTATCTCTAAGAATAAAGTATTCCATATCACTCAGAAAGCCCATCCATAGTCCTTGTGGATGGTAATATATCCAAGGCACTAAGGTAAAAGATAGTAAGCTCTAGTCTGAGATGGGTATTGATGTGGAAAGATCAGAGGGTGACCATAAGACCAGAATAAGGGAGACCCCATGCTTAAAGAAGTATCATCGATTAAGGAAAATGTTAGAAACCACAGTGTTATTAAGCTCTTAGGAGTCTCAAGAAAAATCAGATTAAGCATTTCCAGAAAATTTTGACCATACTATTGACTAACTGGCACTTTTTATTTAGAACAATCAAAATTCAAAATGTAAGGGAAAGGTTCAACATGAATATTTTCTTCTCAAATACTAGGTGCTTGCCTAGCAATTTTCCATTATGCCTTAATGACTGCTGTGTAATGATTGCCTAATATATATCTAGCATATGTCTATGATTTATGCTATATTGCTGTATGGGTAGATTTTTTCCAAAATTTCTATAAATGACAAGGTGTCTGTTTCGTTTCTGGGTCAGATAGTTCAGTTTTAATGCTGGCATCTGGACTAACATGCCAGTAAATAAACCACAGTCTTTAATTCACTTTCTTGAACAGAAATGGGGGACTAGTTTCCTCTACAGCATTGACAATTGTCTATAATGGGTATTTGCTTGATCAGAAGGGAAAGAACTATTTTCCAACATCCAAGTTTGTATAACCATTGGCCTAAATCAGGATTGGGAAACTAGGAAGAGCCCTTTTTTTTTTGAGGGGCGAGGAGTTTCTAGAGAGCTTGGGAAAGGGGAACTGCTGCCTTTAGAAACAGGTTTGAACTATTCTGGGGGTTAAGATGTGAAACAGAACATTTTTTAAAAAAAAAAATCAGGATGTCTGTGGGCTTGGAGGTCTTCAAGAGGGCTTCACGGACTACTGTTTTGGTATTTCATGTGACCGAAGGATTCCATTTTGCCCACCTCTGGACTGAATGCAACTGTAAACATTCCTGTTGTGGAAATTGGAGAAGGCAATATCTCCTCCTTACCTTACCCCCTGCCCCCCATACACTACCACGACCTCCTTCAAGTGGAAAGGAATTGCAGTCAGTTTTTGGGTCAGTGATAAGCCTGGAGAGGGGAAAGGAAGGAAAGAAGTTCCATCTTGCTGCAGCCATAGCACTAGTGTGACAGTAATGTAGGCTTAATTCATAGATATAGATAGATTCAGGGTACTACATATCTGTTGAATTATCTCAGTGGTTATTCAGAGGAGTGGAATAATAGGCAGAAATGGGAGGGAAGGGATGTAATAATCACAGTGCTGGATCTAGACCTAGTCATCCTTTAAGTGGACTCATTGAAACTCATCCTTTAAGTAGACTCAGTGGGACTTACATTTGCCATAACTAATTTAATTCCCACTGATTTAATTATCTACGCTAAGTATGACTAAGTTTAGGTCCCACTGATATTTTGTTGCAATATGAATATTATCTTTTTCTTTAAAAAAAAAACCTCATGACAATTTTTAAAAGGAAATCACACTGATAAAACACACACACACACACACACACACACACAGTAGAAGAAGAATCATTTGCTTACTGCAGTCTTGGCATTTAGTCTGGTGAGCCTAAATATCAGAAAGACATAGAAAAATTGAATACTTTTCTGAGAACAGCAAAACACATAATTAAGGGACTGATTTATGGAAAAAGGTTATAAGACTTAGACATGGAAAGAGCAACTTTACAAAACAAGCAAGGGGAGGTCAGGAAAGATACAGAAGTATGAGCAATAAGGGCAGCAACATTCAATACAATATGACTGTCTAATCAAATTGTGAGACCTTATTGTCTTTTGCAGTTTTCTCACAGTTCCTTCCTGTGTTAGATTTACTGGCATTGCACCATCCTCAAATTCTTCCACACATGTCCTGTATCCAAAGCACAGATGATACTGAATATTAGCATCCAAATGATTTGATTCCTTGGGTTTTACCATATATGATGCAGTTTTGAATTTCACCTATACATCCCAGCTGCTTCAACATGTCATCAAGTATCTACATTCAATCCTGGACTATATTGGTGCTCTTTTCTCACAGAACATGAGTCACAGATCTGTTCTTGCTTACCGAGAACTCAAAAAAATAGCCCCTGAAATAGTTTTACAATGCTACTCACCAGAAACAGGAGTTCACTTAAAAAAGACCCCTGAAGAAACCAGAATCCAGCCTTGTTGCAAGATCTACTCTAGCAACACAATTGCAAAGGCAATATGGTGTGCTAATGTCACATAACATCAAAGGCCAGTTCATCTGCTCAACTTGCAGTGTGATATATGTGTTTGTCTGCCAGCAGTGTCCTCTTGCATAGGACAAAGAATGAATGTACATGAATCTGTATCAGAAACAATCGTATTGAAGAAAGAAGGAGGAAGAGGAGGCAAAAATTTCAGCTTATTAGGTCCGTCTGGTACAGGTTGTGAGCCGGCTGTCCTAGAGCGAAAGACCTTCCAAGAGAAACTTCAGCATGAACCTGCTCAACTGCAATCTATGCAAAAGTTCAATTCAATTCAATTTTATCTCTAGCTTTTCATTAGTTATGTCATGCTTTGCAATGTTACTATTTTACTTTTTTTTATTATGCAATCCATCCTTAGAATATTTATACTGAAGGGCATCACAGAGTTTTAATATATACTTAAAAACAACATCCTAGTTTCCACCAAGTAGGTCAGCAGTTCCAACCACACAGCCATTTAATAACATGACAAATGGGGAAAACTTTTAAAGGCATAAATGTATGCAGTGATGTTGCCTTCCTCCAGTCAGAGGTAACTGCTCTGAAGAAATTGTCCCAAAATGTTATGCTATGTTCCAGATCACACATAACATGATGCTTTAGTAATTCAAACTTGGAAAATTTCCATTTGCAAATCCTATCATGCTACACAATTTGGAAAGAGGACACAACTTTGGTACAGTCCTCAGTATTGTAAAAGATTGTGTTTGTCATAGTCTTCTGATTTAACAGTCAATTCTCTCATTTGCATTTGTGTGATCCATCATTTGCAAAAAAGGGCTGTCAGGGTTTCAGATATTCATCGTCCCAAGGTGATTCAGGAGACCTGATGTCCCATTTCAAGCATATTATCCTTGGCTCAGAGACACAAAGTGAAAAACCTTGTGGCAGGGGTGGGCATGGGGAAGCCTTTGCCCTACAATAAGAAAAATAATTGGGCTTGTTTCAGCAAAGGGCTCAGGCAGAAATTGCTATCTCCCTTCCTATTCTTTACTGGGTCAAATTTGATATTATTCAACCATCTGTATTTGATCCACATTGAGAAAGTTCGACAGAGGCAAGCAAAAACTGTGCAAAAGGGTACATAATGAATGCAGTGTTTTACATAACAAAAAGTGTCAAAAGTCTTCCAGTAAGGGACTGATACAAGTTGTTTGTCAGGAAAACTTTGCAGAGTTCATTAGAAGGAATTGTTGAAAGGTAGCACTGGGTGGCTGAATATAAAGTACAGGGGTAAAAAAAAAAAAAGAATTTCAGGACCCCTATTTTTGCTTTTTTGCTTTCTGCCGAGCAAGAATCAACTGGAATAAATGTGGCAATGATCAGCAGGGGAACTTCAAAGGCTTCCATTTAAAATAAACATCTGGATGCTGAATTTTGAGGTGCATGAAATGGATATCTATGATGCCAGCTCACAGTTCCAACACACTTTCATCATCACACCCTTCCTGGAAGTGTATCATGTACCATTATGATCAACAGTCTCTGTTATACATATCTGGGACACTTCTATAGAAATATTTCTGGTGCAGAATTTACATCAACAGCACGATCCATGACCTGCATGAAGTGACATTAGTAACAGTAGTCTTTTACAAACTCAGGCAGGTTCTGACAGCAAGGTCTAACAGTCTAGTCCAGTAGTCAATACTGGGTAGGCAACACAGTAACACACAGCCCAGACAGGGCTCATATAAGGATCTGTAATCAAGCTAGGATAAAATAGCCATGCCTTAGCAGTAAGCAAATTAATCCAGACACAGAAATGAACTCAAGGAATCTGGAATCAAGGCAAAAAATGGACAAAAAAGAGAACAAGTGAAGAGAGTTTGACAGTGAAAATAGAATGCAGTCCAAGGTCAGGCACCAGATAAGCAGCCATAATAATTTTCAAGGCTTGACTGATAAAGTTCCAATACAGATGATGTTTCTGTCATTTCCTCCTGCCCAAAACTGCCTATGGATGGAATCTTCTCAGTCAGTTGGTAGAGGAGACCCATTTAATCAATCGTTGAATGATGAGTCAACACCTAGGTAAATCCCTGTATGTACGCAACAGAGTAAAGATGCAGTCACAGCCCTGACTTGGGAGCTGATATATCACCAGGGTGGCTTCCATGACAGAGGTGGAGTGCATCTTCTCTGGGTTTTTGTCCCAATTCGAAAGTCACTATCCAAGATACTGGCCTTACTTGGCACTTCAGCAGCTTAGATAACTAAATCAAAGCTTAGATTAAAACACAGAGTGGATTGATTTCCTGCATTGACATGGAAGCCATCAGCTATCACTGGAAGTGGGACATTTGCTTGTGTGGGTCCCTAAAAAATTTTAAAAAAATATTTGCAACATCTCCACCACCTCCAAAAGACAGCTGAGGACTAATCTGAAAACACAGAGAGACCTAGATTGTGATAAAATCATGGTATCTTCGATTTGGAAGGTACCACAAAGGACATCTAGTCAACTCCCTTGCATGCAGGAAATCATAACTAAAGTATTCCCAAAAGATGCCCATCCACACTCTGTTTAAAGATGGAGAATCCATTACTCTCTGAGGCAATCTACTCCACTGCTGAACAGCATGTAACAATAATAATAAAAAAGGTCTTTCTAAGTTTAGGCAGAATCTCTTTTCTTGTAATTTTAGTTAATTTGTTTTATGTTCTGCTCTGTGGAGTAGCAGGAAACCAGTTTGTTCCATCTTCTACTTGCCATTCCTTCAGATATTTAAAGATAGTTGGCACGGAATCTCTCTTTCTTGTCTTGTCGAAGCTAAACATACTCGACTCTCTGAGTCATTTGTCATAAAATGTAATTTTCAGATCTTCGTTCATCTGAGTTGCCTTTCTCAAGATACATTCCAACTTGTCAATATCTTTCTTGAGCTGTGGTGCCCAGAACGCAATATTCTAGGTGAGATCTGATAGAGTGTTAGCAATACTTTCCTTGATCAGGAAACTTAGCTCTTATTGATGCAGCCCAAAATTCATTGGTTTTTTTGGCTGGATCTCATGCGTAGCTTGTGGTCTACTAAGGCACCTAGATTCATTTCACATGTAACACTTTCAAAGGACACATTTTTCTTGCCTACATATAGTACGTTACATTTATCCCTACTGAAACTCATTTTGTTAGTTTTGCCCCAGTCCTCCAATCTGACAACATAATTTTGAATTCTGATCCTATCTTCTGGGGTATTCACTACCTCCATTAATTTGGTGTCACCTACAAATTTGATAAGTATGCCTTCTATTTCAAGATCAAATTAATTTATAAAGATGTTAAACACTGGATGCAGGACAGAACCCTTATGTATCCCACTAGTCACTTCTCTCTAGAATTAAAAGCAACCACCGGTGAATACTCTCTAGGCTTGCTCTGCCAACCAATTACAAACCCACTGAGTAGCACTACTTGGCCAACATTTTACTAGGTTGTTTGCATGAATATCATAAAGGACCTTGCCAAAGGCCTTATTGAAATCAAGATATGCTACACCTTACAGTATACATTTCATCTACCAGGCTTGTAATTCTACAAGCTGTCAACCAAGAGGACATGGATATTTCCACTCAAAAACCCCATTATTTCCACCTTATTCACATACTCATCTCTCTTGGTTAGGATTAATCCAAAATAGCTGATCCTCTTATTGTTTTCTCAACAATTTGTACAATGAATTGTCTGCAAGGCAATTTTTCGCCCCTTTAATTTTCACCCCAAAAGCTTTTAGCCTCTTTTCCATGCTCAAAATCATGGATCTTCTCATAGGTGTACACATCCGTGACATATAATGCTACTCATCATCTTCTTTTCGGTTTATTTCTTTGGAATAGGCTTTATGTTTCTATTACTACATTCCAATGATAAAAATCATCCCCTCAAGTTTCAGTGATGTCTATTAAATCATATTTTCCTTCCTATGTTAAGCGTTCAAGTTCATTTTGTTTATTTCCCATGCTCTGTCCTTCAGTGTAAAGACATCTAAGACCATGACCATGGGCCATTCTCTCCAGCTGATTACTTATTTTTTTTCTGCCTACTTTTTGACTTTTGTACTATTGGTCCAATTCCTTCTGCATCATTAAGGCTATTGTCCCCAATATTTGGTGTCACCCTGCCCTCTGGATTCCTGTCTCCCTTGCCCATATAGCTCACTTTAAAGCCCTTGTGAACAGTTTGGAAGATTGATAGCAAATATATTCTTTCCAACTGCAGCAAAACGCAACTCATCTCTTGCAGGAATCCTTTCTCATGAAAGCACAGACCATGGGTCAAGGACCAAATCTTTCTTGATGGCACCATATGCAGATCCAGTTATTCATTGCTAGTATTCTTATTCTTCTTCCTGGGCCACATCCTTCAACAGAAAGGAGCAATGAAGGACCTAAGGCCCTTTAGCTTCCTCCCCAGAGCCTTATAGTCCCTTGAAATATGTTGAAGGCTATAACTTGCCATACCATTTGTTCCAATGTGATCAGAAGGAAGGATAAATAGTCACTGGGCTTAATGAAGTGTTTCAACCTCTCTATCATATCATGAATCTTTTCCCTTGGGACACAGTGTATTTCATGAGACATCTTAGGTCACACATCACTGCTTCTGTTCCCTGCAACAGGGAATCACTTACTATTGCCATACATGTTGTCTTCTTCTGAGAATTGACAAAAGCTCTTACATCCATCAAACCCTCCAAGGTGACCTCCACAACTTCAGAGGTGTGAAGTTCTTGTCTCTATTTTTTCCCTCAGAACTGATGATTAAGTAGATAACTTGGCATTGATGATATAGTTCAAGGTCAAGGCATGGTTCCTGGTGGTTCTTCTTCTGTGTGTCACTTTTCCCCAAGTATCTTCCTCATGTTTCAAGACCGCCACCCTGCCTAGAGGCATCCTGCATTTCTTACCCTTCCAGAAGGGTCTGCTCAATTCTCTCAATGAATAAACAAACAAACACTTTTCTTCCCTGATAATTTGAAGGATACATATACGTACCTTAAGCTGGTTGCACCTTCTCCTGCAACAGGGTAATGGCATTATACTTGCTGCAGGTGTAGCACAGCAAACACATTGGCAAGAGAAGAACCATGGCACAGATATTACAGGTTACTGCAACAACTCCATCACCATCCATGTCCATCATCCTATATATTGTATTTGCTGGCATATTCAACGCACTGGCATATAAGAGACACTCCATTTTTCAAGGGGTATTTTTCACGAATTTTTTTTTTTAGTTTCCTGGTGAGGCAAAATGCAGAAAAGAGGAGCAGAATTAAACTGCTGCCCCAGGCTTCCCTCACTTCCTCCCTTCCTGTTTTGCTAGAACCCCCAGCAGAGTCCAAATGTAGAAAAGAGAAGAGGAATGAAAGAGTGCTGCACCAGGTTTCCCCCACTTCCTCCTTTCCTGTTTTGCAAGAACTCCCAACCCAGTCAAAATGCACAGGAGAGGAGGGGAAGGTAAGGAGTGTAAGACCAGGCTTCCTCTACCCCCTCCCTTCCTGTTTTGCCTGGACAGGAAGAACTGCTTTTGCTCCTGCTCCCTTCCCTATGTATTTAGCGTTACTGTATTTGCTGGTGTATAAGATGCACCCCATTTTCAGATGGTATTTTTTAGGGGGGGAAATTGTGTCTTATATGCCAGCAAATACGGTATGTAGTGGCATAACTGTCCAGACTTCCCCCTTAAAGTCCCCCACAAAATGCCACAAATAAGTCTGTTTTTCTCTTCCTGTTTCCTGAGCTCAAGGACGGAGATAGCAGCTATATTAAGGTCGAAGCTGATAGCTCACCCTGTCCACACCCAAGTCAGTCACCCAGCAGAAGACCAACCCCCTTAAGCCATATGTGTGCTGAAAAAAAAAAACACCTGGCCCACAACAACAACCACCACACAAGCCTCCAAACACCACAGGCAAACAATGCTGAACCCCAAAATATATGCTCCCCTTCTTCCTTCTCTTCCAGTAAAGGTTATTTTAGCAATAACAATTTTTTAAAAAGTAATAAGAAACAATTGCTGGTAAAGTGGTTTATTTGGTCATACTGCAGCTCCCTACCTTGCTATCTTTCCTTAACATGATAAAGCAAGCAAGCATTGGTACTCCTTCTCCCAAACAAAAATGAAACTGAGCTGCTATTACTAAAATATCAATCAACTTCAGAACAACCTCCATTTATCTCAGTGACACCTGCACAGGAATTGTGTACGAGTCCTAAGGAGATTAATGGAGAATGACTATTAAGAAAGACCGCAGAGCACAGCAGCACTTGGTAAATTATTTTTTCTGTGTTTACAGTGAGTTGAGAACTATTCATAATGAGTTTCTGCACAGATACAGACTTCCTGGTCTGTGCACTTGCAATAGGGATGTAAAGAATACTCACAAGTTTTACCTCCTCACTGAGAAAACATGTCTTGACACATCAACACTGCTTGTCAAGAAAACGGGCAGCTGTCAAGAGAATTCTTGCATGTTGAAACGTTTTGTGAAGAAACAACGACTGATGTCCTGCACTGGGAGACTCATACGCCTCATAACTACATCTCCATAGCTACATCTTCCAAAGCTGCTGCTAGAAAACCCACCTTGTAAGCCATGCTATCCCCCCCCCCCCCCGCAACACAGCCATTTCCAGGTGTTGGATAGTGAAGTGAGCACTCATGATACATACAGTTATTTTTCATTTAGCTGGATACCTGTACAGACACTTAGAGGTCTCCCTGTGGTATTCCTGCAGATGATGTCCTTTCAGTGCATCCAGCTAAAAGAAAATAGCATAACATATTCCTGTTGATATCCTTACTCTGTCTGACAACTGAAAAATGGCTGTGTCAGAAGAGAAAGAGGGGACATGATAGCCATGTTTAAATATTTGAAGGGATGTCATGTCTAGGAGGGAGCGGGCTTGTTTTCTGCTGCTCCAGAGACTAGGACAAGGAGCAATGGATTCAAGCTGCAGGAAAGGAGATTCCACTTGAACCTCAGGAAGAACTTCCTGACAGTCAGAGCTGTCCGGCAGTGGAATATGCTGCCTCAGAGTGTGGTTGGAGGTTTTTATGCAGAGGCTGGATGGCCATCTGTTGGGAATGCTTTGATGTGTGTTCATGCATAGCAGGTGGTTGGACTGGATGGCCCCTGGGGTCTCTTTCAGCTCTATGATTCTATGATTCTATGAAATGTGACCTAAACAATGACTGAAAAAGTGAGTTGTAATGTTGCAAGGCAGATTTATAATATTGTAACATATTAATAGGATTCCAGCCATGACATATTGTAGACATCTCATGGATTTTTGTGCAAAAAATCTGTGCAAAAAAAGAAAGTGCAAAACAAAAATGTTATCTGTTGAAAACAAGAGGATTTTTTTCTGCAATTTTTTTTTTTTTTTTTTTGACAACTAAAGTCTCAAACACAGAAAATCATCAGAAATATAGGAAAAGTCAGATCTTCCCTGGAAGGAGAAAATTTTTGAAATTATTCTTTCTTGTGTGTAAGAGTGAAATAAGTAAAGATTCACATTCTTAGTTTGCAGAAAAAATAAACAATATACTTCATTAAATAAAGGGCCAAATTTTCTGCTGTGTTGAGGTTACCTACTGTGTACACACTAAATATCTGAGGAAACCTCCTGTCTTAAGTGCCCTAAGGACTGGGTTCTATGACAAAAAGAAAATGTAGATTTTTGATATAATTAAAAACTTGGTGATCAGCCAGGATCTGTGAATGAATGGATTATATTAGCAAATTATTATTTTAAACAGAGTACACTGGCATTGTAATCTTTTGTCAACACACAAAGGCTTTTTGAAAACAAAGCTGGCAGAAAGGATCGAATAAAATGGGGAGGAATTGCATTGTGGGAGGGGACTGGAAAAACATTTGATGGCCATTCAGATCTGGGGTGAAGAAAATGCAGATAGAAGGAAAGTGGAATAATAGCACTATAACAGCGTAGTGTGGAAATGGCCCAGGGTTCTTCTTCTCGTTGAGGCAAAGGAGAATTACTCTCACATCTCCCAGCAGCAGCAGCAACATTGCCAACTGTCCTTCTTTGTTTGCCTCCTTCCATCCCCCTGCTTTCTTTGTTCTCTTCTCCTGGCCTACCATTCAGTCTCTATGGAGAGCAGTCCTGGATACGCCATGCATCTAGCATTAAGTTCCACATAGCTATCCAGATCTCAAAGGCCAGAGTCTGAAGCTATCTTCAGAGACAAGCATTATGAGCAAGGTACTTTAAGGAGATCACCTATATTGGATCCAACAACATAGGCACTCTTGTGTAAGCCTGCTCACAGACCCTGGCTCTGAAACCACCTCAGAACCATGCATTTGGGGCTTTCACAGCTCATAAGAGCCTTAGTCTGTGAAATAGCAATGGCAGTGAAAATGGTAAGAAAATGAAAAGGTTAGTGGTATGATTCCCTCCTTCTATTCCACTGGTTGGTGCACTGGCTATTGGAAGAGTCAGACCTGACTATTCCACTTCCCTTATTCCCTATATAATTCAGTATTAATATGCTAATAATTACATTAGACTAGAACATTGGTCAGCATCTAGTTTTCTATTTATTTCTCTTATTTCTGTGTCAGGGAACATTCAGCATGATGTCTACCCATCAGATACAAGGTGGTACAGTCCATGGTACAATTTTACTCTCTTTGTGCAGAAGCCCTTTGTGTTTGTGTGGCACTGTGGAGGTCAATTTCCTATGGGTTCGTCCCACACAGACCTTTATTGAATGAGTTATTCCTTTCAGGTAACAATAGGACATAAAGAATAATTATGATTTGAGTCTTTTCAAAGGCTGCCACAACAACTTGAGATGAAATTATAGAAAATATGCAGGTCAGGACTAATTCTGCATAAAATTCACACATGGTTATTTTAGGCAGAAAATAGTATATTCTGCACAGGAAACATTATTTCCTACACAGAAAAAAAAGCCATTTTCTACACCAAAAATGCTATAACTGGGAATTTATTCTGTGCAAAATTTACATATGAGTGAAAAAAGCATTTTCTGCACAGAAAATAGCTCTTTCTACAAAGGAAATATGACTGCACGGAGATATCATTTCCTGTGCAGAAAATGCTATTTTCTGCCTAAAACAACCATGTGTGAATTTTACACTGAATTTGTTCCAAATAGCAAATGGGCTTCAAAAGTTGTGTAGTTTTTGAAGAGTCTCTCACAGCAGGAAGACAATTGCTGAAAATATTCTTTGCTGTTGTTTTTTTAATGAGAAATTTAGTGAAGAATCACTTCCCTATTCTTTGCTCATCTGTCTATGTAGAAAACAGATAAAGAGGCATTAATACAAGGAGGTGGTCTTGGTCATGGCCCTTGGTGAGGATTCCATGAGGTCAGCTCCTGAGATCAGCCCTTCACACAAACACTGGGGAGAGACTTCATTTTTCTGATAATATATTGACAGGGAAACAGTATCATAAACTAAACTCAGACTGCAGCACGCCATTATAAATGACCTTTTAGAAGCATAGGGAGGTTGGTAGAGTATTCATTAAAGATTTTGGAAGATCTGAGGACACAGCAAAGCCCAAAAACACCAAGCTCAATTGTCAAGTGAAAGGGGAAAAAAAATATCAAGGTAATAAACTATACCTCACGGATGAACTGTCATCACATTTTGTGTCTTGCTGAATTTTGGGAGACATTTATTTCATCAAAAGAGTCTTCCTCTGATAGGAATGATCAGGATGAGGGCAATAACTGACACTGACAGTTTGTGCTATGCTAATCTTCAAGACTGACGAGCAAGCAAATAGCTGTTTGAAGCCAGACAGGTGATTCCCCCCCTCCCAGACTTGATGTGATAGAGCTATCAAAGTACATCGCTCTCTATCTTTCTCTCTCTCTCCCCATACACACACATGCTGAATCAGGATGGGTCTGGTCTGCAAGTTTGCAAAGCACTGCCCAAAACACCAGAGATATTAGTAATACTGATGTGCACAAAGTGCTTTGTATGTGGAATCTGTAGGCAGCTTCTCCACTAAACTGCAGGAGTAGACGTCATAAAGAAGCACCTTCACGCTATAGCCCGATTTTGTCCATGCAGACATGATGCTGGATCCTTTTTACAGCAACCAATTAAAGAAGTCTTCCTCTTCTAGTTGAACTATGCTTGAACCACAAGGTCCTCCAGGGCTGCCTCTTGTATCCTTAATGTTTTTGAGGCCTAGCTTCCATCTCCTGTGTTCAAGTTTATCCTATAACTCTAGCTTCCTCTGCAGTCTATGGATTTCCTTCCCCCATTTTTTTCTATTGTATATAGTTCAAATCTAATTCTCACCACTGTCTTCTGGTTGTCCTTCAGTCTTAACTTTAGTTTGCTTCTTCACCCTTGCTGCTCTCACGCAGCATTGTGCATGTGTCGTACAGACTTTCTAACAACCAAAACAAAATTCATTTCTGGTTTTAAAATACAGGCATTTGCTAATGTTAAACATTGGGCTGTTGGTGGTGAGAGAGAGCTTAAATATATTTAAAAGTTTTATGTTGAAAGGATTTCTAAGGTACTTTTAAAATCCAACTCTTGGAAGCTTCCCGGACATGTAATTGACTTTGCAGGAGCAGAATAAAGATAATCTGGGGTGCTTAAATGGGTTAAGAGCTACAAAAACCATATGGGGCTACATTTACCATAGGGCTACATTTTACTCAGCCCTTGTCTGCAGACAGGATACTTGTTTGGCATTATTGTTAACTGCTTTCAAATCAATTCTGATTTATGGTGACCCTATAAATGGGAGACCTCCAAGTTCCCCTATCATTAACAGCCTTGCTCAGGTCTTGCAGACTCAGCTTCCTTGATTGAGTATATATATCTGTAATTCAGTCTTCCTCTTTTCCTACTGCCTTCTACCTTACCAAGCATTATTGTCTTTTCGAGTGAGTGATGTCTTCTCAGGATATGTCCAAAGTACAACAGTCTCAGTTTAGTAATCTGGGCTTCTGGGGAGAGTTCAGGCTTGATTGGCTCTAGGCACAACTTATTTGTCCTTTTAGCAGTCCGGGATTTCCATGGAACTCTGCTCCAGCACTACATTTCAAAGAAGTTGATTTTATTCCTATCAGCTTTTTTCACTCTCCGGATTTTACAACCTTACACAGAAACCAAAAAGATGATGGCGTGGATAATCCAGAGTTTGGTATTCAGTGATATATCTTTACACTTGAGGATTTTGTTTAGCTGCCCTTCCAAGTCCTACTCTTCTTCTGATTTCTTCACTGCGATCTCCATGTTGATTAATGATTGAGCTAAGATATAGGAAATCTTTGACTATTTCAATGTCTTGATCATTTGCTTTAAAGTTTTGTAAATAATCTGTGGCCATTATTTTCGAGTGGGCATTGTATTTTGGCATATAAAAGAGAAACTGGGAAGGAAGGAAGGAAGGAAGGAAGGAAGGAAGGAAGGAAGGAAGGAAAACTTCCTTGTAGCAATGATTATCTGCATCGTTATTAGCATTCTTTATTCCTACAGCATTTTCTAAGTAAGCTTTTTTCTTACTGTATTGATCTTCACAACAATTCTTTCTTTTACTTTAAAAAAAAATTGGTTAAACTAGCATTCTTTACCCAGATTCACCAGGGAACATTATGTTTGAACCTAGCTGGGCATCGAAAGTCCAAAGCAAATACTCTGTGCTCAGTACTGTTAACAGCTGTGAATGAAAATGATGTTCATTTCTGAGACTCAGGGCCTTTCCACACTACAGTGTTATTGTGTTATTCTTCCACTTGCAACACCCTGTGGAATACTGGGGTCTGTAGTTTACTGAGGCCAAAGAGCTCTTTGGCTGAGAATGCTAAATGGCTCTCCCTAAACTGCAAAGCCCAGGATTCCATAGGATTTTGAAAGTGGAGTAATAGCACTATAACAGTGTAGTGCAGAAAGGCTCTCAGTCACAGATCTGTTGTCAGTGTCCTATGTGGGAAACTGTGGAAGGGCAGGACTCAACAGACACACAGCCTTGCCTGTGTCCAGCTCCTTGATTTCAGGAGGCAAAGGGACTCAGCTGTTGGCCTCCGTTAAAACTCCTGCAGTGGAATGTGCCATGTGGCATGGAGGCCAATAAAAGAATCATAGAGTTGGAAGAAACCACAGGGGCCATCCAGTTCAACCCCCTGCCATGCAGGAACAGAACACTGAATAGCTCTAAAAGAGTGAAGCTGCAAGGCAGGAGAAGGGCTGTAAGTGCCTGCATTAGACCTGATCTGCAGAAGAATAAAGAGTGGTGAAAAGGGTAGCAGCTGGGCTGAAGCCTTTCTCAGTTGCCTGAATTGGGAGGACATCCAAGAGAGTTGTTTGTTGAAGGGGACTTAGAGGTAGCCAGGAGACAAACCTTTCTACAAATGAGAAAGCCAGCTAAGGTAGCCTGGTAAGGAGTGGACCTGGCATGGCTGATATGAAGCATCCTTTGTGTCTTAGAAGATACCGACTTGTTATTCATTTGTTTGTGTTTTTGCCTGCCTATCCCTGCCTCCTCATCCTGCAACAACTTAAGAGGAAGCCTATATTCTGAAGCCACTGATTTGTACCACTGAAGCTGTGCTGCAGCTGTGCTACCTGAGAGTTTCTCCCAGTTTCTGTCTTATTTCCTGGGTGAGCTCAGGAAGGTGGGGGCACGTGATGTACCCTTTCCCATGGAAGACACAGATTCCATGACAGAAACATATTGTACAGCTGTCCAGAGGCAACAAATCCTGGGGCCTCTTTCTCACTGCATAATTGTATTGCTATGATTTCACGAACTACCACAGCAGCATCCTTAGGAATCTTGGAGTTTGTAGGTCATTGAAGCACTATTACTCCCTCCCAGAGAATTCTAAGTGCCCCTCTGAAACTGAAAATCCTAAGATTCCATAAGATGGAACCATGGCAGTCAAAGTAGAATCACTGTACTATAACTGTGTAGTGTGAAAAGGCTCCCAGTTTCAGTTTCTGACAAACCTGGCCACCTGCCACAGTCTACAATGTCCACTAGGGTTGTAATGCTTTCAAACTATGTTAAGATTTTTGTCTTGCAGACCTGACCTGGATGGTTCAAACAAACTACAGTTAATTGGTTTGCATGTAACAACAAATTATGGTTTCTAAAAAGAGAGAGAGAATTGATATTAACTGGGGTGACTGAAGGGAAACAACCCAAACAGGAAATGTCACTTTTTATGGAACGTAAGTCTTGGAGGTTTCTCACAAACTGTGTGGTACACACACTACCAAAAGCTGACACAAGGAGTTAGAATAGTGAAACTAAACTGGATAAGCATTAATTAGAGTTTAATCATTTCTCCCCTTCTAAGGAGTAAACTCCTATTCATTTCAACAGATTTAGTTTAGGCAAAACTTTTGCGCATCTCAACCATCACAGCTAGGGTTGTAATTCTTCACTAAGTTGCTTCTCAAAGGTAACAACAAATAATTTCAGCAACCTTCTCCCTATACTGAGAAAATCTTCAAAAACCATATAGTTTTTGAAAGCTATTTGCAATTCTTGACTTTTTCTGCTCAAAATTTGCATGTGATTATCTTGTGCAGAAATCAGCATTTTCTGCACAGGAAACAGTGTTTTCTGCATAAAAAATAATGTTCCAATACAGAAATATTAATTCCTGTACAGAAAATGCTGTTTTCTGTACAAAAATACTGTCTTTTATGCAAATCAACATGTGCAAATTTTATGCAGCAACTAATCAGCAGTTATAGTATTTTCTGCACAGGAATGGATATTTCTGTTGAAATATTATTTTCCATGCAGAAAATGTTACTTTCTGCACAAAACAAGAATGTGCCGATTTTGTGCAGAATAAATCCTGAAAGTACAAATATTGTCAGGGTTTATTCTTGTCAGGTTTTCTCAACACTGTGGGGGAAAAAACATGTCTTTCAATCATTTTTTGATATCTTCAAATATTTTTACCATCTCTACTCACAACATCCATCTAATCCTACATCCAGATGATGTTGGACTGTAATTCCAAGCATTCCTTGTCATCAGTTATGTTGGCTTGGATTTATGGAAGTTACAGTCCAACAACTGGAGGGGCATACTTTGTTTAACCTTATATTTAGCCATCTTTGAGAGATGGATAAGTCTGTCAATTTAGATTCATCACAGTTTCTGATTTTTTTCCAGTCCTTTGTTCTTTCACGTTCTGTTTTGCAGATCAGTTGGGAAGTAAAAGTTCCCACAAAAATTTATGTGCAGTTCAATGTGCATTTCCCCTAATGGAGACATTTTTGGATGCATTCATGACTAGTATTCAGGTTCTGGCAAACACTTTCCCCTTATTTAATGCTATTTAGTATGTTTTACCACTAATAAACACATTTTTGTGTGTTTATCTAAAGGGATGTCATGTAGAAGATGGAATGAGCTTGTTTCCTTTTGCTCCAGAGACTAAAAGAAAAACAAATGGATTCAAATTACAAGAAAAGAGATTCCACTTCAATATTAGGAAGTGCTTTTTTACTGTAAGAATTGTTTCATGTTGGAATATACTGCATCAGAGAGTAGTGGAAAGTCCTTTTTTGGAAGTCTTTAAGCAAAGGTTGGATGGAAATCTTTTAGAATTGCTTTAGTTGTATATTCCTGCATGGTAGGGGTTGAACTAAATGACCTTGGCCATTCATTCCAGCTCTAAGTTTCTATGATTCTACACACATACACAAACACACACAGAGAGAGAGAGAGGCTGGAGAATTCTGTCACAAAATTCTGAGAACTGTGAATAGTAAAGGATAGCTGTAATTCATGCACAGAGTCCAGAAACATGTGAATTTATTGTTTGTAGCAGAGGGTAAACTGAAGTAAATTCTCATCATCTTTTCCCTGAAAGTTTCCAATGTTATAACGTTATACCTGCAGCTGATTCTACTATTTAATAAAAAAAAAATGAACTGACAATAACTGTGTGCCATTCAGTCTTGGGGTAATCTTGTACACTTAAGGGCCAATTCTGAACATTTCTGCATGACAGCAAGTCTCATTGTACTCAGTGGCACTTACATCTGAGTAGCCATGCAAAAACCTTGTTCTGATAATGATTCTTTTTATTTGCATCATTTCCAACCATTCAGTACAGAAAATCTTTCATATCAAGAGAACCTGGTGTGAAGAGAGTGGGGAGGGGAATTTCTGAAGAGGCTGAAATGATGTATTGTTTTTCATGCAGTTTTCTATGCATCTTCCCATCACTCTGGAGCATAATGATACAGGTTAATACACAAGGATAATTAAACTTGCATTTATATGCATGATGAAGACAACAGTTGTGACAAATAGCTTAAAAACCCAGGAAAGTGATAGCACTACAAAGCTGTCTATTCCCATTCTGTTCAGCAATGAGAGATGGAGAGTGAGTAAGCAAGCGAACAAGGAGGTGAGTAAGAGAACTGTTTTCTTAGTAACCTGTAGGATAAATGAAGCTCTTACAGCTTTACAAATACTCATCCAGAGTTTTATGTCTGAGAACAGTTTAGTGTGGAGATTGTTTCCTTTCCACTGAAAGGAAAACCTGGGAATATTAAATATTTGAGGATGCCATTTTCTTTTTTTAAAATAATATTTTTATTAAAATAAAAATAAGACTCAACTTATTAATGTACATGTTACATTCATATACATAGTGTGTCTCGCAAGTTCCTTATTTTTACATACTTTGAATGGTTACTTTTGTCTTGATTGCTATGTTACATTCATATCAATAGCAATAAATGTATTGAGTAGCCAATATAACAAAAACGTCAGTTCAAAAAACAGAATAAGGCATTTATCAGTGTCTCCATGTATTTATATTTATATTACAGATTATTAATATATCCCACAACTCCCCTACTTCCCTTCTATAAAATCTATGGGTGTTTCTATATCTGTTATTCCCCCTTTGCTTAATGTATTAATACTGATATATCGCTATTGATTCCCACTTACTCTTCCTTTTTCTTCCCTCTCTCTCTCTCTCTCTCTCTCTCTCTCTCTCTCTTTGGTCTTAATCTGTACAATCTAAGCTTGAGGGCACAATTTTCAAAATGGTGAATTTCAGAAAGAACTTGGAAAATGACTTTTCATAAGACACATTCTACTTCCCTGCTTGCTGAATGGCAGGACAGGGAAGTATTTGGTCTCAAGCTGCATGATGGATGGAGCAGAAGATGGCATTTCAAGAGCAAGTCTGAGGCAGGCCTTGGCCCAAGCTTCACATAGGCCAGTCAATGGCAAGGTGCATCCTTACAGAACATCATACCCATGGGTAGCTAAGTTGGAATTTTGGGGTGCTCACTCCTTAATTGACCTTGAGATGGGACTTATTTCCATTTACACTGTGTGGTTGCAGGAGATAGTGGCATATTTGAAACATGATCTACTTACTAACTTCCCTAAGTAGATTATTATGGGAAAAATCTGAACCTGGAAAGTTAGTCTTGAAAGTGATTAAATTCAATAACTCAGTGCAGGGTTGAAGTGGTGGTTGTTTGGAAAAATAATTGGTTGCTGTTACAAATTGCCTTGTGAGGAAAGTGAATCATTGTTCAATAAGCTGAATGTCATTTTTTGTTATTTTTTCATTACTTTCTTTGGAAAAAAGAATATTAGGATTGATAAAAGACTAGGATAACACTTGAAAATTTTCCCAAAAAATGCTTTTCAGGATGCCTACAGACCTCCTGAAAAGGTAACTAGATAAATTTGTTACCAAGTTGTACACTCCCCACTTCATGATATGGTTTAATTGGCAAAATATTTAATTGGCATGAAATATAAATTATATCCTGCTATGACTGGGAGCTTGCTGGCAAAGAGGAACTGGCTGCACTCATGTGTTGCAAAACTAGGTCAGATTGGGACCTCAGGGCATGGCTAAGTCACACTCAGGTAAACTGAGGACAGTGGACTTGCAGATGTCCCTCAACAACTCAACCTTTAGAAACAATAGTGACTGAAACTGCTTCCATTGAATGACTGTCTTCAACCTTCAACCTTTCTCCATAGAAACTCTCCTTTTGTCCCCTCACTTGTCCCACCATTAAGAAGCTATCACAATTCCCATCAGTCCTTTGCTACCTAATCCTAAAACCATTAGCTTGTTCCAGACCCCATTGTCCACTCTGCCAATTCAATTGTCTACTCTGCCAGAGAGTCATTAACACCTTTCCCCTCAGGGTGGAAAAAGAATATTTAAACCCTGGGTCTGAGCCAGATAGCTCATAATACTTTTGACATACTGGCCGTCACTCTGCCACTCTGATTCTCATTCTGGTACTACGCTTGGATGCTTTGTTTGAGCCACAGCACCTCATCTCTTCAATTTTGGTTTGGTAAATATTACCCACATTGCCCTAAACTCTCTCTATCCAAACCTTTCCTCCCTTTCCCTTCAGTTAGCCTTGTGTGATTGAGAAACTGCCTGGACCTTGTATGTGTACAATTGTTAATTCCCTCCAATAAAACAAACAAGCTTATTTTTGAATCTCCAGCTTGTTTTTATCTGCTTGAATATCAGCATACACAAGTGTAAAAGATCCTGTAAGGTTACCTCCCTCTCATGGACCTCCTCCTTGAGCTAATATTCTCCACTATGTCATGGAGGCACTTGCATTGCAGGTGGACCTCTGAGGCACCCATGTTTTGGGGTAACAAAGTGTTACTGCCATTGCTAGCCCGAGCTCGTGGGATGTTAAGATATCATTTGACATCAATAATTCGGCCTTCTATACCCATTCCTCTCCACGTGCCTGTGAGGCCCCCGGACAAGCACGCACACAGGCTCGGCCGATAATCGCTGTAATATTCCAAACAAATGCAGGCAGGCCAGAAATGGCTGACTCGCAGCTTCAGGAGACCTCAAGGCAAGTACCTCAATTATGTATGCACGCAACTTTCAAAAGATCCTCTGCCCCACGCTGGCAGCTCGATGATCGGACTATACAACGCTCAAGCACTCTGCATTTGCATTCTGGCTACTCTATTGACAATTTGGCTATAACTCAATCATTCAAATACTGACCTTTCGGAGGCTTTGTCTCCAGCCCCAAACTCATTGTTTTCCCCAAGTACGAACTAGCCTGTGGCCACAATCTTCCCTATAAGAAACCCTGACTTTGAGCGCTTCCTCAGATCGCTCTTGGCTTCCATCCTGCCTTGCTGTCGCTTTGTCCAGCAAGCCTTCCCCTCAGCTCCACGTGCTGAGATCCACGCTCCCCAGCTTCTCCGCTTCTAACCGGGATTCAGGACAGGTATAGTATCTCCCATACCAAACCTCCTCTCAAAATCCCTCTAACCGCTCCTACCTTTATTTCTTTAGTTTCTTGCGTAAGTGTGTTGTATACATTGGTTTGATTGTGCTTAAATAAAACAATTATTAATTTCAACATCTGTCTCATCCTTGACTCGGCCTGACCTCGTAGACATAGGGTTCAAGATCTCGCTACATTACCCTGCCTCTCACATTGCCAACTTGTGCTCTGTGCTAATTCCCTCCCCATTGTTTGCACGCATTTAGGTGTCCCTCCTGGGACCCCCAGAAATCAGGGTAACAAAAGTACCTACAAAAATTTCTTATTATATCATGGGCGGAATTGTAACTTTCCCACTCATTATGTTACTTTGGAAATGTGATTTCATTATACTCTATTTGCAAAGAACTTCTTAATAGAAGGCCCTGAGTTCACCTATTGAACTAGATCCTCTCTACAATACTAATAGTAGTCAGTGTTCCGGTCTAGCTAGCTAGATATATATAGGGTCACAATGAGCTCCCTTGATAAGCTTTTAGGTGAGTTGATCCTGGCTAGTTCTCCCTTCAGATATTCATGCCTTAGGTCATAGGCACCTTGAAACATGTTGGATGAAATGGTACAATGCATAGAAGACACAAAGAAATAGACCATAGTTCATTATTTTTTCTCAGAAACATATCAGTGGTACCAGTGCCTTATAGGCATTTTTAAAAGCAAGGGGAAACATTATCTTGCACCTTTTCACAACTAACATTGTATATCACAGCTCTGATATCATCTGACTGGTATTTTTTAAAATCTTTTATGAGCTATAGCTTTCCAATCATGACATCAATTTCGCCAGCCAGCACTGGTTTTCTGACCATTAGCGATATAATTTAATCAGGGACAAAACCTTGCGTAATTAAAGGATGACATGGCTGAAGTATTTAAATTACCTAAGAATTATTTTAAAATTAAGCAGGGCGATTTATTTGAGGCTATTGGTTAGACTACAACTAGAAGGTATAAATTAGGAAGAAAGAAAAGGGTTCTCAAGAAGAGTTTAAGGAACTGATTTCCAGACTGTGGAGAAGTATCTCTCTGAAAGAAGCAGTGAAAAAGCTAAGCACACTGAACAGACAGCAAGTTGTATCTCCTCCTTCCTCTCTTCCTCCTCCTTTAATAATTATAATAGTAGCAAATGGTTGGATGCCATGCATGGACAAGTGAAAACTTTAAAGGTAAAGGTTGTAATGGACAACTACAGACTTTTATATCTGTTGTTTTCCTGGCTTCAAAGCTATAAATAGAATAGAAATTGTTGTTTCATGCGAAGTCAATTCCTTTATCACAACCTCCTACTATTATACCCTAGTGGTATATCCTACTAGTATAACCTACTAATATATCAATCCTATACGACATGTATTTATTTGTTATTTAAGTTTTAAGAAAATATACCCAAACTCATCAGCTTTGCCCTCAGGGTTGTTTACAATTAATACTTTTTAAATTAACCTCTTCTCTTTAGAACTTTCATAAAACCCTGGATTAATTGACTAGTTTAAAGTATTTTGGAGTGTCAGAATAGTTAAATTGGTGTGTGCGTGTGTGTGTGTGTGTGTGTGTGTGTAACTGTAATATTTTATAATTATAATATTTTATAGATTTTATGTGCTGTGCTTTGTCATCCTTTGCTCTTTCTTTTCTTCTTCTCTCTGTCTCTCCTTCTTTCTTTTAATGTTGGGAAAAGGACTCAGCTGACCAAGGTGCAAATCCCTACTCAACTATGGAAATCCATTGGGTGGCCTTAGACAAGTCCCATCCTCTCAGTGTGAGAAAGCAACGGCAACCCCCACACCCTCAGATAAACCTTGTCAAGAAAACCTTATATTTTTTAACTAAACCATTATGTTGGTGTTGAGTTGAAGGCACACAGTAAAAACAGCAAAAAGATGGGATGGGTGTCCTGATGTTGTTGGTGATTTTCAGATTTGTAGCTGATTTAATTGATGGACAGGATAATCTGTGGGGCTGGGAAAGAAAGAATCCAAGGCTGAGGATATTATTGTTGTTGTTGTTGTTGTTATTAATTTGAATTTCTATGCTTCCTTTTCTCCCGAGATGGGACTCAAGGTGGCTCCCAAAAGGTTAAAAAAGCATTACATACGTAAAAACAATTAAAACTTTAAAAGACATGTAAAATTATAAAACAATAGATTTTTTTAAAAAATAATAAGTAAAAAGTCTCCAGCTCACCCATTAAATGTCTGCTTAGAAAGAAATGTCTTTGCCTACCTACAAAAGGAAAGCAGGGAAGGGGCCAGCTTAGCCTCCCATGGGAGCAGCCACCGAGAAGCCTCTCTCCCGCGTCCTTACCAGGTGAGTTTAGGATGGTGGCAGGACCAAGAGAAAGCTTTCCCCTGTGGATCTAAGGACTCTAGTGGATTCATAAAGGGAGATAGGGTTTTTCAATGAAATTCCAAGCCAAATTGGCCTTGTATCAGCAGAGAAGAAGGGAAGGAAGGGGAGGTGAAGGGAAAGTAAATATGCTGTGGCTATGGCTTGAATACTTCCAGAAGTATCTCAAGGAGTAGATCCAGGAGATCTAGCCTCATAAATTGATCCTTCACTGTGCTCTCAGCATGCCCATTATTCTGTTTCTACCACTGGATCACTAAGAAATTTCTTGTCAAGGCAGTAACAATGAAGTGACAAGATTGGCAAAAGTTCATACACATACAATGAAGAGTCTTGTGAGAGGGGTCTCCTTTTTTCATTGAATTTCCTCTCTGTGGGGAGAGAGGGAGAGCCATTCTGCTCTATTGTCCCTAGTTCACCTTCACAGGGATCAAATGCAAGCATGAATAAGGCATCAGAAGTGGGTAGGGCTTGTCACTGGAACCCATACTGTACATACAGCTACAGAGTGAGGTAACCAGGCCTTCAGTCTAGAACATTTATCTAACCAGTAAATGTGTCCTAGGTAGTAAAGTGTAAGTAGTAAAGTGTCCTAGGTAGTAAAGTGATCTACTCCAAGAAAAGTGAGAAGAGCTCTTTTTTCCTGGACAGCTAAAGTCATTACTGGCTCTAGTTTTCTTCTTTGTCTTCTGCTTGGTGGCTTCTTATGAATCAGATATGACACAACAGAAAAATTGTACATTCAGAGCCCTTTACCATGGATGAAATTTCTCAACAGTTCATGCAATTTGTGCACAAATTTCTGAAAATTTGTGAAATTGGAACAGAGCTTGGAAAAGTTACTTTTTGGACTACAATTCCCAGAATCTCCAGATCCAAACAGGTAACTCTATCAAGCTCTTAACTAGATTAATTATGCTTCCCCACTTCCGTTTAATGGACTTGCAGCTCCAATTTATTCCACTGGAGTCGGCGTCTCACATTTTTATTCCCTGCTCTGGTGGGTTAACACTTTTTATTATTAGTTTCTTACCTGATAATGTACAGTTCCACTATTTTTCATTCCCTTTAATTCTCATGAGTTCAGGTTATATAAAAGCACTGAATCTTTCATCTCCTTCCACATCACTGAGTATGCAGGAGGATTATACGGTTTACTTATTGTGTGCAAATTGTGTGAATAGACTGACATATTTTGGCTCAAATTAAAATTTGACATTAGGGACTAGCTATGAAAAAAAACCTACATAAATAAAGAAATAATAAAATAAATCTCAGGAAATTATCAGAACTGTTACTTGGTGTGCTCTCTTTTTCATAAAGGCAGATGTGATGAGATTTAAGATTAATTATGTTCTCAGCACTTGCTGATCTGTGCTAAAAATAATCAACATGATTCCTAGGGTACTGTTCTGTTTGTGCGTGTAACCTAAAATATTGAAGCTTATATTATTGAAGCTTGCAAATACTTACATCTCTTCATTTTAAATGTATTTTGTCCACTCTGATCTCTTGCCACCATACAAATGCTGTCTTTGCCACTTTCCAGCCACCTGTTTATTAATATTAGAGCTTAGAAAGTTCTTTTCTCAGGCTACAACTGCTAATATCCTGTAACCACCATAGCTAAGACGTTCTAGGATTTGTAGCCCTAAAAAGTTACTCTTCCAAATTCTGATTTGGAGCCACCCATATTTCCTGCCTTTATACCCCACCTTTAAGTAATATTGCTAGGGGAGATTTGAAATTTTGATTATTAGACATAACCAGTTGGCCAAGACAGAAATCAAGCAGGCTGTATTACTGGAAGCAGAAGAAGCTCTATTCTCTCTTTGTCAAAACAAAATCAGGAGCGGACTGTGGCAAAGAGCACAAACTGTTGACATGAATGAGACCCCCCAAGTCACCTTATCATCAACAGCCCTGCTCAGGTCTTGGAGATTCAGGACTATGGCTTGATGGAATCTATCCACCTATAACACTGTTTTCTTCTTTTCCTCCTGCCTTCTACCTTACCAGGTATTATTGACTTTTCTAGTGAGTCACACCTTCCCATGACATGTACAAAGTGTGACAGTTTCAATTTAGACATCTTGGTTTCTAGGGAGAGTTCAGGCTTGACTTGCTCTAAGACTCATTTATTTGTCTTTTTAGTAAACTATGGCATCCATAGAACTCTTCTCCAGCACCACATTTCAAAGTTCTTCTGCACCACATTACAAAAGGAGTTGATTTTCTCCCTGTAAGCTTTCTCCACTGTCCTGCTTTCACAACCAAGGTTAGAAACTGGAAATATGATGGCATAGGAGATCCTAACTTTAGTATTCAATTATGTATCTCGACACTTCAGGATCTTGTCTAGATCCTTCATAACTGCCTTTCCAAATCCTACTCTTCTAGTTTCTTGACTCTAGCCTCCATTCTGATTAATGACTGAGCCAAGGTATGGATAATGTTAAAGTATTTCAATGTCTTCATTGCCTACTTTAAGGTTATGTGAGTCATCTGGGGTCCTTATTTTTGTTTTCTTAATCTTCAGATGTAAACCTCCCTTTGAACTTTCTGCCTTGACTTTCTTCAGTAATTGTTCCAAGTCTTTGTTATTTTCTGCTAGTAGTATGGTGTCATCTGCATATCTTAAGGTTTCTTCTTCTAATTTTGACATCTCCTTCCTCTAAGTCTAATCCTACTTTAAATATATGTTCAGCATTCAGGGTAAATAGAGAGAGTGATAAAACGCATGCTTGCCTCACTTTCTTGCCAATTGGAAACCATTCCATTTCTCGGTATTTTGTCTTGATGGTAGGCTCTTGTCCTGAGTACAGGTTAGGCATAAAGAGAACCAAAAGTTGTGATAAAGCCATTTATTTAAGAGTTATCTCCAATTTTTCATGATCTGCATAGTCAAAGGCTTTGCACAGGATGATTTTTTCTTCTGCAATACTTTGATGTGCTCCATTATCCAACATGTGTTTGCAAAATGATCCTTAGTGCCTCTTCCTTTCCAAAACCCAGCATGGACACCTGGCATTTTTCATTTCACATACAGTAAAAGTTTTTGTTATAGAAATTTTGAGCATCACTTTGCTTGCATGGAAGATTAACGCAATGGTCTTCTGGTTACTATAGAACTCCCTTTCTTGGGGATTGGAATATATGTTGACATTTTCCAATCTGTGTGCCATTGTTTTGTTTCCCATTTTTTGCTGACAGATTTTAGTTTTAGTTAGAACTCAAGTAGATTTTGTTTCTGTAGCTTGAAGCAGCTCTGGTGGTATGCTGGTATGTTCTTGGTGATTTATTTCTCCCAGATGCTCTAAGCACAGCTTCCACTTCACTTTCTAAAATTGTAGATTTATTTTCAAATGGTTCTTTCTTGAATGTCATCCATTCTGTTATCTTTTCATCTTGTTCATATCATCTCTTTGGTCATCTTTTCATCTCAGTATATTGTTTCCATCATCCTTTTATTTTGACTTTGTCAAGTAATGTGTTCTCTTGTTAGTCCTAGCTCACCTTCACTCTTGGTTTGAATTTCCCTTTGATTTCTCATATGGTGTCTTGTTTTTCTTTTTATTGTCATCTCCTATTTCTCTGCACTGATTATTGTAGTAGTTCCCCTTTCGTCAGCTTGCATTTTGGTACAATGGTTGGTTTAGTGTTCTTCTTTCCTTTTTGATATTAGCAGTTCATGTTCTGTGCCACAATCTGCTCCTGATCTTGTCTTTGCAGAGACAATGGAACTTTTGTATCTTCTGCTTTGAAATATGTTGTCTATTTGATTCCTATATTGGGCATCAGGTGATGTCCATGTATACAGTCATCTCTTTGCTTTCTTGAAGAATGTGTCTGTGATGAACAATTGACCTTACTAAATTCAATCAGTAGCTCTCTTGCTTCATTTCTTGATCCTAGGCCAAGTATTGCTACAAGCTTTTATTCTGTCCTCTTTACTATTTTTTTATTCCTATCACCTTCAGTTACCAAGTTCTATTTTGGTGTGCGATCACTTTCCCCTAGACTCCAGCACAGATTCTTTCTATTTTCTTTCTTCTGACTGATGGGTGTTCCTTGATATCTTATTGATACAATTCAGTCAGACTTTGTATACTATCCTTTGACTGCTTTCCCTACATCTCTCCTCACTATTAATGTAATCTCATTTCTTCTTAGATTTTCATTTCCTGAGTAAAACACTGTGTAACTTTCTGGCTCAAAATGTCCCATTCCTGTCCACTTTAGTTTGTTTACCTCAAGTACTGCAATGTTTATACATTCTGTTTCTTACTTTATTAGGTCCTGATTCATGTTTCTCAAATTCCATGTTCGTATACTATGCATTGCACAGCTTCTGACTTTCTTTACACCTCTTAGCATGTCAACAGATGGTTCCCCTTTCAGCTTGAGCCCAGTTGTTTCATTAGCCATAACACTGCTTGTAGTTGTCCTTTGCTTTCCCCCAGTAGCTCTTTGAGTGTCATCTGACCTGGGAGTGTCATCTTCTGTCACTATCTCTTGTTTCATTTTCGGTTGTTCCATCATAGGGTTTTCATAATAAAAGACATTCAAGAAAAGTTTACCATGCTTCCTTATGTGCAGTACTAACTGAGTTTTAGCTATGGTGCCACTGATGTTGTCTCTGAGAGATCTTCTGCCAGTGTCAGTCGCAACACTGCTGCTGCTGCTGCTGCTGCTGCTGCTGCCCAGTAACTGTTTGGCACATTTGGTCTGTCTCCTCAACAAAAGCTTATTTGATATGGAAGACCCTGTTACCGGGCCGTATACCCCCATATGGTTTAATTGGTAAAATATGATTTAATGAGCAAGGTATATTAATTGGTATTGATGTAAAATGTACCCTGATGTGACTGTATGGCCAAGCCAGACAAGAGGAAGATGCTGTCTGAACACAAGCACAACAAAGTAGGCCAGAGATCACCTCTAGGTTTAACTAGGCCATAGTCAAAAAATCACCAAATATCTCCAGAGATAATAGCCTTAAACCAAGTTATAATGACTCTGCTTTTGGACAATAGCAATGGGGAAGTTCCCACCAAACCAATGATTGTTTCAGATGTTTTTCTCACCAACCTGTGCATTTCTCCATTGTCCCCACACCTGTCCAAAAATTACAGAGCTATTATAACACCCATTTTGTCACCTAACACTAAGATCATTAGCCCAGTCTGGACTCCATTGTCCATTCTGTGAACTCCACTGTTTACATGGCCAGAGAACCAGTCACACCTTTGCCCTCCAGGCAAAAATCATGTATAAAACCCCCTGATTTTGAGCAGTTAGATGCAGTATTTCACTTGCTCATAGCCACACTGTCACTAAGATTCCCAAACTGTCCTTAGGCATGAGTCTAAATCACATTACTGTTTCTTTGCTGCTCTCTGGATCAGTAAATATTACCCTCATCGCCCTTGAAACCTCCCTATCAACATTTTTTTCCTTTCTCCTTCAGCTAGCCTTTTGTGAGTGTGTGAGTGTTTGCTTCTCATCTGTGATTGTTAATTCCACAAATAATAACACATTTTAATCCATTTTTGAATTTGGCTGGTTTCTCCCTCAGAGACCTCATAAACACTGGTGCAAAGATCTGCTATGTTACCCTCCTCTTTAAGGCCTCCTGATTTGAGCTAATAATTTGCCACCTTTACATGGAAATATTGGCATTGCGGGTGGATACCTGAGTCACCCACATTTTGGGGTAACAACCCTACCATTAGCACTTCTGTGATTAGCATAGCCTCTTGCCTCACAGCTGCACACAATCCCACCACTGTGAAAAAGGTAGTGCCAATGGTGGATACACCTCTTTTATGCCCACCATTCATTTCTAAAGTTTGCATTTAAGATTTAAAAAGAAAAATACAAAGAAAAAAAAACTTTGTTCATTTGAGATGTGGCTCACATAGAATGCACACCTTTGGGAAAAATGTCCAGAAAGGTGCTTTATCAAGTGGTATAAGTCATAGTTTAAGTTGTGCCTTTAAAATGTGTGTAAATAACCCATGTATTTGGAAAAGGAAATGCACACGGGACAATATACAAATTTCCTTGGGAGATATTTCATAGTCTGATGGAAACTCAAGGTGATGCAAGTGCATCACTAGAAAAATTAGAAACTGAACAAGATAGAGCTAGACAGATTTCCCTTCCCTAGAGGATGAGATAAGGGGCCCTTCATGAACAAATTCTGCTCTGAGACTCCCTCCCAATTTTAACAAATTATCATCTCTTCTAGCTATTTCATGAGTAGCCTGGAGAAAAAAAAGGTTAAGGATCCTCCATACTCTCATAAGTCAAATAAAGATATGAAAATCTTTCACACTCAATTTAGTTGCATTTCTCTGAATTCCATTTACATTTTCTTCTCATCCTTGTTTTGTATGGGATTGCATGACTTCAGTTTTCCTCCTCCACTGAAGTTCATATACATTCCAATGCATTTTTCCTAGTATATATGTCTATTTATCCGTCTTATTTGCTGCACATATTATCCCCATTGACTAATAGGGTGTTTGTGGGTATTATTTTTAAAATTTGCATTTTTAGCCAGTCTCCTTTTAAAACATGTGCATTGTTTTGTGCACACTTTATTTCTCCAGAATACCCCACAAAGTTTGAAAATGTATGAATTCTTTGTGTGAGATGTGTTTCTTCATGCAGGGAAGGGAGAAAGTTAATAGGGACAAACTTGTCTCCTTCTCAGATAATTTGATATGGCAAAACTGGAAACACTCCCATTTTTCTAGAAACTTTTAAAAAAATGAAAAAATGGATTATGGAATATCTTCTTATGGAATGATGAATAAAATGCTTATAACAACAATATATTGTCTCCAAATAATTTCTTAAAAAACCTGTATAAGAGATAATGTTTGTAATGTAACACATCATTACAATTTGTGGTCTCAGTTTCCTTTCTCTCAGTTCTTTCTGTGGGAATGACTGCATTATGTCTGCTTGTCACTGCAGAGAACTTTTGGAGACAAAATATTTTTCTCTGCTCTACTTTCACTAATGATTTCCTCAGGGTTCCTCCCCCCCCCCCTTCAAACTGGTAAAAACATAGTTTATAGTTCAGTTGTTCCTTACAGTTCAGGATCTTGTAGATCCATTAGTCACAAAAAATAAAAGGTTAAAATTGTTAAAATCAATTTGTAATTACATTGTGAATGAATAAATAATTATTTTTCTGTCAAGCAAGTTGTTTATAATTCATTTTATGTTTTTAAACTAACAAAATTGATTTCAATCTAGAAAAGGGGTTAATTTGCATTTGCCAATTGTTCTGAAAATTTCTATCTCACTCCAAAAACCTGTCCCTCTCATGGCTTCAAAATTTCTGGCAGTTTTGCATCTTTACTCAGAACACTAAAACCCACATTAATTCATTGGAGAAAATGTTTTGAGTTCCAGGAGAAATAAAAAGAACTAGTTCTTCATGTAGCTCAAAGTTAAACTCACTACCACAAGACTTTTTTTAAATGTCTGCCATTGCTGAATATTTTTCAAGGGGGATTCAATCAATTTACCAAAGATGAGTCTCTAGGCATTTGCAACATCTGCATGCTTATATTCAGTGATAGTCAGATTGCAAGTTTAGGCACAACATATTTATGTTATTTCCTGTTTGTTTATGTTCACATTTGTTCACACACAGTGTCTTCTTACATCATCTAGCTTTTCCTTTGTTCTCGGGGGCCTCGTCAGCTTTCACACCACTCTCTCTCCCTGCCTGCCCTCCATGAAGCATGTGTGATAAGAGCTCTTGCAAGGCAAGATGCTCCAACTCTTCTGATAACATGTAGTACTCTTTCTTTTTTACCTTGTTGATGAACCTGTTTTGATTATGCACAAGGATTTGTGAGTAAAAATACTTTTATATATCTTAAGAAGAAGACTAAGTTTGATTTCTTTCTGTGCTAAATCTTGTGCGTGGGATGGAGTGGGCTGGGGAGCTGTTCAGCTTCTGCTTAACATGTCAGATGCTCTGAATGAGAGATCTACTACAGTCTCATATTTCCCTATAGGGCTCACCAAGGACAACTATTCAGGATGGCAACATATCACCTCCAATATCAAAGGAGGGATGTCTATGTATATAATTTTCCAGGGAGCACAAGACTGAGGATGCAGTTGCACTCAATTCTTACTGGTGGGCTTCCCTTAGGCATTTGATTTGCCAATATATGAACAGAATGTTGGATTACTGAAGCCTTTGGTTTGATCCAACATGGCTCTTAGGTTCTTAGGCATATATTAGTGAAAGATAACTGCATGAGTTTTATCAGGTGAAAAGGGCTACTTTCACTGACACTGTCAAATCCAACAACAGCAGTTTGTTCCTTCTGCATATTCAAGGATAGAATTAGAATTCTGCAAAAAAAAAATTTCTGTGAAAGTGAATTTCTGTCAAAGTGAAGACCAAGGACTCAGTTTGCAATGTGTTTTACCTATTGAATGAAAGGGAGCAATGGAAGAGTGACCAGAAGAAATTAAGTCTGAGCTGGATTGATTTGTCTCTCCCAACCACTGTTTTGTGTTTTCAATTCCTCCCACTCAGTGACAGGGCTGAATTTCTGATGTAGTTGTTTGCTCGTTCTCAACCATTACTGAGGGAATGGAGCACTCTGTTTTAACTCATTGTGACAAGTGTGCTCGTGATGTTTACATCTTCATAATTGTTTGTTTTGACAATGAGCAGCTAAGAGTGGGTAAAGGGGAGGGGGGGGTCATGATTAAAGAAACTCTGTTCAGTTGTCCTTCCATCTCTCAAATGTTAAAACAAAGCTAGTGAAACCTAGCAGAGTGCTCTTGAACAAGACCAAGAAAATAGAATAGAATAATTATGATAATTTCCAAAACAGACAGTATATGCATTAGCTATGGAAAGACTCTTTGAAAATATTTGAAAATGGTCCAAAAATAAATCCTGCCAAAAATAATGCTGGACTGACAAGAATTTTCATAGACTTGGACTTATTTTACACACAATTGACACTTTTTTTGGCACAGAAAACAACATTTTTTCCATTGTTTTCACAGAAAATGCTGTTTTCAGCAAAAACAACTCCATGTAAATTTGATGCAGAATAGGTTTTGAACTTCCAGTAGTTTTCAAAAACAACAAAGTGAGAAAAAAATTGCTAAAATTCTTCATTGTTTCCTCTGAGAAGAAAGTTAGCCAAGAATACCTAAGGTACATCTATTTTATGAAAGAAAAATTAAGTAAAACCATCAGATTCCCAGACTTGCAAATGAAATAGAAGTCTACTTAAATGATCTAATTGTTTCATCGATTTTAAAATTTTAGAGCCATTGTGGTTTTACATTGCTAACAATTCTAAACTCCCTACCAGTGGATTTTAGCCCATCCAAGAGGATACTAATGTGTATGAAAGCTTCAAAGATCTCCAAATAATGAAACATTGGAATTTTGAAAATTTGCACATTCTGGTGCCCTTTTAGTTGACCCAATAAGGGCATTAAAGCAGTGCGAATGGGGTAGAGACCAGGCATCACGTGACCCTGAAGTTGGCTACAATGACATGTTTGACAAGACCAGAAGTGACAGTATGTCACTTCTGGTTTTGTTTTCAGTTGATTTTCAGTGAGGGTTGTGTTTTAGCATCATGGGGCACTGTCAGAGAGTTCAAAATTGCCATGTTGTTGTGGGCAAAAAAAATTTTTTTTAAACAACAACAACTACTTTATAGGGGCAGAAAACTTCAGGGTCTCCAGTGGAGCTTCAGGGGTGACAAGATGGGATCATAGGGGCAGAACAGGATGATGAGTAATATTTTACTGGATTCAAGGCTCCCAGAGTTGAAGTACAGGAATGTTTTCATTAGCACTGATGACAACAAGGGAATCTCGGGGACGTTCAGAAGAAATGTTCCTATTTTATATTTTCTTTTAGAAATTTTAATAAAAATATTTAAAAAAAGATAAGGGAATTGAAGGGGAGACAGATGTCGTTATCTCTGAGGACAATTGCAAACCTCACAGTAGATAGCAAAATATGCTTATAAGTTCTCCCTGTTGTATCGACAAAATATTTGGTTTTGACTTGACCTTGAATAGGAAATTAAGACTCTTTAGATTTACCAATGATCTGATCCAGTTGCAAAGGAAGAATACTAGAACTGTTTTATTGAAGTGGATCAATCAAACACTGTGCTCTTTCACTTCCTCCATTGCCTTTTGCATCTCATCTGAGGGCTATGGCTATAAGCGACTGTCACCATTACTGCCCACATCACAAAATTTACAAGTACGCCAGCACCAAATATTCATTTCCTTTCCCTGCCTGGTTTCTTAAGGCAATGAAGAAGCATTTACCCTCTGTGATGTCACAAAGCCAAATGTGGTTTGATAGAGTAGTGTCCTCACATTCACTCTGTGATCCCTGATTGGCTTGACTCAAGTCACAAAGAAGAAAAAATTCTCAATGGCAGGGAAAGAATGGAGCCAATTCAGCTTCCCAGTGCATTAGTGAACAAACTGTTGAAAAAAAATTGAAGAAGTAGATTTCAGGGAACTTTTCAGGTTACCCAAGAGACTCCTTTTCACATCAAACACATACACCTGTGAACATTTGGCAAAATCCTAATATGTATCAGCCCATGTTTCAAAGTTTTTAGCAGAAGTAGAGAATGCATTATAAGATCTCCAAACTCCCAACTGAAATGTGCATAGCCTTTCCTGATCAAAGGAGCAGGGAGCTAACTGCCATCCCCTTTCCTGTCGACAGTCATGGAGCATTAGACCCCAATGCCTCAGTATTGTTTTATTGACTGAAGATGACATATGTGCAAAGAAATTATAGGATTTTACAGCAACATTAGTGTGTTACATTTGGCCAGAAGTGGAAGGAAGCACATGTACATTTGGAACACTTCTAAATCTCAAGGCTCCACTAGGATAATACTTCAGCACACTTTTTTAGCTTCTCTCTATAACTCTTTATGATGATTACCTTGGAGAAGGATCGGGTTTTGTTTTTCCTGCAAAATGGAAACACTTGACCTGCAAGTGATGAGGTTTTAGAAGTGCCCAGCCAGCCTCTCTCTACCTGCTGTCTGCTCACTGTCTCCAGTGCTGCTGAGCCATCTGACAAATTTGTAGTTTACACCAGAGAATGACACAATCTCTTCTGACAGGCTACAAACACTAATGGATTTCTCTCCCCCTTACACAGGGAAATTAAATAGTGTCTCTTTCCCCATCAGGAAAAGCTGACAACATCTGCATAGGAAAACAGGCCAGACAAGGACACTAAGGTGTCAAACATTTGCAAAGGTTTACATGTTAGAACTTTCTCCACAGGATCCCCGGCAGATGCCAATAGAATTTAGTGGACATGCCATAATTCTTGACATTTGCAGCTTGATGAACATAGCATAATGGACAAGCCAGGGGAAAGGAATCCAATAACCAGACTGTTGCTTCCTTTGTATTATCAATACATGTATTGCAACCTCCTCCCTCTCACCCCAAACACACAAATTACATCTCTGCAGCCTGCGGTATTGTGTGGCCCATGTGAGTCAAACCAAGAAAAAGTGTTTAACAAAAGGCCTTAGAGCTATCTAGATGGCTGACTCAATTAGACTTCCCGCCTTCCATGTAATAGCTTGGATAGGCCATACCATCATCTGCCTGGTCGATTTTAGAGAGGGATGAGTATTTGTTCAACAAGTCAAATGGTATCAGCTGATGAGATGTGCTTGTTTTGTAGACAGAAATTCATCCAGCAAAGACTTGTTAAAGGGATAACTTTGTCAGATGCAAAGGTAAATCACTAAGGCAAGCTAGTTTCATTAAAGGAAAGGCAGATGGCAGATGTTTTGTAACTGCATTTCAGGGAGTTGTTAAAGGTTTTAAGAGCCCTGAAGATTAACTCATCAGCCTCAAGGAAAAGAGGGAAAAGCAAAAGCTTTCCAGTTTCTTAAAACAACACAGTTACAGATGAAATGCTTGATAACCATTAGCAGATTAGACTATTGCCCACTTGATCTGGATCTAATAGCAGACACACGTGGCTAATCCAGTGAATGAGTGATATCTGGAAAATAAATGAGATTATATGCCCCTGATAAGGTACTGTAGGAGCCAAGAACTTCTCCTTCCCTCTGAGACCTGATTAAAGAAGGCATTTAGAATTTATTTTGAATGAAACAGTAACATCATGAATATGTGTTTGTTTTCCAGCCTATCTCTATATCTACAAATAAACTGAATGAATCAGTACACAATAGAATAAAAATCTAGGGCCAATAAACATGATACTCATTTATGCTGCCCTCTCTTTTTTAGTTCATTGTGGATTGATTTTCCCTCTCAGTGGGCATCTGCTTACATTTTAAAAATTCACCCGATAATATTCACAGCTTTATGTCCTCTTAATTTGCTCTTCAATCCATGAACACACCTAGTTAGTTTTACCCACACTGATAACATATCTTCTTTGTGAAGTGAAACCACATTCTTGTACACTCTGTGCCCCAAGAATAAATCTTCCAAGAACAGATTATAAAGGACAGTGTAGCACAAGTAGTAAGTAAACCTCTCTCTGCTGTGACCCTATCTCTCTCTCTTTTTTTATTTAGAGGGCAGGATAAGCTGCTGTCTGACAGTATACTGGCTTCCAAAACTAGCATGGCCAAAACCTTAGGTATGTGTAGGAATGTAGTCTAGATGGCAGACTGTCCTCAAAAAATTCTCAGGAAAGAGTAATGAACAGAAGAACAGAATCTTCCAGAAAATGATTTAAAAAAAAAAAAGTTGAGGGAACAAAGGCAATGCACAGGTTAGCTACTGGAAGTTGTCCCAGAGAAGACAGGAGTAGAGGGAGAATGACAACTAAGGTGGCAACAAGCCCAAATAGGTTTTAGTGTACTGCTTCAGCTTTTGGCAGCAAAAGCAAGTGTTCATGGAAAACTGGCAAGGTATATATAATTTTTTTCCTGATGATCCATCACGAATCTCAACCAGGAAAGCGGGGGGGGGGGGGCTTCTCTAGCTGTGGCAAGGCTTTGTTAGATGGAGACCATCTGTAGAGAAAGGATCTTCCTCTGCTGTGGCAAGGCTCAAAGCCAGGAGTTCTAGCAGCAGTCAACTTGTTTCAACTTAACCTCCCATAGCCTAGCATCACCAAGGACCTCTGACATTCAAGCCTGGGCAGCACGATAGGGTTTTCAAAATCCAGGGGCTGGTTGAATATTCAGGGATCTGGAGCCAGCATGGTGTACTACTCTGGGCATTGAACTATGATTCTGGAGAACAGGGTTCAAATTCCCACTCAGCCATGGAAACCTATTGGGTAACCTTGGGCAAGCCATACTCTTTGGCAAGTCAAAGAGAAAGGCAAATTCCCTTTGAACGAATTCTGCCAAGAAAACCCCGTGGTAGATTCATCTCAGTGGGGGTCATAGGTTGGAAGAAACTTGAAGATGCATCCAAACAACATAGTTAAAACTCTTGGCAAAGAAGGAATATAGAAGACTAAGATGGTACAGAAAGATGATTTCTATGTGAACAAGAGATCATTCTTAACAAATGGAAGTGGTCTTGGTGGCTCTTCTGCATTCAAGGTTTGTAGTAACCAATTGATCGGTGACCTAGTCTTTTTCTTGACTGGATAGAAAATGGATATTATGTGTGAGTAAATCCAAGTGTTCCCAGGAGAGTTTGTCAACTAAACTTTCTAGGTGAAATGGAGACCTTTGAGTCAAGCAGATAGTTTGGAGACTGCACAATGGACACAAACTGTTGCTTTCTAATAATGCTCATTTCCTTTCATATTTCAGTTTAAATATCTCTTGTTCCTTTATACGTTTAACCATTGGAGATGCTACACTGGCCTGCATGAACCTTAAACATGTGTCTCAGAGAAAGCATCTTTCACCCCATCCTCCTCCTACTTATTTTTTTTTCCTGCTTTCTCAGTGAGCTTCCCACATTTCCATTTCATAGGACTGGAGCTGCCATAAGACGACATTGGTTCTAAAGACATATAAAATGTGAACTTCAGACTTTGCTTTGTCTGAGCTTTCATGCCAACCTCATTTGTTTTATAGCCATGTATGGAGTGAGATTAGATTATGTTACTCAACAGGGTCTCTTTCAACTTTTGTTTTTTCCTATTGAGCAGTTCACCCAACCATACAGGAAGTACTAATCCCATATATGGCTGCCCTATCATTGCCTCATTGACTTTCCATTCCACTTTAGCTGTCAACCGAAGATGTATTCTCTCTCTTACCTATCTGTAGCTTTATTTCCTATGTGCACATGCATACTCACACACACACGCACACATAGAGCAATTTCAAGGTCAAAATCCGTCTACATAGAATCATAGAATCATAGAAATGTAGAGTTGGAAGAGACCACACGGGCCATCCAGTCCAACCCCCTGCCATGCAGGAACACCCTCAAAGCACTCCCGACAGATGGCCATCCAGCCTCTGCTTAAAAATCTCCAAAGAAGGAGACTCCACCACACTCTGAGGCAGCCTATTCCACTGCCGGACAGCCCTGACTGTCAGGAAGTTCTTCCTGAGGTTCAGGTGGAATCTCCTTTCCTGCAGCTTGAATCCATTGCTCCTTGTCCTGGTCTCTGGAGCAGCAGAAAACAAGCCCTCTCCTTCCTCTACATGGCATCCCTTCAAATATTTAAACATGACTATCATGTCCCCTCTTAACCTTCTCTTCTGCAGACTGAACATACCCAGCTCTCTAAGTCTATCCTCATAGGGCATGGCTTCCAGGCCTCTCACCATTTTGGTCTCCCTCCTCTGGACCTGCTCCAGCCTGACCATGTCCTTCTTGAATTGGGGTGCCCAGAACGGGACACAGTATTCAAGATCTAACCAAGGCAGAGTAGAGTGGTACCAGTACCTCCCTTGATCTAGACACCATACTCCTATTGATGCAGCCAAGAATTGCATTGGCTTTCTTGGCTGCCACATCACACTGTTGACTCATGTTCAGCTTGTGGTCTATTAAAACTCCTAGATCCCTTTCACACATACTGCTCTCCGGCCACGTGTCCCCCATCCTATATTTCTGTATTCCATTTTTTCTACCTAAGTGTAGGACCTTACACTTCTCTCTGTTGAATTTCATTTTGTTAGCTTTGGCCCAGCTCTCCAATCTATCCAGGTCATTTTGAATTTTGATCCTGTCCTCTGGCGTATTAGCAGAGGACTCCCAATTTGGTGTCATCTGCAAATTTGATGAGCATGCCCTCTATTCCTTCATCCAAGTCATTGATGAAGATATTGAACAGCACTGGGCCCAGGACAGAACCCTGTGGCACCCCACTAGTCACTTCTCTCCAGGATGAAAAGCAGCCATTCGTGATCACCCTTTGGGTTCAGTCGGTCAACCAATTACAAATCCAACTAACAGTAGCCCTGTCCAGCCCACATTTTACTAGCTTATTTGCAAGAATGTCATGTGGAACTTTGTCAAAGGCCTTACTGAAATCGAGATATGCTACATCCACAGCATTCCCTTCATCTATCAAGCTAGTAACTCTATCATAAAAAGAGATAAGATTAGTCTGGCATGCCTTATTTTAGAGAAATCTATGTTGACTTCTCGTGATTACCGCGTTGCTTTCTAAGCTACTTATCAACAGTTATAGCCCTTTCAAAGGAAGACTTAAGATGCTGCCCCAATCTAGCTTAACCTCTCCCTCTCCCTCCTTCTTTGCCTTCTGTTGCCAGAGTCTTTCTTTTGTTCCCTACTTTTCCCCTATTAGCTTCATGCACAGCACCCTCAGAATTCAGAGGGTGTCCATTCCTGTATATTTACTTTGATGTGGGAACTAAAGTGTACAAAGAAGCTGACAAGGTAGCATAAAATAATTGTCAGTTATTCAGTATACCACAGAGCTTCTACTGGCCAGTTGCTTTTGTATATTGAACTGCTGCCTACCCCTGTCCCTCAAGCTGCCCTTATATTATCAATGAACAAGAGCACATTGATGAGGTAGCCTTAGCCACCTTACAAGTCCTCTTTTCCCTGTCAGCACTGAGTGCATTTCCATTTGCTGGTACTGGAGAATGCTGCCACATTCACTTGCTATTTTGGCCTGTAAAAGAAGTAGCAATAATCACATTCAGTGGCTTAGGTCACTGCTCTGCTGTGGAATTCTTCTTTGTCAGTGTGGTCTAACCTAGCTGGGAATGTTTCTCCAGGTCTCTAGGCCTCCTCTTCATCACCACTGGAAAGAAACATGACATAGCTCTGAGATATAAAGGCCACATCTTAACTGAACAGAAAGACCTGTAATGAGTTGCACTGAGATGAACTAAAAAATCTCTATAATTTTAGAAAGTGGTAAGGAGGTTCTCCCTCTATGTCAGGGGCCGAGACGTGCGTGGCTACGGCTGACTGGAACAGACTCAAGGTCTGGGCCAAAGGACAGGCACTAGTTCAGGAAGCCAAGGGTCAGGGCACAACAAGAGTCCAAGGCAGCAGTCCTTTAGGTAGCCAGAGTTCACAGGCCAGAGGCAAGAAGCAGGTCCAGGAGACAGGCAGGAGGTCAGAGCACAATGAGAGTTCAAGGCAACAGGAGCTTTCCAGGCAACAGACATACACAGGGCCAGAGGCAAAAGGCAGGTCCAAGAAACAGGCAGAAGGTCAAGGCACAACAAGGGTTCAAGGCAGTAGAAGCCTGCCAGGCAACAAGAGTCCACAGGGCCAGAGGCAGGTCTGGAAAACAGGCAGGGGTCCAAGTCCAGGAGTCAGAAATCAGCAGGGTCAGAAACACTGGAGAGTCAAGAGAGGTACAGACAGCACTGAAGACTGTGTTACTGTGGGAAAGGCTGCAGAGTAACCCCAGCCCTTATCTAGCTGGCAGTTGGCTGCTCCAGCTGCTCTGATCAGAGCAGCTGGCTGGATCTAGGTACTGGGCAGGATCCTGCAAGGACTTAGCCACAGACCAGAACCCTTACACTCTATCTCCTAACTATAGCTGAAATACTATCCTATCACAGATTTCCTGTTCACCATAAGGCTGAGCTGCATGTGTGTGACTACTTCACACCACCTTGACTAATGTTTGGATAAAGCCTCCAAGGGCAACTCAAACAATTGGAGCTGCTTAGTAATGAGAGGTCAGTTGATAGCCCTCTTTTAGGATGTTCACCAGCTAACTTGTCTTACCGCCATTGCTGTCCAATTTTATGGCAGTCATTTTCAAGGGAAGAGGGACTGGAACTCAAATAGCCAAACAAAGAATATATCAAACTTGTTCATGGTAAAGTAGAATTGAATGGGCAAAGGAAAGGTGAATTCTACAGGCAATTGAGGGAACTCATCTCAAAATATCTACTCAAATCACCTTACCCCATACTTTTAATGAGTGATTGAGTTGGCACACTTCTTTTGAGCGTAATGATGAGTGGAAACCTATTTATAAAGGTTCATCCTCTCTTTGATGAGCTGTCCTGGCAAGTGTCAGGTTATAAAAGGAACAATTTTCAGTCTAAAGTGTTGGGAAATATTAAAATTGAGAGATTGGTAGGTCTCCCAACCAGCAGAGCATTTAGTAAATGCACAAATGGAAGTTGAACAGATTACCAGCCCCACTTCAATCACTCCACCCCAGACACACTTAATTTAGCTCAAAATAAACACAAACAGTTTGGTTAAAAGTATATAAAAAGGATTTACTCACATAATCTTGTGCATAGTTTACACAGGTTCAAATTCTTGAAGAAAGGCAAAAAAAAAAATTAAGCAGTCATATGCTTATAGGGAAGCATGCTTGCTGGAGGATCAGAGAGCACATGTTTGCAGAGAAGCAGAAGAACAAAAAAGAGAAGAGTAGAAGAAGGGGAAGTGGGTGTTGACCAAACAACAGAAAGTTTACTCTAGGCAGTCACCTCTATGCCTACAATAAACATGCAAACTAACTAGCCAGTTAATTAAGCATGCAAATGTTGCCACTCCGAATATAAAGTTTATTGCATTTCTTTGAATCCAGCTACCTTTTCATCTCATACTTTGACCATACAACATTAGGAGACTTTGCTTTTAATTCCTGTGTGATAATGTGTTCAGCATTTTTCTATATACCTGTTTCCTAAGAGACGGATTTTGTTATGCATCCTTTCCAACTGACACACTTTTTTTCTACACATTTTTCCCATTGACTGAAGCATCTTTACATGTATTTTTCAGTTGTGTATATTTTTAGCCATGTACACATTGGCCAACATCCTTCATCAGGGTTGCATCATGTAAATTTCCACATGTGGAGTTACATATTGCCTCCTCCACACAATCTATATGTTGATGGGCAATGTTGTAGAACTGACTGCAAACCTCAGTGCATAAGTGAATGCACAACTAAATGCAGAGGTGCATCTGCCCCTGAATACACATCTCCATGCGCAGCTGCATGTGCATGCATATATGCATGAACTGATGGCACAACATGCACAACTCCATTTCCACAACCACAAATTCAATGCAGACAAATGTCAAGTTACTTCTGCAGGGGAAGTTATGGAAGTATAAAACAACAACAGGATTCTGGACATAGGTTTGTATATATTTTGGTTTTCACATGATCAGATGTCCCAGGTGAGGGGTCTCAGAAGGAAAAAATGGGCACTTACACTGAAAAGCACAATGTCAACAAAATTCTATCACTAATGTCAGCACACCAGAGTGTCTACCCACATGTTGCCCACAACAACCTTAAGGTGAGAAGAGGGAGAAAATAGTTATGAATTTTCTTGCTTTCTTTAAGCTGGAAATATTATGGAACAAAGCAGTGTGTGGCTACTGAGCTACCCCCCCTCCCTCCACTGGCACATGAATAGAGAAGAAAGCAGGGAAGGTCTAAAATAGTAAAACATCTTTTTTGACTTAAGTGAATGAAAAAAGGAAAATACACAGCAAGAATTCAGGAAAAAAAGAAAGAAATGAAAATCACAAGCATATTTACGTGGGAAGCTGAATAAACTGAATGCCTCTGAATTACATTTTGTTCACTCAATGAAAACATATTTCTCCGTTTTCTGCTGTGTTGTGTATTATGCCATTATTGCACACTATACACATTGCTGTGGAAATCTGTAGATGTTACATTTTCATTTGGAGAAAGAGAAGTGGTAGGATTAAAAACTGCCAGGTCTTTTTCTGTGTGCAGTCAACACAATACTAAAGGGGTATTCATTCTGTATTTCTTGCCCACCAGAGCAGAAACAAATACAGTTATTTCCATTTGTTCAACAAAAATCCCAGAGTGTTCCCCTTTCAAACACGTTAATGCTTGTGTTTAGCCCAATGAAGAACGCCCATTAACTTGTTTTGTCTCATTTGCCTTGGTTTTGCTACAGATATCCTGCTGGGCTGAAATTATAACAAGGCTGTTTTGTAAAAGATTATTTAAAAGATTTAAAATTGCCTTTCATGGAAAGGCTGCCTTCTTAATATAATTGGTGCTGTATTATGTTAAGAATTGCTGTGGCATCTTACAGTAACTGTTGTAATTGGAGGAATGTTAAAAATTTAGTGACAGAATGTTGACATTTGGATCTGAAAAACTGACAATGAGGCAAATATTTGAAAGTAGGTGTCCATTGTTCCACACATTTGGAGGCAGAATGTATTTATTTTACCAACTTATATACAGGTTCCAGTAGCTGAGTTGATATCTTGGATCAGTGCACAGAAGGTTTTTTTAAAAAAAACACTAAAATACAAAATAGCAAATGCTCATTCATTAAAACAATTAAAATCAGTGGCTTAAAGGACAGTTCTCAAACTGGCATAAAGTCCCAGCTTCAGTCACAATGCCAACTTCTGTTTGCTTGTAACTGAAATGATTATTTTTTAATTCTTTTTTTAAAATTAAAATAGAGAAAGGAAATAAACAATGCCAGAAGATTTTATATTTTACGAACTTCTGAGAACTTACAAGCTAGATCAGTCATACACAGAGTGACAGTTCATGAACAGTTCCAGTCTGACCCATCAGCTGGTGGTCCATGGCACACTGAAGAAAGAAACAGTTCTAAGAAAAGGCCACAAATATGGTACTGGTCCCTGATACGTGGGGGAGAGGAATCGCCTCCATATCAGATAGTCTGAGAAGCACTGAACTAGAGTGAAAGCCATTATTGTTTCATTTTGTTTTTGAAAGTGTTCTAGGCATGCATACCACAGTGGCTACATGCGGATATATTCACTGTAACATAAATAGTATTTCTACAAAGCTCAAGAAAAGCATTCAAGGTACGTTTTGATTATTATTCTTTTTTTTTTTTTGATAGTTCTATTATCCTTTTTCTGTTTGCTTTCCTAATAATTTTACATTTGTAAATCCCATCTATTTTGTAATGAGCACAAGAAATATTATTTTTTAAAAGATATATTTTAAAATACGGTTACAAAAGTATGCTACATTGAAGAGGTTAAAAGCAACCTACATCCACAGCAGGTCACTGGTTTAGTCTTCTCAGCAGTATTACATGTGGTCCTCTTTATTAAAACATTTCTCTTGAACATTAGTAATTTATCAGGCTTTTCCTTTTGCATGGTAAGCAGATGGATTTCTTTCACACTTATCTGCTGCAGACTGGAATGGATACTGTATGCACTCTCAACAGGAAAAAAAAATGTACTACCATATCCTGTTCTCCCAGTTTCTCTTTCTAATGGTTTTTCCTAGAAGAAGTAGATGATATACCTTTCTTTTTTATTTTTTGGTCCATGCCTTCTGCAGGTGGCAGGCTGATGGAAACTTCAAACACAATAAATTAAACACGTAAGCCTCATCTACCTTTTCCATCCCTTCCTCACACATAAGGAAATAATAATTCTTGTTGGAATATGCTTTGATATAATTCATCATTGGGATGTGGAGGGAGGAAGCAGAGGAGTTTGTCAAATTTATGAGACAAAAGATATTGACGTCACAGCTAAAATTGGCTGGTAGGATTGAAGACTGAGCTTTTAGTCTGAGTCATCTCAAACGTAATCAAAGGAAAAGAATGACAGAATCAGCTAGAAAAACTATGTTTACCCTAAGGATACAATTCGCTACTACGTTTCTTTTTGAAGGAAGCATCAAGTAATTTTAATAGTTTTCTTCCTGGCACAAAAAAGACTTTGGCCATTTCCATACTGGGCTTCTGAAACAGTGTAGAGCGACCTCTCACTGAGGTCTTCTACACCGTAGAGTGGACTGGTGTGGACTACTTTTCGTAGTTCCACACCAGAATCCACTCAGGAGCATCAGGAACTAGCCACGCTGCGTGTTTTTTAAAAACCTCTTTTTCGAGGTTTTTAAAAAGCACGGAGTGCGAAGCCCCGTGCCGCTCCGTCGCCCGGCTCCAAAGTGGATTTGCAGGCGCGCGCAAGTGCGTGCCTGCAGATCTGCCGGGGGCGGGCTTCCGGCTGGCGAGCTTCTCTGGTTGGTGGAGAGCCTCCACCAACTGGAAGCTGCCATCTGGGACGCTGGAGGAGTGTGGAGCAGCGAGTTTGTGCTGCTCCGCGTGGCGACGGACTTACCCGGCTGCGGGTAAGCTCCGTTTTAGCGTGTTTTCGCCCGTTCCCCCCCCCACATGTGAAAAGGGCCTTTGTAAACCATGCAGTTTTTGAAACCTATTTACAATGTGGGACTTATTCTATGCCAAATTTGCACACAGTTGTTTTGCACAGAAAGCAGCATTGTTTGTGCAAGAAACAGCATTTTTTTTTCTGGACAGAAATACTGCATAGAACTTCTGTTTTCTGTACAAAACAAGTATATGTCGATTTTGTGCAGAATAAGTCCTGAGCTGTGAAGATTCTCATCCGTCCAGGATTCTTCTCATCTGGGTTTCTTAATACTCAAAAAACATTTTTTAAAAAATTGAATATTCTTTCTATCCCTTGTTCATCCAAAACATAATGTGAGTGAGACTGAATATCAAAATAAGAAGGTACATTGCTCTGTAACATTGATGAAGCTCAGGCAGTTTGGGTCTGATTGGAGCTTGGCTAGGTAATCACTTGGGAGCTATATAGAAGAAAGTCTGGATATGTCTTTAGCTGTGGAAAGAAGGACAGAGGGAGACCCTGTGACAGATATAGGGATTTCTTCACCTATCATCTTTAATAAGTAGGTGGGAAAGCACTTACAACAATGTAATAAAAACATGGCAGATGTGAACAATGTGGTAGAGTCAACAAATTAAGACATTTTCTTGGCTGCCACAAAAAGGGTGGGGCAAGCTAAGTATCCTGTTCTCCTTCAGGAGTTTTTCACAAAAGACACCTACTATTTACTTCATAAATAATAGTTCTAGTACAATTCAGATTAATTTAGAGTTAACAATTCAAGATTGGTTCAACCTATTTCTAATCATAACGAGAGAGTGATGACTGAGTCAATCCATGTTTCAGTTTTGCTCTGGATTTATAATTATTTGCTCTGGAACCTGAGATGTTGGTAAAACATTAGAGGTTCTATTACTACTGGTCATTGACCATTTTTTTAAAAAAACACTTTTAGTTAAGGTCTTTCAAATGGAGTGAAATTACAAAGGGATTTCAAAGTCATATGTGATTTATACAGTACTGGAGGAGAGGATCTTTTCAAGCATACCTCAATAAGTACTCTGTGAACTTCTGACTGCATTGTCTTCATTCAACATTACCTGAAGCGTAGGAGTAATAATCATACTATATAAATGGAAGGATGGCTTTTCTTCAGCATTTTTGAAAGCATTATAAAAAGGAAGCACAGATGAATGTAACAGCAGCAGCAACTAAGAATGAGTAAGAAAACCATGAAGCCTTGACACGAAAAAAGAAAGATGTGTAAAATTAAGACAGTACTGAACATTTCTTTCCTTCTTTTGTCAGTGGATCAGGAATGAAGGTACCTGAATCAGAATCTTGGAAGGAGGGATAGAGATGTGAAGGTCTGGGAGAAAGGAGCACTCTAAAATAAGGAAGCAAAACTTTTCCTTTGTGCTTTTTTTTTTTGGGGGGGGGTGCAGGGGCGAATAGGAAAATTAAAAGTTTTCTTTTTTTTTCCCCAAGGCTTTCATATGTCGAGGAGACAGAGAGACTGATACAGTTTCTTGTGGACGGTAAACAGGATATAGCCGGCAGACTATTAGTGGCATATGTTTGTTTGAGTTTCCCATATACCTGCACATGTCCTTTTCTGGAGCACTACAGAGGTTGGTATTCCCTTCTTCCCCTCACAGCGCATAACACACACCCTGTACTTACCTTCAAGCCTCTGAAGCCTGTTCCCCATGGCTAATCCATTCCTCATGGGGAGTGGGCAAGATGGGAGATGCTTCTGTCCATGTCTGTCCCCATAGTCAAACTTTAAGCAATTACAGTACCTCTGACTCTTCTGGGGGACTCTGGAGGATCTCAGAGCTGAACTAATCATTTCATGTGTGCCTACAGGGATATAGCCAGATGCTTGTATGTTTTTGTCCACTCTGCATTAGGCATGGAATGGATTTGAATGGGATCAGAAACTATAGGATAAGTCCAGGGGAGCGCTATATGCCTCAGCCTTGAATAAGTGCACATGTGGAACTACAATGCTACACTGAGCCACATGGAATTGCAAACGAAGTTTGAAGCTTAGAAAGTTATGTTTTAAAAGTAATACATCCCTGTCCTTTATTATAGTGTTTGAGAAGTAACCTCTCTTTTCAGTATTGTAAAGCTAGCTTATTTCACTTCTTGTTGCACTGGTTGTTACTATGACTTTTGTGAGAGAGAAACAAACCCATAGAATTCATAAGAGTATGGCCTGAATCTGAAAAATACTTGTCAAAGCACCAACACTAAAAATATTTCTGAAATTAATTTTGTAAGTTACAAGAAACTATTACTTATTAGAGCCGTTAAGTAGCTTCATTCTTAATTGCTGCATTACCTCTGAAATCTAACTTTTTTATACCCTCATTGCCTAGAAATGCAACTAGTTACAGGTAATTGTGTTACTTATAACTTATATTTTCCAAATTCTGGCTATGTGCTTCCTGTATCAAACATACTTGTTGACCAAATAGTCTTCTTCCTCTTTGTTTCACTTTCTCTCCCTTCTTTTTTTAAAATTCCTCATTGATGGTCACAGCAGTTGAGTCTTCTTTGTGTTCTGGTAGTCATTCCAAGGAAACCCTTCTCAACATGTGACCTCATGACGTCTCATGGAAATTCTAGGAAGGGCTATGAATGCAAACTGATCTGGAAAAAAAGTACCTACACTGTTCATAGAGTCATAGAATCTTAGAGTCACATGGGAGCATAAGCACTATCTACTCCAACACCTTGCCATGCAGGAATACACAACCAAAGCAGTCCTAAAAAAATGCCCATCCAAACTCTGTTTAAAGACTTCCAAAGATGGAAATTACACCAACCTCCAAGATAGTTTTTTTTCCACTGTCAAAGTGCTCTTTACAGTCAAAAAGTTCTCCCTAATGTTTAGGTGGAATCTCTTTTCTTGCAGTTTGAATCTGTGGGTTTATCTTCTAGCCTCTGAAGCAGAAGAAAACAAGTTTATGCCATCTTTTGTGTGACATTCCTTCAGATAGTTAAAGATAGTTGTTGTGTCACCTCTCAGTCTTCTGTTTTCCATGCTAAACATACCCAGTTCAATTAAATAACTCCTCATATTGTTGGTCAGACCTTTGTTCAAATACTCAGTGTTGTTTAAACATTTCTATTTTTTTTTTTCTAAATGGAAATTTAACTGGCAGTCCAAGGTGTGGTCTATTTGGTGTACTCAATAATTCCTTAGTATTATGGCAGAACTCTGTGGTGGTTATGGTGTGCCGGAGACCCTAACAAAAGCCATTTTGGAGAGCCGTTTCCATAGCCCACATTCTGTTTCTTGTCCCATTCTTAAATGCCACCTCTGACACTCTAAAGAACATAGCACAACTGAGTCAATCCACCATTTTAATTCCTGAGACCACCCTCAGTGATACTGTGGAGAATTTAGATGGTTGCCATGCCCTGCCCTGGAGACCCTGACAGTGAGGAGGAGGACTCTGAATCTGAGGCAGAACTTTCCCCAGAAGCTTGCTCAGTGGAAAATAACAAACAACAGCAGGGACCTGAGCAGGGGCAAAAAATATCAGAGGATAAGGCAACACAGATTGTGACTGTCAAGGTCTGGGATCCGGGTGGAGAGCCAGCCTGGAGAAGGGAGTGAGAGAGATAACAGAGTCAGCCGGAACGTGTCAAGCAGGGAATTAACCATAGAAAGTCCATTGACCAAAGCATGTACAACAAGCAAAGCTGAAGTCAGAGTCCAAAATCCAGGGGTCAGGAGCTGAGCGTTCAATCCAAGATATCAGGAGCTAGGTGCTAGAAGCAAGGAACAGGCAAAGAGAGAGCTTGTAGAAAGCTTGCCACAAGCAAAGCTTCCAAGCAGGCAGGTAATATAGCCCAAGCACAGGTGTGGCCAGTCACCACATCTTAAACTTAATCAAGGAAGTTTCCCTTTGCTCAGCTCTCTTAAGCCTCCGCCTTGATTGTGGGCTGATTGGAGCAGGCTCAAAAGCCTCTTCAGGATCACTGTCAGAACCATGTTCCTCTAAAGGAGCAGGCAGAGGAACATCCGAGCCTGTTTGGTCCACAGCAGCAGGGGGAGCTCTTGAGCTGCAGGACTCATCTCCAGCCTGAGCAACAGGGATGAACAGCTGTGGCTTGTCATCAGCAGCTTCGCCAGGAGCTTCAACCACCACAGTTACCATGCAAGAGAGGTGATGCCAGAAAGAGGGGCTTTGCCACTCAGCTTGTTTAAATAACAAACAAGCCCTAATAAGGGAATGCCTGTGGCAACATCATTAGTAAGATAAAAGACTGCCAGCTGGCTCATTCCTTTCAGGGTTGACAACTGATCTTCCCAGTGATTGAAGCCCTGTGCTGTGTTCTCTGGGCACCTATCCTGGACTTCTGCTTGTTTGATGATGACTTGGATTTGCTTTATGGATTTGTTTGCTTTGGAACCTTTGTTTGGACTGCCACTGCTCTTGCCTTTGTGGGTAAGCTCTGCTGTACTGCCTGCTAATTGCCTGCTTGGACTGTCTGGCCTGCCTGGGACATGACAGTGGTCAATAGATAGGTTCTCCTGGTTGCAATGCTACTGTTGACCACTGTTGCCCTCAGTGAGCCCACAAGGGCTCCGTGTGCCTGACAGCTCCTACAACAAGCCTTCAGCCATGCTTGCTACTGGGAACTGAAGGACCAGGGCCCTTTCTGCATGGCATTTCTTAAGCGAAAGGGCCCCTTGAGCGTCTTGTAAATGGGAGGAGTGGTCCGCACGATGCACTCTCATTTACGCAACGCTCAAGAGCCTCACGCGCAGCGCATACGCACCTTTTTATTTTCAGCTTTTAGCTGAAAATGGTGCATGCTTGCGCACCGGTCAGGGGCCTGGGGCGAACTTACCTGCCCTGCGGAGCCTCTGGAGCTGGGCCGGTCGCGCTTCCTGTCCTCAGTGCAGCCTACAGCTCCCAGGCTGCACTGCGGAAGGAAGAGGCAGGGTGTAGGCGGGGTGCTCACGTGACTAGGAAGCTACTGTAGAGCTTCTCACGCGAGTGCCGCCCCCTACCTTCGCAAAAAGGTAAGGTGCAGAAAGGGCCCAGATATAGTTCCCCACTAGTTGGCCATCCTTGCTTTAAAAGGGTGAGGACTAGAATTGATATCCTATAGTTTGCACTGTTTTTATGATTCTACAACATTCTAGGAACATTGTCCACATAATCCTGTAACAGATATTGATGTGACTGAAATATTTGGCAGCTGGTATATTTATAATGCCCCTTAAGACACATAAGCATGGTAACTGCATGCTGAGAAGAGCACCATCAACACAGATGTGCTTGTGATAAATTAGCCTTGGTAGAAACCACCTATGGATAAATGAAATTACTGACTGGCAGTGGTTGCCTGACCCTGTATCCATCAAAATGTCAGATCAGATATTGGTAGGCAGCAGGTATGCACCTTAGAAAGAATGGGCCATGCATTAATCTCTGACATGCCTTCATGCTGTTGCAGGTAATTGTGAAATAGTATGGTTTGTTTCAGATTACCATATCTGCCATCACGGAAAGAAAGAAAGAAAATTCCCGCACCTGGTTAAAATTAGCATAAACAACAGCTTTTCTTCTTATGTGCAGTCTTAAATGGGCTTTCCTTATTACCTTCATATAGTTTAACGTTTTCTGAATTGCATCTGATAGAGCTTAAAAAACAGTGGTATGACTTTATAGAACAGCTTTAAATGATCTCTTACAATTTAGAAGGAAATTATTCTTCTGATGCTGAATTTGGTTCAAACAATCCATGGAAAATATAATACTCTCCACTCAATCCAATGCATTTCTAATGCTGCACTTCATAAAGCAACTTCCATAGAACACTATTAAAGTTTGTGGAAACCATAAAATACTCAGTACTTTTACTAGGAAACACCTACCCCAATGTGAGATGCAGATGTCGAATTCGCCTGGCCCTAAAAGCCATGTTCATAAAATCTTTGTAGAGATAGGAGGAATTTAGTTATTATACACACTAGCATAGTTAAGAATGAGGTGATATACACCATACTATTTTAGTTCTTTAGGCTTACTCCTTCTTACCTTCCACTCACCCTGGCATATTTCTAGTTTAATGACAGAAGAAATTTATAAATTTGGGAATTTGGGTATGCACAGTTTGCCACAGCTCTTACTTCCTTCAGTTCATGTGAGCATTTCTCTGCATTTTATGACCAATGAACATATGTACATTGCTACAACAGTGCCTCTTGGGCAGAAAGCTGGGGTATCAATCTATCCCTTGGACAATCAATTGAAGAAGCAAGTAAGTAATAAACACTGCAAAATTGCATTGCTGCTGTGATTATATATGCTTCTATATAAAGATTCTTTTTACATAATATTTTACTGATCTCCCTTTGTACCTTTTTTAATTTTGACATCATCTAGGCACTGGACACTGGTCTTCCCAAAATATACAAGCAAATTCTGATCTATTTTCTATAAATATATGCAGAAACTTTTAAATACAGGTATTCTTTATTCTTATTTTGTGTATTTAACATCCTGCTCTTCAGTATGAAAGAACTCCTAAAACAGATGGCAAGGGTTTTTTTAAACAGAAATAAAAACAATGAATAATACACAGTGCAGCAAACTAGCCATAGAATGGTCAGCATGTCTCCATGTTAATGAGTATGTGTGCATTTGTGCACACATATGCATCATCAAGTCACCTGACAATTTATGGCGACCCCATGAATTTCATTGGGTTTTCTTAAGCAAGGAATACCCAAAGATGGTTTTCTCTGTTCCTTCCCCTGAAATATAGCCTGTACAGAAGATGAAATCCAACTGGTAGCCTGAACTAGAGCAGGCCTACTTTTATATGTTTTCCAAGGAAAGCTAAGCTTACTTCTTTCTCTGCTAGACCCTGTGTGTCTATGGCCATTTCCGCAATACACTGTTATAGTGCTATTGTTCCACTTTCAACATCCTATGGAATCCTGGGGGTTGAACTTTAGAAATCTCAGCCAGAGAGCTCTTTGGCCTCAGTAAACTACAAACCCCAGAATTCTACAGGATGTTAAAAATGGAATAATAGAATTAGAAGAGTGTAGTGAGGAAATGGCCAATGAATGGGTGGGTGTGGGACTACTTATTGTTCAGTTTCTATCTTGACAATTGATTACTCTATGTGAAAGATCCACTATTATCTCACACATTTCCCAGCATACCTAGATATGACTCATCATACCTTCAAAGGCAGGGGAACTTAGGGAACAGCCTCTGAGGATGTTCTACTCAAGCAGGTTCATGTGTTTTAAAAAAAAAGTGGAAATGGTTGTTATGAAGTCTGACACACCAAAACACTGAAATTGATTGTTTTTCCAAAGTGTTTTATTAATGTACAAATGCATTTGAGAAATGGAAAAAAGAGGGAAAAGACGATGCAGGAACTGAAACCTTCAGCACATTGCCCTGTAAAGAACAAAAAATCTGGGAGAAATTTGTTTTTTTAAAAAATCAGCAGTATTGTTCACAAGAATGTATTACATATTATCAAACTATTGCAGTAGGCATCAGTAACAAACCCATTTTCAGAGCCTAGAAGTAATTAGTTCCAAATAACAAGTATGTGCCTTCAAGTTGTCTGTTGACTTATGGCAATCTCATGGATTTCATAGTTAGTTTTTTTAGTTTGGTTTGGTTTGGTTGTTTGTTTGTTTTTCCAGCGAGGAATACCCAGAGGTGGGTTTGCCAGTTTCTTCCTCTCAAATATAGTCAACAAAACCTGTTAGTCATTGGTTGTCTCTCATCCAAGTACTAAACAGAGCTGAACCTGTTTAGCTTCCAAGATCAGATGAGATCTGGTGCCTTTAGTTACTTGAAATTAATTCCTTTTATAATGTCAAAGGTAGATGATTCACAACATACAGAGATAACTTCCCTTCTTTTGCAGTGTAGTTATATATTGGTGTTATGAATTGCTTCTATCAGTTAGGAAAGGTAGTCTCACCTAATAATGAAGGAGGAATATCCCATGATTTAAGCACTAGTTTGTGTCAAGCATAATATTGGTGTCTTATGGAATTATCTGTATGTTGATGAGGTTTTTTGAGATGAGAAATTTCTATCTAAGACCAGAGGCCTGCAGCATTCAGATGTAGGTAACCAAAGAGTGACTATTGTAGGTACTTTCTAGAAATGTGAAGGTAAATTACATTTAAACTGCAACCATACCAGTAAGTAATAACTTCATTAGAAATCTTAGGCAATCACCAGAATACTTGATTGGCTACTTATGCCCTGTTTGGAGGGCATTGTCATCCCATAATGGGAATGGGAGAAGGACGGGACCACGACGATGGTTACACATGACTTCATCACTGTCTTGTCCTTCTCCAGTCCCCAGGCAGCACAATCACAGAATAAATCATTGATGGGTTTTCCCCATCAATGATCCATGATCACACTATCATCCCACACTTACCTCATGTTTGAAGGGTCTAGAAGCACAATGGCTGCACTTCCTTTCCCAGTGCAGCCTGGGAATGTATCTGGCTGTGCTGCAGCAGGAAGAGGCAGGACCATTGCATTTCCTGGATCACAAAGACTGCCACCAGGATCCCCACAGGATCAGGTAAGGTGTGAAATAGGCCTTAGTCAGTGATATATTTAAATCTCTTAATCCAAGTCTCAAGTCAAGTCTCAAGTCTGGGAGTCCAACTTTATACCCCAATATTCCATAATATCTGGACAGAGTCACATAAAGTCAGTTTTAACAATTTAAGCACCGTCGGTCCTCTACATTTTCAATTTTGCCATTTGCAGCTTCAGAAGTGGGGAATAGGATCCTTCTTACTTTCTACTTCTGAAGCTGGAGGATTTTTCAGATCCTTCTTACTCCCCATTACTGAAGCTTTAAAAGGATCCTTCCTTTTCAAGCCTGTTGCCTAACACATTTGCTGCTGCTGAGCAGACAGGCCCACTGCCTAACCCATTTGCTGTTCCACTCTGAGAAATGCACCCACATTTCAGGCTTGAGACAGATTGTCAAGCAAAAAGAGACGGAAGTGTTGTTCAAAGTTGTAAGGTTTGTGGATGAATGTGTTATGTTACTGAACCAAGGGCAGCAAGTCAGTCACTAAAAATATATAAGTCTCAAGTCGAGTTGAGTCAGTGCGTCATTTATTGCTGAGTCAAGTCCGAGTCAAGTCACTGAAGCGACTTAAGTCTGACTTAAGTCCAACTTAAGTCCAAGTCAGTAGACTTGAGTCTACATCACTGGCCTTTGTTAAGTAATATCTCTAGGTCTGCCCCACACCTCGCCACAACAGAGCTTACATTAACAGCCAGTGGCTGGATTGGGTGGAGATCTGCCCATTTAGTGACTGGGATGACATTTCTACCCTCTCCTGACAGTAAGTGAACCTGAGACAAGGAATTGCAACAGGGATCATTCTTCTGATAGTCTCAGGCTCACACAATGGTGGGAGGGGAATGAAGGATCATCTTCCTGGAGTCCTAGCCACCAACTGGGCAAATTTCCTTTGCTGGCCCCAGTGCTTGGCTTTTAAGGTGGCCTGGGTGCTGCTACATATTAAGGTGAGCTGTAACTACAGAGTATTAATGAATACAGAGCATTTATAAATGCATAACTCAAGGTTAAGAATATGTATTTGCAGTACTGAATTGCATAACTGTAAACAATTACTTTTATGAGCATCTTTCCAAACTCTGTCCAATGCAAAGAACTAGCTTAACTTTTTAAATCACATTGAGAAATCTTGTTACAGAGACCCCAGCATTCTCAAGATGATAATGATTACATAAAACGGTGAGACCTACTTTATGGGACACTTGGCTAAAACAAACTTACAGTACTTCTCATTCTCTGTTTTTAGAAGATTGACTTTGCTGTTTAGCTGATTATATAATGGTAGAGGTACTAACAGTATTTCATATTTCCAGTCTCTCCTTTTAAAATCTTTATTCTTTCAATCAGTGTTGTATTTTCTTATTTTTTAAAAACAAAAAAGAATGAATGTTTGCTAGATGCTTTTGCCCCTACGCCTTGCCAAATGATCAGGATTTGGTACAAAATATCCATAACAAATGCTAAATCAGATAAGGAACACTGATCTGATATAGTTCAAGGCAAAAAGAGAAATACACTTTTGGTTCAGCAAATAATCTTTTGTTAAGGTTTTTGTTCTGGGGAGAATTATGCTGATTTGAAAAGGAGCTGCTTTGGTAGAGAAAGCAGCTTTGAAGCCTTTGATCCATATGTTCTACTAAAAATCAACTGAAGCCGTTAAATCTATAAATTCCAGATGCATTCGCTAATTTTAGAAGAAAATGGCTTAGCCACTATTAAGCTTGGTCAATTAATAGTAGGGATGTGTGCATACTTTGCACTTCCATGACATTCATATTTCTTTGGTTAACTTTCCCCTGTATCTTCCCCCATCCTATTTAATTTGACAATTTAAACATTCACTGTAGAATTTAATGTGCAAAGTTTGCCAGGATTTTCACTTTCCAGCTTTCTATTCTCCTTCCAAAACCAGAAGGAGCCACCAGTCCTGGAGCCTATGGACATGATAACAAAAGAACACCATGGCATTAGTTGACCTAGAAACTCAAGAGCTAAGACATCATATCCACATACTGTAGATCTAGAATCATGTAATTACAAGATGTTTGTATTATGCTGCTCTTTTGCTGAACATCAACATTGTACAATCAATTGTGTATCTGCTATTCTTGTTCACTTATTGTCACACTGTGCAATGGGGAATGTACAGTGGCTATTTCTGCCATCCCAAAATGAAAAAATAGTTATATGTCATCCAAGAATGAGGAATGTACGGCTGTAATCCTGTTGGTTACATAGAGATAAAATGCAAACATTGAATCAATTGTTGAAAGGTAAGTTAACACACAGTTAAATCCAATTGATTCAGTAACCCTATTTGTATTGTTAACCACCATCAGGTTGACTTCAACTGATGGCAACCCTATGAATTAGAGACCTCTAAGTCAATCTGTCATCAACAGCCCTGCTTAGGTCTTGCAGACTCAGGGTTGTGGCTTCCTTGATTGAATTTATCCATCTATAATGCAGTCTTCCTCTTTTCCTACGGCATTCTACTTTATCAAGAATTATTGTCTTTTCTAGTGAGTCATGCCTTCTCATGGTATGTCCAAGTATGACTGTCTCAATTTTGTCATCTTGGCTTCTACAGATAGTTCAGCCTTGACTTGGCTTGGGACCCATTTATTTGTCTGTTTAGCAGTCCATGCTATCCATAGAACTCTTTTTCAGCACCATGTTCTAAATCAGTTGATTTTCTTCCAGTTGGCTTTTGTCACTGCCTTGCTTTCACAAACATACCTAAAAATTGGAAATACAATAGCATGAACCATCCTAACTATAGTATTCAATGATATATCTTTACACTTCAGAATCTTTTCTACTTCCTTCATAGCTGCCCTTCGAAATCCTAGTCCAGATTGATTACATGTACGCCAAAGAGTGAACATATCACACTGATAGTAAAATCACTCCACTAGCTGCCAATTAGTTGTTGGGCAAAATGCAAATCCCTACATGGTTTGAGTCCAAGTTACCTGCAGGATCTCCTCCTCCCATACAATCTGCCCTGTACACTCAGGTCCTCTAGGGGCCACTTACTTAAACCAGCCAGGACTAGACTAGCAGTGACAACTTGGAGGACCTTCTCATCAGCCGCCTCTAGACTGTGGAATGACTTGCCAGAAGAGATCTGACAGAAAAATATACTGGCTGAATTTTAAAAAGTACCAATCTTTTCCAGCAGGCCTACCCAGTCTAGTTTTAATTGTGCCTTTAATTGTATTTTTAATTGTATTTTAACTGTATTTTAATTGTACTTTTAACTATGATATATTTCATATTTATATTAATTGTTCTATGTATATTTTAACTACGATTTTAATTCCACCTATTCTGTACCCTGCCTTGAGCCTTGGGGAAAGATGGGTAACAAATTATTATTATTATTATTATTATTATTATTATTATTATTATTATTATTATTAGTCTTATTTGGATTGCTTGACCGCAGTCTCTATTCTGATTAACGATGGAGCCAAAGTATGGAAAATCTTGAACTATTTCTAATCCTCTTTTACATATGATACATTTAGTGTACAAGTTATTCAGATAAGGTGATAAAATGCAGCATTGCTTGACCTCTTGTTCTGATTGGAAACCATTCCATTTCTCTATATTCTTTCCTGGCAGTAGCTTCTTGTCCTGAGTACAGGATCTGTATCAGGACAATCAAATGTTATGGTACAGCCATTTCTTAAAGAGCAATCTCCAGTTTTTCATTATCTGCACAATCAAAGGCTTTGCTGTAATCTATTAAGCAAAAGCTGATTTTTCTTCTGAAATTTTTTATGGTGCTCCATTGTCCAACATATATTTGCAATATGATCCCTAGTGCCTCTATCTTTTCTAAACCCTTATTTCTCGCTCCATATATTGTAAGTCTTTGTTGAAGGATTTTGAACATTACTTTGCTTGCATCGGAAATAAATGCAATGGTTCTGTGGTTACTGCAATCCCTTTCTTAAGGATTTGATTGCATATTGAGTGGTTCCAATCAGTGGGCCATTATTTTGTTTTCCATATTTCTTGACAGATTTTAGTTAGAACTTAAGTAGATTCTGTCACCATAGCTTGAAGCAGCTGAATTAGCAGGCCATTTGTTCCTGGTGATTTATTTCTCCGAAGTGCTCTGAGTGTAGCTTACACTTCCCTTTCTGAAACGGTAGATTCATTTCAAATGCTTCTTCCTTGAATGAATCTGTCATGTTTTCACATATTTTATATAGTTTTAGTCATAGTTCAGTGTATTGTTTCCATCATCTTTTTATTTCTTGTTGGTCATATAATGTCTTCCCCTGTTGGTTGCAGAGCATTCCCATTTTTGGTTTAAATTTCTCTTTGATTTCTTGGATCGTGTGGAAAAAGTGTCTTGTTCTTCCTTCTTTGTTGTCATCTTCTATTTCTGTGCATTGATCGTTATAATAGTTCTCTTTGTCCCTGTGCCCAAAGCATTTACGAGTTCCTTCTATTTCTGTCACTTTTTACTTTTGCTTCCTGTCTGTTCTTCAGTGCTTGAAAAGTTTCATCCATTATGGCTTCTGTTTCTTTTTGGCTGCAGATAGTGTTTTTTTGTATTCCACTCTGACAATGTCTCTGGCTTCAGACTTCTTTTGACTCTTGGTCAATTAGGCTTAATAGTGCAAATCTACATTTTACATTATCTTTGAATCCTACAGACGTGTTTGTCAGGTTGTATTTTGGTACAACAATTTGTTTAGTGTTCTACTCTAGAAAGGACTAATGGTAGGGTTTAAGACCATGTTGAATAATTTCACTTCTGAAACTTCACTTAGACAACTGTGAATGATATACAATGGGCAAAAAAATATACAATAGTATTTGTAAGGGAACTTACAGATGTGTATAGCACCAGGAGCAATTTGTCTTAGATAGAGAGGTGGGTGCAGTGGGGCATAGCATTTTTTAAAAATAGTTGTGCCACAGTATCAACCTCAGAGAGCCCTGGAACTCTAATGGAACTCCACTGCAGGACATGAAGCATGTATGACCCAAGCTGAACAAGGAACAGAAATCAGTATCAACAGAAGACAGAAAGCAAGGTAGAGTTTCCTTTCCATGCATATGTGAAACCCATAGGAATGAGAAAGAGGAGAAAACTCCAGTTCTTGGAGGATGATAGCAAGGAAACTAGCCTTCCCAAAGCCATGAGTTTACACCATGTGCACCCATAGATATAGCCATCAAGATTCATGAATCACAGAACTGTAGAGATGGTAGGGGCCTCTTTAGCCATCAAATCCTTCTTAAAAGGTGGTGTCCAGAATTGAATATAGTACTCCAGACAAGGCCTGACCAGTGCAGAATATACTGCAACTATTACTTCCTCTAAACTGAAAAATATGCTTCTATGAATGCAAGCTAAAATAGAATTTACCTTCTTCGTTGCAACATCACACTGCTAGCTCATATTCAGTTTATGGTCAACAATAATCCCAAGATCCTGCTGAGTACAGCTGAGCCATGGATCCCCCATCATATACCTGTCCATTTGATTTTGGGGACCTAAATGCCAAATTTTACGTTTGTCTATTGAATTTAATTTTATTAATTTCTGCCCAATTGTCTAGTTTTAAATTCTGTTCCTATCTTCCAATGTGTTAACCACCAATCCTAATTTTGTAAGATCTGCAAAACTGATAAGGATTTCTTCCACTCCTTCACGTAAGTCATTGATTAAAATGTTGAAGAATAATGATTCTAGGACAGAACCCTGAGGGATTCCACTTGAGACCTCCTTTCAGTCTGAAGTTCAAACATGCTGATGACTCTTTGAGAATGATTTTTCTAACCAGTTATAGATCCATCTGATGGTGTTTCTATTTACTCCATATTTAATCAGTTTGCTAATCAAAATATTATGGGAGACCTTATCAAATGCTTTGCTGAAATCAAGATAAATGACATCCACAGCATTCCCACCATCAACTAGTGACCTGATTTTAAAAAAGGATATAAGATTAGTTAGTTTGGGTTAGTTTGACTAGATTTCTTCTTTACAAATCCTTGTTGGTTCCTACTGACCACTACACTGTCATCAAAGTGTTTTCATTCTAATATTTTTCCTGATATTGAGGTTAGGGTGATTGGCCTGTAGTTTCTTGGATTTTCTTTTGTGCCTTTTCTTTTTTTTTAAAGAGAGGAAAATGTTTGGTTATCTCCAGTCCTCTGACACTTTACTCCTTCTCCAAGATTTCTCAAAAATGACGGCAAGTGGTTCTGCAAATACATCAGCAAGTTCCTTCAATACTTTGGGATGCATATTTAGCTTCCTGTACCAGGACTTCAATCTCATCTTGTTTGTTTCCCAGACTCTGTACACTGATATATAGACATCTGAATGCCTTATTTTTTAAAGTCTTTTCTATTGCTGTAAGTTTTACTGTGTCTCCCATCCCCTCTCTCAACTTCTCCTCTAAAATTCACTTCCTTCTGCTTAGTGTTTGCTTTTGGACAGACGTTTGAGCTATCACCTCCAGTCCCCCAAGGATTTAGTTTAAATTCTTTTTTCCATGCTGTTATAAGTGACATGATAACACTCACCTTATAGGAATAAATCTCATTGAATTCAATGAATTCACATAAGCTTGTGCCAAGAACTAAGTGAGGCTAGCATCTGCCTCCTTACACAAACTGAGAGGCCCTTTCTGCACCTTTCTTGCATCCTGTAACATCCTGGCATCATCCTGGTAGTGCCTTTGCCAGGATGACAGCATGTTCTGAATGCTCCCCTCTGCAACCGACTGGCTTCCAGTGTACAGTAGCATTCAGGACACACTCCTTCCTTCCACAGTGCAACCGGCCTCTTCCTGTGCTGCACTGAGGAAGGAAGCATCTAGATAGCACTTCCTTCCTTTCCGCACAGCCCCAGCCAATGCAATCATCATGCAAAAGAGGCATATTACCAAAATTTTTTTGGTAATAGTATAATCCACAATTTCGATGGCTGGGGACATGACAGGAGCAGGACTGCAATGACTTCATGTGGTAGCACATATAGTGGCCCAGCTAAAACACATCCCCATGCTGGGATGGGTCCTGTGGTGCAAAAATGACCAGTCTTTTTTACTATATTTTGTTTCATTGTCCTTGTTCTTGTTCTCCTATGTGCAGTGATTGCATTCCAATGCAAAGCAAAAGGCACAGTGATGAAATGGTGTAGAGTTTTAATCAGTGTGCCCAGGATTGTTTTACAGGCATGTCAGTTGCCTGTAAAAAAGTGTAGCAAACTAAAGTTTCACATAGCAGTCTGCAAAATGTCTGAGAGTCACAAAATGGAGGAACAGCTAAATGCTTCGTGTGTGAAGCAGAGAGCCTTTTTTTGGTATGGCACCACAGTCAGGAAATGTCCTCCCCTTGCAGGCCTGCTTGGCATCCATTACAGCAGGAGGTTAAAGTATGACTTCTTATTAAAGCTTTTGGGGACTAATGATTTTATCCCAAGATATATATACACATGGTTTTAAACTGTTCTAACTTTTTGAAATAATTAAATTGCTTACTTATATTTTACATTATTTAAATTGAGCTGAGTTTCTACATCATGATGCACATTTCATAACTTTATGAATCTGCGGTTATGTTGTACTTTAGTGTCCAATGCATCAGGGCCATGGTTCATCAGTCATTTAACCAGCTACCATCATACCATGTACATCACACTTGTACATTGCAATATCATGGCAGCCCCTATGTGAATATGAATGTTGCAAACCCATTCAATTCTATTTCTCACACATGTAAGTCTACTTAAGAAGATATATGTCCCAAGCTGAATTCCAGATATTAATTTTATAGTTTCAAATATAAAAATTATTTAAACTGATTTTATTGTAAGCCACCCAGAGATCTTATGATATGGTACAGGATATTAATATTTTAATAAATAAATACAATTCTGGAGACAAATACAGAAGGTAAAACATGATAAAATCCCCACCAAATATACCTAAGATCTTGATTTATCCCTTTCAGATAGACTACCACAAATAGCTACTTAAGCTATGTCTTCATTTTCTCTGTCATTTGACTGGTGAAACTTGTGACAGGGCTGTCCAGAGTTACAAGACTGGTAAATCAGAGAAGTACTATTTGAACAAAGGGAACTTTGAGAAGGAGATCTTTGGACAGCAGCATTTTGGAGGAGTGAAGAAATATACCATAGACTCTTAGCAATGTCTTGTAAGTTTTAGGAGTTTCCTGCCCAAATTGAGTTGGACAGAAGTGGCAGTCTACTTGACAGTGTTTGTGTTAGAAACTCATATCCTGTGTAAGGGGCACTGGGAATATTTAACTTGCAGCTCCTTGCTCTTCAACCATTTTTAAAGACATTAATCAATGCTGGATGATCTTAGTGCTTAATAGCCTGTGAAGGCTACATTGTTATGCTATGCCTGTACAGACACCCTTATGTGTTTGTACTGTAAGATCTTGTTAGTAGCTGTACACCCCCATGTTTTGATATGGTCTAATTGGCAAATATTAATTGGCATGAAATTGTTATATACACTTATGGCTGAAAGGTCATGTGGAGAAGGGATGCTGGCTGGGAAGATGTGCAAAAGAAGTCAGAGATGACCTCAGCATGGCCAGTTCATAAATTCTGTGGATGTAGCATATCTCGATTTCAGTAAGGTCTTTGACAAAGTTCCACACGACATTCTTGCAAAGAAGCTAGTAAAATGCGGGCTGGACAGAGCTACTGTCAGGTGGATCTGTAACTGGTTGACTGACCGTTCCCAAAGGGTGCTCACCAATGGCTGCTTTTCATCCTGGAGAGAAGTGACTAGTGGGGTGCCACAGGGTTCTGTCCTGGGCCCAGTGCTGTTCAATATTTTCATCAGCGACTTGGATGAAGGAATAGAGGGCATGCTCATCAAATTTGCAGATGACACCAAATTGGGAGGGGTTGCTAATACGCCAGAGGACAGGATCAAAATTCAAAATGACCTGGTCAAATTGGAGAGCTGCGCCAAGGCTAACAAAATGACATTCAACAGAGAGAAGTGTAAGGTCCTACACTCAAGTAGAAAAAATGGAATGCAGAAATATAGGATGGGGGACACGTGGCTGGATGGCAGTACGTGTGAAAGGGATCTAGGAGTCCTAATAGACCACAAGCTGAACATGAGTCAGCAGTGTGATGCGGCAGCCAAGAAAGCCAACGCAATTTTCGGCTGCATCAATAGGAGTATGGTGTCTAGATCAAGGGAGGTACTGGTACCACTCTACTCTGCTTTGGTTAGACCTCATCTTGAATACTGTGTCCAGTTCTGGGCACCCCAATTCAAGAAGGACATCGACAAGCTGGAGCAGGTCCAGAGGAGGGCGACCAAAATGGTGAGAGGCCTGGAAGCCATGCCCTATGAGGATAGACTTAGAGAGCTGGGTATGTTCGGTCTGCAGAAGAGAAGGTTAAGAGGGGACATGATAGCCATGTTTAAATATTTGAAGGGATGCCATGTAGAGGAGGGAGAGGGCTTGTTTTCTGCCGCTCCAGAGACCAGGACAAGGAGCAATGGATTCAAGCTGCAGGAAAGGAGATTCTACCTGAACCTCAGGAAGAACTTCCTGACGGTCAGGGCTGTCCAGCAGTGGAATATGCTGCCTCGGAGTGTGGTGGAGTCTCCTTCTTTGGAGGTTTTTAAGCAGAGGCTGGATGGCCATCTGTCGGGAGTGCTTTGAGGGTGTTCCTGCATGGCAGGGGGTTGGACTGGATGGCCCGTGTGGTCTCTTCCAACTCTACATTTCTATGATTCTATGATTCTATGATTCACTGTGGATTAGCTGGGAAGGCCTGATTTAAAGGCTCTAAGCTAATCTTCTCAACTGCCAAACCTCAGAAAACAATAGTCAAGCCCCGATGCAGCAGACAGGCATCCCTGCTGTGTGCATTTCCTACTGAAACATTCTCCAGTCACATCACCCAGCCAAGACATTGAAACAATCCTGCTTGACCCCACAAGCAGTTGGGGCATTAGGCCCCGTCGGGCTGTGGTGCAATACCTGCAGGAGATGGCAACCCGCCTCCCTTCCATCCACGTGTTCTTCCTGGGAGCATTGATCAGGGCAAAAATGGCACCTGAGAACTTGAGGCCTAGCCCAGACCTGTTTTTTTTTTTTTTTTTTTAATGGGTCGTTTTTGGGGAACATTCTTAGCACCAGTGAGAGCTCCTGTGTGTGTTCGTGGTGTTCATGTTCACAATGACGTGCTTGTTGATTCTTGCTAGGGTTTTCCAGTTTGCTTGCAAGCTAAATTGCAAGCTCATATGAATGTAACATCAGTGATGGAACAATTCACATACAGAATCGGAAAAAGAAATTAAAAATATTGCTGGTAGCTGGAAAACTGGAAGCATGATTTTTGGACACATGAGGACACTTGAGGCTAAGCAGAACTAGACGAAGAAGAGAAGGAATAATGGCCATGCCAAGAAGGGCTGTGGGCATGTCCAGCCTATTTGCTGTAGCAACTGTGCCTGCTATTAAGAAATTTGTCATCTGAAACATTGGAGGCAGCTGCAGTCGGAGACATCTCTGAAGCAAGTGTCTTTGACTCATATGTGTTGCCCAAGCTCTACATGAAGCTTCACTATTGCATGAGCTGTGCCACCCACAGCAAGGTTGTGAGAAACCGCTCCCATGAGGCCTGGAAGGACTATACCCCTCCACCTAGGTTCAGGCCTGCAAGTGCTGCACCAAAACCACCCCCTAAGCCTATGTAAGGAGATCGTTTGAATGATGTCAGGTTGCTAACATTGACGAAATACATTTACAAATTAAAAAAAGAAGAAGAAGAAACAATCAGTCTATTCCAGACTTCTTTTGTTTACTCTGCCAGAAAGCAATTAACTCACACTCCTTTAGGGGGGGAAATAGAATATATAAACTTTCAGTTTTGAGCAATCAGATGCAGTACTTCACTTGCTGGTAGTCATGCTGTTGCTCTGATTTCCAGTTGTGTACTGCCCTTGGACACAAGTCTAAGGCCCTTTCCGCACCCTACCTCTTTCTGGCGTGGGGGCGTGGGGATCACGTGAGCAGCCTCTTGCGACAGGCTCTCGTGTCCCCACTGCTTCAGCTCTGCAGGAGTTGCCTGCCAGCCAGCAGACACCATGAGGGCTCCGCCTCTTCCTTCCACAATGCAGCCGGGTATTTTCCAAGGCTGCACTGGGGGAGGAAGTGCGATGGCTGTGTCTCCGGAGCTCCGCATGCAAGGTAAGTGCGTGTGGGGCCCTGGAGCGATGCACGATCGCACACCATTTTCAGCTAAAAGCCAAAAATGAAATCGCGCGTGATCAGCACCTGCCAGCCCTGGCAGCGTCGCATGATTGTGAGGACATTGTCTGAAACGCTCCTCGCAATCACGCGACGTTCCGGAGGCCCTTTTGCATGGCAAATGCCATACAAAAAGGGCCTAAGCCACAATGCTGCTTCTTCACTGCTTTTCAAGAATAGTAAATATTGTCTACTCCCTGAAGCTTCATTATCAGTCTCTCCTCCCTTTTCTTTTGGTTAGCCTAGTATGAATATATGACTGATTGAATATTGTGTGTGTGTGATTTGAATTTCCTTCAATAAAACACATTTTAGTTCACTTTTGAATCTCTGGGTGCTTCTTTCCTGTGAGGTGCCTATAAACATTGGTGGAAGATCTCATTAGGTTACCCCTCTATTGCAGGCCTCCTAAATGAGCTAATTAATTCACCATTGTCACGTGGAGGTACTGGCATCAAGGATGCACCCCTGAGTCATCCACATTTGGGAGTAACAATCTCTGTTCTCATAATGACAATAATTTCTTTATCCATAAATAACTGCATACTTTTCTCAGCCTGGTATACCCTTTATTCCAGAGACAGAGAACATGTAGCCCTCCAGATGTTAGTGGAATACAATTCCTAAGAGAAGTGCAGCTGTAAAGACTCCTCATTAATGGCTATACTAGGTAAGACTGGCCATACAACAAACAAAGTCAAAAATACATATTGTGATTATTCCCTTGTCTGGTCAGCCAAAAGGGGTGAATTCCTTAATGTTAAGACATAGCTCACTGGTTTCTTCATTCAGGCAAAGATGGTTTTAAAAAATGAAGATTATGTTAGGGAAAAAGCAACAGTGTTCTATTCCCAAGTCTGAATCTTGCTCAGGATGTTGAAGGTGTTGGTTAAGGTGCTCTTGAGGGAGAACTGAAGGACAGTGAACAGAAAATCAAGGTGTGTGCAAACTGCAAGTGATCTTGTGAATAAATGTCTCTATGGTGGTTTTCTTGGTCTGAGGCAACCATCTTGAAATTCAATGTTTTCTGTTGTTTGTACATTAGTATACCATACTTCAGGCTGTAGGAATGGCTGTTCTCCGCTTGCTGAAAAATTGCTGCACGGTTCTGCAGCTGGAGGAATTAATTTCACTATCTTGTTACTAAATATAGCCCCCACTTACAATGTGGTGGGTCTTGGCCTGATTCTGGAAATCCTTCCATGCCAACCAGCACCCAGGATTCTGGCCTAGAGGCTGGCTGAAAAGGAGGCGGGCAGCATTTCTAATTGAACTCTCTTGCCATGTGGAAAGCTTTACATGCTCCAGAGAATGCTAAGCTAAGAATGGAAGCATCTCCCCCCGCCCCATTTCCTGTATGAGAGCTCCTTGCACTCAAGGATCTCCTGGATCAGAGCATTAGGAATTAGTAATGACAAGTTATTTACTTTCAAAGGAAGACCAGGGATTACAAGAAATGAAGCGGATTGTACATAATACTGAAGTGGATATTTCAAGGAAATCTCTAGATACATGTAGCATTGTTCTGGTGTAGGTTAAATAAATGTTATGCAAATAGTCAGCGAACAGCATGTAGCATAACTAAAATTTGGCAATTAGTGCTCAGGAAAGTCTCTATAAATATTTGAAGATAATAAACAGCAAGAAGGTAGCTTAATGCTAGTAATGGGCTTTGATGATGAGAAGCGCTAAATGCACTTTAATAGCAGGAAGCAAAGAAGCATTACTCTTAGAGGAAAAAACATTGCTGACCAACCATGGGAATAACAATATCAGACACCAAATTTGAGGTGAAAACAGGGCCTTTATTTAACTATAAACCTATTTAACCTTTAACCCCCTGAGAGCTGCAAAATGGGGGAGCAACCTAGCATGGGAACAGCTGAGACTGATAGTCTCCTCCATACCTCCTCCCCAGCTTCCTGTGTGTGATACACCTGAGTCCCAAGAAGAACCCAAAAGCTGGGTTGCTCCCTGGCTGGCCTGCAACTGGAAGGCCAACCCAAGAACACCCCCCCAATCACATGACTTAAAGTGAGGTCCAGGCCCACAGGAAGTCTCCTTTACCACCCCTCTAGTCTTATGACCCAAAGGGGCAGTCGCAGAGCCCTCACCTTCACCCAATGGGTGCCATAGGTGTTCGCCCTCCCTTTCAGCAAATGGGTGCCAGAGGTGTTCATTGACTTCCTACTTCTCTCCTACTATGTGCCATGGATAAGGAGCAAGCCAACTGTACATAATACTGAAATGGATGTTTCAAGGAAATCCCTAGACACATGTAGCATTGTTCTGATGCAGGTTAAATAAGTGTTATGCAAATAGTCAGTGAACAGCATAAAGCATAACTAACATTTGGCAATTAGTGTTCAGGAAAGTCTCTATAAATATTTGAAGGTAATAAACGGCAAGAAGGTAGCTTAATGCTGGTAATGGGCTTTGATGATGAGAAGCGCTAACTGCACTTTAATAGCAGGAAGCAAGGAAGTATTACTCTTAGGAGGAAAAGGAATTTCATTGGGAAAAACAAACACTGTGGGGCAGAGAGCAAACCTCATGCAAGAGGTACCTTATCGTACCATTGAGGGCCTTGCAAATTAGAAAATTAAGATGTACTTTTCACTATTAGTGTATCACATTCATGCAAGCAAACACAACATCAAACACATTGTTCAGGACCCTACCCTTGCCTCCTGTGGAGAGTCATTTCGGAATCTACTTGCCTGCCTTATCTAGGGAATTATCTTGAGAAATTTTGTCAGTCTAACTACTTTATTGTAATATACCTGGTGGTTGCTGTTGTTCGGTGCCTTCCAATAATTTCTGACTTATGACAACTCAAAGATAAACCTATCACAGGGTTTTCTTAGAAGGATTTGTTCATGGAGGGGGGTTTGCCTTTGCCTTCCTCTTAGGCTGAGATAGTGTGACTTGCCCACGGTCACCCAACAGGGAGTTACACTAGTGTAATGAGAATTTGGTTTGTTATGATTGAAGGTGTCCAATACCTTCTTGCTCAATTTTTTTTTCCCTAGAAGTACCACAATTGGAACATGACAACAAGGCACCCTTCTCACCTAAACAGTTCCTGAGTAAGGGGGCAATGAGGCAAGAGATCTCTCTTGGCTGTTTCCTGGCTGGCAGCTGTCCCCCTTTGGTCCTTCTGAACAAATGTATTCTGCTAGCACCAATAGATCTTGGTCACTGTCTCAATTTCACTGCATTTTTCCAAATCCCACTCTTATTTTCCCATCCATGTTTCATATTGAGTGGTGAGACTTTGTGCAGAGTTTTTCCTTGGAAATTCTTGCACATTTTAAATTTTTTTTTCAAATGTGTGTTTTCATTTGCGCACATTTCCTAATTTATGCTTACACTCCATTGACTAAAGCGTGCATTTTTTAAACTGTGCACATTTTTTAAAGTATGTGTTGCTTTGTGTGCACATTATCTGAAACGCTCCTTAAGCCTTGCAAATGATCAAGGCATTTTATCCTGAAATGGGCCTTGAAAGGTGCAAAAATGTTATTTTCAGCATGACTGTCAAATCCAATGGAATTCCATTCCATCTCCAGGGACATCTGTCTACCATCTAGGGTAACGAGAAACACAAACAAGATAAAGCATGCACCTCCTTTAAGCATTCTCATTATTGTCCTATAAGTGAATAACGAAGTAGATTCTTGATGTTTTGTGACAGTCCCAGCATTCTCTGTGAGTTTTTGGTGGTTTTCAGGACTAATAGATGCTGTTGGAAATTGTGAGGAATAATAGTGGATCTCTGCAGCAAAGTAACGAAATGGGCAAGACAGGGGATTTAGCAGAGAAAGAAGTAAGGTTAGTCCTTTTGTTGAAACATATCAAGTATTTTTACTTAGTAACATTTGTACATAGTAAAACATGGTAATGGAGGAGGAAGAGGGGAGGAGAAAAAATAGCTGCAGGTTAGAATGATGGAGGAAGAGACAGTGGATAGAGAAAAGCGATATGCAAATATGCAAACTAGCAGTTAGTGAATATAGCCCTGCAAGGGTTGCTAACTTTAACAAGTACAGATAGAAAGCTTTCCCCAGAGACCTGATTCTTACTAAATCTCTTCCTTTCTTTTTTGAAAAAGGAAACAAAGATCCAGGAAGCTTGATGGTCCTGCCTCTTCCTGCTGCAGTGCAGCCAGGTACTTTCCCAGGCTGCACTGGGGCAGGAAGTGTAGCCGTTGCACTTCCGGACCCTCCACACACCAGGTTACTGTGGGATGGGAGCATGATAGTGGGTCATTGATGGGGAAAACCCATCAATTATTTATTCCAAGATTATACAACCAGGGGACTGCAACGACATCATGCATCCCCATTGCAGGATGACAACATCCTGCAAAAAGGGCCAAAGAGGGAACCAAGATAGAGGCAGTGTGTTTGAGTCTGCTACCATGACAAGAAAAGCCCTAGAATGCCATGTGTAGGTAAGGTATAAGAGTATATACAGTCAGCTACAGAAACTCCAAACTAATTTAATTTCTAGTAATTCTAGCTCCGAAATCCTTTATTTTCTACTCATTTAGAAAGATGCCATCATTTTACACCATTGTTTAGGGCCCAAACATTCATCATGAAAGCAGGTCATACCATAAAATTATCCTAAAACAGAGTAGAAGTCAAATGCAATATTCACCAGCAACTTGCCTAAAATAGAATCAATGTTCCACATTGGCAGTAAAGTGGCAGCAACTGTTAAAACTACAAGGCCATTTCTACACTACACTCTTATAGTGTTATTATTCCACTTTCAACATCCTGTGGAATTCTGGCAGTTTTCAGTTTACCGAGACCAAAGAGCTCTCTGGCTGAGAATTCTAAATGCCCCTCCCTAAACTGCAAACTGCCAGAATTTCATAGGAAGTTGAAAGTGGAATAATAGCACTATAACAGTAGTGCAGAAATGGTCCAAGTAAAAGATATAGGCCAGCATCACCTTAAGTTAAAAGCAGGTACGAACAGTGAAGTTTAAAACTAGCCACTGTGGAAGCCAAGCATGCTTACCATGGGAGTTTCATAGTATAGCAGCCATTACTAAGACGGCTCTCTCTTTATGCTCAGCATTCTAATGGAGTTTACAGGCAGATGGAAATTGACGGTTCTACAGTGGATCTTATGGGCCAGTCAGGCTCATAAAGGCAGTCATTCAAATAACCAGAGTGAAGAAACTGTACTACTGAAAGAAGCTCTTCAGTGGTAAACCAATTCTTTTAGGAGATGATCAGTGTTCTGTATTCATAAGCATACACTTTGTTTCATGGGACTAAAATTGTATTTAAAGACTTGTGGGGGGGATTCTATAAGGTTCATGAAGTTTGACAGTACAAGAGTTATATCCCAGACAACTGCACACAAAACAATTGTGAGAAGAGCACTGTAAAAATACATTCCCCCCATAGCTAAAAAGGATAACAATTAGTTTTAAAATTATTCTGTTTAACTTTTTGCCAAACTCAGTCTCATGAGCATAAGAGGCACTGTGTCCAAATGTAGGTTGTAGACTTTGGATATGATATTATTTAAACTCCAAAATATGTTTCAGTTAACTTTACATTTACTCACATTCATTGCTCCAAATTCTAAAATATCCCATGAGTCACATTAAACAAAGGGCGCTTTGATAACACTAATCATTGTGGATGGTGGAAGTGAATGGGAACAGAACTGGATTCAATCTTTCTCCCTTTCTGCACCTCTAAACTGGATATGAGAATGGTCAGAGTTTTTGTGATGAAGAGCTTCACCTAAAATATTGGGCTTAAGGGGAGACTGCAATTTAGAAAGAGAGATGGCATCACATAGCTGGCAAATCCAAGTATAAGAGGTAGAAATAGATAGTCATTTCAGCCAGCTGGAAATCTTTGGATAGTTAAGGAGATTGGCACTCATGGAATAAAGAGCACAAGTAGCAATGTATTGGAATATAATAATAGCTATAAAGTGAGACTGAGGCCATGGATTGCTTTGAAGGTAAGGACAAAGAAATTCTACTGAATCCAGAAGCAAAGAGGAAGCCATTGCAGGGATTCAAGGAGGCATGTCAAGTGAATAGAAGCTGGAACTCTCAAACATGGTGATATCATGACACATGGTTTGTATTAGAAGACATTTTCTGGCAGCAGTCAAGACTGCGGTCTGCTAAATATCTGGTTCCAGGCTCACTGCCCAGGATATGTATATAGAACTTCCTTTACTTTCAGAACACACATAAAGGGTAAAATCACCAATCACCCTGATAGGATCACTATTTTACTTTGCTCTGAAACTACCATTACACTGTACACCTTCTTCACTGGATTGTAACTAGAATAATCAGATTTCAAAAAGCATTGCCAACTGGATGCAATTCGAAGTTTTAAGAAATTTGAATTTACAACAAGAATTCTGATGTGATCAGGGCAACTTGCTTAGGAGGCTCGGTAATCCAACATTTCCAAAGCCATACCCAGCTGCAGCTGGCAGGACAGAATAGAGAAAAGAGTAGTATTTGCCCTTTAAAATACTTATCGCTCAGTGTGAGGGAAATAATTTTAAAATAGGCCCAAGATTGATGATCTCTGTGTTGGAAACATAGTTGTGGATCCAAAGCTTCTCCTACTTTAGCCACTGTTCTCTCTGTCATCTATAATGTTGGGATACTAATGTTAGACGAGGAAAAGATGCAGATCAAATCAAGTTTAGATACTTCCACTTTATGCTCAGTATTCTATCTCCATCCATCTTTCTTTCCTAGAGGAGCTGCAGGGAAAAATAGATGTAATCGTCCAGTCCTATACAGTGGGGCTCCCTTACACATGAATATGAACAGGACTGCACAATTAATTATCATATATATGTGTGTGTGTGTGTGTGTATAAAAATTACCATATGTTGCAGCTTCCTATTTGGGATTATTACATTTATTCATAATTTCCATATTCATATTTCCATTCTTCAAAATTGTCTAGACATTTAATAGAAAATGCATCACATTTTGCTTCCTCTTTGATGTTTGTGCCTCATTCGTCCAATTCAAATCTTCACTATCCTTCTAGACTCCTCTATAGGGAAATATAGCAAAAGAAGCTTGATTTTAAACAGTTCCAGTGTAAGAAAGACATCTGAATAGATGATAAATAGAGTATTGCTACTTAATGAAAGGGATTAAATTCTAGACTACATTCTAGATGAAAGGGCAAGAAGAGTTGTTTTCATTATTCCTCTGTTCTGCAGGCCTTTGCATCATGACTCTGCACTCAGGGGAGGATTATCAACATTCCAACAGTGAAATCATATACTTCTCATCTCTCTTGATCCAAGTTTATACCGGGTTTTTTGTTGCTGTAGGAAGACACAAAAGCAACATACTTTAGGATGATCAGATTCCAGTATATTACAAAGTAGGAAGCAACCTGCGAGATGTGACGAACAGACTGATTTCAGTCATTCTGTTCTTTTATTCTTGTTTCTGGATCAGGTTATTCACTCTGCTAAGAAATATATTGGAAAAAAATGTTTCTTAAGTGTCAAGAAATCCTGATGAGAATAATTCTGGACTGATAAGAATCTTGACAGTTTGGTACTTAATCTACATAAAATTCAAAGGTGGCTATTTTGTATAGAAAGCATTATTTTCTGCACAAGAAACAGCATAGAAAATACTGTACCTGGGGACTTATTCTGCAGACACTAATTTGGCACAGAAAACAGCAATACTTCTGCATGAGCTTTGTGCTGAATAAATCCTGAATTGTGAGTAGTCTTCAGAAATTCATGGGTAGTCTACACGGTTTTTGAAGACTTTATCACAGTGGGAAGAAAATTGCTGAAATTATTCATTGTATCCTTTGAGAAGAAAATTACCAAAGAATTATACCCCATCAAGGAGTTCTTCTTTCACCACACCTCAATTCTCCACCTCTACCCTCAAGAAGCCATCTTAAAAAGGCAGGTACATACCAGGTAGCTTTTAAAGAGCAGTGGTGCATATGTTCCAGGGTAAGATCCTACTGCAGTGAAAAGAGCAGCTACCTTCCTGTCAGATCTCCATTGTATTGTCTGGAGATCTGCAAGGGGATAGCTTTTTTCTACTCTGCCATCAGAAGTGCAGCCAAAAGGTCTCCGGGTGCTCCACACCCTTCTTGGAAACCAAACAGGAGGACACTTTTCAAGCAGCCAGGAACTGGTAGTTGAATGGATTTGCACAGGAAAAGCACTCTACTCCACTTTGGGTGATGTAAAACCTCAGCCATTACATCCTGTTTCCTCATCAATCTGTACTGTATTGATAAAATAAAAACTAACCTGAAAATTTTCATTGTTTTTGAACATAGTTTGATATATTGGTCTGGACATGTTGCTTTTCTTTCTTTTCTTTTCTTTTCTTTTTTTTTGCATGGTTGAGCTAGAATATATTTCTCAAGACTTCAAGAAACATGAAAAGTGAAGAATAGCTTTGTTCCAATCCATTTATTAGTCAAAGAAGTACAAATCAGGTTGATTCACTTAAAAGTGAACACTGAATGAAAACCTTGGGTATGCCAAATTCCAATCTTTCTAAAAATATGTTTGTATCAGGAAAATTTCTAATTGATTATTGGAATCTGAATGTGCCCATATTTCTGGAATCTCAGTCTTCCTCCCACTTCTGTTTTTTCAGTTCACTGGCTTTTTTGTTGTTGCCGTTGTTGTTGTTCTTGTATTATTGAGGTACACATATATCACAACAAATCTCTGCAGAAATACAGTTTTGAAATCTTATGCATTTAATTCTATCAAGATTCATTTTATTAACTTTTTACCAATGCACACATATGCATATGGGTACTGAAGCCATGAAATGCAAAAATAATCTGGGTCTCTGTCACATCACAGATGCTTTTGTGATGGAGGGACTATCACAGTAGACTGCATGAGTGCAAAGGAACAAAAGCGGTACAAGCCCAACAGTGCCAACAATTTTTAAAAATTTTGAAAAAATGGAAGATTCTTGATGCATCAGTTCCATTTCTCAAAGACATTTATGTAATTCAGAACTCTGAAATACAGGTAAGTAAAACTTCTTAAAAGCCACCTGGTTACAGATGGGACCAAATTCAACTACAGCTCAAACTTTATTGCATATTTTGTGGAAAACATCGAACTGAATGTTCTACTTTATAGATTGTATCAATGTAGAAAAAGGTTTCCAAACAAAAATGCAAGTCCAAACCAAAGGGGAGCAGGAGTGATTATATGGATCATGTTCTGCTTTACCACATAACCCAGCTATATGGAAGATACATAACTGGGCACACTGTGTTCCAGAGATTCTGTATACATCTCTCTCTGTACCTGGCAGAGATTGGTGCTTAACCTTCATGCCACAGATTTGTGTTGTAGGAGGTATGGTGCATTTTCTCAACCTAATGTGAATTCTAATATACTGTAAAGTATAAAAATGGCCAGTATTCAAAGGAGTGTTTCGGTGTGCAGAATTAGGAGTCTTCCATCCAAACACCTAGACTCAGAAAACACAGACTGCCATAGAAGTAACATAAAACTGGTTAAAATCAAAGAAGACTTGGATATTTACTGACTGTGGTAGATTCCACTGCTCCTTTCCTCATGGAAGAAATGTCATTTTTTCATTCACATTTGACAAAGAGATTAAATTTGAGGATGTAGGCCATAAGCCTACATTGGCTTGGCATGATGTAAAGGTCCTGGTGATATCTGGCTTCATTTTTATACCTGAAAGCATAAAGATCTTCTGGAGATCCATGTGGAGGATGTGTTCTTTATATTCCTGGTTGCCAAAACAAAACAGAAATGGCTGTGAACTTCCTGACCCTTCCTTCATACTGTGGAGGCATGCTCCAGCAGCCAAGAGATTGCTTCTGGTTGGTTGTGTGCATGGGGGGGAGTGGTCATTGTGTAGAAGGTACTGGAAACCTTCTGCAAAGACTTTAAAATAACATATACAGGTGTACAGGGAGTTTATGTCACAATATGTTACAAACAGGATTCTGGCCACTGTTTACAACTGTGCAGATGACAACTTTGTACAAGGTCTACATACTTCTGTGTACATTCTGCAAGAAAAAAAAGGGAAGCAAGGTAACTAAAATGTCCCATTGTAGTTCATGATAGTTAATACAAATAACAACGCAAAAAGTCAAAATGACTTTGCCAGGGAAAAAATTGGGAAAGCACTCAAAATCACAGTGCTTCAGAGACTGAACAAATATTCAGAGGAATATTTGCTACTAAATGGACCTAGGATAGAAATTCAAATGGCCATTATATCCAGAAAGGTCCACTCTGACTCATGGTTGTGCCTCACATCTGCTCTTTTGTTCTTGTTTTCCATGACTGTGTCAAGATACTCAAAATGTGATAACTATTTCCATCCCACAGGTAATTCTTGTTGTGAGCACCATTTTGATATGATAATTGTGGAACCTCAGGATGTTTGACATGAATATATTTTCTTTCCATCTCTCTCATTATTCTCAGCTTTCATTTTCTGATGGGGAAACAGAAAACTGTTCAAGTATCTTGAGGCTTTGAGACGGATAAACTGAGCAGAATGGATTTTAAATGACAAAGACTTTTTCTTTTTTTCTACTTAGCTACTCATTGGGAATTCATGTAGCAAACTACTTAAAGAGACAGGGCTTCCATTGAGACCTCATTTCTGTCAATGACTTCTATCCAACAGTATCTTCCTTCTGACTGGGAAGAAAGGTCTCAACAGCTACTACTGATGTTGTTTCTGTCTGACATGTCAGAAAATGATGTTCCTATGGAAGTGGGCACTTGAGTCCCTGCATACAAAAGGCTAAGTGAAGTGTTATGTGTGCTTACAGGCTTACAGCATGCTTTACTAATAAGCAGCTTTTTCACAGTGCGCTAGAAACAACATTTGGCACTTAAGTAATGCAGTCAAGAGCAAATGTATCTACAGCTCTTAAACAGCAGAGATACTTGCCCCTTTATAGTGTAGCTGAAATGGATTTGCTCCCATTTTCCTTAAAATTATCTTTCTGAACTTTGATGGGAAATATCCAAAAACCACAGCTCAGATCCAGGATATCCAAAGGACCATACCCCTTATATAAGCCTAGCCAGGTTTTAAGATCTTTAAAGGATGTTCTTATCACAATCCCACCGTCTTCACAGACTTTAGCTCTCCTTCCATCAGAAGGCTAGGATGGCTCCCTCCTTGCTCTACTTTAACCAACAAGTGAAAACTTTCCTTTAGGCCTTTAAGAATGGACTGCAATGGGCTTTTAATGGCGTGTTATGTTGTTGTTGTTGTCGTTAAATGTCTTTTACTGATGAGGATGGTGATGAGGATGATGACGATGATGATGAGGAGGATATCCTCTCATTGCCTCCTTCAGCATTTGTATAATTTAGCTTCCACATATAAATAAAAAGATGACCTACCACATTTAAGAGCAGAAAGAATCAGTTCCAATTAAAGAACTGACAAAAATGTCCTCCTGAAATTTCCCCATCTGTGTGTGGTGAAATGTGTGTGTGAAACACTCTCTAATAAGGGGGGGGGGCTCCAACAGTTTCTTATTGCTCTGGTAATGTTCCCCCCCACCTTTTAAATTATTGACTGTTGTTGCTTTTGCAAGTGGTGGCAGCATCAGTTGTACTGACAACCTGGCCACCATTTCGCATTTTTTTACTAGATAGTGTTTCAGACCTAACATTGTTCTGGAGCATTACATGGGGAAGGAATTTGTGTGTGACACAAACAGACACAATAGTGGAAAATATTTGGAAACTGAATGCCAAAATGGTTTCTTTTCATCTGCAAAAATTTCAGCTCAGCTCTAGTTTTCAAGCAGTAAGCACCAACTGCATGAGTTTCTCATACCAAATTATACAGTAAATTGCTTATGTAGGAAGTCAGCTAAGCACTGATTGTTCTAGGCAAGCCTCTCCATGAGCTGTCTCCATAGGTTGGGCAGTCTAAAGAGATGTGAAGAACCATCTGGCTCTTCTCACTATCTCTCATCCTTTTGAAAGAAGGAACCATTGTCAGAATCAACCTTGGCAAAGAAGCTCTTTGGGAGAAGGAAGGTGTTATTGGTTGGCTCAGCTTTCATCATGCAGCTAACCTGCTTCTTCTCTCTCAGACTGCAAGACAGCTTAGTCACACAGGAAAACAATGGAAAGAGAAAGCTTATCTAGCCATAATCTGCTAATAGCCCTTTTCTACTGAAAATGCAGGAAGGATGAGGATGCCTCTCCATTTTTCCCTTCCTGGAGGGAAAATATAACTTGAAAACTGTGTGCAGCTTAACTTTCAAAATCTCTATCTCTGAAGATATGTATATAAGATACTCATTCCAAACTATACAGCATTTTTTCTTAGTTTTTCCTCCCTCCCATTCTCTTTTTCATGTCGTCCTCTTCTATTTTCCAGTGCTATGCTTAATACTGTAAGCAACAGATACAAGGATTTGATTATATTACCCTGCAAGGTGCCATATAAACAAATGGTGCTATGTTATTATTATCATTGCTTACTGCTACTACTGCTTCCAACCCTACTGCCACCACTGCTGTTATCACCATTACTATCACCATATTAGTATATAATTTCTGAAGTCTTTTCCTATGAGTGGCTTCGGATGACACTCCATCTGCTTCCATACATGCCCAGCATCCCACTCAATCCCATCTCTGAGAACTCCCTTGAAGAAGCTTTCTAAGGGTTTCAAAGAAGAGGTATTCAAAGAAAGGAGAAGATAGACAATTTCCATGCAGTGAATTTTCCACCATTCATGTTGTCTGGGGCTACAATCATCTTGATTTTGAATTTTATTTATTTCTTAGAGAAGATGGAAGAGTGTTACCTGAAAGAACTTATCCTGTGGACTTAGAATCATAGAATCATAGAAATGTAGAGTTGGAAGAAACAACACGGGCCATCCAGTCCAACCCCCTGCCATGCAGGAACACCCTCAAAGCACTCCCGACAGATGGCCATCCAGCCTCTGCTTAAAAACCTCCAAAGAAAGAGACTCCACTACACTCCGAGGCAGTATATTCCACTGCTGGACAGCCCTGACCGTCAGGAAGTTCTTCCTGAGGTTCAGGTGGAATCTCCTTTCCTGCAGCTTGAATCCATTACTCCTTACTTAAAGGTAAATAAACAGAGGATTGGAATTAGTAATTATGTGGCATGTTTATCAAAGAGTTTATATAGGTAAATATGGCCTGATCTTTGTTGATAGTTTCATTTATAGTGGACCCATTGAATCAATGGAATTTGCTTATGTGTTAACTTACAGTTCAACACTATTAAATGGCCTTATTCCAGTCAGGACTACTAATCAGATCCAGCTCTATACATGCTGTGATTTTTCAAATAATTTTATTTAAGAACTAAAAAATGCAGTGAATAACTGTCCCAGTATACAATACCTAGTCCTTCAAATATATATTTCCCAAACCTCGGGAAATAAACTGGAGTGGGACATAGAATCATAGAATCATAGAGTTGGAAAAGACTACAGGGGCCATCGAGTCCAACCCCCTGCTATGCAGGAACACCCATCAAAGCATTCCTAACAGATGGCCATCCAGCCTCTGCTTAAAAAACTCCAAAGAAGGAGACTCCATCACATTTGAGGCAGCATATTTCACTGCCGGACAGCTCTGACCATCAGGAAGTTCTTCCCGAAGTTCAGGTGGAATCTCCTTTCCTGCAGCTTGAATCCATTGCTCCTTGTCCTAGTCTCTGGAGCAGCAGAAAACAAGCCCCCTCCCTCCTCAACATGACATCCCTTCAAATATTTAAACATGGCTATCATGTCCCCTCTTAAACTTCTCTTCTGCAGATTAAACATACCCAGCTCCCTAAGCCGCTCCTCATAGGGCATGGCTTCCAGACCCTTCACCATTTTGGTCACCCTCCTCTGGACATGCTCCAGGTTGTTGATATCCTTCCTAAATTGAGGTGCCCAGAACTGGAGCCAGATTCTCTGTGCACAGCAACTTTTAAGAGTGTTTAGAAACCTCAGTTGGTTCAAAGAGGTGCAGCCAGAGTTTTGATTGGAGCTGGCTATAGGGAACATACTACTCTCTTGTTGCAACAACATCACTGGCTGCCAGTCCATTTCTGGGCACAATTTAAAGCCAATTATGATCTATAAAGGCCTCATATATGGAGACAGAATCTATAAGATTACCTGAATCTAACATATTCTGTCTTCACATATGAGCCTCCCATCCACTGAGATCTTGACTAGAGGCTCCTTTCTCTGTCCCACCCCCTCACAAGTAAAGTTGGTGGGAATATGGGGAAGGTCTTGTTAGTAGCTACTCACAGGTTCCCTTCCAAGAGAGGTTAGATTGGCGTAGGGATGGAAATAATATTCTCAAATATTAAAAAAAATGCTCAAAGTTCACATTTTTCAAGTGTTGAGAAACCTGGATGAGTAGAATCCTGGACTGATGGGAATTGTTGCAGTTTGGGAGTTATTCTGTTATTCTGTGTAAAATTCGCATATGGCTGTTTTGTTCAGAAAACAATATTTTATGCAGAGGAAACAGCATTTTCTGCATGAAAGATAATACTTCAGTGCAAAAATATTAACTTCTGTGCATAAAATGCTGTAATTGGGGATTTAAAATTGACATGTGGTTGATTTGCATAGAAAACAGCATTTTTTTGTTTAGAAAAATGGCTTTTTCTGTGCAGTGATTAATATTTCTGCATTGAAAAATTTCTGTACAGAAAATTCTGTTTTATGCACAGAAAATGTTGTTTTCTGTGCAAAATGCCACACGCAAATTTTGCACAGAATAACTCCCAAATTGCAAATAGGTTTCAAAAACCATGTGATTTGTGAAGACTTTCTTGCAGCAGGAAGAAAGTTGCTAAAACTACATATTGCCACCTTCATAAAGGAACACAGTGAAGAACTGCATCCCTAAATTGACGCTTTGCTTGCTATCATTGCATAGGCAGGTGAAGCTTTCTTGGTTCAGCAGGTCTTTGAAGACTATTTGTTCATGGGAAAAGGCCGATAACATTAAGCAGTATTGTCTACATTTTTTTCTATTATAATCAACATGATCTTAATTACATTTGATTTCATTGATAGCTTCATTTTATTTTAACTTTTGTATGAGGTAAACATTGAGGTGTATCTGTTTTAACTTTTGTAAGCCACCTTGAGTCCCCAGGCTGGGGAAAAAGTGGGAAATAATATAATAAAATGAAATAAAGGTATAGTGAGATGAGGCTACTTCTATTCTTCTTCCGTTGGTATTGGTATTCACAAGAGTTTCTCTAGCTACTGCTCTTCAAAAAAAAAAAAACTTCATTAGCAAGCATCATCAAGTCTGAGTAGACTGCAGTTGGAAAAAAAATCTATTAGCCATTCTACCATGGAAGGGAGGGAGCAGGCAGAGAAAAATATTATCCCTGATGTTAATCCTTTCCCTGTTTGGACACCTACCATAATTCAGCTTGAGCTTGTTATTGATCTCCCACTGATGATACAAAACCCTGTGGGGAAGATGTGATGGCTGATGAGAAGGCCCTCCTAGTTGTAGGTCAGGGGTTAACATTCCTTTAATTAATACAAGGGAAATGCTCAGGATTAATATATCAGTTTGAATTGAGGCAAAGATACACCTTGGCGTTCTGGCAGCTATTACAGTCTTCTTCTAAAAAGCTGTGGGTTGGGTTTTTTTTTTTTCTGTGCCAAGTGCAGCAGGCCCTCTGGGCACAACTAGAAACTCACTGGGTCTATTATGACAGATATGAATATGATGCTTTAATCTGGAAAAACAAGTAGTTATCCATGATGAAACTGCAGAGGAGGGCAGTGAGCTGATGAGACAAGAAAGGCAAGCATCTACTCCCATTCACCTTTCTCCACACAGAAGTAAAGAGGAAAGTAAAAATGTAGCTTAATGGAACAAGTCTGCAGTTCTCATTATTTTCCCCAGGAACACCCTGACCTTACCTCAGCCTGCAGTTTAAGCTTACCTCAGTTCGGTTTCAAGCTTCAGTTTTAGAATACTGGGCCAAAGTGCATGGGACCAGATGGTTTTGTTTTTGTTGAATAACTGCCACATCTGGCTGCTTTGTAGCTTGTGGAAACAATGTTCTGGGAGAAGATGGTCTGAATCCTTTTTTTCTTACTTTATTCTAAATCACACGCAATCCCCCTCCAAGAAAACCTGTTATTAGTACTCTGGAAGCGTATAAAGATAAGGAATGGTAAATTTTGAAGTACAGGTACTACTATGAAAGTCCGCCTAGCTACACCCACAAGGAGAATCCAAAAATGCAAGTAGCTATCACCGTCTATATCAGCAAACAAGAGGTCCATTCACATTATACAGTTTTAGTGCGACTATTTCACAATAACTGCCTGTGGAATCCTGGGGATTGGCAGTTTAGGGAAGGGCGTTTGGAATGCCCAGCCAGAGTGCTGAAGTACCTCATCAAAGCACAAACTACAAGATTCCACAGGATGGAACCATGGCAGTTAAAGTGAAACGGTAACACTATAATTCTGTAGTATGGATGGGCCCAGTTAATGAAATATTCATTTCCAGACGTTCATGATTCTTGATTGCCTGTAATCCCAACATAATGATAATAAAACAGATTATTTACAGTGATTTATTCTTGCTACGAAAATGCATTTCCAACCACACTCAGGTACTATGAAGAGTCTAGCCTAGAAGAAAGAGGGCTGTTTGAGGGTGGGCAAACGGTCACCAACATCCAGCATCAGGTATGTGGAGCTTAACACTCTTCATTCTGTTACCGCTGTTTCTAGCCCAAGCTTGTGGGATATTAAGATATCATCTGATATTGATAATTTGGCCTTCTTCATCCATTCCTCTCCACATGCTTGCGAGGCCCCCGGACAAGCACGCACACAGGCGTGCCCAACAATAGCCGAACCATTCAAATCCCAATCCAGGCAGGCCAGTCATTGCCGAATGCAGCTTCAGGAGACCTCAAGGCAAGTACCACATTATGTATGCACGCTACTTACAAAAGATCCCCTGCCCTGTGCAGGCAGCTTGATGAGTGGACTATACAACTCTCAAGCACTCCGCATTTGCATACTGGCTACTCTATTGACAGTCTGGTCATTACTCAATCATCTAAAGTACTGACCTTTCGGAGGCTTTGTCTCCAGCCCGAAACTCATTGTTATCCCCAAGTACGGACTAGCCTGCAGCCACAATTTTCCCTATAAGAACCCCTGACTTTGAGCGTCTCATTGGATCGCTCGTGACTTGCCTCCCAACTTGCTGCCGCTCTGTTTGACGAGCCTCCCCTCAGCCCCACGTGCTGAGAATCCACGCTCCACAGCTTCTTTGCTATTACCGGGCTTCAGGACAGGTATAGTATTTCCCATACCAAACCTCCTCTCAAAATCCCTCTATCCAACTCCTACCTTTTATTTCTCTAGTTCTTTGTGTGAGTGTGTTGCACACACGTGTTTGACTGTATTTCAATAAAACAATTATTATTATTAACTTCTGCCTTATCATTGACTCGGCCTGACCCTGTAGACATAGGGTTCAAGATCTCGCTACGTTACCCTGCCTCTCTCATTGCTAACTAGTGCTCTTTGCTAATTCCCTCCCCATTGTGGTGAGCACATTTAGGTGTCCCTCCCAGGACCCCCAGAAATCAGGGTAACAATTCACAACTCCTTTTCTCCCCATCAGCAGCTGTCAAGTCCCAATAGAGACTGCTGCAGCAGCAGACAGGGAAGAGTCAAGTGAACTCTCACAGTGCAAAGGGGAAGAAAGATGAAGTCACTCCCAATTCAGGGGAGCACTTTTGTTTTTGCCATGGACTATAATTGAGACAGGGTGCTCCTTGTTTATCTGAGTCACTCCCTGATCCCTTCTGACTAGTGAATGGCCACAGCAGAGCCCCCTGCCCCCAGATCTGACGGCTGTCAGGAGTAGAAAAAGGCACAGAGCTACATGTGTGAAGCAGGGATTTGTAACTGCCCTGATCGGAATCAATAGTTCCTTGTGTACCATCCAGAAGTTGTTACAAATTTTACCAACAGGATTCTAGTTGATGTCATTGTCCTAGTTTATAAAAAAAGAAATCCTGGCACTCCAACTCTGCCTTTGTAAGTTGTATCCTTTACTCCACTGAAGATGAGTATAGATGAGTGTAGATTCATTCTCTCCTCTCTGCCCAACAGTGCTAATAGCTGAGCAACTTTGTGAAAGGGCGAATACAGGGTATTCAGTCAGATTCTGTCTCTGAAGTGATGATTTAGATTGCTTAAATGGACTGAGGCCAACTTATTACAAATCTTCATGCTACCCAGTGGCTGTGGGACTTGGATGTGAAGAGTGACAACTTCATGAATTCTTTGTGGTATTTGTTCTGAAATGTTACAGCTGTTGCAAGGACAATTTTCCACAAGAAGATCATGACTTCCTCTTGTTTCAGCTCTCAGAGGAACCAAACATGTCTAGTACTTGCCAAAAATATAATGAGGGTACTGTGTAGACAATAGAAGAAAAGTGTGATAAGACCACAATAGAAGAATATGATAATCAGACTGGATCAGACCAAAGGTTCAACATTCTTTCCCCATATTTACCAAGTAGATACCTGTGGGAAGCCCCAAAACAAAACGTGATTGCAATATCATCAGGCCCTTCTGCTCAAGTACCCCAGCAAATGGTGGTCAGCAGCATATTGATATCAAAAGGAAAAAAAAAGGGGAGGGTATTTTGGGGTTTGGGTTGGGATAACTGACGATAACAAAGTTGAGAAGCCATACACTAGGGTGGGCAAAGAGAGGCCTGCTATATGTTGTTTAGCTTCAGTTCCCACAATTCCTGCCCTTCAGCTAGACCGATTAGGTCTGCTGGGAGTTACAGCTCAGTAATGTCTAGAGGGCTGCAGGATTCCCACCCCTTTCATAAGAGCTAGCAGACAAATCTGAGTACTGAGGCGGGGGGGAGTTAAAACACAGTAGCAAATTATATTAAAGCAATTTATTTGAGCTAGCACATCTCCCCTTATTAAACTGAAATATAATCATTCAAATGTGGCCATTCTGTTGAATGACAGATCCCCGTTTGCTTCTTGTGATTAACCTCCACAAACTGTGGATGGATTTACTATTTTCCTCACAATGCATTGGCACCAGAGTAGATGGCATTGCTCTCTCATGATGAAGCAGATGAAACTGAACAGATGTTAAGCTTGGGTTCATATCTCTGCTTGTAAGTGCCCCCAAATTACTACAGCTTGGATGGCTTAGCTTATTTCTAGTAAAACAATCAATAACAGTTTGTAGTAATATTCTGAAGGGGGAATGCTTTGCACAAAGCACCATTTGTTTCCAAGTTGGTGTAGGATATCCCGAGCATGTGATTCTCTCCACATTTGGGTACTACACTTCAAGAACTCCTTGGAGCCAGCCAGACACACCACATTTGTGATTAGCAAAGCGGACTCTGCATCATGGTTGTTGCAAGCAGATGCACTAAAATGTTTTCCCAGGCAGAAAAATATAGCAAATTCTAATAACTTGTAAAGTGCTAGGAAGCTTTTGTTTAGAGACTGCATTCCTGAAAATCAGAAGTTATCAGGCAGAGCAAGGGGTGCTTTTTAAATATACACATGCACAGACAGACACACATGCTTTTAAGCAGTTGTGTCTTAATTTCATTTAAATCAGCCAAGCTGCTTAATTGTTTAAGAAGAGCCATTCAGATCTACCCAATTTGATTCACTGCATGCATTTTGGAGTATTCTCTCCCAGTGAAACTGATAGCAAACAGGGTCATAAAGAGCAAATGAGAAAATAATAATAAAAAGGAATCACAATTTACCTTGCATTTAATAATGAGTTTCAGGGCATTTTGAAAGCGCAGAGGAACAAGAAGGAAACATTTCATGTCGACACTGCCGTAAGCAGTCCCCAGAAATGTATTTCTGACATGTTTTTCTGGGCTGTGAAAAACATCACTCCTGGCATATCTCATCATAATAGTGGCATGCACATAGTAAAACTGAATAATAGCTGGTACTGAAAGGATGAAATATCAGTGTTTTGAATGTACTGCTAATAGGCACACAACACACTGAATAATTCCTTTTGGACAAAACAGCGATTTTCTTTAGAAGACCTCAAAGCTTTCAGTTGCTGTTGCTGTCATTTAACTATTCATTATAAGGCAAAAAAGCATTTCCCCATTTTACTTACTTCCATCAAGATTCAAAACACATTTCATTAGAAGTAAAATACTCTAACATATATTTTCCCTGGAATGATTGTTATTATCTCCATGAATGCACCCAAAGGGATGTGAAGAAATGCCTCAATAGTTCCCAATGTTTTGATGAGGGAAGGCCGCTATGGTATGGTGAAACAGCCCATCAAGGAACTATAAATTCCTGTGGAAGAGCTTGTTTCCAATGTAATGTATTTATGTAATTCACATGTTGACTTACAGCAATGCCATGAATTTCATAGTGTTTTCTCAGGCAAGGAACACTCAGAAGTGGTTTGTCATTGTCTTTCTTTGAATATAGCCTATTGCAGTACTACTCAATTTGATGGTCTATGCACTGCTGCCAGTCCATCAGCCATGGCTGCTGGTCCACAATGAGTTTCCAGGAAAGAAAAACTGGCCTACACCTCCCTGGTATGACCTGGTGGTTTCCCTTCCAAGTATTAACCAGGTCTAACCCTGCTTAGCTTCTGGTGCACTATGGTATCTAGCCAGACACAAAAGATAGAGAGCACTTTTTCCTCACAATTGCTTCCGTAAACAGTAAACATACAACTATACCAGAAAATAAACGGCACAGTTAGAAAGATCGGACAGAAGCAAAGCCCACATACATATTCATAGGTACCCAGGTATTGATACATGTATGTATGCACACGCACACACACACATACCACACACACACACATCACAAAGACAGCTGAAATACAGGACAAATTTGTCCCCTCTTTTATCATTCCAAATTGCAGAATGCTCATTAGTTTCAATAATATCACCCATAAAATTCTGCTTCATACTCGTTTAAATATCATTCATTAAACATTGTCTCTGATAATACCAGTCTAATTGTATTGCAGACAATGGTGCCCTTGGGAACTATGCAAAGGTAAAAATTAAAATAAAGTAAATCCTATCCATTCATTTCTGTTCACATTCCAGTGTAATTACAGCCTGAGATGATGCATATTAATATAACATTTACCATCTGGGAGAGACCTGGATCTGAAGCCTTTGTAAAGTCAGCTGACACTGAGTCTGGTTTATCTTGTCTTCTTCTTCCATGAAAAAGTAGCTATTGTTCAAACAATGTTAACAGTCTTTTCAAATGACAAACTCAGGCCAGTTTGACATGAGAGGCTAACTCATAGTTTATTTCTCTGAGTACAAGTCTTGTAAACCAGAAGTAAACTATGGAATTCACTAGCAGAGCATGTAATACTGGATACTAGGTTGGCCTGCTTTAAAAGTTTAGACAAATGAATGGGAAGGTAAAGCTGAAAAGTATACATGCTGATATTCTTCTTCCAACTGTTTTCCAAATATTTCTAAACGTTATTCAACTATTAAAGATGTGGGACCCTCTTCTATTTTTAAGCTAGGTGGTGTTTGTGAATTATTTTTTTTAAATCAAGTGGAGGCACAATTAATAACGCTAAAAACTACACTTTTTGTAATGCATAACCTGGATTTGGTCATTTACCTGAACACACATAGGTCTGAAAGAGGGGATAAGGAAGTAAATAGTGTGTAGGCCCTGTTCCACAACATGCCAAAGCACCAGGAGGTAAATTAGGGTTTTGAGGAAAGGCCCTTTAAGAGGGTGGCATATTGTTTTATTTATTTTAGCTGTTATGTTAACACAAAACATGGGTGACCAAGAAATCCACCCATGATAACAGTGCCTCTGCGAAACAGTGGGGAATATTAGCTCAAAGCGGAGGCCTGCAAGAGAGGGGTAACCTTACAATATTGTTTACACCTGGGTATACTGGTACTAATGCAGGGACAGCAGCCAGAGAGTACAGTTTTGTACTCTGTACAGTACAGAAAAAGTAAGTTTTGTTTTATTGGGGGAAATTAACAAGCACATGCACACAAGATCACATGCACACAGTCTCACAATCATGCAAGACTATCTGAAGGAAAGGGAGGAAAAATTGGATAATGAGAAGTTAGGGGGAAGTGGGTGATATTTTCGTATCCTGTGGAGGAGAGATGAAAAGATTTGATTCAGACTAAGGGTAGTGCGAGAACAAGAATCAGAATCAGAATGGTGGCCTATATCCAGGATACTACGAGCTATCTGGCTCAGAGTCAGGGTTTAAATACTCATTTTCTTCCTTGAAAGGGAAGGTGTTAATGGCTCTCTGGCAGACCAGACAATGGATTCTGGAATGAGCTTTAGCATTAGGTGACAAAGGACTAATGACAGTTGTGATTACGGTGGGACAGGTAAGGAAACAAAACGGAAGAGTCAGTGGGCAGAGGAAGAGGGTTGAAGAAAATCTGAGGCAGTTTCAGGCACTATTGTTTTAAGTCTTGAGAGACATTTGCCAGTGCATTGTCACCAGAACTTTCTTGACTATGACCTGGGTATGCCCTGAGGTCCCATCTGACCTACTTTTGCATTACATGTATTTAACCTGTCCTCCCATCAGCATGGCATTGCAGCCATGGCAATGTATCATTTATATTTCATGCCAATTAATGATATTTGCTCATTAAACCATATCATGGAGTGGAGGTATATATTTTAAAATGTTTTAATTGTTGCAAATAGTTTAATTTTAAGTTGGTTTTTTGTATATTTGTAAGCTGCCTTGAGTCTCAGTCTGGGGAAAAGATGGGGTATAAATAAAATGAAGAAAGAGAAGGAGAAGAAAGAAGGCTTTCATATATGGAGTATCGAATAGGGTTCTCCTACCACATGCAGCCAAACACAGTTAAAAAGCTCTCTTGAGCAAAAACCTGACTTTATCAGAGTTCCTGTTCACAGAAGTTTGGTAACCGCATTCATCTGAATGTGATTATGGATCCCTCTTCATACCTTTGCATTCAGTATGGGAAGACCTCACTTACCTCTTCATGCTTGGGAATACTGAGAAGAGTCCACTCACATCCTTACCCCCAGCTTTAGCTCTATGCCTGTCTAGGTGAACATCTAAAATATCTACAAGGTATACAACTTTGGTTCTGAGTAAAGTAGAATCACTGGATTGGTTTAATTTACCTACATGTTGACTTGCCACTTAACAATTTAGCAATGAGTCCATTCAAGTTGGGACTAGCCAAAGGGATCATATGCATAATGCATATGAAGCTTAATCACTACACTAACACAACTCCATGTCTCCCCACAATCCCTGTCAGACTACTGCAGCAATTAAATGCCCATGGAGAGGGAGGGAGGAAGGAAGGGACTGCCTCTCATCTCCATCGCAGTTCACTAAAGAGAGAAGAAAAGGTACAATGACCTGGACAAACAGATGATCTAACTGCCAAAAAGTACATCTCCTTAGCAGACCCATGACTTAGTCACCCTTTTATTGTCATTCAGATGCACTGTTAATGAGTTCAAAGCCTGGTGAGAAAAATTTAGGCCACCCAGCTAGGGTTGCCAGGTTTTCCAAAGAGCAAAAAGAGACAATACTCCCAGACCAAGACTGGCCTTTACAGATGAGACAGGCCTATCTAAAAGTCCACCTCAAGTCTCAGAGGAGGTGGGCCTCTCACAAGATTTCCAGGTATCCTTGAGTTTAGATATCTCATGAGAGGCCCTCCTCTTACAAGACTCATGGTGGGCTCTATATAGGTCTGCTTCACATACTAACCACCTCAGTTGACTGGGGCTGTAGCACTGAGAGCAGGAAGCTCGGACAAGATATAACCCCACAGTATTTGGTATGTAATTGGAGACCATTTTGTGGTGTACCAAATGCTTTAGTGGAGCACAGCTGGCGCCTCCTCTCACTGTTCTCACTGGATCAAAAATACAGGATTTGGGGCTGCTCTGCTCCAAAGACAAAAACATCTACAACATGCATCTGCAAAACTTCAGGCCCTCAATCCCTCTTCCCAGCTGCTAGGGCCCAGTAAAACTTGTTCCCCGCCACACACATAGCCATCCTCATCAGACTGTGAATTCAGTCAGAGCAGCTCAGTGAGGGAAAGGAAATCATAACCCTTACCCCTCAAAATGCTTGTTAAAACCCGTACCCCTTGCCCAAGAGCCGGTGTAATATAGCAGATGGAGTGTCAGACTAGGATTCTTGAAGACCAGGGTTCAAATCCCTACCCAGTGATGGAAACCCATTGGGTGACTTTGAGCAGATCCCATTCATTCAGCCTCAGAGGAAGGCAATGTCGACCCCTCATTGAACAAATCTTGCCAAGAAAACATTCTGATAGTTTTTCCTTAGGGTCTGTATAAGTTGGAAATAACTTGAAGGTACACAACAAACACAACACCTTGCTTTTACCAGTATTTGGTTTCCCATATATGGACCCAGTATCTTCCCCTACTGGCTGCTTGAAGGTCAAAATTAATTAGGAAAAAGCGTCTGCAAAGAGATAAGGTCACGCATATTTCCCTCTGCTGCTGCTGCAATTGATTTTGCAGGGATCTCTAGCTGCATTTGAGTTTTTGAAAACGAGTCAATCAATCAATCAATCAGTCTCCAGATTTTTCAAGTATGTGATGGCTGAAATGAAGACTCTCAATGAATGTTTTTTTTTAATTATTATTATTCACAAGGAGAAATGGTGTCACATTTTTCTTTTAAATTAAGAAGGCCCATAGCTGTTAATTTCGGGGCATAGTAAAAAGCAAGGTTTTATGTATCTCTGATTCACGAAAACCCTCTTTAAATCTGGAAAAGGTGTTTAAATGGAATGAGTGCTGGTACAGGAATGTTCTGGCATGCAGACTGCCTACCGTTTCCTTAACAAGTAATGAGTAATGTATTAATTAACATCACAGTAACAAATTGGAGAGTTGAACAACAATGTATCAGTTCTTCAAGCTCACTAGCAACTAATGATCCATTTTTAAAAATAAAAAATAAAAACCTAAGCTCCAAAAATATAGTAAAACTCTGTATTTTTGGACATAATACATGCTAAGATACATATTTCAATGCACTGCAAATCTTGCTTTTTAAAAGAAAAAAACTTGCAGGTTCATGCAGAAATAGCATATCTTTCATTTTATTTTATTGAAATATTGTAAAAATACCCTTCCTGCCTCAGCAATGTAAATATAGGGAAAACAGTGAAATCATTAGAACCCACCATAAAAAAAATGAGCAAAACAAAAGAAGCAAAAACAATAAACTAGACTGAGTCATCCAGTTATAATGTCTTGAATTTGAGCTGATGCTGAATTGCAACAATTACAGTGTTTGGATGAAGCATCCTTGGAAACAAACACATGTGAAAGTGACAAGGACCAGACACAGGCTGATTGATCCATCCTTGTTGTCACTTTCAAACTATGGCCATTTCCTCACTAGACTGTTAAAGTGCTATGATTCCACTTTCAACATCCTATGGAATCCTGGGGTTTACAGTTTTGGGAGGGGTCACCTGGCCCCTCCTGAAACTGCAAACCCCAGGATTCCATAGGATGTTGAAAGTGGAATCATAGCGCTATAATAGTTTAGTGCAGAAATGTCCCATCACTCAATGATTTAAAAGAAAAACTTAATAACACCTTTTAAAAATGATTACAGGTAGCTATACATATTCATTTGGAAGAACAAAAGAGCCTTGAACTTGAGAGGAGGTAGCCAGATTAGTCTGCTGCAGCAAAACAAGGAGTCTTGTGTCACCTTAAAGTCTCAAAAGTTTTATGGAAACCCACTGGGTGACCTTGGGCAAGCTTTCATGGATTCCAGCCCACTTCTCAGTGGGCCGTGTCTGATGAAATGGGCTAGAGTATGTACAAACTTCTTCTAAACAAAATTCCTTTGTTCTTAAGGTGCTGCCAGATACTTGGCTCTTTTAAAAGAGATTTAGCGGATCAAGCCAAAGCTCCATCTAGTCTAGTCTAGTGTTCCTGTGCTCCACAAGAAAGTAGCAAATTACTTCTTTAAAAGTAATTAATCACAATCACAACACTAAGGTGGCCCCAAAATCAGTTGTAGTTCCAGTTCTTAAAAGTAACTGTATTTTCCACTTCTCAAAAGTACATTAGTTACTTCAGTTACTTTTAGCAATAGCAATAGCATGTATATTTCTATACTGCTTATCAGCTAAGCTCTAAGTGGTTTACAGTGTGTTTAGCTAATTGTCCCCAACAAGCTGGGTACTCATTTCACCAGCCTGTGGAAGGATGGAACGCTCAGTCAACCTGGAGCCCAGCAGGATCAAACTCACAACCTTGTGGCTGCAGTGCCGGCATTTAACCGCTGCACCACCAGGGCTAGACTAGTACTGGCATTTAACCACTGCGTCACCAGGGTTTTAAACTTTTGTTTAAAGCCCACCTAAATTCTACATGCTGTTTGCTACTAGAACAAGACAGACTCCCCTCCTGTCCACCTTATTGTCACCTCAACACCCACAAAAGCAGCAGGATGAGGCAGAACCTAAACCAATACTTGAACCATGTGATAATCCTCCTCACCCCACAATCTGGAAGAAAAAGGCCAAGTAAAAAGACCAGTCATATACCTTATATCCAGTCCAAGGCGTTTGGACAATAAACACACGAGACCTTGTTGATCAGCTGTTTGGTGCGACGACTCTTTTCTGCTGCTGAGGACTTTATAGTCACTTGATCTGATAACCAGGTGTCTAATTGCTTGGCATCTGATATTTAAACCAAGCCATGCCCTGCTCCTGTTATACAGAAGAAAAATGTCTCCTCAACATCCATAGGTTGTGGCAGAATGGAGGATCATCAGCTAGAGAATCTACATGGCCTGTGTCTGCCCTTGATTGTTCAGGATCTGAGTAGGGGCTGACTTCTGGAGTACTAGGTCAGATGTCTCTGTGCCAGATTTCTCAGTTACCACAGAATGACTCATGTAAAAAATCACATGTTCTAGTCTTTAAGGTGCTACAACACTCTGTGTTGTTTCTTCTTTTTAGTTCTATCTTGTTTTAATCTTGTGAAGGTAGACTGGGGTCCCATGTCAAGAGAAAGGCAGGGTTACAGTTAAATAGACAAACAGATGGCAGGCACACTAGTTCCCCTTCACACAGGCACCCCTCAAAATCTTTTTAAGGATGTGTTTCTAATGGCAGTATTTTCACCTTTAAATTGCATTCACATTTATTCGGAATGTAAGTTGCCTTGTGGGATATAAATTTAATATAAATAAATAAAAAAATCCTTTGTGTCATTTCCCTGCTCCTTAGCATTCTATTTTTTTTTCCTAAACGTCTCCAAACATGTTCTATAAGATTTTTCTTTTCCATGAAAATGTGTAATAGGGCACATGATGCATAAAACATTATGGTCTCAACCACATATTCAGCCATGCCTGTGACCACTCTTCTTGTAGGCACAACTGGAGTCTACAAACACCTCATCTCTCAGACTGCTTCAGAAGAGGGGATGGTTCTCAACAATGAGGAAGATGGAATCAGGTCTAGCATACTTTGAGGCAATGTGATGCTGGGAATAGTATTTCCAGAAGTGTTAAGCCTGAAGTGCTGACTCTGAAGATGCCTAAGCTGGCAATTATTATGGCAAATGGGGTGGGACAAAGTTCATACCACCCAAAACTGCCTGGAAAGAATGTGGCAACACATAATAACTTGGCAAGCATGTTACAGATCCTACCTGTGTTTAAAATGTATATTTGGCAGTCACTTTGTCTATAATGTGAATCCCAATTTTAAGTATATATATATAAAAATACCAGAAAGTCTCACCTTATATTTATCCTCAGATCTGGAAGAAAAATAGCAAAAAAAAAAGATGTGACTTCTACTGTGGCTAAAATTTTTGTGTTTAAAAATGGGGGATTAGATGTGGATCAAACATCTTCACATTAACCTGCTTCTAGCCATATTACTATCATAACAATAGTTGCAAAGATTTTCTTGCATCTGGTTATTTACTCCTACTTCAAACTGTAGAAACAGACCCACTATCTTGTTCTTGTATCCCAAGTGAAATTATTGGAAGGTGTCATCACTCAGGCTACAGTAGCATTGCTAGATGTGGTAGAAGTCCCAGAAGATTGTACAGAAAACCCCATTACTTCCAATTGTTTAAGACTGCCAAAGCAAAATCTGATTATTTTAATCTGATGAATATTATTTGCTTATTTAAACACGCTGACAGCTTTTAGCTCATTCAGGGTAGAAGGAGGTGCAATGGGTGAGGTTATTTTTTTAAAAAAGAATATATATTATGTGCTTAATGATTCTTTATTTTTTTTAAATTGATATTTCAATTCAATTGATCATTCAGTGCTTTTTTAAAAAAAATTGTATCACATAACATTTTGGCTACTGTATTTTGTTTTAACTTATATTGTAATTTGTTTTGGGTCCCATATTGGAAGAAAGGTGAGATAGAAATCAAAGGATAAAAGGAAGGAAAACTGACAGGTTCAGCCATTCTGATGTCTCCCAGGTAATTTTGCAGGTTTCAGGCAGCATAATTTTGCTCGTTCTATCCAAATACAACTTTCTTAGACCATTCTCCTGTGTCTGGCACAATGTTCCACAACCCCATGTCCATATTATACATTTTGAGGAAGAAGTCTTGTTTGCCTTTTCTCACATAGTCACCTGAGCACCTCTCCTTCTTGACCACTTCCCCCATGTATTAAGGCAGTTGCTATGATTGTGTTCCCTACCACCTCTTGTTGTGCATTTTTCTTCCTCTCTTCATTTCGTCTTTTGAGGAGGAATTGGGAATGAAAGTTTTAATCAGGCTCCATGGGACAAAAGGGAAGGGTGGAATACAACATAGCCCTCTGTGTGTGTGTGTGCGTGCGCGCGCATGCACGCACATGTGTGTTAAAAAGCTCTGCTTTTCTCTCTTTGCTTTTTGAACGTTTTGTCTTTTAATGGATTTGTCTCTTAAAAAATAACTTTATGGATAGTTTAATTGTACTTTAAACTTATTCCTGCTTTGACTTATGTTTTTCAATGCACTTATACTTTGGGATGGGGTAACAAAACCCTATGAAAATTGTGGGGTCTCCATAAATAGTCAGCCAACTTGAAGGCACATACACAATCAATGTCTTCTTCTTTTGTTTGCCATGGATGAACTACCTCAGCCTTGCAGCTCTCCTTGCCCTCTTCACATGGGTGATATTCATGGCTCTATCTCTGTTTTTCCCTTTCTTTCTTTCTTTCTTTCTTTCTTTCTTTCTTTCTTTCTTTCTTTCTTTCTCTCTCTCTTTTTCTTTGCTTTTCTTTCTTTTTCTTTGCTTTTTGTTTGGCTGCCTAGATTGACTGATTATAACCCTTCCCATCTCTGGGCAACCTTCTCTCTTCTCTCCTACTCCTATACCAGCATGAATCCAGAGAAGGAACTCGCTGCACTGAGCTGGAAACTGCAACTTTTGAGTGCAGCAGGTGCTCTAATCCCAACCCAACATATTATCTGTTTTTTAGCCAAAAGCCAGTGCTAAGAATAAGTGCTCTAAAGTGGAATAACCCCTCACCTCTTTGCTCCCAGAGTTTGGGAAGGTCATTCTCTGCAGCAAGGATAAGAAGATTAAATTGGGAACAGTTTTTAAGGTCTGAAATAGTGCTGGATCAAAAGAATCCCCTAGTGTCTTTTTAAAACAAAACAAAACAAAACAAGGGTATAATGACATAGAGTCATTCCTACTGGACCGTTCTCTTGGCAATGAAGCTGCTTTATAACATCTCCTTTACTACTAGGACATTATTTTTATATTCAGTAAAAGAAAAACTACACATTTTTGGGCCTCACCTCTGTCAGGATTTTATTTATCAAAATATTTATATCCTGCCTTTATCACAAGATCTCTGTGAGGAATGTCCATGTTAACAGATTGAAACAATTAAAACAATTTCAATAGTCTAAAACCGTATGAAACACGTTGACAAGTTAGAAGCATTTTGAGAGGGATCTTATCCTGGGATAAAGGCAAGATGTCAATCTAATAAAATAAATTAATAAATAAAAAGTGTAAAACAATGGATTGTACCACCCACCACTTCAGCTTTTGTTCCAGCACCCAGAAGCCTTGAATGTCGCCATGCAAGCCATGAATGTCCCCACAAAGATGGCTGTGTTGAAATCTTTTAAAATCTTTTTTAAAAAAATGATTTTTATTTTTACCAAGAACTAGTTTGAAGAGGACATTCTTTGGAAAAGTTTCCAAATTTTCTACTAGTTCTAGTTGGAGTCCCCCAAGTAGAAAAAAATAAGACTTCCAAGCTTGGGATCAGGGAAAGATAAACAAGTGAAGGCAATATTAGGTAAAGTGAGGTTCAGTTTTTGTGTGGCTATTCCTTTACTCAAGAGCCAGCATGGTGCAGTGGTTTGAGTTGGGGTCTAGGATACTGGAAGAGAAGGGTTCAAACCCCTGCTTGACCATGGAAACCCACTGGGTGACCTTGAGCAAGTCTTACTCAGTCAGCCTCAGAGGAAAGCAAAGACAAGCCCCCTCTGAATGAATCTTGCCAAGAAAATCCCATGAGAGAGTTGTTTTCAGCTTGCTATAAGTCAGAGACCACAAGAAGGCATAACACAACAAAGTCATTTATTCATGAGTTTTGCTACATGTTTTTGGAAGTCTGCCTGCTTCTGTTTATTTATTTGCAAATATATCAAATATGTCAAATATTTGAAAATCTCTACAAATTTCCAGTATAGGACCACTAGAATGGTTTAGTGGTTTGAGTATTGGACCGGACTGGGACCCACCATATCTTGACTAGAATCTGCAGAAAGACAGAATCATAGAATTGGAAGAGACCACAGCAGCCATCCAGTCCAACTCGCACACGCACACACCCGCTGCCATACAGGAACACATATCAAAGCATATCAAAGCACTCCCAACAGATGGCCATCCAGCCTTTGCTTAAAAACCTCCAAAGAAGGAGACTCCACCACACTCTGAGGCAGCATATTCCACTGCGGGACAGCTCTGACCATAAGGAAGTTCTTCCTGAGTTTCAGGTGAAATATCCTTTCCTGTAGCTTGAATCCATTGCTCCTTGTCCTAGTGTCTGGAGCAGTCGAAAACAAGCCTGCTCCCTCCTCAACATGACATCCCTTCAAATATTTAAACATGCCTCTTAACCTTCTCTTCTGCAGACTAAACATATCCAGCTCCCTAAGCCGCTCCTCATAGGGGCATGGCTTCCAGACCCTTCACCATTTTGGTTGCCTTCCTCTGGACATGCCCTCCTCTGGATGCCCTCCTCTGGACAGATGTTTCAGTTTTCTCCCCCAGCCACTGCCATCTGCTGGCTTGGGAGCTGAAGACATCTTTTCAAAGCCTCCAGTCAGGTTTTCTGTGAAAGATGGCAGGGTGATGTTGCATATCTGTGGCAGTTGACAATCTAGCTTCTATTTTTCCCATGACTTCTCTCCCCCACCCCACAAGCCCCAGTCTTTCACAGAAATCCTCACTACAGTTGTGAAAAGACACCCCCTTGGTGCTTTGACAGCTGAAACATCTTCTTTCACAGCCTGTTATCACGATTGGGGCTTGGAGGAAAGGAAGTTGTGGGAAAAACTGAAACTATATTGGCAGTAGCCAAACACCTGCAATTTTCCTCTGTGTAACTTTCTTCTGCAACTCCCCCCTGCCCAGATTTTTGTCAGAAATCCTGGCTAGAGGCTAAAGCTCTCAAACCAGAGCTGTCAACTCTCTGGCAACTTCCCTCCTTCCTCCTTCCCCAGCGCAGTTTGACAGCTGTAACATCTTTCTAGAGTTGAATATTTCTGTGCAACTTTGGGGCTGGAGGAGGGAAAAATTCCGATAAACAGTACTAGTACGTGCCACTTTTCAATAAAAGCAGTGCAGCTTTGGGCTATGAATTAAAAAAAAGGCCCATTAAAGCTGAGGGAACTTTATGGTTTGTTTGTTTTTTCCTTCCCATGCCAATTCTTGAAGAGCTCAGACACTCCAATTTAGACCACATTCAGGAAACTGAGAAATTCCCATCCCATTCCTAGCCTAGTATCATCTTTCCAGGTGGAAGCCTAATTGAACTTCTCACCCAGTCCTACTTTGCTGCATGAACTATGTGAGGTTCCCCCAATCCCTGCAGATCTTCCACAGATAGGCAAATAGCTTTGTTTATTCAGACTAACTTTTGGAAACTGACTGGCGGTTGAGGAAGGAGGGTTTTCTTAATCAACTGGCACTGTAATTTTTATCAATATGTTCTTTAACATGTATTTTAATTCAGTAGTGTTTTAATATTTTAATTTGAGAAAGGGTGCTATAATATTATACCTTTCTGTGTTTTTATTCTGTGATTTAAATCTGTATTTGGTTATAATCTCATTGGGAATCACCCCGAGTTTCAGGAGAAAGGTGTGACAGAAATTTAATATATAAACAAAGCAACAAATTTCCCCACGCGTATTCAGATAGCAGAAAGAGATGGAAGGGGTCCCAAGAACAGACAGCATTTCAAAACTTTGTTATTTCATACGCCTTTAATTCTTCCATACAAACCTGGATATGGATATGATATTTCTGAACTGGCATTTTAGGTTTTTTGTTGTCGCAGCCATAATGGATAATTAAGTCCTGTTGGCTTTTCCCTGGAGGTGTAATGCTGCTTTGGAATTTTTGATTACAAAAAGGCACCAGGCAAATATAGACTTCTTTTATTATTAGATCCTGCCAGTGGTATCATTTCAGTTCCCTAAGGCAAAGAGAACTGTTTTCTCCAGAGAACCTACATGTTTAATCTAGGCCAAAAAGGGCAGCTCCTGTTTTGCTTTTCTGTTCCTTTAGAACCTGGCAAATGTAGCTAAGGTTATAGTAGACACATGAGACCACATATTGAGTGCTACAAGAAGCATTCTGTATGTAATATGACACTGAGGCTCCAATGGTAGACATGCTCAGTTTCTAAGGGGTAAATAAGCATGTGAAAATCCACACAAGTTACCAGTTTTTAGGCTCCTTGGGAATTAGGAAAGCATCCATATGTAATAGGCCTTTCAAGATTTCTTTTTCAATGTGATGGTAAATTAGCAAGTGAAAATCCACACCACCTGTCAATATGTAGGTTCAAATTACTCAAGAGCCACCGCATGATCACTGGCTTACCTAAGTCATTTCTAAAAACACATATGCTAACAGACACTGTCTATCTTGTACACTGGAACAATTGAGTCCTTATCCTGTTGATTCTGGCCTATATGAAAAGATACCTTGAGTACACTGAGCTGCAAATCTTAACTTTCTATAGTATACATTGCAATATTATAGTGCTATATATGTTGACCTGCCTAATAATCAGTATTTTTTTTCTATTTTCACAAAGTAAGATAACAGCGGGTCCAGAAGTTCACAGGGACAGGAGTAGGTAATGGATGGCTATGTAGGAGTGTGAAAAAATGTTCTTGTTCTTTACAGGGAGTATGTGTTTTGGCTTTAAAATACATTCCTTGCAGGTGAGCTGCCATCCCTTCATTGACAAGAGCTTTGACCTGCCTATAAGCCTGGTGTGGGTCCTAGACTGTGTGTTATTAATCGCTCCTCTTCTGATGTGTTTTCAAGTTGACTCTGACTGATAGCAACACTATCATAGGGTTTTCTTGGCCAGATTAATTCAGAGAAGTTTTGCCAGACCACTACACCAGATGGGCTTGTTCTTTTAATCGCTTGCAACAATAAGGCAAATATTTTTTTCCTTTTAAGAAAGAACTCCCCCCACATTTGTTGAGAATCTAACATTTAACAGTGACAACACAAGCAGAACTTGCAGATCACAGACTCTCTTTGCAGATCATTTTGACATAAGTTAGATGCCATTTTTAACCCAATCATCTCTACCACTGAGCTAGCAAAAAGCAATGATTTCCAGGACAGTTTTCATTTTGTCTCACAAATCATATTGACTTTGCCCTGTTCCCTCTGTCCAACACATTTATAATGAAGGAGCATACACTCTGGAGGAAAAATCAGATTTTGGGAATACCAAGTATTTACCAAGTGAAATCTGCTAGGCCAGCTTTGATAGTATAGTCAAGTATAGATAAGAGTGTCTGTGTTGAAACCATGATGTGTGAAAACTCACAGCCTCAGTGCTTCATGTTCTTTCATTGACGGCTTAGGTCTTTTCACATGTCTAGTTAGATCAAATGATCTCCCCTTCAGTAAAGCAGGAATATCTGAGGTTAGAATGTCCCCAGAAATATTGTTTATTGAGCAAAAAAAAAAAAATCAAGACTACTCCTTATAAAATTGAGACGATGGACAATACTGGGAATGATCAATTGTCATTTGTTGTTTCATTTTGTCATTTGTTGCACAGACCATGTGATAAACTCTGTTTTCCCATACTTTCCAATCACCTCTAACATCTGGCCTGAGACAGTCATTTTGCTGGTTAATAGTAGGACTGTTCCCGGTTAGAAAAAGTTGTTACCATATGGCTATGTTTACTGGTAAAATTCTAGCTGTCTTTCTGATCAGTACATATCATCTGTGCCTGTTTTCCTGGTGTAGACTTTCTACTTTAGTTTAAACAAAATATATAGTTTACCACATATATTAGAGCTTTAGATGAGGACTGTTCAAAGAATCCAGACCATTATTTTGCACACAAATTGTGTTTTCAGCACAAAATGCTATATCAAAATTTTGCACACAATAAGTCCTGAATTATGGAGAGTCTTTGAAAATTGTACCATTTTCATAGACTCTCTTGCAGCAAGAAGAAAAATATTAAACATATTTGTTGCTCTCATGGAGAATGAAATCAATAAGGAATACATCCCTAATTAGATGAAATACTTACCTCACCTTAATTATCAGTAAAGCTCTCAGAGACACAATCAAATTGCTTCATAGTCAGATCTGATCCATAACTGATTCACAATCAATTCACAATTTAGATAAATCTGATGGAGATTGTGATCAATCTTTATCAATAGAGTATGGATCTGTGTTACAAATTTCTCACTGATTATTGGTGAGTTTATAGATACAATTCACAGTACTGTTTTTGACCTCAAATGTCTTATATGTCTTGTAACCAAGATATCTCTGAATAGAAATCTGTAAACTTGTATGCACAGTTTCAAAGCCATGTATTTGTTATAGCTGTGCTAAAAATCACTTTTATTTGGCAAGTTTCATTCAGTTTTGCTTTTCTCCTACATTCAGTTTAATTAAAATATCACATTCTTTCCATCTTGAATATGAAGTGTGCAAATTCTGGTAATTTATTCAAAAAAGAATCAATATGAATTTTTCCCGCCATGTATGCTGGCCAGATTCAATAGGCTAAGGCTAATCCAAGCATAGAGATGACCATGAGTGCATCAGTATGACATAGTTGTTGCTTATCACATCTCTTTACCGGTCATGGCTCCATGCTATAGAATCCTGAGATTTGTTGTTCCAAGTATTCTTAACTCTACTTCACCACTTGACAAATCCCAAAATTCCACAGGAAGGAGTCAAAGCGATTGAAATAACTGTTCAGTGTGCATACACTCCATGTTGTGCATGCATGTCATATAGTTGTTAAAGATGACAAACCTCTAAAATAAAAGAGGCAGCAACCACAATTTAGCACTAACCTTGGAGGAATACACACAGATCCAAGCCCAGACTTTTATCAGCTGGGTGCCCAAAGACCTCTGCCTGGATGCATGGTTCAGTGGTTCTAAAATCTAATTCCTCAAAAGAAGAGTAATGAAAGAGTCTAGTACCTCCTCCCTGGATTGGTGTGGTTCTATGGGGTGGAGTCCGAAGTAGTTCCAATTCTGTATTTGTATGTTATGTTTCTTGCTGTGCTTTGTCTTTCTCTGAATTAATAAACAGAAATGTGTTAAAGTCTAATGGTGTGATGAACACTGATATGAAGCAAGAAGTCTTCAGGGCTTGGAAGCTACCCTATCATCTACTGGAAAGGAAGTACACTATAGGTTAATATTCTCATATGTGGGTCATTTTCCCCAATACAAAGAAGTAAGCAAATACTAGTAAATCATTTTCAGAACAAACTGAAATAAAATTCTCCCCCATCCTTACTAATTTTCTTTGAAGACCAGTGTAGAAATGTGTTGCTCTCAGTTAGGAACTGAAGACACCTTCGGTCCTTCTCTGTTTCATCTCACTAACAGGTTGACCATCTCTGAATGTGGACATGGCAATACTTTTCTTCCAGTTCTGTAAAATCCATCTCCTAAAATGTAACTATTTACACAGACACTTCTTATTCGGGCAACATAGCAATAGATGTGTATTTCTATATCACTTATCAGCTAATCAGCTAAGTGCTCTCTAAGCAGTTTGCAATCTGTTAGTTAATTGCCCCCAACAAGCTGGGTACTCATTTTACTGACCTGAGAAAGGATAGAAGGCTGAGTCAACCTGGAGCCCGGCAGGGTCGAACTCACAACTTTGTGGCTGCAGTAGCGGCATTTAACCACTGCGCCACCAGGGCTCCATAATGGTATAGGATGGTGTTTTAACTGTTTTGCAGCCAAAAATTAACACTAGATCAACTCAGCCTTTGTAGAAATAAATGTACTTCTTACTGTCATCATTTGCATTAGGAAAAAAAAAAGATCCTTGTGCAGGATAGTTTTGTTTAAAAGAAAACTATCAAAATTCTCCTCATACTCCAAGTAAAACAGCAGCCCCTCATAAATATCTCCATATGAACAGCCAGACTATGTTTCTGACTCCCTTCCCATTGAGTAGCTATTCTTCCAATTTCACTCATAAAAATATTATGATAGGAAAGTGTAAAATCATTTCCAGTTTCAGGTGCTCTAATTTGGTGGTTAAGAAAAAAATGTTGATCAGAATGTTCCATGTTACAGTTTAATCTAAAATCAAAGCTAGCATCAAAGCAGGGCTCCGTGAACTCCACCCCAACACTCCTTTCCAATCTTTGGCTGGGATTGATAAATGCGTAAAAATAAAGGAGATGTGGGAAATCAAGGGGAAAACAATAAAATTTGAGTTATCTTATTATTAAATGTGGCTACTGAATACTATGACAAGGAATTATATATGCCCATATCAGTGGATGTCAGCTTGGGGTCCTTCATGCAGCTTTGGTTATATATTTCAATGCTACCTTCACTAGCATTTGAGAATAAAATGTACTCTTATGTGTGTTTCAAGACATAATTGCAATGCAGGGGGTGATCTCACATAAATTGTTGGAATGGATTTAAAAATGAAATTACAGCCTTTGTAAGAGTCCAAAAAGATACACTGTATTTTTTCTTTTAATAGATACATATAAAATGTATTATTCTTCCCTCCCATCACAGACTATTCAAAAGACAGTTGGTCTGTTGATCTTGAAAACCTTCACTGCTCATGCTTTCATATGATTTCAGATACCATAGGAAGTTACATAAAATGGCACTCAGATACAATGGGATTTCAAACTTTTTGAAAGTGCAGAGAGAAACTGCTATACATTTTCCCCTAATGGATATATTTAATATATCAAAAGAAAACCATTAGATGAGGGTCATCATCTAACAAGATATGTGAGCAACCATCATGATGTTACACATGGAGCCCCAGAAAGAAAGCTCAGACCTGTCAATTAACTGTTTGGTAGGGAAAGGAGACTGCAATAGATTAAGACTAGTTCCTGTTCCCTTTCTGATTTGCCAGTTTTCAGCTGCCTTTACTGAGCAACATGGGCACACTCCTGACTGCTCATTCATCAGTTATTTGTATACATGATACAGAATTTTGCAGGACATGGATCCTTTCTTTGACTTTAGTTTCCAGAGCCCAACAGCCAGCATGGATCCTCTGTAGAGAAACATGGGATATAAATCAAATAAATAAATATAAATTAGGGATGGGACGAATCCAGGATTTTCCAAATCTGAATCCGGATCCAAATCTCTGGAAGGTTCTGCGAATCCACAAATCCCATGAATCTTGAATCTTTTGAATTTTCCCCAAGGGGGGCAGGAGAAGAGTGGGGAGGGGGAGATCACACTCACCGTACTCTTCTATCACTGGCCCCGGGAAGGATTGTGCTGGGGTGGGCAGCAGAGGAGTGGGGAGCAGGAGATCTCGCTCTCCGCCAGTTCCACCCGCTGGCCCAGGGGCCAATCCTGGTGGGGGCAGGTGGGAAAAGGATGGGGCTGGTGTGATCCCACTCTCTACTGCTTTCTTCCATCCCTCCTGGGCCTGATCCCAGCAGGGGCAGGTGGGAAATCAGCAGGGAGGGCGGGATCCGGCTCTCCACCACTTCCTCCCGCCAGCCCTTGGCCCGATCTCACCGGGATGAGTGGGAGGAGGACAAGGAAAGCAAGATCCTGCTCTCTGCTACTTCCTCCCACTGGCTCAGGGGCCAATGCTGGGGGGGCAGGTGGGAAGAGGATGGGGAGAGTGGGATCACGCTCTCTGCTGCTTCCTCACGCCCCTCCCAGGCCCAATCCCAGTGGGGGCAGGCAGGAAATTGGCAGGGAGGGGATCGTGATTTCCACTGCTTCCTCCTGCCCCTTCCAGGCCTGATCCCAGCAGGGGTAGGTGGGAAGAAGATGGGGAGGGCAGGATCACTCTCCACTGCTTCCTTCTGCCAGCCCCGGGCCCGATCCCAGCTGGGACGAGAGAGAAGAGGATGGGGAGAGCAGTGATAGAAGAGTACGGTGAGTGCGATCTCCCCCTCCCCACTCTTTCTCCCCCTCCACTTCCTCCTTCCAGCCCCAGGCCTTATCCCAGCCACAACAAGTGGGAGGAGGATGGGGAAAGTGAGATCCTGCTCTCTGCCACTTCCTCCCACCAGCTCCGGCCCAACCACCCCATCCGCGGGTGGGAGGAGGTGTGGATTCAAAAGATTCATTTTGCCTCATCCTGCCCAGGGATTCGGATCTGTGAATCTTGAATAATTCTCCAGGATTCGAGGATTTGCAGATTCGTTTGGCCCATCCCTAATATAAATAAACAAACATGGCCAGTAGTCAAACTGGCTGGGATTTTCAGACAGCTATAGTGTTAAACAAGGAATTTTGGAAGTCTAGCATAATATCCCACCTTTAGGAAAAATAAGGACATGGAAGACTGCTTGCACTCAAACATAAAACAGAAGGAAGAAATGGTACAAGAGCTAGTGAGAACAAATGTAAAGTTGCAGGCACAGCTTAACCATAGTTGAGATACACATTTTTGTTTCTCAGTAAGATCACCTTGACTCAAACAGCAACTATGCCAAAGTGTTGTGTCATGTTTATCATTGCCTATCTACTATAACGGTGAACTGAAGTGCCTCTGCCTGCTCTCAGTCTCTCAACTCTGGTCAGTCTTCAGTACATCAGATCTGTACAGACCAAGGGCATCCCTCAATCACCACACTCTGAGGCTAGCGGGTAATAAGTGGTAGCTTAGCTTGGCATTTTCTCACCCTCCAGGTGCCTCAAGTTACTCATCAGGTTAGTGTCTTGTCCTCCCATGATGTCCTTGCTACCTGCCAGTCATTGTAAGAGTTCTGGTCTGTGGATGAGTCCTTGCAGGATCCTGCCCAGTACCTCAGACCCAACTTGCTGCTCCAATGCAGGGTAGCTGGAGCAGCCAGCAGTCAACTATATAAGGGCTGGGGTTACTCTGCAGTCTTTGCCACAGCAACACAGTTTCCATGCTGTCTGTAGCCTCTCTTGAGGGCCTGTCCCTGCTGATCCCTGGACTTGGACCCCTGCCTGTTTCCCTGTGGACTCTTGTTGCCTGGTAGGCTTCCACTGCCTTGAACCCTTGTTGTGCCCTGACCTCCTGCCTGTCTCCTGGACCTGCTTGTGGCCCTCTGAACTCTTGCTATCTGAAGGACTGCTGCCTTGGACTCTTGTGCCCTGACCCTTGGCTTCCTGACCTAGTGCCTGTCCTTTGGCTCAGCCCTGGCATCTGTTCCAGTCAGCTGTAGCTGCCTATGCCTCAGACCTTGACAGTCATGATATTTGATAGCTACCAATTAGCTGACTCAGAAAACCACTCTTACACAAAATGAGTGGTTCTCATCTTGAGAAGCTCCAGATGTTGTTGGACTTCAGCTCCCAGAAGCCCTGACCACACACTATCCTGGCTGGGGCTTCTGGGATTTGAAAACCAGTAACATTCCATTGAGAATCACTAGACTATGTGCTTGTATTACAAAGATGAGTAGGACACCACTGGCCAGTTTTCGCCTACTTCCAAGTGTTCCAAATATTATTGCTATTTTTGTTCTATAATATGACAAGAATGATCAGAGGAAAGATAAACTGTCTTAAAGAAGGGAGTTGTAAATCTCCCCTTCCCCATTCACCAAATCTGAGCACTTTCTTCAAATCAACAGCATTTCATGAAGAATCACTGTAGTAGACAATGTGCTCTTATTACAAAGGGCACTTCTAACATGAGTAGGACACCACTGGCCTGTTCACCTACTTCCAAGTGGTCCAAATGTCACTGTTATTTTTATTCTATAGTAATATGACAAGAATGATCAGAGGCAACAGAAACTGTCTCAAAGTAGGAACTGTGAAAATTTCCCCCTCCCCATTCATCCCATTTTCCAAATCTGAGCCCTTTCTTCAAATCACCATGCAGGTGCAAGAGAATGTCTCCCTTGCCCATAGATTTCATCGTTAAAAGTGATTCCATCTGACAGCGAGAATCCTATCTTTCTGTCAGTCAGTTAAGCAATTCAAAAACAATCAACATAAAGGAAGGGGATGAAACCAAACGCAAATGTTCCCACCTGCTGATCTGATATTTTAATTCAGAAAAGGGAATTATCAATTCTTCACCTGTCAAATTGACTCACAGAACAAATGCAAAAGAACAAATATCCATGCCATAATAACAACATGGGCATCTCTGATTTATTTATTAGGCAGCTTTGTAGTAGCAACTGTCAGACAAACTCAGTCTTTCTTGTATATATCTCCAAAGAGTAATAAACAAGAGACCATTAAGGACTAATTATTTCCACCTGGTGAACTCCATTTTGAGAAATTTTGATTAATTAACAGTAGGCCTCTCTCCTCATTATTTGCTGGAGGGAGGGGGACAACAATTTAAACTAAATTAACATCAGTCTGTAGTGAGGTCTTTGTCCATTTTCTGGTTCATTGCCACTTAGCTCATTAATGGAATAATTGGAAAATATAGCCACTGTTAATCAATAGAACAATATGATTTTCTTTATGAAGTTGATAGCAATTAGACTGAAAGCTAGGAATCAAGTTCAAATAATAAAAAGTAAGATTTCTTTTTTTAAAAAAAAATAACTACCAAGGCTGGATTGAGGCCATAGGATTGTACAGGACTCACTTTGGTGTAAAAATATTATAGAATTGTGGGTCATGGCTGCAGACCTATACAACTTGACACGGAGATACATTCCGCTCAGATTACTCAAACTATTGGGGAGTAAAGACAGATAAAAAGAAAAAGAAAGCTTCATATTGCATATGCATTGAATGTTCTACAGAATTAGAAACTGTATTCTGAAAACATGTTAAAGCAGTTTTAACATATGTTAAAAACATACATTAAATCAACCTCCTTGATTCCCCCTCAAGAGAAAGTGAAATATAAATTCAATAAATAAATCCCTCCAGATGTTGTTGAATTGTAGCTCCCACATTCCTCACCCCTGGCAGTGCTGTCTAGGGCTGCTCAGACTTACAGTCCAACAGCATCTTGAGGGCCGTATGATTCCCACTCTTGCTTTAAAATTTAATGTATAAATATATCCACACAATTATGATTTTTTAGCAATAAATCTGAGGAGATTTTTTTCTACTTTATCATATTATTCTGACTGGAATTAGACCCTCCCACTGGAATGCAGCGAGACAATCTTCACCAGGCAGAGGACAGAGACAAAAGTCATAGGGAGGACAGAAACATTTGGGCACTAGTTACTATAATAGAGGTTTTGGTGAAAAGAAAGTTTTTGTAGATAATTTATTTTTTAAAAAAAACCCTCCCAGTTAATGCATTTTAATTAGGAAGTATATTATAAGGTTTCACTAAAAAAAAAGGCAAATCAATCAAAATACATTCAGTATTCAAAATAGTTGTGTAAAGTAAATGACGCGAAGTAAATGCATATTGTTAAGTGCCCTTTATATCAAACTCCCATTACAGGAGGCAGGGTGAACTGCCTGAATTGCTGGTGGGGAAGGGAGATGAGGTTGGAGCAGTTATAGCTGGTTAAATGGCCACTGTTCAAATGCTTTCCCTGGATTGGTCTGGCTGACTTCATGACTTGAACCCAAAGGTATGGCTACTGCTCATCCCATCTAAGTGAGGGATTATTAAATGTTCACATCCAGAAGGCCTGGTCATACTGCAATCAGTCCAGTCCCCGTGTCCTGTAAATTATGTTGATATATGGTGAACTGCCTTGAGTCCCAGGGATAGAAACATGTTGAATTACCAAACAAACAAACCATTTCTGTTAGTTTCCTGAGTTTTTAACCTGTAATCCGAGAACTGACTCAGGATACAGGGGTCAAAACAAGCCCTTGCATAGTCTTTTGTGCTTCCCACAAGAGCATCTGTTTGAATGTTTTCAGAACGAAAATATTCACTCACCAAAAGCCATAACAGCAACACCAGCCACTGATTAATTATTATTTTAGAGTGTTGACCTCAATCTTGTCTGCAAGGTCATAACCTATAGTATCTGCAAAGACCAAGCAAGCCAGAATAGCTGTCCCCTATAAAGCAAAGGTTAAGAACCATGGAATTAAGCTATACAAAGGCAATGTTGCAAACCACTGCACTTGAATACACATTGATCTGAAATTTAAGGAAATAATTTGCTATATACTCTCAAGTGGTTCTTTTGGTATATGTTATATTTACAAAAGGAGCATCTAAAAAACTAGGCATGATGATTAAACATCATCACCACCACGACCAGATTTCAGTGTGGACTTTGGTTTGTTTTGGGGACAAACTGTGTTGGCCCAATCCAGAAACATACTTTGTTCTGGTTGACAGGTGAATGTGACCCTCTTATTTCTCTTGGAACTCTCTGAAGCATTCAGTACCATCAGTAATGGTAATTTTTCTTCTGGACCACTTCACAGGGATGAGACTGGGGGAGGCATGAGAGGGCTTCAGCTGCACTTTCAGAAACTGGTTCTCACTCTCTTGGTCTCTGCCTATGGCAATGGCAGGCAACTCACATCCTTTCAGATGTTTGATTAAATCCTTCATCAATCCTCAGCATTGGGTATGCTGGCTAAGGCTGAAAGGAGTTGCAGTCCAGCAACTGCCTAAGCTGACCATTAAGTTGCTTAAGCTGCCAAATAAGTTGCACAAGGTGCCCCAGTTGCACAAGGTGAGTTGTAGTAACTTGCTTATCAAATGCTACAAGCATCCATCCTCTTTCTTTCTTTCTTTGTTCTAATGTCAGTAATATCTGAATCTTATTTCTCAGAATTCACAGTAGGCGCTAATAAAACTATATTTGCATAACATCTGGAACATATAGATTTCCTCCACCTAGAAACTACTTCACGCACCATAACATTTGATTTGTAGAGCTATGGCCTGATCCCTTTCTTCTCCTCCCTCTGTCCTACCCCAAATGCTGCTTTTTGACATGCAGCAATCCAGATGCGATTACTCAATCTGCTCAAGTTTATTAAAACTCTATGATGGTAAGGTACTGAGAAAACCAAAGGATGAGGTCATCATTGCTAACAAAAATGAAGCACAGATACAGCACAGATGTTAAACTGTTCATCTATATTGAAAAGTGTGAAGGAAAGGGCGGGGGGGAAAGGAACATTAATCTTTCACCATCTGGGTCTATGACTAGTCTGTGATATTTTAAGGAATATGTTCATGTACCTAATGTTAGAGTCAGAATCAGTTGTGCACTTGTGTGACCAATGAATTTCTAGCATGCCAGAGCAAATTTATGGAGGTAGACCATTTTGGTATTATGACCAACACTATCAGTATGTGACAAATTCATGAGTAAGTCTTGGTTGTCCTATATATGCCTATCTTCTCTCATTATTAAAATGGTGGGAACAAATTGGTTGACAAGATACAATCTGGCTGACTAACCAGTAGACAGTATAGTATTATGGATCCAGTTCCTGAACATACCAAGTGTTCTCCACCATTTGAATGCAGGAGCAGAAAGGTTTCTAGTTTCTGAGATCTACTCTGCATTTTGCTAGAATTCTAAAGTAAGGCAGTACAAAATGGTGGCTTTGAGGATGGAGCCAATTACTATATAGATCTGGGGAGTTTACACATGTACTGATCCACAGAGAGAGGGGAGGGGTGGAAGAGAGAAGATAGACAAATCCATCAATCAATTGCTCAGCAGTGTCCAACCTTGGGTGTCCAAATGTTGTCAGCCTTTAACTCTCAGAAGACTAATCCAACATGGCCAATAGTCATGGGATTTTCAGAGGTGTATTCCTACAACTGTCGTGTCTACAGCAGAGCAGGCAGTAATTCACAAGCAGCACAGCTCCTACTTACAAGGTGAGAGTCAAAGAATGTCTAAACAGAAAGGAAGCCTAGAGCAAACAAATCTGAAGGGGCAAGTCCAAACAGGCAAAGATCCAAGAGTACAGGATTTCAGGGCTAAAGAGACCAGTTGTTGACCCTGGGAGGAAAGGCCAGCTGGAGCCCTCTTTTATCTATGGCTGCTGTTACCACAGGTGTTCCCTCCTTAGGGCTCGTTTACTACCAAAATGGGCTGAGCAACAAAAGCCCTTCCTTTCACAGCATCTCTGCTGCAAGGTAGGTGTGTAAGCTATGTCTTCCTCTATTTGTTCCCCTGGTTCAGGCCCTTGTTGTTGTTGTGTATTATCTCCCTTTGGACCAGCTTTGGGGACACTTCAGCCTCTGGGAAAGCCTCTGTCTTGGAGTCAGAATCCTCCTCCTCGCTGCCACAGTCTCCAAGGCAGGGCATGACAACAACATAATTTGTGTCCTCTTTTTGATTTGTGCAAGTGGCCACACTAGCATTTCCCTTGCTGTGAATAGTCAAACACCTCATTTCAGAGGTATTCATTAATAAAGTAGGTAATATGGAAAAATGTGCTGCTATTGAACATTTATGTGAAAAGTACATCCCTTCTTATCCTAACTTATACCTTTGAAAGTTCTAATATAGTTCCAGATGCTGCAGTTCTCCCCACAGCCCCTTTCTGTCTGTCTGTCTGTCTTACTAGTTTATATTTTCCGCCTTTCTCCCAACATGGGTTTCAAAGTGTCTTGTTTTTGTTGTGTGCCTTCAAGTTGTTTCCATCTTATGGTGATTCTAAAGTGAACCTATCCTAGGGCTTTCTTGGCAAGATTTGTGCAGAGGAGGTTTATCTTTCCCTTCATCTGAGGCTGAGAAACTATGTCCCACCCAAAGTCACCCAGTAGGCTTTTATGGCTGAGCGGAGCTTTGAACCCTAGCCTCCACAGCTGCAGTCCAATGTTCAAACCACAACACTACACTACACACAAAAGTTAAAACACAATTAAGCCAGAATTCTGTTTTAAAAACACAAGTCAGAACATATGTAAAACACAATAAAATAGAACCTCCTCCCCATTAAGACTCCTCTCTGCCACAGCTTATTAAAAGCAAATACCTCCCTAAATAATAATAATAAAAAAGTTTTTATCTGTTAGAAGAAATACAGCAGGGAGGGAGCCAACTAACACCCACCCCCCAAAAGGAAGGGAGTTCCACAAGTTGGGAACAGCTACAGAGAAAGCTCTCTACGGAAGAGCTCTCAACTTTTCATGTTGGTGACACACACTTTTTAGACATGCGTCATTTCGCAACACAGTCATTAAGTTAGTGGAAGCAGCCTGAGCTTGGCCTGCTGCCATCACCCTCACTGGGGTCTTCCTCAGCCCGCAGCCGCTACAGCTGTGGTGGGAGAGGCAGCCCCCCCCACCTGGGCCTGGCCTACCTCCACTCTCACCAGAGTCTTCCTTGGCCCACGGCAGCTGAAGTGGCAGTGGGAGAGGCAGCCGTTCACTTAGGCCTGGCCTGCCGCGACAGTAGGAGAGGCAGCCCCTCCATCCATTACATTTGCGCAACACACCTATACACTGCAGGCAACAGACTAACATTTTGTGGCACACAGTTTGGAAAGCTCTGCTCTACAGTATCCTCACCAAAAATGGCTGTGATGCTGGTGGGACCATGAGAAAGCCCGCCTCTGCAGATTCTAAAGCTCAGGCAGGATCATATAGGGAGATACAGTCTTTCACACAGCCTTAACTCAAGCCATGTAGGCTTTAAAGGTCATAACCAGCACTTTGAATTCTGCCTGTCAATGGATCGGTAGCCAGTGCAGCTGTTTCAGCAAGACGGGGGGAAGGGGCATATGTTTCTTATAACCTGCCCCAGTCAGTGACTTGGACTTCCTCTTCAAATGAAACAAAAGGAAAGCGGTATTTCATTATTAGCCATGTCTGTCTAGCAGCTCTCCCTTCTTGGAGGTAAAAGTTTTAAAATATTTCTTTTCCCCACAACAGGAATGATAGATATTCTTAAATAAAGCAGTAGAGCAGAGCAGATATGTGTCTCCCTACCCTCAGTCACCCTTTTCACATTCTACAAAGTTAAGGTGACATTTTGATGATTACAGAGATACAAAAGGGGGAATGGACTTACACATATTGCCATCCTGGGAAGTGGAGAACTAGGTAAATCTTAAAAAAAAAAAAAAACTTGACAGAGCAAACAAATTTCTCATATGTTCCTAGCCTGCTTGCTTGCTTTTCCAGCCTACTGCAGAATGACTTCAGAAAGCATTGCTTTTCCTCAGATTGGTTCTGCAACACAGCAGGCTTCTGGGAAGAAGACTGAGGCCATGTCCACATGGCGTCCCAGTCCTGCAATCGGGATTTGACTGCAGTAGTCTGCAGGTCATGCTTTCTCATGATGTTGTCATGATCCTGCAGCCATTGTGTTCCCATGTGTCACAATTGCATGATATTCATTTAATGGAAAAAAATAGGTTAAGTACCCATGATTGCATGACTCTCCCGTCACCCTCAGCTATGCAGAAGAGTCAGAAGCATCATCACATGCTTCCTTCCTCAGTGCAGCATGGGAAGGAGGCCAGCTGTGCTGTGGAAGGCAGGCATGTGTGACTCGTGTTTCCTTCCACAGCGAGCCAGCTGAATGCAGAGGAGACTGTTCCCGTTGCACTCCCTTCCTGCCAAAGGTGCTGCCAGGATTGCAGTGGGACATCGGCTGGATCCAGTCAGGTGAGGAAATGGCCTAAAATGGTGATCCCTAGCCACTAGGACATCTTGGTGCACCACCCCTAGGAGGACCCTGAACGAGATGGCAGTAGGGAAAAAAAGAAAGGAAGTGGGCACATATATTTCTGGGGATGGAGGGAATATCAAATGAAGGTCTCAAAAGGGTTATGCTCAGTGGTCATTCCTGTAATGGAAAAGTGAATTTATGACCGAATTGGCTTGTTAAGGCTTCACAATGGACTAACCTGGAATATTTTTATAGATGCAAAATGGTAGCCAAACTCATGGACATTTTTTTTTACATTTCTCCATTTTTAGGCACTGTATTGGGGAGAAAAAGGGAGAAATGAAATTAACACAATCACATAGAAAAGCTGTCCAGAAGTTGGGATGTATTTGGTAATCTCCTGCAGAGGTTTAAAATGTAAGACTAGTTTTTCTTCTCAGTTTGTCTGTTCTCTAATGATTACATAAAGAATTTTCTTCTTCTTTTATACGGTTATTTTTGAAAAATGAGACGATGATGCATAACTGTAAAAAAAAAAGTATGGTATTTTAACTGACTCCCTGCATTCAATCCATCCGGAGGAAATGCTGAATAAAAATGAAAATGTAAGACTCCATCGTACATTTTATGGCTAAAGATTAGTGGATTTCAAAAAATGACAGCCAACAATATTCCATAGGGTAATGTTCTTTCTTTCCAAGGCAGTGTTCTATCTTTCCAACAAAAGCAGAACTCGTACTGTTTATTTTTTTGACGTGGACACAGGCATGTCATATTTACATTATGGAGCCCTGTTTATACTCCCACATGATGACACCTGAGAACTTGCAAATAATATAAATGTAGATACATCAACTTGAAGATGCAGTGTAGATACAACTGAACTTTTCTTTTCCATGCAGTTATGAACACTATAATAGCCCTATTGGATAAGACCAAAGGCCTATCTGATCCAACATTCTTTTCACCCATTGGCCCAGCAATAGTCTATGGAATGTCCACCAGCAGAACATGGGGATCCCCATGTCATGATTCTTGGCAACTGATAAACAGATGCATACTTCCTCGGAAAATGAAGGTGATATCCACACACCCTGGCAAGCAACCATTCATGATCCTTCCTCCATGAATTTATCCAGTTCCCTTTTAAAGCCATCCAAGTTGCCAGTCAAAACTATATCTTCTGGCATTGAATTCCACAGTTTTGTTATCTCCCATGTGAACATGTACTTTGATTTATCTGTTCTGAATCTCCCACCATTTAGCTGCACTGCATAGCTTCAGCTTCTAATATTATGAGAGCAGGAGAAGGCCTTTTAAAACATGATGGCAAAGTTATCTAAGCTTGTACAGATAGTCTTTATTCCTCACCATTCTGACTTTCCTTAGACTTCAAAGGAGATTGCATGGGATGGAAGCTAAACTGGAAGACTAATGGAGAAATGTCTGCTAAGCAAGAAGGCTTTTAGATTCGGAGTGAGAACCTATGAGTATAGACAGAGTGTGTGTGTGTGTGTGTGAGAGAGAGAGAGAGAGAGAGAGAGAGTAACAGTAACAACAAAGCCAGAATGGTGCAGTGGCTTGAGTGCTAGGCTGGAACTCTGGGAAGCTAGGATTTGAATCCCCGCTAGGATGATCTTGGGCATGTCCTATTCTCTGGGCCTAAGTAGAAGGCAATAGCAAATCCCCTCTGAACAAATCTTCCCAAGGAAACTATGGCCCTTTTTGCACCTTAGCTTTTTGCTGTGCTGAGGTGCGGGGACCACGTGAGCAGCCTCTTGCAAGAGGCTCTCACGTCCCCGCTGCTTCAGCTCTGCAGCTGCTGCCTGCTAGAGAGCAGGCAGCGTGAGGGCTCCTCCTCTTCCTTCCACAGCGCAGCCTGGGATTTTCCCAGGCTGAGCTGGGGCAGGAAGTGCAAGCGTCGTGGCTCTGGAGACTCCACACACACGGTAAGTACGCGCGGGGCCCTGGAGCGCTGCGCAATCGTGCACCATTTTTGGCTAGCAGCCAAAAATGAAATAGTGAATGATCAGTGCCTGCCGGCCTCAGCAGCATCGCACAATTGCAAGGACGTCATGTAGACTGCTCCTTGCAATTGCGTGATGCTCCAGAGGCCCTTTCTCATGGCAAATGCCATGCAAAAAGGGCCTATGATAGGGCTACCACTAGTTGAGGTCAGCTTGAAAGCACATGACAAAGACACCAGTAACATGGATCACCAGTATAGGTGGGATTCAGAATCATGCCTATGCAAATGGAAGCCAAATAAAGAAAAATAAAATACACTAAGCCACATTCAAGTTTTTCAGAAATAGAAAGTGATATATAATGCAGAGTAATTTTGATCTAGGGCAGGATTTTCTATGGAACTTTCCAGCCACTGCAGAAGAAGAGAAATGCTCCAAAAATTATTCAAGATGGTTCTGCACATCTTCAGTGGAAATAAAGATAACATTGTTTTTGGGCTGAATTATGCACACTTCAGCCATGGATAATGTTCAGAATTCTACATGACCACAAACAATTATTCTAAAACACACAAAACACTCGTTTGCTGAGCTCTAAGATCCAGAGCAGGAATGGAAACAGACATGAAACAAGGCAGTACTGAATATAAGACAGAGGCAAAACTAGAAATATTTATGTTGGTCAAAAAAGACAAGAACTAGACATGCAAGCAGGTTGGCAGGCAGGCCTGGAGGAAAGCTTCATATTGCAATAAATGGGCTAACAGATACTAGAGATGGATGCAAGGTATGTTAGAGTCATGTTCTGATAAAAACTGTGACATTTTAAAAATTCAAATTTGGAACAAAGGCTATTTCTGCACGGGGCAAGGGAATCGCCCCGTGCTGCTACTTACCAGACTTCTTGGCTCCCCGGTCTGGTCTGCGCTGCTCTGGAGCAGTGCATGCTCGTTGCTCCGCACTGCTCCAGGGATGAAAATGGCGGCTTCCAGTTGGTCGAGGGTCTCAACCAACCGCTGAAGCTTGCCAGCCTAAAGCCCGCCCCCGGCAGATCGCAGGCTGGCACTGGTGCGAGTCTGCAAATCTGCACCAGAGAGCAGGCACGGAATGGTGCGCTCCGTGCTTTTGAAAGACCTGTTTTAAGCGGTCTTTCAAAAGCACACTTGACAACCACTTGGGGTTGTTCCCAAGCGGGCTGAGGTGCGGATCTATGTTAAGTAGGTCCAACGCAGTCCACTCCCAGGTGCAGACGTCCTCCCTGGAGGACGCTCTGCACAGTTTCTATTAGCCCGTGAGGAAATGGCCAAAGACAAAACTGAAAGACCTAATTGTCAAGGACTTCCAGCTCTCATTCATCTAAAAAGTCTGAGTTTGAATCCCTGCTTATTCCTCCATGTTTGTGACCCTGAATTAGAATTGCTACCTCTTTTTCTCCATCAGCCTGCTCATCATGAGTTTCTGTAGAACAAACAGAGCCCCTATGTGGTCATCTTCTAAGAACATCTATACTGACTGAATTTGGCCTGCGAGAATGACAGAGTTTCTTTAAGTTCCTTTCTTTCTTTCTTTCTTTTTTAATTTTTATTAAAAATAAAATTTTATTAAATTCTTGTTTAAAACATTGACATACTACAACAACACACCACCACCACCACCACAACAACCTACATATATTATACAATTGAACTATGAACTATATAGACAAACTGATATATATCTAATGTATGTTTTCTGTACATCTACATTCCCCTTATTATCTATTATCTTTGTTACTTTAATCTTATATCTAATAATATCTATTAATACAAATTATTAACAATTCATTAAGTCATTTAATTACTATAGCTTATACTTTATACTATTTATATTACTGTTTATGCTATTCATCAGTGTCTATAACTATTTTTCCTAGCTTCTATATGTACGTGTCAAAACATTTAACAATTGAAAATAAACAAACAATTTGACAAACAATAAATAGTAAACAACAGACATTACAACAATTATTATGTCATAACTACTTACATACTTACTTTCGTACTAACTCTTCCTCTTCATACATCTACTTACATTCACCTCACATATACACTGACTTCTTTCATTTTCACCATTACGTAAATCACTTAACTATTTTTATCATCCTGCTATTTGGATATAGTTTCGCCTAATCCTTATAGCAATTTCTATACTCTAACCTATATATTTTACATTACAATATCATCTACCTATTATTCTCTTATAATGAAATTAAATTATTATCTTATCTTGTTATCTTATACTCAAAAACCTCTTTTACTTCACCAGAGACTTCTGATGGAGGCAACGTGGTGCTTGGTCAGAACCCGCGGAGCTACAGAGTTCTGAAGTCCCGACAAGGTCGGAATCTCCGATTAAAAACTAAATTTGAAGGAGATAAAAAAACCCTGTTAAGGGGGATCACGGAGGCGACTCGAGGGGGACCCGATATCAGCTTCAAGTGCACAGAAGGCGTGAGAGAGAGGAGATCCGCTCATGGAGAGAGCTGATGGGATCACAGAGCAGCCATTACCCTGCCAGGCAGCCTTTAAGGCTAATGCCATGTTACCACTATTAGAACTGTTTTTGTCCATCTGACTAATTAGAGAAGAATATTATCACCATTGGGGGGAAGTGGAATCCGACGGATCTTTATTGAGAGGATCTGATAAATAAAAACTTTAATCTACAAGAAGCTGCGTGTTCGGGAGTTAGACTCCCAGACAAGCAGGGAGAAGAACACGTGGAGGCACAGCAGGGACTCCTGGACGTCTTTCAGATTTTTAATATCTTTAACACTCCTTGTTTCATGAACTATTACATTGGTTGAGTTTACCTTCTCTTTGATCTCGATTTGGATACTAGATTTTGATTTGGATAACAGAACTTAAATAGAACTTAAATAGAACAAATTATACGTCACGAACAGAAAAGCGAAATACGGAGATTTGGAAAAACGGAAGAGCGAAAGATTGAAAGAGATAACAGTTTGTCGCTTTATTAATGAACAGAAGGAAAGAGAAAAAGAAACAGAGAGGAAATAGAGAAGGACAGCAAATTGGGACAGAAGAAGATATTAAACTGGGACAGAATAGATTTAAAGAAATAAAAGGAAAAAGGAAAAGACGTGACGGGGAAACGGAGAAGATCAGCTGGTGTTGAAACAAGAGGTGACGACATTTATAACATTTACAACAACATTGAGGGAAAGAACAGCGGAATAGAAATAAAGTAACCAAGGAGGAGTAAAGAGCAGCAGAATAGAAATAAAGTAACCAAGGAGGAATACGGTTAAAATACAGCAAGAACTTATAAACTAAAAGTGACAGAATACGATGGAAAGAACTAGACAGAGAGAATAGAAAACAGTCTTGGAACAGCTTCGGAAGACTTGAAAGAAAGAGAGGAGTGGGGGGAATATAACAAAGGGAAATTGTGTGAGTAACTTATTAACTAAGCTAAAAAATTTGTCCGTTGCTTCAAAAGTACTGTCTGTCGTTTCATTAAGTTTAACATATTGTTGGAAATAGATTTTAGAAAAGTGGTACATTATTAACAGTGTGTGTTAACGTCTATAAGGAAAGTGGGGAAATCATTGTTCAAAAAGAATATTGAAGCATCGGAAATTTGATTTGATAGCACTGGTTAATATCTATATCATTTGACAGGCATTTGACAATTTGAAAATTTGAAGAATAGTAGTAATTTGAAATTCCTGCAAACATTAATATTTATTTCCTCTCAACAGCATTCACCCACTCTTGGAACTTTTCAGCTGCTTGACTTTTCTCCTTTAGCAGATAGATATAGGAGTACCTGGTGTGTCTGTCTACAATTACCAGGAAAAACCTATTTTGCCCTTCAGTTGGCTTGAATGGCCCAGCCAAATCTGCATGTACAACCTCAAAAGGCCGTTGGGTGACACACTTGCTTTTCTTGGCAATGAGGTAAGCCTTTACCTTAACCTTTTTGCACACAGAGCACTCTAGGAACTTAGGACAATTTCTGACTTGTAACCCAGGGCATACCTTTGCCAACTCTTGCAAACTTTTGTCGCTGGCATGACCCATCACTCTGTGGCGGTGATGTACACACTTTTCATGTAGAGGTTTGTTACACAAAGGGTTAACGTTTGCCACTTTTCCTTTGGGCAACATGTGGTACAACCCCTGCTTTTTCACCCCTTTTGCACAAAAAACACCATTTGCAGTAATTATACATTTCTCCCCTTCAAACACCACTTTGTAACCCTCACTGGCCAGTTGGGAGACACTCAAAATACATTTCTGCAAATTTGTCACGCACAATACATTATTAAACGATTTCCCAAAACATGGCACATATGAAGTACCTATCTTCTGCACCTTGCTTGGTGCCCCATCTGCAAGGGAAATTGCTGTTATATTTGCATTTGTAACATCATTCAACAGCTTTAAATTGTTCACCATGTGGTGAGTTGCACCACTGTCTAGCAACCACACACCACTCTCAGACTGTTCTTTTGCCACAAACACATGGCCTTCAGCCTGTGATGACACGCCCCTCCGCTTCTGGGCTGTCTTCTTCCCTGTGCTCAGTGCTGGCATTCTGCAGTCCTTCTGGAGATGGCCGACTCTCTTACATCTGTAGCAGCATCTGGCAAAGCTGCACACTGCTCCTTCCTCCAGGTCAGATGTCTCCTTGGGAGCTGCCTCTCCCTCCTGGTGACTGGCTGTTCTCCCCTCTGACTGCAGTCTGGAATCAAACTCCTTATGTTGGACTTCCTCCAAAATCCTCCCGGCTACCAAGTCTACAGTCAGCTCTTCCTCACGCACACCCTGCAGGCTGTACATCAAAAAGTCCCACTCCTTAGTGAGGCTTCCCAGCAGAATAAAACTTTTCTGCATTTCTGGGATATTTACCCATCTGTTGGCTGCCTCTTGAAATAACTGTTTCATCAGCATGAGGTGCTCTCTTACACAGCTTCCGGGACATAGCTTTGTGTTACACAGTCTTTTCGTCCATAGCATTTTGGACAAACACGAGGAAGATTGATGCACACGCTTCAGAGCCTCCCAGAGCTGATATGCTGTGTCCGCAGCAGCAGCGTGAATCAACTGGGAAGGACTTAAAGTAAGCAAAATAACTGCTTTGGCTTTTTTGTCAGCAACCTTGAACGCTGCCATTTGAGCAGCAGTTGCTCCTTCTGGGGGCTGTCCCTCATTTTCCAAAACGTGCCACAAGTTTTCCTTCGTCAAAGCGGCTCTCACATAAAATTGCCAGCTTTGATAATTTTCGTCGGTCAACTTTTGAAAACATAGATAACCTCCTTCAGCCATGCTGCTGCCTTTGTAAGGGAAATTCAACAAACAAAGCAGCTGGCCGCAGTGACCTTGATGAGCTCCAGACTGAAGATTAACTGTCTCTCTGCCAAACACAGAATCCCGAAGCACCGGAGAGCCAGGCAAACAGTCAAAAACAGTCCCAGTATCCAGGGGAAAAACAACTACAGGTGAGCTGTGGATGCTGTGCACTCTGGGCCTGGGCCCATAACCACTGTTGGGGATGATAGGAGTTTCAGCCCCACAGAAACGCAGCCGAAAAACCAGAGTTCAGTGAGCCAACAGCAGCAGCCTTATTCCCCAGTAAGGATACTCACACACAGAGGAGTTTCTTCCAAAACAGGAGGCACTTTATCTTGCAGCAAAGTTCCATTATATACAAAACATAGGACAGACAGACAAAAGCTTGTGCCATGCACCAGGTTTGGTCAACAGACAAATACATACTGGCGTTGCTTTGTTATATACATATCGACAACCAATCAGGTAGAGATTTGCACACCTCCCTCTACCATCTGCACACGACCCCAGTTTCTTATGCAATCTTGCAATTACCCACAGCTGAGGCATGATGCAACATCTTTGCAGTGGGCTGATCATTTTCCCAGGGTTCCCTGCCTGGAATCCCTGACACCATATTCGTAAACAATAAACACGAAGCAAAACTAATTCTCAGCGATGAAACAGGGCACTGGATAGCAGTAGAAGTAATCATAAGGGATTTAAAATTAATAGTAGTAGCAGTGTATGGACCCCTAGAAAATAAGAGTAAATTTTATTCAAATTTATTAGAAAGACTGTTAGATTTAGAAGTAGATAATCATAAGATGATTATTATGGGAGATTGGAATGGGGTATTGAATCCGTTTTTGGATAGATCCAATAGTAAGAATAAGAAAGATACTGGTAGAAAGAATCAAGGGAAACTTCCAAAAAATTTTTTTGATCTATTGGAACATTTATCCTTACTGGAAGCTTGGAGATATGTAAATGGGGAAAAAGAGGAATTTACTTATTTTTCTGAACGATTTAGATCATGGTCTAGAATAGACATGTTTTTCTTATCAATGGATTTGGTAAAAAATATTCGGAAATTGGAGGTTCTCCCTAGAACAATCTCAGACGACTGTCCAATATTATTAACTATTCAACAGGGAAAGGAAAGATACAAATGGAAGATGAATGACAATTTGTTAAAAAATGAATCAGTAATAGAAAAAGCAAAAAAAGAATTGAAAAATTTTTTTGCTATTAATTTAGAAAAGGATCAAACAGAACAAATAGTATGGGAAACGACCAAAACAGTAATGAGGGGCTTCCTTATCAATCAACAAGCTTGGATAACAAAATGCAGAAAGGCAAAGGAAATTAGAATACATAAAATGTTGCAGGATAAAGAATCAGAATTAAAAAAGAATCCACAAGATCCAAAAATACTAAAGGAACTTCAAATATTAAAGAAACAATTGTCATTATTAATGACAAAGGAAATAGAAAATAAAATGAAGTTCACAAAACAAAGACAGTTCAAATATGCGAATAAAACAGGGAGATGGTTGTCATTCAGATTAAAAAAAGAAAAGGAACAATGTTACATTAAAGGGATAAGAGAAGGTCAAGACATTCACTACCAACAAGTAAAGATTAAAAACACTTTTGTTAATTATTTTGAAGAATTGTTTAAAAAAAAGGTACAAACACAAGAACAAAAAAATAAGATGATGAAATATTTAGAACAGACAAAGATCACCAGACTGTCGGACAGTCAAAGAGAAGACTTAGATAGATCAATAACACTACAGGAAGTCACAAGCGCGATTAAGAAACTGAAAGTAGAGAAAGCCCCTGGCCCTGATGGTTTTACGGCGTTATATTACAAAACCTTTCAGGAAGAGTTAATGCCGGTACTAGTTCAAGTATTAAATTCGATTAATCATAAAACATTCCCAAATACATGGAAAGAATCAAACATAACCTTGATTCCAAAAGAGGGGAAAGATTTAATGGACAAAAAAAATTATACACCAATTTCGCAACTGAATATTGATTATAAAACATATGCACAAATCTTAGTGGATCGATTAAAGAAGATACTGGAAACATGGGTACATGAGGATCAGAACGGGTTTCTTCCCAGAAGACACTTGAAGAATAATATAAGAATAATTTTAGACACAATAGAATATTATCAGAAACATAACCAAAAACAATTGGCATTAATATTCCTAGATGCTGAAAAAGCGTTTGATAATGTAAGTTGGTCTTTTATGTTTGCAACAATGTACAGGATAGGAATGGGAAATAGATTCATGGAACAGATAAAGGCAATATATAATGACCAAAAGGCATGTCTAACCGTAAATGGGGAGAAAACAAAACAATTTGAAATACATAGGGGCACACGACAAGGGTGTCCACTCTCACCTTTGCTTTTTATAATTTGTCTAGAGGCCTTAAATAGTAACATAAGAAATGAGAAGATAATAAGAGGAATTAGAATAAGGGAACAAGAAATTAAAATACAAGCATATGCGGATGATTTGGTAATAATATTAGAGGAACCCCTAAATAGTATCAAAAAAAGTAATAGAAGTATTAAAACAATTTGGAGAAGTAGCCGGATTTAAAATTAACAAGGAGAAATCATTGATGATGACCAAAAATACCACACCAAAACAAGAGAATGAATTAATAGAAATTTCAGGATTCAAAATAACTAAGAAAGTAAGATATTTAGGGATAATAATAACCAAAAATAATTCAGAATTGTTTGATAATAACTATAAAAAAATATAGAGTGAGATAACAAGAGAAATGAAAAAAAGGAATAAGTTACATCTCTCTATATTAGGTAGAATATCAGCAATTAAGACGAATGTTTTACCAAAAATGATATTCTTATTTCAGAATTTACCCATAATATATAATGAGAAACCATTTAAGAATTGGGATCAGGAACTGACTAGATTTATTTGGAATGGGAGGAAACCAAGAATTAAAATAAAATATTTAAAAGATACTAAAGAGAGAAGGAGGATTAATGTTACCAGACTTAAAACTTTACTATGAAGCCGCTACGTTAGTTTGGATAAAAGAATGGATCACTTTGAAAAATTCAAAATTATTGAATTTAGAGGGGATTAATTTATATTTTGGATGGCACGCATACGTCTGGTATGATAAATATAAAATCAATAAAGAGTTTATGGATCATTATATTAGGAAGTCAATTTTAAAAATTTGGCAAAAAGTTAGAAATAAAATGTATATAAAATTACCTGGTTGGGTGTCACCACATGAAGCCTTCTACCGATTAGAAAAGACCCAAATGAAGGAATGGATAACATATAAGGATATATTAAAAAAAAGAAGGGAGTAATACAAAACTTAAAAATAGGGAAGAATTAATTGAAGAGGGATTTAAATCATATTGGTTTCTTTATAGACAATTGGTGGAAAAATACAAAGTAAATAATAAAACGTGGGGAATATCACTGGAGGAAACAGAATTGGACAAATTGATGAGAGTAGGTATAAAATGCCCCCTAAGTAAAATTTATAGATTCTTATTAAATCTAGAATTGGAAAAGGAGATAATAAAGGATAATATGATAAAATGGGCACGAGATTTAGGGCACTCAATAACTCTACAACAATGGGAGAGTGCATGGAGAATAAATCAGGAGTTTACAAGAAGCCAGAATTTGAAGGAAAATTTTTTAAAAATATTTTATAGATGGTACTTAACATCAGTACAAATTGCCAAGATGAAGAAGACAAAGTCAGCAGCTAATTGCTGGAAATGTCAAAAAACTGGTTCATTTTTTCATTGCTGGTGGAGATGTAATAAGGCGAGAACCTATTGGTCACAAATACACGAGCAGATGATGAAATATTTAAAAACCAAGTTTCCAGTGCAACCAGAAATATACTTATTAAACATGTTTGAAAAGATAGATAAGACGGTAAGAAAGAAATATTTAAGAATCATATGTTATATGACATACGCTGCGAGAATTGTGTTTGCTAAAAAATGGAAAGATATGAATACACCGACATTAGATGATTGAATAACTAAATTATACGAATTAGCTGAAATGGATAAATTGACAGTAAGATTAGAAAATAAAAGTAATAGCACATTTAAAAAAGAATGGGAAATTTCAAACCCTATATGAGAAGAATATTGGGGAAACCACGCATTTCTAGGACTGTATGATTGATCTCAGTAAAACATGGTACGCTTGTTTATAATTCATAATTTAAAGGAAAGAGAGGAGATAACAGGGAAATAACAAGGAGTGAAGTAAAAGAGGTTTTTGAGTATAAGCTTTAAGTTCCTTTCTGAACTCATAATTTATATTTTAAAAGTACCAAACATTATGAATATCTTGATAGTTTGAACAGGAAAAAAAAATGAGATTAAAAATATTAGCATGCAAGCCAAAGTGAATCTGATTGAGTCTGCCCTCTGTATATAGTAAGGATGGGCCACCTGAATCCTCGAATCCTGGGTAAGGATTTGAGATTCCCGAATCCGAATCCCTGTGCCAAAATAGGCAAACCAAAGCTTTCGAATCCACCAACTAAATAGACTATTGGAGACCGGGACACCTGAAAACATGGGAGACCAGGATGCCTGAAAACATGGGAGACCAGACATACAAGGGAAGATAGTAAGTAGGTGCAGTTTTCCCTTGGAGTAATAATGGCCTTTGCAAACAATTTCACAAATTACATCTGGACTTGTATTCTAAAATATTTAAATTGAACATTTCATATTTAAGTTCAGTACTTCACCGGAAGCTACAGGTTTGAGATTTCAAGGACAGCTGAAACATTCCTTTGCATAGCTCCCGTGCAAACCTCTTTCAGACACAATTCTGAGGTTTGGAGTTTTAAAAGGTGTCACAGCCTTCTCTGCCAAAGTGTACTGGTGCATCATCAGACTACAAACCCCAGGATGCCAGAAGGAGCTATGCAAAGAAAAGCCAGTTTGGACCTGGATTCTCTCTCCACTGTAGTATTTGGCCCTGTTTACACAGGCAGGAAAATGTGAGATTAATCCACATTTCCCTGCCTGTGTAGAAAGGGCCTTCATGTCATTTTCAATCTGGGGAGATCCTGAGGCAAAACTATGACAATGGTTTTGGCCAGATTTCTTCAGAGGGAGGTTTGCCTTTGCCTAGGCTTTTGCTAACGCTGAGAGAGTGTGTCTTGCCCAAGATTATCCTTCTTTCCCTTGCTTTTAAAACTCTTTTCTAAAAAAGGATGTGAAAGATTTGATATTCGTGATATTTGTGGATTCCCAGAACCTTCCAGGGATTCGGATCCAGACAATTTTGAATTCGTCCCATTCCTAGTATATAGTTACCCAGCAGAAGCTGGTATATTGACATGTTCCTAAATATCTAAAATCATACATAGGAATGCTGGTCCATCATGAAATAAGTATTTTATCAGAATCATGAACAAAGTCACAAAATATTGGACAAGTTGCCTGTTTGGGTGTGGGTTTTTTGTTTTATCAAACTAGGAACATTTCTACATGGCAGTTTCCCACAACAGCAACTGGTACACACTCCCCCCCCCCTAAAATAAATTATTATTGGGGTAAGGAAAAAGATAGAAGAAGTGATAAAACAGGGAAGTGATGTAAGTGGAGGGAATAGTCTTCTGAAGCCCACATAAAATTCAGTGAATGAGGCAGGGCAAACTGCATGAAAAAAGCAGTCTGAAACCATTTTAGGATTCAGGGCTGCCATTTCAGACCTCAGTGCAGAAAAAGGGAAGATTTGGGTAATGGACTGTTGTCAAGTTCCTTGAGAGAAGAGCCTTATTCAAATGGATTCCTAATGGAACAACATCACTGCTAAAGAACAGTCTGGAACAATAGTATAGGTCACGCTTCCTTCACTTAAAGATCAGATTGCAAAAACAAAGCAAGAAGCAATCATAAACTCAACACTGGTGTGCTTCTCAAAGGTTTTGTTGTGGTTAATACGTTAAAAAAGGGGTAGTATAATCATGGTAACAATATTATCAACTAAGTGTAACAGTTATTAAAAATGCAAAGCATTTTGTTGGCTCGGGCCTGCAAAGTCTATGCTATCATTTATAAAAACTGATTGCTCAGTGTATAGACTGTAAGTCACTCAGCCAGACATATAGCAGCTCCCGGTTCTAATCAATTGCATGTGGTCCAAAATACATAGTGCAGCATTCCCCATTACTTCCAAAATGGCACATCTGCTAGATGGCCTACAATCCCTTGTTTCCTTTTGCAGGGGATATGAGGAGATAGACCCAATGAGAACAGACCATGTTTTTAATACCAAAAGACCAGGGTGGAGAATGAGGCAAGAACTTGGTTCCAAATCATAAATGACTAACTTCCTTTACTTGCAGTCATACAATGGTGCTCACTTTATGCCACCTCAGGGATTTATCTAAGACCAAGAGCAAAGGAGCAATGAGCCTGACGCATTTTTCTCTTCCTTTGTTTAAGGAGCCAAACACTTGTATATTTATTGTTTCTGCCTCTTTCTATTTAACTCCACTCCTGTAACTATCATCTCTGTTCATCCAGGGTTTATTTGTTTTCCATTCCATGGGTTGTCTGGAAGCAAGGGGAAAGAATGAGCTATTTTTTTCTTTCAGTTTCTATTTTCTTTTCTCCTTTTTTTCTGCTGTAGGTCAGCTCAGCTGTTTTGTTCCCCCTCCCACAATCATCTGCCCAACCAGAATAAATTCACAGTCAACCGCATGAGAGAATTAAAATGTGGGAAAATAGAGAAGCTGTTCTGTAAATTCTATCAGCATGACTAGATTGGAACAATAATTGAGTTGGACAAGTAGGCCTGATACCCATACACAATCAACGTGTTTTGCAAAAAAATGCAAGTTGAACTCTGAATATACCAGCAGAAAGGTCTTGCTTTCCCCACAAAGAGCAGAGTCTTCTTTCAAATCATAAATAGTATTACTACAACACTGAAGGCAGGATTACTCCTTCACTTGTATGGATATAGACCCTTCCGAAATTCTCCTAATCCAAATATCTTCCTAGATTTGAAATTTCCATATTACCTCATCTTGTTTCCTAAATGAAACCAGTGCATTAGAAATCCTCTACCCTTTGATGTTTTATTTCCAAATTCTGAACACCTCATACTTTTCAACATTTCACAGATGAAAATTGGGACACATGTGGCCAAGCAACATTTGGGTGTGATCAAAATGGCAAAAGTTCTTAATGAGAAAAAGCAGAGAAAGTAGGAGAGGCTGCAACAGTTCGCTTTTGCCCACTCCTAATAGAGTAAAGCAGCACTGAGACCCATCCTTTCTTCTCTCCTCTCCCTCCCTCCTGCACAAACTACCTTTGCACTTTCAATTTAGTTTGCAGCAATGGAAGTAAGCCAAAGACAAAGAGGGAAAGTAGAAGGAAGAATGGGAAATTGGGACATTTTAAAAGCAGCTGAAAAAACAGTTAGATGAGATGCAAACTAGGGACAGTTGGAGAGTATGACACACGTTCGTAATCAACTTTAAACCTAACAAAATTCATGGAAATTGTACTTAACATATTTTATTTACCATCATTTCCACAAGGATATGGGAATATAAGAGGGATTCAGACCAAAGTCCATGGGGCTGTAGTGAAGAGTCTCGGGCCCTTTCCACATGTGGGGGGGGGGAATGGGCGAAAACGCCCAAAAACGGAGCTTACCGGCAGCCGGGTAAGTCTGTCACGACGCGGAGCAGCGCGAACTCGCTGCTCTGCAGTCCTCCAGTGTCCCAAATGGCGGCTTCCGGTTGGTGGAGGCTCTCCACCAACCGGAGAAGCTCGCCAGCTGGAAGCCCGCCCCCGGCAGATCTTTAGGCACGCACTTGCACGCGCCTGCAGATCCACTTTAGAGCCGGCCGCTCCTGAGTGGATTCTGGTGTGGAACTACAAAAAGTAGTCCACGCCAGTCCACTCTACGGTGTAGAAGACCTCCGTGAGAGGTCGCTCTGCACCATTACAGAAGCCCGGTGTGGAAATGGCCTTGCTGTCTGTTACAGACTCCCAGAAAGCTTTGCTTTAAATAGATAAATAATACATTTTTATTTGTTACCCACCTCTCCCCAAGGCTCAAGGTGCGGTACAACATAGATGCAATTAAAAACAAATTATAGCTAAAATACATTTAAGTACACAAAACCATTCAAAATACAATTATCTCACAATTGAAACATATCATAAATAAAAGTACAATTAAAATACAAATACAAGTAAAAGTATGACTAAAATAAGACTGGGTAGGCCTGCTGGAAGAGATAGGTCTTTAGCGTTTTTTTTTTAATTCAGACAGCCAGTCGCGTAGCAATGGAGGAGCAGGGAGGGCAGTTTGCCCTGGGGGCAATGTTTTTGGGACATCTCGGCCTGTAGTCACACCTCTGCATACCCTCGCCATGCCCCCACGCTCCCTTGCCATGACCCTACGCACAGTGGCCACAGCCCCTCCCGCCCCCCTCCATACACTCCAAGCTCCACCACTATGGACAGCGTATTTTGCTGTCAAATCTCTTCCAGCAGGTCATTCCACAGTCTAAGGGCGGTCATCAAGAAGGTCCTCTGAGAGACCATTGCCAGTCTAGTCCTGGCTGATCTAGGTAAATGACTCCCAGAGGACCTTAGTGTACAGCATAGATTAATTTAATCATTAAAGAAACTCTTCCCTCAGGATCTTTGCAGTCTCATCGATGAAATAAGGTATGCCTGCACTGCCCCCGGTTGTCCTTTTTTTCCTCTTCTTGGAACTAATAATATTTTGAAATATAGTGGAATGTTTGTTTTTAGCATTCACTTTGGAAATGAGCTAATCTGTGAAAACACAACATCTGCAAGAGCTATGAAGCAAAGGAAAATTAATTAGGTATTTGAAGGTCTCCTTTGGAGACAAAAGGGTTTTTTCTAGAATTTGCCTAACTCCTCATAGGGCTTAAACTACTTAATGGAGCCTGGTGTGTGAAAACTGTGTTACTACCAGATTCTTGATTCCTTTACTGTGAAAATATTTTCCCTTTGCTGAGAAGTACTTTGTGGATTAGAAACTTTATATCAGTTCCCACAGGGTTTGGCACACAATGGTTACTTCTTGTCATGAAGTAAGTTGCTGTCTTGATCTGCTCCATCTATAGTAGTGCTGTACAGTATTGACCATCTTGTTGTTGTTGTTGTTGTGTGCCTTCAAGTCATTTCCGATTTATGACAACCCTAAGGAGAATCTATCATGAGGTTTGCTGGGCTTGAGAGCATATGATTTGCCTGAGGCCACTCAGTGGGTTTCCATGGCTGAGTGGGGTAACAAACCCTGGTTTCAAACCACTACACCACACTGGCTTTCTACTGAGCACCTACAATTTATTATATATCTTCATTTGTTCTGTCTTAAGCTTTTCATTTACCTTAGTGACGGGAAAATGTGGAATGTGGGCTTCATAGATTCTCCAAGGCTGTTTTTGAGGCCTACAAATGCCCCTGCTATTCGGTCTGGAAAAATAATGGGCAGCGGATTCAAGTGTTCCCCACGCTCCTGAGAAGACAATGGGGAGAGCCTCAGAAGAGGTTGTTTTTCACCCAAGAAGTGAATTGGAAATAGACTTAAATTTGTTGGCAACTTTATCAAAAATTTGAGAAAACTGCCCTGAATTAAAATATGAATAAATAAGGTATTGTATATTTCTTGAGAGTGCAGCCCTCAAAACTCCTAAGAGGGGGCAATGTCCTCAAACCACCCCTTGGCATTTCTGCACCTTTTGGCTTACATGAGGAATAATGGTTCTCCTAGATGTGAGGTATTCCCCTTGAAAAGCCTCAGAGGGAGTGAGGAGCCTGCGGCAAAGCAGAAAAGTCTCCCTTTACATGAGAAAAGATTTATTTAGCTTATGTTAGGTATGGGCAAATATTTGTTAATAGCCTAGTTCTGGTGTTCTGCAGTTGTATGCAGTGGGAGTAGAAAAATAATTTCATTGGAAGTGAGATACTGGGTGAAAGTACCCATTTATTTTTGAGATTCATGCTGAGACAAACTTTTCTCAATGTACACACTCAAGGTATTTTTATTCATGCTCACGTTTTTGCATACATTTCTTCCCCCTTGTCTAAAGCTTGTTTGTGTCGATTTTTCAGAGTTACTTATTTTGAGTTGTATTCATTTATTTTGCATGTAATTCCAAAATGAAAAGAGAAGGAAAAAGCCCTTCCAATTCCAGTTTCTTTCTAGGAATGAAAAGTCACCCTGGCCCCCTCCCAAAAGCACATGTTTTCCTGAATAGCCCTGTTGACCGCAAATTGGAATTTCTTTATTTATTTAAAATATCACAAATTTCTTTGAAATCCATGATTTCAGCAGCTACAAAATCTACCCCGGCCCAGCTGTCAATGTTGGTTTTCAGCAGAGGTCATGGCTGGTGGCTTCCATGTCAGTGAAATCTGCTCTGGGTTTTTAGTCTGAACTTAAGGGATCTCTTAAAGATGCTGAACCCTATCTCATAAAATAGGTTTAGCACCATGAATGGCTCCATAAAAGTTTGGACTGAACATAGAGCACCAGTTGCCACTATTCACCATTAAAAATTTTTGATGGGAAGAGGTCACCTCGTGGGTTGTGTATAGCTGAGGAAACCTCTGACCTTAACCCCAAGAACCAGCAGGGAGTCTCAGAGAAGTTGAAAAAAAGTAGACATGTGCCCTCAATGCTCTATGCCTATGGGCAAATAAGCTGCCACATTCTGTACCAAACAAAGCTCGTTCATTTATCTAACACCTCTGCCTCAAAAATCATAGACATTAATTCACATTTTTTGTTTATAACAAACAGAAAGCAATTCTAACATTATTCTCTGTTTCTAACACACTATCACAAAAGAGTGTACACATATACCATTTCAAATTAAAAATACATTTAAGCTTTACATTCCCTCTTTCACATGGATATAATTTATAATTTTAGTCCTTGTTGCATAGTCCTATAATTTATTTATACATTCATTAGTTATTGGTCTTCCGCTTTTAGCATTTGGTATCCTGACTGCCATGATCAGATTGGATGATATTCAAAGGCAGCCCCATATAGAGTGCATTACAATAATCCAATCTGATCAACAACATAAGAGTTTAACTATCACACAAAGCATTTGGAAAAATGTATTCATCCTAATTTTGAGCACTTAGATCTTTACTTTTTTACATACACATGCAAGTTTTCCTCCAATATTATGTGTGTGCATGTGTTTTGTGTGTGTATAAAGATCTCAGTATTTAATAATACATACTGTCATTTGATAGGTTTAAATCAAACATTATGCTACTATTACCCCAAAAGGTGGGTGACTCAGAGGTCAACCCGTGATGCCAATGGTTCCTTAAAACAGTGGGGAATATTAGCTCAAAGGGAAGGCCTGCTAAAGGGGGCTAACCTAGCTGGATCTTTTACACCTATGTATACTGGTGCTAATGCAGGGGCACCAATTGGAGACTCAAAGAATATTTGTTTTATTGGGGGAATTAAAATCACATAAACACAAGATCCAAACAATCTCACAATCACTCAAGGCTAACTGAAGGAAAAGGGAGGAAGAACTGGACAGTGAGAAGTTAGGGTGAAGTGGGTGATATTTACCCATCCTGCAGAGAAGAGACAAAGCAATGTGGCTCAGACTAAGGCTCTAAGGGTAGTAGAAGAATAGGAATTGGAGCAACAGAGTAATGGCCTATGACCAGAACACTACAAGTTATCTGGCTCAGAGCCAAAGTTTAAGTACCCCATTTCTGCCTTAGGGTTAATGGCTCTGTCCTAGAGTAAACAATGGGATCCAGAACGAGCTAATGACTTTAGCATTAGGTGACAAAGCTCCTTAATGCCTGGTCAGATAACAAAAGAAAAGGAGAAATTTAGCAGGAAGAGGGAGTGGGTTGAAGACAATCAGTGGCCATTTTGGGTGCTATTGCTTCCAAATATCGAGTCATTGAGGGACATTTGCAAGTCTATTATTTTTGGTGCTCCCCTGACTATGACCTGGCCATGCCCAGAAGTCCCATCTGACCTACTTTCACATCACAGGTATTCAGCCAGTCCTCTTTTGCCAGCATAGCTTTTCAGCCATGTCAGTGTATAATTTATATTTTATGCCAATTAAATGATATTTGCCAATTATACTATATCATGGAGTGGGGGTGTATGGCCTGGTAACACTATAGCATACATTTTCTAGTACATTAGGGCATTCTTTCCTATCCTCCATCCTTCCCCAAATCTACTGGGAGTTGGGGTTCCCAGCAAACTGAAGCACATTTTCAAGGTGCATGGGGTCTAGGAGAGGTAGGTGGAATTTCTTTCCTTCTGGTTCCACAGATGGTGGCCATTCCAAATCTGGGAACACACAGTTGGATTCAGCCAATATTTTCTACTGCTGTGTAGGCTGCACATATTCTTTGCTGTTATGCACACTTAAGCTTTCCACTTTGGTTCAGGTATTTTCCAGTTATGATTGCTGTAAAACATAGGTGGAGTTTTATTTTCTTGTTTGAATTCTTTATACTGATAGTATTATAAGGAACTCTCTCTTTCATGGCTCATCCAAGTTCAGAGTGCTCACTTCAGAGATATAAATCATGGCCTTGTTTGTCCTTGTGTGCTAAACAGAAAAGCACAACATTATTTCTTCCCTTTTGTTGTAAGAGGCTGAAAACAACAGTCCGGTCACTCCCTTCCATGCTCATAGGTGAGTCCAGCTACACATGAAATAAGACAGTACACAAATAATTGGAAGAAAAAAGACCACAATTTTTATTGGTTAAAGCTGCATGATAGGGTTGGCACACAAGGTTGGCACATGCATTGGTCCAGATCCAGGTGTAACAAACTTGCCTGTTGATTAATAAGCCCAACCCTCTGACCCAATGCCAGACCACTGGGGTAACAGGTATGGGCTCATGCCCAGCATGGTGTCCCTACAACCAGAGGGTGCAGAAATGTGTCTGCCCCCAGGCTGGGCATGACCAATCCTGCCCCATACACCCCAAACCCCTTAAGGGGACCCTCATACCTTACCAGTTCCTGACCGACATCAGTGATTAATGTCCTGGATCCTAGACCCCTGCCAGCTTCCCTAAAAGGACTGCCAAGTACATAGGAGAACAGTTGAATATATATCTCTGTGCCTGACCTGAGTGAAAAATGCAAGCAGCTCACTCACTTGAACCAAGGTTTAAATTCATCGGCTGGCCCTTTCCTACCTTTCTGAGGCCAAACCAAGTCATGCAGCCCCTGGGAAGCAGAAACCAGCTAACCATCATTACAGGACGCCACCAGCACTCCGCCCACCCTACTTCAAGCAAACTCACCATGCTGCAAGTCGCGCAGTGCTCAAATAGATATCTTGCTTATTTGTGCATGTTACTGTAATTTTGTTCACATTTATTTACAGAAACAGTTGCCTCATGGTATGGACTCTTAAAAGAGAAAAATAATAGATGTTGCGTTTGGGCTTTGTGAGTGATTAGCCTGTCCTGTTTTGTTTGCTGTATGTGTGACTGTGTGCTTGCACGTATGCATGTGCTCAATCTCAGAAACAGAAATGACATTAGAGAAATTTTTCTGCAAACTGTGCAAAGCAGAAAGGAGGGGGGAAAAGTCCATTGTGGCTCATCTCAAGCTAGAAGTTTGATCTCTCCTGCAGACCTGAGAATCCTCAACAGTCTGTCTTGCTGTGTAGACAGACAGCCTGCCTTGAACATACATAACACATGGCTGGAATTTCTTAATTTCTCCAGTTCACTTTCTACAATCTCTCTTTTAGTGAAATTATTTTAAAGATATTTCATCACCCACCTAGTTTTGCATGTATTATCACTGCTGCTGCTGTTCTTGTTATTTTCATTTATATCTCATGCTTCTTCCCACTAATGGGACTCAAGGAGGCTTCCATCATATTAAAAACAATGCCAATTTAAAACTGTACAAAAAAGTCAATAAAAAGTATAAATATAAAAGTTACTTGAAAGACAGTTAAGCAAGTTATAAAGTTAAAACCATTAACATTCATTAAAAGACTATCTACAAACCAGAAAACAGGACAGCACAACATGAAAAGCCCATCCTCGCTAGTTGCTGAAAGTCTGATGGAATATGAATGTTTTTACTTGCCTGAAGAAAGAGAGCAAGGAGTGTGCCATTTTAGCCTCCCTAATGAGGCGGCTGCAACGTCTGAGAGCACCCATGGAAAGGACTTCTTCCTAGTTCCTACCAAACCAGCCTGAGAAGGTGATAGGGCAAAGAAAAGGGCCTTGCTGAAAATCTTAGAGCTCTAATAGGCTCACAGAGTGAGGTATGGTCCTTCAAAGAGCCTGGATCCAAGCTGTATAGGCCTTTACAGCTCAACACCAGCACTTTAAATGTGTGAGTGTGTTTTTTTGAACTCTTCTGTAGCCACACTTTATTTAAGCATATTGGGAAATGTGCAGTTAATGCTGAAAAGAAAGGCGTGAGAGGAAAAGGGAAAAGGAAGCAAGGACAATGGTAACTTCCATGTCACTAGGGCAGTGAATCCATTCCAGGTTTTAGTCTCAATGTTAAACAGTTATTCAAGGTGCTGAACCTGGTCCCTCAAATAGGTTCAGCACCCTGAATAGCTCTTTTCAAGTTAAGACTAAAATCCAGAGTGTGTTCAACACTCCGCTGGCATAGGCCGTTTCTGCCCTACACTGTTATAGTGCTATTATTCCACTTTCAACATCCTGTGGAATTCTGCGGTTTGTAGTTTACTGAGGCCAAAGAGCTTTCTGGCTGAGAATTATAAATGCCCTTCCCTAAACTTCCAACCTCAGGATTCCATAGGATGTTGAAGGTGGAATAATAGCACTATAACAGTGTAGTGTGGAAATGGCAATGGAAGCCAGCAGCCACAACTGGCCAGGGATTTGTTTGTAAAGTTGTTAGACACATAATTCTGTTGTTCACTAAAAAAAGAAAAAGTCCTTATTCCCAACAGGAACAAGCACAGCTGTCTCTGATAACTGAACAAAACAAAGCAGAAAAAGTTAAACAGTATTGTATGGCAAATAGAGAACTGATCATAAAATAGATATGGTGAAAAGGGGCTCTTATCTGTGGATAGTCTTAAACTTGTCTGTGTATTTGTGTTTATCCTCCCTTTCTTCCCACCCCTTTTCTTTTTTCTTTTTCTTTTTTTTTTTTTCATTCTGAAATATATCATGAGACTGATGTATTTAGAATGAGCTCTTCTTTTCCTAACCCATTAATATAGATGTTCTGGAGAAAAGAGGGAGGGGAAACCCCTGAGTCCCACATTGTCCTCTGGGGTTTTCATTTCCAGTTCCAAAAGACATTACTTCATTCAGCTGAGATTTATACAGTGTAAGAGAAAACCCCATGAGGAGAATTAACTGATATTAAACTAATAAAACATGAAATAGAAAAAAGCAAATAATTTTAAACCTTTTTTTAAAAAAAAATGCATCACCATGTCCAACAGTATACATGATGGGTTTGGAGATGTTTTCGGAAAAGAAAAAAAATTCAAAACAGACAAAGCCAGAGTTTAACCAGAATATTTTAAAAACTCTTAGCTTTCTGTTCTTCTTCTAAAGTAATTTTCTCATGTATAAATGCAAGAGGGGGAAAGATTGCACAGATGTCTGCACATGCCGGAGCTTCCAACAGTGTTCTTATATACCAGCCTTATATTATATATTAACTTTTATATTATATTATATATTATATATTAACTTTTCAAGGTGTAAACACACTTTTTTGAACATGGGAACAGGCAGGAGTGCCAAGCTCCAGCTGTTCTGCCATTGTTTTCCTTATGGAAAGCAGTATGTCTGAAGAGATGCTCTTGCTCACATGAAGGCTTATTCTTGTATTTTGTCATTTCCTACCTAGAGGAGGCCTCCTCAGATGAGTAAGCAGAAGAGGTGGGCTCAGATGACAGGTTCTTTATGATGGACTGCTCTTTATGCTTAGACCCTGGACTGCTTTAACCACTCATCTCTTCTTCTGGATCCTTTGTGTATGACCTTGAAGTAGCTTGGTTTCCCTTTGTTGGTTTCTCAAGCTTACTGTATATTCTCCTAGGTACTTCCCTCCCTGAAACTGAACATGTTCAAAAGAACTTTGTAATGCCTCAATAAGGCTTATAGGAAAAGATGCTCACATGATTATGGGTAGTGCTGCCAGTGCAGTTTTGTGGCAAACTCCACTCCAATATCAGCATAATAAATGTGAGCATATGCAAAGAAAAGGCTTATGTACATCTGACTCAATACGCATGGGCCTCCCAGGCAGCTGGAACTCTAGTCATATAAAACTCCCAATTATAAGAGGAGCCTACACATAATCAGCAGGTTTATTTTTACAGATAGGTTTTCAAATGCATGCATAACATGAGGGTAATGATGGCATATGACGACAAGGCTGGAGTGCTGTCCCAATTTCTTTCCATGAAGCTAACCTCACATGGAGGGAATGACAGCTAGCTTAGGGTTTAGCAAGGTAGACAGTACAAGAATATTGGACTTCCTTCCTGAACTATAAAGTAAAATCATTAGAGTGGGGCCAGAATTTACCTCAGTTGACCATATATATGCTTACCTTTCTATGGGAGTATGAACAGAGCTCAACCAAATATATTTGTTGTTCTGTATCTTCAAGTTGTTTCTGACTTATAGTGACCCTATCACAGGGTTTGCTTAGCCAGAGCTGTTCAGAAGAGGTTTGTCATTGCCTTCATATGAGGCTGACAGCATGAGACTTGCCCAAGGTCACCATGGCTGAGTGGGTATTTGAACCTGGGTTCTTTCAGAGTTCTAAGTTCAATACTTAGAGCATTGCATCACACTGCCTCTGCATCATGAAAGCTCATGGCTGATAAAACTCGAGAGAGAATGCCTGATATTTTCTTTTTCTCTGCTCTTACTTCAGAATATTCTCTAGCATTTTCTGGAGGCTACATTTCACTCTGACAATGGCCCAGTGAGTTGTTGGGCACTGTGAAAAATGTGAAAAGGTCACCAGTCAGTCAACACAGATTTTGATATTTGCAGTGTTAAGAAACCAATGAAACAACAACCACTGGGGTGGGAAGAGACAAATGTTTGGTCAAGCCATTTTCCTCCATCCCTAAAACTGAGTATCTCCTTTCCCAGAAAAATTTGAAGAAATTATCCCTTAATTAATTGCAGTACCCCATGAAGAACATATGATGTATGACTGAAAGCTTTCTGTATGCCAAATTACAGCATCCCCCCAGTCTATAACTTTCTTACAGACATCAGTGTTGGAGCCATAATTTGTTACACCCCAAAAAGAATTGTCAAGGATATGATGCTTCCAAGCTATAATGGAAAAGGGCAGCCAGACTCTAAGATCACAGGTACTTCTTTAGCATTTACATCTCCTGATTATTCTCCACATCTGAATTAAATTAAACCCTTCCTTTAGTATGCTAACTATCAGTTTGGCTTCTGCTTGTTATGAGCACAGCAAAAAGTTCTTCTTGTCTTCTGTCACCATACTTGTATCATCATACAACATGATCTGTACAACCATATTTTTTTCCACACTCAAATCCATGATGCTCCAAAGGAGAATTACAGCTTAAAAAAGGCATTTTCAAAAAGCAAAACTTGTCATTTTTGTCACATGCAAAACTTTCTCCTCCCACAAATTCTTGTATTATGACTGGTGCTGCTGTAATCCCCTCTTTGGCAGCACAGCCTTCTAATCCATAGGGAATGCAATTTCATTTTATTGCACATAAGCTTAAACTCTTTAGACAGGCAGGCTCCAGGGCTTTTGTCTTGAGAATGCTGAACTGAATGCAAATAGCATGGACGACAAGGATAAAAGATACTGGTAAATAATTCCATTCAGTATTAAAGCTCTTTTAAGCTAGTAACACTTGTGTAGGGTGGCCTAGCATACATAATATAGATGAGATAAGTGGTTATTAAAGATCTATGCTATCATTATTATTTTAAAATGGTTTACATAGATAAAGTCTCATTTGTGTGCCATGGTAAGATATAAAAAAGCTTAGCCATAGAAAGATCTGTAGCTGCTGTTTTAAGCCATCTGGGGAGACCTGTTGCTGTGATTTTTCAGTCACCATCTGGGAGCTGATGTATCCCAATAGTTTTAAGGACCCATTTGTGAGCTTGAGCTAAAAGTTCTTAAACAGTTCCTTTAATTTCCTGGTGGTTTTTTTTTTAAAATAGGATACACTTAATGGTACTGATAGTTCTGTTTTGAGATAACTCAAAAGAAGTTATCCTTTGCGAAAAGGCAGTGATTGCACCCTGCCAGTTAAAATTTTAGGGTGTATGTTTCAGAGTTTTTACTCAGTTTAGAACTAAGAAGACCCAAAACTATGGATAGAAAGACTATTTGAAAATATTCAAATAATGGGAAGATAAAATGGACTCCCCAAGTGTCAGGAAACCCTGATGTGTAGAATCTTGAAAAGAAGAGAACCTTTGCAGTTCTGGATATATTTTAAGCTGAATGAATGAATGAATGTGCATTCTTTTTCATGTACAGAATGTGATTTTCTTTCTTGCAAAGAAGCTAGTAAAATGTGGGCTGGATAGGGCTACTGTCAGGTGGATCTGTAACTGGTTGACTGACCGTTCCCAAAGGGTGCTCACCAATGGCTGCTTTTCATCCTGGAGAGAAGTGACTAGCAGGGTGCCACAGGGTTCTGTCCTGGGCCCAGTGCTGTTCAATATCTTCATCAATGACTTGGATGAAGGAATAGAGGGCATGCTCATCAAATTTGCAGATGACACCCAATTGGGAGGGGTTGCTAATATGCCAGAGGACAGGATCAAAATTGAAAATGACCTGGACAGATTGGAGAGCTGCGCCAAGGCTAACAAAATGAAATTCAACAGAGAGAAATGTAAGGTCCTACACTTAGGTAGAAAAAATGGAATGCAGAAATATAGGATGGGGGACACGTGGCTGGATAGCAGTACGTGTGAAAGGGATCTAGGAGTCTTAATAGACCACAAGCTGAACATGAGTCAGCAGTGTGATGCGGCAGCCAAGAAAGCCAATGCAATTCTTGGTTGCATCAATAGGAGTATGATGTCTAGATCGAGGGAGGTACTGGTACCACTCTACTCTGCTTTGGTTAGACCTCGTCTTGAATACTGTGTCCAGTTCTGGGCACCTCAATTCAAGACAGACATGGTCAAGCTGGAGCAAGTCCAGAGGAGGGCGACCAAAATGTCAGGGATTCCAGGTAGGGAACCCTGGGAAAATGATCAGCCCACTGCAAAGATGTTGCATCATGCCTCAGCTGTGGGTAATTGCAAGGTTGCATAAGAAACTGGGGTCGTTTGCAGATGGTAGAGGGAGGTGTGCAAACCTCTACCTGATTGGTTGTAGATAAGTATATAACAAAGCAACGCCAGTATGTATTTGTCTGTTGACCAAACCTGGTGCCTGGTGCAAGTTTTTGTCCGTCTGTCCTATGTTTTGTATATAACGGAACTTTGCTGCAAGATAAAGTGCCTCCTGTTTTGGAAGAAACTCCTCTGTGTGTGAGTATCCTTACTGGGGAATAAGGCTACTGCTGTTGGCTCGCTGAACTCTGGTTTTTCCGCTGCGTTTCCATGGGGCTGAAACTCCTATCATCCCCAACAGTGGTTATGGGCCCAGGCCCAGAGTGCACAGCATCCACAGCGCAACTGTAGTTGTTTTTCCCCTGGATACTGGGACTGTTTTTGACTGTTTGCCTGGCTCTCCGGTGCTTCGGGATTCTGTGTTTTGGCAGAGAGACAGTTAATCTTCAGTCCGGAGCTCTTCAAGGTCACTGCGGCCAGCTGCTTTGTTTGTTGAATTTCCCTTACAAAGGCAGCAGCAAGGCTGAGGGAGGTTATCTGCGTTTTCAAAAGTTGACCGACACTAATGATCAAAGCTGGCAAATTTATGTGAGAGCCCCTTTGACGAAGGAAAACTTGTGGAACGTTGTGGAAAATGAGGGACAGCCCCCAGAAGGAACAACTGCTGCTTAAATAGCAGCGTTCAGGGTTGCTGACAAAAAAGCCAAAGCAGTTATTTTGCTTACTTTAAGTCCTTCCCAGTTGATTCACGCTGCTGCTGCGGACACAGCATATCAGCTCTGGGAGGCTCTGAAGCATGTGCATCAATCTTCCTCATGTTTGTCCAAAATGCTATGGACGAAAAGAATGTATAACACAAAGTTATGTCCCGGAAGCTGTGTAAGAGAGCACCTCATGCTGATGAAACAGTTATTTCAAGAGGCAGCCGACAGACGGGTAAATATCCCAGAAATGCCGAAAAGTTTTATTCTGCTGGGAAGCCTCACTAAGGAGTGGGACTTTTTGATGTACAGCCTGCAGGGTGTGCGTGAGGAAGAGCTGACTGTAGACTTGGTAGCCGGGAGGATTTTGGAGGAAGTCCAACGTAAGCAGTTCAATTCCAGACTGCAGTCAGAGGGGAGAAAAGCCAGTCGCCAGGAGGGAGAGGAAGCTCCGGAGGTGGCATCTGACCAGGAAGAAGGAGTGTGCAGCTATGCCAGACATTGCTACAGATGTAAGAGTGTCGGCCATCTCCAGAAGGACTGCAGAATGCCAGTGCAGAGCAGAGGGAAGAAGACAGCCCAGAAGCGGAGGGGCGTATCGTCACAGGCTGAAGGCCATGTGTTTGTGGCAAAAGAACAGTCTGAGAGTGGTGTGTGGTTGCTAGACAGTTGTGCAACTCACCACATGGTGAACAATTTAAAGCTGTTGAATGATGTTACAAATGCAAATATAACAGCAATTTCCCTTGCAGATGGGGCACCAAGCAAGGTGCAGAAGATGGGTACTGCACATGTGCCATGTTTTGGGAAATCGTTTAATAATGTATTGTGCGTGACAAATTTGCAGAAATGTATTTTGAGTGTCTCCCAACTGGCCAGTGAGGGTTACAAAGTGGTGTTTGAATGGGAGAAATGTACAATAACTGCAAATGGTGTGCTTTGTGCAAAAGGGGTGAAAAAGCAGGGGTTGTACCACATGTTGACCAAAGGAAAAGTGGCAAACGTTAACCCTTTGTGTAACAAACCTCTACATGAAAAGTGTGTACATTATCTCCACAGAGTGATGGGACATACCAGCTACAAAAGTTTGCAAGAGTTGGCAAAGGTATGCCCTGGGTTACAGGTCAGAAATTGTCCTAAGTTCCTAGAGTGCTCTGTGTGCAAAAAGGTTAAGGTAAAGGCTTACCCCATTGCCAAGAAAAGCAAGTGTGTCACCCAACGGCCTTTTGAGGTTGTACATGCAGATTTGGCTGGGCCATTCAAGCCAACTGAAGGGCAAAATAGGTTTTTCCTGGTAATTGTAGACAGACACACCAGGTACTCCTATGTCTATCTACTGAAAGAGAAAAGTCAAGCAGCTGAAAAGTTCCAAGAGTGGGTGAATGCTGTTGAGAGGGAATTTCCTTATAAAGTGGCCAGTCTTGTATCAGACAGAGGGGGAGAATTCCTGTCCAATAGCCTGCAAGCCTGGATGAGTAAGAAAGGCATAAGGTATAAAACCACCAACCCCGCATCTCCCGAGGAGGATGGTCTTGCAGAAAGAAGAATTGGGCTGTTAAAACAAATGAAGGACTGTATGATGGACGATGCCCAAGCCCCAGCAGGACTTTGGGGAGAAGCAATAGTGACAGCAAACTACCACTTAAATAGGATGTGGAGTTCAAGTGTGAAGCAAACTCCATATTACCTATTGTACGGTAGAGCGCCAAACCCGCAGCATCTACGTGTTTGGGGTCAGTTTGCTAGTGTGTATGTTCCCCCAAGTTTCAGAAAGTCTGGAGAGGAGAAATCTAGATGGTTATGCCTTGTGGGATATGAAGGTAACAAATATAGATTTCTACACCATGCTGGCAAAATTGTGTATTCTAGGAGTGCAGACTTCGAAATCCATTCAGGATGGGATAGACTGCACTTTAATCAAGAAGTTTTGATTCCCCTGGGTAAAAGTGTGAAAAGTGTGCAAAGACTGCACTGTAATCAAGAGGTTTTGGTTCCCCTGGGTAAAAGTGACAAAAGTGTTCCTGAGAATGGAGGGGCAGTGATGTCTGATGAGGAAAAGGACAGTGTCCCGGATACACTTGAAAGCTCTGAAGATGGAGGGGCAGTGATGGCTGATGATGAAGAAGAAAGTACTGAGGAAAGTACTGAGGAGGAGAAGCCAAAAATCTCACTCAACGTCAAACCAAAGAGTTGAACACCGCCACCTAGTGCTGAACCTGCATTTATGGTCAAGAGAGAGCCTCGCACTGAGGTCAGCACTGGTTCCAGCAGTGGTTCCAGTGAAAGTGGGTCAGGAAGTACCCAACTTGCTGAGTCAGGAAGTAAAGTTATGCTTATCCCTAAAAGGTCAGGAGGAGGGTATTTTGCTGTCTTGTGTGACTGAGGCAGAAATTTTGAGTGTAGGACTACATTGGGGTATGGTATCTGAAAAACAATATCGCGGATTTGCTTACAAAGGCCCTTCCAGTGGTAGGCCATGAGAAGTTGGCAGGTAAACTGGGCCTTGCCACCAGGGTGTAAGGTGGAAGATGAGTTGTGCCCTTCAATGTATGTACTGTATATATTATGTAACATGTATTGTATGACATGTATGGATTGTGAAAATGTCCTACACAGTGGCCTGACCATTTTGGAGGGGATTGTCAGGGATTCCAGGCAGGGAACCCTAGGGAAATGATCAGCCCACTGCAAAGATGTTGCATCATGCCCTAGCTGTGGGTAATTGCAAAGTTGCATAAGAAACTGGGGTGGTGTGCAGATGGTAGAGAGAGGTGTGCAAGCCTCTACCTGATTGGTTGTAGATATGTATATAACAAAGCAACGCCAGTATGTATTTGTCTGTTGACCAAACCTGGTGCCTGGTGCAAGTTTTTATCCGTCTGTCCTATGTTTTGTATATAACGGAACTTTGCTGCAAGATAAAGTGCCTCCTGTTTTGGAAGAAACTCCTCTGTGTGTGAGTATCCTTACTGGGGAATAAGGCTGCTGCTGTTGGCTCGCTGAACTCTGGTTTTTCCGCTGCATTTCCGTGGGGCTGAAACTCCTATCATCCCCAACACAAAATGGTGAGGGGCCTGGAAGCCATGCCTTATGAGGATAGACTTAGAAAGCTGGGTATGTTTAGTCTGCAAAAGAGAAGGTTAAGAGGGGACATAATAGCCATGTTTAAATATATGAAGGGATGCCATGTAGAGGAGGAAGTGGGCTTGTTTTCTGCTGCTCCAGAAACCAGGACAAGGAGCAATGGATTCAAGCTGCAGGAAAGGAGATTCCACCTGAACCTCAGGAAGAACTTCCTGATGGTCAGGGTTGTCTGGCAGTGGAATATACTGCCTCAGAGTGGAGTGGAGTCTCCTTCTTTGGAGGTTTTTAAGCAGAGGCTGGACGGCCATCTGTTGGGAGTGCTTTGAGGGTGTTCCTGCATGGCAGGGGGTTGGACTGGATGGCCCGTGTGGTCTCTTCCAACTCTACATTTCTATGATTCTCTGATTTTCTGTGCCCCCCCCCCCAAAAAAAATTCCTCATAGAAAATCTACACTGGAAGTTATGTTTTTCTGAACAAAAGACGATGGCAGTTTCTATGCAAGCCCCACCCACCCTCGTAAAAACAAAAGAAAGAAAGAAAAAACTATGTGTGGCTTTTTTTGCAGAATAAATCCCAAACTGATAAAAAAAATCCTTGAAAAAAATGCAGTTTCTGGAGATTTTTTTCACATGCAGAGAAAAATGGTAAAATGATTTGTTCTTGCCTACAGATATGAAATTTATAAACATTAAATCACTATTCTACATGCCCTACTGAAATAATAGCAGTATTGACCAGGAGCCTGCATAAGACACATAGCCATGATTTTGTGGCTACACTTTGTTTCCCAATCTGATCCCTGAAGCCCACCTTAAATGTCAGCCAGGCACACTGACGGTTGAAGTTCTGCAGTGCTAATGAAAGAGTAGTAAAGGATGATATATCCAGTCCCTTCCTGCAAGCAAACCACTGTTACCCTAAGAAGTGGGGGGCTTTGAAGTCTACCTGCAATGCCAGTGTCTCCTTAGAATTTGAGGAATTATAACTTACAGGAGGCTTTTGAGAGGAGGAGTAACAGCAGGATCTTTTCACTTGTGTATATGAGTACTAACTGTAGAGAGGACTCTAGGTAAACGTTAAACAGGGTATTCTATTTGGAACTGACAAACATACAAGAAATCAGACACTCTCAAGAATGATACAAGGCTATCAGAAAGTAAGGTAAGAAAGGTTGGATAGAGAGAGGTTGAGTGGAAAGGGTGATAGTTACCAGGCCTGAAGCAGGAGGTCAAAGCAGAGTAGCTCAGACAGGAGTCTGGGGATTGCAAGTAACAAGCAGAGGTGTGGTTACAATTTACTGCAGCTGGACCTGGGGTTTTTATATTTCCTGCCCTGAAGAAGGGTGCAAGAACAAAGCAGTAATGACTTTCTCATGGGGTTGACAAAGGAGTCTGGAATGGGCTGATTGTCTTAACTGTAGGTGACAAAACATTGCTGAGATTCATGACAATTTCTTAATGTTTTGGTCAGGTAGTGTGAATAGGGAAGGTCTCCATAGGATATGCTCACAGTAGGGTACCTGACTGCTTCACCTGGTCACTTTCACTTTCTATTGTTTTTGGAAGTGCTTGCAGCTTGCAGTTTTTGAAAGGATTACCAAAAGTCTATTAGCATTGGGCTTTCCCACCTAATCTTCTCTGAATTTATGACCTGATCATGGCCATTTTCGCATGGCAGTGTACAAGTGAAAGGGCCCCTTGAGCGTCGCATAAATGTCAGGAGTGGTCTGCATGACACAGTCTCATTTCCGCTACACTCAAGGCCCGCAAGCACAGCAAATACGCATTTTCTTGTTTTCAGCTTTTAGCCGAAAATAAGCTGCATCTGCGCAAGGCTCACGGGCCTGGGCCGCACTCACCTGCAGTGCGGAACCTCTGAAGCCGGGCCTGTCACTCGTCCTCTCCTCAGTGCAGCCTACAACTCCCAGGCTGCATTGCAAAAGGAAGGGGTGGGGTGGGGCGCGGGCAGGGCTCTCGTGTGAGCAGGAAGGAGCTGCGGAGCCCAAGCAGCAGGGAAGCAGGAGGCTTGCGAAAGCCTGCCTGCCCAGGCCTTTCATGCAAGGCCCACACTCTAGCAGCATGAGAAGGTAAGCTGCGGAAAGGGCCCATGTCTGAGGTCATCCTGACCTGGCAACACGCTCACAGCCAGTGCTCTTTCAAACATGTGTTTTAGCCATAAATAAGTCCACTTATGAAAATAGCACATCCCGCAGTGAGGGTGTACGGTGTGGTAACATCACAGTTTGATCAGCAAAAGCAGAGACCCTAAGGGGGTTCTGTCACAGCTTCGTACTGCACTGAGGCTTCCTGATAGGAGGAAGCTACACATGTCATCTTTTGGCACCCCACTCACCAGTGATGCCTGTCCTTTGGTGTGGGTGGCTGGATTCTAAAGTGGGTTTGCAGGACATTTGCAATCATGGCAATGATGTCATGATTGCAAATGTGAACAGAAAGCAATTATAAAGTTGTAAGTCAAGCTTATAACTTTATAATGAACTAAGAGGATGCCAGCCTTTATATACAAGAAAGCAAATGTAGCATGGCAGTTAGGTTGTTCAACTGGACAATTCTGTTATTTGACCTGGGTAAAACTCAGACTTGGGTTCAAATCTCCACTGATATATGAAACTCTACTAGTGTTTCTCTTCAAGATCGAGCAAGCCATTATCTTCTAGATTGACCTGTTTCACAAGTGAGGAGAAAGTGGGGAGAAAGGGAACTATACCTAGTATCCTACCTTAAGCTCGCTGGAGGAAAGGCAAAATATAAATGTAACGAATCAATAATAAGTAAAAGAGAAAACAGATGTTTGAAAACACATAGAACATGCAGAGAAAAAGAAGCATTCTAAATTCTCCAATTTCACTGTTGGATAAAATCATGTATGGAGCCTAGAGTTGTGTCTGCACTCTAATATATTGTATGCTACAATTTCCCCTTTCAGTCTATATAGTGTGACAATTGGTGATACTTCTCAAACTGTTGCTAGTGGGACACTGCTATGGGACACTTTCAGTCACTTGTAGACCCAAATTAGACAAAAAGCAAACTAGTTGAAAAAGGCAGTGTAAGAAACCTGGGTTTAGGTTCTATGTGGAAAAAAGACAAGAATTAAAAGAATTAGTATAAGGTTGTGGCAAGAGCTGTATAATGCTAATGGTAACTAATGTGTAGGTTATAAATTGAATGCAAACAGATCCTCATTTATATTGTACCAATTTATGAAAATAATAATTTCAATTCAAAACTTGTATTTTAAACTCATTGTGATGGATTTATAGATATTGCTTGTTATTGATAATAGTGTATCTGTTGCTTTTAATAATAAAGTTGTTTTTTTAAAATGGCAAGAAATGTTGCACATAACATTTCATCCAGGTCTGGACAGCTAGTTGCTTGTTCAGTCAATTAAGAAAAAGCAGTTACTGTAAGGCAGAACAAAAGCCAATTTCTCAAGATGTTTTTGTTGTTCACCCAGTAGGACATACGATAAGAACATACAGAGAGCTCTGCTGGATCAAAGACTCCATCCTGAATCCAGCATACTGTGCCCAACAGGGATCACAGCAGATACTGCCAGGAAGTATATTGAGCAACAGCTTTCCCTTTCTGAGCAGCCAACATTTCAAGGAATTCTTCTGCTGAACTTTGCTGTAATGGAGGTACATCTGACGGTGATGCAAAGGAGTGAATTCTTGATGGTTCTTTTCCCTTCTGGAACTCTTCTTCTAGGGAGGCTAGACTGATCCACTCTACGCCATCTTTCTGCTGCCTGGAAGAGACTTCCTAATTCTGCCAGGCTTTCAGGAAGATCCTTTTTTAAGGAAAGAGTTTTTGACAGTATGCTGCACTGCTTTTATTTCTTTAAAAAAAAATAATATGTTTCAAATTGTTTTCAATCTTATAAATAATTTAATTACATTTTCAGAATGGCATTTTGTACATTTTAACCTATATTTGTTTTTATCTGTTTCTATTCTTATTTTGTAAACCAGTTTGAGTCCTTGTTTGGGGTGGAGGCAGGATAGACAAATAAATGCAAGGAACTTGTGCACCTCCCTCCCAGACAGCAACCTCTATTAGCAACTCCCATCAAGAACCATTGCCTATGGTGAGGACAATAGGAGTTGCAGTCCATCAACATTATTTATTTCTGCTATAATGACTAATGATGATCTCTATATGTTTGTATATTCTCTTTGTGATATCAGTGACCTAAATACCTTAAAGGCACCAGATCTTTGATTTTGGAAGCTGTGTGGAGGTCAGCTCTAGTTAGTACTCGGATGGGAGACTGCCAACAAATACAAGGTTCTGTAGGCTATATTTCAGAGGAAGGAATTGGTAAAACCACCTCTCAGTATTCTTTGCCAAAGAAAAACCTACGAAATTTGTGATGTTGCCATAAATTGACAGGCAACTTGAAGAGGCGCACGCGCGCACACACGCACACGCACACACACACAGAGTGTAAAACCAAGTAAAGCAGCAGATTCCATAAATCCATATATGTGTGAAGATGTATGTTTCACTCACCCCCTGCCTCCGGCAATCTACACTTAGGAAATGAGCCAGTGTTTTGTGACTTCGGTGGCTTTACTGTCTTTAGCTTTAGTGAGCTTTCTTGTGTGTGGCTGGCCTTGGTTATTGCTACAACAGGAGAGGGCAAATAGGAACTTAATAAATTACCTTTGAGAATCATTCTTCCCTTGTAGAATGCCTAATGTTTGTTTGGCATTTAAATGTCATAACAGTCTAACTGTTCTCTCAGCTACCCAGATGTAAATCCTATGGGTGAACTGGAACCACTATGAAATTGCCTTGCACCCTCATGGAAGACGTTTCTCATATGCTTGTACATGGGGAAAGGACTAATTTTGTTTCTCTTCGTAGTTGAATAGCCAGTTGTCTTCTAACACCCTGTCTTGCCTTTCTCTCTTTCCTTTACAAATGCTGTGGAGTAGGTTCTAGGAAAGAAAAATGGGGGTTAAGAATGAGGAAATGCTTATTCACTGTGTCAACCTCACAGAATAATACCTAGTGGGGATGCAACCATTTTGAAGATACATTTTGCTGTCCGAATTCCTACACAAAATCACCAAAAATACAAGCAGGCCTTTAAATCGTTGCCAGTAAGGTATTGCCCTTCAAGGACTTCTGGAACAAATTATTCCAAGCATGCAAACTCTCTCTTATTTCAGTGCAGAGAAGAACTATGCTTTTTCTTAATCTTTTACTAATGGGAATCACTAATCCAATTTTAACTGGCTTGGGTTCAGTCTGTCAGTTCTACCATGAAACTGAGATTTGACCTTTGGGGGCTACCTTGTGACAATTTTTTTGTCACTGACCAAGCAGATTGGTGACACACCCAAAAATCAAATAAGACTGGTTGGTAGGACTCTATCCCATTACACAACAAGACAGGGGTCTGGAAACAAAGCCCTGTGAGGAAGGGTTGAGGAAGCTTGGCATGTTTTTTTGTCCTTGCAAATAAAGGCCACTTTATCTATGGTAGTTAACAAATGTTTTCTTTTATCATAAGGCACTTGGCCATCAAACCATAAGAATCTGCTTTATATTGAGTTAGAACATTGACTTATCTAGCTCAGTGATGTCAACACTGACTGATAGAAGCTATCAAAGAATTTCTAGCACTTCCTGGGGATTGAACTGGAGGTCTTGTTACCATGCCCTAGCACCCCTCCTACAAGATATGCAATTTTCATAATTTGGACATATTAATGACTGGAGAACACAATCACAGACATGCTGACTGGAGAACATGTTGTCAGGACCCTGGAACTCCAGGACACAAGCTCTGAGTCTGAGCCAGAGGCCCTGGAGCCTGCTACACCAACACAGCCCGTCCCAGAGGCTGCCCCAGACACAGAGCCCTTGGCCCCAGTAGCCCCAGCAACAGAGCCAGGGGTTGCCTCAAACCCAGCCAAGCCAGAAGAGTCAGATAGTGAGATTCAAGAGCAGGTGCCTACTTACCAGCAGCATCGGGAGCAAAAGAGTGCTCTCAGGAGGTCAGAGCATTTAAATAGAAAACGCCAGGCAATCAGGGTCCAGCTGAGAGAACACCTGGAGGAGTGATCTGCCTATAAAAGCACTCACTCAGCCTTGGGTCGTTGTTGGTTCACAACTGTCCCGGGGGGGGGGGGGTGGGTATGTGTTGGGTATCTTGGATCCCTGCCTTGCCTCCTGGAATGCTGCCTGACCTGCTGGAACATCGCCTCCTTTGGATCTTGGACTGGCCCTGGTAACTTCTCTTGCTTGAGCTAACTCAGACTGTTCACTGAGAACCTGGCTGTGATGTAACAGCCAGGGAGTCTCCTTGCTACCAGAAGCTCTTTTATTTACTGCTGCCTTATCTATTCATTTGCCGTTCGCCTGGAAAGCTCTTTGATTTATTGCCTTATTTGCGAGAGACTTGTTAACCAGCTCTTGTGGCTGCCTGCCAGGCCTAGGAGCGGACACATGTTTCAGGATAAAGCTGACCTGAAACATGTTCAGGTTCATAAGTTCAGCAAAGATTAGACAGGAAAATCCAGTGCTGATGGGTTTTTGTTTGTCCTTGTACCACTTCAGGCTCTTTGCATTTCCAAATGAAAAACAAACTGCTCAGATTGGTGAGTAATCAGAGACCATCCTTCTATCTTATCCTGTGGAGATCTTCCCTATCCACCATACCTGACTGAACATTAAGATATCATCTTATGGATGACCATTTGCTGGGGGTGCTTTGAGTGTGTGTTCCTGCACGGCAGGCAGTTGGACTCGATGGCCATTGTGGTCTCTTCCAGGTCTATGATTCTATGATTCTCTCATGAGTCCCATCAATGTTTTGTCACTCTGGAGTTAAGCAATCAACCCATTCAGGACCCCTTTGTCAATCCTGTGGGAAAACCATTAGGGCTTTGTCATTGCGTCCCTTCAGGGCATGAAATAGGGTATAAAAACTCTGGCTTCGACCCCAGCCTTTTGTAGTACGTTGAACATAGCACATTGTACATGGTGCCCCAGACTACAATTCTCCACACTACCCTCAGATGCTGTCTGAGCCACTCTGCTGTGATCCTTTCTTCAGACTAATGCCTATCACCCTTTTCCTCCAATCTCTATCCAACTTTTCTTGCCTCACTTTCCAATAGCCTTGTATGCTTCTTAAGAGTGTCTGATTTCTCATATGTTTGTCAATTCAAATAAAATACTTTCTTAACTTTAACTGGAGTCCTCTTTACAGTTAATACTGGTATACATAGGTGAAGAGATCCTGCCATTACTCTCCTCTTGCAGGCTTCCTTTGAGCTCTAATTCCTCCAAATTCTAAGGACACACTGGCATTGTAGGTGGACCCCAACATCTCCCACCTCTTAGGATAACAGCCTTAGGTATGTAAATTACATGTTGTCCTACTGAACTACACCCCTTCTCAGATGTCAATGGGAATCTTTACTCTGGCACAAAGCAAACATTGTGAGTAAATGTATTTGGATCAGAATGTGGAAATCTTACTTTTTTGGATTCCAGATATCAGAATTCCCCAAGCCTGTATGGTCTGATTTTCACTGGCATTTGTTTGCTGATTGTTTGTGTTTTCTTTAATGTTCTACCCAACAGGCACAAATACCAATGCAACTTTGTATTGTATGATTTGCTTTATGGTGGAAGCCTACCTGAAAGATACATTGACTGTATGGATTTAGGAACAGGCAGGAGCTGTTCTAGAGCTAGTTGCAGAACCAGCCTTCTGCCAGAAGAGCTACTGTTTAAGCCAACATAACCCCCTTCTGATGGTTGATGTCACAGGGCCAGAGAAGTGAGGGAGAAGTCAAAAAGGAGCCATCCAAGGGGCATGGGCATTGTTAGGCCAAGGCCAGGGTAGTCCTAAATAATTTCTAAAATTCCTAGGCTGGAAGGAGTTGGCATTCATCACAAGCTCTTGGACTACTGTCAGCTCAGCTTGTCCTGAGTCATCTTGGTGAATTAGAATTGGACCGTTAAGCCCTAAACAATATTCTTGTTACTAGGTAGAGAATTCACTAAAATATCATTAATGATTGATGGCTTATCTCAACCACCTCATATCTACATTGCTGTCATTCCAGTGCACATTCAGCCTAATCCATTTAGTATTCTGGTGTATATTCAACCTTGTCCATCTAGTATTAGTGGTAATACTGCATACCCACCCTGGAAGGTACAAATGCTACAAACTGGCTGTTCCACCAATTCTAATAAGAGCAGATTAGTAAATAAAGATATGCATGCTTTTATTCTCTTCAAAGCCCTTTTGTCTGTGGTCTATAATGCAAAAAAGACAATGTGATGGGAATGGGAAATGGTTTGTATTCTTAACCAAAATGAGGAGAGGGGGCTGTTAACATTGATTTTTGAACTCATAGTGAACTCAGGCAAAGTCAGTTCTAATCTTTTGGCACAATATGTTGTATTTAAAGTTTATCTTTTTTACAGCACTGCAAGTGAGTCAAGTATATTATCACAGCAAGATGCCTCCTCAGGATTATAAAAGCTTTTGTTTTATGCATACAAAAACTTGTAAAGAGTCTTTTGCTATTAACTCGCAATGCAAAATACAAATGCCTCCTATGGGAATAACGGACATAAACATATTTCAGATTTATCTAGGATAATCTAGGTCAGATCTTTGAATTGGAAGGAGCAAGGAAGGGGAGATCAATGAGCTCCCACAGCTATTTGTGGCTGCAATAAAGCCAGTGTAATAATACAGACTTCAAGAAAGCCTCCCTTCGCTGAAATGCAACCAAGCAATGATGAATGAACCCACCAGTAAACATTAACAGTTCGGAGTTGGATAATGAAAACAGAGACCTGTGAAGAAAGTTATGGGATGTGCTTCCATGGTGCAGAAGATTGAGAGTGGTTCAACTTGAGAAACAAATCTCAGGCACATCAGAACCTTTATTGGATAGACGTATAAAGATTATTGATATTGTTCTTGCCTTAATTATATGTGGTTCCTTGTGGAGACTCAGGTTCTTAGGCCAGATCACAAATCTGTTTTCCTATTTGTCCTCTTGCAGCCTTCCTTCCTAATTTTAGCCCAGCTCCCCATAGCTTGTATCAAACCAGAATGAAGCTGCTGGGGAGACAAATGGGCTTTGTTAGATTTAGGTTTGGCATTTAGTCTTCAGAAGAGCTCCTTACAAACAGTATCTAGTATTGTATTTACACAGTTCTTCTGTAAGGGATACAACTAGCAAGAACATGGCTACATGAAAATGCAGCACAGCTCTGACAATACACATTTACCTGTAAATATAATAAACGTGTGTGTGTGTGTGTGTGAGAGAGAGAGAGAGAGAGAGAGAGAGAGAGAGAAGGAGGAGAAGGAGAAGGAGAAGGAGAAGGAGAAGGAGGAGGAGGAGGAGGAGCCGCCGCCCTACTAGTAGTATACTTTGATAAAGTTAACCTTTTGGACTACAGCTCCTAGGATATCCCAATCAGCACTTCCAGTGACCATAAATGCAAGAGAATTCTGGGAGCTTCAGTCCAAAAGAGGTAATTTTTCCAAGCACTGAGTAGTACTATGGGGAAACTATGGGGAGGAGATGTCTTTGGTTCTGTTCTTATATGCATGTCTTCTCTGAATGTGTTATCATAGGCTAATTTTAATATTTGAGGATAGGATTGTTAAAAATGGCTTTGAGTGAATGAGACTAAACGCCAAGGTTTCTCTCCTACTCACTCAAAATGAATTTTCTTGGCGTCTCTCTCCTAGAACATAGTGTGGGAAAATAGCATGTTTTCTGCTGTAGAAAACCATGCCCCCCCCCCCGCAAAAAAAAGTGGAGGCATGAAAAACAATGCCTTAACATTTTTTGATGTGAGGTATCAATAACGTAGTTAATTGCTATTCTCAGCAAGGGATTGGAAAATCAATGTCCTGAATTTTTAAAAAGAAAGTTTGCAAGAAGAAACACCTGTTTACCCAAAAAATAAGTTTACCACAGGGGAAAAAGTCATTAATAATAACATCCAGTTGGAGTTCAGTGTTATAGGAATGTGGGGTTTGGAAAAGGCAAACTGGAAGAAATGTAACCTGAGACTTCTCTAAAGAAGGTGCTGGAGACGATTGTGTCATGTGGGTTGAACAGATAATATCAAGCTATAAAAACAGTATTGGACAAAACTGGAATAGGATGAGGACTGATGGAAAATCTAAAGAAGAGTTAAAGAGCACACAGTAAAAGCGTTCAGCAGCTTCATGTCCCACCTGTAGTACACAGACCTTTTTGTCTCTAGGCCCTGCAGCATGCTGTCTTCACCTTGTTCCTCCCTTTCCTGTACTTGCTGTCTGGACGTCTGCCCCAAGCACCTGCTTTCCAAGTTACCAGGTCCTAACTCCCTATGAAGCACAGGGCTCATCTTTCCTTAAGATTTCTTCTGGGGTTTTTCCCAATTTGGTCTTCAACTCTCTTTTCCCCTTTTCTCTTTCTTTCTTTCCTTCTTTTTGTTTTCCTGAGTGTAGCTTGCCCTGCTGAGCAAAGTTTGTGGTTCACTCCATCTCTTCCATAGCCTCCAGCCTCAAAAAGTTTCTGAAATCTTCAGTATCCCATTGCAACAACCTTTCTGCTTTTTCTTATTTCTGGGTCCTTTGTGGAGATTTCCTCTCAGGTTTCTCTCCTGAAAACAATGTATTTTCAATATGCCAGGTTATAGCCTTGTTCCCTGGCAGTAAAAAATACTTCTGATTACAACCTTTCTTTAATGCCACAAACTCTGTTCTTACAGAGGCTAGCATCATGTTGCATAGATGCCAGCATTTCACATATAAAAGCAGGGACATGGGTGGCCAGCAACATCTGAGTATGGTCAAAATGGCAAATTTTATTTATGAAGAAGAACATACAAGCCAGGAGAGCCTGCAGCCAACTGCTTTTTCTTGAACACATGGGCAAGGGCAAGATTTTCTCCGCTCCTCTCCTTTCGTACTTGCCGCATTAATAAAGTGGAAACCACATTTGCACTGGGAACTCTGCTGCTACTAAATCTCCCAGGAGGCATGGGAGTTCCTTAAAAGGGAGATACTGAAGGCACAGTCTAAAACTGTGCCAATAAGGAGGAAAAATGGAAGGCATCTGAAGAAACCAGAATGGTTGAATAAAGAACTCTCAGCTGAGCTAAGTGTTCAGAGAAACATGTACAGGAAATGGAAGAAGGGGGAAACCACCAAAGAAGAATTTAAGCAAGTAGCCAGGAGATGTAGGGAGAAGGTCAGAAAGGCTAAAGCACAAAATGAACTTAGGCTGGCCAGAGACATTAAAAACAATAAAAAGGGCTTTTTTAAATATGTCCGCAGCAAAAGGAAAAAGAAGGAGACGATAGGGTCGCTGCGCAGAGAAGATGGCGAATTACTAACAGGGGGAGGAGAAAAAGCAGAACTACCTAACACCTTCTTTGCCTCAGTTTTTTCCCAGAAGGATACAAGTACTCAACCTGGCGGTTGGGGAGCAAGTGAGGAAGCAGGGGAAATGCGGCACATAATAGGTAGAGAGGTGGTACAGGAATACCTGGCCACACTGGATGAATTCAAGTCTCCAGGGCCAGATGAATTGCATCCTAGGATATTAAAAGAACTGGCAGAGGTCATTTCGGAACTGCTTGCTATAATCTTTGAGAAATCTTGGAGGACAGGAGAAGTTCCAGCAGACTGGAAGAGGGCAAATGTTGTCCCCATCTTCAAGAAGGGAAAAAAAGAGGACCCAAATAAATATCACCCAGTCAGGCTGACATCAGTACCCGGAAAGATCCTGGAGCAGATCATTAAGCAGTCAGTTTCTAATCACTTAGAAAGCAATGCAGTAATCACGAGAAGTCAACATGGATTTCTCAAAAATAAGTCATGCCAGACTAATCTTATCTCTTTTTATGACAGAGTTACTAGCTTGATAGATGAAGGGAATGCTGTGGATGTAGCATATCTTGATTTCAGTAAGGCCTTTGACAAAGTTCCCCATGACATTCTTGCAAAGAAGCTAGTAAAATGTGGGCTGGACAGGGCTACTGTCAGGTGGATCTGTAACTGGTTGACTGACCATTCCCAAAGGGTGCCCACCAATGGCTGCTTTTCATCCTGGAGAGAAGTGACCAGCGGGGTACCACAGGGTTCTGTCCTGGGCCCAGCGCTGTTCAATATCTTCATCAACGACTTGGATGAAGGAATAGAAGGCATACTCATCAAATTTGCAGATGACACCAAATTGGGAGGGGTTGCTAATACGCCAGAGGACAGGATCAAAATTCAAAATGATCTAGACAGATTGGAGAGCTGGGCCAAGGCTAACAAAATGAAATTCAACAGAGAGAAGTGTAAGGTCCTACACTTAGGTAGAAAAAATGGAATACAGAAATATAGGATGGGGGACACGTGGCTGGATGGCAGTATGTGTGAAAGGGATCTAAGAGTCTTAATAGACCACGAGCTGAACATGAGTCAGCAGTGTGATGTGGCAGCCAAGAAAGCCAATGCAATTCTTGGTTGCATCAATAGGAGTATGGTGTCTAGATCGAGGGAGGTACTGGTACCACTCTACTCTGCTTTGGTTAGCCCTCATTTGGAATACTGTGTCCAGTTCTGGGCACCTCAATTCAAGACGGACATGGTCAAGCTGGAGCAAGTCCAGAGGAGGGCAACCAAAATGGTGAGGGGCCTGGAAGCCATGCACTGTGAGGATAGACTTGAAGAGCTGGGTATGTTTAGTCTGCAGAAGAGAAGGTTAAGAGGGGACATAATAGCTATCTTTAAATATTTGAAGAGATGCCATGTAGAGGAGGGAGCGGGCTTGTGTTCTGCTACTCCAGAGACCAGGACAAGGAGCAATGGATTCAAGCTGCAGGAAAGGAGATTCCAACTGAACCTCAGGAAGAACTTTCTGATGGTCAGGGCTGTCCGGCAGTGGAATATGCTGCCTTGGAGTGTGGTGGAGTCTCCTTCTTTGAAGGTTTTTAAGCAGAGGCTGGATGGGCATCTGTCGGGAGTGCTTTAAGGGTGTTCCTGCATGGCAGGGGTTGGACTGGATGGCCCGTGTGGTCTCTTCCAACTCTACATTTCTGTGATTCTATGATTCTAAATCGAGCTAAGGACAAAACGGGGAAAGTGGGAGGAGGAGAGAGAATCTGGGACATTTTAAAACCAGCAGAAAAGTGAGAAAACAGAGGATTAATGTCATTCCAAATAGCTGGAGAGTATGAGGCTGGCTCCATCAGTAGACTTAGACTCTGGTGGTAGCAAAGATAGTGGCTGAAGGTATTGTTGCTGTGTGGCTTCAAGTCATTTCTAACTTACCATGACCCGAAAGGGTTTTCTTGGCAGAATTTTTTCAGTAGGGATTTGTCCTTGCCTTCCTCTGAAGCAAAGGGAGTGTGACTTGCCCAAGCTCACCAAGTGGGTTTCCATAGCCAAGCAAGGATTTGAACCCTCATATCCCAGTCCTACACTGAAGCCACCACACTGGCTTTCAATGGCAGAAAAAGTGGATTTAAAAATGCTGCAGGCACCATGATGGAGAAAAAAGCAACAAAAAGTAATGAATGGTGGCAACAACAAAAGAAAGCTGACAGCTCTGAGCCAGCATTTTCCTCAATGCACAGTCTCAAGGAAGGTCCTTGGAACCATGTTGTCCTGGAAGGAGAGGCTTTGACAACAGACTGAAGAGACAGACACGTCACCTGATCACAAACTGCCCCACAAAAACAGGATGTACTGTTTTTGCATTTAATTTATAGTAATTATTTCTAAATTTGCTTCTACATAGATCAGTTAGGATGTGCTGTTAGGGTGGATAAACAAACCATACCTCACCGTGTCCCCAGGTGGACATGGAGCTGGGTTGAACCTCCCTTGAACCCCTAAGGTAGGAAGGTAGAAAAGAGAAGGAATGGAAGACAGACAGACACAAATTTCTTTGGCCAAAGGATCCCTCCCAGGAAGGATGATTTATTCTTTCAGTCTTCCCTTCTTGAACCATTTTTAATGGTTAGCACTAGCAGAGTCACAGCTTATACACATGTTACATTCTATCTGACCCTTAACTTCCATGTCTACATGACCCTGTTACATCCTAGGTCATTCTCAAAGATATCTTTCACATTAGCAGTGTCCTTCTCTTTGGACATACTGATTATAAACAGGAGCAGAGCAGAATAAACTACTCTAAAGCAAGGTTGCTTTAGATGAGCCCTGAGTATCTAAAATGGCAATTAATATCACAGTTAATTGTTAACACACATCAATTCTATAGCAAATTACAAAGCAGCAGATTTCAAGTCTAACAGTGCAAGTTGTATGAAAAGATGTTCTCCTCACTGTGTTTTTGGGGTTATGCATTTCTCTTTGGGAAGAAATACAAATAGTCACTCTTCATAGTAATCTCGACTATTACAAAATGCATCATTCAGTGTCGTTGCGTTGTATGTCCTACTTATGCCAAACAAAATTCATAAAATAGTAATGTTGCATCATACTTTGTGTTACTGGCATGATACAAATAGGAAGACCAAGAGCAGACCAGGGAATGTGGTTAGGAAGTGAGTCATCTCATCAACTCTGCTAGGCTTCCTCTGGTTCTTCCAAGGGGTCCAGATCACCCAGATGACTGCTCAGTCAATGTAGTGTAGGCCTTAGCTCACTACAAGAGAACCTTCCATATAGATAGAATTCTTCAGCTGTGCTAGCCCTCACTTCAGTCCTATGACATGCTAAGGTCTTTAAACATAGAAATTCAGTATAATGTGACCAAGATATATCCACAACCATGTTATATCCACCCATTAATATTTTGGAACATTACTTGAGTTCAGCAAAAAGCAAAAGCAGCCCTGAGTCTGGGAAATTTCTTCTCCTTCCTCAAAAAAAAAAAAAAGAAGCTCTTGGCTAGATTCTGCTTTTCAAAAAAACTTTGTTGTTTAACTAAAATTTTGAGCAGTGGGAAACAAATTTCAAAAGTCTAGGTGTCAATATTTTAACCCTGGGACTCACCACAGGCCACACCAAGCCTGGAAATCCCCCCCCCCCCAAATACTTTAAAAAGGTGATAAATTCAGTTCTCATTTCTCCCTTTCCCTTTTATTCACTATTTGAGGAATAGGAGATTCCTCAACTGTTCTTGGGGGAATCCAGGAGAGGGAAAAGGCGTTTTGTCCAAGGGAATTTTTAAAAACTTCTTCTGGGGGCCATGGGGGTGGGAGAGCATTCTGGCAGGAATGGTGGAATAGAAAAATGGCCACAGTTTGCCTATCTTCTACTTTAGACTCTAAAGCCAAGATGCTCACTCTACAATTGCTAGTCTCAGTTCCAAACACACACACACACACACACAAATGCTAGAGGAGCACGCAATACAAATAATGTATAGCACAAATCAATATGGATAGCACAACCATATGAGAAATGTATGTGAACACATGCACTTGGGAGTTTCCAAGCAGACCCAGGACTGTTTTCCCTTCTGGTAAATTCCAATTCCAGTAAAATTTATTGACTTGATTTGTACATGTAGTATTAATCTGCACCAAAACCTCAAGTTACTTGGTACAGAAAAGAAGCCATAGCCCATAAGAATTCAGAAGATCATATTATTTTCCTCATATTGTGCAAACCTCAAATTCACTGGTATTTTCACTTCCTTTATCAGACATGGCTTTTGAATTAACTGTGCACTGTCCATTAAGTCCAATCTACTGTCCAGATTTCCTCTCCCTCTCTTCTCTAGCCAAGGATAAACTGAATGTCTGCATTAAGAGCCTGTCAAGGAAAAGTATAAAGCCCTTTTAATACAGTAGGCAATTTCCCAATAGCTGTGTGAAACTATTCCATAGTGAAGTGTCAACCTCACTTTGTTTTAATTATTAACATTGCTTAAGTATCAAATTAAGATGCACTGGCTGAGAAGAGAACAAACAATAAGAGATGCTTCAGGTATCAAGTGTATCAAGCGTTGCTACTTCAACATCACTGGGGGCTGAAGTGTTGGTAGTTTGAGGGATTTTAGCATTCACGTCAGTGTGGTTCTTACTCTGTATGCTAGAATACTTTCCTCTTCATTAAATTCTCTAAGGATTTCTCTACAGCAAAGCTAGTGCTGTTCATTCCAGCCTTGATCTGGCAATCTCTTTGAATCTCTCATTTGACTAGCTCTGTTTCTCACCTTTTGCTTCCCTCCCCCTCACTCCTCAGGTCATGTACCTCATTTCTCTTGAGCACATTGTTTTGTGTTTCCCCCCTCCATCCTGCATGTCAACAATTCTGTTGTGTGTGGCAATGAATGCAAACGCAGGCTCCAGGAAATGTAGAACTCTCATATATTGCACCCCGTATTTGTAATGAAACAGCTGGGTTTCAAAAGACCAATTGCTTTGACTAAGATTGATTCCTACGAGTGCCTGTGCATAACTGCAAGTTTTATTGTCATCATGTCAACGGATGCACACCTATGCAGAAGCTGTGTCTTGCAGCAATGGAAGTTCTCTCTACTCTATAGTAGTTCTTCATTCTTGGGGGCCTGCCTTACACTAGAGATGTTGGGAGAACTGGATCATTGTGAAATCATATGAACTGATTAGAGTCATGCCTCTCAAGCTAATGTGTTGACTGGAACTTAATGCTCCACTGAACTGTGCAATTCTCTGGATGATGCAATGATAGTACTTAGCATCTGCAATATACCAAGATACATTTCAAATATGTATTCTCAAAGAAAGCACATTTAGAAATGAGTATCTCCGTGTTAACACAGTGTTCAGAGGGTTCCATGCTAAATTTGGGTTCAGATTCATTTGGAATGAAGCCATTGGACACTGACTAGTGTTTTAACTATAATTAGAACTGACTTCGCACTGGTTCCATGGACATATTTCACCCCTGTTCATTAACCTAGAGGACATTACTTCTACAGATATTTGCTGAAAACTTTAGGAACAGAAAGAGCAGAACATCTGAAATGTGAGAATAGCTGCTTTCTATCACCATAATCATGAATCAGAGTCAAGTGAATGTAAAAAAAAAGAAAAGAAAAGAAAAAAAGAAAACATCCCCTTATCCCTTGCTTTGACTACACAGTTTAGATTACATAGTGCTTATTTCATTAGACTTAAGGTCTAGATACTTGTTTTGCAAAAATAAATAAAAAAACTTACAGAACATTACATTCTGAAGCAAATGCTAGATTGTGAATTAATTCCAACAATGTCATTGGCCAATTTTTGTACAATCATCCTTGAGTTCATGCACATGCATGCACACACACACAAACACATAGAGCCTTCAACCCCCAACCTCAAGTACTCTTCTTCCATGATCTAATATAACACTGCTGTCCTTCTTCCCTGATATGGAACATCACAGTTAAAGATGACAGGGTAACTTTTGGGTAAGGTAGTCCATCCATTTTTACATAATTCATGCAATCAGGCTGTTTGAGAAGCCTTCCTTAGATGTAGTGTAATTGCTGTCTCCAAGAAATGCATGATGCATACAAAATATTTATTGACATTGTTTTATCAAATAAGATAGTGGGCCTGATCCTGGAGGAATGGTGAAGAGTGTAGATAATGAGCCCTCCTATAGACTTATTAGACTGTAAAGAGACTAGTTGCATAAATGAGTTGACAGTCCTTACAACAGCCCTCCTGAAACTCCAAATACATTGAACAGTGCTCCTCAAATTGGTGGACCAGTGTCAGTCCCTGAACAATTTTATCTCAGATCCTAGTGAATTTCCAGGTCATAAAGAACCAATTGAAGCTAATGGGCAAAAATACAGTACCAGTTCCTGGCACATGGGGGGGGGGGGAGAGGATATTCAGTTCCCTATATCAGATAGCTTAGGAAGCACTGCCCCAGAACACTTCAAGTGATAAAACTATACCAAGCCATTCCTTGTTAACGTTCTTAAAACTGCTTCCCAGTACCAGCCTTTCCAGTTATTCCTCACTGCCGTGTGAAAATTGTCATCCTGGATAGCCAAGGGCCTATGCATCTTGCACATTGAGGGTGCTAGGCATACCCTCAGCTTCATCTGTTTTCATTTGCTGAAGGAGTATGTGAGAACTGTTTGTTTAAAACAAATTGGTGTCTGAATATAATGGAATATCAGGTAATATTCCCTGGTTCTTTGACATTAATTTTGTTGTCTCACTTTTAAAAGAAAGGAGGAAGGAGAGAAAAAGGAAGTCCTGTGGCAACTTTAAAGCTGATCTGTCAGCATCAACTTTGTGAACTTATTTCTACAGATGGGATACACTGTGCAATCTGGAATAAAATAGTCCACAAGGTACCACAACACTCTTTTATAATGAAATGAACCAGCACAGCTATCTCTTTGAAAGTAAGAAGATGATCTTGACAATTCCCTTTTCCAAGAAGATTATTTTTTTGTGCCTCTTTCTTTCCCAAGTTCTGTTTTGTTCTGCTGGCTGGCTAAGCTGAAGCTGGCTTGGCCCTTTCATCATGCTTAATCAAAGTGTGAATGTCAGAGAATTTCATAAAAAGTGAACACTAATTTAAATGGATGCAACAGAGGTGTTGAAAATTGGCTGAGGCTTCCCTAATTTATTACAATCTGTGTCTTGACCTTTTCATTATTTTGGTAGTAATGATGTTTCTTCCAAACTCCCAAGCATGTAAGGCTATAAAAGAAATCTTTTTTTAAAAAAAAGAAAAATATTGAGACCAAGATTGAAGTTGGATTTTTTTTTCTTTATTCAGTTTGAATGACATTATTTTACCTTCTCATTGTAAACGGCACTGATAATATTCACTGAAAGGGGCTCTCAGGTTTTTTTTGCAATGTTAGTCGTTTACATCACAGCCATTAATCCTGATTTTATTTAATGGTCTATCTCTTTCCAGAAATCAGTTTGCAACCTAGACTAGCCATATCTGCAAGCTTACTCAGATAGTTTGAATGTGACTGGCATCTTTGATTATGGCAAGGCTTGGAAACTTTGCTGAGATCCAAAATCATCATCTTAACTATAGTGATGGAGCGCCATTATTGCAGTTATGATGGACGATGCCTTCCAACCTGTTTTTTAAGCCTCAAAGTGCCCCAACTGTAGTGTTTCTAGGGTACTGGAGATTGGAGTACTGGGAGATGATATCCGCAGTGAGTTCCTGGTCATGGGGTGACTTGAGAACAGACTGGCACAATTGCTTGTCCCAAGGCACCTCGCAAATGGGAGCACACTACGGGCATACTTTCCCAGCCCTCTAATCTTCTGTGTCTCAGCAATGTTTCAGTCAGGGTGCTGTAAGGCTGCAAAGACAGCTTTTGGGGGTCACATTTGGTCATTTATGACCACTCTGTGAAACTCTTTCCCATGGAAAGTTAGACTGGCCTCCTCCCTGCTTTCCTTGGCAAGCAAAAACTTTTCTTTTCAAGCAAGTTTTAGATGTGTGAGCAGAGGAGCTTTTTATTTATCAAGCTGTGTTTTTTTAAAAAAAAATTATTGTTGGTTTTTATCATTTTTAAATTGTTTTAATTTTTTTAAAAAATGTTTTTAACTTTTTTTTCTTTTGGAAGTCACTTTCAGTCCCACTCTGGGAGAAAGGCAGCATAAAAAATGAATGAATGAATGACTAAATAAGTAAATAGAATTCCCAGCAGTTAGGCTATTATAAATTCAGGTTATAATATTGTAACTGCTGTACAGGATGCCAGTTGTTATTTTTGGACTATAGTTCCCAGAAATCCTCAGCCAGTATGGAGAGACCATCAAAGAGAACCCATGCCTACAGCTTATAAAAAAGGTTTTGATGACTCTCAGAATCTCTCAGAGATTGTGGTCAGTGGCAATGCTGATTTGGGGATTGTGAGAACCAAGGTCCACCCTGTGGAACGCTCCTTCATGGGAGGCTAGGCAGGCCTTCTGCCTGCTCTCCTTCCACTGGCAGACTAAAACATTAATTTTTAAGCAGGCTTTTATATGAGCTGGGGAGCTTTATTTATTTATTAACTTATTTTAAAAATTGAATATTTTATAATTCTATATGATTTAATGGTTTAAATGTTTTAAATGTTTTTAATGCTTATTTACTTTTGGAAGCCACTTTGGGACCCATTTTGGGAGAAAGATGGCATACAAATACAATAAACAAATAAACAAACATGCACTTGTTGAAAGTTTTAGATAATTAGATAGAGTTGTCTTCAGACCTTCTTCACAACATTCCCAGGACCAAATGTTTGGCTACTGGGGAGCCCAGAATTCTGTCCCAATTTGTTGTTCGGATGTGGCCATAATTAGTGGAATCCATGCATCATTAATGCCAAAATGCCCCCTCATATACCAGCTTATTACAGATATTGACTGGCATCCTGTTGGATATTTACGTTATCATAAACCGACTTACGATCACAGGAAAGTGAATTATAATGTTGTGCAACACCTGTATTCCGAAGAGTGAAACATAGCTATGGACCCACCATAGCTGTTACACCATGGTCCCAATGTGCAACCTGTCCCAAAGCACAGCAGCACATATTGTGCATTGGGATATGTTGTGCATTGCAACATGCTGTATATCAGGACACATTGTGCAGTAGATGTCCTAATTGTACAACAGGACATGGTGCCCCATTGTACACATTGCAATTCACTAGTATGGTTGCTTATCATGACAGTGATGTAGCTCTGTCATCATAATTGAACCTTGTAGCTCTAATGCTGGATCTTGGTAGTTGTTCCTAACATTGCAGTACCCTGACCATAAATATCAAATCTTAGTTTCATTTTTTTCCAGACTCCTGTTTCATAAAAAGGTCAATCAGAAAACAGGAAGAAACAGTATCCATGTCATATTTAAGCATTCTGGAGAATATTTGCGCTTATCTAACATTGCAGGGATCTCTAACTTTGTTTCACAACTTGCATTTCAGAAGATGAGAAAGTGGCTCGCTAAGGCTTGCTGTGTCAATATACATTGGGTTGGGTGGGAGTGGTGGGTCCAGGGCCCCTATTTTCTGACCAGAAGACTCTCTGCGGGGGGAAGGGGGGGCACATGGAGAGCCAAAACTTGAAAATCCAACTGGTGAAACCAAAAGCAGACATGGCTGAAAGTCTATTTCTGGTTTTGAAAAAGAGATATTATGTTAATCAGTACAGGCAGGTGCTACAACCTATTTAAAAAATGAGTTCCCATTATTGCAAACTGCCAAGAGAGGCAATTAGTTCCCCTAACTTTGTCCAGAAAAAAGGTGGTCCAGGAAGGGAAGGTTGATATTCACCAAAAGAACCATAAGGGCTACCTTTATCCTAAGGGCTAATATGTCCACTCTAATACATGAAGTTATTTTTAAAAGTCCTGTAATTTAACTGTAATGTTTTAAAACATCCAATTATTTCCCCATTACAAGGATATTAGAATGGTATCATGAGTAGATTCATTCAAATGTTTGGGTCCCTTGGCATGACCTCCTGTTGCTCTTGGCTTAAGATAAGGAGTTTTCTGAGGAGGATCAGTTCAGACTAGGGATGAAAAGACTATTCAAATTTGTTTCCTGGTTTAAAAAAAATGGCAGTTCCCAATAACCTGTACTTGTGTGGGAATCTTTCCTAAAAAACCTGAAGAAGATCTAATCTACTACCAGTCACCTACAGGTGGCACATGAGGTAGGCCTATATGAAGATGCCTCAAGTCTTGCAAGAGAAGGACCTCTTGCAAGATCTCTAGAGTTTCATAAGACTTTGAATTCCACAGGAATCCTTTCTTCTGAGTTTGACTGGGACCTGCTTTCCTCCTCTTCACCTGGGTTGAGCAATGTTCTCCCCAAGTAAACAAGATCAAAAAATATTTTTCCATAGAGCCCCTCCCGCCGCCACTGGAGTACTCCACAGCTGGAGTACCCCAAAGTTTTGAATATGGTGAGAATTTTTCATGGAAATAGTCATATTCTGCCACAGCACAGTTCTAGTTATTCAATCTTGCTCACGATAGTGCAGCAGGTGACAATTTATGAACCATAGTTCAGACTTAGGATGTAAAATTTGTCCTTGTTCTTGAGCAGGCTCAAGTCAACCAACCTGTACTCAGCTTCAAAGTAAAGAAAGTATATCTCACACAGTCAGATTAATTATTGCTTTTATTTTTGTTTTTACATAGTCTCCCAGCCTAATACCAAATGAATGAAATGAAAGGAAACAGAATCCATTCAACACACAGAACCGCTGATCATCATACCCATTTTCCTGCCACCTGTATATGTATTATGTGTTGAACAGAAGCAAGCCCTCTTCCTTCCATTGTCTATTATCCTGATATCTGTTCTATTAAGTTTGCCATCAAGCTTGTTTTAACAAAGGGGTGGGTCATTCTCACAGTTATAATAAGAAATGGCTGGGGAATTCTTCCCAAAGACTGTTCTTGAGCAGTCAGGAACAAAGAATTTGGATGTTGGTTAGGGATGGAAGGAATATTCAAAAATACCATGGGCCCTGCTTACCTGTGACTTCTGCATGTTCAGTTTCCAGTTCACACAAAGCATTGTGTCCCTATAACTAAAATGGTGGTGATGTGCATGCTTAAACCCTGAAATGTACATGTGCACATCCACACCATTGAATATAATGGGACACAAGCATTCACAAGTTCTGGAATGGAACCCCCACATATACAAAGGCCCACTGTATTTTTAAAAAAATCTGCATCCTCTAGGATGGTATACATTATGTAACTTTACATATACTTAGTTATGTAACAGAGACACTAAGAAACCCTACTAAGAATTGGGAACACGTAGAACAGGACACAGGCAAGAGTGTCGCAATGTGCTTCAGGCTCCACTGATGTGCATCAGCACTCCCTAGCTGGTTTCCCAGTGCACAACAGCCCCAATGCACAATGGGACCAATGCACAACACTCCTAATGCATATCAGTCCCAATACACATCAATTCCATTGTGTATAAGTCCCAATACACATTGGTCACTTTGCTGCCTCCCCCACATGTAACGTAACAGCAAACCTTTACAGGATACAGATGGAACTGCTTAATTCTAATTCAAGCAAATGTAAGTCCACTTATGAACACACATATCCCTCACAGGATTTTGGCCCATGTTTTCTGAGAAACCCTGCTGGAAAGAATCCCAGACTGCTGAGAATATTCTCAGTTCAGGATTTATTATGTGCAAAATCTGAGTGTGGTTGTGGAGAAAACAATTTCTCAGTGGGAAACAGGATTTTCTACACAGAAAAAGCTATCTCTCATTGAACAAACTGGTGTAATTGGGGACTTATTCCATACAAAATATGCATAGAAACCACCAGATCTTCTTGTAGCAGGAAGAAAATTGCTAACATTATATGTCGCTTCCTTCAAGAAAAAAAATAGTGAAAAATTACATCCCTACCATTGGGAAGAAGTCCTGTTCAGGTGTTCAGCTCATCACATGCAGAGATAAGTGTTTGATAGGGATATAGTTGCGATGGGGTTGTAGGTTTGGGCCGCCCTCTGCTGGAGTGCAGTCCCATGGTCCTTGGCACATGCAAGAAAGATTTCCCAGCTCTGGTTTGGGACAGCCATGGTCATGATCTATATGACCATGGATTTCAATCTCAACAGTTAGGTTATTTATTGAGACCACTGAGTAAAAATGCATAAGATTGTTAGAATCCTAGAAAAGTATTCTCAGAGAATACTATGTTTAAAGAAACAAAACTATATGTAGACTATAGCGTCATTCCTGGAGATAATTAATAGTGCCATCACCATATTAGAGCAAGAAAGAGTGAACCTTTCAAAGCATTCACTGAAGTTGCAGCAAAGTCATGTTGAAGAATATATTCATGGATGGAAATGCTAATAAGAAGAGAAAGTGCTTGAATGAACTAAACTACTAGAGCACATTCAATAAGAGAAACCATGAATGTGCTTCTGTCCTTATTAGTCTTTATAATATGATATGATGACTCACCAAAGCTCCTAACAGTGATGATGGGGAATGTAAAATCAACTTAAGGCAGCAAGAGTGAAATAACTGGATTCTCTTAATTGGCGTGTCCCAGTGGAAGCAGAAATATGCCAATTATCAAAGACTCCAAGGAATACATTGTTCAGCTAGAGGTTCCTTTTTATTTCATGAATTGCTTGAGGGGAGAAAATTCTATAACATGGGACTTTTAAAAGAACAGTGATGAGGTTCAGTCAAGTAGACTCCTTTAGCAGAAGGAAAAGAACTGAGAAAAAAGAGCTCTAAATACAGAAAGTTTCAGGGAAAGTTGATATCTTCTTTAAATAAGGCCACACATGTGCATTGCTAACTTTTCCAGGCAACTGTAGTATATACCATGGATGAATGGCATTTGTTTAGGCAGAGATCATTTGAAACAAAAAGTACAAACAATAATGGAACAGGCTGTAATAGTTGTACAATGTGGTTGTTAAAATCATACAAAAGAAGAAAAGTGACATTAGCCTGATGAAGAAGCCAGTGAAGTTTCAAAAGCTTACATGATATACTGCACTTCGATTGGCAGAGAAAGGTATCGCTCTGGCCATTTCCGCACTACTCTTTTATAGTGGTATTATTTCCAGTTTCAACATCCTATGGAATCCTGGGGTTTGCAGTTTAGGGAGGGGCTTTAGAATTCTCAGCCAGAGAGCTCTTTGGCTTCAATAAACTACAAACCCCAGAATTCCATAGGATGTTGAAAGTGCAATAATGGTACTATAACAGTGTAGTGCAGAAATGACCTCTAAGTTGGTGAAGGTGATTTCATTGTATGCCATCATAAGATCTTCCAACAGAGCATGAGATATAAATGTCTTAATATTAAAGGCAGGTAGGAAGACAGGAAATTTCTACTTTAGAAAGTTTATACAACAAGAAAGTGGCAAATGTATAATGCCTAAAAATCATCTGTGCAATTTACACGAGAATGATCTCACAAACATCAAGGAAAACTATGCAAAACAAAACAAAAGTCTTGCTTTCTCCTTGCCAAGCAAGGAGGGGAAAAAAAGTGAGATCTTTTGTTCTAGTGTAAGACTGAGATACGCAAGGACTCATATTCCTATCAGGGATTAAATCAAGGACCTTCTGTGCACAAAACAGTAGCCTCTCAAATACCATCTATGCTTGTCATTGGAGCCCATTCATGAGTTCAATTTGCTGTATTAACAGAAGAGTAACTGAGAGCAAATAGGAATGCAGAAAGCATTTTTCCAGAATCCATCAGTCACCTGCTTTCTGATCATCCCTTCCTCTTTATATCTAGAGATCCCTGTTAATGAATCAAGGATTGAATCTATACGAAGTGTGTGAACTGTTACCAGTCTATAATCTCTGCCTGTTATCTGGTCTAACATGTTATTCTACCAAACTTTCAAGAGGCTCGTGGTGCCATATTCAAGTACTAGGAGCTGGGGAAAGACACACTGATGGTGAGGAGGAGAATCATCATCGTCGTCGTCATCATTGTTGTCATTGTCATTATCATCTCCACTTCCTCACAACATTCTTCTTTGGCTGAAAAATTACAATGGTCCCAGATCACTCACTACCTTTATAAGGATGAAAATTGAGAATTCTTTGACCTAAGTCTAAGGCATTGAGGCTCTCATGTACACATGTAGACCAGTCCACAGAAACAAACTTACTGTCTAAGTCTGTCACTGCTGCCTAGAATTTTGTGTAATTGTAGGAGACCCGGAGAACTGGCCTTCCCATTTAAATGTAGAAAATGTATCCCTGTATTTGGGGAATTCCAGAGTCCCTAGAAATCGGTCATGTTCCTCCAACCCAGTACTAGGCCATTTGAGGCACTATCTGCAAACATAATGAGATTAGTGCTATTAAACGTTAAGGATATTCAGTGTGTTGTTTCCCCTACCAGTGACACTACCTTTTCATGGTGGTGGGATTTTGTGGTGATGCAAGAAGCCATGTTGACACTAGCAGTGCTGCTGGTAAGATCTCCCTTGTCAGGCAGGCTTTTGCTGAAGAGCCAGACAAAAAGTACCAAACAGCTATTGGGCAGCATCTGGGGGTGGGTGGCATTGGAGGAGCACTTCTCAGAGACAACAGCAGTGACATCATAGCTAACATTTATTCATATTGCTCAGAAGGAGGCATGCTAACCTCCCTTTGAATGTCTTTTACCATAAAAATCCTATGATGAGACCATTCAAAAGGAAACAAGAGATAGTCCTAGAAGATGAACCTCCCAAGTCAGAGGGCAATCAATGGGCTGCTGGGGTACAGCAGAGGACAACTACAAGTAGCACTGTAGCAAGCCTAAAGAACGTTCAGCTATTGACATGCTGAGAGGCAAAAGAAAAGTCCAAAGCTACATATCACGTATTATAGGGACATGGAATGTGAGAAGCATGAATCAGGGGAAACTAGATATAGTAAAACAAAAAATGGAATGTATAAACGTTGCAGTACTTGGGTTGGACAGGAATGGGATTTTTGTTGTTTTTTTGTTGTTTTTGTTTTTAATTAAGAATTTTATTTGATAAAATATTACAAACAATTATACAATTTAACACACATATTAAAATATCATTAATGCAACAACGTAAATAAATTTTGGAAAACTGTCCACTTACAAATGGAAAGAATATTAGATTTTCAATTCAAAATGTCACCAGAGTTATATTTGTTATGTGTTATTGATGAAGACCTAGAAAAGAAAGCAGGTAAAGTGTTATTCTCTTTCTCAGCTGCTGCAAGAATAATCCTTGCACAGAAATGGAGACAAAATACTCTCCATACTATAAATGATTGGACACTGAAATTATTGGATATAATCCATATGGACAGATTTACCCTTCTTTTGAGAGGGGAGAAATATAATAAATTTATCAATGACTGGGATAATATCATTAGATATTTTGAGAGCATGTGGGGAAACCTGCAGGTGGTGAATTTTAGATTTGCAAAGAAGTAGAAGAAAATAATAATTATAAATGGAATAAAATAAGTAGGGTTTATAACTTATAAATCAGGTTATAGATAATATGTGGTAAAAAAACAAATTATAGCCAAGTCGGATTGAGAGGAAGATTTGGAAAACAGAATGAATGAGAATATTTAGGGAAGATTAGTAAGATAGTAAGGTAAGTTAATGACCATTTTAGGTAATTAGTTAATAATTTCTGGTATTCCTACGCTTTTATTATCCTTATCTTGTTTCTATATTTTCTCCTTTTTTTCTCTCTCTTTTCTTTTTTTCTTTTTTTCTCCCTTTCTCTTCTTTCTGTGTCTCCTTGACTTAATCCATCTTTTTTTGTTTGTTTGTTTTAGGTTCTTCTTTATTCTATTTTTTGTTCTTTCATTATTTTTTGCTTGCTTTGAATTTCTTTTCTTTTTTCCTTTTTTTTCCTTTTTGGTAAGTGGGTATAGTAATGGGAAGTAGAACAAATGGGAATAGACTATTTCCATTAAACTTTTCTATTATGAGAATGGGATATTTTGAGTCAGATGACTACTCAGTGTTTTACTTAGAAAATGAAAATCTAAGAAGAAATGGGGTGATATTAATAGAACATATGTAGCAAAAGCAGTCAAAGGATATAATGCAATGTCTGACTAAATAATATCAATAAGACTTCAGGAAAAATCTATCATTATAACCATAATCTAAGTTTATGCTCCAACTACAAAGGCAGAAAAAGAAAAAAATTGAAAGATTCTATGCTGAAATCCAGGTGGAAATTGATCATGTACCAAAACAGGGTTTCTTGTTAATCATAGGTGATTGAAATGCAAAAGTAGGAAAGAGAGCAAAACAAAATGCATACCAATAAATTTGCTTCAAGCTACAGAGACAAGATCTATTCTAGTTTTAATTAAAATCTGTTAGCAAATATAGAAAACAAAACAATGCCCCATAGATTGGGAACGATATACATTCCAATCCCCATGGAAGGGGATACCAAGTAAGCACAGGAACATTGGATTAATTTCCCATGCAGACAAAATGATGCTCAAAATTCTACCATAAATTCTTTCATCACGTATGGAGCGTGAAATGCTGGGCTGAAGAAAGTAAGAGGCACTAGGGATCATATACGATAATATACATAACCAGATATGTTAGATAATGGAGTACACCAAAGAATTTCAGAAGAAATTCATCCTGTGCTTTCTGGATTATAGCAAAGCCTTTGCTTGTCTGGGTCATGAAAACAATAGATCACTTTTAAAGAAATGGGTGTGCTACAATATTTAACTGTCCTGATATGTAGCCTGTACCCAGGACAAGAAGCTACCATTAGGACAGAATGGGGAGAAATTGAATGATTTCAATCGGCAAGCAGATAAGGGAAGCCTGTATTTTATCACCTTGACTATTTAATTTGTATTCTGAGCATGCCATAAATAAAGCTGGATTAGACCCTGAGGGAAGAGGTATGAAAACTGGGGGAAGGAACATCAACAATTTAAGATTAGCAGATGACACCATACCACAAACAGAAAATAGCAAAGACTTGGAATAACTGAAGAAAGTCAAGGAAGAAAGTGCAAAGGCAGGTCTGGAGCTGAACATTAAGAAAAAAAAATAATGATCACAGATGAGTTACATAATTTTAAAGTACACAGTGAGAACAAGCGTGGTGTACCAGTTTGAGTGCTGGGCTACAACTCTGGAGACAGGAGTTTGATTCCCCACTTGGCCATGGAAACCTACTGGATGACCGTCAGCATGTCATGAACTCTTTGCCCCAGAAAACCCCCTGATAAGTTTGCCTTAGGGTTACCATAAGTTGGAAATGACTTAAGGGCACACAACAACAACAACAACAACAAACAAACAAACAAACAAACAACAAAAATATACCATGAAGACATTGAAATAGTTCAAGATTTTCTATACCTTGGTTTAGTCATTAATCAGAATGGAGGCTGCAGTCAAGAAATCAAAAGAGTAGGGCTTGGAAAGGCGGCTAAGAAGGAACTAGATAAGATCTTGAAGTATAAAGCTATATCGCTGAATACTAAAGTTGTGATCATCCTATCATATTTCCAGTCTCTATGTATAATTGTGAAAGTTGGATGGTGAAGAAAGCAGATAGGTAGAAAATCAACTCGTGTGAAATGTTATGCTGGAGAAGAGTTCTGTGGATACCACGGACTCCTAAAAAGACAAATAAATGGCTTCCAGAGCAAATCAAGCCTGAACTCTCCCTAGAAGCCAAGATGACTAAACTGTGGCTATCATACTTTGGCCACATCATGAAAAGACATGACTCACTAGAAAAGACAATAATGCTTGTTAAGACAGAAAGCAGTAGAAAAATAAGAAGCCAGCAAGCATTACAGATGGATAGACAAGGAAGCCACGGCCCTGAGTCTGTGGGACCTGAGAAGGGCTATTGATGACGGGATGATTTGAAGTCAGTAGTGGAGCTTAGAGTGTGGGGAGAGGGGTGGGAGGAGAGGGGCGGGGCTATGGAATGAGGGGCATGGCTGCAGTGCATGGGAGTGTGGCCAGAGTGTGCGGGGGCATGCCTACTGGCTGGGACGCCCCAAAAACATTGCCTCCTGGGGATAACCCCCCCCATGCCACCCCTGTCCCTACGTGACTGCATGAAGTTTTTTGATTCATAGGGTAGGTAGATAACAAAGGCAGGTAACAAAGTGTTACCAAATACATAGCAGTTATGGATCTATAGGTTACAAATCCATATATGTTATTCAGAATGTGAAACAAAGATTTTAAAACAGACCTACGACAACAAATACTGCAACTTGTGGTAATCTCCCAACACATTTGTCCAGTATGGAGGAACCCTAAGTTGTGCAGTATGATATTAAATTAACCTTTTCTTGTTTGGAAAAATGGACCAGGTTGGGATCATGCCCACTAACTCACCTTCCTACCCTGTTGTACAGACATAGCCTTGGTTTTGTTTATATATATGATTTCAAGTACCTAAGTTAATAGTTGCCAAATGCAGCATGGTAAAGATAAAAAGAGAATAATGAGTGTGGGAGGAAAGGATAAAACGAGCAGCAGCTAAATGGGAAAGTGCTACAGCATAATGGCTAGGAAATAGATTTAAGAAATATTGCCAAATATGTCCTTAAAGCCTTCCACCAAAATTACAGTGACTTTGAATGGCATAAATAGGATACAAGCTTGCATTTCCAGCAATATAATGGTAATATAAATATGATAGGAGCCACTATGCAACACAATAGGCACATCCTTCATGTTGAAACTCATATCAGTGCCAAATTGGCAATCACATACTGGCTTGGGTGTGATTACTCTTGATTGGCTGCAGCATAGATCAGCACAGTTTACCACACATTTCCTAGTATAAATATATTGGGACTTGAGGGTGGGGGAATAATTTTTGTGTGACTCTCTGCTGTAAAACATTTCCTTATACATTTGATAGTACTTTACAAATGTTACCCAATACATCCTTCCACCAGTCATATAAGGTCAACTGTTTTATAGATGGACCAAGAATAAGGATGACTGTTGTTGTTGTTATTGTTGTTGTTGTTGTTGTGTGCCTTTTTTTTGTTTGGATTTTGGTGTAATTATTTTATAGTCCTCTCTCCACATTTGCAGGTTTGACCTTTGTGAATTTGATTATTTGTGAGGCACATGCTTGCCTCCCACCACTTCATTTTTCTCCTCCTACTCCCTTACATTCTTCACCCCATGCTCGCAAGGCTTGTGTTTAAAATGGATGGCTTTTTTCCTTTTGGATGAACAAAGCTGATTGGTCAGGTGCTCTCTTTGCTCCTACCCCTCCTTTTTCAAGATGGCCACTGGAAGTAACAAGAACCCAAGAGCTTTGCTCTTGTCTTTCTGAGGGGAATGTATTGGTAAGCCCCTTACCTTGTCTTTTTTCTCCTCACTCCTAGAACACTGGGGACAGAGGCAAAGGAATGGGAGAGGAGAGAGCTGAAGGGGGATTGCAAGGGGAATTATTCATGGTTTTTCCATTTTCACAAGGGTTCTGCACCTCAAACCCTCATGAATATGGAGGGACTACTGTATTACACAATGTAACATAACATTATAACACTAACCAACACAACAGTACAAAACATAGCTACATATATCAACATATCTACCCCTTCCCTACTACACATCCATAACAGCAACAACATAACAAAAAATACAATAATATCTAGTAATATTAACAAAACAACCACATAAGCTTTAAAAGTTTTTTCCATGTCCTCCTGCATATGTTCTATATTGTAATATTAAGTCCACTTTGCTGTTATTCAAATATCTTCTTAAAAATAACCTCTAGTTTATTTTACAATATCTTAATACTCAAAACCAATAACTGATAAGTTATTTTTCTTGTTTCTCTAAAAACATATTAATGGATACCAGTCTTTCACAAATGTCACCAATCTTTTTTTTCCCTCTCAACAAGATTGTCCATTTCTACCAACTCTGTTTACCTGAGCAGCCAATCTTCTATAGTTGGAATCTCTTTGCTCTTCCAGTTCTATGTGTATATTATTCTTGCTGTTCCTGTCATGTAATGAAGAATTATGCCAAATTTCTTCTCCAGTGAAATGTTCATTAATTCTAATGAATTAGGTCCTGGTTTTTGCTAAAAAAAAATAGTTTTTTTTTTCACCGTTAGATGGACTTGGTTCTAGAACTTCATAGCCTTATCACAAGTCCATCACATGTAATAAAAAGTTCCTACTAGTTAATCATGTTTCCAGCATATATTGAAGCCCCATTATATATTTTGGCCAGCTTTTTCTGGTGTTCACTACCATCTATAAATCATGCTACCCTCAGATGCTATCTGAGCCACTCTGTTGTGACCTCTACTTCAGGACTGGTAACTATCACCCTTTCCATCCAACCTCTCACACCTTTCCAATAGCCTTGTATAGTTCTTCAGAGTGTCTGAGTTCTCATATGTTTGTCAATTCAAAGGAAATACTTTGTTAACTTTCACTGGAGTCCTCTCTCCAGTTAATACTGGTATATATAGGTGAAGAGATCCTGCCGTTACCCTTTTCTTGCAGGCCTCCTTTGATCTATAATTTTCCGAAATTCTAAGGAGATATTGGCATTGCGGGTAGACCCCAACATCCTCCACCTCTTAGGGTAACAGCATGGTATGTTCAAAGTATGATATCAGTTTAGTCATTTAAGCCAGTTGCTACCACTAGTTACAGTCCAATGCCTACTTATATAGAATGTCATGAAGCTTTAGTGAGATTTAGATTTGAATTGTCCTACTCTATCTAGTAGTGTGGTGCTGGTCTTTTATGACTGAGCACCAGAATTTCCATTTGATGTTACTGGTGCTGCTAAAGTTGGAATGTAAGAAGCTGAGAAATGACAAGAAACTCTTCTCTATCCTCTGCCCCCAAACTGAGCTATATTGATGAAGGGTTTAAAATAATGATTCAAACCAATGAAATTCAGATTCAGTTTCTGCAAAGTTCAGGGATTGGTTTGGCATATTCCAACAATCACCACTTTCTCCCTTCCCTGAAGCTTAAGTTCCCTGGACAAAAACAGATGTCTTTCTCTGCAAAGGAGGGAGTTAATCCACAGTCCATCAGTTAACATAAAACCCATACCAGAAAGATGTTCTGTGCACAAAAATAAGAATGGGAGTTTACCCATTTTTAGTCAAGGTTGTCAGAAATAACTAACATGCATAGAAGTGAGTAAGGATTTCTCTCAATAAGAGGAAAATGTAAATTTTAAAATCCTATTGCCTCACTTCTGCTCAGGTTTTGTGCTAATGGGGAATTCTAGGCCTAGATAAAGAACATCAGATTGACTTATTGTGTCATATCATATTTTGCTGTAAAAACCCATTTAAGAACAAGGACAGGAAGAGAAGCCAAAGTGAAGCAATAATTGAACAGACACATTAATGCAATTTAAACTCCCATTTCTCCAGTGACAAACGATCTTATAAAATTGGTACAAAAATGAAGCCTTTCTTCTATTACAAAAAAAGATCTCTCTTTCAAATTGGATTAAGTTTTAAAAAAAAAACTGAGTCATTTTCCCTCCCTCTTATTCAACTTTACTAAAATTATGTGATTAGCAGGGAATAAATTATTTCCTTTTGAACTTCTTAAACATTCTAATTAATAAAACATCACAAAATGTTTCTCTTGGGGCATTACTTGTCTGACTTATTAAGATATTTAACATAATTGCCCATCCTTTGGTAAATGCATATGCTATACATATATGCAAGACATATATTTTGTACATTATTAGTAAAAGAAGTCATTGAGCTACATACTCCATGCAGTTGATTTTAAAAGTGGCTCAAATTTATATACAAGTAGCTACCAAAAGCTGCAATTCATGCCATTGCTTCACTTTACTTTTCTTTTAAATGTACTTTATCCAGCATTTCTCACTTAAAAGGCTGGAGTCCAAAGTGCTGCATTTATTATTTGCTTTATTTATTCATTCATTGCTATTCTACCTATTCAAAACATTGTCTCCAAAGTGGCATACGATAAGAACATTAATAAAAAATAATGAAACAAAAAGCAGTAGTAAAACAACACAGAAATTAAAAGCAGTAGAGATGTGTTAATCAAATGCCTGCCCAAATAAAAAGCCCCTTTTTTATATCCTACTTTTCTTCCATATAATGGAACCAAAGGCAGGATATATAATATTCTGCAAGAGTCTCCTATCCAGGCTTTGTTGTGACTGAATCCACTTTAGGGCTGATAAGTTTTCTGTAGTATGTGTTCTGTAGTATGTGTTCTCAGACCAGAGACAATCCAGTGAGTAGAATGTCTACTAGCACCTGGCCTCCTCAAGCAGCTGTTACCTGGGTATACACCACCACACTTTGATATTGTTTTTAATTGGTGAAATATGATTTAATTGACAAGATATATCAATTGACACTGATATAAAATGTACCCTGATGTGATTGAATGGCCAGGCTGGCCAAGAGGAAAGCTGGCCAAACAAATGTGTTATGAAATTAGGCCAGAAAAACACCTCCTAGGCATGGTGAGGTCATAGTCAGGAAATTACCAGGAAACTCCAGAGATAATAGGCTGCTGCTAGTCTTAATGACTCTGCTTTCTTAAACAATAGTGACTGGGACATTCCTGTTAGACCACTGATTATCTCAAGCCCTCCTCTCTTCACCCTTAAATCTATCCTATTGTCCTCAGATCCGTCCACAAACACTGAACTATCAGCCAACCGTTATCTCCTCAGTCACCTAATGCTAAAAACATCATCTAATTCTGGAACTTGTTGTCCATGCTGGGAACTCCACTGTTTATGTGGCCAGAGAGTGCTCCCCTCCACACCAGCTGCCTCCGTGAATGGAGGAAGTGCAGTGGTGCCATCTCTTCCTTCTGCAGTGTAACCAGGTACTATCCCTGGCTGCACTGAGGCAGGAAGCGCAGCCATTGCACTTCCAGACAATGGAAGTTAGGTAAGTGTGGGAGGGTGGTAAGAGGGCTGCACAATCACTGGTCATTGGCAAGTAAAATTCATCAATTATTTGTGGTACAATTGTACCACCTGGTGACAGAAGAAGGACAGGACTACGACAACATCAGGCATAAGCATCATCTGAGTACCATCTTCCTTCTGTCCCCAATGCAGGATGACAACATCCTGTGGAAAGGGCCTATGTCTTGTAAAGGAAATGCTTCCTTCACTGCTTGCTTACTGAGTCTCTCCACATATAGAAAAGCTTTGTGTACTTTTCCCAAAGGTAACTATGGAAGACCTCTATGTGGTCTTTTCAACTGTATGAACAGCAGGAAAGAGCCTGTGCTGCAGGTGATATTGGCATTTTATAGGCCTAGCAAGCATGCCACCATGACCATCCTTGTGTTTTCTTTCAATATGTGGGAAAAGAACTTAGATGACCTGCACTATAGTTGCTTCAATACACAGGAGCTGGACCATGTCCTTTGTTCATGCACCGTTATATTTGTATAGCTGTCAGAACAAAACACAACAAATGTGAATGACTGAATCATGAGTAGACAGAACCAGGTTCTAAAAAAGGACAGAGCTTTAGGACCTCACTCTCAGGCTTTATAATTCTCTAACAAGGGAGGGAAGAGTCCCTTTCACACTACACAACTGTAGTGTTCTTCTTCTGATTTAACTGCTGTGGTTGCAGTTAATCCTGGGGTTTGTCATTTGCTGAGGAACTAGAGTTCTTTGACTAAGGATCCTAAATAACCTTCCCTAAACTGTGCATCCTAGGGTCCTATAAGATGCAGTTATGACACTTAAAGTGGAATACAGTGCCATCATTGTGTAGGGATCATCAGCAATTATATTCATCTGGATTTAGGTGTGTAAATTTGTTTTGTAGATGATCTAAGCTTGAAATCAGGGATGGGCAAATACTAGAGGTCTGAGGGCTGCACTAAGCTCCACCAGGGCTCAGACCACTCCCACCCATTGACACCCCCATTTTTCACTCAGGAAGGCATCCTGAAGTCTCTAGGAAGGCTAGGAGATACTTCCAGTATGCTCTCCCATGTGAAGAGCTCTCCCAGGAGGGCTTTTTTTTCCCCTATAGGAAGCCTAGAACGCTGAAGGAGAGGGATATAGCAATATAGCCTATAAACCCCATAAAGACTTGACAGGGACCTCCTAAACATTTTTGCAAAAATAGACTCCACATGTGTACAATTTGGCAAAACAATTCAAGGACAGTGGAATCTTGTGTAGCTACAAAAATGGCCTTGGGGCCACAGGGTGCCCAGGAACTTCATTTTCTTACATTTGCTTTTGATTCCTGGGAGCTAATTATTTATCATTGGATGTTAAATCTGTGTTGGATGTGTTTTGCTTTATTGTAACATTTTAATTAATAATCCTACATTTATTGCTGTTCTACCTAAAGAATCCACTAATAATGACAATGCTTTTCAATATTGTTCACCACCTTGGACATTAGTGGAAAGGCAAGATAGATAGATAGATAGATAGATAGATAGATAGATAGTTTTGGGTAGTAGTTTGGGATCTTCAATTTTTTTTTCCTACTTACGGCAAACCTAAGATGAACCTATCACAGGGTTTTCTTGGCAAGATCTCTTTAGAGAAGGTTTACCGTTGCCTTCTTCTGAGGCTGAGAGAAATTTTTCCAGGGTCACCCAATTGGTTTCTTTGTCTGACCAGGGATTTAAATCATAATTTCTGGGAGTACTAGTCCAGCAGTCAAATCACTACACCATCCTGGCTCTCTTGTGTAAGGAATATCCACATTTTTTTATCCTTTACAAGAAAGTATGTTTTGACAGAGTGAGGCAACTGACTGAGAAAATAGTGAACCGCTATGAGATCCCCCGCCCCCCACTACATTGAGTCTTTGGCTTGTGGAGAAAAAACTATTGGAAAATTGGTGGGTGTTGAATGTTGCCTTTTTTATGTGTTATTTTGGCAGAAAAAACCCTTTTTAAAAGTTAAAGGTACAAAAAACTAAAAAACATATAAAAAAATTCATATCTCAATTTAAATACGTACAAAGACACAGCAAAGCAATGCTCTGCAGTTACTTGAAATCATAGATCTGGAGGTTGCAGGTAAGGAGGTCCCTCTGTATGCACAAATAATGTATATGGCTTGAAGAATATGCACAAACATGCATTTGTTTTCAAAACAGAACAAAACAAAAAATGCCCCAAAAGGAATGAATTCAGCCTATTGGGAGAAGTAAAAACAGACATAAATAGGCATAAACTGGATGTGGAGGTGAGAAAAAAAGAAAAAGTCTTTTAATGAGGACTTGATAGATTTGTACAACCTTGTTTATAATGGCTACCTGCTCCCATATTGCAAACTTCAGCCCAAAAATTTAACATGTGAATCTGTATCCAAAAGCAAATGGATGATCAGGAGTAGCACCTATTACAGAAAGCAGAACAGTGTAACAACAGGAGTGCTTTGTTGTGATTTTTGTTTTAATAGCTTCCAAAGAATTGTGCCATTTACTTTAGCTTTTAATGCAGCTTTAAATTGCTATTTTATTACCCTTGTTGACATTCTGAAGGCATGAAATTACTGAATTGCTTTGGGGGACTGGGGGAGGAAGCTCGTTAAATAATACAAGTCTAGGCTACAAATGTGAATCATGTTCATATCTTAAATAACAAAGGATATGTTTATTTAAAATTCTTTTTTTCTCTTAATGCTTCATTCTTTTGAGAAAGAAATGCTATTAAGTGACTCCGAAAACTATCATGTTGCAAGTAAATTTGTATCTGACCTTGAACCAAGCATTTTTGTTGTTGGATGCAAAAGATAATAAAATGACTTACAGAGCAAATCTGTATTCACTCACCTGGATGTAAGTATGCTTGAACTCAATGCATTTACTTATGAGTAAATATGCACATGATGCTGCTGTTAATATCTATCACAATGCCCACTTAAAGTAGAAGGATTCGGTTTGGCAAGCATTTCACCTCTACCCCAGCCATAATTTGCTTTTCATTTAGTGCTAATGTTGAATTTTGTCCACCTCAGTCATTTTGAGCTATTTTTTACTTATTAAAGTACCTATGATTCTTGCACAGAAGAGAGGAATTCAGGGTATATCAGTTGTCAGGAAAGCTGTATCAGCTCAATTGTGTTAGAGGTAGTAACATTAGCATGCCTATGTGTCAAGTCGGCTTCACTCCCTGCCACATTTCAAAGTGTTACTTTGTCATGATGATGAATCCTTCTTGATTATATTATGCTTTTGAATACTGTATGCTAGCATAAAGCTTATTATGTACTGGAACTATATGCCACCTTGTTCCCATCATGCATTCTATGGCAGCATATGTTAAACCTTGTGTGTAATCTGAGTAATTGTTGAAGGTGTAAAATATAAAGTGAGCATATTGCCATAGTATGCTAGGTAAAAAGAAGGAGTATTCTGTGCTTTTGATATAGGGTTCTGTTCTGTTAGAGTTATGTTAGAGATCTGTTATATGCTACATGTTATTTGTCTTGCTGCAGAAATATGTTTCATCTGCTTCTAGAATGTATAACCATGTATGTTAGTATGAACTGTTGAACTATTGCCATACTGTGTGTGATCCTGATGTTTCATGCTATGTTACTGCTGTAGTACAGTGTACAATGAACTGTACTGTATGTGTATAAAGGTTTGATTGGCATTGGTTACTCTTATGTTCTTAATGCATTATACTTTGTCTATCCTTAGCTATATGTACCAATGTCCTGGCATGTTGTTAAACTGACCTGGTTTTCTCACACTGTTGATCAAGTCTATTGTGTACTATTATATATGATGCTTAAAGATTTCCACATTACTTTGCATGTATGTGTTGCTGTTTGCATATAGCACGCTTAGTGCCTTGCTGTATTATAGGAAGGGTACTGGATTTTGATACTGTATACTTACTTATATACTTTACTTATATGTACATGTGCCTGGAAAATCATGGTTATACAATGAGGCATTATGGGAGAATACTATGCTGTAAAAGGATGATAGGATAGGCTGGGAATCTGTGTGTGAGAACAAAGAAGAGATCTGATAGTTTTGATGGGAAGCCAAGCACTAAGCTAGCTTTCAAGGTTTGCTTGGTCTAAAAGGCCTGGGTTAAGAGGTGTTGGTTGGAAGGGTTGTAAATTATCTTCTGAGAATAGAGGGAGGATTCTGTGATAAGGACTGTGAGAAAGAAATCTTTACTGCTTGATCTTCAGAGGCCATGGCTGCCATAACAATGGAAGTAGAGAAAACCTGGGAAAAGGCCCAAGACATTTAGCTGGCAAAACTTATTGTTAAGTTATAGTTATAGTTAACTTATAGTTAACAAGAGATCTGTCTGCTCTTAATTTGTATGGATTATATGTAACACCTATATAAGACTGTACAATGTTATGAACTCCAGTCCTGGCAACATCAGGAGCTTTCTTGCTTCAAAGGCAATGTTACAGTTTGAGGGGTTTTTGATTGGGAGTGGGGTTCTGACGTAAAGCTAGTGTAATATTTCAGAAAAAATTCTGAGCTATTTACTTGAACCTGGAGCTAGCCAATGTTCATGACATTATGCTGAGTACTTGCTTGTTTCCATAACTCTCTATAAATTTAGAATAGTATATATTCATGACATGTCCTGTTTGTTGGTTGCAGCCACACCCAGTGTCCTCCTGCATCATTTCAGAGTTTGTTCATCCTCCATTTAGTGGTTTGAAGTTCTCTCTCCCTCCACCATCTTGGAAGAATAGATGTTATATTGATGCTCACCAGATGATACTCTGAAACCTTTAGAATTTATAAACAAACTACTTCATATGCTTTTGCAAAGAAGACTGAGGCTTCTTTATTTCTCAGCTTGACCTAGAGAGACGGGATGGTGAGAGACTGGTTGTACTGCCTGTGAATAGTGGCTACTCTGCTAGTCTGACCATTGCCCACTGACAAGCAAAATATGCTACTTCTGCTTTTCAGAATCACAGTTCTCTGAAACACATCATTTTTGTCCCAAAATGTTAAACTGACCATGTTTTTTAAACTATTTCCTTGTTTCTTAGACTACCCCAGTGAGGGAGTCAAGGTGTTATCGAACCTGAAATAGAGGCTTGTGTTCCAAACATTCATTTCAGTTTTTATGATGACATCTCATTTTTATGTGGTGTTTTAAAAAAAAAAAAGCAAAAAAGCAAAATCAGCTGTACAGGTAAACAAAACCGAAGGCATTCCTTCATGGCCCACAACCAGGATAAAACTGGGATAATGCAGGAGGGAGTGAATATTCCCAGTAATTTAAATCAGACTTTGGCTTGCGGTTTCTCTTTCTGTCATTTCCATGGTGATGTTTTCTCATCAATCATCCACAGTAAAAGCTTTATTGTGGGCTTGACCCATATTGTCTCACCAATATTACATTGTGTAATGAAAAATGATGAAAATGAATCTACTTGTTAAATCTGACCCACTAAATTCACTTAAAAAAAAAAAAAGAAAGAAAAAAAAGCTTCATGTCACAAAAGAATAATGGAGAAAAGTCTCAAATACTTCCAGATTTTTTAAAACATACACTTAACTACTGCACCCTCATCTGAAGCTCAAACTCACAGGAAGTTGTGGTGATGTTTGTAATAAGGAATGAGCAAGGGCAGTGACACTACCTTTCCATGGTAGTAGGATTATATGCTCCTGTAGGGCAAGAGGCTATGCTGGTGGCAGCAGCTCAGTAGGGTCTTTCATGCCAGACAGGTTTGGCTGAGGAACCAGATGAAATGTGCCAAACAGCTACTTGGCAGCAGCAGAATTGGGGTGAAGGATCTCTCAGAGGTAATGGGAATGGCACCACAGCTAACATTTGTTCATATTGTGCAGAAGATGAGATGGTAAACCCCCTTTGAATGTTTTCTACCATGAAAATCCTATGATGAGATAACCCAAAATGAGACAGTGCCAGAAGATGCCAGAAAATAGTGCCAGAAATTCCTAGGTCAGATGACACTCAATGAGTTACTGGCTACAGAAGTAACCACAGGAGTATTATATTAATTTTCCATGCATGCAAAATGATGCCCAGCATTTTGCAACAAAGTCATTTACCACATAGGGAAAGAGAAATGCCAGATGCCCAAGCTGGATTCAGGGATCATATTGCAAACATCTATTGGATAATGGAGCTCACCAAAGAATTACAGAAGAAACTATATGCTTTATAGATTATAGCAAAGCTTTGGTTTGTGTAGATCCTGAAAAACTATGGCTCACTCTTAATGGAGTAGGTGTGCCACAATATTTAGTTCTCCTGATGCATAACCTGTACTCCGGACAAAAGGCTACTGTGAAGCACGTGAGTCCTGCCCAGCCTGACACCTCTTTGTGTCCAGGTATGAACAGCCAGGGAGATTTCTGGTCAAACCAGGGCTATGACAAACAGGGCTGCCTCTATTCTCCCTTCCTGAGAATTCAGCACCCTTCTACCTTTCGTCTCCCCCTTTGGCTTCCTCTTTCCAGATCTTATCTCCCTTCACTTGCTTTCCTAAATCTGCCCCTTTCCAGATATAAGGACAAGCAGTGATTTATCCCTTAAATGAATGTAATACTATTGGTACTATGGTAGTGTGTATAATCCAGTCCAGAGAAATGACACTCTCCTGAGACCTTTAGGTATGAAAACATATAAACAAATCTTTATTAAATCTACCGTCAAGGTAAAAACTTGTTTTGTAACTAAGCACAACACTTCTCTTTCAAATCCAGCACTCAGCTCTTTCCATCCACTATCTCTTCAACTCTAGCCTAAAACATCTCCCAAACTCTAAACTCAACTTCACTCCCCCCACTGTTAGTTAAATTCCACTCTCTCCACCAGCCCCTCCTCTGGGTTCCATTTCAACAACCAATCACTTTTCAACACTCTCTGTCTCTAAGGAGGCTCTGTTGTGAAGCCCCCCCCCCCTTTCAGGTTCATCACAGCTATCGTCAGGACAGAATATGGAGCAACAGAATGTTTTCCAGTTGGCAAGCAGGTCAGGGAAGCCTGCATTTTATCAACCTGTCTAACTTGTTAGTTATCTTGTTAGTATAGTTATCATGCATAAAGTAGGGTTAGACTAGGAGGAAAGAGGTGTGAAAATTGGAGGAAGGAACATCAACAATTTAAAGTATACCACTGAATACTTCAGTTAAGATGGTCCATGCCATAGTATTTCTAATTTCTAAATATGGTTGTGAAAGCTGGAGAGAGAAGAAAGCTTATAGAAGGAAAATCAACTCACTTGAAATGCGGTGAAGGAGAAGAGTTCTGTGAATACCGTGGACTGCTACTGGGTCCTAGAGCAAATCAACTCTGTACTTTCCCTAGAAGTCAAGATGACTAAACTGAGACTGTCATACATTGGACTTATCTTGAGAAGACGTGTCTCACTAGAAATTACAATAATACATAGTAAGGTAGAAGGCAGTTGGAAAAGAGGAAAACTGCATTACAGATGGATAGATTCAATCAGGAAAGCCATGGTTCTGAATCTGCAAGGACAAGGAGGGCTGTTGATAATGGGGGTGGCTTGGAGAACTCTCATGCATAAGGTTACCATAAGACAAAGCAGACTTGATAACAGTTAACAATGAGGGGGCCTGGATTCTCCTTCTTGTGCTCAAGCTTGTGTTTAGAGCTGAGAAGGACCTATTGGTGGTAGCCCCATTTCTTCATTAGAACAGCAGCCACTGGGATGCAACATGGCATAGGGTGGCATCATCAGAAAACTTATTCTATGAAATGCTTAGGTAAAGCACAAGGTTTGCTTCTTTCTGCTGGTGTTTATGTACTGTTCTCAAGTCAGAGTTTGCTCTTGAGAGCACTTTCCGTTTGTCTCAGGTTTCTACAACATCCTCAGGTTAATCAATAGAAACGACCAGTTTCCTAATAAAAGTGCAGCTACAATATAATGAATTTTGAATGAGGAATGATTTCTTTAAGTGTTGCTGAGGGTTACACATTTACACTGTGCTGAGGGATGTGTGGGAAACTTTCATCTGAAACTTTCAGCTCTTGACTTTGATGTATTAGGCACAGTCTCAAATCTCCCTTATTGAGCCCTCTTTCTTGGCAACACACATGAGTTTGAGGATAGAAAAAGTGTGAAGGGCATAAGGAAAGAAAATTCTTTAGGACCATATAATCCATTGATTTCGACTTCCAAACATGGTTACTTTTTATATAACTTTCTCACTTTTACATTGTATTTAAAACAACTCAGTCTTGACAAGTAATAGGGTCTCCCAAATGGAGGAATATGTAGGAAAAACAAATAAAAGATGCCATCAGCATGAAGAAATATATTCCCTCTCATCCTGACAAATTTGAGATTATGGATAAATGTTTCTAAGACTGAGAGCCATTATTTCTGGCTTGGGTCACACCTTGATATCCATTAATCTAAGAAGATAAAAACAGCATTTATTCTACTTGTCTTTGCTATCTAATGAAACTATTCTGTAATAGTCTTAAAAGTGCACAACAGTACAGTGTAGTTTAAGTACTGGGATAAAAGCTTATATCTGAGTTTAGAGAAGTTACTTTCTTGGATTAGAACTCTCAGGATTCCCTAGGCAGATGTTCCTAGCTTTTAAGCATTAATTTAATTGAAAACTACCCAGAGTTAACAAGAGTAAGAGAGTTTTTTTTTAATTTGTGAATAATCAAAATACGAAAAATTTGCAGTAACTGTAGTCAGGAAAAAATGTGATTGAAACAAATAATCTTCTAATCTGAGGTGGACAACTTATGATCCTCCAGATACGGTTGGACTGCAACATCCATGAGTCCCAACATCAGAGTTGCTGTCCAATAACATCTGGAGGGACTCCCATTTCCCACTCCATTGGAAACGCAAACTTATCTGCTAAATCCGCTCCATTTCTTCCAACTAGCAACTGACTAAATTCCCACACCACCCCTCACTGTTATTCCATGTTCTCTGGAACATCCATTTACCTAAACATTTCATATTCTCAAGTTCATTCTATCCCTTCAAAATCATTGCATCTAAACATCCCTATACTGTGATTGGGAATATCATAAAAACATATGCATACAAGCTAGCAGGAATGGCTTCCTTTTAATTCCCACATACAGAAGGCACAATATCCAGAATTCTTCTAGGTAATAGCCCCATTCATTTCTTTCTTCTTTCCATAGAGATATCAACATCCTATGCTGTGAAAAGATGCCTGTGAAACCAGGCAGAAGACCATTTTAACATATAGTGAACAGACAAATTGTTCTACAAAGAAAAAGAACAAAATGGTTGTGCTATAGGTATTGAACTCAGCAGTTCCAAAGGAAAGGATAGCACCTTGTGGCCTTGATAGCATACAGAAATGGGACAGGTTTGATTTATCTCGCCTCCTTTGCAACTTTATTGAATCATTTCTAAAGTATAATCAGCTAGAGTTAAATGGGAACCTGTAGTGACTGACCTCTTTATTACCTGATTCATCATGCTGCAGGTAGTTTCACAAGGAAGAGGACTTCATCAGTCAAGCAATAATGTTGACTAGTAGCTAGTTGGCAACAAAGCACTAAAGGCTTTTACGTATTAAGCAGAAGGAGAAATATGGGCTCATGATTGTTGTTAGGTCAAAGTGTTAGGAAAGGTATTGTTGTCTGTTGTTGCTGTAACAATTTAGATTCTATATTTTATGTTTAATGGTGCCCTCCCCATTTTCTCATTATAGTAACAGTAGAACTATTGAAATACAAATATGGCACATGTTGCAAGTACATTTCCCAGCTCATTGGGAGTGCCAATTTGCAGATCACAATTTCTGGATGAGTCAGGATAGTACCATATTCCAGGTTCCAAGGCTGTTTCTCCTTCCCAGAAACATACAGTTTTCCCAGACTCTGGTATGGAGTGGAAAGGACAGCCAATCTGCCTATTTGGCTGGTAGGGGATGGGACTCAGAAGTGAAGCCTTCATTCAGCTCTTTTCCCAACCCACATATGCTGCTTCCACCATCACGCGAACAGTCATTTGGTTTTGATCATCATCTTTACCCACCTCCCTCAATTTCTGGGATTTTGTGTAAATGTCTGCTGCTGGTATCACATATACACAACTTCGAGTGGTTTGGAAAAGCCTCTGAATTCAATTTGAGGATAGTGGAGCATTTTCTGTATGGTAAGTCTGTGGCAGGAAAATAGTTTCTTGTTTTCCAATTTTTCCCATTATCGCTTTGGTTTTCCCACAATAAGTATGCTGTAAGAGAGTAGCACAGTAAAGTTCTGACCATCATTTTCCATCCTTCACAACACCCCAGACCTAATATCATCCCAAGGCATTTTCAAGAGAAAAAGGTAAACACACAAACATTTATGGAGAATATTTGAAGAAAAGCCTTTACACTGGCCTTCTTTTTCTAAGACAGTATGAAAATGATCTGAGAATTTTCAGCTCAGCTGTAATTCCAAGAAGAACCTGTCCAGGCTATAAGAAAGATCATATAAGGGGTCCTTCTCCAGGTGCCTCATTTAGTGCACGTTTGTTATTCAGTTCAAAATGGGAGAGCCTTCTTAGTAAAATCCCAGTTGTTTGTAACTATAGGTTACAAATCTGTAACAGTAATACAGGATGGCAGCCTACGCATTTATCTTCTGTAAATCACACAAACATATACACATATAGGTTAGGCATGTTCAATTGTTGCAAAACCTTGCTCTGCTTTTAAATGTCTACTTTTTATTATTCTGTATTATGATTAGGGCTGCCAGCTCGGGAATGTTCAATGCCCTGAGGTTTGAAGACCAAAACCTGAAACCCAGTGATGGGCCCTAGTGATCTCAAAGGTGTATTCTTTAACTCCCAACGCCCACCCCCCACCCCCCCACACACACAAATGGGGGGGGGAGATTTTTTTTTCAGAAATTTAGACAGAAATTTTAGCTAAAATCAATATGATGTCAGAGGATTATTTCTTCTTGCTCAGTTAGGGAGCTATGATAAGGAACATCTCTAGCATATTTGCTTCTAGCCAGAAAGTGGAAGCAGAGCAGAGCACATGGAATCATAGAATCATAGAGTTGGAAGAGACTGCAGGGGCCATCGAGTCCAACCCCTTGCTATGCAGGAACACCCATCAAACCATTTGCAACAGATGGCCATTCAGCCTTTGCTCAAAAACCTCCAAAGAAGGAGACTCAACCACACTCCGAGGCAGCATATTCCACTGCCAGACAGCTCTGATCTTTAGAAAGTTCTTCCTGAGGTTCAAGTGGAATCTCCTTTCCTGCAGCTTGAATCCATTGCTCCTTGTCCTAGTCTTTGGAGCAGCAGAGAACAAGCCTGCTCCCTCCTCAACATGACATCCCTTCAAATATTTAAACATGGCTGTCATGTCCCCTCTTAACTTTCTCTTCTGCAGACTAAACATACCCAGCTCCCTAAGCCATTCTTCATAGGGCATGGCTTCCAGACCCTTCACCATTTTGGTTGCCCTCCTCTGAACATGTTCCAGCTTGTCGATGTCCTTCTTGAATTGAGGTGCTGAGAACTGGACACAGTATTCCAAATGAGGGCTAACCAATGCAGAATAAAATGGTACCATTACCTCCCTCAGTCTAGACACCATACTCCTGTTGATGCAACCAAGAATCACATTGGCTTTTTTGGCTGCTGCATCACACTGCTGACTCATGTTCAGCTTGTGATCTACCAATACTCCTAGATCCCTTTCTCACGTACTGCTATCCAGCCACGTGTCCCCCATCCTATATTTCTGTATTCCATTTTTTCTACCTAAGTGTAGGACCTTACACTTCTCTCTGCTGAATTTCATTTTGTTAGCCTTGGCCCAGCTCTCCAATCTGTCTAGATCATTTTGAATTTTGATCCTGTCCTCTGGCGTATTAGCAACCCCTCCCAATTTGGTGTCATCTGCAAATTTGGTGAGCATGCCCTCTATTCCTTCATCCAAGTCATTGATGAAGATATTGAACAGCACTGGGCCCAGGACAGAACCCTGTGGCACCCTGCTAGTCACTTCTCTCCAGGATGAAAAGCAGCCATTCGTGATCACCCTTTGGGTTCGGTCGGTCAACCAATTACAAATCCACCTAACAGTAGCCCTGTCCAGCCCGCATTTTACTAGCTTCTTTGCAAGAATGTCATGTGGAACTTTGTCAAAGGCCTTACTGAGGTCAAGATATGCTACGTTTACAGCATTCCCTTCATCTATCAAGCTTGTAACTCTATCATAAAAAGAGATAAGATTAGTCTGGCATGACTTATTTTTGAGAAATCCATGCTGGCTTTTAGTGATTACAGCATTGCTTTCTAAGTAATTACAAACTGACTTTTAATGATCTGCTCTAGGATTTTTCCTGGAATTGATGTCAGGCTGACCAGGCAATAATTATTTGGGTCCTCTTTTTTCCCCTTCTTAAAGATGGGGACGACACAGGCTGAGTCCTTGGCACCACAAGGACTGGGAGGGAAGGGGAAAACTAATTAGCTACATTGACCCCCTCCAAAGTTTTTGCAAGTCGCAGCAACCAATCACTTGAGCTTTGGAAAACTGTGGTAAGCTGCTTTCCTACTCACTGAGCTGAAGTCCACAGACCTTTCCTCTTACCTGGAGCTGAGCCCACCAAAACTGGAGAATTGGTACCTTCATCTCACACCTAGAGATGATCCATGAAAACTAGAGTTCCAGATCCAGGACATGAGATCTGGCAATGCCAATTAAGATACAGAATTTAGTAGCTCACTGTTCTGATGTTGAAATAGAATAAAATGTGGCATTCGTATGTAAAGTACAACTGAGATCCTGCACTGGGGCACACAGCTATGTAGACATAGTGGCTACGTCTCAAAGCTACTTCTTCAAATACTATTCCCCAAAACCTACCAAAACCAGCAGCCATCAACATGGCCCTTTACATGTTTTCAGAGGGAAGGAGAATGAGAAGGCACACATCAAGTTCTTTTCCAGTAGCTGGACATGCTCTGGCCTGCATCTGCAAAACCTCCCCTGCATATGCTTGTCATGGTGGGTCCAGGGTCCAGGGTGGAATTTTGCTTGTTCCATGGTCAAAAGAGACTTTAAAAGTGATTTGTGATGGTGTGAGTCAGACTTATGCCATCAGAATTCATGAACAGGATGCCAGACAATATTAGTAACTCTTTGAAATGAACGAAAGATTTTTTTTGCACCTTAGCTTACCCCTTGAGAACTTACTCTAAAGTTATTGGCTGATATACATTTGCTTTTACATTTGGTCAGGTTTATTATTAGAGTTTGTATCATGTCAGCTATAGAACTGAAGAATCAAATGGGTAGGAACAGTGCTTGGGAGAGTTATTTCTGTATTATACCTCCCAAAAGCCTCCTACCACACATGGCATCATGGTTGGGAGATCAAGAAAGCTGTAGTTCAAAAAAGATATTTTTCCAGTGCTTTGGATAGGGACCATGGAAAACACCCTTGCAATCCTGAAATGATGCTGTGTAGCAAGTTAGACATGCTGACTTTGCTGCTGCATTGTCCTGGGGGAGAAATATGTATGAATTATCTCTTAGATGAAATCTTACTGTATTTAGTGTCTTGAACATGCAAAGGTTGTTTTATGCAAAAAGCTTCCCATGTGAAAATGAAGCAGCAGAGTCAGCCTGCAAGGTTTACCACCTTTAAAACATAACCTGTGGAATCAGACCATATTAACTCTTCTAGTCATTTAAAGCTATTTTAACTTGTATGAATTCTTTAATATGGCCAAAATCCTACATCACCAACTCAGTAATAGATATATAACTAAATATTATCTCACGGTCCAACTCTTCCAAACCTACCTCAATAGCCAGCAGCCACTCTGAATGATAGAAATCTGTTCTGCTGGCAATCAGGACACTACAGGACAATATTTCCAGGACCTCACACCATTGATCTTCACTGCAATCTGCACTGCAATCTGCAGATCTGCAATGAGGAACTGAGAGAGAAGTCTTGTTTCTGATTGTCCTAACCTCACTCACTGGTGGGAGAATGCTAGAAATCCTGCTCAGCCCTGCTTTCTAGCAGAACAGACTTCCATTTCTTCAAGAAGCTGCCTGGAGTTTAAGGTTAGACTTGGGGGCATTTATGACTGTGGCAATAGTGTCATTATCATGAATAGATAGGATAACTGAATACAGAGCCATTATGGCTCCATAACTTTAGATTACAAATCTGTAACAGCAATACAGGATCGCAGCCTATGCTTTTATCTTGTTTAAATTATTTATTAATTTTAATTTGAAATCTTTCAAATTGTTTTATTTGTTTGGCACTCTGAGGTCTTCTGCAAGAAGGGAGGGATAGAAATATTTTTTCAAAAAATGTTAATGAATTAATTAATTTATATTTGGTCAGGCAGGAACTGTGATTTGATTTAAACTATGCAAAGAACAATGTTACTGGTTTCAGTATTCTCTTTGGGTAATTGTCTTGTTTTAGTAATTCAAATGACTACACAGCCAGGTAACAGTCGTGTTGATTGTGTAATGTAGGCTTTGAGAACACAACGTCTTACTCTTCCTTTCAGGAGTGTAGTTGGAACTCCCCCTTTCCACTCACATTGTCCTAGGGTTGTCCTAGAGGATGGAAAAGATACTGTTTCAAACTGCAGTTCCCAGAGTCTCCTGGTCAACAGGAAATTGATAATTTTAGAGCTGTAATCCAAAAAAGTAATTTTTCAAAGTTCTAGGGGTTCAGCTGAAAGGCCTACTTAGTTCAGCAGTTTCTGATGATGCCCTGCTAGATGCCTAGATGATGGCCAAACGCAGGTTAAAATTGGAAAAGGACCCTGCCATTCATATTTCCCAGCCATTGGTGTTCAAAATCAGTGTACTTCTGAACCTGGAGGCTATCATAGCTGTGACAGGAGCTTACTGGTAAATGTAGCTGTAGGGATAGCGGTACAATTAGATGTTGGTCCTAGTGTTGATGCTAATAGTAGGATATCTCCTTTTTTTAAAAAAAAAAACCCAGAATCTAGCACTGAGAGAAGAAACACCAGACCAGGTGGGTGCAGCATCACCTTTATTCTCTTTAATACTCTGAGCATTCTGAATGTAACACTCTATAATGTTGAGGGAAGGCACCAGAGCCATGTGGCCTGGTCTTCTTCTCTCAGTGTAGGTTCAAAAAATTAAAGCAAATAAAGGGTCATAAGGAGTTGTCCACCTGGCTGATGTCAATCCACGTGTTTTCAGCAGATCTGCCAAACCCCAAACTCTTTAGCTTTTTTTTTTTCCCAAAAAGATTGAATTTCTCTTATAAGATTCAGGCCCTTTCCGCACCTTACCTTTTCTCACTGTTAACGTGTGGGGATCACATGGAAAGCCTCTCGCAGGAGGGAATCACATTCCCTGCGCTTACCTCCACACCAGCTCCGTGCTGGATGGAAGGAAGCGCGATAGCTCCACTCCTTCCTTCCTCAGCACAACCAGGTACTTTCCCAGGCTGAGCTGGGGGAGGAAGTATGATCATCGCGCTTCCTGAGGTTCCGCATGCCAGGTAAGGGTGGGAAGGACACAGGAGGAATGCGCCATCATGGGTCATTTTCAGCAAAGAGCCAAAAATGATTTAATCCGCAATTGCTGCTGGATCGCTACAGGAGCGCCGCGTGATCGCAAGAACATCATGCAGAACTGTCCTCATGATCCCGTGGCACTCCCGTGGCCATTTCGTGTGGGAAATGGCATGCAAAAAGGGCCTCAAGCAGGAAAATAAAGACAACAAGCATCTTTAGAAGAATCCTATTGATGAGAAAATTGTCACAGGAAAAAATGTAAATTTGATATGGGTTCAAACATGGTTAGAATTATAGAATCAAAGAGATGGAAGAGGCCCCATGAGCCATAAAGTTCAATACCTTGCTCAGTGCAGGAATTTTAGCTAGAGTATTCCAAGCAGGAAGCTGCCCAGCCTCTCTTTTAAGTCATCCAGAGAAAGACACCCCACCACCACTTTCAGCAATTGGTTCTTTTACCAAACTGCTTTTACTATCAAGAATTTCCTTCTAATGTTCAATCAAAATCTACCTTCCTGTAACTGAAAACTGTTATACCTCATCTTACCGTCTGAGGCACTAGAGAACAAACAAGCACCCTCCTCTCTGTGATCAACCTTTAGATTGCTTTTCACATTGCTTTTATGTGATATTTGTTGGGAGTGGCAACCTTTGCATGCTTAATTAACTGGCTAGTTTGTTTGCATGTTTATCGTAGGCATAGAGAGATAGCCTAGAGAAAACTTCCTGTTTGTTTTGGTCAACACCTCTTCCTCCAGCACATACACATTCTTTGGTCTTAAAAAGGTTCTCTTGCCATTTACTCTTTCCTTTTGTCTTCACCTTTTGTCCTGAAAGCATACCCTGAGATCCCCTAACAGGGATTATTTTCAGCAAGCATGTGAGTGCTTAATTTTCTTCCTACCTTCTTCAAGAATTGAACCTGTGTAGACTATGCACAAGATTTTGTGAGTAAATTCCTTTATATTTTTAACCAAATTGTTTTTTGTTTATTTTGAGCTAGGTTAAGTGTGTTTGGGGTGGAGTGATAGAAGTGGGACTGGTAAATCTGTTCAACTTCCGTTTTTGTGCAATTACTAAGATACTCTGCTGACTGAGAGTCTCATTACCAAAAATCTCTCAATTCCCCAACAATATTTATGTGCAGGAATACATATATACTTAGTAAAACATAGCTAGAAAAAGAGTCACATGTACAATTTAAAGAAGGCTGTTTTTGTTTGGTTTGGTGTCTTGTGTATCAGTGTACAAATGAGTACTGGCAAAGCAGCTGGGGAATAAGAGAAGTCATTATAACTTCTTCGTAAACTAGAACTGCAGAGGAACACAACAAAGGACAGAGGAAACAGGCCCTTTCTGCACGACAATGTTCTTCCGTGTCGTGGTGCTGCAAATCTGGGTTGGAAGGGAGTGCATCAGCAATGTTCCCCTCCACACTGCTCACTCCTTGTAGAAGGGAGTGGAATAGTCCCACCCCTTCTTTCCGCAGGGCAGCCAGGCACTTGCCATTGCTACGCTGGGGCAGAAAGTGTTGCAAACACGTGGCCGTGGCTTCCGCACAAGGGTAAGTATGGGAGCACCACAGGAGAAGAGGTGTAAAAAGAATTTTATCTGTTTTTCAAATACCGTGTGAGTGCAACACTTCACAGTGGGATGGTGACAACATCATGCAGAAGCATGACCTACCTACCACTACCATCCCATGGCAGAAGTGGTTCAGCAACATCATGCAGAAATGGCCTGAAGGAACAATAATGTAACTAGATTGCAGAAAGCTTCCTATTTCTATTTTGAACAAAATAAATATGAGCTTTGGCGACATCTCAAGGGATGGTTGAATTTTTACTCCAAAAGAAAGATATTTCCATTAATTCAGTCAATTCCATCTGATTTTTCATTAATCAGTGACTTTAGAAGATCTGTAGAAAATGTGTATTTAAATACATATTCAAATATGTGTTTTGAATATATTTTCTTTTAGAAAGTATACATTGTTAAATATACTTATTGTAGAATATGTATTTGTATATACATTCTGGTACTTCCTCAGCCAAGAACTAGATCACAGCATTCAGAAAAGAAAGAAATCCAAAGGATAACTAAGTTATGTTAGTCTTCAGGATTTAAATTTTGTTCAAACCTTCAAGTCATTTCTGACTTACAGTGACCCTAAGGTGAATTCATCATAGGGTTTTCTTGGCAAGATTTGCCATCCAGCTCATTTCAGATTTTTTTTTCACCCAAAATAAAGGATGCCTCAAACATTTCTGAACATCTCTAACTCTCACACGATAATATTCCAAATGTAATAACCTCACTGTCTCTTCATCTTACTGGCTATCTGGACTTCAAGTCAAAATAAATCTCATTTCAATTTTTTTCTTCTTTTTGACCTCTGAGCAATTTTTTTCCCCTTAACTCTCCACCCTTGGTTGTAGCCATGCTACCTTCCCATTCAATTTTGTCTGCAAACTCCCTTAATATTAATGAATACAACTCTTAACATCTATTATTTTCACCGTGGGTTTGTTTGGTTATTTTAATTGAATTTTAATTTTTTATATCATTCTCCAAGTCTTACAGCACATCAAATTACACCTGTATATGAACTAGCTGGAAACAAAGAACAGGAGATTTAGTTTTGTTATGAATGGTAAATTTTGCCTGTCATTCATATAAGGTACTAGATGGTCTGTCTTTCAGAGCCCTTGATTCATATTTCAGTACGAAGAGGCTATTCACTCAGTCAGCTACCTTTAACTACACATTCTTATGTGTGTCAGCATGATTTATACTAATTCAAGGGTCAGTTTCAGATAGTGGCATTTATCAGGATTAGCATAGGTGAAACTGACTTCAGCAGCTCTGACTAAATATATATGCTAAATGCAGGGTCTCTAGTTTTCTCACATTAAGCATTTCTAAGTCAGCAGGAGGTATATGGTATCAAGTTGGTGGATAGCATTGCATCTCTTCTTTCACGTCTCAGATTGTGATGAAAGGTTTAGCAAAGCTGCACACACCATATTTTCGTTCCATGTTTTATATTTATGAATGAAGGAATCATTGAGAATAAAATGTGGTTTTTGTTTTAGGGATCAAGATCCTGCTAAACAGTCAATTTGATGGGAACTACCTAAATATAGTAGAGGGCCCTACTGACATTGAATAGCAAATTTTGACCCGTATTAAGTTCGTGCCAATGGAGCAAGCTAAGAAAAGCAGGTGAAATTGTTCTCATACACTAGCTTTATCTCCTCTTCCCTGCACCTGTGTCTAGATTAATCACTGGATTGAATCCAATGTGGTGCTGGGAACAGCATCAAAATTTTTAGCCTCTCTTTTGTACACCTTTTGTGATCACCAGATGTCAGATCCAAAGGGTTTTCTAGGCCACTAGAGCAGGTTTTGGGGGGCTCTCAGGGCCTGCACTATACTCCCAACTTACATTTACTTTGTATCAGTCCAGTGCTAGATATAGCTTCCTGTTTACAAGTTCTAAAATTACAGTAAAAGGTTGAATAATGCTCTAAATCCACTTTGAAGTTATTAGTTAGGGAATCAGAATGATGTGAGAACAGGACTGGACAACTTGAACATGGATGTCTAGGACAGGACAAACATTTCTGCATTTGGCCTCACCAGCACTTTACAGAAGACTATTCTTATCTCCCTACATGTGCAACAACTGTTTTTTTTAATGCTCCCAAGAATTCCATCCACTCTTTCTTCTACGTCCCCTTTTTAACATTTTTGCAGCTGCGTTGTATTGATGGTACATGGTTTTCTTGCGATTAATTGGTATCTCAGAATCTTTCTTCCAGTGTAATTTCCAGTTCCATATTACATATTGAGATAATAATTTTCTTCCCCCAGACGCATCACCTTACACTTCATTGTATTTAATTTTGTTCCATGTTTATTGCACTATTTCATGGGGTCAGCCAGATCATCCTGCGGAACTTCTTGATCTTCTGATTCCTCCAGTTGGTTCGATATGCAAAAGCCATCTAAGCTGACCAGACTACATATTTTCCTCATCACGCTCTGAAATTCAAGGTTTTTTTGTAGTTCCTTCCTGATTGCATTGAAAAAAAAATAATAAATTTCAGCTGCTATTATTTTATCTTTTATAAAAAACAGGACTGTGTAAAATCATCACAGTCCTCTGAACAAAGCTGAGCAAAGGGTTCATGCTTGAATCCACAGATGATGTTAGTGGATTCCCATTTCTTTAGTACAGTTATCTTCTCATTCCAGCTGCCGGCCATCAGGCCCCTTAAAAGTTCCTCTTAAGCATAATTGGTGCAGGATGCATTGCAGGAGGCAGCAGATGGAGGCATGGGCAGAAAATTGCCCTCCCTTTGCCTGAATAGAAGTTATTACTGCTCAGGGCCAACTAGGCAAGACAATTGGGAAAATATATTTTATGTATATAATATTTTATATATACAATATCTATCTATTTATCTATCGATAGATAGATAGATAGATAGATAGATAGATAGATAGATAGATATAATTTTATATAAAATGGGGGAAAGGAAACAGTGTGATCTCACTCTCCTCCCTCTACTGACAGGAAAATTCAGATCAGGATCATTGGATTACCTAATTTAAATCAAACTCTTAGACACCCTTACTTTCCCCAATGTGATGGTCCTGATCTAATTTATCCCTCCTTCTAGCATTTGCTTTTTAGGAAAAACATGGCAAAGTTGGATCCAGGCTATTTGAACGCTCATATCTCTCTATATGAGTCTGTGAATGCTCTTAAGATCTTCAGAAGAGACTCTTCTCTTTATCCCACTACCAGCTTTATCTTGCTTGGCAGGAACAAGAGAGAGGGCCTTCTTAGAGGCTTCTCCCAGATTTTGGAACTCCCTAGGGAAGCTAGGATGGGTCCCTTCTTGCTCTCCTCCTGCAGGCAAGATAAAAAAAAATAAATCTTATTTCACCAGGCTTTTAGAATTTGACTGTGATTGGCTTTTAATGGTGTGCTGTGCTCTATTGTGGATTTTTTTTTTAATGGACCAAGATCTTAGATCAACTGGTTAGTTAAGTATGTATAACTTGGCCCAGGTTTCCTGGCCTGAACCTCTCAATCCTGCTTTGCCAGGCATCAACCACTGTATGCAATGAAGGTCTGTTCTCTTCCTTAACAGGGTACAGCAGATTGACATTTCTATACAAGCCCCCCACCCCCACACCTAGCAATCTCCTCTGTGAAAATCAGAAGCAGGATCTCTGTCACAGTTCCTCCTTGCATTGGAGATCACTAGTGGAAGAGTGGCTGAAAATATCAGTCTGATGTACCCCATTAAACAAAATAACAGATCTCTATCATTCACATTGGCTGGTTCTTGTAAATCCAGACTAGGGGACTTACACAATTGCTGCCACAATCATGATTGTATACTCTTTGTGAATATGAATCAGTTACAGATCCTTAACTCTAGTTAGGGATCCATAACTGCAATACTGGATTCCAGCCATCGTTTTTAATGACTTTTAATGGTATTACCTTTACAGAGTATTTAAAATAACTTTTACATTTCTATTTTTTTTTTAATTAAGTTGTAATCCACTTTGAGTTCCATTATGGGGAAAAGATGGGATATAAATGCATGCATGAATAAATGAAGCTGAAGGCACTATGTCTCTGAAAACCAGCTGCAGAGGAACATTAGGAGAAGGGGACTTCAATGCCCATGTTCTGCTTGACAACTTCTCATTTCATCTATCTGTCTGTCTGTCTGTCTGGTTTGTTTTAATGGGTACCGTGATTCTGATCTGAGTGCATAATAACAGGCAAAGGAATGCCTTAGTCTTTTCTAAATGGTTTGATCTGAAATTTGGCTCTGACTTAATTTTGGGGCTATGTGCATTGTTGTTGTGTTTCTTTTGTTTTGTTTTTTTGCTTTATAACAGCTCAGGATTGCACAAAGGTAATTCAATGAGAATTTGTACCTCTCCTACTTTCTCATATATTATTTTGTGGCTCTGCTTGACACAGCAAAATAATTAGAAGCAGCTTAGGGCAAGTTTCTTATGAAAAAGCCATCACATAAATATGTTTTTAAAACATTAAGTCTGATGTAGTCTAGTTTTTCAGTGTATATATGTATATAACTTAGCATATTGCTTAGAAGCATCTTAATTCATACCTGATTCTCAAATCCTATGAGCATGTGACCACAGTATAAAATATCAGTCTCATATCCTTTTAATGTTCTTGAAACATTAATACTGATCCTCTTGGCTAGAATGAATAGCTATCTCTCTACACAAGAATGGAAAACTTGTGGCACTCCAGATGATGTCTGACTTGGGAGTTGTAGTCCAGTGATATATGGCAGGCCATGGGTTCCCTCATTCTCTGACCTTGGGCCTCTTTGCAGCATAATTCTAAACATACCTGCTCAGGAAAAAAAGTACTACTAAATTCTACAGGGCTTACTCACAGGAATGTGTAAGAATTGGAAGGATTGTGCTTCTGAATTCCAGTTGCTTGGGAACTATTATGCCCATGTTTGGCTCATGAACTTCTCAAAGGCAATGGTTGGCCACTGTAGGAACAGGATACTGGACTAGGCATACCCTTCAACATTTCACAGATGAAAACTAAAATGCATGTGGCCAAACGACATCAGAATGTGGTCAAGAGGACAAAAGTTATTAATGAGAAAGAACATAGAAGCTAGGAAAGAATGCAGCAATTTGCTTTTCTTTGCTCCTACTGGGATAAGCAAGATTCTGCCCCCTCTCATCTTCCTTCCCCCACTAAGTCAACTGAGTCCAAACTACTTTTGCATTTTAAACTCAGTTTGCAACAACTGAAGTAAGTTGAAAACAGCAGGGAAAAGTGGGAGAAGAGGAAAATTGAGACATCTTCAAAGCAGCTGCAAAAATGGGATGACAAATTGGATGTGTTTCTGCCAAATTGGGACAATTGGAAGGTAGGACTAGGTAGGTCTTTGGGGAGATACAGTAGGTCCCTTTGTTCTTGAGTGCATCTTTAATCAACAATTCTAAACGCCAGCCAAAAGTCACTGAGGTGTCAGAGGAAGCTGTGTAATCCACTTCTATTCCAAATTCAAGATATTGGTAATGACATTCGAAGCCTTAAATGACCTGGGGCCTTGATACTTGAAGAGTTCCTCTTACTATACATGTCTGCCCAAGAACAGAGATCTCCTTGAGGGGCCGCTTTCCACTCCCACTGGTGAAACCACTACATCACAGGGAGAAGGGAGAAGGTCTTCTCTACTGAGGCCCTCAGTTGTTGGAATGCCCTTCCTTTAGAGGCCCACTGGCTCCGATACTGGTTTATTCTAAGTGCCAGTTTAAAACATGGCGTTTTGTTAAAACTTTTGAGGCATATACTCTCTAATTCTTTTAAAATGTACATGTACAGTCATCCCTCCACATTCGTTAGGGTTAGGGGCACAGGACCCCCATGAAAGTGGAAAAATCGTGAATAACTCTAGGTCCTCCCAAACCATGTTTAACACACAAAAAAATATGATCACCATATTCAACCCACCATGGACTCCTTTGAGGCATCAGAGTTCCCTCGTAGGCAGAAGTGGGTGGTTGGTGGGGCTCCCTGCCACTTCCACTGCTGCCCCACATCAATTTTAATAGAGACTTACAAGCCTCGTTGGCAGTTTCTCAGTCTCGCAAGGCTTGCAGTCCCTATTAAAAATGGCATAGGGAGTCAGCAGCGGTGACAGCAAATAATCCATGAATCCACAAAAGTGAAACCCACAAATGTGGAGGGCTGACTGTACATTGTTTCAACTGTTTCAACCTTTTCTGCTATTTAACTTGGTGGTCTGTTTACCATGGTTTTATCCTGTATAAATTATTATTCTATTGTTTTTATCTGGAATAGCTTTATATTGTTTATATTATTCTGAGTGTATGCCAGCCTAAGATATTTAAAATAAAATAAATAAAAATAAAATAAAGTGAGCCACTCCACTAGCAGACAGGAGCTAGAGAACATCTAGTATGCCAGAAGAATGCTCTGCTTGTATAGACATCCTACCAATAGTGTTAGGGACTGTAACAGTACATGTTTGTATCTGTATTTGTCTCTGTGTGTGCGCACAAGTGTTGTGGCCAGCCTCTCCATCATTTCTAAGGTCATGCCAAAATACACCAGTCTGGGAGCTGGTGTTATTTCCTCTTAATGATTTCAATGGCAATGGCAAAAAAAGAAATAAACATAGAACAACAACAACAACAAAAAAGGACAACTTAATAAGCTTGTCCTCCCCCTATACTCTCACCTTGGACACCAGCAGCTGGTAGGAGTTCATTTAGGGCAGCTATTCACCCAGAGAATATCCCTGGATGTATATAACAGAAGTATTTTTCTGTGTGAAACTTCATAGTTTTCATGCCTTGTTGGTGTTGAAAGTCACCCTGGGAACTCTATGAAGACCTGAAAGGAGATAATTTGTGGAGCTAATATGAAGGTCTGAAACAAGATAATAAAATGTACACACACACACACACACACACATTTTATTTAAGAAATAAAAAAAAACCTCTTCTCCTCTCCCTCACTTTTTAAAAAATAGGAATCCCTAAAATTTCCTCCACAAAAGCCCTCCTGCTTCACCAGATATGAAAACTGGATCCAAGTCTGATAAAAAAAGAGCCATCTGAAGAGAAGAAGTACAGATAAATTCTCTCTCTAAAATGCAGGGCGAAATTATAAATCATTCCAGAATAGAGAGAATGGAATAAATTGAAATGTAATTAAATGTCAAAATTAATGACAGCTCCAAGTTATTTCTTGCCTTTGGGCATTAAGGCACAGGTTTGCCAAACTAGTTCTTGGTTTGATGAAAATGAAGCTCGATTTGTAGTCTGCTCCAAGGGTCAGCTACTTAGCGGGAAACCGAAAGACAGCTTCCATGATTTACTTGCGGATGACAAACAGAGATAGACTTCACTTGTTCTCTAAAGTATCAACAGTGATATTTTTTTTTCTAGTATTAAGGAAAAGGCAATGGAGGATGCTCATAGAGCTTGGAAAGTTCTTTTTTAAAGGCATTCTTTATGTAATGTGCCCAATCTCCCTCCCCCAGTGAAAAAAGTCAAGCTTGTTGTTGTTAATGATATACAAAATAATGAGTAGCTTCTTATCTGAGCCTGTGTTGAGGATAATGTGGGATAAGAATAAAAGGAGGGAGTGATAGACAGACAGGCAGACAGATAGACTGATAGATGATAGATAGATAGAGATGCATTTTTCATTGTATTGCTTGTTACTGTTCATTACCTCTGTTTTTAAAGTAAAAAATCCATCTAAAATGGTCAGCAAACAGACTACAATTTCAAAATAAAAATCTCCCCAGAAATCTCAAGAAAGTTTTTTTGGCCACTAAAAGGTAACACAAAAAAGTAGAGTAAATTTTACTCATTACATAGAAAATGTTACCAGTTGTTACACTATATGCAATAAAATATAACATTACATGTAATTATATGCAACTTACTTTAGATGTAACAATATGATATACATTAAATCGAGATGTTCATCAGCATAATGACCTTGCTATCCCAAAATTCAAAGTTTAAAAAAGGTGTTTTTTTGTATTCCCAAATTTTTCCAGCTGTGAAGGATTCTGGTGACCTCAGTCCGAAAAGTAATTTCTTAAGCTCTGCCCCGAATATAACATCATTACTTGTTAAAGCCCTACTTTCATGCTCTGGAATTACACTATTGCTTTTGTATTCAGCCACAGAGTTCCAGAGGGATTATCTGGCTAGCTATTGAAATTTGGATTCTATAGATGAACTTTGAGCAATGACCATTGGCTATGCAAGAGTATGGACGAAAGTCTTTTGGATCACCCACTAAAAGAGAGAGAGAGAGAGAGAGAGAGAAAGAAAGAAAGAGAGAAAGAAAGAAAGAGAGAAAGAAAGAAAGAAAGAAAGAAAGAAAGAAAGAAAGAAAGAAAGAAAGAAAGAAACTGGAGATGCTATTGATTAAACTGTGAAATTTCTCCTTGCAAAATTTGTACCATGGGATATGTATGGTTCAGAAGGCAATTGTCAATTGTGTGAAGGGGTTGTATATATATAGCAATGTATGGATACATGGATCTTCCATGTATAGAGGGCTCCCAGCTGGGCCAGGATTACCTCCCATGAACAGGAGTTTTAGAATGGTTTGCCAAAGGAAAGGAACATGTTACTCCCAATTTTTGAAGCCTTCTCTGCTCTACTCTTTACTGGTGCCAAAATTAGTGGCACTACACTGTTTGGCCTTTTTCTCTGTCTGAGTCTCTCTTTTTAGCTGTAACTGTTTTACTTGCATTTCTTTTTATCTTGTAAGCTACCTTGAGGTCCAATTTTGCTGAAAATGTGAACTTGAGATAAAATCATTCAGAGATAGATAGACTTGACATGGACAAAACAGAAATAAGGGAGTAAAGAGTAGATATAAGTAAACAGGGAAGCAATATCCAGATATTTCAGTTGTGCACGCTTAGTGGCAGAGCTTGGAGTGTGTGGAGGGGGGGCGGGCAGGAGGGGGTGTAGGGTTGGGCGCATGGCTACAGTGCATTAGGTGTGGCTATGGTGCCTTGGGGCATGGCTACAATGGAAGGGGCAGGACTACAACACATGGTGGGCAGGGCTATGGCACATGCGGGAGGGCAAGCAAGTAGCCATGGCACCCCCAAACAATTATTCCAATGTAATCTTAATGTTCAGGCCAGTATTCCAATTTAGTAGAAACCAAATTATCCATAAAATCTAAACATCAGAAGGAATGTACAGCAGGTAAAAGGGCTCTGTCTACTAAAAGAGCTCTGTCTACTAAAATTCCCTAATTCCTTCTTTACTGGACTTTTCAGCTTAGTTAGGAAGCAATTGGGGAACAGAGCCTTTTTTAAAAAGATGTTTTACCTACTTTACTTGCCTTGTGATGTTTAGGCTTTATGGATAATTTGGTCTCTACTAACCTGGTATGGGGGCGGGGGGATTAAGTCATCCTCTTTCCAAAATAAGGAAAGAATGTAGCACCAGAAACAACCTACACCCCTTTTCCTTCAGTTTGGAGAAGTAAAGAGGATTCTTTCCTTAAGGAACAAGAAAGCTTAAACTTATAAGAAGGTCCAAGATACCTATTTTGGCTTCTGAAGGAACTAGAGGTAAAGGGTATAATTTTGGAGATCAAAATAGGAAGAAGAATGACTACTGGCACTGGTGTGGTCAAAGAGATACCTCTTCTAGTTACATGTAATATGACTGCAAATTTCTGCTAGAGCTGATGTTCTAAATAAAAAGAGTAATGGTACAAGGCATTTGGCTTCAACAAATTTGGTCCCTTCTGTCATGCCAGATGGTATGCACACATGCCGATAAATTCCAAGTGGGACACATTTCATACCCATCACTGACCTAATAATTAAGAACGTTATTATTTATCACCCAATATTGATTTTATTTGACAGTGATGGTGACAATGAGGGTAATGATGATGACTCATAGCTGATCTGTTGTGTCCATTTTTTCATTGTCAAAAAATGTTGACAGAAGAGTATACTGATTTGTATAAAAATTGCATGTGTTAATTTATATTTACAGATCTAAATCTTAAATGAATATCATTGGAATACAAATGGAGTCCATTTGACTATAGTGGGGAAGACTGTATCTAGATGACTTGTGTGCCTGATGAGTCCAAGTGCTAGAGGGAACTACTCTGCTTTCTTATGCTTCTTTATCTTTAAGTTAGAATTACACTAGGAAGCTTTTTGAAAAAGAATATCTTTTAACAGAGGACTTTCTTCTGACCATTGTATAATTTGCATGCTTGAGGCTTACAAGCCACTGGCATCTAATAGGTATCTTGATGGTATCTGATAGGGTCAACTCAAGAAAGGTAAAATTCAATCAAGATAGGCTGGGTAAGTTGAAATGAGTATTTTGAGTAATAACAAGACCTTGGACCATTGCAAAGGAGCTCTTTTGGTTAGCTAGGTAGCTGTAGAAGAATATTGTCTCAACAAGATGCCAAGCCAGCTGAAGCCTTATATAACTTGATATGGCATAGATATACTTAGTTCCATGCTGCTGTCCCCCTTTGGGACTCATTGGGATATTAAAGCTCCCTCATCTTGATAGTCTTGATATTGAAATGGCAGCAGGGCTGTATCTTCCAGCCACATGGATCCTCAGTATGGTACTTCCAGCAGTCCCTGAGAAAGCTGCCTAAAGTCTCATACACAGGGCCTAGGGTATCTCCTTTTCACATTCAGGCTACCACATGATATCACAGATATTTATGCGTGAATCAACCCCTTTTGTGGCACCTTGTGATGAAATTTGCAGGTGCTGATGGGATGCATTAGATGGAAAAAGCAAATTATGAGAGTGAACAAGCATCAATTGTAAATCCTACCAAGGTCCTTGATAACTGTCCAAGAATGACATACACTGACACCAAGCCTGCTTACTGTTTTTTTCCTTTCCCCACCCCTGGTTCAGACACTTAATTCTGGTGAAGAGGCAGGTGTAGAGGCATCCTTTTTGTCTTTGGCTATTGGTCAAATAGGCATATGACAGGTCTCAGCTTGCAATGTCGGAACATATGTTTTCCAGACACCATATAGATTGGTTTGTTGTGTCTTAGGATCAGAGGCACCAGTGTTCCTTGGACCCTGCTATGAGAATGTCATTCATGTTGGGCAAAACAGGTGTTTGTCTTCAGTGATCTCATTCTGCTTCCAGCCAAAGAAGCATAATTTCATTTTTGTGTCTTTTTATGTACATCTGAATTTTAGAAAGACATATCTCAGTGCTCTTTCCTTACCTATTTATTCCTTACTCTGAGAACCAAGTGAGAAACCTGAATTACTAAGTTTTAGGCTAAGTAGGAAGAATTCAGGCTAGCCTTGGAATATTTCTATTACTTTTCAGTGTCTTGCTATTTTGCATAAAATTGCAGCTGATTTGTATTTAATATTGGAGATGAATATCACCCATTTTACTTCTACTGGTGTAGAGCTATCTTACTTTAAAACATAGAGACGATCAAGAACAAAGATGAAATGCTTATTTCACTTAGTATTGGCATGATTTACACTCCTTGTTGCTCCTCATTGCCATGTGTACAGTGTTTCCTTTCAAGAAGATGCCAGAGTGAGGTGGGAAGCATGAGATGGCACTCTGTTAGTGACATATACAGGTGTAAGTTGTGTTGCACATGCAGAGTGATTTTTGTTTTCGGCAGTGCACAATGGTCATATTCAGCTAACAGTGGTGTAAATGGAGTTGTACAAGAAGGACCACTGTGCATGCAGTAGTGAATTTAAATGCACAGAGTAGCATGCAAGTGTGTATTGCGTCTATACATTGCCTTTGTGCATTGTAGTTGAACAGTTGGTTTGTCACCCATGCTCACTGACCATTGTTCCATGTTATTGGACTATGTTGGTATTTAGTATATGAGTTATATAACATAATTCCATTGGTAGATATTTATACTACACTGAAGTGATGTAGGATCTTGGCTATTATCTCCTGCCCTCATTCTGACATGGATTTATGATGACAACCTGGAGAGGACATTTTGCTGGCTGAGAAAGAGAAGCAAATGTCTTCTCTTCAAGTGGAAAAGATCACTCAAGTTATTCTTTTGCTGGAGGTTAAAAAAAATCCCACAAACTTATCTTCCATCTCAAGAAATAAAAGTTCAATGTTAATAAGTTAAATAATCTAGCTTTTTTTTTTTCTGGCACCCCAAATCAACTGCTTGAAGAAGATGACCCACTTTGCCCTGCTAATACTTTCTGTCTCACTCTGGCATTGTATGAATGGCAACCGTTTAGAAAATACTTCTGAACAGCAGTTTAGACCACAATATTGTGACCTGTGTGTAGAACAATGAAAACAATGAATGGGAGGCATAGCAATCTATGTTTTTGAGATGAAAACATTATCAAAAGATTTAGCAACCCAGCTATAATCAAAACTGTTTATAATAAATGAAAGAAGGGTGAATCCAAGTCAGAGTCAGATAGAGGATTTTAGAAAGGAAAGAAGGACAAAAAGGAAGGAAAGAAGCTCAATGTTTTAGTCTGTTTCAGCATAAAAAGAAGGGAGGCAAGAGTAAGACACTTTTGAGACGAAACAATTTTACCACTGGACTACAGCTCTAGAGTGTTCAAATCCCCACTTGGGCATGGAATCCCACTGGATGACCTTGGGCAAATCACACTCTCTCACCCTCAGAGGAAGGCAAAGGCAAACTTTGCCTGCACAAATCTTGACAAGAAAATCCCATGACAGGGCAACCTTAGTCTCCATAAGTCAGAAATTACTTGAAGGCACACAACAGCAATATTTATTTCTGTACAAGATTCCATGGACTCAAGTTCTCTTTTGCAGAAGCAAGAAAGAAAAGAATCTTTAACGACAATTGTAATCAGAAGTTGTCCTATTTTAAAAAGGGAGTTTCTGCACATGCTTTTTTATTTTTTCCTTTTTTGTTCCTTTGAACTAACCTGGGTTTACCACCTATTCTAAAGAATGGAGAGAAGATTAGTCAGAATGATCTGAACCACCCTAGCCTGAGTAGTTGCGTTTCCTCTAGATTTCTGCTCGTGAAATGGTTTCATTTTTACCACACACAGGGGAAACATAATTGAATCATCATGTATTTACATCATCTTGATAAGGTTCATTTCCAAATGTATCTTAGCATTTCCAACGTGACTTTTTGTTGAAAAAAAATCAGTTTTCGTATCCTTTTATACAAATGGTTGTCCCAGACACCCTATATGTTGTGCTACAAGTATGTCCATTTATATGGGATCAAAACAGAGGTAACCCTGCCTTAGGAAGTTAGACCTTTAATTCTTTTGTCCTTGTATACAAAGGTGTCTCTGTAGTTTTGTCTCTGAGGCTGGAGAAAAACGAATATTTCCATAATCCCCCCACCCCCCGGTTCACACATCTCAAAGTGTTTGAGGGAATTATTCTGTGTAGACATACACATTTTTATATGAAACCCCATGATTTTTACCCCATAAAAACATGAGTTTCTACAAAATGCTTTTTCATGAAAAACCCACAATTTTTGTGCAAGAAAAATGTCTTTATGACAATAATGTTTTTTAATGTGAAGAAAGCATTTTTTGAAATTTTCAGGATGTGTGAATACCAGGTGAGAATTATGCAAAATTTCTGCCTCTCTGTTGTTCTTTCCGAGCTGCTTTCAGATGTGTCAAGTTTCAGTTGAGAAATAAATAATGGTGAATATTTCCCAACCCTAAACTGGATAGCCCTGGAGCCCTAACAGCTTTGCAACGTAGAGTAGGCAAGTAGGTTGATGAATTTAGATTTCAAGTAGTCAAAGCAATTTGCATATACAGGAATCAACAAGAGCCTTGTGGAGACCAAACAGCAATTCTTATTTTGAAATATCTCTGTTAATTCACAGGTTTTTCTAAAACTCAGTTCAATATAATTGCTCAAAACACCATTTGGAAAGAAAGGGAAAAGACTCACACTTGCTAAAAAAAATTTTCTCTGCATTTGATCCAGAAACAATCGCTATATCACAGTAAGACAATTAGATGTTCCTCAGATAATTTTATATACAGATAGATAGATAGATAGATAGATAGATAGATAGATAATGTTTGTTGCATGAAGTTGGAGTCAGTGTAGTATACTGGCTTGAACACTGGACTAGGATGGTGGAAATCAAGGTTCAAATCCCAACTTGGTCATGAATCTCATTAGCTGACTTTGAGCCAGTCACTATCTCTCAGCCTAACCCGCCTAATAGAGTTGTTGCAATGATAAAAAGGAAAGAACTGTGGCTAAGATCTGATAACTTTGTTGGTGGCTGTAGCAGCACCAATGAGGAAAAGAAGAAAAGAAGGTGGTGACAGGAAGAAAAGAGAAGGAGGAAATGGCATTGACCATGTTAAGATGCTGGTGAACTTTGTGAGAAATAAAGGTACAGATTTTAAACACAGTGTGTCTCATTGTTCCTAAACATTGGTTACGCTTCTAGCAAGAGGTTTGATCTTGGGGGGCTTTTCTTATGTTCTTATGTAGATGCCATAGAATCACAGAATTGGAAGTAGCCTCATGGGCCATCAACTCCAACCTCACCCTACTCGCCACTCAATGAAGGATCTCCAGTTAAGCATTCCCAACAGGTAGCTGTCCAGCCTCTTTTCAAAGATGGTCAGAGGAGACCCCATCATCTCTTTAGGCAATTGGTTTCATTGCCAAGCCACTTTTACTATCAAGAATTTCCTTCTAATATTCAGTCAAAACCTACTGTCCTGTAATACAAAACCATTCAACCTGATTTTACCCCCTGGAACAGCAGAGAATAGGCCTGTCCTCTCTTCTCTGTGACAGCCCGTGAGGTGTTCAAAGAGTACAATCATGTCATTCCCTCAGTCTTCTCTTCACAAAGCTGAACATACCCAGCTCTTTCAACCTCTCCTCATACATTTTGTTCTCCATGCCTCTTGCTATCTTTGTTGCACTTCTCTGAATCTGCTCCAACTTGTCTATATTCTTCTTTTAAACAAAGGCACCCAGAACTGAACAGGGTACTACAGATAAGGCTTGACCCATGCAGAATATAGTGAAACTGTTACTTCCCTTGACTTTGAAAATATGCTTCTGCTGATGCAGGCTAAAATACCAACCATCTTCTTTGCTGCAGCATCACACTGCTGGCTCATGTTGTGATCAACAATAATCACAAAGTCCTTTTCACATGTTGTACTACTGAGCCAGGTATAGTCCATCCTGTACCTGGGCATTATGTTTTTGTGGCTTGACTTTAGAATTTTGCTTTTGTCCCTGTTGAATGAGAGATGCTAAAGTAAGCATAGGATTAGTTGGGTCAACTGCCGTTAGGAAGGTACTCCTATCTTCCAGCAGATTAATTTGCCTTTTCACCAAGTACATCATACCTGATTTTAGTTACCTGTGCTGCAATGTCCTGTTGCTTTGCTGTCTTTGCCCCCTCACAACCCTCCGTTCCCTCTCTTTCTTCAGCAGCTCTCCTCACAGCTCCTGTCATTCTTCTGTCTCCAGTTGGTTTCCTCTCTTGTCTCCCTTGCCTCTATTTCTGTCCATCTCCCACCCTCCTGCACTCATACACACACACACTCTTTTCTGTGGCCCAGCCTGTCAGGAGATGATTTACAGCACCAGCACAAACTTATCCCTGGAGCCGCTGCGCTCTGGACACAGTGTCTCAGAGGCGAGCACAAACATAGCAGAGTTTCAAACAGCAAAAAGCATGTGCAGCGGAGTATAACTACAGCAACAGGTACCTTATTGCTCTGACCCCTCTACCCACTGGTTGGTAACTCATAGACACAGAGTTTGTCATCCAAAAATACCTGAAGGCTTTAATCTTCACAGTTGCAATAAGTACATCTATACACAGGATACACAGATCCACAGGTAGAGGTTTGTGCAGACAGAGATTCAGTATCAGAGATTCAGAGTCAGAGAGAGAGCAAGCATTCCCACTCCTCTTTTATACACACCTGCTTGCTGGTCATCAGTCAGGACCGTTAGCTGATGCAACCCCTTGCCATGATTTCAGCATCATGACTTAGCCCTTACTACAGCTCCCCTAGGGAATGAGTCATAATTTGCCAAGTCATTCCCCAGGTGTTACACATGCTCATCAAATGTATTTTTCACTGGTGCAAATGTCACCGCATTTTTATCCAACACAGCCTTTTGACAACGCATGGCTGGCTGGCTCTGTTTCCCTTCTGCTGTCCTGTCCCCTCAGTTTACTACTGTCTTCCCACACAGCTCATTGCTGCCTCTTTTTCTTCCCCATCTCCCTCAGCCTTGCTTCTCTTTGTGCGAACAGCAGACCAGAGGCAACATATTTCTTCACTCTTCCAGACTAGAGGCAATATACTTGTCACTCTCCCTCTGCACTGGTTCTATACCTCTATTGCTCCCACTCATTCTGTTCAGAAGCCCGACAGCCATGGAAGGTGAACTGCTTACTACTGACTCTGTCGCCTCTGTTCTCTAGCCACTCAGACAGCCTTTCCTCTCCTGCACCTGTATTCCACAAACCCTCTAGTGGTGCCACCTCAGCTTCACAGATAGTCGACTGGCACAGTTCAGCCAGCTCAGCTGTGCTTCGGCCTGGAAGGCCTTGGCCAACTGCTCTGCTTCCTTGGCCATCAACTCCAGCTCCTCCAGGGTTGAGCAGCCCACCGTCATGGCTGCTCACTGAGGCAGCTGCACAGAAACTGGCAGTCAGACCCTCAGCATACTTATCTGGCTAGAGGGAAGAAGCAAAGCAGTTGTCAATGAAATGGAGGCAAACAAAACAATAGTGTTTGCTATTGTGTTACTTTTGTGCCATCCTCAGTGAGTACAGGAACGTATCTCTTTTGAATACAGGGGACTTACTGTATTGTCTGCTTTGATGGTGGCAGCAGTCCTGAGTCTCAGGAAGAGGACTTCCACACTGTGTGACCTTTTTAACTGGAGATGTCAGAGACTGAACCTTGAACTGTAGGCATACAAAGTATGCTATAAATCGATGACACAGAAAATCAAATTAGAACTGGTTAAAAGGGGCCATCAAGCCCTTGATCTATGCATGAGTGAATCAGTCAGTGTAGATTTCTCTCTATTTACATTTCTCCAAATGTCTCTCTGTTTCATCCCATTTCTGAGTTTGCAATATATTTCAGAAAAATCTGCATAAATATTCATACACATTTATTGTGTAAATTTCTCCTTATTCATGAGCATTTTTGGATAATACATTAATTTTCAAGCATTTTTCTTGAATATAATGGATTTTTCTACATTATTTACATTAACATTTAATTTTGCATGCTATTATCTGATATCATGTTTCCCTAATATACGCATTGTAATACACACACACACACACACATATGCATTTTGGTGAGTGTGGGTGTCAATTTTTGGAAAACTGCAAATACTGAAAATAGCAGCAATGGAATTTGTGTGTTGTTTAAAGGGTTATCTGGTGAGTTCACATTAACATACAAATCATATGAATTCCTCTTGTTCCCTGACTGTTGACCCCCAACCTCTGGCACAGAATAAAAGCTTGGAGTTGTTATCTGACTGTCTATGGAAGCAAATACTTAAAACCAGCCTTTCAGCCACTGCACATTTAAGAATAAGATTAAAATCTACTTGAAGAGTCTGGGATCAGCCACCTCCTTTAGTTTTTTCCAGTCTGTGTCACGTTTGTCTCAGCATTCTCATGAGAGATCTCAATGGCTTATCTATTTCCAATTTGCACCAATCAATCTGGTCCCTGAGAGATCAAGAGAATGGTCACACTCCAGAGGGCATCTGACACCTTAGTTCAGGAAGCAGTCAATTACCCCATTCATCATTCCAGAGTCTGCCATTTCGCATTGCTGAGGCACAGCAATGATTATTGAAAGGATGCTCAAATGGCACATAATTGCCTTTTTATTGTCCATCATTCTCCTTTATATTTCCTAGCCAGAGATTCAGAGACATTACTATTTTGCTATCCCAGCTACTATCTCTAAATCATTATTCCTTGTATTGAGTTAGTAACTACAATTTATTTAAGGTTCACTCTTGGGAGACACTGATTATCTATCCAGCAAAATGTTGCTTATTACCTGGCATCTGTGCCCTGCCTTTAGATATCAGATTCATTTTTTTTCCTTGCCAGTTCCTTAACACTAGGAAGCATATAATTTTAAATCAGCATCTTCAACATTAGTTGTGTTCCTGGAGATTATTTTTACCTCCCATTTCTCATACGAAGTTTCAGTTTCCATACTTTATTCACATTTGGCATGAGGATGTAATTTATTCCAACTGGATCCACTTTTGTAATTTCCCATATCCTTTCTATCCACTAGTGTGAAAACTATGGGATTGTTGTTTTTTTCTGTTTGTTTTGCTTTGTTTTACTAATTCGTAATGTGTGCTAATCTCTTTATACCTTTCTAATCTTTTATGAGTCACAAGATCACATACAGGCTACATATAACGTTTCTTATTAAGCGCATAGGAAGAGCAATGCTATCTACAGCAATATCTTTTTCTTCATAGGAAAGTTTTTTGAAGGTATTGATGCCCCATCTGATAGTGGATGCTAAACAGGATCTTCCCTAGTTATTACTTGGATAGGACACCACCAAGAAATACCAGGCGCTGTAGGTTATATTTCAGAGGAAGGAAACGGCAAAACCATCTCTGAGAACTCCTTGCCTAAGCAACCCTATGAAATACATAGGGTCACCAAAAGTGAGCCAGTGACCTGAACACACATACACACACATTATGAATATGAGCACACTCCAATTTATTTCCCCTAGTTATTGACATTAAGAAGCAATATTGTTATTTCATAATAGAATCACACAGCTAATATGACTAGCTAATAGGACAGCTAAATCCTTCATGAACCCATCCAGGTTGGTGTGTATCTCTATTCCGTAGAAGTCAGTTCTCCAGTTTAACTATGCACTGCCTGACATTGAATCTAAAATGAACAAATCTGAATTTAATGGTCTACAGATTCACTTTTTCACATCACATTAACATCCAAGAATAACTTTTAAGAGAGATGCAGGTGAGAAGTGCAAAAAGCATGCACATGAGTCATCTGTACATCACTTAACCCATTTTGGAATAACATGCAACTGATCTCGCATTTTTGTTCATTTTCTAGTGGATTTGTAACACAGCTGTCTTCTGGGGGACCTCCTCACTACTCAGGTATAGTGCTGTAGTCCACTTTAGCTGCTATGGCAAAATCCTATGGAATCCTAGAGTTTCTAGTTTACTACAAGAACTTATTGGCAGAGAATTCTAAACAGTTGTGTCCCTTCAAGTTGTTCCCAATTTTTGGTGGCCTTAGATGAATCTATCAGAGGGATTTCTGGGGCTGAGAGTGTGTGACACACCCAAGGTCATGTCACAGGTTTCCATGGCCAAGCAGGCAACTGATGCCTGGTCTCCAGGATTGTAGTGCAGTGCTGAAACCACTACGCTATACTGGGTCTCTCCATTAACAGCAAAGTACAGATCTAATAGAAAGTTTTCATGGCAATTAAAGTAGACAATTGTTCAATAATTGTGTAATATGATAATGTCCCTGGGAAATGTTTATGCACGTGCAGATATGTGCAAGGCTGCACTTATTTTTTTTGTGTGTGGGGGGGAGTAATTTATATTCCACCCTCTTCCTGACATGAGCCATAAGGCAGATAGGTTAAAATAAGATACAGCTAAAAATCTGATGATAAAATGTTTGTGTGTATGTATGTGAGAGAGAGAAGGAGAAAGAGAAGGAGGAAAGGAGAAGAGATTACTGAATGTGAACTACATTATACAAAGCACTTTTCCTGTTGCAGGGCTTTGTATCTTTGAATGTGCTTTCAGGGTAGCACATCAAGTTTGAGTGGCAACAGGGATTGCTATTAATAAATAAAAAGGGATACCATGTCACATAGAACTTGCCATATTTCCTGACATCTGTCATTCTACCAAATTTTCCATAAAAGCAACATTGCTTACAACACCATGCCATTTCTTAAGGAAAAAGGCTGGACCACAGTTTTTCCAGTGTTATGCAACATTTAAACATCTTGTAAGTATCAAGAAGATCATCTGGTCTTTAAGAAGAAAAACTTGTTGCTTATAAGCAAATAAACATATTGTAAAAAAATTAAAGGAGGGATTCACTTGACTTGCAGGTAAGATGGGAAGTTGAGAGATCCAGATTCTTTAGGTATGCCTATTCCTGTTACTGACTGGCCTCTTCTCTCACACTACCTGAATGCGACAACTAGGCAACAACAGCAAAGTATTGCAACCACGAAAAATTCCACATCATCCAATGACTTAAAGAGCAAAAAGCTCCTTTCCCCAGATGCTACTACGCAGACTCTGTTTCATGATAAAGCTGCCTGTGTAATCAAATACAAATAGCTGAGACTCTGACTGCAAATTATAACCAAGGAGGTTTACTCCTATGGATTAGCTGTAGCTTCTTCAACATAAAGTCTGTACTGAGCTAATGATGCAAAAACATGGCACCAAGCTTCACTGTGCACAAATCCTTGTTATTTCAGGGTAACAAGAAAGCACAGTTGTGTGACTGTTCCCAGTTGCAGGGACAACAAACGGCTCAGAGTGTGCTGGCTTTGGAGTGCTTCCAACTACTTTTCATTCTAAATACAATTGGGCCTCCACATTCACTAGTGTTACAGGCACAGGGCCCCTGCAAAAGCAGAAAAAACACAAATACCAAAATGTGGGTGTGTGTGAGTGTGGGTGTGTTTGTGTGGGAAGGGTGCCAAGGCATGGTGGTGATAGCGGGCACCCCGGTTCCAAACTAGGTCAAGGAAAGGACAAGGAAAGGGGGTAGGTCAGCATGGTGTCCCTGTACTTCTTCTTTCTAGCCCATCCCTATGCTTGGGGGGGGGGCATCAGGAGAAAGTTTGTGATGCTTGGAAATCAGGATACAATTCATCCTTAGCTGACCACCCGGCAGCTGGTGGAAGAGAAGTAGGAGCAGAAGCAGGTTTTTAAGGGGCTGCACAACCTGATCAGACCCAGCAAGAGAAAAGGTTCCCCTAGAAAAGAAGCACTCAGCGGTCAGGAGTTGGAGAAACTCACAAATAATCAAATCTATGAAAATTAAACTTGCAAATGTGGAGGGCCAACTGTGGTATCTGGGTCAAAAGGGAAGAATGGTAGATCAATGACCCAGATGTCCAAAAACCATTGAACCATTACATGCACAGAGACTAAAGGACTATCCTCTGGGATAGAAGTTTAGACACGTGATGCCTCAGGAAGTGCCACTAATTAGTTGGCCTATGTTCTACAGTTTTCGTCAAAATCACTATTTTCGAATGACAAATTACAATGTTAAGTCTTTAGCATTATTCAAGCAGACTAATTTAACAAAATGCCTCAGCAGTCTTAGAACACTAATTTAAAGCAGTTTAACCCTTAGTTCTTAGATACTTAGAATATGTCTGCTGCATAGAGTTGACAGGTCAGGATTATCTGAGACCAGGGACCTTTCACACTACTTAACTATAGCATTACTATGCCACTTTAACTGCCATGGCAACTTTCTATGAAATCCCAGGTTGTACAGTTTAGGAAGAGGTGTTCTGAATCTTTGCTGGAGAGTTCTGCTGCTTTCCCAAAGTACAAATCCCAGGATTCCATAAGGTGCAGCCATGGCCGTTAAAATGGAATCAGAATGCCATAATTGCATAGTGTGAAAGGGTCCTTAAGGATGATCTCCTGTGATGTTACACAGAGTGGACCCTGGTGATGTTAGAACATTGATATTACAATGGGAAGCTATTGGCAATGTTATTAAGCGTGATAAATTAAGCATTCACCACAGTTCTGCAGTATATACCATTCAAGTGAAAAACACAAATTCTAAGTAATGAGAAAAATAAATATATATACACATATACTATTCAAGGCAGTGCTCTCACCCTGAGATTCCTCCCCCTTACACTGACAACAAAAAAGAAGTCAAAACCTTACTTGAACTGCTCCATCAGGTGCTATCACAGCAGCTAAGTGAATGACAGCCAAATGGGTTGCTATACCTTTGCCTGCTCACTAAGACAATGAGTTAAAAAAAAATTATCCTCCGTTGCATGACACTCTGATCTTATTCGTCAGAATCCTCTATCATGGTCCACATTAGATAACTTTTATAAGTACTTAGCTATGTAGCCAAGGTGCTAAGAAACTTTGTGAAGATGTGTAATGGGACACCAGCAAGAATGTCCCAATGCACATCAGCACCGCCTGGCTGGCATCCCAGTGCACAATGGGACCATTGTTCATCAGTCACTTAGCTGGCTCCCCTATGTAGTAATGGAAGAGCACCCTTTTAAAGGATAGAAATGTTATGGAACTGCTCAGTTCTAATTCTCACAGACATGAGTCCATTTATGAGGCTGGAGGACCCCTGCAGGATTCCAGCCGTTGGCACCAGGCTAGATTTCATTTTAGTGAACATGATAATAGTATATAAAATAGAATTTGGAAAGTTGCACCTCTGTGTTAATTCTGATAGCTCAAGTTATTTTTCTCATTCCTAATGGTTGACTCATTTTGATCCTCAAAATTTGAGGCAGTGTGTGGGAAGTGAGAGGACAGGGAACAATCAGCATATCAGTTTACACAGACAAGTGCATAGCATTCAATCCCTGAAGGAGGCAGCTAATTTTAAAGGACCTCTACAGAGTTAGTATGAGAAGAAAACACATAAAAGACAACCCTCATATATTATTTCCACAAATTTTGGAGGATGAATTCCATTCAAAATAACGTAAAGAACCTGAGACTGATCTATTTTTACTCCACTCTTTCCACCTCCTTGCCTCTGCTCTTTGACAGCTTTGTCCATTCCACATATTAATGCATAATTTGGCATATGATGTCAGGCAAACATCAGATCCTACTGTTTATAGCAAAAATAATTTGCCCCAGATTTTGTTTGAATTTTTTTTTTAATGCCAAGGACCACACAATGGCTTTCTCAAAGTTATTTAACCACCCCCACAGCCGCCACTTTTGGTATGCATTTAATTCTAACTTTTCAATAGTGCCTTGATGCAAAGTGCCTTCATAACTTGTCTTATTTGGATACTGGATGCTGTTAGTTCACAAGTCAGAACCTGGAAAATGTACATTTTAGATGTCAGCTTCCAGGATACAGGGATAATGATGGCAAGGGGATTCTGGAAGACGTAGTCCAAACAGGTCATTTTCCCAAGCCCTCATGAAAGTTAGGCATAGCTAAGGCACAGTGAGGGAGAAATGAAGCCAGACTCCTGTGCTTGTCCAGAGTATGGCTCTGATATGATAATAACTATAATGCCAATAGGGGCACTCTTGTCCCTGAAATCCCAACAATGGCTGAATGGTTTAATGATCTATAGATTGATGACTATAGTGGAGACGGACAAATTTTCAGCTAAATTAAAAGGAAATACTGAAGAAGAGTTTGCTTTGGAATGGAGATCTCTAATGAACTATTTAAAAGCAGAGCGTTCCAAACTTTTCATGTTGGTGACACACTTTTTTAGACATGCATCATTCTGCAACACAGTAATTCAGTTTTACTAGCACACTGGAGGTTAAACTAACCCCCTATAAGAGATACAGACACATATATAAATTGTTATAGAAAAATGTATGAGGACACAACGTATCTCATGAAAACCTTTCATACATTTTAAAAAATAAATGATTTATAAATAATAACATACATTTCCAAAATTGTAGGCGACACACCTACACACTTCAGGCAATACACTAATGTATCATGGCACACCATTTGGAAAGCCCTAATTTAGGGGAAAATGAGGATGAATTGATGATTTCAGGATTTTGAACTTGCATGTGGCTGTTCCTTTCTAATTTTTAGCTTTATTGTTTACATGAGAGAGATATTACAAAAATTAAACATGGCTATAGGCTGTTGCTATTTTAATATTTTTAATATAGGTATGGGTTGTTCAATAGATTTAAATAGATTCCTTGGGAATGAATGGTTTATAGAATTAATTACTTATACTTTGTATTGACTAACAATGGTGATATATAGCATGAAAGGGAAATTTCAGAAATTTAGAATGTAAAATAGTTTAACCTTAGTTATTGGATAAAATTTTTGAAATAGAAATTTAATGTGCAACAAATTTAATAATAATATGAAGTAATGACTTCAGGTTAAGCACACTTATATATCAGGAGCTGTTTGCAGTAAGGGCGGGAACCATTTTAAAATTAGTTGTGAGGTTTTTATTTTATCTCTTTGTTTAATTTAGTTAAGTTTTGTTAGTTTAGTTTAAATATGTTTCAATTTGTGTTTAATTATTTTAATGCGAGGTGTAATTTTTAGTATAGTTATGGTTTTCTTTCTTTCCTTTTGGATTTACAGGATGTATTGTTTGGGTTGGTATTTATGTTTTTGTGTTTATGTTTGAAATTTTCTAAAATTCTTAATAACAAAAAAAGAAGAAGAACCCTGTTTTCAGCCCGCTAGGGATGAGTTTTCACAGGTTCACTGTGGCCATAAGTGGACTGAAGTGAGACAGCTGGGCATCCTTGTTGAGCTCAGACCTTCCATGGTGCCCTCAGATATCCTCAGTTCATTTTCAGCACAAGGAGTCCACTGCTCTTCCATTCTTAGAGACAGTGCATTTTTTGGTCAAATTACGGCATCTACATTGTGATTACATAGCTGTTCCATTCTTTGCAGTGAAGCATTCTGCTTACCCTATGGTAAGTTAAATATTTGGTTGCCTGTCTCTGCTCTAATGCAATGCCAGGTAAATATACATGGTTAATTTCTTTCATATGTTTTGTTTTGTTACATTTAATTTGGAGAGGAGAGGAGGATGCTAGAAAGCGAAAAGCAATTGTAGGACATGTGAGCCAGAGAGTTGACACCAACTGACCTTGAATTTTAAAATTAGACCAATAAAACATTGAGCGCAGGAAACAGGTAGGAAATCACAGCATGTATTCTTCTTTTTCCAATATAAAGAGACTGAGGTGTGTGCGTACACAACAAATAAGAGAATTGGAAGAGATACCTATCTTCCTGGATGGCTGTACATGAGTAGCCTGGCACAGCTACCATAGTCAGAGTGAGATTTATAATGAATTGCTCATTATATTTTCAGACTCCTGAAAGAATACCATTGATTTCTTTTTAAAATGTGAGTGGAAAATGCCTCCAAAACTCTGCATTGCCTTGCTACTGTTCATTAAAAAGAAGCCAAAGCAAACAATGAGGGATTGTTTCGTCTTTAAAACAACTGTAATCAGCAGAACAGAGGGAGGAGAGAAACACATTTCATCATTAATAATTTAATTTTCAAAGATTCCCTCTTCTGATGGGGTGCCATACCATTTAATAGTTTATACTAAATGTATAAAACAGAGAGAAAATGAAAACAGACAGAAACAAATGAGCAAGTATAGTCTCAAAGAAACGGGTAAAGGAATTGTAGGAGAGAGGAAATGCACATACAGCCTGCTGATTAAAGATCAGAATACAAAATGATCAGTGTTTGATGCTTGCATGATTGGGGTAAGTCCTACTGGACTGAGTAGGACTTTTCCGAAGTAAATATGGACAGGGTAGCACTGGGAGAGAGGCTTAGTTAACCCCACTGCCCTTAAAATGCTTGAAAGATTTTTTTGGATTTCAGGATACAAGACACCTATTGTCAGGCAAGAATATTCTCATGCTGAAAGAACTGTGAAGGAATCCAGGGCAGTTCACCTATGTAAAATCATAGAATCTTGAAGCTGAATGGTACTGCACAGGCAATCTAATCCAACTTCTTGCCATGCAGGAATACACCGCTAAAGCAATCCTGAAACATGACCATCCAACTTCTGTTTAAAAACCTTCAGAGAAGGAGCGTCCAGTATGCTCTGTGGCAGTCTATTTCACTGTTGAACAGCTTTTACTATAAGGATGTTCTTCCTATTGTTTAAGTGGAGTCTCTTTTGCAATTTGCAGCCTACAAAATAAAGCTGGAGGGTAGGCAGACAACGGGTGATCTCATCTCATACTTTAGGCTCAGCTGTCTCTGCTCTAAATCACGAGAAACCAGAGGAGTTTTAATGAAGAATTTGTTGGGAAATTTAAGAGGTAGCACCAGAATGTTCAACAGAGTAATCAAACTGACAAGCAGAAGATGAGTAACAACCAGCCCCATGGATATTCATACACACAAGAGCTAGCAAAGAAAAGAAACAAGCTTGATCTTCTTTGTAAAATATATAAAAGTAGCTTTTCTTACTTGTTGTTGTTGTTGTTGTTGTTGTTGTGTGCCTTCAAGTCATTTCTGACTTATGGCGACCCTAAGGCAAACCTATCACAGGGTTTTCTGGGGCTGAGAGTGTGTGATGTACCCAGAGGCCAAGCAGAGAATGAAACCCAGGTCTCCAGGGTTGTAGTACTGTGCTCAAACCACTACACCAGACTGCCTCTTACTTACAAATTACTTATGCATAATCAAAAAATGGTCTAATGGAAGAGAGAGGAAGATGAGGGGGAAAATGACTGGAGATCAGAATGAACCAAGAAGAAAATGAGTGTGGTAAAACAAACAAACTGGAAGTTACCATAAATATAGACTGTATCTAAACTCCTGAAGAGTAACATGCAAAGCGGGAATTAGTGAAAACACACATGCTAAAGTTGCTGACTTTAACAGTCATTAAAAAGATTGCTTGAAAATGTTGACATGGGAAGCATCATTTAAAGAGAATGTGATCACCAAGCAACCTGTTCTGCCTCTGTGCTTGAAACCAAAGGTAAAGATTTTGTCACCACAAAAGAAAAAGAAAAAAAAAACTATTTGTGAGGGCTATGGAACTCCTTTCCAGTAGAGACCCAGTTCTGACATTCAGGTGCTAGTGAAAATTTATTTTTCTGGCCTTTCACAGATGCCAAATGTTTTATTTATGTTGTTGATGGTTTCATTAAATGTGATTTTACAATAGTGAATAAATGTCTTTTTAAGTAAGAGTTAAAGCTGCAAAAATGTGGTAGACTTATCCTTCAATATCCTCCCCACAAGCCCCCACTCCTTCCAGACTAAGGCCCTTTCCACACAATGCACCCAATATGCCATGGGGACGAGAGAAGGACAGGGACAGGATGACACTTATGCATGACGTCATCCCAGACCCGTTTTTCTCACATCCCTAGGCAATGCAATCATGCCACAAATCAGTGACAGGCTTTCCCCATCAATGACCAGCAATTCCACCACCCTCCCCCCGCGTGCCCACATTTCCCTTTGCTGTGGAGGTCCTGGAAGTGTAATGGCTGCACTTCCTGCCCCAGGGCAGCCTGGGACAGTACCCAGCTGTGCTGTGGAAGTAAAAAGCATGGCTATCATGCTTCCTGGTTCCCACAGGCAGCTGGTGTAGAGAGGAACACTCCATTGCACTCCTCTCCTGGGAGAACCGCTGCTACCATCATCACCTGATGCTGCCAGAACAAAGGTAAGCTGGAGAAAGGTCCTAAATTTCAGCTGGAAACGAAACTGTAAGTGCCATTCCGTCACTGACAGCTTAGTTGAAATGTCTTCCTACAGCCCACCAAAAGGGTGCAGAGGTGAAAATTTGGTCCTTGCCCCCATACAGCTGTCTAATTGTGGTAGTAAGGGTCGGCTGTTTGCTTTGCTAATAGCAAGTCCTAAGAATGAGTGCATCACTACAGCCGTTCCACTTAAGTGTCATTCAGCTGCTGATAGTAAGAAGCATTTTGTTTCTGATACTGGAAGTAATATCTAGCCATCGTTTAGTTATTTATTTTTATAAATTAAAACATTTTTACCCTGATATATATCCGCATCTTGCCATTTTCTGTTGTGGTAAAGTGCCCAACTTAAATGGTCCCCTCCACACCCAGCCAGCTGCCTGCAGAAGGGTAGCACAAAGAACACAATCTTTCCTTCCATAGTGCAGCTGGACACTTCCAGTGCTTCACTGGGAAAGGAATCATTTTGATTGCACTTCCACCATTTCTGCATGACCGCTGGCAACAGGCGCATCTCTTGATTGTGACAGGGGGAGACATGTTGGCAATGGGACCGCAATGACATTGTAGGAAAGCATAACTCATGGACCAGCAGCAATGTGTCCCCATCGCGGATGTCATGTGTAAATGGCCATTGACTTCTCTCTTTCTTTCTTTCCTTCTCTCTTTCTTTCTTATATTTATAAGCCACTTTTCTCCAAGCGTGGACCCAAGGCAGCTAATAACATATTAAACATAATTAATGTGTTAAAAGAGAATTAAAATATTATAATAGTTTAGCACTACATACATTAGTACTGGAAAGAACTCAATGAGGTCTAAAGCCAAGTTTTTATTTGGGCCCTAAATGAAAGGAGTGTTGGCACCAATTGTGTCCTCAATAGGAGGATATTCCATAATTGGGGTGCCATGGCTGAGAAAGTCGTCTCCCATGTTTCCACACTGCGTATGGATTCATTGGTGGGATTCAGAGGAGCCCTCTCCCCACAGACCCCAATCCATCATGACTAGTAGAAGATGATAGCCTCAAATGCTGTAAGAAGAAGCTTGAAAATAATTCTCTTTCCTTTTCAGTCTTCTGCTGTATCTATTATTTGAAAGCCTACTGATTTTGTATTGAGCCAGGTCTACCAAGAGGCAGGGTAAAGTGATTTTGTTAGGGGCACCAGTTTATGTTCTGCTTTTGCTGTTTCTCCCAGGGATGAGGAAGAAGCCAGGTCTGAGGAATTTATTTTCCTCCGGTGCCAAAATGACTTGACCTATTTGGCTACTATACAGCTTGACTCCTACTCTCTCTCCCTCCCCACCACCCTGTTGCTATTTTTTGCTCTTCCTCAGGCAGCAAAATTATCTTAAGCTGGTTCTGGAAGCCCCAGTTTGCTAAAATGGGCCATCTTGCATGACTTTCCCTGCCCTTATTTGTATTTAGCAAGTGAGAACAATGCCACTGAGCCAAAAGAGCTTTTTAAAATCTCTCTCATGGAAACAAGAAATAAGAACTGGGAATGTTTAATGGGCACACTGCATGTATTTTTTAAAAAAAGAAAAAAAAACCCTACAATTTTAACTATGCGCTGGGGGGCTAGTACATGGGCCAAAGCACAGAACAACGTGATACAAGAGAAAACAGAGCCGCACTACGTCTTGTCTACAAGTTTAACACAGACCTCAGTCCCAGGGGCATTTGAATATCTTGATAAAAACAATAAATAAAAAAAAGAGAGAAAAGGGAAAAATGTAATAAACTATAATGGAAAACATGTTTCTGTTCTATTGCCAAGAGGGATTACAATATTATTCTATGTACTTTGCCAAATGGAAAGAAGAGACGGGCAAGTAGAGAGGGTGGAAAGGACCAAGAAAACAAACTTCCATTTGTTTTTCTATCTTAAAATATAAAGAGATCTTGGGGGAAGAACTGATTTGATATGAAGAAAGAAAGCTTTCATGTAGTGGCTTCATCAAATGCCAGAAAACCTCACACTCCTGGCATATACATCTAGATTGCAGACACTTGTTTTTAAAAAAGGAAGAAAGAAAAGAAATAAGGGAGGGGACCGTTCATATGTGATTGTTAAACTAGAAAACAACTTGAAGACAGCACTTTTTTGACACTTACTTTAGATGCTGAAAGATTGTTAGAAAGCTGCCTGCTTTCCACATCCTTTGTAGTAAAATCCCTGCAAATCCAAGATATGCTTTTAATAAATGCACTAGAACTGATCAATTAGAGGAATGGAACTCAAAATAGAATTTGGAAAAAATGTGCAACTCACATCTGAAATACATGTTAGGGCTGCAGTAAATCCAAAAGCCTTGTCTTATATGCATTTTAAAAATATCATCCAGTATAAGGTTGGCTTCAGCATCTCATGTTCTTATAGGAGGACAGCTCTTATTCAAAGTATTTAAGTGGAGGAAAAGGCCAACAGATAAGAAGGAGAGCCCCAAAAGTCTCAGGTTCAGGTCCTGGCATCTCTAGGAATAGAGACAGAAACATGTCTGCTCTAATAAAGTGGACAGCTGTTGATTGTCAATGGAGAGGAGGGCTATGAAGAGTTGTTGAACCACATGAATAATTAATTCATTTGCAACACGAGTCAGGTTGGGGTCCAACCCAAAGTGGGCAGAATGTGCAGCACTGCAAGATTGTACAGATCTTTGTCTCTTCTACCCTGTCTATTCTCTACCTCATTTTTGTACACAAACAACACAAACTAGAAGTCTTTCCAGAGGGGTGGCCCAAAGAATGAGAGCAGACCCATGACATCCAAAGATCCAGGTGGTACTGAAACCCTTACACAGTAGGCTCCTACCCTGATATAGACAAAACTGAGCTGGACAGATTAATAGCCTAAGCTAGCAGAAGTTAGCTTCATGTACCAGATATTTAATCATCAGTAGAATATCTGCATTGCACAATTAAGCAGTCTAATACAGCTTTAACCACCATGGCTCCACTGGAGAGAATGCTGGGAAGCAACTGGGGCAAAGGTAACTAAAGTCGCATAGGCAGAAGACTGGGAACAAGTCCAACCAAACATGCACTAGCAGTAATTTTAAGCCCTAAACCTTAAGCCACAGCAGATTGAGCATAAAAATCTGCCCCCAATGGCATCTCCAAAAAGCCATCAAGCAGAACTGTATCACATGGCTAGGGGTCTTTTACAACTTGTCCCACAGGAGAATTCAGATGATTTGATAGCGCACTGTGAAAAATTTGCTCAATGCTTCACAGAAACAATTGCTCAGATTCATTTTGATTTGGATGCTATACTTGATACCAATCTGTTAGATGTAATTCTAGCCACTGCTTTTCTAGTCATAATGGATTTTTTTTTCCATTTGTGCAGCCTAAAGATATAGACAAGATCCTTGGAGAGATGAGAACCACCACATGTGTTCTACATCCTTGCTCATTAAAGAGGCCAGAGGGAGAGTGGCTGAGCAGGTAAAGGGAGTGGTCAATAACTTAACTACAGCAAGAAAGCTTCCCAGCAAGCCTGAAAAGAAGGTGGTTGTAAGGCCCTTGCTAAGAAGTTTTCATTGGATTTCACCATATTAGATAACTATCAACTAATCTCCAATACTCTGTTGTTACCCTGTGAACTGGGGGTCCCGGGAGGGACACCAAAATGTGCTCAACTAAAGGTGGGGAAAATTAGCTCAGTGCACTGCTTAACGTTACGAGAGGCAGGGTAACATAGCGAGATCTTGAACCCTATGTCTACGGGGTCGGGTCGAGTCAAGGAGAACACAGAAGTTGAAATAATAAATGATGTTTATTAAATACAAGCAAAACAGTGTATGCGACACACTTCATACAAGATAACTAAAGAAAATAAAGGTTGGAGTGGTATAGAGGGATTTTTAGAGGGATTGCTGGTTTAGGTGATACTTCAGGTGTCCTGAAGCCCAGAAAAATGGAGAGCGAGGCTGGGGTGCGATGTAGCTCAGCACGTGGAGCTGAGGGGAGGCTCGCCAAGCAAAGCGGCAGCAAGGCGGGATGAAATTCGGGAGCGTTCCAAGGAAGGTCTCGGAATCAAGGGTTTTTATAAGAGAATTGTGACTGCAGGCTATGCCGTACTTGGGGGAAAACAATAGATTTGGAGTTGGAGACAAAGCCTCCGAAAGGTGAGAATCTGAATGATTGAGCTATCGTAGCCGTTCTCAATAGAGTAGCCGGTATGCAAACGCAGAGTACTTGGGTATTGTATAGTTTACCCATCAAGCTGCCATCGCTGGGCAGAGGCTCTTTTGTAAGTGGCGTGCATACTTAATTAGAGTACTTGCCTGGAGGTCTCCTAAAGCAGTGAGTCAGCTGTTTCTGGCCTGCCTGTATTGTAGTTTGAATATTACGGCTATTAATGGCTGAGCTTGTTTACGTGCTTGTCCGGTGGCCTCGCAAGCACGTGGAGAGAAGTGAAGCCGAATTGCAATATCAAGGGATATCTTTAATATCCCCAAAGCTTGGACTAGCCAGGCAGTAACACTGTTTTTGGCATAGTACTGGAGCATGTTGTAAACTTTATTACATTAATCCCAACAGAATGTAACTATGGTATGCACCACCGTGGCTGGATCCCACCTCTCCACAAATGGGTGCAGTTGGAGCACAAACTTCAGCATGCAAAAGCTGAATCTATGGCCATTTCCACACTACATTGTTTTGTGCTATTATTCCACTTTCAACATCCTGTGGAATTCTGGGGTTTTTTAATTTACTGAGGCCAAAGAGCTCTCTGGCTTAGAATTCTAAATACCCCTCCCTAAACTGCAAACCCCAGGATTCCATAGGATGTAGAAAGTGGAATAATAGCACTATAACAGCTTAGCACAGAAATGGCCTAGGAGAATGACAAAACTGCAAACCTGCATCTTCAAGGAGCAAGTGTAACCCCATCTTTTACAGGCTGAATCTCTATTCCCTTATATGACTTTGGACCAAGAGCACCTTTTTTTGTCTGGATTAAATGTTTGACCATGGTAACACATGCCTTAGTTGCATCCTGTTTAGTTTACTGTAATGTGCTCTGTGTGGGACTGCCTTTGAAAAAGGACTGAGAGACTTCAGTTGGCCCAAAAAGCTGCAGTCAGACTACTGATTGGGGCAAGGTATAGAGGGTGTATGATTTCCTTGTTACCACATTTCCATTCTCAGACACAATTCAAAGCACTGGTTCTGACCTAGGAAGACTTATACAGCTCAAGTCCAGGTTATCTGAACGGCTGTGTCTCCTCATAAGGAACTGCTCAGGCTCTATTCTGGGGATTCCTTGGTTCCCTCACTTTCACATGCATGTCAAGTGGTAATATAGGAGAAGGCTTTCTTGGCTTCTGGGCTTTGAACTCCCTCCTCAAAGAGGCTAGGGTGGTTCTCTTCTTGCTATTGTTCCATCCACAAGGGAAAGCTTTTATATTTTGACTGACTTCTAGGATCTGACTGGAAAGGCTTCTCTACTAGAGAATTCTAATGTGCTCTCTTGAACTACAATATTCATTTAGAGTTCTCTAGAAAAAAATGAGTACCTTACCCAACTACAAATCCCAGCAGCCATGGAAGTGAAAGAGGTGCAAAAGTGTTGTAACTGTGTAATATGCAGACACCTACATCTGCCAAATATGCTACACTTGTAGGTCTATTACTTGATGCATACCTATACTCTCTCCCTTCTCCAAAAAAATCCCTGGGCATGTCCATCATGTGGACATAGAATTTAAAAAATGATCCTCTTCTTTGTCCAGACTTGAGCTAAAATCCCTGTGTGAGAGTTTTGCATAGAGTTATCCGACTGTATTGTTTGGCTTTCACAAGCTACTTGTGTAGCCTTATTCTTGCACAATGAACATGATGGCTTCTAAATCAGGTTGTGATGCTAACATTAGAATGGTTTTCATAGAAGACTTCACACAGGAGTGCATTACACATTTTTGCAACAACTTTGGAGGCGGTCCTGATTAAAGTTCCAAGAAAACATTCTTTTGCTTTTCTTTTCTCTCTCCACACTTTCCCACACAATTATCTAGTGAGTGATGTGCCAAAATCTATGCAATGAAATGGGTAGCAAAGTAAACAGTACTTTACTGATGAAATCCAGGGAAGAAAGAAAGAAGGAAAGCATGAAAGAAAGAAAGAGGAAAAATATGTGGTTACCTTTGAAACTCACATTGTGGTGCTCAAAGCCTTAATCTACATATGCAGCATTAAATAACGGCTTTTTCACATCTGTGCCAAAATCTAGTCACGCTAACTACATATGTTCTGTATGCATTACATAAGGGAGAAAACTATTACTCTTTAAAGTGATTGTTTAACTGAATCCATAATTCTGGTGTTCATCCCTAACAGTTGGTCATTGCTCTGACTTGCAACTGCCTTAACACCTGAATTTGAGATATGCTTCCATTGCCTGTGGTGGCATGGCTTGTCAGAAATTACCAACCACCAGCAACAGGTCTCATAACAGATAGAGGAAACATGTATTAACTAGCACCACCACCATTTCCTCCTCCTCTTCCTCCTTCTTCTGAGAATTCAAGATGACTCCAGTTTATGATAACCTTGTTGTAGGGTTTTCTTGACAAGATTTATTAAAATAAGGTTTGCCATTGTCACCTTTTAGGCTGAGTTCCACTGGCTTCCAGTCCATTTTTAGGCACAATTCAAAGTGATGCCAATGACTTGTATAGTCTTACATGACTTGGGACCAAGCTATTTGAAAGGTGGTATTCTCCCTTATGAATCTGCTCTTGCTTTCAGATCTTCTGGGGATGCCCTTCTCTCTGTCCCTCTATCTTCTCAGGTACTCCAGGTGAGAACATGAGAGAGAGCCTTGTCAATTGTTGCTGTCAGGCTTTAGAACTCCCTTCCTAAAGAATGGCATTCTCTCTGCTTTCCTTCCATAGGCAGGTGAGGACATTTATATTCCAGAAGAGCTTTGAAAAATATTATTTGTGGGTGGGTGGGTGGGTCCTTTTCACCTATGTGTGGCAGTACTAAATGTAGAGAGGACTCCAGTTAAAGATAAACAAAGTATTTTATTTGAACTGAAAACATACAAGAAATCAGACATTCTTAAGACCCATAAAAGGCTATCAGAAAGTGAGGCAAGAAAAGTTGGATAGAGAGAGATTGGGAGTGGAAAGGGTGATACCAGTCGTGGAGAAGGGGTCACAGTGGAGGTACTCAGACAGCATCTGAGAGTAGCATGGAAGAACTACAGATTACATACTACAATTGCCTGGGGTTGAAGCTAGAGTTTTATACCCTATTTCATCCTGCAGGGGTGCACTGACAAATGGCTTTCCCATGGTACTGACAATGGGGTCCAGAATGGGCTGATTGCTTAACTCTGGAGTGATAAAACATTGATGGAACTCATGTCAATCTCTTAATGTTCAGTCAGGTAGATTGTATAGGGAATATCTCCCATAGGGTGAGATCGAGGGATGGTCTCTGATTTCTCACCAAACTCAGCAGTTTGTATTCAACCTGAAGCTGTGGGGGGATTAGTACAAACCCATCAGCATCAGGTTTTATGCATAATCCTATCTAAACATTCATGATCCCGAACACTTCTTCAGCCAGCGTGCCCCTGATCATGTTCTCTGGTCATGAATAAGTCCAATTTATGAAAATCACATATCTCGTAGGAGAGGTGGTAGGGTATGGTAAACAGTATTTTAAAGATAATCTCAGTTGATTTCAAAAGTACTTAAGATCATTTTGAGCATTAACAGCTGCTGAGCCAGAATACACAAGGTCACTGACTCACAATAGGGAAGCAGGTATGTTTTCCACTGTGGAGACAATGAATTGTTGTCAGAACCAGAACTGAGAAATGGGGAAGTTGCTTTGGTTAGAGCAGCTCTGATGATTAAGCAGCATCAATATATACCAAGTTTCTGGCTTCAGGGTAGCTACAGATGTTCAGGTCTCAGCTTTCTCTGAGTGCTGCAGTCTATCCTGAGCTGCAGAGAATAAACAGCTTGTAATCTAGAGCAGAACTGCCTGGGGTAACTGTGTCTAGCACTAACAAATTGTCGGGAGATAACTTCCTACACATCTTAAAGAAAACAATTTAAAAATAGCAGAATTATATTTCTACCCATTGACCTTCTCAAAATGACAAAGGCAACTAATTATACAAGAAACACAAGCATTTGCAGTTAGCAGGCAACAGGATTGTGTATTCAGTCAATAACCTTGGGAAGACAAACATTTCCAGTGATCCTCCAAATCTAAAGTTATTGGAGGGCGGAGATAATAATGGAAGAGGAGGGAGAGAAGTTGTTTCAGATTGCTGTTGGCGTCCTGGTGCTGAGCTCTGTATATTCAATGCCTTTAAGTCAGCGGCTCAGCAGCTAATATATTTTGTGTGCTGCTAATAATCCCTTGTTTAGGGCTGTTTACAAAGAAGGAGTGCAGCCCAATGCTTTCTAATTTTTGTCATTGTTGTTGTTTTCTTCTAGCAGTGGAAGTTTCCACAACTGAGTACAGCATCAGTTTTGTGTGTACATGAATGTTCTGCTGTCCTGCCTAAGAGTGAGCACTTCCCAGAAAATCTCCTTGTTCTACCTATGAAACAGCTACATTTTCGCAAGTGCAAGCACATCCATTCCTCCTCCAGATAGAATCGGCTTTGCTGTTGTGTGCCTTCAAGTGATTTCTGACCTATGGCTACTCGAAGGTGAACCTATTATGGGGCTTTCTTGACAAGATTTTGTTCAGAGGAGGTTTGCATGACGCAATCATGATGAATCTTCAGGAATATTGAACATTGCTGCTTTCTGTTCATAGTGGTGACTAATCTTAAAGGCCCCACATTTGAGGATGTGGGTCATAGCATCTAGAATTATGTTCCTAAGACTATCTGCAATAGGAGACATAAGTAATGAAGTGACACTGTCCATTCCCCTCTCCTTGCAAGTATGGGAGAAGCAGAACTTTGAAGTGCAATATAAGTGTCAAATGAATAAATGAAAAATAAATCATTTGATGGCCAACCATGAAAGGATAAGACCAGACACAGAAAATTGGGTTAAATAAGGGCCATTTTATTTAATCTAACATATTTAAGTTGGGTTGGCCTGGAAATGGAGCAACAGGGGGGAGCAACTTGATGAGGGTTCGGCTGAGACCAGATGTCACCCCGTGATTACTTCCTTAGCCCTACCATGGGTGAAACACCTCAGCCCCAAAGGCAATCCAAAAAATTTTGGCTGCTCCCTGGCCTGGCATAATTGGAAGGTAACTCCCAGGGAATTCTCATCCAAGCCGCAGGTCCCTACTTACAGATGAGAACCTGAATCTCAGGTTAGCCTGAAGAGTAACCTTCTTCCCTATCCCCTGGGATGCAGGGCCCTAAAGAGGGAGTTTCAGAGCCTTACTGTACACCAAAAGGATGCCAAAAGGTGATCACCCAAGTCTTATGTTCTCCCCCTGCTATCTGCCAGAGGAAAGCCTGTTTAATGATACCACCCTAAGCCAATTGTCCAACTGTCACAGATACAGTGTGGGATAAAAAAAGAAAAAGAAAAATAGAAGGGAAAAAAATTCTTATCCAGCCCTGAAGAGACCAGATGAAACTCACACTACAGTGAGGTCAAGAGGATGAGTTGCACTGAAACGATCAAAGAGGGCATGTGAAGGGACATCCAGGCTTAAACAGCCTCCTGTCCTATTCTTGTCACATGCTGTGATCCAGCACTGAACGTCAATTACTAATCACACTCTGCTTCTATCATGGAGACCATCAAAGAGTTACCGTCTCCCACAGTGTAATTTACTGTGCAGATACAGGTAAACAAGACTTATATTCTCTCTCCCCCCTCCTTTATCTGCCATGGAGAAGGGATAAACATCTGCTTAGTCCCTTTCTTCCACTAGGCTAGCCAAGACAGCTCTGACCCCCTGTTGCAAATTTCCCAGGAACAATACATTCCTCTTTTCTGAAAATGAATGCCACCACCTCTCTGGCACTCTGACCATTGGAAAATTATGTTAGGGTGAGGAAGATAGTGGCTCAACCCCCTGCCCAGGGCATTGCAAAACTCATTATTCACTCTCTGATGGGCACAATCAGTGCACTTCAGATTACCTGCCCCCACCACATTTGTTATGGCAAAAATTTGGAGAGAAAAAAAACAGAAAAAATCCAGGCCAACAACCTTCTATGAAGTGAAAATCTTCCAGTGCTTGCAAAAAAAAAAGCCTTGCCCTTAAGGAGCCCAAATCATTCACTCCAATGTGAATGACTAAAACAACAGGAGGAGCCCCAACTCAAACAAAAGGAGCAACAAACAACTAGAGGCCTCCTTTGCCCAGCCATTCCACAGTGGCAACATCAAGCAAACCTAGTTAGGCCCCAAAATGGCAACCTTGGGCATGGTGTGCCACCCAGAAAACCATTCTGTGAATGCAAACCAAGACCCACCTTCTTACCACACAGCACCTAGAAGCTAACAGAGAAAACAGAACATAGTTAGTGGAGTGAAACAGGCTCAAAATTTAAGAGAACACACATACCTCTTAGCAGCAGATGATTTCCAATGCCCAATGCACTGGATATCTTGTAGGCTCAAGCCCATTGCTGATGCAGCGGAGGCACCCCAGTCCTAAAGGAATGGATGCCAAACTTTACCCCATGCAGGCCTAAACACTGCAAGGTCTTTGAATTACCAATCTAAAACTGATACCTGGTAAGCAGGGATAAGTCAATGTGACAAAACAATACTCCTAGTCTTTTCCCCCTGTGCAGTACAGAACACTTCAGAGCACAAACAGAGCATAGATCCAGGTCTGAACATAATCCCAAATGCATGTTCACCCCAACCTTTTCTGATTAGTTTTGGAGTGCCTAATGTGCAAAGTGCACCCTGATTCATAAACTCCAAGTCCACAAAGACTAAAGCCTTAGCAGAAACATCACCTTTTCCAGCCACAACCAACTTGCCCAAAAGAAGGCAGTCAGACATGCAGCATGAAACAGCACCACTTCGTAAGTAGAGCTACAAATAATGGGCCAAACATTGTCCTATCTCCTGAGGACATCTAGAGACAAGGACACATGACTATCAGAAACTTGCTCACACTCCCTAGACCAATCTTGCAATGCCTTACATACCCTAAAATTGAATGTGGAGTCCTCAAAACCCTATGCCTTAGATGACAACTTAGCCCATATAGACTGAAGTGCCCCTTATAAACACAATATTGCAAAACATGCTCACCAGGAAGAGGCCTCTAGCCCATTAACCATTCTAAAAAAGCTCAAATTATTTTCCAGCCCTCCGGTAACCACACCTAGTACTGGGGCTAAGGAGAGAACAATGGCCAGAGCAATCTCACCCCTCCAATGCTTCATAGGTCTATTGACATAGGAACAGGTTTGGAGTCTGCTTTCAAGGCCATTTGTCTAGAGCGTTCCATCCGTTGGCAGGAAAGAGTATCACTATCCCATCATCGACACCAGCCACAAAGGAGTGCTGGAACCAAATGTTATAGTGCAGACACTGAATTACAAAATCCTTAACTAGATGCATAAACCTAGGGGATTTAGAGGGCAATGTGTTAATAACTTTAACAGCTGCCATATTACCATACCAAAAATGGACAGAGGAATTAGCTAACTTCTCAGCCAAATCCTAACAGCTACCACAATTGGAAAAAATTCCAAAAACATGAAATCAATCAGTAAGTCAATCTGAGCGTATTCTTCAGGCCAAAGCCATGGAATCTCCTGATCCATGCTGACCCCCTTGCTGATCCTTGGATTCCCCTGTGCCTTTGGGGCAAATCCAAAAGCAATGCAACCCAGAGCAAATTGAGTAGACATGTTTAAACTTGCAAGGACACCTATTGCAAAAGACTTGGATCCTTTTTGCACCTTACCTTTTCGCGCTGCTGGGTTGGGGTTTTAGCACAAGAAGGCTTGGGAGGAATGTTGTCTCATCCCTCCTGCTTCGGCTCTGCAGCTCCTTCCTCGTTGTGCAAACGCCTGCCCCTTCCTTCCACAGTGCAGCCTGGGAGTTAGATGCTGCGCTGGGGCAGGAAGCACGACCGGTGTGGCTCAGGAGGCTTTGCACGGCAGTTAAGTGCACGTGAGGCCCTGGAGCGATGCACAACCGCGCTGCATTTTCAGCTTTGAGCCGAAAATGAAAAGGTGCGTGTGCGGTCCGCGTCACGCTCTTGAGTGTCGTGTAAATGTGAGTGCGTCATGCAGACCGCTTCTCACATTTACGCGATGCTCAAGGGTCCCTTTCGCTTCAAAAATGCTGTGCGAAAAGGGCCCTGGACTCTGAACTCCCAACACAGCTTACCTTGACTGAAAGCAGTCCCATGACTATTTCTAGCAGCCTAAGGTTTCTAGGCCAAGTGACCACTATGAGATAGCTTCCCCTGAATAGGGCAAGCAGGGGTCATCAAATGCAACCACAGCTATGAATGCATCTGATCCTACCTCAGCATGGGGCTATAGCCACCCATATCCTGAAAGCGTCATTTGTAAAACAATCGCACCAAACCTGAGAAGCCATAAGTTCTAAGAATTATGTCCATATACCTGATGAATGAATAAGCTCTCCAAGATTGGTTCCTGGCAAGAAGATTAGCATAGATGAAAAAAACAGAAAGCCAGTTCTTCCAATTCCACTCAACTTTGTTTCCTAACTTTTTCTTTCTCCTTTTCATCTAATGTCTTCCAATCTTTTTCCTCTACCTCCCAATAGAAAAGAGAGAAGACATCAACATAATCCCCATGAAAGATTTTGTCAGTTATAGCCTGTGACAAATGATTTCTAAGATCCATGTTAATATCTCTAAAAGGAATGACACAATAAGCCACCTCACTATAGGCACTAGTAGTTGGCTGGCTGCTGGGTACTCACTGGTGACCCAGCAGGCCACTAAGAATGAACACCATGCATATGAAAAGGCAACCTAACTGGCCACTCAAAGGAATGCCAGACTGTCTAACCTGAGCAACACCACTCAACAGAATGCCAGCCTGACCTACCAGAGTATAAAAATAAACAGGAGGAGCCTTAAACTGCATTGTACCATTGCCTTGAACACTGTGTGCTACCATGACCATCTCACCCTCTGACCACTGAGGGCAAACATTGCCTACCTCTATGGGATTACTCCAGACACCTCCATGGCTACCTGGATAGAAATATCCCATGTGAAAATGTTCCAGGTGTAGTACTATTACCTGACTCATGTGCCAACTGCTGATCAGTGTTGTCATTCCATTCTGCCACTACAGGTGCCTCTTGATCACCTTCTACCAGCAATACTTCTGGCAGCACTTCTTCATCCTCCTGATCCAGTGCTTCTAGTTAAGATAAAACCATAGCATTAAAATCGCATCTGCTTAGAGTCCTTCTTAGCAGCCTGCCTATGCTCTAATTCTTCTAGCTTTGCTAAAATAGCAGCCCTTTCACCCATCTCACTCTCTTCATCTGATGAATCAGTAGAGACTAGAACAGAGTGCTTCCAGGATGGTTTCCTAGCAGGACTCTTACCCCTGGAATCACCAGATTCCCTTCCTGAATACTATAGTATAACAAATTATTCTAACCTACATCAAAATAACAGTCTAAAAAATGATCAGCCCAAACTCCCAAAGATCAGGCTTGCAAATGTCCAAACCAATGTTCAAAAGAATTAGGGCCTTCAAGAGGACCTAGCCCAGTCGATTGCTAGTCCCTTACTCAGGAGGATTAGGCCCAGAAGGATCCAGTCAAACCAAGAAGAAGAACTCTTGGTCCAATACATAGAATGACAAACCATAAACAGCAGGCCAATGCAGATAAATCAGTCCCAAAACTATAAATATAACTGGTAACTACAGCAAACAATCACTAGTGATAGAAACAATAATTAAAAATAGGCCCAAGGAAGTCCAAACTCCCAGTCTTGACTAAGTGGGCCTAGCAACCTCAAAACAGTCCCCTAGGCCACACAGTAACAGGCCTACTAAGGCATAATATAAGCCATTTCCTCAACAGACTGTTAGGCCATTTCCGCACGGGGCGAGGGAATCTACTTACCGGACTTCTTGGCTCCACGCTTGGGTCCAAGCTGGTCTGGAGCAGTGCGTGGCCACCGCACCGCACTGCTCCGGGGACGAAAATGGCAGCTTCCGGTTGGTCGAGGCTCTCACCAACCACTGAAGCTCGCCAGCCTAAAGCCCGCCCCGGCAGATTGCAGGCTCGCACTGGTCTGAGCCGGCAAATCTGCACCGGAGCGCAGACACGGAGTAGCATGCTCCGTGCTTTTGAAAGACCTGTTTCACGCGGTCTTTCAAAAGCACGCTGGATGACCACTTCGGGTCGTTCGGGAGCGGGCTGAGGTGCAGAACTACACTAAGTAGGTCTGACCCAGTCCACTCCCAGGTGCAGACGTCCTCCCTGGAGGACGCTCTGCACTGTTTCTTTAAGCCCGTGTGGAAATGGCCCTAGTGCTATTATTCCACTTTCAACATCCTATGGCATCCTGGAGTTTGCAGTTTAGGGAGAGGCTAGCTAGGCTAGGCCCCTCCCTAAACTGCAAACCCCAAGATTCCATAGGATGTTGAAAGTGGAATAATAGCACTATAACAGTCTAGTGCAGAAATGGCTTCACTCTTCAACCAAGCAAATACAACTTCTCCTCATACACACACTCCTCACACACAATGTAGAGTCTGGCCAGGCAAGGCCTCACAACTCTGCCTGAGAAAATGAAAAATAAAATGACAACTGAATAAGGACCCCAAAATGGAAGCTGCAAGGCAGAGGCCCAAAGATAACAACATAGCAACCCCAAAAAATCCCCTTGCCAACACTAAGGACTGGCAAAACAATAAAAACTAAAAAGTATGCCAGCTGAAAGGAACAATGCTAAACCATGAAACAATTAGAACTACTCTAGATTCAAAAGCGTACACAATACTATAAAATGGCATCCAAAAGGTTCTCTCCTGCCCCCCGAATGGTGGCTGTAAAGACACAAAATGGCATCATCCTCATGGTGAACACAAAATGGCAACCACTAATACTCCACAGTAGCATTGTACACAATGGTAGTTCCCTCACTGCTAACTGCACTGTATGGAAACAAATGGAGTAACCAAAAAAGTCATGCCCACAATGCCATAACACAAATAGTGTCCTATCTAGCCCAATAGGAAAAAAAATGAGGCTTAAACAAAATGGCTGCCTTATAAAGCAAAAGGAGTAACCAAAATGGCTACAGCTATGATGCTAGAACCAAAATTTTTTTTAAAAAAAAAAAAAAAGGCATTCCACACTGCTGAACAGGAAGAAAATCATGGTTCATACATAGGAAAATTGACCAGAAAAATAGCTGCCACAACTTCCAAAACGCAAATAATTAAGAGGTGCAGGGTTGGACTCTTAACTGCCAAGAAAAATAAGCAACAGCACTCAAGAACAAAATAGCAATCACAATTACACTGCCAAAACTGTGCTCCGCTGCCAAAACCGCACTCCAAGAAGCGGCCCGAACAACAGAATTGTGATTGCAATCGGGGTGAAATACCCAAGGAAAAAACTGATTCCAGCTAGAAATTAAGGAAAAACTGAACTGCACACAGAAAGGAACCACAAATGCTCAAAACACATGCACCCAAACAACTGCAATCCATACCTAACACCACCCAATATAAATCAATCCCTCTATACAGCCAAGTCACCAAGAATAAGGGAAAATGAGGAAAGGGAAAATACAAAGTGTTTATAAATATAGAGCAAAAGAAAGGACAAAACCCAAGAGAAACCCCCTAAGCCTAGTGGGGCAAGACCCCCCTCCCAGCCTGATGGGCAGCCAGAACCAATATAATATCCCAGGAACAAAATAATACCCCACAAAGGATGAATAAACGCCTAAATTAAACCCCCAATTGATCTACTGTCAAAACCCCAAGATCCCAGGAGTGGCCAACACTGATCTACGCCATTTCTGCCCTACACTGTAATACTGCTACTAACATGTATACCCAGCATTGCCCAGGATCTTATTTTCTCATAGATAATATTAGTTAGAAATACCTTAGGAATTATCTTACTTTACCTTAGGAACTGGATGCAGTTGAAATACACAGATTTGACATCCTGTGTCTCTAATTCCCCAAACTGTCTTGTCCAGTATGTGTAACTTTTCCACATATTCTCCAATCCAATCTGTATTCAGAGTTATGAACATACAGAGTTTGGGTTCCTGAGGGAATACCCAAGTTACACGTGTCCAGTAAGTATAACTTTTCCCCATATTCCCCAATGCAAGCTGTATTCAGAGCTTCTAGGTCTCGTCTCCATAGCAACCAGCCTGAGCTCTCTGGCTGAGAATTCGAAAGGTCCCTCTCTGATCTGCCAACCCCAGGATTCCACAGAATCTTCATAGCCAGCCAATCATGTGAGGTCTTCTCACCTCACACAGCTCATCATACGAGGTCTTCGCCTGCCTGACATAGGCAAACAAAGTCACTCACAAACTTTTGACTTCTACGTAATAGATTATTCCACTTTCAACATCCTGTAGAATTCTGCAGGTTGTAGTTTACTGAGGCCAAAGAGCTCTCTGGCTAAGAATTCTAAATGCCTTTCCCTAAACTGCAAACCTCAGGGTTCTATAGGATGTTGAAAGTGGAATAATAGCCCTATAACAATGTAGTGAGGAAATTGCCCTAAAAAAAAAGGTTCCAGCACCAAGCCTCCAGATGAGTAAAGCCTCCAGCACTGAAACAATCAAAGAGGGCATGAGAAGGGACAACCAGGTTTAAATAGCCTCTTATCCCACCCCTGTCATGTGCTGTGATCAGGCGTCAAGCACCAATCACTCCTTACACGCTGGTCTCGATAATGGAAACCATCAAATAGTTACCTTTCCCCTTTAGCTTCATTCACCATATAGGTCCAGGTAAGCGTTCCCTAAAACACCCACAGCATGAAGCTGTACAAACAGTATAATACAGAAGAACCTGTCTATTAAAAAAGTATAATCTCCTTAGCATATTTAATGTGCCTGAGCATGAATCAAATGATCCCAAGAGCTATTAGATATAAGTTCATGCTTGTGAATAATGAGGAAAAATGATTTCTCAGAACTAAAGCTGTAAGATTCCCCATTAATGTATTGGTATCAATAAATGAAATATAACTAACACCACATCTTATTTGCATAATGGATGAGACAACAAAAGCAGTTCCAGATGTCAGCTAAGCACCTGGAGCCAAATGAGTTTTGTGGTGTTTTTGAGAAGCTGACAGGCATAAACGTCTGGTGTGGATGGCTGAGTATAATGGGTAAGATGAAATAATCCCCAAGAGGAACAAAAATTCCATGCAATAGCAAGGCTTAAGAGCTGGCATGGTGTAGTGATTTGAGTGTTGGAGTAGCACTCTCAGAGTTCAGGGTTCAAATCCCAGTTTAGCCATGAAAACATATTGGGTGACCTTGAACAAGAAATACTTCCTCAGCCTTAAAGGAAGGCAATGAAAAAACTAATTTGAATAAATCATGCCAAGAAAATCTATGATAATGACTGTATGACCATATGACTATAAATCAGAGTCATTTTGAAGGCACATTAAAAACAACAAATCAAGGTTTATCAATTAGGGCACAAGTCATAGCTTGTCAGAAGGAACCTATTTTGCAGGTAGGTATGTCCGAGTATCACTCCTTGTAGGGATGGGACGAATCGAGAATTTTCGAAATCTGAATCTGGATCCAAATCCCTGGAAGGTTCTGGGAATCCATGAATCTCACGAAGCTCAAATCTTTTGAACCTTTTTCTAAAAAGAGTTTTAAAAGCAAGGGAAAGAAGGATAATCTTAGGAAAGACAAACTCTCTCAGCCTCAGCAAAAGCCTAGGCAAAGGCAAACCTCCCTCTGGAGAAATCTGGCCAAAACCATTGTCATAGTTTTGCCTCAGGATCTCCCCAGATTGAAAATGACATGAAGGCCCTTTCTACACAGGCTAGAAAATGTGGATTAATCCCACATTTTCCTGCCTGTGTAGACAGGACCACATACTAGAGTACAGAGATAATCCAGAAAACTGGCTTTTCTTTGCATAGCTCCTTCTGGCATCCTGGGGTTTGTAGTTTGATGATGCACTAGCACACTTTGGCAGAGAAGGCTGTGACACCTTGTAAAACTACAAACCCCAGAATTGTGTATGAAAGAACTTTGCAAGGGAGCTATGCAAAGGAATCTTTCAGCTGTCTTCAAAACCTCAAGCCTGTAGCTTCCAGTCAAGTGCTGAACTTAAATATTAAATGTTCAATTTAAATATCTTAGAATACAACCCCAGATGTAATTTCTGAAATTGTAAGCAAAGGTCATTGTTACTCCAAGGGAAAAACTCACCTACTTACCATCTCCTGTTGTGTGTCTGGTTTCGAGGTTTTCAGGTGTCCCGATCACCCAGGCGTTCAGGAGTCCCACTCTCCAACAAACTATTTGATTGGTGGATTTGAAAGGTCTGGTTTGCCTACTTTAGCACCTCAGGATTCCTCAGGATTTGAGGATTTGGGTGGCCCATCCCTAATTGCTTGGCATGTTCACAAAAACCATCTCAGATAGAAGGAAGGCCAGGACAGACCTCTATCTGAGACCTTAGTGAGTTACTGTTCCTCAAAGTAAACCTAGGCTGAGCAACCCATAGCCCTTCATATGTTGTTTGACACAGTATCAATCATCTTTCACCATTGGCTATGCTGGCCAGATTGATGGGATTTGCCACCTAATAGTAACTGGAAGGCCAGAAGTTGCCTAACCCAGGATAATGGGCTAGATAAACCAATCCTCTCATTCAGTAGCATTATGTGTTCACTTCCTAGCAGTGATATCAGTTGTATCTTATTCCTTCCAGTTTGGGCTATTTCAGTTTATAAATATCTCATATATAAAGCATATTGTATTAATGGAGTTCATTACTATATGTGAATATTTAAATAAATACTGTGATGTAGATCCATGCTGTGGGTATCTACAACATTTGCCAAAATGAATATTCGCAGTAAATACCCTGTCGAGTTTGACTCAGTGTGAGTTTTGTTTTGGCTTGTTGTCTCACCATTAGAGTGGGATGCATTTTTAAAAAATGAACTGAGCTTTGTTGTGGTATTGTGCTCCTACCACAATGATTATTTATCTGTACAGTTAGAAGCAGCAGGGTGAACATAAAGGCAGCACTCAATGACAGAACAGCTATCAGAGTTAAAGCAGTATTAAGTTCCATCACACAGATGAGGAAATGAGATGGAGAGAATTCTCCAAATCCACAAGGTGCAATCAAGAGTCAGGATACAAAGTCACACTTTCTGTCAAGTTTCACCAATGTCTGTTTTTTTTCTTTAGATAGGCATATATTTCTTGTTTCATGATTTTAGCCATTTTCCCATTATCTTTGACTCACAACAGGCCCTCAAGGCCAGTTACAGCACTAACAACAAAATCACAAGTGCTAGAACAATGCAAAAGAAAATTAGCTTATAAAATCAGGGATCACATGCAGCAATAGAACAGCAAGCATATGAATATCACCAATGTATATCATCCTCTGAATTCATGCTTAGCAAAACAGTGGTCCTTTCCACTCCACCCTCCCAACCCGCCATAGGGATGGGAGAAGGATAGAATTGTTACCCCAGTGGCAGACCCCATCCTGGGGAATATAAAATTGATATCAGATATGCCCTCCATGCCAGAGAGGTTGCCCGGATGAATGCATAGACAAATAGGTTGAACGACTGAACCTACATCAAGGCCAGGAAAATCCCCAGTCATGTTTCCCAGGGAGATCTCAGGCTAGACAAGTCCACACGAACAAAGGGTCCTCAGCCATGAATAGCTAACTTGAAGGGATTACCGAGTTTTCCCCATGTTGAGCCACTCCGACTTTGGAGAATCCTACAAGGGCGAGGTCTACTTACATGAACCGATCACGCAAACCAACAAGTTGCTATTGTGTGGCATTTTTCCTTTTATTTTGGCCATTGTTCTTCTTGGGAGAGGGTGTGCCCTCGAGGTACATTCTGCCCTATAAGTAGTCCCCGTTTTTGAGGGTCTCTTCGGAGAACTCCCCACCACACTAGCAGACTGGCACTCTGTTAGTCGAGTGCTCCCCTCAGCCGCCCCTCTTTGTTGAGCTCCTTTATTCTTGCTGCTTCCCGGACTGAAGACTTCTGGACAGCTACAGTATCTCCACCTTTACACCCTCTCCACTATATCCCCTATAATTTTTCACCTCTTTCCCTTCTCGATAGGCTTTGTGTGCATGAGTGAGTGAGTGCATTGGTACATGAGAACACATTTGTTAACAAAATCCATTTATTAATACGATTGCCTGGCTTTTTGCTGGGTCTGAACCTGTAAAAATTGGGTAGAAGATCCTGCTCAGTTAGCCTGCCCTTCTTTCTGCTAACGCCAGTGCTCTGATAATTTCCCCAATCTTTGCATTTTTGGAGCAAATCAAGGTGTCCCCAGGGGACCCCCAGAAGTTAGGATAACAGAATGGTGACGACACTTATTCATGATGTCATCGCAGTTCCATCCTTCTCTTGACCCCAGGCAGCACGATTGCACCACAAATCACTGATGGGTTTTCCCCATTAATGACTGGTGATCACACTACCATCATGGACTTACCTTGTCTGCAGAGGGCCTGGAAGTGCAATTGCTGTGCTTTCTGCCCTAGAGAAGTCTGGGAAACTATCCAGCTGAACTGTGGCAGGAAGAAGCATGGCCATCATGCTTCCTGGAACACGAAGGCAACCAATGCAGAGAGGAACGTTCCAATCATGCTCCTTTCCCGGCAGAGCTGACGCCAGGACCACGCACTGGATGTCTCTGTGACCAGGTAAGGTGAAAAAAAGGTCAGTATTAAGCTGACTTTAAGCAATACCTTCAATTATCTGTATGCTGGACTGTAGTACTGAAGTGAACTTCTTTTCGTCAGTTTTCCTCTTGTGAGGAAAGTAAATAATATTCCCTGGACATTCAACAAATATTTGTTATTCAAGGGAAGCAGTAGACATCCAAATATTTTACACCCATTATCTGAATGTACCTGACAACTGGCCTATACTTAATATCTGACATACAGAGGTTCATATCTGTTTTATTTTTCAGAAGCTAACATATACTAATATTTTACAAAGAACTCCAAAAACATCAGTCATCCTAAAGACCTGAAAATCCTTCAGTATTGATTTTGTTGTATTTCTCTGAATCTCACTTGCATTTTTCTCCCATACAGTTTCACATAGGGTTACACTAGATGTTACACAGGGAAATTAATGTATGTTCTGGCGTGAAGTTTTCCAAATGTTTTAAATGCGTTTTTTTTTTAGTGTATACATTTTTGTATGCATTTTCCATATGGATTAAAGTGGGTTTGTTAGCATTTCTCAAAGATGTGCATTTTGATTCATCCACATTTATTTGTGTATTACTTACTCAAATTTGTTATTTGAGTAAGGATGGAAGGAAGAAGAATCTTTTACTTGCAGTTTTTTCCTTCATGATGAGGAATTGAAAAGATACGAGCAGATTTTTGCTAGTAGCCTTGTAAACCACAATTCCAGTTACCTAACCATGAAACCAACAAGGAAAAACTAATGCAAATTTTCTTTCCACCTCTGAGGGTGAAGAAAGAGAGAAAGAGATCCACTTTCAGAGAGGGAGATCTGACCTGAGATGGTCTTTTCATTTCTGAATTCAGAATTCCAAAGTCTGAAAAAAAAAGGAGGAAATCAGCATGCAAGGCAAAAGTGGTTTAGAAGAAAGCTAAGGGAGTTTATGAATCTTCACCTTCCCTAACAATCCAGTCCCAACCTGGCAGCAGATTTTCTTTAGTTATTTAATTAATCGACTATTATTTTCTATCCCATCTTTCTCCCAAAAGGATTTCCAGCCATTTCCCTGCCACTGAAATTAATGGAGGTGAATTATATAATTTCAAAAGCCTAAATTTCAAAAACCTAAATCCATTTGTTAGTCTCAAATAGAGCAGAATCATAGAATCATAGAGGGGCCTCACAGGCCATTATGTCCAATGAAGAATCTCCAGCTAAATCATCCCCATCAGGTAGCTGATCAGCCTTTTTTTGAAGACATCCAGAGAAGGAGACCCCAATACTTCTTACAGGAATTGGACCATTGCCAAACCACTCTTACCATCAAGAAGTTCCTTCTAATGTTCAATTGAAATCTACTCTCCTATAATTTCAGACCATTAGAACTAGTCCTACCCTCTAAGGCAGTAGAAAACAAACCTGTACTCTCCTCTCTGTGATAGCCCTCGAGGTATACAAAGACTGCAATGCTGTCACCTCTCAGGCCATTTCCGCACAACACTCTTATAGCGCGATGATTCCACTTTCAACCTCCTAGGGAATCCTGGGGTTTGCAGTTCCGGGAGGGGCCGACCAGCTCCTCCCGGAACTGCAAACCCCAGGATTCCCTGGGAGGTTGAAAGTGGAATCATCGCGCTATAAGAGTGTCATGCGGAAATGTTCAAGATCACCCAATGAGTTTCATGGCTCAGTGGGAACTGCTATCTGGTTCTCTCTACCTGCCTATCCAGTACTCTAACCACTACACCACACTAGCTCTCCACATATTTTGCAGTCACAGCAATTGTGTCTAAAACGAGGCACGGCGAGATGCGCACCACTTCTAGCTGAAAGGACGTGGAAACAAAGCCCTTATGCACTGATCGCCCAAGAAGACGTGCGCCTAAGGCCATTTCTGCACTATATTTTTATAGCGCGATTATTCCACTTTCATCACCCGGCTGGCCCCTCCCTAAACTGCAAACCCCAGGATTCCATAGGATGATAAAAGTAGAATAATCACGCTATAAGAATGTAGTGTGGAAATGGCCTCAGTCTTCTCTTCCCCAAGGTGAATAAGGTGAACTGTCATTCCTTTTTCCTTTTGTGTCATGTCTTAATTAGATTGTAAGCCTGAGGACAAGGGACTGTTTTGTTGTTCTTTTACTAGGAAAGTGCCATGTATACTGATGGTGCTAAATAAATAAATATCATATTGTGTATGTTATTGCATACAATTCCCCAGCCAGTCACAAGAAAGCTAGTCAGAAGAGCATTGTTTAGAAGGCGATAACACTTAAAAAGCTTAACTAATGGATTATGTTCAGAAAAAAATTATATACAATAGTTCCTCTTCTCTGCTGGTTCACTTTCTGCAGTTTCAATTACCTGCAGTCAACACCTGCCCTCACTGTCCTGTACCCTTTGCCCCATTCCATCTCCTGGTGTCTGGGCAAAGGCACCCATGTGGCTGCTCTGTTTCCTACCACCCACGTCTTGTCGGTCTGCCTGCCCGCCTGCTCACTTTAATCATCTCTCTGCCAACACCACCACGGGAAATGGCTCTGGCATCACCGGAAGTAACACTCTAGCTTTGGAAGGACCATAGAGAGGCTTCATACCATGCAGTACTATGGGGTTCAGCACTATCCATGGTTTCTGGCATCCATATGGGAAGTGGGTCTTGGAACATATCCCCTCTGGATAAGAAGAGACTACTATAGCATTGAATGTAGATTGGCACAGGAAAGGAAGGATCAGCTTATTTGTGGCCCATGTCAGTATGACATGGGTTCATTCACAAGTGTGTTCAGAATCTTCTCAGAATCATCTAGTTCAGTCAGGCTCTATACCTACCTCTACCTGCCATGGTATATGACAAAATGGGCACAACTCCGTCTTCAGCTTCCTGTGGGCCTTGGAATGTCCTAATGGCTAATTCATGCTGATTTCTCATGGGCCTTTCCAGGAAGTCTGTAAACCTACTTTGAGCAGCAGATTCTAGAGATCAGATAGGTCTTCATTTGTTTTAAACCTAAAGAACATACCGTCTAACATTTCACTGGTTGAAACTGGAACAGCATTAGCTCTTACTTAGTTTCCCTCTCTCACTTTTGCTGTTGCTCCCTCCAAAGTTGAAGAAAGAATCACTCTTGCAGCAACCAGCTCTCCAGTAAAGAATCAGCAGCTTCCTGAATGGATCTTCACAGAAGGCTCTCTGAGAGGGGAAAAGAGTAGCCAAAAGAATTACACAGATTCCCCTTCCAAACAGCTTACTATTGAAGACCCAGGCATTCAAGAAGGTAGAAGTCTTGTTTCTTTGTTTGGTTACGTGATGACAGCAGCCACTGGGAGATGGAAGGAAGAATTTATCAAGCAGCAAGAAGGTGAGTGCTTGCTCTACCAGGCTGCAGGAGTGGGGAAACTTCTCCTCACTGTTGCTGCTGCTGTTGCTGGGGAGTCTTGAACTGGATACAGAAATGGGAAAGGATGAGAATTCCAATGGGATTCTGAGAAACTCAGTGAAAATGAGATCGATAGATTTTCACATTACTATTCAGGACAGCCGTAGTTTTATCAATGTACATTGAAAAAGATACAGATTTACTGAAAAGAACACAGCTGTGGCAAATTAAGCATGCAAAAAATCCAGAATTATTGTTTAAAATACACACAATCTCCTAGTTAAATTGGAATGCAGGTAGAGTGGGAGATAGAATCCATGGAAAAATAAAGGAATGATATGAAATGAAAACACTCAATAATGCATTTTTCAGTTGCTGTTCTACCATTCTTCTTATCTCAGCATCATTTGGATGAAAAAGAAACATTCACAATTTTTAGGACATGAGGTGGGATATGGAAATGCAACCCTTTTTACCATATCACTATAAAACAGGAAATTGTCTTTCATACATTCATGACAAAGTTGTAGATATAAAGCATATTTTAAAATAATCACAGACTTTTTTGATATTAATATTGTTTTAGATGGTACAGCAGAACATCAATAGGTACACTAATTCATATTATTTTGTGCTTTTGGCACCTCTCTCCCAAAACTTACTGAAAGATATAGGCACATTAGTTCATCCCATGAGCTTTGTCCTGTTTAGAGCTTTCTCCTGACAGCTCAGCGTACCTTCCCTTAATTTGTTGAAATGAAGAACTTTTTCAATCCTTAAACTAAGTATGTTCCTACTTCTCCCTCCAGAATCTTCCACATCATTGCTGGTGGGAAGAGAAGGAATATCATTATAAACCTGAGCACAATCCGAAACTTGTGAATATGATGCAGAGACTTAATATTTGGGGATCTCGGCATTGAATTAAATCTTGAATTTGTCATAAACTAACAAGTTTAGGACAACTTCACAACCTCTATGTTTTTAGGTGAACATCTAAGACGATTTAAGGGTATACCTACAAATGTAAAGTGTAAAAGTCAAAACCATATTATAGTGGGAATGAGAACTAAATAAAGATATAATTCTTTGTAAATTCTCAAAGGAGGCAATGAGTAATTCTAGCAATTTCTTCCTGCTGTGAGAAAGTCTTCAGAGATTGTGTTGTTTGCAAAGACTTCTTGAAGCTCAGAGTTATTCTGCACAAAATTTGCATGTTGTTTGGTTGTGTGTTCAGAGAAAACTTTTTGCGTGTGCAGAATAAACCATTCGCTGCAAGGAGAATAGTATTTCTCTGCAGAGGTGGTAGCTGCATAATCCAGGAAGAGCATCCAGGAGACTGTCATCATGTTCTCCTTCCTCTAAAATCTGTCTGCAACAGCCACTATATTCTGCCTAATGCCTAATGGTAGGCCCAAGCCTGCCTTCATTCATACTGCAAAGATCTGCATGGCTGCATCTTCAAGACTGTGAACAGTATTCCAGATCTTATTCCATTCTTTTGCAGATATAGTTATACAGGCAAAGATTCTGTCCCTGTGAACATAGGGCTGGTTAGCAGATCGTGTTGGCTGATATGGTCTCCTTCCCCACTATGGCCATTTCCTCACAGGCTAATAGAAACGGTGCAGAGCGTCCTCCAGGGAGGGTGTCTGCACCTGGGAGTGGAGTGGGTCGGACCTACTTAACGTAGATCCTCACCTCAGCCCACTCCGGAGCAACCCCAAGTGGTCGTCAAGTGTGCTTTTGAAAGACCACTTAAAACAGGTCTTTCAAAAGCACAGAGCGTGCCACTCCATGCCCACTCTCCGGTGCAGATTTGTACCAGTGCGAGCCTGTGATCTGCCAGGGCGGGCTTTAGGCTAGTGAGCTTCAGCGGTTGGTGGAGAGCCTCGACCAACCGGAAGCCGCCATTTTTGTCCCCGGAGCAGTGCGGAGTGATGAGCACGCGCTGCTCCGGAGCAGCACGGACCGGACCGGGGAGCCAAGAAGTCCAGTAAGTAGCGGCACAGGGCGATTCCCTTGCCCCGTGCGGAAATGGCCTATGTTTTTTAAATTCTTAACACATGCATGTTAATTTCTAATTAAGGCTATAGTTGCTCAAGTTCATCAAATTATTCAAGCAACAGAATGAGGCATTCTGGGAACGGCACTGACAATAAGGGGGCCATAGGTGTTATCATACATGTAATGGTGTTCCTGGAGCTGAGATATTAGGAAAAATGTACATCAAACCATCTCAAATGATTTTTGCCTCTCAAGATGGTACCTAAGGGATGGGCAACTTCACCAGGTCAAAGGTCCAGTCTTCCCACTCTGGAACCCTAAAGGGGTTCCCTCCCACTGTGTGCTGCTAAATTTGGTGGTAGCAAAGGCCCACTTCTGGTTATTTTGTTTAAAATAAACTGAGATGGAGGTGCACAGCTTGTTTTAAAGGTGACTTGTGCTTCTAGGATCATAGAATCATAGACTTGAATTGCTGGAAAAGACCACAGGGGCCATCAAGTCCAACACCCTGCCATACAGGCATACACCATCAAAGCATTCCCGACAGATGGCCATCCAGTTTCTATTTTAAAACCTCGAAAGGAGATTCCACCACACTCCACGGCAGCATATTCCATTATTGAACTGCTCTTACTATCTTACTGTCAGGAAGTTCTTCCTAATGTTTAGATGGAATCTCTCTTCCTGAAGTCTGAAGCCTTTGCTCTGTGTCCTAGTCTCTGAAGCAGCAGAAAATAGGCTTGCTCCATCCTCCATATGATATCCGTTCAAATATTAAAAGATAGCTATCATGTCATTTCTTAAACCTCTTAGGAGGCTTCTGGGAACAAGATTCCCCTTCCAAAAAAAAAAAAAAAGTAGGGAAGGAAGGAAGGAAAGAAGGAAGGAAGGAAGGAAGGAAGGAAGGAAGGAAGGAAGGAAGGAAGGAAGGAAGGAAGGAAAATTTGACTATTTATTATCATTATTGCTCCATTGAAGTTACTAGCAGAGGAGGCTGCAAACACCACAAAAGTAGACAGTTAAGCCATTTAACGGCCTCTAATCTAAGCTATCCTAATCACTTCTAATTTAAAACCCAGCATCTATCCTGCTCTAGCTTTCCATCTTGATAAGGACATGACCCACCAGTAGTCTTGCAAGGATGAGTGTTGGGTAGAGGAGAATATATTTTGTTGGACCCCAATCAAAGCATCTACACTATATAACTGACTTCAGTTATATAACTGCTAGGTTTAGCAGCTAACATGTACACCAATGATATCGTCCCAGATGTCTCCCAAACTGTAATTTAATAATTAGCAGTAAGTGTTTGCATTTGACTTTAATGCCATGAACAGTGATTAAGGAGGGGAAAAAAACTATAATTTTCTGCCAATCCAAAACATCTGTTGGTTCAGGGTGACATAATTCCAGTGACTGCAGCTGATTTGTACCATATTGTTTTTGACAACCTACAACTTTCTCATCCTCTTTCTACTTTCATGATGAGGAGGTGCTCTTCTCTCAACAGACCAAGTGCCTCTGGTTTTAAAATAAGGAGGTTGACACTTTTATGTTAGATACAAATAGGATCATTATAGAACCATAGAATCACGGAGTTGGAAGGGAACCTATAAGCCATCAGATCCAAGCCCCTGCTCAATGCAGAACCTCCAGCTACAGCATCTCCAGCAGATAGTTGTCCAGCCTGTTTTTGAACACATCCAGAGAAGAAGAATCTGTCTAGGCAATTGGTTCCATTGCCAAAACACTCCAACTATCAAGAAGTTCCTTCTAGCTTTCAACCAAAATTTACCCACCTATAACTTAAAACCAGCAGATCTAATTCTATCCTCTGAAGGAAGCAGAGAACAAGTGTTCACCCTCTTCTCTGTGGCAGCCTTTGAAGTATTTAAAAAGTGTAATTATGTCACCCCTCAGTCTTCTCTTCACCAAGCTGAACATGTTCAACCTCTCCTCATTTGTTTTGTTCTCCATACCTCTTATTATCCTCACTGTGCTTCTCTGAACTTGCTCCAACTTGTCTATAGCTTTTTAGTTTGTTATCTAAAACCATGCATTCTACAAATAATGTGGCAGCTTGTAGGGAAGGTGCTGAATTCTGTAATATTGAACCAAAACAAAATCTGGACTTAATGAAATCTGAGGGCTTCTGTTCTGGAAAGTTTCTTCCACCCAACACAGAAACACACTCACAGAGTTGCAGCAGATGTCCTGCTTTTCCCCATCATGAATTTTCCAACATGAAGTGGCAGTAGCAAGAACTCTGGCAATCTTCTTGCCTTAGGGAAGTGGGGAAGTGAGCAGTTAAAGGAGGTGGGTCACAAGGACCATCTGTAAGAATCTTGTCAGTTTCATTTTCATTGCATTTCATTGCATTTCACCACCCCCTTCCTGCATGGAAACCTCGGTATCTCCATGCACTTCTTATGACATCAGAATTTTTTATGCATTTTTCCATTCTAAATTATTTATAAAATTATTTATGTTTGTGCACCTGTTCCAAATATGCCCAATTTTCATTGTACACATTTATTGCACTATAATTCAAAGAACAAAAAGTAGGCAGATTTAATGCTATTAGATTACTTTTCATGATGAGAAACTGAAAGTCCCACATATATCTTTGTTAATAGTTAATTTGTTTTCTAAAAAAAGTCATTTTTAAAAAAATCTCAGTTAATGCACATTTCTTTTCCATCTTTCTCATCACTATGACCAATATGGCAGGTGAATACCAATAACCAGGAGTGTGCTGGATCTGGGTCAAAAGCATGTGACAAATAAGTGTTCTGGACTTGTATGCCTCACAATACACTATAGACTATATACACTACATTATTGCAGAGAGGTTTTGTGCATTCAGACTTAAGTTTCCCTTGGCTGTAATAGGCAATGATACAGCCTAGCCAAACTTGTGCCACATGATTTTGCTGTGAGTTTCGATTGACTCTCCCCAGAAATGCAGATTCAGTGGAGATGTCAAGGATGTTTCTGAAGATGTGTGACCCAAATAACAAAGCAATGAAGTGTATAATGGTAATTAGCACAAATAATTAAAAAAATCTGTTGCTGCCCACCAACCAGAAAATTGAACCCCTTTTGCATTGTAGGCATAAATTCCATAGGGGGGATGTAATGCTTCACATGTCTTTTGTAATTCAATTACGGGGGAGAAATTGTGGATTTCCGCTTGGACATTCTTGTGCAGAGATCAAGTAGGTTTGAGTCATTATGGAGTTTTGTTACTGTAACCACATGCTATATTTTATGTCAACTCTGATCTTTGTTGACAAGAAGATTTTGCTGTTTCAAGCCTCCACAATGGTTTGATGGTAAAATGTTAAAGCAAAATGGATTGTGCGGTATCTCTTGGGATGATGGAGAGAAATTCCATCCTCAATACTATGGGACTGTTTGCTTTTTATTTACATGCTACCCCAAAACCACCTAATCAATTTTTCATTCTGCACACTCTCCTTCCAATGCAAACACAAAGACATCAAAGTACTCTTTGTATTATCAGTTGATCGCTGCTGTTTCATTTAGTGATCTAACAAAACCACCAACTTGGAACTGTGATCCTTTTCCAGTCATGAGTTCTGTTGTTTCACCATAGCAACAAATGGAAAATAAAATAATACAGTGATGCTGGGTTTGAAGAGTGTTGAGTTTCTTTTTGGCAAAGAGATAATATAATGGGTGGGAGTGGCTGTGGATTTCACAGACAGTGTGTGATCAGTCAGAATGAATGCACCTCCATTATCTCACAGTGTCTCTGGCCCTTCAGAATCAAAGGTGTGACATCACCAATAAAAAGAAGGGGACAACAAACTTTTAAGACTATGTTGTTATTGTGTGCCTTTAAGTCATTTCTTACCCTAAGGTTAACCTATCATGGGGTTTTCTGGGGCTGAGAGTGTGTGATGCACCCAAGGTCACCCAGTGGGTTTCCATTGTCAAGCAGGGAACTGAATCCTGGTTTCCAGGGTCATAGTTCAACACTCAAACCACTACACCATGCTGGATTTCTTTGAGACTATACCTATTTACATATACATATACATATACATATACATATACATACGAGAATGAAGTAGCTTTAAACTGATTCAGACCACTTTCTCATCTTCACTCAGTATTGCCTCCAATGGTCAGTAATAGCTTTCTAAAGTCTCAGATATGAGACTTTCCCAGCAGTATCAGGCACTGAAGCTGGGATCATTTGAATTAACCTGGTTTTGCTGCTAGATTCTTCTTTTTAAAGTTATGATTAATGAGGCACTCTTCCATTTTAGGTCAAGGTATTGGTTGATTGTTTTAGTGCAGAGATAGACAACTGTGGTGGCAGCAGGGAGCAGATCTAAGTCACAACTTCCATTTCTAATTTCCAAGTTCATGAAGAGTCTTGTAAGTTTTTAGCTGGAGGATTGAGGATCTGGGGGAGTTTGCAATAGGTCCACTCCTCCTGGAGACTTCCAGGAAGGAAACAATTCTTTTTATCATTTTTTGGGGGTACATCACTCCACAAATGGTGCAAAGGTGTCAATACTTTGTGTGGAGGGACAGGGAACACTATGACAGACAAATGAGATGGGGCCACATCAATTAGCAAAATGCTTAGTTAGCAAGCATATTGCTTAAGTAGGACGTGCCATGTATAGTCGCTCATCAAATGCCTGTCAAAATTGGAAAATCTTTACTTGTTTGCAAAAAGAAGGTAAGGAGAGTGAAGGTCTAACATCTCTGGGAAGGAAGTTCCAGAGTCTGGGGGCAACCGCTGAGAAGGCCCTCTACTATGTTCCCACCAGATGTACCTGAGAGGGTGGTGGAACAGAAAAAAGGGCCTCCCTAGATTCAGAGTAGCAGGCTCCAGCAGGGACATTTGCTTGAGTCAGCAGCTTAAATCCACACCAGGAATGATTGTGTACTACTGTTGAAATAACACTTGCCCCCATGCCGTCTTTCAGCTATACCATTAAGGGGAGGCATTCCTTTCCCCAACAGGCCAACAGCAATGGTCGGTGGATCACATTAGCAACATGCTTCCCTGGCCATGGCTAACAGGAACTTGACTAACCCATGTTCATTTCAATTTGAAGTCTCTCAGCTTTTAAAAATTGGAGACTAAGCGCCAGTAGTATAGAAGTATAGTAGTATAAAAGAAAACAATCATGGGAGAGCTGAACAAGAATTCTACCAACTACCTTGATCCAGTCTCCTCATTCACAGTGGTTTGTTGTGAAACTGGAGTGGTGAGATGGAAGAGACCTGTTTAAACTGCATTGAGCCCATTCAATGGAAGATAAGGGTGACTGAAAAAACAAGCAAAACCTTTTTATGTTTATTGTCTGCCCTATATCTGAAGATCTCAGGGCATATTTTAAATAACACACAGCAACTAAAAAGCATTCTGCTGTTTGAAGTCATTGATCAAATTCTACATGTAGAAGGACTAAACAGGTGGGTGGAAAATAAAGCTTTGCCCTGTTATAACCACAAAAGAGCTAATTTTCAAGTGTTGCTCTAGACATTAAGCTTAACTGAGAAGGGTATCAGTAAATCTTATCTATTTGCTACCAGAGTACCATAGTGAACTTGAAATTGCTCTGAACAAATGATAGTCCTTTGAATGTTATCTTTGTCTGTTTGATGCAGGGTAACACAAATTGATAGGATGCTTTATTCAATCTTAGCAAAATTGAACTTGGCTTGAAATTAGTTCTTGATCATAATTCTATTTAGAAAATCAATGGGAAGCTAGTAAGCATCATGTCCTTCCCTGGAGGCTTTGTGCTCTAGACAATTGCTATATTCCCCTTGTAGATGTAGTCCATTTAATATCAATGCAGTGTGTGCTCCAAAGAGTCCCCTAATTCAAGACTGACAGATGAAGGGAGGCATCAAATGCTTCAGAATGATCATCTGGTAGAGACGGTCCCTCTTTGTCTGACAGTGGATTGTATCAACAAATTAGTGTTGTGTACTGAATACCTCTAAGTCAGAGACAAATGAAAGGCAAAGAGTAGTCTAATGAATTAAAATTAAAAACAAATGGTATCTGGAAAAAAAACATATCTAGGACACTGCAAATGAAAAGAAAAACAAGCAACAAATCACCACAGAGTGGGTTGATGGCAGTAGTTCTAATGACTTTAAAACAGCAGCAACAAATTCATGAAATTTGCCATGATCACCATACCTTCAAGTTGCTGACCAAAAATAGTTGGAAACAGCTCCTGCTTTCAGAAACTATATATATATAACATCTAATTAGTCATGCTGAGAAATGGGATGTTGGAACTGATAGATCTTCAGTTTGATCTAATGAGATCTTCTCACAGATGGGATCTCCTATGAAGAAAAGTTACAACATTCAGAGCTGTTAGCTGCAATGACGAGCACCTTTTATGTCCAAGGGTGTATGTGTGAATCTGCTCCAGGTTTCAGTCTGAGCTTTAAAGAAACTATCCAAAGTTCTGGTTGTTATGTCCAAACTACATTCAGCACACTGAATAGATCCTTTCCAATGCAGACTTGCTGCTCATTCAGAAAAAAAGTAACACAAGACAGGATACAAATAGATACAATTTTGTACAGTGTGGGGAAGGTAGATAGGCAGATGGTTTTCTGTCTCTCTTCCAACATGTGATAGTGGGGCCATCTAATGAAAACAACCACATAGAATGGGACTATCAATGGTGAGTTATGAGAAGTACTTCTTCCCTTCACTACCAGAAGCAGTATGCCTGTGTTTACAAGTCAGCAGAGAGCACAAGCTGTTTTGCACTTGTTCTCTGTGGGAGCTTCCCATAGGTAATTAATTGTCCTCTGGGTGAACAGAATGCTGTTATAAATAGACCTTTGCTTTAATCTAAGATGGCTTCTCTTATGTTCTGACATGACTATGGGGTACAGTGTCATGCGTCTGAACCAAATGATCTATTATGATGAAAGATATATCAAGAAAGATTGTAAATCTTTCATCACACAGGACTTTTGCAGACTCCATCAGCAGCCCACAGTGTACCTTCCGTGAAAGTCAAGAGAAAGCAAAAGTAAGAGCCCCTCTTTGTTCTCCATGGAGAGGATCAAGAGAGTGTTATCTCCTGTGACTGGACGTGGGCTGGAGGATAGTGTAATGTATGAAAGTCATGAAGGATGTTCATGCCAGCAAACACACATACATATGAAACTCATGCAAAGCCATGCAGTGTCTCCACTTTTCTCTAAAGCAAAGCATATTGCATGTTGATAGCCAAGCTGCTGCCAGTGGCCATTAGGGACAATGTATATCAATTAACTTAAGGAACATTCTACATGTGGTGTGACTGAATCCAATGTACATCTACATGTAGGAACAGAGTCCTTCATTCTGGATTCAAGTATAGTTGGAGTTTGGTTTTCTTAAGACTTTATCAAATTACATTCTTCCATGTTCGCAAGGTGTGTGGGGGAGGGGAAATAGATCAATTGCAGTTAGCAGTTCTGTTCACATATGCCAGAGCTTTGAGTATTTAACTTTTTAAGTCACATTTGATCAAGCATCTATTCAACTCTGTTTGCAGTGCTGACTAAAGATAGACTTCTTTTCATTTTGACAGGTTCTTCATTGGTAACAACTGTGTGCATGCATGTGCAATTTGTTATCTCCATACCTTGAACAGCTGTATCTATTGAGATTGGATAATTCAAAGTAGGGAGAACTCTATCTCAATACATTTTTGAAGAACATAATGAAGTTCACAGATTTCTTCATATTCGACATAGAAAGAATTTGAGGTATAAAAAAGTTGAGTCCAAGAAAAAGTGACACTTACTGTTTCCCCCATCCTTATAGGATTCTACGCAAAGATGGAATTTCCTTGATAGTGCTTATTCTCCTGAAGAACTACAACTGTAATGGATAATTTCACTCATGCTGGCATGTTGTATTCTCTTGCAATCATCCAACAATTCTTATTCTTGAAAAATGTTCTCTTTTTTGGGATTACAACACCCAGAATTGGCCAACCAGCTAGGAGCTGTAGTTCAAAAAGAAAGCCCTATTATTTCTTTGCATAATAATGTTTCCAATTAGATGTTTCTTTGAAGCACATGCAACCCACTAGCCATTTCTCGTGCTTCTGATTGGATGTGGTGCTGCTCAACTACAAGTCCTGGAAATGTGTCCAGTGAAGGGCAACCAAGATGATTAAAGTTCTGGAAAGCAAAGCTTATGAGAAATAACTTAGTAGTTGGATCTATCTAGCTTGGAGAGGAGAAGACTGAGAGGAGACATCATGGCCACCTTTAAACATCTGAAGAAATGTCATGTAGCAGATGGAAAAGGCTTGGTTTGTGCTGCTTCAGAGACTAGAACACAAAACAGTTAATTACAATTACAAGAAAGGAGACTCCACCTAAACTTTAGAAAGAACTTTATCAAGGGCATGAACTAAATTGGTTTCCATGGAGACAACTCAGAGAAAGATTTAGAATGGACCAAAAACTATACAGATTTGAGAGAAAAGGGAATGAATTAAATGTACTGGTGAAAGATAACCAAAAGAAAAGAATTTGCAAATTTTATAAATTATTGTTGAAAAAAGAAATGGAATCAGAAGTAGTTAAAGATACAATGGTTAGATGGGCACAGAATTTGGAACATTCAATTGAATTAGAAACTTGGGAAAGAGTGTGGAAAATAGATATAAAATTTACACCAAACTTAAATTTAAGAGAAAACTTTTATAAAATGTTTTACAGATGGTACATGACCCCAGAAAGATTACAAAAAATAACGAAAAATGGGAATTCAAAATGTTGGAAGTGTGATGAAAAGACGGGGTCTTTTTTCCATATGTGGTGGACACGTAAGATAGCAAAAAAAAATTGGAAGTTGGTACATGACAAAATCCAAAGAATTTGTAAGCTGGATTTTGAAATGAAACCGGAGCTTTATTTGTTAAATATGCTAGGGCAACAAAGGGAAATAAGAAGTTATCAGAAGATATTATTATACCTAATAACTGCGACAAGGTTGACATATGCACAGCACTGGAAAGAAAAGAAACATATTGATATAGAAGAATGGAAGTTAAAAGTTCTGGATATGATAGAGATGGAAAAGTTAGCATTTTCTTTGAAGAATAAATCTATCCAGAACTTTGAGAAAGATGGAAAAGAGTATTGGATTGGGTAAGGATATAACTGTATGAGAAATCAAAGAAGAAATAACGTAATTGTTCTTCTCTCTGTAAGATGGAAATTATGTTTGTAATGTAATGGAAATAAGCAATTTCAACTGGAAGATTTAAGCATGGAAGTGTGTGTGTGGGGGGGGTATTTTCAAGACAAACTTTCAATAAAAATTATACAAAAAAAAACTTTATCACTGTAAGAGCACTTCAACAGTGGAACAGATGTCTTTGGAATATGATCAACTCTTCTTTTTTTGGAGAACTTTAAACAGAGGTTGCATGGGTATCTTTCAGGAGTGGTTTAGGTATGTATTCCTGCATGGCAAGGGTTAGGTTAGAGGGCCTTTGTGGCTCCTTTTAACTCCATGACTCTTTGAGCATAGAAAAAAACAAGTGACTTTCTTCCCTGGTTATCAGTATATTCTGTCCAGTCAACATGGCTATAAACTATTGGCACTGGATAATTTATATAACAAAATTCTCCATAAATTTTGTTGTGCAATTGCTGTGATTGTTTAGCAATCAATCAATTTTAAGAAATGACATGAATCTTCCCATTATCAGAATACTCATTCTTGTAAATTCTAAGGACTGAAAGAATATGCAAAAATATTCAAAAAGTAGTCAAAAAGGGTTTCTTGAGTTCAAGAAACTCTGTTAAGGAGAATCCTAGATGGGGAAAATCTTCACATTTCAGGACTTATTCTGGAAAGAAAGCATCTTTTCACATAGAAAATGTTATTTTCTGTGCAGGAAACTTACTGAAAATCAGCTACTGTTTTTGTACAAAAAGACCCTCCACCTCACATGGATTTCTTTTTTTACAGTTAAAAACTACAAATAGTCTTTGAAAACTGTGCAATTTTCAATCACTTTCTCACTGCAAGGAGAAACATAGTAAAAATTACTGGATCTTCCTGCAAGAATGAAATTTACAAACATTTACATCCCTAGTATGTTTCACAAGCTTGCACAGGGATAGGTAAGATGGAGGAATTGTACATTTCCAAGAAAAAAGACACAGTGGTTGCCCTCTGAAAGCAATGGATAGGTCTTCAACTTTCATTTTCTCATTTTACAACACAATCTTCTGCTGGAACTCTCTCAGTGAACCCCTGATAAAGAAGAAATTGGTTGTTAAAATAAAGCATTTCTCTGCAAGCAGGTCACACGCTGAACATGTTTCTGTTGAAATCCAAGGACTATAGCATTTTGTTGTAAAGACAAGGAATTGCCTTAATCTTTCCATAACTAGAACATTCGTTATGCATTCAGCATTTTCATTTCAAAACAAGCTGTGCCTTTGCACAATGACAACGAAAAGGTGCAGTTATCAGAGGGACGTGAAAAACTGTCAGTCTCCTTGTCATTGCATTTGTCAGGGTTCTGTCAGCATTCTGATTCTGTCCCAGTTCCATATTGAATTGTGAGACTTTTTGTTTGTTTGTTTCTTCCTGAGTGGAAATGAATGCACATTTTTATAATTTCTGTCCCAAATATACACATTTTTATATGTATTTTTCCAGTTATGCATTCTTGCATGCCTCTTTTCCATTGATCAAAACATATTTCCTCATACTTTGTACCATACACATTTAGCTGTGTCCACTTTCAAAATGTTTGCATGGTTAGTGCTATGGTTTTTAAACTCAAAAAAGCACTGGAAGTCCTGGAAATGTACAGATTTCAATGGCAAGACATGCTTCATTTAGGAACCAATCTAAGGACATATGAAATGAGATGACCAGAAGAGCTATATAGCATTAGAATGGCTAGATTTCAACCCCAATATATGATTGTGCAATTAAGAAATGCATTCAAATAACTAGGGATGGGATGAATCCAGAGGTTTACGAATCTGAATCTGGATCCAAATCACTGGAAGGTTCTGGGAATCCACAAATCTCACGAATCTAGAATCTTTCGAATCCTTCTTTTAAAAAGAGTTTAAAAAGCAACTTTTGAAAAAATGTTTAAACTTTTTAAAACTTTTTTTAAACAGAACTTTTTTTTAAATAAACCGTTTTTTTTGGTTGGTGGATTTGAAAGATTCGTTTCACCTATTTTGCACAGGGATTCGGATTCGCAAATCTCAAATCCTTCCTGAGGATTTGAGGATTTGGTTGGCCCATCCCTACAAATAACATATATAAGAGTCCTAGGAATATAGCCAATCTCGGAAGAGTTTTCTTAAATGCTGATTTTTGGAACTTTTTCAAAATGTCACCACTTGATTCTCATTTGCCTTTTTTATAATTTGATTTTGACCAAAATAGATAGAAATTATCCTTGTCCCTCCCTCTCCCCATCTGTTCAGACCCAAATGAACAGTTTTAAGTAAGTCGGGTCAGGTCATAAGTATTACGTAATTGCCACTGCTACATAACACAAAATATCATTTTAGTTTGCACTGGATAGGTTTATAAACTTAATATTTTTAAGAAAAAGTGTCACCTTCTACGCCCTTAAGAAGGACAGCTTCTTCTGAGAAACAGGCAAATGACCAGACATTTCTTCGTTCAAAGGCTAGAGGCCAGATTTATTGAGTACAAAAGTATAAAAATATAAAAATATATAAATCTGCTGCAGCAGGGTGCCAGAGGTTCGGGACAAAGGCCAGAGGCGTGGCAAGGCCTTTTTATCCAGGTAAACAGCATACACACCCACTGCGGCATTTTTCCACCAACCACAGACCACCCGCCCCATATTAGGTAATGTCCAGAAACTTCCATCCATATAACGAAATGTCCAGAGGGGCAGGTAATATGAGGTTTCCTCCAATCACAAACCCCCTTCCAAATAAGGCAACTTCCAGAGAGAGGCGCTTCAGGTGAGGTAGAGTTATGAGTCAGCAGACGGGAGGGGCTAGGACTCCTGTGTACGTGACTACCTCCTGGCTTGTAATGGAGATTGTCTTTCCTTCACTCACAAAAGGAAGACTGTTGACAGCAATCTTCAGTACCATTTCATGACAAACTGATAGGTTTGTGATGGTTGCCATAACTACAGAAAAGAAAACAACCCTATTCTAATCTTATCTTTGTTTCCTTAAATACAACTCTAGTTTAAGTGTTTGTGCATGCGTGCTGGTACCATAATCTGGAACCCAGACCTCAGAAAAGTTAGTGTTCTGGATGTCACTTCCCAGAATCCCCCAGTGAGTGTGCTAGCTGAGGTATTCAGGAGTTCTAATTCAAAAAAAACAAAAGACCTTTTATAGGCTCTTTTGGAAACTACCATTTTCCTGATGGCATCAATTTATGATGACTTTCTTTTGAAAAATACAGTTCTCCCTGGAAGCCTTATTTCTCTCAGCATAATATTCCCATCAAGTCACATTATTTCACCTATTGTGTTTCCTTCAAACAACAGGTATATTTCTGTATGTATAACACAACTGCCTTAGATACATCCTTGGGATTATTATATTTTATTCCCATGTTGCTGCTAATTAGACTTAAGAACATATATATTATGTCATAAGGAAGGAAGTATTATCAAGTATTCTCCTTCACAAAGTTACACACATAAAGTCAAGAACAATTCTTGCTGGTCCTAAGTTTTCTCTCATGTTTCTCACAGCCCTGCTCCTACCATCTTTCCATTGTGAAAGAAGATCTGCAAAAGGAAGCCTACACTGCATACAGAGACCTCTTACATGTTTTAGAACCCTGAATACACATAGGCCCTTTCTGCATGGCGTGACTGCCCCCAGTTGGGACATGATGGCAGCACTGTATGGGTCAGGCTCCCACACAACGTCATCATGGTCCCGCTGCCATCTTGTCCCTGTGCATCATGTAAGCATGGTATTTGTAAAATGGAAAATATCCCTTTTACAGTTTCCATCATGCCATGCTGCTGCCTTTCCAGGGCATGTGGAAGGGTGGAAGTGCACTGGCAACACCTCCCTCCCCACTTGCAACAATGGCAAGTGCCCAGCTGTGCTGCAGAAGGGAAGAGGCAGGGCCAGAGTGCTCCCCTCTGCAGCAACTGGGCATGGTGCAGAGAGGAGCATTCCTGGCACACTCCCCCTCCCCGACGGGGCTGCAACAAGAAGACTTCACTGAGCCCTGTCATGCAGAAAGGGCCATAGTCATTACGTGAAAAGAGAAGGTTTGAAAATGGCTTGAGACTAAAGTAGTTAGAAAAGTGCTGGAGAACTGCCAAAGAGAGAGAAAGGGAAAGAGGGAGAGAAAGGAAGGGAGAGAGAGACTGGAAAAGATGTTCTTTTCCATGCCCACAAAAAAAGAAAAGAAAAGAGATTCTACCTAAACATTAGGAAGAACATCTTGACTGTAAGAGGTGTTTAGGAGGGGAATAGTCTGCCAGTGTAGTGTAGTGGTTTTGTAGTGATGTAGTGGTTTGAGCGTTGGACTATGACTCTGGAGACCAGGGTTCAATTTCCTGCTTAGCCATGGAAATCCACAGGGTAATCTCGGGCGCATAACACACTTCAAGCCCCAGAAAACCCTGTGATAGGTTCACCTTAGGGTCACTATAAGCTGGAAATGATTTGAAGATAACATCACCACTACCACCACAGCAACAACAACACTGCCTCAGAGACGGGTATACTTTCCTTCATTATCCTTGACCATAAGTTGGATGGGCATCTTTCAGGACTGCTTTAGTCCTGCATGTCAACAGGTTAGAAGAGATGACCTTTGTGGTCCCTTCTCACTTCATGATTTTGTAATTCTATGATTCTATGATTCTATGTCATCCGGGAAATTTGGGGGGTTATAGATTTGAAAAATGTTTTCAAGCTTTGAAAAGAGTGCTGAGCTTATAATGAGGTTCTTGCTTACTTATGGAAAGAAAATATAGAAAAATGCCCCATGTCCAAGGGTAGAACAATGTGAGAAGATGAGAAACTAAATGAAATCAAATATGGTAGATTTCTCTATTCCTACTTGCAAGTCCTTCTCTGTGATCTTGCCTTCAAAGTGACACTTTCAGGAACAGTGTGCCAACAAGTTTGACAAGGTTTAGCAGAGCACCGTATAGGTGACGAATGAGTTGAAATGCAATCAGTATTGAAAAAAAAAAGGTTGGTGGAACTGGACATATATAGCCTAAAGAAAAGAAAGATTAGTGAAGGCTAGGAGAACAACCTTCAGACAAAACAGGAAAGAACCATGCAGCTATATCCTGAGGGAAGGACAAAAAGAGATGAGTTTAAATGGCAAATGGAATGATTTCAGCTACAAACTAAGTAAAAGTAGCCTGTCTGTATGGACAGTGGAAGGAAATGGCCAAGGAACGTGTGGAAACTCAGATAGTGGAAACTGAAGAAAAAGCAATATGGGCCTTTATAGTGAGTGACTATGCCATTACTTTATACTTTTTTTCATCCCTAGATTAGAAAGTTAGACAACATAATCTATTCTAACTTTTATTTTTATTTCTTTGAGCAGCTGTCATTTAAAAAGAAAATAGATGACTGTATCTTATCTTCTGCTGTCTTCCAAACTGAGGAAGGGCACAAAGAAAAGATAAAAGATTGATCAGGTTTTCACTCCTGCAATTTGTAGCATTGGTCAGAAGCCTTCTAAAATATAAGCAGGTTGAATCCACTTGTAAGAGAAATGTTTCCACAGGAAGACAAAGTTAATGTTCTCTATAACAAAAACATTCTGAGCACATCAATAAAAAAGTCAAATGGGTCATAATTAGGACAGGAAATTCAGGCAGGGGCACTTGAAATGCAATTTACAGGGCAATTCTTCTCAACCACTTCTGAGATCAGAGCCTCAGACATACCTAAAGCACTGCTGGGATCTTTTGGACAGAGAGGATATGAAGAAGTGAGATTTTCATGTCTTTTTTCCTGCTTTTAAAGTTCTTCTACCCCATTACAAGCAATGGGAGGGAAAGTATTTACCCTAAAATAATCCACATGTTGGGGCTTGTTTAGAGATTGGTAGGGCTTTGGATCATGTGCATCCAAGGCCTCCTATGATTCCACATCATACCTGAAGTCCATTTACTTTCTATCTCTCTTTAATCATAATTTCAACACTGGGGTGGTAAGAGATGCTTGAATTTCCACAGGAACAGATCTGAAGTTAGGCCATTTCCACTCTACACTGTTATAGTGCTATTATTCCACTTTCAACATCCTAAGGAATTCTGGGGCTTGTAGTTTACTCATGCCAAAGAGCTCTCTGGCTAAGAATTCTAAATGCCCCTCCCTAGCAGGATTTCACAGGGTGTTGAATGTGGAACAATAGCCTCGTAATAGTGTAGTAAGGAAATGGCCTTGGACTTTCCCTTATGAGGTCAGAGTGTTTTCTCTCTGATCTTACAGGGAGAAATCCTATCCATCCTATAGCTCCCGAGATATTTTCTTTTATTTTTTAAAAGAGAAGAATCTAGTCCCATACTTCCATGTTGGTTGTGCATGAACTTCATGATGAAGTAGCTCTCTGTGAATCCTGCTCTTCTCCTTATGACAAAAAACCCACAACTGGTGCTATGGCATGGGTAAATCGATGAGAAAAGTATCTGGGAAAAGTTGCCGCAATCCTTTTTCAAATTGCTAGATGTTTACAGAGATAATTAACATGAGCATTGTAACAGAATTTTATTTTAAGCGACCGTCCATTTTAGGGCAAACCCTTCTAATCACCTACTTATATGCTGACCTGTAATTGTTTGTGGGCAGGAAACTGCACTGGTGCATGAAGACACTCTGACAATTTCTTAACACTCCTACACTTTTTTCTTAAGTGCTTTGCTAAGCATACAGAGTGGTCAAAAAGACCTTATTAGTCTTATTAGTCATAGTTTTTTTTTAAAAAAAAAGAGATACATTTGATAATAGATTTGTTCCTATATCAAAAGAATGAAAACCTACAAACACCTCTTACTTTTAGTAAAAAGAATCATCTGAGCAGGGTTAGTTAAATCCATAAAGACATTCCTGCTGTGGTAATTCCTTTGAATTTAATCCAGCTAGTATCTCTCAATTGTTGTAAGTCTTCTGTCAAAGAATGGTAAGACAGACGCTTTTATCATCCACCTTACATGTCACACACTCTCAGCCCCAGAAAATCCCATGATAGGTTTGCCATAGGGTTGCTATAAGTTGGAAATGACTTGAAGACACACAACAACAGTGAAGTCCCAAACAGCAAAGATACTCATCCATCCAGGATTCTTCTCATTAGGGTTTCTCAATACTTGAAAAACATGTTTTCAACCACTTTTTTAAAAAAAATCAAATATTCTTTACATAGGACTATATATTCTTTACATAGGACTGGGGATGCAGCTTGGGCAATATAAGCATGAGTCTTCTTTGAAGCCAGCATATTATTTGGTTGGACCACCACCTGTGATGTATTCCCATTTCAGTCTGTTCTTGGACTATTTGAAAGAATATTTCAGATTTTGTTCCTGGCCAGAGTGGATAAAGAGGGATGGGACAAAACAGAAAGTTTTAAAAGTATCTTCTGAGTGAATGGCTATGCATTGCCAACAAAAACAAAAGAACATTAGAGGGCTAAAGAAAGACAAAAAAAAAAATCCTAGCTGTCCAAGGACAACAATATATCAAGGGAAAATAATTCTCTTTGTCCTACCCTGGGGTTAAATGCTCACTGCTGCCTGGATAAGCTTGCATTTCTTTTGTGCTGGGGATGTCTGTGAATGTTTTATGAATGTAATTGAGCTTAGGAATCAAGTTTCTGAGACAGACACAGTTCATTCTGAAGAATAAAGATACCAGCAGAAAGTTATTGATTTTGGAGGAATCTACGCCTTGTGAAAAATTAACCAGACATTCTTTCCAAATCAATAAAATTATCCCTGCTGCTTCAGAACTACTTAATCGGATCCAAAGAGGGTCCCTGGTGCATAGCTGGTATGTTATTGCTTTTGAAAGCAGCTTTAAGAGTTTATTCTGCCTTTTCTGCATGCATACTTTTCCAGACAATAAGGTTTTTTTAAAAAATGGAACTGGACATATATGTTAAAAAGTACAAAATATCCCAAGCAGATCTGTTCAGGTCTGTGGGAATTGTCCAGAATAAAAGGTTAAGTGATAATCTCTCCAGTCTAGCAGAAGAGTTCCCCTTGGATAGATGACGTGACTTCATAAAGTAGATGTCTTTCCCTACTGAAATTAATGGACCCGATGTCATAGAAATAAGTGTGTGTATGGTGATTCCTGGATCAACCGCATCGGAAGCACTCTTTCTGCATAGTCCAATAGTCACCCATATGTATATCAGCTCCCACCATTAACATCCATAACCACTAGATGAGATAGAATTTAGTTTCCTGCACAGATACTTTTCCACAGGCAATTTGTTGTAAAGAAAATGTGGCTTTAGCTCAGTCCATCCCTCATGTCTCAGCTCTTTATGATCACTTATGTTTTCAATCCAGGAGGTCCTGATACCTATCCTAGGGAGAAAAACACACACTCCACATTTCGACAGAGATTTCCCAGCAAGCAAGAAACTCTTGTCTACAAAAAACTCCAGATATACACATCAGGTTGCTGGATCATGGCCAACATCCTGCAGTGTTAGGACTATTCCTTGTCTAACAGAAAGCATCTGTACCAAATATTTCTTTTTATAGGCCTACTGAGGAGTGGGTGTGTTGTGCAAGCTCCAAAAATTGTTATGTGCAATCAGCAATAAATCAAATTGCCATGTCATTTCCTCCCTCTCTTAATTTAATCCCAGAACTATAGAGAGTGCAATAGTTTCTTATAGCTCCCATGGATAATGTGATAACAGCTAAGTATTATAAGTAAATTCCCTGATTAATGGCTATGCTGCTTTCCTCAGTTGACAAAATAAACAGCCCTCTTCCCTGATAGGGAAGTTAAACTAGTTATAATTGGCACCCATTTTATGACCATTTTCCACTCAGTTGCAATGGGCAAATGGTTTGCCAGTTCAGCTCTACATGCTTATGAGTGAAGTGTTGGAACTCAAACATTTGTTTGAAAGCAAGTTCTATTACAGCAAAAATTAACATTTAAGAAGAAACCTCAAAACCAGACATGGCAAACCAGATCCACAGGCACAATGACATATAGACATCTTCTGACAGTTTGATGTCTAGAAAATTAGCCTGGAGGGGACTTTTTGTAGCAACGTAAGTAGGCATGAATGAAAACACCAGTTCAATTTGGTTTTGACAAAAAAAAAAAATCCAAAATATGAAAGTTGGTGATAAAAAGAATTTGAGATTAAAAATATACAAAAATTAGAGAAATCAAAACATTGATTCATTTATCAAAATCCAGTACTTAATACCTTGAGTTCACTGGATGACATATGGGATGTAAATATTCGTTATCTTCATCATCAGTGTTAACAATCATCATCATTGACATTGCTAGTGATAAAATAGAGTTGCCACATCTTTTTTCCTACAAGTCTCATCATAAACATCTGTATGGATGGCAGCTAAAACCAAAGGCAACCCATAGTCTAAGTGAGGGGAGCACCTCAATCTGAAATGGTAAGATGAGTTGTCTTCCTCTTCACTCACAGGATGAGCTGGCAGTAGTACAACATATTGTTCTTTATGATACCTACAGGGTCTGGAAGCTAGGCCTTATGATGAGCATCTTAGGGAGCTGGGTATGTTTAGTCTGCATAACAGAAGGTTAAGAGGGGACGTGATAGCCATGTTTAAATATTTCAAAGGATGTCAAATCAAAGAAGGAATGAGCTTGTTTTCCACTGCTCCAGAAACTAGGGCCATTTACGCACTACACTCTTATAGCGCGATTATTACACTTTCAACATCCTATGGAATCCTGGGGTTTGCAGTTTCGGGAGGGGCCAGCCGGTCCCTCCCGAAACTGCAAACCCCAGGATTCCATAGGATGTTGAAAGTGTAATAATCGCGCTATAAGAGTGTAGTGCGGAAATGGCCTAGGATAAGGAGCAAAGGATTCAAACTACAGGAAAAGATTCCACCTGAACCTCAGGAAGAACTTCTCCTGACAGACAGGGCTGTTCAGCAGTGGAATATGCTGTCTTGCAGGGTGGTGGAGTCTCCTTCTTTGGAGATTTTTAAACAGAAGCTGGATGACCATCTGTTGGGAATACTTTGATAGTGTGTTCCTGCATGGCAGGGGGCTGGACTGGATGGCCCCTGTGGTGTCTTCCAACTCTATGATTCTATGCTTCCGTGATTCAACCTATTGAATTTGGCCAGGGCCAATGAAAATTGTTTTCCCTTCTGTTTATTTTTCTAGAACTTACTAAAATTCACAAGTCTTCGTGAAATAAAAATAATGTACAGTTTTAAAATTTTCAGTGAGGGGAAAAAGAGAAATGACAGAATTTTTTTTTTAATCCCTAATCCTGTTACAGAGAAAGTAGGTAAGAAAAAGCTTTTCTTGGTTTCTCACAGTAGAGGAACCCAGGGCCATCCACTGCATCCAAATAGCAGGAAATTCAAGTTAGATAAAGGGAGAAATTTTTTTCACAAAGCACACAACTGAACTGGGAAATTCATTGACAGAAGATGGATGGTTTTAAGAAGGGACTGGGCAAATTCATGGAGGATAGAAACACCACAAACTACTAGACAAGATTGCTACATGTTATCTCTAGCTTCTAAAGCAATATGTTTCTCTACAATGGAAGTGATTGATGATTATGGCAAGTATGCACCTTTAAATATAGATCTGTTATATACCAATACAGTATCTAAAACTGCATGCAGTTTGAAAGCCAGTGTTATAGGGAAGGCAGCTGAACAGAATCTTTAACCACCTTTGACGTTTTAGCCTGTGGATCCCCTCTATTGGCATTTTCTGCTACCTGGAATCATTGCTAGGATTGGGAGAAAGCTCTCAAAGAGCATGGCCTATATGGGTTAGAACAACCATTCTTAGCATTCTTAGCAGGGGACATATGGCCCCCAAGGGGGCCCTGGAACATTTGAGGGGGTTTCACAGACTGAAAACTGTGAGAAGGAAAACCCCAAATATTTATGGGAGCCCTGGTAACTGAACTGATGAAATATCCAAGCAGCAACTTTAATTTGATTCAATAATTTCCCTCCTATTTATAATATCTTTCCAACACAGTGTTGAATTTGGCATGCCTGGTAAATTCATTGCTTAAGCTCCTCCCACATCTCAGTTCAAGACCTAAAATCCACAAAACTTGAGCCTTTTGTTTTTGTTTTTTTGATATATTCCATATTCTGTAGCAGCCATGTAGGGTCTCTTGCACAGCCTCAATTTAGAGTCGGTCATGAATCAGACTGCACCGGGTCAATGTATTCAATCAAATGTTCTCGCAACCATTATTGCCATACTTCATTCTCTCAGCATGTCTTTCTAGGCCTTCTTTTAGCCTAGTAGCTTTAAAGCATTTGCATTTGGATATATTGTATGTTAAAGGTAAGGTGCGAAAAGCATTTGTTACTGCATATGAAGTCACCAAAAAATGTAAACAAAAAGAGAGACAGAGCGCACACAAGCATGCAATGTAAACTCAATTTATATGATTTGGACAATAAGAAAAATAGAAAATAATTATTTTTATTCTAAATGTGACAAAGCTCCACAACATAAAAGGAAAATATTCTATGTGTGTGTTCTCGGAGCACATACAGCTTGTTCATTCTATTTGTTACTTGCTTATTATTTTTCTGTATGTTTAATTTCATACAGTCTTTTTTAAAGTTTTGTCCACTATGTCGGAATGTTCAAGTTTTCTTGGTGTTCAATAATAAATGATTTCCTGTCTATCTGTTTATAGTGTATCTCTGTTTGACAGAGGGGCCCTGGAACCTGAGATGAGCTTCTAAGGGGGGCATGGCCAAACAGCTGAGAATGGCTAAGTTAGAGCAATAGTTATCATCACAGAGAGATGTCCCTATCTTTAGACAAAGTAAGAGAAATTGCCTGTTGTGGCAGATGCTGGGGTGGTAGGAGCACTCTCCAGCTATACCTTCCAAAGCCTTTTGCTTTTCTTGGAGAATAAAGCTGAATTGTCTGCATATTCTGTCCTTCGTGCCCTAAATTTGCCTGCTGCCCATAGGTGTGATGGAGGGTCCTGTGCCATTGCCAGTTTTGAAGAGAGTCTAGGTGATCTCTATTCAAGGAATGGGATTATGTACTGTTAGAGTTATAGCACTGGACAGAAATCTAAAATTAGTGAGTATAGGCACATAGCGTTTGCATGCTTATACTGAGTAATTGCTAAGTTGCATTATGCTACCTGTCTATTTGACTATGTTACGAAATCTGGTCTCTTCATGCATCACTCTAACCTATAGCCTTTTTTTCCCTGTCTGTTCTCTCTCTGCCCTCCATTAGATCATGTGTTTGACTACGAAAAAGAATTAGTAAGTAAAGCTATTTTATATGTTCTATAAAAAAGACCTTACACTGCTAGACACTATGAGTAGGGGTGGGCATGGGACTGGTTGTTGTTCAGATTCTGCCTGGCCAGTTGATTACTCTGTTTCAGAAATCCATTGCTATCTTTCACAAAACTGAACATGTGCATCTTGTCTTTCATTTCGGACAGTAAAAACGGTGGAAATAGGTGTAACCATCTCATGCCCCTGTATTCTTTCCATCAGGCCTGCCATATGAATGCTATGGCCGGCTTATCTTCACTGATAAGCATTGTTGCATTGCTAAGATAAGGCATAAAGTCTTTCACCATTTCAAATAGTTCAGGATCAAACCAGGTACTCATAAACCCTGGCCGTGTCTATATCAGTATGGGATATATTTCTCTGAAGCTCTTAGATGTAGCTTTTAAAACAGAGGGGTTCTGCAGCAATAGATTCATCAGATCCTGGTTGATGCAGTCATTTATTCATATAATTATCAGTGTCTGTGTCTGTGCTGATCATGAATTTCAAGGATTCCAAGCACTTCACAGATATTATCTCAGTAAGTATTATCTGATATTATTATCCCTGCAGGTAGAGAACTGTGAAAAAAGTTACTACACATTATGATTCCATCTTTTTCCCACCCTTTTCATTATAAAGAGCTGTATTATAATGAAGAGATTTATCTAATAAATCAAAACCTGTCATGGAAAATGAGAAGACGACCTTAAGAATCACAGATTGTCAATTCAATCTATATGCACTGCATTGCTTTCAACAGAATAAGATGGGTAACCTTAGTCAAGCACATGTTTTGGGCTTTATCTCCCACAATGCCTTACCATTGTCCAAACAGGGTGAGACTGAAGGGAACTGTAGGACAAGTCATGTGGAGGGACACAGAAATGGAATGTGCATTGCAATGTGTTTCCCTGTTCATCTTGGAGGGTTATGTTTTTGGATACCCATCTTGAAGAGCATTCCATAGAAATCAACACAGTGTGAGAACAGGTACACCAAGATGAAACTGTTCATTCTCATCCCCTACAGAATGAAGCCTTGGTGTGCACAGTTTTATTGTCTTTCCAGTTTTCCTTCTGCTTTTCATGATGTACATTGTAAGCTCCTAGAGGAAGGCCCATCTTTTATGTTATGTAAAATACATACAAAAGTGAAAATTTACTACTACCACTACCAAAGAAGGAGAAGGGAAAGGGAGAGGAAGAGGAAGAGGAAGAAGAGGATGAGGTTGAAATACTGCTAGTGTGTTATACTGGTGCATTATGTTAGTAGATACACTTTTTCCGAAGCCGGACAGCAGTGATGAAGAAAAGCAAATACATTTGTTGGTTCCAAGCAGGTTCTTTCTCTAGGGTCTTCTTTCCTACTCGGCTGCATCATTTGAGGCTTCTTCCCTCCTGCTGCCAGCATTGTGTACAACAGAATCACAGAGTGAGAAGAGAACCAAAGAAATGAATTTAAATCTGACAATACAATTTTAAAAACAGTTAAATCATCACATTAAAAACAGTCCAAAAATATTTTTAAAAGCATACAAAAAAATGAAAAAAATAAATAAGGCACACACCCCAACAAGAAACCTCCCTGAGAGCAATTACATACCAAAAGCCTTCCTTAAAGAAAAACATCTTTGCCTGCTGGTAAAAGGAGAGCAGGGAGGGGGCCAGCCTAGCCTCCCATGGAAAGGGGTTCCAAAGGATGGGAGCAGCCACTGAGAAGGCTCTCTCCTGTGTCCTAACCAAGCAAGCCTATGAAGGTGGTGGGACCAAGAAAAAGCCCTCTCCTATAGATCTTAAATCTCTGGCAGGGTTGTATAGGGGATACAGTGGGCCTTCTGTATATGCAAGGGTTCCATTCCGGGAACCCACGCAAATACTGGAAATTGTGAATGCTCACATCCCATTATATCAAATGGCAATGATAAACATGTGGATGCTTCAACGTTTCCATGTGCCCGTCACTGCCATTTTAAGTATAGGATGAGATGTTCTGCATGAACTGGAGTTTGCACGTGTGGAGGTCACAGGTAAACTAGGCCCACTGTACATCCTTTCAGACTTGTTGGTAATAAGAGTAGCCAATCTTTAGAAGTAGCCAGTTTTATCCAATGAGTTGACTCCAGACTTTTTTTTCTGCCCAGGTCTCTGCTTAATTTCTGGGACTCTAAGAGCACCTCCAGCAGCTGCTAACATCAGCTCTGAACATGGCCTCTATTGACTGCTTATATTTGATTTCTTTGTCTTATGTGCAGATCAAAGAGATCTATAACATATATTTCAGAATCCCTGAGTTTAATTAAACCCTTAAAGCCCCTGCAAACCTATGACTCAGCCATTAAAGAATTCTTGATGACAAATAGCCAAAATCCTTCTAGCACTCTTTATGCAACACATAACTGAGTGATGATGTCCCAGGTTAGACATTAAATGAAGACAGCCTGAGGCTCTGAAAAACAAATGGATTAAACTCCTGAGTAAAAGGCATTTTATTTTCCAAGCCTCAGGAATCTTCATTTTTTTTCTTGTTACAAATTATCTGTAGTATGAACTTCCCTGTTCTTGCCCTTTACTTTGTGTAATAAATAAATCCTATTTATGGATCTGCTTGTACTCTCAATGGCATAATGTGCATTATTTCAATGAGGCAAAGATTAGGTCTTAAATCACAGATTTTTCTGTGGCAGAAAAAAAATGCAACGAACAGCTTTCTAGAGATTAAGGGAGGAGGGAAGCTGAAATGCTGTTACATGAAAACATAATACATTCTCCTGGATCTATAAGGATACTCAGTCAATAGACCTCTGGGTTAGGAACTTGGAGTCTTACTGCAAAAACTGACTTCAGAAGGTCACCTTCTAATGAAAGATTCTGACAACCCAACGCTATGCTTGTTCATTTAGAGATGAAGCCCATCAGGTGCACCTCAAAGAAATTGTGCAGAGGAGTACAATCTCCAGATTTGTAAGATGGCATTTCAAATATTAAGAGTATGCTAGTCAGTAAAACTGGAACCAGGAACTGATCACTAGAAGTTGGTTTGAGCTACATGGAGACAGAGATAGAATCTTTATCTGTCTAATTTGTCTCTGCATGTCTATCTTCAAATAGGCAAATGTAAAATGAGTCACCACATCCACTGGATTGGATTCAGATCTCAGATGGATTCAGATTTAAGTTCTGGAAGCAGGTAGCCCAAAACCAATTACACTGTTGACCTACCAAGTTTCCATGGATCCAATGGACCTGTTCCACTCACAGTTGGATTTTAGGCCACTCATTTTTACTTCTGAGTAGACATACACATATAAGATTATTGATCTGTTAAACACACAGGCACAGAATCAATAACCAGACCCCTAAGCCCTGTAGCAGGGAAGACACTCGGGAAGGAAAAAATGTACTTCTCAATTCTGTTTCTCTGCTTCCTCTCCATGAATAGTGCATTGAAGACCATGCAAGAAAATGTCTGATTTAGAGATAGGTAGCTGTTTTTCCGTTGAGGGTCATATTCCTTTTGGGAGAATTTGCCACAGACAGCATATTGACAGTGAGTGGGATTGAAATCAGTCAGAAGGAAACTGAGTGGATCCACTGCTTTACCCTCTCCCTTTCTGACAGCCCATTTCCCTCTCCCTCTCTGCACTCCCTGTGCAGGCAGAGGCAGATCAGTTTTGCATATCCCAATCCCAGTAATCATTGTTCAGCGGTGATGGTCAAAGCTACTCCTTTGCCCTTCCACTTTCTATTTTATAATGTCCTGGATCCTCAGACGTATGGGTCCTTTCTGCAGGACACTGTTCTCCTGGCATAGGGAAGCAATAGGAATGGGAACGTGATGACACTTCCGCATGACACCAGCTGGCCTGATTGCAGCTGATATCATTGATGGAAAAACTAACTCAATGGCGTCTGATCGCATGAGCCTTCCATCTCTGCTGGCCATGCAGAAGGGCTGGAAGCACAATCATGTGCTTCCTTCCCCACTGCAGCATGGAAAGAAGGCTGGCTGAAGTGCAGAAGGAAGGAAGGAGCATGTCCCTTGCACTTCCTTCTGCAGGGAGCTGGTTGGGTGTGGAGGGAGCATTGGGGACACACTCCCATCCCATTAGAGGCACTGCTGGGATTGAGGCAGGATAATGGAGAGCGTAGTTATGTGGAAAAAGCCATGGTTTTCTACTTTGTTCTAAACAAAGAACTGAAGCGACTGCAAACTTCAAATCTTCAATTAGCCCAGTAGGAGGCAGCCTTTCTTTCTACTCCAGCAGAGAGGAGAGGACAGAGTTTTGCTCTTTACAGAGCAAACTCCTTGCAACTCCTCCTTACAAAGGAGGAGTTGCAAAACTCATCAAAGGTTTGCTTCCATATACTTTCTGATTGCAATCACTTCTTTAAGTAAGCAATGAGGAGCTTTCCTTGAAGGGGTCCCTGTTGCATTGTAGCACCCTCAAAACTGTACTCCAGACTGTCTATCAATCTTTCTCTCTCACACACACACTCAGACAGAAATCCTTCCACAGATTTCAGGTTCCCTCTCTATTTCCCTAAAATAGGATTCTTATTTCATAGAGCCATTTCTGCTTTGAATATATTTTCTCCAATTCTGATGTACAAAATCTTGTCAGGGAGTTACAAATGTGTAACCTGGAGGTATATACCCAGAGTTACACATTTGGAACTGTGTGGTTTTCATGGTCCCTGCATAGATCCTAGTTTAGGGGACACGTAGGACTGTGAAAGTCCCCCAATTCATATCTTACACCAAGTTCCCATCCCCTTACATTTGAGTTATCTCCAGAGCAAGGGGGAATTGTGACAGGGACCCTATTTCTTCTGGTCTCAATGGAGATCACTCATGGGAGGGGATGGGAACACCAGTCAGCTGCTTTCCAAGAGACAGGGGAAAGGAACTTTGTTGATGACAGTGGTTACTTCCCAGTGAGGGAGAACTGGAGGGTCGTTTGGAGTGGACTGGAATTCATTGTGTAGCTTCATAACTATGGTACTTAGGCACTTGTAAGTGCCCAATAGGATTCCATCCGTTGTCTTTATTGATTTGGGCCTTCCCACCACCTTTTTTTAGGCTTTCCTAAATTCAGTAGATAAATCCCAAGGATTCTCTTCTTAAAATAGTAGTTTTTTTTATGTTCTTCCCTGTTATGTTAAGAATGTTTGAATGGCCACACCTTTTTTGGACACACTGATGTTGTTCAGTCACACGTGTCCTAGTTTTCAGCTGTGTGATCTTGATAAAGATTTGAAGCCTTTGCAAAGGGTTTCTCAAATTAAATGGAGGTCACGTGGAGGAGTGGGCCCTAACAGCTCACTCCTGCTGTACTTTATGGATAGGGATCCTGCCTTGGGTGACACAAATGTCATTCTAATGTACATTTTGTAATCTGTCCAAGCTATCCTGCCCACCTTGTGCTTGCAGAACTAAACCCTTCTAGTTGCATAACGTTAGATCTTTCAAGTGTGATTAGTGTCCTTGAGCATACAAAAAGCTGTGCTCAATAGATATTTTGATGTATAATCTTCTACATCTCCCACACCTCTCTCAAACCTGAATGGGATACGAATTATTGGGATGATTTCTACAAACCCTAAAGCAAAACTGAGCTGCATTTGGCTGAACTCCATAAATGCACACCAGAGGTAACAAAGTGGATAGTGATGGATGAAACTGTTACCACATGCTGTAAATAATATTAGGGGGTTATGTTTTCTGGAAACATTAACAGAAAGGAAGGAAATGTAATTAATAGAAGATTATCATGCTATTAATAGAACATCTTTTCAAAGCTCTAGCTTTAATCTATACTGTAGAATATCTTTTGAACATGAATTAACTATGTTCAATTTATTTGAACCAACAGATTTCTTTAATATTTATGATGCATCAGACTTAGAATTAACTAAATAAAAGTGTTTCTAATTACTGCGTAGAAATTATTATAACCATATCAGTTTCCTGGTACCCATGTACGTGGAATAACTTACATCTGATGGCAAATTAAAGACAGGCTAAGCATGATTTTTTTTCCAAGCATTTGGTAAAAGAAACATTAGAAGGAAGTTCCTGATAGCAAGAGTGGTTTGACAATGGAGCCAATTGCCTAGAGAGAGAGTAGGATCTCTTTCTGTGGATTTCTTCAAAAACTGGCTGGACAGCTACTTGCTGGGGATGCTCTAGCTGGAGATCCTGCATTGAGCAGCAGGTTAGACTCAATGGTCCATGGATCCTGTTCCAACTCTATGATTCTATGCCCACCTATGACACTACCTTTTTTGCAGTGGTGGGATTGTACGTTCCTGTGAGGGAAGAAGCTATTCTAATAGTAGCAGTGCTGCAGGCAAGGGCTCCCATGCCAGACAGGCTTTTGCTGAGTAGCCAGACAAAATGTACCAAACAGCTACTGGGCAACAGCAGTAAGTGGGTGTAACATTGGTGGAGGATCTCTCAGAGATATCAGCAGTGGCGCCATAGCTAACACTTGTTAGTACTGCACAGAAGAAGGCACAGAAAACCCATCTCGGATGCCTTTCACTATGAAAACCCTATGATAAGACTATCCAAACTGAAACAAGCAACAATGCCCAATGAGAAGACTCCTAGGTCAGATGGCACTCGATGAGCTACAGGGTACAGTAGAGGACAACTATACATTGACTAATGATGCATCTGGATTCAAACTGAAAGGATATTCAGTGTTGACATTCTCAGAGGCACAAAGAAAGTCTTAAGCTGCACAGCACACATTAGAAGAATGTGGAATGTGAGAAGCATGAATCAGAAGAAGTTAGACATAATAAAACAAGAAACTGAATGTTTAAACATTGCAGTTTTTGAGGTGAGGTAACTAAAGTGGACAGGAATGGGACATTTTGAGACAGATAATTACACCATATTTTACCCAGAAAATGAACATTGAAAAAATGGGGTGGTATTAACAGTAAAGAGAGATGTAGCAAAAGCAGTAAAAAGATATAATGCAAAGTCTGACCAAGTTATATTAATAAGACTTCAGAGAAAACCCATCAATATAATCATAGTCCAAGTTTATGCTCCAACTGTAGACATAGTAGAAGAAGAAATTGAAAGATTTTATGTTGGAGTCCAGGAGAAAATTGATTACACACTAAAACAGGACTTATTAACCGTAGGAGATCGGAATGCAAAAGTAAGAAATGGAGCAGAATAAGGACTGTAGAAAATTTGTCCTGGGATCAAGAAATGAAGCAGAAGAGCAAATGACTGAATTTTGTGAGGCCAACAGCTGGTTCGTGGCAAACACATTCTTCAGAAAACTAAAGAAGTGACTGTATACATAGACATCACCTGATGACCAGTCTAGAAATCAGATAGACTATGTAATTGGAAGCAGAGGGTGGAGAAGCTCCATTATCTCTTCTAAAACAAGACCAGGAATGGATTGCGGCACAGACTATGAACTGTTGATACCAAAATTAGAGTAAAAATGAGATGACTTCTGGGCAGGACAGCAGGCAGATGCTCCTTGCCCCAGCTCTGCAACAAAGAAAGTGTTCATGGTAAAAGTACTGACTGAAGGAATCTGCAGCTAGGTATGTTTCAGGGGAAAATGAGGACTAGCCGTTTTTGCCTACACCTCTCTTAAGGATGGCTTTTCTTCATCTTGTGTGGATTTGAGGCTTTCTTGCCAAACAACAGGAGCCTGGCTGTTCTTTGGCTGTCTGAGCAGCTGTTTTTCTCCTCCTCCTCCTCCTCCTCCTCCTCCTCCTCTGCCACCGCTGGAGTTTATTGGGAAAGCAGGACTTAACAGCCCTATTACTGTCACCTACGGGTGCTTATAGAAAAGACTTCCAAAATTGGAAAAGAAAAAAGAAAAACAAGGAAAATAGCCCAACAAAATCATAATAATCCCACTAAATTACCAGTTTGTTAAAAAAAAGAAGAAGAAAGAAAAGAAATACGAAACAGCATATAATGCAACGAACCATGAATAATGGTGAGCAGGTGTTTGCTGGGTCATCCCTTTTATGCAGGCAAGGTAAACCTTGTTCCATGTCTGACAAGAAGATCAAGGCAGCCAGACGTGACATATCTGAATGTAAGTTATTAAGAGGACTCTGGTCAAAATGATTTTACAAACCCTGTAAGTAATGACTTTCTAATATGCATGTTGCAAAATAAACATATAAGTTAAAGTGTAAAGCATTCTTTTACCCATTTATGAAATAATTCAGTTCCATTCAAGCACTGAGCATAGGCATGTTTATTAAAATTTCAGTTTCAATTAATGAATTCAAATGAATTCATTAAAAAGAAAGCATAAGTGAACACCATCTTGAAATGTGTCAGTCCAAAAAAGTTGCGAAGACTGTCATCTTCCATCTTTATGAAGTAACAGATTTCATCTTTCAAGCAACAGATTTTTTTCCTTGGCCGAGAAAGAATAATTTAATTACATAATGATAAGAATATCCCCAAATAAAAGAGTTCAGTAAAGGAGGAGCAGTGTTTTTGGTCTGGCATTAGAAACTATTGGATTTTTGCAACAATAAATCAAATTAACCATCTTTCTATATCACAGTTTGCTACAGAATAGTTAGGATTATGTTTATTTCCTCATATTTAGGGATAAAGGCATATGCCGCAAGAAATCCAGGCTAAGAACATATGGCAACACAAGTAAATTTATGCATTTATGCTTGAGATTGCTCCTATTCTCAGACAAAATTTTACCTGTCAGTATTGTTTGGATCAGGTGCACTTTCTATGCCATGAAAAAGACTTTCCCTCTGGCTACTAAAACATCATGAGCCATTATACATTACCAGCACATAAGGCTGAAGCTAATGGGAAGGCATATCAATTCATTGAGGTATCTACTAACAGGTGTGGTTGGCAGAGGTGATTTCTGCTAATCTCCGATAGATTTTTCATTGTTCTTCTTCTTGTTATTGTTGCTTTATTTATTTATATTCTTTTTTTCCAGTCTGGGACACATGGTAGCTTGCAAAGGTTAAAACAGATACAGCTTTAAAACTTGTACCATACATAAATTTAAAATATATTTAAACTATCAATAGAATGAAAAGCTATTAAAATTACTATGAAAAAGAATACAGCAAATAAACAGTACAGCACATCTGAAAGGCCATTTGCTGACCTACCCATGAAATTATGAGACCACACTCAAATTATTGGGTTCAAATCTGGGCCACTTTATTTAACTATCTCTATTTAGGTTTATTCTCTGAGATGTGCAAAACAGGGGAGCAACCTAGTGTGGAAGCGGCTGAAGCAAGTGATCTCCCCCAGACCTCTTCCCCAGCTTTGCCTGGGTGAACACCTAAGTGCCAAGGAGAAACCCCACCTGTTGAATTGCTAGCTGGTTCCTGGAGTACAGACCTGTCAAGGAGATTTGGCTCCTGTCATGCTAACTAGGGAAAACTATGCTACACTTCATTTAACCAGTAGATGAAAGGGAATAAAGATCCCTATTGCCACAATATAGCCAATGCTAATTACAGTTCACAACAATGTATTAAATATCAATTGCTGTATGTAACTTGTGTCCGAGTGTGGGTTCAAAGTTTTCAAGGTGTAGACAGAAAATGCCTGAGGGTATCTCACCAGCGGAGGGAGATCAGAGAGATGGAGCATGAAAGCACAGGAAGGCAACGCAAGAACAACCAGAAGAGACAATATAAGAACACAGGAAATATTTGAGTTCCCAAGATGAAAATATATAAACATTGAGATGGTCTGGAAAGACTCAAGGTCTGGTGAGGTGACGTCACATTTATGACTTTCACTAATGCTATTTGCACCTGAATTTGTATGTCTAAGTATAAAACCTTGTTGCTATCCAACACACTTCAATCTCAGCAACTTTTGCAAGTTGCTATGTTGCTTGTTTTACTCCAATAAACACTGCTGCTACACTCTGAGCATTTTCTTGGGAAATAAGTTAGTCAGCAGATGACAAGACCAGAGGATCCACCTGCAGTCACAGGAGCTAAGTGAGAGTAAAACCTCTGGGCAGCCACAAGAAGGGTCTCTTTCCCCACCCCCAAGTTCACAAGACATGTAGGGCCAACTTGAATAGTGGCCATTTCCACACGGCATTTTTAAAACGGGGCAGAGCGTCCTCCAGGGAGGATGTCTGCACCTGGGAGTGGACTGGATCAGACCTACTTAATGTAGATCCGCACCTCAGCCAGCTCTGGAACGACCCCAAGTGGTCCTCCAGTGTGCTTTTGAAAGACTGCTAAAAACTGGTCTTTCAAAAGCACAGAGCGCGCCACTGAGAGCCTGTTCCCTTATACAGATTTGCATGCTCGCATTGGTGCATGCCTGCAATCTGCCAGGGGCAGTCTTTAGGCTGGCAAGCTTCAGCAGTTGGTTGAGACCCTCGACCAACTGGAAGCCACCATTTTCGACACTGGAGCAGTGCAGAGCTACAAGCACGCACTGCTCCGGAGTGGCGTGGACCGGACCAGGGAGCCTTAAAGTCCGGTAAGTATCATCACAGGGTGATTCCCTCGCCCCGTGAGGAAATGGCCAGTGTATCTTTCACCAGATGTGTGCCATGGGTGTTCACTGGACTCCTACCTCTCCCCCACTGCTTGCCAGTGATTGCCTATTTAAGAACCACCCTCTGCCAGATTACCTACCAGTGTAGAGCAAGAAAAAAACATGGAAAGGGGGGAAAAGTCCTACCTGGCCCCAAAGCAACCAGCAAGCTTACATTGTATCAGAGGCAGGAGTATGGGCCAATAAGTAAGTCAGAAAGAGGGAAAGCAAAGGGCAGCAGGAGCTTACATGACCTCAGTGTCCACCTCCGTGCCCTCAGTATCATGGCACACAACATGAGGATGTAAATTACCACAGCCTTCTTTCATTGGCAGCCAGCAAAACACATTTTCCCACAACCACACTGCTCAGTATTATGTGTGGAATCCAGATTTCCTCCTGAGCAGTCAGCCATCAAAGACCTGCTGAAACAAAAACATCTTCATTTGCCTATGGAAAGATAGCAGAAAGGGTGCCATTCTTCAAGGAGGGTGTTCCAAAACCTGGAAGCAACCACTGAGACGGTCCAAAATGCAGATCCCAACACAGAGAAATTTCTATGTAAGAATCAAAACAAGCGTTGCATCTAATATGGAGGTAAGATGGGAAGAGAATCCCATTGGCATTCTTAAAAAAGAAGAGAAAAAAGAAAGAAACTGACAGATTTCCATATCTCTACTTTCTCTTTTCTTTTATCCTTCCATTTTTTCCCTCCCCACTGCACATGTTTATTCATGGTTGGATTTCTCTCCATTTTATTTGCCAGGATTTTCCTTATGTGAACAATAGAATCTCCTTCTACATTAATATAGTTATTCTCCTCTGTACCTTGAAATTTATTTTCAAGAGTCACTTAAAAAAAAAAAAAGCAAAGCCTTTGTTGAACCAGGGTAGCTTCACCTTATTATCTTCTGTTATCACCTGATTGCACAGTAACATCTATTACATACTCCATTCTCATCACTAATGATTAAATCCTGACCTCTTGCCCTATCTTTGCATCTCATAATATCTGTACTATATATGTTCCAGTGAAGGTGAAGGTTGCTATAGTTGATTATTAGTGATTTTCCTATCTGACTTTTGTAAATGCCTAATGGCAAATATGCATTTCTCTCCTTTTTCCACAATGAGCAATTATTCAAATTCACAAAATTTCTAATTTGATTGAAATGCAAATTGAAATTCTCCCCCATTCCTGTATATGACCATTCAAGCTAGAGTCTTTCCAGGGCTGGCACAAGGATGATGGCATTATGACATTCAGCTCCCGCTACTGCCCGTTGATTTTTCCTTCTTGCCCTTCTTCAAGTACAACTTCTAAAATCCTTTCTGGGAATTCAGCAATAGCTGTGCTAACTGGAGCATTCTGGACAATCCAGTCCATAAAATAATTTTTCCAAGCGCCGACTATGACTGCACTGTTCCAGCATACTTCTGGTCTTGTATCAATTCTGTGGGGTTTTATGTTAATTGCTGCTTAATGGCTTAATCAATGTTTGTTTTTCATGTCATCAGTTTTTAAATGTGGTTTAAATTGGAAATTGTCTTTTGGGATTCTTAACTGGAAAGGGGGTTAGAAATATAACAAAAGTGTTCTGCATTCACACAAGAATATCAGCATTTACCAGTCATTTGCTACCAGTACACACAGTGCCTGGCAAAGTGGTAGCCATAGTTTTGGTGTGTTCCTTATCACCTTCATTTTTCAAATCTATAAATAAACAGTATACTTACTTTTGTTTCATGTTCCACGACTTCACGTTGTTTCATCATGTTGGTGTTTCTTAGCTTGATTTATTTTGGAAAACCAAAGTAAACGCATCCATTTGCATATTGTTAAGAAAGTATAAAACCTTTATGGCATTTTAATCAAGATTTACAGAATACAATAAACATGATGTATTGCCTGGCACTTGTCTAATTGAATGGTGGTAGACAGACTGCACTAATGATGCCAATTTCTATGAATATTTACTGTTTCAAATAACACAGCTTGTCAAGAACATACAGTGTTATAAACTGTTAAATAAAAATAGCCCAGCCTTCAAATATAGGAATCAATATGTTTGGTCCCACTAGGGGTCCCCCCCCAAGGTAAAAATGTTTGCTATTGCTCAGAAAAATCACAGTCAATGAGGAAAGGTGTATTGTTACTGTTTACCAAACTCTCACAAATTGTAGATATTGTACAGTGAACTTAATCACTTGAATTCATTACGAAAGGGTTGTAAACTTGGTTGGATTTCTGTCTGACATCCAGAAATTTACATTTGCAGCAAGCTCTTTGGGTGGTATTTTGCAATCAAAACAGAGTCCAATATTGATTGATTGACTGATTGATTGCTCAGTTTTAACTCCAAAAATTAATGTTGTCTGTGGGGAACACAGAGCTAAAAATCAGAAGACATTATTTCCCTATTCAACTCTCATGCACTAGGAATTTTAAAACTGCATAAACTGAATTTCAAGACATTATTTGACCCAGTGAAAACTCCAGTTCATCATAGTTATGATTAGGATTGTGGCTAAGGGCAGAGGATAACGTACATTTCATGTATCCTCTGATTCCAGTTAGAATTCCAGTGTTTCCTCATATGGAGCCAATGAGTGATGGATGGTAGATCTCCTACTCTGGAAGTAGTGAATTTAGATTCATAGAATCATAGAGTTGGAAGAGACCACAATGGCCATTGAGTCCAACTGAAGCAGCAGAAAACAAGCTTGCTCCAGCTTCAATATGACATTCCTTCAAATATTTAAACATGGCTATCATGTCACCTCTTAACCTTCTTTTAATCAGGCTAAACATACCTAGCTCCCTAAGCTGCTCCTCATAGGGCATGGTTTCCAGACCCTTCACCATTTTGGTTACCTTCCTCTGGACACATTCTAGCTTGTCAATATTCTTCGTGACCTGTGGTGCCCAGAATTGGGCACAGCATTCCAGGTTAGGTCTGACCAAAGCAGAATAGAGTGGTATTATTACTTTCCTTGATCTCAACACTATACTCCTATTGATGCAGCCTATTGCATTGGCTTTTTTTTACTCTGAATCTGACTACCACTTTTTCCACATGGGCTCCCTTAGTGCCAAACTTGGTTCCAGCACTAACAGAGCCTCTGTTCAACCCAGAGCATCTGTGGGAGGTATAAAAAGTGCAATCCATAGAATTTACCATCCATTGGAAAACCACCAGGTGCCTCTGGAGCCAAACTACTGAAAACTAGAGCATGTTGCTTCATCTTTGTGGTATCACAGAAAATAGCAAGGGACTTTTTTCCAGTACAGTTCACTGAATAACAGATGCCCTTACCACATGTCACCATCCTGGTAAGGAAATGCATTGCTCTCAGTGTGCAACACGTGCTATTGCAGGACGTCATTGCTGACCAGGTGCTGTCACATCCCTATCCATTGTAAATGCACCCTATACCATTACTGGAAAAAATCCAGTAATGGCCCCCTTTCCCACCACAATCCTGTTGACTGTGGGTTTGCAGTAAGGGCCAAAGCACTTGATAGTGCTTCCTTCTGGAGTACAGCACAGGAAGAGGTGGGGAAAGCGATTCACCATTGACACTGTACTGTGGAAGGAAGAAGAGTGTCCCTAATGCTACCTATCCACTAGCAGAAGACTGGGTGCAGTGGGAAGCGTTTAGGTCTCAATTCCATTCCATCAATGGCACTGCCAGGATCCCACCAGGACAATGCAATATCAAGGTATGGTGTGGAAAGGGTCAGAGAGGAAAAAGTACCCAAATAGCAAAAAGTAATAGATTTGTTGAATGGGGAGGTATTTCAAATATTTTTTGTGTACACACATACACATACATACATGGCAAGTGATTGAAATGCTGAAGAACATCTACATGATAGGGCTGTGTGGATTCTGCAACAAAATATTAATCTGAGTGACTAAAATACCCACTCCTGGTCCTGAAGTACAAATACATTGTTTGCACCAGGAATCCTAGAATCTTAGAGGTGGAAGGGACCACAAGGGACATCATTTCCAGCCTTTTGCTATGCTGGAATATACAGCTGAAGCACTCCTGAAGGATATCCATCCAATCTGTATTTAAAGACTTCCAGAGATGGAGACTGTACCACTCTTCAAGGGAACCTTTTGGGCCCCTGAGGGCTATAACCAGTGGAAGGGTGCAGGGACCACACAAGTGCATGCACACTTGTACCTTATAAGTTGACTTGAGTCTTGCACTGGAAGAAAGGAGAGATACAAGTCAACAGTGAGACATATGTCAAGATACTGATCTAAATCAAGTTGTTGAGTTAACAGTGTAATGTAGAAAAGGAAAGGAAACAGTCCCATTTGTAGTGCTCATAAAACTGTGGGAAAAATTGAGTGTCTCCTCTATGGACAAAAGACTCCTTACCATAATTAGGAGAATTTACACCAACACTACTACACAGATAAGATGAGGCCCCCAAGGTAGTCTCTCTAGTCATGTCCCCTTAAAAAGGGGGGTCTGCCAAGGATGTATCCTTGCCCCCACTCCGTTCAACCTATATTTAAATGATCTAGCACCAGTACTAAATTTTCAGGAAGGACACCCCCCAAAACCGACAACAGCAAAGGTACCACTCCTATTGTATGCAGATGATGCACTCCTCCTATCGCAAACCAAAGTGGGCATTAAACAACTGTTAAGAAGTTTTGCGGAATATTGTGATAACAATTTCCTTAGTATAAATTATAATAAATCTAAATTAATGTCTTTTCAAAGAAAAGTGCAAGAGGAGTCTGGAATATTAACGGACATAAAATAGAACAAGTAAACTATTTCAAGTATCTTGGATTGTCATTTCACTCCTCAGGATCATGGGCTTATCACCATAAGCTTGCAGTTATGCAGGCTGTAAATATAGTAAAGGCAATAATCTGATGCTATTATACGAAAGGAGGAGGGCAGTTAAGTCCAGCAGCAGTTAAGACCTCTAAAGCTAAGGTTATCCCACAATTACTCTATGCTATCTCAGTATGGATACTAGGAATCTCACCCCAGGTGGAAAAAGTATTGTCATTCTTCCTGAGAAAACTATTCACAGTTCCAAATTGCATGTCCACAGTAGTCCTGAGGTTTGAGGTGAAAATAATGTCACTAGAATGTACAGCCTGGAAATGGGTGATGGCGCACTGGTTAAGGTGGATTTTCCTTGAGAAAGAGGCAGGATACGTGTATCTAATACAAAAAGACACTTATACCTTGCATCTAAATAAAATGATCGTTGATAAAATGCTTAAACTGGGCCTCTCAGAATTTTTTTTATGATCAGCGGGTACGACAAGAGCAGATCTGACTTTGAAAGAACATATAAAAGATATAGATTACCAACATGCAATAGGAGCGGCATGATCCACCTGTTCCCCTATTTATTTAGGATTGGGGTTTAATGTAAAAGAAGAGGCTAAATGTCTTAAAAATCTAAATATTCCCAAATTTCAACAAGCTTTTAGTAGAGCAAAATTCAATGTCATCCCATCTGTGGTCCTGGAGGGGTGATATAAAAGACAGGCATATAACGAACAAGTGTACCCTTGTGGAGAAGGAAGGGTGGAAACCGTACACTATGTTTTCTTTGAATGTTCTTTTTATAAAGATCAGAGAGAAAGGTTAATATACCCCTTGTTAAGGAATTTGCCTGGAAGATCTTGGAACTTATGGCTAAAATTTCTTCTTGACGATAAAGATAAAAAGATTACCAAGATTGTAACCAAATTCCTTGTCTCTGCAATAAATACCTATAAAGGTATTTTACAAAATTTATAACACTATAGGCCACATAGCTTAGGATGGTTACAAAATTAATCCAGAAAGTTGCAGTTGTTAAAATATGTAAAATTTAGTAGCCTGAGAGAGCCATAGTGTGGTGAGTGTTTCATGGAAAGGACATATTGTTGGGTAGAGTAGCTACCGGATTAATTGTACTTAATTACATTTTATCGTTTTTAAAAATTGTTTTAATATATGTTATGCATATACAACTGTGTACTCTTATGTATGCAAAACATTGTACATATAATATTGTAGGTACAATATTGTATGTGTCTAATGTTTTTAATAGCCTGATGATTTATAAATCATAATAAAGGCAGATGATGATGGTTGTAGTGCTTGTACATCTCCACATTTATGGATTAGTCTCCTGTGGTAACTGAAGCACATGCGATAGCACCCAGTCTGAGAAGAATACCACAATACCTGTCAGGCAATGTGGAATAAAAACATATCACACATACCATGCTTCCATGACATACTTCTGTGAGGTGCATATGCAAAAAATCAAAGGTAATTTGAAAATTCATTACAAAAGCTTTCCCTAACACTGTTTTTGAAATTGGGCAGGAAAACTGAAGATTGCAGTTACAAATTTCAAGAGGTCAGTTATTCCATTATTTAAATAAATCCTCCCTGGAGGGAGAAAAACCATTCAAAATGGCTATAGACAGAAAGTCTTTATGTCATGCTGTACATAAAGCATGCTGACTTGCTGCTCAACTGCAAATGTGGAACCAAAGCTGACACCAGACTTTAGGCAATCCTTGGTTGTAGCATCATCTGTGGCCCATCCCTGATATCAAATCTACTTTCCCCCATCACAGCCTATCACTCCTGCCAGCACCAAATGATTTGGGCTAACAGGTTTATCACTGTCATACTTCCCTAGCAGCAAACATCTGCTCCTCTGCACTTCATCAGTCATTCACCAAGACAACAATCTCAGTTGAAGCTGGGCTCTAAACATCTTCCTGTGCTTTGACAATTAGACTGTGATGGTACTTCTGGATGAGAGCTGAACCAAGGATTGGCTCTAATCAGGAGCAGTAACAGGCACTACACTGCAAATGTAGTGTCCGATCCAATACAGACATAAAACATTGAATGTGGAGAAATTTAATGCAGCAAGTTCAGCAATTTTTACAATCCACACTAGGGAACCACCATCACATTGTTGTGGTTGGTGGTGTGTGCCTCCAAGTTTCTGCCTTATGGCAACCCTGAGGCAAACCTATCATGTGGTTTTCTGGGGCTGAGAGTGTGTGACATACACAAGATCACCCAGTGGGTTTCCATGGTGGAGCAGGGGTTTGAACCTTGTTCTCTGGGGCACAGTCCAATACTCAAACCACTACACAACACTGGATCTCACCATCACATTAGAGAAGGTTATGTAAGCTCTGCTGGATTGCCAAGATGATGTATAAATTTTCTGAGTTCCTATGCCCTCAGCAGATGCCTTGCACTGCATAGCAAACATACAATAGAACTACTTTATTCAATACAATGTTGCTCCTAGAAGCTTCTTTCTCTGTGTCATTGTGTATTGTATATCCACCATCTCTTCTGAGATTTGTTTTTCTTCCACCACTCTTGTTTGCTTAACAGTTAAAAATCCAATTGATTTCATCTGTTCTGTATTCTTGCTTCTGTATCTCCCTCTTTTCTTCATTTTGTTTTCTGTGCAATAATTAAGCAATATATTATCAACCTACAATGGCAAATGAATTAATTTCATTAAGTGTAATTTCTCAAGTGAGAGGAGGGGAACTATATCCAGTCACCCAAAAATAATTAATATACCCCCATCTCATCTGCAAAAAAGAACTGCTCAGCCTTGACCGGAAAGATGTCACTGAAGCATTTTGGCATATATTAAGAGGCAAAGCAGAGTTGTATGTATTTGGCTTGCTGCTTCCATGTTAAATTATTCTATAATTCATGCAAACAGAATGTTAAATCTTCAGAAAAACCATAAAAGAGAGAGAAAGAGAAAAAGAAGACAATAAAGTTTTGTTTACTTTGCAGGCAGATAAAAGACTATAGCAAGTCACTACCCTCTCTATGAAATCTGCATAATCAGACAGACATATGTATGTTACCCAAGGGAGCAGGAAATCAGATATTTCAATCTTTGAAAGTCAAGGCCAAATTTCCTTTCCTAGCAAACCATCTACAGAATGTATTTAGGCACGGTTTAAAAAAAAAAGTCACAGCAACACATGTCTCTCAACAGTCCGCTGAGACTCATGTGCCTTCATTTTAACAGGATTGGAAGGTGGCCAAGTCTTCTAAAGCAGGATTTTGAAAAGCTGTATGTACTCATAGTCACTTCCTCTGCCATTGGGGGCTTGAGGCAATAAGTCACTTCATTCATCCAACCAACATGCCCCTTGGCCAAACAGAACCACCCAGGAATATTTGTCTCCCTGTCTTTGTTTCATTTACACAGCCACTCTCAGCCTGGACTCAAGTCTTGCAGGAGCAAAACACAGGCCTTCATCCTTCTACCCCACATTTACAATGGGCAGTACTTTATAGGACAGCAGAAAGACTGCTCCTCTGCCAGAGAAGACACTGGTATTGTCCCCTCTTCAATGTTAATGCTTAGGTACACCTAAGGAAAATGTGAATAAACATGCTTAATGGTAAGCCATGTATTATGCATGTGGTAGCTTGTAAATATTTGACATGTACTAATTCTTCCCTGTGGTATTAAGCATGAGAGATTACTTTATATCATTATTCATTGCTGGTGTCGTTGCTGTTGTGTGCCTTCACGTTGTTCCCGATTTATGGAGACCTTAAGGCAACCATACCATGGGGTTTTCTTGGCAAGATTTGTTCAGAGGGGGTTTGCCTTGGCCTTTGTCTAAGGATGAGAGAGTGTGGCTTGCCCAGGGTCATTCAGTCAGTCTCCATGGTTGAGCAGGGGATTCAAAAATTGGATTCCAGAGTGGTAGTCCAACACTCAAACCACTACACCACACTGGTACTCACTGGTGTCCTACATACCCTTAAGTAAACACTGTCCCATCAGAGGCACCCTGTTTCTAGAAGTTGCAAAAGCAAATGCTCTGAGGCATCTTTGGCTACAAGAATTTGCATCAGAATTGCCCATATCCTATGTCTTTAACAGCCATTTGTTCCATCAAAATAAGCAGATGAGCCCACCTGTGGGTACAATCCTGTTAAAGGCACAAAACTACAGGACAAAACCAAATAAAATACGTTCCATGACCTCATACCATTTTTCCCTGTAATCATTTGAAATGAAAATTGTTGGTGATAGTCTTGCTCTGGATGGGAAGTTAGAAGTATTGATGAGCAAAATCCTGCTCACATCTGTTACCATACCCTATTACCCCACCTATGAGATATGTAATTTTCATAAATTGAACTTATTAATGACCAAAGAATACAATTGGGATCACATTGACCAGATAATATGTTCAAGATTACACTGGCCAGGGATGTGTTCAGGTCATGAAAGTTCAAGTAGGATTATGTGGAAAACCTGACTCAGATGGGTTTGTGTTAATCCCTTCACCACCTTAAGCTTTTGGCATTTTTGGATACAGTGAAAGAACTGTTCAGACTGGTGAGCAATCAGAGAGGTCCCTCAATCTTGCCCTACAGACATCCTTCCTATATCCTATATCCCCTACATGACCAAACATTAAGAGATTATCATGAGTCCTATCAACATTTTGTCATTCTGGAGTTAAGCAATCATCCCATTCTGGACCTCTTTGTCAGTCCATGTGAAAGCAATTAAAGCTTTGTCAATACACCCCTTTGGGATGTGAAATAAGGTATAAAAACCTAACTTTGACCCCAGCCATTTATAGTATATAGTATACAGTGCCCCAGACTGCCATTTGTGCTACCTCAGACACTGTCTGAGCCCCTCCACCATGAACCCTTCTTCAAGACAAGTAACTATCTGTCATGCCCTGTTTCCAGAACATGGACTCTGATTCAGAGGCTGAAACAGGGGGCATGCCAGGACCTGCTGTACAGGAAGAAGTTACAGTGCCACAAAAAGAACAGGGGGCAGTGCCAGCTCCAGCAGAGAGTCCTGCCTCTTCAAACATAGGCCCTTTCCACAACGTACCCTTTCTCAACGCTAGGTGTGGGGATCACACGAGCAGCCTCATGCAAGTGGCTCTTGCGTCCCGGCTGCTTCGGCTCCACAGCTGCTGCCTGTCAGCCAGCAGGCAGTGTGAGGGATCTTCCGGCCAGCAGGCAGCATCAGGGCTCTGCCTCTTCCTGGGAAAATACCCTGCTGCGCTGCGGGAGAAAGCATGAGCACCGTGGCTCCAGAGGCTCTGCATGCACGGTAAGTGCACACGGCCCTGGAGCAATGCATGATCTCGCACCATTTTCGGCTACAAGCCAAAAATGAAATAGTGTGCGATCAGCACCTGCCGGCCCTGGCAGCATCACGCAATTGTGAGGACATCGTCTGAAACCCTCCTCGCAATCGCGCCATGCTCCAGAGGCCCTTTCGCATGGCAAGTGCCATGCAAAAAAGGCCATAGAAGAGCATTACCTGTACCCAGTTTCGCAGAGCACAGACAGCAAAGAGACCCAGTGCCACTCTCTCAGAATTGATAACCAGGGACAATTAATCAAGCCACAGCTATGCTAGGCTTCAGACCTATACAGCTGATGTCCTTCCCCTCCAGAAGTTGTCAAAGCTTATAAGACCTTCTACCCTGCTGGATACCTTGCTGAATGCTCGGACTGACCTTGGACATTCCTTTGCCTTGGAACCCTATTGTGCTTTATTTATGACTCTGTTCTTACTGCTTGGAAGTAAGTAATGAGCTCAGAGTTATTCAGATTGTTTTGTTTGTTTTATTAGCTGTGCTGGGACTGAGATAGGACACCATCACTCTTTCCACCCAATCTTTCTCTATCCAGCCTTTTTCACCTTACTTTCTATTAGCCTTATACGGTTCTTAAGAGTGTCTGATTTCTTGTGTGTTTGTCAATTCAAATAAAATAGGTTGTTGTGGGGTTTCTGGGCTTTGAGGCCCTGTTCTATTATTTTTTCTCTTGACGTTTTGCCTGTATCTGTGGCTGCCATCTTCAGAGGATTCAGAGATCATCTGAAGATGCGGGCAAAACTTCAGGAAAAAATACTAATAGAACACAGCCTTAAAGCCCAGAAAACCCACAGCAACCTATGGATTCTAGCCGTGAAAGCCTTCGATTTTACATCAAATAAAATACTTTCTTTAATTTTAATTGGAGTCCTTACTACAGTTAGTACTGGTATATATAAGTGAAAATATTCTGCTGTTACCCTCCTCTCGCAGGCCTCTTTGACCTATAATTCCCTGCAATTTCTAAGGAGATGCTGGCATTGCAGGTGGACCCCAGTGTCCTCCACCTCTTAGGGTAACACATCCTCACTGTCTCTCCACCTTTGTACTTTCTGTATATGGTGCTACTGGAGACACACCGTCTGCTTTCCCATTCATTCATTCATTCATTCATCCATTCATTCCTATTTGGCCAGGTTATTAAACTGGCCCAGATCACTTTAGATCATGTCAATCTAATATGGATTGAGTAGGGTTGACCTGACTCAACTCAGATCTAATCTAAAGTGGTCCAAACTGGCCTAATCCAAATCAGAATTTGGAATCTGGACAGATCAGACATGCAGCTCAACAAATTAGCAAAGGACTAAATCCCACTGAAAGTCAGTGTCTGTCAGTGGAGTGGCCACCATCAGTCATAGCTCAATGAAAACAGCCCCTGGTCACAGCATCTAATTTCTGGAATTCAGCTGGGGAACTCCGCTACCATAACCACCTACTATGCTAACATTTTCTTTTTCTTCGCACTTGGCCATTTCTTTGGCCATTTCTGCACATATTAGACTTTCCACATCCTCTGGAATCCTGGAGTTTGCAGTTTAGGGAGGGGCCTTTGAGGCCCCTCCCTAAACTGCAAACTCTAGAATTCCATAGGATGTTGAAAGAGGAATAATAGCACTATAATAGTATAGTGCAGAAATGTCCTTAGTCATTAAAATAAATTCCTTGGCATCTATTCTTTTTAAAATGTTGTAAAAGATATAGTCATCATGTTATAAAACCATAAGATTAAAAATGTTACTCCTTTCCATATCTAGAACACAGAGGAATATAAAGTACAAAACTGGATTGAGCATTAAGATATGAAGTAGACTTCACAGTACTGCCAAAAAGCAAAGGGGAAATGCAGATATTAATGTTATCAACTTCTTAAGAATATTTTGAATATTATGACTTTCTTCCTGCCTAAGGTGTGTGTTTGTGTTTTGGACAAAGAGGGAGAAGAAGAATCTTTTTGAACATGTTTTGTCTACAGAACCATGTGTGGGTAGGCAAAGTGAGAAAGATATTTGAGGAGGTGCTTAATATAACATTGGCACTTCCTGTCATAAAGACAGCACTTATACCAATGTCTCTTGCGGTTCTCTGTTTCTCACTTTCACTGGCTTTGCTGTATAAATTCAAGGCACAAAGAACATCACAAGTGGGATTGGAAACTGACCTGGAAGGTTCACTTACACTAAAAGATGCTAAGTATCTCATATCCTGCTGTCTTACACATCCTTTTTTCTGTACTCGCAATCTTTTTTTATACATAAAAAAAATCCCTCCTTCCTTTTTCATCTTTGGTTCCAGCTGCACAGTGAATTCATGCAGCTATGCAGTGACACAATGGATATGCAAGTGGCTGCTAGACCTACTTCAGTTTTATGTCCCCAAACTCACCCCCTCCAAAGCTTTTAATCTGACAGATATAATACAAAGGAACTGACCAGAAAGCCTAAAACCACCTCTTCTATAATACTAGAAAATCAAGTGTTTCACAGAACTTGAAGTACTTTTGAAGATTAGGTTTTATTTTTTTCATTCTTTATTTATCAAAAAAGAATAAAATATAATAAAAAATAGTATAATATTCTAATGACATTTTTCCATTGCAAACTGTATACATTCCTCTTGACAGTTTTGTATTAATTCTTCCCAATTTCAAATATATTTACAATATGAATTACATATACAGTGCAATAATTACTAACTTTTCAGTACCTAACTTTTACCGCTTTACCCTTTCTCTGACCTTTCTTTACACGCTCTATATTTACACCTTTACTCTAGAAATTTCCTACATACTTACTTCTCCAAGTTGGTACACTTTTCCCTTAATATTTAATTGTCTGTCCATTTATATATTTTTTTTTCTACTTTAGCTTCTCCATTCTTAGATTCACAAAATTAATGTGGTTACAACTTCTGGATTTTCCCTGAAACTCTCTCTTCAATTTGATATACATATTTTATACCTTATTTTCGAATTTTATTTTCCATCTGCCCGAAATGAACTTAGTTACTGGTTCCCAATCCCTCTCTATTTCTTTGATTGATTTACCTTTTACATAATGAGAAAATATATTGAAATCTTTGTATTCTAAAACTTTCAAATACCATTGATCTAAATCAGGTATTTCCGGACTCTTCCACATTTTTGCAAAAATTATCCTTGCCGCTGTTACCAAGTTGAAGATTAGGTTTTACTAATGTTATGGAGATGAAGAATGATCAGCTGTGTACAGCAATCAGAGTGAAAATAAAAGATGCATTTAGCATGAATTTAAAACAAATGGTCCCTCAACTGGCCTGAGATGTTTGTTTGTCATAGCACATGATTATCCTCAACTCTCATTGTTATATTTGAAGATAAACACAGATTTAACTGTAAGTCTGACAGCTGAAATAAGTATCTTTGTGGAAACTCAGCTGTTTGAGAGGCAATACGTGAATCACAGGGAATAATCATTCCATTAATGTCTAATTTGACCCAATATATATAGTGTGGTCACCAACAAGAACTGTTTTCAAATACTCTACATCGTTTTCACTAGGGATGATGGTAAATTCTATACATCAGTATCCAACCCACAAACACTGCTACAGGTTGGGTGATAAATCTTTGTAAACTAGGAAGTACAGCAGTAATGTGTCAGCCCTACAACAGCATGATATAGCTGTCTGAGTGCTAGACTAGGGCCCTTTCTGCACCAGGCAATTAGAACAGGGCAGTGCGTCCTCGCATGGAGGTCATCTGCATCTTGGAGTGGACTAGGAGTGGACTACTTACTGGAGATCCGCACCTCAGTCTGCTCCAAAACGACCCCAAGTGGTCTTCCAGCATGTTTTTGAAAGACTGGAAAAAGCAGGTCTTTATTTTTCTGGAACATGCCATTGCGTTCCTGCTCTCTTGTGCAGATTCACAGGCTCGCACCAATGCAAGCCTGCCATCTGTGGAGGGCGGGCTTTAGGCGTTGCGAGCTTCAGTGGTTGGTCAGGACCCACGACCAACCGGAAGCTTCCATTTTGGAAGCTGGAAGCTGCCATTTTGGAAGCTGGAAGCCACCATTTTGGAAGCCAGAGCCACCATTTTGGAAGCTGGAGCAGTGCGGATCTACAGACCTCGCACTGCTCCACTTCGCCCTGGACCAAGGAGGAGCCCTGCAGAAGGGCTTCAGGGACAGTCCGCGTTGCTTTGGACCCCAGAAGAAGCGGTGAGTAATGGCACGGAGCGATTCCCTCGCCTTGTGCAGAAAGGGCCTAGGTCTCTGGAGATCAAGACCTGAATCCCTGCTCAGCCATAAAAACCCATTGGTGACCTGGGTCAAGTCATATTATCTCAGCCTCAGAGGAAGGCAAGGACAAACCTCCTCTGAGCAAATCATGCCAAGAAAACTCCATGATGGATTCACCTTAGGGTAACCATAAGTTAGAAATGATGTGAAGGCACACAAGAACAACAAAGCCCTGTTTAACTAGTGAGCCTGAAAGCAGACAAGGATGAACAGGTTGAATTTCAATATAGATAAGACAGGGTTGGTCTGAGTGGGGAAGTGCCTCTGCTCTGCCAACTGTCCCTGCTCTGTCCTCTGAGGAAGAGAAGAGTAGGCAGTATCTGCTGCCCTTAATCCCTTGCCTCACCAGCATTCCCTTTTCTTTGTGTGTTGTGTCTTATTTATATTATAAAACTGAAGGCAGAGAATTGTCCACTGGCAAGCTGCTCTGGGAGGCTTTTGTAGCTGAAAGGCAGGGCATAAATATTCCAAAAAAACTAACTTACTAACTAGACAGAAATTTGCAGCTGGTCTTGGTTTGGATTGCCCTTGCCCTAGAGGTATAAGTGTGCAGTCTGGAGGTTCTCTAAGGTCCTTTCCACAGGAGGTTCTCATCCCACCACAGGGATGGGAGAGGAGCAGGACGGCAATGACACTTCCACAAGACATTGTCACGGTCCCGTCCTTCTCCCATTGCCAACTGGTACAATTGTGGGTTTTCCCCATCAATGACCCCTGATTCAAGACGGTCCCGCACCTACCTGCTCTGTGGAAGGCCTGGAAGCACGATGGAAGTGCTTCCTGTCCTAGCACAGCATAGGAAAATGCCCAGCTGGACTGTGAAAGGAAGAGGCATGTCCATTGCCCTCCCTTCTGCAGGTAGCCTGTCCAGTGTAGAGGGGAGCATTCCCATTCTACTCCCTTCCCAGCAGAGGTGCTTCTGGGACGACAACCAGAGGATGACATGGTAAAGTAAGGTTAAGGGTTTTGCATAGGGTTGGAAGAAAAGTTGAAAATATGTCTTTGGATTAAGACTGGTTGTTTGACTGACTGAGCTGTTTACAAATTTGTTTGTTTGTTTGTTTGTTTTTCTAGAGCATATGTACTAAGAGGGAAAGGCTACTGCTAAGAGGAATCCCTGATCTATTTAGGGCAGAGTTAGCAGCCAGACACTAGTTCTGTATTGGTCCCCTTACAATTTCTGTGAGTTCATGAGAAGGACATGATGGACAGAGAGAGTAAGCAGATATACTGCATGAACATTTAGCAGGAGAGTGGGAGGAAGAGGTCCATAAGATGAAGAGACATGGACAGTAAAGGAGCTGCTGCAGTGACCTTCAATAGCTAAGCCAGGTTTACTTTCCTACCTGGGGTGTAGAAAGTTATACTTACATGAAATGCAAGTTGGTTTCCCTTATGGAAGAGAAAGTACAACAACTTGAGGCCTGTGTCTCCCTGCTTAGACACAGCAGAAAGAGGAAGGGAGATGGAAAATTATCAAATATAGGAGGTGAGTACTCAGAAGAACATGGCACACAAACCATGCTGTGGTTTTGGAGCTATACAGTCAGTTCCAGGCCCTCTACTTGGGCTGTGATTTTGGACTCAAGGAACACAGGCAGAAGTGGCATGCCTCAGAGATCACAGATATGACTGTGGAGGCTTTTTGTAGGTAGGATTTTTTTTTTTTTTTTTTTTTTTTAGGAAAGATCCCTCCTCCTCCAGAAGGAGGAGGAGGAGCAGGAGATGTGTGGTGATGCTGGTAAATGATTCCCTACTGAGAGGCACAGCCACAGTGATATGTGGACCTGACAGAATTGCTCAATGGTAAAAATATAAATTCCTCTTACTCCCAATAGTGTTTGAGGTGAATAATATTGTTATTTGTCTCTGTGCAGTTCAGGAAATCAAAGAATTTGTTTTGCTCTGCTTGATGAAAAGCTACACTGAGAACATCAGTTTGTGCAAAGTACATGATAAATCCTACTGAAACATATGTCTTCACCAGGAAAAAAAAATCATTTTCTCCATACTTTCCATACCCAACTGCAAACCCAGAATAGACAGCATAGCATCAGCAACCACACACAGGATCTAAAATCACAACGATTTATGAAGTTATCTGTGAAAAGAAAAAAAATCATTCTCTTTTTCTTGTGCCTGTGGCAAACATTTCTGAGAAGGTACAGCTTTCCTCATGTGAGTATCTCACAGTGTCATGAAGCTGAAGTGCATTGAAGATGGTTATTCTTAAAAATATAGTTTTTACATCTCTGCTCAGGAGCTGTGCTGTCTTTCTGGTACTGAAGGATTAAAGAAGAAACAGAAGGAGTGGCAAGACTAATCAAGTTCACTCTACCTTCCATAGACCCTTGCAACCCATGTAGAAATAAATGGTACCACTGCACACAGCCTTCAAAATGTTTTAAGTGAAAATTACTGGGCCAGAGGTTGTTGCATCATCACTTCTTCCCACTGAAAGTCATAGTCCTGAAAGACAAAAGACGAATATTCAAAATGTGCAAATTATGTCGTCATGAGATTTGGCTTCTTGGATCATAACCATAAATTCTAGGAGGTACAATTCTGGCAAGAGATGGATCTAATTTGAAGTGCTGCTTAGGGATGAACCAATCTGTCAGTTTCATGTTTTCCTATGTTCAGTTTTTTAAAAAAACAACAACAAAAAAAAAACTCAATCTCTTTCTATTGAATTTATGAAGAAATTTGCACTTTTTAAAAAGTTCTTCTCAAGTTCAAATTTGGTCACTTGTACTGGCCAAATTCAATAAAAGCAACTGTACTCCCCTTGGAGGGACCATATTGTTATACCTGCTGGCCATGTAGCCGTTAGATGAGGAATCTGCTTGGGGGAGTAAGGAGCTGTCAACCGTTGCTCAGCACTGCAGGGATGGGTGAATATACAGTGATTGAAAGCTAATCTAACAGTGAGTCTGTCAAGTTTATTTTTGATGACACTCAATACTGTTAAGTATCAAGTTCAGACAAATTTATGGAAAATTGGACATTTTGACAAGTCCTTTTCAAAAGGAACCAAAGACAATTCTCACCTAGAGGGTTTGAAACCAGGAAAGTTGAAAAAGGACCTGGATCCATATTGGGTTGTCTGTGCTTTTAACATCAGCTTCGGAAGTCTGCTAATGCCGTACATGGGCAGGTACAAGAGAAGGTACACTATGAAGGCCTTCTTCATAATGACTAGGGGTGTAAATCCTCAAGTATTTTGTCCTCATATGCAAGGACAAATAATTACAGTCATACCTTCCACAGGAGAAAACAAATATTCCTCCACAGTATTCTCCTTATACACGAACATCCCAAAATACTGCTGGAATTATGTTGTGAAGAAAAACACATGGAATTTTTTTTGCTCAAAAAACAAAACAAAACTAGTTTTCTGCACAGGTAACTCTTGGGGGGGGGCAGATAACCCATTTTCTGCACAGAAAAAAGTGGAATTTGCACACAAAAACCCTACATGTTTTTCCCCCATGGGAAAAAAAAATATCTGCAACATACTGATCTTCCTCATAGGTTTTCTAGATGCTTGAGAAATCGGTTTTGACCTGGGAATCAATCATTACAAATGTTCTTTCCATCCCAACTAGTGAACCATATGCATAGTTTTTTTTTCCAGTTCAAATGTGTATGGTCCTATTATTTAAAATCTTTAAATAGTTTTAAAGCCCTGTTTGTTTAGAACTGCTTTAAAAGAAAAAGAGGATACTATTATTTGTCTGGTTCATTTTGGTGCTCCTATACTGTTAGACTATTTTATTGGTTTTTTTTTTATTCTGCTATGTTGTTGTTGTTATTTTGCTATATGGTTGTTTATTTCACCATCGATTTATGTTGCTTTGTTATTTGAGTGTGAATGTAGTTTTGTTTGTTGGAATTCCCATTATTTAGGGTTTGGCCTAAAAGGAAGCTTGGTAATTTCATAAATAAATAAATATATCATCAAAACATGGGCCCTTTCCTCACCTTACCTTCTTCCGGTGCTGGAGTGCAGGGATCGTTCAAGCAGCCTCTGGCAAGAGGCTCTCATGTCCGGGGTCCTTCGGCTCTGCACGAGCTGCCTGCTTACATGAAAGCCCCACCTCTTCCTTCCTCAGCGCAGCCTGGGACCTTCCCAGGCTGTGCTGGGGCAGGAAGAGCAACCAGCGCAGCTCCGGCGGTTCCGCATGCCAGGTAAGTGTGCATGGGGCCCGGGAGCAATGCATGATCATGCACCATTTTTGGCTTCTAGCCAAAAATGAAAAGGTGCACGATCGGCGCTTGCTGGCCCCTGGAGTGTCACGCGATTGTAAGTGTGTCATGCGGATCACTCCTCACCATCGCATGACGCTCCAGGCGCCCTTTCGCATGGCAAATGCCGTGTGGAAAGGGCCATGATTTTCAATCCCTGCACTCCAGCGCCGGAAGAAGCTGTTTTCTCCATTGGATCTTGCTTTTGGAATTCATGAATCTGCATGTTGGTATTATAATAGGTTGATATCAATAGGGTTATACAGTTCTCAGACATGGCACTAAATGCCGTCTGCAGAAGGGGAAGTCTGAAGACTGATTAGTGTTCAGTGTCCAGCTAATTCACAGTATAATGGCACAGTGTTATGGCTCAATCTATTACCTGCCATATCTCTACAGCAGGCCTTGGACACAAACCTATTTGGGTAAAGAGAGAAAAAGACGAGCATTCAGTAAGAATGAAGGAGAAGAGTTGTGGGGAACAGAAGTGATAGGAAGATATATGGGACAAGTAGTTCAGTGAGTTCTGATGAAGAGCATCTACACACGTTGGCCCGCAAAGCCATCTATGACTGGCATATTCTTGTCATTGTGTGTCTTCAAGTCATTTCCAACTTATGGCAACCCTAAAGCAAGCCTATTACACGGTTTTCTGGCTCTGAGAGTGTGTGATGCACCCAAAGTCACCCAGTGGGTTTCCATAGCTGAGCAGGGAATTGAACCCTAGACCATTTCTGCACAAGACTGTTATAGTGCTATGATTCCACTTTCAACATCCTATGGAATCCTGGAGTTTGCAGCTTAGGGAGGGGCCAGCCACCCTAGTCTCCAGGGTTGTAGTCCAATCCTCAAACTACTAGACTATACAGGGTCTAAAATAGCATATACGCCGCCATTAATATTGGTAAAATGGTCCCCCTAAAGACAACATTGTCAATGGCAAGAATGTGTCAATAAAAGAAAATAGACTCCTTCCTAAAAGTGTACTGTTCCATCTACTCCTTTAAAAAAAAGTCCATAAACTGAAAAATATTACCTTAGTAAACAAGCCATGAAAATTGCTGCCTAGCCCAACAGGAACTGCAACAGCCCTAGGTGTGAATGTTAAAATGGAACTATTTTACAACATTAGGATAGACATAAGATAGTTTTATGGCACACTACACATATGTGGCATGAGATTGATCAGATCTGTGTAGTAGCAGCACAGACCCAATGAAGCAAAGGGATTAATGGGACCAAATGTGAAGTTTCTAGTTTAAGGTTCAGCTCCCACTAGGAAAATACAAGAAGGAGAAGGCTACATAATGTATACCACTGGCAGCAGGACCCTGAACTCACTTTAAATTCTGTAACTAAATCATAAGCACTTAACACATTACTGAATATTACAGAAATTCAGTTATCACAATAAAAAGGGTTAGCCTAAGTAGCCAAGAACAACTTTAAGTAATGCAAAGCATTTATGTAGCACATTTTAAGTGCTCAAAGTGTTTCATATGGATTATATCAGCAGCCTTCTTTAAATTATATCACCTCACTCAGGATAACAGAAGCCGGCTCCTGCACAGTGGGTGGGTGAGCTCCCCTGCAGCATTATTTGGTTTGGATCAGAAATATGTCAAGATTTCCCCCCCCCCCCAAAGTTTGGAAAAGACCTCTGATTCTTTTACAAGTCAATACAACATTGAAAGTTCCTTCTGGCAGATCCTATTTTCTACCACAATTACCTAGAATGTTGCAACATACAAGGTATTTTGAGTAGCTAAGATGTTAGCCACTCAAACCAGCTCCCTTGGCATTAAAGAAACTATCGCCCTTTCCGCTCGATAAACCCAACCCGCCATGGGGATGAGAGAAGGACAGGGCCAGGATTACACATATGCATGACATCATCCTGGACCCATCCTTCTCTTGTTCCTAGGCAGTGCGATTGCGCTGCAAATCATTGATGTGTTTTCCCCATCATTGACCAGTGATTGCACTGTCCCCCTGCTGCACACCTGCACTTACCTTTGTTGCAGAGTTCCTTGAAGCATAATGGCTATGTTTCCTGGCTGCATTTTCTGCCCCAATGCAGCCAGGGACAGTGCCCGGCTGCACTGTGGAAGGAAGACGTGTGTCCCAGTTCCTGCAGGCAGCCAGTGCAGAGGGGAGTACTCCACTGTGCTCCTCCCCTTGGAGAGCTGCTGCCGCCATCATCACCAGATGCCACCAGAACAGAGGTAAGCTGTGGAAAGGGTCTATGTTCCCCAGTGCTGAATTAATAATGAATGGATACAATTGGGGTTTTGAAGGACATCCATTTTTGGGACCCTTTCATAGCTCTTGGCTTGAAACCACAGGGAGGCAGTAGTAATCTGAGAGATCGAAGACAGAAGAGACACCAAAGCAAAGAGGAGAAGTCCCATGTTTTATGTTTCAATAGATCCTGTACATAATAAACGTGTCACCTGTATCTTTTAGAATGCTGCTCCAGATTTTTGGCAGAAACATTTTTGGTACAAAGAAAAATACGATTGCTTGAAATCTCCCCCTCCTCACCTCTCTGAATCTGCTTGTTGGCAATATCATTGCTACTTTGGCAGCATTATTTTAATCTCTTCATTACGTATCAGCTTTCTATTTCCAAGGAGTGAAGTTCAATGCATCACAGATCAAATATGGTTATTTGATAACATCCCATCTGGCAATGTGAGGGATTTTGCTAGAAAGAAGCCTAATCTGAAACAAAACTACTGGTGCTGAAGCAATAGTCAACTGGGACTGTCAAGAGATTCACTTTGGAGACAATGCACATTGAGACATGTGCATTGTGAAAATTTGCCTCTGTTTCTTCTCCCTCAGGGCCCAAACAGGGCATTTTTTATGAAAGTTGAAAATATTCATGAAACATCTAACCCCTCCACACATTTCCTTTTCTTCCTGGGCTGTACTGTTCTCACTGATCAGTATCAATACCAGAAAAATATGACAGAGATGAGTCATCAAAGATGAATTATTTTTGCATCTTCTGAGCCTCACTAGGATTTTAAACGGCCTCCTCAAGATGAAACACTTCCCCCTGTAATCTGTTCCCATGAGCTTCCCCCTCTCCACCTTGAAAGAGGAAGCAGTTGCTGATATAGCTAGGCTGGGAAGAATATTTCTGCTGGGGCCTCAGTCTAAGTCAACTCAGTACAGACTTCCTTGCCAAACTTCAAAGAAAGTGTATTTAGAGTTCAGAGCAGGGCATCATGAAAGAAGGGGAGAGCAGAAAATTGCAGCTTAGTTTGAGATTTCATTCTGGGATCCTGGAGAATCTTAACCCCAAGGAGAGACAAAAACAATTTCAAGTTATTTGGTTATTGAGGAAACTCATATTCAAAGTGAATAACTTATTAATCATGTTCACCATGTTCAGACTCATACATTCAAAGTGTATATAGCTGCAATACCACTAGTTACTGGAAGTTAGTTTCATTGACTTCAGTTTTTTTACTTCTGAGTAGACAGCCACTAAATAGACTGCATTGTATGCTGTGGGCATTTGGAAATGTTCATTTGCAAATGTGCCATTCAGCATTTTCTTTCTTTGATCCACCCTTTTGAAATTCACTGGGAGAACTTCAGATAAACATGACATTATGAAAAATAAAATGGATGCACTGAACAAAATTATGTAAGCAACTTGCCTTCTGGACTCCACACTAGACTGTTATAGCACTATCATTCCACTTTCAACATCCTATGGAATACTGGGGTTTGCAGTTCAGGGAGGGGCCGAACTGAACTGCAAACCCCAGGATTCCATAGAATGTTCAAAGAGGAATGATAACAGTCTAATGCGGAAATGGCCTCGACCAAGATCTATCTCAGTTTTCCATTATCTGTGTTATTCCATTATCTCTGACTGGAGCCTATATATATAGAATGAACAATGGTTTAGGGTAAAAGGTATTATAGGCCAAAACTCCTGGTGGCAGAATGGTATATCTTTTTCAGCATTTTGTTTTCAGTGGACAGCAAAAACTTCTGAAACAGATTGTGAAGTGACATCTATTTTTATCTTCTATATTGTCATTCTAAGCCTCCAGCTATTCTGGACTTCAGCGCCCAGAAGCCTCCGCCAGCCTGGCCAATGATGGCAGATTCTGGGAGCTGAAGTCTCAAACAGCTAAAAAACCAAAGGTTGAGAATGGCTGTTCTACATTCCTGTCTAATCCTTTCAAAATTTATCTGAGAAATGTGTTCCATCTAGGTTTTGTGTTTTGCTTTGCTTTTGCGTATTTGTTGTACTCACACCTCTCTTAAGATAATGGCAGAATCATACTTAATTTCTGGGTCAAAGGTCATACAGCCATGAACTTCTGATGTATTTGGTAAAGAATAAAATGCACTGAATAACTTCCATACATTTGAGAGACGCCAACCAAAAAAACAAACCTTCATACAGTTCTAAAACGAGCGGATGCCTAAAAGACTGCATGTCCTTGAGAAGCTTCTGTAAAAGTGCATGCATCTGGAAAAAGCACAGTCAATATGTATGTACTTGTGTGCAAGGAGAGAATATACAGAATTAGGATGGAATGACCTCAGCAGTGAAAAAATAAGAGCCTCAATGAATTAAACTTGGTAGATTTGCCCAGTCCTAGACAGTAAACATCATCACATCTCATGAACACTATTATTTGAAAACAAGTTGTGTCACATGGACAGAGGGAAAAATTGCTCCATCTTTTGAATTCATTGTCCTTTTTAAAGTTTTTTCATTTAGTTCATTTCAACTGCATACATGTTATTTTTGATTATGAACTCATTTTATTTTCCATTTGTTTTCCCCTTTGATTTCCATAGAAACCTAGCCAGCATTCTCCTGCCTGCAATGTTAGTGACCACCAGTCAAAATAGTATGACATGTGCAGTCAATTCTATCACTGTACCTGTGCACCTACCACATTTTAGATTAAACAGGCAAAGATTCTCCATTTCAGAATCTGCGTAAAAGTGGATTATCTTATCCATTTCCCATTATTTGAATGGAAATGTAGCCAGTTTCTACTGCCTTTAGCATTGGTACACTATGCAGTTGTAAATATGCCACCCAAAACACTGGTGGCAGAAAGGAAAAGCTGATAGACAGTAGATGAAATGGGGGTACTGAATGAATGTCAGGTTTCACCTACCACTGTGTAATATAGTGCAACAACAAGCACAATGCATCAACAGGATCTTGGTCTGCATGTTTTCCAACCAAGTAGCATTTTTTTTTCAATCATTCTATTGCTTTACCAGTGTATCAAAACTGCTGAACTTATGACAGCCTCCATTTTACAGGCAGTGAAACCAAGTTCACAGACATACCATATACACTATCAAAACTAGAACAAAGCTGTCCTATCCGTCAATTTCACTCTTGGTCTCTCTCTCTTCCCACTCCCCATGACCATTCTGTGACCTGTAAAACCTAATGTAAATAGACCTTGTCAGTTTCATCCCCTCTCTCCCTTCCTATTGACTCTTCTGTGAACAGTAAACATACTAGGAAATGAACTCAATACACTGGGAGTCAGAGGTACCTGCAAGGTAAAGCTACTGGGAAAAAATGAAGAAATGGAAGTGGTACTTTGCTTTTCCCATTTTTTTTTTTTTTGTCCATTTGTTTCCATCATAAAAATGAATGAAATAAATGGGCTCATCTGTTTCATTTCCCATTCATTTTGAAAATGAATGCACACCTGTCCATTCTAATTAAAAATATAAGAACAAACTGTAGAGGTATAAAGATGCAATCCTACGTGTGCTTTCTTAAAAGTGAGGCATGCTAAAGTCAGTGGGATTTACCCTGTAGTGAAAATGTTTAGGAGTCCAGTTTAGGATTCTGGAAAGAGATCAAAGGCAGAGTAGATAAAAATGCAGGGAAGACAACCATGTGTGGTGCTACATTTAAAAGGGTCAATCCCATTTTAAACTCTGTTAACAAAAGCATCTTTTCCAAGGCAAAAAGATACCCTGTAGAACTCAATATCAAGCAGGATTATAAAGAAAAGTGGTTTTGTTTTCAATAGACATGCACAAATAGAGGTGTTTGAAAAAAGTGTGGTTGTCTAGAATTCGTTAGACTTCAGCTTCCAGCATTCCCCATCATTGCCTCTGCTGGTTAGGGCTTCTGGGAATCACAGTCCAGCAATATCTCCAGCATTCCCCCCCCCTTTTTTTTTTTTTTTTTTTTGAGGGAGGCCAACTACAGTTGCCTTATTCCCATCAGAGTTTAGAAGGAAACTCTCTGGCTGCTTGAAGCATGTCAACTCAACCAAACTAGGTCCATGTTTTTAAGGATGGGATATCCCATTTCCATGTCTTATGTGGTATATTCCTGCTATTTATTAATCAAATTCTATCATCCAGCAGCAGGTAGCTTTAAACAGTACTCTTCTTTGCCCTGTAGAATAAGTGTTGTTAACAAATGAGAACTACTTGTTAATGACTTTTAGTACCTTTCCTCAACCTTGGGTTTTCCAGTAATATTGCACTACAAATCTCACCATCCCCAGCCAGGCTTACACATCTATCAATTTGAAAAGGCTGGTTTAAAAGAAAGTCTGATATCCTGGAAGATTATTCTGATATATGTATGAAGTGGTCCTAATCAGCTAGCTTTTCCTTTTGAGGAAAATACATGGTGGATAAATCATCATATCCAAAGCCATGCTGTCTCAGACATCCCCAGTACAAATCTCTTGTGCAGAAGTGCTTTTCTTCAGTAATCTGGGCAGAAAAGCATCACACAATAAGAATCTGAAGAAATCTCACTGTGTTACCTGTTTCCAAAGACACACTGAGACAGCTTTTCACGAGTTGTTGTTAGCTCCTACAACTTAAGCTAAAAATTCAAAGATATTCTTCTATAACACTTCTTCATTTCCCACACTACTACCCCTACTCTTGTCAAAACCAACACATTTCTTCCTGGAATGGAATTTGAGATCATGAAACTTTCAGAAGAATGTTGTTGTCAATGATTTTTAAAAATGCTTGTTCCAGTAGCTCTACATGACCAAACTGTGTTTCCGCAATACTGAATGTGGCTGCTCATGATGTGTCAAGATGTTTCTTAATATGAAATTAAGAAAAAAGATTTCTGCAAGACCAACAGCTGAAGAACTATCTAACAAGAATGGTGAGTGAACAAAAAGAGGTATGCAAAACACTTAGTGATGTCAGAACTTTAAAAATTCAAAGTAAAGACATACAGTTTCAATATAGCTACAGACTCCAAAGACAAAAGGGTCAGGAAGTGAATGATAAATTTCAAATGTCAGAGATATGAGATAGACCAAAACTATTTTTGCCATCATGACAAGGAAATACTTTCCCAGGATACAAAAATTCAAAACTAGATTGAAACACAAGGTAAAATGGATACTTTGCTACAGCATATATATGAATATGAGAAAAGAATGCCACAGATGGCTCTTTTTTTGGCCCTTTTCCTGTTACAGAAGGGGGACAACATTGTTGGAGCTTGAGATTTCTGCACTGTCTTTTCTTTCCTTCTTCCTCTAGGAACTGATTAGCTTCACTGTCATTCCTGAGGCAGTTTCACTAGCTAACAGCCCCTTTCTGGGCACGTTTAAAAGTACTGATAATAACCTACAAAGCCCTGTACAGCTTAGCTACAGACCATTTGAAATTCCATAGGTGTCCAGGTAAGCTTAGATGACTCTACCTGAGGCTTCCAACCTTCAAGAGAGGACTTTCTTTTGTCCCACCACCCCAGGATACAGAAGTGATCCTTCTAGCAGCTGCTCCTATGTTATGGAACTGCCTTCCAAGGGAAGCTCAGTTGGCTTCCCTCACTGCTCCTATTTAACCAGAAGGCAAAGGCCTTTTTATTTAAACAGGCCTTCAGCTTTTAACTAGTTGGATAAGAAGGATATTTAGTGGGTGTGCCACTCCTTTTTCTTACTATGGCCCTTTCTGCACTATGACAGTGTCTCAGCATGGGGATACAAGAGGAGCAGGACCATGATGATACTTCCACACGACATTGTCACGGTCCGACCCTTTTTCCATCACCAGCTAGTGTGTTTGTGGGATATAGCATTAACGGAGATACTCTGTCAATTGCCCTCGATCACGGGAGCCTTCTACCGCAGCTGGCCAAGCAGAAGGGCCAGAAGTGCTATCTACATGCTTCCTCTCCTACTGCAGCATGGGAAGAAGGCTGACTGCAGTCTGGAAGGATGGAGAGTGTCCCTTGCACTCCCTTCCACAGAACTATTTTGTTCTAACTTACATTGTAAGCCACTTTGGCTCCTAAACTTGAATAAAGGTGGGATATGAATTTAAATAAATAAATAAATAAATAACATCTTTGCTTTTGTGAAGCAAAGCATGCACTCAGCAAAGACAAAAGGAATGGTTGGTAGATCAAAAGATACAAGCAACCCATCCGGTGCTTCCAGTGTTTAACAATTCATGCAACAAGGCAGTAGCTATTATGTTAGGTATGCAATTTGCACAAAAAATCGATCTCACAAATGCAAAAACTCTCTTCAGGAGCAGCAGAAAATAACTCCTCATCTTGTAAGCTGGGCGAAAAGATTTGCTGTTTCTTGGTCTCACATGCAAGAACAAGTTGAGCAAGGATTTACATCTCTATGACACACAGAGAGAAAATTAAGCTGCCTTGTATATGCACAATGGAAGAAAATAATAATAAAAACAAAGCAGCAGTTCAGAGAGCACCACAATCCCATTACAAGCTGCTCAGGCTATTAAGTGTGCTGCTTAAATGATTCTTTCAGCTCGACAGAAATGGCGCAAGGCATAGTGGGGAATCTACTCAGCCAACACACTTTAACTTGTTGATTAAAGTTTTTGCAAGCCTGCTGCATCCAACACGAATCTCTAACTGTGCTGCCAACTCTCAGTGTAAATGGTAATTTATCACTGTGTTTAAAAAAAAAGAGTGGAACTAACTGAAATCCAAGTTAAGTGCCCTTTGTTCAGTCAGAGCATAGCTGGGCCTATTTTTCCAGTCACCAGTTAGGCAACAGTGCCTTTCTGCACTTGCCATTTTATTCTGTTAAGACTCCATTTCCTCAACTTAATGTTATAGATGCTGGCAGTCAGCTGTGACAAGATTGGATAAGAACTGCAAGGTCAGGCTATCAGCAGTCAATGAAGTCAGTGTGAAAAAAAATCCGAAGAAATGTCCCAGTAAGAGCATAACTGATGTTTAATCCTTCTGTATAATTAAGATTCCTTTTCTGGTGAACTTGGAATCATTATCTAACCACCTGCTCTTCTGATCTGCTAGCTAAGTTGTATCCTGCTCCTTACAAGTTATAATAAGGGTATAATTCCTCACCCCCCCAAACAGAAGCTGAGACAGGTAGATTTTGCTCTGTCCTGGAATATGCAAAGCCGAGTTCAGTTTGGAGATTTTTCCAGGTTCTGGTAGCCTCTGCAGGTCTAGCAGCAGAAGATGACACTTTACCACCGTAGAATTCTTGGGACATGATATTCGGTAGATATGGTACAGCCCAAGGACATCCTCTAGTCTTCTCTGTCCACATATTAAGTGGACTGCAAAATCTTATCTGGACTCCATAATTTGAGTGTCCATTGGAGAGTGTGCATCAGACAGCAACAAAAATAATGAAAGACATGCAGGACAAGTCATATTAAGGAAATATTCAGTTCAGTTCATTTGGTCCTAAAGGAAGCCAATTACTCTCTGTCTCACTACAGGTAGCACTGTATTGGTTAGTACCAGTTAGAGTAGACCCATTCAATCAATTCTTGAATCATGAGTCAACAGATTTGCTCTAGTCAGGGCTAAGAATAATGTAGGCCTGCAAGTGTTAATTTGCTCAGCAATGCTAAGATGACTGAGTTATCACCAGCCCTATTAGATATTTCTTATGTAGAAGCTCTACCCACAAAAAGAAACAAGTATACTAGATCACTTCCTGTTTTCCTTCTTAGCTGTGTCTGGAGACCAACTGTCTACAAATGGAACTCCCTCTATGTGCTGAGTCTTTCCTGGCGATTTAGAACTGAGTTTTTCCCTGATTCTACAGTCTTGAGGATAGATTTCATAGAGACCTGCCCCTACAGAAGGTTGCCCTTTTTATTAATTTATTAATTTTTTTCATTTATATCCTGCCATTTTTAAGTATTACAATTGAAATTGCTGGTTGTGACTTTCTAAACTTTATAAAGCATGTCCAATCTATTTGAAGTACTCCGTCTTCCTCTGGGACCCTTTCCAGGCCCAAGATCTTCTGGGAAAGCCCTTCCTAGATCTCTTTGGTGAGAACATAGCAGAAGACATTCTGAGTAGCTGCTCCTGGGCTTTGGATCTCTCTTCCTAGTTGAGGCTAGGATGTTTCTCTCCTTGCTGTCCTTCTGCCAGCAAATAAACTTTTATTCCAACACGATTTTAGGAATTGACTGCAATAGGCTTTTCATTATGTACCATCATGTTCATTTTTATCTTTTGTTTAATGATTTTAAGCAGTTTTAATTCTCCAGATGGTTTGCATTTTGAAATAACTTATGTAAATAATTGCTGAAGTTTTGTATGTATTTTAATCTGTACTTTTTGTATCATCTTGGAAGCCACCTTGATCCCAGTATCAAAAAAGACAGGATAGAAATTAAACAACAACAGTAGCAATAACAACATCAACAACAGAGACTGAAGTATTATAACCAAATATCTGAACCAACTCTACCTTCTTAGGAGTTTTTTTGTTGTGTGTCTTCAAGCTGTTTTGGACTTATGGTGGTCTTAAGGTGAGCCTATCACAGGCTTTTCTGTGGCTGAGTGTCTGACACACCTAAGGTCACCTAGTGGGTTTCTATGGCAGAGCAAGGAATCACACCATGGCCTCTAGTGTTATAGGCCCTTTTCGCACCTTACCTGGTGCCACTGGTGTCATGAGGGGATCACATGAGAAGTCTCTTCCGAGAGGCACTTGCATCCTCTCTGCTTCCCCTCCGCACCAGCTCTGTGCTGGCTGAAAGGAAGCGTGAGCGCTCTGCCCCTTCCTTCCACAGCACAGCCGGGCACTTTCCCAGGCTGTGCTGTGGGAAGAAGCGTGATGGCCATGCATCTGGAGGCTCCACACACAAGGTAAGTGCATGTGGGGCCCAGGAGCGACGTGCGATCATGCATCATTTTCAGCAACAAGCCAAAAATTATATAATGCATGATCACCACCTACTGGCCTCGGGAGCATCGCACGATTGTGAGGATGTCATGTGAAACAGTCCCCCCTATTGCATGAAGTTCCCAAGGCCATTTCACAACAGGACTGGTGTGCGAAAAGGGCCATAGTCCAATTCTCACTGCACCATACTGGTTCTCCCTTAGTAGATTAATTACCCATAATTTCAGATGAATGCCATAAAATGTAACAATTTGTTCCTCTGATTATTATTTGAATGCACAACCAATAAATACCTTGATGCTTTGAAATTAGGCCCCAACCTTTGGTACCCAGCAATTTCGAAAAGCCAATTAAGACTAGAGCAAATGCTGTTGTGGACTTTACTGATTTGATCCTCCTCCTTCTCTAAAACAGCTCTAAGGTTCCAATCATGTTCAGATCAGTTCTCCAAGCGTCCAATTTATCATTGGGTGGAAAAAATATTTATAAATGGAATTAAATATTCTCACAAACCCTAATCATTATGGGTGATTAATTTTCTATTCCAGACTCCATTAAGTGTCTATACAGATATTCTGTCCACAGGCTTAGGTATCTAATTTATTTTTCCCCTCCCTTTGCTTCCCCCACTGGGACATGGTCGTGCTGGGATACTCATTAGTTTTACGCTAGCAATTCTGCCAGGCACCTCAGAGCCATCAGCATCACCTCAGAAATCATTAACGTAACTGGTGCAGCAATCTAAAGCTGCCAAGTATAGAATAATCATTGAGGGGCCTGAGACATGTTCGCCCATAAATGAGCATTTTAGAGGTGTGGGGGGTGGCAAGTACTTTGACTTCAGTCATTCTCCAGAGACAGGAGGAAAAAAAGGTCTCAATAAATTTTATTTCAGGCCATTTTTTAAAAAAACTAAAGTCCTTGACATGTCTGAGAAAACAGCATGTTTTGTTTTTCTGAACCATAGGTGGTACAATACTGATGTGCAGCCTTGTATGTTAGAATAAGGAGAGCTCATGTCTTTGCATTGCTACATACTAGTCCCTTTTCTGTTGACAAACTTAGCTAAAGGAGATTTTTTACATATACCTTTGCCCCTTCTTAGGACCATGGGTCATATTTATTTTTTAGCAGGTGTCTAAGTCACAGTATCTTATTCAGGCATTAGTTTTGGCCTGCCAGTTTCACACGTTGGAGATTCTTCAGATGGTATTTTGCTTGCCCAACTAGTAATATTACATTCTTTGTTTTTTTCCTCTCAAATTGCTTGGTCAGATTTATTCCACAGCTGATTGTTTGCTTAGAGAATCAGGTTACTTAAGTAGAGAGAGTGTGTTGGAGAAAAGTATTGAAGGAGAATGGGCATTACCAACCACCCACTCATTTTGCAGTCATCATCTACACAAACTCTTCATAGTTGACCTGCCCATCCCCATCAATATTTGCCTCCCTTATCATTTCATCCACTTCCTCTTCAGTGAGTTTCTCCCCTAAGTTTGTCATCACATGGCTTAACTCAGCTGCACTGACGTAACCATTCCCATCCTTATCAACCACGCCGGATGTCCTCCTTGCTCTCTGTGTCCTTCATTTTTCTTGCCATCATGGTCAAGAAATTTGAGAAGTCAATAGTGCTATTCCCATCAGCATCCACCTCATCAATCAGATCTTGCAACTCAGCCTCTGTGGGGTTCTGCCCCAGGGACCTCATCACAATGACAAGTTCCTTAGTGGTGATGGTGTCATCCCCTTTGCCAAAGAAGGAGAAGACCTCCTTGAATTCTGTAATCTGCTCTTCAATTAGCTGGTCAGCCATTTCCAGGTCCAGTTTGGTGACAGAGTCAGAGCATCAAGAGATCTCAAGAAGGAGCACCAAAAGCAGCAGTGGTGGTATCACACTAGTAATATTATATTCTATCCGGTAGCCAGTACTGCAGCCTGAAAAGTAAATGGACTCTGGTTTCTGATAAATGATGATGAAAATGATGATGATGATGATGATTTTACATTTTGTCAACTACCTTAATCTCTCTCCCCCAAAAAAGGATAGTAGGACAGTATATGCAATATTAAACATAAAAACAGTACAAATCCAACATCACTATAGTTCTACCATGGCTCTTTCCCATATGTTCCATCAAGTCACTACTTCTCACTTCTCCTACTCCAAAGTTCCTCCAAAGCTCCTTTATTTTTCTTGGGGCACAGGAAGTGCCAAGCTTTTCTAAGCCCCCAGTGAAATTGCCCGCTGAGGACTGGGTCTACCAGTTATAGAATCCCTCACAGAAAACTGATCATGGTCATTTACAAAGGTAAAGAGTAGAACAAAAACAACTTCAACAAAATTGGTATTCTTCATAAAACAGAATATATAGAAATTAACAAAAGAATGCATATTATGGATACCCTTTAAAATGTGTGTGTTCATTAGTAATACTTTTCCAAATCAAGGTAAAACTTCATTCCACAAATTGGCAAGAGCTTCACATAGAAAAAGAACCTCTGAACTTTTACTAACACATTCCATAAATGGATACTAATTTTTCTAGGGTTGACAGTCTGTGACATATCCAAGGACACCAGTGGGTCTCCATGGCTCAGCAGAGAATCAAACCCTGGTCTCCTGGATTGTAGTCCAGTACGCAGACCACTACACCATGCTGGCTCTTGCTATGCTGTCCCAAAGTAAAATTCTGGGGTTTGGATAGGAATGTCATAGAGGATGGAGTAAGTCTGTTTTCTGCTGCTCCAGAGACTAGGGCCATTTCCACACTTGACTGTTATAGTGCTATTATACCACTTTCAGTATCCTATGGAATCCTGGAACCCCAGGATTCCATAGGATGTTGAAAGTGGAATAATAGCACTATAACTGTCTAGTGTGGAAATGGCCTAGGACATGGAGCAACAGCTTCACACTTCAGGAGAAGAGATTCCATCTAAGCATTAGGAAGAACTACCTGATGGTAAAAGCAGTTTGACAGTAGAATGCACTGCCTTGAAGTGTAGTGGAGTCTCCTTTTAGGTTTTTAAACAAAGGCCAGATGGCCATGTGCCAGGAATGCTTTGATTATGTATTGCTACATGGCAGGGAGTTGGACTTGATGGCCTTTGTGGACTCTTCTAGTAGTATGATTCAAAGGGACATCTTGGTATATTGAAGCACTCTTTTTCACTGAAAATCATCCTTTCCCAAATCAATAATTAATTAATGCCTGTGAGTTTTCTTGCCTCTAACATGAGAAAAGACAGCAAGCACTTGGTTTTTCTGTTGAGGTTTTCACAATTTGTGTAAAGTCTCTAAGCCAGTACCTGTTGGTTCTGTGCAACAATGCAAATATATACATAGACAAAGCAGGCATAGAAAGACTGACTGATTGTTCAGAAGCATGCAAATAACCCAGCCAACACATCTAAATTTTTGTGCAGCTAAGTTATCTACACAATTTACCCAGTTTATGTACATTGCAGAAAAATTATTCATACAAGTGCAAAAGCTTTCTCAAGATTCTCAGAAAATATCTCGCTGTCTCACAGCCAAGAAAAATTAAATAGCTTCTGATTTTCATATATGAGAATGAAACAAGTGCTGATTTCCATCCATGGCCCCAGCACATAGAAAGGAGAAAGCAGTGGTGGTGGTGGTGGGGCTATATGAATACTGAAATCTAATGCTTGTAGAAACAGTGAACCTTTCATAATGACTAGGGTTGTATCCCTAGCATTAGCCACATCTTCTTTTTTTGGACTGAAAAACATAAAATGGTGGCAGTTATTGTTTCAGACAGCTCAACAGATATCAACTAGGGGAGAGCAAAGTTCAGGGAGAACTCCAGAAGTGCCAGAGCGGTAAGATTCTAGTCAAAACCTTAAACTCTAAGAAACACAACAGATCTTGGATTCCATAGGAAGTGTTTTTAGAAGCTGTCAGGCTGACAAAGTAGTCAGCTATACTTGTATATTTCCTGATGCATTTTGAAATGTGTGTCTTTATTAAGAGAAGTGCGTTAGCTTCTAAAAGTTTCCTACAGATCCATCTTGGTTCTCACCAAGACTCTTCCTTGCTAAGTCAAAAGAAAAGTTTTCTGAATTGGCCTTTGGGATATTTTCTGAAGCTACTGAAGTCCTTTTGATAAAGAGAAGTATCTCAAAACTCTGTGGGAGCTATCATGCTGCAGCTGCCTTCTTTGGCCCCTCTCTTTTTTGTTCTGATTACTCAACCAATCCTGTTATTCCTGAGAAACTTTACAGTCTTAACTGGTGCTTCATGAAAACATTGTTTAGCAACAGGCCCAGGTGGATATTGCAAGTATTTTTAAAAAATGTTCCAAGAATTATTATATTGAATTGATATAGTATTAACACAGGTGTTTCTGTAATCAAGACACAGTGGAAGAATACAGACTATTCGAAGTTCTTCAGACACATACTCCCCCATGTCTGGTGATCTACTACTAATATGCAGACCTCTGATACAAAAGAAAACAGTAGAATGACAGCAATCTTCCATCTCATGTTCATTCTTATAAGCATTTTATTTCTCTTCTTGTTAGGTCTTTAAGTATTTCCCCATAAACTCTTTTGCTAGATTCCATTATGCTTACTTGAATTGTATGCTACCTTCCTTCTGACTTAATTGACCTTCTTAAGCTGGGGGGAATTCCTCCTGAAAAGAAGGTTGAGGGAACACCTCTATATGGTTATGGATAGGAAAAGCTCAGTTCTAGATTAGGAATAGAATTTCATTTGTAAAGAAGCTTAATCATTGTCCCCTGTGTGAGCCATATACACCACTGCACTCCTCATGAAAAGCTTGTTTCAGAACTACAGCATGTAGCACTTTGGGAAAGAACCAAATTTTCTGTGCTCAGTGGGAAGGAGACTTGGTCAAAGTTCATCGTTCACAGTGCCATGATGAGAGAGGATGGAGCCAGAGTTTATTAGGTTCTGTCTATCCCCTCGCTTCCTCTTTGGATCTGCTGATCAAGGAACATAGAAGGAACACTGCAGAGAGAGGGCTCTGGGAATGTGGCAGAATGGAGCTAACTGCATTACCCACCCTAGTCAGTTTTATCAAACTGGATCTCACAGCCAAGGCTATTTGCAGTCAGAGAGGAGGGTGGTGGGGAGGTGCCCATTCAGCAGCTAGTCTTGACTGTAACTTGCAGCCAGTGGAAGAAAAGCTGACCTCATCTTCCTAGTTCTCTATTGAGCCACTGGAGATCTGAGAGGATGATCTCAGCTTTCTTTCCCATCACTGCAGCCAGACACAGCTTGATCACTACCCCACTTACTCCCCTCAAAGTCATTACATGGCCATGTCATTGGGCTCCAGCTCTTTAAAACTGCCTTCCAGGGGTAGGGACAATGTGGAACTACACGAGCAGAATATTACTTTCTGAGTGCATAATGTAGAATCATGACATAAGTCTTTCCACATTCATCTACTACATAGGCTTCTTGGATTTGGCCTCATCAGGTTTCTTGGGACCTCATAAGACCCAGTTAGGCCCCCGTGTCCCCATTTAGGCCTTGGTAGGCCTCATAGATCCTTTTACACCTCTGCAGGCCTTCATAGGCCCCACAGGACCCTGCTTGGCCTGTTAAATTTTTACTCTGGTGTTTGAGTGGAACTGTTTTCCAGGTTAGGAGTGGTATAGGTCCTTAAAAAGGTGTTCAGAGTTCAAAGGCCAGTTCTGTGGCCACCTTCTAAGCTCCTATCACCTGACCTATCTTCATCCTCTGATGATGAAGGGGAAGGAGTGGTTTGGTACCCCAAGCTAAGACTAAGCAGGCACCTGCTACAGTTGGAAATTAAAGGTGAGGAAAAGTTGAAGATATCTAACCAGATTCTTGCCCCTGTAGATGTCCTTGATTGCTGTTTCCAAAGGGAAGAAGTGTTTGGGAGGATGTTTAGGAGGATCCAAAGAAAGATGTTTAGGAGATCCAAGAGGATGTAGCATCTTGGGGGATTGCTGCAAAATGTGGTTAGCCAGGTGAGATGCAGCACACACTGGATGGAGCAGTAACACTGTACATATGGCCTTGGGTCATTTGGGCAATTTGGGGACACAGGTGCAACAGGAGTAGTAGTAGGGGCACAGTAGGTCTTTGTGTGAGCCTGGCTATACAAACTACTTGGTCCGTTGGTCCTGCCTCATGGTTTCCATTGTTTAATTTGGCCTTGGGGCAGGCCTATCCTTTACACAGCTGTGTGACTTGGGTGGTATGGAGCCTAGTACTAGTAGTTCTTATCTGTACCTTATTCTGCCATCTCTTATGGGGAGCAAACACTTCCTTTGGGTGACCACTTGTTTCAGTATACTATGGATAAGATATTAAAGGGGGTTTATGTGGATGTCTTTTCCATCTCTATCAAGAAAAGAAGGATAGGAATGACTTAGATGAAAAGGAGAAGGTTTTGCTCAGGTTGAGGGTCAATAGGACATGGTTTTATTGGCTCATGGGATTTTTAATCTATGCCAGGGCATAAGTATGGAAGTCATTTCCACTGTTTCAACATATGACATTATACATCCTGGTTTCTTTTGGATGAGGCTTTTCATATGAGGGCTGTTATGAAATCCATCCTCTGCTGGGATCAGATGCAACCATAGCTGTGGATACAGCTGATGACCCAGCCATGCCCAGCTCAGGCTGAACACTCATGCAATAGTCACATTGTGCAGAAGATGGAAGCTTTAGTGGCTACTTGATCCCAGGGTGGACAGGAGCAGCAGAAAAAGTCTCTGAGTTGGGAGTTCGAGACCCAGGGTACATGCACACACAGTCCATGTAAGTTTTACCATGAGTGATTGGTGAGTGTGGGCTCTCATTCCTTTCAGAACTACCCCAAAGTAAAAAGCTGCAAGGACAACCAGGCTAATGAACACAGTGCCAGAGGTCCCCCACAACCCAGAATGGCTCAGCCCAATTAGTTTTCATAGCTTGTGCATTATTTAACAATTATATCCAGATTGGGTGGGTGATATTTACTGGTTCTATAGAAACAGAATGAAGAGCAGAGGCTCAGATAGGCATCTGAGGGCAACACAGGCAGATGGCAATGCTAACAATCTGAAATGTTGATTGCTGGGGCAAAAAGTGAGGGTTTAACTTCCCTTTTCCAAATTTTGAAGGGGTGTTCTGGCAAAGCTAAAAAAACTTTCTCCCAGGACTGGCTGACGAAAAGGGTTCCAGAGTAGGAGATTGCTTTGACACCAGAATGACAGAATTTATGGAAATCATGATAACTCTTTGAAGTTTGCACCGGTATGTGTGTGGTGTGTGTGTGTGTGTGTGTAGAGGTGCTAGAAAGGTATCTAGGTGAGCTCCAAAGGGAGGATCTGTGATTGTCTTATCTGGGCTTGCTTTGGAAGTACAAAGATCAGAGATCGAAGGAGAGACTAGTTTGAACGCCTATGCCAAGGATTTTCTGCCTTATCTTCTTTGAACTTTATGGCCTGGCCATGTCTCAGGTCAGTCTCTCTATCTAACATTTCACGCCTTATTTTCCAATAGCCTCGTATGACTCCTAGGCGAGTCTGATTTCGTGTGTGTGCGTGTGTGCGTGCTTGCTATTTCCAATAGCACATTTTGTTTATTTTTAAAACTGGAGGCTCTCTCTGAAGTTATTTACGGTATACATAGGTGAAAAGATCCTGCTGTTACCCTCTTTTCACAGGCTTTCTTTGACCTGTAATTCCCCCAAATTCCAGTAAGAAACTGGGATTGCAAGTGGGTCCCCCATCTCTTAGGATAACATACTGAGGGTGAAAGCCCTGATTATCCAAGAAATCCATGACTTTCAAATTATTCAGCCCAATGGCTTGGAGCACATTGCTATGCTCAGCCATTTCCTATGGTCAGCTATAGTTAATTAAAAATAATCTTCTAAAGCAGGGGTTGGCAACAGTCCCTCAGAATGTGTTCAGCTATAACTTCACCATTGGTTGTGTTTGCTAGGGCCAACGGGAATGGTAATCTTCTGGAAGACTACAACTTGCTCACGCCTTATGTGTAAGCTTTTCACCATACTCCTTCCTTGAGCTTTGCTCTCTAAGTCAATATGCTACACAATTCAACGCTGCCGCTGCAATCAATTCCTGTACATCCTATACAGATAATGACTGGGATCCTGTTGGTGTTTAATGTATAGACATTTTGTGTCTGATGAGAAATATCTCCATCAATTTCAATGTTGTGAAAGCAAAGTTGTACATGCAGCACCATTACATATGCAAATACACATTTTTAGCTGATGTATATTCGTCTGCTTCTGCTGAAATTGGTGCTAATCTCCTTTGGTTGCACATTCAGTTATGCATTCAGTTGAAGCATGTTGCCACTCAACACAAGAGTAATGTAGCACAATCAACACTTTACTCTACATGCAGCAATTTACACTATGCAATCTTAATGAAGGATCCCAGCATGTATATCCATATGCACAGCAGAATTTTTTTTTCTTGTGCATGTGAGACATAGTAAAAGTCTGTGAAAATCTTTCTGCCTCTGTAACATTGTCTGTTCTCAGTGTTTGCATTGCCAAAATGGATGGAAATCTTAAAAGAGAAGAAAAACAAACACAAAGAGTATTTCCTCCTAATGGAAAACTCACCTGCCCAGTAGGCTCTGTTCTGCCAAGGAATGTGTAGGCTACAATGTTTAACAATATTGTTGTCAGCAAGTTATAAATACGATCAGCCTCTCTGGGCTCCAAATGGGAAAACCAGAAAATGTAAAGCATCAGGAATGAGACATGAAAACATACACATTGCCAGATTCCATGAAGGAAGAAGAGAATTAAAATGATTAACAAAATGGTTATTCCAAAAGATAGGCCTTACCCTTTATGGTTCTGGAGGGATTAATATAGAAAGTGTGGGCTTTACAAAAACATCTCTCATTCAGTTTATTATCAAAGGGAAATCAGCTAAGTAGAATGGGAGAACTACCTCCTCCTCCTTCATCTTCTTCATCTTCATGCATCCCAGATCTTTCTCCACCTTATTGGCAGCAAGAAAAATAATTTCTTGTAGCAAAAACACAACTGAATGAGAATTGCTGATCATTTTTCTCTTAAACATTAATACTATCTGGTGGAGGAAGGTAGATTTTTTTTAAAAAGATGTACTTGGCCCCCCTACCCTTCATTTTGACTTTTCAGGCATGAACTACAAACTGGAAAAGGAAAAATAATCATTACTTGCACAACGCAATTCACAGTACATTTTAATGCATTTGAGAAACAAAAGATAAGTTAGCGATACTGATTCTATTCACGTGGTATGTGGTCTATTTCCTTTGCTGACATTTCTGAAACTAATCCCACCACCATTTAAGAGAGAGATTCATAGCTTTGTGGTGATACAAACATGCGAGTGTTCCACAGGCAGGCCACAAATCAGAATTAAGTATCTGTGTGAGATATGCTTGTGTACCATGATACCAACATTTAAAAAACAATTATGGACAACATATCTATCCAGCTGCTTTTTCAGTATTAGGATCTGCTGATGACATTACTAGATCCATTGAACACCTAATTCATGATCTCACATGTGGTAAACTGTGGAGCTTCTCCAAATAGAAGATACAGTTCTGAAATGACATTGTAGTACTGCAGTTCAAAATACAAACCAGTTTGCCATCTGTTTGTTCCTCATAATCTTTTCTTTTAGCTTTGACTCCTTCCTGGCAACAGTAACTGTCTGATGACATCAAGAGACCCAGGAGTGCAGTTACTGAGGGAAGAGGGGGTTGAAATGAAGATATCCCCTGAAAAAAATAAGTATTATGGCCCTCCCAATGAAATTTTCCTTGAGTTTCAAGATTTCTAGCATACCAGTAGGTTAGGCAACCAAATAAAAAAAGCAGCCAAAGTTACCAAGGGAATGAGAACATTGCAAATATAAGAGTTTTAGGTGAGAACAAATTGCAGTGTCTCTCCAAAATGATAGAATCTGGGGAGTAGAAGAAAATTTCATTTTTGCATGGAAAATTCTTTTTTGAGTTAAAACAAGGATAACCCTAAATGTTTAGTTGCCAGAGGCAAAGTAGCACCCCCATCCCACCCCAGCTGAGTCAAAGTGCATTGTACTGAATGTAAGACAATCTATTCTGTTTCAAGAGGGAGAACATTCCACAAATGATTCTCTCCTTTCCTGGCAGTAAAATAGTGGATAAATACTTTATATTGTAAAGTGCTTTGAGCTTTTTTAAGAAACTAAAATAACAGCAGCATTTACAATAAACCTCATTCAGAATATATATATAAAATTAAGTCTTTTGGAGCTCCTCCCTACAACTATCACAAGTAGGTACTGCTGCATTTTGTTTTGTTCTGTTCTGGAATTTTTTTTTCTGGGCCAAAAGTGTTTGTCAAAATCACTCCCTTCATTTCAACAGCCATGTCATACAAACCTTCTGTGATATCAGTAGTGGTATGATAAGCAAAATCTTTATTTTCTTCTTTTTGTACTATACAATTACAAAAGTGAAAATCTGTTGAGCCTCTATCTTATTAGTTCATCCTAACTAGATCAGACCCTTGAATCAATTGTTGAATAGCAACTCAGCCCATAGGTAAACTTCATGGGGCTAGGGGGTCTACTCTAGTTAAGACTAACAACGGGGTTACTTTTGCCCTAATTGAATTATTCATAATCTCAATGGCATTCTTATTCCACGTCACCTTGCAAGAATTTTTCCCCTTTCCCTTAAGGACATTTGTGCATATTTTTGTCCACTGTCCATTATCAAATACTTTCCTGTTGACTAAAGTTGGCTTTACCATACATCCTCCTTTTTTCAGATATGCCTTCTTTTTCAGAGCTAAAGTCTGGGTACATTTTTGAAATATTGAAGAATTCTTAAAATGTCTGCTGCTCCTTTGCCTCCTGCCTGTTACTGCCAGAGCCTCATCACTGTCTTGTTAGGTCCTTTGAGAGCCCTACTCCAGAAAGGATGGAGGCCAGCCTGGCAGAATGCTCAGGGAGAGGGAGACAGTGGCCTTTTCTGCTTGAAGATGCTCTTGCATGTTATCCCATTGCAAACTCAGCAGATGGGAGCATGTTCCCAGTATCCTCTCTGCCCACAACTGACAGCTTGAGGAAGAAAGTGTGAGGGACATGCTCCATCCTTCCAGACTGCAGATGGCCTTCTTCTCATGCTGCAGTAGGTGAGGAAGTACGTTGATTGTGTTTCCAGCCTTTCTGCATGGCTGACTGCAATGGAAGGCTCGTGTGATCGGGGGTCATTGACAGAGTTTTCCTGTCGATGATGTAGCCCACAATTGCATCAGCTGGCGACACGAGAAGGATGGGACCATGATGATATCACGCTGAAACATCATCACTCCTCTTGTGTCACCATGCCAGGATGCTGTTGTCATGCAGAAAGGACCTCTGACTCAAAATTAGGAAGGAGCTGGAAGCCAAAGGTAAAATAGCCAAGCAAGATAGCTAAGGGAGCTTCTGACTATGTGGAGGCCAATGGAACAGAACAGTTTGGTGGAGAGGGTGAGGCAGCTGTTGAACATGTGAAATGGGTGTTTCTTATAAATACAAACACAACACATTTTTTATGCATCATCATCAAATCTGTGCATGGTATAACTGTGTCACTGTCATGGGAGAAATATACAACCAAAGTACAGGTTTCTGCAGGAACTGTATGGCAAAGCACATCAGATTTCTGTTGCTGTACTGCTGGACAGAAAGTATGCTACAGTGACTGCTAAAATCTGGTAGATAATCTCAAGATCTACTTACTTGTTTTCAGCTATGTTTCTTTTTCATATATTTCCTTATTGTGGTCCCCAGCAAAACTAACAAAATTTTGAAAATAAAAAGAAATATTTCAATAAATAAATGTAGTTCAATAGTAAAGCTACTATTAAAATCACAAGCATGCATTTTTTGTGGAACAGAAGGAACAGAAGCATGCCTGTGAAGGCAATGTTTTCCTACTTCTAAAATTAGACCATAGACACACTACCTGATGCTACTAGATGCACAGACTCATTTGTGTATATTTTGGATACTTTTTTTATGTTAGCAAAGATATATCAGCTTTATTTAGGCTAGAAGCCCTTCTGTTAGATGCCATCCTCATACTCTTTGCTTTCCCCCATCAATGTGTGTTTGTTTGTTCACGCTGTGCACTGAGAAAGTTTTATTTATTTTGTTATGAGACCCCTATATGGCCTCCTAGACCAAAAGGGCTACCAAGGTAATGAACAAAAAAAAAAAAATTAAAACAGTACAAAGATAAAACAATTTTTAAAACACATCAAAATATTTTTAAAAGCCTTTTTTTAAAAAAAAAATAGTATAAAAACAAACCTAGGCCATTTCTACACTACACTGTTATAGTGCTATTATTCCACCTTTAACATCCTATGGAATCCTGGGATTTGCAGTTTAGGGAGGGGCATTTAGAATATTTAGCCAGAGAACTCTTTGGCCTCAGTAAACTATAAACCCCGGAATTCCACAGGTTGTTGAAAGTGGAATAATAGTGTTATAATAGTGTAGTGCAGAAGTGGCCCTAGAATACAATTTTAAAACAGTTAAAATGGAGCAATTTTAAACCTTAAAGGTCAATCAGAACAGCACTGTTTTGGCCACCTCCTGGAAGCTCGAAAGACAGCAAGACACCCAAATTTCCTTGGGACACAGTCCTATAGATAGGGTGCTGCCACAGGAGGGAAAAACCTGTTGTCAGCTTAATTTCATGAAGTATTGAAATGCAACAGGCTTAAGACAGTGTGCACTGACTGATCAAATGCCAGCCCTCAGGAATATATCTGAACCTCTAAGCTGACTCTACAGAGTTAGACATTTATATGTCATTTTGCCAAAAACACTGTGAATAACAAAATAAGATGATTGTGTTACCCTGTGTACTGGGGGTCCCGGGAGGGACACCAAAATGTGCTCAACTAAAGGTGGGGAAAATTAGCTCAGTGCACTGCTTAACGTTACGAGAGGCAGGGTAACGTAGCGAGATCTTGAACCCTATGTCTACGGGGTCGGGTTGAGTCAAGGAGCACACAGAAGTTGAAGCAATAAATGATGTTTATTAAACACAAGCAAAACAGTGTATGCGACACAGTCACACAAGATAACTAAGGAAAATAAAGGTTGGAGTGGTATAGAGGGATTTTTAGAGGGATTGCTGGTTTGGGTGATACTTCACCTGTCCTGAAGCCCAGGAAAAACAGAGAGCAAAGCTGGGGTGCGATGTAGCTCAGCACGTGGAGCTGAAGGGAGGCTCGCCAAGCAAAGTGGCAGCAAGGCGGGATGAAACTCGGGAGCGATCTGAGGAAGGTCTTGGAATCAAGGGTTTTTATAAGGAGAATTGTGACTGCAGGCTATGCCGTACTTGGGGGAAAACAATAGATTTGGAGTTGGAGACAAAGCCCCCGAAAGGTCAGAATCTGAATGATTGAGTTATCGTAGCAGTTCTCAATAGAGTAGCCGGTATGCAAACGCAGAGTACTTGGGTATTGTATAGTTTACCTATCAAGCTGCCATCGCGGGGCAGAGGCTCTTTTGTAAGTAGCGTGCATACTTAATTAGAGTGCTTGCCTGGAGGTCTCTTAAAGCAGTGAGTCAGCTATTTCTGGCCTGCCTGTATTGTAGTTTGACTATTACGGCTATTAACGGCCGAGTTTGTTTACGTGCTTGTCCGGTGGCCTCGCAAGTGCGTGGAGAGGAATAGAGAAGTGAAGCCGAATTATGATATCAAGAGGATATCTTTAATATCCCCAAAGCTCGGACTAGCCAGGGCAGTAACAATTGAAGCATGACCCTTTTCCAGTTTTGTTTGATTTAGGCATTCAGGTTGTCCACTTGTCATTTCTTCTCATTATTTGCTTCCATGAGAAGAGTAGAGGGAGGGGAGAGAAACTATACAGCTTCTCATAATTTGCAGTACCAGCCCAATTATTATAAACAAGTTTTCACCCCACCAACAGATCTAATTGCCATTCTGAGTGAGAGGCCTGTTTTTACCTTGAGCTTTTGATTGTTAAATTGCTATTTGCTTTCATCTGGTTTTTATTTGGAAATCCCATCTGCACACAGTCAGGGAGAAGAACTGTAAAATATACAAAAGTTGCAAGCATAGAAGTAAGATGAACAATATTTTCGGCGTTTATTTGACTACAGTGAGGTTTCAAGGAGGTATTTGCTTTGCAAACTATGAGGTTTCATTCATATGGCTGTTACAGTTAATTACGCTGCTGAGGCAAGATGTTAAGCAGAACTCAAGCCAACTGGAAAAAAAATGGAGTATTATAAACTCCAATATTGATATTTTCTAAAGTGTATATTCTTTAACTAATTATGTAAAGTGTTAGTTAATCACAAGACTTCATCTTCCTTTTTTGAGGAATGATCAGGAAACATTTTTCTAAAACTTTGCAGAGACTGAGAAGATAGTCTTCTGTTTGGCAATTAAATGAATACAATTTATTTTCCTTTGGAGGCAATCATATAAAATCATTTCAGTGTTTATAACTCTGAGAATATTTAATCTATTGCATGTGAATGGAATGCAAGTCAAGCACCAATGGAAGAACAGAAACGGTGCCCAAAGGACTGATCACAAATGAAAGTTAGTAGAAGGATGGTGAACTAATGTGCAGAATTGGGAGAACTAATGTGCAAGATTAGGGAATAGAAAAAGTGAGGGGGAAGCTATGACAGGAACTGGTATTTAGCTCTTTAACAGATGTTATTTGGACATATATACCAAAAAAGAGAGAAAGTGACTCATAAATTGCAGTTGTGTGTATTTATGTCTGGGCAAAGACCCAAGTTTCAATATTCAAAGAAGGGTCACACCTATGTTTTGCAGGCATAATTTGAAACAAGTGTTAACATCATGTACTAATTCATCATGTACTAATAAATTTTAAAACATGAGGCAAACCTCCCTAAAGAGCGTTTGGCCATTGCTATGACAGGTGTAAGTTCCTTCCTTCTTGTTTCCTTTTCTTTTGGTATGATAAGAAAGTAGATGGAATTTTGAAGTGATCATTCTTCAGTACTAAAGAAATATTTATTAGTGTGGGAGGGGGAATTGCATGGAGGGACCCCTCCTAAGGCACCAGTGTCTGATGCAGGGACAGGTTTTACTCCTCCTTCCCAACCCTGTACAGTTTCTTTATGTTGTCTCATTGAACTCCATGGAAACTCTCTGAATGACTGAAGTTAACCCTGGCCTAAAAAACCCCACCCTCTCATCTGCATAAATGCACCTTATAATTCTATTCTCAGGCCTTTTCCGCACCTTACCTTTTAGCAGAGTCCTCTGGTGGGGACTCTGCCAGGAAGGGAGAGTGACAGGAGTGCTCCCTCCCCTCCAGCTGCCTCTGCAATGAAGGAAGCGTGATGATCCCACCTCTTTCTTCCACAGTGCAGCTGAGTACTTTCCCAGGCTGCACCAGGGCAGGAAGCACAGTCATTGCGATTCCAGGCCATCCACAGACCAGGTAAATCTGTGATGATGGCACGATTGTGGATCATTGATGGGGAAAACCTGTCAATGATTTACTCCATGATTGCGCTGCGTGGGGACAGGAGAAGGAAGAGATTGTGATAACATCATGCATAACAGTCATCACAGTCCCATCCTTCTCCCATTCCCATGGCAGGACAATAATGTCCTCCAGAAAGAGCCTCAGTGTTCCACACTACAGTTTTGGAAGTTTAGGAGCAGGTTTTTTTCAAAAAGTCAGATTAGTGATCACTTTATTTTCATGGGGTCAACTCTTTGTATTAAGACATTGGCTAAGATCTGGCATCACATGGGTGGATTGTTAAGTTATTCCAAGTTTACCTACATGTTTCCCCACTCTCTGCATGTTTAATCTACCTGTTTTCAGTAGCCATTCAGTAGCCAGATGGGAGAAGGAAAAGGGAAAAACAAAAGGCCAATTGGCTCCATTCCTACCACTATCATTAGGAAGAGTCCATCATCCTCCTGGACCTTCAAGGACTCCTGGGAGGTCCAGGAAGATGTCTTTTTCTTCTTGGGGTTGGCTGGAGAAATACAGCCAGCTGGTTGCCTGGCTGTCCCTCAGCCTCCACATGTTCTCTTCTGGAAATAGATAAGTGACTCAGGGAGGAGGTAATAAACAATGGAGGGTCCAAATTCCATCATCTACCATGACCAAAATAGTTATGCATGTATGCTTAAGTTTCCCTTTTACTTGCATATGGCCCTAAAAGGATGCCAGTCATTGTATTCTTCTTGGGCCATAACCCAAAAACGGTATGATCAGTTTCACATGCCCAATCAGTCTTTGAACATGTGTTTCTCAAACATCAGTTCACAATGCCACACAGCAAACCACTTTTTAAACCAACAGAATGTTGTCTGTGAAAGTCAGAAACCTCTCCAGCCATTCGTCATTCTTTAAAATGGTAGTGTACCTTCAATTACAGAGAGTTACCCAGAGCTTTGATTTTGTAAGGAATAGGATTGCTAAGCTTGGATAACATTGTCAGGGGATCTTCCCCCCATCATCATTCTGGTGAAAGCAAGATTGTTACATTTATACAACTACACACATGGACACCAGATTTTAAAACAGCCATGTTTCCTTTCAGCAAAGAATGTGACTGAAGGACATAAGCCAGACGCATTGCTTATTATTTGATTTTATCATCAGTATTTTTTCTTCCTGGCATATTCACAACAATAATCATATGTATATGAACATGTGAGGTCCCAGTTGTGTGAAGCCTATTATCAGAACTGGATTTGGGAGCTTAGCTTTGTGCCAGAGGTTTTAACTGCCAGGTTCTTAGAAGTTCCCAGCTTCTAATACCTCAACACCATGCTCACTTTGAGAACAGATTGAATAAACTGATTTTTATTTTAGTCAGCATTATTTTAAAAATTATTCATCACATATTCACACGTGTTTCTACTGCTACTTGCAAAGCATGTGGTCACCTGCTTGTAGTGAATATATTTGTCAGCTAGATTTCAGTTTCTCATCCCAAGTGACTTAAGGAGCCAGGCTTTAAAGATTCTGAAGATGTGTGTGTTTGTGTGCATTCAAGCTGCCTATTGACTTAAGGTGACTTCATTAATATTTCAAAGTTTTCTTAGACAAAGAATACTCAGAGATGGTTTGCTATTGTCTTCTTCTAAAATATAGCCTACAGCATCTGGTATTTCTTGGCAGTCTCCCATTCAAGTATTTAAAAAGTTTGACTCCTTTAGCTTCCAGGATCAGATGATGTTTAAGCTTATCAGAAGAGTACAGTTACACAAATTTATCCATTTCACTTTCTCCACTTTCATTTTTTTAAAAAAACTCAATTCTTCCTCTTCATTTATGAAGAAATCTATACATTTTTGGAACATGCTGAAAATCAGTCTGAATGAAATTATCAAGCATTTGCAGTAGCAACTTTCAATAGGTTCAGAGAACCATACTGTAAGTGTCTGCAATATGACTACTAAAAATGAGGGTGTCGTCAGGGAAAGAAAGCTGCACACACAGGCGTGAAAGGATGAATCTGTACATTTCTCTTTCTCCCACATTAAAATTGTTCCTATCTCAGATTCCTTCCAATGTATTGTGAAAAAAAATGTGTTAGTTTTGGAAAGATCTTTTCAAAAATGAGCCAAATAAAGTTGTCATTAATTCCAACTAAATAAATGATCTTCAAGTTATAAGGGTTGCAGATCTACATCAGTTAGAGTTTGGCATTTATTCAACTATCAAATTAAAAAATGAAAATTTCAGGAGGCCTTTTATGTAGGATAAGAATGCATTGTGGCTGCACTTAGAGTCAGTGGGAAGATTGCAGTCGTCTTTCAGGATTGTGTGAAACATGGTTCTTCAAAATAACAAATTATTGGGGAAAAAAACTTTAATCCCTCCTCTTTGCTATCTTTAGATCTTTGTCAGATTTGGGACCTTTTAGTCTTTTAGCAATGTGATCTGTTCAGATACCATGTGTCTTTTGATTCAGTTTAATCAAGTTAGTATCATGTTTTGATTATTTACATTGTTACGGTTTGTGATAAGCTTCCATCTTAACTCACCCATAGAAAATGGTAGATGCTATGCTTCTTTGCTTTCTGGTCCCCTTTTTATTTACTAACATTACCCACTGATACAGGGTAATGTGAAAGAGCTCCTGGGAAAGTGGTTTGGGTTTTGAACTATCCGTTTCCCTGTTTCCTGCAAGCTCATCTAGCACCAAACCTAACTGCTTTTGGCAGCACCAGCAAAAATTTCAAGTTTTTTTAAATATCCTGGTCAGAATGGCTTCCAGAGTACTTTCTAGATGAGGCTAATATAAGAAGTGTGTTTGGAGTCTTTTTGGAAAACGTGTAACTATGGTTGTAACCAGAGCCCCAAGAATGCAGTGGAGATTTAAAGAATCTGTCTTTACGTCCACACAAGAAGATTATTCTGGAATACTACCTGCCAGTGGAACATTTTTGGAAGAGATCTCAAGTAACGCCAAGTCCACCTCCACTTCCATTGCACTAGAAACATTGAATTTTGTTCCTTTAAAGAACAATAATGTTAGTAAAGATCAGCTGGAAGTTTCAGAAGACTTATATGACCAAGGACAGTTGGGTAATTGGTCTTCAAATCCAGAACATGTATGTGAAAATTCTTATTTAATACTTTCTATCTATAACACTCCTCTGTTTAACTCAAGCTCAAGCCCAGAACAGGCTCAGTCTTCAGATAAGGTTACAAAACAGGTAGGACAAGAAGCATATGGATGTCTGGCAGAAGTATGTGGATGTTTTGGGGACCAATGAGATAATATTCCAGAGTCTGGATAGCATAAGGAAAGACCAATACTCAGGTTTTAATGGGTTTAATTGACAAGGGGATTTTGACAACATCTCCTTTTCCGGCACAACCTAATCAACCTAATAAAAAACATTGATACTGGAATTCTGTCTCTCATTTGTGCCATTTTCTGAAAGCGTCCACTGAAATGTTCATTTGTCCACTGGAAGTTTGGAATGTCCATCTTTTACCCAAGTAGACCATGTACAGTGGCAATCATGGGGAGAAAATTGTTATTTTTCTCCTAAATCTCCTCCCTTCTCAGGTAAGACTAAATCTTGGTAGAACTCTTCTGATGTGGAATATGTTTTCTGCTGGAAAGTTTGAACAGCCCACCAAGATGCTATGGGGGGAGGGGCTCCTTTGTTAGTAACATTTTGTAGGATGCAGGATCTGTGAAGAAACAGACAACAGCAATAACAATTTTATCTTCTTTATAAGAGGGTGTGGTTACCTTAGAGATCCAGTCAGAACTGGCTAGGAGAAGCTGTTAGCATGCACAGGAAGTCTAAACTGTTATGTTCCTAGGGTCTGTTTCCTTTCCATTTTTCATGTCTTTCTTGATTTCAAAAAGAAGAAAATTCTTCCAAACAGAAACAAGTTAAAGTTTAAAGCAAAAATGGTGTTGGAGCTTTGCCCTTACAAGCAAGAAAATCCAGATCAAGTCCTCTTCCACATATTAATCAAGCATGGCCACACTGATGCACCTTTCTTATATCTTAACTTACAGCCCAAGTAAACACAAGAGATGTTCTCCAGTTTTTATTCCTCCAAAAGAAAACAAAATCTGGCCAGACATAGGTTGTGAGACTGTACTCCAAAGAAGCAAGTAAATTCAGATGGCATACACTGCCTCAACAAAATTCTAAACATGGGCACATTCACAATCCCAGCTTCCACTTTCCACCCACAATTAAAGATTAGAGGTATCCAGCCTGTGATACCATTCTTTCTCTGTGGACAAATGAAAATGTTTGTATTCTGACAGGCTTTTAGAAACTAACTCAAGACTTTCTAATTGTCCTGTTCTTTTGATTTTTATACTTTGTCTTTTTAAAGTGATTTGTTGTAAATGGTTTGAATTTTACAGTATACTTGTAAAGTAAGACTGCTTGGAATCACTCATTTTGATCTCTGTTCCAGAGCTGGCTTGAAGGATTGACTTAGGTTTGTTTCTAGACTTCTCCTGAACTGAACTCTCTCTCAAAAGACATTCACTTAGAATTAAGAATTCCCATCCAAGGAATTTGTTTTTGTACTAGAACTAAATGGGATTCACGGTCATTTCACATTACGATCTACTCCTAGTTTCTCCAAGCTTCCTAGTATTAAACAACTAAGAGACAGAAATTCTTGCCAATCTATAGCCTGCCACTCAGAAATCTACCCGTAGTTTCAGATCTGACCATCCTGCTCTGCAGTGCTTAGCATTTTGTGGTATTGTCCAGTTGTCTGATACAATGCTAAACAAAATATCTGGAATCCTGTCCAGCCAATAGTGTTTCTCCACAATAAATACTGGTCAATAGAAACAAATTGTTTGACACTGCTTCTGCAGAACTGAATAACATTCATATTTATTAACATATATTTAAGAATGGTGGCACATGATCACAAATTGAGCTGCAAATATATATAACAAACAAGTGGCTCTTTTAAATAAAATCAGGCTCATCATTGTGCTATATAATGACAGACATGCTTGGAAGTAAGTGGCTAAAGTTCTAACAATTTTAAATACCTCCATTCCTAGCTTTTCTTGAAGATAGGTTTAAGTGTGAAATTATGTTTTCAGTCAGTGACCTTTGATCTTTTATTCCAGCATTTCTGCAATTGCTTGTATGTGATACACACTCATTTTCCATTGGATATCTACGTGACCACCGCAAGATTTCCTGGGCATCAGTGACAATTTTTCACCACTAGGCTTAAAGCAGCAGCTTGCTACAAAAACCCAGTGTATGGCTGTCTCCATTAACATCAGTGAAAGTAGTAAACCTATACTTGTGAAGGACTGAAGCTGCAGATCTGGGATGTCCATTGAAATGAATGGGGCACTCACTATGAGCAGAGGAGCTTGGTCAACACCTTGGAACCCCATTATCTATAAAAACAATCACTGGATCATATCACTGGAGACTGTAGTTCTTCACTACCATCAATCTGACTTTGACTTATGATGATCTTTTGGATAAGAGACGTCCAAGTCACCCATACTTGAGAAATGCAGTTAGTTGATAGCAAGAATCCTATATTTCCATCTGATTATATTGCATAGTCACATCACTACTCTTCTGAATGCCAGCACAGACCACTGATTCTGCATCCTGTTACCACTTCCACCCATTGTCACACAGATGTTTTTTAAGCTTTTTTTCATTACATGTGGAGGACAAAAGAGGCTTAAAAAAGAGTCACTCCAGAATGGACTCCTTTGGACTAGATTGGTAAAATCTGCGGTGTACTGTAGCTGAGAGTTGCATACACTCAGATAAAAAGTTCTTTCTAGTTTACAGTGATTTAGTTCATTTTCTCTCCTCTTCACTACTAGTATTCAGTGGCTGGATGTACCTTATGGTATGAGGCTGCAGGCATAGAGCCAATAAGTTTCTCTCAGCCTGATCTGTCCTTCTGACAAAGCTTTTGATCCACATGGTATCTTGCTAACATAAAAACATATCAAACTATTCCACCCTGGAAAAGATTGCAGCATTTAACAATATTAATAAGACAATACATTGCAAGACTTTCCATTTTGCACCCCTGTTCAAGTTGTAACTGTGAAACCTCAATTTTAAAGGCTCGTTTGAAACTTTATTTGTTTGAAAGTCTTTTTTGGCTTGGGATCTGGGTGTTGGAAGGACAGCCTATTGACATCTGAACCATCCAGGTGTTAATCTTCCAGGTGTTGGATGAATCTGTCAACTTCAAGTTCTCTCAATTTCTAATTTTTTCCAATCTGAAGTTCAGTTCATTTACAACACTAACAATATTTTTTAAAAAAAGTTTTCTTGAAAGTTGGGACTGTTTGGTTTGTGCAGATCTCCCTTGGCTAGTGGTGTCTGATGACTACCATGTCAGTGGAGGTACCTGTCCACTCCAGGTTTTAGTCTGGATTTTAAAGGGTCTATACAAAGAGCTAAAGCTATTTTGGGGTTAGGATGTTGTAGCACCTTGGATAGCTCTTTGGAAATACCAGTAAAAACCCAGAATGGTTCACCACCCCACCGACATGGGATCCACCAGCCACCTGGACCTAATGTAAGCATTTTTGCCTAATATAATTGTGTAGGTTGGTTTGTTGGTTTATTTGTTGTTGTTGTTGGATTTTTTTGGCAAATGCTTTCCTTATATATTTAATACATATCTATCATGATGATATATATTTACTATAATACTTATTTGATTATGCTTTTCATTGATACATTCATTTTGTGTATCCTTTTTTCTAATATATGCATTCTGAGCTATTTTTTTTTAAGCTGGACAAGTCCATTGTGAAATTTGGAGAGGTATGAATTCTGAAGGGCAGTCTGTGTACTGACATAAAAGTGAGAAATTAAGTATGTCTGCTGTGAAATAGAGCTGAGCAAATTTCCTCCCCATTCCTGCCAACAAAAACACAAATATGAAATAGTTTTATATATGGAACTTTTTATTAAATATAACATGGGCCTATGCAGAGGAAGAGGTGTACATTCATGAATGTTTCACTAGTACAAATCATTGGCAATATATGGAAGTGCAGATAAATTCCAATTTTGCATTCCTTTCTCCTTCTTCTTCCCTTTAAGACCTACTGTGAAAACAAAGCTTGTGTCCTATGTAATCAATATTATTGCTTTGTTTTGTTGTTTACTTCATGCATTTCTTTTTTAAAAATGAGTGCTTCTCTAACTTCGCTCTTCCCCCATCACCTTAAAAGCTAAAGCCTACCACAGTTCTGTACTTGAATTACATATTCCATTATTTCAAATTCTGTTTTACGCATGTAGACTTTTAAAAATTGCCAAGTACTTTGAACCAGGCTGCATGGATGACATTGCTTACAAATTAAATTAAAGCTGCAAATACTTTTTTTAAAAAAACAAAATCTTTGTCTCTGATTAACAAATTTCTCTTAATCAATTACAGGATGATTTAACTGAAACAAGTACAGTGTCTTAAGAAGGTGATATTCTGAGAAGAATTAATGAGACATTTATCTTGATTAAATCTGTTATTTAAAAATATTTCTGAAATGAATTGCTTGACTAAAGAGAGGGGATAGTTTTCTTACAACAATGCTGTTAATTCACAGTACCATTCACAGGGGACCTCTTCATTTAAAATCCCATTAAAAATCTACATTTTTAATGGGAAATTAATGAATCTAACAATTAGGCATGGCAATTGATGAATGTTTTTGACAGGCTCATTTGAAGTTTGGGTTGTTCTTTGAAATTCACTTGCAACCCAGTTCAAGGTACAACAAGTAACAAAAAGTCCTTTCATGCAAGCTACCTCTTCTGTTAATCCATGAAATATGAGCATAGGCAGGATTTCATTGTATGGCTGGTATTCTGTATTGCAGTTACAGATTCATAACCTAGAGTTATGGATCTGTAACTGCTTCACATTCTCTAATATTAGGTATTCCTGATCGTGAGACTTTTGCCATGATCATAAAGGCTCCCTGCCCTACTATAACAGCCAGCAGCTGCACTGAGCAATAGAGGTCTGTTCTACTGCCAATCAAAGTGCTGTAGGATGACATTTCCTGCCCCTCTTGCCATCAGGTGAGGCTGTGATGAGAAATTTTGAAAGAAGTCCTGTTTCTGATTGTCACAGCCTCACTGGTTGATTTGCTGCACAAAAGTAGCACATGCAAATTTTGAGCAGATTAAGTCCCAAAGCATGAACAATCTTGAAAAACTGTGTAGTTCTCAAATACATCCTTGCAAAAGGAAGAACTATTCTAAAATAACTTCTTATTTCATTCAAAATGAAATTAGAAAAGAATTACATCCCCGGGGAAGAGCAGGATGTACGAAAGAAATAAATAGGTGACAACCTGATGTAATTACTTGCCTTATAATGTCCACGTTTCTCTTCTAAATCTGATTTTTAGAAAAGAACTAATCTGTTGAATGCCTAGTCCATGTCCATTCCTTTAGTGCTGTGGGAACTCAAGGCACCATACTGCACAATCACATATGAATTTTGCACAGAATAAGTCCCAAACTGTGAAGAATATTCTTTCTATCGCTAATGCAGATTTCCTTCTTCTTTATGCTAGGAGCAGCACCAATAGAGTGATTGATTTGAGATGAAGGAGAAATCTGTGAGAAAGTAGACTGTTAGTAAGTACTGTCCATGTGCGATTCAAGGCTTCTGTAAGAGACTGCACTGTGTCATACAACCCTGAATACATCTGATCTCATTTGATTTCAGAAACTAAGCAGGGTTGATCTGAGCTACTATTTATTGGAAGAAAGGGATCAACAGTGGACAATACCGCACTAGATATACCAATAGTCTGAGGGCCTTTCTGCACTACAATGTTATAGTGCTATTATTCCACTTTCAACATCTTGTGGAATTCTGGGGTTTGTAGTTTACTGAGGCCAAAAAGCTCTCTGGCTGAGAATTCTGAAGGCCCCTCCCTAAACTGCAAACCTCAGGATTTCATAGATGTTGAAACTGGAATAATAGCACTATAACAGTGTAGTGTGGAAAGGCCCTGATTCTCTATAAGTTTCCTGTGTCTCTATGGGCTTCAGGTTTTGAAGGCTAGAAATAGTCTGGATATTGCAGGTTGTGAACCCCTGAAACATGGGTTCTGTACTCAAGATCCTTGGGAAAATGAATATTTGCAAATTCTGCTTTGAATTGACTTTTTCCACACCTGAAGGGAATGCAGTTACTCCTTTGATTTGATCTGAATTTTGCAGTGTTGTTCTTGGCATTTAGACATTTCTGTTTTGTGTCAAAAATGCATTTTAAAAAATAAGTATTTAAATATGTATTGAAATGACTATTTTTATTTTGACCTTTTTTAAAAAAAATGTGAGTCAATGTGAAATAAGACAGTGCAGACTTAGGAATGAACATGTGTTAAAGTAAAATGGACAGGAAATAGACCAATTCCTAATCCTTATGCAAGGCTGTGACACCCAGGAAAAAAGCCTTTTGTAGCTATGCTGGATATAATTGAAGCCTAAGGCCTTAAGTTCCACATTCATAAAATGTCAGGGATACAGAGTAGAAAAGGGAATCAGAGAGAGCATCTGTGTAAATGTGGAACTCCACAACAGGAGAAAGTACTATTCCCTTGAGGTTGCTTCTCTGACAGCTGCTGAAGAATAAAAGACTCAATTACAATGCATCTATCAAGTTTTGACCTCATACCTCAGGCTTTAAAGAGCCCTAAGATATCACTTTGATGATCCCTAGTGTGATGACCTTGTGCAGGTACCACATCACATATCCATTTGTCTGAGTTCACACTTCCAGGCAGACAAAACAGTGCAATTTATTAGTTAGACTCTAACTGTTAGAAGAGAATGCTCATCCTCCTAAATTCACCAAGGCACTAAGCTTCCTGCTGCTTTGCCACTGAATGAATTTATTTGAAACTCATACTGAACTTAAATGTTCAGGATATTGAATCACTATTTTTCATCCTGTTTAATAAACTTTCTGTTACATATGGTAATACCTCATTAGATACTCCTCTTCTGTAACATACAGCAGTACTCCAGTAGATGTTTCCTGGGCATTACTTCTTGAATAGAAAATTTAGTATTAGCGGGAGAAATTACGTGGAAAAAATAAGGGTGCCCTCTTCCAAAAAACAAAAGCAAACAAACAAACAAAAAAAGACCTAGCAATATGTACATGTGAAATGAGACAACCAGGTCCCATAAGCCTATCATAAGTAAACAAATGCAGTTTGAGCCTTCTAGAGACCACTTGAAGGCTCCATTTGAAATATATCCATGGTGACCTTTTGTTTCATCAGCCTCCACTTTTCTTATGATTTCCATTTAGGTGGCCAAACTTACAGATCTATACTTGTTATCAGCATGTTGGAGGTAGCTAGAGCAGCAGAGTTATCTGCTATGCCCTTTTCTCCCTGTTTTGCTCTTTGTGCATACTCAATAAGGTATTCTGGAGAGACTCTGTTGTAAGCAAAAATATACAGCTACATGAAGAATGGCTAGAGTAGAATCCCCCTCTTTTGCATTTCAAATTTTATTACACTTACTGTAGACATAGCGTTGCAACTTGATACCAGAAATCAGCATTTCTCCAGCCTTTCTTCACCATTCTCACAATGGTGATGCTGCTATAAAATTTCCAGCAGGACAGAGGATGAGGAAGAAAAGGGAGTCTGAATGGGCATTAAAAGACTTTGTAAAAAGGAACTTCACTATAAGAGGCTTTGTTAGATGAAGTGTGCCTGTACTTGGATACTTTAGAAAACAGATCTATCAACATCCAGTGAGTTTGGAACCCTATAGATATCTGACGAGGATTACATTTTCTCACGTTCAGTGGGGCTCATTCTCTGATAAATCGATCTAGAATTGCAGCGTAAACCTTTCCGTTACTGGAGAAGAGATTTTGGAAGAGTATGGAGGGTCTTTGAGGGGAAAAAAAAAGTGGATTGTAGTAGTCTTATGCCCATTCCTTCAGAACATCGTAAAGCATTTTGATACGGTCCTCAGAGAGGAGAGGCCAGAGAACATGTACATGAAAGCAGCTGTCATCCTACAATCCACCATAGGTTATGCTGGCCAGGACTTCTGGGAGATGGATACAGAAAAAAAATTATCAGGAAGAAAACAATTACTCTTCTCATGCATCTCTCTCATGTATGACCAAAAAAAAAAATCCAGATAAAGGATCAGAGCCCTTATAAATGCATCCACCACATTATTGATTGAAATATAACAAAATCGAAGGAAATATGGAAAGGGCTAGCAGGGAAAGGTGATTAAAACTGGTATTTCCCCTGTGGCCTCAGCCGCAGACTGTCCTTTCAGTCAACTTTCCATACATATTCTGCAATTTGTTGAGCATCTTCCTAGTTCATAAGTAATTGGACAGTGATATATTTAGCATCACTGGAGGAATGGTGTGAACTCAGATTGTTTTCTAATACATGTAATGGTGCTTGCTATATCCCCCCTTTCTGACCCCCAAGCACTTTGTCATTTTCACTTGGTCAAAAGCCATAGAACTGCATCCATTTGTTTATTTCCATTGGGTCCTCCTTTGGCTGCTGGATGAATTTCTTCTAAAGGGAAAGGAGATGGCTCTACTGCACTTTTCCTCATCACTTTTTAAACCGCATGTATGACTGACATTACAGATCAGTTAACACCCTGCACCCTCCCAACTTATTCAGACTTTTATGTAAGCAACTTTGAAAAAGGAGTATTAATATACTTAATTCTATTTTCAACCATACTGTCGCACAAAGGCAAAAAAAAAGAAGACAAAGAAATATATCCTTAGACTAAGGCTTTCCTCCCAATAATCATCCCCACATAAATAGCATATTCTGAAAAATATTTCAGTCTTCAATGTGTAAAAGAAACAGGTGCTAGAGGTTTAAAGTTACTATCTGACACACAGGTTTGGAACTAACAATTCCTTTGATCACTTCCATTCTGATGACCTTGTCTTTGGGAGCTCAAGCAGAAGGTGATGTGGCAAACACATAATGCATTGCCTGGGAGTTTATTCTCTTACCAAGGGAATCATTAAAGGAAAGCTTTGAAAGGTTGATGTTTTCATTTCTGTGGAAATTATTGATTTACAGTGTGTTGCTCTCATGTATCACAGTCCTCTGCATTAGTAGAATCAATCTGACAACTAGAAGTGTTGCTCGTGTTGGAAAAAGACCTCCAGTGGGCTACATATACTTTCCCTCAGTTACGGTGTTGTAGAAAATTAAAAGGCCCAATTTTTGTTTTATTTCTGACCCATCTGATGAAATCATACTTCTACTTTCATGCAGAACTTCCACACCATAACTATAAGAACTTTCGAACAGCTGTGAGTAAAGCCAAATCCCACTGGCATGTTACCTGCAAAAGGTAACATGGTAACCTGATTCAGACTGCATTTTCTTCTTTCATGTCCCATAGGTTGCAATGTATATCCTCTCCAAAGAATGCCCAAACCTTTTCCTGAGTCAAGATGCTCAAAGACCTAGGCTCTTCCCAGCACTGGACTGAGAGGAATAGTTTGTGTATACATGTATCTCTATCTATCTATCTATCTATCTATCTATCTATCTATCTATCTATCTATCTATCTATCTATCCATACATACATACATACATATATACATACATACAAATACACTCATGTTAGGTGGCATGAGTGTGTGTATATGTATGTATGTATGTATGTATGTATGTATGTATGCATAGATAGATAGATAGATAGATAGATAGATAGATAGATAGATAGATAGATAGAGATATACAACCAATTCTTGACATGATTCTATCAGTTGTTGTAATGGTCAGATTCCTGAGCACACTGAAGAAATAGTTCTCTGAATATGGAATATGTGGAAAATAAATTGAGTCTTTGTACTGAATTCACGTGGGACTTCCAGGTAGTGATATGATTGTCCCCTGTTATCTCTTGCTGCTTCATATCTTAAGGTTATAAATTTTGTCCATCCACCAGCCACTTCACTTCATTTTATTTAATGCGTGTGTCCTACTGGATGCTATCATTGCCATACAGTCAACAGTACTTGAGGACAAGTGCAGAAACATAAAAAGGAACCAATAAATCAAAAACCTATCTCATTCAACATTTTGTTTACACAGTGGTCAGCCAGTTGGCCATGGAAAGCCCACGAGCGACATATGAGTGCAACTGTATACCCACCCTGGTATTTTCCAGCAATTGAAATATATATGCATACTGCTTCAGATAACTTGAAATGATATCTACCCATTCTGACTAGTAGCCAGTGTTCTAAATCCAATTGCTAGTCCAAACTAGTTGCACATCCACTGAAGCAGTAGGATTTACATAAGTGTGGACTTACCATTCAGCAGTTCATGCAATGGGTCTACTTTAGTTCAGGTTAGCAAATGGATTTAAGCCAGTAATGGTCCTAGCCTCCATGAATTCTTTTAATCTTCCTTCAAAGCTGTCCAAGTCAAAATACATCACTGCATAATGTGGCACATAGCCCTGCACTGCATGAAAAAATAAAACTCTTTTATCTGTTCCGAATATCCTAAACTTCACCTTCAATGGATAGCCATCAGTTCTAGCAGCATGAGAAATGGAGCAATTTCTTTTTTCTCTTGTGGGTTTAGATGCAGACTGCATGGAATAAACATGTGCATTCTCAAACTTCTTGTTACTATTCTGTGCTCCAGCATCTGCCATCTCAAGTGGTCACCTCACCTGGTTTAATGACAAGGCCAGCCCTGGGAATTTCACTACTGCAGGCAAAAAAAATTAAATAAATATCCAGGCTCCATCCTGGTTTTTGCTTTGGCTTCCTTTGTTTTTGCATGGCAGGAGGAGATTAACTGGTGCTAAAAAGGAGATAGAAAAAGATTACATGAGAAACCAAAGGAGCCCAGGTATATATGTTCACATAGAATGGGCTGAAGGGAGGAGAAAAACAGTTTCTAAAAGAGAAAGCCATGAGTTTGCCCACAGATCTTCTTCAGGGAACACTTCTCAGTGAAGGCAAGAAGAGAAGAGAGTGGGACTTTTTATCCACAGGGGGAATTCCCAACTGGCAAAATTAACTGGAGCTGTTCCAGGATGTAGCAATGGAAGGATGAGAGACTGTACCCAATAAGAAGTCTGCCTCATCAAATGAAATAGTCTTACTAGCATCACAGAAAAGGAGACATTGAAAACTGTTCGCATCCAGAATTCTGCTATTTTCTGTGTTTGCCTTCCTTTGCCAATTTTGCCTGCCTCTTCTCTTGGGATGCCTGAACTGTATTTCTAAATGTTCCAGGTTTTAAGCTATTGCAATGCTAGAAATTTGAGTAGCGGAGGAAAATCTCATTGGTGGGGAAGAATTCTTATTTGGAGGAAAAAATGTACTCATCTTTTCCCTTCTATAGCATCACCCCTGGATTGGCATTCAGGTGGCACCATGATATTTTTGTCCCTTTAAAAATAGCTTGCCTTGTAGTCTTCCATCTGAGAAACATTTACCCTAGAATTAGTCTAGAACAGAATTTATATACCAATATAATTTACACCTCATTAGGAAGGTTAACAAACAATTCCCAGTCCTCCATGAAATTAGCATTCAGTCTACAGTACATGTGTGATGTGCTACTCTCTCACACAGATGCTTTCACATCCAGATTTAGAAAACACTGCCTGAATGTTGTTTTGTTTGTTAATTTCAGCACAAACATATGTTCCACATTCCACTTTCAAGTCTAGACTTATTCGCATTTCCCAAGACACCACACTAGTTTTAGAGCATTTTTAGCTTGGGATTTTCTTGTTTAGCTTAGCGACCTGCAGCCTTTAAATTCCCTCTAAGCAACCAGCGAGATAGAAAGAAACAGACTGCAGTTTTTTGTGGCTTTCCGGACAGTGCTGTAGAAGAAACAGCCCGCGTGTTGTCTACATATGAGGCTGGTTGGATGATGACTTCTTTCATACATTTATCGAAGAGTCATCAAGGTCAGTATGAGGGACAGACGGCCCCAACTGAGAGAGGCATAACAAATTGAAGTGTCCCATTTCAGCATGTCTGCATAAAGTTTATTCTTGTCATTGGTGAAATCAAATTAAATCCATTCACCAAGAGACAAAGCCGTGGAAGCTTCATTTGGCTGCTTCCTAGGCAATCCAAGAATGATGGAGCCATCTACTGGTTGATTTTCTTATATGTGCATAAAATGACGCTCCATTTTACCAAAAAAAAAAAAATCAGAAGGACTTGTATGTCTGGAGGACTGACAGACTTGTTTAAACCAAAGGCTCCCAACTACACTATGCATCTAGGTTCCTAGATTAAAAGATCTGTCAATTTTGCTTTCCCATGCATTCAAGAGTTTAAAACTCTAAGTTCTTTCCATCACCGGTATGTGGATGTTTGTACAGATTGGGAAATTCTTATTTAAACCAAAGTGAAATAAAATTCTAGTCCATCTACACTGGCTGAATTTAGTAGGCAAAGCTGTTTCGAGCACTGAGAGAACTTGCCTATCATGTGGCTCCTAAGGATGAAAAACCTGACAGAAAAAAAGGAGGTGAAAACCTTAATTCCTTACTAATTCATTCCATTAATTCCTTTCAGATAGTCAAATCAACAGGAGTTCAAACCCAAACTTTGAAAAGCTATGACTTCAAAGCCCTGGGCCATAATGGATGATTCTTGCAATTTTGTCTTTTCCATATTTCAATTTAGCTACTTTTTAAATTCTACGTTTATTTCTATCTCAAATATGGAAAAAATCTGAATTTTAGTTAATTTTTTAGCAAAAATCAAGTGAAACTAAATGTTCACCCATTCTTGATTTTGACTGAGAGAAGTGATATTTAAACAATAAAAAGAAAACTTAACTTTCATAAAGCAAATCTTTGCTAAACAGATTGCAAGAGGAGATTGCTTCTAACAACCAAAATAGCCCACGGCTCATGAACAGAGCACTTGTTTTATACAGAGGTAGGACCAAGTTCAGTCCTTGGTGTCTCCAGAGATCCTTGTGAGCAAATATGGAAAGTGACCCATAGGAAACTCAGGAAAATGCTTGTTCATCCATTCAGCTATTTGGACAGGCAGCATCTCTCCAGCATCTCAAGTAGGGATCTTTATAACCATCTATCACATGTTCCTTTTTCTTTCTTTTTCACTGGATATTATGACAGGGATTAGACTTACGACTGTCCATACTAGCCTCAGCCCTGCTATTAGCACAGAACTGAAAAGTACCTCTTCTAGAATACAACATATATAACAGCTGGGGGATTCTAGGAGCTATTGTTCAAAGAACGAACTGTCTTAAATTCTGGCCATTCGGCAAAGTGAGGCATCTGACTCAACTGACAAAGCTGGGGTGTTAAGAAAGAGCAGCATATTGTTAATGAGGTAATTTGTTATTATAGTATTTTTACAGTCCAAGATGGGAGGAGAGATGCTTGTTGGATAGGTGAAATATTGATGTCCATTGTTTTCTGACACAATGAGAAACAGCCAAAAAAAGTCTAAAATCTTTTCCTAATCTACCCGCATAATAAACCAATTCACAAACAGTGGCCTTAACAAATAAATTGGACAGTTTCTGCTGGTATGTTAAAAATGCCCAGTCAGTTATGCACTAATGTATTGATATCTTTTGTTTTAGCAGTGACAAATATCCTTCAGTTTGATTCAGTAAGATGCTATATTCCTCCATTTTTGAGTGAAACAAATCAGAGGGGAAATACTTAATTCAGGAGATGCTAGCTTTCTAAGGATTAGAAAAGATACAATGCACCTAGCTGCCATGTTTTATGAAGCCCAAGAGAAATGACTCTTATTCTGTTTAAGTCAGAAGATGATGTTCGGAGTTACTACAGAGAAAATATTTAAGATTTCTTTTTTTCCTCTTAAAGTTTATATGTATATCAGTGATGTGAGATGTTCTTGTCAGGGAAAATAATCATAAACATGTAACTTTTTTAACTAAAACTGAAATATTACCAAAAAATAACCTTTTTATACACTTTCATTTTTTTTACTCTGTTTTCAGATAGGGAAGCCTGAAGAATTCTTTCTTTGTGACTACAACTTAACTATCTACCAGATTTCACAGTTCTTCAAATGTTGTGCTGCATTTCTTGACAGCTTAATTATATCAGAACACCCATTTATATGTTGAGAGAAAACACACATTGAAATACATATTTTGAGAGAAAACACATATTTACATAAATATTTAAATGTATATTGAGAATACAGCTTTGAGGGGAGAAATTAACAAAATGAAGAAAGTGGAACAGAATTATGGGTATAAAGAAGAAAGGAAACACGGAATGTGTGTCCGTGGGTGGAAGGGAAATAGGGTTTAGTTGCAATCCTGAATTCCCATTATCAGAAAACTGCTGGTGAGTGCTTTGCAGAATCAAGTCATAATGTGTTTAGAGAAAGACAAGGTATTTCAGAAGCTTCTATAGGAAGATGGGGAAAAGGGAAATTCTCCGTGTGGAGTGAAGACAAAAGCCAAGGGAAAACTGGCTGACAATGATCCTGGGATTTTTGGCCTTTAACACTATGGTAGTTTTAAAGGCTGACTTATTGACTGAATATCATTAGACAAATTGATCTGCAAAAAGCCGGGGCCATGCTGCTTGCTACAGCAAGTGACACCACTGCAAGGCTCTCAAAGGGATTCTCTCTTCGCACATTTATACATTTTTACATGTTCAGAGCAGGAGTAGGAAGCTGGATTTGCTAGACATGTAATCGTCACTGGTGTGATAAAATGAGGCTAAAAGCCAAGCATGGTGCTGTTGCAAACAGTACTCAATTTATATTTCAAATCAAAAAAAGGTGAAGGAGAAGATGGCTGCATGTAGTACTATGATCAGAATGCAAAGCCCTGTGCATATGGCATTTTTTATTGTTCTTAGTTCTTTTTGTTATTGTTATTGTTCTACTGTTTTGGTAGAAAATTCCTATGTATGGTCGCCTCAGCTGTGCTAAATACTACCTAATGGCATGAAAGAAGCTACTGTCAGATGGAAAAATTGGCCATGGGTGCACCTACAGAAGGAGAGAAATACAGGCATCACTGCAAAGAGAGAGTGGCATTTCCATGAAACGGAGAGGTGGATATTGTAAATGAACTTTTTTTCTGGGTAGCTCTTTGGATAACTAAGTTATCTGGGTAGAAATGTGAAAATCTGTCCTGTTTTCATTTGATTTCTCAGAATCCAACTGGCATGCTCATCCCATTCAGGCTCAGTATTGGGTTGCAAGATTTCCTTCCTTCATGGAAACCAGTAATGTTTTAGAGATTTGCTTCAATGTATTTATTTTATGCACTGATGTGTGCATTCTTCTGTGCATATGTTTGTCCTATTGACTAGTGTTTGCATTTTGCAGATATGTGTATTTTAGCCATGATACTTTGGAAACAATACACTTATTTCATGTGCAGTTTTCTTCACTGAAATGCCTTACAGTCTTTTGTATGTACTGACTATGTATGGAATTGATATTTTTTGGAAATACTCAGTGAACATCCTTCCCTTCCATAAGGTTAGGTATATAACCATGTATTTTGCACATTCAAAGGCAGGAAGCCTCCTTCCCATAATCTGTGTTGTCCTGTTGTGTATCTACAGTAGCCTCAGAAAATAATACCTTAGCTCAAGATGGTGTTCTGATGGCCTCTGGAAACAGCAAATGCCTCGAAGAAGTAATGTTGTCCCAGGGGTCAGGCAGTAGAAGCTAGCTCTGCAGATAGTCTTAATGAATTACATAATTAGAAAAGAAACCAATAAGACTTTTTGAAACCAGAGGCAAAACTCTTAGCTTTAAGGGTGTTTTGTTCATCATGTGGCATAAGTGAATCACAAAGCCTTCATGTCACAGAAATCCCACATGAGTTTTTTTTCTTTTTTTATGTTTTGAACTCTCATATCAGCTTCTCAGATTGATTCTTTGCTTTCCTGGACTTACCTTATCCTGAAACAAATATAGCATGGCTGTGACAAGGCCAGGAAGGAGCAATGTGGGGTTAGGAAGGAAGGAAACAAAAGCTTTGCCTTCTGAGGCAAAGCGATCCCTCTAGCATGGGCTATCAGATATGAAAGTCTTCTCTGGATTGTGTAACAACATCTTAACAAAATAAAGAAGCTGCTTTGGCTATGCATTTCAGCATTCCTTTATGAACCTCCAGCGTCTCCTGTTTAATGTAGAATTATTCCTCACTGTCTGTTGTCCAACTTAATGTTGGCTCTCTGGAGGCCCAGAAGTTGTATTTGATGCTTTAAAATCATAAATAATTGTAAGAGTCCTGGAAACAAGATCAAAGTGTTCATGCTTTGGAGATCTGTAATGAAAAAAATGAAACCCTACAATAATAATTGAAGCCACAATGCTGACAGGAGGATACCTCAATGTGAAGGATCCCCTTGGGAAGTAATCTTATGTACAGATAGCCTGCTTAAGTCCTATCAACAGTGCATGGGATGTAGGCAGTTTAATGTGGAATGGAGGCTTGCAGTCTATAAGATGAGATTAATACCTCAATCCTAGAAAAATTTACCTTGCTTTTCTTTGATAACCATGAATTCTGACTTCCAAGAGAATGTGCTTAGGATTGTGACATAAAACTTGGCAGACATGTTTGGCAACAAGACAACACAGTGCAGTTGTTTAGGCCAGTATCTTTTTATTTTTGTCTTTGAAGTTCCCTCTATGCTAATAATCATCAGACAATACGAACTTCTTAACTTTCCATCTCTTTCAGTGATTTCACATATAACCTACCTTTTCCCTCTAAATACAAGGAAAACCATATGCGGCTAAAGACACATAAAAAAATTAAGACTCACATAGCATTAAACTGTCTATGGGAATTAAAATAATTTAAAACTTTAATTTAAAAACAGAATAAAAGTAGTACAGCACACTAAAAAAAGAGACAGAGAGAGCAATTTACATGTAAAACAATCAATTTCGAAAGCATACCAGAATAAAAGGATCTTCACCTGATGAAAAAAAAAAAACAGCAAGAAGAGAACCAACGTAGCCTGCTTTTACTTTACTATACTAAAATAGAATTCCAGATTCTGGGAACAACCACAAAGAAGACCTTCTCCTGTTTTCCCACCAAATGTACTTATGAAGGTGATGAAGTGAAGAGACCTGTCTCCCATGAAGATCTTAGAATTCAGGTAGGTTCAATCGTTAAGATATAGTCCTTTAGATAGCTTGGACCTAGGACACAGAGAGCGTCATAGATTGTAACCAGCACTTTGAATTGTGTCCAAAAACTGACTGGTGGCCAGTAGAGCTGTCGTGACAAGAGAGAAATGTGCTCCCTCTAACAAGCCCGAGTTAATAATGTGCAGCTTTTTGGCTGTGCTGATGTTTCTAGCCATCTTTCAAGGGCAGTCACATGTAGAGCACGTTACAATAATCCAAATGAAACATAACTAAGGCATGTGGCCAACTTAGGCATGCCTAGGAATGGGAGCCAGTATGGTCAAGTGTTTTCAGCATTGGTCTATGACTTTGGAGTTGTTGTTGTTTACTGCCATCAAGTCAACTTTGACTTATGGTGACCATATGGATAAGAGACCTCCAGGTCACCCTATCATCAATCGCCTTGCTTAGGTCTTGCAGATTCAGGGATGTGTCTTCCTTGATTGAGTCTATCCATCTGTAATATAGTCTTCCACTTTCCCTACTGCCTTCTACCTTACCAAACATCATTGTCTTTTCTAGTGAGTCATGCCTTCTCAAGATAGGGTCAAAGTATAGCAGCCTCAGTTTAGTCATCTTGGCTTCTAGGGAGAGTTCAGGTTTGATTTGCTCTAAGACTCATTCATCTGTATTTTTTGCAGTGCAAGGTATCTATAGACCTCTTCTCCAGCACCACTTTTCAAAAGAGTAGATTTTCTTCCTGACAGCTTTCTTCACTCTCCAGCTTTCACAACCATACACAGAAACTGGAAATATGATGGCATAGACATTCCTAACTTTAGCATTCAATGAACTATCTTGACACTGAGGATCTTGGCCATTTCTGCACCAGTCTGTTATAGTGCTGTTATTCCACTTTCAACATCCTATGGAATCCTGGGGTTTGCAGTTTAGGGAGAGGCCCTTGTTTAGTTCCTTCATTGCTGTCCTTCCAAGTCCTAGTGTTCTGAGTTCTTGACTGCAGTCTCCCATCTGATTAATGACTGAGCCAAGGTATGGAAAATCTTTCACTATTTCAATGACTTCATCATCTATTTTAAGGTTACGTAAATTATCTGTGGTCATTATTTTTGTTTTCTTAATGTTCTGTTCTAAACCTAACTTTACATTTTCTGCCTTGATTTTCTTCAGTAATTGTCCAAGTCTTTGCTATTTTCTGCTTAGCAGTATGGCATCATCTGCATATCTTAAATTGTTCATGTTTCTTCATTCAGTCTTCATACCTTCTTCCTCCAAATCTAGTCCTGCTTTATGTATGATATGTTCAGCATCCGTGTTAAACAGTTTGGGTGATAAAATGCAGTCTTGCCGGGCCCCTTGCCAATTGGAAACCATTCTGTTTCTCCATATTCTCTCCTAACAGTAGTCTTTTGTAGCCTTCAGGTTATGCATCAGGTCAATCAAAGGTTGTGGCACACCCATTTCTTTAAAAGTAATCCAGTACTTTCATGAACTACACTATCGAAGGCTTTGTTATAATCTATAAATCACAGGCTGATTTTCTTCCGAAATTCTTTGGTGTGCTCCATTATTTAACATAATTTTGCAATATAATCCTTGGTGTCTCTTCCTTTCCTGAACCAGCTTGGACATCTGGTGTTTCTCACCTCATACACGGTAAAAGTTTTTGTTGCAGAATTTTGAACATAACTTTGTATGCATGGGAAATTAATGCAATGGTCCTGTGGTTACTGCAATTTCTGGTGCCCCCTTTCTTGAGGATTGGAAAGTATATTGAACATTCCCAATCTGTTGGCCATTCTTTTGTTTTCCACATTTGCAGATGGATTTTGGTTAAAACTAGAATAGATTCTGTCTCTGCAGCCTGAAGCAGCTCTATTGGCGTGCCATCTGTTCCTGATGATTTATTTCTCTCATGGGCTCTGAGTGCAGCTCTTACTTCACTTTCTAAAATTGCAGGTTCATCTTCAGATGATTCTTCCTTGAATGAAACGGTCATCCTTTCATCTCTTTTATAGTCATTAACCACCTCTCAGGAGAAAAAATTTCTTGTAACTAAACAATAACAATGATAATAAATTTAAAAGACAGCAAAAGAAGATAGCACTTTTGATGACATAAAAATTACCATATTTGCTGGCATATAAGATGCACTTTTTTCCTTAAAAAATACCCTCTGAAAATGGGATGTGTCTTATACACCAGCAAATACAGTAACACTAAAAACATAGGACAGAGAGCGGGAATGAAAGAAGTTCTCCCTGCCCAGGCAAAACAGGAAGGGAGGGGGTAGTGGAAGCCTTGATCTATAGGAACAAAGATAGATGTTTCTACAGTTTATCCTTACCTTCCCCTCCTCTCCTGTGCATTTTGACTCTGCTGGGAGTTTCTGCTGAAGCAAAACAGGAAGGGAGGGGGTGATTCAGCACTCTTTTCATTCTCCTCCTCTCCTAGTGCAGCATTCTTTTCATTCCCCTCCTCTTCTGTGCGTTTTGACTCTGCTGGGAGTTTCTCCCCAAGCAAGCAGGAAGAGGGTGGTGGTGGTGCAGCACTCTTTTCATTCCCATCCTCCCCTGGTGCAACACTTCTTTCTTTCCCCTCCTTTCCTGCGCATTTTGCTCACTAGAGAACTAAAAAAAAAAATTCCCTGAAAAATACCCCTTGAAAAGTTGGGTGTGTCTTATATGCCAGTGCATCTAATACGCTGGCAATACGGTAGTTTTGTGGGGTGTCTGCCTCACTCTGCCTAAAGGTAGGACTCGTCCTAACTGAAGAATAACATAGGCATGGTTGTAGGCTTTTATCATGATATGCAACCCTACACAATCTGAGTTTTGGAACAAATGAAGAACCTATGTGCATTCCCCAGAGCAGACATATCCCATCCTCATACAAGAATTAGTCTGGCTACATTCTTAAGTGTGGTGTAACTATAATATAGAGCAAGGGATTGATTTCAATATGCAGTAGAGGTTTATACTGTAATTACTATATTTTAAAACTATTCTAGGCCAGCTTGGGTCTATGATTGGGAACTGAATTACCAAATTAAAAGTGAAAATAAAAGACCAAAATAGCAACATGAATGGAAGATATATTTTCTTGCCTTTTAAGTTATATACAGTTTCATTTCTGTTTCCTTACGTTCATGAGTGTGTGTTGTGTGCATGTACGTGTGTGTAGAAGCCTAACTTCTTTTCCCATTTGAAACCAGAGTTTAAGAAAGACTTGTAAAATGTGAGAGCAACAGGTAAAATTACTGTTGCTAAAAGCAAGAGTACAATGGAAATCAACCACGGTACCATTATCATGCCAAAGTGGTTGGTTAGTCCTTGCCTTCAGTGCCATACCAACATGGGCAACATGCCATGGAAACAGCATAATTTCTTTTGATTGAGTACATCCCACTGTGATCAAAATGATATCGGGCTTTAAAGATTTGTATTATGAAAAAGAGACTGAAATTGCTGAATATATTCTGATTGGATCAGAAAGGGGCTTCAAAGTGAAGCGAGTGAGATTTGTAAAGATATATTTGAGATATAATGAAATCCAAGAAGAGTCTTGACAACTTTTATAATGGGGAGGGTGAAGAAATGCAAAGGCGTACAGGAGAGACTGCAGTCCAAAACCTGGGAAAACAGTGAATAAAATACAAGTTTATAGACTGTTCACAGAAGGGCAGGTTGGCCATGAAATACTGAACTCAAAGGAGTTATACTATGATGAAGAACAGAATGAAGGAATTCAAGAGACTGCAGAAGTTCAAAAGCTGCATGTAAAGTGAAGTTGAAAGAACATACCTTATAGAAATAAAGCTGTTTCTCTTTTGCAAATCAAGGGGAAATCCTATGTCCCTTTTAAGTCCTTACTACTGAAGTGCAGTTCGTCTGGCTTATAGCCTAAAACAATCTTCAGCACGCTTTGAATGGCAATTTTGATCTCTTTGGCTGTAGTTGTATACATAGGCCAGAATGCTTTGGATGACGTGGGTATTGTAATGTCTTATTTTAACCTAACTCAATAAGCAGTATTCATGGATAGATCCAGAAAGCGTTTATTAAAGATTAAGTACAGAACACAGACAACGTCCTTGATAGATCTGAGGGTACACAGACAGTTTTACTTGTTTTGAACACCTCTTGAACACCAGCTCTTTCCTGCTCACATTTCATTCTCACACACTAGCTTATACCAGTCTGTTGAAATGACCTTAGATCCCATGCTCTGGCCCAATTCCCTGTCCCACCCTCCAAACATTGAAGGAAACACAATACTGAAGGAAACACAGCAAGATGGCTAAGCTGGGCATGGCAGAGATGGCAGTGCCCTCTGACAGGGCTATTCAACCTTACACAACTCTTTCTGAGGACACTGAGAAATGAAATATCCAGCACCCCCTTGTGCAGTGCCTCCCTTCCTAGGCAAATCTTCTTCAGTAAGTTGGTTCTCAGTCCCTTGGACATTTAGCACCCAGGGAAAAGCATGGGCTCCTCAGGAAGCATCTGGCTGCATATGAGAGGAAACACACTATCACTGTCTCAGGTTTCCAATGTGCTCACTGGAAATCCAAATAGGCAACAGCTGCTGTTTCCTCTGAGCAAATACACAGCCAAGCACTGTCTGAGTGCCTTGTGCCCTCCACCAGCCACTAAATGGCCATGCAAGTGAGTCGTCTGCATGAGCAGACATGGCAGCCCAGTGCAACTGGTTGGACAAAGTGATATATTCTCACACAGATGCAGGTCAGTACTGCAGGGGAGTAAAGCCCATTGGGATTTATGTGTTAGTAAAGATATTTAGGAATGCATTATTAATCTGCAGTTCTCTGAGTTTAGATTGGTTTTGCTCTTAGTTATTTTTTAACATCATTATATCATGTGTTTTTTTCTTTTTACCCAATATCTCAGTCAAGGAAGCCTTCAAAACAATTTACAACAGACTAACACAAATGTAGAATTAAGTCAACCTATAAGTAAAAATAAGAAAGAGTTGGAAACTTGAACTGAACTAGCATCTTCATAGCAGCTGGGACAAACAAACAAAAAATTCCTAAAATAATCTGAATTTCTGAGAAGATAATAATGTCTTCTGCATTTTTCCAGGAGCAAGGGAGACAGCTACACTTTGCAGAAGATGAAACTGAGTAGGCTGGAAGAACTATAGCAGCATAGGGGTCAGGAATAGTAGGAGTGAGAGTTGAAATGTCTGCTGGTGCCAGTCATGTAGGGACGGGGGGGCAGGGAGAGTGATTCACCCCAGGCTGCAATGTTTTTGGGGTATCCTGGCCCATAGCCATGCCCTTGCGTGCCCTGGCCATGCCCCCATTTGCACTGGCCATGCCCCCATGCACCACAACCACGCTCCACACACAGTGGCCATGCCTCTTGTGCTGTATCTCCCCCCTCCCCCCCACACACACTCCAAGCTCCATCACTGACTGGTGCCATGACTCATGGAAGACAAAGTGATGTCATCACTATACAGAAAGAAAGCTGCCAGTTCTCAAGCAACCTATTTCCTCACTGTCTGATTTCCAAGTGTGTCCTTGAAACAAAAGGAGCTCTAGGAAGGCTACTGTAGAAAATTACCTGTCCCACAAAGGAGACCAAAAAAAAAAAAAAATCAAGGGTCAAATTAGATTATGCTTAGATCCCTGACTCTTCCAGTCCACTATGTGATTCTGAATGTTGTAGCAAAAAGTAAATTTTCCAAGGTCTCCGGAAGCAACAGGTACACATGAAGAAGTTCTACTTTTATTAATTTAATTTAGCTACTCAGCTACTCGGAAGCCAGGTCTTCCTCTCTGTTGTGACACATTACTTCTCTGAGTCACAATGTCTAATCTCCTAGTCCATGGGGGCACAGTCAGTCCTCTTCAAATACTAAAATTGCTTTTAGATAATGCAATCTTTCTACAATGATTTATCCACCAACAGTAAAATTGATGTGTTCTGAATTCACAGTGGTTACCTGAAATGCACATTATTGATTTGATTCCTAAGCACTTCTATAAAAAAAAAAATTAAGCAGGCAAAAAAACCTTTTTCTCCACATCTCCAAGAGTAGCATATATATAGTTATGTCTCCACTGCTGCAGTGTGCATAATCTTAAGTTTAATCATCATCATTTGTGTGATGTTCTTGATTATGCACACATTTCCTAGCACAATAAAAGGCCCTCATAATTCCAGAATGGTACGATTTATGTGAATAGCAGCTGGGTGATTTCACCTTACTTCGTTTTCAAAATATTGATGAAACATTTTGTATATAATATAAAGGATTGGTTATACAGTTTTAAAAAACTGCAATTAAGATGAAATTACATAGGGAGAGCTGATTAATGTACTCAGGAGTAGGCTTTTAACATCTAAAAATACTTCTGTGACTGTCATCAAGAATTTTTTAAAAATAAATTCACTTTCTGGCAGAATGTCTGTTTTACAAAATGTCATTCTGCACCCCTCCCTTCACAATAAATAAATAATGTTCCTGAGTGGAAGACATTCGATGATGCATGGATGCTTTTCTCACATCTTCAGAATCAACAAGCTTTCGGTATGGTCCAGTTTAGGAATGCAAATCTTTGTCTGTTCCATTCATGTGCGCAAAAGTGAATTATCAAACAGTTTTTCCCTGATAAGTAAGTTTAATAAAGTGTTGCTATGTTTCCCATTTTCCCATTTAGGGATTTGTTTGTTAAAAAAAATAATAAAAGTGAGATTTTCTGCATAAAAATGTTGAGGCTTTGTTGTACAAAAATATTATTTGCAAAAGAAACACTAGTAGGGATGTAAAAATATTCAAAAATATTTGAAAAATATTTGGAAAACATGTCTTTCAAGTGTTGAGAAACCTTGATGAGAAGAATCATGGGTTGATGCAGTTCTTCACAATTCAGGACTCAGTGCACAAAATTCACATGTGGCCATTTTAACATTTCCTGTGCATAAAACAGGGTTTTCTGGATGAAAAATAATATTTCAATGCCAAAATATCAATTCCTACCTAGAAAATGCTGTTTTCTGTTCAGAAAAAGGTATAATTGGGGATTTATTTTGAGTAAAATTTGCATATGGTTAATTTTCATAGAAAACAGCATTTTCTGTGCAGGAATTAATATTTCTGTGTTGAAATATTATTTTCCATGCACAAAATGCTGTTTCCTGTTTAGAAAAATGTTGTTTTCTATGCAAAACAAGCACATGAAATTTTTGTGCAGAATATTTGTTATGATTACATCAGTCACTTTGGTTCCCCTATGTAGTAATAGGTTCCCCTATGCAGTAATTTAATAGCAGATATTTACTGGACATGGACATCATGGAACTGCTCAATTCTAATTGCCACAGATCTAAGTCCACTACAAAGACCTAAATTTCTCAACAGGATTCCTGCCACTGCATTTTGTATACGCTAATAACTGCCCCTAACCATTGTTAGTTGTTTCCAAGCAATACTTTTCTGCAAAATAACTCTTGCAACTCTTCATGAAATTTTTACCATAAACATTCTAAATACAAAAAGAAAAAAGAAAGGGAAAGAAAGGAAAAAAAGAAAAGTGCCTTTACTGGGATGTTGAGATATCCTTTCTCGTCAAGGATAAGAAAATCTATGAATAATCTGAACATCCTTAGTCCAGTTGCACCAAATGCTGCTTTGTTACGATTTACCTGAGCTTGAAAATGTTCCTTTCCAGATGACAGATTTTAGAATCACCCAAGCAGTATGGACACTGGGAGTTCAAGCGCCAAAAACATTTTCAGGTTCTGAAATTAGCACTCTTCTTGTTGCTCAGCTTCCTTCCAAAAAAGAATTCATTGTAAGAGGAAAAAGAAATAGCAAACAGTTGCAACAGCAACTACCTCAATTTGGCTGGGAAACTTACTTTGGATTCAGCATGATGGAAGTGTGATATGGTTCTTAACCATATGGTTCCATATGGAACCATATGGTTCAGTCTTGGTTTACAGTCGTGGTTTGCAGTCAGAGTTTAACTCAGTTTGGACATAACAGGAAACTGTAGTGCAATAAATCCCTGTGGTATTGCACTAAAACTTATGAAAGAAAGGAGGAACACAAGGAAGATAGCACTGGGTACATGGCCACAAGACTCATTTTTATTTTGATAAAACATAGTTTATTTGGTCAAGAAATTACCTCTGAACTCAACACCAGTGGTATGTATGAAGTAAAGGATCCTTGATTTCAAAAATTTTTCTAATGTCAGTCCTTTAGGAATGCTTCTGATATCACCATTCTCATTCCACCTTAACTATTTTGGTATATGCACTTAACCCCCTGGAACTCTTTTCTTTACAGAACCCAATTTCTCCAAAAATAAGAGGAAATAAAGGATTTGAGTTTGCATTTCAATGTTTGTACTGCACATTTGTCTCTGTCTCCTGGCATGGTTATAAACATAACACACACTATAAACTAATAAAGCTATCTCCATACTCTTCTTGAAATATTAGCAGAATAAATAGAATAATAAAAGAGGTAAAGTCATTGAATGAAGTATCAGAGCAAAAGCTTTTAAACTAATTTTCAGGGTTTTCACTAGGTGACTGTCAAAGAAAATGCATTTGTTTTAGTGACACTATTTAGTGCTATACACAGAAGATGAAATGTACATTTTCCCTCTAGTAATGAAGGAAAACCAGAAATTTCTTAGCTGAATATATATTCCTATTGCTGTTACTGCTGTTGTTACATACCTTTGTATCAACTCTGACTTATGATAACTCTATCATTGAATTTTCTCAGCAAAAAATTTATTCAAGAAAAATTTGCCATTGCATTCCTCTGAGGCTGAGAGAGTATGACTTGCCAGTGGTCACCCTGTGAATTTCCATGGCTGAGCAAGAATTCAAATCCTGGTTTCCCAGAGTCCTAATCCAACACTCAAATCACTATGCCACACTGGAAACCCTCAAATAATTTTTCACTAAATTTTTGCAAGCACTGAGCTTATAGATATGGCTCATCATTTAAACAAGATAATAATTTCCAGAGGCACAGAATGGACTCATTAAAAAAAGAGAATCATAATTAAATACAAGATGTGAGATGTAGAGCTTGGAAAAGTTACTTTTTGGACTGTGACATTAAAAACATTAAAACATACCCCAATCCTCCCCACCCACCAGCCCACCTAAACAACCCCTTAAAACACAGAACAATTAACAGTCATCAATTAACTCAGCAAGACAGTTGATGGGAGGCGATGGAAATGCTAGTCTTGGAAGGCCTGTCGGAAGAGATCAGTCTTGACTGCTTTTTTAAAGCAGTCAAGACTGGTAATATGCCGGGTCTCCTCTGGCAGGCCATTCCATAATTTGGGAGCGATAGAAGAAAAGGTCCTCTGGGTAACCACAGCCAACCTAGTTCTGACTGGCTGCAGTAAATTCCTCCCAGAGGACCTTAATGTGTGGGTCAGATTATAAGGGAGAAGGCGATCCCGCAGGTAGGCTGGCCCCAAGCCATGAAGGGCTTTAAAGGTGATAACCAACGCCTTGTACTGTGCCTGGAAACTAATAGGCAGCCAATGAAGAGACTTTAAAATTGGTGTTATATGGTCAGTTTTAGGCCTACCAGTGACCAACCTGGCTGCCATATTCTGAACTAATTGAAGTTTCCGGACTAAGCAAAGGGTAGCCCTATGTAGAGCACGTTGCAGAAGTCAAGCCGTGAAGTTACCAGCACATGTACCACTGTTTTTAGGTGTTCCAGCTCCAGAAAGGTGCGCAGCTGGCATATCAGCCGAAGCTGATAACAGGCACTCCTGGCCACCGCATCTATCTGAGCTGTCATTTGAAGTGGATGAAAAGAGAGAAAAATAATGAATGAAAATATTTGCTTCATACCAGAGCTTGGCCATCCCACAGTAGCCATGCTAACTGGAAGACTGTACAAGGTATGATCTAAGCTCTACTCCACCCTATTTTTTGTTGCTTTTTTTGTTTCTCTCTGTTTTGCATCATAAGCCTTTTGGATTCTAGTGTAAATGGGAGAATTCCAGTAATTAATTAACTAGAAAATATACAGTTTCACTCAGCTTTTCATTCCCTCCACTTCATTTGAATCTCTCCCACCTCGCCATACTATTGTTAGAGCGGTTTTGGTTTGTCTTTGCCTTTGAGTCATTTCCAACTTATGTAACCCTTAGGTGAAGTGATCACAGGGTTTTCTTGGCAAGATTTGTCCAGAAAGGGTTTGCTTTTGCCTTCCCTGAGGCTGATGCAATGTGATTTGCCCAAGGTCACCCAGTAGTTTTCAGTGGCTGACTGTGGATTCAAATCCTGGTCTTCAGAGTCATCGTCCAAGGCTCAAACCACTACCTTATGCTAGCTCTTATTATTTATCATAGGAACATATGATATGTTTCCATTAGTAAAACAGGAATTTTGTATTTCAATTCTTTAAACATTTTTTTTGCTGAATACCGTCCGGACTTGGTGTGTGTAAGCTTACATGCATGTAGGGATGTTTCAATCTGTCACTTCAATAGATCAAGTTCTTCCAGTCCTGTTTATGAAAAAACTTGCTAATTTTGGAGTGTTCTTACCACAAGTAAGCCAGATGAAATTTTCAACCATGCCTACTTGCCGAATTCAACAGGTACAGCTATTCTGAGTAGGGAAGGGATTGTACTTTACCTGACTGTCTCATAGTTGTTAAAGATGGAAGTGTCTCTTGAGGAACAAGACAGGATAGCAAATGTAAATCAGCAACTTGAATGTGGTTCAAATCCAGACCTTTAAGGCACTAGACCTGGATAGATAAATCTTTCTGTTTCAAGTTCTTTGACATTCAATTTCTTAAAAAAGACTCAGATTATTTCTAACCAGAATACAAAGACATGAATAGAAAAATTCTTTATCACAAATAAATTGATGTAAATGTCTTACCCATTCCTACCTTTGCTTACAGCATAGGATGGACAAACAGGATGTCCTATGGTCTTTGGGCAGATGCACATGTTGGGCTGGTAACATGCAAAGAGGTTGTGGAACTGCTAACTGCTATCACAGTGATGAAGTCAGTTGTAGCATTGTTTTATTCAGCAGGGGGGCCATCATGTAAATAGTCTGAATTTAATTTAAAATATTGAATCACTACGCATTGGTTTCATTAATAATGCTTAAAACAACAAACATCAGTCAGTCTGGCAGAAATCTGCATTTTATACAAATTAATGAGTTTTGCATGTGGGAAAGAAAAACATCAAACTTTTTAAAAAATCAATAAAACAAAAGAACTCTTTGCAAAATGAAAGGATATTTTACTTTTTGCTGAAACAGAAGTGGAGACAATTACTATACCAGAAAGAAAGAAAGAAAGAAAGAAAGAAAGAAAGAAAGAAAGAAAGAAAGAAAGAAAGAAAAGTCCTTTGGCTAAAACAATTAATTTTGAACCAGCTGCATACTTGCTCCCAGAACAGTTGCTGGGGAATAGAATCTGAGCTACTTAGGAAGGTAGCCCTTCAAGTAAAATCTTACTACTTCTAATAAATCATGGAGTTCAGGATTTCTAAATAGAAAACAGATGGGGCAAGGTTTTGTGCACTCCCAATGGTTTATAGGGCCCAGAAATATGGTGTTCCAAAGATGGGATTAAGGATTCTAAATACAGTTCTCTTAGTGTGTCATTCAGGATGAGCACTGTGGTGAAGTTGGAGCAGCTGAACATTGAAAGGCATACACACCTTTGGAAGAAAAAATGGATAGAACATATCTTTCTTTTTTGGAAAAGCTACCCCTTAAGACTTTTAAAGGGTCTTTAAAGGTAGCCATGCAAACTGAGGGATTCTGGGAACCATAAACTGAAAAATAATCTTTCACAGGAATGGAAAAATTATTAGAAAAATTGTTCAAAATATGCTCCCTGAATGTGCGAAAACCCTGACGCAAATCCTCAACTGATGAGAATGTTTGCAATTCAAGATGCATGCTATGTGCACATTTTTTTTTTCCTACAGAAAACATTTTCTGTACCAGAAACAGCACTTTCTTCTGCATAGAAACATTATTTTCTGCACAGAAAGTACTGCTTTTAGAAGAAAAGTACTGGGTGAGAATTACACAGTTTCTGAAGACTTTCTCACAGCAGGAAAAAAATTGCTAGAAGTAATCCTTGCTTCCTTTGAGGACAAAATTAGTGAAGAGTTACATCCCTAGTTATGTGCTCAGAGCTGAGAGCAACCGGAAGAATCACACATACACAAAGGTTTTGGAAAATAAGGCCACAGCTTTATTGGCTACAGCTGTGACAGGGTTGACATACATATGGGTCTGCATCTAGTCATCGACCAACCCGCCTGTTGGCCAATGAGCCCAATAACCCGCCATCCTGGCTGCCTGGTGGCAGGCATGAAGGAAACCTGCCCACCAAGGAGTGCAGAGGATACGTGCACCCGCCATACAGCACACCTGCCTCCCCTCGCACGCCTAATGCCCCAAAACTCCATGTCCCTGCCTGAGAAAACCACCATCCTGGATCCAACACCTATGCCAACACCCACAGATGAGATGCTTGGCAAACAACAATGATAGATAAAAACTGCGCCTGCAGAGGAAGTGGGAGGGACAATGCTCCAAGAAGACTGAGCTCCAGTTGAGAGGAGCTCAGCTAAATATCCTCTGGATAGCCAGAGAGAAAACTGCAGCTGGCCAAGGCCCCAACACCAGCAACCAATGAATTCAAACCAGTAGCTTAAACTCATTGGATGCCAACATCCAGGTCCTTCCTGGGCAGTGCTGGGAATGCATAAGTGTCTGAGTCCAACAGCTGCATGATTGCCGCACCACGTGTTTCCTCGACCAGCCTGATTCCACAAATTAGCCACACAGTAAGTTGTACAGCTACACTTTTCACAAACTACTTATCTCTAGTAGGTCCTATCCATGATATTTGTACGGTTAGCCTTCTAATAAGCAATAAAACACTTTGCTATACGTAAGAAGGTACCCCATGCAGTGGAATGCGTTGCCGCTTCTTGATCCTCTTAGTAAATGTTTCCAATATTTGTATGATAAGATACTGAGCCCTGGCTTAATCATGGCATTCCAGAAAGGCCATAAATATACATGAATTGATTAAATAGTCCAGAGTTGATGCAAGATTGCAATATAGGCATAATAGTTTTCACCAAAGCACTGCAAAATACAGCACCCGTAACTCAGGAATTTTGGCATCTCTTAAATAGTTTTTATTTTCCACTTTTAATATTAATGAAGGCTGAAAGTTTGATGCCATGGAATGCAGATCCTCTATCATTTTAATAGCTGTGTAAAATACAAATAACAATTTTGTTACCCGGAGAAGCAGACACTCTAGGATATTATTATGCATTTTTTCATATATTTCTATATTTCTAAAGGACAACCAGCATAGTATAATGGTCTGAGTGTTGGACTAAGATTCTGGGAAACTAGGGTTCAAAGCCAGAGATATTAGAATATGTGATGCTAGCTAGTATATTAAGCACCATTAGTGTTGATGGCTCTTCCTCTGGCAGATTCAATGTGCCAGAAGGCCTAGGGAAGGAAAAGCATTTAGGCAGGAGGAAAATGTATGGCCTGGCTCTGCTTTTAACAACAGAAGTTAGCAGAAGAAAGCTAGGGAGCTACTGAAGAGTCAGGATTGTGGAACTAGTAACTTTTTTAAAAAAATGTGTCCCTAAACTCAAGAAGGACAACCCCTACACTATTCTCTGTACAACTCACATTTTGTTCTGGAAACAAAGTTTTTAACTATAAATTAATAATAATAATTTAACCAATTAAATTATTTGTTGATGGACCAGCAAGAGAGAAATAGTAATCTGACTAGAACAAAATAGGTGAAGACTGTAAAAGATTAAGTTCATTGAAAACTTTGACCATCTCTTTCCCAAAAGCTCACCTCCCATGAAGCAACTGCTTGAAACACTCTTTGAAGATGTTTATCTCAAGTCTCATGTAAACACCTGAAGTTCATGTCCCTTACCCCACTGTCAATGGAACTGGAACAACATGAAACTGACCAAGATGGGGCGTCAGAGGGTATGAGGGAATTAAAAGAAGCACCTCAGATGGACTGGAAACTGGAGTACACCACATTAAGAAATCCATGGGACAATGCAGTTATCTTCTCTTCCCATTTTTGCATGTTCCAGTTTGAGCAAGGGAAGCATGTTCATTGTGTGTCTGTGCCTGCACAGGTTGTTGAGGACTTGGTTTAACTAAACCGCTTATCATCCTGATGCAAATGTCTCTCTCCCAACTCTCCCTCTTTCCTTTCTCCATCTGTGCCTTTCTTAGTTTCTGTTATTTTTTCCCACTTCGCTCACTCCTTCACAATCAAGAATCTACTTGTTGGTCTCTGACAACAGGTTCAGTCTCATTACAGTCGTTCGTAAGATCTCCCACTCTTCATTTTTCTTTGACTTCATTTGTATTTGTTCATTGGTTATCTCTTTTAAAATCTATTTCAATATTATAGTAAAATTTGCTTTAGTTCGACTCTTAGCATCTTGGATTGAGTGGCTGAGCATCACTGTTTCACAGGTACAGCTCTTCTAGCCTTGGACTGAGAAAGAAAGGCAGCCTTGGGAAATTTCATGAGTGAGTCTGGAAATTTTGCCTCCAAGTTCCATTAAGGATTCCACACATGAGAGCTGATCTGATATGCCATAAATTACAATAATATCCAGTGAAGATAGTGAGAGAAAGTCATAGCGGTATCTCCCATGCAGTTCTCCTCTGGAAATGGCCCAGCAGATATAAAAATATTTCAACAGATTTTTTTTTTTATCTTGATGGTTGCTGAACTGCCAATTTATCATCCATTTTGGAAACTAGACTGCTTTACACTATCAGTAGATGTACTTGAATCTAGAGGTTTCCAACAAGTGTTAAAGATAAGGTGTGGCCATGTGGCAAAAATCTCTCTTGTGCTTTTATGATTACTTGTGAGTTCTTGGTCTATCCTGACACATTTAGCTTCTGACTTCAGATGTGCATCAAAGGGTTTCTCGCCAAAGAACCCAATGGCATCTACTTGCTGCTGAAGATCTCATGTCTGTAAATTTTTTTACACTTCCATATTCAGAAATAGGAATTTGCTTGAGCTTGCCTTTGGAAGAAAAGGTGTCTTTTAGATGCTTCAAAATGTATCTTAAGTAACACTTTACTTCCATTCCTGAATTTCTCCTTAAAATTCTCATTCCATCATACAAATAGCTAGTAGTATGTGATGATACTGGTAAATCAGTGTTGAAGTTTGTTGCTTTAGCAGCATGTGGAGTCATAGAACCAGAGCAAGATTATATTCAATGTGAAAGCTGGAAGAGAGATATTTGACAAATGAAAAACATCTGTCAATAATTTGCATTCAGTGGAATCCTGAACACTTGCTGTGTTAACTTTGCCTTTGCTCCTACACTCAGACATCATCATACCACATAGCAGCATCAGGGTGGAACCAAGAGGTTATTTAAGATAGCTCTGCTTGAGCATCAGCCTCTTTTCCTGTTCTCTCAGTCACACCAGAGTTTTAGTGTAGGTATATGCTGGTCATTTCAATGTTGGACAGGAATTTTGGACCTGGTTTATCTGAACTGGTATATTGAACAAAAAGTGGCTGGGGATTTTTTTGCCAATCTACATTGACCTTCTTTGGGAATCAGGGCAAATCACAGATGCACTGGAAGAAGTAGTCACAGCAAGAAGTGCGGAATAGGAAGACCTCAAATTAGTGAACAGCCCATGGGCACCATTTAGGGATGGGTGCTTTCTCAGGCCAGCCCTTTGACTCACAGGACTAGAAAGCTGGTCTGGAAGAGTACCTTTGGGGCAGGTCAGTGTAACAGCCACTCCTTTAAACCTCATGGATTTAGCAGTATGATGGACAAGTCTTCTTCCCTGGAAATTGACTAGACACTGTCTGCTGTAGGTATATGGACATGCATAGGGTGTTTCACCTTTGTATAGTTGGAGAAGGAATGATCCTGGTTCCCATAAGTATTCCACGATCAGGAAGATGCTGCATTAGTTGGTTAATTATAATTGATGGCTCTAGTTAAACATATCATTGGTGATCTGTCTTTATTTCCTAATGAGGTGATAGTATCTTTCTACAATAGCTAACTATTGATATATACTAATCTTGAACATCATCATGGGATATGAAGGAAAAGAAGATTTCTTGGTATATTAGGCACATGTTTCATAGGTGTTGTTGATCAAAATTATAATATCAAAATTGGTCCAAAAAGTTCTGAAGGACCAGAGACTTTTGAAAAACAGGAGCTGAAATTTGTGGGGGGGGTTTCTTTCCTTCTCATTGTTTATCCAGATTCCTTCTTTCTTTAGTCTTCCCAAAATATTAATGAAATTGGAACATGGAAGGAAGTGGAAGCAGTGGAAGATGGTCTCTGAAAGCTATATTCCAACCAAGCAATAAATTGTTTTCTGCATGCACTTCTGGAAAAAAAAGTTGTAGATTTTGTATATCAGAATTATACAGATGTGCTTGGCATGGACCACCCATGGAGATGGATTAATCTCCAAACCTCAGACCTGAAAGCAGAATAAGTCTTATATATCTTCTGCTCCAGACAGCACCTGCCACATTCCCTATTTTGTTTCACTAATTCCAAGCCATGGTAAGCAGGAAGGATTATGACATACTCAAACATGCATTTTCCAGCATATTTGTTTTGTGGTTGATGCTAGGATAACAATGGAGAAGACCCCAAGGACTTCATTCATTCATTTTGGGACCAACTTCTGCAAAGTCCATTAACACAGCATTAATTCCTTCATCAAATATTATTCCATTCAGTAAGCACCTTTCCAAACAGTAGTGCAGTTGAAATAAACAGCAACTGAAAGGGAACTGTAGACAAGATGCGTATGTTGGCCAAAAAAATGAGGTTTGTATACATCTGCATAGATATGCTGTGCAAATAAATCTTGCCCTTTCCACTGCATTTTCAAGTTTAGCAGATTATTCGGTGCTTTAAAAGATTAATTGATCAATTTGCTATGGAAACATAAATATTTTGGTTAACCAGTATTTTGCAGAACTGCAAGTTGTTTGACATTTGAAATATTCCCCAAATATAAAAGTGAAATGAGTTTGATTTGTTTTTCATATACCTAAATCTTTTCCACTAATATCTTGGGACAGGATTTTTTTGATTGCCATGATAATATGAACCAACTTATTTCTCACTTACCAGATTAATATGCAAAATAGAAAGCATTTTTGTTGTTGTTGTTGTTGTTTTCCTTCTTGTCCAAAATTTTTCATGCAGATCTCTGACCAAAGAAGAGTGTGCAAAAATAGATCCACTTCATACAAAAAGCATATGTTGAGGAGAAGAATGTGCAAGAATGTGTACATTTAGGAGAAACAGTGCACAAGAATAAATAAGCATTTTGTTGATATAGGAACACACATGAAAATGCAGATTCAACTTTGTGCAAACTGCTTTTAGAAATTTCAAATTGCTGCAGAAGTGAGATAGAACAAATATTACACCAATGTTATGGAAACAAAACAGACAGATTTCTCCCTTCCAACTAAAACTGCTTTCCTGTAGCTGGATTGTACTCTGTGCTTGTGGTCTGTCACACAGAGCTAAGAAAAAGTTGTGGCTTTGGGAAGAATAGAGAAAAATCCAAGCGGATAGGATAGCAATAACTGATTCCTTTCATTTAATGGATCCTGAAAAGCAGCAGGCAGGTGCAATAGGTTATTAGCTTCTTGACCTATGTAGCACAGGGTAATCCTGACTTTCTTCTCCAAAATAACATTCAGGAAAGAACAAGTCAAGTAAAGCTTACTGACAGCAGCAGTGGAATTAGCTTTAGTGGCTCTTCAAAACAGGTAGAGAATTTAGGGCTAGTTTACCTACACTCTGAAAAAGAGAGAGAGAAAAAAAAAACAATAATCCCCTTGAATTTCCTTTATCCTCTGGCAGTGAGATGATGCAGTGAGTCAGGCAACCTTGCCTTCTTAATCCAGATCCATCAGGCAGTGACAGCTTCCATGTCCATAGAGTAATGAATCTGCTTTGGATTTTAGGCAGACTTTGAGGAAGTGTCTTTAAAATGCTGAAGGTAATTGGTGGTTCAGCACTTTGGTTATTGCCTTTAAATTTCAGACTGAAACCCAAAGCAGATTCAGAGGAATCACCAGCCCCCATTGATTGAGCGTATCACTGAGAGTCTCATTATACGCTTAAAAAAAAAACCCTTTACTTAGAGCAATTCAAAGAGAAAAATTCAGATCTAGGTGCATGGGAACAATATGAGGGGAAAAAATGGACAGAGAAAAGACAAACAAAATAACAAAGGCCTCGGCTTGTTGTATGTCTCCCTGGAGACTCAGCCATGCTGAGTATCCTGAAAGAAGAGTAGAGACGGAAAGAATAATCAGAAGTATTTGAACATGTTTTTAAAAATGTGTTTCCCAAGTGCCAGGAAACCTTGATAAGGTGAAACCTGGACAGATAACAATCTTCAAGGTTTAGAACTTGCTCTGCACAAAATTCACACACAAGTTTGTTTATGTGTGCATGTGCGCGTGTGTGTGCAGAAGCTTACAGATGGGGGAGAGATAAGGCAGTCCACCCCAGGAGGCAATTGGGGGGGCATCCCACGCAACATGGTCATGCCCCCAAGCGACATGGCCACGCCCATGTGACTCAACTATGCCCTTGTATGATGCGGCCATGCCCCCTCGCAATGCAGCTATGCCTCCTGCACAATGTGGCCATGCCCCTGCCCCTCCGGCCCCCTTACCCTGCCCCCCCAACCCACATTCTAAGTTACGTGCCTGTGGAGGGGGGGGAGTTGCTTTTTCTGCACATAAAATAATATTTGTGCTCAAAAAAATCTATTTCCTTTGTAGACAATGCTGTTTTCGGGGGGGGGGGGGAGTCAGTGAATTCTGAGCACAATAACTTCCAAAGCAAGAATAGTCTTTAAAAAATGCAGTTTTAAAAGAAGGAAGAAGGAACAAAAGAAAACAGTTAAAATTGCTTATTCTTTACTTCAAAAACAAAATTGGCGAAGAATAATGGTCCATATACTACATTGTTCCTTGGATGGTAACGGAGAAGAAAAGATTCTAATGTACAGCATATAAGAACAATATTTCTGCACTAACAACAAGAGCCTGGAAAGTTAGCTTTTAAAGGTAATCTATTCCCAATATCCATTACACTGCTTGAAAAGTAGATCAGTGTTACTACCCATTACAGCGTTTAAAAATTAACATGGGTATGTTATTTCTTGCTTTAGTCATTATTGTTTCTTATTTTTCATTTTTAAAAAAACTTAGAACTCATAAGAAAATGACAGAAAATCTGAAAAAAATCCTGTTGGAATACCTTGAAGAATGACTTTAAAAGATAATTTTCTGAAGTTTAAACTAAGAGTAACTATATGCTTCAACATGTAAGTAGAAAGCATTAATTGTTACATCAATAAAGTAACTTTGTCGCTATCTGATCGTTTTTGCTATGTCCCATTTCCTAGAAAAGTTACTCTTTATAGATAACTATATGGGAGTCTTGGTAGACCACAAGCTGAACATGAGTCAACAGTGCGATGCCACAGCTAAAGAAAAACAAATGCAAAATTCTAGACTGCATCAATAAGAGTATAGCGTCTCAGTCAATAACACTCTATTCTGCTTTGGTCAGACCCCACTTGGAATACTGTGCCCAGCTCTGGTCATCACAATCCAAGAAGGATATTGACAAGCTATAACATATCCACAGGAGGACAACCAAAATGGTTGTCCTGGAAATCCTGCCTAATGAGGAACAGGTTAGGGAGCTAGGTATGTTTAGCATGAAGAAAAGAAAGTTAAGAGGCAACATGATCACCATGTTTAAATAACTGAAGGGATGTCATATAGAAAATGCAGCAAGCTTGTTTTCTGTTGCTCCAGAAACTGGGACATGGAGCAATGGCTTCAAACTTCAGGAAAAAAGATTCCATCTAAACACTAGAAAGAATTTCTTGATGGTATGTGCATTTTAACAGTGAACATGAAACATAAGATGAAATTCATGAAGTCTCCATAGGTCAACAGGTGACTTGAAGATTCATACACATACAAACACACACTCACATTTCTTGTAACTTGTTACTCCTATGCAATGTACCCACTTGTGATTTATGGACAGTAAACACCTGAAGATGTATAACACTCTATTCTATGGTGTTAAGAAAGCAGATTTTAGAATGAGAAGAACTGAATGAGAAAGTGGTACATTAAGTTTCTTTTTTGTAAGAAAAAGACATTAACGTTAGACACTTATCCAATAAAATATGAATCTCTTATGGAATTTTACAGCCAGGATGAGATTGGCTTACATAGATGTAAATCATTAAAGTATAAGAGAAGATCAAAAATTTAATGGTTTCCTAACAGACTCCTCAGGGTATTTAAAAACACTCATTTCCACATGTGTCCTGACTGAAACTATTGATGATGAAACAGACAACATCTGGTTTTCTGTTTGTCACTAGCAATGGCCACAATTTATTGACCAATCACTTATCCACATGAAAGTTTAGTTAACGCTGACTGCATGTGTAAGATTCCTGGCTTAAACAAAAAGGGGGTGGGGAGCACTTTTGCTGTAGTAGATGGAGAGTAAAGGACAGACAATAAATAAAATGGCAGTGAAAATCACTCTCTCTGTTAACCAGCAGTGCTGTTAACAATGACCATGATCTGTAATGTCAGTGCAAGAGCTGACCTTTTATCACAATTAGTTTCACTTGCTATCATCATAAGATGATTGGGGGGAAAAAATAGCAACTCGTCTTCAGCCAGCACAAGTTGGCTGTTTGTTTTCAAACCAGACATCAGTGGTGTCTCAGCTAGGTGATAACACATATGTAAACACACCCACATACACACAGAGAAAGACAGACAGAGAGATAGCATTTTTCAATGTAACCACCAGCCTGAAGATTCCAATTCCCTTAAGGTTTCATCCAGACTCCTGCAGGTAAGTAATTCCTTCAAGTAGCAATCTTCAAAAGTTGCCTTGAAAATGACTCTATTAGCACTTAGCTGTTCCTTTGCTGTTTTCCAGCTGAGCTCTGGGTATTAGGTTATAGGTCATGGAACTCAGGCATAAGTTAGACATTATAGAGAATGTGCAACTGTTTCTGAAAGCAACTACGTCATGTATCACTCCTTTATTGCTCTCTTTTGCTTCCTCCACTTCACTTCGTTGGCTGCCACTTACAGGGGCAGGGAAAAATCACAATGCAATAAATTCACTCATTCTGTTCAGCCAAATATGATGCAGAAGAGAAAAGAAGGAACAAGCTTACTCCAGCAGCCACAGATTCTCCATTTTCTCTAGCTCAGCTTAACTTCTACAAAATTTAACTAATGCCTGGTGGTCCAGAGCTCCAAAACGAGAGAAATAAGACTACAATAGAAAGCCTATCCACACTTACTTCAGTGCATGCCCCCCCAGAATACAGTGGAAATTTCTTTTCTGTTACCGGCTCTTGGCGTTGCCTTGCGGGGATCCTGGTAGAGCCTCTCCCAGGAAGGGAGCATGACAGGAGTGCTCCCCTCTTCACCAACTGCCTGAGGAAATGGAGGCATGATGGCCATGCCTCTTCCTTCTGCAGTGCAATCAACACTGTCCCAGGCTGTGCTGGGGCAGGAAGAATGGCCATCACACTTCCTGAGCCTCCACAGCTCAGGTAAGTGTGGGACGGCAGCGGAAGGGCTGTGTGATCACTAGTCACTGGCAGGTAAAACCTGTCAATAATTTGAGATGTGATTGCACTGCCTTGGCATGGGAGAATGACAGGACAAGGATGACATCATGCATAAGTGTCATCCAGGTCCCGTCCTTCTGCTGTCCCCAGTGTGGGATGATGACATCCTGTGGGAAGGGCCATAGTCAGGTCATAAGTTCAGAGAGGATTAGGTGGGAAAACCTGATGATAATGTGTTTGTGATAATCCTTTCAAGACCTCAAGCTACCTGCATATCTGAATACAATGGAAGGTGAAACTACCCTGGTGAAGGAATCAGAGACCATCCTGTGATGTCATTCTACAGAAATCTCTCCTAGATCCAATACCCACCCAGACATTAAGAGATTATCATGACTCTCATTGGTGCTTTGTCACCCAGAGTTAAGACAATCAGCCCATTCTGGACTCCTTTGTCAACCCCATGAGAAAGCAATTATCATTTTGTCATGCACCCTCCTTCAGGGTAGGAAATAGGGTACAAAAACCCCAACTTCACCCCCAGCAAATTATAGTACTTGGATCTAATATGTGGTTCCCAGACCTTTTTTCATTCTTGCTACCCTCTGATACTATGTGAACCATTCAACTTCAACCTTCTTCAGGACTGGTAACTATCACCCTTTCACCCATCCTCTCCCTCTATATATCCAACTGTTCACACCCCACTTTCCGATAGGCTTTAATGGTTCTTAAGAGTGACTGATTCCTTTTGTGTGTCTCTTCATTTAGAATAGAAAACTGTTTTGACTGTTAACTGGAGTGCTTTCTCCAGTTAGTACTGGTATACACAGATAAAAAGATCCTGTTGTTACCCTCCTCTCTCAGGCCTCCTTTGAGCTATAATTCTCCCAAATTCTAAGGAGATGCTGGCTTTGCCAGTGGACCTCAAGTTCCCCCCACCTCTTTGTGTAACAGACATGAATAAAATATTTCCGTTCCATAAATGGAAGCCCTTAGAAGTTTTATTTTTACAAAGAGACACTAGTTCCACTTAGCAGTCATGATCTAATGAAGGGACCTACTACTTGCTGTCAGTATATTAAAGACTTACATTTTTAAAATTCCTTTGAGAGACTTTGTTTCCAATGGGTTTGTTACCCTGTTTACTGGGGGTCCCGTGAGGGACACCAAAATGTGATCAACAATAGGTGGGAAAGATTAGCTCTGAGCACTGCTTTAGCATTACGAGAGGCAGGGTAACTTAGCAGGATCTTGAACCCTATGTCTACGGGGTCAGACCGAGTCAAGGAGCACACAGAAGTTGAAATAATAAACGTGGTTTTATTAAAAACACAATCAAACAGTGCATGCGGCACACTCACACAAGATAACTAAAGAAATAAAGGTTGGAGTGAGATAGGGGAGTTTTTAGAGGAGTTGCTGGTTTGGGAGATACTTCACCTGTCCTGAAGCCCGGTTTGAAGCGGAGAAGCTGGGGAGCATGGATCTCAGTACGTGGAGCTGAGGGGAAGGCTCGCTGGACAAAGCGACAGCAAGGCGGGATGTAAGCCAAGAGCGATCCAAGGAAGCGCTCAAAGTCAGGGGTTTTTATAAGGAGAATTATGACCACAGGCTAGGTAGGACTTGGGAAAACAATAGATTTTGGGCTGGAGACAAAGCCTCCGAAAGGTCAGAATTTGAATGATTGAGTTACAGCCAAATTGTCAATAGGATAGCCGGTATGCAAATGTGGAGTACTTGAGCAGATCATCAAGCTGCCAGCACGGGGCAGAGGATTTTTTGAAAGCTGCGTGCATACCTAATGAAGGTACTTGCCTTGAGGTCTCCTAAAGCTGCGAGTCGGCTATTTCTGGCCTGCCTGTATTGTGTTTGGAATATTACAGCGATTATCAGCCGAACCTGTATGCGTGCTTGTCCGGGGGCCTCGCAAGCACGTGGAGGGGAATGGGTATGTGAGGCCGAATTATTGATATCAAGAGGTATCTTTATATCCCACAAGCTCGGGCTAGCCAGGGCAGTAACAGGTTCATTGTCATTATTGTCAGCAGTCATTGTCTTTAGCCCATGAACACAGTGCTAATATTCTCAAATATTGTGTAGTACCAAGAAGCACTGCAGTTGAGTGCTGTTGCATTTTTCTTATTTTATTTTGATGAATGAAACTAACACCTATCCCTATGTACCCTCAAAAGGAAATTTTATAGACAATGAGGACTGAAAGATCTTCAATTGCATCCCCCTGGAACAGCAATTGAGAAAAGCTGCATTCATTTTTTTTTCCCCTCAGCTGAACCAGCTGCCTCCACAAGCTGACAAGGTAAGCCTGTAATTAATAGCACAGAAGATTCAGATGGAGAAAGGAAAGGGGAAAGGAAGGAAAGGAATGACTTGAGGAATGACTTTTCACAGTTGTGCAAAGGAAGCTGTGTTCAGTTTGGTTTAGTTTTTAAGGTTAGCAATGTAGGAAGGATGTTCTTCTCTGAACATTTGGTCAGTTTATCTGTCCCCCAACTGGAGTCTTGTGGAGTTTGGTTGTGATAGTTATGTATTATGTATCCTGATAGGGTTGCTGTAAGATCACCATAAGTTGGAAATGACTTGAAGGAGCACAAGAACAGCAATATTATTTGTAGTACTTTTAAGCCATGTGCTATCTTGGGTGTGCAAGAAAAAAAATAAATGTAGGCTGAAATGGAGGTCTGTGGTCTTGTGAATCAGAGTGCAGCAGACTGGCATTTCTACTCCCCTTCTATAAAAAAACTCTGGTACAACTGTCAGAAGCAGTACCCCTACTGCAATTCCTCCTTGCACAGGAGTTGGCTTGCAGGAGGAGAATGGAAATGCCAGTCTTCTGTGTCCCTATCAAAAAGACAACAGACACCATCACTCGCAGTGCATGCCACTCACTAAATCAGTACTGGGGGATTTTTATGATCATTACATATTCCCTACATGATTGAATATGTGGGGATTCTGAATATGAATCAGTTATGAATGTGTAACTCTAGGTTATGCATTCACAACTGCAATCATGAATTCCAGCTGTAAAATAAAAACCATATGCAGTGGCTAGAGACAATCCATAATAAAACCAAAATAAAACCAAAATTGTCAAAACATTGGAAGACTTTGGGCATACCTACACTATGGGGCAGGGTTCCTGTCACAACAAGATGCACATTTTAGACAGCAGATTGGGATGATAGAGGAATGGGTACCTCTTTCTAAGTGCCACTTGACCTAAGTGTCTGTTACTACGCCACCTAAATGAATACCCTACCCCACCAACTGTTGCCATGTTGCTCAAGCTACCATCCTTAGGGTCAGCAATCTGATCAGTGTTCTATGCTCAGACCAAGACTTTCCAGAATGAGAACTGTTCCTGTATAATTTGACTCTCAGCATCTTGGCTGTGTTCTGTGGAGCAACATGAATACAACACTTCTCTTCAGACTGAAATGCAGTTACTGCCACAGTTCAAATAGAAGGCCAAAGCCCTATTCAGTAATTCAGACTAGGGATAATTGAATATGTGGATAGAGAGAAGCCCTACCCCCCATTGTTGCTCCTTTCCTGTGGATCATCTAAAAAGGGAAGTGTGTGTGTGTGTATGACAGCCAATGTGGTATAGTGATTTGAGTGTTAGATTAGGATTCTAGGAGGCTAGGGTTCAAAACTCCTCTTGCCAATAAAACCCTTTGGTAGGTTTGCTTTGGGGTTCCTGTAAGTTGGATATGACTTGAAGGCACAGATGTGGATTGCTATAAGTTAGATAGGGTTGCTATAAGTGGGATATGACTTGATATCCAACAGTAACAACAACAACAACAACAACCAATGTGTATATTTATGTGATATCCTTACTTTATTCCAATACAGGACATAGGGCACCTTGTAACATGATTTAAAAGAGAGTAAAACTAAAAACCAAACACTTACTGTATGAGACTAGAGAACAATTTTACAAACAGCCAAATACTGGAATTCATATTGGAGTACTAGAATCTAAAGCCTAAGGAAACAGTGTACTACCCTCCATTCCACAGCAATCGGCTAATGGCCAGAAGCCTGCCCTCCCCCCAAACTTTTTAAAAAATTTTTAAAAGAGAATCCTGAGTATTTTTCTCATACTTACTACCAAAAGCTCATATTGCACTGGCTACGCTGCACTATGCTTGATATAGATACCAAATACTCCTATAGTGTGTGCCTCATTCCACTATATCAGATATGGGTAAAATGCAATCTGAAGGCAGTATGTGGCCCAGAAAATAATTATTGTGGCCCCAAAGCCTCTTTCTTATTGTAACACTTTTTAAAAAACTTGAAATACTCCCATACCCTGCAGGGAACGTAGGGGACAATTTCACTATGGAAACTCAGCCCCCGGATCAACTCTCTCACTCCACTCTGCTCATTTCCTACTTTGGTAAAAGAGCATGTCAACATTGTGCCCTCAATGTCCTAGAAGGCACACATGAAGCATTTTGTGTATTTTTAAAGAATCACTAAAAGTGAGAACAAGGTGGCCTTGGAAATTTCCCCATTTGTGCCCTACATCCTAGAGATTTCACTTAACTGACAGGATGAGATTGTGTTTAGTGATGCAAAATTCTATTGCATGTCATAGCTGGACACTTACTTTGGCTTTGCAGACCTATGATGGAGTAGGGAACATTTTCCTATGAAGAGTCATTATATTATCTCATGAAAAAGTTAATCAAGGACCATAACCAATGGTAGGCAGAGCCAGATGTGGAAAGATGAGTAGAAATTCTGAAGGGCATTCTGTCTCTCACACACAGAGACACAGACACAGACACATACATACGTATAAATAGAAAGGAAATCTGGCCTGGAGTCACATGTGGCCCATGGACTACACAGGTCCTCCACCCCAGTTCTAAGATGTTATATGACTTAAAGTGTGTTTTTTTTCCTTCTGAAATATTAAAGCCCAATTAATGGAATGGGGAATTTCTTGTGACAGTATCAGGTGGCAGAATGACAACCCTGAAGAGATCCAAAACTGTTCTCTGATAGCCTTATGTACAAAAAAGCCATCCTTTCCAGAAGACTCTCGATAGAAATTCATATTACATTTGTCTTGCAGTGGTACAACAAATTGCTGTTTCTTCTGTTTGAGTGGGTTATTGGGATTTTTTTAAAAAAATGTTTTTGGCTAATTTAATTGTGACTTCTATTAGAGAGGCAACATATAGATGTCTTCTATTAAAAAAAGAAGAAGGTTAAATTAAATATCGTGCATATATTGCAATTGCTTGGGCAATGTCTAACCAGGTCAGCCTGTCAGTTAGGTAAAGTAAGTTGGGTCCCTTAGATGTTGATGTGCCACAAGTACTCAAATAGTTCCTTCCTCCACCGCTGCTGTTCCAGAGAGCTGTGCTCTTCACCACTGCCCAAGCCCCAAATGCCTGGCTCTGGGAAAATACCACTCATATTCAGGCATTTGTATTTGGCTAGTCATGTTGGAAGGCTGTGTTGGCTGTTTTCTGTAGCCAACACGACTTTCCACTGAAGCCAGCCGCCCTCAGCCTTGCCCAAAAAGCAAGATCAAGGCTGGGCAACTGAGGCAAGGCAACAGTGGTTAACAAGACCAGATAAGGGGGTGCTAACGGAGGTGGTGTTTGTTCTCTTGCTTCAAGAGGTGTGAAAAATGGTAGCCTTGTCAATAGTTTGCTGTACTGGCACAATAGTTTAGTTTTAAAACTGCCTTCTAAAGTGAGGGCCTTTCCACACTACACTTATAGTGCTGTTATTCCACTTTCAACATCCTATGAAATCCTGGGGTTTGCAGTTTAGGGAGAAGCATTTAAAGTTCTCAGTCAGAGAGCTCTTTGGCCTCAGTAAACTATGAACCCCAGAATTCCACAGGATGTGAAAAGTGGAATAATAGCACTGTAACAGTGCAGTGTGGAAAAGCCCTAAGACTGAAGAATCTTATCTGAGAATAAATCCAGATGAAATTCATAGGGGTTGAATTCCAAATTTGATACAATTGAATACCAAACTTGCTAGGGACTGAATACCAAACAGACAAGCTTAGGATTGTGCATATGTCCGAAATAAATGGAAGGCACACTGTAACAGGAATAAATTGGCAAGTACCACATAAAAATGTATCACTGCAAATTAATAAATGGGAGTTTTAAAAATTCATAGATTGCTCTTCTGTGATCATAAATCAGAACAACCCTGAGACTGGACAGATGGCTAAACTAAATTGAGCATAGCTTCATTGATGACAGTAGGGACAATCCATTTAGCAAATATGGAGAACCTATTGCTATGGCTGTAATATTTCTCTAAAGGCTCAGGAGCTATTCAAATGTGTAAACCAAGCAGGGAACAGATAGTACAGAGCTCTGACGCAGTACATGGCTCTCCTTCTTTTTATGAGCATTATATTTTAGCAGGAGAGGATCATGTCCACAGTCTTTTAAATTTATCCCAGTATATATTTACATGGTATTATTTTTAGTAATGCAAGGACTTCTGGGAACATTGTGGGTTTATAAAATTATTGTCTTACATATTTCCAATTACTAATCAAAAGGAAAAGTCCCACTGATATGAACAGAAGCTGAATCACACTGAGGAACAGAAGCCAGAATAGAAGCAAAAAAGAAATGCAGAATCAAACAAATGTCAAAGAATGTGCTTTATTTTGAGATCAAAGCAGCATTAATAAGGGATTTCTTGATTAAATTCTCTGCCCCAGTTACTTTAACGGCCAGCTCATATTTATACCCAGTGTAGCAAAAATTTCTTTATTTCCATTTCTGCAAATTCATGAAAATTTATGCTTCAGGAGGTTAGGTTTTAAAAAAAAACTCCATCAATTCTTACTAATAAGTAAGGCACAGTTACTTAGCTTAGATGGTTATGATCTCGTTTTCCCATCAAACGATCATAATAACCTAATTCCCTTTAGAGGCATGCACCGCAAAGACTTCATCTTTCTTTTAAAAGTTTTGCAACCTTAATGTATTCTTTGCCTTTTCTTTAGCACATACTCCCTTGCAGTCAAATTACATATAATGGCAATTACTAAAAATACACATCTGCATTCTTAAAATAATCAAACATAACAAAAAGCATAGATGGCAATTCTGCAAGCCATTCATATAGCAGCCACCATTTTCTGTCCCCCCAATCTATATGTAAATCTTTCTGTATTACTCACAATGATTGTAACATAATTATAAACCCCTGCACTATACTTTTGCTGTTATTTTTGAAATATTGTGAATAGCCCGATAATCACTATAAAATAAAGTGCACAGGCTGGTAGTTTGCCTTCAAAACTCATTATGAACTATTTATGATAATAAATTTAACACTATGTTTAATTTTTGTAGGGACACTGGATGCCTTAAAAGCATATTTCCATATGAAAGAGATTCCACGTGACTTTTTTTGTATGAGCACACCAGTTATTATGAGGAAAGAATAGAAAAAAGAGCAAAACCATCTCATTCATGTAGTGCCATTGATTGGCTCTTGCATGCACGCTCTCCTCTGTTGATTTGAATCATCTGTTTCTCAGCAAATATTTGCATATACTCAAAATTTGTTGATTGCCGGATGCAGCATTCACACACATTTTCCTTTTTATAGAGAAAAATGGAAATCCATGCATATACATAAGTTTTAGTCCTATGATACAACTGCATCTGTTCAGGCTAATTGGACAGCCTGAACACAAGATTTAAGGGTTTACATCAGGTTCTTCTGTGCAATATCCATCCAATTGACAAGGTTACGAATAATTTACAACAGGATGGACCTAGAAGAGAAAATGACAAAACATCGCTTGCTGTCACCTAGAACTTCCAACTCTAAGCATTAAAATGTGTCATCAGTGAACTACAGCCTATCTGGACAATGCTACTTCCCTCTCACAAGCCATGGATGGCAGTCTTCTAACTGTTAAGTGATATTCCCCTTAACCTTAAGCAAATGCCCATTAGCAAGACAAGGCTACACAACTAAACCCTGCAAGCAACCCAGATGATAACTCTGTCCTGGGGTTGCTTGCAGGGTCTGGCTGTGGCTTTTTCTTGCTAATGGGCAGTTGTCTAACGTTAGGAGGAATATCATTAAGCAGTTACAAGAATCTGAGGTTTCAAAAGCTTTGCTTTTACAGAGACTGAAGTGATGCCAAAAATCCTGTATTTGAGGGTACAGATCCTTCATAAAAACAGAAATGTATGCATCATGTAGTTTATGCATGTAGACTATCTATTGATTTTACAGAGAAATACATGTTTAAGATAACAGAAATCAATACTTTCGGTTGGTGTTTAGATAGAACACAAATTTGTTAATGCTACTCCTAATTATCAACCCTGCATGTCATAAATTTTTACTGTCCCTTGTTGCTATTTTGGAAACCCAGCAACATCACTCCTTCCTCACATCTGCTCTGGGAACACCATTAGAGACCATAGAAAGCTCACCCCCATCATCAAGGGTTCACATACTTGTTCATGTTCCCAGGTGACAGAAATGATCTTCTGTCCACAAGTCCCATCTTCATTCTGCATAGAACAAACAGGTCAATATCTATGTAAAAAAAATAAATGGACAAAAATCTGACACTAGTAATGGCGATGTTGAAAAACCCAAGGAGATCACTTCAGTCTCCTAGAAAACACTGTCATTCATTTGAAAGTAGCCATTGTGGAGCTAAGAACTGTCCAAGGGTGATTACAGTATGAGACTGCTGAGTTAACAGTTCATTGGAAAGTTCTAGCCTATCTCCAAAGTTTTGAATTGGGAGTAACTATTTCATATCATGCAAAATGTATTATTTGTATATTCAGAAGTATGTACAGCCTACATGTGTTGTTTATATATTTAAACATATATATCTTAGAATGGAGGAAAGGAATAAAACAAATTAAAGAACTTACAGCAATTTAAAACAATTTAGAACAATTTAAACAGTCCAAAGAATTTAAAACAATGTAAAACAACTTGGGCAATTTCAAACAGCAATCCACATCCCAGTCAAGTTATGATCACTGAGCTCCAGATGGTTTTCTGAAAAGCTATGTTTCAAGTTGGCACCAAGATAAGTCCAATGACCGCACCAATCAGAACTCTAACTTGAGGACTTTCCACAGCCAGGCTGCCATAGCAGAACTGACTTTCCTAAGTAGCACAGAATGTTCACATTATCAGCAAGAATTGGCTGACTGTTAATAATCTAATTGCTACTGTTACGTGCTTTCTGCAAAACGTTGGGATGGTCACAAGCGTAACAGATGACAGAACTGCCAAGCCAATGCAATTGACATCAAATAGGTGGCATGTGCTTCCTGCAGATAACACGGCAGATGAATACAGCTGCTTACAAGCTGCAGTTTTACTATAGTATTCATGAGCATTCCATGTAAACCATAGTATGTTAGTTCAGTTAGGAGGTTATCTTCTTATCCAGGTGAGATAGCTGACATGTCACTTGATGGTAGTAAAATATGCTCCTGAGTATTGTCTCATCCTGAGCACTGAAGGGGAGTCCTAAGTCCAGAAGGACTCCCAAGCTACAAACCTCATCATATATAGGATCAAATGACTCAGTCTGTTTCTTGAACTCTTAACTGTACTGGCCAATTTCAGACTAAACCGTTGTCATGGCTTTGATGTGAGGTTATCTCTGAAGACAGCTTAGAGCTTTTTGTTGGTGGAAAATACAACCACCTTGAGACTGAGGCCCTTTCTGCCCCACCCTCCCAACCCACCATAGGGATGGGAGAAGGATGAGATTGTAATGACTCTTATGCACAATGTCTTTGCAGTCCCATCCTTCTCCTGTCCCCAGGCAGCATGACTGCACAACAAATAATTTATGGGTTTTCCCCGGCAATGACTGGCAATCACACCACCATCCTGCCACCTGTCTGTACTTACCTTAGCTGTGGAGGTCCTAGAAGTACAGTGACTGCACTTCCTGCATAGCGAAGCCTGTGACAGTACCTGACTGCACTGAGCAGGAAGAGGCAGGGTCATCACACCTCCTTCTAGAGTGAGCAAGTCAGCAATGAGGGAAGCATTGGCATCCATGCTCCCATCCTGGCAAAGCCACTGCCGGAGCAACACTGGGATGATCCTGGACCCAGGTAAGCTGTGGAAAGGACCTGACACTGGTAGGAACCAGAAAATCTGTACACGTAAGATGGCTTTTGTGGTCAGTTGTACTGGCTGCCAGTTCACTGCTAGATTAATTCAATCTGATTTTTTTTTTGTTCTTTGTTTTTGTGTGTGGGGGGGTGTTTTGTTTTGTTCTAATCTTAAAAGGCTCATTAGTGGTTTGAGGACAAATAACCACAGTACCACCCACACTTGTGTGACCCTGCTCATTACGTAAAATTTGTTGTGCCCAGAGACCCAATCATGTTCCTACTGCTAACATCTGATACTTCAGCAAACAGTTGCTAGGGATCTATAGTACTGGCATTCAAAAAGGATTATCTTCCCATTAAATTTATGGAGATAATTGATGTATATGACAGTGAAAAATACTGTGTTACTTTTGAAAGTGATAGATGATGATGAAGAAAATACAAATGAAAAAGAAAGGAGAAGTGCACTGTTTGTATATACAAGTACATGTAAGTGACAAAATGTATATTAGGAGAAACGCACCTTGGAGAAAAAATGTGTATTATTTTGCATATTATTTTCTCCCCCAAGTCTGGTGGCAAGAAACAAAATCTGGAATCAGTGCTCCAAGACAATAAAGTGGATAACAGAACCTGATTTGCTGAAATCCGTGTGGCCCAGATTATGTTTGATCACATTGATCAAAATGGAATATAAGCAGAAGACAATGAGATCCAGGACTTTACTTTTGTATTGCTTCTGTACTTTTATACTTTATTATTCTGCTACAGTTTGGAATTGTGGGCCATTCTTTTTTGCAGTGTTATCTGGACATTGGAGGGGAAGGACACAAAAAGTGAAAGGATATTTTGTTCTAAAAAGTGTTTTGAGATATTTAGAATGTTTTTTTTCCCCTTTTTTTCTTTTAAGTAGACACTCCAAAAATTTTCATGAAAAACACATGTCCATTTGAAAAAAAAGAGATTTATGACACTTCAGAGATTTTTCACAGTGCTTCAAAGTGGCAGTTCCAAAGATAATACTCACACTGAGGCTGTAACATCTATCCAATAGTTCTGGGTGGTTTGCTTTATATTTTGATTTAATTTTATGAATTGCACATCTAGATGAATTCCTTTCTTTAATACGCTTTCCAAGACCAAGAAATGACTTCAAGTGAGCTATTGAAAAGAGTAAAATGTAATTGTTAACATTGAAGGAAGTGGTTCAATAAATGCCCTGAAATATGATTATTAAACAAAGGTTTAAAATTTCCTTATAGCTAAACTACATTCTTGGTGTTTAAGAATGTCTACGGACATAAAGTTAGGTGTTTTTCTCTAAGAAACCACTCCTACAAAGCTTGTTAGCACACATTTAAGTAATTCAGTGTGGGCCAATGAATCCAAAGAGGTTATTCACCCAATAAAAGTTGAGGATATACATAAAACCTTACAAGAGAGGCATTCTCATGCCTACAGGGCTTCAGAGAAACAGGGCAGGAGAGTATAAGGAATCTATTGCTATGTTTTGCATTTGTTTGTTGGCAGACTCCATACAAAAATCAGCTATTTTTTTAAGTTAATACCATGGCATATTGAGCTGATGATACTTTCATGTCTGGTATGGAGACTTCATTTCTTTTACTAAAATATGGCCCTTTCCGCATGTGGGGGGGGAAACGCCCGAAAACAGAGCTTACCGGCTTTGTTTTCCAGCCGGCCGAGTCCATCGCCACAAGGAGCAGCGCTAGTTCGCTGCTCCGCAGTCCTCCGGCGTCCCAAATGGTGGCTTCTGGTTGGTGGAGGCTCTCCACCAACCGGAGAAGCTCACCAGCTGAAAGCCTGCCCCCGGAAGATCTGCAGGCACGCACTTGTGCGCGCCTGCAAATCTGCTCCAGAGCCGGGCGACGGAGCTACATGGCTTCACTCGCTCCGTGTTTTTTAAAAACCTCAAAAAAGAGGTTTTTAAAAACCACGCTGCGCGACCACTTCTGGTCGCGCAGAACCGGACTGAGGTGTGGATATACAGAAAGTAGTCCACCCCAGTCCACTCTACAGTGCAGAAGACCTCCGTTGGAGGTCACTCTGCACCATTTTAATTTCCCAGTGCGGAAATGGCCAAAGCCAGCCATAGATGTAAATCATGTATGCAGGGGTGGGGGGAGACTAAATGGCCAAAATAGTACATATGTCCCCCAACCCTCCCAAAATGTCCTGAACTCTTCCAGATCCAAAAAGTTAAAAAGAAAAAAGAATACTCTTTTTTTTCATTTGTGTGCAGCAATTGTCCTTTCAAATGGATTGTAGAATCCCTTATAGATTTTTAACCCACCTTTTTTCCAAACAGAACTGTCAGTCACTTCTAGTTTTGGTTTTATTTTTTGTTTGTTTGTTTATTTTTCTTCAAAAAGAAATTGCAATATGTGTGGCAGGAAGGTCATGGCAGCCCTTGGTGGATCTTGAAATGGAGAACTGGGTGTGTCATCCATTCCTGCTTTTTAGAGAGTGAAATTAAACAAAAAGGACACAACCCACCTGCCCCCATGCCATGGTTGAACCTGGTTGCACATGAACAGGAAGGGATAAAAAAATGGCTCTTAACTTTGTTATCCACCCAGCTACTCTGCACTTCCCTAGTATTGTGCCATAAATTACGGGGACCAGCTAAGAAATGATATGGGAAGTTCATGCATGTGGTGTCTATGGTGAAAACAAAAACTACAGGGAAAATGAATTAAGGGGAAAATGCCCTCTCCTTCATCCCCAAACAATGAAGGTGGGAGAAACTTCAAGAAAAAGAGAGATTCTTTTCTGTTTGACCTGAATGATTTGTACAGTATGATCTAGTCATGGCTGGTGTGATGTGCAGGCAGCTACTAATCAGAGAAGAAGTCCTGACCTGTAAGAAGGAGGGATATCTCCTGTCTACCAACATCCATGGAAAGACCCTATTTTGTGAAGTTCTTACACACACACCCCTTTATACCTTTCCTCAGCAGGCCTTCTGTCCTTCCTGACCTGTCTTCTACTTCCTTCTTTTTTATGCAGAGGAGACTAGTGACTCAGATCTTGGTAGGGCAGTAATTCTGAATTTTAAAGGAACTATGCAAGGGCTGGACTTATTTTTTAAAAAAGATCTTTAAATTTCAAACCTGGAGCAGATTCACCACCCCACTGACATCAGAGTCAGGAGCCTCTGCTCTTTTAAGACTGTGGTGAAGGAAGGGATTGAAAATTTCTCCCTTTCTTCTCACCAAGCAACAAGTGATGGAATTCATTCTTTACCAAGGACCCCTAGTTTGCTGGACACTTTGACCAGACAAGCTGGCCTCTCTGTCTCTCTCCCTTCTCTAGTGTCTGGCCCTCTTTTTCCATGAATCGTGAGAGATGGTATTGGATCTCTCACACAGAGTAGCCATATTGTCACGGCAGAAGCTAGGCAATAACCAGTCAGTCCCACGCCCACACAAAGGGTCTAGCAGAGAAAGAAAGAAGCTTATTATTCTTGGTAAAAGCATATCAAAGTAGCTTTACTTCAGATTGCTTGTGCATAGTCATGGACAGGGTCTAATAGAGGAAAGAGAGAGAGAGAGAGAGTGCAGCCAGGGCAGTTGAAGTGTAATCATTGTGTAGTGCGAAGAGGTAGGAAGGTTGAAACCATGCAAATTAGCAGGCATGCAGAGGTTGTTAAAGCTAACATTTGTTGTGTATTGATCTCGTCAGAAGCCAGATGAGTTTGTCAGCGCCCACTGCCTGTCCCATGGTTTCCGCAAACACTTCTAGATTGGCTCATAGCCCAACAGCATAAATAGATTAAAGGTGTGAGAGCGAGATGTGTATGAACTATGATTCCAGATTGCAATACTAGTGAGAGACAGGATGTGTTATAGGAATTCCACCTAAGGATATGATAGCATGCTATGCTAAACTTGCTACATTCTAGGGAGGGAGCCTCGAAGAGAACTGACTAAGGAAAGTCATTAAGTCGTCCCTAACAGTATCAGCCTAGATCACATGGGCACAAATGGAACAGATAAAGGAAATTTCCAGGTCTTCTTAACTATCTGACTCCATCTCTACTGCCTACCTATAGAGTTGCTTGTTTCTTCCTCCTCTCATAATTTTTTTAAAATATCCATAACTTCATCGATAACCAAGGATCTCAGTGTGACATACAATCATGTCAATGTTAAAAATGTAAAATAATGATTTTAAAAAGCTAAAAACATATTAAATAATGCAAAAAGTTAAAATAGTTAAGATAATTTAAAACTAAGTGCATTTGCAGATTTCAGTCAGTCTCAAATGAATGAGCATGTCATGGATAGGAAGAAACTCATCTCCATTGACCCTTATGCCAATCTCCTCCCAGACATGCATCAGCATCACCATCATCATCTTTGTTCATATCCTGCCTTTCTTTCAAGACTGGGACTCAGGGCAACTTACAAATTAAAATATTATAATATAATTACAAAAGTTAATCTTAAAATAGAATTAAACTATTAACCGTATTAAAAGAATTTAAAACATATGGTTTTAAAAGGTTTTAAAAACAGTCAAAACAACACATCATTCTCTTACATCCCTTAAAAGTCTTTGGTTCTGAAAACCTGTCTGAATAAAAAGGTCTTTGCCTGCTCACTGAAGGACAGAAAGGAGAAGGGCCGCTCCCAAGAGAGGAAATTCCAAAGTCCAGGGGCAGTCACCCAGAAGGACCTATCTCACATCCTCACCAACCATACCACTGAAGGTGTGGGGACTGAAAAAGGGGGATTTTTCCTATGGATCCAGCCAGGCTGATAAGGGGAGATAGGGTCTGTCAGATTGCCTGGGCCTAAGCCGTATAGGGTTTTATAGGTCATAATCAACACTTTGGATCCACACTGAAGGTGAGCTCTTACCTCTAACATTTGGTAGAAAGGCTGAATTAATTGGATTTTCTAAAGGTTTTGTTTCTCAAGTCCATTTCAGCTCCATTGCCTTCATTAGTACCCTATTTGCTGGTGTATAAGACTTTTTTCCTGAAAAATACTGATTGAAAATGGGAGGCGTCTTACACACTGCTGTGTCTTGTAACTTGGAAAACAGTATTTGCCTGTGTATAAACGGGGTGCATCTTATATGTCTCATATGCTGGTAAATATGGTATATTCATTTGTCTGAACTCTTTCTCGAAGTTTTCCATAAATCTTGCCTGTGTGCAGTTATAATGAATTGCTAAAGAAAACCACTTTGAGGGCACGTTACAGACAGGGAGGGAGTATACCTAAAAGAGAATCAGATAGAAAATGGTGTAACTGCTTGTTGACTGCATTTTATGAGACTCTGGTGTTTGGGAGAACACATAATTAGCTTCACACACTTAGGGGACACAAATGGCTTTCCCTTCCAGCATTAATCTCTGTTTGATTTCCTTCTGTAAACCTTCTGTTTGTATTCCAGGGAATAATTTTGAAGTATCAGTAGCTCAGAGTTTTCACACACATAAACTTTATGCTAAGTCACCTGTAGCTGTTTCTGAGAAGTATATATTGCAATAACATATGGAGACAGTACATCTGGCACTGAAGCAACAAGTTGGTTTCAGGAGATACTGCCAATGGAGCTAATTGGCTGTTTATACATTAGTGGTTTCTACCTAGCATCTAAGCAAAGGGAAGAAGGGAAATTGCTGTAGTTTTATTTATTTGCGTTCAAAGGGATTTCAGCTCCAGTTCTCAAAATGCTGCTGTGCTATGAGGCCACTTCGTTTAGCCAAGGTTGCTGCTGGGTTCTAGTACGGTTAATGGGTATAGATGGTGTTTCACCGAAAAGGATTACCTGTGCTGCGTTTCCTAATTAAGACTCCTTTGACTTCACCAGAAATTGGGTTATGCCTCCTGGGAGTCGGAACTTAGATGTGAATTTAAGTCACATGTCATTGTAGGCATCATTCCACCTATGTAGTAACATTTACTCAGTTTTACTAATGCTTATATTAAGCTCCTTGCCAATGTGGACATGAGCTACTTCAGTAAGGCCTCCAAAGTCAAAGGATGCTCTCTGTGCATATGCAAATAATCCACTTAGTTTAATATGCCATTCGTGTACCTTGATCTCTGTTCTTTTAACAGAGAAATTCATGTGATCAAAGAACAGAGCTGAGTTTTAAAATCTTTCAAAAATAAAAAACCTTTATGTGCAATGGAGAAGGCGATTATACAACGCTGAAGCCTGCCCAGCATAACAACAAACCATAATAACAATAGGCTAAAGTCACAGCCAAGAACAAAAACTCTTGTAACAGCTGTGCCAGTGGAGAAGCAAGGTGAGACACTGTGCCATTTTCTATCCCTGACTCCCAATCTGAGAGCCTTATCACACTATATCTTAATACCGCATTGTTCCATTGGAATCCCACTATAGCCATTTTTGTGATGGTATCAGGTTATTAATGATCTATGTTGCACCCTTTAGACACCTGCAGATGAGTAGAGTAATTCACACTGTTCCCTCCACATTATAATGTCATTGCTGAGTCCTTTCCCGCACCCCACACCTCATGATTGGTCTGGAGGTTATTGGGCAGAGATCTCCTTGGGAGTAGCTGAGGGAGAGACAATCTGGGAATGCCCACACCACATCCACTGCTGGATCAGCTATGAAAGGAAGTGCTATGAGGAAACTGTACTCGCACAGCTAACTGGATTATTGTGGGAAAAGGAGTCATTAACGGATTGTTTACAGCATGAAAAAAGGGCACATTTCAAATGGATTGAATGCAATAGCTGCTGGTGAGCAATGACATCGTGCCATAGGACTGATCCCAAACCAGGAATAATGCATTGCTTTCACAGTATGACACCATGGTGTGACAAGGCAGTGAGTTTTTGCTTTTACAGTGGAAGAGACCAGCTGCTTCACTGAATATTTGAACTGTTGTGCCTGCCCTGTAACTGAAAGGACTTTGGGCACATTTTGAGCCTCCTCTGGGCTGGGTGATAAAATCACAAACACCTCGGGAAGCAGTGCTCCAGTGGTTTGCTTACTTGGCATGAGAGGTGTGCCTGCTGCCTCCACCTTTGTTTGCCTCCATATTCACTTGTGGTGAGAGAACAAGCTTAATTACACACACACACACACACACACACATATATACACATACATACTTTAAAAAAGAATTTCTGCATATGTTGCCTCTCTATATCCTGTGCTATTACCAGTGATACTTCCAAGATCCTTCCAAAGGGCAAAGGTTCAGGGATCTGAAGTGTGCTGTATGAGACAATGTGTTATGTCCCCCACTGATCCCATAAGAGGGGTTGAAGGCCTTCAGCATTGCTTTAATTTAACGAAAACAGGCCAGCTGGTCAAGGTTGTAATCTCAGGCCCTTTTCACATGTGGGGGGGGGGAATGGGCGAAAACTCCCAAAAACAGAGCTTACCTCCAGCCGGGTAAGTCCGTTGCCACGTGGAGCAGCGTGAGCTCGCTGCTCCACACTCCTCCGGCGTCGCAGATGGCAGCTTCCGGTTGGTGGAGGCTCTCCACCAACCGGAGAAGCTGGCCAGCTGGAAGCCCGCCCCCGGCAGATCTGCAGGCACGCACTTGCGTGCGCCTGCAGACCCACTTTAGAGCCAGGCGACGGAGCGGCACGGGGCTGCGCGCTCCGTGATTTTTAAAAACCTCTAAAAAGAGGTTTTTAAAAAACACGCAGCCTGGCTAGTTCCGGCCGCTCCTGAGTGGATTCTGGTGTGAAACTACGAAAAGTAGTCCACGCCAGTCCACTCTACGGTGTAGACGACCTCCGTGAGAGGTCGCTCTACACCATTCCCCCCCCCCACATGTGAAAAGGGCCTCAAGGCACTCATCATTTTATGCTAAATCTGATCAGCAGTGAGCTGAATCAGACACAAGAGTGGAATGAGTATTCATACTTATTAATATCTAGGTCAGAAAATGGGTTTCTTGACAGTCACGAAACTTTTCATGAAGGATAATAGAACTGTGACAATTTAGTGCAATTTTCTCCTGTTTTCCATCATCCCAAAGTATTGCACAAGAATTATTCTGTGGAGGATTTTTTTTTTGTTTAACCCCTTCCAACACACATTTTCTACCCAAAAACAGTTTTTTGAATAGGAAACACATGATTTTCTCCACAGAATGGTTACTACAAACACTTTGGGATCATCACATACAGGGAGAACACTGCAGAGAAATATATTTTTTATTTAGCGCAGAGAAATAGAAGGTCAAAAAATAAAAGGAAGAATAAGGAACCTCTTCCACAAGATCCGGGAAATCAAAAGGAAGTCTAAACCTTGAGTGGGGATGCTGTACAACCAGCAGGGGAACACATTACATGACAAAGTAGAAATTAAAAGCTGACAGAAACAATACACTTAAGAACTATGTAAACTATGTAAAAGAAATGAAAGGATGACAGATTCATTCAAAGAAGAATCATTTGACAATTAACCTAGAATTTTAGAAAAGGAAGTGGAAGCTACACTCAGGACTTGGTAGAAATACGTCACCAGGAACAGATGGTGTACCAATATTGCTGCTCAAAGCTTCAGAGACAGAGGCCATTTCTGCACAGCATTGCTAAAACGCGACACCTGAAGGTTGTAGTTGTTTTGAGGCTGCAATTCCACACTACGACCCTTTCCGCACATTACCTTATCACGGAGGTGGGGGGTGCCATTTGCAGAAGCAGGCTCTTGCGCGAGGCGCTCTCTTCGCTGTTCCTTCATCCCACAGCTGGCTTCCTGGTCATGCAACCGTCACGCAAGCACCCCACCCCTTCCTTCCACAGTGCAGCCTGGGACCTGTAGGCTGCGCTGGGGGAGGAAGTGCGACCGGCGCACCTGGGACGACGTACCGCAGGGCAAGTAAGTGCGCGTGGGCCCTGGGAGCCTTGCGCGACTGTGCAGCACTTTCGGCTTGAAGCCGAAAATAAAAAAATGCTTGCGCGGTTCGCGTTAGGCTCGTGAGTGCGTATGGACCACCGCTCCCATTTATGCGACGCTCAAGGGGCCCTCTCACAAAAGAAACTGCATGCGAAAAGGGCATATGTCGTAGCCATACAGGAGCCATACAGGAGCTGGCCCATCCACAAGCCTCGCTAGAATGTTGTATTTCAACTCTGGAGTTGAAGGTATGACTCATTGGAATAGACAATAATGCTTTGTAAGGTGGAAGGCAGTAAGAAAAGTGGAAGACCATGTTACAGATGGATAGAGTCAATCAAGGAAGACACATCTCTGAGTTTGGAAGACCTGAGTAGGGCTGCTGATGATCGAGTGACTCATTCATAGGGTTCCCATAAGCTGAAGTAAACATGACAGCAGTTAAGAACAAACAACGAAAAAGAGAAGAAAATTAATTTATTCATTCTCACATGTGTCACAATCAGTGTGTCAAGAAATAGTCAAAATTTCTCTATCCAAGGGGGAAGGTGGGTATCAAAAACCAGACAAATAAATAAGTCTGTAATCTTACACTGCCGTGGGAGATGTGAGACAAATAAGAGCACTACAGTGGTGTTCTTCCCTGCCATGATGCCCACATTGGTCTCTCATAAACAAAGATATTGTGTGATTGTTTTAGATGGCTAATAGTAAAATTCAGGGTCTTAATTTAAAACAACACACTGTGGAGCTGCAACATTGGCCAGTTGGTTATCACATCATCTTCCAATGGCAGCAACAAAAAGAAGAGATACTATAGCCAATTTGGGGGGTGGGAAAGGAGGAGGAGGAAGAAGAAGAAGAGGAAGGACGGAAATGGGTATTTTGCCAAGTCTGAAAATGCCCCCATCAATTTTGGGAGGGGGTGCAAACCTCTCATTGCTCTATTTAATCTAGTAAAAAATAACCCTCCATTTCAAGGAAGGAAAAGCTGACAAGAGATACATAGTGAAACAGTAGACACAAGATTGATGTGTAAGTTTTTAAAGGGCAATATATATGTAGGAACAGCTTGAGAGTAAAGAAAGAGAACATTGATTGGGATAAAGGAGAGCTTAAATTTTACAGTTTTGAAACAAGATAGGGCTCAAAAGGAAGATAAGGATTGGTCAAAGGCTATTTTGTATGAGAAAAATATGCTTTAATGTCAATTTATGTGCCAAATGGATCTCAAAAAGCTTTCCTTGGTAAACTTATTATAGAGGTAGATTCTTTTAGAAGTACATTGATTATAGGTGGAGACCTGAATGGCATAATGGATGGAAGAGGTCTAAATTTGGAGTCATCATGAAAACTTCACCAATTACTAACAAAGTGCCTTAAAAATAACATTATTGATATTTAGAAGCAGGAATATGGGAATATAAGAGATGTGAAATTTTTACTCTGTACCACATCACTTGTATTCTTATGCAACGATTCACACTACAAAGGAAGTCTTCAAAGTTACCTTTTTAAAAAAAGGTAGAAAAGAGGATAAATATATACTTTCCAAAATGAGACTTTACTTTCGGATCATGCTTTTGTTATTGTCTACAAATGTAGGAAAAGAGTAATATATTTACATGGCAATTAAGTACCATCTGTTGAATCTAAAGATATCTTTTTGTTCATGGGTGATTTCATAGTCCAGCAGCTGCCTGCAGCACATTTGTCTAAAGTAGTGGTTCTCAACTTTTGCTCCTCTAGATGTTTAGGTTTTATTTCCCAGAAATCCCAGCTAGAATGGACAATGTTCAGGCATTCTGGGACACGAAGTGGAAAACAGTTAGAAGATCAAAAGTTGAGAACCACTGATCGGGATTATGGATGGAGAACCTCTGGCCCTCCAGAGGTTGGTGGATTACTAGTCACATCATACTTCATCAATGGTCATGGCTGATGGGAACTGTAAAGCAACAATATCTGTGGGGGCCACAGACTCCCCAGCTCTAGCCCCAGCTTCAGATGGAGTATGTTGATGCAGACATTTACTTCAAGTATTTTATCCTGTTCTTCAGCCAAAAAGAGTCCCAGAGCAGACACAGCATATAAAAGATATGACATACAAAGAAAAAGAAATATGCAGAAAGAAAGGGGGAAGAAGCAAACCCAAGCATCTATTTGTAAGTTAAATCATACTAATAATGCCCAGTCAGAACTTGTAACACTGCTGTTTCAGAGTAATGTATTGTATTAACCACAGGCTCCGAAAAAAAATCCTTTATTGCCACCATTACAGGGTGTGTGTGTGCATATTTAAAAGTAACATGTTACATTAGTCATTACATCACTCAATTTAGGGAAGAATGGAGGAAGTGTTTCTTACCTTCGATTCTTATCTTCGCTGTATTCATGAGGAGAACAGTAAGCCACTACAAGAAGTGTGCCTTGGTGGCTGCCAGCAAAGCTGGATTATCAATGGTGCAACTAGAACAAATGATCCAGGTTCCTCAGTGGATGTGAGCCTTGTGGTTCTCTTGGTTTCACATGCACACAGCACATCTGCTTCTTATACTGCAGTATTGCCAAGAAAGAAATACAAGTGGGAACTGTAGAGCTGTAGAGGTGTTGTTGTTTTTTCTCTGATCCTCTTCAGTGGCTGGTAGCATTTACCACCTACCTCAGCCTCATTTTTCCAACTAGGGAGACAGTGACAGGTGGAAGGAACATGTTATGATCACTAGCTCTTGTCAGAGTCCAACTCCCTGCCTGTGCCCCTCTGTCAGCGAGGAAGGGGAGGTGAAGGTACTTGCTCTACAAGGAAGAGGCGGCAGCGGGGAGTGTCCAACACAAACAACTAATGGAAACCCTGAGCCGAGCCTTGTCAAAGTATAATCCAATAGGTCCAGGAAGCTTAAAGTCCATCCAGAGGGGTTGTAAGGCCCCGCTTTGGGGGTCCCCAATATCAGTATGGTTTGGATGGGCACCATACCTAATTGGCATCATATGTAATTGGCAACACATATTATTGGCTCTGATATCAAATTCAAGCCTGAAAGGTGATAGAGAAGTCAAACCGAGCGAGGGAAAGAATTTGACTGCAAATGTGAGAAGCGTAGGTCAACTCCAAAATTCCTCCAGGTAAGACTGAGTCATTTGTCAGGCAAATACACACCACTCCTGTGGATAATAGGCTTAAATAGAAGCTGGAATTTTCCAGGGAATCCAACTGTGAGGAGCCCACCAGGACACTGATTGACAGATATCCATCCCTTGTACACCTGGATTCTTTTGTCTGTCCTCACAGCACCCACAATAGACAGCTATTACAACATCCATCATGTCTTTGTCAATTAAAGCAATAAACCCATCAACAGGCGAAAGACTCATTGTCCACAACAGGTTCCCTTTGTCATCTGGAACCTTCACAGCCACAAGCCATTTTCAGGGTACAAATACTGCTGATTTGAGGAGGCCCAGTGCAGCCTCTTGAAGATCTACCTGTCACTCTGTCCATCTGGCTCCTGAATGAGAACTGCGCTTAGGTCCTACCTAAGCCAAAATACATTTCTACTCTTCACTACTCTTCTGGACTGGTAGTTATAAATCCCCCCAAATCTCTCAGCCTCTCTATAATTTTTCCTCCCTTTCTCTTTCAGCTAGCTCTTGTGTGAATGTGTGATTGTGTGTATCTTGTGTGCATGCATGAGTGAATTCCCCTCAACAAAATCACTTCATTAGACAATTGTGTTTGGTTTTTGGCTTGGCCTGACCCCGTAAAATTTGGGTTTAAAGATCTCGCTAGGTTACCCTGCCTCTTGTAGTGCTACAGCTTGTGCTCTGGCTAATTCCCATTCCCCATTATTTGGAGCACTTTGAGGTGTCCCCCACGGGACCACAGAAATCAGGGTAACAGGGTCAAGGGAATTGGACCACAAGAGTCAAGAAGCTTGTGTAGTAATTTGCTACAAGCAAACAGCAAGCCACGCTGACAGACTTAAATAGCCACTGGAAACAGGTGTTACTTGTCATTGTTTCCTTAATCTAGCCAATGTAGCTTCCCCCTGAGCTGTCTGTTTCAGCCTCCTCCGTGATTGGAGGCTGAGGGGCACAAGTGACTGCAGTTCCTCCAAATCACTGCTGGTTCCCTCTCCCTCTGGAGCTGGCTGTGGCAACTCTGCCTCCGCTTGTCTTTCAACTGATGGCGATGTTTGCATGCTGGTTTGGTCAATCACTGGCTCTGTTCCTGGCACAATCAGTTGCTCATCATCCTCAGAGCCGTCATCTAGCACACCTCTTAGACTCTGGACACCTGAGAAGGCAGGGGGCTACCCACAGCCATCACTTGCCTCAGAACTGAAAGGAAGCTACCTATGCACAAAAGGCGGTAGTGGGGAGGTCCTGTTTTGGATACAGGCCAGGGGCCCAATCCTCTCAATCCAGCCTTAGCCACTAATCACATTTCCTGAAAGGCTAGATGTTCTAGTCCATGGCTGGACAACTGCACCAGAAGGGGACAATTTTCAACCTTGCAACCTCCCTAAGCCATAGTGGTATACAGACGGCAACCATGAAGTGATGTCACATCACTTCTTGTGTCTGGTCTGGCCAATTTTTGGTTTTCTTTGTGGAATTCTGGAGTTGTATGCAAAAAAGATGCGGCAAACCACTGTGTTTGAGAACAGTCTTGGAGCCTTTGGGAAGAAAATGACTGCACTAGAAATGATGCTTTAAAATTTTGGGGGAATCTAGGAGTTAAGGGTGTCTTAAGGGCTGCAAAAAAGGAAGAGGAGGGTTGGAGGCAGCATATGATCCACAGGCTGCACTTTATCCAGTCCTGATCTATTCTATTTTGAACTACTTTATTAGTCAGCCAGAAACAGACAAGTCCATCTCTTGAAGTGTAACACCTAATGAGGAAGGACTATAACTCATTGGTATTGCTTACAGTTTCTGTTAAGGATGGAAAGGATATTTTTTTAAAAAATGATTGAAACGTGTTTCTCACATGTTGGGAAACCCTGATGAGCAGAATCCTGGACTGATCATTCATACACACACACATACACACACACACACACATACATACACACACTCACAAATATCTGGCATTTTCTGTGAAGGAAATAATATTGCTGAGATAATATTTCAGAAATATTACTTCAGAATATTATTTCCTGCTCAGAAAATGCTGTTCCCTGGGGAAAAAAGTCATTTTCTGCAGTCACCCACACACAAATGCACAATATTCAAATTTTGGATAGAATTAGTCCTGAACCCCACAGGAAGAATATTGCAAAGAACTTCTCTTTGCGTCCTCTGAAAACTAATTTAGTGAAGAATTTAATCCTTAGTTTACATACAGAAGAAGATGTGATTATTGATGTCTACAGTTAGAAGGAAATCTAGATAGCTACCGCCTTTCATAACCGGTAATACTTAGCTTCGTGAATACTAGCCTGTTCTGGTAAAAGGAGGCTTCCTATGTTTAGTTCACTGTTTGAGCACTTTATCATTCTTCTACATAAGAAAGAATTGCAGGGATTCACATATCTGGAGAAGGGAAAAGCCTGTACTTGGGGGACACAAGTAGAGCAGAGGTCAATTGCTTTCCCACCTATTACTACTAAGGCCCTTTCCTCAGCTTACCTTATTCCAGAGACATCGGGTGCGGGTCCCAGTGTTGTCTCTGCCAGGCAGGGAGCATGACAGGAGTACCCCCTTCCTCATCATCTGCCTCCATGAATGGAGGAGGCAAGATGGTGCTGCCCCTTCTTCCGCAGTACAGCTGCATACTGTCCCAGGCTGTCCTAGGGCCGGAAGCACAGCCATTCTGCTTCTGGGACCTCTGCACACCAGGTAAGTGCAGGTGGGTGGTGGGAGGATTTCGCGATCACTGTTCATTGACAGGCAAAACCCATCAATGATTTGCAGCACAATCATGCCACCCAAGGATAGGAGAAGGATGGGACCCAGACAACATCACACAGAATTGTAGTCTGGGTCCTGTCCTTCTCCCATCCCCAATGCAGGACAACAACATCCTGCAGAAAGGCTCAAGTCTCCTCCTCACTCTTGTTTAGTGGTCACAATTTAATGCCACTGAATTTTTGGAGTTGCATTGATCTGAGCAAAACTGTCATCACATAGTAATAAAAGAACTGTTAAGAGCAAAACAAAATTTGTGATGCAAATCTCTTGTCATTGCTGCAGAGGTGGAAGTCATTAAGTGAGCAAGGGTATTCAGACTAAAAATAGTGATGAAAAATGAAGCCAGAATAGACATATACAAGCACACGTGCATCGACACACACACACACACACACACACACACACACTAAAATAAACTCAATTGGAAATAATTATTGCATAAACCATTCCAAATAATTTCCTAATTATAGCTCTATTTTCAATCTCGCTTTCTTATGGACATTTATTACACGTTTTTGATGTGCTACTTGGAGGCATCCTGTCATTCTTCTGATCATTAAAGGGGTAGCCATCTAAGGATCTTTCCGCACTACGCTGTTACAGTGCTACTCAGTGTTATTTTCTCATAGGTAATATTTGTTAGAAAGATTTGAGATCCTATGTCTCTAATTCCCCAAACTGTCTTGTCCAGTATCTGTAACTTTTTTCCATATTCCCCAATCCAATCTGTATTCAGAGTTACTAACATACAGAGGTTGGGTTTTCTCAGGAATACAGTGCGCTCCTTCTTGCTGCTAGGCCTCATCTCCATAGCAACCAGTCTATTCTCTGGCTGAGAATTCTAAATGCCGCTCCCTAAACTGCAAACCCCAGGATTCCACAGAATCTTCTCAGGCAGCTAATCATAAGAGGTATTCACCTGACACAGCTGATCATATGAGTTCTTCGCCTGACACAGACAAACAAACATGCAAACTTTGACTTTTATATAGTAGATTATTCCACTTTCAATATCCTATGGAATCCTGGAGTTTGCAGGTTAGGGAGGGGCATTTAGAATTCTCAGTTAGAGAGCTCTTTGGCCTCAGTAAACTACAAACCCCAGAATTCCACAGGAAGTTGAAAGTTGAATAATAGAACTATAACAGTGTAGTGCAGAAAGGTCCTGGCCCTTTCCTCACCTTACTTTTTCATGGCATGGGGCATGGGGATTGCACAAGCAACCTCTTGCGAGAGGCTCTCACGTCCCCACTGCTTCGCCTCCGCAACCTCTACCTGCTGGCGAGTAGGCAGCATGAGGGCTCCTCCCCTTCCTTCTGCAGCACAGCCTGGGATTTTCCCAGGCTGTGCTGGGACAGGAAGCGTGGGCACCATGGCTCCACATGCATGGTAAGTGCACACGGGGCCCTCAAACAATGCACAATCGTGCACCATTTTCAGCTACAAGCTGAAAATGTAATACGGCGCGATTGGTGCCTGCCGGCCCTGGCAGCATTGTGCAATTGCGAGGATGTAATGTGGACTGCTCCTCGCAATTGCACGACGCTCCAGAGACCCTTTCACATGGCGAATGCCGTGCGAAAAAGGCCTCAATTGCAGAAAAACAACAAAGAGACCTGTGGCATCCTAAGAATGAACATACTTATTACAGCAGGAATGTTCATTGTCTAGTTCTAGTAACATCCCATTCAGGACAGAATACCCCCAGAAAGTTGCCCAATTAAACAGATTTGGTAGATTCCAACCGAAAATGCACAAGATTTCTTCAGAGAATGGTGTTCTTATATTGCATTCAAGTTGTTTTAATCTAATTTGTTTAAAATATCATTTATAGATATACTTTTCTTTCTCCAAATGTCAGGTCAAATCAGTTTTGCAGGGTTATTTAAACCAATTTATGCAAAAGCTGTAGGGTCAAAAAACAAAACAAAATAAGAAGTGGATACCATGGCAAGGTAGACATGCAATTCAAGATATTGGTTCTCCCTTTGGATGTAGGCTGTGATGAGTAGATGCCAAAGAAACCTGGATTGATGCACATTAAATGGTTACACAAAAGAGAAGATTTCACCAATCGCAGCTTATTGAATGAAGTGTTAAAAGAGCTCATTTGTCCATGGTTTCCATTACTTTATGTCCCTTGAACAGAGACTGAAGAATATCTTAAGCCCAGGGTGGCCTTTCAGATGTCTGTGGACTGTCATTCTCACAGTTGACTATGCTAGCTAGAGATGGTGCAAGTTGCAGTCCAATAACATCTTGTGGGCCGCAACTTGTCTTTGCCTAATCCTAACTTCTCTTTAGAGCAAAATGTATTGCCTGGTACGCTGATCAGTAGTTCTAAGATCATAAAGTGGACTTACAGCCTTGTAACTGAAATGGATTCACATTTACAGTTCTTAACAACCAAACCTACCTTGTTGGCCTGGCAGCATCCCAACCAAAAGGTTTGCAAGTTGTTGCAGATGGAGATGCTGGGAAATGACATCTGCTGTGCTCTCCCAGACATGAAGCATGTTGAGAACAGGCAGCTGGAGAGATCCCTCAGAGTCCTGCCGCAACTACTTTTCATAATGCACCCCATAATCAGGAGCACACTGCAAATGTCATTTCCTAGCACCCCAATCTGTAGTTGAGTAGAAACCCTTCAGCTGGAGTGCTGCCAAACTGAAAGGGTAGGTTTGGGGAGCATTACCAGACATTATCAGATCTCTGTCATTGTAGGTACATCTGATGATGCAGGCCATTCTGAAATACAAAAATTTAGCTTGCTCCATTGGATACAAAGGCCATTTCTACACTACACTGTTATAGTGCTATTATTCCACTTTCAGCATCCAGTGGAATTCTGGGGTTTGTAGTTCCCTGAGGCCAAGAGCTCTTTGGCTAAGAATTCTAAATGGCCCTCCCTAAACTACAAACCCCAGAATTCCACAGGATATTAAAAGTAGAATAATAGCACTATAACAGTGTAGTGTGGAAATGGCCAAAGTTATCTACCACAAGAGCTGATGGCAAAAACAGCTGATGACAAAATTGCTGTATGTTAAAGCCCATGCACTAGACTGCATTATACCTGGGTGGCCCCTTTCACACAGTGGTTTTAACTATGCCTCCTCTGAGTGCATGTCTGTGCATGAGTTTTTAGAAAGTGCCAGTGTTTGCAATTTGTAATGATATATTCATGGAGGTTTGGTTAATTCTGTCCCCCTCCCCACAGCTACTCCCACTTATCAGGGCAAGCAAGAGAAAGCACACATGAAGAAGCTTTGTTTCATCACAATTAAAGCAAAAGCGCTTCTTTTCATAATATGCTGCAGCCCAACTGTTGGTCATAATCTATTTCCAGGCACAAATCAATGTGCCAGGCAACAGCTATAGTGATCTATATAGCTTATGTCCAAACAAGCCTGAAAGACTTTGTCTCTCCATAGAAGCCTGCACTAGTTTTGAGATCTTTGGGGGAAGGATCTCTCTGACATACTACTAGCACAGGCACATTTCATGGGAATATGAGAGAGCCTTCTTGGAGGCTTCTCTCAGCCTGTGGAACTCTCCCCAACAGGAGGCTTGCCTGGTTCCTCTCCCTGCTCTCCTTCTACAGATAGAAAAAAAAATCTATCAGATAATCAAAAGACTATTCACTGGTGACTGCAGAAGAGAATTTGTTATGATTGCACAAATATATGGAATGCACAAATATAGGATGGGGGACACGTGCCTGGATAACAGTACATGTGAACGGGATCTAGGAGTCTTGGTAGATCACAAGCTGAACATGAGTCAGCAGTGTGATGAGGCAATCGAGAAAGCTAATGTGATTTTTGGTTGCATCAATAGGATTATGGTATCTAGATCAAGGGAGGTAATAGTACCACTCTATTCTACTTTGGTTAGACCTCATTTGGAATACTGTGTCCAGTTCTGGGCACCTCAATTCAAGAAGGATATCGACAAGCTGGAGCATGTCCAGAGGAGGGCAATCAAAATGGCGAAGGGTCTGGAAGCCATGCCCTATGAAGAGTGGCTTAGGGAGCTGAGTATGTTTAGCTTGCAGAAGAGAAGGTTAAGAGGGGACATGATAGCCATGTTTAAATATTTGAAGGGATGTCATGTCAAGGAGAGAGTGGGCTTGTTTTCCACTGCTCCAGAGACTAGGACAAGGAGCAATGGATTCAAGCTGCAAGAAAGGAGATTCCACCTGAACCTCAAGAAGAACTTCCTGACAGTCAGAGCTGTCCAGCAGTGGAATGTGCTGCCTCAGAGTGTGGTGGAGTCTCCTTCTTTGGAGGTTTTTAAGCAGAGGCTAGATGGCCATCTGTTGGGAGTGCTTTGATGTGTGTTCCTGCATGGCAGGAATTTGGACTGAATGGTCCCTGTGGTCTCTTCCAATTCTATGATTCTATGATTCAGATGGTTTTATATCATAGTTTCTTTAATGTTTTTAAATTGTTGTTTAATATAGGTATACCTTAGTTGAGAGCCAGCATAGTAAAGTGGTTTGAACATTAGACTATGACCTTTGAGACAAAGGTTTGTTTCCCTGCTTGGCCATGAAAATCCACTGGGTGACCTTGGGCACATCACATATGCTTAGCTCCCAGAAAACCCCAATATAGGTTCACTTTAGGGTCATCATAAATCAGAAACATCTTGAAGGCACACAACAACAACACCTTAGTTGACCAATCTTCTCCCAGCAGAGACACTTTTTTATGTTATCTTCTTTGCATGGATGTCTAGAATCACATTCTTTCCTAGTTGCAAAGATTTGAACACTTGTCAGCCATCAAAAAATAAAACCTCCCAGCAGCTTCAGCAAAAGGGATCCCACCTGCTAGGACTGAAGCTTTCTGAACCCATGTAACCCAATCTTCTGCTCTGTACATTGCTTTTGTTCTTCATGCAAAAGAATATCTGAAAATATTGATAAGACGGATGACCTGCTTGTTTCTTGAGTATAAAGAAAGCTTGATGTGAAGAATCCTAGACTAAAGAGAATCTTCATAATTTAGGACTTATCCTATGCAAAATTCACATGTAGTTATTTTGAACAGAAAACAGAATTTCTGCATAAGAAACTGCATTTATGTGTGTGTGAAAGATACTATTTATGTGCAGAAAGTATTATATATTATTTTCTATGCAGAAAATGCTGCTTCCTGCACAGAGTATGCTGTTTCCTACACAAAATGACCACATGCAGAAGAAAAATAGCAAAAAAAAAATACATTCCTATCCTCATGTGCTATCTTGATAGGAGTTGCTTAGCAGCAGCATCAGAAAGAATGCTGCAAGCCAGTGAAAGAAGGTGAGCTGGAGAAACATAGTGATGGTTTGCTGCAGCTGTGAGAGAAAAAAACACCATACCTTCACCAAGGAAGAACTTCTGCATTTCCTACCCAAGCAGCAGCACCAGGAGCCCATAGTCATGTCAATGGCAGCTCTAATCTCCTCACAAAGACAGCAGCTCCCAGTGTTATATTTCAACAATGCCTTGCAAGCACTGTTTACTGCCCACAAGGCTTCACACAAGAACACAGTTCTGCTGTAGTCGTGTGTGCCAAAACTGCCTCCAGCAGGCGAGTACAAACAAGCAGACAAACAGCAGCTGCCCCCAGAAGCCCGAATAAAGATGCAAGGAACATCAAAACAGTGGGAAAAGGGGGAAAGAGGGTACATCTGCCACAGCTACCACCCACAGCATGGCAAAAAAGCATGGATTTATTCGTTTATCCAACAAAATGGAAATGAAAAAAAAGGGTGGAAGCTGGCAGAAGAAAAAAGCCAACTGGCACAGACATTGGGGTTGGGACAATGAACTATGAAGACCATTTTAAATCAATCATAGAGAACTGAGTCCTCTGAGGAAAGCTGTAATGATCTTACTGTGGATGCACTGACACACACACAACACAGTGCCAGGGAGAATTTTTAAAAAGTGTTGAGCATTTGGGGTAGATGTTATGGGAATGCAACATATACCAGCTGACGATAAAACACAAAGCATTACATCTCTTTGTCCAGGTAAAGGTACAAAAAGATGAAGGCACCATGGAAACATTTTGTAACTTCCCATGGATGGTTTGAGAAATGGAAGAAAGATGTCAAAAATCATAGCATTTGTATAATGGGCAAACTGCTGATATCCAGGGAGCTGCAAAGTTATCTGTCCTGCTCAAAGTTGTAAGTGGAATAACAGGATACCTTCTAAACCTGATGCTCAGTACAGATAAAGCAGGGCTTTTTGCAGTGGCAGAGCATGGAGTCTGTAGAAGAGGGGTGGGAGGGGGCAGGGCTATGGCGTGGGGCTTGGCCACTGTGCATGGGGACATGGTCATGGGCTGTGGGGGCATAGCCACGGCATGCAAGGGTGTGGCCAGGGCTCGCAGGGACGTGGCTATGGGCTGGGACACCCCAGAAACATTGCCGCATCGGGCGAACGGCCCCATCGCCCCCCCACCCCACACAACTGGCTTTTTGAAGAATTTGCACACAAAAATCATTGTCACCCAAGAGGAGAACAGAACTACAGGATTCAAGACAGTCAAGGACTATTAGACCTTGCAATGTTTCAGGAGATCTTAACCCAGTTGGGTTAACTGAAAGGTCTGATTGAGAAACAAGTGGCACAAGAGAACGCACACAGCCATTAAGACATTTTCTTAAAGAGAATGGCAACAACAACAACCTGACTGTTTAAGTGAGATTACACATGCCTTAAATAAATTGTTGTGACCTAAAATGAAGGAACCAGATCCTGTCTGATCTTGGAAGCTAAGTAGGATCAGCTCTGGTTAGTACCTATATGGGAGACTGCCAATGAATACCCAGTGCTGTAGGCTATATTTCAGAGGAAGGAACTTGCAAAACCATTTCTGAGTATTCCTTGCCTAAGAAAACCATATGAAATTCATTTTCATATTTCTTCATTGAAATATTATTTTCCATGCAGAAAAGGCTGTTTCATTCACAGAAAATTTTATTTGTTTATTTATTTGCAGAATAAGACTTGAATGGTGAATAGTCTTTAAAAATTACATGGTTTCCAAAACTTTCTCAAAGTGGGAAGAAAATTGCTGAAATTACTCAGTGTGGTGAAGGGGTTTGAGTATTAGACTAGGACACTGGGAGACCAGAGTTCAAATCCCCATTTGGATATGGAAACCCACTGGGTGACCTTGGGCAAGTCAGCCTCTCTCATGCCATTTTTGCACGGCGTTTCTTAAGCGAAACGGCCTCTTGAGCATTGCGTAAATGTGAGGAGCGGTCTGCATGATGCACTCACATTTACGCGACGCTCAAAAGCATGACGCGCAGTGCATACGCATCTTTTTATTTTCAGCTTTTAGCCGAAAATGGTGCATGCCTGCGCACCAGTCAGGGGCCTGAGGTGAACTTACCTGGCCTGCGGAGCTGCTGGAGCCGGACCGGTCGCGCTTCCTCTCCTCAGTGCAGCCTACAACTCCCAGGCTGCACTGTGGAAGGAAGGGGCGGGGTGAGGGCGGAGCACTTGCGTGACCAGGAAGCTGCTGCGGAGCCCAAGCAGCAGGGACACGAAAGCCTTCCTCCGAAGGCTTCTCACGTGAGCGCCGCCCCTCACCTCCGCGAAAAGGTAAGGTGCGAAAAGGGCCTCAGTCTCAGAGGGAGGCCATGAAAATCCTCCTCTGAAAAAATCTTGCCAAGAAAACACTTTAAAAGGTTTACCTTAGGGTCTCTGTAAGTTGGAAATGACTTGAAAGTGCACAATAACAATCTTTGAGAAGAAACTGAGTGAAGAATTACATCCATATGCCAGATGTTTCCCTGATCCTGCATGTTCACATTGAAGCATGAGATGCCTATACAAAGCGGCTTTGGAGCTTTAAAATAAGTTGTTGGGGGGGTGCTCTGTTGAAAGGATGGGAATATCAACCTCAACAGCACCAGAAAAATCAGGTCCACAGGGGTAAGAAACACATATATGTATGGGTGTCCCAACGTGAACTCCAGTCACTGTGTTGTAGAAGAAAACAGGCAAGGCAGACATTCCTAGAAACATTTAGAAGAAGCTTTCAAGTGCTGTGTAAAAGGTTCAAATTGTTTGGATTTTTTTACATTTTTGAGGCTTATTTGACCTCATTGTTTTATTTCACAATATGTGTGTATCAGTACTTTGAAATAAAAAAGTTTGCTCAAGCAAACTGGTCTTCTTTTTTATAGAGTTGGAACCTCTCTCTATTCTTTCCATGCTCTTTCCTCCTCTAGTACCAAATTTTCTGCAAAAGCAGTAATGCCCAGGAACACATTTGCTTCTTTAATGGCAGCATACCTGTAAAGAATTCCTGTAACGCCTTTGAGACTGACAGACAGTCAGGAATTTCTAGCATAAGTTTTCATGGACTCCAGTCCATTTCATCTTTCAGGGTTAGGTTGCAGCAGGGTGTTTGCAGTAAATGCTGCAATTAAGCTTGAGCTGAGAAAGAATGGGTTTCTTCCCAAGTTGATTCTACTGTAGCTGTGTGTGCCTCCCTAAAACTACAAACTCCAGAATTCCACATGATGTTGAAACTGGAATAATAACACTATAACAGTGTAGTGCAGAAATGGCCAGAGATGGAATGGCTAAGGCCATCTCCACCATATTAAAGAAGTACAAATTGAAAGTTCGGCCACCAAAATCAAATCATGAGAAAAGTGGAAGCTGAGAAAGAGGGGAAAAATCATCCCTGGATGAATTGTGGAAGATTTCAAGTAGTCTTAAGAGATTCAGGATGTTTTTGTTTGCTTGTGCAAGGCTCACCTGACCTGGTTGTTTCATTTGACATGTAGATATTCTTAGTTTTGGTTTAAAAGTTTGCAGGAATATGTTGAACTGATTTTCTGTAGTGTAGAGACCAGTTCCTATTCTTTTTGATGTCATTCCTGCCTCTGCTACACATTTTCTGGGAAGGTAATGCTCAAGAACACATCTGCTTTGTTAACTGAAGTATATCTCTGCTTGGCTCAGTGAATTTTTTTTAGCTGTTTCCCTTGCTATTTGTGAGGATCCAGACCACGTGACATGACATCTCAGAAGAAAGGTAACATTATCCAGATTATGTTATGGTTTATCCCCAGTAAATTATAAAGAACTATGTGCCACTGATGTCATTTGAAATTACAAATGTCAGTCTCAGGTAATAAGGATACCCTGTCTACCTGTCCAGGATTTTAAGTTGGACCTCATTTCCATATTTCTTAATCTAAAATGTGTTAAAATGGAAGTAGAAAAGGCAGAGAGTTTGCCAAGTTGTTGCTGCTGTTTTCTTCTCCCTCCCCACAATGTGAGTAATCCTATGTGGAATATTTTCTGGCTCAAGTAGTCTTGCTAATAAACCAGCTGTCCTGTAAAAAAGTCCTTGAGGCCTAATATGCAAATATTGATAGTTCTGATGATCACTGAACCCTGGTTTTTTCTAATAACATCTACCTTCATTAACTTCTATTATCTCTGTACAAAATCAGGTTTTGGCGATGAAATCAGATGTGCGGAATGCAATACGTATCAAGGGTTTAATGGCCTGCCTTTTAATAAATTGAATGTGATCTTTTTTAAAAAAAAATACTGCAATGATTCTTGAATAGGGACAGAAGATAATAGAACTATGGCAATAGAACATTTCATGATCATTTCCAGCCATTGAAACCTAATGCACTGGCTAATTGGTCCCTTGAAGCATACCCACCTAATCTCTGGTGCATGATTAGAACATCGAGTCATCAATATCCCTAGACTAGTTCACTAGCCATGGAAGTAAGAAAAGGGCAGATCTAACTGTGATATGATAGATGCCTTTGAAACTAGGAAAACAAATGACAGCATCATAGAACAGGAATTGTCGAAACAGCCCTACTTCTCTGTTTGAACACTGCATTGCATTGGCATTTAGAACACACCGCTTAACTCCCAACTGGTAGATTTACAGCTAGGAAACAGTGAATGGATGGAATTCAAAAAGGCAATTCTTGAGTGTTCTCCAGCTGCTGTCTCTTCTTCAGCTGTCAAATCCATTTCACCTCTCAGTCTTTTGTTCAGCAGTTAGAATTATGTTTTAGTATGGCAATATATTTGTCCTCTCATTTCCCCTCTCCTCCATTGGATGATAATCTCTATGTATGTTTTTCTTTACCCAAGTAAAATGATTATGAACAAGTAATTGAAAGTAATTGAAAAGCCTGACCCTCACTTTGCAGTGTAAGTTTGCTGCCACCTATAGATGGATTTTCTAGCTTGCAAGCACAATCTGTACAGGGACAAACTGCAGAAAGAAATTAAAGGACTTTTTTTTCAGAAGGCATATGTTAAATTCAAGTTAAGCATCCTGTGCAAACTATAATAAGAGTTCAATGTTTTCTGCTAGCTGTGAACAGTCTTTGCTTCTTGTTAGATACATCTGCTATTTGAGTGACCCTGAATGATGATGATGGTGATGATGATTTATAATTAAATGATCAAGGCAGACATACTGCTGCATATGTGGGAGAAGTTAATTTTTGGAAATCTCCTCCTGTTTGGAAAGCAGATGCTACTGTGAAGGGTCAAAATGGCAGATACTAATTTGGCTTTGCTCAAAGTTATACATCTTATATACAGAACTTAAATCATATTCTGAACTTTCCAGACTGTGCTGTGTGGTAGTGATAAGGCCCTGTCAAGGGTCAGATTGGATTCAGGATCAAATGAAGCAAGATGTTCTTAAGAAATGAGGCAGGAGGGTGGGAAGTGTTAGCTTTTTTCCCCTGTTGCATTCCATGACAGGGCATATGGAGACTACACTCTTGCTTCTTTCTGTAGAAAAGTATACTCAAGGTGTGTGTGTGTGTGTGTCTGTTTCTACCACAAGTGCAAATAAAAACCACAATGTTCCTATATCGGAGTGTCACAAATTTTGGCGGTGACCTTGAGAATTTGTCTATCTACTTTGTTTAGATTCAGACTCTGGCTGGTACCAATGACTTGCAATGGGGTAATTAAATTTATTCGGCCAAGGGGGTGAGTTCTGGTTTGGGATTCAGGGACTCAGTGGCCACATTCCAAGGACATACGGGGCCAAATGAGGAGGTCCAAAGTTACACTGGGCACAGCTGGATAAATATGGGTGTGCTGTTGTTATTGTTGTTGTTGCTGCTGCTGCTCGCAACTTCAAGTCAACTTCAACTAACTGCGACCTCTAAGACCGCCAGTCATTAATGGCCTGTGGCTGCAGAGCCGTGGCTTCCTTGATTGAGTCAACAGATCTGTCCCTTTTTTCCCTACAGCCTTCCACTTTACCAAGCATTATCATCTTTTTCAATAAATCACATGAGCTCATGCTATGCCCAAAGAACAATAGCCTTAGTTTAGTCATCTTCACTTCTAGTGACAATTCAGGTTTGCTTTGCTTTTGGACCCAGTTGTTTGTCTTTTGGCAGTCCATGACACCTGTAGAACTCTCCTCCAGCATCACATTTCAAATGAGTTGATTTTCTTCTTGTCCACTTGCTTCAGTGTCCAGCTTTCACAACTATACAAAGAAATAGTGACTGTGGCTAGGTGTTAATATTTAACAATATGAAGATTTTCCCATTAAGCATAAAGTGTCCACAAAATTTGCAACTCTGCTTGCAAAATGCCTGCAAGGGGTGCAGTTTAGTTCTCTACAGCGTCCTCTAAAGACTAGATATCTTTAAAAATCCAGATGGAATAGAAATCTATCAATGTCACAAAGAAACTCATCCAGGTGCACATAGACATTTTTATTTTTTATTTTTATTTATTTAATATTTATTTAATTTACATCCCACTTTTCTCCCAACATGGAACCCAAGGTGGCTCACAATATAGATCTAAAGTGGAGCTAAACACCTGACAATAGAAGACAAAATACAGTAGCCCCTCCATGTTTTCAAGGGTTAGGGGCACAGAACCCTTGCAAAAGTGAAAAAAAACCCCACAAATAACTCCCACCCGTTATTCCCCTCCCATTCCCCTCCAGAGCTTCCCACTCTCATTCCTTTGCTGCTGGCCCCAGCATTGCTGGGGAGTAAAAAAGACAACCTAAAAACTTTACCAGTACTTTCCCCTCAGACAGAGAAGAGGGGACTTTTGGAGTTCTAATTCCTTTCGTCAGCCATCTTGAGAAAGGAAGAGAGTAGGAGCAAAGAGAGCAGGTGAACAAAAAGTAACCAATACGGAGCAGAATGTGCAACCACATAGCAGAGTGGCTATGTCTTCAGCAATGAGAGGGGGCTTTGCTCACCCAAAAGGAAAAAATGGCCATTTTAAACACAATCCTTACAAGCTTGGAGTGAGGAATGCAAAGGATTGGAGGAGGAAAATGGGGGAAGGAGGCAAGCATGTGCCTTGAGAATAATCAAATTCACAAAGGTCAAACCCACAGATGTGTAAGGAGGAGTGTATAATGAAACCAGTGTGGTATAGTGGTTTGAGCACTAGCTGTTTGAATCCCCACTCAACCACAGAAACCCACTGTGATATTTTCAGCAAATTGTACTCTGTCAGCCACAGAGGAAGGCAAACGCAAACCTCCTGTGATAGATTATAGCTCTGACCAAACCAGACTGCAAACATCCCAATCGGTTGAAATACAAGTGGAGGCAGAGTTGCCCCAGCCAGCTCCAGAGGGAGAGGGAACCAGCAATGATTTGGAGAAATTACAGTCACCTGTGCCCCTCGGCCTTCAATCACAGAGGCGGCTGAAACGGGCAGCTCAGAGGGAAGCTGCATTGGCTAGAATAAGGAAACAATGACAAGTAACATCTGTTTTCAGTCTGTCAGCATGGCTTGCTGTTTGCTTATAGCAAATTACTATGCAAGCCTCTTGACCCTTGTGCTCTGACCCCCTCAACCCCTCTGAATTTTTGGCTTCCTGGACCTTTTGGATTAGACCTTGACTCGACTCGGCTCAGCATTTCCATCAGTTGTTTGTGTTAGACATTCCCCACTACCTCTTCTTCCTTCTAGGGCAAGTACCTTTGCCTCCTCTTCTTTGCTGGTGGAGAGGCACAGGCAGGGAGTTGGATTCTGACACCTCCTCTGGACAAATCTGGCCAAGAAAACCCTGTGGTAGGTTCACTATAGGGTTTCCATAAGTCAGAAACAACCCAATGCAGACAACAACAAAAAATAAAACACTAATTTAAAAGAGAATATAAATAATTTAAAAGAATGAGAATGAGAATAGTACAGTGCACATAATGCCATCAAAAGGCCCTTCTGCACAATCAGTTAATAGCCAAATGCCTGCTAATACATACATACATACATACATACATACATATATAATTTACCTGCCAGCAGAAGGCGAGCAGGAGGGGCATCAACCTACCCTCCAGTAGAGGAAAATTCTACCAGACAGTAGGTTTCTTGAGTGCATCAATATTGGTGTATTGCATGCATCTGAAAAAGTGGGCTGCAGTCTGTCCTATCTCAGTCCCAGCACAACTGATAAAACAAACAAAACAAACTGAATAACTCCCAGCTTGTTACTTATTTCCAGGCCGTAAGCACAAAGTCATAAATAAAGTCCAACATAAACAAAGTCCCACAGGGTCTCATGGCAAGGAAGTGTCCAAGGTTAATCCAAGCATTCGTCAAGGCATCCAACAAGGTAGAAGGTCAGATAGGCTCTGACAACTCCTGGAAGGGAAGGACACCAGCTAAATAAACCCAAAGCCTAGCGCAGCTGTGCCTTGATTGTTTGTTGCCAGCTATAAATTCTGAGAGAGCGATGCTGGGTCTCTCTTTGCTGCCTGTGCTGTGTGAAGCTGGGTCTAGGTAACTGTTCTTTTGTATCTGAAGAGGCAGGACTTTGTGTTAGAACTGGCACCGCCCTCTGTTCTGTTTCTGGCACTGTAACCTCCCCCTGTACAGCAAGTGCTGGCATGCCACCTGGTTGAGTCTCTGGTGTGCCCCTGCTTCAGACTCTGAGTCAAAGTCCATGCTCTGGGAGCAGGACATGATGTAGTCCATGAAAGCTGGTGCTGAAACAAACTGATCTGTCTTAAAAGTTCCACAAGACTCCTTTTCCCTTTGAAATACCTTGTTATCTCTGCTCATAGATTAGAAATACCAGTCCAAAACAACTATGGCCAAAGACTCCCTTTTATTGGTTTATAAACTGAGTAACCCTATGTCCTACTTTACAGGGAAAAGTAAAGTAAAGACATCGTTTGCATATTTTACACAAATCTCTCTTCTTCTTGGAGGTAATGGATTATTCTTTTCCTCTTCCTCCTCCTCCCCTCCTCCTCCTCCTGGCAATGAATACACAATCACTAGCAATAGAACAATCATAGGGCAGGGATAGAAAGGAGTGAAAAGGCTCCTGGAGAAGGGAAATAGAGAGATAGAAACCCTCAAAACAGTAGTAAGTTGGGAAGTAAGTCCTTTCAAAAGAGCGTGAGGGAGCAGGAGGAATCACTTTGTGGAGGCTGTTATGAAGCAACCATTGTTTAGGGTCAGGTTGGGGTTTCTAATCATCATCATCAACACCACCACTCATTTTTTGTTTGAACTAAAAGGCAGAACTCATTCATCACCCCACTAACATGGGTGGGGGGCTTGTGTGCTAAAGCAAGATCCAAGTATAGTCAAGATGACAAAATTTCTTGAAGAAGAAGAAAATACAGAGCAAAAGAGACTGCAACAGTATGATGTTGCCTGAGCCTACTGGGATGGGCAAGACTCTGCCCCCTCCTTGCTGAGTTAGTTGAGTGCAAACAACTTTTGCATTTTGAACTCAATTTGCAGCAACTAAAGCAAGCCAGGACACAAGGCAGAAAGTGGGGAGAGGAGAGAGAAATGGAGACACTTTAAAAGCTACTGAAAAAGTGGGAAGACAGAAGACTACTCAGGACTGTCCTTGCCAAATCAGGACATGTAGAAGTTATGTCTCAGTACAGAACAGGGGATTTCAAGAAGCTCATAGTCTCAGGAAAGAGCTGGGGGACCGAGGACCAAAGCTAGAGAGACTGCCCCCAATTGGTCACAGGGGAGGGTTACAGTGCATGAGAGGCCAGCTACCTGAGGGAGGACTTCCTGACTGAAAGGTCTGGCAGTTAGGTATAAGGAGTAAGCCCAAGAAAGGACCTTATCTGCAGCCATTAAAATCAGGACAGCTATACCTAAGCTGATGATTAAAAATACACCTACAAGGGCTGAAGCTGGTACCACATTATGAGTCTTTACTGGCCCACCCCACAAGAGTAACATTTAGGGCCTGACCTGCCTTATCTGGTCCTTAGGCAAGGGCCAGCTCTGTGATCCCTCACTAATCTGAAAGGATCAGGCCTGCTAGTTCTCACTAAGGCCTTTTCCACACCGGGCAAGAGAATCGCCCCGCGCCGCTACTCACCGGACCTTTCGTCTCCCCGGTCAGGTCCACGGCGCTCCGGAGTAGTGCGTGTTCGTCAATACACACTGCTCCGGTGTCCCAAATGGCGGCTTCTGGTTGGTCGAGGGTCTCGACCAACCGCTGAAGCTCGCCAGCCTAAAGCCCGCCCCCGGGCAGATCGCAGGCTCGCATTGGTGCAAGCCTGCGAATCTGCATAAGGGAGCAGGTTTGCAGTGGCGCGCTGAGTGCTTTTGAAAGACCGGAAAAATCAGGTCTTTCAAAAGTACGCTGGAGGACCACTTGGGGTTGTTCCGGACCAGACTGAGGTACGGATCTACCTTAAATAGGTCCGACCCAGTCCAGTCCGAGGTGCAGACCTCCTCCTTGGAGGACGGACTGCACCGTTTCAAAAACCCCATTTGGAAAAGGCCTAAGTCCAAATTCTTGGTCCTGAAACAACATACCAAAGCAGCTTACCTAACCCAAGGGCCAAATCCAAATGGTCACTGACCAGAAGAACAGATGTGATCTGTATGAATCCTGGAATAACTTACCATCAAGAACAACGTGGTCCAAAGTAAAAACTCTTGATCTGAGAGCCAGATCCTGAGACAATAATCCATCAGTCTCTGGCCACTCCATTCCTGAGATGTCCTGGAAGGTAACCAGATGGCCATATTTGCCACAGTGTGGATCCTTTAACTGAGGTGCAGCTCCCACTGTGGAGCAAAGGAGAGTGGGCCCAAAGAGAGTGAACCCAGCATTTTGTCTATGTCCTAAGAAGTCCAATAAAAAGTGCTAGCAGTCACTTGGAGATCTGCCTTTGTGATGTAAGTAGATGGCTGTGGCATGCAACTCCCTGGGAAGGAAGGAGCAGGACAACATGGTTCATCATATGGAATGGTGGCTGCTTACAAAAGAAATCTTTTTCTTTTCTTATAAGAGGATGAAACACATGCATGGTAAATAAATGTGGCTACACTGTAGATGGCTACTGGCAAGGATGTAAAAGGATTTTCTTTCAAAGCACCCTAGGGCCAAAATGTGCAGCATCCACCACGTAGATGTTCTGTAGTTTATGAACATAGCTGACACAATGAATTTCATAGCTGCATACATGTGGCTGGCTTTTCCCTGAGAGCTGTCATAAAATGACAGATTTCCCACCTTGTCAGAAGGTTATGCACATTTCTAATTCAGAAGTATAAAATGTATTGTATCCTGTTGATACAGATACCCAAATGTCTTGAGTTTGGTGAGATGAGAAGGAAAGGAGGGGTGCTTATTTTAGAAAGAGAACCAGAGAGGTGAGAAAGATTTCAGGAAAGTAAAGCTGAAAAAGCGGGAGGTGGGTGGGTAGAAGGCTCTTTTGAAAACATACACTGACACATGGGAGATGGGACATGGAGGGAACAGGGATGATGCTTATGTAAGAGTGAAAACCAAACAGTTGAGAAAACAAGGAAGGGAAAAGACATAGACGCACATGTACTTCTCTGAGCCTCTTCACATCTGGACAAACAGCATTCTGGGCAGGTTATGCAAACACTCTTTGAAAATGGAGAACAATCTTCCCAGATGCTGCCAGGTGAGTGGCCATTCATGGTTAAGGTTAAGGGAGGACATGATAGCCATGTTTAAATATCTGAAGGGATGTCATGTTGAGGAGGGAGCGGGCTTGTTTGCACTGGTCCAGAGACTGGGACAAGGAGCAGTGGATTCAAGCTGCAGGAAAAGAACTTCCTGACGGTCAGAGCTGTTTGGCAGTGGAATGTGCTGACTCAGAGACTGGTGGAGTCTCCTTTTTTGGAGGTTTTTAAGCAGAGGCTGGATGGCCATCTGTTGGGAGTGCTTTGATATGTGTTCCTGCATGGCAGGGGGGGCGGGCAGGTGGGTTGGATTGAATGGCCCCTGTGGTCTCTTCCAACTCTATGATTCTATGATTCTAGGTCCTGGTGAGTCAACTGAACTCACACAAAAAGCAGCAGTGGGCTCCAAAGTTTAGAGTCAGTCAGTGAGTCACTTCACACAGTGCTTTCCTCCAAGAGGGGGTGGAAAAGGTCTGCCACTATACAAAGAAAGAAAAGGTTGCTCTCTAAGTGTTGAGCTAACATGCAGATATACACATATAAATGCACACATTTTATGTTCTTTGCACACAAGGTACCATACATTTCCATGCCATATACACATTGATCCAGCAGCATTCTGGTGCACAAAATTAAATGCGTACTCCCTCAGGAGAGGGGACTGAGACTACCTAAGAACAGATACATGGAATGAGGTATTTCTTGCTATTTCCTTGCTTATAAACAGAGCAGATACTATTAGTCAGAATAGCTTTATGCTGCTACAGGTTGCATCTGAATTCCCAATTGCTGTAGAAGAGGGGAGGGGATTCTACTTGCTTTGTAGAGGCTTTGGGTTGGCCACTCTATGAAACAGCAGACTGAACTAAATAAACTTTTGATCTGACCCAGTAGGTCTCTTCTGATGCTCTTATAGCCTCTGCCCTTGTGACTAAACCTTGGCTTTTACACATTTTTGAGCAGTTAAAGGCAGCCACCTGCCTATGTGGCCTTTTCATCTCTCTTGGAGTTTCATACATCTTGATGCCCAGGGTCAAACTGGTTTCACCGGCACTGAGCAATATATCCAATGCACTGTTCTTCCTTCCTTCAGCACTAAAGATCCATCTGGGTCTCTGTAGAAAAGCTTTAAGACTGGGTCTGTCTTGCTTCCAGCCCCTTTCCATATATTTTAATACTTATTGGAAAAGAAAAATAGCCACAAACCAGATGCAAATCAATTGAGGGATGCCTATAAACTATCATTTTATGTTCAATTTTACTGCATACAAATAAGCAAAAATTCAGAGAAGCAGCTTGTCCCTGAATGACAACCAATTCTCTTCCCACTCCCCAGTCAATTATTTCCCCTGAATAATAGCTACAAGCTGGGGGTTAATAGATGTATAGGAACAGAGTACCTGAGACAATTGGTTCCTATGGCAACAACTTCATCCTCCCCACCCTTTCTTTCACCTTCACTAGATAGATACATGGATGAAATAACACACAAGCTTAAAAGTCTTTCGATACAATTCTGAAAAGTCAGGCTCCTTAAATAAGACATGAAAAGACAATAGATAACCAGAATTATTTCAGTATTAATGTACATCCTGGAAGTAGCCTAGCTTAAGAAAGTTTGGCTTTAAGACCATATGGAAATCTGGAGTCTGGAATATTTCACAGACATGAGATGCTATGAGCAAGTGCTGTTGATTACCTAAAAAGCTTCAGCATCCAAAGACCAAATCATAATCGATTTTTTGTGTGAGTGTGACTTGGCCTTGTTTCTGGCATGGGCAGCCCCAGCCAGTGTGGAGCAATGGCACAAAGAGAAGGGGGTTAACCCTTTTATGTACAGCACAGTCCCATTTAGAATCACACACAGGCCATTTCCACACAACGATGCTCTTTCACATCATCGTGCTGCAATCCTGGGTCTGGAAGGGACCACATCAGCAACACTTCCCTCCACACCTGCCCGCCCCATGAGGAAGGGAGCACAATGGCACCACCTCTTCCATCCGCAGCACAGCTGGACACTTTCCATTGTTGCATTATGAAAGGAAACATCACCATTGTGCTTCCGCGGCTTCCCCACGACTGGGAGCAACAGGAGCGACACATGATCACAGGCACAAATTATATGCATGCATGGGAGTGTTTTGTTCTTGATCTATGCTGAAATTTGCATTGTTCATCTTTACATCTTGGGTATATAAAACCTGTTCTAAGAATATATATTTATATCTCTGTATGGAGGGGAAAACTGAGGAGGGGAAAGGATAGTTATAAATGTTGAAAAAAGATTGGGTGGGGGTAAGGAAGAGAAAAAATGCACAATTTTTTTTCCCTCAAAAACAGCATGATTATTTTACTGCAAACCGTGGACCTTTTTCCCCATGTGTAAATCTACATGGATAATTTGAGTTAGAGAAATAAGAACTCCATTTAAAAGCTCACACCTCTTCCCCTGAATAAGCTATGCCCTAGATAAGCAAGATTTTGGTATAAGGCACTGAAAAGCCACAATCACATTAAGCTCAGTGAGAGCACAGACGGTCATTCTCGAATAAAGCCTACAATTGCAAGGTACTTCTCATAGTTGCTCTGTGAATCCTCATCCCAAACAAATCAATTTAAAAACCATTTTCCCCTCCTGTATGAGTACCACAGATTTTCTCTCTTCCAAAAAAAGCAGGTGGCTTTACTGAAGACACGAAGGCAACTCAAATGGAAAAGGAGAAGCATTTTTATGGGAGTAGCAAATGAGACTGAAGTGAGATATTTTAATATAGGATTTCATGGTATTTCTCCATATCTGAAATGTTCACAGAAATGTAAAAACAGATAACCCTGAGCCCTTCCTTTCCTCTTTGTTGGCCTTGAGGATTATTTTTGTTCTGGGTTTCTCCTCTTAAATTGCAATTCTGTACAAAGAGGCAAGCTGTGTGTGTGTGTGTGTGTGTGTGTGTGTGTGTGGTTGCACCCTGTCCTTCATAAACGGGGAAGATAGCACTTTTGTGCAGATGTTTTCTGCACAAATAATTTGTTCACAAGCCTTAATTTAAAAATACACATCCTTGGCTCATTTTTGTGACTGAGGCACAGACTCTTGCAGAGGCTGGTAATTTTTTGACAGGTTGGCTTGGTGTGTCGGTTTCTCTTTGAGACTGAGAAATTTTGTAAATGATTTGCACATCCCTAATTCTACTGGGTATTTTCAATAAAGACAAGCCTTCCCCTGCCTCATATGTGCCTCTTGATATGATGAGCTATTCATCAGTGTTGAGACATTTTCACTCAACAAGCTCAATGTGGACTGCCCACCAGGTATGGCAGCCTCCCAGAGGGATGATAAATTATCATGATTTCCTACCTGTCTGGAATTGGGGGGGGGGGGGAGGAAGGGTTGCCAGGTCTCGAATAATCTATCGATATGGCCACATTCAACCTAGATCACAAGTTATGCAGACATCCAACCAAGGAGCTGTTCACCCAGCACAAAACTGGCACAATGCATAATGACATGGCATTTTCCCTGACAACAGTGGAAGAGTTTTCAGGAGCAATGCTATGTTAGATAGGTTTTATTCTTAAGAAGAACAGTTTACCATGGCTTATACCCCTAGAGAGCCAGGATCATAGGCTGATATCCAAATCCTTACGTAACTAGCCCTAATTGTTTTGAATAGGAGTAGAGGCTTCAACATCATTGTGACTGATAAAATAGTAAGGGTTTTTTCAATAGTCATTAAAAGCCCTATGAAATATCCTCTTGGCACAATGAAAAGCTTTAAAAATCTAGTCCTTGGCAAATGATGTGATTTTGTTTCACAACATGCTAAGATTCAAATATTAAGTTAAGTGGCCTGTGTGGATACCAAAAAAATAAAATAACATTGGTTATCATAGAATAAATTTCTTCTTTGTCTCTCTTGACACATAAAACAAAGAGAAGGGAGTTGTATTTTCCTATCCGTCACTACTCTCTGAAACAATAACCCATTAGCAATGTAGCTTGCTGTAAATGGATTGCAAAGCTGTCTCTCCCGTGAATTATAGCAGTCTTTCAAGTAGTAAGAAGCAAAGTTGCAGCAATTTTCCATGTCTTTAATTTTACTGTCATAAAGGTATAGAAGAGCTGTGTTCTGGAACTGATGGATTTGAAGCAGAGAAAAATTAAATTTCGCATATTAATAGGTGAAAACGGGCTTTGGTAATATAATTTTAATCTAATTATTAGCTCAGTGAGAAGGGCTCCATGAATTGTAGATTTTACATGACAGGGCATCATCCCATTAAAGATGTACAGGTTGGCCACAATGCAGCCAAATGTAAGAACGTTTACAGTCCATTGACTCCAGTGGAAGAGATCTTAAGCTCCTGCTTGACTCTACCATTAGAATGCCTGACACTTAGCACTTAAAGGGATAATAATCTAATGCACAGGTGACTGGAAGATATGGGGGAAAACATGTGGGCCTCTATTCTTGCTGGGCATCAACTCCCATAAGCCACTGCCAGAAGTGAAAGATGCTGGAAGATGAAGTCCAACAATATTTGGAGTACTATTTATTCCCTATGCTCCAAGAAGAAGGGAAATGCGACAAATAATGCAAAATAATTTAAAAAAACTAATGAAAACGGACAAAAACTCATATAACTTTGCCCAAAAGTAGGGGAAAATGTTTAAAATGATTCATTATTGAGTGCAAGAATGTATAGACTGTTGGGGAATTGAGAGATTTTTAGCAATAAGTCTCCTAATCAGCAAAGTATTTTGTAACACACAGACAGAAGCTGAACAAATCACCAGTCTCACTTCAGCATCTCCACCCCAGTCACATTTAATCTAGCTCAAAATAAACACAAACAGTTTGGTTAAAAATTTGAAAAGTTTACTCACAAAATCTTGTGTATAGTTTACACAGGTTCAAATTCTTGAAAAAAAAGGTAAGAAGAAATTAAGAACTCACGTGCTTACAGGAAAACATGCTTACCAGAAAATAGAAGACCACATGCTTGCAGGGAAGCTGAAGAACAAAAGAGAAGAGAAAGAGAACATGCAAGGGGAAGTGGGTGTTGACCAAACAACAGGAAGTTTACCCTAGGCAGTCCTGTCTATGCCTACAATAAACATGCAAACTAACTAGCCAGTTAATTAAGCATGCAAAGGTTGCCACTCCCAACATAGACAATGATTTGCATTGTCAACTCAAACTGGACAAGGTCTCACTTTATGTGGATGCCCCCTGATGAACATCTGAGCAGTGCTGTACATTTTTATTTTTCTTGCTTTTGCGAGCTATTTTTTGTTTGTTTGTTTAAAATGAAATAGTTTCTAAAAGATCTCCTGGTATCCTTTCTTTTGAGGCCTTGTGACACTGCAATTATAGTGCTAAACTGCACCTTGAATGGCATGGAAACATTGTACAGACTCCTGGAGTCTGTAATTTGGTGAACTGTGGATCGCTGTAGTTGAAAATTCTGAATACCCTCTCTAAACAGTAAAGGCCAGGATTCCATGGGACAGAACCATAGTAGTTAATGTGGAATCATGATACGGTTACTATATTGTGTGAAAGACCCCTTGGTGGTTGAACATTTTTCAAATGAGATGTCATAACGAGTTAACCTCTTTCATTGACATTCCTACCCTTCTCAATATCTTCAAGAACGAACAGAATGAATGCATTAAAGACTAGAAAAAATGTGAGTATTCCTTATATCCCTACTCTGTACTACTTGCTCCTCTTTCTCCTCAGCAGTTAAGGAACGCCACAAAAACTTTAGAGAAAAGCAGCTATAACCACATCATAAACTTTCAAAAAGGAAGACTAACATTTAGTCTGCTCCTCAAATTCCATGATCCTTCCTGAATCAACATGAAGTCTGGGTAGGGGGAAAAAACTTTTTAAAAAAACACAGACACAAATCTCCACTTTCTCCATTGAATACAAGAATGATCCCTTTAAAATGTATTTTCTTCCTAACAAGCTGTTAACTGGTATTCTGCACAGAGTTAAATGAAATATTTATTTGACAGCCAACCACTGAAATGAAGAAAACAAACTCTTCACGAATGTCCTTGGAAGCTCTTCAGACTTGTAGGGTACACATTTTCGTTTCACTTAATGCTCTCATCTCTCATGTCAGCTCCTGATAAGAACACCTTAAGGGGCATCTCTAAAGAAGCAAGTTACTTTTAAAACAGCTGCAATGCCCTGATGAGCTAATTTGCCACTCAAGCTTATGACTCCTCTAGAAGTGGCTTAACAACTAAATCTTCTCTCAGCACTGGTGAGGGAATAGTTTCCATCACAAAACCTAAGGCCAGCAGCTAAGGTTAAGGGCAGGTTTTCCAAGCCAGGAACATCCCAGGCCCTCTGACTTCAGGCCAAAACCTGTAACCTAGGGATGGCCTTAGTATGTGAATAAACGTATACGTATATTAAACACTACATTTTTATTTTTATTTATTTTATTTTTTATAGAGAGGAGAAGGAGGGAAAGAGGTGGCCAGGCAGACCTTTTGGGAAGCAGAAGCCACCAACTCGCAGTTTAAAAATCCCTTGCTTTTCAAGGGAGTGCTGTCACCCTAAGACGTTTTTCTTCACTCTGAGAGCTTGGAAAGAGGGGCAGGCCCTGAGATCTAGGAAAGGGACCCAGCCTACTCATGTAGACACAAAGCTCTGTTCTGCAGCTATTGCCATTGTACCCATGTCCCTCCAGAACGAGCTGTCTGAGGTCTCCATCTCATTCTGCCTAAAGTTAGAACCAGTGACAGGATAATGCAGAAAAGATTGGGAGTAGGTCTGATTCTCAGTGGCTAGGGGCACTGCCTGTCATGTTATGTCCTATCTCTGTAATATCCCTGATGTGTCACTTCTCATTTCTCCCATATACATGAACATGGCAGGAGGCATTTTGCAGGCTTTTTATATTCTTTTTACACTCTGTAAAAAGCAACTTGCCCTTCTTGATCACAGCCACTTACTTGTGGAACTTGCTTCCAACTGAAGTCCTCTCAGACCTTTCCTTCCAGGTCTTCAAGCAGGCCCTAAACATTTGCCTGTTTGCTTTGGCTTAAATTAAATTAAATTAAATTAAATTAAATTAAATTAAATTAAATTAAATTGTAACTCTTCTGGAGCTATTGTGTATACACCTCAGGTGTAACTCCTCATTGTGATGTTGCCATCATTCTTTTGTTTTGTTATATATTATTCCTTTAGTTCTGTTGTTAAGTCACATTGAGAGGGTTTACCCAAAAGATGTATCTTATAAATCTTTTAAACAAATACCTTTTTGTTGATGGTTTGAGGATTAGATGGATCAGAGGGGTGCTACTTTGATACCACTTTCCACTAGCTCTGTCTTCTTAGAAACCATAGCATTGTCGTATAGCCACTAAGGCAGAATTAGATCATGGAAGGGGAAAGTCTCCAATGTTCACAGACCAATTTTCCACCTACTGGGGCCTACTGTGGACCATTCCAATACTGTAAACTGAAAAACAAACACAAACGAGCCCTATATGGCTTAGATCCAAGTTGTTTGAAAGATCGTATCTGCCTATACAACTCTATCCAAGTTTCAAGATCTTCAAGGGAGGGTTTTTTCTCATTCCCACCACCTCCATAGGTATGACTGGTGAAGAGCTGCAGAGAGCCTTCTCAGTAGCTACTCCCAGGCTATGGAACTCTCTACCAAAGGAGGCTTTGTTAATATCATCCCTGCTCTCTTTTCAGCCCTTTTTGCATGGCATTTGTCATGTGAAAGGGCCTCTAGAGTGTCGCGTGATTGTGAGGAGCGTTTCAGATGATGTCCTTGCAATTGCACAACGCTGCCAGAGCCAGCAGGTGCCAATTTCACACCATATCATTTTTGGCTTTGAGCCGAAAATGGTGCGTGATTGCGCATTGCTTCAGGGCCCCACATGCACTTACTGTACGTGCGGAGCCTCTGAAGCCACGGCCCTTGTGCTTCCTCCCGCAGCGCAGCCTGGGAAAATACCCAGCTGTGCTACGGAAGGAAGAGGCAGAGCCCTCACGCTGCCCACTGGCCGGCCAGCAGCTCCTGTGGAGCAGAAGCAGTGGGGACGCGAGAGCCTCATGGAAGAGGCTGCTCGCGTGATCCCCGTGCAACCGCGCCGGATGCAGGTAAGTTGCAGAAAGGGCCTTCGTCAGCAGACCAAGACCTTCCTATTTAAACAAGTCTTCAATTTTTGATTGATTGGGGTAGTGCACTGAGTAGGTTTTATTGCTTTTAATTGTTTGAAACTGATGAGTTTAAGTGTTTATATTTATTGGTTTGTTTTTAATTTTTGTATTTCAGAATTTTTTTAGCAGTATTGTTTTAATGCAGGGGATGAGCTGTTTTGGGTCCTTTATGGGAGAAAAGTAGGATAAAGGAAATAAAATAAACATTAGTTGTGAAAATATCTGGCTTTGAATTTAAAAATAAAAAACTTGATAAGGATGACCTTGCTTAAAATAAGAATCAACACTTCCTCTTTTGCCAAAAAAAAAATTTTTTAGAGTGATTTTGAGAAGATTCAGGGGGACAAAAGATACAAAAATGGGATTTGGGAAAATATGTGCCTACCCCCCAAGCCACACAATTTTCTTTACTGGGCTACCTGAAGATGTTACTGAAGGCAAACATAGTTTATTCTACCTGAGAGCATTTTTAATGAAGCCACTCACAGGGGCTGCAAAACTTAGCGCTAAGAATTGGGCAATCTTCTTGAAGTAACCGATATCTTTGGAGATTCCCTGTACCTTCATTCCAATTAAATTTATCCATCCATGTAAACAACCATTCAGCTTGGACTTGTGGGCAGAGGAGTATGAAAAGAAAAGTTAAAAAGTCTGGTTAGAGTCAGCCAACCACAGCTTTCAGGGGTTATGGGTGGACAAATTGGTGGTTTGTCTGTTAAATGGTTAGATAGGAGCAGAATAAAATAGAATTAGGGCAGAGAGAAAAAGTGAAGGCTGATTAAGAGGAGGGCAATGGATAAAATGTGAAGATGAAATGTGGAAAGAGTTCAAAGAGTTCATGTTTAACTTGTCATTAATTCCTTCATTCCGTGGAACCACTAGCCTTTGCTAAAGGTTTACTGGCTTTATTTTTTTACAATTGTCTATTTTCATTTAAAAATTGAAAAGGAAAACTGATCACACTTTGCCATATTGAACTCACTGATCATTGAACCATTTGTCCAAGATAGGGATCACCTTAAGTCCTGAATGCTAGATCCAGGGAGAGATCTTGAGGGTGGAAAGGCAAAGTAAGTCATAGGAGTCCTAGGGCTGGAGCTGCAGGGCTTATCTAAGTAGAGAATTCATCATAGGGGGTAGAAGGAAAAAATGTGTAAAAGAAATATTAATAAATGTCATTACTCGTTTCCCATGATCAGAGGCAACAAAGGTGGCTAAAGAGGATTTAGCTTCTCTTTTGTCACTCCAGTTTGTCTGTACAGAATGAAACTAACCAAGGTCCAAAGTAATGTAATGACACTAATACAAGCATCGTTGTAATTATAATGAGGAAAGTCATTAGTTGCAGAGTGAAGTATGAAAGCTCTGGACTTCCCTGGACAGGCTATAATCTTTCATAAATAATATGATCATGCCATGTCCAATTCATGTTTCTTCACTCACATTTGTAAATGAAGTGGACAGTGGCACATTGTTCTTTTTTCAGATGGGTCAACTATGTGACCTTATTTAATTGGCAGTGGAGACCACATTTTCACAGTTCCTTTAGACAGGCTTTTCTCTAGCAGTCTGTGCATTTCTTCAAATTAAGTAACCAGAAATTTCCTTATAGTTTTCATCCTAAGGTTTACTCAGCTATCAGATACACATGTTGAATGATGTGATGTGTCAGCACAAAGTTACAAAAGAATATGATCCTGAAAGTGCCATCCTGAAGAATAATTGCCAGGCCCATAACACAGAGTATAACTGAAAGAACCATGATTAAACAATACTACAAGGCAGACTAAAATAACTACTCCTGACCAATTCAGTATCAGGCCATTTCCATACTACACAGTTATAGTGCTATTATTCCACTTTCAACATGCTATGGAATCCTGGGGTTTGCAGTTTAGGGAGGGGCATTTAGAATTCCCAGCCAGAGAGCTCCTTGGTCTCAGTAAACTACAAACCCCAGAATTCCACAGGATGTTGACAGTGGAACAATAGCACTATAACAGTGTAGTGTGGAAAGGCCCCCAGACTTTACAGGACAACCCTGGACTCCAAGGCAACAAGGTGTAGAATCTTACACACTTTCTTCTCAGAACCATAGGTGAGAAACCAGTAAGTAATATTCAGTGACAATGAACCAAGCAGTTAGATTCTGGATTTAAAACCAGAGGCCTCCCCTAATAATGCACAAACAGTATAAAAAAGGCATATTTATTTGTAAAGGGAAATAGGAGTAGTACATACCTATTTTACTTTACAAATAGATATACTTCTTTGTACAGAGAGACAGATTGAAATAAATACATCAGACAGAAAAGAAAAAAGGGTAACCAATTTAACTCTATATACATGCCAAAAACAGGGACCTCATAGAACAGAACCAGCAATATTTCTCTGCCATCACTTTCTTTGGCTAGGCTGCTGGATTGCAGCATGTGCTATAAAAGAAAGTGCACACACACCCATTCAGCTGAGAATGCAGCCACGCACACACTCTAGTAACTGTTCTTCCAGTGTTAAGAATGGCAACAGTGTGAACTAACCAGGTTCCCACCATTGGTATGCTTGGTCACGGAGTGCAATGGAAACGGCATGCCCTTTGAGGACATGGCATCCTTTGGGGGCTGTAGAAACCTGTAGTCTGGCCCTAGCAAATGCTACTGGGTCCACGGGATGAAGGAACTAATGACAAATTGAAGGTACATCTGAGACAGATGAAATTAAATGGTCTAGAAGTGGTGGCTGATTGTAACCTAATTCTACCTAGGCATTTGAAATAAGAAATGAGTTTTAGATTGTTTTAATATTGTGAATAGTTTAATTCTATTTTAATGTTCACTTTTAGTACGTTTTAATTGTACCGGTCCTTCAAATTGTGAGCTGCTTGACTCCCAGTTTTGGCAAAAATGTGGGATGGTGGTGATGATGATACAATATATCAAAAACCTGCTGATGCCATTCAAAAAAAGAAATGTGCAGAACACTCTTAAATTTCTTCATCCTTGACAAATTGTTAAGATATCTTATCATTGACATGTTGGCCATTGAAAAACTGTTCAACTGCCCTGCTTTCTGGGTAATTTTTGGCAAAAAATTCATTTGTGGGGAAAATAACCTGCAAAAAAACACCCAAATCCCTCAGCATTTTATTCATAGAACAGTGTATTTTGGAAAAAAAATGTTTAAAAACAACTCTGATTTGTTCCTTATGAATCATGTGTTGTGTTGTTCTCCCTTGGGTTATTTCTTATGTTGTTGCTGCTATGGGCCTTCAAGGTCTTCTTTATACACTCTGTCTGACCCAAAGGTTAAAAGATTGTCATTACTCCAATCTGTGTTTTGTCACTCCGGAGTTAAGTAATCAGCCCATTCCAGCCCCCTTTGTCAATCCCATGGGAAAGCCATTAGAGCTTTGCCAATGCACACCTCCAGGGTGTGAAATAGGGTATAAAAACTCTAGCTTTGATCCCAGCCAATTGTAGTACATAGTGACCCAGACTGCCACTCCTTCATGCTACCCTCATACACTGTCTGAGTCCCTGTCCTGTAACTTCATTCTTCAAAACCGGTAACTATCACCTCTCTCTATCCAACCTTTCTTGCCTAACCTTCTGATAGCCTTGCATGGTTCTTAAGAGTGTCTGATTTCTCATATGTTTGTCAATTCAAATAAAATACAGTCAGCCCTCCACATTTGCGGGTTTGACATTCATGGATTTGATTATTTGTGAGTTTTTCCAACCCCTGCTCTCCCACCTCAGGTGCTTCTTTTTGTGGGGAACCTTCCCTCTGGGTGGCTCCAGTCAGGCCACATAGCCCTTTAAAAACCCACATCTGGTCCTCCTCTTCCTCTACCAGTCTCTACCTGGCCCACTAAGGATGGCTCTCTGCCCAAATTCTCAGCACCACAAAAACTGTACCAATTCCCCACACACACCCAAGGAAGGAGATGGGCAAGAGAGAGGAATTACACAACCACCATGCGAACCATCTCCTTTCCCTGACCTGGTTTAGACCCTGGATGCCCACTTTCCCCACTTGTGCCTCAGCCCCCTTCCCACAGACACACAAATTTTGTTATTTGCAAATTGTTCACTTTTGTGAGGGTCCTGTGTCCATAACCCTAGCAGATGTGGAGGGCCAAGTGTACCTTGTTTAACTTTAACTGGAGTCTTCTCTACAGTCAGTACTGGTATACGTGGATGAAAAGATCCTGCTGTTGCTCTCCTCTCGCAGGCCTCCTTTGAGCTATAATTCCCCGAAATTCTAGAAGATGCTGGCATTGTGGGTGGGCTCCAACGTCCCCTTCCTCTTAGGGTAACAAAGGGATAGCTTCCTATACCACAAAAAAAGGAAGAAAGGGAAATAAAAAAAGAAAAAAGAAAAGAATTCCAGTATATTTAAGCAGCTTTTTATTCAAAACTAACTGCAATAGGTCAGAAAATCCTTGTCTGAGTTAAAAAAAATTGAAGTTTTCTTCCAAATCCATCCAGAGATGATTTCCTTTCTCCTCTCCACGAGCCTCCACTTTTCTTACAATTTCCACTTTGATAGCCAAACGTATAAATCTATGTTTCATTTAACATGGGGGGGTGCTGGCGAGGCAGGCTAATATACTCCCCCCCCTTTTTTCTGTTCATGCATGCTCAGTAAGGGATTCTGGTGGCAGCTGCTGTTTACCTTGCTCATTGAAGGCAGGTACACACAGCTGTGGAAAGCCAGCCCCAGGAAACCCCATGATAGGGTTACCTTAGGGTTACCTCCATAAGTCAGAAATGACTTGAAGGCATACAACAACAACGCAACACACAGGTACGGTAGAATTGGCTAGAACAAAATCCCATTCTTTTCTGGTTCAAGCTTTATGAGACTGTTTACTGCAGACATCCTACTGCAACCTGACACCTCGTTCACCATCCCCACAATGCTGATGCTACTAAAAAGAGCTTGCAGCTAGATAGAGGACAAGAAGGAAACCAGGACAGGCATTTAAAAAAGATTTTGTATAAAGAGATTTCTTTGTCAGAGGCTTTGTTAACTGAGTTAAGCCCATATTTCCCAAAAAGACTGGAATTCCTGAATAGCTGACCAGATTCATTGGGCTTCACCTCCTTTTTGAATTAAACCTTCTGTTCATTTTCTGATGTGTAGTGTAACTTTCTTCTATCACGTACCAAACTGTCCCTTCAACTATATTGACACTTTTTACTAAAGAAACTCTAGAAATACTTGAATTGCATTTCACTAGTCTTTGTTTCTGGTTTCAGTGAATAAAGGACAAGCATGAATTCCTTCCTGCAGCTTAATTCCAAAGAAGCATCAATAGCTATTTTTCATTGGTAGCTCTTGAGTTGATTATTGCTTTTTTGTTGCATATGGACAATGCCACAGCTGTTCCATCTTGGGATAATTCATAATGAAAGCATCTATAATATTCTGGCTGACCTATTCTGCGTTGGCAGTGGAATACACTCCTCTCCAAGACACTCAACAGCTATCTCATAAATCTATTACTTTATCTGCCAAGTGAACCTTTAACAAACTCCTAGCATTTAAAGTCAACCATTAAGCATGTCTATTGATGACACTGTCTACTTTTTCAAGGGCAGAGCCTGGACCTTGGAACACTCCGTGTTCTTTGATTGCATTTGTTGAATAGCAGCAAGTAAAACCACATTCAGCATCAAACGCAGGTGAATCCAAAGGGTGTTTTGGAGAATAATGGGGAATGTAGAACTATTATTCATTAAAACTCAAGAACAAAAATGTGGACTTTACGTTATAGCCCTGGCTCAGGTGGGTATTAGGTTTCTTCTCACATCATTTGATCTTTCCTTGTAAATACTTTATTGTACCATCCAGTTTATGTAAGAAATAACATAACAGAGTGCTCTTCAGGGTAAGTGAAGCTTCCCATAACATATGTTCTTGTGCATATTTGAAGTAAGGATGTAAATCCTCTACTGTTTTATCCTGGAATAATTACCATAGCTTTCTTCCCACTGTGGGAGAAAAGGAATATTTCTCTGCAGTTTCTTCCCTATATTTGAACATCTCAAAGTGTTTTGAGGGAATATTTCTGCTGAGAAATGCACATTACTTTTTTTGACAGACAAAAAAAGTTTCCTACCTTGGAATTTTATCTGTTTGTTTATTTCCCACCTTTTTCCTATTCTGAGACTCAAGGCAGCTTACAAAAGTTTCCTATTGCTATTGATTTGCTGGCTGCCATTTTCTGTGAGTGTTTCCTTCCAGTTATTTTTTCGTCAGTTTGCCTGGTCTTACAATACTTATTTTGTTTTTATTTATTTTTGAAATAATTTTTTTAAAACTCAGAAGTTTTAGATACAACAAAAGACACACATAAACACACGGGGGAAAGACATAAAATAAGAGACTCTAGACTTTAAAAAAAAACCCTACCACACTAATTGCAGAACTGGAAAAGACTAAAAGATAAAGCTATAGTAAGATAAGAAAAGAAGAAGGAAGGAAGGAAGGAGGGAGGGAGGGAGGGAAGGAGAATATGGCTGGCTTCTCATTTCCTCTAATTTAGTAAAAGATGTTGTCAAATTAAAAATAACTTCTATCATATTATCCCAACTGATTTGTTTTCTCTAATCAGCTTACAATAATTGAAACAGATAAAAAATAAAGTTTTGATATTGTACAAAAGTTTAAAATATGATTAAAATATCAATAAAAATAAAAACAGTTAAAAACAGACCATTGAAAAGAACATATATAAACAACACAGCACATGAACGGTGCTTCCCCATTGAGCAGTTCAGCCCTCACAGTCCTGCTGAAACTACAACAGCTAAAACTCGTAAGCAGCCTATTGAAGGACAGATAGGGTGACGCCAGTCTCATTTCTCTAGGAAAAGAGTTCCAGAGCCTGGGAACAGACACCAAGAAGGCTCTGTCTTTTCTTTTTAAGGCCAGCAAGTTGTCCAGGTAAGCACAAAGGACAAAAGGAAATTGTACCAGAAAACCAGATGAGTCTTAGGGTTTACCCAGACAACAACCAAAAGTTTCGTCCACACAGTTCAAGGCTCAAAGGGAAAAAGCAGTGCTGTGCAAAATCTGAAGCTGAGTAGAGAATTGCCAAAAAGATTAGTCCAAAGGTACATGTCAGAGGTGGAAGATCCACAAAATGAAATGTCACACAGGGCTGCAAGTGTTACCCTGTGAACTGGGGGTCCCGAGAGGGACACCAAAATGTGCTCAACTAAAGTTGGGGAAAATTAGCTCAGAGCTAATGATACTTTACCTGTCCTGAAGCCCAGAAAAATAGAGAGCAAAGCTGGGGTGCTATGTAGCTCAGCACGTGGAGCTGAGGGGAGGCTCGCCAAGCAAAGCGGCAGCAAGGCGGGATGAAACTCGGGAGCGATCTGAGGAAGGTCTCGGAATCAAAGGTTTTTATAAAGAGAATTGTGACTGCAGGCTATGCTGTACTTGGGGAAAAACAATAGATTTGCAGTTGGAGACAAAGCCTCCGAAAGGTCAGAATCTGAATGATTGAGTTATCGTAGCCGTTCTCAATAGAGTAACCAGTATGCAGATGCAGAGTACTTGGGTATTGCATAGTTTACCCATCAAGCTGCCATCGCGGGGCAGAGGCTCTTTTGTAAGTGGCGTGCATACTTAATTAGAGTACTTGCCGGGAGGTCTCCTAAAGCAGTGAGTCAGCTATTTCTGGCCTGCCTGTATTGTAGTTTGAATATTACGGCTATTAATGGCCAAGCTTGTTTACGTGCTTGTCCGGTGGCCTCGCAAGCACGTGGAAAGGAATAGAGAAGTGCAGCCGAATTGTGATATCAAGGGATATCTTTAATATCGCCAAAGCTCAGACTAGCCAGGGCAGTAACACAAGGAAGTTTTGGAGCTGTTGTCTGCAGCAATGGAATGGCTTTGCTGAACTAATTTATATTTGGTAGTTAATCAGCCTGGCTGGCTTCATTAGCTCAGCATCCTACACACACACACACACACACACACACTTGACCCTTTCCTCTTGGGGCTTTAGTTAGGATGAACTGCCTCTGCTGCCTCCTCCTGATCTACAGCTGCTGCTTGGGATGGACCTGGCTCTGCCAGTCCCGTGACAAGACTGCCATCCTCCTCTGGCTCCAAATAGGATCCCCCCATCTTGGGATCCCCCTCCTCTTCCCCTTTTTTTCTAAGGTGGTCTCTTCCAAGTAGGGACATAGATGAGTTCCCATATGGAAACACAAAATCCTAGAATTTTGGTTCTGGAAAATACTACAAAGGCATCTAGTTCAACTCTTTCACATGCAGGAATACACAACTAAAGCACTCCTGTAAGATACCCATCCAACCCCCTCTTAAAGACCTCCAACGATAGAAAGTTCACCACCATCTGTGGCAATCTATTTCACCACTGAACAGCTCTTACAGTGAAAAAAAAGGCTTCCAACTTTTTAGGTAAAAACTCTTTTGTTTTATTTTGAATCCATTGGTTCATATTCTAGTTTCTGGAGCAGCTGGAAATGAGCTCACTCCATCTTCTACCTGACATCCCTTCAGAAATTTCAAGATAGCAATCATATCACTTCTCAGGCTCCTCTTCTCCTGGCTAAACGTACCCAGTTCCTTAAATCCAGCAGCGGAGCTTGGAGTGAGCGGAGTGCAGTCAGGGCTATGGTGTGGGGGCATGGCTGCAGTGCGTAGGGGTGTGGCCACAGTGCACGGCGGCGTGGCCACAGTATGTAGGGGCATGGCCGCGGCATGCAAGGGCATGGCCATAAACTGGAACGCCCCAAAAACATTGCCTCCAGGGACAAACCACCTCCATCACCCGCCCCCCCCCCGTCCCTACATGACTGCCTAAATCATTTGTCATGAGGCTTGGTTTCCAGACTTTTATCATCTTGGTCCCCCTTCTATGGACACATTCCAATTTGTTGATATCCTCCTCAGAACTTCACATGGTATTCTGTGTAAGGTCTGACCAAAGGAGAATAAAGTAGCCCTGGTACTTCCATTGATGTGGATGCTATATTCCTGTTGATGAAGCCCAGAACTGCGCTGACTTTTTTGGCTGCTGCATCATACTGTTGACTCATGTTTAGCTTGTGGTTTACTAAGATTCCTAGATACTTTTCACATGTGCTGTTTTCAAGTTATGTATAACCCATCCTATATTTGTGCATTCCCTTGTTGCTACCTAAATGTAGTACCTAATATTTTTTCCTGTTGAGATTCATTTTGTTGGTTTTGGCCCAGCTCTCCAACTATCCAGCTTATTTTTGAATTCTGTTCCATTGCTCTGGGATGTTAGTCGCTTCCTCTGATTTTGTGTCATCTGCAACATTGACAAGCACACCTTCTATTCCATCATCTAAGTCACTTATAAAAATATGAAACAACACCAGGTCCAGGAGGGAACGCCGAGGCACCCTAATAGTCACATCTCTCTAGAATGAACAGCAATCATTGTGAGTACGCTCTGGAATTAGTCTGTCAACAAATATCTCTGTCACTTTTTGGAATTTCCCCATCTTCTCTGTGCAATGACCTTACCAGTTCCTTGTTATAGCTTTGTAGGTCAGAACCATCACTCTGAATTGTGGCCAGAAACCAGAAGCAGATGACCAACTAGTAGAGAAACTTTTCTGTTCAGGGAACATGTTACCTTGTTACCAGGCCGTACACCCCCACACTTTGTTATGGTTTAATTGGTGAAATATATTAATTGGCATTGATATAAAAAATGCATCCTGATATGACTGTATGGCTGAGCTAGACAAGAGGAAGACACTGGCTGAATACGAGTATTGCAAAGTAGGCGAGAGATCCCCTCTAGGTGTAGCCAGGATATAGTCAGGAAATCACCAGGTAACTTCAGAGGTAATAGGCTTAAGTTAAGCTGTAACAACTCCACTTTCAGACAATAGCAAAAGTGAAGTTTCCACCAAACCACTGATTGTTTCAGCCCTTCTTCCCACCAACCTGTGCCTTGTTCCATTGTTCCCACACCTGTCCAACCATTACAGAACTATCACGACACCCATTAACTCTTTGTCACCTAATGCTAAGATCGTTAACACAGCCCAAACTTTAAATCAAAATCAAAAATCTACTGGTGCCATTCAAAAAAAAAAATGTACAGGCCAATCCTAATTTTTTCATCCTTGACAAATTAAGATATCATATCCTTGGAGCAGTCAGATATAGTATCTTGTTTGCTGGTGGCCACACTGTCACTCCAATTTCTGAACGAGCACTGTCCTTAGGTATGAGTCTAAACCGCATCACCATATCTTTGCTCTCTCCAGATTGGGAAATATCACCCTCATCACCCTTAAAACTTCACTATCAACAACTTTCCTCCCTTTCTCCTTCAGCTAGCACTGGTGTGATTTTGTGAGTATTTGCTCCTTGTGTGTGATTGGTAATTCCCCAAATAAATACATTTTAAGTTTACTTTTGAATCTCTGAGTGGTTTTTCCCTGAGAAGACCTCATAAATATTGGTGGAAAAATCTTGCTAGGTTGCCCTCCTCTCACAGGCCTCCTGATTTTGGGCTATTAATACCCCATCTTTGAACAGAGGTACTGGCATTGTGGGTGGACCCCTGAGTCACCCATGTTTCGGGGTAACAGGCACAGATGAGTAATTCAGTTACAGATGAGTAATCCAAGTAACTGCTCTGTATTCACAATCACTAGTTAGTCATGATTGTGAAACTATTGACATAATCATAACTCCCCCTACAGTCTAGTTTACGAGGCATCTGCTAAGTGGGGAGGACATCCAGTCTGCTGATGACTGGAAAACAAGAGAATGTCTGTCAGGTTTAGGACAGGGTTGGGCTGGGAGTGGTTATTTATGTATTTATATGTATGATGATGGAAGGAAGGTACGGAAAAATGTTTCACACACATACACACACACACACAAAATTTGATCCTTATCCCACCAATGATGGACACATATGTAAATTTTACATATGTAAATTTCACATTTTGCACTATAATTTTTGCCAAATAGAAAGCATGTTCAAAAAGAAACTCCTAGGCTTCAGGGATCAATAAAATGTGTGCATGTGATCTTTCTTCTTATAAGATGGAGTGGCTGGATGTACATTGGTAGAGATTAGCAAGTGAATAGAGCTACACTTTTTAAAAAATAATCCATAGTATTGGAGAAGAGACTAATTTAATCACCTAGAGAAGGAACACTTCATGATGCCTGTCCAACTATGTGTAAATCTTTTTGTGTGAAGCTTTAGTAAACGTTACCGTACTTTTGTTCTAAAACATTAAGAAATTTGTAGGGATGGGTAAGAATTTAATTTTAGTTGTTTTTTGAAAATAAAAAAATCACTTTTTACATATCCAAATAGAAAACATTTTAGGTTTCGAATCTCAGATGATTCCTGAATTGTATTTCCTAAATCATCCTTCATAAGATAAAAAGGCAGGAAAATTTCTGTGCTTATATGACAGCTGCTGACAGAATAATTATAGCACAAATGTGGAAACAGAAAAAATTCCCCTTGATGATGGATTGGGAAGTGAAATTGTTCAATATGATTCAGATGGACATTCAGATTCACTTGTGCTTTATGAGGTAAAAATGTGAAAAATTTGTCAAAGATTGGGATATTGTTATATATTATTTTAAGAACATCTGGGGTAATGCTAAGATGGTAAATATTGATTTTTGAGTAATGATAAATGCATGCAGATTTGATACATTATAATATTATGGATTACAGAAAATATGGTTTATAGAACAAGCTATCTGCCCCTTAAGCGGAGAGAAGTTTGTATGAATGAGGTACAATTAAGAAGATTAATCAGAAAAAAAAGAAGAAAAGGAGAAGAAAATCATAGATCAATTATATAATCATTATTTTGAAATATTGCTTTTTAAACTCTGACTCTATCGTTATATACAATGTTCCTTCTCTCAGTTGGATGTATAAGATATAATAGCGTAATACATCTAAATTTAAAATTAGAAAAAAATTCACAGCATTTGTCATTTTCAAGATAGAAAGAACATGAAGTGGCCAGAAACTGAATGTGAAAGAAACAAAAACTAGCAGGTCTAAGACTTTGGGTGCTTAACTCTTAATGTTCTTTCACTGCCTGTGTACTCATCCACAGAAGTGCTGAATCAGTACATCCACATTTTTTTCTTGAAAAAGTCTTCATCTTTAATACCTGTAAGACAGGCAGGTATAACATGGTTGTTACAATGCTCAGAGCAGTTGTCTCTGTTGAATTTGGTTTGTGTAAACGACAGAGAATTTCATTTCAGTTTGCTTATGAAAAAATTACCAAAATTCACAAATTTCTTTATATTGACAACTGAAAGAACTTGACATTTTTAACATTTTGAATATGGGAAAATGAGAAACTGACAGATTTTAATGATCCCTAGTAATTAAATGCATAGCAGAAGTCATGAAGTGAAATGCAGAGTGCACCAACTGTTTGGTTTCATTTTTAGTAAAATCCACGTGAGAACAGATGGTGCAGGTAGAGGCACAGAACTTATTCAGTATTACCAACATACACACACACACACACACACACCTGTTTGGTAAATTGTTGCATGGTGAAACAACACATACTTAAACCTTATTGATTCTGTGGGTCTATTCTAGTTAGGGCTAACAATAGATTTATGCCAACATCTTATTCTTGAACCCAGGCTGAGTAAAATGGATCATTCCGAAACTTCTTCCAAGTATTCCAAACTTCCTGATACAAGATCTAGCCAGAACTATGCTAATTTTTGATAATGAAGATGGTGATTAACCAGAAGCAACCAGAAGTAGAGAGAGAACTGTTTCCTTTCCACTTCTTTGAATGGTACATTTCCTGTGTGGGATCCATGCAAATGGTACCTAATTCCTTAATGAAATGGGTCATAAGCTCCCCTTGTATTGCAGAGGAAAAGCCAAGATGAAAGTGCTAGTGATTAAACCAACAGTCTAATTTCCTCTTTTATATAGAGGATTAATTCAATCTATTAAAAGACAGCATTTTAATAGGCTAGGTGAGAGCAATGGTCTGTACAGAGGGAGAGGGAGATACCTTTCCGGTCCTCTCTCTCTACTCTTTTGCTACTAGTCCACCATGTGATGAGTTTCTGATCTCTAATTAACAGATGTTAAAATATCCTAGCTTCAGAAAAAACTCTTGTAATCAGTCCATAAAGCAATTTTTCTGTCCTTTGTGAAAGTGATGTAAGAGGAATACTCCAGCTCTGTGAGCAGCGATTGTGATTCTGATTAAAAATGTATGGAAAGACCAATCAAGTAGCTCTTATGGTCAGTGTGAGGAGAGAGAAAGAGAAACGAAACTCACTTGATGGACAGTTTATCTCTTGCACCAAGAAGAAAATATTCTATGAGGGGATCAAGCAGAGCTTCTGCTGTTGGTTAACTTTACACAATTTAATTAGAAAATGCAGGGGGAGTGTCAGCAATCTGATAATTTGAAAATGAAAAGAGCGACTGCAGCACTTGGTATCGATTTTGAGTAAACAGAGACATGTCAGGTAGTATTTAAACTGTCTGCTGAAAACATTCAGATTGCCATTACCATTGCAATGTCTTCAAGTAGCATTTTATGCCATAAATAACAGCATGCAAGATAAAAAATGGATTAATTATTAACCAACTACAACAATGTGTTTTTATAGACCCTTTTGTTACCCTTATCTGCTGGTTTAGTCTTTGCGTTTTTAACACTTCCCAGCTATTGCTAAATTCATTGTTTCAGGATGAGTTGTGTCATGGATGTTACAAGCTTCTGGACAATACTATTTTGTCCCAGCAATAACGTTTAATATAGCATTACACCTCTTCATTGACATGTCACTTATTGTCAGCAGCTTCCGTGGTCAGAATCTAATTTGTACAGAGCGGACAAAGTTGTTCTCCAGTGAATGGTATCATTTTAAAAATAGAGCCAGGATGTGCGTCTGAAACTTTTTCTTCAAAAAAAACCAAAAACTATCTAAAGGACCGCTTCAGGCATACTCACAACCCACCAGAAAGCTGTTGTCAATCCCAGGAGCTCTGCATTTAGCTATTTCTCTCATGCTTCTCCCTTTCACTTGATTTCATTAAGATTATATTTTGTGTGATGTGCATTGTTGCAGTATTTAAAGTCCTGGAACAGGACTTTGAGATCCAGAGTCACTTCTTCTCTGAACTATGAAGATCATTGAGGATTTGAACCCATGTCTTCTGAGTTGTAACTTATCTCAAATTTTAAAAAGGTATCTCATATATAGAGATACCTCTTTACCACCATCTTAGACCTATTTGGTGAGGAAGAGAGCCTTCACAGAGCTGCTCCCAGGTTGTGGAACCCACAGAAGATTCAGTTTACCCTCTCTCTTCCCTTCTCTCTTTCTGCCATCAGCTAAAGATCTTTCTGTTTGGCAGAGCTTTGGCTGATAATTCATGTGGCAGAAGGGGATTTTAATGGGGTTGTGAATTACCTTTTCTGTTATAATTTAAATAATTTAAACCGTTTTAACTTCATATTTTTAATGGAAATGAGGCTGAGAGAATGTGACTTGCCCAAAATCACCCAGAGAGTTTCTGTGGGCAAGTGTGAATATGAACCCAGGTCTCCAGAGTCATAGTCCAACATCATACCACTGCCTCACGTCCTATCTCTTTTTTAGCTGTACCTAGTTTTAAACTGAAGAGAGGAGAAAGACAAGATAAAATGAAATGAAATGTTGGTATTATTTGCTGTCTGTTAGCTTTGGCTTACAGTAAGCCTATGAATGAAATTCTTCCACGACCCCCAGTCATCACGTTTAGGTCAGCAGACTCAGGGACGTGGCGTCTTTTCATTGAACCAATTCATATGTACTCCAATCTTTCTCTTCTCCTAGCACCTTTCACTTTACTGAGCATTAACATTTTTTCCAATGCCATGTAATCTCATGATATGTGCAAAGTATGAAACTCTCTGTTTACTCACTTTGGCTTCCAGTGAAAAGCTGGGTGATTTGGGGGCCAATTCCTATCTCTCAGCTCAATATTGGGCACCAGATTAGTCTTTCTTATCCTGATCAGCCTCACAGGCTTGTTGTGAGGAACTAGCTAACTGAATATATTATTAGAAAGAAGGTTCATGACAGCCAAAAGTTTGAAGGGATCTGATTGACAGAGCCCTCAAGATAGTAGCAGATATTCAGGGTGGGAGAACTTTCGGAAGAGGAGAATGCTTCTAGTCTGACAAAGTAGGTGGCTGGTCCTTCCTTCTTGTCTCAAGATTTTTGAAAAATCTTGAACAATGACAAGCCACTTCTTTCAACAGCTGGTTGTCAGTTGCTCTTACAACTTATTAACATTGTAATGTGGATGAAAATGATGGTAAATGATAGCTTAGGAGATGCAGAATTACGGTAGTTCCCTATCTTCTGTGCCATCATTTACTATTTTTCTCAGCACCATTCTGTTTCAGTTCAGTTCATATGGGGGAAAAACATACTTTTGTTGGTATTTGTTCGTTTTAATAAGAGCTTTCTAGGGACTATAACTGTACAGTTATAGCATTATGATTCCATCTTAACTACCATGGTCACATCCTATGGAATCCTGTGGTTTGCAGTGTGGTGGGGCACCAGAGTTCTAATTGAGAATGTTATGTATTTCTCCCTAAAGTGCAAATCCCAGTTAAAGTGGAAGCATAATGCTGTATTTGTGTAGTATGAAAAAGCTTTTTTCATGTGTTCATTCTTCAGTCTCTTCTGTCCTGTTTCAACATTAACGTGTGCATTTAAAAAATACTCAAAATATGCATAAAAATATGTTTTGTATATGATTTCCCCAAAAATATACATTTATTTAGCATAGATACATGTTCCTAATTGTGGAATTCAAAGACATATGTCATATTAGTCTGGGTCAGTATGCAAAGGGATCTTGTAGAACCTTTGAGACTAACTGAGAGAAAGAAGTTGGTAGCATAAGCTTTTGTAGATTTAAGATTACGTCATCAGATACATGGAGTGAAATGCCTAGGAACAGCTCTTTATAGCTATGAATAAGCAGGTTATATGTGTGAACAGCAATAGAAGTACAAAACTTGTAGGTACGGTGGTGTGGTGACAAGTTCAGTTTTTAGAGTGGTCATTGTTCAGTGGGGGGACAAAATTGGAAGGAATATACCCTAAAGCTGAGATAAATAGATGTCCGTATAAACAATTGAGAGAATTCTTGGAACATAGTATAATAGTGCCTGGGAACCAGAAACAAGTTGTGATAAAATGAGCAAGAGAGCCCTCATGGGTGGGAGGACTAGGCTCATAATATTTATATTGTGCCAGGAAATCATTATCTCTGTTAAACTCACTGTCGACGGACTGGAATTTGTGGCTATATACCAATTCTGCTGTTTCCCTTTCCAACTTCCCTTTCCATTTTTTTGTTCAGCTTAAAAGATGTACAAAATATGTATTTTTATATCACTGTTTGTTTTGTTTTCTTTTGAGACAAAAGGCGTGTCACAAAATTTGAGTTTGTGAAAAATAGGAAGAGAAATTGCATTCCAAATCAACACACCCTCCAATCAGCATACCTTCCAACTGTCCTGATTTGACAGGAACAGTCTGAATTAACCGTCTGTCACCCCACTTTTTCAACTGCTTTTACAATGTCCCAGTTTCTCTCTCGTCCTTCTACTTTCCCCCTTTGTCCACAGCTCATTTCCATTTCTGCAGACTGAGTTCAAAGTGCGAATGGATTTTGTATTCAGTTTACTCAGCAGGAGGGAAAGGACAGGAAGACTTAGGCCATTTCTGGACTGGACTGTTACAGTGCTATTATTCCACTTTCAACATCCTATGGAATCCTGGGGTTTGCAGTTTAGGAAGGGGGCTCAAAGGATATTGAAAGTGGAATAATAGCACTATAACAGTCTAGCGTGGAAATGACCTTAGACTCCTCACTATAGACTTCGGCAAAAGCAAATGGTTACAGCCTCTCCAAGCTTGTCTGTCCATCTTCATTAATAAGTTTTGCCCTCTTGAACACACTCTGATGTTGCTTGGCCACAGATGTCACAGTTTCCATCTGTGAAATGTTGGAAGGCATGCGCAAGTCCAGGAGGTGTAGAAAGGTCAGTTCGCACTGGAACTCACACATACACAAAAATCAAATTCCTCAAATATCTGGACAGGGCCATGAGAACTAAGCATTTGGAGCTGCCAAAATTATACTCTGAACCAGGAAATCATTTCAACAGCATCACCAGCAGTTACTCAAAAACTATATAGGGAAAATTTGTTTTCACACATCCCAAAACTGAGCCTGCATACTGAAAAACAGTTCTTGGTGTCCTCTGGCTCAAAGCAAGCTCTTTCTCTGTTAACCACTTGCCTCTGTTTCTGAAGCGCAAGCATAAGACAGTGAGTTTTCTGAAGCCTGCATGCACTTGCATCAGATTTGCTGGTATGGAGATTTTGCCTTTCACCACTTCTAAGTCTCCCCTTTCCTCTCCAACCCTAATCTCCATTGTCCTCAGTGTGATTTGCTTCCTTATATTGGTAGGTCCATGTAGGCATAGGAGTCTGATATTATGTGATTCTTGTTATACATAACTGCTAACTGTGTTATGTCTGCCCAGAGGGAACTCATCAGCTACACTCCATCTGCTTATTCACAGCTCCCTCATTGATTATTCATGAAGCAGATGCCTTAGGAAGCAGGTATTGGCTGTATTACTGATGACAGCACTTAAATTTCTGATGCGTACAGGTTATCACTGCTGCCTTTGTTCAGTATGACCTTGAGGGCTCATCTGTAAAGGGTTTCTTTCTCATATCTTTTACTATGTACTGCCTACCCCACTATGTTAACCCCTAGATCCCTTGACTTCCTCACATCAGCATCATCTGACATAGGCAATGGTCAGAGATGTTACAACCTTGAAGATACTAGGCCAAAGTCATCCTGAGTTTGTGTGTGTGTGTGTGTGAGGAAGAGAGAAAGGATGCCATTTATAGTCAACAGAATTTAAATTATTTTGGCCCAGTTTTTGAAAATTCATATGAATTCTTGAATTTCTTTTAATGCATTTGAATTCCTTTGGAACTGTTTTTAAAGGCATCTGTTGTGCTCATTCAAAACCACTTCATGCTACCTTGGCAGAATTTCAAGTATTTAGCTTTAACTGGCAAGATGCACTGGGATTCTAGCAGAACAAACAATTCCACTAGCAAAGTAGCACTAGCTATATCTGTTGGACAAATGGTAGAGCAGAGGTGGTCACACATAGAGATGGCCACACACAGATGGCTCTTTTCAACACCTCCCAACCATGAAGGCTGCACTGTCCTGTGGCCATCATTTTCTGCAAGCGGAAATGATGCTGTATTCAATTCCAGAAATGTTTTCTCTCTGTTTTGAGGAAGGGGCTTCTCAAAACAGCATACGCGCCAACATTTCACAGATCGAAACCACTATATGCATCCAAGCAACATCAGGGTGTGTTCAAGATTGCAAGAGTATTAGTGAGGAACAACAGACAAGCTAAGAGAGGCTGCAGCAGTTTGCTTTTGCCTGGATCTACACGGAAAAGCAAGATTCCATCTCCTCTTCTCTATTCCCTCTAATGAGGTGATCTCCACACAAACTGCTTCATGTTGTATTCAGTTTGCAGCACTTGAAGGAAGCCAAAGACAAAGGGAAAGAGGAAGGGGGAGAGAAACTGAGACATATTAAAAGCAGTTTAAAAAATAAGACAACAGAGGATTAATCAAGGCGGTTAGAAGGTTTGAAAAATTTAGGCACATAATTGAATACAGCAAGGGACAGTATGTACATACTGTCTCGTGCACAGTGGTTTGTGAAATGAAAAACTGTTATGGATTGCACTGGCTCTGTAACTCCACATCTGCTAGCAAATGGACCTTGCACTAATGCAATGCCACCATGAGATAAAGGATACTATTTCCATACTTTTGTGTTGTGTGTGTGATTTAGTGGTTTGAGCATTGTACTACAGTCCTGGAGAGTATGGTTTGATTTCCTACTCAGCCATTGAAGCCCACTGGTCTCCCACTGATCTCCTTGGGAACATCACACACTCTTAGGCCCAGAAAACCCATGATACATTCAACTTAGTGTTGCCATAAGTCAGAAATGATGTGAAGGCACACAACAACAGCAAATACCAAAAATAATCATGATGTTAATGATATTGCTGGGTGTTTTTTTTCCAAAAGAAAATAATCTATTGAATGCATATAATGGTACATCATGGGAAGATCAATTAATTCTGCAAATAATTCAAATTGTGCTTTTTTGTTGTTTGCTGTTGTTTCTATGGTAACATCACTCCCATTATTTGCAAAGTACAGGGGGTGAGTCTAATTTCTTATGTAGTCAACATGTCGCTTTCTACACACAAGCACAGTCGCATAGAGAAGTGGGGGCGGAGGAGGTAATTCACCCCAGGTGGCAATGTTTTGGTGGTGTCCCAGCCAGTAGCCACACTCTGCGTGCCCTGGCCACACCTCCATGCACTGCAGCCACGCACTCACACACAGTGGCCAAGCCCCTGGTACCGTACACCTGCCTCCCTCCCACCCCTCTCCACACACTCCAAGCTCCACCACTGCACAAGCCACAACACAAGACCAAAGGAAACTCAAGGTTTTCAAAGAGTCTTTAGAGCAAAATATGAGGTGAGAGTCAACGCAGCCCGGTAAAGTCTCAGCGTGTTTGACTGTTACACAACATTTAGTGAGGTGAAAGAAGAAAAGTGGTAAGGGGGGGGGAATGAAAGTGGCTAGTAAAGGCCTTTCTGTAGTAACCCAGAAGGTTTCTAAATATTCCAAATATTGTTGGTTTCCAAATATTGCTGATGAGATGGTAGGTGGTCAGGAGAGGGTAGCTGAAAAGGAAGACACAGAACACAGAGACAATAGGGTACAGAGTGAAAGTTAGGCAGTTATATTTCTGTATTTGTCCCCAGCTGTTTTCTACTCCACTTCACCTTCCGACTACTTTCTGCACTAGTCAGACTTCATCTGGACTACTGTGTCCTGGGTCCCTCATTATAAGAAGGATATAAACAAGATGGAGCAGATTTAGAGAAGGGCAACAAGGCAGTGGCAGAGCTTGGAGGGTGGGGAGGGTGGGAGAGAGGGGGCGGTGCTGCAGTGTGAGGGGCGAGGCCACTATGCGTGGAGTGTGGCTGCGGTGCGTGGGGGCATGGTCAGGGAGTACTGGGGTGTGGCTGCGGGCTGGGATGCCCCAGAAACATTGCCGCCCAGGACGAATCACACCCCCCATCCCCACATCCCTACATGACTGCAACAAGGATGATAACATGAGGAAATGTTGAGGAGTTGGGCGTGTTCAGCCTAGTGAAGAGAAGACTGAAGGGTGGCATGATTACAGTCTTAAAATATCTAAAGGACTACCACAGAGATGAGAGTGCAGGTTTGTTCTCTATTGTCCCAGAGAGTAGAACCAGGTCTAACGGTTTTGATTACAAGTGGATAGATTTCATTTGAATATTGTAAAAAAAAAAAACCTGTTTGACAGTAAAAGCAGTTCAGCAATGGAATCAATTGCCTAGAGTGGTGGTAGGATCTTCTCTGGATGTCTTCAAAAAGGCTGGGCAGCTACCTGCTGGGGATGCTCTAGCTGGACTTCCTGGATTGAGGGGGAAGGTTGGACTTGGTAGCCTATGAGGACCTTTCCTGATCTTATGATTCTACGATTCTAGTAGGTGGCCCTCCATATTCACAGATTCTGTATCCATGGATTCAACCAACCATGGCTTGAAAATATTAAAAAAAAAATCCAAAAAGCAAACTTTGATTTTGCCATTTTATATAAGGGATACCACCTTACTACGCCATTGTATATAATGGGACTTGAGTATCCACAAATTTTGGTATCCATGGGGGTTCCAGGAACCAAACCTTAGTGGATACAAATGGCCCACTGTATTCTTTTGGCCTTTGAGCAAAATTAAGAAAAGGTGGGGGCAAAAAAAAGGACACAGATTTAAAAAGAACTGAGAAAATCATCTTTCTGTCTGGATATGCATTTTCCTGCTTTTATTTCAAAAGCTAGTTTTAAATGTTCCCAAAGATAGAAATGAGAGCTGACAATAAAAATCAGCAGTGAAATCCAAGATTTTAATGTAGACAGGACTAGGAACCAGTCTGTCTAGAACTTGTTCAGGAAGTCTATCAGCTCTTTTTTTGACTTGACACATTTCGGGTGGTAGTTATCACTGAAATGTTATGGTTTTAGAATGTGCAGTTTTAATTTTTAGGAAAAAAAGACTGACCTGATTAGAGTTTTGTTCCGATTTTTTTATTTATTAAGATTATTATTTTAAAAATAGAACAACTGAATAGTCAAATGTTTGACAAATTGTATGAGACAGAGATACAGTTGCAGACACAAAGAGAGAGAAAAAAGGGAACACATTGTATTCAGATTTAACTCACATTATAAGCTTCCTTGGTGGCCATATTGAGAGAAAGGCAGGATACAAATAAAATAAAATATAGCAGCAGGCATGTAAGAACACCTCATTTCTTTCTGAACCTTGCCCGGAAAAGCTTTGGCAGGTAGAATTCCTGTTGCTTCCCTCTGTTTCTGTCCAATCTGAAACCCATGGGCCTACACACATACATGTGTGCACATGTACGTACATGCACACATTAGATCATTTTAAAATATATTCCCCTTGATTCCAGACAAGATTTCAGTACCTGCTGAAGGAGATTTTAAAAAATGTATTGAGCTTAGAAAATCCTTCTGGAATCCCTACTCAAATGCGTATACCTAGTTCTGACATCTGTGGTTAAATATTTAAACATATTTGTTCTCCTTGTTTAACATTTATCAGGTCACTTGCCAAATACAAGTGTGGTTACCAAATGTAATTGTCACAAGGCCTTCCCAGATCTGTCAGTTTAAGCTATAGAGAATAGCAGCAATGATATCTGTAACTGCAGAAATTCACTTGCCAGCCCGTAGAATCACAATTAGCTGTAAATGCTCCTAAAGTTTAGTTTTAGAGTTGAGGCCTTCAAATTCCACCAGTGACCTGACTGGAGAATCATAAAGTTTGTTTCTTCTCATCTAATGCACAGGTTTCTGAGTTTAGAAGAAGCATAAAATTCTAGAAATGGAACTAATATTGAAAGAGGGTGGGAGAGGACAACCATGTGTACTGTTTTATTGGGGAGAGTCCCCTGTTCAAGGACTGTTTAAGGACAGGCTGTTGAAGCTGTGGTCTATTTGCAGGACCATCCTGTCTGAGCCCAACTTAGATAAAAAGTCATAAGAACAAAGACCAAGAGTTTTGAGGTTGGACATCCTGCTTTTGGAGTCAGTGGAGAGCAGATATAGCATGCATACATCCTTCTTGGGTTCCATGGGGCCAATTATAAATAAATACTACTAACACAATCACAAAGATGTGTACTATTTACGTAAGTCCATTTAAATTAACAAAAAAGTCCAACAATACAACAGATATTGAGTTGAATGCATATCCATTGTTCCAAAGCTCCATGAATCCAGGACTTGACTGTAAGACTCTACTACTTATGACCTTCAACAGTATTGCAACTTTGGCTGCAAAATAAGCCCTAACTAAAATGATGCAATTAATATTAGAAGTCCATCCCACCTTTCTCTTGTAACCGCTGTAATTTTGTAGTCAGAAATTTCACATTCTAAAACCTGAACATATATCGTTATGAAGGCACCTATTTTTAATTAGAGCCAGTGTGGTACAGTGGTTTGAACATTGGACTATGACCCTGGAGAAAAGACTTTGAATCTTTGCTTGGTCATGGAAACCCACTGGCCGACCATGGGCAAGGCATATTCTTCATGGAAGACAAAGGCAAACCCCATCTGAATAAATCTTGACAGGAAAACCCTCTGATAGGGTTGCCTTAGGCACTCCATAAGTCAAACTAAATGCCCATAGAGGTAAAAGAGGTGAAAGAGGAGTCCTGCAGGGTGGAAGAAGGGCAATCTGGTATAATTCTACCTGGGCGGAATTTTATACCACATTTCCTGATTCAAGATCTCACTCGTGATTCGAAAGAAGTTGTACTGAGACATTTCAGTACTGCTTCTGTTTTCAGTAAAATGAGGTTTACCACCTAATTCTTTTTTTCATGTGTGTTTTGTAGATTTATCAAGTTCACCTTCCCTCTTCCTCTTTCTCCCTTCTCTTATCCCATTTTCAGTTCTATTTTTGAATGAAGTGTGTTCTTCTACTGCCAGTTGCCCATGTTTCTGAATTCTGCTGGAGTTCAATTTTCCCCGATAGAGTGTATCTTCTATTTGATTCCTTTCTGTGTAAGTCACAGCAATGTCCATCTCTGTCCTTAAAACTGATATGAACCTGGGGGAAAAGAAGTAAATGAAACAATATGAAACCACACACACACACACAGAAACACAAAAACCTTTCCAATATAAATACAAATCAAACAACCCCAGAGGACAGTATCACCTTTACCTGAAACAGAGGAACTCATGGAAGTTCTGAGTAAAGAAAAAAAAATGAACTTATCTTTCAAAAACCAATCTGAGGCCCTTTTTGCACGGCATTTCCAATGTGAAAGTGCCCCTTGAGCATCACACACATGTGAGGAGCGGTCCACACAACACATTCACATTTGCATGATGCTCAAGGGCCTGACGTGGACCACGCACACATTTTTTCATTTTCAGCTTGAAGCTGAAAATGCTGCGTGGTTGCGCATTGCTCCGGAGCCCCGCATGCACTTACCTTGTATGCGGACCCTCGGGAGCTGGGCCAGTCGTGCTTCCTGTCCAGTGCAGGCTTGGAAGGTCCTCAGGCTGAACTGCGAAAGGAAGAGGTGGGGCTCTTGAGCAAGCAGGAAGCTCGTGCAGAGCTGAAAGAGCAAGGAAGTGAGAGCCTCTCTCCGGAGGCTGCTCGCGTGAGTCCCGTACCCCAGAAGCGCGAAAAGGTAAGGTACGAAAATGGTCTGAGTGTTTGTTTGCTTATTTATCATTTTTATACAAAACATAAATTTAAATTCTTTAAAACAATTTTTCCATCATAGTTCAATATTTGCATATGTAGATTTACTGTATTTTCTTAATCTTCCAACGTTTCCACCTAAAATCTTAGTATTTTCTTAGTTTTATCATTTATCAACGTACTTCTACAATTGTCTTTAAGTATCTAAGTATCATTTGCTTCAGATCCTTAACTTCTAAGTAGTCTATTTAGTAACTTTAGTGTATATTATCTTAAGACCCTTCAAAATCTAATAAAGTACTTTCCCCCTACTATAACGTTCTAAAAATGTTCATCATATGTTTTTTATGTATAAAGATAGATAGATAGATAGATAGATAGATAGATAGATAGATAGATAGACTTCAGTCATTGTACTGGAGGTACAATCTATTGGAGCCCACTCGTTTTTTATATTTTCTTCTGTTTGATTTCTCAATTTTTGTGATAGTAAATCTGCTATATTCATCTTCAGTAAGCTTTGTAACCATTGCTCTGTTTTGGAGACATTTTCATTTTTCCATAATTTTGCATATTCTATTCTTGCAGCTGTTATCATGTAAAGTAAAATTCTCCAATATTTCTTATTTGTCTGGTTATCTAATTCATCAAGTATATTTAATAAATAATTTCTGGGGTCATGGCGAATTGAATACAAAAGATTTTTTCTATATTTTATTATGTATATTGTGTGTGTGTGTGTCTATATATATATATATATATATATATGTATGTATATGTATATGTATATGTATATATATTTATGTATATTTTATACATAAAACCAGTCTGATTGTTCTGAGTGTTAAGGATGTTTAAGAAAGAAGCTTTTTTCGTAGACTTTAGCCTGCGAAGTACAACACTAGATTTTCCTTCCAATTTTCTGTAATTGATATAATGTTTATGTAAGTGAACCTAAGTAATCTTTTCTAGGTTAATATGCAAATTGAAATACAGTTAGCTTTTTGGATTTTGCATTTCTTTGAATTTTTGTGCATACAAAATTTGTAAGTTAAGAAACACTTTGGATATTGGGGAAACCTATATTAGAGGAAACTAAATATAAAAATATATAAATGCCTAAATATAAAAATGCCTATTGATTAAACTCTGCCCCAGATATTTATGTTAGGAAAAATTCTGTACAAAAATATAAATTTAAGGGGTGAGATTTTGGGGATGGGAGAAAGAAAGAAATGTGGAAATTGCTATTTCCACTGTGGAAACTGGTTGGACTTATAACTGAATACACATGAAACTGACATGAACAAAAAAAAAAAAAATAGAGGGATTGGTCTATCCCCAAGCATAGATGCCCAGTTTTAAGAATGGCTATCATAAGAAGTAGAGGCAAAAAGAATCTGGGCTGGATTGCCTATCCCAGTTTCAACAGAAGAGAAGCCTCTATCCCAGTTTAAACAAGAGAGAAGAGGAAATGTCTGGGCATTAGAGATGGAAAATGTGTCAGTTTTGCTTTCTTTTCACATTCACCTTAACTTGTTCCCAACCCCCAAAATGAAGAATTCATTTACTCCTTCAAAATAAATTGAAACAAAATTGACAATCATCCCTACCGGGGTACCTCAGAATTAAATAAAGTTTATTTATTCTACATTGTATGAGACTTTTCAGGTAGTTCTTTTAAAGGGTGAGGATGAGCCATATCATACTAGTTTTAGCATATTTTCATATATCACGTTTTATCACAGTAGTTAAGAGAGTACTATGAGATCATCAGGTGATTTCAACAGTGTCCATAGCCCCTTACTGGACTCCAAGCACAAGGCCACAAATTGTGTTAGAAACTATGGCCATGTTCAGGGATTCATTTCTCTGCATGGGTAGAGGGAGATACATTCAAGTAAATATAGCTTATAGAGCTTCACTGATCAGAAGCCCTCGGCTTCCAGTCCCATCAAATTCCATAAACACATTCAGCCATATGTAGTTACTGCTCCTTTTCAGATCTTCCCTTGCAACATAGGAAGCATCCATCACTAGCTCCTTCTACTCATATACAGGGGAAAAAATGGAAAAGACTCATATTTTCAATATATTTAATTTTCCATTTAGTTCTTAAATATACAAGAATGTCAGTGGCATGTTTCTTCTGTACACCAGAGATTAGTGGTAGCAAAACATGGCACAAGTCTTCACTGGGTGCTCATTTCCTGGCAACTGTAAGGAAGGGAATGCTGCTTAGTCTGAAGGCTTCATTTTTATTCCTGAAACATTAAGAGTCATAATGAGTAAAGTGATCTGCCATGCTCTAGATCAAGGCTGAGAATTGTGTGACCTTCAATATGTTAATGAGCTATAACTTCCAGCATTCCTCATCACTAGTTATGCTGACTATGATGTTAGTGTGGTAGTTAGCCCTCCCCTGGGGTCTACAATTTATTAATATCAATATTAAATATATCTCCACGTGCTTGGGAGGGTCCCCCGGACGAGCACGCAGGCAGGCATAGCCGAAAGGCCACAATCAGGAAAAACCCGGTCTGGCCAGTAATTAATCTGTCACGTAGCCCCAGGAGCCCTCCAGACATGCACACATCAAAATTAGACAAAGAGTTCTCTGCCCCGAGAAGCTAGCTTGACAGGATTAGCGAACCTGACAAACAGCCTGTCAAGCAAGAGCAATTTACATACTGCCGTGGCTTTTGACGAGCCCCCAGCAAATCTACTCAAACTAAGCACTCTGACATTTCAGAGCTTAGTGCTCCAAATCGTACACATTTTGAAGCTTTGTTTTAGCTCCTCCACCTATTGTTCTCCCCGGGAAAGGACTAGCCTCCAGGTACATTTTTCCCTATAAAAAGACCCTCTTTTCAAGCAGTTCCTCGGATCGCTCCGGTTTCCTCTCAACTCCACTTCTCTCTGTCCAGCAATCCCCTCAGCCCTCCATGTGCTGAGTTCCTCCTCTCACTCCACTGCTGTCTCCGACTTCAATCTTCAGGACCAGGTGCAGTATACCCAGAAAACACCTCTCTAAAATCCCCTATTAATTTTCCTCTCTTTTATTTCTTTTTAGCTCTTGAGTGAGTGAGTGTGTAAGTGCGAACGTGCGCAGTGACTGATTTTAATAAAAGTAAAATAAAAATCATTTCTTTAACAATTTGGAGTGGTCTTTGGTTTGGCTTGACCCCGTAAAAATTGGACTTTAAGATCTCGCTACGTTACCCTGCCTCTCATGTGTTATAGCTTGTGCTCTGGCTAATTCCCATTCCTCATTATGTTGAGCACAGTGAAGAGTCCTCCACGGGACCTCAGAAATCAGGGTAACAAGGACTGCTGGGAGTTACAGTCCAACAACATGTGGAAATCCACACAATTTCAATTCCTGATCTAAGACTAAAGATAGACAGAGTACCACTTCAACATAAGGTGAGAACAGATAATATCTATCCTGTACATGCCGTGGGGAGGACAGAGTATCTTTTTTCTGCACCTACCCAGAGGCCCTGCTTCCCCAGAAACCCGCAGATCCTCTATTCCCCTCCTACTCGAAGTCCCTGCCAAATGACTCAAGGGATGGGACATGAAGAAAGAGAGCCTCTAAAGTCAAGGCACTCAGTTTGTAGGATGAAACCCACTCTAAGAGTCTCCCCTAACCCCAGCATTATGGTATTGGTGCCAAATGGAGGCCTTTTTTTTTTTTTCTGGGCTTTCTAAGAACTGTTTGAAGGGTTAATGTATCTTAGCATTATTTTCTCTTATTCCTGATTTTATCTCATTTTGATATGACTTTGTCAATTTTAAATAGGGATGGGCCAACCAAATCCTTGAATTCTCAGGAAGGAGTCGAGATTTGAGAATTCGGATCCCTGTGCAAAAATAGGTGAACCGAATATTTCAAATCCACCAACCAAAAAATAGTCTTTTTTAAAAGAAGTTCTGTTTTAAAAAAGTTTTTAAAAGTTTATTTTTTAAAAAAAAAAGTTGCTTTTTAAACCCTTTTTTAAAAAAGGAGTCAAAAGATTTAAGATTTGTGAGATTCATGGATTCTCAGAACTTTCCAGAGTTTCAGACCTGGATTCAGAAAATTGTGGATTCATCCCATTCCTAGTTTTAAATTAACTTAATTTTATTGTTCTATTGTATTTGTATTATGTTGTGTTATGTTATATGGTATACTTCCCAGAGAATTCTGATTAGTGGGCAATCTAAAAGTCCAATAAGTATATAAGCAACATGTTCTAATAAGGTATATATGTCATCAAGATCTCAGAGAGAAAAGAAAACAGCTGACAGTGTGACCTGAGCCTTCATATATTTGATAATACATATAAGAATCTTATTCAACTTTCATGTTCCCATTTGGACATACTAGAAAGAAAGAGGAAGGTGAGCTTTCATTCTGCAGCACGGATGCAGGATAGATGGAAGCATGGGCATTGTCCCTTTGGCCAAGAATGTTTTCTCATCGAATCATTACCTAAAGTTTTATACATACTTCATTCTAGCAAAACTTCTCATATAAGTGATGATTGGCTTGCTTCAGAAGGTCATCGCCTAAAGGGCAACTGGAGTGTAGTTGTTCCTATTACACAGTATATCTGTCATTATATCTCTCATCTGATCTTCTTGAGGCAGTGACATTTTCCACACCAGTCACTTCCATAGTTTTTCTGATTCACAGTGCTATTGTAAAGCCTCAGGTGTTCTGAACACAAAAGAAGCAAAGCCTTAATTTTACAAATCTAGCAGTTTATAAGTTACTTTTGGTGGGTAAAGAAGTAAGTCTGCCAAGCTGAACATGCACTACTATTCTGGAAAAGTTGGAGCAACTCACTTTTCTTCTGCAGGCATGTGACTGTTCACATCAAATACATTGCTACTGATTGGAAGTTGACTTCCACTTGCTTCAGAGATCATATTCGTTCATGTAGTGATTTGACAAGAAGAGAGAGACAGTCCTTACAAGTACTCAGATGCTGTAGGAATTGGGGACATATCAGGACAGCAATGCCTTCAGGGGAAAAAGTGTAAATGTAGAAGTAGAGTCAGAAAGGGCCACAAAAACCAATCAGTGTAACCTGTTAGAAGATTAGGGGCAGGACAGGATAACTTTTTCCAATATTTGGTGAATTTATTATGTAGCAAAATTAAAACAGTGTCACATTCTGCATTATTGCAATCTAAGGCATTACTTTGCTTTTAAATGCTGTTGCTGTTATTTTCAGCAGTTGAAAGACTAATGCTGAAATTCATCTGAATATCTTTGTAAATTGCCACAAATGATTTAAATAACTTTTAAGTTGACAGTGAAGATTGCTACCCCAAAATGTGGGTGACTCAGAGGTTCACCCTCGATGCCAGTACTTCTGTGTGACAATGGGGAATTAATGAACCCAAAATTAGGAGGCCTGAAATGGGAGGTAACTTAACAAGATCTTTCCACAATGTTTACGGGTTTTGGAGGAAAGAACCAGCCAGAGAATCCAAAATGTAAACTAAAAAATATGTTTTATTGAAAAATTCACACATGTAAGCAAAAGATCCAAGCACTTCTCTCACACACAAGGACTAACCAAAGTAAAGGGGAGGAAAATTGTGGATAGAGGAATTTTAAGGTTCAGGTGATAATTACCGGTCCAGAGAGAAGCGAGGAAAACCAGCAACGTGGCATAGGTGAGCACCTTAGGTTAGCACGTAAGGACAGTTCTCGTTTAGAAATCTAGGTGAAAGTGTGGCATTCAGCAAGGTGAGACTGCACTGAACCACTCAAAACAGGATTTTTATACCCAAAAATACTCTGTGGGTATGGGTGTGAACAACTCTCCCAGCTGAGTGTACAATGGGAGTTGCAACACAAACAATGAGGTCCAGATGGGGTTAATGACCTTAGTCTTTAGGTGACAAAGGGGTAATGGCTGTTGTAATAGGTCTGTGTTGTGGAGAGGTTTGAGAGACAGAGCAGGAAAACATCCAGGTGTTGGGGAACAGAGTTAAACAATCACAGTTTGATGAGAACTTCCTTTTTCTACACAGAGATGTCCAGCTTCAGCTTAAGCATATTGTCTCTGGAGTTGCCTTGTAATTTGCCAGAGAATGGCTTTGCTTGCATGTAGAGGGAGTGTGCGCTGACTTGCCTTGCAATCTCACGTTTACAATCAGTATTTTTGCTCTGTCTGGCTTGACCTTCAAGCCACCCCAGGTTCCATTTGATATCAATGCCAATTAATGTAGTTGCCAATTAAATAATATTTGCCAATTAAACTATATCAATCTTGGTGGGGGGAGCGTGCAAGGCCATAACAAGACATTGAAATAGGTAAACTGTTTCCATACTTTGATTCAGTCATTAATCAGAGTGGAGACTGCAGTCAAGAACTCAAATGAAGATAAGGAAGAGCAGATATAAAGGATGTAGACAAGGTTGTGGAATTTAAAGATATCTCATTGAGTACCAACGATTGTCCATACCATCATATTTCCAATTTCTGTGAATGATTGTTAAAGCTAGATAGTGAAGAAGACTGATAGGAAGAAAATCAACTCATTTGAAATGTGGTTCTGAGGAAGAGTTCTACAGATACCCTGGACAGCTAAAAAAGACAAATCAATGGGTCCTAGAGCAAATCAAACCTGAACTCTCACTAGAAGCCAAAATGACTAAAATGAGACTGTTGTTTTTGGGATGTATCATAAGAAGACAAGACTCACTAGAAAAGACAATGAAGACTTGGCAAGGTGGAAGGCAGTAGGAAAAGATGCAAACTGCACTGAAGATGGAACAACTCAATCAAGGAAGACCTGAGCAGGGGTTATGATGATAGTGTGAGTTTGAGGTCTCTCACCCTTAGGGTCAACATAAGTTGAAGTCAACTTAATGGAAGTTAATAACAAGTTTCACCCGAAATTAATGATACCAAGCTGCCTGAAGAAAGCAAATCTATGTTCTGTTAAAGTTTGTGTACGGAACCGTGTTTAACTGGAAGCAAATGCCATGGAGTTCAATTTTGTACTCCCATCAGGTTTCTCTTAGATTTTAAGGAAATCTGGTATTGAATGAATATGGACATAATGGCCTTTTGAACCATTGCAAATGTAACTATGCTAAATATGCCAGCTTGATCTGAACCTGAGAAGATATTCCTTCTTGGCCAAGAGTAATGGTGTGTGTCTGTGTATGTGTGGGTGGGTGTGACTCCTTCCTAACTTAGTCCAGGGCCCAATCTCAGCTCTACATTTATAGATCTGGAAACAAGGGTGGACTGATACTTCCGTCACTCCCAACAGAGGATCCTCTAACTCGAAGGAGAAGTATGGGAGAGTAAATGTGGGCTGATGGGGGGAGGAGGGGGAAAGGAAGGGGAAAGGAAAATCACCTTCTGCCAACTTCCTGCTGCCAGTGCTTCTTAAGATCTCATCCATTCAATGCAGCCTTCTTTCCTTTCCTATATGAAATTAACTACGTCAGCTGACTTCATGACCACACCAGTTGATTCACTGTAAACAGTTTCCAATAGTCAGTAGATGAATTTACAATTTATACCCCATGCATTATTCACAAGCTAAATGCACTGATCACTTGACATCCTGAAACTGCTACCATCCGTCACTATGCAGAAGTGACCTGCCACACGATGACTCACTCAGTGTTATCATGGCCTCTAAGGCGATCCCTGCAAAGCAGGAGGCAACTTCCATTCTGACCTCCCATCTAGGAACAGACGCCAGCAGCTGAATGTATCAAATCCCACTGTTATGTTGATCTGTAAAATAAAGCAAATGTGTACCAAGTTATTTTCAATCAAAATAAAATCTGAGTGGGCAAAAGCAAGGGAGGCAATTACTTTAAATGTAAGGATTATATACACTTTTATTAATTCCAGGAGCATTTCCAAAAAAATCTGGATGGATGCAAATCATTCTTGATATTTTCAGGTTTATAAATACAAGTACCAGAGGTGGACTGCTGTGAAGAAAACAAATGAACAATACAGGCATACTGCATCTAGCAAAGAGTTGGACAAAGCAGATCCTTTTAAAAAAATCTTTTTACACCCTCCCATCCCCCTTCCTTTCTTCCTTGACCTTCTTCTAGCTGGAAGGAGTTGGTTTGGTTTGGTTTGTGTTGTTCTTTGTTTTTCATAGTATTGGTATTGCAAGGTGAAAAGTAGTTGGATAAATACACTGAGTGCAGCAGCAATGGAGAAACGTAGACTTTTGGTGTCAGGTTTAAGCAGTGTTTACTTCAGTAAACAATGCAATAGAAATCTGATAGGGGAAACAACAGAATTCTACTCTAGCTAATCCTATTGTAGCCTTGCATGCCTGCCTAGAACAGTAAAGGTAAATGGCAGCTGTCTCCAGAATCCCTTACTGAGCACCTGTAAACAGCAAAACAGGGAGAAAATATGAGACAAGATAAGCCTCTCTCACCAACTTCCCTGAGCAGGTTATAAAAACATCGATTTATAAATATAGCCACCAAAACAGAAATCGCAAGTAAAGCAGAGGCTGGTAGGGGAAAAAAAGTCATCTCTGAGTGAATTTTGGAAGAAGCCTTCAGATGGTCTCTAGAAAGTTTGAAACAGTTTTATTTATTTACTGAAAGCTTACCTGACCTAGCTGTTTCATTTCACATGTACATATTGTTAGTTTTGGATAAAGAGTTTGCTTAAACAGATAGAACTGCCCGTCTATTTTTTTATTTTATTTTATTTTGTGCTTTAAGAACCTGTTCCTCTCCTTGTTCTATTATTCTAATCAGACTATTTCTGCTTCCAGTGCCAAATTTTCTATTAAAGGAAAAACGCACAGGAATACATCTACTTCATTAACTGAGGTGCACCTATATAATTGGCTGCCCAGAGTATTTAAAAAGAGCTGGGTTGAAATTTCTCAAAAGATATTATCCTGATATTGTTTTCCCTTAACCCCCTGGGGGAAAATGGTAAATTTGCAGATTTTTTTCTTTGAGTGTCTTCAATAGTTTTGTGATATATATGACAGTATGTTTCCTCTTTCAACTCAGAGTCATGCAAGCCCCTTTGAAGGCAGCAAAATGGAGACCAGCTTCACATTAGAGTTCTTGCTGCTGCCACATGCAATCACAGACCAAAAGAAAAAACCTGAGTAGGGGGAGAAATTCTACTACTTCTGCTGATGGTGATTCCTGCCCCCCCTTTTCTCAGAAACTGTTGGTGAATTTCTCCTTCTCCTAGGAGCTTTCCAGTTTCTCACCCACACTCAGGTACTATCTTTCAAGAAGGTGTTTGTTTGTTTGTTTGTTTGTTTGTTCATTTATTTAGGAGAAGGTACCTTGCCATATGGTGGCTCAGTGGTTAAATGCCGGTACTGCAGCCACAAGGTTGTGAGTTTGATCCTGCTGGGTTCCAGGTTGACTCAGCCTTCCATCCTTCTGCAGGTCAGTAAAATGAGTTGGGGGCAATTAGCTAAACATATTGTAAACCGCTTAGGGAGCACTTAGCTGATAAGCAGTACAGAAATGCACATGCTATTGCTATTGTTATCATCCCAAGATGGAAATCTGGCTCAGACAAGATCTCCCCTGATCTCATAGTTGTCTATACCTTTCAGGAAATTTGATTTTAAGTTGTGCTGGATGGATAGGATGGGTCGGATGACAACAGGAGGTTCCTCCTGCCATTGGGGTAGGGCCACAACCACTGAAGTCATCAATTTCCTTCTGGCTTGATCATGGTGGCTTCTCTTAGGCCATTACCAAATTATACTGTTATAGTGCTATTATTCCACTTTCATCATCCTATGGAATCCTGAGACTAGCAGTTTAGAGAGGGGCATTTAGAATTCTCAGCCAGAGAGCTCTTTGGCTGCAGTAAACTACAAACCCCAGAATTCCACAGGATGCTGGAAGTGGAATAATAACACTATAACGACGTAGTGTAGAAATGGCCTTAGGAAAATTTTGCCAGTGCTGCCCAGTGATGTAGGCATGGGGGGATGAGGGGGCTGGTACACCTAGATGGCACTTTTTGGGGGGTGCTGCTGCTCCTTGCCTGCCCCTTGTTTGCCATCTCCCAGCTCTCATCCACCGTCACCCCACCTCCATGCACCACCCCCACGCACTGTCACCCCACCCCACCCCTCCACACCCGCCTCGCTCATGCCAAGCTATGCCACTGGCACTGCCCTTTCCTAGTCAACCAAATCAGCCAAAGAGATAGTTCTAAAATCAACCAAGCTTGTGAAACTTCTCATTTGAGAAAAACAAGAAGGGAAGTGAACTTCTAGGAATCCCCACCATTATAGCCAATCACTGATCAGAGATGAGAATAGGGATTCCTCTCACTGGTACACCCTGCAAGTGAGTGAGGCTTCAGTGGGGTGGCAGTCTAGGGATGGGGAACTTCTCTCATCTGGATTGGAATCCCATGCAGAGAGAGGCAAATACAGTGAGACCAGATTTTAGGAAGTGCTCCAATTACAGCCATTTGTACACAGTGTTGAAATTAAAAAACCCACAGAGCTACTATTTACTCAACTGAAGGGGGCTGAGTAAATGAACATTAGACCTTATATATAGTTTACATCTGAGAAGTAGGTCTGCCACCCGTTTGTAGTTAAAAGTGTGTTCACGTGGGATAATTGATGCCAAATCCCAGGCAATTTGCACCTCATTAATGAGTTACAAATTAACACCTCATTAATGGGGTTGAAATCAACACCACATAAATGAGGTGAAAAGTAACAGCTCATTAATGAGGTAAAATTAATCCTGGCTACCCACCACATTAAAATACCTGAGTCACATTTTCAGTCTACCTGGAACATAGAGGTGAAGTACAAAAATAAAATGAAATCTTTGTTTTTGTCTGTCTTGGTAAATGTTCCCCATGACTGCATCTAAAACATATGGAAAACTACTGTTTGTCTATTATTTTTTTAATTTTACAGGAGAGTTGCTTAGCAGCTTGAAAAAACCAAGTGGCTTCTATCCGGGTGTCATGCAGAACACAACAAAAGGTATAAACTCAGCATTCTGAGACTTTTATTACTTTTGGGGGAGAAGATTGTTGTTGCGTGCCTTCAAGACTTTTCTGACTAATGGCGACTCTAAGGCCATTTCCACACTGCCCTGTTATAGCGCTATTATTCCACTTTCAACATCCTATCGAATGCTGGGATTTGCAGTTTAGGGAGGGGCCTCATCAGGTTTTCCTGCCAAGATCTGTTCAGGAGGGATGCCTTTGGCAGAGTGTGACTTGCCCAAGGTCCCTTAGCTGGTTTCCATGGCTGAGCAGGAATTTGAGCCCCTGGTCTTCAGTGTTGGAGTCCAGCACTCAAATCACTACACCATACTTTCTGTCTGGAAAAAGTGGGTGGGCAATATAGCAATTAATTCTTTTTGTTTCTTGTGTTTCTGACATTGTGCTTCTTGGCAAATCATCATGATGGAGAACTGAATTTAGAGACAGGAGATAAAAAGCCATGTATATAATGTAGACAAATTTGACATAATGGTAATAGCAACAACAAGCTGATATAGAAAGTTGGGAAAGCTGATATAGATAGTGCCCAAAGTATATCCATAATGTAGAGTGGCGTGGGAATTGTGGCCATCCAGATGTTGTTGTTCTTATGGTCAAGTTCATGTTCAAGTCTTCCCTAACTCATTGCAATCTGATCTTAGGGCTTTCTTCACAAAATTTATCCAGAAAAAGTTTACCATTACCTTTCTATGTGGCTGGGGGAGTTAACTTTCCCATGAGCACCCAGTAGGTTTCTGTCACTGAGCAGAATTCAAACCTAGGTCTCCCAGAATTCTAATCTAACACTCAAACCACTACACCGTGCTGGCTCAGTAGCCCTTTAGCCAGTGATAAGAGATTATGGAAGGTCCAGCCACATCTAGAGGGCCACAGTTGCCCACCCCTGAAATAGATGGGCCAGTAGCCTTGCTCAGTATAAGATAATTTTCAATATTACTTATCAACCTTTCTCTATGTCATTAGCAACTAATGACTGTTCTTCAATTTTGTTTTGTTTTTCCATTGCCTCTAAATTGATCTCCATCCATAAAATGGAGGATTCACATCTCAGGTCCTCCCTTCTTCAGTGAAGCAAATATTGTTGCCTCCTTCTGCCTTGTGTGACCCAGTTAATTGTATGAGTTATCTCAAGCTGTTTGTCCTAGAAGCATCTTTCTCCCTGGCACAGTTGCAATCTGCTTGTACAGCAACTAAATGATATTTTAGTTCTTGTCAACCATACGTTTTTTGGGGGGGAAAGATGTATCCCAACTGAGATGGTTTTTCGATGGATGGAAAAATTTAATTTTAAAGTTTACATCTGTCTCTACTTGGGGCAAGTGTAATAAGAACACAGCTGGTTTGCTTGATCCAAGGTAGAGCTGTTTCAGCTAAATTAAAACAAACAGATTAGCTGTCACGTAGTCTGCAATTATAAGCACAATTAATGTGGTATTTGGTGTAATGGAGAGTAGACTCCAGCCAAATGGGGCTTTAAAACAGTTACGACTCACATGCCTGGATTTCTCTTCTCATTTGTTAATGTTGTGCCGGCCATTAAGCAACAAAAAAAATGGTGGAGGTAAAATGTGATTCTACTTCTTATATTAGATGCTTTTTAGACAGAAAGGAAAAGAAAAGAAAAGAAATCTGATACTTGCAGTCTCAGGGCCTAATTATACAACCATTAGAGATGGAGCATGCCGTTAAATCCTCTTTCTTCTTACCAAATTGAAGGTATTTCACACAAAATGCAGTGAATGTGGAGGGGAGGCTGATATTCCGTCTGAAGGTACCACATTTCCCTAAAAGATGGTATTCTTTTGCTGTCCTTGACATACATATATCTAGATTCCAGATGATGCATGTTGACATGGCTATGTGAATGAAGATATATGGGAACACCAGGCAAATCAACCAAGCAAGAGAATTCCACAAATGGGGAGGCACTAGGGTTTAGAATGTTACTTTTTTTTAAAAAAGTTCATTCCATTACTCATTATGGTATATAAATCAAATTTAATCTAATCTAAATCTGTTCTAAACTAATTAATCTAATTAAATTAATCTAAAATTAATATAATATATAATATTTAATATAAAATTTAAATATTTATATCCTTTCACAAAGACTTCAGGATGGCATACCAATGACATAAATTTTTAAAAGCTTTAAAACATATAGAATGATAAATAAAAGTGATCTAAGCAGACTAATAACATACTGAACAAATTAATAAAGTAAAACAGGAGAAAAGCTTAAAATCATGGATGTGTACACTTGGGGAAAAAATCAACTAAGCCCCAAAGGTTTTAGGAAAATGCCATGTTCTACCTTGGTGGTGGAATGAAGCCAATGCTGGCAACCAGTTAGGCCTTGAAAGGGAGGGCATTCTACAAATTAGGTGCCACGGGAGAGAAGGCCCCCCCATGTCTGTTACTCCAAAAGTTGGGGTACCTTGAGGTCCTCCAGCAGTGCCAGCATCTCCTTAGGAAGATGTGGAATTATAGTTCAAAGGATCCGTACGAGAAGGGGGTAACCAGAGGACCTTTCCACCTGTGTATACCAGTACTAACTGTAGGACACAAGTTCAGAGTCTTTATTGGGGGAATACACACACACACAAGCAATCAAGCAGTTTCACAAACCACAGAAAACTAACACAGAAGCCGATGGACAAAATGACACGCTTACATGAGCCCAAGGTGCTACAAATTGTCCAGCTTGGAGCCAGGGTTTAAATACCCTTTTTCTGCTCTGAAGGGGAACGTATAATTGCTCTCTGGCAGAGAAAATAAATGGTTTTAACTTCAGGTGACAAAAAACTGTTGGAAGCCATGATAGCATCCTAATGTCTGGCCAGGTGAGGGGACAAAGGAGAGTTTTTGCAGGAAGAGATTACAGGTTGATGGTCATTGGTTGCTCTATTTGAGGCAGTTTCATTTCCATTGTACTTGAAGGTTGAATAATTGAAAGAATTATCACAAGCCCATCAGTGCCAAGGCTTTTCAACTAATCCTTTTGAACTTACAGCCTGACCATGCTGAAGTCATCCCTCTTAGCGGGAAGCTCCCAGACAGAGTCTTTTTTCCACATGGCATTCAGGCATAAGTTAAAGATTTGTATTTATTTTATGCCAATTAAACAATATTTATCACCACTTATGCTGTATCACAGATTGGGGGTATACAGCATGATACTATGTCTTCCCATAACGTATTTCCTCTATAAACGGGAGCAGAGGAGAACTTCAGGCAGACTTCAGTTCTTCAGTAGACATATATAGCAAACGGCAGCACTTCAAGTATTAGAGTTCAAAGTCACTTAGGGCATCGAGTGTCATTACCAGCAAACTGAACTCATTCTAGAAGCATTTGAAAAGTAATCAGTTGCTCTTATTTGCTGCAGTGTTGAAAAACAAGATTCCTTGTTGTGCAACTCTTTCTATTATTTTCTGTCCAGTGACGGAGCTTGGAATGTGTGGAGCGGAGGCGGGAGGGGGGGCTATGGCATGAGGGGCATGGCCACTGTGCATGGGGGTGGGGCTGCGGTGAATGGGGGCACAGCCATGGCACGCAGGGGCATGGCTAGGGCATGCAGGGGCATGGCCGGGATGCCCCCCAAAAATTGCTGCCTGGGGTGAATCCCCACCCCCCACATCCCTATGTGACTGTTTCTGTCACTTGCTTGAAAAAAAAATCCTCAGGATTGATAAAAGAATGGCATAAACCTAGAAAAAAATCCAGTAAAATGCCGTAAAAGTAACTTTGGGAAGTGACTAGATACTGTTATTTATTATCCCAACAAAATAACTTCACTCTTGTTCATTATATTGCTTTTGAAATGTTATCGTCTCATTGCACCCATAATTAGGTAATTACATTCCCTGGAATCACCTTTTACTTAACATAACAGTACAGATAATTGGCTAAGTAGCAAAGGCACTACAAAACCCTGTTAGTGAATTGCAACAATGCCTATAAGAACAACAGCAAAACTGCCCAATATTAATCCATGCCCAATGCACAATGAGACTGAAGTGCAGTTAGCTCCGCTATTTGGTAACATAACAGCAGCACTGTACTAGATATGAATGTTATGAAACTGCCCAGTTCTAATTCTTGTATACATAAGTCCACTTACAAAGATGTAGCTTCCATGTAGGATTCTGGCCACTATCTGTAACTCTTTACTTCCAAGTTGTGAGAGTAACAGCCCCAAGAAAGGGCCTTTTTCTTGTTAGAACACATCTCATGTCTGATATGGGTGGTAGCTGAACCAAGAATCAGCCAACGATCACAAGATGCAGCAGGTGTGGGGAGAGGTCCTCAATCGTGCTGTTGGGAAAAGAGCATTTCTTCCAGTCATGACAAGTGACAGAAATTTCATCAAGAACTAGTTTTGTGCAAAATATTCTGATATAGGAAATAAGAGGGTGGCAGTTATTCCTTAATGCAATAAGCTTCATTAGAAGAGGGAAAAATCTAGGGGAATAAAATGAACAAAACACAACAGTCATTTGTATAAATATATAAATGTCACGTTGGTATGGTTTAAAAACGAGATGGAAATGAATCTAATAAATTTGCTAGGGAGATGTGGAAGGATGGAGCATTAACCATTCCTTAGTGTAATGATCATTAAGAAAGATGATTGTCTTTCACAGTTCAGAGAAAGGATACCCATTCAAACGTCAATTTCAATTATAAATCAAATCTCCCTCCTTAGGCTCCAGCATAACACAGTCAAAATATTAGTTGATTTGAGCACTTAAAGGTTTGTGAAACAAATGTCTGGAAGAAGGGAAGCTTAATCATATCAGTGCTACATTGCTTAACAGTGCTTTTCATTTGCAGTCCATTAATAAAAAATATAAAATAGAGCAAGAAGGATTGTTTGACATGAATTCAGGAAAATTAAGAAAAAGTATCTGCCATGATTCAACAGCATAATTAAAAACTGCAAAGGAAATTGTATTATAAGCTACCAAACTGTCCATTGATTATGATAATGACTTCTTAATCACACCCAAAATGCAAATCTGGCAACTCATCGCGTAAGCCAAATGCCGATCAAAATTACTGTACAGTTTGCTTGCAAAACTAAAAGTGAGTGTCAAAGTCTACCTACATGGGTGGACAGTGTTATCATGAGTGACTAAACAGTCTGAATACTACTTATCTGTTCTCTGCTTTGGTCAAACCACATCTGAGATACTGGTTCTGGTTCTGGTTCTGGATGCCACCATTTAAGAAGTTAGAATGTGTCTGGAAGAAGATGACCAAGATGATAAAAGGCCTAAGGAACAATTGAGAGAGTGGATATGTAGAGCATGGAGAAGAATTAAAAGTGTTCTATGGTTTTAAGATTATATTATAAGGCACTTTGGGTCGCATTTTAAGGGAAAGGTGGAATATGAAAGAAAGAAAGAAAGAAAGAAAGAAAGAAAGAAAGAAAGAAAGAAAGAAAGAAAGAAAGAAAGAAAATGTTTTTCCCTGATCCTTTACCCACCCCCAATTTCCTGTTTATTCTGCTTAATGTTTATGTATCTCAACACATCACAGTGGCCAGCCAGGTGAGTTCAAGAAGGAAACAATCAAAATATGAAACTATATCAGAAACCATTATCCAGGGGCAGGATGATTCTGAAAAAGAAGCTTCCATATTAGGTACTACAGTCAATAACCATTGGATATTTAGCTGCCATAGCCAATAGCTGTTGAACGTTTGACTCAATCCGCCATGATTTATCTATTCACCTTTAAATTCATTTATGATACTGGCTTTATCAGATCTTGTAGCACTGAAATCCAGAAGCAGTGTTATATAGTGGTTTGAGCACTGAAATAGGATTCTAGGAGACCAGAGTTCAAATCTTTGCTCAGGTGTGAAAAACTACTAGGTGACCTTGGGCAAGTCACACTTCTCAGCTTTCTCAGAAGAAAGCAATGGCATATCTTTTTTGAAAAGTCTTGTCAAAAAAACTCTATGATTGTCTTATCTCAGTCCTGCACAGCTGATAAATTAAACAAACTGAATATTTCCCAGCTTGTTACTTACTTCCAGACAGTAAGCAAAAAGTGATAAAGTCCAACATAAACAAAGTCCAGTAGGGTTTCATGGCAAGGGAGTGTCCAAGGTCAATCCAAGCATTTGTCAAGGCATCCAGCAAGGTAGCAGGTCAGATAAGCTCTGACAACTCCTGGAGGGAAAGAATGCCAGCTATATAGACCCAGGGCCTAGCGCAGCTGTACCTTGATTGATTGTTGGCGGTTATAAATTCTGAGAGAGCAATGCTGAGTCTCTCTTTGATGCCTGTGCTGTATGAAGCTGGGTCTCGGTAAGTGTTCTTCTGTATCTGACGAGGCAGGATTCTCTGTTGGAGCTGGCACCGCCCCCTGCTATGTTTCTGGCACTCTAACCTCTCTCTGTACAGCAGGCCCTGGCATACCTTCTGTTTCAGTCTCTGGCGTGCCCTCTGCTTCAGACTCTGAGTCAGAGTCCGTGCTCTGGAAGCAGGGCATGACAATTATAGGATCACCACACACTGGAGTTGACTTGAAGGCACATAATAACAATACAAACACTGAACTCCTCATATTAATTATACTCTAAGAGGATCAGATAATTTCAATAAATGGAAAGCATATGTGAAGGCTATCATGGGATTCTAGAGAATATCATTGGGCACTTCCAGTCCTCCATGAATTCAGCCAATGTGTGAAGAAGGTCTGAATTCCTAACAATGGATATGTGTAGATCAGCACATGAAGTAAAGAAGGTCTATGTATACATGTCAATATGCATAGAGAGCCCTTGTGACATGCTGAGAACACCTGAACAGTGGGGGCATAGCTGTCATACAGCAAACGTTTTTCTATTGTATACAGTCTTAAGATGCCATTGTATGTTCTTTCAACATATTCAGCCCCATTTACAATATAAGCAGATCTGATTGCAGGTCTTAGTCATTTCTTCTAGTTTTGTACATTCTGCTGAAGATGATTTGTGATTATGATCTCTTCCTCTTAAATGTGGAACATAAAATGGAAGTTTGGCTGATTTCCAAGGAAGTCTGGTCAACTCAGTAGAAATCGAGCTCTACCATTCTGGTTTGAAAAAGTTCCTTCAGCTTTAGCTCAAATGATCTACTTTAATCAAAAGAGGAACAGTTTTCATTATGTACCTTTGATATTTGAGTTGGCCTGACCTTTCCTTCCAAAAGGTGTTTACACCACTGAAAAAGATGTGCTTCCAAGGAACAGATCAATAGAGCTCTCCTTTCTGAACTGACCAGTTTCCTGTTGATAAAAATTCTCTGTTTCATGGTCTCTTACCATGGAAATATTTGTCAGAAAAGTAGCTTTCTCCATTACTTTACTGTGAAACTTCATCATGCAAAGATGTTAAAAATCATACAAGAGAACAAAGGTGATGATGTTAGAGTCACAGGCCTACAGTTTGTCTCAAATGTTACTTCTATTATTAGTTAAGATGATATTGATCCCATGGCCTCCACTTTTGTAGCTCAAGTTCCCACATCAATTCTCCAAGGCTTCCCAACTCCCTATTTGAAAAAATAACTCCATCCACCTCAAGACCCTAAAGCCCTATACTACCAAAAAATAACTGTTTTCTTCTGAAGTCCCTCTCAAAATGATGACAGGAAGTGCCAAAGTGGTAATTCCTGTCACCATCTTGAGGGGGACTACAAAGGAAAACGGAGGTATTTTGGAGAGGAAAATGTTGACTAGGGGACTGGGAAGAAAATTGCCCTCCTGGTACCCACTCAGTTGCCCATCCCTGGCATAAGTGCTGTGACAATGAGGAAAAGGCCATTGACCCTGCTACCATGATGAGAAAAATGCAGTAGACAAGTAAGCTGTCTCAGAAAAAGTGCAACCACTAGTGTTGTGCACCAACAAAAATTAGGACCAAAGCCTGGTTTGAAGAATCTCAACAAAATTGAGATTTTTCACATCCCTAAGCCCTAGAAAAAATTGGTAGAACTGTGCCTCCAGAAAAGGTAGGGAATTTTTAATTTATCATTTGCAAATCCAGACTACTCAGAAGGAAATTCAGATACGTTACTGGTGAATTACTTATAACATTTGATAATCCTAGGCCATTTCCACACTACACTGTTGTAGTGCTTTTATTCCACTTTCAACATCCTATGGAATCCTGGGATTTGCAGTTTAGGAAGGGGCCTTTAGAATTCTCAGCCAGAGAACTCTTTGACCTCAATAAACTACAAATCCCAGAATTCCACAGTATGTTGAAAGTGGAATGATAGCACTATAACAGTGTAGTGCAGAAGAGCCCCTAGATGTTAGAAGTTTATGACTTTAAGATTAAGACTACACATCGGGGCAAGCACATCTGCTTTGTCTAAGTCATGAACATTTTCTCTTCCCCTGACAGAGTTGCCTCCTTTCTCTAGTGACCTAAGCAACAGATGTCTCATTAGCACCTGAGCAATGCCAGCTTCTCTGAAGAGCTGCAGACTGATTAAACACATGCTCCGTTTTTATCTCTTTATGAGTCATTACTTAAAGGTTTTATTACCAGATTGCCACACTTAATTATGTGTAGCCTTAATTAAATATGAACATTCTTAGACCTGACTTTTTATTTACACTCCAGCCCCCCCTGATAAAAATGTTAAACCACTTGCTAACTTTTTTTTTAATTGATTTGGCCCTATCTGTGACATAAGCCTAACATGTATACATTTAGCCAATGAGGTTTTGCCTGATAAGGGGATAGAGATAGATGAATGAGATTTCCTTCACTCTGATTCATTTTCTCAATTAGTTACCCATAATTCTGTCCTTTGGACATTAACCACTGACTTAATCCCCCCTTCATGAAAATTTTTCTGTGTGATGCTGCATGATGACTGTTGTGAGTTTCATACTGCATGCAAGTCCCTCCCCCCTTGCAAAGAACCTTATAAAAAGTGGGCTGGGCAGGGCTACTGTTAGGTGGATTTGTAATTGGTTGACTGACCAAACACAAAGGGTGCTCACCAATGGCTGTTTTTCATCCTGGAGAGAAGTGACTAGGGTTTGTCCCAGGCCCAGTGCTATTCAACATCTTCATCAATGACCTGGATGAAGGACTGGAGGGCATGCTGATCAAAGTTGCAGATGACACCAAATTGGGAGGGGTTGCTAATACTCCAGAAGACAGGATCAAATTTCAAAATGACCTTAACAGATTGGAGAGCTGGGCCAAACCTAACAAAATGAATTTCAACAGAGAGAAATGTAAGGTCCTGCACTTAGGTAGAAAAAATGGAATCCACAAATATAGGATGGAGGACATGTAGCTGGATAGCAGTACGTGTGAAAGGGATCTAGAAGTCCTGGTAGATCACAAGCTTAATATGAGTCAGCAGTATGATGCGGCAGCCAAGAAAGCAAATGCGATTCTTGGTTGCATCAATAGGAGTATGGTGTCTAGACCAAGAGAGGTAATGGTACCACTCTATTCTGCGTTGATTAGACCTCATTTGGAATACTGTGTCCAGTTCTGGGCACCTCAATTCAAGAAGGATGTCGATAAGCTGGAATGTGTCGAGAGGAGGGCAACCAAAATGATGAAGAGCCTGGAAGCCATGCCCTATAAGGAATGGCTTAGGGAGCTGTTTAGTCTGCAGAAGAGAAGGTTAAGAGGGGACATAAGAGCCATGTGTAAATATTTGAAGGAATGTCATGGTGAGGAGGGAACAGGCTTGTTTTCCATTGTTCCAGAGATTAGGACAAGGAGCAATGGATTCAAGCTGCAAGAAAGGAGATTCCACCTGAACCTCAGGAAGAACTTCCTGACAGTCAGAGCTGTCCAGCAATGGAATATGCTGCCTCAAAGTGTTTTGGAGTCTCCTTCTTTGGAGCTTTTTAAGCAGAGGCTGGATAGCCATCTGTTGGAAATGCTTTGATGTGTGTTCTTGCATAGCAGGGGGTTGGACTGGACAGCCCCTGTGGTCTCTTCCAACTCTATGATTCTATCATTCTTGCTGTCTGCCAACATTTGCATTGGGTGTGTTTTTAAAAAAATTGTAGTCATGCCTTCCGGTCGCATGGCGGGTGCGAGCGGCTGCTCGGAAAGAAGCTGCGCAATGGCACGGCTCCAAGCAGTCACCCGCTGGAATCCAGCCGCTTCTTTGGAGATCTAGAAGCGGTAAAACACTCCTCTGGTATTAGGGGTGCGGAAAGGGTCCGAAGGGGACCCCACAACTGGCGCGTGGCTCTACCCGGCTGGGGGAGTGGGAAGCGTCAAGGGGTCGAAGGACCTGGACAGAGCCAGCGGGATCGTCGCTTGAGCGGCACAAGCGCCGACGACAACTTTTAACTAAGAAATCAAGTTTAAAGCTGAAAAGAATAAGACAACACAACCTGCTCTGGTCTTCACTCCATGATTATCACAACAGAGCTGGCTCGCAACACTGTGCAGGAGTGAAGTAATGGAGGGACCCAGGAATGTGAGTGCTAAATGCTGAGCTTTCATCTTAAAGGGGCGGCTGAATTTAAAGAAAAGGCTAAGAGATATATCTGCTTTCTCACGATGAATGATGCTAATATTGGTAAGAGACTTATGGTTTCTGATATGGACTTACACTCTAAAATGTCAAATAAATGAGCAGTTGGTATTGCCTTAAGGGAAAAAATTGGAGTTTCTAAAATTTAATACTCTTCATTTGGACACTGAAGATTTTATAATTCGTTATTTTAATATTCTGGCTGAACTGAGACGAGTGGAGTATTGGTTCTTTTGTTATGGATTTTGGACTTTAGAAGAATACCTGGAGAATTTTTTAACTTCTGTTTTGGGATTCTTGTTTCCTGGCTTCTATTTGGATTGGGATTGTTGAGACTGCTGAGATTGTGCTGGAAGGTCATTTTAACAAAACATCCTCATTCCCATGGATGAAGCAGCCTGGAATTTAAGTGACTACGATAATACAATGAATCTTCAGAAACAAACTCCGGGCAGTGAAGTCCAAGAAGAGAGAGGGGAACAAAAGGTGTTGGCACTGGGTTTTAAATATGACAAGTGAATGTATTTCAGCAATGTCAATTAAGCATATGTATGTGATTGATATATTTTTACTTATTTAAATATTGGGATATTGTCAAAGAGTTGAAAGGGGTAATGAGACTCCTAAGTTTGTGATGGAAGGTACTTAAGTAGATACCCTTTTACCCATGGACTGAGCAGCTTGAAATTCAAGCGTCTATAAGAATACAAAAAATTTTCAAGATAATTTCAGGCAGCAAAGTCCAGGATGGGAGGAAAGGGACATTGAGACGGATAAGTTTACGATGGAAGTACTTCAAGCAAATACCCTCACACCTTTGGTTGGAGCAGCCTGGAATTAAAGCGACTTTAAGAATACAGTAAATCTTCAGGAAAATCCAGGCAGCAAAGACTTGGTGGGGAGGGGGTTTATGAGGGAAAGTATTCAAGTTAAATACCCTCACTCTTTGGGACAGAGCAGCTGGGAGTATAAGTGACCATGAGAATACGGAGAGCTTTCAGAAGTATTTCTGGGCTGCAAAGTCCCTGATGAGAGAGGGGAATGGGAAGTGGAGTCAATTACAGGGTTTTGAATTGTGTGTGTTAGAACTGTACTTTGGCAATGTCAATTAAGCTTACAAATGATTGATATAGCGACATTTTTGAAAATGAACATTATGATGTTGTTGAAGGACAGAAAGGGGTTGAATAGGAGAGTAGAAGTGGGAAACAAGATATTAAAATACAATGGAATCCAGGGAAAGAAGGTGAGGGACTGTTACAGTAATAATTGCTCAGACTTCCAGATACACATTGATAGACTTTTTCTTTTATAACAGTAAGACTTCAGTTAAGTAATGGAGAGTTGGTAGGAAATATATGAGAGGATAGTAGAAGTTCATAAGAGATAAGCAGAGAAAATGTCGATTTGAGAAAGCAGAATGAAGTGAAAGCTGGGAACTGACAAGATGAAATGACAGTATTTTGAGTGAGTAGTAGAGGGCAATGCTTGTTCAAACAATTGAGATTATCATTGTATTGTGATTCTAATGTAACATGTAGAGTGATTTGCAAGAAGTGAAGACCAGACCAGAGAGGAAGATCAGAAATAATGCATGTAAAACTACAATTTAAAGAACTTTTTTTTTATTTTGTGAAACTTAATAAAATTAATAATAAAAAAAATTGTAGTCATGGATTTGCAAGATTGAAGCGCCATACGTTTTTACATATTGGTAGGATACCTATCTGCATGTAAAAAGCCAAGAACTGTGTTGAGTCATTGAAATAAAACAGATACAGAAAAGAGAAACAGTGGACAGCCGAACTGTGAATTGCAGATTGATCCGGGTATGGATCATCAATCAGAATATTTTGGTATAGAATTTCCTAGAACTAGATTGACATCTCCATAGGAACATAGAGTTGCTAATTGATTAGGAAGAAAAAACTTTGTTTCATGTTTGTTCTCTAAAATGCAGAACTGTTTTTCTAGAAAGTCTTCCCTATGCTTAATTCCTTGCTAAGATAATGCATTTAAGTGAGTTTGACTTAAGACTCTGTAGTTTGTTTGGCTTACTAGCTTGAGTGATTTTTCTGCATTCCTGTTCTTAGTATGGCACAGTTGCGTGGCTCGATTATGTTTGGCTCTGTAAAAATCTCATTTCCTAATAGCAAGAGACTTGTGAGCACATGTAATAGCTATTCTCCACATTCCACTGTCAAACTAGTGTGCTTTAGGGTTGCAACAAAGTAAGGGGGAAAATTCATGTGTTCAATGGCGGTGTCTCAGGATTACAGTTAAAGCACAACACCAGGGAAAATAAAAATGATGGTAACCCTACTGAAAGTATGAACATTACTTTTTCTTTACTTGCTCAAATTCTATAGCATTCATTTTCTATTTGCTTTCACCAACCTTTCCTGCTATATGTCTTTACATACTACCAGTGTAATGCAGGAGTCCAAGTGATAGGCAGAGACTTAGGAAATACAGAATTAAATCAGTATTCTGAGCATAAAGCTAACTGGGTGATCATATGGAATGAGATGACATGAAGCTAACTGGCCAGTCTTTATCTCTCAGACTTACCATCCTCACAAGGATTCGTGAGAGGAAAGAGCCATATCTGCCACATGGAACTCATTGGAGAAACACTGGAATATAAATGTAACAAATAACAACTAAGAAGATATTTGCCCAGCTTTGGCTGATACACAGTGGAAAAGGTAGAAGTGGTCACAATAATCCATCCCATAATCTTGGCTAATTTAGTTTATGATAATGTGTTCATGGGCTCCCTTTGAAAAGAGTTGGGAAATTATGGGTAGTACAAAAAAACAGGATTCAGTCAGGTGTGAAGACATGCTTATAATTCACATCTTGAGCCAATTTGTGATTAGCTTTCTAGTTTCTTCTAGATTTCTTTTTTTGATCCCTATTCAAGGTTCTTCATCCCTGTAAGGCCGCTACCATTACCTATACAGCCTGAGTTCATCATATCTAAAACCCAATTCTTCCCTAGGAACTTGCATATAGTATATCAAAAAACAAGAATATGTGCTTTCAGAGCGTGAACCTAAGTGTATGTATTCAGGAGTGAGCTCTACCTAAGTTGATAGAACTCACTTTCTAAATTCTCTCTAATGACTTCATTACTCCCTAAATTCTTCCTAATGTTTTCCTAGGATTCTGGGCTTAATAGCATAGATATATACGGGGTGGTTATGACTGTTTATGATTTTTTAAAAAACTATACTGTTTAGTCTCTGTTCATAGACTATGTTAGTATGATGCTTCCTCCTTGAACACATCTCAATTTGTGGAGAGATGTTATTTTTCACTAATTTGTTTTGTCCCCCACTCTTTTTCATTGTCTAATTTTTTAACTGCAAAGGATATAATGAATCAGCCCATCTTTGAAACTGTAATATGTCCCATTTGAAAATGCAGATGAATTGATTCCGTTGGATACTTTATATAATGAAACATTTTTTAAAAAAAAATACAATGTTTATAGCACTTTTCGCTGGATATAGCACTTTATATTCATATTTCCTACCCTCCAAGAAAACCTATGAAGTTCAGACTGAGAGATAAACCACTTTCATCAGATGCTTGTCTCCATCTGCTGAGAAAACTTGCAAGGGGGGGGGGCAGTGAGAGACCATGTGTACTGAACTTCTACGGCACAATCTCAGAATTTTGAATGGTTTGCAAAGGTCTGAAGGAGGAACCTATACATGTACTGCTATGTTTGTATAGGGTTCACTGTATGATAAGAAGTCTGATCTCACAAACATGAAAATTCTCATAGTAAATGCATAGAAATCGATGGAGAAGAGGCAGAAGAACAGGGAGATGTCAGGAAGGAGCACACATCTTCAGGGGCAGAATCAGGAAATGTAGACCATTTCCGCACGGGGTAAGTAAAACGGTGCAGTGCATCCTCCACGGAGGACGTCTGTACCTTGGAGAGGACTGGGTCTGGACCACTTACCGTAGATCTGCACCTCAGTCCACTCTGGAATGACCCCAAGTGGTCCGCCAGCGTGTTTTTGAAAGACCTGGTTTTTCTGGTCTTTCAAAATGCCGGTGCATGCCATTGCATGCCTGCTGTCTGGTGCAGATTCGCAGGCTTGCACCAATGCGAGCCTGCGATCTGTGGAGGGTGGGTTTTAGGCTGGTGAGCTTCAGTGGTTGATCGAGAACCACGACCAACCAGAAGCTGCCATTTTGGACACCGGAGCAGTGCGGATCTACAACCACGCACTGCTCCTCCTCACCCTGGACCGGACCGCCAGAAGATCCGGTGAGTAGCGGCAGGGAGCGATTCCCTCGCCACGTGCGGAAATGGCCATAGTCTCCCATCTTCCATTCTTTAGCTTTTCACCAAGAAGGCCGATACATGAGTAAGGTTCAAAGGTATAGCCCTGTTAGTCTATATCAGCATCCAAAGATGCAAAGGAATCCTGTAGCACATTGGAGACTAACTTAGAGAAAGAAGTTTCTAGCATAAGCTTTCATACTCAGTCGACTTCATCAGATACATGAGTAAAGTGGCAGGGATACTCTCAAGCCTACTCAGATACATAGCCTGATGAACTTGAGTCAAACAGAATCACAAACAAATGACACTGCCGTGTGTCTACCATTTCACTGCCTAAAGATGGGACTGAAAAGAGTTTTGGAGTATTTTGACCCAGCCATATGTGAAGTACCATGAACATTGAAAATGCCGTATAAATTCTAGGTCTAGGAGGCATTACTATAAACAAGCCTTAACATTGTTTCTGTAAAATGACCAAATCCAGACCTTGTCAGGTGTCCAAAATATTAACAGTATTGCCTATTTGAGCAAAATACACCTTTGAAACTCTCTTTTAACTTCTTGAAACTAAAGAAGACTTCCTTGAATTGTCTCAGAAATCACAGTAGGTGATGTAACAGGGCGCTAGGTCAGTACAAAAGCTTTCCAGTGGTGGTTGATGGATTTCATTTCATTAGGGAGGTGATTTGACCTGAACTGTAAAGGTACTATCCATGTTGCCCAAACTATTTGGGAGATAGGATTCAGCACATTGGATACCTCCTTTAAAATTCAGACTAAACTACAGAGCAGATCTAATTGCCCCAGCTTGTTGGGGGCAATTAGCTAACACATTGTAAACTACTTAGAGAGCACTTAGCTGATAAGCGGTATAGAAATACACATATTATTGCTATTGCTGCTGTCCCACTGATACGAAACCAATCAGCTGCGAAAGTTTACAAAACCGACAAAGTGGCACACATAGGCACGCACACATTTATATTTGGGGTGTGTGTTGCTTCACTGCCTCTGCTTCTATCCCTCATCTTCACTGAGAAGAAGAATCTTAGAATAATGCATAGCATGAAGATAGGAAAGCATCCAGGTTATTGTCAGACCTACACCACCATAACAAACTAAACCAAGATACCTTTTCTGCTGGACCCTCTTTACTTCTAGATCCTCTGTTTCTTGGCATTGTTACCAGTATTTTACCTTTCATTGTTTTAATATGTTAAACCTGTTACATTTTTTCACTATAATATGTCCTTTGTATCTGAATTGTTATTATTGTGTATCTTCAAGTTATTTCCAGCTTATGGCAACTCCAAGGCAAAACTCTCACAGTGTTTTTTTGGCAAGATTTGTTCAGAGGGGTGTTGCCTTTGCCTTCCTCTGAGGTTGAGAAAGTGTGATTCACCCAGTGTCTCCAGAGCACTGAGAGGGTCTCCAAAGTTGTAATCCAATGTTCAAACCAGTATTCCACATAGGCTTTCTGTATCTAAATGACTCTTCAATAAAAGTACAGGGGAACAAAAAGGGATAAGGCAGAGCATGGCCTTTGAAGCAAAGATGTGCTCCACAAACAGTAAGTTCACTAGAAGGACAAACAGTTATGCCTCAGTGGCTAGATATCACACCTCCCCAAGGGCACCATCAAACGATGAAGTAACAACAAAGGCCATTGAAAGTGGACATGGGCAAGAGCAAACGGTATTCAAAAACTGCAAATTTTGAAAACTATTCACAGCTCAGGACTTTGTGCAAAATTCACATATTGTCATTTTGCACAGAAAAGAGAATTTTCTGCTCATAAATATTATTTTCTGTGCAGAAAATGCTGTTTCTAGTGCAGAAAATGTCCTTTTTTTATGCAAAACAACCACAAGCAATTTTTGCTTAGAATATATCCTGAACTGCAAAGATTCTTATCAGTCCACAATTCTTCCCATTAGGGTTTCTCAATACTCAGGCAACGTGTTGTTCAGTCATTTTTTAAAAAATATTCTTCCTATCCCTTGGCAATGGACACTTTCTTATAAACAGTCTTTCAACTATCTATTCACAATGACATGCTTTAATGCTCTTTTGCTAAACTGGGCCTTGGGTCAGAGATGAATTGCTTTTTAAGTGCTGAGAATTCCTAATGATCTCCTGTACTTAAACAATCTCTCTTTTCATGACATCATCAGCTTTAGGAGTGTCTGACAAATGCCCAGCACTTAAAGGGCCGTTTCTCTGTGATGGGAGCATTGATTCATCCCTGCATCCCCATTAAATAAACCAAATAAGACAAATGCACTTTTAAAAGACCTTTAGGGAAAGGATGGATTTCTTAAATGCTGTATCACCAATCTGCGAGTCTTGCTTTTCTTTAGTTATGATTTTGCCATGGGATGTCAAGATAAGTGGTGGCCTACTTTGTGAAAATATAGGACCCCTTTTCTTCTTGCATTATTTCTGTGGTGTTGAGAACTGCTGCTGTATAGCTGCTTTCAGGTCTCTGAAGAGAATTTAAAAAGTCTGGAATGGCTTGATGGTAGTGGTGGAAGGAGCCATATTTCAACAGCACCCACGCCACAAGGCAATATAACAGGGGAGTTGTAGTGATATTGTTCATCTTCTACAAGAGCAACTGAATTGAATCAGCAGAGCAAAGAGCTAGCAACCGTCCATGTCTTTTGCTTGCTCACATGATTATATTACAGATTTTAGTTCAGTGGCATGCTGTTTCTCAGTATGGAAGCTTCATGTCATGGCTGAGCCAATGTGGTGTGGTGGTTTGAGTTCTGGCCTACGAATTTGGGAGATCTGTGAAACAATCTTGCCAAGAAAACCCCATGGTAGATTCATACTGGGGTTTCCGTAAATCAGAAATCACTTGAAAACTCACAACATATGGCTATAAATCTACTCCTACCTTCTTTTTAAAAAAAAATAACAATCAATTATAGTAATGACTGTCATCACATCATGTGGCAGTGAACTCCATGTATAAAATAGACCAAGGGTGGCCATAGTCAGGTAATTGGATGCCAGTTAAAGCTCTTTCCAATCCTTAGCTGGCTGCACCCATTTTTCCATCAAAAATCACTGCCACCTTTTTCTTCCTCAGAAGATATAGAGGTGCTGTTGTTGCCATAAATGATAACTGAAGAAAGGAGAAGAGCAGGGCTAGCTTGCTCGTCTTCCTCCTCCTCCTGCCTGCCTGGTTCATAAAATGCTGCTACCCAGCACCACTAGTAGCACCACTAGTACCAGCTGCTTCCTGACTACAGATCCAGGGCATATGAGAAGGGGCAGTGTTACTAAGGTTCCTGTATTGTGGCACAGCTGATTTCCAGAGTAATCTTTGGTCCTTCTATACTGCTGGCTTTATAGACCCAGACCCAAGCAATTAGGAAGTAGCTGTTTCCTCTATACAGCAGTACCTTCTGAAGAGAGAGGGGAGAACAGCAATGCTTTTTGGTGGGAAAGCAGATTGATAAAGGAGGATTTGCTTGGGGAAATGATAGGGGATGAAAAACAGAGTTTGGTTGTTGCAAATTCCACAGTTTGCTCTTCAAATTCAGCAGAACAGATATTCCAACTTGGATTTGGAGAGACACTGGGGGATAATGAAAGGCTGAGAAATGAACATTTCATTGTGTGATTGTTTCGATGTCATACAAATTAATATTTTGGATGATGTGATACCACCATCATCACGCCATTTATCGCTGTCATTATAATCCCTGTCATCCTCACACTTTGTATCTTTCTCCATCTCTCTAGTAAGAATGGTGTCCTAGATATCATACCCCTAATCATGGTACTTAGAAGATATGACATACCGATAGAACAAATCTCTCTGCTTCTCAAAAAGCCTAACTATGCAAACATGCTCTTTATCTTACAGAAAGGCCTGAGACAGCACCATGCTGTGGACAATCTCATTTTTTTCCTGTTCTAACACTAGTTTTGATTGGCTGTAGCACACCTTACAAGGTGAGGGAAGGGAATTAATTTTCTACAAATATGCTCAAGCATGATTTGCCATTTACTGCAGTTTCACTTTTCTTCCCTCATAATAATGGATCTTCAAGCTAAGTCATACTCCTGGATCACTAGATCCCAGTGAAATACAGTCTTCCCACTCTACCAACACATGCACATGCTTGGGCTCTGTCTGTCGTATACATTATGCTAGAAATTTGATGAACTTCTTAGACCTTAGTCAGACATCCTCAAGGATTACAGAGGTCCCTAGTTCCCAAAGTTTGGGGGCTCCCTGAGCTGTCCCTATGTTTGCAACTTAGGGATTGTATATTTCCCTGTTTCTTCTAAGCAGTCTAAGGTAGGTTTTTTGCCACCTTCTACTTGACCTCTGATTAGCAGCCAGGATTTGGTCACACAACAGGCAAGATTAGTTATTTTATTGGGTGGTTTGATGTTTTTATTTAGTTTAGAGCAATCCACAAAAGTTGTGTTGAGAACATGGCGCAAACATTCCAAAAGAATAGCAGATGGAGTTACAAAGCAAACTTGTCAGACTAATCACAAACTGCACAATTCATTGTCATGTTCTCATGCACCTTCAAGTCATTTCCAAATTATGGTAACCCTAAGGTGAACCTTATCACAGATGGTTGGTTTTTTTGTTTGTTTGTTTGTTTGTTTTTTGTTTGTTTTTCTGGCAAGATTTATTCAGAGGGGATTTGCCGTTGCCTTCCTGAGAGTATGTTACTTGTCCAAGGTTACTCAGTTGGTTTCTGTGGCCAAGTAGGGACACAAACCCTGTTTTCCCAGAGTCCTAATCCAACATTCAAACTGCTGCACCCTACTGACTCGGACTCTACATGTACAAAATATGATTTTAGATGCTGAACTCCAGGAAAAGACCTGTGAAAAATGATGTTTAATTTGAAATCCATTTGAGCATTACAAACTGGGCAAATTCATATTCTCAACTGAATAATTATCATTTATTTGTTAGTTGTTTGTTAATCTCCTCCAACGAACTCAAGGCGGTATACAAGTCCCTTCTTCTTCCTCTCCACAGGTATACAAGGCTGTTCCCCAAATCACCCACTGAGTTTCATGGCCCCATTGAGGACTATAACTTGGATCTCCACAAGTACAATACCCCTAGCCATTTTATTAACATCACTATACTACTCCCCATATTGGCTCTGGCATAGAGAATGGGACCTAGTATTTCTTATCCCCTTAGTGTTTCCAACGTTCCTGTCGCTGTAAACAGATCACAGGAGATGCACCTGATGTAGACATCCCCCACCTGTGCTGTGGTCCTTCTCATTAAGTTGTCTGAAGAGATGCTGTTGCTAAGAGACCACAGCAGACGAGTGTCAAAGTGACGTGTTCTTAGTTGAAATGTTGATTAATGAATGTACAGATGGTGAACAGAGGCATCTACTGTATACCAAATGCAAGGTGAAGTGTTTAATTTAAAGTCTGGAAAGGCAATATGAAGTGACAGTCAACAAGTTAAATCTGGGGAAAGCATGTCAGAGGAAGTGAATTGGGGTGGAGGAAAATGCTCATTAAATACTTGATTAGAAGTGCCCAGATGCATACCTCACTAAGGCACGCCAACAAATCCAATCATGTAATGGAGAAAAAAGTAAGCAGATATCCTGAAGCAGCAACGGCTATTGTATTCTGCCAGCGCTGATGAAAGCTCAGAAGAAAACTACTGGGCACAGTACAGCACTGGGATTCTGACAGAGTTTGAAAAACTTTTTTTAAGGGCTAGAACTTCCAGAATACATCACCCAGCATGGGCATTGCATGGTAATCAGGGAACTCTAGTTCCTTGTCAAACTATTCCAGGCTTTGTATTCTGATCCTGCTGCTCTGGTTAGGGAGTATTTGCACAATGGAAAAGTATTTATTTATTCATTCATTCAAAAGTTGAGTCTGCCACATTATGGGCAATCGGCAGTGTTAGGTCTGCAAATAACAGAACCAGCCCTGCATCCATCCACACATATATTAGTTTTATGTTCCACATTTCTCCTGGGTGGGTGGGGGGGAGACATCTAGGGTGGCTAGAACTTATTCAGTTCTGTATGTTTCTTGCTTCTAACCGTACAGTGCTCCCCTTGCCTCTCGGCACATCCAGTACCTTTTTCTCTACGATGTCAGTGCTGCTGCCATTTTGTTAAGATCACCAACAAACTATGCAGGCGTGCTTAGCAAGGTTACTTAGAAGAATAAATATCTAAACCTGGAGGCAGCCTTGGCCGTGGGGTAATAATAGCCATGCATAGGAAACTTAGATGTGAATCTTAAGAATATGAGCATACAGAACTTATTGCCTGAAGAGAAGGGTCCATAGCTAGATCACAAAGCACAAGCTCTGTGTTCATGACATCCCAGTTTTTGTCCCACAAAACCAGAAAATAGCAATGCAGCCTTATAGGCTCTAGTAAAGCAGCATTCTCTACTTACTATACCTGAGAAAAGAGCCTATAATTTAGAGTTGAAGAAAGTCAGTGTGTGTGGATCTTACCTATGAATTACATTTACACTGCCTGTTGATTTAATTGTAACTAAACAAGTTTGAAAATAAAAACCCTGCATAATTTGTGTACTGAGGGGCAGAGCCTGTTTCTGTGCCACACATATTCACAGAGAGTTACCAATAGGGATGGGAAGATTGTTTGAAAATATTTTTAAAATGGTCAGAAATATGCTTTTGATGATGAAAAGAATACTGAACTGATGAGAATCATCACATTTTGGGAGTTATTCTGCACAAAACATCATTGTCTTACACAGAAAACAGCATTTTCTGTGTAGGAAACCATATTTATTGAGTGGTAAATAGTATTTCAACACAGAAATATTAATTTCTGTGCAGAAGATGATGTATTTAACATTGTATTCTGCATGAAGTTCATACATGGTTGATTTGCATAGAAACAGCATTTTCTGTGTAGAAAGAGCATTTTCTGTACATGAATTAATACTTCTGCAGTGAGATATTATTTTCTATGCAGAATATCCTCCACTGAAAACAATGCTTTATCCACAAAACAACCATGCATTAATTTTGTGCAGAATAAGTCCCAAAATGTGAATGGTCTTCAAAAACTGTGGTTTTTGAAATCTTTCTTGCAGTGAGAAGAAAATTGCTGCAATTAATCATTACTACCTTCAAGAAGAGATTTAGTGAAGAATTATATCTCTACTTACAAAAATGGTAAAGATAAATAAAATACTAGAAGCAAAATATGCTACCAGAGAGAGAGGGAGAGGGAGAGAGGGAGGGAGAGGGAGAGATCAACTAAGATACATTTTTAGAAAATCAAGATCAGTCACTAATGTGCCCTTGCAAGAAAAGCAGTCAAGCAAAACATATATAGTGTCCTCTCAATTCAATTTCCTTGAAACATCATTGATGCATCTCCAGTCACAATACCAGTATTTCCAGATTTTGAGCCACACAACTTGCATTTTGACACACTGGATGTGCCTATGCCTTCTTGAAATGTACTCATGGGCTGATATCCTGTGCCTTGAAAGGTATTTTTACCTATCAAACATCAGGGAATGGCAGAATGAGGCATACATTCAAGCCTCATCCCTGAGTCAAGAACCCCCCGCCACCAGTGGAGCACCAAATAATTAAGTGGTGAACTCTGCATGGGTTTGCAGAACTACCTACTGCAACAGATGGTTGCAACCCAACTGTTTGAAATTTACCAGAATTTCCTGACATAATTTTGCTATGCCTGAAGCATTATGAGAAGTTTTAAAATTGCAGCAAGTTCTCAATGGTTCTCATAAAGATATAAAGATAAAATCAGGCCAAGTGGGTATAGGCAGGGAGATGGACCCAATTAGCAGAAAGAGTCAGCACTCTGTTGCCTCTGGCAACAGCCCATTAATGCCATGTGCTGATGCTAGGGCTGAGGAAGCGCATCATTTGAAGTGGGCACTGGAGATATCTTGATACTTGTTGTTTAACAAATATTAGGATGCACCTTGTTCTTTCTAAAAATCCTTGCACTCACTCACTCTCCTTCTCTCTCTCTCTCTCTCTCTCTTTCTTTCTTTTTTTTCTCTCTGTCTCTATTGTTACAGTTTGTTCTTAATGTCAGACAAAAATATAAGCAGTATGATTCAGCCAGAAAGTCAGCAAGTGTGTGTCCCACTGATTCTAGCAACACTCTGCATGTATTTGCTATCCCTTTGTGTGAAGGATTTGCCTTTTTAAAGGACTGTGGTTCTACTAATGAAAATGTATGCAAAAAGAATCAATGGAGTGGTTGACTGAAACTCATATGATTAATCCGATGTTTTTTAAACAGCCAGAAGCTCTAATAAACACACCTCTGACTGTGCTTGAATTGGGGGAAAGCCCATGATATATTCAGAATTGTCAATAGCAAATGTGCATATCTGATGGAATACTTACTAAATCTGTTTGGAATATTTCATTCTTTCTCCAAACCAGTCTTTCAAAAATTAGTTCTCATTTAAAAGATGCCTTTAAACCATTACAAGGTGAAGCAGCAGTCCCTGAAATGAATTGTCATCTAAGTCAATGATAAAAATGTTGAAGAGTAGTGGCCCTAGGGCAGAACCCTGTGACACTCTACTCATGATCTCTTCCCAGTTTGAAGCGCACCCATTGTTTGACAACTCTCTGAGCACAGTTCTCCAACCAACTGTGGATCCATTTGACAGTGTTTCTATCTATTCCGTGTTTAATCAGTTTCCTAACCAAAATATTGAGAAGGACTGCATAAAATGCTTTGCTGAAATCCAGATAAATGACATCCACAGCATTGCCACAATTATAGTCTTAAAGAGGTGAAAAAACAACAGCAGGAATGAAGACAGAAGGATGTGATGTTGTCTGCTGCAATGTGTATGCAATGTTCCTTTTCTTGCCAGAAAGCTTCACTGACTACACTTGCAGCAAATACAAAACTGGTAGCTGCATTGGTGAAGTCACCTCCTTTGGAGGTTCTAAACAAAGTATGGGTGGCTATTTGCTGGGGTGCTTTGAGTGTGTGTTCCTGCATGGCAGGGGGTTGGACTCAACAGCTATTGTGGTCTTTTCCAACTCTGTGATTCTATGATTCTATGATTCTATGAGAAGGTCAATACACTACAGCTACACATTCAAACTCTCCAGGGCATTGGAGAACACAAAGGCTTCCTGGATAGAACAGAGAGAAAACTGACCCTAGAAAACCAACAGGAAGAAACTGCCAATAAAAACAAAGAGGGCTATAGCACTGAGGGAGCATCCTGGAGGACTGTAACCATCCGGAGCAGGCCATGCACAGGGGATTCAATGTTGCTCCAATTACGTAATTGCTTCCTACATCTTCCTGAGGATAACAGTGGTGAAGAGGCAAAAACAAGAGACCAGCAGCAAGAGACACTGTATGTCAAGGAAAGAGCCAGCTGAAGCAAGAAGAAAAGAATGATGCTGGTGGTAGGACATTAATCACTCAGGGACATACAGGAAACTGTGTGTCAGCCTGACAAGTTGAACCAGGAGGGGTTCTGTGTTCCTGATGCCAGTATCCAGGATATCACTGACAAGTTGCCAAAGTTCATAAAGAATACAGAGCAGCACTCCTTTCTTCTGATTTATGTGAGCATCAATGACACTGCAAATAACACTTTTGAGCAGATCACCTTAGACTATGGGCCTTTCTGCATTACAGTGCCATAGCGTCATTATTCCACTTTCAACATTCTGTGGAATTTACTGAGGCCAAAGAACTCTCTGGCTGAGAATTCTAAAGGCCTGCTCCCTAAACTGCAAACCCCAGTATTCCATAGGATGTTGGAAGTGGAGTAATAGCACTATAACAGTGTAGTACAGAAAGACCCTATGAAGGCCTAGACAGGAAAGTGAAGAGTTTAGAAGCACAGGCCAGTCAGTCAGTCAAGCCTTTATTACGGTCAACAAACCATGAGGCAAAACACTTGTTACATGTATTATATACATTCTACGTGGGGATAAAAACATAGAAATATAAAATATTTATAATAAGATAAAACACAATATGCAATTAATTAGATGTAATACATTTTAAAAACAACTTAATAGGTTAAGTTTAAGATTAGATAGGAAACTATAAAATTTAAAACATATCATATGTAAAAATTTCTATTGAAGCTCATGCGACCTTTTCTCCTCATATAGAATTCTTGGTAGCCCTACAGTTCCTAGAGATATGGCCCCATCTCAGGTGATTACTACAGAGGGGATTATTCAAATGTTAACATTTGTGTACCATAGACCTTCGAGTTTTAATAGCACTGAAGAGAAACTTTGCTACCTCCTCAGTTACTCTTTTTTCAGTATCCTCTAATAGATGTATTAAATACCATCCCAAAGATCTTCCAGGGAACTTGCTTAGGAGAGACACTATTAACCTTAGCCTATCATCATTATAAAAAGTGCAATAAAAGAGTACATGAGATAAGGATTCTACTAGTCCCTCCCCACAGGGGCATACACGATCCCTGTACTCAATTTGCTGAAAACGTCCCTCTAACACAGCAGATGGAATAACGTTAAGTCTAGCTTTACTAAATGGCATCCGGTATTTGGGGACTGTTAAATTTTCAAAATAGTTTGCACCCCTAATTGGATTAAACTTCGAACCCAAACTAATGGGAGAGCAAGTTGTACGTGCGATGGATATAGAATACTGAATATCAATATCCTTGATTTGTTGTGCAAGGATCAGCTTGGCCCTGGGCCAATCAAGAGTGAGAAGGAATGTTTCTGAAAGGCCTAACCATTGCAATTTTTCTTTCACAGATTTAGTCAGGTGAGTGGTATATGTATCTCTTTGTGTCAAGTAAACATACCCAGCCTCTGGTCCTTCAAAGAGAACCATCAGCCAGTACGCTAAGGGCTACTTCCATGTTGTACATTCAATTGATATGCAACCAGCCTCCAGACGGAGAACTGCTGATGGGACACAATTAGGGATCGCAAATAGTTTTCTGAGGAATGTTGAGAGTACTTGTTCCATTAGCAATGAGAAACCCAGAATCCATACCAAGATACCAAACAGTTGGGGAGGAACCTTGGCCTGGAATACCCTAAGTGCAGCTGGAATCAATTGTCCCCCCTTAGTATAAAAAAATCGGACAATTGCTCTGCTGTTGCAGGTTGTGTTCTGTATAACGGTTGCCCGCTGCAATGCCCAGGCACCAGATGCATGAAAAATAACCCCCAGATATTTAAAATTCCTCACTTGTTCTATTTTATGACCTGCTATAACCCAATTAAGTATGAAGTATTTTTTGGAAAAAACCAAGGTTTTAGATTTATTGTAGTTGATAGTTAACTGGTTGTTTTCACAATACTCCATGAAAGCTCTTATTATTCGTCTTAAACCAATCTTGCTAAAGGAGAGGAGAACAGTATCATCTGCATATAGGAGCAAGGGAATATTCACTGAAGCCAGTTTAGGAGAGTGAAAAGTCTCTGAAGAGACAGATAGAAGCACAGGTAATATTCTTGCAAATTCTAGCAGTGAAAGGACCACACAGAGACAAGAAGATACCTCAGGTGGATCTATACAGATGGTGCCGATGGAAGAGGTTTGGCTTCTGGGACCATCATCTTCACTTCTTAGGCCCTTTTCACACCTTATCTGGTGCTGCTGGCATCGCAAGGGGATCATGCAAGAAGCCTCGTGCGAGAGGCACTCGCATCCCCTCTGCTTCCCCTCCACGCCAGCTCCATGCTGGCTGGAAGGAAGTGTGAGTGCTCTGCCCCTTCCTTCCACAGCACAGCTGGGTACTTTCCCAGGCTGCACTGGGGGAGGAAGCACAATGGCCACATGTCCAGAGCCTCCGCACACAAGGTAAGTGCGTGTGGGGCCCAGGAGAGATGCATGATCGCGCATCATTTTCGGCAGCAAACCAAAAATGATATAATGTGTGATCGCCACCTACTGGCCTCGGGAACGTTGCGCGATTGTGAGGACGTCATGTGAAAAGGTCCTCGCAATCATGTGGAACTGCTGAGGCCATTTCGCAACAGAACTGGCATGCGAAAAGGGCCTTAGATGAAGGGCTAATGGCAACACATGAGCTACCCCTCATGAAGACTGAGAAGAATGTATCTGACAAAAGTATGGCCAATTTGATCAAGAGGGATACAATCTAAATCCTTGGAGAGAGGGCTGAAATGATAGCGTAAACATAAGGCCAGAAGGAAACTATAAACACAAGGATGTGAATTCCAGAGGAGAAGCTGAAGGAGAAAATAGGAGCCACTATAAAACTTGCAGTAGCAGTCATGTAGGAACGGGGGTGCGGGCGTGGGAGGGGCGGTTTACCCCGGGCAGCAATGTTTTTGGGGTGTCCCAGCCCATAGCCACACCCCACACACCCTGCCCACGCCCTCGTGCTGTAGCCTTCCCTCCCTCCCTGCACTCTAAGCTCTGCCACTGTGCAGTAGAATAAAAGATGAGAAGAAACAACTCTTTAGTTGTCTATATACCAATGCACAGTTTGGGAAACAGACAAGACAAGCTTGAAGTCCTAGTGCAAGAAGGTAAATATAACTTTATAGGTATAACAGAGATTTTTTGGGATGACTCCCATGATTGGAATATAATAACTGAAGGATATATTCTTTTCAAAAGGAATAGATAGGGGAAGAAAAGGAAGGGGAATAGAATTTTAAGTCAAAGACAAATTCACTTGTACAGAAATCAAACTGAACCAGTGGAGAGCATTTGGGTAAAAATAAATGGAGAAGGAAATAAAAACCAAACTGTGATAGGAGTTTATTACATGCCACCAAACCAAGATGACATGGTAGATGATACTTTTCTGAAAAAAATGTTAGAAATCTCCAAGATATCAATTATCCTCATATCTGCTGGGAAACTAGGGCCCTTTTCACATGGCATTTTCAATGCGAAAGGGCCCCTTGAGTGTCGTGTAAATGTGAGGAGCAGTCCACATGACGCACTCACATTTGCATGATGCTCCAAGACCTGACACGGACCACACACGCATTTTTTCATTTTTGGCTTGAAGCCGAAAATGCTGTGTGCTCGCGCATCGCTCTGGGGCCCCGTGCACACTTACCTTGCATGCGGAGCCTTGGGAGCTGGGCCGATCACACTTCCTGTCTCAGTGCAGCCTGGGAAGGTCCCAGGCTGCCCTGCAAAAGGAAGAGGCAGGGCTCTTGTGCAAGCAGGAAACTCGTGCAGAACCGAAGGACCCCAGATGCGAGAGCCTCTCTCCGGAGGCTGCTTACGCAAGCACCGCACCCCAGCGCCGAAAATGGATGAGTTGCGGAAAGGGTCTAGCTCTGCTAAGCATAGGCACTCCAACAAATTCCTGATATGCCTTGCTGATAATTTTCTCTTTCAAAAGGTGGGGGAATGAACAAGGGGATCAGCAAGCCTGGACCTGATACAAATCAATACAGAAAAGTTGATCATTTGAATAAAAGTAGTGGGTATTTTAGGGGCCAGTGACCATGTAATGCAAGAATTCATGACTGAGGGACAGGCCAAATAAGAGAATAGTCAAACACAGAGCTTGGATTTCAGGAAAGCTGTTTTAGCAAGCTCAGGAAAGAACTGGGCGGAATCTCATGCCTAGAGGTGCTAAAGGAAAAAGACATCCAGCATGGATTGGATTTCATGAAGAATGAACTGCTAAAAGCATAGTCACAAACAACTCCATGGGAGAATCAAAATGGAAAACATCTGAAAAAGCCAATGTGGCTGCAACTTGAGGAGGAGGTGAAAAGGAAAAAAAAAAGATGAGCATGTATAAAGAATGGAAGGAAGACTGAATCACCAAGTTGTTACCATGCTGTACACCCCCAATCTGTGATACAGTATGATTGGCTATAAATACTGTTTATGTGGCATGAAATAAATATAAATTTAACACTTATATCTGGAAGCTGTGTGGAAAGGAAAGGATTCTGACCAGAAGATTTGAAGCTAGGATAAAGGACCTCAGCATGGCCAAGACTTCAGCATGGCCAAGTTCAGAAGGATCAATAGGAAAGCTAACCTGATGAGTTCTAGGTGGTCATTTGAAGTACCCAAGCCTACGGAACAATAGCAAGCAAAGCCTCTAGGAGCTACTCAAAGGTCAACGTCCTGTTACCTTTTCTCACAGAAACTGTTCCTTCACCCTTCCAGTCATTAAGAAGCTATTGTGACTTCCCTCAATGCCTTGTCACATGCTGCAAAGACAATCAGAACCTTCCAGGCTCCTTTGTCAACTCTGCCAGACAGCAATTAACACACTCCCCTCAGGGCAAAAAAAGGGAATTTTAACCCTGGCTCAACCCATAGCTTTTTGCTGTTACTGTGGACACATATCAACATATTACAATATGTGAGGGCCCCCATATTCCTGTTCATTCTACTGCTGTCAGATTCTCCCAGTCTGAGACATCTTGCTTCAATTCTCTGCTGCTTCAAGAACAATAACTATCACCCACCTCACCCCAAACTCTCACTATCCAACCTTTTTCTCCTTACCTTCGCTAGCCTTGTGTTGTTCATGAGATTGTTTGATTGTTTGCATATGTTTGTGAATTTCCCCAATAAAAACATTATATTGGACCTCCAACTGGTGTCTTTGCATTAGTACAAGTATACAAAGGTGAAAAGATCCTGCAGTTACCACCTCCCAGCAGGCCTCCTTTTGAGCTATAATTCTCCACCTTTCCAAGAAGCAGATGCAGAGAAGGCAACAAGGATGATAAGAGGTATGGAGAATAAAATATATAACGAGAGGTTGAAGGAGCTGGGCATTTTCAGCTTGGTGAAGAGAAGACTGAAGGGTGACATGATTGTACTCTTTAAATACCTCAAGGGCAGCCACAGAGAAGAGGGGGCAGGCCTATTCTCTCCTGTAGAATCAGGTCTAATGGTTTGAAATTACAGGGAAGTAGCTTTTGATTCAACATTAGAAGGAACTTCTTAACAGTAAGAGCGGTTTGGCACTGGAATCAATTACCTGAAGAGGTGATGGCATCTCTTTCTCTGGACATCTTCAAAAAGAGGCTGGGCAGCTTCCTGTTGGGGATGTTTTAGCTGGAGATCTTGCACTAAGCAAAGGTTGTGTGGGTAATGTTTGATGAACCGAGGAGAACTTCACACTTCTGAAATCTGCATCCAGTCAATACCATAACCGTTGAAGCTGCAATGGTATCATTGTGGTCGTTGTGGTCATTTTGGTGTACCTTCAAGTCATTTCTGACTTTTGGCAACCCTAAGGCATACCTATCATGTGGTTTTCTGGGTGAGACTGTGTGATATGCCCAAGGTCACCAAGTGGAAGCCCACATGGGCTTCCATAGCTGAACAGAGAACTGAACCCTGGTTTCCAGATTCGTAGTCCAGTGCTTAACCTACATCCATGCTAGTTCAATGACCTAGATCCAATTATCTATCCCAATTAGACACATTAAATCAATTAAATTTACAAAAGTGTTAAATTTATTCCAATTTATTTGGCGGGTCTGCTTTAGCTAGGACTGACGTGTACTTAGGCAAATGTTTGTCTCTTCTCTCCAACCTTGTTCCAAAAGAAAATGAAGTCACTGGAGTTATGTCATTTAATTTTCTCTTTCTTGGGGCATGGGCAGGCTCAGTGGTATGCTACTTATTCATCTTATGTATTTCTGTTTGCATGAGTACAAATTCTTTACAGGAGCAAGGTCTGTAGCATCAGGAAAGCCTTTGGGGCATGAAAAAGCCTTCAGTTGATGAAGAGCAAACAAACCATTCTAATTAACCAAGCTTAGTTTTATAACCTGTCTTTAGGATTCATTTACTGTACTGTATTTCCGTGGGTTTCCTGTTTTCTTTTTTAATGTCATGCCACAGTGATTATATTTAGTCAGTAAATTTTAGAATCGTCTGCACATGTTTATGACAAGCTGAGATTCAATCTTACGATGTATAAAAATTCATTGCATTTAAATATTCATTGTTGAGGGGGGTGAAATGGGAAAAACAGATTCTATTTGTGATAACTGAAGTCAACAGGAGAAGACAGAAAACTTATTAGAAAGCTAATTCAGGGAGAAAAAAACAATGAAAGTAAGTCTCTTTCTCAGCTTTTTAAAAAATGCAAACAAGTGCATGGATTCAGATGGATTAAAACTGTTAGTTTGCCACTACACCCACTTTGATGTACAGAATGATATTATTTTGAGTATGTCTTTCCCTATTCTTTATCTAAAATTTAAATCCAGAAATGACAGTGTCTCCATTCCACCATGATTCTGTCACACTCATTATATTCATATATTCTTATTCTCACAAGCACCCACTCTTCTACACTGGCATGAAGGCTCCTAGTAATGGCAAAGCACCACCCATGCACAGTCGCCCTCATGAAATGTCACTGGTGTGTCCATTTTCCAGATCAGAAGGCTTTGCTCCTGAAAACCCATTGGTGAGGAAGAAAAGTGGGAGGTCACCTATGCCATGCTTGTAGGGTTCATATAGGCATGTGATTGACCACTCTGGAAACAGATCTTTGGAGCAGATAATCATTTGGATTGGTCTGCTTTGGTTCTTCTTATTTCTTATGTGTTTGCTTACTGGGCTTCATTCCAAAAGTTTTCCCTAAGAATAATAACACTACCAAAGGGAGGAAGAATTTGAACACAACAAGGAAATGTTTTGTATAGCTCTTGATTAAAAAGGTGACACAAATAATAGTTTTCCTTGCCAGAAAAAAATAAGTGAAATGGGAGTTCATGCCATCTTTTACAAAAGACTGAATACTTTATGAAATGAGTTTTGAAAGAAGCCAGATAAGCCATAACATAATGGTTTGCCCTGCTCCTAGTGCATTAAAAGTGTTAAAAAAGACATCTCCTATCTGGCCACCTTGACCTTCCAAAGACTCATAAATATGTGTCTCTCCTGCCCCCAGGAATGAACTGTAATTTAATTAAAAACTGTTCTGATTTTTTTTTCTCATTTGAAACTACCAGCAGTGCTGGATACATTAGTGGGATTAGAGCACTGACCTCAAACAGCTTAATGTACTCTGGTTCCTTATGTAAATAGGAGTTCAAAAGAAAGCAGGTCAACTTGGTGTCAGAATGTTTCCATCTTCTTGGGAAAGACCTGTGTATAAGTGCACACATTTGGCAGTGGGCTGTCATGGTTTGGTTTGGTTTGGTTTGGTTTTTCAAAAGTTAATGTTGTTTAGTACAAAGGAAAGAGAGGACAAAAGTGCACTTTATGTGCCATTAACAGTTCAGATGAAGATATGCCTATCACCAGCACTACTTTGTCCAAGTTCTTGTTACTTCACTCTGCCTTGTCCTTTGTTATAGGGGTGCTACACCACACAACTTCCTAACACTGTAATTGTTGACTTCTTTAATTGGATGCCAAATACTTATTATCAGATATTTACCCTGCATTATAAATAAGTGAGAAGACCTTGATGTGTCTGTACAGGATAATAGGGCTATGCTCAGAGTTATGCAAGGTCAAAAATGGGAGAAAGAAAAAAGTGCTGAAATGGTAGCTGTATTTGAACTGAAACAGAGATGTTCAAACATTCTGAAGAATATAAATATAGAGTTAGGGTAGTGATGCACACCCCAACTCTGTAGTTTTAAGAATTTTCCTCCCCTTGCCCATATCATGCTAACATCCCTGAATATGCTGTGGGGTGCATTCAAAAGCTGCTTTTTCTTTTAAGATATATTCTCCCTGAATACTCTCTTTGAAGGTGGATTGATAGTCTTAGAAGCATAGCTCTACTTGTAAGGAAGAGTGCATACCTTGTAGAAGGGGAAAAAGGTGTTTTGGTGTTGCCAAAGCCGCCCCATACTTCGCTGCAGTGACAGCAAGAAAGAGAGTGGTTTTTCCTTTGAAAACAAGACATGTAATCTCCACATATTTGACCTGGCTTCTCTTGCTATTTTCCCCTAGAACAGACCTATTAAATCAATGAGATTTATTGACATGTTGACTCGCTATTCAACAGTTGACTCAGTGAGTCTACCAAAATGCATACAATGCACACAAATTTGTGTTTAGCTTAAAAAAAAAAGCAAATATTTGAAGCTAACCAAACCTAAGATGGGAAGGCATTTTAAAATACAGGACAAACTGAATTTAAGTTCAGAAAAAAATATGAAACTGAGAAGAGAAAAAACATGGCAGGTTTATCTATCACCAGAATAGATTGAATGACTTACGTTTTAATTTACTGGCCTTCTTCCAGTTTATTCCAACCTTCTAACTAAACCGAAGATGGGAAAACATTTCAAAAGACAGGACAAACTGAATTTAAGTTTTAAAAAAAAATCAAAAAGTAAGAGAAACCAAAATTGGCAAGTTTGTCCATCGCTAGAATTGACTTAATGTCTTAATTTTCAATTTACTGGGTATCTTCTGGTTTATTCTACTCTACTTGCACCAACATTTTAATGGCTGTTTTGTTGCTTTGTTCAACAAGTAAATTTGATTGTACCACAAATCACACTCAATGTGTTTCTAAGCATTGTGAGTGGAACTGTGAACATAACACGCCCATTAAAATCAAGATCTGTGTAAAATCAAAATGGCTTTGAATTTTTTGAGTGATCTTAGACCATTAAGACCAGTAGAACACCAGAGATGTCTCAACATTTCTCTCAACCTGATTTTATTAGGAGGGATTGATGCTTTTGAAAGCTGGTTCAATATGGAGTCCTAGAAGCCCAGCTTTTGTGTCCCTGAGGACAGTGTCATTGCAAAGTTCCCTTCTGGCTTAACAATTTTCTTATTAACATGTAGAACATCCAGGGTAATAAGAATATATCATGTTTATCACTGCTTCCACAACATGCATTAGATATGACACTGGGGCATTCAACCATGCAGGCATTAGAAAATCATTTATTTTGACTGAAGCTCCTGCAAAGAACACGGAACTTAGATGACGACTTCAAAAAAGACACAGTAAATTACATCTAAAATGCTATGCCTGACACACACACACCCCACTCCCCAAAACAAATATTATAGAGACTTCTGAGTAAACTCACATAGGCTTTAGTTTTAAAATAAGAGCCTATGTCCTTTTGTTAGTCCCAAGCAAGGTAAAGCTATTACCAGCCAGAATTACCTACATATTGGTTCACTACTCAACAGTTAATTCAATGAGTTTAATTTAGTTCAAATTAACCAACAAGACTCCCGCCGTGATTTATTTAAAAAGGAAAATCACCTGAGAATATGGAAAGCTTATTGTTGTTATGTGCCTTCTAAGTCACTTCCAACTTATGACAACTCTGAGCTGAACCTATCATGAGGCTTCCTTGGCTAGATTCATTCAAAGGGAGCTTGACATTGCCTTCCTCTGAGGCTGTAGCCATTTCTGCACTACACTGTTATAGTGCTATTATTCCACTTTCAACATCCTGTGGAATTCTGGGGTTTGTAGTTTAGTGTGGCCAAAGAGCTCTCTGAGAATTCTAAATGCCCCTCCCTAAACTGCAAAACCCAGGGTCTTATAAGATGTTAAAAGTAGAATAATAACACTATAACAATGTAGTGCAGAAATGGCTTGTGCATTGTTGAAGATCACATGGTAGTTTTTCATGACCAAGTGGGGATTCAGAACCTGATCTCCCAGCATCCTAATCCAACACTTAAATCATTAGCCCATGCTGGCTCTCTTGTAGAGAGTTGCTTTATATCAAATCAGAACATTGGTATATTTAGTTCATTATTGAAAGGTTTATAAAGGAGTCTTTCCCAGCCCTTGCTGGAGGTGCTAAAGATTCGGCCTGACGCCTTTTGCATGCAAAGTTTTTGGATCTCCACTTGTTCCACATAGTTTCACTGAAGGGCGGTGCATTTCCTGGCCTGCCATGAAAGGAGGCCACAAATTTATTGCCATGATGCTGTGCACCGTGATGGAGAGTATGGGGCAGAGACATAGCAAGTATAATCTCTTGCCGTCCCTTCCGCTTCCTCTTGCAAATCTTTCTTCATCAGTGGTCTGGCAGAGAGGAGAGCAGAAGCAAGCAGTTTTCACAGACTTCAATGGCATGAGTGTCATGGGGCTTGGGTGTGGTTGCAAGGCGGTGCACAATTGGTCATGCTGCCATGCAATCAGACATAGGCATTTAAAGCTTCATGTTTACTCAGTTTCCTTAATTTTCAGTTAATTTCAGTTCTTAACATTTCAGTTTTGGAGTTTCATTGGTGCATCAGGTCTCAGTCAGATCCAGGGAAGTGGGCTTGAGGTCATGTCACAGTGCCAGCCATAATTGCACTTGCTTTTTATTATTTAATTTGTTTGATTGTATTTATTTTCATATAATTTGGGGCACAGAAGTACTTTGGAGTAGGCAGAATGGCTTGCAGTCTCAGTCAGGCCCTAGTGAGTGGCTTGGGTTCAAGTTGCATGGTAGGGGACATGCAGCCTTCATGTTGGACCCAATGCCAGCAGACCAATGGATGCTTGGAATGGTGAGGTAATTAGGGATATCAGTTTGTCCCTAACACCCAGCACCAGGAAGAGCTACATTAGGGCTGTACAGGAGTTTCTGGATTTTAGGCATGGAGAACAGTTAAGTTATGTTTGGACAGTTCCTGCTGTCAACGTTGTTCAGTGAGTGCCATGGGCCTCCACAACATGTCATAGTCACTCACCTGGGGGGTAATGATCTATGTTTGTTAAAAGGTTAGGCCCTCATCTTACAAGCCATCCATGATATGGAGGTTATCCAGTCATCCTGGCCTGGGATAGCTATATTATGGTTGTCTATTTTACCCAAACAAGTATGGCTGGAGAGGGAGATCCCAGTTATATTAATAGAGGCCATTTCCACTCTACACAGTTATAGTGCTATTATTCCACTTACAACATCCTGTGGAATCCAGAGGTTTGCAGTTTAGGGAGGGGCATTTAGAATTCTCAGCCAGAGAGCTCTTGGGCCTCAGTAAACTACAAACTCCAGGATTCCACAGTATGTTGAAAGCGGAATAATAGTACTATAACAGTGCAGTGGGGAAATGGCCATAGTCTGACAAAGGTTAATAGGGAAATCTGGAATACCTTTGCCAGAGGAATGGGCCATTTCTTGCCATATTCTCAAATAATCTTCCAAAGGCCTGAGCTATACAGGGGTGATGGGGTCCACTTGTCTGAAGAGAGGAACCAGCTATTCCTTGGAGATCTGCAACAGGATGTGAGGGCCCTTTTGGCCAGGCTGGTGAAAGTTAAGCACTAGGCAGACATTTGCCCTTATCTATGGCAGATAGTGAGGGGAGAAAGTAGCAGTTTGGTGAATACCTTTGGCACTCATTGGAGGAAGGAGACGTTTCTGAAGCTGCCTCTATGTGTCAAGAGAACCGGGGTGGGGAGACTGTCCTTGGGGCTGGCCAGAGGAATGAACTGTCACTTTAAGTCATGAGCCACAGAGTGTGGTGGAGTCTCCTTCTTTGGAGGTGTTTAAGTAGAGGCTGGATGGCCATCTGTCGGGAGTGCTTTGAGGGTATTCCTGCATGGCAGGGGGTTGGACTGGATGGCCTGTGTGGTCTCTTCCAACTCTACTTTTCTATGATTCTATGACTTGGGTATTGGTTTCTCAGGTTAGCTTTCTAGTACCAGGCAGGCCAGAGAGCAATCCAGCACTTGGGTTCTCCTTGGGACTCAAGTGCTCACCCGGGGAAGCTGAGGAGGAGGTGTGGGAGAGACCACCTGCTCCAGCTGCTCCTGCAGTGCACATTTTAGGGGATAAACCTAAAAAGGTGATAGTTTAAATAAAGCAGTCCATATTTCAACCCAACTTCTTTTGTGTGATCTCATTGCTTCATGGGTTGGTCCACAAATCATTTTATGACTATACTTTTTCTACTTTACAACATGGATTGTTCGTCATTCCTGAAATTGTCATGACTTCTTCTCTATGCATACACTGAGGCATCAGAGGAGAAAACAGCAATTTGGGGCAGAGAAACAGTTGCAATGTACTAAAACCGCTTTAGTAGAAACATATAATAATTGGTTAGCCGTAGAATCCTTACCATTGTCTGAATTAAGCATTATTATTTAAAAAAATATTTTAAAAAATGTTCAAAAAATAATAATGCGTTGATACTTCTGACCCACCTGTAACTCATCTGCTTACTGAAAATGTGACATGCGGCCCATGTTTTAGCATTTTTTTTCTTACCTGTTGATTTTTATGAAAGAATGCCAAACAATCCAGGGCTTCTTTTCTTCTTTCAGCACCATGCTGACTCTGATTGGGTCCAAGAGCAAGCAATAACAAATACATTGTACTAAATGGAGTGGAACTCAAGATGGGAAAATATTTTTTTTTCTAAAGTTCTTGTTATCCTGTGAATGTCATAAGCAGAGGATAAGTGTCTTTTCATGCAGGAGAGAGCACTGTTATACATCCTTCATGTTCCAGAGATGCTAAACAAGACTTAGCAGGTCTATTTGAAATGGCTTGATGTAGTACAAAGGCCTTCTTGCTGTTCTCACGGGGATAATAATTGTTGTCTTATTGCTTTGTGCTCTTAGCTGCAGAGCGGTAGATTCTGATAAGTACCAAGCAAGTATTGTATTAGCTAAGAATGAAAAAAAAAAAAAGGAGAGTTGAAGAAACAGAAAAAGACAGGAGTTAGAGGTTTGGTATTTCTGTAAATGATGTTATTTGTCCCTCCTTGTTGATTTAAGTCTTAATCTTCTCAGCTCAACCTGTAGAATGTGGTTAGCTATATGCTTAGTTGATTTCCTTTCAACAGTGGAAAGGGAAGGGATAACAGGACACTATCTACTGGCCCCACATCCTGGAATGACAGGAAACAGTTATAAAATTAATAAAGGACCACATTTTTTAAAAAAATAGGGAAATTTAACAAAAATCAATGGACAAATTGTTACTATGCTGTACATCTCCAATCTGTGATATTGTTTAATTGGCACATATATCAATCATACATTTATGGCTGAAAAGCCATGCTGCCAAAAACTACTGGCTATACATATGCAGAATTAGGTCAGAGGGGACATCAAGACATGGCCAGGTGATAAGTTCACTGAGGATTAGTCAAAGAACTCGACTAAGTGAGTTTGAGATGATCCTCTCAATAGCCCAAACCTAAAACAATAGCCACTGAAACTCTCAGACAAAGCCAACAGTGATCAACATCCTGTAGCCTGATGAATTTCTCCTTTTGTTTCCTCATCTGCCCAGACATTAAGTAGCTAGCTATCATGATTCCCATCAATGATTTATCACCTAATGCTATCAGCCAGCTCTGGACCCCTTTATTTGCTCTACCAGAGAGTCATTAACACCTTCCCCTGCAGGACAGAAAAAGGGTATTTAAACCCTTTCTCAGACCCTGACTTTTCACTAGAACTGGAGCATCACACACTGCATCACACTGCACCCAAGACTCTCATTTCTCCATGCTGCCCTCAAACTCTTGTGTTTGAGCCATTTCACCACAACTTTCTTCTCTTCAGGACTGTTAAATATCACCCACTTAATCCTAACTCCTGACTATCCAATTTTTCCCTCCTTTCTTCCTGTTAGCCTTGTATGGTTGTGAGAATACTTGAATCTTACATGTGCTTGTGATTTTGCCCCAATAAAATATTCTTTTTACTTCTAACTGATGCCTCTCAGTTAGTACTGGTATACACAGGTGAAAAGGTCTCATGGTTACCCCCCTCTTGCAGGCCTCCTTTGAGTTATAATTCCCTACCTTTCCACAGAGGCATTGGCATTGTGGATGGACCACTCAGTCACCCACCTTTTGAGATAAGATCATCAGCTCTACCCAAAGTGTATAGGTCCTCACTAGTGCTGGAAAAAATTCCTTGTTGAACTAAAGCTACCCACCATCTGGGATATGCTGGCAGCGGTACCCAAGAGTAGCTTTTCCAGCCTCTGCTGCATACATTTTATGGTGACAGCTAGGAAGACACATGTCTCACTATCTACCTTACAAGGGCGAGTCCACTCTGGCTCTGTACCAATATATCTCATTACTGGTAGACCTTCTGACTTTCTAAGGAGATTACTTACAAAATCCTCTCACCCTAGCTGGTCAGTGATGGGATGGTGTTTTCATGGGCCAAGATTGCTTCTATATCTCTTCAAGTTGGTCAAGAATGAAAAGTTAGTGGATCCTTCATGATTAAAATATTTTAGGGTATTCATTAAGTAGCTCATTGCTAGCATGCACCCCTACAGACATTTAGCAGTTGGGATGAGGTGAGGTACCCAGGCAGCATTTGGTTGCAGTCTTGGAGCTGGGAATAAAAATAAGACCTCACAGGGAAAATAGTATCCAACTGTAGTTCTGTAGTCAGAAAATAACAGACATCATCTTCTGGATCATGTCTTCTCTTTTATCTTTTTCTTTCTGTGCCTGCAGAAATGTGAGCAGGAAACTGCCTGAGTGCCCCTTGTACATCCCTTGCTGGTTGTTATATGCACCTCCTGCAAATAATCTTGAGAACCAATCCTAAAACTGCATATTTGGGGGCAGCAAATCCCGTTGAAACCAGTGGGACTTATTTCTGAGCAAACAATGGTTAAGATCAGGCTGTTTATCACATAAAGCTTCACTCTTAATTTTTTACCAACCTTCCAGAATATTTTAAAAGGATCAAGGTCCATACTTCCAGATTAAGTCAACTTCAGATTCAGCTATCCTCCATCATAGGATATAAAGGCAGGCCAAGGAGATTTATATGAAAACCCTTCAGACTGCTTGAGAAGTGCTCATCCATATATATCGATAATAGGAACATTGCACACTTATAGACATGGCTCACACAGGAAATGAGTTGAGAAAGCTTTGCAGCCTCTTGAAATGAGGTGCCTTGTTGTTCTCTAGTACATCCCTCTGTGGAAAATATCATATCAGTTTGCAACATAATAATCTAGGCAACTGCAGCACTCTTTAATAACTTGTGCAAGAAATATCGATTTCTCTGTTGTGTGCAGTGAGAGGAGACTCTGAAAAGCCATAGCTCAGCCTCTGCTCCACAGGAGAGTCATTTCACCTGCTTGGGATGACTTGCCAGAGATTTGTCAGGAACCCAGTGCCTGCACTTGAACGTGTAGAGTAATGTTATGTTCATATCCAAATAATACTGTTGAGACAAGGTACTTTATAGCCACTCCTTTATAAATATATTTTCTGTATGATTCTACTCTCTGAGCTAAACGTGTTTTTCCCCCCTTTTGGAAACTAATCACATATACACTACAAATGCAATTTCATGTCACAAAGACATGAGCAACCTATCCAGAGCCACTATTTTTACCACAAGGCAGCAATTATCACATTTCCCAATACTCCACATTTCATAGAAATATCCGCCCCACCAAAAAAGAAAAGAAAAAGAAAAAGCAGTCAAAAAAGTGAGCAAAATTCTCAAGACTGTCCTGGTTTGAGATGGCAACTGCTCAGTCTGAGGAAATACAACAGTGCAGGAATGAGCCAAAATCAGTCTGGAATCAAACTCCAAGAGTTCTGGGGCATCCACAATCACAGGAGCAAGTGGAGAAACATTTCAAGAGGCAATATAAGGTCAAACACAAAAAGCAGTCCTACTGGTCTCAGGGACAATCAAGAGAGAAAGCTGGAAAGGAATCACAAGAGCATGCCAGGGTCAAGAAGACAAAGGAGCTCATGAGACAGGAGCAAAGATAACACAGAGTGATGGTGAAACAAACCATCTCAGGTCTCCAACATGAATGTATCATACTCAGACATCTGGGGGAAAGCATCTGATGACAATTAGGCTAGCTTCTCTATTCTTAGAATCTCTGAAATCATAATACTCCTTCATAGCTGTCCTCTTTCCAGCTGTCATTTTTCTGCTAACATCTTTCTCAAGGTTGGGGTAGGTCAGTTTCTTTCTTCTTTTGGGGGGCAAGGAGATAGAACCCTGTTGGATGTTCCTCATTCAACTTCCAGTAGTCTCACAGTGTGGCTACCATTTCAAGCCTCCAGCTCCCCTTTCAATTCCTTGCACTGGAGCCCATCCCACCTAGTTCTCTTCTTCCCAAACAGAGGACACGTCAAGGTAATGAATAGCAGAGATCGACAACTAAAATTTTATGTGGTAGCTTGTGTGAAGGTAATTTTTTTCTTCCTGCTTTCTCATAAGGACAAAGCAATACATGTGAAACGGATCTAGGAGTCTTGGTGGACCACAAGCTGAACATGAGTCAGCAGTGTGATGAGGCAGCCAAGAAAACCAACACAATTCTTAGTTGCATCAATAGGTCTATGATGTCTATATCAAGGGAAGTAATGGTACCACTCTGCTTTGGTTAGACCTAATCTGGAATACTGTGTCCAGTTCTGGGCATCTCATTTCAAGAAGGATATTGACAAGCTAGAGTGTGTCCAGAGGAGGGTGACCAAAATGGTGAAGAGTCTGGAAGCCATGCCCTATGAGAAGCAGTTTAGGGAGCCGGGTATATTTAGTCTGCAGAAGAGAAGGTTAAGAGGGGATATGATAGCCATGTTTAAATATTTGAAGGGATGTCATGTCAAAGAGGGAGTGGGCTTGCTCTGGAAACTAGGACAAGGAGCAATGGATTCAAACTTCAGAAAAAGAGATTTCATTTAAACCTCAAGAAGAACTTCCTGATGATCAGAGCTGTTCAGGAGTGGAATATGCTGCCTCGAGTGTGGTGTAGTCTCCTTCTTTGGAGGTTTTTAAGCAGAGGCCAGAAGGCCATCTGTTGGGAATGCTTTGATGCATGTTCCTGCATGGCAGGGGGTTGGAGTGCATGGCCTCTGTGGTCTCTTCCAACTCTATGATTCTATGGCCATTTCCGCATGGGGCGAGGGAATCGCCCCATGATGCTACTCACCGGACTTTTGGGCTCCCCAGTCCAGTCCAAGCTGCTCTGGAGCAGTGTGTGGCCGCCGCTCCACATTGCTCTGGGGATGAAAATGGCGGCTTCCAGTTGGTCGAGGCTCTCGACCAACCACTGAAGCTTGCCAGCCTAAAGCCCGCCCCCGGCAGATCGCAGGCTCGCACCAATACGAGCCTGCGAATCTGCATAAGGGAGCAGGCTCGCAGTGGTGTGCTCCGTGCTTTTGAAAGACCTGTTTTTAGCAGTCTTTCAAAAGCACGTTGGACACCACTTGGGGTCATTCCGGAGCAGGTTGGGGTGCAGATCTACGTTAAGTAGGTCCGACCCAGTCCACTCCCAGATGTAGACATCCTCCCTGGAGGACGCTCTGCACCATTTTAAAAACCCCATGTGGAAATGGCCTATGATTCTAAATCTGGGTTTACTTATCTGTAACTGTTCCATATCACAACCTCTCCTTAGTCATGATTGTGACACTATTTCCAAGTAACTCTACCAGCAACCTACTTTACCAGGCATCAGCTATAAGAAGAGAAGGAGGCTTATTCTTCCAGTGATCAGAGCGTGGATGAATGATATTTCCACCAGGTTTGGAGGGGTTGATCCTGGGGAGGTTACTCAATTAGGCATGCTTAACTAAGCAGCTGATAATGAATACTCGCTCAGGTCCCTAACTGTGCCTAGATGAACTGTGCACCTGCTCAGTTTCCTATCCAGGTAACAACTGTGGGTTGGGAACTTGGAGATTCCTGCTCTACCTTCTTGTGAATTTTTGTTTTGAAGTCTGGTGTGGATAGCACTTCAAGTAGAGGATACTTTGTAATAGCACTCTCATTTGAAAATGAAGACACATCATCACCCTAGGAGCAGGAGAATGCTATCCTTTCCCTAACCTGTCTACACTGAATGGGAAGTCTAAATACAGGACAGACATGTTATTGTAGGTACATAAACTCTTCACATGTTCCTATGGATCTGCTTGCTGCAAAGTGTATGATCAAGGAAGAGTAGCAGCTGATCTCTTCCATATTGATCTCTTCCACATTGATGGAATAGTGAATCTGCTCCAGATTTTAATCTAATCTTTAAAGCAAGTACTCAGAAGAAGGGCCCACAGGTTGGAAAGGCTCAATATATATTCCAGTTCCCAAGAAAGGGGATACCAGGGATTGCAGTTACCACAGAGCCATTGTATTAATTTCCCATACAAGCAAAGTCATGCCCAAAATTCTACAATGAAGACGTCTACCATATATGGAACGAGAAATGTCAAATGTCCAAACTGGCTTCAAGAAAGGAAAAGGTACTAGGGATCATATTGCAAACATACATTGAATAATGGAATGCACCAAAGAATTTCAAAGTAAAATCATCCTGTGCTTAATAGATTATTGCAAAGCCTTTGATTGTGTCAATCATGAAAAACTATGGATTGCTCATAAACAAAGAAGTGGGTGTGTCACAACATTTGACCATCCTGAGGCATAACCTGTATGCAGGAAAAGAGGCTACTGTTAGGACAGAATGCAGAGAAACGGAGTGGTTCCCAGTTGGCAACGGGGTCAGACAAGGCTGCATTTTATGACCCTACTAGCGTATATACCCAGTGTTGCCTGGGATTTCATTTTCTCATAGATAATACTTATTAGAAAGATTTGAGATCCTGTGTATCTAATTCCCCAAACTGTCTTGTCTAGTACCTGTAACTTTTCCCCATATTCCCCAATCCAATCTGTATTCAGAATTATTAACATACAGAGGTTGGGGTCCTGAGGGAATACACTGCCCTCCTCCTTGCTGCTAGGCCTTATCTCCATAGCAACCAGCCAGGCCCAAGAGTTCTCTAGCTGAGAATTCTAAGGGCCCCTCCCTGAACTGCTAAGGCTGCAGCAGTTTGCTTTGGCTTGAACCTACTGGGAAGATTTCATCTCTTCCTTTCCTCTCCTTTCTGTTGTGTTGAGTGGAAAGTACTTTTGCACTTTGAACTCACTTTGCAGCAATTAAAGTAAACTGAGGAGGAAGGGGAAAGTAGAAAGAGGAGAGAGAAACTGGGATGTTTTAAAAGCATCTGAAAAAGTGGGATTCCCATTTTTGAAATGGGAAATATCCGCTCACTTCCTTTTGTTAAAAAAGACTTCTCCTTGTTCTCAAAGTGCTCAGAAGGGCCTATAAACACAAAGAAAATACCGCCATGGCCCCTAGAGGGTGCCTGGGGGCTTTTTTTTTCAGTTGTGTATGTTTTTCTGACCCTTCATGTTCTCCTGGGGGGACTAATGTGGCCCCTTAGGCTTCCACAGTTGTTCAAACCTGAAGTAGGAGGTACTTTGACTTTTCAGAGTTTTGATTATTTTTTATTCATATCTTAGGTAATGCTGAAATTATAGGAAAGCCAACAGCAGTCTTTTCACGCTGCTGCCTCTCTCTCCTCAACACCTTTGTGATGGGATCTTTATGTACAGTTTCTAGAAGGAATGCAGAGAGTGAGAGTTTCATAAAGGTCTCCTCCCAAATTGCAGTAACTTGAGCATTGATATAGGGGGTTACTCTGAAGCCAGCATTTCTCAAACTGCCTGGCCTGGGCACTGCCTTCTAAATTTAGGCCTCTTTCACATTACACAATTATAACATCTTGATGCCACTTTAATGGCCATGACTCTGTTCTGGGGAATTGTGGAATTGGTAATTTGGTGAGGCAGTATTGCTCTCTGGTAAAGAATGCCATGTATCCTACAAAACTTAAAAATCCCAGGACTCCATAGTCAAGTGCATTTGCTTTGTTAACTTCTGTAAAGTCAACTTTGATTTATGGTGATTCTATGAATGAGTCACCCTATCCTCAACTGCCCTGCTCAGGTCTTGCAAATTCAGGGATGTGGCTCCCTTGATGGAATCTATCCATGTGTAATGTAATCTGTAATCTATCCATCTTCCTCTTTTCCTACTGCTTTCTACCTTACCAAGCATTATGGTCTTTTCTAGTGAGTCATGTCTTCTCATTATATGGTCAAAGTACGACAGCCTCAGTTTAGTCGTCTTGGCTTCTAGGGAAAATTCAGACTTGATTTGTTCTAGGACCCATTTATTTGTCTTTTTAGCAATCCAAGGTATCTATAGATTTGATTTTCTTCCAAGTACCCTACCAAACTAAGAGCCAGAATGGGATAGTGGTTTGAGCGTTGGAATACAACCAGAATTTGATTCCCCGCTCAGCCATGGAAACTCACAGAGTGATCTTCAGTGTGTCACACACTCTCTTAACCACATAAAACCCCTTGATAAGTTCACCTTAGGGTTACCATATATTGGAAATGACTTTAAGGCACATAACTACAAGAACGAAGTATTTGGGATTTTAAGCATTCAGATTTGAAAGAAAACAAAACTGTCAGATTTGTCCACTCCTAGAACCTGGACGGTATGGTAGTGTTCGTGGCAATGGAGTGCTGACGCTATTCTGACTGTCAGTCTGAACTTTAAAGGTGCTGTCCAAGGTGAGGAAACCTGTCCCCAAAATAGGTTTAGCACTTTGGATAGATCCTTTAACGCTCAAGCTGAAACCTTGAGTGGATACATTACCCCATTGACAGGGAAACCAGTAGCCCCTATTGCTTAGAGCGTATGTGAAATTGTGGCAAAAGGTAACAAATAAACAGGAACAATTGTCACTATTTGAATTCTGAATACGGCTCTTAACAGGAAATAGAAGTACCGTTTTCAGCTCGATGGGAGCATAATACTTGTTCCAGTTCATTCCCAATATGGGTGTTTTGTAACTAATAAGTATCCAAGGCATAATAAATGCTACTGAAACTGAATCACAAACAGCCTGACTATTGGACAATAAAACTGCTTGAAAAGTTATTTATCAACAGAACAGATTTGCATAACCAACGTATTCTGCTGCAGAGAATGATGAAGTAAGATGCCAACTAGTTTTATAATGTTCTACCCTATAAGTAACAATTTTTTCAAACACAAAAATACCATTTCACATTTCTAATAAGTTTATGAAGGAGATAACAATTTTTATATGACAAATGAATATGCAAAAAAGAATGATTTTTGCACAGTTAATAGCTTCATACAATTAATGAACAGATACTACTCCCACAATTCTAGTGCATTTTACTCCCAAAAAGATCATTCATCCTAAAGATTTTTTATACCTTTTTGTAAAATTTATTACAGGATAATCTTCTCTAAGATGTATTTCCATATGCTTGTCATTGCTGTCTGCATGCTAATGAAATTTCAGTATGGTTACTGTGCCTTAAAATGTACTATAAATGACCATTATCAAAAAGAGATGTCATTATATTCTAATTATATATTGACCATCAATCCCTAGGAGACTCAATCCACAATCTAATTAAGGAGATATGGTTGGATTTTTGACTGCTCATTTTCATTAAAGGCTTTCCCTTAAAGGAAATCCCTTTCCAGGAGCATCCATATGAATATGATACTCTTGCGTACAGAGTGGCTTCTCTTATTTCCTTTAATGCTTTGTAGAGGAGAGATAAAATCACACAGTGGATTTATCTACACATTCCACTCAGGACAACCTCTATTCCAAGTAGAAAAAGGGGGCATTTCTCTTCAAGGAGGTGTGATGAGCTGCTCAGACTGTGAGACTTCAGGTGCAGCTATCCATTGTTACGGTAGATACATCTGCTTACTAGACCATCTATGGAGTTTTTGTTTTATTACTGCTTTTTTTTCCCCAAGACCAGTGACCTTTCACAGAAGGCCCACTGAGTTTATTTCCTTACAATTTTTCCAGTATTAGTGCACATCTCTTTCATCTCAGAAGACACAGGCATGCATCTCTTCTATTTCTGTGTAAGATGTCGAACTGTAAATGTAACCCTTATGAGTTATTGGTTTGGCCCTGTAGGTGGGGAAACCCTAAGGAAGGGGCTGTGTTTGCTAGCTGAGTTCAGAAAGAGAGGGAGAGCTGGATCTGGAGAGGAGATGCTTTTGTCAGAGCTAAGGAACAGTCCCTTTTCACCTCGAACAAGGTAGTTGTACAGTGGCCCCTCCACATTTGTGAAGGTTTGGGGTGCAGAACCCTGGTGAAAGTGGAAAAACTGCAAATAACTTCCACCCTCCACACATACACACAATTCCCCTCTTGTTCCCTTCTGGAGCTCCCTTGTCTCTGATCCCAGTGCTCCGAGGAGGGAAAGAAAAAAGACAAGATAAAGGGCTTACTGGTACTTTTCCCTGAGATAGAGGAGAGCAGGGCTCTGAGTTCTGGTATTCTAGCTACTTCTGGTCACCATTTTGAGAAAGGAGATTCCTCCATGAAGGAAGGAGTTGGAGCAAAGAGACCACCTGACCAATCAGCGACCATTACACAGCAGAATGTGCAGAGACATAGCAGAAAGGACATGCCTCCAGCGAGGGAGGTGCACAAGCCTGGGGTGTAGAATGCAAGGGAATGGGAGGAGGAGAATGGGGGAGAAGGCAAGCACATGCTTCACAAATAATCAGATTCATGAGGGTGAAACCTGTGAATGTGGAGGGCAGACTGTATGTTCCGTACTGTATTTAGAAGGGAACAAAGGGGTATATGTTTATAGTGGAATTTCTGTTATGCATTTGAATGCATTTTGTATTTAAAAAAGAAGAAAAAGTTAGCACTTTAAGTTTACATCCAAATATTGCAGTACTACACAGCAGCAGAGGCACAAGAAGCCTGTAATCAAGTTCTGCACTGGCACTTCATTGCTTACAAGGACATTTCGGGGAAATGTATTAATGTTAAATTTACTATTTGTTGTATTGTTATATAGGGAGTTAAATTGTTATGGTATTTGCAGTATTCAATCATAGCTGGCCCCATGGAACCCAGAAACGTATTAAGAGGTATGATGCTTCCTGTTCCCTGTCACTAGACTTTTTCATGGCTGTGTCTTCATCTCAGGTGTTGTTGTATGAGTACTTACTCAAAGCTACTCAGTAGCTTCTACAGGTTAGATGAGAGCATAGCACGGTTTCCCACAAGTCTCTCTAGAGTACAGCAGTGATTGTCAGACATAAAACTTAAATATGTAGTATAGAACCAAATGGAGATGATCCAAGCCACATAAGGTGAGGAAATACACATTTGGCCAGACATTTTCTCCTCTGCTTTTCTCACAAAACCCCTTTGCACATTTTACAACTGAGAACCTAAACAAACTGGCAGGAATGTGTTCACAAGTAGGTAGTGTTTTGCTCTTTAGGAACCTCTCTGAAGTGAATTGGAACAAATTGTGTATTTTTTTATGTCATTGCCTATTACCAATAGAAACAAGTAAAGAAATATGGAGAGATCTAATCATCTATGTCACTCAGGTTTTTAGGCAACCTCCTAATGGCTCTGTAATAGGGAAAACCATGTTTCTCTATGAATTAAAAAAATAGCTGATTAGGTTTGGAAAAGTGCTGGGGACTGCTTATCATATGCAAATCCCTTGGGTCAGATGGCACAGTTTAGAAAACGCCTCAGTACTGTTTTCCTCCAGTTTTAATGCTTTAATTTTAATGCTTTTTCCAAGAATACTTGTCCTTTACAAAATGGCATGCTATGGAAGTCTCCCTTGAAGGCATGGAACAACAGAAGTGCATATCTCTAGCATGGATCAAGTGAAAAATGTTTCATTCATAAAAAGCAGTGACTCTCAAACTTTTTGCTGTAGAAATGAAGGGAAAATACACCAAAGGCTGATTTGGAACTGGACTCAGTAGACTGAACCATGGTTTTTTTAAAAAAAAAAAACTTTATCATCGTCATCTCTACCGTCATTCCCCCCCACCCCCGACAAGCAGCCATTTATAGTCCTAACCTCCATGAATTTATCTCATGGCCACTTAAAGCTATCCAGGCTTTCAGTCATCAGTACTTCTTGTGACAGTGAATTCTACCATTTATAATGTGCTGTGTGAGGAAGTACTTCTTTTTATCTGTCTTGACTCTCCCATCAGTTTGTTCCACTGAAATCTAGAGTCATACAAGTATGTAAGTCCCTTCCCTCAAAGATGTGACAATCTGAGATAAACTATATGAGATAGACAAAGGGGAGAACAACAAAGGGAGGAAAAGACTCGCTGAGTGATGAGGGTATGGAGAAAAGAATGTGAATAAATGCAGTTTGATCTGGGCAAATGCAGTTAGAAGTAATAGATGGGGATGAAGATTGAAGTGACAAATGATAGGCTATATGCAGTAGGAAATTATCATGAAATGATTGAAGGGAGAGAGAGAGAACCACATACTTGTTAGGGTGGGGTTTCCATAACATGCATGAAACCATTTGTTGTGTTTAATGATAAAATGAATTGACAGATCTTGTACTACTACACAGCAATTATAAATTCATAAGGAAAGCTTGGACTTCTGCACATCTTACAACAGGCCCCCATCTCCAAAATGAGCAAGTTAGAGCTTACCTTATAACATGAATATGATCAATATTGTCAATCAGTGAACAGCCTAACATAGCATAGAAAAGCTGAAGAGCAATAATTAGATCTGGTAAAACCTTCGTGTGGAGCAAGTCGGCTGCTCAGCTGTATTTGTAAACAGGTCTGAGTGCAGAACAGCTTATGTGAGCATCCTATTAAAATGAAATCCCATCTGTAGTTTGAAAAGGAAAAAAATGCCCCCAGCTGTTCAGCTAAGTTAATCATATATATATGTCTAAGAAATGTTTCCAATCCTGATGGCCAATCTCTCATTTAATTAATTCCCTGGTGTACTGAGAGCTAGCTGCCCCTCTCGCATCCAGAGACTGAAAGGACTTTCAGCACTACAAGGTATGAACGCATGTCCCAAGGCTAATATTGAAAGAAGGAAGCTGGTAGCAGGGGAAAAATAACAAATGAATGATATCGCATGCAGCAGCTGGACAGTTGGAAAAGGTTATATTCTTTCTGCTGTAACTCCCAATATAACCCTTCAGCATGAAAATGGGATGGTGTTTCTTATGTACCCTATCAAAGCATCCTCTTTAGCCAAGGTCCAGCTGTTGCAGCTGAGTCACAGGAGATGGATATTCCCAGAAGTGTTATACTATTGTGAGTTATCCCTGTTGTAATGGAAAGTACAGTCCTCCCTCCACATTTATAGGTTTGACCCTTCCAAACTTGATTATTCACAAGGTGCACACATGCCTTCCCCTTCCCGTCCTCCTCCTCCCATTTTGTTGCCTTTTTCCTGGGCGCACCTGCTTTCCATCTCTGCACCTGAGCAAAAGGCACAAATGTCTCCCTCACTATTCCCTTGCCTTTTGCCTGGGCACAGAGAAGGGAGGTACCCACCTTGGGGCAAAGGGAATGGAATGGAAGCAGGAGGCCCAGAAGGGAATGGGAAGGGAGAGCATGGACAAGTTATTCATGTTTTTCCACTTTCACAAGGGTTCTACACCCTGAACCCTCATGAAAGTGGAGGGACCACTGCCTATTAGCTTGAGCTTGAAGGTGAAATTAAAACCCATCAGCTTTACAAAAATCCTGCTTCTGGTTAGAACTTGTTTGTTGGTATGTATCAACACAGTATCCCCCAGCTGTAAGAAAACCAAATGGCTCTTGAAGCACTGAAAATCTGAGGCAGGTACAACAACATGAGATGGTGGGCTGCTGCATTATCCAAAATGGGAGTCAAATGAGAATCCATCTCCACATCAATGGACATCTTCACATCAACCATCAAATGTGGTTCTGAAGGAACCTAATGAAGAAAAAAAGGTGTGTTAAAGATCTGCAGGACTGAAACAAGTGACTTTGGGAAGCTACCATTTTCATTTTTTAAAAGGTTGATGATGGGGATACAAATACATAATGTGAAGGTAGCTTTTGAAGAATAGAGCTCCCAGAAGCTTCCAGCCAGCATGGCTATAGCAGCTGCAAAATTCTGAAAATAGTTACTTTTCTAAGCTTTGAGGTAGATATTTGCAGAATTAATCCTGCAGCAGTTGACAAGATGAAGATAACCTTTGAAGTCTTTCATAGAACAAATATTTTCATCATTACAATCCTACAACTATCAAGTCAGAAGTATCTTCTAATATCAATGTTTATCCAAATCAGGCCTTGAGAGCTGTAGCGGCTTCTATTTTTCCGGGACAATGAATCCACTCTGGGGCTTAGTCTGAATCTTACAGGAACTGTCCAAGGTGCTGAACTGTATCCACAAAATAGATTCTGGTCTTTGGACAGGCCTTTTAAAGCTTGTACTGAAACCTAAAGTAGATTCACTGCTGCAATAAGATGGAAAGCACCAACCATCTGTGCTTAAAAGCAAAGTAATTTATGTGTGACAAGTATGATTTTATACTGTGCTCCTGCACAGTGTATCTAAGCAGAGAAAAAGAAAGAAAGGGATTTAATAGAATAATAAATATCAGAAGAAAACAGAAATACAACATACTTACCCTGCACACACGCACAACAAGATAGCAACGCAGCATTGAATAGAACCTGATTAAAAAGATGCCACTACGCAAATTGAAAAAGAAAGAACAAAGAGCATGTAATGTAACCAAACTTCACTGTAGAAAATTGTGTGCATCTGTATCTGCATTGCTCTAGGGGGAGAAAAATCAAACAGAATCTTTTAAAAAAACCTAACAAAGTCAAAACAAGAAGCATATCTGAGGATGCCAAATAGATCTTTAAAGGATATACACAGCTTTTACAATGAATTCATCCAGTATGAAATAATTTTAATAAAACAGCCCAAATATGAAAGCAATTAACTACTACCCTGTTGTGCTGCTTTCAACAATTAATGCACATTTTGAGTAGCTGTAATGAAATGAGGTAATTCTCTAGGTGAAATTGCTGCTGGCTGCTCTGTGATGATGGGCAGAGTGTGCAGTTCCCACCCTCACTGTCTAACAGAAGGAGGCAGTGATGGAGAGCAAATGCCACAGTGAGCAGCACCATGTAAGTGCATGTTTGCCACAGGGATTTTTGCCTCTACCACAGTGCCTTTCACGTTTGATAAATTATAGCAATGTGATTCCACTTTAACTGTCATGGCACTGACTTTTGGAATCCCTGGGATTTGTAGTTTGGTGAGGCACTTGCACCCTCTGGCTGAGAACTGCAATTGCTGCTCCCTAAACAACAAACTCCACAATTTCATAGAATGGAATCATGGCAGTTAAAGTGCAGTCATAGTGCTATAATTGTGCAGTGTGAAAGAGCTGCTGATGTCAGCTGGCAGTGGATACATCAGAACAACTGTTTGCACAGCAACTGTGCACAAGAATGCCATTAACATTAACACTCCCAGCACCTTTACAGATGAAACCTGTCAGAATTGCTGACTCCACACTGAGGGTTTTAAAAAAGACTTCAAGTTTTTTTCAGTTCCAAATATAAAGGAATTGGCAGGTTTTGGTAAATTAATCAAAAAGAAGTTGGAAAAAGTTCTTCCCCATTTTCACAGAATAAATGTTGACCAACATAAATACACCATCATACATGGTGAACACATAGGCAGCCACGGGGGTAAAATGGCCACAGATGTTGTGATGCTGGGCAAGGGGAAGAATAGACTCCAGTCAAAGCTTTCTCGTTCAGGAGAGAAAGCTGTCCTGCTGGCTGTGATGCCCTGGATAACTCTTAATGTACAGACTCCATTCTGTGCAGACAGCCATGTTTATTTGTGACACGCAAGTAACACAGCACATTGCTTCCAAAGTTGCTAAGTGTTACCCCCATTACCAGACCCCATCCTGGAGGGATATAAAATTAATATCAAAAATATCAGCTATGCCAGAGGGGTTGCCCGGGTGAGTGCATAGACAAATAGGTCAAGCCACTGGACGTAGGTCAAGACCAGGAAAATCCCCAGTCACATTTCCCCAAGGAGACCACAGGCAGGCACGTCCACACAGACAAAAGGTCCTCAGCCACAAAGCCAACTTGAGGGGATTACCAGGTTTTCCCCTGTTCAGCAATGCTTGCATCAGCAAATCCTACAAGGGTGAGGTCCATTTACATGAAACAATCATGCAAGTCATCAAGTAGCCATTGTGCAGTTTTCTCCTTTGGTTTCAACCATTATTCTTCCTGGGAAAGGATTTGCCCCTGAGGTACATTCTGCCTTATAAATAGTCCCCCTTTTCGAGTCCGTCTTCGGAGAACTCCCCCACTACACTAGCAGACCATCACTCTGTTAGTCGAGTGCCCCCCTCAGCCGCCTCACTTTGCTGAGCTCCTTCTTTTTTGCCACTTCCCAGACCAAAGACAGGTGCAGTATTACTGCCCTTACCCCCTCTCCACTTTATACCCTATAAGCTTTCACCATTTTCCGTTCTCGATAGTCCTTGCGTACATGAGAGAGTGAATGCGTTTGCGTGTGGGAACATATAGCTAATCAACTTCATTCATTGACATGTTAGGCTGGTTTTTGTGTGGTCTGACCCTGTAAAAATTGGGTTGAAGGTCTCTCTTGGTTACCCTGCCCTTGGTTCTGGCAAAGCCAGTGCTCCACGATTCACCCAGTGTTTGCAATTTTGGAGCAAATGAAGATGTCCCCCAGGGGACCGCAGAAGTCAGGGTAACATAAGACTGAAGCATACATGGTGTTCATAGGTTTTATATCTTCCCATACAAATTTAGGTGTGGAAAGCTGTGATTGGAGAGGATCATCAGTTAAACATCTCCCACAACTTAAGACAATTCCTAGACTCTGTTCCTAGACTCTTTCATCATTGAAGCAAGATAATGTTTTCTGTTGCTTATCTCTGAGCATTCCCAGTTCTCACTTGTACTTTTGTTTTTCTTGTACTTTTGTTTTTGCTCTCACTGATCTTTTTCCTCTCTCCCAGATAGACTGTAACATGGATCAATAAAGCAATTAGCCAATTGATACTTTCGAATACACACATAAGCTTCAAATAGATACAATGCTGCAATCAACAATTGGCCTTCTATACTTTGTAGTGCTCTAACTAAGTCTAACATTTCCTTGCACTAACTGTCCTGCATATTTGTAATACACATCCAGCAAATATATTATGACAGGAGCCACGCATCCTGCCACCAGCTCCTGTGCTTTTCAGGACCTGGCAGGGCAGCAGTCCCTGGCAATGGAAATGGTTTTCTCTATTATCCCCCTGCTGGCACTACACACCACTGTGAACAGTGCTTTATACCAGTGCAATGGGCCATTGTGTAGTAGCAATTAATGATTAGTCAATAACACCTGGATCATAACAAAAGGGTTCTTTTTATTTTGTTTGCGCAAGCGGGGAGTAGCTGTGTTCATGCACCCAAGAAAAACCACTCCAAAGAAATGGCTGCACGCAGGCAACTATATACCCTGCTAAGCATGATTACAGAAGCAGAAAATACTAGATAACTGGCTATTCCAAATACATATGTATAGGAACTATGTCATGAATATATTATTATGTCAGCATTCAAGCATTCTACATGTCCATATAGGTGGTCCCAAATTATAATACCAGATCCCACTTGGGGGGGTGTAACTTAATATTCTAATGAATCATAAGTAAGCTTTAGGTCACTAAAGTTCATGGTTAGCTGCGCCCCCTCCCCTCAATCCGGTTTCAACTGCTTCTTACTTGCAAAGACACCTGCAATTCCATTTTTACATTTTCTTATCTTAGTTGACTACAAAGGAACGCTATCTCTAACATCCAAAGATTTTCACATCTGTCTGTGGCAGACAGACTTACTCATTGTGTTCAATGAAACTTTTATCTATGTCTGTATTCCAAGGCCCACTTTCCAGGACGAGAGCAGAAAACAAGGCCTTCAAGGACTATCAAGCTGCATTTAGCATGAGTTTTAAAAGAGTATTTGATTGCATGACCCAGTATGTTCTAACTACAACTTAACAGATTTCCCCTCACAAAATCCATATTTTTATCCCACGCCATCAATTGTGCTGGCATAAAGCACCAATAAGAGTTGAGCTAACATGGATAGTTATTCTATGCTTGCCAGAGTGAAAACTGGAGAGGGCTCTTTTACCTTTAATGGTTGTAGAAGACAGAATATCAGCAGGTTTTCCTTTTTTTTTTTAAACATTATTTTTTATTAAGCAAAACAAATGTTAATACACTGATATTTACATAAAATACGTAATCATTAAACATAGTTTACATTTTTTGTTTTTAACTTTTATACACTTGTGATCCGCAACTGTATATAACTATTAAATATCAAACTATTAAATATAGATATTCATAGTATGAGTCAATATTAATGATACAGTCCAAAATTATTAGTAACATTAGTTTTCATGTTACTTAAAATACAAAAAAAAAACAATAGAACTATTAACTTCCACTGATATGAACTCCTGCACTTGTTGACCATTAAATTAAGATTCACGTCATATTACATATACTCCTCTCCTTGAAAATTCCTTTAGTTTTCTCTGTATTTACTAGTATTGTTCCTCTTACCATTATCTCAATAACTATTTATTCTACTTATACCTCTGATACATAGTTGATTTTTCCAATTAAATCTGATTGTATATTTTCTTAACACCCGCTTTATGTTCTTAATTAGTCTTGAATATTATTTGTGTTCTATACTTGTATACCCTGTCTACTACTTAGAAACTTTGTTACGGGGTCCCATTCTCTCAGTACATCATCGGATTTCTCTTTAATTTTTATAGTAAGTCAGTCATTTCCTTTCATTTCTATTATTTTCATCATCCATTGTTCTGTAGTTGGGGCTTCTTTTCTTCATAGAGGTGACAAGCAAAACGTACTCAAATTCCTTCTTCTACACAATTATCAAAAGTATGATTTTCACTTTTGCAACCCTAAGCTATTCCCAGTATGAAAAATACCATGTTCTACCCATCTACTATTAAAAATGGAGAGCTTCTCAGAAAAAAGAAAGACAACAACGCTACTTCAGCACTAATATAGTCAAATATACAAGGATTCAATGGCATATTTGTGAGTCAGTTTCTTAAAGCTTTAGGCCAGAATGGATGGATCAGACAGTTGCTGTTTCTCCCACATTCAATTTCTTTTGGAAATGTCAAGTGGTTTATAATCTGAATATGAAGAAATTTACACATTGGTAAATTTTTGACAAAAAATATTGAAGTTAAATTCAGGCCCTCCTTATCCACCATTGTCTCTCTGAATTTAAACAGGCTGGAATTGCCTATGGTCACAGCACAGCAACTGCAAGCCACTTTAACACCCTCTCAAGAAGCTACTACTCTCTTTTTCTTTTTAAGAAAAGAAAAAAAATCTTCAGTTCAAGATATGCACTGCTTTCACAAATTCTCATACCTTTCAGCAATCCTAGTTCTAATAAGATATCCATAGATCCTTAGGAAACTTACTTCCACATTTCTGCAAACTTCTTTCTTACCCTCTGGTTAGAGCAGCTGCCACTGAGAATGCAGACTGTTCTGCTCTACATGGAAAGAATCTGTATAAACAGAAATACTGTGCTGCTAGCATTTGTTCCTCATTCTGACGCTGGGTAAGCTATAAGTCCCTTCACTGAACAGGTGACAATGGGGCCAATCACTTTGCTGCATAACAGCTTAATTATTTTGATGTTGCAGAGGGAATCAATAGGGAATAAACTAGAATGAAGGAGTAGGAAAATTTTAAAAGTGCATGAAGATCAAGATAATCAATATTCTTGCACTCTTAGTATAGCAGGCCCTCCACATTTGCATGTCTGACTTTCACAGATTTGGTTATTTGCAAGTTTCTTCAACTTCTCATTGTCCTTCTCCACCAGCCACTGCCTGGCCAGCTAAGGACAGCTCACAGCCTGATTTCTCCACTTGGTTTGGACCTTGGGTGCTCGTTCTCCCCACCATGCCGCTGCCCCCTTTCCACAGACACAATCCTTGGTCCAGCACATCCATAGAGTGCTGGTCTCTTCACATTTGTACACTTTACTTCCCTGTCACCAGCTCCATCTACCCTCTGAGGTTTCACAGTGTGTACAACATATTACTGGAACTCTGCATCAGAAGGAGGGCAGCCACTTATGTATCACCAAAAAAACACCTCACTGAAATTGCGGATACCAAAAGACATAGATCTGCATGATTTTTATTTTAATACCTAAACTTAGCTGTGCAGCTATATCTATAGCTGTGCAGCTATACCTATACAAGTAATTACCTATACAAGTAATAGTAATTACTTCCCATTACTTCTCATGGTACAGCTTTGTGGAAAAGACTGTGATTTGACAAACTGTGCACTTGCTGCACAGACCAGTTCCTAACTGCTGATGGGCAACTTCAAGATCCCTACACTCCCTTCTTATGGTTGCTTTCTCAAAATCAGGCGTGAACCAGACTGTCAAACAGAGAACACCTTCCAGCAGCCTCTTGGGGAAAAAATGTAGGATAGGACATACAGCTCCCTACAGAGCCAGTGTGGTAAAATGGTTTGAATGTTGGACTTGGACTCCAGGAAACCAGGCACCACCATTGCTCAGCAATGGAAACCTACTGAGAGATTACACTCTTTCAGCCCAAGAAGGATGCAATGGAAAACAAATTAATATTGATCATTTCGAGGTGCCAGCATGTGCAGTGGTTTGACTGGCAGACTAGGTCTCCAAGTGAGTAGGGTTCAAATCCCTGCTCAGCCACGGAAACCTATTGGGAGACTTTGGTTGTCACACCCTCTCAGCCTAAGGAAGGCAATTGTAACCCTTCTCTGAATAAATCTTGCCAAGGAAGCCTTATAGTAGTTTTGCCATAAGCCAGAACCATTTTGAAGAGACATAACAACAAACAACTGCCCTATTTCTGGAGATGAGATCAAGTGTGAATAGTTCCTAGAAAGACCAAAGCACCCACACTAGACCAGCTAATAAAACATTGGAGGGGCGTCAGTAAATAAATTGTCCCAATGGTTTGTTCCACAAAACAAATCAGGAACAAAAGAGGATGTTTTCTAAAATCTCTCTGATGGATATCTGCAGACATCACTCTGGCAATGAAAATGTTTGCATCTTTTCCCCTTCGCTTCAGTGCAACGACCTTCCTTTCATGTATCCCCTAATGAGCACTTTGGTGTTTGTGCATCTTTGCTTGGCAACAAAGCCAATTTTGAATCTTCAGGCTTTCACTCTCTGTGATAGAGTTATTCACAGGCTAGTGCATGCATATTTTCATACACCTACTTTCTTCCTGCCCCAGATCACTGGAGCAGTAAATAGAGGGGGGAAAAAGCTCTCTCTAAACAGCATCAGATCACTGGTGCAAGAAATAGAAAGCAACTCCCCAAAGAAGCATATGCATTCTTAGCAAAATCTACTGGCAAATGATAATCAACCAGCTAATTATATTTAATTGCTGTCTGTATCCAAACAATGAATAATGTGGTAGTCCAGCACAGTTTGCTGGGGATTATGATGGTGTAAAGTTGTGAGAAGACAAATGAAAGGAGCTACAAACAATCCCCCCACCAACCCACACATACTAATTATAATTAGATCACAGGAATTCTATTCCAAATCCCTCTTTTTCCAATATTCTGTGAATGAAAAACAAAAACCCACTGTCACGGAGGAAAACTGCACGTGATTATTGATGGATCTTAGGAGATCAAAGAAGGTGGGCTTATTACACACTGTTGAATTTGAAACATAGAAGAAGTAAGGATGTTGGAGAGTTGCATTCCTCTGCATTTTTAAAAAGGAGACTGACCTAATTCACACTTGCCAGGCTACTATACAGATTGGAACAGTTATCCTTCTGATTGCCCATTTCTCTGAATTTTGTAATGCAGTTCTCAGCTTGAAAAATGTGTACAAAAATATGTATTTCAAGGGAAATGTATATAAAGTTGTATAATTCAGGGAAAATTAGAGTTTGGAAATGTTACCGTTTGTACTGCAAATCCCAGGAGATGCATATTAAACATGTGGAATATGCTGCCTCGGAGTGTGGTGGAGTCTCCTTCTTTGGAAGTTTTTAAGCAGAGGCTGGATGGCCATCTGTCGGGAGTGCTTTGAGGGTGTTCCTGCATGGCAGGGGGTTGGACTGGATGGCCCGTGTGGTCTCTTCCAACTCTACATTTCTATGATTCTATGTATTTTGGAAGGAAATGCCTGCAATCTGAATGCAAGTTTGGGGTTTTAGTTTGGTTTGGTTTGTTTTTTTTTTAAAGGAAAGAAAACTTATGACTGAACACGTGGAAAACGGATTAAGACTAGAAAGAGAATGATCTATGCATCCCCAAGAACATTTGCTACAGTTTCATAATGTGAGACATAATTTATGAATATATAGTTATTCATATTTGTTTCTCATGCTATGTACTTGTTATGCAATAATTATACAAATTAGTACTTTTATTAATTTTATAATGAAAATCTAAATTCTCAAGGGACAGTAGAATCTGGCTTCTCTGGTGGGTGGGAGTGTAGAACCCCTGGATTGCATAGTTTTATACTTATCAAATGAGCAAATCCAGACTATATTGTATGACATATAAAGCAGGTATGAAAAGGGCCCTTTTTGCTGTCCCTCGTTTTAAGTGTGACAATAAGCACATTAGATAAAGGCTTTGGTTATGATCCATACTGGAAATGCAATATCTAGCCCTTAAAGAATTAAAGATGTCCTATAGAGAGCATCTCTGACAGGGCTAAGTAGATAAAAGTAACCTGAAGTCCCCTCATCTCTTATCTACCTGTCATAACCTCATTGAGATGTAAACTGGCACCCTTGACAGAAATGTATTCCTCAGTGGAAAAGGAATTGTTTTTCCCTACAGCTCCTCCTACTTTTGGAGGTTCAGTCTGGGAAACTCTGTAATGTTAGCAGGTCGTACACCCTTTCTCCATGATATGATTTGATTCACAAAATGTATATTTAATTGGCATGAAATATAAACTATATCCTGCTGTGACTGCAACCTGGTTGGAAAAGAGGAAACTGTCTTCGCATGTATGTTGCAAAACTAGGTCAAGATAAGACCTCAGGGCATGGCTAGGTCATAGCAAGGGGAACTCCTAGACAATGGTCTTGCAGATGTCCCTCAAAAATTTGACTATTAGAAACAATGGCACTGAAACTGTTTCCATGGAAGGACTAATCATCTTCCTCTCTTCCCTTTGTCCAGCAAAAACTCTCCTTTGTCCCTTCACCTGTCCAGCAATTAAGGAAGTATCACAATTCCCATCAGTCACTTTGTCACCTGATGCTAAGTCCATTAGTTCATTCTCAACACCATTGCCCACTCTCTGGACCCCATTGTTTACTCTACAAGAGAGCTATTAACACCTTCCCCTTCAGGGTGGAAAAAGAATATTTAAACCCTGGCTTTTCACCAGATGACTTGCAGCAGTTTTGGCATACTGGCTATCACTCTGTTGCTTCGATTTCTGATTTGTGCTACCCTTGGACTTTCAGTCTAAGCCACAATCACTTCTTCACTTCTCTCTGGATTGATAAATATCACTTACTGTGCCCTAAACTCTCGCTATCCAAATTGCCCTCCCTTTTCCTTCAATTAGTCTTGTATGATTGCAAGACTATTGTACCTTGTGTGTGTGATTGCAATTCCTCCAATTAAAAAAACAAGCTAACTTTTGAATCTCTGCCTGGTTCTTCCCTGCACTAGTACCAGTATACACAGGTGTAAAAGATCTCATAAGGTTACTCCATTCTCACAGGCCCCCTCCTCACCATTTCATGGAGGCATGGCACTGCAGGTAGACCTCTGAATCACCCACATTTTGGGGTAACACTAAAGCCAACTTAACAGCAACAACGAGAGTTGAAAAAGAAGAGACGAATAACAGAAAATTACTTACTGCTAGCTGATATCTGTTAGGACAACATTGGATATAGGCCCTTGTTTTTCCTTTCAAAATAGCATCAACGACATTCTGTCCCATCTAGTCATTTTCTATCAGTGATTGGTTTAGCTTTTTTTCCAGTCAAAAACAGCCTCCCCCTGCTGCTTCATTGTTGTCTTTTCCTGTTTCTAAATCAATGATCTGTTTTGTTTCTGTTAAAGATACACGGGGTTAAAGTGTGGAAACTGCATATAACCTGAAAGCCAATGTCTGAATTTTGTTCCATACAGGCCCCAAATCTGCCTCCCTAGGAGCCAAAGGGCATCATGCTAATTTATAGTCAACCTTCATGTCATCATTTTCTGATAGCCTAGAGTGGATGACACTGTACCTTCAGTTTTGCATGAAAGATTCTATAAATCTTCAACCTTGAATTTGAGTAAAAAAATTCTTCAGCTGGAGTTAGAAGAAATGAGGGCTGGCATCTTGTTGGGGACTTAGGCATACCTAAGATATCTTAGGCATATATTTGTACTAGGGATAGGCCAACTGAATCCTTGAATCCTCGAATCCTTGGCAAGGATTCAAGATTTGCGAATCCGAATCCCTTAGCCAAAATAGGCAAACTGAATCTTTCGAATCCACCAACCAAAAAGTTTGTTGGAGACCAGGACGCCTGAAAACCTGGGAGACCAGACACTCAAGGGGAGATGGCAAATAGGTGAGTTTTTCCCTTAAAGTAATAATGGCCTTTGCTAACAATTTCAGAAATTACATCTGAGATTGTATTCTATGATATTTAAGTTGAACATTTCGTATTTAAGTTCAGCACTTGACTGGAAGGTACATGCTTGAGATTTCAAGGACAGCTGAAAGATTCCTTTGCATAACTCCTTTGCAAAGCTTGTTCAGACACAATTCTGCAGTTTGGAGTTTTACAAGATGTCACAGCCTTCTCTGCCAAAGTGTGCTGGTGCATCATCAAACTACAAACTACATAAGGAGTTATGCAAAGAAAAGCCAGTTTTGACCTGGACTATCTGTGTACTATAGTAGGTGGCCCTGTTTACACAGGCAGGAAGATGTGCGATTAATCTACATTTTCCTGCCTGTGTAGAAAGGGCCTTCATGTCATTTTCAATCTGGGGAGATCTTGAGGCAAAACTGTGACAATTGTCCTGGCCAGATTTCTTCAGAGGAAGGTTTGCCTTTGCCAAGGCTTTTGCTAAGGCTGAGAGAGTGTGTCTTACCCAAGATTATCCTTCTTTCCCTTGCTTTTTAAACCCTTCTTTAAAAAAGGATTCTAAAGATTCGAGATTCGTGAGATTCGTGGATACTCAGAACCCTCCAGAGATTCAGATCCGGATTTGGATTCGGAAAATTCTGGGTTTGTCCCATCCCTAGTTTGTACTTTTTTGTCCATGGTGAAATGTCCACATTTAGTTGAAGGTTGTGGAAGGAGAATTGACCAAGTGGCGTCATTCTGCATGTGCATTGCTCATGTCAGTTGAACATTGAAATTGTGCATTTCACATTTGTTTCCACGTTCAGTTGTACACTGTTACAATTGACCAATGCACAATTGTTCACTTAATTCTGTGAGTACAAAGCAATACTTTGTCCTACTGAGGTAGATTTCACAGCCCAGATTTTCTTTCTGGATTAAATGAGGCATGTTCAGCACAGAAAGCAGAAAGAAGATCATCTTGTGATTCTCCAAAATGATTCCCTCTTTCAAAAGTCTGAGGAAGCCTTTCTAATGTCAGTCCTCACCACCCAATAATACTACCCTAAGATTACTGTATTCTGATCTTTAAAAAAAACAAACTCTGTTTGATGAGCTGCCATTGTGAAGAAGCTTTCCTTGATGGGATATCCAACCCAAGTTTGCTTTAAAGATTTTTACCAGGAGGAGGAGGAGGAAGGCAAAGGAAGGGGTGAGTGAGAGCAGAGGCCTTGAATTTGCCTATCAATAGCTAATATTTGAACAGCAGACTTAGCAGACACCACTGACATTTGGTCACAGACCTCACCATAGCAAGATATATTGCATTATGGTTGAAATAGTAGCACCCATTTCTAAATCTGTGTACATATAAATTAATACGTGTCAATTTTATGCAAATCCCCCTCTTTTGTCCTGTCATCATCCTCAACCACACCCCTTCCTAATCCCACATCTCAGTTTCATTCCTTGCTAGTCCAAACCTTTAATCCTAAAGAATGTTACATAAGGAAGAATAGCAGTTTATGCTTTAAAGAGGCGAGGTGAAGGCATGTGTAATGTTTTTAATCCACAGTGTGATCTTATACCTGTTTATTTACAGGCAAGTGTATATAAGGTTTCAGTTTTAATTAGCACTTTCCCCTACTATCATAAAAAAATATGAAATGCTACCTAAGAGTGTTAAGAGAGGAAAGCATTAAACTTTCTGCAAATCAAACCTTATGAGGAATGACTGAGAATGCTGGGTATTTTTAGTTTGAAGAAGAGAAGACTGAGATGACATCATAGCTATCTTTAAATATCTGAATGGATGTCACATAGAAGATGGCACAAGGCTGTTTTCTGCTGCTCCAAGGACTAGAACGTGAACCGATGGATTTAAAATACAGGAAAAGAGATTTCATCTAAACATTAGGAGGAATTTCTTTATTGTAAGAACTGTTTGAAAGTGGAATAGAGAGGGTAGTGGATTCTCCTTCTTTGGGGGTATTTAAACTTAAGTTGGATGGGCGTATTTCAAGAGTGCTTTGGTCGTGTATTCCTGCATGGCAAGTTGTTGGCCTGGATAGTCCTTGTGATTGCTTCCATCTCTAAAATTCTATGATTCTAACTACACCTAAAAAGAGCATCATAAAAAATTCCCATGCATAAGAAAATGAAAGACAGATTATGCACAGGAAGCATTCTTTGGGAGGTGGGTGAAGCAACAAGACAATTGGTTGAGGTATGAAAATCTTATAATACAAGACAGCCCAAATGAAATTAGGCTTAGAACGCGAGAAGAACTCGCACAAATAGGTTACGACATCGACTGGTTCCCCTACATGCACATAAAGGAACGTTATAAAATGGACTTGAAACTAGAAGGTTTCTTGCTAAATAGAAAATATAATGAATTAGAAACAATCATATTCACAAAAACAAAGCAAAAGATCTCACAATACTATAGATACTTATTGACACGCCGAATAGAGGATGAGACTGTAAAAGAAGCTATGATAAAATGGGCCAGAAACTTCCAACACGAAATTCCGTTAGAAAATTGGGAGAAAACCTGGAAAAATACCTATGAATTTACTAGTGCCCAGGACCTGAAAGAAAATTTTCTGAAGATGATGTATAGATATCACCTAACACCTGAGAAACTGGATAAAATATATCACACGGGTAACATTAATTGTTGGAAGTGCAAAGAAAAAACAGGATCTTACTATCATTTGTGGTGGACTTGTTCCACAGCTAGAATATATTGGCTAAATATATATGAAGCAATAAAAGAGATCTTTCAAGTAACATTTCCTATTTCCCCTGAATTCTTTCTGTTAAATATGACGCATATGTTCCAAAAAGACTTTGCTCAGAAAAATAATAAGATACTGCTATACTTGGTCATAGCAGCAAGAATATCCTATGCTAAAATGTGGAAAAGCATAGAAGTACCAGATCTAGATCAATGGATTATGAAAGCTACAGAATACAAGGAGTTCGACATGTTTACACAACTCATAAGAGGAAAATCGACCAAGGAGGTGGAATATAAATGGGAACCTGTGACAAGATATATAGCTAAAAGATGGGGGATTAAAGTTTAAATTGAATAGTTTATAGATAAAAGAACAGAATAAAGTTTAATAGAAGTTCAAATAGAAATCGTTAAGACAAATAAAAATAGGAGAATTATAATTAGGATAATAATAACTTGTGTCCTAATTCATATCTTCTTTTACAATTAATTTTTGTAATATTGCAGAATACATAGAATTATATTTGTTGACAGTTAATACTAAAGATACAGGAAAAAGTGAACAAACTAGAAGAAAAATGTTAAAATGATATTTTATGAAATTTCATATTGATATGATAAACATAAAGCACATTAATATAATTCAGAGAAACGGTTTTTAAGCATTTTCTCACAAAAATGACATAATGGAAAAGAAATATTCAGCATGAATTAAGAATTATATGGAAATTTGTAATATACGTCTGAAACTATAAACAAAACTAGAAGGTATATTGATTGTATTGATAAGATACTCATGTTGAATGTTGACAGAATGGAGTGTATCTGAAGAAAGATTGTCCTTTTTATTTTTATTTTTGTAAAAAAAAAAAGACAGATTATGGCAAATACTTCAGCCACTGCAAATGAATTAAATGTTAACTTTCTGGAGAAATAGTATAATACTAACCATGGTTATTTGGGCCCATTGTATCCAATGACACTTTTAGTAAAGTGTACAAACAATTCCAGCCTTCCTAAGATTTCTTAGAATGTATAGTTTAAATTATTTAGGAAAACTATCTACAGCTGAGCATTCTCAGAACCTGCCACATAAGTGACACAAAAAAGCAACCAATTTGCATTATATTGTATAGATGTGATGCATGGGAATATCTCAGCCTTAACTAGGAGCCCTTTCATATACACAAGCTCTATCATTCCACTTGAACTGTCATGACAACATCCTATGGAATCCTAGGATTTATAGTTTAGAGAGGGGTATTTAGAATTCTCAGCCAGGGAGCCCTAGTGCCTCCCAAAACTGGAAACCTCAAGATCCCATAGAATGAATCCATGCCAAGGAATAGTACTATAACTGTGTGCTGTGAAAGGGTCCCAGAAGCAAACAGAAGCACTGCTATTTCAGCTGCTGGTATTTCTCTGCTTTATATCTTCTAAATCAGTGAAATTATCTGATTAATTTTGTTTGGAGGTTTTTGATCTTGCCTCAGAAAAGGCATAATCTGAAACTGGGGTAGCACAGAGCAAACGAGCATGACTAACAGTAATCATTTCCCCTTTTAAATGTAAGCCTCAAGGCTGAGAGATACAAGAGCTTTAGGTGCTGAGATGTTCCTGAAGGAAAACAGGTTAACTTGTCATCAGAACACTTGCCTGCATTGACAAATCAGCCAGCTAAGTGTAAAAGCCAGCTACTAACTTTTTATTCAAAACTAAGCAACCACACAGCAGGACGTGTGAAGAACAGGAGCCAGTAGTAACTTTGTGGTCTTCTGCCAGGATAATAATGCTGACAGCATCAGCCCTTCTAATAAAGAACATTGAGGGCTGTGGGGAAAAATAAATGAGAAGAGGTTGAAAATACAAAGAAATGAAACACCTTGTCTCGGCGCTCCGGGATAAAGATTTCCATTTACAGTGGATTTGACCTTATGAGAATGTTCTTATTGGCCTGAGAGCAAAAGAGTAATGGTTGTTTGAGCAGTCAAGCCATGAACAATGTTTACAGTGGAAAGAAAATCCTTTATATTCTTTAACTGGTACCTTGACACCCACAAATAATATAATCTATCTGAATAGGTACAATAATACCTTCAACTGCTTTGTATAGACTCAGGGCAGCAAAGTGAGCTAATTGCTACATCGGCTCCAAAAGAATGCTGGAAATTATAGATTTGTGAGGATAACTGAAATGTCTTCACCAGTGCCCATTCATGCAGCACCAATGACTACATGCTTAGACACCATGAATGGGACTTGGATTCACTCCCATCTCAGTCATGCAGTGAACTGGGTTTTGACCTTTAAAGAAGCTGAAAAGAAGCTGAGCCCTGGCTGGAATCCTGTTGGAGTCTTATATAAGCGGGAATTAGGACTGGATAGTTTTGCAGTGTCCCTCTTTTGCAAATGTCTATATTCAGTAGAGGGCTCCTGTTATGTTATGCCATAGCAGAGCCACCAAAGTTCCCAATGAGCATCACAAACTGAAGCACATTGGTCTTTATGCACATCATGCACCTCATACACATTGGTCCTGATATGCATCACACATCAATGCACATTGGTCCCAATAGGCATTAGACACTCTTGCCAGTTTCCAAATATGTACCTTTGCAATTCACTAACAGTGTTACTTAGTGCCTTGACTACTTAGCTAAATACAGTGGGCCCTCGGTACCCACTAGAGTTTAGTTCCAGGATCACCATCAATACCCATGGATACCAAAATTCATGGATGCTCAAGTCCCACTGACACAGAATCATAGATCACAGAACTGGAAGAGGCTACAAGGTCCATTGAGTCCGACCCCCTGCCATGTAGGAATACACAGTCAAAGCCTTCTCAATAAATGGTCATCCAACCTCTGTTTAAAAACCTCCAAATAAGGAGGCTCCACCACACTCCAAGGCAGGATATTCCACTGTTGAACTGCTTTTATCATCAGGAAATTCTTCCTAACCTTTAGATGGAATCTCTTTTCCTGAAGTTTGAAACCATTGCTCCATGTCCAAGTCTCTAAAGCAGCAGAAAACAAGTTTGTTCCATCTTCCATATGACATCCCTTTAGATATTTAAACACTGCTATCATGTCACCTCTTCATTTTCTTTGCCCCAGGCTAAATGTACCCAGCTGTCTAAGCCACTTCTCATAGGTCATGGTTTCCAGGCCTTTGAACCATTTTGTTTGCCCTCTTCCAGACGTGTTCCAGCTTGTCAATATCCTTCCTGAACTGTAGCACTCAGAACTCGACACAACATTCCAGGTGAGGTCTGACCAAATCAGTATAGAATGATATTGTTACTTGCCTTGACTTGACACTATACTCCTGTATATGAATTTTTTTTAGTTGCTGCATCACATTGTTGACTCATGTTCAGCTTGTGGTCTGCTAAGATTCCTAGATCCCTTTCACATGTACTATGGTCAAGCCAGGTGTCACCCATCTTAAATCTGTGCATTTCATTTTTTTCTGCCCAAGTGTAGGACCTTACACTTCCCGCTGTTGAAAATCATTTTGTTAGTTTTGGCCCAGCCAAAATCTGTCAAGGTCATTTTGAATTCTGATCCTGTCCTCTGGGGTGTTTATCACTCTTCCTAATTTGGTGCAATCTGCAAATTTGATAAGAATGCCATGTGTTCCATCATCCAAGTAATCGATAAAGGCATGGAATAGCACTGGGCCCAAGGCTCAACCCCTGGCACCCCACTAGTCATTCCTCTCCAAGATGAAGAGCAGCCATTGGTGAGCACCCTTTGGGTTCACTCAGTCAGCCAACTACAAATGCATCTGGCAGCAGCATTCTCTAGCCCACATCTTACTAGCTTGTTTGCCAGAATATCATAGGAGACTTTGTCAAAGACCTTACTGAAGTCAAGATGTGCTATATCTACAGCATTCCCTCCATCTACCAAGTTTGTAATTGTATCAAAGAAAAGATAAGATTAGCCTGACATAGCTTGTTTCTGAGAATCTCATGTTGACTTTTAGTGATCACGGCATTCCATTCTAAATGGTTATAGACTGTCTCTTTAAAGATCTGCTCTAGTATTTTTCCAAGTATTGATGTCAGGCTGACTGGGTGGTAATTGCAAACAATTACCTCTTTTTTCCTTTGTTGAAGCTGGGGACAGTATATGATCCTCCTCCAGTCTGCTGGGACTTCTCTTGTTCTCCAAGAATTCTAAAAATTATTGCCAGTGGTTCTGAGATTACTTCTAGCAGTTCTTTTAATACTTTGGATATAGTTTATCTGACCCTAGAGATCTGAATTCATTTAGAGTAGCCAGATATTCCTGTACTACCTTTTTACTAAATCTAGGCTGCATTTCCCCAACCACATCATCTGCTCCATTTCCTTGAGGCAGAGTTCTGTTTTTCTTTTGGGAGACGATGAAGGAAAGAAGGTGTTGACTAGTTCTGCCTTTTCTCGCTTTCCTGTTAGCATTTCACCAGGGTGAAGTACTTACCAATCCAGAAGAGCAGTGAGGAATTGGTGTGGTTTAGGTGCAAAACTAAGGACAGTATATCATCAGAAATTGGAGCAGCAGTAGCAATCAGCAATCAGGTACTGTGAGTTGACTGGTCAAAAACTGGGGTTTAAATACCTGATTTATGCCTGGAGGGCAGGAGTGTTAATGAATCTCCAGCTGAATAAACAATGGAGTTCACAGAGTGGATAATGAGATCCAGAATGGGCTAATGTTCTTAGCATTAGGTGACAAAGAGCTATTGGCCATCCTCAGACTTGTTGGACAGGTCTGAGGACAATAGGGGAAGTTTGCTTGGTCAGACAGAGAGGAGTTAAGACAATCAGCTGTCTTATGGGAATTTTCCAGATACTATTGTCTAAAAGGTTGAGTTGTTAAAGCTAACAGCAAGCCTATTATCTCTGCTGATTTACTGACTATGATCTGGCTATGTCTGGAGGTTTCTTCTGAACTAATTTGCAACGCACATGTTCAACCAGACTTTCCTTCTTATCCAGTCTAGCCATCCAGCCATAGCAGGGTATGTTTTATGTCAATGCCAATTAACATATTTTGCCAATTAAATTATAGTTCGCCAATCAAACCATATCAAAGTGTGGAGGTGTATAGCCTGGTAACACTAATAATGGATTATTTTTAAAGTAGTGTCAATAGTGGTGACTGGGAAGGAATTCTTAATGAAGGAGAACATATTCTTTACCGCCTATTTTAGGAAACCTGAATCCTGAAGCATACTTCCTTAGAAGTAAGGGCCAGAACCCTGCTGGGACTTATATCTTTGCAACAGAACTTATGTATGCAGGAATTACAATGACTCAGTTGTTTATTAACCATATGCACTACAGGGCTGCTGTTATGTTACTGTGTAGAAGAGCCAGCAAACTGCCCAATGTGTCTGCGGCATAACAGGACTGATGTGCATCAGTCTGGATGTGTATCACATTGGTCCTGATGCTCATAACATCGATCTTAGTGCACATTGAGCACTGTTTCTGGTTCCCATTATGCATTTTCATAATTCAGTAAAGGGGTTTCTTAATGCTTCTACTACGTAGCCAGGTATATGTAAAGTTATGTAAGATAGCATTTCCTATAGGATTCCAATGAAGTTCTTCAAATGGAAGTTCTTAGGATCGGGGGAAAAAAAGTCTTACAATCCAGCTTTCTGTATTACAGAGTTAAGAAAAAAACACCCCTCTGTAAATCTTGCAATATTTTACCCCTATAAATTGTTCCTTTAACTTCTGTGATGCATGGTATTTAAAAAAAAAAACATTCACCAAGATGTCACTGAATGTACCCACATAAGTCAGTTAAAATAATATTATATTCGTCTAGATCAGTGAAGGATGAAAGAGAATTTGAAGGAGAGTCTCACACTGGGAATGCTACAGAAATTATGCTTGGGGGCATGTGGGAAAGAGTAAGGAAAGAGCAAGCGAAGCACCTTCCTGAAAACGTTTCAAAGATACAACAAATACAAGCCCTGAGGTTGAAGATGTTCTTTAAAAAATTAGATTTCCCCCCTCACCTTCCATTCTTAATTGGGAGTTTGTAGTACAGTTAGTACAGACATCCCGCACTTTTTGACAACGCACTCTTTCAATTGGTTTGAATTACGCCCAGAACCCATATACTCAACCCATGGTCTGCCCGCTTGCATCATGTTCGCATGACACTTTTGTGACCACATGCTGCTTTTTTCTCTCAATAGACGCAGTGCCATCTGATGGACAGGACTGTATAAGTCATTCATGGTGCATCTTTTGTCTCATACAGTACAGTTATCCTCCATATTAATAGATTCTGGATTCATGAATTCAACCAATTACAGCTTGGAAATAGAAAAAAATCCAAAAAACAAACTTAGATTTTGCCATTTTATACACGGGACACCATTTTACTACACCATTGTACATGGTGGGTCTTGAGCATCCATGAATTTTGATATCGATGATCAATATGATCAAGTCAAATTGAACCACTTATGAAGCTGAGCCCCTCAGAAATTATCTGTCAGAAATGCAGTAAATGATCAAACACAAACAGACCCAAATGATTGAGACTGCTATTGTGGATAAGCCATCCCAGGCATAACAAAGACTGTATATAATCTATTATATGTACACTTACTTATGAGTAAACTACACTGAACACATGGAAGGGACCTGTGAGTATACATTGTGCTTACAAGCATCTTCATTTTTTAAGGCTGATTGAATGAGAATGGATGAGAAAAGTAATTTGTCTTCCCCCTCACTGTGCTCCCAGGCACTATGGTAGCTGTTGTGAAGGCCAAACTGGAATTTCCAAATCACTGCAGAGGATACATTGGCCATTTCCGCACAGGGGAATTAAAACGACGCAGTGTGTCCTCCATGGAGGACGTCTGCACCTTGGAGCGGACTAGGTTCGGACTACTTACCAGAGATCCGCACCTCAGTCCGCTCCGAAACACCCCCAACTGGTCCTCCAGCATGCTTTTTAAAGACCAGAAAAAAAGAGGTTTCTCATTTTTCCGGAGCGCACCATTGCGTACCTGCTCCCTTGTGCAGATTCACAGGCTTGCACCAATGCGAGCCTGTGATCTGCGGAGGGCGGGCTTTAGGTGTGGCGAGCTTCAGCGGTTGGTCATGACCTACAACCAACCGGAAGCTGCCATTTTGGAAGCCGGAGCAGTGCAGATCTAAAACCTTGCACTGCTCCAATTCACCCTGGACCAGACCGAGGAGCCAGAAGATCCGGTGAGTTACGGCACAGAGTGATTCCCTCGCTTTCGTGCGGAAATGGCCATTGTCATGCTCTCAATGACACTTGGAAACATCTATACTCTGTAGTTATTGAGTGAGGCAGGGGTTGGTTTACTTCTTGGAATAGGCAAATGGTGCAGAGGAGTTTACAGCAGACCTTTTTTTACCTTTGGTGTAGAGAAAAATCTTAAGAAGGAATACCTGCTACAGCATTGTGACCCAGGGTCATCCTTGCATGATTAGATCAACAAAGCATGATTTTTTTTCTGTAATTTTTGTTAGTATTCTGAAACTACATTATCTCAATAATTGAGGGCTCTGGGAGATAGGTCCTTTCCACACCATACCTTGTTAGCGCATTCTTCTGTTACAATCCAAGCATTGCCATTCACACCATGGTAGGTTAGAAATGCTCTCTTCCCCACCCCTCCGCCTTAAGTGAATGAGTAGTGGTATTGTCGCTAGTGTTACTTCTGCACTACTGTGTCCTTGGCCACTCCCTTTCCCTGCCTTCATCCTGCCCTACCACCCCTGATTGGTCAGGGGTTGGGGGGTGGTTTGCTCTTAACAGATTTTTTTCTGGAAATGGTATAAGGTGGTTTTGCCTAGGGATGGCTAGATAGCAGCTGGATAGTGATGATGTTGTACAGTAGCATGACTCCTGGACCAGAAACAATCCACTGCTGTTGCAGAACAGTATGTTGTATGGAAATGGGCATAGATGGATGTAGAGTCATACAGGTAGAAGGGTTCCCAAGGACCATTTAATCTAAAACCTTCCAATACACAACAATAAAGCACTCCAGAGAGGTGGTCATACACTCTTTGTTTAAACATCTCTAACAAAGAGGAGTCCACCGCCCTTGAAAGCCTTCAGCCATGTGTTTTGCAGCAAGCAAACAGACTCACAGAGCCACCTGGCTATGCAATGGCCTCCCTCTCCCATGAACACTGTAGATCTGCTGTAACTGTTTGAGGTAAGCATTAGAGAAGATTTGGTGAGATGTATGTAGGGGTGTAGCTATGGGGGGGGTAAAAGGATGAACTCATGCCCCCTAAATAAAAATTCTACCTCTCAAATTCAGTTTTCTTCCATCCTCCAGATTTCTAGCATTGCAGTAACTTAACACTTCACTTTAGAAATACTTAGAAATAGAGTTTAGGCATCCAAAGAAAAGGGGCAGGCAAAGTTGCAAAGGGAATGGCAAACACAAACAAATCTAAGAATTCTAGGTGTAAATGGTGTTCAATGTCTCATTGTCTGCAATGTTAGAAATTGGGAACAGAAGTAAAATTTCAGTTTGGTGGGCAGAATTCTTATCTAGGGGGCGCAACATCTTCAGTTTACCTCCTCTGTAGCTACACCCCTGGGTGCATGGGAGAGGAGATGGACTGGAAGAGCTACATGAGTGGAAGTCCTTTCATGTGATCTTAACAGGAACCTCTAGCTGATTATATTGGCTAATGTTCTCACTACTCTTCTCTAGTAGGAACATAGTAATACTTCCTTCTTGATATTAAGATCCATGCCTTTCATGGGATTTTGACATTATGCTCAAGCACTGATGAAACTACATTTATCCACTGAAGATTCCCATGCTCTGATGAGCAGTTAAATCCCACTAGACACCTACTTTCAGAAGTCACTGAGCAGAACTTTGGTAGATAAGGCAGTAAGATAATTTATCTTCAGTGTTCTTCCACCAAAGATGGAGCTTTTTCTTCCACATCCTTCTTTCACTCATTGATTGGACAAAGGAGGACAGGCTGTATCTTCTGCAGGGGGTCAACCCATGAGATTCCAGTTGTTGACATTCATTCCAGCGTAATCTCAGATCTCCTCTATAAATTCAAGTAAAATTAAGTTATGCAATATAATTCACTCCCAGAAGGAAGGTCAATAACATAGCTTTTACCTCTTACACTAACCTGACAAGTAACCTCAAAAATGTTTGGCAAACTATGACAAAATACTTCTGCCATTTTCATCCCTGTTTTCTACAACAGGTTGCAGCCTCTCTTGGCTGCAGCGTCAGTTACAGCACCATTTTGCTGTGTCCCTTGGGGCATATGGAAATGTCATTTGGGTTTTTCTAAGTGAAGTGCACTTTCATAGATTAGTTTCTCTAAGCTTCAAGTAGATGAATGGTCCCTGTTTGCATTGATTTCTAGGGACAGATACTCAGTAAAAGCCAAAGAAGATCATGAAATGACAGAAAACATCCGTAATAGCTCCCTGGAGGCTCACTGTATTACTAAAGTCAAAGTCCAACAGAAATTGTGTTTTACTTTACCGTGAACAAATGCCTTTCTCCCCAAGGGCTTCTGTATTATACTGCTGCATAAAACCCTGGAACAGATTTGGCAAATAGTATTTTAGTCCATTGCCAATCGAGAAATTTACTTCTACGGATGACCATTAAACCTAGGACCAAAAGATGTGGGTGTGGCAGGGATGGGAAAAATTTATACAAATACTTGGAAAACTGTCTAAAAATTCTGCACTGACAAGAATCTTCTTAATTCACAATTTAGTTTAAGACAAATTTGCATGTTGTTCATTTGCACCAATGAACCAAAATGATGGTTCCAAAAATGCACCAAAAATAATGTTTTCTGTACATGAAATGGCACTTTCACAGAATATTGTAGAAATATTATAGAAAATAACACCTTCTTCTCGGAAAACTGCTTCTTGAGCAGAAAATGCTGCTTTCTAAGCAAAAATACCATGTGTGAATTTTGCACACAGCATATCGTGAACTGTGAATAGTCTTCAAAAGTGGTGCAGTTTTTGAAGTTCTTCTCTCAGCAAGAAAAAAATTATTAAAATTACCCATTTCTGCTTTTGAGATTAACATTAACAAAGAATTATGCCCCTAGTTGTTGGCTGCCATATCCTTGAGTTGATAAGAACATCTCAAGATAGCATGCTGCCACAAGTAGAGCACAATCTAAGTGAAGACACATAATACAAAAGGCCAGCCAAATTATTCTGGCATGAGGAAGAAAATCCCACAAGCTCCTCTCTCCCTTCCTGGCATCCTGTTATTCAACTATATAATAAGCTAGACTTACAAACTTGTGTTTCCTATTCACATTTATGATCATGGTACCATCACCACAATCAGAAATGCATCCAAACACACCTTAGAATGCAGCCAGATGCTTTGAGGGACAAAATTCTATGGCATTGGTGAGTAGGGTGCTCAAGGATGACACATCCAGCTCCCTCCCATGAGTTAGTGGTAGTACACTGAACAGCTGCAACAGGATTCCATAGGGGTCCCAGCTTCTGCTCAGTACACCACTACTCACTGGTGGCAGGGGCTGGATGCATCATCTTTCAGTACCCTCATTGCCACCACTGCAGAACTCCATCCCTCAGTGCAGCTGAAAAAAATTTATGGTGGGTTTCAGAGGTCAGATCAAGAGACAGATTGTAACTATGACATTATGGCTATGTGTCTGATGAAGGATTTTGTCCAATAATGACTAAAAATGTCTTGTTCTTTCAAATGCTTCACTCTGTTTAAAGGTAAGGCCAGGCCCACATAGGTCCAATGTTAAATTTGTTACCTGTCTGGTATTAAATGGTCTTGTACTTCTACTTAGACCAGGTATCTGTAACTCTTACAATAAACATGGGAATTCTGGCATATGTTCAAGCTGCCTTCAACTTGGCTTTGGAAATACAGTAGCTGTAAACTGGTGTGAACATGCTCTGGAGCCTGGAGGTTGACATCCAATTTTTGACACCTCCAGGGTTCTAGAATACCAAAGTTGTGTCATTCTGACTGCCATTTTGGTGACTTCAAGTGACATTGCACCACTCCTCCACCTTTTGAGGATCCCGTCAGTTGCCCAAGATAACATGTTTAAGCATTTCAAAGTATTCAAGTGAGGTTCTTCTACTGAAACTTTTGGAGGTCCATCCAAATGCTTTGGGAGGCTGCTAGGGACATGGGGTGGATAACTGGGAGCCTGCAGAGCAACACTGGACCTCCCTCTGGAAGCATGAGTCTCACCTCTACTCTAAACATACACAGTGATATTGTTATTTTCCTACAGTCTCAGCAAGAGAGAAGCCCTTTCATCAGTGTAATATCACACTGCAGCCCTCCCCACAAGTGCTGATCCTTAGAGAGACTTCATACATGTACATGATACTAATTTTCTTATTGTGACTGCTTACTTGAGTATATTACTGTGCTGTCAAAAATTTAAGGTGACTTTTAAAAACTAAATCATGCAATAGGATATATAATACATATATCTTAATGTGTATGTGTATCTTTATATGTAAACATATGCACATATTTATTCTGGACTGTATATAGCCATGGTGCCCCTTCTCCTGTACAGGTTCAATAGGTACAATGTTATAAAATGGGGAAGGGGGACCATGATGGCATGTTGTATTAGCCAAATTTAATGTACAGTTAAAAAAAAAGATGCTGCCAATTAAATCTCACAATAGATTCATCTTAGGGTCATCATAATTCAGACATTACTTGAAAGCACACCACCACCACCACAACAACAGAAATTAATATACAAAATTAACAAAAGATGAATGGGTGCAGGGCTCAGTATGCCCTGTGACAGGGTGATCAATTGTTCAATCTGTCTTTCTATCCTGGTTTTAAAGACACACTTCTGCCATACTCCACACCATGTACGCCACTCAAAGAGAAACGAAAATTTCCCCTAGAGAACTTTGTCATAACAAGTGTCTATTCCCTCTCAGTCTGAACACTTTTATTAGAAGATCCTGTTTTTCTCCTCCCCAGCTGAGAAAAACAATGGCTACTGCTGGTCTAGGAAATGGTAGTGAGGATGACAATGACGGTCATGGTGATGGTGATGATGATGACGATGGTTTCTGACTATCCCATTTTCATGTGCCTTATTTCTTTTCTACTTTCTTCTCTCTTTGCTCTCACCATTAATTTGCTCCTCTTTCTTCAATTGACTTGACAAAAAGCAGAATGTTAATGAATCAAAAAGGTCACTGCAGTACCATAAACAGGTTGTGATTTACAGTAGTTGTTTTTCTTTTAAAAAATGCAATCACTTTCCATTATAATAAAACCAAGAGAGAGGAGGAGAAACATTACATTAGCAAAAAACTAATGGACATTACTAGTCAAACAGGACCCACTTTAATGTTTTATATCACAGGGAAAGTTTACAGCATTCATGTGACCAGAAAATAAATACGGGTAATTGGTTCACATACCTCGAGGGTATAGGAATTCCTAGAAAACCTGTTTGTCTTACATACTTATTTTATTTAGCTTGTAAAATAAGAGATCTTTAATGGGTCTGCTCTCCAGAATATTAGAAGATGTAATTATTGGATGAAAATAAGAGTGGCTACCACTGAAATTAATTAAAAGTTGGATTTCAGGAAAAAGTTCCACTAAACCGTAATAGTGATCTCAAACTATACACAAAGTGATATAAGTGATCCCAGGATGACTCAATGGGTATTGACACTATTCAGGTTTGTATTCCATGTTTGTCTTCTAAGGAGGTCAAAGTGCCTTCCATACACATAAACTTAGGCAGGGTGGGAAGAACTTACCTCATCTCTATGAGAACTGTGCTCCTTCCACAAGTCAGTGCTAAATGTAGTTTTGTGTGTATATGTGTCCAAGCACCAGTTGGGCTTTATAAGGATATGCCGCAAGCCATGAAGAAAGTTGCAAATATTGACAGAGTTCAGCAAAGTTACCTATTTTACACTACAACTCCTAGAATCCCCTGGTCAGCATGACCACTGTTGCATGCTCAGAATGTTGGGGATTCAACATACTCAAATGAAAATTAAATCCTGCTCCACCTGTATCATCCAACTTCAATAGCTGCAGATGCTTCAAATATGGAAATGGTCATGTTATACCTGCCCACCATTTGAGTATTGAAACATAATGAGCTTCAGAGGACCCAATTTGGTATTAACATGCTTGAAAACATAGGGATCTAATCCATAACCAGATTTTTAAGAGTGAAATCTTTGAGTTGTGATTTTCCTGTAGATTGGAAAAGACACAGTTGTATCATAGCTTCAGCCCAGAGATTTTGAGTTCTGAATGGAAGCCAGATGCATGCAAGCATGTAGAGGGTTCCATGGGTTTTGAATATAATGTGATACTTATGCTATATGTCCATTGTATAAGTTGCACTGTGTTATCAAGTAGATGGTGTGGGGAAAGTTCTGGTCAGCCAGAAATGAAGATGGCAGAATAACAGAACAGTTTTTAAAAAGGGTCCAGACAAATTCATGGAGGATGGATCTATCAACGGATACAATCTCATCAGTTCCAAAAACAATATATATCTGTGTATTGGTTTTGTGGTGCACAGATAGGAAACAGATGCTGTAATTATGTCATGATTTCCATTGATGAGCTTTCCATGGTCAACTGCTTGTCGTCTTTGAGAACAGAATGCAGGACTAGATTGACCTTCAATCTGATTCACTGTGGTACTTTTTATTTTCTTATGTTTAAATAAAAGAATTCTCACCATCTAGCAGCTTATCTCTTCAAACACCCACCCCCTCAACTCCCTTGCTATTTATGTATTAATTTTAAGATTGATACATCCTCTGTAACTTAAAAAAAATAGGGCAGTCTGGAACACAGAAAAGTCACTTAAATCTGAAATTCTTTCAATGAAAATAGATACTTATAAGAAAGAGAAACAGGATTACCATGATATTCCAAGACTAGCAAAATGTGCTTTTGGTGAGTCGTTGGGAAAAGGAATTCTTTAGTTGTGGAACAGCATTTACAAAGAGCATTTGTCTATGTGTCATTGCTGGCTGATGGTGTGCAGATGGTATTGCTAAAACTAGAGTGTTCTCACTACACTGACATGGGAAGCTTGATAGAAAAGAAATGAGAAGGAGATGTTACCCTGTTTTCTGGGGGTCCCGGGAGGGACACCAAATTGCAATCAAAATTATACAAGTTGGGGAAATTAATTCAGAGCACAAGTTAGCAAAATGAGAGGCAGGGTAACTTAGCGGAATCTTGTAACCCAATGTTTACAGGGTCAGGCCAAGCCAAGAAGCAGACCGGTTGAAAAATAATGAATGATCTTTATTAAATACAGGCACACAATATAAGCAACACAAGCACACAGATAACTAATGAAAATAAAGGTGTGAGGAAGATAGCGGGATTTTCAGGGGGATAGTTGGTTCGGGTGATACAAAACCTGTCCTGAAGTCTGGAAGAAAATGGAGAGCGAAGCTAGGGTTCGATGTATCTCAGCACGTGGAGCTGAGGGGAAGCTCGCCAAGCGATGCGGCAGCAAGGCGGTCTGGAACTCGGGAGCGATCCAAGGAAGCGCTCAAAATCAGGGTTTTTTATAAGGAGAATTGTGACCGCAGGCTAGGTCGGACTTAGGGGAAAACAATAGATTTGGAGTTGGAGACAAAGCCTCCGAAAGGTCAGAATTTGAATGATTGAATTAGAACCAAATTGTCAATAATATAGCCAGTATGCAAAAGCGGAGTACTTGATCATTGTATAGTTAGACCATCAAGCTGCCAGCGCTAGGCAGATGATCTTTTGAGAGTTGCTTGCATACCTAATGGAGGACTTGCCTTGAGGTCTCCTAAAGTGGCGAGTCAGCTGATTCTGGCCTGCCTGTATTGTCTAGGAATATTACGGCGATTATCGGCCAAGCCTGTATGCATGCTTGTCCGGGGGCCTCGCAAGCACGGGAAAGGGATATGTGAAGCCGAATTAGTGCTATCAAAAATATCTTTTATATCCCCAAAGCTCGGGCTAGCCAGGGCAGTAACAGAGATCTCTAAGCAAGTAAATTATAATCCCTAGCTCTTCTAGCTGTAACTGTATTGTATAGATATTCTCTTACCATTCAACTAAACAAAAATTTAAGCTTCACATTTAAAAAGGGTATGGGCGAGCAGGGAAACTAGCCCATAAAGTTTGCCTTTTCTTCCTAGGTATTAAACATTTTTGGATTGCCACCTCTTTCTAATTTGACAGTCAGTATATATTCCAACACATTTTATGAATTTCCCTAAAGCGAAAAATGTTTTGGAAGATTTTTTTTTTTTGCATAAAATTCGTTGATTCCCACATATAAAACAAAATAAAAAGTAATAAAATAGTCATGGAGCTTTGTAAAATGGGTTATTTAGGAAAATCTAGGATGGTTCAAAGGATGAGATAGTGAACTTTTCAAGACACGGGTCATGCAGGGGGGGAGGGGAGATTCAAATTTCAGATGTAAAATGGAAACAAAAGATTAATGACTTGAAACAGTCCTCATTCCCTCCTGGTAACATATTTGGATGGAAATGATTAAAATACGTAGATGTAGCCAATGCTCCAGACGTAACCAGTACTCTGAAGAGAATGCACGGATAAAAATTAAATTACTACAATCAAACTCTCAATATCTAAGTGTTTCAAGCACTGAAAAAGCTTCAGAATAAGCAAAATGATAGCCTCCAGTTAGGATCCAAAGGGCTGTGCTAGCATACCATGTGTTTTTTGGGCTCCCTGTCTCTCTCAGCCAATTAGAAATGCAAATGTACTCAGTGACTCAGGGTAGTGTTTTGGTTACTATTTTGCTTGATTCATGTTCTTGGTTTAGTATTATTATCCACAGGTACCCCTGTTCCAGAAGACAAGTGTATGGTCTAGTCACGCCATGCCAGGGGTTGTGGCAGAAAGATAAGAAAGGCAGAGCTGCTGCCCATATTTTATGTCATATTCATGTTACAACCATTAGAGGTGAACATTCATTTCATAATGAATTAAAAATCAAAGAGAATGAGGTCCATTCTGTTCAGTGCTGATTGTCACAAAAGGAACACCATCATGCAAGCAGAGGGCTTCTCTTTTGGTATTCTGTTTCTAATTTTTTAATCATTTGATCCAACTGTTCATTTCTTGCCAAGCAAAATATCATGGAATGGAAATATGGAATTCCACCCACGAGATTACAGATATAGGTTATACTGATGACTTTCCAGATTTGGGTTAATTTTCATAATTCCATTCATACATATTTCCCAGTCAGCACCTGGGGATAGAAAGAATTCACTTTGCCCAACAACAGTGGAGTTCGTCATAGGAGCTCCACTGGCAGAATCCCTTCCATTTTCACAAAATGTCTCAGAGTAATCCAGGGACCCTTCCACACTACATAATTATAGCATTATGATTCCACTTTAATATCCATGACTTCATCCTATGAAATCTTGGAATTTTTAGTATGGTGAGACACTAATGTTCTCTCACTGAGAATCCTAAATACCCCTTCCTAAACTGAAGAGTCCAAAATTCCATACAATGAAACCATGGCATTTAAAGTAGAATCATAGTGGGATAATGTGTAGTATGTAAGGGCTCCTGGATGTTCCTGGAGAAGTGCTGTCTTGCATCCCATTTTTTGAGAAAGGGCAGAGTAGTATTAAATAAATAAATAACAATTAAACAATTAGGCTTAGGATCAGTTTACTTGAAGAAGCACCTCTCTCACATGTCCATGTCCCTAAGGACATCTTTCAAAAGTCTTCTCTCAGGAATGCTTTGATGGTGTATTCCTGCATGGCAGGAGGTTGGACTCAGTGGTCCTTGTGGTCTCTTCCAGCTCTTCTAACTCTATGATTCTCTTGTCCCAGCTAGCAACACTGCTTGTCTCTGGCATCCCTTACCTGTGGAATGTTCCCTAAAAGAAAGCTACCTGATATCTTCACTGAAAGTATTTAAATGTAGGTTAATACCTTCTTTCTCTAACAAACCTTCAGCCCTTGTGAATTTCTTCTTCATTCTTTTTATTGGTGTTTTGGTACTGCTGGCTCTTAACATGTTAATATTGTAAAACTGTGATGTTGGTTCATCTTATTTGTTTTTACTGTAAAATTTATGACTCTATGGATTTAAAAATATATCTGTAAACAGCTCAGGGGGCATTTCCACTTAGTATAGAAACACTCTAAATAAATCAATAGGTGGATGCCAGCAGGTTGCTATGGGAAGGAAGAAAAGGAGGAGGAAAAAGAGGAGGAAGAGGAAAAAGAAACACACAAAATTAATGTGATCCTATGATATTAATGAGATTTTAATAAAGTGATTTCAAAACAATGTGTGGCTAGCATTCTGTTGGTTAGTTAGAACAAGAGGACATCCATTTAACCAGTTCTTGAATGGCAAGTCAGTGCTTAGCTAAATCGAATTGATTCAGTGATTTCACTTTAGTCAGGATTAACAATAGGTTTTATGACTATGTTTATCATAGCAACCACTAATGTAATGATTTATTTATTATTTCTTTATTGAATTTCTATGCCTCCTTTCTCCCAAAATGGGACCCAAGGAGGCTTTTTCTCTCCTTCTATGTCCCTAATTCATATTGTCAGATAGTAAACACAGCACGAAATGCAGAACTTTTACATGACAAGGAGGGCTTCTTGGGTCACACAGTGAAACAGAAATCTGCAAACAGACTGGGACACAAAGTTACAGAAGTCACACATAAACAGCAGGAGGCAAATGATTTAGGCCCTTTCGGCATGATGACGCTCTTCTGCGTCATTGTGCTGCAAATCTGGGTCTGAAAGGGAGTGCATCAGCAACGCTCCCCTCCACACCTGCTCACTCCTTGCGGAAGGGAGCAGGATAGCCCCACCCCTCCCTTCCTTCCTCAGTGCAGCCGGGCACTTGCCATTGCTACCCTGGGGCAGGAAGCGTTGCAATTGCACGGCCATGGCGTCTGCATGATGGTGAGTACAGTAGCGTCACATGATGGGAAGTGTAAAATGGATTGTTTCCATTTTCCAAATACCACACAAGTGTGATGCTTCATGACGGGATGGCAGCAGGATGGCAACGATGTCATACAGAAGCATGACTTGCCGACTGCTGCCATCCCATTGGAGAAGCGACTCAGCGAAGTCATGTGGAAATGGCCTAAAAAAGTCCTTAACAATGGTTTACAACTGGGGTGGGCAACTGAATGGGGGCAGGGGCCAATTCCCTGTGAGACCTTCCCTGAAGTCCATACCTAACATAACAAACCAGACACCTCTATTTGGTTTTGCAGTCTTTTTCAAAATGGCAAGAGGAAATGACACCACATCCCTTCTTGTTACCATCTTGAGATGGAGTACAGAGAAAAATAGAGGTATCTGGGGATAGTAGAAGCTTCTGGGGTGTTTGTGAGGTGTGCTGTGGAGGTATTTTCATGTGTTTTCATGAATTTGGGGGGATTTCTTTAGTGATTTGGAGACACAATTTGCCCCAAATTTGCACCTTTTAAAAAGTGTGGAAGGGTTGGGGGGTTGGGGAAATTGTTGGGCTCACTTTTAGGGGCCACAAAGGTGGGTTCCAAGGGTAGGAAGAAGCCCACAGGCTGCGATTTGCCTGTCTCTAGTTTAGAAAGACAATAGACAAACAGATGGGGTGAGTACAATACAAGCAAAACTACTCCCCGCCCGCCTCACTCCCAGCATTGGTCTGATTTGAATCATATTACTGAATACTACAGCTATTCTTCATACAGAGAGTCTCCTTGAAGCAAACCAGCCATGAGGGCAACACATGGCAAACCTCCCATCCTGTATGACAGTGTGAGTTCATATAGCATTAGCAACCAGGGAAGTGACAATCCATTCTGCTTCTTTAGCAAGTTCATTTCCTTATGTCAGTTATAGCCTTGTAACGTGTGCCGCATTATTGTTCTACTTAGGCAGTGAATTGTTGATGTGTCTAATGCTGCACCTGTTAGTCAAGAAACCCTTCAGAAGGCAAATGGCACTATAAAACTGACATGCTCACATGCAGCCAGACCTGTCAGGATGTTTCCGCTGCATTATGCAAAAATTTTCTGCTTTATGGCCATTAAAGACAATAATAAAACAGCTGTTGCTGAGCAGTATGTGGTCCAATTCCAACGAAAAGTGCTAAGGTGATTACGGGAGTGCCACTCACTGTAAAATAATGCAGGGTGGGGCTGGGTTTCTATTCTGTGTAAATCCCTTCTCTTTGGGGACAGATATACATTATTGCCTGGCAGAAACCTGCTGTATAAGACATGAATTGTGTTTCTCTTTGTAAACACTGACATCCATCTTTATGGTGTTTTTTTTTTTCCCTCAGCCACATTTGATGAGTCTATTGTTGCATAGGCAAATATTCTAATACAAATTTGACATATGGCTAAAGAGCAAGACAATGCAGTCAGCTTCTGAAATCTGCTCTGGAAAGGGGCATAAGGAAGGAGGGATGGCTCATCTGGTTTCTAGAATTCTTCTCATTCCATGTAATTCTCTCTTACTTTTCTCCTATTGCATAACATCTCAGAGCAAATAATAATAATAATAATAATAATAATAATAATAATAATAATAATAATAAACCATACCATCATATTTTGTTAACTCACTGTGCAAGGTGAATGGCACTGGCACAGAGGTGAATTGGTGCAGCAGTTTAGCTACATGGTGAAACAAAATGAGGGAGCTGCTTACCAAATAAGAATTCCTCTCCCAAAATGAAATCTTCCTTCATTCCTCAACCTTTTAGCATTGCATACAGTGAGCCATTCAAAGTAGTTGATGCCTAGAACTATTTGTTGTGTTCTCATTCCCTTGGTAACATTGCCTGCCCCTTTTCTTGAATGCCTAAACTGATATTTAGGCCTTTTCTGCATGGGGGAATTAAAATGGTGCAGTGCGTCCTCTACGGAGGTCGTCTGCACCTCGGAGCAGACTAGCTTCGGACTACTTACCAGAGATCCACACCTCAGTCCGCTCCGAAATGCCCCCAACTGGTCCTCCAGAGTGCTTTTTAAAGACCGGAAAAAAGAGGTTTCTCTTTTTTTCCAGAGCGCGCCATTGCGCGCCTGCTCCCTTGTGCAGATTCGCAGGCTCGCACCAATGCGAGCCTGCAATCTGCGGAGGGCAGGCTTTAGGCGTGGTGAGCTTCGTGGTTGGTCAGGACCCACGATCAACTGGAAGCCGCCATTTTGGAAACTGGAGCCATGAGGATCTAAGACCTCGCACTGCTCCGATCCACCCTGGACCAGACTGAGGAGCCAGAAGATCCGGTGAGTAACAGCATGGAGCGATTCCCTCGCCTCGTGCGGAAATGGCCTTAAATACTCAACTGAAGTTTTAAGTTACTGTAACATTAGAAACTTGGGAACTGAAGGGAAATTTTCTCTGGGGGGCCAATAACAAAATCCACTCACCCTACCCCCTTGCTACACCTATGGTGTAGAAGAGAAGGCATCAGCAGAAAAACTAAAGAAAAAAAATGAGACCTCAAAAATACTAAGAATGTAAGAATACTAATTATCTTGATCTCTGTACACTTTTAAAATCTTTGTTCTAGTTTATTCCCCATTTCATGGTAGCGGAAGGAAGAATTTTTATTGGGGGAATGCACTCTTTTCCCCCCTTCCCTATAACTACATCCTTGGTTGATGGACTACTCCATGCTACTCCATGGTGGGGATGTATCTGTGCTACACAGTTATATCCATACTATTTTAACTATCGTCATCCTATCTGGGACTTTTAGTTTGGTGGGATATTTTTGTAGACAGGAACGAATGTTCTCTATAAGGAAATTCTAAGTATTTTAACAAATTAGAAATTAGGATTCCTTAGGATGAAAGCCTGGAAGCTAAATTGGTATGGACAAACTGTAACTGTGAAGATATGTCCTTAGAAAATGCAGACAGAAGCATATTTCAAAGGTCTTCTCTTTTTCCACACTACACCATCATAGCACTATTATTCCACTTTCAACCTCCTGTGGAATTTTGGGGTTTGTAGTTTACTGAGGTCAAAGGTGCCTCTCCCTAAACTGCAAACCCCAGTATTCCATAGGATGTTGAAAGTGGAATAATAGCACTTTAACAGTGTAATGCAGTAATGGCCTTTCTCCTACCCATGGCAACTGTGCCTCTCTAGATCCTGCAGCTGTAACTTTCATTTCAACATGTGCGCTTTCTTAGCAAAAGAGTAAGACCAAATGGCCCTCTAGGTAGGTCAATATATTCTCCTGCATACCTGGATCCTAATATTGAAAACTGATGGATTTACAAAAGAAAAGTGAGACTTGCAATTAAATACTTCAATGTGGAGAGCTCAAGGTTCCAGCTATGCCTTAACCCAAGATATTCCATTACATTCCACCCTCATTCTTTTTTTTCCCTTTCATCTTAACAATTAATCAGCATTCTGCATCTACTCACCTTTACTGTGTCTATTCTGTACGCACTCAACACCACTCACTGTGATGTTTTGAGGGTCTCGTACCCTTTCATTTCTGATAAACTGGGATTCCCCAAGCCAAATAATATCTCTTTCTTGTGCATCAGTGATGCCATTTTGTCTTCATAAGGACCTGCATACTAAGAATCAGTTCAGTCTTAGTATATAGGCTGAGAACAGAAAGGAAAATAAGTAAAGATATCTTGCCAAGAAGAGAAGGAGAACTGTTGAAGGGAAGTGGAGCTATTCTCTTGTGAAGGGTTGATGGAAGAAAATCATGCAGAAATGAGGAAAAAAAGTTTGTATGGCCAGACTGAATATGTTCTGTGAATGTTTTCTTGGTGTGCTGACTAATTCTTAAGACAAATGATGTGGCAGTTTTAATCTGTGTAGGAGATGGGCTGTCACTCAGATCTTTAAGTCCAAGCAGCTGGAATTGCTCAGTGAGGATATAAATGTTACCATGCTATGCTCTCCCAATCTGTGATACAGTATGATTGGCAATAAATATTGTTTAATTGACATACAATAGATATAAATCATACACTTGTGGCTGGAAGCCATGTGGAAAGGCCTCTGGCTAGGAGCTTCATGCTAAGATGAATTACCTCAGAATGGCTAGGTCATAAGTTAATGAGGATTAGCCAGAGAGTCCAACTTAATGGGTTTAAGATGAGCCTCTCAACCACCAGAACCTAGAGAACAATAACTAAAAAATCTGCAAGGTGAAGCAACAATGGTCAACATCCTGTAACCTCTTCTCACAGAATTCCCCCTTTGTTTCCTCACCTGCCCAGACATTAAGGGACTTTCACAACTTCCATCACTGTTTTGTCATCTGAAGTTAAGACCATTAACGTGTTCCAGACCCCTTTGTTTGCTCTGTCAGAGAGCAATTAACACATTCCCCTTTAAGGTAGAAACCCTAGCTCTGACCCCAGCTTTTTGCTAGCACTTTGGATGTGACACTGCACCCCTGACTATGATTCCTCCATGCTGCCATCAAACCCTTGTATTTGAGCTATCTCTCGTCCATCCTCCACTTCAGGACCAGTAAATACCATCCTATACACCCGAAATCTCTTGCTATCCAACCTTTTTCTCTTTTCCCTTTGTTAGCCTTGTACGGTTCATGAGACTGCTTCATTTCTTGTGATTGTCTGTGAATTCCCCAATAAACCATTCTTTTGACTCTCAACTGGTGTCTCGCAGTTAGTACCAGTTTACACAGGTGGGAATGTCTTGTGGTTAGTTCCCTCTCACAGGCCTCCTTTTGAACTATAATTGCCTGCCTTCTTAAGAAGACACTGGTACTGCTGGAGAATCTCAAGGTCCCCCACCTTTTGGGGTAACAGAAAAGCACTATACATATATGTATAATGTTGTTATTACTTAAAAATGTGCTGTGTTTTTCACTGGCTGTTCTTGTGTTAGTCATGTATTGTTTCACTTAAGTATTCTCCAGATGTGATTCTTGTAATATGGTGCATCTGTTTGTGTTATACTCATGTCAGACTATATGCATGTAACACATATATGCATGGTTTTGTATATAATCCATTTCGAAAAGATTTGTCCCATTCTGTAGATAAGGAGCTGTATGTGATTAGCTTACACAGATGGCTCCAGCTGATCCAATCAGTGAGATAAGACACATGGCACATCATCTGCCTCTGGTCTTATTGCTTTGTGGTTCATCTTACTATTTTGATCATGTCTGGAGCCAGTTACTTACATGCACTTATAGTTTCCACTTTTACTGCACATTTCAACAGTGGAATTTGCCAGCCCAGAATGTAGTTATCACTCAGAAGAGAAAGAACATTCATAAACATGTAAATCCCATTTTCCCAAGTGTCAGGAAATCCTAACAATGAGCATTGTTGATGGATGATAATCTTCACAGTTTGGGATTTACTCTGTACTAAAAACGCCATGTGGATTTTTCACAAGATAAATCCTGAACTGTGAATAGTCCTTGAAAAGTTTCCAGCTTTGAGGGTTTTCTCACAGTAAAGAGAAAAATGGTTAAATTATGTGTTCCTGTTCAACAGAAGAAAATTTACATCCTTGGCATGTGTAACAACTATGCAAGTTAGACAAACGATATCAATGTAATGTTTAAATTGGTACTGGTTTTTGTTAACTGTGCTGATAAGATAGGCACCCTAAAGGACAGCAAATTAAACATATTAGATATATTAAATGAATGCATGAGTTCTTGGAGGATAAGACTACATTGAGCTATCCTGATGGCTAGATGCTATCCACAGGAACAGAAGTAAGACGTCCTTGAGTTATTGTCTATAGGGGAAACAACAACAGAAGAGGACCATCACTCTCATATTCTGCTCATGGACTTCCTAAGAGATATGTGGCTGGAACTGTGGTAAGCAAACAGTCCAAGATTAGCCCTCATGCCATCTGTTCAGTACTAAAGGGGTATTTGTAAGCACTACAGTCCTCCCTCCACATTCACAGGTTTGATTTTCACACATTTAGTTATTCACGAGGCATGTGCTTGCCTCCCCACAACCGCCTCCCCCCATTCCTTTGCATTTCTCACCCCAGGTTTGAAAGACTTGTGTTTAAAATGGACATTTTTATCCTTTTGGGGAGGTTAGTCCTGTCTGCAATGTTGCAGTGCATTCTGCCGTGTAGTGGCTGCTGATTGGTCAGGTGCTCTCTTTGCTCCTACCCCTTCCCTCTGAGAGGAATCTCCTTTCTCAAGATGGCAGTTGGAAGTAGCTAGAATGCCAGAACTCAATGCTCCACTCTTCTCCATCTAAGGAGAAAGTACTGGTAAGCCTTTTCTTTCCCTCAGGAGCACCAGAGCCATAGGCAAGGGAATGGGAGCAGGGAGCTCCAGAGGCAAATGGGAGGGGGTTCACAGGGAAATTAATTGTGGTTTTTCCACTTTCACAAGGGTTCTACACCATGAACCCTTGCAAATGTGGAGGGGCTCTGTGTAGTAGAGATGTCAACAAATTGCACAGCAAAATATACCAGCAGGTCTTGGGACAAAATGGACATGATTTGAGACAGTTCACCTAGCACTTCACTAAGAGGAGTAGGTGATGGGGATGGCAGCCAAAACAGTCAAGGATAAGAACTTGGATCAATACAGGCATGGAAAGAAGTTCATCAGGTTTGATATCCCTCCCTCCCTCCCTTCCTTCCTTATTTTTTTAAGGAAAAAAAGGACTGGTCATGCACATGATAACAAATCATCTTTTTTTTGTACTTTAGATCTATATAACAACAACAACAAAACAATGCTTATTTGCAAATAGTTGGGTTTAGTATCAGGGCAATAGAAGCAAACATGGTGCCATGATTTAAGTGAGTTTTCTCTAACATGTCAAGAACATAGAAGTAGGTGTAATGCAGGGATTTGTGATGGTAAGGGAAATGACAATTCAGTCAATGCTGAAATAAAACCACACCACTGTCTAAAGGAATGTCCATGCAATGTCCCTGAGGACTGAATCTGGCCTTCTTGGGCTCCCAATCCAGCCCTGTGGGCTTGCTCAGGTGCCTACTCCTCCTTCTGCATGATACCATCATCAGCGCTTTCCCAATCTTTCGTATATTTTTACCCATCTCAGAAAGGCTGAACTGCCTCTTCTCAGGCTTAACTACTAACAGTAAAAGCTTTAAGCTAAAGCATACTTCTATTTTTGGTCCCTCCCTTTTGTCTTTGTTTCTGGATAGTCGTCCCCCAAGAACATCTGTGAAATTAAATTTGGCCTTTGCACTGAAAGGAACTCCCAACCTTTCCCATAAGAGTGTTATCTAGGACAGGGTTTACATGATTATCAACATGTTGTTCACCTCTTCCAGCATTTTTCACAATCAGATATGCTGGCTAGGGCTGCTGAGACCTGTAGCCCAACAACATCTGAAGGAGTGCATGATTCGCACCCCAGTGTAGGGTCTAAAATCCCTATCAGCAGTACTGAAGTAACAGAATGAGTTCCTTCTTTTCATTTCAGTTATATGTGTATAAAAATAAAACTTTTGACAGTTCTCTCCTCACTGCCGCTTGCTTAAGAATGGCTGTTAGCTCCCTAAGTTCCATTTTCCTCCTCAGATTTCAACTGCCTAACAGGAGAAAACACAGCATTGTGTGTTTATAAAACATATAACTAATGATTGGAAATAGGAAGGTTTGCTTTAGGGTTGCCAAAAGTCAGAAATGACTTGAAGGCACACAGCAACAACAACAATTAATTACTAATCAAAATTTATTCCTAGACGTTTAAACACTCCCCTTAACTACTTCAAAATTCTCCTTCCTATACTAACTCCCTCAGTATCTGAGCCTCCTCCCTTAGGAAGACATTAAATTTGGGAGTCTGAACCCCACTTTAAATTCTGTCCCCTACTTTAGGTTTCCATGGGTGTTTCTTACTTAAAAGAGTTACACATACCAGTCAAATACCTCCTATCTTCTTTTACAATGGTGCACACTCTCCTTCCCCTCCTCTTTCTCTCCCTGGAAATTCTCTGTTTGATACCTTAGGTAGAAAAAGCTGTGTTGTCATCACACAGTTCTTGTCACAAGACATCTTGGCTGTACCACAGCTTCAGAATTCAACAGTGCTAACAAGCAGTTATTTTTGTCACTGCAGACAACTCAAAGAGACACAGGAAAGAGACATGTGTAAGATGTAATTTTCACAAAGTTACATCCCCTGCCATAATTGTAATTTAAGCCCTGGGGGGATATAGGGGTTGCAAGAGTCTATAACCTTTTTGAAATCCCTGGTATTTAAACTCACAAGGGAATACATTTTAGAAAATCATTTAGAAGTGTTCAGAGAAAGGGAAGACAAGGAGAAGTAATAAAATGCATGGAGCAGCAAAGCAAAAATCATATGGGCTAGTGGGCCGTGCATTTTCCAAATGTCAGAGGAACATCTTGTTATTGAATTAAACAAAGAGGAAGTGAAGAGATGCCGCCTAAGGAGGGATGAGGGACTTTCAAACTTATAAGAATGAATCAGTAGAAAGAAAGTGGGGGTTGAAATGGTTCCTGGGAAAAGGCAGATAGATGATGGATGGATGGATGGATGGATGGATGGATGGATGGATGGATGGATGGAGCAAGATTTGAGCACTGATCCAAGGAAAATGGAATTTTTTTCAATGGATAGTCCATATAGCTTGTTGTGTTCCTGAAATCCCTTTACTTCCAGCTGAAGTATTCTTAATGTTCTTAGACGATTGGGAGAAGAAAAATGCTTGCACAGAAGGGTGAACTGTCACAGCTGATAATACAGCCACATAATTTCAACACCGAATGTGAATGAGCAGTGATCTGAGGAGTTCACCAAGTACCCAGGTACTGGGCTGTTTCCCCCCACCAATTTCCCTGTACTCTACTGTTAGACCCTGTTTCTCCTAAATGTCCAGCTAATAGAGACCAAGAGTACTGACAGTCTCTTCCATATTTACACTCAAATGCCATTCTTCTTTTCCCCCAGAATTCTCTTTATACTTGCAGTAGATTTCATAATGGAATAGGAAGACAGAGGGAGGTACATGCATGCTTACACACACATGTGCTAAGCTCAGAAGGCTGCTTGCAAAGAGCATGAATATAAAGCCATCTTAACTGAGCAGTTTGTAGGATGCTGTTCTGGATTTTGGTGAACATGCACATGTTGAGGTTTGTTCATGAGTGCACTTGTGCACAGCATGCATCAGGGCATCAAGGAGCAATGCAGAGAACTTGGAAATAATTTGCAACAGTGAACATTATTAATTTTCTGTGAAATGGGAGGGCCATTAGTTTCAAGGGAAACACAATAATATTGTTTTTTGACATATAACACTGCCTGGTAATGCATTTTATTCTTTACTTATTCTGGGGAACAGGAAGTGTTTGCTCTTCCTTAAGATATGAGGTGGTCTGTTTTCTTTCTGTTTTTAAACTTTTTAAAACAAAGATCCTGAATTGCCAATCAGCACAGGAGTCTGTAATAGTATCCTCCCACCCCTCTGCACATCTTTCTCTTCCATGGTGTCAGATGTAATTGAGCTCAACCTCAGCTGATCTGTATTGAAGAAAGCAGAAGGATCATCCAAGATGGCCCAGTGGTTGCATCAGAAGACCTGCATTGCAACCTGCCTCAAGAAGTGTTTAGTCACATGTGCCATGTCAGTTGAGGATGTATATTCATTTAGTAAGGAATAGATAAAACCCATTCTTGGGCACTCTCCTTCCCCTATACCTCAAAAAAAATAGTGTGTTACTAATGAATAATATAAGATGCTGCTTTCCAAAAGGGAAGGAAAAAAAATACTTCCCACAAGGAAGAGGAGTAGTGGAATAGTGTAGAGGAGTGTTATTGCATGGCAGTAAAATTCCAGGCTTTAGCTATTCCTGACTGACTAGCTTGTTCACATGTTTGGAAACTAGAGATATTAAATGTTTGAACAGGTACAGTGTCTTAGCTGGTCATAGAAGAAATATAGATAACAGGATCAAGTTTAAAAGAAGGCTATAAGTGATTCATCTTTTTTTAAAAAAACAAACAAAGGTAATTTGTGAAAATGTTCCTGAAGAGGTTGCAGGGGAGAGCTAAAAATGTACCTGCCATTTTCCATAGCACCCATACGTTCAACATAAGATCTGTCTTGGCTGCCTCTTAGCCACCTCTTATCAAACTCTGAAATGTGTTGATGTGTTGCAGTTTATGTAATCCTCCCTTCCATCAATATCCTCATCTTGTGAGGTGGGCGAGGCTGATTGGTTGAAGGCTACACAATAAGCTTTGAGGCTAAGCTGGAACTTGAGCCCAATTTAACCCTCTAGCCACTACAAAACACAGGTATCTCTAAATAGTCACTAGTTACTCTTTCAGTGCATACTGACTGGGACAGTACATACAGTTACCTGTCAGCAGACCTTGCATACAGAAAATCCTCTTTGACTCCAGGAATTTAGATTAAAGTACTTTCAGATATCTTTGAGATCCTCTTATATATCCTCTTGAAAAACCAATCTTATTCCCTTCAACTACTGCATATGCCTGTTGCCCAAAAAAATTAATGGTAGTCCTGTTTCTTTTTTTAAAGAAAAAACAGACTCCAACAGCACTGAGGACAAAACTTCTGCATATATTTGACAGCAATTCAGCACACACGATAACCCCCCGAGGCATTCCTAAGCCTGTCAGTTTTGGCCAATTGCAATAAGTATGTGCCAAACATTCACAACATTTGGTATTCCCAATGAGGCAGGGTATCTTGATATATCAAAACATCTTTGCCAAGAAACTGACAGACCCCATGAGATCTGTCTCCTTCTGCAAGAGAACAAGACAGTTTAGTTGTTATTACTGCCAAGCAATTTCTGTACTTTTGTGCAAGATGCCTCTGCACAAAACTAGTTTCTTTTCTCTTTGGGATTCCAAGCATGCATGTATGCTTCAAGCACAGAAGGATGGGTTTATTGACCAGAAAAAGTGCAAACAATTTATGCAAACTATGGCTGGCATCCTGTGGGTGACACAGATGGGCATAACTGAAAGTTAGACTTCCATATGTACTTTTGGGGTCATGGTAGATGGTGTATTTCAGCATTTCCATCTGCTATAACTCCTTCATTGAACCACCTACCTGTTTTCTGGCTGGGTACCTCTCTCCATCACTATTCAGTGGCAAAGGGGGGATGGGGTGATGACAAGGGACAGCCAGGGAGCCATCTGGGTCCTTTCTTGCAGTCACTTGCAGTAAGAAAGAGGCATCCATCTGGATGTCTCTGAGGTCCTCCAGAGATCCAAGAAGAAGATATTATCTTCCTACAGATAGCTGCAGGATTGGAATTGATAGGCTGTCCCTCATCCTTCATTGGGCACTAAATGGCCATGGAGAGGGGCACCCCGCAAAAATACGGGTCTAGCCAGTGGGGATTGGGGATGAGATATAACTATGTCTGGTGGAACTTTACCACCTACTGGTGCGGGATCTTAGCCTACACCTTCCAAAAGACAATATTCTTACTGAGAACATGCCCCTTCCTCCGAACTCTCTTACTATCTCATGCATGAGAACAATTTTTTCTGAGGTTTATTTTCCCAGACAAGAAGAAGAACAGAACAGACATTCAAAGTTCCAGTAACAACCAATGAGAGGCAAGAATTTGTGAATTTTCAGAGTTAAATTCATGTTTAAGACCCAAAACAAAGTAGTTTGGCTCAGAATTAGCCTGGGTTGAAGTGGGTCATGTTCAAAATGGCTGAATTGGATCCAGACTGGATAGTTTGTTTTGAAACCGGAAAGGATGTGATTTATCACTAAAGCCACTGACAAACACGGCAGAAATAAAGATGTGTTCATATTTCACTCTGAACTGAGCAATGGAAAGTTGCCAAATTTATACTTCTCAGCCCTAAACACAAAGTAAAATTCAGTTTGCTGTTCAAGTCTGTACAATGATGAAGCTTGTGACAGAGTTCACCATAGCAACACACAAAACTCATATATTTTAAAACATGTACATAAAAATGAGAGGTATGTGAGAAATGTTTTGTTTGGAAAATGTATATTTTTTGGAAAAAATGTACAAGTACATACATTTTCTTAACAGCATACGAAATGTGGATTTTTTTAAAAAAAGTGCATGAAAATACAGATGAATTTGCAGACGGGGGAAAAAAATCACAATCCAGTGAGGAATTAGGATCAAAATTTTGGGGAAAAAATAGTTGTTGATGCACGCCTTCAGGTTGTTTCTAACTTATGGTAACCCTAAGATGAACCTATCATGGGCTTTTCTTGGCAAGATTTATTCCAAGTGGTGTTGTCTTTGCTTCTTTCTGAAGCTGAGAGTACATGACTTACCAAAGGTCACCAGTGGGTTTCTATGGTTGAGCAGGGATTCAACTCCAGAGTTGTAGTCCAAAACTTAAACCATTTCTAGAAAGGATAGCCCCTTCCCCAATAGATTTGGGGTAATGAGAACCTGAATAAAATTGATATTGTTGGAACTGCTTGCAGAAAAAGACGTAGTATTCTGTCTTTTTAAACTGTTTTGATGGGTATTAAAGGCAGCTATAGGCAACGTGGCAGACAGGAAACACTGAGAATAGAATATTACAAAGCACAACAAGGATAGACAAAGTGTGACTGTTTTCTGACACCATAACTCTTCCAGTTCCCTGGTGTGGAAAAAAAATATGGAAAACACTGCTTTTGCCCCTCCTGGAAGCCTCCTAAGAGAGCCGGTTTGATGTAGTGGTTTGAGCTTTGGACTGTGACTCTGGAGATCAGGGTTCAAATCCTTGCTCAGCCATGGTAATCCACTGGGTGATGTTGGGCAAGTCTCACTCTCTCAGCCTCAGAGGAAGGCAAAGGCAAACTCCATCTGAACAAATCTCCCCAAGAAAATTCCATGATAGGTTCCCTTTAGGGTTGCCTTATTGCATAAGTGACTTGAAGGTGCATAACAACAAGAAGCATCCTGGAAGCAATTTTTCAGGGAAACAGTTTTTGGCTTAAGAAGGAATCCTTAAGCCAACGCTTAGGCCCTTTTCACACGGCATTTTCCATGCGAAAGGGCGCCTGGAGTGTCACGCGATTGTGAGGAGCGATCCGCACGACACACTCACAATCGCGCAGTGCTCCAGGGTCCGGCAGGCGCCGATCGCAGACCTTTTCATTTTCAGCTAGAAGCTGAAAATGGTGTGCAATCACACATTGCTCTTGGGCCCCGCGTGCACTTACCTGGTGTGCAGAGCCTCTGGAGCCACACCAGTAGCGCTTCCTGCCCCAGCACAGCCTGGGAATCTCCCAGGCTGCACTGCAGAAGGAAGAGGCGGGGCTCTCGCGCGAGCAGGCAGCTCACGTGGAGCTGAAGCAGCAGGGACGTGAGAGCCTCTTGCCGGAGGCTGCTTGCGTGATCCCCACACCCCAGCGCCGGAAGAAGGTAAGGTGCGGAAAGGTAGTCAGACTAGTAGTGAACTTCTGGGGCCTTTTCACACTACATAATTAGAATGCTGTAATTCTACTTTAACTTCCATGGCCACATCCTAAGAAATATTGGGATTTGTAGTTGACTGAGGCATTAGAACTCTGTGCCTGAAAATTCTAAGTACCCCTCTCTAAACTGCAGATCCCAGGAGTCTCTGGGATGTTACCATGGCAGCTAAAGTGGAATCATAGTGCTATAACTGTGCAAATGTGAAAAGACCCTAAGTCACTTCCAGTTTTCATTTTATTTTTGTTTATTTTCATGTCTTATATGGCCTATGGATGGCTCTGAAGGCTGAAAATTGGCCCTTGAGTGTCCAAGATGCTAACTCTTGCTGCAGACAATGATGTCAGGTTCATCCTCCTCACTGAAACCATATGGTTTCAATCTATCAAGTAGTGTATCAGAGGCTTTCTCTTGTTTCCAGTGTCCTTAGAATCATATGCATTCCAGAGAGGCTATGGTGTAAGATAAAGTGCTGGCAACTGATTATACCCATATATTTTTTTTCAACAAGATTGCAGACTAATGGCTTCTGAAATGTGTGCCCAGGTTAGTCATTTTACCAACATACCAAGTATTGCATATTGGACATTTACTTTCATTACTTTGAAGGACCTGGAGGTGATTTAAAAAAGGGTAGGCTTTGACTGTCCCAGAGTTCTTGAATGTAGCTGTGACACTAAACACAGATGAGGGAAAAGCTGAGTTTACAAGGATGTGATCCAGGATTTCTGATTGGCTGAACTCTCACTATTAATCTAGGAAGATTTAGAGCCTGGCAGAATGCTATTATGTACAGTATCTGTTTTATTATGCACTGTGTACATCCAATAAAGTGGGACCTCATATATGTAATAAATCAGTTAATCTTTAAGCTTTCGTGAGGATGCTAGCAATCTTTTAGCCCGCAGTTCATAGCCTAAAACTTTTCATTATCTTTAATTTAGCTCCAAGTCATTGCAAAAACCCATCTTGAAGACAATGGGGGCTCTTCTTGACTACAAAGTGAATAAACAGATGAGCTTTTTAATCATTTGTGTTATATTTAGGATTTCATCTTTATTACTATTGTTCTGCATAAGGCTGAAGGAAGTGACATTTTTCCTTCACTATGAATCAAGATAATGCATTATCATATATTAATAAAAATGGAAAACGTAATTTCCCTTCTGTAATACAACTTAAGATCCTTGGAAATAATAGTTTTTCAAGGATCTTAACCAATGAGATAAAGTAGTTATTGTTCAGTGTGTCTCCAGTGAGAAGGCTGGAAATAGGTTTAGAGAGATAGCATTTTAAAAAAAAATAGCAAAATGCCCAAGAGTTCACAACTATGAATGAGTAGTTGAAATAAAAGTAAGAAGGTTCACATGAAGTGTAACTAAATGTACTGAGTATATAATCTTTTAGTACCTTTGAGACTGAGGGGAAAAAAAAGTTTTAGCATAAACTTTCAGGGATGCCAGTCCACTTCATCAGGTGCAAGATGGACAGGAGTCCTCATAACTTTATGCTAAAAATGTCTTTTCCTCAGATAGTCTGAAAGGTGCTATAGGATTAAGCTAAAACACACTAGCATGGCCATGTCTTTGGATACATGTAGTACGCTGGTATGTTGGTACATTTAGAAGTATTAGCATGCTAGTATTAAAGGACATTTCACTAGAGATAAGCCAATCAGACTACTTGCAATGCATGCCAGTTTTGCATGTTTCCTTCCATGAATCTACTGTGTACCACTTTGACTCTGAGAATATTTTTCAAAATTTCAGTTCAGCTCTGGAAAAATCAATGAAGCATGGATGCAAATCTTTTCTTATTTTGTTGTTGCATGTGAAAACAAAATTTTAAAAAATGCAATGTTTCTCCTTATTGGGTCAGCTTATGAAAGGTTTTTTTTGTTTTTTGTTTTTTTGTTTTTGAATTTTTGATGATTTTGATGACTGAGAACATCAGTCAGTTGTTACTTGACTGACAAGAGAAAAGACCCCCCATTCCATTGATCCCAGCAGCTGCTTCCCAATAAGTAAGGGTCAGGGTCAGGCCAGAATTCATATACAGCTGTATAACTGGTGTTTACACATTCGTTAACTCCACAACAGATTTCCAGACGTTGTTATGTGCCAAGCAGGCTCAGAATGGGAGGGTATTCCACAACCAGGGCTCCACAGCAAAGAAGGCCCGTTCCTATATCCTCCCACAGGGTATTGTCTCCACTGATGGAGCACAAAGAAAACACATTGCTACTCAAAGTGGTAGTCATAGAATCATAGATTTGAAAGAGACCACAGGGGCCATCCAGTCCAACCCCCTGCCATGCAGAAACACACATCAAAGCATTCTCAACAGATGGCCATCCAGCCTCTGCTTAAAAACCTCCAAAGAAGGAGTCTCCACCTCGCTCCGAGGCAGCATATTCCACTGCTGGACAGCTCTGACCGTCAGGAAGTTCTTCCTGAGGTTCAGGTGGAATCTCCTTTCCTGCAGCTTGAATCCATTGCTCCTTGTCCTAGTCTCTAGAGCAGCGGAAAACAAGCCCGCTCCCTCCTCAGCATGACATCCCTTCAAATATTTAAACATGGCTATCATGTCCTCTCTTAACCTTCTCTTCTGCAGACTAAACATACCCAGCTCGCTAAGCAACTCCTCATAGGGCATGGCTTCCAGACCCTTCACCATTTCAGTCACCCTCCTCTTGACACGCTCCACTTTTCGATATCCTTCTTGAGTTGAGGTGCCCAGAACTGGACACAGTATTCCAAATGAGGTCTAACCAATGGATAGAGTGGTACCATTACCTCCCTCGATCTAGACACCATACTCCTATTGATGCAACCAAGAATCATGTTGGCTTTCTTGGCTGCTGCCTCCATGATAGGCTTGGAGAAAAATATTCAAATGCTTGAGGAAAAAATGAGAAAGAGACTTTTTGAGTGCCGAAAAGCTCCAATAAGGAGACTCTTCCATAAATCACTTCCTTGCCTGTTTGCTTGTTTCCACAGTCCTTGGAAAGACTTGGGCACCACAACCACCTCACCCCACCACAGATTCACCTATTTCCTTTTCTCTGTTCTAATAGCCAGCACTTGGCAGTACTACTCCACCTTCCTCCCCCAAACCACCTCCACAATATCACACAGGGTGAGTCATCAAAGGTTAACTGTAAGCTCACTATCACTGGAGTTTCCTAGTGATTTCCTGACTATGATCTAGCTATGCCTTGAGGTTATAAGGAATAACATTTTGCTCCAACTGCCAGTTGAGTATGTAATACTGAAAAGAAGAAAATTCTGGCCTTGCATCCATCCAGCAGAGGAGACTAATTCCTGCCAGGTTGTATATGTATGCATTTTACCATATTCGCCAGTCTATAAGGCACATCAGTGTATAAGACCACCCCATTTCTACATCAGCAAATACTATTTGCCAGTGCATAAGACACACTGGTGTATAAGATGTACGTCATTTTCAAACAGTATGTTTCGGGGGGGAAAGTGGGTCTTATATGTCAGCAAATAGGGTAATTTGGGGAATTTTATTTCATTATAATTTCTTGTAAGCTACTTTAGGAATCATTCCTTTGAAACATAGGGTAAAAGTATTCTAAATAAATAAAGGAAGGAAGAAGCTTGTCTGCCATTTCTGATCTTCTCACTGAAATATATTTGATAAGCTATGTGATACTCCAAAGTTCTCCAGGACACAGCCACAAAAAAACTCTGCTTTGATGTGGGCTTTATCTTTGTGATTTAAAAAAAATGTAAAATGTTATAATGTGCTTCCTTGGTTCATGGGTGAAGAATCCTCTGGACATTGTTGAACTACAATACTCATCATCCAAAAATTCATGATACCTTGTCAGTGTTGGGTGTATCCAGCAATGTTTGTATATCTTGCCAATGTCAGAAGAACATCTGTATTTAAAGTACTTTGATGGCTTGCATCCAACTATTTAATTCTGTTAGTCATCTTGCAGTTTATACCACTGTTTATTTTAGTGGCTTGAAAGATTAATAGAAGTCTTCCAATGTAAGCTGTTGCATTACCACATATAACCCTCCAATTCATTCCTAGAGTACAATTTGACTGCAAAAATCCCTACAGTTTAGCTTGTATATCCTGAATAATCTTCTTTATCTTTCAGAACAAAAATGTGTTCAGACTCCAGTTTTGTTTTTCTGTAATGTTAAGAGACAGTGGTAGCTGTATTAGTCTATTGCTGCGAAAACAAGACAGATTCTTGTGGCACCTTAGAAACTAACAAGGGTTGTTTTTTTTGGTTTTTTTTTTTTTTTTGGCATAAGCCTTCATAAACAGTAACTCACTTTATCTGGTAACATTCTGTGTTGTATAACATTTCTGATGATCTCTCCTATGCAGAGGGCATAGATGTTCGATACAAATACAGTGCAGAATCCCAATAACTTTTTACTGAAAAAACAGGAGGTACAAAACATGGGTCAGTGCTTATATGAGCAGTCGTTGAATAATTTCAATACATAGGAGAGGTTGTGTGAACGCACAAAAACATTCAGCAATAAGATTATGCTGTAAAGCACATTCTAGCAAAATCTTTTTCATTCAGATAGGGTGCAGTGAAGACTAAGGATGGGATAGGTATGGTGAGGGATTAGTTCCTCTCAGTGCTCAGGCCATCAAATGTGAGGAGATGCGACTCAGGTTTTAACCCAACATAGCCAGATATTCTGTTTTAAATTTTTCTATAGGAGTAAACAATAGCCAGTCACCTACAGTAAAGTCATTTAATTAGGACCACTATTAGGCTGGAGATCACATGTGAGTCCTGACCCAGGAGAACCCAATATATGAGATGTGAGGGGTTGTTGGCCCCAAAAAATCTTGACAATTGGAGCAATCTAGGAGTACCTATGTATGTTGCTTGATAAGGAAGTCTGGTGGCAATCCTAGGCCAATAATCGTAAACTACAGCAGTAGCCATAATTGCCACAAAGCATGGAGAATTCTCCTGCTTCCTTGCAATTGTGCCACTACATCAGCTCATGGTAATATGCAGGCTTTTGTCATAAAGCCTCAACTGTCACAATACCCTTTTCAAACTGTCTATCTCACCTCACTGAGTCTTAGATTTTGGAAAAGAGGAGTGTCATAGGGAAAGAGCTCACTTTTAACTGGATCCATCTTTAGTAGAGTTTGGGCTTCATTTGGAAAGTACATCAAATGCAGAGTAAGTATGGGGGGAAAAAATTCAAAAATATTCAAAAAGTGGTCAAAAAACAGGTTTCTCAGGTGTTGGGAAATCCTGACAAGGAAACTCCTGGATGGTCAAGAATCATTACTATTTTCTAATTATTATGTGTGAAAAATGTGAGTTTTTTCCTGCAGAAAATGCTGGGGGGGTGTGCTGAATCATAGAGTAGGAAGAGACCACAGGGGCCATCCAGTCCAACCGCCTGCTATGCAGGAACACACATCAAAACATTCCCAACAGATGGCCATCCAGCCTCTGCTTTAAAACCTCCAAAGAAGGAGATTTCACCTCACTCCAAGGCAGCATATTCCACTGCTGGACAGCTCTGACCGTCAGGAAGTTTTTCCTGAGGTTCAGATGGAATCTCCTTCCCTGCAGCTTGAATTCATTGCTCCTTTTCCTAGTCTCTGGAGCAATAAATTCAGAATCAAAATTCCAAAATTTGCAAAAATGCACAGTTTTTCACTCCTGTCTTGCACCAAGGAGAAAACATGATAAAAGTTATTTTTTCCTGTATGGGAATGAAATTTATGAAGATTTGCACATCTAATTTTGAGCTGTCTCTTTTGAAGATTCACTAAGCTCTGTTCATGTGTTCACTAATTATATATATACATAGCATATGAAGAGGAAATCACGAACATGTAGGGCTTTCTCTGCCCCCTCAGCAATAATGTAACTGTACCCCAGCTCATTCTGAAAGGTGCTACTTTCTAAGCACATAGATTTCCATTGCAGGGATACCTTGGTCAAACTGTCATGAAGGAGTCTACTGTATCAGTATTTTCAAAGTGCTAGATGCTAGATAATTTAGGGCAGCCATAAAGTCCAACTAGAGATCTACTCAGTTCTGTATACAACCTGTTCCAGGATTTAAGGTACAAAGTGGGTAACCTTTGAGTTGATCAGTTCCTAAGCCTTTCATAGCCCTGGTAGCCTTGTTATTGGTGTCATTTCTTATACTTCTTACACTAACAAGCTAGGCCCTTTCCACACGAAGAGAGGGAATCGCTCCGTGCTGTTACCTACCGCTTCTTCTGGGGTCCGAAGCAATGCGGGCTGTCCCTGAAGCCCTTCCGCAGGGCTCCTTCTTGGACCAGGGAGAATCAGAGCAGTGAGAGGTCTGTAGATCCGCACTGCTCCGGCTTCCAAAACGGCAACTTCCAGCTTCCAAAATGGCGGTTCCAGCTTCCAAAATGGCGGCTTCCAGTTGATCGTGGGTCCCAATCAACCACTGAAGCTCACCATGCCTAAAGCCCGCCCTCTGCAGATTGCAGGCTCCCATTGGTGCGAGCCTGCGAATCTGCACAACGGAGCAGGAACACAATGGTGCGTTCCAGGAAAATAAAGACCTGTTTTTTGCGGCCTTTAGAAAACACGCTGGAGGACCACTTGGGGTCATTTTGGAGCAGACTGAGGTGCAGATCTCTGGGTAAGTAGTCCGCTCCTAGTCTGCTCCAAGGTGCAGACGACCTCCATGAGAGGACGCACTGCCCCATTCTAATTGCCTGGTGCGGAAAGGGCCCTACACATTTTTTTTTAGTGGTCCAGATCAGTGTTTCTTAACCTGCGGTCTCTGGATCCTTCACAAGGGGTCCGCATAGGTTTGCCACTGATCCTGGAAAATGGAGGCTAAAAAATGTCCCAGACAGTTATGATCAGTTGATGCAGCATGTCCTGGATTCCTCAAAGGCAGTAGTGATAATGGTGGCCACAGCAGTGACAATGTGCTAGCAGGCATCTCATCCTGCTGTGGAGGTCTGGGCACTAGTGTGCATGTGTGTCAGATAGCCTAGAAGACAAGGAAAGACTCCCAGCCCAGGGCTTGTGTGGTGAGTATGGCAATGCTGTTTGAACCCAGGGCCAGGCAGCATGATGCAGCTTTGCTTCCAAGCAGCCATGAGAATAGAAGGAAGTCCTTTTATTCTTGTGGCTGCTTGGAAGTGAAATGGCAAAGGTCTCAGTGCTCCTTTGGGAAATACATGAAAGAAATGTTATTTCCCTGTGAAGGAGCAACAAGACAGTAGAGAGGGTAGGTGCTTTCAAAAGAAGCACCTACCCTCTCTACTCTCTCAGTGCTCTTTTGAAGGGAAAGGACATTTCTTTCATGCTTTCTCCTAAAGCAGCATCCAGATTCTTCCTTTCCAGGTGCTACTCTGGGGGAAAGAAAGGACAAAAGAAATGTTGTTTCCCCAAAGGAGCACCAAGAGAGGAGAGAGAGAGGGTAGGTGCTTCTAAAAGAAGCAGTGCTCTTTCAGAGGGAAAAGGCATTTATTTCATGCTTTCCCCCAAAGCAGCATCGAAACCTTACTTTCCAGGCACTGCTTTGGGGAAAGGGCAAAATAAATTGCTCTCTAGGCCTGCCGCCCATTCATAACCTTCCTTTAGGAAATTCCAATTTATTCTGTTCTCCTGGCACTTGAAGGATCTCAGTATGCTACTCCACAGTCCATTAACAACCCTCCTTTCCTTTGTGTTGTCTGCTGGAAGAATAAGGGATAAGGGTTAACAATCGATGCGCAACTTTAAACAAATATTTGAATATTTAAATCTAAATTTAAATATTTAAATATTGAGTTAACTCTTGGGTGACCCCAGCAACAAATTATATTTACAGGGCATCTCTTGTAAATAAAAGGTTAATTAGCACTGGTATAGATTATGGTGGCTGTTCTTCCTCCTGTTTTGCCAGTCCTCTTCTTTCTCGCTTGTTCTTGCATTATGCCTGACATTGGGTTAGAATGCCTCAGGCTAGTGGCTGTGATGTAAGTAGGGTACTGAGTTTCCTTTGGATCTTAAGCTTTGTTTGAAAGGAGCTATCTAAAATGCTGAATGCTATGCCCTGAAATAATTTCAGCACCTTGGGCAGACCGTTGATGTTTAGCTTGAAACCTGCAGGTGATTTACCAGCCAGATATTCACCAGCCTCCAGTTCTGACTGTCACCAACCTACTTGCATTCTTAGCTCTGAGCAAGTGACCATAGTTCCAGAGCCTGGAAAATATATTTCCTTGGAATAAACCCCAGAATTCCAGTGACCAAGCTGGATGAGGAAGTCTAAAACATAACTGCTCCAAGTTACATATTTAATATTTCAAGAGTTGCTGAGCATAGTAGTGGGGAAAGGATCTAAAGAGCTAAAGCCCTATATGCTCCAGAAAACTCTAGAGCAAATGCAGAGAACAAATAAATGTTTTATCAAATCTTGTTTAAGGTGATGTCTGGAGAATTTGGGTATCCTTAATTATGAACAGCTTCAGGTTTTGGTTACTAAGAGATCCCTCATTATTCTTTATGCAGTTTAATCCTATGCCTGTAAAGTCAAAAGCCAGCCACACTGCTGAAGGGGGCTTATAATGAAGCACTGGATTGCAACCTTCATTATATTGCTGAAGCAATGGAATGGGAAAACACTCTAAAAATTAGATTGACACTTTTACACATCTGTGTAAAAGATTGCCTACCACCCACTTTGTGGACCTGAGCAAATTATTGTCTATGCTTCTTTTCAACAGGCAGGTGTCATCCTCGTGGGAGGTAAAACTTAAAACTAGGGCATCAACTTCCTTTTTATTTTAGATTCTTCTCCCCCCTCCAAGTGCACTTTAACATCAAAGCATCAACTATAATGAGAACAGAATTGGAACAAGAGAAATGTCATCACAGAGAAATAAAATTGCATCACCTCGCCCCCTTTGAGGTGGTGTGATGCAGAAGACACACCAGTGTTTTAACCTCGGCAGCCTCGTTCAGATTCATTAGGATAATTACCATCATCTTCTTAGCACTTGTGTGCTCATTTGGGTGCAGGAAGCCCTGACAGTTTTGCCTTAATTGAATGCTTTCTGCCATCACTACAAACCTAGAGTCAGAGAAGAAAAACAGGACAAGTTGTGAATGGCAAGTGCCTTGTGTCTCTCACCCCATGAGCTTTTGGGATTTCAAGTTGTCACTTAGCTTGATTTGACCCACGCTTTGCTGCCGTCTTAGCTACTACACTTCTGTAACAGAATGGCTTTAAGAATGCTGGAAGGGATGGTGACTACAGGAGAAGATGTGGAGAAGCGGAAGAACACACATTTTGGCTGGTGAATTATCCTGCCATTGTCCCATTAAGGCCAATTTGTGAAGCAAGCTAACATTTATCAACAGGCTCCATGTGCGAACTTAATAGAAGGATTGCAGCTGGAAAGCTCTGTTTTTCTTTCCCCATTTAAATATCTTTCCAGGCATTTTAATGGCTTTCAATGAACTTTTAGTTGCATTCCATATTAGCTCTGCCACTAATTCATGTCTCTTTTCTCAAAACGCATTTCGTAACCTCTGCAAGGCATTGACCCAAGGCAGTGAGCATAACTATAAAGCATAAACACAAGAGGCACAATTGGTGTAACTGCAGTAAGTCCCATATCCATGCTTTCATCTTCACAGATTAAGACATATTTCAAAGAAGAACAATTTTCTTTTTAAAATGCACAGATACACATGCCTTGGGGGGTAAGGGAGGAGAAAAAAGATTAACCACAAATTCTACACTAGAATCAAGGGGACTGTGGTTATAAAATTTTTGGAATAAGTGGCATGCATAATATTACTGTCATCTAATTTGGAGCCAGTTATTTGGAAAGCCACCTTCTGCTACAACATTCTTTCTAGTAATGATAATTGCAGGCCTTGTTCTGTGTTTTTGTCAGAACTGCTGGGACTACAACTCTCAGAACTGCCCAGCTAAGATGGCTATGGTTGGCAAGATTTAGCTGGGTTCGAGTTATTTGAAAGACTATCTTCTCTCAGCTGATCCTTTATAACCGTCATCAAAAGCCTGCTGAGGCATAATGGTTGGGAAGTGGGACAAGAGCCTCTCAGTAGTGGCATGATTACTGGCATCATGACTGTTGAATTCCCTTCTTCAGGAAACTTTTATCTCTGTCTTTTCCTTTTATTCTTTACCCACTGTCTTGTCCTCACCCTCATCAGTCACAGTGGACAGGAACAGCCTATTTACATAGGGAAAAGGACCATTTGCTCTAGTGGAGTTTAGGGATAGAAAGAACATTTGGGGGAAAAAAGGTCAAAAATGGTTCTTTCCAAATGTTAGGAAACCCTGATGTGCAGAATCCCAGACAAGTGAAAACTTTTGCAGCCGCAACTTATTCTGCACAAAAACATTGCACATTTTTGCAAATTTCCTATGTAGAAAACAGCATTTTTGTATAGAAAATAGTATTTTTTCATAGAAAATGACCATTCTGATCAGGAAAAGCCATTCATGCATGGGTGACTTGTATTCTTCACCAAAAAAAAAAAAGTTTCTCTTTGTTTTTGTTTTCCCACAAAATAAGTCCTAAAGTGGGAATAGTTTCATAACTTGCTTCCTCTTTAACTACTATGGTTTCACATTATGGAATCATGGGATTTGCAGTATAAGAAAGGATATTTAGAATTCTCAGCAAATACCTCTTGTGTGTCAGCACATTAAAAACAGCTGGAAGCCATAGAATATATCCATGGCAGTTAAAGTAAAATGATAGTTGTATAACTGATTAGCGTGAAAGGGCCCAGGATGGACCTTTCCTTCATTTCATTTTCTGGTCATATCAATTTGCAAATTCCCAGGATTTCTGGTATTAGGTAAAACCCATAGGAGAGGTCATCATCTTCTTTAAGCAGGAATGGGCAAATGCAAGCCTGCAGATATTGCTGGACTGCAGTTCCTGCTATCTCCAAACAGGAAAGCCTGATGGGAGGTGTAGTTCAACAACATCTGGAGGACTCCACTTTCGCCTACCCAGAGTTATAAGAAAAAGGTAGTGCTATGTCTCTCAATAAAACATTTCAGTTATTGCAATGTGAAAATAAATGACCTGGCTCAAGATATTGGAAAGAATTACCTGGGATGTCTAACTACATCAACCCAATGTTGATTTTATATATTAAAATCAAACATAGACTACCCAGTTCTAATATACAGTTCTGAATATCGTATCATGAATATCTGAAATAGCAAACATAAATTACAAAAATTGCAAATTGAGGATTATATGTAGGATATTAAATACTACTACTAATAAAATATAGGTCAGCAAACATTGAAGGTCAAACTGCCTTTGGCTGTTAAATATCAAATGTTGTCAAATAGCAAATAAGTGATATGAAATATAAAATACAGTCACATATAACTTTATCCCTCTTTCAGTGCAAGTCCCCCCCCCCCAATAAATAGTTGGGAGGGAGATCTAAATAGGGAATCTGGCATGAGACGTAATGTTTTGCTTCTTAATAATGGGAATCAGAGGTCTGTGCCTGCTACCTGTATGGGGAGGAAGACCTCCAGTTTGTTTGAATTGCATATGGCAAAATACTTTGCTGATGTTGTGTGCCTTCAAGTGATTTCAAACTTATGGAGATGCTAAGACAGAGCTATGGTGAATAGCAAACAATTCATGGCAAATAGCAAACATTTCCAAAACTGTAGGCCATCTGATCATGAAAGCTAAGCAGGGTCAGCCCTGGTTAGTACTTGGATGGGTGACTACCAATAAAAACTACGTGCTGCAGACTATGTTTCAGAGTGTTACCATGTGAACTGGAGGTCCCGGGAGAGACACCAAAATGTGCTCAACTAAAGTTGGGGAAAATTAGCTCAGAGCACTGCTTAGCGTTACGAGAGGCAGGGTAACGTAGCGAGATCTTGAACCCTATGTCTACGGGGTCAGGTCGAGTCAAGTAGCACGCAAAAGTTGAAACAATAAATGATGTTTATTAAATCCAAGCAAAACAGTGTATGCAACACACTCACACAAGATAACTAAAGAAAATAAAGGTTGGAGTGGTATAGAGGGATTTTTAGAGGCATTGCTGGTTTGGGTGATACTTCACCTGTCCTGAAGCCCAGAAAAATAGAGAGCGAGGCTGGGGTGCGATGTAGCTCAGCACGTGGAGCTGAGGGGAGGCTCGCCAAGCAAAGCGGCAGCAAGGCGGGATGAAACTCGGGAGCGTTCCGAGGAAGGTCTCGGAATCAAGGGTTTTTATAAGAAGAATTGTGACTGCAGACTATGCCGTACTTCCGGGAAAACAATCGATTTGGAGTTGGAGACAAAGCCTCTGAAAGGTCAGAATCTGAATGATTGAGTTATCGTAGCGGTTCTCAATAGAATAGCCAGTATGCAAACGCAGAGTACTTGGGTATTGCATAGGTTACCCATCAAGCTGCCATCACGGGGCAGAGGCTCTTTTGTAAGTGTCGTGCATACTTAATTAGAGTACTTGCCTGGAGGTCTCCTAAAGCAGTGAGTCAGCTATTTCTGGCCTGCCTGAATTGTCCAGGAATATTACGGCAATTAACAGCTGAGCTTGTTTACGTGCTTGTCCGGTGGCCTCGCAAGCACGTGGAGAGAAATAGAGAAGTGAAGCCGAATTATGATATCAAGAGGATATCTTTAATATCCCCAAAGCTTGGACTAGCCAGGGCAGTAACAAGAGGAAGGAACTGGCAAAAATACTTCTGAGTATTCCTTGCCTAGGAAAACCCAATGAAAATTCACAAGGTCACCATAAGTCAACAGGTGATTTGAAAGCATGCACATAGACACACATACAGGCCACCTAAACTATAGGGAAATATAGTGAAAAAATATTTTAAAAAATGTGAAAAAATATTTTAAAAAATGATAAAAAAAACATATTTTTCAACTGGCAAGAAATGCTGACAAGAAGAATCCTGGACAGACAAGAACCTTCGCAGTTCGGGACTTATTCTGTGCAAAATTCATAAATGATTGTTTTGAGCAGAAAACACCATCTTCTGAACACAGTACAGTATTTTCTCTGTAAAAAAATAATATTTAACTGCAGACATATTAATTCCTGTGCAGAAAATGTTGTTTTCTATGTTTAAACAGCTGTAATTGGGAATTTGTTCTGTGAAAAAAAATGCACAGTTGATTTGCATAGAACAAACCATTCTTTTTCTGCATAGAAAAAAGCACAGAAAAATGCTGTTTTCTGTGCAGGAATTAGTACTTCTGCATTGAAATATTATTTTCCACACAGAAATTGTTGTTTTCTGCACAAAAGATCCATGCACAAATTTTTCACTAAACAAATCTCAAATTACAGTTTTTTTCTCTATGCAGAAAACATCTTCTACTGTTTCTGCACAAAACAACCACATGTGAATTGTGCGCAAAGTAAGTCCTGAGTTACAAATAGCCTTCAAAAATTCAGGAGCTTTGTGAACACTTTCTTGCAACAGGAAGAAAATGGCTAAAATTACTTACTGCCATCTTCGGAAAAAACTTAGTGAAGAATCACATCCCTACTAACATGTTATATACAGTATGCATGTGGCCGTTCATAGTTAGCTATTTCCTTCTCGATTACCCATTGTAGACTCACCAAAGTTTTGCAGACAAATGCCAGGACACATGTGTCCAAGCAGCCTCAGAGTGTGGTTAAGATGGCAAAGTTTATTAATGAGAAAGGACGCAGAAGCCAGGAGATGATGTGGCAGTTTGCTTTTGCCTGAGCTCAGTGGGAAGGGTAAGATTCCACCACTCATCTCTTCTGTCCCTGCTAAGTTAATTGAGTATAAACTACTGTTGCACTTAGAACTCAGTTTGTAGCAATTTGAAGTAAGCTGAAGGAATGAAGAAAAAATGGAAAGAGGAGAGAGAAACTGAGACAGTTTAAAAGCAGCTGAAAATTTGAGGCAGAAGTTTAATTGGAATTGTCCCTGGCAAATTGGAACCATTGGAGGGTATGCCAGTGTGAGGCTCCTAATTCAGATTAGGGCCTTGATGTCAGCCTTAGCTAAATTATCCCTGGCAATCCCACACAAGCAATATGTATTGTCAAGCTCAGTATATCGTCAAGATCTACCACTGTGTCCCACTGCTAGAGCAAAACACCACAGGAAGACCCATGAAAGGATCTTGGATGTGGCATATCCTTCCCTTTGAAGCCTGATTGTCTCTGATATGGTGCTATGCTTGTAGAATGTTGTTCCCTTGGAGGCTTGGGTCTCTTTTACACTGTACTACCACTGCTGTGGCTCAATTCTATTTAATACTGTGATTTTTTGTTTCATGAGGCATTTAGAATTTTCTGCCAAGATAGCTCCAGTGCCTCACAAACTAGACATCCCAGTTTTCCATAGGACACAGCCATGGTATCAAAGTGGTATAATAGTGTTGTGTGAAAGAGATTTTGATTGATTTTTGGCTCTATTTTGGTGCTGAGTTAACACTTTGCTCTTCATCAGAGTTTGTGAAGCCTAGGGATCACAGCCTGACTGGATTATAGAGTGTTGTTGTTGTTATTGTTGTTATGTGCCTTCAAGTAATTTCTGATCTATGGTGACCCTAAGGTGAACCTATCATGGGGGCTTCTGGGTCTGAGAGCATGTGACACGCCCAAGGTCACCCAGTGGGTTTCTGTGGCTAAACAGGGAATCAAATTCTGGTCTCCAGGGTCACAGTCCAATGCTCAAACCATTACACCATGCTGGAGTTCTCTACATGGTTTAAAATTATTTTAGATTGTTCTAAACCAGTGATTCTCAACCTGAGGTACACACAGCCCTGGGTGTACAAACCTGGCCATTTAAAGGACTTGGAAAAAAGTATATAAAAACAATTGAATAATGGTGGGGGAAGGCACATATGTCAACAGTATGAGATAAGATACAAGTCAAACATTGTAAAATTAATTGAACATTATGACTAATGGCGGAGCAGGTTTCCTTCATTATTTAATCTTGAGAAAAGCCCTGTTCCCTCACTCCATTATTTTGATGAATGGTGGGGAGTACTTCCCTAAACAATGTGCTGTGAACATGCCACTACAGCATGCATGCTCAGCACTGTGTCCCTCACAGGCTCAGCTTTCACTCTCCTCTGCTTTGCAAATATTTGAGTGCTGTCACGCCAGTACCTGTGTATATGTAAGCAGGCACCTCAGTCAGTCCTATGAGCAGTGTCCAATTAGTGAGTTCTTTCAGGTCTTCTCTGCATCTTTTCTATTTGTCATCATTATAAGTTTTAAATTAATTTTTCAATTTGTGTGTTACCAGATATGGATCAGTGGTTGAAAACCACCATGACAGAAAAGATGAAATGCAATGTTGATAGTGACGAATCACCAATAACTTTTCAGGACATGCCTAAGACTTCAGTCACTAGTTTAATGCAAAAACAGTTTAATGCAAAAAAGTAAGAAGGCAGTGTCTTCAATTCTTCAAGCAGGTAAAAAGATAAAATACTGTGATGAATAAGTATTGGTTTTTGTATATAGGACTGCCTAAAGCCCAGTGTGTAGTGTGTGGGGAAGTATTCCTACGATAGCACAAATCCTTCTTTACTCTCATGAGTTTTAGAAACAAAACATGCCATCTATACAAACAAGAAATGCAGTTTCTTACTGCCTAGCAAAATATCAGAATATGACATCATTCTTGTCATCAGCTAACAGATAATGAAAATGCACTTGGAAGCTTCCTATCGTATTAGTTCTTGTATTGCCACATGTGCTAAGATTCATACTACAGCTGAAAATTTAATTTCTCCTTGTGTAAAAGATGTCATTCCATTCTGTGTATGCTTGGAGAACACGTGAGAAAATGAACAGTATCCCTTTTTTGAACAATACAATATCTCAAAGAGTGGGGATATGTCTGGCAGTGTTGAGGAGACAGTTATGAGTAGAATTAAAAATAGTAAATTCTTTGCTATTTAATGTTGCTTATTTGGCTGTTTTGCTTGTAATTGTGAAGTATTTGAAAGGCAATGAAGTTGAGGAAAACCTTTTGTTTTATCAGGATTGTCAGAATACTGTCAGAATACACAAGAAATGAGGATATATTGAGTGATATTGATTGTTATTTCAAGGAAAAGAACATTAATTGGTTTAATTGTCACAGATTATACACTGAAGGGGGGCGAGTCTATGTAAGCTTTTTAGCCCCTGGTATAACCTGGAGTCATTGCTGCATCCACAGGCAAAGTCTAGCATCTAAGCACCTCCCTGGCGAATTACAAGTCACTCTTGATGAAGCAGTTAAACTAACCAGTCTATAAAGCCCACAAACTCAACGATTTCCAAAACACTGTGTGAAGAGATCATGAATCTTCATTCTACTCTTTTCTTTCATACAGAAGTGAGGCAGCTCTCTCATGGTAAATTCCCTACCTGATTGTTCAGACTTAGACATGAGGTCCATGTTTGGTTTTGTTTTATTTTGTTCTGTTTTGAAGACCATCATTTCCAACTTCTTCCAAGTTACAGGACTGTGATTAGCTTTAGGCTCTTGCATTCTTATCAGATGCTTTTCTACAAATAATCTAAAATTGGCACTTCAGAATAGTTTTATAACCACCTTCAAAGTTTCAGACAAAATTGAATCAATGATTTACAAATCAGATTTCTGAAGGTCATTCTTGAAAAAGGCCAACCTGAGGTATCTGAAACTTTAAACAATTTTCTATCTGAAAACTCTCCCAGGAAATGAGCAAGAAAATATTTGAACACATTTGAAAGGGCTAAAATCAAGTTTCGAGAAGTACCGGGGAAGAGAACAACTGCATTGCAAATCCCTTTGAAGAAGAATATTTCTCAGCTGCCAGATTATCAATCAAGCAAAAAAATAAGTTGATCAAACTTTCAACTGATTCTACTTTAAAAGATGAATTCAAAGAAAAATCACTTATTGCCTTTTGGGCAGATATCAGCAGAGAATGTGACAGCTTTCTGTCAAGGCACTTAAGTTTCTGTTGCCATTTACAAATAGGGAGCTGCTTTCTCTTCTTGTACCTTTATTAAAAAAAACAGCAAGCTGAATGCCATTGTAGATTTTAGACTGTATCTTACATCAGTCGAACTTGATTTCAGAAAACTATGTGCCTCCAAACAAGCTCAAAGATTGCACTGAAAAATTGTTGTATATAAAATATTTGTTTTGATTTTTATAAATATTATTTCAAAATATTAAGATTTTTCAATTATTAATAAATTAACAAATGTAATGTATTAATGTAATAGAGTTTTTACGTAATCTGTGCTGTATTTTACTTGAAATCACTGTTATCTTTCAAGTTTTGAATAGAAAGATATATGTACTGTCTGTTCTCCTTATTATTCAATTGTTTTTAATCCCATAATTGGGCTAGTTATTTACAGTTACAACACTGAAATAACAGCAATCATTAATTACACACATTTTGCTAAAATGAAGTGTATGATTTATGGAAACGGGCTGCCAAGTGAAAAAAAGTTGAGAAGCACTGTTCTAAACTAGTCTAAATTGTTTTAAAAGTTATCTTAATGTTGTTTTAAATTCTCATCAGTGTCCCACCTTGAGGATAAGCTATCCATATTTTAATAAATAAATAATAAAAAAAGAAGTGAAAAGATCTTAACTACCAATATAAATTCACCTTACCTCTCAAAAGGAAATCACTTGAAACATATTGGCCTGCAATCCTGTGCATACTGTCTTTGGAAGATCCTTCACTGAACACAGTGGAAATTACTTATGAGTAAATGTCCATAGAGTTGTATGATTAATTCCCCTCTTGTCTCAATTGAGTTGCCTGTTAGTCCTCTTCTACCAAGACCATCACTGACTGGAATCCTGTTAGTTAGTTCCAACAAGAGTAGATCTATTAAATCAACACATAGGTAGATGCAATTGATCCAATGGGTCTTCTCTAGTTGAGATCAGCAGTAAGATTCCAGATGCTAACTCCAGACACATGTTAAAGATTTGGTGGATTCACCATGATCTGGTGAAAAGCAGTGACAAAGACAGGTCTCCCTGCCTTTCTTTGCATAGCATAACATTCTGGTCCATAAGAGTTAGTCAGGAAAATTACATTAATAATTGTTTTCTACTTCCCACTTCTTCAGTCTTTTGGAAGTTCTCCATGCGTGTCTGAGTACAAGTCAGTTGTCCTGGGAGTAATGCCCCTAACTCAATATTAACTCATCTATTCCAGCATTGACTCTGAGTAGCCACATCTCTACAGAGTCTTAGACTGAGGTAGGTCACTCCAGTCAGCAGCTTCTCCTAGCTGGAGGTACTGCAGCTTGAAAACAAGTGTTCTACCACCAACAGTGGCTCAAATAGGCAAGAAAAGAAGCACATCTCCTCCTTCATTTCTTCATCCCATCATTATCAGCACTACCTTTCAACCTTCTGTAGATGGAAACACCACTCACAAAAAGTCACTAGTGCTGCTCTCCACAGAGCTGGCCAAGCTCAGATACATGGTTGATGGTGATTTCTCAGAATCAGATGTTGTAACCCATGTGCCTTCACATTGTCTGCACAACCCCAGAATGGGGCATCCCATCAACCTGCCTGGTTTGAAGCATCTCTCTCAGATCCAGGTATTTAAGGCCCAGCTGGCTTTTTGGAGAGCCCTATCTCAACCATTCTTGACAGCAAGAACTTTTGGCATGAAAAAAACCCTCCTAGCAGAGAAAAGGGCACGTTACATGCACCTCTCATGGTTGAGACAGCTGCCTCATCTTGACTAACAGAAGACTAAGGCTACTACTATAGCCCCAAGTAATTTTACACAAGAGATGGCCTTTGATTGAATTATATCAATAATATAGCACTTTTCCTTATTATTGGAACTGGCTGGAACTGTGCAGATGTTGGACCAACACCTGAATACTGTAATAAGCTGGGTGAAGATGAATAAACTGAAGATGAAACCTGACAAGAGAGAGGGTCTGCAGACTAATGGTTCTCAGGTCTGAGAACTGGGTAATATATCTGCCCCAGATGGGAATGCACTCCCACTGAGGGAGCTAACATGTATCTTCAGAGTACTTTCAGATCCATCTTTGTCACTGGAGAAACAGATGACTACATGGTAGGAGTACTTGAGACCAGCTTCAACTGGTCTTTCTTGGACATTGATTATTTAGCCACAATAGTCCATGCACTGGTAACTTTACGATTAGACTACTGTCATGCATTATGAGTGGGGCTGTCCTTGAAGATGACTCAGAAACCCCAGCTAGTACAGCAACTAGACCACTGACAAGAACAATTCACAAAGAACATATAACACCAGTTTTAAAGGAATTGCACTGGTTTTTCCCACTTGAATTCAAGGTGATGGTAATGACATTTAAAGGTCCCAATGGTTCTGGATCTCAGTGCTTGAAGGAATTCCTCTCCACATATACACTTCTCAAAGAACTGAGATATGCTGGACACACCCTCCTCTGTATCCCATCAGTCAGTATATTATATTGTGGAAGACATGGGAGAAGGGCTTCTCAGCTGTGTCATGCAGTTACGGAATGTCCTCCTCTTGGATGTGGCACCAACTTTTTGTCATTCTACTATCAGGTGAACAGCATCATGACTGTTCACTAAAGACTTTGAGACTTACCATATTTGCCAGCATATAAGATGCACCAGCATATAAGACGCACCCCATTTACATGCCAGCAAATACTACTTGTGGGTATATAAGACAACCCCCATTTTCAAACAATATTTTTCAGTGAAAAAAAGGGAGTTTCTACACCAGCAAATAGTGTAATTTGTTTTATGTAAACCCTCATATGTACATGATTTAAATTGTTTTAAACTAGTTTTCATCTGTCTTTTTAACTTGTTTAATTGATTAATTTATTTTACCCCCTTTAAAATCATGTCTATTGTATACCCTGTTTTAAATTAATTGGGTTGGTTTTATTCTGAGCCACCCTGAGATCTTTAAATAGATAGTGGGATATAATTTTTCCCCCTTTCCCAAGGTTGACAGAATTGTTCTTCAGCTGTAACATCTCCAGTCACAAAGATTTGACTTATCTGTATCTCGGCATCAGTTAAGCTGAACTTAAGTAGCATAACATGGAAAGATTAAATGGAATTACTGCAGTCTTCTCACTTGGAATGGCAAGCTTGAAAGAAAGCAAAAGTTCAAAGCAAGAATAGTCAGTAAATATTATGTATTTAAAGAAAGTTTCTAAGCAGCTGCATTGCATACCTTTCAGGGAATGTGCAAAGAGAGTCATTAACAATGCCAACTTCTGATTGGTTATTGGAAAATTGAACAATTAATAGTTAATATTCTCTTTGCCAAACGCAGTCATGGATTGCCAATCTTAATTTCAAGCCCAGATGATTTTAGAACCATAAGAGAGAATGTAATGTGTTTAATTTGTTTATAGTTTAACTGCTCAGTGTTTTCTTTACCAGATTAGTAGAAATTATTTTTGCAAGTCTCTTGGCAAGAATATTTAGAGCACACTTCTTCACAATTTGTTTCAGCCAGGAAGAATTCACTCCATTCCCAACCACTGCACATCAGTTGGCTGATATGGAAAGTGCATATTTTATTTGAAAACAGAACAAATCATTCAACAAGTTGACATCTGAATCTAAATACTAAAATGGTAACCTGAAAGCATAAGACACCACTTCTGGCCTCTGTGATTAAATTGTACTTCGAGGTAGTGATTTTATAGACTTTCAGGTGTTGTTGGGCTGCCACTGTCATCACTGGGGATGACGGGAATTGCTCTCTAATGATAGCTCCCATATGTTCCCGCCATATGTTCCCATACCTAATATACATGGTTTTCAGTCAACCTTATAGCCAGATACAAGATGTTGTCCCATGTTCTGCCCTTTCTTAGGTGTGTGCTGTGATCCCAATCTGTATCAGCTCTTTCCACAGATGCTCTTTCTGAAGAACCACAGTGGCCATCTCCAAGTAAATTATCAGTTTCCTGTTACACAACCATTTATATTAGATTTGTGGACTTTGGATTTGGATTCTGTCCAATTTGTGTTAAATCTAGGTAGTATATTGGGAAATTCCATTGGTTCACTTGTTATTAGATGATGGCATAATTCACAGTTCCTGAACTAATATAATGTCCAAAACATAATTATCCTCCTGTTTTCACACATATCTGAATTTTGGCACATAGTTTTCCGATCAAAAAGACACACAAACATGTACACTAGGAACAGTTCTGTAGAACAGTGTGAATATGACAAAAAAATTGCATATGCTATGGGATATTTTTTGGAAAAAGATGTACTGTATTCAGAAATGCATGTATTTGGAAAAAAAGTATAAAATATCTACAATTTTTCATGCAGACAAAAAAAAAATCACAAATGAAAAATCACAAATAAACGGGACTAGGGTTGCTACATCAGGACTATACCAGGTTCTGAAATTTCAGGGCCAAAACCTGAGACCTAGGAACAACAGCATATAATGTAATAGGAGACCACCCCTGGTAAAATTACAAGGGGGATATTACAAGAGATAGCTCTTTGTGATGTCATTAAGCATGAAACCTTAAGCATCAACCACAGTTGCACAGAGTATGGCATTCAGATCAAAAAGACCCATTCTAACAAATGAGGGGAGTGCACAAATACACACATACACTTTTCAAGGCAGTGTTCTAGCCCTAAGAATCCTCATCTTTTCCCTTAGGACCAGAAAAGACCCGAGACCAAGCTCTGAGATGCGATAACCTAAATGGTACAGAAGAAACATTTGGAAGTTTAATGAAGTCATCAGATCCTGTCTGATCTTGGAAGCTAAGCAGAGTTAGGTCTTCTCAGTATTTGGTTGCAGAACCATCAAGTAATACCAGGTACTACAGGCTATATTTCAGAGGAAAGCAATGGCAAGCCACCTCTGAGTATTGTTTGCCTAAGAAAACACCATGTAACTCAGCAGGAGACGGAAGGCACATACACAACACCTACCTCCAGTTATGAGAGCTGGTTCTCAGTCAAGTTCAGAGTAAGTCAGAGACGTCAGATTGGTGTTGAGTTCTAGTCCACTTTTTAAAAAGTGTCCCCTCTAACTAGTTTGTGAGGTGTTCAACTTCCATTCAGCTTCATATCATAAATTACTAGGCAATATGAATTAGTCTGTGAGAGAGCCTTAATCTCAGCCTTTTGCACTGCTTCCAGATGCACTCTGAGACATGCCCCATTTCCGCTTGCAGGAAGCAGGTTTTGTGTAAATAAGAGAATAGATTAATTCTGGGGATAGTTTGAACTTCAAAGAAGCTTTCCAATGTACTGAACCTACTTAGAGGATGGTTTAGCACCCTAGATATCTCCTTTCAAGTAAATCCCAGAAGTTCACTACCACACTGATGTAGGTGCCACCAGCTCCTACTGAGTGTTAATAGGTCTAGCTTCAAGCACCAAGGATTGGCAATTTTGTCACTTTTACCTTTCCATCCAACCTGTGAAGGAACTTGCAAACTGTGAACAGGTCCTATGGATAATAAATGTCACAACTGAAATTCTCAGTGATTTGCATTGATCAAATTCAATAACTACAGGCATTCATAGTATGAATGGATAGGCTGTGTTTGCCATGTACCTATAAAAAATGAAGAGTTGTTTTAAAAGAGAGAGAGAGAGAGATGGCAACACCAGTTCAGTCCCACAAGACACATCTCAATATGTAGGAATTCAAAGCCAGAGTTGAAAACACTAAGTACTCAAAGTCCTCTGCATAAATATGCATCTTTTAGTTTTAATCTTTCTGAAAATCATTATTTAAAAAAAAATCTTAATTTTTTCCTACAGAATTTATAACGAAACTTGCAAGTTTCAGGAAGTTCTTTGACAAAAATGGACCAAACAATCTAGCACTCACCCAGTATGATATATCTGTGTCCTTGGATCTGTACAGGAAAAGCGGGAAGTAGCAGTACAAGAAGAAATTCACTTAAAGTGTCAGCGCCTTGGTTCATGAATCTTCAGATGCACGTAACAGATTTAAAATACCTGCAGGAACTTCAAGTTGTGATGGTTGGTTCATTCAGTTTTAAACAAAACCAAATTTGTTTAATTTGATCCCTTGATCAATCCATTAAGTAGACAAACAAACCATTGAAAATCAAGTTTCAGCTTCACTGAGAGTATTTGGCTACGGAAATGATAAACTTATTAAAATCAATCAGTCACAAGTTATAAAATTAGTGAATTAATGCATGACAAATATTGATTTGACTAGCATAAAAAAATGAATTGGCAGAAGGATATAAAATAAATATTTTCCTCCAGTTTCTCCCTACACTTACACACAGAAACACACATTAGGCATCTTTCTAGATTCCATCTAAGAAGACCTTTAGAACAATTCTTCTAAATTGGCATATGTCTCTGAGTGAGTAATATTGTCAACACTGCTTGGGAGAAAATACAAGAAGTGCTAGATGTTCCTTGGTTACAATGTCCTACACAGTATCCCTCTTGCGAATAGCACTTTACAACAGGCTGGGCAACTGTAGCTCTCCAGGTGTTGTTTGACTGCAATTCCCCTTAGCTATAGACAACATAGCCAACAGAGAGAAATGATGGCAATTGCAGTCCAACAATGTCTGGAACTCCACTTCCCAACTCACCAGGAGTACCAATTTGTGGATCACAGCTAAAGGCTGTAAGGATAGATGTCATGTTCCAAGTAATAGGGGCAAAACTTCTTCAAACACATAAAAGCACATTTCCTGCCCGAACCAGAAAACTATACACCACTACCCATGTGTTTTGCAACCAACCAATGATGCAAGCAACCTCCTATTTTTGTTGCCTACCTGGTAGTAAAGAAGCTATTGGAATGTCTAACCTATGGCAAGCCTCAATGTTTTCCTGCATTTGGCTTCGCAGATCACAAGTTCTATAGGGTTGTTTTTGTCAAAATAATACCACCAAGCACCAAGTTCAAAAACTGTTATTGGGCATTTTCAGAATGCCATACTTTTCAAGTTGCTCCACTTGTAAATTCTAAATTTTAATTTATTTTCAACAGAGCCAACCTCTTGCAAAGCTTATCTTAAGCTACAGAGCCCCAGTTCTTATCTTAAGCTGACTGTAGAACTGGTAAAAGATGCATGCACACTAGACTAACAGAACAGCAAAGGAAAGGGAAGTGGCGAGGTACGGGAGAGAGGTACTGCATACTGTACTTGCAGAACAGGGAAGGAAGGAAGGAAGGATTACTGGATGTATAAAGAAAATGTCATGTCTTCCAGATATGCTAGAGAAGGAGGAAGATTTATACCACACTTCCAGAAGGAAGGAAGCATGCACACAAGGGAGTTTTTGACACACTGGAAAAAAAAGGGCTGCAGAGAGAGGCACAGAAATAAAGAATAAAGGGAGACGCCCTTTGCAAACCCCATAGATGCATAATGACATGGATTCAAAACTGAAGCAGAAATCTCCCCACAGTATTGTTGAAAATGCATAGCAGAGTTTAATTGAAATAAGACTGGAGTCAAATGGAGGAGGAAGGAGTAGACACATGTACTGACCTTGCTCTAGACTGCATCTTTGTTAGGGGAGGCAATGTTAGTCTGCTTATACTCAGTAGTTATTAGCTCCCAGGTTTCTCTAAGAATTTAAGCATAGCATGTTTTCATGTCATCTCCTTTTTGTTGGCATTAGCCATACTGTGTCTTCTAGGACAGTCAGTCTGAAGTATGTCTCAGTTTGTTCATTCTCCATTTTGTAGTTTGTAGTTTTCTCTCTTTCCTGCATATCTGAAGAACATATGTTACAAAGAACTTTAGTATTTCTATGTAAAGCCATATGTTTTTACATGGAAAACTCTGTGGTGTGGGACTGGTTATTTCTCCCCTTCTGCTGGCAAATGCTAATTACCCTGCTTGTTATATCACTATAGACTTTCCGCCCTACATTGCTATGGTGCTATTATTCCACTTTCCACATCCTGTGGAATTCTGAGGTTTATAGTTTACTGAGGCCAAAGAGCTCTCTTGCTGAGAATTCTAAATGCCCCTCCCTAAATTGCAAACCCCAGGATTCTACAGGATGTGGAAAGTGGAATAATAGCATTATAACAGTGTAGTGTGGAAAAGCCCTATAGTTCATCTTCTCTAATAATCTTAAGAATAGTTCTACAACTACTCCTAAGAAATCCTGTGTGAGTTAGATTTGTTAATCAAATTGCAAAAATTGCACAGGCTCATACCTCCTTATTACATGGCATCTACTAAAAAAAATGTACCAGTACATTAAATAGGCTAAGGGCACCAGGTCCTGTCTGATCTTGGAAACTAAGCAGGGTCAGTTCTGACTGGTACTTGGATAGGTGACTGCCAAATAATAGCGGGTGCTATAGACTATATTTCAGAGAAAGGAACTGGCAGAATCACCTCTGAGTTTTCCTTGCCTCAGAAAACCCTAGGAAATTCATAGGGTTGCCATAAGTCAACAGGCCACTTAAAGGCACAGGCCAGTAGACTAGGGATGGACAACTGCAGTGCTCCCAAGGGGATATTTTCTGATTCTGAGACTATGGCCCTTTCCGCACCTTACCTTGTTCCGGCGCTGGGGTGCAGGGATCGCGCAAGCAGCCTCTTGTGAGAGGCTCTCGCTTCCCTGCTTCTTCAGCTCCACACAAGCTTCCTGCTCGCATGAGAGACCCTCCTCTTCCTTTCACAGTGCAGCCTGGGACCTTCCCAGGCTGCACTGAGACAGGAAGCATGACGGCCCGGCTCCCAAGGCTCTGCACGCAGGTAAGTGCACGCGGGGCCCAGGAGCAATGTGCGATCGCGCAGCATTTTCGGCTGAAAGCTGAAAATGCAAGGGTGCTCTATTGTTGCCTGCCGGCCCCTGGAGCTTTGCACGATTGCGAGGATGTCATACAGGTCGCTCCTCGCAATCGCGCGACACTCCAGGCCCTCTTTCGCATGGCAAATGCCCTGCAAAAAGGTCGTATGTGGAGGCCACATAGACTTCCAAAGTTGGTAAAAGCAAAAGTATACAACCGGTCTTAATTTTTAAAAAATGAGGGAGGCCCTGCAACCTATTTTAAAGATGAATTGCTGTTCCTTTTTTGGTGATAAAGACACAAAGCTTGGAGAATTTATGGGCCATGGGGCCACATGTAGCCCCATGACTGTACTTTGCCCACATTTGCAGAAGATCATAATCTTAATGCATGAAACTAAAGCTCAGTGAGACATGCATAGCATTAAGATATCCTAGATTTGTTTCTCCATATTTCTAATTTAAGGGTTCTTCATGCTAAATAAAAACAGAAAGAAAAAGTCCTTCATTTACAACTCCATTTTCTGGTAGAAAATTCAGGGTAGGTAGTGTATTCTGAAAAGAGCTCACATACCTTCCCTCCTTCCCTCCTTCCTTCCTTCCTTCTACCTTCCTACCTTTCTTTCTTTTAAGCTGCAAGAAAGCATTAGTGTAGTTGTTCTTTGCCTCCATTAAAAAAATAAGCTGACTGGTTTATAACAGTCTGTATAAATAGCAGACAGAATTTCATTTATGATGGACAATGGCCTGAATCCTATCACCCCTCCTGAGTAGCAATCAAAAATACAAAACAGTTATCTAGATTTACTCATTTGTAAGTGTTTTTTGTTCATAATTACTACATAGTCATGATTGTGACACTATTGCTGTAATTACAATCCTTCCCCCGGTCTACTATAATGGACATCAACTGCATAGGGAGAAGAAGGTACAAGCAAATGATGTTTCCATCAGATTTGAAGGGCGGGTTTGGTCCAGGAGGGTTTACTTATTTAAATATATTTAACTAAGTAGCTGAGACAGTATTCCAGCCAACATTCCTTGTCTCGCTCACCTCCCCAAAAAATTCTAGAAAGATTCTATATGTGAGAATGTGAAAAGGAAGTATGATAATGGCAAGCCAGTGGCCAAGAAGATGATCTCTGTTTCCTGCACTCCTTCAAAAAGGTTTTACCCCTTGAACAGTTTTAAAAGGGAATTGTTGGTCTTCGTACACTGCCTCTACCTCCAAAAAAAAAAAAAAAAAGCAAGCTGCTTGACCTCAACTTTCAGACCATGCATGGCTGTCTCAGACCTTTCTGGTCAGAGCTAGTTCTCTGGTAGCAGTGCTGGGAAAGAGGCCTTTTTCATAACTTCAGGAGTCATGGCTATTCAGAGGTTTGAAATTTACAGTTTGGACTATGACTCAAAATTACCCACTTCGGCTAGTGACTGTGCTATGTTGGGAATTCTCAGACTTGCAGTCCAAAAAGTCAAGTTTTTCAGGCATTAGCAGAGCAGAGCTGGGACCCTTTCATGCTACATAATGTTAGCACTATGATTTCACTTTAACTGCCCCAGTTCCATTGTATGATATCCTGGAATTTGCAGTTTAGGGAAGGATACACAGAATTCTTAACTAGTAAACTCTGGTCTGCACCAAACTACAAGCCTGAAGACTTCACAGACTTCATAGCACTATAATTCTGTTTTGTGAACTAGCCTCCTGAAATTTGTGTTAAAAAAAAAACAGAAAATTTTGTAGATTTCCCTCTCCTTCCTTCGCCTGCCCCCCAAAAAGGTCAATTTGCAGAACTTTTCTCTTAATATTTTCCATCTTCTTGTGGCATCTGCCCTATTTTTCCCAGAAAAGAAAGTATACGAGATATCCATTCACACTGCACAGTTAAAGCGCTATTATTCCACTTTAACATCATTGGTTGAATTCTATGGAATCCTGTGGAATGGTGTTCTGATAGGCACTAGCGTACCCTGGCCAAGAATCCTAAATGCCCTTCCCTAACTATCAATCCCAGGATTCCATACGACAGAACCATGGCCATTAATGCAGAATAATAGTACTATAATGGTGCCATATAAATGAGACCTAGGTCTAGATTATTGTGGACAATGCAAAATAATATCTAAGCTGCCATTTTCATGATGAGTATCAAAGGTGTGTACTGATAGTGAAGCTCATCCTTGTTCAAGAATTTATCCTCCCCCTATAGAAATGCATTATATGGTCTAACCCATCCACAATCTCTCTTGCCACAAATAGAATAGAATATTCCTAGAGACCATTTTCATGCAGCTCAAAGTAAGGGTTGAAAAGAAATGTGATAGACTCGCATTTCCCTGTGAAAATATTGATTTTACATCACCCAAGGCTGGCAACAGAATGAAGCTTACCTTGCCTTAGAAATCTGCACATTTTCAAGGCTTGTGATGTACTTCAGAGAAGAAAAATGCACAAAAGAGAACACATAGATCTGAAAAAGGGGGACAATTAAACATCCACGCACACACTAGAAAGAGGTGTTAAAATCTATACATTAAGAAAAAATACGTACAAAACTACAGCCACATTTCCGTATCAGAAGAACAAAGTCTTGCAGCCTGATACAGAACTGGGATGGGAAACTAATGTCTGCTAGATTCTGAGAAACTTAACAAAAATTAAACAGATTTCCCATTCCTTCCTTTATTTATTTAAGGTTTTTCTATATCACCTTTCAGCCCACAATGGCTCCAGAGGTGATGACAAATGAAGTGGCTGTAGACATTCCTAAGCTCTGGATTCTAACAATGATGATGAGATGAGGAGGAGGATACAGTTACTGCTAACCAAATTTTTACTTTTGTTAGCTCTCATTAGCACTATTATAACTGTCTAATGAAACTCTCAACAATTTCAGCCCACAGGCTCAGTCATCACACCAAAAGTTGGTTTCTGACTAATGTACCCACAGAAAACTCCAGTCTGAGAAGCAGAAAGAATGGGGTCAGGCTGACATGCTTTTCCTTCTCCGCCTTTTTCAGTGATCACATTGATCCATATAATCTGTTCCAGCAGTTAACAATCATTAGCTCCAACAATGAGTACTGTAACCTCACAAAACCAAAAGAGTATATAAGTATCTCTAAAGCCTGCTGCTGGGTGGCATGTAACAAAGCTATGGTGGTATGATGACCCACAGTATTTGAGACTTAAGATTAACAAGGACATCTGAATTTTATTTCATTTACAGCCTCCCACACCATCCCCTTTTCCCAATCTTATTAATGACCTGTTTTCATATTTTTCACAAGACTTTGACTTTTCAAAATAGGCTTGCTGTGGGCCAAGATATTTTTGATTTGTTCCCATTACATTTCACTCAATTCTTGTAATAACTAAAAATCTTACCAATAAAAAGCAATATGTTGCAGTCTTACTTAAACTCTCACTTGATATTAGTTAAAAGGGAATGAGTTTCACCAGATAAGTAGAAGCCAAATGAATTTTTATACTCAGTGTATAACTTTAAATACAAGTTACAGACATGGCCTCTCAAGTTTGAAGGGTATACACACATGTACAGTAAACTGTTTTTATTTGTGTGTTTGTTTCTTTAAATTAAAAATTTATCCTCCCCCCCTCCCATGAAATGGGATGCTTTAGGAACTCAGTACATGTCTTTTGGACATATCATGAGAAGATGACTCACTAGAAAAAAACAAAGATGCTTGGCAAGGTAGAAGGCAGTAGGAAAAGAGGACGACCACATTACAGATGGATGGATTCAATCAAGGAAGCCATGGCCCTGAATCTACAAGACCTGAGCAGGGCTGTTGATGATAGGAAGGCTTGGATGTGCCTCATTCATAGGGTTGTCACAAGTCAAAGTTGACCTATTGGCAGTTGAAAACAACAACAGTGTCTTTAAAATAAACATATACACATCAACATTTATGTCAGAATGTTTTTGTGAAGGGGTAGCAACCTGATGACTTCCGGATATTTTGGAGTATAACTCAAATTAGCCCCAGCCAACAAGCTTAATGGTCAAGGATTGTGTGAATTGTACTGCAACTAAGCTATAGGGCTTCCTGGGACATCTCTGTTACAGTTTTTCAACAAGTAGTTATATCTGTATTTATCAATCCCTTACACTTGATGAGGTATATATATATATGTCTAGAGCCAATGTTGTATTGTACTTTGGGTGTTGGACTATGACTCTTGGAGACCAGAGTTCAAATCCCAACTCAGCCATAGAAACCCTCTGGGTGACCTTGGACAAGTCACACTCCCTCAACCTCAGAGCAGACCCCTTTGAGATAAAGCTTGCCTATGATGGGGTTGCTGTAATCAGAGATGAGTTGAAGGTGTATAATAAAAACAACATATGTAGGTCTAGTTGAAGCAACTAGGAGTAGTACTTTTCCCTGGAGAAGAACAATCAGCCTTACGCTACTTTCAGTCTAGGAAAGCCAGGAGAACTAGAAAAGCCTGTGCCAGAAGCAAAGCAGGTCTGGTGTCAGGAAGTTGGCATCACTAGACAACTGCTTAGGCTTACATACCAGTAAGGGAGCACAACCAATTCGTTTAGCCTTCTGCCTTTGTTGCCCTTCCTCCTTGCTCTTGCTTATCTAGCTGCCATCTGAAAGCTAATAACCAGTGAGTGGAAGGAGCAATCAACCACACACAAAGATGCCTTGTACTGCTTGCCCTTGGAAAGAGGACATGTGTTTGGCCCAAAAGGAGAGCTAAGCAAATGAGTAGTAGCAACAATGGAGGAGGGAAAGACAGTAGCCTGAACTCTGTTAGGAAAGCTTATTCTTGTGAGCCTTCCTGTTTGTTTGGGTTTCATATATAAGAGCTTCAGGTAGCAAGAATCCATCACTGAAAATTAATGGCCAATATTCTATTCTACTTAAGTATATTTAGCTGAGTAGCCTCTCCTGCCTAACCAACTCTACACACACAAGACACACACACACCTGGCAGAAATGTCATTCAGCTGTGTTCCAATCATCAGCAGAATAGACCTCCTTCTCCTCATGCAGCAGGTGCCTGGTAAAGCAAGTTAGGAGGTGGATGTACGACAATTGCTATACTATCACAATTGTTTCTGAGCCCCTTTCCACACTAGCCTGTTATAGCACGATGACTCCACTTTCAACATCCTATGGAATCCTGGGGTTTGCAGTTCAGGAAGGGACCGGAGGGCCCTCCTGAAACTGCAAACCCCAGGATTCCATAGGATGTTGAAAGTGGAATCATCACGTTACATGAGTCTAGTGCGGAAAGGGGCTAAGTAACAGAACAGTTGTGGACTATGACACTATTGTCACTCCCCCTGGCAACTTTATGAGGCATCTGCTGCATGGAGAGAAGGAGATCCATACTGTCAGTGATTGGAGTGCAGATGAAAGACACTTCCATCAGGATTGCAGGGGTCACTATAGAATAAGTTACTAAGTAGCTGATGTAGAATACTGACTACTACTACTACTACTACTACTACTACTACTATTATTATTATTATTATTATTATTATTATTATTATTATTCGAGATAAACATGTGTGGAACACTGAGAATAATTTAAATCACAATCCCCCAATCCCCGTAATGGAAGCTCATGACCCAGAAGAAAGATCAAGTCTTCACATCTAAAACATCATGGCCATGAACGAGCTGATCCAGCTTCATACTCTTCCACCACCCCCATGCAAAGATCCTTGACTCCCATCCTTCTAATGTCAGATTGCAAACTTTGGAGAAAGAGGAAAGGGATGTGGTGAGGACAGGCCAAGCATTACACCCAAAAGATCTAAGACTGTTCCAGCTCTAACCATGCTCGGGGTCTCCCAACAATTGGGGAGATCTATTTTTCAATTATTAGCCAAATATATTTGAATATTTTCCATCCCTATTATACAGCACAAGCAACATATAATTCCACATGTTGAGATTCATGCTATATAACCCAATAAATCTCTACTGATAAATGAAGCATATTGAAATACAGATTAAATTATTTAATTATTTAATTAGTTAAGATTCAACTTTTCTCTCAGGGTGACTTACAATATAAGTTTTAAAAATCTACTATCAAACACAAACTAAAGCAATTTTTAAACACTGCAATGATAACAAATAAGCAGCAAACTATTAACAAGTCCTGCACATCTATTTAAAAGTTCTGGCTGTAACAGGAGGTCAGTTACCAGATCAATTAATCTTCCTTGCAAGAGAATTCTATCATCTAGCAGTAGCCACCAGGATTGTCCTCTCTTATGTCTTCATCAAATGTACCCCTGAAAATGTTGGGACCAAGAAAAAGGCCTCTCCTGTGGATCTCAACATCCAAGCCTTTTCCGCACCTTACCTTTTTTCGGCGCTGGGGTGCAGGGATCGCACAAGCAGCCTCCAGCAAGAGGCTTTCACATCCCCACTGCTTCAGCTCCACACGAGCTGCCTGCTTCCGAGCAGGTAGCGCGAGAGCCCCGCCTCTTCCTTCCGCAGCGCACCCTGGGAGTTTCCCAGGCTGCGCTGGGGTAGGAAGTGTGACCGCTGTGGCTCCAGAGGCTCCGCACGCATGGCAAGTGCGCATGGGTCCGTGGAGCAATGTGTGATTGTGCACAATTTTCGGCTGAAAGCCGAAAATGAAAAAGTGCACAAGCGGTGCCTACCCTACTCTAGAGCCTCGTGTGATTGTGAGTGCATCGTGCAGATTGCTCCTCACAACTGCGCGACGCTCCAGGCACCCTTTCGCATGGCAAATGCTGTGCGAAAAGGGCCCCAGACAGGTTTATTGGAGGGGGAAGAATATAGGCTTAGCCTCAGGTTGTGTAGGGCAGAGACTAATATATAACTACAAATTTCTTTTCAACTCTGCAAAGTATTTCTTTTTTAAAAAAAAATGCACTAACTAGGTTTTTAAAAATCCTTTACATTATAAAGAAAAAAAAATAAAAGGTTGACATGCACTTCCACATGAGGTAAAAAACAAAAAATCATAATACTCTAGTAATTGCTGTGATTATGTGTAATTTTATGAAGTGTTTAAAGGTGAAGTGGGCTTTTTGTTAAAAATGAAATGAAAATGTGCGAAACTGATTGAGGCACGCAATTAGGATAAGAACAGCTCAAGTTTACATGCAACACATAAAGATATTAACAAATATTTGTTGTAGCACAGTCTTATGTGTCTACTCAGAAGTCCTATAGATCACTGCGGTACCTGGGAGTTGTCATGCTTAGAAATGTAGTGCATATCCCTTATGGTATCTTGCAAAAGTATTCATGTTTCTTTGACTTGCCCACATTTTTGTTGTGTTAAACCTGAAACTGAAACGGATTTAATTGGCATTCTTACCACTTGATGCACATGCAACCAACACTGAGAATGTGAAAAATATTTTATTGTGGCACAAAAGTTAAGTAAATAACAAGAAACTGGCACTTGTTGGTTGCATAAGTATTCATCCTCTTCACTGTAACATGCTGAAATAAGGTTTGGTGCAAGCCACTGTCTCCAGAAGTCGCCTAAATAGTTGAATGGAATCCACCTGTGTGCAGTTCCAGTGTACACCACCTCAGATTAAATACACATGATCCTGGAAAGCCCCAAAGTTGGTTGGAGAGCGTATCTAAACAAACAACATCATGAACGCCAAGAAGTTATCCAACTAAGTCAGGGATTTGTACTGAAGAATCAATCAGGGTTGGCTATTTTAAAGAAAAAAAAATTCTAAATGATGAAATCCTTCAGAAAATCATTAAATCCATTGTTTCAAAATGGAAAACAATAAATATGGCTCAGCTGTGACTCAGCTGCGTAGAGACAGATGCCCTCTAAACCCCAGTGACATAGTAAGGAGTACATTAGTTATTAATCAAGAGCTAATGACTACATTTCAACATTGTTGAGACAAGTCCATATCAAAGCCCATTTGGAGACTGGGAAAAAAAATTGTGAGAGATAAAGCAAACATGTGAACAAACAGTGTGTGTGTGTGTGTGAACACCAAAAATTGATCTTTTTGTGTTCTCACAAACCACTATGTCTGGAATCCTCTTGGTGAATTACAATGGCATAAGTTGGACTCATATCATCACAGCTTGCTTTTTGTTGTTTTTGTTGTTCCAAAGGTCAGAATTGTTCATCAACCATGCAATGACCAAAACCTCCCCTCGCCCTAGAACCCACCTTTAAGCGACACAACCCACACTACCTCACTCTCCAACAACAAAAAAGAAAATGTTGCTGTGTGCCGCAATGACGTCATCAGTAGAGATCTCCCAAGCCCCTCTCCCAGGGTCATTCTGGGTGCCTGTTGCATCATGTCCAGCTACAAGAAAATAGCTGGAAACATCAAGAGATGTAACTACGTATCACAAATATGCCTCATAATGCATGATTCAAGCCTATCTGTCATACAATGTTAACAGTACTCATTACCCTGAGAACATTATTGCCATAGTGGAGCATGGTAGTGGTATCACATGGAGATTAGGAAATTAGTCAGGATTGAAGGCAAGAACGATGGACCTTAATACTGGGCATGACCTGTTTCAGACTGGAGAGAGCTGTTACTGGGACAGAGGTTCATCTTCCAGCAGGGCAATGACCCTAAATACACACACTGAAGGTAACACTGGGGTGATTTAAAAACAATAACCTGGATATCATAGAATGCTTCAGGTAAAGGTCAGACCTCAATCTGATTGAGAATCTGTGGCAAGTGGCTGTTGACCAACAGTTCCAATCCAACCTGACAGTGCTGAAGCAATTTTGCCATGAAGAACGGGTAAAAATGGAAGGATCCAGGTGCACAAAGCTGGTAGGGAACTATCTAAGAAGACTCACAGATGTGATTGTTGCCAAAGATCTTTCTACTGGGTATCAACTCAAGTTCAAATCCAGACTGTAATACTACAAAATGTGGAAAAATGGGAAGGGGTGAAATACTCCTGCAAGGCAAATATAGGTTGATAGAAGGAATTTAATTTTTATTTTAGTTTTCCATTGGTGAAATTGGCAGTAGCAAATGGCCGAGCATATTCCCTGGTTTGGATAAAGTTTTGTTCCTTTCTTAGGTCATTTCTGCACTACACCGTTAAAGTGTTATTATTCCACTTTCAACATCTGTGCAATTCAGGGGTTTGTAGTTTACTGAGGCCAAAGAGCTCTCTGGCTGAGAATTCTAAAAGCCACTCCCTAAACTGCAAATCCCAGGGATCCATAGGATGTTGAAAGTGGAATAATAGCACTATAACAGGGTAGCATGGAAAGGCCCAAAGCTATATCAGCAGTACAAGAAATATAGAATGGACACTTGGCCTGGGTGTAGGCAGCATGGACTGAAACAGACCTGCCAAAACCTATATTTCTTCAGACTCTGACCATGCCACACTTATAGAATTTAATAAAGAGAAATCTTTTCCATAAGATTCAACACGAAAGGGGAAACTCCAAAATCACCACAACCAACCACTACCCACTCTATCCATGTCATTCTAACAGAGTATAACAAAGAGAGTGACTGTTGTATTGGCTAGCATCACTGGTATAAGCATCTTTCCACCATGCTTGATGTATAGGATCATTAGGTTCATAGTTATCTTGTTGCTTTTTACTTGCTTCAGAAACCAAAAGGGATACACTCACAAAATGGCTCCAAATGATCAGCCTAAGTTACTCAAGCTATGTTAAGAGATACTAAGCAGAAAACGGAAGGCATCATGAGTAGTGTGGTCCTTTTTTTCATTTTTCATGAACAGTTGGAAATCTGTATCTCTTTGTGTGAGATCTCTGCTTGAAAGCTTGAAACTGCTTTCACAGTTACAGAATGCCAACTGCTGTACGCTTTGATATTTGTCACCATCCTATTATAATAGTTCACTATAATAATGTAGTTGTGCAGGATAATTGTCATGATTACAATTAGTGGTACATTGAAATGAGTGCTGCTCCAATCATCTTAAATGTTTAAAGTGCAATTTTCCACTGAAAAGTGAATAAATGGCACTGTAGGTTTCCTTCTTCATTTGTTACTGTTCCTCTGTCATTTGCAAAGCAATTTTACTCTGTTTGCAAGATTATTTCCTCTTTTAATTGCCCAGTCTTTAAATGCTGCTCCATTTTCCTATCTGTAAACAGATTTATTCTTGGTATTTCAACAAGGCACAAAGGACATGCAAGAATTTTAGAAGCCTAAAAAAAGAGGAAGAAGCTAATTTTCAATTAAAATGTCGCTCTGGAAGCACATGTAAAAGATTAATGAATATCTCCATATTGTATTTACTGAAAACTTTAGCCCATCTCTTGTGTAAACACTGACAGAGCAAACTTATGTTTAGTCTGATGAAAAGGAGCTGAAAGAGGTGACATGACAGCCATGTTTAAATACTTGATAGCTATTTTGAAAAACTTCATGTTGAAGATGGAGCAGGATTGTTTTCTGCTGCTCCAGAGACTAGGATATGGAGCAATGGATTCAAACTGTAGGAAAAGAGATTTCATCTAGACAACAGGAAGAAATTCTTGATGGTAAGAGCCGTTTGGCAGTGGAATATGATGCCTCAAAATGTGGTGGACTCACTTGCTTTGGAGGTTTTTAAACAAAGTCTGGATGGCTATTTGCTGGGGGTACTTTGAGTGTGTGTTTCTGCATGGCAGGAGGTTAGACTCGATGGCCATTGTTGTCTCTTCCAACTCTATGATGCCTTGGTGGGTGCAAGGGATATTCACCAGTGGAACTGCCACCACATCCCATGTCCTGCCATTTGTGGGACAGAAAGTAGACTTCTCATTGTGTAAGTGGATTTTGACTTTCAGCCTCCCTCCAACCTGTGGCCATGTCTGCCCCAACATGCCCTAGACAAGCCCATTCTCACATGCTGATTGTCCAAGCCCCCCTATTCAGTCTAAAAAAACTCAGATCTACAGCATCCCTGGCAGATAGTGGTCCAGCTTCCACTTGAACAAAGGAGAACCTACCATGCCTCAAGACAGTTGGTTCCACTGCTGAATTTCTCCTTATGTTCAAAATCTATTCCAGTCCCTGAATCCCATTAGATCTAGCCTGCTAGATCCAGTGGTGCTAGATATTGGCAATGTAATGTGTAACATTTTTTCAGAGGAGAAAGAGGTAATTGCAGAACTTAGAAAAGTTACTTTTTTGCCTCCCAGCTGGCAGTCTCCCCCAGCTACAAAACCAGTGCTGTCTGAGGGATCCTGGAATTGTAATCCAGTGAAGTAATTGTCTCAAGTTTTGATTTATCCATTCTGTTATTCCCAATTTCTTACTGATCTTCTTCCTTTCTTTTTCATTTCCTCCATTGCTGCTAAAAAGAAAAAAAGAGCATTCACTTGAGTTTAGTTCTGTTGGTTTCTTGATAATATACATAGGATATTATCATTAAATGTTGAACTATCCAGCTTGTTGTTCCCACTAAGGGATTAAGGGGTATTTGAGCCTGAATTCATATCTGTCATACCATAGGCAAATGCTTGTACCAATTAAGAGATTAAATTAAGTGTCTTGTTTATCAGGTCGTCTCTGTGTATTTTATACTGTGCCAACATCAACAAGGAACCAATATAATCAATATAGGTAAGTATACAAGGATCTGTTCTATCCTGTTCAATTATAGCTGCCATCTGGCTGGTTTTAATCTCTTCTGGCTGAGTTTGCTACAGATTCTAATGATCTTTCTAGGATGCTAGTTCATGTTGTCCCCAAGGCTCAGAGCCAATAAAAGCATATCTTCCTTCCATTCAACTTTACAATACAAAAGTGAGATAGGTGTTTTATAACAGTACCACTGGCAAATGGAGACTGTCTTGCTATATGAATCCATGAAGATGGAATCAGTCCTCTCAAAGGCAAATCCACCACATACTTGGTTAAACAATATACTTTCCAGATTTCCCATCCATAGTGAACCATATTGTCCTCTTTTTTTCATATCCATCTAGATCAGGGTGCACAACTGCACAGGGTCCGGGGTCAAATTCCCCCCTTTGACCTACCACCGTAGTTCACACACACCCCAACAGTATTCCCAAATACTTCCAACTTTGCCCGTGTCCTTTCCAAAACGGCAACCAAAAGTGGCATCACATCTCTCCCTTTTGCCATTTTGAGAACTCAAATGAAAATGGTGGTATTGGGGAGTTTCTATGGGTTTTTCTTGGTAGGTCTGAAGTGTTCTGTACATTTTAGATGTTCTCTGTATGGTTTTCAAGCAAAAAATGACCAAAAAATTGAACCATTTTTAAAAAGTATGGAGGATTGGGGGCTTTCAGAGCTGCAAAAGTAGGCTCCCAGGGCCACATGTAGCCCATGGGCCACACTTGGCCCACCCTGATCTAAATCTGTTTCAATTGGCTTCAGATCTAGGTTCAGCACTGAAACACTCTGGGTTTTTCTAAGGAATCACCCCTGTCAGGAAATAGAGAAAGGGGGTGAAATCTATTTGGCTGTTCTTCAGTGGCTTCTGATACCACTGAGCAAGGATGTTTTCTTCTGAGTCAACTGTGAGTGCTGAGGATTTGGAGGTACAACTATTCTAGTCATACCTGGAGGATCAGGTGGAGCAGCAAATGAATCTTTTACCATCAGGGCAGCAAATCTATGGCTGCTCCTCCTGCAGCTGCTCTAGATGGTACATGAGCTCTTCCAACCTCAGTCCAGAAAAGGATCCAGCATTTAGATGGCTCCCATACTACCCAGAGAAGCTGTAGAATAAGAGCCGTAAAACTGAGAGTAGAGCGATGCCTTAGAGCTAACAAATCAATCACTCATTCCTGAGAGCAGATAATGGTAGTAGGTTATTTATGCACCTGGCTATTGTGCTATGTGGTGCAGCAAAGTTGCATCTTGTACCTCATTCCTTTTTACATTTATCTCTTGATTTGACCCCTGTTGAGGCTGTCCTTGGACACCACTTGAAAGCTTCAAATGGAGTGCCATAGATAGAGTTGTAACAGATGCCGCCAGGTAAAGTTATATCACACCAATTCTAGAACAGCGCACTGGTTACTAATAGCTTCAGAGCACAATTCTGATTTTTTCCTTTAAATCCCTAGAACGGCTTGTGATCCAAGTATCTGGAAAGAACATCTCTCTCTGAGTCACTCTGAGCGTGCCGCAAGATGTTCAGAGCAGACTTTTTCTCCAGTCCACATCATGGCACATGGCACATCATGTGACAATAATGGAGAGAACCTTCTCAGTTGTGTCATCCCAATTGTGGACCAACCCCTATTTCCATAGATAGAGAACCAAATATATTCTTCCTAGGTTAAAATTATTTATCTCTTTAGGCAACTTCTGTTGCTTTACGAAGCCAGGTGATGTTGCTGTTTATTTTGTGTATTCCCTTGCCTCTTCTTTTGGATTCATTTTGTCCTAGCTTTATTGAACTGCTTTGGTACCAAAAGATGAAAGGAGATATATCTTAAACTAGCTATACTACCAACAGAAACATTAATCACCATTACTAATCATTCTGTTTCAATTGCTATGGTGGATGAGTGTCTATCTCTTTGGGATCTCAAATGCCTCCCTTGCAACTCAGTCTCAGTTTGCCATGAGAGATCATCCTTCATGCCTTTCCCAACTGGTTTCCAAATATCCTGTTGTATATCAATGAAAAAAAATGTGGAGGGTGTCCTCATACTCTTCTTTCTAAAGCGAACTTTCTCAGTGGCTGTTCCCAGGTTATGGAATTCCCTCCCACAGGAAGTTCAGTTAGCCCTCTCTCTGCTCTCCTTCTACTGGCAAGCAAAGGTCTTTTTCATTTAGGCATACATTTGGCTCTTAATTCATGTGGCAGGAGGGGCTTTCCATGGGGTGTCTGATTTATTATGTTTTAAAGTATTTTAACGTTGTGTTTGTGATAGACTTGCTTGTTTAATTGTGTTTGAACTTTTGTATTAACACATTTTCTACTGTACTTCACTTTAACTTGTTGTAAGCTACTTGTAAGTTGAATTAAATCTCCTGTACACTATATCCCCCAGATGTTGAGTTAGGCCTTCCCAAACATCCTCTCCAACTTTGCAGAAAAACCATCCAGACATATATGCATGAAGCTTTCTAGTATGGAACAGTGATGCAGGAAAAAAGCACACATTTGCCCATTCTTAATTTGTGGTGGTATGAAACTCTGTGTCTTACGTTTCATCTGTGGTATCTCATTCACACATATAACTGGCCACATGATGTTGTACTTGCCATATGATTAAAAATCTGAATGAGACTTTCAATACTATCATATTCATACTACAGTTCAAAAAAGTTGATTATCATGTGCAATTAGAGTTTCTGTCGCTTTCTAAACCACCTTCTGAACCAGAGAGAGGCCTTCCTTATTAAGAAATATTAGGAATATCTCACATTCATTCTGTCCACTCTACCACTGAGTTTAGACCCTGCAAAGATATCTTCCAATGGAATGAATTATATCTCATTGCATGGCACTATAACATATTGCTTTGTAGATGGGATAGGGGATAACATAGAAAATACAGAATCATAGAATTGGAAGGAACCACAAGAACCATCTGGTCCACTGGTTCCCAAACTTTGGTCTTCTAGCTAATTTTGGACTTCAGCTCCCAAAACCTCCAGTCAGCTTGGCCCACAGTCAGGAATTCTGGGAGCTGAAGTCTAAAACATCTGGAAGACCAAAGTTTGGGAACCACTGATCTAGTTCAACTCCCAACGTACTGCAATACATAGCTAAAGCATTCCCAAAAGATGGTAATCCAATCTCTGCTTAAAGACCTTCAAAGGGGACTCCATTACCCTCTGAGGCAGTCTATTCCACTCTCAAAACAGCTGTAATCATCCAAATAGTCAAGTTCTTCCTAACGTTTAGGTGGAATCTCTCTTTCTTGTAATTTGAATCTGTTGGTTCATGTTCTAGTCTCTGGAACAATAAAAAAACAAGCTCATTTCATCTTCCATATGACATCCCCTCAGATATTATGTTCTCAGTCTTCTCTTCCCCAAGTTAAATATATCAAGCTCCCTAAACTGTTCTTCACAGGTTTTGGTTTCCAAACCTTTCACAGTCCTGGGCATCCTCCCTGAATGCATTCCAGATTGTCAACATCGTTCTTGAACTGTGGTGCTCAGAACTCAATATAAAGGAGTTAGAAGTAGGAATGTTGGCTGAGGTCTAAAAAGATAATGTTTTGAAGTTATGGTGTGAACTAGCCTTTATATCAAATAAGGAGAGCTGCTATAAATGGGAAGCTCAGGATGCAGACCTAATTAGACTCCCTCCAAATGAGTGGTTCCCACTAAATGAGAATTTAAATATGTTCTAAATGCAAAGTTCTTTAGAGCACATGCAGTGATAGCTGACAGTGTCATCCAGCAGCTAGAAATTTGGGTTTGATTGTGATAGAACAAGCCTCGAATCTTCACAAAGTCCCTGAGCTAGTCACTGGGGTTTATTGTAATGATCTACCCTAGGTTATTGTGAAACTAAAATGCTTCTCTGATCTTGAAAGTGAAAGATAAGATAGAAATATGCCCCAGACAAGCTCTTCTTCTATTGCCCATACACACTGTCACTTTAGCAACATGCTGTGCCCCATAGGAAATACCTGGTTGAGCAGGATGCTAGATGTCCTTTGTATTTAAATATAGCAATCAGCGCTCAGTGTTGAGCCATTAAAGTCTTGAATATTCTTCGTCTCGTTTTCAAATATGAAAGAATTCAGAGGCAGGAAATTTTGCATTTAGTGATCTTGCCTGTCAATATCTGGGCTTTTGATTTATTCAATCTGCATATGCCTATCAGCAGAGAGGGAAAATGCACAAGCTTCCTGTGAATTCAGAGAATTGCTGACATGAAACCAATTTGGAAAGGCAGCTGCCTGCTGGCAAACAGGTTTACCTATGTAGTCATTTTGCATATTTTCCTAGGCTGTCTCACTTAACAGGTTCCCTTTGTCTAATATTTAGAAAACCAACAGAATGTTTCTTTACTTTAACCATTTAAAATTTCAAACCAACCAAAACTCAGAAGAAAATGGAAGAATAAACAAATTTAAGCAGTGGTTCTATATAGACTTATACAGGAAGACTGCATCTATGGTAAAATGTACAGCATTTTTATTTTAATTACAGCAATTATTTCTAAAGTTGCATCTTTATGTGCATTAGCGTATGCAAATTTTACACAGTTTCCTTCTTTTGAAGGAGAATTCATAAATGATAACCCAATCTATCTATATGTCATTTGCTATGATAGTGGGGGCTTCTCTTTTTAGTGTTTTTTGGGAAAATAAATGGATTCTAAGGTAATGAATGGATTCTAAGGTAAGTCAGGGCATGGCTGCTAGCTGAACCCAATTAACCAAAAACAGTAGTAGAGAGGAATTTCTGTTTAACGCTTTTAAGATGACCTTCATGATAACCAATGGCATTTACTTCCAGGTGACATGATGATGGCAAACAACTTAACACAGCTTTAGAAGCGGGCAAGCCAAATTCATGGAGGGTAAATCTATGTATGGCTAGTAACTGCCAGTCATGTGGTTTTACTAGTACTGTAAGGATAATGTCTTCATTATCATTTTTAGAGTAGAAGAAGGGCTAATGCCCTTGTGTCATCCTTATAGGCGCCACATAGACACTTGATTGGTCACTGTTAAAACAGAGATTGAGTTAAAACAGGCTTCCTCAGCTTCCAGTCTATTCCTTAGTTTAATTCAAGGTTGGAATTCAAAGCCCTACACATCTTAGGATCCATTTAATTTTTCTGGAATTTTCTTCTGTCCAGGAACCTGAGGTCTATATTTGAGGCTGTCCTGTAGGTGCCCTCACCATCTGATGTAAGACAGAGGCAGTGTTAGCTCATGGGAAAAATGGAAGACCTATTCCCTCCCCCCCCCCAAGAATGGGGAGAGGTGCTATTACCAGGCCATACACCACCCACACTTTGATATAGTTTAATTGGTGAAATATAGTTTAATTGGCAAAGTATATTAATTGGCTGTGGTATAAAACATGCTGTGCTATGGCCATATGGCTGAGTTAGACGAGAGGAAAAGACTGACTGAACACATGCACAGCAAATTAGGTAAGAAACCCTTGCTAGGTGTAGCCATGACATAGGAAATCACCAGGTAAGTCCAGAGATAATAGGCTTGCGGCTAGCATTAATGCCTCTGCCTTTTGGGACAATAGCAACTGGGAGATTCCCACCAAACTGCTGATTGTCTGGTCTCCTTTTCCTCTGACCAAGTAACTTTTCCGTTATCCTAAAACCTGTCCAACAAGCACTGAGCTATCAGGCGACCATTAGCCCTTTGTCACCTAAAGCTAAGACCTTTAGCCTGTCCTGGACCTCATTGTTCACCCTGCAAACTCCATTGTTTACTCAGCTGGAGAGCCATTCATACCCATGCCCTCCAGGCAGAAATCACATATAAAACCTCCCAGTTTTGGCAAGCTAACTCACAGTACACCGATTGCTGGTCACTGATTGGGTACTGTCCTTAGACACAAGTCTAAGCCACATCACTCCTTCTTTGCTACTCTTCCAGACTGGTAAATATCACCCATGACGCCCTGAAATCATACTATCTTAAACTTCACTTAGCCTTGTATGATTGCACGATTGTTTGGATCCTGTGTATATGATTAATTCCCCTAATAAAACACAGTTTAGCTTACTGTTGGATCTACGGCTGGTTATTCCCTGCAGAAGTACTGGTTAACATTGGTGTCAAAGATCTCGCTACGTTACCCCCTTCTCACAGGCCTCCTAATTTGAGCTAATAATTCCCCACCTTTGCACAGAGGTACTGATATCGCAGATGGACCTCTGAGTCACTGACATTTTGGGGTAACAGTACCGCCTGCTCAGTTCATGAGCTGTGCACAGGAATGTAATGATCAGAGGACTTGGATAGCTGTAGTGTTCCAACTTTAAACCATATATTTCTTTTAAAACCAGAAGAGAATTTCCCACCAATTCCTTTTGTTTTTTGGTTTTTGTCTTCTGGTAAGCTATGTGGCCCCCTGAGAGTCCCAGGAGAAAAAGATTGTCCCTCAGACCCATTCTACTTACCCATGCTTGCCCTAAAGGATAATGATATGGCTTTCATATTATTTTACTGTATTACTAATTTTGTTCTTACAATAGATTTTCCTAATAAAAATGCACTTACAAAGGTAACAAGCACACTGATAATACTTGGAACTAGTTTAGAAGAAAGGCAAAATATGCTAGAACGCTTGGATGTGATACTTACTTCCTATAATTTTCAGTGATTTTAAGTGTCTGTTTAAGTGTAATGGCTGAGATCCTACTTCATCTTCAGCTTTGTGTAAATATCTAGTGGCAGATTTACTTCGCACAACCTTTCTACTGAATATCAGCATAGTGTAATGGATGTGAGTCAATGATCAGTAAATGTGGCTGAGAACTCATCGTGCAACTACAATGCATAACATGCAAAGGCAATGCACAGAGGGAATGTTCATTCACATGATACTCTGTGTGCTTTATTGTGCTACCATATGCACAATAGTTATACATGCACAACTTAGCTAATGCTGCCATCAGCTGGACAGAAGTGCTGCACATTGTCCAAAGAAATCATTCTGCACATGGTGGAACTTACAACTGTGTATGTCACTAGCCATAGTGTGACATCAGGGAAAAGTTCTGAGGCTATTGACTCAACTGCATTGTCTCTGTTGTTGTTGCTACTGCTGCTGTTGTTGTTGTGTGCCTTCAAGTCATGTCCAGCTTATGGTGACCCTAGAGTAAACCTATCGCAGCTTCTCTTGTCAAGTTTTGTTTAGAGGAGTTTGCCATTGGCTTCCTCCGCAGCTGACAAAGTGTTACTTACAGTCACCCAGTGGGTTTCTGTGACTGAGCAGAGATTTAAAGCCTAGCCTTCTACAGTCTTAATCCCCTACTCAAACCACTACACTATACTGGATCTTGCATTGTCTCTACGTAATGCAAATACCACTCTTTCTACCTCTGGAGTGAATTGCAGAAGCTATGTAAGAGTTCCTACCACAAGAAGCAAAGAAGGCTGCCATATATAATTCAGACTACTATGAGAAAATCAGCTAAGTGTAATGAATTCACCTACATTTGAGGGGGAGTTGCCAGGAGAAGTGGGGTGAAAATTTTTATCTCTTGCACCAGTTATCTGAAGAAGTGAAAGGACCACAGATGGGCCCTTTTCGCACAGCATTTGCCATGCGAAAAGGCCCCTCAAGCGTTGCGCGAATGTGAGGAGCAGTCCACACAACGCTCCAGGGTCTGGCAGGCACCGCTCACACACTTTTTCATTTTCGGCTTTAAGCCAAAAATGGTGCATGATCACGCATCGCTCGGGGGCCCTGTGCACATTTGCCATGCATAAGGAGCTCTGGAGCTGCGGCGCTCGAGCTTCCTGCCCCAGCATAGCCTCGGAAAATCCCAGGCTGCACTGTGGAAGGAAGAGGTGGGGCTCTTGCGCAAGCAGTCGGCAGCTGCGGAGCTGAAGCAACAGGGATGCGAGACCCTCTTGCAAGAGGCTGCTTGCGCAATCCCCACACCCCAGCTCTGCAAAAAGGTAAGCTGCAGAAAGGGCCATGCTGATGACCTTGGTTCCTTATTATAGCCATTGTCACTGAACAGGATCTGATTTGACTCTCTAATGAATAGTGTTTTTTACCTTTTCTCTTAAAACCTCATGTATTGTTCTAATTCCACTGAGAGGAAAGTAATTGAAAAGCTTCCACTGCTCATTGCATTCCCAAACAAACAGTAAAGGCATTGTCCTGATGTGTTATCATAATGAACAGTGAAGCAGAACAAATATCATGGGCAGGCATTCCAGGAGAGAAGCATTTGGCAGGTAGATCTCAATATAATGCTAACTTGGCCTTCTCAATCAACAGCGAAGCACTCCTGCATTTCATGGGTGAGGGACTTATTCCTGCAGGCTATCTTCAGTGTGTAGTCAAATTACTGTTCAGAGATTATTCTTTTCCCTGTAATGTGAGTGAACTCCCATTTCTTATGAACTGCCACTTTGGGTAGTTACAAGCAATCCTTCAAGTGCTGTGGAATGCTGTAGATGTAGCATATCTTGATTTCAGCAAGGCCTTTGACAAAGTCCCCCCTTGATATTCTTGCAAACAAACTAAAGAAATGTGGGCTAGACTGTTGGAAGTGGCAACCTTTGCATGCTTAATTAACGGGCTAGTTAGTTTGCATGTTTACTGTAGGAATAGAGAGATTGCCTAGAGTAAACTTCCTGTTTGTTTTGGTCAACACCTCTTCCTCCAGCACATAAACATTCTTTGTTCTTAAAAGGTTCTCTTGCCATTTACACCTCTCTCTTTTTGTCTTCGTCTTTTGTCCTGAAAGCATGCTCTGAGATCTTCTAACAGGGATTATTTTCAGCAAGCATGTGACTGCTTAATTTCTTCTTACTTTCTTCAAGAATTGAACCTGTGTAGACTATGCACAAGATTTTGTGAGTAAACTTTTCATATTTTTTTGTTATTATTTTTTATTAAAAACAACAGATACTTGTATTTAGATAACTAGTAATAATTATATCTTTCACAATTTCATAAAATACCATTAAATTTAGAATAATATTTCACAGAGTGATATAGTATAAATAGGAAACTCAGCATTCTTTAAAACCCATATAATTTATAATCCACATAAAAAATTACTTTTAACATTACATCTCATTTACCTACGCTGAATATTATTGTAATTTTATCAGATCTTGAAATGTTCCTCTGTTACGATCCCCTAACTATATTCTAAATGTACATTATCAACTTCTGACAGTCTCTTGTATGGTTTATAATTGACAGCTTAAATGTTTCTTCTACTTCTGTAATTAACAATGATGGTTTGCCTGCATCTAAAATAAGAAAAAAAACTTTTTTAAAAAAAGTTATTGTCCTTACCTACTTATCACTTGTCTTATGGTTATCTTTTCCCTTACTTCATTATATCATTTCTTCATTACATCATTACATCATCATATCATTCTTTTCCATTACATACATTGTCTCTTAATTTTTCCAGGCTTACTTTTCTCAACAATCATGAAATATCAGTACCTAGTTTTTGTATCAAGTATTCTTTAACTGGAAACCATTCTCTGTCATTTTTCCCTTGTAGATTTCCCCTTAATGCTAGAGTTAGTTTATTTAGTTTATCTAATTCTGAAAATCCCATAAGTTTGGTTAACAATTCTTCCACTTCTGGGATAGACCTGTTCTTCCAATATCTAGCATATACAATTCTGGCCGCCGGAACCATATAAAGTATTACCCTCCAGTACTTAAACTTTTCATATTTTTAACCAAACTGTTTGTGTTTATTTTGAGCTAGATTAAGTGTGTCTAGGACGGGTATGATAAAGTGCGACTGGTAATTTGTTCAATTTCTGCCTGTGCATTACAAAATACTCTACTGATTGGGAGACTTATTACTAAAACTCTCTCAATTCCCCAACATAGACAAGGCTATCATTAGGTAGATTTGTAACTAGTTGACCAACTGAACCCAATGGCTCCTTTTCATCCTGGAGAGAAGTTGTAGTCACAAACTTCCAATTAATAATTAGTCAATAACACTTGGATCATAACAAAAGTGTTCTTTATTTCATTTGTGCAAGCAGGAGGATAGCTGTGTTCATGCACCCGAGACAAACCACTCCAAAGAAATGGCTGCATGTAGGCAGCTATATGCCCTGCTAAGCATGGCTACAGAAGCAGAAAATGCGAGTTCTTTGGCTAATCCAAATACATACATGTAGGAACTATGTCATGAATACATTATTATGTCAGCATTCAAGGATTGCACATGTCCATATAGGTGGTCCCAAATTATAATACCAGATCCCACCTTGGGAGTGTTTAAGTTAATCTTACAATGAAGCTGAATTAATCTGTAGGTCACTAAAGTTCATGGTTAGCTGCTCCACCTTTCCTCAATCCAGTTTAGGCTGACTCTCTCAATTATAATGTTTCAAGATGACCAGACACAGATAGTTTCTTACACCTGCATTTTAGTCAGCTTCTACAGACTTCCATTGTTCCAGTTTCAAGATGTAACTTTTATCAGCGTCTGCATTCCAAGGAGAATGGCAGAATTCCCAGAACAAGAGCAAACGATGGGACCTTCATTACTATCAAGCTGAATTTAGCACAAGTTTAAAAAAAGTATTTGACTGCATTACCTATCATACTTGAACTACAACTTAACCAATTTCCCCTCACAAAGTCCATATTTTTATTTCACACCATCAACATGACTAGTGGAGTGATAATAATAATGTTTATTTATAACAGCCTTTACACCAAAGGTGCCATGGGTTCTGTCCTGAACCGAGTGCTATTCAACATCTTTATCAATGGCTTGGGTGAGGGATTAGAGGGCATGCTTATCAAACTTGCTGATGACACCAAATTAGGAGGGGTAGTCAAGATAACAGAGGGCAGGATCAGAATTCAAAATGGCGTTAACAGATTAGGAAGATGGACCAAAACTAACAAAATGAATTTCAACAGGGAGAAATGTAAGGTACTCCACTTAGGCAGAAAGAATTAAATGCACAACCATAGGACGGGTAACAGCTGGCTTGACCACAGTACATGTGAAAGGGACCTAGAAATCTTAGTAGACTACAAGCTGAAAATGAGTCAACAGTGTTATGCAGCAACTAAAAAAAGCCAATGTGATTCTAGGAACAACAGAATCTTGCCCTTCCTGGTAGATTCAAGCCAAAGTAAACTAGATAGCCTCCCCCAGCTTGTCCATTGTTCCTCATTAACAATTTTTGCCCATCAGGACCACATTCTGATGTTATTTGGTTTCATATGTCCAGGTAGTGATTTGTGAATGTTGGAGGGTATGGTTATGTAAAGGAGCCAGTGTAGTGCAGTGGTTTGAGCATTGGACCACAACTCTGGAGACCAGGACTCAAATCCCCCTTCAATGTGGAAACCCATTGGGTGATCTTGAGCAAGTCACATGTTCTCAGCCCTAGAGGAAGGCCAAAGCAAATCTCCTCTGAACAAATCTTGCCAAGAAACCCCCATGATAGGTTTGCCTTAGGATTGCTGTAAGACGGAAACTACCTGATAACACAAAACAACAATATGGTTGTGTAACAGGTACAGATTTACACTAAAAATTAGGGTCTGATCCACTGTACTTTTAACTGTCCTCTACAGAAAAATACTCTCACACATGAACATACACATATGTAATCTGCGATAATTTTCTTAATCATTTTTTGTTTTTGTTTTTGCACTCTTTTTATGTGGAGCGGTTAGCCTAAACCTGTTTCAGACTTGTTTGATTTTTGTGCCTCCTCAACTGTCATCCAGCTGCCATTCCACCAAATGAAAAATCTCATAATGTTAGAATTTTCTGACTGATTTTTCATTTTCCTTTTGTCTTCCCATCTTTCTTTTTTCCCTTATGTGTCATGTCCTTTTTAGATTGTGACCTTGAGGGCAAGGACTGTCTTTGCTTTAGTTCAATGATATGTAACCCATTCCAAGAACCTTTCTAACAACAGAGTAGGTGATGAATAGATAAATATGAACCCAGCCAAAGCAGTGGAGATTGCTGTGGTCATTTGGTGCTGCTGTTGTTGTTCCCCTTTATTTGTACAGCTTTATTAACATACATGATATTTTACAAGTAAAATAACAATTAAAAACCCAACCATCTCTGTCAAAGACATACAATTTAAAATATATATACACAAACGCATAGGAGCAGGATGGAGTAGTACAAATATAAAACTATGCAATACAAATGTAAGACAAATTATCCAGATAGAATGCCAAAGAACCAATATAATATAAAGGAAATTGACAAATGCACATAATCAAAATATAAGAGAAGATAAAACAATATTAAAATATAGATATCTCCACTATTTTGTCATTCCTGTGAAAATACCTAGGAATGTTTTAAAAGAAAGTTCATCTTGCCCCTGTTTGTTTTAAAGAAATCGGCTATTAAATGAAAATTAAACAGTCATTAAAATAATCACTTCCACATAGTAGTATGAATATTTTCTCAGGGAAAGAATAAGAGCTTAGTAGTTCTTTCACGCATGTGGAATTGCATGCAAGCTGCAATCATATGTGCAGAATCGGGCTTATAACAATGTAAATTATAACAACGTAAATCTTTTAATTTGTATTTTTTTTAATTTTTTATTTATTTATTTATTTATTTTTGTCTCACACAAATGTAAAATTTCAAAGATTTAACTGCCATCACTGGGTGAAATAACAAGAGTGTTTGCACACTTTTTCAATATGTTGTTGCACTTCTTAACCTTTTTTGTGTGAAAAAAAAATTTGCACAAAAACATCATTTTGGGGGGAAATACTACAGTTATGCACAAATCACTCTATGTTTTTGTATTCACAGAAGACATGTTTGGGAAAAAATATTTTGTTCTTTGCTCAGATTAAGGTTTTGCAAAAAGTTCTGTACAAAAAAATGGGAATGGGTATGATATTCTCATTCTTTTTGTTATTATATTATATTATATCCTGCTCTTTTCCCAGTGTTTTATTATCATTGTTCTATTAAATGTTTTTTAACTGTTTTAAATGGGTGCTGTTTTTAATAGGATAGTTTATTTAATGTTTTGTAAGTGATGATATTTTTAAGCTGGGTGGTTGTATTTTTATTTTATGTTGTAAGCCAATGTGGGTCCCATGCTGGCAGGATAGAAATAAAGTAAAATAAAATAAAATATATGCAACACCCCTCATAACATGCTATTTCACTGGAGACTACGAAATGTGTCATTATTCTTTACATCTCTACTGCTTTCAATCAAAGGAGCCTCTTAGGCCAAACTTCTAATGTTGTACAACCTCCCACACCTGTTGTCAGCATTCACACATGAGGTATTGACATCTCCCTAGGAGAACCTACACGAGGACACTTGAATGCATATAGGCACCACGTGTGGTTTACATTTACATCCATTCATTCCTGGCATGAATAGGTCCCATTGGAAAACTATTGGGAGCAGAGAACAATATCAGGATAAGATCAAGAGAGCAAGCCTTGTTTCTGTTCCACACTGGTAGCCATGGATATGGATATGAATTTCTTAACATAATTAGAACCTAAATATAACTGAAAATGTAATACAGTATATTCCGTACCAGGGTGGCTTTCCCAGTGTCGGTGGATTACAACCCCTATCAGTCCTAGACAGTATAATAAATGGTGAGAAATGATGAGAGAGGTTGAGCTTTCTACATGTTGGGTGCTTAGATACAAAAGACAGCCCATAGAACAACACTGTACCTGAACATTCAGGAAGCACTTCTGATCTTTCTTTATTCTGTATTCTGTATTCTTGAACTTGCCTCTCATGGAAATAGAAATTTACTTGGTTAGCTTTTGGAAGTCATTTGGATACATTGCACTGTGCTTGTGTGACAACCTTTAACTACAAACACACAAGTGTGACAATAAGAGCATTTTGGCAATGGAACCAATTGCCTGGAGAGGTGGTGGGACCTCTTCTTCTGGACATCTTCAAAAAGAAGCTGGACAGCTGCCTGTTGGGAATGTTTTAACTGGAGATCCTACACAGAGCAGGAGGTTGCACTCAGTGGCCCATGAGGCCCCTTCCAACACTATGAATCTCTGATTCTTTGTGGTTGCAGTGGTGGCAGCAAAACTGAACCTCCCTTCTTCAAAATGGCTTGGCATAAGGATCACAATTTTCCAAACCATTGGGAAAGGACATGATTTCTTCTAATCCAGTTTGAATTAAATTGGTTCCCTTCTCCAGCATCCATGATCTTGCAAACTCAATTTGGCATGGTTATGTAGCTACAGGGAGGAATAAAATAGGGACCTTGCCCCCAATAAGAATTCTGCCCCTTTTCTCCAGTCCCACAAATTTCTAGCATTGCAGAGAATGAAACTTTGAAAACTGTTCACACCTAGAACTCTTAAATTTGCCATCTTCATATTTCCAAATTTGCTGTCTTCACATCGCTACCTCTTTTCTTGTGATGCCAAAATTAAAGGCTTGACTGATATTTTAAGTTATTATAATGCTAGAAATTTGGGGACTGAATTAAAAAAAATCATTTGGAAAGCAGAATTCTTGTTTAGGGTGACAATGCCTTGCTTTTGCCTCTCCACAAGTATGCCCCTGCTTCCACCCACCACGATCTTTCTTTTCCCACCATGCCGACATCAAAATCATCTCCCACGGCTATGGAACTACATGCACATTTAATTCCTCTTTCCTGTCAATGTGGAAGCAAGGGGGAGGAGAGGGAGATGGCCTCTCCCCACCTCCATAGCTTCAACTGCCAGTGCTGCTGGTGCAGCTATCTTTCTGGCAGACGGGCTGTGAAAATGATCCTTGGTGTTATCCTGCTTGCTTGGGGCTCCCTTGGGGGGGGGGTCCTAAAGGCTGTCAAAATCATCTCTTGTGGGGAAAATTAGCTCTGAGCCCTACTTTAGCAATGCAAAGAGGGCAGGGTAATTAAGGATCTTTTAACCCAATGTTTACGGGGTCAGGCCCAGTCAGAAATCACACAAACTGTTCAAATTTAAGTATTTTATTGGCATAGATGTTAAAATCCATACAATCACTCAGCTGCACTCGCTCCAACAAGCATACAAGACTATAGAAATTTAGAAAGAGGTGAAAATTTAGAGAGAGAGAGAGACATAAGGGTTTTGGGTTAATACTGTACCAATCCAGAAGTCTTCAGGTGGGAGAAAACGATCTCAGCCACGCCTTTTGAGGCTGAGGGGAGCTTACCAGCTTCATGGTTTGCAGATCTGGGAGAACTCCGAAAAAGAATGAGAAAAAGGGCCTAGTTATAGAGCTGACCCATGTCCTGTGGAACAGATGGCTGCATTTTTATGAAGATGGATTTCAGCTTTGTAGTTCAAAGAAAATACAGTCAAACATCCTTGTAGTTTCCTGCAAGATGAGTATCTCATTTGGGAAGCATACCTCAAGGTGTCACATTCCAGGCTGTTTGCGTTGTTTATTTGTTCCCAGAGACTTATTGTCTCCTGATCACTGCTGAAAATCCATTCCAGTGGCCTGTGAGCCATTTGCAAGATTCACCTAGGATGTGTGACAGGCTACTCTTCTGATCTATCTCCATAGCTTTACTGCCTACGTGTCCGTCCAGTATATCTCTATGGCTCACTATGTTTGATATAAAATAATTAGGACCCTCAGGACATAGTTTCTAGCTGGGTTAGGGGACTTACATTGCTCTCAGTACCAACAGAGGCATGTTTGGTGAGGACACGAGAAAGGGCCTTCTCAGTGGTTGCTCCCAAGCTGTGGAACTCCCACTCACAGGATGCATATTTGCCCCCATCCTCTTTCCACCAACAAAAGTGGTTGTTGATACTGCTGCTGCTGTTAGGAAAGGTTTGAGTCCTTATTGTGATAACTGAAGCCCTTGTCAGAGCTGCTGATGACGAGCAGCAGCTGTTGGTCCCCTGTGGCTCTGGCTGAAGATGAGTCCTGCAGCTCAAGAGCTCCCCCTGCTGCCATGGACCAAGCAGGCGTGGACGTCCCTCTGCCTGCTCCTTTAGAGCAACAGGGATCCGATTCTGAAGAGGCTCTGGAGCCTGGTTCAATAAGCCCCCAATCAAGGCAGAGACTCAAGAGGGCTGTGCAAAGGGAGGCTTCCTTGGCTAAGTTTAAGAAGCGGTGACTGGACACACCTGTGCCTGGGGTATCTAACTGCCTGCCTGGAAGCCTCCCTTTGCTTGGGGCAAACTTCTTACAAGCTCTCCTCTTGCCTGTACCTTGCTCCCAGCACCCGGTTCCTGATAGCTTGAATTGATCTTGACCCTTGGCTTTGGAACTCTGACTACGGCTTTGCTTGGCATTCTGGTAAATGAACTTCCTTGAGCAAGTGCTTGCTTGTCTCCTCCTGGCTAGACTTTGCTGGCTCTCCCACTCTTTTCTCTGGGCTGGCTCGCCGCCCAGGTCTCTGACCTTGACACTTATCCAGCTGCTTCAGAAGTGTTTTTATTCTCCCTTCTGTTATGCTCTCATATTAAAAGCTTTCAAACTTTTTAAAAGATAATCCTGTTTTAATAAGAATTTAGTTTTTTTAATGTTTGGATTGGCTTTTACCTATATTTTGTTTTAACCTACATTGTAAACTGCCTTTGATTTTGTATGGAAAAAATATGGGATACACAATAATCTAATATATAAAAGTCAAAGTTTGTTTGTCTGTGTCAGGTGAAGACCTCATACAATTGGCTGCGTAAGAAGATTCTATGGAATCCTGGGGTTTGTAGTTTAGGGGGGGGAGCTTTAGAATTCTCAGCCAGAGATGTCTTGGGCCTCAGTCAATGTGTCTGTCCTGAATAGGCCAGATGCTATGGAGACGAGGCCTAACAGCAAGAAGGAGGGCAGTGTATTCCCTCAGAAAACCAACCTGTGTATGTTAATAACTCAGAAAATAGATTGGATCGGGGAATATGGGGAAAAATTACAGGTACTGGACAAGACAGTTTGGGGAATTAGAGACACAGGATCTCAAATCTTTCTAACAAGTATTACCTATGAAAAAATAAAATCTGGGGCAATGCCAGATATATACGCTAGTATAAAATATTTCCTGGAATTCTCAACGTATCTCATATGTGCTGACAACACTGCACTTCCCCATCCTCTAACATTTCACAGGTGAAACCTTAGACAAATATGGCCAAGCAACATCAGAATGTGGCTAAGATGGCAAAAGCTATTAAGGAGAAAGGACGCACAAGGTAGGAGGAGCTGCAATGGCTTGTTTTTGTCACAGCCTACTGGGAAGGGCAAAATTCTGCTTCTCCTCTCCAATCACTCCTGATGAGTTAATTGAGTGCAAATAGCTTTTGCACTTTGACATCAGCCTGCAGCCATTTAGGTAAGCTGAGGACAAAGGGGGAAAGTGGGAGGAGAAGAGAAAAAAATGAGACATTTTAAAAACATCTGAAAAAATGAGACAACAAAGAATTAATTAAGACTGTCCCTGCCACACCAGGAGAGTTGGAGGGTGTGTATTCCTCAGAACTACTGGGGCTTTTAGCTCACTGCTCTAGAAGCACCAAGTATCACAGAGAAGAAAGGATAGAGACCTTCCCTCCTGCCACCACAGAAGGAAGAACAAATAAACAGATAGGTGTTAAGCTCATGGCTGTAAGGGAAAGTTAAAGGTTTCTGGCTATTGAGAAAGAGAGATGAGACCTGGCTAAATATAGTTTGGTTCAGAACAGATCCTTTGGTTCCTCACAGAAGGAAACTGTCTCTGTGCTACAGAGATTGTGAAAGCTCATATAATTAGCTTTTAACTAGCAAAAGTATTTTGAAAAATGTTATTTTTGAAGGGCTGGTTGACATTAGCCAATAACCCCACAGGAGATGTGTGGGACTGCTGCTGAGCTCACTGCCAGAAGCTGCTAACATGGAGGCACTGTTAGCGTGTTCCAATGTCTTCAGCAGGAGCTGACAGCCTGATATATATGATGGCAGCAGTTCAGAAAAGGGCTGCCCACAAATCACAGCAACACAGTCCCCGCCTCTACAATTGGCAGCTCCATGGGAACTAAGACACTTGCAGGAGCATTGTCAGAGTGTGAGGGCCATGTCTGATATTTTGGTACATGCTTTTTATAAGTCTAGTGGAGAAGGGAATGTAATATAGTAAAAATCTTTTTGCAAAGAAACCCTATTCCCAGATTATCTGGGAGGCAGGGAAAACGCATTTATTACTGTTTGTTCATTTGCGTATTTCTGTTTAAAATATATAGACCCCCTTTCTTTCTCAGAAGATCTCATGTGATAATTTTTGAAACTTTTACAAAGGCGTATTAGGTACAAAAATCATTTAGAGCCAAACTGTTGAGAGAAAATTCAATATCAGAAGGGCCCCTACCTGTGAGTGAAGGCCTATCTAGTTTCACTTCCTGTTTCCCACAGTGTATTACCCCAAAACATGGGTGACTCAGGGATTCACCTGTGATGCCAGTGCCTCCATGAAATGGTGGGGAATGTTAGCTCAAAGAGGAGGCCTGCAAAAGGAGAGTAACCTTATAAGATCTTTTACACCTATGTCTACCAGTTTGCTCAGGGAAGAACCAGCCAAAGATCCAAAAGTAAGTTTATCTGTTATATTGAAGGAATTGCAATCATACACACAATATCCAAGCAGTCAAACAATCACACAAGGCTAACTGAAGGCAAAGAGAGGAAAATTTTGGATAGAGCGATTTTTAGGGCTAAGTGGGTGATATTTACCACTCCAGCAGAGCAGCAAAAAGGCAATGTGGCTTAGACACAGGTCTAAGGACTGTACACAAATGGGAATCGGCATGACAGAGTGACAACCAGCAACCAGTCTACTGTGAGTTTGCTGGCCAAAAACTGGGGGCTTAAATACTCTTTTTCTGCCTGGCGGGCAAAAGTCCTAAGGCCTCTCTGGCAAACAATGGCATCTGGAGAGTGGACAAAGGGCTAATGGTAGCCTTGATAGCAATATAATTATTGAACAGGTGTGGAGACAGAAGGGAAGTTTGCTTTGTCAAAAAGAGAGGAACTAACATGATCAGCTGTCCTGTTGGAACATCTTGAATGTTATTGTCTCTTAAAGTTTGAGTCATCGGAGGCTAACTATAAGTCCATTATCACTGGAGTTTCCTGGTGATTTCTTGATTATGACCTGGCTACACCTTGAGGTCTCTTCTGTCCCAACTTTGCAATGCATGTGTGCGGTCAGTTTTGCCTCTTAACCAGTACGACCATGCAACCATAGCAGGATATAATTTATATTTATGCAAATGAATATATTTTGCCAATGAAACTGTATCAAAATGTGGGGTGTACAGCCTACTAACAAGTGGCCAACTGAAAGCCTATGAAAAACACACAAGCAAGTCAATAAGGGCATCAGTATCCTTGTGTAGTGTGAACAAAAACATTAGAGATAAAAAGAGAGAGATTATAGATGGACAGACAGACAGACAGACTTCTTTCACAGACTGAAGATCTTGCCCAAATGTTAAGAAAAGTTAGCAGAATACAGACTTGCATAAAGGCAGTGCAAGTGTATAATCAAACAGGCAAAAAAGGATTTTAAGGAAGGTATTGCTAATAAGCATCAATATCGACCCTTTGAAATACATCATCAGGAATGGGCAGTCAGATCAAGACGTAGCTGGAACTTTGAATAGCAATGAAATTAAAGGGGTTCTGAAGGAGGAGGAGATTACAACAAATCTGAGTGTGTGTGTGTGTGTGTGTTTAAAAGGATATGTCTGCAGTCCTGAAGATATAAGGGAAATAGTCATATCTGAACTAAAGTCAGCAGGAATGGAAGGTGAGGTGCTAGGGTAAATAGCAAGGACAATAAGACGTTCAAGATCTCATTGACAAATTACAATCAGTTTACTGGCTCTCCATGGTATCCACCCAAGAGTTCTTAAAGAACTCAAAAGTGAGGTTGCTGATCTTCTAAAATGTGTAAGATTTCCCTAAGGCCAGCTTTTGTAACAACCAGTTGAAGAATGTGCAATATAATATTACTTTTTAAAAGGAATCTAGTGGTGATCTGGAGTATTATACGCCAGCCAGCTTATTTCAAATAAATTGGTGAAAAGTTTTATGAAGACTAAAATTGTTCAGGATGTAAAAGAATAAGTCTGGTTAAAAACGAATCAACGTGACTTCTGCAAAGGTGAGTCCAGTCTCCCTAATCTTTTAGACTTCTTTGTATTTCTCAGTAAACACGTAGGCAATATTTGGGACAAATTGTCTGCCTGAACTTCTAAAAGGCTTTCAACAAAATCCATCACCAAAGACACCCAAGCAAACTGAGCAGTCACGGGATAAGAGAAGAAATCCCTTATAGATTGAAAAGTGGTTAAAAAAAACAAAAAAACAAAAACAGGAAACAGAAAATAGGAATAAATGGTCGTTTCTTGTAATGGAGGGATGTGACCAGTGCCTCCAAGATCTTTCTTGAGACCAGTGCTTTTTAATTATGTTAGAGATGAGTGGTACAATGACCAAGTTTTCCAAAGATTCTAAGTTCTTTAGAAGAATGATAATCAAAATGTGTTGCATGAATCTTTCCAAAAGGACCTTGCTAAACTGGGAAATGGGCAGGGAAATGATGAAAGAGATTCAATGTAAGTGAGTGTGCAGTGATATATATTGGGGTAAAACAGGGATGGGTAAAATGAGTCCCCTAGTCTCCATGGAACCCCCAAAGAGAATTGTGATCCCCAGGGGCATCCAGGGGTCAAAAATGCCCCCAAATGCCCTCTAGAGGGCAGAGGGCATTTTGCCACATTTTTTGCTCCCCAGAGCCATTATAGGCCCAGGAGATAACTATCTTTAAAACAGGAATTAACTTCTGCTCACATCCTGTTGTAGAAAAGGCCTTTTCTGGACCTAAAATGGCCAGGGGGACCTTAAAAACATGGGGGAAATGCTCCCCATATGCTCTGGAGGACAGAAAATTTTGAATGTTTTTTTTTTCTGTGAAGGGGTGCAGTAGGAAGCTGCAGCCCTCCAAGATCTCTTGGGAGGCTAATGAGTTGCCCACCCCTTGGATGAAAAGATCACAGCTTCATGAACATACACTAAGCATGGAAAGAATTTCAGATTTGTGGTAGGGAGCTCAATGAAAATTTTGATCGAGTATGTAGTGTGGCAAAGAAAGGCAAATTCCATGATGGGCATAATTATACAAGGAACTGAAAATAATACTGCTGGTCTCATACTGCCCTTATACGAATCCTGGTGCAAATATATCATCAACATTTTTGCAATTTTAGTCAGCACACCTTGAAGAGGATACTCTACAGCTAGGAAAGTACAACTGCCCTTTGAAGGGCTATTTATGTTGGGGAATTGAGAGATTTTTGGTAATGAGACTCTCAATCAGCAGAGTATCTTAGTAATTGCACAAAAACGGAAGTTGAACAGATTACCAGTCCCACTTCTATCACTCCACCCCAAACACACTTAACCTAGCTCAAAATAAACACAAGAAACAATTTGGTTAAAAATATAAAAGAATTTACTCACAAAATCTTGTGCATAGTCTACACAGGTTCAATTGGTGAAGAAGGTAGGAAGAAAATTAAGCACTCACATGCTTGCTGAAAACAATCCCTGTTAGGAGATCTCAGGGCATGCTTTCAGGACAAAAGGCAAAGACAAAAGGAAGGAGTAAATGGCAAGAGAACCTTTCTAAGACCAAAGAATGTGTACATGCTGGAGGAAAAGGTGTTGACTAAAACAAACAGGAAGTTTTCTCTAGGCTATCTCTCTATGCCTACAATAAACATGAAAACAAACTAGCCAGTTAATTAAGCATGCAAAGGTTGCCATTCCCAACAATGTAGCCTTTCTGCAGGATGCTCTCATCCCAGCATAGGGAGAGAGAGGAGCAGGACTGCAATAATACCTCCTCAAGATGTGGTCACAGTCCCGTCCTTTTCCTGTCGCCAACCAGAATGATAGTGGGGTAAATCATTGACGGGCTTTCCCCATCAATGACCCTCAATCACACAATGCTCCCACACTTACATGCCCTGCAGGAAGCACTTCTTGCTCCAGCACAGCGTGGGAAAGTGCCTGGCTATGCTGCAGAAGGAAGAGGCATGTCCCTCACACTTCAGTCCATGCAGAGGCAGTCTGGTGTGTAGGGGAGCTTTCCTGTTGTTCCCCGTTCCTTGCAGGGGTGTTGCCATGGTTGCGATCGAAGGACGGCACAAGAAGGTAAGGTGCAGAAAGGGCCAAAGCTGATAAAAAAGGAGATATCATGGAAAGTACAATAAAAGTGTCTTAAAATTATGCATGGCATGAAAAATATAGAAAAAAGCTTTCCACTCCCTCTCATGATCCAAAAACTTAGGGTTATCTGCAGAAGCTAAATGGTGGGAGATTCAGAACAGATATAAAGAAGTAGTTCTTCACAGTGGATACTGGATAGTTTGCAACTGTGGAACTCACTGACACAAGATGCCTTTATGACTGCCAACTAAGATGTCTTTAAAGAGGATTGGATAAACTTACCATGGGTGGGACTATCATTGCCTATTAATCAAAACAGATGTTATGTCACCTCCAGTTGTATACGTGGGACTGTGGCCCTTTCTGCAACTCACCTTTTTGCAGAGCTGGAGTGCAGGGATCACACGAGCAGCCTCTTCTGAGAGTCTCTCGCATCAAAGTTCCTTCAGCTCCGCAGCTGCTGCCTGCTCACGCAAGAGCCTCTCCTCTTCCTTCTGCAGTGCAGCCTGGGATTTTCCGAGGCTCCGCTGGGGCAGGAAGCAGGAGCGCCACAGCTCCGGAGCTCCGCACGCATGGCAAATGCACATGGGGCCCTGGAGTGATGCACGATTGTGCACCGTTTTTGGCTTACAGACAAAAATGAAATAGTGCACGGTCGATGCTTGTCAGCCCCTGAAGCGTCATACGACTGCTAGTGCATCATGTGGACTGCTCCTCGCAGATGCGCGACACTCCAGGGGCCCTTTTGCATGGCAAATGCTGTGCGAAAAGGGCCTGTGTCTCTGTTGCCCACAAGTGTGAGATGGATGGCACAGTTGCACTCAGTTCCTGCTGGTCTTTGGACTAGATAGTCCTTTAGTCTGACCCAGCAATATTCTTCTAATATTCTTACATATCCAACTTTACATGGTATTTTTACATCTTTACTGTATTTTCTTTTTTTAAACAATGTTTTTGACACAAACAGTGGCTACTTTATCGGTCACTTTCTTCCCTGCAAAGCTGTCTCAATTGTTCTCCATCTAGCTCCCCTCACCATTAGGTAAGGCTCACAGAGCATAAAGGGTTTCACATTGGGTAAAGTTCAAAAATTGGAGTTTTTGTTACAGAATGTGGAATGCCCCAGAGAATCTTGCTAGAGCTGAGATTCTTTCAGCAGTAGCCAAAGACGTGTTATTTGTTCAGGCATGCCAGCATGTTTTATTAGTGTATTTCATGTTTATTTTATAGTTTTGTTGGAATCTAATTGTTTTTCTTGTAGTTTAAGTACTTGGTCTCAGGCCTTTCTCTACAAGTTTGACATGAAAAGGGGGTTGTAAGTGCTGTATTATTTTAATGGCATTGTTTATTGTTTTAAAAATCTTTTGGAGTTCCTTAGTTCATAAATTCAAAATACCTCAGTAGCTTAGGCTAAAGAGGGCCATTTTAAACATTTTCGATGATACTGGATTTAGCTCTGGTGTAAGTTGTTCAATTTCTCCAAAATTCTTTGTATATTTCACTTGAGAAGGAAAAAAATCTCCTTGAATTTTACTCCAGCTAATTGCTATAGGAATATAATGTTGTTGTTATTATTGTATGTGCCTTCAAGTCATTTGTGACTTCTGGCAACCCCAATGTGAACCTATCCCTGGGTTTTCTGGGGCTGAGAGTGTGTGACACAACCAAAGTCACTCACTGGGTTTCCATAGCCAAGCAGGGAATCGAACACTGGTTTCTAGGTTTCTAGTACAATGCTCAAATCACTACACCACACTGGCTCAGGAATATATCAAATTCTAGGAAATATTGGTAAATGTCCAGAAACTCTACTATTTGAATGATCTCTCTTAACTTTCCTTGGATGTTTCACTTGAGGAATCACCTCCAAATTGCCTTCATGCTTGAGAATGAAATTTCAGTGGGACTTCTAATACAGAATGCATTTGAGAAAAAAAAGAGAATTCCCATGTCTCTGCATCCAACTTTTGGAAATCTTCCATATTAATATTCTGCACAGGAAGTACTAAGTCATAGATCATCTGAAATAATGATAACAATTAAATTGTCAATACCACTGACTGGAGTCAAAAAGCATCCTCAAATTGCTTCATAATTCAGAATGAGTACTTCATTATCAATGGGAGATCAGTGGCAGGGTTCAATATTATAACGTACCAGTATCATAACAAACGCAATGCCAGCACCATCTCTGGAAGTACATAAAAGTCTGCTCAGTTTGGAAACAGTAATTCAATTAATTGCCCAGATTAACTGCCAGTGAAGTCAGTGATCATTTTGTTGCATTACTTTTAAGCTAGAGTTAAAAACCATAATTTTTTTCTTCAAATCTTTGTGCTGTACAAAAGCATTCAGGCAGATGTTCCAAAGGGTGCCTCCTGAAATGGAATTTCTAGAATGTGACCAGGGAAAATAACGGTCCCAGTCAGGGATGGGCACTAGAGGGAGTAGAAGGCATTCCTCTCTTGGTCTGTCTAATGGGTTCCATTGGTTTATCTCAGCACAGCAGAAATGACATAACAACCGTTCCTGCTGCCATTGTGGCTGTTTTTCTTTTCCAGGGGTGAGGGAGCTCTTGGGGGGTAGTGAAGCAAATTGACACTTTTGCAAGTGGCTTAGAAAATCAATCCATTTTTAAAAAATGGGAGTGGAGTTTTGGGAGGCTTCTAAGGGGGATTCAGGAGTTGCAATTGGGAGTCCCAAGGGTAGCATGCAACCTTCAGACCACACTTTGCCCACCCCTAGTCTTATTGTTAGTCCCAAATAGATAGAGTCATTGAATTGGATCTGTTTTACTTATATGTTCATTCACCATTCAGCGGCTGATTGAATTGGACTCTTCTAATTAGGACTAAGCAACAGGATTCCAGTGAACGTAGAAAGGCTGGAATGGTAACCCTCGTGTTCATAATTTTCAATCAAAAAGGTGAAATGTTTATAGATTATTGTAGGTCTTCAAAAACATATTGGACTTCAAGAACCTGGTCAAAAGGAAATTCCCTATGACTCCATGAAACGAAGTAGTAGTTTGAAACTTTGGCGTATGTCTTAGCTTTAACTGAAGCATATAAAGTTTAACATAGTGGGAGATTCACTAAAAAGCTGTTTACTTACAAAGAAAAGGATATTTTTTCCCAAAAAGGAGGAGAACAAGTAAGTGCAGCTAAGAACTTGAAATAAGTATTCATATCCTTTTCCTTACACAAGCATTGATGGTTTTACCACCTCTGTGCTATCTGTAGGAGACCAGTAGTAACTATTTGCTTCCTCAGTCGGTCTAGAAGTGAAAACTGTGAACTTATTTTTATGAAGTGAAATATTTCATTCAGCACTTCAATTTATTTGTATGCTTCTTTCCCCAAAAATGATGACCACAGTGGTTTATAATACATCAAATGAGCAATACGTAACCATTTGAAATATCACCTAATATAGACAATTTTACATATAAATAATATAATAAATTTGATCAATAAATCTCAATGCAAATAAAGCCACCATACAAAATGATGTGAATAATCATCTAAAACCAATCTGGAAAGAGAATAATGCGAAAACACAAAAAATACAAGCTCAGACAGATACCTGCAAAATACACAGTATTCAAGGTGAAATAAACTCTCATTTGACTAGGAAAAGGCAGTATGGTGGCTTCCAACATTAAGCTATACATGTTGACAAGCATCTCTATTTCACCCTTGACAGTCATTATCCCAGGTAGGTGTCTTTTTACTAAATGCCTTCTCCATTTCTCATTTGGGAAGGGACAGACTACCAGTCTTAATACAGACTCTGGTCTTAGAACAATCTTTGGCAGTTGTAGATGCCCATGTTTTTTTAAATGATATTCCTGTGACATAGTATTTAAACTGTCGGTCAATGTTGTTATATCCTGAGTGCTTTTACTGTTGCAAAAAGACTTATACTCCAAGGCTGAAAAAAATAAACATTTGCCTATGCTTCAATAGAGCATCTTACTGCTTTGGGCATATATAAACGTGTACTTTATAGACCTCAACTTCAAGAAAATGTATTTCTGGAAATATGGTCAGCTTATATCAATGTACATGACTAGACCTAGTTTATATCTTCGGTACTTCCCCTTCTCTTTTCTTTGTTGCTTTTTTTCCCCTCTCTTTCATTCTTTTCTGTTTCTTCTCTTTGTAATAACACTTTAAAAATCCTATTTAGAAAAAAATAAACTATCAGACCTCCAAACTCCACATCCATTTTATGTTATCCCATCTCTCTCCATCCAATTCATCTTCCAGTACTTTATTTGAAGCATTTCTATGCTAATGATCACTTACCAAGCTTAAGGGTTGTAGCTCAGTTTGAGAGACTGGCCAGCATTCTGTTAGGAATATGTACACATGTACATTAACTATACACATATATATGTTTATTTTTGGTCATTTACATCAGTTGGTATTTGCTTCCTCCCTCCACAGTTACCAAATCCCCTCCCACCTACCATAACCCTGCTGGTGAAGCCCTGTTGCTCCTCCCCCCCCCCATGGCCAACAGTGGGGAGGATTAGCAGTGTTTGATTATGTCCCCACAGCCAGATGGAAAGAGATTGTGCCAGCCACTGTAATTTCTCTAGAGGAAGCCAGCAGAATGCAGTGACAGAGGTAATCTCTTCACATCTGACTATGGGAACATAGCCAAAAGCTGTTGCAACCACTCCTCTACCCATCAGGCATGGATTGGCCTGGGGAGAAAAGTTTAACAGGGCTATAGTAAGTCCAGGGTGGTGGTAAATGGTTCAGCATAGCAATAGCCACACACACACACACACACACACACACACACAAAACTATGCATTACACTGAACCATGTTGGATTGGGGCCTATGCATTTTGCATAGAGAAGGTCCCAGCTTCAATCACCGGCATCTCCAGGTAAGAGAGAAAAATAATCCTGTGTGAAAACTTGAGAGCTTCTGCCAGTTCACGGAGACAATACTGGCCTAGATGGATGAATGGGCTGATTTAGTATATTAAAGATAGGCTTGTGCCTTCTCCCATGTCTCACAAGCAAATCAGTGAAACACTTGCAAAACAGGAATGATTTCATCCAGTGTGACTTTTCTCCCTGTCTCGCCCAACCATGGCAAGCTGCCAAAAGTCTCTCTCTGACACTGCTATAAAAGTCCCATAGACCTTTCCCTCCTTTGCATCTGGTCACCCTGCTCATCCAACAAGGTTGGCCATCTGCAACATTTTGCTCTTGGTAGAGATTTCAGATGAGACCAAGGTTGATTGGCTCCAACGTTTCTGCTAGAGAAATCTCTCTTTATGATGAGCCAGACAGAAGAAAAATGTTGAAGGGCTGAGAACACAAATAGCAGCGAGCCAGACAATGAACAAGTATTGTCTTAAAAGCCACTAAGCACCAGCTGTACTTTCATCAAAGCCAACCATTTGCAGGTGGCACCAGAAATAACTTCAGCAGTAAAGCTCCTCAAAGTTTATAGAGCACCATCAAACTAAACAGAGAATTAAGTAAAACAATTATAATTGAAGAGAACTGAGGGGGATATCTACTTGCATCATTGGCTGCCTGGTTAACTAAATGACACACATAGTGAGAAGGAAAAAAATGTCACTGGAACATGGGGAAAATTGCAAACAAAACAGCTTGCTTGGAACCTCCCCCCTTCCTGCATACATTCCCCTTGTCTTAGTATGGAGAAACATGCACACACACACAATCTGTTCTGCATTTTCTTGGCTCCTTTTTTAACAAGTGAAAAATCCCAACACATTGTAAACTGGGGTATCAACAGGTCATCAATGTAACTGTGGTAATTTACAAAAGCCAAGGGACAAACCATCTGCTGCCATCATCGCTATATTTGAAAAACAGGTTTAGAGGTCAAAACTTCTATCACTCCTAGCAGGATTTCTCTCTCCCCCCCCCCACACACACACACAGAGAGAAAGTCCCTCTCAATGTGCTTGCTGTTAAAATGGGATACTGCAGGGGACAGTAGCACATACTACTGCAGCCCTACATTTTTAGAAGGCAAGCTACTAAATTCAGGAATGCAGGCTGAAGTTATCAAGAGCTCTTTTCCTATTATCATGTATCCGCATGTTGCTTTTCATTGCCATTGTCATTTCATTGTGGAGGAGAGGAGGAAAAGCCAGAGGGAAGGATACTCGTTGGGTTCACACCTCATAAAGAACCATGGTCCCAGGGGAATGTTTGTCAGGGCTACGCCAGGATTCCTTAACCTCTTGTGCAAACTGGGGCGTGTATTCAGTTCTATTAGTAAAAATACCTCTGATGCTATGGAAGAGAAAACAGCTCCAGTAACAGCTAGCCTCATTAGCATGCAAGAGACAGTAAAACACTGTAAAAGTCGATTGACAATTCCTAAGGGCAAATATTGTTACACAATTGTGGTAACACAATGAACAGTGCATTCTTTTTAAACTAATGTTTTCCCTTTTTATGTTTTTTATAGGCTTTTGTTATGGATTTGTTTACATTCCATTTATTTAGTAATGGCCTAGAAATACCTTGTACAGTATCTAACACATCATTATTATGCTTACTTCTTTACTCTTCTAAGCTTTTATTTGAAGCCCATAATGTAGCTTTCCATCTGGGGGTCTGCATAGCTTTCATAAACTGCTCTAACATGAAAAGGGAGAGAAGTGTGTGGGTGTGTGTATATATGAAAGTCATTATTCCACTCTCAAACTTAGCGCAGATAATGGACACATTTAAAAAAAAAATGTCAGTACAGATTAACATAAGCCACAAAGGTAATCTCCTACTTTAAATGCTGTACTTAGTTCATCACTCTTTTTGTTTTAATAACCTGTTCAGGCAAAGGCCAATTTTGCTTTGTTGATTTAGCAGGGCAAAAGGTGCTTTCATTACATCTGTCATTGTAGGGCACTTACCATAGTCACTGACTCTTTTTTGAAAGTTTCAGATAAGTGGAACCATTCAGAACTGCAGTGATTAACACTGAGGTGTTCTAATCTCTGAGATCTTCCACATCCTTCATATTTTTAATTATTTCATCAATCTGTATAAATTGTATTTACCTTGCCTTTCGGCCATAATGCACCCAAGATGGCTGACAAACCGTAATTAAAATTAAAGCTGTAATGTTTCATTGCTTAGATTAACCACATGACTGAGATGTTTCTGGAAAGGAATGCTACATATATACATGTGCAGCAAGTAGGGTTCCTTGACATGAACAGGAGTCCTGGCTTCACCACCATTCCTTCCAATATGGAGGAGCAACCTATGTTGGTACAGCTCTATGTATGCAGAACTACTTCACTTGACTGTGCAGTGTTTGATCATTGGGATGTGTGGCCAGCTTATGCACCATTGTGAGGTTCAGTCTAGTCAGTGGGACCATGCAACCCTCTCACCACCTCCTCCATTTTCAAAGCTTGTAAAATTACTTTTCAAAAGCAACATGTTCCCTTACTCATTACAGTGTTTAAAACCTGTCACAGTGACATTATGATAATGAAAACGGTTAATTCATCACATTACTTACTGGACTGCACCAAAACATGACTTTTGGTTAACTTTGGCGCAGGTGGAACCTTAAGATTGATAAGAAAATGACACAATCCCTGTCAAATTCTTGCCAAAACACTTCTAAAAATATATCCTTAAAAGTGACTCAAAGGACAGCTTGAGGGGATTGAGAGGAGAAGAGGGAAGAGGAAATACTGGGTCCCATTTGGGAGAAAGGCAAGATATAAATTAAATACATACATACTACACTTAGGCAAAAATATTCAGTTTGGTTTAGCACAAGGCACCAAAATAATGTAAGAAAGTATAACAGAAAATAAGAAGAGAGTATCTCTGGAGAATTTAGAGCCAAGTAGGAAGCCAACATGATCTAGGACTCTGGGAGGGCACAATTCAAATCCCTGCTTGCCCACGGAAACCCATTGGGCAATCTTGGCCAAGTCATGGTCACTCAGCCTTAGAGGAATAATCTGAATAATCTTGCAAGAAAATCCTGTGATAAGTTTACCTGAGGTTGCCATAAGTTGGCAACAACTTGAAGGCACACAAGGAAGAAAAGAAAGTGCAGGAAGAGGTAGCCAATAAAAATTCTGGAGTATTGAAATATAGAACTATTATATTATACCATATCATACTATATTATTATTTCTATTCTATTCTATTCTATTCTATAATTTGCTTTTTGGGATCCCATTGCATGCAGAAAAAAAGGCTGTTATATTTGCCTCTCTTGACATTTTTAATCATTAAGAAGAGTTCAAAAGAGCTGCAAAAACAGTATGACGTTCTTTATTAACAGGATTACATTGTACAACATTGGCCATATCTGCACTACACTGTTATAGTGCTGTTATTCCACTTTCAACAGCCTATGGAATCCTGAGATTTGCAGTTTAGAAAGGGGCGTTTAGAATTCTCAACCAGACAGCTCTTTGGCCTCAGTAAACTACAAACCCCAGAATTCCACAGGATGTTGAACATGGAATAATAGCACTATAACAGTGTAGGGTGGAAATGGCCATTGTCTATTTGGGCAGTAAGTCCTCAGTTTCTAGGAGAGGTCCTTGTAGTCTAAGGTACTAGAGCTGCATTCTATCAAGGTTCTGTGGATCTATGGGTCAGATCTCAAGTATAGACTAGTTTGTTTAATTTAAAAAGTCTGGACAGACAAAGAGATTTCAGACATGTATTGTACCTTTCACCAGATAGACATTCTGTCCATGTTTTAAAAGTGAAAATCAAACATTTATTGTAATTAATTAGCCAGACATTCAAAACACCTATCACCAGGCAGAGGAAATTGAACGACAACCGTACGTCACTTCTACCATTTGTGTTCATGAAAATATGGGGAGTTTCCCATCATATTCTGAGAACAAAATTCATGAGTGAGCTAGCAAAGTCTTGCAACAGGTGGCATTTTGAAACTTTGTAAATGGAATTTTGTAATTTTAAGTGTGTATTTGTGTGTCATCTGCCATGCTTACTTGCATAAAAGATATATGCTTTTAGTGTCACTCTCTGAAGGGAAAATATCCTAAATTAACAATGATGATGATCCAAGAGACTTTTTTTTTTTTGCCTGAGGCAAAGAACAAAATGGTGCACACAGTCACACATATTCACCATTCTACATACAGATATCATCTGGACATGTAGTTAAACCTTTCATCACTGGCAAAAGGGCAGTTTCCTCCACCATATCTCAAAGCAGCAGGTAAGCTTAAGTGGAGGAAGCGAAGCCACATGGCACTCACAGCTCTATAACAATGCATCAAAACTGCATGGCATCTGCTGCCTGAGGATTACATAGCCATGGTTGTCTGTGGATTAGTTATCCCAGAAAGAAAAATAGTTCCTTGTAGCTAGGTAATAAGCTGGTTATAGCTAGGTAATTCCAAGTTGGGGAGGGGGGATGTTAGTAAAATTGATAAATGACAAGCCCATTAAATGCCCACAAAATCCTTAAAGAGTTTTCTGGCGCTTGGTGGGTAAGCTCAGGTGGCTGGTAAGGATTTGCAAATGAAACAGGGTAGTGTCCAGCCATTACAGATCCTTCCATCATCCCACATTAGCAGAGTCAGTCTCAATTGTCTGTCATCCCACTTTTTCAGCTGCTTTTAAAATGTTCAAGTTTATCTACCCTTCTCTCACTTTCCCCTTTTATCCTCAGATTACTTTGATTGCTGTAAACTGAGTTCAACATGCAAAAGTAGCTTGCACTCAATTAATTTAGTGGGGAGGGAGGAGAGGAAACGAACGAGTCTTACCCTTCCCAGTAGGGTCAGGTAAAAGTACATAGCTGCAGCCTCTCCTAGCTTGTGTTCTTCCCCATTAATAACTTGTGCCATCTTGACCACACTCTGATGTTAACTGAACAAACGTGTCCCAATTTTCATTTGTGAAATGTTGGAGGGCATGCCATTCATTAGCCTGGCAGCATGTCATCAAAAATTAACTGCATGAATGTAAACAGTGGTTATTGAACAGTTTTCAGCACTTTAAAACCAAGAGTCCTTTTTGCAGAGAACAATCTGAGTTCTGTGTACAATACTGGCTGTTTGAAGTCAGATTATTCATCTCTTTCATTTAAAACAGGAGTGCACATACATTGGATAATGGAGCACACCAAAGAATTTCAGAAGAAAATCAGCCTGTGCATTATAGATGATAGCAAAGCCTTTGATTGTGTAGATCATGAAAAAATATGGATCACTCTTGAAGAAAAGGGTATGCCACGACATTTGATTTTCCTGATGCTTAGCCCGCATGCAGGACAAGAGGCTACTGTTCGGACAGAATACAGAGAAACAAAATGGTTTCCAATTGGCAAGGAGTTCAGGTAAGGCTGCATTTTATCACCCTCTCATTTTAATTTATATACTGAATCTATCATACACATAGCAGGATTGGCCTCAGAGGAAAGAGTCATGAAAACTGGATGAAGGAACATCAACAATTTAAGATATGCAGATGACACCATACTACTAGCAGAAAACAGCAAAGACTTGGAACAATAGCAGAAGAAAGTCAAGGAAGAAAGTACAAGGGCATTTTTACAGCTGAACATTAGGAAAACAAAAATGATTTTGATTGTTTGCTTAACCTCAATGTAGACAATGAAGGCATTGAAATCATTCAAGATTTTCCATAAATTGGCTCAGCCATTAATCAGAATGGCAGTCAAGAAATCAGAAAAAAGAAAAGGACTTAGAAGGGCAGCTATGAGGGAACTAGACAAGATCCTGAAGTGTAAAGATATATCACTGAATACTAAAGTCAGGATTGTCAATGCCATCATATTTCCAGTTTCTATGTGTGGTTGTGAAAGATGGACAATGAAGAAAGCTGATAGGAAGAAAATTGTCTCCTTTGAAATGTGGTGCTGAAGAAAAGTTCTACAGATACCCTGGGCTGCTAAAAAGACAAATGAATGAGTCCTAGAGCAAATCAAGCCTGAACTCTCCATAAAAGCCAAGAGCAATAAACTAAGACTGTTGTACTTTGCCCATATCACAAGACATGACTCGCTAGAAAAGACGATAATGCCTGGTAAAGAGGAAGGAAACAGGAAAAGAGGAAAACCACATTACAGATGGATAGACTTAGGCCATTTCCGCACTAGGCCGTTATAGTGCTATTATTCCACTTTCAACATCCTATGGAATCCTGGGGTTTGCAGTTTAGGGAGGGGCCTTTGAGGCCCCTTCCTGAACTGCAAACCCCAGGATTCCATAGGAAGTTGAAAGTGGAATAATAGCACTATAACAGTCTAGTGCAGAAACGACCTTAATCAAGGAAACACATCCTTGAATTTGCAAGACCTGAACAGGCTGTTGATGATAGGGTGACTTTGTAGGTCTCTCATCCATAGGGTTGCCATAAGTCAAAGTTGACTTCAGTTAACAACAAACACAAATGTGGCAGTTAACAACAGAAATGTGATGCAACTGGGGAGCAATTTTGTTTCCCTGGGATCCACGAGAGAGTGCCAAAAATGCTACCCCAAGAACTAAATTAACCTGCAAGAAACATTGAAATTGTCAGAAGTCTCCATTAGGTTTTAAATGTTAATATTTATAAAAAAAAATACATCAGCAGCAAAGGAGGGTCTGGCAACCTATTTTGAAAGGTAAGTTAGATTTCTAGGAGAGGCAATTTAGCTTTTTACAGTAGGCCCTCCACATTCGTGGGGGATAGGGGCACAGAACCCCCACAAAAGTGTAAAAAAATGCAAATATCTCCCCCCAGTGAACATTCCCCCTTGCCTGCACTTTTCTGCCCACTGCTGTCCATGCGCCCATGTGGGCAATCGCCAGGAGATGGTGAGGAAGAGGAAAAGATCTTTCCTCCCCTTCCCCCTCCCACCCACTGCTGGGCGATCACAGAAGCAGTGGCAGGCAGGAGACCACATGGGGGGAGATATTTCCTCCCCTTCGCTCTCCTGCCCACTGCCCGCCAGGGAATAGGAGAGGGAGAAGGGGGCAGGCAAGTGGGCCCTGTGAATAATCAAACCCACGAGAGTCAAGCCTGCAAATGTGGAGAGAGAACTGTATTTAGGAATCAGAAAAGAGGGTTTTCATGAAATTTAGAGAGCTCATCCATGTACACATTGTCCACTCCAGTTTAGACAACAGTCTTTTCTGTGCACAGTGGGACTATCTCTCAAAGGCAGCAAAGACTGAAACTATGAACACACATTGGCTCCAATCTTGTATGGTTTAGCAAAGTTTAGTAGGACCACATGCAGACCTACACTAGGTTGATCCATATGGCACCCTCCTATAACTAACAGCCTCTGAAATTCCCTGCACAGCTATTCCCACCTTTGTGGGCAAGATTGGAGAAGTATCTGGCTACATCCCCACAGTCAGATGTGAAATGTTTACAACAGCACTGAGACCTCTAGATTCTGGGGGATCTCAGTGCTGATGTTATCAGATCACATCTGGCTGTGGAGAGAAGCTTCTGTGATCCTGCCCACTTCCCACAAAGGGGGAATGGCTACATGGGAGGGGGGGCTTTGGGTGCTACAGAAGAAAGAGGGGAATACCAACCCCCACAGTGTTTAAGAAGTGTAGTAGAGTCTCCTTCTTTGGAGGTTTTTAAGGAGCAGCTGGATGGCCATCTGTTGGGACTGCTTTGATGGGTGTTCCTGAATAGCAGGGGGTTGGACTCAGTGGCCCCTGGGGTCTCTTCCAACTCTATGATTCTATGTTTCTATGAGAAAGATCTTACATAGGTGTGTGTATGTCCTGTACAGGATGCCAGCCGCTATGTACATTCTTTCAGTTACCTAAAATTCTCCCCTGCACTTTAGATATTTTATTTATTAATTGTACAGAAATCCATCCTCATTTGCAGAGGAAAGGAATTTCTACAGACTTCCGGCTTAGTACACATGCATTCCTACTGTCATGCAGCACACGATCAACTATAATTACAACTCACCTAGTTCAAACAAAGCGCATGATGGGGATGCAAGCAGCCTTTTTACAAAGAATGTTTTGTTACAACCATTCAAGTGATATCTTATGTCTACATTTGGCATACTATCTTGATGTTCACTGCTGCAAGCATGCAAATGGTACCCAGCAGAGCCATTAATGGAGCACAAATTGCCTGCAAGTCTTCACAACATCAATAAAGAGGACACCCAACAATGAAGTCTTTGCATAAAAGAAGGCAGTTAAAAATGTGGCAAAATAAATGTCTTTACAGATCAATGAAAGATCTTATAGCAACAAGGGAGAACAATGACACAGGTGGGATAATACATAAAAATGTTCAGTACCTAAGTAGTTGCTTAAAATGCCATTGTCAGCATCTCTCCACTCCCCCACATGTGCATACACGTACACACACACACACACACAATTTTGGAATCCATATTGTATCATTTGCGAGTTTGAGAAATTAAAACTTCATTCCAAAGTCTTCTTGGTTCCTAAGTATCAAAAGAAAAGATTGACAACTTTGGATAGACAACTATAGACAACTTTGGATTTCAGGCCAGTGACCAAAGCCAAAAAGTGATTCCTATTACAAATTAAGGACTCATCATGGTCATCATCATCATCATAAAAAAAAACTATTATGGTCACCTTAGTGGATAATCTTCACTTAAGTGTTGACATGGGACTATGTCCCTAGTAAGTGCTTCTGAATCTCTCGCAGTTTTTGATAGCATCAAACATGATATGCTCCTGGAATACCTGAGGGGTTGGGGAATCAGGGGAACTGTGCTTCCAGTCCTGTTTCTCAAGCAGGCTTCTGATGGTGGTGCCTAGGGATAGCTGCTCCTCAGAAAAGAAGCTGCTATATGTCATACTACAAGGTCTCATTCTATCATGAATGCTTTTAACATCTACATGAAACCACTGGAAGAGATTCATCCGAAGGCATGGCACAGCATGCTATCAATATACTGGTGGCACCTAAATACAGTCAACCCTCCACATTCACTAGGATTAGGAGTGCAAGACTCCCACAAAAGTGGAAAAATAATGAATGTCAACATGTGTGTGTGTGTCTATGAGAAGGGAGGCAAGGCATGGTGAGGAGAATGGACACCAAGGTCCAAACCAGGTCAGGGAAAGAAAAGGAAAAGGGGGTGGGTCAGCATGGTGGTCTTATACTTCCTCTCTCATGCCCATCTCCTTCCTTGGGTGTGTGTGAGGATGAGAGGGTTTGTGGTGCTGAGAAATCGGGCTGCGAGCCATCCTTAGCTGGCCAGACAGTTGCTGATGGAGGAGAAGGAGAACCAAAAGTGGGTTTTTAAAGGGCTGCACGGCCTGATCAGAACTACCAAGAGGGAAAGTTCTCCCAGAAAAGAAATGTCTGAGGTGAGTGGAGGAAGAGGTTTGAGAAATTCACAAATAATCAAATCTGAGAAGGTCAAACCTGGAGATGTGGAGGCCCAAGTGTATACTCCTCTATGTCTTCAGTATTATCATTAGTTAAAAATAGTATGTCTCCTCTGCATAGATACTTGGAGGAAGTAATGGGTTAGGAAAGGTAAAAACAAACTGAACCTGAATCTAGACAAGATGGACATTCTTACTATTAAGGTTCCTAAACTGGTTTTGAAGTTGTGTCAATCAGTCCTGGACAGAATTACACTCCCCCTGAAAGTCTGTTTTCACAGCTGTGGGGTATTTTTGGACCTATTGCTCCAAATGATGGCCCAAATAGATGTGATAGCCAGGAGTACCTACTACCAGCTTCAGCTGTTTTGCTAGCTGCACCTTTTCCTAGAGCAGAAAATTGTAAAGATATAAGTACATGTGATGGTAACCTCAAAGCTGGACTTCTGCAATGCACTGTACATTGGACTATCTTTGTAGCAAGTCTGAAAACTTTAATTAACTCAGAACATGGCAGCCAGACCGGTTACTGGTATATCTAGGAGTGATCATATTACACCAATATTAAAATCATTCCACTGGCTGTAAATTCATTTCTGGGCAGGGTACAAAGTGTTAGTTATTACCTTTAAAGCCCTACAATATTTGGGTTCAGGTTATCTATGGTAAACACCTCTTCTCCCATATAATCCACCCTTCTGGGGACATTTACTTCAATCAGCAAAAACCAGACTGACAACTATTACCCAGAGAATATTTTTTCAGCTGCTCCCAAATTGTGGAAAGAGCTACTGGAGAAGATACATGTACTGTATATACTTTCTGAGTTTAAAACAGGAGTAAAGACCAGTCTTTTATGGTAGGCCTGCCCAGATGATTTTTAAATCACCTATTTTAAAGTATGTATTGATTGCTTTTAGCATGTAGTGGTTTTATATACTCTTTTAACTGGTACTTTTTGTCTAATCTATTGTTGTTGCCCACCTTGATCCACAGGAAAAGGTGGGTAAGAAATAACAACAGTAATAGTAACAGTAACAATAAACAATGCTCATAAATGTAGGCAACACTGATCTGTGATCTTCACCATCCCCCATCAGGGAGGTAGGAACCATTTAGATTCTCCACAATCCCTCTAACATATTACCTCTATAGAATTTTGGTAATTACAATGGCAGCTAGATCAAGCTTCCCAGCAATGCTCAGAGAAGTCCTGTTCCCTTAGCCTCATCAATTCCCACCCACGTAGCAAGAAAGACACCGAAACTTTCCCTGTTGCCTCTTCAAAAAATGTACATTGTACCCAGCAGAGGTATGATGCACACATTCTGCCGATATGACTCTGCTAGAGTTTTAAGAACTTCAGGGACAGCCTTTCTCTTGATCCCATCACAGGCCCATTCAATGAGGACACAAGAGACAAACTTCTTGATGGCTGCAGCAATCTCTTCCATAGGAGGCTAGGATGGGGTCATCTCTCCTCTTTTTTCCCTGGCAGGCCAAGACTTTTTTATTATTATTATTCTAATAGGCACTTAATGATTAATCATCTTCAGAGAATCTTTTCATGGAGTGAGTGTGCTGCATTTTAAACTTTTTAATGTTTGACATGATTTTACACTGTTAAAGTTCAATCACATTTTACTATGATAACTTCTTCAATTCTGTTTTAACTTTTTTTTACCATCAGGTTTTTAGCTTGTTTTAGCCTTTTTGTAAGCCACCTTGGGTCCCACACCACGAGAAAGGCAGGATGTTAAATAAATAAATACCACTGAGCAAAATCTTCATCCCATACAAACAGTCTAGGATCCTAAGAAGAGACTGGAGTGAAGGTGCTGGAAAGATGGGGCCTTGGGCTTTCTATATTCCAAGCATGTGCCAAATGAGCAACTGCCCACTCCTAGGAATTGAGCTTGATTTGCAAATCTCGTATTGAAACACATTGACATTTTGTGCTTTTTCCACCCATGCTATTCATAATCTTTTGCCTTACTGACTTTCATTTGGAACTTTAATATATTGGTTCTTGTTGTTCAGCAACCGAAAGGCAGTGGGCTGCAAAATGTGCAGTCTCCGCTTTCTGTAATTAGCTCTTAAATGATACTAATTCCCCAAGAAATATTTTATATGTGGGGGAAGTCAATTTATTAAAGATTTAATAAAAGCTTTCATAAATGCTTTCTTCGTCACAAAATACTAAAAAAAAAAAAAAAAAGCACTGGAATGTAATTTTACTCAAAAAGCTGAGGCAACAGAGCAAATTCTGCATAGAGAAGACCTGTCAATAATCTAAGCCTCTTTTAGCGATTTATAGTGTGCTTTCCCTCACCATCTCAGCACTTTGCAGGCATTACTATCATCAGCTGCCAATACCTTAGTAGTGTCTGTAAGTAGTATTCTCCCTGCTTATGAGAAACGGGTGTAAAGAACACTGAAAGTAACTTCCCAGTCCCATCTCAACCCCCAACACATCCAGGATCTCTGAAACTTTGCTATGTTTGACATTTTGCTCCCTGAAGCTGAGCCAGCCCCCACATAGTTCAAGGTGAACAGTAGCCAAAACTCATCATGTTATTTTGGTACCTAAGGCAAAATACCCCATAGCCACCCCATATCCTCCAATATGTCACAGATGAAAATGATAATGCCTGAGCAACATCCGAGGCCATTTCCGCACTACACTGTTATAGTGCTAGTATTCTGTTTTCAACATCCTATGGGATCCTGGGCTTTGCAGTTTAGGGAGGGGCATTTAGAATTCTCAACCAGAGAGCTCTTTGGCCTCAGTAAACTACAAGCCCCAGGATTCCACAGGACATTGAAAGTGGAATAATAGCACTATAACAGCGTAGTGCAGAAAGGCCCATAATGTGGTCAAGATAGCAAAAAATAAACTAGCAGAAGCTGTAGCAGTTTGCTTTTGTCTGAGCCTTCTGGGAAGGGCAAAATTCTTCCCTTTCCTCTCCTCTCTCCACTCCAAGTTAGACTTTTGCACTTTGTGCTCAGTTTGCAACCACTGAAGTAAAGTGAGGACCAAAAGGAGAAAGCGGGAGAAGGAGAAAGAAACTGGGACATTTTAAAAACAGATGAAAAAGTGGGGTGACTGGGGATTAACTGGAACTGTCCCTGCCAAATCAGAACATTTTTAGAGTAAGACACCCTGCAGCAACAACAGAAATAAAATAAAAAATAAAAAACATCTTGCTGCCCTTACCTAACACATAAAATCTGCTGCCTGAAGCAGTCACTTTGATCAGTTAAAAGTGGTAGAGCTGCCGTGAGTAGCAAGATTTTTAAAATTGTCCATATAAATTTCAGATACTCCAGGTGAACATGGAATTCTCTTTCTGCATGGCAACTTGGATTACAACCATGGAATGGAAATCTGAGGCTTGTACACATGTGTAACCCACCACCCCTCTGTTTGTGAATTTCAGCTTGCCAGGTTCTTGACCCCTGTTTCTGCAGTTACAGGAAGTCAACATAAAATGTTTATTCTTTCAAAATAACTGAGACTTTCAGATGACCAAATGTTTAAAACTGCTTCATTATGGAAGTACTGGAACTTCTGTCATGCCCTATCTATTCCATAACCAGTCTAATGGAAAATCATGTGCAATGGTGACTTGGTAATGATAGGAATAACCTTTCCCTCTAAGCTGCTGATGAACAATTGGCCATATCTGTCTAAACAGTCAATTTGCTGTTATGCACTGTGCTGAATAAAAGCATATACCATGAAACCATTTCATTCATGGGAAGCTGATGGGTTGCTGATATTAGCAGTATTTCTTAGTGGTGAAACAAGGTTCTTTCCAACTGAGGTACATGTATTTGCATATTTTTAATTATTGTCCAATGTTTAATCTGTGAAGGAAGACAGACTGAACTCAGGTTGCCTCTAAATCCCTAATAACTATCTGAGAAGCCAATCATGGCTTTCAGAAATGGAGTGTTTTATTAACAGGTTTAGAATCCCCCTTGTATTTATAGTGGTGTTAGTCCAGCTGTAACTAAGATTCACTTGTAAAACAAAGCAAAAGAGGTCTTTGCCCATGCTGACTGTCTAAATTAAAGGCTATTAGGACAACTCTTTCTAGCTATAGGATAAAATTTTAACTTGATTATGTCATTATGCAAAGAGGAGAGCACAAATTGTTCCAGATGGTATTTACAGGAGTTCAGCCCATCATTACATGAAAAAAAATACTCATGTAGAACAGAAAAAAATCCAGTGATTTTTAGTGTGGTAAGGGTCAAGTGAAGGACCCACATAAGGCCAGCATTTTCCTAAGGCAGAGCAAAGAGGTCAGGCAGTAGATGACAAGTCACATGAAGGGGATGCAAACTGTTAGCTATTTAATTTGTTATTATTTTATTTTCATGGTCGTGATTGGAGTCAGCTGTTTGTGAGACCTTTTTCTTCAAGGGCCAAAATAGCGTGATTGATTTTAATTACTATGAACCTTGATTTAGATGGGAAATATCCCAAGGTGTAACTAAGGGGGTGGCAGAATGAGGCATTACCCCCAAAATGAGAATTCTTCCCCTACCATGAAAATTTCCTTCAGTTGTCATTGAGTGTTCATACCTAGAACGCTCATATTTGCAGTTTTCACTCACGTTCCCTCAGTAATTTTGCCTGTCCCTTTTCTTTGAGCCTAAATCATTTATCTTAATGTTCAATTGATACTTTAAGTTACTGAGTGAAAGATTTCATTGGGGTGGGTAGAATTTTGGGGGCCGTACTCTTAGTTTCCCCACACATAGATACAGCCTTGGAGGTACCATTTACTGGTCTGTCTGAGACAGAGAAAATATTTTCTGCTGGTCCTGGAACTGTACATTACTTTATATGGACAAAGATTTGAGATGAAAATGCCTGAACCTACTTCTCATGGGTGAGATGAAGCTTGGGATTAACTAATTACAGACAACTAGTTGTTTATAACCATTTCCCAATAACAAAGGTTTAACTACAAGCGTAACATAACAAGGGATAACCTCACTTATTTTCCAATGTATATATAAATTCAGAGTTTCTTTTATAGTTTGGGGCATGTTTTATAGTTCGGGGCTCACTAGATGGAGGAGGAGGAATATGGCATGGTTCAAGCACTGGGTCATGTTATGTCTTATCCTCATGGCTTCTACTTTCTTGTGACTGTTGAGATAACTATAAAGTGAAAAGAAGGAGAGTGTTATCTGTATTGCAAGCTAGTAGCTTGTAGCATTCAGAATATTTCATTCAGATTTTAACATTCAAAATTCATGTGCATTAAATTTCAGCACAGGAAGAAAACAAAATGTCTGACAACCCAGTACAAAATACAAAATAAGGATAGAAAGAAAACACACCAGCAGGATCCAAAAAAACTCAGTGGAACTGAAACTGCTTGACCCTGTGACCCTACTTGCGAGATTCAAGCATAAAGATATATCACTAAGTTCTGAAGTAAGAACCATCCATGCCATAGTATGTGTGATTTCTCAGCATGGTTGTGAAGGCTGGACCATGAAGCAAGCTGAAAGGAAGAAAATCAACTCATTTGAAACATGATACTAGAGGAGAGTTCTCTGGATATAATGGACCACCAAAAAGACAAATAAATCTAAAAAAAAATATCAAGCCTGAACTCTCCCTAGAAGACAAAATGAACAGAGGCTTTCATGCTTATGAGACTACATCACTCATTGGAGATGAAAATGCTTGATAGCATGGAAGGCTGTAGGAAAAGGGGAAGTAAGTTGGATTGACTCAATCAAAAAGAGCTCTGGTTTTGCAAAACCTGAGTGGGACTGTTGAAGACCGGGACTCATGGAAGTCTCTCATTCATAGGATTGCCATAACTCAGAGCTGATCTTTGGTTCCTAACTCACCTCTGAAAACCACTGATGGCTCAGAATTTAGGGAAATGAGTATTTATACTGGTGCCAATTATTTTTAAGTATTAGTAGAACTTCCTCACACAATGTGATGAAAAGTGCCAATAAACACATTGATTCTTGGGGCAGCAAAAGTGTGCAGAACCTAAGAAAATGAACAGTATTGTCAGAGAAGCAGTACTTCTGTGGGGTATTGTTATCCCATGTCTCTTCAAGAGTACACAGTCCCGTGGGTGTTCAGTAAAGCTGCTGTGCCAGGTCAAGATTGGTATGGGTCATGCTTATGTTACTTATGTTATGCTTATGTTACTTCCAAAGATTCTGAAATGTTTGAGATCTAAGACTTTTAAAATGTGTTCATGCAATCCTCCTTTTTTTCTAGCTCTCAAAGGTCCAATTCTTGCTTCATTTTTAGGAATTAACAATGAAGAATACAATAGATATAAGCTCTTGCCAAAGAATGACAGCTTCTTATCAGAGACAAATAACAGCTATGGTTCCAATGTGAATGCTAGGAATAAAATCTATAAACTTTGTGGAAAGCTCTGAGAAGCAAGCTTTTGCCAAGCTGAGATCTGTCTTTAAAGGTGGCATTAGCAACAAAGACATATTTCTGGAAACTAACTGATGTTGTCAAGCCTTTTACAGAACCGAGCGGTATTTTTATGAACACCACTCTACGCCAAGTTCTCTAATAACTGTACATTTTCAATTTACAGAAACAAGGAATGGATAATGGAGTAAGGAGGGAGTGGTTTTGAATGGTGTATTATTTACTTGGTAAAATCTTTTGGAAGAAGCAATATAAAGATGATCTACCAAAATCAAAATAAAAGCAATGTCACTGGCACCACATAAGGATATCCCTGCTTTTGGAGCACTACTGGCTTCATATCTTTGCAACAATTTTTCATTTATTTTACTTGCTTGCTTGGAAAAATCTGAAGGCTAAGGGAGGAATTTTGATCACTTAGACCTCTCTACTGGAGGTTTAAGTTGCACAGGTGCCCAACACATCTGTCTGTTTTGAGTGTTTACCTCCATAAGATGTGGTTCCCCATAAAGCTGGACTTCCTTTTAAACCTATCTTGCTTTTATAGCCCTGGCTTGCTTCCTTCAACTTTTAAAACAACCAATTGAATCAGGACATCCTTGTTTAAAAGTGAGATGGCGTGGTTCAACGGCTGGACTGCACAAGACTCCAGAGAGTAGAAATTTAAGGAGGGATTTCCTTCACATTTGTCACCTGGGAATAGTATTTTCTTTTAATTAGGGGAGTGAACAACAAGTAAGGATTAAGGAGAGGATGTGGACAGTTAGAGTGCTTTTGGGAATGCAACCATCTGACTTTAAATGTGCACTTGTGTAAACTTCCATCTAGTCTTAAAAAGTGAACTAAAGGCTAAATTTTAAAACTGAACCAAGATTTGTGCTTTAGAATACAGAGGGAAAAGATGGACCACAGCCCACGGGCAGCCTCTCCTGTCCATCATTTATTTATTTATATAAATAAATGCCACTCTATAGCAAAAGGACTCAGGGTGGCTTACAAGTAAAATTAAAACAAAACAGGTTTAAAAGAATAAAACTGTTTAAAACTACATATTCGTATGTGAGATATATTGTTGTTGTTATATGACTTTAAGTCATCCTGGATTTACAGTGACCTTAAGGCAAACCTATTAAGAGGTTTTCTGGGGCTGAGGGTGTGTGATGTGCTCAAGGTCACTTAGTCAGTGTCCATGGCTGAGCAGGAAATTGAACTCTGGTCTCCAGGGTCATACTCCAATATTCAAACCACTCCACTACACTCATGGCCCATGAGGTACAAAGTCTTGGTACCTAAATGAAATCAGTATTACTGTTAATCAGGGAAGGCATTCTACAATCAGGGTGCCATGGCTGAGAAGTCCCCCTCAGACATCATACAATCATAGAATCACAGAATCATAGAGTTGGAAGTGACCACAGGGGCCATCCTGTGACATGAGTCAGCAGTGTGATGCAGCAGCCAAGAAAACCAATGTGATTCTTGGTTGCATCAATAGGAGTATGGTGTCTACATCAAGGGAGGTAATGGTACCACTCTATTCTGCATTGGTTAGGCCTCATTTGGAATACTGTGTCCAGTTCTGGGCACCTCCATTCAAGAAGGATATTGACAAGCTGGAACGTGTTCAGAGGAGGGTGACCAAAATGGTTAAGGGTCTGGAAGCCATGCCCTATGAGGAACGGCTTAGGAAGCCGGGTGTGTTTAGTCTGCAGAAGAGAAGGTTAAGAGGAGACATGATAGCCGTGTTTAAATATTTGAAGGGATGTCATGTTGAGGAGGGAGCGGGCTTGTTCTCTGCCACTCCAGAGACTAAGACAAGGAGCAATGGATTTAAGCTGCAGGAAAGAAAATTCCACCTGAACCTCAGAAAGAACTTCCTGACGGTCAAAGCTGTCCGGCAGTGGAATATACTGCCTCGGAGTGTGGTAGAGTCTCCTTCTTTGGAGGTTTTTAAGCAGCGGCTGGATGACCATCTGTTGGAATGCTTTGATGTGTGTTCCTGCATGGCAGGGGGTTGGACTGGATGGCCCCTGTGGTCTCTTCCAACTCTATGATTCTGTGATTCTATGATTCTCAAAGATTATTGCGAGTGGTTTAGAAATGACTCCTGCTAGTTCTTTTAATATCCTTGGATGTAGTTCATCTGCCCTGGAGACTTGAATTCATCTAGTTTAGCCAGATATTCCTGTACTACTTCTTTATCTATTCTGTGCTGCATTTCCCCCTCTTCCTCACCTGCTCCCCACCACCCACCCCCAGGTTGAATACTTCTATCCTTTTGGGAGAAAACTGAGGCAAAGAAGCAGTTGAGTAGTTCTGCCTTCTCTCTTCCCCCTGTTAGTAATTGGCCATCTTCTCCGTGCAGCGACCCTATCATTTCCTTGTTTTTTCTTTTGCTGCAGACATATCTAAAAAAACCCTTTTTATTGTTTTTAATGCCTCTGGCAAGCCTAAGTTCATTCTGTGCTTAAGCTTTTCTGTCCTTCTCCCTACATATCCTGGCTATTTGCTTGAATTCCTCTTTGGTGGTTTCACCATTCTTCTATTTCCTATACATGTTTCTTTTAACACTTAGCTCAGCTGAGAGTCCTTGTGTCAACCATTCCAGTTTCTTTAGACACCAGCCATTTTTCCTCCTTATTGGCACAGTTTTCAATTGTGTCTTCAGTATTTCACTTTTAAGAAACTCCCATCCATTGTGAACTCCTTTCTCTTTCAGTATTCTTGACCACGGCATTTTGGCAAGTAACTCCCTGAGTTTACAGAAATCAGTTTTTTTAAATAGCTGATTTCTGTAAACTCAGGGAGTTACTTGCCGAAATCCCGTGGTCAAGAATATCCCATGGTCAAGAATGTCTGCTTAGGATGCGTATCTGGCTACTCTTAGCATCTCCTTCCCACCGAATGACAAATTCCAAAACAGCGTGGTCACTTCCCCCTAAGGATCCCACCACCCCCACCTCATCAACAAGGTCATCCCTGTTGGTCAGGATCAGCAGGATCAGATCTAAAATAGTTGATCCCCTTGTCACCTCTTCCACCTGTATTGACCGAACTGGTGAAAGAAAGAGGACACACAGAGAGAGAGAGAGAGAGAGAGAGAGAGAGAGAGAGAGAGAGAGTGTTCAATACTCTGATAGGCATATATAGGAAGAGGTGATCCCTCAGATATCAGGGCCCCAAGTCATCTAGGGCTTTAAATGCCATCAGAAGACCCTTAATGTCAGGCCAGAAATATGTTGAGAGCCAGTGCAATTCTTTTAAGAATGGGATTATATGTTAGCTGTGTGTTATTCCAGTAAGCAGTAAATATGTTGCATTTTGGGCTAGCAGCACCTTCCAAGTCTTCCAGGGCAGCCCCACATTGAATACATCACAGTCTGTTCAGGATTTGTGGACCTCTCCTCAGATCCCTGATTCTGTCACAGACAAAGATGCTGCTACCAGTTCACTTCATGCTTTAAAATCTTGAAACCACTTTACTTCCTCTTCATTTTTTAAAGGTTTTAAAGGTTTTTTACATCATCATCATAATTGCCTCCTGCCCTCTCAAGGACATTGGGGCATTTTGAGTCAAACAAATGCATTTTTTCAAGAGAAATTGAGGAGTCTTTTGGGGCTTCAAAAACAGTGCTAGGGAAAACACAACCTATGAGTTCTACTTTCCTTATTTCTCAGTTAACTATATGGGTAGTTCACATCTTTAACTCAGATAGATGCACCAGTCATATATCTGCTTAACTGTTCACTTTGTCACTTTGTCAAAAAGTCAAGACACTTTGGCCATTTCCACACCACGCTGTTATAGCACTATTATTCCACTTGCAACATCCTGTGGAATTCTAGAGTTTGTAGTTTACTGAGGCCAAAGAGCTCTCTGATTGAGAATTCTAAATGCCCCTCCCTAAACTGCAAACTCCAGGAGTCCATAGGATGTTGATAGTGGAATAATAACACTGTAACAGTGTAGTGCAGAAATGGCCTTAGTCAGCTGGGAGCTGCCCTCACAGTCATAGGCCCTTTCTACAGCATCCTCCCACCCCACAGAGTGATGAGAGAAGGAAGGGACAGCAACGACGCTTCTGCATGATGTCGTTGTGGTCCTGTCCTTCTCCTGTGCCCAGGTGGCACAATCACAGATTAAATCACTGATGGGTTTTCCCTGTCGATGACACGTGATTGCACAACCATCCTACAGAAGCCACAGAAGCACAATGGCTGTGCTTCCTGCCCCAGTGCAGCCTGGGAAAGTATTGAGCTGTGCTGCAGAAGGAAGAGTCATGGCCACCATGCTCCCTTCCACAGGAAGGAGGGAGGGAAGTGCTCCAGTTGTGCTCCCCTCCTAGCAGAGCAGCTGCTGGGATCCTCACCGGACAACTTTGGAAAAAGGTAGGGTACAGAAGCCTGTCTTACTGCCAGTTTTGTTGTAGTAAAGAAGAAAACAGTGATTAAGAGGCAGTTATAGTATTTGTGGGGCAGTTAATAAAAGCTAAAATTCCAGTGCTATATTTCCTTCCTCATGTGCTTAAAAAAACAAAAACTTAAATGGTGGAAATATTGTAGACAGAGGCATGAAGAAAAGAGCTAGGTTTACTTATTGTGCCAAAGCCATGCAGTTATTTTTAAAAACTACTTTCTCTGCATCTGAAGCAATGCAGTTATTTTTAAAAACTACTTTCTCTGCATCTGGTCGGGTACAGCTCAGTCAAGCAGTGTACTTACAGGAATCCAATATTAACTGACCTTCAGAAATTAGGACAGTCAATACCACCAGGAATAGTGGAACAAAAGTCACTGCCTTTTTCTTTAGCAGCAATTATTGTAAAAAATAGAGCTGAAATGAATTTGTTCCCAGAAATTACATCCAAAATTATCCTTTTGAATTTTAACACTCAATATTAGCCAGCTATTCAACACAAATTTGCTATTCCTCACAAGCTGGATATTTTCCACAGATGTTTCACCATTGTTGGATGCCCAAGTGACAAGGGGAGTTCAGTGGCAGATATCTGAGAGGTGACCTTTGACCATACAAGGGTCATACTGAAAGTAGTGCCTGTGTGCCATTTTCTCTGCAACTGTTAATCCAAATTTGACGCTATTACACAACCAGATAGAGTAATTCTTACTGCATGACTGACATAATTCCTGTATTTCTACATGTTGCCTAATCATGGATATGAAGCAGAAACAAAGAGCAGTCACTGATGCCAACATCCACAAAAGGCTCAGAAATGTGCATGGTGAGGTGACAATTGGTGAGAGTAATGAGCAAAGATGGATGAAAAAATTTTCAAGATGGTGAAGCCAGTGTTGAAGACAAATCACATAGTAGAAAGCCATCAACAGCAGTCACCTATGAAAACCAAAACAGGGTGGACAACATGATTTGTGCAGACTGGCGTATGACTGAGAGGTTGTTGAGGAACTTGGCTGTGGTCACAATGCTGTTGAGCAGATTATCCCCAACCCTGGATACAGGAAAGTGTGATTTGAAAGAGAAAAGACTGCATGTGTGTTCAGAACAGTTGGCAGCATTTGAAGCCCAGGAATGTTTGCAACAGTGATGAGACCTGGGCGTACCTGTTTGACTCAGATACCAATGATCAGTCCATGGAGTGGCAGCACTCCACCTGCTCTAGATGGAAGAAATTCAAGCCAGCACTATGCATAGAAGATTATGATGAATGTTTTCTGGGATGAGAAGGAAGTGATTTTGCTTGCTTTCCTCAAGCATGGGACAACAGTGAACAGTGACTGCCACATTGCATCTGTTTGGAAACTTCAAGAAACCATTCATAAGAAAAGACAATAGACACAGCCACCTGCAATCCAGTTCAATAATTCACAATCCCACACTTCTTTGGTAACATCAGAGGTTCTTGCACAAATGAGGTGGTCAGTGGTGCCACATCCACCTTACTACCCTGATCTGGCACCCTGAGACTTTCACTTGTTCAGTTGGATGAAGGAAGGCCTTTGGAGATGATGCTCCAGTGAGGTAGGCAGAGTGGAAGATGCTGTCAGACACTGGACCAAGGAATCCCTGAAACAGTTTTTCCAAATTGGATTTGATGAGTGGGTTCAAAGGTGGTGCAGATGCATCTCCACTGGAGGAGACTATTTTGAATCGTACCATGTTGTAGACAAAGACTTACATGTATGTAGTTGCATATTTCTCATGTTGTTTATAAAAGAGTCAATGACTTCACAAGCATCACTTTCAGTATAATCTTTGTATCTGATAGTGTACATTCAATGGCAATTAGTATTTGTAAGGGTGTTAAACAGAAGCTCATGGCAAAGGATGAATTTATTAGTTCATGTTAATGTATGAATTTCAGCCCCAGCTTTCCATCTCTTCTTAATCCTTCCTGCTTTCACCTCTCTATTGCCATTAGCCTTTCCCACAAGCTTTCACCTTCCATTTCTCATTGGTTTCCTTTTTCTCAGCCAGACCTCTGCTGTTCCTTCAGTCACTTTGCCTCTAGCCTCTCTAATGCTTATCTTCCCTGTCTCCAACCTTTCCAAAGCTCCTGGGATGTGTGGTACAGTGCTGTTTGTGGTGGTGTTTTTGCCTGTCTTCAGTTCCAGGAAAATGACAGCTTTCCTTTCCCTCACAGGAGCTGGCTTGCAAACATTGCTTGGGCACTTGGAATATTTATATACATTCCACACCATCTAGCCAACTCAGACTATTGAGGTGAATAGTGCAACTGCCATTACCATAAAACAACAAAGGCCCTTTCCACACCCTGCCTTTTCACAGAGTCCTCCAGTGGGGATCCTGGCATCAGCTCTGCCAGGAAGGGAGCATGACAGGAGCACTCCTCTCTGTACCAGTTGGCTCCATAGAGAAGAAAGCATGATGGCCATGCCTCTTCCTTCCACAGTGCAGCTGGGTACCTTCTCCGGGCTTTTGCAGGACAGGTAAGTTCATGAAGGTGACACAAACACAGGTCATTGACAAGGAAAACCCATCAATGATTGCATCACCTAGACATGGGAAAAGGACAGAACCCCAATGACTTTATGCAGAAGCATTGTTGCAGTCCTGTTCTTCTTTCGTCCCCATGGTCAGTTGGGAGGGTGGAGTGGAAAGGGCTAAAGACTGATATGCTATCCCATAACCAATTCCTTTCATGTTTTCAGGGGCCTGCCTCTGAACTCTGTATATACAGGCTGAGCCTCCCTTATCCAGAAATCCAAAAACCTCCAAAAACTAAAACTTTTTGCTTCCAGCTCTCCACATCCACCTTCAAGGCAACAGCTGCAGCACTTCTGCTCACTCATCTTTCAGATCATCAGTCTCTCTCTTTGCTGCTAGCTGCCGGCTTCTATCTTTGAGGTGGTGGCTGTGGCACTCTTTCAGGAGTGTTGCAGCCACCACATCAAAAATGGAAACAGGTGGCTGGTGGCAAAAAGAAAGACTGGGGATCTGTGAAATGGCAGGAGGTGTGGATTTGAGCTAAGCACCATACTTGGTTTCCTGATGTTTCACAGGTTCTCAGTCCCTCTCCAGCCTTCAGTCTCATAGACAACACAAGCAGTGAATGAATGAGATATGAGGCTATTCCAAAAAGGTACAGTGTTCCAAAACCCAAAAAATTCTGAAATACAGAACACTTCTGATGCCAAGCATTTTGGATAAGTGAGGCTCAAGCTATATCAGATGATTCTGGGGCATGTTTTGTGGAACACACTTCAAGATTAAAGTAGATACTAAACAGTCCAATTGCAATTTTGTATCTATTGTTTCTTAATCTAGATTCTAGAGCAAGCATGGGCTCAGTATAGATCAGGACCAGTGTGAGTAGAGGAGGTTGAAATCTTTCACCAGTGTGTGGTGGTGGTTGTTTGAAAAAAAAATTCCAGACATTCTTGCAGAGAGAAAAAAATGAAGCGAAAAGGTATCGTTATAATTCTTTTGGCTGTCCCTCTGGTTTTATTTGAGGGCATTTTTACTCTTGATCTAACTATGTTTGATAGATAATATGCAATGGTAATAGTATTTGACAGCTGTCACCTTCTGAGTTTGGATATTGGAAGCCTGCCAGAATCAAAATGATCAAGAGAGAGGGCATGCTGACACACTGAAAGAATTCAGACTTCAAGCTAAACACTTCATTTGTGAACACCTGTTTAAGATCTAGTAAAAAAGATGGAAGACCACTTGATCACTCCACTGCCCTCTGCCTAAGCATAGCAAGAGCCTGAGCTCGAGCATGCAAGAATACACTCAAAAAATATGCATGCAACGCTTCAGCTCTATGAGCTAACATCATCTTACCCTCTTGAAGAGAAGTTAGGTGTTAAAGGAGACCAAAAAATGCATCTTTTAGCAATGATTTTAACATAACATGGCTCTAACAAAGTAAATAATCAAAATGGATAACATTTTAAAATCTAGAAACATCCATCCCCTCCATGTTTTTCATCTGTGGCCTGCAGAGGCATCTATACATCCAATGTCTGTTCCAGGGCTGGACAATATGAATCCCTCCCAATATTATTGGACTGCAACTCCAAACATCCTTCTCTATTGACTATGCAGGTTATGGCTGGTGGGACCTGTAAAGTAACAGCATGTGAAAGACCACATATTTCTCAACCCCAACTGACTCCAATTTGTGAAACAATCCGGTTATCTCTGTGGTCCAGTAAGACCCCTAGATTCTTTTCACATGTACTGCTTTCAAGCTAGGTATCAACCATTTTATCTTTGTGTGTGTCAAATGTAGTACCTTAAATTTATCTCCAATGAAATATGTTTTGTTAGTTTTGACCCAGCTGTCCAATAGGTCAAGGACATTTTGAATTCTGACTGTTTTCTCTGGAATATTCTCTGTCCTTCCTCTAATTTGGAATCATATGCAAATTTGATGAGCATGACTTTTATTCCATCATCTAAGTCATTTATAAAGATGTTGAACAACATCAGACCCAGGACAGGGAAATTTATCTACAGTGTAATTTGAGGAGAATTTGTCAGTTCCTCTTCAGAATTTTGAACAAAGTAGAGCATGGAGAGTTTTGTTAAGACTTTAAAATAGGGTGAATTCAAAATGAAGGAGGTTCTTCCTTAGCCAAAATAACTGAAGCATTCTCAGCTTAAAGCTTAAATGGTAATGCTAATGAAATCTCCCACACAGGATTTTATTTTGTATTTCCCAGTAGGGTGTTACACCACCCAGGGCTCATGTATTCACAGTAGAAGCCTGTGGAGGTCTATTGTGTAGCTGTAGAGTGATCACATATTACAAGATTTCAGCTTTAAATGCATTGTACCATGGCAAGCAGAATAAACGTCTAAGCATCCTTAAGATCTATTGCCTGGTTTCATGATTTGCAAGGCAGTAACTCTGTTATACTCAGTGTAGTCAATGGAGTTTCTGTGTGGCAAAACCTCATATATCTTTAGGCAGTTCCAAAGTCAGCAAGGTATCTGGGCAGCATTAGCGTTACATTAAGATTTACTATAAAATACATTGCATGTTTTTGCTGTCAGAAGTAAAATGCCATTTCATATTTAATTAAAGCTGAGATGCCCTTAGAATGCGACAGCAACAGCTGCCCCATTACATTTCTACCTTTGGTTAATGCAAATATTTCTTTTGTGAAGATTCTGATTTTTATCCTCGTTGTTTGCTCTGCCCTTTATTCCCAAAGAACAAACTCTATATATTTCCAAGGCTAAATGGATAGAGTAAATGCATTGCTGATTCATTTATTTCTGGGCACAATTTAAGGTTCCATCTTACAAAGTCCTTAGAAGGGAAAAATAACATTCAAAATTTGAAAGGCACATAATATGTCAATTGTGACATCTCAGAAAAATATGGACTTAATATGAGTATTTTCCAAAATCATGTGTCTGCTAGTCTGCGTGAGAAGCAGTTTGAACACATATGACTGACAGCACTGCAGTTATCGTAGTTGTATGCCATCAAGTTGTTTCTGACTTATGGTGACTTTATGGCAGACTTATCATGGGATTTTCTGTGGCTGAGAGTGTGTGACACACTCAAGGTCACCCAGTGGGTTTCCATGGCCAAGCAGGGGATCAAGCTCTGGTCTCCAATTTCAAACCTCTACACCATGCTGCCTCTCACCTCAGTTATTAGGGAACTAAATACAAATCTATCTGGTAACCATTGGGAATGTTAATCTCATGCATATAAAACAAGGAAACTGCTGGATCAGAAAACCTATCTTTGATGTTTGAAGTATTATACGTAATAAGCATTTGGATGGATGAATGTCTTTTGTCATCTGCATAATAACTGCCTTATGTTTCAGGCATTATCTGATTGATTTCTTCATCACTCACTCTTGGTTTTTACAGAACCCATTATGTCTGTATTCTCCTTTTAAAACAAGCACTTCATTTGCCCCATCTTGGCCTGGAGGCTTCTAGCATTAGCACAGAAACACCTATACATGATGTCCTTTTCCAAACTTCTCTAACACATTTTCCTCTATGGTTCTCTGAATGGCTATTATGTTCTGCTCTATGCTCATTACAATCATGAAGTCATGCCTTACTTCAGTTGCTTTCCTATAGATTCCATTTCCTAACAGCCAATCTCAAAGCTCCCAGGGATGATAGCACAATGTTCTTGAAAATGTGTGTTCCCCACCGTTTTGGCTTTCTCAAAGATCTTCAAACGGCCTGCTCATTGGTGAGAGAATTAAGTTCTTTAAGAATCCAACTGGATACTAGAACATTCAGATCTTTATGCCTCCTTCCCCCTAGTTATGACTAGACGCTTCTATAAAACTGAGTATACTGGAGGAAGATTTTTCACCATTTTGGAAAAGAATAAATTTGATGTAATCTGTTTGCAAGAGATAAGGATAAAAAAAGAGAGAATAAAGCTCCTACAAAATAATAAATTAGGAAAAGAATTTGCAGCAATAACAGAGAAGAAGAAGAAGAAGGGAGTAATAATATATGTGAATAATAGAGTTGCAGCACAAGAAATCTTTAAAGATGAACAAGGACATTATGTCAGGGTTGAAATTAACTGGCAAGACCAACGAATACTCTTGGTTGGAGTCTATGGCCCCCATAATGGGAAAGATAAATTTTATAAAAATTTGGAAGCACAAATTATGGAAGTGGATTGTGATAGAATAATTCTCCTTGGAGATTGGAACAGAGTGATAGATCCCCTGATTGATTGTAAATCAGATAAGATCATCAAGAAGAACCAGGGGAAACTCCCTAGATCATTCAAGGAGATGACGGATAATCTACAGTTGCTGGACACCTGGCGGTATTTATATGGGAAGACAGAAGACTTACATTCTATTCAGATAGGCATTCATCATTATCAAGACCTGATATGTTTCTAATCTCCAAGACATTATCCAATAATATAAAAGAAATGGAAACTCTTCCAAGGAACTTATCAGACCATAATGCTGTTCTCTTATATCTGAGATCTGGAAGAAGACAATTCACTTGGAGATTAAATGAAAGACTATTTCAGGATGAAAGTATACTTGATCAAGCAAGACAAACTTTACAAAGATACTTTGCTGAAAATTTAAATAAAGAAACTGATATCGGCAATGTTTGGGATGCTAGCAAAGCAGTAATTAGGGACTTTTTTATACAACAAAATGCAATTTTAAATAAAAAGAGGAATGAAAAAATTCAGAAAATAAATGATCAAATAAAGATTGAGGAAAACAAGCTAAAGCACAAACCTACTAGCAAATCTATCCAGAAGGAAATATGGGTTTTACAGAAACAATTGGACATTGAATTAACAACAGAGATAAGTAAAAAATTACTCTATTTGAAACAAAAAAACTTTGAGTGGGCCAATAAACAAGGGGAATGGTGGGCCTACAAATTAAAGAAAAAAGAAAGAAGAGCAACTACACAAATTAGGATTGGTGAAAATATCTATACAGATCTAGGGGAAATCAAGAAGGCATTCACCAAGTATTTCTCCAATTTGTACCAAAGTAAAAAGGTGGATTTGGGAGATGTGCAGCGATATACGGAGAAATTAGAAGTTAAGAAATTAACGGCAGAACAGAGAACAAGTCTCAATCACCCAATTACAATAATGGAAATAGTGGAAGCCATAAAGTCAGCAAAGAAAGGGAAAGTCCCAGGACCAGATGGTCTATCTGCAACTTACTATAAGGCATTGCAAGACCAACTACTTTTACCACTTCAGGAAACAATGAATACAATCTTTGAAGGAACAGTCCCAAAATCATGGAGTGAGGTTTATATAACTATGATTCTTAAAGAAGATAGAGATCCCCTTCTGGTTAAAAACTACAGACCAATTTCATTATTTAATGTGGACTACAAGATATATACATCGATAATGGCGATGAGGATGAAGAAAATCTTAAAGGAAATTATCAATGATGAATAAGCAGGCTTTCTACCTAATAGACACCTGAAAGATAACATGAAATACATTTCAAATATTATAGAATACTTTGATAAGCAACCAGGGAAAAAGATGGTGTTGTTATTTCTGGACACTGAGAAAGCATTTGATAGTCTGAGTTGGGACTTTATGTTTGAAGTCTTAGCAAAGATGGAGGTTGGATGCCATTTTATGAGAAGTATAAAAACAATCTATCAGAATCAGACAGCCCAAATTCTGATAAAGAGTGACAAAATCTATATTACTAGAGGCACTCGACAAGGATGCCTGATCTCCCCTTTATTATTCCTAGTAGCTATAGAAATATTGATTATAAATGTTAAATCAAACATAAGATTCATGGAGTCAAAGTAAAGGGCAAGGAGTGTAAGATCAGAGCCTTTGCCAATGACATACCTATAATACTAGAGGATCTGATTAAGAGCATTGAAGAATTGAAAACACTTTTAAAAGAGTTTGGAGAAATCTCTGGATTGAGAGTAAATGAAAAGAAAACTAATTTATTGATAAAGAATATAAATAAAGAAGAGGAGAAGGAATTGACCCAAAAATCAGGATATGCAATCTCTACAAAAGTAAGATATTTGGGATTATATTTGACAAAGAAAAACTCAGACTTATTTAAGAACAACTATGAAAAAAATTGGAAAGATACCAAAAAGGATCTTCAGAGATGGGAAAAACTGAATTTATCTTTTTTGGGTCGAATTTCTAGAATCAAAATTTCAATCCTCCCAAAATTCTTATTTTTATTCCAGACAATCCCAGTGATTATCAATGAAAGTGTATTTAATAGTTGGCAAAAAGACATCCTTCATTTTATCTGGGAGGGGAAAAAAACCAGAGTGAACTATAAAATAATGTGTGATATAAAAGAAAGGGGAGGTTTGGGACTTCCAAATTTACAGCTCTACTACCACTCTTGCTGTCTAGAATGGATTAAGGAATGGATCAAGTTGGATAACGATAAGCTGTTGAAGTTGGAGGGGGAAGGATTGGCATTTGGGTGGCATGCCTACTTAGGATATAATAAAGATAGAATAAAGATAGAATACATAGTGAATTTAATAACCATTACATAAGAAAATCACTATTGAAGATCTGGAAAAAATACAGAATGAGATTATATCCTAAAACTCCTATATGGCTTTCACCTCATGAAGCTTTTTACAAAAAAGAAAATATATTTTACGGAAGATGGATAATATTCAAAGATTTGACAAAGATAAATGGAGATGAAGTGGAGTACAAAACACAGGATGAACTTAGTGAAGATGGATTAAAGTGTCACTGGCTGCTTTATAGGCAATTAAAAGAAAAGTGGAAGATTGAGAAATATTTGAATAGTTTCCAAACTGAAAGAACGGAATATGACCAGATAATATTTGAAGATAATATTTGAAGATAAATTGAAATTGATTTCCAAAATATACAAATTGCTTCTTACATGGGAGACTGAGGAGGAAACTATCAAAGAATCTGTGATTCAGTGGGCATGAAATGTAGGCCACCCAAGTGAATATGCAAAATGGGGGGGGGTAGAAAAAGAGTATAGGATATACTGCTAATCAAAATATAAAAGAAAATGTTTATAAAATGTATCTAAGATGGTACAAAAATGTCAACAAAAATGTTGACAGTAAATGTTGGAAATGCAAAGACAAAAAAGGAACATTCTACCATGTTACTGCCCTGGCTAGCCTGAGCTTTGGGGATATAAAAGATATCTTTTTGATATCGACAATTCGGCTTCACATATCCTTCCACGTGCTTGCAAGACAAGCAAGCATAGAGGCTCGGCCGATTATCGCCGTAATATTCCTAGACAATACAGGCAGGCCAGAAAACAGCCAACTCACCGCTTTAGGAGACCTCAAGGCAAGTACCTCCATTAGATATGCGAGCAATTTTCAAAAGATCCTCTGCCGCGCGCTGGCAGCTTGATGATCGAGCTATACAACGCTCAAGAACTCCATGTTTGCATACCAGCTACTCTTTTGATAAATTCGACTCTAATTCAATCATTCAAATTCTGACCTTTCGGAGGCTTTGTCTCCAACTTCAAAATCTATTGTTTCCCCAAAGTCCGACCTAGCCTGCGGTCACAATTCTCCTTATAAAAACCCCTGACTTTGAGTGCTTCCTTGGATCGCTCCCGAGTTCCAGACCGCCTTGCTGCCGCTTTGCTTGGCAAGCTTCCCCTCAGCTCCACGTGCTGAGATACATCAAACCCCAGCTTCACTCTCCATTTTCTTCCGGACTTCAGGACAGGTTTCGTATCACCAGAACCAACTATCCCTCTGAAAATCCCGCTATCTTACTCACACTTTTATTTTCCTTAGATATCTGTGTGTTTGTGTCACATACATTGTGTGCCTGTATTTAATAAAGATCATTCATTATTTTCCAACTGGTTTGCTTCTTGACTTGGCCTGACCCCGTAGACACTGGGTTGCAAGATCCTGCTAAGTTACCCTGCCTCTCGTTTTGCCAACTTGTGCTCTGAACTAATTTCCCCAACTTCCATAATTTTGATAGCAATTTGGCGTCCCTCTTGGGACCCCCAGAAAACAGGGTAACAACCATATGTGGTGGAATTTTTCCAAGGCTAGAAGATATTGGAAAACAACCCACTTGGAGACAGAGAAAATTTTGGGTATAAAATTACAAATGGAACCAGAATTATATTTGTTGGACATGACAGATGAGAAAATAGAAAAAAATATGAGAAACTGTTATTATATATAACCACTGCGACTAGAATTATATACACCAAGAACTGGAAACAACTTGATATACCCAGTGGGGATGACTGGTTAATTAAACTCTTAGATATGGCAGTAACTGATAAGTTAACTGCCTTAGTAAGAGGAACACTGTTAGGACCGTTTATAAAAACATCGGACCCTTTAATACAATATTTAAGAAATAGATGGGGAAACCTAGTGGTAAAGACTTTCACAGATTAAAATTGGACTTAAATTGAAGACACTGTATAGTTATATTCTTTAAGAAAACTGCGTGAATAATTAAATGATTTGATATACTTGAGTTTATATGGAACCAAAGGAAGATATCTCTTTATGGATAAAGATCAGACTATTTTATATATAAGATAAATTTGAAATGAAAACCTGTTGAACAAATTGTCAATAGTTCTCATTGTTAAACAATTGGATATCTTGTTCTGTGACACAATAACATTTTGTATATCATAATAAAAAAAAACTGAGTATACTTTGCTACTTTTTCTTTTCTATCCTGCCATTTCCATTTTGTCTTTGCTTCTGTTTCATGAGATCCTGTGTTTTGAAATGCACACTGTGCACAACCAGTATATATTAAGAGCCAAACTGTTTGGCTTTCCTGTATGTACTTCAGAACTGTTGTCTGATTATTGTGTTTATTCTGTTTAGTTTTTCCTATTTCTCTACCCTTAGGATAATTTTTTTATTAATAACTGATGTCTTATGTGTGCAAATTATTAGGAAGAGTCATAGTCTTAAATCTAGCACCTGCCTGCATGGTTACTATAAATTTATATTGCTTATAGGCTTTGCCTGTCACGTTTGGAAACGCAAGGTGAAGAATTTTGTCCCTCATAGGCAAAGAGACCCAGACCTGTAGGTTCTGGGTGTCTCTTGGCCTTGGCCAGATAAAGATATGGTTGCTGTTCCACTTTGCATACTTGTTAATTCTCATTATTTTAATTACATATACATTGAGCTCCTCCTCAGAGTCATGACCTATACTTGTTTTTGTTAACTACCTTAAAATTGACTTCTGCTTATGGCAACTATGCAAGAAAAACCTCCTAGAGTCCTGGTCATCAACAGCAGTGCTCAAATCTTGCAGAGTCATGCCTCCCTTGAATGAGTCAACCCATCTGTATTGTGGTCTTCTTCTTTTCTGGCTGCCTTCCACTTTGCTGAGCATTATCATCTTTACACTGCCTTGGAGTATAGTGGAGTCTCCTTCTTTGCAGTTTTTTTTTAAACAGAGGCTGGATGGCCATCTGTTGAAAATGCTGTGACAGTGCATTCCTGCACAGCAGGGGGTTAGATTTGACGACCCTTGTGTTGTTTTCCAGCTCTATGATTCTATAATCATTTTTAATGTGTCCTGTCATCTCATGATATGTCCCAAATATGACAGTCTCAGTTTGATCATTTTGGCTTGGAGTGAGATCTCAGTCTTTATTTACTGTTGAACCCATTTATTCAACCATTTGGCACAGCATAGTATCCAAAGAGCTCTCCTCCAGCACCACATCTCAAGTGAGGTTTTTTGGGGGTTTTTTGGTTGGCTTCCTTCACTGTCCAGCATTCACAATCATACACAGAAATGGAAAATATTATGGCATACGTTATTCTTTGCTATTTAACCCACCCAGATCTAGGGGAGATGAAAAGCCTTTCCTCTTGACTTTCTCCTAGAAATAGCTTGTGTTTTCCAACCATAGATCCCTAGATGTTGTTGGAATACAAATCAAGTTATCCCCAGTCATCATGTTTAATGGTCAGGGAAGATAGTAGTTGCCACCCAAGAACATCTGGTGATCAAATGCATGGAACCACTGCACTAGACTTCTCAGTATTCAAGACGTTATAATATTCAGACTTTTTAATTGCTATATCCAAATGTTTATGTGCATTGCATGCATACAAATACACACATTAGCTGAAGGCCTCAGGCGCATGAAATATTTCTGGCTTAGCCATCATTGCTAAATAAGCTGTCAGCTCCTTATTCTAGATGGATAGTGGCTGGAATATGAGTTTTTTAATTAACTTTTTTTCTGAAAATTACATGGACCTTTAATATTTACTGGGAAGATGGGCTCTGACTTCGGAAATGAGGCTGAAATGTTCCAGAGAACAAACATGTAGCTGAGTTTTTTTAAAAAAATGCTTGGAAGATAATAAAACATTTGAAAACACATTATTATTAACTAATATAATTAGCTACTGTTTACTTAGAAGCACAGCAGGGGCTTAGCACTCATTTGTTTAGATTCTGGAATTAGATCTTTTATCTGTTCTGTCAATTTATAGTCAAAAGTGACAGAAATAACAGGATGTAAAAACTGTTGCTCTGAGCAGGAAGAAAGGAGAATATGATGAGCTGTTAAAAAAATGTTAGGCATATTAAAATTAGGAGTATGTAGGAGTACATAGAATAACTGTCTTGTACTTGGGGCCTTCTCCATGTAGTACAACTGAGCTGTGGCCTCCCATAAACACAGGAACACAGTTTTGATAGAGGACTGGATACTGATGGTCATTTTAAGAAACTGGAGAAGCTCATTTTTGGACTACAACTACCAAATTCCTTTAGAAATTCCTAGAATCCACAGAATGGAGGATTCTGGGAGTTGTCATGAAAAAACAGGCTTTGGTCCAAGCTTTGGTCAATTTATTTTATTTTATTTTATTTTATTTTATGCCATTTATATTCCACTTTTCTCCCAATATGAGACCTATTTACTACACATGTGCACTGGATATGCCTTCCAATCCTACTCATAACTTCTCAGAATGTTATAGATCACTCATTAGCCAAGTGATTTACAAGGAGAAACAGCTCTAGCTAGTCCTAGTCATTGTTCTCCTTAAGTCATGAAGGAACATCTTCAGTCCTGAGCCATTTTTATTCACATGGATTCCCTTGTATGATTTAGAACCCTGGAAAAATCAGGGTTCTAAATCACAGAGGAAGACAAAGTCAACCCACCTCAGACTGAAGGACAAAAATAACAGCCCTCCCCACCAACACACACCCTTGCTCTTGCCCCAGCCTTCTCCTTCTTTTGGAAGACAGAGTTCCATGTGTCCATCCTATGCTTCCTAAAACCTTGTTTGGTCTGGAATAAGTGAGTAAGGCCACTTCTGCACTAGACTGTTATAGCACTATTGTTCCACTTTCAACATCTTATGGAATCCTAGGGTTTGCAATTTAGAGAGGGGCCTCTGACGCCCCTCCTTGAACTGCAAACCCCAGGATTCCATTGGATGCTGAAAGTGGAATAATAACACTATAACAATCTAGTGCAGTAATGGCCTAAGACTCATTGGCTTTACAAAAGTTGCATTCCTGGTAGAACTACAAGAACTGTTTTATCAATATGAGCACAGCTGCCAAGATGGATAGCTAGAAAGAATTTTTCTTTCGGCATGTCTAGGACTTTCATGATGACTACAAAACTAATCACTGCACCACTGTTAATGTTAAGGATATATTTGGCAGTCAAGGAGTATGAAGCCAGTAAATCAGTTTTAATTATATTGTAAACATTCTAAATACATTCAGATGTCTTCAAAAAAAAAACATTTAGAGGATCTTGTCTAGAATTTTAAAATATTTCCAAATCCACTGAGAACATTATTGACTATAGGTGTAAGCCTTTGTCACCCTATAGTGTGAAAAAAAAGTTGCCATTTTCTAGATATCTAGTTACAAATCAAAGCATGTCTGTTGATAATGTCAGTCCAATATTTTTAACAAAAAGTATAGTACATAGAGTACACTGTGTTCTTCATGTAAACCTACTCATTATAAGTCCGTACCAGCAGCTTTTGCTACCTTTTTGAATTATCTGCTTTAATAGAGTGTCCTCAAGGCCACTGAAATAAATGTCAGTTTACTGAACGCCAACTTTTTTTTCATTTTTTTCATAGTAGATCTCTCTGAGTCAAATTTAAAACTGATGCAAAATAGCCTTGAGTTGGTTTGGTTGCCCTAGGTGAATTAAAATCTCCACCCCATGCCCTACCAGAAACCTCATGAACATGTAGCCCTCCAGCAGTTGTTGGACTGCAACTCTCATCAAACCTAGCCAGCATGGTCAAAGAGATGTTGAAAGCTGTAATCCAACAGTAGTTAGAGCTATGTGTGGTGCTTCACCCTATCAGATGCAGAAAAGCATCATACTACCCAGAAAGCAATACACTTGGCTTTTTCTTTAGATACTAGACAACGCATAACTATTGGTATTATACACAGATTTCAAAGTAAAGCAAGCTGAAGCCTCATTAGCGTTTGGACTTTTTGGTAAAGCAAGTCATGGAAACATCTCATTCTGACTCGCATGTTGTCCCATGCCTTAATCATGAACATGGAATGGCTAATCATGAACATGGAATGGCAGATATGACACTGATGCTCTAAAGACAAACTGAGTCAGCAAAGTCTTTTCAGGGATCATAAACTCATTGCCCTACAAGAGACCAGTAATCTTCTTTTCAAAAGCAATAAAATCTTTTAGATTCAGACTTGCAGAGAAGATGACAAGAAAAACTGGTGGTTTAAATTTCATTACCAAAAGCCTCAGTAAATCTGACAAGCCCTCTTATATAAAGGCTCCTCTGTACTTTTCTCTTTGACTTATACGAAGCATTGAAGTCTGGATTGCCAAAGGGAAACTGACACTTTATTTAAGCGTAGATTATGACCAAGAAATGTGATGTTTTACAAGTAGGAAGCCAGAAAACTAACTAGTTGGTCGCCAACTCTCTGTGCTATGTGAATATCCTGAGGCTACATGTATTTGACTTATGATGAATATTTCATGCACAGTTGATGTTTATGTTTTTGGTTCATCTTTCATTCTAAAACCTGATTTGTTTAGCACAAGATATTTGAGAAGGATCTTGCTTTACCACCTACTGTGGTAGCCTTTGAGCCATTGCTAAACTAAGGCCAGTTCCGCTCTATACTGTTATAGCGCTATTATTCCACTTTCATTACCTGGAAATTCTTTGCAAACTATTCTTTTTAAAAAAAAAAAGATTCTGAGATTTAATCAAAATGACACAATAAAACTTAATGAAGTACCCTCATACGCACTCTTCCCTGGACCTTTTATTATTCACTAATAACCAACAGTTTTAATCAGCACTCATAGTTCAACAATGTGATTTATCTTGAGAACAGGAATGCATTTGTCTAAATTCCACTTCACTCATGGTTTCAAAACAGATCAATATAGGGAATGCTAAAAAATATTGTACTGACACTTCAAGTGTTGTTCTGGAGCATCTAGCACTGATATTAACTCTTAAAAATGTTAAGAGTACCCATCCTATCTCAAAATTATCCTCTCATTTTGCCACAGTAAGTTCTCAGCCCCATAATACATAATCTGTCAAGCCATCTTCACAGAGAAAAATTGTGAACAGTTTCCCAGGACTTTGCAGTCTTCATCCTCGCTGCTCCTAAGGTTCTTGCATGCTAGATTTAGATTCTCATTGTCAAATCTAGATAACAGCAGCAGTTTTGGACATTCACATACAAAGAAACTGGGCAGCCAACTAAAAAGCTTGTCTGCTTAGCGAAGCTTTATACTATGTACACTTTCTTGTGCTGAAAGATCAACACTAATTGCCAACTGAATTATTGAGTCATGTTCAAGGTATTACTTCTGGTTCATACACCCTCTGTGGTTCAGGAACATGGGACAGATAACATTACACTATTATAGTGCCATATTTCACTTTAACCACCATGGCACCATCATATAGAATTTGGAAATTTGATGTTTAAGACTTCTCAGCCAGAGAGCTCTTGAGCCTCAATAAACTACAAACCCCAGAATTCCACAAACTATTGTCATGGCAGTTCAAGTGGAATACAATGTTGTAACAGTGTGGTGTGAAACGGCAACTATATGTTAAAGTTTTCAATTTTCCTCTGGTTTGCAATTAATGTCTTTTAGCACATGTTTTGCATCCAGTTTTGTTCTGTATCACATCTGATTTTACTGTGAACCACTTTGTTTTTTTAAAAAAAATGAAAATTGATGTAGAAATGTTCTGAAATAACGCAAAGAATAAAAACATTTGGAAAGAAGGTATTTTGTGTTTCTATTATTAGCAGTATTAGAATTAGTGTGACTATTAGTGTAATAATCGTCATTATTCAGAGTCAATCAGACCTGGGAAACATGACAGAGCTTCTTAGAATTCTATGCAGACTGTATATAAATTCAATCATCTTTAACATACCTTCATCAGATCCATTTAGTTCCATGCTTGGATAGATTGTTTCCCTAATTATGATATTTGTTGTTGCTAGATATGGGAACTGTCTTTAGCAATTTTTCAGAAATCAGATTGAACCAGGAGGTCAAATGCAATTTTCACCCATTCTGTGTGAAATTAATATAGGAATATGATTCATTTAATGCAGAGATTAGAAGTAACCAGTTGCAAATAACTTGCAATTAATTCTTTTGCTATAACCAAGGCATGACTAAGTTAGATCAAATTAATAAAGTCTTGCTTCACTCCTATTGTAGTATAATCATAGAATCCTAGAATTGGAAGAGGCAATGAGCCATCAAGTCCACTCCCCTGCTCAGTGTAGGATCTCCAGTGAGAACATCCCTGGCAGGAAGCTGTCCATCCTCCTTTCTGTAGATGTCCAGAGAAATAGACCCGACCATCTCTCTAGGGAATTGGTTCCATTTTTGAACTGCTCTTACTGTCAAGCAGTTGCTTGTAAAATAATTAGACTGGTCCTACCTTCTGGGGAAGCAAAGAACAAACCTGTACCCTCTTCTCTGTGATAGTTCTTGAGTTATTTAGAGTACAATCATGTCACCTCTCAATCTTCGCTTCACCAAGTTGAACCTATTCAAAAAGAACTTCCTGATGGTAACAGCCATTCAGTACTGGAATATGCTGCCCCGGAGTGTGGTGGAGTCTCCTTCTTCGGAGGTTTTGAAACAGAGACTGGGTGGCTATTTGCTGGGGGTGCTTTGAGTGTGTGTTGAGTGTGCATGCAGAGGTTGGACTCGATGGCCGTTGTGGTCTCTTCCAACTCTATGATTCTACAGTTCTGGCTCCTTCAACTTTTCCTCATATGTTTTGTTCTACCATTCTTGTTTCCCTTCTCTGAACCCAGCCCATATTGTTTATATTTTTTTTTAAAAGAGGTACTCAGGACTTAATGCAGTGCTCTGGATGAGGTCGGACCAGCACAGAATATAGTGGGACTATAATACCCAGGAGGTGAACTTAAGCAAGTCACACTCTCTCAGCCTCAGAGGGAGTTAACCCCCCATTCCGACCAAATCTTGCCAAGAAAACTCCATGAAAGGGTCACCGTAGGCTTGCCATAAGTCAGACATGACTTGAAAGCTCACAGAAACAACAAATGATTTCTCTTGACCTGGAAGCTATGGTTCTGTTGATGCAGGCTAAAGTACTATTTGCCTTCTTTGCTGCAGCATCACACTTCTGTTTCATGTTCAATTGATGGTCAACAATATTCCTAAGGTCTTTTTCAAATGTAGTACTATCAAGCCAAGTATCCCTCATCCTTTACATGTGCATTTGGTTTTTGTGACCTAAATGTACAATTTTGCATTTGTCCCTGCCAAATTTCCTTTTATTAATTTCCACCCAATTTTATAGGTTATCAAGGACCTTTTGAATTCCTTTCCTATCCTCCCAGCTTTGCATCACCTGCAAAATTGATAAGGATTCTATCCACTTCTTCATCTGCCATTGATAAGATAAAAACTTTGAAGAGGAATGGCCCCAGGACAAATCCTGCAGTACTCCGCTTGAGACCTCCTTCCATTCTGAAGCACAGCCATTGATGATGTCTCTTTGAGCATTATTTTCCAACCAATTATAGAGCTGATGGTGTTTCCATTTATTCCATATTTAATCATATTGTTAACCAAGGCCCTTTTCACATGTGGGGGGGGGGACGGTGTAGAGCGACCTCCCACGGAGGTCGTCTACACCGTAGAGTGGACTGGCGTGGACTACTTTTCATAGTTTCACACCAGAATCCACTCAGGAGCGGTCGGAACTAACCGGGCTCCGTGTTTTTTAAAAACCTCTTTTTAGAGGTTTTTAAAAAGCACGGCGCACACAGCCCCGTGCCGCTCCATCGCCCAGCTCTAAAGTGGATTTGCAGGCGCGCACAAGTGCGTGCCTGCAGATCTGCCGGGGGCGGGCTTCCGGCTGGCAAGCTTCTCCGGTTGGTGGAGAGCCTCCACCAACCGGAAGCTGCCATCTGCGATGCCGGAGGAGTGTGGAGCAGCGAGCTCGCGCTACTCCACGCGGCGACGGACTTACCCGGCTGGAGGTAAGCTCCGTTTTTGGGCGTTTTCGCCCGTTTCCCCCCCGACATGTGAAAAGGGCCCAAAATATGATGGTGGAGAAATCAGATAAATGGCATCCACAGCATTCCCATCATCTACTAAACTAGTTTGGCAGGAATTTTTCTCAACAAATCCATGCTGGCTGCTACTAATCACTGTATTGTCATCAAGATACTTGCAAACAGACTCCTATATAACTCACAGTAATATTTTTCCTGGTATTAAGATCAGGTTGGCTGGCCTGTGAGTTTCCTTGATCTTCTGTTTTGCCCTTTTTAAAGAGAAGGACATTTTCCCTTCTCTCACTCCTGCACCTCACCTGTTCCCCAAGATTTTTCAAAAATAATGGCAAGTGCTTCAAAGAGTACATCAGCAAAGTCCTTCAACACTCTGGGATACAGTTCATCAGGCCCTGTAGATTTAAACTCATTTAGGCTAATTGATTGAATTGATGATTACTGACTAAATAAATAAATATCAGACTTGATGTATAGTCCAGCTCCTTTGCCAAGGTCTCTGAGGGTGCATAGAATCATAGAATTATGGAGTTGGAAGAGACTACAAGGACTATTGAGTCCAACACAGGAATACACCATCAAAGCATTCCCCACAGATGGCCATCCAGCCTCTGTTTAAAAACCTCCCCGTGTAACCCATGTTTTGGGGAAATACATCCCAGAATCGCATTGGCTTTCATTGCTGTTGTATCATACTGCTGACTCATGTTCAGCTTGTGGTCTACTAAAACTCCTAGATCCTTTTCACATCTACTGTGGTCAAGCCAGACGTTACCCATCTTATATCTGAGCATTTCATTTTTTTTCTGCCCAGGTATAGTACCTTACACTTCTCCCTGCTGAAATTTATTTTGTTAATTTTGGCTCAGCACCCTAATCTGTTAAGATCATTTTGAATTCTGATCCTGTCCTTTGGGGTGTTAGCTACCCCTTCTAATTTGGTATCATCTGCAAATTTGATAAGAATGCCCTCTATTCCCTCATCCAAATCATTGATAAAGATGCTGAATAGCACTGGACCCAGGACAGAACCCTGTGGTACCCCACTAGTCACTTCTCTCCTAAATGAAGAGGAGGGATTGGTGAGCACCCTTTGAGTTCAGTCAGTCAACCGATTACAAATCCACCTAACAGTAGCATTGTCTACTCCACATTTTACTAGCTTGTTCACAATAATGTCATGAGGGACCTTGTCAAAAGCCTTACTGAAGCCAAGATATACATGGAAGCCCACAGTTCTCTGTCCAGGAAAAAAAATGAAGTAAAGTAGGTGTTGGGCAGTTCTGCCTTTTTGCTATAATCTGTAACTTTATAGTTCCTTTTTTGAGTTAAAAGAGTGTGGCCTCAAAAGAATGTGCTGCTACTACTACTATTACTGCAGCCTGATGCTGTGTTGTGGATACTGGGAAATTATGAAGTAAATGGGAACTGAATATGTTTTGTACCACAAGGAAGCAGTTTACAGTATCTGAGTGTTTTTCAAAAAGAAAAAAGTAACAAAAAGTAACTATGCACTTCCTTGATTCTTAAAAGTAACTAGTAACTTTTAACCATAACAAAGTAGTTACTTGTTAAATTTGTAACTCTGATGGTAGTCAATTTGTGACTGGTAGGATGAAGATGAAGATGATGGGGATGATTTACATTCCACCCTCTTTTGGACAATGTCCAAATGGGATAGAACCAATATCCACTGTGTTGTTTATCAGAACATGGAACTAAACTTCTCATACATGTAGTGTAGATTCCATTGCTGTGGGCCCAATTCAAAGAAACTTTGGCTTGTCTGAGTTTAATTAAAATCAATTGAGAAAATGTCTCACTGTTTAAATCTCATTGTTTTCAAAGGAACGCAGGCATAATTATATTTCCCTGGATTCTACTTTATGATTCTAGGATCTGTGAACTATGCTATTTTTGATCTGTTCCTCTGATCAGTTTTAATGCGATTAAAGTGAAATATAATTCACTGGATTAGTTGATGTAAATCACATTGTGCAATCATTCTGAAAAGTCTGCTATAATAAATGGGAATCATTTAAATCAATAAGCAAAGATAAATAGTGTGATAATCCAAGAGGATGACACACTAGAGATTTTCTTGAATCTGGAATAAAAAGCACCTGCAGGAAGTAAATTGCAGGATGAGCTACACTAGCATAGTGATGTAGAATCCCTCTTGTCAATCTGAACTGTAACATAAATGAATTTACTCTCCTCGTACTATAAAAGCAATGTGATAATGAAGAGCATTATGGATAATTGTCTTATTGCCAAACATGCATGTTTATAGAAAACTGGCACATGATGAACAAAGCTGAAAGTGTAATTCCATAGTTATGAAGTGATGGGACACCATAAATGTAGAAATATATGCCACATAATTTTTAATTAAGGTTGCAAAGTTGATTTTGCATTTGATTGAACCCTCCAAATTACTGATTAACAGTAAATATAAGTTATAGGCCACACAGCATGTAACTTATTGAAATTAAGCAACATTGCTGAAGTTAAGCAGGTGTTACCCTGTTTTCTGGGGGTCCCAGGAGGGACACCAAATTGCTATCAAAACTATACAAGTTGGGGAAATTAGTTCAGAGCACACGTTGGCAAAACGAGAGGCAGGGTAACTTAGCAGGATCTTGCAACCCAGTGTCTACAGGGTCAGGCCAAGTCAAGAAGCAAACTGGTTGGGAAATAATGAATGATCTTTATTAAATACAGGCACACAATGTAAGCAACACAAGCACACAGATAACTAAGGAAAATAAAGATGTGAGTAAGATAGCGGGATTTTCAGAGGGATAGTTGGTTCGGGTGATACAAAACCTGTCGTGAAGTCCAGAAGAAAATGGAGAGCGAAGCTGGGGTTCGATGTATCTCAGCACGTGGAGCTGAGGGGAAGCTCACCAAGCAAAGCGGCAGCAAGACGGTCTGGAACTTGGGAGCGATCCAAGGAAGCGCTCAAAATCAGGGTTTTTTATATGGAGAATTGTGACCGCAGGCTAGGTCGGACTTCGGGGAAAACAATAGATTTGGAGTTGGAGACAAAGCCTCCGAAAGGTCAGAATTTGAATGATTGAATTAGAGCCGAATTTATCAATAGAGTAGCCGGTATGGAAACGCGGAGTTCTTGAGCGTTGTATAGCTCGATCATCAAGCTGCCAGCGCGAGGCAGAGGATCTTTTGAGAGTTGCTTGCATACCTAATGGAGGTACTTGCCTTGAGGTCTCCTAAAGCGGCGAGTTGGCTGTTTTCTGGCCTGCCTGTATTGTCTAGGAATATTACAGCAATAATCGGCCGAGCCTCTATGCGTGCTAGTCCGGGGGCCTCGCAAGCACATGGAAGGGATATGTGAGGCTGAATTAGTGATATCAATAGATATCTTTTATATCCCCAAAGCTTGGGCTAGCCAGGGCAGTAACACAAATTTAGGTCTGGTCAGTGCTAGGATGAGAGACCACCCAGGGACTCAGTGTACATCACGAGACAAACACACTGAAGGTCAGCCAGTGGGTCTCCATGGCCAAGTGGGGAATCAAACTCTGTTCTCCAAGGTCATACTCCAGTGCTCAAACCACTGCACCATGCTGGCACCCTTCCCTTTCATTAGAGAATTAAATTTTCTCCCAGGCTTCTCTCTTTTAGGATTCAGTAAAAAAAATATAGTTATTTGGATGAACCTTCAGGCAATAGCCAGGTGTTTATTTGCCTTCCATTATCATTTCTTTGTGCTGTATAATATCATTGGTAGATTATTATTTTAGATGTTACAGATTGTGATTTTATGTGTTTTGTAGTTTGTGACTTCAGCTATGTATTTTCATGTAGTCAGTTAATTGCCCTGAGCTAGTATATGAGGAAGAATGGGGAATCAATCACATTCAATCTATATAAACAAAATCAAGTTTCTGTCTGTATGTTTGTTTGTAATTTTGTTACCACATCATGTGAAAATGGCTAGATGGATTTTCACCCAATTTGGAGGGTATTTTTGGATGATCTGATCTAAAATATAGGTTACACAGCATATAGAAAATTTACTCTGGGTGGCCCTAGGGCACCAATTTTTTTTTTAATTTATATGGAGTTGAGTTCCATATCGTTCGAAAGATTTCAGTGATTTGAGTTAAAATGTTGCCTTTTGTGTTTTGTTGTAGCTTAATATGAATAAAATTATACCCCGATTTTTAAATCTCATACAGACTAGTGTGTTTGGTAGCTAAGCAGGAAAGACATATTCCTTCAAGAGCTTGTGTACAATGTGAAGAACATTTAAGCTTCCCAAGTTATATGTGCTTATCCTCCAAAGCAGCTGAAACCAAATGATCATTTGGTATGGTTAAAGATTCTTCTGAGCACCCCTGGCTAATACAGCTAGTCTAAGAGAGAATGTTTGTCCATGTTAAAGTAGTTAATACATATTACAATCTTTTGCTTATTTAGCTGGCTGTAAGCCCCTCTGAATTCAAAAGGACTTCTGCTACAGTTTAGGATCAGGAAGACATCAGAAGAATATTGATACTTTCAGTTGTTAAAAGTAATGTGATTGAGCTGGAAGGACTAATGGGCTAAGTATAAAGAGATTCTACCTCAAGTCTGTTCCAGAAAAATCTACAAGGGCTGATCCTTAAGCTCCACCTCTGACCCATTTAGAATTGTGCTATGATTTTGATTTTGTGCAGTATTAATGACTGATGTCTATGTAGTATGCATGCCAATTACATATTTGTACATGTTGTTGTTTTTTCATTACGGGTTCGTGAAGAAGCAGAGGTGGTGGCTCAATAGTAAAATGGATTGTGTCAAGCAGAGAGCCGTGATCAAGTACCTGCAAAAAAGGGGATGACTCCTACAGAAATCCACAATGATATGTCGATAACTTTGGAGGTATCTGCTGTGTCATATGATATCGTAAAAAGATGGTGTCGGGAATTTAAATGTGAAAGAACATCATGTGAAGATCAACATGGTGATGGCCCGTCAAACACTGTCAATGCAGAAGAAACTATCAACAGAATCCATGATACTGTTACGCAAGATCAATGAGTGACCGTCAGGGATATAGTACAGGAAACAGGTGTCTCATACCATATGGTACACATGATATTGACAAAAGAATTGGACATGAAAAAATTAACAGCAAGATGGGTACTTTGAATGTTAACAGCCACACAAAAGTGAACGAGGGTGATGCTTTGCAGGCAACATTTACAAACCTTTCGGATGGACAAACAGAAATTCTTCAACAGATATGCGATGATGGATGAATCATGGGTCCACCACAATGACCCTGAAACCAAATTGCAAAGTCACCAATGGAAACATCCTATTTCTCCACCCCCTAAGAAATTCGGTCATGCCATCAGCAGGCAAGGTTATGCTGTCAGTTTTTTGGGATGCCAAAGGTGTTCTCTTGGTGGATTGTTTACAAGGTGGAGCCACAATAACAAGTTCTTACTATGCTAACTTAATTACAAAATTACATGTTGCAATCAAGGAGAAATGTCATGGAAAGTTGAGACAGGAAGTGCTTCTTCATCACGACAGTGCACCCAGCCACAGGTCTTGTGTTGCAATGGCTGCCATTCGTAAAGAAGGCTTCGAATTGCTGGAACATCCACCATATTCACCAGATCTGGCTCCCAGTGACTGCAGACTCTTCCCAAAACTGAAGGAACACCTGTGTGGGAGGAGATTTTCATCAGATAATGAGGTGATAGAGGCTGCAGATGCGTAGTTTGCAGAGGTTGGACAAACCTTCGTCCAGGAAGTGGTCGAGATATTAGAGGATTGCTGGGACAAGAGCATTCAACTTCAACTACATCGAAAAATGAGATAGGAACATTGCCATTTTCACTCAGGAAATGGGTCAGGGTGGAGCATAAGGATAATTCCTAAAGTGAGCATACAGCAAAATTCTATACATATCTAGTAGGTTTACTTTGGATATTTCTAGTGCCAGCTTCATGAAAATCATTTTATGTTTGGCCAGACAAATAGTATATGAAAACCAGTCACCTTTAAGAACTGAAGGTTCTTCTAAAGATGCTTTCCCAGTCTTGAACTGGAAAGGCTATTGGCTATTGGCCAAACCCAAGATTTTGAACATGCCTCATGTCACTTAAGTGACCCAACTTAAGTTTCATCTCACCAACAACTAACTGCAAGTTTGGGGGATTTTTTCATCTTGTAAGAAATACTATATGCGGAGTTATCTTGTGACTAAAGTTATCTTGTGCAAAGAGATTACAGGTGTTCTGTTCAAGGTATATCCTCCCATTTCCTTCACACATAATGCATGAGATACTTAGACAGAAGCAATTCTCATTCTTCAAAAGGGTAAATAAAAATGGCCCTTTTCAAAGCAAGATGCTGTTAATTTTTGCATTTGACTTGGACAATATTTTTTCCATATTGAAAGGAGAAAGAAATTAAGAGTTCAAATGCTTTCCTTTCATCATGACTGTCTAAAACTGCAGGCATTCTTCTGTTCTTTGAAGTTGGGTACCCATTTATCAAACTAGTAATCTTGTTTCCATGGCAAAAAATTGAAAGGTCACTTGTAAGGTGGATTTGGTATGCTTGACTTCATTTAGGAACCCTGAAAGTGCTGCCAATGACATTAATGGAGATTTAGAATAGCTATGAAAATAGAAAGCCAGTCTTTAAAAAAAAAAAAGGATTCATTCACATGACAAGTTACAATCTTTCATTTAAACAAAAAAAAAATCAATGTTGAGTTCATTACATTTTATGAAACTTTCGTTTCACTTATAATGTGCAAAATGCAGGCTCAGACAGAAAGGGACAATCCTTCATTTCTTTTGTGTTGTTACCTGTCCAAAAAATCAAGCTTTGTACTCATCTAGCTTCAGTTCACAACATGTTCAGCTGAAGTATCTGAGCTGAAACTGGACTTTGTTCCTTTGGCTTCAGTGGAACTAAAGATTTTGTCTTTTGGAGATTTCTGGATAGTGGTGGTTTCCGTGTTAATGGGGCATATTTCAGGTTTTAATCCAAAATTTAAAGGAGGTGGGGTAGAGTTTAACATCTTGATTCATGCCTTTAAAATGCAGCTTAAAACCTAGGGCAAATCCACTGCTTCTGGATGCAAGATGTAAATGTGATTTTGTTCATTTCAAGCACATTACTGTATATCAGGCACCCAATTATACAACTATAGCAATATGATTCCCCATTAACTGTCATGGTTCCATGGTTCCAGATTCTGGGATCTGTAATTTAAGGAGGGGCATTTAGAATTCTTAGCCCAAGAGCTCTAGTGCCTCACTAGTGCTAGGATTCTATAGGATGCAGCCATGGCAATTAGAGTGGAATCATAGTGCTATAAATGTATAGTCAGAAAGAGCCCCAATGTCATGTACAGGATAACTCTAGAAGTTTGCAAAAGCTTTATTCAGGAACAGTAGTGTAACAGCAGCACAGTTTGGCCATTGCCAAGACTAAATACCTATAGAACTTACAATGTCTTATAAGTACTAACATTACAAATTTCCACAGGCAAGCCCTCCATTTATCAGCTAATTAAAGTAACTTTCCCCAGGTTCACTTCCTGCCCACTGATGGCCTAACTTTGTATCTGCATTTTTTCTCTCTCTTATTAGGGCTCATTAGAATACTATTCTTTCATTCCCAAAACACTGTTTTCTCATTCATTTCCCATCATCCCCTTACATTGCATGGCAAATTACATGACATTACATGACAACAAACATCAAAATACTATGTGGCATTAGAATGCATGGCAGAGAAAGCAAATCCAACCCGACACCCAGGTTCTCCCTGAGCATGTTCATAAGCATAAATGATACACATGTGGTCAGTACATTCCTGGGATTCATTTATAAATAAACCACTGTCACATGCACAGAGATGTTGAAGGATATGCATCTGACTATTTAGGTGGTATCTCTTGCCTGCAGGAAAGATTGTGGGAAAAAATGGCCTGCTGTCCAGTGCTCCTGCTAGACTTCTTTCACAGAGGGAATTTGGCTCATACAACAGTTCATAAAAGACGCCCATGCAGCCATATAGCCAATACCACGAGGGATCACATCAGAAAAAGGAATCAGTACAGATCTCTCCATGGTAGAAAGCAGAAGCTCTTACTGACATAACGGAGTCCTGAGTGGGTCTAACGTCCTCATCATGATTAGTGAAAAGTCATAAGCCAACATTTTCAAAGCTCCCATTCCACCATGGTTACAAACAGGTAAGCTGTACAAATCATTATGAGCTCCTACATAAATTCATCTGACAGACCATTATTTTCCCATATGAGCCTTCCCAGTCCCTGAGATCCTCCAAAGAGGCCTTTTTCACAAGTACAGTTAGGAGAGGAGAGGAGATAGGACCTTCTCAGTGAATGCCTCTAAGCTCAGTGGCTGCCCCTAACCTCCTTTCAGAAGAGGCCTGAATTGTTCCCATCTTCCCCATCCTGCCATCAGCAAGTGAAGTGAAGACTTGGGCCATTTCCACACTACACTGATATAGTGCTATTATTCCACTTTCAACATCCTATGGAATCCTGGGACTTGCAGTTTAGGAAGGGGCATTTAGAATTCTCTGCCAAAGAGCTCTTTGACTTCAGTAAACCCAGAATTCCACTGTGCAGAAATATTCTGACAGGCTTTTAGAACAGAGGATTTTTTTAAAAAGAGCTTTTAAGAGAGTGCTATATGGTTTTGAAATTGTGCTATCTCTAATTGCTTTTTATCTTTTTAAGGATATATTTTAAATTGTTAATTTTTAATAGCTTAACTCTATTTTTATGTCTAGAAATGTATGTTCAAAAGGAATCGGTACTGATACTTCTTGCAGATTTAGGATGTGGCTTCTTACCTTTATTTTTTCTCACCTTAGAGTTGGGAAAGCAACTCATGGTGTTGAGCGTTACAGTCTTTCCTTTTGCTTCCATTTTTAGAGAACACACACATCTAAAACAATTTTTAAAAAATCTATCTGAAACATATCACCTTAGAGGCATTTTACCAAAAAGCATAAAAACTAGATGTAATGAGCAACACTGCATGTTACATTGAAAAAACTAATGACATGACCAGATGTTACATTCCTCTAAAAGGGAGTATTATTCTCATTGTTGTCATGTGCCTTCAAGTCATCTCTGACCTATGGCAACCCTAAGGCGAATCTTTCACAGGGTTTTCTGGGGCTGAGAGTGTGTGATGTGCCCAAGGTCACCCAGTGGGTTTCCATGGCTGAACGGGAAATTGAACTCTGGGCTCCAGGCTCGTAGCCCAACATTCAAACCACAACAACTTTACCGGCTCTCTTTTTATTCTCTAGGTACCCTCAAATGCAATATGTAACAAATAAGGTAATTCTTTGTAACCTGTTACTTCCAAACTCTACCAATCCTAACCATTTTTTATACCCTTTTGGTGATTTTGAGTTGCTCTGCGATCAGTTTACGGCCCCTACATTTTAGAAATATATACTTTTGTGTTTTATTTTTACATTCTTTAAAGTATTATTTCCCCTTAGACAGAGCATTTTCCCAGAATTCTATATTATTGTTTCAATAGTTCTTATCATGTTCTTTTCCATGCTTATTGATAAATGCAAGATACTTTGTCACCCAACCCTGCATTCACCCACAATGGATGGAAACAATTTGATCCACATAATCCAGGCTATAACATACCAAAGAATCATTGCTTTGAAAATACTATTTTTAAAGGTGGTATCTATTCAGGTGGTACAAAGATACACCATCTATTTCTAACACATTAATTCTAGCCTACTTGTGTATTAATTATTTATTGCTGAGCCAGCAATGTGGAGCTCTTTTAATTGACATTTAACAGGTTGGAATCAGATGTCAATTAATATATGTAGAGTAGTATAATATAATATCTTGGCTAATTAATACCTGATTAATTTGCTGTGGTTAATCATTACAGTTAAGTGCATAGAGAAACAGCAATGTTACCTGTACATTTTCCTGCGCTATAATTTCAGAGTTAATTACATAACAACTAGGTTTTTCTATCCACTCCTACTGTGAACTCTCCTAGCAACCAATTTGTATTTGATAATCTAACAGAAGTGACTTATTAGGCCCAAATTAAAAGGCTGTATTTGATACTTGCACTAGCATGTAATAATAACAATTCCTGATTAGTCAGTGGAAGCAAGATAAATCAGAGAATCTAACACATTACAGGAAAAAATGCTTCTTTCACTTAGCCTAGTTTCTACCAGATACATGATTTATCCTAGGCAGAAAACAACTGGTTATTCTTTGTTCAGATTAATTTTCAACGTCTTTAGTAATTGGGCCTCTGCTTCTTATAGAGGGGATGAAAAAGACAAAATGTTATCACCAGAAAAAGGAGAAAAGATGAGGTAGAATTTTTTAAAAAAAGAAAGAAAAAAGAGAGTGCACATGCTAATTTATACAGATATGAACACAGAAATAGTTATGGTAAGTTAAATAGAAATGTGCAAGCCAGCAGGTATAGTGATTTGAGTGTTGGATTAGGATTCTGGGAGATCAGGGTTTAAAATCCCCATTCAGCCATGGAAACCGACCATGTGACCTTGGGCAAGTCACAATCTCTCCGCCTCAGAGGAAGGCAACAGTATCCCCCTCTGAACATATCTTGCCATGAAATCTTCATGATAGCATCACTTTATGGCCATCATGAATTGGAAATGACTCAAAGGTACACATCATCAACAATAACAACAACAACTAATAGAAATATAACCTGTTCTATCCACTTTGATCAGAACATGGGGGAGGCATCTCATCCCATCATTGCAGGATGAAACTCCTGGTCAGACCTCAAGCTGCTGTGGATATTGTGATGTTGGGAACACTATGACCACGTGACCTGTATGGATACAGCTCAATCTCTTCTTGAGATGCTAACTCTTGACAGGCAGTTTCAAGGCTGCCGCTCTCCCTTCATATGATTCCTTATTTTTTAACCAAAGATGGGGTGGAAAATATATGATTTCCAAGCTACTGCTGGTAAAGGTTTGGTTGTTTTTTGGTTGTTTCTTTGTCTGTTTGTTTTGGGTTTTTTTGCCTAGAAAAAGGTGGGATTTATTGGATACAGTGTTAAATAGACCTCTTCCTTCTAGTTGTTCTTCTCAAAGTATTAATCTTACCATAAGAATGTTTTTGTTTCTAAGTAATTGTCACAAAAAATATTAACATACTGTTCAGACTGACTGGTACTTTCAAATTAGCTTGACAGTTTCTCTAAATTTCATGTTAGTAACCCAATGCGGAGCATACACATGTTTTTGTTGTTCCCTCTAAGTTTGGCTATATGCTTGCTAAGTTGTCAAAGTCTCGCTGTGGTGGTAACTCTTTTAGCTGGGGTCAGTGTACATTGCTGTAAGAATTGTGCAGGCCTCCAGATTTTGCTGAACCAGAATTTGCAACAGCACTGATCAGCATAGTCTGTGATGAGGAATGTTGGGCACTGCAGTAAAACAATATCCAAAGAGCTGCACAATTCTTACCTTTACAGTACCACTTCGGATTGCTGGTGTATGCTTAATACAATATTGCAGTACATAGTAAATTCAGTGTCAGGGGAATGGTTCTGCATGTCAAGAAACACAGAGCATAGTCTTCTATGTGAAGGACTGTTACTGCCCTGGCTGGCCCGAACTTGTGGGATATAAAGATATCTTTTGATATGAATAATTCAGCCTCCTTTACTCATTCCTCTCCACGTGCTTGCGAGGTCCCCCGGACAAACTTGCAGACAGGCACAGCCAATAATCGCCGTAATATTCAAACACAATACAGGCAGGCCAGAAATAGCTGTCCCGCCGCTTCAGGAGACCTCAAAGGCAAGTACTCTATTATGTATGCATGCAACTTTCAAAAGATCCCCTGCCCCAAGCAGGCAGCTTGATTAGAAAATTCTCATCTGCCAAGCACTCTGTATTTGCATACTGGCTACCCCATTGACAATTTGGCTATAACTCAATCATTCAAATTCTGACCTTTCGGAGGCTTTTGTCTCCAGCCCCAAATCCATTGTTTTCCCCAAGTACGAACTAGCCTGCGGTCACAATTTTCCCTATAAGAACCCCTGACTTTGAGTGCTTCCTTGAGTCACTCTTGGCTTCCATCCCGCCTTGCTGTCGCTTTGTCCAGCGAGCCTTCCCCTCAGCTCCACGTGCTGAGATCCACGCTCCCCAGCTTCTCCGCTTCCAACCGGGCTTCAGGACAGGTGGAGTATTACCCAAACCAACAACTCCTCTAAAAATCTCTCTATCCCACTCCAACCTTTACTTCTTTAGTTATCTGTGTGAGTGTGCTGCATACACTGTTTGATTGTGTTTTTAATAAAACAACATTTATTATTTCAACTTCTGTGTGCTCCTTGACTCGGCCTGACCCCGTAAACATAAGGTTCAAGATCTCGCTACGTTACCCTGCCTCTTGCATTGCTAGCCTGTGCTCTTGGCTAATTTCCCCAACTTATAGAATTGGGAGCGCATTTAGGTGTCCCTCTTGGGACCCCAGAAATCAAGGTAACAAGCCTATTTATTAATTTTCTAAAAAGGTATGTACATTCATTTCCAAAGTTTGGTAAGTTACTTTTCTGAAATACAAGCCACAGAATTCCCCAAGCATCACAGTCTGTGCTGGGTAGATGATGTTGGCAATTATCATCCAAAAACCAACTTTCTTCCAGTTCGAGATATATCAGTTCCCATCTGATGGGTGAGAGAGGTACATCCCAGACAGACATTTATCATTTCAGTAAGAATACAACTCTTATCTAAAATCAAAAGCTGAGATCCTGCATAACAGACATAATTATGAGTACATAGCTACATATTGTCTCCTGACCTGAATCCCCAAAACCTACCTTCAGAGCTAGCACCACTGAGCCACTGGGGTCTGTTCACCATGATGAGGGCACTGTAGGATGAAGCTTCCAGCCACCTCCTCCTAGCAAGCTGTGGTGTGATGAAAAGTTGCAACTAGAACTGCTTCTGATTGTCGTGTCACAGCTTGCTGGAAGGAGGGGGCTGGAAATGTCATCCTGAAGAACCCCAGTTGCCAGCAAGACAGACCTCCATTACTCAGTCCAGCTGCTAGCTCTTACAGTAGGTCGGGGGGGGGGGGGAATTTGCAATTGTTATAATATTGCCACAATCATAAACATGAAGATCAAGCAGTTAGGAATGTGTAAATCTAGTTGCACAACAAGATGTTAGTCAAAATGTTTAATGGTGCTGAATCCTTGTAAAATAACTCCCTTTCTTTGAAAATTAAGCAAATTGGTTAGATCACTCGTTTATTTATTTTCTTGGCTCCAGGACATTTTGTGCACAAGGTAGAAGCAATTCAAGTGTCAATCATAACAGGTGGTTCTGTATAACAAACAGAGCATCAAAACACAACCAGAAACAGCTGTGAAGTAGGGCGACCACAATCCAGAATATTAAGATGAAGCATCATCTGTTTTTATGAAGAGATGTTTATTTTGTGATAATAGATAACATTAATGGCAACATATGCAGTTGGGTTCAGAGTGTCGGTAATTAATGCTGCATTAATTTTGGAAGTTTAAAATGTTGTGCATCTGTAAAGCTACAGAGATCCCCAAGTGGCATCCAACATGGCTTTATACCATAAATCATACAACTCCTTTGTATTTTTGCACAATGAGAATTATCCAAGTACTTAATCAGACAACAGGAAATTTCAACAATAATAGTTGGAACAGAAGGAAGTATTGTGAACTCTTAATTAAATAGTTTGGCCATTTAGAATCCTGATCGTAAGAAGTAGGGGATAATTATTTAAGTTAAGAACAGCTGTGGGCTGACATCATTAATGTTCATCTACCTTAATTTATGCATGCAGCAATATGGCTGTTTTCAACACAGCCAGAAAAACAACAAAACTACATTTAAATATGGAAATAAAGAACACTGTATGAAAGATGAGAAAATGACCCATGAATGATATACCCAACTGAAACAAACAGATGTGTTCAGAAGTTTAGGATGACTAAAGTCAGGAAACAATGTAATTAAAAATGTAAGCCATCATGTAATTTGCGTTCTATTAACGGAAGTAATTAATAATCCTTCATTCCATAGCATCGCCCATCTGAAGACTTACAAAAGGCAATTGATTCAACTTTCCAATCCAGAACTACTGAGACAATGGACAACCATCATCTGCACAGTATTTACAGATTAGGCAAAGGAATTACAGAAACTAATAATCTCAATGCAATAAGTTCCAAGGCTGGCAGTGGTTGGTAACTTGATAATAGCAGGCACTAGGATCTCCACGTTGCTGGAAAAGCTTGACCTAGCACCACTAGGATAGCAGCAGTACCAGTGAGAAAACCCTCACATCATATAATGCTGCCCTGTTATTTGAGAGTTATAGGGCATCATTACCAAACAGCAAAGGGAGACACAGGAAGGAGAGCCTCTCTATCAGCTCCTCTCTTTGGCTCCTCCTGTCCCTGAAATTTCTTTTGCAACTGGTCATTATGAGAATTCAGGTCCAGCTCTACTGTAAGAGATACTCAGTCTCTTGTCTCAAGTGGCAGCAGAAGAAAAGGTGGAAAGTCTCAGTGGCTGGGAACTCCACTCTGGATTATATTCTAAAATGTAAAGAAGTTATCCAAGGTGCTAAACCCTATCCTTAAAATAGGTACAGTGCCTCAGACAGCTCCTTTATAGTTTAGATTAAAGCTTAAACTAAAGCAGAGTGGATTTAACCACCCCACTCATAGAGAAGCCAACAAGTGGCATAAGAAGAGAGAAAGTACTGCAGCTATTATCATTGTAGGTAGTTCCAGCTACAGAAGACTCTTAAGTGGTTAGTCAACACATCCATAAATCAAACTTGATTAATCCGCTGGGACTAACAGTAGGAATCAGCGTTGCAGTTGGTACTTGTCTTTTTTGTGCTATTGTCTGCGCTCCAATGTCTACCAGCGATGAAACATCTACGCCATCTCTCTTCCTCCCTTCTCCAAACATATAGTGAAACAGGCATGGTTCCCCACCTCTATCACTATAGACCGAGGGCCCTTTGTCATTTGTAAGCTGATCTAAATTCTGTCTGGGATCCTGGTTTCACCTTCTGTTCACCTAGGTGTCCAACTTCTGATGGTAGTGAAAGCCAGACAGATAGACTTAACATCAATACTCCACCTAAGCATTCTTAAGTATTGGAATCTCAGAATATTTACATGGAAAAATGAGCAGGCACTTTGGTAATCCTTTAGGTCATTTATTATATGTAATCATTGATATATAAATATATATACTCCCCTTAGGGAGAAACACAGAAATGTCAACAGCTGGGCACATTGCTTTAATCAAAGTACATTTTATTGCATGTAAGGGATCGTACATTCATCATATTATAGTCTTCTGAGGGTTAAAATCCTTGAGCATTGCTATATCTCTAAACCTGTTACACACCTACAAACATCCTTTTATCTATTTCAGCATAGCCTGGTTGTTTTTGTTGCCAGCAATATTTTTTAGCATGTCTGGGCAGCTGATCGGTTATCAAGAACATCAGAAGCTGCATTATGGTCTTCTCTTCATAAATTAGAAACTGGCAAAATCTGTCTGATTTCAACCTTTTCTTGGCTTCTTTTATTCTCTCCTTAGCCACTCAGCCTATCAGCTGTCCAGTCAAAATAAAGCCACTGATAGTGTCTTGTTTATGTCATCCAATCAAAACAGAGATATTAGATATGATGTCATTCTGGATCTTTAGTTGCCTGCCATCCTTATTGCTTCACCCAGTGCACCTGCAAGAAGGGTTTATTAGTGATCAAATCTGCTCATATCTCAATGTTGATAGAAATGCAGGTGTTCTCATCTCTTGTTCACATTTCAGTATGTGTTCTCTGCAATCTCTTTGTTCCCAGTAGCATGCACACACACACACACACACAGAGATTTCTGCATTATATCTTATATTCTATAGGTTATTTTCTATAGGTTATACTCCATACTCTATATGTTTCCAGGCCTCAGTGTTGGCAACTCAAATAAACCCAGCCTGTAACAATCAGCTACTAGGGTGTTCTGCTCTCCTTTTCTCCTTTGTGTTGCATGGCAGGAGAGGAAGTGGTGAGATTTTAGAGAACAACTAGGAATGTAATTCTTCACCAAGCTTCTTTTGGAAGATAGCAACAAATAATTTCAGCAATTTTCTTCCCACTGTAAGAAAGTCTTGGAAAACCATATCACTTCTAGGGGTCCTTTAAAGCAGTGATTCACAAACATAGCAACCCATGACATTTAGAACTAATGCTCCCAGAAGCCTCAGATGTCTGAGCCAATGATCAGGGATTCTGACAGCTGCCATCCAAAACACCTGAAGGACCAAAGCCTGAGAACCACTGCATGCTTTTCACTTCAGGCAGAAAAATGTCTTGGAACAGCCCTTCAAGAACAGCTGTTGAAATAAGGGCTTGAGTTGCTTTTATCTTCTTCCTTTCTTATCACCTGCTCCTTCTATGTTTTGAATTATAGCCTACAAGCTTCTGAGAAGGGAATGTCTTACTCTTCTTTCTTAAATATAAGCTGCTCCAGTAAGGGAATTTGAGGGTTGTGATAACTAAAGTTAAATTTGCATGGGGGAGATATTAACGCCACTATCCTTCATGGTGATGGCTAGTATTTGGAACATTTTTACAACCTTCATAGTCATGTTAGAATAAGTCCCATTGAAATCTCTGAGGTTTAATTGATTCTGCTATTAAATGTGTCCATTTTGGTTGCTGCTGGACATTTTTTTAGCTCCAAGATTAGGATATTGTTTTCTCAGAATAACTCCAAGAGCATATATTTCACAGATCATTTGCCCATTTGCCCCCCCCAAAAAAAATCATCAAAAAATTAACTTCTGATAGGAAAATTGAAGGTGATGTAGGGCACATCCAGATTTTGTTCCTGTTTTGTTTTGTTTTTTTCCAATTTTATTGTTGCTGTGTGCCTTCAAATTGTTTCTGACTTATGATAGCCCTAAGGCAAATCTATGATGGGATTTTCTGGAGCTAAGAGTGTGTGATGTGCCCAAGGTCACCCAGTGGGTTTCTATGGCTGAGCAGGGAATTGAACCCTCGGGTCCAGGGTTGTAGACCAATGTTCAAGCCACTGCACCACGTCTCTTTTCCAATTTTTATACCAGGTTAAAATAAAATAAACAAACCTGGGGAACTAATATAAAAAGTCTCTGATCACACCAGGAGCTGACGAAAACTAATCTGGGGTAAACAAAATATGTATGGCTCTCCAAAATAAAATCAGAAAGAACAGAAACAAAATCTGGGACTTTCTGGTCTTTTTGATCAGTCCAAATGTTCTTGTAGTCTGGTAGTCTGGCTGTTGAACTGTGAGATCTCTGTCTTATCCCTCCAGAGCAATGAAACTCACTGGGTGACTTTGGACTAGTAACACGTTCTCAGACTGTGCTTCACATGAAAGCAGGGAGGGAGAAGTAAGCAGGAGCAGAATATAAATGTAACTAGTCGACAAATAAATAAATAAACAAACAAACAAACAAACCTCCATAAAAGGCCCCTTAGTGCCCCTCCCAGGCTCTTTTTATCCATGCCACTATACATAGCTATTGTTCATGAATCTGAAACCAGTGATTCTATAGGAATATTGCACATGCTCAACTCAGCCCTGTGAGTCGCAAGGCTTTGATGAATGGCTTTAATAAACTCACCTGTGCTACCGCATTCTGGCTCCCAAGAAAGCTACCTTCATCTATGCCAAAGCTCTCTTCCCCTCATGTTGAGATGTTTTTATGGCAGAAAAAGTTCTTTTCTACAATTTCTTGAAGCTGCTCAGAGCTTCTGATTCAGGGTCTCTGGAGTTTTAGGCGCCTGAAGTTAGCAAATCCATTTTGCATTCGACACAAATTAAATTTCTACTCCTGATCTTTTCTTTTCCCTGTGATGAGGAAAGCAATCCATTACAAAATTTCCTCACGAACCAGCATTAATTTAAAACGAAGAACAAGACATATGGTTACATAAACACTAACAGCAGTTCATCTAGCTCCAACATAATGTAGGTAGGAGAGGCAAAACAAAACAAAAATGTTTTGAACAGTTTTGTGACTCCTGTTGTTGTTTATACCCATTACAATTTTGCATCACTCTGATTTCAGCCTACAGCAATATTGAAAAAGTCAGGGAGGCAGTAATAGAAGCTGATCATACAAACATGTAAGATTGCACTGCAACATCTCCAGAGAAATTCCCATCATCTAACCCAAGTTCTGTGAATTCCTCTAAGAATTTCTTAGAGTATATTCCACATTTGTTTCAAAATTCATGAAAGGTGAAAGTCCATGGCAGATCTGACATCTGCAAAGTAACATGAGGATGCACGTTCATACAGGCAACTCTATGTAATTACTTTTAAGCAGCAATGGGTATGTGCGTATGAGGCTCACTTCAGACAGTTTTGGGACAGATAGATTGGTATGGTTTGTTAAAATGCAAGTGCTGTTTTCAGTGCACTTAGACTGGACAAAGGTTTTTTTAAAAAAAAATGAAACAGCATCTAGTGGGGGGTGAAAACACTGGAATCTAACCTACCTTCCTCTGTTGGGTATCTCAAGGGTATCTTTCTTCTGAAGCTGGTCTTTGATTCACAGTGTACAATCACGGAGTAAATAAGTGACAGGTAATCCCCATCAATGACCCGCAATTGTACCACCTTTGTGGACTTACCTGGTCTCCATAAAATCCAGCAGCACAATGACTGTGCTTCCTTACCCAACGCACCCTGGGACAGTACCCGGCTATGCTGAAGAAGGAAAAGACGGGGACATTGTGCTTCCTTCATTCATGGAGGCAGCTGGTGCAGAGGGGAGTGCTCCTGTTGCATTCCCCTCCCAGCAGAGCTGATCCTGGGTCCCCACAAGAGGATGTTAGAAGAAGGTAGGGTGCTGAAAGGGCCTAGTTTGTCCCCTAGCAATACTGCTGGAGCTCATGTACTCAAAAATAGCCATGGTTTGAAAATAATTTATTTTTATTGTTTGCTGTAAGCAGTCTCTAGAACATGAAGAAGCAGGCTGTACATGTTATAAAAAAAGACTCACAACACATAAATATATACAGGCATCCCTCAGTTATCTGATGGGTTAGGGACCAAAGCACTGTAAAAGAAAAATGGAAATGGTTGAAAAGCAGAACCCAGCTTTTTGTCAGTTCTTGCCTTCTTCCTGTAGATGGTGCAGTGGTTAAATGCCGATCATGTAGCCACAAGGTTGTGAGTTTGATCCTGCAGGGCTCCAGGTTGACTCAGCCTTCCATCCTTCTGCAAGTCAGTAAAATGAGTACCCAGCTTGTTGGGGGCAATTAGCTAACCCATTGTAAACCACTTAGAGAGCACTTAGCTGATAAGCAGTATAGAAATACACATGCTATTGCTACTGCTAATCCTGTCAGCCAGCTCAGTGTGATATCGTAATAGCACTTGATAGCACTTCCTGTCCTCCTGGATCCAGGAGTCGGGGGGGTGCGTGCCCAACTTGTCCCTCCTTCAGCTACTCCCAAGGCATGGTAACTTTGAAATCTATCACCTCTCCATGTTTATTTTAAATTTTTCCTTTGAGTTAAAACTTTTTATTTTTTTGAAATACATTTTTAAGCATTATAGAGTAAAAGTGCAATGGGATACTGAGGTGTCATGCCATTACAACATTGCTGCACTAGTACAGCTTCCCATTAAAAGCCCAACCAATCAGGGGCAGTGGGCTGGGGGGAATGTGGGGAAAGGATGTGACCAAGGGGGCTGTAGTGCAGAAAGAACATGACCAAGGGGGCTGTAGTGGCAATACCACTCCTCATCTGCTTAAGGTGGAAGGGTGCAGAAGACAGCATTTCTAACCTGCTACCATCGTGTGAATGGCAACGATGGGATTGTACTGGAAGAATGCCCTAATGGAGTATGGTGCAGAAAGGGCCTTAATCTAACATTCAACTCACTACACCACACCTGACTATTCCAAACATGAAAGAGAATACATACCTACCTCCCAAGTACTAAAGATGCACTGCTGGGGAAAAAAGAGATGTCATACATCAATGGTAGTTACCACCAGACCTCTGGGCAAATGTCTAGGGCCCCCAATCCTGGTAGCAGCCAGGAGGGGTGTCAAACAATGTCAGAGGCAGCCGTACTGGCAAGCCATGGCTCACTTGTCAGAGAAGCACTGCATCACAAATTGATGCTGCTGCCATGTACCATTTTAAGTGAAATAAATTCCCCTAGAGTGGGAGTGGCTACACATGAATCATCAGGGTTACATTCAGGTTCATACAGTTAATGAAGGCAAATGAGAAGCAAGGGAACAGATCAATTCCCACTCACCCACCTCCCATCACTCTCATCACTTTAGTGTTCTCTTTGGCAGTGCATCCCTCAAGATGGTTCCTGATTCCAGGGTAAAGTTAGCTTCTGTAAATCATCCAATTGCTCAGATACTTCTTTTCTGAAAGTGATTTTTTTTCCTCAGAAGGAACTTTTTCATTCCTTAGTTCATTTTTCACATATACTCACGCTAAAATGTTCTTATGCAGATTAGCACATCATTGTACAGTAACACCTTATTTTCTTAACTTTCTGCTGTGACTGTTACCTATCAGTCATTTCTAAGTTTAACACAAATGACTGTCATCAGTGCTATGCCTGTCCATCCACCCTCTGTTTTTCATCCTTCTTCTCCATTCTTGGGACTGAAGCTCAGTATTATACGTTATTGATTAAGCATCTATTCAGCCACCTTCAAAGTGACAACACATGTCTGTTTCACTGGGTAAAGATGAGTTTGCACACAATGTGAAGTCACAGCTCATCACAGTTTCACACAGAGATGCTTGGGTATATACCTGGAAGAGACAGGTGCATATGTTTCAAATGTGGCAGGGTAAAAGTACGTACTCAGAGACATATTAGAGTTAGCAACATTTGTATGCCTATCTTACTAGTTGCTAGATTGCATGTCACCTTCTAGGAGCTTAGAGTCAGCATATTTGTGGTAACTTCCTGTTTCTTTTTCTCTTCCCATATGTCTTTCTCTTCCCATTTCACATAGTCTTCCTTTCTTTCCTGGGATCTCATATGTTCTTCCTTTTTCCTCTGAAAGGATGTCTGAGAAGGGCTTCTCCCAGTGAGATTTCAAACTTTCTCGAAACCATCTTATTTTTTCTCAGAAAGATGTATCTGTGTTAAGTATGCACAAGTATTCATGAGTAAATCTACTTTTATATACTGTAACTTGTAAAGAAGACTAAATATATTGTCTTGCTTAGCTAAGGCTAGGAGCAGGTGTGGAACTGATGAATCATTCAGCTTCTGCCTGGCAAATTAATTAGTCTGCCTGAGAGATCCACTACTATTTCTCAGGTTTTCCAACAAAGCACACAGTTACACAAGAAGAGGTCCTAATTTTCTGATTTTGAAGTAGATCCTGCATGTCCTGTAAAAATAAGTAATACTAAAAGACATAAACAGTCTTTCCTTGCCCTCCACAGTCAGTTTGGCTGTCATGATGACCTAGACAAGAACCAAAGGAGGACAACAACTGAGGCAAATAAAGAAGCACTTTAATATGTTCCAGGGAGAGGTGTTGAAAATTCGCGTACAACTGGCATCTCCCACACATTCTTCAGACCTATGAAACATTGCCTTGTGGTTCTCGTTTGAGAATAGAAGCCGTATCAACAGAAATTGGCAAATATGTTTTATGGTACAGGGCAAAATCTGTGTGTTCAGGTACTGACAAATGTCTGCAAATAATTCCAAACAGTTATATGAAGTAAAACAGCAAGTTCCATTATAATCCTGAAAAGCAGGTCTGTTGTTGCATGCCATCAGATCTCTGGTTTCAAAGTAAGTTTCAAAATTTCAGGGCTGTTTTTTCCCAGTGGGGTATTTCTTCATTTAGTTCTGTGGGTTTTGAGAAGAGTATTCACTATGTGAGATGGCCTTCCAACCTTCCTGGCCAAAGTTCAAGTTATCCTGTCTCCCACATCAGAGACAAGGTAATCTCAAAAAATACAGCACAATATAATAAAATGCAGTGATACTTTTACTAGGCCAGCTAAAAGACACAACATACATTATTTATTTATTTATCTATTGATATTATTTACACAAGCATTCAAAGCTCACAGCTTCTTCATCAAGCATGGATGTTAGAAGTCCTTTAGTGGAAGTAATGTGATGGAGCAGGGTCACAGAGCTGCATCTTTCTTGAGATATTAACATTGAGTTTAAGATGGTGGTGAAGAGAGGTTTGATGCAGCTGGCCATGAGGTGTTGGGCAAGGCAATATTTTTTTCTCTCTCTCTTGTTAAAAACAAAGGCAATTTGCTTGAGATCTGGCCTTTGTACATCCTGTGCAAGGCTACAAGCCCCTTTGTAGGCAGAATACAGTGAGTTCCTTGAGAAGCCTTGACAAGTTGTACACATCTGGAGACAAGACTTACCTGGACACGCACATTCCTGTTGCTGCATGGAGGAGAAGAAGAGGCCATTTTATCTGAGGCCGACGTGGTTGTGTTGGGTCACACCACATGATGGGATAGGGCGGCTGTCTATTTAAACCTTGCTCGCCCCACACCTGGTGCTGTAAAAAGGTAAAAATATGCCAATGATTCAAATTGTTTTACTTTAGTCAGAGGTGAAAATGTCACAGAGCAAGTTCCAGTCTATGTACTCCCTCTAGTTCAGGATTCCCTGGAAGTGGCTGAATTTAGTGTCTTCATTATTCATGAATAGAATAATAGAAACAATCCATGCAACACAGCATCTTAACCTTGTGATACTGACTACCACAAACCAAGCAGTCTTATCTGGATCATAGAACATACCACACCCACCTGAGGAGGAAGGAGAAACAGCATTGCAACCTTGCCATGTCTTTTAAAGAGGTACTTCACACATACTACAAGCAAGTACTTGGTGTCCATCTTAAATTCTAGGCAGGAACAGAAATGAAGTTAAGAGGTTCATAAAATTATGGCAATTTTAATAATTTTCCTCTTGAATTTTGGCCTCTAATTCTACCACTGCATCATATTTGCTATCCAAAATCACTTCCATATGGCTGGGTGTGAAGAGGATTGTTTGGTTGTCTGGTTCACAACTTTCCCATTCCAAATTGTTCCACATTGATTCTCCTTGTACAGTGCTCTCAACATGTATTCAAACATGTAAAAACATATTTGCCCCTTTTCGCTGGAAAAAAGGCTGCATCTAGAGTTTGAAAGCAGTCAATAGATGAGTAAGCTATCCTCCCCTGCCACCCACCTATACTGTTCTCCTCTAAATTTAGAGAATGCTGGCATGGATGGGTCTGCTGGTATTGGGCCCCTCTAAACTAAAAAGAGATAAATATCCTCTTTTAGAAGACACTCTCATGCTGGCCTCTTGATTTTTTAAAATAGAATTTTACACAAAAATTTGGAAGGTTTTATTTCTCCATTTTCAAAAGATTTGTCATATTATTTATCCTGCCTGTCTCATAGAGAGGGAACTGATAGTTTGCCCATTTGATAGATTATTTTCAAGCTGATTTGAGTCCCAGCTTTAGGTAAAGATGGGGTATAAATAAAGTCACAGAATAAGAAATGACAGGGTGAAGCGCAAGGCGTTTTGACTGACAAGCCAGATGTCTTTCGTACCATTAAACAGTGACGGCAGAAGATGGATGATGGAAAGCAGTGGTGGCAGCAGCACAACCATAGTTGTTCCTTTCTTTTGGAGAATAAATATAATCTAGAAAGCCTATCTTGAAGACCTTAAGCTACCCTGCTGACCTCATCTGAGGTGGAGTTGTTGAAGTATATTTCATCTTCCAGTCCATTTGGCTCCTGAAGCTGGAAAATGGGATGGTAAAAAAATAAACACCAGGTCTTTTCTTGGGGCAACTCTATTGATTGAAGAGGTCTGTAAGCTCAGGAGAATGAATCACTGCTGTCTCCACAAACTTCAGTGTCTTCTCCTCCTTTATATAAGCATACCAACCATTCCAACATAGGAACTCTTCTCACTGCAGATTTCTACCCATATATCAGCTTTTGATCATATACAGGGGTGGGCATACATGAACGGAGGGGGGTATTTCCAGCTCTTCCCAACTCTGTTTAAACCATACTCTCGCCATCTTCAGGAACGGGAACAATTCTAAAGATGATTTTTGGCTTTCTCAGGATTAGAGTGCCCTGAAATAGTAATTAAGGGCAAAGGCTAGAGTTTCTAGATCAAGATTACTCCTAGACAAGAGATTCCAGGGCCAAATCTGAGACAAAGGTCCCTATCACACTACACTGTTATAGCACTATTATTCTACTTTAACTACCATGGCTGTACCCTTTGGAATTCTGGGGTTTGTAGTTTGGCGAGGCACTGGAGCTCTCTAGCTGAGAATTCTAGTTGCCTCTCCCTAAACAGGAAATCCCAAGATTCCATGTGATATTGCCACGGCAGTTAAAGTAGAATAATAGTGCTAAGACAGTGTAATGTGACAAGGCGCACAGAGCTGACCCCTTGCGATGTTACAGGGGGCAGTTCTTAGTGATGTCGATCAGCATAGCATCAAACATCAACCACAAAGCAGCACAAAGTATGGCATTCAAGTTTTAAAATGCTAGCTCAGACACAAAATACATACACACACATCGGCACACACACTTTTTCAAGTAGTATTCTTGCCCTGAAATTCTTCCCTTCACATGACTGGAGGAGAGAGCATACCCTAGCAAAGGCAAAACTGCCAGAGGCATCTTTACCTAGAAACAGGACTTTCCAGCCAAAAGCTTTTGGGAATATGGCTGCTGCAGGGGGCACAGTTAAGCATCCAGGAAGGCCAAGGATCACACAAGATCCTTTGAAAGACTGCATTCAGCCCCACAGGTCAACAATTCCTACAGACTGCAGATAGCTTAAAGTATCAGTATCTGTTTTCCAGACTGACATTTAGGAACAAAGAACTGAAAAGCTTGAACCTTCTAGCACCTAGTTAACAGCACCTCAAGCTCCCGTTGCTTAAGCCGGGCTCCTTTACATAAACACTCCAGGGAATCACTGTCTCCAGCTTCAATTGTTTCATATCACAAGCTGCCAGATGCCATTTGAAGATCCTACAGTCAGCTCCGGCTATAAAATGATGTTTTGCAGAGATGCTCTTTCAAATGAGCCGTAAAGTATTACATTCTCCAACAGCAAGGAAACCCTGATTGGTATGTTCTGTGACATTACAAGCAGAAGTAATAGAGGGAAATGGCAAAGGAGTCATTAATGGATTGGGTGCTATGTTTAAAACTTGGGAAACAACTGTCAGTTTGTGTTTCTTGATGTTATCTAAGATATGAAAGCTCAGTGTGAAGGCCACTGAGGAATACAACACTGTTACAAGCATTGGAAAGAACAGATTTTGACAAGGAGAAAAAAACAAGTTATTATCCAGTCATACAAGCTCTAAAAGCCTGGCAGGGAAAACTGCCATCATAGTTCCAAAGACCCAAAAAAGGACTAGAAGCTTACTTCCATTATAGTTGCAATTTTAAAGAAATATAGGTTAAGCATTCCTAATCCAGAAATCCCAAATCTGAAAACCTTCAAAAATTGAAATTATTTGCTGCCCACCCACTTCTGCCTTCAAGGTGGCAGCTGTGGCACTCCTGCTTGCTAGTATCTCAGATCCTCAGTCTCTCTTCAGCCTCATGTCTCATACACAACACAAGTAGCAAATGAACCAGACATGAGGCTGGAGAGAGACGCAAGGCTGGAGAGAAACATGAGGACACATGAAATGGCAGGAATCTAAGCATAGTGCTTGGCACAAATTCATGCTTCCTGCTGTTTCACAAATTCTCTCTTCTCTCTCCAGCACTGGATCTTTCAACAGCCTCATGTCTCATTCATTCACTACTTCTGTTATGAGACATGATGCTGGAGAGAAACTGAGCATGTCAGAGATTGAGGATGTAAGGGACCTGATACCTGTATTCAAAAAAAAAATACAGTATTGTACAGGAGATATCTGGGGAGCCCAACAGCTGCCCACTTCTGCTCCTGCTCATTTGTTCACAGGCCCCCTGGAGTTCTCCGATGTGGTACTGTATTTTACATATATGCATATACAGGTATTCCAAAATCAAAAATTTGAAACACTTCTGGTCCCAACATTTCAGGTCAAGGTGTACTCAGTCACTAAGGCCCTTTCCGCTTGATGCACCTGACTCACCATGAGGACAGAAGAAGGATGGGGCCAGGACTACACTTATGCACGATGTCATCCAAGTCCTGTCATTTTCCTGTCCCCATGGTGAGTCGGGTGCACCAAGCAGAAAGGGCCTTAGAGACTGAGTACTCCTTAAACTGGGGTCCTCCCATGTGGTACTGTATTTTATGGATATGCATATACAGGTAATTCCAAAATGTCTAACATTCAATTCACTACACCACACTCAGCTATTCCAAGCATGAAGAGAACACATATCTGTCTCCCAAGTACTGAAGACATACTGTTGGGGGGGAAAAAGATGTCACACATCAGTGGTAGTTACCACCAGACCTCTGGGCAGATAGATGTCCAGGACCCCCTATTCCTGGTAGCAGTAGGAGGGGCCTCAAACAAAGTCAGAGGCAGCAGTACTAGCAAGCCATGGCTCATCTGTCAGAGAAGCACTGCATCACAAACTGATGCTGCTGCCATGTACCATTTTAAGTGAAATAAATTCCCCTGAAGTGGGAGTGGCTACACATGAATCAATCAGGGTTACATTCAGGGTCACACAGTTAAAGTCTCTAAGGCCCTTTCCGCTTGACGCACTTGGCCCACCATGGGGACAGGAGAAGAATGGGGCCAGGACGACACTTACGCACAACCTGTCCCCAGGTGGTGCAATCACGCTGCAAATCATTGACAGGTTTTACTCATCAATGAGCAGCAATCGTGCTACCCTTCTGCCATGCGCCTGCACTTACCTTGCTTGCAGAGGTCCTGAAAGCACAGGATCCCGGAGGCAGCCGACGTGGAGGGGAGTGCTCCATTGCACTCCCCTCCCGGGAGAGCTACTGCTGTCATTGTCACTGGACACCACCAGAACAAAGGCCTTTTCCGCACTTGAGTGTTATAGCGCTCTGATTCCACTTTCAACATCCTATGGAATCCTGGGGTTTGCAGTTTCGGGAGGCGCCAGCCAGCCCCTCCCGAAACTGCAAACCCCAGGATTCCATAGGATGTTGAAAGTGGAATCAGAGTGCTATAACAGGCTAGTCCGGAAAGGGCCAAAGATAAGGTGCAGAAAGAGCCTAACTTTTTTGTTTCTCAACTTTCAAAGGCAACAAGAATAATTACTCTTTTAATTACTTCATTGAAAAACTGAATGCTACAATCCACTTCCCTGTAGTAAAATACTACACTCCACCTCTCCCTCCTTTGTTGTTGCTTCAACACTCAAGACAAAGCACACACCAGCAGCATGAGCCAGTACTAGAAATGTATCATAATCTTCCAGCACAGCTAATAATATCACAGCCCTGTAACAATAAAAATAACTTTAAAGTTACTGATAGACCACAAAAGGAGAGACATTGTCCCTCATTTACTTACAGTCATAAGGAAGTGCAGTTACTCCTTAGTTATTAGAATCACAGAATCATAAAGTTGGAAGAGACCACAATGGCCATCGAGTCCAATCCCCTGACATGCAGGAACACACATTCAAAGCACCCTTGGCAAATGGCCATCCAGCCTCTGTTTAAAAACTTCCAAAGAAGGAGACTCCACCACACTCCAAGGCAGCATATTCGACTGTTGAACAACTCACTGTCAGGAAGGTCTTAGTTCTCTGGAAACAAATGAATAAAAAAATTAGCTACACCTTAGTAACCTTAGTTACTACATCTTGGTAAATACAAGCTTTGTTCTTGTGGCAACACAACAAACTACAAAAATATACAGGCTTGTCTTTAGGTGGTGGCTTCTCATGACTGGTCTTTACTCTTGGGACTTACTATCAAAGAAAACTACAATTGCCAGGGATCCAGCAGCCTATCCCACTGCCAGAAAATGCAAATTGAATGTTTGAGCTGAGGTTCCTTCCAATATTGTAATTCAAAGTCTGTATATGCTAGAAAAATAAATTCTGACAGTGAGTTATCATGAGGAGTACAGAAAGAAGCAGATAAAACACTTAATAGAACTTTCAAGAGACTCATTTTACACAAGTGCTCAAACATAATTTACTTCATAGACTTCTTTCCACTTCTTTGATATGGACATTTTATTCCTGCCTCTGTTATTCTCTCTCTGCTTCCTCCATTTTCTTTTTGCCCCTCTCTTTTGAGGGCTCTCTTCAGAGGCATGTTTTTCAAGTCTATTTAAATTTTTGTTAAATCACTTTAAAATGGAGTGGGCAATCTTTGGGGCCATTTTTCCACCTCCAGAATCTTTTGCAGGCAGCCCAACCCCCTCAAAGTGAAACGAAAGGCGCCAGAAAACAGATTTCTACCTTTGTTTTTAAGAGAACAGATTTTTCTGCTAAAATAAGATGTGGTTTTATGTATCATAGGATATTCTTGTTTCAAAGGGGAATGCTACCCCCAAAGTTTTGATTGTCCTGGAAATTTTTCAAAATAAATTTTAATGAGACTCTCCCTGCGATAGCAAATCTCACATTCTCCCAAGGTATGATTTTCCCATTTAAAAAAAAATCATTCAAAAATTTGACTGATTCTCTTTCCTCTGTGGGCTGCAAAAGTGGCCCTGGTGAACCTATTGCGATTCTCACTCTTGCTGTAATGAGTATTTGACAAGAAAGCCAGCAGAGAAATCTATTGAATGAATGAGTAGTGAAATGAAGCACACTTAAATGACTGTTGGTAAATAACATATAACTCTGTGCAAGTGATAATGAAATAAATAAACAAAGGCATGAAATGGGAGAATCAGAATTATGTTTATTTGCAGACAATTCAAAATTTTCACATGATCAAGGTCAGCCTTGTATGCATATGTCCAAACTCCCCTCAGCTTCCTATCTGTGTGTATCCTTGCAGAAATGGGATTAGAGGTTGCATGTAGGCAGCTTTCACACATTCAGATGTTTATTGTTATAAGTCCTGTAAAAAGGGGTCCTTGACCCCTTTTGTGGATGCCAGAGCAGAAGGATATTAATTCATTCCTGATCCACACAGTCATTTCTACTCTTCACCAGATTTTGCACTTGTCTGAAACATATGCCTCTTGTCCACCATGGAATAATCTTTCCAAATGAAACTATGACAAGGAGAAGACAAGGAAGAAAGGAAGGAAATTAAATCAAGTATGAGAACAAAAGAGATTCAAACTTTAAACTGGAGTTGGTTCAAAAGGCTTTGGTTTATCTTTGTTAACTTTTTCTTAAAACATTAATGTGAGTTTTTAACTGAACAGAACTAGTGAAATGTACTGTATAAAAGGAACTTTGATTTTATTATTCTTCAACTGTAGGATGCATCCATCAAAATAATATGTGAATGCTATGCACAGTTTCATATAGTGCAAATCAAACTGCCTAGTGCAGGTAGGTCTGAGCATATGGAAAGCTCTCAGTTAAACACTTGCATAACAACAGCTGAATAAGCTTGCATTCTTTCTGATGCGTGCCCAGTACTTGATTTTAAAAGCTGCTAGACGTAGATGGTCAGTACCCTCTCAGTTCTAGAAAATGCATAATTTCAAACACATTTCACATACAGTTGTTTGTCTGGGAAAGAAAGAGCAATCACATTCTTTCAATAAACGGAAATGGATGGAAAAAGCAAAACCAACACGGTTGGCATAGCAACCACTGTGCAAAATCTAAACAAAATCTCCCAAAAATCTACATTTTGGAGTGACCATACTTTGGGATGCATTGCAATTTGGGAGAAACTCATCTTGGGATATATAATTCTTGATGTCAAATGTTTGTTGTTCTTGTTCTATTCCAGTTTAAGTTCAGCTGTAATTGAACTTTTAGGGTTTGGTTCAAGCCAGTTGGTTTGATCCAGTAGTGCCATTCCACTAGGATTGATATTCTGTCATTTCCCAAACCTCCATTTTCATCTTCATGCTTATCTCCAAATTCAATATTTGCCATATAGAGGAAAGACACGTCAAATGTTTGAAACCCATTCTGTGTTTCAGTTTTTCCCCCATCCTTCAAGATTCAGATTGCCTTATCAAGTCACCTTCTGATTTGTTGGTGCTGCTGCTGAATGGCAGGTGCACAATAAAACATTTATCATCCATGACTTGATGGTGGATAAGGGAATCTGACCTAATATGCCTTACAGATATCTGGATGAGCTTGATGGAATAGATCCATCTTAAAGTGTTTGCACAAGTATATGATGCAGCACAACCCAGAGTGGAGGAGGAGGAGGAGATTCCAATATTCATAAGGATTCCATCTTTCTTATGAGGAAACCCTATCCTCCTTAGTATAGTTTTGTGGGTTTGTAGCTTTTCCTGAGCCATAGAGACAGAACAGGGATAGTGTACTGCACAAACTAATGCCAAGCAGTCTACTTGTATGAGCTAGCCAAGAGGGATTCAGACATGGTGCCAGAAAACCGCCAGACTGTGTTTTGGGGGGAATTCAACATCCATACCAAGGCTCTTTTGACAGGCACAGCTTGATAGGGCAATCTGAATGTTGAAGGATTGAGGAAAGACTGAATGGGTGTCAAATATCTATTATGCCTTTCCTCTACATGGACTCCATGGCTACCATGATGACCATGAGGCTGTCTAAATACATCATTGGCCTAGCACATGTCACAGCACATAATCTTATAAAAAAAGAGAAACAGAGTCTCAGCATATGTAGAAAATTTTATTTCTCAAAATAGGTCAATGTGTTTCAGCCAGAAATATATTTTTGGAGTTTTCTTCATGCAAACAGAATTTGAAACTCAGCCTGCAGAGATTTTAAGACAGTGCCTCCGAAGTTTATACTTGGCAATAAATAATGACAATCAAATTCTATAACCAAGTTGGTTAAAGAATTCCAAAAGTTGTAGTCCCAAAAAAGTAACTCTCTAAGCTCTGGGTCTAGGTAGGCATCCATGGAAGCTCTGTGATTTCACTGGTCCAAGTAATCCCTCACTAATGTAGATTCACAACCTCTGTCCATCATTGTTGTGTTTGTAGCTGCTGTAGCTAACTTGCTCTCAGGCAGTCAGTCTTCTGGTGATGAGCTTCTCCTTATGTATCTGTAATTCCCTTTTCAACCTAGAAAATGTCCCAGAATCCATTTTTTTTTCTGAAAGACAGAGTTTAAAACATGGTTTAAATTCATAAATGAATAAAATTGGAGGCACAGAGTGTGAAATGTGGAATGTACTTTTCTATATAGCAAAAAATGCTAGCAAAAAGGAGGAGGAAGCACAGAAAAAAGGGAAAGAACAGGGCAGCAGAGTGGCATGAACCAGCTAAATGAATAAAGATTTCAGTTTCAGAAAAGAAGATCATCTCTTTGATGCCAAGGCTTCAGCATCTTTGTACCCATTACAATGTTAATAGGGTCGACAACTGAAAAGTCTCCTGGCACATCTCAGGAGGCAAGATTGAGGATGAACTTTGACTGCATTCCTATACAGAGCTCCTGTAAAAGGCCACAGAGGTCCAGGAAAAGACACTTTGTTATAGAAATCACTCAAAGAAGCAAAACCTGAAGGAAAAAAAACACCTGGAGACTCCAATTTCAGTGGAGTGGGGAATCCACCCAAGTTTTAGCAGAGCTACTGTCTCCACAAAATAAGTTTTGCACCATGAATAACTCGTCTCAAGTTCATACTAAAACCTAGTGAGGAGTCACTGCTCCACTGATATCAGAGCTACTGTTTGGCTGCAAGGAGAGCCAGCCTGAGTTGTGGACAACCTGGGCACTCATCTTGTGCCAAGGTAATGGATGTGCTAAGATGGGCATCTTGGTGTTTGTTGACTGGTGAGAGGATAAATAAATGCCTTTAGAATCCTACCCCTACCCCCAAAATTCTTTAGATGGTTTTGGCAGTAACTTCCATTAAGAAGAGAGAGAAACTGGGATGTTTTTAAAACAGTTGAAAAAGTGAGATAACAGAGAATTAATAAGGGCTGTTCCTGCCATATCAGGAAAATTGGAGGTAGATGGTTTTGATACTGTCAAAATGAATTTCCATCAATTGCCTTCAGTGACTTTTTTTCTTTTTTCCCAGTTTTATGCCATTTGTTCTAGATAAGAATCAACATGGTCCCACAAACATTATAAAGACTGAAAACACAATTAGATAATGCTCCAGAATTGATTGAGGGGTGTCATCAACCAGCCTTGCCCTATCTCAGGATGAGCGGGATATTGGCCAAAAATATTTCTTTGATTCCATGAGGTGGATGTTCTTATTTAGAATCACTGAATCTGAAGCACTGGAAGAGGATGCAAGGGCTGTTTCTTAGGGTGTTTCCACCAAGCCAGCGATCAGCTTTTATACTGCACAAATAATTCTGTTTTGTGGCAGAGTGGTAAGGCTTTAGCCATGGGATGGGCAACTAGTTATTGCAAAACCACAACAGGAATAGCATTTTTTAAAAAAATTATTAGTCTAAGGTAATACTATTTTAGAAAAATGCCTTTTCTTTTGCTCAAGTTCACTATTATATCCCAAAATTCTTCTCCCACAGGCAAACCTGATGCTTAGACTATTTTTCAGATTCTAACTCCCTTATTTGGTTATTTCTTCTTGGCTTTCTTGTGTCTCTCTTCTGCCTTCTCCATTTCTCCTTCAACTTCAGTTGTACAGTTGGCCCTCCACATTCACTAGGGTTAGGGGCAAAGGACCCCCACAAAAAGTGAGAAAACTGCAGATATCAAAATGTATGTGTCTGTGGGAAGGGGGCCAAGAGATCGTGGTGCGAGTGGGCACCCAGGGTCCTAACCAGATCAGGGAAAGGAGGAGGAAAGGAGATGGTTGGCATGGTGGCCCTATACTTCCTCTCTTGCTCATCTCCTTCTTTGAGTGCGGGGGGCATTGGGAGAGGGTTTGTGGTGCTGAGAAATTGGGCTGTGAGCCATCCTTAGCTGGCCATGCAGCAGGTAGAAGAGGAGGAGGACCATGGGTGGGTTTTTAAAGAGCTTCATGGCCTGATTGGAGCCACTATGAGGAAAGAATCCCCCAGAAAAGAAGCACTTAAGGTGGAGGGGCAAGGGTTGGAGAAACTCACAAATCATCAAATCCATGAAAGTGAAATCTGCAGATGTCAAGGACCGATTGTAAATCCAGGTCCCTTTCCACAGCTTCAGCTCAGCTCACATTTCACTTCCAAGCCAGTTTTTTTCCAGCTCCCACATCAACTAATTTCCAGGCATCATTCACAGTTTTGCTTCCACTTTCTTCCACAAATCCTAGTTATTTCAGAAGAAATTAAACTTATCCACTGAACATTAATCCTATTTACCGTATCTACCAGCGTATAAGACACACTCATGTATAAGATGCACCCCATTTATACACTGCCAAATACTATTTCCTGGCATATAAGACACACCAGCATATAAGACACACCACATTTTCAAACAGTATTTTTTGAGGAAAAAAGTGAGTCTTATAGGCCAGTAAATACAGTATATCAATGTAAAACAATGTAAAGCCCCATTAATCCCATATATGTCAACATAAAATAACATGAGGCCTTGTTCCGTAATAAATGAACATCAAAGACACTCCTCATCCAGAACACTATGGCCAAAATCATATTGCACATACATAAGTAAATTCCCTTACAGAAGCGGTTGGACATTTTTGTCCAGAGCAGAACAGCCATATTCAGAGCAGAGTTCCATATGTAATGCCGTTGTGCATGGTTGTGCATTGCACACGTATCTGCATACACGTTATGCTTGTTTGCCCATGAATGTCATATCTTCTAACTATCCTGATTTGACAGGGACAGTCCAGGTTAATCCTCTGTCATCTCAATTTTTCAGCTGCTATTAAAATATCCTGGTTTCTCTCTCCTTCTCCTAGTTTTCCCTTTTGGCTCATCTTAATTCAGTTGCTGCAAACTGAGTTCAAAACCAAAAGTAATTTGTACTGGATTAACTCAATAGCAGGGAGAGGATGAGGAGGTGAAATTTTGCCTCTCCCATACTCTGAGGCAAAAGCTGAGTTTTTCCTAGTTTTACGTTCTATATCTTGCCATCTTGTCCACACTCTGAAGTTGCCTAGCAACACATGTCCCAGTTTTCCTTGGTGAAATGTTGGAGGTTATGGGAAGTGCACGCACATTTGGCTTTGCGTGCAAATTTGGCAGTGCCACACTGTAACTGACTAACAAGGGGGTGTTGCAAAGCTGCCACATAACTTCATTAGAATAAAGTCATGCTGTGTTTCCTCTGTCTGGGATCTTGTGCACTACATCCTAGCAACAGTTTTTACCAAAAACCGGGGGAGAAAGTAACGGTTTTAATTGCCAGGCAAAGGGATGCGCAGAAGCTCAGACAATCTAGTAGTAAGTAGTGAAATTAAAGCATAAGACTGTTGTAGAGGAGGGGAGGGATTGCATTCCTTTCAAAAATGAAGGTGAGATTTTTTTTCACCTGTTGAAAAAGAGGTCATGGAGATGAGAACAGGAAAGAGAGAAGAATCTTATTTTGGTTGTGGTTTTGTTTTTCACCCTATCAGGGAGTTATCTGAATTCAGATGGCGTTTCTTTCCCAGGCACTAATGTGCCAGTCGAGAGAATGTTCATGCTAATGAGTGACACAGAAGTGATGACAAAGCAAAATGCGAGTGCTGCAAGGGAGAAAAATAAAAAGGAGAGTGGAGCTGTTAAGATGAAACACCCACTGTGAGCTTAGAGGCAGGCTGCTGGGGAGCAGGCAGCTTCAGAACAAATCACTTTGAGAGACACAGAGGGATGGAGAGAGAACCTCTTTCTGAGGATGAATGCTTACTTTTTAATGATACACTTTTATTTCTCATTGCACACATGATGCTATCTCAACATAGTGGGAGCGCTTTCTTCTAAATTCCCATCTTCCATGCAAATGTTTCCAAAAAGGGGGAACTGCCTCCACATTCCAAGAGACTTGAATCAATGTTTGGAAATGATTTTCTTCCACAGTCACTAGAAAATTAGGTCAAATAATTTCTCACTGTGGGGGTCAGAAGATATGTTTAATGGCTCTAGTATTAACTCTCAAGCTAAGGGTACCTTCCCAGTAGTTGAACCTGCTGGTTTCCCCTGCCACTTTAGAGCAGTGAACCTTCTCTGTGTTTTAGTCTGAGCTTTTCAAAACTATAGAATGTGCTGAACCTTATCCCCAGTATAGGTTCAGCACCTTGGATAGTTCATTTATATATCAGACTAAAACCAGGTTGACCACCCCACTGGCATCAGATTCTCCAGCTAACTTTTCTTCCTATGTTTGCAAATATACTCTGCAGTGGAGAGGGGAGGGACTGGAACCCATCTAGGGACTACATCTATGCCACAGAACCTTTTGGGGACTGCATAAACTACTGACTATTGAACCAAAAAACCCAAAGTGACTGGAAGCAGGTTTTTGTTGGGGTTTGGGTTTGGATTTTGGTAGAGGATATTATTGTTGTTCAAAGCAATCCTGCAGGCATTGCAGGCCACAAAATCATCCTTGGGGCCACAAGCAGCCTAAGGGCCACCCAGTGCTTACCCTCCTCTATGACCGAAGCAAGAACATAGCTTGTTATCAGAGAACTTTTGAAGAGAGAAAGGCACTTATTCTTAACACATGCATATGTTTATTTGTATTTTTCAATCCCAAGGTGTCCAGTCAAATAGGTTACACAGATATTCAGTGCACTTCCAAACCTGTCAAAAATCTATGTGAAGATGATGGCATGATACAGAGAGGATGGCATGATACAAATTATTATGTATCTCTTGGGTGGGCAGGTTTCCAGTATCCAAAAGCCTAAGACTCACGGGCGCAATCATATTGTGCAGACAGACCATTTTTGTCATGGGGGAGGTCTATCAAAAGGAAAAAGATGGTAAAGCTTGCATAAAGTTCAAGGATGTGGCCAAGGGGAAACCATTGGAATTAGAGATGTGAACATCCAAAAAGACAGAAGAAATCCAAGAAAAAAATAGCAGGCCTTGTAAAGTTGGCTTTTTCCCATTTTCTAGTCAGGGAAATGGATGGAAAATTTAGACTATATTAGGTTAAGGTGTTTCTCAGAATGATGAACACATTTAGTCAATTTAGTCAATTAGAGGGCTGCAAAACCTCAAGACTCAAAAGTCAAGGGGAGCAACAGTTCTATTGAGAGTTTTCATGTCAGTGGACCAGTGAATCCTTTCCAAGTTTCAATCTGAATCTTAAAGGAGATACCAAAATTGATGAACCTATTTTGGACACAAGGTTCAGCACCTTGGATAGCTACTTTAAAATTAGATCATGGAGCAGATTCACTGCCCCAATGCCATAAAACCAACACCCCCCGCTTCTGGTGTAGTCATTTAACACAAAAGACTCTGCTTTAAGCCCACTGCTCTTGAAGGGCTGAGAATGAGCCTTGAAATCCAAGTCTATCTATCTCAGTCTACAATAATTTGTAAAAACTTTCAGGACTGTCAACATAGTCATCTTTAAAATATCTGAGGGGATGATATGTAGAAGATAGATGAAACTTCCGCTGCTCCAGAGACTAGAATGAGAACCAGTCAACATCAGAAGGACAGCTTTACTGTAAAGAACCATTTGACAGTGGCATGGACTATCCCCTTCCAACTTTAAGATTCTATGATTCTAAGACCATCTACTTGTGGGAATGGGAACACGTAGAGAGATACATTTATTACTCATTTGTTGCAGAAGGTTTAGATGCATTTCCTTAACACGGGCAGTTCTGGAATGTTCTGTCACAACAGAAAGCCTGCTCTATACAAGTCAGAAGGGCCTACACAACCCTTCTCTCTGTTTTCTTTGAACAAACGTTACTCACACAGCATGGGAACAGATCATACAAATGCAGCTCCCACATTAAGATACATCAGTCATTCTTACTAAAATAATATGGCAAAATGGGAAAAGTATGAATGATGGCCTTTAAATTTGTCTAGTAAACATGAAGCCAAAACAGTAGGTTATCACTTTCAGTGGTGCATGCCTGGTTTTTGCTAACACATGCAGCACAGAATCTCATTATTAAAGTTTCAGACTCGTGGTTCCCTCATTGTAACCCTAGTTGCCTGTGTGACATCATAAGTGTCACACAGGCACCAGCTCAACAAACTGTTGTCTAATCTATTTTTGATGGAATGAGGAAGACATGACTCCACAGAGGACAAGGAGGTGTCCCCTCCTTACTATATCAAGCTTCTCACACTGCCTTTCTTTATATGGCTGCAAACCCTGCTCGACAGGTTGAAGCTGAAATGCTGATTTAGGATCCACAGGTAAACTAATATAGGGCCTGGGTCACTGTCGCAGTAAATTGATCTTGGATTTTGGCCGCAGGATAGGTATGTTGATGCAGAATCTGGACCATCAGGTACATTGGTGCAGTACTCAGGCCTATCAGGCTTTGTGCTAATTTGTGACTGGTGAACTGCACTTTACATACTGGTAGAGGCTGATGGAGGCAAAGCAGGCTTGCTGGCTAGAGAAGGACATTCACTAGTCAGTCCCAGTGAGAGGGCACCGTGGAACATCAGAGCCAAGCTGCCCTAAATGTCTCTCCCTGAACATGAGTGTTTAGTCCAGCCAAACTTCTTGTCACACAGCAACAGTGTGAGCGGGTCGAAATCTTGTACCCACCGTATCCAAACGGGTTGGACGTGGAGCTGGGATGAGCTCTGAAACCAGGTAGGAAGTGAGGCAGCAACACAGAATGCAAAGTATGCAATACAATAAAACAGACAAAAGAGTTTTCTTTGGCCAAACAATCCCACTGATAATCAGAACTGCGTTCAGTCCAACCTACTAGCAGTAATGATCCAGAAGGATAACTTTGTTTTTCAAGCTTCACGTTTTTATAGTATTATAGTTTTATAGTATTTTCTTGATTAGGAAAGCAGAATAAAACATACATCAGCAAGATCAGTGTTTTACTTAAGATTGACTACTTGTTGTTTCTTATCTAACTCTTCTGTCAGCTGTCTGGAAGAACAGAGTAGTGTGTAACTATTATGATGTTCACAAACAAGTCTATCACTGATGTGACAAATGTACTCCCAATATCGGCAATAATACTTTTGTACAGAAGTTGACAATACAGAGGTTATTCATATAATTTGTCAGTAGAAGAGTTAATCAATATTCTTGTTAATTATACTAATGAGAGGGCAATTGAGGATCCTCTAACATCCCTCATGTATATTTGAAGCCAACAACAGGAAATAAGATAATAAATGAATCAATGTTGTTTCCAAATTTCAAAACATGCAGAACATCATGTCAAACTAGATATTCCAGAGAATGAGCGTTCATTCGCACAGTGAGAGTTTTTTGGAGAGATATGCCCTAAAAATCAGACATGTAAATTGAGCCCATATGTTTATCTTCCAATGATAGGTTTACCTTATAAAATAAAGCATGCCAAATGCAAGATATTTAGGTGAGAAAAATTCCATGTTCTGGAAAATGGATGTCTAACATTAGGATATAGGCCTTTGTTTTTACTTTTCACAGGGGAATTTGTGCACATATTCTTTTTTTCCTTTTTTAGTAACAAGTAATTCTCATACACATTGTCCACATTGACTGAAGCTTGTTATGTGCAATTTCGATTATATACATTTTTTATCCATTTGGGTTTTTAAAAATGCACATGACTTTCTGCACATTTGATTTCCCCCAAACACACCACAGTTCTCAAGAAATGAGTGGATTTCTGAAAAAGAAGTTTGGTTTAGTCTCACTATGAGACAATGTTTTGTCTCACAGGAAGATCTCTTTTGTCTCACAACAAGAAACAAGGTTTGCTTTGGCTCCAAGTGAGTATCTTTGGAGTTGCATACTCTTGTCAAAAAGTTTGAAACAAGCAACAGTCTTCCTATCCCTACTGTTAATATACACAGCTTTAGATGCTTCCATCATTCTTTATGTGTGATGGGGCTGAATGAAAAATTATTAGACACAGTTCCCCCAACTAACCAGCCCCACTCCTCAGATTCACACTCATACAAGTGGTCACAGGTCTATCCATTAGCAGGGATATGCTTCCATACCCAGAGACAGAGAGAGAGAGAAGCCATTTTCGCACTACAGTGTTTAAAGCCATTTCCACACTAGATTGTTATAGTGCTGTTCTTCCACATTCAACATCCTGTGGAATTCTGGAGTTTGTAGTTTACTGAGGCCCAAGAGCTCTCTGACTGAGAATTCTAAATGCCCCCACACACACACATTGCAAACCCCAGGATTCCATAGGATGTTGAAAGTGGAATAGTAGCACTATAACAGTATAGTGCAGAAATGACCAGAGAGAGACAGAACTGGTTTAGTGAAAAAAGTTATTTAAACGTGCATATCCACCTTTTTGAATGCACAAGAATGTAAAAGGAAAAGTCATTTCAACACGGCCACTTGGTTTTCTTGTGTCATATTACCCCAGCAAATTGACTGTGACCAGCACTTTATGTACAGTGAAGTTTTAAAAGCAGCTTGTGATGCCAGGGAAGTTGAGAGGGCAAAGACTGTTCTTCAGGAAAACGACAACAAAACATTTCTGAGTACTCTTCTCTCTTCCTTGTATCACAGCCACTGAATTAAATTCATGTTTGGAGCAACTACAATGCCATTACACTCAGGATAAATGTATAGCCAAGACAACTCTAGGATGTCTGATTTTATGAAAATGGTAATAATGTTTTATTGGAAGCTGCTGCTGCCGCTGCTATTAATATTAGCATTAATATTAGCATTAGTATTAATATTTTACAAGTCAAAAGCATTCAGCATCATTCTCTTCTCTTATTTATGAGAAAACAGCAATAATGGATACATGTTCCTCATGAATTAGAATCTACTGAGTATATTTTATTCTTTTTACAAAAATTGAATTCACTCTGTTCAAATTGACTGAGCTGCTTTAACCTCCTACCTGAGGTCATTTTAATTATGTCTGACAAATGAGTTATGGTAAGCAAATGAATTAGATTTTTTTCATAAGTAATTACAATGCAAATTGCAAGTGTTATGCCCACTTTTGTGGAAATGAATTGGACAGTGTCTGTGTGTGTGTGTCCACGCTTTTTTACTAGAAAGATAAAAATGATTGTGTGAAATGTGAAAGTCAATCAAAATCTAAATTTAACATTTAAAAACCATTTATAAGGCAATGCCCTTTCCTTGCCACTCAAAAGTGTAAATGGTATTATCCCTGTTCCTAGTGGATCCAGAAGGAATCTTTTGTTGTCACATGTAGATGTCCAATTTAATTTTAACATGCATCTTCAAGTTAAGCTGATATACTTTTAACAGCTGTTCTAAGTTACTAACAACCCGCTACACATCTACTCGGAAACAAGTGCCATTACTTAACCCTAGGTAGGTGAATGAGTACCCACTAAAACTTTTCTGATCTATTAGCTGATTTTTAAATTTTTAAATTCCAAAATATATTTCATGTAGATTGTGTATCCATTCAATTTAAATTAAGTTTTTATGTCCAAGTAAGCATATATAATTCTTCAGAAATAAATCACAGAATCATAGAATCTTAAAGTTGGAAGAGACCACAAAACCATCTAGTTCAACTCTTTGCCATGGAGAAACACAATCAAAGCACTCCCAAAAGATGGCCATCCAGCCTCTGTTTAAAGACCTCCAAAGAAGGAGACTCCATGACAGTACAGGAAAAAAAAGTTCTTCCTAATGTTTAGGTGGAATCTCTTTTCTTGTAATTTCAATCTATTGCTTCATGTCCTACTCTCTAGAGCAGCAAACTAGCCCCATCTTCAACATGACATCTATACCTGACATTGATATTTAAATATAACTATCATATTGCCCCTCCGTCTTCTCTTCTCCAGGCTAAACATATTCTAGGTCAAGGGAAGTAATAGTACCACTCTATTCTGCTTTGGTCAAACCCCAGCTGGAGTATTGTGTCCAGTTCTGGGCAACACAATGCAAGAAGGATATTGACAAGCTGGAATGTGTTCAGAGGGCAACCAAAATGGCAAAAGTCTTGGAAATTATGCCCTACAAGAAGCAGTTTAGGGAGCTGAGTATGTTTAGTCTGGAGAAGGGAAGGTTGACATGATAGTTATGTTTACATAGTTGAAGAGAGGTCACATGGAAGATGGAGAAAGCCTATTTTCTGCTGTTCCAGAGACTAGTCTATGGAACAATGGCTTCAAACCACAGAAAAGAGGTTCCACCTAAACATTATGAAGAACTGCTTAGTGGTAAGAGCAGTCTGACAGTGGAATACACTGCCTCAGAGTGTGATGGAGTCTCCTTCTTTGATGGTTTTTAAACAGAGATTAGATTACCTTTGGTCAGGAGTGCTTTGACAATATTCCTGCATGGCAGGGATTGGCCTCAATGGCCCTTGTGATCTCTTCCAGCTCATTCTATGATTCTATGAAAGCTGTAATTAAGTATTGGCATCAGTTATTTTTTTTATATAATGAGGTGAGAAGATGATCCTCCTCTTTTCTAATTCTCAAATCCAAAAGAAAAAAAAAAAGGAACCTATGTTTTGTTATATTCAAGATCAAACTGCATATTTGTATCAATAGAATTAAATGAAATATGGAATTTTTTTAAATCATCATCATCATCACCTCTCCAGATATAAAATATATCATCCAGGTACCTAGCCCAAAATATGAGTTTCCCGTTATATTCACTATTAAGGCCCTTTTCGCACGGCATTTTCAATGCGAAAGGGCCCCTTGAGCATCGCACACATGTGAGGAGCGGTCCACACGATGCACTCACATTTGCGTGACGCTCCAGGGCCTTGCAGGGACCGCTCACGAATTTTTTCATTTTTGGCTTGAAGCCAAAAACAGTGCGCGATCGCACATCGCTCCGGGTGCCCGCGTGCACTTACGTTGTGTGTGGAGCCTCGGGAGCCGGGCCGGTCACGCTTCCTGTCCAGTTCAGCCTGGGAAGGTCCCAGGCTGCACTGTGAAAGGAAGAGGTGGGGCTCTTGCACAAGCAGGAAGCTCGTGCGGAGCCAAAGAAGCAGGGAAGCGAGAGCCTCTCTCCGGAGGCTGCTTACGCGAGCACAGCACCCTAGCGCCGAAAATAGGTGAGTTGCGGAAAGGGCCTAAGACATGTTACTGCTCTTTCAAAATTCCCCATGTAAAGATTGGCAGCTTCAGCAGCCATGCCCCCCACCATGTAGAAAACCCACAAAAATACCCCACCTCCCACAAGAACCAAGAACCCTCAAACACTTTTAATCTCATTCACTTCCTGTTGTCCATTTTAAGAGAGAGTGCAGAGGAAAACAAAGGTAACCAGGGACCTTTCTGCACTACACTTTTAAAGTGCTATTATTCCACTTTCAACATCATGTGGAATCCTGGGGTTTGCAGTTTAGGGAGAGGCATTTAGAATTCTCAGCCAGAGAGTTCTTTGGCCTCAGTAAACTACAAATCCCCAAATCGTCGTAGCTTTAATTAAGAAGGAACCACTAAGCAGAATACGACAGTGATCCCCAGCCTGGGACACATGTACCCTTAGAGGTGCACACCAGGACATTTAGAAGTATGCAGGAAAAAACTGAATAAGGGCAGAGAAAGGCATATATCTCAGCGGTGTAAAACAAAATACAAGTCGAAAGTTCTGAAGTTAATTGAACATTATGATGCATGGCGGAGTGGGTTTCCTTCATTATTTAACCTCAGGAAAGGCCCTGCTCCCTCACTTTGTTATTCTTCTGAATGGTGGGGAGTTTCTCCCTAAAAAATGGATTGGAAGCTTGCCATTAAAATGTGCATGCTCAGCAGTGCACCCCTCACAGGCTTAGCTTTCATTCTCCTCTGCTATCCAAACATTTGAGTGCTGTTACACCAGTACTAGTGTATATATAAGCAGGCCCCCTCAGTCAGTGCTATGAGCAGTGTTCAATGAGTGAGTTATTCTAGGTCTTCTTTATGTCTCTTCTTCTTGCCTTTGTAATCTCTGATGTATTTACTTGAATTCATTCTATCTTTTTAGTTTTGAATGGAAATATATACACACTGTCAGTCCACCTTATTATTCCAGTGCTTTTTAATACCTTTATTAGCTTATTTATTTGCAGTTACAACATACAAAGTTGAAATAACAGCAACTGTATCAGTTACAAACATTTTGCTAATATGAACAGTACAGTTTAGGGAAACGGGCTACCGACGGGGACACAAGCAGAAAGAAGGTTGAGAACCACTGCTACAGAACAAGGATGGGAAACTTACAGACTGCGAGATTTTGTAGGAGCCCAGTTCCCATTAGCCCTAACCAGCATGGCCAATGGTTAGGGTTATGGGATTTGTAGTCCAACAGCGTCTAAACAGTAGAGATTTAACATCCTTGCTTTAAAGTTGCCAAAATCATGAGGTTGTCCATGAGGCCTCAATTCATAATTGGCAGCTTTAGATACCACAGCAAAGAGACGTGGGGATCTTTTACTGGCATTGTTCACAGCTTTTTGTTTCTCTATAGAATGCATTCTAAGTAATTTATAGTAGACAGTTTTGTACCCATTCCTAATTTTGCAAATGTATTTTCTTTCACAGTTGTAGATCCTCAGGCAAAATAAAATTTGATAAGGGACACCGACATCTTATGAATTATGCCTAATATTACTAATGTCTAATATGAGCCACGTCAGAATAAGCCCAAAGCCCAAATGCTGTTCTTTTAAAAAATAATGAATTGCTCCACTTTCTAATTTAAAGTCACCCTTAGTTAATCATTTGGGTTGTTCATTGTTTGTGGACAAGGAGGTTCATCAGAACCTGACAGAAAGGCAGCAGTCTCAAAATCTCACTGCGAAAGGGGTGGCGGGGGGAAGCTATTGACATTTTGTCCCTGTCTGGCAATAACATCTAAAGCAAGGAAGCAGGTTACAATCTTGTTTGCAAACTAGCGCTTATGAAAAGAGCTATCAGTTCTGTAAAACTGAGGTCTCATATGAGCAACTGTCAGTCAAACAGAGAACGCAGCAGATCAGCTGAGTGTGAATCACTGAGAGATCAATGACAAGTACAGTCTCCATTGATCACTCCTGGGAGCCAATGTCATTCATGTGGAAGAGACTAGTAAAACTTCCTGCTTTGCAGGCAGGGAAATGATTTCTTGGCATTTAGATATCCACCAGGGAAAGTGGTTATTTTGATAGGGGTTTAGTTCTGTTGATGGAATTTTCTCTTTTCTTTTGCTTCAGACAGCCTTTGATGAAAGATCATAAAGGCATAAGCTGTCTTTACATTTCTGCAGGGGAGCTATTCCCAACAAGATGGGGAAGTTATCTTCCCTTTTGCCTCCTTCCTTTTTGAGAGAGAAATATCATAGAATCATAGAATCATAGAAATGTAGAGTTGGAAGAGACCGCAGGGGCCATCCAGTCCAACCCCTTGCCATGCAGGAATACCCTCAAAGCACTCCCGACAGATGGCCATCCAGCCTCTGCTTAAAAACCTTCAAAGAAGGAGGCTCCACTACACTCTGAGGCAACATATTCCACTGCCGGACAGCCCTGACCATCAGAAAGTTCTTCCTGAGGTTCAGGTGGAATCTTCTTTCCTGCAGCTTGAATCCATTGCTCCTTGTCCTGGTTTCTGGAGCAGCAGAAAACAAGCCCACTCCCTCCTCTACATGGCATCCCTTCAAATATTTAAACATGGCTATCATGTCCCCTCTTAACCTTCTCCTCTGCAGACTAAACATACCCAGCTCTCTAAGTCTATCCTCATAGGGCTTGGCTTCCAGGCCCCTCACCATTTTGGTCACTCTCCTCTGGACTTGGTCCAGCTTGACCATGTCCTTCTTGAATTGAGGTGTCCAGAACTGGACACAGTATTCAAGATGGGGTCTAACCAAAGCAGAGTAGAGTGGTACCAGTACCTCCCTCGATCTAGACACCATACTCCTATTGATGCAAGCAAGAATTGCATTGGCTTTCTTGGCTGCCGCATCACACTGCTGACTCATGTTCAGCTTGTGGTCTATTAAGACTCCTAGATCCCTTTCACATGTACTGCTATCCAGCCACGTGTCCCCCATCCTATATTTCTGTATTCCATTTTTTCTACCTAAGTGTAGGACCTTACATTTCTCTCTGTTGAATTTCATTTTGTTAGCCTTGGCCCAGCTCTCCAATCTGTCCAGGTCATTTTGAATTTTGATCCTGTCCTCTGGGGTATTAGCAACCTCTCCCAATTTGGTGTCATCTGCAAATTTGATGAGCATGCCCTCTATTCCTTCATCCAAGTCGTTGATGAAGATATTGAACAGCACTGGGCCCACAGGACAGAACCCTGTGGCACCCCACTAGTCACTTCTCTCCAGGATGAAAAGCAGCCATTGGTGAGCACCCTTTGGGAATGCTCAGTCAACCAGTTACAGATCCACCTGACAGTAGCCCTGTCCAGCCCACATTTTACCAGCTTCTTTGCAAGAATGTCATGGGGAACTTTGTCAAAGGCGTTACTGAAATCGAGATATGCTACATCCACAACATTCCCTTCATCTATCAAGCTAGTAACTCTATCATAAAAAGAGATAAGATTAGTCTGGCATGACTTATTTTTGAGAAATCCATGTTGACTTCTCGTGATTACCGCATTGCTTTCTAAGTGATTAGAAAATGACTGCTTAATGATCTGCTCCAGGATCTTTCCGGGTACTGATGGACTTAAAAGTAGTACATGGACCAGGGTTAGAGTTGTAGCTTTGCAGGGGTGGTAAAATGAAGGCATCACTCCCCCAAATAGGAATTCTGCCCCCTCAATGAAATTTTCCTTTAATCCATAAATTTCTAACATCGCAAAGAACAAGACACTGAAAATCATTCACACCCAGAACATGTACATTTTCTGTGTTCACGTTTCTTTAGTAGCTTTGAAGTTTTGAATCATAGAATGATAGGGCTAGAAGAGACCACAAGGGCCATTGAGTCCAACCCCCTGCCATGCAGAAATATATCTTCAAAGAATTCCCAACAGATGGCCATCCGGCTTTTGTTTAAAAACCTTATACAGGCCAGCACATCCAAATGCAAAGTGTGAACCTCATCTTGGGAAAAACACCTTCACAAGTTCCTTGCTAGTTCAGTCGATGTTAAATAAAAGTAATTTAAAAAAAAAATTAAGCAAACAAACCAAAACAGATTTGCGTGGAATCATAGACTCACAGAGCTGGAAGAGACCACAAGAGCGATCAAGTCCAACCCCTTGGCATGCAGGAATACACCACCAAAACATTCCCAACAGATGGCCATCTAGCCTTTGTTTAAAAGCCTTCAAAGAAGGAGACTCCACCACACTCCAAGGCCGTGTATTCCACTGTCAAACTGTTCTTATGTCAGGAAATTCTTCCTAATGTTAGATGGAATCTCCTTTCCTGTAGTCTGAAGCCATTGCTCCGTGTCCTAATCTTTAGAACAGCAGAAAATAAGCTTGCTTCATCTTCCACATGACATTCCTTCAAATATTTAAATACAGCTATCATGTCACCTTTCAACTTTCTCTTCTCCAGGCCAAACATACCCAGTTCCTTAAGCCAGTCCTCTTAGGACATGGTTTGCAGGCCTTTGCCATTTTAGTTGCCTTCCTCCGGACACATTCCAGCTTGTCAATATCTTTCCTGAACTGTGATGCCCAGAACTGGACACGGTATTCCAGGTGGGGTCTGACCAAAGCAGAATGCAGAATACAGTTTCTATAATGGTAGAAAAATTGGGGCTGAAGGAAAATTACAGAATTCATGTTTCCACACTCCTGTACCTAATACTCTGGAACATACCATCTGCAGTCAATATCTCCAATGATCACTATTGGTATACTGTTAGGGTTGCAAATCTTTTTAATAGACCTCAAAATTTCCCCATTACATTATTACAGAAGCAGAAGAGCTTTCATCTGCTTCTGAATTTCTTTATAAATACTGATAGAATGACTTAAAAGCATTTTTGCTCAATCTAGAACAGCTTAGATAAAATCAATAAAAACAAGATGGTTTATGCCTACAGGCATTTTATGTTATCTGAAAAGTGGAAATAGATTAGGAGGGAAGAGGGGGGAAATTACCACAAGTACCAGTTCTTAAGTAAGGGCCCAGTGTCATTGGAGAGAACCTGGTAAACTTGTAACACTGTCTACCTTGCCAGAGCAACAGCACAGTGCCCCCTTTGATACAAGCAATCTCACAAACTATGGAAAAATGTAATTCTGAAATTCCATATTCTGCTTTTCTTTAGAACACCCACTTTTGCTACATTGGTTTAATGATAACCTGCAAACTGAGAGTCCTACAAGTTTGCTAATTATTTTGTTACTTTTTGGTCATTAATAAAGGGACTATCCTGCCAATGTCTTGAATTTAAAAAAAAAACCTCTAATGGACCAACATGGCAGCAAATATTAGACCAATTAAGTTTAAAGCTTTGTTTTATCTGGCCTATCCATTACAAAATCATGAATTAGCACTTCCCTCCTCCACCCAAAATCAATTTCTCTTGAAATTCACAATCAATAAACAAGTTGGCTAGGTGGCTTAACCGCTCTTGCTCCATTGAAGAATGTCCGCACTTTTTCATGAGTGTCAGCTCACTGAAACCTTTATCAGCTTTTGCCAAGTCACTGGCAGTGTGCAAATAACTCATAGGGATTTGCACACCTTATTGAAAAGTACCAGTAGTTCTTTTTTGGAAATCTGATTTGATACAAGTGGGAATAGATCATACTCCTTTCCAAAAATAGGCTTAAAGCTTTTACACAGCTGAAACATGTGTGGTATCTGTGAAGCAGACATTTAGAAGTTTCGTCCAGATCCCTCAATTCTTGTTTTAGGACTGAACAGAATGTAAAAACAAATCTTATTAGTTGCTTTAAATCTACACTCCAATGCACAGATGACGTTTTCCAAAGCTGAACAGAAAGGCATATCCTTCAATTTGGCAGAGAGAGTCCTGATTCTCTTTCATCCCACTTTTTCAGTTGTTTTTAATATGTCCCAGTTTTTCTCTTCACCTCCCACTTTCCCCCTTTGTCCTCAGCTTACATCAGTTGCTGTAAAGTTAATTCAAAGTAAAAAAGTAACTTCCACTCAACCCAGCAGGGAGGAGAAGAGAGGGGAGGATCTTGCCCTTCCTTATAGAACAGGCAAAAGCAAATTGCTGTAACCTCTCCTAGCTTGTGTGTTCTTCCTCATTAATAACTTTTGCAAACTTTTAGCCACACTCTGATGTTGCTTCACGACATGTGTCCAAATTCTTAAGTGAAGTGCTGGAGGTTATGGAGGTTAAGACAACTTGATCCAGTTGTCTTAACATGCTTTGTTTTACTCTGGTCACCAGATATCCCTACCTATGCACAAGGAACTCTTCAGGTTTAGAGTTCTTGATATAATTCAGATCCCCCTCCAGCACAACACAGCATTGCAGGGGGATATTTGTGTGCTAGCTTTCCAGGGAGACAGGCCAGGTTAATCTGCATGATGGCACTGAGTGCCATGACGGACAGCAGAAGAGCAGAGCCACTTGCCGCTCTCCACCTTCTCAGCTTGCTAATTTTCCATTGAACCACCGTCCCACCTCTGACACAGTATAAGCTTGCTGGTCACTTCAGGTCCTGATAGGATTTTTCCCCTTTCCATGGGTTTTTTGCCTACCCTATACTGTTTTGGGAATTGGAATTGGGAATTGGGAATTGGAGAACTGGCCCAGGGTGGTATCTTAAACAGGCAGTCACTTGGCAGATAGTGGAGAGAGGGAGAAGGAAGGAGTTCAGTGAACACCTATGGCACGCATTTTGTGAAGGTTAGCTCTTTGGAGCTGCCCCTACATGTCATGAGACACAGGGTGTGGAGAAGGAGGGTCTCCTTGGGGCTATCCTGAAGGTTTAGTCCTCACTAGAGGTCATGTGACTTGGGGGCTGGATCTTCAGGTTTGTCCTTCCCATAGCCGACCAGCCAAGGAGCAGCTTTCAAGTTCTCCCTGGGGCTCAGGTGTTTCACCCATGGGAAGCTAGGGAGGATGCCTGGGAGGGACCACCCTGCCTCAACTGCTCCCACACTAGGTTGCTTTCCACTTCTTGCACATCCCAGGAGTTAAACTGACATAAGTAATAGTTTAAATAAAGTGGCCTATATTTCCACCCAAGTATTGTTATATAGTCTCATTATTTCATGGGTTGGTCAGCAATAATTGACGTAAAGAAAAACAAAAAATTCCTTTACAATCTCCTAAAGTTCCAGTTTAACTGCATAAATATGCTCCCTCCGTTCCAAAGATGAGCCATCCCCAGGGGACTAATATTTCATAATGTTCCTTGTGAGTTTTCTACAATTACTTCTGACTGGCTCTAGCAAATCTTACAAGATCTGGACAATAAATGCAGTGAAATCAGTTTCAAGAAATAACCTTGTGTGTGTGATGCATAATTTATTCTCTCTTCTCCTCTCTGAATTGGGTGAGTCCAGACTGGTCTGGCAGGGGTCTCTCTAGATCTTTGGGCCTGTTTGGATCTCCAGGCCTCAGTAAAGTGTACCCTCCTTCCAACATATAGGCCTTGTTAGTTACAGAGACCACCTGAAATACATAAGAGAAGGAGGAGCTAGTCTATGAGAACTGCTGATGGAGTGGTTCTGTTTCCCCTGTATTCCTCTCGTTCTTCACACTGATATGAGAAATATCAGAGGGATTAGCAGACTCTCAATGAGCTGTCTCAATGTGATTTCTTCCTGTCTACTTATTCTTAAACAGAAACTAAGAGAACTGAACATGGCTTTGCATCCATGTTAGCTGTTACACTGAGGTTTATTTTATGAATAAAAATGCATACCTTTAAACTGTCCCAGTTTGGGAGGAATAGGACCAATTAATCCTCTATTGTCCCACTTTTTCAGCTGCTTTTAAAATTTCCCAACTTCTCTCTCTCCTTCCCATTTTCCCCCTTTGTCCTCAGCTTACTTCAGTTGCTGCAAACTGAGTTCAAAGTGCAAAAGTAGTTTGCACTCATTTAACTCAGCAGAGAGGAGAGGAGAAGAGAGGGCATAATCTTGCCTTTCCCAGGAGGCTCAGGCAAAAGCAAACTGCTGGAGCCTCTCCTAACTCATGTGTTCTTCCTCATTAATAAGGTTTGCATCTTGACTACACTCAGATGTTACCTGGCCACACCTGTCCCAGTTTTTATCTGTAAAGTGTTGGTGGGTGTGAACATGCTAAAACAAAAAAACATGCTTTGTATGCTTGCTGCATAAATGTCCAAACTGATTACTTGCTGTCTCTAAGGCAATTTTGGAAGGATTGTCTCTCAATGGAAAATTGTCAGTATGTGTGTATTCTCACATGCTAACATCCTGCTCAACTCTTCCATGGCCTGCCACTTAAATGTCATCATCCGAAGAATTGCATAATATGCTACAGTGGTTATTTGTATTTGTGGACCTGGTGTATGGCAACTCACTGAGTGATCTTTGGACTAGTCACTCTCTTCTAGATTAACCTGCTTCACATGTTGGGAAGATAAAATTGGAAGGGACCATGTAAGCTACCTGAAAGTCTTTGAAGGACAGATGGGATATAAACGTAATAAATAAATAAATAATATTTAGGAATGCTTGCAGCATATACCTTGTTTCAGAAGCAGCAGGTCAGGATTTATTATACCTGTTAAACTCTACTGCCAAACATGCCAGAAGAAGCTGTAAATAAACATTCTAAGCTGGAAGGGATTTTGGCATTCTTTTCAGTGCACAGAGACCATATATACCAGATAAATATAAGTTGAATTCCTTTTAATGGGATTACCCTGCCAGTGCCGCTACTGAGATTCTGACTCATCCGTTCCAGAAGCAGAGGTCTGATGGAGTTCCAGTTTTCTATTAGAAAAAAGGTTTATGCAGATATTTTCACACATTATTTCGGCACCCCTTATCTCTCCATGGCTGCTTCACGCAAGACAACTTACAGAAACACAACTCAGCTTTCATTTTCCACTTCATCCCTTAATCCTGCTGAATTCTATTGTGCTTATCACTTCATCAGAAAACCTGAGAGGCTGATTGGGCTGGCAAAATTGTATTTACGATCTCCTCAAGGAAGCATCTCTCCATATATGAATAATAAATCAGCAGGCAACCCTTGTCAGTTTTTGCGAAAATGAGAAATTTGTGAGCCATTTAATGTGATCTTAATAGACCGGGCTTTGCTTTTCGCGAAGTGCATTCACTGTGACTCTTCCCAAATGGCTAGACCTGCATCTTTTTCTTTCTTTCTTTCTTTTTTTTTTTTTTAAACTCTGCTTTGGTTCATGGAAATGTATTGTGGCTGTCTAAGAAAAGAAACACTGGAACATTCTAGTTTTCATTACACCTTGATCTGCAACTGTAGATTTTGTCCCTTAACACAGTCTGAATAGATTTGATCTAAATCTTTTTGAAGTACAGAAAAACATCACAACTGCAATCCTGTTAGGGTCATATCCAAATGTAATTTTCCCTTCCATGTGTGTATGTCCTTTGTGGGGATCACTGTGTGGGTTGATATTATCATAGGGTCATAGTACCATAGAGTTGGAAGAGACCACAGGGGCCATCCAGTCCAACCTCCTGCCATGCAGGAACACACATCAAAGCACTCCCAACAGATGGCCATCCAGCCTCTGCTTAAAAACCTTCAAAGAAGGGGACTCCACCACATTCCCTTGAGGCAGCATATTCCACTGCCGGACAGCTTTGACCGTCAGGAAGTTCTTCCTAATGTTTAGGTGGAATCACTTTCCCGTTGTTTGAAGCCATTGCTCCATGGACTAGTCTCTGGAACAGCAGAAAACAAGCTTCCTCCATCTTCCATAAGACCTCTCTTCAAATATTTAAACATAGCTATCATGTCCCCTCTTAACCTTCTCTCCTGCAGACTAAACATATCCTGCTCTCTAAGACACTCCTCATAGGGCATGGCTTCCAGACCCTTCATCATTTTAGTCACCCTCCTCTGGACACACTCCAGCTTCTCAATATCCTTCTGGAAATGAGGTACCCAGAACTGGACACAGAATTCCAGATGAAGTCTAACCAAAGCAGAATAGAGTGGTACCATTGTCACAGCACCCCAAACACCCCCCTGATCTACTGAACAGCCTCTGAAGTCCCCTGCACAGCCATTCCCTGCTTTGTGAGGAGTGGGCAGGATCACAGAAACATCGCCCCATAGCCAGAGGTGAAATGATGACATCAGTGCTGAGATCGGCCAGGAGATTCCAAATCACTTTACATCTGGCTACAGGAACATAGCTAGATGCTTCTGAAATCCTGTCTGCTCTGTCCCCTCCACAAATCAGGAAACAGCTGTCCAAGGGCAATTCACAGGCTGTTCAAGAAGGGTGGTATATGATTCAGTCCAGTCTAGGTCCACACACAGAACTACTGTGCTATCCTGAGCCATACAGGATTTCAGCCCATGACAAAACTGCAAGCATCCTCATCAAAAATCCAGTTCCATCATCATCTCCACCACCATCATTTTTAATTTATATGCTGTCCAAGATAACCAAGGTAGTTCATTCAGAACACAAGAAGAGCAAAACATATTGATACAACATTACTGTAATACCTTCTTGCAAAAAACTCTAAACAATTTACTTCATTAATAATTATCATTACAATCACAAAATAGACAATAATATCCATTACTCAACTGAGACTATTTATCAATAAGACATTAGTCAGTATCACATACACTCAGACCTTCTCAACTGAATCAGGTATTAGCAAACAAAACTAGCAACCAATTTCCAAAAAGTGTCAAGTGCAAGAACTATTAGCCAGAGTTCTCACAGTCTACAATGGATTATCTTTGTCCAGTGGCATAAGGATGAGGGGCAAGGGGGACGGTGCATCATGGGCAGCAAAAATTTTTGGGGGGTGCCACTGTTCTTTGCCTGCCCCCCGTGCACCATTGCCCCTCCCATGCATGGTGTAGTCCCGCCTCCATGCAAAGTAGCCCACGCACGTGTGTTGTAGCCTCGCTCACACCAAGCTATGTCCTGTCTTTGTTTCACTCCATTTTCTCAACCTGGGACAGTACTTAAAGATTCCAGGATAGACAAAGGGGTTATGATCTGGTCCTTCCTGCTAGCACTGTTCATTTCAACAAGGAAGAGGTCTTTTGTAGAATTAATGAGTTTTAATTCAAAACCAAACTATCCTTGGATACTTCAAATTACAAGAGAACAGCTTACAATGATTCATTGTTTTCCATTATGGCTTATGGCTCCTATATCAGTGGGGAAGTGAATTCATTCCAGGTTTTGGATAGCTTTAAAGGAGATAGGCAAGGTGCTGGACCTATTTGAGCATGGGTCTGAGCACGTTGTAGAGATTTTTTAATGCCTGAATTCACTGCCCACCTGACATGAGGGCCTTCATTGATTGTTGCTGGGAGAATGTATTTTCCTGAAACTACTGTGGGGAATCACAGCTAAACTCAGAAGGAACAACAAAGTCTGGGAGTGGTGATAGATGAATCTTGGCTGTCTTGTTATGGTGACCTACCACAGGGTTTTCTTGGCAAGATTTATTCAAAGGGCGTTTGCCTTTGTCTTCTTCACTTCAGAGTGGTGTATGGCAAGCCCACCCCCTTTCCTGTCTCTGAATGCCTTGTGGCCTGTTCTGCTATGTTCGCATAATCCTACAGTTCATTTTAACAAAATCTAAGTATACTTTCATTCATATTCTTTGGATGAATCAGTCTTGAATGTGAGATGAAAGGGCATGATTGATACCGTTTGACCTTCATCAAAGCAGCCATATGATTGATTAACTGTTTTGCTTACCCATATCCTGATTTGTCAAAGTTAACAGCACTACTACGACTACTTCTGAAAAGTTGGACAAAGTGGGTTCCGTGAAAGGTCACCTGTGTTTGTGAAGTGAGCTTTGGCACTCAGAACTGAAGATAATATGCATCAAAGACGTGCAATGTGTCAAAAATGTTGTTTTAGTCACAGAGATACTTGTCATGTTTTTGTAGAAACTAGAGTGCTAGCCAAATGCTTTCCAGATTGTAAGTATAAAAGGTAGTTGATCAGCTGCAGAATTGACTGGGAAGCACAATATAGTTCACATATGATTGGTGTTTTCAATGCACCCTCCGCAGAACCAGCATTACTGTGCAGGAAACACCATTTCATGTGCAGAAAACACCATTTTCTGTGCAAAAGAGGCACTTTCAGTTTTTCACAGAAGAAGTCCTCAACTACAGCATTTCTGTGCATAAAATAGTGTTTTCTATGCAGAAAATAATATTTCAGAAATATTAATTTTTGTGCGGAAAATTCTGTTTCCTGCACAGAAAATGCAGTTTTCTATGCAACACAACCACATGCAAATTTTTCACAAAAACTCTCCTTAGTCCAGGACTCTTCTTGTTGAGGGTTCTCAACACTTACAGAAACATATTTTAAAAAAAAAAAGAATTCAAATATTCTTTTCCCTTCCCTACTGTACACAGGTACACAGTATGAGGGGAGGAGCAAGCAACATGTTTTGATTCAGGCAGAAAATGTTGTAAACTGATCCTGATCCTCTAGGACCTTTATCCAATAATAATTTGTTTAAGTACCTGCTCTTTGTCATCTTAGGGCTAAATTCAGTTAGTATTCCCAACCAAATACATCCTTTGCATCAGTGGGATTTACTGTTCAATAATTGATTCAGTGGATCAACTCTAATTGGGAGTAACAACTGGATTTAGACCACAGAGTCATTCTGCCGCTTCTTCCTTTGCCATCCTGATCACATGAATATAAATAAACTATCTTGGACTTTTCCATTCAGTATCTTTGCTTCTTTGCAAAGATCCAGCGGCACAGTTCTGCAAGTACAGATCTTATCTTTTCCAAAAACTAACCATAGCACATAAAGATTCTAATGCATTTATGATACCATCAGTGACTCACAAATTGGTTTCTAGAAGTTTAAAATAAAGTTCTCAAAAGCAGAAATAAATACCTTTAAATAAGCTACTTTAATTTTTCTAGTCAACACATTAAGACTGGGAACAGAGAAAAGTTTCATGAAGTCTCACACCATCTTCACTAGCTTTTCTTTGCTGTATTGTTGCCTTGTCTAGTCCTGTTGTTTTACAGCACCTTTCTTTTCCTTCAGCTGCCTTAACTCTGAGTTAGCTTGGGCTACAGTGGCCAGTTAACTTTGGCCTGATTGACTGGGGATTCTGGAGCTGTAGTCCAAAAAATAACTAATCCAAACTATACCAGAGGATATAATCATCCAAATGCTCCCTGTCTGCTCTTGCTCTGATGCTGTGCAGTTGAAAAGGCATTGAGCACTGCTATGGAAATGCTTCTCTCCATCAACACATTCCCTGCCACCATCAGTATAGAAGGAGAAGACTTCACTTTTCAGCTCACTCACCATCAAGAATTCCCAGTGACAGATGTTATGGCTGATAGAGGGGTCAGAGACTATTAGCCTTACAATAAAGGGGGCTTGCTAAAATTAAAATGAATGGAATTAAATATACAAAATGTTAAAACAGAATGTAAACAACCAATAAAATTAAAAATTATTTAAAAACACACAAAAAAGAAAGAAGTAAAAGAAGAACATCAAAATCATCAGAAGCCATTTCCACATGACAGTCACATGAACAGTCATGCCAACTTAATGTCATTAGGCAAGTATCTTTAGGAAGACTACTATTTGATGTGCACTTTAAGGATCCTATGTCATTGGTCTTGAACCAACAGAACTGGCTTCCACTTCGGCCATTTCCGCCCTACACTGTTATAGAGCTATTATTTCACTTTCAACATCCTGTGGAATTCTGGGGTTTGTAGTTTACTGAGGCCAACGAGATCTCTGGCTGAGAATTCTAAATGCCCCTCCCTAAACTCCAAACCCCAGGATTCCATACGATGTTGAAAGTGGAATGATAGCACTATAACAGTGTAGTGAGGAAATGGCCTTTGTGTCCGGGCTTATTTGGGCTTAAGAAAGACCACAGGCTGCCCAGAATCTGAGACCTTCAGCAGAGCCCCTGTTGCATGGTCTATCACCCCTAAGGAGTTATCTGGTGAATACAAAAGACAGGAGTTTCTGTGGAGCACCAGCTCAGTTGTGAAATGGTCTCTCAATGGCTAACTCCATCCTGCCCCATATTTTCTGAACTTCCCGTGGGCAGTTAAAATAGTATTATTCTGCCTCATCTTTGGTATCTAAAACTGGTTTTTAAATTGGCTTTCATATTTTGACAGATTTACATAAAGCAATCAATACATACATACATTTATAGAGGTCTTATGTGTCATTTTGGTACCTTGATGCAACACTTTAGGCACTTTTAAATAAAGTAATAATAAATGTGAGAGCCAGTGTAATATAGTGGCCAAAGTGTTGGACTGGGACACTTGGAGACCAAGGTTCAAATCCCCACTCAACCATGGAAACGCACTGGGTGACCTCTTAGCTTCCAAGGAAGGCAATGGCAAACCTCCTCTGAATAAATTTTGCCAAGAAAACCCATGATAGTTTCACCTTATGGGCAATGTAAGTCAGAAATGACTTGAAGGCACAACAACAACAGCAACAACAATATAGATAGATAACGTATGTCAGCCTTTTTATTACAAGTGTAGGGGAGCCTTCTAGTTTTCTGTTGTCTTATGGTGACCCCATGAATTTCATTGGACTTTCTTAGGGAAGGAATACTCACAGTTGGTTTTCCTATTTCCTTCCTCTGAAATGTAGCCTACAGCACCTGGTATACATTGGCAGTCTCCCATTCAAGTACTAACCAGACCTTGCTTAGCTTCCAAAATCAGATAGCGTCTTGTGCCTTTAGGATATTTTGACATTTGATATCATATATGTATATGTGGAGTAGGAAAATGACGGTATGTATGCTTTATGCAGTTCATTCCTCAAGTAACAAAACATTCAACACAACCTTCCCAAGGATAAATTCTTTCTGAGCAAAGAGAGGCTTAGAATCTTTGTAATAGTCCTTTCCCTTCCTTTTCTTTGAACAGATACAGATTAATCATGTGCTGAAGACACTCAAAGGAAGTATTCTAACATGAAAACAACATCAGTAACATACCCTTGAATTTTGAGAGTGGGAGCTCCTCTCCAGTCATATCTGCAAATAACTTCTTTAATGCTCTCTTGAACACCAGTTTTAGCCCACTTCTGCCCCCAAATATTTTATTTTATTTATTATTATTATTTATTTATTTAATTTATATCCTGCCTTTCTTCCAGTTTAGGACCCAAGAAAGCTCACAATATGAGTAAAGACAATAGATAAAAACAATTAAACAGACATATCAAAAACATGAATTTTGAATAGTTTTTCAATGTTGTTAATATCTAATAACAACAACAACAACAATAATAATAATACAATGTAATACTCCCCAATTTTTTGCAACAAAGAGTTAACACTCAAAGGTCTGAGTAAACAGATAACGCTGGTGGGTAGACAGCACAGAAGGAGCCAACCTAGCTTCACATGGGAGGGAATTCCAGAGTTCTGCGAGCAGCTACCAAGAAAGCTCTCTCTTATGTTCTTACCAAACATGGCTGTGTCTGATGTGACTGAAACTGCTTTGCAAATATCTACACAACCAAATGTGTTGGTGGGAACTGCTGTATCTATTGACCATTCATTAGGGATCCATGTCCATTCACTGTCCAAATGGAATCACCACCTTTTTACTTTCATTAAAACGTATAGTCTTCTGAAGAGATGTTTCCTCCTCCCCTGGTTCATCTGACTTCAAGGCCATTTCCACACTAGATTTTTATAGTGCTATTATTCCACTTTCAACATCCTGTGGAATTCTGGGGTTTGTAGTTTACTGAGGCCAAAGAGCTCTCTGGTTGAGAATTCTAAATGCCCCTCCCTAAACTGTAAACCCCAGGATTCCATAGAATGTTGAAAGTGGAATAATAGCATTATAACAGTGTAGTGAGGAAATGGCCCAAGTCTCAGGCCCTTTCCACACAGCATTTTCCATGAGAAAGGGCGCCTGGAGCATCGCGCGATTGTGAGGAGCGATCTGCATGACGCACTCACAATCGCACAATGCTCCAGGGTAGGGCAGGTACCGATCACGCACCTTTTCATTTTCAGCTAGAAGCTGAAAATGGTGCATGATCACTCATTGCTCCCAGGTCCCATGCGCACTTACCTGGCATGTGGAGCCTCCAGAGCTGCGCTGGTTGAGCTTCCTGCCCCAGCACAGCCTGGGAAACTCCCAGGCTTTGCTGCGGAAGGAAGAGGCAGGGCTCTTGCGTGGGCAGGCAGCTTGTGTGGAGCCGAAGGACCCCAGACTCAAGAGCCTCTTGCCAGAGGCTGCTCACATGATCCCTGCACCCCAGCGCCAGAAGAAGGTGAGGTGCAGAAAGGGCCTCTGTTATAAAGACCTGCTTACGTGTTATTTAATCTGGATACTAATTTATTTGCAGTTGCTTGAATCCTATTTGACTTTTACATACTACAATGCTACATTGTAGACTCTGGCCAGAACCCCTCCCTCCGCAACCACTTAGTGCTGGAAGCAATGGAAGTCCATTCCCCTGTCAATTGAGAAGCTGCTGCCTGCTCTTCCCATCCACTCCCATGAGCAATCTCAGGCAAAACAGGCAGAAAAAGGACCCCCGTCACAAATCTACCTTACATTGGAGATCACTTGCACGGGGGTGGGATGAGAACATCAGGCAAATGCTTCTTGACTGATAGGGGAACGAACTCCCATTGATCCCAGAGGCTGCTTACTGGTAAGTGGGGTTTGGGTCTTTCACAATCCCCATGTAATCCTTAAATGACACATTGTGTCCCATTTTTCAGCCAAAAATGATCCCAGCATAGCTTATCTAAGATCAGAGAAAATGAGTTAGTCCCTGCCTGAGCATTTACCATCTAAAGGATACACTGAAACATGCACAAACCATTTCCACATATAATCAGGACCAGATCAGGCCATTTAGTTACCTGAGGCAAGGGACAAAATATTACCACCTCCCCCATTGCATGTGCAGAAACTGACTGGCCTGCCAGTTGAATCTTAATTTCAGGGATGAGAATTGGAATAATATCATCTCTCTACCATATCTGAAGTCAGAAAAACAATTTAGCTAGGGTTCCTTGGTCTCAGAGCCTGGCCTCTCTTCTCTAGTCTTCAGGGAAAAGGGAAGGAATCTCAGGGCAAGAACACTGCCTTGAAAATTATATATCCGTGTGTGTTTTCCTCATTTGTTAGACTTGGGGGAGGTATTTGAATGCATACTCTGTGCCACTATGGCTGATGCTTAATGTATCATGCTTGGTGGCATCAGCAGTGGTGTTGTAAATTCACCAAAGTTCACTCATGTAACATTATAAGGTGATCCCCAATCTCAAGTTTTTGGCCCCTGAACTCTCAGGCTTCAGGACAGTTCAGACCTAACAACTCTACGTTTAGGGAATGTAGGGCAGTGCACAAGCCATGAAGAGTTCTTTCTACCAAAAGATGGGAATGGCACAGTGATTGTCATTACCCCTGCTACAAATATTGGCCACCTGAGGTAACTGCCTCACTTTGCCTGATGGTAGGCCCAGCCCTGAATAATTGTAAGTTGTTTTTACCTATACTTTCAGGGTGGATAAATGCAGGCAGGAAATCCTGAAGTAACAGCTGAAATCATACAAGTATGAACATCAAAGGCTACTTAAAAATTACAGTATACCCAAGGAACATAGCTTTCTCCAGTGAAATGGCTTTTGAGGTCACTATGAGACAAAATAAAGAATTGGAAGAAGAGATCTTCCTCCCATCCTTGAAGTTATAAGCAAACCTGAGATGTTTAAAGGTCTCGGATAAGGAAGCCAAACTTGTAAACATGAGCCTGGGAGCCTTCCAGTCTCTGATTTTACATCTTAATCCATTTTTAAAAAATAACACAGAGAAATGCCTCTTTCCTGAAGCATGAGAAGCAATCAATACATTCTGATTTTCTCCTCCATTAACTCTTTGCAACTGAAACCATTGTGTGACCAGGGATTCTTTTGGATTACAACACAAAATACAATGTCAGACTGATTCACGAACCAGTAAATTTGGTGATGGCTAGAAACAGCTTAGCCTGTAGGTAAGGGTGGCCTTCACTGAAGACTTCTTTACCCATTTTCTTTCTCTCTCCTGCCTCCTTATATTCTTCTTTCCACAAGCATAAAATCAGGCATGGTCAACTTCTTTATGTTGCTCATGTGCTGTGAACAATGACATGCTGGAGAGAAAGAAGATTGACAAGGAATGGTTTTTCTTCTTTTCTCAATCCAAGGTGACCCAGTTGGAGCTAAACAGTGGAAGATTCAGGAGCTGGAATACTAATATACAACTAAACTATGGAATTTGTTGCCATAAAATGTAGTGGTGGCCTGAGCACTAGCATGGATTCAGAGAAGCTAGGATTATCAATGGTTTAAACAGACGTTATGTAAATATATTAGGCATGTTCAATACTGAAAATAGTACGCTGTGGGTTTTTATGTGGATAAAAATTGATGTCAGCAAGAGCTTTGCTAGGGAATATGAGCAGGAGAACAGTACGCATGTTCCACTTGTGGGCTTCCCAGAGACATGTGGTTGGCCATTGTGAGGTCAAGAGGCTGGATAAGGTAGGCTTTGGGTTGGTCCAGCAACGCCCTTTTTATGTTGCAATGTTTTATGGTGAAGTGGGTCAACTGTGACCCCAGGGATCAAAAAATCCCCCAGATGCCCTCTAACCTATCTTAGGTCCATCAGAGGCCTTTTATAAAATAGGCAGTGAACAGGAAGTGACTTCTGGATCACTTCCTATTGTAAAAAAAAAAAAAAAGACCTCTTCTGAGCCTCAAATGACCCAAAGGAGATCCACTCCGACCCAAAAAATGACAAAATTATTTCCATGTGCCCAGTGAACATTTGGAGGCTTTTTTGTGTGATGCGGTTCAGACAGTGTGGAAACCTCCGAAATCTTCTGGGTTGGGGCAATGCAACCTTCTAGCCTGCTACAGTTGTCCACCCTGTTTTATGACATATCAGAGACACAGACCCTTTTCGCATGGTGTTTTTTAAGCGAAAGGGCCTCTTGAGCGTCGCATAAATGTGAGGAGCAGTCCACACGACGCACTCACATTTATGTGATGCTCAAGAGCCTAACACAGACCACGCACGCATTTTTTTATTTTCGGCTTAAAGTCGAAAATGCTGCACGGTCGCACATCGCTCCGAGGCCCCGCATGCACTTACCTGCCCTGCAGAGCTTCTGGAGCTGGGCCGGTCACGCTTCCTGCCCCAGCGCAGCCTACAGCTCCCAGGCTGCACTGCGGAAGGAAGGAAGGAGGGAAGGAAGGAAGGAAGGAAGGAAGGAAGGAAGGAAGGAAGGAAGGAAGGAAGGAAGGGGCGTTCGCGAGACCGGCAAGCCAGCTGCTGCGATGAAGGAGCAGGGAAGTGAGCGCCTCACGCAAGAGGCTGCTTGCGCGAGCGCTGCCCCCCACCCCCACGAACAGGTAAGGTGCGGAAAGGGCCACAGTTAACACATCCAGCTTTTTCCAGCATGAAGTTGTCAGGATCACTTAGCTTTACCAGCTAAATGTTGGTTTATCATGCCATGTGGTTGTTCAAAGCCAGAGGATACAAAGTTACTTTTTAAAACTAATTATTTATTATAGAATGTGATAAGCAATCAATTATTATTAGTAAGTCTAATACTGAAGAAGGAACTTGTTGCTTTACTTAACCTGTACTCTGCTTTTCTATGCCTTTCCATTGTTTTTTGGGGGGTGGGGAGGGAGGAATCTAAAGATACAACCAAAGATATATAACCACTGTCCAAAAAAAAAAAACTTTTATCAAAATGCCTATACAAATACCCTTTAAAGTAACCTTTGGAAGTAAGAGAAGGCCATTACTCATTAAACCAATAAAGTTGTTTCACTCTTGTTTGTTTGCACTACTTTTAAAAAAGCCTTTCCTGGCCCAAAACTAACTAGTTACAGTTAATATCACTTGTAGTTTGTTATTTTTATTTGTGACAGATCAACTGGACAACTATACCTGATTCATACAGCAAAAAAGGAATAGAGCAAAAGACTATGGCCATTTCCATACCATACTGTTATAGTTTTATTGTTCAACTTTCAACATCCTATGGAATCCTGGAGTTTGCAGTTTAAGGAGGTGCATTTAGAATTCTCAGCCAGAGAGCTCTTTGGCCTCATTAAACTACAAACCCCAGAATTCCACAAGATGTTGAAAGTGGAACAATAGTACTATAACACTGTAGGGCGGAAATGGCCTGCATAACCCCCTTCCCACCTTAGAGTAGACCTACCTAGAACACCACGCCTGTTGAATGACTGAGACTGTTGTTCCTCCACCACAGAGGAATTGTATCACTCCTGCTTTGTGATCATGGTCCAGGTTCGGCTATTAACCACTGCCTGAAACAATTGTCTCTGGTAAGTTGTCAATTTGCTGTGGGAACAAGTGAGGCTACCTCCCCTTTTAACATATATTGAGAGGACAAGTTTCACATGTGGGTGCTTTACAATAATGGTAGCTCTTGATACCTCTGCTGTTAATATCAGTTTGAATGTGCACTTGAATGAAGTTTGATTTGTCCTTATAGCTTGGCTTCAGGCAGGATCAGCCTTTTCATGAACCTTAGTGAGAAAGTGTCTCAGGTAGCAAGGAACCACTACACTCTTGTCATTCTGGAGAGTTGCTGTTGTTCTTTACAGCCTTCCATGGCTGGCAGTTTGCTGACATGAAGCCCCTCATCTCAAAGAAGTAGGAGGCAGATATGACAGCAGACACAACCCCCCAGGCCTGCTGCCAGTGGTAGCCCTGCTATATAGATAGTTTACTTCTTGGGAGGATGGGGAGTAGCTAACACTGTACTTTCCTTCTTGTCTGGCTGCATCTGGTTGCCATTGTCACAGGCTGTGGAGATTATTTTGCTCTTGGGTTTAAGGAGAGGCAGTCTTTACTTCATATTTCACTCAGGTGACAAGAAAACTTGGGCCACTACAGGATGCTGAGAAGAATATATATTTTTGGCTAAACTGTATGTTCCTCTGTTATGATCCATTTGCAAATTACTAATTTAATAGCATTAATTTGCACTGTTGATTGCATTGGTTCTGTTTCTGAGATGAAATTTTGGCCCTTTCCGCAACTTACCTTTTCTCGGCACTGGGGTGCGGGGATCGCGCGAGCAGCCTCTTGCGAGAGGCTCTTGCGTCCCCGCTGCTTCAGCTTTACAGATGCTGTTGGCCGGCCGGCCAGCAGGCAGCATAAGGGCTTCACCTCTTCCTTCTGCAGGATTTTCCCCGGCTGCGCTGGGGCAGGAAGTGCAAGTGCCACAGCTCCAGAGACTCTGCACACACAGTAAGTGCGCGCAGGGCCCTGGAGCGATGCGTGATCATGCACCATTTTTGGCTACAAGCCAAAAATGAAATAGTGCACAATCGGTGCCTGCAAGCCCCAGCAGCATCACGCGATTATGAGGACATCATGTGGACGGCTTCTCACAATCACCTGACGCTCCAGAGGCCCTTTCACATGGCAAATGCCATGCAAAAAGGGCCTTTGTTTGCAAGTTATCATAGCATTCTGGTCTAGATAATCTGTCATATTGTTTGGTTGTTTTTCATATGTTTGCATTTCATTCTGTATGACAACATTAGCTACATAAGGCATGCTTTTAGAAGAAGCAAGACATAAAGAAACGATGACATGAAATAGAAGTCTTTGTCAGCACTCCGTAGCTATGAAAACAACATAAGGAAGGCTCCACTTAACCAAACCTAGCAGTCCAACTATGTATGTCCCACTAGGTGTTCAGTGAACCATCACTAATTTGGTTTCCTGTTTGGGACTGGAAAAATGGAAGCTGCCAAGCTGAAATACGAACCCACTGGATCATGGGCTAAGTATTATGAATTTTTGACAGTATAAGTTGTGTGACAGTGGAACAGGCTATCTTGTAAAGAGGTGGAATTTCCTTTAGCAGGGGTGTTAAGCAGAGACTGGATAACTGCTGTCATGGGCTTCAATAGTTGCACAATTTCTGCTTTGGCAATGTGTTGAATCAGATTACCTTTGAGGTAATCCATGGTTCAACACCATGGATTTAATGTGGCGGGCCACAGATTGTGACGAGTTAATTTGAAGCAATCAAGCAGACCAAAGCAGTTCGAGAAGCTATGCTAGTGAGAACATAACTCCAGTTCTCTCTGCCATAATGTAATAACATTTAGCGAAATCAGAAGGCTGGGGAGGTACCACTGGAAGGAAGGCCAGCAGAGTGCCACATGCCTTCATTGGAGCGAAGAATATGAGGAATATGCCTCATTACTCTCAATTAGGGTGACCAATCTGTTAATCACTTCCAGGTCGATAGTTAGCGAAAGACCCAACTCCTTGAGTGGGTGCTACTGAATTTAGAATGCCAAGATCAGCTTAATTCAACTCATGACTCTCCCAGTCTGTCGTTTAGCAAAAGATAATGTTCTGTTACTAAATCATTACTTTGGCACTTTTTTAATAAGCAAAGTGCTCTACAGCACAGGTTGGCAATGTAAGGACCTTATCAAAGCTGCAAAGGCTTCAAGAATGCATCTTAGTTCAGTTCTTTGTATGAGGAATTGGGCAAGGGAGAGAGAGAAAGCCTATTGACAACTTCCTATCTCTACTATTTTTCTAATAGGTCAGGGACCAGCAAAATTTCTTCTAGACTCATTTTCTATTTCACATGAGGTACCCATGCCCCAACTTGTTCCCTAAAAACCAATAGGGATGGCAGGTCTGCCAGCCTTAAGTAACCTACCACCTTTTATTTTCCACAACTTTTCAATTGTGAGTGTTTATCTCAGATGATTGACTTGAAGAGAGGAGAGGAGAGGAGAGGAGAGGAGAGGAGAGGAGAGGAGAGGAGAGGCAGAAAGATGGTATACAAAAGTTGTTGCTGTTGTGTGCCTTCAAGTTGTTTCTGACTTATGGTGGCCCTGAAGTGAACCTATCATGGGGTTTCGAGGGGCCGAGATCATAAGAAGCACCCAAGTTCCCCCAGCAACACTCAAACCATTACACCACACTTGGCTGTCTGGTATAAAAATACATACCTAACTAGGTCTTCTTTACATTCTTTGTTTATAATTCAAAAGAGCAAGTCTGCACATACACACCACGGTTCAATTCTGATTACACCCCAGTGTGGTAGCCATTTTCCTGTGGTCTTTTCTTGAGGAGAGGGCAAAACATGCATTGGATTTTTCTCCTATAAGCCTTAAGAACCACAGCATGTTCGTGCACAGGAGAACACTTTAAAGTAGACAAAAATATTACTGCTGTATGATCTATGATCGCAAAAATAAAAATTCTAAACAAGTCAACCGAAAAGTCTGCACTAAAGAAAGAAAATGCTCTGTAACCTGTACAAATGTGCACATATTGCTTATTATTTTATGAGTTATTAAATGTCTGCTATTCAGGGGAGTGTAAAGGATTATGAAGACTGCTGAAGCTGCAGCACCTGACCACTCAAAAATCTTATTCATTCATCCATTCCTTCTCCTTTCACCAGTTTCTGAAACTCCCCAGACACGGCCTACAAGTGTTCAAGCTGATCTTCATTTCTACAAGACTGGAAACTTGCTTTATAAAAAGAGAAAGAAGGTTGGCAGTGGAGGGGGTCCAAATGAAGACATGCCCCCAAAATAAGAATGCTGACCCTGCCAGTGAAATTTTCCTTTATTCTTCAAATTTCTATCATTGCAAAGAGCCTTTAGAAATACAGTTTAGGCAACCAAGAAAATGACATGGCAGATTTTTGCAAAACCCCAGTACTAACACTTCACAAACTTACTGAAACTGAAACATCTTAACATGTAAAAGAAATCCTTGCCACATATGTAAACTTTGTTTGCTGGAGGACTTACTTTTGGTGCATCTACAGCTGTGTGTAGAAATTCCTTCTCAACTTTGGCACGTGCTGACACGTACAAGCATTCAGTGCTTCGTCGGGAAAAAAAAAGTAAATTTAATAAACTTAGCTTTTGAAAGTAATGTACTGCAAGGAATTTCAAGTGGACAGGTTTTCCACAAGTCTGTAGTGAAATCACAGCGCATTAGACTTTATTAACTGTTTTAGATCATTTCAGTTGGATTACTTGCACGACATTCATTGACTTCTTGGTCACTGTTAATTTAATTTACACAATCATTTTGCATGTGGAAAATATTGCATATTAAAATGATTTGCTTTTTTGGAACCTTCACCACATACTTCCTTTTAATTGGGAGTTATTTTTGTCAATGCCTGTGAAAATGTTTTTCTGCAAAAAACATTTGTACATTTCTACAAAAACTTTTTTGATAGTGACAGGTCCCATACTCTTTTGCAACCTCCCTCCAATATTTGTCTCTGATACCATCCCTGTGAAACCTTGTTTTGAGAACAGGTTGAGTTTAAATGACACCTATAGACATTATTTGAATTAATTCCTCATTTTACAAATACAAATCTAAAGCCAAATAGCAATGTAGCATCCAAATCAGTATTAATAGACAAGTCATGGTTTTGTTGCAATGAACAAACTTATGCTCTCCTTTCCTTTTCTTTCTCTCTTTGGATACTCTTATTTCCTTCAGCTGGTCTTCACTTGATCAAGTCACAGTTTGGCATGACATCCATATCAGGCCAACAAAGTATACTTTTGCACAGACCATAGTTTTCTTATGTATCAAATGGGAGCCAGTCTGATTTTTTCTCAGACCAGAGACAAAGGTTGTATTAAGTTGGCTGCAGCCCTGAAGCAGTTCCAAAAACAGTATCTCTAAATGATATAAACAAATACTGCATAATTGTGATCACAACATAGAGCAACATAAAAATTTTCACATATCAACACAATTTCAGCCCTGCAACTTCCTTCATGTGATCCCATGTGTTTTCTTTTCTCTTCAGTTACTCAAGTTCTCACTGTACTCAAGTCATCCACAGAATATGGATGAGGAGGTCAGATATCATCGACACCAGGGTACCCACAGTGCTTTGAGACCCAACATCCCTCTGAAAACCAAGGCCATTTCCACACGGGGTTTTTAAAACAATGCAGAGCATCCTCCAAGGAGGACGTCTGCACCTGGGAGTGGACTGGGTCAGACCTACTTAACATAGATCCGCACCCCAGCCCGCTCCAGAACGACCCCAAGTGGTCGTCCAGCATGCTTTTGAAAAACCTGTTTCTTGAGGTTTTTCAAAAGCACGGAGCAAGCCAGTGCGAGCCTGCTCCCTTATGCAGATTCGCAGGCTCACAGTCGTGCGAGCCTGCGATCTGCCGGGGGGGGGGCTTTAGGCTGGCGAGCTTCAGAGCCTCGACCAACCGGAAGCCGCCATTTTCGTCCCCAGAGCAGTGCGGAGCGGCAGCCGCACACTGCTCCGGAGCAGCACGGACCGGACCAGGGAGCCCAAAAGTCCAGTGAGTAGCATCACGGGGCGATTCCCTCGCCCCGTGCGGAAATGGCCCAAGTTAGTAAGGGACCACAGAAGATGGTTGTACCTGGTAACTATGTCACTGCCAGATTCCTACGCATCAGCCAAGTTTCAGGCAATATTGAGCTGTGATCAGGAGAATGTGGCTGGGAAGATGAGATATAGCACAGTGGGTCTGAAGAGAGAAGGAGAGACAGAAGATGAGAGGTAAGGCAAAGGAGGGAGAAAGCATGAAGGACAGAAAGGAGGTTGAAAGCAGAAGGAAGGCAACCCCAATCTAAACACCATGAAGAGCCAAGGAGTGACAAGGGCAGTAAAGCTCAAACCTTCCCTTGAGAGCACTGCAAGGAGGAAACAGTGACTGAGGGAAAGGAGACGTTTAGATAGTAGCAGCTTCATTACCACCTTCCTTCTCTTTTACGCACCTTGCCCCCAGCCAAGAAATCTGAAGTGCTGCCCAAAATATGGGCAGAGCTGTGACTGGAAGACTCAAGAAGTGATGGAGAAGGTGAAGGGGAAGAAGAAAGGAGGAGGAGGAGAGCAATAACAACAACAACGGGCCCATAGACAGTGAGAGGCTTGGCTAATTGCCCCAGCTGAAGCATCAATAATCCATTCCTGCCAGAGACAGAGGAAACTGGATCATTTAAAGGTAGGTTATTTGCTGTGGCGTGGATTGGCCATGTAAGTCTGGGGCAAAGACACCTGCCAGGAGTAGAAAGACAAAGCTTGGGAGTATGAACTACAAACCATATAGAAACACATTGATCCCAGGAAGACCTTATTCAAGCAAAGTGCCAGCCTGAACAGGAAGTCTTTTATATTCTGTCCTATCCCGGACTCACCAACCAAAATGCACAAACGAAACCAGTCCAAAGTCTGAAGCCATTTCTGCACAACACTGTTATAGTACTATTATTCTACTTTCAACATCCTATGGAATCCTGGGGTTTGCAGCTTAGGAAGGGGCATTTAGAATTCTTATTCAGAGAGCTCTTTCGCCTCAGTAAACTACAAACCCCAGAATTCCACAGGATGTTGAAAGTGGAATAATAGCACTATAACAGTGTAGTGAGGAAATGGCCTTAGACGCCAAGTTTGTGTTCGCACCTACAGTTCTAACAGCCTGCAACATAGAGGAGCTAAACAAAACAGTTTCATTCCCAGTCTTCTCAGACCATTAGGTCTTCAATCTCCACTTGTGATTTGACCACATCAACCAATACTAGAAATCTGCAAGTGTTTCTCCTCCCCTCCCCCATTTCTTTATACCAAAAGAGGACATGTGATGTTGGATGTGGCAGCTGGAGTTTGGAATCATCAGTGAAAGAGGGATAGGAGAAACTTAAGAGGACAAGTGAGGCAAAAGAGGGACAAAGCAGGGAAGACAGAAAGAAGAATGGAGAGTGAGATAGAGAGGTAAGACAAAGAGGCAGCTTGGGATCAAGGCCAAGAGATGAAAAGTGGAAAGAAAGTGAGTGAAGAAGACTGTTGAGTGACAGAGGAAGGAGAAGGAGGTTAAAAGAGGACAGGAGGTGAGGAAGGTGGTTCTGGAGAAAATGGAAAACTGAGAGGGAAATTGCCATTTCTCTGGCCTGTGAGGGACAGAAACAACAGCCATGCACAGCACCACTGTGCCTTGATTCCAGCAGCTGAGGAAAAGCCCTCCCTCCATATCAACTGCCATTCCTCTGGCCTCCAAGGGAGAAAACAGCAGCTGGGTATGTCATCATCCTGCCTTGAAGAAAGCTACCTCCTTCCATCAAAGCTGTCCAGTTTCATTAAGTCTAGGCAAAGCAAGCCCGGAGCCTCATTTCTGCTTGTGTGGTTTTTCTTCTCTAGTTGAATTGGAAAGATTCAGGCAAATGGACAACAGACATCGAGTATAAGCCTGCTCAGACTTCCATAAGCCTTGCCTAGAACTAAAGAACTTAGTACCACAACATCACCATAAAGGCAAAGCAAGCCTGGATTTTCTCCTGGCAGCAGAACCCCAACCTTAGTTCCAAAGATTCATCACTTTACTGAAATCTTACGTACTCCAGAAACCTGTAAAGAACAAAACAAAACAAAAATTACGACTGAGCAGAATATGTTTCTTCTCCAGTTGCCACATTCCAATACTATAAATAGGCCATTGCAAGTCAAAGAGAACATTAATTGGATTATGATATGGTGCTTCACAGAGCAGATTCCCCAAGAGAGGGACTTAAGTTCCTGCTGCAAACATTCTGCAAATCTTCCATTTTTATGATTGCATTTTTACACATCAGTAATTTTTTACCCATGAATAAAAGTCAGGATCAGTTGTGTCACTGGGATTACAGTGTTGCCCCTAGTAACCATCTAAAACAATTGCTAAACACCCATTTCATTTCATCTTTGTCACTTATATTCCATTTTCTTTTGATGATGCAGTTCAGTTTTGAAGAACTGCTTATGTCCTGTGTGTGAAACTGTGTGTGCCTACATCTATCTCTATACGCCTAGGAATATATAAGCTTTAGGGGATCCAGGAGTCATTTACCCACCCTGGGACCTACCACAGGCCACATCAACCTGAAAAGCCAATACCAGGATTAGCTGAAAGTGACATCCAGTTTCATATTTAAATAAAAAATTCTTTTGCATTGGGGGTAAAACAAGGTGTGCTGGGTGGTGACTGTACCTGGTTTTAAAGGAAAATCACAGCTTCTGGAGGTTTCCAGGAGCAGCAATTATCATTTGGGTGCTAAATTTTTGTTTGCAGAACCTGGATTAGACATGTAGCTCCACAGCCCTTTTGATTCTCATCTTAGTACCAATACAGTTTTCCCTTCCCATACTTGAAAGAAGGAAGGGAATAAGTATCTAAGAATCTTGTTTGGGATGCCACAAACTTTATCAAGGGTACACTGTCTATTTCCCATTATTCAACTCCAGGCACTTTTAGACAAAAGTAATTATTTTGCTTTCAGTATAGTTACGGCATGAAACAGCCTTATTCCCACTGCTGGGTTTCACCAGAAGTAGATGAGGAGTTCAACCCTGTGGTTCTCCTGGACCTCTTAGTGACTGCAGTATTACGTTATCATAGCACGACTAGAATGCATGATGTTTTGTTAGCTTTTTTTCTTACAGGCAAGTTGTATTCATGCTAGGGGACTTCATTCTACCACATGGCTTTGGGTTCCATGTTGTCCACTTGGTTGTTTAACATCTGCAAGCTGTGATGGGAGATTTTAGGCTGAAACATCATCTGGATCATATGGATGAAAACTTAGCCTCTCAAAAATCTACTGAACCTAGAGAGGCTGTATAACACCTCAGCAAGTATCTAGAAGCCTTTTTAGGATAAAAAAGGGTGAACAAAATGGCAACACAGAAAAGGTAGAGGTACCTTGAGGAGAGATGCCAGATTTTGATAGAGGCATTCAGTAAGTTCTGGATAATGTTGCTAAAAAAAACTTGGAAAAACAAAGTTCCTGGCTTCGAATGGCTGCTATCAGTGGAAGTATGGATGACAGGTTTGCCAGCTGCAATCCTATCTAGACATGGGACTATGGAAGACATGGTCCAAAAAGTAGTGGCTGAGATCCTGCATCAAACACATAGCTACAATATTGTAGCTACACTTCAACTCTCTATCTGTCATGCCCTTGCCCCAGGACCTAGACTTGCAGGACCCAATAAGTCCCTTCCCAGGAGCCACACCCCAGAAAGATGAAAAGACAGTATGTACAACAGCCAGTGCGGGAGGTAAAAGGAGAGCCCAGCCCTTGGGCAGTGCTTATATGGGAAGGGCTTGTTAAATAGGACACAGCTGGCCAGGATGCTGAGGCTATATAATTAGAGGCCTCAATAGCAGAAGGTTGTTGGGGACTACTGAAGTTATTGGTGGTGACAGCTGTGGTGATTCTTGTGGTCTCTACCCTTGGACCTCAACACTTTGCTTGGATTATTGGTTTGGCTTGGCTTTTGGACTATTCCCTTTCTGGACTGTTGTTGTGGTTTATTGAGAGTTTACTTCAGCCTTGAGGCTGTTTTTACAGAGCTGTCATTATCAAACTAATTAGGCAGCTAAAGAACCTTGGTGGGCTGCCAAGCCTAGGACACTATCCAACTCCTGAAACCCACCTTAAAAGCCAGTCAGCCCTCCCAAACAATGGAGATCTGTGCTGCTAGTGAGCAGGACACTTCAGGATCACATGAGGAGCCCCCTATTGTCAGTGAGTGACACTACAATGAAGAATTGCAACAAATCCCTGCAGAGATCCCTACTTCTGCTCCTCACAACTTTACTCACTTGCTGGAAGGGGCAGGTCATGTCATCTTGCAGCACCCTGGCTCAGCATCCAGCGGCACTTTTTAATAAGGAAAAGAAGGAAGAAGCATGATGTACCACTGCAGTGAGCCAAAGGTTCATCTGCTAAGAATGTCTTATATCTTCCCAATAGGTTATCTCAGGATGGTTACCAGTGCTAACTTTTCAAAGTGGCTTCACAGAAAATGGTTTTCTGTTTTTGGTATCTCCTTTACGATGACCAGTGAGCTCATGGGAGAGAATCAAGTTACTGCTAACCCTTTTTAAGAGGCCATGCATCTTACTTGACAATGGCCAATCTTGTGGTTGAAGACAGCTAGCATTTGAAGGCCTGTCCAATCCAAAATTTGATTTAAAGACAAAGAGCCATTAGAAAAGAGACTAGGGACCTCAAAACTGCCTATCAGCAATTAAAACTTAAACAGCAGACTAAGTAGGCACATAAGCCACTTGACTGCAGTCTTTCTCATTCTACTGAAATGTATTTCTATGTAAATTACTGTAATTCTAATTATTCTACAAGACATATACATTTGCAATACAGATTTTATGCAACCCTCTGTCCTTCTTTGCCCTGTTTTTGACATTGATAACTGACCATCCTCTCCCCACTCCTGACATCCATTGATGAAGCTAATATTCTGCATGGAGGCCACACACATCAGTCTGGATGCCAATGTGCAATCTATTGAATTTCATCCCTCAAATAGCTGTTTTCTATACAAAGTGATTCGGCAGAGCTAAGAATATGCACAAGCAGGATAGAGCCTCTGAGAGTTCATATATCAATTGCTGCTAGAACAGAATCCCAAAGAATATTTGCAATGTAAGATTATGAGCTAGCCCTTCTAAAAGAAAGTCAGTAATCAGGCAATCCAGCTAGAGTATTTTAATGCTTGGTAAAGCAGAAGACAGTATTGAAATTGGACAACAGCATTAAAGGTGGATAGATTCAATCAAGGAAGCCACAGCCCTGAGTTTGCAGGACCTTAGCAGGGCTATTAGTAATGAGATGTCTTGGGGGGTTCTCTCCTTCACATAGTAGCCTGAAGACAAAACCAACTGGACAGCAATTAACAAAATTGTTAACTCTGCACATACAGAGAAAACACTAGGGATATAAATCTTCACATATTTTGTGTTCTTGCATGTGAGAATGAAAAATTTCAAAACTTCCCTCCCTGCTGGATCAGATTGTCATAATTTGCATTTTTTTTTTCAAATTTTGTAAATTACTTGCAAAAAAAGTTTTTCCAAAAAAGGTCACAAGATGTGTAAAACAAGTGCTGCTCTTTTCATATTTGCAAGGACAAAAAAGAAAATCTCATAGCAATTGACAATCTTTTCAGTGAGGCCTCTGGACATGTCATGCAATCCTTTCTCATTAAGGATGCACACTACAACACTTCCCAATTTAATCATAGTCCTATGATCATTTCCTAGACCAGAACTGCTCAAAGTCAGCTGCCAGCTCACAGCAAGCTTCCAAGAAATGAGGCTAATATGAAGATAATAATAAAGCACAAATATGATACAAGTCCCTGATCCGCTGGAAGAAAAAAAAATACTGGTCTGCTATATCAGACAGCTCAAGAAGCACTGTTGCATAGTGAAGCTGTTTTCTGAAGAGGAGATAAAAGGCTGGAGCTCCAAGTTATTGAGAAGTTTTCTCTTTCAAAACTTCAGCAAAAAAGCCTGTGCTTGTTTGTTCCTACACTGTCACAGCCATATAATGTAGCCCTGCACAGAAATTAAAGGGCATAATACAGAGGACTATTTAAGATAAGTCCAATAGTTTGTGGGATTGACTTTTTTTCCACCAAGTATCACATCTCGTGACTTGTTTAACTGTAGCTTCAAATTCCCAGCTATGTCTCCATGGTCCACCATGATACGCTACTGCATGAGAATAACAAAGCCCCACACTTTCCTGGTGTTGTGCAGTTCTTTAGATCCTGGCTATAATTTCTGTCGATCAAAGCTTCTCTGTTATATGCGAGATATAAATATAGGTATATTAAGGTCTCAAGCTGCTGGAACAATGTCACAGTGACCCTTATTTATGCAAAATTCATATTTTATTCTGTTTTTCTCTTTGAAATTCTCTGTACATTCTCTGATCTGATTTTAAAAATACACACAGTTTAACCATTGCCCCCACTTTACCCATGCAGCCAACATCATCTGATAATATAATTGTGTGACCATGGCTGGAAAAAAATAGTAGTTTATTTGTCTAGATTTAATTTGAATTGGTCAGTTTCAGGGGGCTTTTACATATGTCCAAAGTTTAAAAAGTTGTTTGTTAAGTACTTCAATTATAATTCATTTAAAAATCCTATTATGTTTGGTTACACAAGACTGCATTTAATATACTTAAAGATGCAGTACTCTTTAGCTGTGACATATTTATGGGCCGAATGTTAAAAGGTTTATAAAACAAGGCAGTATATCCACAGTGACAAGGGACTCTCGATGAACATGATGATTCAGTCTGTCTGTTTGTAAATAGGTTTGAAATAATTTATCATGATGAAGATAAGTGAGCAAGAAGATTTGCAGAATAACTCCACATTGCATTTTTATTATCAAAAAAAGGGGTTTCTATATTCTATCCATCACCCACCTCCAGATTTTATCCATGGTGCTGGTGGAATTCATTAAAAAAAAAAACCATACAGTTCCAATCTGAATTGAAAGTGTCAAAAATTACAAACAGGATATCAGCAATCAAGTGATCCTCCACATTTCTTGAATATAAAATGAGGCTTGACACTGATTGATTTGGGACTGGGAATTGATGCCATGGATGCCACTTGAAAACCTTTAGAAAAGTGATGATGAGCAAAACTCAAAAGGACCAGATAAGAATTCAAAGGCTGGATGGATGCTAATCTCTAGTGCATCCATTCTTATCTGCTAGCTTGCCAATTGAACCTGAAGTCTTGCAGGATCAAATCTCCTCCTGAGATTTCCGGAGGCGATTTATACAGTATAGATTAAGAGTCCAGGGGTGGGAAGGAGGGAAAAGAACAGAAGAGAAGAGAAGCACACATGAGGCCTCTGACGTCACTTCAGATAAACATACTAAGAAGTTTTTGATAGATAGGCAAACAGTAACGCCCTCAGACTGATATTAAAGCTGAGGTTGACTTATGAGTAGGAACAGTTGCTTTATTGCATGGTTGCAATCATAGCCTAGATTGATGGTTTTGGCCTCCAGTGTACATTCCAATACATTCATCAGGCTGCTGACAGTCAAGTTTTCACTTCTCCAAAAAGCACAAATTTTACTGAAGTTCTCACATCAAAACTCGGGTACATGTAGCGATATGTTACTATTGTGGTATATTAGCAGATGTAACCTCTCATGTGAATAGTTGGGGTGGCAAGGTGTCACAGATCTGGCTGTACCTTTACATAAAGAAAGGCAAATGCCATGGGGGGAGGGCAGCAGTGATAAATCCAAGAAAAGCCATGGGATAGCATCAATGCTCCCCTCCCAGCCAGGCCATTCCAAATGAGCCTGTCAGCCCATTCTCAAAGGACAGAACAAAATATTCTATGCCACTTGTCCTACACACATTAAACTAGCCTAGTCTCTTTGGATGCAGTGGAGACTGTCCCATTACAAATGTTGAAATAAAATTCAACTACCAATCCCATTCGTTTTTGCATATTGAATGAAGGGGGAGCAAATTTCTTTGCTTCGGGTAGCAAATCATCGTTGGACAGCCTTGTAGTATCACAAGGGTTATCCATCTGAACACCATGCTCTCTCTTTCTTTTTTACACATGTAAGACACCTGGAGGTACCAGACAGAAAACTTCATCCACAAATATGCGTCTCTCCTTCTAAACACATGCACATACTATTCTGCAGCTTGTTATAGCTAGTGATCACTAGGCAAAGTCTAACTTTGTAGATCTCTGCCACTCGAGTACTGGTAGAGCATTTGCATACACAAAATCTTTTGTTGATTTAATTTGCATTTTAAGAGTTGAAATCATATTTTCTTTTTCAAAGAGTTCAAATCAAAACACTATCAGAACCATAACTGAAAACTGATAAAATAATCATCAGGTATCAAACCAAGGCATAGAAAAGAAGCAGATAAGAAAATCAAATAGAAATAGATACATTTTGCTAAACTTAAGAGAAGAATAAAAGAGGACGGGTGGATTTAAAGAGAGATGGGGACTCGTCACATTGGTAAGAAGAGTGAAATAAAAACAGAAGCCAAAGTCCTTTATCTGAAAAGCCAAGTCTTGTGTGGGGGGTCTATAAATGCTAGGAGGTGGTTCAGATTCAGACTAATCTTGAACTGGATTAGGCTCCCATTTGGACTTCTCCAGAGATGCTCGTATCCAGTTCTAAAGAGTCATTAGCAATTTAGATTGCAGAGATAAAGACAGCACATTTTTCTCAGGCTTTCCATGTAAGCACAAAACCAAAGGAGGAAGGGAAAGATGGGTGTGTAGTCCCCTGATTCTAACAGTTAATCACAGTCATGATTTCCCTAAGACCCTCCAATCCCACTATTTTTGAGGGAGGTAATATATCTCATAACTGATTATTGGTTTTTTGCTTACTCTTGCTGTCAAAAGCAAGAGTGTTCAAACTTTTGTAAGAGTCTATAGGACCTGGGTGAATATAGCATTGGATGTTTCCTGGGAAAATGTGGGATGTATCAGATGCTTCCTTGGAAAAACCTGTATGTTCAACCTTCGCCTTGGTAGTGGCTTGAGGCCTCCATATGAGGGAGCTTGTGAATCCATGCTGGGTTTCAGTCCAAAGTTTAAAGGTGCTGCTAAGGATGCTGAAGTCTTTCCCCAAAATAAATTCAGCAGTGTTGATAACTCATTTAAAGTTCAGAGTAAAACCTAGAACAGATCCATTGAACCACTGACATGGAAGCCACCAAACCAGAGGTGTATCTAGGGTGGGGCAACTGGAATGCGTGCCCCGGGTGCCAATGCCAGGGGGCACAAAAAAGCCCAACTCCCTCACCTCCCACCTGGGCCTACCTGCTGCCACTCCCTGCCCCTGCCAGGGTCCTCTCTGGCCCGGTGCAGGGGGCAGCAACAACGGCAGCCCTCCTGCCCACCCCCGCCACCCCCCATCCCTGCCAGGGTCCTTCCTGGCCCGATGCAGAGGCAGTGGTTGCAGCAGCACCTAGGGGTGCAACTTCCACACTTGCCCTAGGTGCTGTTGACCCTAGATACACAACTGCACCAACCACCACTGTTTCTGCCTTTGTTGCTACAGATGGTACATTTATCTTTCTTCACCCCACATGATCACACTTGTGGTGGCTTTGAGGTCAACTGAGCAGAAAAATGGCCTCAAAAATTGCCAAATAGGCACTCACTCCTCAATTGTTTATTCATCATAAGTCCTTAGACCATGCACCAAACCTCCTGAAATTATTCTTTTAACAAATGCCATTTATATATAAACTGCTAAAAACACACACACAGGGGAGAACTTCAAATCTCTGCACCTATCCTGAAATTTTTCAGGTGTCTCAGCTAGAACTGTTTCAATACTAATGTCATTTTCATAACTTTTGTCCACAAAAAAATGTAGGGCAATAAACTAGTCCTCTTGTGAAAACCCACAATTCACAGACACTGGCTTTGCACAAAGCACCCTGCACTCATTACCCTGAAATGTGGCAATTTTACCTCCCAAAGGGGAAAATAATGCTTGTAAATTTCATTCTCCTAAAAAAATTCTCCTAAAAAAAAATTCGTAAAGTGATATGCAATTTGTTTAAATTAAGAACCTCAGGAAGAACTTCCTGACGGTCAGGGCTGTCCGGCAGTGGAATATGCTGCCTCAGAGCGTGGTGGAGTCTCCTTCTTTGGAGGTTTTTAAGCAGAGGCTGGATGGCCATCTGTCGGGAGTGCTTTGAGGGTGTTCCTGCATGGCAGGGGGTTGGACTGGATGGCCTGTGTGGTCTCTTCCAACTCTACATTTCTATGATTCTATGATTCTATGATTCTAAGAACTTATAGAATAAAAACACATGTAACTATTTGTCTGAAAGCTGATAGAGTTAATACACTCCTGAGGAGCTACTGTTACTTCAGAGTTTATTTAGTGCAGGAAAACCGAAAAAGGTTATAGCCATTTATTGATTTCTAGTTATGGTCACTGAGGGGTACATGGAGATGGATTTCTGAAACAAGGTTTGGATTAAAATCTGATTTTAAAGATCCTGAACTTGGGTGGTTTTGGAAAGAGTTAATTCTTATAGACGAATGCAGAGATGGGAAGAAAACTGACTTAAATTACTTATTCTTGATGAGAAAGGCTGCCTCCACATATCAACACAGCCTGTCAAAAATTAATTAACCCCTGCAAGATTTCTTGTCTCAAGCACAAAAATAAGATGAGTGCCTTTTTTCCCCACTGATATATCCACAATTTGTGCAAAATACCTGTACAAAATGGAGGGGGGGTGTCCCCTTTATGGAGCAAAGCACAGGAAAAAGAAGGGAGGTCAAGCTCCTGTTTGTTGATTGTATAGCATAATTATGCCAGTCTGGCTATGCTAGAGTTACACAGGATTGCACCATAGAACAAAAAAGTGGTGGGTACTTGCAGGGCTCTGTGTAGCTGCATGTGCTTCTCTTCACTAGGATTCATCCTTGTGCCATCTCCTAAACAGCACAACTGCTTGTGCAAAGCTTAAACCAATGTAACACTGCTTGCCCAACACTGCTCTGATTACAATGCCACCCTTGCGCAACATCGTAGAAAGCCCAATTTGTTGCACAATGGTATTATGCTAATATAAGGCAACAAAGAGAATTCCAGCCCAAGAAAACTCATTGATCAAAAAGATGTTACCAGTCTATCTGATGCTCCTATATTTTTTTTAAGTCCATGAAAAAAAGGCAACAAGCTATCACAGTTGACTGACACTATTTGCCAAATTTATACGATTTCAGCAAATATTCTTGCTGCAAAAACTCTCTCAAGATCAACAGGGGGAAGAAAATCACTACTCTGCAAGTGAGGGGGAAAATATTGTCTTTTCTTCTTTGTGCATGCAAGAACAAGGTAAGCAAGAATTTACATCCCTACTTAAAAGTTATGCTATTTTAGTTATGTTGTTCTCCTACCAAAATCCCAGGAGAACTGCTGCACCATTGCATTGAAAATACACACTCTAAAGGATCAATCCAAGAATAGCTCTGGGCTGTCTCTTTTCTATATATTCAGTAAACATTCCCATTGTCAATAGCATTTAAAGTTATACATTTTCCCCCTAGTGGTACTGCTGTACACATGAACTTTCTTCTTTTGTGCTTCTTTTTCTTTCTTAAATGGCAGTTTTTCAAATCTGTACAAGAAAGAACATATTTATGACTGTATATTTATGTATATGTGTACACACACATACACACACACACACACATATATATATATAATATAGCTCCCCACTTATAGTCCTCCTGGCATTTCAGCATGTTCAGCGTTACAGGTCACGGTTCACCCTCAGCGTCCTAGACAAAGATCACTTATCGTCTAGCTGACGCCATTGTTCATAGAGACCATTAAACAAATCAATTCTATTGATTGTTTGGAAAGAGTTAAGTTACTTTTTTACATGTACAAAATTGGAAAAGGCTTGAAAAGCAAACAATATAATCAAGAGAAGACTTTGGCCCTCCTTGTGCCAGACTGCCAAAGGAATTTCTGCTCCTTTGAGAACAGAAACTGGGCAGCTACAATTTCATGTGACTGTAAAGCCCTATGAAGGATTTTTGTGTCAAGAAAAAAGATAGCCTGTAGGAAGCATATTCAGACAAAAATGATAGAGGCTATACATGAGGCTGCTGGTGATGCATACACAGAGAACCAGGGTTGCATTGGATTTTTGAGACACAGCAAAATGGAGAAATGAAAGTGCTAAATTTTTAGCTGTTCAAGATGATGCTACAAAATGAGGCAGACTTGACTTTTTGTGCTGATACAAAATACCAGGATTGTCACCAGCCTATTCATACCAAGCAGCAGAGGCAAAACCACTTTAGTCATAAAAATAAACAGGGACAGCAATTCAATAGTCCACTGTCCACAATACTCCTGGGAACCCAAGTTTCACACTAGATGCCCTTGAAAGATCACTCCATCATGATATAGCATAATTCCAAGGGATGACAGTGGGAGAGAGGATTAAATCCAGCAGAAGATGGCTACTCTTCTCTCCCTCAGGGGCCACAGCACTGGCAGTTAGAATGGAAAGAGGAATTGCCACCAGCCACTGGGGTCAAAGCATGATTTAATTGTGCCTGGATGCTCTTCTTTCTCTCAGAGGCAACAGCATTGGCAGTTGGAGAGGAGGACGGCCACTCATAGTTGCTGGGGCCAAGGGACAATATAGCTATGCCTGTCTGCTATTTCCTCAACTATCCTCCTTTGCAGGAGTCAGGCCACAGAAGTAAAATTACTGATTATGACTTTAAAAAAAACAGAAAAACACTTTGTGGAAAAATAGCAGGAAGACCTTAACATACCCTCCAGCCTCACTTGTTCTTCTTGTTGTTTTCTTCCTTTGTTTGAGACGTGAAATGGCTCCCACACATTAGTGGAAATAAACAAAAGTGCCCCACATTGTACAGCTAGCCATATTTTATTTGCACATCCTGATATGTTTTATCCAGTGTGAAAACTTCCTGAAGTCCACACCTCATGTTCTCTAGTTAGGTATCTCCTTAATTATAGGACTCTGCAGATGACTCACAGCAAGTGACTAATGAAACAGGAAGAAAGCAGGTTGTGGGTCATCAATTTGTTTGCCATTCATCTTGAGTTTGTCCTTTCCCCCTCCTGAGCTCACTGTCCTGGAAGAAAGATAAGGCAGCTAACTTGGATTGTTCCTAAGTATTGAGTAGTCAATAAATTTTACCAGACATGTTAGCTATCTGGACAAGAGCAGTACCTCCCATCTTGATTATCAGCTCACAAAGTTGAAAAAGCAGGTTGCATAAATGACCACTTTGTCCCCCCGCCCAAAAAAAGCAACAAAATTTTAAACACATATATTCAAACAAATAATTATTCATTCCATTGGTCATTCTGTTTAAAAATAAAAAGAAATAATCCAACTGATCTCCGATAAAAGTACAAAAGCAATAAAACATAGTAAACAATGATCTATACATTCTATTTTTCTAAAAAGCCACTTCAGCAATTACTTACACTAGAATATAGTAATTTCTTTGAAACTGATGTTCTGAACTGTTATTTGGATCATTCTGTTGATGCTGAAATTGGATTTTTTTTTTACATAATTTGTTCCTTTTTTTGTCAGGAACTGTCACAACGGTTCTTTCCTAATATTATGTTTATCTGCCACTTTGTGTGACATGTGGCTGTAGCTAGTAAAATTTGACGAACCAACATCCCTATTTCACTTGTCTCCTTTGTTTACATTCTCAGTAGAGGGAGGGAAAGACAGACCAATATTCTGGCAGTCATTTAGAATTAAACCTTTTCATCAAAGCCTAAGGCCTAAAAATGCCAGCTAGATTGACTCATCCAGTCCAAAATGGCAGCTTATGTGTTCCATTTTAAAAGTTAGCCCTCCTGTTTAAAGGGCTGTCCAGTTCAAATATGGCTGAACCTTCATGCACAAGGGATGACCAAAAATAAAACAAAACAAAACATCTTTTGTGTTGTGTGAATTGTGAGATATTTTTGACCCATGACTGATGCAGAATTCCAATATGTTGCAGGATATTTCAGAGTATGTCCCACGTTCACTAGAGCCCACACCTCACTGTGCCTAATGGTAGGGCCAGCTTTGACTTTCTGTGCCCAGTTCCTTTATCCCACACTAGCTCAGATTATCTTCTGTTCCAAAAGAATGTCTTCTATAAAAAGTTGGCATGCCACAGTGGGGAACAGAAAGCCTGGAGAGATTCAAAAAAGAACTTTTCAAAGTCTCACCGTACTGATGCTTGGTGACACAGCAAAGAAATTTCTTTTCAAGATTAAACTTTCCCCGTTGAAATGATAACAATGCTGTGGAAACCTAGGCTCGAGGTGTCTGGCAGGAATAAAAGGTTTATCTCAAAGCTGCTTATTTATTTTATGTTATTAGAGATTGACGCTCTTAAGCACTGCAGCTCAGTGCTTATCCCTTGAGAAGCAGACACTTGAAGGAAAACAGCCAAGTGCTGTCCGGACTCTATAAACATGGGTGATATCATGAGGAGGGGCATATTAACTTTTATGTAGGTAGCATGGGTTTACTCAGCCAAGCGGCTATTTATTCCACACAGATTAGCAATGACACAAAGAAGATGGCTGTTGTGTGAAATTATCTACAGGCCGCAAAATGCCTGAAAACAAAAACACATATTTCCATCTTGGGGTTCTCTCTCCTTGGACATCTTCAAAAAGAGGCTGGACAGCTACCTGGCAGGGATGCTTTAGCTGGGGATCCTTCACTGAGCAGTAGATTGGACTCAACTGCCCATGAAACCCCTTCCGACTGTATGATTCGATGATTCTGTGACATCCACAGCAGTCCCCTTATCTATAAGTTTGTAGCTCTATCAAAAATAGAGAGATAAGATTGCTTTGACACAACTTGTTTTTGAGAAATCTCTGCTGACTGTTAGTAATGACAGCATTCCTTTCTAAGGGCCTTTCCACACTACACTGTCATAGTGCTATTATTCCACTTTCAACATCCTGTGGAATTCCGGGGTTTGTAGTTTACTGAGGCCAAACAACTCTCAGGCTGAGAATTCGAAGTGCCCCTCCCTAAACAGCAAACCCCAGGATTCCATGGGATGTCAAAAGTAAAATAATAGAACTATAACAGTGTAGTGCAGAAAGGCCCTTAGTGTGTAATGAATGACTGTTTAATTATCTGTTCTAAAATCTTTCCAATTATTGACATCAAGGTCACCAGTTGCCCTGGTCCTCTTTTTTTCCCCTTTTTGAAGATGGGGAAAACATTTGCTGGGGCTTCTACTGTTCACTAAGAATTCTCAAAGTTTGTTATAGTGACTGAGATTACATTTGACAAGTTCCTTTAGTATTGTTGGAAGAATCTCATCCAACTCTGGAAACTTGAATTCATTTAGAGTAGCCAGGTATTCCTTTACTACTTTACCTATTCTAGCAATATAATTCTTCACTAACTTTCTACTCAAAGATAGGAATGAATAATTGCAGCAGTTTTCTTCAAAGGCTATTCACAGTTTGGGATTTATTCTGTGCAAAATTTACATGTGGTTATTTTGTGCAGAAAAGAGAATTTTCTGTGCACTAAACATCATTTTCTGCATAGAAAATAATATTTCACTGCAGAAATATTAATAACTAGGAAGAAAGTGCAGTTTTCTATACAAATCAACTGTGTGGACATTTTACATAGAATAAATACCCAGTTACAGCTTTTTTTCTGTCCTAAAAACATTTCCTGAGCAAGAATTCATAGTTCTACATTGAAATAATATTTTCCATACAGAAAATACTTTTTTTCCTGCACAAAACAACCAGGTGTGAATTTTGGGCAGAGTAGTTCCTGAAAAGTAAAGATTCCTATGAGTCAAGGGCTCCTCATATCAAGATTTCTTGACGCTCAAAAAACGCACATTTTTTTCACCATTTTTCAAATATTTCTGAATATACTTTCCATGCCTAACCTTTTCTGGACTGTATTTTCCTTACTGCATGATTTACTCCATTTTCACTGGTTACAGCTCTGTTTTCCTTTGGGGAGAAGACTGAGGCCCTTTCTGCTTGACACACCCAACCAGCCATGAGGACAAGAGAAGGATGGAGCTGGACTATGCTTACGCATGATGTCATCCCAGTCCTGTCTTTCTCCTGTCCCCAGGCAGCATGATTGCACCACAAATCATTGACAGGTTTTCCCTGTCAATGACTGGCAAGCACACCACCCTCCCACTGCATGCCTGCGCTTACCTTGCTTGCAGAGGTCCTGGAAGTGCAATGGCTGCACTTCATTCCCCAGCGCAGCCTAGGACAGTACCCAGCTGTGCTGTGACAGGAAGGGGAGTGGCCATCGCACTTCCTGGATCCCACAGGTGGAGCGCTCCATCGTGCTCCCCTCCTGGGGGAGCCACTACCACCATCGTCACTGGACACCCCAAGACAGAGGTAAGCTGCAGAAAGGCCTTAGACAAAGCAAGTATTGAACAATTCAGCCTTGTCTCTTTCCCTTGTTAAGATTTCATCATCTTCTCTAAACAACAGACCCACCATTTCCTTGTTCTTCCTCTTGTCCTGAACATAACCAAAAAAAAAATTGCTTTATATTATTTTTAACCTCCCCAGCAACCCTGAGTTCATTCTCTGGTAATAGTGGTAGTGGTAGCAGTAGCAGCAGCAACAGCATTTCTTTCTGTAAGTAATTACTCCACATTCCTAGAAGTCATAGAACTGCAACTGGTGGTTCTTTGGGCTGCAACGTTCCTCTACAAATCTCAGTTTGGATTACCTTTCATAAGAACACAGCAACATGCCAGAGACATTACGTGGCATTTTTCAAGGAGAGACTGCAGAGGACTAAAACACACCAATGACAGCTTTAAATAGTTTGTTTTTGTTTGTTTGTTTGTTTATTATATTTGTATGCTTGCTTTTCTCCCAGATGGGAGCCAAGGCAGCTTTCAATAATAACAAACTAGAAACATTTAAAACAATTTAAAATATTAAAAACATATAAAATTGTAAAAACCTAAAACAATGTTCAATTCTTAAAACAAATTAATAAATAAATAAAAGGCTCTCCAGCTCACATAAAAGCCTGCTTTAAAAGAAATGTTTTTGTCTGTCAGCAAAAGGAGAGCAAGGAGGGGGCTAGCCTAGCCTCCCGTGGAAGAGCGTTCCACCAGGTGGAAGCAGCCACTGAGAAGGCTCTCCTTCATGTCCTCACCAGGTGATCTTTGGACAATGGTGGGACCAAGACAAATTCTTCCCCTGCAGAGCTTAGGGCTCTAGCAGGTTTTTATAGGGAAATATAGGCCCTTTCCGCAACTCACCTTTTCTCAGCGCTGGGGTCCAGTGCTCGCACGAGCAGCCTCTTGTGGTGAGTGTTTGTGTAGACTGCTCCTCACATGTGTGCGACACTCGAGGGGCCCTTTCACATGGAAAATGCCTTGCGAAAAGGGCCATAGTCTTCCAAAAAAGACTACAGATCCCAGAATCCTCTGCCAGCATGGCTAATGAGAACAGAGGAAGTTGCATACATGCACCCAAAAGCTGCTACCACTGCTTTTTACACTGAATCCATTCTCTCTTCCATCTTTTCCTTTTTTCTACTACTTCTCTTCTATTTTTCCATGCCAGCTCTACATGAATCACAGTGTTTTGCCTGGCCCAGTAACCCAAAAGAGAGGAGTTGTCGCTGTTTTCCATCAACTCAGCTTTGACTTATGGCAGCCTTATGAATGTGAGACTCCACCAGCATCAACTGCCCCACTCAGGTCTTGCAAACTCAAGCTGTGATTTCCTTGACTGAATCAATCAACCTGGAATGTGGTCTTCCTCTTTTCCCAGTGCCTTCCACCTTCCTCAGCATTATCATCATTTTCGGTGAGTCCATTTCCAAAGCGTTCCTTTCAACATGGAGAATTTTGACAAATATGCATTATGACAGAATTCCCAAATGGTGCCACAAGACACAGTTACCTGGATTTTATGTCAAAAATGTTTGTATGTATGTATTTAATATCCCATCTTTTTTCCCAATACGGGACTCAAGGCAACTCACAATATTAAGTTAAAACAAAATACAGTCAGCCCTCCACATTTGCAGGTTTGACTTTCATGGATTTGATTACTTGTGAGTTTCTCCAACCACTGACTGCCCCCACCTCCAGGTGCTTCTTTTCTGGAAGAATCTTCCTTCTTGGAGGCTCTGTTCAAGCCATGCAGCCCTTTAATGACCTGCTTCTGGTCCTCTTCCTCCTCCACCAACCGCTGCCTGCCCAGCTAAGGTTGGTTCACAACCCAATTTCTCAGCACCACAAACCTTCTCCCAGTGCCCCCCATACACCAAAGGAAGGAGATGGGTGTGAGAGAGGAAGTACTGGGCCACCATGCTGAGCCACCTTCCTTCTCTCTCTTTGGTTTGGACCCTTGATGCCTGTTCTTCCCACCATGCCTCAGCCCTTTCCCACACACACACACACACACACACACACACACACACATTTTGATATTTGTGATTTTTCCACTTTTGCAAGGTTCTTATGCCCCTCACCCTAGCGAAAGTGGAGGGCCAACTCTACACTTAAGATACTTTAACAGAATACAATTGAATAAATAATCACATCAAAACATTAATTTTAAACTATTTTTAAAGGCCATTTAAACATTGTAATAATGACCAAAAAAATATGCAACACACTCCTGTTTGGGTGTTAACTGCAACAGAGAGTTAACACCCAAATGCCTGGGTAAACAGGAAGGTCTTCACTTGCCTTTATTACAATATTATTGTAAATAGCACCTTTTTTTTTTCCCTAAAAGGAAGGGGATGTTGGGATCGCTGATCTTCCATTTATACCCTGTTATTGAAGACTTCTCTGAGGATATTGGAATATTGAGTTTCAAGTAAGGCAGTAGAGAGATTCACTATGTACTGGTGTTTCCCATTCATCAACTTCTGCTTCTGTAAATAGCCCTAAGTGAGAAAATCAAACTATTATGTTTGGTAGATGAATGATCAGCAAATGCTCAGAAACTCATCTGTCATGGTCTAGTTTTGCTGCATGACATAAATAATGAAGCCAGCGTTTTCAGCATTCATAAAAAAAGGGGAGCCTAGACTTGCGGTTTACATATAAATCCACTTTTAATTAGAGTGAAACCAATACAGAAATGAAATGATTCTCAAGCCTAGCAGTAGGTTAAAGGGCTTATCGTGTGTCCTTCACAGACATAGAAGGTCAGTGCAATGTGCAGTAAGGCTTCCAGACTATTAAATTTGAGAGTTGATTGTATTCCTACATTAATGCCACAAGGTTCAGGAAGTGGCATGGAGAATTCTGAACTCTGCAGTAAGACAAGACAGCTTTATTAGGGATGTGTTGTTTCTCAGAGGGTTTTGCACTCTGGCTAGTGACTTACAACCCAACCTTGTATACATGTATTCAGAAGTAAATCCCTCTGTCTGAAATTTACTTCCAAATTTACTTGCAAAAAATTGTGAATAGCAATTGCAAACTTTTAACTGCAGTCTTGGACACCCTTTGTTTGGGAGGAAGCCCCAATGAACTCACTGGGACTTAATTCAAAGTAAATATGCACAATTATTTTTCTAGAGGAATTTTTCAGAACACATTGTTTTTATCCAAGGAGTGAGATGCTCCAGAGACACTCCTGTCAGGATTTGATTTCCTTTTGGGGAGGAAACCTGAACTGGAATCCTGTTGGTGTTGTGTGTGTGTGTGTGTGTACGTGCGTGTGCGCACACCTTTAAGTCATCTGCTATTACTCATGTATGAATTCCATTTTGGAAGTGGTTGGACACTTTCCTCTGATGCAAAATGGAGGCAATTAGGTTAAGATTATGAAAGAGGAGTTGTACATACAGTACCATTGCACATGTGGTTTGTGCATGGATTGGCATGGGCATTCATTTTTGCATTCAGTTGACAGATGTCTTCGTTGAGTTGCACAAAGCTGTCATTCAACATGAGAGTTGTGTAGCATGCCTTAACTCCTCATGAGGATATTTGCACTATTGAACTCCTATGTAGGACCTGGGCCATAGTGTTTCTGTGATATTTGGTTTATTTACAGATATACGAATAGAGACTAGTTAGACCCATGCAGCATCAGCTCTCTTAGAAACTGGAAATCTAATTCTTTACATCAAATACCTCCAGAGAGAAGCCCCCATAATTCAGTGGTAAGACACTTGTGGCCCTTCAGTTGTTATTACACTCTCAGTCCCTATAGCCTCAATGTCAGGGATGATGGCAAATGCAGATCAACATCTGCAAAGCTGCAGGTATTCCTTTCCTGTTGAAGCTGAGTCCTACGCTATTTCTGCATAACGGGGCTGTCCCACTGTGGGGACAGGATGCCAGCAGTCCTCAGGTCATGCTTCTGCAGAACGTCATCACAGTCCAGCCATCATCTGGTCCCCATGCATCGCCTCACAGGGTATTCATCAAATGGAGAAAATCCATTTGTGCTGCCACTCACATGATCGTCACCACTGCCCATGCAGAAGGGCAGGAAGTCCTGTGGCGGTGCTTCCTTCTCCAGCATAGCAATGGAAACTGCCCAGCTGCACTGTGGAAGGAAGAGGAGCCAGAGGGGTGTGGAGGGGAGCGTTCCTCTCATGCTCCCTTTCCTGCTGGGGCTGCAACAGAAGGACTCAAGCCCCATTGTGTGCAAAGGGCCCTAGAGATACTTTTCCAAGGTAATCTGGTTTTTTTCCTCCATGTCCCAACAGCAATCAGTCTGCAGGGTTGCTTTTACATATGTCATGCATGATTTTTAAATCCAAAAAGGCCAAAGGTGAACAAAGGGAATGAGAATTCAATAACTTACAGTTTAAGATGTAGCTGAAAGGTTAAACAAAAGGTGTTTTTGAAAAGGTAGATAACTAAATGATTTGAAAACAGAGAGATACTGTCAAACCCTCAAGAAAGAGTTCTAGGTCCACACAACATCCTGAGAAAAAACAATCCTTGACATATGTTTGGATTCGTGATTGACGTACACCTGAAGGAGTGAAGGTCACAGGAATGGATGTGTTGGGAGCTATCTTATTTCTTATCTTCTGAAATGGTGGTTCTTCATATTTGGTCAATTGTGGATTTCAAGTCCTAAAATTCCTGATCATTAGTTATGCTGGCTGGGTCTTCTGGAATTTGAGGTCCAGACTTCTGCAAGGTCTAATGTACTGTAAAGCAACGCTACCCATAGTGATGGTCTGTGAACCAGTGCCAATCTGCAAATTATTGGCTGCTATTCCACAACAAGTTTCTAGGAAAGAAAGAAACAGTTATAGTCAGTAGGTACAAATATGATATCAGTCCCTAACACACTGAGGAAAAATACCGTGGTGGTTTCCCACATCAGATAGCTTAAGAAGCACTGCTCTAAAGTGAAAATACTCCATGTCTACACACCACCACGAAGCTGCTATTCCCAGTGGACAAAATGAGTATCTATACAACTACCGTAAATAAATGACTATAAGCCTATGGGATGATTTAATTCTACATTGTCATGAAGCAAACATTATATGTTTGTACATGTGTGTGTTTAAAAGTCATATTTCATAGTGGATTCTGCGGTCAACCTTCAGTGTGTTTTATATCTTCTGCTTGGTACACCATCAAAGGTTTCCAGCATTCCCACAAAGAAAATTCTGGCTTTTGGAAAAAGCAGATCTATGATCTATTATATTTAGCCATGTCCTCAAATTGTGTCTAAGCTTTCTGGCCTTGCAAAGCTCTTTGAACTCAGATGTTTAGTGGCATATCATTAAATTGCTGAGAAACCTTGTAAGTCATTATATTGCAAAAAGAAGCCAGAGATAGGGAGCTTGGCAAATACATGTTGTTTAGCACACTTTGAGGGCTCTGATTTGTATTTCTGTTCTGGCATTCAGAATGAGCCATCCCAGCTGAGTAGCAGTGCTACAGATTGAAGGCAGGCCAGCCAGCCAAACCAACATGTCATTTACCATTAAGATGCAGGAATGAGTCACCCAGAAGCAAAAGAAGAAGAAAAAGCTTCCGTTCAAACATCACAAGACCTTCCCTGCTTTCTGGGAAGTTGGAATAAATCATGTCATCATTGAACAAAGTCCTATTAGCTTCTCATACCTTGAAATCTCCATTTCTCGAGGCCAGTTTCATCTTTTTAAGATTTTTATTAAATACACACACTACAGGAAAGGTCAAATCAATCAAATTAAGTGGCTCCAATGGATACTGTGGTCTTGCTTCTTTGTATGCTTTGCCCAGGAAATCTTGTCAGACAATTTTCCAAACAAAAGAGCTGGATGTCTGTTTGCAACCACCAATTTAACAGTGGCAGCAAACTGAGTGTTTTGTACTGTGCCATATGAGAAGACTGAAACAAAGTTTGAACCAAACATTCTTTCCAAAACTTTTTCTGGCTCAAAACTGAGGCCCTGGAGTGGCACAACTGGGGAATGCATTTTTATTCAACACAGATATGAGCTAATGGAACATGACTTTAGATGGAGCATGAATAATAGCTGCCTAATTATAAGAAGAATTGAGGAAAAATAATTAGAGCAAAAACTAGATTTATCCCTAATAAGTGGCTGCTGCAAAGAATGCATGTCTAATACAATTTATTTGTGTCTAGATGTAATGGCAAGGTAGAAATTGTCATTGTGTGCCTTCAAGTTGTTTCTGATTTACAGAGACCCTAAGGCAAAACTCTCACAGGGTTTTCAGAGGGTGGAAATGTGTGATGAGGCCAAGGTGGGTTTCTATGGCCATGTGGGGAATTGAACCCTGGTCTCCAGGGCCATAGTCCTGGGAAGCTTGGAAGCTACTGGAGATGTCATTTAAATCTCTCCCCTCTCATATTTAAGAATCCTAGTGCATATTAACTTAATGTGTGGTGGTAACTATTCATTCCTCTGGCATTTCAGGATGCTGAGATCTACCAAGAATAGCTAGGCAGCCAATAGAAATACCTATTTTTCTACTAATTTTATGGATGTACAATGACTTTTTAGAAGCCACTCCAGGAATCACAGTGGTGGCTTCCCTAACAGTAGGGTAGTAAATCCACCTTGGATTTTTGAAGAAACAATCATTGTGCTGAACTCTAACTAAAAACAGAAACATCTTGGATAGCTCCTTTAAGATACAAACTGAATTCTGAAATAGATTCATCATCCACTGCCATGAAAGCCCCCAATCATCACTGAGGGCTCAGAATAAGGGAAGCATACAAGTCTCTGTGACAAGCTTTCCACATGCCATGGCCACTGAGTTGATGCAAGATCCTGCCTTGGCAAAAATTTTATGCATAAAAAAAAATGCATGGACATGTTGCCTCAGTTCCGTAAACTTTAAAGGGAAGCTTATAGCTACTTATGAATTCTTATATACATATAGAAAAACACAGGCTTTTTGGTACACAAACTACGGGGGTAATAGGTGGGCAACTTCCAAGAACATGTCTATTAGCATGCATGTCGCTGTCCTTGAAACATTTGGAGTTCTGTCTTTCAATGAGCCTTAACACTGAGGTCATGGTCACTTGTGCTCATTAAAGTTCCCATGGAGTTCTCCACAAAGATGGGGTAGCAGCTTCCATAGTGTGTGCCAATTACTCTGCTAATTAGCTGACTTTCCTCATACAGAGAGTGTCTATTGAATGAATTCTTAATTAGCTCAGAAGGTTGCTAACCGACATATTTTACATTAAATCTTGCCAGTGTGTTTAGCTAATTTAGCTCCTACTGTTGTGTAGTAAACCCAGTAATTGAGAAGTTTTCTTTATATTTTATTTAAGTGTTCCAGCCAGAGTCATTTTCTTATATGGGGTGGGGAGAGCATAGATACATCCTTCTTTGGGGACTGTTGAACTAGGGAATAAAAGATGGGCTCTCTGGAATTTCACATTTTTCTTGTTTTAGCCTCATATAGATCAATCTGTGGCCAAGAGTTTAAATTCTTTGCTTTTTCAAGAACAAGGATGCCAGTTTAAACTTGTGTCTATTATTATTATCTTTATTTGTACTCTGCTTTTCCTGGGCTGGGCCTCAAAGCGGCTTACGGATTTAAAAAGACGTAGGTAAAAACTCATAAAATACAGAAGTTAAAACATAATTAAACAATTGAAAGGATTAAAACAATGGTGAAATACATAACTAAAACTCAATTATTAATCAAAACAGAATACCCAGCACATTTCTATTAGACAGGCCACATATAATCATACATCAAGTGCCTGTCTAAATAAAAACATCTTTATGTGATTATAAAAGGATAGTAGGGAGAGCGCAAGTCTGATTTCTCTGGGAAAAGAGTTCCAAAGCCTGGAGGCAGCCACTGAGAAGGCCCTCTCCCATGTTCCCAACAAATGTACCTATGAAGGTAATGAGACGGAGAGAAGGGCCTCCCCAGCAGATTTTAAGACCTGGGCTGATTCGTAGAGAAGAATACGGTCCTTCAAATAACCTGGACCTGAGTTTTGTAGGGCTTTAAAGGTCATCACCAGCACTTTGAATTGTGCCTGGAAACAGACCTGCAGCCAATGGAGCTGTTGAAACAGGCAAGTTGTACGATTGTCAAGAGATATAGATATATTGACATATAGAAATATAGAAAGATGCCCTTTTGTGTTTTTGAAGCATAGATCTAACAAAACAAATTAAATCCTCTTAAGTGCCAATGAAAAAAGAAAATAACAGCTAAGATCCTGCAGTAGTAAATGTAGCTACAGTTACAAAGCTCCATCATGGTAGCTGTGCCTTCTAATAAAACGTCACAGGCAACCCAGCTTAGAAACCAGGCATCCATCACAACCAAAGGAGTTCCCTGGAAAGCAGAATGCTGAATAATGGCCTATCCAAGCCCCCTCATGCATCATGCCTTGCTGGTGGAAGGGGTCTGGATGGGTCATCATTCAGCATCCTGCTCTCCAGCACCTCAGAAGTCCTTTGGTTGGTGTGGTTGCCTGACTTCTAAGGTAGGTTGGGGGGCATTTGCAGTCACTGAAATTGTACCACAATAAAAAATATGAACAGAGATATTTACAATATGGTACAATATGGTACGATATGGCTTACGATTTCACAAATACTGAACAAGATGCCATCCAATATTTTTTAAAACTCAGATCAAACAGTAGGAAGTGACTACTAAAACCACTGTAGCAAGGAGATCTCAGTCAGCAGTCAGCATACTTCAAAGGATTTCTAAAAAGTTACATTTTTCAAGTACACATGTTCTAAGATGATTTTAAAGTTTCAGGTGTATGAACTGGTGTCTTGAACTGAGCATGGCAACACAGTCAGAGCTTCAGAGATTTATCTAGCATCCCCACCAACACATCTTCAGTCAGAAAATGTCATGAATTAATCTTTGGGCAGTAAATCCAAAAAGCTAATACAGTGAAGGAAAGAGGAACCAAAGGCAGCTGTGTTGGTTCATAAGTAAAAAAAACCCCTCCAAAATCTGAAGTTGGTAAATGTCTCTACGTGGAACAAACAAACAAAAGTAGTGCCTAACTGTGGAGAAAAGAAGAAAATGCACTTCCACTACATGAAAGTGATGGAATAATGAAAGCTAGCTAGTTAAATCATGCCAAGACTTAAGAAAACTTAAATCATTCTGTAGATAAAGTTTTTGGCATGGGGAAGAATGTACTCTGAAATCCTGAATCATCGCTATATATTTCTATATTTTCTATGCATATCACAGCAGGAGACAGAAAATCGCTTTTCTAAATGTCAGCCTGAGTATAATCTGTCTGACCCATTCTGGCTCATACAGGTCACATAGTGTTTTATCCGGTGGCACTATTTTTTTCTTTTTAAGGTATTACAAGACCATACCTTGTTTCTAACTCAGGAGGAGACTTTGTTGTTTGTGGCATATGCTGAAAAGCACATGCAGGAATTCAAGCAAACAGTGATTTACTCCTTAAGAGAAACAATTTCCTTTCTTTTCCTTTTCTATTTTAAATCAATCACAGTGGCATTCACATGAACAGAGAGACTGGCATGAAATGCTCTTATCTCATCAGCTTATTCCAGTCATGTGTCCTCAGCAAATCGTCTGCAGAACTATTTGCTGGATGTTGCAAAAGCAAAAGAACAAACAATGGAATAATTAGTCCAGAATATACAGTTGTCCCCATGGACAATGCACCAGCACATTTTTTAGATCTAGAACTGCACAATGGTAAATATCTACACATGTAGATATCTGTTCACTGTATACAGGTATTGAAATGCGTTGACACTTAAATGTCATAGAATGTGACTCTCTAAGCACATGTGCACCATAGATACCAGTAAAATGGCCAACTGTATGGTAGCAGTGTGCACTTCCCATGTGAATTGTAGTCACATATAGATCCCCATGTATAGTGAAAAATGCCACTGTACCATAACCCTGGGGACCAGGGTTCATTTCCCTGCTCAGTCGTGGAAACCCACTGGGTGACTTTGGGTGTGTCACATACTCTCAGCCCTAGAAAAACCCATGATAGGGCCACCTTGGAGTCACTGTAAGTTGAAAACAACTTGAAGGCACACAACAACAGCAAATACAGTGAAAATCCTCCAGTTTCTGAATGTGACAGCACTAATACAAGAGAAGAAAGGCAATGTGGTGTAAGTTTGAATGTTGGATTAGGACTTTGGGATACCAGAGAAATCTATGGGGTGGCCTTGGAAAAGTTACACTCTCTCAGCCTTGGAGGAAAGCAATGCAAAACCGCTCTGAATGTCTTGCCAATAAGACCCTATGAGTGGGTCATCATTGGTTAGCGTCAACTTGAAGGCATATAACAACAACACAGAAGAGCAATATATTCAAGCTTCATACAAAAAGCATCATGAATACTAGGGATGGGATGAATCCAGAATTTTCCAAATCCCTGGAAGGTTCTGGGAATCCATGAATCTCACAAATCTTGAATCTTTCGAATCCTTTTTTTTTTAAAGGGTTTAAAAAACAAGGGAAAGAAGGATAATCTTGGGCAAGACACACCATCTCAGCCTCAGCAAAAGCCTAGGCAAAGGCAAACCTCCCTCTGAAGAAATCTGGCCAGGACAATTGTCACAGTTTTGCCTCAGGATCTCCCCAGATTGAAAATGACATGAAGGCCCTTTCTACACAGGCAGGAAAATCTGGATTAATCCCACATTTTCCTGCCTGTGTAAACAGGGTCACATACTACGGTGCAGAAGTAATCTAGGTCAAAACTGGATTTTCTTTGCCTAGCTCCTTATGGCATCCTGGGATTTGTAGTTTGATGATGCACCAGCACACTTTGGCAGAGACAGCTGTGACATCTTGTAAAACTACAAAGCCCACAATTGTGTGTGAAAGAGCTCTGCAAGGGAGCTATGCAAAGGAATCTTTCAGCTGTCCTTGAAATCTCAAGCCTGTACCTTCTAGCCAAGTGCTGAACTTAAATGTCAAATGTTCAATTTAAATATATTAGAATATAATCCCAGATGTAATTTCTGAAATTGTTAGCGTAGGCCATTATTACTCCAAGGAAAAAACTCATCTACTTGCCATCTCTCGTGTGTCCAGTCATCTAGGTTTTCAGGTGTCCCGGTCTCCCAGGTTTTCAGGAGTCCCAGTCTCCAACAAACTGTTTGGTTGGTGGATTCGAAAGATTCGGTTTGCCTATTTTGGCACAGGGATTTGGATTCGAGGATTCGAGAATTCAGTTGGCCCATATCTAATGAATACCCAAAATGCATTGTTAGTTATTGGGGATATTTTTAAGAATTACAAACAAGAGAGAGAGGACCAAGACGCACTAAGAAGAAAAGCAGGTCCACAGATCATACAGACTGCATTAAAGCCTAGAAGAACCAAAGTCGGCCCTTAACGAAACTTGTCTTCATTTCTACCAGAGACTACAAATCAGTGGCAGTTTGTGCCCACAAAGTCCGGTAGGGCGGAAGGCAGGGTCACCATGAGCAAAGCCCTTTTGCTGGTGGTACCCAGGCCTGTTGACAACAGATACTAAGGAAACTGTGGAAGTCCTGAATAATTTTTGTGGACACAGTGATGGACAGGACATGAGAGAATAAATCGAGGCCCAGTTCAAGCAAGATGAAAGTTCTGTTAATTAGTAGGAAACCTAAGCAAGAGATGGGATTACATCTTCTGAAACAGCTCAGCAGTGCTCTTGGACACAGAGCTGCTTCTGAAAGACAAAGTAGCTGCCGCAGCCGGGAATGCCTTTGTCCTGCTTCAGTTGGCACCACTTGCACCCTTTCCAAGGGCAGGCAGATCTGGCAGTGCTGTTTCACATCTTAATTAAAAGAAGCAAAATCTTGTGCAGCAAAGCCTGGCTGCAGGGAGGAGACATTTTTGCTGGCCTCTAGGGATAGACACCAGAGGGGTATTACATGATAGCACTCTTGCACATGCCACCAGGCACTGAAATGGTTGAGCAGAGCAAAGAGTTTATAAAATGTCTCCAGTATAGGTCAGCCCACCTAGCCATCCTATGGGCAATGCAGGCAATTGCTTTTTTGGTCGGGTAGGAATTTTTTCATTTCAGTCAATGAGGTTTTTGCCTATCCTGAACTGTTGTATATGGAGCATAGAAAAATGGCTTTGGGTGTGGCGGGAAGGGACACTCAAGCTGCTATACCAAGCTGGCTCTCCTTGTGCAGATTTACTTAGAAGTAAAATCTTCACCACAAGGTAGAACTTTCTCTTAACTGTTCTTGCCTTCTCCCAGAGCCCTCTAAGGCCTTCCCAGCCCTTCACTATTGCTGACCCTGACCCATAAAAATCACTGCACAGCCTGTTACCTGCAAAGCATGAGAAAGACTGGCAGATATCAGTGCCATGATCCACTAGCCCTCTACTTCCACTGCCACTGCCGTGACCCCACTAGCCCACCAGACTCCACTGCTACAAGAGAAGAAAGTTAATATTCCCTTAAATATGTGGATACTTCAGTTCACTGTTGGTTTTAACTTGTCTCTTTCTGCTTCTGCTTGATCACGTCTAGTTACACCAAACAAATCAGAGTATCAGCAAATATACCTATTACCTGCCAAGAAAGGTGCCCACTCAAATGTTGTAGAATTATTTCCTTCATCTGAAAAACATTTTGTGAACACTTCCAGAAGAGCAGCAGTGAAGTCTGTATGGAATGTTTCTGGTAGAGGAAGTAATGGATAATAGAATGTCTGTTGCCCATGCATGCCAGTTAGATACATCTCAACATTATCCAAGTCTACTGTAATCATCAACTTTTATGGAAATGACCCTGTCATGGCAAACCTCAACACTCACTTTGAGACAGAGGCCCTTTCTGCATTCTATGTTTTCCCATAGTCTTCTGGTCGCAATCCCAGCAACACCTCTGCCGGGAAGGGAATGCGAGGTGAACACTCCCTTCTGCACTGGACCAGCTCCCTGCAGAAGAGAACATAAGGGACATGCCTCTTCCTTCTTCAGCACAGCCTGGCTCTTTCCCATGCTGCGCTGGGGCAGGAAGCACCTCCATCATGCTTCCAGGCTTTCCGCAGAGCAGGTAAGTGCGGGAGTGTTGTGCAGTTGGGGGTCATTGATGGAGAAAATCCATCAATGATTTACCCCACTATCATGCTGGCTGGTGACAGGAGAAGGACAAGACCACAATGATGTCTTGAGGAAGTGTTGTTGTGATCCCAATCCTCTTGCATCCCCATGCCAGGACACAGTCCTCCTGCTGAAAGGGCCAGAATTACTAGGCCCCCAAAAGAGAACTCATTTTCCTTTTTCATTGCCCATCCTGCATTTCCTACAATTCTTTTAATGGAACAATACATCTTAGGTAAGGTTGAACAGGGTCTGAGATTCCAAGCAGCTTCAGCTACGTACATTGCTTTTCACATTGCGATCAGTCATTGTTTCCACTGGCTAACTTCAGTTTATGAACTGTGCAGTTCACGAACCTCTCCCCAGAACTGCACAGTATTGTGTCTACTTACATATTTTATAAATCCCTGCAATGCATACATTAACACACTGGTTCTCTCCGTTGTAACAGACAATATAAAGAATAGAAAGCATAGAGCTTTGGAACTGTTTCCATTCTTTCTTTCTCTCCATATTTCCTATAAAGAAAACGTTATGCCTTGGATTGAAGCAAAGGTTGACTTCTAAGCTTGCTACGTTCTATTTTTTTTAGTCTCTTCTATCTCAGTCTGTGTTCTGTTCAGTACTTTTCCAAAACAATCTCATTCCTACTCACATTCACCTGAAAAGATTTGCATTCAGTCTCAAGACTTTATGCATTTCTAAAGGTAGGGCCCATGTCACAAATTGGCATGACCGGATAACTGTTAAGGGCCCAACATAATTTTTTTGATTATCCCAGTCTAGGCAAGCATTCTACACAGAAGTCCAGTTCCATGCTCTGACCATCAGGAGGAGTCCATGTGGAGTTCTTTTTCTGACACTGGGAAGTAAAGTGCTGTATATTGGTGTAGTGCCCCTTTTCATGTTGTGGCGACTAGGGTAACCCTTGTGAGCTGTTGTCCTGACTGGTGCCACTGTCCCTGAGGCATAGGCAGCAAAAGAATGCCTCTAGATCCCCACAGAACTGTATCATGTGTTGGGGTTTGGAGAGCTGGAAGGATAAGGCCCATGACAGAACAGACTCCTCATCTTGGTTCAGGATGTGGGAAACAAGGGTCCAACAGTGAGCTTCACTGCTGCTCCTTTTATCATCATTGCCTGTTTGCCTGTCCCTCCAGGCTAGAAATGGAACACAAATCAATTATGGGAGCAAAGAGGAAAAGTATCAGCTATTCTTCTTTGAGACAGCAATGGGAAGAGAGCCCAGAGGCAGAACAAGAGCAAATAAATGATGGTGTGCAGGAAGAAGAAGAAGCTGGCTGGGGACTTCTTGCCCAAGAGCCTCTAAAAACAGGAGTCAGCAATGTTGAGACTTATTTAGCAAAACTATGCATGTATGTGCTGATGAGAAATAAAGCAAGAAGAGGCTTTAGGTTTTGCTCTATGGGAAGAATGGGCCATGGACCAGATCTACAGCCCACAAAATATTTTGTCATAATTTGAGTCAGGAGGGAAAATACAGACTATGGTTGAGATCCTACATCAGTGACTTAGGTCATTTCCACACAGTGATGCTCTTCCGTGTCATCACACTGCAGTCCCGGGTCCAGAGGGGAACACATCAGCAATTCTCCCCTCCACACCTCACTGGTTCCCTCTGGAAGGGAACATGGTGGCATGGCCCTTCCTTCCACAGCACAGCCAGGCATCTTTCCATGCTGCACTATGAAAGGAAGTGTTACCATTGCACTTCCATGGTTTCTGCACAACCGGGGAAGATGGGAGCACCAGATGGTGGTAAGTGCAAAACAGATTTTTTCTATTTTGTGAAAAAATGCACCAGCATGACACTTGGAGATGGGATGCCAGCAGGCCAGCAACAACATCGTGTGGAAGCACGACCTGCCAACTGCTTCCATCCTGTTCCAAAAGCAACTTATTCCCATCGTGCAGAAATGGCCTTAGTTACAAACGTGCCCCTCCCTAAAGTGCAAACCCCAGGATTCCATAGGATGTTGAAAGTGGAATAATAGTGCTATAAGAATGTAGTGCAGAAATGGCCTAAGTGATGAATCCATAACAACAATACAATATGCCCACCAATATTTTTACATTTATATCACTTTTGTGGACTATGTATATACATTTTCCATTTGATCTATCAGGGTTCTTATTATGTTCTCCCTCTTTCTTTCCTTCTTTCCTTCTTTCCTTCTTTCCTTCCTTCCTTCCTTCCTTCCTTCCTTCCTTCCTTCCTTCCTTCCTTGTTCTCAGGTAGAGCACTTTCTGTATTTGTTTCATCCTAAGGAGACCATGCAACAGACCTACCTCTGCTCTAAGTATCTCCCTTACATCTCCACACACACCTCTCCACCAGCCTCCACACACATGAAATTTTTTTTTTTTTTCCTTTTCTGCCTGGAATGTGTCTTGAGGGAAAACCCAGACTTGACAATAACAGCTCTATATAGCAGTTTGGGATAGAAAGCAATTAATACGTTATCCAGCTATAACAACATAGGGGATGACTTGGTGAGCCAAAAATAATCATGGACTGTCACTGGGTTTTGACTGGAATACTTAGCTAACACCTCTACTCTTACAAACCATGCTTTGGGGTCTTTTACAGCAGACCTCCACATTTACAGAAAGGTGATGTGAGAAAGCTCAGGTTACCACTGTCCGTGCTGCATCTGCTCTCTGTCTGGCCTCCCATGCTAACAATTTAATGCTGTTCAGGAGTACTGTGATACAGTTTAACAAGATTAAAACATTAAGAGGTTGGGGTGAAAGTCATAAAAAAGGAAACCAGTCACCGTCTTATATTTCTGCCTCTGCATTTGGCAGACATGTCAAGTTTCCCCCTATCTTTTGAATGTGGCAGGAATTCGCGAAGGGTAAGTGTTGAAGAGGTTTCGGCTTTAAAAAAAAGATTCAACAGGGTCACTGTGAACTAAGATCCAGGAACTCAGAGACAGAAATGTAGCATCTATGCATATAAGAAAATGAGCTTTCTTGCCTATTCCCTTGTTGCAGTCATGATTCTACAATAGGCCAGCCCAAGACATTTTGCTGCTTCAGGCAGCAGTGCATATGGCACCCACAGTGACTTAAATTAAGGCAGAGACCAAAACCGAGTCTTCTGCCAGACTGAGGGGTAGATCCCCCAAATCCAAACATATATTAATAGGAAGACAGTGGCTACGTATAATCTATAGGATTGACTCTGGTCCCTAGAGGAATGATGCTTAGTCTTCGTTCTGTGAACCCAGGTACAAAATGCTGAGAAGCAAAAGCAACTGAACTAAAGAGGTTTGCAAGCAATCAGGTTATAATGGCAGGTTACCATCTAGGTCCTCCAGATGTTGATAAACAACAACTCCTGCCAGCCTTAGACAGAATAGACAATGGTGAAGAATGCTGGGAGTTATAGCAACATCTAGAGGACCACACAGTTTCCACTCCAGCCCTAAAAGCATGCTGCCAGCATGCCATTTTTCTTTTGCGCATCCCATGGGCTCTTCTTCATGGTGAGTTTTCAATTGTCTGTGATAATGCTTACAAACACAATCTGGATGTGGCCTGACCCCAGGTGAATTTTTCTGATTTTCTTCCACATCACTGGTACTCAGTAGAATGTCTTGGAACAGTGCCAACATAGCAAAAGCCATGCTGTGTGGTATTTTGCCATGTGATGCTGAGTAGGTAGAATCTTACCACAAAGAAATACTTAGAAAGGGTGGTCACATTTGAGTTGTAGTTCCCCATTATCCAGTGAGTTACTGAAAAGCTTTCAGTGCAAGACACTTGTAATTTATCACTGGAAAAATGAGCAAAATATATCAGAACTGCACTGAGGAGGCAAGTCAAATGAATCCCCAGAGTATAGATGTCACTACTGTGGTAGAGACAAGCTAAAGTTACTGGCCGAAAAGAGACAGAGATAGGGTGGGAGAAATAGAGGAAATTTTCTTTCAGCAACAGCTAGTATATCTTTATCAGAGCTGACACTAATCATTAAAACCTAAAGGATGTTGTGTTGTGTATTGAAGGGACTTCTAAGATTCGACCTTACCGATAGAAGACATTTTCAGCTGCAGAATGGCATTCCCTTCCCCCAGCATCTGAGACTCTAAAATCCAATCACACGTAAGTTTTGATTTGCTGAACGTGATTAATAAGCCTTCTGAAACTCTTGATAAGCCTGCCATCAATATCTTGTGCCCAAATGTGCTCAGAGTGCCGGCTTTTTTTAATGAACCAGACACATGCAGATTCCAATCCAAATATCTTAATCGATATAAGCTCTGTAATTGCAAAATATGGCTTTACAGCAATCATTTTTTGAAATCTGAAAACATGAATGTACTTTCAGCTGCCTGTTAAAGAACCTTTTTTTCCCCCTAAAGAATTTAATGATCATCCAGAAATATTAGAAGAAATACAGAGTTAGGAAGGAGAACCAAAAATGTACAATTGTACTTGAATGAAGTTTCAGAACTGTCGGCCTTTGTATGGTGTGACATTAATGTTATGCACCTTCCCCACATGGAAGTGTACTAGACATTCTTGGTCCACGATCCCCTGGCTTCCAGCGTAGGGGTTAGCTTTTCTTGCACTGAAGTTGTTGACATCTTTTCCCTTTGCTCTCCTATTGACTGTCTCTGTCCAGAATTAAAGTGTTCATGTGAGTGTCCATTACCCCTGGCTGCCTAAGAGCATCATCTCACAAGACTTCTATCTCCTTGTTGGCATTACAGCATGTAGCTTGGCATCTGCACCCACCTTTCCCTGCTGCCACCCAAAGGTTCTCACCATGCTAATGAAACAGGGAAGAACATGTGGCATCCATGCATCCTAATTTCACAATGAGATGATTATGATTATGATGACAGAACTGTAAGAGTATACTACAATAATTATACACCATACAATAACATCATCATCAACAAGAACAACTTTTTCATACATGAATATAGCTTTTAAAAGTTTTGTAATTAGAACAAATAACTTAGCATTGGAAGGAGTGTGCTCATTTGCATTTCAAATGTGTCTCTTCTTCCTTCTCCTCTGAATCAGCATGGAGCAGATATCATAATTAGCAAGAGCAGAGGCTCAAAAGATATTTTAGACCACATATATGAAAACACTCTTAAAAGGTCCAGTTGAGAAATGAGTAATTAGTGCTCCAATTACAGCAGATGACCAGAATAAGAAGCATTTTTTTTATCCACTAGTGAGAACCTACCCCTCAAAAGAAAAAAAAAAGGGTTCAAGCCCCCCACTAAGCCTTGAGAGTTACTAGGTGGCCTTGGATAAATAAGTACAAATCACCAAACCTACAGGGTTGTTTTGAGCCTAAAGTGCTACTTGCAGCTTCTTGGAGAAAGTATAACATACAAAGTTAACATAATATTCATTCATTCATTCAGGCCTTTTCCACACTACACAGTCACTGTGCTATTATTCCATTTTCAACATCCTGTGGAATTCTGGGGTTTGTAATTTACTGAGGCCAAGGAGCTCTCTAGCTGAGAATTCTAAATGCCCCTTCCTAAACTGCAAACCCCAGGAGTCCACAGGATGTTGAAAATGGAATAATAGTACTATAACAGTGTAGTGCAGAACTGGCCATAAAGTTAACTGCAAACCAAAAATGGCTTACAATTAGTTTGATAATTTCTTGCCTTCAGAGAATAAGACATAACATACAATGATAAGAGGATAATGTGGTGGGAATTAGGCCCTTTTCACATGTCGGGGGGGGAACGGGCGAGAACGCCCAAAAACAGAGCTTACCTCCAGCCGGGTAAGTCCGTCGCCGCGTGGAGCAGCGCGAGCTCGCTGCTCCACACTCCTCCGGCGTCGCAGATGGCAGCTTCCAGTTGGTGGAGGCTCTCACCAACCAGAGAAGCTCGCCAGCCGGAAGCCCGCCCCCGGCAGATCTGCAGGCACGCACTTGCATGCGCCTGCAGATCCACTTTAGAGCCGGGCGACGGAGCGGCACGGGGCTGCGCGCTCCCTGCTTTTTAAAAACCTCTAAAAAGAGGTTTTTAAAAAAACACACAGCCCGGCTAGTTCCGGCCGCTCCTGGTGTGAAACTACGAAAAGTAGTCCACGCCAGTCCACTCTACGGTGTAGACGACCTCCGTGAGAGGTCGCTCTACACCGTTCCCCCCCCCCACATGTGAAAAGGGCCTTAAGTTCAACAGTCCCTGGTTGCTTTCCTTCTCTCTCAGAGGCCACCGCAGTAGCAGTTGGAATGGAAGGAGGGACTGTCAACAGCTGCCGGAGCCCAGGCATTATGGAGCTCTGCCTGGCTGCTCTTCTCTCCCTCAGAGGCCACACCCCCAGTGGGAGATGGAATGGAGAGAGGGTTTTTCATCAGCTGCTGGAGCCCAGGTACAACAGCACTCTGCCTGCCTGCTTTTCTCTCCCTCAGAGAACATGGAGAGAGGGTCCCAGGAACAATGGAGTGTGACTGCTTTTCTTTCCCTCAGAAGTTATGCAGTACAATAAGTATAGTTTGCTTTACAAATACATCAAATATCTCAAAAAACAAAAAAGACAACAGAATAAAAGAGGCTTGTAAACACTTTAGCACAGCAGTACATGGCAAGTCTCTTCTCTGTCTCATCCCCAAATAATTGACAGCCATATTTCTTTGAGTATCACAATTTATCTGGCTATTGTGTATAGTTTGCTAAGTGAGCATAAAGACAGCATTGGAATATAAACTTATACATAAATCTATTTGGGGCAAACCAAGCAACAGTCACTTTTCTCCTCTCTTGAGAAAATATGCTTGACAATATCATATCTGGTTTCTTGGGATCTTATACATGGGTAAGCTTCCCTGTTTTTGTCTAATACACATCTGCATTCAGTTCAACTTCATAGAAGAAGTGTTGTAGATGCACCATTGCATACATTGTGTCACATTTAGTCATACATTTGATTGCAAAATGTTGCCATTCATCAGAAAGTTCCACATTTTGAGATTTCTATTATGCTCAGCCAATATGTGCTCTGAGAGGCACCTGAAGCCAATGTTACCCTGATTTCTGGGCTCCTGTGAGGGACACCTCAATGTGTTCAAAATACTGGGGAATGGGAATTAGCAAGAGCACAAGCTAAGCAATGCAAGAGGCAGGGCAACCTAGTGAGATCCTGAACCCAATGTCTACGGGGTCAGGCCAAGTCAATAATCAAACAGAAGTAAAGAATAATTGTTTTCCTTTATTTTGAAGCACAGTCGATACGTATGTATGCAACCACTCACACAGACCTAATGAAAGAAAGGTAGGAGTTGGATAGAGGATTTTAAGAGGGATTTTTCAGGGGAAATACTACACCTGATCCTGAAGCCGGGGTAGTCAGAAGAAAAGTCAGTTGGAGCGGAGATTCTCAGCATGTGGGAGCTGAGGGGAAGGCTCGTCGAACAGAGCGACAGCAAGGCGAGATGGAAGTCAGAGCGATCCAAAGAGACGCTCAAAATCAGGGGGTCTTATAGGGGAAAATGTGTCTGTAGGCTAGTCTGTTCCCAGGGAAAACAGTGGGTTTGGGGCTGGAGACAAAGCCTCCAAAAGGTCAGTACTTTAGATGATTGAATTATGACAGCGTTGTCAATAGCGTAGACAGTATGCAAACGCGGAGTGCTTGACAGTTGGATATTCGGCTCGTCAAGCTGCCTGCTTGGGGCAGGGGATCTTTTGTAAGCTGCATGCATACATAATGTGATCTTAAGAGGGTACTTGCCTAGAGGTCTCCTGAAGCTGCAGTCCTGCAATTACTGGCCTGCCTGGATTTGTTTTGAATAGTTCAGCTATTTTTGGCCATGCCGGTGTGTGTGCTTGTCCGGGGGCCTCGCAAGCACATGGAGAGGAATGGGTAGTGAAGGACAAATTCTTGATATCAAATGATATCTAATATATCACAAGTCCAGACTAGAAACTACAGTAAAACCAATAGATGGATTGGCTTTTCTATTCACTTCGATACAGGGTCAACTCTGCATATGCATTCCTCTATGTTCACAACATAGGCCCCGTTCCTCTCCACCCTCCCAAACCACCATAGGAACAGGAGAAGGATGGAATCTCGACAACACTTATGCATGACAACATTGCCGCCCCATCTGTCTCCTGTCCCCAGGCGGCACAATCGCTCTACAAATCATTGACGGGTTTTCCCCATCAATGACCAGCAATCACACCACCATCCCACCACATGCCCACACTTCCCCTCCCTGCAGAAGCCCTGGACAATACCCAGCTGTGCTGTGTCAGGAAGAGGCATGGCCACTGTGCTTTCTGGATCCCAGAGGCAGCTGGTGTGGAGGGGAGTGCTCCTGTTGCTCTCCCCTCCTGGCAGAGACAATGCCAGCTGTCAGAGTCCAACTCCCTGCCTGTGCTTCCCTGACAGCAAAGAAGGGGAGGTGAAGGTACTTACCCTAGAAGGAAGAGGAGACAGCAGGAAGTGTCCAACAGAAACAACTAATGGAAATGCTGAGCTGAGCCAAGTCAAGGTCTAATCCAAAAGGTCCAGGAAGCTGAAAGTCCATCCAGAGGGGTCGAGGGAGCCAGAGCACAAGGTGTCAAGGTCAGAGACCTGGGCAGTGAGCCAGCCCAGAGAAGAGAGTGGGAGAGCCAGAAAAGTCCAGCCAGGAGGAGACAAGCAAGCACTTACTCAAGGAAGTTCATTTACCAGAGCGCCAAGCAAAGCCGTAGTCAGAGTTCCAAAGCCAAGGGTCAAGAGTCCAGAGATCAATTCAAGGTATCAGGAACCAGGTGCTGGGAGCAAGGTACAGACAAGAGGAAGGCTTGTAAGAAGTTTGCCTCAAGCAAAAGGAAGCTTCCAGGCAGGCAGTTATATAGCCCCAGGCACAGGTGTGTCCAGTCACCACTTCTTAAATTTAGTCAAGGAAGCCTCCCTTTGCACAGCCCTCTTGAGTCTCCGCCTTGACTGGGGGCTTATTGAACCAGGCTCCAGATCCTCTTCAGAATCGGATCCCTGTTGTTCCAAAGGAGCAGGTACAAAATCAGGTCCCTGTTGCTCTAAAGGAGCAGGCAGAGGGACGTCCAAACCTGCTCGGTGCATGGCAGCAGGGGGAGCTCTTGAGCTCCAGGACTCATCTCCAGCCAGAGCCACAGGGACCAACAGCTGCTGCTCATCATCTCCACCCTGAGCAACAGGGACCAACAGTTGCTGCTCGTCATCAGCAGCTCTGACAGGGGCTTCAGTTATCACACAAGGGTCAAGAGGCTTGCGTAGTAATTTGCTACAAGCAAACAGCAAGCCACACTGACAGACTTGAATAACAACTGAAAACAGGTGTTACTCATCATTGTTTCCTTAATCTGGCCAATGCAGCTTCTCTCTGAGCTGCCCATTTGAGTTTCCTCCATGATTGGAGTCTGAGGGGCACAAGTGACTCTGATTCTTCCAAATCACTGCTGGTTCCCTCTCTCTCTGGAGCTGGCTGGGGCAACTCTGCCTCCACTTGTCTTTCAGCTGATGGGGATGTTTGCAAGCTGGTTTGGTCAATCACCGGCTCTGTTCCTGGCACAATCATTTGCCCATCGACCTCAGAGCCATCATCTATCACACTAGGACCCCATCAGATGTCTCCAGGACAAGGTGTGAAAAGGGCCCAAACAAGTCACAGAATGAGGAACAAGAGATTTTCCATGAGGTGGAAGAACTTGGGCCTCAGTGGCAATCCCAAGGGGATGACAGACAGAGCTATGAAAGAAATACAAAGGAATGATTTCTATAGCATCAACTGGAGCAGAAAATGTAGAGAGAAGAAAAGAGAATAGATATAAAAGAAGAAGAAAATTCACAAGTAAGACATACAGAGTCCCAAGTAAGAAATGTGGTGTTTGACCACAATGGCTGCAGGCAGCAGGGCATGCATTTCTCTGTAGAGGTGGCAAAAAGCCAGGCTGAGTTAACTAACTACAAAAGTGAGGGCACAGTAAAGAACAATAACCCAGGCTCATCCTGGGATTATCCACTGAAACTGAATGGAAGTGTCAGGGCAGACAGAATCATAGAGCAGGAAAGGGCCCAAGAGCCATTTAGCCCCAAAACCTGCCTGCCAATGCAGGACCCCACAACTAAAGTATCCCTGAGAGGTTGCCAGTCATATTGTGCCTAAAAACTTCCAGTGAAGAGAGTCCTCTACCTCCAAGGCGGTGTATTCCACTGTTGAAAAGCTCTTAGCACCTGGAAGATTTTCCTAATGTGTAGTCAGAAACTCCTTCCTTGTAATTTGAATCAAATGGTTCAGGCCCTACACTCTGGTGCAGCAGAAAACAAGTTTTCTCCAGCCTTTTTCAAACGGCGCACACCTGAACTGGGGAATTCACTACCACAAGGTACAGTGATTCGCATCAACATGGATGACTTAAAGGTGATATCACACACATCCATAGAGGATGCAGCTGTCAATTGGTACAACTCATCACAATGGCTATGTATTACCTCCTGTACTAGAGACTGCTCCTCAGTTGCTGGTGTGCATAAATGGGAGGGAGCTATTGTATTCATGCCCTATTTCTGAGCATCACATAGGAGCTTGGTTAGTCCCTGAACAGAATAATGAACTAGGTCAGATCTTGGTTTGATCTAGTAGACCTCTTTGTATGTTCTCATGACTGTGATTGGAGTTCCTGTCCTTGCAAACACATAGCTGGGTCATGGTGAGAGAGCTCAAGCACTGTCCATTCTTCCTTTGTGCTCAATAGATTTCTATTTCCTTTTGGTGTCTGTTATAACTCTGCTCTCTAAAACAACAAACAAACCCTTATTCTGAAGCCTTTTCAAGACACAGGCTGCCAGGAGCTTACAAGGGTAGAGGCAGATTTCAGTAGAAATAACATCCTCACTTGCAGGCAAAAGAAATATTGGCATATTTTATAGACCAGAGGCTGCAGCACTAAGCAACTGCTGTTCACTGGTTCAGGCAGTACCTGTGAAATCCTGACCTACACCTGCATGATTATGTATTTGCTAGGCTATAAGTTACTATACTCCCTGGGGTAAAATTCTAGTAGAAGGCAATATTAGCCAAAAGAAACAATATTTCGCTATGAAACTTTTTGACGCCAGTGCTTAGTGCTTCCTTTAACCTCACACTATTCATGTCACAAAGTGTGCTCAGAAGCTGACTGGAAAGGAAACATCAGAAATGTCTTTAGATTGGGAGAGGAAGAAAAAATGCTAATAGAAATTTCAAGGGAACAAATAAAGCAAACAGTGGGTTATATTACTGCTGTGGGTTTTCTCCTGTGTTTCTGGACCATTCTGAAACTGAATGGAAAGGAAGCATCAGAAATGTTTCTCAGAGGTGGGAGGTTGGGAGAGGAAGAAAGAATGCAGCTATAGAAATTTCAAGGGAACAAATAAAACAAACAGTGGGTTATTTTATTGCTATGGGTTTTCTCCTGTGTTTCTGGGCCATACTGAAAGTGAATGGAGTTCCTGACAGTTCATGAAAATGATTTTACACCTCTAAGTAGTCTAGGATCACACTCTGAAGGGGGAAACAACAATATTAGTTGTGAACATTAGATCATATCCACACTACTTGCTTAGCATGAAAATGGCATCATTTCACTGCTAGAACACAATCCAGAAAGGAAGGAAGGAAGGAAGGAAGGGAGGGAGGGAGGGAGGGAGGGAGGGGGAAGAGCCATTTGACTACAATGATTGCTGTTGCTTTTGTTGTATGCCTTCAAGAAGCTTCTGACTTATGGCAACCCTAACACAAACCTATCATGGGGTTTTCTTGGCACAAATTGTTCAAAGAGGGTTTGCCATTGCCTTTCTCTGTGGCTGAAAAAGTGTGACTCGTCTAAGATCATCCAGTGGGTTTCTGAGGCCATTTCCACACGATGTCACTATCCCAGGATGGGGACGTGTTGCTGCTTGTCTGTGAGTTGTGTTTTTGCACGATGTCATCATGGTCCTATTGGCCACATATCCCCAGCCATTGCAATCATGGGATATTTCATTACTGGAAAAAAATCTAGTAATGGCTACACGTCACACGATGTTCCCATTGCTGGCAGCAGTGTAGAAAGGGAGGAAGCATGATCTAGGTGCTTCCTTCCCCAGTGTGACACAGGAAGGGTCTGGCTATACTGCAGAAAGAAAGGCACATGTCGCTGGTGCTACCCCTCCAAAGGCAGGCAACCAGGTGCAGAGGGGAGCATTAAGGTCACACTTCCATCCAGGCAGCGGGACAACAGTGGAAAATGGTAAGGTGCGGAAAGGGCCTGAGTGGACAGTTGAACCCTGGTTTCTTGGAATCCTGGGTGCCAATGTTCTGTGGAGGTTTGAGTGTTGGACTAGGACTCTGGAGGACCAGAGTTCAAATCCCTTCTCAACCATGCAAAACCCACTAGGTGACCTTATGAAGGCCACAGTCCCTCAGTCTCAGAAGAAGGCAATGTCATACCCTTTCTGAACAAATGTTGCCAAGAAAACTCCATACTAGGTGGGATGTTCTTTCATATGAGAGCCTGTGTGGCGTAGTGGTTTGTGTGTTGTACTACAACTCTGAAGACTAGGATTTGAATCTCTGCTCAGTCATGGAAACCCACGAAGTGACTCTGAGCAAATCACAATCTCTAAACTTCAGAGGAAGATAATGACAAACCCCTCTGAACAAATCACAGAGTCCCAGGGTTTTATCACAGGGGGAAGGTAAATTGCAATTACAGCAGGATAATAATGTCTTTGGCTGGGATTTATCACTTGACATGATTCCTCTTCTTTCATATTAACACAAAAAATACATTAATTACTTCCTTTGTAAAAAAAAAAGTTTTCCAAATGGTCTCCCATTTAAGAGGAATGACTTCCTTCGGATGTCCCCATCAAAGATGCTATTGTTGTGTGCCTTCAAGTAATTTCCAACTTATGGGTACCCTAAGGTGAACTTACTACAGGGCTTTCCTGGGCTAAGTGTGTGTGACATTTTATCCAGTAGGTTTCCATGGCTGAGCAGTGACTCAAACCCTGGTCTCTGGGGTTGTAGTCCAAACCAATATACCATCGTGGCTCTCGCTGCAATGATTACGTGATGCTAAGTTGAGAGGCTGACTGTGGGAAACCACAGAAATCTGAAAGCGGGGTTGAGGGAATGTCAGATGAAACTCTGCCCTTCTAGCATGGGAAGGAGTCAATCCACTAGTCAATAGGATAGGAGCGAGGAAACTAGCCCTCAAGATATTGTTGGACTTCAGGTGCCATCCGCTCCAGTTGCAGTAGACAGGGACAGAAGCAGCTGTTCGTTATCATGTCACTAGGTTGGTGAGTTTGTTACAGACTGAACTTTAAAGGGACAATCCAAGAAGCTGAACTCTGTCTCCAAAACAGGGTATTTTTTTTTTTAAAGTTTGGACTAAAATTTGTTAGTGGATTAATCATCCCACAGACACTGGAGTCATTAGCTGCCTCTGGCTATGGATGATGTAGCCTAGCAATTAGGATTGCTATCTCTCTGACAGAACATACATATCACTGTGTAGAGAAAGGAATGCCAATAGGAACAAAGACATAACTGTACCTAACATGGGTGCGTGGCTGCTGATGACCCTTCAACCAACCTCCCACACATTTTCCCAAATATGTTCAGGTTTTTAAAAAATTACTTTATGCACCATCATATTCGTCACACCCTCCCCCTGGTTCAGCCACTTGCAAGAAGGTAGAAAAGTGTAATGGCATCATGTTCCATGTTTAATAAAAGGGAGAGGGGAATGTGAAGGGCAGAACTGAATTTTCTGGATTCGCTAAACTTCCATCAAAAAAAGGGACTGAATGACCTGAAACAGTTGAAGAATCTTGAAAGAGAAAACATATGTATTTTTAAAAGTGTTGAGTTGTAAGAAATGCTCTTCATATTTTATTCTTGCATACTCCAGCTTTTTTTTTCCTGACAGAATTTGTGGTCACATTAGTAGCGCTAGGCATCCTGCAGCCATTTAAAAACAGACTCACATTCATCTTTTTTCTTAACCTTACTGCACACAAATTTTATAGTTGTGGCATGGAGACCTGCCTCTTTTTTTTTTCCCCCTTTTCTCATTTACAGCCTGAACTAACCAACTTTCCTTCTCTTGGGTCATCCTGCAATTTTTATGATGCAGGTTAGCTATTCACTTAGTTTATTAAGAAAGTTTTAAAAACCTGTCTTATGCCATGAATCAGTCTAGCTCAGTTTTAACTATATTAGGGATGGACAAATGCAGGGGGTTCAAAGCCAATTTCTCCTAAGTCCTCCCTCCAGACCACATCACCAGATGCTACCACACCAGGAGTGACATCACTTCCTGTCACCATTTCCATCAGGAAAATGGAATCAAAAATCTTGGGAGAGTATTGGGCATGGAAGGGGATCATCAGATGGAGTTGCAGAGTTGTTGGCATGGGCTAGTGTCATTTGTGTTAGCTAATGATAAAAATCCTTAATTAGTTCATCCTCACATAGAAGAATGGATAACTAAAATAGCTTTCTCCCCATGGTGTAAGAAAATGAACATTGTTGTTGTTGTTGTGTGTCTTCAAGTCATTTCCAACTTAAGGAGACCCTGAGGCAAACCTAATCTTCCACAGTATTCTCCCCCATATTTGACCATCCAGATGTGCAGACAATGTAGAGATAAACAAGTATTTCTGCAAATTAAAAAAAAAAATGTCCTCATTGCGGAAATGTTCTCATCACAGAAGACAGATTGGTATGTGTTTGTGCAAAAAAAAAAAAAAAAATGAAGGCAGAAAGAAAAAGAACAAAAGAAGAAAAGAAAGGAAAAGAAGCGAAACGAAACAAAAAGAAAAAGAAAAAAATAGGAAAAATGCTTTTCTTCACAAAATAATTCCTGAACAATATTTCAGGATGTCAACTTCGAGGATAAAATTGCACAAAATACTTGTTGGTATTTTGGTTTCCCATCTGTTAGGAAACTCATTTTTCAACCATTTTTCATTAATCTGTTAAGGACCTCCTTTGTAAGAGAAACGCTTTCCAAAGGCAACCTACCAGGAGAACAGCAGAAGAGGAACGAGATAATATAATTCCCAGTCAAAGACGCTGGGCCTTTCCACGCTACACTGTTATAGTGCTATTATTCCACTTTCAACCTTCTGTGGCATCCGGGGTTTGCCTTTTAGGGAGGGTCATTTAAAATTCTCAGCCAGAGAGCTCTTTAGCCTCAGTAAACTACAAACCCCAGAATTCCATAGGATGCTGAAAGTGGAATAATAGCACTATAACAGTGTAATGCCCCACTATTATCCTGCTGCAGTTGTGATTTACTTGCCTTGTGTGACACAGCCCTAAGTGTGTCACTCTCTGCAATGCTAGAAATTTGAGGAATGAAAGAAAATGTCATTAAAGGGCAGAATTTCCTTGGGAAGGAGTTTCTATGTGACCATAGACACCAGGGAGTTTCTGGGGGTCTCATGATCTGGTTGTGGAGATACATTGATTATTGATGATCACATATTACAATCTACAATTAAGTGAATGCGAAAAGCATGAGGGAGAGTGTGGAATACAATAAAGGTATGAAAGAAAAACTTATGCTCTCTAAACCACCTCTGCTGTAATAGCAAAAAAGAAGAGGAGGCAGGAAGATAATGTTTGATTCTGCAGCACTTTCCAGCTTTAGCCCTGTTCCCAGCATGCATCTTTTTCTTTGAAGTCTGACCATGTCAGCTGCAGACAAGAAGTTATGTCCAGATAATGCAGCAAGTCTACACACAGGCCTTTGCTTGTAGTCTTTCACAGCACCTATCTTACCTTTCCACTGCTTGCCATAAGGACATAACAGAATAAACGCTAGGGATAGGATGAATACAGAATTTTCCGAATCTGAATCCCTGGAAGGTTCTGGGAATCCATGAATCTCATGAAACTCAAATCTTTAGAATCCTTTTTTTAAAACAAGGTTTTAAAAAGCAAGGAAAAGAAAGATAACATTGGGCAAGACACACTCTCTCAGCCTTAACAAAAGCCTAGGCAAAGGCAAACCTCCCTCTGAAGGTACCTCCCTCTGCCAGGACAATTGTCATAGTTTTGCCTCAGGATCTCCCCAGATTGAAAATGACATGAAGGCCCTTTCTACAGAGGCAGGAAAATGCGGATTAATCTGTAGACAGAGCCACATACTACAGTACAGAGATAATCTAGATCAAAACTGGGGGTTTTTTTTGCATAGCTCCCTATGGCATCCTAGGATTTATAGTTTGATGATGCACCAGCACACTTTGGCAGAGAAGGCTGTGACACCTTGTAAAACTACAAACCCCAGAATTGTGTATGAAGGAGCTTTGCAAGGGAGCTATGCAAAGGAATCTTTCAGCTGTCCTTGAAATCTCAAGAAGACTGCACCTTCCAGCCAATCAGGCCTTTGGCAGGCCCACAGAGGTGCCAATTTTTAAAAACAATTTTCCCTTTCTGTTACATGTGGTTTGTCATGTGCCTCATGAGAAACCGTGACAGACATTTCACTTCTCATCCTATTCTAGCTATAGGTTTACAACCAGGCACTGGTCTTGTGGAAGGAAGTACACTGGCCTACATGTGACAATCACTGGATGAGATTGTGTGACCTTGCCCTCTGCCCCACTACTTCTGATAGGCGTCAGGCCCACTGACCCCAGCATTTATACATGCCATTGATTTTCAGCACAGAAAATAGTGCTGAACTTAAATATTAAATGTTCAATTTAAATATATTAGAATACAATCCCAGATGTAATTTCTGAAATTGTTAGCAAAGGCCATTATTACTCCAAGGGAAAATCTCACCCACTTGTGTGTGTCTGGTCTCTCAGGTTTTCAGGTGTCCCGGTCTCTAACAAACTATTTGATTGGTGGATTTGAAAGATTCCATTTCTCTATTTTAGTGCAGGGATTCAGATTTGCGAATCTTGAATCCTTGCCGAGGATTCAGTTGGTCCATCTCTAATAAATGCTGAACATGTGATATAAACTATGTGTTTTTTTCCTTTTTCAGAATTTTTGCATCACTTCCACAGAAGAAGGAGGAGGAAAAGAACATGAGCTAATTGTCAGAATAATGATAATGATGAATCCTCTCTTCCCCTTTCTGAACATATCATGTAGGGGGTGAAATAAGTATGCCCTTTCAAAAGACTTACACCATGTGTTCCTTTACATAAGGCATTTGTTTCCTGTCAGACAAAAATGACGCAAGGAATCTCTACTGCCACCTTCTGATTTTGCTTTTTAGGCAAACTTGCATGGTTCTTCAATTTTCAAAATGAGATTCAGTTGCATCACTGTGTCATAGGGAAAAAAAATTAAGGGAGACGTGGTCGTCATCCAGCTATGTAAACTAAGGATAGAAGAGCCTATTGAGCCCTACAATAATTCTTACCTTACAAGGTGTAAACCCAAAAGGTGGGGCACCTGTTGAGGTCCTCCAGCAGAACCTGCAGTTCAATGTGAAAATGGGGAATTAATTAATTAATAAGGCCGCAAGAAGCAGGGTAACTAGCAGGATCTTTTCACTAATGTTTACAGGGTCCTTGTAGGAAAATCAACCAAAGACTCAAAAATAGACTAAAAATGTGTTTTGCTGAAGGGAATTCACTCATCCATGCACAAAAACACAAACAGTCATGCATTCACACAAGAGCTAACTGAAGGATAATGAGAAGAAAAATTATGGATAGCAAGGCTGAGATTTTGAGTTATAATTACCAGTTCAGAAGAATAGTGAGGTAGCTTAGATTTGTATCTAAGGGCAGCCTAAATCGGGGTTCAAAGTGATGCAGTGATGCCTAGCAAGCAAAAAAGTTGCACCTAGCTGGTAGAAACGAGGGATTTTTATATCCTAAATCCACCTGGAGGGCATGTGTGCAAATGGCTCTCTGGTAAGGCAGACAAAGGAGTTCACACCTCAGACAATGGGATACGAGATGAGTTGATGGTCTTAGCATAGGTGACAAAGAGTCAGTAGCTGGTTTGATAGCCATATGTAATTTGGGCAGGGAGGTACACAAAGAAATAGGTATCAGAGGAAGGAGGTGATAAGGGCAGGCTGACCATTTCTTCTGTGGTAACACTGAAAACTATTCATCTCAGCAGTGGCTAGCTGGAAGTTCCTCAGCACTTGAAAGCTTCTGGTATGACTCAGCTGAGTCTGTGAGGGGTCTTGTGCTCATCTGTCCAACTTGCCTCTTATTTAGCCTGGCTTCCAGCCATAGCAGTGTATGATTTATATCAATTAAGCCATATCAAATGTAGAGATTGTACAACCACTAACAAGGGTTGTTGTATGAGTTACATGGGCCAAGACATTTTACTAAGTTACCAAGTAGCAAAAGGTGTCCCTTTAGCTTACCAGGTCAAAGGTACATGTATTCATGGGTGATCAAATTCTACCACTGCCAAATTAGTCTGCCTCCTGTATTCCCCCCCCCCCCAGTACTACTCATTGCTTTTGTGCTCATCACATTTTGCTTATAGTTCAAGGGAAGTGATAGTACTACTCAATTCTGCTCTGGTCAGACTCCACCTAGAATACTGTGTCCAGTTCTGGGCACCACAGTTCAGGAAGGATATTGACAAGCTGGAACAAGTCCAGAGGAGGGCAACCAATAGGATAGAGGCCCTGGAAACCATGCTCTATGAAGACCAGCTTAGGGAGCCTGGTATGCTTAGCCCAGAGAATAGAAGGTTGAGGGGCAACATGATACCTATGTTTAAATATTTGAAGGGATGTCATATAGAAGATGGAGCAAACCTATTCTCGGTTGCTCCAGAAACTATGCCAAAAAGCAATGGCTTCAAACTTCAGGGAAGGAGATTCTATCTAAACATTAAGGAGAACATCCTGACAGTAAGAACAGTTTGACAGTGGAATGCATGCCTCGGAGTGTGATGGAGTCTTCTTTTTTGGAGGTTTTTAAACAGGGGCTGGAATCTGTTGGGAATGCTTTGATGGCATACTGAAGCATGGCAGGGGATTGGATTCGATGACCCTTGTGGTCTCTTCCAGCTCTACGATTCTATGCAAGTCTGTTTTGGTTTGTTTGTTTATTTGTTTGTTCTTAATTTTATTTAATTTCAACCTAACTAGCAAAGAACTTGTGAAGGTGTTTTTCCCAAGGTGAAACTCACCCTTTGCATTTGGATGTGTTGGCCTATACGATTTCCCCAGCTTCAGCTGAAGAGGGGGACTGCATTTGGGCTTTCCCCTAACCAATAAATGTTAATTTGTTCTTTCCCCTACCCAACAAATTTTAATTGACTTGAACCAGTTTCTAAGGGGAAAAAACAAAACTGAATATATAAAATGCTATAGAAACACAGAATATCAGATTACTCCCTACAGTAAATACATTTAATTCCTTGTCCTCAGTGATTTAAATTTCAGCCTATCATAAGTCTGAGTGTTGGACTATGACTCTGGAGACCAAGGTTCAAATCCTCATTCAGCCATGGGAACCATGGTGACCTTGGGCAAACAACACTCTCTCAGCCCCAGAGAAAGGCAAAGGCAAACCCATTTGAACAAATCTTGCCATGAAAACCCTGTGACAGGTTCACTTTAGAGTTGCCATAAGTCGAAAATGACTTGAAGGCCCATAGCAATAATGACCATTATAATAACTATGGGTTAGGGAAATAATTAAATTAGGAAGCTATTGTAAATTAATGGACTGGCTGTGGATGATGAGAGTTGTCATCTAACACATCTGGGCAACACCACATTAGAGAGGACTGTTCTATGCTAATAATGACCTGATGGAACTATTCTCCATATATTTCACAAGTATACAAGACATTAAAACAAAATATGTGACCTTTTGTTTGGGATTTTCTTTTCTTTTTCTGAGCCTACTGCCTGCTAAGGCTAGAGCATACAATCAGCAGAATTAGATAGCAAACTGTTTTGTAGACAGTGGAAAATAAATCCATTGTGTATGCAATTGGCTATTAAAATATCCATTTTGTTGTTTCTCCAGACTGACAGAGGGATAATGTGTATCTTGCCTGGGATACCCATATACTTCTAAAGCTTGCAACTTCTTTCAGTGAAGAAAATACACATGATATCATATGTACACTTGAAAAATGTGTACAAGCACAGCTTAGCTGGTAGGAAAAGCATGTAAGAAAAATGTATATATTAGTCAAAAACTTGATATGTAACCAGTGGCAAGTGGGGATTCCTTTGTCAGTGGCACAGTCACTCTACTCCAGGTTTAAGAGGTGGTATGTTTTTGATAGTTCCTTTATTTTAACAGTGCTGTCCTGAGTGCTGAACCTACTTTAGAGAGATTGGGCTCAACATCTTGGATAGCTCCCTTAAAATTGTGGCTAAGGGCCTTTCCACATTACACTGTTATAGTGTTATTATTCCACTTTCAACATCCTGTGGCATTTTGGGGTTTGTAGTTTACTGAGGCTAAAGAGCTCTCTGGCTGAGAATTCCAAATGCCCCTCCCTTAAACAGCAAACCCCAGGATTCCATAGGATGTTGAAAGTAGAATAATAGCACTATAACAGTTTGATGCAGAAAGGCCCTAAAACTCAGACCAGATTTGCTGCCCCATTGATATAGAAGCCACAATTCACCAGGGCACCCAGTTTGGATAGGATGAGAAAGTTGGTAAGATTCTAAGGAAAAAAAACTGAGACTGGCAGATCCCTGTCCTAGACCATACACCAATTTTCTGTTGCACGACTTCTGTTTATTGTTTCTGTGTTTGTAATGTTACAAAAGATTAACATGCAATATCCTACTGTTTTATGAAGAGTTACAATCTTGAGGAAAAAATTACCACTCGGTGGTGCAGGATACAAAAACTTGCCTTGCAACTCTTTGGGAATCATTTACTTTAGAAACATGTAAACAAGAGTCTTCTATTTATTTTCTCATTCAGAATCCTTGATATTCATAACACATCCTCACATCAGTAGGATGGCTGACTTCTGACCCGAAGCAGGGTGTTGTGCCCTGCCAATCAGTTATTAAAGGCATGAGAGCTCCTTTAGGTCAGCAGCTCCAACCCAACCCATCAATCATCTGCTTCCAAAGCAGCCAAACTACACATGAGGCTCAAGGAGTTTTCGCCTACATTTGAGTCCTTTATAAAACACAGAGAATGAAGTTGCCGTCTTAGACAGAAGACAGGCAGCAGGAGATGTGGAGTTCTCCTTTACCTTTTCCCCCCCAGTGATTTTAATTCAATGTTTCTCACCCCAAAGGAGATATTAGATGTGCTCTCTACTTTTTCTCCAAGAAGGAGTGGCAAGAAAAGGAGTGGCAAGAAAAGGGGGATTTTTAAAGTCAGTCATTGAAAGCTTCCTTCGTCTGAACCAGACTTTTGGTCCATTTGACTCAGTATTGTCTGTGTAGGTTTAGCTATGTCCTGCCATTTGCCAGAGCTAAGTAGGTGCCTCAGGTGGAAGAAGGCTGGGAGATAGTAGGAGGGAAACAAGTTCTCTGTCTCATAGCTGGCCCTTCTACTGCTATAGTAATCTGTTGCTTTTCAGGTATAGTAGAGTATATTGTCCCATCACAAGCATTCAAGAAAGATTCACCAACCAGCCCAGTTGAATCCATATGTGAAATAGGGATGGAAAGAAATCTCATTATATTTTGCTGTTGTTGTTATATGCCTTCACATCAGGTCCAACTTATGATGACTCTATCCTAGGGCTTTATTGGCCAGATTCATTCAGAGGAGATTTACCATTGCCTTCCTCCCAGGCTGAGAAAGTGTGAATTGCTCAAGATCACCCAGTGGTTTTCCACAGCCAATCAGGGAGTCAAACTCTGGTGTTCCAGAATGCTAGTCCAGCCATCAAATCACTACTCCATGCCAGCTCCCTCTCGTTATATTACCATTTTTAATGAAACAGGACATCTCAATATATAAAGACATCCTTCTGGGCCTTTGTGCAAAATTAGTGTGTCTTCCTACTGTGAAACGAAACACACACAGAGAGAAAGGGGTGGGGAGGAGAGAAAGAGCAAACACAGAAGGCCTGGCTGAGAGATAAAAAGATGTGGACAATCCATCAGATGGCTTATAATTTTTAGAAGTCTACGTAAGAAGGAAACAGCTATTGTGCCTTAGCTCTGTCATTGGCACAATTTGTTTGATTTACACAATTTGCACAAGAACAGTGTCTGCAAATTCTCCTAAGTGCAACAGAAAATATCCCACTGATTTGGAAGTGAGTAGTAAATTTTACAGCTTCTCATATGAGGACTTACATTGCAAGTGGGGAATGGGCAGGGACACCATCTTTCTCTTGGCCTTAGGTAGCAAAATGTCTTGGGGATGGTTTTGGTTTCAAAATATCTCTTATGACCTTAGGGACGATGTATTAAAGGACCACTAAGGACGGTCACCAGGAAGGGAGACTGCCAATGAAGACCAGGTACTGTAGGCTATATTTCAGAGGAAAGAACTGGCAAAACCACCTCGGACTATTCCTTGCGTAAGAAAACTCTATGAAATTGGTGGGGTTGCCATAAGTCGACAGAGGACTTGAAGACACATAGGCACACTGACCCCAGTTTGCATCATGAGCATCCTTACATGTCATGATTGCACTTCAACAAGAACAAGCACCAGATGGACAGTGATTTTTGCAATTATTCTGAGTTTGATGTCAAATCTCAGCACCAATATAAAACCACCAGTTGGGATCCCCATGAAATCAAGTAGAATCCTTTCTTTGCAGCAAACATTCCTGACCTTGTAGTAAAATTCCCATCACCAGTCATAGTACCATAGAGTCGAAAGAGACTCTATGGGCTTTAACATCGAATCCCCTGCTCAATGCAGAATCTCTAGCTAGAGCATCCCCAGTAGGTAGCTAAAAAGAAAAAATTAAATTTAATTAAAAAAAAAATTAATCTAGGATTGTGGAACTTGTAGCCAAACAACATGCGGGCTCCTCAAAAGCTAAGAACAGCTGCATTTGAGAAATAACATCTTTAGACATACAAGCAGATCAGCAAGAAGTGTGGCTAGGGTTTTTTCTTCTGTCCTGTGAAGTTTTCTGGTCAGATACCTGCCCTACTCAGAGCCCTTCATCACAAGGTCTTCAGCTATTGGGTGAATAGTGTTGGAGTTAATTTTAAAGATCTTCTTTTCTGTTAGCTACTGAATGGATTTAGTATGATGTGCTTTTAACTGTTATTTATTTGCTAAAGTTGCTTTAGCCAAATATTTTCAGAAAAGCTTCTGATTGTGTAAAGTGCATGAATAAATCAACAAGGCAAAATTGACTTAGTTTTTATTTTGGTAGCATTTTTGTTTGTAATGCTCTCTGAAGAGACTTTGCTGTTTGACTCCATGATGCTTCCAATACCAGTATTTGGTCTCCCCAGTGGCTTCACACTGTTTAAAATAGGGTCGTTCCTAATTAAACATGAGCTTGTTCTCTTCTTTATTATAAAATCTATTTACTATATCTCCTTTATACTAGCTGGGTTTAAGAATCCTCTGTTCAGCAACCTTTAACATGTACATGATAAATCTTCAAGAGCAAGTCCATAGAAAGAATTGCACAATGCTTCTTGTGAGATTCTATGGCATTAGTCATCAAGTCTAAAGCACTCCGGTGAGATCTGGATGAGGAAACTCAGAAGTACTTTGGAAAGCAAATAGGATTTTTCAAGACTGATGACCCCCAGTCCTAGCAAACCACTCTGTTCTCATATCCTGATGCCCTGTGGTCTTTGTTTCAAATGTATTTTGTTGTTGTGTGCCTTTAAGTCATTTCCAACTTAAAGTGACCTTATCACAGGGGTTTTTTTGGCAAAATTTGTTCAGAGGGGGTTTGCTTTGCCTTCCTTGGAGAATGAGAATATATGACTTGTCCAAAGTCACCCAGGGCCTTTCCACACTACACTGTTCTAGTGCTATTATTCCACTTTCAACATCCTATGGAATCCTGGGGTTTGCAGTTTAGGGAGGGGCATTTAGCTCTAGTGTCTCATCAAACTACAGACCCCTGGATTCCCTAGGATGCAGTCATGGCATTTAAAGTGGAATCATAGTGCCATAACTGGGACGTGTGAAAACACCCCAGAAAAGAGTTTAAAAATGGCTAGTTATACTAGTTATACACACACACACACACACACACACACACACACACACACACTTAAACAGCTATGATAAACAGAGTCCTGGTGGCACAGTGGTTAAATGCCAGCACTGCAGCCACAACATTGTAAGTTTGATCCTGCAGGGCTCCAGGTTGACTCAGCCTTCCACCCTTCCGTAGGTTGGTAAAATGAGTACTGAGCCTGTTGGGGGCAATTAGGTAAGCAATCTGCTGGAGTTCACCGCATACCTTGCAGCTGTGGGCAGGTCCATACAGGGACTACAAAATGCAGCGTCCAAACACGAATCAAAGAACACGACAGACACTGCAGACTGATCCAGCCAGAAAAATCAGCAGTAGCAGAACATGTTATAAACCAACCTGGACACAGAATGCTTTTCAAAAGCACAGAAATTCTGGATCATTCTGACAACTACTATGTCAGACTGCACAGAGAGGCCATCGAAATCCATGAACACATGGACAATTTCAACAGGAAAGAAGAAACTCAGAAAGTAAACAAAATTTGGCTACCAGTACTGAAGAACACTAAAATCAAGACTCAAAAACATGCCAATGAACACTACCCAGACCCTGGAGGTCCCTCTACAGGGAACAACACAATGGGCTGCTAATGTACTTAATGCACTGTTATGCATATCCCCTGACTAACAATACAATTAAATGGGGGATATCCCATTTAACAATAAGCCTACTGTAACACATGGAAATTGCTCCCTCCCACCCAAGGGACTACACAAGTATATATACTCTGTTTCACTTCCATGCCACTGTATCCTCTGAAGATGCCAGCCACAGATGCAGGTGAAACATCAGGAGAAAATACTAATAGAACATGGCCTCCAAACCCGGAAAACCCACAACAACCAATCAGCTAAACACATTGTAAACCACTTAGGGAGTGCTTAGCACCGATAAGTGGTACAGAAATGTAACTGCTATTGCTATTGCACCTGAGGACAGCTGGCCAATGGAGGAGATGCAAGTCTATATGTCCTCTAATCAAGAGAAACAGTGGGGAAATTCAGAAAAGAAAGCTGATGGGCTGCTACTGACGCCCCCACTCCCCAAAATCTTCTGCCTGAGACAGTTGCCTTACTCTGCCTAATGGTAGGATTGGCCCAAGTAAGTCATAGTCAGAACCTGGAAACATTTTACCACATTTTACAAAATCCCACAACGAGCATGCTGGTTGAAGACTGCAAGGATTGTAATCCAAAAGGTGACTATTTAAAGCTCTGTACAGGAGTCAAACAAGCACTGAATGCCTAGATGTGCTCACAACCCCATCTGCCCTCTATACGCAAAGGCTAAGCTGAACAGTCGGTACCAATTATGAGTCTTCCTCTGTTACCTCCAAGATGGCAAGTTCAGGCAGCTTCCAGGTGATGAAAAACTGGCAGTTTTATGAAGGATCTGCTTCTCCCCCATCTGGGTGAATGCCTGATTGATGACACAAGGAACAGACGACCGTAGACAATGTAACAGTTTTACAGAGGGGCAGGTGCTTTACTGTCTCAGCATTACCTTGAGATCCTTCCGCTGCTTCAGTGCAAAGCAGTCATTAATAAAAGTTTTATACAGTAAGGGGATGTAATGAAACCCATTCAGTCTAGAAGTCTATTAACTGGCCCCAGGGCAGCATTAACCACGTGTAAAGCACTTCTCTTTCTCAGGGAATATACTCTTATATTTCATCAGAAATCAGGATCAAGAAGTGCAGTTGGACCCTTTGAAGGCTTCTTTTTTATTTTAAAAAAAGGCCCAACAGTTGTTGATTAAAATAGGGATTCAAATCCCTTCCTTGAACAGCTCTTAAAATTAGTCCCCATTACAAGTCCCTGAGCCAGTCTTCCAGATATAATGATTGTTACACACAGCTGCCCTTCTTGATTGAATTCTGGGACATGTCCATGTTAAAAACCATTTTTCCTAGCCCCCAGTCATTGCATAATACATTGATGGATGGTGCCTCAGGCATCCATCACACCAAAACTGAGCATGAGTCAAGTGATTTCCACACCACTAGTGTGTGTGCTTTTTTTTTCTTTTCTGTTGCAAAAACCATTCCATTCTCTGCAGGCAAAACCAGCTTGATAGAGTAACTGTGGTTTGGATTTACACACTTGCTTGAAATGGCAAATTAGCGGAACATATGAATATTAACTGGCAGTATTTTAATAGTTCATATTTACAGCAATTTAATAATTACACTTCTGTAATTGTATACTAATGAACTCTGCTGTTTATATACAACTACAGAACACAAATAAGAAGCTGTTTCTTTAGTGCTAGTGCTAGACTGTGAAAATCAGCACTTGCAATCAAGACTTACGTTTTACAAGCCACCTTTGGTCATCAAAATGACTGGAAGTTTGGTGCTCTGGTTTCCATTACAGTTAGTGCATTCTTGAACATTTTGTTTAAAACTCTCAAATTAAAGAGAAGCCTGTAACCAAACCTTTTATCTTCAAACTTTTTCATTTAATTTAAATCTCCACTTTTTGACAAATGCAAAGGTGCTCAGCGTGGCTAACAACATTAAAAGGTAGGATTAAACACAGTGGCAGGAATTCTGTATGGAAGCTACATCTTCATGAGTGGAGTCATTTATGTGGAAATCAGAATTCAGGAGGTTCATAATCTACATATCCAGTAGAGGGCTGCCATTACATTACTACATAGTGGAGCTGGCAAAGTGATCATTGTGCAATGGAACTGAAGAACAACGAAATAATGAAACAACGGGACAGATGTGTATCAGGCATCAGGCACCAATATGCATTGGGTATTCTTGCTGTTGTCCCGATACACATCTTCTCCCTTCACTGATGGGGTTTCTTTTCCCCTCTGCTACTTAGGTAAGTGCCCTTAAAGTTACATTAAATAAAAGGTAATATAGGATTCCAGCAAACACTTTGATTGTGCCATAACATATGAAACCCAGCATTAAAACAGTAAAACTCTGTTCAAAAATATAGCAGTATATGTCCCAAAGGCCAACATTTGGGGAAGTTACTCTTTTGGATTACAGCTTCCCAAATCTCCTAACTCATATGGCCAGTGGCTATGGGATTCGTATGTTAATTATTATAGATGATAAAATAGTGAAAAAGCATGCTAAAATGCAGGTTAACATTTCAATTGGCAACTGAAATTCCTGATTTTCCTCTCTTCCTCCTCATCCCCATTCATTTTCTTTTTTTTATGTTTATTGTATTATTTCAGAGATGGGCAAAGTACAGCCCTCCAGGTGTTGTTATACTGCAATTCCCACCATCCTCTACCACTGTCAGTCTTAGCTAGGAATGTATCTGTGAGGACAGTAAGATGGAGAGAAGGGCCTCCAAGAAAATCAAGACATGGGAAGTCTCAGGCCATTTCCGCACTAGACTGTTACAGCGCTATGATTCCACTTTCAACATCCTATGGAATCCTGGGGTTTGCAGTTTCGGGAAGGGCCCTCCAGCCCCTCCCAAAACTGCAAACCCCAGGATTCCATAGGATGTTGAAAGTGGAATCATAGCGCTATAACAGTCTAGTGAGGAAATGGCCTTATACAAGAAGATACAGTCCTTCGGATAACCCATACTTGAACCTCATAGTGTTGGGTAGATCATGCCCAGCACTTGTGCCCAGAAACAGACAGATGGACAGTGGAGCTGTTGTTATAAGGGAGTTCCGTGCTCCTTGTAGCCAGCCCCAGTTAACAATCTGGCTGCAGCTCTCTGGAAACATCTGAACTTGTCAATCATTCTTCAAAGGCAGTCCCACATACAGCATGTTACAGTAATCCAAACAGAATGGTTAGATGACTTTTTAAAATTGTAAATGACCCTCATTGCATCAGTAGCAACCTGGTATACAAAAATAGCAAGTACATACAGTTGACTGGATATATGCAACTGGGCTGATTGATAGGGGCTTCCTTGCCCTATCTAGCCCACTGAAAATGGAACAGAGGGGCCGGGGCTGAGCTGTGATGCAGGAGACAGAGAGCTCCCTGAAAATCAGGAAAAAGCGGACAAGATGGCATAGCGGGCGGTTGTCACCTCGCACAGCTGCGAGATTGACGACCGGCGTCCAAGATCGTTTGCCTGTTTCGAGAAGAAAGAAACGGGGCAATCTAATCCCTTGGGAAAGGGAATTTGAGGGGCTACAAGTTCGACTGGGTTCATCATTCGATCCCCAAGAAAACTTCGATGTGGAGTGGGGTAAGAAAACAGCCGATGGGTTGCGGAGCCACCAGATCTCGGGCAGCCACCGCTTTGCGGTAAGGTTATGCCATGAATTGTTAAACGAATAGAGGGAACTTCAACAAGTAAGTTGAAAGTATCTTTTTTGCTGAAACTCAAGGAGCACAAAAAAAAAAATCCCCTTCTTGTTGTTAACACCGGAGTAATAAGGAAAAGACAACTAAGAGAAGGTGGTGGGGGAATCAACGTTATATTTTCTGAACAATCATTCCATTGTAAGACTGTAAGAACACCCTAAAATAAAGCAAAAGGGGTTCGGTGAGAACACCCCGAAGTTGTTGCGTGAGAGATTGGGACTGATTAACATCAATATTAACCAATTTTGGTGAAAAGGACAGTAGTAATAGCAATATAATATAAGCCTCTGCCTAAACAAGACTAAATAAGATAAAAGGACTTAAAGACTTGCCTTTGGGGTAATAGATTTCTGAATTTTGGAGTGAGGTTCTGACGCCTGAAGTGAAGTACGAAAGTATTTGAAAGTATTTGTTGGACAGAGACTGTTGACAAATAAAATAGAATAGAACAAATAAAATAAACAAATAAAATAGAAAAGAGAATTTTGAAGAAGGAAAACTTCAGAGGAGAAAGGTATTGGAAGGAGGCGAGAAAGGAGAAGGAAGGTGTGGGGAAGGAAATAGCGGGACGAGACAGTAAGCTGGAGAGAGGACAAGACGCCGAAAGCAAGAAAGTAAGAAAGAAAGTGGGAAAACACGAAAGCAACGAGGGAGAGGGAGATTGGAGAGAAAGGAAAGGATTAAATAAGAGATGGAGAAAGGAGAAAGAAGTGGAGGAAAGGAGACAGCAGGACGAGAGAACTGGAAGGAATTGGAGCAAAGCCAAATGGAGAGAAAGAAGGGACGAAAGTAGAAAGTGACGGAGAAAGCAGAAAGAAGGTGGGGGAAAAGAGACTGCTGAATGAGACAATAAACTGGAGACAAGACAAGAGAGCGAAACTTAGAAAACACGAAAGCTACGAGGGTAGCTGGAGAGAAAACCGGAGAGAAAGGAAGCGATGAAAGCATCAAGAGATGGAGAAAGGAGAAAGAAGGAGGGGAAAAGGAGACAGCAAAGCCAGAGACACGATAAGACAGTGAAAGCCGGAAAATACGAACGCAACGAGGGAAGCTGGAGAGAAAGCTGAACAGAGAGAAAAGGAAGGGACGAAAGTAAAGGTACCGCCGCTTCGCTCAGATTTGTGGAAAATATATATTGTATTTGATTTTTCCTTATAGCTTTTGGATTTGGTATGTGATTTCTGACTTTTTAGCTGTTTTAGAAATATCTAAGACAATAACCATTGATTTTTCCTTATAGCTCTTGGATTTTGTATGTGGTTTTTCACCTCTTAGTTGCTTTAGAAATACATTTGAGAATAAGACTGTGCTGATAGTGGGACGGGCTCTGGGGAGGGGTTAGTCTTGGTTGATATAAACAATACTGTAAAAACCCTTTGGGTGCTAATATTATTAAGTTACACTGTGCTCTTTTTTCTATAAGTAAAATCAAAAGTTAAGAGATAAATACTGTAAAGTGCTAAGAGAAAAACGGATTGGTGGAGCTAAACTGCCCAAGGTAAAAGGTTGACATTAAGCAGGAGACAATCCCAAGGAGATAACTTCAAGGACAGCAGTTAATAGGCACTGAGCCTTTGTTTACATATCTTTGTGTCAACAGTAGAAACATTAGAATTAACCTATTAAGCACAGGAGAAAAAGGAGTGCAGTAGTAAAGTAAGGTTATAGTACCGCCTAATGGACATATAGATCTCAGAGTCTTTCTTTTGTGACTCACTTTCAGTAGTATAATAAAAAATTCATAAGGTTAGTAGAGACCAAGTTCAAATAGTAAATAAATAAAGTGGTATATAATAAGTAGTACGTAGACCAAATATATAGAGATTTTATTAGAATTCATTCATTCTTAAAAAATACAAGTACCTATTGTTGAGTAACACTTTAATTGTGTGTTAAAAATCTTAATTCCTTAGAATTTACCAGACTTAATTAGGGTAGGCTATGTAGTAATAAAATAATAAATTAATAGTAGAGTATCAGGTTTAAAACTCTATATTTAAACTTTAAAATTTCATTTAGAACAGTTTAATTTAATAACTTAATAATATAATATTTAATATAAAAAAATAGCCATATCCATAGAAGATTATTTAATTTAAAATATACATCAAGTAGGAGGATAGGCAAACGTAGGGAGGTTCTATTATTAGTATATTAATATAGTGTCATACATTGCTATTTAGGATTGCCTGTTAGTTTTGTGCTAATAAACTAATTTAAAGAGAATACTGGTCAAGAAGACCAGGAATCAGTTAAGCACAGAAGATGGCGACACGAAGAAAAGTAGTGCAAACTCAAATCCAGATGCTCTCACAAAGAAGGGCCTCAGGAGAAATGGATTCTTATCAACTCCTCTTGGAGGAAGTCAGGAAGATTAGAATGGATGTGCGAGCAGAAATGAAAGAACTTACAATGGAAGCCAAAAAAGAGGTCAAAGAAATGAAGAGAGAAATGGAAAGTTTGACAGGTAGAATGGAAAATGTCATAAAGGATGTGAGAAATATAAATAAAGATGTTGAAGAGATTCAGGAAAGAACGAAGGTGCTCGAGAAAAGAACAGGGGACCTGGAAGGAGCAATGGAACAGGCAGGAAAACAGAATACTCTATCCGAAATAAAATATAGAGAAAAATGTATTAAAATTAGAGGCCTCGGGGAATTGGAAGAAGAGGATCTTTATAACAGAGTCGTTCCAATATTGGCTAGATTTCTAGATTGGCCAGTTGAACAAATGGACATAGAAGTTGACTGGATTTTCAGAATCAACTCGCTGATCACCCGCAAAAGGAAGGTACCACGGGACATCGTAGTCTATCTGGTTCGGGAAAGGGTCAAAGAGTTGATAGTCCAACAAAGCTACAATAGTAAATTGGTAATTGAGGGAACAGAGCTGAAGATCTTTAAGGACGTTCCATCTGAAATATTAAAGAAAAGAAAAGAAAAGATTATGCTTTCTTAACCCAAGAATTGAAGAGAAGAGAAATCTCATATAGATGGGGGAAGTTTGAAGGGGTTATATTTATGTATAACCAAAAAAGACAGGTAAGTAATATGGTTTTCAAAGCAGAAGAATTTTTAAAAAGACTTAATGAAGAAGAGAAAAAAAGACCTGAGAAGGATTTAAAAACAGGAGAGAAGAAGGAAGGGAAGGAAGGAAAGAGAAAGAGAACACTGAGGATCGAAAGGAAAGAAGATTCAAGGGATGATAAGAAGATATCTGAGGATCGACCTAAAGATTACTCTTCACAAGAACAACAAGAATCAGGAGAAGAAGAACAAGAAGAAACAGAACAAGAAGAAGTTGATCAAGAAGGACTTGGTGAAGAGATATCAACAGAATCTGAAACAGCGGACTAGTATAAATAAAAAATCTAAAGAATGAGGCTTAAACTAATATCGTGGAACATTAGAGGATTGAACTCAATAATAAAAAGAAAAAGGATATTTCAGTATTTGGAAAAACAAAAATGTGATATTTACTGTGTTCAGGAAACTCATGTAACAAGAAAGAGAAATCAAGTATTAAGCAATAAAAAATTGGGAAACGTTTTTTCATCAGGGATTGGAAAAAGAAGAGAGGGGTGGCGCTATATGTGAGTCCAAAATACGAAGCGAAAGAAGTCATAAATGATACCCAAGGCAGATATGTAGGAGTTGAAATTAAAATGTTAGGCATGACAGTGTTATTAGTGGGACTATATGGTCCACTTGATAACAAAAATGAATTCTATGAGAAATTTATGGAAAAAATAAGGGAAGTTGACTGCCAAAATATTATAATAATGGGAGACTGGAATGGTGTTATCCAACCAAATTTAGACAGAACAATAGTAAAGAGGAAACATAAAAATGAAGGGAAATTACCTAAAGCCTTCTTTAATACGATTGAAAATTTAACATTAGTAGATATATGGAGAAGTCTGTACGGGGAGAGAAAGGAATATACCTACTTCTCTGAAGTATACAAAACATGGTCAAGGACTGACATGATCTGGTGCACCAAAACAATCGTGGGACAGATTCAAAAAATGGAAACCCTGCCTGGGACTAGATCAGACCATGCCCCATTACTAGTAACATTGGAAGATTGTAAGATAAAATACAGATGGAGGTTAAACGAGGCATTGTTGAAAGATGAGAATGTAATAGAAAAGGGCAAGGTAGTATTGGAAAGATATTTTGCGGAAAATCTAAATAAGGGAACACCTATGCATACGGTGTGGGAGGCTGGTAAAGCAGTAATGCGGGGCTATTTAATTCAACAAGATATAATTTTTAAAAAGGTAAAAAAGAAAAAAGAACAGGCCCTGGTTAAAGAAATTCAGCAGTTAGAAAATGCATTAAAGACCACAACAGGAAACATTAAGATAATAGATCAAATAAAGGTATTACAAAAGCAATTATCAATCCAGGATACTCAAGAGATAGAGAGAAAATTAAAATTCATAAAGCAGAAAAAATTCTTCTTTGCAAATAAAACAAATAAGTGGTCGGCTTATAAAATCAGAAAAGAGAGAGAAAAACGGTTGATATTTCAAATAAATGAAAATAAGAGAACATTATTTAAACAAGAAGAGCTAAAGAAGGCGTTTGAAAATTTCTATAGAAATCTCTATACAGACCCAGGGATAACTCAAGTTAAAAGAAACAAAATAATGGAGTACTTAAACGAAGGGAAGATATTAAAAATTACAGAGGAACAGAGGGAACAATTAAATAAGGTTATAACTAGAGAAGAGATAATCCAAGCCATTCAGAAACAAAAATCAGGAAAGGCGCCAGATCCGGACAGTCTAACTGCACTTTATTATAAAACTTTTCATGAACAGTTAATAAACCCACTGTGGGAGTTAATGAATGGATTAAACAAAAATACACGATCACTGTCCTGGGGCGAAGCTAACATTTCTCTGATTCAGAAAGAAGGCAAGGACCCAGAGGAGTTAAGTAATTATAGACCTATCTCGTTGTTAAATGTAGATTATAAAATATTTGTCACAATATTAACTGAGAGATTAAAAAAGGTTATGTCTGCAATAATAAATATAGATCAAAATGGTTTTCTGCCAGGGAGACCACTAAAAAATAATATACGAATAGTTCTGAATATAATAGAATATTTTCATAGACATAATGAAAAGAAAATGGCAATGTGTTTTTTAGATGCCGAAAAAGCCTTTGACAGGGTAAATTGGAGTTTCTTAGAACAAACAATAAAAGCTATAAATTTGGGACCCTGATATGTTGAGTGGATAATGGCTATATAAAACGACCAAAAAGTGAAGATAACAGTGAATGGGGAGACAACACAAAGTATAAATATAAGTAGAGGTGTCAGACAAGGATGTCCCTTGGCACCACTTTTGTTTATACTAGTATTAGAAATATTTAACAATAAGATAAGACAAGAAATGCAAATCAGAGGGGTTAAAATTAAGAAGGAGGAATATAAGCTCAGTGCTTATGCTGATGACCTGGTGATTTTCTTGGAGGATCCCAGTAGTAGCATAGATACATTAATGAGTAAATTGAAAGAATTTGGTATATTATCTGGATATAAAATAAATACGCAAAAGACAAAAATGATTGTTAAAAACATTCAGGTGCAGGAAGAATTGGAATTAACAAATAAAACTGGCTTTACGACTGTGAAGATAGTAAGATATTTAGGCATAAATATTTCAAAAAATAGCATGGATTTGTTTGATAACAACTATAAAAAGACCTGGATAGAATTAAGAGAAGAAATTAAAAGATGGCAAAAGCTAGAATTATCACTACTGGGCAAGATCGCTGCAGTTAAGATGAACTTACTTCCAAAAATTAACTTCCTATTCCAAAATCTCCCCATAATTATGAATGAAAAACCTTTTAAAGAATGGAACCGAGAACTGAGGAAATTTATCTGGAAGGGGAAATGACCAAGAATAAAACTTAAAGTGATGGAAGACTGTAAGGAAAGAGGTGGACTGGGATTACCCAGTTTAAAATTGTACTGTCATGCGAATTGCCTGGAGTGGATGACAGAATGGATAGTTCTGAGAAACTCTAGATTATTAAACCTAGAAGGGGAAGAGCTACACTTCGGATGGCATGCCTACGTGTGGTATGATAAATCACTTATAGATAAAGAATTCAGAGCCCATTATTTAAGGAAAGCCTTATTAACCGTATAGTTGAAATATAAAAGGCAATTATATCTAAAAACTCCACTCTGGGTGTCAGCCCATGAAGCCTTTTATAAAAAGGAAATTCCTAAGACAGACTCTTGGGTAACATATAAAGATATATTGACCATACATGGGGATAATATAACATTTAAATCTAAAGATGAACTTAATGCCCAGGGATGGCAGACACATTGGTTATTGTTCTTGCAATTAAGGGATAGGTTTAAAAAGGATAGAGAAGCAGCGGGATTCGAAATAAAAGAAAAAGAATTTGATAAGATTTTAAAACCTAACGAAAAGCATAAAATTGGTTTAATATATAAAATATTACTGACCTTAGAAAATGAGACGGAAGTAGTCAAAAAGACAACGATAAAATGGGCACAAAATCTGAATGGAGTAATTACCATGGATCAATGGGAAAACTCTTGGGAAGCCACATGGGAATTAGTAAAACCGGCCAGTCTGAGAGAAAACTATTGTAAAATGTTCCACAGGTGGTATGTCACCCCTGTACAGATTGCAAAGATGCAGGGAAATCTAAGTGATGCTTGCTGGAAATGCGACCACAAAGGTACATTCTTTCACATGTGGTGGCAGTGTGAAGTGGCCAAAACCTTCTGGGTTGGAATACATAATAAAATGCAGGAAATACTAAAAATAAAATACTCACTATCTCCCCAAATTTACCTTCTTAATATGACAGAGGTTCTACAGGTAAATAAATCAAAAAAGAAAATAGTGCTTTATATGATCACGGCAGCCAGAGTATGTTATGCAAAGGTATGGAAAGAGAGATAGCCCCCAAGGCTTGAAGATTGGTTGATAAAATTATTTGATATTGCAGAGGCAGACATTGTAATAGGGTCCTTGGAAGACAAAGGAAAAAGGAAAATTGTTGATGAATGGAAATTAATCTCTCCTATTTGGGAAGATTATTGGGGTAAAAACGCGGTAACTTTTCTGGAATAGACAAGATACATTGGTTGTAACAGATATAAAGAAGTTCTTTTTTTACTGGATTGGAAAATAAGTGTATAAAGGATAAAAATGGAGATAAGGGATATAAGGAATGTATTGTAAGGTAATGTAAGATAATGAAGGAATAGGAAGGTGTATTTGAAAAATAGAATGAGACATATAGGTTAAAAGGTTGAGTAGCTATCTAAACTTAAGATTTAGAACTAAATATAACATATAACATAATGTAATGTAATGTTGAACAATTTGAAACACTATAAATAATATTTATAATATAAATGTTATAACAAAATGTTATAATTATGTTATAGTTAAATCGATTGTCAATCTATATGCTGCTTTACCTACTATACTATTCATTATGTTACCATGTTATCTGTGAAATTTAGAAGGAACTAACAGATAAGGAAGCATGTGCTAATTGAGTTTCGGCAAAAAAGAGGAGGGGGTACTAGAGGGTGGGGGGATTAGTGTTAGGAATGTATTGTTTTTTGTACTTAGTGTATGATGGGTTTGTGTTAATGGTTTAGTTAGTTGTGTATAGTTAGGTTATGCCTATGTTCATATTAGTTGTAAGTGTATTATTGTAATCATTATTTGTAAGTGTATCATTGTATCATCTGTTTGTTTGTGTTTGCTTAATAAAATTTAATAAAAAAATTTAAAAAAAATAGAAAATCAGGTGGAGGCACATTCCACTGACCTTTCCACCAGCAGGAGGCAGATGTTGGATCCAGCCTATTATCATTGGCTTTGCATTGTTACAGCCTCATAACCTTGGAAAGTTTCTTTAAAGTTCTTAGAACGAATGCCCTGCCCCACTGACATGTGGACATGAGCAAAGATTAGCCATGGATATCAACTTGGATCCAGTCTGTTACAATATTCTTCGGATCTTGTGAATAATTTTGCAAAAAACCCAAAACAAAACAAAAAAACTCCAGAATTCCCCCTCTAGCATGGGCAGTGTTCACAATAGTTCAAGATTCTGGGAGCAATACCAAGAAGAAGAAGAAGAAGAAGAAGAAGAGGAGGAGGAGGAGGAGGAGGAGGAGGAGGAGGAGGAGGAGGAGGAGGAGGAGGAGGAGGAGGAGGAGGAGGAGGAAGAGGAAGAAATAATTGGCTGAGATCCTAAATCAGAGAGACAGAATGTGATTTTATGGTCATAGAGTTACTCAACAACTGCACAGCACTACCTCATTCATGAATTTCCATATCACACAACTGAATGTGTAACCAAATGTGCATGCATTGCACATATTATACAATGTGTGATGGCCCCACATGGGCAGTTATGTGTCCCCAACTTTGAACTGAACACAGACGTTCTGCATTTGACAAAAATGTCCAATCACTTCTCTGTAGGTCATGCATGTGCAAGTCATGAAGAGGATTCCAGCAAATACCTTTTCCAACTGTGCGTTTACTAGTATGCTTGCACCACCTAACTTGGGTGATTCCCTCCTACCAAAACAAACAAACAAAGGAAATCACCACATATCTTTGGTGTGTGTGTGTTCATGACATATACCTTCAAATCACTTGTCAATTTACGATGACCTCATGAACTTCATAGGGTGTCTTAGGCAAAGAATACTCAAACGTGGATTGCCATTACCTTCCTCTGAAATATGGCCTACAGGATTGGCCCTACTTAGCTTCCAGGATCAGACAGGCTCTTCGGAGTATTCATTCTTTATTTCTTTGATATGTATCAACAAATCCCCCTGAACAGAACACTAACAGAGTCTGAGGGGGTTTTGGTTTGAAATCATCTTCCTGTTTAAGTACTCATTTGTTTAAAAAATAGAAGAGAAATCTGGACTGAATATTTCATGGATCCAAAAATGCATATTGGGTAAATGCATAACAGATCTGAGCCTGTCATCACCACCTCCACTGTCAAATTCTCCTTTCCCCAGCTGTTCATGTGGCACACACCTGTGGCAAGTAGTAATAATAATTGTTGAACTTAGCACCTACAGAGAGCTTTTTGTCTTCAAAGAGATTTCTAAATGTTAATTAAAATGTAGGTTGGGTGGTTCATGCGACCCAGGAGAGAGATGTTACAGAAGCCAAGAGCTAAGCTGTGCTCTCCATATGCCAGCATGCCAACTCTGCAGGTATTCTGATTTTTTTTCCCCTACGTGAATTTTTTTATCTCCTTATCAGCCTGTCTGGAAGGCAGATCATGGAAGAGCTAAGCAGTTCAGACAAAAGAACATGTTACAACAGAAAGGAAACATTTCATCTGCTTTTAACTGCTAACCAACACAGACCTCTTGGGGAAGACAACTGGTCTCTTTTTCTTCCTCCAAACCCAGCTTCTGGGTAGAAGCTGACAAAACAAATGAAAGGACCATGGTGAAAACTCAATATTACATTGCAACTGAGCTTCCCAAGTAGATAAGTCAGGTTATAGAAGAGGTCACTTGTGGCAATAAACACAATCAGTACAGGAATGTAAAAAGGCACATGCTACAAAGAAAGTTTCCTTCACAATCTTAGCCTCATAATGTTGGAACTTGTACAAATCTCAGAGGTACAATCCAGGACTATGCCCTATATTAACATGGGATGTTAATATAGACAGGCAATGAAGAGGAGATGGTTGAGGTTTATTTAAGAAGTACAATTCTAGTGTGGAGTAGTGCTTTGAGTGCTGGATAGGGATTCTGAGGACCGGGGTTTGAATCCATACTTAGCCACGGAAACCCACTGGGTGATTTTGAGCAAATCACACTCCTTCAGCCTCAGAGGAAGGGAACGGCAAGCTTCCTGTACACAAATTAAGGTTGGAACCACTGTCATTGTAGTTGTTGTTCTGTGCCTTCAAATCTATTCCAGCTTATCGCAACCCTATCATATGGTTTTCTTGGCAAGATGTATTCAGAGGAGCTTTTCAATGGCAAAATTCTACCATGAAGTGGCTGAAAAGCAAGGCAGCAGTTATATGTTATTAATTTTTGCAGTTTTAAAGAAAACATTGTTATTTTGGAACATACTTGATGCCTGTATTAAACAGGCATTCTGTATGGGATGGGACCATCCTTTGTTGAACTATACACCTGAAAGAGGCCACCAAAAGCAATACAACTTTCACCACAAATTGGAAAACATAAGGCTTTTTACAGTGGGAGGGTAAAAGTAATCTTCCCCAAGCCATTTCCTAAGCTTCTTCTGAACATTATAGCAGCCGAGTAAGAATCCAAAACAGAGAATGCGGGGAACAGCTCCATACATCTGTAACAGAGTGCACACTTTTCACACAATAGGTATATCCAAAAATCTCAGGTAATGGGATTCAGGAAAAACTGCCTGAGACCTCAAAGAGCTGCTGCTAGTAAGAATGAACTAGTCTTCCCCAACCTTGTGACTTCCAAGTGGGACTACAATCCCCATCACCCCCAGACAGCATAGTTTTATGGATCATTAATCAAACACTGTGGGTTCAACTATCATTAGTAAAAAGTTTGGTACAAATGTCTTTCTTCTTCAGCTCTGCTTGGGCACTTGAGCCAATTCTCTTTTAATTCTTGATTTCATCTCTTTCTCATTCTTTTTCTCCTTCTCCTCCCTCACAATTCGTAACTAAACATTTTCTCCTTCCCTTTCCTTCTCCCTCTTCTCCTTCTCCTTCCTCTTACAATCCCAATCTACACTCCTCCCTCATTCCCCTGTCCCTCTTTCTTCTCATCTTTCTACACAGAGATAGACAGAACTAGCTAAGCTTCTTCTTTCTTTCTCTCTTTCACTGTCCCAACCGCTTTCTCCTTCTTCCCTACTGCATCCACAATGCTTGGCTACATCCCTTCCCTTTATCTTCTCCCCCCCCCACACACACACACCCTTCTCTCCACTTGCCAGACCTCCAAATTGCACTTATTTTCTTCCCTAGTCCTTTCCCCTCTCTTGTCCTCTTTCTCCTTCTGCCTTCCCCACTTCCTGGCTGTATTTGTGTTTTCCCTCCTTCCTGGTTGCTTTCATTCATCCTTTTTCTCATTCTTACTATAGTCATCTTCTTCTCCATCCTCCCTCCTTTCTCTCCCTCCAATTGTTCTCCTTTGCCCTTTATCCAAGCAAAATCTTGAAACTGTGACTTGAATATACTGTGTTAGATTACCAGTATTTTAAAGTTGTTAAGTCCTATTAAACTCGGTAGGACTTGCTGACTTGCTTCTGCATTGATATTGAATAGGTATGACAGCCCTTTTGGTCTCTTTTGCCCTGTTGGTCTACATAACCATCACTATCAACTCCTCCCCTCCAAAATATTTTGAGGTTAAATGATTAAGAGGAGGAGAACAAGGAACATGATGATTCTTCAGGTAAGTGAGAATTCTACAACCTTTGTTTTAAAAATTAGGGGAGAAAAGAAAATGCTGCCGGTGAGGGACACTGGTTAATTGGAGCAATCCAGTAAAAGCAGAGTTTGGATTGCTTTTCTATTGAAAATTTTCTTTTGTTAAAACCAGTGCTTTTAAAGAGGTTAAAAAGAGATCTCAGGAAAATAAGCGTTTTTTTGCTCAAAGGAGAGTTCGGATAACTCTCTTTGGTTGAACTGTCGTATGTTGTTTAAAACAATGCTTGCAAAGGGGTTTAAGAGACCTGGGTGGAGTTTGCTTTTTTTCTTTCCAATGCAGATCTTAAAGAACGTAATTTCCAACCAAGGAAAGTTTGACTTTTTTTTAGACTTTTGTGGGGAGAGAGTTATTGGAATATTTTCTGAGCAACAATGTAGATATTTAAATGCTTAAAAGTATCTTGCAGAATGCTATTATTAGAGGTTATCCTCTGTGACATCACCAAGACCCACCCCACAACATCACTGGAGTCCACACCTGGTGACATCACTAGGAACTGTTACAGGATCTCTGAATTTGGCCCTGAAATTTTAGGGACTGTTTCTGACATGGCAAAAGAACTTTCATACCACTTTCTGGGCTCTGTGGGGCCAACTTTAACTGAACACTGCAAGTATAATCACAATTTAAGGCCATTTCCGCACTACAATGTTATAGGGCTATTATTCCCCTTTCAATGTCCTGTGGAATCCTGGGGTTTGCAGTTTAAGGAGAGGCAGTTAGAATTCTCAGTCAGAGAGCTATTTGACCTCAGTAAAATACAAACCCCAGAATTCCACAGGATGTTGAAAGTGGAATAATAGCACTAAGAATAGCACTAACTTAAATCTTAACTATACAGTGTGGAAATGGCCTAAATCTTAGCCACTAATTCTTAATTTTCAATTGCAGCTTCTTTCCAGCTCTCCCTCTCTTTCTGAGCTCAACTAGCAATTATAACCCCTTTCTTGGAGCTTCCCAACACATTGAGCCAAATTAATAACTCATAGAGGTTACGCTTTCAAACAGATTGTACTCAACATTAATGACAATAAACTGCTAAAAAATACAAAGAAGAGAGTACCTGAAATTGTAACAGTAGTGGAGCAAACTGGACCACTTCATCAGTAATACATGATTGTTGTTCTTTTCATTGATGGCCACAATATTTCTTAGGATTTTTCTTTTGTAGAATCATAATATATGCACAAGGAGGCCTCAATCATTTACCACAGGAAGAATGGCCTTTGCCAATTCTAGGCTCTACAATAAGAGTCCTTCCACTAGCTGCACCTTGGTGCTCATCTCACTTATGCAAATTATACACAATTTGTTTTAACGTGTAATTTAACATGAACAAATTGGTTGAAGTCCTCCAGATTTCTTATGTTCGGGCATGTATAGGGCCGAAAGCAAGCTCCTACCCTCTGACACAAGGTGATAGAATACTTTATTAAATGTTATTAAATCTCTGAATAAAAGGTGTGAGGAAAATTGGAAATTATAATTAAATCAAGGTGTTTGCTACTTTATGGCAGGCCTGAATACTCTCCACCCTAGTGTGTGATCAGTTATCAGAAATAAATGTCAAGTGCAATTTTAAAAGTGCTAAGAAAAGTCATAATAGGTTGTTCCCAGGTAATTTATCCTACTCAGCTTCAGCTGACAAGGGTGAATCATCTTCCTTTTTTAACCTTAATGAATCATTTCAACATAGTCACTCAGAAGATTTGTAGTTTATGTTTATGTATGCTATGTCATGGTGTGCTAAATTTTGCAATTCACATTTAAAATATTGGTTATCACTTTTCTCAAGTTTGCTCCAGGGACTTTGTTCAGTATTTATATCACAATAAGCTGTGAAAATACTCTTGCTTGTCATCTTTTGCTTCACAACAATGTAAAAAAAAATCACAAGAGGCACAACCTGGCCCTTCTCATTTACTTACATTTCTTTGCAACCAATAGAAATTCTTATTCAGGTCCGGATTAACTTAAATTTAACAGTGTTTTAGCAGATGTCTAGATGGAGACTTTATCAATGTGCCCTAAAGGATTTTCCAGACCCTCTTTTAGAGTATATTTTAGGAAGTGGTGAAGAGGGAAGGATAAATTGTCACCTTCCAGGTTCACCATGACCATATCCGCACTAGACTGTTATAGTGCTGTTATTCTGCTTTCAACATCCTATGGAATCCTGGGGTTTGCAGTTTAGGGAGGGGCCTTCTAATATGTTTCAGAACTAAAGAGAAACTCACTTGAGGGTGGGAATAAATTTTATGCTGAGCAAATAGTCTAGGACAATAGAAATGTCATTTGGTGATATAGATACAGATATATATAGATATAGACATATATATTTTTAATGAGAACTACAGCAACAGATACCACAACCTCTCAACACACGTGTCCTATCTGGAAGAACTCCTATAGTCTATTTATTTACTTGTTATTTGACTTTGTCCACCTAGAAGCAGAGCACTGAACATTACAACTGCAAAATTGTAGCAACAGAAACAGAGACTTTATTGGTCTGTGTAACCCTGGAGATGAGGGTTCGATTCCCTGCTCAGCCATGGAAAGCTACTAGATGACCATGGGCACATCACACACTCTCAGCTCCAGAAAACTCCATGATAGGTTCACCTTAGGTTAGCCATAAGTTGGAAACATCCCAAGGACAATCCTTTACGTGAAGTTTTACAAACTGGTCTAAAAATAAGGAAATGCAAGGGAGGACAGAGGGCCTTGAAGTTGCCCATCAAAAGTAATACAGTCAGCCCTCCACATTTGTGGGTTTCACTTTTGCAGATTTGATTATTCAAGGATTATTTGCTGTCATCTCTGTTGCCTCCATATGCCATTTTTAATAGGGACTGCAAGCCTTGTGAGACTGAGAAATGGTCAATGAGGCTCGTAAGTCCCTATTAAAAATGGTGTGGGGCAGCAGTGGAGATGGCAGTAAGCCCTTCCAGCCACCCACTTCTGCCTTGTGAAAGAACTCTGATGACTCAAAGGAATCCACAGTGGGTTGAATATGGTGATCATGCTTTTTTGTGTGTAGAGTTGTTCATAGTTTTTTCACTTTCGGGGGGTCCTGTGCCCCTAACCCTAGCAAATGTGGAGGGATGACTGTACCTGCATGATAGACTAAACAATAGTTGCCCAGGTTATCTGAACACACATTTCCCCCCATGTTAAGATATATTGTATAGTTTACTACGGCCCTTTCCGCACCTTTTCTTTTCCCGGCGCTGGGATGCGGGGATTGCGCGAGCAGCCTCCGACAAGAGGCTCTCATGTCCTGGCTGTTTCAGCTCCACATGAGCCCTGCCTCTTCCTTCTGCAGCGCAGCCTTGGAGTTTCCCAGGCTGCACTGGGGCAGGAAGCATGACTGGCACAGCTCCAGAGGCTCCGCAAGCCAGGTAAGTGCTCGCGGGGCCCGGGAGCAATCCATGATTGTGCACCATTTTCAGCTTCCAGCCGAAAATGAAAAGGTGTGCAATTGGCACCTGCCAGCCCCTGAAGCATCGCACGATTGTGAGTGCGTCGTGCAGATCGCTCCTCGCAATCGCGTAACGTTCCAGGCGCTCTTTCACATGGCAAATGCCATGCAGAAAGGGCCTAGGTGTGCCTCAATGAGATTTACATGATAAGATCTCTCAAACCCACCCAATATTAGAAGGTTGAGATTATGCAATACTTGTGATTGCATTAATTTTACATATCATTGGAGTCAGAACTTTTAGAAAAGGTATTCTGAACATATATTTCTACCAAATGAGGAGCCAGCATTATGGAGTGGTTTCAATGTTGGACTAGGACTCTGAGAGGCCAGGATTCAAATCCCACTTGGCCACAGAAATTCCCTGGGTGACTTTCAGCAAGTCATACACACTCAGCATAAAAGGAAGGCAATGGTAAACCTCCTCAGAATAAATTGTGCCAAGAAAACCCTATGATAGGGTCACTGAGAGTCAAAGATGCCTTGAGGGCACATAACAATAGCAACAAATTTATTCCAAAATTATTGCTTCCACTTTGGGTGGCAGAACTATGCATTTTGGCCAAGAACCTGTTAAGAGCCAGCATAGCACAATGTTCCCAAGGGAATCAAGATGTCAGGAGTCACAACTGTGCCTGCATGTCTTTCTAGGGTCACTATAGTCTGTTTTATAGGGAACTCTTGTGTAAGGAGGTCTCCAAGAGCTCCTTACACAAGCCAATGAGAAGTCCGCCATTTATGTAACAGGCTAGTTACACAAACATAAGCCACTAACAACAGACTTTGTTGGCAAAACCAACACACATTTACGGAGATGTCATGAATGCAAAGGAAGGGAATATTTGCAGGAGGTAACTGATTTTCCTATAAAATGAGCCCTGAGACAGATGTTTCTCAAAGATGTTTACTTCTACTTTTAGAAGCCTATTAAAAATGGTTAGACAGGTATTGGCATGGGAGAACTGGCAACTGGACATTTCCATGTTTTTCCTTCCTTTCTTATACTTTCCGGTTATGAGAGTAAATATGAATGAACATCTGCAACACGCAAAGTATTTCCTATGTCTTTCTTATGTAGTAACATGACAGCCAGAGGCACTCTACTTCTAATATCCAGCCACCTAGAGGAAGAATCACAGTTTTCTTTTTACAACTATTAACCAATTAGTCATTAGTTAACCACTACTATCAATTATATTTCCAGGAAGAATTGCAAAAGCCATCCATCTCGTTTTATTAATGTCAGTCTCAGCAACAGCGGCTGAGTAATAAGCCAATCACTGCTGTTAGGGTTGTTTTTCTGTTAGACGTGGCATTAATTTATACTACTCTGCTCTTCCTTTGTCCTGATTTTTTTTTCTTTTTGACAGTAAAATACCTTGATTATGTCCTCATTGGAAAGGATGTGTGTGCTAAGTGGATAAAAGGGGTGTCGAAATTGTAAATTTGAAAAAGAAGTGTTTCATCTTATTCTTTTCCCCCAAGCAAATGTCAGACAGCTTCTTTATCTTCAAAACACAGAAAATGAGCATCGAGACATGTGAGAGCCACCAATATTCTCAGCTATTTCTGAGTCAGAAAATGGATTGTTTCGGCTACACCCATTGTAGCCTAATGGATGAGTCCTGCCAAGAGCTTTATGGAAAGACGTGCACAGAAAAGGAGTCTGTCTGCAAACATGCACACTGTTTATCCTTGCACCTTTTGAGGGGCTCTGTGTACCAGCTGCTCCTCTTATACATTTTTTTGTCCTTGTTCAAGAAGAAGGAAGGGGAAAGATAATATGTGAAAAGTTTCTCTCTTGTTTTTCTGTCCTTTTCTGTACACTGAAAAAATTGGCCTGTATTCTCTATCAGCTGCTAACCTCTGCCAGCCCCTCCAAACCTGATGAAAACATCGTTCAACCATGTTCCGATTGCCAGCAGAATGGGCCGCCTTCTCCTACTTAGGTGATGCTTGGTAAAGTAGGTTGGGGGGGTACAATTGTGGCCATATTGTCACAATGTGACTGGGTAGTGATCATGCATACGAAACAGTTATGGATGAGTAAATCTAGTCTTCTCTATCACGGGAAGTCATGACTGACTTGAAAAGATAATAATGTTTGGTAAGGTAGAAGGCAGTAGGAACAGAGAAAGACTGCATTTCAGACAGATAGACTGAATCAAGGAAGCCACAGCCCTGAGTCTACAAAACCTGAGGAGGGCTGTTAATGATACGGTGACTCGCACATCTCTCATTTGTTCTGTTGCTGTGTGCCTCTAAGTCATTTCTGACTTATGGCAACCCCAAGGTAAACCCATCACAGGGTTTTCTAGGGCTGAGAGTGTGTGATGTGCCCAAGGCCATCCAGTGGGTTTCCATGGCCATGTGGAGAATAGAACCTTGGTCTCCAGTGTTCAGACCGCTACACCACACTGGCTCTCTCTCTTTCATTCATAGGGTCACTGTTACTCTAAAAGTTGGGGGACCTTGGGATCCACCTGCAATGACAGCATTTCCCTAAAAAAAGGGGAAATTATAGCTCAAAGGAGACCTGCGATAGGAGGGTAACAGCAGGATATTCTTTACCTGTTTATACCAGTACTAACTGGAGAGATTCCCCCAGTTAGAAGTTGAAAGAGGATTTTATTGAAAATTAGGAAACACAGAAGAAATCAGACACTCTCAAGAACCATACAAAGCTATCAGAAAATGAGTCAAGAAAGATTGGATAGAAAGAAATTGGAGGTCAGGTCAAAGGGGAGGAGCTCAAACAGCTCATCTGAGGGTAGCAAGAATGAACAGAGGTCTGGGCATGGCATATTACATCCAAGTACTACAAATTACTGTGTCCAGGGCTCAGGTTTTTATATCCTATACCCTGAAGGGGGTATTTAGGCAATGGCTTTCCCATAAGGTTGAAAAAGGAGTCTGGAATTGGCTGATTATCTTAACTCTAAGTGATAAAACATTCATAGAAGTCCTGACTTCTTTTGGTCAAGTAGTGTGAATAGGGAAGGTCTCCATAGGATATGCTCACAGTAGGGTCCCTGACTGCTTCACCGGGGCAGTTTCGCTTTCTATTGTTTTCAGGAGTGCTTGCAACTTACAATTTTTGAAAGGATTATTCCAAGCCCATCAGCATTGGACTTTCCCACCTAATGCTCTCTGAATTTGTGACCTGATCACACTTGAGATCATCCTGACCCAGCATATGTTTACAGCCACTGCACTTTCAAACACTTAGGTAGAAAAAATGGAATACAGAAATATAGGATGGGGGACACGTGGCTGGATAGCAGTACGTGTGAAAGGGATCTAGGAGTCTTAATAGACCACAAGCTGAACATGAGTCAGCAGTGCCATGCAGCAGCCAAGAAAGCCAATGCAATTCTCGGTTGCATCAATAGCAGTACGGTGTCTAGATCGAGGGAGGTACTGGTACCACTCTACTCTGCTTTGGTTAGACCTCATCTTGAATACTGTGTCCCGTTCTGGGCACCCCAATTCAAGAAGGACATGGTCAAGCTGGAGCAGGTCCAGAGGACGGTGACCAAAATGGTGAGGGGCCTGGAAGCCATGCCCTATGAGGATAGACTTAGAGAGCTGGGTATGTTTAGTCTGCAGAAGAGAAGGTTAAGAGGGGACATGATAGCCATGTTTAAATATATGAAGGGATGCCATGTAGAGGAGGGAGAGGGCTTGTTTTCTGCTGCTCCAGAGACCAGGACAAGGAGCAATGGATTCAAGCTGCAGGAAAGGAGATTCCACCTGAACCTCAGGAAGAACTTCCTGATGGTCAGGGCTGTCCGGCAGTGGAATATGCTGCCTTGGAGTGTGGTGGAGTCTTCTTCTTTGGAGGTTTTTAAGCAGAGGCTGGATGGCCATCTGTCGGGAGTGCTTTGAGGGTGTTCCTGCATGGCAGGGCGTTGGACTGGATGGCCCGTGTGGTCTCTTCCAACTCTACATTTCTATGATTCTATGATTCTGTGTGTTAAACAGCCATGAAATACGTCCAATTATGAAAAAAAGCACATCCTGCAAGGGGGGGGGTATATGGTGCAGTAACATCACCGTAAGTCGAAGTTGACTTGACAGTAGTTAACAACAGAATCTAGCAGGGATTAATAATGTTTCCATCAGATTTGGGGGGAATCAGTCCTGGAAAAGTTCCTTAATTAAGTATACTTAATTAAATATTTGATAGAAAACACAGGCCATTCGTATTATCACTCTGGATCACAAGAAGCAACATATTGATCATTCAGTGGTTTAACAAGTTCTTAGCATGTGGTCCAGATCGAACCTATTTGTTTACTATATATTACATACAGGATGCCTTTGTGAAAAAATTCATGGGTAAAATTACCAGCACTTGATAATACCGGGTAGTCCCGGGTGTCTTGAAGGAGGAGATTGCAAGCAGAGCGTATGATCATTCCGTAGTCCATTCAACAGTCCATAGTCCATTCCATAGACTTAATCATGACTCTGTATGATGTGCTAAAATTAGTGTTGGGATTTGTGTTCAGGCAGTTTTACTAATTCATTTACTAACACATTTTTAAGTTTTAAAAATTCTTTCAAAGAAAAAAATAAAAAATGAACAATTTGCCCACGGTGCTAGTAAATAACGTTTGGGAAATATCAAGTAAACATTATTCATGTACCATAAAGTAGCCTTTATATGTACTACACCCCTGTTGAGGGGTGTGGGTGTGTGTGGGGGGGGTGTGCGTTCTACATGAAATTTTTGAGACCCTTTCACATTACACAATGATACCACTAGGATTCCACTTTAACTGCCAGGGTTCCATTCTTTAGGGAAGAATATTTAGAATTCTCAGTCAGAGAATATTCGTTTCTCACCAAAGTATAAGGTCCTGCTGGCTGAGAATTCCAAATATCTCTCCCTAAACTGCAGATCCCAGGATTCCATAAAATGCTGTCATGGTGGTTAAAGGGGAATTCATAGTGCTACAACTGTGCAGTGTAGAAGAGTCCCTGGTTGATCTGGGGCATGTTTGGAAGAGGGAGTGTCCACAGAACAGCAAACAGCTACAACCATAATTGAAAGGAGATGGCCTCCATAGCAATTAAAGTAAGCCAGGGACAAAGGGGAGTAGTAGTAGAACAAGAAAGAAGCTAGGTGCCTATCATATTACACTATTATAGTGCTATTATTCCACTTTAACTGCCATGACAACATCCTATGGAATTCTAGGATTTGTAGTTTAGGGAGGAGTATTTAGAATTCTCAACCAGAGAGCTCCTTGATGTCAATACACTACAAACCCCAGAATTCTACAGGATGTTTCCATTGCAGTTATAACGTAAAATTAGCACCATAACAATATAGTGTGATAGGATCCTAAGACGTTTTAAAAGAATGAAAATGTGGAAGGACAGAAATTAATTGGGACCGTCTCTCCCAAATGCAGACAATTGAAGGATGTGCACGCAGCCCCAGGCTGTTTTTGTGACCACGCATACACACACACATACATATATACATACACACAAACTGTGTTTCCTCTAGCAAAAAAGAACGAATTGCCATTCCTGGGTGCTTCCTGGAGCAGCAGTTCACTTTTTAAATAGGTTACCTGATCCACATATGTGATTTAACATTTTAAAAATATCAGTTTATCTGCTTTATAAGAAGGCTTTCAGCCACCATCAGTTTAGGGTTCGTTTTGATATCGTTTTTATTTTTCACAGTCTGTAGCTCCCAAAGAGTAACGATGCAGAGGTTGGTCACCCCTGATGAAGGCAATGTGCTGAAATTGCCCACCCATGATAAAGGCAATAGCTGTATTGACAGGGAGTTTGCTTCATATGACTGACTGCCAAATCAAGTACCCTTTAATATCCTCTTTAAGCAGAATGATTGAATTAGGTGTTGCTAAGTACAAGTACCTCCTACCCTCCAACTGTACCAATTTGGCAGGGACAGTCATGATCTACCACCCTACTTTTTCAGCTGCTTTTAAAATGCCCCAGTTTCTCTCTCCTCCTCCCACTTTCCCCCTTGTCCTCCGCTTACTTCAGTTGTTGCAAACTGAGTTCAAAGTACAAAGGTAATTTGCACTCAATTAACTCAGCAAGGAAGAGAAGAGAGAAAAAGTTAGTCTTACCATTCCCTGTAGGCTCAGGTGAAAGCAAACTGCTGCAGCCTTACCTAGGTTGTCTGTTCTTCCTCATTAGTGAGGAACTTTTGCCATCTTGACCACACAATACCTTCCAACATTTTCATCCAAAAGATGAAAACCAGGACACATGTGGCCTGCCTGAGCTTTGGAAACTTCAGCAAAAGGCATTATCTTACTCCCAGCAAACTCACAGTCATTTTAAGTGAGGTTCTTCAGGTACTAAGCATCCAATATGTTAATATTAGCATCCCATATCTACATGTGCTCTGTGAATTTCACAGGGTTTTCTTGGGCAAGGAATTCTCAGAGGTTGTGTTGCCAGCTCCTTCGTCTGAAATATAACCTTCAGCACCAGGTATTCATTGGTAGTCTTCCATCCAAGTACTAAACAGTGCTGGCCCTGCTTAACTCCCAAGATCAGACAGGATCTGGTGCCATTAAAGTATTGAGGCCCTCTTCAATCCTATCTAGCCTACTAATAATACTGCTGCATACACACTAATTTTAGTAGGCCCCTATTTCAGTGCAAGAATTATGAGCAGAAAGGCCTTAGGTATCACTTCCCCTAAAACAGTGTCTTGCTAATAAATGGCCCAGAGGAGTTACCCATGGCCTTCATAAAGTTTAAGGCCATCATAATTATTACTCTTTTATACGTTATATCTATTAAGAGAAACCACTCCCCATTTAAAAATCCACAAAGCAGAGCATGCATGAACACACATAGATTTGTGTGTTCATACTTCAAAACTTCAGGCTATGATATGGGGACTGAGATCTTCTTCCAGTGTGCCAGGAAACAATACCATCTTTGTACCATATTTGTGCCCATTGGCTACAGCTATTTCTTTCTTTCTTGGAAATCTGGTAGAGACCAGCAGCCAATGGCTGGAGACCAGCACCAGTTTATAGACCATCACTTTAAGAGAGTAAGTAAGTTCAAGGGCGTAACTCTTCCCACAGGTTCCCCTTTAGAGACAGAGGAGTCTTCTGTTAAAGTTTTGAACTAGCATTTGTGACATCCTGGTTCTGGTTTCCAATGAATAATAAAACTCACTAGGTGATCTTTGGCCAGTCACTTATTTTCAGCCTGACCAACTTCATGTGATTATAATAAGGATCAAGAAAGGAGACTTGGTTGCTGGTTTTTTTTTTTTCTTTCTTTCTTTATTCATTTTCTTTATTTCATTTATATGAGCGGGACCCCGAGGCAGCTCACGAAAAGAATCAACTAAGAATTTAATACTAAAAAACCTAAATATCATCACGTTAAAGCTACAGCTATATATAGTATAAAATTATTCATAAGCACACAAAAGTTTTAATACATAAATACATATTAATCCCTGCAAGCAATTACTCTTTAAAAGCCTGCTTTGAACAAAAAGGTCCAGGGCAGGGAGAGGGCCAGCCCAATCTCCTGTGGAAGGGAATTCCACTGGGTAAGAGAAGGGGCTGGTGGAGAGTGGAGGAATCCAGAGAAGCATTTGGCTATGTCCCCATAGCCAGACACAGGCCCTTTTTGCACGCAGTTTCGAAGGTGAAAGGGCCCCTTGAGCATCGCGTAAATGGGAGGAGTGGTCCATACGACGCACTCCATTTACGCGACGCTCAAGAGCCTAAAGCAGGCCACGTACGCATTTTTTTATTTTCAGCTCTAAGCCAAAAATGCTGCGCGGTCGCACAATGCTCCCGGGGCCCATGCGCACTTACCTGCCCTGCGGTGCGTCGGACGAGCCGGGCCGGTCGCGCTTCCTCCCCCAGTGCAGCCTACAGCTCTCAGGTTGCGCTGCGGTAGGAAAGGGCGGGGCGGTCACGCAACTGGCAACCAGCTGCGGTAAAGAAGGAGAAACTTCGCACAAAAGGCTGCTCAAGCAACCGCCGCTGCCCACCTCCTTGAAAAGCTAAGGTGCGGAAAGGGCCACAGACTGATGACATCATCTGTTGAGGTCTACCAGGGTCCTTTAGAGATCTCAGTGGATGATATCATAGGTCTCTGTCTGGAATATAGCCAGATGCTTCTATACACTGTGCATAGGACATGTCCCTATGTGTACAGCGCCATAGCCAGGCACTTCTCTCATCCCCAAAGGTCCATCAGCCACTGAATGCCTGTGGGTGGCTGTAGCAACAAAATGGTGACTCAGAGAAGGACTTTGGTCATTTTGGGAAATATTAAAGAATACCAACCTCACATCAACCTCACAAAAAGGCGTATATAGGCCTACAGTGATTTACACCTATGTATGAGAACCAGTGTGGTGTAGCAGTTTGAGTGTTGAATTATGACTCCACTTGGCCATGGAAACACATTGGGTAACCTTGGGTGCCTCACACACTCTCAGCCCTAGAAAAAAACCATGATAAGTTCACCTTAGTGTCTCCATAAATCAGAAACAACTTGAAGGCACACAACAACGTCACTAACAGGATGCCAACCAATGAAATCAAATTTTAATTTTCGGCAGCACTGCTCACCCTCCAATTTGTCTCCCCATCTGAAAACTCAGAGGAGCGTAGCAATTCCTTGGAACTTTAGCTGCTGCCCTGAGTCCTAGCAACCCTAATGTTACATGTTTGCATGTTCTACTGCGGACAAGTCTAGTACTTGTCCATCATATTTCTTTGTACAAGACCTGAAATGTTCAAAGGGAAACACATCTTTATAGATGCATGGGGACATGCAGTAGACATGACATGCACTAGGACATCATTTCGCACTAAAGTTCACTTCCACGCATTGCTGAATGTTTACACAGTTCCTCCTTCAAAGACTGTATGAGTGTTTATTACAAGCCATGCAGTGGGAAGCAGCAAATTCATCTGCTATATGAAGTGCAAAGCTGCTGTAAAGGAGACAATACACAGGCAGCTCTCAAATCTCCAGAAGTTTAGTCAGAAATAAAAGTGTACCATTTGTTTTCATTTCTTGCTGTGAACAGATAATGCAAAACAATGTTGTTTTGTTGTAAAGCTGCTGAGTCTTGTGCTTGAAATGTTCTTGTGCATTATTTCTACTGACATACAGTTCTGCTTCCTTAACAGGCCCTCTTCTGCCCCCCACCCCTCTTTATGCTTTCCTTTACTGATACTTGTCTGAAAGAGAGTCTTTTATACTCTAGCAGCACAATACTGGTTACACCAAGCCATGGTACATTTCTGATTATATTCCATTTTTTAAAAGAAAAATACTGCCGTTTTGGAGCTGTGAATCATTTGTTACATCTCAGTGTCTCTCAAATGTTCTTTCATGGAGAGATCCAGTGAAGTAAGTGACAGAAACTCAGCTGTTCTTTCTTTTCTCAAAGTGTCTAATCTGTCCAAGGAGAGATGAGTCAGTAAAGGAGGAACATGCTGAGAAGTAAGTTTGAGTTATTCACAGTACCATCAAGCCAGCATTGCTTAATAGTAAAGATGGACAAATCTGTCAGTCTTGCTTCATCCTGTGTTTGCATTTTTTTTTCCTCCTTAAATCTCAAAGTCTTTCCATTCTGTTTATGGAGAAATTTGCAAATCATAATAAGGCCTTCAAAAAAAAAAATCAATCAAAATTCTACCCCATCTAGGGATGCCAGATTGCATCTGGGATGGGGCTCCTATAACTTTAATCTTCAACAGATCTTGGAGCAGGATGAGGTAGTGTAAAGTCCCACCAAGTGAGATGTTGCTTCCTGTCCTCCCCTACCTTCCAAACTCCAATGTTCACTCACAGCCATCTCCTCCAACACAGCTATTACTTTATTGTGTGCATCTGGCAAAAACAATTAAGCCAGGTGCCACTTCCCCGCCCTCGTATTCCGCTCTTCAATGGTGAGGGAATAGCTGTTTGGGGAGGGGACACTACTGACTAAAAGTCAAGGTATGGATGGAGTGGGAACACAGGTACGTTCCTACTGCATTATGGTATCCTTCCCTGCTCCAAGATCTGTTAAGGATAAGTTACAAGAACCCAATCCCAGATCTTGGGAACCCTACTCCCATTGGCACTGGAGCCATCTGCATTGGTACAATTATGAGAATGGAGGACACTTTCTTGTACATGTTTACCATGTCAAAAAACAGATGTGGAAAACCTATTTCCACATCAAAATATAAGTGAGCATGGGGAAATCCAGACTTTTAAGAACTCTGTACCTGGATTGTACAGAACAAATACATGGATAATGCTGTGAGCTGTTCTGCTGGCAAATACTGGGAGAATCGATGTATTTGTGCCAGGCCATGACTTAAAAGGCTACCCCTCCTATAAGACAAGGAAACTGTCTCAAGTAGCAGATTAAACCTTGTGATCATCATAGCAATAGCAATAGCATGTACATTTCTATACAGCTTTATAGTGCCAGGCACTCTCTATGCAGTTTACAATGTGTTAGCTAATTTCCTCCAACAAGCTGGGTACTCATTTTACCGACCTACCGAAGGATGGAAGGCTGAGTCAACCTGAAGCCCTGCAGAATCAAACTCACAACATTGTGGTGGCAGTACCGGCATTTAACCACTGCACCACCAGGGCTCATCCCACTGGAAGAGCCCTTGCAACCCAAGAGTGCTTTGCTGGCTGAAATGGCCACCCAAACCCCAAATCCCTGGGTCTGAAGGATCTTCACAGGCTGACTTTATTGGCTGGATGCCTTGGGATTTTGTCCATGCCATATCAGTACAACTGTTCTCCCAGCACAGCCTTCCTATAATGCCTGGCTCTGATGAATGACCCCATTATATCCAGGCACTTCAGCCTGGCTAGGTCTCTGCAGAGAAGCATCAGCCCTTTAAGGTGGGTGACATACTTTCCACAGAGCACAACCACCCTCTGTTTTACTCTCAGAGCAAGATGAAGGATGACCAGACACAATAATAAAGAGGGCAATAGACTTTCTCCCACTTTGGATGGTAGGAGAACTAAGCTACTGTTGACCAGTGCTACAACAAAGCAAGACCACCAATAATGGATGTGTTGTACTAGCAAAACATAAGAAAAAATCCATGGTAGGATGAAGGCAGTGCTGGAAACAGTTTGCTCACATGACATATTAGATGTTCAAAACATCAGCATCTAATCAAGCACTCTAGCCCAAGAGCAGAAGGATCACCTATTCAACAACATCCATATAGTAAATCCACCTATTTTTATGAAGAATCAGGTATATTCCAAGCAGAGTTCTAAGAAAATTGTTTCCAGATAACACATTAGATGGATCCTATCCTAATGCTACAGGTGAAGGCAAAATAAATGAAACAGGCTTATCTCTAAGACACAGAATCCAGTCAAAGTTAAGCTTCTTTTTAAAAAAAATCTCATTTTGAATAGAAAATTAAGAAAGTACTTGGATTGTCCACAGTGGAATCAATGGGGCTTCTAATCACATGGTATTTTTTGCAATGTATGGAAGAACAAATCAGTAAAATAAAAAAATAAAAACTGCACCACAGTTTAACTTAGAACAATTAATTATTAAGAGCCAACTGAAAAGACTATGAATCTACAACTAAGCTTGCAAAACTGATTAGTGTGGTAGATATATTGTGTATGGTTCATACTCATTTTTTTTCATGCTGGAGAGGCACCTTTTCACCTTCTTGTAACTTCACTGATTGGTCATTTTCATCAGGTAATAATGATGAACCAGGATGTATAGTCCTAGGACTCCTACGACTGGGCCATGAATTTTCCTCCCCTGTTCACTTCATACCTTTGTCAGCTAAATTCTAATTACCTGAGGACAAATAATAACACCCGACACACTCCACAAATATGCAAACGTGGCTTCCACGGGCAGGCTGCCATCCTTGTAATGTTATTAATAATGAAGATATCCCCCCCATTGTTATCAGGGGACTGTATGTCTGATAAGGCTAAAGTGAATTACAGTGTGTACCCGATATTCATGCTGAGTAAACAGAATGAGCAGAGATGGTAAAGATTTCAGCTCAAACAATGACACGAGCTCAAACTTGTAAAAATTGGAATAATAAAGCTCTATTTGCTTTACAGATAAATCAATCTGAGGGGGGAAATATGTGCTGTTCTCAGGAGCTGAACGGATGGGAGAGAAAATTAGACAAGGTGCTAGGCTTTTTTAAAAAAAAAAAAACAACTCTACCTTCTTTTCCATAGAGGGATGGAAACCTTCCACACTTTATTGCAAAGGTCACTGCCACTATGCATTGGACAATACCAAATTGCTGTGAGGACAAATGTGATGACCATTTAAAGTAGGAGGATCTGATCATGCAGAAAACTTAGTTACTCCCTGATGGGCCACAGAGTTGAGGCTCATTGACCAGGGATTAATTTGTGCTAGGTCTAATTGCTGGAGCTCATTTATAGACTAACCCAATTTGATCATAATCTCTCTAGACGGCCTTGGAAAGTCTCTGCTTCAGCATCCGTTCCTTATCAGTACAATGGGTCTAACTGGGATCTTCCTCACCGGGTTGCAGTAGAGACAAGCAAGACAGAGATCGGTGCAGCATATTACCGCAAGTACATAAATGACTAGTAATGCAGTGAATATGGTACCTCAGAGCTAACTTAACTACAGAAGAAAATCTATTCCTTACATTAGGGATGGGCAAAATATGGTCCACGGGCTGCAACCAGCTCCCAAGGTCATTTCTGTCACCGCAGGTATCCACAGAGCACTCAAAGTATATCCCATTCCAATTTTTAAAAAACCTTGAAAAGCCATTTTTCCACTTCTAGAAAGACCTTGGCTTTTGTTTGAAGACAGGAAAGAGATTCTCTGTTAAACATTGTGAAAACTGTGGTTTGGAAGCAAGAGATTTAGTCCTTTGAGCCAATCACAATCCTGATTGGGATTTCTCCCTAGGCCATTTCACTACATAATTATAGCACTTTGATACTACTTTAATTATCATGGCTACATCCCACAGAATCCTGGAGTTTACAGATTAGTGAGGTACTAGACCTCTCTAGATGAGAATTCTAAACTGCAATTCCCACAATTCCATGAAAGTTAAAGGAGAATCATAGAATCATAGTGCCAGGACTGTGCAGTGTGAAAGCACCCCAGATGTTCCCTGTTCAGAAATAGTTGTAGCTGCTGTACTTGATAAAGCTGGTACTAAATGCTTTTTGCTGCTGAAGCCATTTGAGCCTCTAGTGGCAAAGATGAGACCAAGGACATTTCCAAACTACATATCTGTCCCTATAGAGGAAACACAATACCCCTATAGAGGGAATGCAATGCCATCCAAAATGGACAGATTATCTATCTCTGAAACCCAGAAACCATCTACTCACATAGCCCTGGTGGCACAGTGGTTAAATGCTGGTACTGCAGCCATAAAGTTGTGAGTTCGATCCTGCCTGGCTCCAGGTTGACTCAGCCTTCCCTCCTTCTGCAGGTCGATAAAATGAGTACCTAGCTTGTTGGGGGCAATTAGCTAACACATTGTAAACTGCTTAGAGAGCACTTAGCTGATAAGTGGTATAGAAATACACATGCTATTGCTATTGCTATGTAAGATTAAATCTCAGCTGATCAGCTGTCATGTAGTTCAACATTGCCTCCAGGCACAAGTCCAGATTGTCCACCACTCTGTCTTACAGACATGCAACATAAAAGTGGAACTGAGCGGAGTATCATCTGCATTTTGATGACACCCAACCCCAAAATCCCTGATTACCAGCCCCAACAGCTGTTACAGATGTTTAAAATCACTGGGGACAAAATTGTGCTTAAGACGCAATGGCCACCACCAGGCAGAAATAAAGTCCCCACTGCCTTTCACTGGAGTTGACACTGCAAGTGTGAACAGAACCATTGTAATAAATGCCCACTATTCTAACCTCACAAACCAGTCCAGGAAAAAAGAATCATCAATGGTATCAAAAAGCACTGAGCAACAAACTTTCACTCCCTCAGTCACTATCCCTTCAAGATGAAGGTTCTGGTTCAGTTACAAAACCAGGCCTAAGCTGAAACTGAAATAGGTCCAGATCGGGAATAGGAATTGTGTGGCCATCTAGATGTCAGCCATCTAACTAACAGCATTCCTTACCATTGGCTGTGCTGGCTAGGATGATAATTACAGTCCAAAAACATCTAGAGGGCCTCAGTTTTTTTTTTTCCTGTAGCCTAGATTATTAATTTCCTCCAAGAGGCTCTGAAGCTGTGCTAGCCCCACCTTCTCAAGGACCTTGGCCAAAAAGTGATCATTGATAACAGGCTGGTAGTTGTTATAAGCACTCAGTCCAGGAAGGACATTTTTAGGCATAGTCACAGAATTGCCTACATAAAGATCTACTGTCATCCAAAACCTACCCAGTCAACCCCTTGGAACTAGATATAATAAGTCAAGATAGACATGAGTTAAGATGACATTGTTGGTCTCATTGCTGAAAGTTTCTTGTCCTCATCCTCAGGCTCCACCAAGTAAAACTGCTACCACAAAACCAAGATAAAATCATGCACTGGACTCCTCGTCAGGACTTAACCATGATCACTAAAGCATTATTGAGACAATAACAATTTATTAGAAGAAAAACAACTGCATAAGGGTGAGCTACCTGAAATGTCATGACTAGCTGGGACCTACTTTCCAGAACAAAGGAGGTACCTTTACTCATGAATCTTGTGCTCCTTATCTTATACAAAGACCTGTAAATTAGATGGTTATGATGATTGTTCCCATACTCCAGATGGAGAACAGGCTAAGAGACAGTGAATTATCTGAGGAAGAATCCAAAAGACTATATGGCCATTTTTGCACTAAACTGTTATAGCGCTATTATTCTACTTTCAACATCCTACGGAATCCTGGGGTTTGCAGTTTAGGGAGGGGCAAAGCCAAAGAGGCAAAGGCCCCTCCCTAAACTGCAAACCCCAGGATTCCGTAGGATGTTGAAAGTAGAATAATAGCATTATTATAGTCTAGTGCAGAAATGGTTCATGTGTGAAGGGAGATTCAAGCTAGGGACTTTTCAGGTTATAGCTCAGTCTCCTAGCACTGAATCACCCCAGTTCTGATTCCATTGCAAGGCTCTTCCACTGCCTAGTAATTTGCTGTGCTCTTTGGAATTGTCTCCAGCTGTTGTTGGATAATCCTATAGTCAGCATTTTAAAAATATATGAATTAAAGTTATTCCATACACACATCATGAAGTTTTAATGGTTGAATAAATAGAGTATTTTCATTATATCTGCCAGTCCTTGACATTTATTTGAACCAGTAATGAATTTAGTCTTTTTTCTTCTTCATATATATATATATATATATGTATGTATGTATGTATGTAAACATGGATATAATTTTCAGATGATTATGGCAGAGTCCTAAACTCCTAAAATGCTAACAACACAGAGGGAAAAAATAAATAGACATAGCAATCTATATTAAAAGCCAGTGGATAATTGATTGCTTGATTATAGCCATTTGTGAAGACATTTGGATGAATTAATCGAGGAGTCGAAGTAAATCAGGCTCATCATGTTGCCATTATTCAAGTGAAGTCTCTGGTATTTACCAAATGAATGGTCTGAATTAGATTCTTGTGATTAAATACTCAAGCTTCAATAGTATGCTAAGGAGGCTTTCTGTTCGTATTGCATTCTCCTGAGTGATTGAATGGTCAAAAAGGGAGGGCATTGTCTTTGGAACAATTCATTACACCAGTGTTTTCCAAATAATTTACCTAGTTTGGCAAATCTCCGGGATCATAGGCAAAGGTTCTTTCACAGTGCAAGCTGCCTCATGTAGGAATATGGCAATTATTGAACCTGGGAACTTCCGTATGCAAAGCATATTTTCTACCACTATATTAGAGTCCCACCTCTACTGACTCTTTCTGCTGAGAGGTCCACAACAGAAGTTCCTGGATAATGCATAGGGTTTGAAGCTGAGTTTCACAGTATGGGCAGCATCAGGCAAATTATATGTCACCTTACATAAACTGAAAGTGCATCCTTGAACCACAGCTTGGAGAAAATTGCATTTTTCAACTACAATGTCCAGACACTCCCAGCTGGCATGGTTAATATTTATGCTGAGTGGGGGGATTCTGGGAGCTGTAGTCCAAAAAAGTAGCTTTTCAAAGTTCTACCTAGAACATGCCCAATGTGATCTTACATAACAGGAGAAGAGAAGTGATAGTAAACTACTGCTTAAGTCTTTGAGAAGATTATGGCAGTTTCTGTCTTTGAGGCCCCTCCCTAAACTGCAAACCCTAGGATTCCACAGGATGTTGAAAGTGGGATATAGCGCTATAACAATCTAGTGCAGAAATGGCCTAAGCTGGTGTTCTGACTGAGAGACTCCAAAGACATCCCTATTTTCATTTGTGAAAGGTCAGAGCCCCCTTTATCCAACATGGTGTCTGCTGGCTTACTGGGGGACCAAATCTTTCAGTCCTTTTTTCCCCCTTTCTGACCCCATGCATGCATCACCAATGTGTAATGCTGAGAATGTGTGATAATGTTTATATGCTTTTGGAACTATTGATTAGTGCCTCATGTCATTATTTGTCTGCTTTTGGGCAGAAAAAAAATTCCATAAACATGCACACATACACACGCACTTAGTAATTAATCATAATTGAATGACTTGTCCATCAGCCTTCAAAATTTTACAACATATACAACAAAAAGCATCAGGTTGATGTAGCTCGGGGCCAATAATTGGAATAATGTTTTATGTTGGCAACTTCACAAAGATCAATATCCTGTATGACAGATGGATGGTTTCAAAAGTCAGCTGTCCCAGCCTTTAGTCTGTGAGAAATGAAAGATGTGTCAGCTTCTTCAAAATAAAACCAAAAAAGGCCATTAATTTGGGAACTCATCTAACAGGTGTTTCTGAGACATGAAAGAAGGATTTGTGATCTTCCTCTGGAACAGCATTTAACACACAGGAGGGAATCTCACCCTCCACTTGCTTCTCACCTCGTAAGCTTCAGTTGAAATTGGGAAGGCGTTTTCATTCCCACAGACTAAATTGAAGCCTGAATGACCGGAGCATTTTCATTTCACTTCCACTGACCACATTTCACTTGTGAAACACTGGCTGTTATTATGAAGGATAAGGCAGTGAACCTGTTTTTGACAATTTCCAGGTACTGTAAACAACGAATAATGCCCAATAACCTGTTATACATTTTCTCACAGATAGTTACTTTTTCAAAGAGCATTTACTTCTTATGTTAATTTGAATTTGAATTTATTAACATAGAGTATTAAAAGTTTCATTTATTTTCTAACTCATTTGTTAAAATTATTCTTTGAACACTGATTCAGGACTAGTTCATTCCTTCAAATAAAAATGGTTTTAATTCTATGGGTAATTTAATCATATTTCAACACCTTTTTAAAAATTTTTAAGCTGTTTTCAGTCCCAGTTATTAGAAAAAAGCAAGATATAAATGAATAATGAATTATTATTATTATTATTATTATTATTTTACCACCACTACTGTGCTTGTTCCATTTTGGCCTCCCACTGATTCCAGTGCGAGACCTAGCCAGTCTTAGACTACCTCTGATTTCAGTGTTTTCAAGCAGATACCTTCCTGCTTTGAAGAGAGATCAGATTTCAATTGTCCAGGGAAAGGGTCTCCATTTCATAGGTCCTTTCCACATGACAACTGCATCCTGGCATGGGGACAGGAAAGCAGCAGGACTGCAACAACGCTTTTGCATGACATCATCACAGTCCCACCCTTCTCCCGACGCCAGCCAGTGCAATTGCATGGTAAATCATTGATGGAGTTTCTTCATCAATGACCTTCCAATTGTTTGATGCTCCCATCCTTCCCAGACATGCAGAAGGGCAGGAAGCATGATCGAGGCGCTTCCTGCCCCAGCACGGCATGGGAAAGAGCCTGGCTGTACTGCGGAAGACAGGCACATGTTGGTCATGCTCCCTTCTGTATCGGGTGCAGAGGGGAGTGTTCCCGTCACACTCCCTTCCCACCAAAGGTGCTGCCGGGATCATGACCAGAAGACAATGGGATAAGGTAACGTGCAGAAATGGCCATAGTCACATTTAAAAGGCACACATCATACAACCTTCCCATTTCTTTTGCTGAGAGATTCTGTGCTCCCCAAATAGTGATGGGGAACTGCCTAGAAATCTTTTTGTTCTTGCCCACCAGGAAGAATGCTGAAGGAATTATTCATTCCAGTTTGTAAGGATGAAAAACAGAGAAATTCACATCCCATTTACATTCCCAGGTCATGCCACACTATTTTTACCTGATGGCCTGATTTGGCTCATACTGTGGGAAATTTTGTGGATTTTTTTAATATTTTACAGTAGATGAGCAATCTATGAACATTCACATCCTCAAAACCAGGAGACAAATCTTATACTCTTCTACTATGTCATCCAGAATATAGAATCCAATTCATGCTCTACAATTCATGGGCCTTAAAGTGAGTGAAGAATCTAATCACAAAAGCAATTCAGTTTAGCTAGCTTGGTTTCTGGGATCCAAAGAGTGTGAAAGCTGGACAATGAAGAAAGATGACAGGAAGAAAAATCAGGCATTTTTTTTAAACATGGTGCTGGAGGAGAGTTCTACATACACCTTGAAATGCTTAAATAGACAAATGAAGAGCTCCTTGAGCAAACCAGGCCTGAACTGTCACTTAGAAACCCCAAGATGACTAAGCTACAGTTATATTGTACTTTGGACATATCATGAGATGATGTGACTCACTAGAAAAATTGCTTGGTAAAATGTAAGGCAGTAGAAGAAGAGGAAGACAGCAGTACAGGGGGATTGATTCAATCAAGAAAGCTACAGCCTTGAGTTTGCAAGACCTGAGAAGTGCAGTCCCTCATTCATAGGATTGAAGTAAAGTTGATGTGATGTGATGGCAAATAACCAAAAATCCAGCTCATTTCCTTCCACTGAAGAAGCAGCTGACATCAGTACTGGTATTTAGGGAGGAACCATTATTCAGTGTAGAAGTGCCAAAAGTCTATCTAGCCAGGAAGCCAAAAAGGACGGCATTCGGACATGTGCTTAATTAACTTCAAAGCCCATAAAATGTCTACAAACACATGCAATTCATAGAGCACCTTGCTAGACAAGAAAAAGATTGGCTCATGACGTTCCACTGCCTGAAGCAGAAAACAAATGATGCCTACTGAAGTTAAGGTACACAATATCTAAAGTCAGCCAAGTCCTACGTCAGGACCATGAATCATGCATCCTAGCAGGTGTTGTTGGACTGCAGCTCTCAGCAGCTCTATCCAGCATAAGCAATAGTGAGGAATGGTAGGACTAATAGTCCAATACCAGGACAATTTCCCACCTCTGGTCTAAAACTAGTGTCAGTTTCAACTGAAGTAGACCAACTAAATCAATGAGAACTTGATAAGTCAACATTTAGATAAGTTCCATTGATTCACTGGATCTACACTAGTTGGGACTAATGATTCAACTTAAGTACAAGCTGCTTTGGAACTTAAAGGAATAAATTCCACCAGCATCTTACCCCACTCCCCAACATTAAAAATACAGTAAGAACAAAGTAAATACCTAACAGTAAGCTATATGTCATGAAAGAGAATGTGACACCTGAAAATGTTGTTTCAGACTGCTTTATATGAGGAACTATAATAAAAAAGACCACCACCTATATTTGACATAGTGGGGAAGTCATGAGTAAAACTGCAGTTTTGGCTTGGGTCATGGAGCTGAGCAAAAACGTCTTTGAAGATCGACCTTCCTTCCTTCCTTCCTTCCTTCCTTCTTGGATAAAGGAGTCCGTAATTACACATAAACACAACATGGAAATGATACTAGCTTTGCAGAGGAAGCAAAATGATGGTCAGACTGCCAACACCATTACTGCAGCAACCAAAACAAAGGTAAGTGTGTATGAAAAGTTGTGCTACCACCATTACCAGTGGTGAACAAAAAATCCAGAAAATTGGTGAAGAATTCCTCCTCACTGTGGAGAAATTCAGTGAAACAACCACTCCACCATTTTCTCTACTGACAAATAGGAATTCCCTTCCAGTAGAGATTTGGTTGTCCCCCACAAAAGCCATATGAAGATAGTTAGGATCCTAGGCAATTCCAAATTCCAAAAATATGACCCTCTTTCTGTACATGTGGGACCTATTATAGGAAATAGAAATTAAATACACAGACACATCTACAAAGTACAATGGACAGCAGCACAAAAATCTTTATGATTAAGCCCATTTTCAAACCTGTCACATCAGTGAAACTGGCAGCCTGATCCACTGCATTTTTACCCAAGTAACGAGGGAAAAACCTGTGATAGATTCATCTTAGGATCATCGTAAGTGGGAAACAACTTGAAGGCACACAGCAACAGGGGGGGAAATGACAGAAACATCAGGAAGTGACTCTGAAGGGAAAGAAAGAAAACTACAATCTGCTCTCTACATTTGCAGGTTTCACTTTTGCAGATTTGATTATTCACAGATTATTTACAACTGCCTCCACTGCTGCCCTATACCATTGCAAACGGGGACTGCAAGCCTCACGAGACTAAGGCCCTTTCCACACAAGGCTGGTGAATCGGATCATGCCGTTTCTTACCGGATTTTCTGGGCTTATTTCCTTCCGCACACCTATTGGAAAATTCCGATCCCCCTGTACTGCTGTCTTCCTCTTCTTCTACTGCCTTACATTTTACCAAGCAATTTTTCGGAGGAATGCAAGTTCATGAATCCATACTGCCTCCGCCGTGGCCACTCCCACTACTCCCCTCACCCCACCCCATAGGCTGTGATTGGCCTTTTTTTTTTTTGCATGGTTTAGTACATCATTGCATAAGTCCATACTATCCCCTGGCCCCTCCCATGAGCCCTCCCCTGACCACCAATTCTCATTGGTGTGAATGTACATGTCTACACCACTATGAAAGTACGAATCAGATCGATCTGGAAAATTGGAAAACTGATTTCTTCCAGTTTTCAAATAGTGCGCTTTACCACCACATGGGAGCGCATTTAGTTGGAATTACATGCGGAACGAAGGTAAATAAACCGAACCTAGTCCGCTCCAACGTGCAGAATACCTCCGTGGCAAGACACATTAGCCCACCTTAATAACCACATGCAGAAAGGGCCTGAGAGACTGTGAACAAGGGCAGCAATGGAAGCAGTAGCAAGCCCCACCAGCGATACATTTCTGCCTTGCGAAGGAACCCTGGTGTCTCAAAGGCATCGACAGTGGTTTGAATACACAGACCATACTTTTTGTGTGTTAAATATGGTTTGGGGGCGCCTAGAGTTATTCATGTTTTTTTTACTTTTGTGGGGGTCCTGCACCCCTAACCCGAACAAATGTGGAGAGATGATTGTAGATCTTTTCCCTTCAGCACTAAGCCTCTTAGCAGGGAAGAGCCTGGAGCAACTGAACCAATTGAACTACTCATAATCCAGCCCTGGCCCCACGTCCACTCTCCAACTGTCCTAATTTGGAAGAGAGAGTCTCAGTTGATCCTCTGTCATCCCCCTTTTTCCTCAGCTTACTTCACTTGCTACAAACTGTATTCAAAGTGCAACAGTAGTTTCCATTCAGTTAACTCAGCAGGGGGAAGATAGAAAAGGAGGAGCTGAATCTTGCCCTTCCCAGTGGGCTTGGGCAAAAGCAAAGTGCTGCAGCCTCTCCTAGCTTGTCTGTTTTCCTCATTAGTAATTTTTGCCATCTTGATCAATTCTGATGTTGCTTGGCCACATGTGTCCAAATTTTCATCTGTGGAATGTTGGAAGTATGCCCACACTGTTATCATTCAAGTGCTATCAATTCACATTTATGGACTATCAGAGTGTAAACACATGTTATACTTGTTCTGTGCTTTTATTGTTTATTGTTGGTTTCATTAGTCTTTATTAAATAGCTTGAAATTTCTGATTTTATCATTGTGATTTTAAATATGTTTTTGGAAATATTTCACTCTCTTGGGTTCCTGTGAGGAAGGGCAGGATGTGAATGAGATCAAATGATGAATGGATGGATGAAAGCACGTATGCATTCTGGAGAACACTAAGTGCCCAAGGGGATCCAATTGCATGATTCAGAATTTCAAAGTCTAAATGACACTAACCAAGTCCATAGATCAAGACTGCCAACCAACCAGGTACAAGCGTTTGGTAAAATCCAGTACTGAGTTTAAATTTGTTGGCCCCTACAAACTGATACACAGAATCAGGAAGCTGAATCACCTCTGCTGAAAAGGATGCCAACAGAAAGTGTAAGATGAGCAGATGAAGCAAGATGCCAAAATGACAGAAACGTTTAAAGTCTGCCTCCTGTTCTAAAAAGGCCGTTTGCCTGCAAAAGAAGGGTACTACTGTAATAAAATCAGTAAACATCATCATAATGAAACAGCAGCCATTCAAAAGCTAGAGGAAAAATCTCAATAATACAGAAGCAGGAAATCTTGCTTTAGCTGTTTATATTAAAGAAATACAGGAACAGAGGAAATTCAAGTTACAGTTTAAATCAGTAAGTATGTTCTTCCGTTCTGTTAAGCTATTGTTGAGAACATAAGTCCCCTGCTGGATCAGTGGCAGACCTTGGAGTGTGTGGAGGGGGGTGGGGGGGCTATGGCAGGAGGGACGTGGCCACTGTGTGTGGGGGCCAGGGCACGGGGGGGGGAGGCACGGCCGGGGCACGGCGGGGGGGGAGGCACGGCCGGGGCACGGCGGGGGGGGAGGCACGGCCGGGGCACGGCGGGGGGGGAGGCACGGCCGGGGCACGGCGGGGGGGGAGGCACGGCCGGGGCACGGCGGGGGGGGAGGCACGGCCGGGGCACGGCGGGGGGGGAGGCACGGCCGGGGCACGGCGGGGGGGGAGGCACGGCCGGGGCACGGCGGGGGGGGAGGCACGGCCGGGGCACGGCGGGGGGGGAGGCACGGCCGGGGCACGGCGGGGGGGGAGGCACGGCCGGGGCACGGCGGGGGGGGAGGCACGGCCGGGGCACGGCGGGGGGGGAGGCACGGCCGGGGCACGGCGGGGGGGGAGGCACGGCCGGGGCACGGCGGGGGGGGGAGGCACGGCCGGGGCACGGCGGGGGGGGGAGGCACGGCCGGGGCACGGCGGGGGGGGAGGCACGGCCGGGGCACGGCGGGGGGGGAGGCACGGCCGGGGCACGGCGGGGGGGGAGGCACGGCCGGGGCACGGCGGGGGGGGAGGCACGGCCGGGGCACGGCGGGGGGGGAGGCACGGCCGGGGCAAATCACATCCCTACACAACTGTGCTGGATCAAACTGAAGACCTATCTGGTCCACCAGTCCATCCATAGTGGCCAAGCAGGTACAGATGGAAAGCCCACAAGCAAGACATGACTACAGGATCATCCTCCCACCCATATTCCTTCCTGTGATACTAGAGGTGTTGTTGTTGTTTATGAATATTCCACTTTACCTCCAAAACAAGGCAGCTTTCCATAACTGATACAACAATTATAGAGGACAATTTATAAAGAAAGAAGTAAAAACAAAAAATTGTTAAAATGTGTTTAAACTACTGTATCTATGGCATTAAAACCACTTTAAACAAGTCCATGAAAAAGTCATATACAGCTGTCAGAACTAGAAGCCACTGACATCCTTATCTTCCCTGGATTTGTCTAATTCCTATTTAATATTGTGCAAGTTGATGGTACTCATTATATTGTTTGATAGAAAATCCCATATATTAACTATATATTATGTGAAGACCTGCTTCCTTTATTTAAAAAATATTTCCTATCATGCTACCAAGATCAGCAACATTATCAAGGTGGATCAGCAAAATTTGGTCTCTGTTCCCAGCAGCTCCAGTTTTTAAAAAGTATGTCAGGTAGCAAACCTATAGCAAAGCTCTGCCTCAGACCTTGAAGTCATTGCCAGTCAGCATACACGCCAGATTAGGTGAAACAATAGTCAAATATACTTGTTAGAAGAGCTGTAGAGATTTTGTCTGCCTGCCTAAATAAACAAGAACAAGATGGTGGTCCACTAATATGACCCGGAAGCTGATGGAACTAGCAGTTATAGCTTATTTCAATACTGATGATGATACAGCATCCTCCGCTTCAATGGAGGACAGCAAACTAGCTTAAAGCCATTACCCCAAAACATGGGTGACTCCAAGGTTCACCCACTATGTCAGTGCCTCCATGGAACAGTAGGGGCTATTAGCTCAAAGTGGAGGCCTGTGAAAGCAGGGTAACCTAGCAGGAGTTTTTATACCTGTGTATACCGGTACTAATGAAAGAATATTTGTTTTATTGATGAAATTAACAGTCACACACACACAAGCATTCTCACGATCATACAAGGCTAACTGGAAGAAAGGGAAGAAAAATTGGATAGCAAAAAGTTAGGGCAACATGGGTGATATTTATATATCCAGAGATAAGAGACAAAGTGATGTGGCCCAGATTAAGAGTCCAAAGGTCATACAAGAACAGGAATTGGAATGGCAGAGTGACAACCAATGTACCACTGTATACATAGTACAAGTTGTTTGACTAGGAGTCTGGGTTTAAATACTCTATTTCCACTCTGTCAGGGTCAGAGACCCGGGCGGCAAGACAGCCCGGAGAAGGGAGTGGGAGACCTAGCAGAGTCCTGCTGGGAGGAGTCAAGGAAGCACTTACTCAAAGGAAGTCCATTTACCTAAGCCAGAGCAACAAGCAAAAGCCATAGTCAGAGTTCCAAAAGCCAGAGGTCTGGAGCCAAGAGATCAATCCAAGGTATCAGGAGCCAGGTGCTGGAAGCAAGGAACAGGCAAAGAGAAGGCTTGTAGTAGAAAGTTTGCCACAAGCAAAGGAAAGCTTCCAGACAGGTAGTTATATAGCCCAAGACACAGGTGTGGCTAGTCACTGCTTCTTGAACTTAATCAAGGAAGCCTCCCTTTGCTCAGCTCTCTTGAGTCTCTGCCTTGTTTGTGGGCTGATTGACACAGGCTCCAAAGCATCTTCAGAATTGGATCCCTGTTGCCCTAAAGGAGCAGGTAGAGGAACGTCCAAGCCTGCTCGGTCCATGGCAGCAGGGGGAGCTCTTGAGCTGCAGGACTCATCTCCAGCCAGAGCCACAGGGACCAACAGCTGCTGCTCGTCATCTCCACCCTGAACAACAGGGACCAACAGCTGCTGCTCAGCAGCAGCAGCTCTGACAGGGGTTTCAGTTATCACACACTCTGAGGGAGAAGATGTTAAGGGCATTCTGGCAGAGTAGACAATAGGGTCTGGAACAAGCTAATGGCCTTAGCATTAGGTGACAAGGGACTGATGGGAATTGTAATAGTTCCTTAATGGTGCGACAGGTGAGGGGACAAATGGGGAGTCTTGGTGGACAAAGGAAAAGGGTTGAAGACAATCAGTTGTTCTGTGGAGGCAGTTTTAGGTGGTATTGTTTCTAAAGGTCAAGTCATTGGGGGACATTTGCAAGTCCATTATCACCAGAGTTTCCTGACTATGACCTACCCATGCCCTGAGGTCCTGATCTGACCTAGTTTTGTAACACACATGTGTATCCAGTTCTTCTTTGCCAGAAGGCTTCTCAGCCATAGCAGGATATAATTTATATTTTATCCCAATTAAAATTTTACAATCAAACCATATCATGGTGTGGGGGTGTACGGCCTGGTAACAAAGGCCACTAGTTAGGTTGCCTAGACTAAAGAACATATTATTCTTTCTAGCAAAAGAAGTGAACAGCCAGGGTTTATTGCTGCTCTCCTTTGCACATCATTCAGCATTTGATGCCTAAGACAACAACCTCATTCTGTCTAATGGTAGACCTAGCACATGCTTTCAGTGGTCACTATCTCAGATCCAGTCTCCAACCAAAAAGGTCTCAGGTAGCAGCAGGAGTGGGAAAGGCCTCCAACTAGGACTTTGGCAAGGCACTACTGCCTCATAGACTTTACAGTGCTGGTATACATGGATCAACAGGCAGCTATAATTTAAGTCATCTTTATATATTTATACATATACTGCTGCTTGATGAAAGTAGCAAAACACATGCAATCAAAAGACTAGTTCTCCTCTTGTCAAATCAATCCAAATTTCTTGAAAGTAAGGAATTACATACCTGCCTATACATGGCAGTAAATATTCTTTTAAAAATGAAGTAATTTCTGAGGTGCTCTGCATGAGCTTGTGATTAAAGTGACAGTGCTATTATTAAAATTTAATGCCCTCAATATTGTTGTGTAACTACAAATCAATGAATAAGAAGCTGTAAGATCCTTTCTTTCTCCCACTGTACTGCCCTAATTCGAATGAATGTTAGGTAATGTTTAAGAAGCAAACTAGTGACAGTGAAGTGTATGAATGTGCAGCTCCACAGTGATCAGATAGGGAGGCAGAAGGGTTGTTCCTGTTATAGGCAGAATACTGCTTCATTTCTCAGGGCCAAGTAGAACATATGGGGATATCTATATCAAAATGCCAAGCTTGCTGGCAAAGATAATGACCTTAATTGTATGGGATATTTTGATTCTCCTATTTGTCTTCATGCTGCTACATTTCTTCAGGGTATAAATGCAAAGGAAGACTACCAGAGATTTGGCAAGTAAAGAGAAGCTGTTCTGTTAATGAGGAACAGTAATCCACAGAACGTGTCTGCCATTTGGCTGAATTTTCATCAAGATGTGACACAAACCTGGAAGAGCCTTTGAATAATGTCAGCTTATTTCATAGTGAATCATCTGAGCAACCTCTGAGGAAGGAGTTATGAGTTGATCAACAATATAATCTTTCCAGAAGACTAGGGAGCTACTTTGGCAATACTAGAAACCATGATGATGTATGGTGCTTAAAGAGCTGGACTGAGAGTTGGTAGATCCAAGTTTTAGATCTGACTGAGGAGGTGACCTTGGGCCAGTCATTCTGTCCCAGCCTTACTTCATTCATAGGGTTGTTGTGTGCATAAAGAAAGGAGGATGAAGAACCATATATTTTTTTAAAAAAAAAAAAAAGAGTTGTTTGGAAGAAAGGCTGTAACTAAATGAGTAGCTGTGTTGACCCATGAATATGTTTCCTGGATCTGAAGACAATAAATAAAGGAATAAGTATCTTACCCAAATTTTAAAGGCCTACCTGTACATTTATTATATCACTTCTCATCCCCCCCCCAAAAAAAAATCATCCCAGAAACCCAGTGGCACGTGTGCATGCTATTCTTCACCACCCTTTTTCATGTTAGCTTCACATGGAGGAAGATAGAGCTTAGAATGTAAAAATGTTAGAATCAATGTTGGATCAAACTATGTTGGATTAAACTAATCCAGCAGTCAGTTGCCAGCAAGATATGAGTGCAGCTGCACGCACACACACACACCATTTTCTACTCTTTAGAAATTGATACACAGAGGCATAACACCTTCTGGTACTGAAGAAAATATGTAGTCATCTGGACTAGTAGCCATTGATAGCTTCATTCATGAATTCATCCAATCCCCTTTAAAAGGCATCCAAGCTGGCAAACATAACTGAATCTTGTAGCAGTAAATTTTATTTTCTAATTGTGTGGTGGGTGAAGAAAGCATTTCCTTTCATCTGTCCTAAATCTCCCACCATTTAGCTTCAATGGATGACGCTCAGTTCTAGTCTTATTAGAGCTTCTCCCATCTACTTTCTACATATCATGCAGAATTGTATACTTCTCCAGCATGCCTGTCCTTGTTGCCTTTTTCTCTAAATTAATAGGCCCCAAATACTGTAACCTTTCCTTGTAGAGCAATTGTTCTAGCCCCTTCATCATTTTGATTGCCCCTTTCTGCATCTTTTTCAAGCTCTGTAATAGCCTTCTTTAGGTGCAGTGGCCAAACTGTGCAATGTTCCAGATACAGTTGCAGCATAGATTTGAATAAGGGCAGTATGATATTGGATTTTATTTTCAATTCTCTTTCAAATGATGCCCAAGATAAATGCTGCCTTTTTTACAGCAGTCATACACCAGATACATTTTTCATTGAGCTGTCTACTATAACTCCAAGATCCCTTTCTTGATCACTATTGCAAGCTCAACTCCCAACGGTGTATATATGAAGCTGGAATTTTTTGCCCCAATGTACACCACTGAGTCTGTGTGGTGTAGTGCTTTGAGCATCAGATTACAATCCTTGACTCGATTTCCCACTCAGCCATGGAAACTCATTGGGGGACCTTGGGCGCATCACACACTATCAGCCCCAGAAAACCTCATGATAGCTTCACCTTAGGGTTGCCATAAATCAGCAGCTACTAGAAGGTGCACAGCAAAAACAATGTACTACTTTACATTTGCTTACATTGCTCATTCTCCCAGGGCCAAGAAAGCTCTTTGAATAGTATTTTTGTTTTCACTACTGTGTTATCACCCCTTACACACACACTGTGGGATGGCAACAATGGTGAGAAATGTCATTTTATAAAACTGGACATTTATGACTGTTAAAACACATGGAAGGAGGCTGTAGGTGTGGGCTAGGTCAGGATGACCTCAGCATGGCCAGGTCATAAGTTCAAGAGGATTAGAAGGAAACCCTGGACATTAATGGGTTTGGGATAATCCTCTCAATGACCTGACCTCCAAATACAATGGTAGACAAAACTGCCCAGGTACAGCAGGCAAGCACTGCTGCTGTCCACATTTCCTACAGAGATCTTCCCTATTCACTTCATCCAACCAAGACATTAAGACTGTCAGGATTCTCGTCAATGATCAAGATATGATCATTGGTGCCAACAGTGCTGGCTTTAAAAGGATGGGGGAAAAGCAGGGATACTATATCAATCATTAGCTACCACTCATAGTGCCTGTATGTCATTTTAATGATAGTAGGGCTATCATGCCCTACTAATGGGTTTCCCAGAAGCATCTGATCAATCGGTTTGGGAAAAGGATGCTGGCCTACACAGGCCTTTGGTGCTTTTCTTATGAGTCTGGTACTTTTCTGTTAGACAACTTCAAGCTATTTAAATGCATTTCTTCCTTTCACAATTTATGATCATAGTGTTCATATATTTTCATTATTTTGAGATTTGGATTTGGATATAATATTTTTATCCAAGCTTAATTTGCAAATTGTTGCTGTTTTTGCCATTTTCAGTGCAGGTTACTGCTTCCTTGCTCTTCTTTCCCAACTCTTAAATCAACACACTGCCCAAAAGACCATGATAAACCTATTGCTCTCTCCACCAAAGAATATTGACCATGAAGAGGCTGCCCTGAAATCCCATGACACAAGGAAAGGGGTAACAGCAAGCAGAGCTTTGAATCACCTTATCATCTATCCTCTCTGTATACCCTCTCTGCTTAAACTCCAGCTATGATTTACAGGGCAGTCAAGCATTCCATCAAAGGCTGGCTTGGAATGCTGTATTTTGTCATGAGCCTTGATTGGTCAGCAATGGATAAATCAAGATGGCAGACAGAAATACAGAGAAGATTGTAACATGCATGCAGATGTGAGACACTCCAGTGAGGAGAGGACGAGGTCATGGTGACACAGAGAACTGAAGACAGAGCAAAGATTGATGTTGTTAAAAGATAGTTTCTCTTGTGTTTAAACATGAAAGCAGAAGTAGGAGGAAGAAAATTTATTTCTCAAACCTATTGCATGCATGCAAGATAGTGCTATTTCATGCCACTTTGCCATTAAGTTTTCATGCCATGAAACATTTTTCTGGGGCTTTTACATACAGAAGGCAAAAGAGAGAGTGGCAGACTGTTCCAACATAATCACCCATTGCTAATGGACCTAGGACACCAGCACCAGAGAATATTAGTTGTGGCAGCTGGGACATTCAAATATTCAACTAGCCAGAAGCAGGCAATTAGATTCAGAAAAGAGCCATCACAAGGCGATGGCTTTGGCTTACAACATCTATACCTAACAACTAAGCTGAACAGTGACTCTACACCAAGTTGAAGATTCTAATACATCTAGAGAATAGATTTCTGATTTAGTCAGCTGCCACTCCATCTTTTCAGAGCTAGAAAATAAGTGGTTACTGATATCAAGTTGTTTGTCTTTAATTTGTTTTTCGAATCATGAAGGCATAACTAAATTAAATAAGTTAATGATGGACCACTTTTCTCCTTTGGCAGTGTAAACTATTGCAAAACTTTGTACCCGACATGAGAAAAGAGATGGACATCACACTCAGGAACAAAGAAGTTTCTTTAAAATGGCAGTGCTACTGGGTGCACAGAAAACAATTAAAAAATGGCAGGCCCTGCATGCCAGACAAGCAAAAGCTTTCATACCATTCAGAATCTTATCTATTTTAGAACAGATTGACTCAAAAGTGTCAAATAGGCAGAAAGTGCTGCAGATGCCTCACTATACCACCCATGAGCTGGTATTATGTTGATAGGGTAAGGCACAGCTTGGTCAAATCATGAGCAATATGTGAAATGCTTATCAGTATAGGCAGAGCAAACATATTCCAACAAACAAGCTCAACAGGTTTCCTATCTCATGAACTGCAACCGTATAGTTGCTTTTATGGTTACAGAGATGTGGCCTTACTATATAGTGAATGAGAAATATCATGTGGTTCATGGGGCAGCTCATGCTGCTGTATTCAGATGTTTGTAAGTAATTAAAAGTAACTAGTTACTTGTGAGAAATGGGAACTAAATATTACTTTTAAAATTATAGCTACAAGTGTATCTACTTTTGAAAGTAAATTTCCAAATGGTGCTTCTTTTTGCAGAGAAAATCAGTATAATATACATATTTGCAAAAGAAAATAGCTGACCTCTTTTTGACTGATTGTGGATAAGAAATGGCCATGATCATTGTGAAGTACAAAGAGGTATAGTAAGCTTCTACATGTAGAAAGTTCCATAGAACCAGAACCTTGAGAGCCACTAGATCTCCCACAGATCTATGTTTCTCATCTAGGAGAGACCACAGCTCAATAGTAGAGTTTTTGCATGCAAAGGCCTACATCCAGCTTTTAACCCCAATTAGAATATATCATTGAATCAATGGAACTTATAAAAACTCCAGCTTACCAAACTCTTATTGATTCAGTGAGTCTACTTGTAACCCTTACCTCAGCATTCAGGGCTGGGTTCAGTGTCTAGAGGTTATTACCTTCTGTCTCAAGTTCTCCCCATCCGTAGAAACTGAAGACTCCAGTCTGAGGGCCTTTCTGCCCCACATTGTTGTAGTGCTATTATTCCACTTTCAACATCCTGTGGAATTCTGGGGTTTATAGTTTACTGAGGCCAAAGAGCTCTCTGGCTGAGAATTCTAAATGCCCCTCCCTAAACTGCAAACCCCAGGATTCTACAGGATGTTGAAAGTGGAATAATAGCATTATAACAGTGTAGTGCGGCAAGGCCCTATGACTAGGATTCAATTCCCCACTCAGCCACAGAAACCCACTGGGTGACCTTGGGCACATTACACACTATCAACCCCAGAAAAACCTAACATAGGTTTGCCTTAGGGTTGCCACAAGTTAGAAACAACTTAAAGGCACACAACAACAAGAATTTACTAAACAAATAACAAGAGATGCATCTAATAAAGTAGAATTAAGTCTGAAATCTTATGCTACCAACTTATTTCTTTCAGTTTCAATGCTGCTACAAGATCTCATTCCATCCTGAATCAGCCTAACACAACTATGTCTTTGAATTCTGTCATTTTGTGTCTTTGGTATGTGCTGTAGTAGATTGTTCCTGGATACTAATCTTGCCCTGTTGATTTATTTCTACACTTTCTTAGGTGTATAGTGTAGCTACTTTAAAGCACAGGAATTATTTAAGCAGAATGAATCAGAGAATGAGAGAATAGCAGCCAGCATCTGCTGGACTTAACTTATCCTCCACTGCCTTGTGTTTTTTGCCTTCTTAGATTGTAAGCCTCAGGGTAGGAAAGTGTCAAAATCACTATTGTTGACCAAGTAGTGTAAAGCACCGTGTAAGTGATGATGCTATATAACTAGATGATGATGATGATGAAATAGTGAATGTTTGAATCAGTGTATTTTTAGAAAGTACCCAGTAATAAAATATTAATAGAACAAAATAGAATAGAATAGATCACCTAACAATGGACATAATTAGAGCAGGAGTTCCAACTGGACCCATATTTAACAAGTCTCTTATTGTTCATGAAATGTTTTAGTAAAGTATCACTGAAGTCAAAAGGATTCTTGTTGTTCCCTTTTAGAAAGACTTTTGTTGTTGTTTTTGTTGTATTTTAATAGGTCAACATCAACTCATATTTGCCCTGTCACTGGCTAAAAGTCTTACACTACAGGATTGGAAAGAGAAATGTAATTCTTTGCTAATTTCATTCTCAAATGAAGCAAAGAGTAATTTTAGCTGCTTTCTTCCATCTGCAAGGAAGTCTTGATAGATTCTACAGGCTTTGAAGACTAATCATAGTTTGAGACATAAGGTGTTTCTGTGCAGAAAACACAATTTTCTGCACAGAAAACGGGTTTTCCTGCAGTAAATGATATTAAGAATAAATCCTGAACTGCAAAGATTCTCATTGGTCCAGGATTCTCTTTGTCAGAGTTTCCCCACATTCAAGAAACATGGTTTTTAACCTTTTTTTTTTTTTAATAACTTCAAATATTCTTTCCACCCCTACCTTTGTTTCTTAACGAACAGAAGACCCCACATATCCTATACAGGGATTGAATATATGGCATAGAGATGTTAACTTTGCATGAACCCATATTTTGATATTTGGTCATCATTTTAAGAAGTTTATACACAAATACCTTCCCATTGCTATTATTTTCAAGTTCAGTCTGGTTTTTTGTTTTAATACATATAATTCCAGTAGGCCCTCCATATTTGCTAATGTTATGGGTGCAGGACCCTCACAACAGTGGAAAAATCACAAATATCAAAATGTGTGTGTGTGTGTCTGTGGGAAGGAGGCCAAAGCACGGTGAGGAAAGCAGACACTCTGGGTCCAAACCATGTCAGGGAAAGGAGAAAAAAGGGGTAACGGAGCAGGCATGGTAACCCTATACTGCTCTCTCTTGCCCATCTCCTTCCTTGGGTGTGTAGGGGGCATCAGGAGAGGGTTTGTGGTGCACAGAAATCAGGCTACAATCCATCCTTAGCTGGTCAGGCAGTGGGTGGTGGAGGTAGAGGTGGAGGTGGAGGAGAAGGAGGAGGACAAGAAGTGGGTTTCTAAAAGGCTGCATGGCCTGGTTGGAGCCACTGAGAGGGAAGAAAAGAAATGTCTGAGGTGGGGGGCCAAGGTTGGAGAAACTCACAAATAATCAAATCTGTGAAAGTGAACCCATATTAACATGGAGGCCAACTGCAATCCTATATAACCTGTTATGTTATGTAACTTTCTGTATACCCAGCTAGATAGCAGAGGTGCCAAGAAACCCTTTTACTGAATTGCAAAGATGCATAATGGGACACGGACAAGAGTGCCCAATGACGATCAGAGTGATGTGATCAGCACATTGTCAGCACATGATGCACATCAATGCATGACGGGCATCAGTGCACATCAGGCAGTTATGGGCATTCTGCATCAACATGCATCATGCACTGATGTGCACTGGGCATTTTGCTGGCTCTTCCACATAGTAACATAACAGCAATCCTCTACAGGACACAGATGTTACACAACTGTGCAATCTTAATTCTTACAGATTAAGTACACTTACTAAGATGTAAGGCCCCAACAGGATTGTGGTGATCTTGTTTACTTTGTCCTTCTTTCTTACTTTTTTCAATAGTAATTCAGCAATATGAACTTTGAAAATCTGCCATTACTTTAAAATAAAGATTTTTTTTCAGACTGTTGAAGCATGTCTTCCCTCATAGAGAAAGGGGTGGTAAAAGTAGGCTACTAAATGAGTGACAACAGAAAAGAGAGAATGACACAAATCACCTCTTGTTTGCAAAGGATGAGATGTTTGTGAAATGCATGACTGAAGGAAGCGATAAAGAGAGTTTTGGCATATTTAAAAGAAAAAAGAGAAGCATTTAATATGGATATAAAAGAATGTGAGAGAATATGAAAATCTGTTGTAACAAATGTTCAGTATAGAAACTAGCGTAAAAGTTCAGGCAGTGGATTATACAGTGCAGTCATCATATGGTAAAAGACAACTCCTGAAACTGGATGCATCTTTTATGTAAACTTTAAGGGCAAAACTTTGAGCTGCATTCAAGTGCGAACCTTGGCTAATTTTTTTTTAAGATCACAGAATGCCCTAGCCACCCTGGTACTTGCACCTTGGTACTTCCAGAATCTCACAGATGAAAATAGGGATGCACATATAAATGCGTAAGCATCGTGGCCAAGCAACATGAATGTGACGTGACCAATGTGACCAACAGGATGGCAAATCAACCCAACCTAAGAAAAAAAGTTATTAATGTGGAAAAATGCACAAAACTGAGGTATTTTAAGCACAGAAATTTTTGAATCAATATATTGCATTTAAGGAAGCCCAAAGGAGGATATGTCCCAATCAATCAATATCTATTTTTGTTTTCAAAAAGTAATTTAACTAATCAATTAATCCTACTTTTACAATGATCGATACTTCTCTGAACTCTGAACTTTGCAATGAATGTATTAATAAAATGTATACTGTATTTATTGAAAAAAAATATTATTTTGGAACGCAGTTGCTCAGTGAGCTGAGAGACTTCCACTATAGACTTCAGAAGTTACCTGACAAGCCTAGGGAATGGAGAAGTGGTGGGGTAGAAAGGGGGTAGAAACATAAAGAGAAAGAAAAGGCAATATAAAGAGAAGCCAAATAGAGAAGGTGAAGATTAGTGGAGAGGTTAAGTGGAGGGTAGAAAGGAGAGGGCTAGAAAGACAAGCAGAGGGGCAATGCAAACACGAACAGAGACTGGGAATGGTGACTAACATGAAAGAGGAAAAGGCACATGGGACCAAGCATGCTTGTGGTGTTGTGGCTTGCCACAGAATGCCAGCAGCAAGCATACCTCCTGATTTACTGGGAGGCGAGTCTGCAGTCTGAGAAGACAAGGGGAATCAGGTGCACCATTCTGGCTTGCTGCCAGGGTGAGTCTTCAATCGCAGAAGCACCTTTGCACAGGCTCTGGGAGTGGCAGGAACCACCAGCCAATGGGACTGGAGTCATTGACTGGTGCATAGGAACTGAAGGAAAGGCAGGAACTCAGGAACACACAAATCAGCTCCCCAGCATGCCAGCTTCTGCCCAGCTTGGAGCTTCATCCTGCTCTCCCTTGATGTAAAAATGTATTGGGCATGTATTTTATTGTCACAGCTTTAGCCAGCTATGCATGGGGATCCAGATCCAGGATGGAGGCTTTTTTAAGTTGGAAGGTCCAACAAACATTGGAGGAGTCCCCTTAACTGATTTTGCGGGTGTGTACAGTGGTAAGCACACCCAGCTCAGGAAGAGCGTTTGGTGCACCACATCCCAAAATGACAGGGAAAGCCATGCAGTGGTGTCTTCCCGTGTGGAATCTGATAGCTGTCATCCTCGAGTTGGCCAGTGCCTGGATCTGATCCCATGACATGCAGAAGTAATTAGTGAAGGTTGTTGCCTTATTTTCTCCAGTTCTTGTGTCCTAGTATGTGTTTTTGTGTTGGTCAGAGAAGCAAGGGCCACCCTTGGATCCACAAGTTGACACTATCTGGCTCTAAAGTAATTAAATTTTGTTGTGGGGAGGGCTCCAGAGGCAACAGAACTGGATCCAATGGACAACACTTCCCTATTCACCCTGGGCTAGAGAATAGCCTCTTGCACCCCATTGAAAAAAAAAGTGCATATGCTTGCTTGCTGGCCATTATCCTCTCCACCTCAAACCTTTTTTTAACCTCTTTGCTTGCAAGCAAACCAGCATGGCTTAAACTGTTATCTTCTCTTGTCTTCCCCCCAAGGTTTTCTTCTCCCTCTCTCCCTCCTTCAGCATGCACACGCATATACTAGCACTGGGGTAGGAATCAATTGGCTTTTCTGTGCCATTCCTGTGGAAAAACAAGACTATCCTCTGAAGGTGCCAGCCACAGATGCAGGCGAAACGTCAGGAGAAAATACTAATAGAACACAGCCTCAAAGCCCGGAAAACCCACAGCAACCTATGGATTCTGGCCGTGAAAGCCTTCGACTTTACAAGAAACAAGACTGTTGTGGGGTATGCACCAAAAAAAAAAAAGATTTTTTTTCCCAAGCTCTGGTTGAATCAATTCAATAAATTAGCTCCACAAGTTATCCCTCCCATCTTTTCTAAAGGAGATGAAGTGCAAAATTAGGTCAATCTCTTTGTCAGTTTCACACTATTGGCAAAGAACATACTTGGGAAAACAAGTTGCAACTTGTAATTTATTCATTCACTTTTATTTCTTCCCAACTCCAGACGTATTGCTTTTTTTCCTCTCTCTCAAGTAACTATCATAAATTGCTGATGTTTTGCTATAGCATGCTTGATCTGTTTCCTGTTGTCAGCCTCTCTGTGTCATAATTTGCTCTTTGAAATTCAAAATGTCAGTTATTTTCATTGTCCAGATGTTTCAACGTGGGGCCATAACGGATATTGAAAAGAACTAATGAGAAACGTGATTTGAGGATCCTATACTCAGGTGTCTGCCTCTCACCTAAAGGGTGGCGATGCCAGGCAGGGCCAGCCTATCATTAGACAGCTCATCTCAGGCAGCAGAAGCTGCACGGTATGGAGGGAGCAGCAGTGTTAGCCCTCATGGATGTTTACTCTGTGTATCCCACCTATTCAATGTAACCCATCCTGACATTCTTCTGCTAGGCTTCTGCTAAGCAGATTCATTTCCACTCGCTGGCTTCTGCCAGTGGAATCTGGTGCCATTTTATTTCCTCAGTCTTGGGCCAACCCAGATTCCAGCACCTTACACTATTTAAATGTCCACTTAAATAACAGCCCACATCATAGTGAGGAGGGATGGAGAGGGGAACAAAAGTAATGTCACATTACTTCCTGAGGGAATTGGGGTTCTGGGGGTGCTGAGGAGTTAGGAAGGGCTTTTTTGCACATTTCTGTTCCTTAGTGCAATTTCTGTATGATTTTCAAGTGAAAAAAAATCACCTCAAGGTCACACCATTTCTTTTAATAAAAAGAGGGATCAGGGCCTACAAAAGTGGAGTCTAGGGGTCATATGAGCTGCACTTTCCCCATTCCTCTCCTACCTGCAGCCATTGTTTATCTTCATTCTCTGCCAACCAGTCAAGAGTCCTTACCTCAGATAAAAATGTGAAAGAGCAGGACCAGTAATACTCCTTTCTACAGAGCATCCTAAGGGACATGTTAATGGCCCCAGAATGAAATTATCAGTGCCAAGGTGTGCCTCTAAGTTATGGTCATGATTTGCATCATCCAGTCAAAAATATGGGTTTGATAGGAGAAATTTAGGCATGTGCTTAATTCTCCCATTTGAGTCCATGATAATTAAAAACGTTTAAATCTGACAGGCTTACCTTCAAACTTTTTCTAATGACCTGTGAGACAAAGGTGCAGCATTTAATCAGTGGAAAAATATGGTATAGCTAGAAAGCCAAGAGTGGTATTTCACTATTTTCCTGCATTAATGGCAAATTCTAGGTCATTAGACATTGATGTGGAGGGGGGGGGGGCACAACATGCCTCAAAATCTGGGGTACTAGGAAAAAAAGAGAGAAAGAGAGAGAGAGAGAGAGAGAGAGAGAGAGATTGTGTAGTACTCATCATTCTACAGCTGTTATAAATGAGCATTTTATAAGTTTGAATTTACACGATGCCTATGGCAAAGCACTCAGCACTGACACCAAGACAGATTGGATGTGTAATGAGCTTTTTATAGCATATTGTGCAGATTTGTAGGTATCGCTTCTTCAGAAATCACTAAGAGGTGATGGTGTGTTTTTTTAATTGCTTCCTTAAAAATATGTATTTTAATTGGATCCTGAGTAAATTTACATAAGCATTTCAGTTGTCAGCGTCTGTTCTTTTGACATGATCACTCTGTAATCTCTGCAAAAGACATACATTTTTATGAAGGAAGAATGCTTAAGCTGCCACAAATCTACACTGATAGATAGAAAAAGTTAGTGAACTGATTCTTTGAAAATCTTCTTAAGGCTGCAGTTTTGTACCCACTTAACTTGCAGTAAGCCTAACTGAAGGCTATGGGACTTAATTGTGAGTACAAAATTTCTAAGGTTCCATTGTAAAGACAAGAGATGAAGATGCTGCATTCTAAGGAAACAGTTCCACTTTCTAGGTCAGATAAACTTAGTGTTTTCCCTCTGAATCAGTCTACAAACAGGCACCCAGGATAAATGCTTGTCAAGGAAGCTTTTCATACAACGTTAGTTAATCTAGATGCAATGAATTTCAGACAGGTATGGCAGAGCGACACTAAATCTGAAATGATGGAACAGCTAGCTTGAGGAATGTGATTCACACACTTTTTATCAAGATGATTATTCTTTCCGGGGGTTTTTTTCCTACAGCAATGTGGTCTTTTAAAAGTACAGCTAAAGATATGATCACTAGCCAAGCTTGAAAAGTTGTTTTTAAGAAGAATGAATACAGAAACATGCTGAAGCCATCTACAACCGAATAGTAATAGCTCTAAAAAAACTTATAATATTCTAGATCACTAATTTTCTAATCATTTTATCCAACAATTTTTCAAAATCATTATAGCATTTAAAATGGTGAGATCTTCCCTCTGTGTGATGAAAAATGAAAACACTTCTGTTTCCTGCTAAATATGATTATTGTTTGTTGTTGTGTCTCTTCAAATCATTTTCAACTAATAGTGATCCTAAAGTGAATATATCAGTACCTTCTTGGTAAGATTTTTTCAGAGAGGCTGAGAGAATATGACTTGCCCAAGGTCAGCCAGTGGGTTTCTGTGGCTGCATGGGGATTATCATTGTCCAACACTCAGAGCAGTTCACTGTACTGGCTCTCATACTCTTTCAAAATGCAAAAATGTGAATGACCATTATCTGTTGTGGCTTGAACCTGGAAATAACACACTATTTCTAATGAGTTACTTTTTTTTTCAGGTTACTTTTTGCAATAACAAGCTGGAATGATGTTGTTTTACCTGGAACAATGGAAGCTGCAATGTGCTGTTTTTCAACGTCACAAGATTACTCTCTGCTGTTCATTACTAGGTGGGTATGCTGGATAAGTCTGAACCATACAGGTAGGGGAGATGGTTATGCATGTGACTGCCTTGTGCTAAAGATGCCAGCAAAGACTAGAAAAAGAGTCAGAGAGAGAGAAACTGTGGAGGAGATAGGAGAAAAACTGACAACCTGAATGCACACGAGAACAAAACTTACTGGAAATTTGAAAAAAAAACTTTAAAAAATTTACTCTGCCTTTTTGATATGAATCCAATTTGTTCACTACATGACTAGTCATTAGAAATCTGCCTGTCTATATGGAACAACAGGCAGCCTGACAACATCTTGACATGTTGGACTACAAATTCCATTCCATCCCCAAGGGAAGGGGGCTGCATTCCAAGGCATCCAGCAAGGATTTTGCATTTTTCTTAGAATTTCTAAGGTACAATATCTGAAAATCTTTCCAGAAAACCCTATGATAGTGTGCCATAAGTCAGAGTAGACTTGAAGGCATTTAACAACAATGACAATATCTGAATTGCCTACTCATAGAAACCAAAAAACATTTTCATGTGTAGCCATACCTCAGTTAACAAAGCCTCTGACCAAAAAATAAAAATAAATCTCTGACTGTATTGATATTGGTAGGCATTAGGATGGTGAAGGACAGCTAGAGAAACTAGGACTTGCAGTTCTGAGTTTCAGCAATATGTCTGCAGTAAAGAAGGCAGTAAAGTCTGAGCTGGGACAGAATGGGATTCTGTCCCAGGTATTCCTACCATAGCTGTGTGTTCCTGCCAACATCAGACAAAGTAAACAGCAGCTGTCTCTAGAATTCCTTATTGTGGATGCATGAACAGCAAAGCAGAGAGAAGGGGGGGAAGCAGATAAACCTGCCTCACTCGCTATCCCCAACATGGTAAAAAATGCATAGAGCTATACATTTGGCTAGCGATATAGAAATCATAAGAAAAGTGGAAGATAGTAAAAGAAAATGTTATCCCTTGATAAATTTTGGAAGAAGCCTTCAAGTTGGCTCTAGAAGGTTCAAAATATTTTTATTTACTTATGCAAAGCTTACTTGACTTGGTTGTTTCATTTCACACATGTGTATTGTTAGTTTTGAATAAAAAGTTCATTGAAATATGTTGACCCACATCTTTTTTTTATGCAATGTAGGAACCTGTTATGTGCCTTCAAATCATTTCCCACTTATGGAAGCCCTATGCTGAACCTATCCCAGGGCTTTATGGGACTGCGAGTGTGTTATGCACCCAACGTCGCCCAGTAGGTTTTCCATGGCTGAGCAGGGAATCAATCCCTGGTCTCCAGGGTTGTAGTCCAATGCTCAAACCACTAGAATGGGATTTAGCTACATGTTGACTGACCAACAATTGATTGAATAGGTATACTTTAGTTGGGACTAACCAAGAGGATGCCAGCCATAATTTGCAAGTTTGAATGCTGAGGCACTTATCTCTGAGGATACCTCATTGAGGGAGGGAAAATAGGTTAATCATACACTTTGACCTTAATATCTGAAATCGTAATGTGGAGGCTAAGATGATTTGGGCTCTAGTGAGAAACAAAGATTGGAGAAAGGAGGAAAGGGTGAGGAGGCAGCTAGCATGGTAAAAACTCAAGGCAAAAAATACAGGCAGAGCTGCTGGAAGCGGATGTCGTGTAGCAAAGGAACTGGCAGAGAGAGAGGAATTCAAGGCCCTGAGGGTAGAATGAAGGCATGAAGAGAGGAGAACAGAGTGAGAATAATGTCAACAATCTATGGCCCTTTTCACATGTGGGGGGGGAAACGGTGTAGAGTGACCTCTCACGGAGGTCGTCTATACCGTAGAGTGGACTGGCGTGGACTACTTTTCGTAGTTCCACACCAGAATCCACTCAGGAGTGGCCGGAACTAGCTGGGCTGTATGTTTTTTAAAAACCTCTTTTTAGAGGTTTTTAAAAAGCACAGAGCGAGCAGCCCCGTGCCGCTCCGTCGCCCGGCTCTAAAGTGGATCTGCAGGCGCGCGCAAGTGCTTGCCTGCAGATCTGCCGGGGGTGGGCTTCCGGCTGGCGAGCTTCTCCGGTTGGTGGAGAGCCTCCACCAACCAGAAGCCGCCATCTGCGACGCCGGAGGAGTGTGGAGCAGCGAGCTTGTGCTGCTCCACGTGGCGACGGACTTATCCGGCTGGAGGTAAGCTCCGTTTTTGGGCATTTTCGCCCGTTCCCCCCCACACACATGTGAAAAGGGCCTATGTATCTGTCCTAAAACATACCGCTTAGAACAAACTGCCTTGGAAATTTCCTTTCTGGCTCTCTATAAGGACTTTGGAAGTTTTCGATGTGAAGTTGCCAGCAGATTGTCTCCAGCTGATACCATACACTCCAACTGTCCCAGTTTGACAGGGAAAATTTTTATTAATCCTGTTGTCCCAGTTTTTCAGCTGCTTTTAAAATGCCCCTTTTTCTGTCTCCTCCTTTCCCTCTTTGTACTCAGTTTCACTGGCTTGATGCCAAAGTGCAAAAATAGTTTTTGCATTTAATCAACACAGCATGGGGCAGAGGACAGGAAGAAGCAGAACACTGCCCTTCCCAGTATGTTCAAGCAAACACAAACTGCTATGGACTGTCCAAACTTATCCAGTCTTCCTCATTAATACACATTGCCATCTTGACCACACTCCCATGTTGAAACAGAAGTCCTAGGTTTTTGTCTGTGAAATATTGGAGGATATGTGACACAACCATACACACACACACACAATATAAAACATCAGCTGTTTTTCTCTTCCTCATTCTACTAGCCTTAGGGCACAGCCTTCTCAAAGAATAGACCAGTTGTGTCCACATGAGGAAGGGGTGCGAGGGCCTCTGAAAGCAAAGGAGGCAATCTCTTTGTGTATTGTTGTGTGCTTGTGCCCATCAGAGGGCCAGGGCAGAAAGACAAAAGAGAACCTTGGGTATAGTATGCATTACTGTAAACATCAACAAGTAAAAACGGATAAAAATCTGGAGCAAAAATAGATTTTGATTAGATACTCTGACCAAGTAAACATGGTATGTAATTTATCAAAAGCGTAAATAATAGCAATGCCAGCTTATCATATTTCCCAAAACAGAGTGATATACTTTACTAAAGAATACTTTAAATTTTCCACTTGGCATCAAGGTAAGCTTAATACTTCTCTAATCTACAACATATGGTTCTTATGACATTGCAGATTATTTGCATCACCAATAAAACAGCTCATTAATCAAACATGCTGCTATAGCGTCAGAATCCAAAACTGCCTTTTAATATACACATAAATATTTTCTTTTAAATAGCAGTGCAGTGATTTACTCAAAAAAAATTTCTTCTATAGAACAATGTCCACTTTTCATTTTAACAGCTGCCTGTTTCACTAATAATATTATCACAAGTGCAGAATGTAAAGAAGAAACAGAAGCATAGGAGCGAGTTTGGCTGACGCCTTTCCACTGTTTCTTGATTTCCATCTTTTGTATTAGAATAACTGTGGAAGATTATATCAGTGACACACCTTAGTAGCCAACAGTTATACACTGCAGTTCCATTCAATATAGGTCAATTTGTAGCATGGTCCATTAGGACTATAGATGGGCATGAACACTCTTTCTTCTTATCATGAAGCATTTGTGTGACACAGTACAGGAGAGGCACATGGAGAATTAGAATTTTAACTAGCCAGAAGCCAGAAAGTCAAAAGGGAAAAATGGACTCTGCTTAACTGAAAGAAAGAAGAAAGGACTCAACTAGTCATATGACTCTCTGCTGCTGTGCTACTCCCTTGCAGTTTAGAACAGGCACAGGCTTAGTCTAAGCTTCGTGGGAGAGATTGTCATGGGCCCTTTTCGCACAGCATTTGCCATGCGAAAGAGGGCCTGGAGCCTTGCACGATTGCGAGGAGCGATCTGCATGACGCCCTCGCAATCACGCAAGGTTCCAGGGGCCAGCAGGCAACGATCACGCACCTTTGCATTTTCAGCTTTCAGCCGAAAATGCTGCATGATCGCACATTGCTCCCTGGCCCCGCGCACACTTATCTGGCATGTGGAGCCTTGGGAGCCAGGCCGGTCGTGCTTCCTGTCTCAGTGCAGCCTGGGAAGGTCCCAGGCTGGGACCTGGGAAGGTCCCAGGCTGCAATATGAAAGGAAGAGGCGGGGCTCTCTCGCGAGCAGGAAGCTCATGCGGAGCTGAAGAAGCAGGGAAGCAAGAGCCTCTCACAAGAGACTGCTCGCATGATCACCATACCCCAGCACCAAGAAAAGGTAGGATGCGGAAAGGGCTATAGTCTCATTGTACTGTGTCAAGCTGACCAGATCCCAGATAGGAAGAGTAATGAGACAGATATGCTCTGATAGACTCAGGCACTTACTGCACAATGTTGTCATCTCAGCACGACGTGTTGATCCTGGTCCGGGACATGTGCCATCACATTATGTTGTGTCCCCACCCACTGTTGTTATGCTCTATACTATTACTGGAAAAATCCGGTAATGGCTTCCTTTCCCACAACCATCCTAGCAGCTGCAGGCTTGCAGTAAGGGCTGGAGTGCTCAATAGTGCTTCCTTCCACAGTACAGTGCAGAAAAAGGCAGGGAAAGGGACCTGTCATTCACAGTTTAAACCATTTAAACCACAGTTTAAACCATTCTATGGCAGTTAAAGTAGAATAACAATGCTATAATTCTGTAGTGTGAATGGACCTCTGATCTGGAAGGGAAAGGGGATAAGGGAAGAGGGGAATAATAGAGAAGACCAACAGGAGGGGGACAACATTTTAGTCACCCAGGCCCCTTGCCCCCTGTATCAGACTGTCATTTTAGAGATCCATTTTAATTTATGGCTGATATTTCTTACAGTAGCAGGATCAACATTTGCTGTTTCTAAATTTTTGTTGTGGTTACTATTATTATCTCAGTTTTACAGTCTACCAAATGTTGCTGACTGGAGTTCTGGACCATCAGTGATTGAGATTCTGGCCAAGAATCTAGGAATCGGTGTGGTATCGTCAGCTAATGTGGCATGTTCCAAGTAATATCACTTTTTTAAAATGTGTTGTGATTCCAGTAGTGATTCAAAGCATACCAGCAAAATTGGTTAGAATCCTCTATTGCAGTTATGAATGCACAATCTACAGTTCTGCACTCCTGACTGTTACGCATTCACAATCCCTGCATAGTCCCATGAAAGTCCCGCAAGCTCCACTTACCGGTAAGCAGCCAGTGCAATCAATGGGGCTCTGTTCCCCATCCATCAGGAAGCAGCTGGCTGAGAATCCTACCCTCTCCCATGTGAGTGATCTCCAGTGCAAGGGAAATTGCAACAGGGGTCCTATTTTTGCCTGTTGTACCAGAGATCACTCATGAAAGGAGTTAGAAATGACAGCCAGTTGCTTCCCAAACAACTGGAGAACGGACGCTCCCCCCTTGACTGCAGCAGCTGCTTCCCAGTAAGTAGGAATTGGGGGGATCAGGCCAGGATTCACTGCATAACACTGTGCTTGTGCATCCATAAATCCCATATAGGATTCTGGCCATTATTAGTATTAGTAGTCTTTATTTATTTATATTTCTCACATTCTTCTCAGAACTGAGATTTATTTTATGTTATCATGCTATATTTGATCATAGCTCAAAGGGTTATGTTAATATATGTGTCTGTGTGTCTGTGTACGTGTGTGTGTATGGCAATATATCTGTGCTTGTGTGTATGTATGATTTATACTTCCATAATGGTGGTATTTCAAAGCCTAGGCAAAAACTGGGACAGCTCTGTGAAATCAAGTATTGCCCTAGAATAGCTCAAGACAATTTTTTTTCATATACGCACACATATATATAATTATCAATTACTTTGCCATATTTAAAGCAAGATAATCAAAATATTGAGACTAAGTTAATCTTTCTCTTGGTTTTGGATGCCCACTCACCACCAGTCCAGATGCCAGTTAATGTAGGCTGAGCCCATTTTCAACAAAGCAACACACAAATTCTTCCAGTCACACTGCATGTTCTTCTGCAGCCTCTGGTCTAGTTCATTCATGCGGTACAGCCAAGTGCTAATGTTTTTCCCGAGCTGTCACCCCTTCAGACTGCTTGTGGAGAATCACACATTTTAACACCTCCCCACACATTAAGAAAACAGATTGCATGTTGAAATCTAGTAGAGCAAGGATTGCTTCAATATTGCAGTTAAGTGTTCCTTAAATGGAGTGAAAAATATCAGGCTACATCCAACTGTTAGTCACAACTAGAGTAAACTTACTGAATCTATGCGACAGAGTACCTTGCTCTGTTATCATCAGGGTGTCATGCTGGCAGTGCCTCTGCTGGGATGGGAGCGTGTCCCCAATGCTTCTCTCCACCAACTTCTCTCCACTCTCTGACCAACTGCCTGCAGAAGGGAGTGCGAGGGATATGCTCCATCCTTCCGGATTGTAGCTGGCCTTATTCCCATGCTGTAGTAGGGGAGGAAGCACGTTGATTGCACTTTCGGCCCTTCTGCATGGGTGGCTCTCGTGATCAGGGGTCATTGATGGAGTTTCTCCATTAATGATATAGCCTGCGATTTTGCTAGCTGGCAACATGAGAAGGGCGGGAGCACAATAATGTCATGTAGAAGCATTGTCGCAGTCCCGCTGTTCTCACATCCCCATGCCAGGATGCCATCATCATGTGGAAAGGGCCTTAGTGTTGATTTACCAAGTGGCATTCATTTCAATGGATCTAGTTTATGTGGGACTAGTAATCGGATTTAGTCCTTAATCCCCTTTAATGTGTTATCCAGACAAACAAGCTGCTTTGTATGATGGTTGAAAGAATTGCATACATGTTGCCAAGGCTGGTTGGCAGGAAGGAAAGTACAAAAAGTGTCAATTTGTACAAAAGTACAAAAACTACCAATTTATCAAACGAAGAACAAGCTGGCCACTAGAAGCCAACAGCAGAAATATATTCCATCTTCTGCTAGTACTTCTTCCAAAACTAGCAACTTAACTATTAAATTACCAATTAATTTAATGGGTTTGAATATATTCCTGCTATTTGAATTAGGTTTGGGAACCCTGTAACTGAAATCTTGACAAATTAGTCTTTTTTTTTCTTTTTGTTTTTTTTGTACTAATGTACTGAGCTCTGCAAAAACTCCACACTTTCCCTTTCCTCTTCATTCGCAAGGAAACTGACAGAGCTGTAGTTCTGTCTACTTCAGCAGCACTTTCTCCAACACTATGCTCAGGAATTGGTCCTCCTTATCCAAAACAACACATTTAATCAAAATAAGCATATTGAACTGAACCCAAAGAGACAAAACAAGAAGGAGATTAAATTGGATATCTGGGTAATGTACATTTATTATGGGAAACTAATAAAACACACTCCACATTGTTTATCTTTGCAGTCTGCTGACATGCACAAGCTAGATGATTGACTGTTATTGTCAGATTTGCTTTTCTAGAGGCTCACTTATAGAGTTTGGATATGCCTCCTATCTCTCTATCATAAATATTATCAAGGTTCAAAGAGATATAGGGAGATATGTGCTCTAGCCCTCATAGCCCCTCACACATCTGGAGTACTTCAGATCTTTTTACTTTCCTTCAAGATTCCTATTAGGCTTATGACATATATTCCAGAAGCAATCTCCTATAATAGGCAAACACTATTACACCTTAAACAGCCTCTTACTCATATATCATGACCTGAAAGGTTGATAGAAAGAAAAAAAAAACCAAAACAGGAGCTTCATCAAACTCCTACTAGGCCCCATACCTGTATGGCATGTTTGACAGGTCAATGTCAGTACAGGTCCACTCTAAATGTAGCTTCTGAACAGCCTCCATTTATTTTGACAGGGCTTGCTCCAAATTCCTTACAAGAATGGATATCATCCAACACCAGCGCTCGTTGGATAGTTTTCTAACTTATTCCTCTGCATGTTATTTCCCTCTCAACTCTTCTCCAACCAACAGCTGTCAGTCAAGTCTCCATTCAGATGAAAGTTCACAGCTGTCACGCCACATAGTGAGAGAGCAAGTTTGCCAACAATAGATTCACTCATATGAGGTGGCTTCCAGCTGTCCTCTTGACAAATGCTTCTTGCAGCCAAAAAAGGGGGAAAGGTCACCATATTGAAGGGAGCCATTGTGTGATACTTTCGAACTGAAGAAAGAAAGTGGCTTAGACTGAAAACATCTAAAGGTTTGGTATTTTTTTTCATTATTTCCATGACAAACAAGAGCTTGAACAAGGAGAGGCAAGAAAGATTGAAGGAACACTGACAGAATCAGTTCATCTTTATAGACAATCCCTAGAAGTTGTCACACAACACATAAAGGCCTCACTGTACTATGTTCTCCTTCTATGTTAGATGGGGAAGTGAAATGCCAGCAAATTTAATTTGAGGATGGTTTCAGTCTAGACCAGGAATAGGGAGCCTTTGCCCCTGGGCCAGATTTGGCTTACAGAGGTTGACCATCTGGTCTCCAAGTTAATCTGTGGTTATCTCTGATCAGAGATAGGAGACTAGAGTTTGTTTAAAGCCTAGAAGTGTTGCACAGAACTGAAGTTTGATTTGCAGCTCCCAAAGCTATTGCAGGATCTTCTAAGGGATAGAAATCTGTGTTTAGAATGTTAGTATGTGAGCCAAATGTTAATGGGTTGAACATATGTGAGTTATCCACCTTCTGCCTGTCAAGCATCCTGATGGAAGAAGTAAATTGACTTCACTGGTTGACTTTTGAGTTAGCAAAGACCAAGGAGTACTTGAAAGACTTGCATTCCCTTCACTTTCCCCCAAGGCAAGAACCTTCTCCACTTTTGGAAATGTACCCTCAGAAGGCGCCACTACTTGTCTGAAGAAAGAATAGATCATTCTTTGGAGGATACAAGCTATTTCCTTCCTTGTTATTTCTTATGAGGTGGAACTCATTTAGATATCAGGAAGGAGAAGAGCAAGGAGGACCAGCTGTACCAGAGAGAAAGCTCAGAAGGAAATAATAAGGCCAAGATTTTCCTTCCCATGGAAGAGGAACTCCCCTGGTCAAGGATTAATGGTGGACAGGCTTCTAGGACAGAAGTGGGCAACTGCAGCCACACCCAGCGCCAAAGTTCTGTCACTCAGACCTTCTCAGAGCTGTATCAACTACCAAAATTGCAAACTACAAGAACAAGGAACGTGGAAGGAGGTCTGCTTCAGTTTTTCTGCCCCAACAACTATCTATACCACACTAGGGGACTGGCAATTAAATAGGACAGGGGAACTGGTAGCTTTCAGAGACACAATTCATTCTGTTTTTCTGAACACAAAAAAGGCTTTCCAGGGAGCCTAGAGATGGCCAAGCCTCGCAGGCACACATGGCCCTGCTTTGCCCACCCCCACTCTAGGAACCTGGGAAGAGGCCATAGGTAAGTTGCATTTCAAATCCTTTCCAGCCATAGCAAATTGTAAAAACAGCCAGTGAAGCTAAACTGGAAACAAAAGGGTCCATTCACTAGAAGGAAAACAGGCCCAAGGCATCATGTTAAAATAGATAATACTGCAATCTTGCCAAAGCAAAACAAGTCTATGCAGGATTGGCCAGAGACATGTGTTCCTTGTGGTAAACAACAGGGTAGTGCCCTTGCTCCATTCCAGAATCTGGCTTAATGGACACTTGAAACTTACTCCAACATTGGCAATAATATAGGGTCTTCCGCCACACTTGAAGCTGGCAGGCAAGCTTATGGGGTGCAGAACAAGTTGTGTAGTACATCCTTCTATGTCATTCAAGAAATGGGAATGGCCAGAGAGCTCAGGAGAAATTACTGGGGGGCTTCCACTACCATACCCCCCAAGCATCTGCAACTTAGGAGGACTACATCACTCTTCCTAATGCTGGGACCCATCTGGGCCTTGGGAGGAAGTTGTGACCACCATGGACAGCTATGAACACCATCTTAAATTCCAATTAATATGCTTGTAAGTTGGGGGGCACTCACAGGGGCTCAGAGGCCACATCCCCCCCCCCATTCCCTGACTCCCATTTAGGTGTCCAATATCAATTCAAATATAGCCAACAGCAATTCTTATGTGGTTACTCTTATCTTTGCTATTTATAGACAGTTTGGGAATTGTTTAATACTATCAGTTTTTGCAAGGACAATTTTACTCTGTGTGTGTGTGTGTGTGTGTCTAATGCGTGCAGTTCTAGAGGACAAAGCTGAATAGTTACCACCACTAGTGGACGCTTGAGAAAACAATATACAGAATGAATGAGGTTTGCAGTCATATCTATCATACTAACACTGCAGATCCTATTAGAAGCAATAGAAGCAACCACTGCTGTGTCAGCATGTACTGGAAAAATAATGAGGACTATAAATAAAAATCATAAATTTAATTGAAGACTAATTCTTGAGCATAATCCTATTCCCAAAAAAAAGTGAATAAAGAGTTATTTTGTCATGCTTTATCTTTGCCATGTAACTTGTTTGTTCCTAGTATATTTATTTATTTTATTAATCCTTGGAGGCAATTACAAACACTGCAATCATTCAAAAGATAAACAGCCATGAGATTACAAAAAAATCACCAAATACAAAGCGGTTCATCAGCAATGTAGATCTATCCTCATTGCAAAATTTCCACCAAAGGATCACAGAGATTAGGCTCAAAGAAAAGCAGGAGAAGGGGAATTGTCTCCTGGAAACAGAGTGAGGGGTGGGAATAGCATGATAAACTGGATGATTTGGAGATCTGAAGAAATAAAGGGGAAATTTTACAGACAACAAAAACAAAAGTGTTGAAATGTTCTGTTCTATCACTAATGTTTTAATGGAACTGAATTTCTTTTTTAACATCCCAGTTTGTCTCAACAGCCTAATTTATTGGTCTTTTTCAGTGCCAAAAGCTTTGCTGTGAATGAGGCTAATGTGCTGTGTTTCTTCAGCAGAGCTTGGAAAGTTACTTTTTAAAGAAATTCATCAAAATGGTAGTTCAAAGTCCACACATGTAGCCATTTATATTCACAATTTTAAAATAACTCTCTGATTTCTCATTTCTCAGATGTGATTAACGTAGGTTTAAAAAAAAAAGATCTGCATGCTAAAAGACCCCGGCCTGTGGTACAAAGTGCAAACTGTTTTCCAGTCTACCTGGGTGTTACTCTGTGTACAGGGGGTCCCGGGAGGGACACCAAAACGTGCTCAACTTAAGGTGGGGAAAATTAGCTCAGAGCACTGCTTAGCATTACGAGAGGCAGGGTAATATAGCGAGATCTTGAACCCTATGTCTACGGGGTCAGATCGAGTCAAGGAGTACACAAAAGTTGAAATAATAAATGATGTTTTATTAAACACAAGCAAGACAGTGTATGCGACACACTCACACAAGGTAACTAAAGAAAATAAAAGTTGGAGTAGTATAGAGGGATTTTTAGAGGGATTGCTGGTTTGGGTGATACTTCACCTGTCCTGAAGCCCAGAAAAATGGAGAGCGAGGCTGGGGTGCGATGTAGCTCAGCACGTGGAGCTGAGGGGAGGCTCGCCAAGCAAAGCGGCAGCAAGGCGGGATGAAACTCGGGAGCGATCCCAGGAAGGTCTCGGAATCAAGGGTTTTTATAAGGAGAACGTGACTGCAGGCTATGCCGTACTTGGGGGAAAACAATAGATTTGGAGTTGGAGACAAAGCCTCTGAAAGGTCAGAATCTGAATGATTGAGTTATCGCAGAGGTTCTCAATAGAGTAGCCAGTATGCAAATACAGAGTACTTGGGTATTGTATTGGTTACCCATCAAGCTGCCAGCACGGGGCAGAGGCTCTTTTGTAGGTTGCGTGCATACCTAATTAGAGTACTTGCCTGGAGGTCTCCTAAAGCAGCAAGTCAGCTATTTTCTGGCCTGCCTATATTGTCCAGGAATATTACGGCGATTAACAGCCGAGCCTGTACGCGTGCTTGTCCAGGGGCCTCGCAAGCACGTGGAAGGGAATAGAGAAGTGAAGTCGAATTATGATATCAAAAGGATATCTTTTAATATCCCCAAAGTTCAGACTAGCCAGGGCAGTAACATGGGGTATAGAGATTCTTTGGTAAAACCCATAATTTACATATACTGCATTCAGTAACTCAGACATTCATTTTTCCCCAACATGCAACAATCCAGAGAAGACAGACTCACTCACACTATGTTATGATAGTGCTATTATCCCACGTTGAGTGCCATCGTGCAGTTGGCCACTTCCCGTACTGCACTGGGGAAATAAGCACATAGATCACGCTTCCTCCCTTTCTGCACAGCCACCAGCAATGGGAGCATTGCATGATCAGGGGGGCATTACCAGATTTTTTCTGGCAGTGGAATATCCTGCAATCATGACAGGTGGGGACATGTTGGCAGCGGGACTGCAATGATATCATGCTGTTACCAGGCTGTACACCTCCACATTTTGATATGGTCTAATTGGCAAAATACATTAATTGGCAGATATGTTGGCATAAAATATAAATTATACTTGTGGCTGACAAGGCCATGTGGAAGAAAGGACACTGGTTGGAAGTAGGTCAGAGATGACTCCAGCATGGTCAAGTCAAAAGTTCTCTGAAATTAGCCAAGAAAGCCTGACTTAATGGCTCTGAGCTAATCCTATCAACTGTCAACAGCAGAAAACAATAAGGTGCCCAGGACCCCTACTGTGTGCATATCCTACTGCAGATAGCCTAGAAACCCCCTCTCAACCAAGACATTGAAGCCAATCAGTCCATTCCAGACCCATTGTCCACAATAGGTTCCCTTTTGTCTTGCATCTGGAACCTTCACTGCCACAGGCTATTTTCAGGGTACAAATACCCCAGACTTCAGGATGCCCAGTGCAGTCTCTCCAAGATCTACTCATCGCTCTGTCTGTCTGGCTTCTGAATGAGAACTGTCCTTAGGTCATACCTAAGCCAAAATGCATTTCTGCTCTTCACTACTCTTCTGGACTGGTAATTATAAATCCTCCCAAACTGCTCAGCCTCTCCATAATTTTTCCTCCCTTTCTCTTTCAGTTAGCTCTTGTGTGAATGCTTGATTGTGTGTATCGTGTGTGTATGCATGAGTTAATTCCCCCCCAGTAAAAACACATTTTTAGCTTACCTTTTAATCATTGTCTGGTTTTTGCTTGGCCTGACCTTATAAAGTTGGGTAAAAGATTCTGCCGGGTTACCCTGCCCCTTGTTTTGCTATAGCCAGTGCGCCGCTAATTTCCCCAATCTTAGCATTTTTGGAGCAAATCAAGGTGTCCCCCACGGGACCCCCAGAAGTCAGGGTAACAGTGCGAAAGCACAACTTGCAGACCAGCAGCAACATGTCCCCATCAAGGGACAGCAATGTCATGCAGAAATGGCCACTGAGTCTTAGTATACCACAGGATAAACATGAGTCAACAGTATGACATGGCAGCCAAAAAAGCTAGCATAGTTCTAGGGCTACATCTAAGGGAGTATAGTGTCCAGATCAAGGGAAATACAAGTGTATTTGTTACTGAAGTAGATGTGTTCCTGGACATTACTTCTTTAACAGAAAATTTGGCACCAGAAGTTCCTATGCTACAAAAAAAAAAAAAAGAGTTCAATATGTTCACCAAAGTTTTTATTCAAAACTCAGTATACATATGGGCAAGAAAACAACCAGGTCAGGTAAGCCCTGCATAGGGAAACAAAAACATTTTGAACCTTCTACAGAACACTTGAATTTTCCCAAATGCATCAAGAGACTTTTTTTTCCTTTTACTAGCCTCTGCTTTTCTTTTATGTTTTCCATTTTGGTGGCCAAACTTACAACTCTATGCCTTTTTAACATGCTGAGGGTAGCTGGTGAGGCAAGTTAATTCACTGTTCTTCTTTCTCTTCATTTCAGTATTCACACTTGCTCAGTTAGGGATTCTAGAGGCACTTGCTGATACTTTGCTGTTCTAGGCAAGCACGCATAACTAGAGTAAGACTGATGGAGAAGTGCCCCATTCTTTTCCAGCTCAAGTTTTCTTGCACTGTTCACTGCACTGTTCACTTCATCCTGGCAACTGAACTGAACGAGAAGGAAAAGAGGAGGGGACAGAAAAAGACTTTGTAAAAAGGAGCTTTTTTGTCAGAGGCTTCATTAACTGAGGTATGCCTGTAATAGTACTACTCTATTCTGCTTTGGTTGGACTTCGCCTGAACATTGTGTCCTCTTTTGGGTACCACAGTTCAAGAATGATTAGGGCATGCTAGGATGTGTGCAGAGGAGGGTGACAAACATGGTGTGGAAACCAGTTAGGGAGATGCATATGTTTGCCATGGGAAGAGAAGACTGAAAGGTGACTTGAGAGCCCTCTGAAGTTTGAAGATGGATTGAGCTTGTTTTGTTCTGTTCCAGTGAAAGAACATGAAGCAGTGGATCCATACTACAAGAAAAAAGATTCTACCTGAACACTGAGAACTTCCTGATGGTGAAAATGGTTCAACAGTGGAATAAACTACCTTTGAAGGTAATGGACTATCAGTTTGGGTTGTTGTGGGTTTTTTGGGCTATGAGGCCGTGTTCTAGTAGTATTTGCTCCCAACATTTCACTTGCATCTGTGGCTGGCATCTTCAGAGGATCTGGAGACATGGAGGTGGAATGGAGTATATATACTTGTGTGATCCCCAGGTGGGAGGGATTTTAATGGACTATCCTCAGTTGGAAGATTTTAAACAGATGTTGGATAGTCATCGCTCAGGGGTGCTTTAACTGTCTATTTCTGCATTACAGGTAGCTAAACTAGATAGTCCAGGTGGTCCTTTCCAACTCTGTGATTCTATTACTGGTCAACTATATCAGCTCAGCCTACTTTTTGTAGGTTCCTACGTGTGTTACCTGGTAAAAGGGTTTGGCAGCGATTTTTTTCCATTTTTTTTAACACTGCCTATTTTATTTTCAGCAGCTTCTACTGAAGGATTCTATGCCTGTATGCTTGTTCAGCTTTTAAGCTGTGTAATCACTCCTTCCCTAGACCTGCATAATGGTGACAGGACAAAAGCAAGTTACAAGTCCTAACGAGTACTCAAATCGTTAACGTACGTATATGCAAGGACACCTGGCCACGAATTATGGTCATATTGGTGTGATGAAAGTTGAAAGTCCACACAACACACAAGTCACTTCGTATTATCATCATCATCTTTATTTGTACCTCGTTTTTTTCCCTGGTTGAAACTCAAAGCAGCCTACAGATTAAAAAAAGACATAGTTAAACACTCACAAAATACAAAAGGTAAAACATAATTAAACAATTGAAAGGATTAAAACAATGGTGAAATACATAATTAAATTTAATTACATAATTAAAACTCAATTGGCTGTAGTCGCTGTAAAACTAGCAGCTATAGAACTAGTGCTGACATAATTTTTTGTAAAAAAAATACGTTTTTTTGTTGATGTTCATTGTCTAGATACTATCAACAGAAATAATTATGTTTATCTTTAAAAAGACAATTATTGTACTAATATTATCCCAGTGTCTGAATAAGCTCTACAGCTGCCAACTTTTAGACTCTGATGTTATGAAAAGGCAAGTACACTTCATTTTCCCTTAGTGCAGCCAAAGCGAAAGCCTTGCATTTTATTTTTAATGACAACCATGTTACAGTAAACATGACCTTTTCAAAACCATTATAGTTGTGGTCAGTTTCACTGGGGTTTGGTTCAGGTGACTCTCCAGCAGAGTAAGTTACAGGCAGGAGAGTCAAGGTTGTGAAGGGAAGACTGCAAAAAATGTCAGAATTGGCAGCTAGTATATTGAGTGGGCAGCAACTGGAGCACCCACGGGGTCAGGTCAGGAAAATACAATACAGTTTGCTCTGTTGTGCTCTTTTTTTGTGCTGTTCTTTAAAAAAAAAAGGCTGGGGAAAGCACAGTAAGTGATGGATGGTTAGCAATTCTGAAAATCTGGACCCAATATTATAGCAATAAGAAGGGAATTAGAAAGAAATCCTCATACGGTTTGAATGGGAATATATTTCTCTGACTGCAGAACTGGCAAACATAAATACCACTTTATAATGCATCCCTCATTCATTGTAGAGAAACAACTATACACAAAAGCTCTTCCTTCTCACAGCTGTCTCTTTAACTTTAAAACTATTGTTTCATCCTGACCAACCATTGATAGAGCATTCAAGGCTCTAAAGCACTGAGTCATCTCATCTTCTTACTAAAAAGCCTGCAGCAGATTATCCAAGAGAAATGCAATCAATCTGTATGTTAAAGAGAAAGAGGAGGGAGAGAGGGAGGGACTAAACAAACAAAAGCATTTCCATCCTGCTCTAGTGACTGTAATTTTGTTTATTTATTTTGTGATGATATTTCTTTTGGAAAAGCTTATTGTGATCCCATGCATAAAGCAACAATCAGCTGTTATAGAGAGATAAAAGAAAGAATGGAAAATTGTAACACCCATTCCACCTGCAAAAGGGAATATTAATCATTTTGGAGATAATTTGGTATTGTGTTGCCCTATGGGGTCTCAACAAATACAAAGGGCAAGATTTAATGCTCTGTCAGCCTCGTATAGTGGTTTGAGCATTGGACTATTGCTCTGGAGGCCAGGGTTCGAATCCTCACTCAGCCACAGAAACCCACTGGATAACCATGGGCACGTCATATACCCTCAGCCTCAGAGGAAGGCAAAGGCAAAACCCCTCCTGAACAAATGTTTCCAAAAAAAACTGTAATAAGGTCACCATAGGTCAGAAATGACTTGAAGGCACACAACAACTACTACTACACAGACATGTGGTAAGAAATTCTGACACTCAAAAAATTGCTTCTTGTGAGCCTCAAATAAAGGTTAAACGGAGAAGCCATATGCTCACTGGCATAAATCTGGATCAATACTGCTGATGACTGTGGTGGGCGGGATAGCCCACGAGTGCACATAAAATTACCATTATGAGTCTATGCCCAGTTCTGAAGCCCACTGGGATTAAGAGTAGGTTCCCAACATGTGCCTGGAAGACATGCCCTATAAGGAGTTGCTTAGGGAGCTGGGTATGTTTAGTCTGCAGAAAAGAAGGCTAAGAGGGCACATGATAGCCATCTTTAAATATTTGAAGGGATGTCATGTCGAGGAGGAAGCGGGCTTGTTTTCCACTGCTCCAGAGACTAGGACAAAGAGCAATGGATTCAAGTTGCAGGAGAGGAATTTCCACCTGAACCTCGGGAAGAACTTCCTGATGGTCAGAGCTGTCCGGCAGTGGAATATGCTGCCTCCGAGTGTGGTGGAGTCTCCTTCTTTGGAGGTTTTTAAGCAGAGGCTGGATGGCCATTTGCTAGGAGTGCTTTGATGTGTGTTCCTGCATGGCAGGGGATTGGACTGGATGACTCTATAGTCTCTTCCAACTCTATGATTCTATGACTCTATGGCTATGTTACCTAAATAAATGGCATATATACTGAGCCACAATTCAGGTAAACAAATGAGACAACACAGGTAAATGTTATCAAAGGAAAAGAACCAGGTCCTACTGAAGTATAGATGGTTTTCCAAAGGCCAGAAATACTAAGATTCCATTCACTGTATGGTTACCACCTAAGTAATGTAACAAATCCATCAATATAAAAACAATATTTCCTGCTAAGATTGGCCATAGACTAAGATGAGTCATCTAGCACAGTCACAGAATTTGCCACTTGGGGTGTGCAGCACTGACAGACACTATGGAGTAAAAGTACCTCCACCACCCATAGCTTGTCCTCAGACTCTCCCCAGAGTCACCACAGCATTCTTGTTATTAAGCATGCTATTACATTGCCTGCGCATGCAGGCCTCTAGATAATTGTCAGAAGATAAAGGGAGAAATGGATGTATGCATCCCTCATAAAACTACCCTTTTGGTGATAGTGGCACACATAGCTCCCTCCCTTTGTCGTAGGGAGACAGTGTTTTGTTTCTTTGTTTGTTTGTTTTTTGTCTTTTTGTTTTTAGTTACTTAGATCCTCTCTGAAAGATCCTAGCTCCTTCCGCCCTTCATTATTAGATTTTTTTTGTCTCCTAAATACTTTCTCCCACTCTAAATTGTTTTCAACTTGTCAACATAACTTCTTTACCAGAACTGATATTGTCCTTTACTCAAAATTAGGCATTATTGCAGAGCTTTCCAAAGTTTTCAGGTTAGTGACACACATTTTGGACATGCATCATTTTGCAATACAGTAATTCAGTTTTACTAGCAAACCAGGAAAGGCAGCCCCCCTACCCAATCCTGCCTCGCTGCCATTGCCCTCACCAAGGAAAGACCCCAGTGAGGGCATCAGTAGCAGGAAAGGCAGCCCCCCTACCTGATCTTGGCTCACTTCTGTTGTCCTCACTGAGGAAAGGCCCCAGTGAGGGCAGTGACAGCAGGAAAGGAAGCCCCCCACCTGATCCTGGCCCACTGCTGTAGCCCTAAAGACCCCAGTGAGGGTGGTAGCAGCAGGAAAGGCAGCCTCTCTTCCTGATCCTGGCTCACTGCTGTCACCCTCGCCAAGGAAAGACCCTGATGAGGGCAGCAGCAGGAAAGGCAGCCCTCCTAGCTGATCCTGGCTCACTTCTGTTGCCCTCACCAAGGAAAGATCCTTGTGAGGGTGGCAGCAGCGAGAAGGGCAGGCCTCCTATCTGAACCTGCACTGCTACTGCAGTAGCAGGAGAGGCTCAGGTAAGGGGTCTTTCTCAGCTCAGGGAGGTGACGCACCTACGCACTTCAGGCGACACACTAACATGTCACAACACACCATTTGGAAAGCCCTGCAGTATGATCTACTGGTTTGAGTGCTGGACTAGCACTCTAGGACATAAGGGTTCATATTCCCACTCAGCCATGGAAAGTCATGGGTGACCTTGGGAAAGTCTCAGTCCTTCAGACTAGAAAGCAATGACATACCTACTCTGAACAAATCTTGCTATGAACACCCCGTGCAAGAGTCACCATAATTCAGAAATGACTCAAAGACACACAACAATAACAATAACAACACAGAGTAGAACTATTGTTACTCCGCTGGCATACCCTATCCCAGGGACTATAAATTTGATATCAAATATACCTACCATACCAGAGAGGTTGCTTGGATGGGCACGTAGGCAAAGAGGTTGAACGACCAAAACCAGGTCAAGACCAGGAAAATCTCTAGTCACGTAGCCCAAGGAGACCTCAGGCTGTGCAAATCCAAGTAAACAAAGGGTCCTCAGCCAAGAGTAGCCAACTTGAGGAGATTATCGGGTTTTCCCCAGGTTGAGCAACTTTGACTCTGGAAAATCCTACAAGGTGAGGTCCATCTACATAAACCTATACTGCAACCCTGCACAACCGCAACCCTACAAACCAGCAACCCAGCATAAACCAATCATGCAAACTACCAAGTTGCCACTGTATGGCATTTCTTCCTTTGTTGTGACCATTGTTCTTCCTGGGAGAGGGCCTGCCCCTGAGGTACGTTCAGCCCTATAAGTAGTCCTAGTTTTTGAGGGTCCCTTCAGAGAACTCCTCGCCATGCTAGCAGACCAGCACTCTGTTAGTTGAGTGATCCCCTCAGCCGTCTCTTCGCTGAGCTCCGTTCCTCCCAGCACTTTCTGGACCGAAGACTTCAGGATAGGTGCAGTATCAGGATAGGTGCACTATACTTCTACATTCCGTTTGCTATATCCCCTATCCAATTTTCACTTCTTTTCCTTATCAATAGGCCTTGTGTGTGTGAGTGCATGGGTGTGTGGTACTATATGCATTAAATAAAATTCATTTATTTGGTACATTTGTCTGGCTTTTTGCTTGGCCTGACCCTATAAAGTTGGGTGGAAGGTCCTGCTAGCGTTGCCCTGCCCTCCACATTGTTAAAACCAAGTGCTCTGCTAATTTCTCCAACTTTTGTGTTTTGGAGCAACTTAAAGTGTCCTCTGGGGACCCCCTAGAAGTCAGGGTAACACCAGACTTGAGTTTTATCCACTGGTAACTTAGCATTAGTGCAAAGTACTTTTTCTTGTACAAGGTAGAATATTGAGTTTTGTCAGTCCAGCATATCTAGTGCAGTGCCTTCGACTTTTCCCCACCCCTACAGGATAGAGGACCCTCATGGGGCTGCCATAGATAGGGGGCTTAAGTACTTCACTTCACATGAGCAGAAGTGCTTTTGATTCATAAATGGCCCAAGAAATGTTGCTGCCATAAACAGAGGAGCAAATGCCACTCTACATCATCTGCAACCAAGGTGTCTAGTATCCACGGACCTTTTACCATCTTTGTCAACCTTCTCTGGACAAATTCCAGTTTTTCAGCATCATTCCTGAATTGCATTTCTCCAGAACTGGCCACAGTATTCCTAGTAGGTCTGATCAAAGAAGAGAAGATTAATACCACTTATGAGCCCTCTTTGGGAACAGTCCACCAAAAAAATTTGCCAGATAGCATTATCTAGCTGTCCTTGGTAGAAAATCCCACAAGTATTTCTCTTCCAACTGAAAGTAAAAATACAATAATAACAAATCAATAACTAGCAATGTGCTATCTTCATATGAAGTTTCTTCACACAGTGGCTAGATGAACTGTAGAATCCTCTACCACAAGATATAATGGTGGTCACCACCTTGAATAGTTTCAAAAGGGGATTGGAGGAAAATGGCAATGATAACTATATTTTCCCTGCTGTATCAAAAGCACTCTGAATATTATGGGTGGAGAGCACACAAGAGAGGGACAGAATGTCAACGACAAGGAATCCAACTTCAGCAATGGGAACTAGATCAACACTCCCAATCTCAACAGAATGCCCAGACAGTCCTAGAAGAACATGCTCGTCGAGGAGCCCTGGTCAAGCCTCAGAGTAGGCGAGTTCTGGTTGTTGGGGACTCCTTGCTCAGAGGAACCGAAACGGCAATTTGCAAACCCGACAAGCTCAATCGAGAGGTCTGCTGTCTTCCTGGGGCCAAGATCAACCACATAACGGAGAGGCTAACCAGGCTGGTCAAGCCCACTGACCATAAGCCCCTCATTTTGGTTCATGTCGGAACCAATGACACTGCGAGGAGGAGCTTTTACCACATCGCAAAGGACTATGAGCTTATGGGGACGAAGCTTAAGGACCTTGGTGTGCAGGTGGTCATTTCGTCTCTCCTCCCTGTTCAAGGATATGGCACACGTAGGGAAAGGGCAATAGCAGAGGTCAACAACTGGCTCCGCACATGGTGCCGCCGGCAACGGTTTGGGTTTTTGGAACACGGCCTGAATTTCCATGAACGTGGACTTCTGGCAAGGGATGGGCTGCACCTCACGAAACTTGGCAGGAATGTTTTTGCAAACAGTCTCACAAGGAGGATTCAGAGGTCTTTAAACTAAGTTCTGCTGGGGAGGGAGACAATATTATTCAGGGCAAGGAGTCGGCGAGCGCAGGGGGAAGAGGCCCAAATGATATTGGACAAATAGTACAAGCGGCCAGTGGCAGGAGGAGTAGAAACTATAGTACAGGACTTGCAGGAAGGGCCCGGGGACTTAAATGTCTCTACTCTAATGCACGGAGTATGGGAAACAAGCAAGATGAACTTGACTTCCTAGTACAACAAAATAAATACAATTTGATAGGCATCACTGAGACCTGGTGGGATGAGTCTCCTGATTGGAATGTAGTCATAGAGGGGTATAGCCTATTTTGTAAAAATAGACCAAACAAGAAAGGAGGAGGAGTAGCCTTGTATGTCAAGGATGTTTTCACCTGTGAAGAGGTCCGTGACTTAAACCCAGAAAGCCAGGTCGAGAGCATCTGGGTAAGAATTAAGGGAGCGAGAAATAATAGGGATATTCTAGTGGGGGTTTACTACAGACCTCCAACCCAGACAGGGGACTTTGATGACACCTTCCTCAACCAAATGACTGCACATTCAAAAAGGAGAGATACAGTAATAACAGGAGATTTCAATTACCCGGATATATGTTAGCAGTCAAACTCTGCCAAGACAGCAAGGTCCAGCAAGTTTCTTGATTGTCTTGCAGACAATTTCATGGTCCAGAACGTGGAAGAGATCACAAGGGGATCAAATATTCTAGATCTGATCCTGACCAACAGGGATGACCTTGTTAATGAGGTAGAAGTGGTTGGATCTTTAGGGGGGAGTGACCATGCCCTATTGGAATTTGGCATTCAGTGGAACGGAGAAGATAAATGTAGTCAGACATTCATCTTAGATTTTAAAAAAGCGGACTTCTGTAAACTTAGGGAGCTGCTGGCTGGAATTCCATGGTCAAGAATAGTGAAAGGGAAAGGAGTTCAGGAGGCATGGGAGTTCCTTAAAAGGGAGATACTGAAGGTACAGTCTAAAACTGTGCCAATAAGGAGGAAAAATGGAAGGCATCTGAAGAAACCAGAATGGTTGACTAAAGAACTCTCAGTTGAGCTAAGTGTTAAGAGAAACACGTACAGGAAATGGAAGAAGGGGGAAACCACCAAAGAAGAATTTAAGCAAGTAGCTAGGAGATGTAGGGAGGAGGTCAGAAAGGCTAAAGCACAGAACGAACTTAGGCTGGCCAGAGACATTAAACACAATAAAAAGGGCTTTTTTAAATATGTCCGCAGCAAAAGGAAAAAGAAGGAGACGATAGGGTCGCTGCGCAGAGAAGATGGCAAATTACTAACCGGGGGAAGAGAAAAGGCAGAACTACTTAACACCTTCTTTGCCTCAGTTTTTTCCCAGAAGGATACAAGCACTCAACCTGGCGGTTGGGGAGCAGGTGAGGAAGCAGGGGAAATGAGGTACATAATAGGTAGAGAGGTGGTACAGGAATACCTGGCCACACTGGATGAATTCAAGTCTCCAGGGCCAGATGAATTGCATCCAAGGATATTAAAAGAACTGGCAGAGGTCATTTCGGAACCGCTTGCTATAATCTTTGAGAAATCTTGGAGGACAGGAGAAGTTCTAGCAGACTGGAAGGGGGCAAGTGTTGTCCCCATCTTCAAGAAGGGAAGAAAAGAGGACCCACATAATTATCGCCCAGTCAGCCTGACATCAGTACCCGGAAAGATCCTGGAGCAGATCATTAAGCAGTCAGTTTCTAATCACTTAGAAAGCAATGCGGTAATCACAAGAAGTCAACATGGATTTCTCAAAAATAAGTCATGCCAGACTAATCTTATCTCTTTTTATGATAGAGTTACTAGTTTGATAGATGAAGGGAATGCTGTGGATGTAGCATTTCTCGATTTCAGTAAGGCCTTTGACAAAGTTCCACATGACATTCTTGCAAAGAAGCTAGCAAAATGTGGGCTGGACAGGGCTAGTGTTAGTTGGATTTGTAATTGGTTGACCGACCGAACCCAAAGGGTGATCACGAACGGCTGCTTTTCATCCTGGAGAGAAGTGACTAGCGGGATGCCACAGGGTTCTGTCCTGTGGGCCCAGTGCTGTTCAATATTTTTACCAACGACTTGGATGAAGGAATAGAGGGCATGCTCATCAAATCTGCAGATGACACCAAATTGGGAGGGGTTGCTAATACACCAGAGGACAGGATCAAAATTCAAAACAACCTGGATAGATTGGAGAGCTGGGCCAAAGCTAACAAAATGAAATTCAACAGAGAGTAGTGTAAGGTCCTACACTTAGGTAGAAAAAATGGAATACAGAAATATAGGATGGGGGACACGTGGCTGGATAGCAGTACATGTGAAAGGGATCTAGGAGTCTTAATAGACCACAAGCTGAACATGAGTCAGCAGTGTGATGCAGCAGCCAAGAAAGCCAATGCAATTCTCGGTTGCATCAATAGGAGTATGGTGTCCAGATCGAGGGAGGTACTGGTACCACTCTACTCTGCTTTGGTTAGACCTCATCTTGAATACTGTGTCCCGTTCTGGGCACCCCAATTCAAGAAGGACATGGTCAGGCTGGAGCAGGTCCAGAGGAGGGCGACCAAAATGGTGAGGGGCCTGGAAGCCATGCCCTATGAGGATAGACTTAGAGAGCTGGGTATGTTTAGTCTGCAAAAGAGAAGGTTAAGAGGGGACATGATAGCCATGTTTAAATATTTGAAGGGATGCCATGTAGAGGAGGGAGTGGGCTTGTTTTCTGCTGCTCCAGAGACCAGGACAAGGAGCAATGGATTCAAGCTGCAGGAAAGGAGATTCCACCTGAACCTCGGGAAGAACTTCCTGACGGTCAGGGCTGTCCGGCAGTGGAATATGCTGCCTCGGAGTGAGGTGGAGTCTCCTTCTTTGGAGGTTTTTAAGCAGAGGCTGGATGGCCATCTGTCGGGAGTGCTTTGAGGGTGTTCCTGCATGGCAGGGGGTTGGACTGGATGGCCCGTGTGGTCTCTTCCAACTCTACATTTCTATGATTCTATGATTCTATTGAGCTTGTTTCCTTCTTAGAAGCTTCCTATAAGCATCTAATTAACCACTATGGGAACAAAATGCTGGATTAGGTAGTCCTTAAGTATTGTTGTTGTGGGCCTCCAAGTCATTTCCAACTTATGGAGACCATAAGGCAAACCTAGGATGGAGTTTTCTTGGCAAGATTTGTTCAGTGGGGGGGTGTCTTTGCCTTCCTCTGAGGCTAAAAGACTATGATTTCCCCAAGATCATTCAGTGGGTTTCTATGGCCAAGCGGGGACTCAAACTTTGGTCTCCAGAATCATAGTCCAATGCTCAAACTACTATACCATGCCCACTCTCCAGACATTTGGTGTGCTGGATCATATCTTTTTATCTCTTCTGGCCGTATATGAACCCTGTGGAGCAAACTATTATTGATGCCCAAGGCTGTGTAGGAATTTGAACCCAAATCTTGCAGGTCTTTGCTTGATTTATCATAAGTATACTTAACATGTCCTGCATGTTTGAAAATGTACACGTTTTTCTATTGCCTATCTTTTCAAATGTGCACTTTTTGTCAAACGGATCCACGGCTGTCCATCAAGATACAATTACTAGAGCTCAAATTGGATCTAGCCTGCCTATAGTCAGGCAAATGCAGAGCAGATAAAGTCCACCAAAAACAAAAAAAATTACAGAGAAGATTTCTCTCACAGTCATGTAACGACATGGGGGCGGGGGGAGTAATTCGCCCTGGACAGCAATGTTTTTGGGGTGTCCCAGCCCGTAGCCATGCCCTCGCACACCCTGGCCATGCCTCCGCGCACCCTGGCCACACCCCCACACATCACACCACACCCCTTGCACCGTAGCCCCACACCCCTCCCCACACTCCAAGCTCCACCACTGTTCTCACATATCCCTATTGTATATTAAGGCCAACTTATTGGGGAGCCTGAAGGCAAATTAAAGACCAGCAGGTTTTATTTGGCATAGGTTTTCATGGACTGCTGCTCACCTCATTAGATTCCAAGGTTGCATGCCAAATACAATTCATTGTTCTTTAAGGTGCCACAGGACTATGCTGTTTTGGCTGCAACAGGCAAACATGAATATCACTCTTCAGCATAGTCACAGGAATTTTAGGGTTTAGATACCAAATCAGAGAAGGTCTTTAAAAAGCTGAAAAGGTTGTATACTTTGCTTAAAAGTCTTCCTAAAACTCCATTATGGCTGCTTTTCAATATCTTGCTCAGAAGAAACACAAAACTTTCATAGATGTCAGTCAGAAAGGCTTACCCACAAGTGCTTTCAAAAATACCAGTTTGCTTTGCTTTGTGGTTCCTGATCAAAGCTATAGAGAGAGAAAATGCAAAACTATCCTTTTGATTTATTTCAGTCTTCTCTCAATGAACAATGTTTCTTTTGACAGAGACCACAGAAAGATTCCTACGTTCCTAAACCCAGCAGGCATTTCCAATATGGAAAATGAAAATATTGTTATTTATTCTCAAAGAGGAAAAATATCAAAAGAGGAAAAAAATCATTTGGCATCAGATTGATGTCATATTTCAACGTCACTGCCAGTGCTGTATTTAAAGCCGAATGCCAGATAAGACAGATTCTCTATGCTTAACTTTGGAATATGGAAATGAAGTGTGTAGAAAAAAACAGCAAGCAAGGTTAGAGAGACCCAATTACCTAGGCTTAAATTTGTAAAGATAGGCATATAAACTGTCCATTAAGCACACCTCCGTCATAGAACACTATTCATAAATCTTATTTAACCTGTACATGTAGATGGCTTTAGCTATTAATCCAGGTTTCCCTGTTTCTGGCTTGATTTAGGCATCTGAAACCACAATTACACCCTTTGCACTGTGGGACTAGAACTAGATTTCAGAAGTATGCATGTTCTTGCCATACGAATAGCATTTCGTCTGTAGCTGGCATTTATATGCCCAAACTATACATGATATTGCTCAATCAGAACAATATTTTTGTGCAGTTTGGGAGAGGATAGGACAAAGGTAGGCAAAGTCTGGCCTATGGGCTACCTGTGGCAACTTAGTCCATTTTTGCGACCTTTGGTGGGTGCTGGGTAGGGAAAAATTGGCACTAAGCTTACTATAGTTGCCCATCCCTGTGGTAGAATCACACATGATGGGTAGTTCTTCAGTTACTGTATGGTGTCTAAGGAAACCTGCTCCTGTCAGAAATATTCTAGGAATGTAACTTCAGAAATGATCGAGAATATATTGGATTTGAATAAACAAAGTCTCAGGTTTCCACCAGCTAGATTTACATGTATCAGTTACCTCAAAGCATGTTCTTCCACTTTCTCAAAGAATAATGGTGATCAACAATTAATCAAAAATAAAATTATACAATGGCCAGAATCCTGTTCATGACCCACGCTCACATAAATTGGGGATATGCAGATGCATGTGGAACTTGTTTATGCGAGGAGGTTTTCATTACCTTTGAGAGAGCCCACAGTCCAGAAACTGACCAATAGCTTTGACAAGCAGCTAGATGCTTACAAGAGAATAGCAAGGCAAGGCTTGCAAGATAACAAGAGCTCTGAATAACAGGAAACTAGCTAAGTAAAGCAATGAAGACTTTGCAGAAATGGGGGACAGATATGAGTAGATGCTAAAGTGTGGTTAGCTCTGCGGTCTGCAATGTCTGGAGCATCCCAAACTAGGCCAATGGGAGAGGGACCAACCATAAGAGCTGAACAAAAGTTAACTATAGCTTCATTAAGCTTCATTGTAATGTTAAATTTCACACCCCCAGGGTGGGATTTGGTATTATAATTTGAGGCCACCTATATGCACGTGCAGAGTGTGTGACTGCTGACATAATAATGTATACATTACATAGTTTCCTATATGTGTAGAGTTATCTCCTCCTTAGGGGAGAACATGTAGTCCTTATAGACTAGAAAAAGGTGGTTTGGTTTGTGTTTGGGGTACACTTAGTTTGCTATATGCCTTGTGTTACTGATTCTGTAGAATCTGAAATAAAACTTTGATCTCTCTCTCAGTGTGGCTTATTGGCTAGCGCAGTGGGCACAAACCCTGCCCAGAGTCCTTTCTCTAGGAAAAATGCAAGTGACACCTTCTTGCTCAACCCCCTGTCCCATGGAATGTGGTTTCACAGAGCTGATCTATACTTCTCAGCTATAATTCTGCAACCACAAAAAAAACATATCACCCTCTCAGATCTGCAGTGTATTTATTACACGTATGTTGCACTCACTAGCATAATACAGGATTACAACAGGTAATGGACAAAAGTTTTTAAAAAATCATTTTAAAGAAATTTAATCATTATATTTTACCCAGCAAATTAAAAAAACATAATATTAACGGTTTATATTATTTCCTGAACACCTGCATTACTCTCAGTGACGAAATTATATCATCCAGGGGAACCGTGTTCAAAAGTCATATCAGTCATTCTATGCAGGAGACACAAGAAGTGATGTAACATGAGGACTAACAGAACAGTCCTATATATGCCCACTCAGAAGTAAGTTCCACAGACTTTCAAATAGCTTACTCCAAGGTGGGCATAAGATTGCACATAAAGGGTCCCTTCTGATGTTACTTTAGGAGACTGGGATGAGCTGCAAGACACTGGCCACTACACAAGGCAGAACTAAACTTACCTCATCCATTCCAGTATGAATCAGGCACTCTTCCCTTTATGGTTCTGAGATGAGAACAGGAGCTGTATGAAGTTGGTGGTTCAGTTGCTGCTATCCCTGAACTGTATTTGATCTGTGCTGTGACTCACAGTTCACTCTAAGCAGGTCCAGCTTCAGGTTTGTGGGAGTGCTCAGTAAAGAGCCCTCTCCTATATGAGGGAGCCCTGATAGGCTTACCAGGCTGGCATTGGGACAACACCACTTCAGTGCAGGAAGTCTGAGGAACCCCATTTTTATTTCTCACAGTAACCTGGATTGGGGCCATTGGGGAAAATCAAATGATGGGTCCCAACATAGCTAGCCAGTGCTGACTGGACTGCCATAGAAACAGTCGAGACATCTGCTCACCTTTCCTTTACGAATGGAAAGAATATTCAAATATTTTTTAAAAAAATAGGTTTCGCAAATGTCAGAAACCTCTGACAAGGAGAATCTTACACAGGAGATTATCTCCACAGTTTGGGACTTAATCTAGACACACACACACCAAAAAAAAAAATCACCTTTTTGTATAGAAAATAAGTTTCCCATACAGAAAACAGCATTTTTGGTGCAGGTGAAATTTTAAGCTACTGAATACCAGAAATTTGTGGACTGAAGGAAACCTTCATCCGAGGAGGCCAAATTCTTATTTGCAAGACAATGCCCTTATGTTTTCCACTCCCACAGCCACTATGCCCCTGTACTGTACTTTGGACATACCATGAAAAGGCATGTCTTGTTAGAAAAAGGCAATACTGCTAGGATAAGTTGAAGGCAATAGCCAAGATGGTGTAGTACTTTGAGCATTGAACTATGACTCTGAAGACCAAGGTTCGATTCCCCTCTGAGCCATGGAAATCCACTGGGTAACCTTGGGCACATCATATACTTTCAGCCCCTGAAAACCTTGTGATAGGTTCACCTTAGGGTTGCCATAAGTCACAATGACTTGAAGGCACACAACAACAACAACACCAAAGGCAGTAAGAGAAGTGGAACACCATATTACATGCATATACATGTCTGTGTGTATTTATTGTGATTAAAAACACAAGTAGTTATAATATTGAAACTCAAATTATAACATGATTATATTCATGGCCCTGAATTTGCAGCACTTGAGCAGGACTGTTAATGATAGGGTCTTGGACATATTTCATCCATAAGTCAAAGCCAAATTTAATGGCACTTAACAACAACAACAGGAACAGCTAAAGATTGGGGCAATTTAGTCTGTAATTCTATATCCCAGAAGGGCAGATGTTGTTGGACTACAGTGCCCACCATCCCTACCTGGCACAGCCAATGTTGAGGGTTTATGGAGTTGCAGTCTAACAACATCTGCAGGGCTACAAGTTATTCATCTCTATTATAAACACCTACAAGTAAGTTCCATTGAACTCAATGAGACAGATTTATAGGTAGGAATGCACAGAGCCATGCCATTAATTTTTCAAAAAAAAAATTAAGCATTGCATGTATGCCGTGCTAATTGTTGTTAGGCATTCTGAATTTGAGGAAAGGATAAGTTTAACATATTAAGTATAAGATAAGATAAATATGCAGGCAGAGGCCGGAAGAAGTAGAACACTGGCAACTTTACCAACTTATAAAACTAAGTTAAAGAAAATAGCAAAGATACTGTGATCTAAGAGTGGGCTGGATGGCAGAGGTGCTGTCGAGATACAACAAATCTTAATAGATCTCTGCTTCCCTGTCTTATGATCCCATCGTTATGCTATAATGTAAAAATAAGTGAAAATCAGTCCAAATTGGATGTTCACATTAGCTAGGTTAGTCTGTGTGACCATATATTACAAATCCATTAAAGCAGTCCTTTCAAATGCACTTGGAACACACTCCTATTCAGCGTTGAGTATATACACCTTAGCAGTATGTTAGCAGCTTATGTTTCAATTATATAACAGGAATTTTCAATTGGAGTCATCAGAAAGTTCAGGTAAGCATGAATCACAGAAGTACATTATTGACATGAAGGCCCCAATTACAATATTCTTTCAGCGACTCAATTTCATTATTCGAATTGTCTTGCCATTTTTGATTTAACGTTTCAAGCCTGGAAGTTTTTTACTGTTATAAATAATCAGGAAGCATCTCTCTTTTCCACCACAGAGGGAACAGAAGTGCTGTTTGAAAACAAAAGTTCTTGGCATTGTCCAATAAAACAACTTATATCAAAGTATCATCCAGAGTTTGGAAAAGTTACTTTTCCAAGTCTCTGGTATTATCACAGAAACACAGTTGTACAGGACACATGGCTTCGTCCATGTGAAAATATCTTATACTCAGTCAGCTCTTGGTCTGTTTATCTAAGGGCTGTTCTTGCTAGCTGGCAATAGCTATCCTAGGCCTCAGGTAGGTGTGCTTCTCAACCTTGCCAAAAGCAAACAGATCAAACCTAGAGATGGCAAGGCCTTAAACAAGTACTTTACATAAACAAAATATGGACTCTCTCACTAAATTTTGAGCCCTTTTTTCCCCTCAAAATATATGCGAAATACAGAAGTGTTTGCAGGACAGAGAGACAGAACCAGGAACCCGCAGCTCTGCACTTCTATGCCATCTGATGGATCACCAAGTCTACTGGCAGGACAGTGAAGAGTTGGCACATACTGGCCACTCCATCTGCCCAACCCATTTTCTTTCCTCCACAAGAGCTATAAAGGTTGTGATGGGCAACAGTAATCTTATCATGGCTGAGCCTGACACAGTGTTGATATCCTTTGGTTAGCTTGGCTTTGCACCTTGACCCCATGTCTTACACCTGCTACATCCCAGTAGCTGCTAGTAACTCCACCCTGGAAACAAGTTACAATGTGAAAGAACATTCACAGTCCACTTTACCTAGAAAATATAGAATAGAGGGGAGAAAAAAAAATCTCCTCATGATGCTCCAATCTCATGATGATTTATAGACTTCCGTGCAGGAAGAACTTAGTCATCCTTGGAATAAATTCAAAAAGAGTAGGTACACTTATACAGTAGATTAGTCTGGGCTGGGTCCTAAGAGTTTAAGTGGTAGCTGGCATCCTTAGGCTGTTGTCACAGCTCCAGTGCTCTGGCAGCACCCTGGGCAATCCTTTCATTAGTTTGTAGTAGCTTGCAGTGCCTGCACTAACATGACTTCCATGTTAGTGGGATGGTTAATCCACTCGGAGATTTAGTCTGAGCTTTAAAAGACCTCTACAGGTCTGAAGTTCTTTAAAGTTCAGACTTAAAGCAGATTCACCACCATACTGACACAGAAGCCACCAGTTGACACTGTTAGTCTGGCATTATGAGCAGTACATATGGCTGGATCTAGCCACTCTTTTAATTTCCTATACTGCCCTTCACCTAATTTCATTCTGGGACACCGTAGGAAAATTAAAGGCTGGCTAGGCACAGCCACCCAGCACTGTTTGAAGTTTCATCACTTTAACTAGCTAAGCAAACCAGAACACACGGATAGAGAAGGGATGCACTGGGAGATGCTTTGTTCCTTCAGAACTGGATACTAGTATGTTTGAAATCTGCTACGAAGGGAAATATTCAGGGTCTGAAATAGTACAGCACAGACCTCTAGTCTTTCACTTTCTGACATCTATAACAACACATGACTACAGGGGACCAATCAAAAGCTGTGAAGCACTCTGTCTCCCATTGAAGCAAATGGCAACATGGTCCCTGACAGACCAGATTACATCTTTGGACATTTGTTCACAAGAACAGAAAATAGACACAAAATAGTACACAAAGTACAATGCAGTCAGTAGGCAGAAATGTGTGCACACAAAACATCTGCTGATTTATCCCAGTGAATCACTCATTGTATTTTAAATACAGACTACTTGCAAACAGAAAGAACAGAGGTCCATTTGCTTAAAGGGATGCCTCACTGAGAACTGCTTCATCAGCTCAAATGGTGAGTTTAAGAGATAATTTCCTTCATTGTTCTTCGCTCTGTTATTTTGATAAAAGATAGAAAAAATCACCACAATTTATCTCCTATAGATGTCATTTGGAAAAGAAAATTTTATCTCTCTCTCTCTCTCTCTCTCTCTTTCTCTCTCCCTATAAATTTTCAGTAGAGTCTATATGCCATTCCCATAAACAAACTATTGTAGAGTTTGCAAGAAATACTAAAGTTAATTTAAATTGCAAATCTGACCTTATTAAAATGGGTTTTCAGAGAGCTATAAACAAACAGCATGTGAACTAGTAAGGGAGGGAAAACAGACAAATGCTTTCTTAACCAGCACTATAATTAAAGTGGGGAAATATTATTTTCAAAGTACTGGAAGTCTCAAAATGGGTAGACTGGAGGATCAGAAAGGCCTTGTAGTGCTATCTTGGGGATGTGATATGACTGTGTCAGAAGCACCGTTAAGAATTGCTCAGGACAATTACACTCTCAAACTCAGTGTAAATTCTGTTGAACAGCTTGAAAATGTTATTACGCCTTTGCTAATTTAATGTTTTGAATCCTTTTTTTTTCCTACAGCTACTACTTTGCCTCTTAATGTTCAATGCACAACCATTAAGATTTACTATGTTTTCCGTGAGAATAAAAATGGAACAATTAAGACTGAGCTTGTATCTGCAATGGCTATGGAGAGCTAAAAAATTGCAGAATTAAAAGCCAAACATATAAACTTTGTTGGTTTCTTGGCTTATGGGAAATGTGTACCTGAAGGTATATTTAAATCTGCATATTGCCAGGAATCCAATTATTTCTTAAGCTACAACAGAGCAGATATATTAAATGAGACTGAAAGTTATCTTTCCATCTCTTTACTGGATGAATTTGACATTTGGTAAATATGACGGGTACTACATGTATCATTCTAAATATGGAATCATAGAATCCTAGAGATGGAACAGACCACAAAAAAACATCTAGACCAACTCCCTGCCATGTAGAAATGCTCAACAAAAGCTCTCCCGAAAGATGTCCATCCAACCTCTGTATAAAGACCTCCAGAGATTAAATCCACCAATAGAGGCAATCTATTCCACTGTTTAACAGCATTTATACTAAAAAAAATGTTCTTGCTAATGTTTGGACAGAATCTCTTTTCTTGTAATTTGAATCCATTGGATCATGTTCTAGTCTCTAGAGCAGCAGAAAACCAGCTTGTTACATCTTCTCATGACATACCTTCAGATATTTTAAAAGTGATATTGTTCAAAATGCAAGAGTAGCTTTTGTTCAGTTAAGTCAGCAGGAAGGAAATGGAATAACGGGTGGAATCTTGCTGTTCCCTGTAGGCCCAGGAAAAAGCAAATTGCAGCAAATTGCTGCCAAAAGCCAAAAACAGGTGAAAATGAAACTGTAAGTGATACGACATCATTTTCTGTCATGTCAGGAGCAGCTATGCAGCCCATGAGGGAAATGTCCTTCAATCCTTTTCTAATGCCCGTTCCTGACTATATTAAACTGCCAATGTTTTAGGAACATCTGTAGAGGACTTATATGTGCCCTGTCAACAAACAAAACAGATTTGGTGAGGAAATTAAAGAGTTCCTTGGAATGATAGTGGGCATGTTTTCAAGGAACACCTAGCTAATCCCATCCTAACAACCTTCCATTGGCAAACAAAGACATTTTTGAATTAGATCCTGCATCAAAAGACAGGATGTAAAGTTCCACCCAGGCAAAACTTTTTCTTCTCTCACACCCAAAAAATCCTCCAATTTATGTGCTGTATCCTCCAGCTCAGCCATTTACTGATTGCTGGAGAGCAAGGAGTTGGGGGAAGCAGTATACTTCAGAACACAATGTCTGGACATAGAGTGACAATATAAACATCCAGGACCTCTGTAGGGCTCCGGAGGATGCCTATCAATATGCATCCAGCCACAGGCACATAGGTGGTTGCTCCTCCATTGCCACTGCCCCTGATCTCCACCAGCAATGAGGGTATGGTATCAAAATGTGAGGCAAATGGTCCAAGATGGGATTTTGTGCTTGCAGTATTGTCCATCTGCGGATCTGCTCACAAAGGCACTTCCAGTAGTAGGCCATGAGAAGTTGGCAGGTGAACTGGGCCTTGCCACCAGGGTGTAAGGTGGAAGATGAGTTGTACCCTTGAATGTATGTACTGTATGTATTATGTATCATGTAATATGTATTATGCAACATGTTGGGGATGATAGGAGTTTCAGCCCCACAGAAACGCAGCGGAAAAACCAGAGTTCAGCGAGCCAACAGCAGCAGCCTTGTTCCCCAGTAAGGATACTCACACACAGAGGAGTTTCTTCCAAAAGAGGAGGCACTTTATCTTGCAGCAAAGTTCCGTTATATACAAAACATAGGACAGACGGACAAAAGCTTGCACCAGGCACCAGGTTTGGTCAACAGACAAATACATACTGGTGTTGCTTTGTTATATACATATCTACAACCAATCAGGTAGAGGTTTGCACACCTCCCTCTACCATCTGCACACGACCCCAGTTTCTTATGCAACCTTGCAATTACCCACAGCTGGGGCGTGATGCAACATCTTTGCAGTGGGCTGATCATTTTCCCAGGGTTCCCTGCCTGGAATCCCTGACAGTGGCCATGTTGTGGGGGAATACATCATGTAAAAGGGAAGTTTGGGTCATTGCATGAGGAAGGAAGAGAATTCCAACTTCCACAACAACAAAAGACATACACAGGCATAAATTTGATTCACACCTGCATATGTCACTAACAGGATTCCAGTTTTTTATTTATTGTCCTATAAGTTGACCCAAAAGAGCCAAATGGTGTAATGGTTTAAGCAATGGACTATGACTTTGGAGACCAGGATCTGAATCCCCACTCAACCATGAAAACCCACTGGGCAACCTTGGGCAAGTCACACTCTCATCCTCAGAGGAAAGCAAATGCAAACCCCCTCTCAACAAATCTTGCCAAGGAAGCCTTGTTGATAGGGTCTCCCTGTTGCTGTGTGCCTTCAAGTCATTTCCAACTTATGGCAACCCCAAGGCAAACCTATCACAAGCTTTTTTCTAGGCCTGAGAGTATGTGACACGCCCAAGGTGACCCAGTTGGTTTCCATGTCTGACTGAAGAATCAAACCCTGGTGTCCAGGGTCATAGTCCAACATTCAGACTACTACACCATGCTGCCTCTCTAGGGTCTCCTTAGGGTCATCATAAGTTGGAAATGACTTGAAGACACACAAAAACAACAAGGAGAGGACCCATATAACTGTTTTAATTGATTTTTAAAATTAATTTTATTGATATCTTATCTGCCTCTTATTTTTCACTTCATCATACAGTTTTGGTGCTATTTATGATATTTTATTGTGAATGTACTATTGTTGTTAGCCAGCTGAAGTACCCTTTGGTGGAAAGTTGGGCCACAATTTGAAAAGAACAAAAAAAGCTCTGAGTTTTCATGAGCCTCAAACAGTAATGCAAGAAAAGTCTTAAGGTGTGGAACAGAAAACACACAATCAGCAGAACAAACCAATGTACTAGATGAACTGTTGGCCCATCTGGTCATGCAGTACTTAAAGTATACTAAAGATAACCTGAGAAATAAAGTTCACAGTGAGCCCAAGCTCTGTATCGATGCTCATGGCTGTGCTATTGCTTGGGAATTAGATAAAGATGAGAATAGACAAGGCAGCAGGTCGTGCATGAAGACACTAGTTCAAGCCTTTGATCGATTTATATATCATAAAGATAGGCGAAAATCCAATCAGTTGCAGCCAGGCATATAAGTAGAGACAGTTTTTCCAGTCTAAAGAAAAACATTTAACCAGTCTTCAGTATCATCACAAGGAAAGATTTCTATGTGTCTGTTCTTTATTGGAGCAACTAAGAATATCTGAAACCAGTTAGAGAAAAATCCAGCTTTATGTACTATTCCACACAAAGGGAAGTTAAAGAGAATGAGTCCATCCTGTTCATCCTGCCCTCTAAGATTACCTACAGAGGCTTCCACATCAGTGAGATGGCAAATCTGCTACTAAATTTAGCCCACATTTTAAAGTACCCGTACAAGGTGCTAAAGGTAATTTGCTGACTGGACATGGTAGCAGAGGGATTCTGGGATTTATAGTCCAAAAAATAACTTTACTTCAAACTCTGACAGACTTAATGCTGAAAGTTGAATTGCAAATTCTGAGATAAGAGGTGAGATTTAGGCCATTTCCACACCTTACCTGATCCAATTGTCCTCCCATCAGTTGTGCCTAAGAAAACCCTATGAAATCCATGGGATCACTATCAGTCAACAGGTGACTTGAAAACACATGTACCCATACCTTGAATAACTCCTTTAAACTGTGGACTTACTGACACGGAAGTCACCAATTGCCAATGTCACTGAACCATTGTTGTCAGGCTCAGAGTGTCTGATTTCTTTCTCAAAAATATTACAAGCCAGGAACATTAATATAGCAATAAATCCATTGTTTGATAACATTTGTGGTAGAATTAGTATCTTCAAGCACTGTGTACAACTGAAAACTATTTCTCTTTCTCTCTCACTTGCTCAAGCTTTGTGCCCTCATCTAATAACAATGGCTAAATTTATAGGTACATTTCCCTGGGAGTAAGCCAAACTAAACTCAGTGTGACTTTCACCAGAGTAGACATGTATAAGATTGCACTCGCTTTACGTAATTAGCATTTTCCATGTTTAAAAACTGCTGCCAAAGGCAAACTTGGCCCAACCTGCAATAAGGATAAAAACTCTTGCTTATCTCACTTTAACTGGGGAGAATGAAAAATCTCAAAAGAAGGTATTGTGCATTTTGGCAGATGTGTTTGCATTGACAAAGCGAACGCTTGTGCGAATTTAGCAAACAAAGTTTTTTGGGGGGGAGGTTGGCAAAAATTCCAATTGCTGCTGCCTTGTCTAATAGATTTTTTAAAAAAAAACATGAGAATCTGGATAGATTACTCGTATCTTTTTGACCAATAATCTTGTCTTTCTTGCTTGTGATGCGTGCTCTGTTTAGGGTGAAGAGACTACTATTGCACAGAACCTTCTCGTGCCAGTTGGCTGAAATTAGTGAGGGAGGGAAGCGCTCTCACAAAGGAGGCAAAAACCCATGTTGCAATTGCTGACATTTCAATCAAATGTCCCAATGAATTTACATAAGGTGTAAAGACTGCAGGGAAAGGATAATGGCTAGAAACTTGCTGGACTATCTTAGCAGTTCATTTTGTGGAGGATCTTCCAGTCACGGTGAGGGAGGGCAAATAAAACACACTGACTCCAAGCAGCCTTCTCCAGTGCCTTACTATCTTCACAGGCATTGCTCTCCCAAGCCTTTTCATCCTGCCATCACTGCCTACATCAGCATACTTACACTAGGGTAGTACACCAATATATTTAAAGGAGGCTAGAAAACCAGGAGTTTAAAATTCTGGGCACAGAAATGGGAAGAAAATGCTGCAGTCAAACAGGCAGTGGGGCTTCCACTGAGTCAGAATAAGTTCTGATAAACCTTTTTAGAAGCCTGTCAGGCTAAGGCTTGAAAGAATAATGACACAGCAAATGTGCCATTTTACAACTCTGGTTAATGAGCAGGCTTCCGCACCTTACATCTCTAAAGTAATTGAAAGGTTACGCATTACCCGACCTATTTCCCCCTTCGGTTGTAGGTGTTCCATCCCCAGGGCTCCATTCCAGTACTTTGCTTCATCTGCACACTGCTGCTTTCCCGAAGGCATTTCCTCCCATCTGCTGGGGTGATGAAGTTCTGCAAGTCTGCATGTTAGAGAAGAGACTGACATTCAAGCTAGCTGAAATCCCCAAGACTCTCCCTTACACATTGTATTAATGGATTAACATTAATGCTGCACTTTCAAAACTAGGGCTCTGAGTATTGTTACGAAACACCTGCCGCCCAGTCACAAGATACGTTGGAAATCCAGCCTTACATTATTTTCATGCTGCATTTTTGACAGGAAAGGGTACAGGTACACATAAAGATGGGTGCCAAGAATTGCCTTATGCTACAGCCATGCACAATAAACTAAGCACCATTAAAAAATGGCCCCAAATGAGGATCCATGGGGAATTCAGTGGTGCTGTCCTTAACCCCTAGATGAGGACCATCCAATGAAGTTCACAATTGTTGGAATGGGATAGTGTCCATGTGTGTTAGCTAGTAATATAAATCCTTAACTAGTTCATCCTAATGTGGGAGGATGAATAACTAAAATATTTTTACCCCCATGGTGGAAGAAAATAAACATTCTTCCACAGATTCTCTCATATTTTACCATCCTGATGTGGAACAATTATAATGCAGAGATAAACAAGTGTTTTTTTCACATTAAAAAGTGTTCTCATTGCAGAAAACTGATTCCCTGCACAGGAAATCTGTGTGTGTATGTGCATGCGTGCATGCACACGTGTATGTGTGTGTGTGTGTGTGTGCGCGCGCGCAAAAAAAAATGTTTTTCTCCACAGGATAATTCTCACACAATACTTTAGGATGTCAACTGCCAGGAGAAAACTGCACAACATTCTTTGTGGTATATTATTCTTCCCAGTGGGGTTCCTCACCTGTCAGGAAACCCATTTTTCAACAAATAATTAAGAATATTTTCCCCATCGCTAGTGTTTGTCCCCTTCTGGAAAGGATGGAGAGTGGCTCATTTAAGAGGCAGTCTCCTTTAGCAAAGTTTGCAGAGATGAACCTAGCCCTCTGAGAGTAACTCAGTAAAACACAAAGCAAAAACACAAACTTCAGGATATGTAATTGAGAAGCTTACCAGTTGCATCAAAACATATATTCCAAACACATGTTCAGGTCACCTAAGTTGTAGCTGAGATAGAGGTCAACAGAGCTGGGATTCACCATGTTGTAAGGAAAGAAGGAAGAGAGGGAAGTAGCAAGAGAGGAGGAGTCCCTATTTAACCACAGACATCTTGGGATTTCTGGGGTCATATAGTCTGGCTGCCTAGATTGCTGATTATTGATGACCGTGCATTGCAATCTATAGTTGAGCAAATGGGGAAAGCTTGGGTGAACTAGAATAGATGTTTGCATGAAAACCTTATGCTGCCTAAAGCCCCCATTGCTCTAAAAAGAAATAGGTGAAGGGGAGAAAAGAGAATGTTTGATTGGAGCTGTATTTTCCAGCAACACCTGTATCTGCCTATGTAGAATTACATAGGAGAAAGCTGTACCAGCAACAGCAGTCTACAGTACTTTTACAAACAGCAGGAAATGTATATATGCATTCTTGTAGCAAAAATGCCGCTACTCTTTCAAATCATGAAGCTCAGAAGACCCCTTACACTTAAAAATGCTGCCAAAAATTAGGAAAGATATCAGATTTTATTAATCATGGTATTTTTACTAACAAGAATTGGCAGAGGCACTTGCAAGATTTTATGACTGGAGCCAAAATAAATAGACTGGCCCAGGCTATTTTTGGCTTTGAATGGGAGTGAAAATAAATTGACTGGTCCAGGCTATCTTTGGCTTTGAATGGGAGCGCACACCATTGTCTAGCATATACCTTTGGTTAGCAATCTCAGGCCAATACTGCCACACACAAGTGTGGCCTAGGAATGTATAATGTGATCTAGATATATGAGAATTTTTTTCTGGTTGGACAGCAAGAACAGAACCTGTATTCCTGACAAGTATCACATTCTCTGATTGACTAATTGATTGATTCTATATCTCACTTTCACTTCAGATATGGAACTCAATGTGACTTACCTAAGAGAATCACAAAAAAAGGAATGTTCTGCTCGTATTGAATATGAAAAGATGTGGAAAACTCAGCAAATACCCACATTAGAACAATGGTGGGGTACACTGATTGAAAACAAAAATGCTGATATGGTCTCTCAGAGATTAAAAGGGAAATCAGACGAAGAGATACAAAAAGAATGGCAAATTGTAACGAGTAATTGCTGGGTACCATCAGATGGAAATCTGTGATTCATGATTTAAGATAAATTATGAGGGGGCTACAGGATATATATCATGAAGCAGGAATATGGAGATGGAAATGCAAGAATCAACAAGTAATAATAGCACTAAAATGTAGTACAATATTTTAAGCATGTTAAGAAATATTGATAATGAAATCTAGATCAGTGTGGAAGATCAGAAATATTTCAAATAAGTTGACAGTTATAATTGTTTGTTTTATATCTGAATTTGAATAAAATGATTATAAAAAAAAAGGAATGTTCCATAACTTCTATGCTGAAGGTCTGTCACAGATTTCTCCTTCGACTTGAATACATCACATTCCTTCCCTTTTGGTATTGTAGAAAGTAACATCTAACTTCCAAATTTCCTTTCTCTGAAATAATATTTAATATCCCATACCAATGAGAATATTTCTTCACCTTGTAGTTTCAGTTAATTAAAACTTAGATGCGGCTCAGATACACATTGTTCTAGACAGAGGAAGCAATATTATTCTATAGCCCAGGAAATGGCACAATATGCTGACATCAGTGGTGTGTTATAATTAAAAGTTTTAATGAGTACATTATTGTCCCACAATTGAGGAAAGACTTTGTTTCATTGTATTCAAGGAGGAGCTACACCACTTAAGACCCACCAGTGCCACACCTACGTGAAAGACCAAACCAAAGGTGAGCATTGCTGTTTAGCAAGACATGGGCTCTATCATTAGGCAGAGTGAGGCAACAGGCAGTAGATCCCATCCTATCAGGCAGCAGATCACAGAGGATAGCAGGAGCAGCTCTCTATCTTTTCCAGGGATACATACACAGTCGCATTCTCCTCTCTGGAACAACTAAGCTGCATGTGTCTGCTTACAGCTAGGCCAGGCTATAAACCTACCCCCCACTAGCCTTTGTGGGGAAGGCCACTGTCCTGTTGCCCATGCTGAAGGAAGTTGACTGCAGTTCAGGTGAAGCAGTAGTGACATCTTCCCATTCTCCCGAAAGCCTGTCTTTGGCAGCCACTGATAATGGGAGAAAGATGCTGAAGAAGGGAGGGCAAGTCAGATTTTCTTTGAAGCTCATGGTCAAAATCAGATTATGGTGGTTGTGGCCCTGGAGCAGTTCCAAAGTTAGGGCCCCTTTCTTAATATGTGTGACTTATTCTAAGAGCAGCAACATCCGAATTACTTAAATGAATGATAAAAAGGACATGATATACATCTTTCTGGATCCTATTACTTTCTATCCCATAACTGTATAAATAAGATTTATACCCGAGGCTTTACTATAATTCTGTACTGCATCTGAAGAAATGGGTTTATAACCACGAAAGCTCATGCTAAAATAAAAACCAGTTAGTCATAAAGGTGCTGCCATGTTCCTCCCCCTACTTCCTTTTTATGCTGCAAGAGATTAAGGCCATTTCTGCACTATATTGTTAAAGTGCTATTATTCCACTTTCAACATCCTATGCTGGAATCCTGGAGTTTGCAGTTTGGGGAGAGGCATTTAGAATGCTCAGCCAGAGAGCTCTTTGGCCTCAGTAAACTACAAACCCCAGAATTTAACAGAATGTTGAAAGTGGAATAATAGCACTAGAACAGTGTAGAGTGGAAATGGCCTATGAAAGCTACTTTTTAAAAAACTACTTAAATAAATGAATGAATGATGGTAAATAACACACAAAGTACAATAAAGAGCAGCTCAAATATCTTTACTTGTGAACCTGTTTTCAACCCTGCAGCTTCAGTAAGACCAGCAGCCAAATCTGATGAGTTTTTACTGTGACCCTTACTGTGACTTTACCTGGTGTCGCTGGTGTCACACGAGGATTGCATGAAAAGCCTCTCGCAAGAGGGAATTGCATCCCCAGCGCTTCCCTCCGCACCAGCTCTGTACTGGATGGAAGGAAACATGAGAGCTCCACCCCATCCTTCCGCAGTGCAGCCGAGTACTTTCCCAGGCTGTGCTGGGGGAGGAAGCATGTCCATCGCACTTCCTGAGGTTCCACACGCCAGTTAAGTGCGGGAGAGATGTGGGAGGAATGCGCAGTCGTGCATCATTTTCGGCAAAGAGACGAAAATGATATAATGCATGATTGCTGCAGGATCGCTACAAGAGCAACACGTGATCGTAAGAACATCATACGGAACCGTCATCGCGATTCTGCGTCACTCCTATGGCCATTTCACGTTCGAAGTCACGTGCGAAAAGGGCCTCAGTTACTCAAGTAACACACAAAATATTGATGATGACAGAAACATCAGCAGATTCAGAAAATGACTAGAGAAAAGCCATACCATTTTTCCTTTGGTATTGAGCACCTAGTCAGTGAGGGGGCTGGAGCAATTGTACCAATCGAACTTGTATACTCTTGCCCTGCTCATGCTATATGGAAAGACAAGTTTGGGGGATGTTTTCAGTGTCTGACAGAGTTTAAATTAAATGGTACTGCATCTAATCTACAGATCCTGAAAAAGAGGAAGAGTGAGAGAGAAATGGGGATTGAGAATGAGGCTGTGACTGAGAGATGGGAGAGAAGGACAGATTGAGAGGAAGGAAGGAAGGAAGGAGGGAAGGAGGGAAGGAGGGAAGGAAGGATTTCAAAGGTAGATAAATATATGCCCCAAACCATGATCCAAAATTTTGTATGGATTTAAAGCAGCCAGCCTAATCCACTGTCTAATATTTATCTGGATTCTAGGCTTCATTCAAATCTGAGTTTGATCAGTTTCATCTTTGTATGAAAACAGCACTGTGTTTGGTAATGCAGTCTTATGCATGTTTGTTGTTGTTGTGTACATTCAATTCATTTCTGACTTATGGTGACCCTAAGGTGAACCTATCACAGGGTTTTCTTGGCAAGATTTGTTCAGAGTGGGCTTGCCTTTGTCTTCTTCTGAGGCTGAGAGACTATGACTTGCCCAAGATCATCCAGTAGGTTTCCATGGCTGAGCAGGGATTTGAACCCCCATCTCCAGAGTCCTAGGCCATTTCCGCACTAGACTGTTGTAGCTCTATTATTCCACTTTCAACATCCTATGGAATCCTGGAGTTTGCAGTTTTGGGAGGGGCCCACTGGCCCCTCCCGAAACTGCAAACCCCAGGATTCCATAGGATGTTGAAAGTGGAATAATAGCACTACAACAGTACAATAGCACTACAACACTGGCTGGCTGTGGCATGTTTACTCAGATGCAAATTCCTCTCTGCTCTAGTTTTTTCTTTTCCCCCAAGAAACGCATACATAGGACTGCAGCATGATACTAAAAAATAACAATAAATTTCCTATTTGTTGATGATCAAGTGCAATATGCCAAATAAGATTGATAGCAAAAAAGGGCAGGTTTTCCCTGGAGTGCAACAAAGCTAATAAATCACACACCAGTGGGAGAATCAAGGTTTTAAAAAAAATAATAAGCTTTTTTTCAGCCAGGGCCAAAAGAATGTTTGATGTCCAATGATATTTCCAAAAATTAGATGTGCCAGAACAAAGAAAGATATGCACTTTTATACTTTCCATAAGAAAAATGAATTAGCATCCTAAGTTACACCACTTCCACGTAAGATCTGGTGGGCTTCATGTATCAGGGCATGTGCCTTGACCTGTAGCAGCCCCCCCACCCCCGATAAATATCAGTCATTTAGCACCTGTTTTTTTATCTAAGTGGGGCCTGCTTTCATTCCATACTCTGGGAGCTTGCCAATACTGTCTCCCTTGTTATCTATTCCATTATCCACGCATGTATGTCTCCCAGGTCAAGCTGCTCCTTCGCAATGCTGGTATCATAATTTCCAAGTGCCAGCTTAAAAGTCAGGCAGGCTAGTAACTCAAAGGGCACTCAGGGAAACTCTGCAGAGGCCTGGTCTTGATTCCTTTATACTATTCTATACTACTCTAAGTCCCATCATTCTTAGGTTTCCAGGCCTCTCCATCAAGACGGTGAAACCATTTATATCAGGAATGGACTGCTCTGATACAGGACAACTTGGTGTGTAGCAGTGGAAGGTATGCGCATAAAAATATATAAAAATATTGAAAAACATGGTCTGAAAATGTGTTTCTTGAGAGTCAAGAAACCACGACAAGAAGAATCTTGGACTCATGAAAATCTTCACAGTTGGGACTTATTCTGTTACTATTCATAGTTGTGAAGTAATGTTATACCATTTAACTGTTTTTACTTCCTTTTCTTACTTGTTCCAGAACATTTATTTCAATTGTGAGGTTTTTAATTCATTTTCTTAATATCAGCGGAACAACAAAATCCATGATATAGCATGCCTATTAGTGAAAAATGCATGCAGGTAACTGTCCATGGCCACTGGCGTGAACTGAAATATTGAGAGATGTCTATGAAGAAGACGGTGCCCATTATTAGCTGACAGAAAACAGAATTCGAAATGGAATTTCTTCTGTGTATGTTTTTCATGTCCCATAACAGACAGGCATTATTGTGTCAGTCATGGAGATAACATTAATCTTGGTTGAGGATAAAGAATTACAAATGCCTGGTTGGCCTGGTAATTCTGGATGGCCTTGTCCATTTTAGTTTCTTCATCAACGAAATAGGAATTTTAACAGTTAATTTCAACATGGTGAGAATCAATGACTTAGTTTGGGCTAACGTACTTTGCATGCTGGGACAGGGAATGTGGGAAGCCTATAGAAATTACGAGCAACAACAATTTGCTTTATCATGCAGCTATCATATTTTACTGTGTTAAAATGAGCTGGTTATTGTAAATCTTAAATATTTGATTGTAGGTTATACATTCTCTGAAACTGTGAATAGCCAGAGATGTTTGTTTTCAATGGGATTCACAAGTAATCTAAAATGAATCATCCCTGTTATTTTAGCAGATATATCAATGTTGTAAATTTGGCTGTTTTAGCTCCCCGCAGAAATCAGACTGTCTTTTAAATGTTGTCATTTCATTGGCTCATATTATATTAAAGTATACAACCATTCTTGTGAATATTTTACATCTTTACTAACATTTTGCATATGGCATAATAGCCAATGAATAAGTCGCCACTTTAATAAGCCTGAAGATACTTTCTTGCTTGAACAAATATTTATCAACACAACAGAAGTGGTGGAGGAAGGAAAGGGAGTCTTTGAAGCAAATGAGTTAAAACCATCTTTACTGTAAAATCCATAAAAAGTAGCCTCACATAATGAGAAACCATCGCTCATGTTAGCAAACTCTTTCACCATACTTTGTGCTAGCTTTAATTGCAGTAAGGTATTAAATCCACTTATTTCTTTCAAAGCCATTAATATAAAAGGAAACATTTTAAAAGGAGGAAAAAAGACAACACATTGGACTGATATAATTAAATCATTTCCATCAAAGTGCTTTCATACTGCTTTTAATAAAGTACCTTCAAAGCCATTGAGAAATACTCTAAAGATGATTTATTTCATTAATTTGTGCAGGTGTATAACACAGCAGTAAAACAACCAATTCTTCCATCTATCATCTTTCTCCATTCTAACTGCTACTGTCCTGGCCTCAGAGGGAAAGAAAGAGAGGCAGGCACTGCTCCATCAAGCCTAGACCCAGAAGCAGATGAAAGACCCTCCTTCTATCCCAACTGCCCCTGCCTGGCCATGGAGGGTGAGAAGAAGGGGCAGTGTCAGCTGGATTTAATCCCCATCCTCTACTGCCATTCCCCTTTCCTCATGTGTCCTGTCTCATTTAGATTGTAAGCCTGAGGGCAGGAACTGTCAAATTAACTACTTCTAACCTGCTTTGAGAGCTTCTGTGGCTGAAGAGCTGTATATAAATATTCAAATAAATAACGTTGGGCCTTCACTTTTGTGAGAGTTAGGGCTGCAGGACCCTCGCAAAAGTGGAAAAATCAGGAATGAGATTTTAAAAGCCCATTTGCCTCCTAGGATTAATCAGCCAATCCAGGTCCTCACTCCCACTTCTCTTCCTCCTCCCCATCTCCCCTCCACCACCAGCACTTCCTCTGCCTTCTCTTATTTTCCAGCACAGGTTCCACCTCTGAACCCCACTTCTCATCTTTTCCCCTTTCTCTTCCTCCAACATCACCTCCTCTACCATTTTTTACTTCAGAGTTCACAACCCAACTCTAAGTCCCACTTCCCACCTTTCCCACTTTCTCTTCCTCCAACAGCACTTCTTCTGCCTTCTCTTACTTCCCAGCCCATGATCACCTCTAAGCCCCACTTACCATCTTTTCTCCTGTCTTCTCCTCCTTCAACAGCACCTCTTCTGCCTTTCGTCACTTTGCATCCTGTGGGAAGGAGAGTGAGGAAGAACTACAAACTTGTGAATAACCAAATTTGTGAAAGGGAAACTCACAGAAACGAAGGGCCAACTGTACTGTTAACCGGAAGTAGTTTTAGGTAAACACCTATATCTGTAAGATGTAATGATGACCACCAGTATTATCACCAGTAATGAAGGGTTTTTAACCAAAAAAATAATTCTATTCTGGATTTAACTCCTGGAATAAAGCAAAGAAATGTTGGGGGATTCCAGGGCACATGCTGTACACCAACATGACCCACAGAACGCCTGTGCTTCAACACAGGCAGATGCAAAAAACCAGCATAGGATTGAAAACAACCAGAAGCCAGAGTTAAGGCCAAAACTAAAATAGTCTTTATTATAAAACAGCATAAGGAACATAAAGAAGTCAAAAGCTAGATAAAATCCATTGTGCTTCTCTCTCCTCGTACAGCATGACAGAGAGAGAGCCGTGCTAAAAGCTAAACAGCAAGCAAAGGGGGAGTGAATCAAAGAGAAGAGCTGTGAGAAATTCCTGTGAGAAGTTGTAGCTACTGTGGGATTGTTTTTCCAAACACCCCTTAGGTTCCCACAGGAACTGAGAGAGACAACCCAGATATCTCTTATCACACCGGCTGGGTCAAGCCGGCCTGCAAGTTACCATGACCACGAGCACAGCGGAGGAACAAGATTCAATCTTAACCCTTTAGGCAGGGATCTGGAAGGCCTAATACTTAACAAGAAAGACTTCATGGGGTGAGCTGCAGAGGGCTTAGACGATGTTATCTCACTGGTAAACCCTGTCCTGGGGTCTACAATTTTGATATTAAAATATGATTCAATGTGCCTGAGAGGTCACCCGGATGGGCACATAGGCAGCAACGGTCGAACGATCGAAAACCAGGTCAGGCCAGTAAAATCCCCAGTCACGTAGCCCCAGGAGACCTCAAGCTGTGCAAATTCACAATAAACAAAGGGTCCTCAGCCCCTGAGAAGCCAACTTGAGGGGACTAGCATGTTTGCCCCAAGTTGAGCAAATATCCTATCAGGCGAGGACCATTTACATGAAGCCACACCACAACCCAATACATCTGAAGATCCTGAGACTTTGGTAACACCTTGTAATCTCATCATGCAAAGGAAGTTACCATTGTGGAGCTTCTTTCTCATTGCAACACTCACTGTTCTCCCCAGGAAAGGATTAGCCCTCCAGGTACTTTTTCCCCTACAAATAGTCCCAGTTTTTGAGTGGTTCTTTGGATCACTCCCGGTCATCCCAGCTGACTGTTTCTCTGTCCATTGAGTAATCCTCTCAGCCCTCTCCGTGCTGAGCTCCACTTCTCACCTGTTTTTCCCGGACCAAAGACTTCAGGAAAAGGTGCAGTATTACCCCAGCTACAACCCCTTCAATATTCCCCTATCCACTTTCCTCTCTATTGCTTCTTAACAGGTCTTGAGTGAGTGTGTGAGTGAGTGCGTTGGTGCGTGAGACTTTCATTCAATAAAATCATTTTATTGGACATCTTCGTTTGGTTTTTGGCTTCGCCTGACCCTGTAAAAACTGGGTAAAAAGACCTCGGTAGGTTACCCTGCCTATCTCATTGCTATTGCTCGTGCTCTGGCTAGTTTACATTCCCCATCATGTGGAGCACATCGAGGTGTCCCCCAAGGGACCCCAGAAATCAGGGTAACAAGGAGAGGGCCATGATTTCCATTGTTCCCATTAGTGTCACCCTCCCTCCATCATATTGCTACACCAGATATTTCACCAATCATTTGGAGTATCTTGCGTGTATAAATTGGGAAGGGGCAGGAAAAACCAAACTACATGAGTAAAGGCTGCTTGAGATTCTATGGGGTGAATTTTCTGTAAACTCTTTATCTTTCTGAACTTTCTAGATTTTGTGTGAGTGCTGCTCACCAAACCATCATTTGATCTCACCCAAAGCTTTTAGGTATACCTTGAAAAGTAGAGGAAACAAAATAGACTGCTGCAGAACACTGCAAGACAATTCCCTCCAGAAACAATACAGCCTGTAAAACTTAGTTTTTGGACTACAACTGACAGAATTGATTCTGAGAATTGCACTCTGTGAATTTCCAAGGTATAAGAACTTACAGTAGCCTCCCACCATTAATTTCAGAGGCTGTTACATAAAGCAGCCCCTCCTACTCCTGACCAATGCAGAGGTACCCTGCAGTTGGTTGGACTAAAAGACTCTGAGTGATTCAGATCCATGCTTCATATCTCTTTGTCTTGGAAAAGGTAGCTTACCAGTGTGATGAAAATTGTTACCATCTGTAAACCTTAGGCTGAAATACATTCAGATCATCTACCCACAAGTGCAAGGAGTTGTTTTGTTACTGTAAATTCACCTGAATTAAGGACTCCTGGGAGCAGCTTTGCTACCATTCTCAATGATACAAAACATGCAGTGATGGCAGATGAAGTCCATTCTAACTCTATCATTATATAGAGATTGTGGAATGTAATTGTGGAATGTCTGTCCAACTATCTCTACTTCTATTTCCCCAGTCACTTATTGTTGCTGTTGTATGCTTTCAAGTCATTTCTGATTTATGCCAAGCCTAAGATGAACCTATCCTGGGGTTTTCTGGGGCTGAGAGTGTATTATGCCCCTAAGATCACCCAGTGGGGTTCCATGGACAAATGGGAGATCAAACTCTGGTCTCCAGGATTGTAGTCCAATGCTCAGAATGTATGTAGATATCACATAGAGTAGTAGCTTCAGTTGCATGATAGTTTCAGTTGAATAGAGTCCATGGGTGTGCTCCTGTAAGCAGACCAATCTGAGATTTAAGTCCACCACTCTTTCACTGACTGCATCGAGCTCCAAGATAATGGTGAAGGTGAAGTAAACACAATAGAAGATGCCATACTATAACCACATTGCAAAAATAACGAGTCATTTCCCACCATTTTGGAGCTAGAGTGAAATCAGAAAGCTCTTAACACAACTTGATAAGCTAAAGGTTAATTTGATGAACGAACTGCATTTTGGTTTTGGTCTTTGGTGTTCCATGTCATATGCAACACTATGGAGCATTTGTGGTGTTTAAAAAAATATAGTAAAAGAGTTTGGGCAACTGGACTCAAAAATATAAATACAGCTAAATATTTTTTTAATTTCAGCTATTCCAGAACTACAGAAGGATAAGCTGGAGGGAGTCTTGCTGGGTAACTGTTACCACGTCCAAAGCACCCACTCTGCAGCATGTGCTATTTTCATAATGGAACATAGCTAGAACACATGATCAAGGCACTCTGACCAGAAAGAGGCCAGGTCAGGCTGACCTTAGACATGGACAGGTCATAAGTTCAGAGAGGATTAGGTAGGAAAACCTGATGCTAATAAGTTTGTAATAATCCTTTCAAGGCCTCAGGCTACATGCACACCTGAATACAATAGAAGATGTAGAAGGTGAAGTAATCAGAGACCACCCCACAATTTTATCCCACAGAGACTTTCCCTATACACACTACCTTACCAAGACATTAAGAGATTCTCATGACTCCCACCAATGTTTTGTCACCTAGAGTTAAGACAGTCAGCCCATTCTGGACTCCTTTGTCAACCCCGTGAGAAAGCAATTACCATCCTTGAGGGTAGGAAATAGGGTATATAAACCCAGGCTTCAGCCCAAGAAAACTGTAGTAGGTTGAGTGTATTACACTGCATGTTGTATCCCAGGCTCCTATTCCTCCGTGTTACCCTCAGGTGCTGTCTGAGCCACTCCGCTTCAACCTGCTGCTTCAGGACTAGTAACTATCAACTTTTCCACCCAATCTCTCTCTATCCAACCTTTCTTGCCTCACTTTCCAATAGCCTTGTATGATTCTTAACAGTGTCTGATTTCTTGTGTGTTTGTTAATTCCAAACAAAATACTCTGTTTAACTTTTAACTGGAGTGCTCTCTACAGTTAGTACTGGTATACACAGGTGAAAAGATCCTGCCATTACCCTCCTTTCGCAGGTCTCCTTTGAGCTATAACTCCCCAAATTTTAAGGAGATGCTGGCATTGCAGGTGGACCTCAGAGTCCCCTACCTCATAGGGTAACACAACTTCCTGCTCAGTGCAGGAAACCCAGAACAAGAGGACCCCCAACAGAAGTTCTGCTTGAACTTATCTGATAAGAGAAAGCCCAGTCAAGAAATTTATTTCTGTTGTCAAACTCCTATTTCCTTAAAGAAGTTTGTCCAAACATTGAACTGAAGTCTAACCTCCTACAGCTTAAGCCCATTAGATCTAGTGCCACCTCTGAACCAACAGAGAACAAGTCTTTGCTTTACTCTATGTGACAGTCCTTCAGATATTTATAGAGTGTGACATACCCATCCCCACCTCACTGTTCTTTTCCCCTAGGCTAAACATACTCATTTTGTTCTACCTTTCCTCACAGCTCTTGTTTTTCATATCATTGACCAACTAACTTCACTGTTCCTTTCTGTTTCTGTTCAAAATTGTCCATATTCTTCTTAAAGTGAAGCAGACAGAACTAGACATACTAATACTTTCTATGACTTGGAAAATAGTAAGTAATGACTAGATCTATGTAGGCATTAAGCATAACCATGTCAACATTTAAAAAAAACAACTGTGAATTTAGGAACTCAGCCTTCTATATAGATACTAATTTGCGTCCACCTACTGAAGCATAAATTGATGAAATGTACAGCAGACAAAGAAGAGAGCCAGTGTATCATAGGGGTTAGAGGAACTAATGATGCTCGATGAAAAGATTCAGATTTAAATTCCAGATTTGGGCCAGTAACTGTCTCTTTCAACCTATCCTAGTTCATAAAATTATTGTGAAGGTAAAATGAAATTGGGTTTTTTGAAAGATGCGCTCAGCTGCACTCAGGAATGGTAGGATTCAAATAAAATACTAAATAAATGAACTTTCAACAATAGTCATGATCTTATTGGTGTCTTACATATCCCTAAGGAAGCAATTGGGTATTTTTGTCTGATGTAGAACATCCACATTCACTTCAAGTTTATAGAAGCAGAATTCCCATTGTTGTTTGGGTGAATTCTGTGCATTGAGGCACATACACATTGGGTTGTGCATTTGGAGGCATTTGTGGTGTCTTGGTTCAGTTATGTGACATTGCCACTCAACACAAAGATTTCATAACCCCCATGTGGAGATTTCTGCTATCCAATCCCAATTTAGGGTATTGACAAAGGAGTATTGCAGGGGTAGAGGAGAGCTCAAGCTTTGATTCTTGGTGAGAAAATGAAATGAGAAAATTCCTATAAAAATGGAGGTTCAGCTTGAAGACCCAACTGGAGTAGACCCAGTCAGTCCATAAGCTTTATTTAAGTCTTGACTTACCAATTAACAATTTATTCAATGGCTCTGTTCTAAATCCTACCAATAAGATTTAGATCATTGTTAGCAAACATGAGCATTCATTCTTTAATCATCAAAATTCAGGAGGGTGCATTTATCATCATCACCACCATCACAAATTTAGGATCAGACTTAAAGATGAGTAACTTGGAGTTATACATCCACAGCAGAATTATATTTAAAATTCCTATGTAGTCATGATCATGGCATTATTGCCTCAATATTAACCACCACACCACCCCAACGTACTTTACTGTGTGTCAGTCACATAGAGAGAATAAGATCCTTTCTGTCAGTGATCAAGGCATGGACTGAAGCCATTTCCACCTGCTCCTCATCAGCCAGCAGGTCTTCAACAATCAGAAGTAGGAACTCTGTCACACTTCCTTGTTGCAGCCTTGCTGACTGGAGGAGGGAGTGTAGGAACATCCTTCCTTGAATCCAATCACCACCAGACCAGTGGTAAAGTAGATTTGAGGGGATTGGTCAGGGAGATGCTACTTAGCTACACAACTAAAGTAGTTATGTAACTAAGTAGCACATGTAGAATTCAATCTTATCATCGTCACCAGAAATGCATGTATTCCTCCAAAAAAGAGGAGGTACTTAAAGCAATTTACAAAATATAAGAAAGCATAAAGGTAATAATCATTAAAACATTGCAGCTCAGATCCTACTTCACACAGGAAGAGCATAACACTCTATCTATGCAGTTCCATGTTCTCTCTCTGCCCTAGCTGCTTTCAAGACCCAGAGGAACTGCCACTACTGCTGACCAGTATGTATGTATATATGTATCGTACTTATGTGTTGCCTTTCTCCCAAAGTGCGGTTAGTAAAAAAAAGGGATGGAGAGAGGAAGCAATTATTATAATAAAGACGCAGCTGGTATGGCTTCTGGGGAAAGGGTAAGGAGGCTGTGTTCATGAACAGAATGTACTGTCCTTATCCTTCCCTCCTGGAAAGCAGACCAACTGCATCTTCATTTCGGGAATTGCCTCCCCTCTTCATCCTCCCCCCAGTGGTAATCAGCAGCATTAGCCCCTCTGGAGCTTGAAAGCTGCTGGGATAAGGTTTGGGGTGGTGTGCAAAAGAAGCTACAGATGAGCTTCCTGTGTCCCATTCAGAAAGAGCTATATGTATGCACAAATCTCACTTATATGCACATAAGTCATAGCCTGACTAATTACTTCAAACCACCAGTTGCTATGATGGCTCTCACTTTAAATACCTCTACTATATAAGCTGTGATCATTGCTACTAGAAACATCCCAAACCTTCATTGTATTTAAATAACAATTTTGCCTTCCTTTTCCTACCTTGCCCACCTCTTCCAACAGCCACTTCACCTACTGTACCAAGCCACCCTGTTCAATCACCTTGTGCAGCCAGAGCTAACCACCGGTGCCATTTCCGCACTAGGCTGTTATAGCACTATGATTCCACTTTCAACATCCTATGGAATCCTGGGGTTTGCAGTTTTGGGAGGGGTCGGCCAGCCCCTCCCAAAACTGCAAACCCCAGGATTCCATAGGATGTTGAAAGTGGAATCATAGCGCTATAACAGCCTAGTGCAGAAATGGCCACGGATGGCTAGTTCATCTCCTCCCTCTAGGTCTGTCTCCCTTCTCCCCTCCTCATCCCCTAGTTGCACTCTCTCTCTTTCTGAGCACTCCACCAGGCCACCCTCTCAGACAGGAGGCAAAGCAGCAGCAGACATTTTAAAAATAACCAGACATTTTAAAAATCCATTTGGAGGGATATCTTAGCTCTGAAAAAGACAGCATGTTCGGGAAAGGTGAGAGGCATTGTAAGCCTGATTAACAGGAATCTGGCCACTGACAGTAAACTCAAGGCAACAGCAAAAACAAGACAAGAAAAAAAAAACCACACCAGGGACCCAACTGTGGGCCTTCTCAGCAGTGGTTCCTCCTTCCAGAACATGGTCTTCCACATGGTCAAAGCCACAGGTATTATTCAGTTTCAATCCCTTCTAAAAGCAACCCTGTTTAGAAAAGTCTCTCCCGGCTGATTGCAAGTGCTCTGTTTCCTGTGTTTATTGCTGGACTGTTTTACTATCTTCTTAAATTGTTTTTAAACTGCATTAGTTTTATACTGCATTAGAGGTGCATTTTAATGTAAACTGCATGGAGATTTTATTTCATCCAGCAGTATGCAAATACTATAAATTGAATTTATGGTATAAATACAGAGACCACTTGCTTCCACGTTCCACTGCTTCAAATAAATAAAATACAACAAAGCGAGAGGGGGTCCACATGAGCTCGAATCAAAATTCTAGCAGCACCATTCTGCAATACTTAATGTTTACAAATGGTTTTTTGGGGCAGGGCCACAGAGAGCACATCACAGTCAAGCAGTTGAGCTGTATCTAATGCATTGGACAAGCATGGTCATGCATCAAGAACAAGGGAGGCAGCTGGTGTAATACTGGAAATCAAGCAAAAGTACTCCTGGCCACAACCAGTCCTTGAGAACATCTACCAGGACTGTTTGTGGAAGAACTTTCAAGCTGCAAACCCAGTCTTTTAAAGTAATATCACACAATCCCTGCAGACTGTGCAGCACAAAAAGTGTTGTTTTTATTTTAAAGAAACCGGGGGCTTTTCCTTGAAAAAAAGACACGCACTTAGGGTTGCCAGTTAGGATCATCTCAGGCCCTGAGGTTTCTGGGCCAAAACTTGAGACTTAGGCCATTTCCACACGGGGAGAGGGAATCGCCTCGTGATGCTACTTACCGGACTTTAAGGCTCCCCGGCCCGGTCCACACTGCTCCGGAGCAGTGCGTGCTCGTTGCTCCGCATTGCTCCAGCGTCGAAAATGGCAGCTTCTGGTTGGTTGAGGGCCTTGACCAACCGCTGAAGCTTGCCAGCCTAAAGCCCGCCCCCAGCAGATCGCAGGCTCGCACTAATGCAAGCCTGCAAATCTGCATACGGGAGCAGGCTCACACTGCTGTGCTCCGTGCTTTTGAAAGACCAGTTTTTAGTGGTCTTTCAAAAGCACGCTGGATGACCACTTGGGGTTGTTCCGGAGCGGGCTGGGGTGCGGATCTACATTAAGTAGGTCTGACCTAGTCCACTCCCAGGTGCAGATGTCCTCCCTGGAGGACGCTCTGCCCCGTTTTAAAAACCCCGTGTGGAAATGGCCTTAGATGCTGGCAGTGTTGTCAAGCATTACACATTTAGAATCCGCCACAGTTACTCACAGCTTGTCATGCAAGGAGGACGTATTTCCTTGTTTGGAAATTAAGACAGAAATCTTAGCTAAAGGAGTCATCCCAGAGCAAGGTGAAAACAGAGGATCGCTATTTCTCATTTACTTAAGGAGAAAGGGTAAGGAGCATTCAACTCTAACCAATTTGCTTCTTGCCAGAAGGTGGATGAAGAACAGAGTAGAGGTTAAGCCCTTGTGCTGCAATCGGAATGAAAAAGCCAACTAAATAAATATTCCTGCAGAGATCCTCTGTGCAATCTTTGCAAGTTGCAGCAACAAATTAATTAACCCCTGCAAATTGAAGCAAGCTGCCAGTTGCAGCTTCAACAGCTGGGTTGAATATTTGCTCACTGTCTTTTCCTCTTGCCTGGAAAACTGGAGAATCTGTATTCTGATCTTCTGCCTAGACATGACCCATGAAAACTGGAGATTTAGAGACAGGCTAGAGGGCTATTGAGAGCAAAGATCCTCTAAAGAAGGCATAAATGAAGTGTGAGTCTCAAAGGGAAAAAAATATATGATTGACCCTTCACATACACTAAGATTAGCGGCACAGGACCCCTGCAAAAGTGGAAACACCACAAATATCAAAATGTGTGTGCATGTATCTGTGGGAAGGAGGTCGAGGCATGGTGTGAGAATAGACACCAAAGGAGGTCAGGAAAAGGGGTGGGTCAACATGCTGGCCTTATACTTCCCCTTTCTTGACCATCTCCTTCCTTGAGTGTGCGTGGGGCATTGGGAGAGGGTTTGTGGTGCTGAGAAATCGGGCTGTGATAGCTGGATAGGCAGTGGTTGGTGGTGGAGGAAGAGGACTAGAGGCAGGTATTTAAAGGGCTGCACAGCTGGATTGGAGCCACCAAGAGAGAAGATTCCCCTGGAAAGAAGCACTTGAGATAGGCAGACTAGGTTCGGAGTGTTACTGCCCTGGCTAGTCCGAGCTTTGGGGATATTAAAGATATCTTCTTGATATCATAATTCGGCTGCACTTCTCTATTCCCCTCCACGTGCTTGCGAGGCCACCGGACAAGCACGTAAACAAGCTCGGCCGTTAATTGCCTCAATATTCCTGGATAATACAGGCAGGGCAGAAATAGCTGACACACTGCTTTAGGAGACCTCCAGGCAAGTACTCTAATTAAGTATGCACACTACTTACAAAAGAGCCTCTGCCCTGCGATGGCAGCTTGATGGGTAACCTATACATTACCCAAGTACTCTGCGTTTGCATACTGGCTACTCTATTGAGAACCGCTACGATAACTCAATCAGTCAGATTCTGACCTTTCGGAGGCTTTGTCTCCAACTCCAAATCAATTGTTTTTCCCCAAGTACGGCATAGCCTGCAGTCACAATTCTCCTTATAAAAACCCTTGATTCCGATACCTTCCTCGGAACGCTCCCGAGTTTCATCCCGCCTTGCTGCCGCTTTGCTTGGTGAGCCTCCCCTCAGCTCCACGTGCTGAGTTACATCGCACCCCAGCCTCGCTCTCTATTTTTTTGGGCTTCAGGACAGGTGAAGTATCACCCAAACCAGCAATCCCTTTAAAAATCCCTCTATACCACTCCAACCTTTATTTTCTTTAGTTATCTTGTGTGAGTGTGTCGCATACACTGTTTTGCTTGTATTTAATAAACATCATTTATTATTTCAACTTTTGTGTGCTCCTTGACTCGACCCAACCCCGTAGACATAGGGTTCAAGATCTCGCTACATTACCCTGCCTCTCGTAATGCTAAGCAGTGCTCTGAGCTAATTTTCTCCACCTTTAGTTGAGCACATTTTGGTGTCCCTCCCGGGACCCCCAGTTCACAAGGTAACAGGAGAAACTCACAAATAATCAAATCCGTGAAAGTGAAACCCACGGATGTGGAGGACTGACTGTACTTCTAAAAATGCTGCCATTTGCTATTGGACCACTGAAATTTGGCAGCAGTGGGCCATTGGGGATGGGAGGAGGCAAAAATGGATGGCGGGCATATGTGTCATGTGTTGTCCACGCATGTTAAAAGAAATGCAACCCATTCTAGAACAGGCTGAAATCTACCAATTTCCTTGCTCGTTAAATTATTACAGTTCTTTCTTGAATAAATTCCTCCACTAACCAATCTGCCCAATGCACTTCAGATTACCTCAAAATCTCACAAGTAGATGCTGCCAAACTGCATAATGTGCTGACTTCACAGAATAAAATAACTTGTTATAATCAAGAGTGATATCCTGGTGTTCCTTTGCTTACAGAGAGAGCAAACGAAAGAGCTCCATATTTCTTTTGCTTCAAAAGTGCTTCTAAATAAGCCTTCATCTCTACAGGCCCTAAGATGCCTTGGGATCACTCTTCTGCCTTATTGCATATCCCCCTTTCACCTGGCTGTTTCACTAAGCAATTTACTTTAGAAAGCAAAACAAAAAGGCCCAATAAGATTTAATGATCATATTCTAGTACCTCACAGCATAACGGCATTCCCTCTACCTCTTTCCAGTTCTTTTGCATAAACAAATCACAACAAAAGTTTTAAGGTTTGTGCTTATTTTCTGTGCAATAAATGGGGTTCCAGCACATTTCCAAAGGATCCATATTATCAAGAAAATGAATGGAGAGTGTTAGTGAAGCTGATAGGGTGTCAAATAAGCTAAAAAAGCAAGACAGTCTTTTAAAAATGTGTAACATGTATTACCAGGGGCCTGTAGTCTGTGGCCATTTCTGCACTACATTGTTATAGTGCTATAACACTATAACACTATTCAACTCCTGTGGAATCCTGGGGTTTGCAGTTTAGGGAGGGGCATTTAGAATTCTCAGCCAGAGAGCTCTGTGACCTCAGGAAATTACAAATCCCAGAATTCCACAGGATGTTGAAAGTGGAATAATAGTACTATAATAGTGTAGGGCAGAAATGGCAGAAGGGGATTTGTCCTTCTGTGGTAATATGAGCCCTTCCTCTTGCTTAGCCCATGGACTGCCAAGGCAGCATATGGCCTAAACTCACAAACCAGCTCCAACTAGAGTAGACCCATTAAATCAATCAGAAAATAGTACATTGACACATAACGTAACTTGCATTGATTCAGTTGGTCTGCTCTGATTGGGCATAGTGATTGGATTTAGGCCCCTCAACTGTCCTGATTTGGCAGGGACAGCTGTGTCATCCTATTTTTTCAACTGCTTCAAAAATACTCCCATTTCTTTCTCCTCTACCCACTTTCCCTCTTTCTCCTCATTTTACTTTACTTGCTGCAAACTGAGTTCAAAATGCAAAAGTAATTTGCAATCAGTTAACTCAATGGAGAGGAGAGGAGAGGAGAGGAGAGGAGAGGAGAGGGTGGCATCTTACCCTTCCCAGTAGGCTCAGGCAACAGCAAACTGCTGCGGCCTCTTCAAGCTTGTGTGTTCTTCCACATTAATAATGTTTGACCACACTCCGGTGTTGCTTGGCCACACTTGTCTTGATTTTCATCTGTGAAATGTGGGAGGGCATGCTATATATCAAGAAAACAAGCAAGCAACAGCTTTAAAATTCAGTCTATAAATTTGCTAAGAGCTTTTCAGCCACTAGGGTTTCAAATAGTGGAAGCACATCTGTGCTGTAATAGAAATGAAATTTGAATCGAGCCAGTGTGTTATAGTGGTTTTAGCACTGGATTACGATCCCTGCTCGGCCATGGAAACCCACTGGGTGACCTTGAATGCATCCAACACTCTCAGCCTCAGAAAAATCCATGATATTTTTGCCTTTGGGTCACAGTAAGTCAGAAATGACTTGAAGGCACAGAACAACAACAACGTTTTTCTTCCACAGGGGAGGGCAAGCTGTACCATAAGGCAAAATAGGGCAATACCTCAGGCAGCAGATTTGAGGTGTCATGAAAAGGTAACAAAAAGCTAATCTTTTAAAAAGCCATTCTTAATACTGTATTTATACTGGTAGGGAAGGAGAGAGATGATTGTCGGACTTTTGGCCTGAAGTGCCAGAATAGCTTTCCAGGATACAATGTGTACTACACACTTTGGCTTCAGTGGGAAGAGAGCGCCATCTGCTGACCTGCTTTGGACAGCAAAATGTCATGGTCAGCCCTGTCCCAGGTTGCGTCCTTGTTATTTCAGAACATTTTGGGGAGACAAGTACCTTGTTTAGCTGCTCTTATAGTGAAGACACATTTTCCATGCTTAACCCAAATAGATCATCCTTTCGTTTAAGCTGTTATTTCTGATGGATAAAGTGAAACTGTTTCTTTTTCCTTGTGATATGACCTGGTGGAGAAAAGTAGTGTGTAAATATATTTTACAACATGATGAGAGATGAAAGTATAGAATATTTTTGTTTTTAATTAATTTTATTGTGATTACATCGTATAAAAACAACATTTCTCATTGTACATTTTACTGAACTATTACCGCTATCTTCCACTCCTCTCTGGATTTCAATAGTGTTATTTCATTGACATATCAACATTATGCATCGCATTGCATTTGTTAACATACAAGATAGATCCTGCTCTTCGACCCTACTTTACATGTTCCATGATATTCCACTGATTTTTACTTCCAACTACTCATGCTACCATGAATTAAGAATTATTACCTGTCAACACCCTACCCATTTCCAGAACAATTTGCCATTCTTTGTTAATGTCATCATCTGATTTTCCTTTTAATCTCTGAGAGACTATATCTGCATTCCAATTTTCAATAAAAGTTGCCCACCATTGTTCTATTGTAGGTATCTGCTCAGTTTTCCCTAGCCTTGCATATTCAATACGGGCTGTTGTAATCATATACAGCATTATTCGCCAGTATTTCTTTGCAACAGTTCCATCTAACACATGTGTCATATTTAATAAGTACACTTCAGGTTTCTTATCAATTTGAACCCTCAATGTTTTACATATCATATTATGTATATCATTCCAATATTTTTTAGCCTTAGGACATGACCACCACGTATGAAATAGTGTTCCAACATTCTCCTGACACTTCCAACACTGACCTGTTCCGGTATTATACATCTTCTTTAATTTTTCTGGTGTCATGTACCATCTATGAAAAAGCTTATAATAGTTCTCTTTTAGGTTCTGAGCTGCAGTAAATTTTTGTGTCTGTTGCCAGCTCTGTTCCCAGTGCTCTAATTGAATTGGATGTCCGAGATTTTGAGCCCACAATATCATTGCTGATTTGACTGTCTCATCTTCTCTTTCTTGATTTAAAATCTCCTGGTATACATGTGATAGTAAATGAGGCGGGTTTTCCCGCAGTAACTTCAACATTCTTCCTTGCTCTTTTTGTTCTGTTCCGTAAGTTTTCACATCTATCTGGAATCTCTCAGTTAACTGTCTGTAAGGGAACCAGTTTAACTTTATTCCTTCTGATTCCAATTTTTCTCTTGATTTCATCTTAAAAAGATTCAGATTTGTCATTTCTGAAAGTATAGAATATTTTCATCACTAAAAATAATTCAAAGAATGATGTGCATCAGAAATTGCATTAATTCTCCTTCTTTATGAGAAAAAAACACTTGGCAACAGGATGCTTGATTTTTCTAATCTAAAAGGAAAATGTAGTCTTTATTCTCTTAATAATTGCCTTTACATCATCTGGTTCTCCATCAAGGTGTGGGGAAACAGGAACTATTTGGAAGCTGCTTTGAGTGGACAGCAAAAAGGTGAGGTTTTAGAATATTTCTAACAATAGGTTTAGCTTGGAAAAAAAAACTACCAAAACAAATTAAGAAAAGAACTCAAGAACTGTTGCTGATAGTCCAGATCTGGTACACATGAGATTCTGCTTTGAGCATTCAGATTTTAAACTGAAGGCTACACATAATAATAGTTTTATAATTCCTTTGTTGGGATACAAATCTTGAACAAAGCACTAGCAAAAAATGTTTATTATGGTTTCTTTTAGGCTAAGCAAAATTTCGTTTTGAAGTAGATTTTTCAAACATCTGAATCTCTCTGAAGTGATTAAACAATACCATCTCTTCCTCTTTATCCCAACAGAACATCTTTTGTCTTTCAGATCTCATATTCTTTTGTGCTGCAGTCTCATAATGCAACACATAACATCTTATAACAATTAGAATTATAAAAAAAAACTTCAAAATTTCTTTAGTCAAAAGTTACCACAAAACAAGCTAGTCTTTACATATGAAACTTGCCTTTACCTTTGTTTTGTTCATGGGTGATTTTCTTTAAAGCCTACAGAAATGACTATGTGCAGTTCTAATATACAAATAATGTACAAAGTTTTACCAACAGCACTGAAAAGAATTTCTTATTCATGTTCTATGAATACTCAGAATGAGGTATTCTTATTTCTCAGGAGATGATGATCATTAAATGAATCACCAGGAAAAGCCTGTGATTGAATGTAGGATGTTTCACACATAAAGTGTGTGTTTTACTCAGCTACAACACACTCATTAGTGAGCAGGCCCAAAAAGTTATTCTGTAAAAAGGCATTGGCATTGACTACATGAGAAGTTCTCGATTTTTGGTTGACCAGTTGTTTTGGACTTAAAATCCCACAATTCCTGAACTTTGGCCATGGTGGGTGAGTCTTGCAGGAGCTGAAAACCAAAATATCTGGAAGATCAAAGTTTGAGAATCACTGGTCTAACTGATAGTGGCTCTTTAGGTTTCAGGCATGGTTCTTCTTCAAATCTATGTGGAAAAGCCAGCAATGGAATACATGGGTTTTCACATGCAAAGCATATGCAATGCTGCTGAGTTTTACTTGGTACAGGAACAACTCATGATCCATCACTGTTCTGTTTTCTTGGCAACCAATAGAAAGGAAATGCCACATCAGTTCTTGCAAAGCAATCATACTTTCGGATCCACAGTTCAGGATCTTTATAATCACATGGGTTCTAACAAGTTCCTACACAAATAGTTATTCATCCACCAAACTTCTAAAGGAAGTTTGTTCTCAGTTTTTCCAAGAATGATTCACAGCAGCAACTTCTTGCATGATAAACAGTGCAATGAGCAGAGAGTAAATGAGGTGACATATCCGAACACAAATACACACACATCCAATACTAGGATGTCCCAACAAACACTTAGCCACAATGATGTGTTGCCTATGGTCAGAGCCTGAAAAAGTCACTTTTGTTCTACATCTCCCAGCTAAGAAGACCACAACCATTTTTCTGGGGGAATTCTGAGAGTCAAGAGTCCAAACCCTAAAGTCCATATTGTGTGATTGTTTTATTAGACCAACCAGAAAGGGACAAAATTCACTGTGCTAGCTTTCAAAACTTACAGGCTTTTAAAAAAATAATCAGACAGATAGTGAGAAAGCACACAGGGGAAGTAATCCTTTGTAGCCCAAAATGTAACTTTCCCAAACTCTGGACCATAGTGATATCAACACTGGGTCAATTTCTCCAAGGCTAGTATTTTGGACCACTGTTTATTGTAAAGGCTACTGAGGGGAAAACATCTCAAAGCAGCCATAAATAAAATTTCTCTCTCATGCCTGAAAGGGAGGCAGAAAAAAAAAACCTCTGGAAAAACTTGTTCAGCCATAGTAACACTGCCATCTAGCGACGTACTATTTGTCTTCATTGACAAACCTTGGCACCGAGCTGTTTTCAAATATGGTGTCAGTCACACTCAATGAACTGGAATCATATCTCTACTTATCTGTTTATAGCCCAGGCTTCCAGAAGCCGTGCAAAGAGGTAACCCTGGGAAAGGTGCAGCAATAAACAGTCTATTGTGAAACTGGAGAGTTGGTTAACTGCCATCAGAGTAAATATAAAAATAGGCCACTTATATTAATGTGTCAACAAAGCCTTCTCTGGTGTTGTCTTGTTGTTCTTCTTGCTCTTTTGCTGTTACATAAATGGCATATAGATGGATATAGAGCATCTCTGTTACATAAGTGATATTTAACCATTCCTTCAGTCAAAGATAGTTGGAAGGTGTCATTTTCTTTCTTTACATAACTAAAAGATGCAGAAGGGAGTGGGCGAGCTCAGTCATGAGGCAGAGTGACACAGCTGCTGCAGGTAGCTGATGTGTGGGTGTTATGAAAAAAACAGTGTTTCAAAAAGTTATCTACTACATAATGCTTGAATTGTAATTAAAACAAAATTCATTCTGTTTTAATCTTTTTACTTTAAGCTGCTTTGGGTCCCATTTGGAAGAAATTTGTTTATTTATTAATCAGATCGGCTTTGGGCATGTGAACAGAAGCAGCCCTCATGGCTCCCCCCAAAGGTGCTCCCGCCCTGTTTTTTGAGAAGGTGTGAACTCTCCTTCTTCAGCACCTTCACAGAAGTCCACCATTTTTCCAGCTCACTTGCACACATCTCAGTTTAGAAAGCCCATGCCTGAAATTTGCCTGAGAGACAAAGACCTTTGTGAGATTTTTCTGCCTCAGGTGCTGAAATATCTTGACCAGCCTGGAGTGCTATATACTTTTGGCGAGAGTAGCAAAACTGAATGTATTGGAAACACTTTTCTGTGGGTAAGTGCTCTGAAATGCCAATTTACCTTATGATAAATTTGCCTATGGCTAGAATCTCATGGGGTGGCACATATGCACGCCACTTGCTGTTATGTACATGTATGTTTTGTTTTGGAAGTTGCTCAAAGGGCTACTGTTACCTAAAAGGTGTGGGATGTTGGAGTCCACCGGCAATGCCAGCATTTCCTTAGAATTTGGGGCATTATAGCTCAAAGGAGACCTGCAAGAGAAGGGCAATGGCACCATATTTTCATCTGTATATACCAATACTAACTGTAGAGAGGACTCCACTTAAAAGTTAAACAGAGTATTTTATTTGGATTGTCAAAGAAATCAGACTCTCCCAAAAACCATACAAGGTTATCAGAAAAGGAGACAAGAAAGGTTGGATAGAGAGAGTGATTGTGTCATGTCCTTTCTTGGAGACCCTGGCAGTGAGAAGGAGGATTCTGAATCCGAGGCAGAAGTTTCACCAGAGGCAGGAGTCTCCCCCAGAAGCTTGCTCAGAAGAAGATAATGAACAACAGCAGGGGCCTGAGCAGTGGGAGCAAATATCAGAGGATGAGGCAACACAGACACTTACTGTGCAAGAGAGACAACACCAGAAAGAGGGGCTGCGCCGCTCAGCACGTTTAAGTAACAAACGAGCACTAATAAAGGAACATCTGTAGCAACAGTATCAGTAAGATAAAAGGCTTTCAGCTGGCCCTTTCCTTTCAGGGTCAGCAACTGATCTTTCCTTGTGCCTTGCACCATGTTCTCTCGCATCTGGACTACCTTGAACCTCTATGTGTTTGACGACAACTTGGATTTGCCCTTTGGATTTGTTTGCTCTGGAACCTGACCTCTGCTTGGACATTTTCCTGCTCTTGCTTTGTGAGTAAGCCCTGCTCTGCCATTTGTTAATTAATTGTCTGCTCTGCCCTGGACACGACAGATTGGGTGAAAAGGGTGATAGTTACCAGTCCTGAAGAAGGTTGAAGTGAAGGATAGCAAGCAGCATCTGAGGGTCGCAAGAATGAACAGAGGGCTGGGCACCACATATTAAATCCAAGTACTACAATTTTCTGGGGCTGAAGCTGGGGTTTATATACCCTATTTTCTAACCTGAAGGGGGCGTGTGGACAAAGTGGTAATTGCTTTCTCATGAAACTGACACAGGAATCCAGAATGAGCTGATTGTCTTAAATTTAGGTAACAAAACATTGGTGGGAGTCATGACAATCTCTTAATGTCTGATTGGGCAAGAAGTCTAGGGAGGACTTCTGTAGGGCAGGATCACAGTATTGATTGCTGATTGCTTCATATGATAGTTTTGTCTTCTATTGTATCTAGGTGTGCACAGGGCCTGAGATGTTGAAAGGGGTATCACAAACTCATTAGTGTCAGGTTTCCCTGCCTAATCCTCTCTGAATTTATGACCTGACCATGTCTAAGGTCAGCCTGACCTGGCTACATACTTCTAAGCCAGCACACTTTCAAACATGTTTTCTAGCCAGAAATATGTTCAGTTATGAAAATAGCACATCCCACAGAGAGGGAGTATAGGGTGTGGTAACACTATTCACTAGCTCCCTGCACAACGTTCTGTCCCCCTCCCTGCCAAGATAGTTATCCAATGCCAGAGATGTTGCCACAGTGATTTACTGGGTAGGGAGAGGAAGGAGGTGATCAGGCAGTGCCCATTCTAGCTGCAGTTTTGCAGCTGAGTGAAGAGAAATTAAGAGCATTCTGATGTTTCACTGGGCATCCCTTCTTTCCTCCCGTCCTCCTAGTCAGTAGGTGATTGGGACAATGCACCTAAAGGTGTCTGATGTGGGAGCAGTATGGAGTTTCATCTGCAAAGCCTAATAATCCATATCTTCTTTGGAGGTCTCAGGATCAAACCTCAGTCTTATTCCCCTCAACTCCAGCTATGAAAGAACTATTTTGATTCTTTCTCATTTTTCCATTAGTTGCATGCTAAGCTAATGTTCCCTCTGTACTCCCACATTATATTAAATGCTATTGTGATTGTATTGATAAGGAGAAATAATTAGAGCAGAAGCACAGAAGGAAAGTCACTTTACGGTACCATTTCTGTGTACAAAATTGCTCATATAGCCACACCTTGAATTTTTGCCAGAACTTAGCACTTGAATCGTTAGAGGAAATTAATTCATTAATGGTCAAATGGTCAAATAGTTTGCAATAGAATTAATTCATTACTTGCTTCATTTCTTCCTTAAATCATTAAGTTAGAAATATCATTTGAGATTGTTAGAAATGGCCAGGGACATATTGAAGTAATCATAACCATTAATCATTGCTCTAAAAAAAAAACCACACTACTGAAGTTTAAAAGAACAAATTTTAACTGTTGAACAGTTAAATGCATTAATGATAAGAAATTAATTTTAATGACTTATTTCCAAGTTCTTGTCTTTCCTAGGAATTCAAAAGCAAACAAACCAATGCAGGAGACTAGGAATGATGGGAGCTGGGCTTAGATTTGGAAAGTGAAGTTCAAATCTTAATCAGACAGGAAACATGTTGGGTGGTCAAGGACAAGTTACTGTTTACCCAGCCCTCTTCACATAAATGATAAGCAGAGATTTTATCAAAAGTTTTAGATCAGTCCTCCTGCTAACCACACCCATGTATGTATGTGACCCACCTGTGGAGGGGAAAACTGGTGAGTGAATAGCCCTACTCTGTCAGGCAAACCTATTGGATGTAATGGTTAGGAAGATTAAATGATGGTCAAAATTACTTTGAGAAAGATTAGGGCTCCATAATTAATAAATATAAGCAATACCTCTGACAAGCCTTTTCCACAATAATGTGAATGTCATTTGCAACGAAACCCTCTATTCATCAGGGAAAAAATCACTATTTTCCTTTGCCTCTGACACATTACTTCCTCAGTATGAAATAATTCTGAGTCCACCCTTTTCTCCTTCCCACACTGATCCCCTCTTTCTCACTGACAGAAAACTTTTCTTCTTCAGTGAGACATGCTGCTTTGTCTTCCACAAGATGGCTGCCCTTTGGTAACTAGCACTTCCTTGTGGGAAGAAAAGCTTTTCATTCATTTGATTCATTCCTTTCAAAATGGCTTTCAAGGGAGCTATTCTGAATGAAGTTCCAAATAGCCAAAGTGATGTTTAAGTGACTGTGCTTTATTACGCCACAAAGTCCTGTGTCATAGTAAATTTATGGCTATATCACTCATGTTCATGTAACTTATCACACTACATGGTTGGTCTTTCCAAGTTAACAGTAGCTGAAAGAATTAAAATTCAACCCATTGAAACAAAACTCTATGCATATATATACATGAGGGAGTAGAAGAAGAATTATGAAAGTTTCCACGCCTGGGTAATAATCTTGGCACCATTTAATTTTTGAGTACTACAGTTTTCCACACAGTAAATTGGCTATAGTAAAGAAGCTATCACAGCACAAGGTTTCTTTATTATATGTCCATTTTCCCATGGTATTCCTCTCTGTTACTGGGTAAATTCATTTTCAGAAAAGATTCTGTCACAAGTTATTTTGGAATATTTAGTAGCACCAAAGGACAATTTTCTATAGCAAGGGTGTCGAAACCTTTCTTCTATCTTGAGACACATTCCACCAAGAGTAATCTGTTGGTGCCACATATAGCTGGTGGGCAGGACACCATCTTTTTCCACTCTCCTCTCCCCATCCCTGCTCCTCCTTACTCACTGCCCACTAGGCTGCCATGGGAGATTACTCTTGCCAGAAACTTAAATCATTTACTCATGACCTTTCAATGATGACTGATGACTGATCATTTGCTGATGACTTTTCAAATTAGATTGAAAGCTACACTGATGTTTTATAGACAAAGTAACTATTCTCTGAAGTATTTGGCCCAATATTTCCCAAACTACCAACAACTGAGGCAAAGTAGATGCTCAGTAACCATGTATACTCCACAAATGAGGAGTGCAATAACCCACTCCTTTTGTTACTGCTTTCTTCTCATAAGAGACATATCTTTTGCATTTGTGGAGAAAAGTCTCTGGATGGTCTCCAGGCAAGCCATTTGTAGGTGGTCACCATGTGAACTGGAACTCTTGATTTTTTTCATGTTCTGACTTACATAGAAATTTTCTACAGATAAAACATGCTCTCCTGTCCGGACATATCATTTTCATGTAAGAAAAGTGATGAAAGATATCTGATATCTAATATAGACACATTGACCAAATGCCTAAATGGGTAAATGTCATTCTGAATTCAAGATGAAAACATGCTTCATTCTTATGCCTGGAATTTTTCACTTTTAGAGTGTGTGAGGCTTTTTATTGCTCTCGGAAAAGCTCACATGTTTTACTGATGTAGGAGCCAGGCTGAAATGATGGCAGAATGCTTCTCCATGTCTGCTTTACCCTGCCACCTATCTAATTCTTTCTCCACATTTCCCCTACATACATATAGTTGAAAAATCCATGTGATGTGATTTTTCCACCTTCTTGCAAGCAAGTGAACCTACACCAGTCATGTTTCCCAAATGGAAAAAAGGCAAATCCCATATGGAGACCTAATGGGCACACTTATTTGTGGGCAGATGCAGATGCTTCTGCAACTGAATGATTCATTTACATCCACTGTAAAGGCATCTCAGAATTATATCCTCATGGAGGCTAACTTGGAAGAAGCCAAGGATTTATATTGAACTTCTTGGAAAACAGGTGGAAGAGGTAATTTTATTTTATGGCATGATGAGCCATTCTGAATTTTTAAGCACAGATTGTGGGGGCAGTAGTGCTTAACCTTTTTTATGCAGACCATTTTCTCAATCAAAAGGACCATGGCCCCAGCAGCTTTTCTCCTCTTATGGGGAAAAAATGCATGCTGTAATGTGAAAACAAAAACTGGTAGAGGATATAAGTTCCTCCCCATCAAATCTGCTTTGGGATTTAAAAGCCACAGCTTGGATCAAATTCCACACTGTACGGGTGAAACCGCTAGCCAAAGCCAACTTCTAAATGTCAAACAGTCTGATGGCTATATCCTTTAGCATTCATTTTGAAGAACATATTACAATCACATATCATCATCATCATCATCATCATCATAAATAATAATAACAAAAAAATATTTTTATCCCGCCTCTCCACATGGATCAAGGTGGCGAACAACATTAAATACATTAATACATTAAAAACATTAAAAAACATACCCAATCCTCCCCACCCACCAATCCACCTAAGACCAACCCCCTAAAACACACTATAATCAATCAACTATTAAAGGAACAGCAAGACAATTGATGGGAGGCGATGGAAATGCTAGTCTTGGAAGGCCTGTAGGAAGAGATCAGTCTTGACTGCTCCTTTAAAGCAGTCAAGACTGGTAATGTGCCGGGTCTCCTCCAGCAGGCCAGTCCATAACTTGGGATCGATAGAAGAGAAGGTCCTCTGGGTAACCGCAGCCAGCCTAGTTCTGACTGGCTGCAGTAAATTCCTCCCAGAGGACCTTAGTGTGCGGGGCGGATTGTAAGGGAGAAGGCGATCCTGCAGGTAGGCTGGCCCCAAGCCATGTAGGGCTTTAAAGGTAATGACCAACACCTTGTATTGTGCCCGGAAACTAATAGGCAGCCAATGGAGAGACTTTAGAATTGGTGTCATATGGTCAGTTGTAGGTCTTCCGGTGACCATCCTGGCTGCCATATTCTGAACTAATTGAAGCTTCCGGACTAAGCACAAGGGTAGCCCTATGTAGAGCGCATTGCAGAAGTCAAGCCATGAAGTTACCAGCACATGTACCACTGTTTTTAGGTGTTCCAGCTCCAGGAAGGGGCGCAGCTGGCGTATCAGCCGAAGCTGATAACAGGCACTCCTGGCCACCGCATCTATCTGAGCTGTCATCTGAAGTGATGAATCCAGGAGCACCCCCAAGCTGCGAACACAGTCTTTCAGGGGAAGTGTGACCCCGTCTAGGACTGGTTGACAGACCTCCATACCTGGGCTAGAGCCCTTAACAGCAAGTACCTCCGTCTTATCTGGATTTAGCTTCAGTCTGTTTTTCCTCATCCAGTCCATTACTGCTTCAAGACATTCGTTCAGAGGCGAGATGCCACCCTTAGTTGATGCTGTTATCTGAGGCATGGAGAGATATATCTGGGTGTCATCAGCGTACTGATAGCACCTTGCTCCATGCCTCCTGATGATCTCTCCCAGCGGTTTCATGTAGATGTTAAATAGCATTGGGGACAGGACAGCGCCCTGAGGGACGCCGGAATTAAGCTCCTTTTCCGAGGAGCAACTGTCCCCAAGCATTACCATCTGGTATCTACCTGAGAGATAGGACCGGAACCCCTTAAGCGCAGTGCCCCCGATCCCCAACCCTCTCAGGCATTCCAGAAGGATACCATGGTCTATGGTATCGAAAGCCACTGAGAGGTCCAAGAGTACCAGCAGGGTCACACTTCCCGTCGATACCTAGGCGAAGATCATCCACTAAGGCGACCATGGCAGTCTCGACTCCACATCCTGCCCTGAAGCCAGTTTGAAATGGGTCTAGATAATCTGTTTCATCCAAGACAGCTTGGAGCTGAAGACCAACATAATAAATACAGTCAGTCTTCTCACACTCAGACCAGCTGTCCACATGGAACCAAGTTTATGCATACAAAAGAGAAAAGAGTCTTCTTGTACGTTTCATGTGCAATGCTCTATACACAGTAAATTGGTGAACCTGATGGAGCTTTCTCATTTCATTGCATGCACAGCCTCTGTCCTGAGAACGTATATGAACCAGTCCTCTGATTCAATTATTAGGGCTGTCTTGTCCAAAATATCTCTCACGTGCATTGAGATATCAATCACTTGGCTCTTATCCCCTCCTCATATCTTGCTTTTGTGTATTACCTCTACCTTTCCCCCATTTGCAATCTTTCACAAGCTTCTAGCATAGCATGTTTCGCTGAGCATAGTCCAGAAACAGTGCTGCGTTTCATTTTCCATTACAAAGATGGATTGCAGCAATTCTCTGCTGTCCAGTCTCCCTGATGAGGGCTTTCAGCATCCACAGATGCTCCTGCTGCAGGGTACTTAGTCTTATTAGGTCATCTCAAAAGCAAACTACCTTCCAGAAGTTCTCCAGCATCTCACAAAGCAACATGTCTTTTAGGAAATAGATTTCATTTAATGTCACAAATTAACCTGGCATGCCCATGCTGGGTAGATTTCCTTTGAAACTAAAATGGCTGCTGTGGCCAACTAGCAATTCATTAAAGAAAGTCAAAGTTTGTAAGTGTTCTCCTCCACCACCCCATCAAAAATCCAGTATTGAACATTGCACTGAAGTGATACACAACAGTTATACACAACACACATGAATGTGTATGTGTGTGTGTGTGTATTTTCATGTTGTGTATAACTTTACAGAGAAACAATAGCCAGACACAGAGCTCAATCCTGCCCAATGGAAGCACTTTCAAATTTCGTTGATTGCAGTGGAACAATTAAAATGTGTGCTCAATTTCCATCCTAGGGGATTGGGCCTGTGTTTAGCTCTCTAACAGAAATTGGCTGGACTTAATATAGCTTAACTTTGGAATGGCTGTGCCTGCAGTTTTTTAATAGTCCTGCACTGATATACAGGACAATTCAGCATCGAGGAACCCAAATTCTACATTTTAAAAGCAATCTCATGTTTTGATTGAGTTATTTAGAGATTTCTATTTCATGTTTTATTCAAAAAACATCCCAAAATAATTCATAGAATCCATATAAGTGCCTATAAAACACAATACTATCAAGTAACAAAGCCATTAAAACAATGAGAAAGTAGTGAATGATAAATATTTCATTAAAGCTACTAAAGGTACTCTCATTAAGTTTGTGATTAGGATAACGCCTGAGCAAAGTAGTCTTTAGCTAACAAGCACCGTGCACTGGGAGCTTTCATTTTATATATACATACAGCCAACTTTGCTTAAATTGCAGTACAACTCTGTGTCTTGAAAGACTAAAGAAAACTTATGAAATTCAATATTTAGCACAACTGCACCAATTCTCCAGGTAGTGTTTTGTCAGCAAAAGCAATCAGGTTAATCCTCTCCTTCCATCCTTCACTTATGAAATCACTGCAATCACAGTCTCCAGTCCTGAAGTATATAACAGAGACTAATCCTGGAACTTGGTATATGAAATACAGAGTTGTCCCCAAGAATCTGCTGAATTGGTATGCTCACCCTCAGAAGTTCCCCTTTAGCTCCCCACTTCTGCAGTTCAAAAGAACAGACCATACTTTGTCTTATGTGGGTCTCCAAGTGTCTAACTCTCCAAGGACTCTTGTCTTATGCCAAAGACTTTACTTGTCCAGGCTTTCCAGCCTATCATCCAGCTAGCTTCAATCTCATATCTTTTACTACTGCTGGTTCTGTGGTTTTGAATGTTACTGCTCTGCTGCTGTCATTGTGTTAAATTATTATATTTATTTTTATGGCCTTGGATTGTTTTGGCCAAAGGCGGTTGTAAACCCATTTTACCTTATTTTATAAACACATAAATGTGCTTTAGAAGAGAAAAGGCTTCTGCCACTCTCTTGCTTGACTAGGAGGAGAGTGAGAGTACATGCATGGTACGGTAAATATATTGTACTATATTGCTTTATTTATATCCCACCTTTGCTCCAAGCCTGATAAAAAGAATTACATAATATAAAAAAAAATAAAAGACATGTAGCTAAAAACATACAAAAAGTCATGTTTAAAATGATACTAAACTGACTAAAGAATTATAACCATTTAAAATATATCCATTCAAAAGCAAAAGGTCATAACAGTGCAATACCTTGAGAAAAACATTTTTATTAATAAAACAGTTCCTAAAGCCTACTGGAAAAGGTCTTCACCCGTCAATGGAGGAAGCAAGCAAGGAGGGAATTAAGCTAGCCTCCCTGGAAAGGGATTTTCTGAGCCTGGTAGCAGCCACTGAGAAGGCATTCTCATGTTCACACCAAGCATGCCCATGTACACATATTTGAAAAGATAAAAACCTAGAAAAGGGCAATTGTGATGAACAGATCTATTTGCTCAAAAATTTTACTCATCATCACCCATGTTCTCCTTTGTTCCACTGCTTATTCATCATACAAAATAAAATAAGCAAAACGCAATGATCAGATATGCTTTTTCACACCAACAGTTTTAGAACTTACCCATTTCCTATTTTGCTGCCACTCTTGATAAAGAATAATGCATTACTGTCTACTAATATAATTCAGAGTAAAGATTCAATCCTCTGTGCACATCTGTTCCAAGTGGGGCATAAGTAATGTTTCCTATGAGTTATCCTTTCATTTCCCTCCTCCTTCTGGCAAATCCAAACACTGTAATATAATCTTGCTCCAGATTTCCATTAATATGAAGCTGCTGAGCCATTTGGGTTGCTTGGGTTGCCATGCTGGCAGTCAGTTACAACCCTTTGGAAAGTTTTGGTACCATATTTCTTTCCCTAAGGAGGTATTCAGCTTATGAAAGGTCAAACTGCAATTGCTAAGACTGACTACAAATTACAGCAGTTAGCAATAGCAGTTACATTTCTGTACCGCTTACCAGTGCAAAGCACTCTCTAAGCAGTTTACAATGTTTTTAGTTAATTGCTCCCAACAAGCTGGGTACTCATTTTACCAATGTATTGAAGGATGGAAGGCTGAGTCAACCTGGAGCCCTGCAGGATTGAACTCACAATGTTGTGGCTGCAGTACTGGCATTTAACCACTATGCCACCAGGGCTCTTCAAATTATCACATTTGCATCTTGCCCTTCTTCCAAAGAATTCAGATTAACATACATGGTGTTACTTACTAATGACCCTACAAAGCAGGTGAACCCTGGCAAGTGCACCCCAAAGTCCATCAGAAAGTCTTTACCCTACTCTGCAACTTGATATTCTGTAGATCTTAACCAGGAATCTAAGTACTCCACCTTTATTACTGAAGGTTAATATACAATAAAATAACCCACAATATACTTTAGTTTCCAGCTGACTATAAAGCAGTGGGACTCTTCAGTAGCCTGCTTATGAAGTCCAAGGCAAGACTGAGGAGTGAGACAAGGGTATTCAAAATTCTTCTGTAGTGAATCACACCAACCACAGGGGGGTTGTGACCGACCTAGATCATCTCTAATACCTCAGGGGGGAAAAATGACTCTTTAAAAAAAGTAACATTTACACAGCTTAAAATTTTAAACAGCATTTATTTTTCCATCTGAAACATTAGGCTTTGTAGTAGTCAAAAGTAATCATTCACTAAAACATCAAGGCAGCTTGTGAAGAATCAGGTAAGCCAAACACGCAGCTTAACCAGGTGAATATACTTACAAAACACTACTTTTAGATTTACTATTTCATAAATTAACAAGAAACTGAACTCATTATTACAACAGCATTTAGTACACAATGCAAAAACAGAACCATCTTTCTTTCATTCTAGTGCAAAAGAAAAATAATGTTTTTTAAAAAAAGATTTATTCTTTGGAACAGAGCCAGTCAGTCATGTCCTTACATCTAACAAGCTAATAGAGAAATGAACATTTCAGTTTTTATTTTTGGAACCTGATCTGACCAGAAAATTGGACCAATAGCAGTATTAGCATAAGGCATCCATTTTCAGATACATATCAATTTACTTCAAAAACTTCATCATCTATGAATCTGCTAAAAATGGGATTTAAGACATACGACATTCCTGGCTATGAGTCCAAAGCAACTAATAAAAAGTTTTCCCCTTCAAAGATTACCTTTCCTTAGAAAGATAACATATCGAGGTGTAGTTTGTACCAAGAACTTCTTCCTCAAAGATAGTGTCAGCAGGGGTACCTTCATGTATATAATCCACTTCGAGGCTGTTGTTCACAAAAACGTGTGGGCTGTAAAGCTGGTGACCTTGAGCACTCTCAGTGTGGATTGTATATAGATATCAGTATATCAGTGAACTGACCATGAATTTTCACAGCAATGTGTTAGAGGTCTCTCCTCCTTCCATTTAGCTAAGAAGGAGACAAGGGAAGGAAAAAGCTAAAGACAGTGTGAGTTGTGGAGCTATCACCCTTAAGAAGAAATGACAGGCACTTTCAAGATATTTACTACACTGCTGTTAGCAGTGGAGGTAGTTTACAATTAGACTGGCCAGAATACTTAAAATAAGTGATCCAGCCAGCCATCATCTGGTTTCTTTTCCAGGAATCTGAATTAAAACATCAGAACAGCTGGAGTGAGATCTCTCACTTCCTGGGAGAAGGCATTAAAATCTGCTGTGTCCATTATTCCATCACCTCAGATGCACTACAAAAGTGGTAAAATATATTTAAAATCATAGACTTCATAATAGTCAACTTCAGTGAAATAATGTGCCTATTGTAAGCTGAATCTTATTGAAAGAAATGGACTTCACTGGAAAGTATTCAAAATAGCTATTCTGTGAGGTCTCTGATGTACATTTCTTTATAATTATGCTAGAAAGTTTAAATTTCCACCAAATGAAAGAATAGGAATACACTGCAGTTTCATTTAGTGCTTGCAAAAGAAACTGAAAAGAAAAGAAAGAAGATTTTGTAAAAGTAATGCTTTCTGCCCAAGAGATAAAAGTATGAATTCCAATTAGGACAATACAGACATATGTACACTTAGAGGAAAGTTGAATGTATTGTTAAAAGTTATAGGAAAGAAACAAAACTTCCCCACCAATGCAATTTACAAACAGATGAAACAAACACTGAAGGCTTGAACTGAATCTACTTCAAAGGAATAAAGGATCGGTTTCACCATGTGTGACAGAAGCGTCAACTGGCTTGAATTTGAAAGTTGTCAAATTGAGTAAATTCAAAAGAGCGTGTCCCAATCGCTGCCCAGCCATTTCTTGGAGAGTTCACAGTAACATTCTCCCAAAGTGGATAGCCGTTTAACATGCCAGAGGCATTGGAACCCTGTCACAAGGAAAGAGAGGGTTTCAACATACAAGGACTGATACAAATTCAGTGGACTGATTAGTCAAGCCTGAAGTTGGAAAACTATTTGGTAATTTCAAACACTACTGCCAATCTGTATTCAACCATAATTCAACCATAGCAAGCTGGCACATAAAGGCACTGAATGCTCAAGTTGATGGTCGGTTACAGAAACCAAAGAGTTGGAACCAGATTTAGGCAGACATAACTGACCTGGCAGGAAGCAGATTTCCCTACTACTTCTTCCTTACAGTTGCCCTTTCAGCCTCTTGAAAATGCTACACAGCAGGTCAGGGAAATTCTGCTGAGTGGGATGAGCTGTTATACATGGGGAGAACCCTAAAACGAAGTGGAGGTGCATTCTGTAACGGACTGCTTCTGCCAACAGAAGATGGCTCCTGAATGCAAACTGATATGCAATGTTTTCACTAGAGATGCCCTATAAAGAAGTTAAATGTCAGAAAAGAAATTTCTTTGTGGGGCACAATTTATGGCTCCAAGTCCCGCACTCTCCCATTAGCATCTAAATCCAAATAAAAACAGTGAAGGGAAAAACAAATGCAGCTGGCATGTTAGGCATAAAAGGCCTTGCATTCTAGAAGAAACTGTTCTCCCAGTTGAGTTGAATGAAAAGAGAGAATAACCATGGATCTGAAACCACAAACCAGATCACTATCAAATCATCAGCAAAAGCCCAAGGCAATAATTCACCAAGCCTATCACTGATCTATATACAAAGCCATTAAAATAACTTGCACCAACTATATCATCATTCCAGATTCATTTCACTATATTTGATTTTCCAAAAAGTTTCCCTTGCTCTTCTGTTATCACAAAATCAAAGGTAACATCAAGAAAAATGCAGACCAAATAATCAAGTCTCCTTGGTCCACCAGTATTTCTCATACCACAGAGAAGTTAGGGTACTGAGTATTTATAATATGCTACATAGGAATAACAGTCTTGCATATTGAGTTAAGTCTTTTTTTTAAGGTGTGTTCTTTCCTCAGTACAAAAAAGCACTGACTATTCTATTTTAAAGGAAAGGGTTAGAATATAAATAGAAAGGCCAGAAGGCTATTCACTCCAGCTATTAGGAGTGATATGAAAATCCTAGGCTGCACTCAAGGAACACAGAGCAAGACTATAATCTGACATCAAAAAGGGCAATATTCAAAAGTCAGTGGGATAACTTTTTAGCCTCCTGGGGCACAGTTTTACCAACTTCAGAAAGCCTCTCATAAACAAAGAAACCCCATCATGAAACTACTGAATTACAATTTACCAAGAAGTCCAGTTATATCACCTGTGGCCTAATCAAGACAGCAGATCTTTATCTCATCACCATGGAAATTAGCTTTACCATAACTGGATGTTCGTTTAATTGTCAGTGGTGCCTTGTGAACGGCCATTGTAGCAATTTTAATGTAATTGCCCCCCGTTTTCATGTTTTGCATATCAGATCCCTTTGATCTCTTTGCTCAGACTTCCCATCCCCCATTTCCATCTCCATCCACAGTCATGTGTGTCTATAACGGCCAACTTAGGATGCTGCCAAAGTTGACATTGGGCTATGAAGCTTATGCCATAATACACTGGTTAGACTTGTGCCACAAGGCTTTTCATTGTTTCTGATGCAACAGGCTTTCCTCGTGGAAATATTGTATGTTAACCATGAACTTGTTCTCCAAGTGTGGATCCCAGTGTAGCAGAAATAGCACCATCCACACATCGGAGGTCCAAGGAAACCTTACAGCTTGTAGAAATAGAACCTTATGGGGAAGGGAGGGGAGTAAAATAATCTGAAACATGAGGACACAACATGATGAGTGGTCACAGAACGTAGACTGGCCGCTAGAAGGAGAAAATAAGTTGTGTGAATACAGAGGGTTGTACACACTCACATATATTAGTGAATGGCATACCCTAAAATGCAAATGTAGTTCACTGGCTGCAAAATTTTGTTGCAGGTGTCATCAATTGTTCTAGTGTGGAGTGCATCTATTCATGATTTCAGCCAATCAGGATTTTACAGGATACTGTACTCCATGCCATGATTCAGGGTTTCTTGTAAGAGAATAATTGTTTCTCACAGGAACTGCATCAACATTAAATTTCTTCAGAATCATAAATTAGTAGTAAGCAAAGCTTGAAAAAGCTACATTTTGGACCACAGCCCTCAGATTCCTCTAGGTAACAGTCATCTCTTGCAGCTAGTCAATATTAAACCTATTTCACTTCAGCTACAATGCTTACCGTAAGAATCAGAGTGAGTGTATGCCATGCTTTAGCCCGCACACCAGACAGTCCTTTCATCAAGATATTGTTACCATCTGAAAAACAAATTATATTTCAAAACATTTACTGTAGTTTGGACACCCTCTAAAATTAAATGCTATTGGAACTTTATTTGGACCCAGTCATTATTCAATTCCATTACAGTACGACCCCCATATCCATGGATTCATAATCCGCAGATTCAGTTTCCATGGTTGAAAACAGCAGGCAATGCGGGATTACGCTGCCCGCTGTTTCTCTTCCTCCAGCTGCAAGCCCAGGGCCCGATCACCGCAGCGCCCAGCGGGAAAACAGCAGTAGTGCGGGATCATGCTGTCTGCTGTTTCCTCACCTCCAGCCGCAGGCCCAGAGCCCAATCACCACAGTGTTCAGTACTATCCATGGATTCCTGTATCCGCCGGGGGGGGGGCGGAACCAATCCCCCACGGATAGGGGGGTCGTACTGTAATCTAAAATCCTCTATGAGGATTCAGAAATTACTTGTTCATTACTAATAGAAGCTCAAATGGCCATAAAATATAAATGTGGAATAATGAATCCTCTGCTAATATAGTAAGAGTAAGGAAGGAAAAGAATTAGGCAATAATTTTGATCCCTCAGCCAATTTGACAAGAAGTTCCTATATTTAAAAGCTAGAGACCAGATTCTCTGTCTTTTTAAAAAGCCAGTTTCTCTTAAAGGTCTTAGCTCAATGCATCCATTCAGCTACACACAGAAGGCTAAAAGTGTCAGGTGACAGGAGCACCCACCAGCATGCTAAGACCAGAACATCCCTGGGCATGCTGTCATTCCTACAGACATTCCCATATTTAACACTAAGGCCCAAAAAAAGTTTAAAACTGTGGTTTTGGCTGAATGTGTTTACAAACCATCCTACAACTGGGAACCCTGCTTTGCCATTCAACCGTATCAACTTACAGTCCCCCTAATAATCATGCTTATATGCTGAAGAAGCCAGGCACACAGAGTTCCTGAGGTCTGAATATATGCCAGACAACATATTTTTAGCCCTCAAAAGGGTTGTTGTAGACACTGGAATTATTACTACATAGAAAGTTATTTTGACCCAAAAGGTGACCTGATAAATTATACCTGTTAGCCTTACTTTAATTATTGTTTGCTTAACAAGACATGTAAGAACCGTTTTAATCTGAAGGAATTTGATTTTGATGGCCTCCTTGACAGTTATAATTACTGTCTGACAAACAAGCAAACGTGTCTTGACTTAACATCAAACAGAAGTAGGGGTTGGGAGAGAACAAATCGATGATCTAGCAGCACAAGTAATAAAAACTACTGCATTAATGAGTTTGTGGTGCAAGCATAAAGCACCTAAGAATGCCACTATGTGTTATCTGAAGATAAGTTGCCAGCCACAAGTATCTAACAGGAATATGTGAAACAGTTACTCAAAATTACTCACAGAGGTCACCTGTGACTCGATATGTCCCATCAGGAAGGACCCAGAAAAAAACACCTTCAGCATTTGCAACATATATTCCAGCTTTGTTAACTCTCCCTGCAATAAACGCACCTCCTTTTTCTGATTCTATATAAACGTCACATGTTATTGTTAGGTTTACCCTGAAAAAGACAATACAGTTCTCAATGAGGGGAAAAAGTAGTAGTCAAAGTTTTACCACAATGGTTCTCATTTGCTTCTTCTGTGGAAACTAGTAAACTTAGGCCATTTCTGCACCACACTGTTATAGTGCTATTATTCCACTTTCAATATCCTATGGAATCCTGGAATTTGCAGGTTAGGGAGGAGAATTTAGAATTCTCTGCCAGAGAGCTCTTTGGCTACAGTAAACTACAAACCCCTGAATTCCACAGGATACTGAAAGTGGAATAATAGCACTGTAGCAGTGTAGCACGGAAATAGCCTTAAATTTTTTCTCTGATTAAAAAAAAAAACTGCTTACACAGGGTAATCATATGATTGCTTCTCCCATGCCTGGCTTGTTTTGGAAATTGCAACCTAATCCGGTATGTTGGGGGGTGATAGATTAACCCATTTCACCCATACTATTTCCTGAATGAAAATACCTCTCCAAGCTGCTGTTCACTCACTCACCCACTGTATGCATTTGCTGGGAACAGGGGTAGGATCCGCAGCAGAAAATGGCATAGGGAGAAAGGATAACACCTGTTCTCCTGGTGTACCATGACCTCAGAATAGACCACTCACTTCTCCCAGATGCTGTTTCCCAACCAAAAACAATACACAAGTGAAAAAGTATAATACAAGGAACACATATGATGGTCCACTGAGGAGTTAACACACTGGTTTACAACATGGACAATTATCTCTATCTCACCTGCATAGCTATATGTCTGACCCCAAGACACATTAAATGTCCCAAACTTTATTAAAGTTGTTTCTTTATAGTACAACCTGAATATTGCAATGCTCCACTGGGTGACAAAGTCAGGCTGTATGTATGATTGCCAAAATACAAAAGAGCTTATTGGAGCTTAGCTTGAACTCAGAACAAAGCAGAACATATTATAGATGGAACCTAGAAACATTTCCAAAGGCCTGTAGAGGTGCAACCTGCAGCTTACCTAAAGTGAAAAGGAAGAGGCCTAATGTAATTGTCTGCCACACTGTCTCAACTCTACATTCCATTGCTGGCAGGAGAAATAAGGCTACTACTGGTGAGTTATTCTCAGCATAGCTTCATGGAAGAAGCAAAGCTGGGGATTTTGAGAACTACTGTTCCAAAAGTGAAATTTTCAAGTTCTGGGAAGAACACAGAAGACCTAGGTTGTGAGGCAAGTAACAAAAGCAGAGAGCACAGGGAAGCAGTCAACTATACTACAGTTTGCTCTCTGTATATGGGGTGGGTCCATTCCAGGAAGCCCCATGTAAAACAAAAAACGTGAAGAATTATGCCCCATTATAATCAATGGATGTGATGGGCATGCCCATGGCAGCATGGACACATGCCCTCTGCATCTATTAACTATAAAGCAACATGATACTTCATGTGACCTCACATTTGTGTATGTGGTGGTTGCGGTAAAAGAGGGGATGCCATATTTTATTTATTTTACTTTAGTCCTTTATTTGTGAGTATTACATTCCCTTACTTGTGAGCTATTCTCAAAATACTTAAGCAGCATGAAAATCATTAACATAAATAATTCACAGACAGAAGGAGCAAAAACATTTACCCACGAGGGTCAAATATCAGCAATACTGATTAATACTTTGAGGAAAATATTACTGCTTAAGCACATTCTTGTAGTATACCCAATTTCATAAACATAGACTAAGAAAATATGGTTTAAGTAAAATTACTTATTTTTATAAGCTTTCTATTATCTAGTATGTCGCTTTGTCACCTTTTTGCATAAAAAATAGGCAGCAGGTGGCAGTCTGGGATCATGTTGAATACACTGCTATAGCTGAGTTAATGTGAGCACAAGAATTTCTCAAAGGAAAAAAAAAAACAAAGAACCTGTGATTCACCAGAAAAGAGTCTGCCTCTGCATTTATGTTAAAAGGTCCACGCTATAATTAACAAACTCCATGCTATTTCCAAATTCCACGGCCAGCATTATGCAAACTTCTAAACTCAATGCACCACACTCAGTAACATACCATTTGTAATTGCCTATAACGCTGATGGTATTCGCTGCATCAGCAACCCAAGTTACAGGTCTCTGAGTCACCACTTGTCGGAGAGTAAACGCGTGCTCATTTGGATCAGATGTGTTTACAAAGTACTCAAACACCCCAGTTTGGTCAGCAAAGTTTGGTGCCTCACTAAAAGGTGGATTGCCTATTTGGAGAACAAAGGACTGGTTACTTCCACTCCCACATATACACAAATGTTTACATCACACAGAAGCTGCCTCACAACAATACTTTAACCAGAAGGCAGCAGATTATTGCTACAATTTAGTGGCAGCTGGTGGCTTCTAGGGGAATCTCCTCTGGGTTTTAGTCTGAACTTTCCACAGTTGTGAACCTACTGAAGATGGGATGCAGCATGTTGGAGAGTTCCTTTAAAGCTCAGACTCAGCCCTGGAGCAAATCTACCACAACACTGTGATGGAAGCCACCAGCAGCCACTGCTACAACTGCTACAGAAGTAACTTTCCACTATCTCCCAATCTGGCAACAAACCATCTTAACCAGATGTTTCTTCATAAACATCACCACCACCACCACCACCACCACCACCAAGCTGACTGGGACACCAGAACAACTCCCAGAAAATGTCAATAAAGTCCACTGAGGACCCCCACTGAATATCTTCATTCCTTACACTGACTAAATTATATCTGCACTGCCAACATCTGGAGGATCAGAGCTTAAAAACTACCAGGTAATAGCTCTCTAGTAGAAAATTCTAAGTACCTCATCAAACTACAAAACTCTGACACGATGGAGCTAAAACATTTAAAGTGACATAGAACTGGTACTATTCTCTACCTTAGATATAGAATAAGAACCTCTGATGGATAAAAATTTCAACACAGAGAACTATTTGTGACCTTTTGGAGAACAGATACACACTTCTCAAAGTTGAATGTCCACAGAAGAAAATGAAAAGGCACTAGGCATGGACTGGCCACCCTTGGACAAATGTTTTACTACTGCAGGTTTCTGGCCATCCTGTATTGTGTTTTCCTGAGAACTGACTCATAAGGAACCTGTTGTAAACTAAGATTACCAGTAGGTACCAGCAGACACTACTAATTTAAGGGATTCTGCAATAATGGCTTCAAGCATTAACTTACGGATATTGAAATCATCCTTATATTTGGATGGAAAAGACTGAGATGGAGGAGGATCTCCATAAGAGCTTTTCTGGGCTGTTGTCAGTGTTGTCAAAGTATAGATCTCATCGAGGCCCAGACTAAGTGTCAATGCCCCTTCACAGACCTGCATGAAACGAAAATGAGCAAGTGATACACCAGAAGAAGGAAGTATAGATACATTTTTCTACTTGGTACAGACCTAGGACTGGCATGGTAACAAAAGAATCCTGTTTCAGATTAAATGGTTCCATCCAGATTTAGGCACTGATTGATTCTGCCTACTGATATCAGTCTGAACTAGTTATGGTTTATTTACGCCATTTATTTCACCAGATCTGCCCCAAGTTTAACTATGTTTGGACCCAACCAATATTCTAGCATATTTACTCTGCTTTAGCTACCTCTCTGGACATTGTATGAGCTATTAGACAAATTCAAAGAAGCATTATAGTTTATTTATGAACATCAATAGCTAGTACAGTAAATGGAAACAGCATCTGACAGAAAATGATTCTGTAGAATACTGAGATAGTTTATTTATAGGACTTGAAAAAGAGCAGTGTGGATATCTATTGTTGAACATCTGTCTGACGCATACTTTGAATATCAACCTCCTCCCCTTTTGTTCTGTTTAAGGCATTACTACTCCAAATTAGGGATGAGAAACTTTGGTCTTCAAGATGCTTTGGCCTGTAACTCCCATTGCTCCCACACCCAGCATGACCAATGATAAGACATTGTGGGCGATAAAGTCAAAACAACTGGAGGACTAAAAGTTCCTCACTCCTATCCCAAATGTTAAATGGACAGAGGTGGAATTGCAGGACTATGAGAGCATGAGGCAGAAATAAATGCCACTTGCCACGCAGGCTCCAATGACAGCTTTAAATATTGTAGATAACCTGAGTGGGAGGAGTGAATTTGAGAGAATTTGCATTTTTCCTTTTGAGCTGCCAGACTAAAAGCACAATCATTTGGATCTCTTTGCAAAGACATAAGACTTACAAATTTTTAAGGTTTGTCTTCTGATACTCATTAACCAAGCTGTTTCCTTCTTCCTCTTTTATTATAGAAACATTGCTATATAAGGTCAAAACCCAGGCAACTGAAGTGCTTTTTACTTGTACATATTTAATGCTTCATGCATTGTCTAATACCTAGTAGGCAGCGTCAGTGAATTCTCCATAAATTCTATGTTAACCACTTTCAGCCCACAAATTAAGGGACACTCACTTTAATAGGACCAAGTGACTGGAACAAAGTGGAGTTTGAAGATGAAAATTCAAGCTTTGAATACCACATCTGAAGAGCTTGCAGTTTGCTCTGTGGAGGAAAGAAACACATTAAATTATCCTTATAATGAAAGCTTATTATTTGTCAAGAATTTCAGTAAGTACCAGCTCGTCTCTAAACAACAACAGAAAAAAAATATCTATCACAACATTTCAGTCAACCAGCCACCAGTTCTGGTCATGCTCTGAGAAAGTCTACGTGGGAGAGAGGGCTGGTGAAGTTACACATGATCTGCCACTTTGAAAGCCCTGGCTACTCAGGAAAGAGGGCGTCCAAAAACAGGCCTGGCAGACTTTCATCATTTTAATTCCCATGCCTAATAAGAATGGAAACTAAGTATATCAGTTAAAGGCTAGCCAAGTTGACGGGCCAATCCTGAGGCTTCTTGGAAAAATAAAGGGGATTATAACCAATATCTTCATGGCAGCATCTGGCCTGATGACACAGACAAAGGGACCATCCATCCCATTGGTGGCAATCCACAATTACTTAGAATTCTTTGCCAGAGACTTGGAGTGCTGCTGTTCACAGAAGTGGACTAGAGCTCTTTAGCAAGGATCTCCCAAGCACCTTGCCAAACCACAAACCCCAATATTCCACAGGATGGAGCCACAGTAGCTTAAGTGGTACCACACTGCTCTGACTACAGGTACAGTGTTATTGTGCAGACAGTAAAGAAGAAATGGAAGTTTCTTGTTTTAATTAAACACTGCATTCAGCTATACAGACACTAAAAAAAAAAACAGTACCAGACTTTTTGCATTCTCAAATATGGATAGCATATGCTGGATGTTAGTAAAAGAAAAGAAAATTCAGGGTACATGCCCTTTACTTACAAAGGATCCTTTGAGGTGGAAAGTTGCTTTCTGGGGTGACACAATAAATGGAAACAGGGGTGGCCTGATGCACTTTGAGTGGCCATGGGTCTGAAAATGAATAGGAAGGAGCATGTATCAGTGACCAACACAATTCAAAAAGACACTTCATTCCGTGTTGTTCTGTGACCAAAACACAAAATGAAAATAATTCAAGATCTTCAGAAGCTAAAAAAAAAAATCAGAAACAACAGTGGAGAGAGCTTCAAAAAGCACAATAAACATGATCAGAAACCATGGAAAGACTAGTTGAATCACTGTTTTGGGATGTGATGGAGAAAATAGGGAAAAGGGAGGCTGATGGAGGAATGGAAGAGAGTGTTTATAATCCTAAGTCACAACTTCAACACAGCTAATGCTCCAGTGTTCCCCATATAAACATCAGGACCAGAACTCAGTCTCCATTACAGCTACTTGGATATAGTAGCAAAATGGAAAGCTACATGGAAGGGAAGAAGCCTGAAGAACCAGTGTAAACAGCGTAACAGTCCTTTCCCTGCAACTTATAAAAAGAACAAGAAAAAGATATTAAGTCTAGAAGCCTCAAACCACATCATGTAAACAAGTATAACTCATTTTCCTGCTACTGACCACAGAATTCAATGTCAAGTAGTTCAAGTCGTAAAAAATCATTTCAAAATCATACCGTCAAAGACTCTTGAAGAATACAGTAACAAAGAAACTGTGGTTGCAGGAACAGAAACTTTTGAAACGTCCTAGCAAACCTCCCATTCCGCAAAACAGGTATATAGATAGTACTGTAATCATCATTAGTAGGACACTTCAGACACTTCCAGGATGTTAATGTAATTATGTCATAAATATAGGGAGAGCTGCTCTAGAATATAGCCTGTGTAGTTGAGGAGTCTGTTTACTGACAGCCACATTCTCCATGAATTAGCTCATTTTTAAAGCCACCCAAATTGAAACAAATCATTATATCATGTGGTAGCAAATTCCACTGTTTTACCTTTGTGCTAAAGAAATACTTCAATTTGTCTGTCTTCCCAGTTCAACTTTACTGGGTGACTCCAAGTTCTCTGGGGAAAAAGCTTCTCCCCGTCCACTGTCATGACATAATGATACCACTCCTTAACTTTCTCTAACATAAAGAGCCCCAAACACTGTGATTTTAACTCACAGGGGAACTGGGCAAGCCCCCTCATCATTTTAGTTGCCGTTTTCCAAAATTTTTCCAGCTTGATAATTTCCTTTCTGTAGTATGATGACCAAAACTGTCAATAGTATATCCAGTGGGGTCACCCTACAGACTTGTATAAGGGCATTAGCATTCCTATTTATCAACTCTGGGAAGTACAAATTAACCTCATTTTACACATGTGAGACAAAGCAACTTTTCAAAGACCATCTTTCGTATTCATAACAGGGGTCAGATTCACAGAAGTCTCTTCCCAGACACAGCTCAGTCTCGGAGATAAACTTCAAACCTGTTGCCCTTTTCAGTGAATTCATTAGTGCTATGTAATGAGCTACAAGCATAACTATCCAAATCACTCTTACATTACGCAGCCACAGTTTTCAGTGCTGGACATGAGTTAGGTGGACTTTGACAAAAGAACATTTACCATTGTTTCAATGATGATAGTAAGATTGCCTTGTCCATCTGTCAAGGCAACATAGCTGCCACCTCCATCCAGATGCCCATCCACATGCAGATAGCGCCAGCCTGGTTGTGTGAACTGGGTTGTGTGTGCTGTGCCAGAAACAGAAAAAGCAGACAAGATGATGAAATCTACTTTGATTAGAAGAATCCCTTCAAAGCTGTGGCCTTTATGTAGTCAAAGTAATGCAAGAGGAAGGAATCAGCAGGCTCCAGGGAAAACTCATATTTGCAGAAGTATTCAAAACAAAATTTTTTAGAGAAAATGGGGTGGGAAGACAAACAACTCTGTGAGGATTGAGCATGCTCAGTAGGCATGGAATGCTAACTGACAACTGACTTTTGCAGGGTGAGAAAACTGAATGGAAGGGGAGTGGTATCAAGCTTTCTGGAAGAAGGAACACTGGTTACCGTCTTAAACTTAGTTACACCCCAGGTCCTTCTTTATGCAGCACTGTCTACATATAGGTGGGCAATGTCCAAAGCTCCAGAAGCAGCACATTCCTTCAGAAACGTGGAGGACCACCTCTACACTGACTGACATCCATCTGCATCCAAAATGGTGGTGGTAGTTGTCTGTTTTCAAGTCATCTCTGACTTATGGCAACCCTGGGGCAAACCTATCAGTTTTTTCTGGGGCTGAGAGTATGTGATGCACCCAAGGTCACCCAGCGGAATGCACAAATATAGGATGGGGGACACGTGGCTGGATAATAATACAAGTGAAAGAGATCTAGCAGTCTTGATAGATCACAAGCTGAACATGAGTCAGCAGTGTGATGTGGCAATTAAGAAAGCCAACACAATTCTTGTTTGCATCAATAGCAGCATGGTGTCTAGATCAAGGGAGGTAATGGTACCACTCTATTCTGCATTGGTTAGACCTCATTTGGAATACTGTGTCCAGTTCTGGGCACCTCATTTCAAGAAGGATATCGACAAGCTGGAGCATGTCCAAAGGAGGGCGACGAAAATGGTGAAGGGTTTGGAAGCCATACCCTATCAGAAGCAGCTTAGGGAGTTGGGTATGTTTAGTCTGCAGAAGAGAAGGTTAAGAGGGGACATGATAGCCATGTTTAAATATTTGAAGGGATGTCATGTCGAGGAGGGAGCGGGCATGTTTTCCAGTGCTCCAGAGACTAGGACAAGGAGCGATGGATTCAAGCAGCAGGAAAGGAGATTCCACCTGAACTTCAGGAAGAACTTCCTGATGGTTAGAGCTGTCGGCAGTGGAATATGCTGCTTTGGAGTGTGGTGGTGTATTCTTCTTTGCAGGTTTTTAAGCAGAGGCTGGATGGTCATCTGTTGGGAATGCTTTGATGTGTGTTCCTGTATAGCAGGGGGTTGGACTGGATAGACTGGATGGCCTCTGTGGTCTCTTCTAACTCTATGAGTCTATGATTCTACAATTCCATGCCTGAGAAGGGAATTGAACCCGGGCCTCCAAGATTAATCAACGCTCAAACCATTACACCATACTGGCACCCAAAATGCCCCCTTTTTAAAATTATTTTAATAGATGACTTTGAAGAGCCATGGGGGGCAATTTCATCAACCACTCAACCTGTTTTATACCAAGGTTTCAGACTCAGAAATGATCAGAAGTTGTTTTCTTAACTCAAAATGGCCTGAAGGTTGCCCCCCTACACAAAAATGAGGGTGTCAGAGACACAGGGATGCTCCTGGCATAATTCTTTCCTAGTCCTGGTTTCACCAGAAATCAGCAGCATATGAACAGCATTCATACAGTAGACCAAATAATCCCTTTTCTCCTTTGACTCTCCTAGGTGGAAGAAGGAACTGTGTTTGTGGGTTCCATTTACACCTAGCTCTCAGAATGCAGCAGAGTATCATCTACAGTTCGATACCCAAATGCCGCACAAATTATTTTGTTCTAAAACAAAGTGGAATTTTGAATTGGTCCTCATAAAATAACTCAAGCAATTCAGGGACTCCTCTAAGATATGTACAGCCTTTAAGGAAAGAGGTACTTCAGCCATGAGTGACCATACTGTCAACCACCCAAAAGCAAAAAGAAAAACACTAAACCACCATCCTAAAGTTGCTAATACAAGAACAGCAGTGTTATACTCGGTACACATATGTCATTCACATCAACCTTTCCAAAACAAGTGCCCAACGACATCCTGGCTGGGCACTGATGATCAAATGCCTAAAGGGTAGCAGACTGAGGAAAGCTGCCTTCCTCAGTCTGGTACCCTCCAGGCATTTGACCATCAGTGCCAGCCAGGACATCATGCGGTAACTGCGAGTGATACAGTTGGAGAGCACTTGCTTCGGAAAGTATTTCGTAAGCTTACTAAAATGTGAATAAACTTAATAAATGTATATTTTAATTTGTTTACATTCCAAACTGGGTAATTGGAACTAGAAACAAAAAAAAAGTTTATTTTCTTGATCATTAGGGACCAAATATTTCAAATCTTTTAAGAGCAGAAGTTTTCCTCATGGAAAATATGGATAGTTTCTATCAGCAAGCTTTCCTATACACTTCCAAACAAGTTAATTTATCTTTAACACTCCACAGCCTCTAATTTCCAACTCTTAGCAGGTACCTAAGAGGACATTTCCATTACTAGCAATGTATGATGATTAATTCAGAACATCCTTCCCCAACAGAGATCCTGCAGGTGTCTTGGACTACAACTCCCATCATCCATGAGAACTGATCATGCTCCCTGGGACTGATGGTAGTCCAGAACATTCGGAAGGTGCCACATCAAGGAAGGCTGAGGTAGAATAATTTCACAGTAAGCAAAAAATTTTAAAGCAGCAAATGAATATATTTTATAATCAAGAAAAGTCACACCTGAAAGAAAACTTATGTCTGCTTCAAAAAGTTCTGTTAAGAAATGTACCTGTGATCCATATGGGAGGATTCACAGTGTAATGCCCACTCCATGGTTCTTGTGCTGTCATTAAACCACTCCGGCCAAAAGGCAACTCTTCGTAGTAACTGGCCACTAAATTCCAAGCAATAGTACTGGAGTAAAGGAGAAGAGACAAAACAGGAATAAATGTATACAGTAATACAAACAAATTCTCTAGCAGAAATGAGCTTACTCAAGTTTGGCACAAGAGCTATAGATCAGAATAGAACCTGAAAACCAGAATCCTGTTGGTGTCATACATAAAGTTTCCCTATGGAAGCAGATGAACATTTTTGCCCCAGAAGCCACATTTAGTTGAAGACTGCAGAACTAGACTTACACAAGGAATGTCACTGCAGCTGTCTGTGCACTGCGCACAGAGGCAATGAACACCGTATATGGATATGTACTGAATAACATGCGTGGATATGCAAGCTTATTTGGTGTCTTGGTTCAGTTGTGCAACACTGCCAATCAACACAAGGGTTGCATAATGCAATTAATGCATAACTCTACATGCAGAGATGCACTCCATGCAACCTGATATAGAATCTCAGAAGACATTTCTTAACTAACACTTAAGGGGAGTGATTGTAGCCAAGTAGCAGAGAAGATGGTTTTCACAAAGAAGGGTCCAAGTTCTATCCCCAGTTTTTCCAGGTAAGGCTTGGACAGAATCTGTATTAATGCCCTGAAATGTGCTGGCAGTAAGTACAGACTGTACCAGGTCAGAAGAACCAATCATATAAGAAAGCATCCTATATACCTAACACATTAGCAGAAGGAAATTAGGCATACAAAAACAACAACATCCTCTACTTGTGTCCACTCCTGTTCTGGAAAAAAAATTACTAAGCTGATTGTCAAGAGTTTCAATCCCACAGGAATTTAATTAATTAAAAATACTAATGAAGCAGCTATCACTTCCAATTACAGGAAATGAGACCAGGCTGTATTACTACACTTTGCATCCCTCATTATGGATGTTATGCATCCACCAACATATATCATGCATGCCACGACTTACGCTGTCATGTTCCCATTCACAAAGTTTTGATTCAGGATTCGAGCCCAGCAACCTGCACCCAATTCATTGTTGAAAGTGCTGTAGTCTTCTGAAGCCCAAAGTTTCTTGTGAGTTAGCAGGGCACTAGGCACTGTTGTTGTTCCTGGATAATGAGCCCTAGATAATATCAGAAAGAAAAAGAGAGAGAGAGAGAGAGAGAGAGATGCATTTTACCTCTAAGGAAGCATTCTAGATACGTTCAAATACAATTAAAAATAGTTAGAAAAGAGCAGAGGGTTGTGTCTTTTTAAAGTGTTTACATTGTTATTGGCTCTTTCACTCTGAAGAAGACCTCTTGCTTTAAACTAGAGGTAGATGACTGTGGAAGGTTATGGGGCTGCACTAGTGGCCTAGAAGAGCCCCACAAAAAATAAATTTTAAAAATTGTCCCCAAATGCTCAGGATGGGGGGGAGCACCAAACACGGTGGAAATGCTCTCCACAGGCCCTAGAACATATGTGGGAACATTCTAGAGAGAAAAAAAAGACTCCTGGTGGTTCCTGAGGGCCAGGATCTAAACAGATCTGGATTATGCTTAATAAACCTTGTAACAGCCACTGGAATGAGAAGTTCTCACATGTTTACATCAAAACCTGTCTGGATGCAACAGACAGGTAACCCATAATTCAGGAAACATAACACTGAACCTGCAGGTTTCATGAGTCTGGGAGCTTTTAAACACCAAACTATTAACTATTAGCATTCACAAAGCACTGTGAACACTGCATGGTTTCACAAACACTATCTCATTAATCTTCCAAGACCCCTGAGGGTCCAGCATCATTTATATCCAGTCTACAGTGTGCATGCCATTCTCTTTCTTACCCTTTCTAGGGCTTGCTTAATGGCTTTGCAATAGACATGAGATTTAAAACTTGGGTGTCACGCTTCATTCTCTTTGCCACTATGCTACTTATTCATTTTTTAACTAACCAGAAGTCCAAGACCAGAACAACAAAGGACACCAGACAACAAGGCCTCCGGGCCTATTTAACTCCAAAGACCTGCCCCATTGTGCTCTAGCCTGCCTTTTAAAAGTGCCAAAAAATGAAGACCGCACCTCTAAGGACCTAATATCTCTTGATATTCTAGAACCAGATACACAAAAGTTTTTTCAATGCCTGTTTAATCTAGTCTTCCCCAATAAAAATACACAGACCCAAGATCACAAGAAATTTGCAACAAAGATGCTTTAATTGAGCAATAAAAAGCTCAACTTCTAACAAGAAATTGGGTCCACTTTGTCAAAGCAAATGTTAGAATTCAGATATATACAGAGCTGCAAAAAAAGCAAGTGACATGGTTTTTACTGATGTAACAAACAGTTCTACTAGTCTTATACGTACTATGCCGTTCAAGCTACGCATAAATAATGCAACAAATTTCAATCTACAAGGAAACAATGAGATGTGACAAAAGGTTCCTTTCCATCCCTCTAAACCAGATTTAAACTCAAAACTAATGACACTTAAATACAAAGGCATGTAACCCAAATCCTAACATGCACTTCTACAACCCTGCTGTCATGAAAAAAACTGCTTTGGGGTAAGACAATTTTGAGTTGAGAAGTGATAGGATTTTGAGAATGTGCTCAACCTCTTCCTTACAGTGTTTTTATGATTTAAATGCCTCTTCTCATTGCTTACTCTCTCTGAGTATAAAATACATATGGGCTGGTGTCCTGTTGGTTACTAGACAGACCCATTTCATCAACTGCTAACAGAATTAACTGCTCTGGAATGTGGACTCCTGCCAGTTCTGGTTGGCACGCGGGGAACAACCCAATCATTGTGGATTGCTCCTCCATGCCATCCCGAGAATGGTGAGTAACAACTAGGTACAAGCCACTGAATCAACAGATCTACTCTAAGGACTAAGAATAGGATTTAGACCCCTGCTTTACAAGCACCTTTGGAGCCTGATTTAGTAGTGAAGCAACACATCAGGAAAAGTTAAAGAAGTATTTTGTTCAAAACAGCTTCAATCTGAAGACACTTTCCTGATAAAAGCGAGGTCAAGGTCTAATGATATACACTTGCGTGTGCAGTTTAGCACCTCTAAAACTAGAGAAGTATGCAGCAAAAGTGTTAGGAAGGCTACACTAATGTTCCAGAAAGAAAGAAAATGAAAAAGCCATTTTCCCATGGTTAGTATCAGCTTTGTGCCAAAGCTAGTACAAGGGAATGTGAGGAAACAATCAGCTTTGAAAAGACACCCTACCCAATAATATCGACTGCTTCACGGAGCTCAGAGTCAAGTAGCACAAGAAAGGAAATTGGCTCCCAGAGGCTATCGCTGGCTATGATCCTCACACGTTGAAGCTCTTGTTTATCCAATGTGTATCTTAAAAGCTTGGAAAACAAAGAAATGAAAAAGGAGCATTTGCCCACCATTTGTTAGAAAGAAAGAAAAAGTTTAAAAAATCAAGGTTGCTGTGCTTCTTTCGATACAAAGAAGCCATTATGTGGTTTACTCACATAATAAATCACATCATTAAACAGGTATATTTACAAGTTCTGTTCTCAAATTAGTTCTTAAATAGAAAAGAAAAACGCATCTCATTTTCATCTATTTACCATTCAGAGTAAAACTAGAGGGCAGAAGAATCAATGCAAGAGTCCTGGTGCAAAATGTCAGTTACTTGTAAAATGTTAGTTTGAGATTTACCTGGAGCTTGGGGAAAAAAAACCCCTTTTTTTTTTACTATGTCTGCTATGGTGGCTGAAGATTCTGGGAGCTGTCCTCAGAAAAGTAACTCTTCAAGACCCTGAACTTATCTAGCAATGCCTTTTCTGCCCACAGGGCATCAACACAGATGTACAAAACTTGCACACAAGCACAGAGTAAAACTAAAAGCAGAGTGAACACACTGAGAACAGACAGAAGGTTCTCAATGTCTCTATTTATCTGTTTCATTTCTGAGACCTCCACAGTCAACATGTGCAAAAGAAACAAAGAGACAGTGCTTGTTTCAAAAAAACCATAAACTGTTGCAGCAAAGATAAGGAGTCTTTCACAGGCAAGCAGCTATTTCACCAAGATAGAACCATCGGGAAAAATAAGAAACCAGTACTTAGCAGTTCTTTTAAAAACACAGATCACCAATGTCACTGAGAAAAACAGAGCATCAATGCAGGAACAGCTTTAAGGACCAAAGTCTTCCAAAATAAAGGGTGTATCTCCTCTTAACAAACAGAAACAGTTATCTGCAAATTGACTATCAATTTACTTTTGGAAGACATGCAAAAACAGTTAGAAGACCAGAAATTACTCCTGATATCATCTTATACGCCATGGTAAGAAGGTGTTTGTGGGCTGAGGTAAAAATTACAATTACAAGTTTTATAGCTTGACAGACATTAGAATCCTGGAATTAACTGAGAATGTTTCAAGGCCATGAAAAAGTACACAAAGTTCTCATAATTAAGACAGTTGCCAGCATAAGTCAACGCAGTTCCTAATCAAAGCTAGCAAGAGTACAGGAGGCACAGAGATGCTTGCAGTGACTTAGCGCATCCTTTCCTGATAAATAGGATGATATACGATGGGAGGATATGATGGGGGGAAAGTATTTTACAATCAGGAGAAATGAAACATTATAGCCTTTCAGCTGCTATTCACTAGATAATAAAATAAAGCAAAATAAATGCCTTTCCTTTAAGCTCACCTGTTCATCATTGTCTGTTGCTGTGTTAGTGCCAGCATACCAAGCCCTGAGCTATCTGAACAACATTTTCAGATCAATTTTGGACTTCAGAGACTGTATTTTTAGTCCCAACTAGAGTTAACCTGCTGAATCAGTAACACTTAACATGACTGTAAACATACCAAGTTACCACTGATTTAATGGGTCTACTCTAGTTGGGACTAATAACAGGATCTGGGACAAAATCCAAACACCAACTCATCTCCACACAGATTTTCAAGGTCAGGGACAAATAAAAAAATGTGACACAATAACAGCAGCAGTGAACACAGACAAGTCATGAAAAGGAAGAAGGAAGGCCAAGACAATGAGTAATGAATCCCACTGGCAGCAGAACAGGACAGCATGGAGTGCAATATGATCATCACCTAGCTCCACCATGAAGTAAGGGTAGTGCCAAACCTGCCCTGTTTTCAAATGGTTTATAGACCAGTTATAGAGAGTATGCTTTGCATACAGAATGTTCCAAGTTCTATCCCTGGCATTTCCAGATAGAGCTGAGAAGGACTCCTGCCTGAAATTTTGGAGATCCACAGCCAAACAATGTGGACATCTCTCAGCTAGATAGACTGTTGGTGAATGAATTTTGACTTGCCAGACAATCACCAAGCCATGAAATTAACAATGAACGGTAAGTAATGGTAATCAGTGGACTTGGGACAGTTCTTAGCCACCAGAAAACTACCACTGATTTCCTGGCAGGATCATCCTGATTCATAAAATAAAAGGGTCAATGGGCAAAAATGACAGTAGTGGACAGGACCATAAATTTTCCGGTGAATGACATGCCACCTTGTAAGGATCTTATACAATCTTGTCTCCTGCTCTCAAGTAGGAGATGGGACCCCTGTAGATCATCTAACTGCCACCACCCACATTATTTAGTAATTCAGTGGGTTAACTGAGTTAACTGAGGAAGTTAACTTAGACTTCCCTCTTTGACTGCAGAGGATTTCTCTTCCCACTCCCTGTGGGAGATGAGACTGCTATATGCATGCGTGCGCACACACAGAACAAAGGCATAGGAAGAGAGCATAGAAAAGGAGGTTTTAAAAAGGAAAACGCTTTTATTCTAAGCAGACAATCTACATTGGAAAATGGGTATCTTATACATGACGGCATCTTCCTTCAGGCATTACTTAGAAATAGCTGCAAGATTACAAACAAAGCTTAAGTCATATTCAGCCAAGGTTCAAAAGACAATAAGCCCCTAAGGCAACTAGTGAAATATTCCTATTCTACTCACAATACTGATGTTCTGGGTTTTGAGATGGTCATGGGAAGCTAGGAAGTTGGACCCTCTGTCCAACCTGCAACTGAGCTTCCCTACTCTCTTTGTTCTTTGTCTCTCTTCTGCAGCTTCATAGTCCCTTGAGGCTTATATAACCTCTTCCTGGAAGCATTTTGAAACTTCTCACCTTCTTCCACAACTGGTCTTCCTGACTGGGCAATTGCCACTCATGATCTCTGTAGCTCCTTTGTGCTACTGACCCCACTAAATGTAACTTACACCCAACACATCACTAACTCTTTGTTTACCAGGAGAGGAAACTATATCCCTCAGCTATGTTGCCCAGATAATAGGAAGAGTCTACTACCACACACTTCAACTAAGCAAGGTTGGCTCAGACTTTCCTAGCATTTTCTGCATGTACAGGACTCAGCTCCAACCAACCTGAATCACCACATCCTTGATTTTGGGAGCTGCACTCAATGTATTTTGAGGGCAGAGGTTGAGGAAGGTTACATTAACTTCTGATGGACAAATAATTTAGACAGGAAGACACTAACACACCCATTCCTATTTCCCCTTTTCCATTCAAAGTTCATTAATGCCAAGTTATTGCACTGTCACTGCACAGCATTCATCACCTGGAACCTTCTTGAAAGGGATGAAATAGCACTGGCCAAGCTCCTTCTCAGCCACCATTGCACAGCTGCCATCTTCAATGGCAAATGTAATCTATCAACATTAGCATGCTCTGTCCACTCATGAGTTATTTTTCCCAGTAAGGGCTAATAGCTGTTTAGGAAAAAGTGTATCCAGAATTCCTATACATCTCTTTTAAGCCATGTGGATACACTTAAAACTCAAAGTTATGACTCATAAAGAAATAAAAAAGAAAATAGCTTCTGAAATTTAGCAGTTCTTTTCACCAAAAACAAACTAGAGGTGAAACACAGTAAACACCATGTTACAAACATGATATCAGTGTATAACTAAATGGAAAGGTCCTATAAAATCAACTTGCCATTTTTCAAAACAGCCAAATACAGACAATTATAAAATCAGTTTACCTATCATTCAGTATACAACCTATCAAACACCAAGATTTGGACAACTCTGGATTCATTTAAATTTTAGAAACATAAGCAGTTTCTCTGAGCCCTGAAAGTATGTCCACAGGAAAGAAAAATTCAATTGTTAGTCCCAGATAAATCCACGGAATCCATGGAACTTACATAAATATTGATTTACTAAATTCCCATTGATTTAATGGATCTACTTTAGTTGGGATTAACAACAGGATTTAGGTGAATGAACTCAATATTTTTGGTAAGGAAGATCCAAGTATAAACCCAGCTATAAACTACCTTTCCATGATGGTGAGACTGCATGCTCCTGTGAGCCAAGAAGCTATGCTGACTTCAGCAGTGCTGCTGGTAAGGTCTCCCATGTCTGATAGGCTTTTGCTGAGCAGCCAGACTAAATGTGCCAAACACCTACTGGGCAGCAGCAGTACTGAGGAATGTCACTGGTGGAGGATCTGTCAAGGACAATGGTAGCAGTACACTTGTTAATACTGTGCAGAGGAAAGCGCAGTAAACATCCTTTTGAATGTTTTTTATCATGAAGACCCTATGATGAGAAAATCCAAAACGCAAAAAGAGCTAGTTCCAAAAGATGAAACCCCCGGGTCAGATGACACTTAATAAGCTACTGGGGTACAGCAGAGAACAACTACTAGTAGTGCTGTAGCTAATAAAGCAGCTGGATTCAAGCCAAAAGGACATTCACTTGTTGATTGGTCAGAGGTGAAAGGAAAGTCTAAAGCTGCCAAACACATAGGAACATGCAATGTGAGAAGCATGAATCAGGGATGCTAGACATAGTAAATCAAGAAATGGAAATGTATAAACACTGCAATATTGGGGGTGAAGAACTATATATAAGAGGAGAAAGGATGACAGATTCATTCAAGGAAGAACTATTTGAAGAGAACCTACAATTTTAGAAAGTGAAGTGGAAGCTGCAGTCAGATCGTCTGGGAGAAACAAATAACCAGGAACAGATGGCGTACCAACAGCCCTACTTCAGGCTACAGAGAAAGGAAATATTCCAGTTCTAACTAAACCCATCAATAAATGTTGCAAACAAAAGAACGGCTCACAAATTGGAAATGCTCAATATACATTTCAATCTCCAACAGGGACTGCAGTAACCACAGGACCATTGCATCAATCTCCCATGCAAGCAAAGTGATGCTCAAAATTCTACAACAAAGATGTTTATTTTATGGATTGAAAAAGGTCAAATATCAAAGACGGTTTCTGAAAGGAAGAGGCACTAGAGATCATATTGCAAATAAATGTTGAATAATGGAGCACACCAAAGAACTTCAGAAGAAAACCAGCCTTTGTTTATAGATTATAGCAAAGCCTTTGATTTTGTACATCATGGAAAAACTTTGGGTGTGCCACAACATTTGATTGTCCTGATGCATTATCTGTACTCAGAACAAGAGGCTACATCAGGGCAGAATACAGAAAAATAGAACTGTTACAAATTGGCAGGGGGGCGGTCAGGAAGGTCTGCATTTTATCACCCTGTTTAACTTGTACGCTGAACACATTATACACAAAGCAGGATTCGACAGAGGAAGGAGAAAGAAACACCAACAATTTTGGATATGCAGATGACACCATACTACTAGCAGAAAATAACAGACTTGGAACAACTACTGAAAAAAGTCAAGGAAGAAAGTGCAAAGGCAGGTTAACAGTTGAACATTAAGAAAATAAAAATAACAACCACTGATTATTTGCATAACTTCAAAGAAGACACTGAAGACACTGAAATAGTTCAAGATCGTCCCTACTCTGTCTCAGCTATTAACCAGAATGGAAACTGCAGTCAAGAAATGAGAGTAAGACCAGGACTTGGAAGGGCACTTATGAAGGAATTAGACAAGATCCTGAAGTGTAAAGATGCATCAATGAATACTGGTTAGGATTGTCCATGACATCATATTTCCAATTTCTATGTATTGTTGAGAAAGCTGGACAGTGAAGAAAACTGATAGGAAGTAAATCAACTCATTTAAAAAGTGGTGCTGGAGGAGAGTTCTACAGATACTATAGACTGTTAAAAAGATAAATAAAGAAGACTAGAGCAAATTAAGGAGAGCCAACATGTTGCAATTGTTTAAGCACTGGACTACAAGACCAGGGTCTGAATCCCTGCTCGGCCACAGAAACTCACTGGGTGACCCTGGGCAAGTCACACTCTCTCAGCCTCAGAGGAAGACAAAGGCAAACCCCCTCTGAACAAAAATTGCCAAGAAAGCCCTACGGTAGGTTCTCTTTGGAGATCACTATAAGTTGGAAATGACCTGAAGGCACACAAGTAAATCAAGCCTGAACTCCCCCTGGGAAGCCAAGATGAATAAACTGAGATTGTTGTACTTTGGACATATCATGAGAACACCTGACTCACTTGGTAAGATAAAAGGCAGTAGGGAAAAAAAAAGGAAGATTGCATTACAGATGGATAGCCTCAATCAAAGAAGCCACAGCCCTGAGTCTACAAGACTTGAGCAGGGCTGTTACTGATAGGTTGACTTGGAGGTATCTCCTAAGTTGGAAGTCAACTTGAAGGCAGTTGACATCAAAATAAACTGTTGACTGTTTTTCTTAATGTTCGCTTGCAAAAGTTTGCTAAACCCACTTTCAAATAAAAAACAAGCCTGTTCCAGGATATTTTATCATCCTGGGAAAAAATAATTTATCTAATGAATAATGACAAGCACTGATGTGCAGCTCTGTCTAATACTCTTGTTGGATGAATCTACAATTGGGTCAATTGTAAAAACTAGCTGAACTGCTTTTAAGTTACTCAGCAGCAAAGTAATTGGGAAAGGGGCAATTAACAATCATTAGACAACTCATCAGAGCAGGAAATTCTATGATCTAATGGCAACAGAATGGCCAAGTTCAGTAGCTGTGCAGTGTAGCAGAGCATAACAAAGACAGCAAATACAAGTTTCAGAGGAAAGATGCTAGCAAAGATACACTGCAATTTAGAATGGCTAAGTCTCCACAGACAGCAAAGATGTCTGCTGTGAATAGATCCAACCATACACTTCTGTACATCTTTCAAAAGACAGAAAATCAGAAATGAAGTTGAGGAATACTCCCGAGAGAATAGTTAAGACATCCTCTGATGAAATAACCCAGTCTATTTTTAGACTAAAACTGGAAGCTTCCGATTAGTTCACTTTATTTCATAATACAGATTTATAACTCAGCCCTGTGTCAAAGGAAGTTTGACATATTTCAATAGTGCTTATACACCACTAAGTATGCTTAGTACTGCTGCCTTAGCATTTTGAAAGAGGGTAAATGTTATTTTTCTCCACCTCACTAATTTGTCTATAAAAATGACAGCAACAATAACAGGAATTTTTTTTTTTAATACAAGCAACTAAAATAAAATGACACTAGGCTTCTTAATATTTCTTTTCTCACACTTTTCCCTCAAAATAGGACCCAAGTCAACCTACAACATAATTTAAAACAGAATACAGCCAAAATCAATTGTAATATTAAAAAATTAAACACATTATCACTAAAAGCAGCACTAAACTGAAAACAGTTTAAAGCATTTAACAAATGAAAAAAATGGAGCTCACCCCACTACGAAATACAAGCAGTGCCAAAAGCCTGAAAAAGGTCTCTGCCTGCTGAAAGAAAGAGAGCAGAGAAGAGGCCAGCCTAGTCTCCTGTGGAATGGATTTCCAGAGCCTGGGAAAGTAATGGCCCTCCCTCCATATCTTCACCAAACACATCTGTGAAGACAATGAAACTGAGAAAAAAAATCTTCCCTTGAAGATCCCAGCACTTGGGCAGGCTCATTTAGGGAGAAAGAGTCTTTCACACTGTGTGGACCCTTGTAGGACCTCGTTAATTTTTTTTCTCATAAATGCAAGATTGGAAATTGCTTACAACTGGAAGATAGGTAATTTCTCTATTGAAATATGGTGGGAAAGGATCTGGGACATGTGGCTAATGGAGAAGCTTGCACAAAATGAAAGGGAAATAAAAAGGATACATCACACAAGACTCTTTCGAATTAAAATGGCTTCCTTTTTTGATTACATAAATAACGCAAGATCACTATCAAAACTTGAAACACCCCATTCAGGACCCTGCTTGAGTACTTTCCTAAGCAGTCTGGATTATCTGCAGATATGAATAACTGAACAGATCTGTATTGCTGACACTTTCATTGTTTATTGTTTCCTTTGTATTTTGTTCTCTGCTCTCATGTTATCTTACTGACAACTGTAATTTAAACTGACATTTTTAAAAAATCAGTATGGACCCCACCTGCCTAGTTAAGACCACCTATGTTTTGAAATGTATCAGTTATCCATCCCAGCTGCCACTACCTTGGCTCAGAAGCAGATGAAAGGTCTTCCTTCCATCCCAATTGTCACTGCTCTGACTGTGGAGGTAGAGAGGTAGCAGCAGCTGCTAGAATTAATCCCCACCTACAGTGCCATTCCCTTTTGTTTTTGTGTTACGTCTTAATTAGATTGTAAGCCTGAGGACAGAGAACTGTTTTTTGTTCTTTTTTACCTGTAAAGCACCATGTATAGTGATGGCACTATAAAAACTGATGATGATGACAAAGATGTAAAAATCCAAGCCTCTCCGGAGGCACACTTTCTGGGAAATATGATTTTCCGTCACCACACTACAAATCCCATAGAAGCTTGCATGGGTGTATGTAAGGTATTTTGGGGGAGGCCATTCTCTTAGTCCACAGTCTATAGATGCAAGAAGGCTCCTTTTGGGGCCACTACCAGGCTCTGGAACACCCTTCTGAGGGAAGCCACAGTAACTCCTCTCTGTATTGCTGACAATCAAAAGCCATTTAAGACGGACCTTTGATTGTTAAATTAGGCTGCTGTTTAACTACTTGGGTGCTGATATTTCTTTTCATCAATGAGCCTTAAAATTGTTTTTATACTTTAATTATATTTGCTCTATTTCAGTTTTATTATTGTGAGACACCCTGAGTGGGATTTTCTTAGCAAAAAGGTGGGACATGAATTCAATAAAAAAAAATGAGGGGCAGCAGCTAGACACCCAGAGTATGTGACAAAAATTTTCTTGCACTCCACCATCAACAGAAAGGTTAAGTGCAGAATATTGAATGATTATGAGCTATTGTCATCATCTTTGGGAACTGACTGACAAAGAAGGAAGAGGATCAATCTTTTAATTAAATAATATTCTTTACATTATTTTTAATACACATTTGTTTGTTTTTCTATTAATTGTGTTAAACCAATTTATAAATATATTGATGTATGTTAAATCAACATTTTAGCACAGAACCACCATCTGACTTTGTTTTTTCTATATTCTGCCACTGAGTTACGAAGAAGAAATCACTATTCTTAGATATGCCCTCAGGGTGAAAACTAGAGACAGTTCCTGTACCATTAACGATTGGACAGAAGGGGAAATTTCAGCAGGTCTTTCTTCTTAGCTGGTTGTGTGACAAGCAACATCTGCTGAAATCCCCCTTTTACACAACCGTTAACAGTACAGGAATTGTCTCTAGCTTTCATCCTGGCAATCCTAGATATGAACATGATTTTCAAGTTTTAAATCCATGATGTCTCCATAAGCTTATTTCACACACCTATCAGAAAGCAACTGAGAAGAATAAGGACAGTAACAACATCTGCATCTTATACAAGGTGACTGTTCATTCATATAAACTTTTTAAAAACAAGATATAAAAAAACCTTGCAACTGAAGGTACAATATCACTGTATTTTCTAAGCACTGTGAGCAACTTCTAAAAATGAGAAATAAGTAATTTATATCCTTCTCTTAGTGGCTTCACAGTGAAGCAATACATATATTAAAAAGCAAGATAAACATGTGAAACACACTATCACAAATAAACAAAAAAGCATGCATCTAAAATAATACAAAAATTAGCAGCAATACAACTTTAAATATTTTTTAAATACTGCTAAAAGAGAGACCTTAGCTCACAGCAGAAAGATAACAGAAAGGAAACCTGATGGATCTTTCTGGGGATAATATTCCGAAGCAAGGCCACTGCCACCCAAAAGGCTCTGTTTCTCATGCTCATTCATCTAAAAGCCCAAGATGCTAGCACACAAAGCAAGGCCTCCACAACAGATTTAAAGTGTAAACAGCAACATATGGGAACAGACTGCTGCTAAATATAACAAGGACATGTGCAACAGTAACACAATCCAGAATTTAAGGGCATATCTCCACTATGAACATATAAAGAGCCATCATCAGACCTCCTGAGAAGCCAGTTCCACGGGACTCTGCTTCTCCCCAACTATCATCCATCAGCCATTCGAACAGGCTGAGAAAGATGAAAGTAAAAAAAAAAAAAAAAAGGTAATGCAGAAATACTATAGCCCTCCAGAAATAACATGTGGGCATCATGCAATTCATGTTACTACATTCATTCATTTTAATGTGGCTTTATTTCAGAACTTTTTGTAAGCTACTCTGAGTCCCGGGGTGCCCTATAAAGGGTGATATAAACAGTCTAAATAAATACTGATTTTTATACTATCAAATTCAAATTTAATTGTCAATTTTTCCATGAATTCTAGGATTTGCCAGACCTTCAGAAAGCCACTTTTTTTGGACTACATCTTCCTGAATTCCCCAGCCAGCATGGACACTGGCTGGAGGATTCTGCGAGCTGTAACTAAAAAAAAAAGAAACATTTTCCTTAAGTCTGTGAGCTACAACACTGTAAATCTGCGAAGGATTCTGCTTGGCTCCCAGACCCCAATAAGGGAAAGTGAATGACCTCTTAAAGTACGTCCTTGAGACAGGTAAGCCCTATACTCTGTGAAAGGAGACCCTGTGAAGAGCACACCTCAGCAGCAGATGATAGCAAAAGGATGTAAGTATTAAAAGAAGTTGAAACAGCATCATGAGACAGCATGGACTAATGCACAACACAAGGTGCAGAAGCAAGGCTGGCAAAAATGGTAATATACAGAATCATGCAAAAGGTCTTTACTCCCAGATGAGAACACCGAGAAGGGCCATGCTTATATCTAAATTCCCTTTCATTAATACAGAATCCTTGAATAAAGGCATGAAAAAAACCACTGTTCCCCTATGGCTTCCACACTTACCCTACTATCTCAACTGCATCATTAAGATAGGGATCGACTAGCATTTCACTTGCAATCTCCCATTCTCCATCCGCTGCAATGATGCCAACGTTCTTTATACCCAATCTGTCCATTGTACTGCAAAGTACCTTGGTAATAGATAATATTACTTGAAGTACAGCTTTCACTGATGCAGGAGTATGACATTATCTTAACAGTGCAAATTAAAGAGGGCAAGCAAGACAATCTAGATTCTTTTAAGAAGTGTCTAAATACCAAAGAACTCATAAATACTTAGCCTGAATGCCATGGTTTGCAGTAGGAATTCTATACATACTTACCCAAAAGACACCCCCACTTAATTCCCTGTTATCTCTGAATAGACATGCAGAGAACTGCGCTGTAAAACTGCTTTCCTCTGTACAGTTTACAGCTGGGGGGTTCGGGGATTGGTTTAAAACATATAAGGATTATAGCAATATTAGTATTAGACTCCAGAATGATGCATCTCAACGTTTAGGTAACTGCTTCAGCAAACAGAGCTTCAGGGCTCCTAATTTAGCAAGGCTGGGAGGTTTTTCTTCTCTTTCCTCTTCGGCTATCTCAGTTTCAAAAGTCCTTAATCCCAGAACCTGTTTTTGGGTTGTTTTCCAGAAATCAGAGATTAACACGGCAACCTGCAGCTTAAAGAAAGTGCCTTTAAGGGTGTCTAGAATTAGCTTCCCTGGTCATGAATTAACCACAATCCTAATCCCCTCAAATGACAGACAAAACAGCCTTGTAAGCAGACATTTACTGGCTTCCCTGTGGAAAGTATAAAACACAGACAATCAGTGAGCAGTTGATAGCATCCACATCAGTAAGGTGTTGGGTCCGACGGAAGTTTTAGGCAAAACTTTAAAGGCTCCCAAGGTGTTGACTCCATTCCTAAAACAGGACCAGCACTTTGGATAGTTCTTTTAGCATTTTCACTAAAACCCAGGACAGACTCACTGTGCCACTGGTAAGGAAGTCAAGAGGTGACTCTTGAGACAAGGAAGCTTTTAAAAATAAAACTGTTTAAAGCATGGACCAGTGTTGTGGACAGGATTGGGGCCAAGGGCACTCAGATTCCATCAGTACCAGTTAGAAATATAAAGGCCCAGGAAGAGAGGAATGGGGGGAAAAAACTCAGAAGTGTTTTTCAATTGTTTATCAAAGCCTTTTTTTCAGGAAAAAATAGATTAAAGAAAATTTTCTTATAGAATGAGGAATAAAACGTTTAAGAGAAGCTGTTACTGTCCCTGTGTCATTTAAAAAAAAATCTCTAAGAGGAAGGTATTTTACATAAGGTTATACACAGTAGCAAAACATTACAATTTCCTGGTGCTGATTTCCTTTTCTCAGTTCTTTCTACAGGAATCAGTGCATTAAGTGTGCTTGACACTAAGAACCACCAGTGGAGACAAAATGATTTGAAATTTTGGAACTGGAGCGTTGGAGATATCAGAAAACATGCACCGAACACCTGTAGCAACTTTAAATTGTGTGAGCACCTCTTTCAATCATGTAACAATACTTAATAAAATCACTGGTCTGATCTGTGACTGTAATAAAGTGTACATATCTATGATAAAATGACTGAAATGTAACTGAACGAAGAACACTGAATGACCCTTGACTGCTCTATGCCTTGGTCATTAAAAAGAATTTGATCTGGACCCAAAATCCATTAAGAGCTAAGCTCAGCTAAGCTAAGCATCCCTTAGCTTTGTAGCCAATTTCCAATATCATACTTTAAAATTTATTTCAAAGAAAACAAAAAAGAAACTTATGGTAAGCAGCTTGTTTTAATACTGAATACAGTGGACCTAACCAATATTTTCCAGAAATAAGAAACCTTGCTATATTCCTTACTCAAATTTTATCATCTTCTACTCCACATAATACAGATATCATGTCTTAAGACTTAAAACCATTAAATGCACCATTATAAAGAAACTGATCTGTATCCTACTGATAACACTTCCTATGAATTACGTCCATTTTCCTAAATGTAACAAAAGCATGCTAGTATGATATCGTAGGACCTTAACAACTCTTTATGATATTCAATATCCTTAAAAAATATGTATTTTTTACTAAATTTCATCCTTCAAATGTTTTAAAACAAGGACAAGCTAATACTATAAAGTTCATAAAGAAGCCAATGCAGTCTTCATAACTACAAATATTCCCTCCACATTTGCTAGGGTTAGGGGTACAGGACCCCCGTGAAAGTAGAAAAAACGTGAATAACTCTAAGCCTTCCCAAACCATATTTATAACACAAAGAAGTACAATCACTATATTCAACCCACTGTGGATTCCTCTGAGGCATCAGGATTCCTTCACCAGGTGGCTGGTGGGGCTTACTGCCACCTCCACTGCTGCTCCACACCATTTTTAATAGGGACTTACAAGCCTCGTTCACAGTTTCTCAGTCTCATGAGGCTTGCAGTCCCTATTTAAAAATGGCATAGGGCAGCAGCAGAACTGACAACAAATAATCTGTGAATAATCAAATCTGCAAAAGTGAAACCCGCAAATGTGGAAGGCTGACTGTATGAGAACATACAACAAGGGCTACATTCCCATATACTTACCTAGGAATAAGCCTCACTGAACTCAGTGGGGCTTACTTCTAGACATGTTTGGGGCTGTGTTTATAAGGTCCCTGTGTGGGATGCAAGGAACTAAGCCGTGTCAATTAGGCTGTGGTTGATTTGTGCTACCGTCTGCCGTATTTCACAGGGCAAGATGAATGTTCTCTAAGGGGAAAAAAATGAGCAGCAACAAGATATTAATTTGAAAATAAACTCTGAATTATCAATAAGTTTAATAATGATAGTGTTTTTAGCATACTTCAACTTACACAAACCTCTCTAAGGAAACAAAAAACAGGCACATGATTTCCTATCAAATCTGCTCCCTCCATCCATCCCATATTGCATTGTATATATCCCATAACTCTGCATTATAACAGACACATAGGAAACTGACTGCATCTGGCACAGCATTCATAAATAATGATGAACACTATCTATTTAGAAAAATACAATGTGAAATATGTTTTTAAAAACTAGCACCAAATACAAAAATGTGACACTACTTTAATCATGTGCACAGATTCTGTGAAACAAAAAAAAAATATGAGCAACCTGTGCCAGAAGCAAACCTTGACAAATCTAACTAATGACTTTTGACTGGTATTAGAGTACTTGCTGGATCCTTCAAACATACCAAAACAGCTGAAATTGTAATCAAGAGGTGGCATATAAAACCACTGTAACGTCTGCGTACTGTAGGAAAGCAATAAAATGCTAGTTTTTTGCTTACATTAATAGCTTCTGAAATCAGCAAAAAACTATTGTTATGTCTTGTTCTTGGAAGACTCTGCTTTCCTGAAGCTTTTCTGGTTTCTTAAATAATAATTTCAGAAAAATGTTATTTATATGCTTCACATAAACTAGGACAGGAAACCAAGACTGCAGCACAGGTTAGGCCTCATAGGAAATGCATTTTAACAAGAACAAAAACAAAAACAAAAACAGGAGGTTAATGCTAAAGCTAGACATACAAGAAGAAAAGGGGTGGGGACACATAGCTTCATAGCAGTTCAATAAACCATTGTTTATCATACCAAGACACTTAGGCCTGAAGCACGGCATAAAAAATCTTGATAGACAATTAACCACAACTTTAACCTTTGTTACAAAGGAAGCAAACTTGCAGTCATTAATCTTTGGCATATCAGCCATACCAGGGAATGCGATCTACAGTATCAGCAACGGCCAAGCCAGATCAAAAGCATGATTTGAAGAGTGTCTATGCACTCACACTTTCAAGTTGTACTGTTATCCTTAACGGAAGTACAAAAGTAAAGAATTTTAAACAACATGAAATGTGCTATCTTCAAGCTTTTCCTCCAGAATATTTAATCGCTCACAAGCCCTGAACAGAAGCAGTTATTCCTTCCTCTTTTGGCCCACTGTAAATAAAGTACACACAAAGGAAATCAGATTCAAGTAACTACAAAAAATATAAAGGACCCATCAATATAAAGGAAACTTAACCAACACATATTTCCAGATTGGATAGTAGTCTTCCAATAGTGCCTTAATTGGGTATACCAGTATGGCAGGGGGTTGGACTACACTGCCCAAGTAGTCTGTCCCAAATTACAGTTGTATGTACTGATCCTCCTCTAACACACAGGGATGGAAATTCTGTAACCTATGGGACAAATGGGGCCCCTCAGCGCCTTTTCTGCAGTGGCTGGACCCCTTGTGGAATACTCCCATAAAAAAATAAGTTTTTTTTTAATTTCAATTTTTTTTTTAATTTAAACAATTTCACCTTAAAACAAGGTCAGCCACTCAAAACCTCAACCCAATGTCTGACAGAACGTAGTTTATGGGAATTCTGAATCCCCAATCGCTCTAAGAAATACCATTGACTGGAATCTAAGACAAGGATAGCATTAATTCAAGCAAACACAATGACAATCAAATAGACGGTAATCTGAGATGCTGGAAGTGTGGGGAAAGGGAGGGAACCTTTCATCATATGTGGTGGACTTGTAAAACAGTGAAAAAAAATTGGAGAGAAGCACATGATGAAATTCAAAAAATTTTTAAATTGAATTTTGAAATGATGCCTGAATTATATCTATTGAATACGATAGAACCAAACACAGAGATTAGAAAATACAAAAAAAATGTTATATTTAACTACAGCAGCTCAGTTAACATATGCTCAACATTGGAAACAAGATCTTAAAATAAATCTGGATGAATGGAAAATAAGGGTTATGGACATGGTGGAGATGGAGAAACTTACAAATTCATTAAAGAATAAATCTATTCAGCAATTTGAAAGGGAATGGGGAGAAATAAGGGAATGGTTCCAAATGTAAAGATTTTGTTTGAAATGTATGTAAGGATATGTAAAGATAATGAGTGAATTGGTAGGGTACAATTGCATTGTATGATTCAATTTGGGCAAAAAGCCCGATATAAGGGATGGGGGGGAGGGTAACATTCGAGACGAAATGTACCAATTTATATTTTTTTGGAAACTTAAATAGGTTTTTACAAATCTGGGTTGCAAATAAAAATAAAGCCACAATCCAAAGAAATAATTTACATACAAGAAAGTACACTTCACATGCAAGGCAGAATGCTGTGAATTCAGAGAAAGAAAGGGAAAAAACGAAGTTGACCATTTCCCTGTTTCACAACTATCTACACCATGCCAAATGGTCACCAACAACCTAGAACCTGCAATCTAACAATACCACCTTGATTTCAGCTGGACTTATCTGGACTGTAGCTATTTTCTATGCTATTTTCTATTTTCTTTTCTTTTATCAAATGAAAACCATTGTGCAAAGCAAATCTACAGGAGTGGAGATCCACTGGAATGCTATATCCCAAGCCAAGTTAACTCACAGCAACCTGGAGAGGGGAGCATCACTGATTTCTTTCTAGGAAGTTTTTCTAAATCTTTCCCATTAAAATCAACAGGAGCAACATTAAGTACGTCAGCTCAAGCATGCTGTGAAACTCATTGGGTTTATGTTCCACAGGTCCACTTCCCTGTCTCCCATTGCCCATGAGATAAGCGCAGCTATGTTTTCTGCTGTTATGCCAGGACACCTTTCATCCACAGACCTCCCATTCTGCCAACAGAGAGGGACTTCTGAAGTATCCACTGGCCCCTCTCAAGAAGTACAAGATTTCCCCCTTATAAAGTTTTGTCACTTACCAGTCAAGAAGAAAAAAGACAGCCATTCCAGGCCACCTGATGATGCTCAGCCCTTTCCTTCAGAGGTTGGGACTGACTGCCAAAATCCACTAGCTGTAGTAACCTTTTGAGCTAAAGCTGCAATCCAGTGGCAGCTGGTGCTTTTTATGTCAGTGGGGTGGTATAGCCATTCCAAATTTCAGTCCAAATTGTAAAGCAGCTATCCAAGGTTTTGCACCTGTTTTGGAGTTAGGAATGAGCAACTTGCATAGAGCTTTTAAAACATGGATCAACATCTAGAATAGATTCACCATCTCACTGATATGGAAGCCACCAGCTTCAGTCCTAAGCATGGTTACCTGAAAGCAAGTTATGTTGAAGCTAACAGGATGAACTTCTGATTCAACAGGTATGGGATCAGGTCATGAGATCTTTTATTACAGGGTTTTTATTTGCTTCGAAGAGAAGTGAGTTTTTTCATGTTGCTTATTTGATAGTTTTATGAGAAGCCTCACAAGACTTATTAAGGTTATTGCAATGGGGAAAGGAGGACAGCAATACATTACAGATCACTACTGGAAATTAACGGAATATGTACTTCAAATTAACGAGACAAACACTCAAGTGTCAAAAAGATAACCCAAAAATGAAGATTTCAGAAACAGTAAAAGGACAAGCATACCAGTAAGAATCAATTATGAGCTGTACAAACACATGCAGAAGTATATCTTTAGAAGCAGATATTTAAGAGACATAAGCCATGCACCTCCTGTTTACAACAGTAACAGAAGTGAACATCTCTCTCTCTCCGCTAAGAAATTTAAGCACTGTGTTACCATGCCAACGTTGCGCCCATATTTTGTTAAGTAACAAAACACAGTCAGTTAGCTTACCTTAATATACTTGCTGTTAAAAGAACGCTCATTCCAAATCTTAAAAAAAAAAATAATGCAAAGAACAAAATTTAGAGATGTCACAAAGTTACTTCAACACAAGTACCAAAACATCCACTCTATCATGGCCACACTGGGGTAATGGGAGGCTATACCCAAATCCAAATCTTAATACCCCACACACAATGATTTCAGCTGGAAGGCTGAAGTGCAACAAGTACAAGGCATCACAGGTAAAGCAGGTGAAAATCTCTTCCCACTGCTACCTGGGTTGTCTTTCTGCACTGTTTCACAGTTCCCCCACAGGTCTATTGCTCAACAAATATAATCAAGAAAAAAATGGAGATTTTTTTTAAAAAATAATATAATTATTGGAAGCACATCAGTGTGACATAACTTTACAGAGATTTCAAATACAAACTGTGTTAGAAATGTGAAGGGGAAAAAAATCAGTCCTTTACTAACCCCAATGTAGTCAATGTCCAAATTGTGAAATCTTTTGGCACCTAAAATCCAGGAGACAATATAGTAAGCAGTGACATCCGGGTAGCTGTAGGGCCAGTTCTCACCTTTTCCAACCCATCCTGGAAAAGCCCAGGGCAAACCTATCAAAAGAACCAAAATAGACAGATACACACAGGAAAATTAAGGTTAATATATTAAGTACACGCTTACTGACAAACAATAGCTGTTGTTAACTGAATGTGTACTGTTCAAGGAATGAAGTTAGTCCACATGAAAAAGAACTAAATGTACCATAGTCAATGGGATAGTCAATATAATACCCAATTTAATTCAATATCAATATTCAATATCTTTGTCAATTAAAGTCAATTTAAATCAACTTAACTAGAAACAAATTAAAATCCATTTAACATTTAAGGTTCCTTTATACATGAATTCAGTAAGAATCATTCAAGTATGGATGAGGGATTTTATTTCTTAATAATCAGTGAGAGGAATTTTAAATTTAATAACAGTTTTAATTTATCTCAGCCAACTTCAGTCTATTTTACATATACGTAGCTAGGTTTTATGCATTTTAATGCAAAAATAATACACACACAAAATCAAAAAAAAATACACCCTTCAAGCACTTGCCATATCTGAAAAGTAGCCCCCAGTCTCCTAGCAGTTTCCTGTTTTTGAATTAAAATCAGCTGCGATGTCAGAAGTGGGGGTGGACAGAGAAGGTTGAGATGTAACTGAAACCACAGTCAGGCAATCAAGAAGCACTCTATTTGCCTGAAGCCTGTGCGTCAGTTCAGATAATAATCACTTAGTTAAGTAAGCTGAGATATGAACAAGACTTCAGGCAGCTCTTTTGCTACTCCTGTCATGTGATTTGTGATTAAATCAGAAAGTCTTCAATTAACTCTAGATTGCCATCCATATGAACCAAGGAAGTAGGGCTACCAAATAAGGATATTAAACTATTTCCAAACCATCATTTAACATTCTGCCTTGTTCCAAAGCTAGAAGCGTACTTTCCTGGTGCACATTAAATGGGAAACTATGAAGATTACCTAGTTTTTCTCCTAACCCAACAGAACAAAAAAAAAGGGCTGCATGTCCAAATAAAAGGTTAGTTCATACCTTGGGTTAATAAGCCACTATATGATTGTATGAACTGGCTCAGAGGCTTTGTGCAAATACAACACTGCTTGATAGCGTACCCATTAATCAGCAGTTTGTAGGGGAAAATCACCTGACCACAGTATCTGTTTTCAAGGAATTATTTGCTCAATTTGCAAAGTATTGCCTCAAAGAGAACTCCAATCTCCCCATCACTCTGCTTATGTGCATCTTTATTCATACTACCATCTTTGCCCTGGGACAAACTAATGAGCCAGAACAAGGAAAGAAGACGAGAAATGATAATCTGGTTGTGTGCATGAAGAAGGAGGAAGAGGAGGAGGACAACAACAACAACAATGAAGATCTATCAGCATGGCAATCCAGAAAAAGAAAGACAATACAATCTGGGTTGACTAATTCTACCAAAGAGAAGAATATACACTATAACTAGGGAAAGATTATTAAAGCAGTAACAACACTAGGAATTTATAAGTCCACACTAGTTGTAAGACCACTCTTGGCTCTGCTAGCTTTTTATGGAAACATTACAAGAGGTTATATAATATGTCAACTTCAACAGGTTTTTTTTTAGCTTTTCTTCAGTTTCCAAACAGTGCTAGTTTTCCAACTACAAGTTCTTCCACACCGCACATTAGAAAATGATTTCATTTCATAAGGTCTTGCTGATTACAGCAGTCATTTAAGAATCAAACCATGAGAAAAACTGATAGCTTTCAGTATTTCTGAAAATACTACATTTTGCTACTGTTACAGTTACCCCCTTTACAATCAGTTACTGATCTCCAGTTTCATATTTTAGAGGTACTTATTAAGCACCTAGGTCAGAGAAATGTACCAGATATTTTCAGATTTTTTTTATGATAAAATGACCCTCAAGTATGCATTAATCATGGAATTGGTGCCCTCCCCACACCATCAGCTCATCCAGCTGCGATTTGACCATTCCCCTCCCTAAACTATTTCCACTCAAACAGGTTATTCTTACGAACATTGTAAGTTTTAAAAAATTGGTGCCTGTGTTTGCTTATTTCCTTCTTCTTTCCTCATCCTTTTCTTTTAGCACAGACTATAAAATCTGCAAACCATGGCACTGTATACCATTCTTAATAAATTTTAGGTGTATTATAAACAAGAAAAAGAACAACTGGATTCTGCATGAAACTGTGAATTAAGGACTCCAGTGCTGGACAAGACAGCTAGTAAGCAACCAAAACAAGTAGGATTTGCTACTTGAACACACAAAGGTGAAGAAAAGATGCAAAGTAAGCTATTTATACTATGTCACAGAACATTCTTATTTATAAAGGGAGGTATGTGTTGCACTGAACATTAAAACAGGTTGTAATTAAAAACGAATCACAACACTGTTTCTAATTACAGCTTCAGAATGTTGAAACAACACAACTCACAGGTCTGTAGTCCTTACCAATCAATTTAATATCAGGGTTCCTCTTTTTAGCTTCTTTCATTAGCCACCATTCATAGCCCCGGAAATAATTTTCATCATTCTCATAATGCATATGGGATGGCTCAGTTCCATCTATAAGATAAACACAGAATTCCTTCATAGCTCAGTAAATGAAAAACTTGCTACCACATGTATTTCTCAGAACACTTATGAAAATTACACTCAGTATGCAATATTAATCCCACATCTATTTTAACCACTAGACAGCACACCAAAGAAGACACAACGGCAATAATATAAAAGATGGGGGGAAACAGATCAAATATAATGCTACATATATATATATATATACACATATATATATGTATATGTATATGTATATGTATACGTATATGTATATGTATATATATAAAATTTTATATATAAAAATATAAATATAAACATAATGTTAGATTATGGATCGGATCCAGAGTTCCAGTCTGTCCTAAGACAATGTATGCCTATTCTCTGCTTATGAGCTAGGACAACCTACACAGATTGATAGTTTCACTTAACATACAAAAACAGTTTTAATTTTTTTAAACACTTCGAATTGATAAATCTGTTCCCTTAACATACATTTATTAAAATACACTATTAGCTTGGGAAAAAGTTGCACAGATGGTCTGAAGAAAAACAGATTAGGTGTACCCTCCCACATATGTGCTTGACACTGTGATCCTACACTGACTCACTTGGAAACATGTGCCAATAAAACTAATGAGATTTACAGCCAAGGAATCACGTTTCATGTAAGAACACACCTCATTTGCAGGAGATGTTAAAATACTAATCTACTTCATGTAAGTTAATAGTGATCCCACTAAGAAGGGATACACACTCAGATATAAAAACCAGCTGGGCACCTGGAACTTCAGCCTATTCTTCAGTTTGTGAACAACCTACCTGATGTTTATTTTGCCATAAACTAGACAGGTTTTCTGCTTTCTATGCTCACAAGCAATTCATTCCAAGCAAGAACCTTACAATCCCAGGAGTCCGCATTAGCTTCAACTTACAAAAATATATCAGCCTGAAAAGCTGCCACTATTTATTATGCCACTTATTTTATTCCCAGTCACAAACAACAAAATTAGAGACTTTGTACAATATACTACAGTAAGATAATCAGTCAACTCCCCTGATGTAATATATCATGCAAAGGTGAGGTGAATGTGTTGGCTGATAGTGTTTAAAGTCCATAACTACAATACCCCCACAAGACTTTGCTGATAAATCTAGATACTCAGTGGCTTATACCTGTAGACTGCGCATCACCTCCAATCTCAACCTTGAGGATATGCAAAGCAGCACCAAAATTTGGCTAAAAAGAAAGAAAGAAATGCCATTAGCTTTTCTGTTATGCATACAAAATTTCATGCAATGTAAATTGAAGCTAATCATCACACCTTGCAATGAACTGTTACCTACCAGTATGAAAATATCTTGATTTTTTCTTCAAATGAAAAAACAGTGATCAGATTCAGATGCAATGGTAAACAGAGAATTATCAGAATTCTATCTTACAGTGACAAGATGCTGGTGCATGCTGCGTAACTGCTCCACTGCAACTGAGAATGAACCTTTCATCCATAGCTTCCTTATCATGAATTACATCTAAATCTGGCTTGTCTGTGAGATAAGCAAGCCACAAATGGAAGATTTGCTAATACACTCCCACTTGCAGAGGGAACTATCTAGCAGTGTGCACCAGCATGCTGCCCCACCCAGAAAAGCCAGAATTATGATTTGCTTATCAATGTATCCCAACATGCCTAGGTGAGCAGATATTTCCTCCATGTTTACCAAAAGTAAGACTATGGAAACTGACTGGAGGTTACAAGACGTTTTTGTTACCGTAGTGGCCTTAGCAGTGTGCAGATTGTATGAGAAAACTTACTCTAGAACAATGGCTTGGAAAGGTTACTGTATACAACTGTAACTCTTAGGATATCTCAGCCACTGACAATACTGGCTAAAGAGTACTCATTTAGAACATTCACTCTTACAAAGTCTGGATCTGAAATTCTGTTGTTGTTCAGACATTTTCCTCACAGGTCTTAGGATATGCTACCTACTGCAAGCTGTCACATCAACCCATATAGTTCTATGTCCCTATTGAATCTTCTGTTCCCAAATGTTACTAACTCAAGCAGGGGAGGCAGTAGGGGCTGGGATTTATTCTTTTGTATTTGATGTATCAGAGGTGGGGTGAGAGTTCTCCATCCCAGGAAAACTAGAAAGAAAAAAGCCATGAGTAAGCTAACTTGGTAGTCAGGTTTCAGAACCTCTGAGACACCACCAAACAGTGCACCAGTCTCACACCTCAGAAGACAGATTCTACAATATTGACAAAACTAGTTACGTAGCAACACTCACACAAGGGATTTTAAGACAGCTTCACAAAACACAGTGGAAAGAAAGCCCATTATACCTTCTTGGGTTTCTCCTCTCATTGAGACCACAAAGATAGGTCTCATAGCTTATTTACAATAGTTTCTCCCAACTCTTCATTTAGTTATTAGATTTATAGTTTTCCAAACTATAAAACACCTTTCAAGAAGGCTAAAAAAAATCAATGAATACATATTAAATGGTAAATAACATTAAATTTATCACAATAATCCACATGTTCAGTAACATTATGCTGCTGCTCGCCACAAGCAAAAGATAGATTTTATCTACAAAAACTTGTATGATGCAAGTGAATTTCCCTGGCCATTACTGGTATGGACAATTCCAGGTTGCAAGAAAAAGAAAAAAAATCTTTCAGTCTTTCATTATTCATAGCACTATAATGGTTCAATGAAGGACATCAACACTTCACATTAGCACCCCGAATGTACTGCCTCAGCATGTGGTGAAGGCTCCTTCTTTGGAGGTTTTTAAACAAAGGCTGGATGGCCATCTGTCAAGAATGGTTTGATGGAATATTCCTGCATGGCACGGGATTAGACTGAATAGCCCTTGTGGTCTCTTCCAACTCTACGATTCTGTAATTCTATTAACACTGTAAACCTCATGAGTAATCATGGAAAAACAGTATGTTCCAATTTCCACATCTTCATGTGAAAAAATTTCATTTTTCAATTTTCCAGTTATTTCCATTTTTATCCCACCTTTTCTACATATCTGTATAATGATTAAAGAAACACAACAAAATCATAAGCCTGAAACCTAGTGTTAGTTCCAACTACAACAGACCCATTGTATCAACTTACAACAATGGATTCAACAAGCCTCCTCCAACTGGAATAGGATTCAGGCTATAATATTTAATAAATATTCTTCCTCTCCTCAATTAACTCTGACTACCCATTATCCCAAAGGGAAATCTTATAAAAGCCTGTGAACAAGAGAGAAAGAAAATTCCATTAAAATGGAGCAACTGCCAAAAACACCTCTCTTCTCCACATGCTTTGCTGCTTGAACATGGAACACAAAGCACTGTTTGAACAGTATTCAATTGTCAAGTAGTACTCTGTTTCTCTTCTGTGAGCCTTCTACCAAAAAAGAGGACAGCCATTTTAAAACAATGCTATGAATATGGACCAGATCCTGTAGTTGCAAAATCCCAACATTTTATTATCAGCAACATATAGCTTGCTGCCCCTTTCTTTCAACAGCCAAAGTCTTCCTTGGGTCAGTGATAAAACAAACAAAAAATACAGGCTTTTCTTGCCACTGACAGCCTTCTTTCAGAGTTTCACTCACTGCTCATACGGCAAGAATCACACTACAAATTCATAGAGGGTAAGAATGAAAGAGGAACACAAATGAACTCATGAACTTTAAACACGTTTCTGACTCTAATCTGAAGCACAGCAGCCTCCCATTACCCTTCTTCAAGAGGAAATGGAAGTTGTTTTTTGGGTGCTACCATATATACTTAACTATAAGTTGATCACAGGGATAAGTCAAGGACAGGTTTTGGGCCCTAAAATAGGGAATTTGCTATGACCTGTGGATAAGTTAACCCCCACAAAGTAGCATGGGTTCCCCAGTGGCTCCAGAAACCCCATCCAGACCTCTGGGAAACCATGCTGCTGGGGGGGGGGTGTCAAGGGAGCAGATCGTCACAAACTTCTCCTGGTTTGAGGCATGCAGAAGCTGGCCACTCAGCTTGGAAGAGAAGTGAAAAGGCCTTAGAGCCCTAGATCTTCTTAGCTGTGAGGAGTTTGCAACGATCTTCTCCCTCAAACCCCATCCTGAAGCAGCACCGGCTCCTTAGAGGTCTGGATGGTTTTTCAGAGACTGCCTGAAACTCCTCTTTAGCAAGTTCAGCTCCTATGAAGCAGCACTGAATTGTGGATAAGCTGACCCAGGTTTTTAAAGCTTTATTTTTTGATTAAATTTTTCTGATTTATAGTCTGAGTATACACGGTAATCTGCAGGAGATGCTTGTCACAGAGCTTGTTTTTGCATAGCTGACTGTTTATTGCTTTAATAGACAGTTGATACAATGAGGTAAGCTGGATTGGAACACAGGACAGAACTTTAAATAGTCTGACCTAATCCTAATAGTTAGTCCCAACTAGAGGTCAGCCACTTATCCACAGGTACCTGGTAAATCAACTTTTTTGTAACTTCCATTGATTCAATAGTCTTACCTCTCTAAAAATTTGTTTCCAATGTAGTTCCAAATGGAATTGGACGCCCTCTACATCACCCTTCCTCCCATGACAAGCAGCTAGCATGAGATGCAAGAAGGCAATTCTAATTGGGTGTATAACAGGAGCAACAATTGAAAGTCCTCCTTTTCTCATGCCATAACCCTCACCCGGGCCCCTCCATTCTACCAGCTGTTTTTAAAAAAAAAAAATACAGCTCTACAAGAGTGAATTGCATGACAAACATCATATCTAGACTGGCTTACTTCAAGACTCAACTTAAGGTCCAATTTTGTAATGCTTACAAGTATATATAGTAATACATATTACAGTATTTAATCACACTAAAATCTTCCACTATTTAAGACATTTTCCAATACCTATAAGCAAGTCAGTAACAGAAGAGCCAAAAAAATATCTAATAATCTGAATTAGGAGATCTCAATTTCTAGTCACATAAACTAAACATTAATTACCTATAGTGCTTTGGGTCCCTCTCCCCATTAAGCCTTCTCTTCTTCCAAAAAAAATGCTCCTGAAGATTTCTAGCTCTACAAAGGATCGGGGGGGTCTGTGACATAGCAACGTGGGAAGGAGGTTTCCCTCTCCACTTATGGATTCCACTTTTGTGTGTCCAGCACTACACATTGTCCAAGGTAAACCACCACATAGAGAAAACAAAGCACAAGAGTGTAAAAGAAATATCTGATCGAGCATTTACAACAAATAAGATGCTAATTCTGTGGCATTTCTGCAGATTAAAACTGATAGGAAGAGCAAAATTAAGGTAAATAAATAATTATTACCTTAAAAAGATAATCTAAAATCTGAGAGCGGTAAGGTTCTGGATAATTCACCAGAAGTCGGGAGGTAGCCTGCAGCAGGGAGAAACAAACATTCAGAAAGATCATCACCCATATTTATACTGTAAATAAATACTGTTTTCAAATTAGTGTAAAAAATTAAACAGATTAAGCCCATTTATATTTACTTCCAACTTCCCAAGGCTCCAATAAACTTTCCTTAGCTGATCCTTGTTTTCTCCACAACATTCTTGCTCCCTGACCCAAAGGACTTCGTGCTTTCCCCTTTCAGTGCTATTTTCTCATCCCTGCTCACCAACACACATATGACATTTTACACAACTTAACACAAGCCAGCAGGATGTACTGTTTGAGTGTTGGACTAAAACACTGGGACCCCAGGGTTCGAATCCCTGCTCATCCATGGAAACCCACTGGGGCTGAACTGGAGCAAGTCAAACACTGTCAGCCTCAAATGAAGTCACACTCCCTCTAAACAAATCTTGCTGAGCTTTCTCCACATGCTACCCAGCTCCCACCTCTAAAACTGCAACAAAACTCCAGCATGGCTCTGAATGGTCCCACACTACTTTACAACTCTAAGTAAACACTCATGTCAATTTTACCACTGACCCGTATCCTCTGATCCTACTTTTGGGTGAGAGGATCCTAGGAGGTGCAGTCTAATGAAATAACTTTTCCAAGTGTTGCTCCTCTCCTCCCCCCACCACTCAAATTTTCATTAAGTTCCTCTGCCCTCACCAGCTGAAAAACAAAAAGAAATTCAGCACACAAAGTTTTAGAGGAAAGCCTCCCTCCTCTGACTGGGAGGATTCATGTACAACTCTTGTAAAAAAAAGATGGATCTTTTTCTTTTCTACCACAGCATAAGTAATAAAAAGGTATGGTCTAAGTAAGCACATGATGCAGCAGAAGCTAAGCAGGGCTATATCCGGTCAATGCTGAGAAAGAAGACTGCATGGGAATGTTATTAGTCCCACTTGCTTGCTTCTGGTGAGGTGCTCTCTACTTCACAAAAATTTTCCACCATAACTTTCTTATTTACTTACGTAAACAAGAACTTTTTTTTTAATCTACTTAATAGCTGACCTCTCCTCCAGTGAAGTCAAGGCAGTGTACTTTGGTCTCTTCCTCTAAATTTTATTCTCACAACAACCCTGTGAGGTAATTCAGGCAAAAAGAGAGTGGCTGCTTCAAGTGATTTTGATGGCTAGAAATTGGCCCTTTCAAGTCCCAATACAACACTTTAACCACGATGCTACAGTGGCTTTTAAATGCTATAAAACTCTGCTTCTTTAGGGAACTCAACATCTGCCACCACAAGCAACCTAAAGGAAATGCAAAGAATACAAGCTTCAAAGGCTAGCACTTGTCACTATTAACAAAAATTGAACATTTTACTGTGTGTATATATATATATTTCATGTCATCAAATCTCCAATTTCTATGTATGGTTGTGAAAGATAGACACTGAAGAAAGCTGATAAGAAGAAAATCAACTCCTTTGAAATGTGGCGCTGGAGAAGAGTTCAATGGATATGCTGGACTGCTAAGAAGACAAATGAATGGGGTCCTAGAGCAAAATCAAGCCTGAATTCTCCTTAGAAGCAAAGGTTGACTAAACTGAGGCTATCATATTTGGACCATATTGTGAGCAGACATGACTCAGTAACAAAGACAATAATGCTCTGTAAGGTGGGAGGCAGCAGGAAAAGAGAAAGGCCATAATCCAGATGCACAGACTCAGTCAAGGAAACCACAGTCCTAAATCTGCAAGACCTGAGATGACAGATTGGCTTGGATGTCTCTCATCCACAGGGTAGCAGTAAGTCCAGACTGAGGACAGTTAACAACAAGACATCTTGCACACAGAAAGGGCTATGTAATGAATAGACATCACCCATGGCTATCCCTCTCAGGTACATCACAGTGCCAGACTGGGGAGACTCAGATTCAGATCTCCATTCTGCACTGGGCAAGCATGGGTTAGTCACTGCCTTTGAACCTAACCGAGCTCACAAGGTTGCTGTAAGGACAAAATGAAAGGAGAGAACCATGTACACCGTCAACTTGATCTCCTTAGAAGAATAAACAGAATACACAACCCACTAACCACAGACATCCCTCCACATTTGCTAGGCTTAGCGACACAGGACCCCCTGAAAGTGGAAAAACCGTGAATAACTCTAAGCCATCCCAAACCATATTTAACACGCAAAAGAATTATGATCGCCATCTTCAACCCACTATGGATTCCTTTGAGGCATCAGGGTTCCCTCACAAGGCAGAAGTGGGTGGCTGGTGGGGCTTATTGCCACCTCCACGGCTGGCACGGCCCCCACAACCATTTTTAACAGGGACTTACTAGCCTCATTCGCAGTTTCTTAGTCTCACGAGGCTTGCGGTCCCTATTAAAAATGGCATAACGCAGCAGCAGCAGCAGCAGGCTGACAGCAAATAATCCGCGAATAACCAAAGGCGCAAAAGAGAAACTGGCAAATGTGGAGGGCTGCGTGGAAAATGAATCAATAAATCAGGCATCTCGGGTAGGGCTTGGCAGGCAAGGAAGCCCTAGGCTCGATCCCCGCCATCTCAAAGCCCAGAGCCGGGAGGGAGTCTCCCTCCGCAACCTTGCGGTGGGGCTGTCAGTCTGCAAAACGCGGGCTTCGGAGGCAGACCGCATCCCCCGCACCGCCACCTCCCCCCCGCAGCCACCCCGGTTCACCTACCCCTCCGCCGCTGACAGCCCCGACGCCGTCGAACTCCCGGGCCAGCCCGACCGTATCGTCCAGCCAGTAACTGCCGTTCGAGCTGCCCCGAGCGCCGGCGCCCGAGACCGCGCTCCAGCCCACCACGACCAAGCCCCACAGCCACATCTTCCCGGAGGGAGTTGCCTTGCGAGGAACTTCCGCCAACCACAGCGGCGCCGCGGTGAGAACGAACGAACGCAGGAGACGAAGAGGACGGGCTGAGCTCCGCCGCTACCACGAAGAAGCAAAAGTTCCCGCGGCGGCTGGGGCGAGAGCGCGCGCCTCCCGCGCCTTCATCCCCGTCCCTTGGGCGAAGTCCGAGAGAAGCGCCGGCAACGCCGACACCATTCTCTACGCCAGTCGGGATCACGTGGCCGTCGGGTCACCTGACCAGGCGGGGAATTGGCTCCGCCAAACAAAAGGCGGGAGCGATAGCTGAGCCTCTCTGGTAGGGAATGGGGGGGGGGGTGTTTAGCTCCGCCCCTCCCTCTCTCCCCCCACCCTTGTCATGCGGAGTTACGCGCCAACCGCGCCCGGTCAGTTCCTGAGGAGAATCGTCAAACGCACCTCCTTGTGTTTTGTAGTCCACCCTCGCTTGGGAGCCGTTTATTGTTGTCCTCTTCTGCACTGCTTGAAGAGTTGGTGCTTCCCAGGGCGGCAGCTGCCGGTTGGGGACTTTGTCCCTCCAGTTAAGAATTTTTTTTTTCCTCCGTCCCGGGAAATTTTCCTTTGCTCTCCGTGTTTCTAGCATTGCGGAGTGTGAGAAAAATCGTTCCCACTTAGAACAAAGGTGGTCAGAGTGAACGCGAGAAAGGGTTGTGTTGAAGCAGGAATTTCTGCCAGCGTTGCTTGTTTCCTGGTTGGATGAGAAGTAATAACAGGACTTGCAGAAATTCTGGCTGTTTCCGCACTAGGCTGTTATAGTGCTATTATTCCACTTTCAACATCCTGTGGAATCCTTAAAGCCCCCTCCCTAAACGGCAAACCCCAGGATTTCATAGGATGTTGAAAGTAGAATAATAGCACTGTAACAGTCTAGTGCGGAAATGGTCTCTCTCTTCTGTATAATCATGAAAAGTCCATGGGCTGTAAACCTGGTCGTGTTTGCTATATTCACATCCCCTTACTAACTTTGCCTTCCCCTTTGCTTTATATGCCTAAACTATTTGTAAATGCTCATCTGTAGTTTTAAATTTCTGCAATGTGAGAAATGTGAAGACAGGTGGAAATTCTCATTTGGGAGGGAAAAATTCTTTTTTGGGCAGGTAATGGCCTCATTTTGCCTCACGGCCACCACAACCCTGCTGCTCTCTCCTCCAACCTGTAGATAAATTGTTCACCTGTCCTTTTTGTAGATGAGCGTTCTCTTTTTGGTCTCCTCCTCTTTTAGAAGGTGTTCTCTGCATAAAAGATTGTCCAATTCTAGTTTAAATTAAAGAGGAAAAAGACCGTAAGATCACGGAAATTAAAGTTGCCCATTAGTTTAGATTGACTGACAGTCTTCTCCATTCACATGAGATATTTTGCAATACTGCTTGCATGAGAAAACTCATAGCTGACTTTGCATTTGTATGTTTAAACTCTCATGTGTGATTCTATGCAAAATAGTGTCCTTTTTTTCCTCCTTTGGGGGTGGGAGTGGTGGCTCTCTTGTGTGGAGCTGTGTAAGTGGCCATTGTAGCTCCAAAAGCATATTTATCTGTCCCTTGTATATACAGTTGGCCCTCCACATTTGTCACGGATTTGATTATTTGTGAGTTTCTCCAAACCCTATCCCCACTGCCACTCACATACAAACGCCTTCAGCATTTCTATTCTAGGGGAACCTTCCCTCTTGGCAGCTCTGACCAGGCAGCACAGCCCTTTAAAAACTGCCTCTGGTCCTCTTCCTCCAGCAGCTGCTGCTTGGCCACTTAACATGGCTCACAGCTCAATTTCTCAACACAACAGCCCCTCTTCCAATGTCTCCCACACCCAAGGAAGGAAATTGGTATGAGAGAGGAAATATAGGGCCACCATGCCAACCCACCCCCTTTCCCTCTGTAGAAAATACTATTCTTTTCCTTCCCCACAATGGTATCATCACAACGTTTTTGTCAGGTAAATTAGGCTCAAAGAGAGTGACTGGTCCAAGTGTGTGCACAGAGATTCAGGGCTCACAAAACTGAATTCAGATCATCTCAGTCTTCCACTAACTTTAAAATTTGCATAGTGGACTCGACTCCTTGTACTATATTGTAGTCAAAACTGGAGAAGAAAATTTGTTATGGGAGTTGGGGGGGGGCATTTAGAAGAAATGTCCCAATTTTATATCTTTTTTGAAATTTTAATAAAAATATTTTTTTAAAAAATTATAGTCCGGAACAGCAGACTATAAGCTGCAAGTCCCTGCCAAGTTTCCAAGGAAGAAAGGAACAATTGTAGCCAATGGACACAATTATGGTACCATTCCCTGAGACACTGAGGAAAAAAATGGCAGTCCCACACATCAGATAGGTTAAGATGCACTGTTCTGAAGTCCAAATCAGAGTTTGGAAAAGTTACTTTTTTGAACTAGGGTTTCCCAGCTAGCGTGAGTACTGAGGAATTTGGAAACTGTAGTCCAAAATAGTAACATATAAATCACTACACACCACGTTGGTGATTTGCTCATTCATATAAATGTGCACACAAGGACAAAAAGTATTCCTGCAAGGACAAAAACTGTGCCTTCAAGTTGTTTCCAACTTATGGTGACCCTAAGGAGAACCTCTCACAGAGTTTTCTTGGCTAGATTTGTTCAGAGGGTGTTTTCCATTGTCTTCCTCTAAGGCTGAAAGACTGATGATTAAACCCTTTCCTCTCCCAGCTATGCAGCAGGACAGCTTGTTGTCATTATTGTGTGCTGTCAAGTCATTTCTGACTTATAGCAACCCTAAAGTGAACTCTATCATGGGGATTTCTTAGGAAGATTAATTCAGAGGGGAGTTTCCATTGTCTTCTTCTAAAACCAAAAAGAGTATGACTTGTCCAAGGTCACCCAGTTTGTTTCATGGCCAAGCAGGGATTTGAATCCTGGTATCCCACAATCCCAGTCCAATACTCAAAACTGCTATACCACACTGTCTGTCTATTGATCCCCAGCGTTCACAGAGAAACTTTGCTGAGGATATGTGTCGGGTAGCCCTCTATATTTCAGTTATGGGACATGTAGTAGGAGTTAATTAGCTGCTTGCTTGTAACAAGGTATGGGAACCAGAGACCATTAGATAAACAAAGCTAGGAATGTAGTGATAAGCGTTGCTAGGCTGAAACCTGAGCTCCAAGGTCTCTCACAGGCAGGATGGGAAACTATTTGCTTTTAATGTATGGATTTTGCTAATTGGCTTCAGTTCACTCACTGAAGTCCTGTACTATGTATCACACTCCTAATAAATAGTGTATTAGCACTGTTACATTTGTGCGTGTGAATTCGGTTCCTGACAATATGTATGCAGGGATGATTCTAACAACTAAGCATGGCTGCACATGGCACCTGCTGAATCCTGTATCCTGGATGCAGGAGCAGTCCCTGCAGTCCCTTGGCTTTGCTGCTGCTCCTCTTTATTCCTTTATCAGCCTTGTTGCCTCTAAGTATGTGAAGAGTGTTAGGAGCAAAGAAATGGACCAATAGCTTCTGCATACCTTCCCTTCAATTAGGTGGTTTCCTGGACTCAGACCCCAAAGAAGGAACAAGTGAGTGAGCAATGGAAGTTAGAAGGAAATGGGCATAGTCAGGGAAGAGTTTAAGGGTGTCTAGCTAGGATGGCTACAGCACAAACGAAGGAAATGTAGCAGGAAAAAGGGAATGGAGTTGCACAAAATTAGCATATGCTAACTTATGCACACATTTAGATATAATAAGAAATGGAAGAGAAATACATCTCACTGTGGTGGGGAAGACTGTGATCTGGTTCTAGGTGCAAACCGTGGATATGCAACTTTAAGGTCTTTCTCTCCTTAGGGTTCCTTATCTTTAATGTAGGCTCAGACCAGACAGCTCTTCAACTAGAGGATGCTTTCAAACAGCGCTCAGCTCCTAGAGCCCTTCCAATAGAGGACTATCTTTTATAGGGGATGATGGCCACCTTATATCTCCCCTCCTCCCCCCACTGGACCTGGTACCATTGGGACATATAACCGCTTCCGTTGTGAGTATGAACATAAAGGTTTAGTATGGTGTTCCTGCTGTTTCCCAAGTATGGGCATATTCCGATGCCTAAAAGGTGACACAAAGGCAATTTTTGGCTCTCCCAAAGGGCCACACATGACATCACAGCCACCATTTTGGCCACCTGAAAGTAACACGGCATCATTTTTGAGGCTCATTTGTGGTGGGATTTTTTCTGTTTTGTATGTTCCTAATAGCATTTTATTTTTATTTTTTTACTTTTAAAAACAATATATTATAAAAATAAATCTTTACAAATTCATATATCTCTTAAGAAGCAGTTAAATGGAAAAAAAGCATACAAAACCATGCATGATACACAACATACAGTACAGCATACAATACAATATACAGCATACAACCTAACATACAATAACAGCACTTTCATGTACCCACAGCTGTTCTGTTTTTTATCAAAAATTATTTTTTCTGGCTGAAAGAAATTCAAGGTAACATAGGCAGGTGGGAGCCTGTGCTAACCCTAAGGACAATGCTAGACCATCCATATAGGTCACATAAACCCTGCAGGCTGCACAGTTTGCATCCTGGTCGTATAAACTCACAGCATGTGGAAGACAGCTTCCAACAATTAGTAACAGAAGAAGATAGCTCTCTTCCTTGGTGTGAGAATACAGGCAATACAAGTACACAGGCATTTTCTATTTTAATGTGGGAAACGTTTGGCAGTGCACAACCTTAATGGAATGCTTCTCTTAATTGAAGTACATGCCATCTATTGAATGTTCAAACTTTAGTGGGTTATTTACCACCCCAGAGTAATAATATTTGAGAAGTGATGTGATGGAGTAATATGAGGGAAATAAACCTTAGACAGTTCTTCCACCCACTGCATCTGGTTTTAAATTATAGATGTCTACCATCAGCTAAGTCTCATTCAGCTACAAAATATGTACTGTAAATATCTGGAATTGCACACAGACATGAGTCATGCAATAGCTATAAAAGATCTTGTAATGTTCACATTAATCAACAGCTGAGTATCGCTTGAAAAGTGGTATTTTGAATGACGGTGTCAGATATGTTACAGGGTGATAAAATCTAACAACGCTTGCTGATGTGTGAGGTTTGTACATTTCTCTTAGCAGTGTGCCTTCTGTCCCATGTAGCAATTATATTGATCTGTGCTTCTAGAGTGATGACAACAGTGATCAACAGCAGGAAATTCCACCTCTGATTAAATTACTAAAGTATCATGGCTAGTTCAGCCATGTTAAGGCAATGATGAGTCTATTCTGTTCTACTCTGTTACTTTATATATAGCCCTTTTTTCTCCAAAAGCTGGGACCTAAGATGGCTAACAAGATAAAAAGAAACACATTTAAAAACCCATGTAAAAACATTTAAAAGTTGTGCTTAAAATATCATTAAACTGTTGACAGAATTAAAATAATTTAAAATACTGATTTAAGAGCAAAAGCTAATAGTACAATGCACAAAGAAAAGCCCTTTTTTGTGTAAAACAATTAGTTCCACAAAGTCTGCAGAAAAAAATAACATTTTCACCAGTCAACAAAAACATAGCAAGCAGAGAGCTAGCCTAGGCTCTGTAGGAAGAGATTTCCACAATCAGAGAATAGTAACAGAGAAGATCTTCTCTTGTGTTACCACTACATGTACCTATGAGGAGGATGGTGGGGCAAGAGAAGCGCCTCCTAGAGTGTGGTTCATATGAGAAGATACAATCCTTCAGATAGCCCAGTCCAAGGCCATAATGGGTCAAAAACAGAATATTTGGATCCACAGATAAAACTACAGTAATCTTGAAATTGGAAAGTCAGTGTGATATAGTGGTTTGAGTGTTGGACTGTGTGGGACTGTGACTCTGGAGACCAGGGGTTTAAATCCCTTCTTGGCCATGGAAACCCACTGGGGCAAGTTGGCCTTGGGTAAGTTACATTCTCTGAGCCTCAGAGGAAGGCAAAGGCAAACGGCCTCTGAACAAATCTTGCCAAGAAAACTCTAAGATAGGGTTGCCTCAAGTCAGAAATGACTTGAAGACACAACAACAACAACTATAGTAACTATCTAGAAAAGAGGTTTCACATTACTCTTCCTTCTAGGGAGTGGGAAGAGATTTTTTTTTAATTGGACTTTCCACCAGAGCAAAACCAACCTAGCAAATTTAAGGGTATCTAGCTGCCCCTGTAGAATTAACATAGTGTGGTGGTTTTAGAGTTGAACTAGGAGTGCGGGAGACCAGGATTCAAATCCCTGCTGAACCATGGAAACCCACTGGGTGACTGTTTGGCAAGTCCCACACTCTAGGTTTTAGAAGAAGACAATGGAAACCCCTCTCTGAATTAATCTTGCTAAGAAAACCCCACAATAGGTTCACTTTAGGGTTGCCATAAGTCAGAAAGGACTTGACTATAACAAGCTGCCCCTGCTGCATTGCTGGGCAAGGAAAAGGTTTAATCATCATATACTTGCATAGCACCATCACTGTACATGGCACCTTACAAATAAAAGAATAACAAAGCAGTTCCCTGCCCTCAGGTTTACAATCTGATTAAGACATGACACAAAAGGAAAAGGGGATGGCAGTGTGGGAGGGGATCAAGTTCTTCTCTCCCTCCAGGCCACAGCAGATGGTTATGCTATCTATATTCATATTTATTCATAGGATCATAGAGTTGGAAGAAACCACTAGGTCCATTGAGTCTAACCCCCTGCCATGCATGAGTACACTATCAAAACATTCCATGATGACCATCCAACCTCTGTTTAAAAACCTTCAAAGAAGTAGACCCCACTACACTCCAAGGCAGTGTGTTCCACTGTCAAACTAGTCTTACCATCAAGAAGTTCTTCTTAATGTTTAGATGGAATCTCTTTTCCTGAAGTTTAGAGCCTTTGCTCCATGTCCTAGTCTCTGGAGCAGCAGAAAACAGGCTTGTTCCATCCTCCATATGACATCCCTTTATTGACTGAGAGATAATTTTACACATGCATGTCATGCACATAAGCACAGTGCACACACAGAGATTTATCATGCATGCACACATGCATATTATTCATTCAGAGGGAGCACAGATGTACATAATACGTTTGTACAGCACTGCTCCATGCACATTGGATTAAATTGGAAATGGCAGCCTATTATGCCCAGCTACTGTTTAAGTACTGGGCCTCCCAGGTGGCAAGGAGGAGCCTGTTTGGCTACTTCAGTCATTCAGTGGCTGCCATGGGATGTCATTAGAGAATGAGAATAGGTAAAGGGTTTTTGTTACTTTTGTTACTTTGAGTCTATCACCACTGCCATTCAGCAGTGTCTTCTGTGGGTCACATCCTGTCTGCATGCTCATTTCTCTGTCCCTATGTGTGTTTGACGTGACCTAATTTGACTTACTCGTTGAAATAGTCAGTACTCTGCTCTGCACGTTTACATGTTCTGCTATGGATTCATTCTTTGTCCTGGAGACTTGACTCAGCCTCAGTGTCCCCACCTATAAAATTGGCCCATGTTTTCTAGCATGACGCCTGAATGCTTGATTTATTTGTGGAACAGTGTTCTGCATACACATTTTGTTCCTGCATTGTGCGTCTGACAGTAATTTGGATTGTGTCAAAATGATCTGCAGTGATCTAAACATTGCAACCAGTGATGAAGGGTATGTGAGCTGCAATCCAAGAACATCTGGAGTGACAGACATTTCCTGTTTCTGCTCTAATCTTTTCTACAGATTCTACCATTAGATGCACAAACTCTGCGTTTTTGCTGTTGAGCCCTGCCCTTTGTGTATGAGATTCCCTTTGATCTCTCCTAGGCTCTGACCTCAAACTCCATGAAAGTATTAGTATTCTATCTTTCTAAAGTTAGCAGTCCTATTTAGGCTCTGTTTCAGTACCTTATACCTCACTCAGATAGAAGTTTTTGTTATGGAAAGGTAAGGTTTCTCTGAAGGGTTGCTTCTTTTGCCCACTAGTCATTTTCATGGCTTAGGTACAATTAGATAAAAGAAAGGTGTCACTTAATATACAAATCAGGGCTTCCACTTTTACCCAGGGAAATGTGTCAGTGTTTTTGCCTGAAGTCATACGTTGATTTTGTCAGATTTGATAGATAATTGCTTCTAATCCTGTATGTTCAATTGTTTGTGCTTTGTATCTTGCAGTTGATCAGCAATGAGCTTAAGTGATGAAATACTCCATTTGCTTCCTGTTTTTAATAACTCCTGGTTTTGTATAAGGTTTTGTATAAGAACAGCATGACTCTGCAGAAATAATAATACATCATCCCTTTTAAAACTACATGGAAAGTATGTTTTCTTGTTTTACTTATCAATTTCAAAGGTCTCACAACCTGATTCTACACTATTAATCACATCAACCTTTGCCAAGGGATATTATTCGTTCCTAATATTGTTCTCAAAGGAAGCAAATAATTTTAGCATTTTTCTTTCCACTGCAAGTAATTCTTCAAAAACGGTGTATCTCGAGACTTATCCCATGAAATAAGTCCTGATCTGTGCAATTTTCAAATATTTTCTTGCAGTGCAATATTTATTTATTTATTTTTCTGCATAAAAATGGGATTTCCTGTGCAGAACTGCTGTTTTCTGTCCAAAACAAAAAGAAAGAAAGAAAAAATGTTAAAATCGTACAGAATAAGTCTTAAGATTCTCTTCAATCCACGATTCTCCTTGTCAGGGTTTTCTGAAACTTGAGAAACACATCTTTCAACAATTTTTAAATATATTTTATTAAACATTAAAGCGAAACACAAACAAAATCAGAAAACAAAAAGAGATACAATACCGAAGTCTTACATACAACGAAAACAATAAAAAAGACAATACAACAACCATTCATTGCTAAACTACACTAAACTAAGATAACAAAAATTAACAAACACATTATTAAAAAGTGATTCCAGCCCTTATTGCGAACAGCTCCTACTATAATAACTGTACTTAACACTCCTTTAAAAGTACCACTACCATTAAACTATTTATTGTTGCTCATAATATATTATATCTTAAGCAGTAAAACTATCTCATATAACAAACACAAACATTATAACAAAACCTAATAGCTATCCCTAATAATATTAAAATAATAATATTAAATCTCTAGTAAATACCCAGAGATTCAGTAAAATAAATCTACCAATAAAAATATTATAGGCCCTTTTCACACGTGGCGGGGGGAAACGGTGTAGAGTGACCTCCCATGGAGGTCGTCTACACCGTAGAGTGGACTGGCGTGGACTACTTTTAGTAGTTTCACACCAGAATCCACTCAGGAGCTGCCGGAACTAGCCGGGCTGCGAGTTTTTTAAAAATCTCTTTTTAGAGGTTTTTAAAAAGCACGGAGCGCGCAGCCCCGTGCTGCTCCGTCGCCCAGCTCTAAAGTGAATCTGCAGGCACGCGCAAGTGCGTGCCTGCAGATCTGCCGGGGGCGGGCTTCCGGCTGGCGAGCTTCTCCGGTTGGTGGAGAGCCTCCACTAACCGGAAGCTGTCATCTGCGACGCCAGAGGAGTGTGGAGCAGCGAGCTCACGCTGCTCCACGCGGCGACGGACTTGCTCGGCTGGAGGTAAGCTCCGTTTTCGGGCGTTTTCGCCCGTTTCCCCCCCGACATGTGAAAAGGGCCATAATATGTAAATCATAAAACTTGCTCTCTAAATCATCTCTTAATTATATTTATACACTTCTTGACCAAGTCTTATGATTCAACACAGCAAATTATTCTAGCTCAACAGTGTTACAAAGCCCTCAATAAGTCTTCAGTAAAACAATCTATTTTGTAAAAATTATTAGTAAATTTAAAATAATATCCATCATTAGTTATTACCTACTCTAAAAGGCAACAAAAGGCAATTGACCTTTGCCAGCAATTTTCTGAATATTTCTGAATATCCTTTCCATCCCCACCAAGGAGTAAACTTTGCTGAACACAGTGAAAATTGCTTGCCTTCATACCTTTGCATTGCTAAGTACATTGAAATCTGTGAAGTTAATCTTACTCAGTTTAGCATAAAAGTGGACTATTAAGCCTCAGTCCAGCCCTGTTGAGTAAACTGACATATACTTCTAGGTTAAAATCTCTGTAGGACCAGGTTACACGGTTGCCACCCCTCACACACTTACTTAGAGGTAAGTCCCACTGCCTGGCTCCTGTAACAGACTCATTCTAAACACACAGAGTTCACTCAAAACATTTTGCTGCCTGTGACAGAGCAGATACATACTCCACACACACCTTTCAAAATCAAACTAACCTTGACAGATTAGAGAGCTGGGCCAAAGTTAACAAAATGAATTTTAACAAGGAGAAAGGTAGGGTACTACATTTAGGAAGAAAGAATGAAATGCACAGATATGGGATGGTGATACCTGGCTTGGAAACAGCATGTGTGAAAGGGATCTAGGAGCTTAGTCAACCACAAACTAAACATGAGTCAACAGTAGCTAAAAAAGCAGATTAAAAAGCCAATGCGATTCTGGGCTGCATCAACAGGAGTGTAGGGTTGAGATCAAGGGAAGTAATACCACTGGTTAGACCTCACCTGGAATACTGTGTCCAGTCCTGGGACACCACAATTCAAGAAGGATATTGACAAGCTAGAACGTGTCCAGAGGAGGGCAACCGAAATGGTAAAAGGACTGGAAGCCATGCCCTATACGGAGTGGTTTAGGGAGCTATGTACGTTTAGCCTGATGTAAAGAAGGTTAAGAGGTGACCAGATAGCCGTGTGTAAATATTTGAAGGGATGTCATGTTGAAGACAGAGCAAGTTTGTTTTCTGCAGCTCCAAAGACTAGGACACGGAGCAATGGATTCAAACTATTGGAAAAGAACTTCCTGATGGTAAGGGCCCTACAACAGTGGAATATGCTGCCTTGGAGTGTGGTAAAGTCACCTTCTTTGGAGGTTTTTAAACAGAGGCTGGATGGCCGTTTGCTGGGAGTGCTTTGAGTGTGTTTTCCTGCGTGGCAGGGGGTTGGACTCAGTGGCCTTGTGGTCCAACTCTATGATTCTGTGATTCCATAGATGAAAAATGAGACATGCATGGGCAAACAATGCCAGAGTGTGATCAAACAGGTATGGCCAGACAATAAGAGGGCAGAAGTTTTTAAAGGAGAAGAACGTGCAAAATTACTGTTTTAGGCTGAGAAGCCCTGGAATGTATGTACCTGTACTGAGTTTAGAAAAGCCTGGTTAAAAAGCCTAATTAAAAAACTCATTCAAATGAGTCTATGAGGAAGAGCAAGATTCTGTCCTCTCGTCTTTTCCCCCTCCTCCTGAGTTGAGTGCAAACTACTCTTGCATTTTGAACTCAGTTTGCAGCAACTGAAATAAGCTGAGGGTGTAAGAGGAAAGTGGAAGGAGGAGAAAGAAACCGGGACATTTTAAAAGCAGCTGAAAAAGTGGGACAACAGAGAATTAATCAGGACCATCTCTGCCAAATCAGGACAGTTAGGAGGTATGCAGGTTCCATACCACCATGTCACAGTACATAAGGCGGGGCAGTTTGACACCTAGAGCTAGAAATCCCACAAGTTTCCAATCAGGTGAGGTATATTGTAATTCTGTTTAATCTATAAAAATCATTCCTAATTTTGTGCATATACATGTAAATTATTTTATTCATTTACTTAATTTAATAATTAATTAGCATGTGCATTTTAAGCAAGTTGGTGCCCTGTTTGGCCTCTTTTTTGAAGATGTATATGTTCTAGTTTGGTTATAGGCCAGTGGCCATCCTAATCCTGAAGCCATTTCCAAAGTTGGAGTGGACAAAGTGTGCCCTGTGAGCAACATGAGGTTCCCAACAGTATATTAAGGCCCCCAAAGGCTCCTAGTTGCCCCAAATGCTTTTTTTAAAGTTTCTAATTATTATTATTTTTAGTAAAATACCTGGCACATTCTCATGGAGTTGGTATAGGCCTGGAAGTAAACAAGAAGTCACCATCTTGGCTTACTTCCTGTTTAGAAAAAAAGGGCACTTACTGAGCCTAATGTAGCTGGGAGGGGTGGCTTGGAGAATTTTCTGCCATACCCTCTAGCAGTGTAAAAAAATATAAAAGGAGGGGAGACAGCCCTGTAAGGTTCCACGGTGGGCCAATATGTTTCCCCACCTGCAACTCCTGTCACTGAACACGTCACTTTAGGCACATTGTTTTTACTTTTCATTTCTGCATTACTAGCCGCCCCAGTTTACTTCATAGGTTTTGCTTGCTAATCCTTTTGTTATTAAAGTTCTTGCTCTTTATGCAACCTCTGTGGAGCCCTCTCTGCCTGAAATAGTTTATAGGTACTATTCACCTAAACTTGGCATGAGGGCACTATTTACTGTTTCATTACACGTGACAACATCTCTGTCTCCCATCAGCTCGAAATAATGTTTTTCAATAAAGGCAGTTCACACTTTGAATTAGTATGAATCATCCAGTCTTACACAACTCCAGTGAAGAGAAATGAAGCAACGTACATGTTTATGAGAATTACAGAAGATAATTTTCTGTAAGCAATTTGAGGAAGGCAGACATTAATTTGAAGCATGAGAAACTGAAGGCTGCTTTTTCCAGAAGACAAATGTCCTTTACAGAGAATACATACACATATACACACGCACGCACACATAGATAGATAGATAGATGAGAGATAGAGAGATAGAGATATAGGTATAGATTTTCTCCTAATATGGGATCCAAGATAGCTTATAATATAGCAAAAACTATAAACACTATTAAATGCCAGTTCCCAAAAGCTTGTTGGAACAAAAGTTTTCACCTGTCATTGGAAGCCTGGGGCTACCACCAAGAAGGCAGAAAAGATATTTCTCAGACAGATGTATTTGGCCATGGAGTTTCTAGCTACTGATCCCTATGCAATGGATCATGGAACAGCTCCTTCCACAAAAAGTTAACAGTCAGATGAAGAACACTGAAAAAATTTGCTTTATAGAATTTATCTCCCAGTCTCCCTCCGCCAGCAAGGCTGCTGTAATGTTTCCAAGTTCTGGTGATTCTGAGAAGCATACAAATAGGGCTTGTTCTTGCTGTTTACTTATCAGTCAATAGTATTTAATAACTTTTAACTCTAAACACAGATTCATTCCATATGACCATAATCACACCCTCTGTTTCTAGTATACAGAGGTCAGAGTCAGTGCTAATGTGTAACTAGCAAGACCTTTTTTATTATTATTTTAAAAAGCATTTCAATAAAACAACAGAGTTGTGATTCATACAGTATATGAATAGTACAACAGGTAGGCATGCAAATCTAAATCTACCTATATACTCTATATCTTCATTCCTATCTTCCGCATCTAGACTGTGCTTCCAATTAGATTGTCTTTATGAAAATATGATAGCATATTAAATGAGGATCTATTTTCTTTCTTTAAACCCATCAGGACTCTACTAATATAAGCTTGAATGTGATCTTACGTATTACTTTACCACATTTATAGTTTTAAAATCTAATATTAACATTTATATAAGTACATTCATATATTATATAAATTAGAATAGTCAAAATGAATTTTAACCATATCTCCTTCTTCAATCAAGAAAACTTGCTATCGACAAATCTCCCCATTTGTTTCTAAAATGTTGTATAACTGGATCCCATTTCTTAAGCAAGACCTTTTAAACCAATGTTTACAGGGTTACTGAGGGAAGAAACCAGCCAGAGATGCAAAAATAAGCTAAATTGTGTTTATTGTGGAAAAATTATCCGTTCAAGATCAACAAGCATTCACACCTTCACACAAGGCTAAGTAAAAAGACAAGGAGGAAAGGTGGACAGTGGAGATTTCAGGGTGAAGTGGGCAATATTTACCATTCCTGACAGCAGCAGAAGAAACACAGTATGGATTAGGCCAGCACCCAAGGACAGTACAAATCAGGAATCAGAGTGACAGAGTAAATGCAAGCAACTGATGTGCTCTATCAGGACGCCCAAAGTCAGGGATTCTTATACTGAAAATCTGCCCTAAGAGCAAGGAGTGTAAATGGCTCTCTGACTGGACAAACAGTGGAAGTTTGCCGAGTTGACAAAGGTGGTGGAATGGGTTGATAGTTTTAATGTGTGAGGGAAATATGTTGATGATTTTAACATGTAGGTGACAAAGGCTTTGGTGATTGTATGCCAGATTGTATGTACGACAGGATAGGGAATAATGGGACAGATGCAGGTGAAAGGAACAAGGTACTTGAGACAATCATTGATTTGGTGAGAATCTTCCTTCTTTGTGAGCAATCGCTGTCAAAGCTCGCAGCAGTCCTTTGTGTTTGGAATTTCCCAATGACTTCGTGCTTATGATCTCACTGCACCTAGGATGGGGTCGTTGGTCTAATCCTCTGCGTACATGCCTGACCCTTTGTTGCCCTCTTGACTGGCCTGGCTACCCGATCATAGCAGGGCTAGTTTGATAACAGCCAATTCCCATATTAGTGCCAATTAAACCATATTTCACCAGTTGTATTGTATCAAATCTTGGAGTGTTGGGGCCATAACAAATGTAGCCGAAACAGAAAATGCAAACACAAAAGGACAGTGTTAGCAGGCTCAGGGAAACATTCAAGTTTGCAGAAGTGCCAAAAGAAACAGAACTTTAGAAAATATATATCAAGAACGATTTGCAAAGTTGGTTTAAATTATCATCACTTGGCAGAATCTCTGTGATTAAAATGAATAATTTACCAGAAATGTTACATCTATTCCAGACTATACCAATTTTGATCAATGATGTCTTATTTCAACAATGGCACAGTGACATATCAAAATTTATACAAGAATTTGTACAAAAAACCTAGAGCAAAGTATAAAACTTTACAGGACACAGAAGCAAAACGAGGAGTGGGATTGGTAGATTTCAAACTGTATTTTTCTGCATGTTGTCTGGTATGGCTGAAAAGATGGATGGTGCTGAAAAAGTGTTGGAATTAGAATGGCTTGAATTGATATTTGTGTGGTATGGCCATTTGCAGTATGAAAAATCTAAAGTAATTGTAAACTTTAATAATCATTATGTGAGAAAAGCTTTGTTAAAAATATGGAATAGATGTAAATTAAAGCTATGTCCCCTGTGAGTGTAATCTCAAGAAGCATTTTATAAGAAAGAGATGACAGCAGAAGAAAAATGGGCCACTAACCAAAATTTTCTGGAAACTGAGCAAGAATGCTGTAGAATCAAGTTGGTGGAAGAAATAGAGTCTGAAGATGATAGTTTCCAATTGTTCTCTTACTGATAGATTGTTTTAGACATATAAAACGAATTTTAAAACTGTATGATTTTGTATTGATTAAATCTAATTTTGAAAAACAGTTGCGCTCAGATGAAGAACATTTGATTGGTAAGATGTAAACAAAATTGTTAGAACTAGAGACAGAACAAGAATTGATTAAAGACTGTATGATAAAATGGGCACAAAAGTTGGGCATAACATACAGGTGGAACAACGGGAGAAAATGTGGTTGGAAGGAATTAGATTTATTTTATATGTGATTTCTAAGAGAACCTCTATAAGAGTATGTACCATTGGTATTTGACACCAAAAAATGTGCCAAAATTCACAAAGAGATTTGGAGTAAATGCTGGAAATGTGAATAGGAAGTGGGATCTTTTTACCAAATGTGGTAGACATGTGAGAAGGCCAAAATATTCCGGAATCAAATACATTCTATGGTGTGTAAAATACTGAAAGTAAATGTTCAATTGAATCCAGAACTGTATTTGTTGGTATTGGTAGAAGATCAATGGGAGAACAATTTATGGCAAGATATTACAATACATGACCCATCGCAGCATGATTGCTATATGCACAGAAGTGGAAGAATACAACAAAAGAGGACTGGCTGATGAAATTGATGAACTTCATTGAAATGGACAAATGATCATCACTGATAAGAGAAAAACCAGTAGTTGTTTTTGAGAAGAACTGGGAACCTTTAATTTTCTTTTTGTAAGAAAAAGAGTTTAATATGCTAAATTGTTGGATTCAATAATTAGTATTTTTTGATAAGTAGCAGTTGAAGCTTTTGATTGGTATTGGTAACTGGAGAAGCTTCTTATATAGATTCATCTACAATCTGCCTTAGGAAAGTTTGAAACCACCTTTTTAAAAAGGTTTTTTTTATTGTTTGTAGTTTTTAACATGTAGCATTTAATACTTCTCTTGTATTTTTCTTTCTGTCTTTTTCTTAATTTCTTTATTGGTGTAATTTGCTGTTTTTGTTCTATGTTTTTGCTTTGTTTGTATGTGTGTACGTGTGTATCTATGTATGTATCTTAAAATAAAAAAGAAAGAAAAGGGGAAAACAGCAGGGGGGATCAACCCCTACAAACAATTTACTGAGGTCCAGGCATGCCCAAGGGCCAAGGAATGCTAGCTGAAAAATTACGAGGAAGAGGGAGTGAAACAGAATGCCCTAAACAAGTGGCATTTCTCACTGCAACTTTTTGTTGCAGGTTCCATTTATCATGACTAATTAGCCATTGACATGCTTTTTTAATAAACACAGGGCCAAGCATGCCATCAGATTGAGGGAAGGAAACACCTCAGGCAGCAGATATGGGTGTGTCATGGAAGGGCGGCACATTGTTCGTTATTTAACTTATTGTGATTAAATTTTTACAACCAGGAAAGGGAAGAGGCACGTGTCAGTTTGTTTGTTTAGCCTCGGATGCCAGAATAAGTTGATTGGGCCTGGCTACTCCTCCTTGACTTTGGGAGTTCAGGGTGTCCATCGTTGCTGTGCCTCAGGCAGTAAAATGTCCTTAGACAGCCTGAGACAAACCACACTGAATTTTTAAAGTCTAGCATGTTATTTTTTGGTTATGAAATTTTGGGTCCGGAAATTATGGAAAAGGCAGCAAAGAGCAGCTTCTTCTTTCATATGAGACATAAAGGTTGAGGGAAGTTTCTGTGAAGCAGAACTGAACCAGTCCCACACCAAACCACAAACTCCGCAGACTCTTCAGACTTTTAAAATAATACATCTCCTCACAAAGAGAAAACCCACCATCCAGCATGGAATTACATGCAGCTAAAACCTTTCACTTTGGTAGAATTAAACATGCCTAGTTCTGTGTTGGATTGTGGTCAAAGAGGATATGTTCATTTTATTAGAGGACTTCCAAAAACTTATTTGGAGAAAAAGATTTGCTGAAAGTTTTGAGGCTGTTGCCATACCAAGCAAAGTCTGATTGGTGACAGTATAGGTTTCTCAGTGGGGTGCTAAAGGGGAATATCAGAATACACAACTTGGGTATTCCCCCCACTCCTGAGGAATAACAGATATGTCATTTGTTGGCCAGAATCACTAAAGGACTTTTCTGAATTTGGCAAGTGAATAAAGTGATCATGAGCCACTCCAGTTCTACTGGTCCATCCATGTTATAGAAGTATAGCACTGTTATTTCACTTTAACTGTCATGATTCTGCCCTGTGGAATCCTAGAATTGGAGTTTAGGGAGGGGCATTTAGAATTCTCAACACCGTAATGCCTCACCAGACTACCAGTCCCGTGAATCCGTAAGATGGAACCATGGCAGTTAAAGTGGAATAATAGTGCTATAATTGTGTGGTGTGAATGGGTCCCTGGAGGAGAGCGAACTTCTGGTTCATGGACCAGACTTGCCTTATGAAAAGTTCTTGGTCTTCCATGCCTTCCAAAGCCCTATGCTGAGGGGTGTCCTTCACCATCATCAAGTGCATAGATGGAGGCAAAGGAATTTTGGCTTCCCATTCTAAGCTGGGTTCCTATTCCTGACACAGAGAAAGATAGAGAATGAGATGAACTCAGTATTCTGTGATTGTCAGCTGATCCTAATAAATTGAGTATTATGCTGTGAATTGTTGTTCTTTAGTGCATGGGGGAAAGATTCTATTTCACACTGCAAAATTATAGCACTGTAACTGCCATGACTCCATCGTACATACTCTGGGATTTGCAATCTCATGAAGTATTCAGAATTCTCTACCAGAGAATGGTACTGCCTCATCAAACTACAAAGCATGGGATTCTGTATGATAGCAGTTAAAGTGCTATCAAGGTGCTATACGTGTGTATTGTGAAAGAGCAAGTTGAGATTAGATCAGATCATATACAATATGGCGAGATAAGCTAAGCTAAATACAGCCTCCTGCCTTTTTGGACTTCCTGGAGGGAATGGCTTGTGAGGACTGTCAGTATGAATGGCTGCAACTCAACATTTATCAGACTACCATGGATATTTATTAAGGGTAAATCTACTATTATTAAACCATTAACTAATTAAACCAGGCAGTTCCTTCCTTGCAAAGACTAATGTGTACATTTCTCCTCTGTTTAACACCAGTCTACTCTACTTCTTAGTAAATTCACTGAATCATACAGCCCCCTTCTCCATAAGTGTAAGATGAGGGTTTCAGACCAAAATAGACAGCCAATGATTTCCTCCTCCCTCTACCAGTATCTGTAAAGTCGTTTCCTCCTCATTTTTTTTTTCAAACAGTGAACTTCTGCAGTAATTTCCTGTTTCCAGAACTGGTTCAAATCAGCTAACAGCGTCTTCTCAAAGTAAAGTGTTTAAGGCAAACAGAGCAATGCAGGATCACAAGGTGTGCAAGGTAAGTCCCAGTGTTTACAATGTACTTCTGATAGCAGTGTTTCTTGTATTAATCAATGCTATGTAAACTGTGCCAAGTGTTTTGAACTAGAAGAGTGGACTGCAGAAAAGGGTGAGATATGGTAGTCTGTTTAATAGTATCACCCAAAAACATGAGACAAGTTATTCCATCGTAAGGAATAGTGACATCGCTGTTACACGCTAGATTTTTTTTCTTCATACATTGGCTTCTTGGCCAGACTAGTGGTTTTGAAAAAGCTACTCATAAATGAACAAGGCAGTGATATAGAACTGGTTCCTCTTAGAGCTTGCGAGAACAACCACTTTCTAGATGACTGCTCCCAGCCAGCATGGCCACTGGGATTTAACAATCTGAAAAACTTTCCAAGTTCTGATTGCTCTAGTTTGAGGGACATGTGACCCTGTCTGGGATTCCTAAGCAGTGGCCAGGAGGCTACACAGCCACAAACAGAGACGGCAGACGGATTTTAATCTCACTTCCATTCCAGTGACCCTGCACTAGTTCAGAATCAGGGGGCTCCTTTGGATGGAACACACACACACACACACACACACACACACACACAACAGCATTGGTAATCTGGTGTTGCCATTAGCCAGCACAGAAGCAGCAATTCGAAGGACTGAAACTGGCATTTGCTGGGGGCATGGGGTACACAACAGCAAACCAGAAACCACGTATGGTTTGTGAGTCACAATTTATATACCTCTGCTCAAAGAAATGGTTTTGAAAGTTACTGGAGGACGTGTAGCATCCAATATGCTTTTTACTTAAAAAGGTGTTGTGTTTCTTTTGTTTTTCAACTTAGAAGCACAACTGTCCTCATTTCTAATATGCGTTACTATGGAAATTCTACTTCTATTTCTCCTTCTGCCTTTTCAAAACGTTGTTTTTTGTTTTTGTTTTTTTATTAAAAAAATTTTCATCCTTACAAGCATAAGTTCATAAGATATATTAATGTTTTTGTTTTTGAAAACATTCTACATTTATGCAAAAGAAGTATTTAGCATTCAGTCAGTCTCTTTTATGTGCTACTGCTCTCAGAGGTAGATGGATCCAGATGAATGATTAAGGATGCATGTAGACACAAAATACAAAACTGTGTTAATCCTCCCCCACTCTCAAAAACACACACATATACCATAAGAAACCCTTCAGATGAACCTGAACAGGTGTTGCAGACTTCAAGAGTAGAGGACTTCTTGAATATACCTTTACTGGTGAAGACAGCTTGACAGGTAAGTCGGAGAGGTCTTCTCCTGTATTGCTCCCAGACTGAGGAAAGCAGTCCCTTCAGCACTGGGATCAGTTCTTACTCTCATTGCTTTTGGAAAGGGTGTAAAGGCATATTACATCTAATGGACCTTCTAAACCATTGCAATGCTTATTGATTTGTGTGATGATTTTAGTGGGAATTTTGGTTTCACTTTAGTGATCATTGTAACGGTTTTATTGGTTCATTTGTTTTTAGCAGTATTGCTAGCTATCATGAGCACTTTTATTTTAGTTGAAAGATGTAGTAAAATAAATAACAAATAAATCAAATATTTACAAAAACAAGGGTAGCCATGTTGGTCCATGACAAGAAAACTCAAAGGTAGGCTATACCTTTACTGGGGTCAACTCTAAATCCACACAGTACATTCTTCAGAACGCTTCATTAGGTGGTAAAAACAAAGGGGATAGGTAGAAAGAAAAAGGGAAATTAAAAAAAACCTGGCTAATATTTTTTAATCTGTGTGGTTTGTGGTTAAACTCATTTACAAGGTAGAGACTGCATACTTCCTGAGCCATCAGCAGGTGTTAGGTATCATATGACATTTGGTTGGCTCACAGCTATTCTATAATAATTAATGTCATAACTTACCTATTAAACATTAAAGCTACAAATCTAAAAATGCTTATCAGGAAGTAAATCCTGTTAAACTAATTGGGATTTACCAATAAGTAAATGTGTTTACGTTTTAACTCTGAGAGGGGAAATGGCATTAGTCAATTGTCATTATCAATTTACCATCAGTTCCTGTTTCAGAAGCTTGTGAAGCACATTTTGGAATGGAGGGGGAGAATGCATAGAAAGCTGTCATTTTATGATTGACCACTGTATGAACAACATATTGGTCTAGAAAGGACTTTAATCTAATCTAGCATGGCTGTTTTATTGTTTGCCTGTCTTGTTAGCAGAAGCATGCCCAGCATGCTTCTGCTAAAAAGACAGGCAAATATTTTTGCCTTTTTGCCATTTTACCTTTTTGAAAAAAATCTCAGCAATCTTAGCAGCAGTGCCTTTGCCCACTATTTTTCCTGCCTTGGGAATCTTAGCAGCACTGCTTCACAGAGTCCCCTGCTGTTTTCTAGATGAATTGCACCCAGCACTGCTCAGGTCTGCACGTAACACCTCCAAAGAGATCTGTGGAGCTTCCTGTTTTCCTGCCCCCATTTTAGCAGCAGAATCTTTGCAGCAGTGCCTCAGAGAGCCCTCTTCTGTTTCTCACTTCCTTTTTAACCCCACAACTCTCATCAGCATTACCTCAAGATCCTCCTGTTGTCTCTCCTTTTCTTCTTGCCCCAGAAATTTTAGCAGCAGTGCATGAATGATCCATTTCCTATTTTCTAGTCCTTTTAAAAATATTTTCTGGTGAGTTATGGCAAGCCCTCCCCTGTTTTTTCCTTCCAAGAAATCCCCAATTTGGAATTACAAGATAACCCTGGCCATTGGAACTTGAATGATAACCAATTCTTACCAAATGTTGAGGTGACTATCATGGTATCTTGATTAATGACGTTGACCCCATTTTTGCTTCTAGTGATCCTGTCCTTGGTTTAGAGTTTAGACTTGAAACTCAGAAATGCAACCTGGACCACAACTAAACCTGGTCAAATGTTACGGTATCTGACAACGATATTTCAATGAGTTGTGTCTACCAGTGATAGACAGACATGCAGGCATTCTTTTTTGTTATGGCACATAGATGAATCAGTGTGCTATTTCAAAATGCCAGTTGTTCCTCACATTTTAAATAAGGGGATTTTCCCTGCCCTACCTGGAGATACTGAAAACTGGGCCTCCAACTTCCTGCATGCCAAGCATCAGCTAGGGTGTCTCCTCAGCATACAGCAGTGAGCTTTTATCCTGTTCATTTGTTTGGAAAGAATGTTTAATCAATATGTAAGGAATGGCGCTTGTGAACCTCACCCATTCCACCTCTAGTTCCGTTTTTGTCCCTAATTGGAAAGCAGTAAATCTGGCCACAATAGATCGTGACGCATATGGAAGTTTTCCACATGATTTTTGAGGGTTGTTCTCCACCCATGGTGGAAGCTATCCTACCCAGTTGTTCTCTACCCATGGTAGAAGCTATCCTATTCAGACCCTCACATGACAAGAGTGACAAATGTGGATGCAGGGCGAGCAGGGCTTCTACCCTCCCCTCTTGTCGTGTTGATTCAACACACTTCTGAAATGAGTGAATAGGGCTTGGGAGTAACAGAGGAAGGGGCTATGAGTATAGCAATTGATCAGTGGTGCTAGAATGAGAGTGATGCAGTTACACAAGAGTGTCCCTGTTCTCATTGGGAAAAGGAAACAGGGTGAGCTTGCTGTTTCAGGCAGCAGATTTGGAATGTCATGAAAAGCCATCAAATGCTTGGTTATCTCATTTCTTGTTAGACAAGTTTACTACAGTTCATAAACCAGGTAAACAATCAGAAAAGAATAGATTATAGATTAAGATGCAATAAAGTGCATTGATAATTACATATTATATAAGCAAAACAGTATTCATATATAATAATACAATCCAAAACATATCAGAACAGTAGCTAGAACTACTTTTGGATTCTTATTTTAATTGCAGAGTATAGTAACATTTTATGTAAGAGAGAGCTATTTATCAAAAAGATGTCTCCAGGTACACTCTTGTCTTTTGAAGTGAGTTCCTTCTGCCCAATAACCATTGCTATGTCATTTCAATTATGGGGTTCCTGGCCTCCATAACAGTGGACTGATGAAACTGTGATTTAATCTGAATTTTAAAGGAGCTATCAAAACTGCTGAGAGCCAATGTGGTATAGTGGTCTGAGTGCTGAACTAGGACTTCAGGAGACCAGAGTTCAAATCCTTGCTCAACCATGGAAACCCACTGGGTGACATTGGGCAAATCACATTCTCTCAGCCATAGAAGATGGCAATGACAAATCTCCTCTGACTAAATCTTGCTAAGAAAACTGCATGATAGGTTCACATCAGGGTCACCATCAGCTGGAAAAAAAACATCAAAGGCATACAACCACCACAAAGCACTGAATCTATGTTGATGGTCAAATTCAGCACCTTGGATTTTGGACTAAAAGCCAAAGTAGAGTTACAGCCCCAACGACATATAAGCACCAGCCACCAAGCAGTCAAGGATGCTACAGGCTTATGGCCCAATTTGGTACTCAGGCAGCTTAACATCCTCTGACCAGCTGCTCAGAAAGGCAGCTGCCCTGTTGGGTTATATTCACTGGCTGCTGACATCAGAATGCAGTTTACGGAACAGTGGCCTGCTCCTGAACTTTGACTCAAGCAGTTGATTTGACTGGGAGTTTCTGAGTTAGAAATACTCATAAGTGCCGCAGGGAAAGTTATGCTTTCTGCGTTTAGTGACCTTTAAAAACACTCACTTCTTCTCAACCAGCAGCAGTCACTTGCTTGGTGGGCAACACTAAAAGGGATGCTAAGTCCATACAGGAGAAACAGCCTCTTTCTTCATGTGTAGTGGAAGCCAGTCAAGAGGCATAGCATGCTCACATGATACAGCATATACCCAAAGGGAAAAGAAAGCATTGTGTAGTTGTCTAGCCAAAACACTGACTCTATCTGTCCCTATTACAATTCCACTAGAGCACCGCAAAATCGTAGAAGTCTCCTGAAAAGCACCCTCGCACACACGGTTATTATGAGCCACCTTGAAATACTTGTTTTAAAAAATGTCAATCTTTTTTATTTTCAAATGCTGTCAGAAACCACTTATAACTGCTTAGCGATTTCCAGTTCAGCTCAAAAGTAAGTTTGCCTTACTTGACTCACGTATTGAAACTTTACAAAAATAACATGACAATGTTCTAATTACCATCAGCATCAGTACAATCCTATATCTGTCTGTTCAGATACTGATTTCCTAATAATTTCAGTGGGGCCTATTTCTTGGAAATTGAGTAGGGTTGGCAGTTCAGGATCCCCCCATACCTTGAAGTTTCCAGTCCAAAACTTGAGACCTAGGGACCATCCCACTGATGTCATTAAGTGTTATGCATTAAGTACCAACCACAGTTGTTTACAGTTTATCATTGGAACACAGAGGAGGAGGGGAGAGAGAGAGAACATATTTCCCTGCTGGAAATTAAAACAGAAATCTTAGCTAAAGGAGCTGTTCCCAAAACAATGGGAAATGAGATGGATTGTTCCTTTTTGCTTACTTAGGAAGACAGAATAAGGAACATTTAATCTAGCTACTTGTTTCTAGTAAGAAAGTGTAAGCGGAAAGTAAGCCCTGTCCCAACGATAACTGGGAGGGAAGGAGGAAGCTAACTAGAGAAACAGGTAGACTTCCCTGAAAAGTCTTTGCAACTTGGAGTAACAAATCAGTTGAACCTTCCAAATGTGTAGCAAGCCCTGCTCTCCCAGCTGAGATGGAGATTTGCACATAACCCTATCCTCTTGCCTGGAGCTGAGCCCACCAAAACTTGAGAATTTGCATTCTTATCTCCTGTCTGAAGATGACACATGAAGATTGGAAATTCAGGGCCAAGCCCTGAGATCTGGCAACCGTAATAATAAGTACAGGTTATATAAGTTATATTTTAATACTTATATAGTGTGCGCTTTCCAGACTGGATGCACTGTAGAACCCCTATTGCCCATCTTGTCCTCCTGCACAGACACACACACACACACACACACACACTTCTGTATTCTCCCCCTACACTTTCTTGGCTTTTGCTACTTTTTTTTCTTTTGTTCAACACCCACCTTTTTCCTCTCTATAGAGTAACAGACATTAATCTAGAGACACATTCTCCCCCTTTCCACGCGTGGGCAAAGATACACATGTGTGCACGCACGCACACACACATCTTTCATTTTTGCTACTTTCTGTTCACCACCTACACTTTCCCTCTCTACTCAGAATCAGACACCTGGAAAATGTTATTTCTCTCAGATCTGTGGCACAGAAAAGTTGTCTGGCTCAAAATACATCTACACCCCAATTTCTGATAATATTTAAGAGCTGTTTTGAGACAAGTATATTTTGGCATTTAGAGACTGCAGTGGCTGCTATGGTTTTACAGGGACTCCAGATCTGTTAAGTACATCTGCCACCATTTTGCAAGTACAAACTGCAAATTTAAGTTGGAAATGAAAGTACACCACCACCAGATACTACAGTTGTTTCCAAACCTGTGGAGGGTGGGATCTGCAGCCAAAGACTCTTAGCTGAATAGAACAAAGGACAGGATGGTGCCACCATCATGCCGTGCTGTGAAGCCAACTTATAGTCTAATCTTTCCTTCATCAATCTGTTGATAGAATAGTGGTTTTTACCATATGGTATACCAGGCCAAGTTAGCGTGTGGAGGAAATGTTATTTCTTTATTTGTTGAATTAATATCCCACATTTCTCCCAAGATGGAATTTATAGCTTATACAGGAAACTCAACTTTACCATCCAAAATAAGGGCAGTGGGCTAAGGGGGAGCTGCTGTGAGGAGGCACTGAAGCCTCCAAAAGGAGGATAACAGCAGCATCTTTTCACCTATGTATACCAGTACTAACTGTAGAGAGGACTCCAGCTAAAATTAACAAAGTATTTTGTTTGAATTGACAAACTTACAAGTAATAAGACACTCTTAAGAACCATACCAGGCTATCAGAAAGTGAGGCAAGAAAGGTTGGCTAGAGAGAGATGGAGTGGAAAGGGTGATACCTGTCCTGAAGAAAGGGTCACAACAGAGGGACTCAGACAGTTTCTGAGAATAGTGCGGGGGAATGGCAGTCTGGGGCACCACGTACAGCGTACTATGTCCAATGTACTACAAGCGGCTGGGTTTGAAGCTAAGGCTTATATATCTTATTCCACACCCTGAAGGGGTGCATTGACGAAACTGTAATGGCTTTCCCACAGGATTGATAAAAGAGTCTGGAATAGGCTGATTGCCTTAACTCCAGAGTGACAGAACTTTGATGGGAGTCATGACAACTTCTTAATGTTTGAGCTGGTAGGGGGTGTAGGGAAGATTTCCATAGGGCAGGATCAAGGGATGGTCCCTGATTGTTTCACCTGGGCAGTTCACCCTCCATTGTATTCAGGAGTGCACAGAACCTGAGATGTAGAAAGGATTAGCACAAACCCATTATCATGAGGGTTTCCCACTAAATCCTCTCTGAACTTAGGACCTGACCATGTCTTAGGTCAGCTTGATTTGGCAATATGCTTCCAGTCAGCATGCCCTCAGTCATGTTTTTCAGCCACGAATATGTCCAGTTATGAAAATAGCACATCCTGCAGGAGGGGGGGTTAGGATATGGTAACACTGCCTCATTCTTCCTACTGGTAAAGCCAGCACTGGGATTGTGGAGTGTCAAAGAACCTATTGGCTGGTGCTCAAAATATTACCAACCATTTGACACCAAATTGGGAGGGGTTGCTAATACGCCAGAGGACAGGATCAAAATTCAAAATGACCTGGACAGATTGGAGAGCTGGGCCAAGGCTAACAAAATGAAATTCAACAGAGAGACGTGTAAGGTCCTACACTTAGGTAGAAAAAATGGAATACAGAAATATAGGATGGGGGACACGTGGCTAGATAGCAGTATGTGTGAAAGGGACCTAGGAGTCTTAATAGACCACAAGCTGAACATGAGTCAGCAGTGTGATGCGGCAGCCAAGAAAGCCAATGCAATTCTCGGCTGCATCAATAGGAGTATAGTGTCTAGATCAAGGGAGGTACTGGTACCACTCTACTCTGCTTTGGTTAGACCTCATCTTGAATACTGTGTCCCGTTCTGGGCACCCCAATTCAAGAAGGGCATGGTCGAGCTGGAGCAGGTCCAGAGGAGGGTGACCAAAATGGTGAGAGGCCAGGAAGCCATGCCCTATGAGGATAGACTTAGAGAGCTGGGTATGTTCAGTCTGCAGAAGAGAAGGTTAAGAGGGGACATGATAGCTATGTTTAAATATTTGAAGGGATGCCATGTAGAGGAGGGAGAGGGCTTGTTTTCTGCCGCTCCAGAGACCAGGACAAGGAGCAATGGATTCAAGCTGCAGGAAAGGAGATTCCACCTGAACCTCAGGAAGAACTTCCTGATGGTCAGGGCTGTCCGGCAGTGGAATATGCTGCCTCGGAGTGTAGTGGGGTCTCCTTCTTTGGAGGTTTTTAAGCAGAGGCTGGATGGCCATCTGTTGGGAGTGCTTTGAGGGTGTTCCTGCATGGCAGGGGGTTGGACTGGATGGGCCGTGTGGTCTCTTCCAACTCTACATTTCTATGATTTTATGATTCTATGATTTCCATTGCTATCCAACATTCCTTTTATTTTCAGCATATATTCTTTTGAATATATACTTCCTGAACTACATATAGTTAGGAAATAATAAAGGGCAACTATCCCCTTTCTGAAACCACAACGTGCAGTACAAGTGTTTCAGATGCAACATTCCCTTGTCTTTAGGACCTGAATTGACTTTTGAGCCAATTAGCCTTTTTCGTAAGTGGCATACATTCTACTTATAGGACTGGTGTGAGAGTCACGTAGTCCTCCAGGAGTCATCCAGCGTTATTCACCATTGCCTTTGTTGTCTAAGACTGCTTGCAGTGGCCATCCAGTAATATCTGGAAGATCACATGATTCCCACCTTCCTACAGTGGAAAGCCTAAATCTAACTGCAAGTTTTAACAAGAGAATACTATGTGATTTACTTAAGTTGACTTATTATTCAGCAGTTGCTTCAATGAGTCCACTTTAGCTGGGACTACCTACTGGCTTTAGGCCAAAGGCCCTTTCAGACTAAACAATCATAACACTATATTTCCACTGTAACTGCCATGGCTGCATCCTTTGGAATCCTGGGATTTACAGTTTGGAAGAGACCACAGGGGCCATCCACTCCAACCCCCTGCAATGCAGGAACACACATCAAAGCACTCCCAACAGATGGCCATCCAGCCTCTGCTTAAAAACTTCCAACGAAGGAGTCTCCACCACAGTCTGAGGCAGCATATTCCACTGCCGAACAGCTCTGACCATCAGGAAGTTTTTCCTGAGGTTTAAGTGGAATCTGTTTTCCTGCAGTTTGAATCCATTGCTCCTTGTCCTAGTCTCTGGAGCAGCAGAAAACAAGCCCATTCCCTCTTCGACATGACATGACATCCCTTCAAATATTTAAACATGGCTATCATGTCCCCCTCTTAACCTTCTCTTCTGCAGACTAAACATACCCAACTCCCTAAGCCACTCCTCATACGTCATGGCTTCCACACACTTCACCATTTTGGTCGCTCTCCTCTGGACACATCCTTCTCTGGACATATCCATCATAGATATTGTAACTAGCGAACAGTAGCACTTTCCAATAATAGGTTGCATGTTCTTGGTTTCCTGTTCTCCAAAGAAAGATTCTGGAAAGTGAACTGTGTTTTAGAGGATTTAGAAGAAAGAATAAGTCTGGAATCTCTAACCAAATATTTCACCGTTCTATGTGTAGAATGCAGTCAATTCTGTAAGAACAAGTTGTTACAAAATTAACACAGAATCAGAGCTGGGACTACCATAACATCAGGAAAAGAGATCCCCAATGATCTGCCATTGACAGCAATCAGCCATTGTGTTGCAATCTGGACATGTGGTGAAACTTTTACAACTGTCTGTTCATACCATAGGAATCCAGTGGGAAAAACCCATTATTTTTTTAAAAAGCCATCCATTCAGATTCAGGGTGCTTATCTATTCATCACTAATTTTATATATATGTAGGAGACTGAAGATTATTCACTATTCATTTTGGAAGTGTATTGCATCAACTCATGAAGAGGAAGACATGCTAGTCCTGGTCTTTTCCATGTCCATGTCCGTCACCCTCTTCATGGGCAGAGCAATGAGTCTGAATTAGAAAGCTTCCTCTGTGCATGGGGGTTCTCCATGTGACTGGGAGCCTTTCTTGATTATGGGAATTTCCATACATGTGCAGGGAAAAGTTCTACACACTTAAGCAGGCTGCAGTTAGTAGAAACTACTGTGCCATTTGTCAAAAACTTTCGGAAGACTGAGGGTTCACTTTAAATAAAACTTTGATGCTGACTCATAAGGACACAGATCAACAGTCTGCATTCAAGATCAAGTCCAAAATTCCAACCCTTTCCCTTTTGCAATGTCTGTTTTAAACAAAATGATGGGACAAAAACATCCCAGCTTATCTATTTTCCCCCACTGGTGTGTGTGCGTGCACAGATGTGGACATGCATGCAGGCTAGCCAATTTAATGTATGTAGGCAAAAATGTCCTTTGCCATTTTACAGTGTGCCATGATGCAGCAAAGCAGAAGTGACTTGCTCCCCACCACCTCCATTTGGGGGGCATTAGAGGTTTTTATTGAGGTTTGGAAATTACAAGAAATGTACATTATACTCTACCACTAACCACAATATTAACTGTAAACTTACAACTGTAAGCCTTGTCCTTACCTGCAATGCTTTGGAGTTGTTATCTGGATCAGAAAATACCCTACATTCAATGCAAATCATTTTTGTTTTTTAAAAAAATCCTATATAGGTGTTAAGGTTCTATTTTTCCTGTAACAAATCACCAAAGTTATCCTTTCAAAGGATTGGAGTTCATCTCTCCAAGTATAACCATGTCACAATGCAATTCTTCTATGTTATACCATGCAGAGCTAACTTACAGAAGGTGTTGTTATGTGTACTAATCATTATATTAGCTGACTCTTTTTTCCCCCAAATGCATGAACACTATGTATATCAAAGACTATCAGCTATGGTAGCTTAATGAAACCTGCAGTTTCAGAATACTAAATTGCGGAGACAGATGGTGCAACATGCCTCTGTGTCCTACTGTACACTAGAACTGTTGGCAGGGCTGGCCCAAAATATTTTGCTGCCTGAAGCAAAGAACAACATGTCAGCTCCTTTTATTCCAAGTACTGGGCTGGCAGCTGAAAATTTTATGAACATTAGCAATAGGCCTGTGCCCTCTTTCACACCTAAGGCAGCAGCCAGTTTAGAGGGGAGTGCAAGGCAGGCTTTGTGATCACCAACTCTTTGCTCCAACTTTTTCTTACTGCCACCAAACCTCTGCTGCCTGGGGTGATTTCCTACCTCTGATTAATGGCAGGGACTGCACTGACTGAAGTAGTGTGATAACAGCATTTTAGTCAAATTCCTTTTTTTTAGGTTTTAGGTTTTTTAGGTTCTTGACTACTGAACATTCTCTAAAATGTCTTCATTCTTTTTCCTCCCCTTCTCTCCTCCTTCCATCTTTCCTTCCTTCCCTATCAGTCTCATTCTCTCGGTTATTTCTAGGATTCTTCATGCATGTAGATCCCAAAACATTCACAGTTATGTAAGAGATAATATTATTTTGTTTAGCTTTGCTATGTTTAGTTTCGCTACAGTTAAATTTTTTGTACTCTGTTTCCTTCCTTTAAGAATTTTAAAACAGAGGGAGACTAGAGATGGATGGAATTAAATTCACCAAACGTAATAGACATTTTATTGTTGTTGTTGTTAGTCCTACTGCAATTTTTAGCTCTAAGTAGAGCATATCCATTGAATCAATAGAGCTTACATTGTTGAACTACTAAATTCTCATTGATTCAGTGGGCTTACTTTAGCTGGAACTAACAACAGCATATAAGTCACTATTTTCAGAATTTTACTACTTTTGTCTTTCTGTGGCATTTTTCTTTTAAAATAATAAAATAAGCTGTCTAATTTTACTTTTCTCCCCCATGCAGCAAAACGGAGAGAAATCAAAGAATTGAGCCTGTGCTTTTTAATGAAGAGTAAGAGCGTATGATTTACCATTTTGTAACAAACTGGAGGAGGATCAATAAGAAGAAACCATAAACATCTCCTTACCTGCAGTCAGGCATTCCTAAGAGAAGCATGAACTCTACTACATGCGATGATACCTGTGAGATAGATCACAAACTAGATGAATATTTGTTTCCTGTTCTCTACAGCATTCTGATGATCATCAGCATTCCTGCCAACCTTGCATCCCTTTTAATTTCATGCTGCCAGGTGAAGAAAAAAAGTGAGCTAGGTGTCTATCTTCTCAGTCTGTCTTTAGCTGACCTACTCTACACCCTAACTCTACCTCTATGGATTTATTATACACAGAATGGGGATAACTGGAGATTTTCCTCAAGTCTTTGCCGCATATCTGTTTTCCTCAAATACCTGAATTACTATACCAGCTCTGGATTTCTCACCTGCATTTCCCTTGATAGATACTTAGCTGTAGTTCACCCACTGAGGTTCCATTATTTACGCACAAGAAGATTTGCCTTGCTTATCTCTGTCTTAGTTTGGTCCTTTGAAATCATGTCGAACTATCAGTTTTTAATACAAAATGAGATTTTCTTAGAATACAATAGCTCAAAGCATACCAACCACACTTTATGTTATGATAGATATCCTCTAAAAAAATGGCAAGCTCAGCTGAACTTTTATCGAGTTGGAGTGGGATATGCGATCCCTTTGATTATCATGGTGTTCTGCTACCTGAAAATATACCGAGCCGTGGAGCATAATCAAGCAACACAAGAGCATGACAAGAGGAAAATCAAACACTTATTGTTGAGCATCATTCTCATTTTTTTTTTATGTTTCACTCCCTACCATGTTGTTCTGTTTCTGCGGAGCATCCGGGAGCAGTGTAACTGCTCTTTTGCCAAGGTGATGTTTGCACCCTACAGAATCACAACTGCACTGACGAGTTTAAATTGTATAGCTGACCCAATTCTCTATTGCTTTGTGAGTGAAACTGGCAGAACAGATATCTGGAACATGTTCACCTGCGGATTTTCTGCCAGGCAGCCAAAGCCGGCTGGCAGCCAAAGCCAGACACAAAACTTTGTTGTGTCCAGCAGTTCACAGGATAAAACCAAGAAGGTTCCAGAATCAGCAACATTCTTATAGATCTTCAGGCAGAATGCTGCCAAAGTAAAATCTGATGAAAGTGGAGTATGGTCATATTCTCCCCTTCTTCTTCTAAGATTGAATACAACCTCCTTCTAGCCACCAGCCAGAAGACTCTACAAATTAGAGTTGACCCAAGTCATTTTCTTCCTGCGGCCAGGATGATGCCTTCTCTTCATACCAACCACCTAAGTGATCTCAACTGACAGTGGAACTTTATTCCAATTTGTTATTATTTACCATTAAATCAACTTTAACTTATGGTGACCTTATGAATGAGAGACTTTCATGAGTTCTGGTCACCAACAACCCTGCTCACATCTTGCAAATTCAAGGCGGTTACTTCCTTGATTGAACCAATCCAATACTAGTGGACCAAACAGCTTGCCTGGAAAGCTTAGGAGGAATTAGAGGACTGCTCCAACCACCACCATCATCATCACCACCACCCCAGCATCTGCCACCTGCAGCACTTGCCTTATTCTACCTAATAATAAAACCAGCCATGCTGCAGATCAACAAAGGAGCTGCTTCTCTGGGTTGACATATCGTTAAGCCACTGAATCCACCTGCGGCTCATTCTCTTTCAGCAGAGAAGTCTGGAACTTTGGCTATGTCATTGTCTGCCACCATCTGCCACCGATGTATCCTTAATATTTTACACTGCACCTTTGGGATGGATTTTAATTATTTTGAAATACTTTGGGAGTCAATTTTAGCTAAAATGGAGAATATAAATATTGTAAATGCCTAGACTTCTATTTTATAAAATAAAAAGTTTTTTGCTTATAGAAGGTCTGTTGTTTACCACATGCTAATCCCAAGCCCTATCCCCCAACAATAAATAAATAAATAAAGTAAGTAAGTAAGTAAGTAAGTAAGTAAGTTTTTATTCAGAACAGTTTCCCACACCCACTGTACTTCAGGTTTACTTCTTAGGTCAATGAAGGTCCCCTCTGGGCCAGAAACAGCTGAGGAACTTTCAAAAATTGGACAGAATTGCTCCTCCATAGCCATAGCCCATAACTGGTAAACTTCTAGCCAGTATAAAAATTATATACTTTTCTAGCAATTGCTATAAGGGATAGCTTGTTGCCAGAAGAGGGATATATAATTCCTGGGGCAGGGGAAGAGTATGTTCAGCAGAGGAGGGGAGGTGCAATTACTCAGACAATGGTATTGTACTGCCTGAGGTGGCTTCTTCATTGCACCGAATAGAAAGGCTAGCCCAACCAGGACAATTGTTGTTACTTTTCACCAAGCTTTCAAGTAGCAAGCAGTCTTGGTTAGGATTGCAAATTGAATTGATAGGAGAATCATGACAGATGAGCTATTGTGTTTTTCTGCCTTCAGGAAATAGTAGCAGAACTAATTGGTAGATTAAGCTTTCCATGGCCCAGAGTGTAGTATTATCACTTGCTAATATCTGTACATGATAATACTAAAGCAGATAGTGGGCTGGCTCTCCTACAATTTTTTACCTCCTTAATCATTATAAGTGCTATGATGCACTCATGGTAAGAAATCCCACAGCTATGTCTTCAGTTCCAAAACTGCAGTCAACTATTTTGATCCATATTAACAAAATGGAGCCATTTCCGCACTAGCCTGTTAGAGCGCTGCGATTCCACTTTCAGCATCTTCTGGAATCCTGGGGTTTGCAGTTTCAGGAGGGGTCAGCCGCCCCTCCCAAAACTGCAAACCCCAGGATTCCAGAAGATGCTGAAAGTGGAATCGTAGCGCTGTAACAGGCTAGTGCGAAAACGGCACCGGTTCAGCAGTTTACATTTCTATTGAGGCAGGTCTTTTGTAAATCTATTGTGTCTTCACTGTTTGTTCCACCCACTCTGAAAATGCTCTGGATAACAACAACGGTAGCTCATAACAATACGCTGTTGCTAAGAAAACCTCCTGCTATGCCCAGCTACTGAGAGAACTGCATCTGAGCTCAAAAGAGACAGGAAAGTTGTAGATGCATAACTGACTCCATCACATTTACTAATAAAAAATGATTCTGGAGAACTTAGGCCCTTTCCTCACTAGACTGTTATAGCACTATTATTCCATTTTCAACATCCTATGGAATCCTGGGGTTTGTAGTTTACTGAGGCCAAAGAGCTCTCTGGCGGAGAATTCTAAAGGCCCCTTCCTAAACCCCAAACCCCAGGATTCCATAGGATGTTGAAAGTGGAACAATAGCACTATAACAGTCTAGTGCAGAAATAGCCCTAGTCTCCTCTTTGTCACTGACCCTCTGCAAACCAGCGATAAGAGTGTTGGGCTAGGAGTCTGGGTTACAAGCATTTGAATCCTTGCTCAGCCATGGGAACCCATGGGATGACCTTGGCCAAGTCATACTGTCTCATCCTAGGAGGAAGGCACTAACAAACCACCTCTGAGTGCATCTTGCCGAGAAAATAATAGAGTTGACTTGAAGGCACATAACAAAAATACACTGTTTTTTTAAATTTATTTTTATTGAACAAAACAAGAAGAAAAAAAGATATAGCATACAAAAGAAACACAAATTTTCACATAATATCTGACACATCCACTTAATGCACGTAAAACTAACAATAACTAACACTAACATTACACTAACATAACAATAACACTACCATAGCAATACCATTGACATAGCAGTAACATTACACTAACAGAAAACAGTTACAAAATAACTAGACTAACATTCCCTAAGCACATGTGGTCCTACCTAAATTGCCAAAATTTAATTTTGAAGGCCAACATGAGCCTCAGAATTCACACAACATCAGACACTAAACAATTTACTTTAAAAGGACCTCCCCCTCTGCTGACAAAACAGCAGTGACCCTCCAAACAAAAAATGAGACAAAAAATATAACTTTAAGTTCCCAATTATCTCAAATAGATGAGAGAGAAAAAATACTTCCTCTGAACTTGAGCTGACGATGCACTTTTGAGAACTTTTGAGAAATTTTCAACACATTCTCTTGCAGAATCTATGATTGGGTAAATTTTGAACAGTTTTTCCAATTCTTCTCCCAATCTTCAAAATTATGGTCTAAATCTCAATCCCATTTAATCATATATCTCTTGGTGGTTTCTCCCTCTAGCTCAATCCCTAATATTAATTTGTACATCTTCAAAAGCAAGTGACTGTCCCCCCTCTGAAAAATACATTGTTGTTTTGTGAGTCCAAATACTAGCACCTTGTTTTGTCTGGAAAAATAATTGTCTTCTCTTATTGCAGAAACAGCATCAAAGATATATATCATATAATTTCCTGTCAACTTCTAGCTAGGTGTACTTTAGTAAAATTTGCCCATCACCAGCTGCATTTGCTTCTAAGTCAGAGCTAGGTGGCATCAACATACCCTGCAGGTTGTGATAAGAATATATATAACAGGAAATGGAAATATAGTTATTGATACCATCAAGGATGTGACAGCTCAGTTTAGTGCAATCTGAAGCTTGCATATAAGGGGTTCATGACGCTGTCATTCTTCCTTTATGTATGGAAGATGCTGTCATGAAAATCTGCAGCAGCCACCAAGTCCAACAATAGAAATAGTTTTAGGAGATTCAGGTTGACCTTGCCAGACTGCTTGCTTGCAAACTGTTGGGAAAGATTTGCTCAAAGTAAGAGGTCCTGAGTCAATTCTTTCCATAGCCACCCATCCCTATATTATGGAGATAGTGCTAATATCTATGAAGATAGAGGCTTTTGCATGGATTACTGGAATAGTATATGATAAGCATTTTTTAATGTCCCAAATTATCGATGTAAATCTTTGCTTATTTGATTCTTACACAAGAAAACAAAAATTTTCAAAAATTTCCCCATGCTAAGTGTAACATTCAGTTTTTGTGCAATTTTTTTTTTCATTTTGGGACTTTTGGTGAAATTTTCACAATGCACTTCTTTTGTCCAAAAACATTGGTTTAGAACCAGCTATAATGCTTTTACACAAAACCATTATTTTGTATGACAAATGCAGTGATTTTGTACAAATACTTTTTTGTGTGCAAAAGTATATTTTATACAGTATATATATGTATGTGTGTGTGTGTGTGTGTGTGTGTAAAGTATATTTATAATACAGAAATTATAAAGATGAAAACTGTGGGAGTTCTGCACAGGAGTGAAAAATCTCATGACAGCTGCCTATTTTCCTAGGCAGGAGGAGGCATCTGCCACTCCTATAGAATATTATTTTGGACTTAGCACAACATCATTCTCTACTCATAATCCTTCTTTGTTTTTTTCCACCACTTCATCTTTCTCTTTCTTTACTGCAGAAAAGCTATGAAGAAGCAACGTATTTTCTTCCAGTTGCTAGCATAAGGATATTCTCTCCTTTGTTTAGAAATGCCCTTTGTGGAAACATGCTGGATTATGGACACACTAGTTGTCTGTCTTGAAGCACTGACATCTTATGCCATAGTAGACATGGCATGGTACAGGATTCATGATGTAATTCTCCAATATCTTTCTCTTTAATTAGCAACCATCTAAGCAATCAGTTTGGATAATCCCTTTCTACAAACTGTTTCGCTGGCTTAAACCCTGTCCCTGGAAGTTAGGAGTGATGTGTCATATAGCATATGCTGTGCATGCAAAAAATTCAATCCCTGGAATCTCTGGTTCAGGCTAAAATTTATGTCCAGTGTGTGATAATTGAACCAGATGGACCAACAGTCTCCCTATAAAACAACTTTCTTGCTAAATTTATCTGGGCAGAGAATGAAAGGCTTAAATAAGCCATTTCCTCCCGCCCCCCTCCAGTCTCACAGCCTTGACCTTCCCTCTCAGTAGCCTTAACCATCAATAGAAGGTGCAAAATTATAAATCTGCCATGTCACATTTCACTTGGTGCTAAGTGGTACCTTAATGGAGCCAGGGCTCAGAGGGTTGAAGCATCAGCACTATTTGATTAGCAGGGTTGATGAAATCATCTGCCAACTTCCACCTTTCCTCAGAGCTTAGCTGCACTTTTCACAGTAGCTTAGAAAAAATACATTTTCCCAGCATCACAGAATGAAAGAGATCAGCACAGCTGCCTGTATTTTAGGGCTGTCTTTTGGACTAAGGCTATGAAAACTGTACACTTCAAAATGTACTACTACAACTTTGATCAAATACAGAGCATTTTGATGAATATATCTCTCTTCTCCCTTCTTCCCACCACACAACATCCCTTCAAGATTTTACAACCTGAAGACATTAACCAGTGTGAAAAGAGAGATGTCAAATTTCACTTCTTATAACAGAAGTACTTCTGCATAGTTAAACCTGTAATTACCATACGTTCTTGGAAAGTAGGCAAATAATGGCTGCTAATCATGATGGCTACTTTTGCTGTTTCCAGGATCAGAAGCAGCAAGGGCGTTTGGAGAAGGGCTGTCCACATGCTTTGCTTGCAGACAATTCCAAGTTTCATTCCTGGCATCTCCAAATAGGTTTGGGGTATAAAATCTAGACCAGGAGGGCTTTCCAAATGGTGTGTTGAGACACAATAGTGTGTCGCCTGTAGTGTGTTGGTGTGTCGCCTCCCTGGCTGAGAAAGATCCCCTCCCACCCGAGCCTGGCCTGCTGCTGTTGCTCTCCCTGGGGCCTTTCCTTGGCAAGAGAGACAGCAGCAGGCAAGGACCAGGGGGGAGGGGGCTCTCTTTTCCCCTGCCGTTGCTCTCACTGGGGCCTTTCCCTGGCAAGAGTGAAGGCATTGGACAAGGACTGCGTGGGAGAGGGCTGTCTTTCCCTCTGCCGTCGCTCTTGCTGCGGCCTTTCCCTGGCAACAGCGGTGGCAGCAGGCAAGGATGAGGTGGGAGGGGCCTGCCCTTCCCACTGCTGCCACTCTCACTGCGGTCTTTCCTGGCGAGAGTGATGGCAACGGGGCAGGATTGTGGGCGGCTGCCGTTCCCCACCTTAGATACACCTCTGGGTACCCCTGGTTTGCTAGTAAAACTAAATTACTGTGTCGCGAAATCATGCATGTTGAAAAAGTGTGTCACCAACATGAAAAGTTTGGAAAGCTCTGCTCTAGACAGGTGTTACCTGTAGGTATTGACAATACTAAGCTAAACAAACCAATGGTCTGGCTTGGAATAAAGCAACTACAGCATTTATTAATTGATTTATACATATATGCATACTCCAGCCTTTAGCCAAAAACACTTGTCAAAATGGGTTGCAGATAAATAAAGACAAGATAGCCTGGACCTTGGGCTTATAATCCATCAAGAGAACCATAAAGGAGAACAGCTTCCTAACCATCTTCCCATTACTGGGAAGCAACAGTAGGGAGAGGATCTTGCTTTTATTTCCTGCTTGTGGACTTCAGGAGGCATCTGATTGGTCAGTGTACAGAACAGAATATAAGACTAGATCTGTTCAACTAGAGCTTTTCTTTTCTTCCCACCTGGCTTCTGCCGTAATCGAGGTGGAACAATATCTTCTTGCATTTTCTCTCAGGGTTTGTTTGAGGATTGGTTTGAATGTTCTTGGAGGGGGGGATCACTTCCAGGTCTGTAAGTCTCGTCTCTAAGGTTAAAATCCTATTTGAAGCTGCTGAGTGTAAAGTTCCACCAGTGTACTTACGTGGCAGCTGGGTAAGGTCAAGGCAGATAGCCAGGCAAGTGTACAAGGGAGCAATCCTGGGGTGCCCCTGTGGCTAAATCAATGGCTATTTAGGTTGGACGTGGGGTCAAGCTGTACCTGAGTGACCCTAGCACCAATTGCACAACCTGGCAAAGCAGCTGTGCAAGGGGATCTTTGATACAACCATGTGTGATATTGTAGCTATGCTAATATAGCCCCCAGAGAGCTAACAAAAAGCCCCAAGAAGATTCCAGCCTAAAATTCATACAAATAGAGATCTTAGCATGGGTGACCTGTGGCTTAAGACACGGGACTATTTGATAGACGGCAATATTAAAATTCTGTGTGTCAGAAGGAGCTAAGAAGCCTGTAAGAAGACACAGCAAATGGGTGGAGTTATCCCATCCTACCCTACCTTAAGCCATTTCCGCACTAGACTGTTATAGCGCAATCATTCCACTTTCAACATCCTATGGAATCCTGGGGTTTGCAGTTTAGGGAGGGACCTTTGAGGCCCCTCCCTAAACTGCAAACCTCAGGATTCCATAGGATGTTGAAAGTGGAATAATAGCTCTATAACAGTCTAGTGCGGAAATGGGCCTAGACAATGGGAAAGAGGATGTCAAGCCTGTATGTGAGCAGAAACCAAAGGAGAAGCCTGCAATGAGTCCAGAGTGAATTTGAAAAACACATATAGAAGAGTCTGAGTTTAAACTGTAGAAGCTGATATCATCTTCTAGTTTAGCTGCAGGGAAGCAGTGAACTCTGGGGTGTCGTATTTCAACCTTTTTGTGGATAAATTATTACAAAATGCTGTAAGCATCGTGTGACTGTCTTCCAAAAGAAATTGAAACCTAGGAAAGCAGCATATTTCCAGAAGTTAACTCCTAAAGATTTGCACCAATAGAAAGCTGGGTACACACATGTAATGATGCCCATTCTTTTAATCACAGCTATCAAAGTTCCAATAAATGAAGAGCTATTTCAGATACACCCTAAAATTATACACATACTAGCATTACCTGACATTTCAGGAAAAAAATCATCTACTGCTATGTATGGGGTGGGATTGGAAGGGGGAAATGGGAGAGAGCTGTTCAAGAAAACTCCTGGCCAACGTCCTGCATTAAGAGCCATACTGTAAGGATCTATCAGTGCAGAACTACCATATATGACCCCTGTCCCTTCATTTTGCTCCTGTGCCACTTCACAGCCATTTAGTATTCAGCAGAGAGAGTGTGTGTGTGTTGGAGAAGCACCCAGTTGTGTCCCTATAGTCATAAACAGAATGACAAAGGCATCCACTAAGACCTCTTGTGGGTCTTCAGGAGATCATGGAGCATAATGTCATTCTTGGATGTTTGGAATATAGAGACATAGCCAGCCATTTCTCTGAGTACTCTCCCTGCACGTGCATACTCCATAGGCCATAGAGGGGGTCCTTCAGAAGGAAGGTGATTCCTGCATGTCATTAATAGGATATCATCCATTGTTTTCTGGCCTTTGATTTGTGGAGTTTTAATAGACTGTTGAAGGGATTTTTAATTTGCTGTGGTGATTTTGTAATCTGTATTACAGTTGTTTCTGTACCACCATATAAAAGTTTATTGTTACCAGCAATATTTTGTTTAATGATCAACAGCTGAAATTTCATATAACATACAACACACACTTCTATAACAGAAATATGAACAATATTTTATTTTTATTATTTTTCTTGTTATTAATATAAAAACTGTTTGTGAATCTGGAGGGATGATGTATGGTAAGGTAGATAGACAGATAGATCTTTGATAGGTGCCCTGAGGACACCAAAAACCAAAAATTTTGAGCCAATAGCTCAAAAGACACTAGCCACAATATCTAAACAGAGTGATTGGGAGGTCTGTTGGATTATGTAAGCTTTATCTATAGCTTATTCATATCTGCAAAGATTCTTGCAAAAAATTGCTGTTGTACGGCATAGCTTAACAAAAGGAGTTAAACAGTTGATTTTAAACTACTTTTTTTCACTAGAGGGCAGCTTACTTCCACACAGGAGAGAGAAAGACGGCAATTATTATTCAGGGGAAAGAAAGAGGAGGGGGAATTTCTCCATTACCAACCAAAAAGCACTAAACGTCTCCTTCATTTAAAAGAACAGTCAGAGTACAACAGAGTACGTTGTTGCCTTACTCTACACGTATACAAGCAGCCTCTGTACACAGAGCCATAAAACTCTGCAAGATCTCCAATCTACTTGAGAAATGCTCAGGTGTTCTGCCTGCATGGGATATGCTGAGATTTGTAAAAAAAGATGTACATCTTGGCTGCACCACAAATAAGCACACACATAATTATCAGGCCCTCCAAGTCTTTGACCTCCCATCTGTATCAGCATGACCTTCAGGAGGCTCCTACTTGTGTTTACATTAATAGAATTTCCCCAATACCATGAACTGCATGGTATCAGGTGCCTGACAAGGGTGTCTCACTTTTTAATGGCAGGTGGCCAACTTCAGGTGCAACAATTTTCATTTTTTCCAATTGGAAAAAAAGATTCAGCAGAGAAGGGCATCTGAAAGTATCCAGGAAGGGACCAGCAGCCATACTAACAGCACAGGAGACTATATGCGGACTCCTTGTGTCTATGCCTTGTTAATGTTGGGCCAGCCCTTCCTTCCCAGCAGATTGTGTGTTTTAGAGTCTTCAGCTGAGATCGTACATCACAGTTGGATAGTGTAAATCTTCACATATGGAGTTATGCACAAATTGTACTACATACCCTCCAAATGATCTGATTTGGCATGGACAGTTGTGATTAATCCTCTGTCATTCCACTTTTCCATTTGATTTTAAAATATCCCAGTTTCTCTCTCTTCCTCCCTTTTTCTTCCTTTGTTCTCAGCTTACTTCCATTGCTGCAAACTGAGTTCAAAGTGCAAAAACAATTAACTCAGTTTAATTAAACACGGTAGAGAAGAGAGGGCATTACTTTTAGAGAGCATTTTAGAGGTATTTTGACAGATTTTTTACAAGCTTTATGCCATCCTTTGTAACCAGCTCTAACTCAGAGTGGGAGAAAAGACAGAATGAGGCAAAAATTTGATCTTCCCGGTTGACTGAGGTAAAAGCAAACTGATGTAGCCTCTCCTAGTTTGTGTGATCTTCCTTTTTAATAACATTTGCCATTTTAACCAATTCTGATGTTGCTGTGCCATGTGTCCCAGTTTTGATCTGTAAAATGTTGGAAGGTATAGCACTATGAAAGCTGAATGGCAATCTTGTGCAATGGAATTAAGACATCAAACGTGCCGCCAAATGCACAGTCAAATGTGCATGCACATGCATTTGCAATGTATAATGTTGCAAAATATAGCATGTGCCTCCATGTGCAAAATGCATCAATGTGCAATGTGCATGGCACATCAATGCCCAGTGTGCATCTGTATGCACAATAGCACCACATGCTTGACTCCACTTCTACAACCTTGAAATGAATGTTTATGTTCCACATCAAACAAAAATGTCCAACCACTTCAGTAGGAGAACAGACAGATGTGTAAGATAGCAACAGGATTCTGGCTTTCCTTTTCCTTTCTCTCATCTTCCAGTTCCGTGATTATTTGTCATGAACTAGAATATATCTTAATATATTCATTCATTTAAAAGGCCTTTCAGAGTGTGAGTCCTCAAATGATGGTGTGATTATGAGACTTGACAAGGAAGATGATTTGCACTGCCAACAAGCCAAAGAGGCAGTGTAGGTATCTACTTAATATTCACTGCCATGCCTTCAGGAAGCAAGTACAACCTTGTGGCCACGCAGACTAGCAATGTACATCTAATTAATGTTAGCCCAAATAAATTAAAAGCGTCCTTTTATTTACTACAGGACAACAGACATTGCACTATGAAAAGTATTAGTTTTCTATGCTTGCAATTTAGCATAATTAGCCTCCTACTCTCCTCCCAGGAATGTGGGACCTTCGAAGAATAACTTTGATCTGAGATTTAGATAAAACTATTTTGAAGATTAAATTCAAATATATAATTATAGGTTCAAACAGTGCAGCTTTTCTCTGCATAGAAATGGAGTATTGGCAGTGGGGAGTTCCAGTCCTAGGCATAAAAGAGATAGACTTCAGAGGGTATATCAAGAAGTAATTTCCAGAGCTTGAACATAAACAGTTATTTGGATGTAATTAGTTATTTGGTATTAATTCCTTTGCCAGTCAGGAAGCTATAAGTTACAATTGTACATTAACAGGGATAGCATTAATCCTTTTGCAACATGACTGGCATTTTAGTCACTTAGTTACTTTAGTTAATGCAGGTGTGCCCTCTCTGAATGGTGGAGGGGAAATTCCAGTGATGTTTTTAAGTCTTTTACTCAAAGTCTCAAGTCAAGTCTCCAGTCCCAACCTTCAAATCTCAAGCCAAGTCTCAAGTCCTTGCAAGATAATTCAAGTCAAGTCTCAAATTAAGTCTCAAGTACGGGAGCCAACCTTAACAGAAAAAAAAGGTGCTGGTGATCTGTGTGTAGGGGTTGTTAAACTGAGAGCAAGCAGGCTTGGAAGAAAGCCTTCAGCCATGGAAGAACAGGAAAGCCTTTCTGAAGGAAACTGATCTCCACACTGCCATGGCTGGCAAGGACACCCCTTCTTTCCCATTTACTTATGAGCAAGCAGGCTTGGAAGGAAGCCCTCAGCCATCAAGGAACAGGAAAGGCAAACTGAGCGAAACTGCTTCTGACGGAGCAATGAGTTGGCTACATGGGAAAGGGAAAGGAGGAGGAAGAGGACTTCACATTAACATTGATAGGATTTCAATCCTGATCCTCCCCCCAGCCCAGATGCAGAGACCACTCCTTACTTACACTCCCCAGAAAAAAGGTGCAAAGCCCTCTTTTCCCCCTTTTAACTTGTCCTGCTCTTTTGCTTTCCTATAAACAGCTTCCGGAGAAAGGCGGGAAACAAAAAAGGCAAAGAGGTGGGGATAAAGGAGCCTGTGCAGCTCTGATTGGGTCACCAGCATAACATTCCCTCACTGCTGATTGGGGAAAAGCTGGAGGGGGAGGTGGGCAGCAAGTCGATCACTAAAAAAAGACAAGTCTCGAGCCAAGTTGAGTCTGTCAGTGATTTATTGACGAGTTGAGTGTGAGTCAAGTCACTGAAGAGACTTAAGTCTGACTTGAGTCTGAGTCGATCGACTTGAGTCTACATCAGTGGGAAATTCTTCAAGTGCAGGTTCATGCTGCATCTCATGTTGCCGCCTTATGGTGGTCTTGCAGGTGTTGAGACAATGACAAGGTGGGAGAGAGGAGAATATGCTACAGTACCTTGTAAATTTTAGGATTGTTTTTTTTAAAAAAAAAAGCAAATAACTTAGCTATGAAAGCAAAACACTATTTTTAAAAATGTAACAATGGCCGTAACTAATTATTTGTGGCCTTCTGAACTAAAATGGTGATTAAATACTTTTTAAAACTAATTGTTCATATTCAGGTCATTTCAGTATCAAAATACAGTAGGGGATCCCAAATAGGATTAACAAACATGTGAAGGAACAACAGTGTGACAATATAGGGTTGTATCTGTCTTAGGCCATTTCTGCACTAGACCGTCATAGTGCTATTATTGCACTTTCAACATCCTGTGGAATTCTGGGGTTTGTAGTTTAGGGAGCGGCATTTTGAATTCTCAGCCAGAGAGCTCTTTGGCCTCAGTAAACTACAGACCCCAGAATTCCATAGGATTTTGAAAGTAGAATAATAGCATAATATAATAGTGTAGGGCGGAAATGGCCTTGGAAGGCTAGAGGGAGGCATAGAACAGGAGCAGAAAAACACCATCATCCTCTAGGTCAAGCCTCCCCTTTGATCTTTTGCAAATCTTTTGCAAATTACACACTGGTACATTTCTTAAGGCATAGCTCTCTTGTCTTTCCAATAATCTTATTTACTGGTTTTGTGTAATCACAACTTGCCACATCTGCATTATCTCAGTCGTCCTAACAACAGGTCAAGAGGTTAGGACAGTGGCCATTTCTGCCTCTACTATTACAGTGTTCTTATTCCACTTTCAACACACTATGGAATCCTGGAGTTTACAGTTTAGGGAGGGGCCTTTAGAATTCTCACCCAGAGAGCTCTTTGGCCTCAGGAAACTACAAAACTCCAGAATTCCACAGGATGCTGAAAGTGGAATAATAGCACTACAATAGTGTAAGTCGGAAATGGCCTTGGAAGGCTAGAGAGAGGCATAGAACATGAGCCAAAAAACACCATCATCCTCTACAGTGAACTCTAATGCCATCTAATGACCGAACAATGTAATGACACTATGGCCCTTTCCACACCTTACCGACTTCCGGCGCTGGGGTGTGGGGATCATACAAGCAGCCTCCGGCAAGAGGCTCTCGGGCCCGGGGTCCTTTGGCTCCTCATGAGCTGCCTGCTCATGCGAGAGCCCCACCTCTTCCTTCCGCAGCACAGCCTGGGAGTTTCCCAGGCTGCACTGGGGCAGGAAGCACGACCAACGCAGCTCCAGAGGCTCGGCACGTCAGGTAAGTGCACATGGGGCCCAGGAGCAATGCGTGATTGCGCACCATTTTTGGCTTCTAGCCGAAAATGAAAAGGTGCGCGATTGGTGCCTGCCGGCCCCTGCAGCATCGAGCAATTGTGAGTGCATTGTGTGGATCGCTCCTCACAATCACATGACCCTCCAGGCCCTCTTTTGCGTGGAAAATGCCATGCGAAAAGGGCCTATGTAATGACACTTTGAAGTAGGCCTTTCTGAATTTGATGGTGCTTATTCTAAACAAACTGGTCAGTCCCAGTAAATTCATCTCAATGTGGGATAGCTGGATCTTGAGAATATCTGCAGCTCCCCTTTTACTGCTTATTCCTGTGAGTTACTTGGAAGGACAGCATTATCTTTCAGTAGGAACTATTTTCACTAACATTGAACGTCTTTGGAGAAGCATGAACTCCCTACTGTGGTAGTTGTAACATGAAATTGAAAGTAAAGTGTTTGTGCCAGTACACATTAATAGACAGGAACAAATTTTCAATGATACAGCTAATCTGATCTGAACTGAGGTTGCCAGTTTAAGAGAGAGGTGGAGAGTTTTGCCTGGTAGAGCAAGCTGCTGTTAAAGCCACAGCTTCAGGGACCAAATCAAAATATGGCCACCCTATAATGGATAGTCTAGCTTTCTATTTCCTTTAGGGTGAACGAGAGAGCAGCATAAAATTTGGGAGATGAGGCAAACTGATCAAAATACCTCAAAATTCCCTTTCAAGGTAACTTTTAAAAACATTTAAAATTTGATTGAGTTTTTTAAAAACATGGCAAGGAAACACCAACCATTCTTCCACTCATACACACCTCGCCAGTGTTGCTTTTCCCCACCTTCAGCAGTAACTTTATATGTATGACTGGAATTAAGATTCAGTCATACCTCCAAGAACATACAAAACAAAGGCCATTTCTACATTAAAGGCCATTAGCACATTATACTGTTGTAATGGCAGCATTGCCATTTGCAGAATACCATTGGGTTAGGGATGCTCTTTTTTGCACCCTTTCCCCTTAAGCAGATGGATAGCCATACTGTCACTGGTGTTCCTTCTGCATTACAGCGTCCTTGGCCACTCCCATGCCCCACCTTTACCCTGTCCCACTGCCCCTGATTGGGCACTGATTTTTTGGAGGGATGCTGTACTAATGCAGCAATTTTCTAACAGCATGACATGCCAGTATTATTGCACTTTTGCCCTACACTGTTTAAAAATGTATTTAAAAAATGAAAAGTTTTGACTCAAAGGAGACATTTAAAATAAACAGGGAGAGGCGATAGAAAGTTACTAAATCATGGGAATCTCTGAGGGAGGGATGAGTTGGGCATGGCCATAGCCCAGCCACTGCTGGATCCGTCATAACTGGAAGCGCTATCAAGCACTATAATGGTACTGCACTATTATGGCTGACAGAATTGAAGCGCTATAGGAGGCTCTTAACGGATTTTTTTGGAAACAGAATATGGTGGTTTGGCAATGCTTGGGGACAGGATAGCAGTTAGATAGTGACAGTGCTGTGTGGAAGCAAGACTTCTGGACTGGTAACAACCCGTTGCGATAGCCTTATGGCAATGTTGTTTGGAAATGGCCAAACACACTCAAGGGAAAGGACAAGGAAACAGAAGAGTGGAGGGAATAGGCAAGTTGGCATCTACATCTACTATTGTCATGTTCAGAATGGATAACTTGATTTGTTACACCAACAAAGTGACTTTGTTCTCACTTGTTGCATAAGATGTAAGGTCATTTCCAAAAATATTTAACTTGATATTTCCAAGCTCTGCTCACAGTGGAGTCTTGGAATTTCCCTGCAAAGAGTTAGGTTAGGTAAGGAGGTAGATAGACAGAATGGAGAGGGGACAGAAATTAAGGAATTCTACCACACTGAGAACCTTTTCACACACTATAGTTATACAGTTATGATTCCACTGTAATTGCCATTGTTCTATCTGATGGAGCCCTCTTTGCTCAGTGCCCCCTGCCTCACTTCTGCTGGCTGTTATATTGGCCATGCAGGAGGGAAGAGGGCAGAGGGCAGCCAAGTAAGGACTGTTGCAGTTGCTACGTTGTTTTGACATAGGGGATGGCAGTTCTCACTCAGGTGATCCCTGCTCTTCTCACAAGCTGCTACAATGGCCATGTTGGGGAAAGCGGCAGGGGGAAGCTAAGGGAGGATCCCTGCCACAGGAAGGTGGAGACTTTGGCCCTTTCCGCATATGGAGGGGCAAACGGGGGAAAACGCGCTGAAACGGAGCTTACCGGCAGCCGGGTAAGTCCGTCCCCATGCAGAGCAGCGCGAGCTCGCTGTTCTGCAGTCCTCCAGCTTCCAAAATGGCGGCTTCCGGCTGGTGGAGGTTCTCCACCAACCGGAGAAGCTCGCCAGCTAGAAGCCCGCCCCCGGCAGATCTGCGGGCATGCACTGGTGCGCGCCTGCAAATCTGCACCAGAGCACGGGAATGGAGTGGCACGGAGTGGCATGCTCCATGCTTTTGAAAAACCTGTAAAAACAGGTTTTTAAAAAGCACACTGTGTGACCACTTCAGGTTGCTCTGGAGCGGACTGAGGTGCGGAACTGCGACAAGTAGTCCGACCCAGTCCGCTCCCAAGGTGCGGACAACTTCCGTCAGAGGTCGCACCACGCCGTACTACTTACCCCGTGCGGAAAGGGCCTTTCTCTCTTATGCAAGAACATATTTGAAAACTTAGCAATGCTCGTAGCAGGGAGAAAATTGATTAAATTATTCATTCCCCCCTGCAGGAATGAATAATTGAAAGAACTACATCACTAATCTGAAGAAGTGGATTGATATCCATGACAGCTCATACTGAAATAAACCAGTTAATCTCAAAGGTGCTGCTGGATTCCTTTATTCCATTTTATGCTGAAACATTCTAATGTGGCAATCTCTTTGAAAATTGCTTAGAAAATAGACAGACAGATAATAGATGGATAGATAAATAGATGATAAAGATTTATGGGATTCTTCAGTACACACAGTTCTGATTAGTCTATAGCAAAAGAATATACATTTCTCTCTGTTCCAACATCCTCACAGATACATCTGTTGGAAACACAGGAGAGGGCCCTCTCAGTAACTGGCCCTGGGCTCTGGAACTCCCTTCCCAGAGAAATTAGACTGGCACTCTCCCTAATTGCTTTTCACAGACAGATAAAGACTTGTCTGTCTAGACAGACACTTGATGATTGACCATATAAGGCCCATCCTACCAAATAGTGTGCTGGATCTTGCTAATTTTTGTGCTGGTGTCTATGTATGCATTTTAACGATATACATCTTAATCTGGTTTTTAATCTTTTGATAATTCAATCTCATTTTAACTTTTGTATCTTGTGGATTCTTTATTTTTGATTTGTCGTAAACCACTATGAGTGAAATGATGATGATGATGATGATGATGATGATGATGATTTCTGGCCAGTATATACATCAGTGCAATTATAGGCAAGGAAACATACAACATATCAATTTCGAGTTTTTATTGGGCTAAATTCAGCCTCATAAATTGAAGAACTCTGTCTAGTATTGACAGTTCATTTCCTGTTACTGTAATACTGAAAATATTTATTGATTTTTTTTTCTAAGATTCTTTTCTATACATACCTTCTTTCTTAGATACAGTGTTAAGCTCTGGAAGGAGTATCTCTTCCTCTCATCATATAAGAAGATACTAAACTTGTCTTCCAAGGGATTTTTTTTCCAGGAAGCAAACGATATGAGGCTAATAAATCCTTGCATGTGTGTAAGATAGCTTCTGAATATTTGGTGCAGGTTTTACTTTTGATTTCATTATGTGTAGTGACTGTTTTTGACCATTTCTGCACAAGACACTCTTCCACGTCATCTCGCTGCAGTCCGGGGTCTAGAAGGGAGCGCATCAGCAATACTCCCCTCTGCACCCGCTCAGTCCATGCAGAAGAGAACACAATGGTACCACGTCTTCCTTCCGCAGCACATCCGGACTTTTTCCATTGCTGTGCTATGGAAGGAAGCTTCACCAATGCACTTCCGCAGCTTCCTCATGGCCAGAAGTGACAGGAGCACCGCACAATTGCAGATGCAAGACAGATTTTTTTCCATTTTGTGAAGACTGCGCAAGCATGACGCTCCGTGACAGGATGGCAGTGGGACGGCAATGACGTCATGCAGAAGCGTGACGTGCCGACCGCTGTCATCCTGTGGCAGAAATGAGACAGCAACATCAAACGGAAAGGGCCTTTATCTGTCACCTTTCCTTCTAAGTACACAGTAAGTTCCTGAGATCTTAAATGGACACCATATTGCTTGTATCTCCACAGCCAAAAGAAGGCCTTTGAATAAAATCACAAAGGTGGACCTTCCCAGCAGGAGCACCCCCTCTTTGGAATGCTCTCTCCCATGTGATTTGAGAAGCAGAGACTACATTAAGTTTAACCGCATCTTTGAAATGTTAAAAATGTATTTGCACAGGTCCCCTTGATCGGTGGTGACTGACCTATGTTTGTATAGGTTGCTGGAGAATTTTAAAATTATTTTTAATTCTTTTTAATTTGCTAAATGTTGTTTTTCTATTGTAAAACCTGTGCATTTTGATAAAAACATCTTAGACATATCATTCCATAAAGGGATATAGAGGTACTACAAATAAAAAATACAAATGGTGACTAGCTCCATTATTTTTATTGTCACCTTCTGTTTTAATTGATCCTCATGCCCCAACAATTTTGATCACTAGCCAGTTTAAAAATATATCAAGCCAATCTGTCAGTCAGTTCTACTATGGTTGACGCCTCTGCTTCCTTTCACTTTTGAGCTGTCAATAACTGTGCATCTGGTCCTAAATGAAACATTATCTTTATCTGTCTATTTCTTAATGTGCTTCTTTAAAAAAAAATCTTAATAGAATTATTATGTGACTTTCTATTCTCTTTGTCTCTCCCAGTACTCACTCAGCTTTGCATAGGTCAAAATTCCTTTAGTCCTTGCCCTCCACCATGCCAATATTTTAATTTTGTTTTGTTTTGTTTTTCTTCTTCACCACTCCTTCCCCACCAGTCTTTCTCTCCCTAGTACTCATTCAGCATTCTCTTTGCCTAATTCTCCTCCCTCTCTGGTCTGAATCAAACTATTAGTCACAGCTAAAGTAGATCTATTGGATCCAAGGTGTTCATTCATTCTTTCATCACCATCCAACAACTGATCAAGAAAGTCTACTCTAGGGTCATACACACATTGCTGTTGTTTTTGTGTGCCTCCAATTCATTTCCAGTGTATGGCAACCCTAAGGCAAACCTAGTGTGGGGTTTTCTGGGGGCTGAGAGTATGTGACATGCCCAAGGTCATCCAGTGGGTTTCCATGGCTAAGCAGAGAATAGAACCCTAGCCTTCAGGTTTATAGTCCAATATTGAAACTGCTATGCCATGCTGACTCTATATATACAAATACACACATGTATACAATGCTGCAGTCAGAAACATTCAAGTACACATAGGTAGAATGTGTGTTGTTCCAGGGATAAAGTCAAAATGAAGATGTGTTTCTTTGTTCTCTAATGTCCCACCCACAAATATTTTATTTTTTAAAAAAAAAACTAATACATTTAAAAAACAAAATAACTTTGAGGTTCATACTATCAAGGTGCCCTTACTATTCATGCAACTTTCAAGTGTCTAGGTTTCATGGTTTTTGACTCATAGTGGACACACACACACGCACACACGCACACACTTTTATTATTAAATATTGCATAGTGTTTGCATTCCCAGGGCTAATCAGGGTTAATCCCCATAATCAGGCTTTTCAATCACCTTTCCCAAACTGTTGGGATTGTGGGTACTGTACTCTTAACAACTGCACATCAGACAATTTGGTGGTTCTTTGATAAGAGAACTGTTTGGGAGACTCTTTGTTGAAGAAGCAACAAAGCAGCTTTGACACTGCTAGCAAAACAAATGCTGCAATCAAAGGAAAGAAGAATTGTACAGTACTTAATGCTTCCCATGGCAGCACATGTACTATCAGGTGGGAATCCACTATGCTGGAGATCATTAAAAAAGAGACTGATGTTCATCCATAATAAAAGACAGCATGATACTAATATAATGGCATCTCAAAATGGCTTTACAATGACTAGCAAATTAAACCTCTCAGTAGTCTTTTGTGTTAAATACTACTACCTACTTCCTGATGTTTGCTATATTTATAATTACATTTATGTCCAAATGAGCTGACAGCATAGGTTAATAAAGATGTTAATTGACTGGAGTCAGATGAGAGCTTTCTCATTTTTCAGAGATACCTCAAAAGCACTACTGACAGTGTAACCTGAAAGAAGAGCAAATACACTGAGTGGAAAGGTGAAAGGGGTTATTTTGATTGCTTATGGAGTGGCAGGCTGTAGATTCTCCTGTTTCACTTTTTTGAAACTGTCAGGTTGGCTTTGCTTTCCCTGCCATGCTATCCTAATGCCATCCTAATAATAAGCAGTGTTTTAAGGTTTGATTTCATATAGTTCCTTGTCATTGTGCACAATCATATCAGGTTATTTGCTTTTTGCTGCCATGTAATACATGTAGTACTTTGCTGTTTGATGCCTTGTAAAACAGGCTGGAAGGGAATGATGGAAACTAAATGAGAAAAAAATAGGGTTTTCGGAACAAGGAAATGTTGATATAATGAACCTTGATAAGGAAGAGAAAGGCAAGCACAAGGCGAGGAAACTGGCAGGAGGAAAGCCAGGCTGGGAAAAGGAATTGTTTTAGTTAGAGGGCAAATAAGGCCTTCATATGCACAAATATGTAATGTTACTGCTTATAAGACACCGTAATTTCAAGTGAGCTTTTTAGTCTTGGCAATTGCCAGAATATGCAGTTGTTACTCTGAAGTTTTCCCAAATAAAGTTTTTGAAACGTTATAACCTGAATCTCTGGCACTGGAGTTATCCAGTACATGATGGATAACTTGTATTTCAGCCTTCTCCAATCTGGCATCCTCTGGCATGTGTGACTGTGCACTGCCTCTATGAATTGCCTTGCACATTGCAATACCTCAATGGGTTCTCAGCTATGTGCGTCTTCCATTGGTCCACACACATGACACTATGTTGGCATTCAGTGTAGGGCATGTATAACATAAATCTGCTGGCAGATATTTACACTACACAGAAGCAATGTAGAATCCTAACCATAATAAGAATGTTAAACATCACATGAATGAGTTAAAGGACTCATTATGTCTTGGGTTCTTCAGGGAACAAAGAAACCTTCAGATATATTTTAGTGACTTGGGGATGTCAGGGAGCATGGCCAGAGAAGTACACTGGCACTGATAGGATGCTATCTCACTTCACCCCATTTCCTTGCCACACCTTTTGTGCTGTTGAAATGCCTTTTTCCATATAGCTATTAGAACAAGAGGCTAGTCCTTCTTCACATCTGCTTATCCTGGGCAAGAGGGAATATAGGGCATGTTTGTTAGTTTGTTTGTTGTATGGTTGTGAAGGCTGGGCAGTGAAGAAAGCTGATGGGAAGAAAATCAACCTATTTGAAATGTGGTTCCGGAGAAGAGTTCTACTTATACCACGGATGGCTCAAAAGACCAATAAATGTGTACCAGGGCAAATCAAGCCTCAACTCTCCCTTGAAGCTAAAATGATTGGGCAGAGACTATAGTACTTTGGGCACAGCATGAGTCAACATGAGTCATGAGAAAGGACAATAATGCTTAGTAAAGTAGGAGGCAGTAGGAAAAGGGGGAGACCACATTATAAGTGGATAGATTCAGTTAAGGAAGCCACAGACCTGAGTTTTCAGGACTTGAGCTGGGCTGTTCATGACAGGGAGTCTTGTTGAGGAATTGAGAGATTTTTGGTAATGAGACTCTCAATCAGCAGAATATCTTAGTAATTGCACAAAAACGGAAGTTGAACAGATTACCAGTCCCACTTCTATCACTCCACCCCAACTTGAAGAAGGTAGGAAGAAAATTAAGCAGTCACATGCTTGCTGAAAATAATCCCTGTTAGGAGATCTCAGGGCATGCTTTCAGGACAAAAGACGAAGACAAAAGGGAGGAGCAAATGGCAAGAGAACCTTTTTAAGACCAAAGAATGTGTACGTGCTGGAGGAAGAGGTGTTGACCAAAACAAACAGGAAGTTTTCTCTAGGCTATCTCTCTATGCCTACAATAAACATGCAAACAAACTAGCCAGTTAATTAAGCATGCAAAGGTTGCCACTCACAACAAGTCTTAGGCTCTTTTCGCACAGCATTTGTCACGCGAAAGGGCCTCCGGAGTGCCACGCGATTGTGATGAGCGTTCCACATGACATCCTCGCAATCGCGTGATGCTGCCAGGGCCAGCAGGCACCGATCGCGCAATATATCATTTCTGGCTTTTGGCCAAACATGATGCACGATCGCGCATCGCTCCGGGGCCCCACACGCACTTACCGGGGCCCCACATGCACTTCCTCCCCCAGTGCAGCCTAGGAAAATACCCAGCTGTGCTGCGGAAGGAAGAGGCAGAGCCGTTATTTTACCTACCAGCTGGCAGGTAGCTGCTGCGGAGCAAGAGCAGCAAGGATGCTAGTGGTTCATGGAAAAGGCTGCTCACGTGATCCCCATGCGACTGTGCCGGACGCAGGTGAGCTGCAGAAAGGGCCTTAGAGATCTCTCACTCATGGGGTTACCATGAGTCAAAGCCAACTTAACAGCAACTAACTTGAAGAAGAGAACATAGGCATAGTCCTATCTGTTTAGCAAATTCAAATGACATACCTGAGGAAATTCTATTTCCTGTATCATTTTGGAGGCAAAACAGTCCTCAGTGAGTCTAAACCTGGCAACCTTACCTAAAATTAACTGACTAAGGTTCAATTTGCTGAATTCCTGGATCCAATTTCTGGCTGAGAATCTGTGCCTATTCTGGCCTAAGCACAGGTAGATCTTCTTGTACAGGACTGTTGACTACCAAGTAATGGCATTTCAAATTCTGAGCAACACTGCACTTTTCTTTTTTGGGAAGGTCAGTAAAATAGCACATCTATGTTGGAAAAGTCTGGAGTTAACGCAAATGTGCACATGCAAAAGCTAAATTGCTTGTTACAAAAGTAGTTTTCATCGATCCCTTTTTAATGGTAGTGAAAAAGGCAGCATGTTTGGTGTGGGGATTAAAAACAACACAACAAAACCATGATTTAGCCTCTAGAGTCTCATGATTGTTTTCTGAATGAATCCATCACTGTGCGAGTGCTGTCTCCGGGGAAACGTTCAAAACAAATGCTAATACCCTGAAAATGAATGAAGATCAATTACCTTCCCCTACTTGCACATGTGCAACACATGTAAATAAAGGCAATTGGGTCTAATGGAAATGTAGCAGGGAAGAGATTTTTCTGCCTAAGCACATCTGTCATACTAATGGATCCATTTCTACCATGTTCAGGAAGATGAACTGCAAGGAGAAAAATCTCAGAAGATGGAGATCAGCTCTTTGTTTGAGCTATAGCCCCTACTGTGTAACACTTCCCTTGCAGAGGGGTGGCAGGCTTGTCTTAGCTTAAATCCCACCTTCGAAACTGAAAGAATTGCCCAACAACAACAACTACAGTAAGAAGACCCAAATCAGAGATACAACATGGTGACCAGACTTTGTAACTATCCAGATACCAATTCTGTCCCCATTATGTATTTAGCCAACAGGGTCAGCCCTATCATAATCATTAAAGAGAAGGACAAACAGCCTCAGGGAGCAGATACTGTCAAGGGGAAATAGCAGTGGGATCCCCCACCCCTTGGCTATTCCCCTCTCTGATTTTCTGTGCACTCAATTGCCCTGCTACTCTCAGATGTGATGGATCACCCTTTCCTATTGCTAGGGTTGAGAGAAGTCTCAACTGCAGGTCCAGTCAGTTTCCACACAAGGAAGTCACATCCTTTTCCTCAAGCAACAAATTTTCTTGGGCCAGATGTAATGTCCAACATTGTTACTGTCGGGTAGCCCTCCATATTTCAGTATGGGACATGTAGTAGTAGTTAATTAGCTGCTTGCTTGTAACCAAGAATGAGAACCAGAGACCGTTAGATAAACAAAGCTAGGAATGCAGCACTGATAAGAACTACCAGCCGAGTTGGGCTCTTTCGAGGTCTCTTGATGTCTATTGCTGTGGGGAAAGAATCTTTTGCTTCTAATGGTTGGCTTCTGCTAATTGCTTTCAGTTTGCTCACTAAAGTCCTGTGCATCACACTCCTAATGAATAGTGTATTAGCACTGTTACATTTGTGTGTGTGATTTCGGTTCCTTACAGTTAGAGTCTACTGGTAATGATACTTATTGAAATCTGAGGCCATTTCCATACTACACTTTATAGTGCTTTATTCTACTTTCAGCATCCTGTGGAATTCTGGGGTTTGTAGTTTACTGAGGCCAAAGAGCTGTTTGACTGAGAATTCTAAATGCCCCTCCCTAAACTGCAAACCCCTGGATTCCATAGGATGTTGAAAGTGGAATAATAGCACTGTAAGAGTGTAGTGCAGAAAGGCCCTTAGAATCAAAGTTTAGAGAACTGGAAGGGGTTTGCAAACTTTGCAAACAGATCCACAGAGCTATAAGAACCTGTTACCCTGAAAATTGGGGGTATCTCGAGGACACCCAGACAGACTTCAAATTAAGGGAATTAACAGAGAAACTCAAAGCTTGCGAGAGGTCAGGGCAAGGGATCTTTAACCTTATGTCTACGGGGTCAGAACCACGCAAGAGTCAGAGGAACAGTCTAAAGTAAATTTATTAAAACTAACAAAGAAGGTCGCAACACATGTTAACAAATAATCATACAATCACACAAGGGCTATAGGAATGAAGTTGGAAATAAGAGACAGTTGGGAGAGAGGCATACGGACCTTAGTCTAGGCGTCCTGGAGAAGGAGAAGATTAGCGGAGGCTCGGTGTAAAGCACCAAGGGGAGGCTGGATCCCGGGGCTCGAAGGCTGGAAGCAGCGGGGTTTCACGGCGAGTCAGATACGTGAGTCGCATTTAGCTCTCAGCAGCGTCTGAGAGGCTTAGGTGGGACACCTCGGTAGCAGCGAAATGGGCCCTTGTCTGGTCTGGGAGGCTCTCCGAAGAGGCTCCAAAAGTGAGGATTTTTATAGCCAATTTCTATCCTCAGGCTGTGTATAGGCTAGTAAAGTGGCGTTAGTGGGCGATGATTGCGGAATATAATGTTAAGCAAATATCACGACCTCTCCTCGGTATTGTTTCTTCTGGGGAAGTCCAAGTATATGATAGGATTATCATTCCAAATTGATAGACTTTGATTGTCTATTCTCGCAAAGTTCATCAGCGTGGCTTGGGGCTGAGGCAACCTTTTTATTAATCAAGGAGAGAGTCTATTGTGGCTGCCTAGAGATACGTGACTGGGAACAATAGGTCGTTGTCTTTTAGCCTAAAGAACGTGGTCTACATTCCAATACAGCAGCAAAGGCATTGTTGGTCTTGAGAATTTAATTCAAAACCAATTTTACTTGCAACCGACCTTTGCTAGCCAATATCCAATATGGGGGAAGTCATGCCAATTTTACGGGCCCTCTCTTAGGGTTACTTTGGGGTGTAACAAATCCTTAAAAGGTTATTCAGAGCAACCCCAATCTCTTGACACTATTGGATATACATTAAGCCTTAACATAATTATCACTGCCTATATTTCATGCACTCCATTCCCTTCAGACCTTACGGGTAATATTATTTTTCTTCATTTGATAAACCATAAACTTCTTCAGTCATTCTTTTAATGTGTTCAGTGAACACAAAATGAGAGCACAGCAAGATCAAGTGAGCACAGTAGCTCTTTGCCCCTGCCATCACTTTCCTCGTCACCCTCCATATGTTGAAAGTTAACTTCTGCCCTTGGGATCAGTTTAGGCACCACCAAAGGTCCGAAGGCTATGACTAAAAAGTAATTTATGACAGTTATAGTTTCAGGGCTCAAGCAAGTATTTGGCTACTATTATAATTGTCATTTTTAAAAAAAGGTAACAATGTACTTTGCCATTTGTCATAAGTAACTAAAACAATTCCTTCCTTCCTTCAACCAAGCAGAGCTGTTTGTAGCCATTCACACTACAAATGGGCAACCCATATTTTCAAATATTACATTTGCCAGGGTTCACTCTGAAAGAAAGATGTCTTCAGGTTGTCCACACATCACTACAGCCAGTAGACTACAGGAAATTAGACACTGCTTTGTCACTATATGAAGATCTAGAATATCATCCAGCCATTCAGAAGGATCTTTAGCAATTTTCTTTGGAAAGGGGTGAGATGTTAAGGAGCCTTATAGAAATGAAGAGTCATAGAGACCCCAATTTTCAAAAAATGAAGAATAAATGAAGAGTGATGGAGATCATGATAGAAATGAATAACTGAAAAAGATACTTTTGCTAATAAACTGCTGCACAAAAGAAGAATTAACTGTGCATTATGAACTGAACTTCAATTTTTCATAGTGATATTGAACACAGGTTTCTTTTGATTTAGCGCATTCTCTGAGGACAACCAGAGTCATGTGATAATGAAATGAGGAGCAACCATGCTAGTTGAAGATATTTGGTCAAATCTTGCATTAGGTAAACCTAGGCATGCATTAGACCAAGAATCTCATCTAGCACAGCTGGCTGTTGTTATGTGTCTTCCAGTCAAGTCAAACTTGAGTTGAAGCATAAGTTTGCAATGGGGGAAGAAGAAGAAGAAAGAAGAAGTTACTCATGGTTGTGGCAAGGTAGTGAAGAATACAGAAGGAGAGAGATTGAGAGAGAGAATTCAGGGCCAGGTGAACACAGTAGCAGTGGCAATTTGCAGAATCAAGAGTCAAAGCCAACAGCTTTTCATCTACCTTCTCCCCTCAGCTCATCCTTGACCATCTCTGCAAAGAAACCCCCTCCCTGGGTCAGGCCAGTGCAGATCAGTGCAACAATGGCAACGGTCATAGAGTGCAGGTTCCTGACTAGCCCAGACGCAATCCTGGGGTAGCCTGGAGGATTAGCAGAGCTGCCATGGATGAAAGTTTCAAGAAATAAAACCAAGAAGCAATGCAACTCTGTAGAGAAGGAAGGAAGCGGTAGGGAGGGAATAACTATAGAACTGGAGGCAGAAGGATCCACAGTGAGAAACAAAGGCCACCCTGGATAAAAAAAAGGTGGCATAACACAAAGAGCCAACTACTCTGAAAGTATTGAAAAAAGTATTGTCAACGCCGGTCATGGCTGACATCAGGGGGGAACAATGCAGAGTAGTGGTGGCAGTGGCCAGCAGGCATCAGCAATGATGGCTCAGCAACAGTGGCAAAGAAGGTGTCAAGGAGGAGAATGCAGTGGCTAGAGCAACCTTGGCCAGAGCCCCGTCCTGTCCCTATCACCACAGTGATCTCCCCCAGCATGATGCCTGCTATTAGCATGGCGTGGGGGAGTAGAGGTCTCTGGCTAGCCCAAAATTAGTGCTGGGGCAGCGCTGGAGCAATAGGTTCATGGGAATGGCACAGCTGCCTCAGGGGGAAAAAAAGTTCTAAGAAATACAGGAAAAAACAAAAAGGAATGCAATGTTGTAAAGAAGGGAGCAAGGGAAGAGAAACAACTGCAGAGATGGAGGCAGATTTGGCTGCTGCAATGTATGTGCAAAGTTTGCCTTCCTGCCAGAAACCATCACCAACTACATCTACAGCTGTCTTGGAAGAAAAGGTCTGTGCACTACAGCTATGTGTTGTGTCTCTTCAGTGCATCAGAGAACAGGAGAACCTCCTGGATAGAACACAGGGAGAATTGATCATGTAAAACCAATAGGAAGAAGTTGCCAAGGAAAATGATGAGACCAGTAACAGTGAGAAAGTACCAAGTACCATGTATTATATATATGTTTATGTTTATGTTTAAGGAGTCACAGAAAAAAGATATTTATCTGAAGAACACAGAATAATAAAGTTGGAAGGGACAACAAGATGATCTAATCTAACCCCTTGCCATGCAAGAATACATAAATAAAGCACTCCTAAGAGATGGGCATCCACCTTCTGTTTAAAGACTAACAAAGAAAGAAAATTCATACTCTTTTGAGGCAGTCTATTTCACTGTTGAACAGTCCTTGCAGTAAAGAAGTTCTTTGTAAAATTTAGATGGAATCTCTTTTCTTGTAATTTGAATCCATTAGTTCATGTTCCAGATTTTGTGTAGAAAATGTAAAATCTAAAATATCCATTTTTCATGAAAGAAGTCATTGTACCCCATCACTATATCTTAGCTGCACCTCCTCTCTCTTTCTTTCGCTTTCAGAATTAAACTTTAGATTAAATGACTGAATCCATCTTTCTTCAGTTCAGCCCCATCCCTGCTTCAGATTGATTTCCAGCCATAACAAGCAGAAATTCAATTGTTCCTTTGTAATCCCATTTCCCCCCTTTATGCCAGCAAAGCTTTGCCTTTTAGGCTATCCATTTTGCCTGAAAGGTCAATATTGTGCTGCATAGAAGGTGTGAAGTAGTAGCATGGTTTCTTGTGGTGCACTTATTGGAGAATAAATGGTACTAGGAGCGTGTGATTAGTTCCACTGTCTACATCTTACAATCAGAAAGAGAATGCTGCATAAATCTGATTTAGTGTCCTCTTGAATAACAGGAGACGTAGAGGTAAGGGAAAAGAACAATAGCCCAATTTATGGCCAAGTGTCTTGGGTACATGAATATGGTTCATCAGATAGGTAGGTAGGTAGGTAGGTAGGTAGGTAGATAGATAGATAGGCGGGCAAACAAACAGATAGATGCCACATGACACCACACACATCATGAGGGAAAGCACTGAGGCATATTTAAAAAGTAAAATATGGGAGGAAAAAAGCATAGCATATATGGGTTAGCGAAGGAAAGGTCTAACACTCCATCTCAAAATTCCTTAAGGATGATTCCAGTGATTTATGTTATACATCAACTCAAATCTGAGCACAACATATGCTTGTATCACTTCTAGTATAAAGAAGGTGTACGTATACAAGCTGTCATGTGATTCCATGGCTCCTCATGACTGGAACCCCTGAAAAAGCCATTCTCCCAATCAAATGATGTCCTGCCACTGCTTGAGGCACAGACTCACGTTGCAGATCTGCATTTTGATACAGAGACGCAGGGGTAGAGCCTGATGCCACCCACTGGCCACTCTCTCCTTGGCCATCATCCATTAGTGACATATGCAAATATAAGTCTACCTTGCACCTGCATACTTCCTTGTTAGGTTTTTGTAGAGATTGGTACTCTCTTCCACCCTCCACAGTAACCCAAACATCACAGAACTCAATTTTGCTGTAATAGTTCCGCTGAACAGGCATTCCATGGTTGGTGGAGAGAGCAAAGGATTGGAAACCTTCCTGGCTATGACTACAGCCAGATGCAGACTGATGACATCATCTACAAAGACCCTGATGGTAATCAGTAGAAGATGTTATTGGTCTGTGTCTGACTATGGGGCATTTCTCCAGTTCCACCCCCACACTCTCTACCAGCTACAGAGTAACTATCTATGGAGCTATCACAGCAAAACCAGTGGTGAGAGGAGAGTGGTAATGGATTTCCACCTGTGGAACTCTTATGTTACACTGGTGACTTATGGTACACTGACTTATGGTACACTGGTGTACGGAGGAGAGCCCTAACATGTGAGGAAGGTTCAAGTTTGTGTTCACACAGTTAACTGAGGTGGACTCTTGATGGATATAGGTCTACTTTATTTTATTTCCAAATACAGATTTTCTCTCCTTCACTAGCTGGCATCTTCGGTTAATTCAGTTCAGTCCTCTGATGTTGTTCAGGAGATTTATCGATCACTAGGGAAATCAGGTGTGAAAATAAGGCTGCTTGTTCTTTTTTGTGACATCATGTCCAAGAATATGGCTAAGGAGAGCTACAGATTGTTGCAGATTCATGTCTACTGAGGCTGCATTATTCTTACATAAATGAAGAGTGGGAATTAAAGTTTAGTTTTTAAAAACACAGTGACCAAAAGGCCCAAACATCCTCTCCAAACCATTATTAATAAAGCTTCTTGATATACAGTAGACCTCAGGGAACTGAAATGGGAATCACAATGACTGAAGCACAGATGGAGGAAAACTCAACTTATGTCCAACTAGAAACAATATAGTGAACATCTATAAGATGACAATATGTACAGTGAAAAAAATGTCTTCTCTGCACATATTGCCTCTGAGAATTCACATCCAGCTGAACTATTCAGGCCTAAGTCAGGCATCCTCCCCCTGAATCAAATTCTAGAGCTGTCAGCAGCTTCCTGTGATGCTTCTAACAATCACTTCACGGATAAAATCTCTTGGATAAGAGATACTATCATTGTAGCAGAAGTTTGACAACAGGGTATCCAGTGACTCTGTGAGTAAAATTACACTGGATCAGTTTCAGCTGGTGAGTACTACTGATGTGGACAAGCTGCCAGGGCAAGTAGGAAAGACAACTTGTCCTCTCAATCTCTGCCCTTCTTGAGCACTTAGATCTCAGTTACAGTATACTATTAGCACACCTCTCAGGGAGGGAAGCTTTCCATCTTGTTTAAAAGAAGCAGTGGTGTGACCACTTCTAACAAAGCCCTCCCTGGATCCCCTGGACCTTAATAACTATAGATCACTTTCAAACCTTCCTCTTCTGGGCAAGGTGATTGAGAGGGTACTTGGCTTTCAACTCTAGGGAGTCTTGGATAATAATTCTTATACCTATTTCAAACTGGCTTCAGAGCAAGATACAGAGTTGAGACCAGTGTTGAGACAGAATTGATTACCATAGTGGATGATCTTCACCTGAGCACTGATGGGAGAAGTGTGTCCCTGCTGGTGCTTTTGGACCTCTCAGTGGTGTACAATGCTATTGACCATGGAATCCTTGTGGGGCGCCTAAGGGGTTTCGGAATTGAAGGTACTGTGCTTCAGTGGTCCTAATCTTATCTTCCAGGCAGGTTCCAGATGGTGCTACTTGGTGATAGCTGCTCCTCAAAAAGAAGCTGTTATGTGGTATACCACAAGATCCTATTCTATCCCCAATGTGTTTTAACATCTACATTAAACCACTGGGAGAAATCATCTGGAGGCATGGGACAGGATGCTATCAGTATGCTGACGACACCCAAATACCTTCAGTAATAGTATCAGCTAAGGATAGTGTGTCTCCTCTGAATGAATGGTTAGAGGAAGTAATGGGCTGGATGAAGAAAAACAAACTGAAACTGAATCCAGGCAAGACGGAAGTGCTTACTGTCAAGGGTCTTCACCCGGGGTTGAAAGTGTTTCAACCAGTTCTGGATGGAATCACACTCCCCTTAAAAGATGGCTTCTTGGGGATACTCTTGGATTTGTCACTCCAAATGACAGCCTAGATAGATGAGGTGGCCAGGAGTGCTTACTATCAGCCTTGAATGATACCTTCCTAGAACTAGAGGACCTAAAGATGGTAGAGCATGTGCTGGTAACCTCAAGTCTGGATTACTGCAAGGCACTGTACATTGGGCAAGCTGTGTACCAGGTTTGGAAACTTCAATCAATTCAAGATGTGGCAGCCAGATTGGTTACTGGTACATCTAGGAGTGACCATATTACACCAATATTAAAATTACCCCACTGACTGCCAATTAGTTTCCTGGCAAAATATAAAGTGTTGGTCATTGCCTTTAAAGCCCTACATAGTTTGGGTCCAGGTTACATACAGGATCACCTTCTCCCTTATAATCCACCCTGTACACTCAGCTCCTCTTGGAGACATCTAGTTCAGCTAGCCAAAACTAGGCTGACTGTTACCCAGAGGACATTTTCTTCAGCCATCCCCAGACTGTGGAATGACCTGCCAGTAGAGATTTGTCAGCTCAAGATGCTGTCTGAGTTTAAATCAGCAGTTTCAAATTATTTATTGATAGGTGTATATGGTTTTATATGTGTTATGTTATTTGTTGTTGTTCACTGCCTTTATCCACAGGGAGAGGAAGGAACGAAATCATCATCATCATCATCATCATCATCATCATCATCATCATCATCCACATCATTGAGCAACAACTTCTTCATCTAGCTTGAAATCTCTAGGGTGCCCACACCCAGCCATTGATTAGCCATGGGGGGGCACCTTCAATCTGAGGCAGTACAGCCAGTAGTAGTGGAAGCCCAGCAGAGGAAGACTGACAGAGATTTCCACTCCATCAGCACCTAACAGGATTTAGTCTAATGATAGGTCTGTCTCAAAATGGATGCTGCAACTTCTCATTTCCATCTCTTGCATGTCTAGGACAGATAATAGCAACTATAGTGAGGAATGGCAGAACAGGAAGAATCCAGGGATCAACAGAAAGCTTCTTTTGGTGTCCAGCAATGCCTGGAGATGTGTTTTGATTGATTAAATGGATGGATTAAATTGGATCAAAATTTATAAATTCATTTTAGGAAATAATCTCCTCTTTTGAAGAAGGAGTCTAAGTAATCATAACCATGATTTGGTTATCTATCTATCTATCTATCTATCTATCATTAATGTACATTCTGGCTTTTAGTATCTCACTTCCTAGCATGGCTGAGAAATAATATTAAGCAGTTTAAAAGCAATAATACTGACCCACTGTGGGAGTGTTGCTCAAAATGTTGTTGTGGAAATATTGGAGGGGAAGTAATGATAAAGCTTGCCTTGCAATAGTAGTTAGGACCTTGAAGCCTCAAAGTCTGAAGCTCTTTTTGTTGCCATTGAAAAGATTTGTGTTTCTGGAAGCCATCAGCAAAACAAGTTGATCACCTCGGCGACCTCCTATTGATAAGTTCTATTTTTGTTCCTCAGATGTATTTCGATAGTGTGTACAATTGCAGGCCAACAAGGAAGAGTCAATACTAATTGATTAAGGAGACCATATGTCCTTCTTGGGTTCAATGAGGGTATAGATTACTGATTTATGAGCACAAAGTAGGGGGAAGCAAGCCATATATCTTTCAACAGAAATGTAATTTGCAAGGGCATACAAAACAGTCTGGTCTGAAATTGCCTCTATTAGGAGTACAGTAAGTTACTGACAGGAGAAAGTGATTACTTACAAGTTGTTTAACTGGGTTGCTAGTATAGTTGCTTAACTGGGTTTAGTGTGTCCGAATACACAAAACGCACAGATGGCAAGTGAGAGATGGATAAAAATGAGTCCCTTCTGGAGAGGGGAAATGGGGTTGGAGCATGTAGCAAAACTGGGTTTTTGAGCAAGTCTTCCTTCTGCACCCAGACTCACAAAATTCTGGCAAAGCGTGTATGTCGCTAAAAAATGGCACTAAAAAAATTATCCCTCTTAGCAGAAGGGTAGGGGCAAGGAGGGAAGAGTTCCTTTCTTAATTTGTTACATTTTTGTCTTGTCCACTGGTGGCAAATGGCTTTGATGTTAGTGGGAAGTGAATCTACTCCTGGTGCTGAACTTCTTTTGGGGATAGGGGTCAACAGCTTGGAAAGGTGATTTAAAGTCTGGATAAAAATCTGGAGTAGATTCCCTGCTCCACTGACGTCAGAACCATCAACCACTGCTGTGAGGGTATTTCTCCAGGGAGCTGGCTATGGTGTTCATGGCTCTCCTCCTCTCCACCTTGGCCTTATAACAACCATGTGAGGGAAATCAGACTAAGAGAGAGTGAGTTACCCAGCAAATTTCATGAGCATGAGGATTAGAACTCAGTGGGATTAGAATTCAGATTTTTCAGGTCCCAGCCCAACACTCTAACCACAACACTGCATTAACTCTGCTTATGTTGATTGTGGGAAACAAGTTGTACTCACTTAGCCAAATGGGGATGTGACCTGTGGCTCTTTTTTCTGCTGGCATTGGCTTCTATGATGAAAGAAAAGATATATAAATATATTAAACAAAAAAAGCCTATTCTAATAAATAAACAAATGAAACAAACAAAATACCACTTATCAGGATGGGAGTGGTATAGAGACTCTTTGCTCAAAGCCATCTTTATTTACAATGCAATCCATAATTCAGACATCTGTTTTGCCCCAACACACAATGATTTTGCTATCACAGAATCTAGAGAAAAGTCTGACAATATCCAATGATCACCAGACTCCTCTGGTGCCACTAAAGTTTCATTAAAATTGTGCACTGAAAGACAAAGCAAATGCCCACAAACAAATAGATGGTGAAATCTAAAGAAAAATATGACAACACGGAATATTGTGATAGCTTACAGTTCATAGCTATTGAACATGTCAGTCAATACAAGCTATCCATTTAAAGATTACCTTGTGAATAATAATATATGACATTTAATGTAAAGGAAATCTGTTAACTATAGAAGAGTTCTACCATGACAAAGGTGATTATTTTTAAGACACTAGCGCAGGGTTGGGCAACTGGAAAGAGGCACCACTTGGCCCTGCATCCCCCTGCAAGCTGCCCTGGTGCATCTAAGGTGACCAGAAATGATGTTGTACCACTTCTGGTTTCATTTTCAGCCAATTTTCAACCTATTGAGGGAGTAGGTTTGGGAATATGAAGGAGTTTGTAGGCAACCCTGTTGCACTTTGCAGTGGTTTTGACTTGCTTTAGGCAAGGTTTTAGAGGTGAAAAATAGCTCTATTTTTTTTAAAAAAATGGTCTAGGGCTTTGTGGGGTTTCTTTTTGTTGTTCAAATCTTTTTATTCAAAATTCACAAATCAAAATTCAAGCAGGTTCAAAATTCAAAATTCAAAATCCAAAATCCAAAATTTACATTCTAATTCTCATCACAAATATCTTCAGCCTCATCATATACAACAAACACATTCAGAAGTTAACCACAAACTCACCAAAAATCTCAAAATTTTCCAGAAAGCTGTACATAATGTTCCTAATAAACATACATCCAACTCTGTGGTTCTTCAACTTCCTATATTCCGTAAAACATACATAAAATATACATCCACATATATGATTATCACTCCTATTCTTTCCTAAATATCTCTTCATCGGTAGACTTTATTACCCAAACCACTTTAATCTTCTATCTTTTCTGCTTTGTGGGGTTTCACAGGCTGCAAATTGTGTCCCCCCAGGCCTCATGCAATCCATGGACCCCACTTTGCCTATCCCTACCCTAGAGAAATCATTCATCAGGGTCATCTTTTCATTAACTCGTAGTGATGACAGTGACTACAGCCCAATGTAGGGGAGGCAAACAAACCAACCAACAAAAATCTGCCCTCCTTTTTGGCCCTCACTGCTTCCATCAAGTAGATAAGTTGATTCCTTGGCTGACTCCTCAAAATCCATTAAGATTAACCCTCATGCAGGAGAGACATGTGTAGTAGAATCCACACATAATCAGACCAATAGTGTAAGCCTTTTGTTACCTAAAGAATCCCCATGTTACCAAATTTCAGCCCTCTGCCAGTACTATTTTATATTTTTGTACAGCAAGAAAACATACCAGACCCCTCCTCCCCAAAAAATGTATTAACTTGGACCATTGGAGTATTTATTTGTAATCTCCCATCTCTCAACTGTCGAAAGTTTAAAAATGTTAATTAAACACTGTCATTCTGCAAAGCTCTGTGTGTGCATAGTTGCATTTCAAGCGTAAAAATAATACTGAAAAACTTTTAGCCTTAAACTGAGGCAGAGAGAGAGAAAGAGAGTAGTCACATTTTAAGGTTAGGAAAAAACTATTGGAAAACATTTAGTTTTCAAATAAGAGAGAGAGAGAGAAAGCATGAGAAAGAGAGAGGGAGTTATAAACACATACATAAATATTTGAAACAACTGAACAACATTATTTTTAGAGAGAATCTGGATGTTAGAAGGATTCCATAAAACTGAGATTTTTATCATTACTTTATTTACTACTTTATTTAATTCATTTGTAAGCTGCCTTTCTCCCAGACTACGACCCAAGGTGGTTCCCAAAGAGAATCAATTTAAAAAATTTAACAGTAAAATTTAAAAAAAAAACAATTAAAAATCACCACGTCGAACAGTATAAAGTGATTTAAAAGACACGCAAAGGATAACAAAAACAAACACACATCTCAGTAGGAAGACTTCCCGTTTACACATTAAAAGCTTGCCTAAACAAAAAGATCTCCACCTGTCAGTGAAAGAAGTGCAGAGAAGGGACCAACCTAGCCTCCCACAGGAAGGAGTTCCAGAGGGCGGGAGCAGCCACTGAGAAGGCTCTCTCTCATGTCTTCTCCAAGTGACTGTGTGATGATGGCAGGACTGAGAGAAAGCCCTCTCCTGTAGATCTAAAACTCTGGCAGATTTATATGAGGAAATACAACCAGTCATACAGTCTGGACCTAAGCCACATAGGAGAGAGCTAGTGTTTGTGTAATGTTTTGGGCACTGGAGTACAGACCCTGGAGGCCAGGGTTCAGTTCCCTGCTTGGCCATGGAAACTCACTGGATGGCCTTGGGCATGTCACATACTCCCAGCCCAAGAAAACTCTGTGATAGTTTTGCCTTGGGGTCCCCATAAGTCGGGACAACTACAACAGCAGCAACAACAACAACATCATACAGGTCTCTATAGATCATGATCAGCACTTTGAATTGTGCCTGGAGATAAACCGGTAGCCAGTGATGCTGTCTTAATAAGGGAGTTAAATGCTCCCTGTAACTGACCCCAGTCAGTATTCTGGCTGTACCATTTTGGATCAGCTGAAGCTTTCAAATAGTTTCCAAAGGCAGCCCCACATAGGTTACATTGCAGTAGTCTAAATGGACTGTAACCAAGGCCTGTGTCACCATCGCCAGATCTGACATCTCAAGGAATGGGCACAGCTAGCACACTAGTTTTAGCTATGCAAATTACCCTCCTGGCCACTGCAGAAACCTGGGCATCCAGACTCAGAGTTGAGTCCAGGAGAACATCCAAGCTGTGAGCCTGAGATTTCAGGTGGAGTCCATACTCCCTGATCTGCTTTTCAAATGACCAGAAATACTTCCGTCTTGTCTGGATTAAATTTCAATTTGTTTGCCCTCATTTGCTCCATTAGTGACAGCAAAAATGACAGTACTTCTATAAATAAAGAATCAAGGACTTGGACTTCCGCCTTTCTCAGTGATGTCAGTTGGAATGGGAGTGTTAATCAGCATCCAGTGCCAGAGAACTCCCAAGATCTCAGCATGGAATTTAAAGGATGGTGTTGGAGGCAAGAGTGGTATGGTGGTCCTGCCATATCTGCAAGCTCAGGACCCATGAATTTAATCCACTGCAGACTCAAATGTACACCAAACTGTACAGTTGAATGTGCAGCTGGAAGCATGCTAGCCACCCGCTCCTGCCTTTTAGACAGCAGGATTACTTTGCAAAGCAAAAGCAGGCATCTGCCACTATTTGGGGGCTTACTGTATAAGTCTTGCCTCACGAGGCTTCACAGTCTCTCTGCAAATCTTGCAAATCTTGAAGAGAGACTATGAAAGCAAGGTGAGGCCTATACAGTAAACCACACTGTTTAAAATGGCATAGGGTAGTGATGGTGGTAGGCCTTGAATGCCAGGCATGCAACATTGTTTGGGCTCCTCCACTTCCAGAGAGCCCAGCTGGCCCAAAGAACGTGACATGCCTGGCAGCCAAGGCTTGCCACCACCTCTGCTGCTGCTCTTTGCCACTTATAATAGGGGCTAACAAGCCTTACCTCAAGTTCACAGTCTCTCTGCAAGCCTTGCAAGGCTGACTTGAGCATATGCAATTTTGGAAATCTGCAAGGGGTCCTGAAACGAATCCCTCACAGATACCAAGGGCCTACTGTATTGTCCTCTAGATTAAGACCATGAGGCGTCAATGTACTGAGCCTGCAAACTCAAACGTTCTCCCTTTTTTAATTCAATACGATTTTTCATTATGGTTCAATATGATTGCATGACAGAATTTCTGTACTGGAAATACATATTGGCAAGGCTGTGTCCTTCAGAATTAAACTGCCTTGTGACAGGGTGTTCCAACCTTTTTTTTTTTTAGTGCTGATTGCTGATGTGTGGTTCTGGTATACCATGTGAAAACAAGGGTGTTTTTTGCAATCTTTTGCGTGTTGTATTTGGGGTGCTGGCCCTCAGCCATATACATAACACTGATGGAATTACAAGCCATATTTTGTTTAATGTAATAGATTTTACCAGCACTGCTGTTTTTAAGTGTCATTTCACCCAGATATGAACAAATGATGCAACACTTGGATGCACAGCTATGTGATCCAGGATTTTCACTTGGTACTTTGTTTTCAGCTCTCACCAGGAACTTCTTCAAAGTAGGTGGCTGACAGAAATCAACAACAGGAGGTTTATTAATAGCTTCAGAATTAGCTATCAAGAGGTAGCTTTCTATGATAGCCAAGTAGTAATTTGGTGATGATGGCTGGGAATCAACCACAATAGGCACACAACTGGACCAATTTTTTTACTGCCTCTTTTAGGTGGAGGAACAATTCTCTAGTGAGTACAGAAGCCTGGTGGATGTTAACAATCAATGGGAAGACATTGCCCATTTCTGCACTAGCCTGTTATAGTGCTATTATTCCACTTTCAACATCCTACGGAATCCTGGGGTTTACAGTTTAGGGAGGGGCCCCTCCCTAACTGCAAATCCCAGGATTCCATAGGATGCTGAAAGTGGAATAATAGCACTACAACAGGCTGGTGCAGAAATAGTCATGGGTAACCTCTTTGAAGCAGGTGTTCTTTAAGTTCCTGGATTCTTTGTTGGTAAATAGATAGTATTGTGGTTGTATATATATCCAATCCTGCATTCCAGGATATAAATGGCTTGCATCCTGTTCTGTATTTACAATGACATAAGCCAGACCTATAACATCATAAATACTGGAATTCACATTTACAGTAATTGAATCAGTGCAAAAACTGAAAGTGCCTTCGGAAACCTACCTTAGAAACCAAGTAGCATGATCAACAGAGGGAATTCTGTGGTGCCTGGGAGCAAGGCAGTGAGTATGCCTCCACCACACTCAAAATCAGGACTGATGGGATCGCAGAAAACACCTAGATTTCATTTTTCCCCAGTCTCTCTGTTGATTCCATTACACTAAATTTTACTTTACAAATTTCTCAAGGCAAGGATCTATCTTTTGTTATTACTCTGAGTATGTCACTGACAGTCATTAATTAACATTCCAGAAATTGTTTTGATCTTATTATTCTACTGTAACAGATGGGCTGGAACTGGGTAGTAGACCTTAGCTTAAGGTTCAGACTTTAGCATTAGAAGGGAATGCTCAGAACCACCTATAATCCAGAAGAAATTTTTAAAGATGAAAATGGACATTACGTTGGAGTAAGAGTAAAATTCCCAGAATTAATAATATTACTGGGTGGGATATATGCCCCATTAGAAAATAAGAATAAGAAAATATTCTTAATATTTTTAATAATTCTATTTATTTATTTAATATTTATTTAATTTATTTAATTATTTAATTTATTTAATAATTCTATTCAATATGAATCATCAAATAGATAAAGTTTACAATAAACACAAAGATACAATATTATACATGGTGACAGCAGCCAGAATAACATTTGCAAAACATTGGAAAAGAGACAAAATACGTGAATTGGGAGAATGGTTGAATAAAATCAGAGAATTGGTAACTTATGATGCTTTAACACAATTAACAAGAAGAGGAAAGAATGATAATAAAATAAGAGAAATGGAAACAGTGAAAAAAATTATAGATACAGTAGAGTCTCGATTATCCGACATAAACGGGCAGGCTAATAGTCGGATAGTCGAAAATGTCGGATAATCCGGAGGGTCAAAGAAATCACCTTGAAATCACCTGTTGCCATGCTTTGGCCCTTGTTTTGGGGCCTGGAGGTACTCGCCCTGCTCGCTGCCGCCGCTACCTCGCTCGGGGCCGTGTTTTGGGGCGAGGCTTCACTCGTCCTTCTCTCCTTGCCCGTCACGGCCGCCATGTTTGGGGGCGTGTCTGGGGGCGCGGAAATGCCTAAAGCCATGCCCCCAAGCAGCCGCGACGTCGGATAATCCAGAATGTCGGATGACCGAATGTCGGATAATCGAGACTCTACTGTAGTAATTAGACAAGACTATGTCAAGGAGAGGAAGAAGAATGTAAAGATAAGTAAAGACAAAAGTTTAGCAAAATAGATTAAACAAATCAAAAAGATATCAATATTCTGGCACGTACATTTAGGAGATAAAAGAAAAAGAAATCTCAGATAGCCAACCAAGAACAAATAGGAAGTTAATTGGAGAAGAAAAGAATTGGAATAGGATTAGAGTAATAACTTTAAAATATATTTGGCTGATATTAGACACTATATAATAAGATAAAAATAAGAATTTTGAAATATTAATAAACATATGACAAAAATGGTATAGGAAATAAATGTAAAAAAGGAAAGTAAGAACTTAGGAATGTATAGATTTAATGATTTATACAGAGATATGTTACTTTACATTATACAAAAGAGTATTTTATTTATTGTAAACATTAATGTCTTATGAACTTATGCTTGTAAGGATGGAAAATTTTTAATTAAAAAAAAGAAGAAGAAGAAGAACCACCTAGCAGCTCATTGCAGCATGTCCTGAAAATAGGTGAAAAGCAGACAGCATGGATATATAGTCACTAGTGGGGGTTCAGGATGGGGAAATATCTCTTCACAGCAATATTTCACTATTTCTAGTATTTGTGTAAATTCATATGGGAGTGACTGACTTTGTGGTAGAGCATTAGCCTTGTATGCAGGTTTTAGGTTCCATCTTTAGTATCTTCAATTAAAAAGAACAGATTAGCTGCACATGATGCAAAAGACCCAAAGCTTGGGAATGTTACTGTTTTAGAACATAACTCCCAGCCAGCACAGAGCATGGGGAACAAGCAAGATGAACTCCAACTCTTAATACAACAAAATAAATATCGTTTAATAGGTATCACTGAAACCCGGTGGGATGAATCTCATGATTGGAACGTAGGAATAGGGGGGTATAGCCTATTTTGCAGAAATAGATCAAACAAGAAAGGAAGAAGAATAGCCTTATATGTCAAGGATGTTTTCAACTATGAAGAGATCCAGGGCTTAAATCTGGGAAGCCAAGGCCCTTTTCGCACGGCATTTTTGAAGCGAAAGGGCCCCTTGAGTGTCGCGTAAATGTGAGGAGTGGTCTGCATGATGCACTCACATTTACGTGATGCTCAAGGGCCTGACGCGGACTGCGCATGCACCTTTTCATTTTCAGCTCAAAGCATTGTGCATTGCTCCGGGGCTTTGCATACACTTACCTGCCGTGCGAAGCCTCCTGAGTCTCACTGGTTGTGCTTCCTGGCCCAGTGCAGCCTCTAACTCCCAGGCTGCACTGCGGAAGGAAGGGGCGGGGCGCTCACGTGAGGAGGAAGGAGCTGCGGAGCCAAAGGAGCAGGGATGCAGCAGCATTCCTCCCAAGCCTTCTTGCACGAGAACCGCAACACAGCAGTGCGAAAAGGTAAGGTGCGAAAAGGGCCCAAGTCAAGAACATCTGGGTGAGAATTAAGGGTGCAAGAAACAATAGGGATGTGATTATGGGGGCTTGCTACAGGCCTCTGGGCCAACCTCAGGACTTGGATGAGGCCTTCCTGGAGCAGATGACCACACATTCAAAAAGGAGAGATGCCATGTTAATGGGAGATTTCAATTATCCTGATATTTGTTGGCAGTCAAATTCTGCCAAGACAGCAAGGTCCAACAGGTTCCTTGCTTGCCTTGCAGACAATTTCATGGTCCACAAGGTGGAAGAGGTGACAAGGGAATCGGCTGTTTTAGATCTGATCCTGACCAACAGGGATGACCTAGTTGATGAGGTGGAGGTGGGGGGATCCTTAGGAGGGAGTGACCATGCTCTTTTGGAGTTTGTCAGTCACTGGGAAGGAGAAGCCAAGTGTAGCCAGACACACATTCTAAACTTTAAGAAAGCTGATTTCTCTAAACTTAGGGACTTACTTGCTGAAATCCCGTGGTCAAGAAAACTAAAAGAGAAAAGAGTTCATGATGGATGGGAGTTTCTTAAAAGTGAGATACTGAGGGCACAATTGAAAACTATGCCAATAAGGAGGAAAAATGACAGGTCTCTAAAGAAACTAGAATGGTTGATGAAAGAACTCTCAGCTGAACTAAATGTTAAAAGAAACATGTAGAGGAAATGGAAGAATGGTGATACCACTAAAGAGGAATTCAAGCAAATAGCCAGGAGATGTAGGGAAAAGGTCAGAAAAGCTAAAGCACAGAATGAACTGAGGCTTGCCAGAGACATCAAAAACAATAGAAAGGGCTTTTTTAGATATGTCCGCAGCAAAAGGAAAAACAAGGAAATGATAGAGTCACCGCGTGGAGAAGATGACCAATTAATAACAGGGGGAAGTGAGAAGGCAGAACTACTCAATACCTTCTTTGCCTCAGTTTTCTCCCAAAAGGATAGAAGTACCCAACCTGGGGCGTGGGGAGCAGGTAAGGAAGCAAGGGAAGTGCAGCACAGAATAAGTAAAGAAATAGTACAAGAATATCTGGCTAAACTAGATGAATTCAAGTATCCAGGGCCAGATGAATTACATCCAAGGATATTAATAGAACTGGTAGAAGTCATTTCAGAACCACTTGCAATAATTTTTCAGAACTCTTGGAGAACAGGAGAAGTCCCAGCAGACTGGAGGAGGGAAAATGTTGTCTCCATCTTCACGAAGGGGGAAAAAAGGACCCAAATAATTATTGCCCGATCAGCCTGACATCACTACCAGGAAAGATCCTAGAGCAGATCATTAAACAGTCAGTTTGTAATTACTTAGAAAGCAATGTCGTAATCACTAAAAACCAGCATGGATTTCTCAAAAATAAGTCATGCCAGACAAATCTTATCTCTTTTTATGATAGGATTACAAGCTTGATAGATGAAGGGAATGCTGTAGACGTAGCCTATCTTGACCTCAGTAAGGCCTTTGATAAAGTTCCCCATGACATTCTTGCAAAGAAACTAGTAAAATGCGGGCTGGACAGGGCTACTGTAAGGTGGATTTGGAATTGGTTAACTGACCAAACCCAAAGGGTGATCACAAATGGCCGCTTTTCATCCTGGAGAGAAGTGACTAGTGGGGTGCCTAAGGGTTCTGTCTTGGGCCCAGTGCTATTCAACATCTTCATCAATGACTTGGATGAAGGAGCGGAGGGCATGCTGATCAAATTTACAGATGATACCAAATTGGGAAGGGTTGCGAATACCCCAGAGGACAGGATCAAAATTCAAAATGACCTGGATAGATTGGAGAGCTGGGCCAAAGCTAACAAAATGAATTTCAACAGAGAGAAATGTAAGGTCCTGCACTTAGGCAGAAAAAATGGAAGGCACAAACATAGGATGGGGGACGCGTGGCTGGATAGCAGTACATATGAAAGGGATCTAGGAGTCTTGGTAGACCACAAGCTGAACATGAGTCAGCAGTGTGACGTGGCAGCCAAGAAAGCCAACGCGATTCTTGGTTGCATCAATAGAAGTATGGTGTCTAGAGTGAGGGAGGTAATGGTACCACTCTATTCTGCATTGGTTAGGCCTCATTTGGAATACTGTGTACAATTCTGGGCACCTCAATTCAAGAAGGATATCGACAAGCTGGAGTGTGTCCAGAGGAGGGTGACCAAAATGGTGAAGGGTCTGGAAGCCATGCCCTATGAAGAACAGCTTAGGGAGCTGGGTATGTTTAGTCTGCAGAAGAAAAGGTTAAGAGGGGACATGATAGCCATGTTTAAATATTTGAAGGGTTGTCATGTTGAGGAGGGAGCAGGCTTGTTCTCTGCCACTCCAAAGACTAGGACAAGGAGCAATGGATTCAAGCTGCAGGAAAGGAAATTCCACTTGAACCTCAGGAAGAACTTCCTGATGTTCAAAGCTGTCCAGCAGTGGAATATGCTGCCTTGGAGTGTGGTTGAGTCTCCTTCTTTGGAGGTTTTTAAGCAGAAGCTGGATGGCCATCTGTTGGAAGTGCTTTGATGTATGTTCCTGCATAGCAGGTTGTTGGACTCTATGGCCCCTGGGATCTCTTCCAACTCTGTGATTCTATGATTCTATGGCCAGTTCTTGCTGAATGACAGTGACATACCGACCCTTAACAGCACCCAGGGCAAGGGGGCTGAGTGAGAGGAGGTGGGCAGGGTGAGTGGTGGGGAGAATGGGAATGGCAAGTGGCAGAAGTCGGTGGGGCAAGTGGCAGCAGGCAGGGAGGGATGAGTGGAGGTGGGCAGGGTGAGCAGCAGTGGGCAGGGGAGGGGGGAGGGGGGTGGAGCAAGCCACGAGTGAAGGGGGGGCAAACAGCAGGAGTGGGCATGGTGAGTGGCAGCAGACAGGGAGAGGCGAGTGGACATGGGTGGGCAGGCAGAAGTGGGTGGGGCGAGGGGCAGCGGGGGTAAGTGAGCAACGGCAGGCAGGGGAGGTGTGAGTGGAGGTGAGCAGGGTGAGTGGCAGGTGGAAGTAGGTGGGGTAAGCAGAGGACATGGGTAGGGTGAATGGTGGCAGACAGGGTGATCAGCAGTGGACAGGGGAGGGGCAAGTGGAGGTGGGTGGGGTGAGTGATGGGCAGAAGTGGGCAGGGTGAATGGTGGGCAGAGGTGGGTGAGGCGAGCGGCGGTGGGGGGCACCCCCCCAACATTGGCACCCAGGCATGTGCCCCAGTTGCCCCAACCTAGATCCGCCTCTGCTGGAAGATCCCCAAACTTGTAGTCCAGAATGGTAATTTTTCCAGGCTTTGGAGAGGCCTCTGTCTGAAAGAGTTGCTACAGAGCCACTGCCAGGCAGAATACACATTACTAGTCTTGATGCCAGCCAGGCTGACTTCCAATAAGGCAACTGGATTCTAACTAAAGCCTAAGTAGATTCATCCTGGTATTAGCGCTACCTTCTCCATTTTAACTCCTTCTCTCCTTGCTCATTTTGATCACTCTTCTCATGCAGGAAGTGATTTTTGCAAGACTAGAGGTTCCTCTTTGTGTGGAGGCTCTCCAAGCAATTCAGAGAGTTTATTTCCCTGTGTTCTGGATGGGATAGACAGCCTCCAGAAAGGCAGTGAGTCTGGTGGCTTCCCTGCCTGTGGTATGCTTAATCTGAACTCTAAGAGAACTATTCAAGTTTCTCAACACTACTCCCAAATTAGGTTTGGCATTTTAGCTACCTCCTTTGAATTTCATACTAAAATCCAGAATGGATTCACCACTCTGCTGACATGGAAGCCGTCAGAATACAGAGGAGGGTCTTCTCTTTCAAAAGTCACTTTCCAGTAAGAATAAGAATGAAAACGCACAAGGAGGGAGTGAAGATATCTGAATCCACCCTCTCATTTTATTCAATAGTGACTAAGGCCACCCTGTCTGTCTGTCCGTGTATCACACACACACACACACACACACACACACACAGAGAGAGAGAGAGAGAGAGAGAGAGAGAGAGAGAGAGAGAACAACTTTACAAGATGAATTACAAGATAACAAATCTCAGTGAACTTGATACTAAAAGCAGAAATGAAGTGAAATGATTCGGCTATTTCAGGCAGTAGTGTAAGATCCATAAAAATGATGTGTAGGTAAATAAGCACAATCCAAGGATGGGAACCATTCTGAAACCAAACAATGCAAGCTGTTTTGCTGGTCTGGTGCCCTAGGCAATAGCCACAGATAATTTACAATCATGCTTTTCTATTTGGAATTTGAATATCTTATACTACATCATTAAAAAAGATGTATGTTAGCTAGATTACTTTTCCCCAGGCAGTAAAAATATTTATTTCCTATTCAGGTGATTACCCCTCCTTTCAATTATTCAAATATTGTCTGAAAGCTTTTCATGACATATAGGCCATTTCCATACCGGGCTTCTGAAATGGTGCAGAGCGACCTCTCACGGAGGTCTTCTGCACCGTAGAGTGGACTGGCGTGGACTACCTTTTGTAGTTCCACACCAGAATCCACTCAGGAGCGGCCGGAACTAGCCGCGCTGCGTTTTTTTAAAAACCTCTTTTTCGAAGTTTTTAAAAAGCACGGAGCGTGCAGCCCCGCGCCGCTCCGTCGCCCGGCTCCGAAGTGGATTTGCAGGCGTGCGCAAGTGCATGCCTGCAGATCTGCCGGGGTCAGGCTTCCAGCTGGTGAGCTTCTCCGGTTGGTGGAGAGCCTCCACCAACTGGAAGCCGCCATTTGGGACGCCGGAGGACTGTGGAGCAGCGAGCTCGCGCTGCTCCGCGTAGCGACGGACTTACTCAGCTGCCGGTAAGCTCCGTTTTGGGCGTTTTCGCCCGTCCCCCCCCCCCACATGTGGAAAGGGCCATAGAAAGCCTTTCATTAGTAATCATGTATTGAAGAATAGTGATGAATTTTTTGCTCTCTGTCCTCTTGAGCTTGTAAATGAGGGTTGTTTTACGGAGTAGACAAATGATAAGGGAGAACTGAGGCAGGCAATACTTCCTTGTTTGTCTTTTCTCACAATGCTGCAGCGTCTCTGCTTTGTGTGCTATAAACTCATTCCTTTTACCCATCATTGTGCGGAGAGCTGCTATGGTACAGCTGTAAGTACATTGCACTAGCACTGGAGAGATTCAAGGTTCAAAGCCACCAGCCACCTCAATCATAAATTTCATGGGGTTACCTCGGATCAGGAATTCAGTATACCACAGACCAAACTACCTCACACTTCAATTGTGAGGCTAAAATTGGGTGGTCCCTATATAATTTAAGGCTCCCAAATAAAATTTATGAATTACTGATCATCCTAAATAGGGGACAGGGTAAACTGCAAAATGGGGATCAAAGGAAGACACACACACGCTCGTGCGCGCAAAGTGGCACTTCATATACCAGTTGTAAACTGAATGGTAGTAATGTGAAGTACAGCTCGCTTATACCACTGTCTTGGGCCAGCGTGGAGAGAATGCTGTAGGATCTGAGCTACTAAGCTTTTGTTTCCTTTCTCTTGGTTTTGAAATGCAGTCTTTTATTTCTTGTGCAAATTGTGAAATCCTTTCAGCGGGGATTGAATGAAAAAAAATATCTGGGTGGAGACATTTCTGCAGGACGTAACCCTTAGGTAAACACAGTGCCACACGACCAACATGGAAGCAGAACTCAAACAGAAGAAATTCAGACCTCCTTTGGTGATATCACCTAGTGATCATTTCAAGGAGGGAGAAGCACTGCAGAATTGGGTTGGTTCTGTTCAGGGTGCAGAACTCTTGCAAAAGTCAAAAAACACAAATAACCCCCCCCCACCCAAGTGAGCATTCCCCCTCCCATTTCCTTCCAGGGCTCCCCCCCCTCCCATTCACTTGTGTTTTGCCTGTATACACTGCCTTCCTTCTAGACACCCAGGCAATAGATAAGCAAATGAGACAGGGCAGCCACATGCCCAGAGAAGGAGAGTGCACATGCCTTCCCCCCACCCATTAACTTTCATTTCGATGGGCCAGTGCCTTCACCTTTGCCCAGGTGCCTGGGTGATAGGCAAGTGAATGGGAGGGGCAGTGACGCAAACAGAAAAGGCACACGTGCACTTCTATGCACACGGGGCTGCCCACTGCCATTCGCTTGCCTTTTGCTCAGGTCCGTGAAAGGAAGACATGTGCACTGAAGCAAAAGGCAGGGAAATGGGGGAAAGGCAGTTGAGCACCTCATGAATAATCTAGTTCATGAAGGTCAAACTCATGAATGAGGGAGTACTGTAATAGTAAGAGTATTTTGGTCTGGAGATTTTGCCTCCTTGCACACAGGGTGTAGCTACAAGAGGGTCACTCCCAAATGAATTTTTCCTTAGATTCCCAAATTTCTAGCATTGCCATAACTTAAAACTTTAGTTGAACATTTAGAAATACAATCTATGCATTCAAAGAAAACACGGCAGGCAAAGTTAAAAAGGGAATGTGAACGCAGCAAATATAGGCATTCTAGGTGATTGTGATTTTCCATGTCCCTCTCTCTGCAATGACAGAAATTTGGAGACTGAAGGAAAATTTCATTGGAGGCAGAATTCTTTCTTGGGGGCAATGCCATCATTCCCACCACCACCATTGGTGCTAGACTACTGCATACACAGCTGTTTTATTTATACTTGAGCTGGAGCTAGGAAGCTGTATTGCTTGCCTGTTGTGGTTGCTTTGGTTCTCCATGAAGTCAGAGGTCTTATAAGGTAGGCTGAAATGGATGGAAGGCTGTGTAGTGGAGGAAAAACTACAATGCAGCTGTAAGCAGCCTTAGGTAGTTTAGGCACAGAAGAGTTTAAAGAGCAGAAGAGTAAATAAGAGTTAACTCACAAACAATGAGCAACATTTTTATAGTCCTGACCAGATCATGGAGACTTCAAGAGGGATGGTTGAAGGCAGATGTGGTCTGGACAGGAGAGATTGGATTAAGAAAAACAAGTAGTTGGACAACAACCAGGGAAGGAGCATGGGAAACATTGCTGAAAACTGGGCAGCCAGACTATAAATACAGATGGAAAGTGCTCTCTCTTCAGATCGTTCCAGCCATGTTTGTTTGTTGTTTTTGTTTTTTAACTTTACAATTGTCTTTCCTCATCTATGGAATCTTACAGGGGAGCAATATAAAATTTGAAACCATCCTATTTTTTTCCACTTCCTTTTCTATCTCGTACCTCAGAAAATTCATAAGGAGGAAATGTCAGAATATCTTTGGACTGGATGTGCTAGGAGCTGTCTGTGCATGTGGACACTGCCTGAAACATATTACAAACTTATCCAAGGGTATTTCTGCTCTACATAGCGATATCAGTCTGATATCATTTTAAGTGCCTACAGAATCTTGGAATTTGTAATTTGGTGAGGTACTTTGAATTCTTCTTTACATTGCTCTAGGTCACTCTTCTGAACTCATTTTCCACCAGAGTTCTCTGAAGGAAAAGTCCAACTACTTCACCTTACTACATATCCCAGGATTTCTCAGGATGTAACTAAGAATATGAGTGATATTGAAGTGCTATAATTGTGTAATGTAGATTCACTCGAAGTCATTTAAATCTATCAGGTTCCACTATATTAGTTCAACTAAATTGTTTGTCCTGTGTTTCTCCTTGGGGCACTCTTCCGGCACCACTGGAATTAAATGAGTTCAGCTTAAATAAAGGTACAGTGAGAAAGTCACATAATACTTTAAAATGTGTTACCTTGTTTGCGTTTCACATTCTCTTCACTTTCCGCTTTCTTTACCTTTCCAAGCCACTCTGTCTGCAGATTAGAACGTGATCTTCCACTTCACTTTCAGCCTGTTATTGTGGAACTTCTATCTCAAGGCAAATTGTTTGTGACTATGATAGAATATCCTAAAGATTTTGAGAAAACTATAAGATATAAGAGATGTTTTTTCCTTAAAAAAGAATGAAGGTGATCTGACAACAATAGGTTTTGATATTTAAAACTAATACTATTAAATGAGAAGCAGATTTAGAAGATGTATTCTGTTTGTTTTAAAATTTTATTTTTATATAGATGATTATTATTTTTCAATGATTGATCATTAATTTAAAGTCATCTAGAATAAGTTAACAACTAAACTTATTAGAGTTAGAGAAATTAAGTAAGTAAATAATTAAAATGATAAGTGACAGCAACAATTAATAATTAATTAATAATTATGGGATAAAATGTATTACTTAATAGGTGTAAATGTTAAGTAATATGAGCTATCTGAAACAAGGGTGGGAATCGGAGGTTCCAGCTCCAGCTGCAGCAATGGCAGACATGACATAGTGAGCTCTGCTAAGACGTGAGTTTTGCGGATGTTGAGGTTGAAAGGAGAATCATAGAATCATAGAGTTGGAAGAGACCTCGGGGGCCACCCAGTCCAACCCTCTGCTATGCAGGAGCACACATCAAAGCATTCCCAACAGATGGCCATCCAGCCTCTGCCTAAAAACCCCTGTCAAGCTAGGGGACTCCCCAATCCATAGGTGGTCCAAAGAGCCAGGATTTCAGCCTGCATCTTGCCCATTCAGCAATGGAATGGTCAAAGCAGGCTGCAAGGCTCTGGAGAAGACGCAAACCTCGGAGAAGACAGGGGAGAAATATTGTCCCCACATGGACACTGCATTATCATTTGACTGGACCTCTTGCAGGTATAAATTTTCGTCCTTAATATTTGATTCTTTGGAACACACAATGAGCCTCTGATTTGCTACAGCACTAACTTTTGCCTATTAGCTTTAAGACTCTCCTGCTTACTTTTAAAGACAACTTTTTTTTCTTTTTTGCTTCAATGTATCACTGGATTTACTCGTGATAACCATATTATGTACTTCTTTTTTTAATATTTTAAATTTTTTAATACTTCAAATTTTATATTCTCTAGTGGTCTATTTTTGACAGCTAAGTATTGGAATTTAAGACTGGAATATTGTGTTTTTTTATTATATTAGGATTTTGCTCTCTTTATTGGAATGGAACTTGGCTCAATTGTCTGGTTGTGATTTTTGAAGCATGGACATTTTGACTGGCAAAATTTTGACTTTGAATTTTGTTGGGAATTTTATTTCATAAAGGTTGGATTCAGTTTTTACTTATTTTTATTCTAATTAATATGAAGACTGGGATTGCCTTTTTTTATGCATTGTGACATTCTCACACTCCTCCTTTTGTGGGTTGTGCACTGTCTGAGAAATTTGGATATTATACTGTCTTATCAATCGTTTTGGAAAGATCTGGTACTGTTAACAGACAGTGAAAAGAATCTAATATGACTTCAACCATGGATTCTCCTACCCAAATTAAAAATGATCTGGATAATTTAAAAGAAATACTAGACAACTTTTTCACATTTTTGGGCAGAGTTTAGGCAATTTACGTTAGCAACAGAACAAAAATTTGACAGGATTGCAGAAAAGCTGTCTTCATTGAAACAGAGTGATGGAGATGATAGTAAAGAACAGCAGCTACATCTGGGGGATCTGACAGCCTTTCAAGAGGAAGAAGATGGAGATGTAACACAAGGGATTATCCCTGACTTGGATTTAACAACGGTGCAAGATGTTGGCCCTGATCTGAAATTAGATCTGGGTTGCTTGCAGAATGGAACAGATGATGTCTCATCATCCTTAATTCTCAAACTACAGGAAAAGAGATTCCACCTGAACCTCAGGAAGAATTTCCTGATGGTCAGAGCTGTCCGGCAGTGGAATATGCTGCCTCAATGGAGTGTGGTGGAGTCTCCCTCTTTGGAGGTTTTTAAACAGAGGCTGACTGGCCATCTGTTGGAAGTGCTTTGATTTGTGTTTCTGCATAGCAGGGAGTTGGACTGGATGGCCCCTGTGGTCTCTTGCAACTCTATGATTCTATGATTCAAGTCACAAGTTCAAGGTTTAGCTGGAAAGATGACAGCATCTGATGAAATTTTTGACAGCTGACAGATTTTGAAGCAGGAAGTTCTTTGGTGGGAAGAAGATTTCTTGGGAGGAGGAGATGGAATTAAGTTCAGGATGGATTTATTTATAATCAGAGGTTTTGCTGTTCGTCTGATAATTTCTCAAATTTGGATTTTTAATTACAAGAATCCAAGGCACTGTTTAATGTTGGTTCAGTTAGAAACTAATTTTCTGAGGTTGTGTAAACAGGATTATGCTATCATAAAAGGAAGTCAGAAAGGTTAATAACATGTGGTCTGCCAGACAAAACAGTGGTTGATTTTTTTGGTTCAGGTATATGCTTTGAAATTTAAAGGCAATGTTCTAATGACTATTTGACCTATGACCTATGATACTATTTAATTTTGAAGGAAGATTTAAACATGAAATAAGATATCCAAGGTGATTCTTTTTTTGATTGTTTAGTATTAATTAACCAAGTAACTATGATTACTAGATTAGGTTTTATAGGCTAATAGTACTAAGGTAAAGTATTAAGAAATGTAACTATTATAGCTAAGGAGATGAACATGTTATTATAATTTTATATCATTAGAATATTTTAATGCACAATTATAATCTTTAAATAATTACGTTAGAAGTGATATTTAGATTGTAAGTAATATTAATTACTATTTTAATTGATTTCAGATTTAACAGCTAATTTTAAATGATATATTATTCTGGAGTAGAAGGATTAAGATTACTATTATGTTATTATTTGCTATTATGTTATTATTTGCTGGGGCAGAAACCTACTTTTTAATTAGGTGTTGTTTATTTTAATTCCTAGTTTCTGTTTTTGTGGTTGGATTTATACTTAGGTTGTGTTATTGTTTTACTGTAGTAGGTTTGTTGTATATTTTAATTCTAATTTTCTTTCCTTTGTATATTTTTTGTTTCTGTGTGTTTGTTTGTTATTCTTTTTTTATCTTAATAAAACAAAAAATATTAAAAAGGGGTAGGAACCAATTTTAGTTATGTTTTGTTAGTATTTGTTTTAGATATGTGTAGACGTCTGTTAATGTTTGTATGGATGTATTTTTTGTTGTTGTTCAGTTTGTTGTTTGCTATGTTTGGATTGTGTTGTTTTTCTTACTTACTAACATTTAAAAACAAATATAAGATGTATTCATGCAGAATACAAAAGATCTTTTTGCATTTTTTTGCATTTTTAAAGATATTGGGAGAATCCAATATCACAGTTCTGAACATGTAACCTGGAGATAACACACTTGTGACTGTTACGTATTTATGGTGGGATTCATTGGAAGACTGCAAGACTGGAGATTGCTCACAAAAGGGTGTGGAAACAGCATCCAGCTGCTTCCTGAGCAACAGGGGAATGAACTTCCATCAACTTCAGCAGCAGGGCAATTCCGAGAGAATTTGCAGGAGAATTGTCTCAGCAACTCTGCCTTGCTGCCGGGACTTGTAAAAACGAGAAATGCTGAATGGGTTATTTGAGGCTTTGGGGGAATTCAGCTAGTCCTTTTTTGCTTGCTCTGTGCATATACGTGTGTGTTTAGCTTCACAAAGGGGAAAAGATGAAGAAAAGAAGGTGAAGAAATTTTTGCCAAAGGCATGAAGGGGGAAAAAATGTTTGGTGTCCTGTTCTCATGCTGGAGACAAGCTTGAGAATCCTTGGCAGGCTTTTGGAATCTGCTCTGTCAGTTGAATCTTCCCTGATATCTTTTTCACAGAGACAAGACTCTAAGAAATCTAGATGCCTAGTCTCCTCCACAGATTTTTGGGAGAGACAGGAAGTCTTTGAAAGTAAGTGTCACAGCCTATCTCAAACACATTCCTCCTCCAGTTCTACAACTTCTGAAGACCTCTTCCTACAGATGTCTGGCTCTACTATTGAACAGAGGGAGGCAACTGCCTCAAATGGGAAATGAAGCACGGCATCAGAAACAACCTTCTAACTGTTTCTCCTAAATTGTGCAGCTGTCCTTCTCCGTGGAAGAACCAACCTATGTATGTCATACAGCTGAAGTGGAGGACCCTAAGCTAGCTTGATGCCTCAATTGCGACATAAGATGCTATTATATCATGAGCAGTTCTGCTGGCTTCTGTAGTGTATGAAACAAAATGTCTTGGATTGTCCCTGCTCCCATAGAATACTCTATCCTTTCTTGCTTCCAGCTCAAATTCTTGGAAATGCCTCCCAGAACAGTTTTGTGATGCTCCTGATCTTATTTCTTTCAAATTCACCTCAAAGTTTTCATGAATGCTGTGGGACAATCTGACTTTGATGTCATGCCAGTGTTTCTGTAGAGCAAAGGCATCTTTGCAGTCACCACTGGAATAAGTAGGACAACAGAAGGGAGGGTGGCCCCTATGCTAGGGCTGTCAGGATAAAGCAGGAAGGTGGTATACACCTGCTCTGCCTCAGCATCCTAGTCTTCCATAGCAGATCAACTGACTCCCTGCTCACCTCAGGCTTCAGTGCAAGTTTAGTGGATTGCCATGGGATAGATAGGAATTTTTAACCCAGTATGCCTCCTTGATAAGCAACGTGATATTATGGTTTGAGGATTGGACTACAGCTCTGGAGATGAGGGTTCAATTCCTCACTTGGCCATGGAAACCCACTGGTGACCTTGGGCACCTCACACATGCAGTTCCAGAAACCTCATGATAGGTTCACCTTAGGACTGCCATAAGTCAGAAATGACATGAAGGCACACAACAACAACAACACCTTAGTACATTAAACAAAAAGCAGGGGGATTTTTTGCCTGTTCTCTATGGATGCTCTTCATGGGCAAATCAGTGGCGTGTCACTAGTCAACAGGCAGTTACATTAGCCAGCTGTAAACACAGAATGGACAAGCAGACTTGGTGAACTGCTAAGGGGTGCCATTCTCCAGGAGGATTCCTTGGGTTAAGTGATTCAGGGGTTGACCTGTAGTGAACCACCCCTGTTAAACCTCATGGCTTCAGGAGCATGTTATGGCAGGCTCGTCTTCCCATGAAGTTCAGCCAGCCAGTGTCATGCTGTAACGATACAGACAGATATCAGGGCTGGGTGTTTTCACTCAAACATAGGCAAAGGAAGCATTCAGGAACTTCTATATTGCCTCTGTCCAAACTGTCCTTTCGAAACAGGAAACAAACAACAAACAGTGTTTGTTGGTTTAAAATTTAAGAGTTAAATAAAATTGTCCTGGCCTTGTTGTCCTGTCTCTTATTACAGGGTTGGGGGGGCACATCCTCTGCATTCTGATACATGTAACTAAATCAACTGCGTATTATTTCCACGTCTCTAATTCCTTTGCTTTGCTTTGTTATTTTCCCGTTGGATTATATACTACACTCCTCTTGCACTCTGTAATGACAGTACATATTTACACATTATTGCTGTCATCGTCAACGTCAGCATCAACATCACCACCACCATCAAATAACTCCACAGATATAAAGCTACATTAAAGTCTCTTGTAATATGTCTTCTCAAGGAAAGCAATTCCATATTTATGACTCATAGTACAACACTGAAAACCGCCTTGAGTAGTGGTGATGCAGAAATTTGAAATATGTAGAAGGCAGTTTGGCGTGGTCAAAACTGAACCCTATGGCTTACCAAAGATGGATTTAACAATTTCAGAATCAAAGTTCAGCTTTTAAAGCTCAAGCATTTAATCAGGCTGCAATTTTGTTGTTATCACCATTTTAATATTCAGCTAGACAGAATCATAACACAGCCAGAGAGGCTGTTATTTAAGTACTGAAAAAAATCGAAGTTAAAAGATTAAACACATTACCCAAGGTGACTGCTTTTATTGAGGCTCCAAAGAGAAGCAGGTCAACTTTTGGGGGTTTTCGTCTAAAAATTAATTGGCAGATATTATTCATGCATTTGAAATGCACATTTAATTTTATCCCTCGTATGCTTGAAAGAGATTATTACATCTTTTTTTTTTGAAGCAAAGAGAGAATAGCTCAGAATATATCTATGTTAGCTTAGCAAATAGTGTTTTGACCAAAGCACAGCCCATCTGTCACATGAACATGTACTGTGCATTATTTTTGTAGAAGGGTACATTTCATCTCCTTTAAATATTTACAAAGCATCATCTCAGCCAATCTTATCTCCTCTCTGAGCATCACAAACACACCACTAAAGATGAAGATCAGAAAAAAACCTAGACAAGGAATATATGGTCCTCCCATATGTTGTTAGACTGTAGTTCCCATCATGCTTCACCAGTGGCTATGCTGACTAGGTTGTTGGGAGCTGCAGACCCAAAATTTCTGTAGAATCACATGTTTACCACCTATGGTCTAGACACTAAAAAAAAAAATCATTGACATTGAAGTACCAATCTCTCATAAACGTAGGATCACACTTCTCGGGGTAGAACTTGTTCAGTGCATTGCCAAAAAAAATCTGAATATTCAGCGAATGTTGGTTGGGGACAAATATAAGGCTTTGCTGAATATGTAGATCTACTGAAAATCAGACTGAACAAATTGTTGAAAGTCCAGGGAAAGATCACAAATCTGCCAACTGAAGAAGTACAGAAATGATTCACCATTTCTGTAGACCACCATATAGATCACACCAGGTCACAGATGGAAGAAGAGGTAGGTAGGCAGGTAAGTAGGTGAGCAGTACCCAGAAGCATCTGGAGGAGAAAGAGGAGGAGAAGACAGAACCAAAGGGGGCTGTTCTGCATGTTGCATGGCATATTTTGACTGGGATTTTGTTGATGGCATTCGCACAGTAACTCGAGTTTACAGCTATAGACAATAAACTCTAGAAAGTAAGAGAGCAACTTTATTTTAATTCTGGCTGCCTCCTGGCTCCAGAACATTATCATCACTACATCTTTCAACAGTAAACAGCCATGGCAACATCCCTGGGGTTTGGAAGCTGCCTTTAGGGGAGAAGAGTGATGAGGAGCCACACATGTGAAACACTACACTCTGCAGACTCTGATGTAGACTTTGTGGTTTTGTCTTCTATATCTTCTGCTTCCGTTACCATCTTATTATTCATACGTAAAGACTTCCAGGGACGGGAAGTTCATCGTCTCCCATGGCATTTTCTATTGCACGAGATTTAAGATAATCAGAAGTAACTTTTTAAAAATGACATTTTAAAAAATGTGTGTGCTTCAAAATAGTAAAGAAAAGGTACCCATACACTGCAGAATCTGGGGAATATACTTAAGTCACCAGAAGCCATTTATTTTATTCCATTTTTTCGCTTCACTAGCTCCATTATACATAGTGACCACATCTATGTTACTATTATTTATTGGTTTCACAATTTTACAGGTATTACAGACTGCCCTCTATTATGGACTGTTCTTTAGAGGATCTCTAACGTCCTTTAAAAGATATTACAGATTGGAATTTGGACCAGCTATTATTTGAATTATATCCAAGAATTCAGAAATCAGTGGTGTATGTGCAAGTTCCAAGCAGCATCCTTTTTTGTAATTGTGCCATCAATGATCCTATCTATGGTGATTTCATTCATATTGTTGGTCAGTGTGGCAAGGCCTGCTTTTTCACCACGCAGACTGTTATGGCAGCTTCTCTGATCTGCTAAAGTGCCTTGTCACTTCATACAGCTCTGCCTTTCCCTTTAAAACACATGTTTTGTGTAAAAAGGGTAAAGCCTTTCAGTTGTTATTTAGAATTTGTTACTGCCCTGGCTGGTCCGAGTTTTGGGGATATTAAAAGATATCCTTTTGATATCACAATTCGGCTTCACTTCTCTATTCCCCTCCATGTGCTTGCGAGGCCACCGGACAAGCACGCATACAAGCTCGGCCATTAATCGCCGTAATATTCCCGGACAATACAGGCAGGCCAGAAAATAGCTGACTCACTGCTTTAGGAGACCTCCAGGCAAGTACTCTAATTAGGTATGCATGCAACCTACAAAAGAGCCTCTGCCCTGCGCTGGCAGCTTGATGGGTAAACTATACAATACCCAAGTACTCTGCGTTTGCATACTGGCTACTCTATTGAGAACCTCTGCGATAACTCAATCATTCAGATTCTGACCTTTCGGAGGCTTTGTCTCCAACTCCAAATCGATTGTTTTCCCCCAAGTACGGCATAGCCTGCAGTCACATTCTCCTTATAAAAACCCTTGATTCCGAGACCTTCCTGGGATCGCTCCCGAGTTTCATCCCACCTTGCTGCCGCTTTGCTTGGCAAGCCTCCCCTCAGCTCCACGTGCTGAGTTACATCGCACCCCAGCCTCGCTCTCCATTTTTCCGGGCTTCAGGACAGGTGAAGTATCACCCAAACCAGCAACCCCTCTAAAAATCCCTCTATACCACTCCAACCTTTATTTCTTTAGTTATCTTGTGTGAATGTGTCACATACACTGTTTTGCTTGTGTTTAATAAAACTTCATTTATTGTTTCAACTTCTGTGTGCTCCTTGACTCAACCCGACCCCGTAGACATAGGGTTCAAGATCTCGCTACGTTACCCTGCCTCCCGTAACACTAAGCAGTGCTCTGAGCTAATTTTCCCCACCTTTAGTTGAGCCCATTTTGGTGTCCCTCCCGGGACCCCCAGTACACAGAGTAACAAATTAATTAATTATCTATAGTAGCATGGTACTGTTTGATTATAACTACTGAGAATCAGTCAGCTCAGCCAAAATTTATAAAAATATACTATAATCTTTATTAAAACAAGAACCAGAATAAAGTATTGGTTTTCATATGTATGTCCAAGCTCAAACAAATCTTCAGAAGAGTGTTTAGACAGTTTCTTATATCTTTACATCAGCATAAAGGCACAGGTCTCTCACACACAACCCCCTGGCTATCCTTTTGCAAAGGCTCAGTTCCCAAATCTAGGTCACATTCTCTGACCAGATTCAAAAGTGGGTTCATTTCTCTTCTGCCTCTCTCTCTAGAAAACATACTCCTCTCACTCAACAACCCTTGACTGACTAAAAAAACTCTCTGGCTGAAGGACTGACTTTTAGCCCTGCTTCTGGAAGTCAGACTCCAAACCAATTCAGTGCACCTGCCATATATCCATTTCCACTCAGGCCTCCAATCCCTTCTTCACACTAGTGGGTTGGGTTTCTCTCTTGAGTGGCTATTCTGGTTGCCTGGCAAGCTGTTGCTGGGTCTTCGCTGCACCGAGGATAGCCACTCCTCCAAGGTCCATCACAGTCAGTCCATTGGGAATTGTTTCCAGAGCTCCAGTCATAGAGCACATATATCACAGATTGTCCTATGGTTGGATGAGACTTCCAAGCTACACAGCAACCATGAAAGTGAATTACCATGGTGCAGGTCAGACTTCTTGTTGTTGTGTGCCTCCAAGTTGTTTCCAACTTATGGCAACCCTAAGGTGAATCTATCACGAGGTTTTCTCAGGCTGAGAGTGTGACGTGCCCCAGGTCACCCAGTTGGTTTCCATTGCTGAGCAGGCAATCGAACCCTGGTCTCTATGGTTGTAATCCAATGTTCAAACCATGCCAGCTCTCAAGCATCAGACTTATTCCACTGTAATTCATGAGCAGGATGCCAGCCTTCTTGTGCTGCTAAAAGTTCCTGTGTGGGCAGATGGAAAAATCCTGAAGTACTTACATTTTCAAATACATACTTAAAAGTATTGTGGTGTGGTAACTTTTTTATATTAAAAAGTGTAAATTGGCCCTTTTCACACACTTCATTTTAAGAGTTATAAGGGGGTTCCCTCACCTCACCCCAAATAATTTCATTTTAAAGGAAGAACTTGGGGAAAAATCCAGTCATTTAGTACTTTGAAAATACCAGTCTGTTCCCAATTGCTTTGATACAAACCCATTTTCTCGTTTTAGATACTTCTTTTAAAAGTCAACTTCACTAAATCTAGTTTGAAATACACACTCAGTTACCATGGCAACTGCATGTATTTCTTTGAAGGCTTTCAATTTTCAGCAGAGGACAAAGAAAATTCATATTTCCAGCCAGGAAATAATTCAGTCCTGAGTACTGTAACTATACAATAAAATTCTCACAAATCAGATGCCTTTCTAGAATTCCTTGGGCCCATTAACATTAAATCAGGATACAGCTGAACCATTTGCTTTCTCCCTACAGTTCTGAGCCCATGTAAAACAAAGTCTAAGATTGTGGCACCCGGTGGCTTCCGTGTCAGTGGCATGATGCATTTGTTAATCTGAAATTTACAGAAGCTATCCAAGCTGCTGAACTTATTTTGGGATAGGTTCTTTATAGTTCAAACTAAAACCCATAGCAGATTCACCACCCACTGACAGCGAAGCCACCAGCAATCCCTGCTCTAAGACTTCAGAGATTAAGATTCAAATTCTTGTTCATTTATGAGCCAGTTAATGACTCTAGGAAGTCATTACATTTCAGAGGCCCTTTCTGCATGTGGGAGGGGAAACGCCCGAAAACAGACCTCACCGGCTTTGTTTTCCGGCCGGCTGAGTCCGTCTCCACGAGGAGCAGTGCGAGTTCTCTGCTCCACAGTCCTCCAGTGTCCCAAATGGTGGCTTCCGGTTGGTGGAGGCTCTCCACCAACCGGAGAAGCTCGCCAGCCGAAAGCCCGCCACCAGAAGATCGGCAGGCACGCACTTGCACGCGCCTGCAAATCTGCTCCAGAGCAGGGCAACGGAGTGGCACGGGACTGCGGTTTTTAAGAGGTTTTTAAAAAACACGCCATGCGACCAGTTCCGGTCACTCCGGAGTGGACTGAGGTATGGAACTACAGAAAGTAGTCCACCCCAGTCCACTCTATGGTGCAGAAGACCTCCGTTGGAGGTCGCTCTGCACTGTTTTACTAGCCCGGTGTAGAAATGGCCAGAGTTTAGCCCACAATGTTAAGAATATTCATACAAAAGTATGCTCACTCATAACAATGGGATTAACTCCTTGCTAAATGTGCTTACTACTATGGACACAGTCCCATGAATGTCTATTGAGAAATTTTGACTGGAAGACATTTATGGCAAGCAAGACACAAAAAGTGGTTTTATGATTTAGGGTGGACATATGAAGTCCCTATTTGATCTAAATGTACAATTGCAAGGAAGAGACCAACTCCTAATCGCTCTCCACACAAGCATGGCAGCATTTCAAGGCAATGACAACACTGGACCACAGAACTGGAAAATGGACCTTGGAGAATATTCCAAAACTGCTGGTACAGAACCCAAAATCCACAGCTGAATATACCCAGGAATACCAAAACCTACTGAAAAGTTTCCAGGTTCAGTTCCTGGACCTAAAATCAAAGAAAAATGAGTTGAACCTGTTCTCAGTTCCATTTGACAGAATGGTGTCAGAGGCTCCCAGAAAGTTCCACAAGGAACTCATCATTTTGCAACACAAGTAGGAGCTGAGGCAGTGGGTCAACTTAGTTATTACTGGAATTCTACAAATTATACATAGCTGTGGATGAATATTGATGGCTGAGGGGCATAGGTACAGAAAACCATCTCACTCTTTGTAACCACCTACTGCTAAGAGCAGTTTTTCCTCAAAGCTCAATATGGCAAAGAGTCCTTACTATTCAAGAATCACTGACATAAACCTTGAAAGCCAGTGGCAAGTTGAGTTGCATCAGTCCCACAGAGAGATTCATCCAGGAGAAGAAACCACAGCCATGTCATTAGGTTTTACAGTATTACGTGAACAGCTTCTAGCCCCACAGCTGTTCTCCACCTACAGTCCATTCAGAACTACCACCGAGTTCACTTTGGCTTACTCCTTGACAAGTAGGGGCAATACATTAAACTCAAAACTGCAAAGCAAATTCATTAAGGCACAAGTAAGAATTAGCATGTGGGTTTTGCCCTATAACCTCTGTTTAGTTTTGTTACCTCTCACTTATGTGGGATTTGATGGATAAGAGCTCTGTAGGAGCTGACCAAAGGTCTATCTAGTCCAACTTCCTGTTTTTGAAAGTAGCCACTCAAATGTCCCATAAGAAGCTCAGAAGAGCTATCTCCCACAGTTGCCCTTCGATAACAATAATGCTCTGAACAAAGAGCTAACATAGAGCCGTCACAGCTACTAACCACTGATAACATAAAGATACTTTTAAAAAAATAATAAAATAAAAACACTACACCTCCCCTTTCAAAGCTCTATCTGCCAGATATACTAAAATCCCAAAGCTTCCTTAAATAAAAAGGTCTTCAGCTGCTGGTAGAAAGATGGCTGGCACAAGCACACACAAAGTGAGGTTGTGTGAAGTGTCACATCTCATTATAGTCAACAGACACAATAGGCATGTACCTGTACTGCCACAGGCATGTGCATGTTGTGGCCACTAACTACAATGGGACACAATGCTCACATTTTTTTGTTTTACATGGGGGTTCCTGGAATGGAATGCCCACATATAGGATGGGCATACTGTAGGGGGTGAGGTGCCTGTGGCCTTCAGATTGTATTGCTCTAAAACTCCCATAATCCCTGAACTCTGACCATGCTGCCTGGAGCAGATAGGAACCAGATTCCAACAATATCTGGAGGGCCATGACTTCACTGCCCTTGCTCTACAGCTTAGACAAAAGGCGAGTTAACACAGAGAGGCGAACTGGTTAGTTCTAACTAAAGTAAATCCATTGAATCAAATCTTATGTCATGATTCAGCATTTAAGTAAATTCTGCTGATTCAGTGAGACTACTCTATTTAAGACTAGCAATAAGATTCAGGGCAGAAAGTTCTCTCAAGAAATGCAGCCATCCTTCAACATCTCTTCTATAACAAGTGAACAAACAACAGAGGAGAAGGGAGGGAATCTGTAAATCTATACATCTAAAAGGGGGCAACTCATACGCTTAGGCTGGTGTGTTTATATCTCACCTCCAAATATTTAAGACTGATGCTTTGCCATCGTAAGTGAGGTAGGGTGAGCAAGAAAAGATGTATACCTGCAGCACATTTTCAACTTGAGAAGTTTGCATCACAAGCTATGTCAATAGACACTGTCTTCCAAAGAATTAGGTACAAATCATTGCGAGCTGCTATATTAATATTGTGCCTAACCCTAACTCATGTTTTGTATAAGGAAAACTACACAGCAGGCATTACATATTTATTTTGATCTTCATAATCAGATAGATATTAAGATCAAAAATGATTCCCCTGAGAAAATCAATCTAATTAGATTACAGATATCACCATCTGTTCCAAATAATTCATAAACTCTGAAAGGTAACATTTGTGAAGCAGCCTCTTCATTACAACATTTTCAGCTGTATCTGTTGCACAAGAGATATTTAATATTTCCTTTCATTATCAATTATATATATATATATGGGATAGCCTTCATGCTAACGCTATTCCAATGATTACAATTATAGTTGCTTCATTTTCAGTTGGACCAGACTGATTCCTACTTCAACATTCTACCTTCAAAGCCCACCTCCCATATATCCCTGCCAGAAATTCCAACATATTTAGGCCCATATTTTTTGCATGTCCAGCTGTACGACCCTCCAGAATCCCAAGGTCTCCTGTTTACTCAAGAAAGAAGGTTCTTTCTATCTGCCTCAGAGAGAACACCTGCATGCAGGAATGGGAGGTGGTAACATTGCCCCTCAAACAAGGATTCTGTCCATCCAATGAAATTTCCCTTCAGTCCCCAAATTTCTACCATAGCAGAGGGTGAGACTTTTCAAATCATTGGCCGTGTTTGCATTCTTTCAGTATCTTTGTACATTTTCTTTGGGTGCCTAAACTGTATTTTTAAATGTTCATCTGAAGTTTTAAGTAACTAAATTACTAGAAATTTGAGTACTAAAGGAAAATTGGGGTCAGAATTCTTTTTGTCTCAAACCCACAGCTACTCCCCTCTACACCTTTACCTGCCATACTTCCTTCAAAGTCCTCCTTGAAAGTTGCCTCTTTTAGGAAGCAGAGCCCCTAATTCACATATTTTTCTCGAGTCAAATCTATAACTTAACCTGAGTCTATATAAAAATGAAGATAGCCACTTTCATTAGTACCAACCAAAATTCCATAGTAGTGTGCAGCTTTTTGAGTGCTACAGAACTCTTCATCAGGCTAGGAGATTTTAAAAACTTGAGGGAGGGGGAAGCATAGAAGTCCAAAAATTTAGGGACTCATATTTAGTCATGGGCTCTGTGTTCAAACTCAGTCTGAAGATGGAGATTGCAGGCTTGATGAGTGATTGGTACAGGGGGCAGGTATCACATGACATCCAGAAATGTCTGCGGGGATACAAACAAAATGATGGCTCCTCATTTCTGGAAACAGAAGGCTGGTAGCATCTCAGACATCTGTCTCTTGTCTTACACACAGTTTCTTAGGCAGCATAAAGGAGAAATACAAAGCAATGGCATAGTTCTTATATAAAAGAAGGTAGAGTTTAAATGTTAAGCGGTAGACTAGTTAAAAGAGTCAGCTGAAGCCAACTGGGAACCTCTCTGCAGAACCTAATTAGGAGTATTCAAATCAACTCCTTCTTTACTTTTGCTTGCACATTCTTCTCCCCTCTTGTCTTCCTTCTTCAACTTGCACCTTCTGTTCTGGCAAGTACCATGCATGTTGATGGCATTAATGAAATCAATAAGACAGGAAAGATAGTAGCACCCCAAGAGACCATATGCTCTGTATGCAGGGATCCCAAGTTTAGGACTCAGGTGAAAGGATCTTCGGTGGTTGATCAAGGGAAAACATTGATCTGATGCACTGGGGCCTCTTATAAGCCACAATATCAAAAACTAGACTAGCTAGACCAGTGGTGGATTTAATTCAAGTCAGTTCCTTATGCTTGTAGAGTGTCAATCCATGGCCATGAAAAAGTTACCTGTAAGCTTTCCTGGGATGCATGTTGGGAGGAAGATGAAAAATAAATAAACAAACAAACAAACAAACAAAATCCAAAATGCTCAACTAGGAAAAAAACAGTTAAAAACAGTTAATCGAAAGATAAAAACAAATGCATCTTTTGCATGTACCTTTTTAGCAACAGCATGAACAGATCAATCACAGGGAGAGTTGTTATTAAAAACAGAAGCAAACAGCAACTAACAGGGTCCAGATATGGCAATGCGATGGAAATGCAGCTTGTTGGGATGCCAACCTGCAGAAATAGTTACAAACAAGCCAGTGTCATCCAGACATAATTAGCAATTGCCACACAGATTGGTGAATTCCATCATGACATATAATCCTTCCATCAGATTCAATGCTCTTCACTTCATTTTCCACAATATGAAAAAATGAGCATAACCAACGTTGTGTTCTTGAGTCCTAGCTCTAAGCTAATAGATGATCAGTGCCTGATATCAACCATGACAATACCACAGTGTTCCTTTCTTGTCTGCAGTTATTAAAATCTGCAGTTCTGGATGCCCAAAGACCGTTCCAGCACTGTTCCAAAGTACTGTAATGCTTAGGTCTAAGGCACATGTAAGGATTCCATCAGATCACTCTTTTTCATTTTTTTATGACTATATTGTTGATTAGAAAGATACCATTAGTCACAGCACAGCATGAAATCTTATAAATGCCACAAAAGGAGAAAATGAAATAAAAATCAGCTAATTGGTTTAGCAATAATATCATAACATCATAAAAAAATTAATAGGAAAAGATGCTGTACTTAAGTTATAAGAAGGTTTTTTAAAGTATAGATCAGTTCATGAAATTACAAGCACATTTTCAGTCAGAGGCACTTTTTTTAACTACACTTGATTCTTCACTTTTAAAAGATTAAGACTGTTTATATAGTGGCTGGCATCCTTTTAATCAATAAGAATTTCATACACTAGACTTAGAATATCATAAGTGCTTCATATTCTTATTTGCAATTGTTGCACTACTGTTATGACCACAAATTACCCTGAAACCCACCTTAAAAGCCAGTCAGCCATCCTGAACTATGGATATCTGGGCTGCTGATAAGCAGGGTGCTGCAGAGTGATGCAACCACCTCCCTCCTACCAAAAAGTGACAATGCAATAAAGAGTTGCGACAGAACTCTGCAGGAGTCTGTTACCAGCAGCCACAAGCAAAGTTTGTAACAGTTTAGCAAGTTACGGGTTGCTGTTTTGCAGTCCAAGTTTGTAGTAAATCCAGAGTAACAGTCTAGCAGCAAAGTCCATACGCAAGGCGAGGGTCAAGATTTACAGGAACACAAGCAAGGGTTCTGAACATGAGGCATACTGCTTCCATTGATAATATTAGTTGTCTGCAAGGGCTTCTTTCCCTCCCTTTCCCTATTTTTATAGCCTGAAAATCTCCCCCACCTGTTTGCCTAATTAATACATCCTTACTATATAAACGCCCCAAGACTCCCAGGCTCTGCCTTTTTCACCTACACTGGCTGCGGTATGTATTGTCCCGTTTATGTCTCCATGTTGTGACTATTGGGAAGGGTCCTGTCTGAGTTCTGGGATGGGAGCATGACAGCTGACTTGCTTTTAGGGTGAGTTTCAGGGGTTGGATGGGGAGATATAAAGCATAGCCACAACATCAAGGTGACATGTTTGGTGCAGAATCTCAGCCAGGTTTTTTTAAGGCTTTGGATTAAAATCATTTGGTAGTCCCAAACAGAGTAGATCTACCAAACCAGTGGAATGTATGTAAGTGCTGATTTACCCAAGCATCTGTAGGTTCAATAGATCTCTTCTTTTTGAGACACATTTCACTTCAATTTTTCCTTTCATTTATTAATTAATGAAAATAACTCTACCCTATCTTTTCACTCTCTCGGCATCTTCAGAGCATTTTGAATAGACCATCCAGCAAAAACATCACAAATAAAACTGTGTCAACAGTGGAACATTCTAACCTAGAAAACCAAAAATGTTACCAATGCCTTGAGATCATAATTTGGGCAGGAAGCAAATGACCTATTTCAAATGTTCATTTACCAAGCTCAGGAAAATATAATTTTAAGTTGGTAAGGAAACTTCATGTGGTAAGTGCACATCAACTATAGATAGATACAGAGTTTTGAAACTGGTTCTGTCTTCTGAAAACAGCAGCATCCTGAAGGTAATCTTAAAGTACGGACATATTGATGCAGGCTAATGCACTAGAAAGAAATTGATAAAACTTTTGAGTTTTTTCCTCGCCAATATCTCCAGCCTTATATTCAGAATATAAAATTTTGAGAACTCAACACCAACATTCATTCTTGATCTCGTGTATCATTCTGATCTTGCATCCTGCAACAGTTGCCGCCATTGAATAATCATTACTACTGCTTGCAACTCTGTCAAAATAACAGGCAGATATATGAGCAGATTAATGTGTCTGTCACCAAATATGTATGTTTAATGTGTCCTGAATGATGTGTTGTAGGATTAATTCATGAAAATCAATACACTCTCATTGATTTTACTGCAGGGCCTTCATTGCCTGGATCTAAGTGTATTGTGTTCGAAGATATGCGTTCTGTTATGCTTTCAGAGATGTTACTCATGTGTTCTTCATTTGTCTTTCATTACTAAGATTTTTATTCCTTGTGAAAAGAAATCCTTCTTCATGAAATTATAAAGTACAAGAAGGTTTCTTTTTTTTCTAGTTTTTTTTAAAGTATTAAATCGTTGCCTTCAGACTCCAAAATGGATTTTCTAGGAATATTATTCTAGGCTTTTTCACATCAAGCTTTTGTAGAGGAATAGAAGTCCATGAGTATCAGCAAGCTGGGGAGACTTTTCACATGATGTTGGTGCTCTTCTATTTTCCTCCAGTTGTAATTCCAAATTTCTTGTAAAAAAATTCCATTTGTCAGCCCCAATTATGCCTGTGTTTTTCCTTTTCCTAGTGCAAAATATCTCTTTTGCATGTATCCCAACCGAGGGGTCAGAGAGTCCCAGCTGGACAGGTTCTGGGCATGAGGAACTTCCTGATGGTCAGAGCTGTCCGGCAGTGGAATATGCTGCCTCAGAGTGTGGTAGAGTCTCCTTCTTTGGAGGTTTTTAAGCAGAGGCTGGATGGCCATCTGTTGGGAGTGCTTTGATGTGTGTTCCTGCATAGCAGGAGGCTGGACTAGATGGCCCCTGGGGTCTCTTCCAACTCTATGATTCTATGATTCTATGTGCCACATGCGATTCTCAAAGGAGTGCTCCTGCCCACCATTCTCAATCAGATAGTAAGGTGGAAAAAGACCTTGTCACTCTGACAGTTGTCATCCTCTTTTCACACCCCTCACTTCCTGTACTGTTTTAACACAATTGCATGACCGTGCTCCCCATCAGAGCCAAAAGATTTAAAATACAAGAATAATACATAATAATAATAAATTTGTATTTGTTACCTACCACTCCCCAAGGTTCGAGGTTGGGTACAACATAGATAGAATTAAAAACAAATTATAGCTACAATACACTAAAACACAAAAACATTTAAAATACAAATACCTCATAATTAAAATAAATAAATAAAAATTAAAAGTATAATTAAAAATAGACTAGGTAGGCCTGCTGGAAGAGATAGGTCTCTAGCACTTTTTTGAATTCAGATAGCTGTCAAATATCTTCCAGCAGAAGAGCCCAATCATGCTCCCACATCAAAGATCCAGCACTATCTTCCACTTTTCTTTCCATAAAAACCTGTCTCCCCATCTGACCGTCTGTCCATCTCTGTTTCTCCTGTCCCCACAGATGAGGAAAGGGAATTACACTCTTATGGTTTTTAAATATATATATATATATATTTGAAGTGGGAGCATGATTGTGTAATTGAGATAATGCCATTAAAAACCAGCCTGGGAAATGTTGCTCAGGGAAAAGTAACAAAAAAATATACAGGGCTATCACCGAGTATAAATGAAGTCCGAGGGAAACGTGCAGGCAGAGGCATTAAGAAAGTACTGGGCAAGCACCCAAAATAGCTCCCACTGCAGAACATTTAATGCATGAACAATCTCTATCAATCATGGGACTGAAACTAATGTGTGAAAGGTAAGTTACAAATTCTGGTAGCATGATATTACTATAAACCTTCCTTCTCTAGTCAAAGAAGGGGCTAGTGTGAAACCCGTATATGATGCACATGCGGAGCTGTCTTTACAAAAACAATAAAAGAGCATACATTTGAGACAAATCCACAATTGGTGTGCTTCTTGGTAAATTGGACCTCATTACATTGTTTAACCCTAGTATGGAGAAGGTACCATGGACAGCTCCAAGCCACTTTTAGCTGCACCAAAAAAGGGTTTCCTGACTTTCAAAGCCAGAGTCACTGTTCTCATATACAGTATATCTATCATGAAATTTTAAGCATGCTACTGACTTTCACTTCATATTAATTACCCACTTTTTGTTCATTCAGCTGCTTCAAAAACATTCTCTGCATAATATAGGATGCCCCCTAATAGTTTTAACAGATGCACTAGTCCTATGATACCCATTAACATTTTTCAGTAGAAAAAGATGTCACATTTGATGACAAGTGAAGAATATTTAATTAAACAGCTGGATAGAAAGCCCTAGTGGAGCAGGATTATACACATATTTAAACCAATGACTAACAAGTACATCTGTAGCCACATTGCCGCACATTTGCTTATGAATGTGAATGATGCTTTGAACATGGAAATATAGCTATTATTTCTTAAATGGTAAGTTAATTCATACATCCCTTAATATCTCAGAAAGGTACAAATTTTGAGATGCTGATTATATCCATATGTATTTATATTTATTTGATTATTTGGCTAATTGTATTGGCCAAACCCTACCCCTCAAATTGTGTACTCTTTAGAGAGTCCCAATAAAAGTCAAAAATCAGTTTTCTAAAAACCATATCTATAATATGCTAGAGAAACATTATAGTATTCTCTTTGCTGTCACTTTAAAAAAATCGATTACATGCATGGGCTTTTTAAATCAAAGGCAGAATACAGAAAAGAGCCAGGTTTTACAGTCTTCTTGTCCCTGTGTTCGGCTGTTCATTATCAGATAGTCTGTCTATACCAGCAAGACACTCCATTATGAAGTGCTACAGAGGAACGACATCATTATTGATGGAATAATAGTGCCAGAAGAATAGCAGAAATTTAGGACAGGCATTGAGACCGAGAAACTGCAAGACTGCCAACTATCAATCATAGATGATTCATCGCCATATTGAGTGATCGTTAGAATTATTTTGCTAGGAAGCAAGAGCAGGAGGATGGATGATAGGAGCAAAAGGGCCTTTAAAAACCAGCCATCCACAGGGCTGTAACCTGGTGTGCTTTGAGTTTCTCTCTCTCTCTCTTTCTCTCCTTTTTTTCTGGTCTAGAAACAGCCTGGAAAACATATCATGACAGCTCCCAAAGATCAAGAGCACCAATAGCATCTTTCTTACTGCTCATGATGGAAAACAAGACTGATGGCATCATAACATAAATGACCACTCAGAAGGTATTGGCAGATGCTGGAAGATTTTTGAAATTGCCTCTGGTGCTTATGCCTGCAATGATGATGTCTTTTCTAGAACATTTTCTCACTAGAAATAAGTAGGAATGGATGAATCTGTCTTTTTTCACCTCTATAAAATTTGCTTTCTCTCTTTCCCCACAATCCAAATACACACGAATTTCATCCCAATTCTCTGCATTGATTTGTGAATCTTTTTTAAACATTTGCATGAAAACACACATACATTTTCCATACATATTTTCATATGCATGAACTCTCACGCACATTTTCTCAATACAATCAGACCTCCATATTTGCTAGGGGTAGGGGCATGGGACCCCCATGAAAGTGGGAGAAAAATGATTAGCTCTGGGCCTTCGCAAACCACATTTAACACACAAAAAAGTAGGATCACCATCTTCAATCCACCATGGATTCATTTGAGGCATCAAGGTTTCTTCATAAGGCAAAAGTGGGTGGCTGGTGGGGTTTACTGCCACCTTCACTGATGCCCCACACCATTTTTAATAGGGACTTACAAGTCTCCTTTGCAGTTTCTCAGTCTCAAGAGGCTTGCAGTCCCTATTAAAAATGGCATAGGGAGGCAGCAGAGGGGACTGCAAACAATCCATGAATAATCAAATGCACAAAAATAAAACCTGCAAATGTGGAGGGCTGACTGTACAAACATTTTTTGCAAGCAATTTTGTCTAATATATAGCTTGTTGTGTGCCATTTTATCTAATGTACACAGTTCATTATACACTCTTTTATCAGAAACCTTCATGACAAAATATGGACACTTGGAGAAAAAACTCAAAGAATAACAATCACATACTGATTTGCATAGCAGTTAATGAGGTATGAATTAGGACCATTTGTATTTAATGTGAACCAATCAAATACCATCACCCCATTCCTAGAGTGAAATGATCCTTCTCCTCACTTAAAACTCTATGACAAAATGCAGCTACTACACTTTTTCTTGTACTAGAAGTGAACAGTTTCCAACATATAATATGAAGAAAACTGAAGGAGGATAGACATTTAAATATCTGGAAAACAAAGTAACCATAACAGGATCCACAACAACAATTCAATACAGGACTGGCATGGAAAACCATATAGTTTGTGATATTAAATGAACACATACAGCAGGAACAAGAAATCTATTGAATGATTATATCGAATAAAGCTCTGTCGACACATGAGGCATGACCAACAGGAAAAATCAAAAAAGAAAATGCTTATGTATGTATTCAGTCAAAGAATAATTCTGAAATGAATTGGTTGGAAAAAGATAAGCACAGCTGCAGAGTGTGAGCCAGTGTTGTACAGTGCTTAGGGTACTGGATTGGGACTTGAGAGATCCATGTTCAAGTTCCCCTAAGCCACAAAAATTCATTACGACAATCTTGAGCTAGTCACTATCTCTCACCTTGGTAAAGTGGAAACAGACACTGGACCCAACCCAATAGTTTCAAAGGAAAATATTTTGCATTGTTGATTTCCTAAATAAAAATGTGTGATCATGACCATCAGAAAATTCTCATTTTTGGACTTGTTTATCAGCTCCTAAAATTCCCAGAAAATGGTCAGAAAGCCACCTCCATTCTGAGACAAAGATTCTAGAACATCTTTTAACTCTTTCTCTCTATTAGAAAGATATTGGAGGGGGGGGGGATAAAAAGTTTAAAGAAAACATCAGAGCTCATTATAGATCCTACATGCACAAATCTGAGCAGCAGTGGCTAAATCCAAAGTCAGTAAGCTCAAACATGCCACATTTCTTTTATATAATTCCTTTCAGTTCTTAAGCTTGATTCTCCCTAGGAAACGTTCAAAAGTGATGTGCTAAGAGGTAAAGGTCAGTATGCTCTGTAGTGATGCTACAAAGTTGTTACTGATCTCTCAGTAAAGACAAGGGAATCTGAGTAGGATAGACTAAGGATCCTGATCTTCTCCCGCACCACCACCACCCAAAAAATAAAAGCACCAATTATTGGCAAAATTCTCCTTCAAGCACCCTAGCAACATCAAAAATGGGTAAATAAAAGAAATATCTGCAACTGCACACAGCCACGTCTGTGTAGGACTTTGTTCCTAGACGAGTATAGAATCAAAGAGCTAGAAGAGACTACAAGAGTCATCCAGCTCAACCCTCCTGCCATGCAGGAATGCAAAATCAAAGCAAAGGAAGTCATGACAGAAGTCATGCACCAACTTATATTGGTCCAAGGTGATCCTTCAGTTCATTGACTGAGAATAGCAGAGGACAAAACAGTGTAGAGACCATGCCTTCATGACAGAGCACATGATGAAGGTCCCAAATTCAGTATCCAGCATCTCCAATTCCAATGGATCAAGCAGCACAGAAGTGCAGAATTCTATGGCCTTCTAGATGTTACTGGACTCCATGATGAACCAAATTTCCCAAATGGAGCCTCATCTTAAGTGAATAATCATAAAAGCACTAGAGGGCTCATGACCAAACTCTCCAAGGCCACTGATTTGTCTGTTTGAACTTTCCTCTCAAGCAGCTGCCCATTCCCTTCAGGAAATACCTGTTTCTGTGAAAAAGACTTCCTTTCTCTTTATGCCGACAGCAAAAAGTTAAGATCAGCCTAAAGCTATCCAAGGAGTCTCACAAGTCTCCTTCCTTGAAAGATGATTTGGTGAATTATTCCAAAGGTCCTGATGAGCTTAGTGAGTGAATTGTTTGCTAGTTCTTGTTATCTGAAAAGTAATTTACTATTTTGAACTTCTCTCCCCTTGGTTCTTTGATAAACATCTTGAACTAAGATGTGACTTTCTCATTTAACCTGAGGATTGGCTTCCTCCCTGTGTTTATCCTGTGAACACTATTGGTAAAGGATTTAAGGGAACCTCAGAAAAGTCTGTAGAGTTTATCCTTCTCTTTCAGTGTATAAGCATGATTCATACATGATCAAGACACAAGAATTACTGTAAATGCAAGTGTTGGTAGACTATATCTGAAGAAAAATAAGAATCTGTCTAGCTGTTTGTCCTACTGCACAGAGTTGGAGATGTAAAAATACAAGTGTATCACAGACTCTTCCTACCAACCCCAACCAGCATGGCCAATGGTAAGAGACAGTGGGAGATGTAGTCCAGTGAGAGATGTAGCAAACATCTGCAGGGCAACAAGTTCCCTAATCCTGAAGTAGCATGTGGTGTGGAAGATTCCTCCTAAAGACCCAGAAGAGCTGCTGCCAGACTGCAGCTCAGTCAGTCATGTATCTTGGGATACGGGGTCAAGTAACCTCGCAAGATATGAGACAGTCTCTGATAACCTTTAGCTCAGAAAGGAAAAGAAGACCATTTGCAATTTTAACAAGAGCAGTTTCAGAAGAGCGCCTAATCTAATTCAGACATTCCATATGCAGTTTGTTATTTAAGTAATGATCCAGACACGAGGCATTTCCCAGGGATTAATGACCAATTCAGATGCCTCAGTGACCAAAAGAAACATTAATCTGTAGGAAATATCCTGCTACTTGGTCTTTATTACACTCTAAAGTAGCTACTAAGTAGAGGGACCAATCATCTCAATGCCATGCTTTAATTTCTTGGGAAGATTTGTCCGGGTGAAGCCAAGTATTTGGTTAAAGGAAGCTGATTTAATAGCACCCATAAAGGTTGACATTTTCTTGACAACAAGTCTTAAAAGTGAGACAGTTTCAAAAGTGACACAGTCTACTAGAGTCTAAATGTCTCAAAAGTAGCACAGCTACTAGAGCTTGAGACTGTAGGATTTGGTCTGTAGGATTCATAGTTTGATCTGGAAGTGGGGGACTGAGTGGGAACACCGTCTGAGAGTATATTTGGTTGCCCATGTTGCTTGCAAAGAGAATTACAGCCAAAGGTTCTTGCCCAATTGTAGAAGAAGACAGCAGGCTTTATGCATGCCATCTCCATGGAAAACTGTGAAATATCTTTAACTGGAGCTAGGACTTTTCATATGCAATGCATGTGCATAACTCTCAGAGGAACCAAAGTGTGACAGAGCTCTAGAGCATCTGAATAGTGGCCAATGGATCAGTGCTGGTCCCTGAGCTGATGGCTGCCAGTCATTGGCAAGCTTCCCAGAAAGAAAGACACAATTCTATCGAATGAGAACAAATTTAGTATCAGTCACTGTCACGTTTGAAAAATAATAATTGCCAGTCCAGTACATTAGACAACCTAAGAAGGACTGCTCAAGAAGAACTTGGGTGTGAGTGTATTCTCTACTTTGTATTGCATTAGCATTATCCTGACAACTTGGCATGATGTTCTGGAAGAAGCAACCTGTTAAGCTGCAAGGAATGTTATTCAGACTGTGGACAAGCTGCAGGAGGCAAAGCCAAAGTGTATACATGCTACCTTTTAGAATAAATAGAATTGTTCTCTGTTACTGAAAAAAAAAATACAAATGCCTATCTCATTGCCCTGCCATCACCTGGCAGACGAACCCACAAGGAGACCCCTGAATTGGTCAGTTGAGAGCACTGGTGCAAAATCTGGCCAGATTCTGAATCATCCCCACCCTCTAGGCTGGACAATAGGTCCAGCTATCACCTATTTGATCATAGAGCAGCAGCAAGGAATCTGTGACCTTCCAAACGTTGTTGGTCTCCAGGTCCCTTTGGGACTGCCCATTGGTGAGGGGTGATGGAAGTGGTTGTTCCCCAACATCTTGAGGCAGTGGCGTAGAGATGGGGGGGATGCACCCTGGCCAGAACTTTTTTGGGGGTGCCGCCACTCCTTGCCTACCCTCCTGTGTGCCATTATCGCACCTCCACACGCTGTCGCCCCGCCCCCACACACCCAGCCCCACCAACCCCACCAGCACCCATCCCTCCCCAGCTCACACCAAGCTATGCCACTGTCTTGAGGGCCACAGGTTCCCTACCCCTGCCCTACAGACAACTTTTGTTTTGAATCATGCTAATGAATTTTCCTATCCTGTGCTGTTCTTGTTATATGAAGCCAACTCATTTGTGCCTAGTCAAGTTACCAGGAATTCCCTGAACTATCTTTTCTTTCCACAAAGCTTATATTTCTTTTTTTGTTTTGATCTATCCCAGGTTCAGCTTCTGAGAGGCTGGAGTATTTAAACTCTTCGTTTTGAACCATGTAACTGCCCTGGAGGTTGGGCAGCAGTTGTTCTATCTTTGCCTGGCTACACTAGGGATGAAAAGAATACTTCTAATATTTCATTCCCAGGCTGAAAAGTGAAGACTAATAGACCAGTGAGAATTTTGAGCAATTTTCTCTTGATATTCTTATGCCTCAAAGTGTTGCAATGTAAGTATTATGTAGAGGAATTAATCAGTGCTGTTTTCTGTCTAGGAAACCTATCTTCTGAACCAAGAAATAATGTCTTTTGCACACAAAAAAGATCCCAAATGCTTTTCTTTGCTGAATAATTCCTCTGCAACATTTCATGTCATTTGTGTAAGGGGAAAATACTGCACAGGAATATTGCTTTCTCCTTCTGCAGAGAGAAAACAACCACAAGTATTCATCTTCATTACAGACGATGAAATAGCCAAGCATTTATATCCCTGTTCTACATACTTGTGGGCCTTACCTCTAAGAGTAACCTGGAATCCAACTGGCTTTTAAAAGTGTGGACCTTGAAACAGGGTGGTTTCTTGTTTAGGACTATTCTCTGTTCCTCCATGGCACCCACCCTGTTTCAAGGTCCAGAGTCTCCTATTTTCCAAGTGAACCTTTTATCTCCTTGTGTATGCAGAGTAATCAGTTTGCCTGGTATGCCCACTGAGTTCAAAGCCATGTTCCATCTGCTGGACTTAACCTGTAAGAACCAACGGTTTCAAATTATATGAAATGAGATTCTAATTAAACATTAAAAAGAATTTCCTGATAGTGCAAGATATTTGACTTGGAAGGTTGTTACCCTGATTTCTGGGGGTCCCAGGAGGGACACCTAAATGTGCTCAAACAATGGGGAGGGAATTAGCACAGAGCACAAGTTTGCAATGCGAGAGGCAGGGTAACGTAGCGAGATCTTGAGCCCTATGTCTACGGGGTCAGGCCGAGTCAATGATAAGGCAGAAGTTGAAAATAATAGTAATGGTTTTATTGAAATACAATCAAACACGTGTATGCAATGCACTCACACAAGGAACTATAGAAATAAAGGTAGGAGTTGGATAGAGGGATTTTGAGAGAAGGTTTGGTATGGGAAATACTATACCTGTCCTGAAGCCCGGTAATAGCAAAGAAGCTGGGGAGCGTGGATTCTCAGCACGAGGGGCTGAGGGGAGGCTCGCTGGACAAAGCAACAGCAAGGCAGGATGGAAGCCAAGAGCAATCCGAGGAAGCGCTCCAAGTCAGGGGTTCTTATAGGGAAAATTGTGACCGCAGGCTAGTCCGTACTTGGGGAAAACAATGAGTTTGGGGCTGGAGACAAAGCCTCCGAAAGGTCAGTACTTTAGATGATTGAGTTATGATCAGATTGTCAATAGAGTAGCCAGTATGCAAACGCGGAGTGCTTGAGAGTTGTATAATCCGCTCATCAAGCTGCCTGAGTGGGGCAGGGGATCTTTTTGTAAGTTGCGTGCATACATAATGTGGTACTTGCCTTGAGGTCTCCTGAAGCTGCATTCGTCAATGACTGGCCTGCCTAGATCGGGATGTGAATGGTTCGGCTATTGTCGGCCGCGCCTGTGTGCGTGCTTGTCCGGGGGCCTCGCAAGCACGTGGAGAGGAATGGGTAGAGAAGGCCAAATTATTGATATAAAATGATATCTTAATATCCCACAAGCTTGGGCTAGAAACAGCGGTAACAAGGTGGTAGACTGTCCTTCATTGGAGTTTTTTTAAACAGATGGTAGACAGCTACCTCTCAGGAATGATGTAGCAATAGACTTCTGCACTGGCTAGATGGCCCTTTATTTCCTTCCAATGCTATGATTCTATAACATGTAGAACTTTGCACCTTCTGTATGAGTTATTTTTGAGTCTGAAAGGAGTCTATTGCCAAACCACCTGAGGTGCTGGGAAGTTGCTACTAAGGGTTGTACATTTAACACGTATGTCTTTAAATCTTGTTAGGAACTCTGAATAGAAGCCTCATTTTCAGGTTCTCCCCTCTAAATACTGCTTCTAAGTCAAATTGTGACAGCTCCAGGGTCCACAGCATCAGCTATGTATTCTCCCTATTCTGGCCCATCCAAAAAAGTTTCTTTGTAGACATTGTGGTTCAGACCATTATCTATAATTCAATATAATATGTTAGCCCCATTTTTTTTATTTTTAACTAAAAGCTGAGAAACCCAAGGGTAGTATTTGTGCATAGCATTTTTCCTAAATATCTGTTACAGACCAGGAAGCAGTTTTTGGGGGAGTTCCGCTTAATTTATGCCTGGTAATAACTATAACTGCTTTGCTTTCCTGCCTCTCCTTTGCTGCTAAATCAATCTAGTTCTGTCACCACCATCCCTTCACCCACTATTGCCGTTAGCATCTCTGTTCTTATGGTTACAGACTGTTCCAATCCACTGCCTTGCCATTCCTCTAGCCCCACCTCTTCCCAAATCAGTATATTTCTCTGTCTCTTAGGCCTATTAAAACAAGCATACTAATCCCCCAAAGCTATTTTTGTACCCACCCCCCAGCCCTTCCCAGCACTTTCAGCGCCTGCCACTGGGGAAAAAATGTTCCTCAAAAATGTCAAATTCCACTTGGGGAAGCTTTGCATTGTACTGGGAAGGCCACCATTTTTGCCTCCAAAAGGTGCTGTCACAAAAACAGCAATGGACTTCATTCAATTTGCTTTTTTCTTATTTTCCTCCTTCTTTTTTTCTTTTTGCATTTTTGAGGCTGGTATAGTCTGAGGTATATCCTGTGTACAGAAGATGCTTGTCCACCCCTGCTGCAGAAGGCTGATCAAATGACCAAGTGGAATCACACATTCTGTAAAATCTGTGTGTTTGTGTGAAGCACGAAAATTTTAATTCAGTTGTCAGTCCCAACTACAGTACGTTCACTGAAACAATGGAATAAGTATTGATTTACTAAGTTCCCATTGATTCAATGGGTCTATTCTAGTTGGGACTAACATTTGGATTTAGGCCAAAATCTAGAAGGAAGGAAGGAAGGAAGGAAGGAAGGAAGGAAGGAAGGAAGGAAGGAAGGAAGGAAGGAAAGAAAGAAAGAAAGAAAGAAAGAGAGAGAGAGAGAGAGAGAGAGAGAGAGAGAGAGAGAGAGAAAGAAAGAAAGAAAGAAAGAAAAGAAAAGAAAAGAAAAGAAAAGAAAAGAAAAGAAAAGAAAAGAAAAGAAAAGAAAAGCCTATAGTTTGGGCCCTTTAAATGAATGTTTCAGTGAAATTCCTCTTTCAGAAGAAGCTATTCTCTCCACTTTGGAGAGAAACAGTATACAGAATTGTTGTGTTCACACCACATCTTTGGTAAAAGTTTCCCAGTCCTGTGTTCCTTACCTCCCTCCTCTCTCCCTGTTATCGCACCCAACACCCCTACATAGAAGAGTATACTATTTTTCATAGTAGATATATTCAAAAATATTTATATTTATTTTATATATTTATGGCTGAAAGTATGTTTGGAGAAGCGCTGACTGTACATATATAGCTAGATCAGGATGACCTCAGCATGGCCAGATCATAAGTTCAGAGAGGATTAGACAGGAAATCCTAGTGCTGTTGGCCTTGGGATGAGCCTTTCAAAAGGCCCTAAAGTACAAGCACGCCTAGAAACAATAAAAAGCAAAAGTGCCCAGGTGAAGCAGTCAAGTAGCTCTGCTGTGAGACCTTTCTATTTACCTTATCCAACCAAGACATTGATTTGACAAAGATTTGTCACCTAGAGTTAAGACAACCAGTCCATTCCAGACTCTTTTGCCAGTTTGTGGGAAAGCAATTACCTCTTTGTCCACGCATCCCCCTTCAGGGCAGGAAATAGGGTATAAAACCCCAGCTGCAACACCAGTAATTTGTAGTACATTGGGCATCACACTACATGTGTTCCCCCATACTCCCATTTCTCTGGAATGCTCTCAAACTTTTGTTTGGGCTGCTCCACTTTGATCTTTCTCTTCAGGACCAGTAAATATCACCCATTCCACCCAAAACCTCTGTCTTTCCAACCTTTCTCACCTCTTCCTTCAATAGCCTTGTATGGTTTGTGAGATTGCTTAATTTCTTGTGCTTGTCCATTTCCAAGAAAATACTCTTAACTTTTAACTGGAGCCCACTCAACAGTTAGTACTGATAAACACAGGTGAAAAGATTCTACTATTACCCTCCTCTCATAGGCCTCCTTTGAGCTAATAATTCCCTAAATCCAAAGGAAACGCCGGCACTGTTGGTGGACCTCCAGGTCCCTCACCTTTTAGGGTAATATCCTTCCCTTCCCACCCCCATGTGTGTGCATGTGTGCGTGCCTGAAATTGCACATACCTATGAATGAGAGTGCCTGACAAGATTTTCACAAGCTACTGCCCCTCTCCCAAGGAGGAGCTGACTGGCTGCTAAGTAATAAACGATTGAAATGAGTTCAGGAGGCTTAAAATGTTTAGAATCTAAAATCCTTCTTCAAGGTGGACAGGATTCTCCTCACTTGGTCCTAACCGAAACTGTTGTTTACATTAAGATCTTTGTGATCCTCATGATCATGATCAGCTTCACAGTCTACTAGGTGCTATTGGTTGAAGTTTGGGACCATCAATAATTTGGATTCTATCCAAGATTTAAGGAATCAGTAGAGTATTTCAGATAATGTAGAATGTTCCAAGCAGCGATGCTTTTATAAATGAAACATAACAGTAGGAACATAGTCTAGGCCATAGAAACATAACAGCAGGAACATAATTCAGGCCATAAACTCCTGGTCCATACCATATTTAATACAGTGCTGAAACTGTTGACTGGAGTCAAGCTGAACTACTATGTAGAAAACCCCAGAAAATTATGACTACAAATCACACTTTACCTCCTCAAAGAGGAATTAATCAACTGTCTTTACCACATAATATTGGTGGCTGGGTTACTACAACTGAAGCAAATTGATGAAGAAGAAAAAAGAGCCCTGAGTGAATACAGCAAAGAAAGCAATGAAAACATGTTGATAGATGCATATAGAGAGAATATATTGAACACTAAGGGGAAAAAAGATGTATAAAGAAAGAATTTCAAGAAAAATCACCTTGAAGCCTGGCAAAACAAACCACTACATGTTCAGGAGATTAGAACCACAGAAGAAAAATATAAAAAGGGATACATCTGCAAATGGTTACAAACTGGGATACTGAAAAAAGAAGCGGGAGTATTTGCGGCTCAAGAACAGATGCTTCAGGCAAATTGCATCAAGGTAAATTTAGAAATGAGGACCAGCATGATGTAATGATTTCAGTGCTGAACTACGACCCTGAAAACCAGGGTTCAGTTCCCCGCTTGGCCATGGAAACCCACTGGGTGACGTTGGGCACGTCACATGTTTTCAGCCCCAGAAAACCGTGTGCAAAGTTCGCCTTAGGGGTGCCATAAGTCAGAAACAACTTGAAGGCACACAATAACAAGAAGAAAATATAGAAAAAAATAACTAAACATAATAAATGTAGTTTATGTAAAAAAAAAAAAAATGAAACTGCTGCCCATCTTAGCAGTTTGTGTGATAAGACTGTTGATACTGAATATAGAAATGCCACCATAAAGTGGCTATGAGGATACATTGTATAGAATCCATACCTTGGAATCTATGCAAAAAATCTGGTTTACTATCTAGAAAGAACCAATGGAAGCAGAAGCCTGAAAAAGTCATTGAAAGGGGTTACATAAAAGTCCTACAGGACTTTAAGATTCAAACTGACAAAAAATGGGAACACAATATGCCAGACATAACTGTGGTTGAGAAAAAGGAATTTTGGATTATAGATGTGACAATCCCAGGGAACAACGAATCAAAGACAAAGACAGGGAAAATATTATGCAATATTGAGAGCTACAAATTGAGATTCAGCACCTCTGGCGAAAGAAAAGAGTGGTGGTCCCAGCAATGATAGGTGCTCTAGGATCAGTCCCTAATGGACTGATAAAACATGAAATCACCGTAGATAGGATCATGGTAGCATTGTTATTGTCATCATCGTCATCATCACCACCACTATGACCACCACTACAAATAATAAATATCTAGTCCTTGACACTCTGTTCCTTTCCTGTGCGCTAATACTTGTCCTTCAGTTTACCTTATCCACACAATATCCAAGTACATTTTTTATTTTTAAAAACAGTTTTCTGATGATTTCAGACATGTCTTTGGGCCAACAAGTTGCCCTTCCAAAAACCTTATTCGTACTCTAAATAGCCACAAAGAACATGTCTAATGATGGATACGTATGTGGTCCCAGATTTACGGCAACAGTTCAGAATGCTATGCTTCTCCAGTGCCTGAGGTAATTGCCATGTATAGCTAACATCAGGACCTTCTTGTTTTCAATTTGTACATGCCATGAATGTAGCTTTTGGGAGATATATGACCCTTGGGTATGTTTGCCTCCAGAAGTTTGATTATAATAGTATGCATATTACCGTCCAGGCAGCTGCCCTCCCTTTAATCACATACCAAGAGCTAGTGTGCTAGATGACTAGATCTTAGACATGGAGTGAGATATTTCTTCAACAGCAGGGTTGTAAAAAAGATGCACAAAATGTTCTCATCCTTGGCCCTTTTCGCATGGCATTTTTGAAGCGAAAGGGCCCCTTGAGTGTCGCGTAAATGTGAGGAGCGGTCCATACGACGCACTCACATTTGCGTGATGCTCAAGGGCCTGACGTGGACCGTGCACACATTTTTTTCATTTTCGGCTCAAAGCCGAAAATGCTGCTCGGTTGTGCATCGCTCTGGGGTCCCGCGCGCACTCACCTGGCGTACAGAGCCTCGGGAGCCAGACCAGTCGTGCGTCCTCTCCTCAGTGCAGCCTGGGAGGTCCCAGACTGCACTGCAAACGGAAGGGGCGGGGCACTCGCGCAACCAGAAGCAGCTGCAGAGCCAAAGCAGGAGGGATGTGACAGCGTTCCTCCCAAGACTTCCTGCGCGAGCTGCGCAGCCCAGCACTGGGAAAAGGTAAGGTGCGAAAAGGGCCCTTGTCAAGACAAGCTTAAAGATTTTGTTGTTGTTGCCTTAGATTAGATTGAAAATACCGATGAGTTACAGGTTGTTTCGGGTTTTCCGGGCTTTGAGGCCATGTTCTATTAGTATTTTCTCCTGACGTTTCGCCTGCATCTGGGGCTGGCATCTTCAGAGGATCTGGTGGCATGGAAGATGCCAGCCACAGATGCAGATGAAACGTCAGGAGAAAATATTAATAGAACACAACCTCAAAGCCCGGAAAACCCACAACAACCTATGGATTCCGGCCGTGAAAGCCTTCGACTTTACATTATACTGATGAGTGTTCGGCAGTTGCAATAGCCAATAAAATAAAATAAAACAATAATTTTTAAAAATGAATCAAAATGTGGAAAACATTTCATAATTGCACCTAGTGAGGAAAAAAAACCTTTTCAAATTGTTGGTCTTGCACATGAGAATGAAACAAAGGGATTTGCTTCCCTAATCAACTGTGCTAACTAGGTGCGTGAGAGTATCTTCAAGTCACCTGTTAATTTATGGCAACCCCATAAATTTCATAGGGTTTTCTTAGGCAAGGAACACTCAGAGGTGTTTTTTTTCTAGTTCCTGCCTCTGAAATAGAGCCTATAGTGCCTGGAACTCATCGGCAGTCTCCCACCCAAGTATTATCCAGTGCTGACCCTGCTTAGCCTTCAAGATCTGTTGGGAGGGCTCTGATTGTGTATTCCTGCATTGCAGGGGATTACACTGGATGGCCCTTGTAGTCTTTTCCAACTCCATGATCATATTCTATAATCAGACAGGATCTGGTGTCTTGCGTATCTATATTACATAGTTAAAGCAATTTAATGCCCCTGTAATTGTTGTGGCTCCAACTTATGGGAACCTGGGATTTGTAGTTTGGTAAGGTATTTAGAGAGAGCCAGCCTGATATTGTGGCTTGATCATTGAACTATGACCCTGGAGACAAGGGTTCAGTTCCCTGCTTGGCCTTGGAAACCCACTGAGTGACCTTGGGCATATCACACACTGTCAGCTCCAGCAAACCCTATAATAGGGTTGCCTTAGGGTTGCCATCAGTCAGAAACAACTTGAAGACACACAACAATAGTGAGAAGTTATTTAGAGTTCTCTGCAAGCATGGGCAGTGATTAACCATTAGCACTTAAGATGTTGTGTTACCACACTGCATCCCACTGAAAAAAATCAGATTTTTGGCCACAATGTCCCCCAGCACTTCCTAAGCACATAGGGGAATTTTTTCCATGCTTTTGATCTTCTGTGAGCAATTCTAAGCCCAGGAAAGGCCTTTTATCTAACAAGAAGTGACCTAGAAGAAAAGAGCTCTCCTGGACTTAAGTGGAGCCAAAATTGTGGAGAAATGGCCCCCACATTAAGGAGCAAACAGGTGGTTCTGAGTGGCTCTAGGAGCCACATAAATGATTCTAGAGGCCATATGTAGCCTGCAGGCTACACTTTGCCTACAGGGGTTTAGGCATTCCCCCCAACATTTCACAGGTGAAAACGGGGACACATGTGGCCAAACAGCATCAAAGCATGGTCAACAGGCAAAAGTTATTAATGAGGAAGAATATAAGGCCCACAACTGCCTTAAACTATATTTCTCTTCCTGTGTATTATCATAATCCTCCTTAGTTGCACATAAGTTGCTATGTAAACCTCCCCCTACCCAGAAATGTTTGCGCCAAGGCAAGTGCACAATACGTGCCTTATCTGGAAGTACCCTTAGTTAAGACACCTGAACCTGCCCTGTAAAATAGCTTGTGAGTTTCCAGTCTCTCAAAGAAAGCTTTATGACAGTGCCTTTGGAAGAGTTATTGCCACATGACATTTTCCCCCACGTAATGGCACCCACACAGTTACATTCTTTAAGCAGCCCCCACACTGCTACTGGAGCATGTGCACGGGGACTCTGAGTTTTACTGCAATGATAAATAATTAAAATGCACACATTCTGCCGTTCATTCATGGCTACCTGCAAAGGAAAGTGTTTTCTCAAAGTTTTTTGTTGCAGTTAAGAGCATTTTTCTGCTCAGAAGATCTCCCACATTATTCCCTGTGTCTGTAGTGAGCTTCCATACCAGTCAGACCATGGAGGTAGAATCTATTTAAGATTTCCCAAAACAATTACTCTGGTTTCTGTTCTTAGGCATTTCTACCTAGTAGGCAAAGACAATCCCCAGACAGGAGTAGGAAGCTAGGAGTCATCTGCAGCTGTTTGGTAGATTGGAAAGTGTTTACTCCTACATCTCCTCTCCTTTAGAAAGTCTTCTGTCACTTCTGTTTCACTCAGGGGGAACAGACTACCTCTAGATGTTTTAGATAGCTGGAAGATGAAAAAAAGTAAAATGTGAATGCTCAGGGAATGGAAGACATTTATAGGAAAGTTTCCTTACTTTAGAAACCAAAGGGAAAATGAAACTGAAACATACAAGTTATTATAATATTAATTATATCTGGCAGTTATTTCCTTTCTACCAGGCTCATATACTTTGAAAAAAATTGAAGTCCCAGACTCACCTGTGTCCCTATATGCAACATGTATGGGAAGGCATGGAGGAAAGAGGAGCCATCATCTTTCTTGGAAAGCAGTGCGGGTTCTTCTCAGGGGCCTCCACAGCTGTGTCATTGTTTTGCCTGGACTAGTCAACCACAAGGTTAGTTGGCCCACCTGAGGGGTGAGACTTCCCAAACAGATGTCAGAAAGGGAAGTTTCCTTTTTGGTCCACTAGAGAAACATGAAACTACTGCTGCTCAAAATGCCACGCTCGTTTGGCTCTAAAAGCTTCATTTCTAGATGATCTGGCAAAGACTGAGAGTGGTATGGCATGGGGAGGGATTTGTAAGGTGTTTGAATGGCTCACTGAGGAGGTGAAATAACTGGGATCCTATTGCAAGTACCTAACCCACAGTCAGCAATGGATGCCAGGCCATCTCTCCAGAAATCTGAACTGGGGCTGAATAGAGCCAAGACTAAGCAATCCAAGAGAGACTGGAAGAGATTGCCATTGTCCTCTAGTAAGCTCACTGCTTCCAGCTGAGAAAGGATCTTGCTGAAAAAGGACCAAGATTGTCAAGAAGAACCAAAGTAAACATTAGGGGTCAAGGAAGATGACCAAGGATTGAGATAAATCAGATAAAAAGGAAACTACAGAAGAGGAGTCAACTCATGCACCTGGAGATTATTGGTTAGCAGTTTCCCATGAACTAGGCATGCCAGCATGGACCTTAAGAAGGAGGGTTGAGAAAGGCCAGGCCCGCCTTCTAAGATCTTCTAAGATAAACAGTCCCTCTTGGCATCTACCTTACATACAAAGTACAGGAGAAGATGTTAGTTATTATGTGGATATTTTTTCATGTGTGTGCATATGTGTGTTCTAGTCACCTGTCAACCTATGGTGACCCCATGGATTTCATAGGGTTTTCTTAAGCGAGGAATACTCAGAAGTGGTTTTACCAGTTCCTTCCTTTGCAATACAGCCTACATCACCTGGTATTTATTGGCGGTCACCCATCCAAGTAAGTTTCCAAGATCAGACAGGATATGATTCCTTTAGGGTATTTAGGACATACTGAAACCCAAACCTAAGGAGAGTACAAGTGGGTATCCCTCCAACAAAAAACAGGGTGGGGGAGAAGAATGAGGTGAAGCACTCCTTCAACGACTGATAGACAGTGTGCACTGTATATATGGGAGGTCCATTCTACTTATCCTAACCATGGCATCTTTGCAAGCACCACAGAAATGTGGCTTAAATTCAAGATCTGACTAGCAAGTGAGACCTTTTCCGCACAAGGCACGAGAAGTGGTTCACACTGTGCCATCAGGAAGTTAAATAACGCGGTTTTCCTTTGTTGTTTTCTGCACACACAGCCAATTTCAAGCGTTTTTCTGCAGAAGAGCCTGAGTTCGTGCATCTGTACTACCTCATCACTGGCTGCTCCCCCAGCTCCCCGCACCCCACCCTGGTGGCCCTGATTCACTGTTGGGTTTTTTTGGGGGGGGTTACCATTTCTGTGTACTTACGTAAAGCTGAACTTCTGGACCACAGCCCACCCTCCACTGCCCACCGATGCACATTGGTGAGGATGTACATTTCCACGTCACTGTGAAAAAACAAATTTAATTTGATGTCAAAATGTGAATCGAATTTTTTCTGGTTTTCAAATACCATGCTTTCCCACCACATGGTGGTGCATTAACAATGGATTCCATGCAGAATGATGGAAAATAATGCGAGGCTACTTTGCTCCCAAGTGCAGAACAATACAACGCAGTAATCCATAGTAATAACCCCGTGCGGAATGGCTCTGAATATAACAAGCCATTTTATATTAGGGATGGAAAGACTTGGGAGAAAAACACAAAAAAAGGGGCTTCCTGGGAATAAGGAACTTCCAACGAGGAGAATCCTGCTGAAGACTTTTTCCTGTTTTTCAGCCAAATCCTTGAATAAACTGGAGGACATTCTCAGTCCCACCCCTGGCCAGATTCATGTTTTTCCTCCCACTCCCCCAACATGTCCATGAGGGCAGGGCAAATGAACAAGTATTGGCACCTGCTAGGTTCCAATACCTGGTGCCCAATGATGGTATTATTCTCCAGGACCTCCAGACAATTCCCAGAAGATCATGGAGAATGTTTTCATTGTTGTGCATTGGTTTCTCATTCAGCTGCCCCCCCTCATCCCTGCCCCACCAGCAACTACTGGGCTGTCATAGTGGTAGCGGAGTTGCAGCCAAGCAAAGCTTGTTCGTTATCAGTTGTGATAACCAGCAACAGGCAATTCTCCTCATTTGGTTGTTTGCTTGTCTGTCTTCTGTCCTCTCTCATGGGAGAGACCATGGGAGACGGGGGAAAGGTGAAGTGGGGGAGACATCCCCCCTCAGCTAAAAACATCTTCAAAAATGCACAATTTTCAAAGACATTCCAGCAATGGGGGAAAACTGTTTAAATTACTTGTTTTCTTCTACAGGAAGAAATTATTTAAACAAGCACATCTTCATTCTGTATGTCAGCAAGAAGGCCAGATGGGACCTGCCAAATGACAAGCTGTGACTATTCATGGTGGGTCCCCAAATTGAGTGTAGTTCAAATCCAGCTCATTGGATCCAGAAGAACTTTGTTAAGTCGAAGTTAGGTAAGTTCCATTGATTCAATGGGCCTACTCTAGTTTGGGCTTAGAATTGAATTCAGCCCCCAGTTCCTTTACTGGATGTCTTTATCTAAAATTTCTGTTGTTCCTATCAATCCACATAAGACCAGACATTACGAACTGAAATCTCATGAGGACATCCATGAGGTAATGCAGACTAAACTCACTGACTGACCAGGTCCAATTTTCCATGCTGTAAACTAGCCCTCCACTTCTTCTTCAGAAATATATCAACCCCAAGGGCTTCCCAAGACATTTTGCTGCTTGAGGTGAAGGACAAGAAGGTGTTCTGTCCACATCATACATGCAGATGTCAGCTCAATTTGGAACTTAGTCTTTCTTTCTTTTTTTTAGCAAACAAGCTAGTAAAATGTGGGCTAGACAATACTACTGTCAGATGGATTTGTAATTGGTTGACTGACTGAACCCAAAGGTGATTCTCCCACCCTCTGGAATTCCCTTCCTTGGGAAACTAGGCTGGCCCCCTGTTTGCTTTCCTTTCACCACTAGGCAAAAACATTCTTATTTAAGCAGGCTTTTAATATGTAATCAGGTAGGCTTTTAATTTTTTTACAACTTCTTAAAAAGAAATTATTGGGTTTTAAATGCTTTTTAATGTTTATAACTTTTTGGAAGCTGCCTTGGGTCCCACTCTTGGAGAAAGACAGCATATAATCATATAAATAAATACATTCCTGAGTTTGAAAAAGGTTCTTTTTTTATTATAATCCCCAGAATCCCTCTGCTTGCATGGTTCATAATCGAACAGAATGGATTATTCTTCCAGGTAATGCTTGCTTCCAGGTTCTAATTGCTTCTGAACCCAACACAGCATGTATTGAAGACTGAATATTACCATTTACAAATGGATCTTTATACAAGCACAGTTTAATGCATAATAGCTTACTTAACTGTTTTAAATGGGAAAAGCACCGTGAAGTTGTTCAGAAGTGAGGGCTGTCATATGGAGATTTCTGCTTCTGTGTCTGAAAAGTGATTATTAATCATCATCATATAGAAGGACCAATGAAAGGTGCCTAATATATGGGCCCACTGCCCAGTTTTACATAAGCAATGTTCAGCTGAACTTCAAATCCAGGAAATAACTGCATCATAATGTAATCTGAGGGCGCAGAAATTATATTAAAAGAAAATTTGAGAATGATACGTAGTAGTATAAATCCCACGGAATTTTGCTAATCTACTGCACTGGTTTGTAAAATGACTGCTAGAGAAATATATAAGAGCACTGGGAAGAATTCGCTCCTTCCATTTTAGCAAGATAGCCTCTGATTTACTACGGCTATAAGTTTTAAAGAATGTGCCTATTTTCAAAGTCCCCTTTTATTTGTTGTTTCATAGAGGCTAATAATGGAACATACTGGGATCTAAGGACATCCATCAAGTGTACTATAAATCTGTCATGAATACTACCCCAATCTTCCATGTGGCTGCACCAGAGCTTTATAAGGTCAGGCACATCTCGAACCTGATTCAGTTGTGAATAAGCATAAAGTTTCAAAGGAAGGAGAGTTCTGTGAAAGCTAAAGCACCCTAGGAAATGCCAAGAAATTTGTTTGGAAAAGATCTAAACAGATGAACTTGGTTAAGGAATATGAAGAAATTTCCCTGATGTCTGATTTATGGTCAAAACAAGTTGTCTCCACATCCCTATTTGCAGTTCATCTGTTCACATTTTTTTCAAACAAATTTCTAAACATTTCCTGGGGGACTTTGCTCTTCACAGAACTGACTTTGAAAGTCTGATCCTGTCAAGCATTCTCTAGGTCTCGTGAGAGATTTTGCCACCACAGCAAAAACATATCAAGTGCTTTTTGAGAAGCATCACTAACTGTTTGTGCCTTAGTGAAACTAAGCACATGTACAGCAAGCAAAAAAAAACAGGCTGATTCCTCAAGAAAGAGGCATTCAACGTGTCTGATGTTTGTGCTTTTTAATAGCCATGGAACAAGGAATCGTACCTTTAAGTTTTTCACATGTACAAAAATAGACTGGCATCCTGTTAGTAACATATGCGTTCATAAGTCACCCTCCTCTTGAAGGAGAAACTACTTACTCTAGCACAACAGACATACTCTGCCAACAATGGTGGAGGCAGAGTTGAACATATAGCAGTGTTGTGTGTTGCACACTGTGCATTGCAATTGTGCGTTACACACCACACACTACACATATGCAGAACAATATCTAGTCATTGTCATGTGTTGCACAATGTTGCTATTCTGCATGGGAGTTGCGTAGTCCTAGCATTTTGCATAGTCCTAGCATGCAGGTAAGATGCATGTACATTCATCTTGACATGTATACGTTTATGCTATGCTGAGGAGCTGCTGCATTTTAGCTAAGGCAAAACAGAACAGATCTGTAAATCTAAATCCAGTCACTTGTCTCAACTAAACCAGAGATACCAAATCAATGGGATTTGCATGAGTGTTAACTTGCCATTCAGCAATTGATTCAGTGGGCTCACTCCAGCTGAGACTAGTAACTTGTGGCCTTAGTCTTTACAGTCTCACAAGTTTATTTGCTGATTTTACTGTAACAAGACTACAGCTTGGAAATTAACAAATTAGGCTCAAATAATTCATTAGTCTAAATGAAATTAAAAATGAAAAGACGTTAAATTAAATTAAAAATGAAATGAAATGAAAATGAAATTAATTACATTAGTTTAAACCAAGAACATGGAGCCTAACAAACGTGGTCATGGTGCCTAAAATAACATTAACAACATTCAGTTAAATTAATTTGAATGAGTAAGATTAGATTAGATGTAGATAGAAGATTATAGAACATGGTGGAAAAAGAAGGTAGAGATAATAGTGATGGCAGGACACAATTCAAAGTGTGGTTTATGACCTTTGAAGTCCTGCATGGCTTGGGTCTTGCCTATCTGAAAGACTGTATCTCCCTCTAATAGCCTTCTGCACTTTAAAATCCTCTGGGGAGTGTTATCTCACTGGAAAAACCCTATCCCGGGGTCTACAATTTTGATATTAAAATATGATTCAATGTGCCTGAGAGATCACCCGGATGGGCACATAGGCAGCAATGGTCAAAGATCGAAAACCAGGTCAGACCAGTAAAATCCTCAGTCACATAGCCCCAGGAGACCTCAAGATGTTTAACCCGCAATAAACAAAGGGTCCTCAGCCCCTGAGAAGCCAGTTTGAGGGTATTAGTGTGTCTGCCCCAAGTTGAGCGAAGATTCCATCAGGCGAGGACCATTTACATGAAGTCACACCACAAACTAACACAGCCGAAGATCCTGAGACTTTGGCAACACCTTGCAATCCCATCACACAAAGGAAATTACCATGGTGGAGCTTCGTTATCGTTCCAACACCCATTGTTCTCCCCGGGAAAGGATTAGTCCTCCAGCTACTTTTTCCCCTACAAATAGTCCCAGTTTTTGAGTGGTTCTTTGGATTATTCCCAGCCACCCCAGTAGACCATTGGTCTGTCCGTTGAGTGATCCCCTCAGCCCTTTCCGTGCTGAGCCCCATTTCTCCTCTGCCTTCCCGGACCCAGGACCTCAGGAAAAGGTGCAGTATTACCCCAGCTGTACCCCTCCAATACTCTCCTATCCAATTTCTTCTCTTTTGTTTCTTAATAGCTCTTGGGTGCCTGTGTGCGTGATTGCGTTGGTGCATGAGACTTGCATTCAATAAAATCATTTATTGGGCATTCTTGTTTGATTTTTGGCTTGGCCTGACCCCGTAAAAACTGGGTAAAAAGACCCCACTAGGTTACCCTGCCTCTTGCACTACTATAGCTCGTGCTCTGGCTAGTTTCCATTCCCCATTACATCGAACACACTGAGATGTCCCTCAAGAGACCCCAGAAATCAAGGCAACAGGAGGGCCTTCTGTACATTCTGCCACCATCACATGTGCATGTGGTGAGATTCAGAGAGATTGTTGGTGGCTGTCCCCAAGTTGTGGAAATCCCTCTCACAGGAGGTTTGGCTGGGCCCTGTTTGCTCTCTTTCCACTGGGAGACTTTTTTATTTAGGCTGGCCTTTGGCCCTTAACTCACTGGGGCCTGTTAGTTGCATACACATGTGTAAGTTTCCCTTACACCTACGTATGTCATTCTGGGGGTACTACCAAAAGCCCTCCTTCTGCCATTCCTCGCATCCTGGGGACAGGCAGGATTGGAGAAATGACTGGCTATGTTTCTGCAGCCAGACACAAAATGATTACAGTAGCACTGAGACTGCCAGAGAACTCTGGCAGATTTTATCACTGATGTAATCATTTCCTGTCTGATTGTGGGGGACATAGCCAGACACTTCTCCAATCCTGCTTGATTTCCACAAGGCATAGAATGGCCATTTTGGGGGTGGGGCATCTCAGAGGCTGCATGGGAGGTCTGTGTGGGGATATATGGCTCAACCTTGTGTAGCTGTCTATGTGGAAATACTACATTAAACTGAACTATATATTATTGTGACCTGTGGCAGAAGGGACTTTTAGCTGGATGTGTCATGCTTTTATACTTTTTACTATGATTCAATGTTTTTGAAAACAATTTTGTATTTTGTATTTTTAAAATAATTCCTTCTTTGATGGATTTTTAACTGTTGTATCCAATAGGTTGTAGCAGTACTTTGTTTTAATTTGCTGTAAACCTTCTTGGGACTATATCAGAAAAAAAGGTGAGATTTATATTAAATTAAATTCAGGAAGAAAAGCAGGTTTGTGACCATGTGCATGCATGTTTGTGCAGCTCCCTATTGTCCTAGCTGATATGAGATCCATATTCTGGAAGCCAAGAAGGCAGAACTTGGAAAAGTTACTTTTTTGAACTATGGCTTCCAGAATCTCCCATGCTGGCTATCCTGCCTGGGAGATTCTAAGTAAACAGTAATAATAACTAGGTCCAAAATAATAAATTTCCAAAGCTCTCCAGAAAGGATAGACACCTCTTACAGAGGTCTAGTCCTCTCATATGTCTCATATTAACCAAAGTCCTTAAGCAGGCCCCATGTTCTCCAACTGTTCCAATTTGGCAAAGACAGTCCTGATTAATCTTCTATTGTCTCATCCATTCAGCTGCTTTTACAATTTCCCAGCTTCAGTGTGTTCCTCCTATTTTCTCTCATTTGTCCTCAGCTACAATTGTTGCAAACTGAGTTCAAAGAGAAAAATCAGCTTGCACTCAGTTAACTCAGCAGTGGGGAGAAGAGAGGGCAGGATCTTGTCTTTCCCTGTAGACTCAGGCAAAATGAAATTGCTGCAGCCTCTCCTACCTTCTTGCTCATTGAAAACTTTTGCCATGTTGATCACACTCTGATGTTGCTTGGCCACAGGCGTCCTGGTTTTCATCTGTTGGGGAGTACAAGGCCTGTTTCTGTTAAGCTTCTGGGAGAGCAATTTGTACCTCCAGATTAATCACAAGGCACAGACACAGCTGTAAACAAACCAGAATGACAAAAAAGGGAAGGATTTATGCTGTGGCTTGAGGTTTTAAATTAGAAAATAATTGGGGAATACATAATATTTTTCTCAGTTTCCAGTATTCATTTCATTAAGATTTCTAAAGGGATATATCCACTGTGTGTGTCTCTGTTTAGGGGCAGGACATAGTTTTAAATAGTGCCACACTGATGATCCATATACAAATATTTCCAAATTATGCATTAATGATAGGGGTTTAATCAATTTATAAGAATGTTCCCTTTAGGCTCTTTACCAATGGTAGAGAGATAATAAACCATGTTGACATTTTCTCTCATTTTCAAAATAAATTTCCATTTTATAGAGTGCTGTTTATGCTTTTGTATGCTGCAACAGGGATCCGTAGGTCATATTGTCATTTACTGATAATGGGCACTGTTTTAATTGCATATTTTATTCAAGATACAAAGAAAAACATACCACTGTCTACTTTTATTACAAGCCATCTGAGGTAAGGGTGATGCAACCATCAAAAAAAAAGAAATTCCATGAGTTTACTTAAGCTAGAGTGGGTGAATCACAGCCCGCAAGTTGCATGCAGGCCCTGGACCTCACTTTTGTGTCCCCTGAAGCCCCAACAACAACAACAATCCCTCAGTGCCCTTCAATACCTCCCACACATGAAAAAAAACGAGAACATGCCACCTTTCCACCCTCACAAGAACCCCACAGCCTCATACTGGCTCTAAATACCCTTGTTTTGTTCTTCAGCATCTCTCAAAATGACAACAGAAAGTGATATAACATATATAACATCACTGCATAGGAAAATGGAGGTGTTTAGACTTTCTGTAGACCATGGAGCCTCTGACAGGTCAGGCAGGATTGTCTGCTAGCCGCTAGCCCTCACACAGTTGCCCACCCTCGGTGTAACAAGTGAGGCTTAGATCAAGAACAGGCAAAATGCAGTGCTACAGATGTCGTTGGACTACAACTCTCCGTTTTCCTCACCATTGATTATGTTGGCTAAAGCTCTGGCACTTGCCGTCCAACAGCATCTAGTGGATCTCATGATGCTCAGTTCTCCAAATTGGGAGCCTGATCAAGACATAAAGCAGAATGAAAAGAAAACAGAGGTTGAAGTCTAAGGTGCTGGAACACTGTCGGGAGAATCATGTTTTGTTTTGCTTGCAATTTTTCCCTGTGATGGAGAGAGAGGGAGACTCCTTGAAACAAGATCCATTGAAGACTTTTTGTGGCCTGTGATGGTTGACAAGAGGTTCCAATATGAATTCCAGAGTTGTTACTTCAGGAATGATACATGCTGGATTTAGTCTCTGATACAATGCTACTGGATTATTATCTTAACTCCTTGGGATTCACATTTATGATCATGAATGACTGAAAATAATCCCTAAAACCTACCTTTACAGCCTAGCAGTGCCCTAACGAAAGACTTTCAGGGGCACTGGAGATGCGAGTGTTACAAAATGACATCCACAGTGTGCTTCCAGTCTCAAGGTGCCTTGGGACCAGAAGTTGAGTCGGGATTCTGGGCGGGGGGGGGGGTCTATCCAGCTACCTGTTCCCAAGGCACCTTGCAACTAAGATCATGCTGCAGACATCATTCTCCAGTGTCTCAGTCTCCAGTACTTCTGAAACACTTCCATTGGAGTGCTGCTGGGCTCTATAGGTAGGTTGGGGAACACTGTTGATGTAACTAAAATGAAGGAGCTCTGTCATCATCATTATGGTGACATTGAAGGCTCTTTGCCTTGATTTAAATTGCAAATTGTTTAAAGAATTGTAATTGTGCTTTCAATATTCACATATAAGTTAGCCGACAGAATCCAAAGGAAAGATACCCTTACTCAGACAAAGGCTGTTGCTGTTACTTTGAAATCACTGGAGATAGAAAACCCCAGCCAATCTTTTGTAAATCACTGAGAGACCTACTAACAGATTCAAAGCAAAGTCCTGCTTTACAACGCCCTCCTTGAGACAGCGTGGCTAGATCTATGTGCTCTGTTCTAAGAGCATTTGCACCACAGATTTCTCTAAAGGCATTGCAATATTGAATCAAGTTTGTGCAATGTTGAATCAAGTTTGTGCAAGTTTGTGCAATACAATCCCTTTGTATCTCTTTTTTCTTATTGATGATTCTTAGGTTTTATTTATAAATTTAACATCCCACTTCTTTCCCAACATAGGTCCAAGAAGACTTAAAGCATGATAGAGCTTTTAAAAAATGGTCCAAAGTTAAAACACAATTAAACAAGCCATCATGTTAGAGCACAATTAATTGAAAAAGTATAAAACTGTTTAAAAACATAACAGTAAAGACAAAAATACAGCACACTCACACCTGATAAGAAGATCTTTCTGAAATCAATTAATCATCAAATACTTATTTAAATAAAAAGGCCGGTGAAGAGCATAGGGGGGCAGCCCAGCCTCCTGTATATTAGTAGACCATATACCCCCATGCTTTGATATGGTTTAATTGGTAAATATTAATTGACATAGATATAAGTTATACTCTGCTTTGTTTGCATAGCTCTGCTGGCTAAGAAGAAAAGCTAGCTGCACACATACATTGTAAAATCAAGTCAGAAGAGACCTCAAGGCACAGTCAGGTAATAGCAGGAAATCACCAGGAAACTCCAGCAATAATGGACTTAACAGTTTACCTCTGGTGGCTCAACCTTTAGGAGACAATAGTGTCTGAGATGTTGCCACAGGAGAGCTGATTGACTTAACTCCTCTCTCTCTGACCAAGCAAGCTTCCCTTTGGTGCCCACACCTGTCCAAAAATTGGAGACCTATCAAGGCTACCATTAGCTATTTGTCACCTAATGCTAAGGCCATTAGCTCATTCCAGATCCCATTGTCCACTCTCCCAACTCCACTCTTTACTTAACATCCTCACCCTCCAGGCTGAAAAAGAGTATTTAAACCCCAGTTTTTGGTCAGTCAACTCACAGTACACTGATTGCTGGTCACTACTCTACTGCTCTGATACCCATTTGTGTACTGTCCTTAGACTTGCGTCTAAGCCACATTGCTGCTTGGATTGGTAAATGTTACCTACTTTGCATTAAAACCTCACCATCTAAAATTTTCCTCTCTTTTCCTTCACTTAGCCTTGTGTGATTGCGTGACTGCTTGGATCTTGTGTGTGTGATTGCAATTCCCCCAGTAAAACAAATGAGCTTATTTTTGGATCTCCAGTTGGTTCTTTCCTACACTAGTACTGGTTAAACATAGGTGTAAAAGGTGTAATATGTGTAAAAGATCTTGTAAGGTTACCTGCCTCTTACCTCCTCCTTTTCGAGCTAATATTCCCCACCATTTCATGGAGGTACAGGCATCATGGGTGGACCCCTGAGTCACCCATATTTGGGGTGACTCATAACTTCATACTGTGAGATACTTTCTCTCCCCCATTCAGGTTTTCTGGGTTCATAAAAGTTAGAGACACTAGAGATCATATTGCAAATACACATTGGCTAATGGAGTGCACCAAAGAATTCCAGAAGAAAATCAGCTTGTGCATTTTATCTTCTACCAAATACTTTGATTGTATACATCATGAAAAACTATGGATTGGCCTATAAGAAATTGGGGTATTTGATTGGAGTATCTGATTGAATATTTGATTGTCCTGATGCATAAACTGTACTCTTGACAAGAGGGCCGTCATCCATTGCTCAATGTTCAGAAGATCATATTGCTTTAAGCTGAACAAAAATATATATTTTATAGATGTCAGTTTCAAGAAAATATGTGTTGGGAATTATGGGTAGTTTATATTAAAGCATATTTTTAACCCTTTTTCGTATGCATTGTTAACATTGCTAATGTACATTTAGCCCTTGTTCATTTCCTTCTTCTTTATTTCTCTTTACCTCTTTCTTTCTTTCTCTTTTTGTAACCATACTCTAAAAAACCAATAAAAATTAAATGTATTGTTATCGATGACAGACTATTTCTGATTTCTGTGTATATGAAGTGAAGAAAACTAGCAGGAAGAGAACTGCCAAAAAGACAAATAAATGGGTCCAAGGGCAAATTAACCCTAAAGTTTTATTAGAAGCCAAAATCACTAAACCAAGACAGTCAAACTTTAGATACATCATGAGACAACCTGACTTATTGGTAAAGTGGAAGGCAGTAGGAAAAGATTTTTAAAAACCCATTAATAAATCATTTACCAGAATAAACTTCCTTCAGCAGTCTCAGCTAGAGAGAGGGGGAGAATATTGATGAGTGCTTGGACTAACAAATCGGATAAGGTTAAATCCTGTGCACAAAATCTGCTGCATTATTGATGGCTGCTTCTTCCTCTCCATCTCTTCCCACAATGACAGATGATGTTGATCTAATCCTTACTGAAGCAATAGGAAATTGTGGCGAAGCATGGTTTAACTAGCATCACTCTCTGAAATTCAGTTTGCAAGACTTGGTAGTTTTATCTATTTTCTTGTGCCATTCAGTGACCTCTTGAAGTTACGTTACAATGATTATGATCCATGAACAATCCAGTTCTGTGAAAGAGTTCAGTTCGAACTGTGATAGTGTTCTTAATGTACCTAGTAAGCTTTCTCTTTAAAATACAAATACACCCTTTGCTTGGTATACAAATTAGATGTGGAAATCTACTTGTAAAAAGTACCCATACTGCTGGCTTTTCTAGCATCATGAAGAATTTACAAACTGAAGTCAATGTTTTTCCTTTGTTCAAAAGATATTATTAACATGTTGTTGTTGTGTGCCTTCAAGCTGTTGGTGACCCTAAGGCAACTTATCATGGGGTTTTCTGGGGCTGAGAATATGTGATGTACCTAAGGCCACCCAGTGAGTTTCTGTGGCAGAACCGGGTACTGAACCCTAAACTGCAAACCCCAGGATTCAATAGGATGTTGAAAGTGGAATAATAGCACTACAACAGTCTAGAGTAGAAATGGCCTCTGTTGTTAACGTACAGTGTATCTTTTCCAGTGCACCTTTGGAAATTGATTTTTACCAAGAAAAGAACTTTTTATGATGCTGTACTGTTTCTAATCTTTGTTTTAAGGTAAGATTTTACATGGTTTTATTTGTTGTGTTTAATACTGTTTTAATCTTAATTTTGTATGCTTTAACTATATGTTTTTATTGTTTTTTCTGCCTTTTTGTAAGCCACCTTGAGTCCCAGTCTTGGAAAGAGATAGAATAGCAATAAAGTAATAGATGGATGGACAGACAGATGACAGATGGACAATTGTCTAGAATGCTACCTGTCCCACCTAGGGAAGTAGACTCTGAGTGAAAGGAGTAAAATGGAAAACCTGGTCCCATACAGGTGTTATAAAAACTGGAAAAAGTCATCAAGGGAACCAGGGCAGGGCTGCACCCAGCAGCCCCAACCTTAGGATGGCATCACTGCATTGTATTGTTTCACCCCACAGCCATGCAACTTAAATTGCTTTTGTACGCACTGCTACACATGGAGATAGGCTTTCGTATGATGCAGAACAGTGACTGTGCAGGATATTGAATTATAGGGAAATCTCTCACCCTTTCCGCAACTCACCCATTTTCGGCGCTGGGGTGCAGTGGTCACGCAAGCAGCCTCTGGAGAGAGGCTCTCGCATCCGGGGTCCTTTGACTCCACGCAAGCTTCCTGCTCATGTGAGAGCTCCGCTTCTTCCTTTTGCAGTGCAGCCTGGGTAAGTGCATACGGGGCCCCGGAGCGATACACGACCTCTCAGCATTTTTGGCTTCAAGCCAAAAATGAAAAAAAATGCATACGCAGTCCATGTCAGGCCCTGGAGTGTCGCGCAAATGTGAGTGCATCGCGTGGACCACTCCTCACATTTGCGTGACGCTCAAGGGGCCCTTTCACATCAAAAATGCCATGCAAAAAGGGCCTCTGTCAATACAATGATATACAGTTGGCCCTCCATATTTGCAGTTTTCACTTTCATGGATTTATTTGCAAGTTTCTCCAATCCCGCCCCACCCAACCTTAAGTGCTTCTTTTCCAGGGAAACCTTCCCTCTCAGTAGCTCTGATTAGGCCCCAGTCCTAATGAATGTGGAGGGCCAACTGTATGCAAAGGCCTTTCCACTGAAGACTTTTCCTAAGGACTCAGCTACTACTTCCTCCATTTTTTTAGTGCCTGAACAGTGGCCCTGTCTCATTTTTATGCTTTTCTGTATAGTGTGGTCCTTATTCTACATCAGCTACTTAGTCAAGTAACCTTAAGAATGTAATGTTCCCCCCCTCCTCAACCTATTAGCAACCACACCAAGAAATGGAAGACCAGCTGGCAATTGGGGCACAAGAGGATGATGTTTCCACCCCCTTCCCACCAGTAAACAAGGCTTCGACAAGAATTATGACTGGGTTCCTTGTCACAGGCTCACTCAATGGTGGAAAGGGGATGGAAACATCATCCTCCTGCACCCTATTTGCCAGCTAAACAGACTTCCATCTCTCAGTGCAGCTGCTTCCTGGCAAAGTGGGGTGAGAGCGGCATTTACCACCCTGGAAACTATGCCACAATCATGACCGCATAATGTTAGTAAATACAGAGCAGTTATGGGTCCATAACTCTAGGTTATGAATCCATAACTGCAATACAGAATGTCAGCCATTAGTTGTAACTGTAGTGAAGAAACAGCATATAATATGATATGGTAGAAAGCAAAAAATTGTGGTGTGACAAATTGACACATGCACAATTTTTGGGAAGTGAGGCTGCAACTATGGCAAGTCCCCTGGAACAGTGAGCCCCCAGGACCGCAGGCCAATTAATTCATAGCAATAGCAATAGCATGTGTATTTCTATACCACTGATCAGCTAAGTGCCCTCTAAATGGTTTACGATGTGCCGTGCCTTCACTCTGGGATTTGCAATTTGGAGGGGGGGGGTTTAGAATTCTCAGCCAGAGCACTTCAGTGTCTCACCAAATTACAAGCCTCAGAATTCCATAGGATGGAACCACTGCAGTTAAAGCAGAGTAATAGTGTTACAACTCTACAGTGTGAAAAGGTCCCCCTCTGGGTATGTGCTGCCATTTGGAGTGGGAGAGAAACTGCAAGCATGAATTTCTTTCCCATACAAAAAAGCAGCATCAGGGAGATCGGGAGGATATGTAGCATAGAAGGAAAGGGGCAAATCATGTCTTCCCACTTGTCAAGAGCTCTAACCATGAACCTTTGTAGTTGCTATTTACAGGGTTTTTTTTTCAAAGGTTCCTGGGTCTTAAGGCCTAGACTCTTTTCTCTGGACCTAAACAGGAGAGGGACAAAACTCAAGGCAAGAGCACTGCCTTGAAAAGCATGTGCATGTTCCACATTTGCTAGGTTTGGTGTTGTTGTCTAATTTGAATGGCATACTGTGTACAGCTGTGGAGAGGCTTAATGTTTCACGCACCACCAATCCTCAGGGTGAAGGGGAGGAATCTCAGGGCAAAAGTCCTTATTTATTCATTTTAGGTTTCTTTAATTAATTAATTTATATCCCACCTTTCTCCCAGCACAGGATTCAAAGCGGCTGACAGTGAAAGGTTTGAGTGGATATATACATTTTCTTCATTTATTAGTCTTGATGCTTTTTCTTCAAATGGCATATTTTGTGCAAATGCGATGTTTAACTCTGGTTAACTGCTGTACCTCAGGTAGCAAAAAATGATGAGCTGGCCCATAAAGAAGGAAATAAAATTGAGTTAAGGGTATTCTACCATTTTAGTATTCTACCGTTTTTAAACATACAAATGCATGCAATTTTCAGGACTCTAGAAATACTGTACATCATTACATCTCATAAGTAATGTGATTTGTTCAGGATGTGTGTAATCATGCTGAATGCAATCTCTCTCTGATGATCAAATATTTGATCATGATCCCCCCTGGATAAAGAGAATAGATTTGACCAATTATGTTGGAGCATCTGTTTGTATAATCATCACACTGCATCAGAAAGGAGACCAAGAAAGGACAAAATTGTGAAGGAATAACTGAACATAGACAAAATATTGAATCGTAGTACTGTTCTTTCAACTTCATGGGGATCATTTCCAAGAAGATATTGCAGTCTATGCTCCTAATCCAAGTATTGGTCCTATCTGGAGAAAACCCATCTGAACAAAAGAAACTTGCATAGTTAACACTTAGGTAAGTTATATTGATTCAACGAGTCTACTGTAGTTAGAACTAACAATTGGGTTTAGGTCATTATATTTTTAAGCAGGACAAAGAGAAGAGAAGAGAAGAGAAGAGAAGAGAAGAGAAGAGAAGAGAAGAGAAGAGAAGAGAAGAGAAGAGAAAAGAGCATAATCCTATTCATGTTTACTGAAAACAAAATCCAACCGTGTTGAATGGAACACACTTCTAGATAGCAACAGCAATAGCATGTGTATTCCTATACCACTTATCAGCTAAGTGCTCTCTAAGCGGTTTACAATGTGATAGCTAATTGCTCCCAACAAGTTGGGTACTCATTTTACCGATCTGCGGAAGGATGGAAGGCTGAGTCAACTTGGAGACCAGCAGGATCAAACTCACAATCTTGTGCTGCAGTACCAGCATTTAACCACTGTGCCACCAGGGACAGTAGGCTGAGGCTGCAAGCCTGTATACTCAGTGTGGCTTATTGTAGAGTAGGTATGTAATCTGGGCCTTTTTTTTAACTAATAAAGCTTCCATCAGTTGAGCACCTTTAGATGTATCTCCAGTTTCTTTTGTGGTTTTTATAGAGTGCTCCCCTGTTTCTGTTTCCTTTACAGTCTTAAACCCACTCACTAGGAAGAGTGGGATTCAGTTCATAGTAAACTTGAAAAGGATTGTGCCCTTCATTAATCTTATTCTTGATTTCTACAGTTCCTTTTACTTTAGTAGATGTATCCACCCTGATTTGCACTTCTGATTATTTTGTTCCCACCAAATGTGAATGGCTTCCATCTCAGAATACCTCTTAGAGGCTACAGTTATTTTTGTCATTTATATAATGGCTTATCTCTAAATAATCAATAGCAATTTACTCCATGATCCACACATCCAGACCTTACTTGCAATGGAAAATAGGAAATGGTACACCATAAGAGCCAGCCTGGTATAGTCATTTGGGCATTGAAGTATGACTCTGGAGAGCAGGGTCAAATCCTCACTCAGCCATGGAAACCCACTGGGTGACCTTGGGAATATCACACTTTCTCAGCCTCAGAGGAAAGCAAAGGCAAACCTCCTCTGAACAAATCTTGCCAAGAGAACCTTATTATAGGGTTGCCTTAGTGTCACCATAACTCATAAATTATTGGAGGTAATAACAGCAACAGTCTTATCAGCTATTGACAATAAATAAAAGGAGAGTAATAAATGAACAGCAAATAATAAGTGGAAGAGAAATAGCAGAAAAGAAGGACTAAATATTTATAGCCTATCAATTGAACTGTTATTCATTTCTTTTTCAAGTCTCTGCGCACAACTGATTTTATTGAAATATTGACCTCCAAAGATATTTTTCAAAATAATTTTCCCTCATTTTGTCCCCTGAAGGAATGTCACTATAGTGGCTGTTAATTTCCGGCAGCTTAATTTTCCACAGCTTAAATGGTACCAATATATTTGCTATTTTTACAAAACAAATGACCTGCTTTAAGAAGTATGTCTACAAATAAATATAATACATACAGATTGGGACATAATTCTTCACTAAGTTTCTTCTCAAAGGAAGGAACAAGTAGCGGTTTTCTTCCCACTGCAAGAATGTTTTCAAAAACCACAAGTTTCAATTCACAATTTGAGACTTGTTATGTATAAGTTTGTATATGGTTGCTTTACACAGAAAATAGCATTTTCTATGCAGAGATGATATTCCTCCATAGATAGATAGATAGATAGATAGATAGATAGACAGACAGACAGACAGACAGACAGACAGACAGATAGAGTAGAAAATGATGCTTCCTGTGCAGAAAAATGCTTTTTTCTTTGCAAATCATCCACATGTGAATTTTATGCAGAATAAGTCACAAATTACAGAATTGTCTCAAAGGATACAGATTTTTCAGTGCAGGAAATAATACAGTGGACCGTCCATATTGGTGACCTCTGCAGATGTGACTTATAGCAAACATGGAGCATTTCATCCTATACCTAAAATGATGGTGACATGAATGCATATGTACTCAAGTGTCCATGCACATGTTGCCACCATTTAATATTATGGGACCTGAGCATTCACATTTTTCTTATTTGCAGGGTTCTTGGAACAGAACCTTGACAGATATGGAGGGTCACTGTATTTCTGCATAGAAATATCATTTCTGTGCAGAAAAAGCTGCTTACTTCTCAGAAAATACTGTTTTCTGCGCAAAACAACTATATATGAATTTTGTGCAGAAGAAGTCCTGAATTTCAAAGGTTCTTGTCAGTTCACAATTCTTCCTATCAGGCTTCCTCTACACTCAAAAACATGTTTTTGACCATTTTTTAGTATTTTTTAAAATATTCTTTCTATTCCTAATATAGACAACAGATTAGTGAAATCTGATGGTTTTTGTCCATGCCATTGGCTTCAAGAAAGGCTCTGGATAGATTTTGTAATTATGAAAGAAATTCAAAAGTTGTCTTGTCAGTTTGGAGATATGATTTGTATGTAAGCCAAAACAGACATGATCATAGACATATAATTGTCACCTTCTTGCCAGCAGAAATAGCAATCGTTACTGCACATTTCTCTCCACGTAACACCTATTAGAATCTATCTGAGCTGTCATAAGATTCTGCATTTCCTCACCTTCATCAACAACGGTTATGCAGAGAAAAAGCAGAGAACATAGGCCTGAATCCAAATCCTAGTTCCAACTAGAATAAAAAATTAACTCAGTAGAAACAGGGCAAACCAACATTTATGCAAATTCAATTGATTCTATAGGTCTACCTAACTTGAGTTGGGACCAGAAGTTGACTTTAGGTCATTGTGACAGTAGAAGGGTGAGAATTGTGCAGTATTCCAGGTGTTGTGGAACTGGATATCCAATCATTCCTCACCATTGGCTGTGAGAACTAGGGCTCCTGGGAGGAACAATTCAGTGAGGGCCGTATAATTCTTACCTCTTCCTTACAACAAGAGGCAATTCCTACTAGATGTTACGATGGATTAGTAAAACTATCTGAAAACTACTGTCTGCAGCAACTGTTTCTCATTTCTAGTCTGGCAACAGAGAGCTATGCAAAAAAAAAACTTAAGGATTTAATTGTTAGAATAGTCAAATAGGAATTATAGTAAGTGTAGTTAAGTATAGAAAAGTTAAACTAAAGGCTAATTTATTCAGGGATGCATGTCATGTCTCATTAATCATAGGAACCACTTCCATTGAAAAGTAGATGGCTCCTTTAGATAGCTGTTTCTTTTACCCACTTCTTCCATACAGAATGTGCAAGTGCACAAGTGTGGAGTGACTGGACCCCATTTGTATCCACTCACATTCAGTGAACTTCCAGACCCCACCTGGAATACTGTGTCCAGTTCAAGGCAACACAGCTCCGGTAAGATATTGACAAGTTGGAAAGTGTCCAGAGGAGGGCAACCAAAGACGTAGAAGGTCTGGAAACCATGTCCTGTGAAGAGTGGCTTAGGGAGCTGGGTATGTTTAGCCTGGAGAAGAGAAGGTTAAGAAGCAACATAATACCTATGTTGGAAGGGATGTTATATGGAGGATGGAGCAAGCCTATTTTCTGCTGCTCCAGAGATTAGGACACAGAGCAATGGCTTCAAACTTCAGGATAAGAGATTCCATCTAAACATTAGGAAGTATTTCTTGATGGTAAGAGCAGTTCAACAATGGAATGCACTACCTCAGATTGTGGTGGAGTCTGTTTCTTTGGAGGTTGTTAAACAGAGGCTGGATGGCCATCTGTCCGGAATAGGTTGATGGTGTATTCCTGCACAGCAGGAGGATGGACTCAGTGGCCCTTGTGGTCTTTCCAACTCTATGATTCTATGATTTCAAGACGTATCAAGTTGAATCCACCTTGGCAAGTTACTTATTGCTATAAGCAAAGAAAGGGACCAAATGTAATGTACAAACTGTCATGAAGAGAAATCAAAGAGCTAGTGTATGGCAGTGGCTAGAGTTGAACTGAGGCATGTGTTATAGCTTGGCAGCTGTATTCTGCATAATTTGTTTGCATTAATCTGATTAAAAATGTGTGCTGCGTAGTCTACCCTCTTTTCTTTCCCACCCTGTAAACTTTGAGTTAAAACTTCTTATGTGCCACCTTTCAGCTCCTCTTGTTCCCTGGTGGGTTCCAGAGGTTGTAATCCTCAAAATTATAACATCTCCAGACTTGATACTAATGTCAATGCAATTGATTAAAACATTGCATTTTTTTTCAGTGAACTAATCTATGCAAGTAGACAATGGATGGTCATTCTAGGAAATGGCAGCTTCCTCCAGGAGCAGCTAATTTTGTTGACAATAGTCTTTGGGCTCACTGAAACACACCTTTATTTAATGAATCACCTTTCTGCTCTCTTTGAGCATCGCCTGGATAGTCCAGGAATTATGCCCCAAATGGAAAATGTTGGTAGCTAAATAATGTTTAATTGTGGGCACTGAGCAGCCAATGTTTTCCTAGATTGTTAAATATCTGATGTTTAGGGAGAGAACATTTGACAGGATTGGGCTTTTAAAACCTCAGATTGGTGTGATTAGTACTCTGCCTTGCTATTGCTCTCCTCTCAACGTTATCACATGAACAGGGCATGTTAAGATGTTATTCCCAGTATCTGATCACAAAGTGAAGGGCAATGTAGTGTGCAAGAATTACTAGCTTCCCTTCTTCAACAAAGCCATGGACTACAAAGGTGCTCCTAGCCTTTTTTTAAAAGTAGATTGTTTTAAGCATCACCTTTCATGTTAAAGATCAAGTTTACGCAACATCACTTCTTGATCACGCTTCAGCTACATTCTAAATGAAAACGTTTTCAAGGTTTTTGCCTCAGACACACGCGAGGGACTAGCAGCCTTCAGGAACTTTGTGTCTGGCCACCAGACCCAAGTATCTCCTTTGGTTGTGCACCACAATGACCTTGTCGTTAAACAAAGGCCCATGCTTACATTACAGTAACAACAGGCTCTTATTCAACTTGTGTCCTTTTTGTATTAAAATCAGAAGCATAGAGGATCAGATGTGTGGGAATGTGATAAAATTACTGTTTTGCACTATGACTCTGCGAATCTCTGTCCATCCAAAGAAGTGACTTCCTCAAGATCTGCATGGCATCAACCATGGTACCAATAAGGCAAACAACAGCTTTGGTATAGATAAATGCACACATTTCATCAGCACTATGTCATATGGAGGTGCGAGTGTTGTTGTTTTTTAAATAACCCTGTGTTTCATCAGTTTTCATCTTGATTTCCTGCAAAATAAATGCTTTCTTTAAAAAAAAAAAAGATATTGCACGCACATGACCATGCATTAAACACAATGGGCAATCTTTGGCCATTCACTCTGTCTTGTAGCCTAACCTACCTCACAAAGTTGTTATGAGAAAAGTAGAGAAGAAAACAGCCATGTACCCTGGCTTAAGCTCCTTGGAGAAAAGGCAGGATAGAAATATAAGCAAACAAACCAATCCACCCTTGGGGAAAAAAGAGCTCATACATGTTACTGGTCTATACGAAAAATCACATGTGTGCTGACAGTTGGCTGAGGATGGCCACCAAGTTGTTTTTCGTCTTCTGTAGCAGTCCACTGTATTTCTATATTAAGTATGGAGGAAGAGAACTCTCTCCTCTGGCAGCCACTGGGGCTCCTTCATGCTAAACAATTATAATACTATATTTCCACTTGAATTGTCATGGTAATATGCTATAGACTCCTGGGATTTGTAATTTAGTGAAGCACAAGAACTCTCTGGCTGAGAATTCTGAATACCCCACCCTAAACTGAAAATCGCATGAGATATTGCAATTAAAGTGGAATATAGTAATATACTTGTATGATGTGCATTGCAGTTAAAGTGGAATCATAACACTGTAATTGTACAGTGCAAAAGAACCCATTTTTTTACATCAGATCGAGAGGAAGGACACAGCACCAACCACCACTTCTCATCTACTATACAAGTCTGATTTACCTAGCATAAAAGACTGTGATTCAGAAAATCCTTATGCTGAATTATATTAGGAGAAGGAGATTAAGGCTCCACTTCTCTGTCTCATTGTGAATGCAACAAAGTTGAGGAACTCTTTCAACAAAGCTGCCTTTTTAAAGTGACCTGTTGATTAGATGTCTGGAAAAACATGTTTAATGTAATTCAGTAGCACCTCTAGGAAGACACAGGGAAGGGGAGTGATTGTAGCTCAGTGGCAGATCACCTGTGCTGCGTGCAGGTCCCAGGCCTTTTCCACAGTGTCTTCGCATTCCAGCATGGGGACAGCAGAGGAGTGGGACCACAACGATGCTTCTGTATGGCATCATCACACTTCACTCCTCTCCTGCCCCAGGCAGCATGATCACAGATTAAATTATTGACGGGTTTTCCCATCCTGCGTTAGTGATCTGTGATCACGCCACCATCCCGCACTTACCTGTCCTGTGCGCTTCCTGCCCCAGTGCAGCCTCGGAAAGTGCCTGGCTGTGCTGCAGAAAGAAGAGACATGTCCTTCATGCTCCCTTCCGCAGGCAGCCAGTCTGGTGCAGATGGGAGCACTCCTGTCATGCTCCCTTCCCAACAGAGCTGCTGCCATGATTGCCACTGAAGGACAATGCAAGAAGGTAGGGTGAGGAAAGGGCCCCAGATTCAGTCACTGACATGTTCAGATAGGACTGGAAAGGATTCCTGTTCCAAACCTGGCAGTCCCTGCTAATCATTTCAGACAATACCGAACTACATACACCAGTGTTCTGAAAAAGAATGCACCTAGAATATATGGTTAGAGCAGTTTGATACCACTTTGCCATGATGCCATCCCACAGAATTCTGGGTTTTGTTCTTTGCATTCTGCATTCAAGAGATGATTCCAGTTTCAATTCAACGTGCTGTTTGAAGCACCAAATCATGACCCCAGTTCTTAAAGGGATGCTTCTCCCTTCCTGTGTCTGCCCAGTCTGGGATCTGCTCAATATACTATTGGAAAGCATTGGAGAATGCCTTCTCTGCGATACCACCCATTATATAATACCCTTGTCTAAGAGACCCAGTTGGCACCTACACTGTTGTCATTTCAGTCTACATGAAGATATGGCTGTTTAGAAAAACCTAGCAGTTGTATAAAGATCCTCATATATGCATGGTTTGTAATTATGTTAAAATATTTTAACTGATCTTATTCTCTTCTTTTACCTTATTGTTTAATGTGCTTTAGTCTTTTAAAATCAGTTTAGTATAGTAGTCCCCTCCACTTTTGCAAGGTTTTGGAGCACAGAATCCTCATGAAAGTCCTAAAAACTTTGAATAACTGTCCCTCACCCAAGTGAGCAAGTGAGGGACCACACACGCATGCCATCCCTCCCATGCTCCCCTCATTCCTGTCTTCCTTCCACATGCCCAGGCAAAAGGCAAGGGAATGGAAGGGGGAGAATGGGGCAGAAGCACACAACCGCCTTCTCTGCACACAAGGGTTCCCCCTCCCATTCACTTGCCTTTTGCCCCAGTGCATGGAAGAAAGGCATGCATGTCTTGGCAAAAGGCAAAGGAATGGGAGGGAAGGCACATGTGTGCCACACGAATAATCAAATTTGTGGAGGTGAAACCCACAAATGTGGAGGGATGACTGTATTAGCGTTGTTTTAAATTGTTTGCATTGATTTTATAGTACACAGCCTTGAGATCTTTAAATAGCAGGCAGAATATAAATATTTTAATATAAATATAAATATTTTAAATAAATAAACATAAATTAATAAATAAATAGTGATGCTGCTGTTGTAGTATCACTTTCCTTTCAGTGTGTAGCATATCCAGTTGTGTATACACTGTCAGTATAAGGCAGCTTCTTGTGCTTGAAGCAGAAAGTTACTATTGTGAAGGAGGAACATCTGCCAAACAGCCTATGATCTTTTTCTCAATTTTACTTCTGTTGTTAAGTCTGAATTTAGCAAAATGTGACCACTGTTGGATTCAACATGTGGCCAATCTGTTTAGTACTACATTTCCCCTCTAAAAACTGGTGCCCAACTTGTTTTCACTCCAAAAGCACAACTGTGATACCCAATCCAACCAATAGTGTGGATGCTGCATCCAACCTAGCACTAGATTTTATGAAAAGTAACATTTCTCCCCATCAGCCTATAAAAATAAGCACATCTGTATACATTCCACATTCATATGAAATCAAATATGCCTATCTGAACATCATAGTAACCTATGGCTCGTATTAATTATAGTTTGTTTGTTAAGCCATAAATTGTACAGAAGATGCCCAAACTCAGGTTTGTCTTTGTCACATCTAGTTTGTTTCCTTCCTACCTCTTTTGTTAGTTCCTCTTTCAGGACAGTTAGCTGAAGAAATAACCCGAGGAGAAGCCATGGTTGCAGGTTTGGATAGAATAAAAACAAGCTAGAGGTCATAAACTATCAATAAACCAGCAGTTCAGGTTGTTTGTGGCTGGTTAATAAACTACAGCTTTCAAATCTTCCATATCACTGGGCCTGTGAATCAGCTCCTGGGTTTAGTTCAACTCTTAAAGGAGTTGGTGCTGAACCAATTTTGAGACTAGGGTTCCACACCCTGGATAAAACTTTTGAAGTTCATACTAAAAACCAGCAAGTTTACTGCACCATGGACACGGAAACAACTCACTGCCATTGCTTCTTTCTTAGAAAATTTTTATGATGTACAGGAAGTTGCAGCCCTGGCAGGTGCTGTTGAAACATGTCAGGTAACCTAGAGCTGGTGGGCCAGTGTTCTACAAGTGATTCCTGAATGATTAAGGTGAAACCCTCTATCAGAAACAAGCTTTTTCTCTGCAGACCTCTCTCAAAGAGAGCTAATTCCCATCACATCTTAATGTGACCAAAAAACAGTGTAAACATTTGAAAATGATAGGCAGAGTTTTACAGACATGGGAGACTTGGTTCTCAGTTACTACTATTACATTCTGTGCAACACAGAAGACAATTTGCAAATTACAGTTGAGAGGAGGCCAAACCTGCTTTCTCCTATAGAAACTGACAACCCTCACTCCATACAGTGAGGATGGCGAGAAGGAAAGACCACCGGTTCAACAGCTGCAGTAGAAAGGGCCTCACACACGAATAAGAATCCACACCAACCACTCTGTTAAACTCATATATTGGAGTCTTCTACACCCAAACTACTCTTTCACACTACCAATTTATAGCACTATGATTCCATGTTAACTGCCATGGTTACATCCGGTGGAATCCTGGGTTTTGTAGTCTGTCAAAGCACTAGAGCAGTCTGATGGAACGTCAAAGTATCACTTCTTAAATTGCAAATCCCTGGATTCCACAGGACAGAACCATACTAGTTAGAGTAGAATCACAGTGCTACAATTCTATAGTGTGAAAGAGGTCTACAATTTCAGGATGACATCACACAAACTGTTCTTGCTGGTATTATCTTGACACCTTGTGCTTGGTTAAGATTATGAAAGTAAGACAATGCAAAGTATTGTAGTAAGTTTGGTCACTTTTGAGCCACCAAGGGCAAATGGATTACAATATTTAAAAGATGTCCTCTGAATGATATCTGAAGGATTGTTTGAACTTATGTTAGTTTCCACATGTATTTGAGGTAAGTTTTCCCTTCAAATGAGCACCAGCAATGCACCACATTCTTTTTCCACATAAATGTACACAAGAGTCCAACACTGTATGTAATTCCAATTAATTAATTTTCTCACAGCCTCTTCATTTAACATTCATTTTGAAGTCTGAAGCCATTTGTGCTTTCTATGTCCACACGGCAGGGATATGACAGTGAATATATAACAGGTGATTTTTTTTTCCTTGTCATTTGGTTTGAGAAAAAGAAAGAGATATTCCTTAGCTTTTTTCGGAGGGAGGGGAGGGGAAGGAAGGAAAACAAAAGTGTATGGGTAAGAAATGTAAAACTTAAAGGAACATATTTTTCAAAGTATGTGATTAAACAGTTGCACAATTATGATGTTACTAATGGCACTTAAAGCTATATGCAGTTAAAACATTTCATCATATTTTATCATAATTATCTTTGTGGAATTTGAAGGGGACTTTCTTACCTTAACCCTAACTACTAATAGGGACACAGAGCCCTGAGATCTGAAAGTTGCCCCGTCCCTTTGATTTTACATTATATATGTATTTATATCTACTTCTTTTTTTCTTTTTCTTTTTTTTTTTTAAAAAGAATTCAGATTTTGCTACAGAGAATAGCAAATGCTTGACAACATGCAAAGGCTTTGCTTTCTGTCTTCACAGAATTACAGCTTTAAAAATGAAGCTCCTCAGTGATACAAAGTGTGAACGTAAAATTTAAAAAAAGAAAGTGGCTCACTGCTTATGGAACCAAGCACAAGATGATTTTTTTCCTCCCTTAAAAACAGCAGCTTCTAAAGTTCTGAAATTTCCCCACCTAGTATTATTTAGTTCTTCCAAGGGTGAGACGTTTTCTTAGTCATTTTAACCTCTTTTAATTTTTTTTTCATTTCTTATGATAAATATTCACAATGTGTTTTTTGTGGATTTTTTCTTTCCCCTGTAAAAAGCATCCTGCTCTATTTTCATCACTGTTTCATTGGCATCCAGGTGGCTTCCTTATATTTGGACATACAATTCTTGTTTTTGGATTAGTGAAAGCTAATTCAATGGTTTATTTGTTTTAATAGAAAATAGGGGAACAATCATATTTGGATCCTATGTCAAACCATAAAGACTGCCTTATTGACAGTTGACCCCAAAATTTTGCATTTTTATAAAAAGGGAGAGAAGAAACTGGTGATTCATTGCAAAGACACACAGAGGCCTTCTTTCCTCACTATCCTAAATGCTTTTTTAAGATGTCTGTCTTTGCTTTCACACATCCCTGCCATAGCTGTTCATGTTCCCCGCTGTGGTACCATGGCACTTTTGAGGTTCCCCATGGTAAGGAAATATTTAGGCAGGTGATGCCAGTATTCCACCTTTAAATGCCATTCTCCAGGGTTTTATCTGTGATTTCTTTTGGCAGAGCAAGCTTCGGTCATTATGGCACAGTGAAATATTCTAGGATGCTATGTAATTCAGACTGAATTTGGAGTCTTGATAATAAGGCACGTGTCTTGATACATATATCTACCTAGCTATCTATATATCATGTACATGTATAAAAGACTAACATTGGTTCTTTAGATAGTCAAAGAGGGTTTTTACATTTAATTCCTGTCTTCAAGTAATGATTTGTTTTCATGTTCCCTTTCTTTGGTTTCACTGGGGATCGTTCCATTCTCCAGACCCAAGTGTTGCTCAATACAGTCGGTGAGGACAGCAGTACTAGAATGGTCTGAGTGACATTCTTTCTCAGAATCCTCCTCTTTCTTCTCTTCATCCAAGGAGTAGTGCCGGAATGTCTCATATATCTTCCGCACATCTTCTGGGATGCTCTTTTTAAGGTCTTTGTTTTTCCTCTTGGTCAGCTTGGATGAAGAGCCAAATTTGTTGATGATGTTGTCCTCAGATGCCCCCTGCCCATGCTTGCTCAACTGCTCTGACCCTTTAAGGCGCAAGTTGTTTGGTTTGTTGTTAATGCTTTCCTGAGATGAAGCCTTGAAGTGGCCACTGTCCAAGGCGGCAAAGACACAGCGCTTCTCTGGGGACAGCATGTCCAACGAATGGGCTCTCTGGTCCAGCCCGAGGCGCCTGCGCTCCATGCTCCGGATGGTGGCTGCCCTTTGGAGCTTGTCATGGATCTCCACGCTCAGCCGCCGCCGGGTTTCCCTGAACTCTGCAGTCACATTGGCTTTCCATTCAGCTGCGTGGGCTTTTATTTCACCAACCTTTGTGGGAGGGAGGATTACAAAAGGTGAAAAAAGAGAGAAAGATGAAAAAAATCTCAAGATAATTACCAATAATAACAAGAATTACAGAAGCGATCAAGTTTTTTTAAGGAACTCCCACAGTTGTAGTTCAATTTAAAAAGCTACACTGGTTATATCAGTCACTCAGTTTCCAAACGGTTCTTGTCTACTTCCTGACTACCATTAATACAATGTAATGTATTTAGAGCCAAGAGCTATTAAAGGCACAGGAACTCTCTTTGGGACCCACTATTATTGCAAAGCTCTAACATATAATTACAGCATAATCCTAAGCATAAGGACTATTGTTATGTAGGGTACCTGATTTAAATAATAACTGGAAGAATAAGAATAAACAGACATAGTAGAAGTAAATTAACTTGTGTAGCAGCCTTCAGTTGTACATTGAGATGCTTTGGATTTGTATATTTTTTTGTTGTATAAAATGGATTTCCTGGAAACGACCCTGGAAATATACATACACCCTTAATTGTTTGATCCATGGTAAAAGCTTTCATCATCAGTGCACTAAGGCCCTTTCTGCACCTTACCTTTTTCCAGCGCTGGGGTGCGGGGATCGCGTGAGCAGCCTCCAGCAACAGGCTCTCACATCCCTGCTGCTTCAGCTCCACACGAGCTGCCTGCTCGCGCAAGAGCCCCGCCTCTTCCTTTCACAGTGCAGCCTGGGAGTTTCCCAGGCTGCGCTGGGGCAGGAAGCGCGACCGTCACGGCTCTGGAGCCTCCACATGCACGGCAAGTGCACGCGGGGCCCTGGAGCAATGTGCGATTGCGCATCATTTTTGGATGAAAGCCGGAAATGAAAAAGTGTGCGAGCTGCGCCTGCCCTACCCTGGAGCATCGCACGATTGTGAGTGCGTTGTGCAGATCACTCCTCACAATCACACAATGCTCGAGGGGCCCTTTCACATGGCAAATGCCATGAGAAAAGGGCCTAGGATTCAGTCAATTCATCGTTGTTTTCTTTCACCACATAGGATCGATGTTATAGCTCTACTAAGTGCCTCCAGACAAAATACTGAAAAGAAATAAAGTAGATTCAGTGGTAGAGTTCTCTAGATTGCTTGAAATGTGTGAGGGAGTTGCCTTTGCAGCTGTTCCTAAGTTCAGAATTTTCCCACAAGGACTGGATCATTGCTACCCCTGCCCTAACTTGCCACCCATCCTCTATTATCTTCTCCAGATCTTAGATTGGCTCATAATCTTTTGGTTTCAATTTTGTATTGTTGATCTGGATGTGTTTTAAGGTTGTTGTTTCAATCTACAAGGATTGCCTCTGTTTTACTGATAGTGTATCCCTTATATTTAAATTACCTTTACAGTTTATCAGCAAATCTGAGCATTGCTTTTCACAGTGGAAGGCTAGGCTATACAATTTCTATATCAAGGGTGGACAACATGTGGTCCACAGGCCTCATTTGTACTTCTCAAAACTCCCTGGCTTGATTTGATGGCATTTTTTGCCACCAAAATTCAGTTTCACAATTTGCTGCTTCATTTCAACAGCATGGCAAATTTCCCATCCTTCTTCAGGATGAATGAAACAAAGAAACAAACATATAAATCAAACCAGCACTAAAGGGCACAGAATATTCTATGAACTCAATCATTCACCAGTAGTTACCTCTTCTTTAGTCTTCTTTGAAAGAACCCGTAACCAATCTCCAATCATGCTGAGGACAGCAGCAAAGTAGGCAAGGCCTACAAGGATCCAGAACCACACCAAGGGCTTATACCACTCCCGGTAAGGGATTTCAGCATTTCCTCCTGTGGAAGAGAGTAAGGTGGGGAAACATGCCAATAATGTTTGATTCAGGAGTTATTTTAGATACAGACACATTTCAAGGTGCAACCATACTACATCTTTTCCCACTCCACTCCCCCATCCCCAAAACTGTGGGTATCCAAATGGCACTTCATCATAGTGTGCATGTTGCTGTCGTTGTTGTTGTGTGCCTTCAAGTTATTTCCAACTTATGGCAACTCTAAGGTGAACCTATCACAGGGTTTTCTGGGAGCTGAGAATGTGTGACACGCTCAAGGTTACCCAGCAGGTTTCCATGGATGATTGGGGAACCGAACCCTGGGCGATTTCCACACTAGACTGTTAGGGTGTTATTATTCCACTTTCAGCATCCTACGGAATCCTGGGGTTTGCAGTTTAGGGAGTGGAATAATAGCACACTGACAGCCTAGAGCAGAAATGGCCCTGGTCTCCAGGGTCATAGTCCCAAAGCTCAAACCAGTATACCACTCTAACTCTCTAGCAAGCATGTTACCCCTTGGTAAATTTATATTATTGTAATTTATATTATATTACATTATCTGGATTCACTGTTTGACTAAATGCCACATGCAGAACCTAGTTAATTTCTACAGGTAGAGCAAAACACTGAGATAGAAACTCCAGTGGGAAAGAATGATAGTAGTTCTAGGGCTTGCACAGTTGAAGGTCCTTACTACGGATGAGTGGGAAAAACGTGGGGGCTTCAGATCTCCATTCTATCCACATTCTGTACATCCACAGTTATACATTCATATCAGTGAAGCTTTCTATTGGTGGGTGAGGGGCATAAATACCATTCCACTGGAAGGTCTCTTCTAGGTCAGTGGAAAAGCACTTATCATACTCTCCAACTGTCCCAATTTGGCAGGGAATACCCCAACTACTTTTCTCTCATTCCACTTTTTCAGCTGCTTTTGAAATGTCCCAGTTTCTCTCTCTTCCCCGCACTTTCTCTCTTAGTCCTCAGCTTAAATCAATTGCTGCAAAATGAGCTCAAATTTCAAAAATAGTTTTGCACTCAACTCAGCAGTGTAGAAAGGAGAGGTGGGGGCAAAATCTTGCCGGTCCCAGTAGGCTCAGGCAAAAACAAACTGTCGAAGCCTGTCCTAGATTGTGCATTCTTCCTCGTTAATAGCTTTTACCTATCTTGACTACACGCTGATGTTGCTTGCCCACATGTGTCCTGATTGTCATTTGTAAAATGCTGGAGGGTATGACTTATCCTGCTTCCTTCAGCCCCTCAGCTGGCCTTTGGGCAATTTTATTCATATTTTACTCAGAAGGAGGTTTAAGACTGAAGCCTTCCATCTGCAAAGGTTTAAAAGGGGCTCTTTCTTTTCCCTGTTGGTAGCATTCGGAAAATTGGACCTCTAATTATTCATTTCCTGAAACAATTTCCCCTGAATCACAGGCATGATGATAAGCACATGAAATTTGTGTTTTGAAAAGAGCCCAGAAGACAAGAGTGAGCAACGGGTGGCCTTTCAGCTGTTGTTTTCAGGAGGAGAGCACCTCACAGTAACAAAATCCAGTCCTTTCCTTCTTCTAGGCTGACAGTGGTTGTTGGCCTGCATGTCCTATATCCCTGGTCATTGGCTGTGCTGGCTATTGCTAGAATTCCAGACCATTAACATGTGGAGAGTCACAACTGGCCAACCCATTGTAAAAACATCTATCCCTCTGCAGGAACTAAAACAGGAATTTCAATAGGTGGAAATAAAAACATATGCAACCCATATTTAACATTAGTTACTTGTTTTTGTTTTACAGCCATAGGGGACTTGTTCATTTGCGTGTTTGTTTTTTTTAAAAGTATTGTTCACTACACTTAGCAGAGGGGTTAGGGAACCTCTACTTTTCCAAAGGTTATTGGACTGCTGTTCCCATCGGTCCCATCCAACATAAGGGAAAGTGAGAGGGATAATCAGACAACATTTTGGTTTTTGCAAAGCAAGAAAACGGCAAAACTCTTGACTGTTAAATCCTGTCAGAGAAGCAATTGCATTGCAGGATATAAGAGAGGCAATCATATAAGTTTGATAGATATTGGATACGTGTTTTGTAATTTTTTTTCCTACACCTGTTAGATTTTAAACTTGATTAATAAAGAACTAAAATTCCCCCTCTTTGCACAATGCCTATCTGTTTGTATCTGCATGCATGTGCATACGTGTTTATTTTTTGAAACAGCCAACCACAGCACAATCCTATCCATGGATCTTTTCGCATGGCGTTTTGAAAGCGCATTGGGCATGCTCCCTCCCCTCTTCAGCTCCCGACGTACCACATGATGTTCCGGCTGACCAGGTGCTATCACGACCGTGGGTAGTGCTGAAGTCGCGTTTTTTTCATTTTCGCCTGAAAGGCGGAAATAACCTCCTTTTCACGCATCGCTCGGGCGACCAGCGGGCCTGCAGAGCCCTTGCCCGGTGTGCTTTCGCAAAGGACCCAGGAGTGGGCGGGGTGCGGGCAGTCCCAGCTACCTGTCCATCACGCAGCAACTCCCAGGGGAAGACCCGCCCAGCAGCAGGGACACCGCTGCCCCCATGGCAGCAGGGAACACTGCCCGACACATCACCGCAAGAGCCCACCCCTGGGTTGTGTCGCCACACTCGAGACGACAGCAACCCCCGGGGTCTGGCCGACTATTTTTTTTAAAAAAAAAACGGTGCTATCGTTAGCACGTTAACATGTTAGCACCATAGCACGAATCAGCGTCCCCTGAGAGCTGAGGGTCAGCCCAGTTCTCACAGCAGAGTGAAAACCCCACCCCCCTGCCACTCCTATGGCCGTCCCACCTCCCACCCCAAACCACCTCTCCCCCGCCCCACACAAAGAACCACACACTACTGTTAAGAAACAAGAAAGATTTATTATACATACAGATGGAGACATTACAGACAACACATGGTAGACATGAAGGAGGTAGGACAAGGAAACATACAGGATCAAGGAACAGGCAATCACAAAAACAAGCAAACAGATACAAAACTATGTGCAACAGCACATATACAACTATATACAACGGCCACCTCCAGCGACAGTTCAGTGGGGTCCCGTGACCTGCTCTTTCCACTACAGCAGCTGAGCCACGTTCTGCTCCAGTGCAGCCAGGCGATGCGGAACCACCGCCTCTAGGTACCCCATCTGCTGAGCCATGGCCTAGACGGACCTCAGGAGGGTCTCATCTGCAGGGAAAAGACAGGTGGAAACAAGGTGTCAGTCCAGCCATGACAAGCCTGGCGGTGGCCCCAAAGTCATGCCCCAAGGGGTGGTTTGGCAGTAGCCGCCCAGACACTCACATTCCCTCCTGTAGTACTCCTCTGACGAGGCCACCCGCTCCTCAAGCTCCCGCACTCGCAGGAGCAAGTCCGGCACCATGGGCAGCACTGGCCCTTGGACGGCTCCAGCTGCACCTGTTGGAACAGCAGTCCATCACTGAGTGACCATGGGTGTGCAGGAGTTGCCTCAGCTCCCACAGTCAGCCACCATCACTGCGGACGGGCCTGGGACAGGGGGACTCCTGTCAGAGCACCACCCTTCCTGCACTCACCTTCCTCACCGGCCGCCAGCGCTGGAGAGGCCACACGCCGCACAGCTGCCCCCAAGGGCTCCACGCCAGCCATCCGCCGCTGGAGGAGAACAGGTCCCTCTCCTGTCAGCGATGACACAACAGCAGAAGCTCAGGGAGGAATACTCCTTGAGCTTCCGTGTGCAGGGAAGCTGGGAGAGACGACCACACATGGCTGTGTGTGTGGCAGCAGACCAGTATCATCTCCACTCATTATGCACATGGCTCGACCCCGTGCTGGGTGAGCTCCCGGCCCCGTCATCCACCACGCCAACATCCTCCTCCGACGTGGTGGACAGTCTGTCGGGAGTGGTTCCGGATGCAGCTGGGGGGGCGAAGACAACAAGATTAGCCACAGCTGCAGCCGCCCAACCCTCCCCCCACAGAGGGAAGCGGTGAGCCCAGGCAGGATTCCCTGTCAACTGCACGAATGCAGTGTGGCTGCTGGGCACAGTAGACAGGGGGACTGGTAGCGGACAGTCCTGTTGGTCTGGGGGACTGCATGGCAGGACAGGGGTGCTCACCTGTACTGGCAGCCTCACCCGCCACGGGTACGGGGGCACTGGCCTGGCGGAGCCTCACCGACGTCCCCTCCCCCTCCGACGACTGGGAGGACTCCAGCAGAGGCCTCGTCTTGCGGTGAGCTGCAGGCAGGGGAGCAAAGCGGAGCTCACCTGGGTGGCCAGGACAGAGACCACTGCACGGTCAGTGCCAGGGGCTATGGCAGTGCCCCCGAAGAGGGGCGCAGTCACTGTCTCTGCACAGGCAGACCCATGGGCAGGTTGGCCCGGGGACACCTACCTCCTCATCGCGTCCCGGGCTGTCCTGCAGCAGGTGTCAGCGCACGGACTGAATGCCTCCGAGCTCCTGCGGGAACAACAGAAGCGAGAGGATGGCAGTGAGGCGATTGACCCCCCACGGTTGTCCCTGTGGGCAGCCCTTTCAGGTGGCCACCCAGCCCTGAGGCCAGCAATGTGGCTGAGTGGCACGCGGAAGCGAGGTGGCACCATGGCCAGGACTTCCATGGCTCGGTTGTTGGGCCCCCCACCCCACCCACAGGGCCATGGTGGCATGGGAGCAGGGACAATGTGGGTATGTGGTTTGTCACTTACCGCCCTTGTGCCTCTCGGCCCACCTGGGCTTCCCCACCACCTTCCAGATCCGGAACATGGCGAAGAACTTCGGCCGGGCATGAGGGGGCAGATGACCATGGAAGAGCTCCATGGTGTCGTAAAATCAACACTTGAGCGCCTTGAACTTGTTGGTGACCTGGGCCACCGTCCTCTCGAAGCCCTTTGCTGTGAGGGCCGCCGCTAGGCCCTCATACAGGGCCTTGCTGGGCAGTGGAATGCTCTTCATGAGCACATCCACGCTTTCGCTGGCTGCAACGAGGGAAAGGAGGACCTTCACCTCGTCGTCGGCCCACAGGGTCCCCTCTCACAGCATCTCCACACACACCACAGATGCACCACAGACACAACACAGACACAACACACAACCACTCACACGCCACGCAAAGGACACACTCGCCTCACCATTCAAACAGAAACTCACTCCGCCCCTAGCCCCAACGGTCCTGAGCTGGCCACTTCCTTCGCCCTCCAGGGGGCTTCACCAAACAGACACAGGTGTCATCAGCCAGCGACAGGCAGACGGCCCAGGCGGGCTGTCCTGAACGTTTCTGAGGTCGCCCACGGGGCGACTGCCAGTCCCTTGCCAGGAGTTCATCGGTTCTATCATTAGCACGTTAGTACATGGGCAGGGGCTCTCCCACCTGCCCTCGGTTCCAGCCAAAGCTCCGTGGCGAAACGTGTGCCCCCTCGGTGCACGACACAAGGGCGGCATGGACGTGTCCAGCTCCCCCGAGAGGGTGCAGGGCAGAGGCATAGCTTGGCGACCCACTGAGATCGAGGATCTCCTGGAGATCTGGGGGCAGCCGAGGTATCAGGAGCTCCTGCGTAGTCACCAGAGGAACATGCAAGTGTTCGAGGAGATTGCAGCAGATATGGGATGGAGGGGACACCGACGGACGGCCGTGGAATGCAGGAACAAGACGAAAAAAATGCGCCACGAGTACCGCCGGGTCCTCGCCCATAACCACTTGACAGGAGTGAAGCCCGCTACCTGCCCCTACTATAGGCAACTCCATGCCATCCTGCGTGAGGATGCTAGTGTGGCCCCGAAGCCTGTGGCCTCTAGCCTCAAACTGGTCCACGGCAGCGGCGGTGGTCACGTAGACACCAGGGTCGCTGCGCCCGAGGAAGAGCCCATGGATGCTTCTCAGAGCATGGACGAGGGCCCTGCGGTGTCGACAGGTACAAACTACCCTGGGGAGAGGGGCATCCCGGGCTGTTGGAGGTGACACGGGGGGTTGTCGGGCCGGGCCCCACTGTCCACCGCACAGGCTGCCAGGCACAGTGGAAGTGACGGGAGATGGAGTTCCTCCCTGTGCCTGGGCTACCATCTCCCGCACCTCCTCTCTGGGCTGTTGGGTACCCGTGGGAACGGGCTGATCGGGAAAAATTCCTCTCAGGGTGAAGTGAGGGTCTTGTGCCAGGAGCCAGGCAGTTCCCAGGCCTTGGATGCAGGTGCATGTCCAGGACAACAAGGAGGCATCTGGACAGAAATGTGGGCTGCTGATAAGCGGCTCCCAGTCTGGCAGCCCTTGCAGTTAAGGAATGTCAACTGAGCGGGCATTGGGAAAACATGGCACAGTAGCTCATCAGCGGCCACAGGAAGGGGGGGAGGCTAAGGGGAGACTGAACTCAGGAGGCCTGGCCTGGAGAAGTAAGGCAGGTGACGTGATGACGTGTGCCACGGTGAGCACCAGGCACCCGCTGCTGCAGCACGACCCCCGGTGGGGTCTCTGTGGCACTGTGCCACACCCTTGTGCTGCTGCCAGATGGGTTTGCCGCTGCCCACGACTGCTTGTGTGTGCGTGTCCTGCAGTAACATGGCACTCCGTGGGCAACACGTCCATGCCCACCCCACCGATTCCGAGGCCCCCTCTGTGCCCACGTGCCCCCTGTACTCAACAGCTGGGCCCCTCCATGCCACCCCAGGCATGCGTTGCAGATGTGGCCACGTTGCCACTGGGGACAGCCATTGGTGGCCAGAGCCACCTGGCATCAGCTGTCACTGTGTGCCAGGGGGCCTGTCACCATCCATCCGCCCAATTTGACAGTGTGTGGTGTCATGCTCTTGACAGGGTCTGCGGCACAAGCAGAGGACATTACGCCAGACAAGGACAGCATGGCAAGCTGCAGCCAACTCCTGCCTAGTGGTCAAGGCAGTGCGGGTAGTAGTGAGGGCGATGGCGGCGGCCAGGGAAGTGAGGGGTCGGCTGATGACGAGGATGCCATGTTAGAAGGCACAGCCACCGGTTCAGGGCTTCGTTGCCCTGGTAAGCATGACGACAAATGATCTCCACACCGAGTCCACGTGCTGCTGAGCCCTCCCATAGAGGCGCTGGCCACTGAAGCATAGGGGCTGGCAGCGTGGCACCCGTGCTGCAGGGGCCTGTGTCCCCTCCTCGTGGCACTGCACGTCCAAAAACGTGTAGCAACCCCACAGGGCACTGGTGGGGGGGATTGCTCTGCTCACTGGACTGTCAACTTCTCTGTGTTCCTTCCAGAGCCACCTCCAAATGAGAGTAGCAGCAGAACCACTGTCAGCGCTGCAGCGATGTCCCCCCGCTCGAGGATGGCGGCAGCTCAGGAGAGGGACCAGACAGGGAGTAGGGGTGAGGCAATCGCCACGGCCATCATGCAGCACTCACGGGAGCTGCATGATGCTTCGGCGGCCGAGTGGAGGGCACACCAGAGAGGGATGGTGACGGCGCTGAGTGCGACCAATGCCATTCTCCAGCAACTGGTCGAAATGTACAGGGAGGATATGGAGAGGAATGCAGAGGGCCAGGAGGATGTGGTGGAGGAGATGCGGAGCACAAACAGGCTCATGTCAGCCATACTGAGCAACCTGCAGTCTCGCCCTTTGGGCAGTGGTGCTACTCCGCTGGCTTCCTCTGTGGTCCCCTCCACATCGCAACAAGGGATGGCCAGGCTTCCCTCTGCTAGCCAGCTGCCTCCTGAGGGGCTGTCCCAAGAGGAGCCTGCTGTTGGGAAGGGGGGATGTATGAAAAAGAGAGTGCAGTGCTATAGCCCATGATTTGGCTTGCCTTGCCTGAAGGGGGGGGGGTGGAGGGCATCTCTGCTGGGAAGGGTACGCTAACTGCTTGTCTGCTCTGTGCCTTCTGGTGCCCGGGTGGGGACCTGCTTCTGCACTGCTGGTGAGCTTTGTCGCCGGAGGCAGGCATGATACTACATCCGGCACTCGCTGTCTACCACGGGTTCCTTCTGATGCCTGCCTGTCACCAACTAGGGGGACTACCTAATAAACGCACGTTCCTGCCACCGTGTCTGTGTTCTTCCTGTCCGGCAGCTGAGAGTGGGTGTGACAGGGTGGCCTCAGTCATGGAAGTCTCTCTTGCATTGGCTCTCCCCCTAATGCCCTGTGATTTCCCCATGGCAGGTCTCTCCCCCTCCCTCTGCTGATGGGGACCACGGATCATGCCGACAGTGCCAGCATGCTGTGCTTATGCCAGTGAGGGTCCACACACGGGTCATGGGGCATCATGTGTTCTATTTTATTCACAGAGGCAAAGGCAGATGCATTCAGAATACATGTTGTGCTTTCATGTTTGGTTACCAGATCCCCTCAGGGGGCCATGCATGTCTGCCGGCTGAGGGAGCATAGGGGGACAGAGTGCACGGTGTCTTTGCAGCTGCAGCTGGGGGCGGAGATGGCGGGTCAGCCAGCGATCATCCTGGCGATGGCATCCCTGACCCTCTGACCCTCCCTCAGCCTCCTGTGATCATGTGCCGTGTAGACATAGGCACCTGGGGGAATGGTGACGGCTGCAGGCGAGCGGAGGCTGGGATGCAGTGCGTGGCCCTTGGTTTCGCAGAAGTTGTGCAGGACCACGCAGGCAGCGACAACCAGCAGGAAATTAGGCTCGGAGACAGTGAGTGGAGCTGACAGCCAGCCCCATCTGGCCTTCAGCCTACCAAAGGCACACTCCACGACATTGCAGCACTGATTGAATACTCTGTTGTAGGCCGTCTGCTGGGGGTCTAGCCGACCTCTGTAGGGCTTCATGAGCCACCGTCCCAAGGGGTAGGCTCCATCTGCCAAGATGACGGGCCTGACCCGCATGCCATGGATGGTGACGGTCGGGTTGCCGGGGACAAATTGCTTGGCCTCCATGTCCTGCCACAGGGCTGAGTGGCAGAAGACATGTGCATCATGGGTGTGACTCGTATACCCCAACTCAATATCCAGGAACTGTCCCGAATGATCTGTCAGACCGTGCAGCAGGATGGAGAAGCTGTCCTTCCTGTTGAGGAACTCCTGTGCCCGTCCTTTCGGGGGCGTACAGGGATATGGGTCCCGTCCAGGGCGTCAATACGCTGTGGGAATCCCATGGCCTCGAAGCCTTCCACGATCTAAGGGTGGGAAGGGAAAGTGCCATCAACAGGGGACATCAATGTATTGGGGGCATCAGTGACACCACTGGGACGTTGGATGGCTCGGGGAGGTGGGGACTGTCTGGCAGATTGAACCACTGCCCCCTTGACTGGTGTCGCCCGCCCACCAGCCCTGGCTATGGGTTCCTCATGGCAGCTTGCCACCTGGGCTGTGGGGAAGGGAGGGGGCATGCTTCACGGCTGTGCATGACATGGCAGTCGCCAGACGGTCGTGCTTCCTGTTGCACAGCCGCTACTGCTGACTGGACTGGTTGCGCAGGCGGACGATGGTGCCCAGCAGGACATGTTCTATGGCGAGGCAGACTTCCACTCCGATCTCTGCCACCGTTGAGATGCCAAGTCCAAAGGTGTTGGCAGTCTTCCTGTAGATTAAGGGAGTGGTGAGCCACCACACTGCGATGGCGACTCACTCCTCTACACAGATGGGCACCCTCATGACAGTGGTGGTGTAGGTGCGGGCGCAGATGTTCCACGATCTCAAAGAGGGTGGCCCGAGTAATTCTGAAGTGGTACAGCCACATTTCGTCATCCCAGGTCACCAACACTTCCCGGATCCACCAGTCCCGTCAGACACGGGTCCTGACCCACCATCTCCGGGGGCGGGGGAGGGTTCCCAGCCAGGCATGCATGGCAACATGGGGATCGGCTGGCTGTTCCCCGTTGGTTGCTACGGTGGCAGTGGTGGCAGTGGCTGCTCGGGTGCAGATAGTGGTGGCCGCCTCCAGGATGGCTCTCCTGCCCCGTCGCCGCTGTCTTGCCCTCCAGGCTCGTAGGGCAGTGGTGTTGTTCATAAAGAGCTGTATGGCCAGTGTCCCGAGGAGCTCTGTCTGGTCAGGCTCCATGGTGGGTCATGGGGGTGGTGGAGAGGGCTGCAGCTGCAGCTGGGCCACAGCTGCAATCTGTCCTGCTAGTCTCCGCCTTTTCTGGAGCAGCCTGTTATGGGGGGGACCCTTGCTACCGGTCTGCCCTTGGGGCTGCTGAGATGGCCTGTTGGCAGGATCTATCGTGCTAACGTTAGCACGATAGGTGGAAAAAAAATTAAAAAGAAAGAAAATCCACTGCCCAATCAGGGACGGTGGGGCGGGATCTAGGCGTGGCCCGGGACGCCGACATGCGGAAGAGGCACTGGCTAGGGACCGGTGCTCTCTCACAAATGTCCAACTGTGTGCGGAGTGCAAGGGGCTCTCTTGCGATGTTTGTAATAGCTTGAGGGCTCTAGTTCATCGCGTTATTGAGGTAAGGTGTGGAAAGGGTCCATGTCTAACTCAGACGTGAGCTCCACTGGGTTAAATGGATTTTATACCCAAATACAGGGCACGCGTACAGAGCATGTATACAGGATAAGTCTCAGTGGGAGTAGATACACCTAGAGTAGTGCTGTAAATCCCATTTCTTTAGAAATGGCTGAAGGTAATAATCAGAAATTTTTTTAGTTTGTTGCCGTGGTTCAGTCTTCCTTCTCCTTCACCCCCTTCCCCAAGCTTTTGTGTTCTTACAGACTGTTAGCAATCTGATACATTCCAGTGAAGCTCTAAAGTGCATTTTGCGTAGCCTGTGCATGAATGTGCTTACAATGATTGAAGATACATATAAAACTAAAGCATAAACCTGCTGGCAGAGACCCAAATATTGTTTCTGATTTCAAACCTTTCTCTAGATACACACTATGGGTTGCTATATAGGTTTATGGCTTTCAGCATATAAGAAAGGGCAAGCGGTGGTGCTCTTGTTGCTATGATGCTGGGAGGTTATTCTCCTCCTCCATGTCCTGGGGGAAACTCACTATAAAAAAAGTGATCTGCTGCACAGAGAAAGCAGGCAGTAAAAAGGCAGCTATTCCCCCTACCTCCTGTTCAATTCTGTGTCCCTTCACAGCCTTTCTTCCAGCCACCATCATACAAGGTGTTCCAAAGAAGAAAATGTATAATCCTTTAACAGCTAATAGTAGCTTTGGTGATTATTTGAAGGCTAAGTATGTTAACACATTTATATTGAAGAACAGATGTTATAATAATGCTTCCATCAGAGTCACAAATTCCATCTTAATTACAGTTTTATGCAAGCTGTCCAAATTGTTGTCCCTGCACAGTAATGCCCTGCACACATTGTTGAAGCACAGAGCAACACACCTCATTTACATTTTCTTTTGTAATTTTGCAGCACTACTATTGGAATCTTTAACCCTGTTAAGGGTGTATACTTTAAAAAACACTGCAAAAAAATACAGAATCATAACTGTTAAAGGTATATACATTTTGGGCGGACACTCTGTATTTATAAGCAGAACCAATGCCTTTTTTAGATTAATAAACAGGAAAGACCTGTGTAAGTCAACAATCAGTGCCTACTGACTAAAGCCTTTGTGGTAGCTTGTCATCTGCATTTCTTCCAAAGGAGAGCAAGACTGTCTGTATAGAAAACTGGTTAGATTTGGACAATCCAAGTAATCATGGTGCAATTAGTATCAGCATCTGATAACGTGCTGCTTTCAGATTCTCAAAACAATGACACGAGATGATGTCTATGCCTTTCAGAATTTGTCTAATAGTTAGAGAAAGAAAGCCAGTGTGGTGTAGCAGTTTGAGTGTTGGACTACAACCCTGGAGACCAGGGCTATTTCCGGCTGGCCCCTCCTGAAACTGCAAACCCCAGGATTCCATAGGATGTTGCAAGTAGAATAATAGCGCTATAACAGTCTAGTGCGGAAATGGCCCAGGTTTTGATTCCCTGTTCAGCCATGGAAACCCACTGGGTGACTTGGGCATGTCACACAGTCTCAGCTCCAGAAAACCCTGTAATAGGTTCACCTTAGGGTTGCCATAAGTCAAAAATAACTTGAATGCACACAACAACAAACCTCTGGTTTATGGGCCTAGCCCAGGAAGCTGCCCCTCCTCCTTCTGAAAGCCCCTCTCACATCCACTTGGGAAGATGCACAGAATGGGAATTGGGCAAAACATTGAGATTCTCTCTGTTCTTGTCTCAATTGGGAAGAGAAGCAAGGAAGTACATAATTACCCTATTATTTCTATACTCATCTTTTACTTTGAGAGCAAGCTGACTATGCCCTTCCCACATCATGTAGCCCATGAGGGGGGAAAATGTTTCTTGACTCTTGTTTTTTTCCCCCCAAAGGCAAATAGCTGCCAATGGGAAAATGTATACATGACAAACTAATCCAACATCATACAACAGCTTATCTTGCCCTCCCCTCCCTCCATGGTAGCCCCTGGCACACTCCAACAGCTGGTTCTTTAACCTTCCAGAAAGAGACCCTTTTCGCACCTTACCCTTTCGCAGTGCTGGGGTGCGGGGCTCATGCAAGCAGCCTCCAGAGGAAGGCTCTTGCTTCCCTGCCTGTTCAGCTCCGCATGAGCTTCCTGCTCGCACGACAGCCCCACCTCTTCCTTTCGCAGTGCAGCCTGGGACCTTCCCAGCCTGCACTGGACAGGAAGCGCAACCGGCCTGGCTCCCGAGGCTCCGCACACAAGGTAAGTGTGCGCAGGGCCCCGGAGCAATGCGTGACCACGCAGCATTTTCGGCTTCAAGCTGAAAATGAAAAAATGTGTGCACGGTCCACGTCAGGCCTTTGAGCGTCACGCAAACGTAAGCTCGTCGTGCGGACCACTCCTCACATGTGTGCGACGCTCAAGGGGACCTTTTGCATCAGAAATGCCATGCGAAAAGGGCCTTAATTTGGAGAACTGTGGGGTGAAGGTTGAAGGGGAATCTGTTCCATTGGCAGGATGAGACAGACACAATTAGACAGACACAATTAGATTTTACTCAATATGAAAAATATAATTGGACTGCAGACAGGTCACTTAAATCCATTTAGTTACATATGAACTATGTCTGATTCCTCACTGCAGAATCTCCTAATCTATTCAATGATCAGTTCATAAAGACCAGAGGAAGAAAAAAAATCATATTATTTTGTTTGCCTCCATAGGCCTGCAAATGCCCTCAAGGGGATGTGGAGCCATTTTTACCATGCTTTTGGGAGAATCTGGGTCATTTTCAGGCTAGCTGAGGCCTTTTCCTAAAACTGGAAGTGGAGGTAGCATGGTATAGTAGTTTGAGCATTGGACTACAGCCCTTGAGATCAGGGTTCGATTCCCTGCTCGGAATGGAACCTTGGGTGGGTAACCTTGGGTGCATCACACGCTCTCAGTCCCTGAAAACCCCATGATAGGATAAGTTGGAAATGACTTGAAGGCACACAACAACAACAAAGAGGAAGTGACATAATGAAAATGCTACCCATGCCTTCCCCATAAAATTCTTTTTTTGGCCATTGCTGGTGTTAGTGTCCTCTTCTAACCTCTGCGACAATTAAAACAACCTTTGGCTGGTGTCATGCCCTGCTTCCAGAGCATGGACTCCGACTCAGAGTCTGAAGCATAGGGCACACCAGAGGCTGAAACAGAAGGCACGCCAGGGCCTGCTGTACAGAGAAAGGTTACAGTGCTGGAAACAGAACAGGGGATGGTGCCAGCTTCAACAGAGAGTCCTGCCTCTTCAGATACAGAAGAACACTTACCTAGACCCAGTTTCACACAGCACAGGCAGCATAGAGAGACCCAGCATCACTCTCTCAGAATTTATAACTGGCAACAATCAATCAAGTCTCAGCTGCGCTAGGCTCTGGGTCTATTTAGCTGGCATCCTTCCCCTCCAGGAGCTGTCAGAGCTTATCTGACCTGCTACCTTGCTGGATGCCTTGACAAATGCTTGGATTGACCTTGGACATTCCCTTGCCGTGAAACCCTGCTGGACTTTATGTTGGACTTTATTTATGACTCCTTGCTTACTGCCTGGAAGTAAATAACAAGCTGGGAGACATTCAGTTTGTTTTGTTTGATTTATCAGCAGTGCCAAGACTGAGACAGGACACCTAGACTCATGGATTTGTGGCAACAATCTCCCCAACAGCCACTCTTCAGTAGGTGGAGGGTGTGAGGAATTAGAGAACCATTTGCTTTTGCCCCATAGCCAGACACAGACTGATGAATTCATCTGCTGGGATTCCAGCAAATCTCAGGGGAAGATACTGCTAGTCTGCATAGTCTGCTATGGGGCATATGCAGACACTCCTCCTATCTACCACCCATTTTCCATCAGCCACGGAATGGCCATTAAGGAAGCTATCACAGCACAACTGTGAGTCCCGGGAGCATTGAATGGAGACCTGCAAAGGAGTTCTTCCTGCAGAACTCTTATAGTATGCTGGGCAACGTGCGATCTTGGCCATTGCATACATCCTCAACCTTTGATTAGGGCTCCATCCTCTGTTAAGCACATGTAATAATCCCCATTAAGGTTAACGGAGGTGACGCTTGAAATGCTGGAAGAAAAACACACAGGACAAGCCCTTTCCTAATTTTGATTGCTCTGCATTCTCCACTCACAGTATTCTTCTACAAGCCAACTGAAATGAATGGAGGTTGTGTAGCTGCAATGAATAGTGGATTGCACTCAAAGACAACAAGCATGTAAGAGGCCATGATTTAATGGGTGATCTTATGCAGGTTTCTGTTTCCAGTAGTGGCTAACCAGATGCCCGCAGGAAGTCACAAACAGGCATGATTTCAGTAAACTTCTCACAGAGTTTGGAGAAGTTACTTTGGATTATAACTCCCAGAATCCCTGAGCCACTGTCCATGCTGGCTAAGGGATTGTGGGAGCTGTAGTACAAAAGGTTACTTTCAATTTTCTGCCTTCCCCTGCCATTGTCTTCCCTTACCAGCCCAACAAATGCTTGGTATTCAGCTCAACTCAGCTCAGTTTCAACCCATCTACTCTTCATCATAGCCCCTGGACACAACAGCCCAAATTGATACATTAGGTTATTGGTAGTTGACAAGTACAGAGATTTACATCTTAGTATTGTTATGTTCTCATCTCAGCAAGTACATTACTTCTCTATGGCACACACCTCATTTGTCTTTGCATCCAGTACAAGATTCTAAAATGATAGAGAGGCAGGGCCAAAACTTTTATTAAGGATAGAGAACATAACTTGTAGTTTGGCTCTCTTAAAAGCTGCGGTCCATTTGGTTTTAAATATAGATGTCCTTTTAACTGTTATTTTGATATGATGGTTTGGATGGACAGCTATTATTGATATTTGTCACCTTTCTTCAACTACTGCATTTAGGGCTTTTTTGAGCCCTAAAACATTTCTGTTATCCCTCATAAAAAAAATTTGTTTTTGCAAAATATTATGCATGACATAGAAAAACCACATTCACTTGTATGTATCATTTAGATCCCAATGATTTCCAGTAAGTGATGCCACGGAGTACATTTTAGCTGATAGACTTGATGAAAAATTAACTTCTTTGATTTCTTATATGGGTGTCTTCATTTTTTCATAAACATCTTTTCCCCCTCCTCCAACCACCTTCTTCCACAGATTTCTGCTTCGCTACCTTCAAATCTTGCCAACAAGCTATTTTGGCAGGGAAGGGAACTATGAGCAGCTGAAATGAAGCCACGTTTCCTCCTCCTGAAAAATCTATTGGTGAGATTTTAGTTTTTCAAAAGGCCTGCTTAGGCAGCCACAGATTTTGGAAAGAAAGTGCCTGAAAGGAACTGGGACACTACAGCCAGGGCAGGAGTAGCACAGCCCTTCAGGTGCCTTGCTTTCCAGTGCTACTGAATTGAGCCAAGCTGATCCAAAACTGGCCTCAAGCGGCCCCTCTAAGAGCCCCCAAAAAAGGCCAAAAATCAGCCATCAAATGAGACATTTCCAGTGCACAAAAATGTGACAGCGCCACCCACCAGGGAGCCAAGGAAGGAATGTCTCTGTCTTCTCCCCATCCACCTGTCCCTATCTAACTTGATACATGACCAACAGATAGAGGCAGCCCTACCATTAGGCAGACTGAGGCAGCCACTTTGAAAGCAGTTTTGGAATGCATGAATCCTGTGACTGCACTGTACTTTAACTGCAAAGAAGACAAGGAGGCAAGTAAAAGATTTTCTGCCTCAAGTGACAACATAAAAAATAGCTGGTTTAGGGCACATTGCAACTTGATTTGGGACTTGTGGGGACCATATTCTGCTCTGCCTCAGGCAGTAAATGGTATGATCCACCCCAATACCAGCCTGTCTCCTCCCTTCGGTCCATCTTATCCTCACCGATGCCAGAAATAGATCCCATCTGCCTTGGGCCCTTTTCACACGGCATTTGTCATGCAAAAGGGCCTCTGGAGCATCGTGCAATTGCAAGGAGCGTTTCAGACAACGTCCTTGCACTCACACGACACTGCTGAGGCCAGCAGGCGCCAATCACACACTATATGGCGCATTGCTCCGGGGCCCCACATGCACTTATCGTCCATGCGGAGCCTCCGGAGCCACAGCCCTCGCACTTCCTCCCCCAGCACAGCCTGAGAAAATACCCAGTTGCACTGCGGAAGGCAGAGGCAGAGCCCTCATGCTGCCTGCCGGCCAGCCAGCAACTCCTGCAGAGCCGGCGCAGAGGGGACACGAGAGCCTCATGGAAGAGGCTGCTCATGTGATCCCCGCGTGACCGCACTGGATGGAAGTAAGCTGCAGAAAGGGCCTTGGAGTTTGGCCTAGGCCCAGTACCCATGCAAGTAAACATTTCCAAACATGATTCTTCACTTAACTGGGAATATTCTAGCAGAGGCTAGACTGTGTTATAGTCCTATTGGGAATAAAAAACACAATCTGCCAAGTAATACTTTATCTTACTCCATTTTCAATATAAGTACTATTCTACTTTCAAAGTATCATCAACAGTGGTGAATTCAAGCAAGTATCTTCCATTCTCTCCCTTCCTCCCCAAACAGAAGCCAATCAGGCTTCTATTACTTAGAAAAACAACTTACCTGCCACAAAATCACCAAAGCCAACCGTAGTCAGAGTGACAACTACAAAGTAAAAGGAGTCCAGTGCCGACCATTCTTCAATATATTTGAAACTGACTGCTGGAATAGTGACAAAAACGACACAACCAGCCAGGATGAAGAGAATGGTTGAGATCACACGGATCTTTGTCTGACTCACTTGTTTCTTCTGCAAAAGAAAATTGTGGGAAATTATAAGCATGACTTGTGAGTTTCTGAAACCATCATAAAATGTGTTACTGTCTGGGAATATCAAATAAGGAATCATCTGCCTATGTAATGTAGCATGTGCAAAAGCACTCAAAGTCTGGGACTCTTGGTATAGATGTATTTTGGAGGGTCAAATCAGAGATATAGACCCTAATGTGTTCTTCCCAGCCTCCCCCCCCCCCCAATTTCCTGGTTATTGATGATAACTGTCTATATAACTAGATCTACACACTGGGCTGCAGGGGGGAGAGAGAGAGAAAAATAACAGACAAATGACAACTAGCTTGCTCACTCATGTGTATTCTACATTAGCTTCAGGAATGGTCTAAAGAATTATCATAATTTGTAGAGCTACACTACGTTACAGTCATATTAATTTTAACTGAAAATTTAACAAATGCATTCAGTTTTCCAGGTGAATTCATTGAGAGGTCCCACATGTCTAACGTTGGCTGGATTGTGGCCTAGCCCTTGCTGCAGTGATAAACCTGTGTCTAGTTTGTACACAAAGTTCACACGGTACCCAAAGGCTCACACAATGGAATTCACTCTTCTTATTAAACAAATATGTATTCCTACACATAGAAAATTGATCAGTTGGTAGAGAATTAGGCTATAATATTTCTCACTGATCTTTAGTTCTCTGCATAGATGGGTATGGGTTTTGTTGTGCTTTGTAAGAAGAGACATGCAACTGTGCCAGCCAATTTCTCTTTAATTTACCAGAAGTTATAGTCTGAAGAAGAGTCTGGGAAAGTCACATTTTGGCTACAGTATCCAGCATCCTCCAGCCACAGGCTCTAGGGAGAGCACTAGTAACTGTACAGAGCATCCACAGAGCTGCCCAAAATAAACTTGGTTCTAAGAGGTTTTTCCTTACAGCCAAGCATTGTGGACAGGGAGACTCTGAGGACTGCCAGAGCTGAAACGGCACTGCCTTCCCCCACATTCCACCTCCAGAAGCAGATGCCTCACCCCTGCTTAATGAGAAGCCAGCCTTGTCATTATAAAATCCCTGTGTATGCTGTCTTGAATTCCCCAGATAGAAAAGGTGGATATGGATATATATTTCAGATGGCAAACCTGTGGCCCTCGATATGTCATTTGATTTAAATTCCCATGAGTCCCAGATACCAACTCTGTGAAAATTAAACCTGTGTCTCTCAAGTTTTCAGATTAGCTTCCCAAAATGGGAAAGTGTTTTCAAGCAGAGCTGTGATCTCATTTCAGATGAGATCACCTGTAAAAGAAATACAATTTCAGAAAATTCTCTCTGCCACTGTCCCTGTGGAAATGCCAGCTATGATTTGGGCAGTTACCAATCCAACCATCCAGTGAATACTCCCACTGCTCTTGACTGAAGAAGTTGAAACTGCATTTTCTCGTCTCCTTTGGAAAAGGTCACCTGAATGTGAAACATGGCAGTTAATAGCCAGGTGGCAGCTGGGGTGGGGGGGAGGCAGAACAAATATTCCCACAGGCCTCAGCAGCACAAACACCCCCAACTTATTGCTTTGTCCTGTAATGTTCCTGGCTATTTGTCTTTTTTATATCTATTTTTGAAGAAAGGACACTGAAGAAACAGAAGAAATATAGTACAGCAAAGAAACCCACAATCAGAAGAAATATAAAACAGCAAACAAGCCCAAGGCATAAAAATGTAACATACAGTGTTGATAGAGAACATCTCAGTGTTACATAATTAGCTTTTGAATATACTGTGCTAGTGATTTCTCAGCTTCCAGTTTGATCCAGTTCAAAGTGTTGATATGAACCTTTAAACTGAAATGTAAAGATCTCCTTCCTGGACTGTGAGGTCACTATTAGAGGTATTTCTCTGAGTTCCATATCAATTGAGATCTAGCAGGTGGCTCCAAGAAAGACGCCCTCTGACACTACTTTAACAGCAGGGCAATGCCCTCACTTTATGTTCTTTATATTCTTTCTTATAGAAAGACTGCCAAGCTCTATAGGAATAATAGAATTGCTGCAAGACGTAGGGTATGTAGGATGGCATAAAAGAGTGTTAAGACAAACTGGATGACATTAAAAGGGAGGGCCCTTTCACACTAACACAATTATAGCACTGTAATTCCACTTTAGCAAGCACGGTAGTACCTGGGGAATCCTGGGATTTGTAGTTTAGGGAAGGGTATTTCGTAGGGATGGACCAACTGAATCCTCGAATCCTCGAATCCTTGGCAAGGATTCGAGATTCAAGAATCTGAATCCCTGCACCAAAATAGGCAAACCGAATCGTTCAAATCCACCAACCAAATAGTTTGTTGGAGACCAGGACTCCTGAAAACCTGGGCAACTAGATACGCAAGGGGAGATGGCAAGTAGCTAAGTTTTTTCCTTGGAGTGATAATGGCCTTTACTAACAATTTCAGAATGTACATCTGGGGTTGTATTCTAATATATTTAAATTGAACATTCAATATTTAACATGTAAGTTCATTTAAGTTCAGCACTATTTTCTGTGCTGAAAATCAATGGCATGTAAAAATGCTGGGGTCAGTGGGTCTGACGCCTATCAGAAGTAGTGAGGCAGAGGGAAAGGTCACACAATCTCATCCAGTGATTGCCACATGTAGGCCAGTGTACCTCCTTCCATAAAATATGCCCGCTCAGGCTGCCTGTGCCTGCTCAGGCTGCCTCCCTCTGCAAGGTAATAATATCTATTCATAGAATCATAGAAATGTAGAGTTGGAAGAGACTACACGGGCCATCCAGTCCAACCCGCTGCCATGCAGGAATACCCTCAAAGCACTCCCGACAGATGGCCATCCAGCCTCTGCTTAAAAACCTCCAAGGAAGGAGACTCCACTACACTCCAAGGCAGCATATTCCACTGCCGGACAGCCCTGACTGTCAGTAAGTTCTTCCTGAGGTTCAGGTGGAATCTCCTTTCCTGCAGCTTGAATCCATTGCTCCTTGTCCTGGTCTCGGGAGCAGCAGAAAACAAGCCCTCTCCCTCCTCTACATGGCATCCCTTCAAATATTTAAACATAGCTATCATGTCCCCTCTTAACCTTCTCTTCTGCAGACTAAACATACCCAGCTCTCTAAGTCTATCCTCATAGGGCATGGCTTCCAGGCCCCTCACCATTTTGGTCACCCTCCTCTGGACCTGCTCCAGCTTGACCATGTCCTTCTTGAATTGGGGTGCCCAGAACTGGACACAGTATTCAAGATGAGGTCTAAACAAAGCAGAGTAGAGTGGTACCAGTACCTCCCTTGATCTAGACACCATACTCCTTTTGATGCAGCCGAGAATTGCATTGGCTTTCTTGGCTGCCTGACTCATGTTCAGCTTGTGGTCTATTAGGACTCCTAGATCCCTTTCATACATACTGCTATCCAGCCACGTGTCCCCCATCCTATATTTCTGTACTCCATTTTTTCTACCTAAGTGTAGGACCTTACACTTCTCTCTGTTGAATTTCATTTTGTTAGCCTTCGCCCAGCTCTCCAATCTGTCCAGGTCATTTTGAATTTTGATCCTGTCCTCTGGCATATTAGCAACCCTCCCAATTTGGTGTCATCTGCAAATTTGATGAGCATGCCCTCTATTCCTTCATCCAAGTCACTGATGAAGATATTGAACAGCACTGGGCCCAGGACAGAACCGTGTGGCACCCCGCTAGTCACTTCTCTCCAGGATGAAAAGCAGCCATTGGTGAGCACCCTTTGGGAACGGTCAGTCAACCAGTTACAGATCCACCTGACAGTAGCCCTGTCCAGCCCACATTTTACTAGCTTCTTTGCAAGAATGTCATGGGGAACTTTGTCAAAGGCCTTACTGAAATCGAGATATGCTACATCCACAGCATTCCCTTCATCTATCAAGCTAGTAACTCTATCATAAAAAGAGATAAGATTAGTCTGGCATGACTTATTTTTGAGAAATCCATGTTGACTTCTTGTGATTACCGCGTTGCTTTCTAAGTGATTAGAAACTGACTGCTTAATGATCTGCTCCAGGATCTTTCCGGGTACTGACGTCAGGCTGACTGGGCGATAATTATTTGGGTCCTCTTTTTTTCCCTTCTTGAAGATGGGGACAACATTTGCCCTCTTCCAGTCTGCTGGAACTTCTCCTGTCCTCCAAGATTTCTCAAAGATTATAGCAAGCGGTTCCGAAATGACCTCTGCCAGTTCTTTTAATATCCTAGGATGCAATTCATCTGGCCCTGGAGACTTGAATTCATCCAGTGTGGCCAGGTATTCTTGTACCACCTCTCTACCTATTATGTGCCTCATTTCCCCTGCTTCCTCCCCTGCTTCCCAACCGCCAGGTTGAGTGCTTGTATCTTTCTGGGAAAAAATTGAGGCAAAGAAGGTGTTAAGTAGTTCTGCCTTTTCTCTTCCCCCTGTTAGTAATTCGCCATCTTCGCTGCACAGTGGCCCTATCGCCTCCTTCTTTTTCCTTTTGCTGCAGACATATTTAACAAAGCCTTTCTTATTGTTTTTAATGTCTCTGGCCAGCCTAAGTTCGTTCTGTGCTTTAGCCTTTCTAACCTTCTCCCTACATCTCCTGGTTACTTGCTTAAATTCTTCTTTGGTGGTTTCCCCCTTCTTCCATTTCCTGTACATGTTTCTCTTAACACTTAGCTCAGCTGAGAGTTCTTTACTCAACCATTCTGCCTTCCATTTTTCCTCCTTATTGGCACAGTTTTAGACTGTGCCTTCAGTATCTCCCTTTTTAGGAACTCCCATGCCTCCTGAACTCCTTTCCCTTTCACTATTCTTGACTATGGAATTTCATCCAGCAGCTCCTTAAGTTTACAGAAGTCCGCTTTTTTAAAATCTAAGATGAGTGACTGGCTACACTTCTCCTTCCCACTGAATGCCAAATTTATTGGTCAGGATCAGATCTAGAATATTTGATCCCCTTGTCGCCTCTTCCACCTTCTGGACCATGAAATTGTCTGCAAGACAAGCAAGAAACTTGCTGGACCTTGCTGTCTTGGCAGAGTTTGACTGCCAACATATATCCGGATAATTGAAATCTCCTATTATTACTGTATCTCTCCTTTCTGAATGTGCGGTCATTTGGTTGAGGAAGGCGTCATCAAGGTCCTCAGTCTGGGTTGGAGGTCTGTAGTAAACCCCCACCAGAATATCCCTATTGTTTCTCGCTCCCTTAATTCTTACCCAGATGCTCTCGACCTGGCTTTCTGGGTTTAAGTCACGGATCTCTTCACAGGTGAAAACATCCTTGACATACAAGGCTACTCCTCCTCCTTTCTTGTTTGATCTATTTCTACAAAATAGGCTATATCCCTCTATTCCTACATTCCAATCATGAGACTCATCCCACCAGGTCTCAGTGATGCCTATCAAATTGTATTTATTTTGTTGTACTAGGAGTTCAAGTTCATCTTGTTTCCCTTACTCCGCGCATTAGTGTAGAGACACTTAAATCCCCGGGCCCTTCCTGCAAGTCCTGTACTATAGTTTCTACTCCTCCCACCATTGGACGCTTGTACTACTTGGTCAATATCATTTGGGCCTCTTCCCCCTACACTCGCCGAGTCCTTGCTCTGAATAATATTGTCTCCCTCCCCAGCGGAACTTAGTTTAAAGACCTCTTAATCCTTCGTGCGAGACTGTTTGCAAAAACATTCCTGCCAAGTTTCGTGAGGTGCAGGCCATCCCTTGCCAGAAGCCCACGTTCATGGAAATTCAGTCCGTGTTCCAAAAACCCAAACCGTTCCCGGGGGCACCATGTGCGGAGCCAGTTCTTGACCCCTGCTATTGCCCTTCCCCTTCGTGCACCATATCCTTGAACAGGGAGGAGAGACGAAATGACCACCTGCGCACCAAGGTCCTTAAGCTTTGTCCCCATAAGCTCGTAGTCCTTTGCAATGTGGTAAAAGCTGTGCCTCGCAGTGTCATTGGTTCCAACATGAACCAGAATGAGGGGCTTATGGTCAGTGGGCTTGACCAGCCTGGTTAGCCTCTCCATTATGTGGTTGATCTTGGCCCCAGGAAGACAGCAGACTTCTCGACTGAACTTGTCGGGTTTGCAAATTGCCGGTTCGGTTCCTCTGAGCAAGGAGTCCCCAACAACCAGAACTCGCCTCCTCTGAGGCTTGCCCGGGGCTCCTCGACAAGCAGGTTCTTCTAGGACTGCCTGGGCATTCTGCTGAGGCTGGGAGTGCTGATCTAGTTCCTGTTGCCGAAGTTGGATTCCTTCTTGCTGACATTCTGTTCTCTCCTCCTGGTGCTCCTCATCGTTCATAAGGCCAAGAACTTCGAAGCGATTGTGTAAGTTGAGAGTCTCTGTTTCCTTCCTGGTCCTTCTACTCCTCCGTGTGACATTCCTCCAAACATCCGTTTCTTGGCCCAGTGTGCTGCCTTCCTGATCTGGCAGCTCCCCCACACATTCAGTCTTCTCTGCCCTATCCAAAAACTCCTCACCTTCCCTAATAAGACAAAGATTAGAAACTCATGCCTCCAGCTGCCGAACCTTCTCCTCCAAGAAGGTCACCAGCTTGCACTTGGTGAAGGTGTACCCAACAACATCTTGTGGCAAGAAAAGGAACATCCCACAAGTGCTACAGGTGACCGTGGCAGCTCCCTTACCTTCCATCCTTGATACTACAGAGAGTAGTACAGGGAGCAGGTCTAGAAAGAACAACCAGGCTTTCTTTCTCAAATTCAGCTGTATAAGGTATGTCTGCTCTGCTGATTGCCAAGGGTTGAATTTGAAGGATTGAAGAAGAGGGCTTCAACTGCCCGTTGCCCGTTGGGAGCTCTTAATAATACTCCTCCCCCCTAGCTGGCTCCTCCCCCTCGTTAGTCAGTTAGACCGTGTGCTCAGGGAGAGCACACGGCCAGCACAAGGAGACCTAACAAAAACAAGCAAACAAACAGACAAACATGCAAGCACAGCCCCACAAGCCTGTAAACAACACCTGGTCAAGGATGTCTTCACAGACCCAGCTCACCCTCTGCTCTCTCCTCTGGGAAATTCTTTTGACTTGAGACTGGAGGGTAGGGATTGGAAATTATTGAGACTGGACTAGAGATTTGACTTCAAAGTCCCTTGCAGGACTGAGACTGGACTTCAGGGTAGAGAATTGAGACTGAACTAGAGGTTGGTTTTGTTTGTTTTTTTTAAGTGCCTTGTTGCAGGATTGAGACTTGACTTGAGACTGTAGGGTGCAGAATTGAGACTGGATCAGAGGCTGGTTTTGGGGGGTTTTTTAAGCGTCTTCCTTGTTGCAGGACTTGGGACTTAAGTTGAGACTGCAGGGTGCAGAACTAAGACTGGACTAGAGGCTGATGTTGGTTTTTTTAAGTGCCTTCCTTGTTGCAGGGACTTGAGATTTGACTGGAAGGTACAGTCTTCTTGAGATTTCAAGGACAGCTGAAAGATTCCTTTGCACAGCTCCCTGGCAAAGCTCTTTCATACACAATTCTGGGGTCTGTAGTTTTACAAGGTGTCACAGCCTTCTCTGCCAAAGTGTGCTGGTGCATCATCAAACTACAAACCCCAGGATGCCAGAGAGAGCTATGCAAAGAAAAGCCAGTTTTGACCTGGATTAGCTCTGTACTGTAATATGTGGCTCTGTTTACACAGGCAGGAAAATGTGGGATTAATCCACATTTTCCTGCCTCTGTACAAAGGGCCTTCATGTCATTTTCAATCTGGGGAGATCCTGAGGCAAAACTATGACAATTGTCCCGGCCAGATTTCTTCAGAGGGAAGTTTGCCTTTGCCTAGGCTTTTGTTAAGGCTGAGAGAGTGCGTCTCGCCCAAGATTATCCTTTTTTCCCTTTCTTTTTAAACTATTTTTTAAAAAAAGGATTCGAAAGATTTGAGATTCCTGAGATTCATGGTTTCCCAGAACCTTCCAGAGATTCAGATCCAGAAAATTCTGGATTCGTCACAACCCTAGTATTTAGAATTCTCAACTAGAGTTCTAGTACTTCAACAAACTACAAATCCCAGGATTGCACAGAACATTGCTGTGGCAATTAAAGTAGAATCATTGCACTGTAGCTGTGTACTGTGACAGGGCCTGGTTTTAAGACAACTGCTGGTCAGGTTGTCTATACATGACCTCCCTGTATCAGAGGCAGCATGCTTACCTATCTCAGTTTCATAGAATCATAAAATCAGAGTTGGAAAGGGTCCTATAGACCATCAGGTCCAACCCCTTGCTAACTGCAGGATCTCTAGCCTCGGACATGCCCACCAAGGAGCTGTCCAATCTATTTTTGAAGACACCCAGAAAAGGAGATCCCTAGGCGTTTGGTCCCATTGCCAAAACACTTTCACTGTCAAGATTTTCCTTCTAATGTTCAATTGAAATCTACTCTCCTGTAACTTAAAAACATTAGACTTAGTTCTGCCCTCTGAGGCAGCAGAGAACAAACTTGCAATCTCCTCTTTCTGGCAGCCCCTGAAATGTCTAAAAAAGTACAATCACATCATCCTTCAGTCTTCTCTTCACCAAGCTAAATGTGCCCAGTTGAATGAACCTTTCCTTACATTATGTTCTCTATACCTCTTATCCTCATTGCCTTTCTCTGAACTCACTCTCTTGTCTATATCCTTCTTAAAAAGAGACACTGAGAACTGAATGCAGTACTCCAGATGAGGCCTGACCATCACAAAATATAGTGCAATGTTACTTTCCTTGACTTGGAAATTCTGGTTCTATTTATGCAGACTAAGATAGCATTTGCCTTCTTTGCTACAGCATCACACTGCTGGCTCATGCTCAAATTATGATCAACAACAACCCCAAGGTTCTTTTCAAATTCAGTACAAGTAGTACAACATGCCTTGGCCCCCTTCCCACAGACACGCACTCACATTTTTATATTGCAATGTTTCCACTTTTGCGAAGGTCCTGCACCCCTAACCCTAGCAAATGTAGAGGGCCAACAGTATAGTATGTGTTCCTTTGTCATATTTTTCACTTATGGAAAAACAAATGACCATAGCCAGTCTGCCTGCTGGGGGAACTCTGATGAAGCTTTCTCAGTCAATGGCCTCATAACTGACTGCATGAGCACCTAAGACCTCACAACTCTGAAGCACCATCTTCATTATTCAGCTTGACTAATCCATGAGAAAGCACTACTCTCTTGAATCCCAGGTTAATGTCTGAAGTAATACGGTGCCTTTCCCAAGAATATGGTCACCAAAGCATTCATTCAATAATTAACATTCTTCCCCAATGTAAGGTTTTACAAAGTAGGTGTGTGGAACATATGGTCCTCCAAAGGTTGCTTTATGACAAATCCACCATTCTTTACTATTGGTTGTGCTGGCTAGGACAATCTCTAAACCAATGCGATTCAAAGTGGTGGTTCCCAGACCAGTGTCAGCCAGGGACCTGAGCCATTGGCTGCTGGTCCCTGGCGTTTCCAGGAAAGAAAGAAACAGTTATATCCAATGGGTGCCAATACAGTGTTGGTCCCCGACACACTGGGAAGAAAAATAATTGCCAGTCTCCCATATCAGATGAGAAGCACTGCTCTTGGCAACCTCTGAAATCAGGTCCCTATTTTGGAAGTAACCACTCCCTGCACAATTAACCAGATAAAATTCTGGATAAAATAACATGCAAAAGGTAACCTTAGCTTGAGAAAGAGCTTATTTCTGGTTGGTATGCAGCTGTTCAGAATTCATCTTGCCCCTAGTTGTATCATTGTCTTTGCTCATTTAAAGGAACTCATAATGCAGCATAAGCACTGAGATATGAAGTAAGTGTTATGGCACAAAATTGATCTTGCTTTTAAACTGCCATGGACTGCAGTTGTTATAAATCCTCTCTTTGCACGTCTATGTTTCATGGCTTGTTCACTGTCCAGAAATAACCTCTTGGTTCTCTTGTTTTTTACTTAAGAGATTCTAGCCCACTATAGGGATAAGAGATCCTCCAGGGCAATGGACTGCAGACTTTCATTTCTTTCTGGCACCAATTAAGTTTGCAAATTGGAGACAATAAGGGGTCCTTCAGGATGAAGCTTCTGCAATGTGATTATTCTATTTCATTCATAGAAATTTAGAGGAAATTAAGTTGCCATTGACTGCCATTTGCAAACCTAATGTTTTCCCTTTGTTTCTTCTGCCTTGTTTCTCAAGAAATAAAATCAATGAAAGAAAAAGAAGGCAGAATAGCTATACATTGTCTTTCGAACTGAAAGATGTAGACAATAATAGTTAATGGCTTCCATGTCATTGAAACTGTGAGTCCACTCCAGATTTTTAGTCTGAATTTCAAAGAAAGCATTAAAGGCACTGAACCTATTTTGAGGATAGGGTTCCACACCTTGAACACCCAAAACAGACCAAATTTTGTACTAAAACCCAGAGCAAATTCACCGCTCCACTGACATGGAAACCACCAACCTCCACTGGTAGAAGACTGGTAGAAGCCCTCCAACTGCAAGTAACTAGTGGCTGAACCCTTGTAAAATTTAGTGTGTTTGAAGCACGGTATCTCCACCACAAAAACCTCCTTTTGAAGCATCCAGCAATCATTTGATGCTAAGCTAAACAATATAACACAAACATTTTTTTAAATGCAGGTGGTCACTTAAGAAAAAGCAGCTCTGAGTTTGTAGATTTAGAGCAGAGAGCTGGTGGACGACATATGCAACACTTACTCTAGCATAGCAAATTTCCCATTTCCCATGTTGTTTCTTTGCTGTCCCTGAAGCTGTTTTTCCATAAATAAAGCAGCCTTGCACTTGCACAAATTCTGATTCTGACTTCTTCTCAAAGCTGAAGATAAAATATCTGACTTTTTTGGTACAGCACAGCCACCTTTCAGCAATGGCAACTGACTGCTTACACATCAGTCGAGTGAGAAATCCATTCTGGATTTTACTACAAAGTTTCAAGGAATTATCCAAGATGCTGAACTGATTTTGGTAGTTCTTATTTGTGTAGGAACAGAAGAAAGGCCAACTTTCCCAAATCTTTGCCCACTGTTGCCCCAAAAGTATCCAGTAACAATAACTTGCTAGTAGTCAATGAGTACTGGTTTAGTTTACACCTATATCTGTGCATCTCCGTGTGTTTCTGTGTGTATGCACATATGTATGAGTGTGTTTGTGTGTTAGGAAAAGCACAGGTCTTTCCAAGAAAGCTTCCAGCACTTTAAATCATCCTACTTCCCAAGCAACCTTACCATCACGATACACTGAACTGAACAGAATATTTGACTCAACGAATACGCACGTATGATCTACACTAGAGGCTGAAAATCTTACTTGTTGAACTACAACTGTTAGAATCTCCCAGCCAACATGGTCATCAGCTATGCTGGCTGGAAGACTCTGGGAACTGTAGTCCAAAGCAATGACACTTTACAAGGCATTCCCCAACCAGATTTCAAATATTTTTGACACTATGTGTGTACTCTGCAGCTGACCTATGGACCTTTCCTGAAGGGGTGGAAAGAGTTGGGTATTTCTAGTTCATTAAATGTGGCTTAAAGAAAACAATGAGAATTCCTTTATTTCTGAAGGGGGACCCATTCCTAGTTAATAATATCACCACTGTGGAGAGTTGTGATACCTGCCATTTTGTATCTTCATCCTACTCCTGCTAACTCCAGTGAAGAATTTCAGTCTGCTTTCTTAAGCAAAACAAGCCAACCTAATTTCCACTCCTGGTGCTAACACACAAACCAGAATCACTGGACTACATGCCACTCCAAAGGCTGTGATATAATTTTCCGCTCAGAAATTGTTGATGATGATTGCAAAGCCACAATTACTACTTTTGAGGAATCTCCAAATCAGCTCTTAGATTGTCTTCAGTATCACTGTCATGTGTCTCAATTACTGATTTCAATTAAGGGACAAGATGTTGCAAAACAGATTATGTCCTAATTTCAAATATAAAATATCAGATATTTCTCAAAAGTTCTGGATTTACAGATACAGGCATACTTCAGTCAACAAAGACAAAGAAGCTTCTTTTTACAAAGTCTTTTTATGCTTGTTTAGCCCTGCCTTTTCCTCCCTGTCCTCTGCCGGAAGCTGGAAGTTTTCTCAGAAGCACTGGCACCGGGAGGAAGGTGGAGGGCTACAGAAACACAGATTTTCAGTATTGGGAATGCAGCGGTGTGTTGCAGTAAATAATGTACTAAAGTTTGAGCTGGGAAAGATTGGGATTCCGCTCTAGCTTTTCCTCCTGTAGCTGTGTGTGCTTCCCTACAACAGGCAGGGTAAACAGCAGCTGCCCCCGGAATCCCTTATTGAGCATGCATGGATAAGAAAACAGAGAGAAAGGGAGAGAACAGATAGGTCTGCCTCACCAGCCACCTCACAGCATGTTTTAAAAAAAAAGGCATAGAGCTAGACATTTGGCCGCAAGAATGGAAATCGTAAGCAAAATGCAGAGAAAGAAAAGGTCATCCCTGCATACAATTTGCAAGAAATCTTCATGTGGTCTCTAGAAGGTTCAAAATGTTGTTTACTTAAGCAAGATTTACCAGAATTGCTTGTATTCTTTCATATGTGCACAGTGTTACTTTTGAATAAAAACTTTGCTGCAACATGTCAAACTGCTCATCTTTTTTCTGATGTAGGAACTTATCCCTATTCTTTCCATGTTATTTCTGCCTCTGTTACCAAATTTTCTGTTAAAAAAGAAAGCCAATGTGATTCTCGGTTGCATCAACAGGAGTATGGTGTCTGGATCAAGGGAGGTGATGGTACTACTGTATTCTGCTTTGGTTAGGCCTCATTTGGAATACTGTGTACAGTTCTGGGCACCTCAGTTCAAGAAGGATATTGACAAGCTGGAACATGTCCAGAGGAGGGTGACCAAAATGGTGAAGGGTCTGGAAGGCATGCCCTATGAGGAACGGCTTAGGGAGCTGGGTGCGTTTAGTCTGAAGAAAAGGTTAAGAGGGGACATGATAGTCACGTCTAAATATTTGAAGGGATGTCATGTCAAGGAGGGAGTGGGCTTGTTTTCCGCTGCTCCAGAGACTAGGACAAGGAGCAGTGAAGTCAAGCTGCAGGAAAGGAGATTATACCTGAACCTCAGAAAGAACTTCCTGATGGTCAGAGCTGTCCAGCAGTGGAATATGCTGCCTTGGAGTGTGGTGGAGTCTCCTTCTTTGGAGGTTTTTAAGCAGAGTCTGGATGGCCATCTGTTGGGAATGCTTTGATGTGTGTTCCTGCATAGCTGGGGGTTGGATTCGATGGCCCCTGTCGTCTCTTCCAACTCTATGATTCTATGATTCTACTTAGCTGACAGATATATCTGTCTCCTATTTCAGCAGTGTACTGTCTGAAATGTCCAGTCATCAAGATGATTTGTACAAAATGCAGTGGCCTCTCCACTTTCACAATGGTTTGGGTGCAGAACCCTTGTGAAAGTGGAAAAATCATGAATAACTCCACTCTGCTCTCCCTCCCATTCCATTCTGCCCCCCCCCATTCCCATGCAAAATGGAAGGGAAGGGGGAGTGGGGTAAGTTTCATGAGAGTACTCCGTGCCAGATCAAAATGCATGGGAATGGGAAGGCGAAAGGAAGGCTTGCACTATGCCTTCCCCACTCCATTCCCTTCCATTTCTCATGGGAATGGGAAGCGGGAGCTCTGGAGGTAGAAAGGCTCACATGAGGCTTCTCCCCCAACAATTCCCTTCTGTCTTCTATCAGTGTGTGTTTTCCTCATTGAGGAAAATGCTTTGGAATAGGAGAAGGAGAATTGGGGGCAGGAAGGCACGCACACTTGCAAATAATCAAATTTGTGAAGATGAAACCCACAAATGTGGAGAGAGAACTGTACAAGGCAAAAAGGTGTGTAACAATACTTTCTACAGTTTGGGCTGCAATTTTAGATAAATCTGGTATTTGGAAAGTGTGAATACGTCTTTAGCAGTAGCCTCCATTTCAGCCCCTCATTTTCACATAAAGGAACCCAGATTGCACATGCAGTACAGGAAAACTCTTAATCGTGTGTTCAGCACTTGTTTGTTTCCTTCCCCTGCGTGATAAGAATTAATTGCTCTGGACTCATAGGACCAGAACACTGGGATTCAAAATGGTGTGATTAACACTACCATTAATACAGAGCCATGCAGGTAGATCTCCACATCACATTAACGGAAAAGCATCTTTTGAAAACAGCAGTTGCCTGTCTCTATTCAGGTTACAACAATTTGCAGTATCTTCAGGTTAAAGTTAAAAGGAGTGTTAAAAGGGAAAGGAGAGGCCACTGCAGCTGAAAAAGTCTACACAACTTTTTAAAATGTATATGAATCTTAAGGTTTGGGGAGAAAAGTCATTAGGTTGCAATCAGACTGCCCACACTTCCCACCTCATCCTTCACTTGTCAGTAGTATGAACTGCACACAGAAAAATGTAGGCAATATCTACAACTAATGGGCAAGATGAGGGCAAACAAATTGAAACTTAATCCTGACAACACAGAGATGTTCCTAGCCAGTCAAATCAGGGGATGGAGATTCAGCCTGTGTTAGATGAGCTTATACACACCGTGATGACAAAGGTTTGCAGTTTGGGTGCACTCCTGGACTCAGCTTTGAACTTGGAAGCCCAGACTTCTGCGGTGGCCAGGGGTGTTTCTGCATACTTAAAGCTTGTTGCCAACTCTACCCGTTCCTTGAGATGTCAGATTTGGCCACAGTGGTAAATATAATAGGTATATCCCATGGTACACACCTTAGCTATATCCCATTTGAACTACTGTAACATACTGTACTTGAGGCTGCCTTCAAAGAGTGTTCAGAAGCTTCAGAAGGTCCAAAGAGCTGCAGTCAAACTGTTACAGAGGTCATACTATGTTCCTGTTAGAACACCTCCACTGGCTGCCAGTTTGTTTCTGGGCACAATTCAAAGTGCTGGTTATGACCTATAAAGTCCTATATGGCTCAAGTACAGGCTATCTGACAGACTGTATATGATTCTGCCTGGGCCCTGAGATTATCAGGAGAGAAATTAGGCTCTGGAACACCCTTCCTAGACTCTAGGACTTCCTTCGTTGCATCTTTCTGTCAGCAGACAAACCCTTTGTATTTAGACAGGCTTTTAAATGTAAGGTTCTAAAAAAAACGTGCTAAGAGATGTTGTATTGTTTTACTACATATGTATCTCCTCTGGCAGACCTACCCAGTCAAGTTTTAACAATGAATTTTGAATTTTATGTGCAGCAGCACATAAGAAAACAATGTACGGTTACTAGGTCTCAAACCACTGGTGAAGCTTCAAGAAACTTCTCTGTTTTTCTGTGTCATAGAGAAGAAGGAAATTTGACTTTTGTGTGTGAAGTGGCTTTAAAGCTTGGGCATCCATCTCCATCCATTCCCAACCAATGCCAAGCATGACTGGCTCGAGTGTATTTTAAAAGGTTTTATGTGTTGTTAGTTGTACTTTAAACTATGTTGTATCCCATACCCTGTATCCTATTTAAGAAATCAATAAATAGGTAAGAAATAAAAAAATGTTTACTATTATTATTATTAGCTGGTTTTTATCATTTTAAGCAGCATTTTATACCTTTAACTGGAAGCTTGAGTTGTTTTAATACTGTGAATAATTTAATTCTGTATTAACGTTCATTTTTTGTATGTTTTTAATTGTACTGGGTCTTTTTCAGCTGCTTTGAGTCCCAATTTTGGGGGAAAAATAATAACAATAATAATAACAGCAACAACAAAACAACAACAACAACAAAAACATGCACAATGTTACAGTTTCCAGATTCCTTGCCTCTTTTTCCACTGTCATGCTAGTTCCCATTTCATATTTGGAAAAACTGTCCAGAATCCTACCAAAGTACTTGTTTTTGCTGTTGAAATCCTCCCTCCACATGTGTGGGTTTGACCTTTGCAAATTTGATTATTTGTGAGGCACATGTTTGTCTCCCTCTCTCCATTCTCCTCCTCCCATTCCCTTGTATTCCTCAACTTAGGCTTGTGAGGTTTGTATGTAAAATGGATGTTTCTTTCCCTTTGTGGTGAGCAACTCCAGCACCAGTTGGAAGTATGTCCTCTCTGCCAAGGGGCTGCATATTCGGCTGTGTAATGCCTGCTGATTGGTCAGGTGTTCTTTTTGCTCCTATTCCTTCCCTGTGGGAGGAGTCTCCTTTCTCAAGATAGCAAACGAAAGTAGCTAGAACACCAGAAGTCAGTGCTCCGCTCTTCTCTCTCTAAGGGGAAAGTACGGGTAAGCCCTTTACCTTATCTTTTTTCTTCCCCATGGGAGTGCCAGGGCCAGAGGCAAGGGAATGGGAGGTGAGAGTTACGGAGGGGAATGGGAGAGGGATCATGGAGGGGAGTCATCTGCAGTTTTTCTACTTTTGTGAGGGTTCTGCGCCCCAAATTCTCGTGAATGTGGACGGGCCACTGTATTTGCCATCAGGTCAACTTAAGTTTTTGAATGAGAGACCTCAGTGAGCATCAGCCATCAACTGCCCTGCTTAGGTCTTGAGCTGATGTTTTTTAAAGACATGTATTTTAACAAAAATATAGGAAAACCTCAGTGAATGGGTCTGGACATAGTACTGAACAATGGTTTAGTATTACCTTCTCAAATCCTTCCTTTCACTCCCTCCCTTCATACAAAGAAGCTACCCTTTCTTCAAATAGCTAAACTCCGATTCTGACCTAGAAGCAAATTCTAATCAGATTAAAAGGGAAAGGGAAAACTTTGCCTCTCTTTGCAGCCATGATAGAGAAGGAAACTGTGTGCATTCAAAGTTTGTATGGGCTTGTTCACAGAATATTAAATCACAGTTTAGTATTTAATCCAAAAAAGCCCATTATCTAACTGAAAACCATGAAGAAAGACCATCAAACAATTTGATGATTACAGAAACAGTAGGGTAACTAAACCATGCCCTGCCACTGACCTATTCTTGTCAGCTGAAATTCAAACTGATCGTTTTGGAAAACAAACATGAGACAATTAAGGGAGAATTGATACCCTTATATATACTCACAGCATAATAATGTTGAAATTGGCTTTGATTATTGCCTGTAGGCAGCTTCTCTGCCCAAGAAATCAATAACAATAAAAAAAAATCCTTGAGCTTTCTAACATATGAGGCCTAAAGCCATGCTTGATTCAATTGGTTTACAATAGCAGCATTAAGGCAAAGGTTAACCAGAATTCTCATGTGAAAATAAAAACATATCTTTATACATTCTATTCCAGATTAAAATTCCTACAAACTGAGAGGAAGAGAATCAATGCATTTGAAATGGGGTATTGGAAAAGAGTTCTACGGATACCATGGACTGCTAGAAAGACAAATGAATAGGTCCTAGAGCAAATCAGGTCTGGACTCTCATTTGAAGCAAAGATAACTAAATTGAGGCTATTGTACTTTGGAGATATCATGAGATGATGTGACTCCCTGGAAAAGATAATAATGCCTGGCAATGTAAAAAAGGAAAAGAGGAAGACAATACTATAGATTGATTCAGCCAAGAAAGCCACAGCCCTGAGATTACAAGATCTGAGCAGCACTGTTGGTGAATGTGGCTCTCGGAAGTCTCTCATTTATAGACTTGACTTAAGTTGAAATTGACTTGACAACAAATAACAACCACAAAGGAGTATAAAATATATTTAAAGATAATTTAAACTTCATGTACAATAACACCTTCCATCAACAGCATGCATACTGAGTATGTCTGACCATCACTACACTTTCAGATGTTAAACTGGTCTTCAGCTTGGTCTGAAACGTATAAGCAAAAACTTTCTGATGTAAAAGAAAAATCTACAGGCAGCCCTCCATATTTGCAGGTTTCACTTTTGCAGATTTGATTATTCATTGATTATTTGCTGTCAGCTCTGCTGCCTCTCTATGCCATTTTTAATAGGGACTGCAAGCCTCATGAGAATGAGAAATTGTGAATGAAGCTTGTAAGTCCCTCTTAAAAATGGTGTGGGGCAGCAGTGGAGGTGGCACCAGCCACCCACTTCTGCCTTGTGAAGGAATCCTGATGCCTCAAAGGAATCCATGGTGGGTTGAATATGGTGATCATACTTCTTTGTCTGTTAAATATGGTTCGGGAGGGCCTAGAGTTATTCACAGTTTTTCCACTTTCCCTGGGGTCCTGTGCTTCTAACCCTAGCAAATGCGGAGGGATTACTGTATTCCTTTGAAAAAGTATTCTACAATTTAACCAATCCCCTAAAGGGATGCAGAGGTCATGTCAGGCAGCTAAAACTGAACTCTTGAGTTAATCCTTGAGGAGAAATTAGCTTTTCTGTTTTTCAGATATACTCCAGGATATCAGACAGAAGGTACAGGAGAACTGTTAACTTTAATGCTGCTGCAGTAATGAACCAAACTGCTCACAGAAGAAATTGGCTGAGAAAACTTCCAGACCGTGAAGCACACCCCACAGGTTTTCCACATGGGTACACATGCACACCCACAGAGAACGAGAGAGAATTACTCTCCCCAAACACTTTACCACCTAGTTACATTGTAGCAAGGTTTTATATAACTGAAATTCAGCTACACACGGATAGAATTATGTAAAGAACACATATGCTAAACGGAATGCTGCCTTATTTTGTTAACTTCTCTATACCCCCGAACCCCCATTTAAGAGAGATAAGTTTTTGTATAAGGTGTGTAACAGAGGAAAAGAGAATGCATGGAAGAAATGCTTGAGATTTCACTTTGGATCAAACACAAAGTATCAAAAGGAGAGGATTATCAGCCATAACTAGCAAAAAAGCAATTTTTACACATTCAGAGATTTGCAGAAACACAATTCATTTAGTTAGAGATTGGCAAAGAAAAAATAATCAACTCTCTGTCAAGATTAGCTTCACAGGCCATACAGCTTTACTGATGACACAGGACCTCTTTTTTTTTAAACCAGGCAGAAATGTAAACAATATGTGTACATTTTCTCATCCTCAACAAGAAAGGCTCTCTCAACACACTGAGAAACCCAACTGAAAAATTGTCAACTCTTGCAAGATTTTTTTTCCTCCTTCAGCAAGAATGAAAAGATCAGTGGCTTTTTGTTTTCAGTGCTATTTTTGTGCAAAAAATATTTTAAGCAAAATCCAAAATGTAGAACAAAAAAAAAAGCAAAAAGCAATGTTTTCACAAGGAGAAGTTTCAAAATGTGAACTATCAAACCATGAACAAAACAATGAAAAAAAATCTTGCTCAGCAGGAGAAAACTTCCAATATTTTTTCTTTTTGCATGCAAAAATCTATCTCCCTGAAATCAGAGTTAAATATGGTTCATTGCAGTCCCTGGCTTTATTTATTTACTTATTTTACTCCATTCATATGCCACATTTCTCCTGATTTGGCATGCAAGACAGCTCACAAAACAAGAACAAGGTCAGCTAAAAACCTGACAACACGATTAAAAATCATCGCATTAAACCTTATACACACACACACACACACACACACATGCACAATCAAAAATGTAGTGAAGACAAAAACAGAGCACGCACACTCTATGAAAAAGGCTTCCTCACTGAAAGCCTCTTTGTCTGCCAGCAGAAGGAGAAAAGACAGGGGGCCAGCCTAGCCTCCCATGCAAGGGAATTCCATAGGATGAGAGCAGCCACTGAGCAGGATCTCTCCCATGTCCACACCAGACAGTTCTGCAATGATGGTGGGACCAGAAGAAAGACCTCCCTCGAAGATCTTAACAGTCTGGCAAGTTCACAGAGAGAGAGAAGGCCTTTCAGATAGGCTGGGCTTAAACTGTATAGAGCAGAGCCTTCCAAACTTTTTCATGTTGGTGGCACACTTTTTTAGACATGCACCATTTTGCGACACAGTAATTCAGTTTTACTAGCAAACCAGAGGTTACACTAACTCATTATAAGAGATACAGACACATATATAAATTGTAATAACAAAATGTATGGGGACACAACATATCTCATGAAAACCTTTCATACATTTTTAAAAATATATTATTTATAAATGATAACATATATTTCCAAGATGTAGGCAACACACCTACACACTTCAGGCGATACACTAATGTGTTGCGGCACACCATTTGGAAAGCCCTGATACAGAGCTTTATAGGTCATCACTAACACTTTGAATTGTGCCCAAAAAAGAGCAGGCAGACAGTGATGTTGTATCAGCCAGGGAACTATATGCTTGCTGTAACCGCCCCTAGTCAATATTCTGGCCACAGCATTTTGAACCCTCTGAAACTTCCAAACAGCTTCCAAAGGCAGGCCCATGTAGAGTTTGTTGCAGTAGTCCATACATTCGAACATAGCAGCTAGCTTTCTTAGAACTTTGCAGTTTGAGGGAATACTGTGCAGAAAAACAGCCTCCTCTTGGCCCACAGAAATACACAGATTACATTATAAATAGAATCCTACCTCATCTTCAACTTCCTGTTATGCCCTTGATCACCAGACTCTTAATTTAACACAAAACAGCAGATGAAGTAAATAAATGACTCCTGGACTATACCAAAGTGTAGTTTTTATGACTGAACATTTAAACGTCTCTCTGTCCATGAAAAAAACTAGATGTCAAGTAGAAGAATTCTAGCCCAGCATTCACACTTAACAGGGTTGGCTCAAGATGTTTCACTGCCTGAAGCACAGCAGCAAATGGTGTTATCTTCTCCTCCTCCCCCAGTAGGTACATGGTTAAGGTATCCAAATTAATTTGACATACAAAGCAGGCAACGCCACTTGATCCTCTCCCCATCCCTGTTAGTAAAATGTCAACAACCAGAAAAATGAATGAATGACAATCAATCAATCAATCAATCAATCAATCAATAATTTGGCACTCTTTCATGACACTCTAAATTTGCAACCATCTCCCTTTGCCTAATAATAGGACCAGCTCTGGTCTTTATTATGTTGCTGCTGTTTTGAATGGCAGGGATTTTTTTTCATGGAGATGCATTCAACTGTATGATTCCCCACCTGCTATTCAAACACCTGCTAGGCCAAGAGCAGCTTTACCAATTATCTACCCTTTGTGTTAACTAGGTCTAGAAGATCAATACATTAAAAAAAAAAAACAGCTGCCACACAACAGTTTAGGATATTACATTGCAATAAGTGGAACTAATTTTCTTTATTTCAATGTTAATGTCTTTTGCAGAGTTAGAAAATATCCTAACAGATTATTATAATTAATATTAATAGCAAATGGTTCTCAAGGTAGTCCCATATGACTTGAGATGTATGCCAAAGGAAGAAGTGTATTTATGTGCAGATCTCAAAGATCTTGTAGTTTCTAAAAGGACACACACACACACACACACACACACACACACAGGGTGATAAACAAACTGCCTTGGTCCCTATGTACAGTATATAGGAGAGACATATGCTAGGATCAGACTGATTTACTGATGCTCTGCTGTCTCACACATACTTTTAACATTGAAAGTCCAACTTGGGCTATATATGAAAGATCACCAAAACTAAAGCATCTAAATATTGGAAGGACCCTGTTGGAATACTACGCTAAAAGTAATAGTACAATGACCCCTATTTCCAAGTGGTTCAGTAGTCTTTAAATCGAATGTACTGGATCCCAGACCATGCAGGATTAAATCAAAGGCTGACTTATTGTGCCTTAATTTAAAGGCACAATAATTTGTCAGATCCAGGCATTTTGTCATATTCTATCTCGTTCACATTTAATAATGTGTTTTCAGGGAGAGAGGAGGCTGTTTGTTTTGTTTTTCACAGTCAATGTGGAAACAGGCAAATTCATCCATGATTCCCATACATCTTGGGTACATGATATTTGAAGGACCATATCTCTATTTTTGAGCCCATTAGAGCAATAAGATCTTCTGGGGGCCCCTTCTCTCTGTTCCTCCAGCTTCTCAGGCTTGTTTGGTGAGAACAAGAGAGAGGGTTTTCTTGGTGGCTGCTCCCAGGCTTTGGAACTCCCCCCAAAGAAAGAATGCTGCATACTTGCTCTCTTTCCACCAATAAATTAAAACAGTTTTATTCCTTCAGGCTTTTTGAAACTGACTGGGATGGGCTTTTAAAGTTGTGCGATGCTGTTTTTCTTTATGGTTTGTATACAGTTTTTTTAATGAACTTTAATGTTTTTAACTTTATAAATATTTTATTTTTAAAATAACTTTTGTATTTATAATTTTATTAACGTTTTTGCATAGTTCTTAATCCATATAGTTTTTAAATACATTGCTTGCCACCTTGAGTCTCATTATTGGCAGAATGGCAGGATATACAGTATCTGAATAAAAACTGTAATAAATGATTCTGTTCTCTATCTCAAGCCATCTACAGAGTTTTGACAGGATAGCCCCTTGACCAATACCCTTTTATATTGTATTTCTGCCAGCTGGATCTGTCAATGAATCTGTCCCTTGTGTTTCTAATTTGCTGCATTCATTGTCCTATATGACACACATTTATATGATACCATACGATCTACCTGACCCTTTCTGTAGATTTTATATCTCAGGATTTTTGACAGGGCCACTAGATCTTTACGATGGCTGCAACATCAACTGTCTTTTCTACATAGCTAGCACTTCAGTTCAACAATCTCCATAACCACTCCTATATATACCTATAGGGGCATAAGAATACATTTTCCCCAGATTATTAATGCATGTTTCTGAGTTTAAGAGGTTCTACCTCATCACAATAAAAACATCCACAGCATGTATGCCCTACCGTTACAGTTCATGACTAAAAACAGTTTAATCTTACTCGAAAAACTTTTTCCACTCGTGCGATGCCCTTCCCAAAGATGGTTCCAAGCTGGTCGCCAATGCCGGCTAGCAGAAAGCCAAAGAGTGGAATGCCAAAGATAGCATACAAAATACAAAAAATTTTGCCACCTTCTGTGCTTGGGGCAATGTTTCCATACCCTGTTGAGAAAAAAAGAGGAAGAGAGAGAGAGAGGTCATTCTGATTTCTATCAGAAGATGCATTCAAAAAGAAGGATGGAAATAAGATACAAACTAATGAAGAAATAGAGCCAAAGAAGGAAAACTTCATTTTGTTCTTTGTTGTTCCACATGTCCTCTGGTCTACCTGACATGGAAATTTAAGCATCTCACTTACAAAGAGTGAAACTGGCATTACACACCATTTTACATTTACTTTACCTCACATTATGCATCTTGAGACTCTGATGACCAGTTTTATACATACCTACAGAAGTGTTCAACCGAATGTGATACCATAAGCAAAATATGCATATTGATCTCTATAAGTCTGTCCAATATTTTATTGCACAATAGTTTCTGAATTGCACAGTTGTATCAGTTCCATATCAATTTATTGTCATGCTTACGAATTCTGGAATTTGTAGTTTGATGAAGTACTTAGAATGTACCCTAAGAAGAGAAGGGTTGTGAATTAAATTGGTTTAATTCTGTAGTGAGAGTCTGTAATTCTGAATTGAAGCAAAGGTGCTTTGGGAATAGGACTTCAGGAGAATCTAAAACACAAAATTCTAAATACTTCACCAAACTACAAATCCTAGGATTTCTTAGGATGGTGCCATGAAAAAATGTTATGAAACTGATACAATAATGCAGTGCAGATATAACTTCAGTGTATGAAGACCTGGTTTTTAAAATCTCAAATAGTGTTTTAACCCTTGCACACATTGCAGTTTTCAGAACTACTAACGGACTGCAAACTTCATTCTTAACCTATTTGCCATTTACTAAACTAAATATTTGTTGATTCACCATTTCTCTTCACCTTTTTATTTTTTTTATTGAAACTTTACTGAGAAGCTTTTTAAAAATATATTAGAAATCTAAGCGTATAGAAATTAAATCGCATGCTAGAACTAAAACCAAAAAGTGTAAAGATAGCATCCTAATTATATAAGTAAAGTTGATATATGGATTAAAGTTCCCACCACACAGATAAAGGCATCTATAGTTGATGAGTCACATCGAGATCTTTCTAGCATGTTTTAAAGACACATTTGAACAAACTCTCAATAGAGTTAACATTAATGGAACAAGCCACATAGTGACAGAAAGTACTTTTGCCATAAGTCAAAAGTAAGGTTTGGTGGTGGTTTGACATATTACACAGAAATCAATCCACTAAACAACAATGGTGTGCTTTATCAGCAAGGATCTGCAACTATTGCTGGTCCTCTATTGTCCCTGTATGATACACATTTTCATACAGCAGTTTCTCAGAGTCTCAGTTTCCCCAACTAAACATCTAAAGAACTTCCTGACAGCTATTCAACAATGAATAGTTTACCTTGGAAGGTAGCAGGCTCTTCTTTATTAGAGGTTTGGATGGCTACCTTTTACGGTAGGTGGTCATTCATCAGGGACACTTTAGTTGCGCATTCCTGCATTGGCAGGGGTTAGACTAGATGTCTCTTGTTCTCCTTTCCAACTCTATAAATCTATATTTTTAGTCGTACATACGGTTTTTAAGAAGTTAGGATTGCATAACAGCCAGCATCCTGTAGTAACATGTTCATGTAAGTATTGTTTATGTGTCCATGTCACTTTTTTAGATAGGTCACAGGATTCCCTTGCCCTTGCATGCCATCCCAAACCCTCCCCACACCAGACCTGTCAAGCCCTGGGAGGAGCTGTTGGTGCTCCTTACTGGTCAGAAGTGGAAGAAAAAGGGAGGCAATCACACTATGAAGATGGCTGCTCTAGGCTCACAGGAGGAGGATACCCTCATTTCTTCCCCTCTCCCAAGCTGAGTCCAACTGTTATTTCGCAGTCTGAATTGCCTCCTCCCTCTCTACCAGTAAGCAGTTGTACTAACCCCTCCCAAGGTTTGGCAGCTGCCAGAGGGAGGGAGAAGGACCTAGAACTGCATAGTTGGAGCTATTTTCCAATGTATGATCTCAGCAACTAAGTGGAAGGTTCCTCCTTATCAGGGAAGACTTTGCTGCTGCTCTGGAAGGATATGAAGCTTGCAACCAAAAAGAGAAGCAATATCTGGATACCCATTGGATGTCCACTGTGGGAAACAAGAGGCTGAAGTGATAGGAATTTGGTCTGATCCACCAGAGCAATTAAGTTAATGCTTAGTAAGCATTCTGTTCCATACCTAGGCAGCTTATTCATGATAAGGATCTGCTCTCTAGGAGGACTTCTTCTTTGGAGGTTTTTAAGCAGAGGCTGGATGGCCATCTGTCGAGAGTGCTTTGAGGGTATTCCTGCATGGCAGGGAGTTGGACTGGATGGCCCATGTGGTCTCTTCCAACTCTACCTTTCTATTCTATGACTTGTCATTCACTGGACAACTTACTACAATCCTTTGAGGTCTGCCTGTTTGGGGTGAAAATAAGTGCTCTCTTTTCAGAACCAGTTTTTAATTTTAAGAAGTCTTCACACACTGCTTCAGGCATAAGCTATCCCAAGCTGACATACACGCAGAAACAGCAGCTCATGTGTCAGCAAATGAACACTCCACTTCAAGCAAAAGTCTGGTGCCTGGCTGATGCTGATGTTCCAGTGGTTCTTAAATTCGGTGTTCAGATGTTTGGACTTCAGCTGCCAAATGAACCAGCCAGCACAGACAACGATCAATGATTCTGCGAGTTGAAGTTCAAAGTATCAGGTGGATTGCAGATTTAAAACACAGGTGGGAATTGTGCAGCCTTCACTACTGTTAAACTGTAAGTCCCAGCAGCCTTCACCAGCAAGCCAATGGTAAGGAATACTAGGAGCTGCAGTCCAACATCTGGAGGGCCATACAATTCCAACCCCTGGTTTAGAACCACAATGATATGCAAATGTGCAAATCGGCATGCAGCTTTTATTTTTAATTCTGTATTTTGGTATTGCTAGCCATCCTGTGTACCTTTTTGGGCAGAAAAGCAGGGTACAAATAAATTAAATAATCCAGTAAATAGTTTTTAAAACTAATATAGGTAGTTCTACAGGGGATCTGGTGGAATAAGTAGGAACTGTGAACAGAATACAGTTCCAGGAACAAAGTGACGCAAACACACCTGAAAATTAAACTCCCCATCATAAAAAGAACTCTTATGGGACCATTCAGGTCCCCAATTTTAATGGAATTCACAGCAGCTGAGAAGTTAATTGCCCTTCAAACCTACAGAGTCCGCCATTTCTTCATGGGGCTCAGAGTTCCTTAATGGAATCGGGTGTTTGACTGATCTGAAGCACATTTTTTGTCTGCTTAGCAAGGTGCAAGAGCCTGCTAAAGGAAAGCCAGCAGAAAAGTCCAGCTTTGTCATTCGCTTGCTGCTACTGCACATGGTTCCTCTAAATTGGATCCTGATGGGAAGATGACTCACATGGCTAATCTCATTTTCAAGTTTCAGTTTATGAATTATGCTGGCCCTTTATCACAAACTTCACATAGTAAAATTTCCATTTCTTACAGTCCTGTTTTTATGGATTGCCAAGAGATTCTCCACTTTCTTAATCTGTTTTATCAATTGGTCTTTTAAAGGCTTCTCTTCGTGTATTGCTGATTGATTTGAAGACTGTTTTTAATCAAAGCTGAACAAAGTTACTTTTTATGGACTACAATGTTCAGAATCCAGATTCTGTAGTCCAGACAAGTAACTTTTCCAAGGTCTGTTTGTTTGTTTGTGTGTTTTCTTCCAGAATATTTTCAGATTAAAACATGGCCACTACATCCATAACAAAGACAATGGCTGGTTTTAAATTTCCTTACTGCTTCACAGGTTTTTTCCTCAATAATTCACTGAAGCATTTCGTTAGTAAAACATTGTTATACATTGAAATTACATGTTAGTCTTTTGTATACTGAATCTTTTTCAAGAAAAATTGAGTCTACATCTATTCCTTTGCTAGATTTCTATCCCTCACTCATCAGTGCTTGGTGCTCTTAGGATAGCTAATGCTGAAAAGTAAACATACTACAATCTCCTGGATCATTAAACCAATGAAATAGTAAATGAAGCATAATGTAGGGAGCCCTCCACTTTTGTGGGGGCTGGGATGCAAGATCTATGCAAAAGTGGAAAAACATGAATAAAAATAAAAATCACTAACACTATTTTTTTTACCTCAAGAACATTTCTCTAGGAATCTCTAGGTCCTCCACCACAATTCTGTGGTAAACTTCCAGTGGAAATGGACCACAGAATTGTGCAGGAAGAACTAAAGATTCCTAGAGAGAACATACTTTTTCTGTGGCAGGATAAATAGTGTCAGAATTTTAAAAAATGAATCAATAAAATAGCCTGTCAATATCCACAAAATCAAATCCACAAAAGTTGAACCTGCAAAATGAAGACCCCACTGTAAATAAGGAAGGTAAGCAAACAAAATCTTTCAGACAACTATAGTGCTATGGTTCCAATGTTATCACCATGGCAACATCCTATGGAACTGTGGGATTTATAATTTGGTGATGAACTAGAACTCTCTGGGTGAAAATTCTAAATGCCCTTCCCTAAACTGCCAATCCCAGGATTCCAGGTGATGTTGCCATGGCAGTAAAAATGAAATCAAAGCTATATTTGCCAGACTGGGTGCGGGATGGAGCTCCTGTAACTTAAATCCTTAACAGATCTTGGAGCAGAATAAGGTACTATTACCTCTGTAAAGCAAAATCAAGGCCACCTATCCTCCCTCACATTCCAAACCACAACTTTAAGTTGTAGCCATTTCCCTCTCAACACTGTTACTGCCTTACTGGTGGTGGAAGGGGGAGGGGGCATAGAGGATGACCCAACTCTGTTCTTGTTGCTGGATGCTTCTCCATGGTCAAGAAGCCACATGTGCAAGTAAGGCCCTTTTCACATGGCATTTGCCATGTGAAAGAGGGCCTGGAGCATTGCGCGATTGCGAGGAGCAATCTGCACAATGCACTCACAATCGCACGATGCTCCAGGGGCCAGCAGGGGCCAATCGTACACCTTTTCATTTTCAGCTTGAAGCCAAAAATGGTGCACAATCGCGCGTTGCTCCCGGGCCCTGCGTGCACTTACCTGGTGCGCAGAGCCTCTGGAGCCAGGCTGGTCACGTTTCCTGCCCCAGCACAGCCTGGGAAGGTCCCAGGCTGCACTGCGGAAGGAAGAGGCAGGGCTCTCACGCAAGCAGGCAGCTCATGCAGAGCTGAAGCAGCAGGGAAGGGAGAGCCTCTCAGCAGAGGCAGCTCACACGATCCCCACACCCCAGCGCCAGAACAAGGTAAGATGCAGAAAGGGCCCAAGCCTTTATTTATTCATTCATTTAACTGGTCCCTTTATCCTATTCTTTCCCAGGGAAGTTTTGGGGTAGCATCTCTTCCCTCTTTCACAGTTTCATCTTCACAGCAAACCTATGAGGCAGGTTACATTGAGAAACAGCAAAAGGGCCAAAAGTCAAGTTGAAAGCTTCAAGGCTGAACAAGGAACTGAACCTTGGATTGTTCCAACCACAGTCCAATACTTATGCCATATCCCCATGCTGGTTCTCAGCTATTTCACTCTGCTTGTCTTTCCGAGTTTGCTAGGATTTCCAATTGCTATTTTAAAAAGATATTTGATTTTTTATATATGTAGTTTTTCTTTTTTCCCCTCCTTTTTTTAACAAACCTAACTCATGCTATCAATGGGAAAATGGTGTCAAGGTATTCTATACAGCAGTGGTAAATTCTGGGCATGTAAAAGCTGTTTCTCTTTGCACTGCAGACTGGAAAGAGAAAGCAAGGTTTCTCTACGCATCTAGAGGAAAAGATGTTGCTATCACATGTAGTCAATGGGAGACTGCTTCTAGATTGGCTGTGATATATTCTGTTTATTTCCAACATTCCAGCCATCCTTACAGTCAACCTTCACATGCAGTTGTATAGCTATGTTTTATGTTAGGTGTGCATTATTGCTAACATGTGTAATTTATTTGGAGCTCACCAATGTCCATGTTCTTAGTTGTAAATTTCAAATGTTAATAATTGTGGAGACATAAAAACAACAGCTATCTGTTTAGTTAATTTTACATTTGATAGCTTAGTGGTTTTGTTGCTACGTGCCTTCAAGTTGACTCTGAGTTATGGCAACCTTAGCATAATGGTTTTCTTGGCAATGAGAGAATCTGAGAGAATAAGAGAATCTGACTTGCTCAAAGTCACTCAGTGATTCTCCATGGCTGGGGAGGGACTGGAACTCTGGTCTTCTGGAATCGTGAGTTCCACACTCAAAGCAGTACACTATGCTGACTTCCAAGCTTTGCAACATATTTAAGTGTAACTCTCCCACCTATATTACAATGTCAAAGAATTCACTGAGTGCAATTCATCTCGTGAGAAGCTATTACTGGCAGAAGGAAGGAGTTCAATATTTGCGATTTCTCTTTCTCCACGCAGCCCAAGTGTGTAGCTATGGGGGGAGGAGGGAGAAAGGCAAATGAAAAATCTGTCACAAGGATTTTGCCCCACCAAATGAAATTTTCTTTCAGTCTCCAAATTGCTAGCATTGCAGAGAAGGAAAACTTTAAAATTTTTCATAACTATGACTAATGTCATTACTGTGCTCACATTCCCTTGGTAACTTTGCCTGGATGCCTAAACTGTATTTCTAAATTCAGGTTGAACATCCCTAATCCAGAAATCTGAACTCTGAAAACCTCCAAAAATCTAAACCTTTTGTCACCAGCCACCCACTTCCATTTTCAAACGGGCGGTTGCAGTGTTGCTGCTCATTCATCTCTCAGATCTTCAGTCTCTCTCCAGCCTTGTGTCTCATTCACAACACAAGTAGCAAACAAATGAGACAAGAGACTGGTGAGAGACACAAGGCTGGAGCACAATGTGAGGATCTATGAAATGCTGGGAATACAAAGATAATGCTTGGCGCAAATCCACGCCTCCCACCGTTTCACAGATTCTAATGTCCCTCTGTAGACTCATATTTCTCTCCAGCCTCATCTCTCATTCGTTCACTGCTTCTCCTGTGTATGAAACTCAAGGTTGGAGAGAGACTGAGGATCTGAGAGACTGAGAACATAAAGGACCTTGTAGTCCAAACAAACAAACAAATAAAAACTGTAATGTACCAGGAAACCTGCCAAACTGCTCACTTCTGCCTTCAAGGCAGCAGCTGTGGTACTCCTGCTCATTCATTTGTGGGCTCTCCCAGAGCTGGGGGGACCTTTTGGAATAGAGTGAGAGATAACACAGGGTGCCAAGGGAAGGTGGAATAAGTGAAAATTACCTCTCTCTTCCCTTCCAACACTAGGAGCCTTTTATGGGTCAAAGTCACTTCCATAAACAGAAAGAGCTCAAGATCCAAACCTTCTGGCTTACATCCAACTATTACTCCAGACTAGAATAGACACACTTAATCAATTAAATTTTTCTCAGTGTTGACTGAGTACTTTTCCATTGGGGTCAATGAGTCCTCTGCAGCTAGGACTAGCAACAGGATGCTGACTGATGCTTCTATTCTTCCTCACACCCTTCTGGTATTCTAGTACACTAGTATGTTCTATGACTATTTATCCTCTAGTTTTTTTTAATCCAGCCATTCATATCAGTAGACAAATTATTCCAGTGGAAGTTTGGTGAAATCAATTTAACCTGAGTCTTAGTGCTTTATTTCCCATTGTGTTGAATGTATGAAATTTTTTTCTCATTAAAAAGAGAAAGAAAAGGAAATGCAGTTACAGTAGTGGAACGACAAAGATTCAGATCATTTTACTATCCGCTCCATTAAAACCCATTTCATTTCAGTGGTTTGTTGGTTGGCCATAAAAATGCACTTTCGCAATGGAAATGTGTAGTCACATTTATAGATCACACCAAGAATTAACTACTCAAAACAGAGAAGAAAATCTAACTATACACATAGACACACACACGCACACACACACACACACACATGGAAACATACTGTAAAGCTTGTAGGGTTGAAGGTTTTTGTTTTTTCTTTTGTTTTGTTTTTGAAATAGTTTAGCAGGACAGTGTCTTTGGTATTGGTGAACTCAGAATGGATTGTAGCTAACTGGGAAAATATATGGGTATGTTATCCAACTAACTACCCCCACCAACAGGATGGCTTCTGTCAGAGGGACAGGGAGAAAGTTTATTTCCTCCCCTTCCTGCATGCCTTTTAAATGCCCTCAAAAGAGAGGCTTTGTGAACACTCCAGAGCTGATTCGAGGGCATGCAGCGAACTGAAAAGCTGCAGTACAAAGAAGAGGAAGGGAAAGTCCCATAGTGCAAGGGGAAATCTTCTCACATGATACTGGATTTCATGTGTGCTTTTCATTCCAGTGTCTTGGGCTCAGCTCATATGCTTGGAAAAGACCCTTACTAGTAACACTGGAGTACCATTGCCACTCAGTGTAGACAATACTGAGCTGGATGGAACTACAATAAGGTAACATCCTATGTTCTGCTGCACACGTTATGCAAAGCTAGTGTGTTTTTGTACACTTACCAGACTTTCTGTTTGCTTGAAGTGCAGTTTTAAACATAGCAGGGTAACACAGCAAGCTGCCCTATACTAAATCAGTTAAGATGTTGATAGCAAACAGATAATATCAACTGAAACAATAAATACTTAGTTATAACAAAATGTTATTACCATTGTAACAAAAATTATGAAATTTATAACACTGTGAATACCACAATTTTGTTACAAAGATAAATAACATTTTATTATAACTTGAGCCATTTCCGCACTAGACTGTTATAGTGCTATTATTCCACTTTCAACATCCTATGGGATCCTGGGGTTTGTAGCTTAGGGAGCGGCAAACCCCAGGATTCCATAGGATGTTGAAAGTGGAATAATAGCACTATTACAGTCTAGTGCAGAAATGGCCTTAGTGAGCTAGTTCAGGGGATTCCTGTGTTCACCTATGTATAGTTTTACACTAAATCAGACCATTGCACCACCTGGCCCGGCGGGAGCTCTGCAGGATTTCAGGCAGGCCTACCTGGAGATTCCTGACATTCCTTAACAGTATCCTATCCCAGTACTTTTCGAAGGCCCTACTTAGCTTCAGAAATCAGATGGGTGTACTCAAGGAGATATGACAGTTAACAGCACATACAAAAAGATGGAATATGAGGTAGGTCACACATATAAGTGCTTGTCTTGAAATTTAAAAAAAAGTGTCACACTGCATGGATTAAAGGCTTGTGATGCCATAACCGTGCTGCAACTGGACAGATCTGGTTCTGGAAATTGACTGATTGGCAGACTGCTAGGGAGTCTACTCTGTACCACTTTATAGTTTATTGAAGAAAGTTCAGATCATAGCTGGGAAAGTTACTTTTTCAGACTGCAACTCCACATCAGGGAGGCTTGTGGATTCTGGGTTTTACAGTTCAAAAAAAGGAAATTCCCCAAGCTTTAGTCTTTAATCATATTAGCAGATGGCTAAATTTAATTGATTGTACTGCACTGTAACGTCAGTGCATGGCCTACCTCCTGCCTGATTTCATACAAATCCCATACTAGACTGTAAGAAAATATATTTGTAAGGCTAGAAAATGATATTTCAGGAGGCTTCCTACCCCGAAAAAGGGAAATAAAACCTGCAAGCTAAATTAAGAACATAAGAACCTGAAGAGTAAGGCTGGATCAGCACCAAGGCCTATCTAGTCCAACATGGTGCTCACAAAATGCCCAACCAGCAGCATGGATGAAGCCCACTAGGAGGACATGAGCACAACTACATCCTCCAACTAGCATTTCCCAGCAACTGACGCACAAAGGTGCAAGCGTTCCTCCTCTGCACTTCACATTTGCAACACACTTACGCAGTAGGTCAGGTGGAAAGAAAGAGTGACTGGCCAAAGATAAGCAGTAGCTCAGCAGGGATTTGCACCCAGCTCTTCTGGGTGCCAATTTAGCACTCAAGCCGCTATGCCATATTGGGTCTCCTGCTTCTAGCTCTCAGGAAAGCCAACTGTGCTCAGGTTACTTTCAGACATCAGGCCTAATGTGTGGATGGCAGGAGTAGATCTGCCACTTGTTCTTATTATATACCTTCACGTTGACTCCCAAGTTATAGTGATCCTATCACAGAGTTTTCTAAAGATTTATTCAGAGAAAGTTTGCCACTGCCTTTCTCTAAGGCTAAGGAATTGCGACTTACTCCCCTGTAGGTTTCCATGGCAAAGTGCAAATTTGAACCCTGGTCTCTCAGAGTCCTCATCAAAAAAACCAACATCATGCTGCCTCTACCAGTCCTTCAATCAAGAGGATCTTCTTCAGTCATATGAATGTGAAGGAGTCTGCAATCCGATATACACTTATACATTGATTCAGATGCTCAGCTTCCTGTCAATTTATAATCCCTAATTATTTTAATATGAAATTTAATCAAGACTGTTTACTCGCATTTTGCCTCTATTTGAAGTCCAACTCATTGTCCAGAGAGAAAAAGTTTCTACATGACTGTTGGATAAGGGGAGTTAGGCTCAGTAAGAATGTATTTATTTTCTGTCTGTTCTGTCTCATGCTTAGTACATGTGTTGATACCAATCCAACGTATATATTACTGAGCAGAGAATGCGAGGTGAAAGAGTTCCATCCCCCAGAGGGTTGCACTTTGCTCATTTTTCTGAGAGCTGGTAAATTGCATTTAGCGCTGGTTTTCAGTCTCTGCAACCACTTTTAGTTTTCTAATAAAAACATACCTACAGCTAGGGATGGTTTGTTGACCAACAAAGGGGAGGCTCATCCCAAAATTTCAGAGGAAGGATGCTCTCCCACCCCTAGTCATGGGCCACCTGTGCCCACAGTTGTAATACAGTTAAAAAAGCATAGCAATTTTGTACAAAGTACTGTCTGCATCTACTCCAAAAGAAGGGTGGGAAAGTCAAAGACATTTCATTCCCCAAACAAAATACTCCCATGAACATTCTATGTAAACATCAAAACATCTGAGCAAGGTGTAGAAATCTGAGAGGGGTAGGCAAAGTACGGCCTGTGGGATGCATGTGGTCCCCTCAAGGGGTATTTTTGTAGCTCCCAGGAAATAGCTTTGGGGTCACTTCCTTTTGTTTTAAAAAAAAAAAAAACTTCTGGGCTTAAAATAACACAGGGAAGGCCAAAAATGGCAATAATGTCCCCCATGGTCCCTAGCCCCTGGGGCAAATTGTTGTTTTGTTTTGTTTTGTTTTGTTTTGTTTGAAGGGTGTTCTGGTGGGGCTGGCATTCTTTAAATTCTCCTGGTGGACCAATGAGGCCTCCTAATCCCTGACAGCTGCCCAACCCTGATCTAAAAGAACCCTCAGGAGTATCTGATTTCCCACTCCCACTCTCACTACCCCTACCCCATACTTTCCTCAAGAGCCAAGGTAGGCACATCCGTCCTGCTTTCTCCGGGCAGCTTTCTAAAGCGAAAGAAGCCATCTCTAGCCTTGCTACATGGCCAACCCATTTTTCTGACTCAGCTATAACACCCACAGTCTCCACTGGAATATTCCAGCATATTCTTTAGTTTGGAAATAAGCACAGGGAAAGAAGAAAAGAAGCCCAGTTTACCTGCCAAGCTCTCACCTTCTCAACATCTGATGCTCCATTCTAAACCCCAAAGGCAACTTTTACCCCTGGAAGACTAGCCCAGGATGTCTGGAGTGGGCTGTGTGTGCTCTAAAGAAGAAGGAAGGCAAGGAAACTGTTTGTGGAGGGTTCTCCTCTTTGCCCCAAATCTGTTTGCAGAATTTTATCTATCCAAGCAAAACTGGGCCTAAATACACTAAAAAGCACCAGATCCTGCCTGATCTTGGAAGCTAAGTGGAGTCATCCCTGGTTAGTACTTGGATGGGAAACTGCCAATGAATATCACGAGCTGTGGGTTATATTTCAGAGGAAGAAACTGGCAAAGCCACCTCTGACTATTCCTTGCAAATATCTGGAGTCACCATAAGTTGACAGGTGACCTGAAAGTACACAAACACAATAAACAAACAAAATACGCTGGGGGTGTTGCCTAGCTGAGTACTCCAGAGCTTGGGCTACAAATCCTAGAAGTCCATAACTAACATGGGAGATTTGGAGAATGGTACTGCCCCAAAAAAGGGACTTCTGCAAGCTCAGGAACTTACTCCTTTTTTCATATCACTCTTGCTTTAAAACTATTTTTTCCATTTTTTTCTGAATCCAAATCCTATACCCATATTTACCTATAGTTGTGATGACAGTTCCAGCAAAGAAAAAGGCACTTCCGAGATCCCAGTGGCTGCTGCTGTTGGAAGAGTCTCCTACAGGATTGACTCCTGCACTGGTAGCATTGATGACCCGCTGCAAGGAAAGTGACAGTTGAATTAGCCAGGAAAGAAATAGAACTTGTTCTTAAAGGCAGCACATACTGGAGACTGGTCTCCACAGAAAGACAGGAAAAAATCCTTTTATCAGCTAAGATTTGTTGACCCTCCAGCCCGGCTTTATTCAGTCTGACTACAGCATCTCTCCAGGGTTTGAAGCAGAGAAAGATCTTTCCCATCACCTGCAATCTGACCCCTCTAAAAGAAGATCTGAGGAAGTGAACTGCTGAAATTCTAATCGCAAAGCAAGCATTCTTCTGCTTGCTTTGCTGTAAGTAGAATCTGAGCAGATTATTGATCTGAAAAGATGTACCGCAGAAAGTGCAAATGCAGTAATGTTTACATGTGATTTGCAATGAAACACCACCTGAATTTATTTATCTATTTAATTTCATTTCTATTCTATCCTATCCTTCTGATGAGCTCTTGGTAGCACACATGGTTGTCTTCCACCCCACTTTATCTTTACAATGATCTTCTGAAAGTGGATAGGTCAAGAAAGGGTGACTGGCTCAAGGTCACCCAATAGGTTTTGGGGAGAATTCTTGGAGTTGCATATGATGTTATGCAATTTTTTAAAAAAAGTTCCTGTATGTATTAGAGAAATTAAGATTAAGTACGGCCATGTATGCAATGCATAGTCTATGCTATAAGGTAAGGATCTGTTCAGAAGGGGAGTTAGAACATGGAACGGGTGGGTGACTAGGGACTGGCTGAACATTTGAAGAGATGTTTAAAAGGTTAGTGTGTACAACAGTAAGAGGGACAGACAGAGGGGTTTGTTTGTTCCTTTATTTATAAAATATTTACAGTTGTTGTGTGCCTCCAAGTCATTTCTGTCTTGAGGCAACTCTAAGGCAAACCTATCATGGGGTTTTCTGGCGCTGAGAGTATGTGATATGCCCAATATCACCCAGTGGGTTACCATGACTGAGTGGGAAATTGAAGACTCTGGTCTTTAGGGTCATAATCCAATGCTCAAACCACTACACCATGCTGGCTCTCTAACATATTTACATCCCATCTTATATCAAAAGATTTCAGGACAGCTTATAATAAACTATACTCATTCATTTGGTTAGGTTCAGCTAGGATTATGAAGAGATGGAGGAGAATTAGTAGAGTCAATTAGGATTTAGGTGTATTAACTAATCTTTAACTGTATGTTGTATTTCTGTTTAATAAATTATTTTTGTATTTTACACCTGTGTCTCTGGGAGCACTACTACAGTGTTACTGATTGAGTTCAGACACATGGTACCTATGATGGCAGCAGTGGTTCAGAGTGGTCATGTCTGGCTGTGAGACTACAGTAAAAAAGAATCTCACAACAAAGTCATATAAAAAAAGTCTCCACAAGTGCTGTTGGCAGCAGCAGGACAAACGGAGATCCCCACATTTGACATCCCATGCTTGATGTAGAAATCCTCACACTACAGTTCAAAAAAGCAGCTCTTCTAAGCTCTAATATCAAAAGAGGAATGGTATTTCAAAGAGGTACACAGATCTCAGGTACACTAACATTATTCATTTGTTGCTTTGTGCCTTCAAGTCAATTCCAAAGTAAGGCAACCCTAGGGTGAACCTATCATGGGGTATTCTTATCAGGAGTTGTTCAGAGGGGGTTGCCTTTGCTTTCCTCTGAGGCTGAGAGTGTGACTTGCTCAATATCACCTAGTGGGTTACCATGTCCAAATGGCAATTTGAACCCTGTTCTTCAGAGTCTTAATCCAATGATTAAACTACTACACCACACTGAATAATAATAAAAGCATGAAAAATAAGTAATGATAAGTACAATAATATCAATGCTCAGGATAGATTACAACCTAGGCAACATGTTAAACCAACAAGAAAGTACAAAATAAATCAACAATTAAAGAAATGTCAGCATGTGTCTTCAGCCCACACATTATGAGGATTCACATTAACAGTTTGGCTTTTAATCAAGATACACAGGGTTCTGTATTGCTATGTCTTGATGTTCTAATGTGGACTGTACTGAGTTATTTATTGCTTTAAATCTGGGTAGGCAAAGTATGATCTATGGTCTGGATGGGCTCACCGGCATCCCAGAATGGGCCCCCAGACTCCCAGCTCCCTATGCAAAAAATATGACCAAATAAATAGCACAGCACCCCAGATGCCTTGGGAAGCACAAGTCACCATTTAAAGACAGTGGGGAGCAAGCCTGTGTCAGGCTCCATACTGCTTTTTTAAGAAAATTATTGCTGTAAAAAATCCTAGTCAAAACCTGAAACAGGCCCAGAAAGAAGAAAATAGGTTTTAAAAGACCAGTCTCATTCTCCAAGGTTTCCAAGGCTGCTGTTTGCTATTTCTTTAGCAATTTGGGTGGTGCTGAAGTCTCAGAAGGCTAAAATAAGCCCTGAATGCTCCTTGGCAGGTGACCGATTCCGCTTTAAATGAGGTGAGTCCCTGAAAGCTGACATTTCTAAGTGTGGAAATAAATAATAAATAGATGTGTCTGCACAAGAAAGAAGGCAGCAGAAGATCCTGCATTCTATGTTAGGCATTTTGACAATGTAATACATTGCCTTAATGAGTGGTTGAGTCTCCTTCTTTGGAGGTTTTTAAACAGAGGCTGGATGGCCATTCGTCAGGACTGCTTTAATTGTATATTCCTGCATGGCAGGAGGTTGGATTCGATGACCCTTGTGGTTTCTTCCAAATCTATGATTCTGTGTCCAAGCACAGCTTTAGAGAAAGCCTACTCCTGCATTCCAGCCAAGCACAAGTCAAGGATTGGTGGGATGAGAACAGCCTCCATAGAAGTTCTCAGTGGGCTGTTCTGTATGCAAGAAGTAGGTCACCAGTGCCAGCATCCTTTATCACGTGAGAGGAGGGTAATGCTCTGCTCACATAGTTCCACACATTCCCCTACCCCTGCAGAAGACACCTTCCCAGCACCTGGTACAAGGGGGAAAAGAGAGGGCAGAATGCACACAGGCAGCATCCAGTTGCAGTTCTGTAGGTGGGAGCACAGAGTTGACCTCACCCTCCAGGATCTCTGTCATCCCACTCCCTTATCCTGACTACTAAAGAGCCACAGCAGGGTGATCGAGATGCTTGGAAGCTATGGTGATGAGGGGAATAATGGGGAGAGAGCCTTCTCAGTGGCTGCTCCCACCCTGTGGAATCCACAGAAGGCTAGGCATGCCCCCTCCTTGCTCTCCTTTCGCCAGCAGGCAAAATCATTGCTGTTTAAGAAGCGGTTTACATAAGCCAGGTAGCTCTATTTATTAACTTGTCATAAATCAAATATTGTTTTAAGTATTTTATGGTTTTATATTCTTTTAAGGTTTTTAACCCTTTTTAAATGTTTTTAATGTATTTAATGTGTTTAATTTTTTTAATGGTTTTAATGTATATTTATTGTTGGAAGCCGCCTTGGGTCCCAATTCCAGGAGAAAGGCAGCCTACAAATATAATTAAATAAATAAAGTGCAAAAACCTACTGAATATCTCTGTCTGCAATGTACAAAAAAGACATATGCACATGTCCCCATCTAAATAAATAAATATAAGGGCAGTCTTTTTTTTTTTTTTTAAGAACTCTCCTCTGACAGTTCTCTCCCAGTAGGCATGCTCTCTTTGAACAGCTTCTGGTCCAAATCTCATTTAAAGATACAAAACCCCAAAAAGAAGAACAGACTTCTTGAAGATGCCCTTGAAAAGTTTTCATGGCACCTGCATGCACTTTGAAGAAGCATACACTTGGTCACAATTATTCTAACAATACATGTGTTGTATTTCTATATAAAATATAGCAATTATTTCCGGAATTGCATCTACAGCTATAAAGAAGAATGTCCATATTTTATGCAAAGATGTGCACTCTTTTGTACATTTGTAGGTGAGATCTTTCATCTTTTGAAAGAGGCGCTCTACAGACAAGAAGGTCCAAAATACTAAGAGTGCAGTAGGCCCTCCAGATCTGTGGAGGTTTAGTTCCAGGATGACAAAAAGACATGAATAATCGCATCCCATATTAATAAATGACAGCAATGAGCACACAATCGCTTCGGGCATTTTATGTAGAGGATATGATGGGGAGAATCGCAGATCCTGAGTTCACAGGTCTGGAGGGTCCACTGTACCTTTCTAACTAGCCAAGATGTCCAAAACTAGGTCAACTTAAGTTGTGCTAACTGAATCCCCCACCCCGATCAAAGGATGTCAGAAATTACTTCAGATCACCCTTCCCTTGGTCTAATTTCCTGCTGATGCGTTTGTTCTGTGTTGTAGCTTAAGAAGATTCAGATCTGGCCTAACTTAGCTCCTCCCTTGCCCTGCCTGTTTTTGATGCACGCATACATTTTTTAAACTCTCCTACCAGCATCTCTTAACCAACAGAGCAGTTCTGCCAGAAGATCACTCTGTCAGCAGATCTCTTGAGATCAGTCTTCAAAAGAAGGTTCTGATAGCAGAAGTCAACAGAAGAACTAGATTTTAGCAAAAAGTGATTTCTTCTGGCAGGAGAGGGCTATTGCTAATCTTCTCACACATATATACACACACACATTACAGCAGGATTGGGCAACTGTGGTGGGCCCAAGTTCAAATTTTCTGCGCCTTGAACCCACTGGCTTACACAGACTGCCAAAAAAATACTTTTAAAAAGAAACAAAACAAAAACCAGAAGTAGCTGAAAGTCTACTTCTGTTTTTTTTTTCAAAATTTGTAAATTTTTATGTTAAACAGTGTGGGAGAAACACTAAACCTATTTAAAAGGAAACTAAAATGTTAAACCTATTTAAAAGTAAAATTGCCATTTACCTACCTTCTTCCTTCCTTCCCTTTTTTTTTTTTCCAGAAAAGGGATGCCCTACCCAACAGCCATTGCATCTTTGATTTAGGATTGCACTATAAATTACTCTCAGTGTAAATTACCTTGGATCATTTCATTTTCTTATAACCTACACACAAAAGAAGACAAAGAAAGGGATAGGAAGGAGACTGATGTAACTGTTTGTAAGGAAAGGAGGGGGAGTGTATTACTCCTATGTTTCCAAATTAATCTAGGAAACATTTATTTACCCAGCAGAGTGCAAATCAGCTTAATCGACAGCTAGACAAGGCAGACAGGCCATGATGTGCTGTCAGCTAAAATGGCATTTTCTTATGCCAGGGGAAATGTTGTTTTCACTTTCTTCTGAAAAACCTCACAGTGTGGCATGACCCATACTGCTAGAACTAAATTTGTGATCACACACTCTAACAAGTTTATGCAGCCACAAATGCACAATGCACCTTTGGGAATATGCTGCTGTACCGAAGTGTGCCACAGAGTCAGTTTGCTTTGGGCCTGTTTCTCATGATAGGAATAGCACCACAGTTTCTGGCAGATTTTTTTTTTTTGTCTTCATGAATTTAAACTAGCTCCATTTCTACCTTTAAGGAGTGTGGTATGTCAATGTTACAAAACAGTTAGGTGGGTTTAGGAATTTGAGTAGTTCAGAGAGTTAGGGTTAGCGATAGAGATTACTTAGGCCCTTTCTGCAGCTTATCTGCATCCTGGCAACATCTGATGATGATGGCAACAGCAGCTCTCCCAGGAAAGGAGCATGATGGAGCGCTTCCCTCTGCACTGGCCGCCTTTGGGATCCAGGAAACGCGATGGCCACACCTCTTCCTGCTGCAGCTCAGCTGGGTACTGTCCCAGGCTGAGCTGGAGAAGGAAGTGCAGCCACTGCACTTCCAGGACTTCCACAAGCAAGGTAAGTGCAGGCACGCAGCAGGAGGGCAGCGTGATCACCAGTCATTGACAGAGAGAACTCTTCAATGGTTTGCAGCATGGTTGCAACACCTAGGGACGAGAGAAGGATGGGGCCCAGACATAGTCCAGATTCAATCCTTTTCCCAGCCGCAGTGTGGGTTGGGTGCGTCGAGCAGAAAGCCCTGAGGTCAAGCTCAGAGTTAGCTACTAAATTAGTGTGAGAGAGATGTATTAAATGTACCAAATAAGTAATCTGATATTATATTCAATTTATGTCTAATAAATTATTTTCTTGTATTACACACTTTTGCCTCCTACAAAAGAAATATTGGAAAGTTTAAGTGAAAACACCATGGTGACAGCAGTTAATACAAGGTGGTGGTATCTGGTGGAGGCATAAGATGAATAAAGTCTTCCATAGGAACCAGACCAGCTAAAAGATCCCCACATTTGATGCCACAGTGGTGGTCAAGAGAAGGTCCTCACACAGCAAAAGAGTTGAGAAATGGAAGCTCTCATAGCCATCAAGTCAGTTTTGAGTTACGGGAGCCGTATGAATGAGAGACTTCAAAGACATGCTGTCATCAGTGGTCCTCCCCAGGTACTGCAGACTCAGTGCTGTGGCTTTCTTTATTGCTTCTATCCTTCTCTAACGTTGCCTTCCTCTTTTCCTACTGCCTCACACTTTACCAAGCATTACTGTCTTTTCTAATGAGTCATGTCATTTCATGGTATGGCCAAAGCATGTAGCCTCAGCCTCTGTTTCATAATTCATGTATAGCCAAAAGCACCCTAAGACTTAAAGAATTTGTGAAAGGTTTATTCTGACAGATTACACCAGGTTTCTAAGTATCACCTCATGCAGCATCCTTCTCCACACATAGCTTAGAAAGTTGCAAAATTACAGAAACATGTTACATTCCAGAGACACCTTGGAACAAACAACCAGCTAGGGAAACATAACAGAAATCCCTGATGCTCTCTAAGTAAAAGGGCCCCTTCCCACTTAAAGAAAAGTATATCTTTTGTTCTCAGATTTTCCCATAGCTAATGAAGCCATTTCAATATCAGCCTCCACCAGTCTTCCTCACACCAGTGGTCAGTCTCCCACCTGGAAAGCTCCAAAGAAGAGACCAACAGACCCCAAGAACAAAGACATAAAATTTTATACCCCTGACCCACTCATTAACCTCCCACCAAGGTTCCAGATGTTTTAGTACCTCTATATTCAGATGAACCTTGATTGGGAAAGGGATCTCCTCGGATTTTATACAATTCCCTGCCATCCTAAGTGGTAAATTAACGCCTTGTTAGCTGGATGTAGTTCAGTTCATAGCCACTAGATGAAGTATGAGTAGCATTATCACAGAAGGTAACATACCACATCCCATCACAAAATCTTTCTGCAACAGACAGTTTGTTACCCCAAAAGGGGGTGACCCTGAGGTCCTCCAGCAGTGCCAGCATCTCCTTAGAAACTGTGAGAATTATAGCTTAAAGGAGGCCAGTGAGAGGACAGTAACCACCTGTATATACCAATACTAAGTGTAGGACAACAGTTGAAAGTCAAAAGAATGTTTTATTGGGGGAAATCATAAACACATGCAAGTAATCAAGCAGTCTCATGAACTATACAAGGCTAGCAGAAGGAAAGGAGGGAAAGGTAGTACAGTGGAGAGATCTTGGGATGAAGCGGTGATAATTATCATTCCTGAAGTGGAGAATTGAGGAGAGATGGCTCAAACAATAAGAGTCTGAGGACAGCATGGAGAAATGAAAGTCTGGGGTGCAGCGCAACACCTAAAGTATTAGCAAAGATTCAGGGTCTGAGCCAGGGTTTAAATACCCTTTTTCTCCCTTGAAGGGGAGTGTATTAATTGCCCTCTGGCAGAATGGACTAAGGGCTCCAGAACGGGCTAATGGTCTTAGCATTAGGTGACAAAGAGCTGATGGAGGTCGTGATGGTCCCTTATAGTCTGGGCAGATGAGGAAACAAAAGGGGAACTGCAGTGGCAGGAAGTTGGTCATTGTGGCTTAGTCTTGGAGTTTTGGTAGCTATTGTCTTCTAGGCTTGGGTATTTAAGAATATCATCTTAGACACATAAAGTCAAGTTTACTGACAAATCCTCAGTAGGCTTATGACCTGGTCATGCCTGAAGTTACCTCTGACCTGATTCTATACATGTACAGTCAGTCCTTTCCAGCATGGCTCTCCAGCCATAAGTGTATGTGATTTATACCTAGTTAACAATATTTATACTGTATCACTGATTAGGGGGTGTACAGCATGGTAACAAGTTAATAAATGAAGACCTGCCTAAATGAAAAACTCTTTGTCTTTTGATGGTAAGAGAGCAAAGGGGGGTGAAATCCCACCTCCCACAAGAGGGAATTTTTCTAAGTAGTCTCTAATTCTGTGCTGGCAAAATGTTAGGACTGGATCAGGCCCACAAAAAAGTCTGACTGGCTATAAATACAGTCTAAGCAAGACAGAAATGCATATTTTTTATATAGCTAACAGATCCCCAGTTGGCTAATCCATCAGGACTAAGTCATAATACCAACAGGGCACACAAAGTTAGTCACCGACTGGAAAGTTTCATATAATATGATAGGTGCTGCAGAGTCCTGATAAGCAGACATTTTTAAAAGAAAAAAAACTGAAATAACCTCAAAGATGTAACAATCAAAACCAGGATAACACCTGAGCTAAACAGTGAAACAGATTATAGATAGATGAGTAAGAATCACAGGGGTAGGAAAGAACAGAAGAAGACCCCTTATATGGAATCAGACCATCTGGTTCAGTCTTGCCTACACTGGCAAAGGCTCAGCAGCAGTTGTTGTGGGTTTTCCGGGCCATGAGGCCATGTTCTATTAGTATTTGCACCTGACGTTTCGCCTGCATCTGTGGCTGGGATGGATCTGTTGGCATGGAAGTGAGACAGAGTATATATACTTGTGTAGTAACATATGCAATTTGCATGTGTTACAGTTGGCCTGTGTGATGGCCTATTGTTAAATGGGATATCCCCCAGGGTTGTATTGTTAGTCCGGGGATATGCATAACAGTGCATTAAGTACATTAGCAACCCATTGTATTGTTCCCTGTAGAGGGACCTCCAGAGTCTGAGTGGTGTTCATTGGCATATTTTTGAGTGTTGGTTTTAGTGTTCTTCGGTACTGGTAGCCAAATTTTGTTTACTTTCTGAGTTTCTTCTTTCCTGTTGAAATTGTCCATGTGTTTATGGATTTCAATGGCCTCTCTGTGTAGTCTGACATAGTAGTTGCCCGGAAAACCCACAACAGCCTATGGACTCCAGCCATGAAAGCCTTTGACTTTAGCTCAACAGTGGTCTTCCAGAGTTTCAGACAGGAAACCTTCTTGCACTACTTCAGTATGCCACATAATCCCCTCCAACATTTCACAGAAGAAAACTGAGACGCAGTTGGTCAAATAACATCAGAGTGTGATGGCAAAAGTTCTTAGTGAGAAAGACCACACAAGCTAGGAGAGGCTACAGCAGTTTGCTTTTGCCAGAGCCTATGGATAGCAAATAAACCAATCCTAGAGCCTGAACCCTCCCTCAAGGCCAAGATGACTGAACAGAGACTGTCATACTTTGGACATATCCTCAGAAGACCAAGACTCACTAGAAAAGGCAATGATGCTTGGTAAAGCAGAAGGCAGTAGGGAAGAGGAAGACCACATCACAGATGGATGGACTCAGCCAAGGAAGCCACAGTTCTAAACCTGCAAGATATAGGTAGGGCTGTTGATGATAGGGTGGTTTTAAGATTTTTTATTCATAGGAGTACCATAATCAAAGTAACAGCAACACAACAAACTGGGAAGAGCTAGATTCCCCCACACACATACTCTTCTCCTTCCCTCTGTGTTAATTGCATTAATTGAGTGCAAACTATTTTTGCACTTTGAATTCAGTTTGCAACAACTGAGGACGAAAATCTGGAGGAAGAGAGAGAAACTGGGGCATTTTAAAAGCAGCTGGAAAAGGTGGGATTAATTGAGACTGTCCCTGCCAAGTCAAGATAGTTGGAGGGTATGCAGATAATGAACCTGGGACCTTTTACATAACGAGTCTATGATCTTTCACTAAGCTTCGGCACTTCCTCCAATTAGACTTCTTCATCCAACACATGTATCATTCACCCCAGTTGCCATCTTACTGCATAAACACCCTACTCTTCAGTGGTCTAAGTTTAAATCAAAAGTCCCCTATAGGGACATAAAAAAACCCTCAGAAAAATCCATAAATTAATTTTGATAGCAACCAAAAACAAAGCAAAAGAAGCAAGTAGCTTTGACATATGCACAATCTGCTTCATTTGATGAATGTGGCCAACTTTCCTTGTGACATTCCAGAAACATCTAGAGTATACTGGAAACATAACATCATTTCAAAGTTCCTCTCTTGTTCTTTGGAATCGCTGTCTTCATTAAAAATAAATTATCCTGTCTCTATACTCTGGAAGAACCTCTTTAAAAAGAGTAAATGAAGTGTAAATAGGAACACAGGCAGAAAACTCTGCCTACAGAAATCTCGAGATAACGGTTATCTGGTGGCATATTCCACACAGAAACAGATATTCCCTCATGGCCAATTAACTGCCCACACCACTGCCATAGTTCAGAAAACAAGAAAACAGGTGGTGACTGTTAAAACGCAGGGGTAAAAAACCACCCGTCAGTGCCCAGTGTGAAAGGCACACCCAGGCCTCGCACTCAAGGCCTGCCCAGCCTGATACCTCTTTGTGATCAGAACTGAACAGCCAGGGAGATCCTTGAATCAAGCCAGGGCCAGGACAAACAGGTCTGCCTCAGTTCTCCCTCTCTGAGAACGCAGTCCCTTCCTCACTCTTGTCCCCCCCTTGGCTTCTTCCTTTCAGGATTCCCCCCCTTTACTGCCTTCCCTAAATCTGCCCTTCTCTCAGATGTAAGGATCAGCAGTGATTTATATTTTCCAAGACTGTGGTACTGTTGGCACTAAGGTCAAGACGTTATTATTGGTAGCGTGTATATTCCAGGATTCAAAATAAGACTCTGTGACACTGTTTTAAGGAACACAGAACTTCAAACATTTATTGTAACACTGTTGCTTTAAATGCGTTTTGTATCTAAATGTTTATAGACAGCACACCATTCTTCTCTCTCTCTCTTTCAATTCATTCACTATCTCTCGTACACCCAATTTCTCAGTTCTCTCTCCCACAGAACTCTTCAAATCTACAACCTCTCCCAAACACACCCCAAATCACACTTCCCCTTCAATCACTCCCCAGGTAGTTAAAAGAACAGTTTGCTTACCTGTAACTGTGGTTCTTCGAGTGGTCATCTGTGAACTCACACAAATGGGATTCGTGCCTGTGCAGAAACAGCATTCGGAACCTTCTAGAGCCCACCGTTGGCGTTTTGGCAGTTGACCCATCCCCCATCCCCTCATGGTATATAAGCCCCCGCCTCATGTAACTGTCAGTTCCGTCGCTGCACATGTGGCAGCAAGAGAACCACGCACAGCAGGACAGATGAGGGGACGAGGGAGAGGTTGTCTGAGTTCACAGATGACCACTTGAAGAACCACAGTTACAGGTAAGCAACCTGTTCTTCTTCTTCATGGTCTCTGTGACTCACACAAATGGGAGATTAGCAAGCTGATCAAAAAGTATGGAGGGTATGTCATGCCGCTGGACAACACACGTCAACTTCTGGCTACCCCTTTCCTTCTGATTTCCTTCTCTCTCTCTCTCTCTCTCTTTTTTTTCATCAACACCAAGATGTAACATAATAAATAACATTTATTGACAAAACAGACAATATTGTATCATTCATCCCACACAGGAAAACAGTATAGCTCTCCCAAAATATGCATCATTCCTAGAACGGTTGTCAACTCTATAATGATTGATAAACGTATGAAGTTAAGACCAGGTAGCTGCTTTGCAGACCTCATAGAGAGATACCCCATGCAAAAAGGCCGCAGAAGCTGCCATAGATCTTGCGGAATGAGCTCGAACAGAGTCAGGGAGTTTCTTTTTTGCCAGCTCATAAGACAACTTAATGGTGGAAACCACCCATTTAAAGAGCCTTTGAGGCGATACTGGATTACCCTGTTTAGATACTGAATAACAAACAAACACTTTATTTGACTTTCTAATTGAAGAAGTGCTTTGAACATAAAACGCTAATGCCCTTCTGACATCCAAACAGTGCAGAGTTTTCTCCATGTCTGAACCTGGATTCTGCATGTAAGCTGGTAACACTATATCTTGGTTCAAATGGAAATATGACACCACTTTCAGCAAGAGCGTTATGTCCGGTCTTAACACCACCTTATCTTTGTGGAATCTTAAATAAGGAGGATCAACTCTGAGTGCACATAGCTCACTAGCCCTCCTTGAAGATGTTATTGCAACCAAAAGAGCAGTTTTCCATGTGAGCAGTTGCATGTCACAGGTTGCCATAGGCTCAAAGGTCCTAGCAGCCAGGTGTTTCAGTACCAAATTCAGATTCCATCCCAAGAGCGGTGATCAGAGAGTGCAACTGTTTATAGCCCTGGATAAACCTCTTAATCAGAGGGTCCAAAAAACAAGATGGTTTACTCTGTTTTTGAAAATTACATCAAATTGCTGCTAAATAATATTTCATTGAAGATAAAGACAAACCCTGAATCAACAACTCTGCTAGAAAGGACAAGACATGCATATTGTCACAACCTGTATACGAAACACCTTGTCGTTTCAACTAATCACAGAATTTACCCCATTTATACGCATAAGACTTCAATGTTGAGGGCTTATGCGCAGCCAACACACTATGTCTAACAGCATTGGACAGGCTATCTATTGCAATAGATTCCATGCGGTCAAATGCAGTGTTTGAATGACAGGATGGAAGACGGTACCGTTATGGATGCTGAGCAGATATTGTCTGCACGGCAGCAGACGGTACGTCTCCTGTGATAACTGAAGGAGATTGGCAAACCATGGTTGCCTTGGCCACCATGGTGTTATGAGTATTGCCTTCGCTCTGTCTTGGTGAATTTTGGCAATCACCTTCATTATCAAGGGAAATGGTGGGAATGCATAGACCCTCGGTGTCGGGTAGTCCTCCATATTTTAGTTAAGGGACATGTAGTTAAGTAGCAGCTTGCTTATAACAAGATATGAGAACCAGAGACTGTTAGATAAACAAAGCTAGGAATGTAGTGATAAGCGCTGCCAGGCTAAACCAGAACTTCAAGGTTTCTTCCGGGTGGGATGAGAAACTCTTTGCCTTTTATGTTCTGAATGTTGCTAATTGCCTCCAGTTCACTCACTGAAGTCCCATACTATGTATCACACTCCTAATAAATAGTGTTTATGCACTGTTATATTTGTGCGTGTGTGTGATTTCAGTTCCTGACACTCGGTCCCGTCCAACTGAACAGAAAGGCATCCCCCAGAGTTCCATACCCGTTTGAATGTCAGGAACAGTACAGTCTGCATTGGCTGTTCAGTCTCCATGCAAAGAGATCTATATGAGGAAACCCCCACTTCGCGAACACATCCTGGATGACGCGCTTGTTGATCATCCACTCGTGGCAAGACCACAGTGTCCTGCTGAGCGTGTCTGCTAGGACGTTCTGGTCCCCTGCCAGATGGACCGCCGAAAGAAGAATCCGTTGTGACAGGCACCACTCCCATAGTTGTACTGACAACTTCAGCAATGTATGTGACCGAGTCCCGCCTTGTTTGTTTATGTAGTACATCACTGTGGTATTGTCTGTCACGATTTGGATTGACCTCCCACACAGCTAGTGCTGAAACACTCGCAGTGCCTTCAGCACTGCGAGGAACTCCACAATGTTGATATGGAGATTCCTCTCCTGAGAAGTCCACTGACCTCGTATCGTAAGTGCTCTGAGGTGAGCACCCCAGCCTTCCATTGATGCGTCTGTTGTCACCGACAGCAACAGCAGTCGAGGAATGAATGGCATTCCCTTCAACACGTTCTCTGGTCTTGTCCACCAATCCAGAGACACGAGGATATTCCTCGGTACTGTCAGGTAGTTGAGATGATGGTCTCAAAGAAAACTGAACCGACGTATGAACCACTGTTGCAGTGGTCTCATCCTCAGCTTCACGTATGGTGTGACAAGTGTAGACACCATCAGACCTAGCGCAACCTGAACTGCCTTTGCCCGCTCTCTGCGAAGTTGCAGCATTCTCGTCAGACATCGCAGAATCTTCTGCGATGAAAGGCTCTCCGCCAACTGGAGTCCAAATCAGCCCTGAGGTATTTGATCTGTCTTAACGGTACTAAGGTTGACTTCTTGTAATTTATCATTAAACCTAACTTTCTTAGAAGACAGATGGTGGTCCTGAGATGCATGGATAGCAGTTTTCAAGAAGATGCCACTATTAGCCAGTCGTCTATGTACAAGAACACCATGATGCCTTTTTGACGAAGGAAAGCTGCGACAACGGACATGCATTTTGTGAAGACCCTTGCAGCTGTGCTTATGCTGAAGGGAAGGATGCGAAAACGATAAGCCTGTCTGCCGACGATGAGCGCAAGGAAACGTCTGTGCTCCGGTCTTATGGCTATGTGGAAATATGCATCCTTTAGATCTAAGGTTCAAACCAGTCACCCTTTTTCAAGAGAGACAGAATAGCAGTCCAAGTCACCATTCTGAACCTTTTTGATCGGATGTAGTAGTTGATGCCTCTCAGGTCCAATATGGGCCGGAGACTTCTATCTTTTTTCTTCACCAGAAAATACCTTGAAGAGAAACTTCTTTTCAATTGAGTTGTGGTGATTCTTTCTATTGTCCCTTTTTGGAGCAATGTTGATATCTCCTCTTCGAGCTCTGGAGATGGCATAGTCCTCCGTATTTGACTTGTTAGTGGTAGATGGCAAAATTCTATGGCGTACCCATACTTTATGACGTCTAGTACCCAAGAATCCGAGGTGATCATCGACCAAACGTCGACATGGCAGCTTAGTCTGTCCCCAAAGGGTGGTTTGGAATGGAGACTTAGGTGCTTGTCTGAATGCAAGTTTGCAACAGAAGGGATGCACTGTCCTTGTTGAAGGCCGGTATCCACCAAAAAGGTCTCATGACTTTGGTTGTCAAACCCTACATTTGCTCTGGTCTGACTGTCGTTTCTTTTTTGAGGCTGCTTGTACTTTGCAGATGGAAACTTCCTTGTCGAGCGTTGTTGAGGTGTGCTCTGTCTAGAGTTCGGCAGAGTTGGGCTCAGCGTTCTTCTCTGAAAAGGCTGATACCGACAGTACCAATAACGCTGTTGATACATCAGCGTCGGGAACCTGTAGCTCTTAGCTTTCGAACGCATTTTCTGGGCATGTTCCAGCTTTTCGTCGGTACCAGCATTGAACAACCTTAGAGAATCAAAGGGTAGGTCTTCAATCATCATCTTGGCTTGCTGAGACAACCCAGATGAATGAACCCAAGCATGTCGTCAAATCGCTATGGCGCCCGCTACAGCTTTACTACTACTACTACTACTACTGTGATGTGTTTAGCTGTAGTGATTTGTTGAGATGACAGGCGGTAAGCCTCACCATATAATGCAGTAGCGGTCTTCTTCTCGGTATCAGGAAGCATTTCCAGATAGGGTTTAATTCTACCCCACAAGAACTGTTGGTATGTGCCCATGCAGGTGGCATAATTAGAAATCCTAAACAACAAGGCTGCATTTGAATAGGATTTCTTACCAATATTATCCAATTTTTTCCCCTCTTGATCAGCAGGAACAGTATGAAGTCTTTGTGACTGCTTTGACTGGGCCAAATCCACCACAATAGAATTTGGTTTGGGGCGATGGAACCACCAGTCATCCTCAGCCTCAACAAGATGGTATAGACACTCCAGTTTCTTAGATGCAGATGGTACCGAAGATGGTGTCGACCATGACTTCTTCACTGTCAGCGACAGATACGGAAGCAGTGCAATTACAGACGGTACCGGAGTGCGGTTCTGCGAATCTTGGAAGATTGGGTCTTTCAGATCTTCCTTGTGGTCTTCAATTTGTAAGTTCAATGATCTGGCCATTCAGAGGACAAGATCCGAAAACAATCGTACATCATCAGTAGGTGAAATTCTTTTGGCGGTGGAAACGAAGTTGGATTCGATATCTAGTCCATGAGACACTACCGAGGATACTGAGGATGGTACCAATGGAGATTGGATCCGATGACCTCAAGAGGACATAACAATAGACTCTTTCCTCCTTCCCTCTGGAAGGCGTTCTTGATACCTATCAACAGTGGTTCAATCCCACCTGGCGGACTTAGACATGCGGCCAGAAGACGCTATCACCCACCCACATGGAGGAGTCTTCAACAAAGAATGAGAGCGACGAGTAAAATGATGGTACCGTTCATCATGAACATCTCAATACTGACAAAGTCGTTCATAATGCTCCAACTCTCCATATAAGGGGACATGTCCCTCAAATCATACGAAACATCGACACAGTATCAACAGGGAGATCTTTCCCTATAATGATGATACCGATATGAGGAAGTGCTGACTGACCGATTGTCTCGGTAAGCTGACCTTGGGGGCGAAGGCGAAGTATGCCTAAGCATTCTGGATTGCTCGGTCAAACATCTTCTGCACTCAAAGGCCTTATAGCAGGAGACAGCACTCCATGGTCTGAAGGAGACCGAACAGAAATTTGAGGGGAAGCTTCCGTTATCTCTCCCTCTGAGCCAATACACACCTCCTCGATCTCCTCAGAAGGTATAACCTCTTGGGATCCCCGATGTTGAGGGGCCCATACTTCCTCTGAGGCAGACACTTGAGGAGTTGGCTTCCTCACCGGAGATGAAGGATGTGTCTTAGACTTATCGTTCTTCCTCTGCCTCTTAGCTTCTGTCGAAGCGGCCTCCTTATTTTTCCTCGTCCTATCCTTCTCCTTCCTAATCAGTTCGGTATTAGGTGGAGGAGAAGGACGGTCTCGACGATCATCGGCATGACCAGACAACACCTGATCTCGAGGCCTTGACATCAAACGAGATCTCAGTCTCGACGACGGTACTGACACATTCCGTCAGGAAGTGGAGGAAGCAGAAGAGTGGGCCATACTGGATGGTAAGGGAGCAGGTTCAGCCCGCTTGGGCGATTCTGAAGCAGTCAGCATGTTCTCCCACAATAAGGCTTTCAGCCAAGCAGCCCTATTTCGATGAGTTCGCAGAGTAAATAGCTGACAATGACGACAAGCTCCCACATTGTGGCCCTCACCTAAACAAAGGAGGCACTTTGAGTGTCCATCCTTGTTAGGTATTTCCCCTCCACAATTCAAACAACGTTTAAATACAGCCATTGCCATACAACTCGCCGAACAACACAATCCCGAAGAATAAACCAAGTCCGATCCGATCCAAAGCCAAAACAACCAGTCCAAAACACCAGAAAATAGGGAAAAATCCCGATCACACTAGCAAAGAGGCTCCTATATGCACACGCAGCAGATAAAAAGGAACTGGCCATTACACAAGGTGGAGGCTTATATACCATGAGGGGATGGGGGATGGGTCAACCGCCAAAATGCCAACGGTAGGCTCTAGAAGGTTCCAAATGCTGTTTCTGCACAGACGCGAAACCCATTTGTGTGAGTCACAGAGAGCACGAAGAAACTGTTATTTTCCTCTTTCCACCAGCCCCTCCTCTGGGCTATCCAAGGTTCCATTTCACCAGCCAATCAGTTTAAACACTCTCAGTTGCCAAGGGGGCTCTGTTGTTAAGACCCCCTCCCATCAGGTTCACCACAGTGACCTACTACAACTGTGCACAATTTTACCCACAGATTTTTCTGTTTAATACAAAATGACATTTACAGGAACATTTGACCACCCAGAGAGCTTGTTGCTAATAAGAAATTTTAATAGTGAGGTAAATAAATAAATAATAGAGAATATCTGCGAGTAATGCAATGGACATTAACACTTACACCAGTGTCCTAGTACCTTAAGATATTCTTTGGAGGATCACTTCTGGATGCTCCAACATCTGGAGTGAGTTAAATAACAACTGGGAAAGGGCCTTTTTAGTTACTGCCCTTATACTTAATTACCTTATACTAAGCTCTTCTAGGGACGATTGCTTGGGACATCAGCTAATGTCTTTCTAGTATCCTTTTATTTTTCCAGGCTTTTCTTAATTGAAATAATTTCTTTTCAGATGCAACTGCTTTTTGTGTTGCCACTGTATTGTTTTATTTTATATTAAATAATCATCCCAGACATTATCTACTGCAAGTGAGCAGAAAGAGCCAAGGCTGTGTGATCTAGACTCAACTCCTCCACTTCCAACTTTCCTGTGTTGCCAAAGAAGGTCTGAAATGGAGGTGCAACTGCTTCCAAGTGAAGATAGTTTATATATAGTTACAGGTTCCTTTTGCTCCAGCCACCACCTCCCATTACTATGACCATGAGTAAGATCCTGTCATTGCACTCTAATGCAATTCAGAAAAACCGTTGTATAATTTTGTCACCTTCCTCTCACTTTCTCTCTCTCCCCTTCTTTTTATCTCTCTTTTCCAGCAGCCACAGAACCAGAAGTCATAGTAACTGCTGAACACCAACCCTTGCAACTTTCCAGGAACCAAGAACGAGCATGCACTGCCTTGTTTTTAATGGTCAGAAAGAAGCATAAATGACCCAGGAGTTGAAAGAAAGTGGCTCAAGGAAGAAGGTGACAAATAAATAATATGTCCAGATAGGAGAACCTAGAAAAAGCTCTCCAGAAGAAATCCTGGAAATTTCAAACAACCACAAGTGACTGTGCCAGGAAGCGTTCCTAAAATACATGATGTTCAAATGTCAGAGGAACATGACCCAGAAGAAAATTTGACTGGTACAGGGTTGGTCTCCACAGCATTGCAGCTTCATCTCTGATCAATATAAAGCTGTAAAAATCTGCAGGGTTAGGTAGATATGGCTCACTTGCCCTATACACCTACTTGCCATTCATCTCCTATTTTCTAATTATTGCTGAGCCCTCAACCCAGAGATTTGAGTAACAAATTCTAGAAGGTTAAAGCTTTCCTAAAGGCTTGGAATTAGAACTCTCTTTGAATTCTGAATTCTGAACTGTCTTGGAATCTGACTAAATTAACTCTTACCAAGTTCAATTAACCTTTTGGTGACTTTAAAATCTAGATTATAGAAGTGCTTAAGGTTTAGATTTAAAATCTATTACTTGATGTCATACTTTTCGTACTGACTTTTGCAAAGTAAATAATTTAGGTTTTGAAAACTTTTAAGCTAGACTTCATCTTGGTTTTAAAAAAACACAAGTACCAAGTTTGACCCTTTACATGCCAGAGAAATTTAGTAATGACAGTCATGACAGTAGCCTAGCTTTTTGTCTTCTAGTAATATGGAGGACAGAAAGTAGAATTTAGATGGTTTAGTATAACATCTGAAACAAAAAGAGGTAAGTATGGATATTACAAGAATCACACCACTTAATCAGCTATACTGGTGGTTTAATTAACTATTTTACTTGCTAGTTTCATACTTCCAGCCTTGGGAATCACATCTTTTTTAATTACTCTCAAGTGTACATTACAGTTGCTCTCACTATTTGGAGGAGCTGCTAAACTACACTCATGTAATCCCACAGCCAGCTATGAAATTTTGGAACTCTTCCTAAAAAAAAGGGTCCATGTGTACCACTTGTTAAATAAAATGTTTTCTATGTTCCAGTGCTTAACGTGTTTTGCCTTATGTTCTTCTATTTAGACCTGGCTTGATAGTTTATCAAGATGTCTCAAACCTAACTAATCCAGATTGTGAAACTGGTGCACTGGCAAACTAATTAGGGAGTTGGTAACTCAGAGAAAAACTGTTGTGAATCACACAAGCCAGTCACATTCTTGTATCAGCACAAGTGAAATTCACAAGTTATGCAAAAATTGTACTCTATTCAGTCTCATTGGAAATCCTTCTGCAGGAGACAAATTGGGTTAGATACAACCTTAAAAACCTTACTCCCCTTCTATATCCCCAAATTTGCAATGAAAGTTCATATATACTTCTTCTGCATTTATGGGACCAGTTTTTATTGTTTTATTAGTTTTGTATTGCCTTCATTTCACAGATTGACTTTCATGAAGGAAGGAAATCAACCATGTGTCCATGCAGCACTTGCAGTGCAACATAAAGGCCAAACGACAGCTGCACACACTCCCTGGCTTGAGCAATGTAGATAACCACAGGTCTGATAACTTCAGAAGGATTGAGACACTGAAGATTTAATTAGGCACAAAAGGCACAAATGATTTCAACCAAAGCACAAATGCCCCTGGCATAACACATTAGCATCAGACAGTTCAATCTGAACAGCAGGTTTTCGTGTGAGAAACAATTAAAGTCAATAAGTTTTCAAGAAGCTCTGCTCATAACAAAGCATTCTTCCTCTGTCTTTCCTTAAGAATCAAGTACTTCCCAGTAGGCTCACAATAAAGTCTGCATTCAATTTTTTTTTTTTTTTATTTATTTAACTAGCATCTATATCTGGCATTGCCCAGGATTTATTTTCTAATAGGTAATACTTGTTTGAAAGATTTGAGATCCTGTGTCTCTAATTCCTCAAACCATCTTGTCCAGTACCTGCAACTTTCCCCTATATTCCCCAATCCAATCTGTATTCAGAGTTATTAGCATACAGAGGTTGGGTTCCTGAAGGAATACACTGCCCTCCTCCTTGCTGCTAGGCCTCATCTCCATAGCAACCAGCCTATTCAGAGCTCTCTGGCTGAGAATTCTAAAGGCCTCTCCCCCTAAACTGAATCCACAGCATCTTCTCAGGCAGCCAATCATATGAGGTCTTCACCTGACACAGCCAATCATATGAGGTCTTCACCTGCCTGACAGACAAACAAACACTGACTTTCATGTATTAGTAGATGTATATGCCAACTTCATCCCAGCACAGGATTCCGGGCAGCTTACAACCATTTAAAAACATAGCACAATTTAAAAAAAGAAAAAGGAAAAAAAAACTATTAATAAGAGTTAAAACACAATTAAACCTGAGTTTTATTTTAAAAACACAAGTTAAAAACACATGTTAAAATTCATTTAAAACACAATAAAATAAGAAAACAACACTCCCCGTTAAAAGCTCATCTACTGCAGCACAGTAAAAACCAAATGCCTCATTAAATAAAAAGATCTTTACCTGGTGGCAGGAAGGAAGCAGGGAGGGGGCCAAGAAGACTTCCTGGGGAAGCGAATTCTGCAACTTGAGAGCAGCCACTGAGAAGGCTCTCTCCATGTTCTCACCAAACATGCCTGTGATGGTGGTGGGATGAAGAAAAAGCCCCCCCTTGCAGATTTTAATGGAGCAGCTTGTAGGCCATTTCTGCCCTACACTGTTCTAGTGCTATTATTCCACTTTTAACATCCCGTGGAATTCTGGAGTTTGTAGTTTACTGAGACCAAAGAGCTCTCTGGCTGAGAATTCTAAATGCCTCTCCCTAAACTGCAAACCCCAGGATTCCATAGGATGTTCAAAGATAGATAGTCTGGACCTAACCTGTATAGGGCTTTAAAGGTCATAACTAGTGCTTTGAATTCTGCCCACAAATACTTTAGCAGCCTGTGGCACTCTTGATGATCTATTTAAATAAATATGTAAAATCCTGTACACTTCTTATAATTCAGCTAGTCCTGCTCCCTCAGCATTACCTATTCCTGCTAAGACTACCAGCAATTGCAAGTGAACAACATCTGGAGGGTCAAACATGGTATGCAGTTATATCCATATAGTGAGGGTCTTCATATATGACTGAATCTTTTCAGTCCGTAATCAGGCAACTCTGAGTTATTTATTTCATTTTAAATGAAATTATTTAATTTATTTGTTTACAATAGTTCTATGATACCACATAACCATAGGTTCCTGTGGGCAGCACACATGAGAGGTTGATCGCAATCGCAAAGCAGAAATAATACAATAAGACCAAGTATAAGTGGTTCAAAACTATTGTAAAGGTCCACAAAAGCTAGGCACTACAAAGCTTGGGGTGTTTTTTCTAAAGGATTTCCTTGACATTTGAAAGGTTACAGAATAGGTGCCAAGTAAGCCTCTTCAGAAACGGTATTCCTCAACTGGGCAGAGCTTTCAAAAGTTACTTTTTCAACTACCATTCTTAGAATCCCCCAACCAACATGAGATTGCAATCCAAAAAATCAACTGTTCTGAACTTTGCAAGATGGTCTTGGAGAAGACCTTCTTTGTTGATAGCCGTTCACTGGATCTCACTTGGTGTGGCTACCTGGAGAAGGTGTTCTGAAACCATGTCAAAACCTAACAGAATACTTACTTTCATATTTTAAGAACCTCATAAAAACAACAAATATTTAAATTTCAAAAACCTGAAATACTGAACTTTTAAGAAAGCCATCTGAAGAAAAAGCAAAGAATGCAAACTTGTTCCTGGGCATAGCTCTAAAGGAGGAGAGCAAAATGCAGGCATTAACGCCCTTAATCAGAATTCTGCCCTTCCATAAAATTTTCCTTACCCAAATTTATTGTATTGCAGTAACTTAAAACTTAAGCTGAATATTTAGAAAAAGCATTTAGGCATCTTGAGAAAACACACAGGCAAAGTTACTAAGGGAATGCAAATGCAGCAAACCTGAGTTCTAGGCATACACTATCTTTGCTGTCTTTCACTCGCTGTAACGCTAGAAATTTGGAAAATAAAGAAAAATTTCACTGGGGAGCAGAATTCTTATGCAACTAATGTCCTCATCCGAACCCCCCTGTAACTAAACTACCGCTGAACTCTAGATACCAGAGACTTTCCTGAGCTATAGAGTTACAGAGTCTGGCAACTCTATAGCTCAGGATGATCTCTTAGTTCTGTCTGATCTACTATGAACTGTTAAAACAGACAATCAACCTGGCATATGCTTAAGATGGGAAAGGAAACCTTATCACTTGAGCTTTCAGCACACACTAGAATCTGGCAGAAGCAACAACCTGACCAACATATATCAACACAGTTGAGTGGGTAAATCACTCATGGAGAATCTCTCACTTGTGAGTTGGTTGTCTGTATTGCAACAAAACACCCTATACTAAAATTCTTATTGCTTCACATTGGATTGGTTCCACAGAAGTCTTTTTATAGATTAAAATGCCACTTAAACTGTGATGCCAGGGATCGTGGGCCAAATAACCAACAGAACATTGTAACCTCCAAACCAATACAAATTGTTACTGCCTACGTGTAGCTTTGAACGCATTCCTTGCAGTCTAGTCCATGGCAGATGTTCTACCACTCTCTTGCTATTATTCTAAATACACTTTTTTTCCTCACAGGAAGGTCAGCAGTTGGTGCAATGCAGTAAGTTCCTGTGCCAGCTTTAAGGAGGCATCACTTTTTACAAAATGCTCCTGGAAGTATGATAGCAAAGCAACTACTCTTTCTCAACAGTACCACAGAACACTGTTCTGTCTTTTCATCCTTAGCACGCTTTACTTATGATCACAGCTTTTAGGGCAGTTTACACTTCAAACATATATATTTGTGAGTTACACTTACCAATTTTCCAGCATCTCAGCAAAAATCTAAAATATTTTCTTTTGCTGACAAAAATCCATTCCAATACTGTACACTCTCTGGCCGTCAGCTATTCAATACGATAAGCGGCTAAACCGATTTAATTTATTTTTCAGAAACGATTCCTGTTAACAGCAAAAAGAACGCCTAAGGACAAAAGCAAATTCCCCTGAGCTGAAGCTTGCTCAGAATACCTGACTTGTACAGTGACACCACCTGTGTCTTCGTTAACTAAGTGATCATTCATTAGCTTACTGAGGTTAAAGGACAGGACAAAATGTTCTATAGTTGGCAGACGCACAAAAGCCTCTGTATGCAGCTCAGGCTGCATGATTAAAAAAAAAACAGCCAAAAAGGAGATGGGGGGAGTCTTTGACATGCATGGAAAGGATACAGCTTTCCCTAAGCTGCTATCCTCTAGATGTTTTGGACTACAAATGCCCGATCCAGTAGGTGATCAGAAGCAATAGGGACTAAAACATCCCAAAGTAATGTAGAACAAACCTATTTCACTTTCTGTGAAGTTTGAATTTTGCCTTGGGAACTTGGGAACTGTCACCTCTGCTGCCTCCCTATGCCCTTTTTAATAGGGACTACAACCTTCATGAGACTGAGAAACTGCAAGGAAGCCTATAAGTCCCTATTAAAAATGGCTTGGGCAGCAGTGGAGGTGGCAATAAGCCACATCAGCCATCCATTTCTGCTTTGTGAAGGAACTCTGATGCCTCAAAGGAATCCGTGGTGGGTTGAACATGATGATCATACTTTTGTGTGTGTGTTAAATATGGTTTGGAAGGGCCTAGAGTTATTCATGTTTTTTCCACTTTCACAGGGGCCCTGTACTCCTAACCCTAGTGAATGTGGAGGGAGGACTGTATTGTAGTAAGGTGTCACAAGACTCTTTTTCTGTTTTACTCCTATAGGCTAATCCAGCAACTCTTCCAGAATCTTCCCCCCTTCTAGAACGTTCCCCAGTCTGTCTAATCTAAATTACAAACTACTGTGCTACAGTGAACACAAAGCATCACACTGGCACCAGGGACATCTGAAATTATGTCCTTCCTCAGCCATAATGTTGCTGGATGACTATGCACCAGTCACAACCTTTCAGCCTATTCTAATGCTCTCAAGTGGGCTATTCATATCTTGACGCGCTACAACCAAGCCAACAGCATTCTTGTTGTTGTTATTGGTGGTGGTGGTGATTGTTCTGTGCCTTCAAGTTATTTCTGGCTAACCACTCATGGAGTTTTCTGGGACTGAGAGTGTGTGATGTACCCAAGGTCACCCAGTGGGTTTCCATGGTTGAGTGGGGAATCGAACTCTGGTGTCCATGCTCTGCAGTCCAACACTCAACGCACTATACCACGCTGGGTCTCTCAACAGCAGGAGTTCTAGGCTATTTGGGCACTACACTCTTATAGCACGATTATTCCACTTTCAACGTCCTATGGAATCCTGGGGTTTGCAGTTTCGGGAGGGGGCAGCCAGCCCCTCCCGAAACTGTAAACCCCAGGATTCCACAGGACGTTGAAAGTGGAATAATCGTGCTATAAGAGTGTAGTGCAGAAATGGCCTTATATTTGCAGAGTAGCTCATCAACTCATGATGCTAATGTAAAAAATGTCAACTGTCTTTTTTTGGACCAAAAAATACCTTTGAAAGGGTACTCTTCTAGACTATAGTTCCCCAAATCCCTCAGTCTAAGAGAGTATGTTTTCCCAGTTCTGGACTATACCAGCCAGTTTTGGAACATCTGGTATTCCAGTTGCTAATGAAATAAATATTGACAAATACACAAAAGATCCTGTTTCAACATTCAGATTTTGAACATGAAAATTTTATCCCTGTCTTCAAATTGGATATATTTTAGAGTCTGGATGGGCATTAATTTACTACTTTTTAAAAATATATATTTTAATTTTTATTTAACAATAACAGTTGTAATGATACATACAATTCTTTCTTCCTTAAAAAAGGTACCATATTTCAAGATATATTTCTCCCTCTACCCCACCCCTCTACCCTCTGCTCTCTAAACCATAGAATTATAAACCTTATCCATGTCAATAGCAATACATATACATCTTCTTCCAAATAATGACATCTTGTTTACATATTAGTCTTAACCTCCAGTTACCATTTTTCCAAAATCGCTCTTGATCCAAAGGAGGTTTAAGTCCAGTATTGACTTGAGTAATATTGACAGCAGAAGCCTTTCAAGTATCTCTTCTTTTATGTCTCCTCTTACTACTCTGTATAGTAACTTTTCTGAAAGAACTATGGACCATATCCTATTTTACCACTTTTGTATTGAGAGATTTTATACTGCTTTCCATACTTTAGCTACTTCTAATCTTGCAGCACTTAACATAAGTACTATAAGATCCTTACTTGACAAGTTTTTCTTTCCACTTTCAAATATAGAAATAATCTATTACTACAAACTATTGTTATGTCACGTATTTTACCAGATATCCAAGTAAAACTAAATGTCAACTATGATATACCATTTACGCATCTACTACCAAAGACTATCTAACACTACCTGTTAGTATTACCCAATACTACATATGGAGAGGTAAGAGCCACCACATATGTGCCGGATCCTTGCCCTGTTTGGTTCTTTAAAGCAAACAGTGGGGGACTGGCTGCATACATAACGGGAGTTGTGAATGCCTCACTACAGCAAGGCAAAGTCCTTTCCTTCCCAGAAGAGGCTGTGGTGAGGCTGTCACAGGAAAAAAAAAACTCTTCCCTGAATCCTGCCATATTGGAGAATTACAGGCCAGTCTCCCATATCCCTCTCTTGAGCAGGTTTCTACAGTGTGCGATGGCCTCTTAGTCCCAGGAATTCCTGGATGAATTGAATTATCTAGATCCTTTTCAATCTCACTTCAGCCCTGGCTATAGAACTGAGAAAGCTTTGGTCAACTTGATGAATGACAGCTGAGATGTCAACCTATGCCAGGAATAAGATATGGAGAGTGTGTCCCTGCTGTTTCTGCTCAATCTCTCAGTTACTTTTTATACCAATGACCATGGTATCCTTTAGAGACACCTCTCTGGGATGGAACAGGGGGGGTGTATTGTTTTACAGTGGTTCCATTCCTTCCTGGAAGGGCAAACGTAAAAGGTGTTGCTGGGTGATTTCTGTATGACACCCTGAATGGGTTATGTTATTGAACCAAGGGCAGCAAGTCAGTTACTAAAGCCAAGTCAACACATCATTTATTGTCGAGTCAAGTCCAAGTCGAGTCACTGAAGCGACTTAAATATGACTTGAATCTGAGTCAATCGACTCAAGTCTACATCACTGCTGCTCTCTCTGTAGCTGCTCCCAGTCTGCGGCTCTTGCTTCCAGGGGAGGTTTGGCTAGCCGAAGCTCTGCTCTCTTTCTGCCAGCAGGCAAAAAAGTTTTTATTTAGGCAGGACTTTGGCATTTAACTTATGAGTCAGACAGATGTTTTGAAAGTGCTATGCTATAGTTTTATATTTTAATTATATCTTAAATATATTTTAAACTGTTTTAATTTTGTGCTTTTATTGTAGAATTCTTTATTTGTTTTTTAAACTTTCATAAATATGGTTCTAGCTGCCTTTGTTGTAAATTTTTTGCAAGCCACTTTCAGTTCTACACCAGGAGAAAAGTGGGTATAAATTAACTCAATAAATAATATAATTCCATGTTACCTATCAACCACTCTTGAGTATCAGTTGTAAAGAAGGGTTAAATTATTAGTCCGAGTAAAGCCCCCTCACAGCCTTCAGAATGTTGTGAAGGGAGACATATGGGGAAAAGAATACAAAATTAGAGACTTGTCTATTAAATAGTCAGACAGGGCCAGTTAGAAATTGAAAGAGGGACAGGGACAGATAGAAACAGATTGAATCTTGGGAGACAAAGTTAGAAACAAGGCAGCCAGAAATAGAGATATGACTGATGAGAACCATACGGCAACTTTTGATTTGATGGAAGTTGAGAATGTGGAATGAGTTCACGGGAAAGCATTATTTTGTTTTAACTAAAGGATCATATCTCATTGTTTATAGAGCCATGTAATGCTAGATGTTTGAGTCTTGTATCAGTGCTACTCAAAGTGGTGGCCCATGGACTGGTGCTGATCCATGAGCCATCAACTGCCAGCCACTGAAGAGTTTCCAGGAAGAAAAGAAACAACTGTAGTCAAATGGGGTCAAATATGGTACCAGTCACTGGCACTGGGAGAAAAAAAGTAGCTGGTCTTCCACATTAGACACCTTAAGAAACACATCCAACAAACTTTTTTTACTGTTTTGCCATTTACCTTTGTCCTCCCTCAATATATTTTATTTCTGGGTTATTAAGGCAATTAGATTACATGATATCAAATTAAACCCACCAATAAATACATGTGCCTATCCAATATAAGAGTCATCTTAAGGCCAAGAACTGGACCCAGCAAGGGGTTGTAAGGTTAGAAGGGCAAGGTGAGCGATCAGAGCTGGAATTGCAACGCTAGCCTGGAGTGGGCATCAGATCAGATCAGCTGTCACATACCCAATACTGAAATGAATGCCACTGCATACCAAATACAGTAATATTCTTTTCATTCAGGGAATATTTGAGGGATGTGTCATCCAGAAAAATATTTGAGCGTGCATGACAAATTATTGCTGTTGAAGCTAAGCAGATCTAGTTCTTCTGGAGACACATGGGAACCCTATGTAAACTGTTCAGCGCTATTGGAAGGAAAGTATAATCAGAGACCAGAATCCTGTTGGAGAATTACGTCAGCTTAGGCAGTGAGGGCATGAGGGAAATAGGCACAAGCATTGTGGCCAATGATACAAATAAAACACTGAAAAACTAGGAAGTAGATTTTGTCTACTTTCTTCTGTTACAGCTATGCAACCTTAAAAAAGGACTCCTGCTATCATATTGCACCAGCGGTAGTTTTAACCATGATATACAAATATGGGATCACTCACTGAGTAACCTCAGTTGTGATTCAGTTTCCAACCTACTGAACAGGCAGGATTTTTGATGCAGTGAATACAGTTTAAAAAAAAAAACACATTTCCCTCTTCTTTTATATTCAAATGGAAAACTCTCCATTTTAATGAATAAACCCTTGTTTTCATCAAACACTTCATTAAGAACTGTTCTTTATTAACAACGGTACTGGCCTAATGAGCAACAGCTGAAGCCAATTCCTTGCAGTTTTTAACACAAAATGAAAGTGCCAAATTAAAAGCAAGAAAACCAGCTCCTTTGTTTATTCACAGAACACACAGTGCAAACGGCAACAGAACAGACCTTCTCCTCCTTCTCCCCCACTGTACAATTTATTAACAAGGAAGGAAACCCACTGAAAGTCACTGAGGAAAACCAGATCTCTCAATTCCACTTAGACTCTGGACTCCTGCTTAGCCTAGCAAGGGCCCATCACAGAGAAAAAGCCAACTAACAACTGTTCATCACAGTAAGCTGAAATATATTTCACGCAGCTGCTTGAGAATGACAGTTTTTGATCACCATTCCATGTGCTGAATTTAGATCAAGGGATCAAGCAGGAAGCCTTCCCATATTAGCATCACATTGCCTCCATGGGCTTTTTAATCTCTATTTAGAAGTCATCTAAAAGTCTGACTACAGACACAAGAATCATTTGTGTTTCTGAATCCTTGCTAATAAAGTTATACATAGCAGATACAGAGATCCATTAGCTCCTAAGCTTAGGCAACAGAATTGCACTTTTGCTTAGAATTTAATTAATGTTCAGTCACCCAATTTGCCATTTCTTGTTCCCCTTCTCCTAATCAATTTCTTCTTCTGTTTCAAACCCAGTTGCCTACAAGCCAGGCAGCATCTGGGATAGTGGTATAATTTCACACTGTTACTAACAATATAATCAGCAATGCTATTCAGGTACTCCAAATGAGGACTAAATCAACATGTGAGGAGGGAAACATGCAAATACAACCACCACATTACTTGGCAATGAATCTGAAACAAGAGAGCTTCCTGTATACATGGAAGCTCTCCACATAAGCCAGGATGGTAGAAAACCAGGGTTCAGAAACACAAAGAGAGCCTCCACTCACACAGGAGATTCACTGCTTCAGACCTGCTGCTTTTTTCAGGAACACTGTGGTCAATTCTGCAGTAGACTGTTATAGCACTTTTAATCCCACTTTCAACATCCTATGGAATCCTGAGGTTTGAGGCCCCTCCCTAAACTGCAAACCCCAGGATTCCATAGGATGTTGAAAGTGGAATAATAGCACTATAACAGTCTAGTGAGAAATGGCATGTGATGAAAACAGTTATAAAGCTCTCCCTTCTTTCTGTTTTTCATTTTGGCCTTAAGGTGAATGTGTGAATAGGGGTAGTGTGTCCACAACTATTGTATGTTGTTCTTCAGTCACATAAATCTGGCTTTTTATTCTATACCGGTCTGCCATCCAGTTGATCTGACAAAATACACTAATCTTTCTGGGGAGCACAGCATCTTTCTGTTTGTTCTTTCTACTATACTGGCTTTATATATGCGTAGGCAGTAACTGACAATGGGGATTTCTCCCCTGTTACTGGATTAAGACCATGGGCATTTCTGCATTACACTGTTATAGCGCTATTATTCCACTTTCATCATCCTGTGGAATTCTGGGGTTTGTAGTTTACTGAGGCCAAAGAGCTCTCTGGCTGAGAATTCTAAATGCCCCTCCCTAAACTGCACACCCCAGGATTCCATAGGAGGTTGAAAGCGGAATAATAGCAGTATAATAGCACTATAACAGTGTAGTGCGGAAAGGCCCCATGGAAGTAGAGGCAAATTATTTATCAAGAAAAGCAAAACTGAAACAGGACTTCTTCAGAACTCCAGAAGGAAGACTGCTATGCCCTGATGTTTTCTAACTTCTCCATTCTCCAAAGAATTATTATTTTATATTTAACAATGGAACATTTCAGGATTTGTATATGCTAAACAGAGCAGCAATTCCTTGAAGATGAAAATATCCCATTATCTTCTGATCCTTTTTCTCAATTTATAGGGTGAGGAATAGTAGCCAGAGATGGGCAAAGTGTGGTCCTGGGACCTCAAGGTTGTTTTTTGTGGCCCTTATTCGGGGGGGGGGGGGGAGGACTGAATTGCCTCTCATTGAAGTCTCCAGAAAAATCAAACATGAATTTCTGGTCCGTTCCATTTTTGCTGGGCTTTTTGGCAAGCTGTGCAGTCCCTGGTCTGTGGAAGGTCTGTGGAGCAGAAAATAACCCACTCTGGATTTGCCACAGTTGCTCACTTCTGATTCAAAGGGTCTTCTTGCCACAGCAGTCAACCAGGGCACCTAACAGATGATCCTGAAGTTGAGGAGAACTATCCTCTCAAAACAAGACAAGATCCAAAATGACTCTTTTGATCCTGCCTTGTTCTCACTAAGCATAGTTTAAACAAGCCACCATTTCCTGCACTTGGACATCACATAAAACTGTGCTTACTTTAAAACTGAAAATGCATGCTTTTAATCCACTTTTCAGTCACAAAAGAGAAGTCAAAGAGTCTGGGTGGCAAACAACTCTGAGAGAAATTATGGTTCCCTGTTGCATCTGAAATGGGATAGAACCATTAGAAACAGATTTCTTAATGTATCCTTTACAACTCTCTCACCTTAATCAATGCCTCCAACTCCTGCTGTGATACACAGTTGTTCTCCTGTAGGAATTCTGCCTTATCATTGGCTATTCTGTTCTTCTGGCTGTTTTCTTCTGGTTGTTCCAGGGCACGGAACACGAGGCCCCCAGTGACGAGGTAGGCAACAACCACAAAGAAGATAGCCACTACTGTTTTCCACTTCATGACTGTCTGCAAGCCCTGAGACGGGGCTTCCATACTGGCAATCACACTGGTCCGAGGGGAGGAAATTGAAAGTCGTGGTGCTGGCTGGTGTATGTTCGTCTTATTGGTTTCAGGCTCACGAGCTGGAGGAATGGCTGCCGGAACAGTCACTAAAATGAAACAACAAAGCAATATGTCAAATCTTTGTGTGATATAGCTGTTTCTAACATACATACATAAAATACATAACACAAATAGAATTCTGTCCTGCATCGTGGTGGGATGGAGATGCCCTGTCACCTTCATAGAATAGTTGTTATTCATTTTTTGCTTTCTGTACAGTTGAAAGCATCCATTCTAATTAAAGCTTGACTACCTCTATATCACAAGCCTGGTGCCCTCTAGATGGGTTAGACTACAAATCCCATCAATGGAGCCATTTGACTGATCTACGATAATCATTCTCGCATCCTCCCCCCCAAAAATGCGGCAGTAAATGAAATCAAATACCTCATTTCTAAGTTTTTCTTAATAAAACAGCATTTCTCTTTACCTATCACTAAACTGTATCACGAAGCACTCCTAGTCTGCACTGTGAGGTTGGACATATATGCAGCCATATACACAACATCATGTCTCGTAGAGGAATTGAGGGCTCAGCAAGACTTCATTTCTGCATTACGGTGTTACAGTGCTATTATTCCACTTTCAACATCCTATGGAATCCTGGGATTTGCAGTTTAGAGAGGGGCATTTGGAATTTTCAGCCAAAGAGCTCTTTGGCCTCAGTAAACTACAAACCCCAGAATTCCACAGGATCTTGAAAGTGGAATAATATCACTAGAACAGTGTAGTGTGGAAATGGCTTTTGGAAGGCACATTTCCACAAGATTATTCCATTTGACACTCAGTGAAAATCAGTGAATATAGGATTGTGAATACTCTTGAAAACTCAGTGGAGAGTACACTGGTAAGCAGAAAAAAAACCACTTGTGAAATTTACTTTTGAGGGGGTAGTTATGTTGGGAAACAGTTTTTCCAACACAAACTGACATCTCTTCTCTTTACAGCCATTGCTCATCATACAAAGCAGAAAGTGTCCCAGTTTTCTGCAGAAGATTTTAGGGTACATGGGGACTGCTGGGGGGAAGAAGGTCTTCGGTGCAAGAATGAGTCAATATTCCTTTCCCACTGAGTATTCTCAGTCCTCACTGGGTTCTCCAATTACAAGTACAACCCCTTCCTTAAGATTCCTGTAATCATTTAGACACACCAGCCATTGAGTATCCAGTGGAATTATCCAATTAGATCTTGGCGCTTCAAAGTAATATTTCCAACCATCGATGTACTCTCCACTGTATTTTTCAAGGGTAATAGTAGAAAAAGAGGTTCTCCTCATTTTTTTCCCCTTAAAAGTTCTGTAATTCTGTGAAAAACTATCCAGCTGTTACCTTCTTCTTGTTCCATGTGGCTAGGGATATTTGGGCTACATAAGAACTAGCACTCAAAGAACTGAGAACATTAGTAAATTAAAGTGAAACGCTGAAACAAACTGTTGCAGTGTGGAATGCTTCTGTTTCGAGTTCCCAATCACACCATTGCATTCCCCTTCCTTCTCCTCCCCAACAAAACACTAATCAGCATCCTGTGCCTTCTGAGATTGCTTAGTGCACACTGGCCTTTTTTGCAGGGGTGGATATCTCAGTTTTGGGGTATTTTGTGATGTGAGATGGGCACAGTTGTGTTTGGTCCCAACTGTATCAAAATCAAAATCTTTAATTTCATCACTGATGTCCATGGGCAGGTCATACGTCTGTCCCTGGAAGCATTTTAAATAGTTTCTCACAAAGGAACTGCATACCATCCAACAGTTCACAGAAGAAAACTGGGACATGTGTCACCAAGGAACATCTGAGTGAGGTCCAGATGGCAAGAATTACTAATGAGAAAGAACACAAAAACAGGAGAGGCTACAACAGTTTGCTTTTTCCTGAACCTATTGGGAAGGGCAGGATTCTGCTCCCTCGTGTTCTCTCCCTCCAGCTGAGTTAACAGAGTGCAAACTACTCCAGCTGGCAGCAGTTGAAGAAAGCTGAAGACAAAGGGGAAAAGTGGGACATTTTAAAAGCAGCTGAAAAAGTGGGAGGACACAGGATTGAGATTGTCCCTGCCAAATTGGTATAGTTGGGGGCCTGGAACCAATTTTATTTCAACAACGAAATTGTTCATTCTACCCTTTATTGATTTATGTCTCTCTTCTTCCCCTCCTCCCTTTCTAGTCATGCCTTTTCATTCCCCACTCCCACACAGTTATCAGGTTTCTGCCCACTCAGTCACTGTTCCATTCCAGTACATACTTATGGTGTTATCTGGGCAGGTTCACTCACTTAATTTTTTTTTTCCTAATGATTTTTGGGTATGATTTTTGGGTTATTCTGAGGCTGTGTGCAGATGGTGTGGCTTTTGCTATGTTTCCACAAGGAAGGGAAAATTCAAGTTGGTTACAAAGGTTGGACTATATAGTACCCAGAAGCCGCAGTCAGCCTGTCTGCGGCCATGCTATCCAGGGATTCTGGGTATTGTAAAAATTAACTTTCTCCATCTCTGACTCAAAAGGAACAATCATGATGATACCAACAGCAGATTTATACCAGCAGCTAATTTGATTTAATCCTTTACAGTCACAAAGAAATTTAATCTGCTTCTCACTAATCTAACATCCTTGCCCACACTTTAAAGAAAGCAAAGACGATATACAGTAGGGATGGTCAGACTTCAAGCTTGATAGTCTACTTTGTGGGCTATTATTATTATTATTATTATTATTATTATTATTATTATTATTATTATTTTATTAGAACCCCAAGACCAGCCTGAGCCAAGTGAAAAAAAAATCAAATTTAACTCAAAGAAGGTGCATTTGAGTTTAGAAATTTATTTTCAGTACCAGAACCGAACTGAGATCATACTTCTCAGTTCCCCTGCATCTCACTTCAGCATCCTATTTGGAAGGGAAATGTCATTTTGTTGTTGCTGTTGTGAAACTGCTGAGAAGATAAAAATCTCTTTCTAGATGAACAAGTAGCTGTGTTATTCTGTTGCCCAGCAGCAAGGAAAGATGTCTAACCACAAACAGGAAAACAAGCCCCACTACCACTTTTACTGCCAAACTACCACTCCTTACTGCTGTGCCACATGCTATTATATTGTCTATTCTGTCTGTCAGGTATGTTGTCAGCAAAGCTATGCTGGTCACAAAAAGCAGCCAGCACACCTTTCCAGACAGCTGTTGACTCTGAAGCTCTAATGCCTAGTTTTGGTGGGTTCTTCTTCTGATTAAGACATTGATGGCAGCCATCCATGATCTTCTGTCATAATGTCTCCCTACAATGAAAGATCCTTACAGTGTCACCTCCTAAGGACCCCAGCCTCTCTCTGGAGAACTAAACTGGCTGGTTTTCACAGCTGGTGCAATTCTCAGAAAGCATGCCTGTCCATGCTCTCTCTTTAAGAAGGTCCACATTTGCTGCAGTGAGGGAGCATGGTTGCTGAAGTTCTCCTGAGCACCTGTTATAGACAGAAAAATAGAGGTCTTCCTAAAATGAGAGAATCACAAATTGCCCATCTACACTCACTCCACTGACTGTAACAGGGGATTTACCCAGCTTCATTGCAGGGCTGCATCTTCTGTGCAGCAAAAACAACAAAGCTTTTGTGTGTCAGTTTAAAGACAAAGATCTTTATTATCTCACATGATTACAACAGTGCCAGTGCTTCTCAAGTTATCTATCGTGGCAGACTGGCAATTCCCCATCCCACCCCAGTATTTCAGGGACTAGTACAATATTCGTGCCGTATGATTAATGCCTCCTCTCTGCTCCTCTTCCCTTGGCAGCTAGAGATCTTTTTTATGTAGAGGCCTTGGGTCTCTTTAATGGAAGATTTGTAATGTGCTGCTGCTCCTGATTGTTATGTTTTTGAATGATTTTATGTTGTTTTAAATTAGTGCTGATTTTAATGTCATAGGTTTTTTTTTTAACTTTTGTATTATTGGAGTGCCTCTTCATACTTCACAATTATAATACCTTAACCCTCATGGCAACATCCTATGGAATCCTGAAGTTTGTAGCTTGGTGAGGCACTTGACCTCTCTGGCTGAGAACTGGAAATATTCCTCTCTAAACAGAAAATCCCAGGATTCTGTAGGAGGTTGTGATGGCAGTTGTAGTGGGATCATGGTGCTATAATTGTGTAGTGTGAAAGGGAACCAGGTTTTTAGGTGTATCTTGTTTCAATCTGTTGTAAGCCACTTTGGTTCCCTTGTCAGGAAAAAGGCAGGATATAAATTAAATAAATAAACAATATTGCTTCCTGGCAACTTGTCCTGGAACAGTAGCTGGTGGTTTCTGCAACGGCACCAGTCTGAGGACCATCTCTCTGAGCATCACTTCCTTCAATCCACTTCATCGGATACATGAAGTGCTATCCTAAGTTGACAGAGCCAAATGGGAGAAGGGGGTAAGCAGTGAAATCAGAAATAAACTTGAGTACCAAAAAATGCAGATTGTGATAGTTATGTACAAGGTAGAAGTCCCACTGAAATATATGGGACTCATGTCTGAGTGCATGCCTATAAAGTTTATACAGTAATTCACAAAAGACATCATTTACAATTCAATCATTTGTCTAAGACAGGTCAAAGCCAGAAGTCAAAGTTTATCCTGCATGTCTTGGATGATGTTTCCGGTAAATGGCTTGTTACAATTCCCTGAAGTGTGATGTCATCTTTCAGTGAGCCAGGCTCCATTACTCTCAACCAAGTGCCAACAGTGCATTTGTTATTTTTCTATTGCATTTGAGTGCTTGGGCTCTGTATCTTGAACAAAAATGGTGATGTCAGCTTCTCTGTTTATTGATCCACAGAGTCCTTTAAAGGGTGATCCCTATTCACACTGGAGTGAATCCGGATAGAGGCAACTGAAATTTAGCTGGCAGAAGGAGATGTCCCCTCCTCCTTCCTTCCTATGGTGGTCCATGCAGCCCTTTGAAAATGATACATATGGAAGGTCAGGATGCCCCTTTAAGAAGAGTGAAATGTAGCAGGAGAATAAAATATGCCAAAATTAGGTAAAGGAACTTCCACAAGTAGAGCATTTTCACCAAGGGAAGGCAGATACTGATCCGACCCATCCTGTTCTGATGAACTGTAGTAATAAGCAGTACATCTTATATGCCTTAGCCTGTTTCATGACCTTCGCGCCTATCACATTTTACTACCAAGAAGAAGAAAAAAGTTCCACCACTTGGGAATGAAAGTAGCTGGGAGAATAGTTGACCTTTCTCAGTGCACAATAAATAATTTTTAAAAGTCAAATCAAAAAGGCTGCTAAGTGGAAAAATGTCCAGATCAGTTAGGAAACACATCTGGCTCCACCTGCCCTGCCTTGGCCCCACTCCATCTACTTCAACCCACCCTGTGCTGAAATGCATCCTCTGAGACCCTTTCCAAATTGGAATTTGGGCCTTGGGTCAAAAAAGTTCCTCATCCCTACACTAGATAGTCAAACAATCTGCTCTAAGGCAGCTTCCTAGGTAAGTCTGTCATATCTTTTAACCAGAGCACTTCTTTCAGAAATTCTAATGAACATACATTGCAGGGAGACAGGGGTCCCAGCTGCAGAGAGTAAGTTCCATCCAAGGACATATGTTTTTTGTAGGAACATAGGAATACATCTATATAGTATTCCAATGTTCACAGCTGCACATCTTCAAAGAGACTGCTAAAGATGTTACAATACACGTTTTGGTCATCAGTAGCTAGGGCAATTCTGTTCATCCCATATGTTCTTAACACCAAGAGTGAGCAACAGTCAGGGGTTGGGGGACTGCATCAAACCCCTAGATATTTTAGAGGACTGTATTCCCCTCCAAATTATTTTTTTCCCAATGCCACCTAAGAGATGTAGGGAATAATTTCATCATGTTTATGGCCCTCCCTGGGATACTTTATGTACAGGAGAGATCTTTTTTTTTCTTTCCCAACAACAGGTGACCCAGAAGTTGACTTTCAAATCACTTCCTGCTCGATGGAAGTCTTCTGTTAGGCTTAAAATGAGCCTAGTGAGCAGGTAAAATGCCAAAATTGCCTCTTACACGGCCTAATTGGCACTTCAGTGCATTTTGAGACCAATAAATGAGATTGTTTTCTGTAAAAATGGGGAGCCAGGAGGTCACAAAAACAGCCCTCAGGGCCATCACGTATTAGTCATTGGTTGTATTCTCCTCATTCCTGCATTAAAATGTTTGAAATAAGTTCCTGCATATAGGAAGGCCTCACCTTTTGATGCCTCATTATCTGACAGTCTGTTCTTTTGATGCTTCCAAACTAAAGACAAGTTCCATTATTAATTCAGTGGGGGTTCTGCTCTTTCATCAGTTCTTCCTGAGTATAGAGGCTCACTTGAATCCATTCACACACGCACAGAGCCTGCAAAGGAAGCTGTGAGGCAGAAGGTACTAAGCCAGCTGAGACTTTGCAAGCAGCACATGGTCGGCCCAAGTGAGCCTCCATAAATCCTTCATGCTCCCTACAGTACAGTAAATGCATTGTACTTTTCAGCAATTCCATTTTCTGACAGTGCTCCAGTCCCTAACCTGTTAAAAAAGCAGGGGAAGGCTGTGCTATGATCCTCCTCTCTATCCCTTCTGAAATATCTCTCTGTAATCCTTCTACAGTCTGTTGTTGTTGTTCGTGTTCTTTAAGGTCTCACGAGAGCTTGCTTTTCCCAGTATGACATTTTATTTTCATGCCTGTTTGTTAACTTATCATGAAAGAGGTTTAATCTCTCTCATTAAAGGCAATGACACATCTCAGTTTGCGCAACACTGGCATTACACAGGTAGATCCTCATGCCTCAAAGGGGCCTTGCCAATGTTTTGACATAGTCCTTTACCCAGTGGGATGATGTCACTGGGGAAAGGTAAGATCCTGCTTGTTTGGAAAGGGCATAGTGTGGAATCAGTCAGAATGCATTAACAGAGCTGCCTTAAATGCCAGCACCTGCCCCCTGTGTTTGTGTAACTCATTTCAGTTTTAATATTAAGGAATCACCTCTTTGCCAAAAGCCACCCAATACAAAGTAAAGTACATAAACCATTCAAGACAATGGAAATTTATGCAGTCACCAAAAAAAATCTCACTTTCAAACAATTTTTAAAAAGAGAGAAGGTACCGCAAAAAGCACTGCCATTAAAACTGAAATGTCAACAGCAGTTAAAAAACACCAAATCTGGACCTAGTGAATACTACTAAGAACAACTGAAGCTGCAGGAAAAAAATCTGATCTGGTCCTTGAATACTCTCACATGCAACAGCAGAATAAGAAATGTATTTCAAAAAACCAAATCATAAAACCGCATGCTAATTCATGGATTCTTAACCTGTATTCCAGGGACCCCTGCAGGACCCTAGGAGGAGATTCAGAGGTTCCATGAACTAGACGCAAAAATGATATTTTGTTTCTCTTCAATTTCTTTCCTGTTACTTTGAAAACTGTATTTATCTACATTTTCCTTAGGAAGGGGGCTTAACTTCAATTCTTAGAGAGTTTCAGACTCAAAAAAGGTTAAGAAGCACTGTGCAAAGGGTATAATTAATTATTTACGCCATGCAAGACAGGGAAGATGTTGAAACAACACTTCCATATCCTCTCTTTCCCCCTTAGAATATTCAGGAGCATCCGCAATTGTCACCATGTTATCAGAAACTACCTAATCCTTTCCTTACCAGTGGCATCTAGCAGAAGACAGCTGGCAGAAGGAAAATACAAAGAAGTTTGATACCATCACATCGGGTTAGTGATCCCGCATGTTGTGAGAGATACAGAAGAAATGAACAAAGATATGTTGGCTGCATTTAAAAGGGGGGGGGGTGACAAAAATGGAATGTGTCTTTGAATAAGAGTTCAACCCAATGTACTCCAAACTGTTAATAAACCAAATAGGATTATTTCCTAGTAGTACTTCCTAGGACCAAATGAGGAGTGTGTTATAACTCTCGCAACTCTACTTTTAATTATTTGTAAGTAATTCTGTACTATAATATGAGCTGTGGTCAATACACAGAAATATGAAAGGTGATCTGTAGAGAATACCACAATGTACCAAGCAGAAATAACCTGAATTAAACTCAACAGTCTTATTATGAAAAATGGATATTAGAAAAGGTATCGGTAATTAACTTCAGAATAGGGATTAAAAGATGTCATATAGTGATCCTTGTGAAAAGGAACCAGATGGTCTCAGTGTCTCTCCAGCTCTAATTCAATTTCTGTCACAATTTTGTACAGCTAATTTAATTTAAAAGAAAATTCTTAAGGTACAGTGACTCCAAAGTTAACCTCCTGTTCTAACAGCTTCTAACAAGACTCAACATTGTGAAGTCACTTTCAAATCTCCTTTGTTATGAGTCTATATGCAGGCATCGGTGCAGAACTGTTACGGTAACTCATATTCAGTTTGGTGCTTCCATCCTACTCAGCAGATGAAGCAACAAAATACATCCAAGAACTCTGTTCTATAAAATACTCCATTGTTGATTAGAAATAAGATGAGTGGCTACCATTATAATGACCAAAAATGTAATCAACTGATACCTTTACTACCATTCACTAAGAGTGAATTACTTACTTTTAGCCACATTGTCCATAGGTTGACAATGGAATTTGCCATCCCATGACAAGATTCTTGCCCATGGCCCTTTATATTGCTCTTTGTTCACAAGCTGGGACTTCCACATTACCAAAACCCTTGAGAAGGGACTTCTCTAATTATATCTCTGATTGTGATATATGATTCAACAACCAGGTTCCCCATGAGCCTGGTTTAATCTCTCCAGATAAAAAGCACATACTCAGAAAAAGAATAGCTATATAGACTTAATCCACACAAGAAACTGCAAAGGTTTCTGGCTCTGTTCATGTCTAGCCTGTGTGGTGAATTTATCTAACATCTTTGTACGCTCTCAATTTTGCCTAGAAATGTTGGCTACTGAACTTGGCATTTTTGCATACAGTGTTTCTGTTCTGCTACTGAGCTATGGTCCTTGCTTTTGGAAAAAAAAACCACTTATTTGGGAATCAATCCTATTGCATTTCATGAGAGCTTTTTTATGTGGCCTACAAACCTCATACAGCATAATGAGGCAGTGGTAGCTAGTAGTTTCCATATCAGTGGAGCAGTGAATCCTCTCCAGGCTTAGTCCAAACTTAACAGGAGCTATCCAAGGTACTGAACCCTATTTCCAAAACAGTCCCTCTAAAGTTCAGATGAAAACTTTGATTTGATTTACTGCCCCATTAAAATGGGAGCCACCAGCAGTCACTTAACAAGAGCTATTCAAGGTGTTGTTATCTATTTCCAAAATAGCTCCTTTAAGTTCAGATGAAAATTTTGATTTGATTTACTACCCCATTAAGATGAGAGCCACTAGCAGCCACCGTATTTAAGAATGAATGTTGTTGTCCTATTTATTATGCAGGTGTTTAAAAAGGCATGCCTATCTATGAAGTCTGTATCCACATACTGTATATTGTCTCTTTCACACCTTTGTATCTGGCTTGCATCTAATCTTTTGTTATTGTTGTTGTTTAGTTTTGTGCGTGTGTGTGTGTGTTACTGGAACAGATTTCATTTCACTCTAGATAGTAAAGAATTCTTAGTAGTAAGAGCGACTCTGTTCTATCCAGGTTGGCCATTTGTTCTTCTCGCTAGGAAGGGCTATACAGGCTTCTTGTGCAGGCTGGGATTTGGCTTGGGAATTTACAGGCATACTTATCTCTGTTTTGTTATGATTTTTGATTTGCTATTTTGGTCTGACCTATGGTTTGAGTCCTGGCTATCAACTCCTGATTCCTTTGAGCCTTTGGCTCAAATCTGACACTCTATAAATAAAAACAGCTAATGGCTGTCCAAAGGAATGCCACCTCCCTTTCAAGCCAGATTCAGGTGAAAGCTGGAATTCCCAGTTAATCAATCTGTGTTACTAACTGTAGTGAACATAAAAAAGTCAGTCCACTGAAGAAAAATGAAGCAAGCCTAAATACTGTATACTCAATAATTTTGCAGATTTGTGGACCAGTTCACACTCCATGCACAACATACCTATAGACTCAATTATGAGGAGGAAACTGCTGTTTAAAATAGCCACTGCTAGAGCTTACAGATGCCACTTACCAGTGCATTATGGTTCAGTGTATTCCCATAAACTTCCAGTGGGGTAGCAGTGCCTATTAACATTAACATAATATCCATTGGAGGACTCTCCAGGCAAAAAGGCTTTAAAACATTTGAAGAGGACCTTAGTGTTAGAAGAAGAAAAATGAAAATGGTCACTAAACTAGGAGAGTGGGAAAATAAATTTGGAGATCAAGGGACACTTATTTAAATAAAGTGGGAGTCACTGAACAACTGAACCACATCACACTTCAATGGAAAATTGCAAGTTTGTGATAAATTAACTTAGTGCTTAAGAATTTTTTCAACTGCTTAATAACTAATGCTGTAGAGATGCTGTCATTCTAGTTTACCCTTATCTGGAAATCATATAATCTCATTCCACATATTTATGGACTCCTAGTAGCAGAATTGGGTGTGGGGATTGATGGCTTTCATGAATGTGAGGAAGACACTCTGGATTGCAGCCTAAATGTTAAGGAGTAATCAAGATGCTGAATGTTATCCCCAAAATACAGTGGAATCAATGCCTCATGGACATGAAAGTGACAAGCTGCCACTGCCTTGAGGTTATTTAGTAGCATGATGAAAGCACTTAACACAGGACAAGAAATGCATTATTTCTTTTCTTTAAAAAAAAAAAGGCAAAAAGAAATCACCTCTTCTTATTATCAGACCATACTCTGGGAACTGAAGGCATAGCAAGTCACAAGAACAATCTTCCAGCTTTAAAAAAATGACATAACTGCATTGCAGATTGAGCTAAACAGGGAGCGGGCAGTTCTATCTTTTGCTTAATACTGAACAGTGCTAGGTTATCTAGAAACTATATGAGAACAACTGCATCTGTTTCCCTAAAAAGAATACTCTAACGCAGTGTTAGTGCTGCTGACTTCAGCAAGATTTCAGCAATCTGCAGCAAAAGCTACTGTTGAAGTCAATGACTTCAAAATGGGAAGTGGGATGGAAGCAGGCACAAGCAGCCCAGCATACAGGTATAATCTTTGATGAACATCAAATCTAAAAGGTTACCTTAATCTCTGAAAGCAATCATTTCTGCTGCCAAAATAAATGCAAGTCCAGCACTTGCTGGGATTAAAATCTTTCATCTCTTGCTGATGTGAATGAATCCAGAAATCTACCACTCTTGAAACCTGCAAGGTCCTATTTTCTTTTCTAGCAGCTGCTTCAAGGAAACCAGAAGTAGGAAGAGCTGTGGCTTCTTTCCCAGCAACATTAGAAGTTGCTTGACTTCCAAGTAGCTCCAACCTGTCTCTAGCTCAGTAGGTACCCACTCTGCACAAGTTAGAGCTATTAGAGATTTGTCTTCAAGTAAGCTAGGCAACTCTGACCAATTCAGAGAATTTTTAAAATGTTTTTCATATCCTTTCTTCATATAGCTATGGCTGCATGGCCATTCCTAAGAACCTCATCCTCTAAGGACCTAAAGCTTTCATCTCACAAAAGAAATATATCCCCCTAAATTGTCCATCATCACACAAGATATAATCCTTTCTTTTGTCATATGAGGCTTCTCCTTGCACTCATGGAATCTCACGATGCTATATCCATGTACAAATAAAGCTTAATTGTCACCTCAGCCACCATTTTTTTTAAAAGGACTCTCTAAAAGTGTCACATTAAAACAATCCTTACACAGCAATTGCCATATATTACCAAAGAGTGTCTAATAACAGAGCTTCTGTTAGTTTTGGAGAAAGTGGCATAGCTATAATTGAAATCCCAGTAATTAATAGCTCTTGGACTAACCAAATCCTAATTAGTTTGGAATGCAATACAAAGAGTAAATTAAATATACACTGCTCTGCAGATATGTTGCTTACTCTTTTTATAGAAAACAGTAGTCTAGATAACAAAGTAAGGCAAGCATTTATCAAAGCCAAACGTGGGGTTGGTTTAAAAGCTCACACTTGTCACTTGCATAGACAAACAAGGTATTTCAGATTAATCACAACAGATGAAACTTTCATGTTCATGTCAATAAAAAATATAAATTTGCATCCCACTTTTGGTCACAGAATGATCCTCAGGCAGGTCAATAAATCACCCACTTATTGCTGACCTACCCACGAAATGAAGAGACCACACACAGAGCTTGGGTTGAACTAGGGCGATTTATTATATGCCTATTTAGCATGAACTTGAACTAGAACTTGGGCCTTGAACTTTGTGACATGAGAGAAGGGGGGTCAATGCAATGGGAATTGTTAAGGCAAGGGGTCACCACCTGACCTCTCCCGGGTGAGTTACCGGGTCCTGAAGCAAACTTCAGCCAACCCCTTTTTCTGGAAGGCGAGCCCCTGCCAAGCCCTCATTGCCTCACAAGCCCCGAAGTGAGGGCCAACCATGGGCCCGCCCCAAGGACAACTTGATCATCACCCTCCCCCCTTGTCTAGTGACAAGACAGGAGGGCTCCTGAGGCTTGTCCTACACCATAGCACCCTATGGTACTCCCTATGGTACTATGGCACCCTATGGTACTATGTTTATTTATGTTCATGTTCCCTATGGTACTATGGCACACTATGGTCCTTATTCCCCCAACAAACACACAGAAGCTTTATAAGCCCTTATTGCAGATCCTGAAGAAAAATTTCATTGCCTTCCAGTGACAAATGAATGCCACCTGCCCATACAGAGCAGGCCTCTAGCAGATTATGTCAAGGTGGGGAATGTAATAACCCACACCCTGTCTGATCACGTTACAGACTTCTTTGTTTGCTCGGCACTGAGCAAACTCAAAGGGTTGAGATCATTGCATACCATGTGATGCAGACTTCTGGCCATCTGTCAAGAATGAGCCACATGTTGTGAACAGCCTGTATGGTCAAGGCCTGTCATTTCAACAGTCCCAGGTTATTATCCCCCAGGTGAATGGCCCGCAAATGAGGTGGAGGCCCCTGGCGCTCCTGGAACAATACAGGCAACAGACCATGCCAACATCCAACGAAGGGCCAAGGCCTTGCCCTTCAGCAAGCCCAGGTAACTACCACCACAGTAGATGACCCAAACATCAAGTGGAGGCCCACGGCACTCCACGCCCTCACTTACCAGTGAGCCTAGGTCATTACCACCAAGGTGAATGACCCCCATCAGATGGAGGCCCTTGGCCCTCCACTCCTTGCCCAACAGCAATCCTAAGTCATTACCACCAGGGTAGATGACCAAAACTTCAAGAGGAGGCCAATGGTGTTCCAAGGTCATCAGCAAGCCTAGGACACTTCCATCAGGAGAATGACCAAAACATAAAACGGAGGCCCAAGGCACTCCAAGGCCAAAGCGAATGAGAAGAAAGAAAGAAAGAAAGAAAGAAAGAAAGAAAGACAGAAAGACAGAAAGACAGAAAGACAGAAAGACAGAAAGAAAGAAAGAAGCAAGCAAAGAAAGAAAGATCCAGTAGAAGCCCACAGCACTCCAAGGCCTTGCTCCCAAAATAAACAAGCAAAACCTCAAGTGGAGGCTGATGGTGGTCGAAGATCATTACTGCAGAGGTGAATGGCCAAACATCAGATGGAGGCCCACAGCACTCCAAGGCCTCACCCCTGAGCAAGCCCAGGCCATCACTATCAGGCGAATGGCCTACACCTGAATTGGAGGCTCTAGGGTGCTCTGCGGTCTATGCAAGTGATCAAAACCATCAAAAACAGAAACAAAAACAAACAAAAACATCAGATGGGCCATTTCCGCACTAGCCTGTTATAGCGCTATGATTCCACTTTCAACATCCTATGGAATCCTGGGGTTTGCAGTTTTGGGAGGGGCTGGCCGGTCCCGAAACTGCAAACCCCAGGATTCCATAGGATGTTGAAAGTGGAATCATAGCGCTATAACAGGCTAGTGTGGAAATGGCCATGGAGGCGAGTGGTGCTCCAAGGCCATCAACAGTAATGAGCCTAGGGCATTACTGTCAATTTAACAACCAAAACCACAGGGGACAGCTAGCCACACCCAACAGCCATCATGGCAACAGGCCACCTGTGGAAGCCTTGAATACACTGCAAAATTGATACAGCTGCCAGGAAGTCATGCTATGGCCATCAGGATCAATTGCATTGCCTCACGACATCTACAAACCAACAGGGAAAAGAGAAACGAAGTCAGTTAAGCCAAACAGCCGAAAGCTTTGCTAAGATGTACGTGTGCCTCTGCAGTGGGAAGCTTTGAATGCCAGTATGCTGGATGTGTGATAGCTAAGGTCCATACGAGGAGCAGCGGAGGCAGTGGGTGACAATGATGCCTGACGGGATGGTTCAAAACTAGACTCCCACTAAATACATTTATTCAATTAGGAAATGTTGTTGTTTAGTTTTCTGCTCCTGGGTAAAGCAAACATAATGCTCGTGAAAAGCCCCAACAAGTCCTACAATAAATATTGTTCTGGAATACATTAAAGTAATACAGAAGAGAAGGTAGTATTCCAGTTTTGAAGAGATCCCCTAAAAAACATCTAAGATGTATTGTAAGAGGTAGACCAACCCAGAGGGAGCTCAATTCCATTGACAGTTTGATTCATGCAGGGGTCAATCATGCTTAGCTAAACCTCCATAGGCCTTCCATCTGCAGGATGTTTCTCCTGTATGCACCAATAGAAGAAGAACCTTGGTTCATGGGCACAATGTTTGGGCATGGAACTATGTCAAAGAGCACCGTTCCTTTGCTTGTTTGTTGGGAATACAGGATTTTTATTGAATTACTCTGTTGTCCCAGTAACACGAAGTTGACTGCATCAGACCAGAACTGTGCCATTGACTGGGAAAATGATTCTCCCTCATGTAAAAAGGCTATCCTAATTTATCTTGGATGGCTCCCACGTGTAGTGTGGAGAATCAGCTATTTATTTATTTAGATTAAATCACCTAGCAGTGCACAGGTTAACAACTAAACTACCGAGCTATATCCACACTGCAGTTATAAGTTCATTCGCTGGCAGAGAATTCTAAGTACCCTACCAAACTACACATCCCAGGAATCTAAAGACTAGAAGTATGGTGGTAAAAGTGGTATCAAGGTATTTCCTTGTGCACTGTGCCTATGCTCTAAAAATGCTTCTCAATTTTGGATTGGCACTGTATGGATATAAGCTGTCTAGATTTTGAGAGTACGTGCTCCCTCCCTCTGTCCTGCATTCACCCCGCAGCATTCCTGCCCATTTAATCTGAAATCCCAATTCAGAAACTGACTGTCTATAAATGACCACCGTAAATATTAGTTTGGGTGATGAAAAATATTACCTGGAAGCATCCAGGTTCTCCAGTTTTTATGTATTGAAATGCTGATTAGCTTTAAACCTGCTTCTTAACCCAAGCTGTTGCAAATAGAGCAGGGTATACCACATCAAGGTGGTGGTGGGAACTCTAACCATCTATCCATCAGTGCTGCATGACTAGGGATTATACATAGCACATGATCAGTGCCAGCAGGATCCCGTGTTGAGCCAATCCGGAGCTGTTTTCATCTCAGTAAATGTATTTCCTGACCTTCCTTTCTCATCCCCAAATTAAATCTGAATTCCTGATTACCCAAATATTTAAGATGTCCATCGGGCTTTGTGGTTAAATTAATGTGCATGACGTTCCACTTAACTCACTCCCACTGATGACACTGCTACCATTCTTTGAAGTAATATGCATTAACTGGTGCTATTTCAACGATGGTTACCTAGAGGGACTTGAACAAGTTTTATTTGGTTTCCTTGTAGAAAGCCTTCATAAGGTTCAGGAGCCCTATGCCAGCTAGGCATTAAATGTTGACACTGAATAACTAGCTCCTTTTCATCCATGATTAAATTTGAGAAACTCTCCAAAGTTATGTGGCAATTTTAGCATTTGGGTTTGCGCTATTTAAGGTTGCCTGGGATGCTCCAGATAAAGCAGAGGTGCAGGATCTAATATTTCAATTTAACCAGAAAAGGGGTCTGCCCCAGCTTACTTGAAACAGGGGTGGTAAAGCTTGAACATGTGACCTTCTGCTTGGCAGGCATCTTTGCTGCCACTAAGCCACAGCCCGTCAGTAACAATGTAAGGACATTTACTCCCTATTAGAGAAGGGAGGGGCAGGCAAAGGCCAGGATCAAACCAGAGACTTTCTGGTCTTTAGGTTGCTGTGGGTTTTCACGGGCTTTGAGGCTGTGTTCTATTAGTATTTGCTCCTGACATTTCGCTTGCATCCATGACTGTCATCTTCAGAGGATCTTCTGGTGTTTGTTCTAACCTTTTCCCAACTGAACCCCCTTTGGCTGCTTAAGTTAGAACTTAATTATGCTTCAGACTGCCAAAATGTTGATGCTAGCCGCTCTTCCCCTGTATTTCTTAGGGTCTTATTTTATCTATTTATTTGTTCATTCTTTTTAATACACACACACACGTGTGTGTGTGTGTGTCCATGCATGCACACTGTCTCCTCTTCCTTCACTTCCTGCTACGAGCCAATTATAATGTATACCTGTGTATTAGTTATTCTCATCCCTCTAAGTATACTAGAGTTTCATTCTACTATAGGGATTATTTGACCTTTGTTCAAGTATTACTTGCTGTCTCTCAAAAATATTAATAAACATGGAGAGGTGATTGAAAACAAATAATGAGAAAGGGAGAGGAAAGAGAATAATATATCTCCAAACAATAATAGAACAGAAAACAGGGGAGCTAGCCCCTTCCCCCCGCTAACACGTGTTCCACCAAGTTGGCTCTAATTACAAACCGAGCCAACAAACAAACGTGAGGGGGCAAGCAAAGGCTAGGATCAAACCCAGGAATTTCTGGTTTTTGTTCCCACATTGTCCCAACTGAGCCACTTTGGCTGCTTAAGTTAGAACTTAATTATGCTTCAGACTGTCAAAACTTTTGATGCTAGCTACCCTTCCCATCTATTCCTTAAGGTCTTATTTTATCTCACTATTTATTTATTCATTATTATTAATACATACCTGTCTATATATGTGTGTGTTTGCGTGTGCCCATGCATGCACGCACATACACTGCATCCTCTCCCTTCACTTCCTGCTCCTAGCCAATTATAACGCATACCTGTGCATTAGTTGTTCTCTCTTTCTAACTATACTAGGGATTCATTCTACTATAGGCATTATTTATACATGTTTGTATTGCTTGTTGTCTTTCCAACATATTAATGAACAATTACAGGGGGTGATTGAAAACAAATAATGGGAAGGAGAGAGAGGAAAGGAAGGAAAGGCAAAAGAATATATACATATACATATACATATACATATACATATACATACATACATACATACATACACACACACATATATATATATAATTAAAAATAATCCCAAAGCCCGTCTCCCCCCCCCCCCGCTAACACATGCTTGACCAAGTTGGTTCTAACTACAAACCAAACCGACAAACAAAAGGAAGGGAACAACCAAAGGCTAGGATCAAACTTGGGACCTTCTGGTCTTTGTTCCAACATTTTCCCACTGAGCCACTTTGGCTGCTTGAGGATTTGAAGACTTTAAATCTTCAGTCTAACTCTGTCCCACTGAGCTCATTCCACTGCAAGGAATAAAGTGATGGAGCAATAAAATAAAGAGAAAGAAAGAGCGACAAGGAGGAAAGAAACCAAGAGTCCTTTGCCTCTCTCTGAAGCCCCCTGCTAGCAAACAAGTGTGGGGTAGGAGGGGGTGAGGTGACAAAGCAACGGGACAAAAAGGGGAAGAAGAACCTGAGGTAGGGGGAAAGGGAGGGGGGAACCAAGAGTCTCACGCCCCTCCCCAAAGCCCCTGCCAACAACACCAGAAATGAGGAAGGTGGAATGAAGCAGCAAAACCCGGAAGGAAAATGGGGAAAGGAATGAGTGGGGGCAAACCCAGAGTCCCGCGCCCTCCCTGAGGCATCTCCACTGGTGATGCGAGACGTGACTGCGACATCAAGGCCCGTATCACCCGACCAAGGGCCGCAGCCGCATGCAAACCTTGCAGCTTCAGTCGGATCCGCCGCCAAAGCTCTGTGACCTGCAAACAGCCGACCACGCCACCGTCGCCACGAGTCCAAAGAGGCTGAGGAAGGGCAGTGTGGCCTTAAAAGGAGGCCCGCTGGCTCCACCCTCTCTCTACCTATGGTGCGACCCTTGTCACACAGTAACTGTGTGGTCTCCTCTCGTGGGAGGCCCGCAAAGGTGTCTCCCCCCACCAGATGCGGCATGGCGCAGTCGGAGGGGGGAAACGAAATGTCAAAATCACCACCATATTTTTGATGGGAACAATTCATGTTTTAAGTTTAGGACTCATGAGAACATAAGAGTCATGTTGGATGGGATCAAAGACAAATCTAGTCCATCATTCTGTTCATACACTACACAATCAGCTGCTATGAGAAACAGCCAACAAGATATGAGTGCAACTGAGTCCCTCATCCTGTTTTCCCCAGCAACTGATATACAGAGGCACACTGCCTCTAACACTGGAGGTGTTAGCTAGCCATCTTGACCAATAGCCACTGATGGTCCCATCCTCTATGAATTCACCCAGTCCCCCTTTTAAAGACATCCAAGTCATAACCATCTTGTCATGACATATTATACAATGTATGTACGGTATAAAGAAATACTTCCCTTTGTCCGTCCTGAATTTCCCACCATTTAGTTTCAGTGAATGAGCCTGAATTCTTACACTATAAGAAAGGAAGAAAAGCTTTCTGTTTTCTCCACACCACATGTAACTCTATATGACTTTGTCATGTGTCCCCCTTACTCAATTTTTTCTAAGCTGAACAGCCCCAAATGTTTTAATATTTCTTCATATGGCAGTGGTCAGAAACCAAATGACAAAAGATCAAATTACGTACATTTGTATGAACACTAATCTTCACAATCAAAATTAGGCTTAACAACCTATTTGGAATCATTCACTTAACAAAACAACACAGACTCATTGAGTCAAAAGGAAGACATCTCAAAAGTGAGAGTTTGGACAGTGGGGAATCACTCCCTCCCTGTTCCACTGTCAGAAGAAATTCCATCAGTATAATGAGGAAGAACAGGACAGGTAAGTGATGGTCCTCTGCTCCCACAGCATCTGATATTCAAAAGTGATACTAGATCATATTAATGTCTCCCTCATGCATTATCATTAATGATAATCACACAGAAAAGCATGTAGAACTTACATTTAGGGCCAAATAACACACAATACACAACACAAATGACATCCAAAATCACTGGAACACTACTTTGGATTCCAAATCATTCAGATACATTTTCTGGCAATGAGCATCATGATGCATGTTTGACATGATACGGTACTTGCCACTGATATGCTGATATCCACAAAGGAATTATCACCGAGATAATGATCAATATAGTGGATTTGTACTTTCTTCAAGGGAAAAAAAATCTTCAATAAATATTACTAAAAGAAAACTAACACATAATTCTAGTCATGATTTTATTTAAAAATCTAACAAAAGTTCATGTAGTTCCAAAGATTAGTATGACAGAAACCTGAAAAGAGAATTCTATAGATACAGAAATATTCACTGAATATTTCTAATATGTTTTTTCATGAGAAAATCCTTACATTTCTTTTTAGAAAGACTTAGGAATGGGTGGACAGTTAGGCGGTGAGGCCTGTACACATTGTGAACCACCACAAAGAAAGTGAAAGAGGCAGGCATCTTACTGAAGCTGAACAGGTCAGTGTTTGATCAGAGGCCATATGGGAACCTTTCTTCATGGCTGAATATAAATATATTAATTAAAGCAATTACTGAGCCATGTGGATCTTCATCAGAGCCTTCACTCTTGAAGGCTTTTATAAAATATAATGTAATTACATACAAACTAATTTTTAATTAATTATTTTGGACCCCAAAAAAAAACCTATCTTCCTCGCGTTCTTTGTCTGTAAATTTCCCTTAGTTTACAGATTAATGTAGCCCAGATTCACCAGCTATTCCTACCAACATTTGCCATTGGTTAACACAGCAGTCCTGAAATCTACAGAACACCATATTGGGGAGAAAACAGATAGTACTGTGACTTGCTTATGTATTTCCTAGTTGACAACAGCCAATATACATACTCTGGTTGTAAGGAAGCAGTCATAATGTGTAAATTGGTCCTAATTTAACTCAGACCATCTATGCATCTGGAACAGACAGAAGTGTGATTCTGAAGTGCACTTCCATGAACCTCAAAATGAGGCATGTTCTCAGGCTATCAGCCACATCTAGTCAGTGGGGATTGAGCCCTTCCCTTCACTGAGCCTGTAGTACCCGTCTTACAGCTAAAAAGATACACAATGGTTAGCCTACTGGGCCAGATTTTTTTGACTTTTTGTTTCTTTCCCCATCCTCATTTTTGTATTACTCTGCCCGAGCAAGAGTTCTGGCATGCTCAAAAGATTACACCACTACAACAAGATCATAAACTCTCATGGCAGCAAACAAATAAAACTAATATAAACAGTTCAGAGCAATTTAAAACAATACCATGGGCCTTCTACTTTCACAGGTTCAATACTTGTGGATTTGATTATTTGTGGATTGTTTTATTTTATTTGTTTTATTTATTATTTATTTTATTTTTAAAAAATATCTTACTTTATTTGCCCTTAGAGCTGCACTGGAGGATCTAGTGATTCCGAAAGAGAACAATTCTTTAGGCACTGCTAGGTCCTCGAGCATGACTCTATGGCTCACTTCTACCAGAAGTTTGATCACAGAATTGCACTAGAATACCTAGAGGAATGTTCTCAGGTTTAAAAAAAATAGCATTTGTGGTTTTTATTTTCATTCATGTTTCTTCCACTTCCATGGGTGTCCTGTGCCCCTAACCCATACAAAGTAGAGGGCTCACAGTAAAAATAATTTAAAATTCTAAAAACATGTCTAACTTTTAAAGTTATCCAAAGGTTTAAGTTAAAACAACACAAAATCATGTATGTATATATATTGGAAAACATCTTTCAGCCCCAAAGGCTTTCATAAAGACTTAGGTTTTAACCTGGTACCCCCACTCACACACAAAAAAAGGAGCAATTGGGCCTCCAATAAGGAGGACATTCTAAAATCAGAGTGCCAAAGCTGAAAAGGGCCTCTCCCACATGCTCAGATAGTACTGACCTCAGTGGTGGGACACAGAGGCCATTTCTGCACTAGACTGTTATAGTGCTATCATTCCACTTTCAACATCCTATGGAATCCTGAGGTTTGCAGTTTAGGGAGGGGCCTCAAAGGTCCCTCCCTAAACTGCAAACCCCAGGATTCCATAGGATGTTGAAAGTGGAATGATAGCACTATAACAGCCTAGTGCGGCAATGGCCAGAGAAGGAACCCTCTGGCACACTACAATCCTGAGGCATGTGCATATAAAAGAACTACTATGGTGATTATGACTACTATAACTTATCATTATCATAATCATCATCTCCATCATCATTGCTTATATCCTGCCATTTCCCCCAAACTGAGACACAAAGTGGCTTACAAAAATTGTAACAGATAAAACATACACAAAGACATTGGTAAAAGCATATCAAAGCTATTGTTAATATGAAATAGAACCATCTACAGAATTAAAACCACTTAATTCCTAATTCCATTAAAAAGGCAACAGATGAAGTAAAACAGCACAAGACTGAAATCCCTTGCAGACAGTTTCTAAAAGCCTGTTGTAAGACACCACTTATGTAGCACTTTTGTGGCACCACAGTGGTCCTAACAGATATATTAACCAACTTTGATTTCTGAGGTTCAAAAAACTAGCCCCAGCTTCCTTTTATTCTTACAGCAACAAAGGTCAGAACAGAGGGATTACTCATGGATGGGTATTTTACAGTCCTATGAAAAAGCTCTTCAGTAATGAGGGTCATTATGGAGTCCCAAAGCTGACTTTACGGCTCTGTGGAAATTGCTGCCAAATGTTTCCACATTGAAATGGAAGTCACAGGCACAAGTTGCTCCCTTTTGTCCTTTTCCACATGTTGTGACTCTTTACTGAGCTGGCAAGTCCTGCTCATCTGGAGGAAGAGTACAGCACCCTGGAGAGCACACTGTGAAAGTCTAACATGCTGCTAGAGTGAGCAGGAGAGCACTTTCAATAGACAACACTGTTTCTGATCCATGCTAGCTTTTGCATGCATTTCTTTTCCAGATCAGTCTGTGCATTTTTAAACAAAGTAGAGGGAGGTGGGGATCACTTTTATTTTATATGTAATTCCCCCTAACATATGCATATTTTATACTCTGCTTTCTTTCTATACTTCATTTTTCACATTATTTGCTCTAACATATGCTAAATCCCTAAATAAATACATATGATAATCTCTCCTTAAAACAGAATTAACTTATTGTATTTTTAGTTTTTTAATGATGCTGTAAGCCACCACAGAATCCAGAATTGGAAGAATGGCAGGGAAAGAAAGAAAGAAAGAAAGAAAGAAAGAAAGAAAGAAAGAAAGAAGGAAGGAAGGAAGGAAGGAAGGAAGGAAAGAAAGAAGGAAAGAAAGAAGGAAAGAAAGAAAAAATTTTAATACACAGCTTTTTGAGCTGAGAACTGCAGTGGAAAAACTGAGGAAATATATTAATAAAGGAAATGCAAATTATGTCACTTCACTCAAAAATGCAAGACAAGGCAAAATTCTTCCCCATCTCTACTTTCAACATTTGGAAAATGATACCTTTGCAGACATTTTGCACTTTCCCTTTTATAAGTGGCTGAATGCCAAATGACACAGTGTGTTAAATACATTTTAGATTTAATATGTTGCTTTAAGCAAAAAATTCAGGTGCAAAGCCCTCAACCCAGATTATGACTGCAGACTAAAATCAGGACTTGCTGCCCTCCAACTGTCCTAACAGAACGATCTCCGTGTTCCATGGTTGCAATCTGCCTCCCCCACCAAATTCCAGATGTGTGTAGAGGTATGGGGGGGTGATTCTTGCTGGGACTGAAGCAGACACAGAAAAGGTTCCTTGAACACTGCAACCCAAACCTGCATCTCCTTATCTCTGCACTCTCCCCCCTCACACACACACACACACACATGCAGAGAGAGAGAGAGAGAGCAGAACCCCAAGACACAGCCATGTTAGTCGGGATCAGTGTGCAAAGGGATCTTATAGCACCTTTGAGACTAAATGAAAGAAGTTGGCATATAACCTTTTGTAAACTAAGGTCCTTTCTGCACCATACCCCATTAGGACATTCTTCTGTTGCAATCCCAGCATTGCCATTCATGCAATGATAGCAGGTTAGAAACACTCTCTTCTGTACCCTTCTGCCTTAAGTAGGTGACTGGCGGTATTGCCACCAGCGTTCCTTCTGCACTACAGCATCCTTGGCCACTCCTTTCCCCTGCCTTCACCCTCCCCACTGTCCCTGGTTGGGCGTTTGCTTGCTTGTTTGTTTGTTTGTTTGGAAGCCGTACTAGCACAGCAATGTTGTAACGGCATGACACACCAGTACGCTATTGCACTTTTGCGCTATAATACTTAAAAATGTCCTTTAAAAAATTAGAAGTTTTAACTCAAAGGAGAAATTTAAAATAAACACATAGAGGTGAAGGATTTTGAAGTTACCATGCAATGGAAGTCGCTGAGGGGAGGGACAAGCTTGGCACATCCATACCCCACCCACTCCTGGATCCAGGAGGACAGCAAGCGAGTATTGCAGTACGACACTAAGCTGGCTGGCGGGATTGAAGGGCTAAAGGAGCCTCTCAACAGATTTTTTCTGGAAATGGTATAAGGCAGTTTTGCAACGCTTGGGGATGGGATAGCAGCTGGATAGTGATGACATCATGCATGGCTCCTGGACCAGAAACAACCCACTGCTCTTGTGGGATAGGACCCCTGGTGGCGCAGTGGTTAAATGCTGGTACTGCAGCCACAAGGTTGTGAGTTTGATCCTGCCGGGCTTCAGGTTGACTCAGCCTTCCATCCTTCCATAGTCAGTAAAATGAGTACCCAGCTTGTTCGGGGCAATTAGCTAACACAATGTAAACCACATAGAGAGCACTTAGCTGATAAGCAGTATAAAAATACATATGCTATTGCTGTGTCATGCAGAAATGGCCTCAGTCTACTTCATCAGATGCATACAATGAGGTGTCTAGGTTCCCTTATGCTCATTCTACCAACTTCTTTCCCTCAGTTTCAAAGGTGTCACAAGATTTCTTTGCGCACACAGCACAGTTGCTGTGGTTCTGTCAAACAATGGATTTACCATAACATGTAGCTTGCACATTGCAAGTTCTGTTTAAGATTTCATCAGCAACTGCATATTGCAAAGAGAATCCTTCTGTTTTCAGCTGTTTTGTCTTTACCCTTTGATCCCTGCAAACCCTCTCACTATTCCTCACTGTTTTATTCTTAAGACAATAAGAAGGACTTACTGGATCACAGAAAGAGTCCATCTCTTCAAGCAACTGGTCTCTTGAAGAGGCCAAATAGATGTCTATATCTTCTGTGGCCATTCTTCCCTAGCAACTGATATTCAAATGCAAATTACTTTAGGTCTTGGAGTTAACTAAGGACAGGGTGCAAAGATGTCACTACTTCGATGGCATTGCTTCTCTCAGTGAAAACATATAGCCTCTCAAGCACTCTTAAAACCCTCTCTGAAAAACAGAAACCACGTCAGAGCAAATTTCTTAGCAGCACAGAGGTCTGCAGAGGAGAGGAGAAGAAAGTTCTGCCATACTAGGAGACATCTACTAGTGCAACCCTGGGTTTAGTCTCTAACTACCACAATTAGGTCGAACTCTCCTCCTCACCATCATCATCAGCATCATCATGAATTTTTTCTTTTAAAGTCACTTAAATTTGAAAGCCCAAAGTTTTTTTCACTCTTTTGACCAAAAAGAGATTGCTAGAAAAACTTTACAGGATTATTTAGGGGTGGCAATTGAAACAAACCTCTTATTTTTTTTTAAGCTGTAAATTCATATTCCGTATGAATAATTATCACATGGGCTCTCTGAAGCAACGAACTTGCTTTGGCAACATCTGACATTGGTTGGAAATAACAGAAAACACCAAATGGCCCATTAGTGTTTTACTGAAGCCATGCCAGTTGAGTAGTATCTTTTGAGCCAGGTTCCCTTATATGTGCTGACCTTATTTGCCAGCATTTAGAACTGGTGACTATGAGAGCCTCTGAAGTACATACAATTACTTTCTCCTCCATAAAAGTATGCCACATATCCACATAATCCACTCTGCATTTTAATCAAATTTGAAATATTTCAGGGTGCAATGCAAGGATATAGATAGATTTATTTATTAAAATAGTCATATCCTGCCCTTCACATAACAAAATGTCAGGGTTGGGCATAGGAAAGAAAGCAATGAAAAATAAGTATTTTTTGTAAAAAAAAAATTATTTAAAACTATTTAAAACCCTGTACAGTATAACATAAATCCATAACCTAGTCAGGTCATGATCCTCACTTAGCTCCGCGGAAGAGCTGAAGTTGAATTAGGCAGCAAAATGAAGCCAATCTTAGCATCCAAGGGGAAGGCATGCCAGGACCAGGGCAATGGAGAAGACCTTCTTACACTTCTCCATATAAACTGTTGCTGTAACTGACGGGACACAGAGGACCACCCTAGCAGATTTCAGTACTTCAGCAGGTACATACATGAAGAGGTACTCCTTCAGTTTTATGTATTCTGTCGGTGACAAAAATATGCTCCAGGGGGCAAAAAAGATTTCTTTCATAAATAAGATGAACAAGAAGCTATGCCAATTTGTACCTCGAAAAACAATGAAGGTTTATCAGTACTTCTATGCATAAAAGCTTCTTCAGACCATTTTCATGTGCCCACTCAATATATATTTAGTAAGGCACAATTTTCAAATAGCATCATGTCTTGCAATATATCCACTGCAATACATTTTGCATCATTCCTACACAACACAATCCAACACAGTTTTTAAAATGGGTTACAGGATGTCTGAACCTAAAATCTAAGACTTATGTCACAAATATGTATACATAAGTTTTACTTGGGTATCATAGTGCTCAAGGGGGAGATGACATTATGTTGACAATAAGTGAAGGTGTTCAGCTGGTGTTAAAACAAGATACACAGAATTCTATCCCAGGTGTGAGTATCAAATTTTATTGCAGTATTTCAGTATTCAAGGGAGATACCAAGTCGCAAACAAACAGAATGCCCACCAGGCAGGTTAAACTTTGCTCAGCAAAGAAACAAGAAAAGCAGTACAATCTTCTCAATATTCCTTATCCTTTCTACATGTTCCCTGGAGCAGGCAGGTCAACTAGCAAACACTCTGAATGTGTTGAACTAGGACAACTGAGCCAGTATTTATTTTTTATTATAAACTGTGTGCACACAAGCATGGAATCATGTTTTTTCCCCTTTTACCTACACCTATGGCCTTCTGCTCTATTTCTATGTTGGTATTTCCAATTTACTTTTTGCCAGTTCACACAAGGAGTGTGCATCCACATGGTAGCCAATTCAAATGTACTGATTTGTAGCATCTCAAAACTGAAGCAAAGTAGGTAATGCTCCATATGCTATTGTTTGTCCAATAATTCCTACAAGTTTTCTGTGTCAGTGAATGCTATCTAAAAACATAGTTTTTCCTTTTTTTTTATTCTCTTTTTTTTCTTTCTTCCCTTCTCTTTAAATATTTGTGTATGCTTTTTTCTTACTTTTATATGTAAAAAGAATTGTGTAAGTTGATGCCTTGATACGGGACAATATAAGGTATCTGTATTGTGTAAGTTATATAGATATCTCTATTACACAAGGAATCTTTGTTCTGGTAAAAATATAAATTAAAAAAAATATAGCTTTTGCCACAGTTCAACGAACCTACCAGATTTGCCAGGTCCGCAAGTACAAACAACTCTGCAGATATAGTAATCTCACCATATGGATATGAAGAAGTAATTACCTTTCCACAACAGCTTGGTTATGTCTGGAGGAGATGTCAATTGATGAAGTCAGGGAACTCCAAAGTATTTCATAGAGTGTTTACCATACAGGGACAATTAAGTGCAACTAGTCCCACATTTACCATGAAATGTGGTGATGGTGAAAGCTTTCTCAAAGAACTCCAAGCAGGAATACTTTCAGCTTTCTGTTGAGCCAAATGTGAATCATATGAATGCTAGAGCTTTTCTTCTCTTTAAATCACTTTACTACAATCTGTGATGTTGGCAACTCTTATCCATAAAACATTCTGCTTACAATATCACACACTATTTGTGGTGTTACATGATGTCACCTTTAAGAGGTTTGTGTTTTCCATGAAGGCCAGGCAGTTTGGGATGAAATATGCAGATATCCAGGGCAGCAACAAAAGCTTGCAGAAAACCTGAACCAGGAAAAAGGCAGCATGCTCTTGGGATCATGAGTCATGCACACAAGATAAGATTCTACAAAAGAGCTCTTCTTGTTGTGTGTCCTCAAGTCATTTCCTACTTACGGAGATCCTAAGGCATGGGGTTTTCTTGGCAAGATTTGTTCAGGGGGGAGTTGCCTTTCAATTCCTCTGAAGGTGAGGGAGTATGATTTGCCCAAAGTCACCCAATGGGTTTTCATGGTTGCTTTCTCCACAATTATTTTCTGATTCTTTGATGAAACATTATGTGCAATCTCTGCACAACAGGACTTTTTACTCTTCATTAGCACCTCAAGTTCTTTAACATGGTGAAATTTCCTGAATCCTGAAAGCAGCATATGCTTTGTCTTTTTATTGCTACCATACCCAATGTTGGACATCAAGACTTGGCCCCTGAACCTTCTGCAAACTCTGTTGTCGAGTTGTTTTTGTACAACTGTATTTAATAAAAGCACCAAAATGTTGGAAAACAAAAAAAACTGGTCTCCAGAGTTGTACTCCAACACTCAAACCACTATACCATTCTGGCTCTACTTAGCTTTGAAATAGCCTCTCATAATATGAAGATACATGGGGACATCAGTCAGTAGGAATAGGTATGAACTGTTGTTGTTGTGTACCTTCAAGTCATTTCCAACTTATGGCAACCCTAAGGCAAACCTATCATAGGGTTTTTTGGGGTTGAGAGCACGTGACAAACCCAAGGTCACCCAGTAGTTTCCATGGTCAAGTGAGGAATCAAACCCTGATTTCCAGCGTCATGGCCCAATGCTCAAACCCACTACATCATGCTGGCTCTCAGGTATGAATACACCCAACTAAAGAGTAGCATGGCTCAAAGCTGCTGTTCTATACTTGGCAAAGTTCCTCCATCCACAGGTGTAATATTCCAGGAAGACACTATTCTAGATGCACTTAAGAAAAAGAAACCTGCTCTACTGAGACTATAGATCACAGCCTGAGTTGCAGTAGTCTCTTTTTTCTTATTTATAGGGTGCGCTACCCCTTGATCAAGTGGGTTTCTTCCTTTAGTTTGCTCTTATTTCAAAATACTAGAAAACTACAGGTATTTAGTTATCTGCCATTTTGGGTGGTTATTGTCCAATTCAGCATTCCTACTTTCACCATCTAACTTCATTTTGCCTAAATCCATTTTGGTGTGGAACACAGGCAGTGTCAGCAAATGGCTTTGATATCAGTTGGGCAGTGAATTTGCTTAAGTTTTAGTTTGAACTTTAAAATAGCTGTCCAGGGTGCTGAACCTATTTTATAAAACACTGTATCTTGGATTGCTCTCTTATAGCATGGGTTAAAACTCGGAACAGATTCAATGCCCCACTGTTGTTGGAGTTACCAGTTTTCACTGAATGCAGGGCCTTCCCAGGCTCAGTACTCATTCCACCCCTGTCTTGACCACCCTGTTCTGACCACCTGAGTCTTCATTTTCACCGAAGCAGAGACCTAACACGTAGTCTTTTGCAAAGACTTATTTTTACAGCTCATACAGGAGTTTTCTCAAACCCCCATTTTATGATTACATGGAATTGCCAGAGAGCTATTTTTCAAGTCCTATCCTTTCTTCCCAAAATAAATTCCTTACACATAGTTGTCTCCATCTCTTTTACTCATTTCCTATATGTGCTTATGAGAATGCTGGACCAGATTAGCCCTAACTTTAAGTCAGCTTTTTGATCAGAAGCCTAGCCATGCACTGCAATCTTTCCCCTTGCGGATGTGTCTTTTCCATACCCAATTATTTCCAGAATCCTTTTTTGTAATTCCTCTTGTTTCTCTTCTAGCCTAATGTCCCATTCCATTTGCCAATATTTTCTAGAAGATTTCAGCAACACTGCATATGCTCTGAAGTCTTAACAATGCCAATAGCTCCTCAAAAATTCCCTGAAGAGGAATAATGAGAAGTAGAAGGCAGTGCACAAGGTGCTAGAAATAATGTGAAGTGCTTAATTTAGTTGCTCCAATCATCCTACCCTCCTTTTCTTGTAACAGGCGCTCAATGCAACGGCTAACCTCCATGCATCTTCCTGAAATACAACACATTTGAGATAGTAAATTTCCTTTACATCTTGTACTTTGGGGAGCACTGAAGAACTCCAAGAAACATAAAGGAATATAGCATGCCCATTTTAAAAAATTTTGTTCCAGAGATTTCTGCACTGAAAAACTGCATAGATTCTTATTTATCTTCCTAAGAAGGGGAAAAAAGGCTGAGTAAGTTCTCTGGAGATATAAACTTTGTCACTCTGGGATATCTCAGAGCTTTATATCTGTTACACAGAGCAGCAGTCAGGTCCTATGAGATGGTGATAATTCAGAAATACTAACTGTTGCTTTACCATTAAAAAAATGCCCCTCCCTCCAGATTCCCCCCAACCAATGGTTTAGGTACGTCCCCTTGTTTCTCAGTGACTGTCAGACAGACAGCCTCAGATACTCTGTTTACAAGCATTTTGTATTGAAATGGATTCTGAAGTAAGTGAACAATGAGCAGTTTCTCCGTTGTTCCTCCCCTAAAGTAGAGCAGCAAGGAAAAAATGAACTTTTCACATGGAGCTGTTTGACTCCACATAAATCCCAACTGCATGCTACATGCAAAATAACAGCCATGACTTTCAAACTGGTCTAATTAAAAAGGAAAGTAGGGTGATTCAAGCTCCTTTATATTTCCTCATATGAGGCTCGGTTGAAGGAGCTTGGAGAAGAGAAAACTGAGGGGTGAAAAGATTGTACTCTTTAAATATCTCAAGGGCTGCCACAAACCAGAGCGTGCTGGCTTCCTCTTTGCTGCCTCAGAGGGCAGAACTAGGTCTAATCCTTTTAAGTTACAAGAGCGTAGATTTTTATTGAACATTAGAAGGAACTTCTTGACAGTAAGAGAAGTTTGACAATGGAACCTATTGCCTGGCGGGGTTGTAGGGTTTCCTTCTCTGGATATCTCCACAGCTGGATGCTGGGGATGCTCTAGCTGGAGATCCTACACTGAGTAGGGGATTGGATCTGATGGCCCATAAGGCCCTTCCCAACTCTATGATTCTATGATTCTACAATTTGCAAGCATTTTTGCCCAACCGTGCATGCCAAATGCTCAGTGTGGTGGCAGCACAAATGTGCACCTGTTCGCACCATAGCTACCAGCTGATGCATGTTTGCTTTGACACCTGAAAACAGCAGATATTTATACTTTCCAGCACGTAACACCATCATTACTTCAGTTGCCAAAGCAAAAGAGAGCAAAAGCCATTGAAAAGTACAGTGATCACAATACCTTCACTTAGATAAATAAAGAGGATTGTGAGGATAGAGATGTTCATTATTATCCGTTACAATGTGATTAACTGCTGGTAGTTTAGTATGAAATGAGGAGATGTAACTGGGCCTGGCTTATTCCCTTCCAACCTGCAACCAGGAACACAAATAAAATCATCTGATTTTAAAAGATAAGCAGAGTGACTACTTGAATGTAATTCTACCAGAGAATATCACAGATCTCCAACCAGAGTTAAGAAAAACCCCAGCTTGAAACTGTAGAGAGCCATTGCCAAATAGAGCTGACAACAAGGGATGAGACTGGAACAATGGTCTGACTCAGTACAAGGCAGCTTCTAATTGTTTTTATGTTCTAGCGGTTCCTTATTTTGGCTTCTCATAGAAGTAGTTGCTGACCAGGGATAAGAAACTTTCTCTGATCTGTTATGAATTATTTGATAACCATCTGGCTGGTTTACAGTGTTTACAGAATTCATGATATGATTCATTTGTCATTCTTCTGACTTATTTTTGAGTCTGGATTGATATTACCTGTGGCAACATGCCCATATATGTGTCTCAGTGTGGGCCATTCAAGACAAACTGAGTTGGTGGTGGTAACACTGAAGGTCTACCAGATGGCTTGCTATTGCTCACAATGAGGCAAATCTGTTTGGGCTTGGTTAAAATTTAGTCATGGCAGCTGTGACAACAAATGAACAACAATGTTATACTGTACGAGGAATAAGATGATGAACATGGTGCAGCAGAGCAGATTCTGGACGTTGTATAAGGCAGGAAAAGTATGCACAGGAGTATCTTCTAATTCACAGTAAATCAGAGCTTGTCGAACTGCATACAATTTCTCACCATCATCACCAATCCTTCTATAGCACAGACACCCCAGTATGGATCTAGTATTCAGGGATAAACCATAAATCAATAAGTGGATCGCTATCATCCATCTGTGGCAGCCAGATAAAGTTTGATATTTATCACTTAAACAGAAGCCCAAGATTAACTCAATTTAACTACTCTTAACTCCTGAGAACCTCTTCCTTGTACCAAGCCTGAATATCCTCTCTCTGACTTTTCTTTTTCTCTTCTCATAACCAGGCTCAGGTAAAGTCAAATATCTCATTCTTTGTTTTCACCAAAGTTTTCATGTTTCTTACTATGCATGAGGCTTAACCACTGTCTCAGCCTTAGTCATCTTTTGTCAATGTATTCTGTGTCATATATCCAATCTATCCTCAAACATCGCCACATTGGCTGTGTTTTGACATCATAAAAAACATGGTGTATTATACATATTTATTTACTCATTTAATTTATACCCCATCTTTCTCTTTATATAGGATCCAAGGCAGCATACATACACACACATGAATACTGTGAGGAAGAGAGAAAGAAAGAACTCTGTGTGTGTGTGTTTGTGTGTTTACGTGCACACGTGCACAAATCAGGGGCTGCCAGAGTGAAAACTGAAGAGGGCTCCTGTACCTCTGAATTTCGGCAGGTTTTGCTGGTTGCATGGTTGCATGATAAGCAACTCTTGTTGAAATTACCTCTTGTATACAGTCATTAAAAGAGACAGTATGGTATAGTGATCAGAGCACTGGACTACGATTCTGGAGATGAGGGTTTGATTCCCCATTTGGCCACGGAAACCCACTGGATGATCTTGGGCACATCATACATTCTCAGCCCCAGAAAACCCCATGATAGGTTTGCCTTCAAGTTGTCATAAGTTGGAAACGACTGGAAGGCAACGACAACACTACAACACAATCATTAAACACCAAATCCCACACACACACACCAGTTTTCAGTCTGGCAACTCTAGTGTGAACAATGTGCACGAGGGAGAGGAAGAGAGAAGGGGAAAGAAAATGGCATTTGTATCTTTGTGTGTGTACATGCATGCAACTGTGAAACTATATTGTGGGGTACACGTATTTGGCTTTACTAAAGAGACAAAACCTGATCTCTGCATGCTTAGTCTTTCAGAAGCAGTGGCTTTCTGTGGGGAGGAGACAGACTCCAATTAAAGTTGCCTATTTAAATTTATAACCTAGCCTACCACATACCCCCTTCAGAAGCAATACATCATAACGGAGTAAGTTCTGTTGGTGAGAAACGATGGGGGCAGAGATCTCAGAAAGTTCTCTTTAAGTCTGAGGAGCTTGCTCACATTCCCCCCAACAAAGACAGGCCCAAAGCACTCGTGTTACCATGGCAACTATGCATATCTCATGCTCTCAGGATATATAGCTATAACACTCTAGAGAAGTTCCAAACATCAAGCCCTGTAAAATTAGTCCTACAAAGATGTACAGTGATCGTTCAGCATCTCTTGTCAACCTATTTAGTTTCCCACTCTCCCCACCTCACCTCATTACCTTGTCCTTTTACAATATATATGGCAATTTTCTGATTCCATTCGTGAAAAGTGTCAAGAACTGCAATCATTATCCATTCACTGATGCTCACATGTTACACAGAGTAAAACCCAGATAAAGACAATACAAGAAATTCAGCAAAATTCACAATGGCTAAGTCCCATGACCACCAAACATACACATTGTATTGCTCACTCATAAAGACAGTTGAGAGAGCCAATGTCTAGTTCTAACGAAGCCACAAAATTCACTGGAGAGCCTCGGCCCACCCACTGTCATACTCAGCTTGACTTACCTCAGAGGGCTGTTATAAGGATAAAGTAGAAAGAAAGAAGGTCATTTACACCGCCACAAACTCATTGGGAAATGTGGGCTATAAATGTAGACGCAAAATATTTTTTTTTAAATAATAAACAGCAAAATGGAAAAAATTCAGCCTCAACCTGGTCGACCATTCTCAACCTTTTAACTAATTTTCTCGTGACAGTTGTATCACATGGAAACTTTCTTCCCATAGAAGAGTAAAATATCTTATAAAACTCTTGATGGATCGCCATACATCTACCATTTGCAAACAACAAAGGCATTCATCTGACAGTTGTTTCAGAGCACAGAACATTCAGAAAAGTATTAAAGAAGTAGTCCTGAAAGCCAGCAGTACTCAGACTTGTTCAGACTATCAATTGCTTTAGCACTGGATCATAAATGCACTGCGGCTTGCGTAGCTCCATCGATTTGGGAACTTAATCACTTAACAGATGGTGATTACATTTAACATTGTCCCCATACATCAGATAATGATTATTATCTCATATTTTATACCTGAGGACACCTAAATGCCCATGAACAAACAAACCACTTGCCAAAACCCATTTAGAATCAGTGATAGAGATTCAGTATTTTTTTTATTGTGGGATGTGCATCCAGTCTTTCACATTTAAATGATTTGTGTAGTTTGAGATTCTGAGGACACATGCTAGTAATTGTGCAAAGTTATTGTATCAGGTGAAATTGTCACACACATTTCAGTATATACTGTTACTCGTACTTAGCAAACAAATACACTGAGTAGAAGCTATGGATAAGTTAATGATTCTATCCTCTCCATTTCTAAACAAACTAACAGAATTTTATTTTCCAAGTATAATAAGCACCTTTTATATCTATGGGATGGATCCAGACTGTACCTGCCACAAGTGGAATTGACATCTAGCGAGGACTCCCATTGGAGGAAGGGAGAAAGAGTTTTCATGCCTTTCCCTTTCTGATCCCCTCCTCCCTACCACATCCCACATTGCTCTGAAGGATCCCACAAAACTGTGAAGAAGCTTTCTGCAGTAATGCAGTAAGGAGAAATCTATGAAATCACTTCCCCTATCCCTTTCTTCAACAGAAGCATCGCATGAATCGAATTCTTATCACAGCAATCTGGATCCAAACAGTGCCATCAGTGTGCACAAAGACAGTCCCTACCTGAAATGTTACCCCTTGTTCCAAAGCAAACTAGCACCTCTGTGAATAATATGGGGTTTTTTTTCTTTTTAATGAAAGGGAATTAGATCCTTCTGATTTCTACCCTACCAATATTTACACAGGAAGATACATAGCTCCAAAATCTAGTAGATCCAGTGTTCAACCGGGAGTTCCCCAGCAATTTCTCAGAGCTTGTGGGTGATAGATTACTATTGGCAGTTTCAGTTTAAATTGGCTTATTCATCTTTTAAGAGTATTTGCTCTCATAGGAATCTCTACTAGAGAAGATAAAAGGCATAATCCAAGGCCATCTAGCAGCTTGCATGGTTCTAGGCCATAAAGAACAGCCCCTTTAAATACACTGCAACTTCACCTGGTGGTGTGCAGTCTGACACCAAGGCCTGGGATTGAGGTGACAAAACAGATGACCAAAGCCTGTACAACTGGCTCATCTCACAGGCTGGAAGGCTTTTAAGGAAAATGGACGGGAAATAGATGGAAAAGTAAATCCCAGGTCGCTGTTCTAATGTCAGAGGGACATGTCAAACTGTTCTTCTGCCAGTATTTGCAAAAAGGTTTGAAGTAATTAACATGTCCTTCTCTTTTTCTTTGCTTCCATTTCATGACTAATACAGGATGTCAGCACAAATGCAGGAATGGACCCAATAACATACTACCCTAGAGAAAAGTATCACATTATCTCTAGTGGCTGATTGTTAAGTTCTTGGAGTCATGAATTTCTTGATGTAGTCGGTGAACTGGAGGCAACCACTTGTTGGAAATGAAGAACCATGCCCTTCACGGATGATTAATCAACAGCTGGATTTGGCCACATATATAATGGCACTGTCCAATGTCTTTACAGTAATTACAAGTGTTTTGTTTAGAGGAAAAGAGTCTATTACACCTGAGGTTTGCTTTTGTTTTGCTTTGTTGTTGTTGTTTTTTTGTTGTTTAAACAAAAGAAACCACACAAAAGAAAAAAAATGAATTACATAATGCCCATTTTCTTCCAGGGTGTCATAGAATAACAATTTCAGAAGCAATATGCCCAACTCATTAGGTTCTGTGAGTAGAAATAATTCTTTAAGAAAGGTAGAACCAAGTCCTTGGCTCATTTCCTCTGTGTAATTCAAGCATCTGGGATATCTTCAGTCTTAACCTTTCTATGGAATACAGAGTGATGCTAAAAGGCAACACAGTACTGGATACAATCCTGTACATGCACAAAGAGTGATGGAAGTCAAAAAGAAGAAAACCCGTATTTCAGAAGACATGTAAATCTGACTTCCCTCATCCTTTCTAGAAACACTGAAACTATTAACGCTTGCTATTCAAGCCTATGAATATATGCCTTCAAGCTGCTCTAAAGCATAAAATGATCTTCACCAAGACCCTCTATGCTTCCTCTTCAAGAAAAATATTAAACCAGAAGAATTACTACTAAGCTCCTGTACCCTAATAAACTAACTATACAGAATGCTAGAAAGAAGCATGTGTGTATGTTGTGCATGCATACACCTCCAAACCCATCTGCTTTAAACAACTTAAGACTGTTTTACAGAATACCACTGAACATTACAGGAGTGACACGAACATCAAGCTCTTTTCTACACATCCATCCACTACCCAAGCACTCTTTCCACAACATTGTCTTCACTTAACCACAAAGTTAACCTAACCTCTCACCTAGGCGGATGTGCTACTTGGTTGTTAATGGGGGCTGAAGACAAATAGCTGAAGGTCTCTTTAAGCTTTGTTATTTACCTTCTGACTGCCACTCCAAGAAGAGTCTACTGCAGTCGCATTTCATCCCATCTGGCTGCCAAGACAGACATTTGACATTGAGGCCAGTAGAGTGGATGCTCACTATCTGAATCCGCCACTGGTTTACCTAAGACAATGATCACCAGAAGCAACAAAGGAATCTCACAACAAAATCAAAGACTCCTCCAGCTCCCTCCCCCACCACACACACACACCTATTATCCCAAGACAAGTTTGCATCACCAAAGACTAAACCAGTATAGAAAGGAAGCAAACTGGAAAACCAGAAGGGAAATTATGTCACATTTTGTTCCCCTCACCCTTTCCCCCAGCCAGATAAGTTTCTCTCCCACCTCCTTTCTCCAAGACTGTAGTAACTGACCATCTTCTAAGATAGGAGGGAGTCAGCAGGGGGAGGAGGGACAGAGAGCTACAATAACAACAAAGCCTCCTCTCCAAATCTCCCCTGAACAAGTCTCCTTTCTCCCAGTGATTACGCAGGAGGTATAACAATCTCAATTATGAGGATGAGGAATGATGAAGACCTGGGGTTAAAAAAGAAAAAGGAAAAGTGAAAAAGCAACACCAACCTTGAGGATCCCAGTTCACTTGTTTCCTTGGAGTCTCGATTGGAAATTTCATCGCTTCCTTCGCACAAGGAGGGAGAAGAGATTAAATGAATTTCCAACCTTTCTTTTCCTGCCTCAGTGCTGCAGCCAAACAAACAAATTAATTTCAAAATGGGGGGGGGAGGCTGCGCCCTTGGAGTGAGTGTAGAGCGAGGAGGGGGGAAATTAGTGGTTGCCAGGCAAAGGTAAGATACACACGAAAACAAGCGAGGTATGAAGGAGCTTGTGTGCTGGAGAGCAAGTGGCAAAAGGAAAGACACCCTCCCTCCCCCGATGTAAAATACCAAAGTGAAATTTGGTACAACTGAGAAGCGCAAAAAAATAACAGCCAGCCGGACAAAGGTTGCCGGGGGAAGTCTCGTCCAAGGCGCTTCCTGGTTTTTATCTACGGGCTCCCACAGCAGCCTGGCAGGTCTTCGTGTTCTTTTTCGCAGAGCTCTTCGGCTGTTGTTGGGTTGACCACTGCAGCATTACACACTGGGCTGGCGCACACGTGAATGCATCGTCCAGCCAGATGCAGATCGGGAGCCGGGTGGGGACTTAAGGTGAGGGGGGGGCAGAGAGATATGCCAGGGAATCTAGCCAGCCAGCCACTCAATCAAGCCTCGTCTCTGCTAGCCAGAGGCTGTTCGCTGCGCTGCTAATGCATCTGGAGAATGCATGCAACAAGCTCATCTCCGCTCCTCTTCTACCACCACCACCACCAGCAACCAGGGAAGGCGAGCCCCGCTCAAGATCTGCGCACGTCTTGCAAAAAAGAGAAGAGACACAGATGATGATCGACAGGAAAAGTCATCATCCGCTTGCTGGTGGGAGCTGCAGCCGCATGGCTTGTGGGAGGGTGGGGGCGACCATCCTATCTGAATGCACCAAGAGCAAGCAGCGGCACCCGGCGCATGCTAGACGAAGGAGGGGGGATATATAGACAGACGCGCTCTCGCTCTTTCTCTCTCCCCCAATCCAGCTTGGGTTAGAGCAGCTGATCTAAAACTTCGGCGGGGGCACCTTGGCTCGGCAGAGACCGGGCGCGGGGAGGAGGGGTGGCGGCTGAAAGGCTGGGTGGGGTGGCTGGGGGGGTAGATGGGTGATGGCGTGGGGAAGCGGGGGTTGAGCTCAGGTAGCACTGGGGTGGGGGCGCCGCCGCCGCTGCTGACGGCGGCTGGCTACTTACTAGCTCCCTTCCTCGCCTGGAGGAGGAGATTGCATTGCAGTGTTGTTAGGTGGAGTTTTGCAGCGGAGCCGCGCTTGGCTGGGTAGGAGCGGCGGCGGCGGCACATGGTAAGGACAGGGAAGAGCTGCTGCTGGAGCCCCGCTGAAGAAGCAAGAAGAAGAAAAATAAGAATAGCAGATAGGGAAGACCCGCGGATGATTTTCTGAGCCAACACGGGCGGGGGCGGGGGAGGTGTGAGACTCCAACAACAGGCCAAAACTTAGTATTTCTTACAGCATTGACGTAAAAATTTTTTAAAAATTTTAAAAACCGCCAGACCGAAGGCCGGAAGGTGCGAAGTCTTGTCTGGAACTAGGTTTAGTCATAGCAGACCCATTAAAATTAGTGCGACTGTGTGTTATTCTTGACTCAGGATTCAGTCTGGATTCGTTGACCCGAATGTTTTTGGCGGGCTCGAACGGCCGAGACAGAAAAAAAAAAAAAAAGGCGCGAGGTGGGGAGGTCGTCGGCGTGTCCCGCACGAACGGGCCTTATGGGATTCTTTTTCAAAAGCTTGTGAGGGGCTCATGCCTATTCGGGAATTAAGTCCCACCGTTTTTAGATGTGTTGTAAGCGTTGCAGCCTCGGTGTTCTCAGTTTTTCTATATGAGGTTATTTCCCTTGACGTGCATGCCCCCTCGCAGTGTTGCCAGGTTTTTAGCAAAGCAATAAGGGGCATTGGAAATTCGTGGCATCCAGGGTTGACAACCAAGAAGTAGCTGTTTACTATTTAGGGAGAACACAAACTTGTTAAGAAAAATATAGATTTCATAGCCATGTAGTTTTTTTTCCTGTAAAATAACATTTTGTACATGTTCATGAATTGTGTGATGTACACATTTCTGTCATGTATGAAGGGCCCACACTCCAAACTACGAAAGGGAAGGTTGGCATCTTTGTTCAATCTATATAGAAGGAAAAGTTTTTCAAATCTCCAATAGGGGACATCCCATATGATAAGAGACACCTTTCAGCCCTTTAAAAGACAGGTTTTCTGAGCCCCAAATAAGGGCCATCCCTTATGATAAGGGACATCCTATCTCCCGCCATATGTTTTCGTTCAGAAATCCAAAACAAGACATGTATATTAACGGTACTGGAAGAGTCTGGCCATTTCCACCTTAGACTGTCAGAGTGCTATGTTTCCACTTTCAACATCCTACACTGCCAAGCCCCAGGATTACATAGGATGTTGAAAGCAGAATAATAGCACTATAGCAGCCTAGTGCAGAAATGGCCTCTGATGTACTCAAAAACAACATACCAGAGCAAGCCTCACCACAGATGTTCAACAACAAATAACTGATTTGCCCAAATTTCCAGTGCAGATTGGAGGTCTGTAGCTGTGAATAAGAGAACTGTGGAGGAGCACCATGGATTAAGACTAGACAGCTTATATATTTTGTGTTTTTTGGAGCCAGTATGTAGCACAAGAACATGAAGAACTGCCTTGGAAAGTACACAGCTACCTGTTTTTTGAAAGATGGCAGTCTTTTTTTAAATGACAGTACTCATCCTTCTGTCATACATTTTCCTAACTCAAGGAAGATTTCCCTCAGCCTCCCAACACTTGTCTCTTTGCTGCTCACAAAACCCTCCCCCGATTTGCATTTGCTACAGCTGTTGTTTGCTAATTTTGCCTCCTTCCTCCCACACAGGGGTTGACTTTTGGTCAAAGACAGGTCGGCACCACAAGACCCCCCAAGGGAGGATCAGCTGGTTCTGGAGGCGGCAGAGTCACAGCAAGCTTGTACGCTTGAATACATTTGCCCAGACGGGGGGAAAAAATGAGACAATTTGCAGATCCTTTGAGAGTAGTATAGCCGCTTAGCTCTGTGAGTGATTTGGGTGTTGCTCTCATGCTTCCCTCCTCCCCCTGCACAGTTCAGCTTTCTATCCATGAAATAAGAACTACAAGTAAAAATCCTTAAGGGTATTCTAACTATACAAGCGGAATCTGTAATAAAATGTTGCAGTATGTAATACTCTTGTTGGCGGAAATATTGCCCTCTTCCAGAATACTCCTTTCTGTTCTCCATTTCTTCATCAAGTAGTCAGTCAGTATGCCACAATTATTTGGCATGCTCAGCCTTCATTGCATTATTTTGGCTCATGCAGAAGACCAATCCCCCAAGTATTTTCTTCCCATGAAGTTGTTTGTATGTTTGTTACTGCAAAAATAGGAGTTCTCACTAGCCTATGCAGTGATAATGCTGTCATCGCTATGGAAGGAGCAACAGTCAAAAAAATGAGATGGTGTTGCACATACGTTCTTTGTTTTGCTGCTTACCCTTATCCTGCCTCCATAGCTGCTTCACCACATCAAATTAATTAGATCCATTCACTAAGAGAGAAGATCTCAGCTCCACACAAACTGAAATAAGTTAGGTAATCATTATAACTGGGCCTTTCTCAAACACACATTATTCTCAGGCTTTTTACTGCCCAAATTGCAGCACATGACTGGCAAGCCAATCATTTGAATTGTTCATCATGAGTACAAATCACTGTTTTGTATGTCACTGCTCAATCCACATTAAGAAATTTTGTGGAGCGCAAATCATGATTTGTGTTTGTTAACTCTGCTCGCTCACTCCTCCTTGACCATCATCTGGTACAGTCTAATCAGAAGAGATCATTATTACCTGTGTTTAAAGTGTTTCACATATATTGTATCAGTAATCACTGCAATAGCTTTGTAAGACTGTTCATTATTGATATCATCATAATGAGGTAATAAGGAATGATACTGAAAGGGCTTGGGTTTGCACAATCTTACCTTGGCACAGATAAGCTGAAATAGGAAAGAACTTTGTTATACCTTGTTATTCTCTTTTTTTTTCCCTTTGTTGTGCCACACTGAACCCAGAAAGTCTTTAATTAAATCATATTTGCTATTTATCATTGAATAACAAAGTCAGAATCATCGATGCCATTGTATTTCCAATTTCCTAGAATGATAAAGTTGGAAAAAACCACAATGGCCATTGTGTCCAACTCCTACCGTGTAGGAACACGCACTCAGAGCACCCCCAGCAAGTGGCCATTCAAGCCTCTGTTTAAAAACCTCGAAAGAAGGTGACTCCACCACACTCCAACACAGCATATTCCACTGTTGAATGGCTCCTACCATCAAGAAGTTCTTCCTGAAGTTTAGGTTAAATTTCTTTTCCTGTTGTTTGAATCCATTGCTCTATGTCCCAGTCTCTGGAACAGCAGAAAACAAGCTTGCTCCATCTTCAACATGACATCTCTGCAAATATTTAACATGGCTATTATGTTACTTCTTAATCTTTTTTGTCAGGCTAAACATTCCTAGCTCCCTAAACTGCTCCCCACAGGGCATGGTTTCCAGACATTTCACCGTTTCTGTGTGTGGTTGTAAAAGTTGGATAGTGAAGAAAGCTGACAGGAAAAGAATCACTCATTTGAAATTTCTTGCTTGAGAAGAGTTCCATGGATACCATGAACTGTCGAAATGAAAAAATGCATCCTAGAGCAAATCGAGCCTGAACTCTTCCTAGAACCAAAATTACCAAACTAAGGCTATCACTTTGGCCATATCATAAGGTGATATGACTCATGAGAAAAGATAATAACGATTGGTAAAGTTGGGGGGGTGGTAAGAAAAAGGGAATATCGTGTTACAGGTAGACAGATTCAAGGAAGTCACAGCCCTGAGTTCACAGAATTGAGCGGGCTGTTGATGCTGTGTCTTGAAGATTTATCATTCATAGAATTACCATTCGTTGAAACTGACTTGAAAGCAATTAACAACAATAACATTTTGTTCAAAGCAGAAAATGGTGGTTTCCAATTTCAGAATAAGGCAGGCTCAGGTGTGAAGATTGGTTCAATATCTTGGCTTCTTTCAAAACTTTATTATCAGACCTTGGAAGAGTTACATATTGCATTAAAACTGATCATGCTAACTGACATTGTGAAAGTTTTAGTTCAGAAATGTAAGATTTCCATCATCTGGTAGCAATAGCTTATCTTGACACCTCTAAATACAAGTTCAGGTCTGTGTTACCCTGTGAACCAGGGGTCCCGGGAGGGACACCAAAATGGGCTCAACTATAGGCAGGGAAAATTAGCTCAGAGCACTGCTTAGCATTACAAGAGGCAGAGTAATGTAGCGAGATCTTGAACCCTATGTCTACAGGGTCGGGTCAAGTCAAGGAGAACACAGAAGTTGAAATAATAAATGATGTTTATTAAATACAAGCAAAACAGTGTATGCGACACACTCATACAAGATAACTAAAGAAAATAAAGGTTTGAGTGGTATAGAGGGATTTTTAGAGGGATTGTTGGTTTGGGTGATACTTCACCTGTCCTGAAGCCCAGAAAAATAGAGAGCGAGGCTGGGGTGCGATGTAGCTCAGCAGGTGGAGCTGAGGGGAGGCTCGCCAAGCAAAGCGGCAGCAAGGCGGGATGAAACTCGGGAGTGATCCGAGGAAGGTCTCGGAATCAAGGGTTTTTATAAGGAGAATTGTGACTGCAGGCTATGCCGTACTTGGGGAAAAACAATAGATTTGGAGCTGGAGATAAAAGCCTCCAAAAGGTCAGAATCTGATCGTAGCAGTTCTCAATAGAGTAGCCAGTATGCAAACGCAGAGTACTTGGGTATTGTATAGTTTACCCATCAAGCTGCCATCGCGGGGCAGAGGCTCTTTTGTAAGTGGCGTGCATACCTAATTAGAGTACTTGCCTGGAGGTCTCCTAAAGCAGTGAGTCAGCTATTTCCTGGCCTGCCTGTATTGTGGTTTGAATATTACGGCTATAAACGGCCGAGCTTGTTTATATGCTTGTCCTGTGGCCTCGCAAGCACGTGGAAAGAAATAGAAAAGTGCAGCCGAATGGTGATATCAAGGGATATCTTTAATATCGCCAAAGCTCGGACTAGCCAGGGCAATAACATCTGGTTTGGAGGCCAAATCAGTCTTGGTTACTCTGACAGAGTTAGGGAAGTAAAAGCATGTTACTCTTACTTGATCTTTTGGCATTTTTTGATACCATTGACCATAGTATTGTTCTTGATTGATTCAGATTCATACACAGTACTGCAGTGGTTCCACTCCTGCCCACAGGGCAGGTTCCAGAGAATAACATTGTGAAATTGTTTCTCCAGCCTCTAGTAACTGTGCAGTGGGATGCCTCAAAGTGCCACCTTACTGCCAATGCTGTTTAATATCATTGTAAAACTTTTGGCAATGGCCATCAAGGGATGAGGGCAAAATGTCATCAACACACTGATAACATTAAACTCAAGCAGCCACAGGTTCTAGACCAGAGCCTGGAGATAGTGGTAGACTGGATAAGAATCAATATCTGAGCTTGCATCTAGCAGGACAGGGGCCTTGTGCTGAGTGGTGACTATGTCCAGGAAATAGATAGATTGCCCGTTCTGGATGGAGTTACAGTCATGCTGGGATATTTCTGGATCCAGCTTTGTCATTGAAGAACCAGACACTGACCATCTCCAGACTGGATTTTTTCAAGGCACTTTATTACACTGTATTTGGGGCTGCCCTTAAGAGTAGTCTGGTAACTGCAGTTAGCACAAAATGTTTTAGCTAGGCATCTGAGCAGGATGACAAACTGGTAGCAGATGAAACCTTTGTAATGAGTTGAGCTCTGCCACCAGGTAAATGGGCTTTGGAATCCTTCTTATCATCATGGCTAAACATTCATTTGTCCAGTGACATAGAGTTAATTTATATTAGTGACTTTCGTACTGTTTGCATTAGTCTGACATTAGAGACTGGGAAAAGATATGAAGGCCAAAAACAGATTGGGAAAATGGATTTTCTGCTAGTACTAACTGTCTTGCACAGCTGTCATAGATATTGAAGGAGATGGGTTATGCTTGAGTACTTTGATTTTCTTTGTTTACTTCTCTGCTACATAACTCTTAAAAATCTATCTTTGAAATTCAAAGAATTTATAATTTAAACTTTGAAACGAAGCCAGAGTTTTATCTGTTAAATGTGCTAGGGCAACAAAGAGAAATAAGATGTCATCAGAAGATATTGTTATATCTGATAACTGCTGCAAGACTGATATAGACGCAATACTGGAAAGAAAGGAAATATGTTGATATAAAAGAATGGAAATTAAAAATCCTGAATATGGTAGAGATAGAAAAGTTAACATTTTCTTTGAAAATAAACCTATCCAGAACTTTGAAAGGGAATGGAGAGAAGTTTTGAATTGGATAAAGATATAGCATAAGAAAAGAAAAAGGAACAAAGCAAGATTGTATGTAATGTAAGGTAACAATGTAACAAGGCAATGTAACAAAGCAGCAATGTAACAAGGTAAGATATAACAATGTAAGATCATTTCTTAAGCAGAAACTATGGCCATTTCTGCACTAGCCTGTTATAGTGCTACAATCCCACTTTCGTGGAATCGTAGCGCTATAACAGGCTAGTGCAGAAATGTCCTATGTATTAATTGAATGGAAACAAGCAGATTCAACTAGAAAATAAGCTTGGACGTGGGGAGGGTTTTTTTTATTATTTTCAATTATAAACTTCAATAAAAATATTTTTTTATAAAAAATCTATCTTCCATCAGCCTCACCCTGTGGGGATACACACCAACATAGTAGCCCCATATCTCTTCTTCCCCCCCCCCCCATATATATGGAATTTGATTGCTAGCCAGGGATAGTCTAGGTTGAATTAGTTGTTTAGGGGCCCAGTTCTGTCATTGGCTGTGAGGGAACGCTTGGACCCCATCAGCAAAAGGGCTGGAACGCATACCATTTGCTGCATCATTTATTACTGGTAAAGCTGATCTTATAGCAATAATGTATGTAACTGTTCAGTGCCAAACGAAGCCTTGGGGAAGCCTGGAACTATACCCAGTTCCAGAACAGAACACTCTCTGGCAAAGAAATTACTCTGGCTATCTATTTGTGACTGGACCACTTTTAAGGTTTTGTTTTTTTACAAAATTTTTTTACAGGCTAGGTGGAAAAAACTCAGTTCATCTAAACATGATGCCAGATAAGCATTTCATGACATTTTGGGATCTGGAACTATTTTCTACCCACTGAAGTGTTCTTTAATATCAAAGAATTACTGTATTTTCTCCAAAGTCTTTTAGAAGCAAGCGGGGGGGGGGGGAGTCAGTAAATCTTTTCCAGGAGCTTTTGGAATCACCCCAAACTTTGTACATTACTAATCTAAAAGGATGAAGGAGGGGGGAAAATAATACAAACAGCACAATTTAAGTTGGCATTATGTTGATTTCTGCTGGGAAGAGTATCTCCAGAAATGTCAGTTAAGCTGTAGAAAGAAACGTAAAACAATTTGGTATGAAGTTTATCAGCTTGCAACTCTCCTTTCTCCCTAATCTTGAAGCCCCTGCAGAGCTCGGTTGGTGTTGGTTACAGAGGGGAAAAGAGTTCCTGGGTACAGACATGGAAAGAATGATAATGAGCTTGTTCCCTAAGACTTGCATTTAATATTATTGTTGTTGCTGTGGGGCCTGGACAAAGACTGATTTTGTCTGAATAGAAGAAAATCCCATTGAAGTCTGAAGAGGCTTTGGGATTCTAAGTGACACAAGTTCAGCAGACCTGAATCAAAACCAGAATGAGATTAGACTGTGCTTTGCAGTCATGTTACGATGACTTTGATTGTAATCAGGAAAGCTTGGATTATTCAAGCTTATCTTTTCCTTAAACCTAAATTGAGGGAGTTACATTCCAAAGCCAGGCTGCCTCTGTATGTCAATGAGTCCTCAGAAGATTTCTTCTGAAATCGTCTTTGATTCCTCCAGTGCTCATGGGAAGCATCACATTGCTATTTATGAAAAATTAAAGTGCTGTCCCTCTTTCACAACATGGGCACTTTAGCAGCAGACCAGTCTTTATTTCAATGAGGAGCAGTCCAGATTGCTTTGTGTAAGCTACTTTAGGCCCTTTCCACAGCTTACCTTCTTGCAGCAGTGTCTGGTGGTGGTCCCAACAACAGCTCTGCCAGGAAGGGAGCACGACAGCAGCGCTCCCCTGCACACAGGACTGGCTCCCTGCAGAAGGGAGTACGATGGACATACCCCTTCCTTCCACAGCACAGCCAGGTACTTTCCAGGCTGCACTGGGGCAGGAAGCACAGCCATTGTGCTTCCTGCCCTTCTGCAGAACAGGTAAGTGCAGAATGGTAGCACAATCATGGGTCATTGTTGGGGAAAATCAATCAGTGATTTAACCTGTGATCACACCGCCTGGGGATAGTAGGACAGAACTATAACAAAGTCATGCAGAAGTGTCATTGTAGTCCTGTCCTTCTCCCATCCCCATGGTGGGATGGGAGGGTGCTGCAGAAAGGGCCTTTGTTACAGCATTACTAGAAAGACAACTCAAGCCTATAAACTGGAACCGAAGCATAGAAAGTGGTTTGAAATCTATCCAGGGAATTGGTCTTTCTGGCCATTTCCACACTGGGGTATTAAAACGGTGCAGAGCGACCTCCCACGGAGGTCTTCTACACTCTAGAGTGGACTGACGTTGACTACTTTTTGTAGTTCCACACCAGAATCCACTCAGGAGTGGCCGGAACTAGCCGCGCTTCATGTTTTTTAAAAACCTCTTTTTTGAGGTTTTTAAAAAGCAAGGAGTGTGCAGCTCCGCGCCGCTCCGTCGCCCGGCTCCAACGTGGATTTGCAGGCGCGCGCGAATGCATGCCTGCAGATCTGCTGGGGGCGGGCTTCCAGCTGGAGAGCTTCTCCGGTTGGCAGAGAGCCTCCACCAACCGGAAGCCGCCATTTGGGACGCTGGAGGACTGTGCAGCAGCGAGCTCGCGCTGCTCCGTGTCGCGACAGACTTACCCGGCTGCCAGTAAGCTCCGTTTTTGGGCGTTTTCACCCGTTCCCCCCCCCCCACATGTGGAAAGGGCCTCTGAATCAGTACTGTGTATGCTGACTGGCAACAGTTTGATGGAGTTTCACACAGGAGTCTTATCATAGAAGCATAGAGTTGCAAGAGACCACAGGGGCCCTCCAATCCAACTCCCTGCCATGCAGAAACACACATCAAAGCATTCGCAACAGATGGCCATCCAGCTTAAAAACCTCCAAAGAAGGAGACTCCACCACACTCTGAGGCAGCATATTCCACTGCTGGACAGCTCTGACCATCAGGAAGTTCTTCCTGAGGTTCAGGTGGAATCTCCTTTCCTGCAGCTTGAATCTATTGCTCCTTGTCCTAGTCTCTGGAGTGGCGGAAAACAAGCCCACTCCCTCCTTGATATGACATCCCTTCAAATATTTAAACATGGCTATCATCTCCTCTCTTAACCTTCTCTTCTGCAGATTAAACATACCCAGCTCCCGAAGCCACTCCTCATAGGGCATGGCTTCCAGAACCTTCACCATTTTGGTCACCCTCCTCTGGACATGCTCTAGCTTGCCGATATCCTTCTTGAACTGAGGTGCCCAGAACGGGACACAGTATTCCAAATGAGGTCTAACCAATGCAGAATAGAGTGGTACCATTACCTCCCTTGATCTAGACACCATAGTCCTACTGATGCAACCAAGAATCATGTTGGCTTTCTTGATTGCCGCATCACACTGCTGACTCATGTTCAGCTTGTGATCTATCAAGACTCCTAGATCCCTTTCACACGTAGTGGTATGTGTAGGATCTTACATTTCTCTCTGTTAACATTCATTTTGTTAGCTTTGGCCCAGCTCTCCAACCTATCAAGGTCATTTTGAATTTTGATCTTGTCCTCTGGCATATTAGCAACCCCTCCCAATTTGGTGTCATTTGCAGATTTGATGAGCATGCCCTCTACTCCTTCATCCAAGTCATTGATGAAGATGTTGAATAGCACTGGGCCCAGGACAGAACCCTGTGGCACCCCACTAGTCACTTCTCTGCAGGATGAAAAGCAGCCATTGGTGAGCACCCTTTGGGTTTGGTCAGTCAACCAATTACAAATCCACTTAACAGTAGCCATGTCCAGCCCACATTTTACTAGCTTCTTTGCAAGAATGTCATGGGGAACTTTGTCAAAGGCCTCACTGAAATCAAGATATGCTACATCCGTAACATTCCCTTCATCTATCAAGCTTGTAACTCTATCATAAAACGAAATAAGATTAGTCTTGCACAACTTATTTCTGAGAAATCCATGTTGACTTTTCGTGATTACAGCATTGCTTTCTAAGTAATCACAAACTGACTGTTTAATGATCTGCTGTAGGATCTTTCCTGTTATTGATGTCAAGCTGACCAGGTGATAATTATTTGGGTCCTCTTTTTTTCCCTTTTTGAAGATGGTGACGACATTTGCCCTTCTACCGTCTGCTGGGACTTCTCCTGTTCTCCAAGAGTTCTCAAAGATTATTGCGAGTGTTTCTGAAATGACTTCTGCCAGTTCTTTTAATATCCTTGGATGTAATTCATCTGGCCCTGGAAACTTGATTATCTAAAGATGCCAAAGACTGACCATAGAACCTTCAGCATACACAACAGGTATTCTACCACTGAGTTATAATCCTTCTGTGGAGGACACATTCCTCAAGAGATATTGTGTCATGTTCACATCACAGTGTTTCTGATTTGAGTCATGATCAGTGGTTGGGCATTGCCATTTCAGCTAACCCAGATCACTTTTAGAATCATAGAACTGGAAAGGACCACAGAAACCATCTACTCCAACCCCCTGCCATTCAGGAAAACACAACTAAAGCAGTCCTGAAAGACACCCATCCAATATCTACCTCCAAAGATGGAAAGTTAACCACCCTCCAAGGTGGTCTATTCCATGGTGCTTCAAGTTGATTCCGATTCATTTAAATCATGATTTAAACTGCTTCTCTTGAAGATTCTGTTTTAATTATTTAAAATAGTTTAAATGTCCTGTCCAGAAAGCCAGCCACGGTTCACAGTCCTGCAGCAGAGTCTATAGCAGCAGCCACCGACAAGATTAACAAAAGCTTATCAGTCACTTGCTATTTTTGTTTCAGCAGCGCAAGTCAGTAATAAATGCAGAGTGTCTGTTCAAGGGAATAGCCAGCAGCATAGTCAGCACACACAGTGTGGGTCAAGGTTTTCCAGGAACGTGAGCCAAGGATCAAAACAAGAATGCATTCTTTGCACCAGAAATGCCAGTTGTCTGCAATGACTTCTCCACACCTTATCTCTGTTATTTATTAGCCAGCAGCCTCCCCCAGCTGTTTGCCTGATTAATGTGTCTTCTGTATCTAAGTGTTCTGAGTCTTGTAGGCTCTCCCTTTCTCATCTGTGCTGGGCTGCAGTAAGTATTGACCATGTCTGTGTGTTGTGGCTGTTGGGGAGGATCCTGTCTGTGTTTGCACCTGCGTTTTAGGACTGAGGTATGACATTAAATCACTAATGAGGAAAATTCTGTGTCACCATCATTTTTAAGTAGAAGTACACTATTGTTTAACATTTAGCTTTGTCATTGGAAGCAGCTGCGGCTGTGCGGGTATTGGACCAGAGCTTGGATACTGTAGAGGGTTGGATGAGAACCAATAAATTGAGGCTGAATCCTGATAAGACTTAGGCCATGTGGATTCATGGTAGCTGGGGTTCAAAAATTAGGTAAGTGACCTATCCTGAATCAGGCTGAGCTGTCCTGAAGGATCAGGTACATACTTTGGAACTACTGCTAGATCCATCCTTATCATGGCAGGCCCAGGTGGACTTCATGTCTCAGAATGCTTGGGGTCTGCTTTTGCTGGTCCACCAGCTACAGCCTTTCTTGTACGGTAATAATCTAGCCATAGTAGTCCATGCAGTGGCAATTCCTCAGTTAGTCTGTTGTAATGTGTCCTGCATGGTTCTGAAGATATGATATGGAACATTCAGCTATTACAACATGCAGCAGAAGAACTAGTGACTGAAGTACCATATAAAATCCATATAATACCAGTCTTAAAGGAATTGCACAGGCTATCAGTATACTTCTGGTCTGAATTCAAAGTGCTGATGATACTGTTCAAAGCTCTAAACAGTTGGAGACCCCAATGCTCAAAGTGGTATATATGTTGCTCAAGAACTAAGGTCTGCTGCCAGTTACCTCCTCTGTGTCCTACCACCAGCTTTAATATACTCTGGGAGTACATGGAAGAAGGCCTTCCCTGTCGTTGTGCCATTTGTTCCTTCAGCTTCCTCCATGCTGGCTTTCTGCAAATAAGTAATATTTATTTTTTCCAAGTAAGCCTTTCAAAACAGATTTCTGCATCCTGTATTTGATGGCTATTTTGCTATGTCATTTGCCTCAGGAGTGGTGGTGATCTGTTTTTAAGGATATGTTGTTATTCTGTTTAAATTTGTATGGTAAACTGTTTTTATCGTTTTATTCTGAATTTACAATCTCTGATATTTTATGAACAGAAGGCATATTTTTAAATGATCTTAACTGATCAGAGAGCTGGGCCAAAACAAACAAAATGAATTTCAATAGGGAGAAATATAAGGTACTACATTAAGCAGAAAAAGATGAAATACAGAGGAACAGGATGGGTGATACCTCGCTTGACCACATGTGGAAGAGATCTTAGTAGATCACAAGCTAAACGTGTGGCAGCTTAAAAAGGCATGTGATTCCAGGCTGTACCAATAGGAATACAGTGTATAGATTGAGGGAAATAATAGTACCACTCTAGTCTGCTTTGGTCAGATCTCACCTGGAGTACTGTGTCCACTTCTGGGCACTACATATCTAGAAGGATGTTAACAAGCTGAAACACATCCAGAGGATGGTGACCAAAATGGTAAAAGGCCTGGAAACGATATCCTATGAGGAGTGGCTTAGGGAGCTGGGTATGTTTAGCCTGGAGAAGAGAAGGGCCATTTCCGCACTACACTGTTATAGTTTATTATTCCACTTTCAACATCCTGTGGAATTCTGGGGTTTATAGTTTACTGTGGCCAAACAGTTCTCTAGCTGAGAATTCTAAATGCCCCTCTCTAAACTGCAAGCCCCAGGATTCCATAGGATATTGAAACTGGAATAATAGCACTATAACAATATGGTCTGGAAATGGCCAAGGTTAGGAGGTGGCATGATAGCCATATTTAAATATTTGAAGGGATGTTATATGGAGGATGGAGCAAGCTTGTTGTTTGTTGAGACTAAGACCCAGAGCAGTGACTTCAGATTACAGGAAAAGAGATTCCACCTAAACATTAGGAAGAACTTCTTGATGGTAAGAGCTGTTCGACAGTGGAATACGCTGCCTTGGAATGTAGTGGAGTCTTCTTTGGAGGTTTTGAAGAAGAAGCTGAATGGCCGCCTATTGGAAATGCTTTGATGGTGTATTGGAATACACATGGTAAGGGGCTGGACTTGATGGCCCTTGTGGTCTCTTCCAGGTCTATGATTCCATAAAATACAGAATAGTTATATGAGTATGGTTGTGAACTAAGCAGTCATAGAATCATAGAATTGGATGACTCCCAGTCAGCCATCAGGTATAACCCCCGTTCAATGCTGGATCTCCAGCTAGAGCATCCCCAGCTGATAGCTGTCCAGCCTCTTTTTAAAGACATCTAGAGAAAGAGACCCCACCACCTCTCTAGGCAATTGGTTCCATTGCTGAACTGCTCTCCCTATCAAGAATTTCCTTCTAATGTTCAATCAAAATCTAACTTCCTGTAACTTAAAATCATTAGACCTAGAGGCAGCAGAGAACAAGCCTGCACAATTCTCTTTGTAGCAGCCCTTGAAGTATTTAAATAATGCAGTCATATCACCTGTCATTCTTCACCAAACTGAATATGCCCAGCTCCCTCACCTTCTTACATGTTTTAAATTGTGATGGACAAAGAGCAGAGGACAAAGAGCAGCAGAAGGTCTCAAGGATAGCACCTATATCTGATGTTGCACTGACACTATAGCATCACTGGATGAAACTTTCTTGCCCTCTCCTTTTCCCTGCAGTCATCAACATTAACCCAAAACCAGCTCCAGAGGTTTTCCCAACCCTCTGGAGCAGATTTGTGATGTGTACTGCGGGATTGCAGCGGGGAGGGGACATTGGCCAATTCTGCTGATGGAAGTAGCTTCATCAGTGAATGTCCTTCATTTGATTCTGATTTAATTATTAAACTCTAAATACGATCACCAAATTGTACCCAAAATATTGTATTTCTCTAGATTAAAGTATGGCTGTTCTTGGTTCCTTATGGTCACAATTCTGGAAACCAGTTGTGGCTTTTAACTCTATTATAAGGTGGTCTGATTTTCAGAAATGAATATAAGAAAGCCTTCTGAAATGCTTGAGTCAACCTAGATTCAGTTACTTGGATGCATCAACGAAAGGATTTCGAACACATATATTCATTAGGACATCAGTGATTTAATGCATTGTCCAGAACTTGATTTTTAAATGGATTTTTTTTAAAAAAATTACTTGTTCCAATGCTATGTCTGTGATATTCTAAAGGCCAGTTTTCTAAATGTTACAATTTTTCAGCCATTATAAGCGGCATGCTCACACTTATTTATGAATAGTAACTATAAAAAGTTGCCTTGATATCAGCCAAGTGGCTTTAAAAACAGGTAAAAAGGTGACTGTAGTGCGCATGGTGTACAGTATCTGCAAATCTTGCTGAATAACTTAAGCACCTTAATACTGCTAAGTTTAATTGTGATGTTCCTTCTGAAATACAGAAACGACCCAGCAACAGTAATTCAAGTTCTGTTGTATAACTCTCTTTTAAGTTATTTAATAGTAAGAAGGACTCAAATTAGACCAAAAGAACAAGTGATTAACTGGCATTATTCATCAGTTAGCTGATGGGAGATTTGAATGTCGATTTTCATTGGAACTGTCAGCAGGCTGCATTGCTGTGGAAACTCAAAGGACAGGTCTACACTGGAGACTTAAAGTGATTTATCAGGAATTCCCTGGTACCCTGAGTATTAGTGTAGCAGGAGAGAGATTAGGGAGCATTTAACAAAATTCTAATCCTCAAGATTCTTGCAGGAAGCTGTAATAGTAAAATGTACAAAACTAATACAAGTTTATTACACATAAGTATCACTTGACCGGAGCAAGAGTCATTATCTTAGATTATCAGGTCAGTGCACTGGATGCTGTGTGAGCCACCTATAATCTTTTCCTTAGTTTTTCCACAATCTTTCCCATAATCATAGCTTTCTTGTGTGAACCAGCAACCCAATCACTATTAACTTTCAGTATCCAAGTTCAAAGAATAGCAGAAGGGCTCAAGGATAGCACTTACAAAAGTGTTGCCATCAAACACCAGCCAACATGGCTCAGTGGTTGAGATTCTGGGAGTTACAGCTCAAGAAGATTTGGAGGCTCAGATTTTCGAATCGCTAGTCTACAAGGCAATCCTGTAAACATCTACATACAGTCAGCCTTCTGTATCTATGGATTCTGCATCCACAAATTCAACCAACCACAAACTGAAGATATTAAAAAAAATCCAAAAAACAAACCTTTTGAGTTGTTCACCATTTTATATAAGGGACACCATTTTACTATACCAATATATATAATGGGACTTGAGTATCCATGGATTTTGGTATCCATAGGAAGTCCTGGAACCAAACCTCAATGGATACTGAGGGCCCACTGTACTTGGAAATTAGTCTCAAGGAATTATGTGTATCAATGCCTTACTTCTTGGTAAATTGGTTGTAATATGATCCCTGGTGGCACAGTAGTTAAATGTTGGTACTGCAGCAACAGCATTGTGAGTTCAATCCTGCAGGGCTCCAGGTTGACTCAGCCTTCCGTCCTTCTGTAGTTTGGTAAAATAAGTACCTAGCTTGTTGGGGGCAATTAGCTAAAAAAACATTGTAAACCGCTTAGGGAGTGCTTAGCACTGATAAGCAATATAGAAATGTAACTGCTATTGCTATTGCTACAATATCTTAAAAGCCGTCATGTTGACAGATGATGATGATGATGATGATGATGATACAAAAAGTAGCACAACTTGGAACATGCCACATTGTCCAACACTCCCTTACTAATACCTAGATTCTTGGTTGAAATCAGAATCAATGATAGTCCCAAACTGCAGTTAACTAAGAAGACTCTAAAACTGCTGCTGCTGCTGGTGATACAGGCTTCTCAGAGTATGCATAAAAACCCAGTAAAATATTAAGGTGTCTTCTTGAGAATTTTTTTTCTTTTGCTTTGTTGTTCCTTTGTCAACCAAGTTGTCAGGGATTCCAGGCAGGGAACCCTGGGAAAATGATCAGCCCACTGCAAAGATGTTGCATCATGCTCCAGCTGTGGGTGATTGCAAGGTTGCATCAGAAACTGGGGCCGTGTGCAGATGGTAGAGGGAGGTGTGCAAACCTCTGCCTGATTGGTTGTAAATGTGTATATAAGAAAGCAATCCCCAGTATGTATTTGTCTGTTGGCCAAACCGGTGTCTGGCGCAAGCCTTTGTCCGTCTGTTCCATGTTGTGTATATAACGGAACGTTGCTACAAGATAAAGTGCCTCCTGTTTGGAAGAAACTCCTCCGTGTGTGAGTATCCTTACTGGGGAACAAGGCTGCTGCTGTTGGCTCGCTGCCTTCTGGTTTTTCCGCTGCATCTCTGTGGGGCTGAAACTCCTATCATCCCCCCAACAACTTGGGACCCTAGAAATACCTTGTATCAGCTGTGACTAGCCAGTTGCCACTTTGGGTCCCCAAACCAAGTGTCATTAAACTCATTAAACTCAGTTCCTAAGCCAGCAGGACCCTACACCAAATATACCAGCAGAACTGGCACAAAACAGTTTGTTTCCTGAGACTGAAAAGTAAATGGTGCCTTCCACCCACCCTTTTAACCTTCAGATTGCATAATGTATGAACCAAGTTTAACTAAGTTGGATCATGTTGCCATATGACACAATATCTCACAAGCCACTTTCCCTATCTTTGGCAACAACAACAAGAAGTTAGATAAGTAACAAGTTTCTGCCATTTCATGCACCCAAAACTTGTTGCTTGAGGCAGGTTCTGCCTAATGCAAGGGCCAGACTTGCATTCCAGAAACCATACCTTAGCTCCCAGACTTTGTCCACTGTGCCTCAGGGTCTGCAAGCCCAGAGACCTGGCACCCTTCTTCCACTGCAAAAAGAATATCCCTATGTGTTGTCTGACCCTTTAAGATAGTGCAAAAAGAGCTGTAGTTACCACAAAAAAGGAACTGTATTATCCTCCCAACCTGATTACCAAAACAGAAAAATCCAGCTTTTATGGAGATGGGCTATGAAAAAGATAGAGAATAATTGCATTTTTCCTAGGAGATGTACATTGTTTTGAAGGAACAAACAATAGTATGATTCCCAGAAAAACGCAAGGAAAATTGCAAGGTGTTCTGGATAAATGCATAGTCAGCTAAGTGGAATGGTTTGTCTTAATATTTTGTATTTCACTTGTCCAAATAAAAGAAGAACCTTACAGCCAAAACATGACAGTTAAACTTATGCATCCCAAAGGCAGCAGAAGCAAAATGGGACTTACGTAAACTGATATATGCAACAACATACCCCAAGCTCTAAATAAATCCCAGTTCTATATGTGAGGACTACAACTGGATAAGACCAACTGATGGATCAATGACAACGTTCTCAGAGGCAGAACTAGGCGGTTTTGCCTCAGGGGAGCCATGCTCGCCTGAGGAAAGTTTTTATGAAGAGGAAATCTATAATGGCATAGAGTCAGAATAGGAGGTGTGAAGAAAATTTCAAAAAGAATAAGACTCTGCAGCTGCTCTAAAACCATGCTGAGAGTAGAAAGGTAAAGGGGCCTAGGCTGAAGCCTGCTTGTCATCCTACATTTAGCATGTAGAAATAGAGTGGGAGTATGTTTGAGCCAGCAGTTATTATTTTAACTAGGCCCGAAATGGCAGTAAAGGGGGACGTTATTTTAATAGATTAAGAATCTTATAACTGTCACTTTGCTCATTTGCGTGCACTTGTATACAGTGTTTTATGTCATTTACATCTATTCATCCACTCTATTTCTTTTATGGTGAAATAACTCCCTTTGGTTTAGCTGTTCTGGAAGGAGCACGCTTCTTGCCTACTGATTTCTCTCATCCAGTCAGTTAAACAGTTAAGAGAAATGGAAACAGCCACATAAAATGGAGGAGGGTACAATGGAGAGTTTATCTGTCCAAAACCCCAAATACAAAAGGTGGCTTAGTATGTTCAAATGTGAACGTTATTAGAACGTATAAATTAAATTGGTTATTAAATTTTTTACACAATTGTAATAAAACTCACACCCACACAAATGATAAACCCATGAGACAGGGATACATCTTACATTTCAGGTGGTCCTGCAGATTGCAGAAAAGAACAATAGTTCCTACTACGTTTTTTCTGTTTTCCCTCAAGAGGAAGGGATCCATTCATCATTTTATCCTAACGGAAGTTCTGTGAGGTAGGTTAGAATATGGGAGAGAGAGAGAAATCCAGCTCAAAGTCATGAAAGAGCTTCAAAACTCATTGAGGATTTCAGCCTATGTCTTCTGAACAAATAAAAACAATTAATACAAAGATTAAAAATATTTGTACACATTAAACACTCTTTAAAAACTTTTAAGAGCAGTCCAAAACCAATCCTAAAGTCCAGTGTTAAAACTGACCAATAGTTGGAATATAAATAAATAGAGTTATAGTAGTGAGAGCCAGTATGATGTAGTGGTTTGAGCATTGCACTGAGACTCTGGAGACCGGGGTTTGAATCCCCGCTCAGCCATGGAACCCCCCCACATGACCTTGGGCAAGTTACACTCTCTCAGCCTCAGAGAAAGGCAGAGACAAACCCCCTTTGAACAAATCTCGCCAAGAAAACCTTGTAATAGAGAGGCCATAAATTGGAAACAACTTGAAGGCACACACCAACAAGAACAGTAGCAATAGTAGTATAGTGATAATAATAATAAATAATTTCCTTTGTAGCCCATTTAGGCTTTTCTGAATTTCATTAAATGACGATAGGTGTAAATCCGCTGCTGTAAGTTGAACAACAACATCTGCTAGGTAATGGTCTAGCAGTTGGATAGTCCAAGTGTCCTTTGCAAAAACAGCACCAACCTGTAAAAATTTCCATTCCGATAGATAGATAGATATGAGTCACAAGATGCATAAAATCAATACAGCAAGAAACAAAAAAGACACACCATTCTCCAGTATCATCCAGATTTATTACAATATTTAACAGTTCCTAAGTAAATCTTTCCATAAACTACTGTTTGAAGCAGGTGAGCTATACTTTCTGCTATTATATTCAGAATAATTGATAAATGTGGTCCATATTATATAGAATAAATTATGTTGTTGATCCTTATTTTTGTTCATGCATGTATGTGGTTAGTTCCATGGTTTGCTTTATAATTTACAGAGATACTTTAAATATATAAATACTTTAAGTATGCATTCACAAAATCTCAATTCAGTCTGTTGTCTTTGGCTATCCTAGATTGAAGAGCTGAGAAAGGATCTTTATCTGAAAGACAGTGAAGTGAATGCATTTACATGAAAATCTGCAATAAGTTCTATTAAATTCCCACTTTATTAAAATATAACAGAATGATATTATTTAAATCCCCACCACAAAAATGAGGTTCCTGCCCTATGAACTATTTGTTTAAAAGATTAGGTAAGTGTGTGACTACAGTGACTCTACAATTTTTAGCTTTAGCTGCCATTATTAGACAACTTGCAATATAAAGTTTATGTTGCCCTGATGAACATTATATATAAATTCTGATTGGTGACTATCTGTTTCATTTTGTGTTTGTCTGGATGATTAAATGGCTATAAACAAATAAAATTCCTTGTTTGGTAGTACCTAAGTATTCTTTGTGCCTGCGTATCTAAGGCCATTTCCACACTACACTGTTATAGTGCTATTATTCCATTTTCAACATCCTATGGAATCCTGGGGTTTGCAGTTTACAGAAGAGCATTTAGAATTCTCAGCCAAAGAACAATTTGGCCTCAGTGAACTACAAACCCCAGAATTCTACAGGATGTTGAAAGAAGAATAAAAGCAGTATAACAGTGTAGCCTGGAAATGACGTAACACTCCTCAGTTAACTCTATGGCACCAAGCCTTTAATGAGTTGAAGATATCCTATGCTTAGTTCAGAGCTTTTTAAATACAAACCCTTCCATCCATCACTTATGCTGATTGGGCCATTCTGGGAGCTTTTGTCCAAAAGGAAACATTCCAAGCTCTTAAGTTAATGTTTGGATGACCTGTTTTCAGTCTTCCTTTCCCTATACCAGTGTCACCTACAATCCCCATCCCATAGCCACCCATTGCTCCCATACTACAAGTTTGGTAGGAATTAAGTTTGATCTTATGTCATCTCGTAACAAATTAGGTTGAGATAAAATGGAGGGGGTGTATTCTGTTATGCACATGACCATCTGGAATGGTAACAGTTGAGAAATTCATAGAGGAAGGTTTGAAATAGCACAAATCAGTATATTTCTTGAGCTGTATATGTCCTAAAAGCATAAAAGATGGACTCCTCTCCTCAGTTATCAAGGATAGCCGATGATTCTTGCAGCAACACCCAGTTTGAAGATTTTTGATAACGGTATCAGTTGTTCTGAAATTATCTAAAAATGTAATAGTCAAATAAAAATGATGCAGAAGATCTCTGAGTGATGTCAGTGTGCTGCATGGTGACAGCAAATTGACTAAATAATTGAATGCACACTATTGATCTGTACAGAGCCAAACAACTTCATCCACAAAAGGAAAAGATGGATAAAAAGACATCCAGCTATATGCAATAATGTTTGACCCACAAAAGTGTTTAGGATCTAACTGCATTTTCAACAAGAAGCAGCATTGTCTTTTCTGTGCAAAGAATATTGACAGTGGTCTTCATTATCCACGTAGCTAAAATATCCACATGCTTTTTGCAAAATACATAATACATGTATATAATGAGTAGGATGATGATGAATGGATCTCTGAGAAAAAGGAAAACTTAAGGGCTATATGGATTTTATTGCTGCTGCAACATTTATCATAAACAGTCCCAGCAAGTATTTAGGGCAGCAAAGAAAAACAAAAGAACCCACAATATTTTCCATAACTGGACAACACAAATTCACACCAAAGGATGCCCCCAAAATGCTTACAGCATTTGCTGATCTTTGTGAGCGATTCTACTTTTCCCCATACAGTGCCTTCCATGTGTTATATGAATTTTGTGATGAAGCAATTTATTGTAATGGTGAGAATGTCTACACAAAGTACAGCCGAAGCAAACAATGTAGAGAACGCCTGTATTTTACAGAAGTTCTTGAAGAAAATGTAGATTTTGAGATACAGCAAATTGTTGAAGCAGAGAAATGAGAACATTAATGAAGTGTATTGGTGCCAAAAATCATCACAGCTGATAATAGATAGATAAAATAGACAAAATAGCCTCTTAAAATGATGCCAGCTTTTGCCTTTTCTTGAAGAACTTTCGTAAAAAGTGAAGTTTTTTTCTCATTAATTTTGTAAAGTTCCAGAAGCACTTGCCATACATACAAACAAAAGGCAGACTGGGTGGGACATTCTGGAATTATAATCCCAACAAATTAGTCCTCTGGGCTTTGTCTGGGAGTTCCTCCATGACTGCCAGCATCTCATCTATCAGTTTTCCTTCTGCTCCTTCAGTTACCCCAAATCTTCAATTTGCAGGGCTTGCTGGGGAAACAGAAGGGCTTAACCAGACAACTTCAAAACACTGAGAGTTTCCAGTTCTTCTCGTTTTGATTTACCTACATATCCGTGAGTTTGCATCCAATCTCTTGAAATATGATGGGTTTCCTTCCCTCCCCTCCATGTGTCGTTCCCCTTCCCACTGAACATGGGTCACATCCAGTCTCACGCAACGTTTCAGAAACTGATTTTCATCCATTTCTACTGAGGTGGTGTTTGTTGCTGTTAATCAGGAGTTTCTGTCCAGGTGCTAAAGTGCTTTAGTATATACTAGGTAAGCATTCATATCATTTTGTCAGTGCTAAGTCTCCTCATTCTCTTGCTTTATTTCTGTTGAATCTGTGTCCTAGAAACAATCATTGTGTTTACATGGCAGCCATTTGTACTGGTTCCAAGATGATAGAAATACATAAGGCAAACAACGTACATTTCATTTTGGACAGTACTTGTTTAATTTAAATCACTCTAGGAAATGGGAATAATGAGGTTTTGGTCATACCAGCAGCCTCCAGGAAATAATTTCTGATGAGGAAAACATCATATGACCCTCCACAATAAAATAGATTTGTACTGGAACAAAACCTGGGACTTCTAGAGGCTTTTTACCTATCTGACAACAGTCTTGGCTTTCAGAAGCTACAACCTCTTCTTGTATTCCATCTCTCTGCAATGAAGACTTTGAACATATTGTAAACCTCACTTGGGCACCAAAAGTCTGAGAATTATACTTTCTCCTAGTAAATAATTAAGGAGTAAGAAACTTCCAAAAGTCAGCAGTGCAGACTCTCAGCATGCACAGATGTCTCTGTTGTTGAGTGGGGAAATGATCACTCATTTTAGCTCTAGGAATTCTAGTTATATGTTGTTGCTTGTCAGCAAGTCAAGAAGTCTTAAAAAAGAAAATACACCCCAGAGTTCATGTTTGTATAAAGAGCTAGGTAAAGTTCAAATGCTGCTACTATTCATTTTCCTGCACACTGCATCATGGTACTTTTGTGAAAATGTGGAAGGGGCAGGAAAAATGAAACAAGTGACATTGAGCCAACAGATGCTGAGGTACAATTTGGGAATTTGCTGTGGCCTAAGATGGTTTGCTGAATAGGAAAATAGGATAGCTACCTTACAACTCTCCTTCTTACTGGAATTCATCACCTTTTCTAATTTGCACACCAAATCCCTCATTTCTCTCTCTTTAATCTGGCTTCATCCATGGCAAGATACAAAACTGCTTCCATGATCACTGAAACCAGGAGGAGATTCTATCTTCCCCTTCCATCCCTCCTGCACTAATATGCCATTCACAGTTCATTTACAACCATTTCCATCTGTTAGGCCATTTCCATCTTTTCCCCCTTTTGAGAATCTGATGAAAGCTTACCCCTAGGGGCTGAAAATGTGCTGAAAATACAGTGTTCAAAGTAAACAAAAGGACACCAATTTTTTTTAAAAAATAACAAAATTGCATGATGTTCATGGATTCCCTCAAGCCCATCCATGGATCCTCTAAATTCAGAACCCCTGCTCCAGATATAGATCATTCACAGCAAAACAAAGAGGAGTGGTTGCCAGAGTTTACACTGAAACAATGTGTTTCATTTAAAATACTTTTCTGTTGGGGAGCAGAGGCTGCAGGGCTGGGCTCTGTGGGCTTTGTGTGTAGTTCCACTTGGCCCTGGTCAGTTTTCCTTTTGCTGAATGGTTCTTATTTCATTTGGAAGAGGTTTCTTAACTTCTTTTCCAAAACAGAGTGATTATCAAATTGCTGTTGTCCTTAAACTCAGGCCATTAAACCCTTTCACATCTGAATTTCTGAAACTTCTTACAGAATCCTGACAGTGGTTTTGCCAAAGGAGGAAACTCTGGTTTTGCCCCAAAAGGTAGAAATCTATTGGAATAGCAACTTCACTTTCAGATATCAGTTTATGAAACTTCACTATTATACCCATTTCTTTGGAATTCTTATTCTGTTGTAGTCTAGACAGGTCTGGCCCTCCAGCCTTTTGTCTTCTATATGTTGTTGGACTCCAACTCCCATTGGTGACAGATAATGGAGTTATAGTCCAACAACATCTGGAAGGCTGAAAATTTTATGCCTCTGGTATAGCATTTCTTACTTGGGGTTGAAGTATTGTTCCATGTATAAGACTAGGTATCAGAGTTCAACTTCGTGCCTGTGCCTTCTGCCAACAAGGGAAGGAAGGCGATAGTACTTGCCCAAGAGGAGGCGGCAGTGGGGGGTGTCAAATGCAAACAATCAAGGAGAAATGCTGACCTGAGCCGAAGTCAAGGTCAAATCCAAAATGTCCTGAATGCCAAAGGTCAGTCCAAAAGGGTCAAGACAAGGGTCGTGGGCTTGAGTAGCGATTTGCTACAAGCAAACAGCAAGCCATGCCAACCGACTTATATGCTGACAAAAACAAGTGTTACTCATCATTGCTCTGTTTACTCAATCTTGCCCAAACAGCTTCTCTCTGAGCTGTTTGTTTCTGTCTCCTCCATGACTGAGGCTGGGAGACAAAGGTAAATCTAATTCCTCTAAATCATTGCTGGTCACCTCTCCCACTGGCACTGGTTGCAGCAACTCTGTCTCAGCTTGTCTTTCAGCTGATGGGGGTGTTTCCAAGATAGTTTGGTCTATCACTGGCTCTGTTTCTGGCACAATCAATTGCTCCTCGACCTCAGAGCCATCATCTCTAGAACACTAGGTTCTGCTTTGTTCAGCTTTAATGTCAGAGTGCTTTTGTGTCTATGCTGGTAGTTAATACACTGCTGTATCAACTACACAACTTTCTCAAATAAGAACCTGAACTCAGAAAAGGAGATAAACCTCAGGATATTTTGATCAAATGGAACAATTGTGTCATCTGTCACTCCCTTTCACGTCCCTTTTCCCTCTCAGTTTTGCTGTAATCCCAACAATAGCTAGAGGAAGGCAAGAGATGGAAGAAGAATTTTTTCAAGAAGCCCTGTATGGTTATGAGCTATCCTGGTTTCACATTAGCTTCATAAAGTACTTGCTCCTGGTAGAAAGGAAAATTGCTAGAACTAGTTTGTTGATATGGATCACTTTAGCTACCTGCCTTTTTAGATTCTCCTTAGAGGGCTGACAGTGGGGAATATTAAAGTTCGAATTTAACCATTACACCACTTCTTACAATTTATTTTAAGACTGGGATTTAAAACAAAGAAGAGCCTCCCAAATCAGACCAAAGGGTCTGTTGAGACAGTGGCCACCCCTATTAGTAGGACATGAGGGCAAAACCACCATCTTGTCCATGTTTCAGCAACTAGTACACAAAATTATACAGCCTCTGATACAAAAGGCAATATTGAATTATCATTAGTAGTGGCCACTGATAATCTTCTCCTCCAGGACTACATTAAAACTGTGTTTTGCTAGCACTTCTTCTTGCATCCAATCTCAAACAAACTGCCTCTCCAGATTTTGGACATATCCACAGCTTGCTAACAACTGAATAAAAGATATTTGGGATGTGAATTTGTGAAGAGGGGTGTGGATTTACTTTTATTCATTCACTGTACTTGACACAGGTTCAGAGGCAGTGATGCAGTGATTTCATAGAGCCAGCAAGTCATCTCATATCCTGTGCTCTTGGCCAATGGAAGCTGACGCTGCATTTGCATTCATTAGTCCCTAAGTGCCTTTGTTCATAGTGCAACACACAGCTGTCACATTCTATCATATGTTATTCTTATCATGTTTGAAGAATATATACAACTCCTGCCAGCATTTTCTCCCCTTTGGCTCCTCTGCTCCTCATGTGGTAGCAATTCATTGAGCTTTATGTGAAATGTACCCACCAGTGCCGCAAGATATTCTCCCCTACAAAATTTTTATTTGAGTAATAAAATAATTGAAACATTCTTGATTTGTAGCATTATTGCCATCTTTAGTAGTTTATAGCTATCAAATGGGTATTTTGTTCTTACATTGTGCTGACCACACGCAAAATGAGAAGATAATTCCATTCAGGGAACATTCTGCAGAAGGAAAGCCTTCTGTAATGCACTGTCTGTACAGAATGAAAGCAAAATGGCACTTGTAGTGATTTAAGACAGCAATCCGCAAACTATTTCTCAGCTGCATTGCAGGATATATATGCTCTCCAGATTGCAGCCCTTGTTGTTCAAAAACTTAGATGGATAAATTCACTTAGATTTAACCAGACCAAACCTCATCATCTTCCTTTGTATTTGTTTATATGTTTCTTATTTGTTGCATTTCTAGTCTATCTCTCCTTCAGTGAAGTCGAGTGGCATACATGACTCACCTCTTCCCTATTTCATCTCCACAATAACCCTGTAAAATAGATCAGGCTGATGAACAGTGACTGTCCCCAGTGATTTCCATGGCTCAGTGGGGACTAGGTCTTCCACATCTCAGTCCAGCACTAATCACTACACCACTATAGTACTCAATATGCCTACACTGTTAGATAAATAATGTGATTAGATTGTATGTAAATGTATTCTTTGCCAGCAATAATCCAACAGCAGTTACCTTACCTTGCACCTAGTGTAAAAGTATTTGCAGCCAAAATATTTTTATTATAGTATCTAATGTCTCTCACCTTTTCTCAGATATTATCACACAGTTACCTTGTAATTCATATAACTGAAGCATCAGTCCAGCAGATGCTGATTACCACAAGTAGCATTTATTGTTTTAATGATGGCATAATATTTGCCTATAGCATAAGTTCTTTAGATGGTAATTTAGAGAAGAAATGTATAGTTGCAAATTGGGCATATTATGTAGTCTTTTGCAATAATGTCTTGAAAAAAAACAATGCTGTGAGTTTCTCTCCTTCCTTCTACTATTATCTATTCCTGTGTTCAGCCAAGGTTTTTCATAGGGATTGGTAAAAAAAAAAAAAAGGAAACCTTGAATTTTTACTTATGTTGGTGTGCTTTTAAGAGTGATGGCCAGAATCCACTAAGTCAGGTATGAGTACATAACCTAGAGTTGCACACTCATGAATGTTTCTTGTTCACTATCCCTACATACTTCCTAGTTTAGAAGATACACGTGGACTGCAAAAGTCCCCAAATTCCCACTTACCAGCAAGCAGCTGCTGCAATTAGTAGGGGTCTGTTCCCCTGTCAATCAGGAGCAGCTGGCTGATGTTCCCACCCACTTCTTCACATGAGTGATCACCAGCATGAGGGGGGATTGCAATAAGGACTCTTCTTCTGCCTGTCACACTAGAGATCACTCATGGGAGAGGGTGGGACCATCAGTTATCTGTTTCCCAATCAACAGGGGAACAGATCCCTGTCAAATGCAGTAGCTGCTGCCCAGTTAGTCCGAATTGGTGGGCCTCAGGCCATTAAGTAGCTACATAACTATAGTGGTTAGGCATTTGTAACTGCCCAACTGTAACTGATTTCAAGCCAGTGTTTTCTTGTGATAAAGTTTTTCCAACAGTTCTTCTAAATATGTATATCTCAGACTGTTTAGATAAACACAAACTTAAACATGCTCCCTTCTCCAAGGAATCTTTACCGAAATTACAGTTTCCCTGACACTACCTGCAACAGGTAAACAGCAATTTAAGAAGCCGGGGAACAGCAGCCTCTTCTTCCTGCTACCAGCCCATATGATCTGTTGAGCTGTGAGGGAAGCGGGTGGAGTCTCACTTACTTCAAGAGGGAACAGCCAAGAGTTACATGTGGCCCTAGAGTTTATTTATTGTTTGTTTGTTTGTTTGTTTTATTCACTTTATACCACCACTTTCTCCCAGGATGGGATTCAAGGCAGCTCACAGAACTCTGAAACAGGATTAAATTAAAATCTTATTTTATAAGAGTTTTAAAAGAATTAAGTAGCAATACTATTAAAATTCATAGTTAAAAATGCCTTTAAAATATAATTACTAATAAGAGATTTTTAAAAAATAAAATGCGGCATACGACTGCATTTTACACTGCTGCTACCTAACTTAAATCTAAAAGGCCTGCCTGAATGAAAAGGTCTACACCTGCTGCTAGAAAGAGAGCAGGGATGGAGTTAACCAGACTTCCTGTGGTAGGGTGTTCTATAGAATCATAGAATGTTAAGAGTTGGAAGGGACCATAAGGGCCATATAACCCAACTCCCTGCCATGCAGGAATGCACAACTAAAGCACTCCTGAAAGATGCCCATCGAACCTCTGTTTAAAGACCTCCAAAGATGAAATCCCTTACCCTGTGAGGCAATCTATTCTACTGTCAAGCCACTTTTACAGTGAAAAAAAGTTTTTCCTAATATTTAGATGGATTATTTTTCTTGTAATGTGATTCTATTGGTTCATGTTCTAGTCTCTGGATCAGCAGAAAACAAGGTCACTCCATCTTTTACATGACATGCCTTCACCTTCACTTCTTCAAGGTAAACCTATCCAGCTCCCTACGTCATTCCTCATAAGGCTTAATTTTCAAATCTTTTGTCATGCCCTATCCCAGGATCCAGACAGAATCCTTTGCAATAGCTGCAACACAGATATACGAGAGGGACAAAACTTATGGCAGCCAGTGTAGGTGGAAAAGGGAGATCCCATGAGTTTCGGAGCGTTCATATAGTAAGAACTCATTAATGAGGCAAACAGCCTGGAGAGGCCCTCAGTCTATATAAAGAGGGACCAGAATGGGAGGACAACTGTTCTATCAGGGGTAGCAACGCAGCTTGTGTTTGGATTCCTTGCTCATGCTCCTAGAAACCTTAACCTTCACTTCATTTATGGACTTCACTGCTGGACTGTCACTCTGGATTTACTGTGGATTCGGACTGCAAAACCATGACTGGTAACTGCCTAATGAACTGCTACAACTTTTGCTCATGGCTGCTGACAACAGACTCTAATTAGGGAGCTGTAAGCCTTGGCTGATTGGCTTAATCATTGTCTTGGTAATCCTTCTTTGATCATCTTGGTTATCCTTCTCTGGACACATTCCAGTTTGTTGATATCATTCTTCAACTGCTGTGCCCAGAACTGGATACAGTACTCCAGGTGAGGTCTGACCAAAGCAGAACCGAGGGGCACTACTAACTTCCTTCCACTGGGACACTATACTCCTGATGATACAGCCCAGAATTGCATTGGCTTTTCTGGCTGTTGCATTACACTCCTGACTCATGAGCAGCCATGGAGAAGGCTTTCTCCCACATCCTCACCAAACATGCCTATGAAGGTGGGTGGGACCAAAGGAAAGGCTTGGAAATTGTTCACTGCTGTCCTAAATATTCATGCTTATTGGGCAATTCCACATTGGTTTAATGAAGCATGATTTTCCATGATACAGTTCTATGGGTTTTGATAACTGTTACCTCCATGTCCACCCATTTCATTCTTTTGCGGGCCAGATTGTAATGATTTCTTAGAACTGCACTAGGAAATTTCCACAGTTTTGTATTTTTTTTTCAAACTGGGGCATGGTTTGTTGTGGTAGGCCTATACCATGAAGGGCAAATTTTCTCTTCTCTGATTTTTAATTTTTTTAAAACGTTTGAATTGTAGTGCTGTAGTAGTATAGTGCATTTCACTGATGCATTAATGAACTATAACTCTGAAAAAAATTAACATGCAAAGAAAAAATACTTTTTCATTCCAATATGTCTCAGCAATTGTAAAACATAGCCATTAAAAATTTAGAGAGATAGCATAATAAAAATGTTCATTTTATTGCCACCCAAGGATGGGAATAAAATGTTGCAGATGGTACCAGGCATTGGAAAAAGTAGTCTGACAACAAAATATCATTTGATTTTCTAAACAAACAAAGAAGAACTATAACAGATACTGCAACCTCCAAGCACATTTGCCCCATCTGAAGGAGCCAGTGTTAATACAGGTAATATATACTTACTGTGCCACAGACATAAATAAGCTCCTTTGAACTGTTTTGAATAAATATTGACAAATTAAGCTGGACCATGTAAAGACTGGCCACAGGGAAGAATCCAATGGAACATAATCTCAGGAGCAGTACTAGACCAGCTGTGAATGTGTGGTATTCCTTTATAGATAAAAAATGAAAAACTGGAAGAATCTAGTTCTATGCAGAGGTAATATTCTCTTCCACAAAGTCTGTATAATGGCAGTAATTTTTTTCCCAATTAAACTGGCGTTCTAAAGATATGTCTTTGTCTGTTTTCAGTTTTGGAGATCACAGTATAATTGTATTTCCGATAAATGAAATTTATAAGAGTATTTCATGATTCAATACGTACCTTTAATGTATATCTATTCTGTACTGAAGTTTTAGGTTTTTCCTCCCAGTTCATTAATTCTGTGAACTCAAGTATTAGGAAAGCATTTTAAAATGAGTAAATCAAAATTACAAGCAATATAGTTGTTTGTTGTAAGGTCAAAGGCTTTCACCGCTGGAATCCATAGGTGGTTGTGGGTTTTCCAGGCTCTGAGGCCGTGTTCTATTAGTTCTATTAGTTTTTTCTCCTATACAGTTGTTGTTTCAGGACCTTGGACAGTAGCATTCTGTATAGTTCTTTCTGGAGATTCCTGGGCACAAAGTAAGGTGCAGTAAGTGAGCTGTTTAATGTTATTAACATGATTAGTAATAATGTCAGTAATAATGTTCATAATGTGGTCTGCAATAATCATATTTGTGTCTACTCTAAAATATCGCTGATATATTTAATAATCAGGGCATTTTTCTGAAGAATGTATTGCATGGCTATAATAACCAGTGACAGTGGTTATTTTCTCTAGCTATATAAATTTCAGAAACTTCTGGCTGGTTCAGACATGCACATGTTATAATTTAATGCTGTGCACTTGATGACTGGTCTGCCAAAACTTAATGTGCCTGCCAAAAAGACAAATACATGCATCCAAGAATAAATCAAGCATAAATTCTCACTTGAAGCCAAAATGACAAAACTGAGACTATCATACTCCAGCCATATCAAGAGATTACATGACTCATTGGAAAAGATGTTAATGCTCAGTAAAGTGGAAGGCAGTGAGGAAAGAGACAGACTGCATTTCAAATTAAGTCAGTCAATAAAATAAGCCATGGGCCTGAGTAGGGTCACTATAAGTTGAAGTCAACTTTCAGCAAATAGCAACAACATTTGTTTATTTATTTATTTAGCCATCCATCCATCCATTTATATCCCATCTTTTTCCTTATACAGAACGCAAGGCATCTCACATCCAATCTAAAATGAGGTACAACTTTAAAAAAAATTATTACTACAAAAGGTTAAAAACAATTAAACAAGTCTATTAAAAATGAAAGGTTAAAACACTTAAAAAGACACTTAAAGAAAAATGCACAGCCCTGTTAAATTCCCCTTCTGACACATGAATTATGAGCCACAGATCAACCTAAATAAAAAGGTCTTTGTCTGCCACTGGAAAGAGAAGAGCGGGAGGTACCAACTGAGCCTCCTATGGGAAGGAATTCCACAACCTGGGAGCAGCCACTGAGAAGGTTGTCTCCTGTGTCCTCACCAAACATGACTGTGCTGGTGGTAGGACCAAGGGAAAGTCTTCTCTGGAAGATGTTGAAATTTGGGCAGGCTTATATAGAAGATACAGTCATAACCAGCACTTTGAATTCTGTGCAGAAATGCGCTACTAGTCAGTGAAGCTGTTTTTACAAGGGAGTTATATGTTACCTGTAACCAGCACCAGTCAGCAGCCTCACTTCAGCATTCTAGACCTACTGAAGTTTCTGAACAATCTCCAAAGGAAGCTCCACATACAATATGTTACAGCAGCAACAGCAATAGCAGTTACATTTCTGTACTGCTCATCAGTGCAAAGCACTCCCCTAGCTAAGGGTACTCATTTTACCAACCTGAGTCAACCTGGAGCCCTGCACGATCAAACTCACAACACTGTGGCTGCAGTACCGGCATTTAACCACTGCATCACCAGGGCTCCTCATCCAACCTATCCTAATGCAACTATGATGTAATCAAGGCATGTGTTACTGTGACCAGATATGACATGTCCAAGAACAGGTGCAGCTAGTATTCTAGTTTTACACGTGTAAATGCACTTCTGACCACTGCCAAAACCTGGACATCCAGACTCAACTCTAAATCCAGGAATATGGCCAAGCTATGAACCAGAGACTTCAGGGGCAGTGTAACACCATCCAGTACAGGCTGGATCCCTCTTCCCTGATCTGCCTTTTGAATGAGCAAGAACACCTCCATTTTCATGGATCCAGCTTCAGTTTGTTTTCTCTTATCCAGTCTGTTGCCAATAAAATATATTAGTTTAACACCAAATAGCTTCCTTGGAAGAGAAAGAGAGAGAGTTGGATGTCATCAGTGTGCTGGTGACACCCAACTCCAGAATTCCAGGTAACCTTCTTCTAGAAGGTTCCAGAAATTTTATGTAGCATTAAACAGCATGGGGGACAACACCAAAACCTGAGGGCTCCCACATGCCAATAGTCAGGGAATGGAACAAGAATCCTCCAGTGCCATCTTCTGAGTTGTTCCCTTCAAGAGTACTGGAAACGCTGTAGAACAGTACTCTCACAATGGTGGCCCAAAAGGATATCATGGTTGATGGTATCAACAGCCTCTGAAAGGTCTAGCAAAACCAACAGAGACACATTCTCCATGTCCAGTTCCTAGTGTAGGACACCCACCAAGGTGACCAATAACAAGCATAATATGTGAATTTTCTCTTCTAAAAAATTTGACCTGAAACAATATTAAAATTCAGATAGAATGTTCAAATCTGGAAAATGATTCGCACAGGCAAACTATCATTATGCTAGTTGTCTTAACACAAAGTCTATGCAGGCATTCCTTCATCTGCAATGGATGTAGGCCACAGTCCTAATTGAGAGGACTGTACACACTCCAATAAGAACTAGTTGCCAACCAGTTGCTTCTAGGAAGCTCAGAAGATAGGCTTCCTTCTACCATGACTTCGTCCCAGGAACTGATAGTTACAAAAATAATATCTCAGATCCATATGTTCATCATGTCCAGTAGACAGTGACAGACTTACCCTTCATGGATTTGTCTAATCCCATTTTAGATCTATTTAAGGCCTAGATTCAACTGTTAGTTCCATTTAGAGTAGCTGAATCAAATTGAATGTGGTAAATCAACACTTCTGTAACACTCGTTTGTTTTATGTGACTATTAAACACTTAATCTAATTGGGACTAACAATGGGGTTTAGCCCTAAAGGTACTGCCTGTCCTCATAAATAGTGGCAGCAGATTCCATCAAATAACTATGCATTGCATACTAAGAAGGATTATTGCACTTACTTGTAGGAAAGTGTATGTTGAGGTGACCAATGAGTCCATTTTGGCAAGGGTGGCAAATCCATTCTCAGTTTACAATCACTACTTTACAGCTGCTCTGAGTGGAACATAAGCTCAGCCAATGAGAGTTGTGTCCAGCTCTGGGAAAACTTCTATACACCTCGAAGCAATTGTGGGGGGAGCACCCATAAAAACAAAAAGGGATTCACCACCACCCCCAGCAATAAATCCACCAGCTGCCCCTGGGTGTGTGTGTATGCGTGCAATTTCTGCCCATGGTGTTTCTTGACTGTAGCAAATAGATCATCTGACTCATCGTATATCAAATATCCAGTTTTGCATTCTAGCACAAACCTCAATGCAGGCTTGAATGCCAATGTGTTAGATTTCAAGGTTTTACATATGGTTAAGAAAATGGCTGAAAAGCCTTCCATGATCAGAAAATCCATCAGCTATATGACGGAACTCTTCATTTTTAATGCTTTCAGACAGGGAGTAAATATATCTTCATGCTGGTTTTTATACACTTTTCAGGTACAGAAGACTACCTGGCTAGTTCTCTCATGCTGCCAGGCAGGAGAGAAAATATAGCACCAAGTATATAAAGCCGCCCTCAACAACGACAACCAATATAAAACCTGGCACCTATGACAAAAACAGCACTGGTAATATTTGCAGTCTTATTAACTTTAACTTTCTGGATGAAAACATAACGGAATGGCAGTTGCTCTTGTGGAATGAATGAGGAGATACAACATTCTTTCACTTGTGTCCAAGCTGTCACTACAAACTAAAGCAGCTGTCAGGCTCTGGTATGTTTTGCAGTCATGAACTATGGCAGAGGATTGGAGCTGATTTACAAAATCTTGCTGTACCCTTCTGGGGAAAATGTAGCATAAGGATTTACTTATGATTTATAGGATATACCTACGCTTTACTTATGCTTTACAGTCACTTTCCAGGCTTGTTTTATGGAGGCATGGATTTTGGAAATATTGAACAATGTGATTAATGCTGAGTCTGCCTTGTCACTACATGCCTGTTTAAAAGAGACCTTTCTAGGGTAAGACCATAATCAGATGTTATAACAAACTGAGGAAATGATACATTGAACAACCCAACATAAAGGAACTTATTTTTCTATTAACTTTTTTAAAAGTTGTTTTTATTTTGCATGCAGACTACACAAAAAGGAAAGGAAAGGAAATCAGAGGAAAAATTTAAAAAAACAACAAATTGAAACCACAAATAAGTATATATCAATTATAAAATGAACACAGAGCAGTATAATACACTATATACTATACACTAAGAAAGAAAGAAAAATGTGAAAGAAAATAATAAACATATTTAAAAGATAGGTTCCAGCATTCCTAACTCAGATTTTAGGTAACTTTACCTCAAAAAAACTAACTACTGATACCTTCTAATATTTCCACCGGTAAGTCATATTATTTTTCTTGCAAAAAGCTTATTAGAGGGACCCAGTCTTTCACAAGAGATGGATTTTTCCTTTATCAGTATCGTCAATTTGTCCATCTCAACTAAATCTAACAATTGTTATCAGCTAGTCCGTATTCTTTGGAATCTCTGTGTTCTTCCACTTCTGTGCATCAGTTGAATCTCAGGTTTCAAAAATGTTGTTTGATCTTCATTTTTAGATGAATTGACCCAATTCATAGTTCCCAGACTAACGATAGGGCTGGGGCACAGTTATCCTTAGGATTCCACGCTTCTTCAAATTTGTAATGCAGTTGTCATCTAAGAATGAAATATGCACAACTGTGAATACATTAAGGAAAACTGCATACAAAAACACATATATTACATAAAAATGTACCTATAAGGGAAAATGCATACAAACTGTGTGTAAATTGTGCATGTTAATGCAAGTTACCTATGAAAATAAATGTACCTTTCTGTACGCATTTTAAACACAAATTGCAGAATGATGTAGAAATTGGACAGAGTGGATTTAGGGATGAATACATGCAAAACACAAGCCAGCATGGTGTAGTGGTCTGAGCATTAGATTATGACCCTGGAGACTAGGGTTTGATTCCCCATTTGGCCATGGAAACCCACTGGGTGGCATTGAACACATCAATACTCTCAGCCCCAGAAAACTCTGTAATAGGGTCATCTTAGGGTTGACATAAATTGGAAATGACTTAAAGGCACACAACAACAAACATGCAAAAAATAGACCATTAAATATTGATTCATACATCCCTACTTTTGACCTCCTACTATAAGTTCCCCTCATACAATACTTAAGCAAGTAAAATGGCTTTGCTTCTGCCCCACGTGGTACTTTCTGTATGTCAGTTGTCCACAGTTGTCCTACCTACCTCCAACCATGTGTAGTATGTGTGTGTACATGTATATAGATTCTGATACACACACACACACACACACACACACACAAACCTTGATAATACTTCATGTATATGCTCAAGTGGGATAAAGGCTATGAAAATTTGGCCATTTCTGCATTAGATTGTTACAGTGCTGTTATTCCACTTCCCCTCCCTAAACTGCAAACCCTAGGTTTCCATAAGATATTGAAAGTGGAATAATAGCACTATAACAGTCCAGTGTGGAAATGGCCTTCATGGCATAAGAAATTCAACATAATTATGGTGCTAGAGGACTCTGTTTTTGCATGCAGAAAAGAACTCATTGGGATACTTACAAGCCACGTGTTCTAATGTTATAACATCCTGAATTACAATAACATTATCCTGTAATGTAAAATTCAGTGGTTGGTTTGCAACAATATCCACTTCTCGATTTCTCCTTGATGCTGCACAATTTTCTGTTTATCTGCTTTTGTCTATAAACATTTCTGAGTCGAAGTAAGGACATGGCAAACTATAGCTATACTTTATTGCTGCTAAGAGCCTTTCTCTTCTTGCCATTTCAGTTTGAAATGCCAGGCATTAAAGAACACAGACACTAATTAGGAGCATTAACTGGAAGAGTCAAGAAGTTGACAATCTAATTTTAGTCATCCTGGCCATAAATTCTGTCCTTACTTCCCGTGCCAGGTGACACCAGACGCATGTGCCATATGTAAATGCTTCTTTGTGATAATTAACTATCAATAAAATGCTTATGCCCTAACTATGGTGGATGTCTTAAATGCCAGATGAAAGTAACAAAAGTAATGTCTCAGATTAGGAAAAATAACGTAAGAGTTTTGTAATGCTGTAAAACAAGTAGATTTATAGCCTGGTCTGCCTACATCTATCTGGAAATGGAAATAAGTATTGCTATTTTCCCATCCTGAGTGAATGGTCTGCAGTCTTATTGTGACTTAAGCATTTGGTTATCTCAGGGAATATCATCAATCCATAAAATGCTATTCTCAGTTGGCAGCCAGGTAGACAGCCAGGTACACACACACACACAACGTATGGTTGGAGGTAGGATTATCAACAGTGAGGTCAGAGGGGGCATTAGATGTAGAAATTATTGACAATGACAATAAGACTCTTTATAGTCTCTATTCACAAAATTATTTCTAATAACACATACAATTGGGCACTAGGTAAGCCAATTAACACCCGTTGTGTGATGAACAACTTTTACTACAGTTCACATGGTTTGTGGGAGACTAGAATTTCCTAATGAGTTGTAGCTCAGCAGTCTAATTCCAAACTCTTTGCAAACGAGAGAGCAGTTTCGGCACTCTCAACCTCCCTCCCCATTGCTGCATCCCTGTTGCTGCTGCTGCTGCTGCTGTTGTTGTCCAGCAGCAGGGCTTTCTGAAACCATTGCGAGGGCTCTGTGGACCCCTGAGGTTCTTAACCCCAGGTTAAGAATCACTGCATTAAAGAAACAGATCTGTCCCAAAGCCATGCCATGCATATACTACATTGGAAACTAACCTCAAAAAGTGCTGTACAAACGGTAAAGAGGCTATTTGAACTGACGTCAAATTGCTAAAATGCTTACACATGAATTGGTGCAAGCAAACCAGAATTCTGGGACAAGGGTATTTCCAATGAACTATATGATCACTGACTGAGATGCAAGCAAAGAAAATTGTAACAGGAATGTGTTGCTTAGTAACTAGGGAACAGTTGTAATCATAGAATCAGAGCTGGAAGAGACCACAAGGGCCATCCAGTCCAACCTGCCTGCCTTGCAAAGAATATACAATCAAAGCACTCCCAAAATATGGCCATCCAGCCTCTGTTTAAAAACCTTCAAAGAAGGAGACTCCACCACACTCCCAGGCAGCATATTTCACTGTCAATCAGATCTCACCATCAGAAAGTTCTTCCTAATGTTTAGGCGGATTCTCTTTTCATGTATCTTGAAGTCATTGCTCCATGCCTAGTCTCTGGAGTGGTGGAAAATAATCTTGATCTGTCCTCCATATGGCATCCCTTCAAATATGCAAACATGGCTATCATGTCACCTCTTAACTTCTCTTCTCCAGGCTAAATATACCCATTCTCCTAAATCTAATCCTAAGAGCAGGGTTTCCAGGCCTTTGACCATTTTGGGTCACCATCCTCTGGACATGTTCCAGCTTGTTATGCTCTGGGAACATTTAGTTCACTTTATCTTAATCTTTCTTTTACAACCTGTGATCTTAACGTAGTCTATGCCTTGCTTTTAACAGCCCATGCAAATATTTCCTGATCAACACACACTGAGCTAATCTGAGAAAAAAACTTTCTTCTATATGTACTGAGACTTTGACCATTTCCACACTATACTGTTATAGTGCTATTATTCTACTTTCAACATCCTATGTGACTCAAACTCCCATCTTCAACTGCTCTATACAATACAGTTGGCCCACCACATTTGCCAGTTTCACTTTCATGGATGTATTTATGAGTTTTTCCAACCCCTATCCCCACACCTCAAGTGCTTCTTTTCTGGGGGAACCTTCCCTCTCAGGAACTCTGATCAGGATGCATAGCCCTTTTAAAATCCACCTCTGGTAGTCCTCCTGCTCCTCCCTCCTGCAGCAGCTGCCTGGCCAGCTAAGGACAGGTAACAGCCTGGTTCCTCAGCACCGCAAATCCTCTCCTGATGCCCCACACACACCCAAGGAAGGAGATGGCCAAAAAAGAGGAAGTATGGGGCCACCATGCTGACCCACTCCCCTTCCCTCTCCGTTCCCTGACCTGGTTTGGACCTTGATGCCTCCTCTCCCCACCATGCCTTGGCTCCCTGCCCCCCCCAACATTTTGATATTTGCAATTTTCTCACTTTTTCAGGCTTCCTGTGCCCCTAAACCCTAGTGAATGTGGAGGGTCAACTATACAACAAAATCCAAAATTCACAAAACAGTGCTAGAGAGTGGCTATTGGAGTGGTGGCATTGTGGCGATGTTGTATGACACTGTATCACAAAGCTGTAAACCTTCTTATTTTGACATCCTTGTCTTGTCCTCTGTGGCATGTCTATACTACCCTGGCCGTCTGAAGAGTCCTGGATTGTGGCAAAGGTTCACATCGCATATATGTGACTGGATACAAGTATCTGATCATTTCATTTAGCACACCCAACTTTGCAGAACTGACAAAAATAGCCCATGGTTCAGTTTTTGACAATTGTCTTGCATTTTGTAGTCTTTAATACAAATTAAATATTTAAGACAAAAGCATTATTCTTAAATGTTTATGGTGGGCATTCAGTTAACAGAATACTGATTTACTTCACTTTATTCTTCAAAGCAGCACTGAGCAAGGAGAATGTATTTACAGAGCTGAAACTAAATTTATATGCATTTATAGCTATGAGGTATTTTTGCTTCCAAAAATCAATAAAAGGCTGTCATGTCTTTGCATGTTTTTCTGTAATGTCTACCATCTTCTAATCTTATAAATCCTTTAAGCTTTGACCTTTGAACATACCAGACTTTGAGCTTTCATTCTTTTACTATGGGCATTAGAGGATTACCACAAACTTTTTGTAGTTATGATGGCTTTTTTTCTTTTTTCTTCCTCTTCTTTTTATTAACAAACAGTTTAGTAGTCAGATTAGATAATGTTCCTATTATACTACCCTTTCAATTAGACCCATGATTGTAAGAATCAATTTGTCATCCCACTTATTTCTCCTATTGTTCTCACCCACAAGTTTTTATTGTATTACATACATGTTAAAGGTGTACAGATATGATCAGACTACATTGTTAGATTATTGTAACCAACAATAAATATTTACTCATTCATTCATTCATTCATTCATTCATTCATTCATTCATTCACTATATTTATACACTAGAGTGGGACCCAAGGCAACTTCCAAAAAAAATTAAAAACATTAATAACACATTTAAAACAATTAAAAACATTAGCAAACATACAAATTATAAAAACCTACAAAAACGTTAAAAACATCTTGTTAAATTAAAAGCCTGCTTAAATAGGAATGTTTTTGCCTGCCAGCAAAATGAGAGCAAGGAGAGGGCCAGCCCAGAGGGTGGGAGCGGACAGTTAGAAGGTTCTCTCCCATGGCCTCACCAGGTGAGTCTGGGATGGTAGCGCGACCAAAAGAAAGCTTTCTCTAGCAGATCTCAGGGCTCTGACACGTTTGTATAGAGAGACACGTACTTTCAAATAGCCTGGGCGTAACCAAATAGGGCTTTATAGGTCATGACCAGCACTTTGAATGTTGCCGGAAAACAAGCAAGGTAGCCAACGGAGCTGTTTTAACAAAGGAGTTATATGCTCCCTGTAACTGGCTCTGGTAAGCATTCTGGCTGCCATGTTTTGAATCCGCTAAAATTTTTCCAAAGGCAGCCTGACCGAGATGTAATCAAGGCATGTGTCACTTCAGCCAGATCTAACATCTCAAGGAACAGGCACAGCTGGCACACAAGTTTTCACTGTGCAAATGCACTCCTGGCCATGGTGAAACCTGGGCCCCCACTCTCAGAATCAAATCCAGGAGCCTGAGATTTCAAGGGGAGTTTAACCCCATCCAGCACTGGCAGAGTCCCTATTCTCTCATTTGCCTTTCAATTGATCAGGAATTTTGCCGTTTCTCTTAGTTTATCTAACTCATCATAAAGGATTAGTTTACATTTGTCAGAGTACAACAGAGAGAGAAAAGAAGCTCTCTCTTTCCTATCCTTTCCCTTCTTGGGTCTGTTTTCCAGAACTCTCCATGGAATGAAGAAGCAGGAACAAAAGCAGGAAAAAGTACCCACTAACTTTTGTAATCTCTGGGGGGCAGGGTTTGTTTTTGGTTTGGTTTGATTTGGCTTGGTTTTTAAAACATATAAATACAGAGCCTGAGGATATATTAGAGGGGATAAAAATAAGTACATAGGCAGGAATGATAGTCACAATGTAGCATCTCACCCTCCACATTCCTAAAGTCAACTAAGAAACAGAGCAAGTTGTTACCTCATTGTCCACTACCTGGTCCTCATTAATGACCATGGTATATCAAGATCTAGAAAGCTTGTGTTTTCACTTTGTATAAGAACCTAGTGAGCTGGTCCAGCCATCAGTGGCAGAGCTTAGAGTGCAGGGGGAGGGGAGGGGAGGGGAGGGGCCACTGTGCATGGGAGTGTGGCCAGGACACACAAGGACGTGGCTATGGGCTGGCATGCCCCAAAAACATTGTCACACAGGGTGAACCACCTCCCCTGCCCCCCCATCCCTACACAATTGCCAGCCAGACATACTGAGATAACTGTCTTAGACCAGGTGTTCAGAGGCAGCAGTGGTGCGCGCGTGCGTATGCACGCACGCACACACACGCGGCCTCTTTCTTTGTGGAAGGCAGAGCTATATTGTTAGAAGACATGACTCATTAGAAAAGACAATAATGCTAGGCAAAGTGGCAAGCAGTGGGAAAAGAGAAAGACTGCATTACAGGTAGACAGACTCAATCAAGGAAGCCACAGCCCTGAAATCAAGACCTGAGTAGGGCTGTTGAGAACAGGAACACCTAGTGGTCTCTCATTCATAGGGTCACTATAAATTGAAGTCAGCTTGACAGCAATTAACAGCAATAACAACAAAGAGCTTTATGTGCCACACAGTTTGTCCTGCATCCAGTAAACTAAGACATTGTTTCAATGCCATTAGTGATGCAAAATTCAACTGCTCATCCAGTTTGTTTCTGTCAGTAGAAGTGGGGACAGGCATAATCTTGTTCTTTGCCTCATATGGCAGGACATATTACATTGGCCCTATCAGCAAGACTCATCCTGTCTTTTTTCCTTGCTTTAAAGTGATTTTAAGCCTATATTTTCATGGATGATACAAACAAAATTTAGCACACATAAGCCACACTAAAATAATAAGACATATTTTAAGTCTTGTCAATGGGATTTCAAAACAGTTAGCCTTCTCTAAATTGCACCCTTATATTTATGCTCCAATGTTGTTCAATACTAGCATTTCAGAGGAGGGACAGTAGACGTTCTAATAACAAAATACATTATTGTCTTTTGGAAATTGAGGGAAATTCCAGTGACATGATATCCAGGAATAAGTCACCAGAGAGCTGGCATTCCCACATTCATTAAGAAGCGAATTGTGGCACACTGTTTTAAAATCAGCTTTTTTCGAATCCAAGCAACAAAGAATCAGCATTATGTGTAAAAGGCTGCCATTTGCAAACGTTTTTTCAAAACAATGTAGAAATTACACTACTGAAATCAGTGGTGCTAGTATGCACCTGTGGCCAAGTTATAAATGGTTTTTCATTCAAAGGACTCTATTGACAGACGGATTTTTCAATTGGAGTGTTCCCAGCCTTTCAGTCCAGAATACCATGTGTTCATCTTACTGTACTTTATATTTCCAATGCATAGTTCTTTGAATAAACACTAGATTTGGCTGCTTTCCTGTGTAGTATTTCAAATGCAACTGAATAGTAAACATGCTCATGCTGATTTTCTGGTTAATTCTAAATTCTCCAGCTATGGGACCTGTTTTGCATGTATGTTATTTCATTGGCATTGAAATGGCTTGCCTCAGCACTCTGCAGTTTCAGCAGAGCTTGTATATCCTCTGCATGAAGGTATTCTGCATTTTTTCATATTAACATTACCCAGGAAATTACTACTGGAGCTGTGACTGACAGCTTGGCAGTCAGAGCTGAACAGAAGTATATTCTATTTATGTTTTAGAGCTGATTTGGACATTTAAGGAAAAAAAATAATGTGTGGGAATGGAAAGTGGAAGTTATTTCCACTTTTGAATGCTCCTATGTAACAGCAAATGAGGATGCTCATAAGAAGGCATGGTGTGAAAAAACATGATATGCAAGGAATGTTCCTAAAGCTGAGGGTCTGAGTGCAATCAATGCCTCAATTGGACAACTGTCAAAGAACATTAGGATTACTGTCTAAATTCTAAGATTGGGCCCAACTCACTCTCACATTCCACTTACACGTCATCTGTAGCAACATAGATAATGGCCTCATTGCTGGTTATTCCCATACCGTTCCAAATTGTCCTCCATCCACAGGGACAGGGCATGTATTACAAGTGTGCCATGGGGTATACATTCTAAGTATATTGTGTACAGTTGGCCCTTCACATTCGGTGTGGAAAACCACAAACATCAAAGTGTGTGTGTGTGTCTATGGGAAAGGGCCAAGGCATAGCGGGGACAGCAGAAACCCATGATCCAAACCAGGTCTGGGGGAAAAGAGAAGGAAAGGAGTTGGGCTGACACAATGGCCCTATACTTCCTCTCTCTTGCCCATCTCCCTCCTTGGGTATGTGTGAGGAATCAAGAGAGGATTTGTGGTGCCGAGAAAAGGTGCAATCCATCCTTTGTTGGCCAGGCAACAGCTGGTAGAAGAGGATGTGGGGTTGGTTTTTAAAGAGCTGTGTGGCCTGATCAGAGCTACGAAGAGAGAAAGTTCCCCTGGAAAAGAAGTACTTGAGGTGGGGGGCAGGAGTTGGAAAAAGTCACAGATAATCACATCAGCGAAAGTCAAACCCACAAATGTGGAGGCCAACTGTATCTGTAAAATCTCCTCTAACTGCATAAGAAGCATAAGGGTCAGTCAGCAACTGGCACCCAAAATCTGGCTACCAGATACACATTCATACATTCATTCATTCATTAACACACACACACACACACACACACACACGCTAGTTGGCTAATCGACAGTCAAAAAGCAATGAGTGAAAAATGGGGGGGGGGGCTTGCCAGCAAAATACCTGAGAAAAAGTATAAACAGAGCTTTTAATTATCCAGAAATGCTATAAAACAAGCACTCTGTCTCTTCCATTTAATATATAAAGAGGACTTTGAGCTCCCTCAGTGATAACCTCATGTTGGCAGCTCTGAAAGACTGTACAAAAATTAGAACAATTTGTAATATTAGGTGTGCATAAGGGGGCTACAAACTGTCGCAGGCAATAATGTGCCTCTGCCATTGCAAAGCAATACCCAGCGTGACCTAGGTCAATTCCGCCCTACAGTGTTATAGTGGTATTATTCTACTTTCCACATCCTATGGAATCCTGGGGTTTGCAGTTTAGGGAGGGGCATTTAGAATTCTCAGCCAGACAGCTCTTGGGCCTCAGTAAACTACAAACCCCAGAATTACCACAGGATGTTGAAAGTGGAGTAATAGCATTATAACAGAGTAGTGCAGAAATGGACCTACTCTAAGGAAAGTACCCATAAGACTGATGTCATGCAACACAGTGCCTCTATACACACACTCATGGAGAACTAAGCCCCATTGTGTTGCAGGGAGCTTATTCCCAAATGAGTGTGTACCTCAGAATTTAGTATATAAAAGTCAAAGTTTGTCTGTTTGTCCCTGTCAGGCAGAGAAGACCTCATATAAGTGTCCATGTCAGGTGAGAAGACCTGATATGACCGGCTGCCTAAGAAGATTCTATGGAATCCTGGGGTCTGCAGTTTAGGGAAGGCCCTTTAGAAAGCTCAGCCAGACAGCTCTTGGGCCTGGCCAGTTGCTATGGAGATGAAGCCTAGCAGCACAGAGGAGGGCAGTGTATTCCCTCAGGATCCAACTTCTGTTTGTTAGGAACTCTGAATACAGATTGGATTGGGGAATATGGAGAAAAGTTACAGGTACTGGAGAAGACAGTTTGGGGAATTAGAGATACAGGATCTCAAATCTTTCTAACAGGTATTACCTATGAGAAAATAAAATCCGGAGCAATGCTGGGTATATACGCTAGTACCAAAGATTCCTATGTATAAGTAAGCCCATTGGACACAGCGGGGCTTACTTCTGAACAACTAGGCACCGCGCTGCCTCGCTCAGTCTCCTTTCTTCGTCACACTCCCCCACCTGGGGCTGCTCTAATCCTGCGCACGCGGGGGCATAAACCCCCAGGGAACGCCGCCAAATTCCCTCCCAAGTAAACGTGCGAGGGATTCGGCCACCGCGGTAGGTGTCCGGTCGGGGCCCGTCCGCCACCCTTCCCGGTCCCAGGACGGACGTAACACTCCAGGCGGAGGCGAAGCGAGCGGCGGTGACCATAGCAACCCTGACAAGCCCGCGCCAGGCCCGCCCCCTGCTTCTGTTTTGCCGGCCCGGAGAGGGAAAGACGAGAGGGCGGGAAAAGAACCGAGAGGCGCCGGGCCGGACCAGGCCGACCCTGTTCGGGGCCCGCCGGACAAAGCGAAGCCAGCCCAGGAGGATGGGGGTCAGGATGGAGGACGGCGGCGGCGGCGGCGGCAGGAGGAGGTGGACCCCAGGTAGAGCCCGGGCGAGGGGGCGGCGGCGGCTGGGGAGGCCGCAAGATTGGGCTCGAAGGAAAGAGGCTCCTCTGTGAGTCTCCCCAGAGCGGCTGCAAAGCTTTCTCGTTGGGAAAGAGGCTGGGCGCATTCCTCCCCCCCCCATTCTTTTTACAGGCCCGTTAGTTGATTTGCTTCCCCCCTCCCCGGAAGGAGCGACAGACGCGCCGATAATCCGCTGCTCTTCCTCTGCCGTTGTCCTTAGCCAGAGTCCTCCTATAAGTGCCTCCAGGGGCTGTGCCGGAGTCTAAGTAAAGGCGAGGGGGATAAGAGCCCTTGACCATCCCGGCTAGGAGGCAGCGTCTTCCAAATGCAGGGCGGGGAGGGAGCCTGGCCGGCCGGCCGGCCGGGACCGCCCTGGTTATCCCTCCCCAGCCACGTCTGCCCGCCGGGCATGGCGCGAGCCTCCTCTTCCCATGCGTGTCCCAGAATGCACTGCTCCTCCGCGTTTTCTCGGCATTCCGGAACGTTCCGTTTCCAGGGCCGGTGGGGACAGAAAGTTCTACAAGACGAGGCCTTCGCCAAGCACGTACTAGGAGAAGAAAGAGGCGCGTGGGAGATTCCCAGCATGCACGTCGCCCTCGTGGCCGCCCTCGCTCCCAGCTTGCCTTGCACAAGGAGGAAGAAATAGGCTCCGTTTATGATGCCCCTTTAGGAGACAAACAGGTTGGCCTTTTCCGCACTAGACTGTTACAGTGCTGTTTTTCCACTTTCGAGGGCCTGTGGAATCCTGGGATTTGCAGTGTAGGGGAAGGGCATTTAGAATTCTCAACCGGAGAGCTCTTTGCCCTCAGTAAACTACAGAGTGTTGAAAGTGGAATAATAGCGCTATAACAGTGTAATGCAGAAATGGCCATAGTCCCTAGGACGGGGGTGTTGTTTGCCTTCGAGGTGTTATCCCACTACGGGTTTTCCCTTGGCCTAGCGAGGAATCGAACTCTTGTCTCCAGGGTCATAGTCCAAGGCTTAAACCACTACAGCACACTGGCTCTCTCGGGAGGGAAAAAAAAATGTCATGGTCCAGTCCTTCAGTTTATTTGTGCCAGTATTTAGGGTAGTGTTGAGGAATCTTCTCTTTCACTGTCCAGGTGTGGCTAAACAGCAACTCCCACCTCTTAAATTTGGCTGGGGCGGACGGGAATTAAAGTCTGAAGGGCAGCTGGAAGGCCACATTCCCCAGGAGTATTTTAAGGCTACGTTAAAACAGCTAATTTAAGCTGCTATTGATGCCCACCTAGTGCCTTTTCTGCCTACCCAGCAAATGTGGGCAAGTTTGAAAGGAGGAGTCAAATATTTTATTGGACTTAATAGTGTGCAGGCTTGAAAGGAAGAGTCAAGATATTTTATTAGACTTAATAATTTCAGGTTTTGTATTTTCACTTGTTGATTGGTTTAGGAAAGCCTCATTTGATTTTTGCTGGACGTTTCAAGTGTTATAGTTTGTACTACTCTCTTTTATTTATTTTGCAGTTTTTATTGCTGTAGGCCACCATTGGCATGCACATGGTGAAGAACTGCTTAAAGATGGATGAAATCTATTTGTAGGAGGTAAATTCTGCAAAATGATTGGTGCAATTGTAATCCCCAAAGTTTGCTGCTCTTAGAAGACCAGCACTGGAGCGCTCATTTCCTCAGCTGAGGACAATCAGTTGAGATCATTCTTTGTCTTATTTAGAATCATGCAGAAGTGGAGGGGAAGCAAAATCTTTCCTCCTGTGCCAATAAACCTGAAATAAACTTTTATTTGGCCTCAACTACAGATACCTGGTTGATCTTAAATACAAATCAAATCCAGAGTATTTTTTTCAGAAGCAACACTTTGCCCTTTTATTTTGATTTATTGTGTTTTATATTGATATAGTGCAAAAGCAGCACTGTAGAAATCATCTTTATTATTATTATATTACAAACTAAAGGAGATTTTAAGTGTGAGAAGATGCTCGTTGCATTATGGTAGAGCACATGCTTTGCTTGTATAAGTTACCACCTTCAGTTAAAAGAGTTTCAGAATGGCTGTAATTCACTCTCTTCTGCCTTGGTGTGTTATCAGTCAAAAGTAGAAAATAATGGGTTAGAATCTAGAATGAGTTAAATTTACTAAATTGATGTACTGCAGATGTGCATGTTCATATAATATGTGGGTTCAGACCAACTTTCTGTGACACTATGCGGAAAGGTGAGGTTCATGTCATAGATAAATGATAGTTCTGTTTCTGCTCTATCCAGTCATGATGTCTCAATCAGGGTTGACCTAGTGAATATGGAGAATGCTTTTAAGTGTTTGCAAATTACGACATTCTATGATAAGTTAGTAGAAATACAATTTAACATGTATCGCCAGCAAGTGTATTAGTAATCTGTGAGAAATTATGTAACAGAATTTGAATTAATCTCAATGCTAGAATATCTTCTTTGCATTTAAAAAATCACAAATTGAAACCCTAGTATTGCCAGGAAGGGCTGGAAAAAGTCCTATCTGAAACCCTAATGAGCCCATGACTGTAAGTGTAGAGAGTACCAATCAGAGCAGACTTGTACAGTGGTTTCTGAGGTTACCATTGTGAGGGAAAGGAGGGGGGCTTGTATTCTCCCATTCAGTGCTGATTCCTATCCTCGAGTAGGAGATGGGAACTCTCTCTTGCCCTTGGAAATCTTCCTGCCACCACCTACTGGTTTTAACCCCTTTCTTGTGACTTAGTAGGAAGCCAGTGAGGAAAAGAATCTCTAAACTTAGAGCCCCTTCCTCCCTCACCCTCTGTGGAAAAGAGGAATTCTATCTGCGCGCTAACCGGGAAGCATGTGGGGAAAGAGAGTGTGGATAGAAAGTTCTTTGGAAAGCTTTTATTCTAAAGAAGCAATATAATGGCAAAAGATACCTTATTCATGGAAACTACTTCCTCCAAGTATTATAGTCAGTCCTCCACATTTGTGGGTTTCACTTCTGCAGATTTGATTATTCACGGATTATTTGCTGTCACCTTTGCTGCCTCCCTATGCCATTTTTAATACGGACTGCAAGCCTCATGAGACTGAGAAACTGTGAGTGAGACCTGTAATTCCCTATTAAAAATAGTGCGGGGCAGCAGTGGAGGGGTCAGCAGACCCACCAGCCACCCACTTCTGCCTTGTGAAGGAACCCTGATGTTTCAAAGGAATCCACGGTGGGTTGAATATGGTGTTCATACCTTTGTGTGTGTGACATAAGGTTTGGGAGGGCCCAGAGTTATTCACGGTTCTTCCGCTTTCATGAGGGTCCTGTGCTCCTAACCCCAGTGAATGTTGAGGGATGACTGTACTTGATAGTTATAAGTTACAGGCAAACCTAAGTCATTTCAGCCAGAGTTTTAAAAGAACAAAAACCCCTAATGTGATGAACTAAGAACATTCCTAATCTACTCACATTATTATCCAGATGCTGGGATGGTAGTAGGAGAGGAAGCCAGGAGGCTGGGCCCAATGTTGCCCCAGCCTACCACTGGCTCTGTGTCTCTCATGGATGGTCCTCTGCCTGTCTGTCTGTCTCTCTGCTTTGTGGTCTCTGAGGCCTTTTTAAAACTTCTTAACCAAAGCATCTTGATGCTTCTTACCTTTTCTCCTATCTGGTCTTGCTGATTAGACAGCTGACTCTTATGATCTCTGATGTCCTCTGTGATACTGACCCCCAATAAATGTAGCCTAAACCCAACACCTCATTAACCCCTTGTTCACCAGTAGCAAGAACTATCCCCTTCAGCTGTATTGCCTAGATAATGGGAAGAGCCTATTATCACAACCATAAATGTCAAAAACAATATGAATTTGACATTTACAGTTGACTCAGTATCCACAAATTCTGCATCATGGATTCAAGCAACCACAGTTCAAAAATATTTTTTAAAAACTCCAAAAAGCAAACTTTGATTTTGCCATTTTATATAAGGAACACAATTCTACTCCATGTACATAATGGGACTTGAGCATGCACAAAATTTTGGTATCCATGGAAGGCGGGGGCAGTCCTAGAATCAAACCCTAGCAGATACTGAGGGCCCACTATATTAAATGCTACATTCTACCAGTTATTCAGACATTTCTGTGGAAATATTTAAAACCAATGCAATATAGAGCATGCTTTGGTTTTAAAAAAATAAATAAAAGCAAGGTTTCTCTGTGTGGAACTGTTCTTGAAGACAACTCAGAAACTGCAGTTGATACGAAGAACAGCAACTAGATTGCTGACCAGAATACCATACAGAAACCTTATAACACTGGCTTTAAAGGAATTGCATTGTTGTGCATGTAGTCTGAATTCAAGGTGCTGGTAATGACATTTAAAGCCCTAAATACCTTGGGATTTCAGTACGTGAAGGAGTCACTTTATGTATTTGCACTTGCCCAAGGTTTAAGCTGTGCTGAAGGGGCTTTCTTCTGTGTCCCAGTGGTAAGGGTAATATGCTGTGGGAGAATACAGGGTTCAGCCTTCTCTGCTATGGATGCTATTTATGGAACATCCATACCTCAGAAGCCCACTTGGGCTGCAACACAGCTGTCATATCTGCAGGAAGTGTAAACATGGCTGTTCATGAAGCTTTTGGAGCCTAATTAGTTTTACAAAAAAGCCCTCCCCATGTACATGGTTTTAATTCATTTTAAAGTATTTTAATCTGCTAAACATTATGTTTTTAGTTTTTTAAAATCATTTTAATTATTGATACTGTTTTAAATTTGTTATATTGGTTTTACTGTACACCACCCTGAGATCTCTAGATAAAGGGTGGTATATAAATGTTTTAATAAAAAAAGTGTCTATCTGCAGACTGTGGCAGAATTGATGCGTAATAGTGTGGTGTTGCAGTTCCTTTGGATTAACAGAAATTTGAATCATAGCTGGAATTATGCAGCTTATCACCTCAAAGAATAAGACTGTCTAGTACTGAAATGTTTTAAGACTGCTTCTTCAAGTATTCTGCTCCTTATGTAGGTGAGTATAGTTGCTTCATGCAGTTACCTGTTTTCTAAACTGGCAACAAATTTTCTTCTGTTGACTTCTAGTTTACCAGTGGCTGTTCTGTTCTTGAGAACTATACCTAGTATGTGCAGTTAGACCACTTGATAGCCTAACATATATTATGTCACAGAGGTTTGAGGTACTAAAATATACAAATATGAGTGCTGAAGCAGTGTCCAACTTTGCCTTTGTTCATGAAGTGGCCAGTGTCATTCATAGTGAAACGTGTAACTACATTTCCAGTTGCCACTTCTCCTGTATGGTCCACCTTCTCTCCTCTGCAGACTTCTGAGTGAGATAGGGAATGCAAGCACTGTTAAAGCAAGAGATAGTATTTTTGATGTTGTCATAGATCTCTTTGTAAGCATGGCTGCTTTTCATGCTGGAATCTATCCACAACTGTTGATATTCTCCTTTTTTAACTGGTTGTTTGTGAGGAGAATAGAATATGGTCCCTCAGACTCCAAGTTTCTACTTGAAAGGACTCAGAGAAGTATTTTAGAAAATTACATTTTGAGGTAATAATGTCCACAAACAAAAAAGTGTTACTCAGATTCCCTATACCTTCACGTTAGAATACTGCCATTGCCATTGGTCTCCAATTCCCCCCATGTTCATAACCTCTTTCACTTTAAGTAGAATAGATGGATTCATTGTTTACTACAAGAAGGGTGTACAAGTTCTAGAGGTCATGGGCTGCAGGTACTATCCATCAGACCTCAGAGGGCTGTGTTCCCCACATGCCATTCCAACATGCCCAATATTTATTCATGAAAGATCTTTATTATCTCTATGGGAAATAATTTTTTCACGGTCTGCCTGATAAGCTATTTTTGAGCCCAGAAAGACCTCTCCCTTTTTTTTCAAAACAGGAAATGAAGGAGGATATGGCAAAATTGCTCCTTGCTAAAGGGTAACATCAGCCTTTAAATTTTTTAAAAAGTGGGAATGATGGGAGGAAAGGGACAGCAGTTTTGGGGCCCATAAAAAGTGCTTGAAGGGTGCATGCAGCTGACAGACCACCCTTTGCCCACACTAGCACTTATTAGAAAAGATGATCTGCAGGATCAGAAATGATGTTATTTTGTCTTCCATCATCAGAATGACAGAGATTTCTTTAACCATTGTTAAAGGTGTTAAGTTTTGGGGACTGATTTTGTGCTTTTTAAAATTGTTGGAAGATGTGATTGAACAATATAAGTATACTGCCATCTTAAAGACAGAATCAGCAATTAATATTTTTAAAATGCTTGTAATATTGCAGTAATAATAATACTAAAATAAATATTACAATATTAGCTCTAGATTTTGAATTATATTTCTGAAGGTGTGTGCTAGAGTCTGGAGAGTCAGAAATACCTCCCACCCTGGGGATCCATGCAAACCAAAATGGGAGCAGGAAAGTTGAGAAAAGCTGCATTGCACCTTTTAGAAATGATCTAATGCACTATTTCCATTTTATTGTTCCTCTTATATGATAAAATATTAGTTTGTACTCAGTTTGCAGTTGAATTTTGAAGTCTCTTTAGCTTAAATATGTTCGTTAAATCTTAATTTCAGTCTACAGATTCCTAGGGAGAAAAATTATTCATGACACAAAAAGCTGACTTCTATACCTGTTAAAACTTACCTCAAAGAAAAGTTGACTTTGGAGCAGGTGAGGGAATGATATCTTGTGGACACTGTCTTGGACTCTGAGGTGATTTCTGTACTAGTGCAGTTATTCCACTTTCAACATCCTATGGAATCCTGGGGCTTGCAGTTTAGGGAGGGGCCAAAATGGCAAACCTCAGGATTCCATAGAGTGTTGAAAGTGGAATAATAGCACTATAACAGTCTAGTGCGGAAATGGCCTGAATGGTGAAGCACTTTCTTACTATTGTGCCTTGGTCCCAGCAGGTGGTGAGAGACCCTCTCTCCTTTTGAATTTGCCACTGCTGTGGCCTCTGAGAGAGAGAAAAGCAGCCAGCATATACTGGACTTCATCTCTTCGCCCACTGCCATCTCATTTTCCTTATCTGTCCTGTCTTATTAGATTGTAAGCCTAATGGTAGGGAACTGCCCAATTAACAATTTGCAAACTGCTATGGAAGCCTTTTGACTGAAGAAGAGTGCGGTATCAATGTTCTAAATAAAAAGTACTAATTGATCAACCATTGTAATTACATAGCTCTTAAATGTGTGTTGGGTAGCTGGTTTAGGGACATGAAATTTGGTTCTCATTTTCCCATTGTGTTGCTTTACATTTAGCAGGTCCCAGATAACTGTAGGTGCCTGGAAGTCCATGGAGATGAGTGAGGGGTCAGAGGATGGTACTGATTAGTCTATTTCTCCTCTGTCAGTCTGTGTGATTTTCATGCTAGCCGTGGAGTATGAGAAACCTGTCAGCTTTCTTCTTCTTTCAGCCCTTTTTTTTTTTTTGGTAGAACTGATTTTAAAATCTATCCTTTGAAGAGACCAACGTCTGATATTTCCATGTTGGTCATGGAAGAGGGGGATTTCCTCTGAAGCCACCATATGATCAACCTACTAATCTGTTACCAAAATGGCAAATAAATAAATAAATAAAAATTAAAAAATAAAAATCAGGTTGATAACTTCTGTGAGCTTACTTACAAAGCTAGGTTAGTGACTATTCCAAGAAGCTGTGTCAGAAATGCCTTTTGAAAGGTTTTTTGTTTTGTTTTGTTTTCAGTTTTATAGGCCATGGCTTTTCAGATGTTTCTTCTGAGGAAACTCTGAGCCTGTGCACAGTGGTGCTCTCTGTGCTGCAGAGCATTCTAGGTTATGTTCTTGGGTACACGTTATGCTTGTGTGGAAAATTGTTTCGACTTGTTAGACCTTACTCTTCTCCAGGGTAAAAGGAAGAGGGTCAGTATAACCTTCTTTTGCAGCACACTGGAGTAGACACTTAGTAGTGTTAAAGAACCTACCTTTTGGCGAAATTTGTCTTGTTCTAGCAGTCTCCTTATTGGTAAATTCTTCTTAATCTTCCAAACAGAGATCTTGAAAAAGAGGCTGAAAGTTGCTGGATTAGGGCAATACATAATATGATAGATTAGTATACCAATTTCAGGGACCAAGTTGATTAAGCAAACTGAATTTTTACTCATCCCTGAAATTCTTTTATCATATATATGAGTCAAAACAGTCAGTTAAATAAAACAACCAGTTTTATTTAACTGAAGCAGGTTATGTTATTGATATGTATGCTTATTACTATATTTTCTCTAGAACAGCTTTATTATTCAGAGCTGATGGCCTGGACTGGGTTGTTTATCTCCAAATGCCTGTGTTTGTATAGGGTTGAAACAGTAATAAAACAGCCTTATTGCTAATCAGTGACACAAAATGTGATCTTACTTGTGACAAACAAGTCATAATTTACTTACAGGCTGCTTACTGTCATAGAGGCATGTGTCTTTCAATAGTAAAAGAGAGAACACTGAAAACAGTTAGGTTATGTTAATTTTTTAATGTGCTACTGATCTTTGCAGTGGCATACTATTCTGAAGAGTTCTACATGAAACAATAAGGGCACAATAAAATACCACATTGTTATAAATTCTCAAGTCAAAGTCCCTCACACAAGAAAAAAAAACCTATTGCCATCCTAACTAAAGATGTTTTTACGAGCTGTTTAAGGGCATATAGAGATGCGCATCAATGTGGAACAAGTCCCCTAATAAGTCCTCTAACAATAACCAGAGAGGTGTCTTGTTCCAGATTCCATCCACGTTAATCAGATTAATGAAACATTGAATAAAAAGATGGTGGAGGTCATTCATGTGAAAGCATATCCCCGAGGAGATAGTAGACCATGGCCTTTTAAGGCTTTATAAATCATGAGCATCTCTGTAAATTAGACTCAGAAGTCAGGGCAAATTCAGAAGGACATAGGCGTGATTTTATATTACTGTGTATCCATAAAGTTTTCCCTGTCACTCTAAATTGGGCCTATATATTGGATGGAATTCAAGTTGATTGGTGGATCAACTACAAGCATTTTTTCTCCTTCAGCTTGTTTAGATCTTTTGCTCACGTTCAAGGTTTAACTAATGGCCACATTTGAAAGAAGAAGGAATTTGATCATTTTTAAAAGTATATTTTCATTAGTATCTGCTTTCTTATTCAGCCTGTGACTTGTCTTGTGTGAATCTTGTACAAATATTTGTCTTCTACAAAAATTGGTTTTTGGTTGAGGTGAGCTGCTGTGTATGCTGTAGATCTTTCTTTCATGCTGTAGCATGATAAGAGAAATAGAGAGATGGGTAGTTAGATGGCTGTATCTCACAATACTGCTTTATATAATGAATTTTCCACTCTTTGATTGAAATTGCTCCCAAAAAAGGCAGTCCCTTGAAAGCAAGGGAGATCAGTTTGTTGAGGTATTGCAGAGAGATGCCATTCATTTTAGACTAGGTACAAGACCTAACAAGGTCATTTTACTACGAGAAGCAAAAGATGAGTTCTCTTTCTGCATTCTATATAAAGAAGTTGAGTGGAGTGACTATTTAATTAATACAAGATATGCATAGCATTTTCCAACCATACCTGAGGGCTGTAGGCTGATTTAAAGACTGAAGGGCAAGCCACATGGCACAAAGAGCTTTATCTGTCAAGAAAGGGATCCAGGTGGGAAGTTGCCACCATTACCACCTGGCATTTGGCTTAGGCAGTTCCCTCACTCTACCTAATGGTAGGACCCATTCTGCTAGGCTGGGTGGACAAACATCAGAGTTTAGAAAGCCTCTTTGGGTCCCCCAGGGTTTCTTAGGAGCTGCCGCTCTCTACTGCTTCCCCACTCCCCAGTGTTATTGTTGTTGTTATTTGTCTCAAATGCCTCTGTGACTGAATCTGAAGGAGTAGCTATCCTGGGTGTCAGAGAAGCCACCCAGCAACAGGTTGCTAGGCAACCAGAATAGCCACTCAAGAGAGAAACCCAGCCCATTAGTGTGAAGGAGGTAAAAGCATATATGGCAGGCTCACTGAATTAGTTTGGAGTCAGACTGCCAGGAGAAAGAGCTAAAAGTCAGTTCTTCAGCTAGAGAAGTTCTTAGTCAACCGGGGGGAGGGGAAGGTGAAAAGGGTGTGTTTTCTCAGTAAAAGCGTAGAGAGAGAAAGAGAGAAGTCAACCCACTTTTGGATCTGGTCAGAGAAGGAGACCTAGATTTGGGAAATGAGCCTTTGGCAAACAGGTAGCCATAGGGCTGTATGTGAGAGAGACCTGGGCCTTTGTCCTGATGTAGAGTATAAACACATTCTGAAGATCTGTTTGAGCTTGAACATACATATGAAAACCAATACTTCAGTTTGGTTGTTGTTTTAATAAAGATTAGAGTACATTTTTATAAAAATTTGGGCTCAGCTGAATGATTCTCAGTAGTTATAACCAAACAGAATCACGTTGCCATAAATCAAAATAACAACTGAAAGGCTTTACCCTTGTTATGTGAAGGTGGTGTTTTAAAGGAAAGCAGCACTGTGTAAAGTGGCAAGGTGCTTTAGCAGACTGGGGAGACTGCTATACCAGTCCATGAGGAGAAAAAGCAGGCCTTGCCGCAGTCTCCAACATCTTATGGAGGGATTGGGGGCAATTTCACCGTGTTTGTAGGTGGTGGGTGGTCCTAAATAGTTTAGGATTATTTTATTGTAAATAAGAAATGACCAGAAGGTCAGTTGCTGAGTCACTTCCTGCTAGCTGCTAAGCAAATTACATAGGTATGTAGATTCATCCCTCCACATTTGTGGATTTAACTTTCATGGATTTGATTATTTGCACATTTCTCCAAGACCTGCACCCCCACATCAAGCTCTTCCTTTCCGGGGAAACTTTCAATCTCAGCAATTCCTATCAGGCCACACAGCTCTTTAAAAACCCGCCTCTCGTTCTCCTCTTCCTCTTCCTCCACCAGATGCTGTCTGGCCAGTTAAGGAAAGATCACAACCAAATTTCTCAGCACCGCAAAACCTCTCCCAATGCCCCTGCACACCCAAGGAACAAGATGGGCAAGAGAGGAAGTTTAGGGTCACCATGCTGACCCACCCATTTTCCTTCTCCTTTCTGTGTCTTAGTATAGACCCTGGGTGCCCATTCTCCCCACCATGCCTTGGTCCCCTTCCCACAGACACACATTTTAATATTTGTTGTGTTTCCACTTTTGAGGAGGTCCTGCACCCCTAAACCTAGCAAATGTGGAGGGCCAACTGTAGAAACTTCCTCAATATTGTTGTCAGGTGATCAAAGAGAATTCGTCCTACCCCACTTCCTGTGATTGTCATTTGAAGAGCTGCTGTCATTCCTCAGCTTGAAAAGAGTACTCACTTGTCTTGGTGAACAATTTAAGCTACTCCTTGATCTAGTTTCTTCTCTCATTATTAGGCCAACTAAGAGTACAAAATATGCTGCGCGAAGCTCACCAATTTCCTCATCAGGTATGGAAGTTAAAATTAAGAATGACTTTTAATATCCATGCCTGAAGAGGAAATTGGTGAGCTTTGAAAGCTTGCATATTTTGTCCCTCTTGGCTGGTCTAAATAAAGTTACCACTGTAATGTGTATTTTGGATTTTGCTATGTTTTGCATCATAACCAGCACTGCTACCCCTGGATATATATTCTCAGGTGCAAGAATGTGCTCCATAACCTTCAACAAGATCCTTTAATTGAAACTGATAACTCCATCTCCAGAGCAAGGGACCACTGGATTATCTTTGCTGCCTTTGCCTGCTCTGTGATCCTAACTGTACATGTGCTTAACATTAAACCTCTGATCCAGTAGCTGAACTAGACGTTGTGTTACTTCCCGTGGAACTGCTGTAAGTATCAAACTGTGCCCCATCCCAAGCATAGCTTGGAAGCTCAGTGTACTTTCCACACAGATTAGTTTGGTGGTCATAATAGTGGCTTCATCGTAAGCCTTCCGGATAGTATTTTTTGCTATACAGTCATCTTCTACATTCGCTAGGGTTAGAGGCACAGGACCCCCATGAAAGTGAAAAAAACTTGAATAACTCTAGGCACTCCTAAACCATATTTAACACACACAAAAAATATGATCACCATATTCAACCCACTGTGGGTTCCTTTGAGGCATCAGGGTTCCCTCATAAGGCAGAAGTGGGTGGCTGGTGGGGCATACTGCCATCTCCACTGTTGCCCCACATCATTTTTAATAGAGATTTACTAGCCTCGTTCACAGTTTCTTAGTCTCACAAGGCTTGCAGTCCCTATTAAAAATGGCATAGGGCAGCAGCAGGCTGACAGCAAATAATCCATGAATAATCAAATCTGCAAAAGTGACACCCACAAATGTGGAGGACTCACTGTATTTTGTTTTAATTTAGGTTGTAAACCACCTTTGATCCAATACCAGAGAAGGTGGAAAGAAAGAAAAAGAAAGAAAGAAAGAAAGAAAGAACTGTGTCTGTTAGCTTTGGAGCTCAGTGCAGTTGCCTTAAGTCACACTCTGGTGTTATGCGGATAAATGCTTAATAGCCACATTTATAGATACTCTAAGCAATCCAGGAAAAAAAAGATGTGAATGATTAAGAGCTATTTCCTACAGCATGCTTAAAGGTACCTAAGAGGAAGAGAAAAGAGAAACCCTATAAAAATAGTGTATTGATCTATTTTCCTAACACTGTCAGCCATTATGGTATTCCTAGCATCACATAGACTCAAAAAGAGATGAATACATGAGTGTTTTGCCTATTGAACCAATCACTATGAGAGGAAATTTTTACTTCCTATGGAAAATATCCCACATTTATGTAGAGTCACAGCTGATTTACAAGATCCAAAGAATCTCTTCTTGGTAGAGAAAGAAAGAAAAATTGTGAACATTTTGTAAATCACTTTGTAACAGTCCTGAAGATAAATAAAAGGATGATGAAGCTGAATTATTTTTAGAGCTTTGCCATAAATAGCACACCTTATATTTTCCACCATATGTCAGCTTTTGCTTAAAAAAAGATTAAGAGACATGTAATCTTCCATGATAAATGTATTAGTAGCCTGTATCTATTTAATGGATTATAAAGATTTTCCACAGCACATGTGGCAGAAAGTGATACCTGCCTTAATTAAAAACACTGTTTTCTCTGTAGTATTCCAGCTCTTCCAGTTCAAGATTAGTTATACACAATTTATTTATTTTATTGGATTTAGTGAAATATTTACATCCTGCCCAATTTAACCAATTTAAAACAATTTAAATTTTAAAACAGTTATATGTTCAGCCAATCTGTCTTCCTAATATCAAGGAGATACATGGAAGCCAGGCATTGCACTAATCCCCCCACCCCAAGATGTTGATTATGTTTAATCTTGGGGTATATCAAAATAATAACTTTGTGAGATTTACAGTGAAATCAAGGTAAGGCAGGACTCCACAGGTTGAAATTTACATAGCTTTCAGCACAGCATTCTTCATTTAGACCTTATGACTTATTCTGCCTCTTCTAATTCTTTCTCTCAACCTCTCCTTTTGTGTTTGTGGTCGTCAGCATAGTCCCTCTCACACAGATGTCAGGTGTGCCTGGAGGGACTCAGCAGCAAATACTTCCTCACTGACCCCAGAATTTGCCCCACTTCCCTAATGAATTTTAGCTTTAAGAGGAATGGTATTGAAGAAATGAGAGTCAGCATGGAATAGTGGTTTGAGCATTGAGTTATGACTAGAGACCAAGGTTCAGTTCCCTGCTTGGCCATGGAAACCCATTGGGTGACCTTGGGTGCATCACATGCTCTCAGCCCCAGAAAACTCCATGATAGGTTCACCGTATGATTGCCATAAATTAGAAATGGCTTAAAGGCACACAACAACAGCGACAACAAATTGAACAAATCCAAAGCTGCTGGCTGTCTCACACACACTAAGTGATGAATTGACAAAGGGAATTATTTTCAATTTGGCACATCAGGGCCAAATAACAGATAACAGAGCAGGGCAGATAACAGAGGGGTAATTTCATACTTCATATCTGGCATGGCATAGCCATATTTTAATTTTGCACTTGTATATAACAGCTGCACACAAGATAATATATGGGGCAGTGCTCCATCTCTGTCGCTTCTGCTTTGGAATCTGTCATTTATCTTTGATGAGATACATGTAATCAATTATCTATGTGAATATTTTAGAGGGGAAAATATTTCGCAGAAAAGTATATACAGCATCTTTTTATTCAGAAAATTGTGTCATTCAAAGACAGTATCTTTAAGTAACGCTACTGAATAATATATTTTTGCAAATGTGGTCAATTATATTCTCCTTCCATGTCTTCATATCATGCCATTTCCTGTGTTCCTTTAATTTTTGGAACTACATATGATTAGCATTATGTCTCCATCAGCATCTTGCATAAAGATCAACACAGTGGTTGAACTAAATGCAAACCTGTAATTTAAAGTGATTGAAAATAATTGAATCAATTTAGTATATAATATTTCTCTGGTAAGAAAAACCAGTGAGATAACCAGTGACAGCCAACAAGGTATAGTAATTTGAGTGTGGAACTAGAACACTGGAGGACCAGGGTTCGAATCCCCACTCAGCCATGGAAACACACTTGGGTGAGTCAAACTCTCTCAGCCTCAGATGAAGGCAAAGGCAAATCCCCTGTGAACTGATCTTGCCAAAGCAAACAAACAAAATATGTAAGAGGTTCACTTTTGGGTTGCCGTAAGTCAGAATTAACTTGAAAGCACACAACAACAAAAAGTAGTCAGTATAGATAAATGAATTCTACCAAAGTAGGATGGTCTAGTTTTTTTGAGAGCTGGAATGTGACTCTGGAAACCAGAGTTTGAATCCCTGCTCAACCATAGAAACCCATTGAGTGACCTTGGCTCACGCTCTCTCAGCCTTAGAGGAGGGCAAAGGCAAACCCTCTCTGAACAAAACTTGCAAAGAAAATCCTGTGATAGGGTTACCATAAGTAAGAAATGACTTGAAGGCACACAACAACAACAAGGATTCATCTATACGCTCACTAATAGTTGTTGGAGTGCGTGGAGCACTCTCTTCCTTCCATCTTACCAGAGACAGAATCACTGTCTCTGTAACACTGGAGACTAATGGGTAAATTCTTAGAAACTAATTAGTACAGCAGTTCCTTAAAGACTGTTGAAGCTTTCTAGGGAATATTATTCATTATTCAGTTATATGGGAGCTTTCTATATCCCTTTTAGTTTTGATTTTGTTTATACAATACTGAATGTGGAACGGTTAAAAGCGTATGAAAGAACCCACACAATGGAGTATCGTACCTTTTAAGTACATTTGAGAACATCAGGCAGATTGTGTGGAAATACTGCTTTAAGATGAGCTTTAAAGAGAGAGCAGTTCTGCCCAACAGTGGAAGTGTCTGCCTAAAAGCCTCATAAAAGAAGATTACTTCACCTATAGCACTAACCTCCTTGGTGTTTTACATTATCCTTCTGATAGCAAGGTCAGATGGTAACTGCTGTTGGGACTGTGGACAAAACAAAGTCACCGTGAAAAAAGAAAAATGTGTTTAGCTTGCTTGTGTGAACTCAAGGTTTGCAGAAATATAAACAATGGTTGCTAGTAACAAAACTATGAGAGCATCTCCTATCTAAAGCTAAAACCATGCCCTTGAATACTTTGAACCTCAAAGTCAAGGTACTTTGTTATCAAAAAAGGGAACAGGACTAGGAACACACATTCATTTCCAGATGAAAAGAAAAATTATTTGTCTTCATATTCCTCTACAGTCCAGTCTTATGCAGAGTTAAGCACACTTAAACCCACTGAAACGTAAGCATATACTTTAATATATATTAATGATATTCTGATCTGTGTTCTTCTTGATGTAAAAACCTTAAATTAATGTCTAATTTGATGAATTTTCCACAAACTAATGTTTTTCACAATAGGTAATCACAAAAAACAGCATTGGCATTTAATATGTACTGTCCTATATTCTGTTTGCTGGAAGTTGTATTTTTGTTTTCTTCTAATTGTCTGTCTGTCTGTCTGTTTGCCTTCCTGCCTTCCTGCCTTCCTTCCTTCTTCATTCATTTCAGTGATTGAATACCAAGCCATACCTAGGTATGGTCCAGCAAGCCCATTCAAAGGACATTTAAGTACTAAGAGTAATGGTAGGTAATTTACTTGATCTGGTAAATAAGCTGATTTATCAAAAGTAGCTTTACATAAAATGTTTATTGGGTTGTCCATTTAAAAATAATTTCTATTTAAGCATTGTGATAAGACATCAGTTTGAGATTTTAATAACAATCAATTGGCTAAACCTTTTTTGGCTGACCTGTAAACTTATCTAAAATAAAATATCATTATTCCACATAAGAATGTCAGCTAAGTAGAATGTTTAAGTCCTTTTGCTTTCTTGTTTTTACTTATTTAAAGAGTACCTCTCTATGTAAAAAGATAGTTGCTGAAGCTTGACTATACTTTAAACACGCTTTTCTTAAATGAATGGTTTAGTTCAAGAGTTGTACTTAAATTGTATACCACAGTGCCTCCAGTACTACAGAACCTTTCACAAGGGATTGATAATCAGAATTTAAGTATTTGCTTTATGAATAATTAGCTACCTTCCTCTCCAGTTATTTGCATCTTTCCAATCTTGGTGTGAAATCTACTCTCAGGATCCCCAGACCTCAATGCTTAAGCAACTTTACCCCAGAGTAGTCAGCTTGACTTCATAATGGAGCTATTCTGGGGTAGATGTTTTGAGGATCTCATCTCACTTTCATATGCAAAGATATGTTTTGCTGCCATGGCTGTTAAATGGTAAACATTACATATCTCAAACATCACTGTAATGGCTCTATGATCGGTTGCTTTCCTTGTTCATGGGTTGATACCAGAGGAATTGCAGTCTAATGTGAGTGTTCATGTTACTGGGTTGTTTTTTTCCATTCCATATATAAATTTAACCATTAGATGTGTCTTCCAGTGTCATGCCAGTTTTCAGACCAGGAGGAATAAGCAAATCAAGTAATTATTTAAAAAAAAAAAAACAGGAGCAAAATGCCAGAGACAGTAGCCAAAGTGCTAATGGCATTTGAGCAGCTCTACTGTTGGTTTTGTTGATTGTGAAGGAGAGCTGATTATGCACTTGAAATCTGGTATATAGAACTAGAAACTCTCTCATCCCACAAACATAAAGGGCACTGGAGGAAATGTTGCCTAATTTAAGCTAGTTCTGTTTAAACTATACAGAAGAACATTTGTTGAAGAATTTGTCTAATTAAATCTCATTATGTTCAGAGCTGGAAATAGACTTTAAACATGCTGTTAATGCAACTATTAAAACAGGAATCTTTCCTTAGGTGAGACTTATATTTATGGCTTTTATGTGAGGCATCATTTGACTTCCTTTCAAGATGATTTTCCCAGCCCATCTGAGACTTACAGGACATCCTCCTCTTATAAATGTCTACCTCTGCCATTTTTGATCAAAGTGAAGACCTTATTTTTTAATTAGATTTGATTTTAAGTATTTTTTATCATATTTGTACTAGAGATGTAATTACATAAAAAACTGGGTGGGTATACCCCAATAACAGATATATCTCACCCTCCCCCCACTTCCATATTTATATTCTCCAGTTGAATCTTCTTTGTTTCCATTTACCAAAAAGAATCACAGTTACATTTCCATTTACAGAAAAGAAAAAAAAATTACATTATTTCTTTCTTTGGTTTCACATAGATTCATATTTTTACCCAATCCAAAACTCTTTTCCATTCCCTTTCAAAGTTCTGGATAGGTTTATTTTTCAATGAAAGTGCTAACTTTTCTGTCTCTACCATATCCAGAACTTTTAATTTCCACTCTCCTAAGTCAATGTCTTTCTTTTCTTTCCAGTATTGTGCATATGTCAACCTTGCAGCTGTTATCAAATATGAGAGTATCTTCTGATGACTTCTTATTTTCCTTTGTTGTCCTAACATATTTAACAAATAAAATTCCGGTATCATTTCAAAATTGATTTTACAAATTCTTTGAATTTCATCATGTATCCGCTTCCAGAACTTTCTTGCCCTTCTACAAGTTCACCAGATATGAAAAAAAGATATGTGTTTGAATTTGGAAAGCAAGACAGAGCCGTTTTCAGCCATTAATAAGATGAATGTTCTTGGCTTTACCAGTTCTTGTTGCCAACCTTCAGACACTCACCCCACTTACTTATGAAACTGATTTGATACTAAAATAATATTGAAAATTGAAGATAGAACTCAGTATTTATTTTGAATTCCTTGAGCACAGTCATCCAGGAATGTGTCCTTGTGTGTCAACCCTGTGGAAGGAAATAGTATTGTGCAAAAAGCATTTCTGTTAGTTGTTCATAATTTTTACTGATTCTGAAAGGACTTGTAAAGATATCTTCCAGGTGAATTTTGATCTTTGAGATATTTTTATTATGCCTCATCTACCTCTCAACTCCCTGCTTTGAAATTTGCACTTGCTTCTGCAGTGGTAGGTGGCACCTTGTAGTAATAATCGTATGTGCTTTAATTTTATAGCTTTCTGCATTGATTCCTCCTCTCGCAGACTAAGTAACCAGTACCTGATCAGGGATCACATGGCTGTCCATTACAATAAAATCCTTTCTGCCAAAGGTAAAAATCTGCATATTTGAAATCTGTACAAACGTTTCTAGCGGTTTTTATTTTTGGAATATCAGCATCCTGTAGTGTGGTGGTTAAAATGTCAGTCTAAGACCAGGGAGATTTGTTCTAAATTAGCTCTCATAGGTTGATTTCAGATAAGTTACTGTCTCTTAGCCTGTTTAAATTGCATTTTCCCCTTTCATCTCACCTTCTACTTGTATGGAATGCTTATTCAGGAATGTATGTTTTTTCTTTAATCAGGATTTAAAAATAATGCTGACATTTAAAAGCTGGCATTTTAGAATTGATAGGAGAAATACCTTGCCTTGCCAGCATTCTATTGAATATTTGTAATGCTAAATTAAATGAGAAGGTCTAGCATTTGTGCATTTTGAAGAGACACTATTTTTTTCCTGAAACTTATAGCAAAACTAAAAATACCAGACTGAATACAGCCAATGCCAATATTTCACTCTGAATATTTTATATAGTTAAGCTGTGTCATGTGCTGTTTCTTTGGATCACTGAGCAGATACTCATTCTCCAAAGATGGTACTGTATTCTAATTAATATTTGGCACTAGTGTATCAGCATTGATTGTTCTGTGTGTATGTGTGTGTGTTTTACCTTGTCTTGCCTTAACTTGCCCCTGTTTTCATCCTTTGTGTATTGACAATGTGCAGTTTTTATTTTTTGAACATTTTCCTCATCCCTTACAAAAAGATGCCAGATGCCCAAGTAGGAACAAAATGAAAAAAAGCAGCACTGTCCTATATATGTCTAGTCCAAAATAAAACAAAATAAAATTGTTCCATTGAGATCAGTGGACCTTTCCTCTGATTTAATTTGATGTAGAATTACTACCTAAGGCTTATAGCAATTTAAGCTGCATAGTCACTATATAGAATTCTGGTTTTAAAAATCTTAAATTTCAAATTCTGTGTGTTGCAAAGTCAGCCTCCATATTTGATCAGTATTCTATTTGAAGATGTACATTCCTCTTACCTAGAAAAATTCATTTTCAAATACACCATTTAAAGAGGTTTCTTTAAGGTTTGCATCCATTTGGCAATTAGCATTTTAGTATTTTTTTTATCAAATTAAGTGTAAGCTTCTGATCCTACAGCTGTCAGTATTAGTCTCTTTCACACAATACAATTGTGTACTTTGCTGCAAATTTAACTGCCATCCCTGCATGCTATGGTATTTTAGGATTTGTAGTTTGGTGCAGAGCTTGTTGTGTGTCCATAACTTGGAGAAGCTAACTTTTCAGACCACATCTTCAGATATGCATCTTCCTGCCGTTGTGGTCTTTGGTTGATATGTAACCAGGATGGAAGAATTTTTTCCAATGAAGAACCATTGGCTTACAGAAGGGATGGGCAACTGGGATGGCTCCAGAGGCCACACAGATTGCCAGAAGTACCAAACAACTGGAGGGAAGGGGAAACAGTAGTGACCAGATGTCAACTTTGGTTTTGGAAAGAAGGTATTTTTATGTTAAACTGGGAGGTGGGTTGCATCCTATTTGTGAACATTTTCAGGACAGATAATTTATACTTTTTGCTCAGAAAAGTATGGTCCATCAAGTCTGTAGAGGTTAAGAGTTGCAAAACCAACCTTGAGTGTTGTGTGTTTTGCTCATCTCCAGCCTACTGGAAAAGTCGTTTGAGGCTGCAGGTGATGGTGGGAAGATAGGAGGTCAGAGGTGGGCTTTAGGACAGTCCAGAGAGGAAGTCAGAGGCAGGCCTGATCACAATCTGAAGAGGAAGAAGAGATCTGCAGTGTCCAGGGAGATAGATTGTATTGAGAACAGCATGAAATTAGACTGAGGTGGTCTAAAACAGTCTCCACAGGAAGCCCCTGCCTTTTGACGTCCTATTATGTGATTACTTGCTCTTTTGATGCTTCCAGATTAAGGACAAGTTCCATTCATACAACAAGGGTTCTGCTTTTTCATTAGCTCTTCTTGCTTGTGGAGGCTCACTTGGAACTGCTTGCATGTGCGTGCTGCTTGCAAAGCAAGCTGAGCGGGGGCAGGGCACTCAGCTGGCCTAGACTTTGCAAGCAGCGCATGCACAGTCAGTACCAAATGAGCCTCTATAAGTTCTTCATGTTCCCCATGGTACAGTACTTGGGTTCTGCTTTTCAACCAATTCTGTTTTCTGACAGTGCTGTGGTCCTTAACCTATCAGATAAGTGGGGGAAGCCTGTAATGGCATTGTATGAGGCAGTTGTGGGAAGGGAGGACCCAAATGGCAGATGGTCATGAATACGCCTGATGGAGAGTGGCCTTTGTGTTATCCGTTCTTCTTTTTTTGAAGGCCATTCTGACAGTTGATGAACCAAATGGCAGTTGGCCTTAGTTGAGCTGACAGAATCAGACTTTACTGTCTGATCTTTGCTTCTAAAGGAACCAAGCAGAACAAATGCTGATGGAGGCAGTTCTGGTAGAAAAGGAATCAGATGGCAGTTTGTCCCAGCTGACTTTCTTAACTATGATGATATGTACTTTTTAACTGTTCTGCAAATCCATTTTCTATCCCCCTCCCCCAGCAACACTGTACCCAATGGAATTTTACCTTTCCCCCAGGGCAGGAGATGAGGAGGGAAATTTAAATTCTAAATAAGCAACCTCAATCCAGCAGAGTTAGGTACTTTTTTTTATCTTGTTATTTACTTGGTGCAATAGTTTCTGTGAAGCGCCATTTATATTGATACTATAGAAAAAATTTTTACTGTTATTGTCATTATTTCTCAGATTATGGCACTGGCCAGACTAAAACATTCTAAACTTCTCCATCATGACTGTATTATGTGTTGTCAGACCAGGCTCTGAGCGTGAAATTGGGGAAAGGGGATCTTAAGTACACCAAATTCTTTGCTAAGTTGTAGTTATTTTAACTACTAGTTGGTTCATGCAACTCCATCATAATCTTCTTTTAAAATCAAAGATTTTAAAATTCCAACCTCCATTGTATTAATATCTGTTGATTTCTGTAGAGCACTGTCCTGAAAGGTGGTTTGGAAGTCATAAACAAACACAGCTATAGGTGCCAGATTTGTCTAATTATGACTCTGATCTGCATTGTAGTGTCTCACTTGGTAAACAAACTATAGAAGTGCCTCATCCTTTCAGATAGTGCTGCTTCATAGGATTAACTGTTACTGGAAACTAGAGGCTTTGTGTGTAGCAAAGTTCATTATTAGAATATATTGATGTGGTAATTCTGATCTTCTTTTTTATGTGTCACTGGCCTTGTTATCTGCAGCTAGTTTTTATGCAGGAATGGTCATGTCCTGTATTGGTTATTGCCTCAAAACAGGAGAAACGTCTTTCATTAAGCTTAAGCTTAAGTGTGTTTGTATGTAGAAACAAACAGATCTAGTTACAGAGGACACATCTCTGTAACAGAGTTACGTTTTCCATAGATACAGTGTACCACCATCATCACCATCATTTAGTTATTTATATAGCACCAGTTTACATGTAAAAGAACAATAAAACACTTTCCTGTCTTAGGCTTACAATCTAATTAAGGCATGACACAAAAGGAAAAGGGAATGGCAGTGTGGGAAGGGATTAAGTCCAGCAGATGTTGCCTCTGCTTCTGGGCCTAGGCATGATGGAGTTGTGACTGCCTCTTCTTTTCTCTCTCCAAGGCCAGAGCAGTAGCAGTTGGGATGGAGGGAGAGTCTTTCATATGCTTAGAAGGGAACTTTTGTAAGTGCATGCTTACAAGGGACCTTTATTGAGCTTCTTGGCTCTTGTAAGGGCTAATTGTGAGTCCTTTTTAAGTGTCTGACTGAATCAGTTGAAACAAGTGGGCTGATTAAAAGAGTAACATATTTAATACCATTGACAGGCTGTTTATTTGTTAGCTTCTTTGGTGGCTATTGCAAGCTGTCAAGAAAGTGTTAATTCACTCACTTTAATTGTTTTGTTTTCAGCTGCTGTAGACTGTTCAGTGCCGAAAAGCAGATTAAACAGCATAAAATGTAAGTATTTCCTTTAAAGTGTTCATCTCTAAAAACTTTTGTGCCATGAATTGTTAGTAGTGAATGCCTTGCATTTTATTTTTCTAGACTACATGCAGAAAAAGGCTAGATCCTTTCTGGCCATGGAGACTGTACACCAAAAAAACTCCCTTTTTTCAGTGTTTTAAAACATACATTATAGCTCCTTTGATTCTATTTTTCAAATTGCCTCTGCTTTGCTTCTAATCCTATAGCTTGGTGGAGACAGAGAGCTGTCAGTTTTAAACCCTGGCCTACAAAACAGGGTGAGTCATGTGCAAATCCTTCACAGACCAGTTTGCCCAATCCTGGGAAAAATATGCTTTGGACATGGTGTAGGGGTTTGAATGCTGGGTTACAACTCTGGAGACCAGGGTTCAGTTTCCCACTCAACCGTGGAAACCCACTGAGTGAGCCTGGCCACATCACACATTCTCATCCCCAGAAGACCCTCTGAGAGGTTCACTTTAGGGTCGCCATTAAGTCTGAAAAGACTTGAAGGCACACAACAACAAAAAAGTAGAACCCTTCTTAGTCGATTATTTATTAGTTTGATACAATAGCTCAGATTCAACAACACAGAATCACCCTCTTAAAGGGCTGAAGTAGGAAAGGAAATAGTATTGCAGGGAATCGCCTCATTCACGTGTTTGGTTTTTACAGGTTTGTTTTGTGAGACTCGGCAGGGATGATGGAGAACATAGGGAACAAAATTAAGCCTAAAGGGTCTCAAAGGGGACAAGAAAGAAATTGGTAGCCTTGTTTTTTGATATATGAGCTTTTTTGCATTTGAATGATACAGTCTGATGAGGAGAGAGAGGTGTGCTTAACTTCTTACTATCACAATTCAGCTGAGATTAACACAGTTCTTACAGCCTTCTTCTAAGGAAAAAAGACATTCTCCAATTATCTGTAACAGGGAAAAACAGGGCCAACTGTCCACACCCCTAGTCTTGCTTCTCTGGTTGGTCCTCCCTGATGTCTGCACATTTTTTGAGTGTAAGAAGTGGATCCTTGCATGGTGAGAACTTCCAGGATAAACCCCCCATTTCCATAAATAGGATCTGAGGGGCACACCATTGTTGACAACAGGAGGGCCTAACTGACCCAAAATTCAGGAACAATGGTCAGCAAATAGCTCTAGGCATTTGATATCCCATCACTTGTGCTGACACCAAAAATATGGAAAAAGTAACAGTGGCCATGTTACATAAGTAAAATGGAAGAATCCTTATTAGAATAACATCTGTATTAGGCCTACCAGAATGTCATGGAGCAAAACAGAAGCTTCCAAGTTCTACAGAACCATTTATGAGGTTAGAAGATAAAGAAAGCAAAATGGGAACTAGCAAATCCTAGTTAATGTTGCTGTTTACCTGTCTGGTATTTCAAATGCTGAGAGAAAGACAGGACATGAATCAAATTAAAAAAATCTACATCCAGTTACATTTTTAAGATGGAATATGGGAGATATCCAAATTGGCAATTAAGTGTTGGGCTAGCATGGGCTAGTGGTTTGAGTATTGGAACTAGGACTCTGTGAGACCAGGATTCTAATTTGCCACTGGGTGACTGTGACCAAGTCGTACTCTCTCAGCCTTAGAAGAAGGCATTGGCAAATATCCTCTGAATAAATGTTACAAGATTTTCTTTGATGGGGTTACCACAAGTCAATAGTTGACTTGAAGGCACATAACAACAACAAGTATTGTGGTGGTTGGAAGTGTACTCAACATCTTGATCCCCCAGTTTTGAAAATATAAAACATATTTTGAAAATATAAACTTGGGGGCAAAGGAAATGTTTTCTCCCTTCTCTCTCTTTCAGTAGTATTCATTTGTTGAGAACTGGGCATTAACGCAGTGCTGGACTTCAGCTGACAGAACAATGCATTCCAGGAGTAAGGTGAGGGGTAATCTCCCCTCCCCACTCCATTCTCCTCATGTGTCCCGAAAAATGGTCCTATTAACCTCTGGAGCCATTTGTGGGTGACAGGGAGGGCAGTGCACCAGAGGAGGGGAGGGAAAGAATTGTGAGTTTTACCCATATACTGAAACCTCTGCCTTAGTCTGCCATCTGAGACAATCTATTAGTGACTGTGAAGTACAGAGGAAGGGAGACAATTGCGAAGTATTCACTAGCTGGTGAAATTAGTGATTTCCATTTTCTTAAGGACAGAACTGCTGGGAAAATTTCATGTATTTTCCCCTTTCTTAACAGAAGTGTTTCCTCAATTTAAAGTCAGCTGCTTTATAACAATTGTGGAAAATAAATAACCCTGGAAGCTCCCGGCTAAGCTGCCTAAAGGTGGTAGAAGAGATAAGGCAAGGTGCCAAGCCAACTTACATACTACAGAGAAAAGTGAAATCCCTTCCTGGTGGCTAGTTAATTTAACTCAGAGGAAAACTTTCTCCAAATCCCAAATAAGGCAACAGGTCAGACTCTGAGGGTGAACAAATCCCATCCAGATGACCTCACTGTAATTAAAATAGTCCATACTGAAATGGAATATGTTGAATGTTTTAAACTCTCTCTCTTAATATCCACTGCTACTCTTTGATGGGAAACCTACCATCTTGCCTGTTTTGCCTGTTCCATTCATTCATTCGTTTACTGAACTTACAGCCAGTGTCTCGTAGATGTCAGTGTAAATGCTGTTTGATCTGAAATAGTCCTTACATACAATGTCTGTGTGTTTCTAACATTTCAGGTGATAGCATAATAGAGGAGTGTACTTTAAAAAGACGTTCTTTTAATCATTTGAACGATGCTTAGCTTGCTGAATGCCAAAGTCTTTTAGACAGAGAAACTTTACAAATTAAAATGGATATTACTCCTGTAATTTTACTGTATCTGTTTTCAAGATGCAGACCTATTATTTTCTGTAGTAATTTCTGTGCCTTCATCATCAGTTGTTGATATGTGCATGCAGAATCTTCATGTGTTGTATGATAGTTTAATTAGAGAAGACTTCTTCAGGCAGGGAAAACAGTGTTTCAGTAAGCATGCAGATCTGCATTGACTTTGTTGATGGGTTCTTCTGTCTTCAGGTGATTAAAATTTTGCTGTGGGGTGCAAAATCATCTCGGCCCTGAAGGCCACTTCCCCTTTACAAAACAGCAAATGTATGTTTTCAACACAGAAAGAGACTCTCAACTAATAGTAATTACATGATGCATGTACTGCTATCATATACATACAGTGGGCCTTCCTCTTGCGTGACCTCTACACACACAAATGCAAGGTTACATGAAGCGTTGTGGCCCATTATAGTCAATAGATGACATGGGCACACACTTGCAGTGGCATAGGTGCATGGACATTGCATCCATTGACTATAATAGGATGCAGTTCTTTGCATTTTTTGTTTTACGTGGGGGTTCCTGGAATGGAACACTAGTGTATACAGCAGGCACTCTCTATTTGGGAAACATGTTTGTCCGTTACATATATCAGCAGCAGTTATTGTTAGCATTAGTTCTTACCTACCTCTCTGTACGGAATGATGTGGGAAACAACAGATTAAAATATAGCAACAAATAGACAAATAATGCAGCTAAAAACATGAGCACCAATTAAAAATACAGAATCAGTCAAAGAACATTAACATCAGTTAAAAAAAAACATAAAAATCTCATGACTGTTCTTCAAGTTCTTTTGTTGAGGTTGTCTGCCCGTTCCTTACATTTTCAGCTTTCTTCCAGAAAGAGAGCTTTTTTTACAGTATAACTGGTTGAAGATTTCACGAATTTGTATACAGTGGACCCTTGAAATTTGCAGGAGATTGTTTTCAGGACCTCCCATGGAAATTAAAACATGTGGATGATCAAGTCCCTTGTATAAAGGGATGAGAAGGGAACTTGAGTTCTGCCTAAGCATTCCACCCCACCATGAAAGCAGCTACTGCCCCATATGGGACCCCCAGCTTTCCGTCCCCATTCCAAAAAGCAGTCTTCCCTCTCACACTCTTCCTTGTCACCTGATCTCTTCCACCCCACCATGTGCCCTGGAAAAGCAGCCACTGCCACACATGCAAGGCTCAGTTTTCCCTCCCCACCCCCAAAGCCAGTTTTCACCCTCTCAATCTCCCTCAGTACCCAATCTCTTCCAACTCCATGCACCCCACAAAGGCAGCCGCTGTATGTGCAAACCTCAGCTTTCCTTCCCCACCCCAACAACCAGTCTTTCTCCCTGTCCCTCTCTCCCCTGTCCCACCTTAGTGGCTTCTTCATCCTCAGCAGGGAAGCACTTCAGAGCAGCTTCTGCCGTGGTCTTCTTATGAGGCCATTGAGCAAAGTAGGGGAGGGTTGGGGGGGGTGAATATTTGATTTAATGGAATTCAGATGGCTTTTTTTCAGATGTTCTAAGCAAGCAGAATGGGGCTGAGTTGCATAATTTTGTTTTCTGCCACCAACATATCTGGGAGTTGTGCCTCCATCAGCACCACTAAGAAGTGGTCTGCATGTGCTAAATAATGAATACTGGAACAAGACTTTTAAAGCAGCAATTCTTGAGTGCTCAGACAACTTCATATAGCACAGAAGTAGGCAAAAAGTGGGTCATAGGCCTAATAATAATAATAATAATAATAATAATAATAATAATAATAATATTTATTTCTATCCCACCTCTCCACAAGGATCGAGGCGGCGAACAACATAAAATACATTAAATACGTTAAAAGAGATTAAAAACATGCCCAATCCTCACCATCCACCAACCCACCTAAACCAACCCCTTAAAACACACAATTAACAGTCAGTCAGTTGACTGTTAAGAAAACAAGAAGACAATTGATGGGAGGTGATGGAAATGCTAATCTTGGAAGGCCTGTCGGAATATATACACCCCCATGGCACCCCCAGAAGCCCCCCAAATACCAGCATGTGTGCATGGAGCTCCTCTGTGTGAAGAAGGTCCAATGCAATCAAGATTTTCCCTTGGGTAGAGGAACACCATGTGTATCCATGAGAACACATGTGGAACACTTAAGACGTTGTTTGGTGGTAGTAGAGCTAGTTCCCACACAGTCCAGTACCTTCTCACGTCATCATCATCCCACTGTTATCCTAGTTTGAGACTCAAAGCAGTTTGCAATAGTTAAAACAAATGTAATTAAAATTCACATAATACAAAATTTGAAATGAATTAAACCATCCAACAACATCGGCAACAAATAGAAGTCCAGCACCTTATACATGTGCTGTTTCTTTTAAAAATCAGTTAACAAAGACCTGTCAGGATAAACAGTTCTTTACTTGCTTGTGGGGAAATAGGAAGGTGCCAGTTCAGCCCCTCTGAGAAAGTTTCAGAAGCTGGGAGAGCCAGTGAGAAGGCCATTTGTTCTCACCAAATGCACCTGTGAAGGTGGTGGGACAGAGAGAAAGGCCTCTCTAGAAGACCTCAAAACTTGAGTAGCATGTTTGAAATAAAAATTACAACCCTCTCCCCCTCACAGTAAATCTTGAAGTAGTTTGGGTTCCTGATTGTCATAATTCCCAAACCTGAGGCAAGCCTAATGCACCAGTTGCTCTGTGATTTGTGTTTTTATTTTACTTAATTGCTGCTATGATTTCTGTGCCTGCTGCATAATTTACTTAAACTTAATTAAATTAATATTGAAAATATAGGAAAATTGTGTGGTGCCAATTACCACTGTTAGGAATGTTCACTATAGGTGTTTACTTCATAATTACATTTTTGAATAGAAATCTTACAAGCTGTACCTTTTAGTTTTCATGGCACGATCATCCCAAGGCTTATTTTTTTCACTCTACATATCTGTGTAGCTGTGTCCATGTAGGATAACATTTCATGTGTTTCATGAAGTGACCATTAGTCGGCAAAAGGTTCTGAAACAGCAAGGCGACAATCCTCTACTAATTTACTGGGAGCAAGCCACATTTACTGAGAGTGAGCAAATGTGGTATAGTGATTTTAGTGTTGAATTTGGACTGTGGGAGACCAAGGTTTGAATCCTCACTGGGCCACAGAAACACATTGGGTGACCTCAGGAAAGTCACATCCTCTCAGCCTTAGAGGAAGACAATAGCACCCCCCCCCCAACAAGTCCCACCAAGAAAACCCCATTATAAATTCCTCATAGGATCATCATAAGTCAAAAACAGCTTGAAGGCACACACCAGCGAAGCTACCTCCAACTCAGGGGCGCATCGGCGTTCACTGTAGAACTGTAGTATTCCACTTGGAATCTGTTAGTCTTCACAGTGTTACAAAGGCTCTTTGTTGTTTATCCTGCAACATAGGCTTAACACAGCTTAAGACAGGCCAGTCTCTGAAATATGTGTACTGGATCAGTGCTGCCTGAAATGCCAGATTAAATTGGATTTGTAGATCTTATGTTTGTTCAGTTCCTGTTGTGCTGTAATGAATTAGTTTTAATTAATGTCTCATCAATAGACCATAATTTTTGCCTGGTCTTCCATAATGTCACTCAAGATTTAAGACAATAGCAGTAACCAGAATGGAGATGATGCCACATGCCCTTTGCTGATGCCTCTATTCTGTGTATTTCTTTATCCTTCTCTACTTGATTTTGGGATTATATTTGGCTATGACTAACCCAGAGCCAGCATGGTGTAGTGGTTTAAGTGGCCGACTGCAGCCCTGGAGACCGAGGTTCCTTGCTTGGCTGTGGAAACCCACTGGGTGACCTTGGGTGCGCCGTGCACCTCAGCCCCAGAAAACCCCATGATAGTTTTGCCCTAACATCACCAAAAGTCAAAAATAATTTGAAGGAATGCAACAACAACTTCTAACCCAGGTGAAACAAAGCCTTGGATATGTTTTTAAACTCTCTGGGAGAACCTGACTAGGATTGCTGTTATGTGTTTTCAAGTTGTTTCTGTCAGGGTGCGAGGTATGCACCTCAGAACATGTGCAGAGTGCAGAAAGTAGGAAGCAGTGCCGAACCACCGCCAGCTGCTCCAGATGGGAAAAAATAGCCACGCAAGCTCATCGCGTTAAGGCTAAGTGCTGTTTATTCAAACAGAGCACAAGGTAAGCAATAGGGCTTCAGGCAGCATGCCTAAAAGCAAAACAAGAGGTACAAAAACAGCATGGAAGACAGACAAAGAGTATGGCCAGAGGCAGGTCCAAGATGTGGCCAAAGGCAGTTTACAGAGCAAAACCTAAGCCTTTTAAGGGCTTAACCACACCCAGGTATACATCAGGTGATCCAATGCATCCACAGCATATTCTCCCCATGCTGGATGCTATCTTCTGAGGCAGGACCTTGCAAAGCAAGCTAGCCGTAACAAACCTTGCAGCTGGGCTGCCAAGGTCACATTACCTCATCTCTCCATCCACCAGAAAAACCTTCTTGGACACACCACTCTCACATTCTGAATGCCCTGACAGTTTCTGACATGCAGCAACCTTAAGACAAACTCATAGTGGGGTTTTCTCAACAAGGGTTGTTCAGAGATTGTTTGTCATTGCCTTCCTCTGAGAGTGTGACTTGCCCAAGACCATCCAATGGGTTTCCATGGCTGAGTGGGAATTCAAACTCTGGTCTTCCAGAGTCTTAATCTAGCAGATAAACTACACCACAACTGACTGGCTGTCAGTGAAGATTATCAAGGTAAGATCAGAAGTTTCAGGACTTTTTAAACCTATTCAGGCAGATAGGACCCACATCATTATCTAAAAAGGAGGAACAAGCCCTCACTTTTATAAATAGTAAGAAAATAGTAGCTCTTTTGTTCTGTTTTTTGTTCTGTTCTTTTTAAAATAAGTACATTGGGAGGTGGTGAAAGGTTTTTGTTCTTACAGTTGTTGTTTCTTAAGAAACAAACATGTTACTCCAGCTGCAACTGTCTGAACAAAATAAATGTGTTTTTCACGTACAGCATCTTTAGCTTCAGCTGTTCTTTTCCCTGTATTTTAGCCAGTGTGAAAGCAGGCATTCTGCCATACCACAGTGAGAGCATCAAACCTGCTGGTATGGATTATAGAATGACCTGACTGACTTAAAATAGCAGGGAAAATTTGTAACATCTAAGCTGTGAATCACTCTAAGCATTTAGATTGAGACCAGTGGCTGGAGGAATTCTGCCACTGCAGAAAGTGTGACAGAAATGTGACAAAAGCTCTGCCAATGAAACAAGTGTCAGTGCCCGTGTCTGATTCTAGCAGTTGTGAAACCTTTATCAACTTGGCAGTTTTCCCTCAGACTATATTAACAGTGCAGTTTGCACATTGTGATCAGGGAAACTGAGAAATAAAGTTTACATGTAATGTCAAAACACAGTTTGCTATTATTAAAACAATTTATGTACTCACACATTCCTTCCTCCTTTCACTCAGTCCAGTTAATTAGTTACTTACTGGTTTGTATGAAGCCATTTTTTTGTTGTTACATCAGGACCAGCAAACTATGGTGTATGGTTGCCTAGCTAGAAATCTGGATTGTAAAGTAGAATTTGGTCCTGGTTTACAATCTTGGTTTCCATGGCGAAGTGCAAACCATTTTTACTGTATGATAGGGCAGGTCACACTTTCATGCTTGCAGATAAAGGCCTGAGCAGAAAATTCAAACAAATTCAAAATTATAAAATTGTATAAATCAGAAGGGGATTGGATTCGATGACCCTTCGAGTCTGTTCCAGTTCTGTGATATTTTTAATATGCTAAATATGTAAAACACACAGAGTAAGAAGACAGAATCAAGAGTAGAAATATTAGCAATAAAAACAGACAATAATACGATTGTATTCAGATTAGGGTATTCCTATGGGAATTTCTAACAAACACAAAAGTACTATTGCAGAAATTCTTGAGATCACCAGTTCATAGAGAGATCCTGTACAAACTAATCAACATCTGGCATTAGGCAATATATTTTTCTGGGACAGAAAGTAATAGTGTCTAAAAAATTTAAAACAGGGTTCATGATTCAAAGAAAAAAAAATATAATGTAGAAGATATTCTGCCTCAGAGATTCCACAAAGGGGTTGGTGTTAAGTTAGAGGCATCTAGTGATGGCAACCATCAGTAACAATAACTGCCATAGTCTGAAAACGGCTGTGAAGTTTAAGATTAATCACATGGGAGAAACACCAAGTGTACAAAATTGTGGAAACCTTCTTGACTTACAGTTATCCCAAATTAATACAATGGTGAAAAGAGAATTGACTGAAAGAGGAAATATCAATCCCATCTCCAACTTCCTTCCCTTTTTTGAATTCAACTTGTGTAGAATTGTGATGGCTTCACCTAAACTTACAAAAGCAAGTTTCCAATAATTTTTATTCTTTTGCTCAAAGTGATATAAGATCTCTGACTGGAATCGTGTTGTTTTACTTTGAAATCATAGCTATGGCAGTGGGGCAGTGCAGCCACAGTAAAATATTACAGCGGCAGCAGAGGGAAAAGTTGCCAGCAGCAGCAGAGTTAAATGCTGCTAGCTATGGATATCTGTACAAGGCAGGTGATTTTCCAAGCCAGCCTTGCCACAGTATCTTAACTCTGAGGACATTCTTGAAATCTAGGCATTAGGCAGCTAGGAGCTGGCAGCTGTTTCCATGATGACATTCACAATGCCAGTAACAACTTTTCCCTCCTTCCTCCTCTGTTGCTGTTAAAAGTACGATTTCTAATGTAATGGGCCATTACACTAGTGTAGTTTACAGACAGGAATCTGACCTGTGTGTTGTTGATATTTAATAGCAGTTTCTCTTTAACCCTCACCAAATGGTCTCAAATGCAAATCAAATCCAGGATATTCTTTCAAAAACACTACATCCTCTTCAAAAACACTACATCCTCTTATTTTGAGTTACTATATTTTACAATGGTACAGAGATTTTCCTCAGTTTTATTATATATTATTTATTATATTAATGTAGATTATGAGTGAAAGATGAATGTCCGTAATTTTAATGCAGAGTGAATTCTTTGCTTGTACAAGGTCCCATGTCCAGTTAACAAATTCTCAAATAGTATGGCTGTCTTCTGCCTTCTTACTGTCTTCTGCCTTGATGCACTACTGGTCAGAATAGCAGTGGTTTAAGTGGACTAACTTGATATTATCCAGGCATGCATGTTCATATAATGTGAAGTAAGTTTGTGATCATATTGTTTTTCTGTAGCATTATGGTTAATGGGGATCCATATCAGCTGAGTTCAGACTCTGTGCAGTTGTCACACCTGTTTTGGAAATGAAGTTGCAGTAAACATTGAGAATCCTTCTGTTTTAATTGTATTAGTATATAGTTCTTTGGTTGAATTGTTATTATGTAATTGTATTTTATTTGTACATTCTGTTTGGGAACTGAGCTGGAATATGTTTATGAACACTTTAACCCTCATTCTGGCAGATAGAACAGCTTAGTCAAGCTTTGTTTTAAGATTCATACAAAACAAGACCTATAAGGTCAGCATTTTACAGCTTTGTTGCATAATAGTATTGTTTCAATCTTCCTTTAATGTTGCATTTTTTACTATTCCCTATGATTATTTGTGGATGAAATTTATTGTATGTGCAAATCTTAATAGGTAGAAAAACACTTGAAGTAGATTCAGTATGGGTCATACATTGACCCATACCCAAAGAATTATGTCCCATCGGAGTCAACAGAGAACTTTAGTTATGACTCATTTGTTTCAATGGGACTTAACTGTCTTTGGATATTGAGTCATAAATTTAGATATATCACACTGATAACTGGATATAACCAGTTCATCAGTTTCTATACATATTGGCTTTACCTCCATATGGAGTTATATAAAATTAGGAACAGGATGGCGTGGCTTATTATAAATAGACCTACAAGAGATGCATCCTGAATGTATGTGTGTGTGCGCGTGTACGCATGCACGCCTTCAGGCCACCTGTTGACTTATGACAACTACATGAATTTCATAGGGTTTTCTTAGACAAGGAATATTCAGCAGTGCTTTTCCCAGTTCCTACCTCTGAAATATAGCCAGCCATTTAAATTGAAAATGTTTATTATGTCACTCATAATGATGATTCAGAGATCACTTCATGTAAATGTCACAGCCTCATTGGCATCCAAGACGTTGGGTCAGAATGAATGAGTTATCTCCACAGTGTTTGAGAATTTGCACTTATTTTACAGGAAATTCTGCTCATTTTTCAGAAACAGTTGATAATAGCCTTTCATCTTAAGGCTAAAATTACAATTAACAATTCAGTACTGAAAAACATCATATTCTGACCTTTTGGTTACATTTGATTGATTATCTTATGAAGCATGCTGGCTTGTTTCAAAATAATTTGTTGGTTTATATGTTTAATTTGTTAATGTTGCTTGCCCTTAATGAAGTCCTAAAGACAGGATAAATTGCTAAGATTTATCATCTCATTGGGTCACTCTGTACTCTTCAAAACTGGAGTCTAGCTAAAAATAATTTTGAATTTTCTCAGTCCATCTAACACAAAATAGCTCATAATGTAATTACACAAAGAATTATAATAATACTAGTGTTTTAAATTCTGGTTCATTTTCCTCACACTTTCCCAAGTTTCAGATCAGCAACGGAGAGAGAAACTCAAGAAGGAAGTAGAAAGGTGTGAGAAGGAGATGATTTCATCGAGAAATGTGTCCCGATCTAGTTCTAGGGAGAGCAGAAGACCTATGTCAGCCTCTTATAGAAAGGTGGGTGTAATTATCATTATTTTAAATTTAACTTTAGTTCCATTGCTATAAATGAATGTTTCCTTCAAGTTATTTTCATTCTGTTATTGAATATCAACACAGTACATTACTGTGGGAACAAATTGCAGTTATCAAGACTAAGTTTTCCTCATTAATACATGTACTTTCACTTCAAACAAGCCTTCAGGACCAAGTAGAACTTTAGAACATATAACACTACTACTTTTTCAATTTATCTGCATGCTGAAAAAGGATGGAAGAATTTGTCAGTTTGGGGGTGCTCTCAATCTCTCACCAATACAGCCCTCTCACCCCATTCTTGGGTTTGACTTTCACAAATACTATTATTTGGGAGGCACACGTGTGCCCCCCCCCGAGTTCCACATTCCCATGCATTTTGCCCTGGCATGGAGAATGCATCCTGAGGCAGATGCAAGGGAATGGGAGTGAGGGAAGGTGTGTGCCTCCCCCCCCCACCTTGAGCTTCCCCCTCCCATTCCCATGCATTTTGGCCCAGCACAGAGAACACAAAATGCAAGGGAACAGAGGCAGGGAAGGCATACACACACCTCCTTCTCCCCGCCCTGGAGGTCCCCCTTCCCATTCCCTTGCATTTTGTTCTGGTGCAGAGAATGTGCACCAAGGCAAAAGGTGAGAGAATTGGGGAGGGGCAGAAGGGAATGAGAAGGGGGCAGTTATTCATGGTTTTCCCACTTTCATAAGGGTTCTTTAAGTGAAGGGGCCACTGTACTATATTTGTTATGTCGCTCTTTGGCATCTATTTGTGATTTTAACCCTCCTCCACTAGGATGGGACATTTTAGTGCCTCAGTATCACATTATGTTGCAGAGTCCACACAAAACTGGACTGACAATGTAAGCATTAAGCCTGCCACAAAGAACGCCCTAGCAGATCTATCCATTTTTTTCTTGATTGGTTTGGGACTAAAATTTTTCTGCCATTTTTTCAGTGATCCATGATGAAGCAAAATGATGTGCTCTGCTTGTCAGTAGGTTGCCTGTTTTCAGGAAAAAACAAGAAGCGTTTGTTTGTTTTCAGTGTTGATTTGTTTGTGTGCTTTTTAAAAAAATTTATTTTGTTCCACCATATGTTTTCTAACGCTGTATATTTTGGTGGAATATACTTTATTCTACTTAGATGAATACACCTTTTGCATATGGAGCAGAACTGTACTACACAATACATAGGAATTCTTGCTTACATTTACTTATTTTATTTTTATTTTACATCCTATGTTTCACCCAATGTAGGACCCACAACTCACACTATTTTTTAAATCCTAGTGCATAAGAGTTTCAAAAAAAAAAATTCTAAATGAAAATTTTGATTTTTTTAAAAAATTCTAATATAGCATTTTATGCACAGTTTTGCCTAATGTATTCATATACTTCCTTAATACAATGCTGTTTTATATTCCCCTCCCCCACCATTGTACAAATGTTTCCTTCATATATGCATTTTGTAAGGGTGTGGATTTAGGGTTGTTTGTTTTTAGAGTACTGCATTGAAAGTGTGAATATTGAAAGATAATTGCATTCTGACTTGTTTATTCTTTGGGAAGTGCTAAACTGATTGCATTCTCAAAATAAGAACCAAACATAATTCTTCTGTATTCTTCCTACTGCTAAAGAATTAGGCGTCATTTTATTTATTTACATGATAAAATATTCTTCAGTAGGAATGTAACCTCATTTTCCCCACTTGGAATGCTGAGACTACAGTTCCAGTTGGAAGAACACTCATCAGTTCTATCATGCCATTATCTGCCCAAAGGGTTCTTCACTTTCAGCTAGAAGAACATAAAGGCAAAGATTTCAGTGGGCAGCAGACAAAATGGTGTATCTCAGATCTGAACATAAGCTTGCTGGGAGGGGTACTTACCTATCTGAATAATGTCTCCTCAGATGCTTATGGGAGCCCTGGTGTACACAGATAGCCATGAAGATTGTCAGTCTCTTTAGTAGTAGGGAAACTGAATTTGAGTTCCACTTTCCACCTTCCCCCTCCACCTCTGCTGTCTTCCTGAAAGGTGTGTTTCAGCTCAGGAATGTGCATGCAGGACATGTTTGCATATGTTGCTCATACTTCATCTGAGGATATGTGTTCAGACACCAGCATCCATACACACATGGGCATAACTGGATCAGAGTATAGACAACTGCATGACTGTCAGAAAGAACCCACATAGGAAAATTAGACAGAGTGAAAGTAGGGGATACAAATATTGTGATTATGTTCTGGTATATGGCGAGAGCTGCTCGTGAAGGACCATAGCTCAATGGTTGAGCATATGCTTTACATGAAGAATGCCCTAGGAACAATCATTGTCATATTTAATAAAAAGTAAGGGACAGCAGGTTGTAGAAAAGACTTTGGTGACTCCTTCAGTTTCAGTGAGAAATATTTAAGTGCGTATTTATCTCACCTACTGTAATGTTTTGGGTTTTAGTACTTCTTTTTAGGTCCATTATACCCTTATCTTTCCTCTAAAACTCATTATAAAAATTATAAACTCAACCAAAGATTTGTTGTCTAAATTCATAAACTTGTTTTTTTCTTGCCAGACAATTTATATTTAAATGTGCAAAATTTGAAAACTTAATTGCACATATTAAGGGGCTGTCAATGCTAATTTTGTTGATTAGCAATGGATAGAGTTAAGATAGCCAAGAGAAGACACTTTTGTTTTCCAAACAGTTAGAAGAATAATATTATTTTCATAGCAATCAGAGAAAGCTAGACAATGATGAGATTCATTTTCTGTTTAAAATATGCACATGGGTGTATTTGCATTCAGTGGCTGTGTAATGCTGGTCATTAGCTGGTTGATTCTTGCATGACTGTTGGGTAGCTGACAGCTTGAATAATAACATTATTAGATTTACAGAGAACCCTTGTGCTTAAGAATGTTATTCACGACTGGTGATGGTTAAAACTACGGTATACATAGTTGGTTTTCTCTTCTCCCACCTTTTTAGAAGAGAAGTGTTTGGTTGGTTGGTTGGTTGCTTTTTATGAAAAAAGGAGGGCTATCAAATTAAAGATGAGAGGTCCCATCTTTTAGTCACCATTTTCTTCCATCAAGAGGGTTGTCATATCTTTGTAAGCTCCAAGATCCTATATGGCATAGTGTAGAGTAATAGTTCCACAGTTGTAACTATGCTACATCTGTCCTCTCAACACCCCTTGAACTCACTAATTAGCCCTTACAGTCCTCCTGACAACCATACAGTGGCTAGTGAGAGATTGGGGAGAGGGATTGGAGAAGCATCTAGCTATGTCCCTAGAACCAGACACAGAATGATTACATCATCTGCTGAGATCCACTATGGTTCTCTGGAGGTCTCAGCAAATGATGTGAATCATTCTGTGTCGTGCTACAAGGTTGTAACCAGATGCTTTTCCAATCTCCCCCCAGCAGTTGTGGAGGGCTGAGTGGTACAGCAGCTAAACTGTGAGTGTGGAGGGGAAAATTTGGTCATTACAGAGAATGTAGAAGAATACTGTGCTAATTTCCACAGTGACTAAAAAAAAAAAGAGACATATGCATGCATAATATGGACTGATGATTGATTGATTGATTGATTGAATGTATATGCCCTCTTTTCTCCCAAGATGGAACCCAAGGCAGCTTCCAAAAGGCTGAAAAAAATTAAAAGCATAAAAAACAATTGAAACATATCAAATTATAAAACTAACCCCAGATTTATTAAAAAAAAATTGAAAATAAGTAAAAGGTCTCCAGCTCACCCATTAAATGCCTGCTTAAAAAGGAATGTCTTTTTCTGCCTATGAAAAGAAAGCAGGGAAGGGGCCAGCCTACCCTCCCATGTATGCCATTAACAGGATTTCTCCCTATGCTGGTTACAAGGCTTTCCCTGAAAATGACATCATTGTATTGAATATCCCTTAACTCTCCCCTGAAACAGGTAATTGACTCCAGGTTGTGATGTCAATGTGCTTTGCATTTTTCTGTCCCTTCATTGTTGTTGTATACCTTCAAGCCATTTCTGACTTATGGTGACCCTAAGGTGAACCTGTCATGAGGCTTTCTTAGCAAGATTTGTTCAGAGCAGGGATTCGAACCCCAGTCTCCAGAATCATAGTCCAGAGTTCAAACCACTACATCACACTGGCTGGCTGTCCTTTCATTAGCAAGAGCTATATTGGTGCTCACAGGGGACTCTTCTCACACATTTTGACAGTGGTGGACTGCAGCTTTCACATGTGACTCCACTTCAGCCTTTAATGTGTGAGGAATGCTCTTGTGAATAATCCAATATCATTTCATTGCACTAGGGTTGCTGCTATCTCAGAATTTTGTGCCATTTCTTTAGCAGTGCAGATTAATATTAAGATAACTTCTCATTACTGAACACAGTGCATCTCTAGTGTGCAAAACCCTAACCACTGTAGTATATGGAGGAGAGGAGACAGCATATAGACCATCTACTGTCTAAATCCAGCTGCACCAGTACAAACTAAAATGAGAAACAAAATCTTCTCTTTGACATTCTAACTTTGTAAGTGCAGACATTTGTGGGGAGGGCAGGGGCAAGGTGGACTCAGTTATTAGTCTTCAACCTGCTACTGAACAAATGTGATTGAGATCAAGCCATTAAAGCCAAGAATTGTACAGAAGTGTAGAAAGCGGCTTCAAACTTAGCATGAGGCATTCAGAACAGTTTACCTCTCTGAGGGATAGAGGCCATCAGCAAATGTATCATGTAGAGCTCCTACTCATATAATGTACTGTTAAACACAAAGGTGAACTGACACCCTTCTTCCTTTTCTTTCATGTTTAATCTCCTCCAGCTCACTGTTCTCCATTCTTTCCTCCTGCTGTTTGCTGGAGACTGCAGGCAGAAGTTCTGTGCTGCCTCTCTGCTCATTCTTGTTTTGGCTCTTTGCTTGCCTCCTGCAAGCATGGAACCTTAGCAAAGGCAAGTTTTCAGCAGAATTTTAGCAGCTGAAAGGTGTTGTCCCACTTAGGTTCATACCAATGCCAGACAAAAGATGTGTATATTTTCCCAGGACCCTTCATACTTGCTTTAATTAGCTGCTATTTTTTCTTTCTCTTCTGTTTGATATTTTAATGTGTATTACATTCTTATTATTCTTGGAGAGTGTCATTACATTCTAATTTTTAAAAAAATCATCACTGTGAGCCAGCCTGAGCACTTCGTTATAGAGCAGACTATAAAGATAGAAAACACATGAATATGTTCATACTGCAGAGTTGCATAATTGGGAATTTCTTTACCTATTTAGTAGTAGAATATGGAATTGTGGATTTTTTCCCCCTAAATTTCTAAAAAAAAAGAAAAAAGAAAGATCATTTTTTAAATGCTTCTAAGTGAATAAGATAGAGATTACATGCTGGATGGCATTGATCTTCTTTATGGGACCATTAAACATTCTTGGCTGTGGTGAGTCAGTAAAGTAGATGATAGTGAATCTTCATACACAATGAAAAGACTCCAAAAATGCAATAGATTAATCTGTACTGGCTAAGTACCATGTGGTATTAGGAGCAGCCAGTGATGAATGGATGGAAACATCTCATCTTTTAGTCTGTATGTTCATCTCTTAATAACAGATGTTTTCCTGGATAACTCTGACAAAATCAATGTCTGGTCAAATTAGCTCATTCTCAGCATTGACTCGTTCATCTGACTTTCTATTCTTTTCTTTTCTTTTTTTTAACAGAAGTGATATTCATTATCATTTTCATTCATGAAGATGAGCTTGGCATCTCATTACTACCTAATCTTCCTTGCCTCCATGAGTTTGCATTTATTAGTATTGGCATTAGTATTCAATACCGCAGTAGCTTCCAAAATCCTCTGTCAAAAATGGTACAAACCTGGCTAAATGGAGCCCTAGTATTATCTGTTCAGTAACTGGATCCATGTACCTCAACAAATGCTTTTCCTTATAGTCTCATTTGTGAATGAATAAATGGGAAATATTATTTACATTGTGAAAACACACACTGCTTGACTCTTCCCCTTCCATCAATCTAGCATGATGTAATTAAGTGAAATGGATACTTGTATTAAAAGATAAATATACTAAGCATAACTAGCATCAACATATTCTTCTTGTAGGTACCAAACTAGTCATGCAAAAAAACTCATCAATATGTTACTGTTGTTAGCAGCTCTCTTAATTTGTTCCAGATGAGTTTCCCTTCTTCTCAATTACAGCCATATATTACCAGACTTATATGAAAAATAATTAATTCAAGCAGAAAACCACATTAATAATTAGTTAGCATGTTTGACATAATTAGTTTTCTTTTCCAATAAAATGGTAATACATTTTAAAGTTCTGCATTTCACTAACGTCTCTGATAAAAAGTCTTCAAGACTGTTCTGTTTTTGAGAATAAGAAGAATGAACGTAAGTGAACCTTGGGCTCATAAACTCACAGAACCATAAAACTAGAAGTGACTACAGAACTCTAGCCTCTTGCCAGTGTAGAAATCCATTGATAATGTATCCCTGACAAGTGACCATCTAACCCACAAGTGTCAAACACAAGGACCACGGGCCAAATCTGGCCCACCAGGCCATTTCGTGTGGCCCTCACACCTCTCCTGCAGCTGCAGCATTCCTCCTGCCTGACAAGCTGGATCCCCACATTTGCAAGCCCCCAGCTGCTGGTATTCTGAAGAGAGGTCCAGCAGCCAGCACTCACAATCTACTTCTACTTCTGACTGCTCCTCTGTCCAAGTCTTATCATCAGAACATTGCCATGGGTTACCATGGCGACACTCCACACACCTTGCAAGAATTGGACAGAGGAGCAGACAGAAGTAGAAATAAGGTCACGAGTGCTGGCTGCTGGGCCCCTCTTCAGAATACCGGCAGCCGGAGGCCCGCAGTGTGGGGTACGTAGAGCTCACTAGGTACATAGAGGGGCAGAGAGGTGGAAAGAGCCACTGGGGGAAGCAGAAAGAGGCACAGAGAGGGTCTAGGGGGCAAAAAGACATACAAATACAACTGGCCCTTTGAGGGCAAAGGGTAATGCTGATGCGGCCCAAGATGAAATTGAATTTGACACCCCTGATCTAACCTGTTTTCAGTTCTCAAATGAAAGAGTTCATCACCATCCAAGATAGTCTGTTACGCTGTCAAACAGTTCTTAACATCATGAAGTTCTTCCAAACGTTCAGCTAGAATTTGAATCAATTGGTTGGGGTCCTTCCTCTGCAGCAGCAGAAAATTAGCTTGTTTTATCTGTGGTTTGAAAGTTGGCATGTTTCTTTTGTCTATAATCATGGTTAACCACAGTTTTCCCAGATTCAGACTGCAGTTAATCCAAAAGACAAATGAAATTTCCGTTGTACTCTAAATTACTGTAGCCTGGAATCAGACTTTGGACTCTCTATTCTATGTGAATTCTAAGAGCTTCCTAACTGAATTGAAAAAACATTATCGTGCCCTTGACACATTGCAATTCATCAAGTTAAGCAAGTATTACAAAGTTGTCCTGTTTAATAAAACATATCCTATTTGTGCAGATTGCAGTATTTTTCAAGACTAGATCAGGGTGTCTGGGATGAGAGTCAAAGCTAGGAAGCTCTGTGGTTTATTTTGTGCTGTCAGGGTTATTCAATAGCACCTCCACCACTCATTGGGATCTATGTGAAAGATATGGGTGTTTTGTTGAAGGTTAGCTCTTCCATCAGTATCTTTCTTCTGGTTTCATACATCAGTATAGATTTGAAGCCATAGAAAGAATCCCCAAGGAACAGGATGTGTTGCCTTGTTACAGTCCAGAGTTTTCTGTAAATATTAGATGACTTTCTCCATTTCAAAGTCAATCAAAACCTTCAAGAGTGCTGACTTCTTACTTTCATCTGAAACCAACTTTCCTACTGCCTCTCCATTGTGGAGCACTCTGTTCTGCAGGTGGCTGTGTGGAAGTCAACCATGTCAAGGTCAAAGGGCTGAAAAAGAGTAGTTTTTAATCAATTATCTTGCAGGAAATTCCATTATTCTTGCTTTCCAATTTTGTGATTTTGCTGCCACAAAATTGTTATATCATTGGTTTGGGTTTTCTTCAAAAAAAGTCATCATCGATCTATAGTATTTCTGTACTTCTGTCTTTTTTTTTCTGTCTTTCCTTGTATTTTTTTTGTGTGGTGATGGAAGTGGTGGTGATAATAATCTGTGCCGTCAAGTTGTTTCCAACTGATGGTGAAGCTATTGTGGAATTTTCTTTGTTTGGAGGGAGTTTGCCACTGCCTTTCTCTGAAGCTGAAAGAGTGTGACTTGCCGAGGGTCGTTGAGTGGGTTTCCATGGTTGAACAGGATTTGAACTGTGGTCTTAGAGAATCCTAGTCCAGATTCAAACCATTACAGCATGCTAGCTCTTGATGATGATGGTGATGAGCATACTATGATTAGATTTTTAAAGAATGACCATTTCAATCAGATCTTCTGTTTCTCTAAAGATAAACTGGTGTGTTTGCTGTCTGTGCTAAACTGGTCAAACTACAATGTAGAAAGATTAATTTAAAGGAGTACATGAGTATATGAGTACAACATCAAGGGTGCATTAGATCTTTCTTTAAATAATAGTTGAGTAATTTGATTTTGTTATGAAATGTTTTCTCCTCAAATATATATGATGTAACAGTACGATTATTATTGGTGATGGATAAGAGTTGTAACTGCTAGGGGAAGGCTGAAGCCTGAGGGTATTCCAAAATGTAAGCCAGGATGTATGTGAAGAACACACAGTATTTTCTTTTGAGGGTAAAGAAGTAAGGGGTTGTTATCTCAGATTATATCCCTGGAATGATAACCTTTGAATTTCAGTTGTATAATTTATGCCCTAGCTATAAGCAGAAGGTAAGGGAAACAAGAATAATACATTTGTTGGTCTTCTTATCAGCTTACAACAGCTGGCCAGATGCTTCTCTAAAACTCTGTATTTTTCTGCCCTGACTTCTTTATTTAGCTCTGTGAATCCAGAACATTCTGGTTCTTCTGTTTAATGCATCATACAATTGTTATGATTTTTCTCTTATTGTTCTATTATTTCTTGTTATGGATGTAATTTCTAGTGTTTCCAGTAATCCTGAGATACTCTTTTCCTCTTACAAGACTAACATGCATTTGCTCATAAATAATGTATCAGTTTTCCAGTTTATTAATTTTACGAGCCAGCATCTCTGTTTTGGAGGGTGTTGATTTGCTTTATCAGTTACTCCTACATTCAGGAAGGAAAAGTACTTAAGCGTTCCTGTGCCTGGTGAACTGTTTCAGATCAGTTTTGTACATCCCACATCTTAGGATTCTTCAGATATCACTAGCATTCTTATTTAGCACTGTAGGGTTGAAACAAGGAATGTGGAACGTGAGGCAGGACAAAGTTTGCTTTTCCTTTATGCCAATATGCAAAGTAGGTAATAAGTAGCTTGTGTAGCATATATACTAGAAATAAACAGGTTCTGTCAGTGGGGTGAATCAGTAGGAAACTAGGCTTCTTAATTCACCTTTGTATATTTGTAATAAGCAGCAAATGTGTCTCAAAGCACTACAGTTAGGAGTACACATAAAGGTTTAATAATCATCTGTAAATACTCTCTAAGCCAGAGCTTTCCAAACTTTTCATGTTGATGACACACTTTTTAGACATGCATCATTTTGCAACACACAGTAATTCAGTTTTACTGGCAAACTGGAGGTTAAACTAACCCCTTATAAGAGATACAGATACACTGTAGTAACAAAATGTATGGGTACACAACATATCTCGTGAAAACCTTTCATATATTTTTAAAAATACACGATTTATAAATAATAACATACATTTCCAAGATTGTAGGCAACACACCTACACACTTCAGGTGACACACTTATGTGTCGCGGCACACCATTTGGAAAGCCCTGCTCTAAACTATTTAGATTAGATATACAGCAGCTCCTTGACTTTTGCAAGGCTTTGGGATGCAGAACACTCGCAAAAGTAAAAAAAACTTGTAAATAATTACCCCCTGCCTGAGTGAGCACTCCCCCTCCCATTCCCTTGCTTTTTGCCTGAGTGAGTGTGCCTTCGTTCTCTGTACCTGGGCAAAAGCCAAGTGAATGGGAGGAGGCAGTCTCGTGTGAGCCTTTCCCCCTCCATTCACTTTCCTTTTGCTAGGGCACAGAGGAGGAAGGCAAGGCACCCAGGTAAACAGCAAATGAATGGAGGAGGGAGCCCTGGAAGGCCCAGGTGAGCCTTTCCATTGACTTGCCTTTTGCCCAGGCATGGAGAAGGAATGCAGCACATCTGGGAAAAGGGCAAGAGAATGGAGGGAAGGCAAGTATACACTGTGCAAACAATCAAATTTGTGAAGGTCAGACCTGCAGATGTAGAGAGAGGACTGTATGCATGATCATGTGAATGGCCTTAGAATGTGGGTAAGGAATTTGTAAAATATAATACCCAAACGTTTTAATGTTTTGACCTATTGGATATGGAAAGGTATATGGGACCAGCGTGGCTGTTCTAGTTTTCTTCATGTAAAATTAAATTCCCAGGGCCTACATTTATTTTGTTTGATTTAATTTATTACATTTCTTTGCTGCTCAATATGTGAAGCTTCCTGAGCTATTTACAGGGCTATAAAATAATAAAATATAACAACCTAGTAAAATGTATTATGAAAACCTAAACAAATGAAAAAGTATTATATACTAAAATAGGAACACTAAAATCTAAAAAGTATAAGCACTGTTGTTTTTCAGACAGGGACAGAAAATAAGAGAGAATATAAGAAGTCTTCACTGGTATTAGAAAGACTACAACATAGGTGCCAAGCAAGCATCTCTAATTAATGCCACTCTTTCCCTAGTAGCCGTAACTGAGATGCCACTCTTTCCCTAGTGGTCTCCAGACATAACTAGTTTGAGAGAAACAAAGGCTTCTGAGGATGGTCAGGGTCTAGGAAGGTATTCATCACATTTTTAGGTACCAACACTTCGTGGGAGCAAAACGTATTCCAAATTCTTAAGGCTTGTTATGTGCTTTCCAGTCAACTCTGACTTATGAAATCACTATCATAGAGTTTTCATAGCAAGATTTGTTCAGATGAGGCTTGCTATTGCTTTCCTCTTAGGGTGAGAGTATGTGACTTGCCCAAGGTCATAGCTGAGCAGGGATTTGAACCCTGCTCTTCCAGAGTCCTAGTCTAACATTCAAACTGTTACGCCATGCTGGCTCCGTGTTATGGTTAGGTTTCAGTTGTTTAGACATCTGGAAACAAGATGTCTTAGACTATACAGCCTGGCTATTTTAAGAAAAATGAGAAGATGAAAAATATACTAGCAAAAAACTCTACCAAGCTTTTATAGTTGATAGGGGTTGAAGAAAAGATTGAAGAGTTTGTTATTTATTTTTGATATCCTTATTAGAGCTGGAGAGTAAAACATTCCAGTTGTACCTCTTTTCGAAGTAATGAACTGCAGCTGTGCATCTTTTTTGCGTTCTAGCAATGACTGTCATTACAGTATTTGCTAACAAGCATGTCTGTCGCTCTTGTCATAAGTTAGTGGTTCAGTGCATAATTGTGCTGGAGTTGTGAAATTAACTCGCCTCACATGGAACACCACCAAAGAATGGTTCATTTCCACCCCAATAACTGTGCTAATGCTCTTCCCTCAACATTGGCATATAAATTTGAGATGATTCTCACTAGAGCAAGCAATTTGTTCAGTGAATAGGGGAAATCATTATTATGGCAGATAAAATGTTACGTGAGAAAAATATGTAAGTGTCTATTTTGTGCAGAAGGTTTTTTTTATCACTTTAAAAATTAAAGAATTACAAGTGATTGGAAAAGAAATTCCAACAGATCAGAAAAGATATGTCTCTGACTTGACATTATGTACATATATACTGTTCTCAATGGGATATAGTGATACAGTGTTGGCGCATGGATTAATGGCTCAATCTAAGCACCCTGTCATTGGCAGCCTGCCCAGATGGTATCATATTAAGTCACATGATGATGATAATCATTGTTATCATGAATTCAGAGTCTTAACTCACATTTCTTTATAATATGCTTATGACAAGAAAGATTAGGTACACAGCAATACCAAGCCAATGAGATGTGTATCCAACCTGTAAAAAAGGGGAAGGCTAAAATGGCATCTAGCTGAAAAGAAAAACTAAGAGTAATAAAATCTGTGCCTCAGGAAAGCTGGATCATACAATAGATCAAAAGCCTGTGAAATGTGAAATTCTCTAGCTTATGGCAGAAGGCCCGCAGTGCAGAGGCTACCCTGACTCTAACTTTAGTTAGGGACCCTGGAACTGTTCAGCATGCCCATATTTTGAGCAAAATATTTATTGACACACTTAACATTCCAACAAATAATTGATTGAAACGTGTGTCGATTAGACAAATAATATATATTCTTCCTTAATTTTTCTACATACTTTCTTCTCTTTCTTAAACAGGGAATTTTAATTAAATGAAGCAGCAGTAGCCTTACCACAGAACTTTGTTGTTTTGTCCCCCCCGCCCCACAGGACTCATTGGAAGTGGAGGGAAATAAGCCATTGCCATCGCGTACACCAGGTGAAGAGAGATGTGTGGCAGGTTCCTTGTCACATCTGGAAAAGCAAGTGACAGTCCCTCCAAGTAGTGGAAAATCTTCTGGAAAAGCTGCTCAGAAAGCCTCCAATGTTTCAGTCTTAAGTTCAAGCACCAGTACCTCAAGTCTGCAAAGACTGCACTCCAAAATTTCTTGGAGCACTTCTTCAGATATTGTCACAAACAGACATTCCCAGAAAGCACACAACCCTGAATCCAAAGCAAGCAGTGGGGATCTACTTGATAGGCACCCTCAATGTTTCACTAATGGCCAACAGCCGTTCACACCGCGCACTTTAAAATCGGATGCTAAGTCCTTCCTCTCACAGTACAGATATTATATGCCAGCTAGACGGAAATTACAGGATCTTCCCAAGCAACAAGTGGAAGCAGAAACACAGACCGACATAAGCAGGTATAGAAGCTTCTTAAACTGATTGTTTTCAGTCTGAGTTATCTTTGCATGCAGACATGAAAATTCAAAGGTTTTTTCCCCTCTGGACAAAACTGCTACAGCATATTTTTCCATTTTTAAATGTCTGTCTGTCTGTCTGTCTGTCTGTCTGTCTGTCTATTTTGGTAGTTCAGGCAATTATTTTTTGCAAAAATGTCATCTATGCAAAAAAAAAAAAATTATTGTATTATGTTCAGAATTTTGCCCAGAAACATTGCATTGTATATGGCCTAGGAAGTACAACACGCAGAGCAGAACACAGAGCCTGCCAATACAGTTGTCCTTGGCTGCTGCTTTCTGGGAGTTCAAGTCTGCTTAAAAGGTCAAGTGTATGATCCTGTGGCCATTTTGTGGCTGCAGGAGGGTGCAGGGCATCTGGGCAGAATCCATGTGCTCTTCTACAACTGGGAGCAAACACCAGTCTCCTCTTCACTGATCTCTTATTAAGTATACTGGAGATCTGGAAGGGAAATGGGTGCTGTTTTCTCCTTTGCTTCTGCCAGATGCTCCCAAGACACTCCATGCCTCCCAATGGCCATCTTACTTCTCCCAGCCACTAAGAGACTATGAGAGCATGCAGCTTCCCTTTTCAGCAAGCTTGGAGGCTGAGGGAGCCACTGGATATTTTTTGTGCAGTGAATGTGAAAAGATAGGTGCTTATATATGTCAAAAACAAGATTCAGCTTTCTTGTTGAAAAAAATATGAAAACAAAACAATGAAAACAAAGGACTGCTCTTGGGCCATTTCCGCACAGGGCGAGGGAATCGCCCCATGATGCTACTCACCAGACTTTTGGGCTCCCCGGTCCGGTCCACGCTGCTCCGGAGCAGTGTGTGGCCACCGCTCCACATTGCTCCGGGGACAAAAATGGCAGCTTCCGGTTGGTCGAGGCTCTCGACCAACCGCTGAAGCTCGCCAGCCTAAAGCCCGCCCCTGGCAGATTGCAGGCTCGCACCAATGCGAGCCTGCGAATCTGCATAAGGAAGCAGGCTCGCAGTGGTGCGCTCCGTGCTTTTGAAAGACCTGTTTTTAGCGGTCTTTCAAAAGCACGCTGGATGACCACTTGGGGTCATTCCAGAGCGGGCTGGGGTGCGGATCTAAGTTAAGTAGGTCCAACCCAGTCCGCTCCCAGGTGCAGACGTCCTCCCTGGAGGAAGCTCTGCAACATTTTAAAAACCCCGTGTGGAAATGGCCTTTGTGTTGTATCTCAAATATAGATATCTTGTACAACAGACAGTTTTTTAATTGGTTATCTTAAAGTGTTGAGGCATCTTTTCTTGTCAAAGATGAGGAAATTTGTGAATATTCTTTACATCCCTACTTTGGTCGTAACATGAACTTTCTGATAGTGCTCATTGCATCTAACTGTGGCATGAGGCGGGAAGCACACTGCTCCCACAATATAATTTTTTTCACTTATGTGCACATCTGTCCTCATATTCAGTGAACACCCATAATCTTTCACTTTTTTACAGTGGAACAGTTTCATGGGATGTAAATCCTTGAAAGGATCCTAGGAATGGGTCCTACTTTACAATGCAAATACAGGCATAGCTCAGTTAACAAAGCCTCTGACAAAGAAGCTCCTTCTTATAAAGTCTTTTCCTGCCCACCCAGCTCCTCCTGTTTTCTTCCTTGGCCTTGGTTTGTTGTAAGTTTTTGTTAACAGCATTTGGAGGGTGATGGAGTACTAGAAAACACAGACTTTCAGTTGCTGGGTTGCAGCATCATGTCTACAGTAAAGAGTGGAATAAAACATGAGCTGAGAAAAAACAAAAATTTTCTCAGCCAGTTCTACTCAAGCTGTATGTATCTGTCTACAAAAGGCAAAGTAAATAGCAGTTGCCTCTGAAATCTCTTACTGAGCATACACAAAAAACAAAACAAAGAAAAAGGGGGAAAAGATTAGCTTGCCTCACCAATTACCCTCAGCAAGTTTAAAAAGCATGGATCTATAAATATGGCCACCAAAATGAAAATTGTAAGAAAAAGTAGAAGCTCATGAAATTAAAAATATTATCCCTGTATACATTTTGGAAGATGTCTTCAAGTCATCACTAGAAAATTCAAAATGTTTCTGTTTACTTGTGCAAGGTTTACTGACCTGGTCTTATCATTTCACATGTGCATAGTGTTAGTTTTGAATAAAAACTCTGGTGAAACATACTGAACTCTCTCCTTCTCTGGTAGAGTGGGAACCTGTCCCTATTCTTTCTACATTACCTCTGTCTCTCGTACCAAATTTTCTGTTAAAGAAGTAATATCCAGGAACACATATACTTTGTTAACTGAGGTAAACCTGTACAAAAGTAATGAGGTGAAAATCAGGTTGTCTGGTTAGTGTTGCCCTGTTTTTTATTGCTGCTTAGATATACACATCATTAGAGTGCAGAAAGCATCCCATTGCCCAACCGTGCATACTTATTTCTGTCTTTTCCATTTGAACTAGGCTTACCTTTTTTATTTGGAATATTAAAGGACTTAATCATGTTAGTCTGTTTTAACATAAAAAGATACGAAGTAATTCAGTAGCACCTTTGGGACTAACAGGAAAAAAACCTGTCCATCAGATGCATCTAATAACATACATACAAATGGGAGAGGGAAGTCTGAATTGTAATAGAAATTCAAAAGGTGGGTATGTAGTGTGTCAAGAAATCACTGTTTTTGTACAAACCGCCCATCACTGAAAGACTGGAGTTTGTGGATATATCCTAATTCAGCTATTTTTCTTTCTAATGTCCCATTGATTTTGGGGGGAGAGGTTGTCGTTTTCAGAAACTACTCCTCAGAGGTTCAGGATAGAACATCCAGGAAGGCTGAAGTGTTCTGCAGCTAGTTTTTGGACATTTGGACATTCCCATTTCTAATGGCTGATTTCTGGCCATTTTGTCCACTCTAGGGTGCCAAGGAGCATTATCAACAATGAATTGCATGTGTCATATTAGAGCAGTGTTTCTCAACCCTAGGGCTCTGCAACAAGTCACTAGGAGCTCTGTAAGAGATTGTGATTGAAATCCCCTCCCTTTTTTTAGCTACAATATTTTTTATGTAGTGATTCCCTGAGCCCTGAAAATTATATCAAAGATTCCTGTGGGGTAAAACATTTGAGAAAATATGCATTATAAGTTGAGCAAGTGAAAACACCTCTAATGTTGGAGGTCAAATTGCTGGTCCTGTGATGTTGCTGCCCAAATAGATGAAGGGACCAGAACTGATATCTGGGTTTGTGGCAGGTCTTGTTCCCATCTTCTTATCCATATTATGTCTCCTATTGTACATGAATAGCAATTCAGATTGGTGGGCTGTCTGTACACAACTGAAGGCTTACTGCCTGGAGCCCCTGAGCTGGTAGCATTATTCTCCAGAATTGGTTGTAGCTAGCTTCTAATAACATTTGAATTGTCTCAGTTGGAAGTTATATTTGACCATTAGTAGTTGCTGCCATTTCCTGTTTTTGTTCTTTCCTATAGTAGATTAATTCTGAGTATCCATTTTGCCTTGTTGATTATTTTTCCACTTCATTTGATGTATGTTGTAGCTTGAGAAGTGTTTGTCTATGAGTTTAGTATCTCTTTCATGTGTGATCAGAGCAGATGTGGTTGTATCGGAGAATTTCAATGTTGTATGGATCATTCCAGCCTAAGATTTACAGCATTGTTGAAGTTGTTGAAATTCTCATAGAACTTCTCAAGTAATTCCATTCCATGAGTTCAATGGATAAACATCTTGTCAATATACCTGAGGTAGAGGAAACATTTCTGAGAACAGAAATATTCTTTGGAATATGTTGTTGCTGCTGTTGTTGTCAGGCCTTGGAGCCAGATCTACCTTTCAGAATAGAGGAAGTGTTTCTGTACATAAAGAGAATGAGAATCCTTTGGAGGCTTCCTGCTGCAGTAAGGCAGTAAGGTAGCAGTTTTCCTTCATTTCCATCTCTGCTTTCAGTCCCCAAAATCTTCTAAAAATATAATATTGTTAGTTCCAGCCATTGTGAAGAGTTGTTGAACAATCTCAGAACCATTACTACCAATTGGTTAGATAGTAATAACATGGGACTGAAATCGATAGTGATAGTTTAGGGCTGCAAATCTATTGAATTTAATGGCTTACCACTCTGAAAAGGATTAGGGCCAGTTAACAATATTTCTCTTAAATCTGTGAGTGCCTTTACTGTGTCATAGCAGCTGTTGTTATTCCCTGGTTCCCATTTCTTTGTCATAGTTGCTGTACACTCAGGTATAAGCAGATTAGCATTTGTTTGGACTTTTCATTCACCAGGGTCCATGAGTGAGTTTTTCCTTCATCATGCAAGCCAGGCCATGGCTGGAATTGTCGCAGGCATCTAAAAGAACTAAGGGTTTGTGAAATTGTGGGTTAATATTATCTGGTAAATGGGTAAAGGAAATGATACATCATTAACTTTACAAATACTCCATAGTTATTATTATTATTATTTCTAGTTTTCAAGTTGAATTGGAAGGATCTGAAAAAAGAGATGTGGCAGAATTTCAGAAGATCATAAAGGAGGTAATTCAGTTCTATTTCATTCGGTTCCATTAAGACAATAACCTTGCTGATGGTAGCGGCAGTGAAACTTAGCTTTATTCTGTGCCACTTAAGCCTAGCATATTAAGCAGTATCTACAACAAAGTTTCATGTATACCCTTTTGCTTTCAGCAGAGTGCACTTAGGCCTAAAAATGTGAAGGATGGCAATTCTTATTTGTACACTTTTATGAGTGTACCGTGGACCCTCCCTACTGCAACCTTACATGCGCAAATGTGAAGTCACGCCAAGCGTCACATCCCATTATAGTCAGTGGATGCAACATGTGTACAGATGCACTTCTGCAGGCATGCACACAGATCATGTCCATTGACTATAATGGGACACAAGAATTTGCATTTTTTGTTTTACATGGGGGTTCCTGGCATATATAGAGGGCTCACTGTATTCTGAGATTGGGGAGCATCAGTATTTTGTTTTAGTAATAGTACTGTGTCAACTGATTGTCAGTATCTCACACAAGTCGAATGACACAAAAACAATTAAAAAGGAGAATCTAAAAAAGATGGTGTGGATACATTGGATTGTGTCCAACAATAGCTGTGTGTTAGCACAGAGTTTGATAGCCGGTTTCTTCTTGAGAGCTGCTTGCAGGAGTGAGTTGAGGGCCAATTATAGGGGTTGGGTGGAGACAGGAGTAGCTGCAGCTGTGTTGGTAGAGCATGTGGTCAGGTGCCCTCCCCTCGCACAGTTCCAGAGTGCCTTCTAGTACAAGGGCAAGGAAAACACAGGGAGGATAAAGGAGAACTGCACTCTTTGATTTGTACAGTAGGAAGCACGGTCCACTGAGGCAAAACCCTTATATGATGCAGAGTAGAATAGTTCAGACTGTTTTTAGTGAATGTATACCTTGTGCCTGCTAAAATTCTAACAGTAGAACCAAAGGAAGCACAGCCATTTGTTTTAAAGGAGACATATGTGAACATGCAAAACACAGACCAAGTAAATCAGCAATTGGTCACCACTTAGCTCCTGCCCTTTCTGTTTACATCTTTAAAAAGCACCCTTTTCTTAACACATCACAGTTCCTTTTCCAGCAGTTGCCTTTTCCTCCACTCCCATGATTTTTCTGCTTTTGCTCCACTAATCTGAATGTTTCATTTGTGTTGTAGGTAGAAGATAGAGTGTCCGAAAAAATGAAGTCTGTTTCTCAGTTCTCTTCACCAAGGTACGTGAAATTCCAGGTGACCTATTCACATTCCCTCACCCGACTGCTCCCACATTGGTTGCTAATGGTGGGTTTGTTACCACATTAGTGTGAAATCCGAAAGGGTGTCTTAGAAGATTTGAGGTTCTTTCTTGCTGTGTAAGCAGAAATATTTACAGTTTCCTTCAAAGAGCATTTTCAGTAGCAAAATTACCGAAGTGAAAATGAAATTTTAAAGATGAGAGGAAGCTTGTTCTTTAGGAATAGCATCTCTCTCTGCTAGTAAATACTGAGAAAGCATTTTAAAGAATGGTTACTAGGAACCAGCTTGGATCAGAGACAGCACTAGCATTTGGTGAGTTGATGTTTGCTGAAGATAGATAGGAGGTTGACTATGGACTTTTAGTACAAGCAGAAGCATTACCTAAGCTGAGCTCCACTCAGAAGGTTCCATTTAGAAGAGTGCAGGAAGCTATTTTTGCTGATTTGCACTGTCTCTATAGCTCCAGGCACCACTTCTTTCCTGTCCTGGAGAGTCCCCCACCCCACTGCAGCAGATTTCAGAGAAATCATTTGGAAAACATTAGGAAGAGTGAATTGATAATAATCTGCACCTCTTCAATTCTTCCAACCAAGTACACCACTCAGTCAGAAACTTTGCATGGTTGGAAAAAGTCTTTCCACCCACAGGAGCATATGATAGATCCAACACAATCTTTCAAAGTGTAATGAAATGGAAGAATAAGCCCTGGGGCATGGGCATGGACACACATATGTGGGGACACACACACACACACACACACACACAAGACTTTCTTATTCAAATTAATGACAGGTTTCAGAGGAAGCCTGGATGTGGTGACAGTTTGAATAATATTTATCCTGCAACCAAAAAAGAATACTCATGTGAAGTAAGAAGGGTATGGATCTGGCAGTCTGAAAGCTGTCGTAGGTATAACCCTGTTGGCAAGGTCTGTTGCTCATATCACCTGAGAGAATCAGTATAGAGGCCTAACCAAGGACACACTGGATCTGCCACATTAGCTAGCCCACAATACCTCAACTTCTTAGACCAATCTGTGCCTGTGGCTCCTGCATTTGTACCTCCTGGTCATCACCAGTGTGGTCATGACATTGAAAATATCTGGTTGCTTCTTCACAAGAAGTTGCCTCCGACCAGCTTTTCCCTCACACAACAGGTATCCTGACCAATCCACCCCTGCTTTCGCTAAATGTTATGTGATGTTTTCCACTTCCTCAGTAAATCTCTTGGATTGCCTGCCAAGCATCAGACCTATCAGTTCTGATAGTTTCACTTCCTCTCAGCCACAGAGGTGATGTGAATATACATACATAATATACATACATCTTGCTTGGTGGAAGTTGCAACAGGACTTTCTGCCATCAGGTCACACTTTCATCTTATCAAGGACAGACACACCTTTAAAGGCAAAGGCATCAGCATAAAATAGTAGGTGTTTTCTTAAACACAGGAGATACACAATAGGCAAAATGTGAAATCACTTAATCATAGGTGTACTTGAACTTTTCCCATTAAAAATCTAGAATTAATGTAAAATTAAAGGCTTGTAGAAGTCAATGAAGTTTTTCAAACTAAAGGCCAAAATTCTGACCCATCTGTAGGAACATCTGTTAAGGATAATCAGGACTCAGTCTCAAGACCCCTGAAATGTTGCTGCTTGTGGACCTGTGTCAGATAGCCCCGGTTAAATACGCGGGGGATGTATTTAACAAATGGTGTTGGGTGGGTAAGCACAATAGAAACAAGATGTAGTTTGAAAGATCTTGGCAATTGGTCATTCCCTCTTCCCAAGGAGTTTTGGCTGATGTCATTCTCTTAAAGGAGCTAAAGGTCTCCAGCAGGTAAATCTTAGTAGCCTCACCAAACTACATTTTCAAAAAATTAGTGGAGGATTAATAATGTTTAAAACAGTATCTCAGTTCATCTTTATGCATGGACTAAATATGTGCACCAGAGTGTGTCTGCTGGGCTTTTCTTTATGGTTCTGCTCCAGTACCCATGCATTCAGCTTGACATCTGAAAGGGGTGCCTACTTACCTTCTGTATATTTAGTCCACGCATGAGATCTGTATGAAATCATGGCACCTTCTGTGTATGGCACAGTTGCTGATTTTAAAGTTTCTTCTTCACCTCTTTTATGGCTTAGGGTGACTTCTCCAGGCTCTGTGCAGTCCCCAGCAGTAAGAAGAATCCAAGCAGAGTAAGTAACTTTTCTATTTCAACATGAAAGCTTCAGAAAAATAAAAATCTATCATTTTAAAGATAATTGACAGAATCCTGTATGGCCATTACATACTACATAGCGTGGTACCTAGAGTGTCACCTAGTGGATTCTGGTCAGAAACCCCTCCCAACCCCACTTACTAGTAAGCAGCTGCTGGGATTGTCAGCGGTCAGTCCCCTTGTCAATCAAGGATCAGCTTCTTGATGTTCCCACCCCCTCCCATGAGCAATCTGGTGCAACAGGCAGATAAAGGATCCTTTTGCAAACCCCCCTCACACTGGGGATTGCTTGCACAAGGTGAGGGAGCGGTGGATGTCAGGCAACCACTTCTCAATCAGTAGGATAATGGACCACCATCAATCCCGGCATTTGCTTACTGGTAAATGCAGTTTAGGAAACTTTCACAGTCACTATATAGCTTCTGCTTTAGAAGCTATGTAGCAATTGTGTTTATGTGGCAGGTATGAATGTGTAACTAGCTTACACGTTTGTAACTGCCCAACAGGATTCCAGCCAGTCTGTGATGCTAAAGGCACCTGAAACTTGACATGGTTACTCAGGGGACTCTAAGGGCCTTTCCACATTGCACTGTTACAGTGCTATTATTCCATTTTCAACATCCTGTGGAATTCTGGGGTTTGTAGTATGCTGAGGCCAAAGAGCTCTCTGGCTGAGAATTCTAAATGTTCCTCCCTAAACAGCAAACCCCAGGATTCCATAGGATATGGAAAGTGGAATAATAACACTATAAGAGTATAGTGCAGAAAAGCCCTAAGAGCATGCACTTCTGAGTTACAGTACTTTGTTTTCAAATGGATCGGTTAATTCTAGTTCAGTAAAATCTGGCTGTAGCTTGCAGTACCATTTGCAGTCCGTAGGTAGCAGACTTCCCAAAGCTACTCCAGCAAAACTGCAGACAAGTTTGGAATGTTCGTGTCTCCAGAGGGTCTCTGGGAGCTCCATGTGGTGTTTCCTTCTGTGGGGCCCTCAAACTGTTTGAACAGTTAATAAGAGAAAATGACAAGGTCCTGCTTCCTGATCAAGTGAGTCACTGAGTAGAGTGAGCAGCATGAAAGGTTCAACAGACCAAAGAGAAAGATTAAAAGAAGGAGGATGTGAAAAAAGAGAAAAGGGAAGAAGCATGACAGTGAGCATTGAAGTAACTTGTAACCTAGGTGGTGGTGGTGGTTGTTTGCCTTCAAATCATTTCTGATTTATGGCAACCCAAAGGCAACCCTATCATGGGCTTTTCTTGGCAGAATTTGTTCAGAGGGGGATTGCCTTTTGCCTTCCTTTGAGGCTGAGGGAATGTGACTTGCCCAAGGTCACCCAGTAGGTTTCCATGGACATGTGAGGACTTGCACTCTAGTTTTCAGCGTCATAGTCTAATGCTCAAGCTACTACACCAGGCTGACCCTGTAACCTAGGTCCTAATTACTAATGCTGAAATTGTAAAGCAAGGAAGGTATCAAAGTGCAGTCTGATAGGGGATGGGCAGCTTGTGGCTTTCCAGATGTTGTGAACAGCAATTCTCATCAACTCTGTCTAAACATAGCCAGTGGTGGAAGACGATGGGTGTTGCAGTTCTACAACATTTGGAGGGCCACAAGTTGTCCATGACTGCTTTAAGTGTTTGCATGTTGCACGCCTTTTGTCACCAGGAGTTCTTGGTGCTGCTCCTTTTCTTTTGCTTTTCCGTCTTCTTTTTTCTCCCTTCAATGTCTTTTTGATGCACAGAACAACAGGAGGTACTTTTTTAATAGGGCTTACACTTGGTTTAAGGACACAGGAGATCCCAAAGCCCTCAACATCCCTACCTGGGTGATTGATTTAAACAGTGCTTGCTCCAACTCAGATTTATATCTTAATTCTTGTCCTTTTATTTTATTTCATTTCCTTCCTGCACTTTGAGGACACAAAGCTGCATCACTTTCTGTAAGACAGACATATCCATAAGACAACAGATCAGGAGGTGGGAGCCTATTCAATTGCCTCTGCATTGTGTTGTACAGAGACATCGCCCAGAAACACACACGTGTCACTGCATCAGTTGTGGTTTTGCATGCACACATACACATTTTTTTGCAAGACGGAACTTATATCATGGAGCATAGCTGTGGGTTATGTGTCATCTGTTTCTTGTAAAGATGGAAGTGCGCCTGCTCCTTCACCACATGGGAAAGATTGCCACCATGGGACCACATAAGCCACACACTTTAGGCTGAATGAGTGAAATGGTGTTGAGAGGGCTGCCCTAGATCAGCTTTGCCATTGATTTGTGGTAGCTAAAGAAAACAAGAACAGCCATGTTGGATTAGATGAAAGACCTGCCTTGTCCGGTATTCTGTTCTCGTAATGGCCGATCGGCTGCCTATGGGAGTGGTTCCCAAACTTTGGTCCTTCAGATGTTTTGGACTTCAATTCCCAGAAGCTCCCACCAGGTTGGCCAACAGTCAGCAACTCTGGGAGCTGAAGTCAAAAACACATGGAGGACCAAAGTTTTGGAACCACTGGTCTACGGGAAGCCTGCAAGCAGGATGCAGTATAGCATCCTTTTGCCTGTGTTCACCAGCAAATCGTACTGAAGGGTATGCTGCCTGTAGTACTGGATGTAACTTGTCTAACTACTAACCATTGATAGTCTCATCCTTCAGATCATCAGGTGGTGGTTTTCTGTCTCTTTTGCTCTTCAGACCCATGTCGTGGTTGGGAAAAGTGTTCCCTAAGTCTGTAGGGAGGAAAATCTGAAGGCATTCCACAGTCCTTTGAAGGTGCAATAGGAATGCAGCTCTTTCCTGTGTATTAAAAGTACTAACAGAATATCTGAACAGAATTCCAAGTAGCTGGAAGCTTTCCAAATCTAAGTGATTAATGCTGAATGCAAAACAATGTGTGCTAGAGCTGTTCAAGGTGCTTGTGATGCTTAACACTGTTCACTCAAGGCAACACTTTGAGAGGCATCACTGTTTTTATAGAAGGTAATTTAGCAGCACATTAACAGATTTGCATGCTGATGGCTGATTACATCTATTAAGTGTTTTGCATGTAGTACATTAGTTTGCATCCGCATGCTACTGTTTAGACATCTGAGCCATTAAATTATTTTCCTGTTACTTGAAGTGTGTTGTCTTGTTTCATTAGATGTACTTTTAAAAAAATTAATAAAAGAGGTAGAGATAATAAGAAATGTTATTTTAGGCCCCATGCCAGGTACACGCAAGAAAGTGTTCACAACTCAAGGCTATGTGATAATGTACTTTTGTTTCAATATTGCAGTGAAAATGGATATATGTGCGCCCATCCATATTTTTATTCGTTATTTATACCCCAATCTTTCCCAAAAGGTCAAGTCAGGAGGTATTTCCTGAGCTGAGTGCTGGGGCAGTGCAATTGTGTTTCACTGTGTGTACACAAGTACACATGGAAACCTTTCTGTGCATCCATCTTCCATATTGCTGGGATATTCACCATGTATATGGAGCTAGGCAGATACTTCAAATGTATTATGGCTTAACCTCTATTTTTAGTCTTGATTACAGTAGACTCATTGAATCAGTTTTTACCTAAGTGTTGACTCACTATTCAGCAATTGATTCAAAAGGTCTACTTGAAGTAGGACTAACAGGATTTTGACCTAAACGGAATCAAATTAAAATAGGAAGGAGAAGGGAAGATCGGGTACAACAGGTGCATTTTAAAGAGATCTGTTCAGCTTTGCTAACCTGCAAGGTATTTAGCCCACTTATCTTCATTTATCTAAATCATTTATGGAGTAAAGCGAGGTGGATAACTAGTATAACATTTTCCTGATTATTTGCCTGCATTCAGGGTGGCCCAACAAGTGGCTGTTACAAGACAGGAGTCATGTGTGAATTGGTCCTTTGGTTAGTAGATCATTTCCATGTGTCTGACACATTATATAACATAGATTCTCCAGATCAGGAAACAGATACTCTTGCACTTATCTGCCCATCTAAATTGGAGCATAATGGAGAGAGAACTGAAATTGATCTCCTTCACTGGTATGTTGATCAGTTAAAGCTTGAGCATAGAAGTAGAACACTCCATCTCACTTATAGTACAGTTAAGCCCACTTCTGGGCTCTGTTTGGAGGAAAGGGAAAATTAGCTGCTTGATTATAGAACTCTTAAATGATAATCATGTACATATATATCTGCAAGTAAGTCTCACCAGATTCATTAGGGTTTTCTTCTAAGTAGATGTATATAGGATTATATTGCTGATTAATTATATGGGGTTTCATTGCTTAATCTATGACGCGCGCGCGCGCACGTGTGTGTGTGTGTGTATGTGTGTGTGTATGACTTAGAATAGTTATTTTAGAATAAAAGGGTACATTTTGTCTTAGACAATGCATGTGTGTGTTATAACAAGCATCACCAGGCATTCCTTCATGTGAGGAAGGAAGACGAATGCCTCTCTTAAGATTCTTGCCCATCTGTAGTTTTTCTAGGCTCATTGACTTAAAAAATACAGCCTGGAATCCTGTTGGAAAGTTACAAATTCATAACCATCATAGTTATGTGGCTACACAGAAACTCCTGGTCTGACCCCCCCATCCCCATTTACAGGGATCTGCCATTGCAAATGACATGAGTCCGTTCACTTGGGAAACAGGTGACTTGAGTTCCAAGCCCCTCCTGTAAGCAATCATGGGTGTGACAGACAGAATCAGGGTCTCTGTCATAATTCCCCCTGGTGGCTTCCAGTATTGTGCTGGAGAAAGAGAGAGCCGAAGATAACTCATGCATTTCTTTCCCTGAGGCTACCAAAGCTCCCTGAAAATGATACAGAGAGAGATGAGGGCCCCTTCCAAATCGTGGGCTGAACTATTAGTGGCTAAGGGGAGAGAAGAATCCTCCCCCAAAAATACATGGAGTTACTTACTATTGCCAGACTTCCTGCTTATGTAAGGTGCCTCCAGCTCATTTGGAGGATTTCCCTCTTCATACCTCCCATGCCATCATAGCAAATCCTGGTTCAGGAGCATTTTCCAATCCATTAGGGGAGGGGCTCTTCAGGCTGCAATTAATGAGTTGGGGGGTCAGATTCCTTGACTTCACTTCTGCCAGCATGATACTGATTTGCCAAGCTTGCTGCTATGGTTCCATTCCCAGGACTCAAGATTTTGCTACAACGGCTCCACGCAGCAGCTGTTACGTAGCTGGTGGGGAGTGTGTGAGCAGGATCAGAGAAGTGTTAGGCCGTGACTCATAGACAGAGTCAGACTGATAACATCTTCCAGTGAGAACCACCAAGTTCATGGCCAGACATTTCTCCAGTGCCCCATGCTCACCACCAATTGTGGAATGGCTCTTCAGTGGAGCTGCTGCAGCAAAAGCATAAGTTTGGGGAAGCTTTGGTCATTGCAAAGGGGGGAAGAGAACAGTGCCAAAAAGAGGGAGGGAGGGAGGGAAGAAGGAAAGGAAAGGAAGGACGGACGGACGGACGGACGGACGGACATATTCAAGCACTGGGTGGATTTATGCTTGCATTTGTCACTAACAGGAAGCCAGTCAGCCAATATCTCCTTCAGTATTTTGATGCAGCTGATTTTAAAGCTTAACAGATGTGTTTTGTTTCTAGCGATTAACGTTTGTCTGGTCTCCAGCCTAAACTATTTATTCATGACTTGCTTCTATCTAGCTAACCATCTGTGTGATAAATAACTTTGCTTGTAGACTAAAAGTAGATATTCTGTCCTCTGTACAGGGAAGAAGAACTTTTATATTTAAGCTTCATCCAGGACATAACAGATGAGATTCTCAAACTCGGACTGTTTTCCAACAGGTTAGTTATGTCTGAACTTCTTTAATTTTGAATTGTTGCATTGAAGGTATGAATGTGTTACATGTAGTTGGGAGCTGAAATGAGCCCACCAAAAAAATTTTCTAACAAGTAGGTTATTACTTGTATGGGAGGCTGCCAGCCAATACCAGGGGCTGTATAATGATAGAGCTGGAAGAGATCATAAGTGCGATGTGTGTATGTAACATACATACATACTTACATACATACGCATGAATGAATAAGATCTTCAGCATTGCTTTAGTTAGCTGCAACTAAAAGATTTGTGAGCAGTTCTTACTCCATTTTAGAAATACATTAGTGTTTGGGGGAGAGAGGATACAAATGTAGGCAACATTGAAATGCTTTGAAAATAAAGGTGAATTCATAATGCTGCTTTTCTTTGTAACATTTAGCTGCCAGTGCTGGAAGGAGAAATATGGCAACCATAAAGTTAGGAAATTAGTTCATGATTGGGTTTGCTTCTTTCTTCATCTTCTGGGTCATCTCCAAAATATCCCAATCAACACATAGAAAACAGGAGTTGTAAAAGCATTATAAAAGAATTGTAACAATAATGAGAAGATTCACAGCAGCATGAACCTGCAATGGGTACCTATAAACACAGCACACAGTAAGGAGTGCTGCATGCAGAATTGGTTCTGCCAGTACCCACATAATCAACTCAGTGGTTAAGATCTGTTTAGGGGAGGGCTTTCTTTAGAGGTGAGATGGGCAGATACCAGGAATGGATCCTTCTTGTTCCCTGCTTATGGAATCTTCTCTCTTGAACAGTCTGCTAGGTTTCACAAGTACTAATGTTTACATACCAACTTAAAATGTTGGCTTTTCTTTTCATACAAACCTGCCAAAGCTCTAAAATCTGTAGGGGAAGGCTTTCTCTCAGTCCTGCCACCATTGCAGGCTTGTTTGGTGAGGATACAAGAGAGAGTCTTCTCAGTGGCTGCACTCACCCTATGGAACTCCCTTCCACAGGAAGTTATGCTGGCCCCCTCCTTGCTTTCCTTTCGCCAGCAAAGACCTTTTTGTTTAAGCAAGCTTTTAATGTATAAGCCGGGAAGATTTTATTGGGATGTTTTATGTCTTTTTATCGTTATTGTATAAATGTAAATGATTATATATCATTTTATGTTGTGATTTTAATTGTATTTAACATTTCTTTGTTTAGGAGAAAGGTGGCATATAAATAAAAAGATTGATTGATTGATTTCACATTTAGAGGTAGTTTGAGTTAATAACTTTGTTAGTTTTCCTTACTGGTTTTTGTTCAGTTGTATTTCTGGACATGGTATTATTATATTTAATGTTTGATTTTTTTAAAAAAAGTCAAATCATAGTTTCTGGCAGAGAACAAGTTTAAAAGATTCCAGCTCTCTTGTGATCAGAAAATTTGTGTATGTTTTAAATCTAGTGCAAGTTTAGCATTTTTAGTAGTTTGCTCCTGAAAAATGAGTTTTCAGAGTAACACTGTTTCAAAACATTTCTATTTTTAAAAGGGCTTTGGAAAGGTTGTTTGAGCGCCACATAGAACAAAACAAGAGCCATCTGGATGAGGTATGTATGTCTTGTGCTCCAGGAGTGCGGTAGAGTCTCATCTGTTTTCTTCATATGAGCTGATAGAGCAATAGTAAAGCCACTTTTTAAGCATAGTTACACAGATGTGGGAGTGGGCTAGTGGGCAGTAGGATAGACAAAGATGTAGATTGTAACCCTGGGCATAAATCTTCAAAGAGATGTTTGAGAAGATACAGTTCTTTCACCGTAGCTGTGGTAGTAGTCTTTAAAGTAGTCTGTCAGTATTTACATGTGAAAGCAATAAATGTGCTTATCAAAAAGTCAGTCTCATTGGGGTCAAAATGTTCTCTGAACAGTCCTTTAGTATGTGCACTTGTGGACCTGTGCGTATTGCACCAAGAAACCATTAGCTTGTTTCATACCTCTGCTAATGGATTAGAATTTGTGAAAATATCTCTGTTCAGCTGTTTTCCTTTCCAACCTTCGATTTTTTAAAATATTTTTATTATTTTTACTTAAGAACCACCACTGGTAAGTCATATATTCAATGTCCAAGAAATCTGAACTGCTCTGCAACTGGTTTTTGGGTATTGCCATCTCTAATCAGTTCCTATTACCTTTTTCAAAACAGCCCATTGATTAGCTTCCAGACAGTTCAAAAAAACAAACCACCAGTTTCTTAAGCAGTATGATTTTCTTTTAGTTATTCTTGTTTTCTAAAATTATTCTTATGTAAACCCTATTAAATTCATGGGATCAGCATAAGTCAACAGGTGACTCGAAGACATGCACGCGCGTGCGCGCGCACACACAGACACAGTCCTTTGTTATTCTTCCTTTAAATTGTAGACCAAAATGCGCCATCTGCTGGAAATCCTGAAAATAGACTTGGGCTGCAACAAGGAAGAAAAATCTTCAAGAGGGTCAAGCAAGTATGGCCTACTACAGAATGAACCAGCTGAGTATCTCCAACTTCCCAGTGAAGCGCAAAGAGAAGATGAACTGGCAAAGAGCAAGGAGTTCTTAGAAGCAACAGAATTAACAGCAAGTGAGTTCACTGCCTGCAGTGATCAGTTCCAGGAATTAGATACCCAGGATGAAAATTCCCAAGAGATCAGTGAGCCTGCGCCTGTTGAACCAGACCCTTCTTCCATTCCAGTGACCAATGGAAACCTGGATACCTCATGCACACTGCCACCAACATGCAATTCAACCACATGTGAAGCTGATTTTGAAATGAGCGAGTCTTTGAGGGAGGTTGATGATCTCAAGGAAAGCTTAGCAGAATCACTTCTTGTCTCCGCTGACAGTGCACCACAGTGAATAGTGAGCCATGAAGCACCAAGCAAGGCAGCACATCTAGTCAGCTCTGTAGGAACCTGAACTTTGTGAACTCAATAAAATGCTAGCAAATAATCCTTTTTAATTTTTTCTGTGTGGATGCACTGGCAACCTCTTGTAAAAGGGGTACAAGTATTATGATTCATGCTAATACACATTAATGGGCAGGAGACAGCTGTGTAGTATGTAGCATAATGTCATTAACTGCTGAAAACTCTGGTTGAAGAGCAAGATATATAAGTAAATGTGTGTACACATAGATGTATATATGCAGGTTGATTATTTATAAGATTTATTTTTAATAAAAGGATCCAACTTCACCATAATAAAATAGTGCTTTTGAATTCATATGCTTGCAGCTGTTAATTTTCTAACAAGGCACGATACATTCTTACCCAGTAATTTCATAGAATTGAATGGTCTCCAGCTGATACACAGGGCCTTCTGAACCGTAGGCTGCCACATATGTCTTAATTGGGAAGGTTTCTGTGTTGCGGTACAAAGTCTAGATAAATTAATGGTGCTGTCAGCTTTCAAAACATGGCAGAGACAATGTAAGGGACTGATTCCAACTGATTCTATAGCTGCAGGCTGCTGAAGGAAGATTGAGCACTGTTCCACCTGCAGCGAAGCCATCACTTGGCACAACAGAAAAAAGAACAGTAATCCAGAAAAGACATTAAAGAACATTTATGAGAGGCTGTTTGTCAATAATGTTACTCAGGAAAGAAAGGAATTGAAGAGAAAGTGCAAACAAGGAAATATTTCATTAAAGTTACAGTATTCCCCCCTACACACACACACACACACACGAAATTTCAACAGGATATTCCAATTGCAATCTGAATTGGAAATGTCGCAACCAATCAAACCTAAGAGCAGGTTGATGTCCCACTGGAACGTAGCAGGTAGATGTGTAGATTCTTTGCAAAAAGTGAGTGAATGAAAGATGACTAGCATTAGCACCAAACCAACTATGGTCTTCTGAAATACCGCTTTGGCCAAATTGAATGCACCCATATTGACTACAGTCCAACATCCCCCCAGCCTAGCGCAAATACCTGCACGTGGAGCTGCATTTTGCCAGCAATTCCCATGCAGAATAGCCACACCGCACCTCATCATTGACTGGGTGCTGTTGTGTAATGGACATCTGCAGTGCCCAGTGCTGTATGTTCAACTTTGCTTCTATTGCTGTCAGCAGAAAACATCAACTAAACTACGGCAATAATTCACCCACGTTTGTAGCATGTCACAGGATGCCAGCCTTTGGGTATAAACCCAGTATGACGAGGCACAAGGGTATTTATTATACAATACTGTGGGGAGCAAATGGCACCAGTTAACATATACACATACCCTAATCACTCACATTATAGATACCTTCATTGCGCATAGGCAAATCTGCATAGTCCATAAGGAAAGCTTCTATTTGCAACCCTGTTTTGGCCTGAAAGAACTTGCCTCTCTCCTCTGCCTTTTCCTATTACGCTCACCTTCTGTCTCTTTTGAGTTTGTAAGCCTGGTGTCAAGGTCTGCAAGCAGAAAATAATCGTCTAAAAAGCAAGATGCAAACCAGATAAATAACTTATGGGCACAAGGAAGAGATGAAAAACGTATTTCAGCTGTTCTCCACTAAGTTGCTTGATATGTTTTGGATATATACATATGCTGCTTATGTGCCATGCAGCATAGCCAATCTTGAAAATATTACTGTATATGCAGAAACTAACTTTCAAGGGAGAGCGGTGTTGAGAAATAATCTCTTGCAGCCTTGATCACGCAGATGTCAATGTGCTCCCCAATGAGCTACTCCTTCATTGGTTGGGATTCCACTTAACTTAAGATTTATCTTAATGAGAGATATGTATCCTTATCCAAGAGATCAGCAAATAATTTTGTACCAGGCCTATTAGTTTAGAAGAAAACGAAAGTAGAGGTTCATGGCTTTTATATGACATTCTGATCCCCTATGCTTCTCATGTGGGGAAAGCTAGAGAACAGATAAGTAAAATATTAACTGTTCCTTATTACTCAAAATTGCTTTTCAACAGTGTATCAGCAGTAAGTGCTTTCATTAGCTTTATTATTACTTTATGCCATCATTCCAGAGAAAACTTTTGTCTCTAATCTGAGGATGAGCGCCTCCTTCACTGCGCTTTTATTATTAATTTTATTCATTTATATCTCACCTTGCTCCCCAATAACTGGACGCAAAGCAGCTAACAGTATATTTAAAACAATACAGATTAAAAACTGTACAAAAACTCTGATGAAAGTATAACTACTAAGGTTAATTAAAAAGCAATTAAACAATGTATAAAGTTAAAACATTAAACATTAAAAAATATTAAAATTCATTAGAAGCTTATACAAACCATAAAACGGCATGGCACATCATTAAAAGCCCACCTTACTCAATTTCTGAAAGGCTGGTGGTACTAGAGTGTTTTGCGTTACCACCATAAGAAGAGCAAGGAGGGAGTTCCAAAGACTGAGAGCAGCCATCAAGGACATCCTCTTCCTTGTTCCCACCAATTCCAGTAAGTATTCACAGAAATGAGTATGTATCTAGTTGTGACACCAGAAGACCTACTCAGTTTGCTATCCTTCTTCACGGCTTCTTTTGTACAGAGAAGTGAGGACCACAGCACAGCAAGATGTTCTTCACCCCTTCAGACGCAAGAACACCATTGTGGCAATGCTTTCATCCTTGTTAGTACTAATCTTAGTTTCAACAAACCAGAGTTCCCTGACTTTAGAAATTACAGGGATCAGTGGTTTATGAAAACAGATTTCCAATCTCTTCCCTTGGGAAGTAAGAGGAGAGGGGAGAAAGATCACATGCTGAAATCTCAGATAAGCCCATTCGCATAGTGGGGAATTCATGTTTTTCCATTCCATCTCAAGAGGTGTCTGTAATGGAAGCATGAAATCAGAAGTTTGACTAAAGAAGTCCACAACCAGCATGGCCAATGCTGGCACGAGGATTCTAGCTGTTCTAATCCAAAAAAAGCAATTTTTCCAAGTTCAGATTGGACGAAATATAGTAGGCCCTCCACATTTGTGAGGGTTAGGGACACAGAACCCTTGCGAATGTCAAAAAAAGGGGGGGCAAATAACTCCCTGGCAGTCACTCTCCCTACAGACTCCTGCAGGCCTCCGGCTCCAGTGCACCCATCCCGGTGGGGTCAGGGAGTGCAGGAAATGGGCGATCGCCCTCCCTGCACCCTGCCAGCTGCCCAGGGTGTGCTCATGCCAGCAGTGGCTGAGGGAGTGCAGGGAATGGGCAATCACCCTCCCTGCACCTTCCTGCTGGGCACAGCTGGCACACCCCTGCGGGCAAGGAGCAGGAGAGTGCAGGGGAGTGAAGATCTTTCCCCCCTCTGCGCCTGGGCAAAAGGCCACAGAATGGGATGGGGCAAGCAGGTACCCTGCACACAATCAAATTTGCAAAACTGAAACCCACAAATGTGGGGGTAGAAGTTTATGGAAACATGGGAGACCAGACTTTTAGCAGATGGTGAAACAGCCATGCAGTCATACATTGACTGACATAGATCAACCCAAGCCAGATATAGATTTCAGTAAATAGATGTAAACTGAGATGACTTACTGAGTATAGTGTGTGCATCTGCTTCAGAACAGTGATCAGGATTATATGGACTTGCTAAATGCCTTCCTTGCAAGAACTTTTTTCTTCATTTCCTCTACAGGACAAATGAACACAACCGTGTTCTCAGAAGAAATTCATTGCTCTATATTTATATAGGAAACACGTTGCCCACTTTACAATGACTAATAATAATCTTGGCAAAGTAGCCCAAAAATAACAATGTCAGCCATTCACAAGCTGCTCAGCAAGTCTTTCAAAGCCTTTCCCAGTTGCTTTGTTCATTAAGCAGAGATACCTTAAGTCTTGAAAATATGTGGCACTATAAATAATACCAGGTTGCTATGTCTAGGATGGCAGATGTTTGGTTTAATTTTGGGTGTTCGTCTGCCACTTAGCATGCCAATACTTTTGGAGTTGTGCATAGTCAGAAATGGAAATGATGGGGTGGGTTTGGGCATTTTGAAAGGGGGAGCTTTAGGCCTTTTTTGTTTTTGTTTTAACAAGCACTGCTGAGAATCACACAAGATAAGCATGAGATTGAGCATCAGGATAAAATAAAAGTTACTATCAGACATTGGCACAGGGCAAAAAATTTAATCTAGAGCACAACACTAGGAGAATGAGGATCAACTCTTTGCCAGACTTGTTTCCCAGGGCAATTTTTCACACACATCACCTGAAGCAATCCCTTTTTGAGAGATAAGTTGGAAAACCTGAAAGGTAGCCTATGGGCACCTTATGTGTTTCTTGGAAAAGATTAGCCATAGGGGGCAGTTTTAAGACCTTCGCTGTGGAAGATAAAGAGCAGAGACGGGAAAAGTTTCCTCTCCCCTCTCTGGACCAGAACTAACAGAATCTCCAAGGTGGCTGGGCCATGGCAGCTGAGGGGATTCTGGAAGCTGTAGTCCAGAAAAGCAACAAACAAGCTTGGAAAGTGAAGGATTTGGACAGTAAGGCCTCATTCTCACAAAGACGGCAAAGCACTCTGTATGGGCTTGCATCACTTCAGAGTGTATTATGGAACAGTTAATATGGGGGAAATCTTCCTCCTTTTAAGGCTGTTCAGAAGAACCCCCATCCCATGCCAACGCATTCACTAGCCTGTCGCTCCACTGGCTGATTGGACAGTGTAAAAGGGCCCAAATGTACATACAAGAAGTCCTTTTATATTAAGGAATAAGGCTATTTGTCAGAGTGGGAGATAGGTAGTCCCACAAATGTTGGACTGAAACTTCCATTGTTCTTTAGCAGTGGCTATGCATGCTAAGATAGATGAAAGTGGATGTCCAGGAACTTCTGGATGATTATACATCATACTGCACTCCCTTTGGAAAGAGAAATGGAATAAAAACTAACATTTTTTAAAAAATACAGAGAAAATAAAGAGGACTTCCCCTCCTAGAACACCACCTTGTTTCATTTGAGAAAATGCATGTGTCCAACATGACGGCCTCTGTTTAAAATAGCATTCAGATCTACAATATTATGCAGCATGTAGGCCAAAATCCTGCATCATCAGACAACAGAACTCAGTCACTGTAGCTACTGCTGATAATCCTCCCCCCATCCCAAGCCTCCCTCTCAAGCCAAGCAGTGCTCCAACTGAAGGGTTTTTGAGGGACTGCAGATCAGGAGAACTGCAGCGTCTTTCCAGTTGCAGAGTGCATTGAAATGGACAGCTAGAGCAACTCCTCAGGAATGCTACTGCAGCTGTACATTGTCTTTTGCAACTGTAAACATGAATCCCAAAAGTTATGGAACCGTAGGCTTCGGCGTAGGCTTACGATCTCTTAAATACTGATCAGGAGGCTAACCGAAGCTATAATGAACTGAAAGCTGTTTCATGCACTGTGATATGAAATGGTCCACTTCTATTTCCTCTGCTACAATTAGTAAAAACGATGAAACCAGTGTAGAAGCGCTTCAAATATTTATTTCCATGGCAAAAATAGACTATGATATAATTCATTTCACATATATTACATATCAAAGTAAAACAAGCCTTTCTATCAAATACAATTTGTACATTGTTTTACAAACCCATTTCAATTGTACAAGATTTAAAGCTGCAGTGATTATACATTTTTACAGTACTGATTAAGAGAGAGAGAAAGAGAGAGAGAAAGCAGAGCACATGTATGTAAAAAAGAACCTCTTAGCTTGACACTAGAAAATAATACTTGAGTAGGGGACACATGCTACTGGTGAAGCAAAGTGTTGTACAAATCCCTGTAGACTGGTGCAAAAAGACAAAAGGAAAATTTAAGTACAAGATCCAGCTACACCTCTTTCACTTGCATAGAGTTAATCCTAAAGCTGCTGAACACTTAAGGCCAATGGGATTTAGAGCTATCTGAATCTCAGGATACCTTGTAGCATCAATTCCTCCCAATCCACCCCCACCCTGCAAAGCTTTCAATGCCAGGTAAATTTGCGTGGCATAGGAACTACTTCCTAGCAGTCCTGTCCCCTCTCTTCGGTATGGCATAATCATGGGTACAATAAGTTTATAACCCATAGGAGTGAAATCAAACCCTTGCAAGGATACTGCTGGTTTAGTTTTGGTGAAACATGAAATGGATCTCCAAAAAAAATTGAACCAATAAAATCAAAACGCCAGTTCAAATAATCTGTAAGGAAACGGAAACCTACACAGCTGCCTTATGCTAAGTGTAGCCCAGCACTCTGAAGTCTGATTGGCAACAGTTCTTCAGGGGTTCAAGCAAGATTCTTTAGAAGCCCTAATTAAAAACACTTGACGCCACAATGGCCTTACATCCAAGTTACTAAACAACATCCAAAGCTTCCAAACTCACATAAGATCAAGATGATTTAGGATGGTACAGTGGTGGAACTGAGTGGGAAGGGCAAGATCTCAGCCCCTTCTCCACCCACAGCAAGAGGGTCCTCTGTTCTTGTCAAAGATCTAAAACATTCCACATTACAGCTTGCACTTGCACATCCTCCAAAATATATGGCTGCATACAGACACAAAGGAGAGCCAAAGAAACTGGTCCCTACAGTATTGTAGTGACAACGGCCACAATCTAGAGTTCCCTTGGGCTCTTTGTACATACTTGAGGAAACTTTCTTCTTCCCTCATAGTATTGCTCTTGTTGGTATCACAAGGCAGTTTTACCACTCCTGTGGTTTTGAAAAGCTAACCCAGGCAACTGTTGTTTGGAAGGTGAGGAGAAAAAAAAATCACCACCATCTAAATTAGGAGCCCTTCTTTAATTCTCTAGGTGTCTAAACTGGGCAGCAAGAATGTACTATTGAAGTTTCTGACCTGTTCAATTCATTGTGCTGAAATAAGAGCCCACAAGATCCTCACCTTATAGCTTGTATGTCTGTTCTGGAGCTTAGATTTTGAACAGCAGCAAATACATGCACACACACACATGCACTCAGAAACAAATGAGGTTGATCACTTTGGTTGCAAACACTTCAGCTAGTCAGAAGCAATGGCTTAAAAAGATACACGTAACTGTAGATATGGATACTACCTTTCTATTTCTAAGCACAGTATATGCCAAGCAGAGATTAGAGTTGGATGATAACTTCCCCACAAAAGGGCTAATTTTACTCAGCAAATTACATTCCTGCAGGTGTGGAGGGAAGACTATTCAATCTGTTCCTTTTCCTTTCATCCCTACAAGCTCTTCTTAAGCTCTTCTTTCAGAAAACATTCTGTTGTGGTAAACAGCTGGCAGCGTTAGGAACTCATGGTGTCTACTCCTCTTTTTTTCAAGCCAGTTCAGGGACAGATTATCACTTAGTGCAACATTTCTACCATCCCCTTCCCCTCTGGGGTAGGCAAGCCAGATTGATTATGAGCCCCAATCCCATTAAACAAGTTGCAGCGAATGAAATCTCTAGGGAATGACTGCCTGATACAACCAAAAGACAGGAGTCACAATCCTGTACAGCTTCATATAGTGTAGTAGCTCCATATCTGCACCTACACTGGACTGAGCCATGTATCACTCTTCCCCAACTTACTGTAATTTACTGCAAATTAATTATGATAAAACCAAAATCTTAGTATTTGCCAATAGACATATAAAACATGTATGGCAGATTGACGGGCATCCTATAGAACAGGTGAAATCATTTCAATATTTAGGCCTTAATTTTTCCCAGACTGGACTCTGGACAAATCATTACATTAGCCATTAGCACTGTCAACTCCCTACTAAGATTCTATTGGGGCAGAGGTGGTAAACAGATCCCACCTGCTATTAAAATTTATAAGGCTAAAGTAGTTACTCAGATATGTTACGGTGCTGAACTTTGGGGAGCATCCTTGAAAACACATCTAGAAACAGTATGGAATCATTTCCTCAGGGCAATTTTAAAATTACCTATAGGAACTGAAACCTCTATTTTGCGGTTGGAGACTGGTCTCCATATACTGAAGAGTGCTGTTCACATATATGCAATCAAATACTGGCTGAAACTGAGAAAAGGAATAGGTTCTTTTTCAGTTTTAAGTGCCTTCAAATTGCAATAGTAGAAAATATTTATCCTGGAATCAGAAGAGTCTACATCTAGTGGAGGGTTATGGTCTCTCGCTGGAGTCTTTAGATACTTTAAACTTTGAGCAAGCAGCTTGACATCTGAAAGCACACATTTCAAAAAAGGACTTCCAAGCTGATCATATGTCTGTCAAAATGTGTTTCCTGGTATGCCAAATTACCTATACAAATGCCTCATCCTCAATACTTAAATAGTATAATAAATTTTAAGTGGAGATATGCTCTCACCGCTCTCAGTTGTAACTCAATGGACTCAGCAATAGTTCATGGAAGGTACCACCATATCCCTAGGGAGGACAGAATCTGCCCTTGTGGGAGCAACACAGTTGAAGATCTAGTACATTATCTATTGGTATGCCCAATTTACACAGACTTAAGAAAGGCCTTGTTTAAAGAACTTGACCTTATACCCAATAAGTCTAGCTCATTTCTAATTACATTTCTTCTGGCGGATTCAGTTCCACAGATTTTCAACAAAGTTGCTTGTTTTGCTTTTAAAGCATCAGTTTTGAGACGGGAACTTAGTAGTAAGGATAAATAGATACTAGAGATGATGGATGGAACCATAAAGTACAACATTTTTTGTATTGTTTTAATGCTGTTTTTATCTGAAATACTTTGTAACGGCCATGTCTATACAAATAAAGATTTATTGTTCTTATCATCATCATCATCATCATCATCATCATCATCATCATCATCTTACTGTACATCCTCTGAAAGTCTTCTGTGTGGCTTTTCTGTGCCTTGTGACAAGTGGGCAGGCGTGGCGAAGGTCCGGCTATGTCCTCATAGCCAGAGGCAAAATGATTGCATCAGTGCTGAGCTCCACTGGAGTCCTCCAAACAACTCCACATGGCTATAACCTTTTCACATCTGGCTATGGGGACATAGTGAGATGCTGCCAGGATTCTGCCTGGCATGGGAAACTTATGCATGCATATGCCTCTAACAGGATGCCAGCTAGGGTTTAAGAATTTTAAAAATATTTGTGAGTTTCAAAAGCCACATTGAAAATAATATTCTCCAAATTATGAAAGTATGTTTCTACGTTTCATTACTGGTTGTGTTTGTTTTTAATGCACATTTAGGAATATCACACTTCTGATAGTCATATTGTGCCTACAGAAAAGTTCCCAATCCCTCTGTGTTACTTTTAAGCTACCTAGAAAGCTCTCTGGAAATGAAGCACTGAATGGACTTGCTGATTCAAGGAATTTAGGCAGAATTCCACAACTCAGCCAAATCAGTTCAGAAGAAGCTGCTGTTGATTAAAAAAAAAAAAACTAGCTGGAAAAGTGGTTCACCCAGACTGGTCTCTAATGGAGATCAAGAGAGTCTGTACAACACAAATTAGCATCACTGACATCAAAAGCAGTCTGAAACTTCTGGCCATTACTCCTGAGCCAGCTCAAGAATGGGCCATGAAGCCTAACTAAACTCCTTGAGGCAGATCACAAACATAATGACAGAAATTTTTTAACCTCACTTTGCTGGGCACTTTACAGCTCATGAACAGTTCTGGCCCGTGTTGAAAACAAAACTTTACATGGAACTCTGCCCCTCAAATACAGATCAGCTTGGTTACTGGCTACATAGTGTACAATAATCCCAAGAACCCAATGGGAGGTACTCTGAGGCAACTCTTCTACACTAGTAGTATTCCCAAGCACCATAAGATAAATTTACTGTGTAGGTGTCTGTAGAGAATTACTAGCTACCCACAACTTTTTGATATCATTCTAGGCATCATGGAAAATCCATTGCAAATGCCTTCCATTCACTTTTGCCACCCAATCAGAACCTTTACAACCGCTGAATCTCCAAGTGATCATAAAGAAGACGGTTAGACTTCTCAAAATCTGCACCTCTTTATAATCTCATCTCAGTGCTACTGAAGAGTCTGTTCTTAGGGATATCATCAAGAGGGAAAGAAAATGGGTTAAAACATGAAAATATGATACTTTTTGATTTTCTTGATCAGGAAATATAAGCCAAACAATACAGTAATACTGCAGCTTCTCCACTAAAACATGCAAACCAATAATCACACTTGCACTTTCCCGGCTCACATACAGCTTCCTTAATTACCAACCTGCAATGCCATAATTCAAAACCAAGTCACCGCTCACTCACACCATTGTAAAAACCTCCTCTGAAGTCTTCTTTTTAAATGAGTGCTGGTAGGCTAATCAATTAAACATATAAGTACAGCCACAATAATTCCCTAGATAAATAAAAGCCAAGAAAGTGCTAAAATATCATTTGTATACACCTTAATTTCAAGCAGTAGTGTAGCAAACTCTCTTGTAAATAAATGAATGCACTGAGTGTATACTTCAGTTGTGTTACTTTTGGAATTCTTGGTAAACAACGTGGGATCCTGTATTACTTTCCCTATCCACCCACCCTTTTGGCCTACAACTGTAGGTAACAACACCCTCCTCTTATTTCTTCTCTCTGGGGTTAAAAGAAGTGCCTGCTATAACCATTTCTCCTGGTTTACTTTATTACCTACTACATTACCTACAAAAGTGTCACCTAAAATATTTCTTGAAATACATTTTCTTCCTTATTTCATCACACCTCAAATAACACAAACTATCATCTCTTGCCATGTCCCCCCTTTCTCTGTACAAAACTTAAACCAAAAAATTTAACCCCTTTCTTACTTCCTATATATATACTATGTTGAAATACTGTGCTTTCATAGTTTTGTTTTGTTTAGCAGAGTAGCAAAAAAGCACTACATACAAAACTAACTGCCTTAAATACCTTTAACGGCTTCTTGGAGATATTGTTTTCAACATGAAAGTGGTACAATGCACAAGCATTTTAAATATATATTAGCATTGATTTAAATACAAAGTTTAGAGAAAAGTGACTGCTGTTTGTGACCTTGATATGTGCAGAGCAAACACCTTTTCCACATAACATATCTACAAGTATACATAGATAAAGCATCAGCATTTTCCCTCTCTTGACTCTCCAAGTGGGTTTTTCATAAAATTAAAATTTTAGAATATGTCAATTATATCTTCACTACAGGGCAGTGCTGTCTTGGTTGGATAGTTTTGCTTATTGTAACACTATCTCATAAAGTACATGACAAACATGGCATATCAGTACATATATATATATTTCAAAAGCCACACTCATTCCTTTCTTGTTCCAGCTACAAATGCATTATGAACAAAGAGACCCATCCACTCAAAGTCCTCTTCTGCAAGGACCAACAGTGATGACTGGTATTCAGCAACTTCAATCTAAGCCATGAAGATTGCCCCCACAGAAGGCAAATTTCTGTTTTTGTAAACTCCTGCAAAGAATGAACCTTGGAAGTAGAGTGAGGAAGGTTTATATAAGCCTTGAACTCTTCAGGAACTGAATAAGAACTCCGTAGACAAATGTGTACTGGCATAAGGTCTGCACCATCAGCATTCTCTGCTGTCTCAGCATATCCAGCATTCTGGGGATATCTAGTGGCTAGAAAGTGGAGGAGAAAGCAGAAAACAGTTTTGTCAAGATAGCCCTGTAAGGCAAGAGGGTGTTTCCCTGTAAGACAAGATTGATGCTGCTTACATGTTTTGTTTGTTTCGGTGGAGGGGCAGACATTTGGGAGCAAGACACTTTCACTAAGCCCCTTCCCTGGATACGCCTACGTCCTCATCAGTACTGTTGTCCCTGCCCATTTTCTTACATTCCCTTTGGGAACAATGCTGAAGCTCAGACTCTTGTCGTGGTGTGCCACTGTACATGCCACTATTTTGCTTCATTTACTCAAGGGAGGTTTCAGGTCCCAAAGTGTTGCTGCAGGCTGTCTGCCCCCAGAAACCTCATTTTCCTCACCACATACTTAGCCACTAAGGTGTTAATGAAGGTTCATGGAAGGACACTTTGAAATCCCCACATCCCTCACCCCACACTGTTCACACTTTTTGGCAAGGCTTTGGGGAAGGCTAAAGTATCAGAAGCAAAAGCAAGGAACTCCTTTGACAGACTACGGTTTCAGTCAAGATCTGTTTTACTAGATTTCAATGTCCAGTGACACGCATGTTGAAGCTTTCAGACCGTCAGCACAGGGACAAGCCATCCCCATACCAACAGAACTAGAGTAACTACTATCAACCCTACCCTAACTTTTCCCTTCACTCAGATAGCTTTCTTTCCTGCCCATTTCCAAAACTGCAAATTCCACAGAGAACTTCCTAGGCATCATTATTTTGCTGATTGACAAGAAGAATAAACAAGAAAAATTTCATATATGTACAACGCAAGGGTTGGCACTCTTAGGCAGCTGCAGAAGCCCAGTGACTTGGATGCAGCACCAACCAGTGTGCACCAGTGCTGCCCCTTGCTGGCAAGCAAGTTGCAACCATGAGGGGCAACTGGTCCTACTTACAAGCTCAGTGCTGGGCCTAATCCTCAGCAATATCCAGAAGGAGATAAGACTGAGGAAGTTGGTTCTCCTTGGCACCAGAAATTTTGGTAGGTGAGGTGTTGATGGTGAGGAGTGGATTTACTATATAGGAAGACCACGTATGGCATCTCGCTACAACACCCCAGCCTCCCTCCCCTGCAAGAACTCGGGAGCCTGCACTGTAGCTGCTTCTGGGCTGAGGATATGGACAGTGAATTACTCTGCAACTACTAAAGCATGACTGTCTGCCCTGCATGTTTTTTTACTTATATATTAATTTCTAGCATTTGTGCCATGCTTTTCTATTTACAAAGAAACCAAAGTGACTTTACAACCTATAAAACCATGTCAGATGGCAAACTTTACAAAAATGCCTTCCTTAAACTGCTGCGATGTCCAGCATCATACCTTTTTAAAGGGAAATAATTACTTGAAGAAATAGGTACAGTGGACCTTCCATATCTGTGAGGATTAGGTTCCATGACCCCGAGAATAGCAAAAAATTATCGTATCTTATTAAATAGCGGCAATGTATGCGTAAATGCGTCAGTGTGTCCATGTTCACATCACTGCCATTTTAAGTACAGGACATAATGCTCCGCAATAGCTCAAATTTGCAGATCCAAAGGCCACACAGACGGAGAGTCCATTGTGTTGTCTATGCAGTTATAGAAGCAGTACATCTCCAAGTATTAGAGGATAGGAAGGAAGAGACAGTGGAAGAGGACAATGCCCAAATACCCTGTTTGTGAACAGACGAAAGGCATTTGACAATCCTTGGTTGGTAATAGAGTTCTAAACAACATGGATGTTCATCCAATTCAGCAAAACACCTCCTGTGATCTGATATACCCAGCACTGAATTTAAGCCTCTTAAAACCCCCGTGAGGCTGAGGTGGCTCTTGGCCAGAGAAAATACAAACAAGATTACGGTGCAGACAAATCCTGCCATCTCATTTGTATTATCACTGGCCAAAGGCTATCACAGCCTCAGAAGGCTTCTAATAGTACGGTTCTCCTGCAGGATCCTGCTAAGTAGCTCAGAGGGTGAGATTCTCTGGTGGATTACCAGAGAAAAATTCCAAATATCAATATGTTTGTCTTGGTTGAAAATATACGAAATTACCTCATTGTGTTCCAAACAGGCAATCATGACCTCTGACAAGATGACCACTCCAGTTCTTCCCACACCTGCACTGCAATGCACCAGCAGGGGAGGGTTGGGAAGTGTTGGATCTGCTGTGCTATTTGTATGGCGCCGTACTGACTGTATCTCCTCAAGATACGCTGTCAGATTAAAAGGAAAAGAGGAAGGAAGGAAGGAAATAGTTAAAATGGACATCAGCAACATAACCAGGTCCAGAAAATAGAGCCAAATTATTAAAAATGCGTTCAGTATGGCTTACCCCCAGCTGTCCACAGAGTTGCAACCTTAATATGGACATTTGTTGAACACAGCATGGCTTATGTCTGAGTAAAGATGTATAGAACTACGCCTCTAATCAGTTAATTTCCTTACCATCCACCCATCTATCACTTTATTTATATCCTGCCTGTCCCCTAGACTGGGACCCGAGGCAGCTTACAAAAAGGCAGTAAATACAAAATTAAGATTAAAAGAGTATTAAATTTTAAAAAGCAGACCTAAAACTATTTAAAAGCTTACTTTGAAACAGAGATCAAAAACAGTACAGCATCATAAAAGTCATTTTCTTGTAAAAAAAAAAAAATCAGTTTCCAAAGGCTTGCTGGAAAAGAAGGTCTTAACCTGTCACCAAAAAGGAAAAAAAAGAAGGAGCCATCCTATCTTCCCTTAGGGAGGGAGTTCCAAAGTATGGGAGCAGCCACAGAGAAGGCTTCTTCTGCATTCCCATCAACCATATCTGTGAAGGGAGTGAGTCAGAGAGAAATTCTTCCTCTGAAATTTTTAAGTCTCAGGCAGGCTCACATGGGAAGATATGGTCCTTCAAATACCCTGGGCTGAACGTTCAGCTGAAATGGTTGCAATAAATTCAAGACAGTGGGAAGAAAAGTATTTCTTCACACTGTTTATACTTCTCTATCTAGATACCCCACTTAACTTTTGGTATACCTCTGCTTATAGCAGGGGAAAGCAACATACTAAATTCACTTTTGGCTGTGTGGTAGTATCAAAGCTCCCTTACTATCAGTTTAAAATAAAGTCTATAGAGAATATGTGTCTCCTTTGGAAGTCAAAGTGCCCACACTCCTAGAAGTCCCACAGAATCACATTTCAACTTAAGAACTAGGTTTAAACTTGGAAGCAATGAGGGTTTCCTGCCTGCGCTAAACTTCAGCAGTACAGTGATGGCAAGTTTGGGCTCTACCTACTCTATTGTTCCATATCCATCCAAACATAATGTTGTTTCTTCTTTTTCATTTATATGGAAGAGGCAGGAAACTCTAAAGGGTCGAGGGATTAATTTTCTGTCCCTAGGATCCTGAGATCTAGGTGCGCTTCAGCTCAGAAAGAAAGCAGTACTCCCTGCACACTTCATTTCGGACTGCAAATATGCTAAAAAACAAAAAACAAAATTGGAAATGGCTAGCAGTCCACTTCTGGCTTTAAAAAACAGGGGTGGCAGAGTTATGTCAAACAGTGCAGGAAGAGCACTGCCACTTGCATAAAAGGTGAATCAGGCCTTCCCTTTTGCCAGAAAAAGGACAGTCTAGAGGAACCCAAAAGCTAGCACTCAGGCTGTACTTTTCCTACCCTCATTTATAACCTTCCTTTCTTCAAAAGATGGTATAGTGGTATAGAAAACATTCCCCTTTCTCACATTAAAAGCTCCAGACCTGCTATACATCAGAATATTTGCTGCTTCATGTGCTTTCAGACCATAAAATGTTTAACTTGAGTAAATACTGCCTCAAAAGAAAAGAACACCTGTTAGTGGTTAAGTTGGCAAGCTATTTCTTGTTGTTGTTGTTGTCGTCGTCATCATCATGTGCATTAAAGCTGACTCCAACTAATGGTGAACCAATCATGGGTTTTCTTGGCAAGATTTATTCAGAAGACATTTCCCCTTGGCTTCCTTTTGGGCTAAGAGAATGTGACTTGCCTACGGTCATCCAGTGGGTTTCCAAGACTGAGCAGAGATTTGAACTGTGGTCTCCTCAAGTCCTAGTCCAAACTTAAACAACTACACCCTACTGACTCTCGATTGATTTTTGGAAAACCCACAAAACATACTTCTGTAGCATTTCTCAACACCTAGTTCCTATAAAGTGGCCATGAGAACTAGTCACTGACAAAAGGCAATTTTTTTAAAAAAAACCTTACACAGAAATCCTTTTATGTCTTCTGGGCAGCCGTGCTCTGGCCAGTCAGTGTACTGGAGGTGCCAAACTGTTCTCTCTTGCCCTGTGAGGAGGTGCTTGATCTTCAAACCTGTTGTTGCATAACAACCAGAGTCTGTTCGGAATCGGGTGGTAATCTTAAATCTCCCATATGTCACTGTGTTGTGCCTTGAGCCAAGTCGTGGCCAGTATCGGAAACTTTTCTCTCGGCCGCCCTCCTGAAAACATTAAGCTTAGTCAATGAAAAAATGGGTCTTGCCCTTTCAAAGCAACAACATTTCTTCAGAGGAATTATGTTTATCTTTTATATCTGGCTGGCCCTACATGGAGCCCATGGATGTGTATACAATTCTTTCCCTGCTTTAGGTACGTAACAATCCTGTAAGATTGTTCACAGTAAGCCTGTTGCTAAATTGACCTTCTGCAACAGTCTGTTGAATCATCAGACAAATCAGAAAGAAGGGCAGGCTGACCAGTAAAGTTCATACATATGAAAGTATGATGTTTGATGTTTTTGAGGTCACACAAATAACTCAGATACAGGATCTTGAAGAAGATAGCATCCTAGCCAATTCTTCCCACAACACAGAAAACACTCACCTCTTCTGCTGTCACCATGGTTATAATGGCAATCCCCTGTTCCCACACCATCTGCCAGAAATCTAGGCATGTATTCTGCAGAGGGCCTTGGGTAGCAATATAATCCCACTCCATGCCCGCAACACAGACCTGTGAAATGAGGCAAGGAAGACTTGTAGCTACTAAACGAGTCTGTAAAAGTAAATCAATTTATAACACAGGAGCAGATGGGAAAACAGCTACATCTTGTGATAAAGAATGGGGCCAGGAAGAGCAGCAAACAAAAAAGTCTAGCTCAATCTGTAAACTTTTTGCTTCTGCTTTTTCTATCACCAAAGAATCCATAACCACCAAACATATTATAAGGGTGAGAACAAAATATGGATACAGCCTCTTAAATGTGGTCTCCTCTGTGCCAGATAGAAAGCTGAAAAGATGTTTGCTAAGGTTACACTGCTCAGGCAAAACTATAACATTCCTCTTAAGTCCTACGGCCTTTCCCAGACAGGGGTAACCTGGCCACAGTAGTTCATGCACTAGTAATTTCCCAGTTAGACTACTGCAATGTGCTCCACATGTGGTGCCCTTGAAGATGACAGCTGGCATAATATGCACCAGCTGAACTACTGATGAGAACACCCTACAGAAACTCTAAGACAACTTCAAAGGAAGTACTCTGACTGCCAATATGCTTCTGTTCTGAATTCCTGCTGCTAGTGATTATATTTAGGGCCCTAAACAGCTCGGGACCTTGATACCCGAAGGAGCACATCTCCCTGTATAATCTGCCTGAGCTCTGAGATATGCTGGACAGCCCCTCTTCTGTGCCCCAGAATCTGAATAATCCATTACAACAGGACATAGGAGAAGACCTTCATTGCTGTGGCACCTAAGCTGTGAAATGCCCTCTCCATGGAAGACTACTTTGTGCCAATGCTGGCTACATTCCAGCACCAAGTTAAAATGTGCTTTTTATCATAGCTTTTGAGATCTGAGAATCTTTTCTTAATCTGCATAGCTATATGATTTAAAACTGTTTTTAATTGTTTTAAATTGATTTGGCTGTATGCAGTCCTGAAATCTTACGATAGAAAGGTACAAACATTTTAATAAAGAAAGAAATTTTAAAAATCCAATAACCTAGACAGTTGGTTTCAAAGTGAATAGATGACTGAATGGTAAAATCACATATACTGAGGTAAGGTTACATTTATGCTCTCATGTTCAGAAACTCCATTCAGAAAACAGCAGTTTCCAAAGTTACTCCTTGTGAGAAAAAGTGTTTTGACCCAACAACTGTTTTCTATTAAAAATATTCCAAGATAGGACTCAAAAGGACATGAAAATACAAGGAATGTATTTAAAGGTTTTTCTCACTGAATCTCACAGAAGATATATATTGAAGAATGGAGAATGGGATATTGGACTTAGTTGTCTTTTGGTTGCAGTTGCACGTTAACACTAGGGCCAGAGTCCTATGTTACTACTGACTAGAGCAGACACAACTAACTCCACCATTTATTAAATGGATCTACCCTAGTGGGGACCAACTAACAGGTATTCCAGTCTAAATTGCAGTCAGCCCTTCAAATTTGCGGTTTCACTTTTGCGGATTTGATTATTCACAAATTATTTGCTGTCACCTCTGCTGCCACCCTACGGCATTTTTAATAGGGACAGCAAGCCTTGTGAGACTGAGACACTGTGAACAATGCTAGTAAGTCCCTATTAAAAATGGTGTGGGGCAGCCGTGGAGGTGGTAGTAAGCCCCACCAGCCAGCCACTTCTGCCTTGTGAAGGAATCCTGATGCCTCAAAGGAATCCATGGTGGGTTGAATATGGCGATCATACTTTTTTTGCATGTGTTAAAGATGGTTTGGGAGGGCCTATATTCACGGTTTTTCCACATTCACAGGGGTCCTGTGACCCTAACTGTAGCGAATGTGGAAGGATGACTGTAGTTTAATACAAGATGCAGAAGCAGAAAAAAGACTGCACAATGTGCCAGACTATAGGGTTTTCCTCCACCCCCTCCCCTGCAGCCAGAAAAAGAATAACCGGTATGTTATAATTTATTGTCAGTTTGATTTTATTGGAAGGCATCCTGAGCCCTTCAGGTATAGGGTGGTATCTAAACATTTTAATAATCATAATCATAATCACAGTGATGTCAACAAAGAATCAAGGGAGGAAATTAAAGTTCAGTTGTTAAATAAGCCAGCTTAATGGCCCAGGGCATGTAACTAGTTTGTTTAACAACTGGTTACTGTTCAGTTAAACCATGAATCCTGGCTCATGCATGCCAGTAACTCGGCAAAATGAGACTGAGTGCTGGTTTATTCTTTCCACCATTTGTACAAGAAGAGAAGAGAAGTAATGGGAAATGCATCAGCTTGGGGTTTTGCCCTGATTTTGTTCTGCTCATACATGTTAATCCAAATTAAATATTTTATGTGAAACAACTTCTTTGTGTCTACTAGGAAAAGCAGGATTCTTCTGCATTTTGCACAAGATCGCCTAGCATTTTAAAAAAAAATTGGTCTGATCAATTTTTAATACAAATCAATCTTTTAAAAGACAGTAGTTGGAAGGATCATTCAATAAAGCAGTCCCTCAATCTCACCTTAATATGGGAAGCATTGATATAACCTGTGTTATTTTCTTTTGTAGGGACCAGCTCTACTCTGGTGTCATCATATGGAAGTACATCTTGGAATCTGTTCCGTTCTGCATTTTCTGGAAGCCGGGCTATGGTACAGTCACCATCTACAAGCCTTTTTTTTTGAATACGCTCATATTCTGTAAACACCATTCCTTGTTCTAACCGTTGTTCCAAACTTTTACACTAGAAACATGAAAAAGAGTATGAATATACCATTTTGCACAAACATATCATCAATTTTCTTTTCTCTCTCTTTCCCTCCCACTTCCATATACATGACTATTACTATACCATGTGTTTTAAAAATATATATATTTGCATACCACATCCAAGGTATTTATTAGTATTGATTTTATTTAAATGGTTCTTATTCCTGCCTTTTAATTTACCTAGCCCTACCAGCAGCTTGCAACATATCACAGAACAATGAAAAAATAATAACACAAGTAAAAACTAGCAGCAAATCCAAAAATAATTGTGCAAATAAAATAAAGCACAGTGTAGTATAACAGTTCCAGTTGCAAAACTATGTTACATCTGTTAATTCAAACAGCCCCCATCCAGATTCCTATTAGCCATTGCAGCTCCCTCATCCCTGTTATTCTGCAGATAGAGGAGCGCAGTGTGGGACTGGAGAAACATCTGGCTAAGTCCTTGAAACCAGATACAAAATGATTACATACAGTAATCCACTGAGATCCACCAGTGTCCCTAGAGGTCTCAGTGGATGATGTAATCATCTTGCATCTGACAAGGGTGAGGGGACTTTGGTTACTATAGTGGGTGGAAAATAATATCAACTTCCACTAAATCTCCAAAAGACTAACATCTGTGAAGTCCACTAATAGGATTCCAACCAAAGAAGGCTGAGTAAAGAGAAAGGTTGTGTCAAACAAACACTGCTGACAGAATCCAGGATTCTTTCTCTCTCTAGGGTCCAATGCATCCCTCAGACGTGCTCTGAATGATAGGGACAGGTTGCGAGGGGCAGGAGAGACAGAATTTGTTTGCACGATGCAAGATGTAGCCCAGAAGCTTTAAAATGGCCTCTCAAATTTGATAAGCGAATCCCGAAGTCAAGAAACGCCACCACAGAAAAGGTTCTGCTGTTTTGTTCATGGCCATTCAATCTACTTCTGCAGGTAGGGGCACACAGAGCAAGATAGGCATATACCCCTTTCAGTGCCACCTTTCTGCTCTATATGGTTCCCTGGGTAATATATAAAGATTAAGTATGACATAAAGTACAGGTGTACACTGAGGGAAAAAAAACACCAAAAATAGTTTTTAAAATGGTGCACAGTTTTTCCCATAAAGCTTGGTACTCAACTAAAAACTTACTCAAATGAAACTTCTCCTTAGGACACCCAAAATGATATAATCACGAAAAGTGAATATAAACATCAAACATAGCTCAGAGAGAACACAAAACCAACCCGTTCATCATTTGTAGCTCTGGTGGGTTCCTCCTTTCCCTCGTCTGGCAGTGGCAGTCGAGATAACGTCAATCCATTTAGAGCAGCTAACTTCAAAGGTCCTATTTTTTTGGCTTCAGCTCTGTTCTTTTTCATGACCTGCTGGAAGAAGGCACCTTACAACATAATGCAATAGAAACCAAGGTTGGGTGAGATGTGGGAGACTTAGCAAGAAAAAGGAAGCACCTCTAGCTCTTCTTTTGCAAGCAGGAAAAAAGGCACACCAATGGCTTCCCTGGCTAACACTACCTTACAGAGACTGCTGTGGTAAAGCAACATTCTTTCCACCTTGCTTGTCTTCATTCCATCTTTTCAAACTTTTGAAACTTCACAAGACTGATAAATAGAGCTTAGCAACTTGAAAGTACTGTTCCACTCAATGGACTTCAGGAATTAACTGCAGGTAACACTTTAAAAAAAAAAAAAAAGGACAGAACAGCTGCAATTTGGCATCCAACATGTCACTTAAATTCCATGGATTCCCAGCAGTTTGTTTTTATCTTGTTCTTCTTCCAAGGAACTCAAGTTGGACAGAGTAGTGTACCATCCTGTCACTTATACTTATAACTATCCTGCAAGGTATGTAAGGTTGAGAGTACATGATCAGCACAAGCTTCGTGGCTGAGCTGCAGACTGAACCCATGTCTCGCTCTCCGCACCTTACCTTTTTTTGGCGCTGGGGTGCGGGGATTGCGCGAGCAGCCTCCGGCGAGAGGCTCTTGCGTCCCTGCTGCTTCAGCTTTGCACAAGCTGCCTGCTCGTGCAAGAGCCCCGCCTCTTCCTTCCGCAGTGCAGCCTGGGACCTTCCCAGGCTGCGCTGGGGCAGAAAGCACGACCAACGCGGCTCTGGAGGCTCCACATGCCAGGTAAGTGCGCACGGGACTCGGGAGCAATGCGTGATCGCGCACCATTTTCAGCTTCCAACCAAAAATGAAAAGGTGCGTGACCGGTGCTTGCCGGCCCCTGGAGCGTCACGCGATTGTGAGTCCGTCGTGCAGATCGCTCCTCACAATTGCGCGATGCTCCAGGTGCCCTTTCGCATGGCAAATGCCGTGCGAAAAGGGCCTAAGTCTAGTACTCAAGCCTCCACAGTGTACTGACTCACAATATGATGTATGCTATTATGTTGTACTGGTTAAGAGTGTTGGACTGACACCTGGGAAATCCAAGCCCAAGGCCCCACTGAACCATTGCCATGAAATGTCACTGGGTGACCCTGGACGATCAGTCTGTCTCTTAGCTGCTATATAAGCACTTAGCAAGCAAGTATAAGAAGAACAGTGTTGGATTTTCCAGGTACTAACCAGGAAACCTAATCTGATCTGTCAAGAACGTAGTTGCAGTGACACCACAAAATTCAGGATTCATGCTACAAAATGCTAAAAAATATTATAAAACTTTGGCATATCTTTTGAAGGGACATTCAATTTTATGGTTCATAGTTAGCTCAGCTCACTTAACACATCCTTGAACCTAATGGCCAATTAAGTCAATCCTTCAGATCACTAACAATGAAAGCTAAGCCCCATTCTGTATCTTTATTATTTATTATTTTATTACAACATTTGCATCCCATCTCATATCATAAGATCTCTGTATGGCTTACAATAGATCTTCTAGAATAGTCGAGAATAAAATATATCCTCTAAAATGTTCTTAAAAGACAAAATTGAAAGCCCTTTTGCCCAGGTCTGCCCCATCTGATGAACCATTTTTCAAAATAATTGTGACTAATTTAAAGGACAAATCTAGGTACGGGCATGCCCTAGCATAATTTCAACCAGGGACAAAATCAGCTGCTTTGAGCAAAACAGCATCAACCCCAGGAATCAAATTTCTGGCTACCCTTTTCCATCTGCCCAACAGTATTCAATAATAATTAAATCACATATAAGAAAATACAGAATTGCAGTCTGAGCTAGTTAGCAGCTGCTAACAAAATAAAGCAAGTCAAACTGGAAAAAAGGGGCAAAAATTCCTCTAAGTCAAAAAAATTCATCTGGCAAGGTAACAGAAGTCAAATGAATCAACTGTAAGTAGACGGCAGGTGAGAATATAGCAAGAGAGAAAACCTGGACAAAAAGAGAAAATTCAATAAATATAAAAAGATTTAATTATCAGAAGTTTTAATTGTGTTTATACTGCTCATTAATAAAGATTCCCTGGATTAGTTCCTCTTAGGGCAGATTCGCACATTACCAAATCATTTCTTGAACGACAAGACTGGAAAGGAACCACAAAATCACTACCACTGATTTCACAGACATTTTAAAAATTCTTTTGTGTCTAGAAAGCAAAAACTACGCATGTAATCATGACATGTATGATCTACACAGGGACCTCATGTTAAGACATACTCCAACTGGTGAAGATTTATAACTTCTGGAATCATCTTACTAGTGCTAACCCTGAATGCACTGTGTGCAGTACAATGGGAAGGGGACACAGCAACAGAAATACACCACATTCCTTGTGTGCACTTGCTTGCATATTCAACCACCTGCAATTCCAGTAAAGAAACTGTAAGCAGCTGGCATGGCAAAGAGTTCTGCCTGATATCCTGGGATCTGCTGCTACTCAGGAAAAACAAAATACCCTGGATGTTAAAACAAAAACAAAAAACACCCCACCAGGCATATTTAGGCCTAAATCCTCTTTCAGTTCAGACTAGAACAGACCCATTGAGTCCATTAGACTTATCTACCTGTTCACTTATCATTAAATGATTGGTTGAATGGGTCTACTTTAGTTGGGACTAACCAACAAGACGCCAGCCTTATTATGCTCTTAAGTCCATTGACTGGTAAGAGGCTTTTATGATACAACAGAGAAGAAAACAGAAGAAGAAAATCCTAGGGAAAAACTCACCCCTAAAGGAGGTAGTCCTTCTACTACATTCTTCTTCCCCGAAAGTAGTTCAGATACAGGTCTCTTCTTTACAGAATCCTTCCGAACTCTGTATCTTGCAGACATTGTTAGATCAGACTCAGACACAGATGGAGTCAAGAGCCCATCACCTCTCCTCTGTACCTGAGTGTCAGCCATGATGTGGGTGGGACTCACATCCTTTACCCTCCTCTCAGTCTCTGTAATATGCAACTTGGGTTCATGGATATGTAAAGGACCAGGAGATGGAGAAATAGAACCGTAAGGATAGTTCAATAAGGATTCAGGAGAATAACAACCCATGACAGAAGAAACCTGGGATTTTCCATCAATGAATGGGGAGAGGGCCGGATTTGTCTTACCGTCTTCTTCAAAATCTTCTTCTTCTTCGCTGCTATGAATCAGCATAGTGGCATCTGAAAGAGACTTCTTATGCCCATAGTTCACATTTTCTTCTTGTTCCTCATTTTCCTCTTGCTTTGTTCTTTCCAGGAAAATAGTGGGCTGGGATCCAGCAGGGACCACCTTTGTCAGGCCTACATCTGCAGCTGAGGCTGACATGGTCCTCTCTTTCATTCTCATAGCCTCAAAGCTGTGGGCCAGACCAGCTATTTCAATACTGTTCCTCTTCTGCAACTGAGCATGCCGGGCTGATGTCAAAGGCTCACTCACTTCCTGGAGGGAATGTGCGACCGGCAAGCTGTCTTCCTGAAATGTCTGGACTGAGTGATGGACCCGTCGGGTGATGAGGTCAGGATTGCTGCTGCTGATATAGAGGTGGCGGGACAGGTCTGGGGTGCTGTTGGCTGGCCTGGGATAAGGATAAGGAGGAGGAGGGCGATATACTTGAGTCTTCATGATGTTTGGTGCAGGATAATCTTGAGCCTGCAACTGAACATTTGTCAGTTCAGGAACACTCACTGCTCCAACCACTAGGCGTCTTTCAGCAGGATAGGGGTAAGGGGATTGGCTATGGAAGCTGTAATTTAGATTAAAAGGGTAGTGTCCAGAGTGAGGGGAAGTGAAATTAGCATGCTCTCGGATTTCAGGCTGGCTGTACACCATGGCATCGGGCCTACTGTAAGCATATGAATTACCAATGTTGAGGTTTCTCATGGAATGACTCTGCTTGTCTGAATGTATCATTCCCCGGTTAAGCTGCTTCATGACAGTTTCATAATCTGGAGTAGGCCGATAAGAAGGTGGTATAAGGGCACTGTGCCGGTGTGATGGGATATAATCAGGTCTGAGGACGTCACTGCCAGTAATGCTTGGGTTGGAGGACATGGGCGATGGTTGCATATAGTGCTGCGGGTTATTCAAGGAGTTTGTGCTATGAGCACTGTAGACACTGCCATTGCGGATTCTGCCATTATAGTCATGCGGTGCTCTATCCAGGCTGGTCTGAGAATGGCAGTAATAGCCATTCTGGTTATTCCCATAGAGATTATCTGAAACACATATGTGACTACCTATTTACTAAACATTCACAGAAAAAGTAAAAAGACTTTTGTCAAAGTATCACCCCTCTGCCTCACCAATGTGATTCTCAATTCAGAACAGAACACTCAGGATCAACAAACAAAACGCTGACAACTTCACTGTCAACAATGAAATATTTTAGGTACTCATTCTCTTATCTGAGTCTCGTTTTGGAAATTATGGGCCTAGTTGGATAAGAGGCCACCAGGGATCTCCAGGCAGGGCTAAGAACAAATTCTGCCTTAATGCCTGGAGAGTCACTACCTGTCACAGGCAACAGTTTTGGTCTAGATGTGCCAAGGATCAGACTCAGTATAACGGAAGTTCCTATGTACTGACATTAGAAACACCTTTCATGTAGGTTTTCATCTTGCTCTATGAGTGATAAAAACGGGAAAGGGAGATGGGCTTGCACAGAAGTTCCACTAGATCCCAGCCTGCTCTGCTCCTGACTTTCCCAATTTGAGCAGGAACATTTTGAAGGTGAATGGGAAATTCTCTCATGTTTGCTTGAATGTGAGCCTCCGTGCACTCAGGAACACAGCTTTATCAGTGGGGCTTTTTCAAGCTTAACCTTTCCCTTTCCGCATAACATGCACCTCAAAAACACAGCCTGTGTGGCAATTAAGCTTGAAAAAAGCCTACCACAGGAGCAAATGGAAGTACTTTTCAAGCATAAGTGCATTGCAGAAACTGGTGGGGAGGGGGAGCTCAGAACTGGAGAGAAAAGGAAACTCCCTCTTTTGTTGTGCCTCTCTAGGAGCTTTTTCAGCTGAAGAGCAGGGTCAAATGTTTTTATAACAATAATCATAACTCTATAACAATAATGAAAACCTCCAATGAGAGGCTTTTTTCAAGCCTAACAGCCACGGGGTAAGTGTTGCAGAGGGAGGGGCCTACGAACTTCCCAAATTGGCTGCTTGCTCTGCCGAACTCTGGCACTCAGCTCCCAGAAGGTTACGTTAGAGGGAGTGAGGGCCCTGGGTCAAAAGAAGTTTTCCCATTCCCATACTACATGTGGGTAAAAGTTCCCCAGTGGTATTTTCTTCCCTATGTTCAGTGAGTTACCTCTATTTTCTTCAACAGCAGGCTCACAGTTACCAATTGATAATGAAAACACAGAGCAAAATGTCATGGTTCTACAGACTACTCACCTCTAGATGGGAAATACTTTGGCTTGAGAGCCAGGAAAGTTACTCTCAGACAAAGCAAATAAAACTGAGCGAGGAGGAAAAATATCCAGAGATGGTATGATGAGACTTGGTTCTATGCTCCTTACATGAAAGGTACACACATAGGTTCCATCCTGGAACTGACTAGGCTGAGATCTATTTCTCATTAATAACCAGTAGGTAAAATAGGTTCTCAAGGCTCTTTTCAACCACTTCCAGTTTTGGAGAACGTGTCCCTCATTCCACAGCAACACCTTTTATAATATACTTGCAGGAGAAAAGGCTTCCTGAACAAATTGAACATTTACCTTGTGAAGATGTATATGGTTCTCCAAAGTGTCCATTGTAATGTAGTTGAGGTGGGGCTGGTGTCATCATATAAGGCTGCGGTTTGGGCTGCTACAAAAATATTGAAGTGAGTGGAAATATACAATTGATAGCATACCAACAGAAAATCCTAAATCTTTAGCCCAGTTCAGATACTTGGGTAGATTCCGATGAGCCTGCAGTGCTTTTGCAAAACTTCCCAGCACTTCTGACCGCAAGGCAGGCAATGCAATGGTACACCACCACTTGACTGACTTAAATAAAAACTGTCAAGGGGATCCTTCTGGGCTGGAGAGTTACTGGTGTGCCTCCATGAAGTAAAATGTTCAGTTAAGAAGCCTACAATTTGATAAGCAAGTACAAGCAGATCTTGATTAGCCAAAATACATCTCTGGAGGTTAATAGGGCAGAGGCTGTAACACCTGTCCAACAGCTAATTAACAGTATCTGCATTAAGCCAATAACATTCAGCAGCCAACTGCTAGCTATTACGAAGGAATTACTCACTTTGTTGTGAAAAACCTGGATTAGTTAACAGAATTAGTACAGTGCAACACAACTAGCCTCACACATCCCATGAGGAAGCACTTAATTGGCTGCTGAGTCACAGTTTGTATGATTTTAGAAAAGGGTGTCCTCTTAGGAAAAAGCATCTGGGGGAAAGAGTCTAAGGGAATTAACCCTTCTGAAATAGGATTGCAGTGAAGCAACTGATGCTGATGATGATTTTTTCCCCCTACTAGTAGCCTCTCCAGCATCAGATTTTTGTTAAGTCTAGATTTTAAATCCAAATGTCACATGTGATAATCTACCATCTTCCTTGTGAGATGTCCTTAAGCAACTGATTTGACCACTGTGTAAACAGAATGCTAGACCACATAGGTGTTTGACAAGGATGGTTCTTATTATTTTCTTAATAGGTTATCACTCAAAGACAAGGCTCAAAAATGTTAGTTTTTGGACTACAATCCTTGTGCTGACTTGGAGATTTTGGGATTTGTAGTCAAAAGTAAATTTTTCAAGAATTGCTTGAAGGAATCTGTGATATTTTCAGTTCTTACTAACGTCTCCTTTCTGCATCTAAATAAAACATGATACAGAAAGTTGCAATAGCCACCACTGTTAGCTCAAGGTGTTTCCTTCAGACCCCCAAAATATGGGTACCAATGCTCCTGTCCCATGGTCAAACTCATATCCAAGACCTGAATCAGCCACTGTAGTCTGACTTATAAGGAAGGATCTAAGTCCAAATCTGTGTTATTTCATTTAGTTTAGTATGTGGTTTTCTGCAATCTAGTCCAGCATTCTGTTCCTACAGTGGCCAACAGAACAATATCTTCCCACACGTTTCCTGCCAATTGCTATTCAGAGAATGGTAATATGCTTCAGCATATTAAAATGGTAGTATTACAAATAGGCATATATTTAAGCTAAATGGTGTGGCACCACACAGTTAAGAAAGGGTGTGTAACATACTTAATTTGCACGGCACAGAAAACTGTTGCAAAAGTTGGCATTCATGTGATGCAAGCTTCATCATGGAAGCTTGGTGTTCTCAGGCACCTCTCTCAAATTATAATTGTATTAATTTATTAGAAAGAGTTGGCTAACTGTTGCAACACTGTGCAAAGACAGGAGTAAGAATGCAACTCAGAAACATTTTTTCTATTTATTTTGGGTGCAGCCAATAAGCCCATTCCCTAGCTGTTGGGAAAATAAAATGGTATGAATTCTCACACACTATTAAAATCTCCAGGAAACTGCTAGATAAACAGCTCCTCTGTTAAATGTGTAAGCTAGGTCTCCCAGACACGTTAATTTAGCAGTTCTTCCACTGTTCTCTTTAGAAGGGTGGATTGCCTGCCATAAATGAAACTAAGCATGATTAAGAGAGAAACTCTAATCTCTCGATACATGGAGGTGACAGAAATAATTCCTCTGTCAACCTGAACTATTTTAATACTGACCTTTAGTCCAATTAGAGAACTATTCAGAGGCTAAAAATATATAGGCAACCCACCATCTGTAATTTCAACAGCTTACATCTACAGTGTTTCTCTTCTTTAAGGGGCAAGCTTGCTCACATTAATATATAACTTTAAAAAACAAACCAAAAAATAAGAAGCAGTTTAATGCTAGAGATCTTACCAGAGACAACCTGGATGATGATTGCCTCCTAACTGGATTAACTGTCACAGTATGAGCTTGTCTATAAAGCAAAAGTAAATGATAAAGTAAAAAATACAGATTTACAGTGATATAAATGATAGTGGAATCATATGCATGTTTAATTAGAAATAAATTGTCCAACAGCACTTATTCCCTAGTCTAGTATAATTAGGAATGCATTCTTAGGGAGAACATTTAGTATTCTGAACTCTTATAATGATTGCAATTCCAAGAGCCTACCCCCTTATAAACAAGGCAGTAGTCTCCACAGCATGAGAGCATGTGCACACATGTACACACAAGTACACACACATACACACATGCGCACGTGCGTGCGCAAATCAGTGACAATGCCACTCCTGTTAACATTCCTTCTCCACCAGCAGAATACACTGCATGTATTACAATGCATCAGGAGTTCAGAGGGAGAACAATCTGAATTTCCAGAAATATTCTAACTATGGCAGTTTGGGCAGTAATGTTTTGTTTAGCCACCAATAAATTCCCTCAAGAGTAGCTGCCTGTACCATAGCTAGTATGCCTGGCTAGATTTCTAACTTTCAATAAAACAAGCACAACTGGTGAATCTTCAAGCAAATATTGTCTGTCTGTTTTCTTTTTAGATGCACTGGTCAAACACTTAAAGGAGGGACTTTCCAGTTCAGCTCAGGAATAGCCAAAGGTAGCATTAAACCGGGCTTGCATGGTAGAACATAAAGAATAGTGGATCATAATGATGTTGCACTGTAATGTAGAGGGGACTGCAACCTAGAAGAGACCCATCCACACAAACTCTAATGCACTGTTCCACTTCTTTTTGCAGTATGTCAAATGTTGTTGCCCCCTCTACCTGCCCAGAATGTTAACCAGAACATGCATAGCATTTAGATACAAAATGTCAAGGTGGGTGTTCTACCTTGTTCATGTGTTCAACATCACATGGAGGATGACAGAGGCAAGTAAACAGTGCTCCCCTCCTGAAATCCAGCTCCCAATGCTATGACTACACTTAATCACATCAGTTCAAAGTCTGAGCTTAGAAATGTTATTTTTTGGATCAGTGTAGTCATGTTGGCTGAGAGATTCTGCAAGCTGTCCCCCAAAAAATAACTTTTTCAACTTCTGGTCAAAGAAAGTTAAGAGCAGACCTGCCTCAAGTAAGTACGGGAACAGTACGAATACCTGGCATGCAAAGAACACAGAAGGAAAGAAAGAGAATGTTTTCTGGCTCACCCTTTGGGTAGAGAAGGACGAGAAAGGATTGGAAAGCGTGGAAAGGAAAGAATGAGGAAAGATTTCTGAGAGCCTTCCTCAGGCGGAGAGTCTGGGGAGTCTCTAAAGACAAGGTACATGCAGACAAAATGGAAGCAATGAAATAGCACATTGAAAAAGAAAGGATGTTGGTTACAACAGAGGAGACATTTCAGTCCATTTTCCAGTGGGCTTTCAAAAGGTGTTCATTTTTTATGGTCATGACACCCAGTCTTTCTTATACCACAGAATGAAAACATAAACCTGCTTCTAAAGACTGTTAGTTTATGATAGGGATGCAATAGAAGTGGTTTCTGAGGTAGCTTGTATTTTTGGCCAGCAGGCATGAGTTAGGAAAGACTCACTGCTACTATTTTATAAATATAAGTTCTGATCCACACAGCTAAAGAAAAAATGTTAGCCATGTATGTTAAAAAAAAAAAGACAGACAAAGCTATGCAAAAAATCACCATGGTGTTCCCCACAGCACAATATTTCATGAGTTTAAGAAACTGTATTGTTTTGTTTGGCTGTGGGCTTGCTTTAAGAGGTTGTATACCTTTGTGTGCCTCTGATACCACAGCATCACAAAACAGTAAACGCAATGTGTATACCTCTGATTGTATACACATTGTATACTTCTGATACCACCGCATCACAAAAACAGTAAATGCCCTGGTGTTTACTATAAAAAATTAAGGACTACTTTACATGAAAAATTCAGTCTTCCTGTAAAATGATAAGAAAATCCAAGGCAACTCAGGGCTGTTACTCTCTACCTCAGGATACTTGGACCAAAATACTTGTTTGTGTACGTTATTACACCAATGAGGGAAGGAGACTGAATAAATTGGCACAGTAATAGTCAAAAATCGTGGAAGAGAAACAGAATTGTTTCCCACAACATGAGCTTCACCCCATCCCACTCGTTACTTGATAAGATTTCAGGTTACTGGCCTTTGGCTCCATCTCTTTTCAGCCCATTTGTTGCGTACTACACTTGCATACAGTTCCTTCACAAGTTATTAATTTATTGATATCTCAACTTTTCTACTCCCACAACACACAGAAGTGCAGCAAAACAGGTTTTCATGGGAACAGGTTCATGGCAACATATGCTGTGTTAATGGAACCTTTGAAACTATGATTTTATTAAGAGAGCCGAACAAGCGTTAGCCATTTTGTTAAGCTTGTAATATGTACACTTTTTTCCTCTGAGACCTCATCCGAGACTAGACTCAGCAATGGATTTCTTATTGTAAAGCTCAGAATGAAATAGAAACATTAGAAAGATACATTCACTTCAATCATGAAAAATCAAAACACTGAAAATAATAGCAGTTATAACTCTTGTGAAAAGTATACGTACTAAAAAAATAAGCAATGTGTTAAACATGTCAGTTCTTGTCTCCCAGTTACTAAAAGTTATGTAAGCAAAAACTTCAGTTTTAATTTCTAATGTTGCTCTAGTACAAAAATAAAAATTCTAGAATTCAGAGCTGTAGGCCAATATATACATTATAATTAGTTGCTTACTTGCCACATCACGAGTGATCTGCCCAGCAACTAAATTCATTTGTGATACTTACACAATATCATAAACAGCCATTTCTATGATCAAAGATTTCATTTTCAAGCACTCTGTGCCACGCACAGAAATTGCTTCTTTAGTTTATGAGAATCCTCAACACAGAATAGAACATGCATGGAAGCACATGCACACACATTAAAACATCAAGAAAATCTCCAGTGATATATGGGTAAACTCACAGTTTGGAGAACTAACTTTTTTGTACTACAACTCCCAGAAACTCACAGCCAACATGGCTACTAACTATGCTGGCTGGGGGAATTTGGGATTTATAGTAAAAAAAACTCAATACTTTTCTAAGCTCTGGTTAAATCTAAGAATATACCAATAAAGTCCTCAACTACGTGATGCATGGAGACTACACATATGGGACTACTGTTCATATGAACAGAAATTACAGTGGGACAGAAACAAAAGTATCACCTCAAGAAGACTTCAGGTTTGTCCGACTCACTTTGTTTGTTTTTGGCTAGAACTTTGAAGGCAGACGTAGGTGCAAAATCGAAGCTGAAGGTGAAGTTAGATGCAAAGGAACAGAACTAATTATTTATTGCACCTCATTGCATAAACAATAGTGTGACTTGCCTACATTAGTACGGATCTGTATTTGCATATCAATTCAGAAGCAAGTCCCACCATGTTCAATGAGACATATTCCCAGGTGAGCGTACAGTTCAGAGCCGGATTTAATAATGAGCTATTTCAGAAAGAGAAGTCTGTTATGGCTGATGGTTAAAAAAAATAGAAAAGTCAAAAACTCATCCACTGATCTAACTCCTGCCTGTCCCTGAAAATGAGAAATATATTTCTAGTAATCCACTCCCCAGCAGAAGGTAGGGTGGTCATTTTTGCACTAGCTTCAGCCTCTGAAGTGGCATCACAGGCAACCTGTAGATATCTAAAATTCAATACAGATATCAATACTGTCTAGAACATAGAGCCTTAAGACTGAATTGACATAGAGGCCAATGAATTCTATCTATTCTAGAACTGGCTCTTTGTAGTTAGGTTGTGAATTACAGATAGTGTAGCTGTGATAGTATGAAACAGAATTGCCAAAGCTGCTAATTCAGAATCAAAACTAGTGTTGTGATTACAGCCGTCCCTCCACATTCACTGAAGTTAGAGGCATAGGACTCCTGCAAAAGTGGAAAAATTTCAAATATCAAAATATGCATGTGTCTGTGATAAGGGGGCTGAGGCATGGTGGGGAGAGCAGACACCCAGGGTCCAAGCCAGGTCAGGGAAAGTGGGTGGGTCAGCATAATGGCCTGATACTTCCTCTCTCTCACCCACCTCCTTCCTTGGGTGTGTGAGGGGCACTGGGAGAGCATTTGTGGTGCTGAGAAATTGGGCTGCAACCAATCCTTAGCTGGCCAGGCAGTGGTTGAAGGAGAACTAGAGGCAGGTTTTTAAAGGGCTGCACAGCCTGATCGGAGCTGCCAAGAAGGTCAGTTCCCCTGGAAAAGAAAGTCCTGAGTTGAGGGGGGGCAGGGGTTGGAGAAACTCACAGATAATCAAATCCATGAAAGTCAAACCTGCAAATGTGGAGGGCTGACTGTACTTCCTTCTCCTTTTATATAATTCAATTCAAATTATATAATCAGGTTTGATGTGTTGGATCAAAAATGCCCCTCTGCTGATGGAAGGCCTCTTCTGCTTACAGAAGACCTATTCCCAACTTAGCAGTAGAGTATTACGTAAGAAAAGCGACTACAAATTCCAAAGAGTTTCTTCATCTACACAAGCTCTCTCTTATATAATGTGTCATTGTCAGCACATTCTGATAGAATATATACTACAGATATTATTTTCCTTGCTCCCTTTTTCTCATATTCTAATACAGTCTCTAATGCACTGTGCCACTGCATGGCAGGAATACTAGCTCTTGAACAACCAGTTCAAAAAAGTACTAATATATACTTTTTCTATCACACACGGTTTTTTGGATCCAAGCCCTTATTCTCAGATTCTGCACCAACAGGAAAAATTCTGTGGGCTCAGATGGGGCTCCTGTTAGAACAATGCAAAGTTCTTTCCTAGAGAAAGAAGTTCTAACCTCAGGATAATTCACCTAACCTGCTCAATTAGGAAATTACAGAGTACAAAGTTAGAGTTAATACAGAAAGACTTTATAGTGGTGCTGTACTTACAGGCTACATTTATTTAGTCTATAAAACTTGTGCCTGGCCACACACATTCTCCACACATATTTTGCTGTTTCCATGTCTTCCTGCAGAACAAAAGAGATATATGTCAGACAAAGCTAGACAGGTGGTTCAGTGAGAGCCACTGTCAGTTAACATCAATTTCCTATTGAGTTGATTTGGAGACCAGTAGAGAGGAGTAGCCAGCATAGCGTAGTGATCTGAGCATTGGGCTATGACCCTGGAGAACAAGGCTCAGCCAAGGAAACCCATTGGATAACCCTGGGTATGTCACACACTCTCAATCCCAGGAAACCTTGTGATAGGTTTGCCTTAGGGTCACCATAACTCAGAAACAACTTGAAGGCACACAACAACAACAACAGAAAGGAGTAGAATCCAGCCCAGTTATCCCAACTACTGAATATGCCCACAAAAACCCACAACACATGCAGTAGTGTGAATGTATTAATAAAACCAAGTCTCCAAACACAAAAATGCCTATAATAGGTGGGTTAGAGCTATCTCATGAGAAATTTAAAATGTGTACTTCTCCATTCCCCAAAATATTACAGCTATTGCATTTCATGATGAGATGACGAATAAACCTCAAGAACATACCTGAAAATTTTTCCTGATACTACAGCACTATAAACGGTGTATATAAAATGGGTTAACTGCTGATTATCTAATTTAAGGATAATGACTGGCATCCTGCTCAGCAGTTACAGGATTATCACCTGGACTTATGAATTTATAACTGCTCAGGACCTACATTTACAATAGTGAATGACAAAGTCTGGCAGCGCCCTGATCAAAGTGTTTCAAGGTGCTGCACAATGATGTCTGTAGAGTTCTCCAGTCTCAAGGTGCCTTGGAACAAGCAGTTGTGGTAAGACCCCAACTCTGGTACTTCTGAAACATTTTGGAAGAGTACTGCCAGGCTACAAAGGCAGAGTTTTGAGAGGTGGCATCCTCAGATGTAATTATGATGACAGAGCTCCATCATGTTAAGTTATGTTGACAATACAAGATCTCAGGCAACTTTAAGGTTCTCTTCTAGATGTCACATAAACAATGCAGTGTAAATGCCTTAAACAAAATTGCTTTAAAATCATAGGAGTAAAAGCTCACTCACTTACAGTTTGGAACTGGATAGTCTCTTCTTTATTTGCCAGCTCTAATGCAAAAAAGGACTTGTTGTGGGTCATATTAGCAATGTCATGCCACCTATACAGGGGTTTGGAAAAGAAGTGGGAGAGACACAGTTCTCAAGACCTCACAAATTATTGCACTGTAATTGCATGCAGACAAGAGAGAATATGAATTTGCCATAATATTTCCTACATATTTGCAGAAATTCTCAACTGCTCTTTATGATTCCACTTCAGTTTTCTATTTATTTGGTTGGTTGCTTTTGGGATATGCTTCCAACTGAACACAGGGAGTCATAAAGCCATTTCAGTAATAATCATCATATGAAAATAAATGCATTAGAAGCATGCATCTCAAGTCAACTGTATGACAATATCTTCACATTTTGTAAAAAGCTGTACTCCCCTGTTATTTGCCTATGCTCTGCCCTATGCAGCTTCAACATAAGAAATAAATTTTTTCCTCTGCTTGTACACATTTAGGTTCTTGCAAATACATTCAAGAAAGCATATATCTGGGAAATAAACTCACCTAAATATGACAGGAGGTCGGCCATTTTTGTGTTTCACAAAGATTCCATCAAGACAAGCTCCAATGAAAATGTCACTTCCTTGGCTATCCTGGATAGTAACCAGAGATAATGAAAACACTTGAAACATTTTTCCCAGCAGGAGTGCAACTATTCTACTACTGCACAATAAACATTTCATTATCGCAAAATGAACTCAGGCTTAATCAGGCTTGCCAGAGACATTAAAAACAATAGAAAGGGCTTTTTTAGATATGTCTGCAGCAAAAGAAAAAACAAGGAAATGATAGGGTCACTGCGTGGAGAAGATGGCCAATTAATAATGGAGGGAAGAGAGAAGGCAGAACTACTCAACACCTTCTTTGCCTCAGTTTTTCTCCCAAAAGGATAGAAGTACTCAACCTGGATGATGACGAGCAGATGAGGAAGGGGGAGAAATGCAGCACAGAATAAGTAGAGAAGTAGTACAGGAATATTTGGCCAAACTAGATGAATTCAAGTCTCCAGGGCCAGATGAATTACATCCAAGGATATTAAAAGAACTGGCAGAAGTCATTTCAGAACCACTTGCAATAATCTTTCAGAACCCTTGGAGAACAGGAGAAGTCCCAGTAGACTGGAGGAGGGCAAATGTTGTCCCCATCTTCAAGAAGGGGAAAAAAGAGGACCCAAATAATTATCGCCCCGTCAGCCTGACATCAATACCAGGAAAGATCCTAGAGCAGATCATTAAGCAGTCAGTTTGTAGTTACTTAGACAGCAATGCTATAATCACTAAAAGTCAACATGGATTTCTCAAAAATAAGTCATGCAGACTAATCTTATCTCTTTTTATGATACAGTTACAAGCTTGATAGTTGAAGGGAGTGCTGTAGATGTAGCCTATCTTGACTTCAGTAAGGCCTTTGACAAAGTTCCCCATGACATTCTTGCAAAGAGCTAGTAAAATGCGGGCTGGGCAGGGCTGCTGTTAGGTGGATTGGTAACTGGTTGACCGACCGAACCCAAAGGGTGCTCACCAATGGCTGCTCTTCATCCTGTTGAGAAGTGACTAGTGGGGTGCCACAGGGTTCTGTCCTGGGCCCAGTGCTATTCAACATCTTCATCAATGACTTGGATGAAGTTGTTGAGGGCATGCTGATCAAATTTGCAGATGACACCAAATTGGGAGGGGTTGCTAATACGCCAGAGGACAGGATCAAAATTCAAAATGACCTTGACAGATTGGAGCTGGGCCAAAGCTAACAAAATGAATTTCAACAGAGACAAATGTAAAGTCCTACACTTAGGCAGAAAAAATGGGATCCACAAATATAGGATGGGGGATGCGTGGCTGGATAGCAATACATGTGAAAGCGATCTAGGAATCTTGGTGGATCACAGGCTGAACATGAGTCAGCAGTGTGATGAGGCAGCCAAAAAAGCCAACACGATTCTTAGTTGCATCAATAGGAGTATGGTGTCTAGAGTGAGGGAGGTAATGCACTTTATTCTGCACTGGTTAGGCCTCATCTGGAATACTGTGTACAGTTCTGGGCACCTCAATTCAAGAAGGATATCGACAACCTGGAGTGTGTCCAGAGGAGGGTGACCAAAATGGTGAAGGGTCTGGAAGCCATGCCCTATGAGGAACTGCTTAGGGAGCTGGGGATGTTCAGTCTGCAGAAGAGAAGGTTAAGAGGGGAGATGATAGCCATGTTTAAACATCTGAAGGGATGTCATGTCGAGGAAGGGGCGGGCTTGTTTTCTGCTGCTCCAGAGACTAGGACAAGAAGCAAGAGATTCAAGCTGCAGGAAAGGAGATTTCACTTGAACCTCAGGAAGAACTTCCTGACGGTCAGGGCTGTCCGGCAGTGGAATATGCTGCCTCGGAGTGTGGTGGAGTCTCGTTCTTTGGAAGTTTTTAAGCAGATGCTGGATGGCCATCTGTTGGGAATGCTTTGATGGGTGTTCCTGCATTGCAAAGGGTTGGACTGGATGGCCCCTGTGGTATCTTCCAACACTATGTTACAAAGATTACATGAATTATGTGTTGATGTATTCTTTGCTTGTGACAACCTTTTTATTTTCACCCCACAACATAAGCAACCAGCAGGCTTACAAATCTATTTTGTTGAATCATTTGCCATTTAATCCCCAAAATCCACAAATTCACTACTTTAATTTTTAGCTTCTAAGACTATAGTGGCAAACGTGAAAGCCCATGGATGTTTCTTCCTAATGTTTGAAACCCTGAAAGGCATCTAGATGTGATTTCTAGTATAGGATGATTCTGAAACAGTGTAGTTTGGATTGAGGCTTGGGTTGAAGTTTGGCTTATGTCACTGAGCGAAAAGGAATTGATCTCAGAGTGAAAGCAATGCTTCCTGGTCTGATTACACAAATGATCATTTATAAATCTGATATTACCAGGTAGGACGATGTTTCCCAGTCAAGCGAATAGATTTGTTGTTGTTTCCTCCCTCAACACATGAAATTACCAAAGAACATGCAAGCTTACAACACTGAAAAACACAGTCACTAAAATGTCCTTTCCTTCAAATCAGTCAGAATGTGAACTGCCTAACACACCTAAAAAGACAAGTTTGTTTCCTAATCCCAGGCCTCCAACCCTCTCCAAAACAGACAAAAAAAGAAAAAAATGGCCAAATGTCAGCCAGAAGTGGCATTATATCACTTCTGGTGTGCTGAAATGTGCTGCTGCAGTCCACTGGCTATATGCAGGAAAAAAAATGGTCCCATTTACTGTTTGAAGTTGCCCACCCCATTCTAACTGCTCCCACTGCCAGTGGTTTTGTTTACTACTGCAACAGCAGGAGCGCTCTTGTTGTTTCCATTTTCTGGTTTTTTTTGTAGTTGTGAAAGTCCCTTTCTCATTTGGCCCAGTCATGACTTTCTTACAAAGGAATGTAAATAATAATAATAACAACAGTAGCAACAACGACAACAATAACAACAACATGTTTATTCAACAGTTTCCTAATATGCTACAACAACAGCAACAACAGCAACAATGTATTTATTCAACATAGTTTCCTAATATGCTGATATCCTCCTATGTTTTGCCTCCATATTCCTATCAACAGTGCAAAGTATATATGAATGCATGTGCATGTATGTCTGTGCATTTCATGTGTGTTAGTACAGTCCTCCCTCTACATTCCCAGGTGTGACCTTCGTGAGTTTGATTACTCATGAAGCACGTGCTTGACCCCTCTTCTCCTCCTTCCATTCCCTTGCATTCCTCACTCCAGGCTTGCGAGGCTTGTGTTTAAAATGGACTTTTTTTCCTTCTGGCTGAGCAAAGCCCCACTCCCACTGCCAGACGTTTTGCACCCTCGCAAATGTGGAGGGGCCACTGTATAGTAAGAGTGTATAATCTGCATATTTAACCTACCTTTCTGCCCAAAAACTATGCAAAATAGCTAATATTTATCAAAAAATACAATATAAAACAAAAAAAAGGTATTCCAAAAAAGCTTTCACTTAATTTGCCAAATATAGAATCTGGAATATTTTAAGTGTCGAATTCTGCATGCTGAATTTAGAGCCAACTCCTGTTTCCTGGTGTGACATCTGAGCATTCTGCTGAACAACAGAAACAGTCAGATATTTCATCTTTGTAAGTCACACATCAAAATGTCTTACCCTGAATCATAATAAATATTTCAAAACAAAATTTTAAAATACAAAGAATAAAAAAGAAATTCATGGCGAACTAATTCAGCAAATTTATGAAGAAAATCTAAATTTTACCTTTGCAGGATAGCTCTCTTCCCCATAACCTTCCATTCTCTCAACTTCTTGCATATATAACATCTCTGCATCAGCTGGCATGAGCCCCCTTTAAAAACAAATAGATAACTAACAAGCTTCACATAAATACATTCAGAGACCAATATTTTATTGCTGCATATATGTGATTCTTCTCCAAGCAAGAACAAAAAACGTGAATATTTAACTATTCTGCCAAATGTGGCCATCATAAGCACACGTGAGAATACCAAAAATACAGAAGATTATAAAGAACTGAGGTTCTACTTGCTTTCAACAACTCCTCTGGTTAGTTTATCTACAATGACCAGATCCATTACCTGTACTTCTGATGCAGTAAAGCCACTTTCTGGGTTGCTTCCTCCAAGATTTTCTCATCTTGTAACCAACCCTGGAGAATCAAACAGAAGCTATAAGCCTTATTCCTATCTAAATGAGCAACATCTGAAATTTTCAACTGAATGCAATAAATAAATTGCATTTATAGAATGCAATAAATAAATAAAAAGGTAACATGCAATAATCCATCTTTCCATTTAAAGTAACTTGCAGTATCAGGTACAAAATTATCTGGGACCAATTTATGCACAACTTCCCAGCAATAAAAAAAATAGAAAGAGATCTTTCCTCAGTTTTAATGCAACTTCAAGGTGCGGGGAGGAGTTCCAGTAGCAGCTATGCCCCATATAACTCAAATAGGAACAATACCAACTAATTCTGTGAATCAAAGTTGTGTGCAGATCTGCCCAAGTATTTCCCATAGCCATCTGTGTCCGCTGACATTAAAGTAATTGTAAAATCCTTCATAGACACATCAATTTCTTGCAGCAAAGTTATATGCTCTTCAATATTTTAAAAAAAGTTCAGTTCAAGAATCTAACAGCTACCCTGGATGTATGTGGGAAGGAGGGGAATTGAAAGATCTTTGAATTTCAGGGACTGTTGCTGCCTTAAGAGTTGCTTAACTTTCTTTCCTAGCTTTAAGCTATTTCTATACCAGGGCCTTTCACACTACACAATTATGTTTCCATTTTAACTCCCATGGCTGCATGCTATTGAATCCTGGAGTTTATAAATCTGGGGAGGCCCTAGAACTCTCTGGCTGAGAATTCTAAATACCTCTTTCTAAAAGACAAATCCCAGGATTCCAAAGGATGGAACCAGGGAGCTTAAAGTAGAATCAACTGTGAAAGGGCCTCACACTTCAAGCAAAACTCAAGGCAATTTAAATAAGCAGATTATAATAAAATCATTATTGAAAGACTATAATAAAACCACAAAGAAGAAATAACGAGCTTGCTGAAAGTCATTTCTCTCTTCCCCTCAGCACAAGACGGTTCCTGAGTAGCTCTGAGGGGACACTGGGAAAAAGAAGGACTACCTTAGCTGGAAGACAGGGACCTAGATGGTGGGTAGCTTCCCATGTAACTCCATCTCAGATGGTTCTGACATGGCAGAAGACGTGTATGCTCTAACTGAACTTTAACTATGCCTTGTTTTTTGGCTAGGTTTCACAAATCACTTTCTTTCCACGTGAGACAGAGGCCATTTCTGCACGATGGGGCTCAGTGAAGTCCTTTCGCTGCAACCCCATTGGGAAGTGAAAGCATACCAGGAATGCTCCCCTCTGCACCTCACCTTGTCGCTGCGGAGGGGAGTGCTCTGGCTCTGCCTGTTCCCTTCTGCAGCGTAGCCAGGCACTTGCCATTGCTGCGCTGGGGAGGGAGGCGTTGCCAGCGTGTATCTGCCCTTCCGCATGGCTGGGAAAAGCGGCAGTGTTGTGCAACAGTAAGCGTAAAACAGATTTTTTCCATTTTACAAATACTGTGCTTGCGCAACGCAAGGGGACAAAAGGTGGCGAGACCACAATGTGGTCGTACAAAAGCATGACCCACAGAGTGCTGCCATCATGTCCCAAATGCCGGGCAGCCATGCCATGCAGAAAGGGCCAGAATGTCAGAAGGACTCAAACTGAGGTGGAAAATTTTAATTTTACCCAGGTTTCAGGGAGTCTTTTAATTCTCATATTTACATTCTACAAAGTCTCTGAAACAAGAATAAAAATCCAAACAATTTTGTTAGAGAAATAAAAAATAGTAGTAAACAGCACTCCTACTTTTGAACACTGATTTTTAAAAAGCAGTTATAAGATGTTGAGTCACTTCTCTTAAAACCTGAAGCCATTTTAAATAAAGTAAAAGTAAAATACCATATCTGTTTATTTTAAAGAAAAAAAAATCAGTAACCACAATACATGATCTCCGCACTCTGAATAATTTCCCAGTCAACTTCTATCCCTTCGCCCCTGAAATAATCTCTAAAAATATAATGGGGAAGTTAAGAGAAGAAATTGGATCACTCTTACCACTGGGAACAAGGCAAATCTCTGCAGAAACTCTTGTGATTCATACTGGTCATAATCTCCAAAATCAGCTGAGGAATTAAGAGAAAACAGACAGGAATTAAACTTTTATAATACTTTAAAAGGGATTCCATCACTAACAGAGTGAATAACAGGTATCATTTTAAGGATGAGGAAGAGACCACAAACTAATCTGTTAAATGCATTAAGATGTTTCCTATCCCACAGAAGTCTCAGAAGTCATATAAAACATAAAGCTTTGTAGTAAGTGCCCTTTGGTTTTCCCTCTAGAAATGGGATTTTAGAAAACCAAGACAATTTTTCCTACTTAAAATGTACAAAAGCAGCTAAACAAGTAATTATTTAATGAAGTACTATGACTAAAGAGCCAGCCAGGGCTACATGATAGAATGCTGTTGCATCAACAAGCTATTACAATTAATTTGTTAGATGTCAGCAAATAACAGACTCGGCAAGTCTTTCCCGGCATACAAGATTATCATTCTTAAGAAATAAAGCAAGGTCACTGAATAAAATAAACCAGAGGTCTATTGTGCTATCTAGTCTGGCCACATCTGTGGTTCATCTTTATGGCTCAGCTCTTCTCTGACCTAAAGCATTTGTACCAGAGTGCTATGAAGTTAAATAACCACCAACAGCTCACAGATGAGAAGAGAAATACCTTTATAACACCCTTCTTCTTAAACTACAGACCACTGTCCAATCATCATGCCTTGCTGAAAGTTCTCCACCACAGCACAGCTCAGTCAGCTCTCATCAGCTTGTTGTCCACTGATTTAATAGACAGGAGGATATTTAGGCCATTTCCGCACTAGATTGTTATAGTGCTATTATTCCACTTTCAACATTCTATGGGTGCCTCAGGCCCCTCCCTAAACTGCAAACCCCAGAATTCCATAGGATGTTGAAAGCGGAATAATAGCACTATAACAGTCTAGTGCAGAAATGGCCTTAGTCTTTTGGTTAGAGATAGCTCAGAAAAAATATCAGAATTGCCTGATATTGTGGTATTACAATTGTCTGTTATTATGTTATTATAGTTCAATGAACACCTAAGCACCTGCAGTATGCGAAATCAAGCAAAGCTGACTTGCGCATGGTATGCACATAGATGTATATGTCATAAGAAACATGAGCCCAGAGCTTGAAACTGAAGAGGGGAGAAGCAGCAGGAGAACTACAGATCCCAAAACCAGCATGTACATTTTATTCCAAAAAGTAAAATTCAAAGCTCTCCACAAATGAGCCTCAGGGAGTGATATTTGGGGCACCTGACAAGGCCTAGATCTTTCTAGAGGTCCTACTGATAACCCTTGAAGACTAGTGACCTGACTTTTGTTTCTCCTTGCTCACATTGTCTATTCACCTGACCCCGCCAAACAAACAAGCAAGCAGTGACAGGAAAGGAGCAACAGTCTTTGCTCATCACATTCTCTTAATTTGGCAGCCCAGAAAAAAATAGTGACAGTGGCTATAAAGAGTAGGGCAACAAAGGTACTAAATGCCACCCTGAAAGCTGGAAACCCCAAGCCTCCATACTTTGTGTGTAGATAGTTGGAGACTCTGACAGTAGAGACCAGACACAAGATGTATCTGCAACCTGCTCAACATTTGACTGCCAGAGACTCAGGGAGAAGGAGCTGAATCCTGTAGAATAAGAACAAAATCCCACTAATGATTTACTAGGAGCAGATAATTTAAAAAATCCAAACTTCCCTGAGTAAGTAGGAGCAACTGCAACACAGAGGCATTTTTTGCCTCTGTGGACACAACACCCCAAAACTGGTTGAATACTGCAATCTGAAGTGACACAAACTCTTATTTCTGTTTGCTATTTGGATTTTTTTCCCCACTGGATTTTTTCTCACCGTGTGCCAACTGGGCCTTAGGGAGGAGCATGCTACAATGAAGACGCCATCCCCAAAAGGCCTCACATTCTTTGCCTACTATATGGGGCTTATGTTCTAGAAGGCCTTAGTGTGAGTCTTGGAAGGAATTAAAAAAGAGGAAACAAAACAACAATAAAACTGTAACAGCTATTCATAAAGCCTATATGCTACCTCCTAGATCAAATACTCTCCAAACCAGGAGAGTGTTTTTGAAATGCTATTCTGTTTGTGAGTTTCCCATAAGCTTCTGATTGGCCACTGTGGAAACAGAATACTGGACCACATAGGCCTTTGGTCTGATCCAGGAGGACTCTTATGCTCTTAAGAAAGCAGCAAGAACTGCCAACAGGAAAACTTGGATTTTTTTTCAAAAAAGTATTTGTTCGCATTTGTTTTGTCTGCATGGTTTGGCTCCTGCCTGGGCTTCCTGTAATTATACTGCTATTTTCCAAGAAACGCAAAGAAAAATGGCTTGTTATACATAAGTAATGTTACTGTTCTGGTTCAAGAAGCAGATCCTCACATAAATTCACTCAAAAATGGCATGGAGGAAAATCTGAAGATTGCAGGAATGAAAGCATAATTCCAAGGTATTAAAGTATACTACATTTCAGCGTGCCAGACATACCAAGGGAGAACAAGTGCATTACTCAAAGGCATTTCAGAAAATAACAGCAATTTTCAACAGTCTGAGCAGTCATTTTCACCACTACTCTCTGAAACACTCTGAACCCTTGAGTAGAAAGGTTTGAACTTTTACTCCCTGGAAAGCACTTTTACTACAAGCAGTTATCCTGTATTAATCAAGAGGCAGCTGGGTCTTAATGGCTCAAAGTGGTGCAAAGAAACCCCATGTTTCTTCCAGAGACCTTCACTACATACATTTCATTTTCCTGAAATGAAAATAGCACTTTAGCAATGAGGTACAGAGGTCATGCAGCCCCACAACTCAGGTGTAGTCTTAAAACAAGAAATGGTCCAGGCGAGGGAGCTGTGAGATTTATTTAACATTGACAATGGTTTTGTCTTTTTTTTAAAAAAATATTTATTTTTTGTAATACAGGCATATCACTATAGAGAGTAAACATGTCCATTTGGTAATGGTCACACTCTTAATCAGTACAATGCACGCCAAAGGCACTCTAGGTCAAAAGCAATGTCCACATTTCATAGAAAAATAAAACAAAGGGCCTACATCCGATGGCTAACTCTCAATTAGAGATCTAAAGGCCCGGGGGGGGGGGGGCAGAGAGTACTTCAGGAAATAATTATATCATGTATATAAAACATTATACATTACATTGCTATTTTTATAACAAAACGAATCCGTAAAGGATGCTGCAAGGGAAGTTAGTATCACATCTGTAAAGGATGCTGTAAAGCAGGAGGGGGCTACTGTGGGAGTTTAGTAGGCTCTATTAGCATCCCATGTGACCTTGAATCATTGTACACCCAACACCCTCCTGCAAGAACAAAAAAAAAAAAAAAGGTTTGCCACAAAATACCCTCATATGCCATCTGGGGGCATGACGGGTATTTTTGCTATCTAGGCTTCTTCTGAGCCTAAAATGTCCCAGGGCAAAAAAGTATGGCATTTTTTAACCCTGAGATGGCCATAGAGGCTACAAAAGCAGAACTGGAGTGGGGGCTTTATGCAGGCTGCACCTTAGCCCTGCCAGCTGTAAAGAGTGCTAACATCACATTTTTTAAAAAATCCAAAAACTTCATGGCATTTTTCCAAGGGGGGGAAAAAAAAACTAGAGAAAAGAGGAATTTTTTTCCATGGCTTCCACGGGAACTAGTGATTGGATTTAGGCCATGGAAACTAAATATTTGTTTTTGTTTTCGACCTTATGGCTACCCAAAAGCGAAACTATCATGGGGTTTTCTTAGTAAGTTCCGTTCAGAGGAAGTTTGCCTTTGTCCTCCTCTAAAGCTGAGCAAGTGTGACTTGCCCAATATACATTAAGAAAAATACTGAGATGTACTGAAAAAGAAAGGAAAACCCCATCAAGATGTTCAACCAGCAAGTGCTGTTGCTTATATGGCCAAAAGAGCATCATCTGGCACAAGACGGAGGTATTAGCACGTTTGGGGCTAGGAGAACAACCACCAAACAAATCCAAAGAGAAGAAACATTCCAGAACAGGCCAATGAGCACTGAGCATGCTCAGTGGCAACAGAATACAGATAGTCTCTTTGGGATGGGGAGATTAGAATCATAGAATCATAGAGTTGGATGGAGTGGCGCAGCTGTAACAGCAGCAAAATAGTTTCAGGCCTCACTTGTAATTTACAGATGGTAGGCTCTATCAGATAAAACTGTGCCATTTAAATTATATACGGCAGAGCAACTCCAAGTGGTGATCTGCAGAGCAGTGCCAGTCTGTGAGCTATTGGCTGCTGGTCCATGGCAAGTTTCCACAAAGGAAAGAAACAGGCATAACCACTGAACACAAATATGGTGCCAGTCTGTGACATATTGGTGGAAAAAACCTGCTGGTCCTTCATTTCCTTGATTTATTGCTGGTTTGGTTACACTTTCCTTGAAGTGAGTTCTTGGTACCCTTTAATGCAATTCTCTTGGAGCTTTTGCTAGTTTGATCATCCTAAGGGGACTTTCCTTTTCATCACATTTACCTGGAAATGATTTGCCTGGAAATGAATTGCCTGGAAATGACTTTCATTTATATCACATGCTCCTGTGATTTTTTTTTTAAAAGCCATACTGGAAACCCAACAGTTCCTTATCTTAGCTGTTCAACAAAATAAACAAGACATTTCAATGACCCTGTTCTTGTGCCTGGATATTTTATTCAAATTCCCTGGACCCAGCAAATCAGTCTGGAAAGATGAATACTCTAGCTGCCCACTCCCTTTATATTAACAGATGCAACAAAATTTATTATTTATTTTTTGCATTTATATGCTGCCTTTCTCCCAAGATGGGACCCAAGGTGGATTCCAAAAGGTAAAAAACATTGAAAGCATATAAATAATTAAAACATTAAAACCATATAAAATTATAAAACAATAGATTTTTAGAAACAGCTAAAAATAAGTAAAAAAGGTCTCCAGCTGACCCATGGAAGGTCTGCTTTTAAAAAAATGTCTTTACCTGCCTACGAAAAGAAAGTAGAGAGGGTGCCAGCCTAGCCTCCCATGGAAGAGCATTCCACAGGGTGGGAGCAGCCACTGAGAAGACTCTCTCCTGTGTCCTTAACCAGGTGAGCCTAGGACAGTGGTGGGACTGAGAGAAAGCCTTCCCCTGCAGATGTTAGGGCTCCAGCTGGTTCATATAGGAACATCTGGTTTTTCAAAAGCAACCCACTAATCTCTACTTGGGCTATCATGGAATTCCCAACATTTTAGTTGTGCATTTTTTTTAAATTCAGGAAATTTTAGAGGTATAAACAAGATAAGTATCATAAAATGTCTATTTTAAATCTAAACTAAACCAAATCTAAACTATAAACTACAGCTTAGATATCACCTTTGCCTTAACTTCAGCGAAAACAATAATACAACTGGTATGTTGTATAACTTCATACTAAATGGTATATATGTGTGTATATATATGTATATGTGTATATGTGTGTTGCAGGGATGCTATTTAGATCTTAGAGATGCCATGCCTGGGTCCCATTTCCTCCCTATTTAACTTTAATACCCAATGCAAACATGCTTCACCTCTGTAGCCACAGGGGTGGGGATGCCATATAAATTGAAGCATCCAAGCTAACATCAAGATTTACAAAATATCTGATCACATCATTTTCCTCTCTTTCTCAACAAGTATATATGGATGTCCATGTTTAGCCTTCCAAAAGCTGTCATGGTCCACCAGGCTTATTTCGGTACACACATTACTACTGCTTCACACAGCGGTGGAGCCATGCCAGTTTGTCAACCAGCAATTGTGGAATTTTCTGTTAGGATGATTGAATATAATGGGCTACAGCTGATAGTTTCCTCTATCTTCCAGATTCATTTAATGCTACAGTTCTACGATTCATCTAAACGCAATGATGAACTCTTTTCATGAAAACAAGCTAATCCTCAGTAAGCTACCACAACCAGTTTTTAGAAAGTTTCTGGCACTGACACAATCTCTATCCTAACCTCAAAATTCTTATTACTAAGAAAATAAAAAGCACACTTAAAATAATAAAAGACATTTACTATCTGATGCTGAAAAAAATGAAACAAAGTGCCACATGGTCTGCATAACACTGCAGTTAAAGTAATAAGTTTGGACAATCAAATACTAGACTCAATCCAGCCCTCAATTCAGGTAGCATAAGCTTCAGCAAAGACATTAGCCATTTCTGCACTCCACTGTTATAGTGCTATTATTCCACTTTCAACATCCTACGGAATCCTGAGGTTTGCCATTTAGGGAGGGGCATTTAGAATTCTCAGTCAAAGAGCTCTTTGGCCTCAGTAAACTACAAGCCCCAGAATTCCACAGGATGTTGAAAGTGGAATATTAGCACTATAACAGTGGAGTGCAGAAATGGCCATCATCTCAGCCTAGCCTATCTCAAAAGTTGTTGTGATGCCAAAATAACATTCTGAAGGAAAATCATAACAATTAACGAAGAATAAAGCTATTAGATATGAGTAAGTTCAGGCTGGGCAAAAACTATGGAAGAAGGATATTCCCCTCATGTCTTTCTTGTTGCCTTCCCATAGACATCTGAACATCTACTGTGGAAAACAAGACACTCAGACTTTTGGTGCAATCCAGCTCTCCTTATCTTATGTTCTTCTCATTCTTACCCATTTAACAGGAAGTGCTGAGATCAGGTTTGTGGAACAGAACCTTACCAGTCCAGGTACACTCCATGGGTAACATTAAAGTGTGCATTCAACCAACAAAATAAGCTTCCCATTCTTAAATCCCCTGTATATAATTGCAACTGCATTGTTACCTTGAACTGCTAAGCCAGCCAGATGAATTGCTTGTTCAAATGTGCAAGGAATGTTTCCTTCTAAGATATCTTTCTTCAATTGAAGATAATACTGGTATCTGTGGAAAAAGAACATGTGTTTGTTTTTCCATCACAGTTGAATGATGACAACACAGAGACCTATAAATATTCTGAAGCCTATGAATGAATGAATGAATGAATACATACATATATATATACGTACGTACATACATACATACATATAACACTTACTCCCCTGTTATCCACCAATTTTTACTATAAACAACTCCAGAAACCGAATTATATTTTTTGCTGAGAGAATGCTATAAGGTTCTACACACACTGAGATAGTCTCCCTGTGTCAAATTGGTAGGGTTTAGATGTCATGCATTCTTACAGCACTCACCTGGTAATCTCCTGCTGAAGCTGAGAGACAGAAGGCACATAAAAAACCACTCCAAAGAATACAGTCGGTTCTAATGCATATTTATCCAGTTGTTTTTTCAGCGGCTTGTCCAGGTCTATCCACCGGCGTTGGTTCTGCTTGTTGAAATACCAAAGGCTAAAATAGGTGATCTAAAGGGAAAAAACATAAGAGAAAAAGAGGCATGGTGGATATTCTGAAACAAAACAAGGCAAATTTAGAGTTAGAAAGATACGCATACTATGTAACAGTATTCAGAAATAAAACCAGACAAATCTACAGTCAGAAAGAATTACATACTATGTAAAGCTATCTTAGTTTTCAACTTTCACAGATGATTAAGAGAACTGAGGAACCAACAAAGTCAGAACTTACAGGGCCTCTGGAATTTATGCTACGATTTATTTATTGAGCACAATCCTGCATGTAAGGCAACTGTCAAGACCATATCACAGACTGCTTTTAAAAGTTTGAAAATCATACACACAAGGCCCAGTAAGAGGAGACAATCCTTTGACACATGAAATTCCTCTTTCTTCTCATACTGATCCCAGAGGAGCTATCATAGAATTGGCCATCTAGTTCTCCTAGAAACTAAGAGCAAGAGCATCTTCAACAGAGTTAATCCAGTCTGTCTGAAGACTGCCAGCAAGGTAAAACCCACTACTCTTCCAGGTAGATGGTTCCACTGCTGAACTGCTCTTTGCCTTAGAACAAGTCTTTGTCTTCTTGTAAATATCCACCTACTATTCGATCCACATTTTAAACACCACCTTTCATCTTATTTTCATTTTAGGGTGGTGTATAACACAGGATTACTACAATAAAACAGATTAACAGCACACTATGACCTTGGGTGCATCACATAATCTAAAGCTCAGAAAACTCCATGATATGGTTGCATTGGGGTTGCCACTAGCCAAAAACGACTTGAAGGCACACAACAACAACAAGATTTGCACAGATCAAAATAGCTAGGTAAATAAAAATATGTATCTGCTTGGTGCTGAAAAGAATATTTATTACACTTCTTAGCTGAAAACCACTTGCAGCACCTATAAAGTTAAAAACAGAGGAAGCTGTCTTTTATCAGATTAGATTACTGATCTGTCCAGTGACCTGTCTATGATCTACTGAATATTGAAGGATTCTCAGAGATCTTTCACCTATGACCTATATTTTTCAGACTGAAAATGCCAGGAATTGAATCTGAGACTTTGTGCATGCAAAAGATGTGCTGTACCACTAAGCTGAAGTCCTCTTCAAACAAGTATACACCATGCATTCCCTTGTGTCAGTTTTTAACATGCTAAAGCAAACGCTGCTGCCCTGAACTCATCTCTTTAAAAAGAAACTATCTGTAGCCAAAAATTCACCACATCGCTGTCTAGGAGAGAGCAAGGTAAATCAGAAGCATCTTCAGCATAGGGAATGAGTTCCCATCCTCTGCTGCAATCCAATAGGAGAAAAAGAAAAGGAGATGGTTCCCATTCACTCCTCTCCACGGCATTACCATGGGCAAAACTATATGCTAAGTATTACCCTCCTGAATGTTTAGCTTAATTTCTGACTGTTTTCCCTTGTTTTTACTATCTGTACCTATCTACCCCGAAGGCCTTGATCTTGGAAGCTAAGCAGAATCAGGTCTGGACCAAGAGGCTATATTTCAGAATAAGGCAATGGCAAACCTCCTCTGAACAAATTTTGCCAAGAAAACTTGATGAGAGGGTCATCACAAATCTAAACCAACTTGAAGACACATAACAACCAACATGTAACAACCAACCCTCAAACAGTAGGCAGTATATAAACATTTTAACAACTAAACAAATAAGGTCTCCACCCTATTGACCTGGATCTTCCCTTTCTCACCTAGCTTGTCACCGTAAGTCTAAACAGACAGGCTTCTTCCCCCAACAATCTGTTACATTTTGTATTTCCTCTGTTCTCTTTCCCTGATTTAAATAAGAACTCTGACACTGATTGTGTTTTCTCTGTCACAGGACTCTAAAGCTGTCAAGTAGTATTTAAAGGAAGTCTGTCAAACGGTCTATTCTTCCCCATAAATGCCTGCTAGAAGTTTGAACAATCTAAATGTGCAGAATAAAAAAGGGGTAGAGACCTTCTGGGGATGCAGTGCATTTGATCACTTTGAGCCGCAACGCGATACCTAGAAATACTCCTGAACTTGATGGCAGTGGCAAAAAAGTTTTCTTTGAAACAAAGGCATATGGGAAGCATGTACCTTCTTCTTGAGTTCAATCACACACCAAGATAGCTTTCAGAACATAGCTGTATTTTAAAACAAAGCACATGTTCACTGTATGCTTTATTTTCACAGAAAAGTCCTGCTCATTGCTACTCTGCCTAATTTCAACAATATCAGAAGGAGGGCACTAGGGTCCACAAAAAGCAGACAGATAACAAGGTGCAATATGCCAGCTATGTGTTGTTAACCTACACAATGTGTAAAACGACAGCACTATCCACAAGTACTCAACGTACCTTCCAGACAGACAAACCTAACAGGCAGGACGGTGAATGCTTTCAGATATACAAAGAAGCAGAGACAATTTCCATAAATGATTACTCCCTTTCCCCTGAATCTCATACCACTATGAGAGAGAGAGAGAGGGAGAGGGAGAGGGAGAGGGAGAGGGAGAGGGATACAGAGACTTCTTCCTACTAGACTTATATGGCACTATCACATCCCTCCTCGTTCACTTTTTTCTAAACAAAAGAACCCTAATTCATAACATTTCCCAATAGGGGAACTGCTCCAACATTTTAACCATTTTTATTACCTTCTGTTGCACCTCTTCCACCTCCAACCTCTGCCCCACCCCAGTATCAGATGATTTGAAGGACATCAGATCAATGCAGTAGATCAAATATATATGTATTGCACACTGTGTTTTGTTGGCAGGGACGTGAGATTTACAAGAGCTTTTAACTAATTTATTCTCTTGGTTACAGCATACAGTTTGGGAGCTGCTTGAGCCAGATCTTGCATGAGATTCTGATAATGCTTCTTATGCAACTCTGTTGTCACTGCAGGTGATCTCTGTCTGCCCACATGCTAATGCATTTAGCTGGTTTGCCAGTTATAGTAACAAAAGCGGGCTACCACTAATCTTTCAAGTCTATGCAAGCTAGTCATTGAGACCTTGTAGAGTTTGAATGGTTTTAATTGTTTCATGCACCTCATCATTTATATCCAATATGTAGATAAAAAGAAATCCGCAGGGACGTGTGAGGCATTCACAGGAAGAAAGCATAGGGTGGGTAGGACCAATTCCATCACCCAGTTCTATAAACCATGCTAGCTGCCATGGCCATGTGGTTGAAACTGTGTTTGCTACTAAACATAACTGTTATAATCTCTGTGAAATGGATGCAAATCTAAAAGATATGGTACAACTTCATTTATTGTCTCAGCTTTACATTAACACAGAATTTAAAAGGGAACAAGCAAGCACAGAATCCAGGTAACAAGGAAGTCTAGAGTTTCAGACATGTGGTGGGAGTTCCCAGTTGAATCTGGATAAAAATACAGAATCTGCTGTTTACATCCATGGCTGCCAGCATATATTTTAGCTTCACAAGCTCTTGGTAGCATTCAGACATGTCATAACCCTGATGCTGAAGGGACTAAAAAAGAATAACTTTTTAATTAGTGCAAAAACAATTTGCTATCAGTAGCATGCCAGATTACCTAACTCTGCAGAAATGACATGACATAATTCTTGAAATATGTTAAGCTTCCAAGATTAACACTGTTGTAAGTTTTGTTTATTTTAGCAACTTACTCATCATTCAACCTCCGGGCAATAAATCAACAGGAATCAGAAATAGACTGTAGATTTTCTACACGATTATGTTCCAGTTAATTGCTTTCTTTGTTATGTGTCCAAGAAATAGCAAGGGTTTTTCTACACTTATGGGACATCTAAAAATTTGGGGGGAGGGTGCATGTTCAGCTCTGAACTGATGCAAAATATATGTAGTAACTAAAGATTAATGTGGAAAAAGTGAACAGCAGGGGAAAATGGATTTCCTCAAAAGAATGACAACATTAATTTGAAAAATGGGCAGAATTCACTTGGGCCAAGACTAACAGGCAAAAAAAATGTATCTTAAGATTCTCAAAATGCACCCTGTTAATACACAGTATTACAGAACTTCTCCCCTTTGCATAGTATTTAAAACATATATTACTTTACTTACTAAACTATTTCTAACTCAATCTATATGAGCAGGATTCAGGTTAGAGTTCATTCACTGAAGTTAGTTTTTTAAAAAAACAATCTAAAATAATTTAAATTACATGAATAATTTAAACAATTTAAAGTAATTTAACTCAAAATGTAACCCACAATCTGACAAATCCAAAACCAAGCCACAATCTCACAGAGTCTGGAATGCTTGGATGAATAGCCAAGTTTCAACTTGGCAACAAAATAAGGGCAGTGATGGCACTCTGTTTGCCTTGATAAATGCCCTTCACTAGGACCTGGACACAGACAGTATGTCCCTGTTGATTCTCCTGGAGCTCTCAATGGCTTTCAATATATGGTACAGTTCTGGGTTACTTCATTAGAATGAGACATAAGAGCACTTTTTTACAGTGGCACCATTCATTTCTGGAAGGAGAGGCCAGACGTTGATGGTGGGAGGTTCTTGATCAACTCATTGGCCTACGAAGTCCCTCAGGCTTCTGTTTTGTCTACCTTGCTATTTACCATATGCACAGAGATGCATATATGTTCATGACACTTAACTCTTTCTCCTTTCCACCTAACTCCAAGGAAGCTGTTTCCATTCTAAACTGGTGTCCACTGAATGGACTAGATGAGGAAAACAAACTGAAGCTCAATCCAGAGAAAAACAGTGGTGGTTGCTGGCCAGCTGAAAAACAGATTAGGGGAAAGGGACTCCACCTGTGATGAGTTGGGGTTGCATGCTTTAGTTGTATCCCATGTGGACTACTGTGATGCACTTTACATTGGACTGCTTTTGAAAAATGCTCCAAAGTTTTCATCAGCCCAAAGAGCTGCAGCTAAACTACTGGCAACTCCTTTATTATCATAGCTGCACTGATGACAGGTCAGTTTCTGGACACAATACAAAACCCAGCTTATAACTCAGAAATCCCTATATGGGTCAGGTTCAGAATCTGACCCATGTGAAGAACCATGTCTTCCTATGCATGCCCATGCTCTAAGATCTTCAGCGAAAGTTCTTGTCACACACTTTCACATGCACATCTGGAAAGAACATGTGAGAAGGCCCTCTCAGCGGTTGCTCCAAAGCTTTGGAATTTCTTCCCTAAGGTTAGGACCTTGCTTGCTGTCCTTCTGTTGGCAAGTGAAAACTTTTAGGAAATGACTGCAAGGGCATTTAACAGTGAGCTGCTTCATTTTTATAATCTTCTGCCTTTCAGTGGACTTGTTTGAAATTGTTTTAATTTTATAGACAGTTTAATTGCACTTTAATATTCACATTTAGCATGTTTTTCTTTATTTCTTTGTATGTACTTCTATCTGCATTTCTATTTTTCTAAGCCACCTTGATTCTCAACTTTTGGGGGAAAGGTAGGATATGAATGAATTATTCTTTTTTTCCTGTTCTATGTGTTGTCTCTATTCATAGTGTATCTATTTTGTATTTTTAAAGGATTGCAAACCTGGTTATGGTGTCTAGTTATTAGATGGTGTATAAGTCAATCAACAAACCAACCAATCCATATCGCTATAGTCCTTTCGAACTACCCATCTATGATGGCAACAGGATGTAGACTCAGCCGTCAACTATTAGCAAAGAATGGTGTTCGTAGGAAGTCTATTAGAAATTACCAGCATTCAAAAGATATCCAGCTTTGTTGTTTGTTGTGTGCCTTCAAGTCATTTCTGACTCCTGTCAACCCCAAGGCAAAGCTACCGCAGGATTTTCTTGGCAGAATTTTATTCAAAGGGGGGATCAGAGAGTGTGACTTGCTCAAAGTCATTCAATAGGTTTCCACAGCCAAGCAGGGATTCAAACTCTGGTCTCCCAGTGTCTTACTCCAACATTCGAAACACTACATCATACTTAGTCTCTCTCATATGCATAATGATATTTCTGTCTGACAGGCAGGCCAACTCACTTACTCTCTGATGATGGTATCAATACTGCTAATCATTCCACTGAACCCCAGAAGTCATGACTGATTACAGAGGCAGCCCAAGACAGTTTAGTTACCAATACATTTAAAAGCTGTCTCTTGAAACAGTATATGATGTGTTCCCCAATATGGTTAAGATATTTTCAGACAACCAAGACAGCTGGAAGCTCATAACAGATTACTTGATAATTGTAATCCAAAACACCAGCTGCTGGGGGCTCACTGACTGATTGACCCATGCAGTCTTGGACGGAGCAGGAGGATTATCAACAGGAGCCAACAAAGAAACCCCTCAATATCTACAAGCAGCTTTGAATTCAGTCAACCAGACATGTGATTATCTGTCCATAAAGGAGACCAATGTTAAGATTATGATGTATCATCTCATGCACGCATCTTAATCAGTCTTTCAGAAAGTTGCAACCAGGAACAAATAATGCATGCTTGCAAAATGCAAGATGATTTTTACTAGTGCCTCAAAAATTTGGAGACTGACTGGCTTGCTCATTCACTTACTCACTCAGTAGGGTATCAAAATTCCACACCAGTGGGACAGCTGAAACCTGATATATACATAGCGCAAGATGCTATGTGGCTAGGATATTTTGATGTTTAAGTTACATTTAAAACTTCATCATAGATGCCAGTGTAAAGAAAACCACACAGAAAACAGAAACTTTGCCTGAGGGACTTCTATGCCACAATCACAGCCATTTTCAGAAGGTAGGATTCACAGTAGCAGCCTGGAACAGCAGCAAGAATAACAAAAACAGGGAATGCCATACATTCAGCAGAATGGAACACTGTAAGCATCCATAGTTTAGGAAGAAGGCATTTTAATTGGCAGCAAGATACACTTGCAGAGAGCAAGCTTTTTTACTAGCCATGTAAGATGCTTGGAAAACCTACCCTTTTGAATTATACGTCCAAGAATCTCCAGCCTACATGGCCACTGGGAACTGCAGTCCAAAAAAGTACATTTTCAAAGCTTCCACTCTCTCTCAAACACACACATAAGTAAATGTGGTAGAGGGGAGTTATTCATGCTGTCTACATTCCCTTCACTGAGCATTTTTCAGCTTGGAGCTTTTGAAGGAACAGGGAATTACGGGTGCCATCCAGGCAATCCGTACCTTCACCTTCTCAGATGTCAAGGCTCCCCCAAATGAGAGGGACATCTGGGCATATTCTTCTCATCTGAGCATGTCCAGACCACATGAGAAACATTTCAGAGCAGAGTGAGCATAGAATTATAAAATTGGAATGCACTCTAAGGGATACCTAGTCCACCTTTGAGTTCTGCAGGAATCTACAACTAAAGCACTCCAAAAGATGGCCATCCAACCTCTGGTTAAAAACTTCCAATGAAGGATAGGTCACTGCCTTCTGAAATAGTCTATTCCACTGACAAACAGGTCAGGAAGTTCTTCCTAATATTTGAGTGGAATCAATTGGTTCATGTCCTTGTCTCTGGAGTGGCAGAAAACCAGCTTGCTCCATCTTCACCATGAGCACACTTGCAAGGTCTACAGGGCATTTCTGAGTAATGAAGGGCATACAAAACATTGTGGATAGTTTAAAATATGAACGCAAAAATAAGCATAATTGAAAAAATATTTGAAAAATACAAAGAAATAGTGTGCCCTCTTCTGGTATGACCGCCTCATGCACAAATGTAAGGTCATGCAAAATGTCACATCCCATTACAGTCAATGCTGCAGTTGCACACACATTACAACCACTGACTACAGTGGGATGTGGTACTCACATTTTTTGTCTTACATAGGAGCTCCTGGAACAGAACATATAATGCGGGCGCATTGCACTTCAATCAATGGGAAAAAGTGTAAATTATGAGAATTTATTTGTGCAATAAATGTACAAATTAGGGTAACACATTAAAAAATTGTGTGAATTCTAGTGAAGGAAGAAAACACAGAGTCTTGCAACCCAGTAAGAAAAAAGCATGGGGAAAAATGCAGACAAGATTCACAGAAACTTAACATCAAAACAGAGATGCTCACATTCTCAAAGCAGAGATGCTCACATAACTCTTTCTATCCATTTTTGGGAAAGTCTTCAGACTGTGTAAATAAGCAGTCAATCAGCTCTGTAGGAATTCCGCAGTTTTGACACTCTCTAACCAATACTAACACCAACATTTCTTACCATTTCTGCAAGGAACAAAACAATTCTAAATTGAAACTTCTATCTAAAAAGCTTCAGAGTCTATGAGTAATTGCTCGTTCTGAAAACCTGCCTAGTAGGTATGTAGAGAGAGAAGTCTTCCATCTACAGATCAAGAAGAGGAACTGCATCTATATTGTTTTTAAAAATAAAGAAAAGAAGAAGCAAAGCCAAGAGAATATGCTTCAAAAGATGGGAATGCTTCAGGAAGATGGATGCAATGAAAATCTAGATATCTTCTTCCAAGTCAACTCTGAAATTGATGAAGAGATGTGTATCATCTTATAAGGATCTACTGCAGTTCAACACATGACTCTAAATTACACATATAAGTTATATTGTTCTGAAATTATTGATTCAGCTTTGAAATATTATGACTCAAAGACCTCAGTAGCTGTGTAATGGATTATACCATAGTTCAAGGAACTATGTATTTGTGCCTGTACTTTTTGTTCTGCACTAGAAGACATGCTGCAAGACCAAATAATTCAGCACACAGAACAACAAGCCTCTGTCTCTTAACTAGATTTGAATATGCACACTATGGGCAAATTATCTCCAACCAGGGCTCCCAGATAAACCAGTCCTTGGAATGGAGAAGACATCACATTCAAAAAGGAAAGGAGAATCATATTCAACCACACCTATACAAGAGCTTTGCTAAGTTTCATATAAACACCTTTCCAAACATTCCCAACATTGATAACTTAGCTGCTGTTATCTCATTCCATGTACTACACACCCTGAAACATTGTCCTCATAGTCAAAGGTGATCAGAAAGAGATGAAACGCTATTTGGAAGAATTTTTACTGTAAATGAGATTACTGGTGTTCAAAGAACACAAAGTAGCCCTGAACAAGTGACTCTGGAGAAGAGCTTTCCAAACTGTGTGTCGTGACACATTAGTGTGTCGGCTGCAGTGTGTAGGTGTGTCACGTGAACATAACGGGTAGAGGGGCTGCCTCTCTCACCGCCATGGCAAGCCAGGCCTGGATGAAGGGACTTCCTCTGCCGCTACTACCACTGTCACCTCAGGCCAAGGAAGACCCCAGTGAGGGCAGCGGTGGCCCAGGCCTGGGTGGAAGGGCTGCCTCCACCTACTGAATTACTTACTAAACTACTGTGTGGCAAAATGATGTGTGTTGGAAAAAAAAGTGTGTCACCAACATGAAAAGTTTGGAAAGCTCCGCTTTGGAGGAAGGACATCATTTCACATGTGTGCAGCAACAAATACATCTGTTCCCTCCGAGCAGAAGGAATATCCTTAACACCAAACTGCTGTTCAGGACCTTAAACGTTCCAACAGCAGATGCTTCTAGTGAATGGAAAGTGAGGCTTTCACCTCGTTCAAGACAAAACAGAGAAATAGGGACAACTAAATGCACTATTATGTTTTACTATTTATTAAGAAGACGATACATGAAATTTGTCTTTCCTGCTAGCTTCACTAGCAAAGCCATCTTTAGCAAAACAGAATGTGGTTAAAGTACTTCTGAATCAGAAATGACTCAATGCGAAACGGAAATAGTAAGCAGTGTAAGGAATTCTGCAGATAGTAACTGAAACTGGAGATGATATAAAAACCTCAATGGAAAAGAGTTAAACTCTGCTCAAATGAATGACTGCACAACCACAGATTTTATCATGCACAGTCATTTGGTTCTAGCTGCCTCCATATTTAGTTGTACATTTGTTGTTTTTGTCATGTGCTTTCAAGTTATTTCCAAGTTATGGTGACCCTAAGCTGAACCTATCATGGGGTTTTCTTGGCAAGATTTGTACAGAGGGGGTTTGCATTTGCCTTCCTCTGAGGCTGAAAGAGTGTGATTTGTCCAAGGTCACCCACTGGGTTTCATGGCCAAGCAGGGATGCAAACCCTAGTCTCCAAAGTTGTAGTCCAACATTCAAACTACCACACTTTACTGGCTCCGCACTCGTACATTAGTGCCTCAATAAAATCAGTGGGATTTTGTGAATAACTTAAATCACATTACTTTCAGTGAGTTGACTCTTAAGTAAGGTTACGTCTGAATCCAGCTCATGTGTCAATGGTTTTCACTGTCTTGTTTTTTAAATCTGAAATTTTGAACAAGCAATGTAAGAAAAATACATGTCCTATCTTTTTTTTTCTTTCACAAATATCCCAATAAAAATAATTTCCATATAAAGCTTTTAATGTGTTTACATGTAATATTTAAACTTCATTATGTGTGCTTGGTTTATTTTTTACCATAATGAAACATCTCAGTTCAAACTTAGTTTAATTTTTCATTTACTAAACAAAAATCAAATAAACTGCTAAATCAGTTCACACTATTAAGGTACCTTTTAAAAAAAAAAAAGAATCAGAAACCCACATGCCTGTCTTACCAGAAGGGTGCTCTGGCATTGCTCTCTAGTCCCTTCTTACAGATTAGGACAATTTATAGTGTATATCTCAGTGCCTCCCAGAGATTTATAAGAGAATAAAATTAACAAGCTCCTATCACAGAATAAGTTGGGAGGCAGGAGCAACCTTCTGACTCAGTCTCTGAGATCATCAGGGGTTGGTGAGAAGACTGTGCTCATCTTCCCCCCATGAGTAAACACATTAACTTTCTCCCATAAAATATAATCGGAAAAATAAATCACTTGGAGTTATACACCCTCTTGCAATAGGGCAAAACCAGATCCAAACCATGTTCCAACTCTCAAAATGGCTGGCTTAACTGCCATAAAAATGGACTCTCTGTGAAGACAATGAATTATATTGATCAAACCAACTATATCTCACTTTTCAAAGTAAAACAGCTTCACAAAGATATTTGCAATATTTAGCTAGTAAAAGAACACTTTAAAAGAATAAAAAATTCAGAATACTAAACAAATCCAGGCCCAGTTTTGGGAGAAAAGTAGAGTTTCATTCTGATAAATTAAATAATAAATATGAAAACAATAAAAATACCCATTTAAAAAAGGACTCTTAACAAACCCATACAATTAAAAACTTTAAAATAAGGCCGTTTTCACAGCAAAACCAAACAAAAACATGAGGAACCACGGCAAATCCTCCTGTGGCATGAATTCCAGAACTGCTAAGCTACCAGTAGGAAGACCTCATTTTAAAGGCCCTTCTGCCCTACACTGTTATAGTGCTATTATTCTACTTTAAACATCCTGTGGAATTCTGGGGTTTGTAGTTTACTGAGGCTAAAGAGCTCTCTGGCTGAGTCTTCTAAATGCCCCTCCTTAAACTGCAAATTCCAGGAGTCCATAAGATGTTGAAAGTGGAATAATAGCACTATAATAGTGTAGTGCGGAAATGGTTTAAGTCTTTGCCACTAAGATATCAGTTAAAAGCAGAACCAAGAACAGGGCTTCAGGTGTCAATTTCAAAGCTCAGGTAGGTTTGTTCATATAATTTGAATGAATGAACTCAACTGAAAGATAATGTGCACCAGCACATTAAATTAAGTCCAGAAACTATTTGATTATGTCTCTCTGTGCACAGTACACTTGGATTATATTTGATCAGGGCTCCCTAACAGACAGGCCACAATTAGTCGCTCTTCCTCATGCCTATCATAATTAGAGGCATCTCCCTAGTTTCTTCATTATGACCAGACATCTTCTTTGGATTCACATGAGAATGTAAACTGAAGATAACAAGAACCACTTACACCAGGGATGGGGAACTTCCAGCCTGCTAGATTTTTTGGATTTCAATTTCCCCAGTCCTTAACTATTGACCATGTTGTGAAAAGCTGATGAGAGATGAAGACCAAAACATCTGGAGGATGAAACACTACCCATTCCTAGTTTAAACATACATGAAAATGACACCATAGTTACCTGTGAAAGAAACTGTCCAGTATCAACAGTATTGGACAAATTCAATAAATTTAGTACAGTATTTAAAAAAAATAAAAAATAAAAACTTCCTCTTAACAGTTCTTCTGTGCAAAATAACAATCTGTTTCCATCAAAAAGTGTAATGTCTTAATGACCAACTTACAAGAAATTTAGACTGCACTTTTTCTTTTATGATCTTTTTAAATATTTTTCTAATCACATATTTGAATAAGTAACGCAAAACAAAGTAATACAGAGCCAGCATGACGTAGTGGTTTGTGTTTTAGGCTATGACCCTCAAGACCAAGGTTCCAATCCCCACTTAGTCATGGAAATCCATTGGGTGATCTTGGCCTCAGAGGAAGGCAAAGGCCACCTCTGAACAAATCTTGACAAGAAAAAAAAAATAGGTTTGCTTTAGGGTGACCATAAGTTGGAAACAACTTGAAGGGACACAACAACAACAATGTAAAGCAAACCAGGGCAACAACAACAGAGATATGTTACAACAAATGTTCAAAATAGTGGTACCAATCCTCTATTATGTATGAAGATCAAGGATACATTTCATTACATACTCATCTCATGTGAAACGAAAACAATGACTACAGCGGAAGAAACACCAGGGTTCATTACGGTATTGCTTCTCACACTATCTGACCATTTTTTCTTATTCACCAAAGACCAGCAAATATTTGTGCCCAATGTCTACAATTCTTTCTTTCTTGGAAATTCTCCACATGACAGTCAGCTGATGGCTTCTGGACCTGCACCACTCCATGGATCACCACCTGGAGAAGCACACGATTCCCATATTACATTTTTGGTAACATTAATTTACAGCAATTTGCAGGTATCATGTGGACATAATGACAGTAAACCTTGAATACATCCTTAAAAAGACTAGCGTTTTATGCATATGCCTTCCTGTCCAACCTTTCATAGAAGAGGAAGAGCAGAATTTGACTTTTCTCACTGCTTAGTCTTGCTCAGTACTTCCAGTTCTGTACATGATGACTGTAACTGTTTTATATTGTCTGCTTTTGGAATGTGATGGGACATTTGCTTTCTCCATTACCTTTCCTTTATAAATGATAAATTATATAATCTCTTAAGACAATAATTCATGAACAGGTCAGGTCACAATACCTGAAATAATGCTAGATTTATTCCTATTGGAACAAGCTTCAGTCCAAGAATCTTAATTAGTCTGTAGACTGTAGCTCCAGTTATTAAATTATTTTGCAACTGTGTTTGCTGCAACAATTATGCTAGTGTTGATTTTTTACCTGCTTAAATATGTGGAAGATGCATTATTTAAAAAGACAATCTTTTAATTAGTACTATCCAATCAGGCAAATGAGGCATTCCCCCAGAGACAACATTTAGGAAAAATCTGGAGGGATGCAGAATTTGCATCTCAAGACGTGTGTTTGATTACACTTTTATTTCATACTTTCTGGCTAATGGCCCATTGTGTCTGGTTTGTGTCAGCTCCAAGGCTGTCCAATAGGCCACACTACTAAACCTCTGCACTCTATCACCAAGACCAGCTCTCACATGCACAAGTGCACTCCAGTGTTCATACGTGAATGGGTGAGGATAACTAAATCCCCTTCTACGCCTCAAGAAAGCTCTGACAGGTATAATTAGTCCCAGTAACTTACGTGCCTAAACTTCTACCTAGGCCACAGTGTTCACTATTGTGTCACAGCAACAAATGGAAAATGATCATCCTAGACATGCCACAGAGCTGTGTACTTTTTCTTTTTTACACAATGCTACAACTGTTATTTCGGGGGGGGGGGAATGAAATGTAGTCTTGTAATTCTGTGGGGGAGACACAAGAGTAGTTGAGAACTTAACTCCTTACCCCTCTGGTCATCTGTCTGCTTAAAAATTTACTCACACACAAATACAAGCACCAGCTTCTTGTCCACATTCAGGGAGAAAAACTGGAACTATGGAGGCATTTTGGAAGCAAACTTTCATGTTTAAATTGACAAGACTTTGCCACTACATTCAACAGGGAGGATGATTTGGATAGTTTAAATTGTGGTTTGTTAATAAACCCAGCACCATAAAATACAACCCCTAGTTTGAAGTTCCTACAGGGGAAACAGATTATACCAATCTCCTCAATCATGCCAGAGGGGGAAAGATGTTGGGGGGTGCCGCTCATTCATCCAGCACTAAACTGTAGCTTAGCATTACACGCAAAATGTTTCTGTATATTTTCCCTTGCAGGAAGTAAAGTTTGCAGAGAACTTTTTAGCCAAAAGATCGAAGCAGAGAAGGGGTTAGGCAGCCCCTTTCTTCCACTCCTGATCACAACCTTCCAGGGCCACTTCCTGTCTTTAAAAAGGAAAGCAAACATGCATAAGAGAGAAAGAAAAGAAGACATAAAACCCTGTGTCATATCTGGTTTGGTGCTAAATATTAAACAACTTTAGATCCTTTTAGAGATTATTCAGTTTCTTGAATATACTACAACAACACAATTTGATTGTGTTCCATTCATCATCTCTGTACTCTGCCCACACTGACTCCTGGAATTTAATGAAGGCACATTTACCACTTGGCTCCATAGCCAGGGTGTGTCAGGAGAGAACCAGATTGTGTTTACACTCCCTGTAATTCACATTCTGGAAATGCCACAATACACACTCCTCAGCAAACTCTGTTTTATGTAACTAGGTTTTTTTCCATTATGTTTACAGCACACATTTTAAAGAATTATTAAAAAAAAAAAAGATGGGAGGTGGAATCAAAAGCAAAAACTGGCCTCTGAACTCTACATAAATGAAGGGTGATGTGTGACATAACAAGTTCTTTTCCACAGAAATACGATATCCTAGACTCATGCTAAATTATGCCAGATCAACTGGCATATATTATCCACTTAACATAATTTATACAGATTATAAAACACTTGGAATGTCTCAGAGGAAGTGGTGGGTGGTGTGGCAACAGAGGTTAGATGGCAGTCTTTCAGAGCATAATGACAGAGCAGAAGTCATAGAAGAGGAACGGGAGGATGTACAGGGTATAAAAAAAGACATTTCCGTGTTCCACCCTTGACTCCTAAGACTTCCCCATGCTGTCCATACGCGCACATAGTTAAACTATTCTTCCAAACCCTGAGAACTAAACCCTTTTAAAAAAAATCTGGGAAAGTTAAATGGATTCTAATTTTTGCACCAGCTATGAGAAACCATGCTTCTGTAAGAAACCCCAGTGATCATTCTTATCCTTCCACATTCCCTTTCTGCTCCCTACAGCTTCCTGCTTCTGTGCTGACATGCTCCTTCGAGCTCTCTTTTCCATCTTCTTTGCCTACTGATCTTTTCACTCACTTCACTCTTTTCATTTATTTAGCATGATCAGAGTATAATGGGTTCCCAAAGTGAAAACTGGAGAGAGGTCCTGTACCATTAATGGTTGTGCAGAAGCAGCAATTTCAGCAAGTGTTACTTCTTACCTGGTCACATGCCAAGCAACATCTACTGAAATTTTCTCTTCTACACAATCACAACCAAGTCTCTTCCATTATGTCTGAAGTACACTGAGGGTGCTAAATAAATAAACAAGTACAGGAGCTCTCTCCATGTTTAAAATGACAAGATTTCACCACTACGTTCAACACGGAGGATGATTTGGATAGTTTAAATTGTGGTTTGTTAATAAACCAGCATCATAAAATACAACCCCTAGTTTGAAGTTCCAAAAGGGGAAACAGATTATACCAATCTCCTCCATCATGCCAGAGGGGGAAGTAATGCCCATGACACATAAGCAATATGAGAGGGGACCTCAGAGACAATTCAGAGGACAGAAGGGAAGGATATACACCTACAGCTGTAATAACAGTGTCATCTAGCAGTAACAAGAGTGCTAGTCTGAGCCCCAGGAGTTTTAAAATACTACTTCTTTTTCACCTTTCACTTTTTTTTAAATTATCATCACCAGATTCAGACAATGAAAAAATATACATAACATCTCAGTGCAGCAAAGACTACACAGCATTATTGGTCATCACAAACAGCTTTGGCTTTTCAGAGAAGGTGGGAAAAAAGATAGGGCAACAGTCTACCAGGAAAGGTTCAGAGAGGACTTCTAATCAACTCGCCACCCGCTAGTGCTGGTGCAGGCCTAGTTATGGCCACCTGTGCATATGCAAACTCCCTTACAGGGGAAAAGAATGCCCAGAACCTTTGGAGACCAACACACAGAAAGGCTTGGAAGCCTCTTGGAGAGGGGTGCAACTCACAGAGCAAAGGAAGACAACAGAGGCAGGAGCACATCATTGCAGAAGGCAAGGGGGAAATTTGGCAGCAAGTCTTCTTGCTACCTTTTAAATACTATTTTTTTTAATACTAAATAGCTGTGAACCTCATTGGGTGACCTTTAGCCAGTCACTGTACCTCAACCTAACCTATCTCACAGGTTTGTTGACAGGATACATCAACCGAAGCATGCAGGAGTAAGGCTAGCATAAAATTGTAATTCAAACAACTGATTGCTATCTGTGAGAAGACGGGTCTACCTCAGAAGCAACCAATGCCTGGAATGTGGCCGTTCTTCCAAAACATGTAATACTTAAAGGAGGTAATTCAGAGAAGACATTACAAATCTGACAAAACATTTCAACGTTAACACTGTTGGAAAGCAAAGAACATATTTTTACTTCTCCATAAATGTTCTTTTCACATCTTGAGAATGTTGCTTTCTTCCCTGTCTCCATGTTCTACCCTACCTTTGTTTACTCTTCACTACAAAATTATTTATCTGCCAAACTAATTCATACAAAAATGTGTTCTGAGGAGAAGGAAAGCCTGGCCAAATTCAGCAGTCTGGTCTGCTTTCCCTAATCTGATTTACTAATCTCACTGGAAAGCATACCTGCTATTTTGAATCAAATTTCAGAACCAAATTTAAAAATGACGATATAGTAAATGAGATGTCTCCCATGAGGCATATTTACACACGTTGGTGCCAGAAAAGGCATTTCAGGAGGTTCAGTTAACATCTACTTGTTAACAGGTGAAGCATAAATGACATTCTTATATCACTGCCTTAACAAACAACTACAGTCAGATACACCCAAAGACCTTCAGTGAATTAATGGGTACATCTATCCCAGACCTTTCATTAAATAACGTGCCCAGAAGCTAGGAACCTGCATCAATGCTCCCAGCCCTTTATAGTAGAGATGCTGCCCTCGACTGCAGGAGAACGGTATAGAAAAGAAAAAATAATGCAGTATAGTGGTCCAAGATGCAAAAGACATGACAGGACGAGAAGTCCACTCACTAACAGGTACAAGCACTGTGAACAACCAAACCTCTGCAGCAGACTCAGAGATTGCCCTCCAGTTTTGCAGTACTGCAGGGGCCCTGTTTCTTAAATAGGGGTAAAAGCTTAATGTAGAAAAAGGCATGCAAACCATTTCATTTGAAGTGCCATGGCAGTGTTTATTTTGCCACACAGAGCTGGGGCAATCAAAACAGAACACACCACACCAAGGTAACTCCAGTTCAGCACTTCACAAAGTTGGATTTTGAAACTTCATGCTCCAAATGAAACATACGTTTAGAGGGAGGGACACTGTATGATTTGTTTCTGTTATCCCTCCAAAAGATTGGAAGACAACAGCAGTTTATGTTATGAGAGGAGAATGGTGCCATGCCCCACGATATCTAGGTTGTCCCCACCCCGCTAGGACTGCAGGATACTTCTGCTGAAAGAACAATACTGATTGCTGACATTTCCCCATTGAAGAGTGCCCACTTTTGGAGGCTACCTCAGCAACACTCTGGCTTCTACATCCATTATGAGATACACTAATAGCAAACTCAGGGATGTGCTGAGTTAACTAAAATGAGGCTACTAGGAAACAAAGGTAAGTTTTCAGAATACTTAGGAAAATCCAAAAGTTTGCAGAAGTAGTAGATAAAAATATTTAGAGGAAATTAAGCCCTAAACTGTTCAGTGTACACAGGATGCTACATATCTGATGTGGAAAGAAGGGTAATAGAGTGAAGCATCTTTAAAGGAGGCATGGCTGACTAACTAGCACGCTCAAGAGGACCATTCCACATCACCACATTTTGTGGTAGGTCTCATTTGCTATATTAAGACATTAATTCTTACATCACTCTTTCTCCAATGAGCTCTCCCCACCACCCCATTTTATTTATCGTCACAACATCCATGTGAGATAGATAAGGCTGAAAGATGGCAACTGGCTCAGGGTCAGATACTGAACTTCATCACTTAGTGTAGGTTTGAACCTTAGTCTCTCTGGACCTGACCCAACATGCCAATCATTATTCCAGACAAGTTTTATCCATCACAAGGTATTACTCATACGTTGGTAAATTTATCCTCACAGTAATGAGGGCTATGTCCAACCTATAAGGAGAATACTGATTAAACAACATCTTCTTGGCTGCAAAACTTCATTTGAGCAACTCTTCCCCTGTGAAGTTGAGTCTACTCCAGAAAGGGAAAAAATATTGCAGGTTGCTGTGTTGGTCTCCAAAAGTCAAAGTTCAAAATGAAGCACATCCTCTGTATGATTTATTTACTGAGTTTGGTACTATTGGTTGAAAAGATTAAAGAGGAGAAGATGCCAGAAATAGTTCCAGCTAAGAACTCTTTCCTCTTGCACAGAAACTACCATCAAGCAATGTGTCTGTCTCCTACAAAGATAGTCTTTCCAATGCCAGCATTCTAATTGTCAAATTTACTCCCCAGAGAGCTTCACCTAGTGCCAATACTGAGGGCTCTTCAGTGCCAGGTGCCAGGTTCATTGTTTTTAAGAAAATGCTTAAGTATATTGACAGTCTTGGTTGGGCAAAGAGTGTCTTTAGGGCTGTTTTTACAGCTCTCAACTCTTCTTGACTACCTTGACTGTTCTTTCTCTGACAAAGGAAAGGATTAGTGGCCTCCCCCGAAAGTCTCTAGGTGTAGGAGATCACATATTAAATAGGTTAACACCCCAGATCAGAACTTTCCAAACTTTTCATGTTGGTGACACACTTTTTAGACATGTATAATTTCACAACACAGTAATTCAGTAAGTGGAGGCAGCCCCTCCACTCAGGCCTGGCCTACCACTGCCCTCTCCGGGGTCTTCCTCAGCCCAGGGTGGTGGCAGTGGCAGAAGCAGCCCCTTCACCTGGCCCTGGCCCAATGCAGTGGCAGGAGAGGCAGTCCCTCCACCCGCTATGTTCATGTGACACACCTACACACTGCAGGCAACACACTAACGTGTCACGACACACAGTTTGGAAAGCTCTGCCCTAGATGACAGGATCAGAACTCAACACGACCCTGACAGATTGGACAGCTGGTCCAAAACTAAGAAAATGAATTTACACGGAGATAAATGTAAGCTACTGTATACAGACAAGAAAAATGAAATGCACAAATATAGGATGACACCTAGTTTGAAAACACTACACATGAAAATGCTCTAGAGGTCTCAGTAGACCACAAGCTAAACATAAGACCACAGTGTGACGCAGCAGCTAAAAAAGCAATGCAATTCTAGGCTGCATCTAACAATAGTGTAGTGTCCAGACCAAGGGCAATAGTAGTGTCACTCTGTTCTGCCTTTGCCTGACCTCATTTAGAATGCTGTGTCCAGTTCTGTTCACCAGTTCAAGAAGGATATTAACAAGCTGGAAGGCACCAAGAGGAGGGCAACTAAGATGATCAGAAGTCTGAAAACCAACCCCTATGAGGAAGGGCTTAAGGACTTGGATTTGTTTGGAGAAGACAGAGAGGTGACATCATAGCTATCTTTCAATATATGAAGGAGTTTTATGAGAAGATAGAGTAAACTTGTTTTCTGCTGTTCCAGAGACTTGAACATGAAACACTGGATTCAAATAACAAAATAAAAATTCCTGCTGGTAAGCATTAAGAAGAATTTTGCTGTAACAGCTCTTCAGACTACCTTGATAGTGGTGGACTCCCTCTGAAGATCTTTAAACTGAGGTGGGATGTCCACCTGTTAGGAGTGTTTTAATTGTGTACTCGTAATGGCAGGGGTTTGATCTAGATGGCTCTTGCAATCTCTTCCTAGTCTATAGCCCTTTCCACACCTTACCTTTTTGCGGAGTCTTCTGGTGGGGATCCTGGGATTGACTCTGCTGGGACGGGAGCATAACAGGAGCACTCCCCTCCGCACCAGCTCGCTCCATCATGAAGGAAGCACCATGGCCATGCCTCTTCCTTCTGCAGCACATCTGGGTACCTTCCCAGGCTGCACTGGTGCAGGAAATGCAGCCATTGTGCTTCCTGGGCTTCTGCAGGACAGGTAAGTCTGTACTTGCAGCGCAATGGCGGGTCATTGACAGGGAAAACCTGTCAATGATTTAATCCGTGATTGTGCCGCCTGGAGACAGGAGAAGGATGGGACGACGACAATGTCATGCAGAACCGTCGTCACGGTCTCATCATTCTCCTGTCCCCATGGTGGGTTGGAAGGACGGTGCAGAAAAGGCCTATGATTCTACTCTATAGGTTGAAGGCCTCCGCTGCAGCATTTTACAAATACACATTTTTCAAAAAGAAAAAGGACCTCTGCCACTTCCAGTTTCTCTTTCTTCATTATTTTTGCAGTCTACTTCACTGTCAGAGGGCAGAAAAGTGGCCCCTGAGCTGCCGTACCTGTTCACTTCCAGTTTTATGCGCTGGAAGCTATTATTAGTGATTTTATTTTGATGCTATTTTAACTTGTGTTTAACTTAATGCTTTTTTTCCCCCTTTGTATACGCTGGGGTTTTTTCCCTGTACACAACCCAGAGAACCTACTGTTAATGGCAGTATAAAAATATCAAGAGCAAATAAATAAGTACCAATATGTTTTCATATAATGTCACAGACTGCATGTGATTGGATAAGGCAATGTGTCTTTAGCAAATTTTACCCCATTCATCTCCCTGCCACACAAAGAAGAAAGAGCTCAGAGCAACTTAAACTGATTGGTACACAGCCTCTTTATTTTTATTGTTTAGAGTCTCTGAAGTTGGAGAAAAAGTATATAAACTGAAACAGAAACAGTGTGTGTGTTTAACTAAAATACCTTCCCCTTTTCGGAGACAATGTCTTTAGGCTCTTGCTGAAGAAACCTTTGTAAAATTTCAGTAAGTTTTTAAACATGATGTGATGATTTTAATTGTGTTTTATTTTTATTTTATTTTTATTTTTAGCTGATAGTTGGGTTCCACTCTCGGAGAAAGGCAACATATCAATGAAACAAATAAATATAAGAAAATAAATTCTTTTTAATTTTTGCTGAAACAACGTAATACAGCTAAGCCTAACCTAGACAATTTCCCTCTAATTTGAACAAGCCAGCTTCTGCACATGTGAATGCTGGCAGAGAGGAACACATGGTGTGGAATTATACAGGAGGAACCAGAGTTCAGTGGTAGACTCCACAATTTACTCTGCATGCAGAAGGTTCCAACTTCACTCCTAAGGAACAGACTGCAAGTAGTGGAACAGATTTCTGCCCAAGAGTCTGTAGAGGAACTAGCAGCCAAAGTAGATAGTACTGAGCAAGACAGACAAAGTATCCAATGTAATACAAGGCAGCTTTGACATTCTTGTGTAGAACCCTTCCCCAAATGACACATCCATCCCAGGGTGGAGACCCTAATGGTCTCCTGCCACCTTTCCTACCTCTCGAAGTTCAAGCCTCTGTGCCACAGCCTCCAGGCTTTCCTGCCCAGTGCTCTCCACGGATAGTGTGAACTCCACAAACTCATTGTTAAGCAGCTGGATACGGGCCACCAAACAGCTCTTGCTAGACACTGTGTAGCGTCGAGTTCGTTTCAGTTTCAGCCCAAAAGGCAGAGGCATTTTCTTCCCTAACGCATTCACAAGAAGTCACAGAAAAACATCCGGGAATGTTTCCCGTCAACAGTCAGGAGCTGCAAAGTTCCCAGATGATCAACCAGCGGCAGCGGCCATTAAAGAATAGCAGATTATCCTCCAGGTTCTGTACAAAGGCAGCATCCACAACAACTCTGTGAAAGGAAGGAAGGGAATGAAAGGAGTTAGGAATAGGAAACACAGTCAAACTTTGGTGATTCACATTGTCCACTTAAATTTGCCAAGTTTTGCCTGTAAAAGTGTAGCATAATAGCTGATTTTCTACATAGAACATTTCTTAACTCTTCAAGCTACTTCGCGTACATCATCTCCTGAACAGTTTACATTGTGGCTTGTCCAATATTACTGGTCACATAATACAGGTAAAGGGAGGTAAGCTGCGAAAACAGGGCTTTTGAATTCCCATAATGCCATTATTGAGACAGAATTTGAACTGCGAGCTTTCCAGTTCATATTCTTAACCAACATACCAGAACTCTTAGAATTTCCTAGGCCATAGTACCAAACAGCATTGGTATAACAATTACATGTTGTAAAGACAAAACCGCAATTAAACCATGTTCTGGAAACCAAAACTACAGTATATGGAAACTGGAGACATTTATTGGGAGCAGAGAGAGGACTTAAAGCATACTTGATATGACATATCAGGAAGGGACCACGTTATTTTCATGCTTTCCATTGCATACAAATACAGCTTAATAAATATTAAACAGTAAGAGTTATACATGTAATATGATAACTTAGAAAACAGAATTGTTAGGGATGTGTCTGTATCCTGTGTTGGCACTACTCCCAGGATGGCAGGAAATATTCCTGGAAAAAGGAGATACATCTGTTCCCTGGAACCTCTTGGCATTAAACAAGGCTAAACAGTTGTCCAGGCAGCATGCATTCCACAATAGTCCTGCAACACTAATGTACTCTAAATAAGCCTGGGCCAAATTCCACTCCATACACACACGCGCGCACACACACAGTTTCCCAAACATATCATCTACCTGAGAAAATGGAGAACAACGTCCTCATACTTCATGGCAAGGGGAGATTTTACACAATTTGCAGGGGAGAAGGGTTGCCACTTATCTTACTTTACTTTCTGAGATGACCAAAGTTTTTTTATAATGTTTGCTTTAAAAAAATTCCACTCACATGGGTGCAAGGAACTCTTAACAGTGATTCCTGCCAAGGCACAGCAGGATGTATGGTTGGCAGGAAGCTGTGGAGAAAGCCTGCTGCTTCCCACCAACCACCCTTCCTGGAAAACCACAGGAGTAATGCAATGCAATGTGGGGTGATGTGGCATCACTCCAAAGGCATTCTGGAAAGTTGTACAGCAAGCTGTGCATTATTTTAAACAGGACCAGTCTTTTTCAAAATAAACAAAATAAAATAAAAGCATTGGAGGGAAGAATGGAAGGCCAGTTAATTCATTTATAGTATTAATTCATTTATTGTATTTACAAGCTGACCTATAGCCGAAGCTCTTGGGGTAACACATGTAATAACACAGTATGATAAAGACCAAAAACGAAGATAAGAAAAATCCTTAAAAATTTAAGTTAATTTAAAATTAAAATTAACTAAAATTAATTTAAAATTAATTTAAAAGCAGCAATTAAAACCAGACTTTGGAAGTAATTAGCAGCTCCACTCAGACTTCTGAGAAACATATTTTCCCTCTCCCAAAGATTTCATTAGGGTTTCTTTTTAGCAACCTAACAAGTGGTAGAAAAATAACTTTTTTAAAAATGATTCCTCCCTCCACAGATATAGCCTTCCTTTCTAAATTTATCCCTTTTTATGTGAATGAAAAAGGAGTGCTTCCAGCATGAGCAGTAGCAAGCATCAAGAACTTGCCTCTGGTTTGCAGAACATTTGTCACAGATGAAAAAAAACAACAACCTAGAACTTGCAAATAGTAAACTTCAGAACTAGCTTGTCTTTCCCACATTTCCACTCATACTTCAAAATGTTTTCCTTTTCAAAGGAGTATTGGGCACCGGACTATGATTCTGGAGAACAGGGTTTGAATCTCCACTCAGGCACGTAAACCCACTGGGTGACCTTGGGCAAGTCACATTCTCTCAGCCTCAAAGGAAGCCATATCCTACCAAGAAAACCCTGTAATAGATATGTTCGCCTTAGGATCACCATAAGTCAGAAATGACTTGAAAGAACATAACAACCACAAGCCACATTAGCCTGTTGCAATAAGAATAACAAGGAGTCTTTGACATCTTGAAGACTAAAGAAGTTATTATATCATGAGACTAAGCATATTTTTTCTTATGTTATCTCATGTGGACTGGCCATTCTTCCCTCACTGTACCAAGGACTGGTACCATATTTGTGCCTGGTGGCTACAATCCTTTCTTTCTTTTCTGGAAGCTCTCTAGAGATTGGTAGCAGATGAGGCAGGGGCTGGGACCACCCCACAAATCACCACTTAGAGCAGCACTGATTTAGCAGACTATACCCCATTTCATCAAATACATGAAGAGTTATCCTGAATTTTACACAACTGTACAACCCCACCAATGGCACTACCCTTCTGCAGTGGTGGGATAGTGTGCTCGTGTGAGGCAAGATGCTATGTTGACAGCAGCAGTGCTGCTGGTAGGGTCTGTCATGTCAGGCTTTTGCTGAGAAGCCAGACTAAATGTGCCAAAAAGTATTGGGAAGCAGCCGGGGGAACACTGGCAGAGAATCTCTCAGGTACAATGATAGTGGCACCAGAGCTAACACGTGTTGGTACTGCACGGAAGGAGGCACAGTAAACCCCTTTTGAATGTCTTTTGCCATGAAAACCCTATGATTAGACAATCCAAAACAACACAAGAGATTGTTCCAGAAGATAAAACTTCCAGGTTGGCATTCAACAAGGGGTACAGGAGACAAATGACACAGCTGGACTCAAGCCGAAAGGACATTCAATTGTTGACATACTCAGAGGTGAAAAGAAAGTCCAAAGCTTCACAACACATATTATAGGAACATGGAATGTGAAAAGCATGAATCAGGGGAAGCTGAACATAGTAAAACAACAAATGGAACATATAAACATTGCAATACTTGGGGTGAGTGAGTTAAAGTATACATCAAAGGGACATTTTGAGTCAGATAATTACACAGAGAGCCAGTATGATGTAGTGATCTGAGTACTGGACTACAATCCTGGAGATCATGGTTTGATTCACCGCTTGGCCATAGAAACCCACTGGATGATCCTGGGAGCATTATATATTCTCAGTCCCAGAAAACACCATGATAGGTTTGCCTGAGGGTTGCCATAAGTCAGAAATTACCCGAAGGCACGTAACAACAACAATAATTATACAGTGTTTTTACATGAAAATGAAATGAAAAATTGTGAGGTTGCTAGGGGTTCTGCAAGAGATGGCAATTTAAAAAGAAACATTATTTGAGCTACTGATATAATAATTTTTATGCAGGGGTTTCCTAAGACTTTTAATTTTATGCAGGAGTTCCCTGAGTCCTGATAATTTCTAGGTTTCCTCAAGGGGTAAAAAGGTAGAGAAAAGCTGCTCCAAAAATTAAGCTTTTGGACACCCAAACATCTTCTCACAAAGGATTTGTTAGGAAACCCAAGACTCAGAGATCTAAATATTCTCAGTTTTGCAAAACCTTGAACATGATGCTTTTTCTTTAAGATGCAGCTCCCATTTTGTCACGCTTTTTACTATTTCCAAGGATCCGATACCCTCTTTGCCTAGAGCAACATTAACCCCTATGGTGAATATTCACTTGGCCCAGCCACCAGCAGCCACGAATGCTGCTGCTGAGGGAACAACAGGTGCTTGTGTATACAGCTTCCAATCCTCCATAAAGACTAATCCTTTCTGTATGTATCTGCCTGCCTGAATTTTTGTGGGCCTTCTAGCCTCTAAAACAGGTATGCAATTCTCTAGACACCACTGGCCTGCAACCTTCCTATCCCTCACCACTGGCAATGTTGACTACAACTGATACAAGCTGCAGTCTGGAGGGCCACAAGTTTCCCAGAGCTGCTTTTTAAACAATGGAACAAAACTTGGCCTACCTCTGTAGCAGCAGGGAAAAAAAACAAACACAGAAATTAGGAAGGGAAGAAGAGCAGAAAAGCAGAGGAGGAACTGCTTACTCCTTAGACTCTCTGCATGTCATACTGTCCTGTGCCACTTCTTTTTCCTTCCACATTGCACAAAGTCATCTCTTATTACCCCCCTGCCACCACCACTTTCCCTAGTTTGCCAGGCTTCCTCTCTCCACCTTCAACGTTCTCTCAGAACTGTCACATTTTTCCTGCCAGTGGTCCTGGGCCTTTGACAGCTGCACGGCAGGCTGCAATGCAACAGGTGCAACCTATTCCTCTGCATCATTATTAGCTAGGCAAAGAAAAATTGCACATTTTGAATTTTGGCAAGCTGGGTTTCTGTGAAAGGCACAGAATCCTTCAACAGAACAACAGGAGGGGGTGCCTGGAAGTGTTTTAAAACTAAAACTAAGTGTTTTTAAAACTAACATCTTTAGCAAATATTTTCCTGAACCATCCCAGTAATGCCTAATGTAGATGGCAAGTCTTTTAGATAAGCATAAAGTCAATCTGATATTGTCTGTATGTTTCCTAACATGTAACTGCTTCTACTTAGCAGTAGATTTACAGAATGTATCAGGAAATTAATGACAGTAAATTATCTTAAATGAATTTTGCATGATTCTAAACACCATAGTTGAAAGGATATTTACTCTAAAGATAGTGAAATTGAGAAAATTTTCCTAGACACACCCTGTCCTCTCTCTTCCCTCTTCAAACAACACAATAGTGCCACACTTTACTGTGAAAACATGTAAAACAGGATTACTAAAACACCTAGAAATGGTGTCCTCATTCACAAATCATTATGCTTCCACCCAGCAGCATCCTTTGGTACAGTGGTGGGCTTCAACCAGTGGATGTTTTTCAAATCAGTGGCGGATGTTTTTCAAATCAGTGGTGGGCTTCAACCAGTGGATGTTTTTGGAATATTCAGGAACAAACAAAACCATTTCTTCTTTAGATTCTACTGATGGGACTCTCACAGTTAGGACTGTACTAGAGAGTTTAGATACCAATTTACATGCCCCACCCAGCAGGATAACAGCCACAATTTTGCATACTGATAAAATCTCCTTCATGCTGATCAAAAAATCGCTTCATCTCTAGGAATAGCATTTCACAGTGCTGACAGCTTTAGCACACTCATGCCTTACTCCTGACTGTATTACATTTGTTGATACACACTATGAGCCCTCTAGCAGAAATACAGCAAGAAATCCAAAGTATGAAACTTTGATCCACTCAAAATACTAAATTAGTAAGAAAAAACAACAAGCCTTTTAAATGTTCTTCTCTGCCATTCCCTTCAGTAAATCAATTCCCATCCTCAGTACAACAGAATGCTTTATGTGCCTGCTCTGAGTTACAGCTCAAAGATTCTCAATGGAGTTTACTCATAGGTATGTGTGTACACGATTTCAGCCTTAAAGTAAAACCTAAAGTTTTACATTTTAGAAACTCCTTTAAGTTCTATCTTTAATAATGCTATTATCACTGTTATTGTCATTTCTTAACATCAGCATTAGTAAAAACTGGGAATATAACTGTTCCCCAGTTATCTGTTATGTGGCACAATCTAGAAAGTTAAGCACTGAGTTTAAAGGGAATATTGCATTTGTGTTTAAACTTACAATCTTATACACATCTAGGTGGGACTCACCTTGAAATAAAGATGGATAAGGTCTAGCTGCATCTCACTTCCACTGAAGTTAGGCAGACTTAAAAGAAGTTTGGTTAGATGGCTCACCTTATCAGATTCACTCCTTGGCTGGCATACTGTTCATTAGTCACTACTAGAGTAAACTCATTCAATCAACTGTTTAGTGGTGACCCAACACATAGTTAAATCTAATGGATTAAGTGGGTCTACTCTAGTTAAGACTGAAAGAAAACTTAAGCCTTAGATTACCTCTTTCCCCACCACAACACCAAACACTTGTTTAATACATAATACAAGAAGTGATCATTCTTCCCGACATATTTTTTTCTCCATAATTTTTTTCCCCCTCTGGCTTCTTTAGTGAGAGTCTGGCACATAAAACTAATTGATTTTTACTCTCCTTGAAAATGACACATGCAGCATATATATTATGTCATATTGAAATACATCTGTAATTACCCAATTAGAAAATGTCTAGGGGGGGGAATAATGCTTCAACCCTATTCAACAAGTTTTCATGCTGGCCAAGCACAATTCTTGCAAACACAGCACAAACAGTTCTGTTTAGCAGTTGTTATTTTCTGCTACCAGCTGCTGTCATGTCCCCCACTCTGCCGCACACGCCTATTTCAAAATAATGTCTATCCCCATGATTAAGGGAGTTTGCAGGCCGTAAGAGGATAGCACTGAAGTGGCAACAGTGGCAAATCCAATCAACTGCATGTTGAAATCATAATTCTCTATTTGGCACATCCAGAACTCCTTAGATGTTATATTCTGATTTAGCCCTACTCATTTTAATAAATGAAATATTCAATCATTCTCATTTTGCTTCTACTTATTATCCTTTCAGATTGCTCAGAAACATCATATATTGACAAAATAAACAAAACTGTAGTATATAGAAAGGAAACAGCTGCTGGTTCCCCTTCTTTTGGGTTCATACTTATACTTTACTGACCTGCTTCTTTTCAAGTAAGCATAGATAAATATTTGTGTTATCACTCAAGGCCTTGAAAGTATACAGAGGAAATATAAATGCTTTGCTTTTCTTAAAAGAAGGGGTCTTAAAATGAGAAAAGCTCTGTGATTACAGATTTAAATATTAATTGCGCCAATCACAAAAGACCTTCAATTGTAATACCCAGAATATTAACACTTCCCTTTTACTGGAGCTTTTAGCACCATAACTAATGGCAAGAATTCAGGGGATAAGCATATAGAGAATGCTGTAAAACATCTCCAACCCTATTTAAATCTTACATACACAATCCAAGCAAAGAAAGTCGAATTTCCTCTCTACACACAACAAAAGTGATCTTTGGTTAATTCGGAAGAGGGACACCCTCTGTGTATTAAATGTTTTTATATAGTTCAATCAGAGTTTACCAATCAGAAATTAATAAGGACAGAGACTTGGAGGGTGGGATGAGGGAAGACCTCTGCGAATCACCTTTCATCGAACATCACAGACCACGCCGCAATTTCTTTTGCAACCCGATCCGAAGTACGTTTTATTCCGAAAAACAACCTCCCCAAACGATGCCAGTCGGACACTTGCTTTTAAGGCTGGGACCGCTGCCCGATTACCACCTTCTGTGGTAAATACGACTACTGTATCCCAGAACTAGCGGGCAAAGATCTGCAAGTCAGGCGCTGGAAATACGCAACCCATCTTTCCTCAAAGCAACATGTAAAAACCCCTTCCCCTTCAGAACCCGCACACGCGCACGCCGGGGGAAGAGGGGTTGCTTTTGCTTTTACCTGTTGCAGTCATCCAAGCAAAGAAGGTCTCCTTCAGCTGCAAACAGCCCGGCGCGGCTTTGAGGGCTCTTCTGATAAAGCCATTTCATGGCTTTGGGGGGCGGGGGGCGCGGGTGGGGTGGGAGCGAAGACTTCTTAAGTCCCCCTGGTACGAAAAGAGCCGCCTTCACTTCTCCCTCCCGCGGTCCGCTCAGAACACAAACATTCCTCGCTTCCTGTCGCAACCACCACCACCACCTCCGCGACAAAAATTGAATGTGGAGATCTCCCCACTGGGCAAAGAGTCAGAGAGGAGGGCGGAGGAGAAATCCAGGGGAGGGGGGGAAAAAGGAGGCTTCCCTCGGCCAGCCACCTTCCCGTGACAGAGGAAGCCCCGGGACTTCTGGAGCACAAGACGTGCCTTCCCCGGCTCGTCCCCCCCGCCCCCCGGCCTCGTTGCCTCGGCCAGTGCCGGCGCAGGGTTTCTCCTTTCCGCCGCTGGCTTTCCTTCTCTTTCTTTCTTCCTTCTCTTCTTTCTTTCCCCCTTTAGAGGCGTTCCCCTTCGCTCCAGCCATGCGGAAGGATACGGCGCGATCATGAAAGGACGGCCCTCTGTGTTTGCGGCCCCATTACCTCAGAGATCTGGAATGCTTGGCAGCGGGAATGTCAGCAATGGGACAGCTGCTGCTGGTTCCCTAAGCTGGGAGGCCAGGAGGAGGAGGAGGAGCGCGGCAGGCCAGAAAAAGCGGGGGGACAGACCGGGGAGACGAGCCAGCACCGAGCTGCCTTTTAATCTTCCTCAGCTTTTTTTTTTCTTTCCTTTCCCCTACCGCTCTCGCTAGGGCTTTGTTGTCGTTGTGCGCCAAGTGGTTTGCGACTTATGGCGACCCTAAGGCGAACCTGTCACGGGGTTTTCTTGGCAAGACTTGGCCGGGGGGGGGGTGGTTGTTGCCGGAGGCTGAAGGAATGTGACTTGCACAAGGTCAACCCCCCTGCCTCCAGTTTTCTGTAATCGAGTCGGGCTTCAGACCGTGGTCTTCCAGAGTCGGCCATTTCCGCACTCGCCTGTTATAGCGCGATGATAACACTTTCAGCATCGTCTGGAATCCTGGGGTTTGCAGTTTCGGGAGGGGCCTCCCGGCCCCTCCCGAAACTGCAAACCCCAGGATTCCAGAGGATGCTGAAAGTGGAATCATCGCGCTATAACAGGCGAGTGCGGAAATGGCCCCACAACACCTTTTCTGCACGACACTCTTACAGCGCGATGATTCCACTTTCAACCTCCTAGGGAATCCCCTCTCGAAGCTGCAAGCCCCAGGATTCCCTAGGAGGTTGAAAGTGGAATCATCGCGCTATAAAAGTGTCGTGCGGAAAAGGCCTCAACCACTACACCACCCTGGCTCTCCTATTGCTGCTGCTGTCTGCGGGCAAACCTCCTGAGGGCTGTTGTGTACCAAAAACAAGAGGTTTTTTTCCCCCCCTTATATCCATGAAACCTTCTGGCATCCCATTAAACGTTTGTTAGACTTTGGAGCACCATGTACAAGATTTACAGGAGACCCAATACTTACTGGAATCACCAGAGTTGGCCCATATAATCACAAAGGCTGACAAAGGCCCACACTACCCCAGAACACTTGTTTTCTGGGAGGGGAAAAAACAAACCGCAACAGGTGAACTGCCTCTCCCAGAAATCTTCAGGAAAGACAATTCAACTTTTTAAATAGGTCGCAGAAGTTCCATCAACTGTTTAACATCAAAAATACTTATTTCCCCCCAAATCAGAAGCCACTAGCCACTTCTGGGTTGTTGTTTTTTTTTTTTTTTTTTTGGCAGCTCCCGAAGGTCCCAGAGCAAAAAAATTGTCCCCTAGCTGCCAAAATTGGTGTAAAGGGCATTATAAATAAACGTTATTATTGAAATTTGCCAGCCCTGGATTTACACCAATGCTCTTATGAGCAAGTGCTGATTTTCACTTCAGTTCAGCTCAATAAACAACTGACATGGACACCGTTGTCATCCTTCATCACATCCTGACAAAAGTTTAGTCACTTCGGTATTCACAGTCTCACTTTCACAGTTGTGGGAGTTTCAGAATCCTTCCAGTGCTTGGCATGGAGATTTATTATGCATGACAGCAATTTTTCACTACTACTAATTCTTATTTTGATAACATGGCAATAAAATACTAAACACTGACTGGTATTTCTATTTCATTTATTTTAAACTTTTCCAGTTCAGGTGAAGGTGTCTTCCACATTCAATATATTTATGTATACAACTCTTGCAAATTATTTTTTAAATGTCCTTGGGTGTATCTTCATTTAAACATGAGGTATGTAAATTGAATGATGAAGGAGCCTAATACATAGATATAAAAATGCTTATACTGTGCACTGAAAGTTATATAGCTATTTGCAAGAACAAAATAATCTGACTCATACCTAATTGCCTAGCTGCACCATATGTCTCATTAAATATTGTTAATAATATGGATAAATTATTACTAACATTTGACCATTCTTTAAAATAATTTCATTTACTCAACCCACTTGTTACAAGAACGCCATATTTGGAATGTCTCCCTCAGGGGCATCGCTTATGCTCCTCTATTGCAAGAACTGTCCATTTAATCATAACACACATTCTTATTTAAATAACTGCTAATCAATAACAGGAGAAATTTCCTTATTCCATAATTGCTTGTCAACAATATTTTGGAAGTACAAATATATTAAAATCTATTGGATTTATCTGCCCATAAAATTAGTGAAAATGCTCCTATATAGCCCTTTCTCTTACACTTTGTCTACTATCTCTATCTGCTTGTCTCTCTCTCTCTCTCTCTCTCTCTCTCTCACACACACACACACACACACACACGCTCAGTCACTCTCTCTCTCCCCCTCTCCCTCCCTCTCCCTCTCTCTTAGTCTCTCTCTCACACACATATTCCCCCCCAACAAAACAAATCCCTTCCACAGACTCTCTTCCCCATCTCCTATCTTTTCCACCAACATAGCATAACATTCCACCAACCAAGTGCTCCTAGCTTAGCTGGAGTATCAGAACAGGATTGTTCCACCTGACTCATTCCCCACTAACTGCAGTTGAGGTGTAAATACCTGCCTAACCTCTTCTGCAGTGAATACCAATGCAATCAACTACTTCAGGTTCTTTGTCGCCTCCCTATCTTCTTTTAGCAATCCTTTCATTATCTAGTACTTCAGCTGCCTCCCTGGCTGTTTTCCTGTTTCTGATATTTGAAAGGTTTTTAATTACTTCTCCTAATTTCTTCAGCCAATATGTTCCTCAGACTGTTTTTCACATGCCTTCTTTTCTAATATATATCTATATATGGGTGTGTGTGTGTGTCAGATTTTGTGTTCTTCCCACTCCCAATATGTAAAGCTTTCAGTTAAACACTTGTTAAAATGGCATCATACTAGAACCAGTGATAGTGCCCAAGACCTAAAACAGTGGTGGTCAACTACAACAGGTGTGTTGAGCAGATTTCTGCCCTGGGGCTGCCCAGGGCCACACATACTCATAAAAATATCCCCAAATGAAGCTAAACAGCAATGAGAATGGAGTACTTGGATGTCCACTTGTTTTTTTAATTATTAATCTATTAATCTGTTAACAGGAGTAACCACCCTTTTTTTGACCAGAGAAAGAGTGGTCCAAGGAATTAGCCACAAAAGCAGGGTTGGTGGGGGCTCATCTAATCCCAGGGCTGTACTTTGCCCTCTCCTGTTTTAAAAGAAGACTTCTTACCTTTTACAGTTTCCTAGGCCACCCTCACTGGCCTCACCTGGAATTAGTTGTTTGCTTTCCAAACGTGTTTTGCCTATCAGTAGCTGAGTTTCTGTTTTGTTGTTATTTGCTGTCAGGTTGACTTTGACTTTTGTCAACACTATGGCATCTCACACTCCAGAAAACCCCTTGATAGATTTTATCTTATGGTCACCATAAGTTGGAAACAACTTGAAGGCACACAATTTATTTATTGTATTTATATGCTGCCTTTTCCCCCAAAATGGAACCCAAGGCAGCTTCCAAACAGTTAAAAAACATTTAAAACAATCAAAACATTAAAAATGTATGAAATTATAAAAACTTAATAGTTAAAAAAACTTAATAAATAAGTAGAAGCTCCCCTACTCACTCATTAAAAGCTTGCTTGAAGAGAAATGTCTTTGTCTGCCAGGGAAAGAAAAGCAGGGAAAGGACCAGCCTAGCTCCTGCAGAAAAGAGTTCCAAGGGGTGGGAGCAGCCATTGAGAAGGCTCTCTCTTGCATCCTCACCAGACAAGCCTGGGATGGTAAGTGGGTTCAAGAGAAAGCCTTGCCCTGCAGATCTTAGGGCTCTAGCAGGTTCATATAGGGAAATACGGTCTTTCAAACAGTCCGGACCTAAGCCAGACAACAACGAATTAGAGAGCCACCGTTACCAACTGCTCTGCTCAGATTTTACAAACTCAGGGTTGTGTCTTCCTCGATTGAGTCTATCTGCCTGAAATGTGTCATTTCTCTTTTCTGACTGCCTTCCATTCTACTTAGCATTATCATCTTTTCCAAAGAATCAAGTTGTCTTGTTATATGTCCAAAGTATGACATCCCCAATTTAGTCATCTTTGCTTCTAGAGAGAGTTCAGTCTTGATTTGCTCTAGGACCCATTAATTTGTCTTTTTAGTAGTCCATGGTATCCAGAGAATTTTTCTCCACTGCCATATTTTGAATGAGTTTTGCTTCCTGTCGGCTTTCTTTGCTCTCCAGTTTTTACAACTGTACAAAAAAAATCAGAAATACTATGGCATGGGTTATTTTGACTTAGGTTATGGTAGCTCTAAGTTATCCCTCAGCATCCTAGAGAGACGCAACCACATTAATTAACCCTCTCAGAGATTACAATATCTGCATTCTGGTGATATATTGTTTTGATTCGTTTACAGTTTTGCTTCATATCACTACAATAAATACATTTATTTGTAATAATAAATTGTTTGTTACAACAGGGGCCCTTTCGCACTAACCAATTACAATTGGCTCTCCACATTTGTGGGTTTGACTTTCACGGATTTGATTATTTGCAAGTATCTTCAACCACTTATCCCCGTCTCAGGCACTTCTCTTCCAGAGGAATTTTCCCTCTTGGCAGCTCTGATCAGGCTGTGCAGCCCTTTAAAAACGCACCTCTGTTCCTTTTCCTCCTCCACCAGCTACTGCCTGGCCATCTAAGGACAGCTTGCAGCTCGATTTCTCAACGCCATAAACCTTCTCCCAATGTCCCCCACACACCCAAGGAAGGAGATGGGGCAAGAAAGAGGAAATATAGGAGCACCATGCCAACCCCCGCTTCCCTCTCTTTTCCCCTGACCTATTTTGGCCCTTGGGTGTCCATTCTCTCCACCATGCCTCAGTGCGCTTCCCACAGGCACACACATACACGTTATGATATTTGCAGTTTTTCCACTTCCTAGTGAGCATAGAGGGCCAAATGTATAGTACTGTGATTCCACTTTAACTGCCATGGCAACATCCTGTGGAATCTTGTAATTTGCAATTTAGGTAGAGGTGTTTAAAATTTTCAACCAGAGAGCTCTAGTGCCTTCCCAAACTACAAATCCCATCAGATGCAGCCATGGCCGTTCAAGTGGAATTATTGTGCTATCAATATGTTGTGTAAAAGTGCCATAGTCTTCACTGTTTGCAACCAGTTTCAGTGTTAACAGTTTAACAATGTTATTGTTATAGAGAAGGCTCTGGGATTTTTGATTAGCAGGGACAACATGAACAATGCCTTATATTGAGTTGGACCATTGGTCCATCTAACATAATATTGTCAACTCTTAAAGGCTTCAGGTATGACTTTTCCCCTAGATCTACTAGGGTTGCCAGGCTGGTACTGTCCTAGACTGTAAGGGGTATAACCTGGGATGAAGGGATAGCACTAATGATGCCACAAGGGGTGGACCTTAGTGATGTCATTGAGGCATGACACATTCAAAATCAACCACAGTTACTGTATGTAATTTAAATATATATATTTATCACGTATAACAAAGAATATACATACATACACATTTTTCAAGGCAACGTTTTTGCTCTGAGATTTACCCATTTCACCCTGAGGCCAGAACTTCATAAATGGGAACCCCAAGTCCTATCTAAAGATGCTGGGAGTTGAATCTGGGACTTGCTGTACGACTCTACCATTCAGCGGCAGACATAAACTTTCCCAGTCATCTGTCACCCACCCACTTCAGGCTTCCCTGGTTCCCATGAGCATAGCTGTAAACCTCACAAGCTGGGGTATGCAAATGATTTTCCTAGGAAAAATATATTGAGTTGCTAAGGGTATGGACTGGTGGTGCTCTTGAAAGAGCAACTATTTCCACTTACGCACTAGACTGTTAAAGTGCTATTAAAGTGTTAAAGTGCTATTATTCCACTTTCAACATCCTATGGAATCCTGGGGTTTGCAGTTTAAGGAAGGGCCGATTGCAATTTAAACTGCAATTTAAACCCCTCTCTAAACTGCAACCCCAGGATTCCATAGGATGTTGAAAGTGGAATAATAGTACTTTAACAGTCTAGTGCGGAAATGGCCTATGACTCATTATCTTCAAAAGTGCCTTACTCCTAGTGAAGGGGGTGTGCCTATATATCAGCATTTAGTACTACACTGCTAGTTTTTAATCAAGAAACTAGCCAGGCAATTTGCAGAACAACTTCATATGCTGAAGCACATCAGGTCTTACAAGAAAAGTTACTTTGCTACAGACTTCAAACAACACTACCATCAAATTAGCAGGTAAAGATTTATAGTATTAAATAAGTAGGCTAATATATTTATTATTTCCTGTTCACAATCAGATTAACTTCCAAATACCTTTTTGAACTATAGGCAGTGTTCCATTGAAACCAATGGGTTAATTCAAAAGGGTAATATAACAAAAGGATTCTATATTTATTATTTAGATAATAGTATGCAGGCTTCAGTGCCACTTTGTGTTCCCAAATGCACATCATCAACAAAAGAGGGTAAGGAGGCATGTATCTGCATTAAATTTCTAGAAGATAATTTACAGGTAGAGATGCAACTTGAGAAATAATTGCTATAATTTAAATATAAATACCATATATCTTACCATAGTACACTGTGATCTACACTGATTGCTCAGGCAGGAAACCTCTTGCTGACATATGAATGCTTAATCCGTGTGCAATACTCCATGAAGGCGCTCCTTCTTACTCGAGTATACAAGGACAAACCAAATCCGCTGATATGCCTCCCTGCAACCGATCAGTGGTCAAGGACTGAGCTGCACCTGCGAGACCCTGGGTTGCTGTTGCATAGCTGGGGAAGAAGTGAGAAAGATGGCAGCAGAAGTACATTTTACAGACAATAATCAGGACATGTTGGCAAGCAACATCAGAGTGTGGTTGAAACAGCAAAAGTTATGAATGAAGAAGAACACGCAGGCTAGGAGAGGCTATAGCAACCTGCTTTTGTCTGACAAGATTCCAGGCCCTCCACTCCTCTATCCCCAGCCCTGTTATCTGATTAAAAAGTATTTTTACATTTTGAGCTCACATTTGCAGTAACTTAAGTAAGCTAGAGATAAATGGGCAAAGTGGGAGGAGGAGAGAGAAATTGGGGCATTTTAAAAGTAGCTAAAGAAGCAGGACTGCAGATTAATCAAAACTATTCCTGCCAAACTGGAGCAGTCAAAGGGTATGGATGACTTGCATTCCACTAGGTAGTGGTTTGAGTGCTGGACTAGGACTCTGAGAGACCAGGGTTAAGTCCTTTCTTGGCCATGGAAAACCACTGCGTGATCTTGGGCAAATCACAGTCTCAGCCTCAGAGGAGTACAGTGATAGATTCTCTCTGGGCAGTTCTTGCCAAGAAGATCCTGTTAATATGCTTGGTTTAGGATTGCTGTAAGTAGGAAATGACTTGAAGGCACTCAGCAACAACAAAACAACTGGTGCTTAATCGATCTGGACTTCAATAATGCTGTTCAAGTGCTAACAATTGACAGGCAATTTCAAGGCCCCTATTCGCTTTTATAAGGACTCCTTTATCTTTACATCAGTCTTGAACAACACAGCCTTTCAAATGAAGACATCCTTCAAACAAAGGGCTGTCTTTTTAAATTAGAATATATATATAGTGATCCTAAACAGAGTACTATGGCCATTTCTGCAGTAGACCGTTATAGTGCTATTATTCCACTTTCAACATCCTATGGAATCCTGGGGTTTGCAGTTTAGGGAGGGGCCTTTGAGGCCCCTCCCTAAACTGCAAACCCCAGGATTCCATAGGATGTTGAAAGTGGAATAATAGCACTATAACGGTCTACTGCAGAAATGGCCTTTGTGTGCACACATATACCTTATTGAAATTAACAGGTAGAAGTAGATGGATGGAACTGTCATCAGGCCCTGGATACTTTTATAAAACAGTTTTCATTGTAACTTATTAATAAATCAGTCATTGTATTGATCTGCCAGTATTTTCAAATTGTAACAATGGTAACGGTCATGATGGATTTGTTAACTGATCCACACTACATGCTGGAAGTGACCACATGTCCTGTCATCTGTCTTACTATTTTATAATTACCTCTGTTTTGTTTTCAAGTCATTTGTCTGCACAACAAAATGATCTCATATTGTGAAATTTGATCAGTTCCTCTGCCAAAGGAAATGTTCCATTTGTACAACCTTTTTTTTTTTTTTTACAAATGTATCTGTATCCTTTGGGAGAAAGACATACACCTGACCGTTAATAATTAGGTTCAAGAAATCCAGTATGACAAAATGAAAACAAAATATTATTAATAAAAACTAGACAAATTTCAGGTAAGCTTCGGGTCCTCCTAAGCAGATTCCTTTTATGACCTGCATACCTTTTCGGCCTGCACACCTGATGTTTTCAAGATAAACAAGAGGCTGTGCTGATCTCCATGTTGTTCATTCTTCATCAGTCCAAACGGCAAATACTGAGACTGGAAGGATCAGCATAAATGGCACGGTCAGACCAAGAATGCGGTGAGGGATTACTGGGCTGTCAAGCAGGTAAACTTATCCTATGTGTGTTTACTCAGGATCAAGTCTAGTTAAGTTCAATGGAACTAATTCTTTAGGATAAGTTTGCTGATAATTATGGCCTTTGTCCTCTCTGTGGTTTTTTGGGGGGAGGGTTTTTGGAGGGAGTGACACTGCTCTCTGCACTTCTAGTTTAGCACTGCTTATTCCTTTATTAATTTGCCCAATTTGCAATATTTGAGGAGGCAACCCTCAGCTAGCAACTTCAGATTGAGACTGTCAGTCCTCGGAGTCTATAAAATCAAGAGTATAATTGAAAATGCTAAATGATACAATTGAAAAGGCTGAATGGCATAATTGTATAGTTTGAAATGCTAAATTGAAAGCAACAGGACACTGTCATAATTGTAATCTTTTGAGAAACTGAATGCTTGAATAGGGATGGAGAGTTTTGAGGGCCTCAGGTCAATGATTGATCCATTGCTTGTCGTTATCCTGACTAGAGGAACTGCTGCCAGCTTTATATCCTGTCTTGAAGGAATCTCCAGTGAACTTAGTTCCTGGAATCTAAGAATCTGCGGTATCTCCGTTCCTTATCAGATCAACAGTTAGAAGAATTTATAACTAGACCAAAAGGATTTCAAGCTGAGGCTCTAAAAGTATAAGAAATTATTCAAGGAGTTGATGGAGACACTGCTCACCAATTGTTATTCATTATTGAATAACTGGTTCATTATTGTGTTGGCTGTTAACTGTCTTTCCCCATCAGTGCTTGTAACTGACTACTTGCCCAAAGGTACAATACTTTCATGCAAAACCTATGGTCAGGAGCCTACAGTCTCTTGACCTTTGGCTCTGAACCAGCAATTCACAATCCAGTTCATGTCCCCAGTCTGAGATCACTGTTAGCTACCTGCTATACACCTGGATACTGACATTTTTTTTATTCCAGGAACATGAGGCACTAAATGCTTGAACAGGTTTATAGTGTTTTGCAGACTCCCAAATCAGCAGTATAAGCATGCATCACTTGTGTTTTCCACAAAGATCCCAAATCCAACTTTTAGCAGCTTCAAGGTAAAAAAAAAAAAAGGGAGGGGGCAGTGTAACAGTTCATGTGGCAGATCTCATTTTGAGACCTCATGGGCCAGCTGATAGTCAAAGTACTCAAGGACAGATCTTGAAAAAGTTACTTTTTGAATGATAACTTAAAAGAATCCAGGATTATGATAGTTGTAGTCCATAACATAACTTTTCCAAGCTCTGATCAAGAACGAGATAGAGGTACAAGCAGTCTGGTCCAATATACCCTACCCCAAATATCAACAGTTGCTGATATTTTCAACAAGGCACAAGGCACAGTGACTCTCATCTAGAAAAAAGGTATTCTTTTCCCTCTTCCACATCGGTGTTATTTTTTTAGGGAAGTGAACATGCATTTGTTAAAACAGGAAAAAAGAGGACTGGAGGGAGAATGCAGATTTTACCTTCTTTCTGTGATGTTTGTCTTTTTACCTGTTCCTTGGGAATCCAGCAATATAGTTGTTTCAATAATAGTGAGTTTACAATAAATTATCATTGTTTACAATTTAATTTTACACAAAAAAAGCTGTGGGAATATTGGTTAAAAGGTGATCTAAAAATATAGTTAATACTCTACATGCAAAACTATAGATGGAAGGAAATATGATGTTCTTCAGTAAAGTGAAAGAAGGTAATTCATCTATTAAAAAGATATAATTCAGTCTGTAATGTGATGGCCAGCAACTGCTCCAAGGTATTTTTTGTTTTGCTTTCTTTTGGTTTTGTATTGGTTTTTCAAAGTGTTCTAAGTATTTAAAAATAATAAAAAATATTTTAAATTGTTTTATATTGCACTATACATGCATTTTAATGTAAACAACTAATACATTTATTATAGCAGGGAGTAGCAGGGAGAAACAACTTGAAGGCATACAACAACAACAAATAAAAGTATATGCCATAAATAAGCGTATAGCAACATGGAGGAGCTATAGTGCAGCTGATATAGATTAAGAAAACCAGTATTATAATTAATCAAGCCTGAACTCTTCCTAGAAGTCAAGATGACTATACTGAGACTGTCATACTTTGTACATATTATGAGAAGATGCGACTCACTAGGCAAGACAAAAAGAAGGGAGGAGGAGAAAAAAAAGAAATGTGGCAGCATCTATACGGCTAATCGTTATTTTTAGTATGAGATTTTGTGGATATAAACCCACTTCTTTAGATGCAGCACAGAGCTGCCACATTCCCTTTTTTTCTTCCCCTCCCTTCATTCTTTTTATGCTGCAAGAAGCTAAAATGGTTACTTCTTATAAAATACAATAATATGTGGTAAAGTAGAAGGTGAGTTAGTGTGGTGTAATAGTTTGATCATTGGACTACGACTCTGGAGAACAGGATCCGAATCCTCACTTGGCCATGGAAATCCACTGGGTGACCTGGGGAAAGTCACACTCTCTCCACCTAAGAGAAAGGCAAAGGCAAGCCCCCTTTGAACAAATCTTGCCAAGAAAACCCTATGATTGGTTCACCTTAGGGGTGTCATAGGTCAGAAATGACTTGAAGGTACAGAACAACAAGGCAGAAGACAGAAGGCAAAGAGGAAGACCATATTACAGGTGGATATACCATATTCAATCAAGGAAACCATGGCCTGAGTTTGCAAGACCTGAGCAGGGCTGTTGATAACAGGGTGACCTGGAGATCTCTCCTTCATAAGATCATCACAAGCCAAAGTCAACTTGATGGCAGTTAACAATAATCATCAGGGTGATTCAATACAATAGCTACAAGGATTGCTCACTCAGAATTTTCCCTTTTGAATGCCCTTTCCCCCATCTTCTTCATTTCCAGTCCTTTATAGTAACAATGAAGGATAGTAGTTTCACTGCTGTCACTGCAAAGGCATGTGTATAATATTGAAAGAAATGTCACAAGCTTTGTGAATTTTGACATTTATGAGTAATTGGATGGAGGAGATCTAGGAAGAAATGTCATAAAACACTGTGCCATAAATCTACTTTTGACATTTGAATTGTATGGAGTATGCAAACAGGACTTTCAGTGTGGGTTGACAGTACCCTAAGGCAGCACTTGCTCAGAGCTCAGACATGACAAAATACTGCTAATAGTCTAGCTACGTGTTTCCATGTAAGTTAATGAGTTAATTTCCCTTATTTTTGGGGGGAGGGGGGAGGCTGGAAATAACTGAAAAGGGGGAAAAGGCAGAACTTCCACCCAACCCCCAACCTCATTTGGATAAAGTGAAAGAAAGAAGGGACAGAGAAGTGAGTTCAGTCTCTGTTGAGTAAGATTGAAAAAAAAGACAAAAGATGTGAGATTGAGTTCTGTTTGCATCTTCCTGGAGATTTCATGTGAAAGCAAGGCACTTTGGAGTGCCTTGGCTGTGTCTTCACGGTGATATTCAGCCAGAATATATAAACCACCCCCAACAAAAATCCACTCCTTCCCCTGCAAAACTACAAAACGGTAATGAACTTTCAGTTTTTCAGTTTCCAAAGACAAAGAAGCCAGGAAGGTGCTTCAGTGCTCAAAGGCCATTTCCACACTACACTGTTATAATGCTGTTATTCCACTTTCAACATCCTATGGAATCCTGGGGTGTGCAGTTTAGGGAGGGGTATTTAGAATTCTCAGCCAGAGAGCTCTTTGGTCTCAGTAAACTACAAACCCCAAAGTTCCACAGGATGTTGAAAGTGGAATAAGAGCACTGTAACAGTGCAGTGCTGAAATGGCCAGAGAACTGGTTTAACCATAGTAGTACTCATGGCCTGCTATATGTCCTGTGTCTGTTAACTGCCTTTAAGCTGACTCTGACTTGAAGCAACCCTATGAATGAGAAACTTCCAAGTCATTAACAGGCTTGGTCAGGTCTTGTAAACTTAGGGCTGTGGCTTCCTTGTTTGAGTCTATCCATCTGCAATGCAGTCTTCCTCTTTTCCTATAGCCTTCTATCTTGCTAAGCACTATTTCTCTTTCTAGTGAGTCATGTCTTCTCATGACATGGCCAAAGTACAGCAGTCATCTTGGCTTCTAGGGAGAATGCAGGCTTGATTTGGTCTAGGACCCATTCATCTATCTTTTTGGCAGTACAGAGTATCCACAGAACTCTCCTCCAGCACCACATTTCAAATAGGTTGATTCTCTTCCTATGAGTTTTTTTTTCACCATCTAGCTTTCACAACCTTACATAGAAACTGGAAATACAATGGCATGGACAATCCTGAAGTTGTACTCAGAAAGGTGGACAGTGATTGTGATATCTTTATATAGGCAGCACATATGGCCATGTCCAGATCCCAGGCAGTATTAGGAAGAGCGTTCCATAGCTGTGCCTCTCCCAGCTCCTTGACTGCAGCTTCTCACTTCATTTGCAGAGAGTGGTCTGGGCCAGACACTTGAGCCTCCACCTTTCCCTTGGACTGCGATGGAGGGGCTCTTCGCCAGCTCCTCTTCCCACTCTGAACTCAACCTGACCCGCTGAACAGGAGAAGAACTTGGCTGGCCATCAGGCAAACTCAAGTGCGGGGGATGACAGTTAACTTTAAACAATGAAGACACTGACAAAGTAAAAGATTTCTTGCTTCGCCTTGACATTTACTGGTAAATTTTCTGACAATTTCCTCAAGACTTACAGACTTTGCGTTACTAAAATTTGAAGATGGATCTCTTAGCGAAGTTGAAAATCACAACACACTGAATGTTAACCATTCAGGTATTTCCCATCATTCTGTCCAAAATGGATAAGTAATCTCCTTTGGTGAATAGTCATGTATGGTAGTCTTTGTTTCTTTTCCCATTCTTTGAAAATGACTTTACCTGTCCTCCAGTCATCTCTCCCAGATCTTCTGTTGGTGTGTAACATACATAATCCAGAGCTGCCATAGAAAAGTAGGATAGTGTGGAAAATTGACTGTAGACCATCACTGGATAAACAGTGCGGAATCTTACACAGACTGCGTGCTCAGAGCTGGTTAGAGAGAAGATCAGATCCCTCTTCAGTCTCCAGAGCTCAGATTTCACTTCTCTTTGCTTTTTTCCAGTTGAGTCCAGGGGAGATCTTGACTTTCTCCCTCCCAGCAGAGTTAATTCAGCATTGCTGGAGTGAAACTGCAATAGCAACAGTGCATGGCGCCAGGGGTTCATAAATGAGAGAGGCTTACATTTGCATTTTTTCTGACTTAATACTATGAAGCAAGGAAATACTCCTCCGAAATTCTTTCTAGATTCCAATGGACCTCCTGGTTTCTATTTCAAACGGACTGCCAAGAGTAATACTGAATATATTTGCATGTAGCATTTACCCTGCCCCATAGCTTCAGCATGACTATTTAAACTGAATGATAATGAACCATCTTATAGGGCTGTTGTGCAGATTCAATGAGTTGGATCCAGAGGTCTGTGAATTATGTTTCCATCTCCTCTTGCCACTGCAGAGGTGGCAGTGATGACCAAAAACGAACAGGTTCCTTGATCCTTAGGAGTGTTTTTTTTCACATATGGGGAAGAGACAGGCAATTCTACTGTGAATCCTATTCACTGTGGTACCAAGACACGGTAGGAATGCAGTATAACAAAAGAACAGAACTTCTGCCTTTACAATTGTAGGTGTAAGCTTGTGAAAACTGCAGTGCCCTTTGCAAAATTATGAAGTGCTATACTAAAAGAGAAATGAGAGGAAGAGCAACAGTAAGGCAATAGGAAATAAAGGAAACACACACACACACACACACACACACACATATAAAAGAATACAATGAAACTGAGTAATTGGAAATGCAAAAGTAATCTGAGGTGTGGAAATACTGTCTTAAACTGGGAAAGAGAGAAATCTGTATGTTTGTAGCCATTACCTTAGGAAGTTGGAACATGCAGCAGAGAGAATGCCAGCAATGGGACAATGGCTGCTTTGGTTAAGTGGGCATTGTAGAAATACAAAAAATAGCAGCTCATCAGTTCTTTTTCACTATATTATAATTTATATTAAGCCTTTCTGATTAAAGACTCTTTCCAAATGTATCAGCCTTATTTTTATAGCTCTCAGGAATATTTTAACCATTCCTTTAGAATTGGCTTACAGATAGCACACATGGGCAAATGGGCATATTTTTAAACGTCTGTGACCTGGAGCAAGAATTTGGCAGCTTATAATAGTGTAAAGAAATCCAGTTGTCCACTTAGTCACAGACTATCTAATTGAAAAGTACAAAAACAGAGAATAAAAGCAGTAAATAATACTATCTGTGCACTTGTACATGCATGTGTACTTGTATGTGTGCACACATGGTACCTTGTGAGTTGGTAGTTCTATAGACTACGAAGACATCTACAAAACACTGTGCATGCTGAGATAGTGCGTCAGGAACAGAAGACAAATTTTCTACAAGATTCTTTGTGATTCATATTAGGTTATTACAAAGGTCTAGGTATTTGCCCTGGCTTTTTTCAATTTTTTATTAACATTTTAACTAATATTTTAACAAATGTACAAAACAGTACATTGATATTGAATCATTAGTGAATAGTAGTTTAAACTGAACTTTGTTGTTGTTGTTGTTGTGTGCCTTCAAGTCATTTCCGATTTAAAGCAACCATAAGATGATCCTATCACTGGTTTTTCATGGCAAGATTTTTCAGAGCGGGTTTGCCAATGCCTTCATCTTAGGCTGAGAGGATGTGACTTGCCCAAAATCACCCTGCAGATTTCCATGGCTGAGCGGGGATTCAAACCCTGGCTTCCTGAAGTACTAGTCCAACACTCAAAACATTATACTACTCTGCTCTTCAAATCAAACATACTTTAGGAAATTCACTTAGATGTTAAAGTCTAGCAAGTACAACTATTGTTACCATTCTGGTGACTGAATCTCCAGAGAATCTGGATTTTACAGGCCATAGTCTGTCTCTTTGTTCACATATGACAGAAAAGAGGAACATCTTTCTTGAAGCTGGTCTTGCTGACTTTTCTCAAGAAGCCTTCTTTAAGTCAGTTTTGCTACTAGGAGGGGACATTTAAAGGCAATGTGGGATACAAAAATGGAGATTTCATATAGAGGAGGTTTGGATAAAAGTTCACGAAACAGTATATATCTTGGAGAAAGCACGAAATATGGAATGAAGGAGAATTAGCGGGGACGGAAGTAATGTACAAATGTGGTACAAAATGTAAACAAGAGGTATGTAAATAATTTTGTGCAACCTTACTATTTTGAATTTGCAATAAAAATATAAATGGAAAAAAAAATAAAGGCAATGTGGGAATGCCTGACCTAAGTTTTGACAAGAACTGAAGAGCATCATTAATCTTAATATATAAAAGTCAAAGTTTGTCTGTGCCAGGTGACCACCTCATATGATTGGCTGCCTGAGAAGATTCTATGGAATCCTGGGCTTGACAGCTTAGGGAGGGGCCTTTAGAATTCTCAGCCAGAGATCTCTTGAGCCTCAGGCTGGTTGCTACGGAGATGAGGTCTAGCAGCAAGGAGGAGGGCAGTGTATTCTGTCAGGAACCCAACCTCTCTCTGTTAATAACTCTGAATACAGATTGGACTGAGGAATATGGGAGAAGTTACAGGTACTGGGCAAGACAGTTTGGGGAATTACAGACACAGAATCTCAATTTTTTCTAACAAGTATCACCTATGAGAAAATAAAATCTTGGGCAACACCAGATACATACGCTAGTACAGGATAACTGGGATATAAAGAGGGAGGAACATCCAAAAGGCACTAGAAATTTAGTAAGCATTTCCAAACTACCCATCACCCTTCTAGATATGAAGAATACTGTACAAATACAATGCAGAATATTAAAACAAAACCAAAGGCTAAAACCTCCCAAAATATTTTTGGTATTACATTTAAGGGGCAAAGACACTCTGCACTAAAAACAAGTATCTCTGGGATGTATCCTTGCAGCTGTGGGCCGAGTAGCAGGGAGGGATTTTGAAGCCTCTGCGTCCAGATAGAAGAAGAAGGAAATACATGCGTCCTAAAACTGGGCAAAGGAGTGGATTAGCCTCTTCAGGGAAAATTTTTTCCTCGACCTGGGGCCGCCGGAGACATTTCCCCCCCCACGCTTCTTGTTTCGGGTCGCCATAACGACCGCCCGGCCGCCGCCTCCGACAAGCACCGCCACCCGGCTCGCAACACCTGCGCCTCAGCCGAAGGGCTTGAGTAGCCACTACCGGTCGCAAGTCAGACGGCGACGCTTCTCGCGGCCTTCAGAGGCGGCCTCGTACCGCTCCACCAAATCAAGGCAACTCTAGCAAGACCAGCAGCCGCCTTCTTGGCCGACCCACCTCTCAACCTACTGCGGCCCGCGGGCGAAACTTTCTGCTTTCTCCACAGCCCCTTCGCTGTTACTTGTCACGTCTTCCTCCCCTGACCGGCAGGGGGCGCTGCCCGCGGAGGCCGTCTTCGAACTCGGACCATCTTTTTTCTCTCTCTCTGTCCCTCTTCCAGAGCTTGGTTAGGAGCAGGTCGGGCTGGCCTAGTTTTGTTGCGGTGCGAGCGCGGGAGCGTCGGCGGCGTCTGGCCGAGTCGGCGGCCATGGAGATCGGCACCGAGATCAGCCGCAAGATCCGGGTGAGGGAGAGTGCGTGTGAATGGAAGAACGAGTGAGTGAGTTTGTGTACGAAGGCAGCGAGGGACGTTCGGAAAGAACAACCCGGCGGGAGGAGCCCTGGTGGATGAAAGGATCTCTTCTCTCCCTCCATCTTTTTTTCCCTCCGCCTGGGCTCCAAAACCTGTTTTCCCAGCACGCCGTGGAAAAACTAAAGGCTCCCTCGCCTCAAGCTGTGGTGGCGAGTGCCAATAGGTTCAGACGTCTTCGTCCGTTTCCGCACTAGACTCTTATAGCGCTATTATTCCACTTTCAACATCCTACGGCACCCTGGGGTTTGCCTCGAAGGCCTTCGTTTCCAATCCTCCCCCCTTCCTGCCGTTCAGTCCTAGACGCCTCCTGCCTCATAGAAATCCAGAAGGGGGGGGATGTATTAATTTTATCTTATTTTATTTGCATTATCCAAAATGTTGCATCTCCATTATCTATAGCCCTTTAGGTCCATATCGCTGAGAACTATATTTCTGAAGAAATATACCTATTTTTTCCCCTCAAGAAACTATTATAGGAAACCACTTTAAAAAAAACCTCATGCATCTAAGTGTGTTTTGACTTGGCAGTGTAGATATTCACAAATTGCAGTTTGTGTGTATGCATATGAGGAACGAATGGCGTACGATATACTTATGAATTTGTTTCGAAATAAGTCACAGTTCAAAAGGATGTTCTCCAACTAGGAACATAGAAAGATGGCTGCCCGATCACTGGTCCATTTAGTTAGGTGTTATGTGTTTTGAGTTGTAATAGCTTTCCAGGGTTGTAGGGAAGGGGTCATCCCCAACCAACCTGGCTATGCTGAGAATTTCATCTGAGGCCTTCTGCAGGCTCTCTGTGTATAATTAAATTTATAATTTATTTGCATTATTGTAATCACAACAAAATCATAGATATTGATGGCATTATTTAATTTTTTAACTCTTAAGTGATGGAATTGAAAAGCAGATCATTCCTGGTGAATGGTTGCAGCTCTTTATTTCGATAAACAATTATAGGGTTGCAAATAGATATGACAAAATAAAATACTACCTCTAGTAGTTGTATTTCCCAAAAAACAACTTAGTCATTTAGAAATAGGAACATCTATGTTACTGTTCTTTGCATTTCAGAAGCCTACTTTTTGCTCAAATTAACAAATTTTCCAAACAAGGCAAAATTGAGTGATGTTTACACACATATCTGCATGGCCCCAAGCATACAAACGTATGCCATTCATACTGTATTTTGTATTTATTATGAACAGAGTTCCTAAAGCATGAGCTCAAAAATTCTGAATGGATGGCAAATATAAATATATTGACAGAAAATTAACAGGTACCCTCACATAGTTTAAACTTTGTACACTAGATTTTCCCAGTCCCAGAATGTTAATTTTGACGAAAACACCATCAATACAAATGTAGCTGCATAAAAATCTGCAGAATCAACAGACCTAGTCAGTCAAAGTAAGTATTTTTTCATGTGCAGTCACAAGGTTAGAGTGCCAGTAGCGGATATACAGAATTTTCCCAAAATGCTAGGCGTAATTTTTCTTCTGTGCAGTTCTTCATAAAGGTACAGTATCTCTCCTAGCATCTATACTGGGGAACTGAGACAATATATATACGTAGAGAACAGGCACCTTATGTTTTAATTAGACAAGCAGTGCCTTACATACCTCCTGTACCTGTTCTGTAATGCGGACTTTTCATGTTTCTTTGCCTAACAAATTGTAGAATCTCTGTTTTGCTTAAAGGATACTGTGTATGTTAAGTATAGCAGAAGTACAGAAATATTTAACAGAAAACTAATTCACTAAACATAGGTAGTTAACTGAATGTCACAACTGTGTATCTTCATAAAGTATAGCCAGTGTGTTAATCTTGGATGACTCCCCTGTAAAAATGTTTGCTCTTTATAAGATTGGAATGATGTTAAATTACCAAGAAAAAGAAGGCTAATAGTGCTACCATATGCATGTCTGTTTAGAAACAAGCCCCATTTTATTGAATGGTACTTACACTGCAATAAGAGTGTATAGAAGGACAGTGGCAAACCCTCTCTGAACAAATTTTGCCAAGAAAACCCCATGTTCGGTTCGACTTAGGGTTGCCATATGTCAGACTTACGACTTGAAAGCACATAATAGCAGCAACAAAGTGTGTGTGTAGTTGCAGCTTATTTTTCATTGGTCAAATCATATTTCTCAGTGCTGGAATTCGTACTTCCTGAACATGCAAATGCCCAAATTGATTGCGATTATGCCTAAAAAATACTAGTTTACAGCTAAATGTAGCCTTTATGTAAACTATGGGCATTGGCAGTGTCACTAATGTGTCTTTTGCATTGCAGAATGATATCACCTTATAGACAAAAGACAGATTTAATATGGGCTTCCTCTGTTGGTATTTTTGTTTGTCTTTCTTATAAAGAATGATATACATTCATGGTGCTGTATAAAGAAATGATAATAATAATAAGCATTTGCAACTGCAGTAAACAGTATATTTCTTTTCCATGTACTTCCCTTCTTCTGTTACTTTCACTTGTGTTGAACTTCAGATTTTAAGTTCCTGTCTGCTTCCTCCTGGTGTTCCTATATAAAGCAATAAATGGTTGCTGCCATTTGTGTCAGTTAACTTCTTAAAAGCAAACTGTTTAAAATGGGTTTCAGGCTTTAGTGCAACTTCAGATCATCTTTTAATTGAAATGTACATTCTTAAATGTCTTCTCCTGTCCTTTTTCTTCACGTAGAGTGCTATCAAAGGAAAGCTACAGGAATTGGGAGCATATGTTGGTAAGTTTCATTGTAGCTTTAGTAGTAAATTAATTGAACCTGTAAAAATAAAAAAAGTCTTAGAAGGGCCATTTTATGAAAATTATTTATGTACATAATGATTATGTACCTTGCACCTTTGTTTTCAGAGCAGTTAATACATAATGAGAAACAATAAAAGGATAATTAAAAACTAAAAACACACAATCACACAGACTAACACAGTGAATTAAAACAGCAACAGTCCACTGAAATAAACAGTAAAATCAAAACTTCTCAGAATGGATTCCAAGTGCTATAATGGGAAATGATCAAAGTTAAGTGGCTTCTCTTCTTTACTGTCTGCATGACACAGAATATGTGTCTGTTCTGTTCTGTAAATGTATTGTGTCTCTCCTTGAGTGCACAGAATCACTCTTTTGCTGCTGTGTTCATGAGGAGATTGGTCTCTTTCCCTTCCACTCTTCTTCACTCTAAAGTACCTAAATCTGCTTTGGATGTTCTCCTGTACATAGGGAATATATTCCCTGTACCAGAGCACGGAAACATTACTTCTAACATGCTGACATTAAATTGTTAAAGTTGATTTACTAATAATAAAGTTATTAAAATGTAATAACATCATTGTTTAACAATTCATTATTTAATCCTTTATATCATTACATTTCAAATGGTATTTACAATACTAAAATGACAAAGCTAGTGGAGAGTTAATGTTGTTGTATTTAAGGATTAATGTTGATTCATTTAAAGATAAAAATAGCACATTTTAACATTGTTCTTGAAAATTTTAACTAGCCAAGGGTAACAAATTAATTTTTAAAGAATTATTTCCAAGTTTGGTTCTGTACTTAATGCTTAACGCTCATTCTTCTGATAACTTTGGAAGAATATACGTTGTAAATTTTACAGGTCAGATCAGATATGTTCCGAACTAAAATTGTTCTAGATGTAGACCCACTCAAATACATATAACTTGTTAGGACATATGTAAGTCCCACTGATTTCACTGGGTATACTCTAGTTGGGACTAAAATTAGGTAGATAACACATAACTCTGTGGTTTCACTTTAAAGCATAATATCCAAACGTTTTCCCTTTTTACAAATCAGATGAAGAGCTCCCTGATTATATCATGGTAATGGTGGCTAACAAGAAGAGCCAGGAACAGATGACAGAGGATCTTTCCCTCTTTCTAGGAAACAACACTGTGAGATTTACCGTTTGGTAAGCGTGTCTTCCACTTAATTCCACAAACCTGAGTTATTTGTTAGTTTGAGCCGATAACTTGTTCCACGCATCCATGAGTGCTTGAGATGGGGCACATGAATAACACCTCCAGTACTGTATTGCTAAATGTAACTTCTTCTTCTTGTGTGCCTTTAAGTCATTTCCCACTTATGGTGACCCTAAGGCAAACCTATCCATAAGGTTTTTTGCGGGCTCTGTGTGTGTATGTGTGTGAGTGTGAGTGTGAGTGATGCGCCAAGGTCACCCAGTGGATTTCCATGGCTAAGTGGGGAATCAAACCTCTGGTCTCCAAGGTTGTAGTCCAGCACTCAAGGCACTACACGTTAGCTGCCGCTGGTAAATCCACCTATGTAAATGGTCCAAACCAACATATTCATTTTTTTTTACCTGCTGACATCTCTGTTTGCCTAAATCCGCAGAAAGAGAACTCTGTGTAGCAGTTTGCCCACCTCCTTCACAACCTCCTTTTTCTGAATTTGAATGGGAAACAGTTAACACTTTTTACACTAGTGGTATACTTCCAGATATGGTACCAAAATGTCCCAAAGGCACCAGATTCCATCTGATCTTGGAAGCTAAGCAGAGTCAGGCCTCGTTAGTACTTGGACAAGGGACCTCCAAGAAATACCAGGTGCTGTAGGCTATATTTCAATGCAAGGCAATGACAAACCACTTCTGAGTATTCTTTGCTTAAGAAAACCATATGAAATTCATGGAGTCACCATAAGACACAAAGGTACATCAGACATTGTTCCATTTACTGAGTCATCCAGTGGCTGACTTTTAAATAACTTTCCAAATGAGAAGTAACATGCAGCTTGATGTTTCTGAGGGGAGAGGTCAGTAATGCTAAGGTTCACTTAACTGATTCTTTGGAATACTGTGATGAATTGGTCCTGTGGATAATACAAAAAATGAGAATGGTGACATGAAGTAGGTGATACATGTGCAACTACATGCTTCTCAGGAGGTACTGATTTACATCCTGTGGCCCCTAGAGGATGTGTGAGGTTAGTAAAAATTTTTTTTGAATAATTATCAAAAATGGGCATGAGAGAGAGTGCTGAACTCCTGTGTCTGGCAGAGAGGGTGTGCAACCCCCAAACCTGAAGTAGCTGCCCTGCTCTATACTGCAGATGTTGCTGTTGGTAAAACATTGTTCAGGGGAAATGATCAAACTTGTTCTTGGTCTTCTTCATAATTTTGGGTAGTAGATTAGTTTGAGAGGTGTTGATCTGCCCACATCGACCAAAAAAACTCCATTATAGAGTAAGAATGTGAATTTGGGACTCTGGGGTTCCAGTCTACCATGAACAATAAGTCTGGGCTTTGTAAAGCATTATTTATGACATAATAACTGATTGCTCTTCATTGCCCCTCTTCCCATTGCATGTCAGATTCACCAAGAAGAATTTGATTTGCATTAAACCAGAGTTTCCTGTTGGGGCTGAATTGGGGAACTGTGAGTGGATGGCAGTTTACAAACCAGGAAAATAAGCCAGTATGTGATCCTGGTTTGTAAACTGACAAGGATTCCTGAGTTCAGACACAGTGGGACTCTTTGGCTGAATATAAGTCAAGACCTTTATAGCAAGAGTAGACATGCAAAAAGCCTGTTTCTCTCACTTCTCCCTTGATGGCAGATGTTACATAAAAGCAGAGGATGCTTTCAGAAGCTTTATTTAAAACAAATGTTACGTGTTAAAACAGTTTCTTCTCTTTCAGGCTTCATGGTGTTCTAGATAAGCTTCGATCAGTAACTACAGGTAAGACAAGAAAGACTTTCCAACTTTCTCTGTGGAAATGAAAACTCCTTGAGAAATATTATTATGTGTGTGCTTGTTGTTGTAAAATAGAAATTCAGAAGACAAAATGGATAATAAAATGTTCTTTTATATATTCTATTTAAAGAGAAAAATAGCAATCAGATATTTATATAAAAACAATATACAAAAGGGAAAACATAGTCAAAAAGGTTAAAATGAACATGAGCAATGTAGGCAAGTAAAAATAGGAGAATACAAAATATATCAAACAACAAAATACCACAATGCAGCAGGATCAAACAGGATACAAAGACAAACAGCACAACAGCAGCAGGAGCTAAGCTCACTAAAGAAAACATTGGTCTTATAGAGGCTTCACAGCTGCTTTCAAATAACATTTACAGCTGAAGGTCATCTCTATCTCACTAATACACAATTAACCTTGTAATGGTTGAAGTTGTAGATCTTGTCTATATTCCAACACTTGTGTGTGTGCATGCAAAGTGTATTTCTACATTTTTGACATTTAAAAAATGGTAAACCAGTAGACTTTTCCTGGCTAGAAATAAATTATTTTCTTGCTAAATTAAGTAGAACAGAAGGTCCCTCAGGAACTTTAACTCAGAGATTTTGTGGCAACAGTATAAGTAAAACAATTGGGCAGGCTTCAAGTTTATATCAAATACTACAAGAAAAGAAATGTGAAAAATCCAAAGGAATGAGACTTGTGTGGGAGTCAAATTTGGGAATGAAATTTCTCCCCCTTCCCCAGAAAAAAGAGGGGTACAGTTTGAACAACAGAACCCTGTAAATCAGTGTATGCCTAGGCTAAAGAAAATGTATTAATGGTATTACTATCCACTCAAATTTCAGAAAGTGATAAACTGTCAAAGCTAAGCAGGAAAAAGCTTTGGAAAACTCAACAAATACCTACAATAGAACAATGGTGGGGAACATTTATGGAAAATAGAAATGCTGATATGGTTTCACAGAAACTAAAGGGGAAAACAGATGATGAGATCAAGAAGGAATGGCAGATTGTAACGGGTAATTGCTGGGTATTGTTAAATGAAAATGAGTGATTCATGGTTAAGATAACTAATGAGGGGGCTACTGATGTAAACCATGGAACTGTAATGTAGAGAATGAAATGCAAGAACTATCGTGTAACGTTATCAGCATAAAGCGGTACATTGATACAACTATGTTAAGAGATGTTGGAAATGAAATCTAGATCAGTGTGGAAGATCAAAAATATTTCATGTAAATTAACAGTTTGTTTGTTTTATATGTGAAATTTGAATAAAATGTTTGTTTTATATGTGAAATTTGAATAAAATGAGATATATAAAAAAAAGCTAAGCAGGAAAAACGGGAGCTCCAATAGGAGATTGGAAATATATGTGGTTAACCTGTCCAAAACTAGTTCCTGGGAGAAAATATTAGATTGGATAAGCCAAATGTTTGGTCAACCAATATATTATAGAGGAGCATTATTGTTAAATCATATTTGAAAATGAAAGTGAAAGATCGCCAAACACAGATTTCTTTTCTTACATGATGCAAGATTGGAAGTAATGGAATCATGGAATATGTTAGAGACTCTTTCAATAGGAAAGAGATTAAACAGAGTGCTATATAGAGCACTGTCAGAAAAGCTAAATACAAAATGAGATTATGTGAGGAAAAAATCAAAGAGAAATTTGAAGAATTTTGGAAGTCCTTGTTTATGTTACTGGTGTGAACTCTGGACTTAAAATGCCACCTGATCAAACTTTTTTCTAGAAACGTGTGTTTTGAATGTTATGAGGAATTGTTGTATGCCTTCAATAACCCACTTCTCAGTATCTTGAAGATGATTTAAAGCTATAGTGACTGACAGTGATACATGTTTAGGTTTGCTAATTAAAATTTCAGAGTGGGAAGGAGAGATGAAAAGAAGTGACTGTTAAACTGTATTATATGTATAAAGTAAAGAAATATTTGTATGAGGAATATAAAAATAAGTTTGGAAAAAAAAACTGAAGGGAGAAGAGGGAAAGCATTGAAACCAGTCTTCCTGCAGTATGAGTCATAGGCCAGAATCCTATTGGTGCAATTTGGTTTGTTATGCGGTATAGTTCAGTATTCAGGGTTGCACAGCAGCAGCATCAGAGAGAAAGTGGTCAGCTCCCAAGCAGCCTATTTCTTCAGTATCTGGCCTCCAAATGGGTCTTTCAAAGCTAAAGGCACTCTGGGAAGGCTGCCTTGAAAAATCATCTGCCTTTCACAGGAGATTTTCCAAGATGACTTTTCCAGAGTGAAAACCCACCCAGAAGCCAGATGTTATGGAAAGAGTGTAGAAGATCCAGCAGCTTTCTCTCCTGCTGATAACAGAGATTTTTCTTCCGCCTTTCTCCCACAGCTGCACTTGCGGCCTTTTCATTCTTGCTACTTTGCTACTATCCACATCAAAGTAATTCACACACTGGCCAAACAGATCTCTGCGTTAGGAGGTCCGCTTCTGTTGAAATCCACAGTGGAAGTTATTTTGCAGTTGTGGATAAATATGGTATTTAACTTGGAATTAAGATCAGGTGTTCCTGCCTTTCCAGAACCTACCAGCCTGAGATCTTCGGAATCTAGCACCCTTGAGAACAGTCTGCCTTCCAGCAAAAGCACGTCATCTGTAAGTGAGGAGAGAAGAGGGGAAGAGATCCTGCAACCTCTTACAGTCACAAGTTCACGGCCAGAAAGGACTACTGACTCTCGAGTTTCAACTAGCTCCCAGGAACAGAATGCTGCTATTGCACGGTAAGTTACGACTTCTCAAGAGCTGACAATACACAGTATGTGAGCTATAGGTCAGGAGAGCTTTTTTCATAGCTCACCATGAACTTGCCTGGTAGGTATGAAAACTGCCACTGTTTCTTAGGATCTGTTCAGAGATAGACCAGGACCCAGAGATGTAAGTCTGCTTACAACTCTAGGAGGAGATGATTCCTTTCCCCAAATAGCACCAATGTGCCATGCAAAAAGATGTTCTCCTCTCCCCAACTCATCCTCTGTACTGCCTGAAACTCTGTGAGCAGTTAGATATCATTGGAACTTGGCTATAATGTGTAATCATGATTTGCCATTATCTGAATTGGCCAGATGCCTGTGAGTCCCCACCTTCCCTTGACTGCTATTTCTGGTAAAATGACAAGACACCTTTGCAGTCAAATGGAGCAAGCCATGATGTGCTTGAAAAAAATAGTTTACCTGGAAACCATAGGTTGAACAGTAGTTCCAGTTTTGTCATGTGAATGAAAACTTATTCAGTTGGAAATAAGTAGAGTGGTGGAGGCAAGGGAGAGGAGGCAGTGCAGGAATGGAGCATTACGTAGGAGGGCATTACATCTGAAATTAGCCTCCCTCTGGGTAACATATGAGGATTAATACAGGCTAGAGAGTTACTATAAGGATTACTGAGGTAATGTTAAATGCTATATATCTTGGCAGCAGCTCTGTACATGGTTACTTGGGAGTAAGCCCTTTTGAACTCAATGCGGTTTATATCCCATGGAGAAGATTTGTTGTGAAGCTTATTTGAGAGTAATTGACAAGATGAAAAAATTAAAAATATTTCAGAAAACGATGAAATTTGCACCATAGATTACATCCTCTAGTTACTCCCTTCTGTGCAGTAACTGTTAGGCAAGTAAAACAAATGGATATCTTAATCTTGTTTCTTAAATTTCTAATTTTCTTCAAAGCACAGGTATGTTGATACAAAGCAGAGTTAAAATTCTCTTCTCTTCTGCAGACAGTCCTGCCAAGATGGCTCCTCATCCCTCTTGATGTCAACCGTGAAACCTCTACGAGAGCTGTCTCCTTTAGAAGCTGTCATTGACATTAAGCCAGAGCCAGATGATCTCATTGATGAAGACCTCAATTTTGTGCAAGAGAATCGGTTGCCCCGAAAGAAGCCTCTTGTGACAGTGACTTATGGCTCTTCCCGGCCGTCTGCCGAAATCTACCGCCCACCAGCCAGCCGAAATATCGAAAGCAATGTTCACTTGCAGAGGTTGCCTCAACAGAACAACCTACAGACTGCCAAGCAGCTTGAGATCCAGGGCGGCAGGTCACTGGAAACGATCCAACTCTGCGACCCCGACGCATTTGGCAGCTTGGCTGAGAGTTACAGGCCCCCTTCCAAAGGGAACGCTGATAAAATTAGTAGTGAGGTAAGTATGTGAGCCCAAGCTGTGCCGGTATTTAAGATGTACTCAACAAACGGAGATTGCCATGGACACCTGGAGTCCCCTCTGCTAAACATAGCTAGAGGGGTAAAAAATAGCTCACTCATGGCATCTAAACTTTGTGGCAGCCAGACTTGCTTTAGCATTCTGGAGGTGAAAAGTAAGTGCGTATGTATGTGTATCTGTGTGTGTGTGTTAGCCTTAAATAGGATGTCAGTTGTATTTCTCATCTGCCTATTGGCATAGCTGAAGTTCTCTATGAATGTTCTAAGCTCATTGACTAATATTAAATTAGAAGATTTCAGATGTGCTACCTTCAGGAACTTACGTGTGTTGATTTGTTTGCTGTGGATCTACTTATTACAGAAGATAAGAAGGACAGTCTACAGAAGACAGTCAGTTTAACAGACAATCAGTGTGGTATAGTGATTCTAGCATTAGGCTGCTGCCATGGAGAGCTTAGTTTAAATCCTCCCATAGTCATGAGGCTCACTGTGTCACCTTGTGCCAGTCAGTTTCATTCAGCCTATCCTACCTCACAGGGTTGTTGTGAGGATAAACTGGAATGAAGAAACTTTGTATGTCATCTTGCAGGTAATAAATGTCTTAAGTAGACACAATTACTTCTGTATTCAAACTCAGAATGTGCTCTAGAACACTTTCAACATTTCCTTGCAATTGTTGATTGGAAAGGAAGGTTGTTAGTAATGGCCAAGCGATCATTCCTTTATTGATCTTTTCATTATGCAACCCCTTAAAATTCCAAGGAAATGAGGATTCCTTGGAACATGGTTTGAAGATTGCTATACTACACTGGAAACAGGCTATTTACAGTATAAAAAAGCAACAACAGTGGGCTTCCAAAAATAGCTTGGTGACCTCACCTTCCTTGAAATGGTTGTGATGTACCTGGAAATCACTGATCTTATAGACTGGAGACTTCAACCTTCTATGGTCTAATTAGAATCTGCCTACTTTTTACTCCCACCACTGAAGGTAAGGCTAAGGTGGGTGGGGAGATGATACCACAGCCCTTCACTTCCGCCCCTGGAGATTACGGTCCTGTGCGTTGGGGGGGTTACAAGAATAAAGATGTCAACCACTAAAGGGGAATCTCCGTTTTATATGTAGAGGAGCTGATCCCTGAGGTATACTGATTCCAAGCTGTTTGAGGACTATGTTGGTCCAGGTGGCTGAATCACTCCCAAGACCAAGTTTAAAGGGTAGTTAATGTTATGTGGATGGGGCCTATTTCAAATCATACCTCCCCCCTTTTTTTTTACATCATCTAGTCCATTCTCTAACTTTTATTTCAGTGCCTCTCCTTGAGTGGAGAATACCAACTGCTAAAAGTGGCAGCAAATGGAAGAGGCAGTCTGCTATAGTTTAATAGTCTGGCCTTTGTTTCTAAATTTGTCTCTGTTCATTGTCTTTCTGATTTTATTTATTTATTTATTTGTAAGCAAAGCTCATGGTAAGAAAGGAGATAAATGGACCTTTGGCTCTCAAAGACACAATTTGTTCCATATTCTGACTGAAGCTGTTCTTATGACTAAGTGTTATTGGTACTCAGGATCTGCTTTCCTCCTGCCAAAGTATTTTTCCATAGGCAAATAATCATCTTTATTCCCATTTGGGTCCATGATTGAATTAGAATAAAATCTGAGAAGATGGTGTGGGTATTTACAGATGTTTTAAAAATTGATTTCAGTTTCTCATTCCTCAGGTAGCCCTTGGCTTAACTCCTATTGCTTCATATATGTAACTAGTCTTGAAGTAGTTGAGGGAGAGTATCTGAAGGTTGAGATAAAGTGGACTTGCTGTGGATTGTTAGTGCTGATGATCCTGGGTGAGGAGGTTAGCCTGTTTTGGAGGGGATGCCATCTCTCTAAAGCAACAGACTCTTGTCTTGGGAGTACTTTTAGATCAGGTACCTGCTCTCAGATAGACAAGAGTGGCCAGGAATGCCTTTTGCCACCACCATCTGGTTTACTTACTGTGCTCTTAGCCTTGATAATTCCTAGTGTAGATTTTTGTAATGCACTTTACATGAAATTGCCTTTGAAAACAGTCCAGAAAATCTCACCTGGTCAGGATTCTGCAGCTGGAGTCCTGTCTGGGATAGAGCATATTATGCCAGGTTGATACACTTTTCATTGACTGCCAGTTTGTTTCTGTTCTTAGTTGAATGTTGTGGCATCCAAATCCCTAAAACAAGCAAGATGACCTCTGACTCACAGGCCTAATCAGGAATGCAGAGGCTCTGCATCAGACTCAGGGAGGTCTTCGGTATGCCCCTTCCTAAAGTTTCTCCCTTTGGAGTGGGGGAGGGGAGGTCCCCATGCTTAACGCTCCTCTGCCAGTTGGAAAGGCAAATGTTACACAGGAGAAATGTGTTTTTACCTCAGATTGGTGACGAGATTACATTGGGATCACCCACCTCCATGTTCACATTTCCTCAGGTGGGAAATGTGATTAGAATCAACAGAAGTATTCTCTGTGCGGAACTCTGTGCCTCGCTCTGAACAGAAAAGAGACACAGACTTTTGGGGGAGAGGCCAATGAAATCAGAGCTTCAGGTGGAACTTGGGACATCAGCTGGCTCTTTGACTTGATTCTAGGAGAGGGCCAGGTTAGTCTCCAAGACACTTGCACTTTCCTACCTCTGCCCTAAACAGCATGGCACCAGTATATTTCAGGGTTCTTCACCTCCACGTATGAATCAGGTTGAGATCTTCCTTCAGTTTCTGGGGGCTGCTTTTTTGTACTTCCTCCAACGCGGGTTGGTGGTATTGCTGTAGCATAGTGGTTCTCAAACTGGGAAGTGGGACCCTGAGGAGGGAAGGGATAGTTGCTCAAGGGAGGCACAAGAAAAGTCAGCCTGCAGGTACAGCAAATGTGAAAAAGAAGGTTAAACCTCTGTGTGCTTGCACACCATTGAGATTGACTGTTCTCTATAAAATAGCAGTGCAAAGCATCTTTCCCTGTTATGCCTTTCTCCAACCTCAGACATAGCAAGAATCAGGTGCCCTTTTCTATGTTTTTCCCACTCAGCTTTTCCAAATATTCCATTGTTGACAAGCAGTCCCTTAGTGACCATGAGAACTCAGCATCAAGACAGAGGGTGCCTGTGGCACTAGGGGCCTGTGAGAGAAAGAAGGAGAGGTATAGGACAGGGGGTGTTGGGGTGTTGGAGCATCCTCATTAGATACAAGAGGGGGGTCACAGGGTAAAAAATTTGAGAACCACCTCTAAGGCACCTACATTATGGAATAATTATCCACCACAGGTTCATTTATCCACAATTCTGCTTTGGGCCAAGAGTGAGGAAAGTCTGCCTCCTTAAGCCCCCCTACATATCCCAATCTCCCCAGTTAAAAAGAAATTGGCTTTTTCTGCCAGAAATGACTCAAAATTGCCACAAAAGTGGCAGTCTTGCTCCCACAAACCCCCCCAAATTCCCATAGCAATCATCCTGCACCCCAAATCAGCCAACGATGGGCCAAAACCAGAAGCAGAAGTGATACAATGTTATTTCCAGTTGTGCTGAGCATGACGACGTACCCTGTGTTGGGTACAGGAATGAAAAATAGCCCCCATAAACACTGCAGTTGCCTACCCTTATTCTGGGCCATGGAATTTAGGGGGTTTGTGCTGTTGCTGCTGTTTTCTGTTATGTTCTGTGATTTCTTCTTGTTGTTTGAAGACTGTATTTTGCTTTATTTTATTGTACATTGAATTTGTTCACCATTGTGAACAGAATGCAAAGGTGAAATAAATACTTGTTCCTGTCCCCATGTTACCCATGTCGCACCCTTCCTTGTTGTCTTTTCCTTTCCCGTTGTTTGTTCCTCTGTCAAAATCAAGACTGTGAAGTCTTTGGGACATATTTTTACAAAGGCATTCTACAGCAGTGCGTACACTAGTGATGCTTTGTGAACCACTTCAGGCAGGAATGTGACAATCTACTGTTAGTCATTGTATTTCAGACACTTCCAATATGTCTTATACTTTGGATCATTTGCCTGTTTTTAAATCAGTCGATTTTCTTTTAGAGAAAATGGAATTCTATAAGATATTTCTTCTAATCAAAGAATCAAGGCCCAAATATTATTTTTTCTATTTTATCAAGCAAAATGATAATGCTGAAGGCACGAAGAGTCACAAATAATATTATTCAGGTATCCTTAAGAACAAATACTTCCTCTTAACAGCTGGTCCTAAAGAACTGAATTCTGGACATGCTTCCAACAGATATAAACTAATCTCACCTTCCTGTGGTCTCTTGTATTTACAACTATCTTTCCTCTAGCATGGATGTACCTGTTTGTCCTGCTTTTTTTCTCCTGTGTGTCTTTCGCACATATCTCCTATGTGACAGGATAAGATTGGAGCTAGAAAAGTTATTTGTTTAAACTACAGGTGCTAGAATCCCACAGCGAGCATGGTCAGATCATCTGTGTCATCACATTGTCACATTTTTGATGTTATATTGGCTTATGGATGAGTAAGTGGCTAGGAAGATATTAACAGAATTGTTTAAGGTAACTTCACATCCTGTATTCACACCGAATTTGAGAGCGGATGCTGAATTTGGCTTTTAAACACCTACTTATTTTCTTCAGAATGCAGGTTTTCTAGCCTCGATGTTATGAATACACATACATTGTTCTTATTTTCTGTCAAGTCAGCTTTGATTTATGACAACATTGTTGTTAAAACTAGAAAGGGTGTCAGGCAGAGTTGTTTATTGGCTCCTTTTCTGTTTAATTTTTATGTGAAAAATCTAGTCTCTGATTTGAGTTCTGTAGATTGTTTTCCATCTTCAGCTTGAAGCAAAAAGATCCAAATGCTGTTATATGCTGATGGTATGGCCCTTTTATCTACCACCCAGATTGGCTTGAGGAGACTTTGAAGAAAACTAGGCAGAGTTGCAGTGAGGAGAACTTGGCTAATAACTATTCCCAAACAAAGTAATGGTTTTCTGGAAGAAGAAGCACTTTCACAAATAGCATTCAGATGGCCATTTGATTGAGAAATGCCATTGTTTTAAATGTCTGAGGGTACATTTTTCTTGTAATGGGAACTGAAAACTCCACTTAGAAGCAGCAAAACTTCTAGCCTGGAGGACAGAAAAAACAATACTAACCTTTGGAAGGGCCAGTGGAGGTTCCCTAGTAGGCCTCATCTTAAAAATCCTTATTGCCAAAATTTTGCAGGAGGTGGAGATATGGAGACAGGGCCATGCTGCTACAGTTGAGACCATCCAGGATAAGTTTTTGAAGGAATTGCTGGGACTCCTTCCAGAGCTACCGTTCTCATTGCTAACAGTAGAAGTTGACCTCCCTTCTATTAAGGCTAGAACCTATAAAGTGCTAATACTTTATGGGAAAAGATTGATGGGCTTGGATGTTTCACTGAGCAACATGCTCAGGGTGGGTAGTCCCACTGTTGGTCAGCATTGTCCCAATCTTAGTTTGAGGATGTCCAGACTACTGTAATCCATAGGGATAAACATTTTATCAGAGCCAGAATCTTAGAGGTTGATTCTTATGAAAATGTGCTTGCTAGCCAACAGCAAGTTTTTTCATGGTGTAGTCTTCTCTCGAACAGTACTTACAACATTATTTCCAAGACCTAACCTTTGTGCTCTCAGAAAAGCATTGACTGCCCTCTGTTTTGAAACAATACCATCAGCTGATCTGGAGGGATTCCTTATACACAGTGATTATATGGTTTTGGTTCTGAAAAGGTGGGAGACCTAGTTCACTATTTATTATACTGCCCATTATATAATGACCCCAGGGTGTATTTCTTGGGAGACCTCTTGAGAGCAAGGCCAGCTTGGATGTTGCCTGATATTATTTGTGACCTGTAGGCTGATCGTTCTAAATCCATTACGCTCAATGTTGCCACCTTTGCAGTAGCAGCCCAGAAGATCAGTTGCAACTTCTTGAAGACTTCCTCTGCTTTTGTCAATATCCAAATAAAAATGAGCCCTCAACAATATGTGTGAATCATATAACTGTAGCAAAAACAAGGAAATACACACAAATGGTGCATTGCTGTCTATAATTCTGGCCAATAATTTGAGAATTTCGATTTTTCAATGCAAAACATATGCTGGCTGTGATCTGGGAAATTGCCCTTTTTTGTCTGTGTTTTGCTTCTTAAGTTACAACCTACATACACCTACATTATACTCATGTCACACACACTCCAAATCCCACTTAAATTCTTGCTTTCAAGAGTTACTGAGGAAGGCCAGTAATGGAGATTAAATTTCCAATTCCACTCTGCCCTGAAGCTTATTTGGTAACGTTTTTCCAGATTGTGTCACTTTGTTTAGCTTATTTTGCAAAACCGTTGTGAGAATAAAAGGGATAGACCACAGATATGCTGCTGTGAATTCCTTGCATAGTACAAATGTGATAATGTTTGAACACCAATTTAGGTGTTTCTGCATGTGGAGAACAACTGTTTTAACTCTTATTCTTGTGGAACCTGGAGTTTGGGTTGAGAGCAGGTCAAGGAGGGGAGAATAAAGAAAATACCTCTGGGGAGAATAAGCCAACAAGCATCTGCTGTTGCTATAGGTATGGCGGGGGGGGGGGAGCTGAGCTAATTGATCCACTGGGAACCATCCAGGTCTGTGATTCTAAAACAACCCTTGGAGGTAAAATTGGAGTGAAATGCTCGATTATGAAGCTGGCTTTCATTTGAACAGTAGGTATATGTGATAAGACAAATTGCAGTTTTGAGAGAAATGCAGATGTGGGTTCTGAGTAGTATGCCTGCAGATCTGTGCAATTTTGGATGTTTCTGGATGTTAACCTTGTGATCAGGAGGAAAAGTCCACAGCCATTATTTAGAATGATATTACTCTTGTTTTCAAATAAGACAGATCACTCTTCTTTTGAAATCAGATCTTTCATCCCTTTCTTCTGAACAAAATGTTAAAATCCCAAAGCACTACACACAGTTTTACAAAAGTATTACTCAGCATTCATGTTTCAGGAAACTAGAAATTGTTGTTCCTCCAGATCTTACATGGAGATTCAGTCCAAATGGATGGACTTTCAGGGCTTTTAGTTCATCCAGGTTTCCACAATGCACTGCTGTTGTTTGCTGTTTATGATCTAGTGCCATCAGTGTACATGATGCTCTACAGAGTTAAGGAGGACTAGTTTCTGTCCCCAGGAGTGTAATCTATAGTTTGATGGGGAAACCACAGAGGGAGGCTGGAGTAAACAAGGGAAGTAGGTGATTATTTCAGTGGCTGGCTTAGTTACAGTGGGTAGGGTGGGGAGCTGGTGGCTTTGGGGATATAGTTGCACTCTGAGTCCCATCAGCCTGTCAGCAGAGCCAGTAATCAGGAATGAAGCAAAGTGAGAGTGCCATGGGTTCTACATACCTGCAGTATGGAGTGTGTTTATGTCTCAGACTGAGTGGAATGGTGGCAGTTATCTTGCTCCATCCTCATGGCTAAATGAATAAAGATTGATAGATTATCTGAGAAGTGTATGTCCTGACCTGCATAGTTCAAATGTATCAAATGAATTGTCCCATTGCTTTCAGGAAGAAACTCTGAGGAAGAGAAAACTCCCAGTTGTTAGCTCAGTAGTCAAAGTGAAACGGTTCAGTAACGATGGGGAGGAGGAGGAGGAAGAGGAAGACTATGGATTACGACTTGGAGGCATCTCCAGCAGCGTCTCTGTGCCTGCAAAACCTGAAAGAAGGTACCAAAAATATTTTTTAAAAATTTCTTATTTTGAATTCCCAATGTGACTTTTGTAAAACATCAAGGATAGGGGGTAGTATAAATAGATATTCTGAATCCCTGAATTGTAATCGTCCTGTTGCTAACTGATGCTGTGGTGGTGAATTAGGATGACTGCTGCAGTTTATGTGTGTCCTGTCTTTGTATGCTAAGCCAGGCACATCAGAATATAGTTTATAGTAATAAGAGAACTAATTAAAAAGTTGTTTGGGTTGCCACAAAATTACTTGATTATTCAGTGCATGACTTTTACAGCAAGTTATTACTTGTTTTGCTCGTATGGAGCAGAAGTTAATCTCAAGAAGCAACATCAAAGAAACAGGAACTAGTGGCAACTGGTCATTATTGCTGCTGGTTGATCAAGTGAGAAGGGAAACTCCCATGCTTAGCAGAAACTGGTGGGAGGTGCTGGTGGAAGTGGTAAGGATAACACCTAGGTGAATATTATGCAGTTTAGCAATTACTGTTTGGCTAGTCCTTTACTAATAAAACCAAGAAGGTCAGAAAAGCAGCAGCATGGAATATAAAGCAATATTTATTTATTTGTTTGTTGTAATAAAGAAGAAAACAGTACATAAATCAACATAAATCCTAACCAAATTTCTGTAAGTTGAATAGCTAAACAATTCCAGACCACTTATCCAAAATTTGCCTGACCCATATTACTGAAGGAAAGAGATTAACATTTCTTAAAAACAGCTTTACATAGTTTAGCTGATCTTTGTTAAGCATTGTTAACAAAAGGAGAGATGTAAATGTTCCATAAATTTCAAACAGTTTGGCATGAATTACTATATACACAGATGTTACTTAACAAACCAAAAATGTTTTGGCACACTTTGTCTTCATTAGTGGCTGATACATAAACATTAATCACTTCTTCAAAGGTGACAGAATATGAAGAGGATTTTACTATGTCAGTATGTCCAATTCTTGTCAGGAGCAAGTGATTAAATTGTGGCTTTGTAGAAATTCTGTCATCAAGGGAAACCTGTATCCTCTTAAAAACCAGAGTAGGGACAGAAGCCTCTGTGCACAAGTTACAGACTCACCCTGGCACCTATGAAGAAGTGGTTAATTCTTACGTATTGGCCCCTGATGAAAAATAGCTGAATTGAATTATATTCATACATTTTAATCCATTAACAGAGGTGTGAGCAAAGACAATGGCTTCATGGTGCACTATATGTGTTACTGCCGTTGCGTACATAACAAAAGAAGTTTTCTCAGATAGAGTTGTGAGCCCAGGAAAATTGACTTTACTTGGTAAGCAGATTTATTGCTTTCACATATCCACACTAACTGACCACTGTAAAGATCCAGAAGACCTGTATCAACTCACCTAGCCCTTTGAAAATTTAAGGAAAGAAACATTATTTGCATCTTTCTGGACCTATTACTGGTACATTCTATCCTGCTCCCACAACTGTACAAATATTTTTTGTAACCTCAGGCTTTAATATTGCTCTGTACTGCATCTGAAGAAGTGGGTTTATATCCACAAAAACTAATGCTAAAATAAAAACCAGTTGGCCTTATAGGTGCTGCCACTTTTTTCTGCCCCCTCCCTTCCTTCTTTTTATGCTGCAAGAGACTAACATGACTACTTCTTTGAAAATTGATGAAGACGGGGTGTCAAAACACATTTGGCTTATACAAAACATTTGTGTCTATCATATTCATGCCAAGATGTTAGACTTGGGAAATGTTTGTATGTTCTGTTTTTTCACACTGATTTGCACCTTTATCTACAGCAATATTTGTAAAATGAAACATGCATGTCTTTGGTAATATGGATTGGGTACACTTTTGATACGTGGTTTGGAATAATATGTATATATGTTCAGCTGATCCATTTTATTGAAATTTGGTTAGCATATATACTGATTTACGTACTTGCTTTCTTCCTTTCTTTGTTTTGTTGATTGTTACATTTGCAGTCAGACTTTAGTCTTATTTTATAATCCTTCCTGATACTAGCAGATCCTTAGCTGGGTAGCTGTAGTTAACTCAATGAAGAAGCCAGGAAATCATGGTTAATCATAGCTATTCATTACATTCAAACTAGGTACTGTGGTTTATATTGTCCAAACAAGCTAACATTCAGAGGCTAACCTTAAGCTGTGGCTTCATATACTGGTTTATGTAGAAGCCGTTATTTGTAATTTGTGGTTAGAACTTAATCGTTAACTATGGTTCCATCCAGTTTCCTGGCTTCTGTACTCACTCACTGGTTCATGGAAAGGAAGAAGTGAGGCAGGAGAAAGGTACAATGTACAGGTGCACAAAACTCATGCGAATATCCTTGTTTCAGTTTCACTGTTTTTGTTTAGAAACTATTTTTGAACATGCAGGCCACTAATATTAATCTCTATTTTTTTTTATGCTTGCTGGGTTCTTATTAATGTCACTGTGAACTGGCTTTGTTTCTTTTCCTTGTTTTTCTTGGGAATTCTGGGCAAACTGTGAGATTTAGCTAAAGGTTTAAAAACTAAATTTAAAAAGTCAAGATTTGATTTTGGAATGCACAAAAGACAAGTTTGTCAGAGAGTTCTTTAGAATATCAGGAATATGTCAGTATTGCTCTATGCCATTAGAACACTTTTTGAAGTTGCTGGGTATGTAATAGGAATATACATGTGTTGGACCAATATTGTAAGGCTGTCCTTCATATGTACAGGAACTTCTCTGGGGAGTAGAGAAAGCAATAGACGAGTGGTCCATAGAGTACAGAATGGGGCAAGGATGGTGGCAGCTGATGAGAAAAAAATCTTAATTGCGCACTTTCGTGGTTTCCAGTCAGACTTTTGAAAATGAAGCATCGCAATATCTCACACATATACATGAATAGAGAAATATCTACAATATCAGTATTAATTTTCTTGCTTTTATTTTTTGTGTTTAAATTCCTTCAGGCCTTCACTGCCACCCTCCAAGCAGGCCAATAAGAACTTAATATTGAAAGCTATCTCTGAAGCACAGGAATCAGTTACAAAGACAACTAATTATGCTACAGGTAAATTAGTATAGTTTGGCAGAGATGTATGGTCCTTAACATCAATTCAGTGAGCAAGCCCTAATTAATCATTATGGTTGGAGGCAAAAGATGAAACCTAAATCATATCTTCTGAACAAGTTCAATGGTAGCACCTTTGGCTTTAATCACAGTGCTGGTTTTCTATCCGTCTACAAGTAATAATTAACTTAGCAATGTTAGGATGTTTGTGTTATCAGTTAGTGCTGTGTGAATGGTCAATGTACATATTTTGCATGTATTAAAGCTTTAACATAGAATGATACTTTCATCATTGAAATAATAAATATGTCATTTTTTTTATTGTGCCACAAAAGTTAGTTGTATTTGCTGTATGGCTACCCTCTGCAAAATCATTTTTTAGTCTGACACTTTTAAGAAACCACTTCTGTGTTTTTTGTTTGTATTGAAATACAATAAAGATAAGTTTGTTACTCAGTTGCCAACAAACTGTATCACAAGAAAAACAGAAGTGCATATGTTATACGAAATATCCCTCTTTGGGCATATCCATAGCCACAGACATAATCTTTTATATGTTATTTCACTGTGTTGCATGAATTGGAACTGATTTGCTGGTATTTTCTCTCCCCTAGGATTCTTGAAAACTAGTTCTGAGAGAGGGCTAGGAATCTGACATAAAATCTTCAATATCTCAGCAAAATACAATTCCCCAGATTCTTTGAGGGCAGCTATGACTGTTAACCTAGCAGAACACTGATTTAGATTTAGTGCAGATCCATACTTAAGTGTTTCAGACATTTTAATGACTTCCTCTTCTAGCCAACAGTTTTCAGAGCTGCTTGTAGTTCTTTAAATTGTTATGTTATCTATCTATGATGTTATTTGAAGTGTTTTATGTCCCATCGATTAGCTGTAAAGGCTAAAGACAAGAAGGCTTCCAGAGCATCTCATAAGATAAACCATAACATGGGTTGTAAGCACCTTGGGTCCACATTAGGAGAAAGGTGGGATTGAAATAAAATAAAATAAAATAAAATAAAATAAAATAATTGTTGTAGTGTATATTAACACTTACATTATTTATTTACTTATTTTTAACGAAAGGAATTCCTTAATTCCTGGGAATAAAGAGATGCATTAGCAACTCTGATTTCAATTCTCTGTCAGTATTCTTCATATTAAGAGTTTGTTTGATTTTTAAATTATAGCATACGTTTTTAAAGAATTTTAAGAAGGTAGCAAAGTACAGAGTAGGTTGTAAAAAGTAGGAACTTCCACATGTGGGAAGAGCCCATCCCATTTATGGAACCTAGACTTTTATTTTTGGAAGAAGATGAGAGGCTGAAGGCACAAAGTGCATGCAGTTTTCATTTCTCTCCCTTGGAATTAGGATGATATTGCAAATCAGAGATGATTTTCCTATTGTAGCTGTTCATTCTTGGGCATATTCTTCTTGGGCAAAGTCAGTCCCAGTGACCTCTTAGTTAGCAGGATGCCTAAGATTGCACAGATGTTACATCTCTTACCTTTGAATGAATATCCATGCATCAGTTCAAATTCAGGCTTTCTTTGATTAGGTTTTTGGAGACTTGAGTTACATTGTATGTAAACTAACAGTAGTCTATTGTTCCTTGCATAACACACTTAATGGGTTGTTTTGCCTGATGGTAAAAGTCCCACCAAAGCAGACAGTTCCTGTAGCTCCCAGAACCCGGACCTCTCATGAAGAAGCCCTCCTGGAAACAATTCATGGCCAGAGCCGTGCATCGAGATTGACCACCCAGGTGCTGGAAGAAGAGCCAAGGGGACATGTATTGGGAAGAATTCCAGGTAAGGCTGAGCATGAAGCTTTCAAGAAGTGCATAATCCTTTTCTGCTCCCTGAAAGTTTGTGCCTGATTGATTAGGTTTCTGTTTGGTAGGTATGTGGAATTCTGTAGTGAGGCTTTGTCTGATGTAATCTATTAAGAAGTCTTCTCAGCCCAGTCAATGTCTGGTTCTTGTATGTTCCTCCTCTTTTTTCCATAAGGAGAAAGTAACGCCTGATCTATATTTATTGATTTGAATACAGTATCTCACATTGCACACACGTGAGTGTGCAGTGTGCACAGTGTGATGTGGCAGATGAAAAAGCCAGTGAGATTCTAGGCTACATCAGTAGGAGTATAGTGTCTGGATCAAGGCAATTGATAGTACCACTCTGTTCTGCTTTGGTCAAATCTCACCTGGAATACTGTGTCTAGTTCTAGGCACCACAATTCAAGAAGGATATCGACAGGCTAGAATGCGTCCAGAGGAGGGCAACCAAAATGGTAGAAGGCCTGAAAACCGTGCCCTGTGAGGAGTGGCTTAGGGAGCTGGGTATGTTTAACCTGGGGAAGAGAAAGTTAAGAGGTGACGTGATAGTTGTGTTTAAATATTTGAAGGGATGTTATATGGAGGATGGAGCAAATTTGTTTTCTGCTGCTCCAGAGAGTAGGATACAAAGCAGTGGCTTCAGACCACAGGAAAAGAAATTCCACCTAAACATTTGGAAGAACTTACTGACTGTAAGAATAGTCTGAAGTAGAATATGCTGCCTCAGAGTGTGGCGGAGTCTCCTTCTTTAGAATTGTTTAAACAGAGACTGGATGGCCATCTGGCAGGAATGCTTTCCTGCATGGCAGGGGCTGGACTGAATGGCCATTGGGGTCTCTTCCAGTGCTATGGTTCTGTGATGCACTCACTGAAGGAATTGCGGATTTGCAGTCATGAAATCATGGGGTTATACTCTTAGTGAAAGAAGAGTCACCACACTGATTTCAGTGTGGGTGCGAGGGCAGTCTGACAGCAGCATCTTTTGTCCTGGTCGATTGCGGGGCTGATTTGGTTCTTCTTGCTTGGAAACAGGTGTCCCCCCCACCCTCGGATGTGTGTCTCTTCCCGAGCTGTGTGCTGGATGGAAGGGGATGGCTGTTTCAGGTGGACGGGGTGTGTTATTATTCAGCAATCCAGGAAGAACACTCCTGGATCTCCTGTCTGGTCCGGCATCCTTGGCAGCCAGCCAGGCAGTTCCAGGAAGCCCACCAATAGGACGTAGAGACACGCATACACTGATGTACTGCCTCTGAAGTTGAAGGCAGTAGTTACCTGACTTGAAGGCCGCTGAGTAGATATGTCTTGTGCGGATATTTCTCATCCTGTTTTTGAAGCTCTCTGAGCAAATCTTGGCATTGTACTGGGTGGGCAACTGAAAGGAGTACAAGCGCCGATGTTCTCATTCCTCCTCCTCCTCCTCCTCCTCTCTGTTGGCCAGTGAATGGCCAAAAATGAAACAGAATGTAGTATCTGGTTTCAGCCAATGTCTTTGGAGGATTGGAAATGTTTTGATCACATCAATTTGGTTGTTTCCCCCTCTGCATGGAAACTAGAGCCTCAGAAAATTTGGGGGGGGGGGCACAATTTTCCTGGCCTCACTCTGTGAGATAGAAACAGCTATCAGGAAAATGACATGCCAGACCAAAATTCACTTGCAGTTTCTTACTAGACAGAATCTTGAGCCATAAAGAAAGAGATAGAAATGGCACTGCACTCTTCCCTGGTGCTGCACTCCTCCCAGGAATATATTGAAACAGATTGGCAGAGCTACCTTGCCAAAAAACAGAAGCCCTTGTTAAGGAAAGAGCTGAAGGAGGACACTGCAATGCTCCCCCCCCAACTCAAGCTGAACATTATTATTCATATTTATTTTAGGAACCCAGCAAAGGCAGCTCTTTTCCTGTCTCCAGATTGAACCTGGCTTTGAAGAGACCTTAGAGAAGGCCCAAGGTTAGCTTTCTAAAAAAGTCTTTGTACATGTTTTAATTAAGTTGAAACTCCTTCTTTATTTTGCTAATGAGAAGCCTAGAAATGATTTGTGCAAGAACATGTATTGCTATCCAGTTAGGCACTTCCTCTGAACAGGTTCCATTTAACTGAATGGGATCAAGAGGATAGACTCTTGCAGTACCATCAGTCATTAGAGAAACTAACACAGGAGACATTCTTCTTAGGATATATCAGAGATAATAGTTCTGATGGCATTGGAGGAGCCACCTTGGCTTAAGCCATGGGTTTTAGTTAACTTTCTAGACAAATAGGTAGAGTCAAAGCCAGCTCTTACTGTGGTCATGCAGAGGTGTTCTGAAATTCCTCACCCAGAGTCCTGTTCTTCTTGCTCCTTGTTCCAAACCAATGTCACTCTTGCCACATCTTGTCACAGCTGAGGGCTTTTCTAGTATGGAAGTGCCAAAAGAGAGGGAGCTATGTTTTCTCCCCAGTGTTGTCCCTGCTATTTGTTTGGCAGGTTGCTGAACTTTTCTGAGGGCAGAAAAGAGCGTATGGGCAGTCCTCATGCAATGCAAGCCTCTAATCAGCAGCTGCTTCTACAACTCTTATCCTTGCTTCTGAAGAAAGTTTGCCACTTAGATGCTGACTTGGACTGATTCTGTGGCTGCTTTTTATCCTCATTATATACAGCTTCATCCTTGTTACCATGTGGTGATGGTCAAAGTGATTTTAACACTCCTGCTGTTTTCTCTGATTTAGATTATTATGACTTGGAATCCGTGGTCCACACAGATACCAGATCATTTATCCTGAAAAAACCCAAGCTGTCTGAGGAGGTCATGACGTCCCAGAACCTAGAGGTGGGAAATAGGGCCACAGATGCCTTGCAGACCCTTTCAGGACGGCTTATACAGACACGGTAAAATGTCATTCCCTGAACTGCAACAAAGAGCTGGGCGAGTAGGGGTTAACTAACTTTGTCCCTGGAAAGACAGCAAGGAATCCTGTGCACTTTAAAGACTAACAAATTTATTATGGCACAAGCTTACAATTTATCAGATGTATGGAATGTTTTTCAGAATTTCAGATATGCAGAAAGTATACAACTGGTTTTTATTTTGTTTTGTTTTGGTAAGGGGAGGGAACAGGAACCAGCAAGGCCAGAGAAATAAAACACAGAAGGTATTGACAGTAGCAATTACGTTATCGTTTATTGTACTGTTTATTGAACTGTTACTGAAAACACAAATATTGTGGTACTAGGTAAGACAACATGTTTAGTGCAACTTTAATTGGTTTCAAAACTCTGAAGACTGGAACTTCTTGATGAGCTACAACCCAGCTGTCTTGCTTACATTTCCCTTTGAAATGTCTTTGCTCCACTGTGGATACAAGATCAGTGGCAAAGTGACCTGGGCGGCTGAAGTATTTCCCCATTTTTTTGAGTACTGCCATTTGTTATGTCAGATTTATGTCTGTTTATTATTTTGCATAAAGAATGGCCTGCTTGCCCTATGTAGAATGTGTGCAGAAGGTTGTCCACTTGAATAAAGTGGTTCGTTCACTTGCTCATCCTCCAGTAAGATAAGAAACATCTTATATTAGCAATGCCATTCTGTATTCTGCGCTTTATCATAATGAAACTGAAGACTCCTTTGAGCTCAAAATAGCCACCCACAGAAGATGCTTTGGTCAGGTGGCTGACCCTTCTCGCTGTCCCTGCTGGAAACAAATACATGGTTTCAGTCATTCCTAGTGCAGGAATAGAAATGAATTTTCTTCCCTCAGATGAGGCTGGCTAGATGATGTTCTGCCAAACCTCATTCTTCCATTGAGGAGGCCTTCACAGAACAGTAACTCATGTTGGGGAAGGGACCTCTTTATACATTCTATAAACAAACCATTTGGAAATATCACTCCCATTTTAACTTAGGCCATTTCCACACGGGCTTAAAGAAACAGTGCAGAGCGTCCTCCAGGGAGGACGTCTGCACCTGGGAGCGGACTGGATTGGACCTACTTACTGTAGTTCCGCACCTCAGCCCGTTCCTGAACGACCCGAAGTGGTCGTCCAGCATGTTTTTGAAAGACTGCTTGAAACAGGTCTTTCGAAAGCATGGAGCGCACCACTCCATTCCCGTGCTCCGGTGCAGATTTGCAGGCTCGCACCAGTGCGAGCCTGTGATCTGTCGGGGGTGGGCTTTAGGCTGGCGAGCTTCAGCGGTTGGTGAAGAGCCTTGACCAACCGGAAGCTGCCATTTTCATCCCCGGAGCAGTGTGGAGCGGTGGCCACGCACTGCTCCGGGCCAGCCTGGACCCAAGCGTGGAGCCAAGAAGTCTGGCAAGTACCAGCACGGGGTGATTCCCTCGCCCCGTGCGGAAATGTCCTTAGTTCAATGTCACATCCGCTTGAACTCAGGAAAGTGTTACATCTTAGCTATTAGAAATCCGAAAGGAAGGGATTCAGGCTTCTGAATTGTTTCATAAATCTTCAAGACAAATATCAGTCTTTTGTTAATGACAGCATTCTACTGACCGTGTAGTACTGTTGACCTAAGTTTCCACTCCTTTGTGCTGCTCACTGATTCAGTGGCATTGATAATTCTTTTCTGTTCCTTTATCATGCAGAGAGCAGCTTGGCCAACCGGAGAAGCCTGCCAGTCCCAAGTTCATAGTCACCTTGGATGGAGTCCCCAGCCCTCCAGGGTACTTGTCGGACCAAGAGGAAGAGGAACCAAGTCTCATGGAAGGAGTCAGGCCTCTTCCTTCAAAATCAACAGCCAGCAAAGGTTTAAGGAATCTTCGCGCACAACAGATGCACATTATATCCCGACAGCTGGAGACCACTGATGGTAACGGTTTCATCCTCCTCCTGTTAGCTTGGTTGCAAAGTACCTTTATCTGCATTACTTTCTTTGAGCGACTCACACTAATCATTAGCCAATAAGACAGTGACTGAACTACAAGCCAAAGTCCCTCAAGGAGTTCCTTCTAGCAGATCCCTTTGAAGAAGGAATAATACAGCTTTGACTCATTAATGCAGCTGGCAAGAAAGCAGAGCTCTTGATGGATGTATCTTAGCTCTAAGGCAGTATGTTTATTTTGATCAGTGGTGTTCAAATTGGGTTCTCTCCCCCTCTGCCCCTGTTTCTTAGAAACCCCTCAGAGGTTGGAGCAGCAGTTGTAACATATAAGATAGAGGTGACAGTCATACTACCTGTGCCCTATGTGTAGGCCCCACCAGGGAGCTTTTGCGGCCCCTGGACCTCTTGTGGAGCACCTGAGGCTGGGGAAATGGGTCTCAGAGCACTAGATCTTGACTGCTCCTGCATAGGAAACTTTCTTCAGTTCAAAGGCCAAGTTCAATTTCAGATGGGTTCTTCAGGGCCATATTTCAGTGGTGGATGGAGCTACAGGTAAAAGAATGGGCCTAAAAATGACAATATATTTTACCTTAAAGCTTTTAATGACCCTTAACTACCAGCAGCTAAGTAGTAGAACTGGTATTTAACTAAAAAAGTGGCAAATGGTTGTTAAAGGTGGGGGGGAGGAAAGGGCACCATTTTGAATTTCTGCTTCAAAATGCCTTTGGTAGCTTCAGAGGAAATTTTTTTTTTTAATGCTGTTTGGGAAGTGAAATAAAAGAACTGTAAGGGAATATGTGCCTAAAACTCCCATGGCCTTATCTAGAGCCAAACATAATCTTGTGAGTTATTCCAGCTCTTCTCCTGTAATATTTCCATTGTTTCTTTGAGAGCAGGGGAAATGGCTTTATATTGAATTTAGCTTGAGTGCCTAACCATGCCTTCTGGTTTCTCTCTGCAGTAGAGATGGAGGAGTCGGGTGTCTTACACAAAGCAGAGAAAGTACCAGAACGCTGCAAATACTGGCCTGCCTGCAAAAATGGAGATGAGTGTGCCTTCCATCATCCCACACTGCCATGCAAGTGAGTGGAACTAAGCTTCTTGAAACACCTTGATTTAATTTGTCCTCCTGGTTTTCAGATGGAGCATTGGACAGTAATTAGGATTGGGTGCAAGAGGAAGTAGCCCCCATCCTCTTCATCAAAGATGAGGGAAAGACTCTGTTGTAGATATAGGTAGCCTGTGTACCACATCTAGCTCCTCCTCCTGCCTGTGTGGTCAGGAGCTCCAGTCATTTCACTCTGCTGCTCAGCTCAACAGTAGGAGAAAGGCTAATGTCTGGGTATCATTGTACGTTAAGGAGGATAAGGAAGAGGCTTTAAATCTACCCTCACCCATCGCCCAGTCCCTGTGCTGCTTAGGAAATAACAGCTGGGGAGTAGCAGTGCTGGTGAGGATCACTGTGATACAGGAAAGGCCTCAAGACCCATTTTGACCCCTTTTATGCACATTTTGGAGCTTGGGGGGTTTCAGTAGGGGAAAAGACACCACTAGTTTGGCAAGTCAGAACATTGGTTTTTGACATAACCACTGCCTTTCATGTATACCTCTTGCCATATTGAACTGACAGAAAGCATTTGAACTGAAAGCATTTGAACTGAAACCAGTATTTTAACGAAATTGGAACTGGGATCTTGTCTTCCTTCAGAATTCTCTCCTGATAATCCAAATGTCGAATTGTATTCAGCATCAGGATGGTTTAGGCATTATTTTGAAAGTATGTACATTCTAACAAGAAATCATGTTAATCTGTTGTCTGAATTTCAGAGTCTTTCCAAACTGCAAGTTCGCTGACAAGTGCTTGTTCATCCATCCAAACTGTAAATATGATGCCAAGTGCACCAAGCCAGACTGCCCCTATACTCATGCCAGTAGACGGACCCCACTGCCACCTTCTAAACTAGGTGATGATTTCATATTGTTCCAGGTTTGACGGAGGCTTGGTAGAAAGTATGCACTAGTGATAGCAGAATCTTATTTGATGAAACCTGCAAGAAGACCGTTTTGGCTGCTGCTTCCAGTGACAATAGGGAATGGCTGGATTCAGAGGCACTCTGCCACAATGTGATGGTTGTTTTTGAGTTTTCTTGAAGCTATCTGGCCACTGCAGGAAGTAGGGCTCTAGACTAGGTAGGCCTTTAGCTTGATGTGATAGCAATATTTGTGTGCTCCTCCTGCCCACACTCAGCCAAGCTTTGTTATTAAGACAGTCACTGGTAAAGAACATACAGAAATAAGCCAGGTGGATGCTATAATTGTTCAAAATTAGACAACTCAGGCATTCTGTCAAATTGGGCGTTACCTAACAACAGATGTAGAACAACCCCATTGTGTAAGCTGCAGCGCAAAAAATATAAAGTATTCTTCAACAGCTCCTAATTTTCTACTTTCCCCAGACAGGAGAAAATAAATGTAACTGCCCAGCAACTCAACAGACTTATGCACATATGCAGAGGACAGTCATGCTGCAACTACTACTTCTTTATAAATTTTTTTCGCTTTGTAATGCTTGAATTGCAACAATACAGGATGCTAATTGATAGGGTTGCTCGGTGTGCGTGATTTAAAAGTGCCTAGCCATCTTCAAGTGAGACTATGGGAAGAGGAGAAGGCAAACCATACCTCTAGACCTGAATCATTTTTTTGCTGATCAGGGACTAATGATAGTTTTGGGTGGGGGAATGTATAATGAGAAAATTCTTCCTTCCATTCTTTGCTGGTGTCATAAACTCCCACTGGTGTCATAAACCCCCAAGAAACAGTGCTGCTGCTTCAGCCTAATGCTATACCTAGCCACTTCCATGTCCTCTTTAGATGTTCTGTGAGACCAAAGGCACAGATCAACTGATCCCTCCAGAATTTTCCTGTTGACTTTGGCCCTTCCTTCTAGTTTTTAATCTCTGTCTCCACCATGACCAAAGTTTTTCAGTTCGCTCTCATTTCTTAGTCCAGTTCTCTCTCTAGTGTAACTTCAAACTCTTTGTCAAGTATTGTTATTCTAAACTTTACCTATTTCTTTTACTTCAACCCAAAATTTCCTCTTTATTGTGAATTCTTTCCCTTACCTTGGAATTTAACCAAAGTTGCAGAAACAGTTGAAATTAGCTGTTCTTTCCAAAGCAAAGCAAACTTTGCTTTTGAGTGACTGTTTTTACATAATTTATGACATTTATAGTCAGCCTTTCTTACATTGTGAAAGTGGCAACACTGTGCTTAGAGTTTACTATCTCCCCTGAGACACTGATCTGTTCCAGACCTTCATAGGCTCAGCAATAGTACTGCTTCACTTGTTGTCAAATACTGTTTTCACAGTCAGATGTCCAGAAATGCATTAGACAGGAAATGGATCTACATAGATGCTTGTTTGCAGTAGATATCATTCTTTAGTTAAACATTCAGCTTTCTGCTGGGTGTTGATGATTCATTGTCCTCCTCTTATTAATTGGTTTCACAGCACCATCACCAGTACCTCCAGCATCTTCTACCAGCCAGCTTTGCCGATTTTTCCCTGCTTGCAAGAAAATGGAATGTCCTTTCTACCACCCCAAAGTAAATACTGTATTTTTATTTCTTCTGTGGGGGTTTCATGAACATTGGGTAGAGTTCTAAATGCTTGATGCAGGGAGCTGGAAATGTCATTTTTGCCCCAAGAAATTGAAATTATTGTGCTTGTGTCCCTAAATAATGGCCAGGATTGTGTTGGATACATATGCAGATCCAGCTGAGAGTTATGCCCATGAATGTAATTACAGAAAAAGGTATATAGCACTTCTTTTTGCAGGGCTCCTGCCCAACATACAGTAACAACGGGGTATGTAAGGTGAAGCTTCAACTCCCTGGTAGTTAATTGGTTGCAGAACAATGAACGGCTCTGGAGCACCAAGAGAGGAAGGAGTGATTTTGCCCAGTGATCAAGAGAAGCTAGCATAAGTCCTCGTCTACCCACATGGCTAGTCAGTGGCAGGGGAGAACCAGTAGTCCCTTGACTGTTGCTGCACACTGGGGGAAGCAGTCAGGCAGAGGGAGCAATCACTGCTACATCCTCTAAATACGCTGAAAGATACTTATGTTCTTCCAGTGTGATGTATGATCTCAATCAAATTTCTGGTTTCTGAAAGTAGGTAGCACTTTAAACTTTAGCCATAAATGCTGCATGCCACGTCCTAGAAGGTGGGAAAGAGAACTAGATATTGATAGCAAGAGAGAGTTAAATGGATGATGGTAGAAGAGAAGGCAGAGGGAAGGATATTACACTCAAGATAGAAATACAGCCTTGTGGTGTATCTGAGACAGGTGGACTGTCTGGAGATGCGACAGTGTCAGACAAGAGAGAAAAATGTGGGAAAAGAGAGAGATCTTGATGATCTTGGAAGTTTCTCAAGGCAGCTAGGAAGGAAGAAAGGCATAAGAGAAATTTGCCTGCTGCTAAGATAACAGTGCATGGTCACAAAGCACTAAAGAGTCAGGAGGGACTTTAAGATCCATTTAGTGCCATGCAGGATTACACAACTGAAGCATTCCTGAAAAAGGGAGATTCACCCGCTGTTTAAAAACCTCCACTGAAGGAAAATCCAGCTATGTGTACTTCCTGGCAGTCCTTCTTTCCTGGTAGTCTTTGCTGCTGTAAAACAGCTCTTATTGCCAGGAAGTTCCTTCTAATGGTTGGGACCAGTCTCTTTTTTGTGATGTAAATACATTGGTTCATGACCTAGTCTCTGGAGCAGCAGAAAACATCCCTTCAGATATTTAAATATGGTTATCAGATCACCTCTCAAGTTTCTTTTCTCTAAGCTAAACACACTCAGCTCCCTAAACCATCCCTCACAAACCTTTTACCATCTTGGTCGCTGCCCTGGATTCGTTCCAGTTTGTCAATATCCGTCTTAAAAGGTGATGGCCAGAATTAGACACATGCATTCAGCCAGTAGTCTGTGAACTAGTTAACAGAAGTAACCCAAGATAGTTATCTGCATTCCTTTTGATGAAAATTGGAAAAAGTTAATTTGTTGAAGAAAAGATCTGTGAACTTTTCATGTGATATTAGAATCTAAGAGCCAAAGAGTTAGTTTGGATGCTATCTATAGAAACCCAGCTAAGGAAGATTGTTGAAGATTTGTAGATCGGTAACTCAAACACTCATAAAGTGATTACTTAAACGGTCATTCTCAAGAAGCAGTTTTACCTTTCATTCTTTATATACCTTGTTTTAGATAGTAAGCCTCTGCCACCTTGTGCTCTGTTTTTGTAGTGCACAGTGCTTTTTTCTTTAAGGCAAATACACTTTTGCCTTTTAACATTTGGTGTGATTCCTATACTTTTTAAGGTCAGCATTCTGGTAATTCCAGTCTGACCATCTTGATCTCAGTCCTTTATGCCAAGGGTGAGAATCATGTGACCATCCAGATATTGTTGTACTGGAACTCCAAAGACTCCATACCATTGGTGGTGCCGGCTGTGACTGCTGGAAGTTTCAGTAAAACAACGCCTGAAGGGCGCTGTATCATTCCAACCGTGCTGCATACTTATGCACTCCTTGAGATCTGCAGCATCTTGGTGATTTACATGCATAAATGGAGTATCGGTGGAATTACAGACAAGCTTTCATATTATCTCAGATACAAAGCTTTTTAATTGAGTCAGTGCAGTCAAGTAAAGGATACACGCACATTTTTGAATTGACCCTAGGAGTTAACTTTAACCGACTAAAGAAGCAAAAGTAGGTTTCTCAACTGTTTTCAGTCGAGTATTTGAAATGTCCCATAAAGAGCACTGCATACTGTATTTCTTAGAGAAATATGCTAGAAACAGGTATCCCATGGATTGCATTGACCACTCCTGAAACAATCCTTTCTAACTCCTGTATTTCCTTGTGTTAGCATTGTAGGTTTAACACCCAGTGTACCAGAGTAGACTGCACATTTTACCACCCTGCCGTTTCTGTACCACCACGTCATGCCTTGAAATGGACTCGGACCCAGACTAGGTAATAACTACTGTTACTTTTTCAAATCTGATGTACTAATTAAATAAGAATCTGTACAAACAGGATTTCAGCTGTTCGACCAAAACAAAAGATCAGAAACATATATGTAAGAAGTATTCCTTATTGCAATTTTTCCACAGTTTTGCTCTATCTAATTCTGTAGTGTTTGGGGAGTGGTGATTTTTAGGCAGATGGTATGTCACATTTGTAGGGAGACAGTATTTGCTAATTTTCTCTATATGTTTTTTTCAGTGAATAATTCACACATCCCATTAATTAAATTTTCACCATTGTACTATGATGGAAGAATACTGACTGACGGAACAAGTTGCTGTAAAGGTTATCACATATACCAGGCCTTGAATATATATTGTTTCTTAAATGAAGTTGATTGGATACTTGAAATATGTAATTTTCAAAACTTGTATATTTAATAATTGGTTTTACATATTTTTTACTGTAAAAAAAGTCTGTAGGAACGATTTGCTTTAACCTTGAATAAAAATGTCCAGGCAAGGATTTATCCTGTCTATCTTGGCCTACTGTCTTTTTTCGCCTTTGCACGCACCTTTTCAAAGTCCACTGTGGCTCATTATTTTGGACTGGAAGAGTTCTTTTATACTACAAAGTTATATTATCTTGGGAAAACCATTCTTAAATGGTACAGCATGGGTCAGATATGTTTTTTTCCCCATTTGTTTATTTTTTATTTGATTGATTGATTATATCCTGAGTTTTTCTTATGGTTGGGCCGCAAAGCAACTTCCAATATAATTTTAAAAGGCTCCAGGAAAAAGCAAGTAATTATCCTGTTAAAATACAAATGAAATTAATTATATGAATTAAGCACCAGTTAAAGCCACTTAAAAGCATTACACTAAAAAAACCTAACCAGCAAAATAATAAAACTCCAGCACCTTCAATTGAAAACCTCTGACTGCAGGAGGTAGTCCGTTGAGGAAAGCCAGCCCAAAGAAAGGTCTTGCCTGCCGATGAAAAGACAGCAAGATTGGGGCCAACTTGGCCTCCCTTGGAAGAGGGAGTTCCATTATCTCAGAATGGCCACTGAGAAGACCTTCTCCTGTGTCAACACTGAAAGTATGCCAGAAGGTGGTAGGATTGTGAGAAAGGTCTCTCCAGCAGATCTCAAAGTTAGATAGGGATATGTCAGGGAATATGGTCTTTGAGATAGCCTGGACCCAGGTCTTTGTAGGTCATTGCTGGCAGTTTGACTTATGGCCAAAAACAGATCAATAGCTAGTGAAGATGTATGTCTGGTCATAGCATTTTTGACCAGACACATTTTCTGAACACTCTTCAAAGGTTGCCCCATTCAAAGCACATTACATTAATCAAAATGGGATGTAACTAAAGTGTTGTATCACATTGTCTAGATCAGAAATCAGTAGCAAAGGGTGCAGCTAGGGTACCAACTTTAATTATACCAACAGGATTGAATCTAACAGTACCCAATAGAGTTATTTTTTTAAAAAAATTGTTCCCATAGGGAGGATTAATAATTTACTGAGTTTTCTTCCTGCTTCAAGAATGTCATTGGAAACTAAGCAATTTCCAAAGACATTCTCAGGGCAAGGAGAAAATCTCCTCCTCCTGAGACTCACCGTTGTCTTGCACCACCCCGGCACAACCATGTAGCGGCTAGGGAGGTTGCTCAGAAGCCACTGTCATCCTTTGGGAGTCCTAGTGGACTCTCATGATCTCTGGAGAAGTTTCAGGAGGTCCTGGAAGATGCCTGCATTGTAATGCACCTGCTATCAGGATGTAGCCAGATGATCGTAGGCTGTTCCCCACCCTCCCTGGCTGTTATCTGGCTCTGTTGTGGGGAGGCACCTAAGCCAACTGGCTGTGTTCTGATAGCTGGTTCACAATACTGTCATTCTCTGAAGATCTCTGCACAGTCATGGAGGATTCTTCCATCACCATGCACCAACTATCAGAACATAACATTCTGTTTCCCATACAGAAAATGCTGTTCTCTGCCATATGTGAATTTTGTGCAGAATAAATGCTGAACTGTAAAGATTCTCATCAGTCCAGAATTCTTTTGGTCAGGATTTCTCAACAGTTGAAAAACGTGCTTTTCTACCATTATTTGCATATTTTCAAATGTTCTTTCTACTGTAGAGTCACTGTAGACCTCTTCCATGGCTATTCCATGGCTGGTAACTGTGGTGGGGGAACAGAGAATACATCCCCATAGCCAGATGCAAAATGACCACATCTTCCACTGAGGTCCACTAGAGTCCTTCAGAGGTCTCTGAAGATGAGGTAATTGCATTACTTATGGCTACAAGGCATAGCCAGAAGCTTCTCCGATTGCTGCCTTCAACCCCACCCCACTGTCACCAGGCATAGTATGGCTGGGGGAAGTTTTATAGCGAGTCTGTGGTAGGTCTGGGGGAAAGCTTGGTTGGTGCAGAGGGAGGAAGGAAATACCAGCTCCCACATCGAACAGACAGAGACATATGCAAGCAGAATGTAGACTTATGCTTGCTTTATGCAGCTAAAAGGATGCCAGCATTTGTCTGTATGCTTAATCTAGTTTTCCATTTTTAGGCAATTTAGGCATACATTTCTTCATCAAGTTTTTTTTCGATTGGAGATTCTTGTATGCTATAAAGCAGATATGTGGTTCCTTTACACTAATAGGCAGAAATTAGTATTCTTTTTGTCTCCATAATATACATGATGTAACAGGTTAAGTGGTCACATGATTTCTTTTAATTAAATTCTTTGTATCTTTAGGGAAGCTACATTTTCACAAAAATATACAAAAGAATATTCTGTACAAATATTTACATTAGGATATTAGGATATGAGAAGATAAAATTAGCTCCATGTTTTAAACACAGATTCGACAAATATATGCTTGAATTCTGAAAGTTAACATGTCAGGAAATTACTTTGAAATCTTTAAGGTTGCAGCTAATGTCCATAAAATTCGGTTATCAGTTATTTTGAAATAAAAAAATAATTTCTGTAAAAAGGCGTAGCTGATATATTTTTAGAATAACAAACAATAAGATTTTGTTTGATCGCAAGGGTTAACTCTTCATAATAACCAAAAATGGAATATACAGACTTCATCAATTTCAAATTAACATATACCTTTTGGGTTAATTGATTTTTTTTCCTTTTTGGTTAAAGCAAAGATGATTGTCTGACTTAATACTACATAGTGAAATGTAGTGGTTGTAGAAATCCAATGGTTATAGTCATTAACTGAATGAACAATCGTAAAGATTGAGAGATAGTAAAGTTACTTTTTAAAAATAAGGAACAGTGACAAAAATGGTTTTTAGCTAATAACACCTTCTGGGTTTTATTATTTATTTATTTATTAAAACAAACAAACAGACTATTCAAATAATTTCCCTAGCTGCATTGTCCTTTCTATACCTACACCAGAACTGCTGTCAAAGGTCAGGGAGTTATTTGTGTTTTATACATGTAATCAATTACTTTTTTGCAGAGATCTCAAAAAGAAAAGTCTGCTTTGTTCCAGTTGCCAATGAATTTCAAAGCATTTGGGCCTTGCGGAGCTCTTTGTGGAAGAAGCTGGGTTAAGCAATCCACTTGGCACCTCACTTAGTCTGGAGTGCATCATCACAATGGTTAGCAGGAGAGTGGAAGATGGGACCGCATTCATATTCTGCCCTGCCACAATAACCTTACCAGCCAAATCTCTCTGATGTACTCGCACTCCCCAGTGCCTGTCACCCTGATCCGAAACATACCTATGGGGGAAACAAGTCATGTAGATTTCTGAATACCATACTGCAAAATTAGTGGCATTGGGGTATCAGGTAAGAGGACCTACTTTGGGTGGTGCAGGAATATGTAAATGTTTAGGTTTCACCAACAGAGAAGAAAATAATATCTCTGTCCCTTAGTAACCCACTTGTAAGCTGCCCCATTAATAGTACACATTTTCTAATGTTACCTAACTTCAACATCTATCAGTCTTGTATAGCTTATCACTTCCAGCCTGTCAACCCCTTGTAGACTGCCAGTTGCTTGGCAGCTTCCATACCCCTACCAGGCATGAGAAAAGTAAAGCTAAAGAAAGACAAGAAAGGGTTTATAAAATCTTGTCATCAAATTATGTATGCGTATCTGATAGCCAAAAGTTACACAGAATTGCTTCCTGTATGTCTGATATTGTATTTACTTTCTGTTCTGCATGCAAAAGCAATATTACTCACTAAAGATGCCCCTCCTTACTTTATCTCTTTTTGTTTGGACTGACACATGAAATGCTATTAAATGGTTTAGGACTGTAGCTAAAAGGTTACTCAGTAAGGGAAAATGTTAAGGCCATTTTAAAAACCAGAATATGTAAAAATGTATATATTCTCACAGATACACAATGCACACAGAGAAACAACCAATTCTCACTGTCAGAAGGATATGTCAATTCAGTCTTAGGATGATATGGACGGCAGGTTTACCCTAAATGTTTATCTTGAATCACACTGATATGGATAGCAACTGAAATGTTATCTTGAAATGTTATTTTCCTTACAAATAAATGAATAAATATATGTCCTAGCCAGTGTTCAGTAATCCACACGTAAAGGAAGATTTGAATTTTAACCAGCCAATTGTTTAATTTAAATTGCCACAACAACTGCTTCATGATCCTAATGCACAACTTAATGGAATATTTGCTTTTTAATGAAAAGCAGGCTCACCATTGTGGAGAGCAATGATGACACCAGTGTTTTTTCATAGACAGTGAAACTCAAAGTCATGGAGCTTTTCAGAGATCTTGTGAATTCAGGTTTGTTTTTTTTTAATAAAAGAAATTTACAGAATTCTCAGAATATTGTGTAGTCTTCATGGCCACTCCAGATTATGCCGCTGAAATTAGCTTCCCAAGAAAGATGTTATGCTTAACACATTTTGAGGCAACCAAGACTTTCCGAAACTAAAGCATTTATATTGGATGCAATATTTGTGTTCCACACGGCCCTCCTTTTAAGTATTCTTAATAAGAGAATAATTGATTTAAAATTCCCACATAATTGAAGGCTGATCCGTTAAATTTAAATTTCCTTAAAAAATTAATCTGGAACAGTTCTTTTCAAACTGCTGCTTTTGAGTACAGGTGAAGCTAAATATTTCTGCAGTAAAAAGTCCATGCTTCTGACTGATTGTCCATCAGCCTTGTTTCTTGGAAGCATGAAATAGGCTTTGGAGGGGCACAACTCCCGGAGAATTTGCCAGCTGTTAATGAGAAGGGAGAAAGGCAGACTGTTTTCAGTAGAGAAAGTTTTAGTCCTGGAACCAACCTGTTACAGGTAACAGTATTACTTGCAATGCATTTCTTTTGGGGTAACAACAATATCAACATTGTGGCTCTTAAAAAGGGACATAATGACTGGTTGCGTTTGTTGCTTTGGGCTTAATAGGTAATATTGCTTTTGTGGGGGGTCATTTGGGGAGATTTGGGGCCATTTTAAGTATATTATTAGAAAAATTAATGTGAAAGCAACTAGAAGATAACTCACTAGCCACAAATAATACAGTGAGTTAACTCATGTATGAATGTACCAGCTCCTTCTCTCTTTCCTCCTCTTCCTTTTTGAAGCAACAGTTAGTGAATTACTTTTGAAGAGTTAAGACTGCAAACTCTAGAAGGCTATGGCACTCAACAGCCTGCACTGCTTGCGAAGTTGGAGATCTCTTTAGCAACCTTAAGTTTTCTTCCTGCAGCTTTTAAAGTGTGTTCTTCTTTCTGCCCAGTTCCCTTCCTGGATGAACTTCCTTTTTGGTTTAAGGGCTCACACATTTTGTTAAAAGTTCATGCATCATGAACAAGACAACCTGGCTAATGTATATATTTACATCGGGGGAACTGATGTGGTTGGACAGTAACTTAACTATTGCTAAGATGGAAGAAGGCTCGGAATTATAGTCAGTGTTAACAGTGGTGGCGAACACAATTGTAAAAAACAGCTCTCAGAGAGCTCTCTCTCATTTAGTAATAATACTAGTTAGCAGATGCTGGGGTGGGGTGGGTGGGAAAGCAGTCTGATAGCAGCTTTTATTTGAAAAATAGTAGCCAGTCAAGGGATCTGCAGATCCATCACCCTGTATGCTAAATTTGTTACCTTGTCTGAAATGTGTTGCCTATGAAATCTCTAAAGCATTAGTAGGATCCTTTAGCCAGCTCCAGAGGTCTTGTGGTTTGCAAAGATGCTTGGTGATGTAAAAACAATTTCTCTGAATCCATCTACGAAATTCCTTGCAGAAGAACCTATCCGAAGAGGCAAAGAGGCAATTTAATATATGCATATGTGTGGCAAATTAGTAAAAATGGAGATTAATTTATCCTACAATATTATAACTCCATATAAACTAGAGAGAAGGAGAAGATAAGTGGGTATGTTTATTGTTTGAGAGAACGCAGTATGTGGTATTTACCAAATCAGCAAATCAGAATTTGGGGCTTACTCTACTACTGTAATACTTGTATATGTGCCTTCAAGTCAGCTGTTGACTTTCATAGGGTTTTCTTAGGGAAGAAATGCTCAGAGATGGTTCTGAAATAGCCTACAGCAGCTGATATTCATTGGTGGTCTCCCATCCAAGTATTAACCAGGGCTGAACCTGCTTAGCTTCCAAGATTAGACAGGATCTGGTGCTTTTAGGGTATTTAGGCCAACTGTAATACATTAGTATGGTGACATTCAGCATATGAGTATCTTTACAATTGAGTTTTCCTAATTTTATTATTTGCTAGTATAAAACAAGTTACTTGTCTTCCTATATTTCTTTTTGTGTAAGTATATATTTGTATTTTGTGATTTTTGAAATCTTACATGGAATGCAAATGTATCTTTGTATTCTGTCTTAGTTGCTTAGCTTCTAGAACACCAAACCCTAGCAGTTTACATTGTTTCCACATCTTGCAAAAGTTTATATTTGAAAGATGTCAATTAAATGTTAGTGCAGTCTTCCCAACCAGCCTTCCGCAACTCCCATGCTGACTGAGGATGTTGGGAGCCAAAGTGCAGAGCAGTAAGTTGGGAAGGCCTGAGTCAGTATGTTCAGGATAAACTACTGTATGCATCAATTTGATTTTTCAGCCCACTGACTGCCTTCTCTATAAATTTTGAACCAATGAAGTCACCAATAAATACTTCAGTCAGCAAGAAGCTCGTGTCCTACCCACTGTGAATCTTGTTCAGTCACTTAAAGTCAGAAAACTTTTCCGTATCAAAGCCCATGAAGACAGCATAAAATCTTGCCATAGTGGTTTGATTATCCTGTCTAATAACCTAGGGTATATCTAAGGAAGGTAGAATTCTGAACTGTACCATTAGAGATCTCTGGCAGAGCATTCTAAGTACCTCATGAAATTACCATGGCAGGTGAAGTGATATTAGAGTGGTATAACTATGCAGTGAGGATACACCCCTTGTGTCCTGTGATTTCAAGTTGATCATTTCTTTAAGGTGTTACAGGGCTTTTTATGGTGTAAGTTCAACCTAAATCCATTGTGTTGTATCAGAAAATATAGGCAATCACCTAATGTTCTTTATCCAAAAAAAAAAAAAGAGTGAAGAAAGTAAGGAGACCATGACACCACTCTTCAAATATCTGAAGGACTGTCACAGAGATGAAGGTGAAGTTCTCTGCCTCAGGCAGCAGATAAGGTCTAATGGATTTACAACAGGATCAATTTCAGTTACACTTTAGAAGAAACATCTTTATGGGAAGAACCATCCAACAGTAGATTGTGGAGAGATGTGTGTGTTGCATTTTATGTATGTATCTGTTGTTCCTCCATCCCTAAGGATGCCTTCAGAGTGGAATAACTATTTTGTTGGGAAAGCTTTAGGAATTTCTGCAGTGAGCATGGAGCTGGACTAGAGACCCCACAAGTTCTTCTCTAATTCTACACCATTAGAACAATCAATAGTGCAAAAGTTGTGAGGTTACTGTTTCCGACATATAATCTCCTCTGAATCGAAGAGGGGCTTGATTTTTATATGTAGACAGCCATTATCAAAAACCAAACAAAATTTATGTTTGGCTAAACAGGACTCCTCATGGGGACTCTGTGTTTTACTCTTTTATTTATTTTAAACTTCTTTTCTAATACCTGACTGATCATTGATCTATTAGTTTACGCAAGTTAAATATTCAAGAATAAATGAGATTATTTCCTTCAAAATAATGGGTCTGCTATAATTTGCAGCATGTTTCAGCAATGCTGAAGTGGCCATTCATGAAGGGAGGTGTGCTAATTGTTTTGTTTGCTAATGTAAATATTGGCTGGACTCCTGTTAATAACATGCATGCGTGTTGCTTTAGTGTTCAGGACATTGTACAGGTCACTATTTATTAGCTCCATGTTCAACATCGAATCCTCCCCAGCACTCCAGGCGTGTTGCCATGCCCATTTGCTGGCAAGGAGGAAGGAGGAGAGACACCTAGGCAGCACGCATGCTCACTGTGATAGGTTGATGGAAGTCTAAGAGAGTGACCTAATTTCTCTTCGCTTCTGCACCTAGTACAGATGACTTGCTGCAACTCATTCCCAATAAGCTACGTTTGAACATCACTAACTGAAGCAGAAGGAAAAGCTTCCCTACTAATTCTGATCATAGAAGGGGATGGGAGGAAAATGTGAGCTCAAGGTTCATCCTCATTACAATAAATCATGGGTTACTGTGACATCTGAACACAGTCAGAGCTTAACAGAGTGACAAAAAACATGGTTGTAAGTTGTCAATTATTAAAACATTGAAGACACAGCTGCTCTAAGTTACAATACAGGGAAGGTATTCTGTTGGTTTCACCAATAGGCTGCAATCCCACATGGGTCAGCATAGCACAGTAGTTCCACAAGTGGAACAAAACTATGCTGAACCACAAACCAGGTCCTAAACCTGCTGTAGGGCTGGTGAAGTAGGGAGGAGTGGTAAAAATGTCTGGCTAAGTTCCAGTAGCCAGATGCAAAGCAATTACATCATCTGCAGAGGTCCACCAGAGTCCTCTGGGGGACTCCTCAGCAGCTAATGTAACAGTCTCACATCTGGCCATAGGGACACAGCTTCTGCAATCACCTCCATTCTCCTCCAGGCACAAATGACTCTAAGGTAGGTCTAGGGTTCGGTTTTGGTCACTGTGGAGAGAGGAAGGGACCACCAAACTCTCCAGTGGTCGAAAAAAGGAGGAGGAGGAGGAGGAGGAAAAAGAAAAAAAGATATATGGAGGCATAGCTTACACCAGAGTATCCCACTAACAGATGCCAGTCACTGATTGGGTGATTTTATGTAAGGAATCCGAAACTTCAGGCAGTGATTAGGTGAGCTTCTCTACAGCACAAGACCTTTGGATCAGCTGAAAGACCTCTGGCTGTTACTGGCTGAGTTGCTTTTATCTCAGAGAGGGTTAAAGTAGGCAAACATTCCAAGGTGAAATGGTAGGAGGAGTGACAACGAGCTGAGCAAAGAGCCATTCTCTAGTAGATGCAGAGGACCTATCATGCTATTATGTGTGAGGCATAGAAACACTCAGAAAAACATCATAATAAAGGAGTTGCATTTGCCAGTCATTCTTATAAACCACATTATTACATGTGTTAGGTATTTGGTGATGGGGAGGATATTACGCACATAATCAGACTGGCTGGGGAAAATTACCTTTTGGGGGGCTGCAATGTATGGATTATGATGCATGAAAGAATTTTAAGGAACAACATTATCATTTAATATGAATGAATTACCTCTAAATAAATTGTTAGTTATTCTTCTGTTTGTCAGCATAGGTACAATTATTAAAGTCTTTCAAATATATTCTTTGATGAATATGGCATTCTAATCCACTTCAGGGCACAAAAATCAAAGAGGAGAAGTTTCCTTATCAGATTAATATGAAATCATGGCATGATTTTCTGTAAGCTTCATTGGATAGCATTAAAATTACTTTCATATCTAGCTAAATCTATGTCCCATCATGTACAGGATAGTTAACATACAAAAAGGTACATGGAGCTCTAAACCAGAGTCCAACAGAAGGCTGTATATCTCTACTGTATTTGGAGTTGTTATCAAGCCCTTTGGGCTGGGGTGCTGAAGCCTTTTGAAATTCACAGAAATAGATAGGGAGTACAGGGATGCAAATCAAATTTTGAAAGGCTCCTCTCATAGTGCCACTCACCACTGATCTCCTATTCGTGATGGTGGAAAGAGAGGACTTCTTCCCAATTCTCCCCAGCTGAAAGCCTCAGAAATTATCTTTGAGGTACCAAGACTGTGTATGCACATATCCTCCCGTGCATGTATTGCTCACAACATCAACATTTTTGTGGGGTTAGCAACTCATATGGCTAATATACCAACCCATATATGAAACAGTTGTACTCCCAATGAAGTAGTCCTAAAAGGTATTGTGGCACAATTTTCAATAAAGCTGTCAGGACTACAGCACTGGCCTCCTCTACAGCTTGACTGCAACACCCATTTAAATTGACACGGCCATCTTTTCCGCTTCTAGCTGGACTCCGTAGTTACAGAAGTAACTTTGTCACCTGCAATCTTTCATTTAGAATATTATATCGAGTAAACTCCAGTATTATCAACATGTACAATTACAACTGGATATTAGAACTGATTGAAACATACAGGCACTTGCATGTCAAAAATCTCCTAACCAGTTAACTTGTGTGTAAGTTCTCCATATGTTAGTAGACTAATATACAGTAGCTTTCAAACATAATCTTCATTCTGAGGTGGAACCTGTGAGTGCTTGTATGTATGAACTGACTTTACCATTATGCGCTAGAGAGCAAGAGATGGAATTAGTCTCAGGCTTGTGTAAAAAACCAAAGAAGTAATTTGTAAAATACATTTGAGTTATTGATGTCATTATGATTTTACCAAGTGATGATGTAAAAATGCATTGAACAATTCCTATTGCTGCGATTTTTTTTTTTTGCTTCTGATAACAACTTAAAGCTTTAACAATGTGTGAACAGTAAAATGAACAGCCTGTTTTCAATTTCTAGCACAACTCTGTAAGCAAACACAGCAATTTCTCTTTCATTGATAACACTTTTATTCACAAGGCAAAAAATGGAGTTAGACTTATAGGTTGTGGGCAAGGCACTCACAATGTGAGCAAATCTCATTCTGCTCACAGAACTAATTTAATGCTTAAGTAATACAAAAACACTAAATTAGCCTTGAAGAATTGGGTTCATGCATGTCTCCTAACATTCACCAGACATGACTACTACCCAGGCCTTAAAACCAATAGAATTCTGCAGGTCCTAGGAACAAACATAACTCTTGGGAGGTGTTTTGTTTTGTTTTTGTTTTGGTGAACTAGACAAACCTTTTGCTGGGTCATTCCTATTTTCTATTTTACTTTCACCCATTTAAAAAAAAACAACAACTTAAGAGCTGCAAGGTGGTTTTCCTTTCAGTAATAAAATAAGGAGTCTTCTATTTTAGCAAGAATCAGTACCCAGTACTTAAACATTCATGCTGAAAGTAAACACATCGATGTACAGCATTAGGTCAGTAATAATATCTCTTGATTACAAATCCATGGTCTTACTGGGAAACTGTACAGAGAGCCAAAAACTCGCTTCCTCTTATTCATTTGTTTCAGCATCTGGCAGTGAGTAGGAAACAAATGTAGGTTATCTGATAACATGACTGGACTCAGTACATTTGCAATAGTCCATTCTTCTTGCACACTATAGTCAGTCAGACAGCTGGTTGTCTGTCTTTATCAGCACCATTTCATGAAGCATGCAGGGCACTGGAGAACATCTCTTTGTAACTGTGGGGCATTAATGCCTCTTACTTCATGCAGTGTCCTCTTTAGAAAGTTCTTCATGTCTCTCAGTGAGGCATATGTATACATCTCCAGATAAATATGCTGTATTTTCAAACAGAAGTGAAAGAAAAAGTGAAAATTCCTACAAGTTAATGGATTTTAAAAAGATAAACATAATAACCGGAAAATAGGTTTGAACATGTAATGGCTGGTTTTTCCACTAGCGTTTTTGCTAATTCATCTTAATGGCTGCTTGTCTTTTAAATATTTGAGTCTGTTTTCAGAAATAGAAGATGACAATCTGTGCTATTAAAATTTCAAGAATTCTTTCTGTTACTGAATTTGTGTTATTAAAATGTTAAGAATCCTTTTTATTTTTCAGATAAAGAATTGCTTACCTGCTATCATCTCCACCTGCACTGACAACATATCTGTCTCCACTTGTAAAGCGAATATTAGTCACGTGAGCTGAGTGACCTAAAAATCTTTTATGTTTTGCCTTTAAAATAAGAAAATTATCTGTATCAGTTTGGCTGTTTTTAAAATGCACACCTAACCATACTGAATGAATATTTGAAAACATCAAACTTGCTTCCACACTGCCTCAACCATACTCCATACTATCCTTGCTGTCCCTGTAAAGATGCAGCCAGTTTCTAGGACATTTATCTTGTTTATACATGGAGAAAGGAAGGACAGTGCTTCTACAATGAGACACGTGGGGCCCTTTTTGTTCTTTCAGTGTTGTGTTCTTGTGTTCTACGGCTATTTTGGTAAGAGTGTCAGGCAAGTGCAGTCTGCTACAGTTCACAACTGAGAGTACATCCACACTGATTAAAAAGACCAGAAAGTCCTAGATTTTGTTCTTGCTCTTTCTTATTTTATTTTGGAGATGCATATACACTTTGTCTCACAGGATATTTTCTATTCGTTCCTATTAAAATGAGAGACTTTTTGTACCAGCTCTCCAGGCTGGTGTATTTTAACCTAGTATAAAATCAGAAAGAACAGGAACAAAATCTGGGACTTTTCAATCAGTCTAAATGAATCCTGAGACAACTGCTGCTTGCCTCAGGTGAATTGTGTGGCTGCAATTATATTTATATCTTAAATGTTCTACACTCAAAAGACTCTATAGGTCCTGTGAGAAAGACCTGTGATTTCTAGATGACATAGAAAAGCATCCTGTGACTCCTTTTCTAATATCACAATAGGTCACTACAGTGTAAAAAAAAAAAAAGAGTCTAGTGCTCTTCAAGCAAAAAGTTCTTACAAATTTTTCTGGACAAGGGAAATCGAACAGCTTGACCATGCCAAAGTCATCGCCTGTTACAAGGCTGATTCCCGAGTGAGAAACACAGGCACAATTTACATCAGCTTTCTCAGCATGCCTGGACCAGATTCCAATAACTTCATCTCCTAGAACACTGAATAGAGAGGAGGGAAAAGGAGTATTGAAAGAAATAAGTATAGTTGCTATATAATTGTCCCCCAAGAAGACATCATTTAGCTAGATAACATTGTTCAGTCTGACTACGACCCCCCCGCATCCCCAACCATCACTCCAATTAGCATGCTCACTGGAAATTTGTATAGGGGCAATCCACAATCACATGGGATATATCTCCACACCCCAAATTCCCAGGCAGAAGTCCCAAGTTTTTTTTCATTTATGTCCTCTGACTTCTCTCTCTCACCTTCAGTTTTTCCTATCCTGGCTAGCCAGTAGATGAGCGTCCTATTTCCATTTGAGTTTATGGGAAAACTTACTTCATTCTGTTCACTAATCTTTATTCAATCTTCCTCCACTAATAACAATTCCATTCCTCTCCTCTTCCTAATAGTCTGAGTACTCCATTTGGCAAAGATAAAAATGGAGACTTAAACTTCAAAATGATCTAAAATGGAAAGAAAGGCATTAGAATAAAAATCCATCAATCAAACAAACAAAATCTGCAATGACCAGAAAGATCTGTGGTGTACCAGCAAGGCTATGGCAAAACAGAGAAATACCTCTGCTTCCCTCATTAAAACAAACACAGGGACCGAGAGGAGATTCTGCAGAGACTTCAGTTGGCAGCTTTCAAACTTGCTTCTGAGGCTGCCTCTGGAGACAAGTCAGAATTGCCTGAATTGCCAAAGAGAACCAATATGGGATATGCTCTATTAACTGCTACCCAGCACTTCACAGAGTGAGATCTAGAAATTCAAAGTAATTCTGAATCATTGACTGCCTATCAGCAAGTCTCTGATCAAACAGCAGCAATGCTACTGAGAAAATATTTAGATCCTCCACTGAGAGGATTTTAAGGGAATGGCTGGATCAACTGTCCTGCAGCACTGGAATTAAAAGACTATTCTGGACAGGAAGGGAATACCACCTACTCATAAGAAAAGGAAACCAACACAATGAGAGAAGGTTCGATGAAAGAGAAAGAAGCGGAAGGGAAGTTGTATGGGGTAGAAAAGTCCAAAAGGGAAGCCACCCAGGATAGGTGGCTGTGAGTTTACATCTGTTCCGCTGGTTGAGATACAACTGGGAAGATGCCTCTGTTTTCTATTAAAATCCCATCAGTTCTGTAAAGTAATTGCTGGAAGCTATATAACTAAACTGAAGTGAAGAGAGAGAAAAGAACTTTGAGCTCCTGTCTCTGAAGCAGGCACATGAGTCATAGAATCATAGAAATGTAGAGTTGGAAGAGACCACACGGGCCATCCAGTCCAACCCCCTGCCATGCAGGAAAACCCTCAAAGCACTCCCGACAGATGGCCATCCAGCCTCTGCTTAAAAACCTCCAAAGAAGGAGACTCCACCACACTCCGAGGTAGCATATTCCACTGCCGGACAGTCCTGACTGTCAGGAACTTCTTCCTGAGGTTCAGGTGGAATCTTCTGTCCTGCAGCTTGAATCCATTGCTCCTTGTCCTGGTCTCTGTAGCAGCAGAAAACAAGCCCACTCCCTCCTCCACATGGCATCCCTTCAAATATTTAAACATGGCTATCATGTCCCCTCTTAACCTTCTCTACTGCAGACTAAACATACCCAGCTCTCTAAGTCTATCCTCATAGGGCATGGCTTCCAGGCCCTTCACCATTTTGGTCACCCTCCTCTGGACTTGCTCTAGCCTGACCATGTCCTTCTTGAATTGGGGTGCCCAGAACTGGACACAGTATTCAAGATGAGGTCTAACCAACGCAGAGTAGAGTGGTACCAGTACCTCCCTCAATCTAGACGCCATACTCCTATTGATGCAACCAAGAATTGCATTGGCTTTCTTGGCTGCTGCATCACACTGCTGACTCATGTTCAGCTTGTGGTCTATTAAGACTCCTAGATCCCTTTCACACAACTGCTATCCAGCCATGTGTCCCCCATCCTATATTTCTGTATTCCATTTTTTCTACCTAAGTGTAGGACCTTATATTTCTCTCTGTTGAATTGCATTTTGTTAGCCTTGGCCCAGCTCTCCAATCTGTCCAGGTCATTTTGAATTTTGATCCTGTCCTCTGGCGTATTGGCAACCCCTCCCAATTTGGTGTCATCTGCAAATTTGATGAGCATGCCCTCTATTCCTTCATCCAAGTCGTTGATGAAGATATTGAACAGAACTGGGCCCAGGACAGAACCCTGTGGCACCCCGCTAGTCACTTCTCTCCAGGATGAAAAGCAGCCATTGGTGGGCACCCTTTGGGAACAGTCAGTCAACCAGTTACAGATCCACCTGACAGTAGCTCTGTCCAGCCCACATTTTACTAGCTTCTTTGCGAGAATGTCATGGGGAACTTTGTCAAAGGCCTTACTGAAATCGAGATATGCTACATCCACAGCATTCCCTTCATCTATCAAGCTAGTAACTCTATCATAGAAAGAGATAAGATTAGTCTGGCATGACTTATTTTTGAGAAATCCATGTTGACTTCTCGTGATTACCGCGTTGCTTTCTAAGTGATTAGAAACTGACTGCTTAATGATCTGCTCCAGGATCTTTCTGGGTACTGATGTCAGGCTGACTGGGCAATAATTTTTTGGGTCCTCTCTTTTTTCCCTTCTTGAAGATGGGGACATTTGACTCCTCCAGTCTGCTGGAACTTCTCCTGTCCTCCAAGATTTCTCAAAGATTATAGCAAGCGGTTCTGAAATGACCTCTGCCAGTTCTTTTAATATTCTAGGATGCAATTCATCTGGCCCTGGAGACTTGAATTCATCCAGTGTGGCTAGGTATTCCTGTACCACCTCTCTACCTATTATGTGCCACATTTCCCCTGCTTCCTCACCTGCTCCCCAACTGCCAGGTTGAGTGCTTGTATCCTTCTGGGAAAAAACTGAGGCAAAGAAGGTGTTACGTAGTTCTGCCTTTTCTCTTCCCCCTGTTAGTAATTCGCCATCTTCTCTGCGCAGCGACCCTATCGTCTCCTTTTTTTCCCTTTTGCTACAGACATATTTAAAAAAGCCTTTTTTATTGTTTTTAATGTCTCTGGCCAGCCTAAGTTCATTCTGTATGAGGATATAACCTCATGTAATTGTGGATCGCTCCTCTCCACCTCCAAGAACGACTATTTATTCATCATAAGTATCACCTCAATCCATACATCTGAAGGCTGCAGAGGGTGCTATGGAGTGTAGGAGAAGTGAACTATAGGGATTGTGTAGATTTATGATTTTCTGTTTCAGGGGATGATGTGTCATATTTTCAGACTGCTACATTGTGCCATTTTACCTGGTCCAAGTGGCCCATGTTATTCTATCAATCACAGTTTGATCCAGGAGCTGTTTTCCAGAAGGCACTTCATAAACTTGCCTTTTGTAAGACCCAGTGGATACCTTTAAGAATTAATATGGAAAGATAGAAATATAAATGAACACTGGAACAGAATGAAACAGCTGCATTTCCATGAAGATGGAGGGTGTGTTGTGTGAAGTCAGAGCCTCCAGAACCAGTTTTTTTTCCTGCTCAAGAGCAGGCTCACCTAAGCGCCAGAGGTTTTCTGAAGGGCTGCTCTGTATAAGCACATTCTCAGTAATATGTGAGCACCACACAGTGTGATGCACAGTGTGATGCAAGAGTATTTATTATACAAACATAAACTCTATTTATATTTACCTGAAGATAACAGCTATCTGCTGAAAAGTCCATTTGAATTACAAAGCTTGGGATGTCCTTGCAGTAACTGGCTCGGTTAAGGGTAGGCCCCAATGTCAAGTCATAAAAATCCACTGCGTTTTCACTGGAACCCACTGCTAAGTAATGAGAATCTGGGCTGAACCTAAGTGGATGAACAGTTTTAGATGAGTTCTTGATGTCTCAAGGCACAATATTATATTATGCAATCAAAATATAACATTTCTCTTTCAATCTTTTATATCATATATTTTCTAAGATGATTGATATTGAGCAAAAGTTACATCTCTGAATATAAAATAAAGCACTTTGTGCATGTCTTCAAATCACACATACACAGAATGGAATATATTTCTTTTGTCATCCACATCTAATTACCTTCCCCAGATCCTATATTTCTCAAGTGATTTTCACACATTTATGGTTTCATTCCATTTAAAGCTTTTTATCACATCGGAAAGTAGCCTCTTTCTCTCTGCATGCTACAACTTGTTCTCTTCTATCTTCCTTAACAGTTATAGAATCCAAATCTTTCACCCTTTGTTTAAAAATCTCCAAAAAATTTTATAAGTAATTTAGTACAATCCTACATCTATTTTCCTTAGTACAGAGCTTGAAAAGTAACCTTTAGGAGAATGAATATAATAAAATGCTGAAAGCATCAAAAACTCATCAGTGGCAGGATTAAATCTGGGGGCTCAGAGCATCATCCTATCATCCTACCAGTTATAGATGGCTTCAACACATCTATAATATACTATTATATACCAATTCATCTATATACTAATTCTTATTAAAAGTAACTTACTAAGGTTTGCCTGGAAATAAGCTCCATTTAATTCAAGGGGACTTACTTTTGAGTAGCCTTGCTTTAAACTTGATTAGGTCTTGAAAATGATCTCATAGAACTTTCTTTTTCTCTTAATTTACAGTACACAGTATTACAGTATCTCACTTTCATAAGTCATTTTCCTCCTTCCTGGGTTGCATGTGTGCGCTTCAAATAGATGATCCAGGCTATCATTTGTGACTCAGTTAAATTCCTTTTACTAAAAATTGAGAAATGGTAGCTAGATCTTACCATCTTTCCACCTATTCAGGGTTGTCTGCAGTACCACATCATCATCACCATCACGATCATCCACATATGTGCATATGCATCACACCCATCAAGATATTCAATGTGCAGGTAACACATTTAGAGAATACAGAATGATAGTAGATGCCACAGCAAGTAAGAGACATATGATTTCTTACCTGATGTCTTGGATAGCTGATTTTCTGTCTCTCTTCTTCCCCCATATTTTCAGAGAGTTCACTAACAAGATAATAAATTCTCCATTTTTCATGCCAATAGCCACCATGTCACCCTCTGGACTATAAGACACAGTGCGTGCTGCATGGCCCAAATTGACTTTGTTCACCATCTTCTGCAGGAATTTTGTATTAAAAAAAAAGAAAGAAAGAAATGTATTAAATTTTTTTCTTTATGCACAGTAAGGCAAGTGTGTCAAGATTATGTCAAAATTTATTTTTACTACTTGCTTGTCTCCCGATAATAGCTTCTAAGGAAAAATTTGAGTTTTTTTCAACTAATTTTTTTTAAGGTATCTTTTTGTTTATTTTATTGAGAGTTCTTAAATGCCATTTGTACACTTACTTTATCAGCGATATCCCAGAGTCGGACTGTCCCATCCTCTGCAGCAGAAAGGAAAACATCACGAGAAGGGTGTGTTGCCAGTCCCCAGATAGGTCCATCCATATGGCCATTGATTAGAATGTTACATGCTGCGTTTTTCTCTCCAACCTCTATTATTTCAGCATTCTTTGTCCCAACAAGAATTTTCCCCTGAAACAATTAAATCATTAACAGAAATTGTCAAAATATGCCATCTATGCACAATAACTTGAAAGATATCAACATATTTTCATCAAAGACTATTTGTTCTTGGTTTTTTTTGAAGAATGGTCAAAGATTTCATCTTTTTATCATAATCTCTGCAGTGAACGTGTGAAAAATATACAGTTTAGCTTCCAGGTAGAGAGTCAGCATGGTGTAGTGTTCAATATTGACTCTGAAAACTAGGGTTTAAAGCTCTGCTCAGCCATGGAAACCCACTAGGGGACCTTTGTAAAGCCATTCTCTCTCAGCCTCAGAGGAAGGCAAAGGCAACGGCAACCTCTGAACAAATCTTGCCAAGAAAACCCTGTGATAGGTTCACCTTAGAGTCAGAACAACTTGAAGACACACAACAACAAGAAGCTTCCAGGTGCCTGGCTACCGTGTTTATTTTTCTGGTAGAGTACATCAATGGGGGTGGGGAGCTGGTCATGCTTATGCTCTTATGTAATGTCCTACTAGCCACATTACACAATAGAAGTGTTTTTTTTTTTCACATAGCTCTGTATGTCCATATATATTCTTTAAAAAATGTGGTGCCTCTGAGCCAAATTGAGCCCAATGGACTTTTCCACGTGACCTGCTAAGGCCTCCTCTGAGTCATACCTCTTCTCCCCCAAGCCTCTTGCTCCAGCAGAAAAGGAGAGATGGTGGGAGAGCAGTTACTAACTGAGCTTCTGGTTCAAGAGCATTCGTCAAGTCACTGGCTTGCTTTACATGTCCCAGTTAGAAAATGTGAGGGCAGAGTGAAGGCAGCCCTAACTGTGCCACCAAATGAAGGAGTCCTTCTCCAGCTGCCATCCCAGTCTGTTTCATTCTACCCTCACCTACCACAGTTGAGAATGGCAAGGCAGGGCAGGTTTTATTTATTATCTCTTTAAGGTATTTATATATCACCTCCTAGTCCACAATGGCTCTTGAGGTGATGAACAAATAAAAGCAATTAAAACAGCACAATGATAAAAATTTAAAAAATGCATCAATTTTTTAAAAAGAAAAACAGCTTGAAAACAATCCTAAAATAAAATTTTGAAACAAACAATTAAAACAGAGCAATTTCAAACATCAAAGACAGTGTGCAACAGCATTGTTTTAGCTGCCTGTCACAAGTTCAAGACGGAGCCAGCATAACTTCTCTCAGCAATGAGCTCCATAATTAAGGTGCTGCTACAGAGAAAGACCTGTTGTGCTTGCAAGTATTTGGACATGAAACAGGGCCTCCTCTGAGAATCTCAAATTTCAAGCAGTTTCATATGAGAGGAGGTAGTCTCTACGTTATCCTGGCCCTAAGCCATTTAGGGCTGCATAGGTCAGGGCCTAAACACCCTAAAGGTACCAGATCCCATCTGATCTTGGAAGCTAAGCCCTGGGCTAGGGCCAGCCCTGGTTAGTACTTGCAGGGTGGATTGCTCCTACAGGACATCCAAGAATGAACATGCATGGTACATACTCATTCTCTAGGTGGCATGGAAGAGCAATCCATGTACTGCTGGGATGTACCCAAACCCACTATTGACAGGGTGAGTGTGGCTGTCATTAACCTACATTAGAGATTGGAGGACAATCCACCCAAAGGCGACCTTTTGTGATTTAACACTTATAATGTGGTAAGAATGTGGACGGCTCCTTCTGCCCTTATATCCTTTAATAATTCTGAAACTACATAAGCTGTATTGGTCACCATAGATCATGTGGAGTGTGACCAAGCATTTTGTGGCCTTGGCACCTTAGCTAGGTCATAGCAAAGAAATACACATGCCTTCAACCAATGTGCAACCAATTGCTTAGATGTCTTATTACCCAACATTTCCAGCTGAAAGGAAACAAAGAATGCCTCTGTACATCTAATGTGTCTCATCCTGATAATGTATTTCTTTACTGCTCGGTACACATACAGAAGGATACAAGCGCTCAATCTGGCGGTTGGGGAGCAGGTGAGGAAGCAGGGGAAATGCGGCACATAATAGGTAGAGAGGTGGTACAGGAATACCTGGCCACACTGGATGAATTCAAGTCTCCAGGGCCAGATGAATTGCATCCTAGGATATTAAAAGAACTGGCAGAGGTCATTTCGGAACCGCTTGCTATAATCTTTGAGAAATCTTAGAGGACAGGAGAAGTTCCAGCAGACTGGAAGAGGGCAAATGTTGTCCCCATCTTCAAGAAGGGAAAAAAAGAGGACCCAAATAATTATCGCCCAGTCAGCCTGACGTCAGTACCCGGAAGATCCTGGAGCAGATCATTAAGCAGTCAGTTTCTAATCACTTAGAAAGCAATGCGGTAATCACGAGAAGTCAACATGGATTTCTCAAAAATAAGTCATGCCAGACTAATCTTATCTCTTTCTATGATAGAGTTACTAGCTTGATAGATGAAGGGAATGCTGTGGATGTAGCATATCTCGATTTCAGTAAGGCCTTTGACAAAGTTCCCCATGACATTCTTGCAAAGAAGCTAGTAAAATGTGGGCTGGACAGAGCTACTGTCAGGTGGATCTGTAACTGGTTGACTGACTGTTCCCAAAGGGTGCCCACCAATGGCTGCTTTTCATCCTGGAGAGAAGTGACTAGCGGGGTGCCACAGGGTTCTGTCCTGGGCCCAGTTCTGTTCAATATCTTCATCAACGACTTGGATGAAGGAATAGAGGGCATGCTCATCAAATTTGCAGATGACACCAAATTGGGAGGGGTTGCCAATACGCCAGAGGACAGGATCAAAATTCAAAATGACCTGGTCAAATTGGAGAGCTGGGCCAAGGCTAACAAAATGAAATTCAACAGAGAGAAGTGTAAGGTCCTACACTTCAGTAGAAAAAATGGAATGCAGAAATATAGGATGGGGGACACATGGCTGGATGGCAGTACGTGTGAAAGGGATCTAGGAGTCCTAATAGACCACAAGCTGAACATGAGTCAGCAGTGTGATGCGGCAGCCAAGAAAGCCAATGCAATTCTCGGTTGCATCAATAGGAATATGGTGTCTAGATCGAGGGAGGTACTGGTACCACTCTACTCTGCTTTGGTTAGACCTCATCTTGAATACTGTGTCCAGTTCTGGGCATCTCAATTCAAGAAGGACATGGTCAAGCTGGAGCAGTTCCGGGGAGGGCGACCAAAATGGTGAAGGGCCTGGAAGCCATGCCCTATGAGGATAGACTTAGAGAGCTGGGTATGTTTAGTCTGCAGAAGAGAAGGATAAGAGGGGACATGATAGCCATGTTTAAATATTCGAAGGGATGCCATGTAGAGGAGGGAGAGGGCTTGTTTTCTGCCGCTACAGAGACCAGAACAAGGAGCAATGGATTCAAGCTGCAGGAAAGGAGATTCCACCTGAACCTCAGGAAGAACTTCCTGACAGTCAGGGCTGTCCGGCAGTGGAATAGGCTGCCTCGGAGTGTGGTGGAGTCTCCTTCTTTGGAGGTTTTTAAGCAGAGGCTGGATGGCCATCTGTCGGGAGTGCTTTAAGGGTGTTCCTGCATGGCAGGGGGTTGGACTGGATGGCCCGTGTGGTCTCTTCCAACTCTACATTTCTATGATTCTATGATTCTGTGAAAGTGTGCCATTTCCTCTTTAGTGGATGTGTGGGATTTGGACAGAACTTTGGTAAATTCATGAACTGACGAAGTTATTTATTTAAGTGGAAGTTCAGAAGAAAGGTTGAATCTAGAGTTCATGTTAACTTATACTGACCCAGTTGCACAAATTTGACTGTATTGGTAGTGCTGCTAACTCTGATGTTCTTCTTGCTAAAGTAATGGCTACTAGAAAAACAACCTTAAAATTTAACAATCTTAATGATGCCTCTTTTAATGGCTCAAAGGGGGGGGGGTTAAGCTGTTTAATACTATATTCAAATTCCAAATAGGAAACCTATGCAATGTTGGTGGAACCTGGTGGAGTTTATGTGTGGGTGAGAGGAAACTACAAATCCCTCCGGTCTTATCACTGCCACTTTTTTTTTAAAGGTGTTTGGCATCAATCCTTCCTCAATGCCCTCCTGTAAAATACCTAATTGAATTGTACTGCATTTATCTGAACTGAATGAATCTGACACCAGTCCCTACAGGCTTTCCACAACATGTTATATTTCCTCTCTGTAGAAAGTTTTCTTGAAGACAAAATAGTATTTACCATTGAGTCAAAATAGACTTGTTTCCTCAAGTATCATCTCTCAATGTCCATGCAGTCAACCTCAACCAAATCAGGTACTGATGACGAACTGGGCACTCATAAATCTAGCCTGTCTGGTAAATACCAATTATTTTTGACAAATATCTGAAATTACAGTGGAAACCAAAGTCATCTCGGCCAATATGATGCTACCAGCTCTACCATTTGAATCTCTATAATCACCTTTGGTGGAAAGGTATATAGCAGGTCTGGTGACCATGACCATGCTACTACAAATGCATCATGATGCTCTACATTTTAACTTCCATCTAGTGAAAAAAATCTTCTTAGTGTGAAATCAACCCAGAGGTAACTAAATCCACCTAGAAAGGTGTGAAGTAGGTGTCTAAATACTAGAGCACCTCCTGATTCAAAGGCCATTCCCCCTGTTTGATTTTGTGTCTGCCTAGATAGTTCTGCTTGTACATTTATTGATTCATTCAAATTAATTACCATGACAAACTTTGCTGTTCTCAGCCCATCTGAGGATCCTGTCCTATTATCACCTTGAATGTTAATCTGGTTAAAATGCAAAACCAATGTATGGATCACTCTTTTTAGAATATGTTCAGGATATGTAGCAAGTAATCAGAAGTCAGAATTGGCATCCAGACAACTTAAGTTTAATAGTTTAGCTATTTAAGTTAACAGTTTAGCTATTTAATTTATAATAAAGGATAGGAACCTCAACAAAATAATACCTGGCTGCTGTAAGATGGATAGCATTATATGAAAGAAACCCACACTTACTTTGCCTCTGCATACAGAGCGAACACAGTCAATTATCTGTCCTGTCTCTAATCTGAAGGCACGACACCGCCGTAGTTCCTGATCCCATAGTTTAACTGCTCCTCCTTCTTTTGATCTAGAGTAAATAAAACATTAGAAAACATTAGAAACAGTAGGAAACATTACAGGAAGAATGGGTAAAAGTGCCCACGATAAACTATATGACCCAAATTCTGTTGATGCACTATGCTCACTTTTGCATTCCTCCCCCCACCCCAATTGTGCAGAAATGGCAAGAGAAGGCTTTAACGGCCTATTTTCCAATCCCTTCCCGTCTTCATGGCTGCTGCATCCACTGTCTATACAGAAATGCACCAGTAAGAATCCAGTCAAAGGGTACCAATTTTATATACTGTCTATTAATTGGACAATGTCACTGATTTTCACAAATCAACAAAACCAAGGTTTTAAAATACATCATATTTGCTGTTCACAAAATTGTTTGCATGGTAGATCATTTAAGAGTAGCTATATATTTTTTCCACATTTTTAGCTTTTTCATGGTTCTTAAGCCTTCTGTAACTGTTTCTATTATTTTGACTACTCACTCCACATCAAAGTTAAAGTAAATATGTTTTCTGAAAGATAGTCAGTTGGACATTATTATTGTTATTCTTTCAAAACCACTGTTTTAGTGCTACTGAGGTCAAAGAAGCAAAGCCACACAGTATTAGTGACAGCTGGTGGTTGCAAAAGGAGGTTGCAGTAATGTATCTTTGCAACTGGAAAGCACTTTAGAGAACGGTGCAATTCAGCTCCCTTTTTAATGAATATAACAAGCTAGGTAAGACATTTTTTATCACATGACAGGCTGCCATGACAGCTGAAGGCTCATATGGATAAATAAGTTTAGGCTGTTAATGTCTACAAACGTACCCAACGAAATACTAAGAATTACTGCTAAAATGTAATTGGGTATAACATATTCACAGTATGTATCCAGTAATAACTTTGCTAAATGCATCTGTAGAACAAAACAGGACTCACGGCCTCTCTTTGCCACCTGTTACAATTAAGCCATCTCGCAGTGTTGTGTACATTGCAAATATAGGCCCATTGTGAGCTTTGCCCACAATTCGATTCAATATATGCTCTTTCCAAACACATACATCTCCACTGATGGTACCTGTAAATGTCAAATTGTTCTGAAAAGGGGGAAAATATGATCAGTATATGATTTCAAAACAGAACAAATAGATTTATTTCTAACAAGACTGCAACGATTCAAAAAAAAAAAAGTGAAACTACTATTCCATTCTGGCTTCTGGCCCTGTTTTGGTCACCTTGGCATATGACATATACTGGAAAACAAATACAGACATGCAACTTCATTAGGTTTCCTAGGCTTCCCAGGGGCAGTCAGTGGCACTGATCATGGTATCATTCTGCTCCCAGGCTGTGGAACATCCTTCCTAGAGAGACTAAACTACCTCTCTTCGCCCTATGTTTCAGGTAGCAGGTGAATACTTGTTTGAACAGGCCTTTGGAAACTGACTTCATACAGGGAAAGAGCTTTTAATAATGTGCTTTATTGTCTGCATTTGTTACTTTTTAATGTTTTTAAATGATTTTTAATTCTTTGTTTGCTGTTATTTGCCATCAAACCAGATTCAACTTATTGTGATAGTATGAATAAGAGATCTGCAATAGCCCTGGTCATCAATAGTCCTGCTCAAGTGTATGGTGTTTGGTGTAATTTTAATATATGTAATCTTTAATAAAAACATTATTTTGAAAAAAAGGAACTAGTGAAGTGAGAGAAGTCTGCATCTCCGCTGACACAGTCCACACTGCCTTCAAAAACTGTTCGAATATCTTAAATACTTTCTAAACAAATGAATTTTCTAAACATCCAAAGTATCAGCATTAATCCAGTCTATTTCCAAAGAGAAGTATTCCATAGTACAGAGCTTTCCAAACTTTTCATGTTGGTAACACATTTTTTCGACATGCATCATTTCACGACAGAGTAATTCAGCTTCAGTAGCAAACCAGAAGTTCCCAAGGATGTATCTACGGTGAGGAAAGGCAGCCCCCCCAATCCTGGCCTGCTGCCGTCGCCCTCGCCAGGAAAGGCCCCAGCAAGAGTGATGGCAGGGGGAAAGGCAGCCCCCTCCCACCCAGTCCTTGCCCGCTGCCATCATTCTTGCCGGGGAAAGGCCCCAGCAAGAGCAATGGCAGTGGGCCAGGCTTGGGTGAGGGGGGTCTTTGTCGGCCAAGGAGGAGACACACCAACACACTACAGGCAACACACTAATGTGTCACGACACACCATTTGGAAAGCCCTGCCATAGTATTTTAATAGTATTCAGCAGTTTCCATTAATATGTTAATGTAAATTAGATTTCTGCTAGTCAGCCACTGAGTAATGCACAGATTGTGGGTTACGGGAGATCTATGAGGAAAGAACCAACAGTTCTTCTTCGTGGTCTCTGTGCCTCACACACTAGGAGTTTTCGCGCATGCGCGGTAACGTTTGGAAGATTCTAGAGCTTAGCAGCTTGGCGGGAACCCCTCCCCCATGCCCGTACTGAGCATGCTCAGCCTGCCAAGCCAACGGTCTCTCCTCAGTTTGTTCCCGTCCGCCCTAGCGAATGGAAGGTTCTTCCTTAGCAGTGCTATTTGGCTTGTTCTTCGGATTGTTTTTTATCGGTATTTGACTCGGAATTCAGTTTTTTGACTCTGGCTTTTGGTATTCGGATTTTGGATTTGGTAAGTCGGACTTTCAAACCCCTCCTTCGATCTTCTTCTTCGACCCTCGATCTTCTTCTTCGACCCCCGAACTTCTCCGCCGCTTCTGTGAGTTTTTTCCCCCCCTCTTGGATTTCTTCCCGTCTCCTTTGACTTTCTATGTCTGCACTGTTTAAATTTTGCGTCACCTGTGGTCGCAAGGTCGCTCTGTCAGACGGACACAGTGAGTGTCTATTCTGTCTCGGGGAGACTCACAACATGAAGGCCTGCTCCATTTGTCATGACTTCACCGCCCAGACCCTGTGGAATCGTTCATCCCGCCTAAAATCCCACTGTTGGGAGGAGTCTCTATGGGCACGGGATCAAGCGACTGGAGAGTCTGTCATGTCTCAACCTTCTTCATCGAGCCAACCGGCAACCACACCCTCGTTGGTACTGGCGGCTGCCGTACCGACATCGATGGTACCGGGATCGGTACCGTCTCGGCCTCCGATATCGGCCTTGCCGCGGATCCCGAAGAAATCCTCGGACGCGTCAACCTCTAAGGAGGCTCCTGCGGGCTCACAGGCAGCCAACTCCACCAGGCCGCTTACTGCTGCCCAACGCAAGCGGCCCCTTCCGCATGATGTGTCCAAAGAGAGGGAAAAGAAGAAAAAGAAGGAGAAGCGGGGTTCGCCCTCTAAGACCTGTACTCCGACACCTCCTCCGACCCAACAGCCTGTGGATCTGGGTGAGGAGTTGGAACCGCCAGGGATCCTAGAGGTCTCTGACAAAGACCAGACCGCTGGCTCGGTTGCGCCTTCGGGCCCGCCTGTGCTTGCTGCCGCGGTATCTCCGCCCGGTCACCCAGAAGGGATGGACCGCCCGGAGAATATCCCGACCTCACCTCAGGCCTCGCCCCATTATCGGGCAACTTCTGGGAGAAGTGAGTCACGCTCCCCAGAACTTTGAGTGAGACATTGATCCCCGCGCCGGCGGGAGGCCTACCAGGAGCGGGCCTTGTCTCAGTCCCCATTTGACTCGCCGTACTAATCTGCTTCATACGTAGCGAGATACGGCCGTGAGCACATCTGGCGGGAGCAACCAGGCTTGTACCAGTCCTATTCTCCTGCATATAGAGACCGGTACCACCCTAACGTGAGATACTGGTCGCCCTACTGATGATCGCGCTCTCCATCTCGCGCCAGGTACAACCTGCGATATCAGTGCTCACCATCTCGCTTGCTCTCGAGGTCCCCGTGTTACGAGAGGTCCCGAGAGCGCTCACCACGATACCGGGCTGTGTCTCCGCCCCCTAGGGTTACCACGACCATGTCTCATCCGGTCCCGGAGCCTCTCCCAGCACCGACCTCGACCTCCGCTGTGACCGCTACCCAGGTGATTCAGCGCCCGCTGCCCACGGTTGTATCGATTCCCACGACCACAGCGTCTCAGCTGCCGGTCGCTCCACAGGTAACGACCACGGTACCGATGACGACTGCGCTGACGGTCACTTTGGCGTTGCCACCGCAGCGACCATCGACAGAGAGGTCTCTATCCAAGTCCTCTCAGACTTATGAGACGGACTCAGAGTCTGACGACTCAACGCCTGCATCGCATGAATCTCCACCCTTGGCTTTTGGGGACCCCGCACCAGAGTCAGCACCGGAAGACGTCAAACAGTTTTCTGATATCCTCCTCCGGATGGCGGTGGCACTTGGATTGAAGGTTGCGGACCCGGCTCCAGTCGTGCAAGATCCGGTGTTCCAGTATGTGGACACCCGTCCTCCGTCCACAGCACCGCTACCGTTCTTGCCGACTTTAATGGAAGCCCTCAAACATCCTTGGGCTCAGCCAGTGCCAGCCCAACCAATCCCGCACTGGTTGGAACACCTTTACCACACACAGAAAGAGGAGGCCGAATTTCTGTTTACGCATCTGGTACCGAACTCCATCGCTGTGGAGTTCTCCCAGACCAAGGGTGGCAGGAGGGCGCACACCACCACACCAGATCGAGAAGGCCGCCATCTGGATACCTTCAGCAGGAGATTCTATTCCGCCTCGTCTCTCATTGCCAGGGTATCCAACACCCAAGCTTGCCTCGCCACCTACCAGAGGAACCTGCTGGACAGATTCTTTCCTCTCCTGGCACACCTCCCTGAGGATCATCGGGCGAATGCTAGGCAATTCTTTAATGAATCCGTAGCACTCGCCAACCAACAGATCCTGTCATCTAGACGCTCAGTGGAGGTGGTGGCTCGGGTGATGGTCAGCTCTGTCGCACTGAGACGCTTCGCCTGGCTACAATTGGCGGGCCTACAGGAGGACACCCGAAAGCCGATAGAAGACGTCCCTTTCAATGGTCAAGGGTTGTTCAACGCCACGATCGACGAGGCAATGGACCATCTGGTTAAAGTGTGCCTGACAGCAAAAAAGATGGGGATCCATCAGCCGTCTCAGCCCCACTGTAGTTTCGGCTCTCGTTTGTCCTGGCACCAGTCATCTTCATCAACCTACCAGCCTCACTCTCCTCGTTCGGCTCTGTCTTGACCGTCGACGTCGTCTTCGGCTCGGAGACCTATTCAGAGACGCCAGCCTTCTTCTTCGAAGAAGTCTTCGTCCGGGATGAAGTCCCGGTTTTGACTGCCTTTGCAGGTTGCCACCACAGCCACTCTTCAGCCTGCCTGCCGCCTTCAAAGATCAACCAAGCCTGGCCCGACATCTCGCCGAATGGTGCCACATCACTACGGACTCTTGGGTTCTCTCTATCGTCCATCTTGGTTACGCCATCGAGTTTCAAAGTATGCCTCCACAAGGTGTCTATTATTCCACCCTGGCCATCTCGGCTCTGCTGGAAGAGATCCAGTCCCTTCTGCACAAAGGGGCCATTGAAGAACTTCTGTCCTTGGCCAGTACCACCGGCTTCTTCTCCCAGTACTTCATGGTACCGAATTCGGACGGTACCCTACGGCCAATCCTGGACCTCAGAGGCGTAAACGAGTACATCCACCCCAAGAGGCTCAAGATGGTCACTCTGTCTTTGATTCTGCCCTTCCTTCGGTGATGGGACTGGTTCGCCTCCATTGATCTTCGGGACGCTTATTTCCACATGCCCATTCGCCCGCAGCACAGACGATACCTACGGTTCGCGGTCGACGCTACCTGCTACCAGTACAGGGTGCTACCGTTCGGACTCTCCACCGCCCCCAGGGTCTTCACCAAATGCATGGCCCCTGTGGTATCGTACCTGTGGACGAAGGGCGTCATGATCTACCCTTATTTAGACGACTGGCTGTTGGTGGCATCCTGCAGACAAAAGCTGTACAGGAACATTCATCGGACTCTGTCTCTCCTGTTTCGCCTTGGCCTCCGGATCAATCCAAAGAAGTCGCACCTCGAGCCGGCGAGGACTCTCGACTTCATCGGAGCGACCTTGGATTTGGTATCTGCCAGAGCATATCTACCGATAGATCAGGTATGCACCCTCCGTCGGGCCGTGTCAGCCGCTCTCGATGCCCGGACGATATCGGCGAGAAGGATTCAGCAACTTCTTGGATACATGGCCTCAACCACGTCAGTCACTTATCTGTCTCGTCTCCGCGCCCGCCCACTCCAACACTGGTTTGTCAGGGTTTTTGACCTGTTCCTGGACAACTAGAGGCGCCTTCTGCAGATCCCTCGACAGGTGCATCAATCCCTGCTATGGTGGCTACCCTATCGTCATCTGCTGTCAGGGATGCCATTCCGAGAACCGACTCCTTGGCTCGCAGTAACGACGGATGCCTCCCTCTTCGGATGGGGAGAACACTGTGGCGATCTCAGAGTTCAGGGACACTGGATCGACAAGAAGACCAGCCTACACATCAACGCCCTCGAGCTCCTCACCATCTGGAAAGCTCTGAGGGCTTTCTGCAACTTAGTCAGCCGCACGGTGCAGATCCTGTAGGACAACACAACAGCCGTCTGCTATGTCAACAGGCAAGGAGGGACTCATTCGACCACCCTCCTCACCATAGCTCTTCAACTCTGGGACTGGTGCATGTTGCTCCGAGTTCACCCAGTTGCGGTACACCTGGCGGGCCAAGAAAACACCACGGCAGACACCCTCAGCCGGGACGCCTTGTGCTACCACGAGTGGTCTCTCTCGGATGCAGCGTTCCAGATGATACGAGACCGATGGGGCGAGCCAACGATCGATCTCTTCGCCAGCAGCCAGAACAAGAAGTGTCGCTGGTACTGCTTGAGAGCTGGCCTCGGTTGGGGCTCTCTCGGCGATGCCTTCCAGTTCAAATGGACTGATGGGCTCCTCTATGCCTTCCCGCTGTTCCCTCTCCTGGGTCGAGTGGTCGCCAAGATCCTCGCGGACTGAGCCAACGCCGTCCTCGTAGCCCCATACTGGCCGAGGCAGCACTGCTTCGGGCCCTGCTCAAGGCTGCTCGCGGCTGTCTCCCCAAGTTTCTGACATCACCAGATCTCCTGTCGCACTCCAGCAGTCTCGTTCTCTACCTGGACCTGCTGCTCCTAGCACTCCACGCGTGGAGGATAACGCCTTAGAGGAGCCAACCATCCAGGATGTCCTCACCACCGCCAGGAAGGAGTCGACATGCCACAACTACCACTACAAGTGGCGGAAGTTCGTTGCCTTCGCGGAAGCACGTCGAGAGTTGGTATCGCCCATTGCTCTGCCCACCGTGCTCCGTTTCCTGCTCCACCTTTAGCAACAACGGCTCGCCTTCTCAACGTTGAAGGTCTACCTCGCCGCTATCGTGGCTTATCAGCCACGAGGGTCCTCCTCGGCAGTTCTCTTCAGGGACGCTACTCTTAAGCAGTTCATGAAGGGCCTGCAACACCTTTATCCGCCGGTGTCACCGCCGCTACCGCCTTGGTTGCTATCCTTGGTGCTATCGCAGTTGACCCGATGGCCCTTCGAGCCCATGGCGACTGCTGATGACAGGCTCCTGACCATCAAGACTGCTTTCCTGGTAGCTGTCACCTCAGCCAGGCGAGCGAGTGAGCTGACAGCGCTGCGATCTGATGAGCCCTTCCTCGTCTTCCACCGAGACAAGGTAGTCCTCCGCCCTGACATTTCCTTCCTGACCAAGGTGGTATCACACTTCCACCTTAGCCAGGACATCATCTTACCTGCTTTCTACTCAGACCCGACTACGCCTCTGGAGCGCTCCCTCCACTCCCTTGATGTTCGTTGGGCCTTGGCTTTCTACACTCACCGGACTGCGCCCTTCTGTCAGACACCCCACCTGTTCGTGTGCTACGGTGGGCGTCGAAAAGGCCACAAGGTGTCCACCCAGAGGTTTTCCAAATGGGTGGGCCAGACCATTCTGCTGGTGTACGAACTGGCCAAGCGGCCTCCGCCAGTTTTGTTGCGTGCTCATTCCACCAGAGCCGTGGCTTCTTCAGCAGCTCTCCTTCGAGGAGTGGACCTGCAAGAACTGTGCCGTGTGGCGACCTGGTCTCAACCCTCGACCTTCGTGCGCCACTACAGAATGGACTGCCGGTCCCCGAGAGATGCCCATTTTGGACGTGCGGTGTTGTCTCCCGTTCTCTAGGACCTGACCCACCGTCCAACTGGTAAGCTACAAAATCTCCTAGTGTGTGAGGCACAGAGACCACGAAGAAGAAGAACAGGTTGCTTACCTGTAACTGTGGTTCTTCGAGTGGTCATCTGTGCCCTCACACGCACCCGCCCAGCCATCCCCCTTTCAGGTCCTGCACTGGCGGACTCTAGAACTGAGGAGAGACCGTTGGCTTGGCGGGCTGAGCATGCTCAGTACGGGCATGGGGGAGCGGTTCCCGCCAAGCTGCTAAGCTCTAGAATCTTCCGAACGTTACCGCGCATGCGCGAAAACTCCTAGTGTGTGAGGGCACAGATGACCACTCGAAGAACCACAGTTACAGGTAAGCAACCTGTTCTTTCAAAGCCCTGCTAGGTTTACACCAGCAAGTCAGGATGCAGAGGGCTGCCTAAAAGGAAAATGAGCCTAAATCGTGTTGGTAATTTCAAACAGATTAGACCCACTGAATCAATTACTGAATGATAAGTCAACTAAATATACTTGGTTCAGTGGGTATTTTCTAGTTGGGACTAACAAAAGGATTAAGGCCTCAGAGCTGCAATACTTTCCTCCCTGTTCTAAAAGAATATGAGGGGAAAGGCTCTGCACACCCTTTCTTAACTGTTAGACCAGGAATGTCAGAGCACCAACAATAGAGCACAGGTTTGTTCTTTTAGTGTGCTTTTGAACATAAAATGTAGTTACAGAAAAAATTTCTAGTTGAGTTGAAAAACTAATAATGTGCCATTAGAAAAATGGAAGGGAAACAAGACATATTAGGCTCTAAGTTTTTAATTATATATGTAAATGATAGTGAAGTGAGATCCAGCATGGTGCAGCAGTTAGAGTGTTAGACTACAACCCTGGAAACCAAGATTGCTATTCCCTGCATGGCCATGGAAACACATTGGGTGACCATGGGTGTGTTTCACACTCTCAGTTCCCCAAAAACCACGTGAAAGGTTTGCCTTAGGGTCGCCATAAGTCAGAAAGGACTTGAAGGCACACAACAACAAATGATAGTGACAGTATGCACACAAATTAATACTCAGCATCAAAACAGACTGCTGAATTCATATTAAAGCATCTTCTTTTTCATCAGAATCTCTTCCTTTTCACTCTCCTCTTTGGGCAGATAACACTTTTGTCGCATTCTGGAAATACTCTGGCGTTTGTGCTTTAAACCTGTCTTTCACCCTGTGGTTCCTCTTCTGCAGCCAATAGCTGAACTAGAGTCCAAGTCCACCAAAGCTAGCATTTTACTGAAAGACTGGACTGTACACCCTATACACTGCAGCAGTGAATTCACTGCAGTTGGACTATTTTTGAGCTGTCAGCAGAATTGTGCTTATCAGGCAATCTTAGTGAAAACAGATGAAGCCCAGGTATGGAGAGGCACCAATTTGTTAGCATAAATTTAATGAGACAGCAACAGTGGCTCTTCCACTAGTATAACTGTCACTGGGTTGAGATTAACATCAGTGCCCAAGCTGCCAGATTGTCCTTTTAGTTAATGAACTAAGAGAGTTCCATACATGAATATTGCAGTATAGAATATTGCATTGACTGCTGCAGAGAAACTACCACTAGATCCTACATAAGCAAGTCTTTATGTTTTGGTTTTTTAAAAATGTCTGGAGTGTCTGAAGGGAATTTTTGCAATCGGAGTATCAGCTTTAAAATATCCTGATGGCATGACAAGGAGAGTGGAGATTTCTGCACCAGTAAACAGGAGGCTTTGGAGGGTGGCTCTTCCTCTTCACAGCTGGAGAAGGAGAACCATTCCATCCTAGGGTCCCTGGGGACACCTCCCCACCACCGTGGTACCAAGAGAGTAGAAAGGACAGACGTTATGGGTACTGAAATCAAAACACACAAGGTAGAAACAATGGATTTAGTACAGATAAACATTTAAAAATCCATTCAACTACATACCGCTCCAAATGCTACAGACAACATGGTCTGCATTCGTGCATCTTCTATTGAACTTGTCTGTCCTTTTTTACTGAGAAGTGCCCTTCCGGCAAGAGTCCAAAATCGCACATGTTTTACACCCACTGAAACAAATTGTGTATCGGAATCAGGCCTGAATTCTGCTACAAAAATACGCTGATTATGACCTGTTCTGCTGGCAATTTTGGCACCTAGTAGGAAGAGTTAAGTAATTTAAAATCATACATGCATAACTGGATCAATAAATACTGAAAATAAGTTATATTTGATAGAATGTTCTGAAGTTTCAAGCCCAGAGTAGTTCTGACACTATTGCATGCTTCTTTCTAAAATAAAAGTTAGACATTGAGCCAGGTTATAGAACTCACTTATAGTTAGTAACAACGACAACGACAACAACAAGTTATTATATAGTGCTTTAGAAAGTTCAAAACTTTTCATATATATTATCTTGTAATCCTTACTACAACTCTGTAAAGTAGGCCAGTATTATCTTGCCCTTGTAATTCTGTAAACGGAGAAAGGAAAATTTTTATCTTCAGAAACTGCATATATTGCTATGATGTATAACTATGAACACCCACCACCTTGCACATTATGCCTATTAAGTAATGAAAGTACTCTATATAACCTCTCGGTAAGGTCTGAAAACAATCCTCTTTGCCTGGTCAGCATCAAGGGTGGTTATCAGCTGTTGCCTCACATACCTTCTGTATGGCATATGATAATGGAGTAGTACTTACACTGCCACAACAAAGAGCATCTTTGCAATCATCTCAGTTTAGTGTATTTCACCAAGTGATTTAGTTGTTCAAAAACATTTTCTAAAAATAGTTTTCTGAATAAATTAATTTTCTAAACATTCAAAGTATCTGCATTCATGCAGTCCATTTGCAAAAGGATATGTTCTTTAAGTCTACTGATCAGCTTCCAATAATCTAAAATGTATTTTTTTTTAGCTGTTTAGCCATTAAAGCAAAAAAAATTATGTTAGCAGGTTTTCACACCATTTTAGAAATTGGATGTTTCTATCGTCCTGAAAGATTAAGATGACTTTTAAATGTTTCATTAAACTAATTTCTTTATATATGGGTGCAGCCTCTATCCGGTAAAACACAAAGTTAAAAAGATCAACCTTAAATGCAGATCTTTTGAATGTGTCCACACTACTTAGTGCAGATAACTGATCCACAAGTGTACAAATAAATGCACATTTCAAACAGGAAAGATATTAAGGACATTATTTTGTGTGCATTGAAGGTCCTACTTCTGGAACGGAGAACTAGAGTGGTGATACAGAATATATGATGTATTAGTGTATTTACCTGGCATTGCCCGGGATTTTATTTTCTCATAGGTAATATTTGTTAGAAATACCTTAGAAATTACCTTACCTTACCTTAGGAGTTAGATGCAGTTGAAATACACAGATTTGAGATCCTGTGTCTCTAATTCCCAAACTGCCTTGTTCAGCATCTGTAACTTTTCCCCATATTCCCCAATCCAATCTGCATTTAGAATTATTAACATGCAGAGGTTCGGTTTCTGAGCTTCTGGCCTTCTCCTTGCTGCTAGGCCTCATTTCCATAGCAACTGGCCAGGCCCAAGAGCTGTCTGGCTGAGAATTCTAAAGGCCCCTCCCTCAACTGCCAACCCAGGATTCCACAGAATCTTCTCAGGCAGGCAATCTTATGAGGTCTTCTTCTCATATAGCCAGTCATATGAGGTCTTTACCTGACACAGACAAACTCACAAACTTTGACTTTTATATATTAGATATAATATATGCCCATGTAATTTTTGCCAAACACACTGAAATTAATTTTACTTTCCTAGGGACTGTCTTTGGTAAATTAAAGAATAATACAGATGTATTTTATAAAAATAAAATACATTCTTACCTTCTTGCCATTTCCAAATGGTAATGGTATGTTCAGGATCCAGCCCTACCGATAGAAGAAGCTTGCCAGTAGCACTAAATCCAACTGAACAAACTCCTTTTGAATGGTAGCATCTCAATACAGACAGTGTTTGTTTGCTCATTGCATCCCACACATGAATACAAGGTGCTGTAGCTGAATAAAATATAAGACAATCAACAATTTATTTTGCTAGTAAAAGCTTAAAGAATTTTTAGACTTAAAACATCAGGCTGATTTTGGGGGAGGGGGCGGTTTGAAGTAGAAACAACCTTTAACATTTTAATCTTTACCTCTAAAGCTGATACTGCAAAGGAGAGCATTATTCAATAGAAAAGACTTAGCAAAAACAACCATATTCCAGGAAAGATCTATATATCAGTACAGCCTACATTTTCTTACTCCCACTAAGCTCTCCCTTAGTCTATTAACACAAATGCTAAATTTTGGATTATTCTATACATCTTTATAACTCTATAACCACACATATACGCACACATACATTTGTGTAATGACAACAGAACAGAGTATGTAGGAGGAGAAGTTTAATCAAGAAAACTGTTGTGCAAAAAATAAGTTCAGTTGATTTTAAGTCTCAATAAACTTCTCACCAGTCTTTAGACAGGGACCAATCTAAACAGAAAAACTGTTAAATATGCACTAGGGATCTTGGAAATATCCTTCATTGACAGTGCAGTCAAAATTTTAGAGCAGTACTTGCGTTTGTCCTTGGCAACAAAAACAATGAAGGGTCTAGTGGCACTATGAAAATTAACAATTTTTATTTGGCATACACTTCTCATGGAATGCAGCCCATTTTATGCATCTGTTGAAGTGGGCTGCCATCTATGTGAGTTTATGCTAAATAAAACTTATTACTACACTCTGGCTCTTGGACAGCTATCATATTTTGCTGTCAGAAACTCTGTATACTTTCCAGTTGCTTTCAATACCACAGGTGATGATACATACAGAGTAGGTTTTAATGGTTTTAAATGCACAGAACACTGCATTAGACTGTGGCAATCGTCACTAAAGACCATCATGCACTGCAGAGTTGAAAATGCTGATCTTCTGTCATAATCACTTGCCCCAAGAGATAAACACTACCTGTCTTTGGTTATGTGCTAAGACCAGTAGAATAAGATATAATAAGCACAGGAGTCACATGAATAAAAGGTTAGAAGAAATAACAATTGCTCTATGTAAGCAAGCATATACATGACAATTTTCTGTTGGATGTCACATAGACAACTACAAAAGGTGATGACTCATTCATGCAAGAAGATGATAACAGAAATGCAAGATTATTCCTGGGAAACTATGTGTTGCTGAAATCATGTTTCAAAAGAAACAAAATAATATTGCACAAAATGAACTCGTTCCTACTGATAATTATTTTGGATGACTGGTAAAAATGGTATGACAACAAAACAAAAATACGGAAAATGATCAATTGATTAACTCAGTCACCAAGGCCTCAGTAGTGAATAGCTACATTGAAAATAATCCTCATTTAGAAAAGAAATAATTTTTGTCAGCCCCAATAATTTTCCAGAAACTGAATGAACTTATAGGTATGCAGATATAAATCTGGGTTAGAACTCGCTTATCAAAATGAAGGAGCATACAATAAAATAAAGTTATAATACATTAAAATGAAAGTTTTGATTTCATCTCAAGGAAGCCTTGTAAATTTATAATTTGCTGGATGTTGTGTTTAGTGCTAAGGAACTAATGGCATGGTGCTTTAAAGTACTGAAATATATTCAATTAGCCTATCTAAAACACTATTCATAACTACAAAAAGCCTAGTTATATCTCAATATGTTAAAATTTTGGTTCCCTTACCTGACATATCTGCTGAGTCTCCTGTAATGGAAAAGCAGCAGAAAAACAATTACAACCAGAATGAAGGAAAGCAACTAGAAATATATGTGGTATTATATACAAATTTTGATTTTAGAATCATTTTATAGTATCAATTCTGTGGCAAATAGATCTAAACTAAAACTAACTGTCTGTAGATAGACAGTAATTTTTGTTCCCAAGAATAGGCTATATAGAGTTAACATAGTGATGAATCATGCGTTGTTAGTTGAAGTTTGCACAAACTTGAGTTCCATGAAATTCTTAGCTGTATGATAGTTCTTGAAGAAATTTTCTGTTGCCTTGGTAGGCAATCCTGCCAAAAACACTGACTGATCTCTGAAATAGGGAAATGGCCAGGATGGTAAACACAACTACTCCTAAGTATCCTCTCCCATAGAGTGGAGCCAACTGAGCCTCCTGGGAGCTGGTGCCAAAGAACCAAGTGGGACAGAGATGAGAGCAACAGTGATAGGAGCTTGGAGCAAGTCTGACCAACACAACCTAGAACACTTGGAAAGCTTACTTTGTGGTGGTGGTTGCAGTGAAGAAATCATTCTTTTCTCCCACCATTGTGTCTGCATGGTGTCAGCTAGCAGAGCTATCCTGAGTGGTTGGGGCCTTTTATTCTCTGCCATACAGAAGTAGCATATACACCACTTAGCAGCCTGCTGTGAATAATTTACATGACGCTTTGCAGATCACTTGTACCTGCTCCAAATTGGTTGCTGTGGTTGACATGGATTCAGCAGACGTAATCTTGGCTCCTGCTTGTCCCATGTTATTGGATATGTTCTCCTTGGAGAGATGAGGGCCACTAAATGTGTACTGGATTCTTGCCCTTCCTGGCTTATAAAAGCCATCAGAAAGGGACTGGCTGAGTCAGTAACAGGAGTAGTGAACATGGCAAGGCAGAGCCCCACCTTATCTAAAAGAAACTGTGGTGAGGATCATATTTAGGAAAACCCCTCTCTGAATCTGACTACACTTGATAACTACCAGACAGTCTCCCATATGCCTTTTTTAGGCAAGGTTCTGCAGTGCGTGGTAGCCTCCCAGGTCTGAGGCTTCTTAGATGAAATTGATTATCTAGATCCATTTCAATCTGGCTCCAGACCTAGCTGGACAGAGATGGCTTTGGTTACCTTGGTGGATGACCTACACAAGGAACTAGACAGGGGAGTGTTTCTCTGTTGGTTCTGTCAGACCTTTCAGCATCTTTCTATATAATCGACCACAGTATCCTTCTGATCTAAGTCTTTGGGATGAGACTTGGGGCACTATCCTGCAGTAGTTCCTGTCCTTCTTGGAGGGGCAAACTCAGAAGGTGGTGCTGGAGGAGTCTTGCTCAACTTCATGGTCATTTGCCTATGGGGTCCCTCAGGGCTCTGTTTTGCCCCTTATACTATTTAACATCTATGTGAAATCAAGCTGATTACATCCAGCTCTATCTCTCCAAGGAAGCTGTCTCTATACTAAATCAGTGACTGCTGTCAGCAATGGACTGAGGAGGGCAAATAAACTGAAACTTATTATGACAAGACAGAGGTGGTTCTGGTCAGTCAATAGTCAGGCTGAAGAGTAGGGATTCAGTATTTACTGGATGCAGTTACATTCCCCCAGAAATCTCAGGTTCAAAGACTGAGTGTACTCCCAGTCTCAGATCGGAACGTGGATGCCCAGGTTTCAGCAGTGGCCAGCTGGTATGCCAGCCGTACCTGTTCCTTGAGACATCAAATGTGGCTACTGTGTCACTTGTCTTGATTACATCCTATTTGCATTATTGTAACATACTCTGATATGTGAGGCTGCCTTTGGAAGCTGTTCAGACCCTTCAGTGAGTCCAAAATGCTGCAGCCAGGTTGCTGATGGGAGCAGGTTATAGGGAACATATAGCTCCCTTGCCGAAACAGCTCTTCAGGCTGCTAATCTGTTTCCAGGCAGATTTCAAAGTGCTGGTTATGCCCTCTAAATCCTATAAGCTTGGGTCCAGTGTACCTAAAAGACTGTATCTCTCTATAAGAGCCTGTTCAAGCTTTAAGGTCTGCAGGAGAGGGCTTTCTCTTGGTCTCAGCATCATCACAGGTATATTTAGTGAAGCTATGAGAGTCTGCTCAGTGGATGCTTCTAAGTTGTGGTACTCTATTCCTCAGGAGGTCTGGCTGGCTCCCTCCCTGTTGTCTTTCTGCTGGCAGGTAAAGACTTTTTTATTTAAGGAGACATTTGGATTTTAATGTGTGCAGCAGATACAGCTTTTAATGGGAAGTGGTCTGTTTCTATTGTATTATATTTTAAATATGTTATAATTGCTTTTAACTTACATTATTTTTATTTGTGTTTTTAAAATAGAAGTCTGGTTTAATTGTGTTGTACCTTTTTGTATTTAGTTTTTTAGTTGTCCTATGTTTTTAAGCGGTTGTAAGCTGCCTTGAAACCTGAGCTTGGAGAAAAGCAGGATATTAAATCAATCCATCAATCAATCAGTACCCATTCATCTATTGGAAATGTTGTTGTTGTTCCAGAAGGTTAGTGACTGGGTATCCAGGAAGATGAAAATTATGTACCACTGATGTTTGGGTACTGCCATTTCAAGTATCAGATTATTGTCCATCTGTCCTCTTGCATAGAGACTGCCCTGTTTGTCTAATGTAGAGTGCAAAGAGGCACTGCTGACAGAAGATAATATGTATCACATTGGAGGATGAGCAAGTAAATATTCCTCTGATGTTGTGGGTGATGTTATTAGGACATGTAATGTTGCTGCCAGAAAAATGTGGGGACAGAGTTGACATCTAGATTTGCAGCATGTTCTTATCCCTGTATTTCCAACCACGTTACGTTTCCTGTTGCAACCAAGAAGTTAAAGCTGGGGGGCTGTCCATAAGGAAGTAAACACCTACCACCCAGATCCTGTGAGAAGACAGTACTGTTCTCCAGAACTGCTTGTTGCACACTGATGATGTGTTTGAGAAGTTTCAGTTTTAATGCTGTACTCTACCAGTGGTTTGGAAGTGGTTTGACATCCATGAAAGCTCATGAAAAAAGGAGTATTGTTTTCTCAGCCTTTTTTGAGGGAGTGTGTTTAAAAGACCTGCTTTTAAATAAATCTTCCCCTCATCTCATACAAATTAATAAATCTTTCCCTCATCCCACAATAATAGGAATTTTGCCACTTAAACTAGTTCTAGTTGGAGATGATAGTGTATATTCCAACAGATATGGGATTTTTTAAAAAAAGAACATGGTTGTGCTTAAGATGGGGCTTAACAATTTACAAAAATAATTTTGATAAATGCTACAATGAAAATAATAGCATTGGCATTCTGAAAGCATCAGCACATTTTAAAAGAATGTTAAGTGATAATAAGAAAAAAAATAGTTGGCACAGGTAACTGAGTAACAGTCATACAAACAGAAACAGCATAAGCTTTCTTCTGTCTATGAATTCACATGGCTAACAGTTCATGCTTATATATTAATTTCTTTTTTAACAAAATACAAACATACCTACTTGGCCAGTTGCCACAATGTTGGTAAACTTGGGGTGCTGATTGATAGTGAGGCACAAAATATCATCATTATGTTCCTGGTAAAAAGACTGAGAGCCTAAAGAGAAAAATGCAGCATATTATTTAAATTACACTATTTGTGTGGTGGGGTGGGGAGTAGAAAAAATGAGAAACATTATTAGTGCAAGAGTTGAGTATGAATATTTTTCTGCACAATAAACTGTGGTATTTTAAAATGTATTTATGTTTCCTACCTGTTGCCACATTATACAGAATCCCAACAGATGCAGTGTGATAAATTATGTCAGCACCGTCATTCAAATAGTGCACATTGTTCCTGCCATCTTTACCTCGATATCCAAACACCAGCTCCAGCACTAGATCCTATGAAAATAGTTTTATAATCACCATAGTGTTAAAGCTGCCTTGTGAATAGAGGTTACTTCACTGATTTATCTTTAAACTATGAAATGAACTTGAAGAGTCCCACCATCTATGTCACCACTTATGTATTAGGAAAAAAAGAGATCAAATTTTCTGACCATTCTAAAGTAGAAGAGCACACACCACTATTCAGCTGTGGCTCCACGCTGTGCTTTCATTCTGCCAATCTGAGCTATTGGAAGCTCCTTTCAAACAGATCAAAAATAAACTATGTATAAGACCTCTGCCTTATCCGTTACTCTTCCTTCTTGTCCAAAAAGAGTCTCAGACATGTGTTTTAAAAGCTCTTTAATGAGACATACATTATAACCCCATATGGTTTGCTAAAATTATCAAAAGAGTTGCAGTTTTATTTACCTCTATGGGTCTCTTTTTTTTCCCAATGTTATTTGTCTGAAGTTTTTCAGGCTGTGGCAATGCCCTACTAACTGGTGGTCTGAAACAAAGAACTGTGAATAAGAAAAGGTTGTCTGTCACCCATTCAGTACTAAAACATCATCATCTGAACTGTCACCTGGAGAGAGAAAACTGTTAACAGTTAGTACCACAAACATCATTATACAAATAAAAGGAAGCTTAATATTGCCATTGTATTTCCATCTTCTAGAAAACATTAATTAAGTTCCAGATATAAATGAACTAAGTAAGCCAGCATTCTTTAATGTTTTTCTCTCTTTCTTCATAATATTTTACAAACATCAAAAATTTAATTTTTTTTGGCAAAGAGAGCCTTGTCCTTTCCAGCTCTCATATCCCCCCCTTTTAATCTTTTCTTTGTTTTTCTCCCACTTCTCTCACTAATTTACTCAGCTACTTCTCTGACTCAAAGACAATTAAGACTCAACAACTAGGCAGTCCCTTCTGAAAATAATAATTGTCTCTTGTAACACACACACAAGTGGTGTGTACTTTCTAGTTTAAAATACATTAGGACATCATTTTCCACTACTTTAAAGACAGAAACACAGAATTAAGACATTTTGACAAGCACAAGCTAAGAATAACAGACAGATGGTGGACAAGGCCAATGGCAAACGTATGAGGCTGCAGTATGGAGAGGGATGACTATCTGATGACAAGTGACCATGACTTTTCTTTCAGCTCAGAAGGCTTTTGGGGGGGATTGAATCTGCATGCTGTCATCAAGCTTATGGTGATGGAGCAGAGATCCTGGACGCTTCCCTGATCTCTGCTAAACATCTGTGCTATGATGACATGACACAAGGGCAAAAGACTAGATAGGAGGCAAAGATGCACAATGTTGTGGGAGAATTAGGAAGGATTGTCTTATTTGTTAAATAAAATTGTTTCACATCAGGACTACACTGTCTGCACTATAATAAAATCCTATATATCTCTACTCAGAAATAAGTTCTATTGTGTATAGGATTGCAGCTATAGTCTACAATGTCTACTAGAGTTCCATGAAAATTGACGGACTTGTGTTTCAAAAGCGGCTGAGAAGGGCTAGCAATTAGAAGATATTCTAGGGAGTCCACTTAGTCACCTTCTTCTCAGTGAAAAAGATAGGAAGGAAAAAATTAAGGAAAGCAAAGGAAAGGAAGGTTATAGGTGAAGGGAAGTAATGTTTGAATCCTCTGTAAAATACAGTAAGTGAGGTAGGGTAAGAGTGTGATAAAAGTCTCCTTTAGAAACACTCTAAGAAAGATATCTAGCTACATATCAGTGCCAGAGATGGCTAGTGGTTGTCCTCTGGCTGAGGCTGATGGCTCCAGTAGTGAATCCATTGAGTTTTAGTTTGAACTTCAAAGGAACTATTCAAGGTCCAGAACCTATATTGGAGATAGGGTTCAGTACCTTGGAGAGCTCATTTAAAGTTTGGGATAAAACTTGAAGGTCTACTGACCATAAAGCTACCAGTTGTCACTGATCATCAAATCAATTAAAAATCTAGAGTTTACTTTCTGAGTACCAAGAAAATTGTAGTGAATGAATAAAGCAAGAATGTCTCAAATTATGGAATGTGCCTAGACTTAAAATGTATACCTGTACCATTTTTCAGTCTTCCTATCCTAATTTGGATACCTAAAGCTACACTATCCAGGTACCAAGGGTGGGGGTGGGGGGAGAGACAGAGGAAGAGAGGAGATCAGGTTACTTAGTATAAACCTGATGTTTGCAGACTACTGAAAAAAGCAGCACAGAAAAAATTGCAAAGGTGGTGAAAAATCTCCAAACTGATCCATAAAAATAATTCAGTGCACAGAATTGTGAGTAGATAAAAGGAAGACAGAACTGCCAACCAGGCAGGAGAGTGCAACAGAATGGAATGAATGGAATAAAGACACATTCCTGTTCACACTGAGGAGCCATTTTTAAATGTCCTGAGTTTCAGAATTGAGAAGCACCTACAAAAAACAACGGAGAAATCCAAGACTTTTGTGTATCTGGAACTAAGCACAATTATGTCCATCTGCTACTTTACACCAGGTTCCCAAGATAACAGTAAAGAAAAGAGGTCCTTCTTTTTTCTAATTTTATTTAGAGTGAAAGGTTTTAGAAATAACCCCGCTAGTACAAATTTCAAGTGAACATTGCCCAGTGTTCATTAATACAAGATTAAAGTTTTTTTCTTGGAGAAAGTCAATTATGATAACTAGGCAATAAAGTGTACATTGCAGACTGTTAGCAGGTTCTAAGTGGTTTACTATAACTCCAGTGTTGTCCAGAGTTATTAGACCCTTCCTGCAGTTTGAGAGTTGGTTTGAAGTTGAGAGAGCACCTATCTATCCGTTATTAAACATTGCTTTTATTCGCACATTGCACAGGGGTGCAGGAAGAGTAGTGTATTAAGATCTGTCCACACTATTGCAAAGAAATGAGATCTCTCACTACAGAAAACCTGATTTATTACTGGTTGGAACTTCCTGCAAAAGAGTTTCCAAACCACACAGCAGAGAGAAGAGGGAAAATGAAGGAAACTGGGTAGGCAATTTGGCCAATAAGCATTCAGATTTCATAATGCTGTAGACAACTGGCCAAACAGAGATCACTTTGGAGTCTTTATTCACTATTGGCTCTGGAGAGCTGGGTAGATTTACCTTCTTTTTTAATTACACAGTTTGTTTGTTTTTTAAAAAAATCTTACTGCTCTAGTGTAAACGCTCCGTGCTCCCCCTTCTCACTGAGCAAGAGGCATCAGAGAACAACATTTGTTTTATTTTATTTATTTATTTTTTTTGCTATTTATCATGGAATAAAAAGAACTCAACTTTTAGGCAGGATTAAAATTGCTTCTGGCTGTTCCATGGAAAGGGGCATTTCATGTGGATGTTTTTTTAAAAACCCAAGAATGTTAGCAACTGATAGAGGGACAACAACAGGATAATTTCCTTGGTCTGTTTTCTTCTTTCTTCTATAAATGGTTATAGCTCCACTGCAGACTGGAGGAGTGTGCTAAAAAATTGCAACATATATTTGACTACGAAGTTTGCCACTATTATATTACAGGTGAGAAGCAGGATTTCTTGCCCCATCGGATCAATTCCCAGGAGACAACAAGCATTCATTTAGTTATAGAAGCTTCATGCTATATCAACTTGCATGGAGACTGGTTGCACCTTTCAGACTGGGGACAGGGAACATCTGTGTGCAGGCCATACAGGTGCATTTAAAAAAACATTTGACCTTTAAATAACCCTGAGGAGAACTAAGCTACATACTTTCTAGGCTTTAGCAACTTGTTGTATGCACTGGCAAGTTCTGCATTTTGGAAGCCACAGTATGGAAGTGAGATACACATATTTCACATTGAAGAATATGATACACATATTTCAAACTTGAAAACTTGCACCTAGTTGCACCCTATTTGTTTATTTATTAATTTCTCATCTTTCTACCAGAAACAGATCTCAAGGCAGCTCACAATATGTAAAAGCACCATAAGGTACAGCATTAAAGCACAATTAAACACAGTTATTAAAACAAAACAGGATAAAAAGCAATTTTAAAGAAGCCCCAATAAAATAATACGGCATTTGATTAAAGGTTCCTATCTCATTAGTCAGTTGCCAGAAGCCTATCTAAATGAAAAAGTATTTACCCGTCCCTTGCCCATTTTGGGCCATTCTCAATGATCCCATCCACTACTACAATGGAACTCCCTAGACTCCTCCCAAAATTGAATGCAATCTGGGCAAACTCACCCCCCAGCAACCCACCCTTTTGAAAAAGTCAAACACTGCCCATGCATTTAAGGATCAGGGACTCCTGTTTTTGGATGTTATCATTCATTCTTCAACTCATATCAGCCACAAGTACTCCAAGAGCTCCATTCCAAGCAAGGTGTATAGGATTACAGCCTTAAATAGTTAAAATACTTAGAAAGAATATGTTTTCCTGACTCCAATTGATGCTGGGAGGTATTTTTGGGCTATTTTTTTCTAGCTGGAAAGGAAGGATATACATTTTTAAAAAACAGTTATCACCTAAGATGTTGCTGCTGCTCCATTACACTAAATGCTCTTTGTCACCTGTTGAATGTTGCATTCATTTACAACATAAACTACACTAGCTTCTCAAAGTGCATTGTTATAGGCCAGGCTTGTTCAATTGCCAACTTTGCAGGCTGGGAATAAACCTATGAAGTACAGAGTACAACCTAATGTAACATGTAGACTATAGTATATATGGTATAAGATATAATGCAGGAAGCAAAACATATGTGTATGTGTGTTTATCAGTGAGAACCTGGCAGCGACTTAAGTTTGGGAAAATGGCTACTCAAATGTCTACAAAGCATGATTGAGGATAACCTCATATTATAAATGTGAACACATGTGCCTGTAATAACTGTTAGCAGATGTTATGTAATCAAGATAGGAGGACATCCAGTAAATCTGACCAATAATAACCTCCCCACAGGTGCATTGGTTGAGGCAACTAGGATGGTGGGCAACCCAAAACTTTTAGTGTACCACAAGCTGAGTTATAGTTGAAATTTTTTATTTTGATTGGCTATCATAAATGTAGAAACTGTAATACCAACCCTGGCTTAATTTCACCACTGTAGTACTATGCTCTTTACAGCTAGTAGATTCTTCAGCGTAACTTTACAGGACCACACAAGCTTATGAACGGGCTCCTCACTTATAGGTAAGCATGTTTGTTTCTTAAGCATAGTACTGTAATAGCGAGGTTGTGACTATCACAAGGAAGGCTTTCCCCTCCTCATCTTCAAATGTGAGTTGGCCTCTCTCCAAAGGGTTTTTGCCTTTTGGGCCTGGCCTACTGACTTTCTTCTCTGTGGTTTCCTATTTGTTTTTATCCCTCTTCCCAAGCCTTTGCCTACTCTCCCTGGAAGTCTGTAGGGTTGTTGAAGTTCCTTGGCTCCATTGCTAGACTTGCCAGCACTGGGGCCTCTGACCTCCTTTGTTTTTTGAGGCTAAGAGGAGTGTGAGCCCAACAGCTTGCATATGGGTGATGTCCTGTACCCACTTTTTTCTCCAGGTCTCCTGGCATCCCCCAGAGATTCAGCCTTCCCCTCTTTGACTGTTGTTTTGTGGACATTGTTATCTTTACCACAGCATATGCAAGTTGCTTTTTTACAACCTGAGTTCTTATAAAGTCCCTTCTTTTAATAGGAACCATTTTTCTGAGCAACAGCTGCACGATAGTAAGAATCATCTCCTCAAGATGGTTCCATAGATTATAGACATATTTAAACTGATTAAAAAGAATTGCTGTGACTTTATTTTTTATTTTTATTTTTTTCTTTCTACTTTTAAAATGTGCATTAGCCTTAGATTTCTGCTGTACTTCTCAGTGCCTGAGCTATAGGGCTCTCCTACTAAGTGTGACTGCTGAAATCAACCTCACTGAAAACACTATTGTACTGCAACTTGCATCAGTCACAAACTGAAATACTTTTTTCTAGCTTTTGCAGCACTTTTTTTTTTTTGGCAAGATATGAGCAAATCCTTCCAAATCCAGAATCTCCTGGAGCCATGACATGCCTGCCCTTGTAAACAGTGAGGATACCACAGATGCCTTGATGGCTAAGGCAGAAGCTTCGTGGGTCTTCTTGAGTGCTGAATCTATCCTCTTCTCATCAGCATCTTTCAACAGTGTGTCTCCCTCTTTGCAGAGAACTGAATTAGAAATTAGGATTGGGATGGGACCATCCACTAAGGGGACTGAAAGTAACTCCATCATATCTTTTTCATGCATGTATAACTTTCTGCTGTAGTTAGTAACCCACTTATTGTTTAATGGATTGTCCCATTCAGCAGTGATTAAATCTTTAAACATTCCAGGCATTAGAATTAAATTGTTCTGTGCTGTTACCTGCTGCAAAACTGCAGCCATCCTACTACCTTTATGCTGTTCCTTTTCACTTCCTTGTCTTTGATTGCTTCTTGCACCTAAACCTGAAGTCATTAACACTTTCTTTAATAAATCCTTGAAATGGTCCAGTTCAAATAGTCTGTTCCTACTAGGCTCCTTTGCCTCTCTAACTTAGAATTTTCCTCATTAACTCCTTCTGACTTATCTGACTCTTCATCCATATCTGACTCCATATCTAAATACAATACTGTCTCCTGTGTATTGTTTCTGGCATTTGTTTTTTCTGCCCCCTTCACATGCTTATGTTTCTCAGTACACTTCCTTGGCTTATTACTTGGTTCCACGGCAGTTCTTCCATTCCCCTGAATAGCATTTAATTCTATTTGTTTGTGCAGCTCAGCGCCCTTATTCAATGTTTGTCTCTGCTTTACATTAATCAGTTGTTCTGAATTAATCGCATTTTCCTCAGTATATATAGAATTCATTATATTTTCACTAGCATTCAATTGTTTTAAATTCATTATGCTTCCATTAACATTAAGAAACTAAGGGCCTTTCCACACAGCACTGTTATAGTGCTATTATTCCACTTTCAACATCCTGTGGAATCCTGGGGTTTGAGGCCAAAGAGCTGTCTGAGAGTTCTAAATGTCCCTCCCTAAACTGCAAACACCAGGATTCCATAGGATGTTGAAAGTGGAATAATAGCCCTATAACAGTGTAGTGCAGAAAGTCTCTGAGACATTGTATTTAACTGAGTCATAAAATTCATTACATTGGAAATGTTACCTAAATTATTCCTTGTATTAAATAAATTAAACATGTTAATTGACCCATTCATGTTATTTAAATTCATTCCATTAAATACATTTTGGCTGCTCAACAAGTGCTGAATTATAGCCTGCACTTCAGATGCCACTAATTCCTTCAAAGCACTCTGCAATGCATTAACATTAACTTGTTGGTTTTTCTGTAATGGCTTTGACTCCTCTAAATTAATTACATTTTCTTGCACCCTTGCTGTATTTGCTGACAAAGTAGGGGCCAAATACCGAAGAAATTGCTGTTTGATATCCATTTCTTGTTCTGAGTGTGGTCTTCTCCTTCTCGTTATGCTGTACTGGCTGCCTGTGTGCAGGTGGAGTCTGGGTGCCTGTAACCGATTGACTTCCAGACTACGTGGCTCTGTCTGATTGGCTGTTTGGAACACTGATGTCTGTTCTGTCTCCCAGCTTGTAATCTGGATTTCCAAGATGGTGACCAGAAGTTGCGCCTGTGCTTTTAAGCTCCACTGGTCCCTTCTCACCATTGGGATTCTTCCCTGGTGCCAAGGAAACCTTAATACCTGATTTACTTTTTAGTTTCTTAGGTTTACTTGTCTGGCTAACTCTCAAATTCTTTGCCGGTACTGCAATTGCCTGCTGCTGTGGCATGTGATTTTTGGCTTCACTCTCACCCAATGAAATAAGTATTTTTTTCAGTATTGAGTCTGTGATAGCTTCTGAGGCACCTTTCTATGAGACCAACTGGCCTTTTGTGCCCATCTAATTGGCCACCTCACTCTCTTTAGCCATCGTACTTGTGGCTTTTGGGGGACTTATTTTTTGACATTTCATGCTCCACTTTTGCCTCTGCTTCCAGGATGGCACAAGAGTTTCTTCATTTTCTAAATTAGATTTATGCTTTTTCTTCACTACCTCAGCCATTAGCATTGTCACCTTTACTCTCCTGACCTAACTAACCTGTGAATTAACTAATTTAACAAAGAGATTGAAGGGAAGAGAAAGAAGGGAAGAGAAAGAAGGGAAGAGGGATTAAAAGCTTGATTGGTTGGCAAGGCAGAAAGAAAAAACTGAAGGGAGAGAGAAGAGTCAAATGTCACAATGGATTTAGAACTCTGAACTCCTGCCTGGTCAGGTTGGTGTGAGGGACTGTGTGGATTGCTCCTTCACCCTAACTGAGAACACCAGCGTTCCCCCACCACAGTTTTATAATTATAGATTACTAGCATATATACCCAGTATTCTCTGGGATTTTATTTTCTCATAGGTAATATTTGTTAGAAAGATTTGAGATCCTGCGTCTCTAATTCCCCAAACTGTCTTGTCCACTACCTGTAACTTTTCCCCATATCCCCCAATCCAATCTGTATTCAGAGTTATTAACATACAAAGGTTGGTTTCCTGAGGGAATACACTGTCCTCCTCCTTGCTGCTAGGCCTCATCTCCATAGCAATTGGCCTATGCAAGGCAGTCACAGTTGACTGAGGCTCAAGAGCTCTCTGGATGAGAATTCTAAAGACCCTTCCCTAAACTGGAAACCCCAGGATTCCATAGAATCTTCTTAGGCAGCCAATCATATGAGGTCTTCACTTGACACAGACAAACAAACTTTGACTTTTATATATTAGATACATGTGTGAAGACAAAGAAAGATGATCTAATTTAACCATCAAATTTACTGTTGCTCATTTCAATGTGTTACTAAAAATTAATATATAGACATTTATTTCTAGTTATCATTACTACATACTGTTGGTATGTCATGGTAGTATTAAAATGTCTTGAGCATTTTAAACCAGAAAGCTGCCTTGAGCATTTTAAATCAGTTTTTTTTTTAAAAAAAAAATCTATTAGCATTCAGATTTCTAGGAGCAGCATATTTGGAATATTAATATATTCTTGCAGCATATTGTTACTATAGGCAGATATACTTTCAAACAAGAACATATTTTCAAACATGTTTGGAGTATTAGTATACCTTTCTGCGCAGAGGAGTTGGAAGAGGTGAAAGCAATGTTGTACATGTAATGTTTTTCACATAAACAAAGAAAATCAGTATTTTTTTCCTATCGAGAATAATGATTCAGAAACTGATAAACAATAGTCAATATTAATATATAATTCACAGGTGATACATAACATTACTTATGACGTAATGCTTGTATCAGGATAGACTTTTGTGTTTTTGAATAGGGAAAATCATGGAAATTTCTGACTTTAGAAAAGGATTCATGTTAGTCTGCTGCAGCAGAGTTGGCAAAAGGTTAGGGTTAGGAGAAGACTATGTGATCCTGGCACTAAAGCACCTTAAAAATTAACTGCATTTATTATTTCATAAATATAACAATACTAATATGGGATGCTGAGTGTTACAGAATTTCTATATGAAAGGTTAACAATATGTTTAATCTCACAAACACCTACATTCAGTCCATTGGGTCTAATGATAACACAGCTTACACACAAATGCCCTATTAATTCAAAAATTCCTTCCTACATGAAACTAAAGCAGAGGTATTACTATGAATGTAACAATAAATAGATAAGTCAAAGTTTCTGCAGGTTTTTGATACAGATTTTATTATTTTTATTCTGGACTCAAAGTTCCTCTAGCTTCTAAATAAAAATCCCTAACACAAGGTAAATTAATTAGTACCAAAATGGGTAAAAAAATCCTTGAAATAATAGCATATGACAAGTTCCGTAAGAAATAAATGAATTTCATATGCTATTTCTTTACTTTATCTGTGTTCAATATTTTAAAAATATGTTTTTGTATTTCTAAACATGTACTGAAAATAGTATGAAAACATTTTAAGTGTTGGGTGGACTGTTTCTCACTGATACCAACGTGACAGACAGTTTTGTGAGGTGATGAAGATGATGGTGAAATATGGAATAGGTATTATCAAAGTAAAAGTATTACCTGGAACCTCTTTTCAGCAGCAGATAAGAAAAAGAGAACAATTACTTATTCCAATTTGATTGAAAATTGTCTCATTGAGATATGTGTTTGAAAGGTAAGAAAAGCAATCTTCCAAAATATTTTTACAGTGAAAAAGATATATAGATTTGTGGGTTTTTTTCTCTTTTGACAATATTCAAGTGTAAACGAATTTATGGGGGAAAATGATTTGGTAACATTATCAAGGGCAATGTAAATAACATAACTGAGGTATAGATTTTATAACAGTACAAGGCACTACCATGATATTGTCATATATGACCACTATAAGTTTTTCACATGTTATATGACAAATGATCATGTGAAGGTTGCAGCAGAAATGATTGGAGCAGGAAGTGGGTGATCATTTCCATAATAATTATTATTTACAAGGCCATAACATGGAAATAAATACATTGGCAGGCATTGTGGAAGGTATGGTAGGGTGAGGAGAAAAATATTTTGTATAAATAAAAGTGACTGGTTTTCCTTGTGCAAGGAAATTTTGATAAATATTATAGAAAAATAATTCTGTTTCCAGTTTTTGGAAAGAAAAGGTAGCCAAAAGTAAATTGAAGCCATACTTTCATACAACAATCTATGTCATTATTTCAAAGCCAAATGATGGAAGTCATTTAGTTACTGGTCATATCACTGGTAAGTACAAGTTCGCCTATTAATTGCTTCAAATAAAACACAATACCCGGATTCTATTCCTAGGATAGATCATCCACCAAGGAGACCAAAGCTGCTATGTCTGCCTCTTGGTTCTGTTGAACTGCAGAGTGGCTTTCAATATCATTGACCATTGTATCCTTCTGGGTTGCCTTGCTGGGATGGCACTGTTTCAGAGTGGCTTCATTCCTTCCTGGAAGGAGGAACCCAGAAGGTGGTACTGAGCAACTCCTGTTTGACTCCCTGCCTGCTTAGCCCCAGGCCTTAGTTCTGTCCCCCAGGCTATTTGACATATACATGAAAGAACGGGTTGCTTACCTGTAACTGTGGTTCTTCGAGTGGTCATCTGTGCCCTCACACACTGGGAGTTTTCGCGCATGCGCGGTAGCGTTCAGAAGATTCTAGAGTTTAGTAGCTTGGCGGGAACCCCTCCCCCATGCCCGTACTGAGCATGCTCAGCCCGCCAAGCCAACGGTCTCTCCTCAGTTCTAGAGTCCGCCAGTGCAGGACCTCAAAGAGGGGATGGCTGGGCGGGTGTGTGTGAGGGCACAGATGACCACTCGAAGAACCACAGTTACAGGTAAGCAACCTGTTCTTCTTCTTCGTGGTCTCTGTGCCTCACACACTAGGAGATTTTGTAGCTTACCAGTTGGACGGTGGGTCAGGTCCTAGAGAATGGGAGACAACACCGCACGTCCAAAACGGGCATCTCTCCGGGACCGGCAGTCCATTCTGTAGTGGCGCACGAAGGTCGAAGGTTGAGACCAGGTCGCCACACGGCACAGTTCTTGCAGGTCCACTCCTCGAAGGAGAGCTGCTGAAGAAGCCACGGCTCTGGTGGAATGAGCACGCAACAAAACTGGCGGAGGCCGCTTGGCCAGTTCGTACACCAGCAGAATGGTCTGGGCCACCCATTTGGAAAACCTCTGGGTGGACACCTTGTGGCCTTTTCGACGCCCACCGTAGCACACGAACAGGTGGGGTGTCTGACGGAAGGGCGCAGTCCGGTGAGTGTAAAAGGCCAAGGCCCAACGAACATCAAGGGAGTGGATGGAATGCTCCAGAGGCGTAGTCGGGTCCAAGTAGAAAGCAGGTAAGATGATGTCCTGGCTAAGGTGGAAGTGTGATACCACCTTGGTCAGGAAGGAAATGTCAGGGCGGAGGACTACCTTGTCTCGGTGGAAGACAAGGAAAGGCTCATCAGATCGCAGTGCTGTGAGCTCACTCGCCCGCCTGGCTGAGGTGACAGCTACCAGGAAAGCAGTCTTGATGGTCAGGAGCCTGTCATCCGCAGTCGCCATGGGCTCGAAGGGCGGTCGCATCAACTGCGATAGTACCAAGGACAGCGACCAAGGCGGTAGCAGCGGCGACACCGGCGGATAAAGGTGTTGCAGCCCCTTCATGAACTGCTTGAGGGTAGCGTCCCTGAAGAGAGCTGCCGAGGAGGACCCTCGTGGCTGATAAGCCACAATAGCGGTGAGGTAGACCTTCAACGACGGGAAGGCAAGCCCTTGTTGCCGAAGGTGGAGGAGGAAATGGAGCACGGTGGGCAGGGCGACGGGCGATACCTGCTCTCGACGTGCCTCCGCAAAGGCGACGAACTTCCGCCACTTGTAGTGGTAGTTGTGGCGTGTGGACTCCTTCCTGGCGGTGATGAGGACATCCTGGATGGTCGGATCCTCTAAGCCGTTATCCTCCACGCGTGGAGGGCCAGGAGCGGCAGATCCGGGTGGAGAACGAGACCGTTGGAGTGTGACAGGAGATCGGATGCTGTCGGAAACTTGAGAAGTCGACCGCGAGCAGCCTCGAGCAGGGGCCCGAACCAGTGTTGCCTCAGCCAATACGGGGCTACGAGGACAATGTCGGCTCGGTCTGCGAGGATCTTGGCGACCACTCAACCCAGGAGAGGGAACGGCGGGAGGGCATAGAGGAGCCCGTCGGTCCACTCGAACTGGAAGGCATCGCCGAGTGAGCCCCGACCGAGGCTGGTTCTTGAACAGTACCGGTGACACTTCCTGTTCTGGCTGCTGGCAAAGAGGTCGGCCGTCAGCTCGCCCCACCGGTCTTGTATCATCTGGAACGCCGCAGTCGAGAGGGACCACTCATGGTAGCATGAGGTGTCCCTGCTGAGGGCGTCTGCTGTGGTGTTTTCCTGGCCTGCCAGGTGCATCGCCACCAGGTGAACTTGGAGCGACACGCACCAGTCCCAAAGTTGAAGAGCTATGGTGAGGAGGGTGGTTGAATGAGTCCCTCCCTGCCTGTTGACGTAGCAGACAGCCGTCGTGTTGTCTGACAGGATCTGCACCGGCCGGCCGGTGACCACGTTGCGGAATGCCTCAGAGCTTTGCAGATGATGAGCAGCTCGAGGGCGTTGATGTGAAGATGTGTCTCCCCGTCGATCCAGCATCCCTGGACTCTGAGATCGCCACAGTGCGCTCCCTATCTGAAGAGGGAAGTGTCCGTCATCACCGTGAGCCGAGGGATCGGTTCTTGGAACGGCATCCCTGACAGCAGATGACGGTAGGACAGCCACCATAGCAGGGAGCGGCGCACCTGTCAAGGGATCTGCAGAAGGCGCCTCTGGTCATCCAGGAGCGGGTCGAAAACCCTGACAAACCAGTGCTGGAGTGGGCGGGCACGGAGAAGAGACAGGTAAGTGACCAACGTGGTCGAGGCCATGTATCCGAGAAGTTGCTGAATCCTTCTCGCCGATATCGTCGGGGCATCGAGAGCGGCTGACACGGCCCGACGGAGGATGCGTACCCAATCTATAGGTAGATATGCTCTGGCAGATACCGAGTCCAAGGTTGCTCCGATGAAGTCGAGAGTCCTCGCCGGCTCGAGGTGTGACTTCTTCGGATTGACCTGGAGGCCAAGGCGAGACAGGAGAGACAGAGTCTGATGAATGTTCCTGTACAGCTTTTGCCTGCAGGATGCCACCAACAGCCAGTCGTCTAAATAAGGGTAGATCATCATGCCCTTCATCTGCAGGTACGATACCACAGGGGCCATGCATTTGGTGAAGACCCTGGGGGCGGTGGAGAGTCCGAACGGTAACACCCTGTACTGGTAGCAGGTACCGTCGACCATGAATCGTAGGTACCGTCTGTGCTGCGGGCAAATGGCGACATCGAAATAAGCGTCCCAAAGATTGATGGAGGCGAACCAGTCCCATTGCCGAAGGAAGGGCAGAATCGAAGACAGAGTGACCACCTTGAACCCCTTGGGGCGGATGTTTGAGGGCTTCCATCAAAGCCGGCAAGAACGGTAGCGGCGCCGTGGATGGTGGACAGGTATCCACATACTGGAAAACAGGGTCTTGCACGGCTGGAGCCAGGTCCGCAACCTTCAGTCCAAGTGCCGTAGCCATCCAGAGGAGGATGCCGGAAAACTGTTTGACGTCTTCCGGTGCCGAATCCTGTGTGGGGTCCCTGAAGACCAAGGGTGGAGATTCATGAGACGCAGGTGTGGACTTGTCAGACTCTGAGTCGGTCTCGTAAGTCTGAGACGACTTGGATGGAGACCTCTCCGTCAATGGCCACTGAGGAGGTAACGCCAAGGTGGCCGTCGGTGCAGTAGCTGTCGTCAGTACCGTAGTCGGTGCTGGTGGAGCAACCGACAACTGAGGTGCCGGAGTTGAAGTAATCGGCACAACCGCAGGCAGTGGGTGCTGAATCGCCTGGGTAGCGGTCACAGCAGAGATCGAGGTCTGCGCTGGGAGAGGCTCCGGTGCCGGGCGAGAAACAGTCGCAGTGACCCTGGGAGGCGGAGACACAGGCCGGTACTGGGGCGAGCGCTCTCGGAACCTCTCGTAACGCTGGGACCTCAAGAGCGAGTGAGATGGTGATCGCCGATACCGTGGGTGGTACGTGCCTTGAGATGGTGAGCGCAACCGTCTGTAGGGTGACCAGTGCCTCACGTCTGGGTGGTATCGGTCTCTATATGCAGGTGAATAAGACTGGTACGAGCCCAGGTGCTCCCGCCAGGCGTGTTCTCGGCCGTACCTCGCTATGATGCAGACAAGTACGGCGAGTCAACTGGGGGCCAAGATGAAGGCCGCTCCGGGTAGGCCTCCCGCCGACGCGGGGATCGATGTCTCACCCAACGTTCTGGGGAGTGAGACTCACTCCTGCCAGAAGCTCCCCGATGACAGGGCGAGGTCTGAGGTGAGGTCGGGACCTCCTCCGGGCGGTCCATCCCCTCTGGGTGACCAGGCAGAGATACCGCGGCAGCAAGAACCGGCGAGCCCAAAGGCATAGCCGAGCCAGTGGTCTGCTCCTCATCAGACACCACCAGGATCTGAGGCGGTTCCAGCTGTTCGCCTAGATCCCCAGCCTTTTGGGTCAGAGGAGGTGTTGGTGGGCAGGGCCTTTTGTAGGGTAAGCTGCACTTCTCCTCCTCCTCCTCCTTCTTCTCTTTGTCTTTAGAGACATCATGTGAAGGAGGGCGCTTACGCTGAGCAGCAGTAAGCGGCTTGGTGGACTTGGCTGCCTGTGAGCCCGCAGGAGCCTCCGTCGAGATTGACGCGCTCGACGATATTTTGGGATTTGTTGAGCCCGGTACCATCGATGTCGTCAGCACGGCAGCCGCCGGTACCGAGGAGGGTGTGGTCGCAGGGCGGCTCGATGTCGAAGGCCGAGACATGACGGATTCTTCCGCTGGCTGCTCCCTTGCCCGAAGAGACTCCTCCCAACAGTGGGATTTCAAGCGGGATGAATGGTTCCGCAGAGTCTGAGCGGTAAAGTCACGGCAGATGGAACAGGCCTTGACATTGTGAGTCTCCCCCAAACAGAAGAGGCACTCACTATGTCCATCAGACAGAGTAACCTTGCGACCACAAGTGACGCAAGCCTTAAACAAGGCAGACATAGAAGGGAGATGAAGATTAAAGGAAAAGTCCAAGAGGGAGAACTCACAGAAGCAGCGGGGAAGGAAACGAAGGTCGAAGAAGAAGAAAGTCGAAGGAGGAGTTGAAAAGATCCAAAGACACCAAATACCAATAACCAAAGTCCGAGTACCAAAAACCAAGTCAAATACCGAAGTCCGAAGTCAAAAAACCAGCAAGAAACAGTCCGAAGAGTAAGCCAAATAACGCTACTAAGGTAGAACCTTCCATTCGCTATGGCGGACGAGAAAGAACTGAGGAGAGACCGTCGGCTTGGCTGGCTGAGCATGCTCAGTACGGGCATGGGGGAGGGGTTCCCGCCAAGCTACTAAGCTCTAGAATCTTCCGAACGCTACCGCGCATGCGCGAAAGCTCCTAGTGTGTGAGGCACAGAGACCACGAAGAAGAATCTCTAGATACTTTGAAGAGTGTTCCAAAACTTCAGCTGGTTCAACGAGGAACACCCAATTCTGGATTACATTCTATTGAATTACTGTAACACTCTTTACATGAGGCTACCTTTGGAAACTGTTCAGAAACTTCAGCAAATCCAAAATGATGTGTCCAGATTGCTTATCTGAGCTGGTTATAGGAAAGGCATAACTCCCTTCTTGCAAGAGTTCCATTTCTAGGCATGATTCAAAGTGCTGGTTATGATCTATAAAGCGCTATAAGGCTTGGGTTCAACTTAGCACCATATTTTCTCATATGAGCCTGTCCATGACTTGAAATCTTCAGGAGATGCCCCTTCTCTCCATCCCAGCACTGATATATGTGGTTAAATATGGGACAAAGACCTCTAAGTGGCTGCTTCCAAGCTTTGGAATTCCTTTCTAGAGAGGCTAGACTGGTGCCGTCCTTGCTATCCTTTCATGGGCCAGTAAAGATTATTTTGTTTTAACAGGCCTTTGAGAACTGATTGCTCAGGAGGAAGGGCCTTTAATAACGTGTTGCATTGTCTATATTTGTTGTTCTTTTTAAAGTGTTATACTTTTACACTGCTTTTCACCCTATCAATAGTTTTAATGTATGATGTTAATTTTTATCTTTTTCTGTTCACCATTGGCAAGCCATCTTAAGTTCCAAGAATGGGAAGAAGGAGGGATATCAATAATTAAATGAATAATCTGTCTGGAAGCACCTGCTCATTTCAGTGCTCCTATCTGCAGTTTTCAGTACTTTTCCACAACTATTTCCCCCTCCTGCAGCAGCCTTCCCCCACACCATTCTATACCTGTATCTATGTGTGCATGCACACATGCATATACAAATGTAGCTTCCACCCTCACATTCAGCATAATTACCATTCTCATGCCCAAAAAGCCTGCCCATCTCTGCTGTATTGACCATGGTTCTGTTACCAACAGGGAGCCCAGTGTCATCAAAGTTCATTACATTATACCAGGACTGGGGAACCTGAGGAACCTAAAGCTATTTCCTGCATCCTGACAAATGTAAAGCTGGAACTGTCTGAGCAGATTGCTTGATATACAGTTATGAGGATAAACACAGGAATTTCATGTTCAAACACATATTCTAATACCACCAATTTTACTGAAGGCCAGCTCCCTCAGTACATAGTTGCCCCTCCACATTTGCTAGGGTTAGGACCCCTGCAAAAGTGGAAAAACTGAAAATATCAAAATGTGTGCATGTGTGTATCTGTGGGAAGGGGCAGACACATGGTGGGGAGAACAGACAACCAGGGTCCAAAGCAGATCAGGAAAAGAAGAAGGAAAGGAGGTGAGATGGTACGTTAGCCCTATACTTTATCTGTCTTTTCCATTTCCTTGCTTGGGGACATTGTGAAAGGATTTGTGGTGCTGAGAAATCAGGCTGCTATCCATCCTTCACTGGCCAGGCAGTGGCTGGTGGGGGAGAAGGGGAAGGACCAGCAAGGTTTGTAAAGGGCTGTATGGCCTGATTGGAGCCACCAAGTGGAAAGGTTCCCCTGGAAAAGAAGGGGCGGGCAGGCAGGGACTGGAGAAACTCACAAATAATCAAATCTGTGAAAGTAAAACCTGAAAATGTGGAAGCCCGACTGTATTTCTGGGAAGAGAATAAAGTATAAAAGAAATTACATGGATGTCTCCAGAGTGTTACAGCTAGTACTAGGCCTTCAGATCGTAGGACACAGCCCCAAAATTCAGCCCTGTCCCAAATAACCAGCAAGAGATCATTAGGTGGTGAGCAGTAAGCAACACTCACATCAACTCCTCAGCATGCTGCTTGCTACAGCATTATCTTCCATCTTTTTTGTATTTTGTAGTGATAGGGGCAGCTAACTATGCATGTACAACAGATACTCAATTTATTTGTTTTACTTAAAAATACATACTTTTTATGCAACAAAACATTTATGCCAAAATAAATGTATTTAGCATCACAGCAGTATAAGCAAACTCCATTTTATTCTGGAAGTAACAAAGGTGTTATTACTGGAGTTTAAAATACAGATGGGCCCTTTTTCTTTCCTTTTTTAAAATCAAGGTTTACAAGCAGTGGCTCATTGGTTGGTTTGATTTTTGCTTCAACATTTCAGGGATGTAGAAATACTTGTAAGGCAGATTCTACTAATGTCAGTAGGATCTGAGTCTCAGGCCATTTCCACACAATGTCACTACAGTAGGACCCCCATATCTGCAGGGGATTGTTTCCAGGCCCCACCACGGATACTGAAATCCGTGGATAGTAGCAAATGCCCTGCCACCCACTGGGCCCAATCACGATCGGGCCCCAGGTAGGCAGCAAGAGGTGGGGATGAGCGTGATCCAGCGCGCCCCGCTCTTTTTCCACTCACTGCTGCCGGGACTAGGCCAAGGTCGGCCTGATCTCACTGGCAGCGGACGGAAAAAGAGCGAGGAGAGCCAGAACGGGCCCAGACCCCATGGCAGGAGGGGGGACGAGTGCAATCTGGTGCCTCCTGCTCTTTTTCCGCTAGCCACTGCCGGGATCGGGCCCAGGCCGGTCTGATCCTGCCAGCGGCAGATGGAAAAAGAGCGAGGAGAGCCAGAACAGGCCCAGGCCCCATGGCAGGAGGTGAAGATGAGCACAATCCGGCATACCCCACTCTTTTTTTCACTCGCATGGAAAAAGAGCGAGGAGAGCCAGATTGGGCCTGGGCACCACGGCAGGAAGTTGGGAGGAGTGTGATCTGGTGCTCCCCGCTCTTTTTCCACTTGCTGCCTCTGGGATTGGGCCAGGGCTGTTGCCAGGGCTGTTGCTGGCGGGCCGAAAGCCATCTCCTGCCACTGGCCTGGGCCAATCCCAGTGCGGCCGGGAGCCAACCACGGATAACTGAATCCGTGGATAATGAATCCATGGATACGGGGGTCCTTCTGTATACCATCATAGCAGTAGGTTGTGTCTGGGTCAAGAGCCATGCTACCGCATGAGGTCATTGCTATCCAGCTGTTATCCTGTTCCCAAGTTTTGCAAAACTGCCGCATTCTATTTCCAGAAAAAATCTGTTAAGAGCCTCAATTAGTGCTTCAATCCTGTTAGTTGGCTCAGTGTGGTATCGTTATAACGCTTGATAGCACTTCCAGTCATTGTGAATCCAGCAGTGGGTGGGCTGTGGGTGTACTTGTCCCTCCCTCAGTGACTCCCATCGGTAGTAACTTTGAAATCTATCACCTCTCTATGTCTATTTGAAAGTTCTAATTTGAGTTAAAACTTTTTATTTTTTTTAAATACCTTTTTAGGCATTATAGTGTGAAAGCGCAATAGTGTACTGCTGTGTTTACTACAGCTTCCAAAGAAAAACAACCCTCCCAGATGAATTAGAAGTGGTGGGATGGGGTGAAGGGGGAGACAGAGAGTGGCCAAGGATGCTGTGGTGCAGAAGGAACACCGGTGGCAATACCACTACTCATCCACAAGACAGAAGGGTGCAGAAAACAGTGTTCCTAACCTGACGGCATTGTGCAAATGGCAATGCTGGATTGTAACGGTATATCACGCAAATGGCTTCTAGCGTGGAAATGGCCTTAGTGTGTACAAGACAAAAAAAAAAACTAGAAGATGTGAAATGTGTAATAGCATTTGCATAACTTTATTTTTTTTAAAAAATCCACACAGCTATGGAAGAGCAATATATGACAAGGCTATGACACAGAAAGGAACGGTTAAATCTTTTCGCCCTGTGCTGTTTTCTGCAAATCACCACCCACTAGGCAGACAAAATTCTAAGGGTGCCCCTAACAGCCTTTCTTCTAGAGCCAATAGCAATTTTGCAGACAAGTGTTATTTTTGTCAGGAAAATAGATAGGGAGAGGATTAAATTCCTTCATTCTTTGCCACTACAATAACCCCAACTGTACCTCGATACATGTTTCCCTCCCAAATTAAAGATGCTCAAATGGAAGGTAGAGGAGTGGTGAGGATATTGATGGGTTGAGAAAGGGTTTAAAATCTGGCTGAGGCATAGTGGCAGCAAGGTGGGAAAAGGACCTGACAGGCTGGCACGGTTGGCAAGACAGGAAGCAGAGGATTGAGGGCAAGGAGGATGAACTAGTCAGTCAGAACCTACACACTCTTAAACAATCAAATCCATGAAAGAGAAACTTGAGAATGCAGAGAGTGGTCTGTATTCTTTTGGCTACAAACGAGGAACTGTTCCAGCTTCGGAGCCACACTGCCATTCTCACCACTTCCCAGAAGCCAGATGACATCAGACAGTAAGCACCCCTTCCAAAGCACTTCTCCTACCTCAAAGGCCCACCTCCCACTCAATTTCATTGTGGTCAACTGCTCCATGCCTTTCTGTGCACAGAGAAAGGATTCCTCAGTACAAGGGAGGAAAAGTTGCTTTCTTCTAGTGTTGAGTGAGAAAACCCTGCTCCTATTTCTAAATATCATTGGAAATTATATTTGTTGTTCCCAACACTAAAGAAAGGCTGAATTTCCCTAGTTGTAAGAAAGCATGTAGGTCTGGGAAGGATCTCCTCTGAGCAAGATACAATCTGCAAGCCACAAGCTTCCCATTCCTTCCTCAGGCCTTTATTTGCAGAACTATTTCCATTTTCATAAGTTATATTTTGTCCAGCCAGATCTGTACTTAAATATGCTTTATAAACAATCATTTATATTGTTAAAAGTGCTTACCTTACAACCCCTTGCCTTCACAGGAAGCGTAAAAAGTAAGCAGGAATATTAAAATATGAACATTGTATATAATAAATCTAGGGTAAAGAAAATTGAAATTAATTTCATGGACAAAGTCTTTGCCTCTAGCCTTTAATCATTATATAACAGTGAAACATTTTAATCAGCAGATATTTAATATCCTAATTCAATAAGATTCAGAGACAAATTTTCAAGTGAATTATTTACATACTTTAAATATGAATGAAAGTAAGAGAAAGCATATTTCATTTTGAGTAGGATCTATGCCAGCTTCTTAACTGGGTACAAAATATATGTATAACATTTGCAGAACATTGATGCATAAAATTCAGCGTGCATCCATGTAATTACTTAAAAGCAGGGGCCTATTTGCCATTTCTGAGTGATATATTTGATTTTTTAAAAATTGCATATTTAAAAGACTATTCATTTAGTATTTGTGTATTCAAACCAGAGTTCAAAATATAAACTGAGAACCAGTCCATACTTAAAAACTTTTAAAACAGCAGAACTGTTCATGCAACATAAGACACAAAGACACAGAGACTCCACAAATCAGCTTTTAAAAGATATAAAATAAAATATTTGTTGTTGTTGTATGCATGCCTTCAGGTCACTTCCTACTTATGGCAACCCCAAGTCTATAACTATCACAGGGTTTTCTGGGCAAGAAGGGGTTGATCTTTGTCTTCCTCAGAAGCGAGAGACTATGGCTTGCCCAGGGTCACCCAATGGGTTTCCATGGCTGAGTGAGGATTCAAACCCTGGTCTCCAGAGTCATAGTCCATCACTCAAACCAGCAGAATATTTTATCTTCAAACTCCAATCTTCAAAACAGAAATTTATTTAGTTCTCATAGGAACAACTGATTAAATGTTTTGACCTTGACCTTAGTTGTTCTCTAGTTGTCTCTGCTATTCATTTTGCCCACATCATCCAGCTTCTCTTCTTTTCTGCATTCTTGCTCTAGCCTCTTGTAGATGGATGAGCACTTCTGCATATGAACTAACTATCCCTTATTCCAGTATTTGCTGAATATCCTAAATATCATTTCAGTCTCGCTATGGAATCTTTCTCAAAACTCCATCTTTTCTGTGCTCCTAATTCTGTTGGGGCCCAAACATTCAAAACTCAGCTCGCTTGGTTTCCTGCATTCATTTCTATTATACATGCACAATATTACAGTGCAGGAAATAAGTGCCTCAGGCCTTGTACATATGTCCAGAGTTTCAGTTCCATCAACTTTGGTAGCACTTATCTCTTGAGACAAGGTGAGCTATCATTTGGGTGCTGTCACTCCAAAAATACATGGCTATTTATATGGCACTGGCAACTGCAATCAATGGTGCCAGTGGAAGTCCAGAGTCACTCTCAAAATAATGTACAGGAGGTCTCCCACATGCAACAGACTGTGTAAAACATACCACCAATGAGAAAACCAATGAGACCATTAAGTCCAGAATCTAAAATTGCCTGACAGCACTACTAATCCTAGTGCATGGCAGCATGTGTGCCATTCATGTAAGGATGGAATACTAACACTTGCTGTGAAGGTCTACTCTGTGATGGCACAAAGGAGACATCTGAAAATTGTAAGCTTGTCCTCAACATGACCCAGAAAAGGCAAGATCATGTGGCCAGTGTTTCTGAAAAGAGACTGCCCTCCTATTCCACATCAATTCTGTTGTTAAGCAGAAAGCACAAAACGAGAAGCAGAAGGGTAGAGGATACAGTACCTAGCCTTCCAAGAGGCAATCATGTGAAATACTGTGTCATTCTTTGTCATTCTCCACTAGCAACTGTGACCATCCTGCCAAAGGCTGTCTCCACTGAAACAACAGTGGCACATTTACAATGCTTTGTGTTTTGACTCTGGTGGCATTTCTACATATTTAGTGGGAAAAACAAAATGTTGGCATGGCTGTTGCTCTGGTGAAGTATGCTGTAATCTGTCTTGGCCTCAGTATGTTTGCCAAATCATAAATTGTAGCGATATATGCCTTATTTCAACAAGCTATAGTGGGTCTGGAAGACTTTTTGCCTAGAGATGGAGTGTAAAAGTAAACAAAACATGAATGAACATTTGGCTATTTTGATATACATCTTAAGTTTTCTGTTTATATCTCATGTATGTTATAATCTCTCAGAAGAGTAGGAGGGATGAGTGCAAAAGTAGGACAACCTCAGCACTTGAGATCTATGGAATACCTTGTTGATTTGGGGGATGGAAGACAGGTACAGAATATGTATGGCTGTATAACTATGGTAAAAATGGTCACCTCCTTCTGGAGAGATAATAAAGGGATAAATAATAATGTCACCCATGGACAGACACTCTAGAGCAAGGGTGGGGTCAGTATGGCCCACAAGCCTCCTTCAGCCCATAGCAATTAAGAAACAATGCTGCCAAAATTCATTGACACAATTTTGTAGAAGTGTAGTTTGTTGCTGAAAATCACAACAAACCATCATTAAGTATTGCAGCTACCCTCCCTCTTCTTCTTGAACAGTGGCAATACGTTGTTACACTTTTTCATACCTTCTCATCAAAAGAAGAGAGAAGGTTGAGAAAAGTAGCAATAGTGAAAGCAGAAGCAGCAATTCACTTTCTTAGATTATTTACTTCCCAGAAGCTTCACCTTCTCTGCAGGTGCAAGGGGATGGCTGCTCACTCGCTCAGGGGAAGGTCAGAAATAATTTTAATATTAAAAAAATACAGAAAAAAATTATAAGGGGTGAAATGGCCTCTAATGTCCCACAGGGTACCAATTTCTGGCAGTTGTCCACCCCTGCTCAAGAGGGACTGGCTCTAGAAGTCCTGTTGACCTGTAAAACCTATCCTTAAACAGCAGTATATATCCAGAAACCCTTGCCATTCTATGACATATGAACAAATGTACAAGTGCACAAATCAGCAATCCAAGTATGAGGTGTCCATGTTGAACATTATATGTGAATAATGTTTCCAGTTCATGTCAACAGTTTGTGTACTTATTTGTGTTGAATGTAATGTGGGAATACCCACTTTTAGAGAGAGATTTGGATATTGGAGAAGGTCTGAACCTCTGCAAAGGAACAGTTGAATTCTTTGGTGTAAGCTTCCCTAACATTCTGCAGGACCCAAGTGTCCAAGTCAGATAACTGCCAGGGCAGGGAGCTGCAGTCTCCCTTCCATGTAGCAACAGAATTGCTGGAACTCCAGACTACTGGGCTGGATGGGACAGTAAGAGAAAGCTGACTGTCCCCTCGAAGTGAACTTAGTGCTAGACTAGGAGTGGTGAAATGCAGGGCTGAAGGACCTAAGATCACTTCCTCTAGCAAAAACTCAGGTGGGTATATTTGCTTTGTCCTTTATCTTCTTTTTTCAGAATACAAGGCATATCTTCTTCCTATATCTGGTTTCAACAAGGATGTCTTTTAGAATGTCTAGGCAAAAAAGAGTGACATCTTAAATGTGACAGCAGCAAGTTTAGCTCTAGAGTCTAAAGTATTACTACTCCAGTGCCTGAGCCATATGGAGCATCTTGAAAAGTTTGTAACCTCAGTGGCTCTTGGAGAGAAAGATGAAATATCCCCATTAGTGCTTACCACAAAGGCTGCAGAACAGAAAATCTTCAGCAATTTATGAAACTGCAGTTGTTTAGACAACGCTCTGTCTGGAACATGGTAGCTGAAGAAGCTCTGATGGAGATAGCAGAGGCTTCATGGAACACTTTTAGTGCTAGATCTAACACACACACATCCTAGTCCATTAAGGAGGTATTCCTTTTCTTGGAGGCTAGGCTGCCTGACAACAGAGCAGCAACTGGGGTATTAACTATGGGGACCTTAAGATCTGTGCACACATATTTGGGCTATATTAAGACAGAAACAGGGATTCAGCTGGTGCTGGATGGACATATACACCCCCTGAAATGAAAGGTTTGAAGACTGAATGTATTTCTGGACACCAGCCTGACCCTTAACACTCAGGTTTTAGCAGTGGCCAGGACTGCTTGTACAGGTATAATTAGTACACCTACCACCTCCATTCCTGAAAATAACAAGTCAGATTACGGTGACACATGTCTTGATTAAATTCCATTTGAATTACTGTAAAAAATTCTAAATGGGGTTGACTTTTGAAACTTCAGCAGCTCCAAAATACTGCTGCCAACCTGTTGACCAGAGGTGATGACTGGGAGGACATCACTCCCTTGTTGCAACAGCTTCACTAGCTATTGGTCCATTTCCAGGCAGTATTCAAATTACTGGCTATACTACATAATGGCGTATACAGCTTGGGTTCAAATTATGTGAAAGACCATATCTCCTGGCCCTGTTTTAACAAATTTATGGGTTAACAGTCAGGAAATCATCACTATTAAACAATTTGTCGTTAAAGGAGTCCTTGATGGATCAGAATCTGACCATTTACCTTCTTCTTCCTCTACATCAGAAAGATCATCTTGATCTGTGGGCACCACAAATACTTGGAAAAAATGGCTTCTGGTTCATGGGAAACCTGATATGATTTGTCAGAATTATCACATACACCAGGGATTGGCATAGTGTAATCTGTGGGCCTCACACAGCCTTTGGACTCCATTATGTGGTGTCCGCTCCTAGGCCTGGCAGGCAGCCTAGAGCCGGTTAACAAGTCTCTCGCAAATAAGGCAATAAATCAAAGAGCTTTCCAGGCGAACGGCAAATGAATAGATAAGGCAGCAGTAAAATAAAGAGCTTCTGGCAGCAAGGAGACTCCCTGGCTGTTACGTCACAGCCGGGTTCTCAGTGAACAGTCTGAGTTAGCTCAAGCAAGAGAAGTTACAGGCCGGTCCGAGATCCAAAGGAGGCGATGTTCCAGCGGGTCGGGCAGCGTTCCAGGAGGCAAGGCAGGGATTCAAGATACCCAACACGTAACTCCCCCAAACGGGAAAGTTGTGAGCCAACAACGACCTAAGGCTGAGTGAGTGCTTTTATAGGCAGATCACTCCTCCAGGTGCTCTCTCGGCTGGACCCTGATTGCCTGGTGTTTTCTATTTAAACGCTCTGACCTCCTGAGAGCACTCTTTCGCTCCCGATACTGCTGGTAAGTAGGTACCTGCTCTTGAATCTCACTATCTGACTCTTCTGGCTTGGCTGGGTCTGAGGCAACCCCTGGCTCTGTTGCTGGGGCTACTGGGGCCAAGGGCTCTGTGTCTGGGGCAGCCTCTGGGACGGGCTGTGTTGGTGCAGCAGGCTCCAGAGCCTCTGGTTCAGACTCAGAGCTTGTGTCCTGGAGTTCCAGGGTCCTGACATGTGGCACCTAAACCCCTAATGCCCCCCAACCTATGCCCCAAATGTTGTGGTATGATTTTGGGGCAGAAAGCCCCCCAACCACCCAGAATATTCCAAGGTCCTCTAACAACCCAGAACGCTGTAGTATTCCCAAATATCTGTTTTCTTCTGTAGTCCCTCTCAAAATGGCGACAGAAAGTAAAACAGCATCAGTTCCTTTCACCACTTTGAGAGGAACTGTAGAAGTATTTGGGATTCCTGTGCAAGTGTGTGGCTGCTTGGGAGGTCTTGGGGGGAAAAACTGGCCCCTAGCCCTTGCTCAGTTGTACATCCCTGATATACAGGCTGGACTGCTCAGGAGAGCCTGGAGACAATCTGCTTAAACATATGTTTGACTTTGAATTCCACAGCAGGATTCTTATCTCTGCAAACTGACAGAGTAGGCCAAGTGGAAGAATTTGTGTCATCAAAGATCTGTACCTTCTTTTGCGGTGGTTTGGATGGTCTTGGTTCCCAAAAACGGTTTTCCTCTAGGAGCTGATGTACCTCTTCACTACCTTATCTAACTTCTGCAAGAAAAGAACTTCATAAAGAAGAGTTGGGTTGCTAGGTCAGGATTTTCTTAGGCCCTGAGATTTCAGGTCCAAAACCAGAGACCTAGGGACAATCCCTGAGACCTAAGGACAACTGTCAGGGTTGGTTGACGATGTTAGTAAGCATTATATCTTAAGCATCAACCACAGTTTCTCAGAGTATATCATTCAAATCAAAACACCAGGCCAAACAAATAAGAAAAATATAGTCAAAATCACTGTTCAAGGCAGTACTTTCACCCTGAGATTCCTCTTTCCTTAACTAGAGGACTGAAGGCAAGGGTCCAGAGCCTAAAATCCAGGAACCCTAGTTTGGTCTTTGTGTAGGATAGCTCGTGTGGATACAAAAATGGATGCAAAATACTGTTGGATATTTGTGTGGGAAATTTCATGCCACGTGGAAAAATGGCTGCTGGGATCGCTCCCCCTTTGGCCATTTCCTCTTTCTAAACTACTGTGTTGATCTACATCCTCTCCCATGCTCTCCAAGGCTACATCCAAGGAGTTGAGGTGACCAACAGAACCATGGGGGGCAGCCTCTTGGGTCCGTTATCTGGGTTACTGTTATAGATTCAGCAGAAGCGTCATTTGCAGTGGTAGTGTTCTCAGTCACTTTGTATCTCTGATGGCTTAAGGAGACATGCCATTGATCCTGCTATTTAATAATTCTAATATACAAATTCTTTTCCATAGATTTGTCAGATGCCACAGAACTAAAAAAAAAATCTGTAAAGATAGAAGAATATTTTTTAAAAAAACAGTGAGTGGAGCAGGGGAAGTAAAAAGTTAAAAATTTGCCAATTTCATTGTGAGAAGCAGCAAAATAAGGAGAAATAGTAAGAAGAGGCAAACCACTGGAAAAGTAATATCAAATGCCATTATTTCCAGAGCAGTTAGACAACAGCTCCTAGATAAAGAAGTTTTTAGGGCCAAGGCAAAGAACTAAGTCTTGAGGATGGTCTTTCTTCATAAACATTGGTCATATGGTCTTGCCCCTCCTGGGCAGGGATGAGGACACAGCCTACTTTTCTGGATGCTCCTGGAGCACCATCCTTGGCATCTCTAGCTAAAGACTGACATTAGTAGTTCATACAAAATTAAATGGATCTGTAATCAAGGACAATTGTTCAAAAATAAAAAATAAGTTCTCAACCCATTTGGTACATACTGTACTTTGAAGATCTGTCATTTCACTGGTATGGATTGTCCATCAGTTCAGATCACAATTACTCTACACCATAATTGTGCTCGTAGTTGCTCTGAACAAGTTGTCACCTGATAGCCAATCATCTGGTGACAAATGCATCTTTTTATCCCCTTCATTATGATATACTATAGAATTGCACATTTCCTCCCCAAAGTCTGAAGTTACCTTTCATCAACTGTAGGTTCTTTTTGCTGCAGATGAGGCTTGACTCCAAACATAGGTCTGATGTTGGTTGATAAGGCTTTGATGGTGTAATTAATTTCATTTTCTCTTGTGACATCACTGTCATATCCTAGTAAAATATTTATAACCACAAGAGCTATTGGAACTAAGAAACTAGTGAATTGTGATTTTTTAATGTTATTTTATTTATATAAGTGTTCTTCTTCCAAAACAGCAGAAACAACAAGACAATGAGTCGGATTCAGTGGAAACCTTTAAAAAATGGAAAGAACCCTTCTGTTCATAAAAGAAACCCTTCGGTTAACAGAAGAGATTGCAATCCAGCTGAGACAGGAGTTTAAAGTAATTTGCTCTCCTTCCATAGCCTCTTTTATTTCCTCCCCATGTTTCATAGGGTTTCCCAACCCTCCAGAGTAGATTATCAAGGGGCATAAGGAGGTATAGTGGAAAAAACAAAAACCATTTGCACATTTCAGTGAATGAAAACAGTTACTGAGTTCTCCCCACAGATCTCTGCTTCAAAGCCCTAATGAAAATACACATCACTAGAATTATCATTTAGCTATTATTTTACAAACAGATTTTTAAAAACTAAACTGGTAAATTTTGATGTGGGGAAGAAAAGTTGTCCAACAAAAGATATAGACTATGGAAATTGTACTTTAAAATGCTTATAAAACTGCAGATTTTACAGGAAATAAATCATTGCTTTTTACATATGGTTCCTCTTAAAATGGTTACTTACCTCCATCTTCTTCAGAATCAAGATCAGATTCTTCACTATCACACTGTCTGCTTTCTCGGTGGCCCTCCATCTCATGAGTCCACAGCATTAAAGATGTGTCTCCACCTCCAACACTGACTAATAAACTGTCATCATGAGTCCAACGAACATTTGTTACATGTGTACTATGAGCCACATACCTCTTAAACTTCCCATATTTTCCCTAAGTACAAAATATACAAAGAATAAATGTTTTACTCAGAACAAAATAAATGTAAGTGTCCAAGAAAAAGAGCATTATTATGAGGTTAAGGCTTTTTTAAGTCTTTGAGATCTCTGTTTGTGAAATCAAAGCAGTGCTGGAAAATACATTATGGCATTTACTGCTGGATAATATATAACATATCACCTGCCTTGCCCCCAATTCTTCCTAGTTATGATGGAGATGTACTTGAAGAAATACATCTTTTCTGTCTGCTATCCTTCCATGGCCCTGCCCCCACAGGAATGTGGAGAGCAGTAGGATGTCAAATGTCCTTTACTAGCCAGAGTTAAACAACCCATAATATGACTGCATCTTACTCATGCTTACATCCCATCCACTGACTGGGACAAATAATATCCCTGGCTTTTTAAAGGTTTTAAAAAATCTTGATTCATAAATTCTAGAGCAGTTCTTGATGCAAAATGATGTTTAGAGCAGAGGGACCAACACCATCTCAGTGTCACATGACTGGCTGAATTATAGGTGGAAAAGCTACAGCTCAGGACCTGAGCGTACCTTTGTCCCCTGGATCCCCAGAAGGCCATACTCACAATTTTTGCTGTTATACCCTCTGGAAAAAAAGGTTTCTGAGAACAAAACACATCTAGCTATTTTAAGGCTAAAAAATCTTTTTCCATGGAAGCAGTGTGAGGAGGTTCTGCAAATGGCCTTGTGGGCCTAGATAGACAAATGACCTGATGTGCATGTATCAATGGATACTTCTTTAAAAAGTTGGTACTATGAATGTAGATGAAGAGGGGAGTCTGAAAAAGAATGTGAAGCATTTATACCAATCACATTCATCTATACTTCACCTTCTTAGAGTGATTTACAATACAGTTTCTCATTTGAATCTCACAACAACCCTGTGAAATGTGTAAGACAGAAAGAAAATAAGTCATGCATGGGAACTGGCTGTGTACAGATCTGAATTCATGTCAAGAGCTAGGAAACCTTTCCTCTTCCAAATGTCTGGGGCAACAACTCCCATAATTATTCTCCATTAACCATTCTAGGTGGGCTGATGGAAGTGGAAATCCAACAGTCTGGAAGGCCAAAGGTTCCCTGCCCCTGTTCTGGTCCAACATGCTATCAACTACTCCACATTAGCATTTCTCAAAGAGATGATAAAAGATACAGAAACCAAGATTTTCTTTAAAAAAAGATCCAAAAATGGATAAAAAGATCCATAAATATTAAGTGTATTGCTGCTAGTTATTAATTTACTCTAATCGTATAGTTTTATAATATTCTGACAAAATCGATATCCTCAGTCTGAAAGAGCCACTGTTTAAAAAAAAACAAAATCAGTAACATTGTGAAAACTAAGAGCTGATTTACATATGGACATACATCACTTGAAAACATACACACATAATACAGTAAGAAATTGGTACTACATACTACAAACTTAAGTTTGTAACAAATACGATAATGCACAATGTAATATTTGCAGACAAGTCTACAAATTAGCTCCCCTGCAAGGTAAAGTGTTTGAGAAAACATGAGCTTGGGGTGGCAAGCTTACTCATATACACAGATTATCTCTAGATTTTTCAGTCATCAGAGAATGACAATATGAGTACTTTTAATAATTGTGTTAAGTAAATATAAAAACAGCATGACTTTGTTATCTAACACTTGTAAGAGTCCCAGTGCAATCACTGCATATCTACTTACTTTGGCAGGGTATCGGAAAAGCTTTACAAATCCAAAATCATCTCCTGTTGCCAAGACTGTACTATCACTGGTTAGGCACGAAGCAGTTACATCTGTGACTTCACCAATTATTGGCCAGATTCCTTCACAGCAGGAGCCTAGAACACTTGTCCAGGATGCCCAAGAAATCTTTTCTGCCTACAAAGATAGCCTGTTTGAGACAGGATACTTATCCATAGTTATACATTAGATCTCATTATAAACACTATAATCCCAGAGCCACATACATCACCCACTGAAATATTTTGAGGTTTCCTATTACAACTAAGACTAATGGGAATGTTCCACTAGTTGTTGCCCGGAATGCGCTCCTTCCCCACCCATGCCTGCAGGAAAGTGAGGCCAGAAAGTTTCCTATCCCACCAGAGCCAGGTTTGGGGATACAGAGACCCTTTTTGCACGGCATTTGCCATGCGAAAGGGCGCCTGGAGCGTCGCATGATTGTGAGGAGTGATCTGCACAACGCACTCACAATCGCACAACGCTCCAGGGGCTGGCAGGCGCAGATTGTGAACATTTTCATTTTCAGCTGGAAGCCGAAAATGGTGCGCAATCGCGCATTGCTCCTGGGCCCCGCGCACACTTACCTGGCATGCGGAGCCTCCGGAGCCGTGCTGGTCACGCTTCCTATCCCAGCGCAGGCTGGGAAACTCCCAGGCTGCACTGAGGAAGGAAGAGGCGGGGCTCTCGCGCAGGCAGACAGCTCGTGCGGAGCTGAAGCAGCAGGGACGCGAGAGCCTCTCGCTGGAGGCTGCTTGCGTGATCCCCACACCCCAGTGCCAGAAAAAGGTAAGGTGCGGAAAGGGCCAGAGAACACTGTAATAGGAACAGTGTATTGTCTCCCCCATTCTGCTGAACTCCACCATTCTGCTGGTGAAAGTTCAATCTGATGCTGTCATCCATTGTGGATACTATGAGTACAACTGAGAATTTGTTGTTGTTAGCTATGTAAAAATTCATAGCCAATAGTGAGACTGCTTTATAGTCCTGAGGTAAACAGGACTATTGCAAGGACAAAAAACCTGAAGTACTTATAGTACAGTCCTATGCATGCTTTCTCAGAAGTAAGCCCCGCTTGTTCACAGATGTATTTTAAAAATATCACATTTTGCTGTGAGGTAAGTAGTGTATAGTACCTTTTTTTCTGTAGTGTCATTACTCACAAAAAAGTCTTCAGAATTATGCAAAATATGAAAAGCAAATATAAAGATTGATGCACTGCTGAACAGCTAAGTGGTAACTTATCTCCGTACCTCCATACTGGGAATGATCTGCTTCTTCCCTCGAGGAGCTTCGAAAAATAACTGTTCCTTAGCACCGGTGTTAAGTTGTAAAAGCTTGCCTGGAAAAACAATTTTTTTTCAGGAACATATTCATAATTGATTTATTAATTTTGGCTTTGTGATTAATAATTTGTATTTCTTCCAATGAAGACAGCACATATGCAACACAGTAATCTCTATAATATTCCATTCCAAACGCAACACACTTGCACATGGGAATTTTAGGGACAATTCTGATAAGAGAGAGAAAAATTACAATTTACTTACTGCCTTAGAGGTCACATAATCAGCTATTCCACACAGGAACATTTTTAAAAGCCTTATTCTCAACTTCAAACAGCAGAAAGTGAAGAAAATCTTTTACTGTAGCTAATACCAGCCTAACGGTACTATAAAACTGAACAAAATAGCTTTCGCCTATCTATTTATAGAAGATAAGGAAAAACAAGTATATAAGAGGAATCCTCTCACAGTCTTAAGCCAGAGTTTGGTACACGGTTGATATAGCTTGGCCTAAAAATCCAAATCTTTATGCCAATACACGGAAACTTAAGTGCCCTAAACATATAGGTGTGTGTTAACAAAGCAGAAAATGCAGACTTCCTGAAGAGTAGCCATGACACCCGAATGTCCTAAATTCCTTGGAAATAGCAATTGCTGGCACTGAAGGACAAGCTGAGTGACTACTTTCTCCTCCTCACATTTCTTTGACAGGAATGAAGCCAACATCAAGAAAATTTAAGGCACTTGAAAGTGGATTCATAATGCTTAGCACAGAATACATATCTGTTTAGTGGTGTTTTGAACAGCTGCTCTTGGCTCAATAACAAAATTGGCTCTAATTTCAATTTTTGAATTTGTGTAGTGCTGTTACATTTTGGAAAATTCTGCTACAATTTTACAAGACAAAATATTATCAGCCATTCCAGAACCAGTAAGAAAGGAAAACTAAATAGCTTTTAAGTCTCTCTAAGCATAAGTTTACCAAGGGCTGAATAAGGAGTGCAGATTTTAAACTATAATACCTCTAAACGATACTACTTTAGTTCTTAGAATATATCCTAATACTTATCTTCAATTTATGAAACTACAACAGATGGGGAAATGACTATTTTAAGGCTATTATGTCACTCACTTCAGCCATGCTGCTTGCTGAAAACTGGGTGGTCAATTTACTGTTTCATACACTTGAGCATATTGTCTTTTTTAAGGAATGAAATTGCCTGAAAACTTCTTTCAAGTTATAGTACTATCTGCTAAATACTACAAACAACTTCCTATACAACATTATTGAAGTGAATACTATTCAAGTTAGAAGGGCAAGAGAAAATGAAATATTAAAACACACTTAAAAATGTAACAATAAACCATAAGCCGGTATCAGCTTGATATCAAGTACTGCATTTCCTCCATGAGTTTCACTGGAGTTCATCCAGGAATAAAACTTAAACCTATTAAGTTCCTAGCATTTAAACAGCATGTGTCATATAGCTTGCAAAATAAACACCAGCAACCCTATTGACAGTTAGACATTAAATTAGCCCCAAGTACACAGTTGGCTCAGCTTTCTAATGATTACAATCAATGCTTATGAAACTGATGAAGGGAAACTAGGTTGCTAGATGGGAACAGAATATTATTCACAAAACCATGCACAATTACTGTGGCTCTGAAATATCCATAAATGACAAACTAGTGCTCTGAAATATAAAGCCTGTTACTGTGCTTTCCAAGGCAAATAACCTGAAGACTGGAGACACATGACTTTAGACACACTATATGAAGACTGGCTATACTATTCTCCACTTCTATTTCACTAAAATTAGTTAAAGATGACATATGAATTATGCTTATTCATGTGTCTACCAAAGGTAATTTAGCTGCAAATGGAATGACATTCACTATACCTCGAACAAATAAGAAGGCACAAACACTGCCATTTGCAGACTACTCATTAAGGCACTGGTCTTTCTTCTTCATGCACCAAAGAACTTGTATTTGCTGATCATCATTCTTCCTATGACTACTTATACTTGGATTAGAAAACAATTACCCTTCTGATATCTCGTCTAGAAAAATATGGGCTTCCATAATTCCCAAGAAAAGAGATAGTATTCTACAAATCTGTCCCAGTCTTCTAGCAAAACATGACAAAAATCCATAATTTTCACACAAATAGTCACTGGCAATTCACATTTTAATAATTATATGGGGGGCACTTCATATAAGACTAACTACCTTCAACACTGCAATCACAAGATTACCTACTAAGTACACTGCTGTCACTGAACACAGAATTAAAGTCTACATTGGTATGTCAGGTAAAGGAAAAGGTCCCACAGTAGCAGCTGCTAAAGAAATTAAAGACAGCCAATAAGGATTCATGCAAAATATTGCAAGTAATCTCTGCAAGACATGATTCACACAACCTCCTTCCAAGCATGTTGCAGATATATAATCTTATTTAAAAAAAAACTCTTGAAAAATATTATTTAGAATTACTGTCTTCTATAAGGAATAAAGATCTTTTGGTGCTGCTAATCACAAATATTTAGCTATCAGAAGTCCATTAAAAGTAACACATCCTAGAGAGTGTGATAGTTTTGATCTTTTGACTTGCAAAATTTGTACAGAAAGATTACTGCTTGCAGACCCAGCACAAGGACAACGCCACCAATGAAACTAGTAGCGTCAAAGGTGGATGTGTGAGAAGATGGTTTTGAAGTTGGCTTGGGAGATGCTGAACCTGGTGTAGGTTGAATAGTTGTAGCAGGAGATGTAGCTGCTGTGGTATTAGATGTGGGGCTTACTGGATGACCTGTTGTGTTACCTGGTGTAGATGAAATAGTTGCAGCAGAGGCTGTAGTTACTGTAGCATTAGATGTGGGACTTATTGGATGTCCCGTTGTATTACCTGTGTGAGGTGTGCTGGTTGTGGTCGGTGGACTGACTGTGGTACCATTGGTATAGACATCTGTACATGTTTCTTTTTCAGAAGTAATAATAGCACACTGATCGTGATCTTCTGCTGAATTTGTGCAGAAGAATATAGTTTCATTACACTGATGCCACGAACATGGATCATTACTGTTAATGCAGGAACTGCAGTTGGTATGTTTTTTACAGGGATCGTCCCCGTTGGCGCCCGTTGCCAAGGACAAGGTGAGGCAAGAGGTGAGGACCACCAGAAGCAGCGCCCAGCCCAGCAGAGCCCAGCAGCGCCTGCTCCAGCAGCTCATGACAGCGAGCAGACCAGAGCTGCTCCGCCTCATGAGGAAAAGAAATGAAACCTGAGCGCTTCCAAAACCAAATAATTTTTAAAAATCTTATTTAATGCTTTTTTTTGGCCATACAAAACATTATTTCACTTACTATGAATACTTGGGAGATTATTTATTACCACTTTTGGGCAAAGACGCAGGAAACTCTATTTTTTTCTAGATTAATCACAAGCACAGTGTATACTTTCTTAGCTACAGAAGTGTTAACACTTTTGCAGTGGTTCTGTTTCTTACCTCTTATGTCCCAGTCCATGTGTGTAATATAACTGGAGGCTCCCTTGCAGATTCCAACCCGTTTGCTGCTCATCACATTGTAGATATCTACAAAACTATCATATGATGCTACAGCTAAGTATTTTCCGGCACCTTAAAAAAAATTGTAAAAAAGAAGGATTTTGCATATTTTATGGGTAAGTAACTCAATTTTCTGATTTTGCTAATATTTTCTACCAATTTTGTTTTTGTCATAGGTAAAGTCTGGAGTTTTTTATAACACTACACAAGTCTAGATTTATTTGTGACATTGGATTCTTTACAACTGTATATAGGTTCTCTGACTTTTTACAGGATTTGCCCTACTGATTTCCTATAAACAGACATGAAAATTAATGGTGAGCATTTGTGTGCATTAATACAGAATGGGACAAATTCATATTAATTAAGAAGATGGGAGAGAGACAATAAAAAGGACAGAAAGCACTTTATATAGAAAATGACCAGAAATTAGTACTCAGAGATTAAAAGCAAACTGAGATAGAACCACAGAGTTGGAAGAGACCACAAGGGCCATCCAGTCCAACCCCCTGCCATGCAAGAATCCACATCAAAGCACTCCCAACAGATGGCCATCCAGCCTATGCTTAAAAACTTCCAAAGAAGGAGACTCCACCACACTCCGAGGCAGCAGATTCCACTGCTGGACAGCTCTGACCATCAGGAAGTTCTTCCTGACATTTAAGTGGAATCTCTTTTCCTGCAGTTTGAATCTATTCCACCTTGTCCTAGTCTCTGCAGCAGCGGAAAACAAGCCCGCTCTCTCCTCAACATGACATCCCTTCAAATATTTAAACATGGTTATCATGTCCCCTCTTAACCTTCTCTTCTGTAGACTAAACATACCCAGCTCCTCATATGGCACGGCTTCCAGACCCTTCAACATTTTGGTCGCCCTCCTCTGGACACACTCCAGCTTGTCAATATCGTTCTTGAAATGAGGTGCCCAAAACTGGACATAGTATTCCAGATGAGGTCTAACCAAAGCAGAATAGAATGGTGCCATTACTTTCCGTGATCTAGACACCATACTCCTATTGATGCAACCAAGAATCACGTTGGCTTTCTTGGCTGCCACATCACACTGCAGACTCATGTTCAGCTTGCGGTCCACCAAGACTCCTAGATCCCTTTCACATGTACTGTTGTCCAGCCAGCTGTCTCCCAGCCTATATTTGTGCATTTCACTTTTTTCTGCCTAGGTGTAGGACCTTACATTTCTGTTGAAATTCATTTTGTTAGCTTTGGCCCAGATTTCCAATTTGTTAGGGTAATTCTGAATTTTGGTTCTGTCCTCTGGTGTATTAGCTGCAAAGGCTGTTGTCTCATAACTAATGTCAGCCACATATGACAGTACTCTACCCAGTCTGTGTAATAATTTCTGCAATGCGCAAGCACTGATATCCTATGAGCCCAAGATTTCTTAAAACCAAAGTATCCCTTATCTGGCAAAAATTCAGATTACTATTACAGTTCTTATTGCTAATGCTGATGCTTCATATGCATTTTTAAAGGCTATCTTTGTCCTCTTTACAGACATGTCTCTTAAAGTCATGTCTCCTTCCCTAGGGGTAATCAAATTTGAAACTAGAGCAGAAATTGTAGCATTGACCAGTGGGATAGCTAACTGATCCATCAGTTCTTTCTCATACATATACACTTTCCTGCCATAGCTGGTGAACCTTCTATTGTTTACTGGATTTTCCCATTCAGAATCAAGCTTTCTGAATGTTTCTGGTAGAGGAATCTGAATGTCTTGCGTTGGCACTTCTTGCAGTATTGTTGCCAACTTGCTAGCTTTTCCCTGGTTCTTCTGTGTATCCTGACCAGAATTTCCAGTTCCATTTAAACTTAATGTCATCAGTACCTTTTAAAATAAGCCTCTGAAATGTTCTACCTCAAATAGCCTTCCTTTATTATTCTCCTTTCCTCTTTCCTCCTCAGAATCTGCTTCATTTTCACTGCCTAAATACTCCTCACCCTCTTCAGAATCAGAGTCCAATTCTGATAACAACATGTTATTAATAGGTAAAATTTTTCATAACCTGGCTCCCTACAACCACATGTTTAGTTTTACTCTTCCTCTTCCTCTTTACAGCTGTTGCTGTAAAGCTGTTTGTCTTTGTAAAGATGCATTTAGCTGAATATTATTAATTTTATTAGTATTAGAATTGAAATTAGAATTAGAATCAGAACCTGAATCAGTTGAACAATCCATGCCTCCACTGAATTCATTGAATTGCCAAAAAACTGCTTGACCTTTCAAGTTTCTAAAGTTGGACCGCACAAACACAGATTTACCCCATGGCTAAGACCCCAAAGAACAAAGTGTGGTCTTTGACACCTTTCTGGAGGCTGCCCAACCCTCCTAATCCACTCCCTCAATTCACAGGCTCATTACTCACCAGGAGAAAATCGTATTTCTGAAATAACTTCCTTCCTGTGATGAAAAGAAACAAGATCCTCCAGAGTGTCTGAATTTACTATTAAGAAACTTCCATCATTGAGACCTACTGCCAGTGCCTTTCCATCAGGAGAAAAACAGCAACATCTTCCTCCTAGCAAACAAATGAAACGTTTTAATTTGCACCAGATGGCTGAAGATTTTTCTGGTAGTTTTTATAAAGTTAAACTTTCAAGTTACATTTAGTTACATTTAAGTTACATTTTCATAGTTCTCAGATACAGGATTACAGTAATCCATATTAAAATATTACAGTCATAAAAATGGGTCATAATTATTATATCCATACCACAGATGAAGCACTAACAATGAAATGAGAAGAAGACAACCTAATTTTTTTTTTGAATGACAGGAGATTTACACTATAGACTTCCTGGCTCATAGATCACAGTTTACGTTAGAGATGTCTATTAATATCTAAAAGACTGTTCTTCTCTTCACTGCTGCTTTGAATCCCTTGCTTATAAACTTTCTGGTGACTGGCTTTTTTATCAAAACTATATTCCACTCCAGTTCTATGAGAGGCGTGCAATCCTTAGCAGTTTTTAATGATTCTGAATTTTAGAAATCTTTGGCTGAAGGCAAGAGGAGGTATTCCTTGGCCATACTGTCCTAAGGTTTCTCCACTTCACAAGAAGAGTCCATCTCATGTTTCATGAGGGACTGACACAACAAAGTGGAAGCTCTGCTGTAGACCAGTAGAGCAGGAATATAAACAAATACAATCCTTCTTCTGCAACATATTTTTAGCATTATCTGATCAAAGTATTTCTACTAAAATGAACTCTGATTCAAGTATTTTTGATCAGCTACTTGCTATATTCAGCACAAATAAAATAGCTGAATGTTTTCAAATTCGGCTCCTATTCACCTCTTTTCTATGGGAAAACCCTTCAATTTGCGTTCAGTTTAGAAAGAACAGGTTGCTTACCTGTAACTGTGGTTCTTCGAGTGGTCATCTGTGCCCTCACACACTGGGAGTTTTCGCGCATGCGCGGTGACGTTCGGAAGATTATAGAACTAAGCAGCTTGGCGGGAACCCCTCCCCCATGCCCGTACTGAGCATGCCCAGCCCGCCAAGCCAACGGTCTCTCCTCAGTTCTAGAGTCCGCCAGTGCAGGACCTGAAAGAGGGGACGGCTGGGCGGGTGTGTGTGAGGGCACAGATGACCACTCGAAGAACCACAGTTACAGGTAAGCAACCTGTTCTTCTTCTTCATGGTCTCTGTGCCTCACACACTGGGAGATTTTGTAGCTTACCATTGGACGGTGCATCAGGTCCTAGAGAACAGAAGACAACACCGCACGTCCAAAACGGGCATCTCTTCGGGACTGGCAGTCCAGTCTGTAGTGGCGCACGAAGGTCGAGGGTTGAGACCAGGTCGCCACACAGCACAGTTCTTGCAGGTCCACTCCTCGAAGGAGGGCTGCTGAAGAGGCTACGGCTCTGGTGGAATGAGCATGGAGCAAGGCTGGCGGAGGCTGCTTAGCCAGTTCATATGCCAGCAGAATGGTCTGGGCCACCCATTTGGAGAACCTCTGGGTGGACACCTTGTGGTCCTTTCGACGACCAGCATAGCAGACAAACAGATGGGGAGTCTGACGGAAGGGCGCAGTCCTATGTGTGTAGAAAGCCAAAGCCCGACAAGCATCGAGGGAGTGAACAGAGCGCTCCAGAGGCGTAGTCGGATCCAGATAAAAAGTAGGTAGAATAATGTCCTGGCTGAGGTGGAAGTGGGACACCACCTTGGGCAAGAAGGAGATGTCTGGCTGGAGGACTACTTTGTCTCTATGAAAGACGAGGAAGGGCTCATCCGATCGAAGTGCTGTCAGCTCACTCGCCCGCCTGGCTGAGGTGACAGCTACCAGGAAAGCAGTCTTGATGGTCAGGAGCCTGTCGTCAGCAGTCGCCATGGGCTCAAAGGGTGGTCGTGTCAGTTGTGACAGTACCAGAAGACAACGACCAAGGCGGTAGTGGCGGTGACACCGGTGGATAAAGGTGTTGCAGGCCCTTCATGAACTGCTTGAGGTTAGCATCCTTGAAGAGAGCTGCCGAGGAGGACCCTCGTGGCTGATAAGCCACGATAACGGCGACGTAGACCTTCAATGACGGGAAGGTGAGCCCTTGTTGCCGAAGGTGTAGCAGGAAATGGAGCACGGTAGGCAGAGCGACAGGCGATACCGGCTCTCGATGTGCTTCCACGAAGGCGATGAACTTCCACCACTTGTAGTGGTAGTTGCAGCGTGTGGACTCCTTCCTGGCCACGGTGAGGACACCCTGAATCGCTGGAGTACCTAAGGCGTTATCCTCCACGCATGAAGAGCCAGGAGAGGCAGGTCTGGGTGGAGTACGAGACCGTCAGAGTGCGACAGGAAATCTGGTGCTGTCGGAAACTTGAGGAGACAGCCGCGAACAGCCTTGAAGAGGGGCCCGAACCAATGCTGCCTCGTCCAGTATGGGGCCACGAGGATGACGTCGGCCCGATTCGCAAGGATCTTGGCGACCACTTGGCCCAGGAGAGGAAACAGCGGGAACGCGTAGAGGAGACCGTTGGTCCACTGAAACTGGAAGGTGTCACCAAGAGAGTCCCAGCCTAGGCCGGCTCTTGAACAGTATCGGGGACACTTCCTGTTCAGATTGCTGGTGAAGAGATCGATCAACGGCTCGCCCCACCGGGCTAGTATCATCCAGAACACGGAATCAGAGAGGGTCCACTCGTGGTAGCACAAGGTATCCCTGCTGAAGGCGTCTGCCATGGTGTTCTCTTGGCCCGCTAGGTGCACTGCGACCGGGTGGACTTGGAGCGGCACGCACCAGTTCCAAATCTGAAGAGCTATGGTGAGGAGAGTGGTCGATCAGGTCCCTCCTTGCCTGTTGACATCGCAGACGGCCGTCATATTGTCGGACAGGATCTGCACTGTGTGTCCAGCAACGAGGTTGCGGAAAACCCTTAGAGCCTTCAGCATGGCGAGGAGTTCCAGGGCATTGATGTGCAGGTGGGTCCCCAGGCCGATCCAGCGTCCTGGCACCCTGAGATCGCCGCAGTGTGCTCCCCATCCGTAGAGGGAGGCTCTGTTGTCACTGTGAGCCGAGGAGTTGGTTCCCGAAACGGCATCCCCGAGAGCAAGTGATGGTAGGAGAGCCACCAGAGAAGAGAGCGGCGCACCTGTCGAGGAATCTTCAGGAGGCGTCTCTGATCGTCGAAGAGAGGGTCGAAGGCCCTGATAAACCAGTGCTGGAGCGGGCAGGCACGGAGCCTGGAGAGATAAGTGACCAACGTGGTCACCGCCATGTAACCGAGAAGCTGTTGGATCCTTCTCGCCGATATCACAGAGGCATCTAGGGCAGCAGAGGCGGCTCAACAAAGGGTGAGTGCCCGCTCCGTGGGCAGATAGGCCCTGGCAGATATCGAGTCCAGGGTCGCCCCGATGAAATCTAGGACCCTCGTCAGCTCGAGGTGCGACTTCTTCGGGTTGACCTGGAGGCCAAGATGAGACAGAAGAGAGAGTGCAAGATGAATGTCCTTGTATAACTTTTGCCTGCAGGACGCCACCAACAGCCAGTCATCCAGGTAGGGATATATCATAACACCCTTCGTCCAGAGGTACGATACCATAGGGGCCATGCATTTGGTGAAGACCTTGGGGGCGGTGGAGAGTCCGAACGGTAGCACCCTGTACTGGTAACAGGTACCGTCGACCGCGAACCGTAGGTATCATCTGTGCTGCGGACGAACTGCGATGTGAAAATAGGTGTCTCGTAGATCGATAGAGGCGAACCAGTCCCGTCGTCGAAGGAAAGGCAGGATCGAAGAAAGAGTGACCGTCTTGAACCTCTTGGGGAGGATGTAAGAGTTCACCGCTCTGAGATCCAGAATTGGCCGTAAGGTACCGTCCGATTTCGGTACCGTGAAGTACCGGGAGAAGAAGCCGGTGGTATTGGCCGAGGATGGAAGCTGTTCTATGGCCCCTTTGTGTAGTAGGGACTGGATCTCCTCTAGCAGAGCCGAGCTGGAGTAGTAGACGCCTCGCGGTGGTATATCTTGAAATGGTGTAACCAAGATGGATGATGGAGAGAACCCAACAGTCCATTGTGATGTGGTGCCATTCGACGAGGTGTTGGGCCAAGCTCAGTTGATCTACGAACACGGCAGGCAGGCTGAAGAGTGCTGTGGTGGCGACCTGCGAAGGTAGTCAAAACCAGGACTTCGTCCCGGACGAAGACTTCTTCGAGGAAGATCAGTGGCCTTGAATAGGTCTCCGCGCAGAAGATGAAGTCGACGGCCGAGACGGAGCCGAGTGCGGCGAGCGAGGCCGGTACGCTGAAGAGGACGATCAATGCCAGGACGACCGGGAGCCAAAGCTGCGGCGTGGCTGAGGTGGTTGGTGGATTCCCATCCGCCTCGCGGTGAGGCGTGCCTTGACAAGGTGATCCATCGCCTCATCAGTCGTGGCGTGGAACAAGTCTTGGCCGTCGAAAGGGAGGTCTTCTATCCTCTTTCGACTGTCCTCTTGGAGGCCTGCTGACCTGAGCCACGCGAATCGCCTGAGCGCCACAGAGCCAACCATCACTCGAGCCGCCACCTCCACCGTCTCGATGAAAGGATCTGTTGGTTGGCAAGTGCTACCGACTCACTGAAGAACTGGATAGCATTCACCCATTGATCCTCAGGGAGGTGAGCCAACAGCGGACAGAACCTATCAAGAAGGTTCCGCTGGTAAGCAGCAAGGCAGGCCTGTGTGTTGGATACCCTGGCGATGAGCGACGAGGCAGAATAAAACCGACTGCCAAAGCTTTCCAAACGGCAGCCTCTCGGTCCGGCGGGGTGGTATGCATACTCTTACCACCCTTGGTTTGTGAGGATTCGACGACGATGGAGTTCGGCACCAGGTGGTTAAACAGAAACTCGACATCTTTCTTTTGTGTCCGGTATAGGTGTTCTAGACGATGCGGGATCGGTTGTGCGGATGCGGGCTGGGTCCACGGATGTTTATGGACCCCTTGCAGCGCCGGAAGAAAAGGTAGCGGTGCTGTAGATGGTGGACGGGTGTCCACGTAGTGGAACACCAGGTCTTGTACAGATGGTACCGGGTCCGACACATCCAGCCCGAGCGCATTCACCATATGGAGAAGGATGTCCGAGAACTGTTTAATGTCTTCTGGTGCCAAATCCGGTGCTGAGTCCCCAAAGGCCAAGGGCGGAGACTCGTGGCAACCAGGTGTCGATTCCTCAGACTCAGACTCCGTCTCGTATGATTGCGAGGAACGAGAAGGAGACCTCTCTGCTGACGGCTGTTGAGTCGGCAACAACAAGGTGACCGTTGGTGCGGTTGCCGTCACTGGTGCAGTAGGCGGTACCGTTGGAGCAGCCGGTGGCTGGGAAAGTGTAGCGGAGACGATCGGCAGCACCGTAGGCACTGGATGTTGGATGGCCTGGCTGGAGGTCAATGCCAGAGCCGGGGTCTGCATCGGGGGGGCCTCCGAAACCGGATGTGACACCATCGTGGTAACTCTGGGAGGTGGTGACACAGCCCAGTAGTGCAGCGAACGTTCCCAGGACCGCTAATATGGAGACCTGGAAGGCGATCATGAAAGTGAACGCCGGTATCGCGGATGGTACCTGCTGTGGGATGGAGACCGCGACCTGCGATACGGCGACTAGTGCCTCATGTCCAGGTGGTACCTGTCTCTATACGCTGACGAATAGGACTGGCACGAACCCAGTTGCTCATGCCAGAGGTGTTCACGGGCGTACCTCGCAATATAAGAGGCAGACGAGAAGGGTGAGTTTGTCGGGGGCCGAGACAGAGCCCACTCTGGCTAGCCCTCCCGTCAATGCAGGGATCAATGTCTCTCCCGCTGTTCCAGGGAACAAGACTCATTCCTCCAGGTACAGTCTCGTGAAGTGGCTCGATGGCGAGACAGGGCCCGAGGTGCAGCCAGAACAGGTTCCGGGCAGTCCATCCCCTCCGAGAGACCGAGTGGAGCTACTGCAGCGGATAGAACAGGCGGGCCCAAAAGTGCCACATGGTCAGCAATCAGGTCCTCCTCAGACACCTCGATTATCTCTGGCGGCCCAATCTCCTCGATGACCTCCTGAAGATGTTGAGTTGGAGGAGGTGAGGGAGGGCAGATTCTCTTAGAGGGTGAACCCCGCTTCTCCTTCTTCCTCTTCTTCTTTTCCTTCTCTTTAGATGTATCGAGAGAAGGAGGTCGCTTGTGCTGAGCGGTAGTTAGCGGCTTCGACTACGTCACTGCCTGCGAGCCCGCAGGAGCTTCCTTAGAAGTCGACGCACCCGAAGAGAGCGCGGAAGGGCCGATATCGGAGGCCGAGAGGACGGTACTGAGCCCAGTACCGTCACTGTCGTCGGTACGGCAGCTGCCGGTACCGACGACGGCGTGGTCGAAGGTCGCGCCGATGAGGAGGGGCGTGAAGATATGGTGGATTCTTCTTCGACTTGCTCCCTTGCCCTCAGAGACTCCTCCCAGCAATGGGACTTAAGGCGAGATGATCTGTTTCGCAATGTTTGGGCCATGAACTCCCGGCAAATAGAGCAGGCCCACACGTTGTGGGTCTCCCCAAGGCAAAAGAGGCATTCCGAGTGCCCGTCGGAGAAAGCGACCTTACACCCACATGAAACACAACGCTTGAAGAGCGCAGACATAGAAAGAAGCCGAAGAAGAAGAGCGGAAGTCCAAGCGGGGGAAGAACACTCACGGAGAAGATCGACGAGAAGATCGAAGAATGAAGAAAACACGAAGGAAGAGGGGTTCGAAGAAAGCCGAAAATACCAAATCCAATCCAAAATCCAATAACCAATATCCAAAATCCAAGTCCAAAAGCCGGAAATTCAAATCAAAGCACAAGCCAAAGATGCTGCGAAGCAAAGAACCTTCCGTTCACTAAGGCCGACAAAAAAGAACTGAGGAGAGACTGTTGGCTTGGCGAGCTGGGCATGCTCAGTACCGGCATGGGGGAGGGGTTCCCGCCAAGCTGCTTAGCTCTAGAATCTTCCGAACGTAATGGCACATGCGCGAAAACTCCCAGTGTGTGAGGCACAGAGACCATGAAGAAGAACCTCATTTCTTCACCACATTTTGTTTGGTTTAAGTCTTTTAAATATTTTACTGTTCAAAGACCTGACAAATGAATTTACTCTTAGCTCAGCTAACTAAGTAAACAGAAAAATGTAATTAAGATTAAGTGAGGGAAACACACTCTTACCTTTCTTTAGTTTTCGAACAGCTAACATACAGTGGCTTGGGGACAGATCCCATATTCTTAAGGTTTTATCATCACTTACAGTGGCACAAATAGGTAAATGAGGGTGAGTTGCTAAACCCCAAACTTCTCCTTCCATATGACCCTGCAAAAACATTAATTCTATATCATCTGCTATATTACAAAGAGGACTGAAGAACTAATATTTAAAAATTAGAAAGGAAGATGACAACCTCCTCAAGCCACATTGGAAATGATAACAGGTGATATCCACTGTGGCACAAGGATACTTTGTTCATATAGAACTTCTCCTTCCCTTTATCCCCTTTGCAGCCCCCATGCCCCTCTCATAACTGTTCTATAGGTTTCTTGACCTTCTGGAGGATTTGGGAAGGGACATGAAGATGTGGGAGGGAGCAGGACCCTGTTCCATTGCCTGATTCTGTTCCATCGGGGGAAGAAATTAATTGGACACTCCCCTTTGCATTTGTGGGTTGTGAATTACTATATGGTGTCAATGTGAAAATAAGTGCTATGGTCACCAGTCTGCTAATTATAATGAAATATAAAATGGTCAACTTTTATCACCTGTTATCCTGTCAGATAAAAATGTCATTATCATGTTATATGAGTAGATTTGAGCTTATGCAGCAAGATTTCAGGTAAACTCTATTCAAGCATCATAGATATGTGGAGCATAAATATGTGAGGAGAAGGATCCTGCTGCTCCTCTTCCTCCTCGTTTCTTTTAACCCCTCAAAGCTTGAAATCATTACTTTTGCATGGTAACATATTCTGCCTTACAATGCAGCTTTAGGCTGAGCTTTCCTTTTTTGCATTTTAAAATTTTAATAAATGTCCTGTGCTGCAGTGCAGTTCTTCCCCCTGGCAGTTTTGGACTCCACTGTCACCAAATATTTCCTGTACCAGAGGAATAAACAGAATCCATCAACATGCTTGGTCAATAACTCTGATGCAAACTAGGACAGGAAGTGTTCTGTTAACGGGATACTGCCTGGGAAGCTGCAAAATACCCCATGTCCCAGGAACTTTGTTAACAATTTAAAAATAGGGGGTGAAAAGACAGCCTTCCTTTGAATCATAGGGAAGCACTGAGAGCGTCTCCCTCCACCCCAGAAGCAGTAAGATTCCAACCTTTGTTACCAGAGGTAACAATCCAACCCATATTCTTCCCATTCTCAGCAGTTTGGCTGCTCTTTATAATGGAGTCTCTTCTTTTTGAGATGAGCATTATGGGAAAAACAGGACAGATGGCAGAACCAGCATCTGAACTGTTGATGAGGAAATCTGTCCAATGCTGCAGGAAAGAGAACACAGGATGGAAAAAACTTTACTCTTTGCATGCCTATAAGAACTACCACACAGCAGTAATTAGGCAGCTTTGGGAACACTTGGAGAAAGAGCATTATTTTTAATTTCAACCTAGTTTCAAAGTTGGATGAACCATTGAAACTGCCTTGGTTACATTATGGATGACTTACCATTAGAGAAACAGGGTGTGATTCTTTTTTATTCTACTGGACCTCTTCATGGCTTTTGATACCATCAGCCACATCTGCCAGACCAACTCTGGACTAGAAACTGGGTGTTTAGTGAAACAGTTGTTCTATTTTTACATGTATGATCATTTCTAGAAAGTGGAATTAGGGAACATCTGCTTCACCCTGTGACTATTGAACTATAGTGTTCTCAAGGGTGCCGTTATGTCCCCAAGCTTTTTAAATCTATAGGAAACAGCTTTAGGATGTGGAACAAGATGTTAGCAACATGTTGATGACACCAAGCTCTATTTCTCCTTTTCATCTAAGTTATGTAGGTGCTGGATCAGTGCCTGGAGGCAGTAATGGGTTGAATTGGGGCCAGTTAATTAAAAATGAATCCCAATACAATGAAGATTCTGTATGTTGGTAATTCCAGGTCCTGGAATTAGATATCTTGTGTATTCTGGAGGGAGTTATACCCCACCCCAATAGACAGATGTATACTGTAGCTCCTCCTTGATTCAGCTTTGTAATTGGATCCCACATGGTTTCAATGGTACTGACTGCGTCTGCCTGGTTTGTGTCAGCTACGGTTGTTCCTGAACAAATATACAGACACATAGTTAAGCCACTGTTCGGATTACTATCATAATTTTTTTATGGAGCTGCCCTTGATGATGATCTGGAAATAACAAAAGATGCAAAATGTGGCTGTCAACATGCTGACATGGACCACCACCATGGTCATATGACATAAATCGGGAATTTAAAGTGCTGGTATTGACCTACAAAGCAATAAATGACTTGTGGGCTGAATACTGTGGGGGTGTAATACCTGAAGAAGTGCTTTTTCCTATATCAGCACGCTCATCATATTTATTCTAATTCACCAGGATTTTACACACACACTGATACTGACAGATTCTTTCAAGAACACAGCCTAAAATACATATTAAAATGAGAAGCTAATGGTTATTTATATTTACCTGAACCAACAAAGTTATTGGTCCACTTTTGTCGACTTCCAATATTTCACCATTTTTTGTACCCACTAAAATATGACCATGTCCTAATGATATGGCACGTATAGAAGGGTTATCTTCTAAAAGGAGTCCTAAATGGGAAATACGCACACACATACATATAAAAATTCAGTTTTGGTGCAAATTATGTTATGTTTATAAGTAAAGCTATAAATATATAAAAATAAGTTTCTTATTTTAAAAAAAATCAAATAATCTGGCATGAATAAAAAGCAAAGACATTCCTGTTTCTCTTTTATATTTTTGGCTTGTGCTACCAGTAAATAATACAATATACATTTACCTGAGGATAAGTCTCAGAGAAATCAGTGGGGCTAATTTCTAAGTCAGCATGCATGGAATTGCTCTATTAACATACACAGTTTAATTTTTAAAGGTTTTCCTGGTAATGGTTGCAATTCTAAATGAGAGCTTGGTACTTACCATAAATGATTATTCTCAAATGATTAGAGAAATAATCCATGTACACATTCCCATTGCACCAACAAACAGAGGCAAGAGTCCCAAAGTTCTTTTTCAGTTGTTAATAGGAACTCCTTCTTGATCCTTGGTCAATTTTGTTGAATAGCCTTGTTCACATCAAATATCATTCATTTTTCCAAAGAAAAAACTTAATTTCAGTCAGAAAGACAGGAAAAGAAAGCAAAGTGTGTTTTTTTGAATTATTATCATTAATATTGTTATTGCAGCTGCTGGGTGGGGATGAATTGCTCCTCAAGCCACCCACAAATGATCATTCACAGCTAGTACCAACCTCTCGTTCCCTGGATGGCTGGAGGAGCAATCCATCTACATTTGAGATGTCCACAAGCTTCAATCTTCATTGGGACTGCTTCTAATATAGTATACCCTAAAGCAGGTCGTCCAGATTTGTATTGTATTTGTTTTATAATGTCTAATAAATGTTGAAGGCTCCTTCCAATTTTCTCTAATAAAGATGACAATGTGATATGGTGTGATATGGTGTCACCACAGATCTCACTGAATGTGTCCGTATGTTCCAAGGCCTAGAAATGTGTGAATAGTCATAGTACAGATGAATACATGCCCTCAGCCACCTTGAACTCATCAATTTTGATACTTAAAGGCCCAGTGTTGAGGTGAAGAGATACAAATAATGCTTCTGTACAGCAAATTGCTCTAGTTCTTTCATGTAAATTTTAACTGCTCTCCTTACATCTAGGGTATGCCATTTTTTCTCCAGAGGATGTAAAAGAGTTAACAGAAGGTAGATAATTATATTATTTGATTCACAGTTCATGATGCTAAACTTTTAGGCGCAAATGGTTCTATATTTAACAATATTTTATTCTTTTCCATCTTGCATAAATTTGGATTCACTGAGAGTGTAGTTAATTCTGAAGCTATGGTTACTAGAAAAAGTACTTTGAAAGACATTAATCTCCAAGATGTTTCACAAAGCAGCTCAGATGGACCCTTTGTTAAGGCATTTAGTATCTCTCTCTCCTCCTGTGGTATACAGATATTTTCTAGAAGAGGTACAAGACAGAAAATTGGGGAAGGAGAGAAGAAAGAAGATAGGAGTAGCACAGAGATTTTCAGCATTTATTGAGGTCAATGGGATTCATAAAGTTAAAATGCTGAGAATCAAGTTAATATAATCTCCTCTCACTCCTCCTCCACAGTTGTCTATCCAAAGCATCCCAAACTAATATACTGAAAATCCTAACATCTCTGTTGACCCTAAAATCTTTGGGAGATTAACAATCTGTGTCAATCCTAAAATCTCTAGGAAAAATAATCTCTCTTCCTCCTCCAGACTAGTCCACGCCAGGCAGAGGTCTCCCACTAATCTGAGGAGATTGTGTTTCAAAGAAAGCTGCACAGATTTTTTTTTCCCTTTCAAGAAAGTGTTGATTCAGCTGAGGAAAAACTGTGTGGCTCCGTGCAGTAGCTGCACAGTTTCCCCCCAAAACAGTATAGTTTTTTGACCAGACAGGGGAAAAAATTCCATCCCATGTTTCTCAACAGCTGGCACAAGAAAAACTGAATTATGCTGCCTCATATCCGTCAGGAACTAGAAAATCGTGATTTACCATCACTAGTGTAAACTCTTTCCCTTGATCTTGTATATTATTTTGAATGTTAGGCAATCTAATTGTATTAACTTGCTAATCACCAGTTAACAAAGTGATTGTTGTAGATTCATCTTGTAGAACTAATTTCATTAAACAGATTAAAGTTGACCAATTTGTTGCATTAAAGTCAGAGATGTTTGTATAGGATCTGGACTTGTTTGCTGAAAACTAAGTGAAGCTGCTGTTCTTGCTTCTATTTTCTTATTTATCATGTCTTAAATCACATGTCTTATTTCTCACATTCCAGACTGATGTTGCTGAGCCATGGAAAAAATCATGGTGCCAGTAATCATTACCTTGGATTGCCTAGGTTGATTGTGACAGAGTTCTGGGTGTGTGTGTGGCTATCCTGAGTGCCAGAGTAACCCAGCAACAGGTTGCCAGGCAGCCAGTATAGCCACTCAAGAGAGAAACCCAGCCCATTAGTACGAAGAAGGGGCTAGAGGCTTGAGAGGAGAATATATATAATGGCAAGCACTGAGCGTCTTTTAGTTTGTCAGTCCTTCAGTGAGTTCTTTAGCCAGAGAGAGCTCTGGAATAAAGTTCCTCAGTCAGCCGGGGGTTGTCTGAGTGGGAGGGTTTGGTTCTCAGAGAAAGCCTAGGAGAGAGGCAGAAGAGAAATCAAACCATTACAGAATCTGATCAGAAAGTGTGACCTAGATTTGAGGGCTCAGCCTTTGGTGGCAGTGTAGCCAAAGGGCGGTTTGTTATATTGGTGCTCATATGAGGGTTTCAAGACATACAGAAACCATCTGAAAGAATCCTGAAGAACTGTATTAGCTTCGATCTGTATATTTGAACTCCAATTCTTTGTTCTGTTGTTATTTTAACAATGATTATTATTTTTATAAATTTTGGCTCAACTGAGTAGTATACAGTATTTAAAACCCAAATAGAAAGCACAGTACCATAAAACTCTAAAGGGGGTCCAAATAATCATTGAAATGCCTCACTCTTTACTCAGGAGTAGATTTTAAAGGGGAAGGCAGACCTGTGCGTGTGAATTAACAGGGCAATTTATCTAATTGGGGGAGTTTCCCTGACCATCTGAGAGTGAGAAGCAGGCCTGGTCACATTGATACTTTAGCCATTAATGATTTACAGTAAGACAGAAAGTCAGCTTGTGATTCTTGCATGGTTAGGAACAGTAACTGGTGCTCCCCTGTTCACAGATAACTGATTCATTCTAGCTCTTTTGAGTGTCAGTCAAGCTGCACGTCTGCGTAGGTACTAATGGAAGACATCATGACTAGTCTTGTTCAAACTACGGAGGTCAAACCTTTACCTTTTTCTTGATTCTTATTAACCAGTATCAACCCCTTTTCTTTCCCTCTTACTTCTGACTGGTCTTTTTTCCCCATTCTGTCTTCTGTCTCTATTATCTTTAATTTGATACTGCATGGTCCATATGGTCTGCCCTTCCGACTCACTCTCAGTTGAGATGCTAAATATATTCCTCATATTTATTTCCAAAGCAAGTTCAGATGCTTGCTACTCAATCGCCAAATGAAATTTTTTTCTTCGTATCTTGTGACTTGTGATCAAAGAAACAGTAACTGAGGTCAGTTTATCCTTCCTTTGTCTTCTCTTTTTATCAGAAGGCAACTGCCTTTCAGTTTTGCTAGTATCTGATTCTTGCATCTTTCTCTTTTTCTGTGTAAATTCTCTTATTAAGGGCTCCCATTCAGAACTTTAGATATGTAATATTTAAGAATAGGTACACAGCAGTAGGTGAATAGGAAAAGAGAAATTAAACCTTGACTGCTTGGAAAGTCAGAAATTGAAAAACTGACCGAGAAGGAGAAAGAAGTCAACTTTGGTACTTTTGCCTCAATCTGCTGCAACAAGAGGAATAATCCATGTGTATGTGGGTTGCTCCTCTAGCCATCCAGAGGATAAACTATTCTGGGCTGAAATCTGAAATCTACATCAGGTTCTGCTTTCAGTCTTATGAAAACACCCACACTGAAATCAAATGTATTTAGAATAGCCGTTTAAACATTAAACAAATACTCAACAAATTGTAAAGAATTTCAGACAATTTATTACTTTATCTGATTTATGTGTGCCAGTTCAACAAAATATTTAATATCAGAATGTTTTTTTCCTGAAATTTATTATCTTAGAGTCCATTACAGTAAACGTATGCTACTTTTCAGTATCATATAAAAAATTTAGGAAGTACACATGAGAAATGGTAAAATATAAGAAATAAACTAGCAAATAATTTGTTAAGTGTGTTAAAAGTGAAGAGATGCTTAGCATCCTTTAGCTATATACTAACTATCCACTTCATTATAGGCCATTAATATGTGGCAGGAGAGCAAATGTGGCATGCGGTCAAGGTAACATGGAAGTTCAAGGCCTCTTGGAAAGAAGCCTTCTTGTTTCTCCTTGCCATGCTTTATCTGCACTGTTCAAGAAGGCTGTTGTTGAGTCAGATTAATAAAATCCATATTTTAAGCAATGAAAGGCAAGATGTCTGATGCATTGAAAATAAATAAATTGATTCACTAAATTACCTTTGGAGCCAGGAGCTAAGGCAGCTCTTTTGATGGCATATGTTTTTAGACACCTTTCAAAGGTGTCATCCCAAAGAGCCACAATTCCATCCTTGCCTCCAGTTACAAATCCCTGAAAAATATTAGAAAATGGACAGAAATAGGATGTCACTGCTGACATTAATAATTTATTTAAATATTAACCCTGTTCATCTTTTGCATCTTCTGCAACTCTGCAGAAGTCACTAAATACTCACTGAATTCATGTGGATTATTAGTAGATATGTTTTATGTACATATTCTATTATACAGATGTGTAAACTGCCTTTTAAGGCAGGTCTTCCCCAGGCAGAGTATAAGAAATCTTAAGTTGATAAACATAATTTTTAAAAAAGAAAAGGAGAAAAGTAAAAACAATGAACGAAAAAATAAGAATATTTAGTGTTTAAGACAAATATACATTTTCAATTCAGTTTAGTAGCAATGCTTTAAATGTATCTGTCTTTAAGTATTATTCATCAAGCCTATTTTATCTATCACTATAAAATTATTCATATCATTATTATAGGTATGGATTCAAAGATGTACACAACAAGTTCTTGATATTTTTCAGTTATGGAGTGGTATTCAAAAGTTAGTGAACAAATATGCTAATCCGCTTGAATATTGATGTGGAGACCATTTGGTCAGAAATGTCTCACTATCCTCAGTTTTATAACAATAATGAGCCATCTCAGGTTTGGGAGATTTCTACATTTCTACATTCTACATTTTAACATTGTCCCTTCAAAAACTGCTACAATGAAGAACACCAACTAAATTGTGTATAAATCTCTCAATCTCATGAAAAAATATACCAGTGAGTCTTAAAAGTGCCACTAGATTTCTTCCTTATTCCTCCTTTTATTTTTATACTGAATCATGCTACCATGACAACTAATTTGAAAATAACTACATCTTTATATATTGAAGAAAAAATTATTTGGTATAATTAACAAATCTACAAACGTTTTGAACATAAAAAATGTTGATCTTTGCAAGACTAGATTTACCAGTAAGAAACATAGTGTGAATTTTTAATCTGTCCTGGGCCCAGTGCTATTCAACATCTTCATCAATGATCTGAAGGAGTAGAGGGCATGCTGATCAAATCAGCAGATGACACCAGATTAGGAGGGGTTGCTAATATGCTGGAGGACAGGATCAAAATTCAAAATGACTTTGACAGATTGGAGAGCTGGGCCAAAGCTAACAAAATGAATTTCAATAGAAATGTAAGGTCCTACACCTAGGTAGAAAAAATGGAATGTGCAAATATAGGATGGGGGACATGTGGCTGGATAACAGTACATGTGAAAGGGACCTAGGAGTCTTGGTGGACTACAAGCTGAACATGTGTCAGCAGTGTGATGCAGCAGCCAAGAAAACTGACACAATTCTTGGTTGCATCAATAGGAGCATGTGTCTAGATCAAAGGAGGAAATGGCACCACTCTATTCTGCTTTGGTTAGACCTCATCTGGAATACTGTGTCCAGTTCTGGACACCTCATTTCAAGAAGGATATTGACAAGCTAGAGTGTGTCCAGAGGAGGGCAACCAAAATAGTGAAGGGTCTGGAAGCCATGCCCTACAAGGAGCAGTTTAGGGAGCTGGCTATGCTTAGTCTGCAGAAGAGAAGGTTAAGAGGGGACATGATAGCCATGTTTAAATATCTGAAGGGATGTTATGTCAAGGAGGGAGTGGGCTTGTTTTCTGCTGCTCCAGAGACTAGGACAAGGTGCAATGGATTCAAACTGCAGGAAAAGAGATTCCACCTAAAAGTCAGGAAGAACTTCCTGACAGCCAGAGATGTTTGGCAGTGGAATATGCTGGGGGTTTTTAAGCAGAGGCTGGATGGCCATCTGTCAGGGGTGCTTTGATGTGGATTCCTGCATGGCAGGGGGTTGGACTGGATGACCCCTGTGGTCTCTTCCAACTCATTCTATGATTCTATGATTCTTTTTTTAAATGTGTCAACCAAATTCCATGTCTAGTGGCATACTGGTTTAAAAAAAATATTAATGGTCACTTGTGATGTTAGCTTATCAGCTATTCTCTGGATAGATTTTGTTTCAATATTTTTCCTAGGATGTGTGGTACATTTGCCCCATCTATTGAAGGACGGTTCAAAAAAACCCCAATTTTTTAAAAATGAGGTACTGTCAATTCATATTAAATATATCACTCACTTTTTCCAGCGCATGCATACTGAACACAGGGCCATCGTGTGCTTTTACAGTTTTTATGAGAAATAGATCTCTCCATATGCACACATCCCCAGTTGACGTGCCAGAAAATGCCATCTCTTCTGTCCAGCCATATACTGCACACATCATTGTATCAATCTTTCCCATTGGACCCACATAGCCCTTTTTTCCAATTAGTCCACCTCCTTTGGTTGAAAAAAAAATAAGAACAAATTATTATATAACAATTGAACAAAATTTTTAAAAGGTCACACAGAGTAACTTCTAAACTCAACTCAATATTCTATTCATCTTAATTGACCTCTTACCGTAAAGATGGAATTTCCTCCATCATGCAAACCCAGAACATGCAATTTCTGTAATTTCTCTATAAACATTAATCACACCACTGAGAGAAAGTTCATTAATTTGTAAATGGACTTAGGCTAAAAACCAATGCACGCTTTCAGTGAATTAAAGCTTTTCTAAATCCTTTGGTTTTACTTCTGAAAATATTTAGAATTATATGAGCAATATTTAAAAACAACAAATAATCTATTGGTATCATGGCATAAGCAGTCCACTTCATCAAGTGCAAGATGAAGCCTATAAAAGTGTCTGCCAAATAAACTTTGTTTGTATTTAAGGTACCAAAAGACTCTGGTTTTATGTTTTTGTTTTTATTCTTTGCTGTAAAAGATTGAAATGGCTGCCCCACCCTCCAGAAATAATTGCTGATATTTATGTCAAAAGGGACAATAGAAAGAAATGTGCAATGACTCCTTATATATGTCTACCTAAAAGTAAGCCACACTGAGTTCAGTACGACTTATTCCCAAACAATCTGGGAAGTTACTTTTCAGGAATAATTTGTCTCCACTACTCGTAACAGTGTTTTAAAAGTAATTTGGCAGTATTTTTATGTTTGAAGAATAACTCCTTGCATTGCTTACTCATAACCTTTTTTTGAAAAAATATACCTTAGGATTGAGAAGAGCATAGCATAAAACTTGAAAAATTCCCATCAAAATGCCCCAGCATGCAACCTAAAGCATGCTTAAAAGTAATACTTAAAACAGCTAGAACACATTACACAATGGGGTACCATTCCCACTAGATATAACTCAATACAGGTAAGGAAGTTACTTTTGACTTATTACTTCCACGCTCTTTCCCCAAGTGAGTGAGCATAGAATTCTGTTCTCTTCTGTGTGGTTGCTTCTCTTCATAGCATTCCCGTGCAATCACTTGGTGTCTTGGCATGTTAAAAATTAATTCAACTTTCCAAAATAGTATTGTAATACTTTATTTTTCCTACCTGCCCTTCTCCAGAATTTTATGTGTTTTATTCCAGCTGTAATGAGTTTATCAGGCATATAGGGGTTAGCCTTAACAACAAAGATTTTGTCTTTGCTCCCTCTAGAACAAAATACAACATGTTGTCAGTTTGTTATGGGGGAAAAGTTTTCTAAAAGTCAATAAATGTAAGAAAAACAAGATCATCAAACAATGTACACATTAAAATAGCGAAGTTAACATGTTACTTACACCTACTCCACCCACTAGAGGCTCCTCTCCTGCCCTGCAGGACATTCATAAATGTTCCACCCTTATACACATATAAGGCCTACACATATAGAGTTTAATATCTTAATGACCCGCATTTCTCCATTAATAGCCAGATTGAATGTGTGAAATTATTTCTGCATTAGATCCATCTGCAACCAACAGCTAGTTTGACAAGACATAACTTCACTTTTGCACTGTGCAGAGAGATCATCCAAACTTGACCAGAGTATCTGTAATTTTTTTTCCTTGATCACTTGTCTTTGAATTAAGTATTAGCTAGATTCTCCAATTAAGCTGAACTCTGACCTCGCTGCTGAAAGTTTTTCTCCTTTTCTCCAGTCCCAAAGAACAATAGTATGATTGTCATCTATGCCAACTGAAGTTAACCTTTTGCCATCCGCTGTAAAAAAATAAAGAAGTATGATAAGACACATGGACATAAATCATTATCCTATAACCAAGAAAATACCTACCTGGCTACAGGAATGAGACAATGTCCTTCCTGTCCAAGTCCTTACTCTCACACACTGATGTATCTAAGCTATCCTATGACCTTCCAAATGTTAGAGGGCCAAACATTCCATCAACTTCAGCCTGCAGTCAATGGACATGCAAGGCAAGAGTTATATTCTAGTAACATCTGGGTGGCAAAAAACCCCCACCTCTGATCTAAGCTTTCCATACCTGTATTGATTCTTAATTGCTTCTGTAAACAGCTGTTTATGATTCTCACTCCTTTTCTGTATCTGTTAAGCATTCCATTAATTGCCATTTGCAGAGTCCTCCAAAACTGGAAGTTTCTACCATCTATAGAATTTCAGCATACTGATTATCAATCATTATCTTCTATTAAAATGTACATTCTAATGCTGCAATTACATGTCATCCTGAATGGCAATGATGAAAAGTGTCTGGTTCCCTAAGTGCTGCAGAGCTGGTAAATAATGTAACTCATATGAGAGCCTGTGTCTTAGTATTAGTTGCTAAGCAAATTCTGAACTAGCAGCCAAAGGAATATAGTTTTCCTGGATAGTAGACCAGATTGAAATGACACAGATAGTGCATAATGGGTAGTGATATGTGTGTAATGTAAAGTGAAATTGCTTAGAGACTGTTCTTTTGAGGTCTGTGCAAAAAAAATGAGATGGGATGAAAGTGTCTCAGAAAATCTCAGGAAAACCAACCTATTCTCTTCCTGAGCTCCCTAGCAGTATGAGGTTGGGAAGGGTGCCAAGAGGAGGATTTCAAAGTCACAAATGGGGAACTTTCTATTTGTTCATTTATTTAGCAATTGTATCCCACCAAATTCACTTAATCCATGTCACGCTTGCCCAACACAGCCAAAGTAATGTAATCATACTGTAAAAAAATACAACTTTGACCTAACAAGATAAAATAGTAATAAAACTCAGTAGCAAGTAAAACTGATAATTTCATCTTCCAAAAGCTCGATAAAATGTATATCTTGTTCTGTAAGCAAGCCAATAATGAAATGTATGCACCTGTTCAGGTCTTTTATTTCTGAACACTTTGAATGGGAATGTCATAAATTATAACTGATGTGACTGCTACATTTTGTACTAAGATATCTGTATCCTAAGTTCAGTGTAGTGTAGTGTAGTGGCTTGCGTGTTAGGACTAGGTTTCAAATCTACACTCAGCCAGGGAAACCCACTGGGTGATCCTGAGCAAGTCACACCCTCTCTGCCTCAGAGGAAGGCCATGGTAGACACCCTCTGAACAAACCTTGCCATGAAAACCCTGTGATAGATTCATCTTAGGGTCAGAAACGACTTGAAGGCATACAATAACAAAGCTTTTTTGTGTCGTATTGGACTTGCCCTCTTTATTCAAATTATTAGAGCTGTCCTAACATCTAAGGAATGCCACTTCCTTTCTGCCTGATGGGTTGGTTTTGTACAAAACTTTGGCAAATGTATAGTTCTATCCAAACCTTTCACGTAGAGACTTCTCAGAATGAACGATGGATCTAAAGTCAACATCACTTTGTCTTCCTCTAATCTGCACAATGTTGGCTTTACAGACAGAGAAGCCAACTCAGATGCTCTTCTTGCTGAAACAATTGCTACCAAAAATTCTACCTTTAGTGACAAAATCTTCAGAGATGTCTCATGCAGTGACTGAAATGAATGCTTTGTCAATGCATTTAATACTAAATTCAAATCCCATGATGGCAACCTGTGAACCATAAGAGTTGCTTTCAAAGCAACCCATCAAAAACTTTTTTACATGAGGATGATTGGAAAGAGTCTGACCTTCAGGTGCCAAAACTGTCAATTATGTTTGTGTCCTTAAGTTGTTTGGTCTTTTTATATTCCATCCTGAAGATAGCCTAAAATATTTCCTGTGCTAATCTGATCAATGCAAACCAATTTCTCTCTGCACCACTTCCTGAAAGATTTCCAAGTCATCTCATATGTCCTTTGGGTGGATTGCCTCTTTGATGCTAGAATGGAATATCCCTGATCTTTTGGATGCTGCTGCTCAATATCCATGCAGTCAGCTTCAGTCATTTGGGGTTCGAAAGTTAATATTGGTCTCTGTAAGAACAGATCCTCTCTCTCTATGGTAAATAAGGAGGTGTACAATAGCAAAAAGTATCATGGGCAGCATGGCCAGTAAGGTGCAATTAACACTACCTGTGCTCGCACCATTTGCACTTTGTTATTACACTCTACAGAAATGTAGAGGAGGAAATGCATTCCTTCTGGAACTCTTAGAGCATCTTGCTGTCCTGCATCAACACTGCCATCTACCGAAAAAAACAAAAACAAAAACCCTTTCTAATTTGGAATTGCTGCCAGAAGCAAGCAAGTCCACTTGAAATATTCCTAATGAGTGGTTCAATGATTTAAATACTTCCTGGTTTAATGACCATTCCCCTTGGTTGATCCTGTGGCTGCTCAAGTAATCTGAATATTTAATATTCCCTGCAAATACACTCCACTGAATTTACTATTTTTCTCTGCCCAGGCTAATATTTATTCTCTCTCTTATGAGCAGTGGGGAATGGAAACATCCCTAGATGCACAGATGATTTGACTATCACATTGTCTACGCTTACTTGCACATTCTGACCCTTTATTAATTTTGAAAATCGTATCAATGCCAATCTTACTACTCTCAACTCCAGTAGATTTATGCTGTTTCCATTACTGACCATTCTGCCTGAATGTTCTGTCCATTGCAATAAGCTCCCTATCCTGACAGTCTTCTATCTGTAGTCACTATTATCTTTTGAATATAAAAGGGAAGACCGCATCTTAGTTTCACTTTCAGACCCACCAGCACAGATTTTTCTTCTCTGAATTTGGTAGCATACTGAAAAATGGCACTGTTTTATTATTGCCAATTGATTTGGCCATATTAGCAATTTTAACTTTCTTGTGTGAAACCTCACCCAGGATATGGTAAACTTGGACATTAGGCTGCAATTTGTTGTGGTTCCTCTCATTAGAGAGGTATACAAAGCCTACCTTTGTATCTATTTGAGCTCCTAAATGAGTTATATTCTTGGTAGGCTCCAGTGCGCTTTTGTTTATGGTTACTAGAAATGTGTGTTCTTGTAAACACTTGAATGTATCTTCCAAATCTCTTTTGGCTTTATCCCACTACCTTGCCTTCAATAAGATGTCATCTAGGTATGGGAATAACTGAATATCCTTCTGTCTTAAATTCACTTAAATTCACTAAATTCAACACCTCTAGCACCTTTGTGAAAACTCTTGAGTGCAGAATACAAGGCGAAAGGAAAAGCCCTAAACTGAAAATGCTCCTTGCGATAATGAAACGGCAAGTATTTTCTGGAATCCTTCTTCATCTGAATGTGCAAGCAGGCTTCCTGAAGACCAGCAAAGCCATATAATCATTTATTTATAAATTCTCTAAGATGGTTTGAAAAGTTTACACCTTGAAATGTTGGTACTTCACTAATCTATTCAGATACTTAAATCTAGCATGGATCTGTAAGAACCATTATGCTTGGGTACCACAAAGAAAACTAAATTTGTTCTTTGCATCGTTGATTTATTGGTGCCTTTTCTATGGCCAAGATCTGTAGGACATGATGAATTTCTTTGCCAACTCTCTCTCTTTTGTCCTTGCCTTTTGATACCAGTGAGGAAAGGTTTGGTCTCCAGGAAATTTGCAACACCCATTGATTCATTGTTATCAAATCCCAATGAAGACCAGAGTATATCAGACCTCCTCCTACCGGAATTTTGTTGAAGCTAGAATTACTGATGGCTAACCCTTGCAGAGTAGTCTGCCCCTCTTCCAATTCGCTGCAGTCCCTGTTGTTTGAACTGGAAATGCAACATGTTCCATTGTGTTCTGAATGTCATAAATTCTCTTTGTTTCCCAAATCCTCTTCCTCCACAAAAGGAACAAAAGATATTGCAAAATGGTCCTACATTCTCTGTAGTAATGGCATGGCCTGTTTTTTATCCTTATTCTCAAATAATATTTTTTCCAAGGCCTTTTCCACAAACAAAATGCCACCTCTACTAGGACTATTTGCTAAGTTGGTTCTAGATTTTTGGTGTACCTCCCAGTGTTATAACCATAATGACATCTTTCACACTGTTGTTGCTGCGATGGGTATTCCTGCAAATGCACCTGTCTCATTCCCAGAACGTGCCACATACTGCAGTACCTTTTAAATCTTATTCAAGGAGCACTGCAACACAGGTGCTGATAAATCTTCAGTCTCCAATAAATTCTGTACCCAGAGTATCACTGTGTGTGAAAACACTGAAGCAGCAACTGAAGACCTGATTGATAAAACACCTGCTTCATATGGCTTTCTTAATGTTGAATCTGCCTTTCTTCTGGTTTTCTCAGTCACGTCATGTTCCTTACAGGCCACAGATTGTGAAATGGAAGCTAATTTTGGGACACCCACTGGGAGAGTGATAAGAATTCCATAATTTCCTTTTTAAATATGTGATGTTTCTGGCTGTATCCCAAAAGCTGTTAATTATTTAATGGCATCCCCCATTCTAGATCTATGAGATCTTCAAAGAACTCAAGCATTGGTAAGTCTACATTCTTTGGGTTTAGTTTCTTTGAAACCTTAATCACAGTAATCTTTTTCTGAAGGCTTATTACCATCCTGTCCCATCTGTTGATTATTCTCTAAACCCAGTGTTCTAACTACTCTCTTTAGAAGACTTAAAATCCTGAATTTCAAATAATCTGTCAGAATTTCTTTCTGTGTCCAACTCTGCATCTGTAGATTGCTTGTATTCATTATCAATCTGTATGTCACCTGAATCTTCTCTTTCATCAATGAAATGTTCCTCATCTAAATCTGAACTTAAATTCTTTTGAGAACTCTTCCTTACATTTGCACTGCTGCTAGTTAGATAGATGTTTGGATTTGTTCAGATACTTTCTCTGTTTCTCACCCATTCTCATTCACTGTATCCATGAACTTGCTATAAAGATTACTCATTCTGAAAAGATGGTTGAATTTGATCTCATTGACTTTTTAAATCCATTGCTATAGTTTATGTGTTTAAATTATGTAATTGTGTTGAACGCATTGAATTTTCTCTTCTTTCCTGTCGCAAAATCTTGCTCAATAAATTCGTTAAGTTTGAATTCATTTGATTAAAATGCATTTGATTTAAATTAGCGTTTACATCAGTGTTTAAATTAGTGCTCAAATTAGCATGTAATGCAGATGGGTTTAGTTCATCTATGGACCTTTAAAAACCTGTGTTGGAAGATGGTTATTTGCCTATCCACCTGCTTCTTCATTATTTTTTCTACTTCAGACACGCCTGTTTTCTGTGATTAATGTATATTAAATTGCTGTTTTCCATTGCAGGTCTCTGTTTTTGCAGATCCTTTATGTCTGCAAGTGTTGCTACTGCTGCTGCTATCTCTTTATCTATAGGAAGCGCAAGTGGCGTGCTTGCCAATAGTGCTTGCAAATAGGAAAGGAGCTTAATTTGAGCATTCATAGGGTAAACATTTAGACTTGATGAAGAGACTCCTCTGTCTAAATGAATAGATGGTTTTTCCATGAGGTTTGATAGCCTAGGGAGCTGTGTGTCGTCATGTCAGTGCTCCTCTTCATTTCTGAATGGCTAACAGTTTGTCCAATCAGAATGCTGCCTTCTTGTTCAGAATCTGCCTTTCCAATAAGGTGGACTGAAATAGCGGCTGGTGATTTTGCCACCATTCCAACTTGTTTAACTGACAACAGCTGATCTGACACCTCTTCTAATTTTCTTACTTCCTTATGTTTATAATTTTTTTTGTCTTCCTAATTAGTTCCTCCCCCTTTTCCTTAGGTCTTACTGCCTGTTCCACATTATATAAGCTTTTCTGTTTTGCCTTTTTGATTTTTCTGTGCCTCCAGCCTTTCTATTTCACTGTCACTTGAGGAAACAAAAATCTTTTTCGATTCTGACTCCTGATCAAAGACTTGCTGGGAAGTAGCCAACTGATCAATTTTATTTTTATCAATTTGTCACTCTGACACCCTGGTGCAACGAAGTCAAAAGAGCAGATTTAGGGGGTAGTTCTTTGTCTGTTTGCCTCGTCTTTTTCTCTGAGGGCAAATATGAGTCTCTGTGACCTCAATCTCCCACCGTAACTTTTCTTTGCTTCAGGGCATCACTAGAAACTGATTCCATTTTTAAATTTTTATATTTATTTAAGAGAGAGAATGAAATCTCAACCAGCTGGACAAGGCAGGAATCTAAAAAAATGGTCTGAGAGAGAGTGGAGATAATGTTTTCAACAGAAAAGAACTTGGATCAGCTGATGCAAGGGGAAAACCAGTGTGGATTGCTCAGCCAGTCATCCAAAGAACTGTTGCTCCTTGAAGCTTCCAGAAGAGGCAGTTTACCATTTCCTTTGGCCAGAAAATGGACAGTCCAGAGAGTATGGAGGTGTTTAGGTCCACAGAAACAGCCAGTGTGATGCATAAGGCTCTAGTGCTGCAGTTTGTCTGTCCATGAAGTATGATAGACCACAGATTCACAGTGCTTCCTCACTTTCCATTTACCTCAAAATAGACTATGTAAAACAGAAAGTGAACATTATCAGGATATAAAGTATATGTATCAAGTATAAGGGCATGGAAACCAACTGGGTGACCTTGAGTGCATCAAACACTCTAAGACTCAGAAAAGCCCATGATAGATTTGCCTTAGGGTGGCCATAAGTTGGAAATGACTTGAAGGCACATAACAACAGCAGCAGCAGCAGTAGCAGAAGACAGATGCACTAGTTAAAAAGCAAGTCATGGAAAGAGATAGCAAAGACAGTAGAAGGGAATGTACCATCACAGGAGATGACATTTAAAAAGAAATCAGGGAAGAGATCATCAAAGAAGATCCAAAAGAACTTTATGTAAGTTCATACTGAATGCAAAATAGACTTCAGAAAGCCAAACAATTTTATTAACCATAATTAACTTTCAATGTCTCAGTGAAGTATAGGAGTTTTCAGGTTTATTTAAAATGCTTGTATCAGAAACTGTTGCCATTATTAGTTGTAGGCGAATACAATCAGGCACAATGGAAGAAAGCAGAAATGCTTCTTTGTAAGCATTTTCATTCTAGAATAGGTAATGTACAAGTCACACTTAGACATGATGACCACAGCCTAACTCAAACCTTTCTTCCATATATAAGGCTGTCACAGCTTACAAGTTAGTGTTCTAATAATAACTCTCCTCACACATAAACTATTTCAGTCATCAGTGTATCAGTATAATAGGATCTACTCCTAGGATCAAGCAAGCCTGAAAGAACTATAGTTTCAAATAAATAAGATAATCACAGATACCTGAAAAATCAACAGCACAGACACCATATTGGTGATAGCCCTTTAAAACTGATAGTGGTTTGATTGTCTCTGTATCCCAAATATGGATTGAGCAATCCCGACCAACCTTAAACAAAAGAGATTGAACATGTTATTTGTATCTGAATATCTGTATTTTTTAAAAAAAATCATTTTACTTTAAATATGCAATAACAATGGAGATAAAACAAATTAAAAATGCAAGTGAAATAACAGAACTGTAATGCTAAAGCTTTTATTTATCAACCATATCAGTTCTGTAAGTAATACATGATTTCAACATTCTTCAAACTTGGCTGTATTAAATAAAATATGATTCAGAAATTTAATAATGGGTTCCTGTTCTAAACTTAGTTTATGCAGAAGTACAAACAAAAGTCCAAACAGTGACCAGCTAAAGGTCAGAGCTGATTAACCCAACAGAAGTTTTATTTAATTAAATATTTCCGTAACTTCACATTTTGTCACTATCACTTCAGTTTATTGCGCTAATAAACTTAATTAGCGAGTATATCCAGACAGACTTTGCATATCAAATATCCACTACAAAAGTTACAATTAAATAAAAATGAAATGTTAAAAAAAAAGAACCTTTTTAAAAAAGCAATACCACTTTATTACTAAAAGTAAATACGACTAAGCAATGAAAGTCAGTGGTTACTTATTGCAATTTACTATTTCATATTTACCTCTCAATTGCCTTCAGATAGTTCTATTTAGGTACATGTTAATGCTTTGCTAAATAAATAAATTTTTAATGATGTTTAATAAAATGCTTATTCTTTCCTTTTCAAAAATCTGAGTGGAGGGTTGGGAGTGATGGACATGAGAGATATAGGCAAGCTGTCCTTTTGGCCATGACTTTGCATTGTACTATAACCACTCTCCCATTCCATTTTCTTTTCTTATTCTCTTTCCTTCTTCCTTCCCCTCTTCCTTCCTGTCAATGCAAGCTTATTAGTCAAAAAATATATTGGGGAGTATTTCTTTTTATTTCTTGCTATAGATTTTTATAACCTAATATATCCATAAATTAGCTGTATGGAAGACAGAGGCTTGTGGGTCCCTTAAAAGAACCAAGTGCTTGCTGTTAAAGAAGAGTCACCTTCTTATATCTAATAAAAGGAGGCTTGAATGAATGGCAGATATAAGAAATCAAAAGATGCTGCTATTTTTATTTCGCAAAATGCTCCACTTCCAGTGAGACAAACCACTGAGGTGGTCTCTTTTCTAATTCTATTGATCAAAATTTCAAATATGTCAGTAAATAATTGGATAAATACATATGGTTCAAATCTGAACTGTCACAATATGTTTCACTACATTTAGAGCCACTTGGCCACCATAATCTATAATTATTACAATAATTAGGTAGACTTTTAACAACATTCTTTAGCCAGTCTTAGACAGAAATATTCCCCCTTGTAAACTAAACTCCTGCACAATAAGAGTTATATGTCTGACTTAGAACTGGTATAAATCTGGCATATTTTATGCCAGTGGGGAGAGATCAGATTTTGTTTTCCTCAGCTGAACACAAGAACTATTTTCTATTGGATTTTTGCTTCCCTGTCACTTCAATATATGATGACAACTTTCACTGACAATATCTCTGATTAAGCTCATTGTAGAATTTTTGACCTGACTTTGCAAGCCCTCCTGAATATGGCATTTATATCCTCCTCACCAGTAATAAATTTAGTGTGCAAATGGACTTTGAACTCTAGGATTGTATCAACCATGAAGATCCCACAGGTTCATGTATTGTTGAGCGGAACATATTAAAGTCTATATGAGAAGAAAGTTACAGCACATATCTCTTATAGGAAGAAACTTCTATAAGGGAAGGAAGACTCAGAAAAATGCAGTAAAATCAATCTGAAACTTGTTCCTCCCTGGAGGTATGATCATTTCCGGTGGAGTCTCCTTTCTGGCTGTCTTATAGCATTTTAATTTTGCATGATAAAAATATTTGATATCTGTAGACACATTTATACTTTTAAATTACGTTTGTGTGACACGCACCTTAACTGCTGGTAAGCATAATTGGATCCTGTACACGGTTACTGTTGCTTAAAAAAATTCATACTCTGAGGGCTGAAGAACAAATACCTACCATACATCCAACAACTGTCAGAAGATCTTACTGCTTTAGCCACATGCAGTCATTTTTCTACAAACTCCAACTCCAGATAAATATTTTTTTTGACAAATGGCCAGCTTTTATTAATGTATATTTAACATATATGCTTAGTTACCCATTATGTCCCACATACCTCTTTCATACCTGTTTTTCTTTTCCTTCATTTCTTTTCTTTTGTATATTTGTATATTTTTAAAATCCCATAAAAATTATATTTTAAAAAATGCAATACCATAAAAACATACATGGTTTCAAAAACATATATGGTTTCATATAATCATATAATCACTGGCTTGACCTCCATAAAACCTGTCCCATAATATGGAAGTGTATTTAGATAGATATTTATTTATTTATTACTTTGCCTAGGCAATCTCAAAATATTTTGGGCAAATTATACGTTTGCATAATGCCATCTTAATTTTCTACACTACTTGTAGGAAAAAATATTTCATCTTCATCCAATGTAATCTGATATCTTGAATATTTTTGAAATTTCTGTAATAGCAAAGCAAAGAAATTAATGCAATTATGCCCTTCTATTCGTAAACATGGCTTTCCTAACAGGAAAGGCAATTTTAGCTGATTCCCCCTCATTTTACTGGTTTCTGTACTTCCTCAAATCTACTCCAGATGGTTGGGGGACCCTCCAAAAGTAAAGAGAAGGTGCTGTGAGGGGACCATGGAGAATCAGGAAAAATAGCTTTCCTTCCCTTTCCACCACCAGAATCCTCCATAAGATCAAAAACTCCCATTTATGGAAAGGAAGTACTGGACACAGTCGAATAGCTCTAATCCAGTAGTTCTGTCCATATGGGGACATCAGTATATTTAGCAATCTCCATACATGCAGTTTCTTCAACCTTTTTTTACATAAGGCTGATACTGTAAGCCATGGAAGGAAAAACTCTGACAAGAACTGTTTCTCTTTATGGAAGAAAACAGGGAAAATCTTGCAGGCTGAAGAACCACTGTATGCAGTAGAACACTGTTGCAATCTTAATAATATATTTGATGTCCACCATAAATTCTTCTGAAGTCCAAGAACTCCGTGTTTATTCTTCTTTTTTCTAACTGTTCATAACAAATCCAAACAAGTTTCGAATCAGCTAGATTGCTTTCAAATGTATGTCACATATATTCAGTTATGTGCTCACTAAAATCCTAAGCATGAATCCTACCTGGCCTGTTGCCACATAGTCCTTTAAGGGATGAATCGCAAGACACAAAATGTCATCATCGTGGCCCAAATAAAAGCGCTGTGTGTTTTGCTGCCGATTGTATACTACACCCACTGCTGCAACATGGTATACAATTTCTCCAGTTTGAGTGTAAAATAAATTACTCCGACAGTCATAGCCCCTGTAACTAACAAAAGACTAAGAGTTAAAATGACATCCATAACTATATTGTACAAGTTTTTTACATTATATATGGCAGAACAACAAAGTAAATTAGGCTGTACCAACAACCTTCTCTTCTAGCTTTGTCTGTAAGAGACAGATACTCATTCAAAAATAGCTTGTAAAGTCAGAAGAAAGTGTAACTGCTTACTCGTCTTACTGGAAAGCTAAAACATGATTATTGTACAAAATATCTTTTAAAATACTTCCATTGGATCTCCTTTTGTTTCTTTCTCCCAATTCCAGCAGAATTGTATTTCTCACAAGTCTATCATTTCCCGTTTAGTTATAGAAATGATATTTGGGGGAAAAATCACAAGAAGCAAGATCAAAATTAAGCTACTTTTCCAACAAATTTAATTAAAAACAAATTCCAGCTGCTCTCTAATCCTTTTGAGTAAATGCTAGAATCAAACAGAAAAAAAAATTCTTGTGAAACTTATGAATATTTTATGAAGGCCGAACTACATGGAATATGAAGATATCTGTGTCTGATGGTCTTACATTTAAGGGGAAAAGATAAATAAAGAATGGGAAGGAGAAAAAATATTTGAACTAGAACTATGGTAAAGAGGTGAAAATGTTAACCTTTTCCCAGGCATCATTGCATGCTCACATCACTGAAACACTCATATCAAAGCTGCTATTTGGTTGTCACGCCAAACTATGCAAGTACTATATATTGCCAAAGTATGGAAGCACCATATGTTGCAAGTATGCAAGTATCATATATTTTCCAATATGATACTTGTATTCTTCACTACAAGAAAACAGTAATGTGTGTGGATGGAAAATGCGGGTATGGGTTAATCAGGAAAACTGTGGTTGTGAAACTATTTTTACTCTTCTTGCAGCATTGTGCTTAAAATACACCTTGCAACTTTTACCTTTTTTAAAAAAGTTGGAAACCTAATTAAGAATCTCTTGAAGTTGTTTCTAATGTGCTCAGCTATGTTTAAACGTGCTGAAATCCAATTAAAGGAAAACATTCTTCTTTTGGGTAAAAAAAATCTGGTTTACATACCCATGGACAAAATGCAGCCTTAAACTATTGATTGGAGCCCGCTCTCTTCTTTTTGAGGCTGCAGTTTTTCGTTTTTCTTTGCACTGCTCTTTAAGCTGAGGTAGATCTTCTTTGTAAACCTTATGAAAAATATACAGCTTCTCTGTAACTGCACATATCTGAAAAGCAAATCTCTCTGAGGAACAGAGGTTTGTGGCCAAATTACTTACTTTTTTAATACTGGAAATAGTAGCAATAAAAACTTAACAATAATTGAAGTACAGTTAATTACAGGATGAAACAAAGAATCATGAGTAAATTGCAGCCCAGATCCAATTGTTTGTCCCAAGCAGTAGTCCCACGGAATCAATGGAATGTACATAAGTATCATTTTTTCCTATGATTCATCGGGTTGCCTCTAGTGGAGGCAAACTATTGGTTGTAGGGCTGAATGCTTAAGCTTTCTATTGCTGTAAGTACTCTCAATACATCATGGTCATGGGCAAACTTTCCACCGACCTGAGATTTATATATGGGAAGCCAAATAAAATCCACTTGGAAGATCAAGCAGCACTGATACCATCCACAGTTGTGCTGATGTACCTTTACTGCTGCACACTGATAGACAGCTAAGATTCAGCAAACTCAGATGTCCCAGCTAAACCAAAGTATCTTGGTATTCTGAGGCAAGGGGTTCTGGACTGTAGCTATATTTTAATGACGATACCTGTCGACGGTATGTGATTTGTGTCTCTTGTTCAATTTCAGAGTCCAGCTCTGGAACATCAGACTGATCAGAATCTGATTCTTCACTATTGGAATCAACCAGGCTTTCTATGATTAAAAAGGTAAACAAATCAAAATAGATTCTAAACAGCAGAATTAAATAACATTAAGAAACTGATGATATATACATCTACTCAGAAGTAGAATCTGCCTCAAGTGAGATACATTCACAGACCAATGTGTAACACAGACAGAAACACTGAAAAGCATAGTCCGAATCATAGTTACTTAGAAGCAAATCCCATGTGGTCTTTAAAAATGGGAGCTTCTGATTTTTTCTATCTCTTGGTTATTATTTGTATTTCATTGTCTTAATTAGACTGGGCAATTTTAAAAAACTGTTATGAGCTTCTTTGTGCAAACAGAAATGTCTAGGCCAACAAATAATAATTCTCTAGCATATGAGAAATGGAGAAAGTGGAGCAAAACCTGAGCTGATCTTTAAAAATAGGTTTATCAAGTTCAACTGTTATTGTACACCCTGTATTACCAGCTATATTAACAATCGTTTTCTAACTAAACTAAACTGTGAATTGCTCATTTACCTTGCGGTGCTATGTGAAGAGCATCCTTTAGCTTCCTTTCAGGAACAAACTTCCACTGGAAAACAGAATGGTCTGCTCCACCAATAGAAATCACCCACTGATAATCATGTGACCATCTGACATTTGTCACATGTGCTGAATGACCAAGGTATTTTTTAAATTTTGCCCCTGTAAATACAATCAGTTCATTATTTTTCAGGCTTATGTCATCGTTTTAAAACACTGTTCTGCATCATCAAAAAGGCATGAGTCCCAGTTTCTGTAAACTTTCCCATACCTATCAGCTGTTGCTACTTGTACACTCAACATATTCTGTTGTAGAGGCCTTTGTAGGTCTCACAAGGAAATGCAGGATGAAGATTAACAGGTAAGCCCCACTGCACAAATGAAACTTGGCTAGTACTTTACAGGACACTGAAAATATCTATCAGTGCAGGTAACTCAAATTTTAATTCTGCTACTTTGTGAAATTAGGACATTCGGAAACAAAAGCAACCAATTTTTGTTAGCATCTTAAACTCTTTTCAGTTATTATTTTCCAAGCAGAAATCTCAACCAGACAAGGATATAGAATTGTCAAATTAACTTCAGCAGCTCATTTTATTTTGTGAACGAAGTAATAAAGTACATGGGTTGTACCATGCTTATTTGAGTTTTACAAACCTCATTATTGACTATATTCAAAGATCACATTATAAAGATACCTTTTCTTAGACAAGGATACCGAAACAGTTTAACTATTCCATAGTCATCAGCTGTAACTAGAACTTGGCCCATAAAATTTGCATCTACAGAATTAATATCGCTGATCTCTGAATATTTAGGCCATATTCCATTAACTTCAAGGCCCAAAATTGAAGTCCACGAAGCCCACTGGACACCTTTTAACTCTTCCTTATTTGTTACTTCTTTTCCACCTAAATAAAAAAAGAGAAACCTATTTAAACATTCACTCCATTTTAAAGGGCAATTATTCTATTAATTACTTCGAAAACTTTGAAAAAGTCATTTCGCTGTGAGGAGCTTATTTCATTAAACAGGCAAATTTGCTCTTGTTATTTAAATGGACTGTGACTTCTCTAAACACATGAATTGCTAAAGAGAATAGCATGAACCTAGACAATAATGATGTCATGAAAGAAAATGTGACAGTAAACATATGCTGATTCACTGGCAGAAAGGAAGGTATAAACAAATAACTGTACTGAACAGAACAACTGTTTATTTGTATTCAGAGGTAAATCCCATGGATTTTAATGGGGTTTCCTTGCAGGCAAACAAATACAATGTGCCATCCATACTGGGTTGGACTTGATGGTCCTTGTGGTCTCTTCTAGCTCTACTATTCTATGATTCTATGCAGAAGTTCTGTTATAGGAACCCCTATGAATGGCAAAATTTCGGCATGCACACATCCCATTTTATTCAATAGCAGTGATGTGCACATGAATGCTTCAGTTCCATCAAATTAAGGCCAAAAAAGGAATAACGAAGGAGAATGATTTTGAAGCAATACGGAAGATATTTGTGGAAAAGGCTTTAATAAAAGAGGAAGGTGTCATACCTCCACAAGAAGAATTACAATTCTAGAAGGTGGAGTAAGTTGAAACATAATTGGCTCTGGGGGGTGGATTTACTTTTAGGAATAGTTTGATACATCATATTTAGTAATAGTAATAGATTAAATGTAATGGAAAAGTATAGAGTCAAGAATGAAATTATTATAATAATAATGAGCATAATGAGAATGAGATCTAGACATAGGTAACAAAAGTATATAAGAAGTATGACATAGAATATGCTGAATAAGTATATGATTGTAATGGAATTGGAGAGAAATAACAACGTACGCTTGTTTTGTTGAAATTTCCTTCTTTCACTGTTATGTGTATCACATGGTGTTTTTCTTTTTTGTTCTGTTTTTTTCTTTATAATCAATAAAAATTAATAAAAAAAAAAGAATGCTTCAGCCCATGTACACAATGCCGCCATTTTAGGTAAATGACACAAACTGGCTGCAGATGTTCAAGTTTGCATATCCAGAGACAGCGGGTAACGACGGCTCACTGTACAGCTATACTTTAAAACTGATTTTGTAAGTTACATTGCTCAAAACAAAATATTTAAATAATGAAAGCATGGCCTCTTTATGTATAATCCAATTTTTTTTTAGCAAGTTCTCAATTTCAGTCTCTTTGTTACAATATCTGCTGCTGAATGCTATAAGGTTTGCAATTCTTCCGAATGTCATATGATTTTTTTTACATATGTTACTCCCAAAGAAGTTCATGTCTGATAAATCAAAGATAAGAATGGTTTGGAGAAGAATGACTACGGTTACCATAGTGATTTTTGTGAGAATTCTATACTAGGATGGGCTTGCTAAATAATCCAATGCATAATTATAACAGTAATACAGTATCTCACCAGGCATCCTGTAAAAAAGTCTTTTTCCACTACCATCATTAGTCTGCAAATGTTTACTGTCCAGTGACCAGTCCATATGTGTTATGAAGCTTGTGGATCCAACACACTCTCCAACCTTTTTGTACCGCTGAACAACACCATAAATATCAACAGAACTATCATTGGAACCAACTGCAAGGAAATTTCCATCTGGTGAATATTTTAATTCATGGATAGCCTCTTTCCTATCTTTAATATGGACAACCTCGGTCATGTCTCTGTAAACAACAAAAGTACAGTATTACGTACTTAAGACTATGTTTAAAGCATTTAATTTCATTGTATCTTATGTTGCAATTCTGTCCTGTTTTCCACACACACACCTATCACACTTAATTCCCATCAAGCAAAGATACATCTTCATTTCAAACATTTTGCAGTGCCACATCTAGTTTAAAGCTGAAGCATCTACAGTTTTAATAGAATGTGCTCATCTCTGGACACACAGAGGAAAGAAGAGCAGCTAAACACAATTCCATTGTGCTAGAGAGCCAGTGGTTGGTAGAAGCCCCTCCTGCCACATGTCCTGGCTTCTGAGGGAGTGGAAGAGTAACCAGGGAAATTTCTATAATGCTGAACTTATTTGGCCCCCTTCTCCTCCCTCCTGCCATCTCTTTTCCCTTGTGGCTTTTTTCTTGTTTAGATCATAATAAGCCTGAGGACAGGGACTGCCAAATCAATTATTTGTAATTAGCTCTGGGAGCTTTTCTGGACAAAGGGCAGGATATAAATGCTTTAAATAAACGAATAAAGTGAATATATTTTTAAGGACTTGAAGACCCTAATTAAAGCAGGAAACCTAAGAGCAGTATCCCATGGTTGGATAGTCCACGGAACTGCTAAGAGGACATCCACCCTTTCCACTGTAGCTGCTCAAGCACCCCCGAAAAGAGAAAGACTGGGAATCCTGTCAAAGCCAATGGAATAAATTTCATGAATGATCACCAGTGGATTACTGGATTCAGCCCTATGGAATTATAGAAAGCCATTGTTCATTCAATTTTCTCCAGTTTGCTGAACAAGGCTACAAAAATCATCTGCCTGCAAAAATGCAAGTCCTGTTAAGTCCTCACAAACATACACGTTATAAATTAGTCCAAAGGGAAAAACAGATTGGGTGCTGAAGCCATGCAAGAAAACAGGTGAAAAACAGATTAAAGAACATAGTTATTAATTGAGAAAATCAACTTCAAGGGAAATTTTACTTTTATTTTGAAGTTTGTGGCATATTACGTACCTAACTCGAAGTACTGTGAAAGAGCCATCTTTCATTCCAAGTGCAAGATGAATTCCATCCATGCTGACAGCTGCACAACGAATTGGTTCCTCCATATTGCACCGTGCAATCAATGCATGGTCTATAAGGCTCCATATTCTAGAAGAAAGGTATTCAGTATTTAAAAAGCAAAATTATTATCACCCTTGCAGCAAAATAGTTAAGTAAATAAACAAAATAGCAGTGCTTTAAGCAATACCTATAAGAAAGAATATGACTGATTTTCAATAGTTCTCAATGCCCTGGACTAGTTTAACACCCATACTCAATTTGCATGTCCTTAAAGCACCTCTCAGTGTAGCACACAATATAGCTAGCTACACAACTGTTCATCTAAATACTTTGTCAGATTGCAAATCAATTTTCATCCATTACACAATGAGGTGTGTCAATATTACTATACTCAAGTCCAGGAGGAAATGGATCGCGCACCAAAATAGGATTTGTTGGTTAATCATAGGCAACTGGAATGCAAATGTATGAAACAGAACAGGATTAAAGATTGTAAGAAAATTTGGCCTAGTACCAAGAAATGAAGCAGGAGAGTGACTGATTGAATTTTGGAAGGTTAACTGTTGGTTAATCACAAACACATTCTTCAAATAACCAAAGAACTGACTGTTTACATGGACGTAGTCAAAATGGTCAAAGCAGATGGTCAAAACAAAAATCAAACAGACTACATAACTGGAAGCAGAAAATGGAGAAGCTCCATTCTTTATGCAAAAGCAAGACCAGGAACACATCATGGCTATAGACCATGAACTATTGGTATCAAAAATTAGAGTAAAGCTAAAGAACACTAAGCCCACCATTCTGCCAAAATATAATCTGAAGAACATCTCTGTAGAATTTAAAGATAATGTAACAAACAGATTTGCACTATTAAGAATAAGTGACCAGGAGCCAGAACAACTCTGGACTGAAGCCAGGGATGTTGATAGGGAAGAATGCAAAAATATCTGCATTATCTGAAACTAAATAGAAAGAGAAGCCTCAATGGATGACAAATTTAACTGTTTAAAAAGACAAAAAATGAAAGTAGAAGTTGACAGAAATAGGGTTAGAACCCTAAATGCAATTGTTCAGGTTTTTGTGTGCACGGACGAGATGATGACAAGAAAGGAAGAATAAAAGCCCACTTCCACAAGATCCAAGAAATCAAAGGGAAATTGAAACCAACAACTGGGAACGTATATAATCAGCAGGGGAACATATTACATCACCAAGTAAAAATAAAAAGCCGATGGAAACAAAATACTGAAGAACTATATAAAAGAGATGAAAGAATGACAGATTTCATTTAAGGAAGACCATTTGAAGATGAACCTACAGTTTTGGAAAGTGTAGTAGAATCTGCACTCAGAGCACTTACAAAAAATATATCACCAAGAACAGATGGCATACAAATAGAGCTGCTTCAGAATCTACTCCAGCTCTAACTAAAATCTGTCAACAAATATGGAACACAAAACAATGGCCCACAGACTACTTTCAATTACTACGTATCATTGTGAAAACTGGAAAGTGAAGGAAGCTGAAAGAAGAAACTCAATTCATTTGAAAAGCAGTGCTGGAGAAGAGGTCTACAGATACCATGGACTGCTAAAAGGACAAATAAATGGGTCCTAGAGCAAATCAAGCCTGAACTTTCCCTAGAAGCCAAGATGACAAAACTTCATACTTTGAACATATCGTTGGAAGACATCATCCATTAGAAATGACAATAATGCTTGGTAAGGTAGAAGGCAGTAGAGAATTGAGAAAACTGGATTACAAATGCATAGAATTCATCAAGGAAGCCACAGCCCTGAATCTGCAAGACCTCCTTCATAGGATTGCCATAAATTGAAGTTGACTTGATGACAGCTAACAAAATACTAAGACAGAAGATATCTTCAATCATAAAATATCACAAACTCAAATACAAAAAATCAAATTTAAAAAATCACGAATCACTTTATATTTTAAAAGTACATTTTACTGCATAAGGTCAAATGTCTTTTGATAATCCACACGAGCTAACCTGACGGAACGATCATCACTTCCAGTTATGGCTAATGGTTTTGTCGGATGAACTGCCAGGGCCCAAAGCTCCCCTTCGCAGTGCCCTTGCATAATGAGAAAAGGCTTATTGCGTTCATGTACCACAATCTCAAAAATTTCACTGTCTTGTGTTCCAACTAGGATGTGATCTCCTCGCCAGCAAACACTTCTCACAGAGAGACCTGTGGAAAGTAAATGCATTGCTCATTCACCAGTTTAGAACAAAAAAGTTATTATGAAACTATGAACTTGCTATACAAGTAAAGTTCCTGGAAAGACAGATGAACATGAATAAAATCACACAGGATACATTCCTCCCTTTATCCCAAATTCTCCCCTATATATTTTAATAAATGAGTAGAGGCTGTACCCAGTGTTTTGAAGAATAAATCACATATATATGTACTGTATTTGCCGGCATATAAGACACATTTTTTTTCCTAAAAAATGCCTTCCGAAAATGGGATGCATCTTATACACCAGTACTGCAAAGAATTGATTTAGAGTGGGGCTCGAAAGTGGAAAAACATTGGCAGCCCCTTTAAGAGAGGAAGACCCCACCTGGCTGCAGCCCCTCCTTCCTTCCATCTATTCACTCCTCACGGTAGGGTCTTTGCCCTGGAGCCAACCACCTGTGGGATGGGGGGGAGTAAGGAATTCCCTAGGCTATAGCACAGGGCATTTTCCCAGCTCCCCCCACTCCTACAGTTGGTTGACGTCTGCTCTGCAGAGGTGTTTGAACAGAGCCTGTGAGCAGAAACAGGGAGATGGAGGGGTAAGATGAGTGAGGTGAGGTACCTGCAAAACCCTGTTGGTTTCCATTCTTGTTGGAGAAGGAGTGGCATGGAAGGGCACCTTCTTCCCTCTCCAGCCTGAAGCGAAGGTTTGGTTTCTTCAGGAGGAGCTGCTTGCTCCTTTTCCTCCTTGCAGGATGGGGATGTTGTGCCTTTTTCTGCCCCCGTCTCTGCCACCTTGCTGGGGGGGTGGAGGAAGAAAATGAGGCAAGAAGAGGGGGCTAGAAAGAAAAGGAGCTGCCTCCAGACCCTTTGAGCCCCCTCTTTTTGCTGCCTCCCCACCCCTTTTCTGCACAGGGCTCAGTGGTTCCTGTCTTCACTCCCTTTCCCCAGTTGCCGTTCTTAAGTGCCTGCAACTCAGCTCCAGTTTATGGCAGAGTTTTCTCTGCACGATTTGTTGGGGGGGTTGCCATGGCTTGCCTCTGAAGCTGAGAGAATGGGATTTGCCCTAGGGGAATCCTCAAAAGGAAAAGAGGGAAAGGGAGAATCCTCGTGCCACCTCTCCTTTCACTCTTCCTCTTCCTATGCATTTTGCCTCAGCTGGGTACTAAAAATGTTTTTGCTAAAAGATAAGGTCTGAAAATGGGGTGCGTCTTATACGCCAGTGCGTCTTAATATGCTGGCAAATACAGTATGTATGTGCACACATACACATCAACACACATTAACACAGAGCCAGACTGCACAAGTCCCACAAGTTCAGTAAGATTCACCAATATGTAATGTTTGTCTTTTAAACTGCTTTGCACCTTGTTTAGAAGATTAAGGAGAAGAAATTAAGAGAGGCCACGTTAAGATTCTGGCAGGCTACATAACGCCTGAAGATCACACTTCGCTCACTGCTTGTATAACCTGTCTATCAGAGATTGGGGCTGTTTTCACACATACACAAACACACAAACTTTTCCTTTGCTGTATATTTCTGCAGCATCTTGAAGGTGGCTATCGGGCACTGGAATAAATAATAAACACATTCTTTGCAAGTCTAGCAACAACTATTTAGAACCAGATGAATTAATGGGAGCGTCTATTGGCAGCTTCTATTCCTTCTCTTGCGGAGACCATGCAAAATGCATGAAGGTCATGACACTATACACAGCTGCATTAAGAAGTGGTGGGATTTCCCTCAGAATAAAAATACTTATGACTTACAGTAAGTAAATCTTAAGCCACCCCACTGTCTACCTTTCTTTTAGGTCCCTTCTGACACAGATAAGTTTTACAGCAAGCTTTCACCAACAAGATGAAAATAAGATAATGTGTACATTATTATAAGTACTTATAAAGGTGCCTTATATTGATTCATCTAGCTCAATCTTAATTTTAAAAACTACTGTGATACTGAGATTTTGCAACCAAAGTACAATTAGGCAAAATGTCATGAATGTTTGCTGAAGCATCACTTTTAATTTATCTGATTCTGATACTTAAAATTGGGAGCATAATCTTTGATATTCTAAATTTGAGAAATCCAACTAACATTTTAGGGAAAGGACTGGGATTTCACTTCATAGACTTAGGCCATTTCCACACTACACTGTTATAGTGCTATTATTCTATTTTCAATATCCTGTGGAATTCTGGGGTTTGTAGTTTACTGAGGCCAAAGAGCTCTCTGGCTGTGAATTTCAAATGCCCTTCCCTAAACTGCAAACCCCAGGATTCCATAGGATGTTGAAAATGGAATAATAGCAGTATAAGTGTAGGGAGGAAATGGCCTTAGTTAAGAGATACCATCCTCATCCTCAATCTCCAGAAAAGAGTAATTAACCTAATTAAAGTACTTGGAACTAAAGATGCAGCAACATAGATTGATATCAAGTACTATGAGGAAGGAGAACCATGTTGGAAGGCTGTACACCAGCATCTTTTGGGCAACTGATTAAGGAGTTTGTTCTGCAATGGAAAAACCTTATAGTATATTGCTTGTCAAATGTGCTCAACATACTTAAGCTACATTTACAGTTTTGAAAATAGGTCAAAATATTTCACTCTAGAATATGAAAATAAAATTTGAGCTTTGGTCAATTTCACAAAGCAACATTCTAGTTTGTCTCCATTGCCATGTTGTTCTCCCAAAAGCACCAAGACCTACCTCCTTGAATACAGAGTACTCTGCCCAACATATACAGCAGGAGAATACTCTCTATTCTTATAGAATTCACACTTGAAAAAAATTACCTTTTAGATAATATCGTTAAAATAATAGATAGGTTACCTTTATATCCCTGGTCTGTTTCCCTGAGATCTATCACAGTAATTGGTTTAAAATTTAAATCCCAAAGGCGAACACAGCCATCCCTACCACCTGTGGCAAAGCCTTCTTCACATGCATTCATGCTGAAAATTCCTGCCTAAAGAAGAACAAAGAGTACATTAAACTATATATGTAATATATAATACTGATTATTTAAAGACTGGTTTACATGGATCATTTATTTTTCTTTTATCATGGTTTTGAAGGCAGTATATATTTATTTAAACAACAGACTTTAGTGTCTTTAAATATAATAACAAAAGAACAACTACACTCAGCTGTCCAGCTTTTTTAGAAAAGGCAGACTATGAATTCCAGTATACCACCACAATTGCAAAACACACTAGATTTTACATGATTGAAGGTATACCACAGTTAGCAAAGCAGCTGTATTCTCAGGCATTATTCTTTAACAGAAAATTTGGTACCAGGGGCAGAAAATATGGAAAGAATAAGGACAGGGTCCTGCACCACAATAAAAGGGGGAGTAGTTGAACATGTCTCAGCAAACTGTTATCCAAAACTTAACAGTCTTCATGTATAAAATGAAACAACTAGATCAGATAAGTCTTCAATAAGTAGACAAAAAAATTTTGACCCTTCTGGAGAATCCCTGAACCATTCTTCCAAAATTTATTCCGGGATGACCTTTTCTTTCACAAACCCCCACTTTTCTTACAGTTTCCATTTTGATGGCAAAACTTACAGATCTATAGCTTTCGGGTTTTTTACATGCTATAGGTACCTGGTGAGGCAGATATATCTGCTTTCTCCTTTTATCTACTTTTCTTCTTTATTGCTAGTCACATGTACTCAGTAAGGGATTCTGGACACAGGTGCTGTTTACTTTGCCTGTTGAGGCAAGCACATACAGCTATAGTAGGCTCATTTAGAGAAGAATCCCATTCCTTTCCAGTTCAAGAATTACTGCATTGTTTACTGCAGATACACTGCTGCAACCTGATACTGAAAGTCTGTTTTTCTCCAGCCCTCCTTCACTATTCTCTCAGTTCCTATGCTGCTAAAGAGCCTTCTAGCTAGATAGAAGACAAGACAAATAAATGGGACTGGAGGCCAGAAAAAGGACTTTGTGAAGAGGGGCTTTTTTGTCAAAGGCTTTGTTGACTGACTTGTTCTTGTACTGTATAAACTTTCAACTGAAACTGGAAACACAAAATGTAGCCTGTGCCCTTCTAATATTGGTCTATGTCTTCTCAGGTAATATAGCACGATTGATAATGATCAGGATATTTATTCATTTAATTCAATAAATTTAGAGACAATGTACCTCAAGCATTTTTACTCACTGTGATTTTAATCACAGGGACTGGATAAAAAGGCTAGTCACAAATCAAGTAAATCAACTAATTTGCAGCTAGGCGGCCCAATATGTTAATATGTGTACTAGCAATGAAAGCATCTTTGCTTTAATTAAACAAAACAAAACAAAAACTTTAAACATTATACAGATTGCTTCACACTGCTTTGTATTTATGGAAAGAGTAACTGTATTACGAAAGACTAATTTTTTTCATCTCCTTAGCCCAAACTCATCTTGAAAACCTGTTTTAGAAAACAAAACAAACAAAACCAGCTCTCTTGAAGGAAACAGCTTGTTACCCCGATTTCTGGGGGTCCCGGGAGGGACACCTAAATGTGCTCACAACAATGGGGAGGGAATTAGCACAGAGCACAGGTTTGCAATGCGAGAGGCAGGGTAACGTAGCGAGATCTTGAGCCCTATGTCTATGGGGTCAGGCCGAGTCAATGATAAGGCAGAAGTTGAAAATAATAATAATTGGTTTATTGAAATACAATCAAACACGTGTATGCAACACACTCACACAAGGAACTATAGAAATAAAGGTAGGAGTGGGATAGAGGGATTTTTATAGGAGGCTTGGTATGGGAAATACTATACCTGTCCTGAAGCCCGGTAAGAAGCAAAGAAGCTGGGGAGCGTGGATTCTCAGCACGTGGGGCTGAGGGGAAGGCTCGCTGGACAAAGCGACAGCAAGGCAGGATGGAAGCCAAGAGCAGTCTGAGGAAGTGCTCAAAGTCAGGGGTTCTCATAGGGAAGATTGTGGCTGCAGGCTAGTCCGTACTTGGGGATAACAATGAGTTTTGGGCTGGAGACAAAGCCTCCGAAAGATCAGTACTTTAGATGATTGAGTTATAGCCAGATTGTCAACAGAGTAGCCAGTATGCAAACGCAGAGTGCTTGAGAGTTGTATAGTCCGCTCATCAAGCTGCCTGCGCGGGGCAGGGGATCTTTTTGTAAGTAGCGTGCATACATAATGTGGTACTTGCCTTGAGGTCTCCTGAAGCTGCATTTGGCAATGACTGGCCTGCCTAGATTGGGATTTGAATGGTTCGGCTATTGTCAGCCACGCCTGTGTGCGTGCTTGTCCAGGGGCCTCGCAAGCACGTGGAGAGGCATGGGTACAGAAGGCCGAATTATTGATATCAAATGATATCTTAATATCCCACAAGCTCGGGCTAGAAACAGCGGTAACAAGCTGAAGGGATGTCACACACGTACCAGTGACTATCTGGCAGGAGAACTATGTGGGAGGAACACAGTCCAAACTCAAGGCCCTAAAAGTCAAAGTTACAGAGCCTTAAGACCAATCTATGGCCAATCTATGGCCAACCCTCATGATGCCAGTGCATAATTCTGCCTTGAGTTAGAACAGATCCTGCTCTTCTGAACACCATCCAGCACAACTGGTTCAGTAGTACACTTTTCAAGAGGGACGCTTTTTGTTTTGAATTTTAATGAAGATGATGGCAGCAAACAGAGGGTTTGGCTGAATATTAGATACCCTCCAGTGCCTCTGATCAAGATTCATTGCATTAAGAAGGAAAATGACTGCAACAGTAGAAGGAATCCCACTCTCAGGGGTGGTATAATGAGACTAAGGCCATAACTGATCAAGCAGATAGATCCAAGAATAGCACCAGGATTCACAGATTCATGAAATCTCAGACAACAGTGAATGAAGAGCTCATTTCTGAGATTGCTGACAGGCTCAGTCCTCAGCAGATAAGCAATGCAGTCAATGTCGTGATGTAGATCGTGAGCAAAAACAGAAGGGCCAAGAGACAGAACAATGACTTGGAGCCCATTAGGCTGTTGGTCCCCACAAGGTGAGGTTAAATTAGGGATATAACCTTCTGAATATGATACCATGATTTGGAAGACATGATCTTGAACAGGTAACCACTCCTGCAGATCAAAAGAATTGAGATAGCATCTTCTAACAGCTGTTTTATACTAGCAAGCACCAGAATAAGGGACACTAGAGTATAGGAAGTGGCAGAGGAATTTTGGAACAGAAACAGTAAAGCCTGTTCATATCTACTGTTGGAATCCAATACTACTTATGCCAAACTCTCTGCCTCTGAAGCAGTTCCAAGATCAGAAGCTAATTTCATAGAAATTATGTGAGGACAAGCTCATAGAGCTTCTTTTGATTTTTCTGTTTCTCACTTGCCTCCCCCCGCCCCTTTTTCTTCTTTTACTTATTTTTGAGTTTATCACAGACTGGCCAGGATCTTTTAGGGGAAAGAGAGGGACTGTTTCGTGTCAGACTCAGAATCTCTCCTATCTTCAACTCAGGGTGCAGAAGGACCATGAACAAAGTAAAGCATGGACAAAGGGAGACCGCCAGTAATCTCTTGCAATAACTGATGTTCTTCAAGTGTGTTCTAAGGGGAAAGCTTTTAAATGTGCCACACAATTTCTAAAGCCTGCCTGGTGAATTCCTGGAAGTGTTTACCCATAATGTTGATAAACAAACAAATAAGGTAATAGGAATGACTTTTATACACTGGGCTCTTGCCCCTGATTTTAATAAGTTTCTTCTTTGTATCTGTACCATGCTAGATTTGTCCTAAAAATCTGAAATGTTTATTCATTTTTAAATTAATGTGGACATGTAAACAGAAACTGTGAATAAAATGAAAGAAAAATAGCAAATGCTTGATCTGAGTTCTAAGCTATAATTAATTCAAATCATTCTGGTTTGTGCTTGGAAACAAACAGAGATAAACAATGGGAGCTATGTGTTGGCTCACAGAAGAGCTGAAACACTTGTTTAATTTTCCTGTATTGTTTCCACTTATATTTAATTAAAACTTGGCCAAGCAACATGGTGATGTTTTATACAGGGTGCTTGTTATCTGACCTTAGCATTGGCTTTAATCCACACAACCTGAGTACTCACTTCTGTTAAAGAATACTGAAATAAATTATTCAGCTACCAAGGTGGTGTACTATATATACATTTCCCATGTAAAGTTCTACCAGTGCAACCATGCAGGAAATAACATCATCTATTATTTAATTATATATTATCACGTATACACATCAAAATTCTGAATGGACCAGAAGATTCCCAATATACTAATCAATATCTTAGTAAATACAATGAGAGATCACTGCTTTTGGTATTCACTATAGGCTTAGCTATAGCAAAATATTTTAAAATAGGCCCAGTCCATCTGCAAACTTCTACGCCAAAATGAAGAAAACTGAAAGGCTATAAATTTTTCTACGGTTCAACACAACTCTAACAGCGTTTTTTAAACACCAAATTTACCCATGTAAGTTATACTGTTCATGCTTACTTTCTTCCCTGGAACCCTGGTTTTCACAATCTGAAATTTACCGATCATCGTTTACTTGTTGGAAGGAAACAAGGATATGTAGTAACATGGTCTTCCTCCTGGCAATGTGGCCTCTTTTAAACTGAACTATGGGCAGATTGTTTCTTACATGTATGAAAACATTAACTTTTAAATAAGCTTACCAAAGGTAATATGTGATATAACCATTTAACCACAAAAACATGCGATCTGGCTAATTAAATCATCTATGCTAGACAGCTTCATGATTTGCTTAAACTTTGCTTGCTGAATCATAGAGATGAACACTTTCTTAAAAGATTTTCCTCAGTCAAAACACTGCCAGAATATATGGGTTTATATCCAATTATTCCCTCTTAACAGCTGAAGAAGGAAAAAGTGATTCTGTTGAGGGAAAAGTAAGCAAATTTGGGGTATGGGGTTACTGGGATACGAAAGGATGGGAAACGAAGGGAAAGTCCTTTTATTAAAATAGCTTTCCACTCATACACTGTCCCATTACACCACTGAAGATTCAGTAAAATCTCCTTTTCTGAGCAACTGGAGGAAGATGCAGCAAGGGCCTTTCCGCACCTTACCTATTTTCGGCGCTGGGGTGTGGGGATCGCGCAAGCAGCCTCCAGCAAGAGGTTCTCGCGTCCCCACTGCTTCAGCTCCACACAAGCTGCCTGCTCCCGAGCAGGTAGCACGAGAGCCCCACCTCTTCCTTCTGCAGCGCAGCCTAGGAGTTTCTCAGGCTGCACTGAGGCAGGAAGCGCGACCGCCGTGGCTCTGGAGGCTCCGCATGCACGGCAAGTGCGCGCGGGGCCCTGGAGTAATGCGCAATCATGCACCATTTTCAGCTGAAAGCCGAAAATGAAAAAGTGTGTGAGCGGCGCTTGCCTTACCCTGGAGCGCCGCATGATTGTGAGTGCGTTGTGCAGATCGCTCCTCACAATCGTGTGACACTCCAGGTGCCCTTTCGCATGGCATTTGCCATGCGAAAAGGGCCCAAGAAAGCTAAATTCATTTATGGAATGATATGATACAGATACACATCACTTCAGGAAAGTATGGAGAAATGTGAAGCTCAAAACAAGGTATATAAGCATTTCTAGATATATAATTGCACTTCACATCTGTATCACTGCAAAAGAACATGTTGTCTCAAAGTGATGTAAGAATGCAAGAGTTCCCCCTGCATACTCATGAGAATCTCTAGACTGAAGGTTAGATGAGGAGTGTGCTGATGGTTGGTCAACTTAGCCTACAGACAAACTGCAAGTTTGGAAACAGTGTCTGCTAAGGTCCTGTTACTATTAATTGAAATAACACCCATTTAGAAAGCTTTACTTTTAAAATGTCAACCCATCATATCAATTCATTCATATCAAATGAATACTTACAGCATGGGCTCCCTGTATGGTCCTTATAAGGTTGATTCCTTTCCATACATATATATCTCCATTAAGTGCACCAGAATATGTTACTTCATCTCTTGCACAGGCGAGGCACAATATAGTTTGGAGATCACCAGTCTTACCAAAAACCCCACGCTTTGGTGTCAATGAATTGCCACATAAATTCCAGAACTGCAACATAGAGAGTTGTTTTATTAATAAAATTGGGTAGAAGATTTTAAACAAACCTAGTTTTATGAAGGAACTAGATATTAGAAGATAATAGGTGTTTAACTCTCACAAAAACAGCAACTCTATAACTTCAGCTTTCTAAAGACATGTAATATGATGCATCACATTTCCTTTTCCACAGTCCACTTTATCAATAGCTGCTTCTAGAAGCAAGAAAAGCAGAAGCATGGTGATATCATGTTGCATTTACTGAACATTAGAGGCGAAATGTGAAAAAAGAAAGACATAAAGCTGCTATTATTGACAGTATCCACGCATCTGTAGTACCACCTAGTGCCCCCCTCTGCTTGGCAAAGCTACTGCCACTACCCCTGCATCCAGCAACAAAGAAACTGTTATTGTGGTTTTAAAGGGGTTGAGGTCAATCTCTTGCAAGGTAATCTTGACCTAAATGGTACCTGTATTGGGGGAGGGAGGGCTCACAGGTGGCTTCCCTGCACACATTTGAACACAGCTCAAGCAGAAGTTATTTCACCAAGTCAGTAACAACGGTAAGAATCCAAATAAGGTAGGCCTCATAGAGTTCTTAAGTCCTGTCTCTATTTCCATTTACAATATCTTGCACCAGCAAGGTGAAGTGTCTCTATAGGTCCCACTCTCTGCTTTCTCTCAGTTCTATAATTTCCAACTTGTACTGGAGAGGAATTCCTTTTTCAGAACATTCCTATCTGTGTTTTTTACCCCCAGACTAGCTCACATCCCCATCCTCTTTCCGATGGACTCAGGCAAGGTTTTAGTCTGAAGATTACATTGCCGCTCCACTCCTTCCTGACTTGTTTGGCCAATCCCTCTCCTCCATCTGGCAGTCTTGCCTCCACATCCTCTTGCTGTCTTGTGAGGGACTTTCTGCCTCCCCTTTTCCCTGCCTGCTCATGCTGCTTGGGGAAAATTCTGGTCCCACTCTCATGGAGGTCTCAGCACTGGAGCCAGCTCCATGTCTCTTTTCTTTTTCCCTGCTACTGCTTCCCCCTCCTTCCTTTCTGCTCCTCAATCCTCCCCCTTTCTCGATCACCTCTCCCCTTTTTCATTCCCTACCATCGCTTGCTCCTCTCCTCTCCATCCCACGCCCTCAATCCCTAAAGCTCCTTTTCCCGTGCAGTGGCTGGACAGGGAAGTAAGCCACATCTCTTGGTTTCCTCTTTTACTGGCTCTGCCACTTCCTCCAGTCCACAGCTGGTATGCTTCTCCCTGCCACCGCCATCCCTGTAAGTGTTCTGCTGCAGTGAGTTTCCCACAGTCACCCCATTATGGCTACAGTCCTCACATTCAACGTCATCATTTCCTCAGGACTATAAATAGAAGATTTATAAGTTTCCTTTATGTATATTCCTTGGAGAAAAAGTATTGCTGATTTCAATTTGATTTACTGTTGTCAGTGACAGCAGAGCTCCAGCCTTAGGTGTCATTCTAATCAACCATACTTATTCTGAAAAAAGTCATAAGGAAATCAGTAAGTTTAGTATGAACCAGTTAGACTGCCATCCTAAAACTATCTCTTAAGATTTTAAACTGAAGAGCAGATTCAAATGAAACCAACCAGTCTTATTTAACACAGAAAGACAACCTGCTAGCACAATGATTCATAAATAAATTCTTACATTATTGACATTTAATGGAACCCATGATTAGAAGGATTTAAAAAAAAACCTGTGGTTTTGGCTACCAGGGTGGACAACCTGGTGCCCTACTGATAGTGCTGGACAGTCACTTCATTCAGTACTCATCACTGGTGGTGGTGACCAGGGCTGGTGAGAGTGACAGATTAATCGATATCTGGGATCAATGTGTGTGCATGGACATAATTTTAAGATTGAAATCATGGTTTAATAAAGTGATCTATGAATGAGCAGCATGCTGAAACATGCAATCTGTTCAATCTTACCTCCATTGGCTAGTCAGGAAAACAAATCAAGAAGGGTTAGGCAAAGGAATCTTATATCCATGAGTGTTTGTCCACTGGACCTACTTCATCAGATGTAGGTTGACCCAGTCTACAAACCTTATGTTACGAACTTGTTACTGCCCTGGCTAGTCCGAGCTTTGGGGATATTAAAAGATATCCTTTTGATATCATAATTCCGCTTCACTTATCTATTCCCTTCCACGTGCTTGCGAGGCCCCCGGACAAGCACGCATACAGGCTCAGCCGATTATCACCGTAATATTCCTAGACAATACAGGTAGGCCAGAAAACAGCCGACTCGCCGCTTTAGGAGACCTCCAGGCAAGTACTCTAATTAGGTATGCACGCAACCTACAAAAGAGCCTCTGCCCCGCGCTGGCAGCTTGATGGGTAACCTATACAATACCCAAGTACTCTGTGTTTGCATACTGTATTGAGAACCTCTGCGATAACTCAATCATTCAGATTCTGACCTTTCGGAGGCTTTGTCTCCAACTCCAAATCTATTGTTTTCCCCCAAGTACGGCATAGCCTGCAGTCACATTTTCCTTATAAAAACTCTTGATTCCGAGATCTTCCTGGGATCGCTCCCGAGTTTCATCCCGCCTTGCTGCCGCTTTGCTTGGCGAGCCTCCCCTCAGCTCCACGTGCTGAGCTACATCGCACCCCAGCCTCGCTCTCTATTTTTCCGGGCTTCAGGACAGGTGAAGTATCACCCAAACCAGCAACCCCTCTAAAAATCCCTCTATACCACTCCAACCTTTATCTTCTTTAGTTATCTTGCGTGAGTGTGTCGCATACACTGTTTCACTTGTGTTTGTAATAAAACATCATTTATTGCTTCAACTTCTGTGTGCTCCTTGACCCGACCCGACCCCGTAGACATAGGGTTCAAGATCTCGCTACGTTACTCTGCCTCTCGTAATGCTAAGCAGTGCTCTGAGCTGATTTTCCCCACCTTGAGTTGAGCACATTTTGGTGTCCCTCCCGGGACCCCCAGTACACAAGGTAACAAATTTCTTTCTTCCAGTTAGTCTCAAATCTGTCACAAGTCTTTTCCTACTGATACAGACTAACATCTATGGCTATGTCTTTGCATACTACTGCTAGGAACCTTCTCACTCTGAACCTTCTCATTCAGATTATGGTTTAAAATGCCAAGATTTAAAAATCCATTCTAGAAAAAGGAACTTAGGGAGCATGCTCATTTTCATTAAGGACATTCACCCCATTAAGGATAAATTCAATTTTTTCCAGACTGTGATTTTCTGACATATTCACTTCCAAACGTTTGTATAAATATTCTGAAACAGTTGATTATTGTTATTCGAGGTTACAATTCCTAAATAGATCACCTTGCCCACAGACTTTATGCCAGATACTGTCTCCAAGGATTTCTTCTTTTCCCAGATTTTTAGCAAGAATTTTAGTCTTTCATTTATTGATTTTAAAACCTGCCATTTGATTGAATCTATTTAATATTTCATTTGATTTGGCCACCTGAGACACAGGGTCCTCCAAAAAGAGGACAACATCATCTGCAAATGTTTTATATTTATAGTGTTCTTTGCCAATCTTAATGCCATGGATCAAATCTTGATGTCGAATTTCTCTAAGTAAGACTTCTAGGACCAGGGAAAACAAGAAGGGAGAGAGAGGGCAACCTTGCCTTGCCTTGTACCCTTTTCTGTCAAAAAATTTCTGAATCTGTCAGCATTAACAACTAAGTGGGCACTCTGTTCTGTGTAAATAGCCTTAACCCAGGTTAGAAAGGCCTCCTATGTTACTTTTTCTCTTTCAAATGATCCTGATTGATATCCCAGCAAAATGGCTCAAAGAGTGTACTAAAGATCTGTCAGACTTCTTGTGGATGATGGAAAAACCGAGAATAAAATTGAAACCAGTGATGGATTTGAGAAAGAAAGAGGCTTTGCTCTATTCAACATGAAAATTTAATATGAGGCATGTTGTCTAGTGTGGATCAAACCGTGGTTTACCTTAGACAATCCGAAGTTATTAGCACTAGAAGGCCATGAGTTGCATTTCGGTTGGCACTCTTGTTTATAGTACCAAAAAGCCAATGTACAGAAAGGATTTAATAATCATATAATCTGGAAATCTTCGTACAAAATATGGATGCAACATAAAAGAAACCCATGCCCGAAATTTCCATACTGTCTATCTTCTGTCGAAAAACTCTCGATAAGAGATCTGAGAAGAGACATGGACTGGATTACATACAAACAGCTGACTTATCTATCTGGTAATGCAATCCAATTGAAAAACCAACAGCAACTGCAGTGTGAAGGAATTACAATCAAATGGTTTCCATACCTTCAAATACAAGACAGCTTCAAGAAAGATATGAAAGAAGGCAGAAACGAAAGCAACTTAATGGAATTTGAAATAGAGTTAAAGAAAGATAACCAACATTTATTATCAAGATTATATTAACTACTACTGTAGTTTGATCAGGAAGACAAAGTGATCAAGGGATGTATGATCCAATGGGCAACAGATATAGGTCACAATATTAATTTGGAAGATTGGGAAAAAGCATGGAAAAATATCACCAAATTCACTAGATCTTATAGTTTACAGGAAAATGCTTTGAAGGTGATGTTTAGGTGGTATCTTCCCTCAATAAGAGAAGCTAGGATGTCCACAAAAGTAAAAGATAAATGTTGGAAATGTGAGAAAGAGAAAGGTACTTTTTTTCATCAATGGTGGGGATGTAACAGAGCTAAGAAATATTGGTTTATGGCCCGGGCCACAATACAGAAAATTGTGGAGAGAAAAATTGATTTGAATCCTGAGTATTTTCTATTGGGAATATTTGACTTGGATATGTCCCTGGGATGGGCTAAGGAAAGGTTAATGTGGCACATGACAACAACTGCTAGAATTGTATACGCTAGACATTGGAGGAAAGTTACAATACCATCAAAAGAGGAATGGATGGAGAAACTAATAGAGGTGGCAGAGCTGGATAAACTTACCTATCTCTTAGATAATTGTACAAATAATAGATTTCTCCAAATGTGGCAACCCTTCTTTAATTATCTGTAAAGGGCAACTTAATTTGATAAAACAAGCACAATCTGCACCACTGTTGGGTAATGAGTATTTTTTCTGAACTGACCAAGTAACTTTGCTCGGGCAAACGAAATAGAGGATATGTCGATATGTATGTTCCGCAATAATGATACAGATTTATTTATGATTTTTTTTCATAGAATCATAGAAACATAGAGTTGGAAGAGACCAGAGAGGCCATCCAGTCCAACTCCCTGCCATGCAGGAAAACCCTCAGAGCACTCCCGACAGATGGCCATCCAGCCTCTGCTTAAAAACCTCCAAAGAAGGAGACTCCACTACACTCTGAGGCAGCATATTCCACTGCTGGACAGCCCTGACCGTCAGGAAGTTCTTCCTGAGGTTCAGGTGGAATCTCCTTTACTGCAGCTTGAATCCATTGCTCCTTGTCCTGGTCTCTGAAGCAGCAGAAAACAAGCCCACTCCTTCCTCTACATGGCATCTCTTCAAATATTTAAACATGGCTATCATGTCCCCTCTTAACCTTCTCTTCTGCAGACTAAACATACTCAGCCCTCTAAGTCTATCCTCATAGGGCATGACTTCCAGGCCCCTCACCATTTTAGTCGCCCTCCTCTGGACCTGCTCCAGCTTGACCATGTCCTTCTTGAATTGGGGTGCCCAGAACTGGACACAGTATTCAAGATGAGGTCTAACCAAAGCAGAGTAGAGTGGTACCAGTACCTCCCTTGACCTAGACACCATACTCCTATTGATGCAACCGAGAATTGCATTGGTTTTCTTGGCTGCCGCATCACGCTGCTGACTCATGTTCAACCTGTGGTCTATTAAGATTCCTAGATCCCTTTCACACGTACTGCTATCCAGCCTTGTGTCCCCCATCCTATATTTCTTTATTCCATTTCTTCTACCTAAGTGTAGGGCCTTACATTTCTCTCTGTTGAATTTCATTTTGTTAGCCTTGGCCCAGCTCTCCAATCTGTCCAGGTCATTTTGAATTTTGATCCTGTCCTCTGGTATATTAGCAACCCCTCCCAATTTGGTGTCATCTGCAAATTTGATGAGCATGCCCTCTATTCCTTCATCCAAGTCATTGAAGATATTGAACAGCACTGGGCCCAGGACAGAACCCTGTGGCACCCCGCTAGTCACTTCTCTCCAGGATGAAAAGCAGCCATTGGTGGGCACCCTTTGGGAACGGTCAGTCAACCAGTTACAGATCCACCTGACAATAGCCCTGTCCAGCCCACATTTTGTTAGCTTCTTTGCAAGAATGTCATGGGGAACTCTGTCAAAGGCCTTACCGAAATCGAGATATGCTACATCCACAGCATTCCCTTCATCTATCAAGCTAGTAACTCCATCATAAAAAGAGATAAGATTAGTCTGGCATGACTTATTTTTGAGAAATCCATGTTGACTTCTCGTCATTACCGCATTGCTTTCTAAGTAATTAGAAACTGACTGCTTAATGATCTGTTCCAGGATCTTTCCGGGTACTGATGTCAGGCTGACTGGGCGAACTGGTTGCTGTAATTGATCTTTGGATGTTTTGTCAACTTCATAATTAGTCGCTATTTAATAAGGGGATAATATAGTAACCATTGGGTAAAGAAGCCTAATTTGATACATTATTAATAGGAGGAGACTTTGACAAAAGGTTAAGAACTATAATTGATATGAAAAAAGTGGAAATAACAAAAGAGGTAATATGTTCAATCTGTGCCCTATCAGAGAGAGAAGTCTATTGTAATATATGTTAACTGTAATGTCTTTTTATGTTGATAGGAAAATGGTTTATTGTCTTTGCCCTTTCCCCTCTTTTTTACTGGTTTATGTTCATTGTACCATACTATTGCATTTATGTGTCAATGTGAGTCTTTTTATGTTTATTTTGGAAACCAATAAAGATATTCTGTAAAAAAAAAATCCATTTTAAACCCTTGTTTAAAGCTGACACCTGATCCTGACCTATCTCAGCACACTAACCGTAACTCAAGGTTGAGAAGCAGTACAAAGCTCTTCTTTTCTGGTTTATCCATCTGTTGGTGTGAATGGCACAAAGCAGGGACAAACAGGCTCAGTGTACCACTATGCTGCTTGCTCATTAACACTGATTTTTAATCCTAGTATTTCTGAATTAACATGATGTCCAAAAAAGAGAGTCACAGATGAGAGGTATTCTTTTAAAAAAATTATGTAATTTATAACAGGGACTGTTTAAAAATAGTCTTTTAGTTATATATTTGATTAATCAATTTGATAAAATTTTAATTTAATTAAAGGTTTTAGTTTTCAAAGATATATAACCATGTTAGGCTTTTCCATTTCATCGTCAACATTCATTGCATCTGAAGAAGGGGACTGAAATTGACAACACTCATGCTAAAATAATTCAGTTAGTGTTAACAGTACTATTAGATTCCTTCTCCTTTTATTTTTTTAACAGTTTTAGTCATGATAAAATTAATATATGTAATGAATAGGTTTGAACAGAATTCTGACCACGTTTAATGCGTAACTCTTTCAGTTCAATATGGTGAACCACTGGCAAATAAACCTTTCTGTATTTTAATACAAATGAGCTAGTAAGCAGCAATCAAGCTAATGGAAGCCATTAATGTAAGCACTAAGCAGTGTCATAAAGCAAATTTGCATACAACCAATCTAAAACAGACACTACTGTGCAATATACTGATATAGTTCTGCATATGGATGAAATTTAATTTAATTTCTACAAATTCATACAGCATAATCCATTTTACCATATTCAAATATAAGTACTAAGATCAGAAGAGAAAACAAGAAGAATTCTGAATACGGTCAGAAAAACAACCACCACCAAATCCATCCTACTTTTCTCTTCAATTCAAAAACAGTAAAACACTACAACAGAGTCCACCACAGACAAAGCTATCTCTAAAATCCTATTAATAGAGATACTTTAATACAGATTAAATTATAAATGCTTGTCATCTTTATGAAAACTTTTTATAACATTCAGTTGTCTTAGGGCAGAGCAACTTAGGAAATCAAGATAACAAAATAGGCCTTTAAAAATAAGTTTACTTTTCTTCTTTAGAAGTTGTAAGTACTAAGCTTCTTTTCAATAGCACCAACCTGATTAATACTAAAAACTCTGCAAAATGCTGATAATTAGCAAAATTTACTAGGCAAGCAGTTGTGTTGAGTCCCTTGCAGCAAAAATAACAAATATTCTTGTGGCATTTTCATCACTACGTACCAACCGTCCTGATTTGCAGGAACAGTCCCAATTAATCCTCTGTTGTCCCACTTTTTTCAGCTGCTTTTAAAATGTCCCTGTTTCTCTCTCCTAAACCCACCTTTCCCTCTTGTCCTCATCCTCAATATATTTTAATTGTTGCAAACTGAGATCAAAGTACAAAAGTTTTTTTCTTTTCTTTTTCTTTTAACCCTTTTGATAATCCACATGAGCAAACCTGACTGAACCATCAGTTTGCACTCACTTAAGTCAGGTGTTGGGAGAGGAAGGAAGGAAGCAGAATTCTGCCCTTCCAAATAGCTCAGGCAAAAGCAAATTGCTGCAGCTTCTCTTTGGTTGTCTGTCCTTTCTCAATAACAACTTTGCCATTTTGATCACACTGTGATGTTGCTTGACCATACGTGCCCTGGTTTTCTTCTCTGATATGTTGAAGGGCATGAGATTTTATCTGGCAGAAGCTTTCATGAATTTATTAATGAAGTGGACAGAAGTCCACAATACTGATGCCAAGTATAACCAGCTAAATTATTTATTTAGTAGTATATTCTGTACAAAAATTAAGACCTAAATATATACATACATACATACATACATATCTATTCTGTATCTATCTATATCAACATCTGTTAATACATACTATAAATTAATGAATCAATGTGGTTTAACAATCCTAAATTGCCAGAGTGAACATCTGAGAGTCAACTGAATGTTATGGATCTCCTCTTTTCTTGTGGAGAGACGAGGAAGATCCACAGATAGAGAAGGAGGTCTACAAGCCAAGGCCCCTCCACTGTGGCACCAAAAATCACCTGCACTGTTTCTTTTCCACTGTTGCTCTGATAACACATGAAAAGAAATATCTCAGTAAGAGGCCAAGGGAGGCCTTGGATCCATTATCCAAAGTACTCCCATTGGCTCAATGTCTCCTTAAAAGGGAGAAACATAGCTGAAACCAATGGGAAGGTAAATAAAGGAAGGGAGGAGGGGAGAGAGGAAAAAAGCCACTTCCCACCCTTGACAGACCAAGCCTGGCAGGACTTCAGGAGTGGCCATCCTCCCCTGAGATACAATATCATATAACTGTTCTGCTTCTGTTCAGTTGTACCTTTGCTTAGGAAATATATGAAATAGAATCAACAGAAATATTTTTCCTCTCTTGCTGATTTGAAAACCAAAAACACCCTGAAGGAAATTCTTCCCTGGAGTGCAACTAACAAGAAAGCGTTATTTTCATTAGGTTTTTATTTGGTAAGGGGATGATACTCAGGCCAGACTTCCCAACATAAATTCTCACATTAAAACAGAAATCCTCAATAGTTGTAGGAAATTTGTGGCAACTGCCTCTTCTGTCAATAATTCTGCCTACCTGGATGTAAACAATTTAATAAGAGCTTCCATATTATGCTGTCTTAGCTGCCTAGCCTTTTCCCAACAACGAGCATGGGATATGACTAATAGATTACCCCAACTAGGAGTAAGAAGCCCATCAGCTTATCCTAATTGCAATATTACCTAGTACACAACAAGGCAAAAAGTCCTTTTCTTCCATATGGAAGGATATCAGTCACTGTACTATTGCTTGCTTTTACTATTAAAAGCAGGTTAGTTCAACCTGCAGGAGAGTTTAGCAGGAATGTATCCTTATTCATTCAAGATCTGTAGCATCAACCATTCATCACTTTTTTGTATCTTGACTGCCACCATTAGGAAGTACCACATGAGAGTTAATGAACAAATGTAACTAGGCTAAGTGGAGGTGCATTTGTTGTTGACTACAGTCCAAAGGTGGTCAGTGATCCTTCCTGACCTCAGTTACAGTCTTTAGCGCTCAATTTTCAGGAATGTTATCTCCAGGCAACATGTTCGTTATCTATCGTTGTTTCACACTGCGCATGTTTCCAGTTTCTTGGGATCTTACTTAATGAAATACAATGGTTTAATTATTCTAAGGGGGATACAGATTAGAAGAACATTTTATGTGGAAACATTACACTCTTTTAAACTTCCCAGAAGTTGTCAGACTTTTTGTCTTGTCAGGTCCTAAGATCTGGAATGATTTCCTGAAAGAGGTACATCTGGACCCAACAATAACTGATTTTAGACAGATAGCAAAAAATGTGTTTTCTGTGTGTGTGTAAGAATAAAACTTCAGTAAAGGAGAGGTCCCAGTTAAAAACAGCTTTTAAAATAATAAAAAAATATATAATTTTACTTAGGTAAACATTTTAAAACCTTCCACTTTATTGTGATTTCTGCTCCTGTTCTCAGAGCCTTCTACATTTCCTCTTCCAGTGTTTTCTTTTGTTCTGATTGCAGATTTTAAAAGCACAGAAGACAAGATAGATTATTGGAGAAGCCCATAAACACCCCATAAGCAAAAGGCTACAATGTGGAGCAGCAGGCAAGTACTGCCTTCTGGAACTTATCCACCAGGCAGGGCTGGAGCCACTTCAGTCCCATCACAGAAAAGCAGCCTGGATGGATATCATAACTGATTGTATTGAAAGCCACTGAACTGTCTGGGAGATAATCAGTTTACAATGACTCCCCCACCACCCATCATTTCCATCTGCCAGTCCTGAGGAGTTATGGATCTGACAATTTTCATCTGAATAAGAGTGATGAAGTTGAAACTCGATTCAGACAAAATGGAAGCGCTGTTGGCTGTGGGATTTGATTTTCTTGGATTAAGTATTCAGCCTGCTCTGGATGGGCTGTAGCAGCTGCACAGTTTGGGAATACTTCTTGATCTTGGTTTGAATTGGACATCTAGGTGATGGCAATTGCTTTGCTTGTCACACAACCAGATAACATGTAAAACCTGCTGAAATTCGTTCTTCTACAGAACCATAAAAAGAACAGGAGTCATCTCCTGTTTTCACTGTAGCAACCCTGCTTCCAGCATTTGTTTAGGTCAGTAGCTTTTCTAGTACAACTGGCAAAAATGCTGTTCAAACAGATATACGAGAAGATTTTTCCCCAAATACAGTGAAAAATAATAGTCCTGTGCACTGCATTTAATGCACAGCTCTTTCCTTTGTAAATCCAGGAGATGGCGGCATGAATACATAAAAAGCATGTATATTTACCAGGAAGCTTCAGCACACACAATGGCATTTGAAATTTGAAAGCTGCCATTTTTATTGAACTGATGTACTGCTACTTAGTGTATAAAGCTGCTGAATTTAAAAAAAAAAAGTGCACAAAAGATATGCAGACATATTTCTTACCTTAATATGTTTTACACCACAGCTGACAAGTTTGTTTGGTTGGTACAAGTCCCAAGAAATATCAAATATCTGGAGAGGTTGAGGAAAACAGAGAGCATAGTTGTTTTTTTGAAAAGGATTTTTCAATTAAACTAAAAACTGTATATGAACAGAAAAAGATGAGAACTTTGCATTCACACAGCAAAAACATCACACCTACCAATCTAAAGAAATAAAAGAAAAAGTGGAAATGTATTAGCTTAGTAAAATATCACTAGATTGACTTAAAAATATTAGGAGTAACTGAAGGACTCACTGTAGAGTGCATTCATAAGAACCACTCCTAGTCATATACAACTGAAATCCAGAGCTGATACAAAGCTTGACACTGAAGCTTTTATCTGTAAAGCAGTCATTCTCTCTCAAACAAGCTTACTTTACAAGGTTTTGGAAGGATAAAGCAGGAGGATTAAATACAGCTTCCTGAGCAATTTGGGGGAAGGTTGAAACATAAAAGCAATACACAGATAGAAACAAATGAACTTATTTCATTTGCACTTTCACCTAAAAATATTTGTGTAGACATTAGTCCTACTGATTCCCCTTACAAAAACTTGAGATAGAGTTCTTTAAAAAGCAGGGGGCATGGTCCTACCACACCCAAAACTCCTGACTATGTAGTGCCATCTGTTGGTATATTTTGATAGTGTGGCATCTCTTGATTGGGATTAGGTATAGGAACACTCTCCGGGTGTGAGACAGGAAGCTAGAGGCAGGAACCAGTTGGGAGTGAGAATGTTAACAAGACAATATGGGAACCTCTCTGTCATCACTAAGGCCATTTCCACACTGCACTGTTATAGTGCTATTATTCCACTTTCAACATCCTGTGGAATCCTGGGGTTTGCAATGTAGGGAGGGGCATTTAGAATACTCAGCCAGAGAGCTCTTTGGCCTCAGTAAATGACAAATCCCAGAATTCCACAGGATGTTGAAAGTGGAATAATAGCGCTATAACAACGTAGTGCAGAAATGGCCTAAGTGAGTAGGAGGTACACAGCAGATGTTTTAAAAACGCATAGAAAAGATAAAAAGTCAGGCTGGATAAGAAAAATAAGGGTGGATGGAGAAAAAGGATTAGTGACGATATGTGTGGTGGTCTGGTTATGTGCTTTGTCCCTATGTGTTTTTAAAATCTTACTCTCAGTCACAGAAGAGCAAGGTAGTGTGGAGTTGGTTATGGAGAAGATGTTAGTATCTTGGTGTTGGTGCTTTTTTCCAAAATGGGATACTTCTCTTGTTGTTTTTCCAAAATCTCCCTTTTTGTGAAAAACTAAGTGTGTGTGTGTGTGTGTGTGTGTATTATGGAATATATTCTTTTAGAATGATGAACAGAATGTTTAAGACAAACTATTCATATTTACTGCATAATCTTTAACAACTGTTTCAGAAAAAGACTTTTATGTAAGACTATGTACAGTATCATTATAATTCCTGGTCTGTGTTTGCTTTTCTCAGTTTTTAAAAATAGGAATGGAGGTATTATATCTACATGACACTATGGAAAACAAGCAGAGACAAAATTTAATTTTACTTATGTTGATGTTTTCTCCTGTTTCTACTGTTGTTCTTGTTTTATCTGCTTCTCAAACTGGCAAAGTCAAAGAGATTCTTTAGGACCGTATAGCTCCATTTGCAACATTTTTTCTAAGTTCAATATGTAATTATATTCTGAATAAAATTTATTTTTAATTTCAACCATGATATTTTAATGCCAAATGAAGTTATATTTAATGCACTTTATGTTCCTAAAGTAACAAAATGATTTTCAATAAAGGGTACAAACGCTGAATTTTTCATTTTTTTTAAAAATGTCACTTTTTTAAAAAAAGTTTTCCCCTCCCACAGCTTCAAAAATTCCAGATATTTTTTATATCTAATAAGGAACAGTTTTATTACGCAGAAGTTTTAACAAATCAAAATTTAACCTGTATTCCTCTTCTTTAAAATTATACCTACCCTGTCTGTATGACCAGGAGCCATAGATAACATTTTTCCTTTTCTCCAGTCCCACACACAGATTGTGTTCTTTGAATCCAAACCAACTGAAAGCAAACGCTGAAAGTTTCCAAAATATTAAAAGAGAATTTTAAAAAGATATTATTCAAAATAGGAAATTACTGTGTACTTTTTGATAAACAGAAACCAACCAGATAATAATTCAAAATAACAAGCATTTAAAAAGTAAGCCAGATACACCTTTCTTCCTGAAAGCATTTGCTAGGAACCAAAGAAACACCGTGAAATTATCTGCTGTGCTTCCTAGTGGAGAGGTTCATTAGTAACCTTTGATGCAAAGCAAGGAGGAGGAAAGATGGAGAAAAGCAAAGTACTAATACATGCCCTGGTACACATATAATACACCTTTGGAAACTACAACAAAAATAACCACATTCTATCTGCAAAGGAATTTGAAAACAGATTCTGAAGAAATATACAAAACTATCATTAAAAAGTAAGCTGACTAGCTTTAATCTGATTTACCATTGATGCACGTGTAATATTAAGCCACAGTTAATGTGGTAAGGTTGGACAAAATTGCTTCAAGGGAGAGGGCAAAATGGAGAAGTAAATTCAGTTTATAATTTTCAAGACTCCTCCATATGGATGCAGTTGTGCAGTGAGGCACCCTATGGGTCTGAGCAGGAGAAGCACTTCTCCATGAAAATATCATCTTTGGACTACATGACACCCACTTCTGGATCTCTGGCTCCAAACCAAATGCTTTGTATGGCAGAGAAATCCCCATCCCTACTCCCAAAAGCATAGAAATAATATTTCCAAGACCAAGGGAGAGAAAATTAATTCTTTAACCATTTTTAAAAACCTGGATGTCCGGTGCTATTTGTTACAATCTACTAATTAGCAAGCCTCCCTGGTTTGCTTCCATGAAACCTTCTTTACATAAACATAAAATATATCCTCTTGTTGGTAATGGTTTCGTTTTTTTTTCTCTATCTTCTCTATATTCACCAACTATTTTCCATGGTTCCCTGAAGCAACTGGAATGTTTATAGAGCTACATGTTGGTTCAGATGTATGCTTTGCAGGAACACACATAAGAGCCAGCATGATGTAGTGATCTGAGTGTTGTAATAGGATTCTGGGAGACCAGGTTTTTACTCCCTGCTTGTAACACTGTCTCAGCCTCAGAGGAAAGCAATGCAATCTTCCATTGAACAAATTTTGCCAAGAAAACTCTGTGATAAGGTCTCCATAGGGTCACCCTAAGTCAGAAATGACTTGAAGGAACACAACAACAACAACAACAACAACAACCAGAAGCGCACATAATTCAACAGCAGAGAAAAAGATCAACATAATATGCATATGAATGCATTTCTGAAACACGTTTCCAATGATTTCTGAAGAATGCTTGTGTGTAGCTTCTATTTTAAAAACTGAAGTTATTTGTTACCGTAATTATTCATCCAGAACTGTCCAATCTTAATGCTCTTAAGATAATATTTACAGAGAAATCACATATGGCTCTGATGTAAGTCCTAATGAGTTTTAATGGGCCTTGTTACTGGAAACAAGAGACATACAATTGCCTTTTATATATATATTGGACTTGGTCCTTAAAACCTGATGTCTTAATTATCAGGAAAAAAAATGCAAAAAAACAAACAAACCAAAAACCCCCCTGTTAGGATCAGAACCGTGGAACAAAGTTAACATAACATAAATGTTTATTTGGGGTTTCAGTTTCTTCTATTATCCTTTTACATTTCAGCATTATTTGCTAGGATGCTGCCTGAGGCTAGCATTGTTGCAGTTTTATTTTTCCTTGTGTCTTGGAATTTGAACTTTCCCAATCTTGTATTTAAGACAAGGCACATATTTTCAGAATATGAAAATATTTCCTTACCTCATTGTTTCACTTCTTCATGAACTTCTATGCCATTCCAAATGTTTGCATATAGATCCGCCCTGCCAAGCAGATGGAAACAGTATACAAATCCTTTTTGGTAATGTCACTTCCTGTATACAGAGGGCTTGCCAATTCTAGAAATTCCCCCAGTTTCAAAAAACAGACTATACATTCTTTATGAATTAGCTTTATTAATTTCAAATGTAAGTCTCATATATATTTTCTACACAGAGTCTGGCATAGAGAATCTTAAAGAAAAAATGAAGGGAAAAAACAAAAATTCCCAGTTCCTTATTGATCCTCTAGGCCAGTCCAGAAACTGGCAGTCTTCAAAAGCATTATTCCTTACCACAAACTTGGGAATCATATCTTCTAGTTCCCTGTAATGCATCCCTTCTAAACTATATTGTAGGTTAACTCTATTATTTAGAAAATTCATGAATCAAAGTCAAACAATTATTTACAACCATAAATGACCAGCAGAAATTTGTAAACTCAAAATTATGCCAATCACTCTATATAGCCTTTCAACTTCGACTACTCATATTTTCCAAGCAGTTCCCTTCCTTCCTCATTCTTCTACATACAGCAACAACTGAGCTTACTGGGTGAGCAAGCCCTTTGTGTACAGCAAATGACATCAGATATCACTTAACAACAGTTTTGAACTTTTCATTCTGTTGTTTAGTTTATCTCATACCCAAATATCTGGACTGGCATAGAGGATCTCAGAGAATTACACACACACACACACACACACACACACACACCAATAAATAAATAAATAAATAAAGCAAGCAAGTTCTGTCAGATCAAACCAAGTACTAATGGAGTCTATATCCTGCCTGAGATCTTTGGATAAAGGGTGGGATATAAATATTTTAATAAATAACTAAAAATATATATTTCCACAGTGGCCAAACAGTTGATTCCAGAAAGCCCAAAAGCGTGGGATGATCTCAATATAGCTAGGAGTAGCCTTTCAATAAACAGCACTCTTGGCAACAAATGCCTTTAGCATATGCCTCAATCCAACATCAGCTTATAGTTTTCTTTTTAAAAATGTATTTATAACACTTATTGTATTTGTAATGCTTGGCCTGGTTCGAAGAGCCTAGTGTAGCATAGAGCCAGTGTAGTGTCGTGTTCTGAGCGTGGGACTAGGACTTCAGATGACCAGCTTCAAATTTCTGCACACCCACGGAAGCCTACTGGGTGACCTTGCTCAAGTCATACTCTCTCAGACTCAGAGGAAGGCAGCAGCAAACCTCCTCTCACTAAATTTTGCCAGGAAAACTTCATGACAGGTTCAACTTAGGGTCACCTTAAGTCCGAGATGACTTGAAGGCACATAACAATGCTTATACTGCTTGGTAATATTACCTCACAATAAAACAGTTCCATTGATTTTAACTACTGCAGAAGGAATGACATCAAACTGGAAACTGAAAAAGAAAAATTTTCCTGGTTATTTATCACAAGCTCAAATCCCATCAGTCTAGATGTGAGCTTTTTGTCCCAATGTGCATCTTTCTATGCTTACTGATAACTGAATTATACTGGGAGGGATCCTTTTTAGCCTCTTTGCAGTCCACTTTGGTTTGGACCACTCTGAATAATTTGGTATTGCCTATAAAGTTAGTTATCTCACTGCTCACTCCTTACTACATATCATTTATGGACTGTTGTCGTTGTTGTGTGTCTTCAAGTTGTTTACAACTTATGGCATCCCTAAGGCAAACTATCACAGGGTTTCCCTGGCAAAGACTTGCCTTTGCCTTCTCAGAAACTGAGAGTGTGACTCACCCAGGGTCACCCAGCAGGTTTCCATGGCTGAGCAACAATTTGAACCCTGGTCTCTCCAGAGCTGTAGTCCAACAATTCATTTATGGATAGCACCACTAAATTCTTACATGTCCAGTATGAGAACTAGCCATTTATGTCTGGTGACTGTTTCCTACTCTTTAACCCTTACTAGCTCTTAGGAGGATCCATTCTCTTATTTCATATCTGCTCAATTTATTCAGATGCCTTTACTATAGAACTTCTCCTGAAAGCTTTTTGAAAGTCATAAAGCTTCCTAATCCCTATGAATACTGTATTTTGACTAGGATTGTGTAAAGCAAGTTAAGCAAGCTTAGGAGATCAAGGAACACATTACTCTTGGAACTGACAAGACTTACAACTTTAGTCATTATGGGGTTAATTGGTCTATTGGTGTTATAGAGGACCTTCACCTGCTACTGTTATTGGAAGCAGCTGTAAAGGCTCCATAAGAGTAGCATTCTCTTAGTGAACACTCACTTCCTGATTTGCTCTGATCTGCTGTTGCTGCAGTTTGTATTATATCTTGCTTCATTGTGGTATTGTATTATATTTTGTATTTACATTTTAACTTGCCAAACTTGCTCATGTTTTCCTTTAACCTTTTGTACATTAAGAACCCATGTGCTATTTTTATCTTTTAACTAGAGCATATAAAAGACTATTTCTCTTTCCCTATTTTGTCTTCTGAATTTCCTTTTTATTTACAACAAATCTGGTAGCAGAGGATGGCTGCCCAAATGGTTTTTAGTCCAATAGTTGCCTAAATGGTTGTTTTGAACAGAAGACAAAAGAAAAGTTTTTCTTGAGGTTTGGAATTTTTCTATTTTTCTTTTTTGGAGTTTTTGTACAATGAAGCAGATGAATTTTTTAATATGTGTTGCACTTGCCTTTTGGCCCTAATTATTGAACTGAGCAATTAATTTTTCATGGCAAGAAATTTTTTCAGTAATGAAGTAATTCTTATCTAGCAGAATTTTTTTTTGTGACAAAGTTTTAAAATTGAAGTTTATATTAGCAGGAAAGCTCATATAGATAAATTTAAAATGTCTGTAACCTCACCTAATTCACCTATAGTTACTACACATACTTTCTAACAGGGTGCAAGTACTAACAATGGCTTATTTGTAATCCCAAAGTTAAATAGGGATAATTTTCAGATGTGGGATGCAAGATTGAGAGTTTCCCTACAAGTACAAGATTGTTTGAATGTTATAGATCAAGACATGCCTGAAAATCAGTCAGAACAGCATGAATATAAAATGAAAGAAACAAAAGCTTTAATGGTGATATATTCCTATATAGAATACTATGAGAGCCCTTTAGTAATTAAGTACAGGACAGCTAAAGAATTATATAGTGCCCTTTAGAAAAAGTATTTCAATAGATCAAATAAGAACGTGGTATTTCTGAAAGAGAAACTATATAATATGAGGATGAAAGAAGGAACTAGCATAGATACGCATTTAGACAAAATGTTAAGGATCCTTTCAGAGCTTCACTCTGCAAGGAGCAGAGGTATCTGACTGAGTTTCAGACCTGCATAGTGCTTACTTTACCATCTTCTTTTGCAAATCAAAAGGCGATGCTTGAGTGTTGATATAGATTATACAATTGCTTATTTAAGAGACTCTGGACTTAAAAGGACAGCGGACAATATACCTGAGAAAATGTCAGTGTTGAGGACAAGACCTGACTATAAACAAAGGAAATGTTACATATGTTCAAGGGTGGGGCATATTGCCAAATACTGTAGGTTTAAGGCTGTAGAAAATCAAAAGCCCAGAGGAGCAAATGTTTCTACAGGTAAAACACCTTTTAGTAGACAAAGACACTCCAATGGTCATGGAAGCTTTAAATCAAATGGTGAAAGATCAAATGAAAGGTATAAGCAAAGGTTTAACAACAGTATAAATCCTCATAATAATAATCAAACATTTCAGATATCTGATCATCAAGGGGTAAATGATAAAAGACATTTTCTTCTAGGTAGTGGTAGTTTTATTTATATCTGTCGATTTAGAGAAAGCTTTAGTGAACTTGATACAGAAAACAGACCAGAGATATTACAAGCAACCCAACAAAGATTAAATGTGCTAGGAGCTGGAACTATGCCTTTAAGAGTCCTCACGTCTAAAAATAAATTTTTATATACTAGTTGCCATAGATCTTGTAGAATGTGGATATACATTGCACGGCCTAGGTTGACCTGCCACATCATAACATTGAAAGATGCAACTCTTAATCCACCTTCCAATAATAGTCTTAGATGCCTTCCACCCCATAGACTTATTATTATATGATACAAATAAAGCCTCTCTTTTCCTGAAACGTGCAGTTCTTTTAATGTAAAGACGGACAGCTCTCCTCACATCCAAAGTGTGATATCTTTTCTCTTCTGTGCCATTCAGATGAGGAAAGACAGTTGGTAGGTAAATCACATCCTGTGCCACCTTTTTCCACGCACATTCAGGAAGAAAAGTTGGATCTAACATCAATACCAATCTTTCCTCCTCAAATTTACACAAGTTAGCATTAACAGATAATGCAGCCAATTCAGAAACTCATCTAGCCGATGTTATTGCTACCAGGAAAACAGTCTTTAGCATTAACAAATGTAAAGAAGCATCCCTTACTGGTTCAAAGGGTGCTTTTGTTAAAGAGTCCAGCACTACACTGAGATCCCAACTTGGGAATCTATGCTTAGTTGGGTAAGAAGTCAACACTGCACCTCTTAGAAACCTCTTAATATGAGGATGCGTTGAAAGAGGAACGCCCATCAAATTTTAATACCACAGACAACGACAACACCTGACGCTTCAAAGTGTTCCACCTCACTCCCCTTTGCAGTCCACCCTGCAAAAACTGCAAAACATGTTTCACTCAAACCTCAGCAAACTGCAAGGACTCAGTAGAACACCATTTTTCAAATCCTTTCCAAGTCATACTGTATATATTCTGAGTCCATTGCCACCGCGACGCCATAATGGTATCTACCACAGCTGGTGAGTATTCTTGCAATTCTAAGGCCTTCCTCTCAAGACCCAAGCCATCAAATTCAACCATCTTGGATCTGGATGATGGACTGGCCCTTGACTTAAGAGATCCTTTCAGATTGGCAACCTCCAAGGCTCTCTTACTGACATCTCCTTCATCAAGGAGAACCAAGGCCTTCCTGGCCAATAAGGTGCAATCAGGACCACCCTTGCATTTTCTTTTTATTTTCAATAGTACTTTTTGTATTATCTGCACTGGCGGAAACACATACAGTTGACTCTTTGGTCATGGAACTGATAGAGCATCTGTTGCCTCTGCAAACTTGCTTTCATCGATTGAAAAGAATCTTTTTAGTCTGGAATTCTTGGCTGAGGAAAATAAGTCGACTTGAAAAGGCCCAAATCGTCTGCTCAAACTTTGAAACATTTGGTAATTCAGAGTCCACTCTCCGAGATGTAACTTGTTTCGACTGAGGTAATCTGCTTGCACATTCAGTTTCCCTTTCAAGTGCACCACTGTCAGCGATTGCAGATTTCATTCCGCCCATTGAAACAACTTGTTTGACTCATCTATCAGCACTCTTGAGTGAAGGTCCCCTTCGTTCATCACATAGGCCCAGGCTGTCATGTTGTCTGTCCAGACTTGAACATGCTTGCCCCTCAGCAGACTTGCAAATTTGAGAAGTGCCAGACGAATTGCTTTTAACTCCAAAAAATTTATATTCCTTCTCAAGTCCTCACCGGACCAAACACCCTGAGCACTGTTTCCCTGAAATAAGGCCCCCCAGCCTGTCAGACTGGCATCCATTGTAACTCGAATGTAATAATCGACTACAAATGGGACTCCTTTGTTTAAATTTGAGACCTTTGTCCACCACAACCATTCCTTTTTCAAAGTGGTCGGTAGCCTGACCACATAATGCCTTTTCTTTCCTATGCTCCATTGATGAGGTATCAACAATCTTTGCAAACCTCTTGAATAGAACCTGCCTCATAGAACTAACTGGATAGTTGACACCAGAGTTCCCATTACTTGAGCCAACCACATCACATCTGCTGCCGTCATTGCCATCAATTTTCGCATCACCTGTTGAACCTTCACACATCTCTCCTCCGAGAGATAAAGTCAACCATTGCTTGTATCCAATCTTGCCCCTAAATGTGTCAGCATCACTGTGGGACTTAAATGACTCTTTTCTAAATTCATTAGAAACCCATACATTCTTAGAACCTCCACGGTTCTTTGTACACTTACTATTAACTTCTGCTGCGAATCTGCTTTCACCAGCAGGTCGTCCAAATAAAAGTAGATGTGTACCCCCTGCTGTCTTAAATGAGCTACCAAAGGGACCAAAACTTTTGTGAAAACCCTTGGTGCCGAAGCCAACCGAAAGGCAAAGCCTTGAACTGGTAATGTTTGTCCATGAACTGAAATCTGAGATACTTCATGTCTGATCTCCTCATGGGGACATGCAGATAAGCTTCCTTCAAATCGATGGAAGCCATCCAATCACCTACTCTCAGATTCTCTTGTATTGTTTCTAACGTCTCCATCTTGAACATGAGATACTTCACAAACCTGTTGAGATATCTTAGGTCCAGTACAGGACAATAAGTCCCATTGCTTTTTGGGACCATGAAAAATATGGAGTAAATCCCCCAGAACCACTGATCCCGTGGTACCTCCTCCACTGCACCTATTTGCATTAGATGATCTATCTCCTTCAAAACTATTTTCCTTTTCTCCATCTGCGCCGGTATTGGGGAAGCCACATATCTGCACTTCGACATTCTGTCCAACAAAATCTTGTAACCTTTTGTCACAACCTGCAAAACCCATTGATCCGATGTTATTTGGTTCCACAGAATGCAGCAGTCTTCCACACACACAAGGACTCTGCTTGTCAGAACTGATTCTGACCCTTACGCTGAGAGGTACCTGAATTTCTCGCAGCGTTCTGTCCTTTCCTGTTAAAAGATCTTTGACCTTCCAAATTGGCTTTTTGGCCTATACCATTGCTGGCGGCCATACTTTGTGTCTTGCTGTCTACCACTTCCTCTACCTCAAAACGAATAGTATGAGGACCAATATGGTCTTCTTTCCACCTTCTTTTTCTGCAACGTAGGCATCACCTGTTTTTTCTCTTTGTTCTTAATTAACACTTTTTCTAATGCCTTGTTACCAAACAGCAAATCTCCCTTAAAGGGCACAAATGCAAGATTATTCCTCGACTTCTGATCAGCGTCCCAATGACGTAACCATAAAGAACGTCTTGCTACAGTAACATCACTAACATTTCTCACCATAAAAGCCGCTGCATCATAACTGGCATCCACCACGTATTCCAAAACCTTTCTAAGTCTAGATAACACTCTTAAACAAGATTTAGATTGAATTTCCACATCATTCATCAATTTCTGTAGCCACATCACTGCTGCCCGTGAAAACATTGAAGCAGCCACAGTGCTCTTGCTGCCACTGCTGAATTCTCATGAGCTTTTCGCAAGGCAGAATCCGCTCTCTTCTCATCTACATCTCTCAATATAGTTTCACTCTCCCGAGGGATCAGGGCTCCCGAAATCAGCGCAGCTATAGGACCGTCCACTAAAGGGACCTTCAAAAACTCTACATCTTTTCTTCTCAAAACAATAAAGCTTATTTGAATGACCTACAAATCTACAAGTATTAGAAGAAGCTTCCCATTCCATATAAATCAATTCCTTAAACATATCTGGCATAGGCATATTCCATCCATGCGCTTCTTTCTTTTTAATTACAACTGTAACTTTGACTCCTTAGAACGACTACCATCCTCATCCACCTATAAACCTAAAGTATGTAATACTTTCCTAAGCAGACCCCGAAATTGATCTGCCTGAATAATCTACTGGTGCCTACTTCATCTTCTATCTCGCCTTCAGAAAGACTATCAGTTTCCATTTCCATCTCCTCTGAGACCACCTCATCCTCTTGCCAATCATCCTCTTCATTCTCCAACTCATTCCTCCTTTTCTTCTTAACATTTGGCTCACTATAAACATTCTCTGTACCCTCTGTACTCTCAACTCTTCTTTTCCTCGATACTCCTTCTTTATCAACATCTTTATCAACATCCAACCTTACTTCTTTCACCTCTACTTCTCTCCTCTGAATGAAATTCATTTTGAGAAAATGCTGTATGCACATTTGATTGATTATGACATTCATCACTGTATTTAATCTTTGGTTAATCATTGGATCAAATTCATTAACTCTATTAAATTGATTCCTGTATAACGTTTGATGCAGTTCATTAGAAGTAGTTTGTTTAATCATGCTCTGTAAATCACACAAGTTTAATGAATTCACTTGGAAATTTGTGTCATCAGTAGGTGATGCAACCCAGGCGCTTTGTCTTAAAGCTGAACGCCCATCCTCACTGCAGCCAAACAATTGCCGCTCCATATTCAAATTTGGCCATCTGCCCTGTTCTAACTCACCACCTCTTCTTAAAGTAAACGACTCCGTGGGAGTATTATGAGTGGTCGGGCAGCAACTGCTCCATTCAAACTGAACTGACTGTTCCATTTCGCCATATGCAGCATGACCTCCTGCTCATGGAGGACTCAGCGAGTGACTGACAGCAGCCGGGCGCACTATCCCTGCACGCTCTGGCAAATCTCCACCCTTTAGCAGTGCACGCTCCTTCGGGCTCTCTGCGCCTGCTCCAGAGATAGGTTTTCGCTCCAAAAGAGCCCCTCCCATCTCTGAAGAATACACGAAATCAACACAGCGGCCCAAAGCTGCCTTTGTTGATTTCCTCCTCCGTTGTTTTGATTTTAGCCTTCTTAGAAATCGCATCTGGACTCTTCTTAAGAACAGTATCCACTTTCTTTTTCTTAACCAACTTCTCCTTACTTTCCTTCTTGTCGGAATGCTTATTCCCCAAATGTCTTATCTCCTCCACATCGCTCTCACTGGAGGATAAAAATACTTTTCTTAATTCTGCCATTTCCCCTTGTCCAGAATGTCGCTGCCTTGCGACCATCTGGGAGGTACTTCTGCTCAAATCTTCCTTTATCTCCAACTTAGTGCCTCACTGCATGGCGGACATCTGAGAAGAAACATTTCTACTGGTGATTTTCTTCTCCTCAGAGCCTCGCTGGTTTGCGGGCATCTGAGATTCTGTCTCCAAAGACATTCCTCACAATCTCACTATGCAGTCATTGAAATAAAACGACTTATTTTCACAATCTGACAGAGAAGGGAAAATTTCATCCGGCTTGCTAGGCAGGATAAGAAAAACTGACAGAGGAGGCACGGGGTCCTAACGGTAGCAATGATTTGGAACGTGGACTCCTGCCGATTCCGCTTGGCACGTGGGGATTACCCAATTGTTGTGGATTCCTCCTCCATGCCATCCCGAGAATAAAAACAGAAATAGAGGTTAAACAGCTTGGAGAAGTGAAACATTGCCTTGGGATGGAAACTGAAAGACTCAATGATGGTAGTTTTCTTCTAAGTCAGAAACGTAAGACGATGGACTTTATAGAGTCAGTTGGTACGAAAAACTGTAAAGCCGTGAGTACGCCATTAGAACCAGCTTATTTGAAAGGAAAAGATGGACAACCATTTAAAAATCATGGTGAATATCAAGAAGCAATAGGCAAATTACTTTATCTGAATAAAACTACAAGACCTGATATTGCAGTAGCTGTTAATATTTTCAGTAGAAAAAAGAATTCACCAAATCATCATAATTGGCAAGCTATAAAGAGACTGGTGAGATATCTGAAAGGGACAGAGGATTTAAAATTAAAATTATCATCTTGTAAGAACCTTAGACTAGTTGCGCACATGGACGCTAGTTGGGGAGAAGAGTCAACAAATTATAAATCAATTAGTGAATATCTGTTTTATTATTGACTGGACTAGCAGAAGACAGAATATTGTGGCCCCATCTTCAGCAGAAGCCGAACGTGTATCAGCAGCAAGTGCACACAGTGAGTTGTAATGGATCTTTCATCTGTTAAAGGACTTTGGCATAAGTGAACCTGTACTAATTGTAATGTTTGAAGATAATCAAGCCTGTATTACAATATGTAAAGGGGAAAGTACCAAAGATAGAAGTAGATCTATTGGATTAAAACGTCAACTAGTAAAAGACTTGTATCAAAAGGGATTGATTGAAGTTGAATATTGTCCCACTGATGGGATGATAGCAGATATTTTGACTAACCATTGACGACACAAAAATTTACATATTTTCGTGAATTGTTGAATATGTCTGATTATAATGACATTGCTGTAAGATCTTGAGAAATGGTTGCTAGAACTGACAAGACTTACAACTTTAGTCATTATGGGGTTAATTGGTCTACTGGTGTTATAGAGGACCCTCACCTGCTACTGTTATTGGAAGCAGTTGTAAAGGCTCTATAAGAGTAGCATTCTTTTAGTGAACACTCACTTCTTGATTTGCTCTGATCTGCTGTTGCTGCAGTTTGTATCATATCCTGCTTCATTGTGGTACTGTATTATATTTTGATATATTTTGTATTTATATTTTAACTTGCCAAATTTGCTCATGTTCTCCTTTAACCTTTTCGTACATCAAGAACCCATATGCTATTTTTATCTTTTAACTAGAATATATAAAAGACTATTTCTCTTTCCCTATTTTGTCTTCTGAATTTCCTTTGTATTTACAACAATTACCAGGCCTCAGGACCCACTATTGGCCGCACCAACACACCAGCAAATTTTCCAGATATGTAAAGACAACTTTCATTAAAAACAAATGGTGCAGAGGGAGACTTTTTTCCACTCCTGGTGGAAGCAACAAAAAGTCCTGGCCTATATACATCAGTATAGAGTCTGAGTAAGAAGGAAAATCCAGAGTTCCACGCAAGAATTTTTTTTTCCTAAATCCAAAGAATAAACTGTACAGGCAGACAGCTAAGTGTCGACAGATCAAATGTTTGTACATTTAAGCCTATCTGTACATTTCTATAGTTTCCATCTTTTTACATGTTTGCAAGGACATCCTGGAGTCAATGCATGTCATCAGTTACTTGTATTTAGTTATGGTTGACTGCCAAACTGCAGCCTAAAAACCGTATTTCTTTTACAAATCAACTGCACTGATGAAGAAGTACATGCTCAAATGTTTACTGCTACACCATGCCAAAAGTGTTTGTTGCTTCAGAAAGTTCAGGATATTTCTGCAGTACCCAGCTTTTTCAATATAGAGGAAACACTACATGTGAAAACTGAGTTACCACATAAATGCTATTCACTTGTACATGTTACACAAAAATATGCTACCTATATATTTCTTGATGAATTTTAGCTATGGAACTGTATCTTTTAAAAAAAAAAAAAAGAAACAGATAATTCATAATCTAAACATGTGTCTTATGTGAAAAGATTTACAGCAATGAAACATACCTGGCCATCTACATCAAATGCCAGACAAGCTATTCCATGTGTATGAACGTCTTTCATTATTGATATAGTCTGCACAGTGTACGAGTCCCAAACACAGATATACGGCTCTTTCCCAACTTGACCTGTTGCCACCAATACTCGTTCAGGATGCAAAGCAAGACTTGGAAAGAAGAAATACAGGGAAAAGTTAATCTAAAACATGAAACTAGCAGCTTTGTATATCATTAAACTTTTAAAATATAATATTATTTTGGTATATTGGTATAAAACTGTACTGAACAAGCTAACAAATATCTTAATCTTCAGTTTCTTTTACCCACATTCAGAAATATAGTATGAGTTCTATCATGGATTAGCCATGGCAGAATCAAATACAGCAGAATGGAAAAGACATCATCTACAAACCTACACAGAAAATTCTCACACATAAAAGTTAAGCAGGGGCAAAATCTAATCACGCACAAACAGACTTGGTGCATATAATGGGACTTTTATCTTGTCACAACTCCTGCTCCTCTAAAAGGTTCACCAATCCTCTACCTATTTTGTTTTCCTGTTCAAGGGAGAAGCAAATGCCAGGGAGATGTAGAAAAGAAGAAAGAGAAAGAACCAGGTCACTAGGGCTTAGACAGCTTTAATTTTTTTCATTTTCTTTCTCTCTCTTTCTCTGCTTAGAGTTCTAATAGAAACCTAAATTTAGAACAGAAAACTAATTGTGACTTGCTAAGATAACTAACGAATGAGAGAGTATTTGTAAACAATAAAATCCCCAGCCCAAGTAAATAACAGCCTGTGTAAACCAAATAGCAATGAAAGGGGGAAAGGAGAAATTAACTAACATTAAAATATAAGCAGAATACATGACCCAGTTCCATGAACAGGCAGATGTCTTGTTTGAAGCCTCTGGGCAAGATTAATTATTTGAAAAGAACTGTGTACACTCTACCTATTTTTTTTAAAACTTTCACAGTAGGCAATCAACACAAGCAAGGTGTTTTTAAGGAGATGGGTTATACTTTCATACCCATCCCCAGAACTGGTTTTCCCCAGCCTAAGACATTTTTTAGTACACATTACAGTTTTGTTACCTTTTAGTTAAATATTTCACCATGGTTGTGAAAGGTAATAGGTTAAGCGATTAAATCACAGAGGCATCAAACTGGAAAAAAAGTCTTCTTGTCCACTCCCTCAAAGGCAAGGACCTACATACATCATCCTTCTACTGATTAAATGCATGATAAACCACAATATGCCACAAGCATATAGCAGGAGTGAACTTTAGTTGAACAAGAAGCAACATACAAGTGGTGCCCAAGGGAAAGACTGAAACAGATGAGTTAAGCAAATAAACCACTGTGCATGGCTGCAGGGGAAGACCGAAGAGCACCCAGGGTCAAAGCATAAGCTAGAAGGAGCCTTCATTATGGCCACTCAAATGCCCATTAGACTCTGAATGGAATTAATACTCATTCACTGAGACTTCCCTTAAGCACCCCTTCTCCCTACCAGTGAAGATTCTAGGTTTTAAGGTAACCTAAGGCTGGATGGCCCCATTGAGCCCTCCTCTTTACAGATATAGCTACTTCCCATTCACCTGCCCCTCCCACTGAACCCAGTCAGCAGCACCGAAACGGAGAGAAGACCGGGGATTGGACATATAGCTTACTGCTCCTTCTCATTCTTCTGACTTCTCTATTGCCCAGAGAAGACTCATGAATAGGGAGAGGAGGGGAGAGGTATAGACTCCTGGGATTGGCTGTGGACCTGATATTGGAGAAGCCCAATGATGTTGGACCGTGATGCTTTCACTGACAACCAACAATTTTCTCTTATGAAAACCTCCTTTATTCTGATTTGTGTTGTTGCGCCAAAGACACATTAGGTATCCTGTGTCAGCAGTATTGAGATTGTTTTATTAAATTTGATGGATCCCTTAATTAGGCTATCAGGTTAAACTTATCCCGGCTCTTGCAATCATTCTGCCTCACTGTTATATTGCAATAGAATGCAGACACTGCCATCCTCCACTTTGAACCCTTACCGGTTTTCCTACCATTTCTTCCATCTTTTTCTTGATACAAAAGTCCATTAAGAAGAAAAAGGCAGAACAGCTTGTGCACAATGTCTTTTGAATGACAGCAGCAGTGCTAGCAGCTGCTTGTCTCTAATCATCTTTGTGAGATATAGTTATGACTTAGGCTGTTGAAGCCATCACTTCTAAATTGCTTCTCTTACCTGATGAAACAGGATAGCAAGCTACTAAACACAAGTACTGGAAGGCTAAACAGGAATACATCTAAACAAAGGCTACATTTCATTACTGAGCACAATCAATACCCTAGGTACAATCTTATTGAACCTGATATATTCTTGAATATGCTTGGGAGTTTCCCTGTACAGCAGTTGTACAGCTGCAATACCTGTCCAGCTACAACCAACTGATAAATGTGGTGACCCAGAATCAAATCACTCTCTGGCCTATCCTGACTAGACTGAATGACACTGGACTTTATACTGCAAACCCCAAAGTCATGCTGTTACACAAGAGGGATGGATTATTTACCCTACTGAAAACCACAAAAGCCCTGCAGAATTTCCAGTGATTAAACCCCCTAAACCTCACCATCTTGAAGGAACCTACAGTTGCACCAAAGAAAAATAACTACTTAACTGGCATGTAATCTGCCAGTTCAGACTGTAAAGCTTGAGCACGAACAACTCCCTCTCCCCATTTTTCCCCTCGCCTGACATTCCTTTAAATAAACATTGAAGTTTTCTTACCTCTTAGTTAAATATTTGACTGTAGTTACAGAAGATAAAGTTGCAAAATTAGTCTCAAATCTCTTGCTCTTGAACCCAGTGCCAGTCTTGCCCAGGGTCCTGAGCTCACTTTGATATGAAGCCAGTTTAGAGAGCCCTGCTACTACTTTCCACAATTTTGTTTGGACCATTGCCTCCCTGTGGTGAAGGAGGATGATATGCATCAGGTTAATAAATAACTTTGCAGTAAGTGACTATGAAACCACTTCTACAGAATATCTTATCGGATCCGAAGGATTACATGTGTCAGATGGCTTTTTCTCAGTCCCACCATCATCACAGGCATGTTTATGGAGGTTGTGGAAGAGAGCCTTCTCAGTGGCCGTTCCAGGCCGTGGAACTTGCTCCCATGGGATGCTTAGTTGGCCCCCTCTCTGCTCTCTCTCTACTGGCAAAGCTTGCTAGCTTGCTTGCTTGCTTGCTTGCTTGCTTGCTTGCTTATTTATTTATTTATTTGGGGAGACCTCTGGTGCTTATGTCATGTGCCACAAGGGTCTTTTAGTGGGGTCTGCTGTAATTTTATCATTTTTTTTACTACATTTTAAATATGTTTTAAAATTTGTACTTTTAAAAGAATTCTTCATTAATTGTTTTTAAAACTTTTTTTATTACTAAGATTTTCATGGTAGTTTGTTTTAATTTGTTGTAAGCTATCTTGCGTCCCATGCCAGCAGAAAAGCAATTAATTAATAGGTGCTTGAGCAGGTGGTTACAGCTCCAGGCACTTTTGGATTTAACAGATTGCCCAGGATGGCACACTGGAGTAGATGACACACTGGAGTAATTTTACATTGTAGCTGGGCTGCAATGTAAAATTACTCTAGGGTAAATCTGGGCTGAATTATTTAGCTCAGATGGTTTTTGAGTGGTGAAGGCAACGATTGGCAGGAGATGAAAACTTGATCTGAAGATCAATGGAAGAATGCAATAGAGACATGAATTTTCAGTCCAGCAGCTACTTACATTTTTATGATGTGGCACAGATTTCTCCATTATTACAGAAGTTTTAAAATTTCAAGCAGTGGTGATCAAGCTACGGTAGCTGATAGCTCCAACGTCACTGGGGCAGCAAGTTCGCTCTTGGTTTGAATCCACACTTTAAAGAAGCTATCCGAGATACTAAGCCTGTTTTAAGGGTCCTTGGAAAATCTTTTAAAGTTCTGATTAAAATGCAGAGTGGATTCACCACCCCACTGACAAAAAAAACCATCAGCCACCCCTGGTGCCAAGCCTGGGTGTGCTCAGCTGCTGTGAAGTTTGACAATAAGGTCAGAATGTATCTGGGAATTATACTGTACAATAATATAGTTATCACTCCTGGAAGCATTCTTGGAGGAAATAGTGCTCTCTCATGGAACTCCTTGCTCACATCCTACAAAGGTGCTTGTGAATGTGTCACCAGATATAGACAGGTTTAAGGTTTCAAGAGGATCATCTATATTCTCAAATGGATAACCTAGTTTATAGTTCTGTTTTTATTTTCTTTCTTGTTCCTGCACAGGGCCATTTGGTATGGCCTGATGAGCTTGACCTTGTAGTCTGCACATCCTTCCTCTTATACCATTTGAAGATATCATGTAGCTCAATGCCTCTCAGGCTATATGATGTTATTTTTTTCCCAATTTGCCAGGGATCAGCCCTTAATTTTTCCCATTGGGCACAATTGCTTCCAGGGGCTGGCGCTGGACCAGGAACTACTACTTTAAGTAACACTGATGTAGACTATGCGAGCAGAGGTATTACCACAATATGGACTTCAGAATTTGTCTTATGTTCATCATGTCTACTCCTGTAGCATGTGTGTCTCTATTTCTATATGAGATGGCATTTTGAGAACTAAGCTGGTAGTTTTTAAAGTTTATTTCAGAATTGCTTTAATAATATGTAATTTCATATGAAGTTGCTACGCTAGTCTTTTAAAAAACAAACAGTGAACTAGTTCTTCAGATTCTCCTTGGACTTTGAAAGCTAACATGAAATCAGGCTTTAAAAACTGACAAACTAGTCTTAGCAAATCTTCATAAATTTTCAGTAACTGTCTGATACCTTGTGTTGATCTGACTTAAGCATTATTCCCCTTGTTTGCTCTTGCTGACAGATTATAAACAGAATACCAACTAACACAATTCTAGAAGTCGGGAAGGCATTTATGTAGTTGTTAGATAGCTGCCCTGTAGAATTAGTTGATTTGTACTATTGTGATAAATGAAAAGTATCTTTCTGTTAATATGGTTCCTGTGCAACTCAGTGAAGTAATTCAAGCAATTCTTCAATCCTCTGAAGCAAACAATTTATCTATAACTAAAATAGTCCTCAAAATCCACCATTAAAAATTATCAGCCTCTCCTCAAACTACCACCTTGTCTGGGAATATACCAAATGGCCATTTCAAGCATCCACCCGTAACAACTCTGCCTAAGCTTCTAGAATACTATCTCTGATGATGTCACAGGACACCTCATCAGTAAGCATTGGCACTTTGTTCTCACCAAGAATTGTTTCAGATTTGGGGAAGGACTTGTATTTTTAGAGCAATTGCTCTGTTAAGGATTCTTGCTTGGTTCCACATTATGCCATCATTTTTGTTGCTGACTTAGAAAAGTACTTCCTCAGTTCCTTTCCCCAAAGACTTCTCCTCTACCTTCAGTAAATTTATAACATTCATAATCCGTATGCACAATAAATAATTATAGATCACTTTGGAGTCCATTTGAACTCCAGGAGTAAATTTTACACTAAGGAATTAATTCTGTTCCAGTTTGACATTGTCACACACACCTTTACTAGGCACCAAGGTTTTCTTTCCCCTCTCATGGTTGCCATGTTCCAGTTGCTAATCCAGCATGCACATAATAAAAAAATTATTTGCTCACAAGCCAAAACAGAATGTTTTGTTTTACTCTTTTCTCCTCACAGGGTTATTTTAACAGCTGCAGGAGATGCAGGTCTTCTACACATGTATCTTTCCAAGGAGTATTAATTCCATAAAGTTTGGAATCCAGTTTGAGGCATCAGAATTGACATTTGCAAAATTTGAAACAGAAATAAGTTCCTTTCCTCAAAAAAAGAATTGCAAACACCTCACGTGTGTGTGTGTATGTATGTGTGTGTCACTTACAAAATGTGTGAGTGAGTAAAAGAGAGGATAGTTTTATGAGACAATATCAGAGGTGAAAAAAGTTTTCGGATCCTGGGACTTGCAGCATGTCCAAGGCGCATGCAGTCTCTCCAAGTAAGTGAACAACAACAGGTGTTAGAAATACATATTTTGGAGCAGAGAAAGTTTTCAGGCCCAGAGCAATAGTACAGAGTACAGAGTACGCAACCAGACCAATCAAAAAAGGAGCTGCAAAATCCATTTTGATGTGCCTGAAGTAATACACGTTAACTACGATAGCCCAATGACCATAAAGTACAACCTATGTCCAATCTCAAGCCTATATCCCATCTGCAAAATGAGAACCATCATTCTGACCCAAAGAAGTATCAGGGCTGCTGTAAGGGAGTGGGACTGGCAAAATGTGGTCCTGGGCCTAAATGTGCCCTCTAGTGGCTCTTTCTGTAACCCTCAGTTCTTCCAGGCTCCTTAGCCTTTGTTTAGATCATCCAAGCTAAATTGCCTGTTCAGGAAGCTTCTGCCCTACTAGCTGAATTTCCCATCATGTAAGCTTTTGAATAGGTAACAGCCCCCCTTCCCAACAGTTTACCATTAAAAAGGTGTAATATTTTCACAACCAGAAGTGGACATTTGATTACTAACAGGCATTGTTTTTCTTTTTTGCCCTGGCTCCTAGTCCTGCTGTATTTAATATACTTAAATGCTAAATAATACTTCCAAGGTGCTAATTACTGTTAGTAGTAATGAAATTACATAAAAATAGAAACAAAAAAAATAGAGATTGCCCCAGCAGAGCACCTTTCCTCTGAGAAAAGTTCTTCTGTTTTCAAAAAAGGACCTGAGGACCAGTTATCTCTGGTAAGATGCTTTCCAGCTGTAATATGTAGTTACTTTCCTTTTAAAAAGTCAATCAACAGACAAATCCTGTATATGTCTACTCAAAAGTAAGCACCACTGTGTTCAGTGGGCTTATTACTGAATAAGCCATCTACAGTGGAGCACAACATGAAAGGCAAAGTGTCCCTCCTTTGAGACAAACACACTTTAACCTTCTGTTTAACTCAGCTGCCTGATTAATCTTCCTGACATTCTGTGTATCAATCCCTGTCTATCTGTATGACTATCAGGCTAGAGAGAGGATGAATATTACTGCTGCCTGGTACTTTGAGGAAGGAGAGAGAAAGGCATACATTCACTTTAACAGCCTCTCCTCCTCCTCCTCACTCCCAATGTATGCAAAATAAAAAAATATATAATTGCAAAATATAAAAAGCACTGTCCATCAAAGCAAGACAAGAAGCAAGCTTTAATACCTTTCGGTATCACATATACATGGTGATTAGCATTCACAGCTGAGAGCTGTCATTCTAAACCTTCAAAATCAGTCCCATCAGAATGATTGCATACAGCACATCCATGTGCGGTCTGGAGATCAATGTTGCAGTTTACAATCTAAAATTTCTAAGGCCCTAAAATCATAGCTGTCATTTCACTCATTGGTTAAGCCTACTGAAGGACAGTTGCAGGTTCATTTCTTACCCACCCCCAAAACTGGCTGGAATAGTAAAATTTTATATTGCTTCATAACACTGGTTCTGCAAGGCTAGACTTCCTATTTTTAAAATAAAAGCTGGGAATCCAGTCCAGGTAATGGAGGAAATAGCAGATTAGATGGGTAGAACCTAGGTAAAATTCAAGCAACCAGGCAATATGACAAGTGTAACTTCCTTTATTTTCCTGTTTCTCATTGTGATTCACTCCCCCTCACCTGTGAGCTAATAAAATCATTTTCCTCCCCCAACATACTCGCTAGCAGTAATACTCATCCATCCTCCCTCTCTCTTCGTGATAGGCAGAGAGATAGATACACATACATACTACACACACATGCACACACATGGAATAAGAAACAAAAAGGCTCATCAGACAGCTCAGTTAAACAGAAGTAGAACTTCTGTTATATCAGTCATGAAGATGCCAGAAATGAAAGCTAAAGAAGGTTGGTCCACTATTAAGCATTTAGTTCAAACCTCACAGACTTCTGTTCCTAAGGAAACCACTACACATAAGGAGCTGAAAGTCTGCTACCTAGTGTACTGCAGGCTACAGATCAACTTTAAGTAATTATAATGAATTAATCAATTTTAAAGACAAATTACCAAGTTGTACAACTACAGGATCCCTTGGCACCCAGGACAAGCTTCTTTTTTAAAAAAAACTTTTTTTAATTTTTATTGATTATAAAAGAAAAAAACAAAACAAGAACACAAAGTGATTAACATAAAAGTGAAAAAAAGAAAAATTACAACAAAAAAGCTTAGATTACTATTTCTCTCCAGATCCTTTATCATCATATACTTATTCAACATATTATATATCATATTGCTTATATATTTTTGTTACTTATATCTAAAACTCATTCTCATTATACTCATTATAGTTATAATAATTTCATTCTTAACTTATCCTTTTCAACTATATTTAACCTATTGCTATTACCAAGTATGATCTTACTACTAAATATATTAAACATACTAAATTTATTATTAAACATATTAATACTAACCCTAATTATATCTCAGCTTACTCCACCTTCCAAAATTGTAATTCTTCTTGTGGAGGTATGACACTTCTCTCTTTTATTAGAACCTTTTCCACAAATATCTTTCCTATTGCTTCAAAATCATTCCCTTTCATTATTCCTTTTTTGACCTTAATTCGACATGTTAGCTTATCATTAATCACAATTTTCCACACTTCTTTATACCAATCCTTTATTTGAAAATCTTCTCGAGTTTTCCATTTTCTTAATATAATCAACATTGCTGCAGTTAATAAATTTGTAATTAAATCCTTCATTGCCTGGGTACAATTAACCTTACCAAATATAGATAATAATGCTATACCCGGATATATTTGTAAATCAATTCCTGTTATCTCTTTTATCTCTTTAAACACCATTTGCCAAATTTCTGTATACCTTCACACCAATTATAAGTTTCAAGTATCTTGGAGCTTATGGAACTCAAAAATCTCTCTCCTTCTTTTAGTATTATTCCTTTGAGTTGGCTATCTAAGTGCACTGGACCACTTTATTCACTATATGCCAAGAAACTTTGAATCATTTTAGATTTCTGTTTTTTTTTCTCTTCTTGAGCTTTCTAACAGTTCAATAGTTTTTGCCTCTGCCAAAACAAGCGGTCTTTTCATACTGCATAGTTATAGTGCTCTTATTCCACTTTCAACATCCTATGGAATCCTGGGGTTTGCAGTTCAGGGAGGGATATTTAGAATTCTCAACCACAGAGCTCTTTGGCCTCGGTAAACGACAAACCTCAGAATTCCACAGGATGTTGAAACTGGAATAGCACTATAACAGTGTAGTGTGGAAAGACTCAAGGAGTTATTCAGTCTTACAGTGTTAGAGACTCACATTTGTTGTACACACTGTCCTCCATACCCTTCTAAACTATGAATACAATACATGATGCTGTTTTATACACTGGCAGACCCAGCACTTACACAGTAAGGGACCCAGCATGTGGGCAGATTGAACCCGAGATATTGTGCATGCAAAGCACGTGCATACCAGCAAGGTACAGTCTCTATCTGTTCTCTGTGTCTCTGCAAATCAAATATGACCAAAAAAAAAAAAAATCAAATTTCTTCAGATGAAGTCTAAAAACCTTTGACAGAAGAAAACTCAGAAAATGAATGCTTAGGATTCAGTTATCAGAGAGCAGCTAACACTGTTCAATGTAATGAGTCCCAAAACACTTTATGTTGGTTCAGTTGTTCTCACATTGATGAGATTAAAGAATCTTCTGGTCATAACTTACCCTAAATGACCATGTCCATCCCATTTGCTCATGGAACAGTCCAGAAGGGAAATGACTCTGTACTTAATCCTAACTAGCAAGATGTAAGAGTAACTGAACTCATTCATGATTAATTAGATTGGAAAATCAAATTGCCATCCTGACTCTTTATAAAACTATGGTGTGACCATAGTTGGAATACTGTACACAATTTGGGCCAGTACAACTGGGGGGAAAAGATATTTTGGAGTAAGAACCAAGCCAAACACACATACACACACAACCAAAATGATTAAGGAGCTGGAACAGCTCTCCTACGAGGAAGGATGAGATGGTTAGTGGCAATATAGTGTTTAAAAAGGTGAATAAAAAGAGAAAAGACAGAGTTGTATACAATTAGTTAAACCATGGAATCCAGCATTAAGATGTACTGACGGCCACTAACTTGCATGGTGTTAAAGAAGCACTAGGCAAATGCATGACAGAAAAGGCTACCAATTGTTGAGTCATACAGGCTAAATATTATGTCCATTATCAGAGGAAGTAGGTCTCTGAATAGCAGTTACCAAGGCATATGTGCAGGAAAGTACACTGGCACTCATGTCTTTATGGTTTGCTTCACTTATTCAACTGGCCATCTACTATGCAAATAGAATACTAGACCAGATAGGCCTCTAGTCCTAGACAGCATAGCTGTCCTATTTTTATGAGAGATCATTTCTGTTAAAGATTCTGAGATATCCACTTCAGAAAAAGCCCAAATACTGAATTGTAACAGTCCACTTCAAAGATATTTAGACCTCCATCTGCCCCACCCCACCCCACCAAGTAATCTGATCCTTAACGAAATCAAAACTCTGAGATCTTCAGAGCAGCCCCTGCTCAAAATGTCAGCACAAGCAGAGACACTTTCGGAGGCATTTTAGGGAAACTGTCAGGGTGTGTATTGGGATACACTCTCCACCATCAAAAATGAAGGGGAGACCACATACTGACAAAGGGTCTTGGTGCAAAATGATACTTTATGGAGGGTCCCTCTCCTCACCCATTTCCAGGAGTACAGCCATTATTTTCCTCATATACAAACTAGTGAAGAAACTGTTGTGGACATTGGCTTTCACAGGGCAAAAATAAAATCTTCCCTAGGGGAAAAAAACTGGTGGGAGAGTAAGCCCACCCAACCTACCAGTGATTATCAATTAAGTGACATCTGAAAGCTTCAGAGTTTAATGCAGGGCAAAGCTCTGGGTCAAAAGCAAAGCAGACATCTCTCAAAACAGACTTATAGTAGAGCAGTCCCCTATCCAAACCAGTCAAACAACTACTAACACTATTTCTTTTCCCTCTAATTATCCCTACTTTTTATTTATGCGTAATTACATTTTCACTGGATGTGCTGGCAATCTTACAAGGATTTCTTTTAAATATTGTTTGTTCAATAGATGTGTAAAATCTGTTATTTATTCTTGCATGAAACTGAAAGTTACAATTAATACTAATGGTTTATTGCACCAAAACATATCCACTGCACATGGAGAACAGGACTGCTACCTTGGGAACAGGTTCTATAGCATTATAACCAGTGATGAAATAAAGTGTGGCAGGTCTTCATACCTGAACACTTGAGGATAGGATAGCTTGCAAAGCCAAAAAATAAAATAAAATAAAATAAAATAAAATAAAATAAAATAAAATAAAATAAAAAATGGTATCAGTACAAATATTGGTACATCCCATCTGCTGATGCACTGTATTCTGTGACTGGCATTTTTGCCCTTATTTACCTCTTTCAAAATCTTTTTAAAACTTAAAATAAAACAGCTCTTTCGGAACATCACAGTACAGGAATCCTTTAAATTCACCAAGGAAGGTATATGACCTTTGGATACATCTTATCACACAATAAAACTAAATGCTAATTCAACATTGCAGTGGACTGCACTAACACACACATGCACAAACACACAAATACAAATGTTTGGTTTGCGAAAAGATGAGAAAGAGAGATGAGATTAAAAACAACAGTAACTATCTCAATCCACAAGCTTCTTTTAAGGAAATCACAGCAACTGCTCCATTTCTAGTGGGACTATAGAACATTTAGACTATTCCAAAGATATTTAGCACACCAACAAGCTCCTTATCACAGCACCATAATACGGATTACTGCAGTAATGTAGAATTTTGTGTTCAATGTTTCCACCTTTTTCAATATTTTTAGTACCTAGGAGTAGGAATCATGCAGCCCTCCAAATGTTATTGGACTCCAAGTCCCAGCAGTCCTAGTCAGTATATCTACTAGCAAGGAATGCTGGGAATTGTCGTCTAACAGCAGTTGGAGGTCTCCCTGAATCCTACCACCACCAAGGAAAAACTGTATATTTAATTATCACATATTTCTTACTAAAGGTAAACTATACTGTACATTAAAAAAAAACAAAAGCAGAGGCATTTGAACTTGCCTATTGTTAGAATTTCTAACTGTACTGAGAAATTTGACTACAGTACTGGTGAAATGTCCATTATTACAATGAAGGTAGGAAGTCTTCCTGAGCCCAAAGACATTTTGCGTAGCTGGTTGAATCCTTGTGGTTATCATAGATTACCCTCATCCCAATAATATTCCCAAATTCACCACTTTTTAATGCCATCAACCTACATGAAAGAAGGTAAAACACATGATAGTTACACCTGCATCTTTCACCCAACACAAAAGGATCATGCAGCATGTTAAAGGCTGTTGTTGCTATATGTGTTGCTGCAGAACCTTTCATGGCTTACATTACAATAAATCTATTAGTCTTTAACGTGTCCCAGGAACCTTTGTTGCAGTTCTTCAAAATTGCTATAATATAACTTCCTGATTCTGGAATCTGTCAACAAGTGCCAGGGATGGGAAACATTTGGCTCACCAGATAATTTCTTGATTTGAACTTTCAGTCCAGTCATTTTCGGAGGTTCAAACCTTCCCTACTGGTTCACACATTGTGTAACACGTGAAGCTCCCTTATATTGAGTGGGACCATTAATTTATCTAGCTCAGTGCTCCTCACACACTAACTGGCAGAGTTTCATTTCATTTCTACCTGGAAATGTTGATTAAACTTTAGACTTCCCACATGCAGCTCATGTGTTGTACTAGTGACCTACAGCCCTTCTCCAAGTGACATTAGCATCTAGATTCAGGCTGTAATCAACCTCTGCCCTGGCCCTGGTAACCTAGTGAGTCAATGAGAAATTGAGGTAGAGAACTTCCGCTTCGAAGATGTGAAGTGTTATGAAGAACTTCAATTACGGCAGATTTCCATTTTTCAAAATGTTTTCTTGGCATCTCCTTAGCTGATACTTGTTTTAGAAAAAGCAGCAAGAAACCCAAAAGCTACTGGGAACAAAAAGGTCCCAGATGGTAGAAAAGGGATAACTACTCAATTTTTTTATGTGTATTCTTCACTGATTAAATTAAAAAGAATTGCTCCCAAACTGCTTTGGAAATGTGGCTCAGTCTGAAGAGTGCCCCAAGATAAACCAGCTGATTAAAGCATTTCCTTTGCAAGGCCTTTTATTCTCTGTATCTCTAACTGTCTTCCAGATGAATGGCTTTTGTGATATTCATTCAGCTAGTCTTAATTTCTTAAAGTAGTAAGGAACTCTCAAATGTTCTCTTTCCCTCCCCAGAGTTGAAATACTGATTTTTGTTCTGTCCAAAGCCATTCATCACTTGATACTCCTCATTTTGAAGTCTATAACTGTCCTTGACAATGGAAATAAGTTTTTTTTTCCCCTTTTCACCACAGAATTCAGCATGGACAGGCTTGCTGTCACACTGTTCTATGAAATACCTTGAGTTTGCTTGGCTTCTAAGACTTATCTTCATTATCCTTTCCAAGTATGCGCCCAACTCTACTCTGGTGCCTAAATATTTCTAGGGCCAGAATCCTTCTCTCTCCTTTCAATGAACCACTGATGCCTTGCTTACACAGCACTGTCTTGCATACCTAGGTAACTTTGCATTTGAATCCCGTTTCATTTCATAACAGAAGCAAGCTGCCTTGTGAACTTTATGTATGCCACTTTGGTGTCTTACAGGATCCCCACTATCTACATGAGTTAGTGGGTCTCAGCTCAATGATGATAGTCAATCATGGAATCTAGGATACTGTGGAGTGTTAGCTACAAGAGGCTCAGGTCAAGCACAACTCTTTAATCACACATGCCTTCTCTAATGTCCTTGCTTCTATCCATGTTTATTTTTTTTCTCAAAGTATTTGGGCCTCAGGGAAAAGACTTCTCTGGAAGCAACCCATATTGTTTTGGCATGGAGATTCCTAATAACAACGAAACCTCGATTTGAGCTCCTTAGCATCACCCATCCAAAGGCCTTTTTGCAGGATGTTTGACAGTAAAGTGAGGTATGTCATTATTTATAAATCACCTGGGGCAATTATCCCATTTTGAATTCATATAATATTCTTGTGTCTCCTAGGTTTAGTAAAAAATGTTTAGCCTAATAGTTAATGTTTACAGCAAAAAAAAAAAGCTTGTTCCATTTTTAAGATACAAGGAAGCCATTTAAATCAACAATGTGAGGAACTTTGTTATGCTGTAGTACTGTGTAGAAAGTAATTGCTAGATAGATGAATGCCTAGTTCATCTTCAAAGTCTGAGACTGTTCTTTTAAAGGAAGATGTAAAAAGTAAAGGAGTTCTTCCCTGAAATCTCTCACCTATTATCAGCAGATTTTGTGAAGTTCATAATCAAAGAAATGAATCTTAAAGACACACACTCAGTTGACTGATACTGCACCTAATGGCACATGAGTTTATCTTTTCTGAGTTAAAAAAGATCATATGGTTTCTGAAGTCATTTTGAGTGCAGGCACATGTATTAAAAAAATTCATAAATGCTTTAATTCATTGACATATGAGCTTGTTACATCTCACTATATACTAGGCTAACAGTAGTAAGTTCTCCTTATGTAAATAATAATGTTTTTCTTCATTAATACAACTAGCATTATTTTATATACAAAACAGCTATGCCAGATGCAAGTGGGATCACAATCACTGTAGATCCAGAAATAATTGAACATTATTTACTTTTTTACTGGTGTTTCCATTTCTCTCTTGAGTCTTAGACTACAATTCTGAAGACCAGGGTTTCATTACCCACTCAGCCATGGAAATCCACTGGATGACCCTGGGTGCATCAGACATGCTCAACCCCAGAAAATCCCATTATAGGGTCACTGAAGGGTTGCTATAAGTCAAAAATGATTTGAAGGCACACAACAGCAGCAGCAGCAACAACAACAACAACAGCAACAGATATATGTCCTGTCTTGAACAATATATTATGATGTGCTGGCAAGTTAAACTTACATCAAAAGTACACTAAAATATTAGGTATTATATATAATTCAAATATTTTCAAAACTGTTTCTCTCTGATATTTTTCTATTGTATTTGCAGGCTGCCATCATCATTATCATCCTAGTTTTGTAGGGATTTCTTGGCATCATAATCCTACTAATGTGCAGCAGACAGAAGTTCAACCTATCCTTTGGACTACCACAACATCCCATAGTTAGCAGCTGTCTGTCATACAGTTATCTAGCTCAATAAGTGTACCCTGCCCAGCTTCTAATATCAAGTATTTTTAACTCCAGTGAATTTTTCTCTCTTCCTATTAATTCTGCATAAGTGTCTTTGACCGTTTAAAAACATTATTGGGAGTATCTGGCAAGATCAGTGGGAGTACAAGCAAATAGCAATGCAGTACCAATAGTGAAATTATAGCTGAGCTCTGTACTATAGTCCTCCACTGACACCCCTTCCTCTTGAAGATGTTAGCCTTATTGTCTGTATGGTGGTTTATATAATTAAGATAGAAACACCTTACACATGGAAAATGAGACTACTATGTGTAAACATAAGGAGAATGGGTCCTTTCAAGCAATGCCAGATATAATACAACATAGATATGGTATGGTATCTGGAAACTTTAACTGCACTTCACACTGTGGAGGCAGACAATGACAGAAACACATAATTTCTTCTACCTGACTATTGTTCTGATACATATGCAGAAACTCCAGATGTGATGGAGCACTTGGTTTCCTTGCAAACATTACCAGGTTCAATCTTTGCCATCTCTTGGTAGCACTGAGAAAGACACCTGTCTGAAAACATGGAGAGCTGCTACCAATACTGAGGTAGATGGGTAAATGTTTTTAAGTATAATGAAGCTTCATATATTCTGTGTTTACACTGTGCCACCAACATATAAGCATTTTGATTGTGTCCAGTGTTTTCTAACTTTTATTGAACACTATTCATGAAATAAACTCAGCACGCAATGTAAAAATTTATCTTATTTCGAATGACACTATTCACAAACAATGCGGCTAGCACAGATTCTTATATGTCATATAGATGTCTGATAGTAAATTTGGCTTCCACTGCCATAAAGATATTCCAGTTTTTGGAATATCTCTTCTTCTTTATTTACTTTTTTCTTGAAGTCAGACTTCCTCGACAGCATCAGCAATTTTTATCAACTTCAGCACTGAACATACCTTTATTTATTTAGAAAAAAATCTACAAAATATTTGCACAAAGACAAAGATAGACAAATGGTTGAATCCAGACTTATTCATACTTTGAGTAGACTCACTGAACTCAATGAGACTTGTGTTAATCATGAGCATAATTTCAGTTGATATACTTTAAGTATGAATAAGTCCAGATTCAGTCCATAGTCAAGCATAAAAATGTGGTTTCATTTAAAAGTCAGTCAAAGAGGTGCTTCCTGTAGTTTAATTGCTCCTAAAAGTTAGCTGCATGTAACTGTTTTTTCTAGCAAATTCAATCCCTCTTCATCTTTCAGATCTGCCACAATAGTGTGCAGTAATTCATATATATAAAAGCTATTACTGTGTCACAGGGCTTTGCTTATAGTAAACACGTGAAGAATCAAGGTACCAGACAAAAAGAAACCACTCAACTATGTAGTCACATCACTTCAACAGGAAATACAGTGCCACAGAGTCCTGTTTTCATAGAATCATAGAGTTGGACGAGACCGCAGGGGCCATCCAGTCCAACCCCCTGCTATGCAAGAACATCAAAGCATTCCCAACAGATGGCCATCCAGCTTCTGCTTAAAAACCTCAAAAGAAGGAGATTCCACCACACTCCGAGGCAGCATATTCCACTGCCAGACAGCTCTGAGTTCTTCCTGAGGTTTAAGTGGAATCTCCTTTCCTGCAGCTTGAATCCATTGCTCCTTGTCCTAGTCTCTGGAGCAGCAGAAAACAAGCCCACTCCCTTCTCGACATGACATCCCTTCAAATATTTAAACATGGCTATCATGTCCCCTCTTAACCTTCTCTTCTGCAGACTAAACATACCCAGCTCCCTAAGTCATTCCTCATAGGGCATGGCTTCCAGACCCTTCACCATTTTGGTCGCCCTCCTCTGGACATGTTCCAGCTTGTCAATATCCTTCTTGAATTGAGGTGCCCAGAACTGGACACAATATTCCAAATGACGCTTAACCAATGCAGAATAGAGTAGTACCATTACCTCCCTCAATCTAGACACCATACTCCTATTGATGCAACCAAGAATCGTGTTGGCTTTTTTGGCTGCCTCATCACACTGCTGACTCATGTTCAGCTTGTGATCTACCAGGACTCCTAGATCCCTTTCACATGTACTGCTATCCAGCCACGCATCCCCCATGAAAAAGGAAACTATATATAACTCAGTGGTGGAGCAGATGCTTTCAGTTTCCTATGTTAAATGCCAACATCTTCAGTCAGGGCTTGAAAAGACCTTAGCCTCAAAGTCTGAAGAGCACTTGCTAGGTAAGCTACATAAATGAATACTCTCACTGTCTATGATCCTAAATAAAGGAAGGAACCAACAAAAGAAAGAAGTTTCCTTTAAACCAGGAGGTGGGCAAATGTGGCCCTGCAGATGTTTTTGAACACAATTCCTACAGTCCTTTACTATTGGTTATGCTGGCTAGGTCTGAAGGGAATTACAGGCCAAAAAAGATCTGGAGAGCTACTGTTGCCCTAATCTGAAGGCCTATTGTTTAAGTATAAACTTCAACCTTACTTTACTGCCACCAGATAAAATTAATTAAATATCACAGAGAAAACTCTGGGTTAATTCAGACCATATCAGAAAATAAATAACAGTACTACAAAGTCTCACAATGCTTTAATAAAATATATAAAATAAAAATACATTAATAAATAAATAAATAATGCATTAATAAAATTAATAAAAATAAATTTGCTGACCAAGAAAAATCCCAGAAAATTGAATATCAGCACATGTTCCTAATAAAGTGCGCTGTCTCGGCTCTAGTACATCTAAACAGATAGATAGACAGACAGACAGACAGACAGACAGACAGGTATATATGTGGCTGTGTGTGTGTATGTGTGTGTGTGTGTGTGTAGATAGATAGATAAATAGATAATCATAAAGTCTGTTCTCTTTTCACTACAAATATCAGAAAAATTACAAAGCACTGTAGTATTAGAAAATCTAGATTAAAGATACCCATAGTATTTTCTCTAATCCTCAACTAATAACAATGTTTTGAGGTTATAGAAAATAATCTAGAAACAACATAATATGTGGCTATGTGGCCACACAATAAAATGCAGAAACCTGCTGCTTGCTAGTTTTCAGTAGTTGTTTCAAAGTATTAACATACTAGTGATAGAAGACAGTTTTATTCAGTTCCTGCCCTGTATTTTGCTCATATTGAATAAGAACATCCTCCTGAGCTCATTGCTTTCTCTGTCCTTCTCTGCATACATAGGAAGCTCAACATACCATACTAAACATACAGATGCCATTCCAGTCTGTGCAAGAAAAGCATCTCAGGAAAACCCAACACAGAGAAGCCCTGATCACAGAATCTGAACTCCAAGAATCAGGTGCAGCCACAGCAGTCTCTTCTTAACCCTCAATAGTAGCTGAATAAATAAATACTCCACTGGTCTAGAATTCTGGTCTTAATATAATATAAACACACACACACAACTAGACAACTCCACTGCAAGTTTGCGACTCAGATCCACAGAATTTGCTGCTATTTCTGCAGCAAAGTTTGCAGGTGTTCAACTATTCAACTGCAGTTGAGGCTGAAATTGGAACCATTGAGCAGGACTAATTTGTTTGTTTGGCAGAAGGTGTATGCTTCTGCTGAGAATACCCAAGAAGGTATGCAGGGCATTCAAACCTCACCCCCTAAACAATGGAAATTATAATAGTGATACCTTTCCTGGCTTCTGAGATTTCACCTGACATTGGCCACAACATCTTTTTATCTATGTTACTGCCTTATTAGTTTAAAAATTACTTTTAGTTTTTTAATGAAACTGAAATTCTCTAGGTGTTTTATATTTTTTTTCTATATCTGAACAAAATCATGGAATCCTTACTGGAAAAGGACCACATACAAGAAAAGACTGAAGATTGTAAAAAAAAATACACACTGACATTGGACAATTTAACGATATAAGGCTTCTGGATGATTATGCAGTTGTTGATATAAGGATACTGAACAACATGAGTGTAGACATATTCTGTAACCTACTGCATTAATAGGAGACAGCCGCTTGGCTTACTCCATCTTACCAATCACTGAATATCCTCTGCATGAAATCGTGAACATTTAGGAGTTTTGAATATTCTCTACTGTAAATATGCTTCTCTAATCTGAATTCAAAAGCCAAGGCAGAAATATGAACAAAAACTGGCAATGACCAAATATTTATTATAAATTAAAAATGCATATCAGAGATACAATGAATCCTCAAAAAGATTTCCCAAGCCTTACTAATATGAAAAAATATCTCTCAGAAAAATCCATGCAAATTCTTCATTTAAGGGTTTTAATTAACAAATATATGTAAGACCACCAGAAATTCATAAATCAGCAAGAAGTAATGACTTTTATAGAAGAATGTGCATATGACACACATTCTTTCAAGAGAAAAATCATTAATTATCAATAATCCAAAAGCCAGGGGAAAATTCTACTGTCATTTAAAAAAAATCATAAAATTCTTACTATAAATAAGCCAAAAATAGCTTCAATATTTATATTTAGTTTCACCAACTGCCATCCAAAACAGATTCCAAAACTAATTTTTAAATTTCCCTTTCTAAGATTTTGACAATTCTGTTCTACCTACAACAGCCAATACTTAACATGTGTTTAATGTGGTACATGGATACACATATTATAGCGGTAAGGGCATAAATAAAGACATTATTTAAAGCTACAGAAATGAGTCACAGTTGCATAATGTATCAACAGTAAAATTTTATGAGTTTACTGACTTGAACAAATGAGAAAGATTCAGGAAAATCCACTGAACTGAGACAGGAAGTAAACTGTACTGCAATAATAGCATAGATCAGGGTTTGTCTGTCAATATAAGAATGGGGAGCAAGCCAGGCAAATACCTGAATTCAAACAGTGCATTTTATAGAAACTGGCAAAATCTCAGAAGTCTACTTTTCAGGGACAGGATAATTACTATTTCCCCAACACTCCTGGCATGTCCAAAACAGATTCTCTTACAGCTTACAGTGACTGGGAAGATGTTTAAGCTTGCACTTTGGCAGTTCCCTAAGGGAAGGCAATTTCAAGGGAGAGAAAACGCCTCTATGAGTCTTTGGCTGTGTGAAAACAGAAAGGAGGATGCCATTGCTAAAGGGGCACCCTCAGCTGATCTCATCTATTGTTCCCTTACAGGTAACAGACATTCTTTCAAGACAGAGGTTGTGGCAAGGGCTGGAATATGAATTCAAGTCATTCAGTTTGTATGTATAAAGTGTATTTAGGAACTAGATGCAATTGTTACTTCCAAGCAAAGTTAGACCTATTCAATCAGTGGACCTATAGAAGTGTCCAGGTAACAACTTCCTATGAATGCAATGGTAACTACTCTAATCGGGACTAACAACTGCAATTAGGGCACTGAGTTCTGACTTTTGCTTTGGATATAGATTTAGATATAGACACAGGTAAAATGCTCAAGCTTCAGATTAGTAAATGCGGGTTGGAAGCCTACCACCCATTATCAATTGACCTTGACAACAGAAGATTACTTCGCAGAGAATTGGTTCACTGGATCAAGGAGAGGGAGAAAGATTGTTATAAACCAGGGGAGGGGAGAATAAATAATAAACAGTCCGTCGAAACAGTGAAGCGACGGCAACTATCCAGAAGAATCCCAGATAATACGGCGCTTCTGGAGGCTGGGATCAAACAAGGACCCAGATGCCCTAAGGAGGGCGCCTGCCTGTCGTTGCTGTTTTCACCAGGCGGTGAGGGGAAGAACAGTGGCTGTCTATGGCGATCAAGAGCGTCGTCCTAGGACCAAAAAAAAAAAATCCTGCAGACACAGTCCTTTCAAAGTGGGTTTCGGGTGGAAATGGGGAGAGCTCGAGGAGAGAAGGGAAAAGGGCTTCCTGGGCGTCCCCCTACCTGATGATGTCGTCTTGGTGGCCCAGGTAGAATTTCTGTCGGTGCTCCCGGGGGCTGTAGACCACCCCGACCCCCGCCACGAAATAAACGATCTCTTTGGCGGCCGTGTAGTAAAGGTTGTTGCGGCACTGGTGACCCCGGTAGCCATAAACCCACTCCAGCCTGAGGTGGCAGTTCGGGGGGCTCCGGTCAGCCATGGCCCGCCTTTCCTTTCCCGCCTGGAGGTCGGCTCCTTCCCGCCGGAGCCCCGAGAAGGGAGCGAGGGAGGGAGGAGAGAGGGGGTCGTCGCCCCCTCGCCCCGGGATCGCTGTCTTCCCGCGCTTAATCCCAAGCCGCTGACATGGAACCGCCTCAGGCCGCCGCCGCCGCCGCCAGCCCGTCTCCCTCACAGAAAGCGCCGCGGACCGTCCTCGTCTCGCCTCCTCCTGGCAGCGGCGCTCCTGCTGGTGGTGCTGCCGCGGCGAACGCTCGACATGGCTGCGCGGCGGAGGCACGGCCCGGCTACCATCCACCCGCTGGGCCCGACGGCCACCCCGGCAGAGCCAGGAGCTCGAGCCCGAGCCCGGCGAAGCCCCTGCGCTTCCTCGCCGCCTCAGGGACTTGGCGCTCCGCGCCTCTCCGCCGCCGGCTTCCCTCCGTCCGCTCGAAACCCGCCGCGCGCTCCTCCCGCGACGTCAACCCTTCTCCTTCGTCTCCCCCCTTGGCCGCTCTGCGGCTGCGCACTCTCTTCCCCGTCGTCGCCTTCTCTCTGGCGGTCCCTCTGGTTCCCCTTCTCTCCCTCCTCGCCACCTCGCTCCCGTTCTTAAGGCGCGCCTTTCCGCCAGCTGGAGGTGCCCGTGCCCTTTCCCTCTTTCATTCGCGCGCCCTTGGAAAGGGACTTCGGCGCAACCGCCGTCCTTGTCCGCCCTCGCGGCTTTTCCGCGCCACTTTTGAGGAGAAAAGGCGCGAAGAGATCGGCGGCGGGGGTGGGAGGAGGAGGAAAGAAGCAAAGAGGGTGCCGTGAGATTCAGATCGCTGTGCTGAGGAGAAAAACAGAGCCGATTGTGCGTCAAAGACTTCCCAAAGCATAAACAAACAAGCCACAAAAATCTTCCGACATGAGGGACGTGACTGTCAGAATCGTCTCCTTCCGTCAGTTTCTTACAAAGTGTAACACGTTCTATGGCAGTATATTCCCTTGTCTTGGGATGGAATTCGGTTTAGAAAACGTTTTCGCTGGCTTCATCTCAGAGCCGGGTTCAGACGCAAAGGCAGCCGGCACTAAATTTTGCCTATCCTACCCTGGCCAAGGGCACACTAAAACTCATCACTGAACTGCAGCTATTTCAGAGTGTCTACGTACAGTCATAGTACCAGGACACACAAACAGATAAAATCATAGCCTTCGAGGTATTACTTAAATCTGGTGTAAATAGCATTCTCTCCCCTTTCCCTGCTTACGATAGCATTAACGAAGCCTACATTGTGCCGACGAGTGCTACACTCTCCATGGTGCTGAATTTGGTGATTCAGTTCGCTTTTGTTTACAAAAAGTTTCTATCACACAAGTTAAGACATTCCAGGTATTTCAAAGGTCCAGAAAGTTTCTGTATACAGACAGATAAATAGAGAAATGAAAGACTATTTCTCAGATACTTGAGCAAAAATAGCTATACATTAAAGTACAAACCTATATAGACTTACAGTCATCCCTCCACGTTCGCTAGGGTTAGGGGCACAGGAACCCCATGAAAGTGGAAAAAACGTTAATAATTCTAGGCCCTCCCAAACCATATTTAACACACAAAAACGTATGATCAGCATATTCCATCCACCATGGATTCCTTTGAGGCATCAGAGTTCCTTCACAAGGCAGAAATGGGTGGTTGGCAGGGCTGACTGTCACTTCCACTGCTGCCCCACACCATTTTTAAGAGGGACTTACAAGCCTCGTTCACAGTTTCTCAGTCTCATGAGGCTTGCAGTCCCTGTTAAAAATGGCCTAGGGAGGCAGCAGAGGTGACAGCAAATAATCCATGAATAATCAAATCCGCAAAAGTGAAACCCGCAAATGGGGAGGGCTGACTGTACTTGCGATTTCACTCATATACATCTAATATGCAATACTGCCTCAATTGCCAATTTTATCAGGGCCATTGCCAAAAAGCTGAAAAACAAAAAGCTCTTACAGCATGATTAAAAGGCAAATAGGATCAAACTCTGGAAAAGTCTAGTGAAGGAAGAAATTCCACAGCTGAAATCTACCACTGAAATACCCTGTTACATCTATGTCTTTGCAAAGTAAACCTAGATTGCATCAAACGCATGCGCATCTCTGTTTGATCTCAGAGGAAGGATAGAAGTATTTAGGGAAATGGGACAAAAGATGGGCTGAAAATATTAACAATTAAATCCAGTTGCTAACCTCAGCTAAAGCAGAACCATAAAATCAATGAGTTTTATATGTTTACTTATTAAATTCCCATTGGTTCAGTAGGTCTACTGTAGTTGGGATCCTAAGACTTTTATAGCTCACACACCAGTACAGTACTTAATTTTGCCAGGAAAGCCAATGTTAGAATAATGAGCAAATTTGACAAGCAGTATACTTTCAATGATCCCACTATCTCAGGAAAAGGAAGTAAAGCCATTTCATAACAGAACAAATAACAAAGGAAAGCAACAGTCACAAGTTTAAATCTGCCACACACACACACACACACACACCAAAAGCCCTTGAAGCCTTAGAAATTTATGGTGATGCATTGCTGGACACCAGCACAAGCTGGTCTTTCAAGAGTAACTACATTCTGTAGTATTGTACTCAACTATTAAACAGATCAGATTCCAAAACACTTTAGGCAGAAGACATCAATTTAGTGACTTTAGCTCTGCTGCTATTCCACCTTCCTGTGGCACAGCAAGGTGAAATTCACTATCAGAATGGTGGTTCCTCCTGCCTTGCTAGCAGAGATTTTTTTTTCTTTTTGCATTGAAGAAGACCTGAGTAAATGAAAAAGGTGATATGATTAGGCTACAGGTGGCACTTGGCTTGCACAGAAACTACCTGAGATATGTAGTTTCTAGTGGAGTTGTTCTAGGCAGCAAAAGGTACAGCTTACCTGCACTCAAAATCTGATTTATATTATATCTGACAGGACTAATGTAACATCTACTTTGTAATTGAGAAGATAAAATGTTACAAACCATAGAAGAGATTGGTAGACTTTCTGCATATTTGTTCTCGGTGTATGAGCATATGCAGTTGCCATGTTCAGAACCAGACCACTGGGTGATCTACCCAGTCACTGACAACTTTTGTTTAGTAGCAGCTCTCCAAAGTTTTAGACAGAAGACTTTCTCACACTCATTGTTATGGGTTATCTCTAAACATATATTATAAACTAATATTAAAAAATCAACTAACTGTAAGGGCAAGTCACATTTTCTTGGCAACAAAACAATTATCAGAAATATTTTTCTTTAAACATGTGACATAGTATTAGTATAACAAGGTTCAGAACAAAAAAAAAAAACTCCTGATATCTTAGACAAGGTTTAAGCAAATAATTAATGTTAATTTACTTCCTTAGGCTCTAATTCAATGCCCATTTACCTGGAAGTAAGCCTTGTTGCACTCAGTGTGACTTATGTCTGAGTAGACTTGCATAGATTTGAACAGTTACATCGTGATTTTAAACACACTTATTAAGGAGTAAGCCCACTACACACAATGTAATTTATGTGTAAATGTTAAGATTTTGCCACTCATTTGCCAATACTAGCTGTGACAGTATTTATATATTTGTTCATTTCTTTAATATTCTGCCTCACATTCCCCTCAGTGTGGAATCCAAAGTGTCTCTGGATAGAAATTAAAATGGAACACAGTTAAAATAAAAATAATATTTAAAAAAATAAATCAGTTAAATAAAAATCTACTATATAAAAGTCAAAGTTTGTGAGCGAGCTTGTCTGTTTGTGTCAGGCAGGCAAGCACCTTATATGATCGGCTGTGTGAAGCGAGAAGACCTAATATGATTGGCTGACTGTGAAGATTCTATGGAATCCTGGGGTTGACAGTTCAGACAGGGGCCTTTAGAATTCTCAGCCAGAGAGCTCAGGCCAGTTGCTATGGAGATGAGGCCTAGCAACAAGAAGGAGAGCAGAAACTCAAATTCTACATGTTAATAACTCTAAATACAGATTGGATTGGGGAATATGGGGAAAAGTTACACATACTAGACACACAGGATCTGAAATCTGTGTATTTCAACCACATCTAACCCCTAAGGTAAGGTAAGATAATCCCTAAGGTATTTCTAACAAGTATTACCTATGAGAAAATAAAATTCCGGGCAACGCCAGGTAAATACACTGGTTTACTATATAAAAGTCAACCTTTGTGAGTCGGTTTGTCTGTTTATGTCAGACAGGTGAAGACCTCATATGATTGACTGTGTGGGGCAAGAAGACCTCATATGATTGGCTGGCTGTGAAGATTCTATGGAATCCTGGGGTTGGAAAATCAGGGAGCAGCCTTTAGAATTTTCAGCCAGAGAGCTCAGGCCAGCTGTTATGGAGACAAGGCCTAGCAGCAAGAAGGAAGGCAGTATATTACTTCAGGAACCCAAACTCTGTATGTTAATAACTCTGAACACAGACTGGATTGGGGAATATGGGGAAAACTTACAGACAGGTAGTGGACAAGACATATTGGGGAATTAGAGATACAGGATCTCAAATCTGTGTATTTCAACCGCATCTAATTCCTAAGGTAGGGTAAGGTAATTTCTAAGCTATTTCTAACAAGTATTACCTATGAGAAAATAAAATCACAGGCAATGCCAGGTATATATGCTAGTAGTTAAATAAACTAACATTCTAAAAACAGCACTAAATGGATTTTTTTTAAACTTTGAAAAACAGTCAATGAGGAAACAGTCATTGCCCCCTCCCACTAAAAATCCCTTCACAGCAACTAAATCCAAAAGCCTACCTAAATAGTCTTTGCCACCAATAGAAGGTAAGCAGAGAGCAGATAAGGCTAGCTTCCTGTGGGAGAGAGTTCCACAGTCTGGGAACACCCAATGAGAACTCCATGCCCTCACTTAATGTATCTATGGTGATGGTAGGACTAAGGGAACACCTCCCCTGAAAGATCTTAGAATTCAAGCAGGCTCATACAGAGAGATATTCTGGACCCAAGTTGTTTTATGCTTTACAGGTCACGACTAGCACCTTGAACAAAACTGGGAAGCAAACCAGTAGCAAGTGCAACTGTTATAACAAGAGAGTTATGTGTTCCCTGTAATTACAGTTCCCTGTAACTAGCCACTGCCAGTACTCTGCTGCAGCATTTTAGGTTCAATGAAGTTTCAAAACACTTTCTAAAACAGCCCCATAGTTTTAACCAGGCAAATGCATTCCTGGCCACCACTGAAACACAGAAATCTGGGCTCGTGGTTGAGTGTGGGAGTGCACCCGAGCTGGAAACCTGGAGTTTCAGGAGAAGGTTACCCACATCCAGCATAGGTTGAAACTCTATTCCCTGATATGTCTTTTTTGTTAACCAAGAGCACCTCTATTTTGTCTGGGTTAAGCTTCAGTTTGTTTACCCTCATCCAGTCCATTACTAACATCAGTTACATTTTCAATGGTCTACAGGTCACAGGAAAGTGAGTCTCAAATGGTAGCTTTCTTCATTTTAACATTCTTACCATCCGCCACTAATATCAGTCATCCAGTATTTGTCACATTTCCTTCCTCAAAACTTCACTTCTAATTACCAGGTGAAAAAGGAACTGATAAATACACTCAGCCTTGATCATTTTTTCCATTGTACATTGCATGGCTATTATTTGTGAAAGGATATAATCCAAATATCCAAGAGTCAGTGTGGTGTAGTAGTTTGAATGTTGGACTATGAAATTGGGAGAAGAGGGTTCAAATCCTCACTTGGCCATGAAAACCCATGGTTGACCTTGGGCAAGTCACACTCTCTCAGACTCACAGGAAGAAAAGGACAAACCCCATATTCTGCCAAGAAAACCCCATAGTAGGTTCACCTTAGTGTTGCCATTAGTCAGAAATGACTTGAAGGCACATAATAACAATAATCCATATAGATGAAGCAGATGTTGTATACAGAGTACCATCAATTTATCCTGCATATGAAAGCTATAAATGAAGCACATAAAGGTAGTCAGATTAAATTACCTTGCCTTTCCTACTAATGTTCTTTTGCAGAAAATCTGATTTCCATCTATCAGTTCAAACATTTTGAATTGATAACAGAACTAAACATAGAAATCTTCCAAATTCTGGGGTTTTTTTAAACATCAACTGCTGAACTGGTTGCCTCATTACACTGTGATCTAAAGTGACATAAACCCACATCAGCTTACATGGATAAAATTTTATGGTTCAGGGGAAAAAAAATTGTTTAGATACAACAATAGTGTAGGATGATTTATTGTGAAAATGTATTTTCTTCAGTTTTGAATATTTAACTAGTACATATGTGTGTGTCCCATTATATTTTATGTATACAAAAACACTGCTGTACAGCAGCTTTAGTAGACAACTGTTTTGAGAGGCAAACATATAAAAACATCCTCTGGAGCTAATCCACTGTGCAGTACCAAAGGATTATAGACAGAGGGCACAATCTGCTGGGAATGCGTCCCGGGCAAAACCCATTACAATGAGAACACCAAAAAAAATGTATAATTCGTTTCATCATCTAAATATAGAGTGCATGTTACTAAGTCACAATTTTCACAAATGACAGCAACAAAAATGCCATTTAAAAATAAGTTTAAATAAACAATTTGTGACTTTCCAGTTACTATTCACACACAGTATATAAATTAAAAAAAAATAAACATAAAATCTCCCCCCACACTTTTACAGCTTGCTGGGTTGACCCTCAGAATATCCCTCAGGGCAGGGTGGGGAACTCAAGCCTTTCTTCAGCCCTAGACAACATGGGCAATGGTCAGGGGCAATAGGAGTTCTATTAATCAGTTTATTTATATCCCACCTTTTCTCCAAAAGTGGGACTCACAACAGGAGTTGTGGTTCCACAGTGTATATTAAAAAAAGGTTCCACACCCTGCTTTTGGGCAATTTTGAGCACCATACTTATGCCTACACTATTTTTCCATCATGGCTACAGGGTGTGTGGTAGATGCAGGCTCAATCATCATCATGGTTCATGTCAGAATTATAGGACAGCAGCTTTTGGGTTTTCAAATTTTGCACAATTTTCCCCCACTTTTTCATCTAAGAGATATAGGTGGATAAACAGAAGCATTAATATACAGAACTAGCTATGTATTGATCTACTTCTGATGAAAGGAAATAAATAAATACTTTTCAGAAAGTTGTTGTTATTGTTGTTATTAAGAGCAAGAGGAAAGTGGAATGTTTGCTGGGTCAGAAAAGGAGATAATTAATTTGAAGAAGAAACCAAGTGGAATGCAAACCTGAGAGTTTTGAATTTTGAAATCATGGGGTAATGTCCTTTTGGGGATCTTTTTATTGGGACAGAAAGATTGGCACACAAATATTTTGTAAGTAAAAACGAAGTAAATTTTGGAAAGTGGATTTTGGATTGGATTTGGTGGGGTGTCCTGGATCACCTCTGTTTAAAAACAAGGAGACTTTACGGCTTATTAAAATGGCTTACATTTATACTCCACCCTTCTTCCAAGGAGATTAAGGTGGACTTCATAGTAACATCAGAAGCTATCTTATACAGAGTCAAAAGATTGGTTAACATTGCAGACAGGAGTCTGATTTCATGCTTTATTTGGAATGCCAGGAAAGTTGGCAATTGCCAGCTCTGTTTGCAAATCTTTCTCAGGATCAGAGACAGCGGATGTTCTTTCACAAACAAAAGGAGAACTCACATCTTCTCCTGTACATAGCTTTTAAAATAACTCCACACGTTGAGTTACTTTCAGAAGCTTCATTACAGTTCCCACAAACAAAAATTAAGGCAAAGTCTTCCTGCTTCTTTACGTTAAAAACAACTATCCCCTTTCGCATTTCTCTTACTAGGATGGTAGCACAGCTAAAGGAATCTGTCAGAAATAATCCTAATTTCCCTCGGAGGCGAGAAAATCACTTACAAAGGAAAAGAAATATGGCACAAATCACACGAAGAAAGTCTTTCAGCAACCACAGTTAATACTGAGAGTCTTCTAAGGTCAACCGGCCGCCTCTCTCCCCGCAACAGACGCGTGGGAAGGGCGGAGAAGTGAGCTCAGCTAATCTGCCAAGCGTTTTTATTTATTTATTTATTCCTCAGGCAGCTGCTCAGCCGGCTATTTTCTCTTAAGGACCCTGCCGTAGCGTTGCTGGGCAAAGCAAAGTCGGGATGCCGGGCCTAGGCGGCAGAGAGGTGGCGTGTTGTTTGTTGTTGTTTGCGTTACTTTCCAGTCGCGACGTGCACGGACGGGGCTGGAAATGGACCCGCTGCTCCACGCCTTGAGTTACTTCAGGCGGAGGAAGTTCCAGCAATGCTCCGATCTTTGCTCTCAGTTGCTGGAAAAAGAACCTGGCGACCAGGTAATTGGAAGACGAGGGGCAGAGGCTGGCCAGGTTGACAGCTTGTGTGATTTGGTATCTCAGGCAGGGTAAAGCGGATGGCGTTTGGGGCCACTAGAAATGCCCCTTGTACACCAGGAAGGTTTCCTTGCTTGCCTTACTTACCTTACTTTATTTCGTACAGAAATCTCAGATTGACCTTTGGGATTCACCGTCACCCTGTTTGTATCCCTCCCCTTGTGTGGGTCTTACCTGGAAGATTAACAGTTCTAGGAAGGATAAAAAGGAGGAATGAACACATAGCACTTTTTTATTTTCTACAGTCTTAGGATCTCCAGTTTGGTTTATAACATGTCTGTTGCTTTAGATTTTCTGTAATTTCATTTATGTTCCGTAGCAATATCTATTTCTTTTATGTGTCTGAAGCAGATTATCTGAATTTCACTGCAAAGTCTTTGCAAAGCCAATTTTGGTATACTGGAGAAGATGAGAAAATCATGCAGCCAACTGGTTAGCCTGTCTTTAGAGTGTGGGGATATTGGAGTAAATAATAATAAATAAACTGTAATGTGTATAGGAGAACCATACTCATACTATCTAGGTTAGTAAAGAAAGGGAAATTTAGGAATTTGCTTTTGTTAACCATAGTTTTTTGTAGCTGTACATGCTTTCTTTTCAAGCAGGTTTGAAAAAGAAAGCAGTATTAACATCGACATACAACTTATTGAGAAACCAATTGAAAGTGCAATAATATCGTGTTATATTGAAAATAAATATCCATAATGTTCAGAATGAGCCCATTCCTGATTTGTCCTGAGAAAACAAGTTCAGAAATTACCGGAGTGAAGGCAAACCGTCCCCCTTGTTGTTGTTATTATGTGCCTTCAAGTAATTTCTGACTTATGGCGACCCTAAGGCAAACCTATCATGGAGTTTTCTGGGTCTGAGAATGTGTGGCATGACCAAAGTCACCCAGTGGGTTTCCATGACTGAGAGAAGAATCAGACCTTGGTCTCCAGGGTCAAAGTCCAGTACTCAAACCACTATGATTCTCCAAGCAGCACTTCATACACTTGGAGAATTTGCAAACACTTCCATGGTAGATTAAGTCAAATGTAACAGCAGGGAATCTTGTGGTACTTGATTTATATGGCATAAACTTGAATAGATGGCAAGTCACTTTCTGAGCTACACTTGATGAACTCATTAGTTAAATAATTTATTTAACCAATAATTCAAATCTCATTATGTTGACAGGTTAATTACAAGGCATCAAGAATGTTATTTTCCAAAGAGAGATGTTCAGTGTTGTGGCCCAGCTATTAAGAGTGCCATCTAACTGAGCTTTTGTAAACAGCTAGAATAGGGAGGAGCTGGGGCCTGGATCCAAACCATGGTGTGGAGAAAGAGAAGATCAGTTGTGCATATTTGGGTCTTGGTCAGAACTACCTTTTCTCTGAACCTATTATTTATACTGGGAAGAAAGCTGTCACTGGCAGTGTTGCAGATGACAGAGGGGCTTTGACTGCAATTCCTGGGCAAGGGCAAACTATGGGTTAAACCTCCCTCCTGCCACTGCACCATCATGATATGGGTTGCCTCCACCCTGGCTAATTGTTTTGTTTTTAACATTTGGGAACAAATGTATTTCTCTTTACTTATACAACTTCATTGGGCTCTTTCTGGGATTTTTGTGCTTTGCAAATTAAGAAAGTTATTAAAGGGATTCAGGTACTGTCAAAGAGTCAGACAAAATAGTGATAATACTGACCAGAATCTGGTGGTGTGCTTCCAAACACAGGAGATGAGAGAGTCCTTTCCTTTAGCTGCCTTAGACCCTACAAGCTGGTTTGTGAAGCTGAGAAGTACTCTCAGACATCATCATCATTGTCATCATCTATTTATATTGAACTATTAATATGCATGGTATAGATGCTAGAGAGGAGCTGCTATGAATATATCCTTGGATTTAGTCCAGCTGTTCTTTACTTGAGCTCTGTGGACTCCCAGGGGGCTGCAGTATCCTCACAGAGGTCTGTGAAGACTTGAAGAAATGTTATGAGATTTTATAGTTAAAACAGAAAGAGAGAAAGGAAGGAAGACAAATTTATACAGAAACATTCCAATAAAAATATTATAATGGAATGTGTGCATTTACTTACTTCTCCCTTCTCTCCAAATTTGAAGACCTTTGATGAACAACTTTAAATAAATATTTGATGCACTTTAGGGTTTTAAATCTTGAGTTAAGTCTTGGTGGTCCGTAGTAACAAAAAATATTTAAAGGGGATCCATGGTAAAGAAAAGGTTAAGATCTAGTCCATTAACTGTCTTAAGGTTGTTTTGAAGTTGTTTGTTTTATTGATGGCATTCCACCTTGAGATATGGAGAGAATTAAAGTATTTTAATATAAACTTATTTCTAATATACTAGCTAAATGCCCATCATTGTTATGTCAGAGGAAGATTATCCTGCAACTCACTCAACACAAGAACTGTCAATGTCTGTCAGTGTAATAGAGATTTTTTTTATGTTGTAGCCATTTGCCCACAATGTCTGAGAAATTACACACCACGAATGAACTTATAGTCTCAGAATCAGATCATACAGAAGTTGCTACACTTTTGCAGAGAAGCAGCAGTAGAATCCTTTGCTCTTCATCTACCAGTTTGTTTTCCCCTGGTACTTCACAGTCACCAAAAAAGAGAAAAACTTGGGGTCTGGATTGGATCTGTGAAGATTCAGTTGGTACACTTGTCCAAAGAAGTTCTGTATAATCACTCCGGCATCTATCATTCCAGTTGTCTACAGGGAGAGATTTGATTGCAGCCTTAGATCTCAAACATATTTACTTCCATACTGCAATCCTTCGAAGAGATCAGAAATTGTTGGATTTGCTCTTGGTTGTAAACTGCACTACAGTTTGAAAGATTCCTGTGCATTTATCAAATGTGTCATAGTTCTTGCTGCCTTGCGAAAAGAATGCATGTTTTCCCTTATGCTGATGATTGCCTGCTTGATATGTGGTTGTAAGCCATGAATGGTTTCTTTTGCAGACAGTATTAATATCTGTTCAGTACAAGTGCGGACCAACACATGTGAATCCATTTACTTCGTAGAACAACAAGGTACTTCAGCAGGCAGGAGCAGGTCAGGCAGCTTGATTATTCCATGGTAGCCCACGACAACTATGGTATGCAGTACTTTGTCAACTGTGCAGGAATAGTTCTTCTGCTTGCTAGTTCCTGGATCTCCTCACACAGATGAATGGTCAGATCTAGCGCCTTTATCTTTTCATCCTAAACTTGACGGGTTGGGGGATTCTTCCTTTCTGTCTGCTATACTGCAGGTTCTGAGAGCTTCTAGAAAGCTGATCACTGTAAAATCTTGTCACTTTAAATGATAGAGATTTATTTGTTGTGTGTCTCGCTCTTTGTTCATTATATGTCCGTTTGTGGACCACTATCCACAATAGATGTTACAATTTCCTTCTATATTTGGAGGAGAACTGAGTTTACTGACCTGTTTCTGGAAAAGGTTTTGAAAGATCTAAACAGACTTTACCCTTCAATACCTCACGAAGTACCTGGTTTCTCTCTGTTGTTGTTTCACAGTTGATGAAACCTCTGTGGGAACCCCTTGCTATGGCAAACATCCTTTGTATTTCATTTAGGACTTTGCTCTTGGTAGTGATTACTTCAGCTAGAAGTTTAAGCAAACTCTTTAAGGATGATTTGTCTTACTTAGTGTTCGTAACAACAGATATTTTCTTTTTGCCAAAGGTAGTCTCACATTTTCACCTAATAACAGGACTTTGTTCTACCAATGTATATACAGAATACTTTATCTGATTTAGATCAGCCCATACTTCAAATGTTAGGAAAGCACTAGCAATTACATTAAAAGAACACCAGAGTTCAGGAAGTCTAGACTTTTTGTGAGATATTCAGTTGCAAAAAAAAAGGCCTTCTAGTATATAGTGAACTCAAATGATTAAGCTTGCTTATGATAGGTCCAGCTCCCTATCCCTTCTGGAATCAGGGGCCACTGTACCAGAGTAGTTGCTACCTCTGCAGTTTTTCAAAAGGGTGTGACTGCCAGAGTTAGGTAGAACTGTTATCTGGTCTGAGCTGTCTATAACCCAGTACAGACTGAATTTGAGAACCAGTCTTCCTTGTTTCCATGAGATTAACCCACCTCCTGTGAATGAACTGACAGGTCACCCATTTGTGTGAGTCACAGAGACAACCAAGAAGAAAGATAGGTTGCTTACCTGTAAGGTTCTCAAAGTGGTCATTTGTGAACTCACAAAATCTGTCCTCTCTGCCCCTGTTCACTGTTGCACTGCACTTCACAGTGAACATGGAACTGAGGCAAATAAGCAGAGGTACACTAGTTTAGGTGCAACTCAGAGGAGGTGAGTAGGACTATCACCAAAAATCACTCAACTTAAAAGTATTCTGTTTGTGGTTCTGCTCAAGTGCAGTATCCATTTGTGTGAGTTCACAGATGACTATTCAAAGAGCCATAGTTTCAGTAACCTGTCTTTCCTTGTGATACTCTGTTGGTGTAGCAGACATAGGCTCTATTTAAAAAAAAAAATTATTGAAGTTTATGATTGAAAATAAAAAATCCCCCCTCCCCGCTTCCAAGCTTATTTTCCAGTTGAATCTGCTTATTATCATACCATTCATACATAATTGCATCATATTCAAAGGAGAAGATTCTTACATAGTTTCATCTTACATTCTTACATTGTTTCTTTGTTGCATTACCCTATTACTTTATTGTTATTTTGTCACATTACATTACATACAATCTTACTTTGTTACTTTTTCTTTTCTCATTCTGTGCCTTTATCCAGTTTAAAACTTCTCTCCATTCCTTTTTAAAGTTCTGGATAGGTTTATTTTTCAAAGAAAATGTTAACTTTTCTGTCTCAACATAGGCTCTATTTTAAGTGCAATTCATTGTACTACACCTCTTTGGATCAAATTAATAAGTGGTTATTTGATACACAGAGGCACAGATTAGATGATATTTAGTATGGTAGGCAGCGGGCATGTGCTCATGTGTGTAATCTACCGAAAAATATTTTTCTGCGTAGAAAAGACAAGCATAACTTGCCGCCGAAACAGTCATTATTTCAGAATCAAATGTTACAGTGCTAGCACTTAACTATAATGTATAGTATAACAAAAAATAATGTTACAGTGCTAGCACTTAACAGTGAGCAGTACTTGTGGTCTTGATGGAATTTATAAGCAAATATTACATAATTTAAAGATATATTTAAGAGAGGGAAGCAGAGAGAGGGAGAAAGAGACTAGCTACTACTGCCAGGAATCCTTTCATCATCCATAGCAAATGCATCTTGGCTACTGTGTTTATAGCAGTGGCATGACCTAGCAGGAACATGCTTCTGTGCTGCTGTCTTGGTTGATCATCCTGATTAGTTGCCTAATCTGATTATTGTTCTCTGTCTTCCATATGTCAGTTTGAAGGCAGGGAGCTAACTCTGGTCTATATAGTACTGCAGTACACAAAACAAAATAGTGCATATGCTGTAGTTACATTGTTCAGTAATTATGTATTCATATATTTATAATTTATATAATATTCAGTTTCCAGTGTTCTGTGTTTTTAAAAGAAACACTAACTCCACCTCTGTCTAGCACTGCATTTCATTATTGATGTAATTGCTATGTGTTTTAAAGAGAAGTGATTAGTAGTAAGGTATTAGACAGTGATGGAGTAATATTTTCTTCCCCAAATATATGACATTTAAAAGTGTAAATTCACATGAGAGATTATAGCATCTCCTAGACTACAAGTCAGGATGTTCCGCTTTCACCTACATATATACTCAAGCTACTAGCTTTCATGTCCACAATGATTGTTGTCCTTATCGTTATAGTAAGGCAATAAATGCTATTTTTTAAAAACTTTCTAAAGTAGGGGTGGATAGCCAGTGTGTAGATGGCCAATGTGTTTAGATGTTTCAGGACTGAAATTTCCAGTATTCTTCACCATTAGCTATGCTGGCTAGGGCAGATGGGAGTTGTGATTTAGCAGCATCTGGAGGGCTGTATTTGTGTACCCTGATCTAAAGTACCATATAATTGCCCAGTGTTATTGCTGATGCTTCTAAGAAAGCATAATCAGTTTAATTTTCCTCCCAAGAAGAGATTATTTTATAACCAATGAAAATACTTGTGGTATTTTATTATGTTTATTCCTCATGTGCTAAGCATAATTTAATTCATACTCTTTTTTTTTAAGAATAAGAGATTGTGTAGATGTCTTAAGATTCTGAATAGTTTGTATCTGAGACTAAATATGTTGCGTTACATTACAACAGGTATAGCTAAAATGTATAGCATACTTCTAGGAATGGGAGAGGTGATTCCAGTCCAAATTTCTCCCCCACCCCAGACTGTAAACTGGATAAAACTTTAATATATAGTATAAAAGGATCCCTTATACACTACGTTTGTGTATTTGTGGTTCTGGGGAGGTGGAAGACCTAGTGCATTATCTTTTACACTGCCCGCTGTACAGGGACCTCAGGAATCATTTCCTGGGAGACCTTTTGAAAGCGAGAGCAGGTTGGATGCTGCCTAATATTATTTGTGACCTATTGACAGACCACTCCAAATCTATTACACTTAAGGTGGCCACATTTGCAGTAGCAGCCCAAAAGATCCGCTGCAGATTTCTGAAAACATCAGCAGTGAACTGCAAAGGGGACCAGTTGTTGTAGCTTTATTGTTGCCCTGGCATTTTCCCCTGTAATTTCATTTGATTTTATTCTTGTATTTGGTATTTTGTTGATTCTTATTGGTAAGCAGGCTGGCTGTATTATTATAATTTTCCTGCAGTGCTTTGCAATATTTTGTAAGGGATGTTGTTCCGCAGACAAATAAACTTGATGATGATGATTTGAATCTCCGCTATTGCAGTGTTTTAAAGTTGGGTCACTTAATCCTAGGAGCAGACAGATGGCCTAAGAAGGGGTCTGGTTCTGTGCTATTTGTCCCAGCCAGATGGTGTAAATGATGGCTTTGACGCTGCCATCTCCTGCCAGGCAACTGGAAAAATGGGGTATAACTCGTTTGGGGAATTGCTTGTTTCTTGTTATTTTCCACTGACCCTCTATAGCATTTTTTCTTCTTTAAGGACTGGTGATCTTTTCTTCTTCTACAAGGTTTTTTTTTTATGGTTTCGGTCAGGAAGGGCAGTTTCTATAGTTATTGATATATAGGTCAAGTCTCCATTATCTGAAATGCTTGCGACCAGAAGTGTTCTGTATTTTGGATTTTTTTTTCAGATTTTAAAATACAGTACATTTTTGGAATAGCCTTGCATCTCATTCATTCACTACTTACATTGTGTATGAAGTGTGAGGCTGAAGAGAGACTGAGGATCTGTGAAATGGCAGGAATCCAAGTATAGTGCTTGCCACAGATCCATGCCTTCCACCATTTCAGATACCCTCAGCCTCTCTTTTTTTTGCTGCCAGTTGCCCATGTCTGCCTTCGAGGTGGCAGCTGCCATGCTCCTGCTTATTAGTCTCTCAGATCTGAGGAGTGCCACTGCCATTGCCTTGAAGGCAGAAGCGAGTGCCTGGCAATAAAAATTTTTGGGTTCCAGATTTCTGGATAAGAGGGGCTCATCCTTTAGTAGTTTTCCGTTATCTGAACTATTCAGATGGTCTGATTACTTGCAATACAGTTATATTTTGAGCAACCTCAAGTTGTTAAACATTCATATATCCACATCTATTTCTTCAAAATATTTCCTGTTAAATTGGACAGCTGATTTCTCCTCAGTAATTAGTCATATTGAATTTCTACAGTACAGTTCACCATATGTTCTAAACCAAATCAAGTATATGGAAATATCTTTTAGCTATTTCTTCTTTCTTTTTCATTAGCCAGTTGTTAATTGAACTACATAACAATTCAGGCCTTTGGTCTGATCCAGCAGGGCTTTTCTTATATGTTAATTTTTTCCCCCTAGTAATCAGGAAGTGACAAGAAACTAGAGAGTTCAGTTGCCTTTTATTCATTTAAAATAAGTGTCTGCCACAGTTACCTCTGACTTCTGAATCATGAGTTTGGATTTTGTCTACACTGTGTGCTTGATCTGCAGGTAACTTACTGGTAGCTTGTTAGTGGCTCACTCAGTTCAACAGAGTGTATGGAAACAAGTTATCCAGTTGTGCCACTATGTCCTTTTCTCACAGAGAAAATGGCTTCCTTCTCATATATTCTGTTACTTCAAAGATGTTGTTGAAATTAAGCCTCGCCAGTTCCAAAGACCCTTCCTTGATTTACACGTGCATGTATTGACAAAGATGACTTGGAAGCTATAGCTATGCAGCAAGATTGCTGACTAGGTGCCATTTAGACAAAACATAACACCGGAGTTAAAGGAACTGCACGGGTGGCCAGTTTGCTTCCGGTGTGAACTCAGTGTGGTGGTGCTGATATTCAAAGCCCTAATGTCTTGGAACTTTTCCTGTATATGGCTACCAAAGAATTGAGATCAGCTGGGGGGTGGTCCTCTGTACCCCACCAATGGGAACAGTACAGTGGAAGGAGATATGGGAGAGGGCCTTTTTGTTGTGGTGTCCCCCTCGTGGAATGCCCTTCCCTTGCAGGCTTGAGTGCTGCCAGCAATGGTTTCTCTTTGACACCAGGTCAAGACTTACTGACCTTATTTTATCTTATTGACCTTATTTAAATCTTTGGACTCTAATTTACTTTTACCACGTACATGGTTTCAGTCAGGTTAAAAAACCTGTTTAAGCTATTCTGACTTTGTTGAATTGTTTAAATTATTCACTGATTATAATTTGGAATTGTTTACATTATTTATACTGTTTTATCAGTATGCTACCCTGAGATCTTATGACAAAAGGGCAGGATTAAAATATTTTAATAAAATAAGATAAATGTCCTAACTAGACACTGAGTAGAAAGAAATCTCTCAGTAGCTGTAATCGCTGAAGTAGCTACTGGGTCCTCTGCCTTTAATTTCTCTTTCCATCTGTCTCCTTAGCTCACGCATCAGGCAAAGGAAGTGTTTATAGAATTCACATAGTAAACGTAATGTGATTTCAGACTTGCTTTATTTGGAGAGCAATGAATAAATAAACCAGTAGATAGTGAAACACATGGGCAGAACCATGGTTCTTTTCTACCTCATACCTGTGCTTAATAGCCTGAAAGATTTCAAAGATAATTCTTTTAATTTATGATCTGTAGACCACCAAGTGAGCTGCTGATCACTCACCTTTGTGGTACTGCTAATGTTGGTTGAGATAGGTGAAAGGGGGACCTTGAGGCACAGCTATTATCACTAATTTTGTGGTCTGGTATATGTGACAGCCGCTGAGAGGCTTCTTTCCACGTGATTAAACAGCAATCTGTGAACTTGACTTTTTTTTTTGTCTGAGATCTGATTGAGAGATACAAATTTGTCAGTTTATTCCTCTATGACAGTTCTGTGAAATGTACACTACGTACCACTTCTCACGTGTTCTTTGTCACTTGTGCTGTTAGAGTCATACTTTGGCATAGATTCATATCTTCTAGGCATCTTATTTCTTTTATTAAAAGCAACCAGGATTTTAATAATATGATTGTGTTGGTTGTACATTTTTCTCCCTATTTCCAGCCACCAAACTGCTATAAAATACACCTTTATCTTTACAGTATATTCATTCACAGGTGCTTTTGTGTTAGGGAACCAGAGGGTTACTGATCCTATCCTGTATTAATTTTTTTTATCAGATTTTTGAAAGGCTACTACTAGAAAACCCCTTTGCTAATTGGGTTCAAAAAATCCTGGATTTTCTGTAACCCAGAAGGCTTCCTTTGATACATTTTGCTTGAAATGCTTGCTTTGCATTGCTCTAAGCGTATATCTGAGCTAATGTGGTATAATGGTTTGAGCACTGGATTGCAGTTCTAGAGATCAGGGTTCAAGTCCCCACTTGGCCTTGGAAACTCACTGTATGGTCTAGGCAAACCACACTCAACCTCAGAGGGAGGCAGAGGCACAGCCCCCCAACATATCTTGCCAAGAAAAATTCCATGATAGGGTTGCCATAAGGTGGAAATGACTTGAAGGTGTACAACAACAACAGCAAGCAGCATATATCTGGGGGGAAATAAAAAGCCTCTTATTTTGATTTTAAATGTTTTTCTGGAGAAATATATAGTGGCCTGTATTGTGTCTGAAAAGGGGTCTCTAATTAGTTTGACAGTTCTACTTTACCATTCTAATTATTTTCCTTGACATCTTTAATCTCATTACATTTTTGTTAAAATTAAGTTACCAGAAGAACATGTGGAGACAAATCCCCCCCCTCCGCCCAAGTTTTCAACCATTAGAAAAATGCTGTTTTTGCTTCTTACTTGATAAATTCAGTGGTCTATGCTGAATAGTTCTTCAGTTGTTTTTGAAGTTTTTAGTAAACGCAGTGAATTTGTGTTGGTTCATGACTTCACAAGAATCACTTTGCCACATAGTAGGACAGTGAACGTGTACTTACATTCATGTGACTTGTTTTTTTTCCTCAGAGATGTAAAAACTCTTAGGATTTGTAATCTTTAAAAGAGAATGCTTTGGGTTTAGTGAGTGTATGTGTTGGAGATGTACCTGCACCTAAATTTTCAGAGTTTCATTTTCCAAATAGCTCTGTTTCTTTGAAGCTATTGTTTAAAATGTGTCCAAACTAAAAGGTAGCAGGAGCACCTTCTGAAAGGATATGCTATAAAAAGTACCATATACATACCAACAGTATGTATGCTTTTTTGAAGATAATTTCAGAGACAGGTAAGATGTAAGGGTGGCTCTCTGGATTGTAATTATAGGATTTAAAATTATTAATGCAAAATGAAATAAAAATATAGAATTTTTTAAAAAATAATTTCTCTCCACGTAAAAGTATTTCTTTTCTAGTGGAAAGAGAGAGACTTCATCTTGAGATTTTGAGCATTCAGTATACTCCAGTCTGAAGCAACACAGGAGTATCTCTTTGCTTACCTACTTCCCTTATCTGTAACCCACAACCCTTCTCAAGTGCCTTTTCAAACTTCTTTCTCTAGTATGGCAAGGTAGAATACAGCCAACATTCACTGGAGGCTTAAAAGTCTACTGTTCCATCTCCCTTTCACAGACAGACACATTTGCTGGTCTACCTCCATCATATCTGTGTTCTGTTCAATTTGATAAAGGTGATTGAAGCCTACTGATGTGATGTTCTTGCTGCTTTTGAATGTGCCAAGTTTACCGAACTTTGTTTGATCTATTTTTGTATGATACAGGCGGCTTGGTGCTTGAAAATACGAGCATTAACAGAAATGGTTTATGTGGATGAAATAGATGTCGATCAGGAAGGCATTGCTGAGATGATGCTTGATGAAAATGCAATTGCACAAGTTGCACGTAAGCTAAGTTTAGATGTTACAAAATGTGGAATTTATAGTTAACTGGATAGCTTCCTGTTCTCACAAGAATAGGATAAGATAACATTATCAGTTGATGCTATCATTCTGTGTTTTTCTTTTAAAATTGTTTTGAATTTCTGCATTATTATTCTTGCTACTACTGTTACTGCTACTATTGCTATTATGAAAGCATTCTACTAGCAGACATCCATTTGTACAGCAAGCAAATAAACCCTATATTTTTATTTTGCTTTCCATACAAATATTATCTTCCAAAGTGGCTATCATTACAGAAGAAATGAGATACAAACCTTGTCCTCAGGCTTACAACCCCCTCCTCCAGCCCCTGTGTTAAGACAAGATACACAAGGAAAATAGAATGGGGAGACCAGGCCAGTGGATAAAGTTTAGTCTGACAGTGCTAAAAACAAGCAGGTATTTATAATCAGTTAGTGCTAGGTTGATGTTTCCTGTTTGCATTCTTCCTTGTTTAGAGTTGATGCATCCAACTCTGTGAAAGATGGCAGTATATTTCCCCTCAGTTCTGTAGCCACAGGGCTACTGGCAATTGCAGCAAATAAAGGTGCCAGATCCTGTCTGATCTTGGAAGCTCAGCAAGGTCAGCCCAGGTTAGTACTTAGATGAGAGACTACCAATAAATACCAGGTGCTGTAGGCTACCTTTCAGAGGAAGGAACTGAGAAAAGCACCTCTGAGTATTCCTTGCCTAAGAAAATCCTTTGAAAAACTCATTGAGTTACCATAAGTCAATAGGTGACTTGAAGGCACGTACATACACATACACTCAGGGAAGGTAAACTTCCTGCCTCTGCTCATTCTTTGGTGTATTGAAAAGTCCAGGCTAGATTTTCCTTTCAAAGATGCTCTTCTTGGGAGGTATAGGGCACAGTGATCCTGATTCCCTAGTGGCAGAGGACAGTATATGCTTCTCATCAGCTGTTCAGTCCAAGGGCAGTTTCTACTATATAGCTATTTTAATGCTGAAACAAAGCTGGTCTTCTGCTTGTTCTTTGCAGGGGGCAGGCACTCTGAATTTCAGTTTTCCTCCTTTTGCTGTTGCCAAATGAGTAGACTGCATATATGTGTGTGACTTGCATGCTTCCCTTTTGAATCTGGGATTTATTGGATCAAAGTTTCCATAATCTCCCTGCCATCATGAAGAGTTTCAGTCCCTCCAAACATAATGTTTCCAAGTGTTGATGTTTCCTATGGGTAGATTCCAGAAAACTGGAACTACCCATGTTGATTGGTTTTGTACCTGTTTGTTATATCACTAATTTATTCAATAACATAGTGCATTTTTGACATAAATCACATTCCATATAAAAAATAGTATTGAAAATAATTCTTTCACATGTCTGCATAGTATTCATGACCCATAACTTTATCTTACCTGAACTTTGTTAGAGAAAGTTTAAAAGGTAGGGCTGGAAGGAGAGAAAGATGAGGAGTAATCTGAGAACATAAAATTATGTAACATCTATTTTTGTAGGTCCTGGTACTTCTCTGAAAGTCCCTGGAACCGGTCAGGGTGGAGGTCCTAGCCAGGCTGTCAGGTATTCAGTTCTCTGATAAACTTAACTGGCCTAAGTCTCTATTCACTGTGCTTCATTCATTTAGTTCCAGTATGTGGACAGAACAGTTTTCAGGCTGCATATGGCCTCCAGGTATTGCTTAAATTTTGGGGTGAAAAAAATCACCCATAGCCTTTCCAGACCACTGCATGGAGGAGCATTTTGCCTGACACTCCCGAATACAAGAACATGTTTATTTTTTCAAAAACTAGCAAAAAAAAAAAAAATTAGGTTTTTTTTGTCTCAGTTTTTGGAATCGAGGGATGGTCTCACCAAGTTCTGTAGGGCTCAGTGTTCAGTGACTATAGAGGATTTCACCAGACTGTAGAGCTGTTGAGTTGCTGCTGCTCATATGGGAATGAGAAGGAAATCTGAGTGTTCTAGAAACTGAAAATGTGATTCCCCTGAGGGGAAGGAAACAGGAGGGTAGTTTTCCTCACAGACTAAAAGGCAACTTAACTGGCAGTAATAAATAATGTTACTGATTTTTTACATTATTATTAATACTGATTGATTAATCAGTACCCAAAATCTGTACTTTTGATTAAAATTGATCAAATTAATTTCTGAGTGAAACAAGTTGTTATTATTAAAGAATTGTAGCCCTTGAGCACCAGAGCCAATGTGATATAGTCCTTTGAGCATTGGACTATGACTCTAGAGAGGAAGTTCAAATTCCTGTTCAGCCATAGAAATCCCCAGATGACCTTGGTCAAGTCACACCCACTCTGTATTGGAGAAACAGCCTTCTGAACAAATCTTGCCAAGAAAACTGCATGATAGATCCACTTTAGCATTGCCAAAAGTCCAAAATGACTTGAAGGCACACAGCAAAGGTTGAGCAACCCATAAAGTGGTCCCCAGCCTCAGTGCAGTTAGCCAACCCTGATTTAACTGATAAATGCTATCCAGTGAGAAATCTCTTTAATATAGCTTAGGATTTGTCCACACCAAGGCCTTTTGTAGCAGTTCTTCACACTTCCTTATGTTAGGATGTTGCAGTTCATCTCTGTGAACAATCACAAGCAGCATTATTGTCTTATTTATACTATACTGTATTGTAGGGGGAATCAAACATGATCTGCAACCTCTTAGTGTTCATATAAATAAGATAGAAAATAGAATATACAACTTTAAACAAAGTAAAATAAAATAAAGAGCAATCTGATACAAAGGGGAAGCTTATTAAACTCAAGATGCACCAACATTTAAATTTCACACATTTTAGAATTCTTTTACAGTGTGGTTATATAAGTACCTCTTTAATCAGGTCCAGATTTTCAGGCAAACTCCATTGAAATGGAGATGTAGTAATGGTAGAATGTTAAGATGAAGAGAAAGCACCAAACTGCATCTATGGGAGACATACACTTTTTAATAGCTCTAGAAGTCTATATTTAGGATTGCCTTGTTTATAATAGAGAACATCACATCATGCTCGGTGTCTGTATTTGTGGATCATTTCAGGCCAGTGACTCAGACAGGGAGGCCCCTTACAGGTTTTGTACGGCCCAGCACACAAGGTGGAAGACCAAGTACCATCGAACAAGCTATTAAGACTCCAAGAACTGCTCATACAGCCCGTCCAATGACTAGTGCTTCAGGAAGATATGTGAGGCTTGGAACGGTAAGAGTCAGGAAAAAACAAACAGCATATTCTGTAAATAAATGCAAGTTATATAATGTTTGAAACCTTGGAAGATTGAAATACCTATGTGTATATTAATATAATCCAACAAGTTGACCTTTGCATCATCTGTATATTTTAACTTGATGCATATTTTTTTCTCTTTATCATATTAATTCATTTTTTAATCTTCAGAATATGAGCATCTATAATATGAAGTAGAAGGTTTAATTAATTAAATAACATGGAATGCCCATCTGCTTTTGGTTTAATATTTTGTCTGCTTATAAGTAGACGTGCACAGGGCTGTATTCTGAAGATGTAGTCTCAACCACACTTGCTAGGAAGTAAAGCAGAATGGAATTGCAAGGAAGCAACTTCCTTCAATGTGAACTTACCTCATTTGACAAAACTGCACACAGTGACTTCACTGTCACTTCTGAAAAACTACTTTATGGTATTCTGGCTGTAACCTACTCTTTCTTTGTTCTGATAGATCAGAGGAAATAGAACAGGCTTGCTACTGGATTGGTCAGTTGCTGTGACAGCCAAGGTTGGGTGGTAGCCTGAGCAGTTCATTGCAGGAACTGAGACCAGTTCTGGTGTCAGGGCACCAAAGGTGTATTGGCATTCACATGTAGTATTTGGGGATCTTTGAACTAATTTTTAAATGGTGTTTTGTTTTTGTTTTTGTTTTATTATTCAAAGATGTGCATTAATTAGCTTTCCGGTTTCTTTGCTCTTACAGGCTTCTATGCTCACCAATCCTGGTGGTCCCTTCATAAATGTTTCTAAACTAAATTTAAATAATTATGCTGAAAAACCAAAGTTGGCAAAGGTATGAATTTTCCTTGATCTAACACTCTTGTATCTTTTAAAATTCTTGTTTACTCATAGAGGCAAATTTTTAGCAGTTTAGGTATTTCAGTGTAAGAGCAATTATTTGCTGGCTGCTTTTTGTTCAAGGGATCTGTTTCTGTGAACCTGGCTTTTTCTCAAAGTGGCAAAGACAACAAAGTTAAAATAAGATAGAGCTGAAACCTGATTATAGAAAGTTACAATTAATCAAGCTATCATATTAAAATGTCATTGATTATGAAAAGTATAAAATAATATGTATATGTAATATCTATAATATTTCTACTCTGTATGTGCCTGCCCAAGTATTAAGGCCTGCTGGGGATGGGGAGAGATCTTCTGTAGTACTCTACCGGTGAGGTCAGTATACTGTGATAGAATGTAGGAGAGGGCTTTCTCAGCTGTGGCGCCGCAATTGTGGAATTCCCTCCAAAATGACTGTTTCTTAAAGCTTTTGGGCCATACTAATTTATCTCAAAATCCTAATGTAAATGGTTTTAAAACTGTTTTAATCTTACAAATTGTTTTGTTTGTATTTTGTAGGTTTTTAGTCAAATTATTTTTATTGTATATATTGTTTTAACTTGTTTCTGTTGTTTCTGCCTGCCCTGAGATCTTTTGATATAAAGTATGATAGAAATATTTAAATAAATAAATAAATACCACTTCTCCATTTACTAGTCTCCGGAGTCTTGGCTTGACTTGAAAAGACATTTTTTAAGTATTTACATGCTATGTAAAATATTTACATGCTCTGAAAACAAAATTAATTGTAGCATAATATATTACATGAGCAAAGATAGTATTGCTGCAGTTAAATTTTTTTGCAGATATATTGAACCAATATTTAGAAGCACAATGAAATATAATTTTATTTTACATTATTCATATCTTTGTTTCTATTTCTGCTTTTTTCCATTATCATTGCATAGCCAGAAAACAACACCATCATGATTTAGTGTAGGATTTAGCACATAAAAAGAGAATTTACTGAAAGTAGGACACTCATTAGATTGAAAAGAAGAAACTAACCTTAACTAATATGTTTTAAGCATGCATGTAAAATAAACATGGCCTAGTTTTATCAATGCTCTGAAGAATACACATCTATGTAAGTGCTAGGTTAATTTTCATTCTTTTGATTAAAATATTGTACTTTTAAAATCTTTATATTCTTTATATATCTGACAGTCAAGGTAATCTAGCAGAAGCGGAAGAATTGTCCACCATATCTAAACTGTTAACTCCTACAGCCTATTCAAATACTATGCTGTCTCTCCCTGACTCACACAAGATTGTCCTATGAGGGAAAGAACACATTCAGTTACTCATGTCCCTGTTCTACTCTTGTTGTTGCTGAAAAAAAAATGACTAAAGTTTGGGTTTTAAAAAAGCATGTTGAACCTGCTTTGCATTATTTTTTTAACTTGGTGTTTGATTGTATTTTATTATATTTTATTGCATTGTATTATTGCTGTTAGCTGCTTTGAGCCCCATTTAGTAGAGTGGGGTTAGAAATGTAACTAATGAATAAACCACAAATCTTGCCTTGCTTGGAATCTCTGCTTGCCCTGAAAAACTAACCTTTTATGCTGGGGTTGGTAATAGAAAGGAGCTGAGGATGAAGAGCTGTATTTGAAATACTCTGCAGACCTATGGGAAATAGCAATCCATGTCTAAAATGAATATTTCAGGACTGCCGAATTGGGACATGTGTAGAATGAGTCTTTGGTTTTTTGGTGCAAAGGGAGGACAGTAGTGGAAAATGAAAACTGGCAACTCTCCTACCCTCTAATTAGATATGCACTACTTTTTGCTGACATGTAGGCATCTTTGTGTCCCATTTAGTAAACTGAAAATTCTTATTCACAATTCTTTCCTGACACAGCAGTTATCATAAGCAAGTGTTCATGAAGTGAATTCTTTACTACATTAAACAATTTGTATAAATGATGTTTGTGATTTTTAAGTGGACTATTTGAGTGTTTCAGTGGCTTTTGTGTTTCTTTGACTTAACTATGTTTTGTAAATTTCTTTTCCTAACAGGCCTTATTTGAATACATTTTTCACCATGAGAATGACATTAAGAATGTAAGTCTGTTTATCTGTTTTTCACCCATAGCTTTTTAATGTCATCTGTCAATTCAATTGTTCTTTGAATGAGATAAAACTGTACACAGTGGAGAAAATTCTTGTTGTAAATGTGACAACTTTGCAGCTTCTGGAATGATGATGATTCCTTACTTAATTTCTAGGAAGTTATTACCTATGATTGAAATCCAGAGATATTTTGCACTAGCCAAAGGGCACTAGCATTTGGAGAACACAGTCCTACTAATTTCCCCTTGCTTCTTTGCCCCACTGCAGACTCTTTTTGTCCCATTGTGTGTCATTTCAGACGATCATCCAGCTCTTCCAAAACTTTTAAAAGATGGTTGTATTGCGGAGAGAATCCAGGAAAGTCCAATTTTACAAATAATTCCAGTTGACTGTCTCTAGATCTATTCCTGTAAATGTGCAGTGATACTTATGTGGTAGAATCATTTAAAACTGTAAAATGACTATTCATTGTGCACCTGCCATCAGGGAGAAAAGCAACAGTCTGCACTGGAAAAGAGCATTGTGTAGGGATGTTAAAGTTTTGTGTTTAGGGAGATGGATATCTTAAGGATTTTTCCATGTGGCATTTAATAGCAGTAATAGTTTTGGTACTTTCCAGTGAGATTGTCTTTGGATGCTGGTTTTCAGTCTTATAATATTTAGAGAGGAAAACTCTGCCTACTGACAGTCATAAAATGTCAGTTCTAGACAACAAAGTGCTATGTGCTATGGTTCACTGGGCTCCCAGTTACATCCTTGCTTTGATATAATAAATAATTTTTTTTGTAAGGCAAATATATGTAAGTTGTATCCTAGAGGATTATCACAGGAGTTACTCTTAGGTGTTAGAAATTCTAAGTATTGTAACAACCTGTGTTGTGCAAGTTGCTTCTCCATACATATGCAAGCAGCTGCACAAATACAATGCTTCTTTGAATTCTGTTTCCCATAGCAGCTCTTCTCCTTCTACTGCCTAGAGCTATTTTTCCAAGTCAAGGGAATGTAAAACACAAAACAAAACAAATAAAAAAACCCTTGATTGTTTAGTTTCAAAGTACTTGTACAGTAAAAAAAAAGTCCAATAAATAATGAAATACACATGGCCTGTGTACTACTGAATAGGAATATCTGTAATCCAATTGTATTGATTTAAAATCAGACATACAGCATTCTGTTTCATCCATAATGATGCCACTTTGAACCAGACATCCTCTGTCTTTCTCAGAGTGTGTTTAGTAGTGTTTTGCACTTTACCAAAGCTGCCCTCAGTGTTCAAAAGGAGTTTGGAGTCTGGTGAAACAGCTTTTTGGAAAGGAAATGTGCTGTTTAGTTACCAAAATAAAATATTTGCCTATGTTATTTATATGCTATTTAGTATAATAATATGTTATAATAGTATACAGACTCTAAGCAGATTACATTAAAAAGGCAAATGATAACATAAAAGATAACACAAAATTGAATAGTTTAAAAATAACAGATAATGAAAAACACACCAACACCAGAACACACATGGAACAGAGGTAATAATTGTTTTCATCCAGGAAAGGCCTGCATCAATACATAACATTTTTGAAAAGCATGTAAATGTCAACACACACAATGCTTGCTTCTGGTGTGAACATGCATACATTCCCCTCTGAATCTTAGTGTGTATACTGGAAATATGTTTTCAAGAGTCTTTGTGTTTTATTGGCAATTACTGAATTGCGTCAGATTGGAATTGGGTTTAGCTGAGTATAAGTTTTCTGCCATAAATTGTTAATCAGTTGGTGGCACAGGCACATTTGAAATAATTGAATTTTAGTGGTATTGAAAATGCAGCCAGCAATAAATTCAGGGCTTTGAGATGTCATATTAGAATGCCAGGACATGCAAGGTCTGAATTGTTTCTATAATAACTGACATTTTTAAGGAAATGGAAATTTCTGGATCCAAATTGAGTTAGAATATGCACAAAATTGCTTCCAGAGAATTTAGTCTTCAAATAACAAAGGTTGAATCCTATGAAACAAATTGTTGTGTTCTGGCACCAGTAGCTGATCTCATATGTTTTGGGTATTTTTATGAATATAATTTTGCAATTCATTTCCAGGGCTGTATTTTAGTACTATCTCTTTAATGGATGATACTGATCATATACATCCTATTTTCATAACCATCTCTCTTTCTTTCTGTCACTTTTCTTCGTTCTCAGTCTTATACTGTTATTGCAGTCTACTTCTTAGAATAGACACAGACTGTGTAGCCCTCTGAACATTCTTGAACAGCAGCTGCCATCTTCTATCATCCCTCACTATGCTGGCTAGGCCTGATGAGAACTGAAGTCCAACAATGTGTTTCCTACCCTGTCCTTTCCTCCCCGCCCCCTTTTAACTTCATGTGTTTTAATTGGTCCAACTGAAATTCCATTGACTTCAGGAGGACTTGAAATCTATGGAACTATTACACATCACACATCTATTGGGCTGCTTGAAGTTGCAGTTCAACCACGTGTTGAGGGCTGCACAATTCCCACATCTGATCTAGAACCTACAAGTTAGGTCAGTGGTTTTCTGGATGGTGGTGAAGAGCAATCTATACAATGTGAGTTATCTTTTCACTGCCCAGAACAAAGGGTGTTGCAGTGGAACTTCGAAGAAAATTCCTTGCCTCCTCCTTTCTGTCTTTTTCTCTGCTGTGTGTACTCACAACAGAGCAAAATTTGAGAATGTCCTATTTCTTTATCTGGACATTTAAATTTGCTTTTTAGCTTATTTTTCTGCGCATCCCTCCCCCTCCCAGTTTTCTTTTTAGGGAACTGACTAGACGGAACAATTCAGGCATGTTTTTTTTAATGTTCTCTTCTCAGCCTGCTTGGACAGCTGAGACATCTTCCTCTGTTTTGTCTTGTCATGTAGAGTTTCAGTACTGTAAGAGACATGAACCTGCTGCTCATTGTTTTGCTAGAGCATGATGTAGCATCCATCCACTTAGACTATAATAGTCCTCACTTCAGCTTTTTCCATGTTGATTTTCTCCTGCCTGCAGTGGTTCCACATGAACATTTGGACCTGTTAGGGCTATGAAATCAACATGTCTTTGTTTATGGCTCTTCATGAAATACTGAATTGGAAGTTGAATACATCAGTTTGTATGTGGACATCATATGCTAATTCTTATTTATTCTAATATTGTGAAGGATTGTAATCAACAATTTACACTGTCTGCGAACCTTTGCCTATTCATTTACATTAGTGAAAGACGAAAGCTTGTCAAGGCAGGAAATTGTAAAGGGTCAATTCTAATTATATTGCCAGCATATTTCATTACTAGATATGCTTTTGCAAAAATTAATATCATTTTCCATAGAGACAAGTCCTAGTTGGAGATAGTGGCCAGTTATACCTTTCATATGGAAAACAATTTGGCAGTTATTGCTAGAATAATTGTTTTGGAGAAGATCTGTTTAAATTGGTATCAGAAAATGTCTGTTAGAAATAATAACATTTTTCAGAGACTGGATTTAAGGAGATATTGCTGAGAACAGAGATGCAAATGCACCTTATTTTTCATCAACAAATGAAGGCATGTAAATGGACATTCTTAAATTTAAATTTTACTTCTGTCTTTTAAAATCTGTGTTTTGAACTTGAATAGAAACATTTGAAATTAGGATAAAATCTGAAATTAAGAATAGAAGATGACATTTGTAGCATGCATAGAAATTTTCTTTCTGCCCTGCCACTTGGATCCTTGACCTGCGGAATGGAACTGCAGTGCTATGTCCTTGTGAAAGCTAACTTCCAAAGAGGTCTTTATCCACTAAGTCCTTAATGAATTGGTCGCAGGCTTTTCTTCCTGTCCCCAATACTCCTGCATGTGTTTGGTTTTCTGTGTGAAAGTGTGCTATGCCCACTGTTGTGGTAAAGGAGCCAATTGTTTTACAAAATTTCATATGGCTTTTAATTTCGTGTCCTGAATTGAAACACAGCTTCTTCTTAAGCATGGTTCTAAGTCAAAGTGAAAGAAGAAAGAACTAATCTCAGGTGGATATGTATAATCCATTGGGTCTTTCACAACAAGCTAATGAAAGGCTTTTATTTGAGAGCTGTCCTGCAGCTAGGGATTGCTTTTTCTACTGAGAAGCAAGTGTTCTGCAATATCAGTAGTTAATTTCTCATGCTTTTAAGTTTCTTTTATTAATATGGTTTTACTCCCTTGTCGTTCACATAATACATGCAGAATAATATGTCTTTGTGAGTTTATACATTTTTTGTATTAATATGAAAACCTAAAATGCTATCTAATTTAAAAGTGACTCACATTGAAGATGGGGAAGAATTGTGTTCTAACACCTTAACAATTGATTGTATAAGGTAAAGGATGGGCGAAGGAGCTTGAGTTATTAAAAATGAATTTTCTGTAGAGGCTTACAATGAGAATTCATGACTTCTCTTGTTGTTTTGGCTTATGTGATATAATAGAAACAATGCAAAAACACTCCTAGCTCTTCTTGTGTGATATTTTCTGCTTTAATCTTATGATTCTTTTACATCTTACTAATTCTTAAGGTTTTTTTTTCTTTTTTGTCTCAAAACTGAAGCTGTTTTTTTCCCCCCAAGGCTTTAGACTTGGCAGCATATGCCACACAACATGTCCAGTTCAAGGACTGGTGGTGGAAGGTGCAAATTGGGAAGTGCTATTACAGGTAAAGTATCTTACTCTTTTTAAAACTTAGGGCTTGAGCCCATCTGCATTTGCTTAATACCAGTCCATATTGGGATCCTTCACTGGGCGTGAGAAGCCTGCTTCCCACTACCGCCTAGAGTAGGTATTGCATCTCTGTCATTCACATCTTTTCAATCTTGTCCTAGCTGAATGAGGCAGGGCTCTGGGTACATGGAATGGCTTGGAATATGGGGGTGATGGGGGTGATAAACAGGCTCTGTTGTGCCCTGTAAATATCCCTCTGCAGCTAGTATACCTGCAGTGGACTGGATTCAACCCGAGAGTATAACCTGTATATAACCTGAAGAAATGATTTGACCTGCTTTTAAGGATGGTTTGGCTCTTCTGCCATACCAGAAGATATCATTGTATTTATTTAATGGAAGAAGATCGTGTATAGCAGACCATGAGAATGTTAGAACCTGAAGCCAGAAGGGCACATTCTATAGGCTATAATGCTCCTGCCAAAAATGAGATCCATATTTCCTATCTCTTGCAACATGTAAGAACGAGCATTGTGTGTTCTGTTCCCACTGGAACAGCAGAACACGTGAGGTGACGACATCACATCATAGATGAAGGGATTGAATGGATTATATGGGAGAGGGGGAGAATGCAAAGCAAAGATGCTGTTCTAGTAGTTCCACTTTAAAAAATATTTATGAGCAGAAACACAACCGAAGGCACAGTCTTAGAAGAAATAATGGTGACATTTTCAGAAAAAACATCACCTTCCATCTGAGCAACTCTTCTCAGTATCATGAGCTGGGTCAGCTGGGCCATATCTGAACTGCTCCACATACATTTTTTTTAAAAAAAATAGTTTACAGTTTTCCTACTCTGTGTCACCATTTTTTCTGTTGCAAAAGCTTCAGAAAAAAATAGTGGGAAACGCAAATTTTTAACTGGGCATGAATGTGCCTCCGTGCAAATACTGTTCAGATGATTGAAAAGAAAGTCTCTCTAAACTAGAGAGAGGATGAAGGGAGGAACAAATTACTACCATTTGAGCATGAATTAAGCAACAATACACTAGTTTTCCAATTTTGACCTTCCATTATGTCTTTTCCAGGCTAGGATTGTATCGCGAAGCAGAAACACAATTTAAATCAGCTCTCAGGCAGCAAGATATGGTAGATACAATCCTATATTTGGCAAAAGTAAGTGGAGATTAACAGTTAAAAATCTATAATTTCAAATTAATATTTAGAACTATACTCTGAAATGACAGAGAGGAAACTTTTGAACTGGAATAGCTTTTACTTCATCTTTTGTAGCTTAGTCAAAGCCTTTTACTTTTCTTGTTTAACAAGATTAGTTGATGTTTCATTCGTTTTCCTGTTACTAATACTGTTTTCTAGATTTCTTTTCAAATACTCTTTATCTGCTTTATTGTAAATGCATACATTTAGTAATTTTTAATTAAGGCTGCACAAGGGTTCCCTGATTCGGTTTGGAGTCCTAGTTGGTAATTCTGATTAGGCTGCATTTTGATTTGCTTTGATTCAGACCTGACTTGACCGAACTTGATTTGATTCCAAATGAAAATTTGGAAATTTTGTGTCTCCCTCTGATTTGCATTGGGATTTCAGAATATCCGTAACTTTTTTTTTTCAGTGATGTGCATTAAATGAATGCATGTTAGCCCCCTTAAGAGAAGATTAACTCTCTGAAAAGAGGTCTAGGGGTTCTTGTACTTGTAATATATAATATGTTTAATATGCTTAAAGATTGCTAGGATGTGTGCTGCCTTGTGCACTGTGGTGGAGTATATTATGTATGTGTGCTGCTTTTTTACAAAAGTTGTGTTTGTATGTATGTGACGCCCACACATCCATTAGAGACAAGAAAAAAGAGAAACTGGAAAGATATACTGAACACATTTACTTAACAACATAGGATGGAATAAAAATCATGAACTAAAATAACTGGAAGCAAAATCAGGAGAGGTAAAGCAGGTAAGCAAGAGGCCACAAAGCAGGCAAGAGCAGTTTCACTGTCTGAGAAAACTGCTTCTAAAAGAACGCTGTGACCAGCACAAATCTCAGTTAAGTGAACAACAGATACAAAGTATACAAAGAAATTTTTAATCTGTTTTAGCATAGAAAGATATAAAAGAATCTTTTGAGACTAATTGGGAAAAAGAAATTTCTAGCATACGCTTTTGTGGACTACAGCCCACTTCATAGAAGTATGGGAAAAGCCTCAGCGGACAGACATATGTATGTGTGTGCGGGGGGGAAGTAATGGAACTGCAAAATAAAAGAACTAGTTTGTCCTTTTAACAACTCTTTACAACCATCATTAAACCAATACTTACTACCACTCCAATATGTTTTTCATTTCATTTCATTTCCATTAGTTTTCATACATATTATACTCATTTGCGTATGTCTATCTGCATATGAAGTGCACTGGAGTCCATAAAGTTTACACTAGAATTTTCTTCTTCCTAGTTAGTCTCAAAGGTATCACTGGATTTTTATGTTTTTTAACAGATACAAAGACTAAGGAAGGCTCGGACTGGATTGGGAAAGAAAAATTAACAGTTGGGTACTGATACACACAAACTGTGGTAAACACAAAACTAACACCAAACTCCTATAATGCTCTTAGCAAAACAAGCAAAAGGAAAAAAAACCCCTCCTGCTCACAGAACTAGCAAAAGAATTCTTATCCTCATCCTTCTGCCAAGCACAGTGATTGGACAATGCTGGTGAGAAACTTGCCTCAGATTGGTAGTTACAACTACTGTCAGTAAAGTCTATCTCCTCCACCCACTTAGTATTTTCCTTTATGGTGGTATTTTGCAGCCTTTTGGAGGCACGTTGTCTGGCTTTCTTTTATTGTGTGTTGATATGTAGATCTCTGAGTCAATCCAACTGGCTTCAAATGGCGCAGTTTTAGTTTTAATTTCTTTCCAGGCTTTATACCATTTTAAACAATATGTATCATTCTCAACAAGGTATTTGTAGTGCTCATTCTTGCTGTAAGTAGCAGATTTCAAAGGCCTCATTCCCACTGTGGCTGCAATCATTTCTCCCATACATCCAGTATGCGATCATTCCTGTGACATGTATTTCCAGCTCTAAACTGCAAGGTCCATTCACTATGCTTGGCAGAAGGATGATGATGAGAATTCTTTTGCTAGTTCTGTAAGCAGAAGATTTTTTTTTCTTTTGCTTGTTTTGTGTTAAGTATCTCACACCATCTCCATTGCTTTTAAACCAACTATTTCCAAAATGTTTTATCCTGAGCTAATTTTAGGGGAACCACAGTAGCAGGTTGAGAAAGTTCAGAGGCTGTAATATAATCTCAGTTTATATATAAATCTTTTACTGGAGCTGTTCATGGAAGGATGTAATTATGAAAATTTGTTGAAAGAAGAAATAAGTTTCAGATAAAGAAATGAGAAGAAGCATGACAGGCACAATGAATGTGTTTCTTTATGTTTCTATACAAATACTGTTTGAGACAAATCTTTTGGGAATTGCAGTGCATATTATAAACATAAATTTACAGTAAATGCTTTGAAGGCTCCTTTAGAGTCAATATAGTATTAACATGTAGAAGTTGGAATTTATATAAGTGAATTCTTCCAGTGAAATGTCTTAAAAGTATCATACTTACTGGCATGACTTTGACATGGTCAAAAACACATCTTAAAAGATGACAAACACCAATCATATCTCATTTCTTTGTGCTACTAGGAAACATTTGCTTACATTTCTTACTTTAAAAGATAGCAGAAAATACTTGGCAAATTTATTATGAAGATCATGGGGTTCTTATTGCTGTTGATGAAGACAAATTTCAAGGTGCTTTGTGGTCTTTTAGTCACATAATTCTTCTTGAAAGAATGCTTAAGATTATACAGTTATCTTTTCAAGTGAGATTTGTCTTTTAGTGCAGAATTTTAGTGCAAATGTCTATAAGAAAGATTTGCCGTTGTAATCAGAATAATCCATCTCCTCACTCTTAAAGTTTGGTACAGCTTGTACCACGTTGTGCCATGCTTTACTGCCTATCACATGGAATGAGAACACCAGTAGCAGCTGGCTTTCCATTTTCTGTGCTTTGTTGGTATTACATTATTTATTATGTTATTTCATTGACAAGAATGATCCTAATGAATTTGGCACTCACAAAATATATATTAATACCATGTGAAAAGGCAGTTACATTGAAGAAATGGATTGGGTATTGAGTCCCTGTATCATTCAGATGTTATGCCTCTTTACATTGCTTAAGTGTAACAGAAGGGCCTATCTTGCCTATGTGTGGAATAGTCAGCATCATCCCATTATTGTTTAAGACTGCACAATAGGCTGGCACAGAATCTGAAGGAATGTGTACATATGGGAATTAAAACAGGCCTGCTTGGCAAAATGTCAGATCAGCCATTTATTGACTTCCCCTATATTATAGCTTACAACTGGCCTGATATATTTCCCATTCCCATTATTGGAAGATGTCATTTTTGCCTTAGCCTGATCTCTAAAGTATATTCAGTTAAAACAAGTCATCTTCACAAACCATGGTGTACATTTCACTTGTGTACATTGAAAATAGTTAAGATTAACCATACGTACCTACCTCTGTGTTTGGATAACATGGCAAGTTGGCATTAATTAAAACAAAAGCAGATACTTCCAGTCTCCTCTTGGCCTTGCTGGAGAAGGAAGTCCTACTGGAATGGTAGGCTCATTCTCGTAATGTTAAACTACGATGTAATGTTATTCCCAGACCAGTTCTTTGAGCATCCCTCTCATTGTTTCACATCATGTTCTGATGGAGGTACAGAAACTCTCAGGAAAAGGACATGAGAACAGGTTGTACTCAAATTTATGGATCAGAATAGGTGAACACACCTTTTTTTAGTAGCTGTCGTGGGTGTTACAACATGTAATCCTACCCTGAGAATAAAGCTATGCGTCTCTGGGATGCAGTTGAGTTGCTTTCTGGAAGGTGTGGAGAGGTGGTGCTGAAATGTAAAGTCAGTTTTTCACCTTTGCTTGTTATTTATCTGCGCAGTCTTATACATAGCTCTAGGTAAGGTGTGTTAGGTGAGTAACTCATACAAATCTTGATTGATGCAGTTGCACATGTCACTTATTTGCTCAGGTGTATTCCCGTTTGGATCAGCCTTTGACAGCTTTAAATGTTTTCAAACAAGGGTTAGATCGGTTCCCTGGAGAAGTCTCCCTCATTTGTGGTATTGCAAGAATCCATGAGGTATGCAAATCAAGCTTTTGTCTTTTCCAAAGGGGACATACGTTCAGTATACTCACTTCTGTTGTCAGAAATGAACTGCATTGATTTCTAGTATATTGGGGGAGGAGCAGGGCCAAGAACAAGATCAACTTTGTTCCTGATTATAGGAATATTGGGAGTTATTGTACATCTAGTCAGGCTATCAGTTCATCTAGGCAAATCTGGGATCTTGCACATGCATATTTACTCCACTAGTGAGCTACAGAATTTTCAACTTCTACTGGAGTGGTGACATCTGCTGGAATAGCATGTTGTAGTTCAGTCTCTGAGATGAACCCATGTATAATCAAGGGAGCTGTTACTAGATAGTGACATTTATATCTCACCTGTCTCCAATGAACTCAAAGTGTTGTGTATGTTCTTCTTCTACCCAATTTATCAAATGGTATTTTTCAAGCTGGGTAGGAATCATGTGACTCTGTAGATGATGCTTGACTTCACCTGTCAGCATTCCTCACCATTAGCTATATTGGCTAGGGCTAATGTGAGTTACATCTGAAGGATTACATAATTCCCATCTCTGGTCTCAACATGATGACATTGCCAGTGTCTCATCCACATCTCTGCTTTGGCTCTTTTAGCCAAGCTGTGAGAAGGACGCACTGGCCTGGATTCAGTAGAAGACAGCAGCTAGACTGCCCAGTGTATTATTTTATCACAGCCACAAGGATGGTGTGCTTTAATGCCCAGTTAAGATTGGCTTTCATAATGATCATCCCATTTTCCTACACTGAGCTCAAGGTGGCATACATGGCTGTCCTCCTGACTCACAACCCTGTGAGATTGGTCAGACTGAGTGACCATACCAAAGTGACCCAGTGAATTTCATGGTGAAGCAGAGACTCTAAAATTACATGCAAAGAGCAGTAGCAGATGAACTACGATAAGTGTTGCGAGGCACACAGTTGAAAAAGGCACAGAAGCTGCCATCCAGCCAAGGAAAAGAAGAGAGGGTACACACACCAAGCAATAGGAATTTTCAGTCTCTGTCTGTAGCCTCCAGAACTTGGAAAAGTTAGTTATTGAATTTCCTTTTTCTGGAATTTCTCATTCAGCATGGCTACTGGTTGATGAAATTTGGGATGTGTAGTCAGTAAAGGAACTTCTTAAAATGTTGGGGAATGTACACATGAAGTAAGGAGCAGGCAAGATTTCCCAGTGGTTGGGTTATAGAATAGTAGCATAAGTGTTGTGTTAGTTCTAACTCCACTCCCTAACAAACTGCAAATGTTTGGCTTAAATTTTGAAACCTTATGCTCTTGAGGAGACCACATTTCTTGAGGAGACCAACGACTTCTGCTACCTAGTGTTAAATTGAGAATGGTACTGCACACTACAAACAATTTATAAAGAATCAAATTTGATTAATAAATTTATGACAAAATAACAAAAGAGGTACACCTCCAAGGTCTCTTTAATATGTGCATCAGGTTTCAGGTCTCTAGGTTTGACAGTCTTGGACATGTAGTAGGGATAGACAGACACTCATACGCATACATTTTTATTATTATAGAAAATATTTTGTGTCTGACTTCCCCTTTATTAATAAAAGCTTGAAACACCTAACCAAAATAAGATATATTATTAGTGTATTGCAGTACTTTCTTTATCCAAGCTGTTCTTAGTATAGATTTATAACCTTAGATTGGCCTGCTGATGACTTCCACTTTGAAAACCCGTCCTTTCAACAGCTCTTTGAAAACCTTCCGATCACAATTAACAGAGTAGATTGGTCAAACAATGAGAAAAGAGCATGTTTTCCATGTTATAGGAAACTGACGCTATTATCTTGCGTTCTTTACTCTGAGGCAGGCTATAAATAGCAAAAGAGACCCAATGCAGGCGAAACATCAGGAGAAAATACTAATAGAACACGGCCTCAAAGCTCAGAAAACCCACAACAACTTATGGACAGTATATTGTCTAATAAAACTGCAAAGTTAGTCTAATATGTTTTTTTTCCATTCTGTTTTTATTGAAGCATTTGAAATTTTATCATTAACTATGACAAGGTTAATAGGCACTAAATGAGAATCAACAATCAAATCAACAAAACATTATTTCTTCATTATTTCTTCATTATTACGATCTAATATGTTTTAAGTGGTCTCTGGTTGTCACTGATTTCAAAGTTCATTGTTACAGTTATGTATCATTAGAATGATTCTACATTTTTAAAAAATCTTTCTAAATTCTTAATAGGAAATGAACAACATTTCTGCAGCTGCAGAATGCTATAAAGATGTCTTAAAACAAGACAATACTCATGTGGAAGCCATTGCATGCATTGGGAGTAATCACTTTTATTCAGACCAGCCAGAGATAGCATTGCGGTTTTACAGGTAGTATATGTGTGTGTCTTCCTCTGTGATTATGCAGGCACATAGATGTTTTTGCAACCTTTAATCTTAGTCTGTGTTGCTGAGCTACTCTTACTGGCTGTACATTTCTGTGGTATATAGCATATTACTTCATGTCACACCTCTGAAGATAAGACAAAACAATTATATTCTTTTTTTGTTATTAATTTTGATCTCAATTTTATATTCTCTTGTTTGCCAGAGCACCCTTTTGCTGTTATATAATACACTGTAGTTGCTTCCAGACAGAATGAATTCCTCCTTATGCCTTGCCTGGCAGCGTTTGTTATCCATTTTCTGACTTTCCTGATTTCTTGACTCCAACAAACAGAACAAAAGCAGGCAAGATCAGCTTTGCTTCTTAAGGAAGGACATTTGCCTCCACCCCTTGAAAAAAAAATTGGATGTGTGCATTTGAATCCTGGACGAGATTAGTTGGCTTGGGTCCAGATTGTTTGAAAAGTCATTCTATATGAACCTGTCCGTGATCTAAATCTGCAGGGGAATATAGCAATAGTAGTAGCAGTTACATTTCTATACTGCTTATCAGTCCTGAGCACTCCCTAAGTAGTTTACAATGTGTTAACTAATAGCCCCCAACAAGCTGGGTACTCATTTTACCAACCTACAGAAGTATGGAAGGCTGAGTCAACCTGGAGCCCTGCAGGATTGAACTCACAATGTTGTGGCTGCAGTACCAGCATTTAACCACCTGCACCACCAGGGTTTTCTTTTGGGTCCCCCACTAACCCAGCCACATCTGGTGAAGATGCAAGAAAGAGCCTTCTTGATGCTGCTCCCAAGTTATGGGACTCCCTTTCCTGGGAGGTCTGGTTGCCCCCGTCCCTGCTGTCTTTCTGCTGGCAGGCAAAGACCTTTTTATTAGAAGAAGCTTTTGGGGATTTTTGTGTTGCAGCAGGTAAAATTTTTAATGAGGTGTAGTATTTTCATTCTATTATGTTTGAAGCATCTTTTAATGCTTTTTCAGCTTGCTTTTAGCTTGTGTTTCTTAGATAGAAATTTATTTTATTTGTGTTTTAATTTTTCTAGTAAGAGTTGTTTAATTGTATCGTACTTTTAAAAGATTGTATGCCACCCTGGAACATAATACACCATGCTGGGAGGAAGGCAGGATATAGATCAATAATTCATGGCCTCATAAGAAAATAGGAAAGAAAAAGAAAGCTTTTTAAAAACCTGTCAGACACTGAAAGAGGTCTCACTTATGAACAATTGTGCCATAATAAACTTATTAGACATGGAAGTGCCTCACGGCTTTAGCTTTTCCACTACATTGGGAATGTGTTCTGGGACTGCTGTAGTCACCAGAACTTCATACTTGTGTGTGAAGGTAATGGTGATTACTATTGCTATAAAATATCTGGAAAGTTTCTGGTCATATCCGATTGTTTGGGTTACAGAGAGGAATGGAACCTCTTAATATTGATGTAAAATAGAAATATCATTGGTTCTAATTAAAAATTCTTGTAATAACTTAGGAGCAACTCAGGGCCTTTATATGCTGTTATTCTTCAGTGTTGGTGTGACTGCTGTATGTTTTCTTCCCATGTCAGCAAGTAACATAACTGAAAGGAGTTTATGGGGACATAGAAAGCTACCACAGTTGTCAGAGGATTGGTCTGTTTAGCCCAGTATTGTCAGCACTGATTGGCAGCAACTCCATAGCGGCTAAGGCAGGGGTTTTCCCAGTTGTTGTTCCCTTTGATTTCAATGTTTTTGCCCAGTTTCTGAAATATTTGACACATTTGTACCAGCATCCTTGATATGGGTTCTTCTCATGTATCTGTGACCTTCTTATGTTGCTGAGTGGCATGGGAAAGAGTCGTGCTACAACAATTTCTGTGTACTAAATTTACCATTTAGAACTCTTCTTTGATATGAGAATTACTCATGTAGTATCAGTAGCTTGCACGATCTGTACTGCGAAGGTACAATTTTAACACATTTCTGTTTTGCACTAGACGGCTCCTACAGATGGGCATCTATAACAGCCAGCTGTTTAACAACCTGGGCCTCTGTTGTTTTTATGCCCAGCAATATGACATGATTCTCAGCTCCTTTGAACGTGCACTCTCTCTAGCTGAAAGCGAAGAGGAGGCTGCAGATGTCTGGTACAACTTGGGACATGTAGCTGTGGTAAGAACAATATTTGTTAAGATTACTTTGTTGAAACATATGTGCAGAAACAATGAGTTTTTGCTCTGAAAGCTTTTACAGCAGCTGTGAGTACTGGAGAACAAATAATATGACAAACCCTGTCTAGTGATATGATTAGTTTGAGGGCATTTTAAAGATTAAAAAGGCACACATGCTTCATCTTGAGGAGGCAGCAAAAGTCTTCTATAACTCTGCTGTGGCAAAAAAGCAGTAGTGGTGAAGTTCACATTTACCTACAGTGGTTGCATTCTTTCCCACCCATGCTGGTGCACGTATATTTGGGCTAGTTTTTGTTCCTTTGTCATGGAAGGAAAGCATTCAGCATAAACAGTCCAGTGACTCTTTGTTTTAGCTATTGCAGTTCTGAGGCTTGGTGTTAAAAATAAGTTCTGGGATTAGATTTGGCACTGGTTAGCTGAATGCAGAACAGTGTTGCAGCTTCAAAAAGCTTCTTCTTTAAAATTTCAATGTCTCTGCAGATTGAAGGATGAAGCCAAAGAGGAAGCTAAATGCTTTCAAACATAAACATAATTTCCCCCTGTTCCTAGTGACTGTTCATTATAAAGCTCTAGAACTGCTCTAAATTTCATTGAAGAGGTGTCATTGCAAAGTCCTTATTCAGTAGGGTACACTTCTATAGATTAACTTTATAAAAATATTTCTGTAGAATTAAAGTTGCCAGGCTGGATTGATTCTAAAGTCTCATCAGTTTCCTTTAGTGCTTGTGATCTGAAGCCAATGACATTAAACCAATGACAGTAAGAAGGAGCAGAGCTCCTTACCCTAGCAAGGTCCAGGGAAAGGTCTGATTAACAACTTGCTGCGAGATGTAGTTTGAGCTATGAACATTTAAGTCCATTCTCAGTTCCCATAATTCCATGTGTGGTAAGAACAACAGTTCGACAGAGTGGATCTAGCTCCTTCTGCAACTCAGGGAGGCAGGGGTCACATGACCATGTTTTTAATTTTGTGACAATCCCAGACTTTCCTCCTCTCTTCCTTCTATCTGTGTGTTAAAGAGGAAAAAATTGAGAAGCCAATTATCAACAGGAAAGAGTAGGTGCTTGGCTTTTTTCCTTTGTTAAGAGCTCCTTGGCACCTATATGTCAATCGTCTTGATGCTTGCACTTGCATGATCTGGTAAATGTCTTCCATGTGGTCTTGTACAGGCAGAGTGCAATGACAACTTAAAGCAGGATAAATTGCCCTTTCAGACACCGTGTTAATAGGCTGAGCCAGCCAGGTGAGATCCAAATGGCTAACCAATCCTTCAGAGAGGTGATCTAGTATGTCTGATGGGGACCATAACTCTCCTGGTAGCATCAGTTCTGAGAACCAGGGTTAACAGGATAATTTTCTTTGCCCTGATTTTCCATATATCTGTGGTGAAGAACAGAGTTCATGGGAAGGTGTAGTGCTATCCATAAGCCATGGTGAGTGTAGAGCACCAAAAACATCTGCTTCTTTTCTATGAAGCCTGGGGAAAACCAGCTCAATTTGCCTGCATTGCAAAGATCTGCTAATGAGATCCAAATTGTTGCTGGGATATTCAGAATATTTGTTGATATGAGTTCCTTCCCCTTATTGGAGGCTGAGGAAGAGGGCTTGAGTAAATTGACTTTGGAACTCCTGTGATGGGCCAGACTAATTGTGGAGAACAGTCTCTGCCCAGATTAGTATGGACATTGCCTCCTGGTGAAGAGACCCAGGTTGAGTTCTCCTTTAGTTATTCATGTGAGCTTTCTTTGTAGCTTTGTCTGTGCAGGACATGGAACTGAAAGATTAGACTGCTGAGAGTAATGTCCCCTCCTGGAGTTTCTGGAATCTCATCAACACTTGAGGGAAGCTCTAATGATCCCATTGTTGCTTGTTTCTTTATTGTATTGATTAAAGTGTAACAGTCTTGGCAACTGGCTTTTATACATATTGTATGATATATTGTTTGTTTTTGTCTCTTAGGGAATAGGTGATATGAATCTGGCTTACCAGTGTTACAAGTTGACCTTAGCCAATAACAATGATCATGCAGAAGCTTATAATAATTTGGCTGTACTGGAGATGCAGAAAGGCCGCATTGAGCAGGTTGGTATTAAATTCTAAAAGAAAAATGCAGCACTTGCAATTTGTGTCATGTTTCTGGAAAGCTATTACTTGACGTGAGTGAAGAAGTAATTAGATGGAATAGGAAGATTAAAATCTCAGTCTGGTTGACAGGTTCATAGGAATTCCTTGCTCTTCACTTGGCAATTTTATGCTCTCACACATGGCATTCTCTTTCACTTCCCAAAAAGAGCTGGACTGTAAAAAAAGAACAAATTCGCAACATTATTTTAGCATATATTGTTTGAGAATTGTGAATGAATTAAATTGAATTTGTAGTCCAATGAAGATTCCATAGAAACCTCTTTGAAACAGCTTTGAAATGAGTACATGCTTGTTTGTAGAGAGAAATAACAGGAAACCAGTAGAATCTGTTGTGATTGGGTTTGTTTCATAAAAACAAAGAGACAGCATTAGAATAATATACAGTGCTTCTGATATGCATTTTTTATGGTTGTAAACAAGACTGTGGAGGTATTATAGTGTAAAATACAGTGCTCAGTTAAATCTCTGTTTCTAAGAAGCAAGTTGCTTTCAGGGTTACTATATAAATATTCTAGTTATTGCCATGGCAACGTTCAAATGCACTAGTACATGACTCTCTGCTGTGACAGATGATCAGTTTTGTTATAGAGCTATATTCAGTTGGTATACAGTTAGGTTTCATTTGTACCTTAATGTATAATAACAGCGAGAGCAGAGTGATTTACTGAAAACAATTTAAAAATAATTATTACTTCCATTCAGGTCTCTTCTTTTAACTCATAGTTTCTGTTGTGATGACCATGGGGTAAAGTTTACCATCTAAAGCTGAATTAGGTGATGGTTGCCTTTGCTTTCCATCCGCTCTGTGCATAGTTCAACACCATTTTCTCAAGTAGTTAGGAGAGCCTCCATGTTATTATTAAAGATGTGTATTCTGGGAAATTCCTTACAATTTCCTTATAATTCCTTGGAAAATGAGATGTCATTTTTCTTCTGCTGAATCCTAGAGCAGCAGACTTATGATAACGATTATTCAAAATCTACCAACTTCGGATTGCAGTCTACATTTGCCAAGGTCATAGGGAGCTTCGGTCCGCTTTGCGAGCAGGCCAGTTTTGAATAATTGTCATTTGCCTATTGCTTCCTAGTATTATGTTATTCTCGGGCTGACAGGAGGAGCAATCCACTACGCATGGGTTGTGATCCTTGCGCCAGCCGATGCAGGAGCTGTCCACGTGTCACATCAAAAGAACTGTTAACCACTCCAGTCCCTCTCTGGCCAGTTCGTTTTTCTCATGCAAGCCAGCTGGGTGCTTTTTTGACCCTCTCTGGTTTTTCGTCAGATTAGGAAGGTGTTTGAGGGGAACACTAATTTACCAGGCAGGAAGAAAAATAAACTGTCAATATGTCCACGGAGAACGGAATTGGAGCAGCTTCGGGTGACTCAGTCCGAAGCACCGCAGTAGCGCAGGGCTCAGACAAGGACAGGCACCAACCCGCCCAGAAAACCGCTACACAGCGGGTCACAGATGAGGGTTTGAGTAAGATCAAGCACCATACCGTTCAGAAAACCGCAACTCTGTGGGTCGTGGACGATGAGGTGGCTGGTTCTGGTGGTAGAGCCAACCGCAGAAGGTGCCGCAGGATGATTGCTCTGTGGACTTAAGAAAAATATTCTTAAGCTCCAGCGAGAGTGAGGTGGAAGAGATAAAAATTTCAGCCCAGACTGCGGGCAGTAAAAAGGTTAAGAATGTGAGTAATAAGGAGAAAAAGGTAAAGAAAACTGACAAGTCCGGGAGCACTAAGAAGCTCCCAACGGTGCCAGAGGCTGGCGCAAAAACTTACGGTGGAGAGTTCCGCCCGCCATCTTGAAATCGGCCATTCTAAGATGGCGCCGCGTGATTCCAACAAGGCCTCAGAGGCCTCTGAGGAAGGCAGAAGGGGCGGAGCTGCAGCTCAGGTGACCACAACGGCTTATCCAATCAGAGAGGCAGTCGTGGCACCACAGAGGGAGCAGGCGTCCACCATTTCGGAGCAGCATACAGCCAGGCCTTGCTTCCCAACCCAGGAGCAATGGAGGCTGCCGCCGGAATTCAAGCAATTCCTATCTGGCTGGATGGAGGTGGTGCCTGCTCAGTGCAGAGACACGGAAGCTGCAGCATGTGAGGCCCATGCCGTGGCCCGCTGCAATGCCCTACAAATGAGTTTATGGGAGAGATACAGCAAATTGTTAATGAGGCTGTACATGCACAATTGCAATCAGTTTTAACAACGCAGCTGCCACCAATGAATTTAAACTCAAATGATTTGCAAAGTCAACTCAATATGTGTCACTTAATGAATTTATTAAATACAAATACTCAGAATCAATTTACGCTTTTTAATCCAATAAATATGCAAACATGGCGTACAGGCCAGGAATCCAGCACGGCGGATGATGAACTTAACCAGCCACCATCAAAGAGGAGGCGAATGGAACAGGTGGAAAGTACAAGTGTAAACCAAATAAAGAATAGTAACTGCATGCAAACCATACCAGCAGGAAAAGAAAGAAGTGCTAACAATACAGAGCTTGTGAAGGAACGCAGGAATGAGAAAAGAGTACTACAGCAGGAAGTGGTAGATAGTGATTTAGAAGATGAGATACAGGAGGAGGTGTTAGATTTAGAGGAGAAAGATTTCATGTGTACTGATGATGAAGAGGAGGAAAAGGCAGATTCAGATAGGATGTTTGAAGTACATGTTTTCTGTAGTACTTTGAAGAGAGTGCTCCAAACTTTGGGATTGGACTCTGGCAAGGAACAGAATAGTGATAATACCACTAAGGGGAGTCAAGTGGCTTCTGTAATTAGAAGGAAGGAGTCAAGAGGTATAGAGTTGCCTATGCCAGAATTTTTTAAGGATGTGATATTGAGTGAGTGGTCGTCACAGTGGTCTACTAAGAAATTATTAACTTATTCTCAAAAGTTATACTCCTTTGTGAAGTCTGAGGTGGATTTCCTTAAAGTGCCCCCAGTGGATGCCCTGATTGCAGGGTTGGTCTCGGGGGCGATTGTCCCCAGGGAAGGAGACACACAATTGAAGGAGGTAGATGAGAGGAGAGTGGAGACATCTCTGAAAAAAGCTCATGAGGCAGGATCCTTAGTGATAAAAGCTTCAGTGGCTGCTTCTATGTTTGCAAGAGCTGGGGTTCTCTGGTCTCAGGATATCTTAGATTCCCAGGATTTGAGTGTGCAAGAATTAATGAAAGCTGTAGAAAGAATTCAGAGAGTGTTAAAATATGTGGCTGATGCTGATCATGATACTACTGTGTTTGCAGCAAGAAATATAAATTTGTTAACAATTGCAAGGTGTTCCTTGTGGTTAAGGCACTGGGAGGCAGACCAGAAGTCCCACAGTAATTTGGCCTTTGTCCCTTTTCAGGGAGAAATTTTATTTGGAGAAAAAGCGTTGGAGAAGGTCTTGGTTGAGACTAAGGAGAAGAAACAGGTAATGCCCACTTTGCAGAGGAAAAGAGCTTTCAGAGGCTCAAACTTCTCCTTTCGGGGAGGTAGATCATACGGTTTCCCTGGAAGAGGCTCTGAGTACAGATTGGGTAGATATCAATGGAATAGGCAAAGAAATCAGTTCAATAGACAATTCCAATATCACAGGAAAGGACAAGGAAAGCTTGGAAATAATTCCAAGCGTGGAAAACCTCAATACTGACTATCAATGCCAGGCAGTGGGGGGAAGACTTCTGTCTTTCGGACACAGATGGTCTCGAGTGACATCAGATCATTGGGTTCTACAGGTAGTGACCCAGGGTTACAAAATACGTTTCCATACGAGTCCGAAAGGCAGATTTCTTCGATCCCCAGTATCAAAATACAAGGTCAAGCAACAGATAGTTCTACAGGAGATTTGTCACTTGCTACAGATAGGGGCAGTAGAAAATGTTCCGAAGGATCAGGAATTCTCAGGGGTTTATTCGACATTTTTTGTCGTCCCCAAGCCCAATGGCAAATACAGACCAGTTTTGAATCTAAGGTACCTCAACACTTTCGTGGAATACAGAAAGTTCAAGATGGAGACTCTACAGACAATCAAAGAGAATTTGTCTCCGGGGGATTATATGGCTTCCATAGATCTCAAGGAGGCATATTTAGATGTCCTCATGAGCAAAGAGGACAGGAAGTACCTGAGATTCCATTACCAGGACTGTCACTACCAATTCAAGGCTCTGCCTTTTGGTTTGGCATCAGCGCCATGAGTGTTCACGAAAGTGTTGATTCCACTGATAGCGTTTCTCAGGGTGCAGGGGGTACAGCTGTACCCATATTTGGATGATATCTTGCTGAAAGCAGGCTCAGAGTTCAGGTTGAGGAAGGATGTACAGTTAACAATCCAGACGTTGAGGGACTACGGTTTCCTTCTCAATTTCGAGAGGAGTATGTTGAGTCCAGTCAGGGTGCTCACGTATTTGGGAGCACGGATAGACACCTCGAAAGGGAGGTTATTCCTTTCTCAGGACAGGCTAGTGAAATTGAGACAGGAAACAGCCAAAGTGCGGCAATGCAAGTCAGTGGATCTGATGCGATTGGCAAGGCTGTTGGGGATATTAGTATCTTCCACGCAGCTGGTGCAGTGGGGAAGTTTCCATGTGAAATCTCTGCAGAGGCTACTGATGCGACACCAGTTGGCCATATCGGTAAAGAGACATTATCAGGTGGCGTTGACACAGCAAGTTCGGGAAGAACTCTCCTGGTGGCTGAAGGAGAGGAAGGTGGCTTCAGGAATTGCCATTCACATTCACAGCATGGTGCATGTAACAACAGATGCCAGTCTCCATGGTTGGGGTGTGCACTGCGAAGGGTACTCAGTGCAAGGTGTTTGGATGCTTTCAGACAAGCGGCACAATGTAAACTACCTAGAGTTGAAAGCCGTCTGCTTGGCGCTGGAGTGGTTTCGGCAGCTAGTGAAACTGTGTCACATGAAGATATTCACAGACAATATGACGGTCAAAGCTTACATTTGCAAACAGGGTGGTCTACATTCGATGCCTTTGGTGGAAGAATCCACCCGGTTGTTCCGCTGGGCAGAGAAACATCGGAGCTCACTCAAGCGGACTACTTGAGCAGGAATTGGCTGCACCTAGGAGAATGGTCTCTCAATGTGGAGGTCTTTCACACCGTGACAGCTGTTTTTGATCAGTTACAGGTGGACTTGTTCGCTTCTGGTGGAAATGCCAAGTTGAAAAGATATTTTTCAATAGATGGAAGCAGAGGTGCAGAGGCACACGATGCTCTGTCAGTGAAATGGCCACCAGGCATGCACTATGCATTTCCCCCGATCTGGATCTTGCAGAAAGTTCTGTCAAAGATTCAAGTGGAGAAGGCGTCAGTGGTTCTGATAGCGCCTTACTGGCCACGGAGACCGTGGTTTCCGATGCTGCTGCGAATGGCACAGGCACCGCCATGGAGGTTACCGCTGAGGACAGACTTACCCAGGGTCCAGTGGCCCATCCGGACCCCAAATGGTTGAGTCTGGCAGCATGGAAATTGAATGGAAGTTTCTAATGCACCAGGGATGTGCGGATAATGTGGTCCAGACTATGTTAGGTTCCCGACGGGAGACCACTCAGAGAATATACAATAGAACTTGGAAGGCTTTTCAGAAGTGGTGCGAAGTGAGCAAGGTTGATGTGGGGGAGATAAGTGTCTCCCAAGTCCTGCACTTCCTCCAAGAGGGCTTGGAAAAGGTTTTGCGCCCTAACACCTTGAAGAGACAGGTGGCGGCGTTGTCGGCTTTTCTATCTTCAGATGGGGAATCCTACACGAAGCATCCGCATATAAAGAGATTTCTGAGAGCTGCAACTTTGACATCTTTTCCAACCAGGCATAGGTTCCCTACCTGGGATTTAAACCTGGTGCTCAATTCCTTAACATCGGCGCCTTTTGAGCCGCTGCGGGATTCTTCCTTGAGATTCCTGTCTTTCAAGACTGCGTTTTTGCTTCCAGTTATGTCAGCCAGGCGAGTTTCGGAGCTGGCGGCTTTATCTGTCAGTGAACATTTGTGCAGATATGAGCAGGACAGGCTGACGCTGGGCTTCGACCCTTCCTTCTCGCCAAAGTGTGTGTCATCAACATCTCGCCCGGAGGAGATACATTTACCGACTTTCTGCCCGAGACCTGTACACCCTCTGGAAAAGAGGTGGCACACTTTGGATGTAAGGAGAGTAGTAAAGGCCTACATTAAAAGAACAAAAGGGTTTAGGTGATCCGACGCCTTGCTGCTGTCTTTCCAGCCAAAAACGTTGGGACAACGGGCCAGTAAATCTGTCATTGCTGGTTGGATCAAGACATATATTTTCCTTTGTTATGATTATGCAAAGAAGCCTCGACCGGAGAATGTGTGGCCACATTCTACCAGGTCAATGGCAATATCGGTGGCATACGCATCTCCATGCTCTTTGGAGGATGTATGCAGCGTGGCTGGCTGGAAAGAGTCATCGACTTTTGTTAAACACCACAAGCTGGACAAGTATAAGTCTGCACACACGGCGCTTGGGTGCCGTGTTTTGCAGGCCGTGCTGTAGATATATACTCACCCATAGAACAGCTTGGTAAGGTCCCATGCGTAGTGGATTGCTCCTCCTGTCCGCCCGAGAATGAGGAGTTGGTACTTACGTGAACAGTCATTCTGGAATGACAGGAGGAGCAATCCACACCCACCCATAGGCTGAGGGAAAGTGCCTATAAGTCTAGGGTGGGGGACCAAAAAAAAAAAAGAAAAAAAAAGAAAAAGAAAAAGAAAAAAAACCCAACTGGATACGCTAGGAAAGAGAACTGCCCGGAGAGGGACTGGAGCGGTTAACGGTTCTTTTGATGTGACATGTGGACAGCTCCTGCATTGGCTGGCGCGAGGATCACAACCCTTGCGTAGTGGATTGCTCCTCCTGTCATCCCAGAATGACCGTTCACGTAAGTACCAACTCTTCATTCTCTGATATTGCCATAAGAAATCTGTAGAATAGTTAACAGTCTGCAAAAAGCAATCAGTAGTCTCCAGGGCATTTATTCTAATATAGCGCCATTATTTAAGAATAGCCCTGCATTAGTATTGAGGGAACTGACCAAGAAATGCAGCTGGTTGTCTAGAGTGCCTTTTAGTTTGATGACGGATTTAAAGTAATTCTCGTTGCTGGCTTCTCAGAAGAGAACTACGGTGGTCATAACTACCATACTTCTTAGGTAAATGAACGTTATACAAATTGTGTGTAAGACTGTATTTATGTACATCATCCTCATCACAGCCTCTTTGTTACAGTCCACTTTGTGAGCCTGCAGGGGACAATGAAATAATAATGCTACTTCCCAGCCACTCCAAAGGACAAAGCACTTTTCAATTCTACTCCTTTGCTATCACACAAAGATAAAGCTGCAGAATAGACAAGGAAATTGACACTGTATTAAAGCTATTTTTTGCATGTTTCCCAGCACAGGATTTTGGAATAATGTGTGAAATGGCTGCTTTATTTTAGAGTGGGTTGCATTGCATATCTGTGGGTGTACATAATGCTGACATAATGTTATATCATTATATAACATTAATATATCCTCCTGTGGCTGTTGTAAATATGTATGTTATAGTATATCAAGATGTGCTACTTGAGAGAAGGGCTGTAGCTCAGAAGCAGAGTGCATGCTTGGTTAAAAAATGGGGGGGGTAGTCAAAGTGTGCAGTTTGCTGGCAGAAGTTTCAATCACTGACATCCTCAGGCTAGTAGGGAAGGATTCCTGTGTGAAACCCTGGAAAACTGCTACTTATCAGTGTAAGCCATACTTGTCTAGTTGGACCAAAGCCTCTAACTTGGCATCAGGTGGTTTTGTATGATAAAGTAATATGGATGGTCAAAGATGGAGAGCGCTTATGTGGATGCAGTATATAACACTTCATATCATAGATGGGCAACTAGCAGCCTTTCACTACTTTCTGTGTGGCCATGCCCTCTTTCCCATGCAGCCCACTTGATCAACCATCAGTTACCAGAAAAAAAGGCTGCTGTTGCTGTACTGCTGTTATCCATACTGGAACAGTGATCTTAACTGGAGTTGTTGCAAATTGGGAGTGAAGGAGTTTTAACCTCCAACATAACCTCTAACCTCCCCATGTTTCTAATGAAATTCAGATCACTGTTTTCCACACCACTGGTACTGGTACTGCTAAGATTACTAATAATGGCAGGAAAACACCAGTCTTTATCAGATTCATCCACATGTGTAGGAAAAGGCTTTAACACACACACATCCATCAACAGTTTCATTTCTTTATCTCAGCAAGTGAGAAAGTAGAAGTAAACCTCCCACACCTATGCACTGCAGCGAGGTGTGTCATAGAGACAAATTTAATCGCACATATGTGGAGTCTCCAACCCAAATAGTTATACATTCTTCTTCTGTACAAATATGCAAGTAAATCTTTCTCTTTATTCTGCTGTTGTTCAGGCAAGAGTGTTTCTGCAGACTGCTTCATCAATAGCACCTCATATGTATGAGCCACACTTCAATTTTGCCATACTGTCTGATAAGGTAATGTCATTTGTCCTCTCTGCATGTTTTTTTTTAATCTCACTGCTGGGCCAAAAAAAATCTTCACAAGTGAACTATAAAGATCAGTAATATCATAATCCCTGTCCTCAGATTTACAGTCTGAAAGAAGTAACACAAAAGGAAAGGGCTTTGAGAGATCCAAGAGAAAAAGGCAAACTCAGACACCGGTTCTCAGCTAGTTCTTATAGTTGTTCCTTCTAGCAGGAAGGAGCGAAGTAAGTACCTTGCAAGCTATTCCTGGCCAACGAACAATCTCCCTTGTAGCTTCTCAATAGCCATTGGCCTAGGATGTCCCCCTGGGTTATCAAAGAAAATTCTAAATGAAATGAAATAAAATACTAAAGGTGTGCATGTGGGTATTAAATCATGGTTCTGGGAACTGGACCATTGTTTGCAGTTCTGAAAGCAGGGCCAAACTGTCAAGCAATGAGGTGTGTGGATTTTCTTTTTTAAGGTACCTTATATTTTGTTGCCCATTTAGAGATCTTCTTCATATTTTCGATGTAATCTGTCCAGGGCTAGAGGGCAGTAATGGGCAGCTGATGAGCTAATTTGATTTTATTTCTCTTTAGTTTGTCTAGGAAAGGTGGGAATCCCATGGCCTTTGGCTGTATGCAGCTCTCAGGACAATTTTTGTGACCCACCAATCCCGTCCTACAGTCTCAGATTGCCTTCCACCTCTCCCCAAAACAGAATTCATCTCGAAAGAGGAAAATTGGCAGTCTTAGAAGCTGTTTCTCCTCTAAAATAAGATGTGGGCCTTGCCACACATTTTTGTTTTGCCCTCTCAAACCAAAAATGATGAGATTTCAGAACTGGGAATAAATGTCTGGTCAGTTCAGGTATAGTTTAGGAGGACTGGGGCAGCCAGTGGCAGGTCCTATAAGCAGAAAATTTCTTCCTGGACCACCACAGCTGCCCAGTCCTGATACAGAAGGTTGCATCCTTAAGATCTACTAGGTTTTATTGTTTTTATTTGGAAAGGCTATATACTTTTAACCCATCTTATTGAAATCAACCAGACAAATGTATTTGAATGTTACTGGATCCTAACCACTGAATATTATGTTCATGTTGTTAGTATGTAATATTCTTGAAAGCCACATAGTCAAAAATGCCATCTAGATGGAAATGTGGGGATTACTCTTCTAAAATTAAACACTTATAAATAGTATTAATTCCTTGAGAGCAGAGTTCTGCATGTGTTAAGTATAAGACTTAAAGGCCTATAACATTGGATTTTTCTCCCCTCTGGGCAATGCTGCAGGAGGCATCTAGAAATCTAAGTTGTACTCCATTTACCACGCAGATAAACCTAGCAAAACTCAATTATCAATAACATTTCTGTGTCATTTAGTTTGTGTGTCTGTTGTATTTTGTTTTGTTTTGCAGGTTGGCGATCTTCAGAGGAGTTATATAGCAGCTCAGAAATCTCAAGAAGTTTTTCCAGAACATGTAGATACACAGCAGCTTATAAAGCAGCTAAAACAGCACTTTGCCAGACTTTGATGAAATACTTCATATTCAGAACTATCTAAAATTCTTCTTCTAAGTAGCTAATTAGTGTAGATAAAGGGGATGAGTTTATACTTAATTCTCAAGACTGTTTTTATAGGGAAGTTTCTGTTGTCCTGACTGAAAAAGGGTCATATATGATGCTTGCGTGTTACTCTCCAGACTGGGTAAGAGCTGCTTACTTAAGCAAAAGTGACTGTAAAGTTACATAATCTACTTGACGTGTCTAATGGGAGCATTCTTTTTCGGTATACTAAGTGAAGGAAGGGAGGATTTGCTTCATTCCATATAAAGTAACAGAAGCATTTCATGGAGGAGGTGCTAGAAAGAGAAGCCTACCCTTGTTTCTGTTTGTATATGTTAATTTATTCCTTTTTTAAGGATGCATTTTCCCTTTTATTCACTCTGAGTGATAATAGTTGCATTGCACAATTTTGTCTCAGTTGGGAGCTGTCAGGTTGCTTTAATTTTTTTCCCACCATAGCAAGCTTAGTGTATGGCTCTTGTGTAAGAAGGGCGTTGTCTGTATAATGTCTACTTAGTGGGAGACAAGTAGCATCCTTGTATTGAAGGCTGTATTGATGTATGGTGGTCCCTGATATCTCTCTTTGCCAGTACAATCCACAGGTGTTCATAATGATGGTACTAGTGTAGACTGCACAGCATTGGTTAAGCAGTGGCCAAAAAAAAAAAGAAAGAAAGAAATAAAAAAGAGCTGTTTTATCCTCTTAGAACCATCAGGGTGGAGTATAAGGGACAAGTTGGAAGTAATAAGCATCTAATAATAGGGTATATAGAAGGATATTTTGAGAATGAATGCCTCAATGGGGCAGGTTCTGTTGATCAGGAAAAGCAGGATGGTGGAAGTTATGAAATATCTCCTCTCCTTTGATGTATCCTCATTTCTAAATCCTGGCTAACTTTCATTAGAAAGTTACTGGAAGGATGGGCATTGCTTCCAGCCTCAGAGCTGAGAAGTCTGAACAGATTTAGATTGATGCACCTCTACTAACTTTTACAGGTTACCTGGATGTGAGTTACTCTTCAGTAAAACCATTACTAGAACCAAGAGCTATCAATAGATTATATGTACCTGCAGGCCAATATTCAGCTTCATGAAGAATGAATTTAAATTGTAATTTCTCATATAAGTTATTTTCCACTGAAGGTGAACAGATCAGAAAAGAATCTACTTTTACCAATATCAATGAGTCAGGAGTAGTTGCTACCACTGTTTCCTACACCGTTTCTTCCTGTGGTCTAGTTGTTCACACTCCTGCCCCATCTGCTGAAGCAAGCAGTGCTTTAATTTTGTCCCTCATCAGTTGGGGAGGAGAATGGCCATGCAGAGACTTGGTCAGGAAGGACAGTGGTAATAGCTTCTGCAGTTGAATAGACAGGTAAAAAAAGATTCTTTAAATTGCAAGCAAACAACCCTCTTCCCCTGTGCTTAATATTAGTAGTCAGAGAAAGACGTGTATTCGTATTACTTCTGGTTTGCACCATGCTCCGCAACGATTTAATGTGTTTCAGTCATTATTAACAATTCCATGTAAGTCCATATTACTGTTTGTTTAGCTGTGTTGTATATTATTAAAGATTATTTATAATAAAATGTAGGCTGTAATCAGTTAAAATTTTTTTAAGCTGTTTTCAGCAGGTCACAAGCTGCAGAAATTCAGAAAGAAAAATGTTTTTAAGTGGACCCATTTTCTTGTTTTCAAAGCACGATGAACTTGATGGGGGATTTACAAGCCCATAAGTGGGTTTAAGGTTGTGTGGAGAGGTGTCAAAAAAACAACAACAATAGAACACAAAAAATCTGTGTTCTACTTATCATCAATCAGCTCATGATCATCTTTGTAACATGTACAGGCTTAAATGTTTTTTGCAATTCTAAACATAATGCCCTTTATTTAAAATGGTCTCTTCTCAATTAGCCTTGCAGAACTGTCAAACTATTACCCTCATTACCTCCAGTTGCATCGTCAGTGATCACGTAGCTGAGGGTGATGAGGAAAACACATCTAGAGTAGCAGGTTTAAAGCACAGCGATTTAGACTGAATTTTGATGTAGATTTAGCTGCTGAATAAATGAGAAGCAAAATTTCTGTGCTTGTTAAAGTTGTAATGGGTATTCTGGATTGGAACCTTCAGGAGCCCACTAAGTGAATCCAGGTCGTTTACATTAAACGTAAGTTTTAACATTTTGAAATACACAAATACAAAATTGGGTGAAATTAAATTGGTTAGTCCTTTATCGGTGACTTCAGGCTGAAGATTTTTAATCAGTCTGGATTTGTTAGCATAGAGGATTTGTTTGTTTAATAAGCCAGTTGCAGCTTGCTCTTTTTACCCTTTCCTTTGCCTTAAGCAAGGATATTCCAATATTTGCAGAGAGCTCAGTAATTAAATCAAATGTGCTAATGAGGACACAGCACCACCACCACAAGAACAGTAGATCAAGAAGCCAGGCAAGTTAGTCATGGACGGATTTTTCAGTTTTCCTTTAATTTGTGTGAGCAGCAATGAGCAGACAAATCAACTGGCCTTGAAGCAAACTGCCTTTAGTTAATTTAGTACGACATGGTATAACACAATGCTTCAGAAACTGTATCCATCTCTGTGGGAGAATTCTGTTAGGATGATATGACCTCTCCACATAGTTGCAGCATTCCTGTGGTATAGCAGTCCCTGTGTTTGTGTCCCTTTAACTTGTAACAGATTGAGTGTTGTCCAGGCTGTGTCCAAGAAGTTACTGGTAATTAAATAAAATCTAATTATCTTAGCCTGTGTAGGGACATGGCTTTTGTGAACCTTGGGAAGGCAGAATCTGACTGTATAACGTCAGTCTGTGTGTAGCCTTTTCCTACTCAAATCAAAGTTCACTTGTTAACAGAGAAATGTGAGAAGAGACCCCTAGTCCCATGACTGTTCCTACTGGTCACTAAAGCACAACCGAGAGAGAGTTGTCTATGAGACTATGCAGATTGGTTCTGCTCTTTTTGTTGTGTGCCTTCAAGTCATTTCCGACTTGCGGCAGTCCTAAGGGGAAGCTATCAAAGGGTTTTCTTGGCAAGATTTGTTCAGAGGTGGTTCGTCTTTGCCCTCCACTAAGGCTGAGAGAATGTTACTTGCTCAAGGTCACCCAGCGAGTTTCCGTGGGTGAGCCAGGATTTGAACCCTGGTCCCCAGAGTCGTAGTCCAGTGCTCAAACCACTACACCATGTTCCACTGTAGACAGTCCCAAATACTGCCACTGAAGTATGTGTATTCTAGAATCCAGTCGATGATGCTATGCCCCATCTCCCTAAAGCCATTGCCTTCATTGGAGCTGGAACTGCTATTTCTAGAACTAGAGCTGCCTGGTAACAATGCAGGAAATCCTGCTGCTGTGCCAGAGCCCTAGCCTCAAACTGAAGAACACAGCCACAGCATCTACAGTTGTTTCAGAGTGGGCTGTCTCATGCCCAGGGGGAGTGCAGGTGTCAGATGGAGATTTACACCAAAAGCCTGTTTGGAAACAAACCCAGACTTGTTTTTGTGATTTAAAGAAAACCCCAGACTACAGCAGCACTCCAGGATATGAGCCCCCACTGGCAAAAGCAACATCCTGGATAATGAAATGGTAAGCAAAGCTGCTTTTCCAGCAGGTGGTCAGGGTAAAAAGGAGACCAAGCCCACTTACCCTGCTGCTTGACATTTTTATTAAACTGCAAGAGTTTGCATGCTGCTGCGTCCCTGCAGGCAGATTGTTTTGTTCTTCAAGTTTGCATCCCATAATTTGTGCAGTGAACTGTACTTTCTCCTTAGTTTTGCTCATTAGTGAGAACTTGAGTGTGTGTGAGAAAGCAAGAACAAGCGTCACTATTCCTGTTTACCCTAGAGCCACTTATACTCATTACATGGAAGGATGCAGAACAGAAACATGAATGAGAGTCTCTTTGGGGTTTTTCCCCTACTTCTCTTGTAAAGTGTAAAATAAGATTGTCTGCCTTTCCTAATACAAGGTCCACAAGCTCCAAGTGACCTCTCCAACCCATAGGATTGCCTCCAAAAAAGTACTGCAAGTCCTGCTTCACCTGTTAAGAGCAAGAGTGCAACTCTTTTATCCTTCTGTTGTATTCAGTTCCATTTAGTGTACTGTAAGATGCCAGCTTTCTCTTCCTTGGCTCTGCTGTTTCTTCAATAGCAACATGAGCGGAAACTGAGCAGGTGCATCTTTTCCTAGTAAGGAGCATATGGCTGTAGGGAAACAAAAGGGCTTTGCTTTATTGGGCTGCTGGAGCATATTTTTTCTTTTTTCTTTTTAAACTGGCAATCCCACATAGTTGTACACACTCTTTAATTAATGCACATGTGCCAATTATTATATATGGCATTCTTTGAAAAACATATGAAATACAGAAAGCCAAATAATGAAATGAAAGACCTCATACAGAAAAGGCATGAGGACATCATCTATTATTGAATGTATTTTCTTTTCTTTTTTTTGTCTCTGAGCCACTTAAGATATATCTGAGTTAGATTCCAAAAATGGATGCTGGTGGACTTGTACAAATCTTTCCTTTTTACTTATTACAGAATGCTTATGCTGCTTTTCAAGGCAAAATGCTCTCAAGGCAGCTCACATTGGAAAATGTTCCAAATCCAGTTTTGTGCCTTTCACAATCTTTGCTCTGTTAATAGATATACAGTAGCTACTTGATTCTCCTTGGGTGGTCACTCTGAGAAAGATGATTGCTACAGGCTAGAATGCCCCAGATTTAGTAGGGCAATTTCACTTCCATGTGGTAGCTTAAGCAATATAGTGAGAGCAGCTTTTTTGCTGATTATGTGACTCTCATATGTAGATTGTGCTTATCTGAAGGCTTAAAATGTTTGTCTTGCTTATTCGCTTTGTTTGCTTAGTATGCTACATTATGCCTAATTTCAGACTTGCCATGTCTGAAGCCTTGAGGGCCATTTGAAACCATGCATCTTTCTACAAACAGCAGCTGGAATAATGTATTGTATCGCTTAACATACCTGCAGTCTTTCTGAGAGCATCCTCAGTTGAAAGCAGTCAAGTCGACCTAGAACAATGTTTAAATGAGTCTGACCTACATGTAAGCCTGACAGTGCTCAAGTTTTTATAGGAACTATTATTATTAAGCCAGCATGCCTGATAGATTATTGTGTTGCCATGCATGGCTTGCTTCCACTGTCTCTGATATTTTCCTTCTCCTGTTATGTACTGTTATATAAACACTTATTAGCGAAAATGCGCATTTCCTGTGAGATGCTGTTTTCAGATATCATTTGCAAATACAACTGTATTTGTTTTAAGAAGAAAAAAACAGCTATCACATAACTGGGTGCAAATTGCATACCCACCAGGGTATAATTAAAGAACTGCTTACATAATTTTAAAACATGAGCAGTGCGCTTCAGCTAATAATATCCTCCTACTTTATGAAATTCATCAATAAGAATCATTACATTGTCACTGGATACTTCTTTACACGAAATGTAACAAAGCAGTGGGTTGCTGTGAAGACAATATTCAAAGGTCAATTCTGTTAATGAATGCAGAACTTCACTTGGAAGTACTTGTGTGCCAGAAATTTCTGTTAATTTTAGCTTAGTAAGGCAAGATACTAGTGATTCTGTTTAGACTATTTTTTTTAGCATATTCAAACATTTACAGAAATTAGCAAACTCACTTCATGCCAAGACTGTCCCCTATAATAAAATGTTTTCATTGTGACAATGTATTGGGAACATTAATTGACAAATCTTCCAAATACTGAAGGTTCAAGTCATTATGCAAACCATATATTAAAAGTAATTATATAATGTGAAATTCTAATCAATTACATGGAAGTAAAACTTATTGTACAGATTACTTCTAAGCAGCTATAGGTGGCACTTCTTACAAAGAAGAAATAGAATATCACACTGCTGTTGTCTATCTCTAACACTGGACTTAATCTAACCACACCAATTTTCCACTTGTGGTGTGACCCATTAATACTGAGTTTGAGAAAATTACCCTAATTGAGTGTGGAGAAAGGTGACAAGAAGAAAACATGTTTGAAATATGGTGCTGGATGAGTATATGGATGCCATGGACTGCCAAAAAGACAAATCAATGGATCTCAGAGCAAATCAAGCCTGAACTCTCCCTAGAGGCCAAGATGACTAAACTTTGGATGTATCATGAGATGACACTAATACCTGGTAACATAGAAGGCAGTAGGAAAAGAGGGAGACTGCGCTATAGGTAAGTTGATTCAGTCCAATAATCCATAACTCTGACCTGAGCAGGGCAGTGGAGGACGGGGGCTCCAGGAGGTATCTCGTTCATCGGACTACCATAAGTCAAACTTGATTTGATGGCAAGTAACAATAAAGTAGCTGGGAGGGGAGGAGAAAGAGGATAGTAAAAGAGAAGGCAGCAGGTTGCAAATGCAACCGAAGATCTACTATATAAAAGTCAATGTTTGTTTGTGAGTTTGTCTGTTTGTCTGCATCAGGCAGGCAAGGACCTCATACAATTGGCAGAGTGAGGCAAGAAGACCTCATATGATTGGCTGGCTGTGAAGATTCTATGGAATCCTGAGGCTGGCAGTTTAGGGAGGGGCCTTTAGAATTGTCAGCCAAGAGCTCTTGGGCTTCAGGCCGGTTGTTATGGAGATGAGGCCTACCATCAATAAGGATGCCAGAAAACATTTGGGCAGCATATGTGAGAAAAATTAAAGTGACATACACGATATATTTAACAAGGTCTTCTCGCCTCACACAGTAGATTGTATGGGTTCCATATCTGAGGACTCTTGAAATTCAAAGCAAAAAATGCTTCCAGAAAAACATAAAGCCGTTGCACAAAAAGCAAAAAAATCAAAAGCCGGTACATCAAGGTCGCCAGAGAACACAGATTGGATTGGGTACTATGGGGAAAAGTTACAGGTACTGCAATAGGCCAGTTGCTATGGAGAAGAGGCCTAGCAGCAAGGAGGAGGACAGTGTATTCTCTCAGGAACCCAACCTCTGTATATTAGCAACTCTGAATACAGACTGGATTGGGGAATATGGGGAAAAGTTTCAGGTACTGGAAAAGGCCAGTTGCTATGGAGATGAGGCCTAGCAGCAAGGAGGCGGACAGTGTATTCCCTCAGGAACCCAAACTGTGTGTGTAAATAACCCTGAATACAGATTGCACTGGAAAATATGGAGAAAAGTTACAGGAACTGGAGAAGACATTTTGGTGAGTTCTTAAGAGGAAAATAAAATCCAGAGCAACACTGGGTAAACACACTAGTTCTCAATAAAAGGCTCTTCCAATTTGATCAAAAGAAAGCATGAGCTCTCACAATACAGCTTCTTGGTTTTTCTGCCAGGTTCAACAGTTGTTGTCACCTCCACCTTCACTGTTCCCTGACAGCAGGATCTTTTCTGTATTTGGTGGGGGATGTTTGTTCCGCGATTTTTGAATCTGCAGTAGAAGTTTTTTTTTTTTAAAGGGTGTGTGTGGTTTATTGGGGTTAGACTCTGGTTCTGTATTTTGAAATTGTCTCCACTCTGAATGTGTTTATTTTTTTTTTCTTAGAGTTGTGTTAACAGCATTTCAGCGCAGAAATGCTTTTTCACTGTGATGCTATAACTGAAAAAAAAAAGGAGGAGGAAAGGATAAAAGAAGAATCACTTTACCTTTCCTGCTGCCCATTTTGAAACAGAAGTAGAAGGTAACACCTGTAGGAAGAGTGGCCAAAAACTCCCTGGTGTAACAACTATCGATGTTCATGTGCCTCTTGGGACTTCTTTTATATAATGTTTTGTAATTTATTTATTTACTTACTTACTTATTCATTCTGGAAGGTGGAAATAAAATGTTGCAGCTGGTGCTGGGAATTGCCAACAAATAAAGACAACAAAAATGTTGATTGGATATTTTTTAAACAAAACCTTGAGAACTACAGCTCAAATACTGTAATCTCTGGCAACATTTGTCCCATCTGGAGGATCCAAGAGTAAACCCTCAGACATTTCTTTCCCATAGAAGTTGGAGCATAAAAAAAATGGAGGGAGTAGTGAGGATTGAGTTTGTATTTGTCTCCTCAATTAAATCAATGAGACACATAAATATTTAAAAACCCCAACAAAGAATGATTTTAAACTTTTTTACTGATACTGGCAAAAAGGATGAATTGCATTGCATTGTCCTTTTTCATTGTAACAAGAGTAAGCCAAATGTAACAGGGGCAGTTTTATTTAAATGGAAGATAAATGTTGAGAGAGATTGTCTTTTAAAATAATGCGCATTTTAACTTGCTCGGGAAAAAAATTGACTCAATCATGCTCCAAGTAATTTCCAGTGTTTGGAAGCCTACTTTAGATGATAGTAAAATTCTATTCTCTCTCTCTCCCCACCCTATGTTTTTTTCTTTTTGTCTTTTAGAGAATAAAAGACCAGGGTGGGCTTTGTGAAACTTACTGAGAATAGAGCATTTATATGTTCCATTAGCTTTGATGTTTACAGCAAGGTTTGTTTAGCTTTCATTCAGCTTTTTTGTATGTTTGCATTTGGAAGCGGAGACACTGAATTACACAGACATTCCTGCTTTGGGCTGGATCCTCTCTTCCCCCAACAATTCTGCAACTATGGCCACAAAACAACATGGCACCTTTGCCAGAAGGCAGTGGCTTGAATTTCTTCAGGGAAAGCTGCATTTGACTTTCAGTTTCATCGTACAGATTCTCTGGAAATGGTTCATAGAATCATAGAATCATAGAATCATAGAAATGTAGAGTTGGAAGAGACCACACGGGCCATCCAGTCCAACCCCCTGCCATGCAGGAACACCCTTAAAGCACTCCCGACAGATGGCCATCCAGCCTCTGCTTAAAAACTTCCAAAGAAGGAGACTCCACCACACTCCGAGGCAGCATATTCCACTGCCGGACAGCCCTGACTGTCAGGAAGTTCTTCCTGAGGTTCAGGTGGAATCTCCTTTCCTGCAGCTTGAATCCATTGCTCCTTGTCCTGGTCTCTGGAGCGGTAGAAAACAAGCCCTCTCCCTCCTCTACATGGCATCCCTTCAAATATTTAAATATGGCTATCATGTCCCCTCTTAACCTTCTCTTCTGCAGACTGAACATACCCAGCTCTCTAAGTCTATCCTCATAGGGCATGGCTTCCAGGCCCTTCACCATTTTGGTTGCCCTCCTCTGGACCTGCTCCAGCTTGACCATGTCCTTCTTGAATTGGGGTGCCCAGAACTGGACACAGGATTCAAGATGAGGTCTAACCAAAGCAGAGTAGAGTGGTACCAGTACCTCCCTCGATCTAGACACCATACTCCTATTGATGCAGCCGAGCATTGCATTGGCTTTCTTGGCTGCTGCATCACACTGCTGACTCATGTTCAGCTTGTGGTCTATTAGGACTCCTAGATCCCTTTCACACGTACTGCCATCCAGCCACGTGTCCCCCATCCTATATTTCTGCATTCCATTTTTTCTACCTAAGTGTAGGACCTTACACTTCTCTCTGTTGAATTTCATTTTGTTAGCCTTGGCCCAGCTCTCCAATCTATCCAGGTCATTTTGAATTTTGATCCTGTCCTCTGGCGTACTAGCAACCCCTCCCAATTTGGTGTCAGCAAGAGTATTTGGTGTCGCTGGTATTTTGGAGGGTATTTGGTGTCGCCGGTATTTTGGAGGGCTACAGGTTCCCACCTCTGTTCTCCAATTTGGTTCAGATTTTCTGAACATTTATACTTGGCTTTATAGAATCTTAAAAATTAAATCCTGACATGTGTGGGGGGGGGAACTTCCTTCCTGTTCCTCTGCTTTTATATATTGAATAGTGTTAAAGAATTTGTATTCAGAGTTAGCTACCTGTTGCAAATCATTTGTGTTTTTTATTACAACATATACAGGAGAAAAGGTCTCTGAACAGGATTGAAGGAGTGTTTTTTCTATTAGATGCTTTCCTTTGTTAGTTATGGGGAAGGGTATCTTTTCCTGCACTTCAAATTGATGGCAAATATTTTCCAGGCCTGAGGAATTTGTGACCCTTCCAGATTTTCTTGGATTCCAGTTTTCACTAGTCCCAGTCACTTCATTCAATGGTGAGGGATGTTCGCCGGTATTTTGGAGGGCTACAGGTTCCCACCTCTGTTCTCCAATAAAGTGAAGCTTCAGTAGATGACACTATTTGTCTTGTTTTAACAGACATACAGTATTCTTGAAGTTGTAAAACATCAAATGCGCACCCTTACAATTGCAGTTGCTAAGATGACTTCTCATTATCATCTTATGTTCCAAAGGTTTTTCAACTGAACTCTCAAAACAGGTCTGTCACATTAGAAATTTGAAACTCTAGCTTTACTTTGCATTCTTTTGCTCTAAGGAGCTCAATACAGCTTAGATATGGCTTCCAAGCCAGGAATCTTCCATTCAAGCAGCTTACAAGGTCAAATGGGCTTAGCTTCAGAAGTAGAACAGCATGATTTGCCTTCAGATCATTCTTTTTTGTTTGTTTCCACATACACACCCACACACACACACAAGAAATCAGGGAAGATACATGGCATTCTTAACAATCCTGGAGGAAAAGTTTATGCCAACAGATACTGGATTTTCCAATATCATTACACAAACTTTATGACTGAGCAGGCATCTGAAAACTGATTGCTGCTCTCCAAGGTTCCCCCGGGGAGGGTTCAGACCCCTAACCCCTGACAGTTGTCCACACCATCTGTACCTATAGTACAGAAGTTGCTCTGTTCTGTCAGATTTGTCATTTTGGCTTTTGACTTCAAAATAGCAGTGCCAATTTTGGATTATATTTGAGTCTATAAGTACACTTGCGACATATATGGCCCTCCAGATATTGTTCTCCATCTTCTCTCAATTACAGCCAGCATGTAAGAGATGAAGGGGATTATAGTCCCAACAGTATCCAGAGGGCCACCCATCCTCTATTAGTGCCAACAAAGAGTGCAGTAGCATATGCAGAATATCTGCTGGCTATAAGTTTTTTTCAAGAATAATTTAAGCAAGGATGGGGATGTGTGTGGTTACTCAAGGGACCAGTGAAAGGCATTCAATTTTAGAACAAAGTTTTTGGCTTGAATACTTATTTGCAAAACACTGAAAACGCCTGGTAGGAAAAAAGGCATTTAAGTCAACGGCTTCTACCTTAAACAATCTTGACTGATTGTGTACAATAAAAAAAAAAATTGCATTACTATACATATAACACTGAGCTCAAGTTGTGACATAATCAACTGTGCTAGAGCCCAATGCTAGCTGCAGGATGAAGACCTGCACGTAAGTTCATATTCAAATCATTTGTTGCAAAGTTATTATAACTGTAGGTAGGCTCTGGTTTTATGTACATGAGTGACTGAACATTTGTAGGAAATATTCAGCTTTGAAAGCCCATTGCTTGTTTGTTTCATTTATATGCCACTTTTCTCCAGGCCTGTGACCCAAGATGGCTCACAAAAAAAATACAGTAGTTACCTTTTAATGACTTTGACATTTTGCAGGAATTTCACCCAGAACTATTTTAATCAAGGACACTGAGTGCATCACACCAAACTTTAGGTAGGTCACTTGCTAACTTTCTATTTTTATAGGCAGAAATTCAACAGGTAAAGTACCCTCATCACTACATTTCCTTGGGAGAAACTGGCATGTTGTGCAGCTGTTAACATTTAAAATCTTTGGGTGCAGGGCCAGAAGCAACAAGGCCACTGTTTAATACAGATGTGCTGGAGATAACAGCATCATGAGGGGCTGAAAATGAAGGGAAAAATGTGTGAGGTAAGGTGATTTAATTGGATAAGCTTCGTATGTGGAATAAAATAGCATGTAAGGAATAATTTCTGTGAGTGGATAAATAGGGATTTTCTGAGTATTAAAAGGCAAAGCCATATCTCTATCAATTTCTTTCAAGGTTACAGCTGCTCTAGATACTGAATTTGGAGTGTATATTTAAAGGGGAACACAGCACTAATATTAAAGATTGCTTTGCATGCTGCTTTTATTTTATATAGAAGGCTGTGTTGTGCATAGGGAGAAACTCCTTTGAATTTACATTACCTGCTCTGAGTTGTACTTGATCTTCTACCAGTCCTAGCTGGATTCCTTCTCTATCTAAATCTTCCTCCTTGGAGAGGAGGGATCTTGGCTTTACTCTGGAAAGATTTGTGTATAAATGCAGCTCCTTGCATTTCCACTTTAGTTAGAAGTAGGATTCCCGTCATCTTTCTTATCACAATGTATTCTCTATGATAAATATTAGTTCTTTGGTTTATTTTTTTTTCCTAAGTGAAGAATCTGAACATGATTGCTTTCTAGGGTAAAGCTTCTTCCAGGGTTTGATAATTCATAGAACTGCATCAACTTAATATGGTTGCAGTCTCTTTCTGCTAACATTTACAGAGTGGGATGTCTATATGTAAAGACATGCTACAGGAAATTACAGGAAAATCAGAGCAGTCAGATTCACTTCCTGCTTTCCTCTAAAATCTCCTTTAGGAATGCATGCCTCCTTCATGTCACTGGAAATATTCCTAGCAGTTGTAAGTCACTGCACAAGTGCTAACGGTAGCTCCTTTAACAGAATTTCATTGAAAGTAAGGGGGAGTGATCAGAGAGGTCACAAGGACTGACTACAAGGTCTGCTGAACACAAGAGCTCACAGGGACTGCTACTCTGAGCATTTGCTGCCTGACGTTAGGCACTTCAAGCACACTGCCTAGGGCCTACAAAAACATCCCTAGTGGTATCTTGAGGATGAGGCAGGGAGTTGAATATAAGACTGCCAAGGGCCGGCGATATCTTTCAAGTCTTTTACTCTACATCTCAAGTCAAGTCTCAAGTCTCTGCCTTCAAATCTCAAGTCCTTGAAGATACTTTCAAATCAAGTCTCAAGTCTGGAGCCAATTTTATATCCCAATCTATATACCAGAATTTTTGGACAGAGTTGAATAAAGTCAGTTTTAACAATTTAAGCAGAGTTGGCCCTCACACTTGTGATTTTGCCATCTGCCACTTCAGACATGGAGAATAGGAACCTTCTTCCCATTTTGGAAGCTGGAGGATTTTTAATAGGATCCTTCTTACTATCCCTTACTGAAGCTCTAAAAGCTTTAGAAAGAAGAATCCCTCCTCCTCAAGCCTGTTGTCTAACACATTTGCTGTTCCCATATTGTAGGGGCATAATAATTAGGAAATAATTAATCAATAGCTTAATAGCAGGCACATTGAATTAGGAAAAAGAGCAACGGGGCCAGGCAAAACAAGAAGAATGCTTATGCTTGCAGCTGGGTGCAGATAACAGGAAAATCAGCTTGTACAACTAACAGGAAGCTAAGTAGGGCAACGGTAGATAGTAAAAGAGATAACTGAGTAGGCTCAACAGGTGTAAAAGAGAGGTAGACTTTGTGGGTTGCAGTGTCCGGAGTAGGCCAAACTAGGTCAAGGGGGGGAGGAGTGACCACAAGAGATGAACTTTGCTGACCGAGAGCCTCATAAAGCTTCATTTTAATATTAAAAATCACATCCCTAGGGTGGAATCTGGTATTATAATTTGGGACCACCCATATGTACATGCGCAGTGGTTCTATGCTGACATAATAATGTATTTATGACATAGTTCCTATATGTATGTATTTGGATTAGCCAATAATTAGCATTTCTTGCTTCTGTAATGGATGCTTAGCAGAGTATAAAACTACCTGTGTGTAGCCATTTTCTTTGAAGTAGTATATTTTTAGTGCCTGATGCACAACTGCTCCCCTCTTGTACCAGGGAAAATCATTTAATAAATTCTTTACTTTTTTTTTTTTTTGCTGCTAAAAACTCTGGTGTGATTTTGAATTAATGCAGTAACAATATGAGAAATGCATCCTGTACTCTGGGAGCGAGTCTTGTCTTCTGCTCTTTGGAAAAATTTTAGAAGGCTCTTCCAATATGCAGCAGGGACAGGCTGCTGAGCAGACCTCAAGCCCATTGCCTAACCCATTTGGTATTCCCCTCTGAGAAATGCACCCACACTTTGGGCTTCAGTCAGACTGTCATGTCCCCAGTAGGCAAAAAGAGATGGAAGCATCGTTCAAAGTCGTAAGGTTTCGGGATGAATGTGTTATGTTACTGAACCAAGGACAGCAAGTCAGTCACTAAAAATATACAAGCCTTGAGTCGGGTTGGGTCAGTGCATCATTTATTGCTGAGTTGAGTCCAAGTTAAGTCACTAAAGCGACTGAAGTCCAACTTGAGTCCGAGTCAATTGACTCGAATCTACATAGGGCCTACAAAAACTTTAATGCGGCCTTGCCTGAGCTGGTTGCTTCTGTTTACCTAACAATAGGACTGGTCATGCTTATGGAGGAGGTGCTCCTCCTCCTTAGAGTAAGGTTGTTTTACGATTTTTGAAGTAAGTGTTGGAAGTGGAGTGCAACTACTGCTGCACAGCACTATGTGCCTGTAGATTACCTAGAGACAGACAGATAGGGTTCTATATGCATGGAAACTGGTGCCTGGATTAAGCAGCAAAAACTGTTTTGTTGTGTGCCTTCAAATGATTTCCAGCTTACGCTGACCCTAAGGCAACTCTATCACAGGGCTTTCTTGACAAGGTGTGTTCAGAGAGGATTTGCCTTTGTCTTCCTCTGAGATTGAGAAAGGATGAATTGCCCAAGATCAGCCAGTGAGTAGTACTCATCTGAAAATAGAGGAAGAAGGATGCAATGCTACAGTGGGCCACATAGTAAGGATGGGAAAAATATTTGAAAATATTATTAAAAGAGAAGAAAAATGCATTTCTTGAGTGTTGAGAAACCCAGATGAGAAGAATCCAGTAATGATTAGCATGTTTTTAATTTGGGATCTACTCTCTACAAAACTCACACATGGTTTTGTGCAGAAAAGAGCACCCAAAATATCACATGCAAATTTTCACAGAAGTCCTAAACTGCAAATAGTTTTTGGAAACTGCACAGTTTTTGAAGATTTTTTCAAAACAAGAATCAAATTGCTAAAATTACTCATTGCTTCTTTTGAGAAGAAAATAAGTAAGGAATCATCTGTGCTACATGGCCAGGAGAGAGTTCAGGCTGACAAATCATCCTGAGAATATCAGTCTAAGGAAGAGAGAAAGAGATTAGGCAGGAGATTAGCTATCCATCTCTATCTTGGCACATATTTATTTATATAAAATTCTATTTCGCTCTATATCATACAACCTTGGGGCAATGTACAATAAAATCAGTTTTAAAAATATAAAACAAATAATTTAAATAGATGAAAAACATATTAAGCTATACAATATGTTAAAAATCACATAATTAAATCAGTTAAAATTGTTTAACACAATTTTAAGCTGTGCTTTGCACAGTTGTGATTGTATCCCACTTCCAACAGTTACAAGATATAAACCATTTTTGCTCTGTGTGTGTGTGGGGGGGGGGGGCAGTATACCAGCTGTATTTTCCGGGTGTGGGGGGTGTTCATTCTGCTGAGAATAGCCCTGGACCTTTGCCCTGACAGTCTGGATTATTCTTCACTCTCTTCTGGTTCTCCAGTTTTACGAAGTAAATTTTCATGGCCAAGTTAATGGCTATTTTCCTGCTTTCACAGAACTTATTTGACTCAATTGTGTTTTATTTACAATGACAATGTGGTTGAACTGAATATATCCAAAGTAAAACAAAGCTTATTTCATGTAGGGTCAAGAAGGCCTCGATGAAGTATGACAAGTGAAGACAGAAAGCAGTCACAGTTCTAATTGGACAAACCACCCACTCACCCACCTTTCTTTCTGCTTTTCCAAAGCTTCTGTTTTTCTGCTTCCTGCTTTGCTTTTCTCCAAAGCAGGGATTAGCAAGAGCTCAGCCAAGGTTACAGTGTATTACTGCACTCAGCTGTGCAGCCTTTCACAATAGATTCCTAAGCAGAACCTTACCTGAAATAATAATAATAAAGGAGAAAAATGAGAGAAGCTCCTTCCGAAGAAATGCAAACAAAGAAAAGGAAGCAAAAACTAATATATTTGCTTCAAAGCGGCATATCAGAAGCTGTAGTAAATGTATGTTTGCTGCACAGCCTCGTCTCACTAGGGCTACTGGCTAATAGCAGTGTTAAAACCAGGGTCAGAAGTTTAGAGCAGACTGTAGTTGTGCCAGTGCATGCAAAGAAGTGTGTCTGACCTTAACACATGGCAGCACACGAGCCTCAAGGTTCAGAGCCTGCTACCGTGTAGCTGGTTCCAAAGGAGCTCAGGAAAACAGCTGATTAGGGAAGGTAGAGCACAGGGCATGACTGATGCTATCAGCAGAGTTATGCACAGCTGGATGTTTCTCCAAAAAATGGAGAGGAGCTGTGGAGACACTGGCTGAAGAGAGACTTTGCTTTTGGAAAAGGGAACAAAGATGAGAAAGGGAGATAATCCAACCCATAAACAGAATGATCCAGATAAAACAGGATTAGATACTAACTGGCCAAATGATTGATTGATCTACTAGAAGATATTTCTGGAAAGGCTTGTTTTGTTTTTAAAAAGTTTGTTATGTTTTACCTGTGCTGATCAGGTAGCCAATAGCCTAAGTAGGAATGATCTAAATTTAATATCGCATTGCACTGTGCCATTAGGGGACAGGTTGTGTAGCATATGCAGCTGTGCCCTCTCATACAGTGGTTCTCAGACTTTGGTCTTCCAAATACTTCAGCTCACAGAATTCCTCACTATTGCATATGCTGGCTGGGACTCCTGGGACCAAAGGCTGAAAACCACTAAAAAGTCAGTCAAAGTTAAGTAGAGGTTGGGGGATTTTCTAATCTTCATATGGTCAGGTCTCTTTGCCTAATGGTATGGCCAGCCTTGGCAATGGTAGAATTTCCTTGTATAGTGAGTAGTGTTTGAATGTAGATATTCTTACCAGGATAGGATTTCAGATTTAAAGTTTGCTTGCATCCAATTTGGTTGTAGTAATGTGATGTCAAGTCATTTCTGACTATGGTGACCCTGAGGTGAATCTGTCAAGGGGTCTTCTTGGCCAGATTTGCTGTGGGTGTGTGGGATTTGCCTTTACTCCCCTCTGAGACTAAGAGTATGATTTGCCTTAGATCACCCATGGCCATGCAAGGATTCGAACCCTGATTTCACAGCCAATATCATTCACATTTTTCAATACTGCCAGTGTTGCTTTATATACAACCACAGCTCTACCAGCCAGGAACATGGGGTATTCTGGAACATAATAAGGATGTAAGCAAAGAAGAATGAGATATATAAAACAAGAAGACTAAAAAAAAGTTTGAGTGACTATTTCATTTTTTTTCAGATGTAAGATCCAGTAACTCTCAACCAGGTAGATTTGGGAGAGGAGAAAAGATCATTCCTCACCAATATAAGCTCAGAAGGCAAACAAATGTGGACTTTGTTCATTAAACAAAGTTCAATGTTCATTAAACAAAGTTGTCACCTTTTTGGCTGCCCTATATATTGTGGCTATCAACTAAACCTCCACTAAGCAATTATCCCAAGAATATGACTAAGTGATTGGGTAAAACATTTATATTAAATAATAAGTCCCCACTGTTAGAAATAAGCTCAATAGTTCTTAATAAAATGCCAGTGAGGTCTTTAAATAATAAAAAAAAAGGCTGAGACAGATTACTGGATCAAGTAGCCTATTGCAGCAATAGGATTCTGTTTATTCAATTCTGCAGAATTGGGTGCCGCCCTTAATAAAGGATGAGGGCACACCAAGCAATTCAAAACATCCTATATTTAAGCCCTACTCCCAGCCGCATGGTTCCTCCCCCTCTCACCGATAGGTTGTTGATCATCGGGGTGCACATTCTTCCTGGTCCGCCTATCTAAGAAGCCCCTTCCCTGCTATTTTGATTCATTAAAAGCACTTCCCTTGCCATATTTGGAAAGCCCCCTCTTTAGCATTATATATTGTGTTTATCAGTTCTCTTATCTCCCCCTCCCATCTCCTGACCACTCTTTTCTTAAACTGTTTGTTTTGTGGAAAAGGGGTACTGTCTAGTTTCATTATGTGGTTGTCTAGCCCTGTGGCCTATTTTAGCAATAAATTACGAATAACAGGATGCCAACTCTTTCCCCATGATATTGTTTTTGCTGAAGCCTGCAGTTTGTCTTTTTCCAGTTCTTGCTCTTGCTAAAACCTTAAGCTAGATTTGCAATATTTTATTTGTCTTAGATATTCTGCTTGTTGGGCTTCCAGCAGAATCAGAACAATAATTCCCAACACCACTGTATTTTTTAAAAAAGAAATCAATAACATATGTTCTGACCTCCAAGCTACATAGGTCCTGAAAAAAACAGCATTGTCAGAAATGAAGAATTACGTGCAAGCAATATAGAAAGGAGGAATGAAGTGGAAAGGAGAGAAAAGAAGGAATGTAGCAAGACCTAACTGATTTTTCTTCTAGCATCAGCTTTATCTTTTGTAGATGTAAACCCACTTCTTCAGATATCCAGGCTTCAGTTGCAAGAGGGGGAAGGAATACAAGCTGTATGTGATTAAGGTGGCAGTTTTTACTTGATGTGCTAGAATTTTTAGTGCCAAACAGAAAATGTCAGGAAGCCTGGCCAGGGCTTCCCATTATTTTCTACATTTTAGTATCAGAAAGCACTACTCTTGATTAACCTACAGTCATATTAAGGAAAGAAGAGCAACTTATCCAGCACTTGTCCTTGAATAAGAGGGGAGTTTTTATTAAGTTGGATTCAACCCATTGAGCCTCCCACAGACAGAACTCCTTCCATCAGCAGGAGGCTTTTGATCTGCCAGAGCAATTCCACTGGCTGAACACGGGAGGAAGCTATCTTTGCCAGTTCCCTCTTTCCCCTGAAGAACCCTATGTTGCCCCCTCATCTACTATGTGGGGTTGGGGTGAGAGGTTTCACCCTCTGGAACAGCATGGGAAGTGCAATTTGAGATTACAAAGGAAGTACGGAAACAATGAAAATAAACTACTCCATTTTACTACAGTGAGAAGCAGAAGCTTACTCTGAGAATCTGCTGCTAGTGGAGTAACAATTATGTTTGTTTTGCAGAATGTAACAGTTGGGCTGTTCCAGCTGAGCTAGCATCTTGAAAATGTAGCCACCAGTGTAGTTACACAGCCTTTTCATAAGGTTTCATTTGCTAGTTTTTTTTAATCATGTCTACATAGCAAGAATTAAATTTTTAAATTCCAAGCCACAGCAGGTTATAGTGCCCCGGAGTGAGAATTTGTTCTGTTGAAGGATCTGAAGTTACTACTGTGTGGGTGGATTACATATACCAAGGGATTATTCTTTTTCAAATAGAGAGAGTAGACAGAAATCTAACAGATGTATAAATTAATGACAACAGAAAAACTCAAAAGAATTCCTTTCTGTTTGCATTCGATTCAAGAAGAATGCTAATAGGGTCCCTGCAGATCTGTATTAATAGGTTTACATAAAAAACTTAAATTGGTTTTATAACCCTATAACTGTTATGGCTTCTTTTCTGAAAATCTTAGGATTTCTAATTTGACAGAGATGTTTAGATATATTCAAGGGATATATAAAACCTGTCGACTCATACAGTGTGCAACCCTGGGCTAGGCAAATAATAACCAAGTGTGGGAAAAACATTTTTTTTCACTAGTTTTGAGATATTTTATTGTGTTCTATATTTCATGCATCACCAAAAAAAAAAAAAAGCATTAACCTAACAGAAATAATGGTGTGGAAGGTCATGATTCATCCTTGCTTTGGAATAACAGACTTCAGGAGGCAGTAGTCTTTCCTCTTAGGAGACAGAGGGTGCATTTAAGACTGATTAACCATAATGTACTGCCAGTCTCCACCAGAAGCAATATTCAAACCAAACAAGAGCACAGATGAACAGTAATCAAGGAAATGCATTAACATGGCCTGAACTACTCTATCCTGTCATGTGTCATTTGCAGCTCTGCAAAAGAAATCACTCCAGGAGCAATCTCCAACAAGGGCATATGTATGAGAATAAAAGACATAGAGTAATATTTTCTTCTCTGTCAGTTTACTCCTTCTCAGTTGTGCACTTCTCAAATATTTAACCCTACAGAGGATAAGAAATGGAGAGCCAGAGGCAGCCCTACCATTAGGCAGAATATAGCAGCAGATGCTTGGGGGAAGTGTTAGCCCCCTACCCATTTTTGCACCTCCCAATTCCTCTCCTTTGGGGAATGGATCTGTAGGTATTGCCTGGCCTCGCCTGCAACCTTCTAAAATAACTTGCTGCTCTCAGGTACAGTGGGGAACATTCTCATAGAGAGTAACCCCCTATAAAAGAAATGATACAAAGGACAGAGCTGAGCCAGGTATGAATACTGCTTTAGATTAAACTCATTTCTAAAGGATGGGACGAATCCAGAATTTTCCGGATCCGAATCCTTGGGTGGTTCTGGGAATCCATGAATCTCAAACCTTTTGAATCCTTTTTTTAAAAAGGGTTTAAAAAGCAAGGGAAGGAAAGCACTTCTACTGAAAAGTGTTTTTGAAGCAGAATTTGACATCTTTGTTTAATGAAAAACAAATTAAAAAATAGTTTTGAGTCCAGGAAAACATACTCATACTTCTTAGAAAGAAGATACAAATGCAATTGACATGTTCATCTACTACATGAAGTACATAAGTCTCAAATCAAAAGTATAGAGATTATTACCTTGCAGAGGGAGGCAGCTGAAGGGACAGGCAGCACGACTGGACATGGGCAGCAGGAGTGAGCATAGGCAGCAGTCCTGGGCACAGGCAGGCTCCGACGTGCACAGGCGGCTTTAGAGTTTCATGCCAATTTTTAAAAACATGGGTGAGTTCAGGCCCTGGGGCGGGCAAGGACGTGGGGATAGCTGGCCTTCCGTGCTCCTGTGGGCCTGATCCGTGTTGGTCTGTTTGCTCAGTGCTCGCGCCAGTGGATACCACAGTATGTGCAAGGAGCCAGACATCACCGGGCCTACATGCCCCTGTGGGACTCGTCCAGAGCGCCTTTACCGACAGAGGCTCAGGGACGTGCAAGGAGCTGTCTATCTCTGGGGCCACTGTGGGCGCTGGATTTGAAAGATTCTGTTCGCCTATCTTGGCACGCGGATTCGGATCCCTGAATCTCGAATCCTTACCAAGGATTTGGTTGGCCCATCCCTACTCATTTCAAAACTAAATATTATATGAGATGGAAAGTAGTCCTGCACATATGAGTCAACAAAGAGGCTCCTGAGCCTTGCATAAGTTTAATGGCTCTGACAAAGTTTATCCACACAGCCTAGGTGGTTGTGAAACTAGTCTTGGATTGTTACCTTTTCCAGTTATGGATGGTGTGTGCTTGTCTGAGGACTGAATGCTACTTCTGTGTAATATATAAATCTTTTCCCTAAGGAAATTAGCTGTTCAGGTTCTTACCTTATTTTCTATACCTAGGGCTTGTTTTCTTCCTGGGTTTCCTATAACTGTCTGGAGTGACAGAGTTCAGATACAACTTTATCACTTTTATCTCTTGTGTGGATAAATTGGAATGCATAGTATATTATGCTCAGAACTTTGTTTTGTTTTCTATACATGACAGTCCAAAGATGTAATAAATACCTGAAGTGATGCAAGCAGACACCCGATCGATTCATTTATTAAAGTACTTGCCACCTCAATTTTGGTGTTGCTGTTACAAACCTGATAAATATTGATCAGAGGATTTTGCCCCACATCAACAGCATCCTAATGAGAAATTAAAATACATTCTTATTTTAAAGCTTCACAGAAATAAATGAAGCTGAACCTATCTACATCAATTGGAATTCTTTCTTCCCTTTCTCAAATCTCCCTCAAGATAACGAAACTGTACAGGCAGCACAGACTCTTTCTGTCAGTGACAGATAGGCTAGAAAATCAAAGTGGATATATCTGGCTAACCTACTCTCACTTACTGTGCAAAAGCATTAGCCAAGGAATGAATTAATGAATGCTTCCAAAGCTCCGGCTTGCAGTGATACAAGAGTCACGCAACAAACAAATGCATGTAACTCACTGGAATTGTGACCAATGTTGGTTCTTATCAGGCCCAGCCCAACATATGTTGGGGTGTGTGGGTGGAGTCTGTGGATGTTCCCACCATCAGTCAAAATATAATATATTAAAACCATTCAGATTTTTGTTTCTTCTTCAGTGGCAGCTTACTTAATAAAACAGCAACAACATGTCCTATATCCAAAGACTTCAGGGCAGAGTTTGTTGTTGTTGTGTGCCTCCAAGTCCTTTCTGACATATAGTGACACTAAAGTGAAGTTATCATGGGGTTTTCTGGGGTCTGAGAGTTTTTGATGTGTCCAAGGTCACCTAGTGGTTTTCCATAGCTGAACGGGGAATAGATCCCTTGTCTCCGGGGTTGTAGTCCTGTTACCGCATTAATTCAAAATCACACCAGAGTTTTTAGCAGCAAAAAATGTAAAGAATTTATTAAATGATTTCCCCTTGCACAAGAGGGGAGCAGTTGTGCATCAGGCACTAAAAATATACTACTCCAAAGAAAATGGCTACACACAGGGAGCTTTATACCCTGCTAAGCATCCATTACAGAAGCAAGAAATGCTAATTATTGGCTAATCCAAATACATACGTATAGGAACTATGTCATGAATACATTATTATGTCAGCATACAACCACTGCGCATGTACATATGGGTGGTTGTTACTGCCCTGGCTAGTCCGAGCTTTGGGGATATTAAAAGATATCCTCTTGATATCATAATTCGGCTTCACTTCTCTATTCCCCTCCACGTGCTTGCGAGGTCACCGGACAAGCACATAAACAAGCTCGGCCATTAATTACCGTAATATTCCTGGACAATACAGGCAGGCCAGAAATAGCTGACTCACTGCTTTAGGAGACCTCCAGGCAAGTACTCTAATTAGTTATGCACGCAACCTACAAAAGAGCCTCTGCCCCACGATGGCAGCTTAATGGGTGAACTACACAATACCCAAGTACTCTGCGTTTGCATACTGGCTACTCTATTGAGAACCGCTACGATATCTCAATCATTCAGATTCTGACCTTTCGGAGGCTTTGTCTCCAACTCCAAATCTATTGTTTTCCCCCAAGTACGGCATAGCCTGCAGTCACATTCTCCTTATAAAAACCCTTGATTCCGAGACCTTCCTCGGATCGCTCCCAAGTTTCATCCTGCCTTGCTGCCGCTTTGCTTGGCAAGCCTCCCCTCAGCTCCACATGCTGAGCTACATCGCACCCCAGCTTCGCTCTCTATTTTCCCGGGCTTCAGGACAGGTGGAGTATCATCCAAACGAGCAACCCTTCTAAAATCCCTCTATACCACTCAAACCTTTATTTTCTTTAGCCATCTTGTATGAGTGTGTCGCATACACTGTTTTGCTTGTGTTTAATAAACATCATTTATTGTTTCAACTTTTGTGTGCTCCTTGACTCGGCCTGACCCCATAGACATAGGGTTCAAGATCTCGCTACGTTACCCTGCCTCTCGTAACGCTAAGCAGTGCTCTGAGCTAATTTTCCCCACCGTGAGTTGAGCGCGTTTTGGTGTCCCTCCCGGGACCCCCAGTACACAGGGTAACAGAGTGGTGGAGTAACGCGGTCAGCCCCGGTAACCCTAATTTGAGAAGGAGCTGCGAACCTCCTCAAATCAGGCTGGTACTGACTTAGGTGACGGCCGGTCAAGTCATTAGAGCGCTGTTAGGCAGGAACACGTGTGTGTGGAGTCTGTGTGTGTGTGCTCTAGAGCTATTCTATCTGGGTGGAAATCTGTTCCCCTTTCTTGCTTGGTTTGTGTATGTCAGCCGCCCTGGCGTGGTCACTAGCACTAGGCGGTGAACCATCATCCGATAGCAAGGGGTGTGCACAAGCTGTCCTGGGAATCACATCCCTAACTTGGGGCCTATCGTCGGCTGGGATCCGAAGTGTTAGAGTGTTAGCACGGTAGGAACAGTCTACACTCATCCAACACTGTAGTGGCAAGGCAAAATAGCACTTAGGGAAGAAATCCCCCCCCAGAGTAGTATACGGGTGCGTCCCGTCAGTTGTTGTTGTTGGGTAGCTTTGAGAGTGCGGGTGCATCCTGCTAGTAGTTGGGGAAAGCGCAGGTGCGTCCCGCTGTGTAATTTCGGGTGTTTCCCGAGTGGCTAGCCGACTAGGTGCGGGTGGTGAGTCCCGACCTAGCCTAGGGTTTAGAGGTTTTGCCCGTGGTAGAGGAAGGTACCCCTCACCCAGAAAACCAGTTAGGGATGGTTCGGTTTTTGTTCCTTACCCTTTTTCCTCGCTGCTTGGCCAGGTGGCATAGTAAGTTCCTTAGTGTTCGTTTTCTCCCTTCAGGCAGGCGGAGTACTCCTGAGGGTTCCCTGGGTCTAGGTCCCTGAACCGTTTCCTCATCCTTTGGTCCCTGTGGCTGTCGAGGTGGAAAACCGGGCTTGGGAGTACCAAAGTGACTCCTGTTTGGGCAGGCTGGAGATAGGTTCCCATCCCTCTTTCCTAGAGTAGTTCCGTTGAGTTTGTCTCCCTTCAGTCCCCCCCAGGGGTCTAGGTGATCCTTCCCATCACTCCAGTTCCTGGTCCCGTTTGTAGTTTGTAGTTTGTAGGTAGTGTTAGAGATAGTTGTGGTTTGTGTGTAAAATGGCAGAGAGTAGTAAGGTCACCATCAAGGACCTCATGTTGGAGGAAGAGGTCAGAGGTAAACTAGAAAGATGGGTGTTGAGTAAGGGGAAATGCCCCTGGAAGGACACCATCTTCCAGACAGCCGATCCCTTTACCACACTCTGAGAAGCATACACCCTGTCACGCAAATCAAAGAACCCATTCGGGCCGTCTAAGGCCGCTTTGGCCGCTTGGGGACTTTGGCTTACAGCCAGAGATGCTAGTAGCACCCTGGTAGAAACCAGAGAGAAATTAGCGAGCGTAGAAAAAGAGAATGCCCGGCTTCAGGCCGAGGTCGAGACGCTGTGTGCAGACAAGGTAACTTTTGCGTCCGTAGCGCAGGTGTCAGCACAGAAGCTTAACAACATCCAGGTAGTGGCGCAAACTTGGGAGGAGAAAGCCCACGCCTTAGAGGCTGAGCTGGATCATGCCCGGTCTGCAGCCAAGTTCATGGTGGGGCAAGTGAGAGAACAGCAGGAGGCTGTTAGCCATGTAGCTTGCCAGAAACAGACAGCCGCGCTGGAAAGCCAACTCCAAATGCACAAAGCCTTAATTTTGGCTGTGTGCCCGGAGCTGCTCCCAATGTTTGCGGAGGACTTTTCTGGGGAGACACTGCCAGAGGATGCTCAGGCAACCGTTCCCCACAATCCAGACTGGAGCGACCCTAAGGTCCCAGTCCACCCTGTAGAGACACAGTCCATGATGAGACGGACCACCCCCCTTGGAGAAGGCAGTTCTGATAGGCATGAGACACAGGAGACGCAGGTCACCGAGACTAGGGTCCCCTGGCGTGCTACTGAGGCCAAAGCTATTGCAGACCAATTGGGTCCATTAAATCGGTCCACCGGCATCATGTGGCTAAATGCGGTGATACACTCTCACCCGACAGCCAATGGTCAGGACCTGACCCAGTTGGCTCAGCTTTGTATGTCCCCCTCCGATCTCCCTACTCTTGAATCGGCCATGGCGGCTCGAGGCTTGGTTAGGCTCGAGGCCCGCGACTGGATGAGAGAGGTAGTGAGGATTTTATGGCCCGGACAGAGTGCAGGTGTGTTCTATGTCATGGAGCAACAGGGTCCTCATGAGAACCCTGAGGCTTACGTGGCACGGAAGCAGCTCCTTGCCATTCTGGCCAAGAAGGTCCCCTTGATGCCCCATGGATATAACTTCGACCATCTCGAGTTTAAGACGCCCTTGTATGGAGGTCTTAACCACAAGACCAAGATGGCTTTAGGTTTGGTGGATCCAGCCACCACCCACTGGGAAGAGTTCGGGAACAACCTCCGACGGGTCTCTGACCTGCTGCACGAGGCAGGATCCCTCAAACCTCCCACTAAGACACATAGGAAGGACACCGGGAATTGGGAACCTATAGCCGAGGTTACCTACTCGAACTATGGGCCCCATTCTCAGCATAGGAAAACGGCTCTGAATTCCATTCCTTGAGGGAATTGGAACTCGCGACCGCCACCCAGGCAGGACATCCGGCAGTGGCAGGGAAGAGATTTCCACAGCTAGCCCAGCAAGGCAGGAAATCCCCCACAGCAGCCAACTGCCCCCAAACAACCCTCTGAGTCGGGCTCTCCCCGGGAGACGTCTGGTGGGTATGACCCCATGGCCCAGACGTACTCCTCGGACAGAGCAAGGGTCTGGGGCATGCTTAGAAGGTTCGGGCTGGACATGAGCCAGTTTGATAAGCGGCCAACATCGGAGCTTTTGGAAGCTCTAGATAAGCAGCTTCAGGCGGGAAGTAAACAGCCGGTCCAGGCCGTGACCGACGGCTCACCTCCGGCTGGATACTACCCTAACCTGGATCTGCAAGCATAGGGGTGCCCACGGTCCAGGAAGTTTCCCCGCAATGTTGTGGCTAGGTTGAAGCCAGACAGGTGGGGAAGGTTCTGAGTGAAGGCAGGCATAGGGACTGAGAGGGATAAGACTCCTGCCACCCTTCTTGTGGACTCTCGTGCAGCAGTAAACGTAATGCAACCCAAACTTGCGAGGTACAGTGAACCCAGGCCTGAGCATGTCCAACTTTCTGGATATGGCGGGGGGGATCACCAAGCTAGGGCATGGACAGGCATCCCAATGTCTATAGAGACGTTTCGTTTTCGGTTGTGGGCATGCGAGAACCGGGGAGAAGACGTAATATTCCTGGACAATACAGGCAGGCCAGAAATAGCTGACTCACTGCTTTAGGAGACTTCCAGGCAAGTACTCTAATTAGGTATGCACGCAACCTACAAAAGAGCCTCTGCCCCGCGATGGCAGCTTAATGGGTGAACTATACAATACTCAAGTACTCTGTGTTTGGATACTGGCTACTCTATTGAGAACTGCTACGATAACTCAATCATTCAGATTCTGACCTTTCGGAGGCTTTGTCTCCAACTCCAAATCTATTGTTTTCCCCCAAGTACGGCATAGCCTGCAGTCACATTCTCCTTATAAAAACCCTTGATTCCGAGACCTTCCTCGGATCGCTCCCAAGTTTCATCCCGCCTTGCTGCCGCTTTGCTTGGCGAGCCTCCCCTCAGCTCCACGTGCTGAGCTACATCGCACCCCAGCTTCACTCTCTATTTTTCCGGGCTTCAGGACAGGTGGAGTATCACCCAAACGAGCAACCCTTCTAAAATCCCTCTATACCACTCAAACCTTTATTTTCTTTAGCCATCTTGTATGAGTGTGTCGCATACACTGTTTTGCTTGTGTTTAATAAACATCATTTATTGTTTCAACTTTTGTGTGCTCCTTGACTCGGCCTGACCCCATAGACATAGGGTTCAAGATCTCGCTACGTTACCAACAGTTTAACACAATTTAAAACAGTATATACAATATAAATGAAAACAGAAGTTCACAACAGGTAAAGCTGGAATCAGTGGACCTTTGGGGCAAAACCAATAATCAGTACTGAAGAGGAAACCAGAACTGAGTAATTAACCAAGAGGCAGGACTAATTACCAAACCTGAACCCAGGACCAATGGATACATGAATATACCAAGGTTCAGTAAGATCTAGTTGTTCAGGCAAGATTTCACTAAAACCAGGAACTGTCTTGTAAGCCCTTCCTGTCTAGGAGGATCAAACAACCAGATCTGACAGGAGAGATAAGTCCATGGGTGAAGTTGGTAAGATGCTTGAGAAGATGCTGTAACATGATATTTAGAACTTAGCACAGCCATGTCTTGGTGTTCAGTAAGCCAATATTCCATGGGAACCTAGCTTGTCATGGATGAGCCCATGTGCCACTGAAAGTGGGAACAAGTTTTGGTCTGTAGCTGATTTATCATGAAGTCCAAGCTCCATAGACCACAGGAAGATCTTCGAGTTTAAGGTTTGTTTCTCTGGCTTGTTGGAGGAGCAACAAGCCATAATGCTGGCTTCTGCCATTTTGGAAAATGTGGAAAACAAGAAGCCAAGTTTGTTTAGTTGTTCCTTCTACAAGCAGGACTGACTGGATCATAGGAATAAGCAGGAGCCCTGACAGTGCTTGAAAATGTATTTTCAAAAATAATGCAAAAGCTCTTGATGTTCTTCATCATGAGTCTGAAACATTTCAATTTATAAAAGATGTAAGTTTTCTTTCTCTTTGGAATTGTTTGAAATATTAATAACTTTGTGCATGAATGACAGCCATTATGGTGCAGTGGTCTGAGTGTTGATCTAGGACTCTGAGGGACCAGAGTTCAAATCCCTTCTCAACCATGGAAACCCTTGGACAAGTCATGCTCACTGGGCCTTAGAGGAAGCCTATGGCAAACCTATTCTAAACAAACGTTGCCAACAAAACTTACAATAGTGTTGCCATAAGTCAGAGCTTACTTGAAAGCATATGACAATGTACATGAACAAGTATTGATTCCCTGCCCCAGTCAGTTGTATTGGCAAAGTCTGCATATTCCAAAAGCAGTTTTCAATACATTTTAATCCCTAATTGCATTGCATGTCGTAAGATTGCTGTATCAAGTGCAACCCCTTTTATGTTTAACTTTAGGGCACAATGCCTGGTTATTTAGATCATTATTCTATATCTGAATGAGGGCTAAGCTTTTGCCTTTCCAGTGTAAATGCACCCTTGGTTAGTCTGAATATGTATTTTACAATATTCCAAATAGGAAAAATTCATTTTCTGTCCTCTTGTTAAAACCTGATCTGTAGTAAGCTACAGAAAAACAGCACCAATCTTACTGTGTAATAAATATTAGAATGTAATACAGGCCTTAGAAAGAAAAGTTAAATCTTACCTCTAAACAATCAGACTCATATTTTTCATTAAGAACATGTACTTAAGCTATGGGGGTCAGGCAGCCCTCCAGATGTTGTTGAACTGCAACTCTCAGCTCTTCTCTATGCTAACTAACTTTCAAATATTTTAATAAATATATATCGACTAGGGATTCTAAGACTTTCAATCCAGCAACATCTGGAGTGCCTCGTGATTCCCATACCTGTTTTAAATGAAGATGGTAAGAAGGGAATCGGTGTTCAGTATGCTGTAGCTCCTTAGATGTTCTTTGTCAGCGATTCAGAACAAATGAAGCTGTTTGGTACTTTCGTTCTTGCAGTATTTCATGAAGAAACAGTTCCTATTTCCATATGGTTCCTAATGGCCTAAACCCAATTGTTAGTTCTAATTAGAGTAGAATCAATGAAATTTACGTAAGTGTTGATTTCGCAACTTCCATTTGTTTCAGTTCTCTGCTTTGGGACTAACAGTTAGATTTAGGTCTGTGGGCTCGTAATGTATCTGAGAGGTCTTTATTCTTAACTACCAGAGCTTTTGAAATTACCTTAGACATAATTTGTTATAGTTCCAGGCTCCTCATGTTATACGCTGTTGTAAGTAATACTGTTTTAAAATTAACTGTGTACTTGCTTTGTTTCTCAAAAGTAACTAAAATAGTTACCTGTAATTATTTTAAAAATTGAAATGCTGCAAACCTCTGTTCTGTGGTATAACATAGGCTCACCTCCCAACTGCCTCATGGTTACCTCAGCACTAACAACAGAACAAAGGACAGCAGTGTAAGGCAACAGAACCAACCAGCATTTGAACCATGAAATATTTTTCCTCCAGCATTTAGAGAAGTCACACTCCCATTACTATAAAAGTAAGTAAACAGTCACAGTTATGCCACAGCTGGAGTGAAGTCATACTCTACCAAGTCACAATAATAAAATAACTTAGGGCTTTATCACACTATACTGTTATAGCACTATTATTCCATTTTAACTCAGGGTGTGGAATCCTGGTATTTGCAATTTAAGGAGGAGCATTTAGAATTGTGTACCAGAGAGCTCCTGGCCTCAGTAAACTACAAACCCCAGAATTGCATAGAATGTTGCCATGGTATTAGAGTGGAATAATAGTGCTATAACAGTAAACTGTGATAGGGCCCTTAGTGTGTGTCTACACTACACGGTTATAGTGGTTTGATTCCTCTTTAACTGTCATGGCTCTGTCCTATGGAATCCTGGGACCTGCAGTTTGGTGAGACCCTTAGAATTTTCCTTTAGAGAGCTGTAGTCTACTTCCCTGAACTATAAAATCTTGCAATTCTATAGGATGGAACCGTGGCTGTTAACATGATATCAGATTATTATAAATGTGTAGCATAGACCAGGCCTTGGTTATGCTGTAGCTATTTTAGAAATAGACATTATTGCTACGGGTAACTGAAACAGTTATTTCCAGACTATCTTAACTGAATGAATGAAAGAATATATTGCGAAACCTAACTGATGCTAACTAGACGCAACATCAACAGAAGTGCTCTTTAAAACTGATCCCCTAATAAACTGAAAAGGCTTAATTTACAATTTAAAGCAAAAATGTAGGTTTTTCACCTAGGAAGGTGTCAGGAATACTTCTTTGCAACTCATTCCCTGTTTACATGGCATGATGAGGGTCTCATAATTATCTTACATTCTGGCACATTACTCAGCTCATTTCACTGATCATAAAAGGTAATTAGGAACTAAACTACTGCTATGCCTTCCTGTGTCTGCCTGCAGATTTTAAAAAACATGACACTTTTTTTTTCTTCCTACAGAAGTGTCATTTATCAGCAGGGAACTGGAAAAAAGAAAGGGCATGCAATCAGACTTGGGAAAAGTTTCTTTTTTGAAAAATGTCCATCCTACCTGGAGTTCTGGGAGTTGTGGTCTGAGAAATAATTTTTCCAGACTCTAAATGAAGCATGGAACACCTTGTTTTGTCCATTAGCCAGATCCAACCAGATTGGTTAGTATAGCATCTATACTGTCTGACCTGACAGGAGAAGTTGCCTTATGAGGCACACTAGTTCAATGTAGAAGTAGCACTTTGAAATTTCAGGCAGGGTCTGTAATCTGTCCATCCCAGACCATCCTGGAGATGACATTCCCGGAGCCCATTCACACTACACAATTATAGTGCTATTATTCCATTTTAACCACCAAGTTTCTGTCCCATGTAATCCTGGGATTTGTGTTTTGGTGGGGCACTAGAGCACTCTGGCTGAGAATTCTAAATAGCACTCCCCAAAGGGCCAGTCCCGGGATTCCACAGGACAGAACCCTGGCAGTTAACATGGAATAATAGTGCTATAATTCAGTAGTGTGAATGGGCGTTATGAATTTTATACATATACAGCATGCTCACTGACAGGAAAGGAGGATATAGGCAAAATTTATTTCAACTCAATTTTTGTAAGATTTTCCAGTACTCACACCTTTCTTCTTGTTCAGAATGGAAAGAATTTGAACATTAAAAAACAAATGTGGAAGAAATTGAAACAGATTTTGTTGACCCAGGCAGAAGATTTTCAATTTTGGTCACTTGAAAGTTTGGGTTTGAATCTTTGTGTGTCGAACCAAGTTAGTGCTGAATTAGGGTTGCCATTTTTTTTTCCTGAGAGGCTTCTGAGTTTTAAAAACATGTAACTTTTTTTGATGTGACCCCCCCCCCAACTGAATTTGATACAGTGGATAGGTAGAAATTTCATTTTGGTCCATTTTTTGGGGGGGGGTGTCTACAAATTCATTTTGGACAGTTTGAACTTGAATTTAAACTTGATTTAGAAAAAAATCAAATGCAGGAAAGAATGACACTGACATTTCTCCACCCCCACCACAGCCCTGCTTGTGGCATGTTAAATTCTAAGGTTACTGTGGCAATGAGTATGTTGTATTGTATGCAAGTTAAACAAGGGAGAGTTAGTGCTGACACTTATTTTTTGTTAGCTGGTGCAAATAAATTCTGAAGCAGAGTGGGACTATTTTTAGAGTCTTTTGGAAAATGTGGTGATGGCAGGGGAATCCATTTTCTTCAGCTGTAAGTGTAACCGATCTGGATTCTTATCTTTTTCTGCTAAAATGTTTGTTCAATGTTAACTGTCCCCCTCCCCCATATGTATGTATACAAAAGTGTTAATAGGTAATTATTGCTGATTTTACCGCTCCAACTGTAGCCTCCTACACCATTTCACATTCTGTTGGGGGGCACTCAGCTCTCAAGAGCAGATTTTTGGGCAGCTGTGATGTGAAAGGGAAATTGAGGGTGGGTGGGTGGATTGAAGCCTTCCTTCTCTATCAATGACAGGTTCCATAAGCAAAAATTGGTTCACGGGTCTCCTCTCATGATTTGGTATTTCTTTATAGCAGATGTTTATCTTTCTTGAGGTTTTAATATGGATCTTTCATATAAAATTGAAAATGTTATCTTTATTGTAATGCCCTATGAAATTATTTAATGCAGGTGTGTGTGTGTGTGTGTGTGTGTGTCTACTTGTTCATATATGTGCATGTGTATACTTGGGCACTCCCCCTCCCCACAGACCTACACCGTATGCTATTTATAATGTAGCCATTCATGTCAGCATTGTTACCCCAAAACATGGGTAACTCAGGGGTCTACCCGTGATGCCAGTACCTCCACATGACAATGGGAAATTAATTAGCTCAAAATTAGGATGTCTGTGGGGGTGGAGGTAACTTAGCAAGATCGTTCCACCAATGTATAGGGAGTCTTGCAGGAAAGAATCAATCAGAGATTTCAAAATGAGCTAAAATATGTTTTAATGAAAGATTCAGTCATGCACACAAAAGATCCAAGCACTTACATACTCACGTAAGAGTTAACTGAAGGATAAAAGGAGGAAAGTTGTGGATAGAGGAATTTTATGGTTTGGGTGGTAATTACCAATCCAGAGAACAGCAAGGAAAGCAGAGATGTAGCTTAGATGGATGCCTAAGGACAGTACTTGTTCAGGAATCAGAGTGACAGTGTGGTGACCAGCAGGTGAAGTACTGCATCTGACTGCTCAAAATGGAGGGCTTACATACCCAAAAACTACCCTGTGGGTATGGGTATGAATGGCTCTCACAGCCAAGTGGACAATGGGAGTTGCAACACAGACAGTGGGGTCTGGATGGAGTTAATAGTCCTAGTATTTAGGTGACAAAGAGGTAATGACTGTTGTAGTAGCTCTGTATTGTGGAGAGGTTTGGGGGACAATGCAGGAAAATGTCCAGGTTTGAGGGAAGAAGGTTGAAACAATCATTGTTTTGGTTGGAAAATCCCTTTGACCACTGTATGCTAAGATATGTTCCAGCTTCAGCTTAAGCCTATTATCTCTGGAATTGCTTGATAATCTCCCTGACAATGACTTCAGCTACACCTAGATGGGATGTGGGCTGACCTGCCTTGCAATCACACATTTTCAGTCAGTAATCTTCCTCTGCCCAGCTTGACCTTCCAGTCACCTCAGGTCCCATTTTATATCGATGCCAATGAATGTAGTTGCCAATGAATATTTCACCAATTAAAGCATATCAACCTTGGGGGATGTGCAGGGTGTAAAAACACATGTAGGGATAAAACTGGGAGATAGGATGTGGTTGGCCCTGTTTCCAATGTCCACAAATTCCCGGAAGTGTGTTAGACCTGTTGAGGACAAAAAGCCAGAGGGGGCTTTGTAACCACACTTGGCTAGATGGGATTATGAAGCTGCTGTGAGTAAGAATACAGCCTTATCAGCTGAACACAGTTACAGACCCCTGTTCACACCTTCATCATTAGTAGATGAAGATCTAACTTAATAACAGGTGCTTGGGAATATTGGAGGACAGGGTGTACATTTGCACTCACATGGAAGTGAGTGCAAATGTACACCCTGTCCTCCAATATTCCCAAGCACCTGTTATTAAGTTAGTGCTATTAAAGTACATGGCAATATAGGAAGTTGTTTTCTGGAAGCCATAGTTACTAGGTTGCCTTCTTTTCTCAATTGCAATTAAATCATGTCAAATTGTCAAATTGTTATTGGGTTGGTCAGGGTGTGTGGGTTTTCCTACTATATATATATAGAGAGAGAGAGAGAGAGAGAGACAGAAACAGAGACAGAGACAGAGAGACAGAGAGAGAGAGGGCCGTATGTGCTAAGATTTAGTTCTAGGACTTCTTGTGGATACCAAAATTAGTTGATGCTCAAGTCCCATTATGTACAATGGTGAGATAAAATGGCATCCCTTAGATAAAATGGTAAAATTGAAGTTTGCTTCTTAGATTTTTAAAAAATATTTTCAAGCTGTGCTTGGTTGAATCTGTAGATACAGAATCCACAGATATGGACAACTAAATCTTTGTTGAGCTCTGGAACCTCCTTCTCCTTTATCTGTATGAATAGAAATCCCAATCTGTAAAAATTTCAGAGATTCTGACTCTCTGTAGGTATAAGATTTTCAGATTCTTAGGCTGACTCTTGATCTCTCAGCCTGAGAAATACAATAAAATATACTAGAGTTAGGATGACTATTGATTTTCTTTTCTCGTTCTATAGAGCACAGGCATACTATCCAAATAAAGTTTTACAATAATTTAGCTTAGGCAAAAATTGTTCATCAGATCAACCCCTGTTTAAGTAATAAACATAACTTTGTGCCAGCATAAAGGACTTGCAGGCTGTAATTGAACATTGCCTTCTTGAGATTTATATTTATTACTGCTTTTCTATCTTTTCCCAAATAGATCAGGCTATTTTGCCTTCCATTCAGAGCTCAAAATATGTTTCACTACAAAACCCTGGAACAAGTGAGTTTATTTTCGGTTAGGGTAGAAAGCAGAGTAAACAGCTGCTAAATATGAACATTTTGACATGGAGACTGGGGAAACTAGGCAAACCTCAGGTAATGGGATATTTTAGGAACTGCAGCAATTCCTAACAAGTTAATAATACACATCTCCCTCGTGCATAGAAGTGACATTGTGTCAGATTTCGTTAAGTTATTCCCCATCATGTTCCGCAGTGCCTACTGATGTGTCCTGATACATGGAAGACCCATGCCAAGTCACTAGAATAAAAAGAATGGGCTTTTCTGCTTTGAAAATGGGGGGAAATTAAAAAGAGTTTGCAGTACAATCCTGGACATATCCACTCAGAAATACGCCCTGAGGTGTTCAGTAAAATTTACTTATCACCAGGTATAATTCCTAGTGATGTTTTCTCCCCCTGTGCATGATTGCAGCCTTACGTTTTTAGTGGCAACCAGGTTATACAACACACATGTTTTTAGAAGCAACATAGGAAACTGCAGTGCTAGTCCTTTTGCCTTAGCACTACAGATATTAGCTGGCATCAGTTCTCCAGCGTTTCAGACTTCCAGGGTGTGGATCTGCTTATTCAAAGATTTCAGTCTGTCTAATTTTCTAGCCAGTGAGGGGTCAAGCCTTCTGCATGCAAAGCATGAGCTCTACCACTAAGCTACAGTTTCTTCCCTAAAAATGACTTTGGCAGAATTGCTAAAATTCTTTTTCACACCATTATGTGCAATGATGAAATTGTACTGGCATCCTGTAGGTGACATATACAAGCATAAGTGCAATGTACACCTGTGTATGTTCTTTGTTATATCATTATTCACTCGCCCCCCCCCCGCATCACCCAGTGGCACAGAGGGGCAGCACCTTTGCTAGCGTCACATGAAAAGAGGCCATTTGTTGATGTCAAAGCGCCTAGTGCCATGATGAAGGGACTGGGGGTGGAGCATCGGAGTTCATTTAAGGCTGAGCTGCCACTGCCTCTATTCACTTTGGGGAAGAAATTTAGGATTTGGTGAACATCTGTGACAGCCATTTGGTGAAGGATAAGCCTTTGGAGCTCCCTCTATATTTCCTGAGATGGGGGTGGGGGGCGATAGAGACTGTCCTTAAGGCTGGCCTGTGGGTACTGCCCTCACTTCAAATCCTGCAACAAGGAAGAATATATTGTCAGGCCTGCCTTCCAGAAAACCGCTGGCTGAAGTTGCATCCCAGTTTCATGGATTCACTTCAGGACCTTGGTGTTTTGCCCAGTGAAGCTGAGGGAGAGGTCCAGGGGAGACCACTTGCCTCAGCTACTTCCACAATAGGTCTCCCCACCTTTTGCATTTCTCAGAAGTTAAGCATAACTAAGCAATAATTTAAATAAAGTTGTCCATGTTTAACTCAAGCCTTGTTGTGTGGTCTCATCATTTCATGGGTTGGCCAGCGATGGAGGTTTGTATTCTCTACCTCCCTGTGCAATGACCAAAGCCCTCCCCAGGACTCACCATTTCACTGTGACAGCCCCCCTTTCTGGCCATTCAGTGACTGACAGAGAGCAGGGATAAGTGAGATCAGAGAAGTGCCTGGCTATGTCCAGATAGCCAGACATAGAATGATTACATCATCTGCCAAGACCTTCAGATGATGTAGGCAGATCTCATCAGTCCGTATCTGGCTGTGGGCACACAGCTAGATGCATCCCTGATCCCTATCTGGGACAGATTCTGCCTCAGTGCAGGGATCTCTAAACGCTTGCTGTCAGGATGGTGGTGATCATTAATTGCACATCCACTATGCCAGGCTCTGTCTCTCTTTCCACCAGGAATCACTCCTGGAAAATTGCTGTGATTGATCATAGTATAGATACACAATTTTGCCAAGGAAAACTGTGCCTCAGTGCTGTGGTTGGGGCTTTATATAAGGTTGCCACCACACACATGTCTGACTTCTGCAGACTTTCAAGCACAGACATGTGCATAGTTTTTGCAGACTCCAGAACCCATTGTCCCCAAACTTTGATGTCCCCAAACCTACTTTCAAGTCTTTGTAAGAATAAAAGTGTGTGATATATGTTCCTGTTCCTATAAGACAGAATAAGAATATGTTGGCAAGATTAATGTGTGTATGCAAGTGCCTAGATTAGTTGAACTCATATTCTATCTGTGAACCATCAGCATCTGCTGAACTTTGTATACACTTGCTGAGCCCTGGTTCAACTTTTTACAGACACTTGCCTACTCAAGGATCAGCTTTAGATCCTTCCCAGTACTATCTTCTCATGTCTTTAATAAAGAAGTCACATATTACGTCTCTTAGTTTCTTGGCAGCAAGCCCAGAGGCTTGGGTGAAAGAAGGGGCAGAATTGTGGGTCAAGGAGTTGTAGATGAAATGAAGAACTTTCTACTTCAAGCCATCCAAACTGGCCATGCCACACCTTGCTCTCAACCAGCCATTGAACAGTTTTGGGCAGAAGGCTATCACAGCAAAACATTGAGTCGAAGGGGTGGTGAGAAGGGATTTGTAGCGTAGTTCCACAAACATTTACATTATGCTTGGTGAGGTAGGATCTCAGCCACCGTTACCTCAACATCAGGATCAAAGAGTGGATACACCTTTGCACAACAATGTTTAAGTTGGTTATATTCATGTTTTCTTCAGAGATCAATTTAGTGGCAAAAAAGAACAGGCTGGTGACAGTAAATAACAAGGGGCATGGAAATGTCATATAGAGGTCAAAGGACGAGAGTAGATTTTATTTATATCCTGTTTTTCTTCTGTAGGCCTCTAGGTGGCATCCATAGAGTTCCTAGGCAATCTTTTGACCAGATGCAGGCCAAGTCCAGAAGCAGAGCTTAGAAAAGTTACTTTTTGAGATCGAAACTTCCAGCATTCTTGAAGTAGTGGTCTGAAAAACGTAACTTTTCTGAGTTCTGCCCAGAAAGTTGCTGCATCATTTGCTTCAGAACTTGTTTTGCACTTGAAAGCACAGCAATAGACCTGTAGTATATTTCTGAGATTTGTTTGCGCAAGTTTTGTTTCTCAACAAGTAGGACTACACATCCATTCACATATAAATACATTGCACATGTTTAAAATCAGTGTTGGTGTTGCCTGTAGTTTGAAAGAAAACCCTAGAAAGCCTATATTTAATTCATGACTGTTCAAACTGTATTTATATTATACTGTAGTTTTTATTCAAAGAACAATAAATCTGTAAATAAACAAATAGCATCAACTGTATTTCCATGGGGAAAGAAGGAGGCTCATTATTTTCTGGAGACTGTAGGCAGCAAGCCTGGAAAAGCTACTTTAGGGAGTTAGTCTAGCCTCTGGTCAAAAAGAGTTGTGAAGATGTGACGTGATGACATAAAGAGGAGACATTCCCTTTTTATCTTTGCTGGGAACATTAGATCAGTCAGCAGCATGCCCTAGCCAGAAGCTCCAGCCACCAGCAAACTCCTGCATGACTCAAGAACTACAGCATCTACAATTACACTTTGCTGTTAACACAACAGTTAGTAGTATAAGTTACCGTGGCTGGAAGGGAAGCTGGGAGTAAGAAAAGAATAAGATCCATGCCTATCTGTAACTGAAACTCCTTGCCAGCTAGCAAAGCAGATGCCAAGAATGTGACCTGTGTTTCCCAGAAAAGGGCAGGATGGGCACAAATAAAGAATACTCACAGGGATTGCTGGCAGCCATTCTATGCTTTCTTGTGGCTTCTCAAGAGAAGCAGGAAAATTATATAACAAAGCAGCTCTGCTGTGCTCACAGTTGTCCGGTCCATTCAGCCTCTGTAGTGGAATGAAAAGCACGTTTTGGGCAGGGCATTGCGACTGCTGTGACAGACCTAAGTCCTGGTCGTGCCACTGTACTGAGCTGGTTGTGGGTCTCTGGAGGGGGCCCCAGTGGGAGATCCTTTCCAAGCAGCAGACGTACTTCTGCTAATCCAGTGACCACTTCTATTATAAAGGTGGTCCCCTATGCATTTCTTGAGAGGCCTAGTTGTTTTTCCCTCATAAAAGTCCCCAAATACATCTGGGAGGGCTGATTGGAAACCTTTGTAATAGGATGATCACTGAAATATTTAGCTGTGGATGCCAGGTAATGGAAGGAAGGAAGGAAGGAAGGAAGGAAGGAAGGAAGGAAGGAAGGAAGGAAGGAAGGAAGGAAGGAAGAGAAAGAAAGAACGAAAGAAAGAAAGAACGAAAGAAAGAAAGAACGAAAGAAAGAAAGAACGAAAGAATGAACGAAAGAAAGAAGGAAGGAAAAGGAGCAGGATAGTTTCATTTCAAACATTTAGAAACACATTCTCCCCGCTTAAAAAAAATTGGAAACATTGAGACAACTTATGTTTTCTACTCAACTGTGGAGCAAATGAAGGCCATAATCAGACCAATAAAGCAACTACTTCCAACTGAAGAACTGAAGGAGTTTGCCACATCTGCCTGAATATGTTTAACAGCTCATTGACTCAGCAAATCCCTTGTGAAATCATTTCCTCACATGGCTTAGTTGTTTTGCCATGCAAGCCGAAAAGAAAAGACAAAGCAAGGAACCTTCCTTTTTCAAATGAGCGAATCTATTTGTTGCAGTTCTTCAATCTGAACATTCCTCAGAAAGATAGAACAGCAAGCCAGCCACTGTTTGGATGTTTAACCAGTCCCTTTTAAGAAGACTGTGAACGGGAGGATAGGATGGCATCACATGTACCCACCTTCCTCCTTTGGACCTTTGTTCAGTTCAGTTCAGATCATATGGTATCCATGTGATCACGCAACATATACAATCCTACATCCAAAAGCATGTTTGAACAGTGTTTAATGTTTAATGTGTTCAAGTTGTCAGCCAAGTGGGGTGAACATTTCTCCTACTTCAAGAGAACAATCCTCTGTACGCAGGGCTATCACTACAGTACAAGTCTGGTTTAAAGATTAGCACCAGAATCCTATATGATCTGTTACATGATATAACTTTATGTGTACCTAGCTATGTAGTAGAGGCACTAAGAAAACCTCTTTATTGAATTGTGAAGATGCATAATAAGGCACCAGCAAGAATGCCCAAAGCACATCAGGATTGGTGTGTGACGTACACTGATGCACATTTTGCACCAATGTGTATTGTGCATCAATGTGCATTATGCATTGATTGAGTTCTGTACAGATGTGCATTGCATACTTTGCCAACTTTGCTAAGTAGTAATGTTATAACAGCCCTCTGCTGGATGAGGATGTTGTGCAGTTACACAATTCTAATTCCCACTGACATAAGTCCACTTATGAAGATGTAAGGCCTCAACAGGATTCCAACAGAAGAATTTCTGTAAGGGAGAGCAGGGGCCTTAAACTTGCCCATCAACAGTTAGCACCTGGAGAAGAAGTTGCAGTTCTGTTGCTTATACACTAGGATAGCTAACATATGACCTGTAAGCTGGATGCATCCTAAATGCTGCTTTTGTGGCCTGTGAAGCCCTCCAAATCCCTCCAATTGAAAAATAATAATATTCAGATACATGGATATTGCTTAGAGATGAGAGATTTTTGGAACTGATTTAAGGTCTTGATTTAAGATTTGAATGGCATGGTTATCTTAGATACGATAAAGTCAAAGCACATGCTGAATTTTAAAAATCACTGTATTGTTCTATGAATTTGGCATAAATATAAGCAGAGATTTTTTTTCCCTAGACTAATATTGGTCACCTCATCTTAGGAACCCTTTTTTAAAGGAAAGAATGGGTTAAAAATTGAAGATGATTGCTCTGTGATGATCTTTTGAACTTTGAACAAGATAACTGGAAGTTTAAATTGAGAGAGATGCTCTTTAAAGGAGGCAAAGATCTTAATTGATTTGCTTATATGCAACTTAAGGACAGATTTAATCAAGATAAGAGAAATGCAGCCATTGAAGTCAGAGAAAATGTTTTATTTAGAGTTGTGTAAAGACAATAAATCACTTTTGAAAGTAGATACAGAAGGTGAACCTGTAAAAGAGTACATGATAAGATGGGCCCACATTTTTGGGCATAACATTCATATGGATGTTTGGGAAGAATGTGGTCCAAAGACACAAAATTTACCTTGTGCAATAATTTAAAAGAAAACCTGTAAAAAATGATATACGGATGGTAGCTAACCCCAGATAAGCTGTCAAAAATGTCCCAAAATGTTTTAAACAAATGTTGGTGATGTCAAAATAAGGAGGGCTCCTTTATTTCATATGTGGTGGATTTGTATAAAAGCAAAAAGTTACTGGTCTAAAATTTATATGTTAAATCCAATAAATGTTAAAGATAGATTTTGTAATATTAACACAAGTGTTTCTGTTGGGCATTATGGATAAAGAATTGGACAGTAAATAAGGACCAGTTCTTTGATATATAACAACAGCAACAAGATTATTGTTTGCTCAGACTTGGAAATGGATTGAAGCACTGATGCTAAGGTCACTGAATTATCCCAAATTGTCAAATTAATGTGGGCTGTAAAGGATAAGCCAACTGAAGCCTGTTTTGAAAGACTGGAAACCGCTTAAGGACTTTTTGCGCAATAAGAAATCTAATGATGTAATAATCTGTGGTTATAGTTATTAGTAATTAGTAGGATTATTTAGTTGGATCTGTAATGACAGAATAATTGTTATTTTTTCTTTTTCTTTTCATTACAGTTGGGATTTGGGGGTCAGAGCCCTACAGTGTTTTAGTTACATGTCTTTTTCCTCTCTCTTTTCTTTTCTCTTTTCTTCTTTTTGTCTTTTTTTTTTTTGAATTAATATTACTTTGTGAATTAGATTGTTAGTGTTAAACATCAATCAATAAATGCAAATTAAAAAAAATAATTAGGGTGACTTCTGGGAAATTTTCCGCCCAAAAAAGATGCTGTACCATGTGCAAACCCTCAACTCCATGCCAGATCTTCATTTTCAGTTCTGAATCAGTTGAAAATGGCAGTCATCACTTTTGCTGAGATGAAGAGGTGTAGTTTGACGGGGAGGGACTGGCCAATACAGGGATTACCCAATCCTGCTGCAGAATCACTTGTACTTAATTGATGAATACTCTGGTCAAATAAGGTTATGGTGTTATTTATTTGCCCTGTTACACTTCCCAGGCTGCAGTGATACTTGCCTTCATAATACAGTTGGCCCTCCACATTTGCAGGTTTGACTTTCATGGATTTGATTATTTGCGAGTTTCTTCAATCTCTGCTCCCTCACCTCAAGTGCTTCCTTTCTGGGGGAAGCTTCCCTCCTGGTGGCTCTGATCAGGCTGCACAATCCTTTAAAAACCCATCTCTGGTCTTCGTCCTCCTCTGTCAGCAGCTACCTGGCCAGTTAAGGACAGGTTGCAGCCCAATTTCTTAGCACCTCAAACATTCTTCTGATACATCAAGGAGGAAAATGGGTGTGAGAGAGGAATTATAGGGTCACCATGCTGATCCTCCCCTTTTCCCTGCCCTTTTTCTGACCTGGTTTGGACTCAGGGTACCTGTTCTTCCCACATGCCTTGGCCTCCTTCCCACAGACACACACACATTTTGATATTTGAGATTTTTTCACTTTTGCGAGGGTCCTGTACCCCTAGCAAATATGGAGGGCTAACTGTACTTCACACATAGTAACCCACACACATAGTTTGTGACATTTCATTGGTTATTACTGTATTTGATGTATTGTCTACATACGCTTTTTGTACATTGCAGCTACATTCTGCATCAGGAGAGTTTTCGTCGGAAGTTTGCTTGTCTCTTGAACTGTGAAAAATAAACTTTCAGGGAAATATGCACCTCGGTTTGTTTATTTCTATTGTTAATTAAAATATGTATATCTGGCACTGTATCATTAATTGTCTGGCCAGCTTACTTTTTAAAAATTATTAGTTTTTTAAAGTATAAATAGAAAGGAAAAAAAGAAAAAGAAGTAAGGAGGAAAGTGCATAGGAGATTAATGTGGGCTAAGCATATACATTAGCATAAGCTAAAGCACAAACATCTACTGCCCATTAAATGTTGGTGGATATTTATCTTTCCAGTCTTGGATTACAATCCTTTTAGCAACCATAAAAGTACACAGGATTTAAGACAATTTAAAATTTAAAACAGTATAAAAATACATTCTAAGCAATTTTACAAATTAAAACCCTGGAACAGTTTAAAACCATGCGCATGTACAGATTGGAAAGTTGAAGGTATTGATGACTAGCGAATATACCCAGCGTTGCCCAGGACTTTATTTTCTCATAGGTAATACTTGTTAGAAAGATTTGAGATCCTGTGTCTCTAATTCCCCAAACTGTCTTGTCCAGTACCTGTAACTTTTCCCCATATTCCCCAATCCAATCTGTGTTCAGAGTTACTAACATACAGAGGTTTGTTTCCTGAGGGAAATGCACTGCCCTCCTCCTTGCTGCTAGGCCTCATGTCCATAGCAACCAACCTATTCAGAACTCTCTGGCTGAGAATTCTAAGATTTAAAAGGGACATGTACAAGAAATGGAAAAAGAAAGAACTCACCAAAGAGGAATTCAGACAAATAGCCAGCAAGTGTAGGGAGAAGGTCAGAAAAGCTAAAGTGCAGAACGAGCTCAAGCAGAACAAGCTCAGAGGTTAAAAACAATAAAAAGGTCTCTCTCTCTCTCTCTCTCTCTCTCTCTTTTGTTATGTCTGTAGGAAAAAAAAAGAACAAGGAAATGGTAGGGCCACTGCAGGGAGAAGATGGCAAAATGCTAACAGGGGACAAAGAAAAGGCACAGCTGCTCAACAACTTCTTTGTCTTGGTTTTCTCCCGAAAGGAAAACAGTACTCAACTTGGGAAAATGGAGCAGATGGTGTGGTAGGGGAAATGCAGCATAGGATAGGTAAAGAGATAGTACAGGAATACCTGGCTACTCTAAATGAATTCAAGTCTCCAGGTTCAGATGAACTGCATCAAGGGTATTAAAACAACTGGCAGAAGTAATCTCAGAACCACAGGCAATAATCTTTGAGAATTCTTGAGGAACAGGAGAAGTCCCAGCAGCCTGGAGTACGGCAGGTATTGTCCCCATCTTCAAAAAAAGGAAAAAAAGTGGACCCAAGCAATTATTGTCCAGTCAGCCTGACATCAATAGCCAGAAAGATTCTAGAGCAGATCATTAAACAGACAGTTTGTAAGCACTTAGAAGAAATGCTGTGATCACTAAAAGTCAATATGGGTTTTTTAAAAACAAGTCACGCCAGACTAACTTCTCCCCCACTTTCCCCCTGCCTCCCTCCCTCTCTCTCTTTTTGATAGAGTTACAAGCTTGGTAGATGAAGTTAATGCTATGGATATAGCATATTGTGACTTAAGAACGGCCTTTGACAAGGGTACCCCCCCCCCGGCAATATTCTTTCAGGAGGCTAGGAAAATGAGGCCTAGCCAATGCTACTGTTAGGTGGATTTGTAATTGGTTGGCCAGCTGAACCCCAAGGGTTCTTCTCGATGGCTTCTCTTAATGCTGGAGAGAAATAAATAGTGAGATGCCACAGGATTCTGTCCTGGGTCCAGTGTTATTCAACGTCTTTATCAGTGACTTCGATGATGGAATAGAGGGCATTTTTATCAAATTTGTAGATGACACCAAATTAGGAGGGGTAGCTAACACCCCAGATCAGAATTCAGAAATGACCTTAACAAATTAGAGAGCTGAACCAAGACAAACAAAATAAATTTCAACAAGGAGAAATGTAAGGTACTACAGTTGGTGAGAAAAAATGAAATGCACAGATATAAGATGGGTGACACCTGGCTTGACCACAGTACATGTGAAAGGGATCTAAGTGAAAGAGATCAAGGCATCACTCTGGCCCTTTGCGCAGCTTACCTTTTTGCGGAGCTAGGGTGCGGGGATCACATGAGCAACCTCTTGCAAGAGGCTCTTGCATCCCCATTGCTTCAACTGCGCAGCTGCTGTCTGCTCGCACGAGAGCCCCGCCTCTTCCTTCTGCAGTGCAGCCTGGGAATTTTCCAGGCTGTGCTGGGGCAGGAAGCACGAGCACTGCAGCTCTGGAGCTCTGCACACACAGCAAGTGCACGCTGGGCCCCAGAGCGATGCGCGATTGCTCGCCATTTTCGGCTTAAAGCCAAAAATGAAAAAGTGCCTGAGTGGCACTTGCCCAACCCTGGAGCATCACACGATTGTGAGTGCGTCATGTGGACCGCTCCTCACATTCGCACGACGCTTTAGGGCCCCTTTCGCATGGCAAATGCCGTGCGAAAAGGGCCTCTGAGTCAGCAGAGTGATGCAAGAGCTAAAATAGCCAATGCGATTCTGGGCTGCATTAAGGAATATAGTGTCTAGGTCAAGAGAAGTGGTAATACCACTCTATTCTGCTTTGTCCAGACCTCACCTAGAGTACTGTGTCCAGTTCTGGACACCACAGTTCAGGAAGGATATTAACAAAGTGAAACATGTCCAGAGAAGAATGACCAAAATGGTAAAAGACCCGGAAACCATGCCCTATGAGGAATGGCTTAGGAAGCTGGATATGTTTAGCCTGGAGAAGAGAAGCTTAAGAGGTGACGTGATAGCTATGTTTAAACATTTGAAGGGATGTCATGTGGAAGACGGAGCAAGCTTGTTTTCTGCTTCTCCAGAGACTGAGACAGACAGCAATAGCTTCAAACTTCAGGAAAAGAGATTCTACCTAAATATTAGGAAAAACTTCCTGATTGTAAGAACAGTCAGTGTGGTGGAGTCTCCTTCTTTGGAGGTTTTTAAACAGAGGTTGGATGACCATTTGTTGGGAATGCTTTGATTGTGTATTTCTGCATGGCAGGGGGATGGACTTGCTGGCCCTTGTAGTCTCTTCCAGCTCTATAATTCTATGATTTCTTGATTACAGTCTCCATTTTTATTTGTGACTGAGACAAGATACAGAAAATCTTTAATTATTTTAGTGTATTTTAATGTATCCACTGTCTAAGTTAATGTAAATCACCTGTGGTCATTATTTCTGTCTTTAAAGTGTTCAACTATAACATCGCTTTTGTGCTTTTGGAAACCCCCCCTCCAAAAAAAACACCCCAGTCAATAAAACCAACAGTTTTCCCTGTTTTTTCCCTTATATTCATAATATTTCCAAATGGTATTGCCAAGAACTGGGCAGCTAATTGGTAAAGTGTTTACATGGAAATGTCTTCACTCCTAAGCCCTTCATGTTTATGACTGATGTTCCATGATCACTCATTTCTGCTTCAGAAAGCTGTGTTTCTGCCAGGGGGCCTCCCTTAAGTTTGTTCTCTTATTTAGGTTTGTTATAATCATTTTTAATGTCAGTTGACACTAAGCTCCACACAAGGAAGTGGAACATGGGATGCTACTTGGAACTGAGGACAAAATAGGGCTTTTTTCCCTTTTTCTTACAGCGGAAAAGAGAAATATTTTGAAACAGAATGACAGGGGATAGAAAGCAATCAGTAAGTTGAAAACATCTAGTGCCAAAGTAAAGCAACAACAAAATGATGTATATAACTAAATATCCAAAGCTGTTGAGCAGCTGGACTGAAGTACCTGAAATGAGAAAATCTGTATGTGCAGAACACATCCCATTTTCATTGCCAAGCTAGGCAGATAAGCTGTTTCTCTCAATTTCATGAAAACTGAGCTTAAATCTAGAAGTTAAGGCCTAGACTCCTGCTGGTATAAGCTGCTTGTGGTTGCAATTTTTTTTAAACATTCCATGGAATCCTGAGACTTGCCCTTTAGGGAAGAGCATTTAGAATTCTCAGCCAGAGAGCTTTTTAGCCTCAGTAAACTACAAACCTCAGAATTCCACAGAATGTTTAAAGTGGAATAATAGCACTATAACAGTATAGTGCAGAACTGGCCTAAGTAATAACCAAGTTCTTTGTTCTTATGCACCTTGACTTTGGACACATTCACACTAGACAGTTATAGCACTATGGTTCCACTTTAACTGCCATATAATCTTTTAACTCCTATAGATTCCTGAGGTTTGAAGTTTGGTGATGCACTGAAGAGTTCTCTGGCTGAGATCTCTAAATGTCCCTCCTAAACTGCCAAGCCTAGGATTCCATAGAATGGAATTGTGGCAGTTAAAGTGGAATGACTGTGTTACAATTCTATGGTGTAGATGGGCCCATAAAGAGTGTGGGTGTCATTTTCTCCTGCCTCAGACAGCAAAATGTTTGGGGGCTGTGTCAAGCCCACTGTTTCATGTGACTGAAATGTGATCGACACATTCATGGAATATATGAGAAGAATATGAAGCTAGAACTGAATCTTCTAGGTCGGTCATTAAGTAAATGTACTCTGTAGCTAAGTTATACTGAAATCCTATTCTTTCCCCATGCCAGGGATTCCCATTCTGTTACTTGTTCTTGCTGCACTAGAAACCATGCAACATAATTCTCTGTGTGTCTAGTCAAAAACTGCCTACTCTAACTAGCAGGAATGCAATTCCACTCCGTAGTGAAGATAAACACTGTGGAACCAGAATAAACAACACTTTTCCCCTAGAAACCACCCTACCCAAAAGCTCTCAGGGGAAAAAGATCCAAAGGGCTATTTCCTGCAAATTACTTGGGAAAGTGGGTAGAGGGAAGCAGACTGAGTTCAGTGTGGTACAGGAAAAAAAAAAGTTTGTGGAACTTTGAAGATTAAAAGAGTTTATTTGGTGGAAACTTTTATCAACTGTAGTCACTTAACAGTTGCTTGGAATATAGCCCATGGTAGATAGCTATATACATATTGGGTGGGCTGACGATGGGAGGGGACAATGGAAATATCATTCCAGCAAGTGATGATCTCATTAATGGTTTTTAAACAGTTGTTGAGAGGTGTATGTATGTATAAAAAGTATAATTTATATCTTATCTCTCTTCCAATATGGGACCTAAAGCAGCAACAGTGTGGGGACATTTCTGCTTGTTGCCGTTGGATTATGAGCCTTTAAACTTCACCACTGAGTATACATTTAATCAACAAACCAGAAAATCTCAGAAAATAGGTTACCTCAAGGATCGTAAACATTCTCTGAATACAATTTTCTAGGGTTTAGGGGCTGCACTGGACCCCTCCATTCTCTAGAACGCAAGAGGAGCTTCACTGGTGCTAGATTTGCTTTCAAATTTCTTGCCACTACTGAATTGGCTGCCTCAGATTTCAGCAGCAACTGTGGCAGGATTTTATGGTCCAAGAAGACATGAAATGGCTCTTTATGGTACAAAAACAGCAGAAGCAACAGGCAAACAAGCAGCAAGCAAGCAGACAAGAATACAGAAGTAAAAGTTTCCTGGGCCCAGTGGACTTCCAATGATTTTCGTTGCAGCACCACTGATTTTGAAAGTAAAGTTTTAGAAGTGGCTTGATGTAAGTAGCTCGATGATTGTGTGATTCCATATTTCTATAAGTAGTGGTTGTGGCAGGGCTGCACAGCAGCAACTGAAAATCTGGTCAGTAAGAATGTGACCTACAGGCCATGCATTACCTGAGAAAGAAAGAAAGAAAGAAAGAAGGAAGGAAGGAAGGAAGGAAGGAAGGAAGGAAGGAAGGAAGGAAGGAAGGAAGAAAGGAAGGAAAGAAGGAAAGAAGGAAAGAAAGGAAGGGAAAAAAGAGAAATCACTTGGTGTTTAGTGCAGGGGTGTTTTTTTCTTCCTGTTCTAGGCTAGTTGGATATTGTACAGGAGATATGCTACATTTCCTTTTGTACCCACTGTACCTGTTGCAGAAAACCGAACACAAAATGTGCTATCTCTCTTGATGTGCCTTCTCCACCTGAAGAGTCTGCTGGAGAAGGCACAGCAGAAGGACAAAGTTCATACCAGTTGCTCTCTACCTATATGCTCCTCTGAAGAGGAACTGTCTTCTAATGGCAAGCCAGGTCATCCCAGCCAAGTCCCCTTGGGATCAGCAGTTGGTGTCTCTTCTTTTTGCTCTGGAGATCATCAGTGCATCTCACTAGCCTGGAAAAGGTGAGTTCTGGTGTTCTATACTTTAAACCTCTTTAAAACTGGTGGTGGGTTGAATATAATTGTGAACTTTGTGTCCATACATATCCCTCTCTTCTCCAATGATTCCTTATGGAACTGGATGTTCCCATTTGCATCACTTTCAATGTATGTCACAATCCCAGAAGCAGAAGCCTGACACAAAATTAGACTTACCTGGCGATGCTGCAGTGAAGAAGGTAGATTCTAAGCTTCCTTTAAAAGCAGTATCATGCAGGGGTGTAGCTATGGGAAAAAGCAAAATGCGGACATTGCCCTCAAATAAGAGTTCTGATCACCTAAATGAAATTTTCCTTCAGTCCCAAAATTTGCAGCGTTGGAGTAACCTAAAACTTCAGTTGAGCATTTAGAAATACAATGTTAGCATATGAAAAAATGGGGCAGGCAAAGATACCTAGGGAATACAAAAACAGCAAATATGAATTCTAGAGGTGAATGATTTTCAATGCCATATTCTCTGCAATGCTAGAAATTTTGAGAATTGGCATAAAAATTCATTTGGGAAGCAAAATTTGTATCGGGAGAGGCAATATCCTCATGTTGCTTCCCCTGTAGCTATGCCCCTGGACCAGCCATATTGAAGCAATATGCAGGCCTTTGATTTGACTGTTGCAGGTCAGTTGGCATGCTTAGAGCATTTGTATCATGTGAGTGCAGCATCTATAAATAAAGATAAGTTTGATGATGTTCCCTCAAAACTGCCATCTCAACCAGTTAGGTGAGCTGACAATTTCTCAGACACTAATGATCTTGGATATTTTTACTTCTTCAGTATTTAGGGGTATCAAATCTGGAATATAAAGCTGGAATGGAGCTTCATTCTCATCAGTCCTTCATCAATTATTAGTTTATTAAAAGTGACAGACAGGTTTGTAACAGCAGGAAATTGAAGAACAGCTGTACAGTAGAAAACAGAACCAAAATAGTTTCTTTTTGACTTACATTATCACTTGATATATTACTGTTGGAAAGTGCTGTACTTCAGTATTTTCAAGGCTGTCAGAGAAGAGCTATCGGTCACAGGAGTCTGATATGGCACTCTGCTGAAATTAATCCATTAAATGTGTTCACTAGAGAAAAGATGTTCTTATTTAAGCTTCCCTATAAGGTTTCCTCCTGCAGTGCACACCACTTGCATCAGCTTACTAAACACAGCTGGATACAAAATGGTTTCCATCTGGCTTAGAGAGCAATTATTAGAGCTGCAAATACTACATTGTACAAAAATGTGTCTATTCCAACATACAGAGAACCCTCTTTATACTTTGTGTTTTTAATGAATCGAGAAAGTTTGTTTGAAGTCTGAACCGATAGACTCAGCTTACAATAAATATAGATTCCAACTGTGTGTGTGTATATATGCCACCAAGTTGCCTGCTGACTTATGGCAACCCCATGAATTTCATTGGGTTTTCTTAAGCAAGGAACATTCTGAGGTGGTTTTGCCTCCCTCTCAAACCTTAGGAAGAAAACTTCTTGATGGTAAAACTGCTTGACAGTACAGCAGACTATCTTAAGAGGCTTCCCTTCATTGAAGCTTTTTAAGCAGAGGTCAGATTTCCTCCCATCAGGAATGCTTTTAGCTGTTGAATTCCTGCAGTTGAAGAGCTGCTGGATTAGATGGCCCTTGGATTCTTTTACAACAATATGATTCTATGAATTATTGTATTCTGTTGTACCTTTATAGAAAGCTCAGGAGAGAATATAAGAGTCCTGCTGGGTCAGACTAAAGGCCTTCATAGATCACTGTTTTCCACAGTGATAACTCAGAGCCTGTGGGAAGCCCACAGACAAGACATGAGGCCAAGAGAGCTTCCTTGTTCATGTCTCCCAGCCACGAAGCATGCTAACTCTGATTGCAAAGACAGCATATTGTTATCAAGACTAGTGCTATCACCCTTCGTGAATTTGGTTAATTTCCTTGTGAAGCAATTTAAGTTGGTGACAACTACCACAATAAGTTGTCAAATTACCAGAGACACATTCCTTGTAAAACTATTTAGATGTTTTTCTGGGATGACAAATCTTGAAAGGATTATTTGATAGTTGATGTTGATGAATATGCAAGGCAGCTTTGTACATAGTGGCAACTGAGAAAATAAGAGACACGTGTGCTAATCTGTTTCTGGATACCCTGTCAAAGTAATCACTTGGTGTAGAGTGATCCTATTAAGAATGAAGGAATTTATTAAAATCTATAACCTAATTTGTATTCCCTATCTTGTCTTTGTTGTTTCCACCCTCAGTTGGATTTTTACTTTGCTGTGCTAAATTTTTCTGCTTTGCAAAGGCCTTTCCTTTTAGCAGATGAAGTGTCAACATATTAAATGCAGGCATAGTGTGAAGCAGATATTTTATTTGATGAGGCAACAACCGTATTAGCAGTGGTAGCTGGTGTCTTCTGTGCCAGGGAGTGGGGAATCCAGTCTACATTTTAGTCTAAACTTTAAGAGTTTATCCAAACCTAAAAGGAGCTATCCAAGGTATTGAATTCTATTCCCAAAACAAATTCATTATCTTGGATAGTTCCTTTAAAGCTCGGAATAAAACCTGGAATGGATTAACTGCTTAACTGACCAGGGAGCCACCAGGTGTCACTGCACTTTAATGGAGGAAATAATGTTCAGTACTGGTGCAAAGTCCAGGTGGGCATCACTGTCATGATCATTTGGAGACTCTCAGGATCCATTGATGGTAATTTGTTCTTATATGTCTTCAAGTTGTTTCTGACTTATGGTGAACCAAATGCAAAATTATCACAGGGTTTTCTTGGCAAGATTTGTTCAGAAAGAGTCAGCCATTGCCATCCTCTGAGGCTAAGAGAATGTGACTTGCCCAAGGTCATCCAGTGGGTTTCCATGGCAGAGCGGGAATTTGACCTGGTCTCCCAGAGCTCCTAATCCAACATTCAAACTACTATGCCATACTGGGACAATTGACAGTAATACTATAGGAGTTTATTGAAGGAGAATATTATCTACCTGTATTATTAAATTTTCTGATGAAGGATGCCATGTTTCAGCCATGTTTAAGTGCTTTAATTGTAATCTTGATGTGCCCCAGAGGCAGGAAATCTGTCAGCTGGTTCACTGATTGTCTCTCCAGATTATTCAAGAGTACAGCTAACCTTATCAGTATAATTTGAACTGTACCCTTCAACAGTGCGAAACAATTAAAAAAAAAACAAACCAACCTGAAACTTAAAAAAAACACTCTTTGAGGATCCTGATCTAATGCAATGCATTCACTCCAGAGGAAAATGAAATAATTCCAGTCTGATCCATTTTTAACAAGCTGAAGTCAACATGGGGACACATTTAGCATAAATGTTGGTTTAGTGCTATAGGCTTTAACTTCATACATAAAAACACCCTCCTAGGGGAGAACTGTCGAATGAGAACATCCCATTAATGCAAGAAATTCTCCAGTTATTTTTCAGTACACCTCTGCCCATAAAATATTACATTTCTTGCCTTCCACTTGCACCACATATTCTCTGATACTGAGGTTTCTCCTGTGGAGAATAGATTAAGATTCTCCTTCCCCCTCACCTAATAGTTCTCTTCAAAAATGTGAAGAATATTCAAGCATTATATTCCCCATGTTTGGCTGTTTAAATTCTATGTATGAGAAATTAAATATCTTTGGAGTTCTTCATTGTTGGACTTGGGCCATTTACACACTACGCTGTTATAGTGCTCTTATTCTACTTTCAACATCCTGTGGAATTCTGGAGTTTGTAGTTTCCTGGGGCCAAAGAGCTCTCTGGCTGAGAATTCTAAATGCTCCTCCCTAAACTGCAAACCCCAGGATTCCATAGGATGTTGAAAGTGGAATAAAGGCAATATAACAGTGTAATTAGTTTCCTTAACCAGATATCTATATATCTATATATCTATATCTATATATTTGGCTCCTATCCCAACAGGATGGAGTCATTTGACTGTTGGACTGTGACTCTGGAAGGCTAGGGTTCATATCACCTCTCAGCCGTGGAAACCCAACCATGGCCATCTATGCTCTTGAAGAATCAGGAAAGATTACCTTCCCCTTAGTCTGAGAGTCTGGCTTGCTCAAGATCACCCAGTGAGTTTCTGTGGATGAGCAGGGATTCAGAGCCTTGTCTGTTGGAGTTCTCTCCAACAACTGAACCACTACCCATGCTGGCTCCTGCTGTGAAGAAAGACAAGACATAAATAGAGGTGATCATGATAGTATAAGCAGCAGCAGTAATGATAATAAGTGGTAGTACTGTCAGCCCTCCACATTTGCGGGTTTCACTTTTGCAGATTGGATTATTCATGGATTTTTTGCTGTCCTCACTGCTGCTTCCCTATGCCATTTTTAATAGAGACTGCAAGCCTTGTGAAACTGAGAAACTGTGAATGAGGCTTCTTAAGTCCCTATTAAAAATGTTGTGGGGCAGCAGTGGAGGTGGCGCTAAGCCCCACCAGCCAGCCACTGCTGCCTTGTGCCTTGTGAAGGAACCCCGAGGCCTCAAAGGAATCTATGGTGGGTTGAATATGGTGATCCTACTTTTTTGTGTGTTAAATATGGTTTGGGAGGGTCTAGAGTTGTTCATGGTTTTTCTACTTTCATGGGAGTCCTGTGCCCCTAACCCTAGCAAATGTGAAGGGATGACTGTAGTTCATTCCCTCTTGTCTTTTCTGGCTCTCTTGAGAAGAGACCCTTGATTCTGTACACACAAACACTCTTTTGAATAAGAGGCATTTTCATATCCTGCAACATGTATTTAATATTTATTTGTAGAACATATTATTAAAAATAGACAGTGTCATCACAAGGAGGAGGGTTGGGTAATCTGTGTTCTTCCAGATGTTGTGTTGTCTGCATGTCACATCCTCCTTGACCATTAGCTGTGATGGTTAAGAATTATAGGAAATGCTCTCCAGTGCCTTCTGGGGAGCCAGGCTGCTCAGCCTTGACAGAGAAGACTGTCTTAAAAAAATATTTCAACTACAAGACTGCTGTTTTCATCAGGACAGGACAGTGAAGCCAAACACATGCCTACTCTGCCCAAGTCACATATTCCAGCACAGAGGTTCTTTGTTAAATCCAAACCCGCAGATCATATATCATACCAAATTTAGTTATTTATTCATTTATTAAAATGTTTTTATCCCACTCTTTATCATGGGATCTTGGGGCACAATTCATATAAATCAATAAAGCAATTTAAACAAGACCGGATTAAATGATAAAATACCTTTAAAATGATAGAAACATGTTAAACACGACAAGTTACAATGGCTTAAAAAGCTAAAATTATTAAAAATTACATAAATTTAAGTAAATTAAGCCACACAGGCTCTAACGTGTCTTGGCTTCGCGCTGGAAAGACCCCAGGGTTGGTGCCAATCAGACCTCCAAAGGGAGGACTTACCACAGTTGAGATGCAATAGCCAAGAAACAACTGGAATCATAGAACGATAGAATTGGAAGAGACCACAAGGGCCACGGAGTGCAACCCCCCGCCATGCACGAATACACCGTCAAAGCATTCCCCACAGATGGCCATCCAGCCTCTGTTTAAAAACCTCCAAAGAGGGAGACTCCATCATGCTCCGAGACAGCGCATTCCACTGTTGAACTGTTTTTACTGTCAGGAAGTTCTTCCCAATGTTTAGATGGAATCTCTTTTCCAGAAATTTGAAGCCATTGCTCCATGTCCTAGCCTCTGGAGAAAACAGGCTTGCTCCATCTTCCATATGACATCCTTTCAAACCCATGTTTTCCTATGCTATAATCATAAATATGTAAATAGTTAAAACATTTATTTATTTATTTAGAATTCTCATTGGGGCATGAAAGTACCTGAAAAATCATAATTTTTGAGGCTTTTTTTTTTTTGTTAAATTGTACAGTTTTAACTCTAGAGGGCTAAAGCAAAGCTTTAAAACTACATTTAAAGCACTGATTCAGCCACTGTCATAAGATTTTTTCTTAAATCTAATCATATAGCTTAAATAAAAGAATTGTGGAAGCAGAAATGGGTTTAATTTCCCCTCTAATGATGTACCAAAATTAGTCAGCACATCTGGCATCTGTGGAATGGATCCTTTATATAGGAAACTAATGTTATGATTTATTCAATGAATGTACATTTATAGCATACACCAAAAGAGTAATTTAGATTGTTCCACTTGGCATGGAAGTCTCATGCTTTCAAGTATGAACACTGATGATTTGGTGTATTTCCTCTGTATATTAAGCACAATGTATCTAATCATCATTAACTACACATCTGGACAGAAAAAGAAATAATTTCCTTAAAAAAACAAAAAATGAATCAGTAGTTTGATGACATAAAGTAATTAGGATTGTGACAGACAAGATTAAAGTGGAATGATTTGTGCCAAAATAATAGTGTGAATGGGCCCATAAAGGATGGGGATGTCTTCCTGTTCTGCCTCAGGCAAGAAAATGTCTTGGATTTATTCTGAGGCAAATGTTTGGAAGCTGTGTCATCTGCACTATTTCATGAAATGTGACTGACAGCTGCTATTAAGCAGAGCCAATTAAATAACAGAGCTTGGAAAAGTTATTTTTGAACTATAGCTCCCAGAATCCCCCTGCCAAATGGCCACTGATCATCCTGTCTCAAAGACTGTGGGAGCTGTAATCTAGAAAAGTAACTTGTCCAAATATGGAGGATAACCCTGTTGGGAAACACTACAAATACTTTCCCAGAGGTACCAAAATTTCATACAAAAAATACAGAACATACAAAAGAAAGCTACTGACTAAAAACAAATTTCAGTAAAATTACTCCCATAAGCAGCTGAATCATTTTATTCAAAGAAAACTTTTACTAAAGAATATGGAAAGAACACCAAGCAACTTACAGTCTGTTTACTACCTTGGGCATAAGACTCACTAGGCAAAGAGGAACTGCCTACTAACGAAACATGCATCTTGTGCCACTTCTAGGAAATGCTCAAGTTGAGTTTCTCCCAATTTTGCAATTTGAATGCTAGATGGCCTTCTAACAATAACCTTCCATTTTGCCATTGTCCTCATTTATGGAACTCTATTCTGTCAGGGTTGGTAGGATTTGGCTCCTCTGAGCATGAGCAGAGTGCAATCTGTGAAGCAAGGCTTCGCCGCAGCAGAGGGTCCCAGTGAAGCAGAAAAAATTCCAGAGGCTCATTAAGTAAGACTTAGAGGCTGAATTTATTGCTGCACTCTAAGATAAGGTAAGATAAGGCTTAGCAAAAACATGCTAGCACTCCAGCAATTAGACAAAGAGGAATAGCAGAAGATAACGGAGAAAAATCGGGCAGCATCTCCCCTTACAATCAGTATGCTGCCAATGGCATGGCAGGTCCAGCTAGAGTGTCTAACTGGCAGCTGGTCAAGGCAAACACCAGCCTTTTTATGCCACCTTGTCACCCTGGAACAAGTGGGGTGACCCAATCAGTGCTCTGGCGTGTGGCCTTCTCTAATACACAAGACATAGCCGTAACAATTCTGCTGGCCTTGCACCTGGCTGTCTGGCCACACCACCTCTTCCCTTTGCTGTCCATTCATAGGAAAACTTTGCCTGCCCGGCAACAACCTTGACATATTCCAAGGGAGCTTCACATAGTAGCCACTGTAATGTACTTTATTTTATTTTTTGTGTGACCAGACAACCAGGGCACACAGCCCTTTAAAAAACTGCCTCTGGTCCTCTGCCACCTGCATCAACCGCTGCCTGTCCAGCTAAGGACACCTCACAGCCCAGTTTCTCAGCATCACAAACCCCCTCCTGATGTCCTCTCACACCCAAGGAACAACATGGGTAAGAGTGAGGAAGCATAGAGCCATTATGCCCACCCACTCCCTTTCCCTATCCTTTCACTGACCTGGTTTGGACCTGGGGTGTCCATTCCCCCGTCCCTCGCCCCCCTTTCCGCAGGCACACAGACATTTTGATATTTACAATTTTTCCACATTTGTGAGGGTCTTGTTCCCCTAACCCTAGTGAATGTGGAAGGCCAACTCTATATCCCATTTTAACTGCCATGGCAACATCCTATAGAATCCTGAGACTTATGGTTTAGTGAGGCACTAGAACTGTCTCACTGAGAATTCTAAATACAGTTCTCCTGCCCTTTCTCCATGGCTTCCCATCTTGCCTAATGAAGAGCTCTGGAGAACTACACGCTATTTGGTGATCTTTAGCTGGTCTAATAAAGTCCCTGATTTGGGTTTTGGAATTTTTCTTATGGGTCACACAACGACCTTTACATTTTTGTAAAGATTGTCCAAGATTGCGGGACAAGAATTTATTTATTTATTTATTTATTTATTTAGTATCTCATATTTCTTCCAACTAAAAAAAAAAAGGAAAAGGAAAAAAAGGAAAAAAAATAATTTTAGAAACAATTATATAAACTGCCCTCTTAAAAGGCAGCACTAATTTCAGTCTAGAAATCTTTAAAACTTAGCAATAAGAATAGAAGTAAAGCTCTTTCATTTTTTTGTACTTGCCCTGTTCTTTATTTATACCCTGATCTAGAGACTTTTGAAAGAAAGACCTATCCAAAACTCACTCACATAACTTTGCAGCAGATTCAGTGAACTGTTTTTTAAAAGAATAATGGCTGAGATCCTGCGTTAGCAGAAATAGCTACCATGAGGGAGCTCTGTTTTTGTAGCTATTTTTGTCAATGCCCCCCCCAAAAAACCACTTCTTAATCCATGCAATTTCCCAGCTAAAGGGGTTTTGAGGTGCTGCAGACTGAGGTGCTAGGCAATTATGAGTGCAGTTCTCTCCTGTTTGCAGGGTGCATTGAGACAAGCAGCTGGAGAGGCCCCATGAGGTCCTGCAGCTGCTTGTTTGAACACTCCCCACAAGAGGGAAAGCACTGCATTTCCCAGCACTCCAGTCTGCAGCACCTCAGTAACCTTTCAGTTAGGGTGAGGCCCAGTTTAAGAAGTAGTTTTGGGGGTCGTGTTTTGTTATTAATAACTGTAAATATGAATTCAAAAAGTTATGAGATCATAAATCTGAGTTACAGTCTTGGAAATATTGAACAAGATGCCAGCCAATGTTTTTGCTATACATTTGTAAAGTGGGCCTATCTGTACCTTTCCCCTCCTTTTTCTAGGAAGGATGTACATAGTAATAAAAATTTATCCTGGTTACACAGCAAATCTGCAGCCCATTCTATTTTTAAAACATGACAGATGCATTAATGGATCAGTGTTTGAAAGCAGCAGGGAAGATGGAGAGCAAGAATGTCCAACAACGTTCCTAATGAATTAACAATTATGAACATAATGGAATTTACCAAGATGTAAACAGAGGCTTTTGCTGTGGCATATTCTTTGTATTTTATATGCAATGAGTCTCTGATCAGACTCTTCACTCCCCGGCCTGCTGTGCTGCTGTTCCATATGGCTTTTCAGAACAAACCTGGGTCACTCAGATTATTGCTAAGGAATGAGTGGCTTCTGGTTACCATGGCCATCCCTGCGTCATGGTAACTAAGGATGAGCGACTTCTAGCTTTTGCCTTGCGATGCTTTAATCTGTAATAAAGCAAGCATGCTAGGATTCTGAGCCACTAATTCCTGTCCTTGCAATCATCTCACAACAGAGACTCTAGGAGTTTCCTTCTTAACTATGACCTTTGAAAAGTACAAAAAAAACACACACAAAAAAATCCCAGGGATGAAATCAGGGTCATGTAAGCAGAATTTGAAGAAATACAGTGATCTTCACAGGGATATCACAAAGACTGCTTTAGAGGTAACAGAGAATCTGCTGGTACAGGATTTTCCCTGCTCCAAACAGGCAGCACCCTTGTGGGGCCAAACTGCCTTGTCTCAGCAAAGTCTGTGGCTGGGAGCAAAGGCTCTGCTCCCCTTGAACTTTATAGGAATTTTTTCAGATATCCTTTGGAAAAGGTTGCCTTCCTTTTAAGAGTGTCTTACAGATGAAAAAGGTGAAGATGAAAAGGAGGGAGAAACACATTTCTGCATATAAATATAAAATAAAATGTATACCAGTGTCTTTGTATTAGTGTGTACCGCAATCAAATTAATATAATTTTCTGTATTATTTCCCCCCAAAATCTGTAAGCGTGTGCGTGCACGCGCGCGCGCACACACACGCACACACACAATCCAGAAAGACCAAAAATAATAGAACAGAAAGAAGCATCTGACTTGCTGAAACATATATAGAGCAAGCTATGGGCAACAGCCTGTTAATCATATATACAATTGTGTCCATTTTATGCCTCCATCTGTCTTTTTTTTTCGTTATTGTGGAGGTTTGCTATTCCTTATTCCACAACCACCAAAGTCCCAACAGGACCGACCATTTCTCTGCATTAGTCCCCTCTCTGGCCATTCAGTGCCTGCTGGAGCGTGCAGGGAGGAATCAGAGAAATGTCTGAGTATGTTCCCATAGCCAGGATCAGTGTGATTACATTATCCACCAGAGGAACCCAGAAGATCTCAGTGGATGATGTCATTGTTTTGCATCTGATTATGAAAACATAGCCAGACGCTTCTCTCATTCTACCCTGCTCTCCACTGGCCACTGAATGGCCATGGGAGAAGGTCGAAGCAGCTAAAGGGTGGTCTGGGGTGGCAGTGAAAGAAGAGTCATAGCATAGTTCTGCCTGTGGAACATTTATGCTAAGTTCTGCAGTAAAAGATCTCAGCTTATATTAGATTCATCATACATTAATAGTCTGGGTCACAGGGACCACTCAGATTCAGTGGTTCTGTTTCCTGGAATGCTAAGGGAAAGTTCAAATGGGGGTATGTATCTGGGGCTATATGCTTTGATGGTACATAAAGGTTACTCAACTTGTCTTGCACCTACTGACCCCCCTAAACCTGTCCTGTTTCCCTCAGATATGGTGGAGGAAGCTAACCTATTATCAGTGTTGAAGTAAGATCATCAACCTGTCCAGCTGGCTTCTCAAGGTGTGTGTGTGTGTGTGTGTGTGTGTGAGAGAGAGAGAGTCATTTTTTTCCTTTATATGAAACAGCAAAATGTGTTGGATTGCCCTGGCCTATTGCAGCAATTTACTCAACATGCTTCCTTCCCATTGGCGCTCAAGGATTCTTGAAATCCTATCACTAACCCAGCTTTGTTCCAAATTTTTCAGTGGTAAAACTCCAATGACTTTGGTAAAGTCAACCATTTAGCTCTGTACCCTGAAAGAAATTTTATTCGGGCATTGTTATGCAACTTGTTACAGGTAATATAATTGCATTGCCTTGCCATGCCATTTTAGAACCTTTTTTATGGGGCAGCTGGTTAATTCTCTCTGCAAAGCAAACAGATAATGAATCCCAAACACCTGTTTGGCAGCACTCCACAACACCCAAACGAGGTCAAGTTATGGCTTTATTAATTCATGGTAATGAGATAATGGGATATCACATAAAAGAGAGGCAGCTACTTTTAGCACCTCAACACACTTCCATCTCTACTGGTAGCACTTGATAGGTAATTGATGCCAGTGTGGCAGGGCCTTCAAATACAGAAACATTTGTTTGGGTACTAGCATTTCTTGAAAACTGTGTCCTGGTGTGACCTGCTGGCCCTTTCAGTCACTGTGTGTTGTACAAATATAAAAACATCTATGTTCAACAAGTGTCAGTTATAGGCTATCAGGCAGAAGCTCATCATATTTTGATATTGCTACTGCTAAGCTCTACCTCTAAATGTTAAGATCTTTAGGGGAGGGCTTTCTCTCACTCCCACCTCTACTACTTCAAGTTCCTTTGATGGGAACAAGGGTGAGAGCCTTCTCAGCAGTTACTCTCAAGCTTTGCAACTCCCTCCCTAGGGAGGCTAGCCTATGAGCCTAGGGTAGGTAGGGGGAACGAAGAACTCAGAATGGCTGTTCCTGTGTTCCATGTCAAAGTCCATGCTATACAGGACTGCTTGGGCCAATGGCTTAAGTCAGAGGTGGGAGTCATGTGATCTTCCAGATGTTGTGACACTGCAAGTCTCAGCATCAGCTATGCTGGCGCAGCCCAACAACATCTGAAGGGCCACATGGTTGCTACTCCTTGGCTTAAAACCAGTAGTAAGTCTCAACCAGACCCAATGAATCAATGGCAAGTTGATAAATCAAAATGTATGCAGGTGCCATTGATCTGGTGAGTCTACTCTAGTTGTAACTAATATTAGGCCAATCTTTGCTACCATTAGTCATCGCCATGGCCCCCATCAACTAACAACCACCTAGAGCTAAAAGAGAGTTGGAGAAACTGCCACTGCTGCATTGCTCATTCTTAGCACTTTCTTGGTTCACTTCCAAGATCTTCTAGAGGGGATGGTCCTGTGATTTCAATAAGCCAATACATAGAAGAACCCAGCCTGTACAACCTGGAGTCACTGGTCAGTAGCATAGTACAGAGCACAAATGGTACTGTCTGTTTTTCAGATTAAATTTTATTAAACCTAAGGGTGCACATACCCCACAGTCACGATCTGTTCTTGGAAACCTAACAACCAATGTTTCTGTCGTGAGTATACAATTCTGATTTAACTTCCCTTTCTGTGAGCTCAGCCCAGTTTATGGAAATATATTTTGTTCATTTAGTTACCTGTTTTATTAGCTTTGCATATACTGCATTGTTTGTAATGGATGAGGGTAACTGATTTCCTATTAGATGTTCTGCAGTAATATCATACCCTCCAAAATTTCACAGATGAAAATCAGGACACATGTAACCAAGCAACATTTGAGTATGGTCGACATGACAAAAGTTATTGAGAAGGAAAAACAGATACGCTTGGAAAGGCTGAAGCACTTTGCTTTTGCCCTCTAAGAAGGAAAAGATTATGCTCCTCTCCTCTCCCCCTCCTGAATTAATTGAGTGCAAACCATGTTTGCACATTGAACTCATTGAACTTAGTTTGCAACTATTGGAATAAGCTGAGATCAAATGGGGAAGTGAGAGGAGGAGAAAGAAACTGGGACCGTTTAAAAGTGGCTGAAAAAGTGTGATGACAGACAATTAAACAGGACTATTGCTGTCACACTGGGACAGCTGGAGGGTATGTAATATTTGCTATGTCTCAATGCAATTATTGTGCATATTTCCATTCATGCATATTTGGTTTAAAACAAAAACACTATGTAACTATATATCATTAGTACTGATCAGCCTAGACACAGTTTTGCCAATGTGCAAAGTTTCCTTATAAGAGTGTATTTTCAGAATGTAAATTCATACATGTTCCTGGAGTGCACACATGATAATCTGCCTTGGGGTGTGAATGATGCAGCCCCTCCAGATGTTGGACTGCAGCTCCAGCAGATCGTTTGCTCTGCTAGGACTAGCGGTCTAACACCTGCATGATTCCACCCTCTACATTACATAGATGCCACATACACTGCAAAAGATACGGAAGTGTTCTTATCAGACATATAAAGGCTTGCTGGAAGTAGTACTCAGAACATCATCATTAACTTGGCATTGCTTAAGAGGACTGAAAATTTCTGAAGTGAGTTGAAGTGTGCCAATCCAGCTGGGAGCAAATTAATTTAGAACAGAAAGCCAGGAGCCCCAAACTGTGGTAATATCAATGAATTCCCATGCAGCTTAAAATGGAAGTAATTTTTTCTATGTTCCCTCCCCCACTCCAAAGAAAAGAAAAGAAAAGAAAAGAAAAGAAAAGAAAAGAAAGCTTCCCAGAAATCCATTAATTAAAGAGGCCAGAGCAGTAAATTATTGTGAAGGAAAAATATAACTATTTAGCTTTCTGGTGTGGTTGTTTCTCTTAAACTAAATCCAGTCCAAATGAATTTTGCTACTGGAATATGATTCTCCATGCTAGCCCACCCTGATGGGATTAAACATTAAATTAAAGATTGAGCAGCAATATAGTTTTCCATCATCATATTTCATCTAAAGCTTAAAAATAGAAAATAGATTAAAATTTTATTTTACAAGCTCTTAAAAGAATTTTAAATTACTTGCCACTGAGGGTTACAATGTTTACAACATTCTGTAGGGAAAGAAAGCATTTCTGTCTGTCTGTCTAGGATTTTACACAGATTATTTGCAAGTCAGTCATTCTGTTTTCTGTTCTTGTGATTCTTTTCTGCTGTTTTTAATTATCCAGGCATCATAAAGAAAAGCCCTGCTGCATCAGAAATACCCATCCAATTCAGATATCCTGTTGGCATCCTATTGGTGACCAGGCAGATGTCTGCAACATGACAGAACCAAGGACCCTTTAATGCAACACAATTGTAGTACTATGATTCCACTGTAACTGCCATGGCTGCCTCCTATGGAATCCTGGAGTTTGTACTTTGGTGAGTCACTAGAACTCTCTAGCTGAGAATTCTAAGCTTTCCTCTCTCAACTGCAAATGCCAGGATTCGATAGGAGGAAACCATGGCAATTAAAGTGGAAATACAGTGTTGTATTCTGTGAAAGGGCTCACATTGTCTCTCTTACAAAAGGATTGGAAAGGCATCCAAATGCAGCATCCAAACACGAATCAAAGAACACGAAAGATACTGCAGGCTGATCCAGCCAGAAAAGTCAGCAACAGCAGAACACACTATAAACCAACCCGGACACAGAATGTTATTTGAAAGCACAGAAATTCTGGACCATTCTAACAACTACCAGGTCAGGCTACACAGAGAGGCCATTGAAATCCACAAACACTTGGATAATTTTAACAGGAAAGAGGAGACTCGGAAGGTCAACAAAATTTGGCTGCCAGTATTGAAAAACAGCAAAATCAAAACACAAAAGATACTAACGAGCCCTAACGAGCCCCACCTGGGCTCAGGAAGTCTCCCTCCAGGAACAAGTATTCAATACACACAATAGGACTATTATGCTAATTGCTCCCTCCCCTCTGGAGGAGGAGACTGGCATATATTCTCCACTCCACTTCCAATTCACCATTCCTCTGAAGATGCCAGCCACAGATGCAGGCGAAACATCAGGAGAAAATACAACCAGAACACAGTCTCAAAGCCCGAAAAAACCCACAAGAACCAATGGATTCTGGCCGTGAAAGCCTTCCACTCTACATCGATTGGAAAGGTTATTTGTATGGATGATAAATCTTCCAAATTTTCATCCAGCTTGTATAATCATAGCAATCCCATTGGATCAAACCCCTCATGTGTCAGATCATAATGTAAACAGTTCAGTAAACAGACAACAGTGTTGTCACTGCTCATCCAACAAGAAATCCCAGATCATCAGGTCATCAAATTTTGTGCAAACACAAGTCACATCTTCACGAATGGTTATCTCTGAGTGCTTAGCACTGGACATGGAAAGTCCACATTAGTATACCAGTAGGAGTTTTCCCTCTGCTAATATTTAGTAGGATCTTATCCAATTTTTTCAGGTGCCTTTTGGAAACCCACAAGAAAAGACAACATGAAAGCAACAGATTTTCATAGTACCATGTGGTATTCAGAGGTGCACTTCAAACACCATCCATTCCTTACAGATTTCTTATTCACAGATATCCAAATTTTTGTTGTAATTAACTGACATCGTGCAATGCTTTCATGTATATGTCAGTTTAATTTTTTTCAATCCACTGATTTAAAAATTAACTGAGTATATGTGTGTGTGTGTGTGTGTGTGTGTGTGTGTGTGTATATCTCCATCCATCCTATTAGCTTGATTCCTTTGAGGGCATGCCTACAACAGCTGCATCTGCCATTTCATTTTGCCTTAATACTCTTGTGTCCTAGAATCCAGAATAAAAACAAATGTTGATATCTCGTTCAGTGCACACACTAGATCGCATTATACTATAGATATGACACATTCATGCATAATTCTCCAGATAAGACATGGTTAGCAAATTTCAAAGGAAAGCCGTTAGAAGAGTCGTCTGTGTCTCTATAATCCATGCTCAAAATAATGAAAACTCCACACTGAATACTGACAAATGATCTAAGAAGATCTTCTAAGCCTTCTTAATGCTGAACTGCAGAATATTAAAACCCTGAAAAAACTATGACAGCTGATTATGGAACCACGTAGGGGGGAGCAAATGTATGAAATCCCACAACCAGAGATTCTAGGTTGGATCCACATTTCAATATATGCAATCAGAAGGGCAAGCCCCTCCACCCTATGCAAATGCTACATAGAAGAGCAGGGGTCTCTGCTAATGATCTATGTTGGACAGGGAATCTCTGAACAGGAAAAAAATGGAATTGAGATTATAACTCCTACAATCTCAGACATGCTGACAGAGGAATTCTGGGAGCTATACTCCAAAAAAGGAAATTGTTCACATCCAGGAGGAAACAAAAAGAACATATGAGAGAAATCCCAACTGGCAGATTAATTCATCCAGACGCAGAGCTTGAAGTGCTCAGCTCTTAAAACATTGGTTTTAATTCCTTGTGTATTCAAGCATGCTTATGGGGTTTCTATTACCCATTTTCCACCAGCTCCAACGTGGTTCTTTCCATACTGTGAAGAGCTGTACCCCTTGAATGTGGGCAGTGCACATGGGGTGACTTTCATTTGTATTGTTTTTTCTACAAATTAAAAGAATGCAAATTTATTCATATTTGGGAAATTTAAAAATTTAAAATTTTTGATACAGGAGAAAATGAAAACGGATGGATTTCTCCATCTCAGATGGCATGTGAACCCCTGAAGATTAAATATCTCCCAAGCTGTGGATGTTCCATGAGAAGTAGTTAACTGTCATCAAGTCAGCTTTGACTTATGGCTACCCTGTGAATGGGAAACCTCCAGAAAACCATATCTACAACTGCTCCTCTGTGGTCTTGTAAACTCAGGACGGTGGCTTCCTTGATTGAATCTATCCACCTGTAATATAGGCTTCCTCTTTTCCTTCTTCTTTACCAAGCACTATTGTCTTTTCTAATGGGGCATGTCATCTCATGATATGTTCAAAGGACAATCACCTCAATTTAGTCATTTTGATTTCTGGGAGAGTTCAGGCTTGATTTGCTCCAAGACCCATTTATTGGTGATTTTAGCAATCAATGGTATCTGTAGAATTCTCCTCTAGCATCACATTTCAAATGAGTTCTCTTCCTGTCAGCTTTCTTCACTGTCCAGTTTTTACAACTGTACATAGACATCAGAAATACTAAAGCATGGATGATCTTGACTTTAGAATTCGATCACATATGTTTACATAAACTTGAGGCTCTGATCTAGTTCTTTTTTTTAATCTATCCCTCCTGCTTGCAGATTCGGATTTACAAATTACAGAGAAGGTGGCTAGGGTTTGTGCCTCTGCCATTACCACCCATAGACAAATAATACAGGGGCATATATAATTTAGGTATTTTAGATACTTTTGATTTATTTAATCCATAAAATTTCACCTATCTTAAATTTTATATTTGGACTTTTGATATAAATGTAATGTACTTAGTGCACCTGTACCCAAAGTATGTATGCATGAAATATGAATTTTAGCTGTAACTGTAATTGTGTACTAATATTGTTTTATTATTTTATAGTAATTTTTTTAACATAATTGTATTTGGTCTATGACTGTAAATAAACAAATTGAATTGAATTGAGTCTAGTTCTTTCATAGCTGTCCTTTCAGTTCCTTTTCTTTTGATTTCTTGACTACAGTCTTCATTTTGATTTTTGCCTGAGCCAAGGTATAGCCAATATTTATTTTGGTGTCTTCATCATCTACTTTAAAGTTACGCAGATTACGTGGTCAATATTTTTGTCTTCATAATAGTCATCTGTAAATCTGCCTTTGTACTTTCTTCCTTAACTTTCATCAGTAGTCATTCCAAGTCTTCGCTATGTTCTGCTAGTAGTATGGAGTCATCTGCATATCTTAAATTGTTAATGTTGCTTCCTTCCTCCCATTTTCATGGCTTTTTCCTCTGAGTCTAATCCAGTTTTCTGTATTATATATTATACATATAACATAAATTAAATAAATTAAATAGGTAAGGGGATAAAATGCAGCCTTGTCTGTTTCTGTTTTTCCATGTTCAGTCTTGACAATGGCATCTTATCTAGAGTGGAGGTTACACATCAGAACAACCAAACATTGCAGCACGCCCATTTCTTTAAGAGTGATTCATACTTTTCTGTTAGCTACATAATCAAAGGCTTTGCCGTAATCTATAAAGCACAGGCTGACTTTCTCCTGAAATTATTTTATGTGCTCCATTATACATGAAAAGCCCTAGATCATAATTGGGAATCAGATCTCTGCCTTTTTTTATATATGCTAATGTGATGGATAGAAGTGATGTCTGCTCTTTCTTGTGTTCAGCCTATGACAGCATGTGAAATCTTGCTGGAGGCACAGAGGCTGCAGAGAAAGTGGAAGAATAGCAAAAAAAACCTCCAACAACTTGTGAATTAAAGATACACTGGCCAGCATCCTGAATGGCTTGGCATAGTGCAATAATTTTACATGCAGAACTGTGCTGCAGCCAATAATTCACTAGCCCTGGAATTACTGAAGGGCCATTGCAGCCCCACCTCATGGCCATTCCTTGCCTGGTGGAGAATGGGAAGAAATTGAAAAAAGTGTCTGGCTATGTTCCTGTAACTGAACACAAAAGATTACACTACCTGCTGCAGTCTGCTGGGGTCTTCCAGAGGTCTCTGTAGATGACATAATAATTTTGTGTCAGACTACAAGGACATAACCAAATGCCTCACCAATCCCTCCTGCTCTCCATTAGGCACAAATGACCATGGGGGGTGGGATCTGCAACAACTTTACCATATGTCTGTGGGTGGAGCTTTGGTCATTTCAGAGGGAGGAAGGGAATACCAGCCTTCACATCAACCAAAAAAGACATACTTAAATGTATGGTGGACCAACAGGATGCTAGTCTCTGAGTGTGAATTTTGGCTAGTTGAGAGAAAGAGGAAGCCATTGTAATAGAATGAACTGAGTGTAGGAGCCAGTCTAGTATTCTTTATGTTTATTGAGAGGACTTCAAAATAAACTTTTTCAGTTAAGTACTCAATGACTGTTTGAGCCCTTTCTGTCAGAGGATTTATTTGGGTTCCAGTCATGTATCACCATGGACTCAAAGACACATATACCTATTTTTTTTAAAATAAAAATCACCGTATTTCCCTTAAAATAAACCAGATTAGATTCTGGAGAAGGGACAAGGTGGTCAGCAGAAACCACAGGGTAAGGAAAGAGGAGCTCAAAGTGAGTTCAGTCACCACCAGTTTCAGTCCTCCTTAGTAACAGGGCCAGTGTTGGTACAGGGAAGACTTGTGTAACTTGTAAAGGGGATCTTGTAGAATGGCTCCTAGCACTTCTTCTCTATTCCAAAAACAAAAATATTCTGCACATTCATGTACTCTTAGAGTGAAAGAGCTTGGAACAGAAAGTTCTTTCAGGTTTCAACTCTAGTGTTCCCCCCTCATCCCCTGCATTACTATGCTGGATTGAGATAATGGGAGCTGTAGTCAAAAAGAATTACATTTACAGGTTCTGGAAGAAAGCTGCAATGTTTCATCACTATTAAGTCAGATATCTTCACCTAGTCTGGAAAAAGACTTTATAAACTCTAACTATCAGAAAGCTATCTAATGCCTTTTCCTCTCAGCCTTGATCTCAGCAGAGTAGTCTAATTAAAAAGACCTGTATTGGAAGTCCTAATTAGACTTGCTAGCTTTATGGTGCAACAGGCAGGAATCTTCAAAAGGAAAGTGCTCTAGCACACTAATGCAGTGACAATAAATATTTCATGTGCTTTCCACATTAAAGCAGTCAACCAGAGGAATCCAGGAAACATTTCATGATTGTATGGGGATTTGAACTGGGCTCTCTAGTTGTGATCCAGCACACAGACCACTATTTACATTACCAATAGCAGCACTGTCCCACAAAGGTCTCCTCTAGGGGTCAAAGTAGTCATTATAGAGAATGTGCATTCTCTATAGTCAATGTTTTCCCTCCCTCAATGGGATTTCTTCAGAGATAGATGCTTCAGTAATGTTAACCAAACTTGGAAAGTAAGCCTGTGCTAACTTTTCAGTAAGCAATCACAAAACAAAGCATTCTAAATAAAATATAAATAGCATTCTTGCTACCCCATGGTATGACAGAGAGAGAGCTGGTAAGTGAGGTGACAGCCTGTAGATCTGATGGGTCCAAAAGGAGGATTAAACAAATTCATGGAGGTTGAAGGTATCTGTGACAACCAGTTATGATTGCTATCTGCAGCCTCCATGTTCAGAGGCAGAGTACCGCTAAATATCAGTTGCAGGAGATGAACCACAAGAAAGTATTGTCCTGCCAGTGGGCTTCCTAGAAGAATTCAGTTAGACATGGCTTGACAGAAGCAGGAAGTTGGACTATTTATTGGACTAAGTAATCCATTGATCTAAGGAAGCATTTGATTTGCTAAAAGATCATATCTATCACATTTTCTTATGTATTTTGCTTATTCAAAGCCCCCTCCCTAAACTGCAAACCCCAGGATTCCATAGGATGTTGAAAGTAGAATAATAGCTCTGTAACAGGCTAAGTATGGAAATGGCCTAAAATACAAGAGAAATGGTGTTCCATAGTGGTCTGAGCACTGGACTAGGATTCCAGGAGACCAGGATTCAAATCCCTGCTCAACTATGGAAACCCACTGGTTGACCTTGTGCAAGTTTCACTCTCTCAGCCTCAGAGGAAGACAATAACAAACCTCTTCTGAATAAATCTTGCCAAGATACTCCTGTGATGTTTTTGCTTGGGGTAGCCGTAAGTTAGAAATGACTTGAAGGCATACAACAAATATTCTGAAGTAAATGAAGTAAACATCCCATTTACTAGTCCCAAGGTCCTATGATTAGAAAGAGAAGACTATTATATTCAGAGTCTAAAATTACACCAATGACCCTAGACCTATTTCTACGTCTAGAGCAAACAAGACAAGAATATTTTATTTTTTTACTGCAGGGGTTTGTTCTGTTACTAACAAGAACAGAGCCAGAGCTAGTTAAATAGCTGTACTCATCTCATTTCTCTTCCCACTGCAACCTGCCCAGCTTTCAAAAAAGAATTGTGAAACCTCCTATCATTACCTTGAGAATTATACTCTTAAGCTACACATAAGTTTGGGTTTGCTACTAAGCATTTGTGGCTTTATTTGGTATCCCCATCTTCCTAATTAAAATGTTTTAGTTACAGTTCTCATCCACATACTCACGAACAATGTCTCATACGGAAGAGCAGCAGGACTCTTTATTTAACCTAAACATTCCCCACGGTAATATTGTGTTTGCTATATATTTTCCATCTATTTTCTACTTCTACCCTACAGCTGTTTTCTTACAGCCATAATTATTGTATTCCCTGCTTTCTGCTGTGTGTGCTAGAGTTACTGAAAACAGCCAATTTAAATGCACAAGCCACCTGCTGGCAGAACAATTTGGTTTTGTGTTCTCCTTTTGCAAGATTAAAGTGGTTTCCATGTTTGATCCTCAAAGCCCTGTGCTTTCACAAAGCTCATGCCCACTTCACTGTGGTGCAAAATAATGAGAGGCAATTAATATACTAAAGCGAAATGAAATAAATGGGATGTTTAAGAGGCGTAATTCTCTCCAAAGGAGGTTTACTCAGAACTTAAATCTCACTGCATAGATTTACCAAGAAGTAAGCCAGTATGGTGTAGTGTTTTGAGCATTGGACTATGGCCCTGGAGACCAGAGTTCGATTCTTCGTTCAGCCATGGAAACTCACTGGCTGACCTTGGAGGCTTCACACATTCTCAGCCCCCAGAAAACCCTGTGGCAAGTTTGCCTTTAGGTTTTCATAAGTCAGAAATGACTTGAAGGAACACACAAACAACAACAGATTCCATGATCTCCCATGTAAGCATGTGTACCTCACAACCTTGGATATTGCACCATGCCACCATATGAATTTTGTTACACCCAGTTTCTAAAATGAGAATTGGTGATGCACCTACCAACACTCATTAGTCTCTACCCCCAAATCCCAAGTGATTTGCAAGGGAATGGTTATTCAGCACGTGCCACAGACATCCTCAGACACCCAGTTTTTAAATTCATAGTACATTTTGATGGATTGGCATTTTACTTTTCTGCCACCTTTTTTCCTGCTCTGCTGGGTACTGTAGAGTTTTTGTTAATTGTGAAGAATGATATTGATGCAATTTGCTTCTTTTTAAAGTAATGATGATTATATATTTTGTTGTGAATATGGAGAATTGGCATAATACAGTAGTGTATAGTATTGTAGAAATGAATTGTCATTAACAAACAAGCATGAAGAATGCGTAGCTTTCTAGATATGTCTGGACTGCAACTCCTGCCAACTCTAGGCAACATGGCCAGTGTGAGACATGATGGGAGGTACAGTCCAAAAACATCTGGAAGGCCACATGTACTACATCCCTACAAAGCCATAGCCTGGTCCCTGGGAACTCAGGTGTAAGAAGTACAAATGGGTCCAAGTGTAGCTGCCACTGCAGGTCCAGAGGCAATGTTCCTGCCAGTCCAATAGTAGCTAAACCCTGGCTTCCTCCTCTAGATCAATGGTTCTCAGATTTTAGTCCTTCAGATGTTTCTGACTTCAGCTTCCAGAAGTCTCAACTAGCATGATGTATGGTAAGGAATCCTGAGAACTGAAGTCCAAAACATTTGGAGACTCGAAGTGCAAGACCCTTTTAAAGATAAAGAACCAGAAGAAAGAAAAGCAAAACTTAGAAGTTGTTCATCACCTTATTTATACCCACACCACAAATATGGTGGTTATAGTCTTTCTTAGTATGACAAGATGTATAGTATTTCTACTTAAGTTATAGTAAATACTTCAGAACTTATATCTATACATATCAATTAACATATGCAAATTTTATGCAAACCTCCCCTCTTCTGAGGTTATGCGTTTAACCTCCACCCCCTTTTTTTGGCAAAGAACAAGTCAACACCCTACCCCATGTACCATTTGTATTATGAAGCTTCCAGCTCAAATCTACCAACTCTAGTAAACAATTCACAGTTTGATTTCTTTCCTTTTATTTACTTATTCCAGCATCTAACTGCTTCCCTCAAACAGGAAAAGAAAAAATATAATGAGAGATACTGTGGGATATGTAAACTAAGCCTGTACATTTTTAGCTTGCATTAAGTCCTACTGAAAACAGTAAGAGTTATCTCCAAATTAATCTCAAATTGCAATCTTACATCCTGAGCCAATATATATCTGGCTACTCAGATATAAGTTACATTCAGTTCAGCGTTACTTACTCCAAGATAAGCACTCATAGGATTGTAACCCTGAATTCCTGGTTTTCAAAATTATTTTGCACCATACATACAGAAATTTTCACTTTCAACACCGAACAGATTGGTGCTGCTGATTCATTCTTTCTCTTCTCTTTTTCACCATTGCACAATATGTAAGCCAAGATAATCATTTTTTCATAAAAGAGGTAGCTCTGAGAAGCAAGACTTATGTGCAACTATTGAATTCTTGCTTCTAATAGTCTGAAGCCTGACTTTTATGAGTTTGTTGTGGTTTCTCAGTCATGAGAAGAAGATACCCTACATGTTCTCAGAGATACTTTTTCATGTATTATATCTTCCCATGATCAAAACCCTGGTATTATCCCAGTCTGAGACTCTTTGGTATAAAGCAGACCTCAAAATAATAAACATTTTCAATATTTGTTACACATTACAATGATTTAAATACATGATGGAAGAGATGAGTTTTGCAACCAAAGTCCAATCAGAGAAATATTTCTCCTTGTTTTGCTGTATTGTGATGAATGTTAAAACCATGCCCACTATAGCAAATGAGAAAAAAAAATTTCAGAACAGTGCCAACCAAATTATCTTATTGCCTTTTCATTTGTATTAAGTTTGATGGTCATTGCCAAAGTATTGATACAAAAGGATCTGAATCAGCAATTCCAAAAGTGTTTTTCTTTAAACCTTCCCCAAACAATAATGTAAAATGCTGACTAACCTGTTGACCAGCCAATAAAATGTGGGCTAGACAATACTACAGTACAGTGGATTCATAGCTAGCCGGTGGACAGTACCAAAAGAGTGCTTCTCGATGGCTCATCTACCTGAACAGAAGTGACAAATGAGGAGCCAGGGCATTTTCTTCCAGGCTTAGTGTCATTTGTGTCTTTATAAGGATGTGGATGAACGAAGATAGGGGGTGTTGGGCCTGCAGCTTTCTGAGTAGGCCCTATGTTGCACACTTTGGTTCACCCTGCTTCGCTAACAAACACATTTTGAGTTTGGCTGGTGCTGCTGAGTTGCTAGGTCAGGCTCCCCTGTATGCTGCAGCCGTGTGAGAATAGTCAAAGAATGTTAATGATGGGTGCTTCACTCCCCACACCACCAGGTACGGTGTGGGGAGAGCGAAGCCTGATCAGAGACAGTCCGCTGCCATCTCGGGCAGGTAATGAGACTTGGCTACAAGCCTATCGTGCACCTGGTCCATGGATGCCTCAGTAATTGGCGTCCGAGGTAGGACAGCCCCCTCCTGTCCATTTCGGTATGGTGGATTGATGAATTGACATGCTGTTTTGCTACTTGTGTACTCAAAGTCTATATAATCTGTTGAAACAAAGAGAATGCTGCTCCGTTGCCTGCCTTGCTTCTTTGACGGAGTCAGAGTGTATGTATAATTATGTGCGTTTTGCTTTTTTCTCCTTTCTGCTTCTTTGCTTAATAAACTGCATCCTCAAAGACCAGAACTGGCTTGGTTCTTGCCTCCCAGCATCTCATGCTCTGAACCCAGAATGGCCACTCAGTCCAGGGTGGGTCGTGTGCGCTACAGGGGTGCTCATAGGAATGAGTTGGGGGAAGCATTTGCCTATGAAAATATCCATGTTGCACCTCCCTGAGGCTGGCAATGGGATGCACATCTTTTAAAAGAAATCTATACTTCCCAAAGTTTGTGAAACATTTAGACAAAGAAAAAGGTAAACAAATAGAGGTATGGATTCAAAAATTTGTACATGACTAAAAATGTAAATCATAAGCACCTTTTATGTCAAAGGATAAATGCATACACTTGTAAGCCTGCGTATTAAAAAGAAAATATTCCCCAAATCCACACAGATGTCTGTATAGGAAGAAAAAGAAAGTCTTCCGCTTTGACTCTGAACTGGGACAGAAAGCAAACACTAACAGGATTTTGAGAAATGCAATAGAAATGAAACAAACCAGAATTATACATTCCCAAATATTCATCAAACTGGCAGATAACACAAGACTGGGAAAAGTATTTAATACTTTCAAAGACGGAAACAGGATTCAGATACAAGCTGAGCAGCAATATAACAGTCTTGTCTCAGAAGATGGTTGATTGTCCTTTGTTAGAGGATAAAGGAACATTTATCAAGAATGCTGTACAGTGGATTTCCTGTATCAAGCAGTTGGACTTGAACAATCATTTCATACTCTTGGATGTAGGAGACCAACATTTTTTTCTTCCTGTGTGCCAGGAACTGGTACCATATTTGCATTCACTGGCTACAACTGTTCCCTTTTTACCTGGCAACTTGCCAGGGACCAGTAGCCAACAGTTCAGGGACCAGCACTTTGAGTGGCACTGGATTACCTTTAAGCATCCTTTGAGCATCCTTCTCATGCTATAAATAGAATGAGACAGAAGTCATAATTAAGCTCATAGACAGCACTGAAATGCCTTATGATTAAGACTGAAATCCCATGCAGATTTCCTTGGGAGTCAATTTCATACAGGTCTGTGATTCTTGCCTCAGAGTAGACTAAAAAGGATTGACTTGCATGACTGCTAGCCTGTATGCTCTTATAAATTGCGTTGATCTTAGTGGAATTTCCTTCACAGTACCTAAGGAACATCACACATTCTCAACCCAAAAAAACCCTATGATTGGGTCATCCTAGAATTGCATGAGTTGGAAATTACTTGAAGGCACACAACAACAAAGATGCATACATTTAGGCTGTATAATTGTACCCTATCTTCTCTGGGACCAGACTGCAATGTGCTCAACAGAACATTGTAGCTGGAATTCTGGTGGTGACATTATGTACATTACGCCTCTGCATGTCATTTCAAGGTCACTATGGAAGGAGGTATCCAGTGCCACCATGTGTAACAAGCCTCCACTCTCTCTATAGCTGACCTCTCAGCTGCTGCCATGGACATTTGTGGTCTGAGAAAAGGCAAGGGGGCACCTAGATAGTATCTGACTATGTTTTTGCAGTCAGGAATACAAAAAAAGATGTCATCCTCCTAGACCTCTAGGAAATCCCAAGGCTGGCTTCTTCTTTGGTGTCCCAGTTGCAGAAATGCAGCTGGATGCTACCTATGTGTCCACTGATTTCCCCCAGCAACTAAACAACTGTGGGGCCATATTCTGGGCCCAACATAGCAACTGTACATGGGTGGAGGTAGAAGAGACAGAAGTACACTTTACATTCTGCCAAGACAATGTAGAACTGAGGTTGAAGGTCTGATCATATTAGGAGTCCCAACTAGAGTACACTCATTGGCCATTTCTGCACTATACTGTTATAGTGCTATGATTCCACTTTCAACATCCTTGGAATCCTGAGGTTTGCAGTTTAGGGAGGGGCATTTACAATTTTCAGCCAGATAGTTATCTTTGGCCTCAGTAAACTACACATACCAGAATTCCACAGGAGGTTGAAAGTGGAATAATAGCTCTATAACAGTGTAGTGCAGAAATGGCCATTGAATCTATTGTTGAATAGTCAACACTTACGTAAGTTCCACTGATTCAATCAGTTTACTCTAGTTGAGACTATCAATAGCTTTCAGGCCAATGCTGTCACAAGGTCAGACATCATTACAAGTGACTGACACATATTTTTCACAAGGTTTCAGTGAAGAAAACAACAACCTCATACTCCAAATGGCTCATTAGATGCATACTTGCAGCATTCCATGACAATTTGATAGGCAGGTTTGTGGCTTTTCCTCTAAAAAGAAACAAGGTCTCGTTAGTCTTGTGCTGCAGCATTATAACTTTCTTGCTCTTGTCAGTCATCTTTTGTGCACTGGTAACCTCTATAACAATGCAGCTGAAGATCAGAATATAGAAGAGCCCTGAAGCTCATAACAACAGTCAATATTGTTTCATTTCAGAATGTTCTTTCATGAATAGGATGTTCTAGGTCTAATGACATGTACAAAAAAAATGGACATCAAATCAATAAATCTATCAAACATCAGATTTACAACAACACTGTAAAGTACAATTTCAAGTGTTCATTTTCTCCACAGTATAGTTCCAGTGAAATGCCAGAACTTGGAATGTTAAGTTTGAAAATTAATTTGATAAAATTAAATGTTAAAAGCAGAGGGATTAATTCAATATGATCATCACTAATAACTAAAATATTTTAATTGCCAAAGTTGTTGTTAGTTAACTTACTGATGAAAACATTAGATTGGGCCCACCATACAGAGGCTGGCATGGAGGTTGTTGCTGTTGGCTCTTTGACACATTTTGCTGTTGTCTCCTTCAGTGGTGCACTTTCTTTTTTTTTACAGTTGCCTTCCTCCAATCTAGACCTTTTCCTCACAAAGAATACAAATCCAATAATATAATTGTTTCTTGGGAATGGTGGGAGTCAAACATGCCAAGGAAATGTTAAATTGGGAAATGGCATCCCATTTTACAACCTCTTCAATTAGGTTTGTAACTCATCTGCATCTTTCTTTTCTTTCCACCTCTACCAACATGTACACATTGTTCATTTTTCAAATGCTTCACTTGTTAAAAAATAAAAATTAGTGATCCATCACGAGTGCAGCAAGAAGTAGATAGATATAAAGATCAGTCAATGAACCACGGACAGAGATTTCTTAATCAGAAATGGCTCAAAAGCCTCTGAGCACATGCAGACCATTTTATTCCCTAACTGAATCACTGCATCCTGACTTCCTATCAAGAAATATGGTCTGGGAAGATTGGCAGTAGAGCACAGCTTTTTGCATGAAGGATGCCAAATTCAATCTGCAACATTTTCAGCTTAAATTGTCAGGTATTCAATCTCCTTCTTTGGAGGTTTTTAAATAAAGGCTGGATAGCCCGCTGTTGGGAATGCTTTGATGGTATATTCCTACATGGCAGGGGGTTGGACTCGATGGCCATTGTGGTCTCCTCCAGTTTTATGATTCTATGACTCTTTGATTCTATAATTAAGAAGCCCACTATTCTCAGCATTCACTTTATAATAACTGGGGTTGGGAGGAGGAGAAGGAAGAGGAGGAGGAGGGTAAATAACAACATTGGATGAGTGGTGGGAAAGAGAGGGAAATGGAAGGGTGGGTGAAAGTTTTCACTTTATCCAAGTACATAGCACTGTGTAAACAAAACAGAAATTGTTGCAGCTCCCTCCAACTACCATATATAGAGTATAGGTTGACTTCATGTACAAGTCAAGGGCATTTTTGGGGGCCAAAATTATGGATTTTGATATGACCCATCAAAGGTCATTCTGCAGAGGGAGGAAAGCACGAGCGAGCCAGCCATCTCCGGGCACTGCCACCACCATTTTCCTACACGGTCGTTCAAAAAGGCCTTTCACTACTCTGCCAGAGAAGGGAATGGTTCCTTTTTTTGAAAAAAAATTAAGATACATTATTAGCTCTTATTAAAAAAAAGTTAAGGTACATTATTAACTCTTATTTAAAAAAAAAAGAAATATTCCCTTCTCTGAATGAGTGGCAAAAGGCAAGAGCTTAGTTTGTCCTGGGAGAACTTAAAAGAAGCACTGACCCTCTCTACACACAGTGTACAGCTGTAGTCAAGCTCAAACTTTATTGGACTGTAGATACCCAAGACCAGGGTATCATTTTCTGGAAGAAACTACAGCTGGGTCCCCAAAGTGATGCAAAGTGTTTTGTGCAAAGCTGGCCTGCCTGAGGCAAAGGACAAGATGGTGCCCACCTTTGCCCAATTCCAGGAACAAAGGTAGACTGAACTAGTGATGAGACAATGTCTTTCACCGCAACCAAGGACAACAGAATATTTTAGGGTTTACAGACAGGACCATTTGATACACAGAATTCTGCCTTCTCTGCTATAGAATGCTTCTAACATAACCTCTCACCTAAAGTAGTTTTCTCACTCACCTAGTGGTATGGCCAGTCCTGGCTCTGAGCTGTTGAGCGCCAGGGTTGGTGGCAGCACCTCATATTCTTGGGTAGCTACCATATTCAAGTGACTCACCTTAGTCCACTGATGTCACCATTTTGGCATACATTATTCCTTAGCTGTGTACTTATGGTGGGATCAATTAGGAAGCTCAGCCATTTCATTTTTCCCACAATGGCCCTGGTGTAGTATCAAGAGCATTGTGGGAAAGATGAGATGAGACCATCCAGAACCTAAATCCAATTGCTAGTGTCAACAAGAATAGATCAACTGAATCAATGGCATTTTACAAATGTTGACTTATCATACAGCAATTGATTCAGTGAGTTGATTCTAATTGGCATTAGCAATTGGATTTAGGCCCAAGTGTAGTGGTGTGAGTTTTGGACTAGGATTGTGGGAGACCAAGGTTTGAATCCCCACTCAACCACAAAAACCCACTGGGTAATCCTGGGCAAGTCACACTCCTCTAGGGAAGGCAAGAGCAAGCCCACTCCAAACAAATCTTGCTATGACAATTCTGTGATAGGGTTGCCACACACTGGAGGTGACGTGAAAGCATATAACAAGCTCACAGCTGTGGAATCAAGAAGCTGACTGAACAAGTTGGGAAGTCCACTAGTATGAACTGTGGACCTCCTCCTGGATGCTTTATTGGGATCCTTTTTCCCAGTTTAACCTGGAACTGGACTTGTTGAGGCCACTTAGGCCTCCAGTGCCAAAGCATGGTCAAACTGTGAGTGTGATCTATGTAGAACAGGACATAACCAGAACATTACCTTTCTGGCTAAACAAGTCACTCCACTGCTCCAAATCCATGCTGATCACACAAACATTATGAGCAACATTTTATTCAACATGAGTGATATTGACATATTTCTAGCAGTGTTAAGATTATTCATTGCTAAATTAATAATACCTACCAAACTAATTTGGGTGAGGCACTGGAGTTAATTTCCCAACTATAAGAAGGAGCACTGTGCCCAAGTAAAACTCAATCTGCTTTAAGTCTGTCATGCATAAAGACTGTCTGTTGCAGTACCTCAAACATAAACATTTCATTTGAAGAAGCTGAGGTTAACTTCTACCTTTTGATAACATATTTTCTGTGAAGTCTAGTACTCTGGTGTACAGTTTTCCTTCTTCTGTGGAGATACTGCATTTTCCACACCAGTGAGAATGTGCTTTCCATTTACTCATAAAATACGTATTTAAACCTGACCTTTCTCTTCTTCTTTACCAAAGGAATAGATTATCTGTGTTGCACAGGCAGCCTTGTCACTATGCCTCAGGGTTAGGACTCTTTGTAGGAATGTTTGCAAAGCAAATTTGGAAAGTTAGTAGGGAAGAAAAAAATGTTCCTAACCATTTCTCTTGAAATGAGAATGGACAGAAAATGTAAATAAGTTTCAACATTGTTACAAGTCTGCCAGAAGTGAAAATCCTTTCTACTAAGTTCAGGTTTATTTCCATGCACTCATATCATTGTACTGAGTCAAGGCCACCAAAATCATTTATAGTGTTACCCTAAAAGATGGGGGACTTCGTGGTCCACCTGCAATGCCAGCATCTCTTTAGAATTTGGGGAAGTTATGGCTCAAAGGAGGCCTGCAAGAGGAAGGTAATGACGGGATCTTTTCACCTATGTATATCAGTACTAACTGCAGAGAGGTTCCAATTTAAAGATAAAACAATATGTTTTATTGGAAATGAGAACCACACACACAAGGAAACAGACACTCTCAAGAAGCATACAATGCTATCAGAAAAATAAGGTGTAAAAGGTTGGACAGAGAGAGATTAGGGATGAAAAACGGTGATAGTTACCAGTCCTGAAGAAAAGGGTTGAAGCAGAGAGCCTTGGACAGTGCCTGAGGTTAGCACAGACTAACAGCGATCTGAGCGCCATGTATTACGTCCTTAATGCTACAGTTTGCTGGGACCAAAGTCAGGGTTTCTATACCCTTTTCCTATCTTGAAGGGATGTTCTGGCACAGACTAAAACCTTCTCACAGCACTGACCAAAGGGTTCTGGGATATGTGATTCCTTTGATACTGGAGTGATAACATTTATGTGAATCGTGATAACCTTTTGAATTTTGGACTGGTAGGGGGTATAGGAAAGGCCCCTGTAGAGTGAGATCAGAAGGGATGGTCTCTGATTGTCTTATCTGGGCCTATTCAGAAAAGCAAAGATCTGAGATCAGGGACCCTTGATGCCAGGGTCTTCTGCAACCCTGAGGACCAGGGTTCTAGTTCCTGCTCAGCCATGGAAATCCACTGGGTTACCTTGGGCATCACACACTCTCAGCCCCAGAAAACCCCACGATCGCTTCACGGTCACCATTCGTCAGAGCTTTCCAAACTTTTCATGTTGGTGACACACTTTTAGACATGCATCATTTTGTGACACAGTAATTCAGTTTTACTAGCAAACCAGAGGTTACACTAACCCCTTATAAGAGATACAGACACATACATAAATTGTAATAACCAAATGTATTGGGACACAGCGTATCTCATGAAAACCTTTCATATATTTTGAAAAATATATGATTTATAAATAATAACATACATTTCCAAGATTGTAGGCAACACACCTGCACACTTCAGGTGACACACTAACATGTCACGACACAGTGTTTGGAAAGCCCTGCCATAAGTGAAAAATGATTTGAAAGCACACAGCTACAACAATTTTGAGAGCCAGCATGATGTAGCCGTTTGAGCTTTGGACTATGGTCCTGGAGACCAGGCTTCAGTTCCCTGCTCTACCATGGAAATGCTCTGAGTGACCTTGGGTGCATCACATACTCTCAGGTCCCAGAAAATCCTGTGATAGATTCACCTTAGGGTCACCATAAGTCAGAAATGACTTGAAGGCACACAGCAACAACTCACTTAACTCAGCAGGGGGGTGAGAGGAGAAAGGGGTGGAATCTTGTTGTTCCCAGTAGATTCAGGCAAAAGCAAACTGCAGTGGCCTCTCCTAGCTTACATGCTTTTCTTCATTTTGCCATCTTGACCACATTCTAATACTGTTTGGTTGTATGTATCCCAGTTTTCACCTGGATAATAATGGCAATATGGCATAAACATTGCACAAAAATTCTGTCTTTTCCTACATTGTAAATTGGTTCATCACAATTAACTTACAGCTTATATTGTCATTGCTGGAACATACATCAGAAAATTTATACTTAAGCACACAGAGAGAGACAAAGGCCATTTCCACACCGGGCTTCTGTAACGCTGCAGAGCGACCTCTCACGGAGGTCTTCTACACCGTAGAGTGGACTGGCGTGGACTACTTTTTGTAGTTCCACACCAGAATCCACTCAGGAGTGGCGGGAACTAGCTGCGCTGCGTGTTTTTTAAAAACCTCTTTTTCGAGGTTTTTAAAAAGCACGGAGTGCGCAGCCCTGCGCTGCTCCGTCGCCCGGCTCCGGCGCGGATTTGCAGGCACGCAGATCTGCCAGGGGCGGGCTTCCAGCTGGCGAGCCAGAAGCCGCCATTTGGGACGCCGGAGGACTGTGGAGCAGCGAGCTCGTGCTGCTCCGCGTCCAGACGGACTTACCCGGCTGCCGGTAAGCTCCGTTTTTGGGCGTTTTCGCCCATCCCCCCCCCCACATGTGGAAAGGGCCAAAGCAAGGTTTAAAGCATCTTTAGATGCTGTTTTCTCTGATAGTTTTTTTTTCCTCCCAAAGAAGATGCCAGCTGTTTTAAAGAACTAAATAATGCCCCTTCCGGCTTGAAGACTGTCACAGTTGCATATTATCAGCTGCATGCAGCTGCAAGCTAAGAGTCAAAGCTGATTTGAACTCACTTACTGAGACACACTGGGCTAGTTCCTGCAAAGGAAGCCAGTCTGCTACAGCTGCCCAAATAAAACTCAATGACTGGCATCCTGTTCAGTAGTTATGAGATTGTGAGCCAGACTTATGATCTTGTAACTTTTGCAGTTCACACTTTGTGTGAACAACCAAATGTGACCCCAAACCCCTACCTTGCCAGGCAGGCTGGCAGCATCTCCTACTGAAGGCTTCCCAAAGGCACTGCAGATTCAGGTGCTGGAAAATGACAACTGCAGGGCTCTCCTAGCCACATTGTGCATAAAGAGAAGCAGTTGTGGCATGACTGCAGAGGGACTGTCCAGCTGCCTGTTCTCAACCTGCTCTGTGGATAGGAGAACACTACAGAATTCAGTTATAGACATGCACACACATAAGTCACACTATGCATGCAGGGCCAAAAAGTCACCAATATACAATGGGTGTATTCTGCTGATAGCAGCAGAAGTAGAGTTGTGCAGACAACATGTTCATCTGTGGCTTGTCTTTGCAAGTTGTGTGTGGTATGTTGTGATTGTGGATCCTATACTTTGTATTATGGTGGTGCATCCTCCACATTGCACTGTGGTTTTGCATCTTCTACTTTGCATCAGTGTTGTGCATTCTCTACTTTCCACTGTGGTTGTGCATCCTATACTTCCCTTTGTGGTTGTGCATTGTATATTGTGCATTGTACAGGTCATTGACTTATGTTGCGCAATGCTGCTGTTCTGCATGGAGGTCACATAGTGCTGCTGTGACTTATTTTTGCAGTTGGACATTTATGCTATGCTAAGGGGACATGGGTCTGAAGCCATCATTTCCCAGCACCCTGATCTTGGATGCAATGTGGGAAATGAATCAATGAAACCAACCTGGAATAGTGTCACATTTGGGCCATTTCCGCAGTAGGCTGTTATAACGCTATTATTCCACTTTCAACACCCTATGGAATCCTGGGGTTTGCAGTTTAGAGAGGGGCCTAGGGTCCCTTCCTAAACTGCAAACCCCAGGATTCCATAGGGTGTTGAAAGTGGAATAATAGCACTATAACAGCCTACTGTGGAAATGGCCTTGGAGTTCTCTTTCTCTCTTTCTCTGTCCTTAAGAAAATCTGAATCTAAAGAAAAAAAGGTGGCAATCAATCAATGATTTGCTAGAGCACTGGAATTTTATAGTATAATTTTGTGCATATTTGAACTTATTAGCAGACAACTGTACGAAGACTTGCCCTGGAAGAAAATCACGGCCTGAGTCTTACACAACTCCCCCACCTCCCCAAGAGGATGTCTCTCTTTTTACAGTCTTTCACTAAGCTATTTATAGTGACTAATTGTCTAGCTGCATTACATCTTTACCTAGATTCTGCTTTCCAAACCAAACTAAAATCAGGCTCCTTGGGATGTATAAAAAGCCAAATTTAGTAATAAATAGCTATCTGAATACAAAGAAGAGCAGGAAAATAAGTGAACCTTCTTTAGCCAGCGAGAGAGACTATCTGGCTGGCCCATTTTCAGAATTATTCTTCTGTGATTTTTTTTCCCTGTAAATTATTTTGCCTACATTGTAGCAAGGATATAGTAAGGGTTTAAAAAAGGAATATGTTTTTGCTATTGAAAGAAAAATGTAGAGAAAGCCAAATGCAATCAAAATGTTAGAACATTGTTCAGGGAAAAGATGGAGAAGTATGATTCCGCCCCCGCCCCCCTGCAAAGGAAAGGCTGTGTGGAAATCAAGCAAGACTTTCTCTGTACAGATGGATAAAAGACGTATTGCATCTCAAAGAGACACAGACTAAGCAGGAAGGAAAGCTGAAGGATAAATGATGAAAAGACCCCTCTCCTGGATAGTTTCAGGGAATTATGTTTGTCTGGACTTGCCTGTCATATCCCTTGTCTGGGTAGCCTGAAGGTTACCCAGTCTTCAGGCTACCCAGTCTCTGGATTTTTCAAGCTGTAGGGGGGGCTGAAGTTGATGCTGAAATTGATGCTTTGTGACTGAGAATTTGACACTTAGATGCACAACAACTCAGTTTGCTTCTTGATGTTTTGACTAGGGAACATTACTGGCATTACTGCAGTAGCAAAGAACAGGACTGGCTCTTTTGTTAAGCTGAGTATGGTATCAGCCTCAGGCAGCAGACTTGGGGGTGTTATGAAAAGTTGTTACCCTAAGAGGTGAGAGATGTTGGGGTCCACCTGCAATGCCAATGTCTCCTTAGAATTTGGGGGAAATTATAGCTCTAAGGAGGCCTGCGAGAGGAGGGTAACGGAAGGATTTCTTCACCTATGATTACCAGCACTAACTGTAGAGAGGACTCAAGTTAAAATTAAACAAATATTTTATTTGAATTGACAAGCACATGAGAGTCAGATACTCTTAAGAACCATACATGACTATTGGAAAGTGAGGCAAGAAAGTTGGATAGAGAGAGATTTGGGTGGAAAGGGTGGTAGTTACCAGTCCTGAAGAAGGGGACACAATGGAGGGATTCAGACAGCATCTGAGAGCAGCATGGAGGAACAGCAGTCTGGGATACTGTGTACTACATACTACAAATCCCTGGGGTTGAAGCTAGGGTTTTTATACCTTATTTCACACTCTGAAGGGGTGTGCTGACAAAGCTGTAATAGTTTTCTCAAGAGATTGACAAAGGGTTTTGGAATGGGCTGATGGCCTAAGTCCAGAGTGACAAAGCATTGATGGGACTCTGTTACTGCCCTGGCTAGTCTGAGCTTTGGGGATATTAAAAGATATCCTTTTGATATCACAATTTGGCTTCACTTCTCTATTCCCCTCCACGTGCTTGCGAGGCCACCGGACAAGCACGCATACAAGCTCGGCTGTTAATCGCCGTAATATTCCTAGACAATACAGGCAGGCCAGAAAATAGCTGACTCGCCGCTTTAGGAGACCTCCAGGCAAGTACTCTAATTAGGTATGCACGCAACCTACAAAAGAGCCTCTGCCCCGCGCTGGCAGCTTGATGGGTAAACTATACAATACCCAAGTACTCTGCGTTTGCATACTGGCTACTCTATTGAAAACCTCTGCGATAATTCAATCATTCAGATTCTGACCTTTCGGAGGCTTTGTCTCCAACTCCAAATCGATTGTTTTCCCCCAAGTACAGCATAGCCTGCAGTCACATTCTCCTTATAAAAACCCTTGATTCCGAGACCTTCCTCGGATCGCTCCCGAGTTTCATCCCGCCTTGCTGCCGCTTTGCTTGGCGAGCCTCCCCTCAGCTCCACGTGCTGAGCTACATCGCACCCCAGCCTCGCTCTCTATTTTTCCGGGCTTCAGGACAGGTGAAGTATCACTCAAACCAGCAACCCCTCTAGAAATCCCTCTATACCACTCTAACCTTTATTTCTTTAGTTATCTTGTATGAGTGTGTCGCATACACTGTTTTGCTTGTGTTTTTAATAAAATATCATTATTGTTTCAACTTGGGTGTTCTCCTTGACTCGACCCGACCCCGTAGACATAGGGTTCAAGATCTTGCTACGTTACCCTGCCTCTCGTAACGCTAAGCAGTGCTCTGAGCTAATTTTCCCCACCTTTAGTTGAGCACATTTTGGTGTCCCTCCTGGGACCCCCAGTACACAGGGTAACAACTCATGACGATTTCTTAATGTTCAGTCAGGTAGGGTGTATAGGGAAGACCTCCATAGGGTAAGATCAAGAGATGATCTCTGATTGCTCACCAATCTGGGCAGTTCATTTTTCTTTGTATTCAAAAATGCCAAGAGCCTAAAGTGGTGAAGGGATTAGCACAAAACCATCAGAATTGGGTTTTCTGCATAATCCTATCTGAACTTTCATGATCCTGAACATGTCTCTGGCCAATGTAACCCTGAACATGTTCTCCAGCCAGCGTGACCCCAATCATGTTCTCCAGTCATTTGTAAGTTCAATTTACAAAAATTGCATGTCCTGTAGGAGGAGGGGTAGGGTATGGTAACAAAGGAAGCAAACGGTTAGTTCTTTAATTTACCATTATTGCTTTTTTAAAAAATTTTTTGTCCTACTGCCATAGATGCAATCTCAACAGTTCTGAGGTTTTCTGCCTCATTTGAGGTCAAGTTTTTTGTACGTTGCACGTGAAGTATTGGAGGTATGTTTTTCTACTCCACCTTGGGCAGCAAAATGTTTTGGGCTGGCTCTGGGACCCTTTCACACTATGCAATTACAGAACTGTGGTTCTACTTTAGCTGCCATGGATGATGCTAACATTCTGTGAATCCTGGGGCTTATAGTTTGATGAGACATTGGCACTCTCTGCCTGAGAATTCTAAATACTTTTCCCTAAACTCCAAATCCTGGGTCTCATAGGATGGAAATGTAAAAGTTAAAATGGAATTATAGTGCTATAATTTTGTGGCGTGATTGGGTCCCTTAAAAAAATCTTCACCTGGTTTATAAAATGAGATTTGTGGGATTCAGTTTCCCTCAAGGCCAAGCCTTGTCACGCATTCTTTTCAAAAAGAACAATTGTGGCTATTTTTGCCTGTTTTGATTCTAGTACTTAGGAAATTCTTACTTCATGTTCTTTGCTCACAATATAAACACACTGCTTGGTGTTCACAGAAGAATCAGTCACCATCTGGTACAAAGGATGCTAAGAAATAGTTATTCAAGACGAAAAGAGAAAAGTCCTCAGATGTACACCCAAATTGTGACAGAAATGGAATCTTGAATAGATGTCATAAATTATGAGGAGTTGAGCAAAAGAAAAAACAATCCAATTCTTAGATGGAGAATTCAAAATATTAAGTATAGGGGTTTTACATACAACTTTTATGACATTTCTTTATATGTAATTTGTATCTGTAACTAAACTGGGACGTTTTAAAAGCATCTGAGAAAGTGAGACGACAAAGGAATAATTGAGACTATCTCTGAAAGATTGAGACTGTTGTACAATGTGACTCCACAGCTCTCTTCAGATTCTCAGAGAGGTGCACGTCCCCTTCGAAAAAAAGGGTGGAGTGGGGGTTAAGAACTGCTGATCTGATTGAAATCTGTTGTTTCTTGTTTCTGATCTGTTCTTGATTAAGAAAGGTGATAAAATTCTAGGTCGAGATCCTACAGTGGGGCTATATGTCATAAATATCTACATGCAGAGTTACTGATTGTGCTGCGCAGCCTTTGTGTTGAAGGCAACATTCCAAAACCGATTGTGCATGTGTATGTATATCCGCAAGCTCATGTGCACATATCCATATACATCTATATGCACAGCATGCAAGCCTGCTTCCATAACCTTGAAGTCAATATGGGTGTACTGCGTCAGACAAAAAATGTCCATCTACAGGCCTACCACATCAGGCAGAAAGATGTCCATAAGACACCAACACAATTCTGACCCTAGTCTAACTTTCAGACTGGTGTGTCCCCAAGCCTTCCATCATACTAGAATATCAGTGAATAAGGTTCTAACCTAGCTGAGAAGCCCTTATGTAATTTTTCTGAGGGGTGACTGACCTGTGTCCTCAGCTGCAGTCAGCACCATGGTCTCATATATGTGGCTATGAATGGGAGCATCTATCCTACAGCTGGCTGCTCTGCCCCTTGTCCAGGCTAGAGGCTGAGGGAAATGTCACACTGGCCCCCTGGACAGTGTGGGTGCTTGCCCTTGTGGGACAAAAGATGAAAAGTCAAAGGACTTTTCACATATAATATGGGTACAAGCCTGAAGCAGGAAATGTACTCAGACACAGAACCAAGGGGGAGAATGGCAGTGTCTAAACAAAAGGCAGTATGCCTTTGAATCTAGCAGCACGCTACCCAGTTGTCAATGTCAGAGTGGACTGAGCAGAAAGTCAGAGAGGTAATCTAACTCTATGAGGAGTTCAGTGAAGAAGAAATGTCCAGGTAGCCCCTGTTCTCACCAAGTTTGTGCATGAACTAGAAGTGATGATTTGGCCCATTTCTGCACTAGACTATTATAGTGCTATTATTCCACTTTCAACATTCTGTGGAATCCTGGGGTTTGCAGTTTAGGGAGGGGCCTCAAAGGCTACAGGAAAATAGCTGGAGAAATCCCCAGAGATCCCACTATTCTCCAGCAACATGGAAACATGGAAAAATCCATGTGGTAGGGGGCTGTACTGCTTGCAAGGTGGGTTTTTTTTGGGGGGGTTAGCTCCAGAGATTTAGGGCTTTAGTATATGAGGCAGGTAAATCATGATTGCATTAGAAAAACAGCATCTTTGGCTAGGACTTGTCACATTTCTCTTCTGATGCTCTCTGTGTAGGAGACCTTTTGAAAAGTGTTCATAAAATAAACACAAAAAACTGTTACTGACCTCCTTTGTAAAAGAAACACTTTCCAAATGGTCTCCCTCCAGAAGAACAACAGAAGAGGAACCAGGTAATGTGATAAATCTCAGCCAAAGATGCTATTATCATGCTGTAATTGTGATTTACTTGCCTTGTGTGATAAAGCCCTTAGCTACAAAGATATAGCTATGTGATGTGTGTACCTATCTCAGTGCAGGATCTCAGCTGGTGTTTTTGGCAAATATATGGAGGGAGGGATTATCAGAGATTCCTAAACCATAATACAGGCATTTCTCAGTTAACAAAGCCTCTGACAAAGATGCTCAAAGATGCTCAAAGGCCCCTCCCTAAACTGCAAACCCAAGGATTCCACAGGATGTTGAAAGTGGAATAATAGCACTATAACAGTCTAGTGCAGAAATGGCCCATGTTTTGATGCCACAGGATCAAATCACTTTTAAGATAAAGGATAAGAACATAAGAAGAGCCATACTGCATCCAGCCAAAGGCCTATCTAGTCTAGCATTCTGCTCCCACAGTGACTATCCAGCTGACTATGAGAACCCATCAAGAAGGATGTGAGTGCAGCCACAGTTTCCATCTCTGGCTCCCCTGGCACTGATAAACAGAGGCATAGTGCTGTGACCACTGGAGGAAGTACATGTCTAAGGTATACCTCCGTTAACAGAATAGATGTGTTCCTGGACATTACTACATGGAAAGAAAATTTGGCATCAGAGGCAGAAATGGGATGGATAACATGGAATAGGGGCCTGCATGACAAAAAAGAAGAGCAGTTTAGCATATTTCAGCAAACTTTTTACATGAAACTAATAATATATATATGTGAAATGAAACAACCGGCTCAGGTAAGCTTTACATAAGTGAACAAAATTATTTTTAACCTCCTAAAACAGATCTCATTTGGGAGACAGGTGTGGTATAAATTCAATAAATAAATAAATTTATTTCTCTTCTTGTGTCACTCTCCACTTTCCATTTCAGTGGCCAGAATTATAAATCTATTCTTTTTTAATATGATGGGAGTAGCTGGTGGGACAGGTTTAGCTGTGCCTCCCTTTTCTCTCGTTTTGCTGTTCACACATTTTCAGTAAAGGACTCTGGAGGCAGTTGCTGTCTACCTTGCCTGTTGTATGCAGGCACACACTGCTATAGTAGGACCAACTGTACCAGAATGCCATTCTGTCCCAGCTCAGGCTTTATAGCACTGTGTTCTGAAGACACGCTATTGCAACTTGACACTGAAAGTCTGTATTTCTCCAGCCCTCTTCACCATCTTTCCATTGCTGATGCTACCAAAAACCCTCCAGCTAGACAGAAGAAAGGAAGAAAGAGGGTCTGAGTGAGGAAAAAAAAGACTTTGTAAAAAGGAGCATCTTTGTCAGAGGCTTTGTTAACTGAGAAATGCCTAAACCAAATTATGGTTTAGAAATCTCTGATAATCTCTCCCTCCATATATTTGCCAAAAACACCAGCTGAGATCCTGCACTGAGATATGTACACACATCACATAGCTATATCTTTGTAGCTAAGGGCTTTATCACACAAGGCAAGTAAATCAAAATTACAGCATGATAATAGCATCTTTAGCTGCGATTTATCACATTACTTGGTTCCTCTTCTGTTGTTCTTCTGGAGGGAGACCATTTGGAAAGTGTTTCTTTTAGTTTGAGAGCAGTTTGGTTGTCGCAGGATTCTGCTTCCCTCAATGACCAAAAAAGTTAGCTGCAATGGCCTAAGTCTGACTTATGCTATCACAATTCACCAACAGGATGCCAGCCCATATCTCATGCAATCCAAGTTGGCAGAAAAACACAGTGATTGTCTTAGGATACAAAATTCAAGTTTAACTATATTCTATATGTATTAGTACCAAATATATAGAACACAGACACAAGGATAGAAAGACAAGGTAAATACTGGTAAGCCAGATGACTCTTAGCTGGTCAAAGAAAGCTTGTATAGTATCCAGGCGTTGTAAGATATTTAAATTGCAGGAGCTAAAAAAGCCGCTACATAGGTAGATTCTGGCTCAGAGCAAAATACTGGATTTTTGAATATGATCAGTTTTAAGCTTTTGAATCTCTTGACCTGCATTCTTACTAGCAAAGTCCTCCTTTTGAAAAATCTAACTCTGCCACACCACCTAGAGCTGTAAGGTAATATTGCTATATATTGTGACTTCTGGTGCTCCAAAAGCTTTCAGGTCATAATGTTAACACTGCAATCTCAGTCTTGCATTGTCCCCTTGCATGCTGCAATTGGTAATTGCCAGAGCTTGTTCCAAGTTCTGGTAATTGCTAATCCTAGTTTAGGGGCAAAAATTGTAAGATACCATTTTGTTCCAAACAGTGAGTTCTATTTGCCTGCTATCCAAACACTGAGAAAGGTATTAGAATATTGTACAATATCAGTCAATTACACTGTAATACAATGCCTGTAATCCTGTATGGCTCAGCAGAGCGTAGTAGTTCCACATGCGGACTTACATTAGGCTGGTCCAAATACAACCCTCCTAACTTACTAAACAACCTCTGAAGCCTTCCCCACCCCACTCCATGGCCATTCCCTATTTTGTGGAAAGCAGGCAGGATTGCAGAAGCATCTGGCAACATTCTGATAGCCAGATAAGAAATGATTACAGCAGTATAGAGAACTCCCTAGGACTCTGGTAGATCTCAGAGCTTATGTCATCATTTCATGTCTGGCTGTGGAGAAACAGTTCCGTGATCCTACCTGCTTCATTTGAAGCGCAGAATGGCCATGCAAGGGGCTTCATAGCTCAGTAAATCAGAGGGCTTTCAGAGCTTTGGAGAGAGAAAGGGCATATCAACCCTTGCAGTGCCCTCAAAAGAATATGTACATATCTAAGGGAAACTTGTATCTGTATATGTCCCTAACAGGATGCCAGTCATCATGGGTCAATATAACCCCCTAGCTGCCTTCATGTGTTCTTCACAGGAAGAAAAAACATTGTAGTTAGTGGGGAGTGGGGTCATGCTTCCCATTTTCCACTCCAGAGCATACTTCTAGGCCCATCTTCCAGATTCCCCAAAGTTAGCATAGACATAGGGAAAGCAGAAGCTTGGCAGAAAGGAGAAATGTCTTTTTCAACTACCACTGCCAGCATCCCACAGGATTTGAGTAATGTTTGCAAGCTCTGGCTGCTATCCAGTTGCTAGTCCTCCACTGAACCAATTGCTTTAATGGTCAGTCATCCAGGTATTTAAATCTCGTTAAGTCAATTGGTCTACTGCACTTAGGTCCAGCAATTGGATTTAGGCCCTCTGAATGAAGGAGCCTGTGCACAAACAGCAGCCAACACATTCACTAGAAGGCTGTTGGTATCTTACACGTACATAAGTTCCTCTGTGGAAACACTGGGATATTTTTGCATTCATATTCAGTTCAAGGTTGTGGAAGCAGGGTCGTATATGGAGTGGCAATGGATGTTTAGTTGTTGCATATGGGTATGAGTCATGAATCATGGAGTTCCACAGTTAATTATTTATTTTATTTATTAAAATATTTCTATCCTGCCCTTTATTCAAAGATCTCAGGGCTGGGTACAATAAAACATTTAAAACAGCATACCTGATCAAGACATCCACGCAACTGGTTGTCCCAGTGGCATAGAAATCTGTCTTGTAGAATGTACATGATCTTCTTCTTCAGAGAGACTTCTTTACTGCAGATGTTCCACGTAAACATCTGGAGATGGGGACAAGCAGCATGTCCAGGATTTGAGGCAGTACCTGGAACGCGTCAGTGTTCCTGAAGCATGCTGACCCTGGCCTCTGAAGTTGCTCTGACTTTGGAAGAGAGACTTTGAACCATGGCCACTGCTCACACTTGCTAGGGTGACTTGGGGAGCTGTAGTTAAAAAAAAAAAGTTAAAGCTGGAATCCTGTATCAGCTGCTTAGTTAGATAAACTTAACCAATTAACTTCTCCTGGCCCAGCCCCTCCAAACTTGATGGAACTGTCATTTACTCAGGCTCTGATCATTGACAGAACGACCTCCTTCTCCCCATGGAGGTGATGCCAGGTGAAGGAAGTTGGAGCAGGATTTATGTTCATGGCAATAGTGTCAAAATCATGATGATGATCATAAATATGAAACAGTTATAGATGAGTAAATCTATTTATTCTTAATTTGACAGGCAGCCTGATTTGAGCATTAGATTACAACCCTGGAGACCAGGGTTTGATTCCCCACTTGCCAATGGAAACCCACTGAGTGAGCTTTGGTGCGTCACTCACTCTCAGCCCCAGAAAACTCTGTGATAGGTTCATCTTAGGGTCACCACAAGTCGGAAATGACTTGAAAGCACACAAGAACAGTACTTAACTTAGTACGCTTAACTAAGTAGCTGGTATAGGATTCCAGACATCATTTCCAGGCTCTGCCCTGACCCAGCAAGGATGGAAACATGTTCTGCTGATGTAAGTGCATACGGTCATTAAAAATACCAGCCAGATTCATTTTTGCATGAAGAAAGAGGCATGTTGCTCCTCACCATGGTAGACATTCTGCATGACACTGCTTGCATAAAACGGGAGCTGAATCAGGGACAATAAATATTCATTTCTACACAACTGGCTTTTAGGTTTCATGTGTAGTATTAGTATGCAGTTCTCTAAACCTACAATTGCTTTCACACTGTTCCTTTTTAGAGGGAGGAAGAACGGTGCATGCATACCCTTGTGCCTGGAATTAGCACATGCTGTAGTCCCTCTTGTATGTCCCAAAGCCTTGGGAAGGTAGGCTGGTGGGTACACAGAACAGGGATTTCTGTACAGTAGTGCATCAAGTGTGGAACTCCCTACCAAAGGAAGTTAGGTTGGACCAAACATAATTTTATGTCCAAAGATGTAGAAGCTAAGCCTGACTGTAGTCCCATAAAAGGTAGCCCACCACAGCTTTTCTACCATACAGGGAGGTGGAGTGGAAAACAAAAATCTATCAACAAAGCTGCTTTCTAACCTTGCAAGGTACCACCCACATGCACAGAATAAGGTAGGTTTTAAAAAAGGTCTATAAATGGATTGAAAATTACTTTAATTTGCAATCCGCTGATTAAAGTGCTACATTTAAATATTTTGTGCTGGGATCTTGGGTTGCCATCATAACTACAATGATGGTGCTCCATTAGTGTCGATATGACTGAGGCCCTCCCCTCCAACCTACTTTTGCAGGCTGACAGCATCCTGACCAGTGTTTCCAAGGCACTGGAAACATTTGGAACTTTTGGAAACGATAGCCAAATCCCACTGTCACAACATGTTCATGATCCCTATGTAACCCCTACGTTACATAGTCGTTAAGTGTCCAGGAGGTTCTCAGTTGTTTTCATACACACCCTGCATGCCCAAACCCGGGGAAACGGCACCCATTCACACGATCGACGAGTCCAGATTCTGCCAAAGCAGGAACAGCTTCCTCTCTGCCCGCCCGCGCTGCAGTCTTTTGCAAAACTGCAGAGCGAGTGAGCTTCGCGCGTTCTCCAAATGCAAGCCTACGCTCGGGATTTCGCATTCCCCGGCCCTTGGGGGATTTTCTGACTTTTCGAAGAGTGTCAGGCACAGAAGCTGCTCAACAGGAGTCATTTCAGGTCACCGGCAGGAAGGCTTCGGTATCCCTTCTCCACCCGTGCGCGATCGGGCTTTGAACACTGGAGGGCGCAGCTGCACTATCGCAAGGCCGCCAAAAAAGGCGATAAGCTCCTGTCTGGGGATTCCCTCGGCGTTTTCCATGAATTCTGCAGAACGGTTCCTTATGGGGAAGGCATGGGGCCGTGGGGTGGGGCGGACCCAATGCTAGCTCTGTGGTTTGAATGTAGGAACTTACCTTGTTATTGTTAACTGCGGTCAAGTTGACTCAGGCTATTTCCACACTAGACTGTTACAGCGCTATGATTCCACTTTCAACATCCTATGGAATCCTGGGGTTTGCAGTTTAGGGAGGGGCCGCCTGGGCGGCCCCTCCCTAAACTGCAAACCCCAGGATTCCATAGGATGTTGAAAGTGGAATCATAGCGCTGTAACAGTCTAGTGTGGAAATGGCCTCAGAGTTATGGGGACCCTATGAAAGAGAGACCTTCAAGTCGCTGTATCATCAACAGCTCTGCTCAGGTCTTGCAGACTCAGGGGCAGGGCGTCCTTGACTGAGTTCGTTTCTGCACTAGACTGTTGTAGTGCTATTGTTCCACTTTCAGCAGACTGCAAGCCTTGTGAGATTGAGAAGCTGCGAACGAGGCTTCTTAAATCCCTATTAAAAATGGTGTGGGGCAGCGGTGGAGGTGGCAGTAATCTCCACCAGCCACCTACTTCTGCTTTGTGAAGAAACCTTGATGCCTCAAAGAAATCCACGGTGGGTTGAATATGGTGATCCTACGTTTTTTTGTGTTAAATATGGTTTGGGAGGGCCTAGAGTTATCCATGGTTTTTCCCCTTTTATGGGGGCCCTGTGCCCCTAACCCTAGCAGATATGGAGGGGTGAGTGTATAACAGTCTAGTGTGGAAATGGCTTCAGTCTATTCATCTGTAATGCAGCCTTCCCCTACTCCTATTGCCCTCTTGGTTACCTAGCACTATTTTCTTTTCTAATGAGTCTTGTCTTGTCATGATATATTAAAAGTACAACAGCATCAACTTAGTCATCTTGGCCTCTAGGGAGAGTTCATGCTTGATTTGCTCTGGGACCCACTTATTTGTCTTTTTAGCAATCCTGGGTGTTGGTAGAACTCTCCTCCAGCACCCCATTTCAAAGGAACTGATTTTTTTTTCCCTGTCAGCTTTTTTCGCTGTCCAGCTTTCACGACCTTCAACAGTTTGACTCAGGTCTTGCAAACTCAGGGTTGTGACCTCCCTGATTGAGCCTAGACACCTGTAATGCAGTCTTGCCCTTTTCCTACAGTCTCCCACTTTACCAAGCCTTATCATCTTTTCTAATGATTCACGTTGTTTCATGATAATGGCCAAAGTACAACAGCCTCAGAGTGGTCATTCTGAAACAAAAGAAGTCTTCATGTTCCTGTGGAAAGACAGCAAGGAGGATGCCTGTCTCTTGGAAGGGGGTCCCAAAGCCTGTGAAGAACAACTGAGAAGGCCTTGTCCCGTGTTCCCACCAGATGTGCCTGTGAGGCTGGCGGGACAAAGAGAAGGGCCTCTCCAGATCTCAAAACATAGTCAGGCTTATATGTGAGAACAGATACGTTTGCTATATATGTACTAAACTTTGAAAAATTAGTTGTAATATTGAATTTATCCTGAACTAGCATGTTCACCTGGTGTTGCCCAGGATTTTATTTTCCTCTTAAGAACTCACCCAAGTGTCTTCTCCAGTACCTGTAACTTTTTCCCATATTTCCCACTGCAATCTATATTCAGAGTTATTTACATACACAGTTTGGGTTCCTAAGGGAATACAGTGTTCTCCTTCTTGCTGCTAGGCCTTGTCCCCATAGCAACTGGCCTATTCCAGTACCTGTAACTTATCCCCATATCCCCCAATCCAATCTGTATTCGTAGTTGTTAACATACAGAGGTTGGGTTCCTGAGAGAATACACTGTCCTCCTCCTTGCTGCTAGGCCTTGTCTTCATAAAAACCGGGCCTATTCCAACACCTGTAACTTATCCCTATGTTCCCCAATCCAATCTGTATTGTAGTTATTAACGTACAGAGGTTGGGTTCCTGTGGGAATACAGTCCTCCTCCTTGCTGCTAGGCATTGTCTCCATAGCAACCAGCCTATTCCAGCACCTGTAACTTTTCCCCATAGTCCCCAATCCAATCTGTGTTGTCTGGTGACATTGATGTACTGGCTTTTGATTTTGTTGCTTTCTGTTGAATTTGTGCAATAGCTTTACATTTATCTGGAAGCATTTTTTGTTTTGAATTTCAACTTTAAGATTCCTCACATATGGGACCCATGCAATCTACTGTGTGAGGTGAGAAGACCTTGTAACTATGTTGTGTATGTCACTTTAATTTTTCTCACGTATGCCTCGCAAAAGTTTCTTCCTTATTGATGGTAGGCCTCGTCTCCGTAGCAACCGGCCTGAGGCCCAAGAGCTCTCAGCTGAGAATTCTGAAGGCCTCTCCCTAAACTGCCAACTCCAGAATTCCGTAGAATCTTCACAGCCAGCCAATCCTACGAGGTCTTCTCGCCTCACTCAGCCAATCATATGAGGTCTTCGCCTGCATGACGCAGACAAACGCGCAGACAAACTTTGACTCATATATAGTAGATTTGTTGCAATGTTTTGTTTTGTTTTTAAGTATTGAGAGCCAGCATGGTGTGGTGGTTTGAGTGTGGAGCTATAGCCCTGGAAACCATACTTTGATTTCCTGCTTGGCTACAGAAACCCACTGGGTGATGTTGGCCACATCACACACTCTCAGCCTCAGAGAACCCTGTGAGGGTTTCAGCTTAAGGTCACCAAAAGTCAGAAATGACTTGAAGGCACACAACAACATTTGATGTTTCATAAAATGCCTTCCCCTCAACATATGCCATTATGATGAAATTGTATTCATTTTATTTCCTAAAGTTCTATTTTATTTAGTTTAGTTTATTTATAGGCTGTCTTTCTCACCATATGGGACCCAAAGCAGCTTACTGTATAAGTCAAAACAAAGTAGTAGCTATCATAATATAGAGTACAAAGGTTTAAAAATAATTAAACAAATAATCCAATAAAGATATTAATTTATGTTGGGAGCTGAGAGTTACCCAGGCTATTAGTCCTGTGGTTACTTTATAAACCAAAAGCGTGAAGAATTAGTTTTATATCAGCAGAGTTGCAGAGAAAAGGCGTTTTCCAGTTTCCGTGTGGCTTCTTAAAATGATGGCTGACTTGAAGTAGGCAAGATAGATAGCAGAGTTCAAGTTTAAAAACATTTACTTAAAAAATTTATAATCATACATCCATCAAAGAAACTTGATCCTAACTATTGAAGAAAAATATTTGAGATAAATAATAACTTCATTTAAACTCACCAACTTACAAATTGAGAGGTATGCTTAGCACAGGCCCTTTCCGCACCTTACCTCTTTCCAGCGCGGGGGCGCCGGGACCACGCGAGCAGCCTCTTGCAAGAGGCTCTCGCGTCCCCGCCGCTTCGGCTCCGCGGCTGCTGCCTGCTGGTCGGCAGGCAGCACGAGGGCTCCACCTCTTCCTTCCTTCCTTCCGCAGCGCAGTTGGGCATTTTCCCAGGCTGCGCTGGGGGAGGAAGCGTGAGGGCCACGTCTCCAGAGGTTCCACACGCACGGTAAGTGTGGGGGGCCCCCCAGAGCGATGCGCAATCACGCACCGTTTTTGGTACAAACCGAAAATGAAATAGTGCGCCGTCGGCACCTGCCGGCCCCGGCGGCGTCGCGCGATTGTGAGGACGTCATCTGAAACACTCCTCACAATCGCACGATGCTGTGGAGGGCCTTTCGCATGGCAAATGCCGTGCAAAAAGGGCCATAGTGGAGAAGTTACAAGTATCATGAAGTTAGTAGAGAACAGTTGCGAGCAGAGCAGTTAGCTTAGTATGTATATTGTGAGTGCAGTCAAAGGAGAGCAGAGCTTGTAGGGAGTGAGAGGCATCGCCTTCTAAACTAAGCCAATCACAGAATCCAGAGTGTGAGATCTGGATGCTACAGCCAATAATCTAATATATAAAAGTCAAAGTTTATGAATGAGTTTGTCTGTTTGTCTGTATCAGGCAGGCGAAGACCTCATATGATTGGCTGGCTGTGAAGATTCTGTGGAATCCTGGGGTTGACAGTTTAGGGAGGGGCCTTTAGAATTCTCAGCCAGAGAACTCAGTCCAGTTGCTATGGAGACGAAGCCCGGTGGCAAGAAGAAGGGCAGTGTATTCCCTCAGAAACCAAACCTCTGTTAGGTTAACGACTCTGAATACAGATTGGACTGAGGAATATGGGGATAAATTACAGGTTATAAATTACTGGAATAGGCCGGCTGCTATAGAGATGAGGCCTAGCAGCAAGGAGGAGGACAGTGTACTCCCTCAGGAACCCAAATGGGAATGTAAATAACTCTGAATACAGATTGCATTGGGAAATACTGGTAAAAGTTACAGGTACTGGAGAAGACAGTTTGGTGAGTTCTTAAGAGGAAAATAAAATCCCGAGCAACACTGGGTAAATATCCTAGTTTTAAATATATACACAGACTAACTATAGAGAGGCTATCCTAGCTGAAGAGATGGGGAAGAGAGAATGCTGTATTTTCCAACAATTTCAAACAAAACATACTTAAAGCGTAGCAAAAAAGACAAGGCGAGAGCCAGTGTGGTGTAGCAGCTTGAGTGTTTGATTATGAGTCTGGAGATTGGGGCTTGAATCCCTACTCAGTTATGGAAACCCACTGGGCAATGTTGGGCAAGTCATACTCTGTCAGCCTCAGAGGAAGGCAAAGGCAAATCTTGCCAACAAAACTCCATGAAAGGTTTGCCTTAGGGTTGCCATAAGCCAAAAATGACTTGAAGGCACACAACAATAAACAGAATAGAGAAACTTCATGCGTTGGAGACACAACATCAAGAATCTTTCAATATGATTAAACTTTTGTAATTGGTTGACTGACCAAACCCAAAGGGTGCTCACCAAAATGGCTGCTTTCCATCCAGAGAAGTGACTAGCGGGGTGCCACAGGGTTCTGTCCTGAGCCCACTGCTATTCAACATCTTCATCAATGACTTGGATGAAGGAGTAGAGGGCATGCTGATCAAATTTGCAGATGATACCAAATTGGGAGGGGTTGTTAATACGCCAGAGGACAGGATCAAAATTCAAAATGACCTGGACAGATTGGAGAGCTGGGCCAAAACTAACAAAATGAATTTCAACAGAGAGAAATGTAAGGTCCTGCACTTAGGCAGAAAAAATGGAATGCACAAATATAGGATGGGGGATACATGGCTGGATAACAGTATGTGTGAAAGGGATCTAAGAGTCTTGGTAGACCACAAGCTGAACATGAGTCAGCAGTGTGATGCGACAGCCAAGAAAACCACCGCGATTCCTGGTTGCATCAATAGGAGTATGGTGTCAAGGGAGGTAATGGTACCACCCTATTCTTCTTTGGTTAGACCTCATCTTGAATACTGTGTCCAGTTCTGGGCACCTCAATTCAAGAAGGATATCGAGAAACTAGAGCATGTCCACAGGAGGGCGACCAAAATGGTGAAGGGTTTGGAAGCCATGCCCTGTGAAGAGTGGCTTAGAGAACTGGTATGTTTAGTCTTCAGAAGAAAAGGTTAAGAGGGGAGATAATAGCCATGTTTAAATATTTGAAGGAATGTCATGTTGAGGAGGGAGCAGGCTTGTTTTCCACTGCTCCAGAGACAAGGACAAGGAGCAATGGATTCAAGCTGTGGGAAAGGAGATTCCGCGGGAAGCTCAGGAAGAACTTCCTGATGGTCAGAGCTGTCTGACAGTGGAATATGCTGCCTTGGAGTGAGGTGGTGTCTCCTTCTTTGGAGGTTTTTAAGCAGAGGCTGGATAGCCATCTGTTGGGAGTGCTGTGATGTGTGTTCCTGCATAGCAGGGGGTTGGACTTGATGGCCGCTGTGGTCTCTTCCAACTCTATGATTCTGATTCTATTTTAGGAGCTGTTTTCATCCCAGTCAACAAAAATTGTGAAAGAAAACCTAGAAAATATCCTCATCCGGGATCAAAATGTTAGAAGAAACCTATGGGATGATACAGAGCTTTTATGAAGACTAAAGAATCTGATATCTTCCAATGTTTCAGAGATGAAAAGTAGGACAGAAGTGGACAAGCAATTTCAGAGTGTAGGCAAGATGGCAAAAATGATTAACGAGGAAGAACAGACAGGCTAGGAGAGAGGTTGCAGCAGTTTGCTTTTTTCTGAGCCTACAGAAAAGGACAAGGTTCTACCCTCTCTTGTCTTCCTCTCCTCTTCTTTTCCTTGTATAATTGAACTCAGTTTGAAGCAATTAAGTAAAGGATGACAAAGAAGGAAAGTGGGGGCTGGAGAAACTGGGACATTTTGAAAGTAGCTGAAAAGGTGGGATAGCAGAGAACTAATCAGGACTGCCCCTGCCAAATTGAGACCATTGGAGGGTAAGGAATCATTTTGTATCATTCAAAAGTTGTCCTGCTAACAACAACTTTAGTGAGCCTACTCTATGTATTTTTCTGAGCTTATTAGCTCAGTGTATTCATTTTCCACCTTATCCTTTAAAAACTGTTATGTATTCACAATCAAGGTGGCTGGGTTTCCCTCAAAATGAGATAGAATTGATCATCTGAACATCCAGTGCTTCAGTTTTTCAGTTCCAGAATAAGGTAGGAACTGGGGTTCCGTGGTAAAGTTTTGCACGCAGAAGATCTTGAATTAAATCTTTGGCGTCTCCAGAGTCCTTTGCCTGAAATTTAGAGAGCTACGCTAGTCAGAATTGACAGTTCTGAACAGTGGAAATCTGTTCCAAAGGACATACTGGCTACCTGTCTATCCACTGACACACATCTTTTTTATTTGGTGGACTTCTGGCAATTCACTGGCTGCTAGGGAAGGATGTTTTGACCAAAGGAATTGTATCTTTTCTATCAGTGTGCTTTTACACTGTTTTTTTCTTGTTCATTAATATCATAATTCATGTAATTGAGCTGTAACATAACTTTTTGTAGTTTTTATCTGCAACTAATTTTATTCTTGCTGTAGGCTACTCTGCATCCCAGTTTTGAGGCAGTACATCAAATCGGTACATAAATAAAGACACATACTTCAGTGAGTTTATTGTACTAACTCAAGGCAATGGCAAAGTATGCTCTATATACAAAATGCTATAAAATGGTATTGCTAATAGTAACAAATATTGTCACAGACAATAAAATAATTTTTTTTAAAAAAATATGATGGTATAAAACAATCAAATTAATTCTTTTGACTCTTTAAGACAATTTGTGGCAATGGGCTAACTCTCTCTTTGCAATCTCTTTTGCTGAGTCAAATCAACAGCCCATTCAATTCCAGCATTGCATTTCCACAGTGGCTGACCAGTTGCTTTTGAGAAACCCACCAGCAAGACAGTAACTGCATCCACCATCTTACACTCCTCAGCAACTGATATATTGCCTCGGATAATTGAAGTAATATTAGTCATCCTCACTAGTAGCCATCCTGACTTAGTGAACACAAATTTTATCCAAATCTGTCTCCCGTTTTGTTCTCTTTGGGGATGGTATGTGTTTCTTCCATTTGTTAAGATTTACATGACCTAGAAGCAATTATGTAAGCGGACTTTGTTTTGTTTTTACTTTCCTTCGAAACCTCCTTCTTTCTGAAAAGTGAACACCAGCAGGTCAGGATCAAGCTATAAAATCTAGTTAGTGCAATCCCTAATGCTGCCTCTCAGGCACTGAGCTCAAAGATCCTGTTGGTTTCCCTGAGTACATTAGTATTGACAAGGCAAGTCTCTCAAATGCATTTTTAATGACCTTTTCATATGGTGTAATATCTCTGAAAATCCACTGCATTTATTTTTGTCAGTTCATAATGGTTGCTGGCTTTACGTGCAAAAACTTAAAAGATGGGTTTTCCTTCCTCCTATTAGGGCATTTTTAAAGGGCCTCAAACCATTATGCTGTGAATATTAATCGCCCAGCCGGCTGGAAGAATAATCTGGCTCTGTTGCATATTGGGCAAAGACTGGAGTGTGGCTAATCGAAAAGTAGCTTTACAGATCAGGAGCCAAGCCAAAACTGCAGGCACCTCCCTCCCACAATGGATGGTTTATCAGTCGGTGTTGACCTTTCATGTCACTGTTTCATGTTAGAACCGAGATTGTGCAGGCTGCTGAAATGTTTAGCCTAAAGTTATCAAACCATCTGCCTTGAACCTCATGTCACTATTTGATATGTCCAAAATGTCAAGATGGTAGCAGTGTTCATCTTCTCCTTCCACTAGACAATCTTGCTACGTGTTGATATAGGCCATTTCCGCACTAGCCTGTTATAGTGTTACTATTCCACTTTAGGAATAGCTTAGGAAATACAACTAACCAAAAGAACTGTGGGGTGGGTTCTTCACTCTGCTACAATTTTATCGTCTTTGTACAACATATTTACTTCCCCAATGGGACAGGGCTTTCCTGGTGGCTGCTCCTAGGCTGTGGAATACTTGTCCGTGGGAGGCTTGGCTGCCCCCCGTTGTCCTTTCACTGGCAAGTAAAGACCTTTTTGTTTAAACAGGAATTTGATGTGTAATTATTTGTGCAGGAGGATCTCTTTGGTGGGAAGAGAAAGCTGTACTTTTATCTCTACTGTAACACTTTTAAGTGAATTTATACTTTTTAAATTAATGCTGTACTAATATGATAGGTTGTTTAATTGTGCTTTAACTATTTGGTCACTGAGTTTTTAGCTCTATCTAGTCTTAATTTTTTGTTTGATTATATATTTATTCATTATATTTTATATGCTGCCTTTCTCCCTGAGTGGGACCCAAGGTGGCTTCTAGAAAAGTAAAAAATAAATAACTGAAGTTATGATATAATTTAAAACAATTAAAGCAACCATATAAAAACAATTTAAAATCATTATGAAAACATACGAAAGGTTTTTTTAAAAAAATAAAACACCCCAAGAAAGTAAAAGCTCACACATTAAAAGTGTGCTTGAATAGGAATGTTTTTGCCTGCCAGTGAAAGCTAAGCAGTGAAGGGGGTTAGCCCAGCCTCCCATGGAAGGGAGTTCTTAACTTCATTGTAAACTGCCTTGGGTCCCATGTTAGGAAGAAGATGGGATATAAATTAATTAGTTAAATATATTAAAATAAATAGGTAAATAAGCTATCCCTGTGTAACAGAACAGGGCTGTATTTTCTGCATACAGACATCATGACCTGCCTTCTTTATTGGGGTGGGCATTTCCCCAAAGTGAAAAGTCAGCACATGGGACGGAAAAGAGCAGCACAACCCTAGGGTGTCATTTTTGGCCCCTATGCTGTTTAACATTTACATGAAACTGTTGGGAGAGGTCATCCAGAGTTATGGGGTTCACTGTCACCAATATGCTGATGATAATCAACTTTAGCACTTCTTTCCATCCAGTTCCAAGGAAGTTGTCTTGGTATGGAACCAATGTCTGTTGTGAGTAATAGACTGAATGAGGGCAAACAAATTGAATCTCAATCCAGACAAGATCAGGGAATAGGGACTCTGCCTGTGTTGGAAGGGGGTACATTCACCCTGAAATCTTATGCTTGCAGCTTGGGTGTTTCCTGGACTCAAGTGTGAGTCTGGATGCCCACGTTTCAGCAGTGATTAGGAGTGTGTTTGCACAGTTAAAATTAGTATGCCAGCTGTGCCTGTTCCTTGAGATACCAGATCTGGCTATGGTGACACAAGACTTGATTACATTTTGTTTAGCCTACTGCAATACACTGTATGTGGGGCTACCTTTGGAAAGTGTTCAGAAACTTCAGCAGGTCCAAAATACTGAGGTTAGAATGCTAGCTAGAGCCAATTACAGGGAGCACATAACTCCCTTATTATAACAGCTTCACTGGCTACCAGTTTGTTTCTGGGCACAATTCAAAGTGTTGGTCGTGACATATAAAGCCCTACATGGCTTAGGTCCTGATCATCTGAAAGACTGTATCTCCCTATATGAATCTTAAGATCTGCAAAGGGAAGCTTTCTTTCTGTCCCACCACCATCACAGGCTTGCTTGGTGAGTGACTTTTCTGCTCCCACCCTCTGGAATTCCATGGGAGGCTAAGCTGGCCTCTTGTCTGCTTTCCTTTTGCCAGTAGGCAAAGATCTTTTTTAAAAAAGCAGATTTTTAATATGCAGTTGCTCACAGGAAGGCTTCTCATTGGTATGTGTGCTTTATTTTTTAACTTCTGTATGCTTTTAAAATAATTTTACACTTTTTTAATGTAATGATCTTAATTTCTTTTAATATTTTATTGTCAGGTTTAAATTGATTCCTTTTGTGAGCTGCTTTGGGTCCCACTGAGGGAGAAAGGCGGCATAAAATTAAATAAATAAGTAAATATTTGCCATCTTCCACGGTGTAGTTCTCAACCTTACTCCTTTTATTTAGACCAATAAAAAACCCCATCACATGCCACCTCCAAATGTTTCTTTCTGTATTTTCTTTCACTGTCGCTTTATGTTTTCATTAGGAAGGGGCCAAGAGGAAGTTGTTGTTGATGATGATGATGATGATGATGATGATGTGTGCTTTCAAGTCACTGATTTATGACAACCCTAAGGTGAACCTATCACAGGAATTCTTATACAGGTGCAAGACTCAGACTCCAAGACTCAGAAGGTATTCTCAGGGTGCCTATGAAATAATATCCCGCTAGATGAAAATGCCAAAGCCAGTTGTTCTTTATAGCCCTGCTGATAGGAAGCAAGTCTCTTATGGGACAGGGGTGTCCAAATAAGATTTTCCACACTATTTCATAGTGATCCAGTTAAGAACAGGAATTGGGCTTCATCATAGGGTCAACAGGTAACTTTCTTTGATATGGAATGCCTGCTGTTCTTGCCACTGAAGTGTGTCAGAGGTAGCATCATGAATATTAACACTGATTTACCATTCTGTCTTTGTCACAAAGTTGGTATTTCCAAAAGGAGAAGGAGAGAACCCATCTGGAGCAAAAGTTGTTAGAAATCTTGTAAAGCCCTGTCAGTATTAATAATTTTCCAATGGCTTCTTAACTGTAGGAGAAATCTTCCCAGTAAAAAGAAAAGCTTTGCTTCCAGATATTTCCTGTCTTATATCCTGCCTCTTCATAAACAATAGGCAGCTGAAAGCATCTAATATGGTTTAAAGCACTGCTACCAAGTGGTGGTTCCTGGATTGGTGTTGGATCCTAAACCACTTCCCCCTGAGCCCAGCTGTACCACTATTGGATACAATTGGGAAACAATGGTACCAGATGGGCAGAGACACAGTGCCAGTCTCTGGCATATGGGTAAAACATTGCTTGTCCCTCCCATCAGGTAGCATGAGAAGCACTGGCTTAAAGCATCTCAAACTTTTCCTGATTTTTTAAAAAAAATCTAAATCAGTGCAGATATGCCTCAGTTAACAAAGCGGATGTCTTCCTAGGAATTATTTCTTTAAAAGAAAATTTGGTACCAGAAGCAGAAATAACATGGAAAGAATAGGGAAAGTTTCCAACACCACAAAAAAGAAGAGCAGTTCAACATGTACCAGCAAAATGTTTAATCACAAACTAATAATATGCATATGTGAAATGAAACAGCCACCTCAGGTAAGCTTTGCATAAGTAACTGCTGGACACTCTAGAGACCACTTGAAAATTTCTTCCAAAATGCATTCAGGTACGACTTTTTTTTCCACCAGCCTCCGCTTTTGGGATGTAATTTTCATTTTGTGGCCAAAGTATGCTTTTTTTTTCTTTAAACATGTGAAGAGTAGCTGGTGAGGCAGGATTATCTGTTCTTCCCTTTTCTCTCTGTATTGCTGCTCATGCATACTCAGAAGGGATTCTGGAGGCAGTTGCTGTTTACCTTGGCTGTTGCAGTCAGGCACACTCTACTAAAGGAGGATTGCTTGCAGTAGAACCCAACTCATTCTCAACTCAAGTTTTATTGCATTGTTTACTACAGACATACTGCTCCAGCCTAGCACAGAAAATCTGTGTTTGTCTGGCCCTTTTTTGCCATATCCCACTGTTGATGCTGCTAAAAAAATTCAAGCTAGACAGAGGGTAAGGAGATAAGGAGAGTAAGGAGAAAAGTGGGAAGATGGATGGGTGTGGAAAGACTCTGTAAAAAGGAGCTTGTTGGAAGCTTTGTTGACAGGGATATGCCTATGCTTATCAGAAATAATCAGCTGCCAATTTTAGCCAAATTGTCTTCCTGAAGTGATGGATTTTTTTTTTTTTTTTTTTAGCTTTTCATGAAGGCCTAAAAGAGGAGAGTGTTCAAACAAATGTCCTCCAGGTCCCTCTGTAGACCTTCAGCCATAGCAAAATCCCTACTTGCTAGGAGGTGACTGTATCCCTTTGATTCCTGGTGGTGTTATCCCTATCCCTATTCTTTTAATGTTATTTCTGCTTCTGGTACCAAATTTTCTTTTAAAGAAATAATGCCTAGGAATCAAATGGCATGACGTTTTTCTGCTTAAGATGATTAAATGTCATTGTCAGAGGGCACCAGTATTTCCTTTGATGCTGTGTATCCTTAGATGTTTGGGTGATGGGAGTGGGGAGTTGGTCCAGAATCAAAGTCGTTCCAAGAGACAGGTACAGGCTCGAGTGTGAGAATGGTATGTGCACAGGAAAGAACTGGAAGAAGTAAGGTATTCAAAAAAGTGAAACGGTCTGTTCGTCTCCAGTTCTGGTAAGGACACCGTCCATGTACTGAACTAATTTTTAGTACAAGCTTTCTGGAACTATGCATTGAAGACGGCTTATTGAGTTAGTATAAGACTAGGCATTACAGTCATACTTTACAGAAGACAGCCCTGTTTTAGAAGGCCTGTCGAGTCCAAGTCTGGTTAAAACTGTACCCACAAGAAAGCTGGAGCACTGAGGTTGCCCATCAAAACTTAGCACCGGAAAAACATGATCAGATTCCCTGGTCATAGTCTTCCCCTCTGTAGTGATTTCACTGTATTTCTATTTAAAATGTATAATAGATTGTGGAGATTTGTGTAACAGTTGCCCCCCTTCTTTTTCTCATTATAACCAAGTTGCCACTCCCACCACTGGTAGAGCAATGATCCCTTAAGGAGAAAGGCCTGAGGTTTATCTGTTCTCCGTTATCTTGGTTAACTTCAGGAAGACCAAGAAACAATTGGAAAGTTTTGCCTAGAATGGATGAGATGCCTGTGGCCTAATTTTCTTTCTGGATTTATGAGTTAATTGCCGAATTTTCTAAACAATACCAGTTCGCTGGACTGTATTTTTAAAAGACAATGGCTGAGATAGCATCTCATGGCCCAGCCCCCTGACTTACTGAGCAGCAGCTGCTGTGATTGGTGCGAATCTGTTCTCCTGTTGATCAAGGTGCAGCAGACTGAGGTCGTTTCCGCACTACACTGTTATAGTGCTATTATTCCACTTTCACCATCCTGTGGAATTCTGGGGTTTGCAGTTTACTGAGGCCAAAGAGCAATCTGGTTGAGAAGTCTAAAGGCCCCTCCCTAAACTGCAAAACCCAGGACTCCATAGGATGTTGAAAGTGGAATAATACAGTGTAAAACTAGAACAGTGTAGTGAGGAAATGGCCTGACATTTCCACTCATCTTGTGAGTGATCTCTGCTATGTCATGGATCCTGCTTCTGACTATTGCAGTGGAGATTGCTCACAGAAAGACTGTGGAAATGTCAGTCTACTGCACCCCGATCAAACAGAAAAACAGAACTTCATTGCTTACAGTGGCTGCCGCCTGATAAGTCAGAAATGGAGAACTTTCATGGTCTCCGTGTATACCCTACACTATTGAATACATAAGGATTGTGAATACAAATCAGTTACGAATGTGTAACTCTAGGGTATGCATTTGTAATTGTGATTATGAATTCCAGCCACGAATTGCCTTTAGTCAGATAAAAGCCTTTTAAAAAAACATAGTACCAGATGGCTGACAAATTTGTGGATATTATAAGGCTTTCATAATAGCAGCTATCTGGACCAAAAACCTAATATTTCAAGCCACCATTGCTATTAAAAACATTGTCTACCATCTTGTGTTATTGTTGACCTACTGATACATAAATAAGTGGGAGGCAGTAATGTTTTGACAATAATTTCACTAAAGACATCCCACTTTTGCTTTAAATCACAGGCTAAGTAAACAAACCTGAAAAACAAAGCAGGATGATAAAATGAAGCTTGCATAAGACGACAAGCTAGAGCAAGGTCTCCTAGTTATGTCAGTCACTTTGACACACATGCCAGTGACTCAATTATGTAGGAAGTATGGTCAAGAGAGAATTTCAGCTTCCTACCAGCATTTAAATTATGAAGAAGGGTTTGCAAACCACTTACGGGGTACATGTAGAGAGAGGAAGGGTGGAATCTGCTGATTTTCCTTCCTACCCACCTTATTATTTAAGTACACTAAAGGCTATATAATGAGGAGTCTGGATTAACATAAGCAGCTCAATGTGCATTATTGAAACATTGAAATCACTGGTTCTTCTTCCTCTGGCTTGCCAGCTAGTATTGAATGTAAAATTGCTAACAGTTTTCCAGCAGATGCATTGCACCTTTTACAGCTAGGTAAAGTTTTTTTCCCCTCAGACTGGAAATGAAATAATAGGTTAATTATGTGACCAAGTTGTATGGCAGTAGTTGGGAATGTTTGATTCACCAGATGTTTTAGATTACAGTATTCAAAATCTCTTGCCATCAACCATGCGGGGTGGGGCTCATGGGAACACCAAAATATCTGTGAGTCGGTGTTTTGGATTCAGACTGCAAGAGACCAGGGTTCAAATTTCCGTTTGGATATGGAAACCCCCTGGGTGACCTTGGGTATGTCACACTCTCTTATTGTTACCCTGACTTCTAGGGGTCCCGTGGGGGACACCTTGATTCGCTCCAAGTTATAAAGGTTGGGGAAATTAGCGGAGCACTGGCATTAGCAAAATGAGGGGCAGGGTAACCCAACAGGATCTTTTACCCAACTTTACGGGGTCAGTCCAAGCCAAAAAGCTAAACAACTGTATCAAATAAATAAATTTTATTAAATGAATATATTATCATGCACCAATGCACTCTCTCACTCACACACACAAGGCCTATTGAGAAGGAAAAGAGATGAAAAATTGATCGGGGATATAGCAAAGGAATGTAGAGGCAGTGATACTGCACCTATCCTGAAGTCTTCAGTCCGGGAAGCGGCGAGAAGAACGGAGCTCAGCGAAGAGATGGCTGAGGTGTTACCCTGTGTACTGGGGGTCCCGGGAGGGACACCAAAATGTGCTCAACTAAAGGTGGGGAAAATCAGCTCAGAGCACTGCTTAGCATTACGAGAGGCAGGGTAACGTAGTGAGATCTTGAACCCTATGTCTACGGGGTCAGGTCGAGTCAAGGAGCACACAAAAGTTGAAACAATAAATGAAGTTTTATTAAAAACACAAGCAAAACAGTGTATGTGGCACACTCACACAAGATAACTAAAGAAAATAAAGGTTTGAGTGGTATAGAGGGATTTTTAGAGGGGTTGCTGGTTTGGGTGATACTTCACCTGTCCTGAAGCCCGGAAAAATAGAGAGCGAGGCTGGGGTGCGATGTAGCTCAGCACGTGGAGCTGAGGGGAGGCTCGCCAAGCAAAGCGGCAGCAAGGCGGTATGAAACTCGGGAGCGATCCGAGGAAGGTCTTGGAATCAAGGGTTTTTATAAGGAGAATGTGACTGCAGGCTATGCTGTACTTGGGGGAAAACAATAGATTTGGAGTTGGAGACAAAGCCTCCGAAAGGTCAGAATCTGAATGAATGAGTTATCGCAGAGGTTCTCAATAGAGTAGCCAGTATGCAAACACAGAGTACTTGAGTATTGTATAGTTTACCCATCAAGCTGCCAGCGTGGGGCAGAGGCTCTTTTGTAGGTTGCGTGCATACCTAATTCGAGTACTTGCCTGGAGGTCTCCTAAAGCAGCGAGTCAGCTATTTTCTGGCCTGCCTATGTTGCCTAGGAATATTACGGCGATTAACGGCCGAGCTTGTATGCGTGCTTGTCCGGGCGCCTCGCAAGCACGTGGAGGGGATTAGAGAAGTGAAGCCGAATTATGATATCAAGAGGATATCTTTTAATATCCTCAAGGCTCGGACTAGCCAGGGCAGTAACAGAGGGATCACTCAACCAACAGAGGGCCAGTCTGCTAGCGTGGCAGGGAGTTCTCCAAAGAGACCCTCAAAAACTATTACTACTTATAGGGCAGAATATACCTCGAGGGCAGGCCCTCTCCCGGGAAGAACAATGGCCAAAACAAAGGAAGGAATGCCATACAATGGCAAGTGGATTGCAGTATTGTTTCCAGTAGGGTTGCAGTCAAGTTTATGTAGATGGACCTTGCCTTATAGGACTTTTCCAGAGTCAAAGTTGCTCAACCTGGGGAAAACATGCTAATCCCTTCAAGTTGGCTACTCTTGGCTGAGGATCCTTTGTTTATGTGGATGTGTAGAGTCTGAGGTCTCCTTGGGCTATGTGACTGGGGATTTTTCTGGTCTTGACCTGATTTCGGTTGTTTGACTTCTTTCCCTACGTGCCCATCTGCCCAACCCCTCTGGCATGGTGGGCATATCTGATATCAAATTTATAATCCCCAGGTATGCCAGTGAGGTAACATTATCCTGAAAGGAAGGAAATGACAAGTCTCCCCTGAACAAATCTTGCCAAGAAAAAAAAAACCATGATAGGTTCGTTGTAGGGTCACCGTAAGTTGGAAACAACTTGAAGCCACGTGGCAGCAACAACAAAAACATTATCTTGTATAGTCTCGCACATTATATGATGCATATGATGGTAGGAGGGGAAACCCACTTCACAAAGTGGACCATGGGCTGAGAAACATACAAATTGGTCCTTGTATTTTCCCCTTTAAAATCTTGAGCACAATAGGAATAATCATAGGGTTGCTCTATCCTTGGTTTGGCTGGGTTTGATCCTGATTCTGAACCACCCAGTGTATGTTTGATGATATTCTGGCCTGGATTTCAAGCATTCATTTTTTTCAAAAAGCAAGCAAGTTGTGGAAGCCAAGATATGAGGCAATATATGAAGGCTCTATATGGTAAAATTGTTCTGCAAGTCCACATGGGAATTTCAAGTTTGAAGGAAGTGAGAATGAATGGTACAAGCAGCAGAGTGCAAGAAGGAAGCAAATAGCACACTGGACAGTCGCGTAGGGATGGGGGGGCAATGGGGGTGATTTGTCCCAGGTGGCAATGTTTTTGGGGCGTCGAGGCCCGTAGCCATACCCCGCGTGCCCTAGCCACGCCCCCGCATGCCCTGGCCATGCCCCCATGCACTGCAGCCACACAATCCACTGTAGCCCCGCCCCCTCCCACCCTCTTCCAGACACTCCAAGGGGGTGAGGTGAGGTGAGAGAGGGAGCAGGAAAGATGGGGAGTAAACAGTGGGACAAGGCAAAGGAGGCAAGACAACAGCAGCAGAGGTTCCCCACAAGTAGAGGAACAGGTCAATTCATTACTCCCCTGCTCTGCTTGCTCAGAAACAAGATAAAGTTTATTAGGCTAGATGCTTGTTGTGAAACTTCATATTTTTGAAAGTGGATCCAAACAATGATGAAAGAAAAGATAATACATTTTTTGATGGATTAGCTCTACAACTAATTGCTTGAAGTGTACGCTATGGGCTTTTGATTTCTTGACTCACAGATATGTCTTACTAAGTTAAAAGTGCGTAAGAGAGGAATATCATGTACCTCTATGGTATAAAGTCCATCAGGGAAACAAAACAACAGCTTCAAGTTTAAAGATGTAGAAAGGATTTATGTTGAGGAGAGAAACAAGGACAACGCTAAGGAGGAAAACACATCCGTCACACTGGATTGGCACTAAATTTGAATTTTCTTTTTCTTACACCAAGGAATACCTTTCAAAGTTTTCAAGGAGGTTGTGGTGTTAGTCTTTTGCAGCAAAAACAACTGGATCTAGTATCTACCCTTATCTACCCAAGAGTATCTGGAGTCAGTGCACACTTTTGCAGTCTGAAATCCAATTCATTAGATGCATGGAGAATTGTCTCAGGCCATTTCCATTATAGTGCTATTATTCCATTTTCAATCTTCTGTTTTAGTGCTATTGTTACACTTTCAGTCTCCTGTGGAATTATGAGGTTTATTGTTTACTGAGGCCAAAGAGCTCCCTGGCTGAGAATTCTAAATGCCCCTCCCTACACTGCAAACTCCAGGATTCCATAGGATGCTGAAAGTGGAATAATAGCACTATAACAGAGTAGTGCGGAAATGGCCATAGTAGGGAAAATGTAACAGTTAATGAACTGGATTTGCACAATTAGAATGCAAATTAAAGAATTTTGCACAATTATAATACTTTGCTTAATATACAAATTGGATGAGCAGATTTGAAGAAACAGAATATGGCAACCCTAACTGATCATGAATCTTGCATGCTGGTCATTTCTTGAAAGGATTTTCTTAAACAGTCTTCAGCCCAAGTGTGTATTTTTCTAATTTCCTATGTTTTTTTGACTCCTATTAGCCCCTTGTGATTTATTATACCCATTTATTATAAAACTACCATACCCATTTTCCAGTGTGCCATTTGTAACACAGTATTTTACTTTAAAAAGTCCATTTTCACATTACCGTATTCTCCCCACCCCCAAGTTCTTGGATCTTATTCTACTTTTTCATTATGTCAAAAAGAAACAAGTGGATTAATACAATGTGGGTTTATTATAGCTAAATATTTCTTTTTGTGGGAGAACAAAAGTGCCATTTAAGCAGGATTCTGACTGGCTTGGGTCCAGCAGTTATAAAGCACTTTAAAATGGACACTAATAGAGAAGTACCATTATTGTTGACTTCAGAATGCCAGCAGGAATGTGAGACACTGAGGCTTAGCAAGACAAACTGAGGCCTTAGACACTCTTTTAGAAGTTGCTTTGTAGCAGGATAACATTCCACTCAATATTCTATAGGCAAGGAAGGAGCTTTTATTGAACTGACTCCTTATAAAATTCATTTATATTTTATTTATGACAGCCCAGGAAGTGTATTAGTTAGGAAAAATACACAGATTCCTCTATCAAACCAGAATTTTGTTGGCCTTACTCCAGGATTTTGATTTCATTAGCCAACCCATTCACCAAATGACAACCTCATTCCAGAAACAGCTGCCAGAATCCTGTATGACCTGTTATGTGCTACAGATGGCATTTCCCAGTTCTCTGATTACCAATGTCTCAGAAATACTTTGAAGTGCTGCCAGATAGTGAAAGTAGATTTGAGGTGGGGGAGTCATTGTCAGTTGTAACTACCATGATGGAAGTGTGTTCTTGTAGTCACAATGACAATATAGAACCTGAAACATTTACTTAAAATTTCTTTATTGAAATTCATTGTAAAAACACAATAAACAGGAGCAATAATTCAGAATATGTATAACAAATAAATAATCAAAATGGGGGAGGGAAGCAAAAAACAACATTTCATAGAATATTCTAAGTTTTTTTTTAAAAAAAAAACAGGCAATCAATTTATTAAACAGGAAGAGCCCCAGATAGATTTTTAGCAGATCAAAAGTTTTCAAAAATTGATTGATCCAGAATTTCACATATTCTTGGGGGTGGGGGAGGTTCCTCATTATTTTGTTTCATAAACTGTATGCATAATAAAAAGGTGGAAAACAGATGTTAATTTGCCTCTGTTTTACTTGACCATCAGAAGCTTTTATCTAGTGAGGTTTTCCACATGGATCACATTCTGTTCATCCATACTTGAAGAAAGACCTTCAGCAGACATTTCCACCGCTCAGCAACCTCCATTTTTGCTGCAGTGATGAGAAGAAATACAGTCTTCCCTCCACATTTGCGGACTTGACCTTCACAAATTTGATTATTCGTAAGGCACATGCTTGCCCCCCCGCATTCTCGTCCTCCTATTCCCTTGCATTCCTCACCCAAGGCTTGTGTCTAAAATGGACACTTTTTCCTTTTGGGTGAGCAAAGCCCTACCACCATGGCTGGAAGTGTGTCCTCTCTGCCACGTGACTGCACATTCTGCTGTATAATGGCCACTGATTGGTCAGGTACTGTCCTTGCTCCTATCCCTCTCCTCTGGGAGGAATCTCCTTTCTCAAGATGGTAACCAGAAGTAGCTAGAACTCCAGAACTCAGCAGTCTGCTCTGCTCTGTCTGAGGGAAAAGTACCAGTAAGCTCTTTACCATGTCTTTTTTCTTCCCACTGGGAGCATTGGGGCCAGAGGCAAGGGAATGGGAAAGAGGAGCTCTGGAGGGGAGGGAGGGGATCACGGGGAGGGGGAGTTATTTGTGGTTTTTCCACTTTTGTGAGGGTTCTGCACCCTGAACCCTCAGGAATGTGGAGTGACCACTGTAGTAGAAATTTCTGTAGGAGAGATGGATTTGGATCCTTAAATATTCAAAGGAGCAGATGAACATCAGAGGTTTTTGGTTTACAATATTAGTCTAACTTTATCACAGTATAACCACAATTGCAGTAACAAACCTTTACCTTCACATCCCCTCCAACATGTTGGGAGTTCAGAGCTCACCACTCCAGACAGTTTAATAGGTGGTCAGTTCTCATTTATTATCTGTTAAAATCTATTAAAACCAGGACTTACTTATCACATATAAAACTATGTGTAAACGATTTCATACTAAATTAGACTTGCCTTAGTTTAATAAGAACTATTTCATACCAGTGATGTAGACTTGAGTCAATTGACTCGGACGCAAGTCAGACTTAAGTCACTTCAGTGACTCGACTCAGCAATAAATGACGCACTGACTCGACTCAAGACTTGTAAATTTTTAGTGACCAACTTGCTGCCCTTGGTTCAGTCACATAACAGATTCATCTAGAAACCTTACAACTTAAAACAACGTTTCCATCTCTTTTTGCCTACTGGTCACATGGCAATCTGTCTCAAGCCCAAAGTGTGGGTGCGTTTCACAGAGGAGAAAAGCAATGGGCAATGGGCTGGAGGCAGTCTTGAGGTCTGCTCAGCAGTCTGTCCTCGCTGCATATTGGAAGAACCTTTAAGAAGAGCAGAAAGCAAGCCTCACCCCCAGAGTGCAGGATGTGTTTCTCTGGGGGAAAAGAAGTGTGTTAGGTAACAGGCTTGAGGAGGACGGATTCTTCTAAAGCTTTTGAAGCTTCAATAATGGGGAGTAAGAAGGATCCTATTCCCCACTTCGGAAGCTGCAAATGGCAAAATTACAAATGTGGAGAGCCTACTCTACGTGAATTGTTAAAACTGACTTTATGCGACTCTGTCCATAAATTCTGGAATATAGGTTGGATATAAAGTTGGTCCCCAGACTTGAGACTTGACTTGAGGCTTGAAGGTAGAGACTTGAGACTTGACTTGAGACGTGGAGTAAAAGACTTAAATACATCACTGTTCCATATACACAAAGTACTTCACGCCCTCCAACTTTCTCAGTCTGGCAGGGACAGCCATGGTTAATCCTCTACAATCCCACTTTCTCAGCTGCTTTTAAAATGTCTGAGTCTCTCTCTCCTTCTCCCACTTTCTCCCTTCATTCTCAACTCACTTCAGTTGCTGAAAACTGAATCCAAAGTGCAAAAGTTGCTTGCATTCAATAAACTCAACAGGATGGGGGGGGGGAGGGGGCTGACTCATTGCCATTCCCAGTAGGCTCGAGCGAAAGCAAACTGCTGCACTTTCTCCTAGCAGTGTGACTCCACACTGCTTCTTGAAGTAAGCAAGAAGAATGAATGCACCTTGTAAGAAAGTAAGAAAAGAGAAGGGCTCTGCCAATTAAAAGAGGCTTGTACTGGTAGGGGGAGCTTTTGAACTCAATCCCCAGCTCAATTATCAAAGCCAGAATTTAAATGCCAAAACGAATCCAATCCCCTTTTGAAAAAAAAAAATGCAACAAACAGTACCTCAGTGGGGATCCAAGAAGCTTCAAGGAGGTGATTTGATCCAGAAAAATAGCACACAGAGTTCAGTGCACCTTATCCCAGTGTCACTATTCCACTCAAACATGGAGTTTACTCATCCAATTGTGACTACTTTAAAGTTAAAACAAAACCTTTGGAGATTTCCACCACAGATTGCCTACGTCTTGTCTGTTTTGGCCCTAGGCCTAGCTAATCCTACCAGTGGAGGAAGTTCAGTTAAGTGATCCATGACATGCCCTGCTGTCATGGGAACAAAGGCAGGCAGGGTTTCCCCTCTCAAACTCTTGATCATGCATCAGGAGGAAATCGGTTTTAAATTCAAAAGGAAGAAAATGCTTCCAACAGATATAGACACACACACACACACACACACACACACAAGCAGGAAAAATTCAAGATTCCTTAGGCAAATGTTTTTTGGCATTCCCTGAAAAAGAAAGTATTACTGGGCAGAGTTCCAATATTTACATGGTTCAAATAATCCTTATTCTCAAGGTGATTCAGAAGGTTTCAGGATTTGGAGTAGGTGCATTGTGTTCTGGCCATAATATTCCCAGAAACATGCTGGAATTAAAATCAGGAAACGTATAATATTGTTATCTGTTCCAGCTATAGAATATTGGTTGAATTCCTTAGTCCTTCAGTAGAATATTATGTTGCCCGCTACTTTTGAGTCCTGCAATGGTAAAAAGGGAGAAATGTAAATAAATAAAACACAAGCAGAAATAATAGTCCATATGGAGTAAAGATGACCTCTCCCCACTTTAGAGATTATGTCAATGGGAATTCAACATGGAGGCTGCAGTGCCAATCTTGTTAGTGGTATGGCAGATCAGGCTTGTAATTCTTGGACTGCTGTACTCAAGTGATGACAGATGTAGGATTTTAGGAGCACTCATAAACATTTAAGTTACAAAATTGCTGTTGATAGCAGTTAGGAATAGCAGTTACATGTCTATACCGCTTATCACTGCAAAGCACTCCCTAAGCAGTTTACAATACGTTTAGCTAATTGCCCCCAACAAGCTGGGTACTCATTTTACCAACCTACGGAAAGCTGAGTCAACCTGGAGCCCTGTGGGATTGAACTCGCATCATTGTAGCTGCAGTACCGGCATTTAACCACTGCGCCACCAGGCTAGGATCCTGGTGGGTAGGATTCTTGTGTTATGGTGTTGCCCTTTCCTTTATAATGTGTCGAACCAATTGCTGTGTGCCTCCTAGTCATTTCTGACTTAGGGCAACCTAAGGCAAACATATCATGGGGTTTTCTTGGCAAGATTTGTTCAGAGGGGGGTTTGCCTTTGCCTTCCTCTGAGGTTGAGAGAGTGTGATGGTCCCAAGGTCACCCAAGCAAGGATTCAAATCTTGGTCTCCAGAATTCTGATCTAAAGTTCAAACCACTACACCATGCATTTATGGCAACCCTACAGCAAACCTATCACTTGGTTTTCTGGGGGCGAGAGTGTGTGATGTGCCCAAGGTCAGCCAGTGGGTTTCCAATAGCCAAGCAGGGAACTGAACTCTAGGCTCCAATGCTGAAACCACTACCCCACACTGGCTCTCCAAACCAATTACCCATCTATTAATATTGTCATGTTGCACATTTTCCCACCCACCACCCCACATTGTTCGGCATGGCTGGTGGGGACAGGGAAGCAAAGCAGTGTAAATTGAGATAACAGTTATTATCTGATCATTTACCCCAGTGCTTCTTAAGCTGTCTGTTGTGGGGGACCAGCAAGAGTTTTCCCCCAATGTGCTAGGGACCAGCAGCATATTTGTGCTCACTGACTTCTACTGTTTCTTTCTTCCCTGGAAACTTACCATGGACCAGCAGTCAATAGATCATAGACCAGCACTGGTCCAAGGACCACCACTTTGAGAAGCACTACTTTATATGACCAAATCCTCAATAATTTTGGTGGCAATCCTGTGATTCATTTTGCCTTAATAATGGAGGACTTTGGAGGAAAATATAAGCTCTCCTTTAATGTATGCCATATATTTTGTCATTCAGCCTCTCCTAGGAACGTATGAAAAAACTAAAGATTTTGAGCAAATAATTATGACTTTCCATGCACATGGTTGGTAAGTCTGGCCGGGGAAAGCTTACTCCATCAATCATATCATGCTCCCCTTTGCTATCAGGTCATCATATTTCCATAACCATTAATCACATTGCCCAGTAAATTCTTGTGCAATTATTTAAACTGCTTTCTTATCAGCAACCCATTCTGCATACTGCCACCTTGACTGCACATTTACCCATGTGCCTTTGATCTAGAGGCTGTTCAATCAGATCAACGGCACGGATCCAGAGAGGGAAGGTGCGTCGGGGCTTCAAATAGGAACAAGGCATTACTTTTATGTGAAACCTCTCATTTCAGAATAAGCCTTTCAACTTCGGAGTTGAAAGTTAGAGGAATTGGTGATAAAGGGCTTAACCAACAGCAAATATGCAACCCTGTACATATGCAGTGTGTTTGAAATTAGAGAAAAACAGGGAAACAGGAGATGAAAAATAACAGCTGGGGAAGGAGACAGAGCCAGCTTAGCGTAATTCATTGCTGCCAAGTTGCAATGCCTGTGAGGGGTGTTTTATGTAAATTATGTAATTAGCTAATTTGCATGTTTGGAAATTATTTGCATATACATAACCTATTTAAAAATCACCACTGAGTTCTTAGCATCAGAAAACATCAGCACGGTGATGAATAAAATCCTCTGTTGTTGTTGTTTTGCAGGTTGCAATGCCCAGAGAAATTTACACTTATTGCAGCTGCCTGTTTCCCAAATAAGATGTGTCCCCAAAAGGCCCAGAACTGTTTTTTAGCTTTGAAAAAAATATTGGCACCAAATTTTAATTACATGTGTGCTAACAGAGATTGTAAATATCTGGGTTAAGAAGCTTTCACATCAGCCTCATGTTCTATTTATTTCAGTTAAATGCCTGTGCCTGAATGAAGCTGGAAAATGACAGCCATGATTTTACCCACCACCCATCACCTCTGATGCTATCAGTATTTTTTTAAAAAAAGCTATGTATATGCAAATAATTTCCAAACATACAAATTAGCTAATTAGATAATTTACATTAAACACTTTTCACAGGCCCTGCAACTTGGCAGCTATGAATTGAGCCAACGTGGCTCTGTTTGTTTCCCTAGCTGTTATTTTTTTGTCTCCTGTTTTATGCTTGGAAGGGAAGAAAAATTCACGCTTCATGAATTTTTGAAAACTCCATTTTCCATCCACCTCACCAAAACTCATATAATCTTATCTCCTTCCCTCCCTGCTTTTAAAAACTGACATTGTAATTCTTCAATCCTGAGGAAAAAACAAAAAGCAAGAAATAGTCTTGTGACAACCTCTGGAGGGCCACAGATTTCCCAACGCTCATCTAGCTGCTACAGATTATTTATCTATGTTTTGGTAATTTCCAGATTGTCCGAACACAATGTATATACATGAGAATCTCAGTTTGTATCAGGGTTGTACTCCGAGGGCTTTTCCGCACTATACGGTTATAGTGCTATTATTCCACTTTCAATACCCTGTGGAATTCTGGAGTGTGTAGTTTCCTGAGGCCAAAGAGCTCTCTGGCTGAGAATTCTAAAGTGTCCTCCCTAAACTACAAACCCCAAGATTCCACAGAATGTTGAGTGTTTAAGGAGATAAAACAGATAACAGAAATCGACTTACCAATATGTCCGGGTATAGCATTATTATCTATGTTTGATAAGGTTAATTGTACCCAGGCAATGAAGGGTTCGATTACAAATTTATTAACTGCAGCAAGGTTAATTATATCAAGAAAATGGAAAACTCAAGGAGAATTTCAAATAAAGGATTGGTATAAAGAAGTGTGGAAAACTGTGATTAATGATAAGTTAACATGTGGAATTAAGGTTAAAAAAGGAATAATGAAAGGGAATGGTTTTGAAGTAATACGGAAGATATTTGTAGAAAAAGTTTTAATAAAAGAGAAATGTGTCATACCTCCACAGGAAGAACTACAATTTTGGAAAGTGGAATAATCTGAAATATAATTGGCTCCGGGGATGGGTTCACGTATAGGGTTAGTAAAGATTCGTTTAGTAATAAGAATATATTTAGTAATAGTAAGAGGTTAAACTTACTTGAAAAAGGATAGAAATAAGAATGAAATTATTAATCGTATATTTTCCTAAATATTAATTATGAGAATAAATAATAATAATAATAATAATGAGTATCATGTGAATAAGATTTAGATATATGTTAAAAATTATATACAAGCAGTATGATTGATAAGTATGTTATGTTAATAGATTAGGAGAAAAATAACAATGTAAACATTTTTCTGTTACAATTTCTCTTTTTTCACTTTTATGTTTATCACCTTATGTTTTTCTTCTTTTGTTCCTTTTCCCCCCCTTTTATTAAAAAAAAGATGTTGAAAGTGGAATAACAGCACTAACAATGGCCATTTCCGCACTAGCCTGTTATAGCGCTCTGATTCCACTTTCAACCTCCTATGGAACCCTGGGGTTTGCAGTTTCGGGAGGGGCCAAATGGCCCCTCCCGAAACTGCAAACCCCAGGGTTCCATAGGAGGTTGAAAGTGGAATCAGAGCGCTATAACAGGCTAGTGCGGAAATGGCCAATGTAGTGCCGAAAGGCCCGTAGACTTGTGATGTAAATGGAGACTGACATAAATGAGAGGAGCCAGTTCCACAGGGAGCCACTGACGATGAGGGGAATGAGTTCTGACGGAGCTGAAGCGGACACAAAGTTAGCTGTTTTTTTTTTTAAATAGGTTTAATGCATAAAACCTCAGAACTTACATTTTCTAGGCTAGAGACCTCCCTTCCAGATGATAAAACTCCATTTCCTCCCCTCACCCAAGCAAGGAGAGGAAATCTCTTCCAGCATCATCAACATTCTTCATTCCCCTCATGCTCTTCTTCTAAACAGAAAAATGAAACCTCTCGCTCTGATCATAGAATCATAGGATTGTGGAGTTTGAAGAGACCACGAGGGCCGTTAAGGCCAACCCCATTCTGCCGTGCAGGAATATACCATCAAAGCGTTCCTGACAGATGGCTACCCGTTTAAAAACCTTCAAGGAAAGATACTCCGTCACACTCTGAGGCAGCGTATTCCACTATTGAACTGCTCTTACCATCAGGAAGTTATTCCTAATGTTTAGATGAAATCTCTTTGCTGAAGTTTGAGGCCATCGCTCTGTGTCCTAGTCTTTGGAGCAACAGAAAACAGGCTTGCCCCATCTTTCATATGACATCCCTTCAAATATTTAAAAATAGCTATCACATGACCTCTTCTCCAGGCTAAACTACCCAACTCCCTAAGCTGTTCCTTGTGGGCCATGGTTGCCAGGCCTTCTACTATTTTGATTTCCCTGCTCTGGACATGTTCCAGCTTGTCAGTATCCTTCACTGTGGTGCCCAGAACTGAACACAGGATTCCGGGTGTGGGCTGACCAAAGCAGAATAGAGTAGTATTAACACTTCCCTTGACCTAGATACTATACTCCTGTTGATGCAGCCCAGAATTACATTGGCTTTTTTAGCTGCTGCATCACATCACTGCCTCATGTTCAGCTTGTCGTCTACTAAGACTCCTAGCCCCTTTTTTGCATGTACTGTGGTCAAGCCACCATAATGATGGCAAGATTCAAGTTTCTTCCTCTCCGTCACATTGCCCTCTTCTAAGCAGACAAAGGAAGCCACTTCCTTCCAGCAAACTGCAACTGCTTTCCCACCCTCACCACTCTCCCAACTAGAAAGCCAGCATTTCTTGGTGTTCACATACTACAATCAGCTCCACTCTCTTCCCACACCTCTGCACCTCCTCACTCTCCCACTTTGTTTAAATGCGCAGATACTCTGGCAGAGCTATGCATTGTGAGTAAGACATTTATTTTATTTATTTATGGAGAAACATTGTAAATTTGAAATGTTCAAAACTGGCAAGATAGAAATATCAACTTGCCTATACTGTTTCTACTGAGTGTCTGGAAAGTTAAACAGGCCAGATTAATAACAAGCCAGTCAAAGTGAACTTACTGCACTAGACGGGGGCAGGCAACTCAGGTGGCTCCAGGGGACAATTTTCTGCTCTGGGACCCTCTGGGATTTGCACAGGCTGCCAAAAAAAAAAAAAAAAAAGGAACAGAAGCAAACAAAGTAAAACAAAAGCAAAAACAAAACAAAAAATTAAAAGTCCATCTCTGGTTTGGGAGAGAGTGATTTTCTTAAATGTTAAATAGAGCAGGGATGAGCCAGTGTAGTGTAGTGGTATTAATGTTCAACTAAGACTTTGGGAGACCAGGGTTTGAATCCCCTGCTCAGTCATGGAAACATACTTGGTGACCTTGGGCAAGTCACACATTCTCAGCCTTATAGGAAGGCAAAGACAAAATGTCTCTGAATAAATTCTGCCAAGAAAATCCCATGATAGGTTTACTTTAGATTTGCATAAATTGGAAAGGACATGAAGGCACACGACAAAAACAAGTGCAAGGAGGTCCTGAAACCTATTCAAAAAATGAATTGCTCTTGAGGGAGGCAATTAACTTTAGAGGTGGTTGGAGAGACTGGAGGTCACGAAGGCTGCACAAAAAACAACTGGATGTGGGCAAAACTCACCTTCAGGATGACACTTCGGCCATTTCCAGACTGCGCTGTTATAGTGCTATTATTCCACTTTCAACATCCTGTGGAGTTCTGGGGTTTGTAGTTTACTGAGGCCCAAGAGCTCTCTGGCTGTGAATTCTAAATGCCCCTCCCTAAACTGCAAACCCCAGGAATCCATAGGATGTTGAAAGTAGAATAATAGCACTATAACAGTGTAGTTTGGAAATCGCCTTTGATTACCCCTGCACTGATCCTTCATGATCTGCAGCTCAGCTTGTTTGTGGGCCCATTTCAAAATGTCAGCTTTATTCAGAGCATCTAAAAAACTATCTCCTGTGCGACAGCTATGGCCAGTGCATCCTGGGTGGCAAATCCACTCTAAATTTTGCCACAGGGTGACAAACTTGAACAGGATCTTTGCTAGTACCTGACTGGGGTCTGGCACCAGGAAAACTCTCGTTCACCCCACAGCACCTGCAGGAGGAGTGGCAGTAAAATTCACAGTAGATTTACTACCCCCTCAGCAACACCCCTGCCCACCAGCCACCCATCCAGCAGCTCACCATCCATTGTGAAATCTCCATGGGTGGTGGGAGTGTATTTATTTATTTATTTATAAAAATATTGATAATCCTACCCTTTATTCAAAGCTGTCAGAGCAGGGTAAAATAAAAACATTCCAAACAGTTTAAAACAGTAAGAGTCATTTAAACAGACTAAAACACACACACACACAATTTGACACTTAAAACAGATAAAATAGTTAATAGTCAATTTAAAACTACACACATGGGCAGACTTAGATAAAATCAATTCGGCTCCAAAAGGAAGGCTGTGTTTTTACTTGATTCCTGAATGACAGCAGTGTTGGCACCAGTCAGGCCTCTAATAGGGAGGATATTCCACAACTGGGGCACAACAGCAGAGAAACATACCTTCCAACTATCCTCATTTGGCAAGGACAGTCCTGATTAATCCTCTGTCAACCCACTTTTACAGTGTTTAAAATGTCCTGGTTTGTCTTTTCCTCATGCTTTCCCCCTTTGTCTTCAATTTACTTCAACTGCTTCAAATGGGCACATCACCCAGACTGATTAAAAAGACCAGAAACTCCAATATTTTGTCCCCTTTCTTTCTAGATTTTATTCTGGCCACACACACTTGTTCCCAGAATATTTTCTGTCAGCACTTGGTATGAGACTTTTTATACCAGCTCCCCAGGTAGCTTTATTTTAACCCAGTATAAAATTGGAAAGAACAGGAACAAAATCTGAGACTTTTCAACTTATCTGGATGCACCCTGAGTTTAGGATGCAAAAGTAGTTTACGCTCAATTAAGTCAACAGGTGGGGAGAGGAGAAGAGGGGGCAGAATCTTGCCCTTCTTAGAAGGTTCACGCAAACGCAAACTGTTGCAGCCTTTCCTGGTGCAATGGTTAAATGCCGGTACTGCAGACACAATGTTGTGAAACTGTTTAGGGAGTGCTTTCCATTGATAAATGGTATAGAAATGTAACTGCTATTGCTATTATGTTTTTCTTCACCAAGAACTGGTGTATTTACCTGTGTTGCCCGGGATTGTATTTTCTTCTTAAGAAGTCACCAAACTGTCTTCTCCAGTACCTGTAACTTTTCTCCATATTTCCCAATGCAATCTGTATTCAGTGTTGTTAACATACAGAGGTTGGGTTCCTGAAGGAATGCACTGTCCTCCTCCTTGCTCCTGGGCCTCATATCCATAGCAACCAGCCTATTTCAGTACCTGTAACTTTTCCCCATATTCCTGTTACCCTGATTGCTGGGGGTCCCGGGAGGGACACCTAAATGCGCTCTCAATTCCATAAGTTGGGGAAATTAGTCAAGAGCACTACCTAGCAATACGAGAGGCAGGGTAACGTAACGAGATCTTGAACCCTATGTTTACGGGGTTAGGCCGAGTCAAGGAGCACACAGAAGTTGAAATAATAAATGATGTTTTATTAAAAACACAATCAAACAGTGTATGCGGCACACTCACACAAGATAACTAAAGAAATAAAAGTTGGAGTGGGATAGAGGGATTTTTAGAGGAGTTGTTGGTTTGGGTGATACTTCACCTGTCCTGAAGCCCGGTTGGAAGCGGAGAAGATGGAGAGCGTGGATCTCAGCACGTGGAGCTGAGGGGAAGGCTCGCTGGACAAAGCGACAGCAAGGCGGGATGGAAGCCAAGAGCGATCCAAGGAAGCGCTCAAAGTCAGGGGTTTTTATAAGGAGAATTGTGACCGCAGGCTAGTTCGGACTTGGGGAAAACAATGGGTTTGGGGCTGGAGACAAAGCCTCCGAAAGGTCAGAATTTGAATGATTGAGTTATAGCCAAATTGTCAATAGGATAGCCAGTATGCAAATGTGGAGTACTTGAGCGTTGTATAGTTTGATCGTCAAGCTGCCAGCGCGGGGCAGAGGATCTTTTGAAAGTTGCGTGCATACTTAATGAAGGTACTTGCCTTGAGGTCTCCTAAAGCTGCGAGTCAGCTATTTCTGGGCTGCCTGTATTGTGTTGGAATATTACGGCGATTATCGGCCGAGCCTGTATGCGTGCTTGTCCGGGGGCCTTGCAAGTACGTGGAAGGGAATGGGTATGTGAGGCCGAATTATTGATATCAAGAGATATCTTTATATCCCACAAGCTCGGGCTACCCAGGGTAGTAACATTCCCCAATCCAATTTGTATTCAGAGTTGTTAACACACAGAGGTTTGGTTCCTGAGGGAATACACTGCCCTCCTCCTTGCTGCTAGGCCTCATCTACAAAGCAACTGGCCTATTCCAGTATCTGTAACTTATCCCCATATTCCTCAATCCAATCTGTATTCAGAATTGTTTACATACAGAGGGTTTGGTTTCTGAGGGAATACACTGCCCTTCTTCTTGCTGTTAGGCCTTATCTCCATAGCAACTGGCCTGAGGCCCAAAAGCTCTCGGCTGAGAATTCTAAAGGCCCCTCCCTAAACTGCCAACCGCAGGATTCCATAGAATCTTCACAGCCAGCCAATCATATGAGGTCTTCTTGCCTCACAGAACCAATTGTATGAGGTTTTTGCCTGCCTGATGCAGACAAACAGACAAGCTCACAAATAGACAAACTTTGACTTTTATATAGTAGATTTTTACCCTTTGGCCACACTCTGATGTTGTTTGGCCACAGATATCACAGTTTTCATCTGTGAAATGTAGAAGGGAACACAGCTTTTGGAGGGTGGAGAGAGAGGTACAGATGGAGAAAAAACTATTAGGTCTGTGCCCTTGCATTGTTGTCATGGATCCAAGCCACTAAGTTCACAGACATAGATGTTAGGAGGAGTCTCCTCTGAATTGTGCAGATGGTCCCAGGAGAGGCTGAAAGAAATAAAATATTCTGTTCAGCTTAAAGTTTATAGACAAATGCTGAATTTAGGATCAAATTCAAGACTGGAAGAAAAAAAGGGAGGCTGAATTTCAGTGGTGATGGATCCTTGTTCCTCCTGCAAGCCACAAAGCCATAGATGAACTGCTAAGTACAATAAAGACACATTTATGAAGCAATTCCAGTATGGAAAGTGCATCTGCAGCCAGAAAATTACAAGTTTGGACTGGCAATTACTATTCCATTGTCTGGAATCCAATTTCCCAGTTTATTACTTAATGCTAAACTGCAGATTAATTTCCAGTAGTTGGGCACACAGCAAATGAGTTGCACAATATATTCACCATGCTGCGACTATAAGCAATGCAGAAATGTGGACAGAGGGTGTGGGTGAGTGCATGGGGGCCACATTTATTTTAACAGAGGACAGAACAGGTTTTAGGCTAATAGGTGTTAGTTTCACACTTAATGTGTTGCACTGGGCCTTTTTTATTTCCATTCCAACTGCTCTCAAAGCACTGATAAAGTAGCATGATATCTGCCTGGTAAGTGACAACATTTCAAACCACACTCAGTGCAATCTGTACTTCACATTGTAAATAACTCTGGCTGTAATTTTCTTTTAAACCCCCTGGTCTAGAGCCTCTAGTCTCTCTGCTTGTATAATGCAAGTCATTAATTTTTCCATTCACTGCTCAGCCAATTCCTTCTTGTTCTGCCCCTGAAAAATATCTAAATTTAAAATACATCGCCCATAATTGCAGTCCAACTAAGAGATGCACTAAGCAATCATATTTTTCACTGATACTGCACATTTGCTACAAACATGAGTGGGAAACTTCTTCTGTACATTTTCTGATTGAATTTAATACCACCAAATGTAAGTTATTCAGCATCTAATTTTTCAGTCTGCCTTGTAGCAGAACTGTTACTAATTTTTTGAAAAAAATATTATATAGCTTGGCACAAATGATAGGAGACTACATGCCCACAGCAGAGATTTTCGACAACAGAGAAATATTTTTTGAAAGTCAGGGGAGTTTCAAATGTTCTCGTTGACTGATTGGTTGGTTGGACAGGTTTTTTTTTTCCTGCATCATGTCATAGATGCAGGAAAAAAATCCTGTTAAACCAACCAACCAGCCAACAACCTACACTATTCCTATTAGATTGGTCAATATAATGATTATATTGTTGACGTGGTCTTAAAGATGTGAGAACAGTGGCTTGCCCAAGAGGAGAGCTTTGAACAGGTTCCTTTTTGGACTTTAGGTCGGAGTCTACAAAAACCTCCAACAAGTATAGCAGTAAGTGAGTCCAATCTCTTGAATAAATGAATGAAATTTGAAACAAGAGGTGCTCCAGCTCAAAGATCCCACCCTTAGCCACTGCTTTTGCATTGGGTCTGTTTGCACGTCACAATAATGTATGGTGTGCATTAAGTATCGTTTTTTACTTAAAGGCATGAATTACAGAGCAGATAACCAAACTATGGGTTTGTTTCCTCCATTTCTGATTCCTCTTCCAGCCCTTTTAGCCTGTCTTGTATGAATGTAGAACAAATGCATCGTACAGTAAATCAGGACTAAACTCTCATCAGAAGGCAAAATGACAAAACTGAGGCTGTCATACTTTGGACATATCATGAGGTGACATGACTCACTGGAAAAGAGGAATACCACATTACAGGTATTACAGGTATATAAACTCAACAAAGGAAGCCATGGCCCTGAGTTTGCAAGAACTGGGCAGGGCAGTTGATGTCTGGGACTCTTGTAGATCTCTTATTCATATGGTCACCCTAAATCAAAGTTCTGCTACAAGATAATTATGGACTGAAAATTCGATGCTCAATAACTTACAGCAAACAACAACAACATGGGTATAATGACTGGCAAAACAAATCAGAGGCAAGCCCTGGCTTCACATTCTAATGTCACAATAAGCCATGATTTAAATAAGTCAGAGTTTGTAAGCCAACAACAAACTATAAGTTCAGACTGTGGATTGTACCTGCTTAACAAATCATGACTTGTTTAACAGAGATGGAGCTGGCCATCATAATAAGCTTTTTGTCGACAAATCACACCTTGTCATGACATACAACATGGTCATTAGTTCCTGGAAGAAACCAGCTAGCCTTCTCTATACAGGCAGAATAAACATATATGGAGGGGGGCATTAGTGCCACCCCTCCAATATTAGTGATTCTGTTATTATGGCCCCACGCACCCCCCAAGATTGATATGGTTTAATTGGCAAATATTATTTAATTGGCAGTACATTAATTAACCTTGATATAAAATGGAACCTGAGGTGACTGGAAGGTCAAGCTGGAAAGAGAAAAATTACTGACTGTAAACGTGAGGTTGCAAGGCAGGTCTGCCCACACCCCCTTTAGGCACAACCAAAGTCATTGTCAGGCGAATTACAAGGCAACTCTGGAGACAATATGCTTACGCTGAAGCTGGACATCTCTGTGCAGAAAAGGGAAGTTCCCACCAAACTGATTGTTCTAACCTTGCTCCCTCACACCTGGATGTTTCCCTGCTTTGCCTCTCCAACTTCTTCACAATACAGAGCTATTATGACAGTCATTACCCCTTTTGTTAACTTAACACTAAGACCATTAACTCTGTCTGGGCCTCATTGTTTGTGTTGCAACTTCCATTGTCCACTTGGCTGGGAGAGTCATTCACACCCATACCCACAAGGTAATTTTTGGGTATAAAAACACTCTGTCTTGAGTGGTTCAACGTAGTCTCGTGCCTTGCTGAATGCCACGCTGTTGCCCATATTTCTGAAGAAGAACTGTCCTTAGGAGCCCGCCTAAGTCATATTGTCATTTTTTCCTCACTTCTCTTCAGACCAGTAATTATCATCTGAACCCTAAAATTCCTCTATCCATAACTTTCCTCACTTTATCCTTTGGCTAGTCCTTGTGTGAGTGTATGAGTGCTTGGATCTTTCGCATGGATATGTGAATCTCTCAATAAAACACACTTTTAGTTTACAGTTTGGATTCTCTGGCTGGTTCTTTCCTGTGTGACCCCAAAAACATTGGTGGAAAGATCAAGTTACCCCCCTCTTGCAGGCCTCCCAATTTTGAGCTAATTATATTCCCTTTGTCACATGGAAGTACTGGCATCACAGGCGGACCCCTGAGTCACCCACATTTTAGGGTAACATTGTTGTCCTTTATAGTCTGTGGGTGAAGAGGAGATCTACTGTGTCTTTAGAGGTTCTTTATGTAATCCAGTGTATGGAAACTTCAACATTCTGTACCATAAGGACAGTCTCTATGGTTCAAATAAATTTTCCTCTTCAGGAGGACACCCTCCATGCATAGAGGGTGATGGAAGCAGTGATGAAGGAGGTGTGAGGCTAGCTCATTCTGTCTCCCCATGTGTTATTCTTCCCGTTTGGAGAATGCCTCAGTAGGGTTATAAATGCTCAGTATTCAGTATTCTTTTACACACAGTTCTTCCCTACTTGTTATACTTCATAGGCCAAGACTAGAACTGACATCTTTGTTACTTTGATCTAAATAGATGATGCCATCCTTTATTGGCATCAAAGAATAAAACTGGTAAGGCAATTCCTTTGGTCCAATAAAATATATATCTGTACCTCAAACACACAAACACACACACCCCTTCCCGCCCAATAAAGGAACTAAATAGCATGCATGAGCTGGATCCCAGAAGGATACAATCAACAGTAAAACTGATTATAAATTTAATGAAACAGGTATTTAAATGAATCACAAATCAGACTTTTCAGTGCCCACCCTCTTTGGTGACGTACCTGGAATGAAGGTAATACCTACTGACAATTCTAGAATTTTGGAATCTCAGCATGGAATTTATACAATAGTGTTCAAGGTGAGAGTAGTAGAATTCTCAGAATTAAGGCCATAAGATGTTAAGGTGTTCAGTCTGTAAATCCAGAAATTCTCTTATTCCAAGCATTATTGAAGCAGAGGGCTTCTGTATTGAAGATACTGCCTTATTTGAAAGACTCCATTCTTCAGAATGAAAACGTTTTGCAAGGGGCTGTTCTATCTTCTTGGAGATATTTGCAGATTTATGGTTGCTGAACCCTGGGTGAAAATCAGTAATAGTTTTCGTGACATACTGGTATGGTATTCAGTAGCATATATAACACGGGTGGAATTACAATATATGTTTTGTTCAATCTATTTTAAAGGCTGTTGTCTCAAACAGTGAACAAGTGATGAAATGTTTCGCATGGCATTTCTTAAGCGAAAGGGTCCCTTAAGTGTCATGTAAATGTGAGGAGTGGTCTGCATGATGCACTCCCATTTACACGATGCTCAAGAGCCTCATGCGCAGCGCATACGCACCTTTTTATTTTCAGCTATTAGCCGAAAATGGTTTGCGCTTGCACACTGGGAAGGGGCCTGGGGCAAACTTATCTGACCTGCGGAGCCTCTGGTGCCGGGCCAGTCGCGCTTCCTATCCTCAGTGCAGCCTACAGCTCCCAGGCTGCACTGTGGAAGAAAGAGGCGGGGCATGGGCAGGGCGCTCGTGCGACCAGGAAGCTGCTGCGGAGCCCAAGCAGCAGGGATGCCAAAGCCTTCCTCTGAAGGCTTCTCGCGCGAGCCCGCCCCCCCCACCTCCGCAAAAAGGTCAGGTGCGGAAAGGGCCACAGTGAAGAAATCCAGGATTTTCAGCTGTACTTTTTTTCCAACTCTCTTGATTAGAAAAGATTCTAGATCAGCTACTTAAATAAGTAGCGTCTCCTGCCCCAACCCCTGCATCTTTGCCTTACGAGGCAGCAGCTACTGCAAGCAATAGGAGTCTGTTCTCCTGTCACTGGACACAGCAGACTGACTATTACACCCCGCTCCTGTAAGTAATCTCTGCTACAACAGTTAGAATAAGCAGGATCCCTGTCACAATTCCTCCTCGCACTACAGATTGCTTGTGGGAGGGGGATGGAATCACCATTCTGCTGTGTCACAGTTGACAGGAGAATAGACCCCCATCATGTGCAGTGGCTGCTTCCCAGTCAGTCAGGACTGGGGAACTTTTACAATCTCTACGTATTCTCTACACTATCGAATTCGTAAGGATCATGAATATGAATCAGTCACTGTGATAGTGAATTCCAGCCACAGTGTTTCACTCTGCAACAGTCTGATGTTGCAACAGGCTTGGGGCTGAAGGCTGTAGAGAGGCAAAAGCTGATGAGCTGACTTCCCAGCATTCAATACTTTAATCATTAAGACATCATGGGAGTGAAGGACAATGTGGACAGAGAGTCAGTTTCAAACTACTTTAATTGGTATGTTTTCATTCTAAGAAATCCTAGGTTTGGGCTTTGGTGAGCTACTTAGATTTCCAAAGGAATTGTGAGAAAAGAGATACTAAGGATTAAATCTGCTTGATTCTGTAATAGAGAGGCCTTTGGAGAACCTGAATGGTAATTCAGCGTAATAGACTAGAGCTCTCTAACACAGAACACTAAGTACTGCACCAAATTACAAATCCCAAGAATCCTTAGGATAGAGTCATAGCAATTAAAGTTGTGTAATACAGATACACCCCAAAGTAAAAGATACAGAACAAAGTTATGGATTCATTCTTACTAAGCAAACAGCCAAACTTGTACCAATTGTCACTTAAAACACTTACACTCTGATTTTCCATTTTGGCCTAAAATTCCTGAAGCTGAATTTAAGCCTAGCTATTTCCAGGGAGTACCAAAAGGCATGTAGATGGGAGCGAGTTTACAACCTCAATGTTTGTGTAGGAATGATTTCTTTAAATAGGTTTCAAATCTTGCACACAGTGGAATCGGGTTGTGGAGAAGCTCTGTATTTGCTTTTCATGCTGCTAAGGGGAAAAAAATAAATCCAGAGAAAGATGAACAGAAGTAGAAGATTGGAGAGACAAATAAATCTGGACATTTCTGAGAAAGGAACCAAAGCTCTGAGTTGCCACTAGCATTATAATAAGCACCAGAACTTGGGGGTTTTTGTCTTGATGCCATTTCTTTCTTTTTTCAAGAGTTCTTTTTTCAAGACTGCTTTCTTTGCTTCAAAACTATGATTTTAGGGAAAGCATAATTTTCACATTTCATCTGATGTGTTTGGCATCCCACTGTGTTATGCTTTCCAAATTACATCAAGTCACATTAATTTACATTTGCCTAGACTCTCTCTATGGAATATGTGCTCTGGGTCAATTTCATATCATGGCTTGATCATGTTGGCATAGTTGTATGGCTGGATGCTTGGGCCCCATTAACTGATCACCACATACCCCATACTTGCAATTCATTAGCAATCATTTCTCTTCTCTGCACGAAGAAATAAGAAATGGAAAGAAACAGCAAGGAAGAAGCAAACAAAATTAGCCCACAGTCTGCAGTATGGCTTTTTATCACTTAGGGGATTGGCTCTGTTACAAAACATGCACAAAAATGAGTAAATTGATTTAAAATGGGTGCGCCAACACAGCAATAATGTTCGTCCTAGGCCATTTCCACACGACAATGCTCTTCTGTGTCGTCGTGCTGCAATTCCAGGTCCGGAAGGGAGTGCATCAGCAAGGCTCCCCTCTGCACCTGCTTGCCCCCTGCGGAAGGGAGCGCCTCTTCCTTCCTAAGCGCAGCTGGGCATTGTCAGTGCTGTGCCGGGGCAAGAAGTGTCACGATTGTGCTTCCACGGCTTCCACACATCGGTAAGTACAGGGGAGCCACGCAACTGGAGGTGCAAAATGAATTTTTTCCATTTTGCAAATACATTTTGTGACGGGATGGCAGCGGGTCAGCGACAATGTCATGCAAAAGCACAGCCTGCCAACCTCTGCCATCCTGTTGCAAAAGCGGCACAGCAACGTTGTGCGGAAAGGGCCGCAGTCCCTCTGTTTTTAAACTGAATTATTTTTGGAGGATATGACAACCGATGAAGGTGCAATCTTATTAGAGCAGACTAAAGATCTATTCAGAGTTCTGTTTCTCACAGGGGCCAGCCGGATACTTAAGGGAAACCCACAAGCAGGATCTGAGAAAAGGGCAGAATCACTTTCCTCTTTTTGTTCTTATTCTCCCAGTTCTTATTCTCCTGGAGTTAACCATAAACCTATGACCAGTAACCATTGATAGGTATATCTCCTGTGAATTTGTCTAAGACACTTTAAAAATCATCTGCAGGAAGCAAGAACACGACATGTTGAAAGTTCTGGAAGGCACTGGGTGTTTCTTAGACACCTAGAAGAGATTTAAACTAGCAAAGAGCTTCCAGAATGGAACAGCAACGTCTCTTTAGCCACTACAAGAAGGAGATTTAGTATGGATGGAATCTAGGAATTGTAAAGAAAGATGTTAACAGCAAAATATAAGCAACCTCATTCTTCCCAAGTGAGACCTTCGGAAAGTAGCGTATATCATTGTAATAGGGATCTTCAAAGGTAGGCATCTGGAAGTCTTGGTTCCACAGGTTTAAGGCAAGATCAGTAGGGAGATCAAAATGGTAAGCCTTCCACTGTTCCTTCAAGTGATACAGGAGTAGGCAATGAGGATAATACTGTAACTCATGAGACACATATACTGTAGAGAGAGGCATCCTGAATGTATAAAGTCTTCAGGCAGATCAGTTTTTCTCCTAAAAGGGTATGTTTCTTGAGGTCAAGTATTGATGTTTTTTGACCTCACAATGCTAGTTCTTTTGGATGTTTTTAATGTGTTTTCTTTTACTGATATATATGAGAAATATAATAATTCTAAGGTACATGTATACTGATTTGTTTGGTTTACAGTTTATGAAAAGGAAATGTGATGCAACCTCTCTTTAATGCTAATCTTCTTTTAGAACACATGAAACCTAGGGCCTTTCCACCCAACACTATTATAGTGCTGTTATTCCACTTTCAACAGCCTGTGAAATTCTGGGGTCTGTATTTTACTGAGGCCCAAGAGCTCTCTGGCTCAGAATTCTAAATGCCCCTCCCTAAATTGCAAACCCCAGGATTCCATGGGATGTTGAAAGTGGAAGAATAGCACTATAACAGTGTAGAGTGGAAAAGCCCATATTTAATGTGTTGAGGTTCCTCTAGTAGTTAGATTTCACCTATTTTACTCTTGCTGGTGTTTATCATTGTATGATGAACCTAGCCCCTGCTATTTTGAAATCATATTAGCATGTAAACCTGCTCTGTATAAATCTTGAAGATAAGACATTATACCTGCAACACAGTGTTGTTGTGTGGTGCGCTCCTGTTCAGAGTTCCAACCCATCAGCTTGCCATTCCTCCTTCTGATCATCTCAGGAAGTTCCTCTGATTCATCTCCATACCTTAGCATGGATAGAAACATTTTTGACCCAGTTTGGGAAGGACACTGTGGTTCACCTTAACGTAGTGGGTGGAGCTAAGGTCATGGGGTGAACCAGGAAGAGGGTGGCATGGCAGGAAAAAAACAAAGTGGGAAAAACCTGATGTAATCCTTACCAGTTTGGACATTTTCTCACCAAGCACAAGAAGTACTACTCAGTTCTCTACATATCTGGGATAAACCTCAGTGAAACATCTCTTCTGATTTCAAGGCACATCCCAGTTTCATGGAGCAGCTTTCTTTTCTGAAAAACATTGTTCAGCAGCATGTAGGGCAGAGCTTTCCAAACTGTGTGTCACAACACATTCATGTGTCACCTGTAGCGTGTAGGTGTGTCACGTGAACATAATGGATGGAGGGGCTGTCTCTCTTGCCACTGCTGCCGCCGCCGCACCCCTGGGCCAAGAAAGACCCTGGTGAGGGTGGCAATGGGCCAGGCCTGCCCTCCTGCTGCTGCTGTTGCTGCCCCAGGCCAATGAAGACCCCAGCGAGGGCAGCGGGCCATGCTCGGGTAGAAGGGCTGCCTCCACTTATTGAATTACTTACTGAATTACTGTGTCATGAAATGACGCATGTCTAAAAAGTGTGTCACCAACAGGAAAAGTCTGTAAAGCTCTGATATAAGGCATTAAAATATAAGACTCTTAGATACCTTCTTATCCCTGGCCATTTCCTCGGCCCCTCCCTAAACTGCAAACCCCAGGATTCCATAGGATGTTGAAAGTGGAATCATAGCGCTATAACAGTCCCGTGCAAAAATGGCCCCTGAACAGTGAAGAAGTTTGCGGGTGCAAGAGGAATCTCTGAATCTCTGCAGAGCACTTTTGGTCTGTGGGCAGGGATTTCCCATCCATACTTTAAAAGAAGGCTAAGTATATTCTATTTTTCATGTTCATTTGAGCATCATCTATTTATTAAGAACAATAAAACATAGTGGTTTGCATCCTGTGACTGAAACACTGTTAATTCTCAAGCCTTTGGGACTAATAAGAAAACAACAAGTAGTTTTGCAAAAATAAGAATAATAAAAAAGAACTAGGTCTGAGTAAAGAACAATTGGGAAATGGAGAATTTGTTAGCTTTTCAGCAATCTTTCTTACTGAATTAATTAGTAACATAATTTAATTCTGGAGTTAAGTTGATGCTCAAATTCCATTTGAAGTCAGTCACTTCAGTTTAAACATAAATTTAATTTAGCTGCCCTTTACATTAGAAAATTTCTAGCTTAATTAATAACTTAATAGAGTTGAACTAGCTGTTTTCTGTTCCTGCATATGTGTGTGTTTATGTGCCTTCAAGTTGGCTGTTGACTTATGGAGGCACCATGCATTTTATAGGATTTTCTTTGGCAAGGAATACTCAGAGGTGGTTTGCCAGTTCCTTCCTCTGAAATACAGCCTACAGCACCTGTTATTTGTTGGAGGTCTCCCATCCAAGTACTAGCCAGTGTTTAGCTTCCAAGATCAAACAGGATCTGGTGCCTTTAGGCCAGTATTCTTGCATAAATCAAAAAGAATATCTGGAACATTGGCTGAATAGCTGATTGACAGCCACTGCAGAGATTTCAGCACGTGTGTCAGGCATGCATAGCAGAAGTTCCATTTCAGTCCATTTCTGCTTTTGATTTTGGCTTTCCAGGGGTAGGAGTTGGGCTTCTGTCCCCTTTACCTCTACAAACACAAAGTTAAAATTTCTGGAGACCTCCAGAAGTGGCAAACCCTTATTTCCCCAGCAATTGACATTGCAGTATAATTTGAGAGAGGTCTGATGGGCTCACAGGCTGCAAAGGAGGCCTTGTGGTAAGAGCTATGGGCCTCACTTTGCCCTCCAAAGGGAATTTTAACCAATTTAGAGGTTTCGCTGTGATTTTCCCCTCTAGTTTTTTTGTGGCACTCTCTTATCAACCCTACCCTCCCAACAAAATAAAGACCAATCTAGTGAGCTCTCTTTTCAAATACCCTACCAAGTAACAACAGTGATTTATCTTTTAAAGAGACTATAGTGAGGAACAGGTACAAATTTCTTTTAAAGCAAGCCTAGTTAGAAGTGCTTCCATATATATTGGACAGCAGATGCCATAGTACAGCAAGCTCTACAATTTAGAAATCTGTCCAGAGAGCAAAGAACAGCCTGATAGCCATAAAACAGTGGTGACAGAATGGAATGTAATCTGTCCACTTGCTCTCAGAGATTAAATGCGACAACTGGCTGGAATGGGACATTCCGTCCCAAGAGAGAGAAACATAAAGGGCTGGTTATATAAAAGGACCAAACAGGCAGTTCATAGCTGGTAGGCACAGTTTCACCTTGGCCTGTTGTGGAGTGCACATATATATATATATATAGAGAGAGAGAGAGAGAGAGGGAGAGGGAGAGGGAGACGGAGAGGGATTGTGCTGAGAATAATCCATATCATGTAATGTATTAATGACTGACCCAGTCAAATAGGCCATCCAGATGGACGGCTCCCAGGGCTATTAGGCAAAAAGCACTGAGCAGCTATTCTAGCTTTCTCTCTTTTACAGTTTTTTTTAACATAAAGAAATAGAGACAGAAAAATTAAGTGGGAAAGCTTTAAAGCTGCCTTTGAGTTGAAATAGGTAGTGGCAAGGAACAGGTCCTTTTTAGTGGCAGTATCTTGTTTGTGGGGTTTAAATACCCTAAAGGCATCAGTTCCTGTCTGATCTTGGAAGCTAAGCAGGGTCAACCCTGTGGGGTTTAAATACCCTAAAGGCATCAGTTCCTGTCTGATCTTGGAAGCTAAGCAGGGTCAACCCTGATTAATGCTTGGATGGGAGACCACCAATGAATATCAAGTGCTGTACGCTATAGTTAAGAGGAGAGAACTGGCAATACCACCTCTGTGTATTCCTTGCCTAAGAAAACGCTATGAAATTCATAGGGTTGCTGTAAGTCAACCAGTAACCTGAAGGCAAACACACACATACTTTGTGGAACTCACACCCCCAAGAAGGCTGCCCTGGTAATTAGACTAACAGACAATAAGAATAACTGGTCATTTCTTCCAATAGAATAAGACAAACAGTGCATCTCTAAGCAAACTGAGTTGGCACTGGTGCTCCCCCCATTAATAAATTATCTTGACTAATGCATTAGGCAAAGGAGTGACTACATTTACTGACAAAACCCAATTATTTAGCATGATTGAAATACAATACAAAAAGATTTGGAAGAACCCCAAAAGGATTTCTCCACAGGGAAAAAGAGCATTAAAAGAGCAAATCTGGCGGCTCTATATAAGCAAGTATAAAATGATGTTCATTGGGGCAAACCCACTTACCTCCACATAGTGGGCAGTGGAGGGGAGAGCATGAGAAGGGATTTCCGCCTTGTGGACCTAATGTGATCCATGAAGGATTGGAGTCTGATCCACTGAAGCGCCTGGGTCACTTTCTCCCTTCCCTTGTAGGCTATGGGAGTTCAGAGAGAGGAATCCACCCTGTCATCTCTGATCAGTGCTTTAGGAAACTGATAATACAAGGGTTTGCCTGCACACAGTTCTCCACTCTGTTGTTGTTGTTGTTGTGCAGCTTCAAGTTGTTTCTGACTTATGGCGACCCTAAAGCAAGCCTATTATGGGGTCTTCTGGAGCTGAGAGTGTGTGATGTGCCCAAGGTTACCCAGTAGGTTTCTATGGCTGAGCGGGGAATTAAACCCTGATCTCCAGGGTTGTAGGCAGATGGTGGGATCCCATCCCAAGGCCTGTTACACCAAATGGGTCAGCTTTGCTGACCAAATAGGGCCAGTGGTCTGGAAGATTCCTGCCCCTGAGTAGTGTGTCCAGGTTTTCAAAATTGCAATAAGGGACAGTCAAAATTCATGACATGCAGGGTTGAGTCAGGAAGCAGCTATTAACAAGTCTGTCTTCTACCTAAATACCAAATGAAAGTATTGATTTCAGTTACCTTAGCCATGTGTTCCTCTGCAGAAATGACATGTTCACATTCATAAATTACATCATGCACCCACTTCTGTCTTTGTGAAGGGCTCATACCCCCAAATACATCTTTTTCAGTCTATATGAAAGAAAACACAAACTCCCAAATAGGCAACACCCCTTATAATAAGGGGCATTTGGCAGGCCTATCCCTGAATTAAATATCCATCTTGCCATATATGGGTAGAGTTGGTTCTGAACATACTCTAGTCCAGATAGTTTAAGGCCTCGAACATCAGAAGTAAGACTTTGAACTGGGATCAGAAGTGACTTGGTAATGACCCCAGTACAGTAAGTGGTGCACTGAAGGATAAACATTCTTGTCCTTTTTAAAAAATGCAATTTGTCACAACCACAGAAAATGACAACTGATTTGTCAAACTGCATAGAGAAAGACTGGCTCAGTGGAGGCAGATGAAACTCATTTTTAATTTCCTGATATGTAAACGAAAGGGCGTTGGCTGTACAGAAGAGGAGAAAGAGACAGTTTGAAATGAAATGCTTAGCCTCTGAATAAAGCCGTTATTGAACAAGGGACTAAATTAGCTCCTAATACGATACCATACTGAAAGGGCAATACAACTGGAGTGAATGAATCAGTCTTATTCAATAAAAATCAAAGCCCTTTGTTTCTTCGAAGCCTTTCCTACTCCCCGCCTTTACATTATAATCAATAGAGGCTGAATTTAGGGAATACTACCAGTGCTGCAATTGTAGCCTCTAACACTGAAATCCATAGGGTTGCTGGGAGTATTAGAACATCCAGGATAAATTAATTCACTGTAAGTAAGAGCTTTGAAGCTAGGAGCATCACCAGGCCTTTGAAGCTTAAGCCCTGTTTAGATTACTTGATTAAAGTGGGTCCAAAGCTTCACCAATCAATATATTTTGCTTAAAAGCAGTCTTGATACAGAAACAGATTTAATTGGATCTGCAAGACCCAGTGCCTGGATGAGAGTTTCTCAGTATATAACAAGATAATGGACTTGGGGGAAGAGAACTTGGGAGATGGGTTAGGGAGAGAGGCACATCACTGTGGTTTTTAAAGAGTGTATTTACAGGAGCTGCATAACAATAACCCAAACAGAAGAGAAGGTAGTAGTGTAAAGCTAGATGATAGAATTTAATCACAAAACTCAAATGTGGAAAGAAATAACCAAAAAGCTGGCTGGACTGTTGGTCCAGGTACTATAAGTGTGGAGATGTTATTTTGGGCTATATCAATATTAGTCCTAGTTAGAGCATTAAATCAATCTGGCTAATTAGTTGCAGTTAACTTAAGACCCAATGGGTCTGCTCTAGGTAGGACTGAAGTTGGGTAAGATTTGGCCCTGCTTATTATTAATGAAGGCTGCTGTGCTGCTCACAGGTAGGCTGTGTTCACCTCACAGAGTTCAAGCTGAACCATACACAGACATGCAGTCAAGAAACTCACACTGTGCATATTAACTTACAAGTCTCAGTGGCTTACTGTCAATAACAATTTGCCTGAAGCTTAAGTTTAGCTTCTTGAAGACTGCTCCATCTTCTCTCACCTTCTGAAGGAATACAGCTGGCGACAGAAAATAGCGCCTTTCTTGCTTTGGCACCCCCATCTCTAGAATTCCTTTCCCTGGTTCTGGCTGTGTTGCCTTTGCCAAGCCTTTTCAGATGTTGAGCCAGAATTGTGGTTTTTATGTGGCATTTTCCTCCTTTGGTCTTGGACAGTGGTAGCACTGAATAGAGGGCTTCCAAAGATGATTGCAATATATGGGCAGGGTGGCGTAGAAAGGAGTCTGTTTTGATATCCTGGTTTTAACCTGGGTAGGGCTTTACAAAAACAAGTATGAATATTTGGAATTGTGCAAAATTTTGCCAGGAAGAATAGACAAAAACTGCAGAATCCAGATGTACGAAGCTGACTGAGATTTTCCCAAGAAAACTTAGAATTGTAGTCTCTACCAAATATTGACTCAGAGGGATGGATACTTCTGCCACTAATAAGTGCTAATTTGTTTTTGTTTACTTAATTTTTTTGTGCCACCATAAAAACATGCTGCACCATCACAGTGATAAATGTCTAGTGAACATCAAGTGGTAATGATTCCAATTGACTTAGGCCATTTCTGCACTAGACTGTTATAGTGCTATTATTCCACTTTCAACATTCTATGGAATCTTGGGGCCTGAAGCTCCTCCCTAAACTGCAAACCCCAGGATTCCATGGGAGGTTGAAAGTGAAATAATAGCACTATAACAGTCCAGTGTGGAAATGGCCTTAATTTCAATGCCAGGTTGTAAAATGATGGAACGAGGAAAAGATAGGTGTGTGTGTGTGTGTGTGTGTGTGAACATTTCTGCAGAGTGGTGTACTAAAGGTGCCATGCAACCAGCAGGCTGTGTGATGTATCAAGGCCATTTCTGTGATCCCTGGAGCCTGCTTCACTTTTTTTTTTTTTTTTTGGTGAATTTTGGAGCTCCCCTTTTGAACAACAGCAGAAGGGGTGCAATTTTCCTCTGAAATTATGACAGTTTTCTCCTCTCTTCAGGAGAAAACAAATATTCCTTTGCAGTATTCTCCCTGTCTATAAACATCCTGAAGTATTAACAGAGGAATTATTCTGAAGAGAAAAACACATTGGATTTTTGCACATGAGATTTTTCTATGCAGAATAATTCCTCCACAATACTTCAGAGTGTTCGAACACCAGGAGAAAACTGCACAGAGTTCTTGCTGGTCTATTATTCTTCCCAATAGGGTTCCCTGACTATCAGGAAACCTGCTTTTTTAATCTAAGATTGTGACCACACTTACACCCCTATCACATGGCATAGCTTGATTGGCAAGAAACATCATTTAATTGGCATGTAATACTATATAAAAATCGGACACTTATGGCTGGGAAATACATGGCAAGCAGGACTCTGACAGTACACCTGTGCTAGGTCAGCATGACCTCAGCATGGCCAGTCATAAGGTAAAGAACAGTTAAGCAAGAAAATCTGGAGTAAACAGATCCCAGTAATCCTGTCAACAACCAGACATCTAAATACAATAGTCAGCAAAACTACCCAGGTGTAACAGGCAAGCATCCCTGCTGTGCACATTTCCTACTGAAACCTCCTCATTCACATCACTCAACCAAGACATTAAGAGGCTGTCAGGACTCCCATCAATGTTTTGTAACCCAAAATAAGACAATCTGTCCATTACAGACCCCTTTTGTTTACTCTGCTAGAGAACAATTAACACTCTCCCCTTCAGTGTAGGAAAAAAGGCATTGAAACCCTAGCTCCAACCCTGGCATTTTGGTAGCACTTTGGAAGTCGCACTGCACCCCAGACTCTAGTTTGTCGTGCTGCTCTCAAACCCTCATCTTTGAGCCACCTTTTTTTGATCCTCTGCTCCAGGAACAGTAAATATCACTCTATGCATCCAAAATCTCTCTCCATCAAACCTTTCTCTCCTTTCTCTTCACTAACCTTGTACAGTTCATGAGACTGGTTTCTTGTATATATATGTGAATCCCCCAATAAAACATTCTTTTGACTCTCAACTGGTGTGTCATAATTTGTACCAGTATACACAGGTGAAAAGGTCTTTTAGTTACCCTCCTCTTGCAGGCCTCCTTTTGAGCAATAATCCCCCACCTTTTTAAGGAGACACTGGCACTGCTGAAGGTCTACCACCTTTTGGAGTAACAAGAATTAGGAATATTATTTCTATCTGTACCTCATAGTACCTTGTTTAAGCCCCCAACTCATTGTAAGAATCTAAAAGCAGCCAATGCTGATTTTGCCAGAAGGGTCTGGTGTGGCCTGTAGCAGATCATGGTGATGAGAAATGGTCTCACTCCTACATTAAGATCTACACAGTTTGAAAAGTAAACAAGACTTCAAAATTGCACAAAGTAGACATTGCATAATACTGTGTTTAACATACTCAGACTAAGCAGAATATTTTGGGAAATATTTGTGGTATATTGAAATTTATATCTTTGCTATTCGGACCAACTGCTCACTCAAGGAGGCTTACAGTAACACCAGACAAAGCAAAGCAAACTTACAATCAAACACTGAATCAACAACAGAATCAGGAGAAACTGCCCAATTGTTGCCAGGTTGTATGCCACTCCTCCCTGATATGGTTTGATTGGCAAAACATATATTTAATTGGCATAAAATATAAATTATACCCTGCTATGATTGAGAGTTGGCTGGCAAAAAGGAAGCTGGTTGCACATGTGTGTTGCAAAGCCAGGTCAGAAAAAGACCTCAGGCCTAGGGCACAGTCAGGGAAACTCCCAGACAAGGGACTTGCAGATGTCCCTCAATGACTCAACTTTAGAAACAATGGTACCAAAACTGCTTCCACTGAAGGACTCATTGTCTTCAACATTCTCCTTTTGTCCAGCAAAAACTATCCTTTGTCCCCTCACCTGTCCAGCAATTAAGGAGCTATCACAACTCACAACTCCCATCAGTCCCTTTGTCACCTAACACGAAGTTCATTAGTTCATTCTGGATCCTATTGTTCACTCTCTGGACCCCATTGTTTACTCTGACAGAGAGCCATTTGCAGGTTCCCCTTCAGGGTGGAAAAATAAGACGCATCCCATTTATACACTGGCAAATATTATTATAAGTATATAAGACAAATATAAGACACTTTGGTGTATAAGACACACACCATTTTCAAACAGTATTTTTTGGGAAAAAAGTGAGTCTTATACACCAGCAAATACAGTATTTAAATCTGACTTTTTGCTGCATAACTCATAGTACTTTTGGTGTACACCCATCACTCTACCACTTCCAATTCCTGATCGGTACTACCATTGGACTTCTAGTCTAAACCACGATCACTTCTTCGCTTCTCTCCGGATTGGTAAATATCACCCATGTCACTCTAAACTTTCACTATCCAAATTCTGCATCCCTTTTCCTTCAGTTAGTCTTGTGTGATTGTGAGACTGTTTGGATCTTGTGTATGCTATTGTTAATCCCCCCTCCCCCAAAACAAATAAGCTTACTTTTGACTCTCAGGCTGGTTTCTTCCTGCACGAGTATCAGTATACATAGGTGTAAAAGATCTCGTAATGTTACCCCCCTCTCGCAGGCCTCCTCTTTAATATTACTCACTGTTTTGAGAGGAATATAATAGTTGAATTGAATAATGGGAAGAAGTGGATTACACAACATGGAAAGATAAAACAGAAATTTAAAGAATATTTTGAAAAATTATTTCAGGGAAAAAATCTTCAATATCAAATAGAAGAAAAATGGATGGAATTCTTTAACAAGATCAAGATACCAAAAATTTCATCGGAGAAACAGGAACAGTTAAATAAACCAATAACATTAATTGAAATAGAAGAGGCAATAAAAGATCTGAAAACGGATAAGACACCAGGGCCAGACGGCTTTACTGCATTGTATTATAAAAGATTTGTAAAAGAAATAATTAATCCGTATCAAGCAACTTTGCAAGAAATAGAGAAATATGGGAAACCACAATCATGGGGAGAAGCAAATATAGTAGAGATACCTAAAGAAGATAAGGATAAAAGAGAAGTTAAAAATTATAGACCAATCTCTCTTCTGAATATTGGCTATAAAATTCTGGCGATAATATTGGCAAAACGATTGAGACATGCAATACAGGACAAGATTCAAGAAGGACAAGCAGGTTTTCTCCCAGGCAGACAAATGAAGAATAATACTAGAACATTATTGAACACAATTGAATATTATGATAAAAATCCAGGAAAGAAGATAGCTATTATATCATTGGATGCAGAAAAAGCCTTTGATAATGCTTCCTGGGGTTTTATGTACCGAACTTTAAAAGAATATGGCCTGGGAGAAACCTTTTGTAAATGGATTGAGATGATATATCAGGACCAATCAGTGAAGTTGATAATAAATGGAGATAAAATGTCAAGCTTTGAAATTAATAAGGGGGTATGGCAAGGGTGCCCATTATCACCATTATTGTTTATAGCTGTATTGGAAGTATTACTGATTGTAATAAATGAGGATCCACAGATAAAGGGCTTAAAAATAAAGAAGAAGGAAATAAAATACAAAGCTTTTGCTGATGATGTAATTATATTTTTGGAGGAACCACAAGAAGCTATACAGACATTGATGGACATTTTACAAAAATATGGACAAATGGCAGGATACAAGATAAATAAAGAAAAGACAATGATGATGACTTTAAATTTAACAAAAAGAACAAGTAGACCTGGAAAAAAGATCTGGATATCAAATTACAAAAAAAATAAAATATTTAGGAATAATAGTAACAAATAAAAATCAAGAGTTATTTGATAACAATTATCTGAAGACATGGAAGGAGGTTCAAAGCAAAATGGAAAAATGGACGTACTTGAATTTGTCTCTCCTAGGAAGGATGAATGCTTTTAAAATGTCCCTATTACCTAAGCTAATGTTTCTCTTCCAGAATTTACCAATAATAGGAAGGGAGAAGATCTTTAAAGAATGGGAAAAAGAGCTATGGAAATTCATTTCGCAGGGAAAAAAACCAAGAATACGATTTAAAACTTTACAAGATGCAAAGGAGAGAGGAGGATTTGAAGTGCCATCATTGAAAATTTACTATCAAGCATGTTGCTTAGATATAATTAAACATTGGATTCAAGTGGAGAATACAACAATAAAAGAAGTGGAAGGAATAAATAACAGATTTGGTTGGCATGGATATTTATGCTATGATAAAGCAACGGTAAATACAGAGTTTAACAACCACTGTATTCGAAAGACATTATTGAAAGTGTGGTTACAAATAAAGCATAAATTTTATAGAAGACTTCCAACATGGACTTCACGCCAAGAAGCCTATAAAATTGCCCCAACAAAACAAGGGAATTTATTGACTTATCAAGAGTTGTTGAAATGAGAAGGAGACAAGTTAAGAATGCTTACAGAAGAAGAATTAAAAGCTTCAGGGCATGAATTTATTTGGTTCCCATGGATACAACTAAAAGAAAGATTTAAGATGGATCAAAAGTTATATGGATTTGAAAGAAAGGAAAACGAGCTAGATGTATTGATGAAAGGGGCCCAGAAAAAGAGAATTTCTATATTATATAAAATATTGTTGCAAAGAGAAATGGAATCTGAGACTGTAAAAGATAACATGATAAGATGGGCACAAAATATTGGTCATTCTATAGAATATGATACATGGGTGAAGGCATGGAAGATAGATATAAAATTTACACCAAATTTAAAACTGAGAGAAATTTTTTATAAAATGCTTCATAGATGGTATATGACACCTGAGAGACTGCAAAAAATAACTAAAAAGGGGAATGCAAGTTGTTGGAAATGTGAGGAAAAGATGGGGTCCTTTTTTCATATGTGGTGGACCTGTAAGATAGCAAGGAAATTTTGGAAAGAAATCCATGATGAAATCCAAGGAATTTACAGATTTAATTTTGAAATGAAGCCAGAATTTTATTTGTTAAATATGTTAGGACAACAAAGAGAAATAAGATGTCACCAGAAGATATTGTTATATTTGATAACTGCTGCAAGATTGATATATGCGCGATATTGGAAAAAAAGGGAATATGTAAATATAAAAGAATGGGAACTTAAGGTTATGGATATGGTAGAAACAGAAAAGTTAACATTTTTATTGAGAAATAAGCCTATCCAGAATTTTGAAAAGGAATGGGGAGAAGTTTTGAATTGGATAAAGAAAAAATAAACAATGTAAAAGATGTGTAATAAGCAGCAATGTAACAAAGTAAGAGTAATAATGGATGATTGTTGTTAAGTTGAAAATACATACGTACTATGACAAACAAGCAGATACAACTGGAAAAAAGAAGGAAGTGGGGAAGGGGGAGATTATCTCTTTTATTTTTATTGTAAAATTTAATAAAAATATTTCAAAAAAAAATATTACTCACTGTTTCATGGCAGCATCACGAGTGGGCCCCTGAGTCACCTACATTTTGGGGTAACACAATAAAATAACAGTTTGCACTGGTTGATAAATGTTGCAAAATTAACAATAATGTTGCATAATTAACCTGGAAACAAATCTCATTGAACGCAGTAAGACTTACTTCCAAGAAAATGTACATAGGATTGTTCTTTAAGAGTTGGCAATGCAAAAGTCCATCAGAGAGATTATTAGATAATCTGGGGATCACAGTGAAAAAAGGATCAATCAAATATAATTGATGTGTTTTTTATATTTCTTATCTATTTTATTTACGTATGTATTTTACCATTCATTTTCTTTTCTAGCCTGGTACCTCAAAGATAAAAGGTGAGAACTGTCAAATGCATCCAAGGAAAGCTCTATGAAATGATATTCAGTGGAACAGAAAGTGAATAACAGTGAAGCAAAACAAGGAAAGGAAGGAGGAGATCATAGAGTCCAGAAAATTTCTTTTGGACTACAAATTCCAAAATCCCTCAATCAGCATGGCCATTGGTTAACATCTACTGACAAAACACACATCTCCATACCTGCAGTTGCTACTTGTAGTTTAGACTAGTAGATTGCACCTGTTACATATCAAATATTTTATTCTTAAAATTCTATGATTTGATCATTGGTTCCAATGGTCAACCAATTCCTTTCTTCAGGCATTTAGGAATCTTCAGTGGCACACAGAACAACCGTCTTTTAATATGAACTATTAGGCACCAGATCCTGTCTGATCTTGAAGGGCTAAGCAGGATCAGTCCTGGTTAGTACATCGATGGGAGACTGCCAATGAGTACCAGGTACTGTAGGCTATATTTCAGAGGAAGGAACTGGAAAACACCTCTGAGTGTTCTTTGCCTAAGAAAACCCTGTGAAATTCATGGGGGTCACCATAAGTTGACAGCTGACTTGAAGACACACACACCGACACTCACATTTTTTGTGTGGTTGTATACCGCCATAGAGATTTAAGATCCCCTCACATACATTTTAACTGCAGTTCATAAAAATAGCCGTATGTCATTCCATTTCATGCGAGGTTACTAGAATGAGACCATGTGGAGTTCTTATTCTTTGCACATCAAATGTTTATACAGACTTCCAGAATTCTGGAAAAGTAAGTGCATGATTGAGGATATCATTGCAGTAGTATTAATAACTTGCAAAGGCAGATACTTTAGTTTTTACTAGATGCACTGTCACAGGACATGAATTTTACTGCAGCCAGATTTGAAGGGAGTAAGCATAACAGTGGAGATTCTGCCCACTCGGGAGAGTTGTATGTTTCAGCAATTAGTTATTTCATTCCTGAAAACCTTAGCAAACTGTCAACCTATCCTTGTCTGTTTACTTTTTTGTTTTAAAGAAGACGCAAGCAAGAGCCCCAACAAGGCCTGACATTTCAAGAGATTGGAATCCAGCATTTTGAGATTATGGAAAATAATTCTTTTCTAATGTGGGCATACTAAGGAATTATATCCACCATTCAGAGCTGAATAGCTAGAAGAGACCCTGGCAGGCTGTTTGTGCAGGAATTAGTGCTGTGTACCCAAAGTGGAATGTATGAGTGCGAGAGCTGTGTACCTACAGAGCTTGGAAAATGAAAGCAGATGGTTACAGATGTAGGACTCTTTATCAAATCAGGACAGGGATATTTTTAGCTTCTTGTTTAAAAGCTATAGGTAGCTGACCAATGAGATCACCAGCTGAATTGTACCCAGCATTGTTTATGTCTGTGCTCCCAACCCCAAAAAGGTCCATGAAGACTCCCTTTTTCCTGTTCATCCTCTTTTTAAAACTTCAGGAATTTTACCAGCAATATCTCAGAGGAACCTCTCCTAGTTTCCCATTCTATAAAGGCTTTAGACTTGCTAGCAGTGCCTTAACAGTCTCCTGTCTTCCCACCCTTTTTTCCTATCCTCAGGAATCTTAGCGTGAGAGCTCTTTCTGTTTTTTCAGCCTTTCTGAAAATCATTTCCTGATGAATTGTGGCAACCTTTCTCTTGGTTTTAGGAAGCTGTCGGGAATGCTTTGATGGTGTGTTCCTATATAGCAGGGGGTTGTACTTGATGGCCTGTGTGGTCTCTTCCAACTCTACGACTATGATTCCATAAGCCTTCCATGTGGAATTTTGACTTTTTGACCTGCAACTGACCACTGCAGCTTGAGTGACAACCAAAAACATTCTGTCAGATTGTAGGATCTCTACTGCATTTTCCTGATGAGCTACAGCTGCCACAGACAGACATTTTCTTTCATTACACTATCTATAATTGGTTATTTATAATAATAAAAGAGAGTGTGTGGAAATCAATTTGTTAGTCATCCATCCATCTATGGCAGTTACTGTGTTTGGAGGCCTGAGTTCTCAAAAGTAAGACTGTATGCTCTTTAGGTACTTAAGAGAAGTGGGATTTACAGTTTTGTCAACATCCCCTATCCAAGGCCATAGGACAACTGTTCTAGACTTCCCAAATAGGCAATAGAAAAACTGGGGTGGATTATCCATATTTAATCTGAGGCATTCTAGAAAACCTGGCATGGATCAGGGAATGTATTTGCTGCAAACATCAGCCATAACTCATCAGGGCAGTGTGCTACATGTCTCAAAATCTGACAACTTTTGTCAAAATTTGACAAATGTTTTCAGTTAGTCATCCAAGTGGCAATAGTTTCAAGTCAAAATTCCAAATGGGTGGGACGGGAACAAAAACAGGGGGACATGCTCTTATTCTCATTCTCACCATAGTACTTTCCTCCTTTAAGTACCTCAGTCAGTCATCATCTATATACAATTGGCTTTCTACCACACAATCCACACCAGTCAATGTACATTCACACTTATAAACTTACCAGTCGCTAGGTTGCCAGAATGCCAGAGGGATCCTGTACATTTAATGGTTGTGTAGAAGAGGAAATTTCAGCAAGTGTTGTTTGTTACCTGGTTGTATGACAAGCAACACCTATTGAAATGCCGCCTTCTTTGGGCAGGTGTATGTCGTGGGTCGACTTATGATGACTCCATGAATTTCATAGGGTTTTCTGAGGCAAGAAGTATTCAGAGGCCATTTTGTCAGTTCCTGCCTCTGAAATATAGCCTACAGTACCTGATATTCGTTGGTGATCTCCCATCTAAACAGTAACCAGGGCTGGCCCTGCTTAGCTTACAAGATCAGGTGGGATCTGGTGTCTTTAAAGTATTTAGGCCCAGAGCTACTTTTTTTTCCTGTCAGAATTGAGAATCAAAAATACTGGGCAATACAGGCAAACAATCTGGTCTGCGAAGCATCTCCCTATGTTCCACTACACAATCATTAAAGGTGCAGAAACCCTTTCTAGTTTTCACTTTGGCAACCTTAACTGGGAAACTATGGCAGGATGCCTGAAAAGAAGAGAAGAGAAGAGAAGAGAAGAGAAAAGAAAAGAAAAGAAAAGAAAAGAAAAGAAAAGAAAAGAAAAGAAAAGAAAAGGTGGAGGTAGATTTTGAAGTGTCCATGATCTGTTTTTTGGGTACTGTATGAGGAGTGCTATGGCACAGAGTCACTGCAACTAAGATTAGTGAGGTAAAATAGGGAGCATGAAAACAGAAAGCCCACTAGGTTCAGATCTGGGCAGTGCTCGTATACCCCTCAACTAGCCTATGATAATAAAAGAGAAATGAGATGTATTGTGGCAGCCACGGCAGGACACACAGATTCTCTTTTATTATTATAGCTTTCAATTATGTCTCATGGCTAATGACCACTAGTTACAGAATATACTACTAAACACAGAGAGGTGCATCTGGCAAGTGTTCTCTCTGGGTTTGTTTTGTTGGAGAGAGGCAGACTATAGATGAAACAACGCCAGCAGGGGAGACAAGAGAAGGAACGTACCTCAGGTGAAAGAGCCTTGCATGCAAAGGATCCTAGCTTCAGTCCTTCACACTTCTAGGCAAGGCTGTGATAGTCATGCCTGAAACCCTGGAGAGCAATGAAATCTATAAAACAGTAGATAGTACTGAGCTAGGTGGACAAATGGCTTAAGTTAATTTAAGGTAATTAGCTTTCTATGCTCTTGCGGTAGGCATTTGAACTACTGTTGCTGACTACATGCCCACAAGAGCATGGTGTTTTAGTTTTCTGGATTATAGCTTCAAACTCTGCCACAGACCAGGGCCACTGGGTGTTGTGTCCCAAACCCCTGTATTTTTTCCCCAAGCTCTGGGCTTAGTGATTTGAGGCTGGACCAGTACCAGTACCAGTGAGAAAATGGTTCAAATTACCACTCTGCTAAAACAAAACAAAACAAAACAAAACAAAACAAAATGCAACAACCTACCAACCCACTGGGTGACCTTAGATGCCTCACACACTCTTAGTCCCATGAAAAGCCCATGATAAATTCTCCTTAGGGTTGCCATACGTTGGAAATGACTTGAAGGCACACGACAACAACAATTGAAACCCAATGATGGCACTCACATAGAAGCTGTAGTCCACTAAGCAGGGATTAAGTTGATGATGGAGATGACGCAGTGGAACGTTGCAGAAGCAGGTGTCTGAGAAGCAGGTTCTGAAGTAGGGAGCTGGTGCACAGCATGGGTAGGTAGTCACAGAGCAGAACAAGACTAAGGGTCCATTAATAGCACACAATTTCAGCAGTATTATTCTACTTTAACTGTAATAGTTCCATGGTATGGAATCCTGGGATTGGCAGTTTAGTGAGGGGCATTTAGAATTCTCAGCCAGAGATCTATAGTGCCTCATCAAACTACAAACCCCATGGTATAGAAGGAACCATGGCAGTTAATAGTGGAATAATAGCAGTATAATTGTGTATTGTCAATGGATCTCAGGTATGTCCTCTTTGAAAGAGGCTGGAAACTGAAAGTCATGTGGTATTTCAGTATACCTATCAGAGCTCAACTGATTGCTCCTGTTCAACAGGTAACTTCTTGTTGGATTGCATCTCCCATAATCTCTCACCATTAGCTAACCTCACTAGGGTTGATAGCAGTTGCAGTCCAAGATCACCTGCTCTTATTCTCATTTTGAAAGACTTGTTCGTCCATACCCCAACTCTCAACACTAGAGTAATAATTTTCTTTATTTTATATATAGAAACACAATGGCATCTACCACTAAACAATGAATTACTGAGATTGGTAATAGCCAATGCTTTTATGGGGGGGGGGGTATCTTGTGTGAAGTGTAATGGGATTGTGACATTGTAAGTCATATTATGCTATCTATATGCAGCTGTCCCTTGATATGATTTTGGTTCTATTGTAGTCAATTGGAAAACAGGGCAGAAAGAAGCTGTCTGATTTCAGGGTGACATGTGTCCAGGAGAGTGAACCTCTAGTTCAAGAACAAACAATGGAGAAACCAACCTAGTCCAGGGTCATACACAGCAGGTCCATAAGAACAGAAGAGTGGCTGAAGCAGTCCAAGGTCTAAATACAAAAAGCAGTCCAAGCACAGTCAAATGCCAGTCAGGAAGTTACTAAAGAGGAAGGTCCACAGAGCAAGCTGATGATCAGGTAACTAGTGAGCAAGGAATGTCACAATGCCAGAGATAACGGAGTTGCTGTTTGGAGCACAGAAATGGTCTTGGATGTGCTAATTTATATCAGCTGTAACGTAGCTCAGTTGGCCTAATTATCCCAGCATTTGCCTTTTAAGGAAGGCCTCATTCTTGCCCGTACTTTTCTCACTGTTGTTTAGTCTGCAATGCTTCAAAGGATGAAATAGCTCAGCTTTCAACTTCCTCTCTTCAAAGTCAACATGTGATGGTCTGATCTCTGCTTCCGACACAAGGCCAATTAACCTCCTCTGGCTCTGACTGTAATCTGTTATCTGGGCCCACAACTTCTCCTTCCTCATCCGAGGAGATCTCCTCCAGGTAGGACATGACAGAAGCATGGGGAGGCAGGTAGGAGTAAAAGCTTAACTATTCTATAGGGTAGGTACCCAAGTCATATTTCTTCTCTGCAGATGTGCCAGACATGCACCTACTCCATCTGACACCACAGGTTGGCTACTAATTAAATTAAAATTTAAAACAACAACAACAATAAATTAAAAGCAAGTGTCTTACTTGGTTCACAGATAGCAAGCCAGGGAGAGGGGTTGTTAATTGTTGACTTTTACAAGTCCCTGATGCACCTGTTTGTTCAAACCAGAGCTTGGCATCATAATGCACTCCATCTTTTTGAAAGTAAACCCATTCAGAATGAAAGGGAGGGGGTGGACAAAAGGATAGTACTTGAGTTTAATAAAAATTCCTATTACTGCTTCTAATGAAATAAAACAATTTCTCCCAGATAGCCAGATCCAGGTTATCTGAAGGACATTATTCTCCCATAAGAACCCACCTGAGCTTTGATATTTTCTGAGGAGGCACTTCTCTTGGTCCTGCTACCTTCACATGTACATGAGAATGCAAGAGAGCATTTTCATAGTGGATTCTCTCAGGCTCTGAACTTTCTTTCTTGGGAGGCTAGACCAGCTCTTTCCTTGTGGTCCTTTCATTGCAGGGTTAAGTCCTTTTTATTCAAAAAGCGTTTGGGGAACTTATTGTTTGTCAAGGAACGGGCTTTTCTTAGTGTGCTGTACTTTTTTATTTTCTGATTTTACATGGATATATTTTAAATTGTTTTAATTCTACAGTATAAACTAGGGATTGGCCAACTGAATCCATGAATCCTCAAATCCTTGACAAGGATTCAAGACTTGTGGATCAGAATCTAGCCACCAAAATGGGCAAGTGGAATCTTTTGAATCCACTGCTGATCAGGCCCGTAGGGGTGTGCAGGGCGGGCAATCGCTGCGTCCCTGCATGCCCCGGGGCCTGAGCTTGCACGGTTATGCTGGGACGGGCAGGGAAAAAAGCAGCGATTGTGCGATCACGCTCCACTCATCTTCCCCCACCCACCCTAGGCATGATCATGCTCAAACCAGAATGTGGAGGGAGAATTGGCACCTCCTGGGCCTGCCAAGGGACTGATTAGGTGGTGGGCCCTTGGGCGTGCAAACATCACAGCATAAAGCCGCGCTAGCGCAGCTAAGGCTGCCTGTTCTTCCTTGTGTTTCCTGTTGTCTTGGTGCTGCCTATGCCCTTTGGCTTCCTGTGCCTGCTGGGCTGCTTGTGCCCGCTGGGCTGTCTGTGCCCACTTGGGCTGCCTCCCTCTGCAAGGTAATAATAATCTCAATTCTTTTGACTTGAGACTGGAGGGTAAGGATTGGGAATTATTGAGACGGGACCAGAGACTTGACTTGAATGTCCCTTGCAGGACTTGAGACTGGACTTGAGGGTAGAGAATTGACTGGACTAAAGGCTTGTTGTTTGTTTTTTTAAGTGCCTTCCTTGTTGCAGGACTTGAGACTTGTCAAATTCTGCTTCAAAAACACTTTTCAGGAAGTGCTTTCTTTCCCTTGCTTTTAAAACCCTTTTTTAAAAAAGGATTCGAAAGGTTCGAGATTCGTGAGATTCATGGATTCCCAGAACCTTCCAGGGATTTGGATCCAGAAAATTCTGGATTCGGCCCATCCCTAGTATAGAAAGTTCAATGGAAAAAGTCAATGGAAAAGACGTGCTGGAGGTGGGGGTAGGGATTAGAGACACTCTCAAATAATTAAACCTGTGAAAGGCAAACCTGCATGTGTGGAAGATCAACTGTGTATGATTTGAGACTATCTTTATATATGTGTGTTTTTGTTCATCTTTTACCATTTAAATTGTCTTGAGTGCCAGGTTCAGGAAACAGGTTGGATGTAAATAAGCTGATATCATATTATGCTGGCTGGGGAAGATAGGCATTGTTGCCTGACACATTTGGAGGGAGGACTAACTTGTGGGGAGGGGGGTCACTGCCATATAGCCACAACACTGCAGGAATCTAACTTTTAAGCAGAATTTGGTGAATGGAAATCAGAGAGATCAGGGTCGAAGAAAAATGCCCTCTTGTTATCCACTTAAAAAGCCAAGCTCAGCATGGGTTTGCAGTAAATGACTTGTTTCCTGCTTTTGCTTGTTAGTAATTTAAGTGGCTCTACTGGAGAGAATACATCACTCAGAGGAGTCAGAGGTACTGGTGTGTATTCTAAATCAATTGTAAGAGCAGCAACTGACACCAGGGAGGAGCCTGTTGTATCCATACACGTATTGTCTAATCAACGGGAGTGGGGGTAGGTAGGACATAAAGATAATATAATGTTATCTTAACAGTAGGAAAAGAGCATAATTCAAGGCCCTGTTAGCCACAAGCATAGAAGCACAACTGTGAAGGTAGATGCTCAGAATAAATCTTCAAGTTGACTTCCCCAAATTTTAAGTGGCAATTACTAGCCAACAGTTTTCAACGAATAGTCAGAGGAGGCTGCCTTTTGAAGTGCTGGCCACCCTCTGTGTGCATGGATGCTAGCAGTCATAACTCATGTTTAACTTCAATCCTATCCTTCTCCTGATCAGATTCTCTCTCTTTTCATTAGTTTTTAAAGACCTGTCAGCCCTAGAATGGTTCTGACTGGCTTTCCCTGTCTTAACTGCTTCTGATGGTCAGGAGCCTAGATACTGGCTACAGGGATTTCTAATGCTTATCTCAAAAGAGCAGATAACATTATATTGTTGTTGTGTCCCTTTAAAATGCTTCCAAATTATGATGACTCTTATCTAATGGGTTTCCGTGGCTAAATGGGGAACCAAACCCTGGTCTTCAGAGTCATAGTTCAATGCTCAGACCACTACACCCTGCTGGCTCTCAGATAACGTTATAGGCCCCTAGATTTGGGAGAAACCACAGGCCATAGTCTTTGTTATGTAGAAAGAGCTGAACTTTTCCAATCTCTCTTCTTAGCAGGTAGCATGTAATATGACCTCAGTCTGAGTGGACAATAGTGGGCTAAAACCAATGGACATCAAGCTTAGCTGGAATAAGAGCTGTTTCTGACTGTTCCATATATTTAAATTGCCACCTCCACCTTGGGGGTTTAATAAATGGCCATAATAATTCCGGCAAAAGACAGTAGCTCAGTCACAGAGCACATGCTTTGCATGCGGAAGGCCTCAAGTTCAAGTTCAAGTTCAACCCCAACCTCAACCTCAAAGGCCCCTCCCTAAACTGCAAACGCCAGGATTCCATAGGATGTTGAAAGTGGAATAATAGCACTATAACAGTCTAGTGCGGAAGTGGTGTAACTTGCATTTGAGAAAGCCACTCAGTAAACAATACTGAGCTTAAATGTTCTAACAGACTTTAACTGGCTCAGATTAAAATCCAAATGGAAGAAGTACTTACCTACCTTGGTCACCTACCTTCCATGCCCCTTTTTCTCCAGTGTACCCAGCCCTTTGATCTCCCAATTTTTTTTCCTGCTTCCCTTTAGGCAGGGTTAAGTAGAACCTGAAACAGGTGATTCTGTGCAGTGATTCCCTATACTATTTGCAGAAAGAGGACAAATGTGATAAACAAACCAAATCGAAACCTGAACAATATCCCCAAGCCTTTCTAGTTTGGCTATTTATTTTGGGTAGGTCCTGAATTAATTTTTATTCAGCAGGAATATTTTTTATTGGGTAGCTACTTCAGTAGCTTTACCTGCCTCAATGAAGGGCTTTGAACAATGCTTGAAATAAACAAAACAATAAAAGCCACCAGCCAAAAGTGCAATTATTCAATTGATGCAACTCAGTAATTTTTATTGCAACTGGAAGACAATACATCACAGAAACTTTATGGTAGGTTTTGGGAAAGTGTTATTTACAATAATAACTGATGAAAGAGTTTGTCTTTGGCAATATGATTACACATCAAGAAACGCAAAATGCAAGTATGCCTCTAGATCAACTTTTCTTTTCATATTTCCGGCTGATTGCACTTGCCTTTTTACTGCTCATTTAGGTAAACACAAATACAACTTAACATCACTGCTTATGCCCCCATCACAGTTCTCATTGTATGTTAATAAAACTGGCAGTTCCATACACCTAGTACAGCATTTTTTTTAAAAGAAAGGAATAAAAACTAAAAACAGAAAAACAAACAGAAAAAAAGAAGGAAAAAATGGCTTATTGCTGTACTAAATTAATCTATTGGCCAGTGAAGGTCTTGTGACCTCTAAAGCATTGATATTGTACTTATTGGTCTTTTGATTGCTTCATCACTTTTTTTTTCCTGCAGAACAAAAATATTTCAAAAATATTACAGAAGAGTATAAAAATGTACAAGTTCATAATGCTTTTCATACACACACAGAAATCATTCCCTACCCCGTCCCTTCCAACATTTGACACCAAGGCAGAGTGAAGTAGTGAGTGTGTATAATACAGAAGTGAAACCAGAAACAATTTCCCCCACAGACAAACTTTGTTGGGGGCAGGTAATAAATGAATCTTAAAGAAAATGCATGAAATCCTCATTCTCAATAGGAACCAGGTGGTGATGGTGGTGGTGATGTAAGATACACCAGCTATATTATTTAGTTATAATCTTGAAAAAGAGCAATGTCTTCGTCAAAGATATCGGTAAAAAGTAACATAAATGCCCAGACCCTACGTAGATCCAAAGTTCAGTGGGAAAGTACGTATGTAAATCCACAATTCATCTTCCCTGTTCAACAGCCAGGTTCACACTTTTGTTCTGTCTTTTTATAAAGCTTAAATTTTTTCAAATTTGCTGTCTGGATGGCAGAAGTGGTTGGATTCACCTCCTCCTGCCCCACAAAAACCTGAATGGTGAGTTTCCAACTTCTTTTTAAGAATGCATGTTTGAAAATCCCTCCTTTTTGTGTGTGTCCTTTTGTACTGAAGACTTTGTGGGGTTCTTAGCACTGCACTGGTGTGATCAGAATTGCAAGAAAACAAGCATTTTCCCCCACCATACTCCTTTGCAAACACAGTACAGTGAAAAGAAAATTTATTTTAGATAATACATACATATATATATATATATATATATATTTGAGTAACAGGAATAGTGGCAAAGAAGAGGAAAATAAGAGGAAGGAGTAAGAAGGAGAGGAGGAAGGTGGTGGCTTCAAATGACTCATGAAGAAGTCTGCACTAATTTTTTTATTTTGCAGTTTTAAATGTAGACCAACAAAATACAGCACCATAGACAGAGTTTATTAAAAAATGATTTTGAGCAGGGTGAGGTATGGGAGTTGGGGCTGGTGAAGCAAATTGTCTGCTGATCTGTCAAAGGATTGCACTGATAGAATTAGCAACGTAAAGCAATCACATATAGGAATCCGTGCTTTAAGACAGTGGGTATCAAAAAAGGATACTCCACTCTCACCAAGAACAAAAAATAAGGGAGGGTTATAACAGGAACAAGAACAAAGTTGATATAGACAGTGGCACAGAATATTCTGTAAATATTTATAAAATCCAACTTTTAAAAAACACAGTCAAAACCACAGATTGATTTATAGGAAAAACAAAATGGCGTTGTTCACAACAGATTTTTATTCTCTACAGTAGAAAGCAAGGAGATGGCCCAAGGTTGGCAGAAGGTTATCCCCGTAGTAAAGTATTAATGTATGTTACATATTCATATAAACAATAAAGTTATTTAAATTAGATCACAGTGCTGCATTTATGTGCATAACAGTGTTTTACAAATTCCACGGAAAATTGTAAAAAAAAAAATCCACACATTTAGCTACTACTCAATCAAGAGGATAAATGGCTCTGGATCTGGGGCTAGAAAAATACTTAAAGAAACCCAAAACACTTAAACTTGGAAATGACATGCTCAGTAGCCATGCAAGTGAGTTTCACCTTGCTAATTTTCTTATTGAAATCAACTGTTTTATATGCAAAAATATATTTATTAATCTCAAGAACCCTTTTTAAGCAATTCACAGCCTAATTAACTAAATTATTGTGTAAAGGAATAGCATGATAGCATTTCAATAGAAGTACCTAAATTTCACACAGTAGGCTATTTGGCTTCCAAATCACCTTGCTGTTTTCCAGTTCAAAGCAGGCAGTCTGAATGAGTGGGAAAACAACTATTTGCAAGTGCTAACAGCTGACTTAAGGTTCACAGGTCAGTACTGTGCAACCATTCTGTAAGGTTTAAGGTTACCTCCTCCCTCTCAAAAAACTTGGATTCTTCCCCCATTGTTTTCAAAATGGCAGTGGCAGAGAGGCGTAGAGAAGAACATCACTCACTAAAGACCAAATGGGAACAACAGCATCGGTGTAGCAGAAGTCTACAAAAGAGATTCAACTACAAAGAGATTTCACTTTGGCATCAAGGCAAAGAAATTTAGCACCATGGAACATAATGCTGGGATTCTTGATCTAAATCAGAGTGCAAGTCCCAACTAGATTAGACCAAATAAATGAGTAGGATTTACACAAATGTTGAACTACTATTCAGCAGCTGACACAGTAGGTCTAATGAGACAAGCAATTGGATTTAGACCATGAATTATTTTATATTATTATTAATTATTATTATTGATGACAGAGGGTTTTCTTGGGGGGGGGAGTGGTTGTATCAGAGAGAAGCCAAGATTTCAGCACCTTTCATAATTCCAAAGCATCCTAACTATGAATTAAATACTTAATCAAGATACTTAAGTGACATATTCTTTGCACTCTCCCTTTTTAACCTAACATATTATTTGTTTAAAAGATCAATGGTAATTTCAGTCTCACCCTTACCTTGTCTGAGTTGCAATGGTGAGGACAGAATAAAATTGGTACTTCTTGGATGTTTCCTCAAAGAGAACTGTGATGTTAGGGCACATGGACAAATTGACACCATCTGGTTCATGGGGATGTTGCAAAGAGGGGGAAATCTGGCCTGCCACCTGAACTGGTTTTCCACCCTCGCTGTAAACACTACATATTTAAGAATTGACTCTTCATCTAACCTGTTGCAACATCGACAAAGTTTTTGACTCATAAAATGATAATCCCTGCAATGAGACCCAGAAGGAAATACATGTTCAAATATGATGTGAGCTTGGATCTGAATATCTGGCTCTGTGTCACCTGAAAAAAGCCTGCATGCCCAAGTCCTTTCAGTCTTAAAATTAGACACAGGAATAATGGTAGAAGCTATGTTGGATCAACTGGTATCTTTGAAAAAAAAATTTTTTTTATCGTGGGAGTGAATCTTGGTATTTTTTTTAAGATTGATTTTTTTTTCAAACATACAGCCCAGTTATATTTTGAAATCATTTTGTGGGCAATCCCCTTCAGAAAAAATGGTAAATAGTAACAATAAAACAAACCGCTACAGTAAAAAAACAAATGAAACAGAATTATTGTGCACAAAACATTTGTGCTAGTAATTGCTTATTATCAATTGAGAAGGAACTACTGAAAAAAATTGAATCATTCTAGCTTTGCACTTGTGTTACAGACAAAATGTAGGAACGGTGTGTCTCCAGTCACAGGTAAGCAAGGCAGACTAGAATGCCATATGAATTGGAAGAAATGTGCTCAACACATGGAACACCCAACTATATTAAACTGATCAGAAGTTCTTCCTTTTTAGGAACCTTGCCAAAAGGAATGGCAGTTATGAAAGAAGCTTCTACACTCCCACTTCATTTTCAATAGGACAGGGAAAAGACAGTCCTAAGGGGAATTGTCCCTCCTTCGTGCATATGGGCATGGGGAACAGGCGGGTACAATGGCACTTGAATCTGTAACGTGACTTGAAGGGTACCTGTCCTCTATCAGTAGCGTACAGGTATATTCCTGGAAGATAGGCAGCCAAGATACAGGACTGTATTCTGTATCCACAGCTGCAATCTTGAACTTCTAGATACTGAGGCAAACAGGTCAAGAGCTTAAACAAAGCCCTCCCGATGAAAAGATGTGGCCCAACACAAAGCCAGCATTCCTGCCAAGTCCACCATTTAGCTTCTGTGGATCAAATTCAATTAGAAATTCAGCAAAGAGCTGGATCAAAATATGGACTTCTACATGCTGCATCATGCTGTTACTCGACCAGTGCTCTGTATATGCTACAGTACTTACTGAATGCAATAATACTGGCAATTAAGCAACTATCGGGTTTCAGAATCCTCTCAGGTGTTAATTCACAAGCCTCATGGTGGCATGTTGTTTTCCTTCCCCTAAACAGGCAGCCACATATTTTCATATCTCATAAGATTTGCTTGGCCCTAACCTACCTCAATAGCGATACAAGCAAGGATGTGTATATGGCACTCTTGTCCAGAGAGAAAATTGGTTAGATTTATGGACATGATCTCTTTTGTCTTTAGCTCTATGAAACATTATTGTTCCTTCTTAAACAAGCGTTACCTGGGCAGGGGGAGGTGTCAGGGTGGATAGGGAATTCTTCTTATCTGTGTCTACTTGTAAAATCTATTGCCAAAACAATAAACGATTTGTTGAAATTGCTGATGGGCCAAGTCTTATTCGACATTCCATATTTCATGGATTTGCAAGTAGGATTTGCAAGTCCTCTTCACTCTACACATATTCCATGGAAAATAATTTCTGTATCTGCTAAATGGTATTCTTTAAAATGCTTTCCTCACTTCTCCTTCCAGTCAAAACATCCACAGGCAAAATACCAGCTCCCAAAAAACATTCACTTTTGCCAGCGTTTCCACTGAGCATTTTGGGATCTAAAGATACATACTTGCATACATCCAATGGTTTTCTTTGCCCTTCCAATTTCCATCCTTCTGCCTTTGTTTCAGGATGCCTGGTAGGCTGACGGGAGAATGGGGTCCTTAAGACAAACAAATGCCACACATGCCAAATCCCTTGGATCTTAGCTGTCTGAAAGTCTCCTCAAGCTTATGGCCTTTAATACCCAATGTTTTCTAACAGAAGCAAAGCAAAACAAAATAAAATATGGCCTTATTGCAATGCTCTCTGCACTGCAAAACAGATATGGTCATGAACAATGAGTCAGTTCTTCTGCATACATTTGTTAATTCACCCCATGAGCATAAAAAAAAAAAGCCCTTTCATTACTTGTTCCCACATGGCAGGTGAGCAGAGTTGTGTGGTCACTGTCTCCCCTCAACCAAAATTGCATGTTTTCATCCCTCCCCACCCTCCAAACAATTCAGTGTCTCCATGTAGAGTCTTCATCATACACACTCACTACTTGCATTGCCCTCAAAATTATTGCGTAATGTTAATACATGTAAAGACAAAGAAAGGACAAACGTTTCGAAAAACAGAGAAGTAGGGGGAGGGGGCTGAATGTGCAGACAAGGCAATAAAATTCAACCATCCAAGCCCTACCCGAGCATGAAGTTTTATTTTTAATATTGCAGAGTAAGTTCCCCAACAGTCAGTATTTGTCCCTGAAAAAGGTTAAACCTTAAAAACACCTGCTTCCAAAACAAAAGGAAAAAAAAAAAGGAAAAAGAAAAAATTCAAAATGAAAACAAAAAACCCAAAAAACAAACTAAGCCTAAGGGCTTAAAAATTAGAGGCATAGCCTTTTCTCTATTTTTCTATATTTATATGAAAATAATTCATGCTTCATGCTAAATACATTATTTACCTTACAAGAACTTTTGTTATTTTTGAATTAAAAAAGGGGTTTTTATTTTGTACTCCCAAGCCCCTCCCAGAAAGGAATCCATGCAATGTGGATCAGAGTTTGCTACAGTGGTTACAACTGGAAATATATTGTCATTTTTTTTGCAGAGATGAAACCTGACATTAACTGGGTACACCATTTTGAGGCGTATGTTAAGGAGCTCTATGAAATATTATTTTATATTTTTGACCAACCAACATAGATTTGGTTTTTTGAAAAAAAAAAGTCATATAATACTAGTGGCAGGTTTTGTAGCATGTTTTCCTCCCTAGTGAGATCAAATATTTGTGACCTATACAAAAGATTTCTTCATTTTGAACCTCCTTAAATATCTACTCATAATTTTCTTTAGACTTGATTGCTTTTCACTCAGGCAGTTAAGAACTCATAGCTTGTTTTCCCATAATATTTTTGCAGGCAGTGCCAATCTTCAGGCTTATGGCTTTTGAAAAAACATTCTTTTAATTTAAATATAGAAGACAATTAATTGATCAAAGAATATCACTAAACTCTACCCATCCACCCCTTTCTCCTTATTTCACTGAAACTCATTGCATACACAGTTCAGTTTTCCATAATTTAAAAGTTATTAAGTGTTCACATTATAAGCCATATACAGTACATGAAGTACGAGTAGTTCATTACTGTACAAGCAGCTGTCTAATAGTGGCTCTTTCAAGATTTCTATGGCACAACTGCAAGCGGATGCCAGTATATGATCCTTGATTCTGAGGACAATGTCTTTGCCTTTGACTTCTCCCAATTCTCTACATAATTTCACATATAAATCCAATTATATGGCCTTAAAATAAATTTAAGAGCCTGGCCTGAAAAACTTCCAAATTATTCAATTTTCTCTAGGTTTAAAAGATTTTCAAGTGCCAAATTTTGTTCCTCTCTCTCACATTAGCTGGTGATGTCAGAGTAAATTCAACCATGTATTTCTGACAAAGCTGGAGAAAGCAATGGCATATTTTGGCTTTTACTTTTCTTTCCTTTTTGTCTTCATGTAATGAAAAGCTTTTGTAAAATTAGTTGAGTATCAGTATGAGTTCTATGGCTTCAATCTCCTTTAAAAATAACAACAAAAGAATCTTAAGGGTTCCTCAAAGAAACAAACACAAAAGAGAGAGAAAGAGGGAAAAGAGAGAAAAAAAAAGAACAGAACAAAGAATATATTTGTTGATATTGCCACAAATCATTAGAATTCACCTGACGTGCTGAAACAAAATTGTTTTCTAAGTTCAATCAATGGATTTGTTCTCATTTTTTGTGGTGTCCTTTTGCTCTTTCTGCCCCTTCGCCGTCCGATTGGTGATGTTGTTCAAACAAGACCGAATTCCCGCCAAATGCAGGAGTGACCCAGCCGCTTCTTTCATTTCCTCATCATCACTCTCTGGGGGTTTCTCTGTACGTCTCTTTTTAAGAGGCAGTGTGTCACTTGGTACTTTTTTTGCTTTCAACAAATGCTGCCGTTTCTTGTGCTGAGAGGCATACCCACTGTCAGCTAAAGAATCCTTGGTCTCTTTTCGGCTTTGCCTTTTGTCCTCTTCCTCTGCCTCACTATGGCTCTCGTGGCTATGGAAGCTGACCTCACTGCCCTCGCTACTGTCCCGGCTGCCTTTTGTAGCAAATTCATAATGGTCATCAGCAGAGGAAGAGGAAACGGAGTCACTAATGGGAGATGTGCTCCTGTGGTTGGAAGATTTGGCACTGCTATAGTTGTGGTCCTCTTTTGGATCACCACTAACTACTGGAGAGCCACATGACTGTTCCCTGTCTGTCCGCATCCGGCAGTTTGCTATTCCGTTCCTGAAGGACAGAAGAAGAGAGTAAAAAACACATAATCAAACCCTTCACCCAAAAAGAGAAAGAAGACTTTTCTATGCAGAAATGCTTCCTCTGAATACAAATTAAAAAGAAATTTAAAAAATATTTCTTACAGAAACTGAAAATTTACTACAGTCCATAGATATTAAAAATCCGAACAAATTGATCAATAAAACTCACATATTGAGTAGCTCCCTAAAGAGCTACTCATGGAGAATAGAGATCTTCTAAAGCAATAATCTTTTCTAGGACGGCTTGCTGGTAACCAACTAGCATTACATAAACGAAAGATGAGTGTAGCATTTAACCCAATGTTTAGAAAATACCCATCTAAAATGACATATGCATCTTTGGTGGCTCTCTTTCCTCTTTATGTTTATTTATTGTACAAAGAGTGATCAAGCGTTCCAAAATTCATTGCTCTTGTCTGTTTAAAGTTAAAATCATTAAAATACATTGTATACATACAGACCACTGTATACAAACCAACAAAACAGCAGAGGACACCATTAAAAGTCCATCCCAGGCAATTTCCGAAAGCCTAACAGTATGAGAAAGTTTTCAACTTGCTTATGGAAAAACAGCAATGAAGGAGCCACCTTAGCCTCTCTAAGGATGGAGTTCCAAAGTTAGGGAGCATCCACTAATAAGGTCTTGTTCTCACCAAATGAGCCTGAGAAGGGGGTGGGACAGAGAGAAGAACCTCCACTGAAGATATTCATCAGCCTGCCAAACTTTTCTGTTATAAATCCCTTCTATGATTTTGCTACTAAGCCCCTGTAACAAGTTTCCTCATTACAACACATATGCTCAGAAACGTGAACAACCTCACATTACATGCGTCAAGAAAAATATTTATGAAAAGAGAACACTCTAACCATCAAAGGGCAAGGGTAGAGGCAAGCCTGGGAGGAGAGCAGGAAGACATGGTGTGAAGAACTAAATTACTACTTTCTCAGCTATCTCTTGGAATAAAGCATAATAACTGATCCAGGACTCAGTCAGCTGTCAAGAAACTATTGTCACTGCCTGTGCCAGCAGCAGCAGGCCATACCAGGGTTCATTAACATTAATAAGAGCTAGATAAATATTCTTACTGGTGATATAGTCTCAACTCAGTTAAAATCCCTCCCTCAAAAACATGAAATCATCTCTGGTAAGAAGTGATACATGCAAAATTTAGAGGGGTTTGGACTACAGTTCCTAGAATCTCCTATTCAGCATGCCCACTGACTAACTGATGGCTGGAAGAATGACCCATAAAGAACAAATTCATTGGTTTTAATTACTTATATGGTGTATCTTTATCCCAGGCCCTGGAAATGTTACCCTTTGGGACCACAGGTACGTGACTGGTGATTCCAGGAGCTGTTGCTTCCTTCCCAAGACTTCAGGGTACTTTTTCAGAGCGGGATTTTAATAGTTTGGGTAGAGGTTTGAAGTTATTTTGCCTCTCAGTATTAATAGTAGGCATCTAGTTATTAAACTGCAAATTCTCCCACTTAACCTCAAACATGTAAAGAAATCACCTATCCTGAAGGTATAGTAAATATTTTAAATAAATATTTTAAATAAAACATGCAATTTTATTTAAAATTAACTGATATACTGCTTAAGAAATAGAACAACTTTTATAAAATTGCTTCAAACATACACAGTCCAAGCTATTAAATATTTCATACCTGGTCTATTCAAGTGATAAGATGCCTTCATAAACATATTAAAGACTATTTGTGTCTCTTTAATAAAGCTAGTAACCACTGACTATTGCCAAGTATTTATTATTAGCAATATTGGATCTAATATCTACTTCATTATTTTCTTCCAACTATCCAAAAGGTTTCCTGTTTCTCCTCATACAACATCACAGTTAGTTATTAGTTAGTTAGTTAGGCAGAACTGGTTCCTTTTAACAAGTACAGATGGGTCAAATTTATCTATTTCTGATGTCTTGCTTTTGCATTTTTTAAAGTCATAAATCTGTCCCATCTCATTTTTTCATTAATCTACATTTTTAATTTTTTTTGCTGCATACAATTAAAATTCTATTTAACATTGCATATTAAAATATTTTAACATTTTATTTTAATGTTTTTAAATTGTGGTAAACTGCATCACATCTACTACAGAAATGCAGAATCTGGTAGAGGGCTAAGCTCTGATCTAAACAAACCAAGCGTTTTGTACAGAAATGTGCAAAAAGGAAAATTCTTAAGTTTCCCTAGGCATAAGTATAATATTAAGAATAGTGCCTGCTCGGGCAGGGCGGGGGCAAAATCAGGTTCCTGCATCTTCATAAAATATTAACAAAATATAATCATTAAGAACCTGTCAATGCTTCATGTCAAAAGGATTTTCCTGAAAAACATGGGAGGAATTTAATAAACCAATGCCCTGTGGTTTACAAGTGCCCCCAATTCTGCCACACTTGAGTCTCAGAGTTCAGAACATTATATGACTAATCACTGAAGAGATAAAAATGCAAACCGTTTCATTGCCACTAGAAAGGAGGTATTCCAAGGCTTAATTTCTTATAATGTAGAGTGGTGTTTAAGATCATTAGAACTGCTGCCCTAGAGTACAGCAGACACCAATTCCATCATTCTTGTATCTCATATCAACCATTATCACAGAGCAGCCTTTTCCAAACTGGTGATCTCCAGATGTTTTTCAACTACAATCCATAAACTCTAACTAGTAGCAGTGTCACTAGGGTTGGTGTTGCCCAGTGCAGTAACTCATGGTGTCATCCCTGTAGATCTACATATTAAAATAGACTTAAATTGTCAAAGAACTAAAACAGTTCAACACAGAAAAAAAAGAAAAAGAAAAAGAAATAAATAAAAAGGTAACAATTAAAATTAAAACAATATAGCACTCCCAGCCCATTCTTTAAAAATTTTCTCTACTGAAAACCTGCCTGAATAAAAGGACAACATAGAGACAAAGACAACAAAGTTCTGGCCTCCTGAGGAAGTGAGTTTCAGATTGTAGGGGTGGGCACCAAGAACTCCCCTTTCACCTCTCCACCAACCATGCTTGTGATGATGGTGAGACTGAGAGAAGGACCTCCCTGGAAGATCTCAGAGCCCGGGCCAGTTCATACAGGGAGATACAGTCTGTAATGATTTCAATTTATACCCTGACCTGGCTCAAGACTGCCTGGAACAAGAAGGTGTTTTTTAAACCCCCCCTCCCCCCCAGCTACTTCCTTCCTCCTGGAAACATGAACATGAGGATATTATGGCACTTATACTCTGCCTATTAAGCTCCCACAGCAACAGCCTTCTGTTGCCTGACACCTTGCAGATGCACTGCACCATAATTCCCACCTCTTAGCATGGTGGCTGAGGATGATGCAACTTGTAATCCAACAGATCTATGGGGTGACATCTGAAGAAGGCTACACAAACAACTGGCCAGCCGGTGGGAGAAGGGGAGCTGGGAGATGGTTCAGTTGTCCCTGGGTACTGCTTGCACACTTCCCTGTAGGCAACTGGAGTGTTTTTCACAATCAATAGAATGGCCACTGTGTGAACAGAATGTTGGACTAGATAAACCTTTTGTCTGATCCAGCTCTTCTTATGTTACTTTAGAAGCAAAATGCTATAACACAAAGAATAGCCATTTTTATGTTCTTAGTGGGTTGCCCTTTGTATGTGTTGTGGCTAACATGGGAAATAGTGCAAACTATGGTGCAGTGTGGCCTCAGTTGAATCATGAACTGCATTCAGGTGCAACAGTAGGCTATAGTTTAACACTGTATACATGAGTAGTGCAAAGCTTCAGCACACTCCATTCCCCTTTCATGCAAGCTTAACTATAAGCCTCTTACTGCAGTCAACAACAAATTACTTGCCATTCTGTCTGACTAAGGCAAAGTATGTCTTTCTCACTGGTAGAGCATCTTTCAGCAGTGGCGCCACAGCTTACTTTATTGGAACTAGTACTGCACAGAAGAAGGCAAAGGTAACCCTACTCCCAAAGCCTTTCCTTGAAAAACCCTAAGATGAGCCAACCCAAAATGAAACAAGGGGCACTGCTGGAACATGAGACTCCTAGATTAGAAGGCACTCAGCTAATGGGGAAAAGCAGAGGACAAATATGAGCAGCTCTGTGTCTAATGTAACTAGGCTCAAGCCAAAAGGACGTTTAGCTGTTGACATGTGCGGATTGTAGAGGTGAAAAGAAAAGTCTGAAGCTGCACAGTGTACGCAGTATGCTTGCTAAACCGCAAGGAAGTTGGAAAAGAGGGAGAGTGCACTATAGGTGAATTGATTCAGTCAAGGAAGCCATGGGTCTGAGTTTGCAAGACCTAAGCCTGGGAGCTGATGACCGGGGATCTAGGACATTTCTCATTCAAAAAGTTGCCGTAAATTGAAGTTGAGTGATTAGCAAATAATAATAATAATAATAACTTTGCCACTACAGCCAAATGCGTCAAACTTTAGCTTATAAAACTAAAATAAATTCTGACACAAGAACAAAATATGGTTTGGTATTAACTGCAATCAGATGCAAATACCACAGTATGTGAATCTCCTGGCTTGTAGCTGCTTTTATGCATGGACTAAAACAACACTTAATTTTATGTATAAAACCTGTACTAATAAAGAAACCTCTTTCTGCTAATGATCATGTTATACTTCTCAAATAACAGAATCAACATGTGTGTATGGCCAGATTTTCAAGACTAAATATTTGATACTGAGACAATTTTCTGAGAAATAGAGGTGAACACAAATACTTAAAATTCTCACTAAATTTGATCTCACTGGCAAGATCAATGTTTGCACAAAAATGGAAAGGAAATGAAAAATTTTTGAAGATTGGCTATTGAAGATTTTTGAGGCAACACAGATAGAAAAATGGATGATATTACTACTGAAAGATAAATTACTGCAACAATTTGAAGATGAATGGAAACAATAATGGAATATTGTAAAGAATGTTGGGGTAACATAACAATCATAAATTTTAGACAAACTACATAAGACAGATTTTGAATATCTATTGTATTATGAAAGAGTTTACAGAATGAATGAAGATTGTAGTATACAAATACTAAGGGATGTTAAAAGAGAAGAAAAGAATAGGTTATGAAAATAATTAAGTCCAATCTCAAAAACATGAAAACAGAAGGAAGGGAGGGTAGAGATTTAGAATGTTTTAAGAAAAAGTTATGACTGATAAAGGTACTATAGTAAGGTAGAGTGGAAAAAAAAGGTAAAAAAGATGTAAAGTGTTAATGTGAGTGTTGTTTCTTGGAACCAATAAATAATGACAACAACAACAAGAACAACAAATAAAAATAAAATTTTCACTAAGCTGCCATCATTTTCTGCTCAATAAAATGCAATTTTTCTTGGACTTTAGGGGGTAGCTTATGATCCATAAATTATATGCCAAACCCAGCAGGAGAAAAAAAAAGACAAAGACAAAGCTCTCTCAATTATTAATAGCTAAACGCACCGTCATTCATGATAGTGCAGCAAGCCAGCTGCATTTGCTCTGTGGTGGTGTCTCCACTGCAGGGGTTGTCATTAAATGATGCCAAATGCTTAAGAGAAGAAGTCATCCATATTCAAAACAATTGTACTGTGAATTTATAACCAGCCCCTTCAAATCATTCATTAAAGAGGAAACAAGTGCTGCCTTTGAAGTGGCAGATTTCTAAAGCTCAAACTTTTATGTTCTGACAAGAGAGCCTCAAAATTGCTGTAATTTAAGAAAAAGCATTGATGACTTATTTATTTTCTTACTTATTTAACCAGTTCCACAACATAGCTGAAGTGATGCAGCTCAGTCAGGAGCACACGTGGCTAAGCCACTGCATGACACAAGGAAGAACAGCCCTGGCCAGGGAAAGAGACTGATTACAATGGGTGGAAAGTTACACAGTAAGGCCAGCTCTTTAAGAAAGAAGGAGGCATTGCAAGCTTTATAAACTAATCTGCACGTATGGACGCACACCCACCCACCCACGGATAACATACATATATATAAACATTTTGTTTTCAAATTTTGCTTGGGCAACAACTATTTCTTTTCTTTTTCTTTTTTTAAAAAAAACACCTATATTGTCTCTTAAATCCAAAACTGGACCATCTTTCAAATAAGTGGAAAATTTGGGGAGACATTTTTGTTTCTTCACTACAAAAGATGGAGAACAGCAAATGGAAAAATCAACCCAGATCCAAGAATCTGAGAGGAGTGAGCAGCAGGAAGCTGCTTCCCTTTTGCCAAGTTCATAGGAGTCCACCCGCCATCCCCACTAAGCTTAACAGATGAGAAGCGGTAGCAGCAAGGATCACCTGTTCAACCATCAGGAGGGTAAAGTGGACTGCCCTCCACTTTAAAAATACTAGTGATCAATTTATTATTATGCATGTTGCTTAGATTGGATTAAAGACTGGATTCAATTAGAGAGAACAACTACAAAAGAATTGGAAGAAATAAACAATAGATTTGGATGGCATGGATATTTATGTTATGATAGATCAACAGTGAACAAAGAGTTTAATAATCATTGCATCCGGAAAGCACTGCTAAAGGTTTGGTTACAAATAAAGCGGAAATACTACACAAAACTTCCAATATGGACCTCACCACAAGAAGCGTATAGAAGTGCCCCAACAAAACAAGTAAATGTATTAACATATCAAGAAATTTTGAAATGGGAAGGGGAGAAATCAAGAATGTGTACAGCAGAAGAATTAAAGGTTGAAGGACATGAGCTAAACTGGTTCCCATGGTGACAACTTAAAGAGAGATTTAAAATGCATCAAAAACTGTATGGATTTGAGAGAAGAGAAAAAGAACTAGATTTATTGATGAAGGGAAATCAAAAGAAGAGAATCTCTAAATTTTATAAAGTATTGTTGAAAAGAGAAATGGATTCAGACATAGTTAAAGATTTGATGGTCAGATGGGCTCAGAACGTGGGACATCCAATTGAACTAGAAGCTTGGGAGAGAGCATGGAAAACTGATATAAAATTTACACCAAATTTAAATTTAAGAGAAAACTTTTATAAAATGCTCCATAGATGGTACATGAGTCCAGAAAGATTACAAAACATAACTAAAACTGGGACTGGGAAGTGTTGGAAGTGTGATGAAAAGATTGGATTCCTCTTTCATATGTGGTGGACTTAGGAGGGCAAGAAAATTTTGGAAGGGGATACATGATGAAATTCAAAGAATTTGTAATCTGAATTTTGAAATGACACCAGAGTTCTATTTGTTAAATATGTTAAGGCAATACAGGGAGATGAGAAGTCATCAAAAGATACTGTTATATTTGATAACAGTTGCAAGGTTGATGTATGTGCAATACTGGAAAGAAAAGAGAGATACAGATTTAGAGGAGCAGATGCTAAAAGTCCTGGATATGGTAGAGATAGAAAAATTAGCATTTTCCTTGAAAAATAAACCTATCCAGAACTTTGAAAGGGAATGGAAAGGAGTTTTGGATTGGTTAAAGATATAAATGTATAAGAAATGAAAGAAAGATATAAAGGTAACTGTTTGTTTTTTTGTTAATGGAAATGTAACTGTTCTTTTCTTGTGTAAACAGAAACAAAGTAGATTCAACTGGAGAACATAAGCTTGGAAGTAGAGGGGGTGTGGGATACATCTAATAACGGTGTATATCCACTTGTTTCTTTTTTATTTTTGCAATTAAATTTTTAATAAAAATATTTTAAAAAAATAAAAAATAAAAATACTAGTGATCAGCTATATGGCATCCAGCCAGGTTCCAGATACAGGGTATTCCTCACAGTGTTCTTACACTGGCAGTTCCTGTCTGCAGATTGCTCATAGGAGCATAGGAAATGGTCTTACACCATCTACCCCAGCATTCCCTACTTGCCATTGTCAATTCTCTCATTAGGTTTGCCTTTTTCAAGTTTCCACAGTTTAACTGTGCATGAGCAGCCCAAAGCCTCAGATTCATACACTCCATCCTTTCATGCAACCTGCTTCTAAACCTCTCTAACGGCAGTCAGTGACAAATCACAACATGTCACTATGCCTGAACACGGCAAAGTATCTTTTGTGAACAGGGTCTTTCCCAACAGATCCTACCTAATCTTCTGAATGGGAGATAGTGGGGATTGAATCTGGCTCTTTCTGAATGCAAAGCATTTGGCTCTGTGACTGAGCTATAGCATCTCCTCACTGAATCTAAAACAACATGTTATGCTGTATCTTTTTTTCCACGCTGAAGAATATCTCATTTTTTTAAAAAAAAAAGCACTGAGATTTTAATGAAATGCAAGTATGATGTCATATGTCAAATATAACTATTAAGAATAACTGTGAAGATTTTAGATTTAAGAAATTGGTAACTTTATCACTTGATATTTTAACCACCTACTTCTGTGCAGAGGTGTAGAAAAGTTTCCATTTCAAAGTAGCCACTGCTGGTACTAAGGGAGTAAATTAAGAAGAAACAGTATTCTCTCATATAATCATGCCCTGTCCCAAAGGACTGAAGCATACAATCAATCCAACTAAGTCTGTTGTACTATTTGGTGGGAAAACCATACAGGAGGGATTTTAGAATCATAATTATAAATGCACAGCACCACTGCAAATACAGGCTGGTTTGTCTTTGATCAGAAGAGATGTAGCATTAATGCAATGGTGTATGCCATCAACGATAACAAAAGTTAAAGACTGAATACCTCTGTACTATTATGGAGTGAGCATTTCATATGCTGTAGTCCCAAAGCATGCTTCATATTGCAACCTTGGTATTTTTTTTTCACCAAACAAAATGGGCCCTTTAAACTATCTAATTTTATTTGTTGACAAAAAGAAAACAAAACAAATACTTGCTGGCTTTCTTGTTTGAGAAACTGCAGTCACTCACAGATGGTATGGCAGGAAGATCCACACTTGTTTGGTGCCTATACTATACCCTGTCATTGTTATTTCTGCTTCAATGCACATTTTTTTTTCAAAGAAAGAGCATATAAAATAGATCAAACAATAGCTTTATTTCTAATCTTATTTTGCTTATTTAAGAACTACTGCTCAGCGGGTATGAAGTCACGACACAGAAGGCAAGCCAAGCACCCATGCCCCTGAGCCAAATTATCCCTTTTTGGCCAACCCAGAGGTAAAACGGGAGCCTTGAAGTACTGGTGGTGAGGAAAAGAAAGGCTTTCTGTTGATTAGCTGGGGGTATGGCTTATTAACAGCACCCTCTTCTCCAACTAAGCCTTTTACTTTTTATTTTATATTTATTATGTACTGTTGAACTTTCATTAGACTATAATGCTCGGTAATGTGGAAGGAAGTCAGAAAAAAGAGAGACCTTGCTACAGGTGGATTGATTTGGTCAAGGAAGCCACAGCTCTGAGTTTACACGGCCTGAGCAGAACAGCTGATGATCGGGCTCCTGGCCATCATAAGTCAAAGCTGACTTGATGGCAAATAACAACAATGCTTCTATACGTACCATTAGCGAAAATTCTCTGGGACAGTGGTTCTTAACCTTTTTTTTTTTTTAACCACAGACCCCCTTTAAATATCTTTTGTTGCTGCAGACCACCAAGACTTAACTCAAGGTGGCTTCTGGCTGTATGTATGGTAGCAAGTAATGTGACGTGCTTTCTCTCAGCCACTCAGTGTCATTCATTTGCATGTTCTCACTGTGTACAGAAGCAGCAAGTGCTGAGTCGAATTTTTGCTATCAGTTTTATAACATTTGAAGAATCTGAGATATTGTAACAAAAATTTGAACAAATTATGTCCGTCACTGGTGAAAGATTCTTGCTCTTGGAGATCAATGTATGACGGTCTGTCTGTCTTTTCTTCCTTCTTTCCTTTCATTTTATTTTAACTATAAAAGCTGATAGCAGTTCTTTAAGTGTTTGCAGACCAGCTATGAGGACATTGTGGCTCCTTATGGGTCCATAAGAACTCCTGCTCTGGGACATTTGCTAACCAATGGTTAACACCAGAAAACATATAAGTATACTGGAGCCTCAACCAAATTAAAAATGTACCCAGAGTAAAAGTGCAGTAAGAGTAAAAACCAACAGCAGAATAGGGCACAAATGCAAGGATCTAAAAAACAGTAACATCTAAAAGCCTGGGGGGGGGGGGAGTCTTCACCTAGCACCGAAAAAACTCCAACATAGGCACCACACAAGCTTTTTTATTGAGGGCATTTTTTTTACTGGGATGCCAACACTAAAAATTCCTTCTCTCTAGGAAAAAAACCCCATATGCTACAGTTTTACAAGGATTACTAAAACTGGAAATACACAGCTTTGATAGCATTTTCACTTATTTGAGTCCTCTTAGTAGAACAAGGGCCTAAATATCATGAATGTCCTGTTCTGACTGATCTTGGAAGCTAGGCTGCATCAGTCCTGGTCACTACTGGGATGGGAGACCATCAATGAATACCAGGAGCTGTAGGCTATATTTCAGAGGAAGGAACTGGTAAAACCACCTCTGAGCATTCCTTCCCTTAGAAAACCCTATGAAATTCATGAGGCCACCATAAATTGACAGGCAACTTGAAGGCACATATGTACAGAGAGAGAGAACAGGGCATTTCAAGTGCTGTTCATCAGCACTTGCTGAAATTGCCTCTTATACACAACCATTAAAAAGTACAGGCTCCCTCTCCAGTTTTCATTCTGGCAACCCTAGCCAACGGTAAGGCACATACAGACATAGTAGAACAAACTACAGTCCTTCTCAGTTTTTTTACCAGCTACTGCGAATGCAAGGGGCAGGTAGCAGTGGAGGGTTCAGGAATTCATTTTCTACCACATTATTTATATCATTCCTCTGTATATATAGCAATAGCTTGTATATTTTTATCCCGCTTATCAGCTAAGTGCTCTCTAAGCAGTTTACAACGTGTTAGCTAATTGCCCCCAACAAGCTGGGTACTCATTTTACTGATCTATGGAAGGATGGAAGGCTGAATCAACCTGGAGCTCGGCAGGATTGAACTCACAACCTTGTGGCTGCAGTACTGGCATTTAACCATTGCGCCACCGGGGCTCCATATAACTATATCTATATCCATATCTCTATCTCTATATATCAACACAACAACCCTATAAGACTAGTCAGTATTATCATCCCTAATAGTATAGATAGGAAATACAGTACTAAGGCTGAGAGAGAACTAGCCGCTTGAGGCCGATTAATGAGTTCACAGAAGAGCCAAAAATAGAGGTCTGGGACTTTCTGATTCACTTAGCTATTTTGTTGCTGCTGCTGTTAGACCAGCTGCTTTTGGTTTCTTCAACCGTTATCTAGTCAGTAGTCCATCTGGAACTGTTCCATCAGGCTATCTGCAACTGTTCCCCAGATGATAAGAACTGTGACTATAACAAGTGGTGCAAGAGCTTGCTTTTTTTTCCCTCCTCCTTCCTCATCTCTTGGTCCTTATGTATCATCTCTTTTAGAATATAAGCTTCACAGTATGAACTGCCTTACTATGATTATTTTCCTTCTTGGCTACAGAGATAGGTAAAAATGATTTAAATAAATCAAACATTACTTTAGCAACTGAGTTAGAGCAACTCCTAGCCATATAGGGGATGTCACCATGTCATGAAAACTCCCTGCAATTATTCTGTAGTTATTAATTTTCATTATGCCTGCATAAAAAAAAGGTTTACATCACTTTTTTTAAAAAAAGAACAACAACAAAGGAATGGTGATGGAGACAATGATAAGAAACAATCAGTCCCATCATGGAGAAGATATGCAATTATATAAAAGTCTTTCCAACAACAACAATAACAACAACAAACAACAACAACAACAAAAACCTAGGGACCCAATCTTCTGGGAAGGTTTCGTACTCAATCCCCAATTAAATAAATGGGAGCTGTACAAGAAACCTTACCGTTGGTAAGTATTTTTCTTGTGTCTGTAGCTTAATTTCACCACGCAGGAAGGCATTTTAAAACAATTAACCACAGGCAAATTTCAGGGACCTCTCATTTCAGTGTGACATTGTACCTGTAAAAATGGACCAAAATTGACCATGGACCACCACGTCACCCCTAAGCTAAATCACTGTTCAAAGCCCACACAGGGAACCTTTTTCCTTCCTGTAAAAAGCTGCATTCCCTCAGAGGAAATCCATCAGGAAAGAAATGCCTCTGGTGGTAGACTGGAGCTGAAACAGGGCAGGAGCAGAACCAAAAGTGGGTGACAGCATCCCCTTTCTTTCTCTTTTTTTCCACAGTCTTTTCTCTTTCTCTTCCTCTCCATGTAGGAAGATGCTGAAGAAGGGATAGAATACTCTTTCCAGAGGTCTGAAGCCACCTTGAATCCCAATTTTGGGAGAAAGATTGGATAGAAATAAATATAGTAATAGTAATACAGTGTGGCCCTCCACTGTTGTGGGTTCAGCATTTGTGGATTTGATTATTTGCAAGTTATTTATTGATTTTTTTAAAAAATCTTATTTTATTGGCCCCTGCCATGGGGAAAAAATATGTTCTCTCTAGGAATCTCTAAGTCCTCCAGTGTAATTCTATGGTCCACTTCTGCTGGAAGTTGACTGTAGGGTTGTGCTGGAGGACCCAGAGATTCCTAGGGACATGTTCTCAGGTAAAAGAAAATAGCATTTGTGATTTTTATTTTTATTTGTGTTTTTCCACTTTTGCAGGGGTCTTGCACCCTTAAACCCCATGAAAGCGGAGGGCTCACTATAGTTGTAATAACAGTAGTAGCAGTAGCAGTAGTAGTAATGGTAATATCAATTTCAAAGGCTCTCCACCCCTTTTGTTCCTTTCAGCTCCCCACTTCTCACTACCAGAGTTCTGAACTGATGATCTCCAGAAGCCCCCACCACTTTCATTGCTTCACATGTTTTGGTTTGATTCATATACTCTTCTTCCTCTGGATTCCCCCTGCAAACATGAAGTTAGGCAGAAGTGCATCCTTGCAGGTTGCTCACCCCTACTTTACAACAACACCTCATTTAGGTTTTTGTAGAATCAGCCATGGCTGAAAATAATATCCTAAAATTATTGGAATGATTTGTATAGATATAACTTCTGAAAAGCAACCCAAAGGGAAGGAAATAATGATGAAAAATAGTGTGAATACAGTTAAATTAAGAATTGCTGCCAACCCCCCTCCATATTCTGTTGAGTAGCTTTAGCGCAAAATAAGAATGATTCGCACACTAAAAATAGTGCATTTCCATTTACAGATTAGTCTGAACAAAAGATCTATTTATGTAGTTTAAGCCAAAAGGACAACAGCAGCATAATGACATAATCTCCCATGGCTAATCTTTCCTCATGTCAAGTGGCAAATTTGTCTTGGTTTTAGCATTTCCGAATAACGCACATTATCCAAACAATGCCCATCCTGTTGCACCTTGGGCTGGACACCGGAAGGTGAAATGATTGTACAAGATCACTTACTAATTGGCTCAAGGGCCAGCAGCCAAGTGAGCTTTTACAGAAACTAAGAAACAATGCAATTCATTCATTCAATTACTGTGTTAAAAGGAAATGGTTTATAAATGGCTTAAATGGGATGCAACTGTGAAATGTTATGCATCAAAAGACAAAAACCCAAACCAAAGTGGATTTCAGTGTGTTGGTCAAATATTTAGCTAAAAACTAAAAAAAAACCTGTATTATTCACACGCTGCAAGCACAAAAATAGGCATTAGTATGTAAATAATCTTGTGATCAAACAGGCTGCCTGAATGCATCATTAAGGCATTTCACCAACGGTACCTGAATTGTGCAAATGGCAAACAAGATCAGAATCTAAGACAGGAGTTAAAACTTTCTAAAATCTGTAAAACTTTAGATAAGGAAGGCTTCTGTTTAGTCTTTTGCCCAAGATAACAACTGATCTTGTGACAGTAGCTTGCTAGACTCATTGTATGGCAAACATATACGTAAGTGTCAGCTAGATACATTTGTCTATTGGCTGATGAATATTTTGTATGAATCTGACAGGTTGTTTTAACTTGTCTATTAAGTAGGACGAGAATCACAGAAAGTAGAAAAATAACCTCTCTTGGCCTCACCTGAAATGGAAGTAAATCACCAGAGGCACCAGGTGGGCTGGATTATTTTTTAATCTGTCTCCACGCTTGCTACAGGAGTGGCAAATTTATTTGAGTCTTTCTCATTTCAAGGTTTTTGGTTACCTTGGCTATCATGGTAGCCATAACCTTACAGGTAACGGAAAGTCATCAGGGGAGACCTAAGTGAGCACACAGCAATGGTGCTGTGCCACTGGCTCTGTAACACGGCATCCTTACCTTACTGCAGCAGCCATGCTTCCAATAGGGTTTAATGGCAGTGGTCTAACTCCAGGGAAGATTCCTCTACTCAGAATACGAGCTCCATTTTGTATCACTCCTGGGGGAACTGAAGGCAAATCACACGAGTGGGAAAAAGAAAGAGAGGGATAAAGAACACATTAGAAGCATGTAAAAAGGAACAATTTACTGCACATCAAGCTTTATGTTTAAAAAGAAAAATAGGGTTCTAGCTTTATAAAAACTTAAGGGAACAATTAAACCTGCAAGTAACATTTCATTTGCAAAGTTTAGCTCCATAAAGTTGTGACAAGCTAATTTAAGGTAACCAAATGACCAAGAGTGAAGTCTCTGGTTCAATATACTCACCGTACTCACTAAGATAAGGCCTTTCAGTAGAAGACACAATGCAAGCATCACCAAGTTACAAAAAGGTTTGCAAACTCAAATTTTTAAAAAGTTCATTCAGAGCTGAAGTATCTGCCTGGAAAACCATCACCAGTCAAAGGATATGCTACTGGGCTACTAGAAATCACAGGAGTATACTTCAGGAAAAGTTCATTCATTGCTACCTTATTTCATCCTCATCTTCCTATCCTCCCACAAGGAAGTAAAAATACTAGCTAAGCTTACAGGTCTGTTTGAAGGACCAATGGAAAAATTCTATAGAAATTCAGAAGTATTTACACTAATCCCCACTCATTCTACAATCCAATGTGTCACCTCCAGAGCTTCAAAACTGTCCCAGTTAATTTGTTATACCTATTTTGTTAAAATTTTCAATGGTGATTTAAAAGTGTGTTATTTTAATTGTTAAATATGAACAGTGTTACATTTGAGCAGTCATTAATGGCTCTTGTGACTTTAATTCATTAATGGCCTTTTTTAGTAATTTTAAATATTTTTTCATTTATCAATTTACCAAACTAACAAATTAAACAACATTCTAAGGCAGAACAATTAAATTTCTTAATGTTCCAGTGTTAACACATTACTGACAACACCAATATGCCCAAAGTTTCAGTCCTTTCTCATGCTGCTCTGGATGGGCTCCCAACCTCTGAATAATTCTTTTCAGGGGTCCCAGCAGTAAGGAGGAATCAGCAGAAGTGGCTTTCTGTCTTCCTCCAGTGGGACAGATCTGTGAATGGTGTTCCATTCATAGAAACTCCCAAAAAATTCTAAAAAAACTCTAGAAAGTTAGAAAAAAAGCTTACAAACTCAAGTTTCAGAAAAAACTTGAAAAAATGAGCTTTTTTTTTTAAAAAAAGTTTTTAAGTATCTACTGTTTTTTTAGTATCTAGTTTGACTGGTGATGGCTTTCCAGGCAGATGTTTCAGCTTTGAGTAAGCCTTTTTAAAGCTTGAGTTTCCAAGCCTTTTTCTAACGTTCTAGAGTTCAGAATTTCTGTGAGTGGAGCACCATTCACAGATCTGTCCCACTGGAGGAAGTCAGGAAGTCATTTCTGCTGATTCCCCCACACCACTGTGACCTCTGGCTGGGGGTGGGGGGACTCTAGATCAAATTCCTCATGTATAAAATGTTTTATATATTTGAAATGTTGTATATAGATGCTAAGTGTGCTATTATGAGGCAAGAAGATTTTATTCCAAACAACACAGAAAAGCATATGCAAGATACATAAATAATTTAATCCACCTAAAAGAGAAGTATGTAGCATTTGAGTATGACCCAACAAAACAGAAAAGCTTTCTCTGTTACTGTGTTTTCTAAAAACTTTGATCTGATATTGAAATGACTTCTTTAAAAGCCAGAGACACATGAGGCCATACCATGTACATAGCACTGGTGTGTGTTAAGAAGTGTTATTCACTGAACTTAACTGGTATGGACATCTGGCAAGTGGATCTTGTCTCAACACCGAGCCTTTTATGAAACAGAAGCTGTATCTACTAAACTTTGATTCATAATGTTCCCTGAATTGTATCCCTGTGGGATACCTGTGGCCCTTTGGAGGATACAGTGCAGACTTTGAGACCCTCACCAATCCCGCCCCCCCATCTGTTCTGTTTGAAGTCATACTTGAAGTCTCTTTCAAGGGCAATCTCTCCCCAAGAAAAGGCCCTAAAGGTGGCCGGGAGTGATGCAACCTCACTTGTTGGTTGCTCCAAATGAGTGAGGCCCTTTGGAAACAGCAAAACTCGGGTGCTGTGCTCTTCTGGGCTCTACTGTCTGCCCATCCTTGCCATAACAGGAAGTGCATCTTACTGTTCAAGCTAGAGTATCAAAGGGCCACAAAACCCTGCTACCTACCAAACCCATCTGCATTACATCTCGTCTTTTGGGCCCCACAGCCTTCACATGTGGTATAAATTCATGGGATAGGAGAAAAAAAAGGTGCCCTGACTTGGGTGAGGAGACTTATGTCAGACTAGATGTACACTGGATTTTGCTAGTACATAGTCAAAGAAGACACACGTATGTAAGATCTGAGTGTTAAAGTTAAAGGACACATGCATATAAAACGCAAAAGGAAAACTCTTCAGGATTTTCAGTCTAAAAGAAGGAGATAAAACAAGATATTGGAATGAGAGTAGGGAGAAAAACTACTTGGGACAATCCAAAATGTGCTGACAAGTAATAGAACAGCCCAGCAGCAGCAGCAACATGGTTCTTTCCTTTTCCCAGTGCTTACAAAAGTTAAAACCAATACGGCTAATAAAAAAACAACAAACCATGGCACAAAAGAACAAGAAATATTTAAAAAAAACCCATAGGGGATGAAAGGCTCTTTCTTCCTGAGCAGTCACCCCTGCTAAGGGCTTGCTGAAACAAAAAGGTCTTTGCCTATGAAAGAAATGCAAGGAAATTAGGAAGGGAGTTCTAGAACCTGGAAGCAGCCAACATAAAGTCTGTCTTCTCTGTTCCCACCACATGTATCCGGAAAAGTGGTAGGACAGAGAGCAGAGTGTTCCCAGAAGATTGTAAAACATGGTCAGGCATAGGGAATCACAAGCACTTTTTTTTAATGAGAAGTTTACCAATGGCTGTGTTCCTACACTGAGCCACAGAGCATAATGTTCTGCCTGCATAGCACTACGTCTTCCCCCTGTCCCAGCAGCTGTCAAACACCAGGAGGAACTGCTGCCATCACCAATAGAGAGATGGAAGAGAAGGAAGGCAATTCAGATGAAGAAGAAGCAACTGGTCTCAGCACGGAGAGGAGGACACATCCTCATCATCTGAATTGCCTTCCACCCCACCACCTTTCCCATCAATAAGCAGCAGCTGCAGTAGGAGCCACTCTCATAGCTTGACAGCAGCTGGATGTGTGTGTGAGACATTTGTTACTGTCCTGGCTAGCCCGAGCTTGTGGGATATAAAGACATCTCTTGATATCAATAATTCGGCCTCGCATACCCATTCCCCTCCATGTGCTCGCGAGGCCCCCAGACAAGCACGCATACAGGCTTGGCCGATAATTGCCGTAATATTCCAAACACAATACAGGCAGGCCAGAAATAGCCGACTTGCAGCTTTAGGAGACCTCAAGGCAAGTACCTTTATTAAGTATGCATGCAACCTTCAAAAGATCCTCTGCCCTGCGCTGGCAGCTTGATGATCTGACTATACAACGCTCAGGTACTCCATGTTTGCATACTGGCTACCCTATTGACAATTTGGCTATAATTCAATCATTCAAATTCTGACCTTTCGGAGGCTTTGTCTCCAGCCCCAAATCCATTGTTTTCCCCAAGTCTGAACTAGCCTGCGGTCACAATTCTCCTTAAAAAAATCCCTGACTTTGAGTGCTTCCTTGGATCGCTCTTGGCTTCCATCTCGCCTTGCTGTCGCTTTGTCCAGCGAGCCTTCCCCTCAGCTCCATGTGCTGAGATCCACGCTCCCCAGCTTCTCCGCTTCCGACCGGGCTTCAGGACAGGTGAAGTATCACCCAAACCAACAACTCCTCTAAAAATCCCTCTATCCCACTCCAACCTTTATTTCTTTAGTTATCTGTGTGAGTGTGTTGCATACATTGCTTGATTGTGTTTTAACAAAACATCATTTATTATTTAACTTCTGTGTGCTCCTTGACTCTGCCTGACCCCGTAAACATAGGGTTCAAGATCTCGCTACGTTACCCTGCCTCTCGTATTGCTAGGCTGTGCTCTTGGCTAATTTCTCCAACTTATAAAATTGAGAGCGCGTTTAGGTGTCCCTCCCAGTACCCCCAGGAATCAGGGTAACACACTGACAGAGTGCAAAGGGCTAGACAATAACCCTCTCTGTCCCAACTCAAAACAGGCATACCCACGTAAGCCACACTTAAATACACATAAGTCACTAACAGAACAATACTGCATTCTCATATGAGTAACTAGAATCCCCTGGCCTCCCCTCAAAGGATGCCGCCTTAAATCTTTCCCCAGCTACAGCTGAAGGAGGCATACAGAAGGAAGTATCTGAAGCAAAAGAATTTGGTGGCAGACTATTTTAAAGCACGAGGCACTTGGCCCACCACACTTTACTATATTACCAACTAGCCCCCCTCTCAGATATTTCAGCTGATGTGACCAACGTGCTAAGTAGACACTTCTAATTCACACACAAAGACAGAACATAATATGTTGATGTTTTTAGACTCAGTTATATATGTTGTGTCTATAAAATGCCAAGAACCATCTACTGCAATTGAACTTGACAAGTCAAAGCTTTGACTCTGCATCCTTCATATGTCTGATTTTAGAGTTTACTGGCATTATTGAATACTCTTAGACTCATAGAGTTGGAAGAGACCACAGGGGCCACTGAGTCCAACCGCCTGCCATGCAGGAACATCCATCAAAGCATTCCCAACAGACAGCCATCCAGACTCTGCTTAAAAACCTCCAAAGAAGGAGACTCCACCACACTTCGAGGCAGCATATTCCACTGCCAGACAGCTCTGACTATCAGGAAGTTCTTCCTGGGGTGCAGATGGAATCTCCTTTCCTGCAGCTTGAATCCATTGCTCTTTGTCCTAGTCTCTGGAGCAGCAGAAAACAAGCCCGCTCCCTCCTCGACAGGACATCTCTTCAAATATTTAAACATGGCTATCACGTCCCCTCTTAACCTTCTCTTCCCTTCCTTTTTTGTAGAATATGCCTATTGGGTTAGGAAACTGTTCTTCTGCAGGCACTATGTGGATTAATGGAAGTTCAGCAACAACCATACTAAGTCTACTCTTACAAACAGGCAACCTGTCAGATAAGTGTGTACGTCTGCATATGATTTATACCCTACAACTAGTATGATAAAGAACAATAATTAAAGAGATAAAATACAACAATATGATTATAGATACAACAACCAAACAACATATTCACTAAAAATCCCATTTGAAGTATTGCCTACCTTAAAAAACAAGTACAAATTGTTACAGATTCCTTGAAAGAGAAAGTGCTCATTGGTCTTTGTGGAACCAAAACTTTTGACATTGCCTAATTTTTTTCCAGAGTATGAATTCAAAAATCAGGCTAAAAGACTAATAGGATAAGATCTCTACTAATAAATGTTGAACTAAGGGTCTAGGCTGATACAATGGAGGACACACTGCTGCTGCTAACCAGTGGCATCCCCATGGTTCTCCTCCATTATGTATAATAAGTTTAACAACAACAACAACAAGACACAATAGAATTGTATTTCATATACCAGGCATCACTAGGGAAATGCAAATCAGCGGCAGTCACACATGTCCTGTAACATCTAATTAGGCCATCTGAATTAATTTTCCAGTTGCTATTGCCTCCACTTAATACCAGTGCGTCTGTGAATTGCATAACCTCCCAGTGTATGCAATACAAGCAAAGAGTAATTCATCTTCTAATGCCTCATCATCCTTCACCTAGCAGTTGAGAATGTGATTTTTGGGGGAAAAAAGAACTTGTATGATGTTCTCACAAAACATCATGTCAAGTTCATTAAAACATCTGGTTTGCTTATTTGTGTGGGTTGTTTTTTGGGGGTGCTGTAATTTCAGCATATGTTTTCTAGTATAATACCATCATACAATAAGAGAGATCATTTTGTGGGAAAGTGGAATTAGGTTAAAGAAAGCTCAATAAATCTACTCAAGAGCATTCTGTGTTCCTTGTTTCATGGTGAAGTGTCACCTCTCGAGGCTTGGGCTTCATGATGCTCCAACTGAAACAGACATCAAACGCCCAGGGGCTGCTGCTGAACCCTGCACCACTTTTGCACTAATGACATTTGCTTTATGCAGGTGCAGATGCAAAATTCCCAAGTGAGGTAACTGAAAGACTGCCTGAATTATAATTATTATTATTACTACCACCACCATCACCACCACCAGTACAAAACCAGTACAGATTAAAAACAAACAAAACATCAGAAATACTTCTAAAAAATTTTTAAAAATTAATATATAGAGTTAAAACTATTTAAAATTCTTAAAAGACATTATTCAAACGCTCAAGACAGTTAATTCCTGAAAGCCTGGCAGAATATGAGTTTTCACCTGCCAGCAGAAGGAAAGCAAACAGGAACCCATACTTGCCTTGGAAGGGAGTTCCAAAGTCTGGCAGCAGTTACCTAGAAGGTCTGCTCTCTTGTTCCCACTGAACAAATGTGAAAAGGGCATCTCATGAAGATCTTAGAACTCAAACAGATTCATTGAGGAAGATACGATCCTCCAAATAGGCTGGACCCAAGCTGTATTGGGCTTTATGGGTAATAACTGGCACTTTGAATCGTGTCAAGAAAAGGCAGCCAGTGGAGCTGCTGTAACAAGCCTTTCTTCAACATTTGCATTTAACAGCATCAATTCCTGCCCCATGACCATGATTACATATATGTATGGATGGTAACAAAGGTTAGAGCTAACCAGAGTTCCCAGATAACACAGAAACTGAAATCAGCTTTAAGCCATTGTCCTGGTTTGCACAAAGCACCAAGCCAAAACACAATTAGTATTGTGTGTACAAACACAAAACAAGTCTGGCAAATGACTTTGTTTTCTGTGTTTCCTGGATTGTACATAATGATGAATCAGGAATCAGAAAAAGTGAAACTGAATCATACTGCCGCCTCTTAGCACCATACGAGGAATGTGGGGAGGGGAGTCTGAACACAACGCTTTGCTCAAGCTTTCAAACACTTGTAAACCTAAAACTAAATCCTGCTTTACATGAGAACTAGGGATGAAAAGAATACAGTCCTCCCTCCACATTCATGAGTTTGACCTATGCTAATTTGATTATTTGGGAGGTGCGCGTGTGCCTTCCCCACGTTCTCCTCCTCCCATTCCCTTATGTTTGCTGGGTGTGGAGAAGACAGGCAAGCGCTTGGACAAAAGTTAAGGAGATTGTGCGGGGGGCAGGGGCAAGTGCCTGCCTTCCTTACAAGTGAGGGAGCAGATTGCCGAAAAACTACTTAGCAAACAAAAAAGTTTGCAAATTATGCAAACTTAAGGCATGCAGAGGTAGGTTCTAGGGCCTCTTCCCCTGCGCTGGGCAAGCTGGCCTTGATTCCTACAGAAACAGTATTGACCCGGTTGGCTTAAGATAAGTTGACCTAAGTTTTCAAGGTTAATTTTGTGACTAAAAATTCTTGTACAGTTGAGTATATACAATAGTATATTTGATCAGTTAATTTTACTACTGTGGTAATAAACCAAACTGTTTGATATCAAGTATCTGTACAAATCTCATTGTACTTTTTCTAATACTTTTGTTTTACCTTGCTACTTATTACCAACTAAAATATTAATTAACCAATTTATGCATTTTTCCATTTGCCCCATCAAAACCATTAAGCAATGCATTATAGGACTGATTTGATATTCATTTTTCTGTAACTAATGTTCTCTTTAAAAAAAAAATTTCATAATATAGATACATTCACCACATGAGGTAGCAGTGCCCTGTTTCCACACTCTCTTGCTTGTGATGTAAGGTATCTTATGGGATATAAAACAGCATATATGATCTAAGTTAAGAGTGAATTTCTGCTCCATTGGCTAGAACAGATTGCAATGACTGTTTGCGCCATAAGGTTGTTCTTTTCCCCTTATTGTTGTTTCAGTTAGTTAAACTGAACACTTCTGTTGAGTTCAAATGCAAATTTCATGCTCTCCCTTCCCCATTATGGTCCTCTGTGCTATCTGAAAACTGGCTCTGGAGGGCTGTGCAGCTTCACAGTTCCAACTCTGGGGGTGAAAAGGGGATGCAGTGAATAGGGGTGAAAAGAGGGATACAGTGAGGAAAGGGATTTTCCTACATCACAGGTCTCATCAAATATCATCAATCCCCTAGTGGTGTCCCTTGCTGAATTCTGCCTCAAGATTTTTTTGTCTTTAAATCAATTGGAGGGATAACAGATCTTGCCAATAAAAGCTGGCATATCTAACAAAACTAAGTTCTTGGTTTTTGGCATAGTAGCTGACATTAATTGCATGAACTGACAATAATTCTTTGATGGCTCTGAGCTCTCTGGTGGCTTGCACCTTTACAGTGCTATTAGAAACAACAATGGTGATTTTGTAATCTGCTTTACATTCAAATGAAAAGATGTGGCACAAATTTAATAACCCAAAAAATATCTGCTATGTGTTGTCCCAAACTGCTTGTTCAATACTAGATGGTGATGATGATAATGGTGATAATAATGATGTTTATGTTTATTTCTACCTTGCTTTTCTCCCGGGTTGGGACTCAAAGTAACTTACAGATTAAAAAAAGACACAGATCATGTCTGTTGCCCACTCTAAAAACATCTTCTGTAACATACAACCTACATGCACTATTCTCATTTTGATTCAAATTGCTTTGTCTTCCCTCTTGGTTCTATTTTCTTCTGTATACTTGCATCATTAAATTCTTTCTCACACTTGCCTCCTCTTCTTTTTATTTGCAACATGGCCTGGGGGCCCTCAAGAACCCCTGCATCAGCACACATCTGCACATCTGTATCATCTATCTGCATTTTATATTTATCTTGCCTTTTTCTATTCTTATCTTCTTTGTTTTATGGACTTCTGGGCAATTTAAAAAAAGCTTGCAGTACTTTCTTGCTCTTCATCCATTGTGCAGTGTTCATTAAAAGAAAAAAAAAAAGTGTTCTTTTAACAGTGCTTTGCTTTCCAGTTAACATTTGACAGAATTTAATACATGAGCTAGTAGCTCCCCATAGTGGAATAAAGAGCAAGTGTCATGGGCAGCTTACTTCTATGGAGACAACAGCCCCACCGACAATTAAGTCTCTCATTCAGAGACATATGAGCAGAGAGCTGAGTCTGCTGTAGGTATTTTTACATTTCCAAACTGGAGTATTCTGCACAAATCCTCTGAAGTGGCTTTATGAAATTCCTTCCACTATTAAAAACTGTTTTGCAATCCAGGTTATACTGTCTGGAAGATAACCCCCACTGCACATGTGTATGCCTGTGTGTGTGGAAGGGACTAAGTGGTTTCCTTTCACATCACCATTTAAAAAAGACTTTCAACTCAGCCAGTAGTATTTGATTCTGTGATAATAATCCTGAAGGAATTTTAGATGGCTTTAGCCATATCCTCTACTGATTATATTGGGTCATCTGTAGGTCACCATGTATCTCTAGGGAACAGTAAACCTCACTCACATTCATGATGAGAAGCATATTTTCCACACAGTCATTATAATATAGAAACAACTGTTAAGAACAAGAGAGTGTTCATTCTCTTTCAGCCAGCTTCAGACATGGTTTTATCCCTTAGGCTGACCAGAAGCTGGAAATACTTCTGGGGTTGTATACATGATGATGTAACTTAATCCTTCTCAACCTGATGCTCTCCAAGTGTTTTAACTACATCTTCCATCAACCCTGACCACAAACCATGTTGGCCGAGAATTATGGGAGGGCTTAGCCCAAAACCTGGAGAGCATCAGATTTTGTGTGATGGAGGCTGCCATGATAAAATAAGGGAAAATATTGCCAAAATGTATATACTTCTCTAAACCTACAAGTCATATAGTCCCTGTCTCCAAATAGTCATTCCGTTCTCAACATTTTAATATTTGGCCAGTGCTAACAGCAAGTACCCAGCATACTTGGGCAAGTGATGCTGCTTTGGTGCCATGCAACACTCTCAAACTGCACAAAGAGTTGCCAATCTGCTTGCTAGTTTAATTTGATGGTGTCTCAAAACTGCCTGTCTTGGGCTGCAGCAGCTTGTCACCATCTGCAGTGGAGCAAGACTACTCACTACAGGGGGAGTAGTTAGAGTTCTATATCCAACTGAAACTCCTTGTCCTTGTCATGTAAAGTTTTCCACGGACTTTTGTGCTAGTTTATCTGTCCTTATATGGTTTTCATTACCTATATGTTTTTGTCTGTGATCCTTGCTCCTCCATCTTGAGGCTGGATGGGCAGCTGTCAAGAGTGTTTTAGTTGGGTATTCCTGCATGGTAGGAAATTGGACTAGATGGCTCTTACTGGTCCCTTCCAGCTCTAAGATGCTATGATTCTATCTTGTAGTCCCAGTCTTCTTCTGAAAAAGATTCCCTTTTCTTATATCAAGGAGAACTGCACAGCACAATAAAAACTGTCCCAAGCTATGTGGAAACAGTAAGACAATAGAGGTCTTGTAACACAAAGAAATGGCCCAAGTAACAGATGGAGGTCAAGTGGGAATGAGGACAAATATCCTAACCAGAACTTCATTCCAGTTAGAACATCTTTGTGGAAATCTTTCTGGAGCAATGATGGACTAGTTATGGAAGAAACAGTTAACATGGTGGTTATACTTTGTCATGAAAATATAGGGTTTTTTTTTTAAAGGCCACAGTTCCTCAGAGATGCCATGAGGGTTGGCTATAATCTCTAGGAACCAGCCCTCTTGCTTGGTGAGACCCACCAATTACACTGGAGTCCAACAATCTCCGGAAGTCCACATGTTCTACCGTATGCACAGCTATTTTCTACTTGAAGAGCAGTCGGAGGACAATCCCCTATTTGAAAATACCCACTATTCAGGAATGCAAACTTGGGGCAAACTTTTTAGCCCCAAAGGATGCATCTGATGGTGGCTGGCATTCTGAGGAATACAACATATAAGCCTAAATTCACATCAACCCAAATACACATTCCATCCACTGACCTCCCATATCAGTATGTCGGGATGCAAAGATTTAAACTTGTCAATCCATGAATGTTGGTATGTGTGTGTGTGCGCATGTGTGTTGAACATTGATGCTTTTCCCTTACCCCAACCAGTGTCACCAAAACTGCTGTCTCTTTGCCTGTGAAAATAAAGACTTATGAAGCTGGAAGACAACGTTCTTCACTCCCCCCGCACAGGCCATGATAGGTTGCAGGAAAAGGTGGGTGGTAATGGCCAAGCGCTCCATGTGACCACAGGTTGTTCATTTCTGCTCTCTCTGGAGAGAGTTCAAGCTTAAAAGCTAATGAACAATCAGATCTGGAGCCATGAAGTTGCCCATCTGTTGTTAGCATCTGGGGAGCAGAAAGAGCTGAACACATAAGGGTCACATTGCCACACTACATTTCTTCACTACAGACAGATAGCTTGTACATCTATTTAAAGTGTAACAGTGACTTTAAATGTGTTTTACATACAAATTAGCATATATCAATTTATGTAAAACTGCACACTCTTTTCAGCAATGCAGTTCCTCTCTGTTGGGAGTGAAAGTATCCACCCTGTCCTACTCCCCAAACCCTTATGGATTAATTACATTATGGACCTACCAGTACAGGTCTTTATCAGCTCTTACTGAAAACATAGTGGAATTCTGGCACTGGCACTTGCACAAGGGACTTTTCAGTGACAAAGGATGCAAACTCTGCCCTAAAATAGAGGGGAGGGGAGGGGAGGGGAGGGGAGGGGAGGGGAGGGGAGGGTTTTCTATTCTATGCAGGTCAGGCCTCATCTGGAGTACTGCATTCCGTTCTGGCCACCCCATTTTAAAAAGTATATAGAGAAGCTGGAGCAGATTCAGAAAAGGGCAATAAGGATGATATTTGTATGGAGAAGAAAACATATGAAGGCAGGCTGTTCAGGCTGGTGAAGAAAAGGCAAAGGGGTTGCCATGATTGCACGCCTCAAGGGCTGTCAAAGACAGGAGGGTACAGGCCTGTTCTCTACTGTCTCAGGGGGTAGGAGCAGGTCTAATGGTTTGACTTATAGGAGGTTAGATTTTGATGACTGAACAAGGAACTTCTTGACAATAAGTGCAGTTAAGCAATGGAACCAACCGTCTAGAATGGGGGTGGACCTCCTTCTGTGGAAGTCTTCAAAAAGAGGCTGGACAGATATCTGCTGTGAATGTTCTAGCTGGAGATCCTGCACTGAGCAAGAGTTTAGACTTGACAGCCCATGGGGCCCCTTCCAACTCTATGATTCTATGAGTTGGGGGCAGCCTTGTTATGGCAGATTAGCTCCTCTATTTTGATTCTGAATTCATCAACACAGGGTAAAAATCTTACCACAAAGGTAACTATAAGAGCTGAAAGAGTGTCACCCTTTTTGGCACAGTGAAGGAGAATATGTGACCCTCCAGATGCTGATGGATTGCAACTCTCAACCCTGCCTATGTCAGCTAGGAGTGATGGAAGTTATAATCTACCAACATACAGAGGGTCTTAGGTTTCCCAATTCCATTTCAGTATAATGTTCTGTATCTACTGTGTATGAGAACGATGGTTAAAAGTGTTGCGCTGCAGTGCAGGTCCATGCCAAGTAGACCTATTTTAACTCTACAACTCTGCATCTATGGAACATGTTCCTCAAGGAAGCTTTCCTGGTGGGGACACCGTTATCTTTTTGGCACCAGGCAAACATGCTCTTATTCTTCCAAGCTTTTTGACACAAGAAATGGCACTGCTGTTAGGAGTAAGCAGTTTTATTTTATAACATTCATTCTAGGTTCTGGTGTGAAGGGACTGTGGTTGTTTGAAGTGATTTTTGTGGAAGAAGACCTGTAGCACTGCAGTTATGAAGAGTAAAACAGTATTTGTGTTCAAAATTTTTGTTATCTATCTATGCTTGTATTATATGGTATTTTTCTTCTTGGGGACATGCCTCTGACAGTTAATCTGTGTTGTTACACAAATTTAATAAGGAAAATGAACAGATGTGTAGCTTTTTTTTAAAGTCGTGATTTACATAAACTTTTTCTTTGGAGATTATCACATATGTGTGCATAGGGAGTTTATTTACCTGACCTTCAAGCATTTGTTAAAGGATAGTGCAAAAACCCTGTAAAAATATATTACTTTATATGCATACTTCTTTAAAGGCCACCAGAAGGATCTCTCCTGATCTATACATGTGTTTGAACTGAGAGCTCTACCTATCCATTGGCCAGCTCCACTGGCTTCTGTGAAGTTCTGGACTTCTGTAAATATGTCTGTGGTGTTGTGTGCCTTCAAGTTATTTCCAACCCTAAGGTGAATCTATCATAGGGGTTTTCCTGGCAAGATTTATTCAGAGGGAGTTTACCTTTGCCTTCCTCTGAGGCTGAGAGAGTACAACTTGTCCAAGGTCACCCAGTGGGCTTCCATAGCTGAGCAGGGATTTAAACTCTGATCTCTAGAGTCTCAGTCTAATGCTCAAACCACTATACCACACTGGGTCTCACAAATATGTTTTGCATGTATATTAGAGAAATAAGGTAGAATAGTGTTAAACACTGTATGCATATTAAAGATATTAAGGTGAGTGATCTGTGGGAAAGGGTGATAGTATGGAAGGTTGAAGGTGACTGGTGGTTGGCTGAGAGTTTGGATGTGCTTTCGAAAATACAAGGATATTGACCAGTTAGAGCTAGTTAGAGCTAGAGAGCAGAGTTAGAGCAAGGTAACAGTTTAAACCGTTGGGGTCAGCTGATTAGAAGAGAGTGTGGAATCTATGAGCTGTGTTTGAAGAAGTCTGATTAAAGTAACAACTATGCTAAAATATTATATTATGACAACATATTTTTGGACAGCAAGTAATTGTGAATAGTTTCACTATCTTCTGTTAAATAAATTTTGTTTATACACACACACACACACACACATCACAAACCTGAATGTACAAGACCTGAGCAAGGCTGCTGATGATAGGGTGACTTGGGGGGTCTCATTCATAGGGTTGCCCTAAGTGAAAATTGACTTGATGGCAGTTAACAACAACAACAACAATGCGCACACACACACACACACACATGCACGCACACTGTTTATGGAATGTATGGCTTGGGGAAATGCTTCCATTATTGTTAACCATTAGGTGGGCAATGTTACATCAACATTTGGGGGCTCCATGTGCTTGATTGTTTTTTAAACTGAAGGAATATGTTACATGTAAATAGTTAGTAGTATTTTGTCATTTCAGAGCTTGTAATTCATACTGTAATTCACACTAGAAGATGTGACTTCCCCAAATTCTCCTTGAACTGAGCATGTGCCTCAAAGCTTTGGCCCCTACAAATCATGCAAATACACCCTTCAAGAACAGCTTCTTCAAAGATAATAGTTATCATCATTTTACATCTCACAAATCACTCTGTCAAAGAAACTGAGCCCCACCATGACAGAAAGAAAACAGACAGAAAGAAAACTTATGTGTTTACAAGCATTCTATTACGTATCTATCATCTACAGTACACTGGTGGGCAAGGAATATGGAGAGCAAGAGAAACAGCAGTTGTGCAAAATTATTACTAGTTAGAAGGTCAACTCTGATTAGTACTTGGATGGGAGACCAGCAATGAATACCAAATGCTGTAGGCTGTATTTTGGAGGAAGGAACTAGCAAAACCACCTCTGAATATTCTGTTGCCTAAGAAAATCCTATCAACTTCATGGGGTTGACGTAAGTCAACAGGTGACTTGAAGGCAAACGTACACACACAGAGCTGTATCATTTATGGCAGGTAAGGTCAGTAGTCTATGGCACATCAGACTTGCAGGATGACACGGGGACTGAGAAAGAATGAGGTCTTAGTAATAGTTTTGAATATGCTATATCTCACCCAGATTATTACTGTGTCTCACAGGTGATACGACTACTATTTGTTGAGATGGCATGTTAATCACAACTAGCATAACACTTCATTTTGGTGAAAGACACTGTCATGTATAGTGTCCCATGTCAAAAACAGCTTATGTGTGTAGGGAAAAAAAAAAGAGGAAGTGGGGCTAGGTGTACCACAGTATGCTTTTAGCCATCCCAAATCATTCACCTGCACTGCCTGAAGAGCATCCTCTATGTGACGGCATACAATCAAGACTGTGCTTAGGCAGACAATACTACAAAGCATGGCATCCCATGCTAATAATAATCAATGTGTGTAGTAAAACCAACAAGTAAGCTGTGGCAAACCCAAATCATACAAAGGCAAAAATTTGAAGGAGATCAAAAAAGGGCATCATCCCTCCAAGATGGGTCCCAAAGTACTGAATAAGAAATCCAGATTACCTTACTATTGATCAGCTCATACCCATGGAATATACCGTAAGTCTCATGCACATATCACATACCATGGATAGCTGTTATACAACAGCATGGTGTCCCCAGTACTGCAAATCATTCTGCTCCTGCTCAAATGCTGGTTCAAGAAAATATGTGGCTGTGGAAAATGTAGAATCCAAGTCTGCCCTGCACTGAGGCATATGGATGCAACCAGCAGTACCACAATGAAAGAAATCTGTGTAAGCATTTCAAATGCACTAAGGATAGATGAGGCTGATGAAGACACATCCTGCTCATTCTTACTAAGACATATTATGCTAGGAAATGGCTTCTTTTCAGAGCTTTCAATGGAAAATCATACTGTGTTTCTATTAAAAGCATATTGGGAAAAAATTCTGCAGCATACAGAAATGTATATATTTTTGCATTCATAGTAGTCAGAAATAAAATAAAAAATTTTTTGTTCATGTCATGCAGTGTTCTGAATTCAGTTTTTTTGACAAGCTCCAGTGAAGTGTATAGTAGTGTTTCCAAATGAGATAGCTATCTTATATGTGATGCTGTGCAGCGATTAGAGAATTAATATCAGATATATGCATGGGAGTCCATTCCAAACTATTCAACTATGTTCCAACTGCCCATTTCCATTTGTGGCTTTCTACCCTTTAATACTAACCAGTTCTTCCTTACACAAATTTGGTGGATATCTATAAAGTCATTCTTCTATACACTTCTGCATCTCAGCTGTTTCCAGACTATATAAACTCTCTGCAAGTTCTCTTCTGGTTAAGGAATGATGTATTTTCCAGAATGCCTTGGGCACTTTAATAAATATAGCCACTTTGACAATTCTTTTTCTCTCAGTACTGTTTTATTTCTAGTGTCTTCTATTCTTAAAGCACATTTACACCCCCACTCCTTCATGCACACAGAAAAGTTAATTTTTCAGAATAATCTACAGCTCAACAAACATACCAATAGTTTTCATTCAAACTGAACACTGCCTCCACTATATAATGTTCCTTTTCTCAAGTTTTTTAGGGCCAAAGATTATACAAACACAATTTTATTTATTGTTTTATCTGGTTTTTAAATCACCTCTGTTCCTGATGCTCTTATTGTCTCATCTGCTACTTACCTGAGTTGATAAACTCAATGTTAAATGCAATTCTTGTTTTGGTAATTGTTGTTATTCATGACTTTAGAAATGTACTTTTAAAAAAATCAAAGCAAAAAGAACCTTTAATGTAGATAAGACGAATTCTCATTTTGCAGGCAACAGCTTTAATCATAACTTTCCCAAGCAGAATTCTGCTTGTGGACTATGCTCCAAACAGTCAGAGGATCCCCTGAAAAGACCTGGTATATGGTAGAGGGTTGGATCTAAAGAGAGTATATTAGAAAGCCACTTTCTTCTTCAGCATAACAGGATCCTAACCACAGTGTTTCCCTGCCCCAAGCATAATTAATGGAGAAATTGAAACCCAAGTTGTTTCAGAATCACTGGCTCCCAAGCAATTTTTGATGCTCTAATATCAGAAAGGTATACAACTAAGAATATTCACCTCTGGTAGAGCCCCTCTGCATAAACATGGGGGATGGTTCCCTCCTATTTATTTCTGTGGATGGGCAGATAAATCAGATTACCAAAGAGAATGAGCAGTAAAAGTGACATTCGTCTTAACGAATGCCAGCAGGCCATTGTTTTAACTCCCCAGAATGCCACTGAGCACTGCTTTAGGGCACTGCGGCCAATTATTAGATAGTTGCTGCACAGTTCTCTGTGGAGTACTGGCAAATGGGGCTCAGTAGAACATCTTAGCATATGTTTGAGAAAGCCACTTTACTCGGAGATTGGGGGAGAGATAGAACTATTGATACAGTATACGTTAATTTTACAAGCCACTTTTATACATAGCAAAATCAGTTCTTGAAAAACAGAGTGGCTGGCCTTTCTGATTTTTTTTATAGAACAGATCTGATTTAATAGTGCAAGTTCAGTGTAGTGATTAGATACAATTTTTATTCTTTTCTTCTTGTTTTTGGTCCTTAAAGGAATCTGGTAGTCAGGCATACTTTTAAAAAAAGCAAATCAAAAGCAAAATAGTTTTTCTGATGGTGGCCCTGGATAAAATCTTATTATCTTACTGAACAAAAATACTTATTGCTCTATTACTAAAGGAATTACAGTTGTATATATCTAAAACATACCAGTACCAATGTAAGTTAGATATACACAATTGCTGCTATTTACTACTCATGAAATTTAATGTACCAGGACAACCACCAAAAATTATACTATCTAGAAAAATTAGCAAGAGTCAAATGGAAAATCTTTTTTCTCCATCAGACTCCTTTTATTTTTAAACCTGATAGGCTGTGGGCTAATGAAATAGAAGGTTAGGCTTACATATCTATGGTGCTATAGGCTAGAGAAATATCTACTCACAACCTGCTTGTATCTCAGGGGGAGTATTCAAAAGCATCATGGCAGTGGCAGCATCAATGTCAGGATCTGGAAAATCAACCAATAAATACATTAATTTACAAATGGGCCAACTCCCACCCCCACTAATTCACAGAATGAACTGAATCTCTAAAGAAAGATAAATCAACTGAAAATATAGTTGGAAAAAGGGGGGAAAAAGCCCTTGAATTTCCCAAGACTACAGGAAAGCAGCCTACACTCCAGTTTGTCATCACTGCTCCTTCTCTCATTGGGGGCAGCCATGTTTGAGGTTCCTGTTGTGATGATGGTTGAGATCCTGTGGGCTTGATGGGGACGACAGGAATAAAATGGCTGCAGCTTCAGCAGCAGTGATGCGGAGGGGAAGCAAAGAAAACTACAGCTGTTAGAAACTCCCGCTGGCTCCTAGTGGCTTTCTCTGACATACCTGTGCACCTCTGCAAAAAGTATACTACTTTTTGTGTAGAACAGCCTGTTACAGCAACATACAGCACCAACTAGATTCCAGCCAAAATGTGCTGGAGCACCTTAGAGATTGAATCTCTTAAATATTCCCATATCTGCAAGACATATTACTATTTACTGCATATTTTGGAATATGCTTTCTGCTCCTCATGATTGAGACCAAAGATTTTGTGAACGTAATGCCTTGGCAATGATCCATTTCCCCATGTTCACATTGTCTACAAGCAGGCGATTTGGAAGAGAGTTCAGATGAACCCTGTTTCCTACTTTTCCAGCCTCAGCATGTGTTCCAATAGTTCATCGGTTCATTAGCCGCCTTGAATCCAATCTTGAGGAAAAGGCGGGATATAAATTCAATAAATAAAAATAAATAATTACAAGGATCAGGAGGGCTGTATGTGTTGTCTCCCTTTTGTATGAACGTGTGCAAAGCTGGCCCAAGACATTTTGCTGCCCCAGACAGAACAGTAAATGTTGCTGCTGCCACCCATCCAAATGAAGGCGCATCACACTCATGAACAGCCATGGGTTAGCCCACCATACACAGTGTATTGACAGATGGTGAGTAAGGGAGACAGAGCAAAATATGGTCCTTTTATAACTATTGAGAATACCCATGACTAATCTTTTTGCATGAATACATGCAAGGCTCGCCCAAGACATTTTGCTGCTCTGGACAGAGCAGTAAATGATGCGCACACCCACCCAAATGAACACCCATCATACCCATGGACAACCAAGTTCCCTAGGAAAGTACCCCCCCCACAATCCCACAAGCATGCCTGCCTATTCATAGCAATAAAAATAAAAACAGTAATTAATTGGGTCCCACATCAGATCAAAGGTGAGACACTAAATAAATAAGCACTAGCAATTTGCTACGCTTTCATGACACCAACAATTTGCTGCCTGATTGTCTCCTGAGTCTACCAATTGGAAGGACAAGGTTCAGGTACAAATTGCCAAGAGCTCTATGGAGGCATTTCCTAGTATACAAGAGCTATTTCCATGAAGGGGGCAGGATCATGCCTTTGAGTTATATTCCTAAGATCTGTATCACATCACAAAACTGGAGCAAGTGTATGAACCCTAAGCAGTAAACTTAGAATGTCTAAGTAATTGTATGTAAGCTAGTGACAAATATACCATCAGGACATCCCCACCCTCCACCCCTGGTGTCAATGAGAATTTAGAAAGCGCACCTGCATACGGGGTGTGTACAGAGGGAGGGAGGGAGACCCTGGGAAGCAACCAAAGCCATTTGCATTGGATCATCGCTTGTCTGCCATTATCCTTAATCGGTTTCTGAATCCATCACACGCAGTTGGTTGACAGATGGCAAGTAAGGGACACAGAGCAAAATATGATCCTTTTATAACCATATTTACTTGTCTTTGAGAAGAGGCTGCATGGCTGCCATGGAAATAGAGGTAGTCATGACAACAGTAAACAACCAAGAACGGCCAGTGAATAAGCTGAAAAGAACATCTGCCCCAGCAAAGCGTCCCAGCTGCCCTAGGGCGAAACTTGCTAATCGTGTAGCAGTGCTGCGTGACAGAGAAAGCCGCCTATGCCATGTTCAAATAAATGAAGTGTGCAATTGAAGCAGACATAAAAATGCACACCCTTGCTAACTGCTGCCTCTTTGCTCCTAAACTGAATGACTAATGGACTCGGGTTTGGGGGGGGGCGTCGACAAGGAGAAAAATACTTGTCATTGTTTATACTAAATTACATACCACAAAATTCAATTTGCTGCTAATAGCTTCTTGGCACTTTATTTTGGATATTATGTTAGAAAATTACACTTTAGTGTTAAAAATACATATTTCGTATTTGTTATAAATGCAGTTCAATTTCAAGGGTAATAATGTAATGGTGTACAAAGCCTATACAATCTGTTCATAAATACAGACTGCACACAAGTGTAAGAGATCATAATGGCTACTTTTCCCTCTCTCCCTCTCACGCACACACAGAGCTTTCTTCACTTTTTACAAATGTCTTTCTCTGATGTCTATGCTATCTTCCTTTACGGACAACATTTTTACATCCTCTTTAAGCAAACTCAATGACCCTATGCCAACAAAAACAGAGCTAAAATGGAGCTGCTGAGAAAGAAGAGGAAGTTATCACATGGTTAGAGACATCCTGACATTTGAAGAACTACAAAAAGTATTTTATAGCACAAAATAGTGCCAAGATGACCGGGGGGGGGGGCAGTTGGAGGGTTGAATGAATTGGTTTGTCTGAGTCTCTAGTAGCTCAGACTATCTATCAGCTCAGCAAGCCATGGGTGGTTGGAACTTAGAACAGGAACACTCCTGTTAGCAGCTGAAGATATAACTGCAACATTTTGTTGTCGTTGTGCACCTTCACGTCATTTCTGACAAGGTGACTCTAAGGTGAACCTATCATGGGGTCCTCTTAGCAAGATTTGCAATTGCTTTCTTCTGAGACTGAGAGAATGTCACTTGCCCTTGGTCACCAAGTGAGTTTTTGAGCAGGGATTTGAATCCTGGCCTCCCAGAGTCCTAGTCCAACACTCAAATCTCTGCATCATTCTGGTTCTAGGTTCCCATTGGTACAATTCTGATTATCAAAACAAAATGGAAACATACAAGCACAGGATCAGCAATAACCAACTATACAGTGCTCCCTCTTCACTGAGTTTTCCTGTCTCCTGTTCTAGAAGGTAAGGCAATTTTTATTCACCTTGTGCCCAGCATATAGGGCTTTTCAGCATATATACACCTCTGCATATTCACTTTTCTGACTTCTTCAAAAAGAACCAGAAAGCCAGGACTGGGCTCATTAGAGAAGAGCATCTGAGAAGGTTATGATGGAAACAGCACATAACACTAGTTTTTATAAGATCATCCCTATCAAGACAACAGGAGGAATAACTACATGCAGTTGTGGCATGTGGATATAAAGAATCTGCAGTGCACAATCACTTTATGCCCTTCTACATCAGGAATGAAACAGAGGCAAAGTATGCAATTACACGTATGTTGTCCCACATCAAGATATGATCTGTTATCTCACACGAACATGCTTCTGCACATCTGCTATACCAGACTCATCCCCACCTACATGTAGTATTGCTTAGATGCTTCACTAGAATAATGAACAGAACACAAGAAAAAACAGGATAGATCAAGATGGGAAGAGACGCCCAGTTAGAAAAAGAGTCCAAGGAAAAGAAAGTTCTTCAGATGCTTCTTAAAATATGGAAACGAAAAGACGATTAGAATACTGGAACAGTGTGTGCCAATGTTGGCCACAGGCAATGGGAAGAGGTAAAGATGAGAGAAGAAAAATTGTTCCTTTCACACTCATACTGTGTCAACATTTCAGTTTCCGGACAGTATTCCTTCTGTAGAATAAAAACTGCTGTGCTCTTTTGAGGAATTATAGCTCTATTACAATTTCTGGCTCAAAGCAACCAAAAACCGCCGTTGATCCTCTGTAGTTACAGGACCAAATATTTTGAGTAAAAGTAATCTGACATAAGACAGATGCTCTGAGTTCCAGTTATGCCAACCCACATAATTTAAAATCAGTTAAATATTCCTATATATTACAACAAGAATATCTTAACACAGCTTTCTATAGAGAGTGGTGTTTTCTCTCCCTCTGTCTCTCTTTCTTTTCTGTTCCTTTTGGTGAAGCAACTGTTCTTGGGTGACATCCACTGGTGACTTTGCCTACTGGAAAATGTTCCCTTTCTCCTTTCCTACTTCAGATTACTCCAAGACTGTTCTTGAGCAATGGAGCCCCCTCTAGAACAGTACGGGTATGGTATGGAGGACTGCAGTGGGGGAAGAGGAACTGTCCGTTACCCCATTATCTGATGCAACAAAAGTAAAAGGCTTGTTCTATAAAGGTATGGTATAATGCAGTGGTGCTCAAGCTTAGGTCCTCCAGGTGTTTTAGACCTCAGCTCTCAGAAGTGCTAGCCAACTTGGCCAACAGTCAGCTGCATTTCAGGTGCCTGAAATCGATAAGCAATGAGAGGGAGCAGCGACACAACTGGAGAAGACACATGCATGGGGCTGCACCCTGCCATTTGCTTGCCTTTTGCCCAGATCCATGGAAGGAAGACATATGTACCCAGGCAAAAAATGGGAGGGGAAGAATGGACAAGCGGGTGCCTCACAAATAATCAAGTTTGCGAAAGTCAAATCTGTGAATGTGAAGAGAGAACTGTTTTAAAAATATTCTTGGGGTTTCAGAATTATGTGAATATACTTTCTTCCCCATTTAAAATTATTAATTTGCACTCTCTATAAGTATCAAATTTTTTTCTTTTTAATTTGCCAAATGAAGCAGCCATGGATTAAAAATAACAATCTCACACCATATTTTATCATTATGTTTGTCTGGAAAAAAAACAAACAAATAGCAACAACACTATTTCACGTTTCTCTTTTCAAAAGAGCAATCTGTTGAAAGTATTTTAAAATGCTTCCCAAATGTTCCAGTGTTGATGTTAAAGACATTTTGCAACTTAGAGACAAATATACTGTTGTACTGAATCAAAATATAAGATGCCTCAATTTCCCTTAGGACTACAAAGTCAGTTAGATGTATAGACAGTGAATATGTTGGAAGAAATCCAGCACTTCTGATGAGAGGTTCATATTGGGAGCATGCCTTTAAATTCTCTCTAAAGCCAATGGTACATACATTTGGACATCTGGAAAACAGACATGAAATCACAAAGTTACATGACCATGGCAGTTGTCAAACAATGTGCATGACCATGGTACACAAAGACAATCCAGCTGACTTCTTGAAACCAGATCTCTTCCCAAATGCATCTCAGTTTGCCAGGAATCATGAATCACAAGTCCAAGAATCACAAGCCAAGAACTGTAACTCCAAAGACTCCTGTCTATGTGGTTAAACAAAAGAACAGCACTGCCAGACCAAACCAATATATATTTATTCCCCACAGTGGACAGACTGATGCTTCTGAGAAGCACATAGCACAGTATGAAACCAAAGGGTCTCCTTTACTTTTTTAGCACTCAGCCCCAGGAATTTTATAGGTATTTTGTCTCTAAAATTGACAGTTCTACAGTTTATAAAGGAAAAGTTCTCAGAGGAACTAGCTATTGTGAATGAGAGCCACTGAGAGATCAGCTCTTTTCAAATGTGCCAATTTCTGTTTTAAAGTCACCGATGTTCATGGTCATCGCTGCATCCTGTGGCAAAAAATTTTTCTTACATCAATTGTGTATTGTATCTTTTACGACCTTTACCTTTTAATGTACAACTCACTAAAGTTCCGCCCCATGTAATTGTCTGCTAAAGATACAAAACCTTTAAGGTTACTTTCTACCTTTTTTATCTTTTGGAGGGACTTTAAAATAGGCAACAGAAAATCTGGGAAATTCCACACAAAATGTAATAATCCCCCATGCCCCTATAACAGTTATTTGTAAAACCAACAATTCATGTCATCCCCAGAAGTAGTTCACTGCTGGTATCTATGTTACTTGTAACAGATTATTACCAATGTCTAAGTGTTTTAAGAAATCTTCTACAGAGAATTGATTTTTCTGGATGACCTTGAGATTTAATACTAGTCAATATATTATTGGGTAAACCTGGGCCATTCCCTCTCTTCTAGCCCGACCTACTTTAGAGGGTTTGTATGATAATAAAGCATAACGAGGAGAGCCATGTACAATGCCTTGAGCTGAAGAAAATCTGAACCATATATGTAGTAAATAATAATAAATAACACCATGGCAGAAGGAGAAAAATTCTTCCACTCCTTCTATATCAGATACAATTACCCCTACCCAAACCATGCAGTTGTTCTCTGGTGTTACATATTGATGCTCACACTATGTAGAAAGCCAATACTTCCATCACGATCTGTTAGGAACACCGGCTAACCATATATGATAAATATTAAAATATATGAATTGACTTGAGATGTACAACAAATGTTTAAACGAACACAAGTGGTCTGGAGCCGTCCAACACTTTGACGTTTACTAAGCTTTTCCAACTGACTTAATCAGATGGCATCACTGCAGTCTAAATTAAAAACTTCACAGTATGCTCAATCACTAAAGAATATTAATAACTGCAAACTGTCAGTTAGTAAAAAAAACCAAACAAACCAAACCAAATATTAACATTTTAACAGTCAGAAGCACAAAGGTTATTTAACTATAACAAAGCACAATAGTTTTTCAATTGCCATTAATACCAAGAAAAAATGATACGTTTTTCTGTTGCAAACAGCATAATACTAACTGGCCAGAAAGCATGGTAGCTTTTCTATCCTGCTTGTAATGCACCATTAATATTTCCTAAAATGGCAATTCCTGGGTTCAAATGAACCAGTTTTGGTTCTTTCAGAAGTAACTTTCACGAAATTAATTATTAAATAATATGTAGCACTGATAACAAAATAACTAGAAAAAAGATTTCTGTTACGTGTGTGGAAGAATAGCTGTTGAATTACTTTTTGCCTGCAATAATAGCATTTTCCACAGAATTTTTTTAAAAAACCATTTAGTTGCAAAAGCTATTGTCTGTCTTTCTTCAAGCTGTCTATGCTTTTGCTACATTAGGTTTGCACCAATCTAAATCCATTATCAGCCAGCCCTTCAATTATCTGATATACCAACTAAAGTGAAAATAATCTGAACATGATCACAGAAGAGGAGATCATTGGTGGTTTAGTGGACTGTTGGTAAATATGGCAGTGTTTGGGAGATAAAATCTTTACTGGAAAGCAGATTGTTTAAAAACGTGGCAGATGTACATGAAACAGAGTGTATAGTAAGAGGAATATAAGCTACAGTTTTTGTCATAAACCCTGCTATTTCTGCCCATTTAATGTACAATATGGTTATATCTAGCCTATTATTCCAACAATGACCAAACAGTACATCACTCTGTATTTGGGTCATCAGGCCAGTAAATCTCTGCTGCTCCAAGATCTGTGAGTTCATCTATATCTGCAAGAGACCTATTCTTGCCCCTGTAGTAACCTATAGACGAGTGCAAGGAAGATGTTTAAAAAAGTTAAGACATTCCATAAACAGATGGTTTTGGTCAAAGTTGGTTCAGACACCACAATCAGCCAAAGATCCTCCAGAATCTTGGCTCTTCAAGACAAGGCAAAGTGCTGGTGCATGCCACTGATGGCTCCAGCTTGGCTATGATGTTTCGAAATGGGGATCCTGGCTTGTCTCTCCCCCAGAAAGCCAGAAGTATAGGTCAACATGGCTCTGGATTTTGGATTATTTAAAAAGATAAGCCACATGTGGTTTCTTAGCTACTCCCACTGGCAGGAGGAATCAAGCAGGACTGACTGAGCAAGCTCCACCAATATTTTTCCTTATTCTCAAGAAGCTGAGTTTCTCAGAAACCCTGGGTATCAAGTGTTGATCAGAGATCATATTCTCACCAGTTCCTTCATTTCTGGTCACCAGTAAGTTCTGGACCCCTCAAGAGAACCCCTCAGTGAGCTAGTTGTGTTTTGTAGTCAGTCATCCATGGTCTATGAACTGAAGTCAGATGACACTGACACATATGCCACCTGCCACCTGTTACTTCCTCCTTTCAGATAATGATTTTCCCCCTGGATAACAGGGGCAGCTTGCACGGAGCATAGAGACAATAGAGAATTTTGCTGGTTAGGAAGCTAAGAAAGACGCATCAACTTAGGATGGAAAAGACTGCCCTGCCAGGAAGTTCTCTTCTGCATTGTCTGTTTAAACAAATGGGAGCTCTATAGTAACACTTTTGTTACATGTCTCACATAAATTTCAGTGATTGAAACCTGTGCCCTTGTGGGTTTTTTTGTGCTTTCAAGTCAACTTATGGAAATCCTAAATTGAACCTATCATGAGGTCTTCTGGTACTGAGAGTGTATGACACATCCAAGTTCACCACATGGGTTTCCATGGCTGAGTGAGGAATCAAACCCTGTTCTCTATCAAACTCTTTTTTAACCAAATAACGCCAGGCAATACAGATCAAATACAGATTAATACCAGGATGAAGTTTCAAAAGGCTGCAAAATCACCATTAATCACAGCATAATTTGACAGTATCACACCATTTCAAATGCCTTTGACGGTATCACACCATTCCAAACGCCTGGGAATGCCAAACAAATTACCTGAAGGAAAGAGTTTCATAAAGCTACAATGGATCTTCCGAAGGGGCTGACAACTATTGTCAGAGCATCTAGAATGTAGTAAAACATTAATCTGGGGCCTGCAGGCCCCTGGGGGCCTACAGAGTCCTCACAGGGGGTCCACGTAAGGTTGACATTGATCCTACAAAACAGGGAAAATCCTGGATTTAAGAGACTAAAAAATGTCCCAGATGGTTGTGGCCACTTGATGCAGCATGTCCTGGATTCCTCTCGCTAGAGAGCCTAGAAAGCAGGAAGATCAGAGGGAAGCCTACAAGGTGAGAGAAAACATCAGCATAGGCCTTGTGTGGTGAACGTGGCAATGCTGCTTGAGCCCATGGCCAGGTAGCGCATCAGAACTTCGCTTCCAAGAAGCCACAAGAATTACTCTTGTGGCTGCTTGGAAGCAAAGAAGTGAAGGTCTCAGTGCTCTTTGGGGGAAAGGGCAGAAGAAACGCCATCTCCCTCTGAAGGAGCACTGAGAGAGCAGAGAGGGTAGGTGCCTTCAAAAGAAAACTGAGACCCTGACTTTCCAGATGCTGCTTTGGGGGAAAGAAAGGGCAAAAGAAATGTTGTTTGCCCAAAGGAGCACTGGGGGAGTAGGTAGGGGCTTCTTTTAGAAGCATCTACCTAGTCTCTCTAGTCTCTCAGTGCTCCTTCAAAGGGAAATGGCATTTCTTTTGCCATTCCCCCAAAGCAGCACCAAGACCCTTACTTTCCAGGTGCTGCTTTGGAGAAACGGCAAAAGAAATTATTCTTCAGGCCTGCCTCCCATTCATAACCTTCCTTTAGGAAATTCCAGTTTATTCTACTCCCCTGGCACTTGAAGGATCTTGGTACGCTACTCCACAGACCATTAACAAACCTCTTTTCCTTTACATTGTCTGCTGGAAGAATAAGGGATAAGTATGAGCAACTGATGAGCAACTTTAAATGAATATTTGAATATTTAAATAAATATTTGAATACTTAAATCTAAATTTAAATATGCAAATTTTAAGTCTTGGGGATCCCTGGCCACAAATTATATTTACAGGGGGGTCCCTGGTAAAGAAAAGGTTAAGAAGCACTGTAATAAAAGGTTTCCAAAACAAATGTATGGGAAGAGAAGATAACATATACTTTATAATGGCTATAAGACTGAGCTATGAATCAGGAAATAACTGATTTAAAATTTACCTGTGGGGAAAAAAATTGCAAGGATGGAGACTCTATTGAAGTTCCAGAGGAGCAGAATGCTCCACCAGCATTCTTTATATCTGATTGCTCAACAAGCATCTTCAGCTAAAGCAGGGATGGGGCAAACTGCAGCTTGTGGGCTGTATGTGGACCTCAGGGCAATTTTTTTTTAGCTCCCAGAGCAACAAAATGGGTTAATTTTTTTTCAAATTTTTCAATTTTTATTTTGCCCCCATTGTGGTCACATATGGAACCTCTCTGGGCACAGGGTGGGGCGGCAATTCAACTATGTTTTGGGCCTACTCTGGGCAAATTAGGCCCCAAAGAAGCCTTGTTTGATATAGGAAGTGAACAGGAAGGGACTTCTACTCACTCCGTTATTTAAAAAAAAAAAGGGCTTCTCCTGGGCCTAAAATGGCCAGGAAGACCCAAACCCCAGTGAAAATACTCCTTTGTCCCTAGAGGGCATAAGGGGGAGGTTTTTTCAGTTTTTTTGTTTTGGCAGGGACAGATGCAGTGGGGGTGCAGCCCTCCAAGGACCTGAGGGGGTACTATGGCCCCTTGCCTTTCCACAGTTGCCCATCTCTGAGCTAATGGTCATCCTTTTCTAGAGAGGCCTAATTCTTCAATGCCTGTTCCTAGAGAACCTAGGAGCCAAGCCACATATGGAATGGAGAGCCTGGGAACTTGATTATGCCTTTTTGACAGGCTACCTCTCAAGCTACCTCTCCCTCAGTGCCCCAGCTTGTAAGACCATCACGAACTAGGCACAAAAGATATGGGTAGTCTAGCTGGAGGTATACTCCAGTAGCCCTTTCGCATTACAAACCCACACTACAAACCCTAATACTCCATAGCAAGTAGCCACTGCGACTACAGTGGAATCAAAGTGTTGTCACTGTTCAGTGTGAAAGGCCCTCAGCTTTCTTTTCTGGTGCTGACACATGAGCTTGCCACCACTGCTCTTCCACTTGTGCCAAGAGGAAAAACAGTCAAACGGAATGCAGAATGCTCTACACAATCAGGTGGTCTTAGATCAGCTGCTGTATCAATTCCACTCTCCTATAATGCTCATAGTCATAACGATCACTTTGTTGTAAGATAAAGCATGTTTTTGAGCTGTAAAACCTAAATACAATGTTTAGTTCTAACCAGAGCAGACCCACTAAATTAGTGGGAACCTGGTAAGCCAACACAATTCACTCAGTGGGTCACCTCTTGTTGTTGTTGTGTGCTTTCAAGTTATTTCCAACTTATGGCGACCCTACAGCAATCCTATCACAGGGTTTTCCGGGGCTGAGAGTATGTGATGTGCCTGAGGTCACCCAGCGGGTTTACATGGATGAGTAGAGAATAGAATCCTGGTCCCCAGGGTTGTAGGTCAACGCTCAAACCGCTATACCATGTTGTGGAACTAAACTGGATTTAGGCCTTAAAGTACTATAATTAATACTATTACTTCAATGAGGTACCAAACTGTGACTTGCTGACAAATGTACTAACCTGCTGTACTATGATGACTTATGCAGAAAATATACTGCAAAATTTAAAATTTACATCCTTTTCTTCATAGCTGTAATTAGGTGTAACAAATGCCAAGGCAGGTGAGTAACTGAAACTTACAGCCTGTTGTTTTTTAAAATGTTACTTCTTTCTTACTTATGTAGATTAAAAGCTTTTTCATTGGCAAAGGAGGCATTAACAAGATCCTCTTTTATTTTATTTTTTTGTTAAAGCAGGATCCATTAGCTTTAAGAAAGGCCAACATACCTATAGAAGATAATCCCAGTGAGGGCTTCACTCGTAATTCTTGTGAAAAGGTAAACTGACCCCCCCCCCCCTTTGCAGCAAATACCAACAGCATGAAACACAAAGTTGTCAGAAGAGGTACTAAAAGAGATCAAAGCTAATTTCCCACTGCAACACTTGACAAGCCTCCTCTCACATAGCTTCATCACTATTGAAGCCTGGGGATAAGGAGCTAAGGACCATATGCATTCACATATTTCTTGGAAGAAGGGCTGTTGAGCGTTCTCCACAGGGATGGTACTAGGATAAGTTTTTTTCTCCCCATTTTCTAACATCATTTGAAGGCAATCAATGGGAAACTTAACAGCAGCAATCTTGCATCAATCGAATTGCATCCCAGATTAGTTTTGCTAAAATTTAGTGACTGCACATACCCTGTCTCCAAAAATTATTTGAACCAATTTTTTTTTCAAAACTCAATGTATTTTGTTAGAATAATATTTCCGTTATATTCTGAACCGGTAATGATTACCAAGCTGATTAAAACATCCTACCGGTAAGAAGGGATTCCAACAAAATTTGTTGCACAATCTGCACACTTTTTGGATAGCAGCCATCTAATACATCTTACAGATTCTATTGACAAACACTGGTTTCCCAAGTTGCATACACTGTATTGGTTTCCACTTTTATGAGAAGATCATTCACTAGGGCTGGTAAATTTTTCATAGGGATTTTTATAAAGCTCGATTAGAAAGTCTGCAACAAAAAACACTTTTAATTCAGTGCAGCTTTCTTCTTCCCTTCTGCAGTTCTCCGGTACAGGTCTTAATTTCCCAATTGGACATCTCCAGAATTTACAGTGGTTGAAAGAAGTATCAGTAATGCCTCTGTGGACTGAAGTAAAAGTTTAGAGGAGAGAGTTGTTCATTCTAAAAGGAATAAAACAAATAAACTAGTAGTTTTAAAAAACACCACAAATTTGACAAATTCCCTTTTCATACAGTAGAAGATAAATCAGCTAGTATAAAATGCAGTTTACCCTTTTGGCTCATATATGACTGAGGTGAAATAGAAAATAAGAGTATGTTTATTTACTAAATCCAATCCACATACTGTTTGATATTACATCTTGATAAAATGTATTTAACATACAATGGAAAGAATCAAATGCATTAACTTTACACTCCTAATGCCACCTTTTTTGCATGCTTATCTTCAGTGATCATTTTCCACAGAAATTAAAATGAACCTTCCTGAAGATCTCTACACCACAAAGCATGCTACTTATCTGGTTATTCTTTTCAAAGGTTTCAAAGTGAAATTTTTCAACTTGCCTAAACTAATCTAAATGAAAAAAGACAACTGTCACTTTTAAGAACACAACTGGTTTGCTTCTTTGTGTGTCCAGCAGGGGGTAGAAAAATCTCAAGTGTGCAATGAAGAGCTCTAAAATATTTACATCAAGCAACCTCTCTTTGATTGTGCTAATTCAGCCTTTTCTTCTAGACAAAAGAAAACCTAACCTGCTATCAGATGCTTTGGATCAGCAAGATGCTCTCATCACCTCCCTGGGGACCTTACTCATCATCTCCTATGTCCTTTCAGTCCTCCAGAACCGTTTTGACTGGCCCAACAAATACATCAGAAGTGAATATATACTACTGCTCATCATCAAGAGCAACACTCTTTTCTCTAATTGGTAAAACATCATTGACTCCACTGTGTATAAAATAAAACATATGATTAATTCTGCACGAAATAGACTGGTATCAAAAAGCTTGGGTGGAATTAAAGAATTTAAGAGTTTACAGGCTGTCTGCCCTTGTTTTAGATCCATTCTAGCCTAGTTTGCACTTGCAACCAAATGTATGGCTACTGCTTCAAAACTGAAGCACACAGGGTCCCACTCCATCACTTACTTAAGAATAACTGATAAATTTAACTATGTGGTTGAAAAATTCCATAAACCAATGAAAGTATCTGTGACTAACTGGTAAGTTGTTCCCTATTCTTCAAGTAGCCATCATGCTATAGCTTGACAGTGTGAAAACTGGCCTAGATTAAATACTTTATAAGATATATGGATTGTTACCTAGAACAGTTTCCTATACAGTAACAGGCCTGAGACACAAGAGTTTCTGTACCAAGTAAAGGAATTTTCAGGTATATGTACTCAGAGCAGATACTCCCTACACTACAGATTCTCTTGCCTCAAGATTCTAGAATTACAGGATTATATTTGAAAGCAATGACTGTGCTTATGGACCTGGCAGAAACACTGGGCAAGGACAGAGTTCCTTGAAGATTCCTAGAGCCCAGAGAATGAAGCTGGCAATAATCTATTCATGGGAATTGTGGTTTAGTGTCAGCAGGTGAAATCTTATGTTTTTACAAGGCAAGCCCTGAGAAAACAAACATTGTTGCTATGTGATTCAAATAAAAGCCATAGCAACACAGTAGGACATAAGAGATAATAGGGACTGTGGGCTCTAATTTCACCAACAGGTTTAACAGGATTCAGAATTTTAAAGCCATGAGACACACAAAGTATGCGCTTGCCTTGGAAGTGGTCTCTTCTCACTCAATTTTGTTAACACCTTATTGCTTGAAAATCTTTTGTACAATTAAAAAAGCTAATCTCTTCTGTACTTGCCTCCTAATGTGTAGTCTTACATGCCCTCTGACCGCTCTCATCATAAATTGAGAAGCAACTAACAAAATAATAAGTTAAAAAAAAGTTTTCCACATTATTGGAAGGAAGTATGAAGAATAGCTGGTAAAATGCCCACAAAATACATTTCTTGATGATGCTGGAACTTCATATTCCTCGACAGGCCTCCCCCACTTATCTGACAGTTTAGGAACCAGAGCACTATCAGAAAATGGAATTGATTGGAATGTGTAACCACGTACTGTATTGTAGGGAGCATGGAAGACTTATGGAGGCTCACTTGTTACGGGCCTGACATGTGCTGCTTGCAGAGTCTCTCAGCCAGCTTAGAGCCTTCCCCACTTTGCCCCCACCCACTTTTCAAACAGTTTGTGCGTGCGCGCGCGCACGTGTGTGTGTGTGTGAGAGAGAGAGAGAGAGAGAGAGTGGTTCCAAGCAAGCCTCTATAGGCAAGAAGAACGGATGAAAATGTGGAACGCCTGTCAGATTAATGTAACTTGTCCTTAATTTGGAAGCATCAATAGAGCGAGTCATCAGATAACAGGGCAGCAAAAGGTGGGAGCTTACTATATATTCTCTTTTGGTGCTGAAGCCTTTTGAGGCCAAAGACAAACTCCAGATGTTCTCAACCTATGAGAGCCCACTCTAACGCTTCTCTTGTAAGAAGAAACTTCTCAACCTGGGATGAGCCTCTTTTCTATGGGAACCACATGAAGCAGCAGTGGAAATCTTGTGGTCCTTCAGGTATCGTTGGCCTGCAAATCCCAGCATTCCTCACCACTGGCTATGCTAGCTATGACTGAGAGAAGTGTAGTCTAACAACAGCCTTTGTGACATCAGCGCTTTTTATACCAATCCCAATCTCTTCTCCTACTTATTTGCAGATAAGGCCACAAGCAAAAGGAAGGAGGGTCAAATCAACCAGTGAGCCCATCGATGGCTCAGCTTGTTTTCCCTCTTCTTAATACAGAGTATTTTTTGTTTGTTTTGTCTAAATAAGTTTATATACCTCCAGCTTTACGTAGCACATGGTTCCCTGCACCAAATAAATGATAAAATTCATAGACAGTATTCTGGTCTATTGTTGTCCTTTTGGCTACCTCATGCATTATATCCATGGTGGATTTTGCTATTTCTGCAGACTTTTGTCATAAAGTCATTATTCTGGAAGCCATCTAGCACACTTGAGATAAACTTTTAAAACCGCTTTCTTCTGAGTTTTTTTTTAGTTTGCTGCTATCTACTTCACACATGCGGAAAAAAAAAACACCAAAAAAACTCAACGCCCCCCCCCCCCCAACAAACCCTCACCGGCCCACCCACCCCACACACAAACAAAAAACATGGAGCAGCTTTGATGAAGAAGAACACCTAGTGAGTGGACAAAATAACTTGCGCTACCTATTTCTGCAGGCTCCTTTGGTTGTTAAGCCCTTTGCTACCATCACAACTGCATAACTGAAGCTCATAAAGCACACTTTCCCTTCAGGAAATGAAAGAGACATTCTGTTTGCTGGTCTTTATGGCGCAGGAATGTGCTGTAGCATCCTCCCAGCTGTGCTTCCTGTTACATTCTTAAACAGTGTTGCAACAGGTTGGAATACAATTTTAACTTTTTAAAGGCTTCTCATATCTCCTGAAAGCATTCTCAGTATTAATGTGTATACCTTTACAGAACAAGCCTAACCAGAGCTGTGTCCAGATCTTGAACAGATGTAGAGATGGAAAAAGCCCCCATGCAGAAAGACTTTGGGAGCACTCGGGGCCTAAATACCCTAAAGGCACCACCAGATCTAGTCTGATCTTGGAGGCTCAGCAAAGTCAGTCCTGGTTAGTACTTGGATGGGAGACCACCAATGACCACTAGGTGCCGTAGGCTATATTCCAGAGGACAGAACAGGGAAAACCACTTCTGCGTATTCCTGGCCTAAGAAACCCCACTGAAATTAATAGGTTCGCCATAAGTCAACAGGTGACTTGAAGGCAGACGCACACTCACATACACACAGCTGTGCACCAGTTTCAACTCATGACATTCAAATTAACAAGCACCAGGCAATTTAGGTTTGTTGTTTTACCATGCTTGGAATTTATTTTGATTAAACTACCCAGGGCTTCAGTGAAAACTTCAAGCAGATATGGAATCATGGATAAATATTAAATCCCTAAAGAGCTGGCTAAAATTACAACTTCGGTTTAAAAACAATGACTCAAATGTGCATTTCAACACTAACTGAGGGAAATTCTATTTTGCTTACTGTATCAATTCTTTTTTAAAACTGTCACTTAAGTCTACTGTGTACCTAAATGTAGCACAAAAGAGAAAAGATGCTCATTTCCATTGAAGTGTGAAAATCTCCACAGCATGCCTGAGTTCTCCTATGTGCCACGCAGGATCCAACAGCAAATGATGTTGAACAGAGTGACAAAATGACTGATACCTCTTCTATTATTTGGCACCTACAGCCCTTGACGTTCATTTTTTACAACAATTCCCACAGTAAAACAATTGGCAATCTGAAACATTATGAATAAAGCCATGGCAAACAATTTCTGACTACTGCAAGAGATTTGGAGACACTCCAATTCCATGGACACATTTACTGAGTTTTAAGCACAGAGCAATTCCCTGCTATACTGGAAAGTTTGGTATCTTTGGGCTGGGAATTGGGGAGTGTGGCTCAATGAAAAACATACCCTGTCCTCTCAAATGATTCCCATCTACTCACCTCCTCTTTCAATCAAAGAAAACAATACCTTTCACCCTTCCTCTGTAAGCTGTTCAGGTGACTCATGTAGTCACTGGGTAAGAGATGTGGACAAATGCAGCAAACATGCATCAAGAATGGCATAGAGGATAGTTTATGGTGTAAATCAGTATGTCCTGGTGCCTTCCAGATGCTTTGGACAGCAATTCCCACCACCTCAGTCATCCTGTTGGGAAACGCTAGTGAAAACCATTTAAAAAAAAAACCTTTTTATCTCAAGGTTTGTCATGGCTTGCTGAGTGCCACCTGTGGTGTTTGCTAAGATGAGAATCAAGGTAAAGCTGCTAATTGGATGGGCAGGGCTAGAATTTGTAAGTTTATGATGAGAAGTAATTCCAGTGCTAAACCAAGTGTCCCAATGTCCTTTTAATATTTGACTGCCTCTGTGTTCCTGAGCCCTGCTCTTCACAGTGATTTTGGCCATCTACCTGGATATTTGGGGTCAGCAGCATGGTGTAGTGAGTGTTGGACTAGGACACTTGGAGACCAGAGTTAGAATCACTGCTCAGCCATGGAAACACAGCTTGGGCAAGTCACATTATCCCAGCCTCAGAGGAAGGCAAGGGCAAACCTCAACAAATCTCACCAGAAAACCTTGTAATAGGTTCACCTTGGGTGTTGCCATGAGTCAGAATTGACTTGAAGGCACATAGAAGCAACAGGAGCAGGAATAAGATTGTTAGAAGATTGTAAAATTGACACACACATATACATACACACACACATACATGTATGTATATTTGTTTTTAATATAGCCCCTAAAGAAGGCCAATTAATTGATAATGTGTTGGCCTTTTTAAAGAATAAACTTGGGCCATCCATAAGCACATGGAGCTTAGTTCCCTTTCTTGACCTACACGACAACATGCACTCTATGAAATTCATGGAGTCACCATAAGTCCATAGGTGACTTGAAGTCACACACACCACGTGCCAGGGATGCTCTAAATTTGATACCTCATTACTGATCTTGGAGTGAGCAGTGGTTTGGACTTGATGACCTCCACGTTCCTTTCTAACTTGGTGATTGTATGGTGAGTGAAGTAACAGAGTGATGAGCTGTGGGAAACAAGTATGATGGAATCAGGGCTCTATACAACAAAGATGATCCTCTGACAAATGAGCTAAGTTTTAGCCCAGCCACTAGGCATGAGTTCTTAGACTCAGCGTCTAAGTTCTCTCCTTTAGCTGATAGTTGCAACGTAAGTGTTAAAATGGGCAGAACATGCTGGCCATGCTGGTTGGGGGATTCTGGGAGTTGTAGCCCAAAGAAGTAACTTTCCAAAGCTTTGTCTAGAAGCACCTTCTGCTATCAGAGGCAGAGACTTATAGAGCAGATGGTGTGGAGAAGGGCTTTGTCAGAACTTACTCTTCTGACTTAGAGACATCGTCCAATGGATCTGAAGACTGAACCACAACATTGACTGGTGAGAGTACATAGATGTTGAAAGCATCCACACAAGGGGGGGCCTCTTCTTAAACCCATTTTTTTCCCATAAGAAAGCCTTCCAAAGGTGAGGAATTCCTTTCAGTTTAAGAGCCAGATTCAATTTAAGATATGTTCCCAAGGACCCTTAGTAGGGGGCAAGGACAATGGCAAAAGGGTGGGATCATAAATATCGGTGAGTTTCAGTTTGAAGTTGTCACTGCCCGCAATTAAACCTCAATAGAAGCACTGCGGCCTTTCAGAATGTGTGTATGTGTGGGGAGGGGGGAACAGTACAAAAGCTGAGAAACCATCAAACAATGGTGTCACAGGAAAGGGAAACGTAGGGGACTGCAGAAGGTCAGATTCAGCTCCTGGGCCTGAATCTTTGTACCTGAACCAAACATGCTCCAAAGGGAAAGAGGAGACCACAGAAAAATCATGCTATGTGTTCCATTTCCCTTCATTTTACTTTTCATAATTTTGTCACAAATCTGCCTTCTATTCAGATGTTTGCTTCCATGTGCAGACTGAACATGTGGAAATTGGGAGCAGGAACACATTGTCTAACCCTATCCCCAACCCCACAGTCTACATCTCGGACTCACACTGTCTGTTTTCCCATTTCAGGGTAGGGGCTTTATCAAAAGCCCCCTGGTAGTTACACATACTCAAACACCTTCAGCTTGCAGCCAGAATACACTACCCAATGTTTTGTTTACAGCCAAGCCCACCCATACAACTGCTTCTGCTCAGATTCACAAAACACCACGTTGGCTCCAGAACTCATGGATTTACAGCAGATGTTTCACAAACTACAATACTCGCTTAGTGAGGATGTTTAAAAAAACTACAAGGCAAGACTGGTATCTAGGAACAATCTCCTTTAAGGCAGACTAAAAATGGAAAATTATAGAATGTCACATGATTGCCACCTACAGCTCCCAGCCTGGACCACTCAAATGTACTATCAATAAGCTACTACCAATTCTGGAGAATAATGATCTCTCACAGGCTCTGTGTAGCAGGCTTTTGCCTCTGTACAAAATCCATAGTCTTAAACAACTTACATATGACAGGCCACATGATATGAATGGAAATACATGGACAAGACCCTGTGTTACAAGACCAGACGCCAAATCTGTCCCTACATGTACACTGGTGGCACCCTAACAGGCCACAACAACACCATCCGCAACATCAGAGTGTTTTGTTCTTGCTCATCCCTCAATCGGATATATATCATCCACTGTCAGCAATGTCTCTTCATACTCTCATTGGACAAACAGGACAAGCCTCTATGGGCACAAAGGCAAGTCCTTCTTCCTGCTCTGCAATTTGGTATATATTTAGGGACAAACATACGAATAGTTCTTTGCTGTGCAGCAGACCCATCTCTCTCATTTGGCTTCATGTTATCAAAAGAAAGAACAACCTAATCTCTTTCTTCTTGGTTCCTTCCATTCTCTCTAATCCAGGGGCACACCACAAAAAGAAAACCCGCTGTATTTTGCTAGCCAAAACTAAGTGCTCTTTGGAAATTACATTTCTCACAAAACTGCCAGAGGCCTTTTTTGTCCTTACTTTATGCAAGAACCTAAACGAATAACAGCCTAGCAACATGTTCATTCTACTACTTTCTCTTTTCTTTTGCTGGTCTCACTTCATCCATGACATTATTCACCTTGAATACAAAACTATTACTGGGATTCAGCCGCTACAGGATTTCACTCATGTTCAGTGGTTAGATCACAAAGACTGTTTTTTGTTTTGTTTTTTAATTTAGAAACACTTGTTTCCTTAAAGAAAGAAAATTCCATCAATCAAGGTTCAAGACAAAATCAATCTAAGGATTAGAAATGTTTAATTGTAATCCGTATCCAGCCAATACTGGGCCAACCGCAGCAATGAACTATATATGCATGACATAGGGATGCTTCTGAAAATGACAACTCCATTTCCACCATAAAATCTTTTTCCATATGATCATCATGATGCAAAATGATCAAACCCACTCCTGCTCCACATCACTGTTTGTTGCTGACAGCAAAGTTTACAGTTTGATGTTATATAACAAAGTAAATGCTCCTAAACATATGAGGACTTTATAAAATAATTTGCTGGTGATGGAGCTTACAGCAGCATCCTGTAGTATGGGGAATGTTAATGGCTTAGCCTTAAAGACTCAACTCCATGTAAAATAAACCTTTTTCCAGGATGGGGGTGATATCTAGTAAATTTAGACATGGAGTACAATTTCATGAACCTGGAGACACATAGCAGCAAGTGTACGCTTTCATTACGCAAAGGAATATAATTTCAAGTTCTGACATATTGTGCCAAGTGAAAAAAATAACTGCATCAAGAAGGAAGGGCTGTGTGTTGTGAAAGAAGAAAAAAGAAAAGCCATGCTGTGTATTCTCCCTCTGAATGAACAGCTTCTAACGTCTAACGTCCTAGGATATGATCCGAGGGCATGTGATGGAACATCCTAGCTGAAGCTAAACAGCCAGGTCAATGTTGGGTTTGCTCATTGCCAAGATGGAAGGCTGAAAGTAGAACTGTAGAATCATAGAGCTGGAAGAGACCACAGGGGCCACCCAGTCCAACCCCCTGCCATGATGACTCTATGTAAGCTATCTTGCATTCCACAAAAAAAAGGACAAAAAAATGTAATAAAATAAGCTGACAGGCGACACCCTGAACATACTCATATAGCCTTATTTCCTTTACCACAGAGTATGCACCATACAGGCTGCAGATATGTCCTTGGAATGTCCCTGACTTGATAACACGATCCATCTTTCCTTTCTCCTGCCACAAAGTATGTCTGAGGTGAGTTATCCCCACTCACTCTGTTTCCATGTATATGGGCTCCTGCCAACCTTCCAAACCTCTGGTGGGTTCGTGGGAAGCCCAATTCTTCTGGAAGAATGATTGTCCTTGTCCTGCCCTTTCCCAGCAGACCCTGCAATGTTGGGGAAAAGGGAATGTATGGCGAGTTCTGCCAGTTTGGCCTTTTTTGCAGCACAACCACTAGGAAGAACGAGAGGTTAAATCCCTGATATCTTATCTCACCAATACTGAGCAGCAACTCTGAGATGAAGGCAAGATTAAAGCTTCCATTTCATGCCAGTGATCTGCAGTGAGCTCAGTATGTGTGTCTGAATGTGCATCCATGCAGATACACCCCAACCTCCCATCTAACTTAATCATATGGCTCACAAGGGCCACAGAAGTAGTAGTAGTTCTTGACGTTGACCTTTTTTATATCCCCGATTGGGACTCAAGGCACATTACAAATTAAAAGGATTACAATATAGTTAAAGATGTTTAAATGTCACATTAAAATAGAATTAAACTATTAACAGTATTAAACAAATTTCAAACATACACTTACAAAAAATAAAAAAGCAGTTCAAAACAGCACCATTTAAAGCAATACAATATCCTCTTAAAAGCTCTTTCCTTAAAAACCATCAGTTCTAAAGCCCTGTCAGAACGAAAAAAAAGAAAAGAAAAGAAAAGAAAAAAGAAAAATGTTTTCACCTGCCAATGGAGGGACAGAAAGGAAGAAGTCATTGAAAACTTCCTAGGGAAGGAGGAGTTCCAGAGCCTAGGAGTGGAATCTTAGAGATGAAAGAGGCCACAAGGCCCATCCAGTCCAACCCCTGCCATGCAGGAATACACAATTAAAGTACCCCAGAAAGATGCCCATCAAACCTCTGTTTTAAGATCTTCAAAAATGCAGAGTCCACCCCCCTCCAAAGCAGCCTATTCCACCGTGAAACAGCTCTCACAGTAAAAAGTTCTTTCTGATGTTTAGATGGGATCTCTTTTCTTGTAATTTGAATCCATTGATTCATGTTGTAGTCACTGAAGCAAAAGAAAATAAGCTGGCTCTATCCTCTACATGACTTCCCTTCACATATTTAAACATAGCTATCATGGCACTTCTCAGTCCTCTCTTCTCCAAGCTAAATATACCCAGCTCCCTAAGTCATTCTTCATAACACCTAGGTAGCCGTTGAGAAGGTCCCACCCTGTTTCTTCATCAAGTATACCTGTGAAGGTGGTGAGAATGAAAGAAGAGCCTCATATGGGGAGATATAGTATGTTAGATAGCCTGGACAGGGCTTCATAGGTCATAACCAGCATTTTAAACTGTGTCTGGAAACAGACTGGCAAAAGTTGCCTTGTCCTTGTTTTAGTACCTATCATTGGGCAGTTTTCAGGAAAGTTTTGTAATACAACCGGTTAGGGCATCTTTATTTTTTTTGTACTATTAGGCTGAAAAATTTTGTCCGTAGCTTAAACAGCAATGAAAGGCTCATTATTTCCACAAAATTATGAAGAAAGACTGATCACCCAGAGGCTTTTGTTTCTAAGGCCATTATTCTACAAACCTCAAGCACTATTTCTTAACAGTGGGAACAAGGCAAGGGTTTGGTTCTTTTGTCTGGCTAAATATTTTACATCTATTGGTCTTGCTGCCACAACAACTAAACAGAAAATAAGTGACTTTAGCTCATTTAATGGGCTCCAAATTGGGAGCCTGCCTGCCTGCCTGTGCCATTTCCAAAAAGGTAAAAGAGGGAGCAAAGCACGAGGCGAAGGAGAGGTTTCTACTGTACACATGCCAAATCATGGCTGTGAAAAGAAAGATACTCTTCAAAGTAGTTTGTAGGTAGTCTAGCTGGTCACAAGTTCCTTTTTCCAACACTGCTCTAATGAAGGGCTGATACACAAATGTGCACCCAATCTTTGATGGCAGAAATAAGGAGCATCTTCAACACTGCAATGAAACTGAATGTTTATATCCCACAGTAAAAACTCAAACACAGTAATTTTTCAGTATAGGCAGTACACTGAGCAGGGTCATCAACTGTTAAAATAAAATGATGAGAGATCAAATGGGAATACACATGCATGCAACTAAGTCTGCCAATAGCTATCTAATCCTTTTTGACTTTTTCTAGAGTGGGTGCTGTTGGGGGGGGGGTTTCCAGGAGGGCATACAGCTTTTTTTCGCAACAAAGCAAAGCAGGCCTGGGTTTCGTTGGATGGGTGGAAAGGAAAGATGCATTAAAAATTGAGTTTGGATGACATATTTGATGCACTATATGGTATGAACTGAAATCAGTGGAGTAGAAATGTTTTAAAACATGTCGAATAGAATGTGTTTCTCTGTGTCTCTAGGTATTTTTAATATAGCAATGTAAGTGTGCCTAGAACACTGTAGAGCACAAGAAGATTAGCGCAAGAAAATGATTATCTCATATCCAACACAGGGAAGACACAAATCAGGAAACGAAACAGAGCCAAGGATAAACAGGTGGGAAGTACGCACTGAATTCAGATATATTCACTTTGATTTAGTTATTCTAAATGTTGGTTATCCTTTCATTGCCTTTCTTCCATCCAGTTCAGCATCTACAACTGTTTAAAAAGTATTCTTAATCAGACCATTGTATGGTCTTTTTCAATGCATAAGCGCATGCACATGCATATACAGTGGATCCTCCATATCTGCTACCCTTGTACCTGCGATCTCCAGCGAGAGCAGAGTGCTGTGTCCTATATATGAAATGGCAGCCATATGAATGTGGATGTGCTGAAGCATCTGCAGACATGTCACCACCATTTAATAATATGGGACATGATCATTCATGTTTTTTGCCATTCATGGAGAAGGGTCCTGGAACCTAACTCTTGCAGATATAGAGGGTCCACTGTACCTACACACACATGGACATTTTCAGTACTGAAACAAGTGTTATATTTACATGGCCTCATTATAAGGACTGCTGTTTTTACCCATTGTATTCATCCCAAACATGTCATACAGAACCATCTTGCTTTGGGATAAACATTCAGTCCTTCAGATATCTACAGGGAGCCCATTCGAAGACTGCCTCATAATAGTTTAGTATCTCCCGGGTCTCCCCAATCTGTGCATTAAGCTCTTTAAACCTGGCATTCAATGTTTTTCTACTAACAAATGTCTTTCTTATATTTAAAAAAAGAAAATCAAAAGTGTGCTGCTAAGCAAATCCAAGACACACTTTGGCAGAAAGCCAAAGTAACATCACAGCAAGGAAGCACCCATTGTTTAAAAGGTACATGCTGGCATGAACACGACTTCAACATTTTATTGATTTCAAACACCAAAAACAACTTCACATCATCATTAAACCCTGGCCTCTTTGTAAATGAGCAGAAGCACTGCAGACTCCTACCTGGACTAGTTGTATGAGGAGATTATTCCCAAATGCTCCATTCTAGACACTTAAAACACAGCAAACACCATTGTTGCTGGAAAAAAAAACTATTTAGAAGCAATATTTGCATCTAAAAGATGTCGAGGTATCAGGGATAGCTCCTTTCCTTATTACATTTTCCTACAAACTGAGGAAAACAGCAATTTCTAAAACAAATCAAAACAAATTTTTACTCAAGATTCCAGTGGCTCTTAGAAGTGATCAACTACAAAGCTTACATTAATACATAATTCCTATCATAGCAGATGTTCCAATCCAGTGTTAAGAACTTTTAAAATCCCACTGTTCTCAACAGACATGTCAAATACAAGTTTCCATGACTCCCACTGAAAAAAATAGTCTTGAAAGACTGAAAAAAGGTGTAATTTTAAAACAAACAAACAAACAAACAAATAAAAAATAACTTCCATGAACTCAACCAGTGAATCCATAGCTGCCATTCTATACTAAGATGATCCATTATTTTCAAAGCAACAGGGAAGGTTTTGTGAATAATACAGACTGTTCAGAAAACCACATCTTTGATACAAAAGAAGGTTTTGTTTGGAACACGGCCTTCCAAAGCCCAGGCCTGTTTACAGCCTGGGAAATGATTAATAACTTAAAGAAGAGTGAAAATAAAATTTCACTTCATTTCTTTTACTGCATTTGTTCCCAGTTATCTCATGACTGACAAGGAGACCTAACCTTTCTATCTGCATCAAGCCTTGCTCAACAGCACCTCCAGCAACACCTCAAGCAAGATGCAGACTGATGGTTCTAACGCTTCTCTTTCACTGAATAAATCTTTATCATCTTTGAATGATGAAGAAGCCGGTGGACTTTGAAAGTCAACATAACGTACAGCTATCATCACAATGTGTAATTGAGATTATCGTCAGCCCCACCCCACTTTTACTGGTTTGAGTTTCACAAATTCGATTATTCATAGATTATGTGCTGCCACATCTGCTTCCCTTGTGAAGGAGGAGTGTGAGGAGGGCAGGCTTGAGCATGTTTTCCCTCCCTCCCTCCCTCCCTCATGGGCAGGAAGGGGATGGGATGGGGCATAAAAGGAGGGCATGTGCACGTGTGTTACGTTCCCTCACTCAAGCAGGTTAGCAAGAGAAGCTGATGGGATCGGGAAGTGGGAGGAGGAAGGGTGCTTTCCCCTGCTCATTCAGTCGTGCAGGCAGGCAGAAGGGAGTGGGATGCGGGAGAGGGAAAGACGGCATGAACGTGTGCTCCCTCGCCCATTCACTTGTGGGGGAGAAGGGGATGGGACCGGGAGCAGAAGGAAGGAGGCCTTGTATGTGCATTCCCTCACTCCCGTGGATGGGGGGAAGGGGATGTGATGGGGGAGGAGCATGAAGAAGGAGGATGTGTGAACTGCCTTGCCCACTCGCCTGTGTGGGCAGGGGGAGGAGAATGGGGTGGGGAGGTGGAGGAGGGAGGTGCCAACATGAGTTCCCTCACTGCCTCACTCCAGTGGCAGGAGGAAAAATATTTGTAGTTTTTCTACTTCCACAGGGGCCCTGTGCCCCAACTCTTGTGAAAGTGGATGGCTGACTGTATTTTCTACGATCAACATAACCAATCCAAAAAAGGTCACACTTGTGCCCCCTTCCAAAAATGAAGAAAGAGAGAGAGAGAGAGAGAGAGTGTACCTGGGTGAAAAGACAGACTGAAGTCACTTTGACCATGACTCTGCTAGAATCGGATAAAGAAACCAATTTTATCTATCACATTTATATACCACTTTCGTCCAAGTACCTCAAAGGTCGTATGTATAGCCATTTTTACCCTTGTTTAACAGCTGTGAGTAATAAGCTAATCTGAGAGACAGTCAGAGCCCAGTGACCTTCATTGCTGAGAGGAGATCTGAACCTGGGACTGCTCAATCTTAGTTTGACAAGCAGCTGTACAAAGAAAGGCTCTGTACTCAAATCTCGTTTCCGTATGTTGAGCAGGCTCTAGGGAAGAGGAGAAAATACTTGAAACTGCTCAAGAAAGCTAGATCTTTCTTATAATAAAAGCCATGTTTGATCAGATCAAGGCAGCATTTAATCCAGCGCTGTACACACATAGTGGCCAACCAATTCCCTCCGGGAAGCCAAGCAACAGGACACGAGAGCAGCTACACACCATGTTTCATCTCACCTCTTTCTGTAATGTATATGCAGATGAATACTGCTTCTGATGCAGGAAATGATATGCAACTATCCTGACTATTAGCAGTATATGATTCTAACTTTGATGAGTATGTTATGCCCTTGTTAATCCATATGAATTGGCAGCCATCACTATATATTGTGGTAGTGAATTCCACAGTTGAACTATGTGCTGTGTGAAGCAGCATCTTCTATCCTGAATTTCCTGCTATCCAGCTTTTGTAGATGACTCTTGGTTCTAGTATTACGAGAATGGGAGAAAGTATCTCTCTTCCACTTTCTTCACCCTCACAATTTTCCATTATCATTATAAACCTTACAGTAATAAGCATTTACTACAGATCTTTGGGCTTGGATTCAACAGCAGCAGAACTCTTTTAAATAATGTTTGAGGACTCAGAATTACCTTTAAAATAAAACTGAAAAATACATGCATAAACATTGTGCCAGTTTTTATAACACTGTAAAAAGCAAAATCCTAAGGTGGTGGCAGCTTTTCTTTCAAGCAGCTTCTACAGATTGTACCGCGAATCACACCACGGTTTAACGTCCATTTCTGCTAAGCCTCTGCTTCCAGTACACACACGTTTAATGTTCTATTAGATAGGACCAAGTTTTCCATATTGTACCAGTCACTCCCCTGAGGTGTTCATGTGAAACAGATGGGTAAAATGAACGTAACATCTGCATTCTATTCACTAATAAGCAATCATCATTTCTACTTTTCTCCAACCAGAAATGTGGTTGCTTTGAATACTAATACCTTAAAAAAAATCCATAGCTCCTCTTATTACCCCTGCATTTAACAGAATATTCATGAATTATGGAAATATAAGCATGTTTTTATATACTAGGAGTGGGCAAAAAAATAAACTGGCATCTCTCTGGATGATTTACAGCAGATCTACAAGGATTTCTAACCCCAGTTGCAACAAGAAAAATGCCGCCCACCTTTTTCAAATAAATTAGCATGTAGAAACAAATAAAATTTCAGGGAAAAATCAGGTGTGACCTTTTTGTGTGATAGGACTTCAAGCTCAGTTTTGGTACTACAAACAAATCGCTGAATGGGTGCTTGCCTGATGAGACTCTTTGTTATTTCTAAGTTTATGGCCTGAAACTCAGTTACTGGGATGTGATTTTGAATCAACACAAGGATAGTGTTACAAATGTATAGCATGGTACCCACTTCACAAACACTATTTTGGTAGCGGGACCTCAGAGTCCTAGTTAAAAACAAACCAGACTGGAGAAGCTGTAAGTCTTTCCGATACTATAATCAGCAAACAGGAATTATTCAAAGAATAAAATGAACCCTAAATTCAAACCCAGCACACAGATTTGCGCACTTGCATATGTTATATACAGTTGGCCCTATATAGGCACAGGTTCTGCAGCGACAGATTCAACCAAATACAGTTTGAAATTATTTGGAAAAATAATTCCAAAAAGTAAACATTGATTTTGCCCTGCATTCACAAGTAAGCATACCCTGTTGTAGCCTCCCAACATTTCTCAGATCCTCAGGCTCTCTCCGGCACTTGTATTATTTGCGATTTTATATTAGGGATGCCATTTTACTATGCTGCTGCATATAATGGGACTAGAGCATCCATGGATTCTGGTATCCATGTGGGGGGCATGGAACCAAATCCCAGCAGATACTGGGGGCCTTCTGTATTCATGATTCCTACCATAGCCACTGGTTTAGGAGCTATATTGGGAGTGTGAAAGTCCTCCAATCACCACTTACTGGGCAGCAGCCACTGCAATAGACAATGGGCTGTTCCCCCGTTGACTAAGAAAACAGTCGAGGGAAGTTCCTACCAATCCCCTCACACAAGCAACCTCTGATCTTGATTTTCCTGTCACATCAGAGACTGCTCGTGGGGGAAGGTGAGAAAGTCAATTAGCTGCTTCCCAACTGACAGAGGAACAAAACCCCACCGATCATAGTGGCTACTTCCCAGTAAGTGGAGATTAGGGGGATTAAGCTAGAATTTACTCCGTATTGCTATAACTACAATACTTATACATACGTAAATCCCATACAAGATTCCAGCCGACTATTACTAATGAAACAGGGCAAGTCAAGAGAAACAACTAAAAAAAAAAAGCATAAAAAGGTTATAAATCCACATTATGATTTGCATATTCCCAGTTTTCACATTCTTGTGAATGTGTGTGTGCATAACTGTCCTTGTCTGGTCTAATATCCAGCCAGATTAACAGTTCTATAGAATTCTAAACTTTGTTCACAACACTTTTTATTAGGACTAATATCTTGGCTGGTTCTAACAAAGGTAATGCCATACTACGGCCAGCAAATTTATGTATTAGCTATTTGGTGGTTACAGCTATCATACTTATCTCTTTTTCTCCCCACTTCATCTGCACATCAATTATTTCTGTATTACCGTATCATGCAAGGACATGTCTCTTGATAACAGCCGTCCTCCAACATATCTTTTTCATGCTATATAATATGTGATTGTATCTGGAGCCCTTTCACTCTACAGAGTTTAATAGTACTATGATTACACTTTAACTGCCATGGCAGCATCCCATATAATCCTGGGGTCTGAAGTTTTGTGAGACACTACAGTATTCTAGCTAAGAATTCCAAGTACCCGTCCCTAAACTGCAAATCCCAGGATGCCACAGGATGGAACCATTGTAGTTGAAGTGGAGTCACTGCGCTATAATTGTGTAGTATGAAAGTGTCCATTTTCATAATAAGAAAATACAAGAACAGTTCCAATAATATAACAAAGAAGCAAAGATTAACTCTGAACCAGGCCAGAGACATCTACCTACTCTTCATTAAAGCTTCTGAAATACAACCGTGATATTAACCTTGTAAACAACGTACTGGAAATTAACTATCAGGAACAAGATGCTAGATTAAGTATCACATTTTCTTCTGCACTATCCAGCACTGTGCAGACATAGCAACATTATTTTATATGTGAATAATGGGAAATCATATGTAGTGGCAAAGTGCCAGGTATGTGGTCTAGTAAGAATTCCATTTTTTTTCTCCAGTAACAGCAGAGAAGTGTAACCTGCAAGCTACGCAAGTCCTTTAAAATCTAAAAATAGAACATTTACAGTATCACTTGCCAGGTTTTAGACATTACACTGGGCTTGCTAGATCTGCTGAGCAGATTCTCTAAAGGGCATTCTTCAGTCCAATAATATGATGCCTTTCTACAGTTTCAGCCATTTCCCAGTTCAAGACTTCTTGACGGTAGCATTTCCTTCCTCAGTGTAGGCCAGCTATCTGTTGCCATGGCAACCAGTAACATTTCACATACCACAAGCACTATATCATGTAAAACTGAGGGCGAACAGGAAATGCCACACTACACTTTTCAAAATCACCTTAATTTAAAGGAGAAAAAGAAAAAAAAATATCCAAACATACTACGAGTTCAGAATAAAATATCATTTGTTTATGTGCAATCTGCTACTTATGACCAACATTCTATCTACAGAACTCAAAATGTGCTTTAATCATTTCAAAACGTGTGCTTTGCAAAAACAAAAGATAGCAATTTCCCTTTCCAAACAGCAAGTGCTCCATAAAGCTTTGCTCATAAAACAATTACTTTGATTTTTTAGCTGTAAACGGTTGTTTTAAAAAATGGGAGACGAAGATTAATTTTCCGTTGTAAAATTGTGTAGACATAAATTGGTGTTCCTTATCCAAGTTCATATCAGAATAGACTATGAATATTAGCTGGTTGTCTAAATTTCTTTGTCTGGATATGTGCTTCAAATAGGTCCCTCAATCTACAAAAAAACAGTATCCACATTCTATCCCATGATCCAGTGATAACGTACGGCTCAATAATTGTTCTCACAAAAGCTTTTTGCTGTCCACAACCCTTCTTGTGTTAAGAACTCCCAGGGCTCGTGCTGGAGAAGAGAATCTTCCCCACCCATACAAAGAGATTTCTAAAATTTCTTGATCCATCTAAACAATGGCAAAATTGAATTTTTCAATCCTTCTAATCTGACTACTCCTCTCTTCATGCTTCAGCAGACAATTATACTTGTAAGTGTCTCCCTTCTATTGGAACACAGACACAGTTCTGCACGATCACCAAACACACTGTGCAGTACTTTGGATGTAGCTGCGAAAGAAGTAGGTGAAGCGATCCAGTCAGACAACTTATTCAATATTTTAGAGAGATTTTATAGATATACCTTAGTGCTACATTGTAAAGCATTTCCCTGACTGTAACTCTATACCAGTGGTTCTTAACATTTTCCTTACTGCAGACCCTCTGCAAATATCTTTTGTTGCCACGGACCGCCAAGGCTTAACTTAAGACCTAAAACTCTAATGAATCAAATATTTATGTAAAATTGCTCATATAGGGTCTTCAAATTTGGAGAGAAGGGAGCAAAAAAGTAAATGTACACACTCTTATTGCAATATTTTAATTGAAATGATTTCGTACAAAGTTGTTTACTTTCCTTTCTTCCTATTTTAATTGTAAAAGCTCATAATATTTTTTTCAAGCCTTCGTGGACCCCCTGTAAAGATATGACAGATTCCTAGGAGTCCACAAATCCCCATTCCTGCTCACCAAATACAGTGTGTTATGAAACATGGCCTGGGATCTTACTGGTGGCTTGTGTGCATATACGTTCGTTTATGGCACAGGTGGCTATTTTCAGTAGCTATGTGGTAAGAAACAAGTTTTTATAGAACCCAAAATTCATGCAGCTGATTCCCTGCCTCTTAAGGTCAAAACATGGATGGGAAGGAAGGGAAAACTGAATGAACTGGATTTTTATCCATATTCCAATAAGGTTTTGTGAAGTAAGGTAACATAAAACTAAACAGAAGTTAGAACTAAAATAAACTTCTTCTTTTCAATGTGCATGTTGCCAACCTAAGTTTTTTAAGCTTTTTAGTGTAAATGTAATATAATGACAATTTTTTACTACATTTCCTGTCTCTGCACTGGTGCCATATCAAAAACACAATCTGTCGGAATATCTTTACCCACACCAATTTGTCTGATCACTGAGATCTTGTTTTCAGACCCTCTTCTATATGATTCTGTCTTCTAAGATATAGTGGATAGTGATTACTCAAAGTGTATCTCTAGTTGTAGTGTCCTTTACCCTTTAAGACACTCTGAAGAGAAACTCCGTCTACCCATCATTTTAACTGTATCTCACTTTCTTCCAAGACCAGGACAGAAAATTACAACAAAAACACACACAGTTCAAAACATTAAAAAGTTGAAATTAGAACAACTTTAAACTAACAACAGAATCCCACCATTTAAAATATTTCTTTAAAACAAAGATTACAAAGAAGACAGCACCATAAAATACCCTTCTCTTCTTAACAATCAATTCTCAAATGTTTACTCAAATAGAAAAGTCACCTGTCACTAAAAACACAGTAAAGGCGGAGTCATCCTAACCATTGTTCTGGGGAGGGAGTTCCGAAAGTCTGGGAGCAGCCACAGACAAGGCCCTCTCCCACATTCCCACCAAAAAAGCCAGTGAAGGTGAAGGACAGAAAGAAGTGCCTCATCTGAAGATCTCAGAGCTTGGGTGGGCTAATATGGAAAGATAACAGTCTTTCAGACAGTCTGAACCTGAGCAATATAAGTCATAACCAACACTTTTGAATTGTGCTCAGAAAAAAACTGGTGGCCAAGAGAGCTGTTGCAACAAGGGAGTTAATGTGCTCCCTGGAACCAGTACCTGTTAACAAATCTAGGAATCATCTCAACCTACAACTTCTTGCTGCCAGGCAAAGATCTTTCAATTCACCAGAGCTTTTTCCAGTCACTGTGACTTAAAAAACACACAATTTGTAATGGATGGACTTATTCATGTATTATTCATGAGAATGGGTTATCTATGATGAAAGGAGCAGTCAGTACTTAGCTGTACTCTCCAAATTTATTTGTTCAACATCACTACTGTTATGTTTATCATAACTTCTAAAGCTAAACCAATGGCAGCCACAACTCTTTTCCCAATAGTGCCTAATGTGACGCCAAAGCAAATATATCCAGTCAAAACAAGACATGTAGGGTGATCAAAAATATGTTTAAAAAAACCTCAAACCCAAACAAATGCAAAGCAAAGAAGCAAGAAAGGAGCCTTAGGAGGCTAATCTGATTATACATATGGATCACTGTATCAACAGCTTCTCCATAATGCTGTTCACAATCAGATGGAGAATAAACTTCACCACTTTAATGACTATTTTAATGCAATACTGAAAATATTTGAAAAATCTGAAAAATGTGTCTCACCAGTAATCTACATCAAATCCAGATTGACTGATTTATTTAAATTAGGCATGAGATACAGTTTTCCTTATAGGTCTGAGTTAAGGATAATAAATAAATCTTTAAAAATATACTATGACCATTAATATACTGGAACAGGTGCCTGTGCAACAGAAATTATTAACCATGAAAAGGTGGTATTCTGTAATTGAATGTAACTAGCAGAGGAAAAACAAAAATTCTGGGGCACTATGTAACTAATAGCGGTTTTATAACAGAGATCGTGCTTTAATGTTAAGAGCAGTGTGCCAGTTACTACCTTGTAATAATTTAATATATTACACATCTTGGATGAGCAGACATATTCCCTGTAGCATGATATAATAATGTTTGCTTTTTCAAAAAAAAAGTTCTGAGGGGAAAAAAAGTACATTTAATATGATAGATTTGTAGCCCTTATGTCCAGCAGTACTTAGAAGACTATAAACTAATTAAAAGCAATACCCCCCCAACCCTATGGTTTCTCTCATAGAAACAGTTTTTACTCATTGCATCTGGTAAAACATTTTTTATAAAGCTGCAGTATCAACTACAGCCATATCAAAATGGCAGAATGCTGATGACTTGTGACAGGAGGCATTTGTAACCAAAGCTCTTTTTTTTTTTTAATAAAAAGAAGTACAATATTTCTTTGTGTGAAGAAGCTGAGAAGTAATGAAAAAAAAAAACCCATCTTCTGTGTGTGCTGCCAAGCAAAATGATCCTGAGAACATGTTCTCTATTCTTTTACTGAAGGAAATTACATTAAGAGAAATCCAGCACAAAAGATGTTTGGGTAGTGACTGCATCTTTTCATATTATGTTGCACAAAACACCCAGGGACATACACTGACTGGCCTACAAATTCACTTCATATAACAGACATTTCTGCTGAAATCAAACCTAACTTTCCACCCCAGACATGACTTTTAAAAGCTTCTTGAGCACATGCAATTCATTCTTTCTCTCTCTCTCTCTCTCACACACACACACATACAGAGGGGGCAGTTTTGTGGCATTTAAAGCCTTCATATCTAATATCCTGCTTTCCTGGATGTATGACATAGTACTCGGCTATGCAGTACTTCTCCCAGTGTTCTCAAAAAGTTCTTGCCATTTAAAGTTAAGTGGGTGTGGGAATTTGTTTCCTTTCACAGGTTGCTGGACTACAATTCCCATCACACCTAATGACTGGCCATGTCTACTGGGACTGATACATGCTGGAGTTCAATACCACCTAGAAAGTCAGTGGTTCTTCACCCTTGGCACAATATATATTGGGGTAAACTGAACAATGCCCTAACTCGGTACAAGAGAATTATTTACATTTGTGTGTCCAAGGTAAGTAAGGAAGTAAATTTAGATTAACAAATGAGGCAATTACACTGTTAAGAGATTATATGGGGGATATGGTATTTCTTCGTACTCATTTTGACAAGTAAAAGGCTCAGCTCATTACTGTTTGCCATCAGAAATGCTAGTGAAAACAAGGTTTCCATGGCAAACGACAGCTTGGTTTGATTTGTGGTGTTTGCAATAATATGACCCATCCCCAACATACAGCCAGTACTTGCAAACCTTATAAGATGAGTAGGGATATCTTACCACCCAGATTATTATCTCAATCATATCCTTGTGGCAACTGGATCATGCCAGGAAGTAGGGAAATGGCAACTCACCTTCTATAAAACCATGGTTTTGAGAGTTAGTGAATACCCATGCAGTTAATTACCTATTATATATTATTGGAGAGCATTCAAATATTATTTAGCAAACTAGAATTTATTTCACGCCATACTACTGAATTTGCAGGCAACAAACACACCAGGAACTGGGCAAAGTGAAACTGAAAACTGGTTTATTCCTCCTCCTGGTCCAACAGTGGGAGCACATGAGTGGGGGTTTCATATATTATTTTTTCTGCAGTGGTAAAATATGGCTTACTGTTACATGAGAAAGCAGCCAATGAGGTCCCAAATACGTTTTGCGGTTATTTTATTGATGTACGTTAATTCTGCTGAAATGCAGCTAACAAAACCTCTGTTTGTTACACCTAGATGCTAACTCTGTGCACATCCATAAGTTAAACAGGCACCTCAAAATGTTAACACATGTGAGATTTCCATTTAATCTATATGCACTTTTGACAAAACTCTTATTTTATATATATTACCTTGTATGCACACTCAGAATAAAACAGCTGCCATTATCACAAATAAGTGATCTATTAAATATCATTTTGTAGGAACAATTCCCATAATTACATCCCAGTTGGTAGCTTTGTTCTTTGCTGGCGAGCCATGATTTTCTCTTCTTCAGTAATCATGTCAGAACTTTGCTTTAAATACATGTGCAATTTTTACTGATGCCAATACTAATTCGGGAAAGCCTCTATTTGTAAACAAACAAACAGGCATCGGCCAATCACCAGGAACAGAACAGAACAGAACAATGCTTTGCTAAATCCATATTTAACGCACAAAGACAATTAAGTTTGACTTTAAATTAAGTATTTATCAATTCATCAGTGTAGAATTTCTGTGGTGGAAAACTAAACTGACACATCCTTTGTGTATATTCAGAAAAATTGCTAATTCTTTGAGTATACAGAATGCTAGAATGCTACATACACTTGAGTGATTGAGAAGTAGCATTCAGCATGCCAACAGCTGATACATGCAGTTCAAAAATGTGCTATGTTTTTCAAATTATGAAGAGCATGCAAATAATCTCATTAACTTACAGTAAAGAGCCTTGATTCTAGACTCTGTTTCCTTAGTGGGTTATTCGAAGACTGCACATTTCTGGGCCAAGCAGGCAATGATAGATCTGTTTCCCCAACACAAGAAAACACCTTATATCCTTCTACAGCAGAATATAAAACTGGGCTGCACTATTCCTCTTTTTTCACTGTATTTACTTCAATAGTCTTTGCACTTGTGTGGATATTGTCATTATACAGGTTAGCCACTAGGTAGAACTGGACTTAGTTGCATCCAGGTGGAGTCAGGAACTTTTCGTTTGTGTTCTTGCTGGAGATAAACAATAAATTCCTTGTCTAGCTTATCGACTAGCATGTCTAAACTTTCTATGATGGCACCTAAGCACAATTCACAACAATGTTTATGATCTTTAAAGTCTTAAACCACTTAGGATCAGTTCACTTTAATGAGAATTTTGTCCAATGTTACTCTGCTGATATACTAGGTGTTAGAGAGGTTCTTCACGGCGCCCCTACCAGAATCTATGTTGCATCTGGTAAGAATGTGAGAACACAAGGAATTGCTTTAGAGTGGGTGAGACCACTGGTCCATCTAAAACAATATTATTATACACAAGACATAGCAGCAGCTCAAGTTTCAGAAAAGAGTCTTTTCCCATACTGCCTAAAGATGCTGAAAACTGAACCATAAATATGTTCTGCTACTCAGTTATGGCCCTTCCATGTAGAAGACAAGTTTTAACTGGTCATACCAGCACCACAGAACTCACTTTCTAAAGCAGGAGTCTACCTCCCTTCCCTTTGCATGTTCATCTAAAAGTAGGGAAAGTCTATAATATCTGGGTAAACTTTTGTCCTGCCAGATTGATTATTTTTCTTCTGCGGCTCTGTAGTTCTAGTCTAAGTGGCTATTTTTCTATTCCTTCTGTGTGTGTACATATATATTAAAACAATACATTATAATTTCACGTTTTTATTCTTAGCTTCTTTTGGTGCTTAATCATAAACAGAGAGGGCATACATTTAAACATATTTTTGTTAGCTGCCTTGAGTCCCAGTATTGAGGAAAAGGCAGGACACAAGTGAAATAGCAGTAGTAGTACTGATAACAACAACAACAACAACAACAACAACATTTATTACCCTTCCTCCCACAAAATGATAACCAGGCTCGTACTCCTTTCTGCAGGACTTTACCCATTCTCTTTTATACAAAAATTGAGCTTGAAACGGTTATTTTTTGGCAATGCTAGCTAGAAAATTCTGGGAGCTGTTTTCCAAGTTTTTCAAATTACTGTATGTAGTTCTAAATGGCAGAGATAAGACTACTTCAACCCTACAGCTGTTTCCAGTATACTTGGTAGACTGACAATGCGAAAAGCAAGGAAGAGGAACAGAAAAGAGGTGAGGAAGGCAAGACAGTAGGACAAAATCACTTATGCAGACTAGAAAGTGATCCAAAAAATAACAGCAACATTTGCCATTGATCCTCACATTAATATAACAAAATGGGTGAAACCACACATTAACTAGAACGGAGTTGACCCTTGTGACAGATGTTTCAATTAAATTAAAATGGTTTCAAAGCGACTCTTCATGTCCAGCTCAAAAGTTAATTGTTGGACTGTATTTAATGAGCAGTTTATTAGATAAGGATCAAGCAGTTGACGTCATAACACTCCTAAACCCTTCATCATTATATAACATGTAAGGCAGAATTTACCAAGTGTGGTCTTATTGGTGCTGGGGGGTGGGAGGACTTCAGCAAATCCAGCAGATGCAGTTCAGCTATTTTCCTTTCAAAACAGAACTGTTTGCTGCATTTATGACACCATATGAGATGGTTTAATGCTCCAGACTGAGGCAAAATCTCAGGTTCAGGTCTAACTTGAACTATCCTTTTATGGATTACATTATTAAATATTTTTGCAGTTGGCAGAAATTATTTATTCTCTGAACATTATGTGCGAGGGTTCAAATTGAAATTGATATTAGATCAGCTGCTCTGAATTGTTAGCCACAGACTTTCTTACAGGCATAGACTATTTTGTAGTCCAACACAGTAGCATCTAGATTAGCCACAAGAAAGGCTGATTCTTTGCTATTTCTTTCTCCAGAGAGCTCCTAAAGAACACTAGATATTGTAAAGTCTAAGACTGCAGTAAAGAAAGTCTAGGACTGCAGTACACCAATGCTACAATCTTCTCTTCATAACCACAGAGATCCAGATCCAAATGCCATCCTTAGAAAGTAGAATAGTAGAATAGTAGGACCAGAAGACAGATAGATTTTAAGTGGTCACAGTGCCAGACTAAAATTTGGAAGACCACAATTCATGTCCTTGCTGAGCCATGAAATTGACTGAATGACCTGGAGCACTCAGAGTAAAAGGTAAAGGATTTGCAGATCAGGGGAGACAGCCACAAGAGGCAGGAAATATTCAACTTTTGTACATAAATAAAGAAGAACCCCAGAATATGGGCTAATAGGGATTTTATTTCAACACTTTTCTTCCTCTCAATATAAAACAACAGATACAATAATTGAGAATGATCTCTCCATGTCTTCTGGTCATTCTGGGAAGTAACATTCTACTAGAATAATTCTTAAGACCCTTTTGTATCAGAGGTAAGTATAGGTAATGAGTGATTAAAAAACAAGGATGCTAAATAAAACCAAAAACACAATTGTTTGTTAACTATTCCAACCCAGAAAGTTATAAAGCATCAACAGAATTAATCTATTTGAATCCTTGGGCACTTGTAGTTATGAGAGACGCAAAAAAATTTCCAGATATTTTCTAGAATCCAGTGCTAGTTAGGCTATAATATTTAGAACTAGTAGAAAACATGTTAACGGAGGTTATTTTATGAAGAAAACCTAGGATAACCATTCTACGGTCAAGACACACCAACCCTAATATCTGCTTGGACACCAAATGGTACTCCAACCAAGTGAGCTACAGTAGGCTGTGTGTGACTGAACTCTTGACAGTTCTTTGTCTGAAAAGATGTCAGCACACAATTCTGCTTCAAAAGTTCCTCTATGCAAAGGGACATCCAGTTTGAGTATAAAAACACACGTGAGAGCACTAGACGGGCTTTGTAACTGCCCATTAATCACTGACACCTGGACAACAGACTGAGCTGGAGTCAAATAAGGCTGTGACAATACCATACCACTGTATCACTTCCATCTCACTTTAGTTGTCATGGCTCCATAATAAGGAGTCCTGGAATTTGTAGTTTGCTATGGAGTATTTTAGCCCAGCAGTTTTCAGCCTTTTGTCCTTCAGAAGTTTGGGCCTGGATGAGGCTTCTGGGAGGTCTAAAACATCTGGAGGAACAAAAATTGGGAATCACTGGGCTACTGTGCTAGTACATAGCTGATGCTTAAGATGGAATGCCTGGAGCAAGGAATACAAATATTTTAAATACAACATACAAGACTCAAAAAGAACATACTACTAAATTGAAATAAAGCAAGGAACAGACTTCATTTAATTAACACTGAGCTTCAAACCGGAGCCTGTGTTGGTAAATGCAACTCAGTTATCTGAAATGCAGCAAAACAACAGTTCCTTTCATAAGAATGGATCTGGTCTTTGCTTTAAAAAAAAAAAGCTATTGGGACAAACAGTGTTATCAGAGTGAAAAAAATCCCTTTATTTGGGCAATGTGACTTGCTAAAGCAGTAAGATTTCTGCAATAATGTCTTGGTGCTCTAATTAAAACTTGATACAATTAAAGGTAAAGTTGTTTAACTGACATGTTTTTGGTGGAGAGTGGCCGTGTGGTTGTGTTTTTACAGCATACTCAGCTTTATAATTCAGGGCTCATGGAAACTACTGTAACAAACACCACAATCATCAACTAAGATCTCAAGTGAACTTTGTCTGAACTATGTCATGACTGAGTAGAAGCTTGCTTTAACACAAGTTATTGGATTTCATTATTCAGAATGATGTAACTCTTAACTTCAGGCACTGCTGGCAGAGAGCTTGATATAGAAAAATAATTTGTTATTGTTAATATTATGCTGCTGTTGCTGCTGTTGCAGCTATTACTGTTGATTAGTAGTACAGAGCTTCAGCTATGCAAATAAGTCCACCTGTATGATCTAGATCAGCAGTTTGTAACTTTTTTGTTCTTGTTGTGGATCCCTTCAAGAATCAGATGAAAGCTGTAGATCTATTCCCCAGAAAAAATGTACTTAAACACAATTTTCAAAGTAACTGGAGGAAAACTCCACAGGGGACGAATCCTTTTTTTTCATGGACCCTTGAAGCCCACCTTGAACCCATGAAGGGTCCAAGGATCACAGATTCAGCACCTCTGGTCTAGAGGTAATTTTACAATCTCCCCTCCATGGTACATCAGTACTATCCTCACCTACTTTGCAGCAGAGGGGAAGAGTGAAGAAGAGACCATACTTTGGCTGGGGTGACCTAGTAATTTCTTGGTACGGAGGTATTCAGAATCCAGCTTCTCAGACACTTTTTTACTAGTCTCAGTGGCCGGAACTTTTATGGATTCCTAAAGATTTTGATATGTGTCTCCTTCACAGAAGAAAAAGAAAAGGAAAGAGTCAAAACTAATAATTGTTCCTTTCTCAGCTGGTGCTTCGAATAACTTGAAACACACACACACACACACACACACAGGCACACACACCTTCACATACACTCCTCCTTCACACTTAATAAGACACAACTATCAAAACCAGCAAGGCTTTACAAGTGTAGTGTAAAAGAACAGGTGGAAACTCTCTTTTATATATCTGTTGATTCTAGCTGCAGCCCTTCTACTATTCTTCATTTTATGTTAAGTACTGTTTCTCTCACACATGGTAGACTCTACATCACACAATGACGGCTTTCAGAATTTCTTTATTATCTGGAGGAGCTTTGCTCTAACTCAGTGGTGCCCTCCAAACATGTTGGGCTACAAATCCCTACAGGCCAAAACATCTGGAGCACACTAGGTTGGGAAAAGCTGCTCAAAATACATTCCCTGTTACTAAGCAGTTGGTGTTCCAGTGTATACCAATGTAAAAGAGTGATTCTGTTTAATGAAAACTAATCACTTATTCAACTTATCCTAATTGCTTTGGCAGTTATACTCCTGTGAACAGATGTAGATGAATGAAAAGACAGGGAAAGATCACTTACATTGAAGGGGAACACTGTTGTGTTTTTTTGAGCATTGCATGCAGAGCTCACTAAAGACACCTAGGCACCACTTATGCTGTGTCCTTGTACAGCTTGCAGCCTTTTATACATAATAAGCAGCATTTTTTTCTTGTTGAGTAAACTATTCTTTTGTTTCCATCCAATTATCTGTCTAGCCTTAGCAACAGCATCTGTTTGGCTAATTGTAGAGGGAGATCTGTATTCTCTATTCTTGCCCAAGAACTCAAACAGAAGCACAACTTTTCTGTATCTTTACTGAAAAAAAAAAAGAAAGAAGAAGAAGAAGGAAGGAAAAGAAAAATAAGAGTGTATTGTTTGCTTAAAAGTGGTTTCACAAAGAAGACTTGGAAAACAACAGCAGCTTGATGCTTTATTGTGCCGCGCTAGCCAATAAACATCCAAGATGGTGCCTGGTGATCGTCGCGCTGGTACAATGTTGCAAATCACATCACATCTTAACCCATTAGCAAAGTTCAACCACAGCAAATCATAATCTCCATGTTGCAGACACACAAGCCTACAAAAATCTTTTAAGACCAAGATCCTATTCAACACTTCTGTAGCAACTATTTCCACTCAGGCAGTTGTGCTAGATCACACTTTTGCTCCAGTAATCACACTATGCGGACCTCAAACTCGTCATTCCTGCTGCACACTGACTTTCAGCTGGGGATGTGCTATGGATCACACTTACTTAAACAGAAGCAGAACTGCTTGTGCAACCTTTTGCAAGGAACAGAGCCACTTATGCAAACAAGTTTGGGACACCACCCATTCAGAGAAGGGGCAACTGTAGTTATGCCAGCAGAACGACACAACTGGATCCTGGCCTAGGATCAGAAGTGCCAGGTTTGTCAGTTTGAAATGCTCAATGATTGCACACTCTAAGTGATACCTGTGTAGCAACTCCTCACAAGTATTCAAACTGAGAGGATCATACCCTTTAGTTGCTTGCCACTGTCTGAACCATTTCTCTTGTATCTCAGGGATGGGCAAACATGGAGCTCTGCAAAGGCTGTTGGACTACAAAACCCATCAGTCTCAGCCAGCACAGAAAATGATAGAAGATGATAGGAATGCCAATTCAACACCTAAAGGCCCACAAATGGCCCCATGTCTGGCAGCCTGAAGATGTAACTGCCTCTTACTGTTATATTTCAACTATTTGCAACTGTGCAATTAAGGGCCATTTCACATATTAACAAATTGTAATGTGCATTACTATAGAACAAGCCAACACACAGGAGAAGGCACACTTATTTAAAAGAAGCACATGCTACAGTGAAACTCAATTTGCATTGACTAACTTTCCAGCTTCTTTGTCTAGTGTTCTTAAACATCTAATCTGCAAAGGCTGGTGTAGACACAGTAGTCTAGTTTGCACATAACACTTATCTGCAGTCTATTAGGGGATAGCAAACTTCCAGGAATTAAAGCAGGTGGCATTCTCTGCCCCCATACACTTACTATAGAAGCAGTGTGGGCAACCTGATCCTCCAGATGTTTTTGGACACACATTCCTCACCATTTCCTGTGCTAATTAAAGTTGAACAGTAGTAGGTCAAAATCATCTGGAAGGCCACAGCTGCCCACCCTGGATCAATGCTGCCCACTAAGTTTGACAGAAAAGGCTTTTGGACTTCTGAGTTTATATGTGGTGAACAAAGGAAACTGTCAACACGTGATATGCAAGGGAAATTGCCCAGACATTATTCAATGTTTCTACCCTTTTCCACAAGAAACAACAAAAAATCAGAAGGCAAGGCAGCCAGCTAAATTTTCAGCTGCATTAATTATCTGCAATGCAAATAAAAGGGCAGGCTGTGGATATTATAAATCAGAGCATTTTAAACACACGTTCAGTGTAAATGAATCTATTTAGAAAAAGAGTCATTGTTTATCCCATCAACTGAGTTATTTGAATGCAATATTTCATATTTCTGTAGACGTCACTATACCTTCCACTTTCCCATGATCTAAGTATATAATTTCTGTTAGCTTTCCCATGCCCCCTTTAGATAACTACACATCTTGGAAGCTGGGCAAGGATTTGCAGGGAACAGTGCTGTCATCAGCAAAGCTATTTTTTTAGCCAGTATTTCAGCAAAGCAAGTATTTTTCTTCCGAGTAGTTCACATAGAAGCCCTGGCTTCTGGCAAAGTTCAGAACAAACACACCCCTACCTAACGTTTGTTGTGCACTCTGACCTGCCCTCAAGTAGGGAGCCACTCCCATCAGTTGTCAAGGTGAAGTAAACAAAGACAGGAAACTTTGCCCCAAGGAACCTACCAGTGGATACTCTTATTCATCTGATGCACAAACAAAAGTCCCGTTGTGTTCTGAAATACACAAAAATGTATTTTGCTTTCTACACAGAATATCTCCTAGGGTGCAAGTTGTTCTGAGAGTCTCCAAATGAAGTAAACACCAGAAATAGCACTGGCTGCTTTTAGTAAGCCACATCCTCCTGTTGTTAAGTGTGAATATAGGGTTGTAAAGTTTGCTTCCCCATAACCATATATTTGTGGCAACTTGTGCTTCTGTCCTACCATCTCCCTTCTAGGGAATGTGAATTCAAACTGGTGATGCTAAGAACTAGTCCTCTCTCAAATCATTATCTACACACCTTGGCCCTCGAGGGAAGGAACCTGTGGCCCTCCAGGTATTGTTAAAGTACCATTCCCATAATTCTTTACCACTGATCAGGCATTCTAACAAAGCAGTGTCTGCACAGGCAATTTCAATCACAATACCAGTTCTTCAGTGAACAGTAAGTCCAAAAATTTACCTGAAAAAGTGACATAGGACTGGGAAATTCCATGCAATATAATTCAGAGAATAATTCATTTTCTATTCTCCTCCAAACTGAGAACCTTCAGGAATCTTCATTCTTCCAAGAAAGTCACTAAGAATGTGGGGCCAATTGTTCCCTTTTGGCTAAATCTATCTCAAAATGGGCTTAAAGTGGAGGGGCCCCACATAGACTAACACATACTTTCTGGAGCAAGGACTTAAATGCAAAGATGGTGAGTGCTTCAACCAAAGTGACTGATGTATGTTGGAAACCAGCAAAAATATACAGTGTTGAAGAAACGGTTATACAAAATGTGGAAGTGTTCAAGGATTGCAAAAATAACCAACTGCATTTGTTTTCAGAAAACAGATTAAGATGGCTGTTGTAAACATGACCAACTTTTATTGCTGCAATGTTAATCTGGTAAAAAAAAAATCCCACATGTACAATATTAATATTTTGCAGTATTATGACTGTTCATGACTGTTATGACGACTGTTCAGTATTACGACTGTCACAATAAAATACTCTGAACTTTAAAAAGAAACTTAAAAGAATAAAATCTTTTAACTTAAAAGTAAAAAGAATCAAATCAAACTGCACAGATTGTGGCAGATATTGTGATCATAAGAAAACCTCTACTACATTTCTTTTCTAAACTCCTTACACAGAATGTCTTTGTTATTCCACTGATTACAGCTAACCTTCCTAAAACAAAAGTGTGGTAAACACAACCTGTGAGAAGAGATGGGCAGATCAATTTGTTTCTGGCCCATGTCCATTAAGCATGTCCTCTGCCCCATTTCTGCACTGATCTTTTTAAAGAAATGCACACAAAATTTTACTTAAATATCTCCACTACCTCAAATCAAAGCCAACATTAAGCTGCAATATAAACTTCGTGAAAGAGTCGGTTGTTCTACTGGAATCTGGTGGTTTCTTGCCTGAAAAGTTCTTTATAGAGCCACGTGATGAGCAGTCACTCAAATGGCAACACTTTAACATTCAGATGTAGGTCAATGAAACATATTGAAATGTCACAGAAACCCACCAAAGTAAATCTCTTTTGTATTTAAGCACATAAACATGTAATAAGAATACCAATACCTTTGTTGCTGAACATACCATACAGACCTTTAAATAATTTGTTCTCTTAACATTTGAAAGAGGTAATATAAATTATTCAGTCTTCTTTCTTGTTATAAAGAAACAGAAAAGTGTCACAGTACTTTGTGGCCACTTGAGGCGGGTCTAATAAAAATAGGAATTTTGATTCCCCCCGCCTTCTGGCCAACAGCTACTCTACCTTTTGTGCTTCCTCTCTCAAGTTCACATCAGTTTCATATGCACCAAAACATTACTGTGTTAAAATAACGTCTCAAGAAACATACATCATCATAACTCTTTTCCTTACTGTAAGAAATCACACACAGCACTTATTGGGGGCAGTGTTACTCTGTCCCTCCTTGATGTTCTAATATCATTCTTTCCTTTTCTTGCAGCTACTTTATGCTATTGGTCAGGAAAACCTCCAGCTTCATACTTTGTTTTTCTCACATCCATGCTATACTAAAGGACATGCATGCATACCCATGTACATACAAATATATCTATAGTGAATGCAATCCTATAGTTGTGTACTTAGAAAATGTTTCCTCTGTAATTGGTGTGGCTTATTTCCAGATAAGTATCCAAAGAACTTCAGCTTTAATAAATCTTTCTGAGATGTTTCAGCCTAGGTTCAGTCTAGAACCTGGGTAACATGTTGGTTTCTCTTCAAATAGTAACCAACAACAACAACAACAACAACAGGACTCGAGGCAGAAGTTTAATCAAGAAGTTAACATCTATGGTCTTTTTTTTCTTCAAATGGTCTTTCTCAACATTGTAAGTGTACTGAGCGATAAACAGTAAAGATGGCTGCTGGTAATGCCAGGAAGTTATAGTCCTCCCTCCACATTAGTGAGTTTGACCTTTGCAAATCTGATTATTTCTGAGGTGTGTGGTGTGCTCTCCCCACATTCTCCTCCTCCCATTCCTTTACCTTTTGCCTGGGGGCATGTGCCTTCCTTCTCCACGCCTGGGTAAAAGGCAAGGGAATGGGAGTGGGGAGCACGACATGCAGAGAAGGAAGGTGTTTGCATGTCTTTCTCCCATTCTCTTGCCCTTTGCCCAGGTGCGGGGAACACGTGCCAGAGCAAAAGGCAATGAAGTGGGGGGGGGAGGCAAGCACGCCTCCCACCCATTCCCTTGCATTTTGTCTGGGTGCAGAGAAGGAAGGTACACACACCAGTGCAAAAGGCAAAGGAATGGGAGGGGGAAGCACTAGAAAGGACAAGGACAGGGAGTGTAGAAGGAGTTATTCAAAGTTTTTCCACTTTTGCAAGGGTTCTGCACCCCAAACTCTTGCAGAAATAAAGGGGCCACTGTATTTAATGCTCTGGTAATAATTCTATCTGATCAATAACTATAAGCAAGAGATCTCTAAATCTGTAATACTGTCATTTTGTAAGCACGAGATCAGATAACTGATTTTACAGTAGAAGATAACATCAGTGATTATTCTACAGTCACATTGAAATACCTGTCAGGAGTGCTTTAACTGTGTATTCCGGCATGCGAGGGGGTTGGGTTGGATGGTCCAGCCCCTACAGTCTTTTCCAACTCTATGACATTCCATGAAAGTCCATTTTTAAATTTTAAGTTTTAAAACTGTTCATATTTTCTCACTTTCATCTAACCTTTCCTTCTATGTTCTTTTGAACCACAGGTAATTCATAGTGATACTAATTCACCATTATTGAGTGGGAAATTACACAAGAAAACTGATAGAGATAAGGCACTTCCTGCTACAGTTTGAGTAAGGACTCTCCTCTCTCTGCCTGTTCCCACTACTTATAATGAACCTCTGGAAATAACCTAATGTGTGGAAACACAAACATCAAATAAGATTGTCAAGAACACTACAAAATATTTCAGTAAAACCCCACATAAGACCAGGTTGGTTATCCCTCAATGTTGCACCAAAGTGACAGTCAGCTCTGATGGTGGAAATTTTCAATTGCTAGAATTCATTTTTCTTGACTACTCTAATCCATAAGGACTACATGTACTGTGGCATATTATCAGATTATGCTGCTTTTTCATTGTTCAGTTGTGGTTTTTCTTAATAGTTTTGTTAGTTGCTTGTTTTAATTTGTGAAACAATATGAGTAACAGTATATAAACAATATAAAATCAAACAGCAACAGTGGGTAGGTCCTATAAATCTCTACCTCACTCCATGACTACGTACTACAAAGACTGAGTAGAATGCTCAGATGGTAATCTGAACAACAATTCATTCGGGTATCATGCACTCCATAAAGTACTATGTCATCTAAAGCCGCAGCTTTGGAAAGGATATACAGAGATATTTTTAGCAGTCTGTGAAAAGCACAAAAGACAAATTTATCCATGTATCTAGAAAACTTTTTCACTGTCCTTTCCATACACAAATGACAAGATAGCCAAAGCTAGCTGACAGTTGTGAATTCTTGTTATTGGTACTCTCATCCATACATTATTGGGGGTGAAGGGAGAGACAGATCTTTCCTTGATATGTGGAATCACACTTCGCACAATAAGTCTAAAGATACCATTGACAATTATATCCAAACAGGAAGTGCTTGATCAAGATCCAGTTATGATAAAGGTTCAGAGCCTGGCAAGCAACAGGACAGAGGGAAACATGAAAACTCTTCAGTTCCATCAGAACTAATTTCCAAGTTACAACCACATATCAACTAGTTATGATTACCTGAGAAGTCCCACAGATGTATACAGAACCATTACCCCTGCAATTTATTAAAAGAAACAGATAAGCCATATTATTTCTCAACTTTCATCAACAGAATTGAGGAGAAAATTAAGAGTCAAAATATAACCAGATTTCAAAAAGGGTGAGAGATGGTGCCTTTTTATCAACTGCTATCCACCATCCCCTGCTTTACAGCTGGCACACAATCACTGCAAGACATATTCTTGCACTGGCACAGCAAGGAGCAAAGCTATTTTCTCCATCAACACAAATTGAAAGTTACTGGAACATGTTGTCCCGCACAAAGCCTGTTGACTTTGCTATAAATGGGAGGAAACAAAATCAATAATGTGCATGGAGTGGGGGGAAAGAAGAGGACGAAAGCTACATTTGCAGCATACATAGCCTTTTGAGCTCATAAGTGTACTATGAACAGCTGCAGAGAAAAAGAAAACAAATATATATAAAGAAAAATTCATTACAGCTCCCTCACTCTGAAAAATCTGTGAAAATTATGCAAGTGTCAAGACAAGCCAGAGGAAGGAGGAGATGGAAAGGGGGAGAAAATTAAATCTATGACCTACCTTGCAGAAGAGCTCCATTTCTCTTGAAAAAGGTGCTTCCTGGCCAAATGGGTGGACCTGATGTGCTAAATTTAATAAAAAAAGAAACAAGTGTTAAAGAAAATCTCATTTACTTTTCTTGGTTTCAAGCCACCATAACTAAACATTCTTCTGTTTAAAGTGCAACATCAATTCTGTCACATTAAGAGCACAACATTTTGCTTTGGAAGAGAAGGGCTTGCCTCTTGATTAAAAAGAATAATTTAACAATCACATCATATTTGGGAGAAAGAAAAAACCCTCAACCAACACATATTTAAGGAGGAATGAGTAAAAATATTTCTCCCGCATCTATTTTTTATTTAAGTCATAGCACAGCAAGGATAAATTAAGCTTGCTTTGAAAAGCCAAATGGTTTACACTTTCATACACTTTAAACCAGATCTATGTTACTCATTTTTCAATGCAGCAGCTGAGGCCGTTATCTTCTGCTAAAGTGGCCCTGAGCCTGATGCTATTCTACTGCATTTTTCTTAAAACAGCAAAGGTGAGGGTATTCATGGGAGGTTTTCTGGAATGTGGACTCTACAAGCGGTGGAACCAATACTAGAGTTTGCACATGCATGAGGAACATCAACACATGGTTCCCATAACCAGGAAATAAGTGGAGTACATGTTTTAGATAGGTTTCAATCCCTCTAAAAGATCAAGTTTGCAGCCTGGGATAATCCTACGTCATTTGGAGGCCCAAATGACTTCAGGGGTTCAGAATGTCTTCTACCAGCTTTTCCTAGTATGCCAGTTGCACTCATTTCCAGTAAGAATAGGTTAGCCACAGTACTCCATGCACTGGTGCCTTCTAGGCTAGACCACTGCAATGTACTCTATGTAGAGCTGTCCCTAAGGCTGGTCTGGAAACTACAGCTAGTCTTTTGAACGGAGCAACGTACTGGTCGTTCATAAAACCTCTACTGAAAGAATTGCACTGTACACATATTTGCTATCAGGCCAGTTTAAAGTTTCATTATTAGTTTATAATGCCCCAAACAACTTGGGACCTGGCTAGCTGAGCCTTTTCCTTTATAGACCTATTCAGACTTTGAAGTCATCAGGACAGGCCCTCCTAGTATTGCCCCACTGAGTCATGGAATTTAGTGGAGTGGCACCTACTATGTAGAATGTTCATGCTCCAACCACAGATAGTTTTTCATACATGTTAAAAACATTCTTATTTGAAGAAGCCTTTCCTGTTTAGTGCTATTTGACATCTATTTCTTGGTCTTCATAAAGAATGTAGGTTACTTTCTGTATTGTGTGTGCTTTAACTCATGGATGCTGCTCTGACCTATTCGATCTAAGCACTATGGAAGTATACCTCAATTAATGAAGTAGATATACTTCTGGATATTATTTCTTTAACAAAAGATTTGACACCAGACAGACAAGTAACGTGGAAAGAATAGAGATCAGTTCCTATATCTCACAAAAAAAGAGCAGCTGAACATGTTTCAGTAACCTTTTAATTCAAAACCAAGTATATCCACATAAGAAATAAATTAATCAGGGTCAAGCAAGCCTTGCATAAGTAAACAAACAAAAATAAATAAAAAATTAAATCTTCTAGAGACCTTAAAGATTTCTTCCAAAGTGCATCCAGGGATGACATTTTCTTTCACCAGCCTCCACTATTCTTATGATTTTCATTTTGGTGGCCAAGCTTATAGATCTACACTTTTTAACATGCTTAGGGAAACCTGGTATGGTAGGCTTAGCTGCTCTCCCATTTCTTCTGTTTTGCTGTTCACCCATGTTCAATAAAGTATTCTGGAATCAGCTGCTGTTTATCCTTGCCTGTTGTAGACAGGCATATTTAGCTACAACAAGATTGGCTAGAATAGAATCTTGCTGTTTCCCACCCCTAGCTTTGTTTATTTCATCATTTACTGCAAACATACTGCTTCAACGCAACACCAAAAGTCTTGTTTCTCCAGCTCTCTTTCAGCCCAGTGCATATTTTTACAGAAGTGAAATTTCCAGAAATTTTGAGGTACAGGAGACTTTTTTTTCCTCACAAAATTGAAAGAAATGTTATATTATCCTCCTTTACTGAAAGCCACCTTATTACCCTAAAAAACATTAAATACAGTATGCGATACTGAACTTGACATATAAGTATCATGTTTGCTATATTAAAAGAACAGTCTTTCAAGAAATAATTACAAACTGAATTTATTTTTTTAATAAAGATAGTTACAGGACTGTTACAAGATCCTGAACTGTCAGGGACACCTGAAATATAAGGAATCTTTTTGCTTTTGCTACTTTATGAGTAGCAGGAAAAATAAATAAATAAATAAAACAAGTTGAAGCCATCGAGATTAATAAAACTAAGAAAATTATTTTGTCTCTTTTAGTTTTCCATGGTGCCAAGCTGACACTTCCACAAAAACAACAGAGAAAAGGAAACAAGGCCCGGAATTATAACGATGGGCATAGTCTTACGTAAATGTCTATCTACTACATAGTTTTTAGAAATAATGTGGAGAGAGTAAATATATGAATACCTTGTTTCAAATATTTCATTCATCATTCTATATATGCATGTATATGTATATTATATACGTGTGTGTATACACACCCAGACCCACAAACACATGCATATTCCATTTTTAAAATTTATTTAGAAAAACAAAGTTTTAGGGGGGAAATAGAAAAACCCAATTTTTCCTAATTCCATATTTTTCTAGGCTCTCACATCTCTCTGCATCTGAATGTACATACGCAATAATGAAGGCATGTGAGAGCAAAAGACTGTTTTCCTAAGAAAGGACTAATAAGAAGAAAGTTCCTAAGGAAAGCATGAACTTTTTGGGGACAACCTTCATTTAGTTTGTCAACTGGGCCAGTTCCCAATTTCAATTTCTCTATCTCACGTTCCTTTAAACTCACTACTGCACAGAATAACTTTGACTCTACTTTCTTTCTACTGGGATAATTTTTGGAGCCGCTGGAAGTGCCTGATGATTTGCAAGATCTCTCTTTCTCTGGAGTTCCTCCCTACTGGCTGACTTGACCCTCTTCATTACCTTTTCCTTTGAAATATGGGCCACACATAACTTAAGAGAACAAGGGGCTCTTCTGGATGACTTACCTATTTCCTGGCATTTTTGTCTCTGCTAAAAGAATAATGCACAGAAGCTCTCATGGAATAGTGGATTGGCTTACAATGCAAAGCTCAATACATGCAGCCAAGCATAGACCACTCATGTTAAATGGTGATGTAAACTCTCCCTGTAAAAGCGAAAGCTGTAACACAATCTATTGTATTTCCATTGTTGTGAAATAAAACACAACACAGAAGAATTGAGGTCATAACCCTGAGAGAACTCAAGAAAGACTGGTCAGCAATTCTATGCTATAATCTCACTCATAGGTTTGTATAATACTGGCAAAAGAGAGGCTGAGCATGCAACATGCCTGAGCACTTGTCCAACAAGACATCCTACCAATACCTATGCTGTCCCTCCCTAACCCACCCACTCACAACGTTCTGATTAGTGACAGGTGGCTGGATCTAGAAAGCATCATTCCAATTTTCCACAAGGTCTAGCAGTGACTCTACACTGGGAGAAATTAAAGTTGCAGTCCCCACCTGCTGATGCTCACAAAAGTACTGCCGCTAATACCATCACCGCATAAACCCATCAAGATACATACACAAGTCCCATCAGAGGCACTTTGCTAAGCCCCCATCCCAGACCCGAAGCTAAAACTGGTGTTGTTCCTGGAGGATATAATGAATGATCAATATCTGTAGTTCATTCTTAAATACATACCTCATCTCAAATATTCTTGCAACAACACTATCAAGTAGAGGGCTATTATTTTTAAAAAATATTTTACAGATCAGCATAGAGTAGGAAAGAATGGACACATTCATCGCAGGGCTGAGCCTTGAATGATGACCTTCTTTGTTTATAACATACACTCCAAATACAATTTTATAAAATGGTGAGTAACTTTGACACAGATCCAGTGATCAATTTTCAGCCCTGGGACTCCCTGACAGCTGCATGGGTTGCCTATAATATAATATAATTTAATATAATATAATTGAATTTTAAAAATGGTGAGAGGCATAAATGAGCCAAAGGTTCATTTCAGGTTTTGGTCTCAAACGTTGTAGGGTGGCTCTGAGACCTATTTAAAAGGTGAACAATCTAGAAGAGCTTTTTTTAAAAAATTACACTTTTTTGCTGGAATGAAGGTAGTCCAAGGAAGCCTGGAATAAAGATGGTCCAGGGAAGCAGTCTTAGAACCTTAGACTTTTCCCAACTGTGTGCTATCCAACTTAACAAAATGTGAATTTAATCCCTGCCAACGTAGCTAATTCATTACCAAAACTGTTCCTACATACACATCTACAGTGAAGACAACAGATCACTGCTACAAGCTCATTAGTGCAAGACTCACCACTAAAATGAAAGACAGTGAATGTTTCTGTAGACATAAAGAGACACACAACATAGGTAACATCCTTACATAAAGTCAAAGCCAAGGTATCCAGGTCAATTTATTTCCTGTACCAGCAATACGGATGCACTCTGGCCTGTGAATGAGCATAATAATCATAATGTACATCATGATACTCGAAGTGTCAGGGAGTTTGACATTTTTCATTCTGTGTAAGTACCAAAGTCCTTACATCTTTCTTAAGGAAAGAACCTTAATCCTAGATAAAAATATCAGAGGTTACAGCAATGATTGTCAGGTGAGATGAAAACATTGTGTTTTATATATCCACATGGACAGAGACCCAAAGCTGTGACATTCATAACCTTATGACATATTTCATTTAAAATGATGATAATGATGAGATCAAGGTTATATACATAGCTCTCCTCCTCCTGACTTTTATCCTCACAATAACCCTGTGAGGTGGGACAGACAAAGAAAATGACTAGTTTAAGGTCAGAGTTTTACATCTGACAGGAAATCTGAACTTTGATCTCCCAAGTCCAAAAACAGCACTCAAAGGGCTATACCATGCATGTTGTTATTTCTTCAACTTGGGAATGGAAAATAAATTTGGAATAATCAACATTTGTTTTACACATTTATATTGTTTCTAATCTGCAAGACTGTTACATTTTTGGTTTCCCATCAGCAGCTTATGTTCACCTCCTTCAAATTATATATAAATAAATGATGCTATTAGGATTCTGAGAAATGCAGTGAAAATGAAATCAGAGAGTCTCACATCCCCACCTTCAACTTTAATGTTAACTTAATTTGCTTCTACTACTAGACTTATTGTCAATATTATCATGTATTTATATAGCACCATCAGTGTACATGGAGCTTTACATGAACAGCTTACAATTGTTAATCTCACAGTTCCCTGCTCTCAAGCTTACAATCTAAAAAGAGACAAAGCACAAGGAAAAGGGGATGGCAGCTGGGGAGCAGATTAAGTCTAGCAGATGCTGGCTGTTCTTCTTTCCCTCACAGGCCACAGCACTAGAAGTTGGGCCAGAAAAAAGGCCTTTCATCAGTTCCTGGGCCTAGGCATGATGGAGCTGTGTCTGCTTTTAACTGGCTACCAAAACCAGATAAGAGCCTTCCTGTGTACAGAAACCTAGTCTCACCTTCAGCCCAGTGAAGAGTGGAAAGCAGTGGATGCAGAGAGCCTGGGAGCATGACCAGTCAATCATGCATGTATTTTGAACCAGAGCTGTTACCCCAAAACGTGGGTAATGTGGGGATCCACCTACGATGCCAGTACCTCCATGAAAAGGTGGGAAATTATTAGCTCAAAATTAGGAGGTCTGCAAGAGGGTGGTAACCTAACGAGATCTTTGACACCAATGTTTACCAGTACTTTTGCAGGGAAGAACCAGCTAGAGAGCCAAAGTAAGCTAAACTGTGTTTTACTGGAGGAATTAATCACACACACACACACAAGATCCAAACAGTTACACAATCACAAAAGGCTAATCAAAGGAAAAGGGAGGAAAGTTTTTTTAGACAGCGAGAGTTAGAGTGAGGCAAGCAATATTTATCAATCCAGAAGAGTAGCAAAGAAGCAGCGATGTGGCTTAGATTTGTGTCTAAGGACAGTACAAAACCAGGAATCAGACTGACAAAGTGGTAACCAGCAATTGGTGTACTGCAAGTTAGCTGGCCAAAACTGAGGGTTTTATATATATGATTTCTGCCTGGAGGGCACAGGTGTGAATGGCTCTCCAGCCAAGTAAACAATGGAGTTTGCAGAGTGGACAATGAACTCTGGAATGGTCTGATGGTTTTAGCATTAGGTGGCAAAGGGTTAATGGTTACTTGAAAGTTTGATGCTTGTTGGACATGTTTTAAAATGAAGAAAAGGTTGCTTGGTCAGAAGAAAAGGAGATCAGAAAATCAGCAATTTGGTGAGAATCTCCCAGATGCTATTGTCCCAAAAGGCAGACATATTAATGCTAGTTGCAAGCCTATTACCTCTGGAGTTCCCCAGTAACTTCCTGACTATGACCTGGTTTGCCTAGATGGGGTTTCTGATCTAATTTGCAGTGCATGTATTTGGCCAGTCTTTTTCCTCTTGTCCAGCTTGGCCATATAGCCATAGCAGGGCATGTTTTATATCACAGCCAATTGATGTATCTTGCCAGTTAAATTTTGCCAATTAAACCAAAGTGTGGAGGTCTACGGCCTCATTACTGGGTCACCATTTACCCGAAGAAGTTTTTACAATGAGGTTATAAGGGAAAAAAAGAGTAAAGACCTTTAAAGCTACAATAGATGTCCCATCTCTGCTGCACCTTGAAGCCATTTCAGCACACAATGTTGTACATCTGGAGACCAAACAAGGTGAACTATATTGGGTATCAATGATACAACTGCAGCTAGGAGAGAACTTCTAAAATCTGAGGACTTGCAGCTTAATTTCAGGCCAGTAAAATACTATCTGTATTAAGTCAAGTAATGAAAGACACCTGAGCTAAAAGACAAACTGACCCGTTATTTTCTCAGCTTTGCTAACATAAGGAGATCAGAAAGTTCAATTAGGCAAGGTTTATGATCTATCACATTCTTCCTCTGCTCTATATTATTGGACAAAATAAACAATAGCTAAGGAAATAGATGGAAGCACAGATAGCCACTATCTTTATACTGAGCAATAATCTGATTATGATCAATTTGCACAACCCTTTAAATTGATGTTTCCACCCAACTTTCATATGTCCACTACTGTACAGGTTACAATTATAGTTATAAAACATGTATACTAGAAAGGAGTATGACAAACTCAATTTCTGCCACCCCCTCACAGGTAGGACACATCTCTAAGAAAAAAACATGCAATTATAGATACCAAATGCTACCTTTCTACACTCTGAAGGCTAATTTTCTCTCTTTATTTCTTCCATTCAGTTTTCATGGCTCAGCTTTATATTAACTAGGCATGTACAAGAATCACTGAGGTAGGGGGGTACATGATTCGGTTTACCTATGCCAGGGATGGGCAACTGTTAGGGGTTAAGGGGCTGCATTGGCTCTCCATGGTAAATTGGAAGGCTGCTCTCACAAAATTGATTCCCCCCCTCCACCTGATTTCTCTATAGGGTCTTGGGAAGCAACTTCACTACATACCTGGTCTTCTCTGGGCTATTTCAGGCCCAGGAGAGGCTTTTCTTTCAGTGACCTCCAAGCTATTGTCTGTTGAAAAAGCGGCCTCTCTCAGGCCCAAAATGTCTGGGAGGAGGATATGGCAAAATTTACTCAAAGTACTATGGCAGGGCAAAAAAAAAAAAGGGATGTATATAAAATGTAAACAATCCTGCCCATCAGATATCACTGGCAAAATACAATACTATTTGGAACACTGAGATATCAATTGGTAGGTGGTAAACAGAAGAAAAGCCCATCTAGCTTACATCTGGTTGGCAAGGTTTCCCTTCTTTAATAGCCAGTCAGTGAAACAACTGTCCTCTCAGACATCTGCTTCCGAATATCAGGTGCGGGGGAACAACAACAAAAGGGTGCCACTGCACTCCTGTCCAATTTGTAGCCGTTCCACATGCATCAGAATGACCACTACAGGAACTGAATGCTGCATTAATTCAGCACTGCCTGATCCAGTACAGCATCTCCTTTGTTCTTACGACACTGCCCTTTCTTACGACAATAATCTTGCTGATGCTTCTGCCTGGCACTACATCCCAGAACACTGCCATGATGCCACCTCCCCCCTCCCCAAGCCTCCCTCAAAAACTGACTTTGCACTGAAAGCTTTGTTGCAACTTCTCCTCTCCATAAAAAGAAGCCCAGCTGAAATGAATATGTATTTTTCTGGTTTATCTTCACCTCTGTCTCCTTACCCACCCTCTGCCTCCTCCCATAAGCTGCAAACACTTCAAAGGAGGATCCTGGTCTCCTGTTGCTCTATAAGGCAGCGCCCCATTGAGTATATCATACCAAGAACAATCAGTAGGGAACACCACTGGAACAGACAGACAGTCCATGGGAAAAGAAAAGAAACCAGAAGACATTGCTAAGTTATGGGCAAGTTAAAAACAAAGAAAAGAAGAATTCCAAGAATTTCAAATGACTTCAACAATTTTTACAATCAAAAGTGCCAAGCAAATAAAACAAAGCAAACATTAAAATGAAGGTCAAGCATAGATGGTATGAATTTTACATCATATCCATTCATTAAAGCTACATTTTTGGGAATATCCATGTTCAAAATACTCTAACAATATTTTAAAACCCCTATGTTCTCACTTGCCCACAATATGGACTAAAATCTACACTCAGACAGCAAAAGTTCTATGTTTACCATATACACTCATGTAGAAGTTGAAAAAATTACACAAAAAATCAACCCAAAGAAAACCTGGGTTAATACAGTAACCTCTGTCCATGGCACTGTGAGAAAGAAGGGGATTGGGACTTCTTTGCATGGTCTCCTGACCACTTCTAATCTCCCCACCTTGGCAAACATGCTCCAAAAAGCCGCCGTTGCAGTGGGGAGAATGGAAGCGATGAGGGCTTCTTTCAGGGTTGGGATTAGAAGGCGTCTACACACGTGACCAGCACCTGCTGAATTTTAACTCAAGAAACCCCTGCCCCACCACAGTCAGAAACTTGACAGGAGAAAGAGAATTCTTGCAGCTGTACTCATACAAGGCCCCTGCAGGAAGCGATGTCCCAAACCCCCCCCCCCCCCGTGCCAGCACACTTTCCACCCTTTTAGGAAAGCAGCACTTGTAGCCGGGAAGGGAGGGGAAAGTCCAAGCAAATTCAAAATCATGTGCGGATTTTGGTGACTCCCATCCTAGATAAGAGAGACCCACATATGAATTTCTCTGTATGGTAACTAAATGTGAATGCTCATGCAGTCATTCCAAATAGTTCATATTCATTGCAACAAAGGCAAGAATACTTGCAGACAAACAAATTAGTTGACTTCCAAGACAAACAACCTGTGAGGGAAAGGAAGAAAGCCAGAGGATGTTACAAGGTCACTAAAAGGTTTTTAAAAAGAGTTCTAGGATTATGACATTCTGTTTTTTATGTGTCTTTACATTTATGTATTAATATCTTTAAAAAGAAACCTGCCCATCCAGGCCCATAATCTTAGAAATCTTTAGCACACACAATATGTACTTTTTCTTTTAAAATGGAATGAATATTATCCCTTTCAATGTAATTATGTTAGGAAAAAATATGACATTTCTAGAAATTTATTTTTGGTGTTTTCTTAGCCTGCCTAACTCCAAGACTCCAAGCAGACAACACCCACATTCAAAAGAAACAAGCCTCTTGTTAACTGTGAAGGATGTACATACATAAATGCCATTCATGTCACTTAAAAATACTCAGGCGTGAGGATCTGATCCATGCCCACATACTACTTCGACCTATTTTAAGCAGCACGTGTACTGCCTGTGATAAAATAAAAACTACTCTGCAGGCACCATAACTCTGCCAAATGCTAATACAGTTTTTTAAAAAGGCACTTTTACCTCACCTCCTTCACCAATGATTCTGGAGAAATATTGTGATAAGCTGTTCAACATGAACACTCATGTTTTAGCTGGTGACTCAGAGCCTTGGTTTTGTCAGGGAGGCAATACATTGTGACAGCGACAATTGTCAGAGTAGGGTTGGAAATGGAAGTTTTTGGCAAAATCACTTCTATAGTGTAGAGTCAGAAACAAACTGACAAAACAGAAGGGATTCAAGACTGAAAAGCATCTACTTCAAGAAAAAAAGGAAAGCAAAAAATGGATGGGGAGCGGGCCAAGAAGATATCACAGGTTCAGTTACTGGCTTCAGTATAATTTTTTGGACCAACTGGTTTAATTTTTTTAAAAGTAACATTTTATGCTCTCGTGTGCATTTTTTAACATGATTTCCAAAACCATTCAAGTCTGTGTGGACAGGAAAGGCTATATAAAACTAAGAAGATAAAGATGCAGCTTGTTTTGAAGAGAGGCCAAAGTACTCCAGATAAAAGCTGGAATCCTGTTGCTATGCTGGTGTTTCTACTTTTTCCCAGAGTCATTTAGTGGTGGCAGAGAAAATGTGCCAGCTCAAAGGAGACTGTTTCTACTAGGCCATACTTCTTTCGCAGCTGCTGCAGTGATGGCCGCTTCCTTCTGGTGCAACCATGTATGCCAGCATAGTTACACTGGCACAGTAACCCAAGAGGATTCCAGCCAAAATAGCCAATCAGCCATCTTGTTTCGCTTCCTGGTGCTGGTGCAGGTGCTACCTGGGTGTGATGACCAAGTCAATCAATTTAGTGCAAGTCATGGCACATTGCTGGTCTGCAGAACCTAGTCTGTCTCCCCACACCACTTCTGTCTGTTATAGGTTTACAACGTCTAATGCAAGAAAGGGGTGGAAAACAGATCAGAAAGCATCCATCTGGAATTAACATCCTTTCAAACCGATAAGATAAATTTTTTGTACACAAAATGCTTCCTTCCCCTAAATGTGTTGTTCAGTAGTGGGGTGGTAGGGGTGGTGGTAAGAAAATGAATCCAATTTAATAAGAAGAGGGTTTTAGTTGACATTGCTTGACCACAATTGCACAAGAAAGGCTTTAAAGTGACAAGCACACATGTACTCAGTGAGCAACTGGGTGAAAGACTAAGCTAATATTTAGAGAACAGAGGTCTCTTGTACGTAAGCCTCCATTTATTCAAGCCATTGTTATGTCCTTCTGTATGGTTCTTAACTTTGGTTATTGCATTCACAAAAATGCATGCAGACAAATAATCACATCCAGGATTAACCGTTTCTTCTTTTAAAGAAAAGGTCCTGATTAAATTATTTGAATTGCCCTCTTCACAGACCTGCTCTTAATTTTATGTAAGATACAGGAAGAAGGAGCAGAGTGAAATTTTAAAATTTGCCATCAGTTCCAAATAAGGCATATTACTGATTATGGCGGAATGTAGTATTTACTCTTATTTACTCTTATTTTCAACTGTTAGCTCTCAAAGAGAATGGAAACTGCAAGACTGAACAGGTGGTTGCTGTAGCTTTCAAATTTGCCACTCTAAGGCAGCGAGAAGGACAGCCACTCTGGCAAAAATGTCAACACATCTTTTTGTGAGTTAAAGGGGGTGGAGTAGTAGACTTAAGGCATCCAAGTAAATGGCAAAAGTAAACACTGTACTGGCAGCACTCATTTACAACAAATCTGTATTTGGCTTAGAGGGGGAGGAAAATTATCTAAAAAGAACAGCCAACCACTTTCCAAGAAACTTAACCCCACCCCTCTTAACCCAAAGTTCTTTGAATTCCCAGCACAGCAGTACAGCTTCACATTTACATTTTATGTACAAGGAAACCTCATGATGACATTGAGCATGTCTAGGAAATAAACTGCTTCTATTTGAATCCTGGTGGCATGTCCTGCAAACATATTTAATACCTGTACATGTCACAATTAAAAATAAGAAAACAAAGAAGATCCCTACTGGCTAAACTCTACATACGCCAGCATCTTGTTTCACACAGTTCCCTATCTGTACAAAACACTAAACTTAAATTGCTGAGAATTTTGGCTTATGCAAGCAGCATGCTGGTATATGCTGTCCAATCACACTTGCTTGGTTCCTCCGACAGGCAAGAACAGCTGAAGTTACCAGCAATGTACCAGGACAGAAAAACTTAGAAGCGTACCCAAACCCACCCTCTTAGCCACTCTCTCCTGCAACACTGAGCTTCAAAAACTACTCTTTTGGATTATGGTTCTGACAATCCCTGAGTCAACATTGTAGTACAAAGTCAATAATGTTGTCCATGCTGGCTGGGGGAAGATTCTAAGAGTTGTAGTCTTAAAAATATTAAGCTTTTCCGAGTGTCAACACACAATTGCATGAGTTTGGGGGCTTTTCCTCATGATGGAGAAAACTGGAAAAAATTGCATGCATAATTGAAGACACCTAAATTTGCTAGAAAAGGTAAAGACAAGATACAGATACACCTCAGCCAACAAAGTAGATGTGTCCCTGAGTATTTCCTTCTTTAACAGAAAATTTGCTACTATAGCAGAAATAATGCTGATGCTGCTAAAAAGCTTTCAACTAGACAAAGGCCAAGAATGGGGCTAGACAGAGATAAAAGAATTTGTAAAAAGGAGTGTCTTTGTCAGAGGCTTTGTTAACTTAGGTATGCCTGTAACATATTTTCACAATGAAACCCTTGGGATACAACTATAAACTCATCATCGAAGAAAATTAAAGTTACAACCCATCTACTCAGCACTGGAATGTCATAGATATTGGGTGTGCAGCTGGCACACATAGGCTCATCCCTCTTATTCATGTTATGCACAATGCCAGAAGAGAGCTATACCACAACATAGATTAGCCAAACAAAAAATGGGTCAGAAAGCTGGCTTCTTGGAATTCTGTTATCCTTTCGCAAGGCCTGGTCAGCTCTGGGTCTGCGGGAATAGCACCACCAGTAGCTGCAGCCACAAACAGGCATCCGTGCTTGCAGAATGTAAGCTTCGCTTAATTTTCCTACGCACACTGTGATACAGGCTGGTGTGACCTAGAAACTCAAATCACTGACTCCACAGAATATTATCAAACATTAGGTATTTGTTCAAAAAGAAAACAAAATGGTACACAAGTGATCCAAAATGCAAATACAGTCATTTTTTAAAATATAAAGGGCTACATTTGTACATTATCTTGGAACATGGAGCATTTCATATGTTGGCAGAGGTCCTTACACAACAAGGCAATAAGAGCCCTTCTCTTTTCACCGTACTCCTTTGAAAAGCTGCTCCTGGAGGCTGGAAGATCCTCTGGAGCAGCACTTGATGAGACTAAGAATGGGCAAAAAGCTTACTGGGTTGACATTTTAATATGAGATCATGCAATTCAATACTCCTGAACCCAAATGTGCTTGGTGGCTGAGCTTGCACTATAATTCACAAAACAAATAACAAAATGCCTTCAGAAAAATCCATCCCCTCAAATAATGTACTCAAGCATATTTTGGCAATGAAAAAAATGTACAAAAATGCATCCACTTAAAAAAATGTGCATGGAATTTTATACATATTTCCATGCACAGAAGGGAAGATCTACAATCTGATGTGGATCCCAGCTGGAACAATAGGTGCTGAAAAGACAAGAATCTTGACAACATTATACTTGACAGATTGCAAGGATACAAAGAACTGAAGTGAGACAAAGGGCCAGAGCTGGAAAGGGACACCACCACATTCACGCATCCCCCTCCTGCATATGGAAGCATATTCCAAGTGTATATGGAGCTCTTTGGATCCCAGTCAAAAGCAACTGCCATGTCAGCAAAGACCAAGCCAATTCCAGTGAGGATGGGAGGAACCTGCAAGTTGCTTAGCCTTCATGCCGTTGAGCTGCTAGCAAACTGGGAGAAAGAGATTTGCTGTAGCAGGAATGATACGACCATATTTCCTTGTGACCAATTGTATTATTCACTAGTGTGCCTATCTATATTTATACATCATTGCTGAGCAGTCAGAAGATAGCCCTTCAACACCACAGAATATCAAATTTGCTAATATTTAAGCCAGCAACTAGCTAGAAGTAGGATTAGGGAGAGTTTCTTTCACAGAAGTGCTGGAAAGAATTGCTAATATAAAATCTAGTAGCAAGCCATGCTGTATTACAGCATTATAATTTTTAAATTAAAGAAGGAATATTTATGTATTGCCATCGCTTTAGTAAATTTTGTTAACAAGATAAAAGAATTTACCATTCCTTCTGACAGCTGCTGGCAGTTAATATCACAATTAGGAGTTACCTAGCAACAGCTAGCAGTGTTCTTTGCAAGTCAAGGAAAAGAAGAAAAATAGAAAAGTAACTGGACTAATTAAAATGTATTTCAATATTTTAATGTATTTATGCCAAGACACAGAGAGGGAACAATCCACCCAGAGTTAAGCACTTTTAAAAACTCTAATAGTGGGAGCGATTTAAGCACGTGCTTGATGGCAACAATATTTGGAAATGTTTGAACTCAAGCAGGATTGCTGTTTTAGCACAATGTGAACAAGCACACTTTAGGTCAATAGTTTCTTCTTATTTCCAGAATCCCAGTCAAAAATAAAAATATAAACTAATTAGGATCTGGAAACCATGCCCTATGAAGAACGGCTTAGGGAGCTGGGTATGTTTAGTCTGCAGAAGAGAAGGTTAAGAGGGGACATGACAGCCATGTTTAAATATTTGAAGGGATGTCATGTTGAGGAGGGTGCAGGCTTGTTCTCTGCTGCTCCAGAGACTAGGACAAGGAGCAATGGATTCAAGCTGCAGGAAAGGAGATTCCACTTGAACCTCAGGAAGAACTTCCTGACGGTCACAGCTGTCCGGCAGTGGAATATGCTGCCTCGGAGTGCGGTAGAGTTTTCCTCTTTGGAGGTTTTTAAGTAGAGGCTGGATGTCCATCTGTTGGGAATGCTTTGATGGGTGTTCCCGCGTAGCAGGGGGTTGGACTGGATGGCCCCTGGGGTCTCTTCCAACTCTATGATTCTATGATTCTATGATTCTAGACAAAAAGTTTACCTTTTCCACACTATCTATCTTCTCTGTTAATGAGAGCTGCTCCATTAGTAACATTTCTTCTTCTTTTTCCATTTTCTCCATTTTCTTGCATCTCTATTCCATCCTGAACCACAACTTAGAAGCAGTTACAGCTATGCTTACTCTGATTTCTGTGAAACCTCTTGTTCAGTGAACCGCAACTATTGTGCTGGTAAATTTTGAGCCTGTGTTTCATATGTGAGCCTTGTTTTTGAGAAAGGGTGGAGTATAAATAAAGTTAAAGAGGAAGATAATGATGATGATAATGTTGATGTTCATTTAGTATGATGACTAAATAAATTCAGCACATACCAAATGATCAAGCAATTATATGGGAATCTTTTAAGCCAGCAGAAAAGTCTGGGTGTTTGTAGAGACTCCCCACAGGAACAGCTCGAGAAAAGAGTTGCCAACTTCTTCTCCCCGCCCCTGAACTTGTGAAAATGAGAAGAACAAATGCTCCCTCCTGCTCCCAATGTCTCCTATTTCATCATCTCTCCATTTCCAGCTTCTAATGTATCCTTGCACACGTCCTCAGACTTCAATACCTGTTCCTCAGAAATTATATGATTTTCACAGATTTTTCCCCCCCTTGACCAACCATTCCCAGAAGAAGGAAGCGACATCATACACAGCAATGCTAGAGAGGTCATGCCAGGAACACAGCATTGATACTTTTAACTCAGAATGCAGGAGACAGGCCCAAGGGACAATGTTTCCTTAGAAAGCTCTAGGCAATCACTGGAAGAAAATTCCAGGTTACTGCCTTCACGAACCAAAACCTGCAGCTTGACTAATCTTTTTCCTAGCTCATACAGCTGTGAGCCCAGGTCCCCTTCTCACATTTTCTTCAAACACAGTTCTAAAAGTGCTACACAAGATTTTGATCACAGGCTGAGAACTTCCTCATTTCAGTTGTGGGGAGGGGAAAGTGCCCATGCACTAGCATCCTGCTCAGGACCCAACCAGGGAGACCACAACCAAGAAACGAGGTTCCAGTTGTCACTGAAATATGGCAGCATTACCAAGGTTCCTGCCACTGTTGCTGCCAAAGTCTGGCACCACAGGAATATGCTGTCCTGGGCCAGAGAGTTCTCCTGTTTATGCTACAATATATACCAAATGTCACTTGAGCAATTCCAAGTATAAAAAGGCAGAAAGTCCACCTGAAGCAGACAGGAACAGACAAAACCAGTCCATCACTTAGCACAGACAATGTTCACCATCACGCATAATCTATGACAACACACCAACTCTGACCTTTAGATATATATTTACATCCCTTCTCTTCCCCAGTCCATTCAGAGCCAACCTTTAGAGCAATCTGTGTTGGATTACAAATCCTTTCTTTCCCAGCCACTGTAGCTATGCTGGCTGGGGTGATGGGTGGTATAGCCCAAACATATTTGGTTAGGCACGTGGATGGAGATGACTATTCTGCAGAATCCTGCATTTCCAAATGAAGGCAATATTTTAATCTAAACCTAAACAAACTACTTTTGGGTTTGTGAGAGCCTCATCTATTGGCATCCAGTAAAGGTGGGGAAATAAAATAACGCAACTCACTGCATCTCCTCAATGGCAGAACTGTCTGGTTCTTTTGCAAAGTTCTGACCTTTGTCTTTTTATGAAGAGGGTTTTCAGAAAACGTGAACAGGCTAAAAAAAACCCTCAAACATTCTTGGCTTACTCAACTACCTATTGTTGTTTCTGAAAAATATAATTTATAAATCAAGCAACCTTGTTGAAAACAGCATTTGACCTAAAGCTGTCCAATCTTCTCACGCTTGCTTCCTGAAGTAAGTTTAAATCTATCTGAAAGCATTTTCCCCTCCGCCCTGCCTGGTTTTACATTCAGCATGCAACAGCAGTATTTGTGAGGACATTCAGCCAAGGGAAAATTACAGTGCCAGAAGTGTTTAATAAAGACACAGGTTAATGGCATCATTTTTAACAGAAGTTTTCTTCTGAAGACAAAGAAATACTAAACTGTAATCACTGCAATGTGCACACTGACTGGCTGAGAACAATCAATATGCTTGTGACAGTGGCTGGATACAGATGGCAAAGGATGGCTTTAGTGGCTACAGAAATGACAGGAGAATCAAGTCCAAAGTGGAAAAGTCTGTGTCAAAGAAAAATAAAACTTGGAAAGAGAAATCTTAATCAGAGCTTGGGGATGACATTTTCTGGACTACAACTCCCACAAAACGTAGTCAATACAGCCCATGTTAGCTAAGAGATTTTGGGAATTACAGTACAAAAAGTAACTTCTCCAAGCCCTGGTCTTGCTTCATGAAAATCAAGTCAAGTGAAGGACACACTGAAAAATATATATTCCAGCTTCTGCTGAAATGTTTTGTGCCAAAAAGCTTCTCAAGAATGAAGTACTCTTTTGACTACCACCACATGAGGGGAAGACAGGACTGGATTACTGGCCCAATACCCGTGTGTCATGGTGGACTCAACTTCACAGTTAAACACTGATGGGAAAAGAGAAAGCCAGGAACTTGCTGTCCATGTGCAGGATCCATGAGTTACCCAGAGACCTGTGCTATCAGTGCTCAAAATCAGGCAAGGAACATAAATGAAGACAGCATGTTCTGTGCTTCTGGCCATCTTACTCAAGGCATAGAGGGCTGTGGAGCCAGGCAACTGGGATGCGGCAGAGAGGCAAGGCCAGCAAGCGCAACTGTTCATGTCACATGAGCAATTAATGACTGAAGTCCCTCATCCAATGGTCCCAAGTAAAGTTCTGGGCAGGAGCAAGAATCATGTGACACTCCAGATGTTATTGGAATATAACTCCCAACATTCTTCACCATTGGCTATCCTAATTAGGGCAGCTAGGAGTTGTAGTACAAAAATATCTGGAGGGTGACATGATTCTAACTCCTGGTTTAGGATCTCAGGTTAACACGAGGTGTGGGAAAAGTGATGTCCCTTTCAGACACTAAGCAGGCTCCAGCACACCCGAATATTTTAAGAATAAAAACTTTACAAAAAGGCCCCCCCCCCTCATGTTTACCATGTTTTTATGGGAGGGGATTTTAGGTCCAGGAGAGTACTTTTAAAAAATTGACTTCCTGGTTGTTTGGTTTTCAAAAAGGCTTCTCCTAGGCCTCAGACAACCAAAGGAATCAAGAACATGTAAAAAATGCCTTCAAAAGCTTAGCTGGGGGAAAGGAAAAAAAATCATGGGCAGGAAGTACAGCAAGGATTGTAGTCCTCCAAGGTGCCGTGGTGGGCCAGTGGCTACCCAACGTCTGCCAGTTGCCCACCCCTGGGTTAAGAGGTCAGGTCCTCAACACTGTGGCCAACACAATCTCCTTAAAGACAGTCCAGTTTCCACACACCTCACCCCCATTCTTCCCTGGGATTAGATGAAACTCTGCTGCAGGCTAACGTTTAGAGTCCTGCCAGTATGTATAACTGCATAAATAGTTCAGGTGAAGTATTAATACCTTTGTGGAATTTGAATCTATTAGTCAAAGTCCCACTGGTGAGTGCTAATAATTTTTGAAAACATAATATATCAGCAACACAAAATCCAAAACACAAAGGATCTCCCCAAACTGGACAACTGAATGGGCAGCAGCACCCTAAGATCCAAGCAGGAGTGGACTTTATGCTGATAAAGCTCCCTTCTGAACACATATAAATGCATGAACTCCTTTATAATTACACTGAATAGGATATAACCAAGCAGAAAAGATCATGGGAGACATAACAGAATGTTAACCGAAACTGTTAGATCAATAAGCTGCAGCATTAAAAAGGTAAATATTTAACATTAGGAATTATAAGAAAGTGGCTGCATTTCTAAAGTGTTTTTGTTAATCTCATTACGTATGTCATTCTATGCCAATGTTTGGAATATTATACACAGTTCCGGTCACCTCATCTCGAAAATCACCATCTCACTAGTAAGAAAGATGGAGAAATTCCAGGAAATGATGGAGCCTCTTCCCAGAAGAGAACACATAAACAAACTTGTTCTGTGGTTTTTGTTTTCTTTTTCTTTTATTTCTGAAAGGAGTAAGAATGGCAACCAGTGGGAAGGGGACATGATAGATGTTAACACAATTAAGACTGGTGTGAAGAGATAAATTATTCTCTCTCCCTAAACACCAGAATCAGTGGTGCCCAACTAAATTGACTGACAATAGGCTTGAATCAAACAAAAGTACCTCTTCACACAAGAGGTGGATGGCTGACTTAATTCAATGTCATGAGATGTTGCAACAGCCTCAAGTGGAGATAGCTTTAAAAGGAGACTTGGACAAATCCATGCATGTCTATTATTTTTATTACACATTTTTGTCCTGCCTGCAATCCCAGAGTAGAATATGCGATCCTCTCTCTGTGTATGTGCACGCGTGTCTTCAAACTGTCAACTTATGGCTACCCCATGAATTTCATAGATTTTTTTCAAGCAAGAATATTGTATTCAGAAGTGTTTTTTTTTTCAGTTCCTTCCTTTGAAATACAGCCTACAGCACCCGGTATTTGTTGATGATCTCCCATCCAACTACTAAGCAGAGCTGATCTTGCTTAGCTTCCAAGATCAGACAGGATCTTACCTAATGTTATTCTTATCACATCACTGAGAGGCTTGGCTAGTACACAGGTAATAGGTAGTAACTGCACCAGTGATCTCCATGGCAAATGATGAGTTGAACCTGCGGCTCTTCAAGTTTAACCTTCTGTCTGTTATCCCCAGAGTTACAGAGAAGGTCATCCCTGAGACAGAGATAATTATGGAATTTGCAGCACCTTTGAGACTGAGAGAAAGAAGTTTGTAGCATAAGCTTTTGTAGATGTGGTTTACTTCATCAAATAGATCTCATGAACCGGACTGAGTCTACAAAAGTTTATGCTACAAACTTTCTCTCAGTCTCAAAGGGGCTACAAGATCCATTTGAATACTGATAGAGACTAACAAGGCTATGTCTTTATATTTAATTACAGAAGTTGTAGTCTAGAAGAATTCTAGGAATTACCATCCAAAAAGTTAATTTTTTCAAGATGGGCTGTGATGATTTTTTAATCAGTGGCTACTAGCTATGGCAGGTAAAAATGGAATATCTATGTTCAGAGGCCATATAATTCTCATTATCACTTGCTAGGGACAAGTATTGTGAGATAGCTATCTCCCCTTATCCCTTCCATCTGTGCCTCCTGAAATACTGGGGTTAGCTACCAATGAAGATGGGAGTTGAGATTGTGGAAGGGGGTAATGACTCATTCTCAAAAGCAAAACATTTCAAACTGAAGGAAGGGGGAGTATGTGAGTTTTAGACATGCTGTGGCTTGTGTATCTCACACTCAAACTTCATGACTAAACCACAGGAAAGTGTTATATATGCAAATACAGCCATTAAGCCACTTACCCTTTCTTTTTTAAAAACGTAAAGACTCTGGTTTTTAACCTACTAATCCTAAAATCTGGAGGCATCCCTGGTGCATACATCTTTCTATAAACATGACCTGAACAATCAACATACAGTGTTAAACCATACTTCTTGAAGATTATGGCTGCCTTGTAGTGGAAAAATCTTTTTTTTTCCCCAGTTGACTTTGGAAGTGGCTTCTTTCTTCTTTTGTTATATTGCTTGGGCCCTTCAAACTTCCACATAGCCTACTGGCAAGGCAGCTTGTGCTGTTTATATTACACAGACACATGCTTTGCATCATGTTACAGTGATGGTATGCAGAGCCATGGTGACATTAAATTCTGACAAGCGCTACTGATCCATAGGTTTTCCTCTTCCAGAAGGCCTGGGCTGTGGGTGATCTACTAGTGGTCTACTTTAATATCTCCAAGATTATCATAAACATTCATAAACTAAAAGCTAGTTGTCTAAGAAATAATTTAAAAGCAATATCTGTGATTCCTCTTTAAAAAAACAGCAAGTCTACAATATGTGCTTCTTAAGGAGAATATAGCAGCATGTACATCAGACAGGGAAGAGTTGTTTCTTTTGCTTAGCTTGTATAAAGCAAACAATGGGAGAATTAAGTTTTTAGAACTGGTTGTATAAAATTGAGAAGGCCTAACCCAGTTAATAAGCTTGGCAGACATGTTCTGAATCATACACTCACCCTTGAAGAAGACAGCTCAAGCAGAGTACATTAACCTACTCTGGATGTTATTAGGGCATGAATGACCATGGCCAGTTAGTTCCTTTCCAGGAGTGCATGCAGCTGGCAAACAGGTAAGCTGGGAGGGGCATGCTCCGGGACACACCTGCTACCCAGCCCTCAAGCAGCAGCACTGTATATACACTGGATATCTGGTACAATTGCCTGGAGCAAGAGATTATTAAAATTCCCTCTTTTGTTTTGGTTTTATGAACTGCAAAGCTAGCAAAGTTATGGGTATTGTCATGTCTGTTTCCATGGCATATATCTGTATACACACCAAGTAGCTCTGCAGCGATATTTGAACAGTGTCAAGGTGGTGCAGCGATCAGTGTTGTCAGATTGGAGCTCAGGAGATCTAGGTTCAAGTCCCCAATGAGCCATAAAGTTCACTGGGTGCCCATGGGTCTGACCTATCTTTGTTGTAAGGATAAAGTAAGGAGAAGGAAAGCCAGATACACTGCCTTGAATTCATGCAAGAAAAGGCAATATAAAAACATATCTAATAAATAATTTCACAAGGCATACTGCCCAACATAAATTCCATTTTTTCTCCTATTAATTAAATCAGCAAGTGCAATAGCATAAATGATGAAAGTGGTAAAGGCTTCAAGGGGTCTCTAATGAAAGGATGGCTTCCACCAGTCCAAAAGAGAACTAATCTGGGGGTTGCAGTTTGTTAGATGTGATGGCAATGGCACTATTCCTTTGGGGCACAGTGGGCTCCAGGCACTGGCTTACCTTTATCCTGTTCCCACACTAGGTTTTGTATACTGCTTCTGAAAAGGTGCTTTTTAAATGACTCAAAAGGACAAGCTAACAGTAATCCTTCCCATGAGGCTGGAAATAAGCTACTTCAAAGAGCAAAAGCCATGTCCTAACCCCACCATGGTAATCAAGAACTGCCAAAAGTTAACATTTGTGTTTCACTCTAACACCAAAGAAGAGAGATATTTTGGGGATGTTTGCAGCAGGTGACCTCTTGACTTGGTCCATGACGATCTCACTCTTCTCCACACCACTACTGGAGAGGCACTGGGCTGGAGAAGACTGAGGGATCACTTAAGCCAAGCCAGTCTATTCTTAAAGGAAACTAAAGAAAAATTATATTTCTATGTTAGTTTAACTGAATATAGCATGGCTGAAAGAAGCAATACATCCAATCTTCCTTAAGGGCAGGTTCATTCTTATTCAGCCTACTTCTCAAACCACTGTCAACCTGCTGAGAATACTGAAAGTCTATTTCCCCACTAAGTTCATAGCACTTTATTACTTTTCTTAAGACAAATGACACTAATCACACAGGTAAGACAGTAATTCATTAAACAGTAGTGACCTTTCCATAATTTATGCAGAAGAGGTCAACTTTCTCTCGGTTGCCTGAAATTCTTCAGGTGACTGATTATTAAATTACCAAAAAGGAAGATCACCAGCATCTTGACTAATCTAGCTCTTTCTATCCTTCTTTTTTCAAAAAGTCTATTATCATCTATGCCACATATTCTCCAAGGCAGTCCCTTGAAAATTCCTTCAACCACCTACATGCAAACAGCATAACTGTACCACTTTCTTAACTATAAACCACAGCAAATTGGGACTGCATCATCAAACACTTTCTACATTTTATATGAAACTGTGCAAATCTACATTTGTGGGTATATCACAGAATTTGAACTGCCTAGACACAATCTTCTTAGTGGGTGAAGAACGCTACAGTCCTAAACTATCAACACTACCGGCAAAATCAGGTTTCTTAATCTAGTATATAACCACAAATCTAAAAATTCCTAGTCATCTTACACAAGAAAGCAATGTAGTGTTAAAACTCCAACTTGTTTTCCATGAAAATGTTCATTTCAGTTACTAGTCCAGGTTAGGGTTGCCAAGTTGAGTATGGGACAAGACTCCTGCGGCTGTACTATTTCATCCTCAATCAGGAAGATTTACTGCAATGTCCCATCGGGAGGAACCATGGCACTTTTCCTCCCTCAACCCCCCCTCCCCTGCCAAAACACCTTTTAACTGATGCAGGTCCCTTGTAGCTATTTACTGGGTGGTCACAAATGGGGCAGAGAGGGAGGCAGAGGTGAAGTGTCCAGCTCTGTTCCAGAGTTATAGCATAATCATCCAGGACCTCTGAAGGACCCCTCTATGAAATCATGGAGGATGCCTGTTGTTGTTGAACGGGCAAGTCAAAACGCTCACTCACCCCTAAATTGCTTACATTTCTGTTATTTGTATTTCCCGCTGCTAAGACAGCGTTTTCTGCACACTGTGAAGGTTACATAGCATATTTTCTTCCCTACAACACCAAGAGCCTAGAGAACAGGTTATGTAGTAAGAACTGAGAAATGGTTGTTTACTTTATAGGAGGCTTACTTGACCACATGACACCAAAAGTTATGACTTCTATCGAATCTGTTCGCTTTGTGGAATTTCCCAACACATGTGTTTTGCAGTAGTGACTTGGCAACATTAGCAAACTACATTAGAATGTTAGAGCTCACAGTTCAGGGGTTCCATTCTCTCTTTAAATATTTGAAGGGAAGTAATATGGAAGATAGAGCAACCCTATTTTTTGCTCCTCCAGAGAATAGGACATGGAGCAATAGCTTCAAATGGGAGGAAACAGAGTACACCTAAACATCAGCAAGAACTTCCTGACAGTAAGAACAGTTCGACAGTGGAATACACTACCTTGGAATGTGATAGAATCTCTTTCTGTGGAGTTTTTTAAACAGAGGTTGTATAGCCATCTGTTAGGAATGCTTTCAGTGTGTAATCCTGCAAAGCAGGGGTTGGACCTGATGGCCCTTATGGTCTCTTCCAGCTCTATAATTCTATAATTGCTTCATACAATTAAATATCCATACAATCGATTACATCCATGCTTTCAAACACTGAAGATATAAATAACGTATATTACAATTTCTTTTACTATAGCCAATTAATGCAAAAATATTTACCTCTTGGGCTTTCAGACTTCAATATGAGCTGTTAAGCCAATTTGACCCCAACCACAATTTTGCTAGCACTCCACAGGCACTAGATTCTGTCTGATCTTGGAAGCTACACAGGGTCAGTCCCTGGTTAGTACCTGGATGGTAGACAGCCAACAAATACCAGGTGCTGTAGGCTACATTTCAGAGGAAGGTACTACTATTAGGGTGGAAATCATCCTAACCTAATCCTAACACTATCAGAGCCAGCTCTGAGTATTCCTTGCCCAAGAAAACCCTATGAAATTCATGGGGTCATCATAAGATGGCAGGTGACTTGAAGGTAAGTACACGTGCACACGCACTATAGGACTAGCGTCTTTAAAACCATGGAACATATAATGTAATTCACCTCCTCTCCCACATATAATAATCCATGTCTGAAAACTAAAACTGGATAAAAGTCAAAAGCTACAGCTTTGCAACTTAAAAGCAGGAAGGCTGTTTCTGTATAGCCAGCCTCTTCAACACCAGACCATCATCAACCTCATCTCCAGCTCCTTTCAGCCCCTCTAGACTATATCCTCTATTGAAGTCCAATGAGATTATTCTCACTAACAATACCCTGAAAATTCCCTAATTACGTTTGAATAAAATTTAACTGTATTTGGGAATGAAAATCAAAGTATAAAGATAAATAAATTAAATCTTAAAGATTTTGACGAGTGTCCTTGAGTAACCTCAATGAAGTAGAGATTCAGGCGCAGATTATCCAGATAAACACTTTGATTTTCTCCTCTACTGATCCTGATTGTCGACTGGCTTGTGGTTTTGTTTTGAAGACTTGAGCTTGCTTCTGGGATAAGGATTACAGACACTGCTCAGGAACTAGAAGTGAAAGTGGTCTGACATGGAATTTTTGTTGGGATCAAACATATAGAAAACCCCTTTCTAAAAGCCTGACGAGATTCACAGCACGAGCTTTTCAAAGCAATTTATGCAAGGGCAAAACAGCCAATGTAACAAGAAAACAAAGCAGTTGCTCCAGTACTATTCATGGGATGCACCTTCATTTTTGCTCTCTTCATCTCTACCATGCTCTTTAAAGAAAACATTCTTGGGAGGAAAAAAAGCAAAGGCTTTAACATTAGCTTTTTAAGGCTAGCCTGCTTACTTGCCAGGAAAAAAGAAAAAGTGTTGAGAGTTTTTACTGAAACGCACTTCATGGCCCATAGCGGGATCAGCTGCATCACCAAGCTACAGGACACTGATCTCACACTTAAAACTTTTCTAAACAGGATTGTTGCAGCAGCTTGGGACAAAACTGTTGAATTATTTCCTTAACAAAAGAAAGGCACTTTTAGGTCCCATAATCTCATTTCAAATCCCTTTTATTCCACTCCCTACTCTTTTTGGCCTTGAAATTGCAATCCTCTTTAAGTAATCTCAAGACTAATTGGTGCCAGAACTCCAGTCTCCTGCTATTTCCACCCTTTCTCCCTCCTTCCCCTCCCTCCTCCTTTTCTACATTGTTCAGGTGCTCGTCAGTTCCCAGAGCTGTTTGACCCTATTAGACGGGATGGGGCTGTGATAAAATAATGATCAATAAAAACAGTTACGTTTTTAAAAGTTTCACAGCTTGGGCATAAAGATTTAATACAAAGCCACTTCACTGTAAATTAAAGACTTTAAGAGGGGAAGAAAGGCAGAGAAGAATATTTTGCTACCTGCATTCTCAATATAGAGTGCTATGGTAGATCAGAACTTGGAAAAGTTACATTTTTGGACTGTAAGTCCCAGAAGCATCTAACTAGCCTGGCCAGACTGTTGTCCAAAATCAGCTGTCCACAGGTTTCTGGGCAAGTGTATTTGCTAGTTCCTGAAGTTTCTTCTCCCCAAAATTAATTAAGGCTGACACTCTTATATCAAGTTACTTTTGAGAGGAAGTAGAGACAGACTGCTGATTTCAACTGATTCTTCTTTCAGTGTATTGGCAATTTTTCCTCTGCTTCCACTACTCCTGCCATTTTAAACAAAATAAATGTATAACCTTGTAACTGCTTCAATGACTTCGATTACTGTAAAGATACTCATTTTTCCCCCATGGCGGGGGTATAAATAAAAATAAACAAATGCATGACTTCATAGTTTTATCCTTTGAATATTTAGGTTTTTGAAGAAGAGGAAAAAACCAGAACTTTTTTGTTTCTTCAAAACACACTAGTTACTGTAGAGATGGTCTTGGGGGATATTCTAAGAATATCAGTCCCACAGCAACATTTCAAGTAAGGCAAATGTCACAGATACAGTCCCCAAACTTTAGTGAAGCTACCAAAACAGTATTTGGAGACTAATGTCCTCAATACAGAAAGACAATAAATGCTACAAAGGCAGATGCTAAAAATTCTAGGCACTTATGAATTATGAACAACATGTTAAACTAGTGTCTCTCTCTGCAGGCTTCACCATATTTTGCTAAGGAAATCTCTCACAATCATAAGGCCTAGAATGTCAGTGATCCAAATAAGACATTCTCAGATGCTGATCTTCAAGACACTTGACTGTTAAACTTAGTACTAACTGGCTTCTTTTTTTCAAATGTTGTTTAAAAAAGAAACATTTCTCAAACACAATACTGCTCACTCATCTACATAACCACTACTATTGTTCATGGATGTTTCAAAAGCTACCTGCAGGAGCAAACAAACACCATTTCACATAAAATAGGTTTGCTTGCAAACATGTCATTTCTGTGCAGAAGAACTACACACACACACACACACACACACACACACACACAATGATATATCTATTTCGTAGGTGCTTTCCAATAGAGAATTAATAGCCAGGCAAGGAAAGAATCGTGCATCAAGAAGCCAAAAGAATGCAATTACCTGATTAAAGCATTACTCAGACAAGTTTCTTAAAATACTAGTTTCTTCCTTGAGAAAGTTACTTATTTGACAACTTGCAGAATTTCAAATAACATGGTCAGTAACCACAGTAGCTGGGGGAACTTAGGGCATTAATGTTCAGAAGGCAACTTTTGAAGAGCTTTGCTTCTTCTAACAGAGAACCATTTACAAGATTTTTAAAAAGAACAAAACAAAATTAAGCTTGTTCACTCCAAGCTCAAAACTTAGGAGGAGAAAATACAAGAGCAAGCCTGCTGAAATCAGATCAAACCTCCATTCAGTTTAGTATTCAGCCTCCCACCCAACAGGAGCAGCTGGATCTCCCTGAGGAGCCCATCAGCTGGGAAGGAAGCCAAGGTGCCCCACCCCAACTGTGACTTCAAAACAACTGTTATGTTGAGGCATGACATCTCTGAACTGGAGTCTCCTTTTAGCTGTCTAACAGCCACAGATAGGCCTTTCTTCCATAAATTTCTCTCTCTAATCCTCCCTTAAATCTACCTAATCCTGGGGTCATCATCACATCTTGTAGCAGATATTTCCACAATTTAAATATATGAAATACGTTCAGTCCAACCAAGTCCTTGCTCATGTTTACCCTAAATCTACTGCTGAATAGTTTACTGGATGACCCAAAGCTTTAGCATTATGACAGAGAGGAGAGAAATATTTCTCTATCTATCCCAGCCATGCCAAATTTTACAGAAGTCCACCTTCCTCTTATCCCCCCTCTCACACAGGCTGCCTTTCATCTTCAGCAAATTTGGAATGGCTTTCATAGAATCATAGAATCACAGAATCATAGAAATGTAGAGTTGGAAGAGACCACACGGGCCATCCAGTCCAACCCCCTGCCATGCAGGAACACCCTCAAAGCACGTCCGACAGATGGCCATCCAGCCTCTGCTTAAAAACCTCCAAAGAAGGAGACTCCACCACACTCCGAGGCAGCATATTCCACTGCCGGACAGCCCTGACTGTCAGGAAGTTCTTCCTGAGGTTCAGGTGGAATCTCCTTTCCTGCAGCTTGAATCCACTGTTCCTTGTCCTGGTCTCTGGAGCTGCAGAAAACAAGCCCTCTCCCTCCTCTACATGGTATCCCTTCAAATATTTAAACATAGCTATCATGTCCCCTCTTAACCTTCTCTTCTGCAGACTGAACATACCCAGCTCTCTAAGTCTATCCTAATAGGGCATGGCTTCCAGGCCCCTCACCATTTTGGTCGCCCTCCTCTGGACATGCTCCAGCTTGACCATGTCCTTCTTGAATTGGGGTGCCCAGAACTGGACAAAGGATTCAAGATGAGGTCTAACCAAAGCAGAGTAGAGTGGTACCAGTACCTCCCTCGATCTAGACACCATACTCCTATTGATGCAGCCCAGAATTGCATTGGCTTTCTTGGCTGCCGCATCACATTGCTGACTCATGTTCAGCTTGTGGTCTATTAAGACTCCTAGATCCCTTTCACACGTACTGCCATCCAGCCACGTGTCCCCCATCCTATATTTCTGCATTCTATTTTTTCTACCTGAGTGTAGGACCTTACACTTCTCTCTGTTGAATTTCATTTTGTTAGCTTTGGCCCAGCTCTCCAATCTGTCCAGGTCATTTTGAATTTTGATCCTGTCCTCTGGCGTATTAGCAACCCCTCCCAATTTGGTGTCATCTGCAAATTTGATCAGCATGCCCTCTATTCCTTCATCCAAGTCGTTGATGAAAATATTGAACAGCACTGGGCCCAGGACAGAACCCTGTGGCACACCGCTAGTCACTTCTCTCCAGGATGAAAAGCAGCCATTGGTGAGCACCCTTTGGGAAAGGTCAGTCAACCAGTTACAGATCCACCTGACAGTAGCCCTGTCCAGCCCACATTTTACTAGCTTCTTTACAAGAATGTCATGGGGAACTTTGTCAAAGGCCTTACTGAAATCGAGATATGCTACATCCACAGCATTCCCTTCATCTATCAAGCTAGTAACTCTATCATAAAAAGAGATAAGATTAGTCTGGCATGACTTATTTTTGAGAAATCCATGTTGACTTCTCGTGATTACTGCATTGCTTTCTAAGTGATTAGAAACTGACTGCTTAATGATCTGCTCCAGGATCTTTCCGGGTACTGATGTCAGGCTGACTGGGCGATAATTATTTGGGTCCTCTTTTTTTCCCTTCTTGAAGATGGGGACAACATTTGCCCTCTTCCAATCTGCTGGAACTTCTCCTGTCTTCCAAGATTTCTCAAAGATTACAGCAAGCGGTTCCAAAATGACCTCTGCCAGTTCTTTTAATATCCTAGGATGCTATTCATCTGGCCCTGGAGACTTGAATTCATCCAGTGTGGCCAGGTATTCCTGTACCACCTCTCTACCTATTATGTGCCGCATTTCCCCTGCTTCCTCACCTGCTCCCCAACCGCCAGGTTGAGTGCTTGTATCCTTCTGGGAAAAAAACGAGGCAAAGAAGGTGTTAAGTAGTTCTGCCTTTTCTCTTCCCACTGTTAGTAATTCGCCATCTTCTCTGCGCAGCGACCCTATCGCCTCTTTCTTTTTCCTTTTGCTGCGGACATATTTAAAAAAGCCCTTTTTATTGTGTTTAATGTCTCTGGCCAGCCTAAGTTCATTCTGTGCTTTAGCCTTTCTGACCTTCTCCCTACATTTCCTGGCTACCTGCTTAAATTCTTCTTTGGTGGTTTCCCCCCTCTTCCATTTCCTGTACACGTTTCTCTTAACGCTTAGCTCAGCTGAGAGTTCTTTAGTCAACCATTCTGGTTTCTTCAGATGCCTTCCATTTTTCCTCCTTATTGGCACAGTTTTAGACTGTGCCTTCAGTATCTCCCTTTTAAGGAACTTCCATGCCTCCTGAACTCCTTTCTCTTTCACCATTCCTGACCACGGAATTTCAGCCAGCAGCTCCCTAAGTTTACAGAAGTCCGCTTTTTTAAAATCTAAGATGAGTGTCTGGCTACACTTATCTTCTCCTTCCCACTGAATGCCAAATTCCAATAGGGCATGGTCACTCCCCCTTAAAGATCCAACCACTTCTACCTCATTAACAAGGTCATCCCTATTGGTCAGGATCAGATCTAGAATATTTGATCCGCTTGTGGCCTCTTCCACCTTCTGGACCATGAAGATTTCCTTGCAAGAATGGTGAGAGTACCAAAATGCCAGCAGATTTTAGAAGGTTTAAGAAAAACCAAAGCATTGCCCTATTAGGACCATTAATTTCCAATCTTACTACATTTCCCTCCATGAAAGCTGGCACACAACCCACCCACCTCCATTTGTAGCCCACTTTGGCCTGTTTTCGAACTGTCAGCAACCAGGTTGATGTTTTGCAGGGGTACAGTATTATGACAAAGAATTAGTACCTGAGATTGCTTTTTTTTCTTCTTCCTTCTCAATTGTTTTCCTTTTATACCATACCTTTCAGTCAGGAATCCTTAGTACAGATTTTTATATTTTTAAGGGATTCTTTCTTTAGCTGAAGGATGAACTTTTTAAAAGCTGTCTGTCTATCTATCTTAAGCTTGCCCTCTTTTGCAAAAAGAACATCACAGAAGAACTCTGTATCCTTTTTCAGTTACTATCATTATCTTAAATCCAATCTTTTATTGATGATACCAATATAAGAAAACATATGTAGAGTGTGCTGCATATGAATATTTACATACTGACATTGCTTCTTTGCTTTATATTGTGAACAGTGATGTACAACACTTTTTCTGAAAGACTCAAAGGAATGCTACTTTGAAAGGCATTTAAGCGGGTTTTTGTTTCTACATGTACTGGTTCTGAGGAAAGAAAATGCTTACTGGGCCACTAGTAAGATGCAAAGTGTTAAGTTGGCTAGACGCTCAATAAGTTTACTTTAGCTCTGTAAACATTTTTATAGAAAGGGTGTACATGCTGTGGGATACATTTTGACCCAGTGTAAATAGGCTCATTTCCCAGAAGGGAACATGCTTTAAAAGGAAAAGAAAGGAAAAGGCCTGCTGTGTTGAATTTGGTAATGATATCAAACATTATAGAATACTCAATCTTATAATGCTTCTATTTAAAATAGAAATTAAAAATGGATCTTTAAAGATTTATAACTACCCTCCTTTCACAAGGGCTCAGAGCAATTATTAACACGGAAAGCTCCCCTATTTTCCAGTTTCCACACTACAGATTAATAGTGAGAATCAAAGGACCCGCCAAATGTTACGCTGCATCTTCCAACCTCTCCCATCACTGGGTGTGTTCACTAGGGCAGCTGATGCTGCAGTTCAACAACATCTGGAGGACCAAATTCTGCTACAGACAGACTGTTTTTCTACGATATTTGCATGTTACTTTCATTACCACTAGCAAATAAAGACTATTTGCAGCTTTCAGGCTTTATTTTTAAAATTAAGCCCATTCCTACTTTCCCATTTTGATATTTTGTTCCTGATGCTTTATATTTGATATTTTAGCCATACCAATGGATCAACACAAGGAGCAGGAGCAAAGAAGGAGCAAAACAAAAAAATTCAATAAAATTATGATTATTATTTATTAAATTTACTGGATTTATACCTTGCTTTCTCTCAACGAATAGGATTCAATGCAGCTTACAATAAAATGGATAATACTAAGGCAGTTCAAAGCACCAAGAGTTAAAACTTAACAACTCTCAGTGACAGTTCAAAAAAAAAGGCAAAATAAAACCAAAAGGCAGCAGCTACTTAGATTAACTGTCCCTTTCAGAGCAATCTAGCCTAACTACCCAAGGCCTACCTGAATGAGCATGCCTTTGAGGATTTTAGCACTAACAGAAGGGTTTCTCCCTGAAGATCTCAAAGCCTTGGCAAGCTCATATGGGAAAATATAGCCTGTCAGTCTTTTTCACATTAACACACATACCTGAAATAAGAGACAACACAATGCACGCATGAGAAATCAAAGGGAAGGATGTAGAGCAAATATTTTGTATATAGAAGGCCCTAGGTTCAGTGCTTGGCACCTACAGACAGAGCTGAGAAAGTATGAGCTGAAATCTTGGACGGTTGCTGCAAAGCCAACAGGGAAACAATACAGAGTTAGACGGAGCAGTGGTCTAACTTTGTCTAAATCAGTTTCCTCTGCTTCTGATCCCAGAACCACAACTGTTTTGGAATATAGTTCCCAGGGTGGTCGGGGTCCTGGGAACTGCAGTTCAAAACAGTAATTTTTCCAAGCTCTAGCCAAAACTCTAATTGAATACCCCATCAGGCTGCAAAAGAATACATGCCCAGTAACTGCAACCTTCAAGAGAATAAACCGAAACATTTTGTGTCTAAATTTAATACATTTGTTTCTCTGCAAGGTTTGAAAGACATGAACACTGGGTCAATTTGCCTCTGTGGGATCTTGCCAGCCGAGCCGTATAACCCTTGTAATTCCTTCTGTTAATCCAGCCCCCTAGAGGCATCTTAATATTGGGAGAATTAAAGTCATCTGCATGTAGTTTATTAATTTCAGTCACTGAGCTTTACAGCCAAATCCTTCAGTCTTGCAGCATTTGGGGGGAATGCAGTGGAATGCTGCTATGCAACTTTTCTTTGAAGATAGCATCTGTATACCTAAAACCAGAGTTTCACTTTTCAACTTCTTACAGAATGCTGACTTGCAAGTGGGAATCTGCTCTTCTTTGGGTGATTCCATTTTCTTCCAAAAAACTAGCTGTACAAGTTTTTAGTGCAAGGCAATCTGGACACATAGAATGTTTCTCAGATATAACTACATACTATTATATAGATTAAGAAACCCATGATTTGAGGAGATTGCCAACACCTGAGGAAAAAACAGATGGTATCTTAAAACAACCACCCAGCAAAAGCTTTTATACAACCCTACAAGTATTAGCAGTCTCAGTAAACAAGAAATGAAATGTGTTTGAATTCAGGAGGTAATCTAATACTCCAAATCGTTAACTAGCATTTTAAACAATGATACCGGCTGGTTCAACTTTTTAAAACACAGGGAAGGAAAAATACTTTGTCTTTATATTTTAAATACATACTCTATTTTGCCAGAGACTCAGGTAGCTATCTTTCAAAATAAATCAGCAAACAGGACCTTCTTGCTTTTGGATCTGCTATTAGCCACATACAGCTCAACCTAAAGTAGTACAGAAATGAGCAGTTGTACAAAAATACAGCAACTCAGGAAAATGCTTTTTGTACATTATACATCCATGATGAGTAGTAGGTTCGGATACCTGTCAATTTAAAATAATAGGAGCATTTCTTATACTAAACTTGGAGCTGGACAGTTTTTTATGCTAACCAAACAACTTTCATTTATCCCAAAGGCATAGCAGAACTAAAAAAACACATAGTGATTTCCATTCAGGTAAAAAAAATTAGCTGCTATACCATATTTAAAACAATTCACACTGTGATGGGGGTGAGACATCTCTTATATAGAAAGTTTTGTTGCAACACCATAAAGACAACGGTACACCTTTTCTCAAAGATTTGAGTCAGACATATACTCTACATGCTTATACCAGTTAAAAACCTGGAAGTATGTTCTACACAATTTTAAACTTTATAAACAGACATGCAGCCAGAAACAAATACATTTACTGTAGTATAAGCGTATGTGAACTAGAGTCCATTTCCTGAGACACATGAAGTGTCCATTTCCGCAGAGTTCATTTCCTGAGATACATGAAGACACTTAAGTGAAGTGAAGACACACTTCAGTTACTAGGTACGTACATGAAGGTGCACAGACACACAAAGGAAGAGGAAAACTGTATACACAGTGAGGTTTAAAAGTCAAAGAAAATGCAGAACATGAAACATACACAAGATGCAGTTAGGGCATATGCGACCAGCTCTCAACAGTCATGGATGGTAACACTATCTTTCTTGATTTGCAAATTTAACATCTAAAGTGGAAATTTTAGTTTTCTGTGGTGAGAAAGCACCACTCCTATAGCTTGTTTGGTGCAGAGTTGCTAATGAGTTTTAACTTGACTCCCAACTAATCCAAAGTAGTTGAACCAGTTACTGACACAATGAGGAAATTCTCATTATCTCAGACCTGACCTGAACCTAATTTTAATTTTTCAGCTCTCTGGTTATAAGGAAATAAAGGAACAACATGGTTCAAAGAAATAATTCATTCTATATTAAATCAGACTATACAATTTAATGTAGTAATGATTAAGTATGATTGGCAGTATCTTCTACAGGTCTGCTGCTAAAGATCGTTTTCAAACACAGACTGAATTTAGGAACGAGGCATAGGCAACGCACATGTCCTTAGTCCCATTCACATTACTCCTTTAAACCTATTTATTTGTTTGTTTGAAGAGCTACACGCCTTTCTTTTTAAGCGCTCTGTTCAGTCTAGAGGCAGTATCATGACCGAGGTGTCACACATAGCAACTCTCAGCATCATCAGAAGATCCACATCGGGGAATTCATATGGTAGCAGATGGACTTAAAAATATGCAGAGCCTAAACCTTAAAATGCTTTTAAAAATTAAAAATGTCATCTCCACTTGAGCTTGGAACCCTAAATAACCATCAGTGGAACTCCATCACCATCAGTGTAATGTGTGCATGGGCAAAATGTGGCCTTAAGAATGTTTTTGTGGTCCCAACAGTAACATTTAAAAAATCCTGTTCTTTAAAATGAGAAGTGGACTTCTGGTTTGGTTTTGATAGCCTTTTTGGCAGTCTGTGCAGGTCCCAGAGAGTCCCTGGGGCAAAAATTGTTCCCTGGACCTGTCAAAGTTGCCCAACATTGGTCTAACCAATTCACTGCAAAAACCCAAAACAGTTCTTCACACAATACACAAACAGGAATCTGCTAACACAGGATGTAGTGGTAGTCACCAGTTTTAAAGGGGATTAGACAAATTGATGGAGGACAAAGCTATCAATGGCTACTAGTCATGATGACTACTAACTCCAGTATCAGAGGCATCATGCCTCTGAATATCCTGTAATGGGTACTGAAGCAGCAGCAGACGGGTGCTGTAGTCATGGCCTGTTTTGGGGCTCCCCATACCTATCTAGCTGTCTGCTATAGAAAACAGGATACTGGACTAAATAAAGCTTTGGTTTGATCCAGCAGGGCTCTTCGTATGCTGTTGTGCTGTTAATCAACCTTCCCATCTCAGAGACTTTAATAAATGGAGATTTCTGGTCCCAAGGCAGCACGGAATACTGCTATGCCAATACAGGCCACCATATCCAAGAACCGCAGCAAGAACATGCAAGGCATCTGAATAGAACTGGAGTGTGCCAATCATGGCACGTTCATGGACCGTTCTAATCTCTTGAGCATCCACCTTTCCTTTGAGAGCCAGTGCAAATCTCTGAAGTTCTTACTGAACAAAACAGTTCCTGAATGGCAATTTGAGTGGCATGGGGAAAGGTGGAGCTTACTCTAGCTTATACGGTTGTGTGTCTATACCAAGGATGAAATTTATGTGGTCCTCCAGCTACTATTAACCTGCAGCCCTCAGTAGTCTCCCACCACTGGCTATGCTAAGTAGGGATGCTGGGAACTGAAGTCTAACAACAAGTAGTGGGCTGTACTATTTCCATTATTTCTACCCCTGGTGTATACTGCCAAACATTTAGGTAACTTTTAAAAGTTCAAATAGGCAAGGCAATACATTTTCAGATCAGGGTTAGCCCACAGCATTTTGCTGCCTGAGAAAATGGACAAGATGGCTTCCTCTTCCACTCTATGTGCAGAACCTGAATTCAACACTGACAGTAGGACAGGGTGCTCCACTACCCCTGATGACAGCAAGCTAATTTAAGAATGCAGGCCAGGATATGTGACGCATATGTTTCTGTCCTCCAAAAGAGGGGTTTGGCCAGGAACCTTCAAAAAAATTAGATGAGGGGCTGACATACAGTATCTACCACCAGAGGCAGTTGCCTTGCTGTGCCTAACGGCCCTGCCAGAAGTGAATACTGAAACAATAAAAATCAAAGTATCACCATTATTGGATTAACTGAGATGTGTGAGAGAATAAAGCAGACAGTTTAATCTCCAATGTTGTTAACTGCAACTACCGCTAACTCTTCATGTGCTGTTCTTTCCATCTTTCAGGTCACTGTATCTCAGTGAATCGTATACTCGTATCCTTTCTGACGTCAGATGCCCTTGTATCAAGAGCCTCCACACTGTTGATGTACATTAAAAACCAGGTGGAATGCCCCCTTTTATTTTACTGTATTTAAATTGAGGAGGTAAAATGTTTCAAGCCCACTGTAGTTGCTATGTAGGGTTATCCGTTACCATGGCAACAGCGTATGTCTTAGTACTTATGGCCTGTCCTTTTGCCAGGCAACAAACAGCCTTGTGATGCAAGTGCACCTGTCTCAGCTATGCATTGCTATGGGGACGTTCTAGTTGCTATGGTTACCATCACGCTAATCGCCTAGCAAGGGCAGACATACAGCCGTCTCCCGCAAAAGCCCAGCTGTTCCTCCCAATCTCTGCCTGAAGATTGATTGTCTGGGCCATGTGACGGAACGCCAGGCTCAGCGGAGATGCACGAACAAGTCATTAATGTTACTGGCATGAAAATTACTTTGTATGTTGTTGCTCCTTTAAAAGAACAAGATGACAGAAGTGTTATAATGGGGGTGATGTCGGCTGCACCCCAAACTCCTGATCCAAAAAACAAATCAAAAATGGCTAACCATCCTGCAGCAATGTTTTTTCAGTCAGAGAGAGGGGAGACCTATGTATACATGTATTGTGTACACCAAATTACATTGGATCTCTTATTACTATTTTATATTATTACTATTTATTTATCGAATATTACATTAATTGTCACAGTGACTTGATCCTGAGTTGCCGTTAACAAATCTGGTCTTTCCATGACGGTTACTCTGAAACACAGCAGATTTCATATGCCATAAGCATATCTTGCACACTTTGCCCCTGCCTTAAGTAGCACACATGAACAAAACTGATCCTCTTCAGTTTTATTTTTTCACTGATCCTCTGAAGTCAGCAATCCTGGGTTGCTTTTTTAGAATGTGAACAGGAGAGCACCATGGCAACTGGCATAACCACACACATTCACCTCACAGAGCAGGTAACCACAACACGAGGGGAAAAAAAACCCTCAACAAAGAAAGTCGTATTCACCTGGAAGCAAAAGTTAGTATGAGACTTGATAGCTACACTGACAAAGCAAACCTCCAAACATTGAGCTAGAGGAGAAAATTCAACAGCATGCTTTTGGAAAGATGCAGCTTTATGTGAGCAAAAAGAGGAAATCCTTGATTGTTTTCTTGAATTTTTTTTTTTAAGTCAGCTGCTGCCAGGACTACAGGAAAACAGAGATTTTTGGCAATGACTACAGGAGCACTGCAAACATAGATCAATGATTACAACCAACACATGGGTTCTGACAATAACGGTAAGAAATATTGTGGCTGCAACTAAGGATTTAAACTCTAGTAGTTTGAGAATCTCCCATATTTTTCACAACCATTGTATTCCTCCAGATAGTAAAACAATAAACTGCAATCTACCAATCAATGACTGCACATTTTCCAGACCCTTAAAACTCTAGGGCAGGTAGGTTGTAGAGGTAGTCATAAACAGCTAAGGGGAACTTTATTTAAACCAGCAAGGCACCAACTAGCTGTTAAGTAAGAAAGTATAGGATCATTTATCACAGATTAATTATGCCTTAAATTTAACTAAGCCAAGAACATATCTTGGTACAACAGAGAAATTCCTTTAAAGGAAAAAAAAAAAACTAGAATATACAAGACTGAAATCAGTCCACTCCTGATTTGTATGTCCAGCTAAATACTAAAAACAGATTAAAAATAAAAACAGCTGCTCATATAATAGCACATTCAAGTTTTCTTACCTTTGATATGCCTGAGGAGATGCTGGAGGTGTGCTGAGCACATGTGAATATGGGTGATAGGGAGTCTTTTTCAAAGCCTGGATAAGATTTTGTCTGTATTCTGGGTCTATACACCATAAAGACCCCTTCCCAATACTCTGCAAAGGAGAATTTTAAAAAAAGAGAGGATTTTAAAATGACATGCATTCCCTACATTTCTCAAAAAGAAGAATACTACTCTCTTCTCATGAACAACCAGTGATCTCATTTATTTCTACAAATTTTAGTTAAGGTGCTATTGTATTTCAGTTGTGATATTTAGAAGGGATCAGGGAAGTCTAAGATTGTATAAAAACTGTAGAAATAGCTGTTACTATGTTGAGTTTAGTAGATTTCTGGACGTCTTCTCTCTCTGACACACAGAAACAACAAATAAATGATCGAAATGATTCCTATTACTCTAGCCAAGTTGAAAGCTAAATAAGCCTCTCTGACAGATGCTAAAACTATTCTCTTCTTGCTGTTGTAAACAAAATTAGAGGTAGGTGGTTTTAAACTCCTAGCAACTAATTTTTTAAAAAATAAAGTAGTCCTAATCTTTCAACCAGAAGGCATTAGTACCAGTCTAGCACATAAAATGTCACCAACCAGCTTCTGTTCCTGTCTGATTAATACTATTATCTCCACAAGTAATAATGAAGAAATCTAGTGGAAAGACATACTCTGGCCTACGTTTGTTTTGGAAGAGCCACCATTTTCATCTCTAGATGATTATGAGTGTGATTTGTCTGTAATATTTAAATCTCTGCCAAAAAAAAAAAATCACTGTTTCCTTTTGGTCCCAATGGTTTGAATTTTTCCCTTGTAGATTTATATAAATAGCCATCATGACATACTTCAAGGACCAGATCACTTGCATGATTAACATAGGAACAGAGCTCTCCAAGAGTCATGGTTCTGTGTTTCATCACTTTGAGGGAGGGGTACCCAAAAACAGGAAAAATAATCAAAAATAAAAACTGACCATGACCAAGCCATCACCTCAAGGGCTCTTTCAAACCACAAATTATAGCACTATGACCCCATTTTAACTGCTTTAAAAAGATCCTATGGAATCCTGGAATATCAGTTTAGGGGAAGAATATTTAGAATTTTCAATCAGAGAAATCTACAAACCCCAAGTTTCCACACAATGAAGCCACAGCAGTCAAAATGGAAGCACAGGGCTATAATTGTATGGTGTGAAAAGGCCCCAGGTTCCATAAAAATAGGAATATGCGGCCTATGGATGTCCTGGAGACCCCAGAATGAAGTGGCTGCAGCTTCTCAACTTTCTAGGGCTACCACCCTGCTGCAGACAGCCTGTGCTGACATCCTGATGCACACCAACAATGCAGAGTTACACCACTTTAACTGCCATCACTCCACCTTACAAAATCCTGGGATTTGTGGATTGCTGAGAAATCTAGAATTCTCCACTAAAGAACCAGAATTCTAAATACCTCATGAAACTATCTCTCAGGAATCCAAAGGACAGAACTATGGCAAGGAAAACTGTATTGAAGTGCTATAACTATGTAGAATACATAGAGCTCTGGTCTTGGCAAAGGCATGCTTGGAGTTTAGGGAATATTTTAACAGTTATCACAACTGGCAAGAACAGTCTCAACAACCTCTGAAAAGGAATTATAAGTCTTCATTCCCTCTTCTTTTCCTGGGAGTTGTGTAACTGCTCCAGTTACACATAAGATAACTAAGATGTTATGGCAATGCTACCACCAATAGCTGGACAATTGTTATTGTTGTTGTTGTGTGTCTTCAAGTAATTTCTGACTTATGGTGACTTTCTGGAGGCTGAGAGCATGTGACACACCCAGTGGGTATCTAAAGCCAAGCAGGGAATTGAACCCTGGTGTCCAGAGTTCTAGTCCAATGCTGAAACCACTATACCAGAACTTTCCAAACTTTTCATGTTGGTGACACACTTTTTTGACATGCATCATTTTGCGACACAGTAATTCAGTTTTACTAGCAAACTGGAGGTACCCTGAGGTGTATCTAGAGTGGGGAAAGGCACCTTCCCTGATCCTGGCCCGCTGCCATCACCCTCACCAGGAAAGGCCCCAACAACAGCAATGGTAGAGGGGAAAGGCAGCCCCTTCCCACCCAGTCCTTGCCTGCTGCCATCACTCTTGTGGGGAAAGGCCCCAGCGAGACCGACGGCACGGGGAAAGGCAGCCCCTTCCCACCCGGTCCTTGCCTGCCGCCATCACTCTTGCCAGGAAAAGGCCTCAGCGAGAGCAACAGCAGTGGGCCAGGCTTGGGTCGGGGGGGGTCTTTCTCAGCTGGGGAGGTGACACACCAACACACTACAGGCAACACACTAAATGTGTCACAACACACTCTTTGGAAAGCCCGGCACTAAACCGTGTTGGCAAAGCTGCACAATGCATTCTCCTAATCCTAGGCATATTCCTTACCTTCCACAGGACCATTGCTTCATATGGCATGAAAGTGAGGAAAGAGTCCGAGAAATCAGCTGTTCCTCATCATTCAAAGGAGGAAAAGGTAAGACATCCTTAATAGCATATGAACAAGGAGAATTCTAGGAGGTTTGCACTCAAAGGAGCCAGGGGAATCAAAATGATAGCCATTAGTCATTTTTTTTAAAAAAAAATCTGTCAGAGCTTGTTTAAAATGAACTATAACGTATTTAATGTTGAAAAGACGTGAGACTTCCAAGAAATTGTTCAAGAAAGCTCAATAAGGGGTCTCTTCTAATGGCATGAAAAGTCCTTGTTTAAATGGAAGTTAACCAGACTAAGAAACATTTTATAGCCTTTTTGTTGCCTAGTAGCCAACATGATGGGGTGGAGTGTATTCTAATAACTTGCAGCAATTTTTTTGTAGGAGAAGTATAGGAGAAGTGTGCACAATAGGCATAGGAAACCGATTACATGGAGATCTTCCATTTAAAAAGGAAGTTTCCCTGATTTCCCAGTCCCTTTCAATTAGGGTGGTCAGAAGACCAAGAACAAAGTTACAGGCTGAAAAATACTTACTGCTGTAATGTAATTATTTCAGTTGTGAAATATTTGCGGATTTAAAAAAAAAATGAAAAGGAAAGGTGTGAAGTGCATTTTGTGTGGTTTTCAAGAAGACGAAAAAGCCCTTCACTTTTCCAAATCAGTGGAATTCAGACCAATCACTTAGTGATTAATTTCCATCTTCTGACATTTGGCATGCTACTCCACCAACTCTCCAAAGCCAGAAGTCAATAGTGTCTCTAATCAAAAGCCAGGAAGAAAAAAACTGTTTGATTACATTTGTCTCCATGGCAACAAGAAGTGACTTTGGAGTGGATTAACACTTCCCTGATCGTCTCTGCAACAGAATGTTTCAAACTCGTTAAATGCTCCTCTTTTCAACAACTGGACAGGTTAGCTACCCATATTCTATAACTAGATCTCAGTAATTAACAAAAGAAAATATACTTTAATAAATTTCCCTTCTACTACTGCTGCAAGCTAACCAATAGCCAACCAAAACTGTCACAAGCCCATATAGCCTACATTTTATTTACTAGCTCAGAGCACAAGTAAAGAGCCTTAGACAACCAGGAATTGAATACCTGCTCAGCTATGGAAACCCAGTGGGTGAGCCTGGGCAAGTCACACTCTCACAGCCTCAGAGGCAGCCCCCCTTGAAATCATGCTAAGGAAACACTGTGATAGATTCGCCTTAGGGTGCTGCAAGTCAGAAACTATTTGAAGGCACAAAAGAGTAACAACTGTAGCACAGATAAAAATCAACAACTCTTTTAAAAAAGTCCAATTTTTACATTTAAAATTTGATGTGTCCTAAAAATATAGGATGAAATAATGAAGCCCTCTCTTGATTCTCATGTAAAAACAACGGTTTAAACTAAATCTCATTGCTAATATGCTAACGATACTTACACTCTCATCAAAATGAATTAACGGCATTGTCGCATTCACACACAGTTTCCTCTAGTCAAACAAGAAAAAAATAAGAAAACTCATATCCTTGTTTCAAATATAAATGATAGCATCAGTGTGGAAAATTAGGTATAGCTTTACAGATTTCAAGGACAATGTAAATTTAACTGTTGAGATGATAACATTTTAAATGAAAGTTTTTGTTGTTGTTTTTTTTAAAGCAAGCAGTATAGTGTCTTAGCTCTGGACTTTGGGTACCTGGTTCAAAACCTATCACTACTTGTATCCATTGGGCTCCAAGTGCCTTCTATGTCAGCTGTCCATTTGTCCCCTGGGGGACTATCCCAGGTAGAACAGTCACCTGAAGCATCTAGACCACCAAGAATTAACAAGCTGATGCTGTTTCAAGGACCGCCCGCCATCAGCCAACAGTGCCACAATTGCAAATGTAAATATCATTTATATGGAGCATTTAAAATGTGTTTTAACAAACTATGACCTACATACACTTGTTAGTTCCAACTAGACTAGACCCACTGGACAAATGGAACTTATCTGTATGATAACTTTCCAAGTTTCCAAGACTGGGACTATGCTAGTCAGGACTGATCATCTTATATTTGCCCAAGTACTGTTATGACTGTGTATGTGATCTGCTTTTTATCATTTTGTATTGACACAGTACCCATAGCTTGACACAGGTAAAGAGTATAAAGAAGATTACCTTTAAAAATTATGGCTTTTAGATCATGTAAATTAACATATTTTGGTTATCAGATCTGCACTATTGTTCAAAAATATGTGCAGGAGGATTAGGGGAAAAATCATTTACACCTAAATCAGAAGTTTCTTTTGGTGATGATTTAAACCCATGATTTAAATTCTTGATTTAAATCACTCCAGAGAGCCTGCCAGGGAGCAATTCCCTGCTCATCTTAATCAAGTGGCTATTTAAATGCTTATACACAAGAAACTGCCTCAGATCAGCTCAGACCATTGGTCTTCCTAGTTAAATACTACAGGAATGGGAAAAACACATAGCCCTCCAGACGTTGCCAGATTGCAACTGATATCAGCCTTAACCAGCACAACCAACAGTGCAGGATGATCCTGATAGCTGGAGGTCTCCCATTCCTGGTTTACTCAGATCTCTAAATCTTAGATAGGTATAAGCATTTCCCAGCACAATATGTCTAAGACTGAACCTGGGACCTTTACATTCCAAGTATAAGCTCAACCCCTGAGCTATGCCATCCTCTACATTGATCTTCTGCTTGGTTCCAGAAATTGTCTCCAATTTTTTCATGCTTCTGTCTCTACTTCTATTCATTTCGAACTGAAAACTTTTGTAGTATGGTGGCTGAAATGCCTCAGAATGTTTGTCCATATTTCTCAGTGTCCCAGAGCTGTAGTGAAGATATTTTGACGGATGGGATTATCACGTCAACTGTTTGAGCTGCTCAGAAGAGGGGAGGAGGTATAAAGGTAGCAAGCAACATAAACTTATTGTGGAAAAGTTCCACTATTTGTTCATAGATATCCACAATTCTGAGAACAGTATTAAATCTCGTTATGTGCAATTTTTGTTACTTGCCCCCACAAAACAAAACATTATAGACAGTGGATGTTTTTTTAAAAAGATCACACACTAATCTGAACAATGATGATCTTATAACCTTTGAGGTGCAAAACGGGAAGGCTAATTTACTCAGTTGAAATGGAAATTTGATGTCCATTAAACATAAAACTAGCTTATCCAAGGTTGTCCTGGCCTTCATGGACACACTAGGCCCATAGCTACGGTTCTTTAGAGGTAACCAACCTCTGTATATAGCTCTCAGTTCCATTAAGGCCTATTAGCTGCTGGAAACAAGAGGACAAAAAGAGAACTCAGTGCAAGCCTACCCAACAAACAACACATTTATCTGTGACCCATGAAAGGCTTTACAAATAGAGCTCCAGAACTTAGGGGGGAAAACTTCCAGGACTACAAATCTGAGAACTCCCCTTGCCAGCATTTCTGGCTGTGGGATTTGGCAAATATAGTCTTACAAGCAACTTTTTAACACTCTGCAGAGTTCTCGGTGAAAGGGTGGCCTTTTCTTTCAGCCTGCACAGAACCATTTTGCACATACATCCAGAAAATTGACCTGAGCACAGAATATTCTTAAAACCAAGAGAAACACTAAATCCTTTACTATACAAGAAAGGATGCAACAGTAATATGACTCCTAAATCAAACCTCTGTATGTGGGCAGTGATTTTTTGGGGGTGCATAATCAAGTGGCTGGCACAGAGTTCGGCATCTTAGAAGATTAAGCTTTTTAAAAAGCAAGTTTCTCAACCCTTAGATCTTCAGAGATATGCTACAATTGCTCTGTCATTTTCCTGATGAAATCTTTCGAAACCACCATGGTAAAAAAAAAGTGCAATTACCAAAACCTAAATTCTGGAAAATAAGAGAAGTTTATATCCAATTTACGTAATTTATATGGGTCATATTTTTCTTGGAACACAGTTCCAATTGCCTAAATGGGAGTAGAATTTTAATTTCTATTAATTATGATGTATACGCAGCCCTAGCATAGAATTTATATAGTTTTAACTGTCCATTTTTGTATTTTCACTGGTTATCATAGAAGAGGACAATTAATTTATAAATTGCATTTATTATTAAATCATATTCCTCCAAGTAATTTGAAGTGGCATACATACTTCCTCCCTTGTCCTTATATTAATGCTGTGAGGCATTTTATACAGAGAGATACTGATTAGTCTAAAGTGGGTCCAAACCACAGGAAGACAAAAGAAGGACATATCTGAAATATACTGTACCTTATCAGTGGAATCTACTATCAAATAAATATGTTTAGCATCATGATGACGGGCCACTCTTCAAGATACAAATCCCAGCACTAGGTTCCAGGGGAAATTGTAGATGTCCGTGGACAACATTTCTTATGTGCCCCTCATTAGTGCCAGAGAAAGTGCCTACTGTGAAACTGTGCTGCCTCAAGAAATATGATGTATTTCATATATATATCAGGGTCATGTACCATTTCCTCTGGCTTTTTTCACAGGTCTGTCAAGTTCTCCTGTTAGTTTAGATCTCTACATGATCCCCTTGCTTACTGAAATTTAGAGCTGGCAAGTTTTAACAGCTTGGCATCTTACATATATTTCTCTTGCCAGTTTGCATATGCTTGGGGAAATAATATTACAAATGCGAAATACCCAGATGGTGCTTTTGGGGGGGGGGGATGTCTATCTGCAACAATACATATCTCTCTTGCACTCTCTCTTGAGCATTCTCCCCCTCCATCTTTGTCTCTACCCGTTCTAAATCAAAAAAGATGTCCTATTTGATGTCATCATTTAGCTAGATTTTCATTTGTAGGTCTCAAAACCTGCTTCACACATAGAATTTTAAGAACAAATGCAAGTTACCAACTTCTGTTGTGTATGTCACAGAACTACACACCAGGAAGCAAAAGCCAAAATGTAGCTTTACAATGAGAACATACATAGACAAACACACAGAGGGAGGTAACACAATTGTTTCTAAATGCTGCCATTTCAGCAAGTAGATAATGCAGATTTGTAACATTTAAATCAACTGTCTTCAGACTTTCCAGACTGGAATTGACTTTTAACCCCAAACCTTTTACAGAAGTTACTTTTTTCCTTTCTTCTTTTTTACATTATATTTTATTTACAGTCAGCCCCCCACATTTGCAGATTTGACTTTCACGGATTTGATTATTTGCGAGTTTTTCCAACCTCTGCCTCAGGTACTTCTTCTTCTGGGGGAACCTTCTCTCTCAGTGGCTCAATCAGGCCATGCAACCCTTTAAAAACCCATCTCTGGTCCTCTTCTATCTCCACCTGAACAGCTAAGGATGGGCCACAGTCCAACTTCTCAGCACAACAAACCCTCACCCAATGCCCCACACGCACCCAAGGAAGGAGATGGGCAAGACACAGGAAGTATGTGGCCACCATACTGACCCATTCCCATTCCCTCTTCTTCCCCTAAACTTGTTTGGACCCTGAATGTCCACTCTCCCCACTATGTCTGCCACCTTCCCACAGACACACACACACATTTTAATATTTGCGATTTTTCCACCTTTGTGAGGATCTTGAGCCGTAACCCTAGCGAATATAGAGGGCCAACTGTATTCCTCTATATTTATGCCCCCATTGGTCTTGAGAGACAAGATACAATAATACTATTCATTTTATTATATGTTTTATTATAGTTATTTATACCCTGTCATAGTGTGGGAAACTGTGAGAGTTCTTGTTGTGCGCCTTCAAGTTGCTTCTGACCTATGCCAACCCTAAGGAAAACCTATCATGGGGTTTTCTGGGACTGAGAGGGTGTGACATGCCCAAGGTTACCCAGTGGGTTTCCATAGCAATATGGGGAAACAAGTTCCAGTTTCCAAGGTCATAGTCCAACACTCAAAGCACTATACCATGCTGAAGCTACAACTCCTCAAATTCTCACCGAAGACCACTGCTGTTGGGAGATTCTGGAAATTAAAGGTCCAAAGGTAGTATTTCTAAGCTCTAACTTCACCTTTCAGGATATCAGTCTTTCCAAGAGGCCCTTTACAATTAAGCATCAACAATAATTAATAGCATCACAACTTTCAAAAGAAAGAAAGAAAGAAAGAAAGAAAGAAAGAAAGAACGAACGAACGAACGAACGAACGAACGAACGAACGAACCTAACTTTCACTATCTTCCCAACAGGACAGACAGGGCAATCTAGTTTGTAAAAAAAAAAAAAAGGGGCAACAAGAACACAGCCAAACAAATAGAGAAACCAACACAAGCAAATCAACTAAAGAACAAACCTTGAGCAATACAGGACTCATCTATACTCCTCTCTTTGTTACAATCTCTTGCTGTCTACATTTTCCATTCCCTCGTTCTCATTCACACCCCCATCTTCCTACTTTACTTTCTTTTTCCCAATTTCTTTCAAAAAATGGAGAATGAACACTAGGAATGAGCCCATCATAAGAGAGAGCCACTGTGGTATAATGGTTAGAGGCCTGGTGAGAACTTTGAAGCCTCCACTGAGTCATGAAACTCATTAGGTGACCTTGGGCCAGTCATTTGCTCTCAGCCTGATTTCATAGACTCATAGAGCAGAATAGCACCCCATGGGCCATTAAATCCAATCCCATCCCCCTTTCAATACAGGAACCCTAACTAGACCATCCTCAGTAGGTAGTTGTCCAGTCCCTTTTTTGAAAATGTCCAGAGCAAAAAGATCCCATCACCTTTTTAGGTAATTTGTCGCACTGCCAAACTGTTCTTACCAAGTTCCTTCTAATATTCTATCAAAATCCATCATCCTGTAACTTAAAACCATTAGATCTGGTCCTCTCCCCTGGAGCAGCAGAAAACAAGTCTCCTTCCTCCCTGTGATAGTCTTTTAGATATCTGAAGTATGCAACCATGTCACTTTCCTGTTACATTTTTTCCATACTTCGTATCATCCTTGTTGCCTTTCTCTGAACTCACTGCAACTTATCTATGTCCCTCTTAAAATGAGGCACCGACAATACTCCAGATGAGGCTTGACTAGTATAGAATAATAGTGGGACTATTATTTCCTTTGACTTGGAAGCTACCATTTTATTAATGCAGGCTAAAATACTATTTGCCTTCTTTGCTGTAGCATTACACTGCTGGCTCACGTTCAACCTATGATCAACAATAATCCCAAGGTCTGTTTCATGTGTACTGCTGTTAAGACAAGGATCCCCCATCCTACACCTGTGCATTTGGTTTTGGTAGAATTTTGCATTTTTCTCTGTTTAATTTCATTAGTTTCAGCCCAATTCTATAGTTTATCAAGGTCTTTTTGAATTCTGTTTATATCTTCCAATGTGTTAGCTACCCCTCTCAATTTTGCATCATCCACAAACTCGATAAGGATTCTTTCTATTCCATCTCTAAGTCAATGATAAAAATGCTGAAGAGTGATGGCTCCAGGACAGAACCCTGCAGGACTCTACTCAAGCCTTCCCTCCAGTTTGACGTGCAACCACTGATAACGACTTATTGGACATGGTTTTCCAACCAATTATGAGTCTATCTGATGGTGCTTCCATTTATCCCACATTTAACCAGTTTGGTAATCAAAATATCATGAGAGACTTTATCAAATGCTTTACCGAAATCTAGATAAAAGATGTCTACAGTATTCCCAACATCTACCGAACTAGTGACCTGATCAAAACAAGATACCTTGTTCTTGTGTGGATAAATAGGTCAGGAGGGTGAGTTATATATGCTGCCTTGAGCTCACTGGAGGAAAGGATAAATATGAGTGTAAATTATCAGTAACAATCATCATCTCTAGTATAGTCTACTCCATATCAGCCCATGATATAGTTTTGGATTCTGAACCAGCTTAAAACCAATAATTAAACCTATGGCACTGCAACATACAAAGCAAACCTTAGAGAAGAGCAAACCTCTTCACTCTCACTGTGACAGGTTAAAATCTTCATCCTCCTCAGAAACATGCACAATGGCATTGCAACAATGGAGTCACGCTACACTCATGTGGACAATCATACAGAACATTTAATTCGTAGAAGATTTCCACCTGTTCCAGAATCTGTTTAAAATACCAGATCCCATTCCTGAAAATACATGAATTAAAGCGCTTGGACTTGTACAGACAGCCCTTTTTCCACTACCTTCCCCAAACACTTAAAAGTATGGAGGAAAGTCTTTTGAAGCAGGTGGTAGAGGATTTCAACAGTGGTGAGCCCCAGGAGCAATTTTTAGAAGTCAGAATTAGATTAAATGTAGCAACAACTGTGCGAATGCAGTGAACAACCACTTTTGACTTTTGAATGCAATGAATGACCACAGAACCAGGAAACCAGCATTCCATAGCTCCGACAAAATTCTCTTCTTGTAAGTTGTTGCTTTCACTGACAAGAAAAAGACCCTCTGGTGTTAAAAGTCTTCCTCTCCACATTCTCAATTCTGTTTGGATTGTTCAGTGGCAAAAAAAAAAAGTGCATATTAATTGTACTAGCAGAATTAACATTCATGTTTAGTCTGGCCCTTGATCATTTCCAGTGGACACTGAGGGCAATGTGAATGAAGCCATTACTCCTCACTCTCTCAGCATTAATTCACCATTCATGAACATGGAGTTCCTAGTTGTAATTGCAGTAAGTTTTTACTTCAAAATTTGGGGAAGTTAGCTTTTTGACTGCAGTTCCCAGAACCCACTGGCCAATTCTGGCAGTTGTATTTCCCAAAAAATAACACTTCCAAGCTCTGTCTCTGTTGTTTTTTACCCTCTTTTCCAATACAATTCCAAATGCTGAGCTTACGTATCCCACATATTTTAACCCCAGATGATTCAGTGTGCACACATTTCTTTCAACCAAGAAATACATACTATCCAAGGGGATAGTATATATTTATTATGCAAATATAACTGGACCTGAAGTGTTGCAAGCATAAACGGATTATCCCAATCGAAAGAGATTGGTATTTGTTATATTTATAGCCCCCACTTCCTCCAAAGAGATCAAAGGAGCATACACTTGTTTCCTCTCATTTTTATCCTCACGAACAACCTGGCAGTGTAGAGTGAAAAGAAGAGTGACTGACCCAGGTCACCCAGCAGATTCACGACTGAGTGAGGACTTGAACCTGAATCTTCCTAATCCTACTTTTACTAACTAGTACACTACACTGCCTCACAGAACTGTGCTATATATTGGCCAGAGGAATAAAAATAATTTTAAACAACTCCAGTACTAGTATGCTGTATCAGAAGATCAGCTACCTAAACTGACTGCATACTCTCTTCCCCATCTCTAGTGCTCCATGTCATACCACTCTTCAAGGAGCAGTTTTTGTTTCATTAAACTTCTGATTCTCCCTATGTTTTAGATATCACCTCATATAAGCCATTCAGATAAATGAAACCATACTGTGTCTTGTGATTTACATTTTGGAAACTGAACGTCCAAAATGTTCAAGTTGGATGCCTGCAAAACTGAAATACACATTTAATCATCAAAACAGAGGAGCCAGATGGATTATTCAGAGACGCTAACCACTTCAGTCTCCCATTGACTTCAGGCATTCAGCTGTGAAAATTTTGGCCATGCATCTGGTGATGGGAGCACTTTAAAGGGTTGCCATGAGAACATGAACCTATCAGCAAAAGCTTGTTCACCCTTCTGAGATTTTAAAAGAGTGGCAGTTTGTGTCTCCTTATTGTTCTGTTTGTATTGACTCAATCACAGCTGCTATAAAACTAACCTTAATGGTCCACCAAGCCCAAAAGACATTGAGATTGGGGTTGGGAGACATTAACAGGCCAAAAGTCAACAGTGGATTATGCCTGTATGTATTATTTCACCCTTTGCCTTTCCATCTGTGTTGTTCATTTGAATTACGGGGGGGCTTTCCAACTAAAGCTGTATTTCCAAAATCTGTGAAGGCTTTTCCAATAATGCAGAGATAAATGCAACTCTAGGGATGTTTTGCTGCTACCTTTACAAAAATGTGCATTTCATATCACCTTAGCCTTTCTGGGCATTGCAGCTTGGAGGAAACTGCAGCTCTTGAATGCTTAAAGAAATGTTGCCTTAAGCTTTTTCAGTGCACCTGAGGCATGCAATAATCTCTCAGAAATGCACTTTGGGGAAGGAATGCTGGCTTAAATAATGCATCTGCTTTTCACTAAAGGAAAGGATGTGAAAAATATATATATTAATGGGTTTAAAAGATGTAAGCTTCTTCCACTAGCATGTGCTTTGAAACGTGGGGAAAGACTAGTGCTCTTGGAAACAAGCAATTCCATAGAGCAGAAATTCAACAAATCAAGCCTACTGTGACCATTTATGTCTTGTTGAATCAGCAACGTAGTGGCCCAGGGGTTGCCAAGGGCAGAGAAGCTTTGCCACATACAAAAGGGAACTTGTGCAGAGATGAACTCTCCTCTAAAAAGCTAGTTCTGTCCTACTGATTCTCAAAAAGAGAAAGAAAGAGAGCAAATCATGCTTTCCTTCCAGCCATCTCTTCCTCACTCGAGCTCCATCAACTGAGCAAGAAAAAGTATCTGAAAATTTTCTAATGTGAACAAATACAACTACAGAGGAATTCTTAAAGAAAAACAAATGTAATTCCCATCCATTACTGCAACACCACTTCAAATCCACAGTAATCTCCGACAAAAACTAGAAACAACTGTTCAGGGTCAATAGATTCTCTATACTCCTCTCCTTGTGAGCATCCCTAACAGAGGAAGGGGACTTTCTATATGCTCCATCATATCATTAGAGCAGAAACATTTTAGAAAATGTTACATAACTAGTGAATATGAACATCTTAGTGATTTTCAGTCTAAATCCACAATCATTCTTACATCAGGATAACAGGTGTTATAACTCAGGCAGAAGAACAAACAACATCTTTTTAGGAGACTTTAGAACTATTTGTTAACAAATCTATGACTGACCTACCTCATTTATCCTGTCCCCGAAAAACTCCTGCATGATGGTCACACATCCCCCAGGCAACTTGAGACTAGGGACAGCAAGTTGCAAGGTACTTATTTGGCTTACCTTTTTTTGTCTTCCCCAAACAAATACACAACGCAGAAGACACTTATTCATTTTTCAATTTTTCTCATTTTTGCAATGCATTTCTTCAATCAGGTTTTTGTTTGTTTGTCTGTTATATTGATATTCCATCAATCCTCCAACAAGCACATTACAGCATATGGGGCTTTTCCCCTCCGTGCTATACCCTCACAACAATTCTATGAGTAGTTTAGGCTGAGAGAGTGTGCTCGGTTTAAAGTCACCCAGTGAGCTTTGTAAGACAGTGAGATCTTAATCTCAGTTACCCAGATCCCAGTCCAGCATTCTGACTCCTACAAGGTTAGTAAAATGGTTCTATTAAGCTGCTATTAAGGAGTAGGAAAACTGATCAGAATTTTAATGTGGATTTTAAAAAAAACACAGAATCATAATGAAAAAGAAATGATGTAGAACAAACGTGTGCTTTAAAAAAGTAGTAGTTTTAGAAAGCAAAAGAAATTATCCATCCTGACATGTGAGAAACCTAGTCTAAAAAGAGTTGCTTCATGTTTTTTAATGTATTCAGCACAACTTAACTTGGCTTTGAATAGGCAAGCAGAAAAATGGCAGCAAATACACAAGAGCACACAGTCAGACCTAAGAAACTCAGAACCATATATAAGCCACTCAAAGCAAGATTAGACTAAATTACACTGTGCACACACTGGGGCTTCCACCTTGCAAATCTAGTAAACTATTACAAGGCTTTTCCCTTATCAACAGGAGAAACAGGATCTCCATTTTTAATTTATATATTTGTTGTGTTACAGTCGTAGGCGACTCACACTGATTTCTTTAGAATTTCAGCTGTTTCATCACAAGTTAATTGCAGGCAGCTGTTGTTTGTTTTAAAAGAATGAAAGAAAAACATAAATATCTTCATAAATATTAGTATATAATTATACTAATATAGTTTCTTTTAAAAATGACTATGCTTGCTTGGCATAAACTGGAGCAGAACAACTGCAACTGGATTTACAAGTGTCACTATTTTAATTCCTCCATAATGCAATAAAGTTTTGCTTTGAGGTTCTGAAAACCAAACCTTTGGAAACATTACTTTTTTGGACTACAACTCCCCAAAACCACAAGTCAACATGGCCAGTGACCATGCTGGTTGAGGAATTCTGAGAGCTATAGCCCCAAAAAGCAACTCTCCAAAGCTCTGGTGAACCCAATGGTCTCATGGATTCAACTAGATCTCCTGTTAGTGCCATTCACAGGCTGCTCAACACTGTTGGATGTTAGGTAGACATACAATAACCCTGCTAGAAGAAGGGCTTATAAGCTCCCAGCAGGGAGCGCAGACAGTCCCTTGGACAGTAAACTTTTAATACAGAGCTGGGGGAAAAAAATGTTGTTGTGTGCCTTCAAGTCATTCTCAATCTACGGTGACCCTAACGCAAATCTATCAGGTGGTCTTCTTGGCAAGATTTGTTCAGAACAGGTTAGCCTTTGCCTTCCTCTTAGGTTGAGTGTGACTTGGCCAAGGTCCCCCAGTGGATTTCCATCGCTAATCAGGGATTTGAACCATGGTCTCTAGAGTTGTAGTCAAATCCACAAACCACTACACCATGCTGGCTGTTGGGTAAAAATTAAGGGAAGATAAATTCCAGAGCCTATCAAAACAAGTAAAACAAGATATCAATGAGGCCCACCTGTGGACCTGACTGAAGTAGATATAGGAGAAATTCTATGCTCTCAGATAAGGTCCATGCTATAGCATCAGCCTTTCAGATAACCCAAGCAATATACAGGTTGCTTAAAACCACAGCACTGCTGGGAGCTTTAGATGGCAATCTTAATGAGTAGGTCAAATGAGAAAGAGAATTTGGTTCAGTGCAAATGCAAAAACTTAAAAGTGAGAAAAGAAGAGCTTTCAACCTGCCTCCCAAATGAGTCCATTACTAATGCACTGATTTCCTCAGATTATGCAGTTTTTTCACTTATCTTTTTACATTCTTGGACATCACTGAGTTTTGAAATTAGGCATTTTCTCCATCTCCATGTTAAACTGTTTTATTTTTATTATGTAGCGCTGTGCAGAATTTGTACTACACAACATGAAATGAACCCAAAACACAGTCATGGGTAGGCAACTGCTGGCAGTGGGGGCCAATTCAATCCCCTCCCCATGTTTTCAGCAACCCAGGAATGACTGGAAATACACTTCTGTTTTACAATTATTTGGGAGATGTGTGTTGCAGTAATTAATCCAAATAGTTTTGGTGGATTTTAGCTGTAATTTTAAAAATTGGGTGAGTTTAGGAACTTTTGAGGGGGGATTAGAGCAGTCAGCTTGCAGGCTACAGGTTTCCTCTCCCCTACTCTAAGCAGTCACTCTGACCAAGAACTGGGAGGAAAAATGTTTTCCCTACAATACATTGGAAAGAAAGACAATTTTTCTTCAACCAAGACACCTCTCAATGGGAAACATCAAGCCTAGACAATACAGTACTTGTACAAGAGGAGAGTCATATCCCTTCTTCCCACTACAGACCTCCACGTGCTCCGAAAAGCTTCTCACATGTCATCAATGTACCACCAGGAGGGGGCTGGGATGTGGAGTGAAAGGTGGCTCTTTGTGTGTGTGCACGCGTGCACGTGCATACACATATATACAAGTGATATATGGTATGTGCCGGGGAAGGGTTCTCCTGTACAACCACCTCATGGGATATAACCCAGAAAATCTGCATTACTACAGATTCTGATATCTCTGGATTTTTAAAAGTAATTTTTCTTAATGTAGCATGAGACATTGCAATTCTTTACTTTAAAGAAAAGAAAAGCCAGGGCTGTAACACACAAAAACAGTTGTGTAGATGGGCCACTTATACGGTCTCATTTGTCTTCCAAAGCACACCTGGCACAAACTCTCATCAGCAACAGGCAGCAAATTTTCACAATGTGTGGAGAAAACACTAGGCAGAAGCAAAATATCAAAATGCCCCAAACATCAAGATGCTGAGTCTTGTCAACACAGAATTTCTCACTCTTCTACATGCCAACACCAAGAAAAAGCTCCTTCCAATCCTGTAGGAATATATCATAGATCATGAGCTGACAGCAGAAGAAATCTGTGAGAAAACAGTAATCAGTTTGATTGAGCTCCTTCACCCTTGTACCACTGCTGGTGCTCCCAAGTAATTAGGCTCTTCTGGGATGCTCTTCTTCCACATAACGGTTTTCCTTCTTCCCACCTGGCCATTCAGCCACATATGGAATAACGTTATGGGTATCAAGATGCCACATAAATCTCACAAAAATAAGAGGATACCAAATAGAACATAAGCCTACTATATATCTCTCTCCTCTTGATTCAATCTAGTTAGGGTAGAATTAAGTTTCAAAAATTTGGATACTGGTACCCAGCAAGTAAAAGCATTTTGAAATGCGAAACATCTAAATGACTGTGACCTAGTTCACACGCTATTTTTGGGTCTAGACCGGGAACGCTATCTTGGACATACTTGCATGTTTTTATTCCCCGCAGATTTCAGGACAGCATTTTAAAAGATAGAGTATTTCAGAACTTAGAGCAAGTTCCATACTGTCATACGCAGCCTGTGTCATGTTGCAGTTAAAGTGTGTTATATAGGCTACATAAGCCTGGGGACACCCAGGGTTCATACCCCCACTCAGCCAAGGAGCTTACTTGGTGGCTTTCAGTCAGCTACTCTCTTGTTACCTGAATACTGTAGGACAGTGGTAACAATAAGACTGGAGGAGATGAGAGAACAACTGCCTTGGTTGATTTGGAAGATATGTGGAATATAAATACATTCCTTTTTAAACTCTTTGATATTTTTTTGGGGGGGCAGGATGCAATAGGTTCCCCCTATGATAAAGCTTAAAAATTAAGAACTCAGCTACAGCTTGAAGAAAGAAAGCTTAACCATTAGTAGCTTGAGGCAAAATTCTGTGGCAGCCAGAAGCAATGTTTCTTAACAGGTCGGTTAACAGTAGGCCTGCCTTGTTGAAAAAAAAATACATATTTTTTTACCTCCCAGCTTTAGACTTCAGACAGAAATCCAGCACCTAGTGCTTTTGTCCCAGGTGAACAAATTGAGCACTCATCAGCAGCCATACCACACTCTACGCGCTAGCACAGACGAAGGCAAAAGGAAGATCAGTAACTACTGATGAACTCCTGGTGATCTGTTAAAGATAGGCAAAGATTTCTGACTTCTAAATAATGAACAATATCTCCCAAATCCTTCTTAAATTGTGCTCCTAAAAATCAAGAAAGCTCGAAGAAGGGAAAAGAGAAGCAGGTGTAGGGGACAGAAGCGAAGGCAAGGGCAGTGATTGTACTTAGAGGTACTATATTCCACAGTACTATGCCTGCCTTCCCCAGCTACTATTTTATCTCTGAACCTAGCTGAAGGACCACTGGGTTCTAGTTTTTTCGAAGAAAGAAGATACACAATCCTAGAGTCTGTCCATCCCAGCTCTTGTATAAGGGACTGCGGCAGTGACAGAGATCCTCCAAGCCATAGAAGTGTCAGCTTTCCTCATCCCAGAAGAATGAGTACACAGTGCTGGCTAGGGCACTGGAAAGGAGTGGGGGGCCATTTTAGGGACCTAAGATTCTCCACTGCTACCACAAACTCAGTCACTTCTAGGAAGTAATTGTTCATTAAGGCTGAGAAAGAACAGGGAGTACAAACATTACCATTTCTACTAATCCACCACAGGGAAGGATCTGACAGATCAAATATGCAAGATTATATATTCTTGGTAGACTGACAACCATCGACCAAATGTAGGGTATCTATCTATCCCACTAGTGGTATAGATAGATGTTCAGCCCTGGGATTTCCAGTTCAGATGATCAGCAACAAGTGATGGGAAAGGCCTTACTTTGCTCAAACCCCGGAGAACCACTGTTGCCACTCAAAGCAGTCAATACTAGTCTAGAACAATATGCTGGCCCTCTGGATGTTATTGGACTGCACCTTCCTGCATTCCTCACCATTAGCAAGGCTAGTTAGGGCTGCTGGAAGTTGCGGTTTAACACTACCTGGAGGGCTACACAATTCCCAACAATGACCAAGATAGTCAACCTTCTTGGTATAAGGCAGTTTACTATATCATTCCAAATAAAGTTGAAGTAGAAAACGACACAACCAGCTACAGGCCTCTTACTCCTCTGGTTACCACTTGTCACCCTCTTGCCCAAGCACCATTCTCTCAGAAGTACACAATCCACCAGATTTACCCATTCTAAATCTACACAAACAGATGCAGTTGTAGTTGCCTGGCCCATATCAGTATCTTCAAGAGAAGAGGCAAAACACTGAGAAACATGCAATCACAGAGCAGTTTGGCATACATGCATTCTAGGTGTTTACAACCTGCATCACCACCAACAGCAGTTTACAAGCATATGTGAGACAAACACCATTTGTCTAGAACTGCACTTGCTCCTTCATTCATTGACTCCTCCTTCATTGGAGAGCTGGGCCAAGGCTAACAAAATGAAATTCAACAGAGAGAAGTGTAAGGTCCTACACTTAGGTAGAAAAAATGGAATACAGAAATATAGGATGGGGGACACGTGGCTGGATGGCAGTACGTGTGAAAGGGATCTAGGAGTCTTAATAGACCACAAACTGAACATGAGTCAGCAGTGTGATGCGGCAGCCAAGAAAGCCAATGCAATTCTCGGCTGCATCAATAGAAGTATGGTTTCTAGATCGAGGGAGGTACTGGTACCACTCTACTCTGCTTTGGTTAGACCTCATCTTGAATACTGTGTCCAGTTCTGGGCACCCCAATTCAAGAAGGACATGGTCAAGCTGGAGCAGGTCCAGAGGAGGGTGACCAAAATGGTGAGGGGCCTGGAAGCCATGCCCTATTAGGATAGACTCAGAGAGCTGGGTATGTTCAGTCTGCAGAAGAGAAGGTTAGGAGGGGACATGATAGCCATGTTTAAATATTTGAAGGGATGCCATGTAGAGGAGGGAGAGGGCTTGTTTTCTGCCGCTCCAGAGACCAGGACAAGGAGCAATGGATTCAAGCTGCAGGAAAGGAGATTCCACCTGAACCTCAGGAAGAACTTCCTGACAGTCAGGGTTGTCCGGCAGTGGAATATGCTGCCTCGGAGTGTAGTGGAGTCTCCTTCTTTGGAGGTTTTTAAGCAGAGGCTGGATGGCCATCTGTCGGGAGTGCTTTGAGGGTATGCCTGCATGGTAGGGGGTTGGACTGGATGGCCCGTGTGGTCTCTTCCAACTCTACATTTCTATGATTCTATGATTCATTCAAGTGTTTGACACAGGTCTATCAAGAACTAGGCCCCAGGTAATCAAGGCAGAACCACAACTGGAACACGAGTACAGAAAGGAGACAGACAGACATTAAGAACCAGTGAAGGATCACAATGTCACAAACAGACTGGAACAGAGAACAAGTTAGGGTAAAACTACATTATGCATCATGCAGCTGACCCTCTTGGTGTTTTGCTTTTTGCTCAAAGGTGGGCATGGAAACTATTATCCAACCTGAAATATCTGCACACTGGGAATGAAGTTTTAAACATCTCCACAAGCTGCTTCATTCTCAACATGTCGTTTCATGGTAAAAATGGGGTTTTACTTTCTTTATTTAACCCTTTGGTTCAGCTATACAGTCCAAGCCTAGATTGTGGAACTCCCTACTCAAGAAAGTAAGAGCTTACCCCACCTCTGTAAAGCTTCTGGTAGGCAGCCAAAACAGTGTTGTTCTATGTGGCATTCAGTGATTGAAATTGCTGATTTAACTGTTTCAAAACTGGATTCTAGGATTATTTTTAGACTGCTTTTAGGGAGTTTTAAAGAATATTTTAATATCGTTAAAAAACTGTTTTATCTTTCTATTGTTTTAATTGGTTTTTATTTGTTCATTGCTTTGCAGACTGAAATACATACATACACAGAAATACTTCAAACAACTGAGTAGATAAACGTAATATTTTCCTGCCCATGTTCAGTGGTTCAGGTCTAGATCAGGGACCTGACACATACTTTCAAGTAAAAAACAAAACAGGAGGAGATAGCTGCATGCTGTCTTATTAACATCTTGTTTGACTCTTAAAAAGGGTACAGGAGAAAATCATATTCTAGCAATGTCCTTGTACTGTTAGTTGTCTATCAGAGAGACAATGTGTGTCCATTACTGCAATACCGAAATATAAAGGAAGAGCACAAACAATACATAACTAACTATACAGTGCATGTGTTTTCTATACTGAGCATCTCCTTTTTCAATAGTCAGGGTTTTTTTAAACCCTCAAAAACCAACTTTTACCGGCCAAGGAGGCATGCCTTGGATCACATCCTGGGAGAAAGGTGGTGCATAAATCCAATAAACACACTTCCTCATAAGAATGCTCCCTAAGGATCAAACCCAGTGTGATGTTGCTTAACTGCTCAAGCACACATATTGTGTCAGAAATGGACTGGGAGGAAAGGACTCCATTTCAGATTCCAGGAGGGAGAGAGGGTACACTATTCCAGAAGTTCACAGCATTCCAGAAGTTTAAATTTATCACATCCTTTTGAGAACTGTAAACCTGTAAAGGTTATCAAACACCACCTCTTTTTGTATTCTTGTTGTTACTGTTGTTGCTCGTCTTCACTTAAACTTTTTTCCCTGTTCTATTATCATCATGAAAAGCTGTAATAAGGCTCAGATGCCTGCCACAGAACTGTTGAATCAGAACGGTTCAGTCGTAGCTTAATCAGGACTCATCTCCTCCACCCCTTCCCATCAACCTTCCCTTAATTGAAAAAGTCACTGAGTCAGTTTTACCTCCTGACTGCCACATCTAAAACCTTTTATTAGATCTACAATTAGGATGTTGAGACCGCAGGAGCTAAGACGTTGTCACTGTCTTCCTTCAGCTCAAAAAAATGAGATAACAAGTGGACCTAAAAGCATTTGATTCTAGAAATCTTTTACCTCAAGATAAACTTTACTTGACGTTTCCAGAAAAATATCATATTCACCTCCTCTTCACTCACTTTTTCTTCCCATAGAGCTCATTTCTTTCCATACTATATACACCACCTGTGCAAAAGTTAACATCTTTTTAAGGGACTCCACTGCATCTTGAATGGTGCAACTAGCCAACTGGAACTCTCATTTCTCTGTTTCTTTTTCCCCCTGAAAATAGTACTTTTCCCCTTTATCTTTTTATCAAGTTTTTATTGGCTTTGGTGAGATTTGGCCACTTTGAGGATTCCCACTGTCGTCAAATTTTGGAAAGCAGCCGATTTCTTAAGTACCAAGAAAAAAAGCCCTGTATTTTTAGAAAATTATTGCTCAGATTTTCCTCTGGTTCTCTGAATACTGAGTAACAAAAAGGAGTAAGCTTTCTTTTTGCTATATATGTTAAGGCAGCACACATCTTTTCTTCAAGCCAAGAATGATGTTTTGTTCCAAACTTAAGTGCATATACACTTAGTAACTCTGAATTGTCTAAGCAGGAAACTCAATATAGAAGTTTTGGGCTACAACTCCCACAGTCCTGACTGGCTAGTCTGGCTGAGGAGCTTTATCCAAAAACATGAGGAGAGTAGCAGGTTGCCTGTCCCCACCTTAGCAAAATCATAATTATTTCTTTCCTGTGTTTCTCTCTTTATATTTCCCTTTCCCCTGTATGAACAGACACCTGAAAACTGTTCCTCTTCTCAATTCAAAATGGTCATTTCCGCTTTCTTTTCTTAAAAAAGGGGGGATGTTTTAGAGTAGAAATGGACCTCTACGTGGCAAAAATCTGGACTTTCCTTGTACCATTTCCCACTCCTCCCCCCAGATCAATATTTTTCAGTATGGAAGGCCTTGGGTCACAGCAAGCCCACAGGCCATATTTCACATACTCACAATATAAGACATAACAACACTACAAAAGACTGTAAGGTAACAAGGGCTAACTCTGCAGTGTAATTTTGTTTGTTGCTCTTGTGGATCTTCAAGTCATTTCCAACTTATGGTGACCCTAAAGCAACTTTATCACGGGGTTTTCTGGGCAAGATTTGTTCAGAGGGGGTTTTGCCTTTGCCTTTGCCTTCCTCTGAGGCTGAAAGAATGTGATTTCTCCAAAGTCATCCAGGGGGTTTCCTTGGCTGTGTGGGGATTCAAACTCTGATCTTCAAAGTCGTAGGCCAACACTCAAGTCCCCACACTACACTGGCTCTAACAGTGTAACTTTAGTTTTGGCCATTTTTTTTTCTGGTAACAGTGTGCAGCATCACTACTTCAGTTGGTCTTAAGACAACAGCCAGTGGGTTTATAACATTCTGATTTTTCAAAAAGATCTAAAAAGTAAGATCTTTTCTGAACAACGAGAAAGTAACACATTTAATGCAACAAGTAGCAGCATGCTGTATTAAGGGAAAAGCAGACAAGGACTTGCCATTTTACTGCACTAACACAGCACATATTAATCACAGTCCTGTAATTCTTGAAAGAAGTACAGAAAATCACTTGCTATTCATCAGTAACTTTAAAGGCCAACATGCATTTTATGCAATACTTCTCTTTTTCTTAGAAAAACCAGCAAAAAGTCTAGGAACAATAAGTTATTTGACTTCATTACAACATCATAACTGCACAGAATTATGTTCACAAAATTATGTTTTCCTCCTCCAAGGATGCCAAAGTAAAATTATAAACATGCCAGTTCCATTCAACTGGCTGTCAAATTTACTTACTTGCAAAATTCTTTTTAAAGAAACACAACTAGTGAATGGCAAAACAACCACCAAAGCTTTTTAAACACAGATACACACAAAAATTAGAATTACTACTTGCATTTTGCTTTAAAAGATGGATTTCCAAGACATATCAAGAAGTTTTGAAAACAAACATTGGGGAAACCGTAGTAACACTAAGGACTGTGCACTGAAATATCAGAGTCACGCCACACAACAGTAAAGTTTCCACTGATAATGGATTAATATCCATTTTCTATTTCACACTCTGTACATGTACTGAGCATGCTTGCACTAAAGATAATTTAGATATACATTCTCAGAAGATATACTTTTTTCTATCCCTGGTGAGGAGTTTGCAGTAAAGGCAGACGTTAACTGCCAAAGAAGAAGAAAAAATCCTCTCAGTTTTTCAATGTGGACAATATATTTTAAAGAGTCACACCTTACCATTTCTGGTTTTTTTTAAATCCCACAAACCTATTTTTAGTATACCAGAAAGCATGTGAAACCAGAAAAAATGAGTAGCAGCGTGTAAAAATATCCACCAGAGTGGAAGGCCAAGATTAGTCAGAACAACACTGCTGAGTTCTTGTTTCTTTTGTTTTAATCACAGAAGCTTCGTTGTGATTTAAAGTTCAAGACATACAAGTACTCTCAGATAATGTTCCATTTCATAAAATATTTGCATTTAACCAAGTTTCCCAACATACACAAAAGGAACTGCGCCAAGTTAAAGATCGTAAGAAGGAACAGTCCTACAGTCTCAGAAGGCTTAATTCTCTTATGCACCTTAAGTGACCCTTTGAAAGATTAAGTCCACAATCTTCACACACTTTCGAAGAGTGACTCCTTGAGTTCAGTTTGCACCTGGATAAACAGACTCAGGACTGATTGCTTTGCATCTTGTAGAAGTATTCTAAAATGTTTTCCAGTTAAAATTACATATGAAGAACTACACAGCAAGCAACAGACAAAAGTAAGAGTTTTCCATATCTGTCACTGCTTCAATTTTGATTGGTTTTAATTTTGATCTAGAAACTTCTCAAATAATGCTCACTTGAGAAGGAATAATTTATAATCAATGTAGTTAATTCATCTGTTCCTGTTGATGTGTGGATATTTTATTAAGAGTGATCCACCTTTTTTCATGACCTACACAATCAAAAGCTTTGCTATAATCTATAAACTATAAGTTGATTGTCTTCTGAAATTCTTTTGTGTGTTCCATTATCCAAACATATGTTTGCAATATGACTTGCAGAACTTCTTCCTTTCCTGAATCCAGCTTGGACATCTCCATGTATGGTGAAAGTCGTTGTTATAGAATTTTCAGCATCACTTTGCTTACATGGGAAATTAATGCAATAGTGGTTACTGCAATCCCTGGTGTCCCCTTTCTTGGGGACTGGAATATATACTGAACATTTTGAATCTTCTGTTTTCCAAATTTGTTGACCAATGTTAGTTAGAACTAGAGCAGATTCATGACTATCTGTCTCTTTCTACAGCATAGAACTGTGCAGTGTGGTGTTTTGAGTGCTGGTCTTGAAATCTGGAAAAGAAGATCTTGAATCACACTTGGCCACAAAAACCCACTGTGTGGCCTTTGGTAAGTCACTTCCTCTGTGTGGAAGGAGACAGTGACCTTCCTCTGAGTAAATGTTTTCAAGAAAACTCCATCATAGGTTTGTCTTAGGGTTCCTATAAATCAGAAATAACTTCAAGGTATGTAACAACAAAATGTAATGCAAGAAAGCCACAAGCAGCAAGTTAAAAAGGGTCCAAATAAAAAGTAACTGTAATGACTGAGCAGTTTGGATACAATGTTGTATTGGAAATTAAAGCACTACAGTCAGCCCCTCCACATTTGTGGGTCAATTTTGCGGATTTGATTATTCACGGATTATTTGCTGTCACCTCTGCTGCCTCCCCATGTCATTTTTGATAGGGACTGCAAGCCTCGTGAGACTGAGAAACGGCCAACGAGGCTTGTAAGTCCCTATTAAAAATGGTGTGGGGCAGCAGTGGAGGTGACAGTAAGTCCCACCACTTCTGCCTTGTGAAGGAACCCTGGCATCTTGAAGGAATCCAGGGTGGATTGAATACAGTGATACAGTGATTTTTTTGTGTGTGTTAAACATGGTTTGGGAAGGCCTAGAGTTATTCATGGTTTTGCCACATTCACAAGGGTCCTGTGCCCCTAACCCTAGTGAATGTGAAGGGCTGACTGTACTACCGCCCTGTGCCCTATGAAAAACAGCCCCTTGACAGATTAAGAGCAGACATCTAATTTAAGAAGAATCTTGCCCAAACTAACATACAATAGAATAAAATGAGTAAATGCTTTACTTGACAATTTATCAAGGTACTCTCAGCTCCCACCTCCAACATAGTAAAATCTTGTTTTAGGTGCAAAGACCAGGATACCTTAAACACACCACAGAAAGGCAGCAAATGTTGTCCTTTTTCTAACAGATATCTGAATTGGGATTTACAGATGTCATTCAAGATGTATGATAACTGCAGATGACTGTTGGAACTCACAGTTGGGTGTTTGATTTCACACATTATAGGAGAAGCCAGAAAAGAACAAACAACTTGCTTCCTTTTGATAATATAGCAGACCTTCAGCAAGTTGAATGGGGAACCCTTATTCCATCATAACTCCTTTCACCCATACAACCAAATACATGCAGAGAAGAACCAGCTGTACCTGCCGTTTCCCATTTCTTCACCCAGATCAGGCCAAAGTGCAAAAATCTTGTGCATGGAAGTTCTGTCCACACAGCCACAGACCCTTGGATAGGCAGCATCTGTGATCTTCAGATCAAAGCCCCAGCATAAAGGCTTTCCATCTGCAGCTGAATGCACACACTGAGGAGGGATGCTTGTATTCAGTTGACATAACTTCTTTTGCATAATGTATGTATAACTTGGTTTTTACAGAAACTTGGCTATGTACATCATTTTGTTAATATATGCTCACCAACACCCCATGAAAGAGAAATAGCTAGTTTTACTTAACAATCTCTGAAACCACCTCCATTCTTAAAGCACTATAAGAAAACAAAAGTCTACCCACATAATCAGCCTTCAAAAGTTAGCAATCACGAAGACTAGATTTTTGTCTTCCTTCCTAAAATATAAACTCGGATTCACAGGATTCTTTACGGATTGCAATATACATGATCATACTTTTCCTAATAGATTTAGTTGTAGTTAATTGTCTCTACTAATATCTGAACTTTTGAAGAGGTAAAGAGAAGGTACACAGAAGGTAATCTTAAAGCAAAATCTACTGTACGGCCAACAAGTTCTTAATTGTTCACATGCTCCCTTGACTGAATTTACCAAAACGCATTAAAATGAACTTTCCTTAAAGATCATTTTCCTTTAAAAGCCAAAAAGCAAATGCTCAGCAAGCTTTGCCTTCACTTCTTCTCCCCTTACTGAAAGATAACTCCCTAATATCCAGCCAGTTTTTTAGACTGGCCATCCTGATAGGGAGGTTCTGGAAGTTGTTGTCCAAAAAGTAACTTCTCCAGTCTCTGCCTTAAGCAGGTATTCCTCCCACTTCCCAACAGCTTAAATCCTTGAGAATATAGTGGTGAAGCAGGGTGTTGGGGGGGGGGGACAAGTAAAATGTCATCCAACGCAGCAAGGTTCACAGAAGGCAAGAGAAAAAGTCATGGGAAGGACAGTTGGTAGTGGGCAGGTCAAGGAGCAGATGACTAAAATGGCATCATAAATTTATGGTTAGCAGTCCCTGGCCTCATAGGCTCTGAAGGGAACTCCCATCGGTAAGGCAGGGGCTGGAAACAAGTGTCCTCATGGTGAACTCTTCCTGCTTCTTACGAAGTCAGGCCAACCCAGAGAGTCTGAAGCCAAGTCTTTTCTTGCTACCCAAAGGCCCACAAGGGCAAATCTTTCAGCCTGCTGGCCTGCTCCCCCAAACGAAGAGTGACAACAAAGATGCTTGCAAGCCCCTTTCACTACAGCAGGCACTAGTGGGGGAAGCCATAATTATAGCGGGCCTGCATAATGTAATTCAACCAGCAGAGTCCTTTCCCCTGCAAGCAGAGGATCTGCCACATCAGTAACTCTGTTGCTAGGGCAACTGCTTACTTTCCATATCAACTGCATACTCGTTGCTAGGGAGACGTATATACAAGAAAAATTCCTCTCTATAGCCAAGGACCAGATGGCAGGGAAGCCAGGAGAGTCATGGGCTAAAGGGATTGTACTAAATGGGACACAGACTAGGGCATTCATGTCTATGCACTAGAAAACAGGATGAAATCTGAGCAATTGGATATGTAGGACTACCAACAGGGAGAGAAATAAAAGGGGGAACCCCTCCCATGTCACATTCACAATGCTACCATCAAGATTTAGCTCTTGTACATACTAGTTGACTGTGCCAGCTAGCACAGCTAGCACTTTGTAATGGTGCTAATGTTTCTTTGTCCCTCTGCCTCCCACCATATACACACCTACACTTTTAAATCTACTAGAAAGTTTCTAATATGGATTCTATGAGTACAGATCCAGGAATAGTAAGGCCTCAAAAGGGCTTTTGATGCAATGACCCATTGTGAGAATATGCTAAGATGCTCTCTAGAAGAGGCTGGAAACAGACACAAAATATTCAAAAATGTTACACAGGAACACAAATCAATGCACCGACCTTCAAACCTAACACATGCCTTATGGAAGCATCCTAATATTTTAAAGTAATATGGATTTTTTTAAAAAAATATTGACTGCACAGACATTGCAACTTAGTAGCCCAGGTTTCATCATACGAAGAGGCTAGCGTACTGGCTGGGATAATGGGATTTGTAGTAGAATACATTTCCAGAGCCCCAGAGTTGGGGAAAGCTGTAGTAGCTCATTCCATAAACAAGTCAGGAAGCAGTGCCCTGCCTGCAACATTGTTCTTAAGATCACAGCTTTACTTCCCTTGGAAGCTCTTTGAAAATAATAGGATTAATTAAAATAAAGCATAAAAGCCTTTAGTGTTTCAGGAAACTGGCAAAAAACATGGCAGTCCCAAAAGCCTTAAGTTTACAGTTCTCTTTGCCTTCATGTTACCTCTATTATTGATGCTTTTGGGTTTGTGATACTTTATTTTGTTTTGTAATTTTACATGCACTTCTCTATGTTATATGATCCTTGATTTAATAAGCTGCTTCACATTCTCTTTGTGAAAAGTAGCAGGATAAAAGGTTTGCATCAGTCAATCCGTACTAGCTGGAACTAAGTTCTGCTGATGGCAATACCATTTAACATTTAGGACCAAAATGAAACTAGTTTTAAACTGAAACAGTTTGTTTTAAAGTTGTCTGTAACATTCAGCTTAGATTTTCGAAACTTTATACCCTCTGGATATTTTGGACTACAACTCCCAAGACCCCCATCTAGCACAGAAAATGGACTGGGACTGCAGAGCTGAAATCCAAATCACCTTGGATATCCTTCTGCCATTTAGCTAGTTTAAAACTTCCAGGAATAGATTACTTTTATATATATAAGCTACACAAGAAGATAGATTTTCTGCATAGCTCAAAAGAAATAGGAGAACAAAACAGTATTAAGTTCACAAGTGAAAGAAAATGACATGAAAAATTATTGCTAGCTGAGAAGTAGATAAAACAAGTCTGGTAGTACAAATATACAACAAATCACAAATGAGACACTAAGACATAATCCTGTACCCTCTGAAAAACTGCCCAGGGGGCTGCAGCAAACTCCTTCTAGGTCAGAAGTGAAAATGCAAATGCCAACTCCCTGCCAACCAGTACTTGGAATCCAGAAAAAAATAAAGGTAAAATGAGATGAGGTGATGTCCTCCCGGAGCACCCTGTAAAAACCCCACTTTCTGAATGAAAATGGGTCAAAAATTCAAGAGGGAGACTTCCAAGGTACACTGTTGTCCCAAAAGAATGGTACAACTTGTTGTCGGGACAAAAATGCTTCCCACTGCAGTGACCCACACCTGCACTACGCCCAAAGAGAGAGACTCACTGCTAAAGATTCTCCTTGAATTGGGCGTATGTGTACACTGACAACACAGGAATAATGGATCAAACCAATGGTCCATATAGCATCTTACTGTTAACTCTGAATGGCTGCAACAGCTCTTCACATTTCAGGTAAGATTCCTTCCTAGCTCTACATGGAGATCCCTGATATTCTACTGTGATCTCCTTCTAATTAGCAACAAGATTCAACCTTGTTGAACGTCAGAAACAAGAAAAGATTAGATGCCCTGGCAAAGACTGCTGGGAGTTGAAAGCCAAAACATCTACAGGGCGAAAGGCAAAGAACCACTATCTTACATAACAATCATACATGATTTTAATCAAATCTAAAAATTATGAGTTCCTGCATGGAAGCAAACAAAAATGTATTGTCCATGTTGGTGTCTTGTTCACACTCAAATAGCAACATTTAATACTTGGGTCAGTGTGGGTGTGTCACATCTGTGCACAAGTGCTGTTTGTCCAGAGCAATGTCTCCTGGAGATACTGAACACATTTGTGCTGTTACCTTCAGTATGATGCACCCACCTTATAGAATTTTGGTTTGCTTTGGAAGGAACAACTGAAACTCAAGCAAATGCTATTGAGTATGGCCCTTTTTCAGTAGACTCACACAAGACCACAAAGTTTCACTCTGGTTTCTACAGGGTCACTACTGAGATGGCCCCACTCTATCAATCTAATCTCCCTGATGCATGTGGTTCACACTGAATCTTCTATTTCGATAGCTTCATTCAGTGCAGAGATGTGTATGCAGGCTTCAATTACTATTCAAACAGCAGAGAGAGAAATGTCCCTACAGTGAACTATAATGAACTCCCATACAAAACCTGCATTTGTAACAAGTTAGGCTTATGAAGTTTACAGTCTGCCCTCTCCCTCATCAACCCAGCAGGATCTGGGAGCTTGGTGGCTGACCTTAATGCTCTTGACCGAGCACAAACAAAAAGCAACCTCCAATTGTCTTTCTCTGCCATTCGTCAGTTCTGTATTTGGTAGCATTTCAGTTGCTCCTCCCCCACTGTCATGAGACTGAGATCTGAGGCTGCAAACACCCACATACAAAAGAGAACTTCTAAGTTTTGACAAAGTTAGCTTTCAGGTTTCAAAAAGAAATGGGGAAAAAAGAATGCCAAAGTGCACTTCTGAGCACACTCAGATAACACTGAATAAACAGTTTATATATGGGACCTGCAACATTTAGATCAAGCCAACGCTTCAGTTTTCCAGCTAATCTGCCATGCCTTCTTTCAGGATAGTCCATTCTATTCCCCAGACTATCTATTCTTCCCCTCTAACAGACAGTGAGGTGGGTGAGTGTGCTCTGTTTTTACTGGCTGTTGGGAGAAGAGAGAAGTTAAGATTTTTATTCTGTAGAATTTGGTACCCCTTGGGGTTGTCACGCCCAAAATATAGCAGAGATTGCTCCCACAGCTTTGGAAGCATGCCCAGCAGCAGAGAATACCTTAGCAGCAATGCACTGTAGCCAGGAAAAACTCACCCACGCCAATTGTTCTCTTCCATCAAGGAGACAATTTATTCTTCAGTTACAATGTGTACATGTTTACAAGAATCTCCAGAAGGCATTCCAGCATCCCTCTGCTTGCTCTTTCTGACAGAGCCTCCGGCAGACACATCAGGCACCGTGTGCAACTTGTTGGTTAGCTCTCAGCTGCATTTATACTCACACTAGCTGATGCAATACGGCCAACCTTTGCATTCTCCCCATACTGATGCAGCCTTCTCCCCTGGTTGCTCATTAGCATGACTCAGCTAGAGTCACATGGCTCTCCACAGGTGCACCTAACGACCCACATAACAAAGTATTTTCTACAGGTTTGGTCCAACCTTTTCTTGACAGGGGTTCCCATAAACATTCTATCCCTTACATATGGTTGGTGTCATTCTGGCTACACAAGAATCCGAGGATGCTGTTGTTGTTATTGTGTCCTTCAAGTCATTTCTGACTTTTGACAACCCTAAGGCGAACCTGTCACAAGGTTTTCCGAGGCTTAGAGTGTGTGGCACACCCATCCAGTGGGTTTCCATGCCAAAGCAGGGAATCAAAATCTGGTCTCCAGGGTCATAATCCAATGCTCAAGCTACTACACCATGGTGGCTCTTGAGAATGCCATTGCCATGTAAATTTTCAGCTGGCAGAGACTAATAGCATTCTCCTCCTTTGCAAACTTCTGGATATATTGAAAACAGATTGTTTAGTTGTAAATCTCATTCAGCAGACAGGCATATTTAATGGTAATCTGTGGCAATGCACTGTAACAATCAATCTACACTTTAAAAATGAAATAAAAAGAGGGAACATAAATTCAACTTCCATGTTGCAGAACAACTTATAAATCAACTTTAAGCACAAAGTACAGCCCGGAAGGGAGGCAGGAAACACACTGCTTTCTGCTGGCCAACTGACTTCAGTAGACCATACTTCACTTCAAGCTCAGCTCTTCCACCACATGTGGTTTATCAATTAATTGTTAACCATACACCAGCAGAGAGAAATATATGGAGGAGCTATGTGGGAACAGCAGTGTTAAGCTAGGATTTTTCAAGCTTACACAAAGGGTGTGTAGCCACAACTTCACCACCATGCTCCATTCATGCTTCCAGCATGAATCTTTTTGCCATGTTTGTTGCGCAGTAGAACAGTACAACTAGGTCCTTGAATTAACCAGGATGTGCACTGAGGCAAGCCAGTAGGATAGTGGAAGAGGAATGGAGTATGCTATCCCTTCTCTGAAATCAAGCAAGTTGCCAATGAAGGGGAATTCTCCTCCTCTATTCATGAAAAAAAAAAAAAGTCTGTTCTTCCACTATCAGGGCTACTGTAGTACAGGCTAGTAAGTTTTGGGGCAGGGGAGTTACTTACAAAACAGTAATACATCCCATAAAATCTAGCACTTTGCTTGGAAAGTACAGCAGTTTCCGAATGAGACAGTCTCGCTGCAGAAAACTGTTCACACTATATACCACCCTATACTGTATATACTGTATAAGCTATACAACTAACTGCTCCTTCAGGCTAGAAAGCAAGGGGAAAAGCAGAGCCAGTCTGCTTTTCAGGAAAAGTAACCAGCTGTTTTAAGACTTTCCTTCAACCTTGTGTTAGCCACTCGATTGAGCTACCTAGACTATTTCTATCCCAGCTGTTGCCCTTGTATTCTGCTTGCAGGCTTCCCACAGGCAACCCTCTGGCCATAGAGGGAACAGAACACTGAACTAGATAGGCCTTTGGTCTGATCCAGCATAGCTCTTTCTATGTTCTTAACTTTCAAGAACTGGTGTCTGAAGTTTGCTTCCTTTTCACATTTCTTTCCATGCCCTTTTCCTGGAGTGTCATGTTAATGTTAAGCTTGAGGGGAGGGGATTTTTTTTTTTTTTACTACTGGTCTGTGTAGGTTGACTTTTTGGCAAAGGACTAGGTTAAAAAGTCCTTAAAAATTAAGAAACATCACAGCTTTTGGGAACATTTATAATAATATACCAGAATTATTATCAGAACTTCTTCCAGATTTTTTTCCACAGTATCAAAAAGGAGGTGGAGGACTAAATAGAAAAGCCCAAAACCCCATCTATCTTGCAGATTATGCCCTCCAAATGTATAGGATTACAACACCAATTACTCCAGGGACCAATAAGAATTGTAATCCAGTACAACTAGAAGGCACCAGATTGGAGAAGGCTGCTGTAGCTATTGTGTTCTGTGTTAGGAGGAGAATGGCCCAAACACCAGCAATTTAACTTTGATACTGAATGAAAGATTTTTGCACGAGTCTGAATCCACTTGGTAACAAAACAAAATAAAAACTTAATTCTTAGCCTTTCTTTCTTTTGTATATTACTGTAGATGTTGCAAAGCACTGCCAGGAGGAAGGAATAGTGGAGAGCAGCTAGAAGATTCAACATCAATTAACAAATGCCACAATTCTCAGAGGTGATAGAATTTTAAAATGCTATTTGCATCCACCAGAGCTTCTCAAAGATTTTAGGAATATGTCATTTGCTGAAACATGGCCCCTTTTATTTATTTAGTGAGTATTTAAAATCACAAACATCAAGCTCAGCAACTTGCAGAAAGTGATGCTGAAGGCGTTTAGGGTCACATTGCTGGTTAAGTGGAATATTCCAACATGAAACACAGAAATGCCTTTGGTATTCACAGATACATCAAAACACTTTCACTGGTGAGAAGCTGTGGAGCTATGCAATGTATTCAAGAGGACATGCCTCTTGCCCATACCATACTCATGACTACTTCGGGGGAACAAAAATACTCTTGCTGGAAGAAGGAGAAATAACCCAAAGTAGGAAATATAATATCATATGCATCCTGAAGAAAGCAAAGGTGACTTTTAAAGAAGTTGGTACTCTTTTGCACATAATACTTCTTGTTTCGCACAGCAATCTTTTTCTTGTTGCTATTTGTATGATGCATGGTGATTGAGACACAAAAAGGAAGGAAGACAGGTAAATGAAAAATTCTGTGAAACTCAGAAATTTGCATGTTCTTCACATCAGCTGTGGTTTGTTCAGCAAAAGGAGGCCTGGAAAGAAATGACTTTATTTTCATTTCCCAAATTTTAATGCATCTACAGTTGCTTTGAACAGAAAAAGTGGAGTTGTTTATGTTGTGCAGCACTGGTTTTTACAGTATGCTGTAGATGTGTCGTCCTCACAACCAAGGCTGTACATGTCAGAGAAGTACCAGATGCTACGCAGCACTGTGTCCAGCTCCATTCTATTCTTCTATAACAATCACACTCAGACCACACTCCCATCTCCTGGTTGTCTCAACAGGGTTTTAGGACCCACTCAGTTCTCCCATTCACATCATAAGCCATCTCTCTGCCTTGCTAAAATTATGCTCTATGTAAGATAATGCAGTGTGCCACAGTCAAACCATTTTTTTTAAAAAGCCAGTCAGTTAATGTTCTTTAGGATTTATTCAAGAAGATAGATTGTAGTGAACAAGCAGGAGCCATTCTACCCAGGTAAAGGAGTGGGATCTCCAATTTTCAGCATACTCTTCCGTTCCAGTCATAGCTACCATCTGCAGGAAGAGACGGAGGGAAGCTTTCTTCTGCAAACAGAGCACTATTCCATTCATGGGACCAAAATGTCAAGAATCCAAGCCATTTTCTGGTGTTCACTTTTCAGTATGTTCCTTCTCAATCTAGACCCAGTCCTCGATACATATAAGTGAATAGCTTTTAAAACAAACAGACAACCAAAGACAAAACAATTCAGCTACCAAAAAGAGCCTGAGTAGTGCTAAGTGTAAATTTGTTGCAGGTATGTTTTGCCTCTTTGGGACACCCTGTAAAAGAGAGCAGAGCTCTACCTTGTGGAAAAAAACTTCAGGCATTCAGGAAATGATTTATAAGAGTTTGTCTTAGAGAATAACTCCTCCAGGTTTTAAACCAAAACAACCAAAGGCAAAGAAGTGTTCTGTGTATCTGTTTCACTTTGCCAAAAATAAAATACATACATACATAAATACAAAAATCAGAAGTTTCACTGCTAGATACTTGAGGTAAAATACCAAATTCCCATTTAAGGGCATGGAAGGGATGGTAAAAACAACAACAACAACAACATTGTATTATTGTGAGAAAGTATATTAAATAAAACACTACTGCAAACTATATGAGATGGCATAGACAAAATAATGAAACACTGAGCTTCATGGCATCCAGTGCTCCTCTACCATGTACATCTCAGCTGTGAAAAAGTGATGTTCTTTACTGTCAATAAACAAATGCCTCACAACATAAAGAAACTCCATTCCCTATTTACATCAATTGTGGACTACTTAAAATACAGGAAACGAAAGGAAGGTCAACATGGATCTTCTTTCCTGGACCAATCTCTGGTAAAGCAGGAACATGAGGACTCTGAAGTTTCAAGAATTCTTTATTAGACAAATTTTTTCCTTCCAGCCTTTGTCTCAATCACCATGTATTATATAAGCAATATTTACAAGAAACTGTTTATCCAAAAAGCAATACAACATTAGCACATATCCCTGCTCAGTTCCACAATGCCAGATTTTTAAATTTTTCAGCAATTCCATTTCTACTAAATATCTAATTTTAAAATATCATCTCAAGAATTAACGTATTTATGTTTTATATGTATCTCTTAAAATTAAATCCATGAACCATTCTCAGATATATTGCATTTTAAAGGCTGTTTTCCAAAGTAAACCATGGATTCTAGTTAAAATATCTGCCTTTTAAATTTATACATTAGAAATATGGCACAATTTATCAGTATTTAAAAGAAATATTTTGTGATCTTAAGGCAAGAGGCATGAAACTGGAAAACCAACATAGATATTAGAATACAACTTCTCACTGGTTCCCAATCTTTGGTATTCCTAGGTGCACATGTTCTTTTCAATTACATTCTTGTGATGTAGAATTTGACAGTGTCAGCGCTCCTGGATCCTGTGCGCATTTGCTTCTGCAAACAACTTGTATTTCAACGTTGGAAGATAAGCATTCACTAGCCATGGTTCAACAGTCAATTCTACTGCTTTACCTATGCAAAAAAATGTATGTTTTATAGTTGTCAATCTCAAGTGAATTAATGTTTTGGAAATATGGTCAGCTTGTTTCTTGTTCATATCCTGTGTATGTCCCTTGATCAAGTTTTTCTTTTTACTGTTTCAAAAATCCAACTTTTTGGAAAAAAAAACCCAACCCCTCACCAAAACTCCCCCCCCCCAAGGTATCTCAGTAAACCCACGTGGGACAATCCTCATATTTAAACTCTGCTCATATTTAAAATCTGCACATATTTAAACTCATTAACTAACTAAACTTCGAATTTGCTCAGTTTTCGAAGGAAAAAAACATATTCTATTATTATCAATCTCCCCAATTACTACCAGCACTTTAGTTTCTGCAGAAATTATAGATGAGTGGTCTACAAGTAAATGCTTTGTTATTATTTTATATGGGCCTAGAGTAGGGGTGTAGAAGTGATTAGACTTTAACTCAAAGAAGATTGAGGCAGCATAGCCAAGGGTGAGGAACACTAGGAGTTGCAGTTCAACACCATCTGGAAAGCCACACAATTGCCACCCATGGTCCAGAGAAAGGATCAAACAGAACTCCGCATCTTCAAATAGAAAGTACACTCACCAAATATGACCCTTTCATAGAAAAGCACAGTATCCCACAAGCGGAAGATTTCAATACGTTTTTCACTCCCCTCTCAACATACACACACTGATGAGCACATGAGGACTTAGCCAAGTTATTTCAAGCAACGGAAGGACCACACTGGATCAGACTGAGTACCTATCTAGTCTATCATTCTGTTCATATAGTGGCTGCACACTAGCCAATGGGAATTTCCTCAGCAGGATAAGAATAAAACTGCACTTCAACGTTATACTTCCCAGCAACTAATACAGACATGCACCCTGCATCTGATACTGGAGCCGATATGCAGCCAACTTGACTAACAGCCACTGGTGGCCCTAGGCGTCACGTCCAACCCCCTTTTTAAAGCCATCCACGCTGGTACCCATCACTGTATGTTGTGACAGAAATTCTACTGTTTATATATTTGCCGAATGAAATATTGGTATACCTCAGTTTGAAAGCAGATGTGTCCCTAGGCTAACAGAAAATTTGGTACCAGAGGCAGAAATAGCACGGAAAGAATAGGGATAAGTTCCTATACCATGAAAAAAGAACAGCACTTCAACATGCTTTAGTAAACTTTTTATTCAGAGCTAATAATACACACATCTGAAATAAAATAATCAAAGCAGGTAAGTCTGGAATAAGCAAACAAAAACATTTTGAACCTTCTAGAGACCACTTGAAAAATTCTTCCAAAATACATCTAGGGATTTTTCCTGTCATCAGCCTTCACTTTTCTTACCATTTCCACTTTGGTGGCCAGACTTGTAGATCTGTGCTTTTATAACATGTTGGGGACAGGTGGCAAAGTAAACGAATCTGTTGTCCCTTTCTTCCTCTCTGTTTTTTGCCATTCACACATATTCAGTAAGGAATTCTGGAGACAGGTGCTGTTTACGTAGGCTCTTTCAAGCAGGCCCACTCAGTTACAAGAAGATTAGCTAAAGAAGAATCCCATTCTTCCTTAGCTCAAGCTTTATTGCATTGTTTACCGCACGCATGCCGCTGTAACCTGCCACTAAAAATCTGTGTTACTTCAACCCTCCTTCATCTTCCTTCCAATGTTGGTGCTACTAAAAACATCCAGCTAGACAGAGGACATGAAGGAAGGAAGCCTGGCAGACATAAAAGACTTTGTAAAAAGGAGCTTCTTTGCCAGAGGCTTTGTTAACATGAGGTATGCCTGCACAGGCATACTCTGCTTATCTGACAGGTTGGGGACCAGAGCACTGTCAGAAAGTGGAACTGGCTGAAAAGTGGAACCTAGCATGCAGTCCCAAGTGAACTTCGCTAGTTGGCTTAACACATTTGTTTTCCCTCTCAGCTCATTTTGCAAGAAGTGTGTGCGGTCTCAAGTGAGCTTCTGTAATTCCCTACAGGAAGAAGGTAAGAAGAACTGGCAAAAGAGTGGACCCTCTAGGTCGAAATAACTGTGTATGTCTGTATTTTACAACAGTTGAAAGAGCAGAACATCAAAAAACAAGTGGACAAAAAGAAAGAGATGCCTGTGCTTCCTTTTTTCTTCTGTCCTCAATCATTGCAAGCTTTAATAGATGACTGCAGGATTTAGCACAAGCGGTAAGGGTGGAGAGAAAAGCTTCACCCTATTCACTTTCTCAATATCATGCACAATTTTATATTCTACCATAGCTCCTTTTAATATTTTTCTGTTAAACTAAACAGACCCAAGTATTCCAAACTCTCCTCACTGGATAGTTGCCCCGATTACTCAGGGTATCCATCATTCAAATTTTCCAGCAAGACAATATTCTTTCTGTCAGGTACGGTAACCTAAAGTTCACAATCAAAACATGGATATCTAGGTATCTTCTATGTGCATCTTGCTGCTCACTAAACAAAAACTCAAGAGGGGAAGGTACTGAAGGAAGTTTAGAAAGGCATAAAAGGGCATGAATATCATGCCCTCTGTGTGTGTGTCTCTAAATTCGAACCAAATAGCCTTCTCCAGCTTGACACAAGATGTATTTATCTGTTATGCTTAGATCTTTTTAGTGATGGCATAGCAAAAATGTATGACAATGTAGCTGCACAAAAGTTATCCTTTGCCAGAGTTACACTGCATTGCACCCCTGGGCAACAGAATAATTATTTCCCAATCAAGCAAAACAGAGGAATGGAGAAAACTCCTAGAAAACACAACCACTTGAATACTGTATAACACTGCTTTGCTACTCCTGATTACAGTACCATCCTAGCATATGTGTAAGTATATGCTTTCAAATCACCTGTTGATTTATGACGATCTCACGAATGTTTTCATAGCGTTTTCTCACCTGGTGATCGTTAGTGGTCTCCCATGCAAGTACTAACCAGGGCCAATCCTGCTTAACTTCCAAGATCAGACAGGATGTGGTGCCTTTAGGATATTTAGGCTCCAACCTCCTAGTACAATCTCTTAAAAAGTGCAATCACTTGTGTAACATTACGCACACCAATGCAAGTCACCAGTAAGATTCCAGCCTATGTAATTATTACAGACCATTTCCTAAAACAGTATTGTGGAAACAGATAATGGAGTAGAAAATTTTAAGGGCACTATTTAACCAGTGAAAGCCAGTGCGGTGTAGTGTTTTGAATGTTTGACTAAGACATTGTGAGACCAGGATTTGAATCCCTTGCTCAGCCATGGAAACCTGGGTGACCTTGGGCAAGTCACACTCTCTCAGCCTCAGGGGAAGGCAAGGGCAAACCCCTTCAGAAAATGCTGCCAAGAAAATCACGTGATATGTTTGCTTTACGGTTGGTATAAACTAGAAATGACTTGAAGGCATACAACAACAACAATTTAATCGGTATCTTAAAACTCTTTATAGCAACAACTGCTATACACATTTTGAAATCAATATCAGAAGTTAAAACAGTGCCAACGCACAATTAGATTTCTTTCTCCTGATTTATAAAACCAACTCGTCCCACTCTACTGATGTTGCATCCTAAAGACCTTCAATAGTCACTCTCAGTCGGGCAGTGCAAACAGCTGGGGAAGGTATTAAAGCTTACTAAGGGAACAAGATTGGTTGCACGGTACCAACTGATGGAAGAAGAGGAGAAAGAGAAGACAGGACACTGCAATATGAAATTACTGCAGACTTCTATTTCCCTCTTCTCTTCCCTAGCAAGACCCCTAGCATTCCACTGTTCACACCCCCACTTTTAATATACAAACTCTTTTCTACCTTAAGTTTACAGTATTTTTACAGTTACCTTCAATTCTATACAAACTGGAATCACAGCTAAAACAATTTTTAAAAGAAGTTAAAGAAAAAGAAACATAGAAATCCAGTTTGCATTGTTGCTGCAAACTGCTTTCTTTCCCTGGTACTCATACACAATCTAGCACACTGAAAGCCAGAAGAAAACACAGTACAGTCCTGTAGAAATATTTGCCAGCATGTCATCTGCTTCTCTCTTTTTTTGCAAACAAAACACAGCATTTCCAATTTCTACTTTTTTGGAGAAACAGGGAGATTAAACATCCATTTAGCTAAATAAAAACAGGGACATTTTGAAAGACTGAAGTTAACTCTTTGCAAGTATTCTTCACCATCTTAGATATAGGCCATTTAGTACTCTCAGTTGCCACCTATTTCATTTCCACAATGAAAAGGAATTTAGCTGATTTCAGACATGAAATATCAAATGCACAAATATCTTGTATATATTGTCTTGGAACATATTTCCAAGAAAGCTACATATATCAACTACAATTCTGCAAAGCAATCTACCCCAACCTCTACATTCCAAATTATACCTACAAAAAGTCCATGCAATGGAAAATATTCACCAAGATCCTACATCAGAAACTACGACATGCAACTTTACAAGGACAAAGCTATGTGGCTCACACAATATGTAACCATGGTAGTGAATTGCAATGACATACAACAGGACACCATGCAAAACGTCCCACTGCACAGCAGGGGCTCCTATTGTGCAAAAGGGCACACTGCACATGGGGACATGTTGCACAACAGCCATACTGTTGGCTCTGTTTGCACAATGATCTCAATGGCATAGCTACTTCTCCCTGCCCCTCCTGAGAATATAACATTGTGCAATGGCGTAATTCAACTTTACACGATCGCACATTGGTTTACAATGATGTAACTTCCCAAGAGCATGCCAGTCATTGTTTCACAAATCATGTGACATTCCCAGAAGAAACCACACAGAGATATCAGGACACAGTAATAGTCAGAAGAAAGAGACAGTCATCTGGTGTGGATCTGCAGCTAAAACTATGGGGACGAACCAGAGAGCTCAGTGGCGGTGCACACATTTTGTAAACATAAGGTCCTACTTTCCATTCTTGGCATATCTAGGTAAAAAGATCAAGCTGTAGCCAACAGGAAAGACCCCCTTTCTGCCTGAGAATAGAAAGAAGCTGCTAGTCTAGAGCAGAAACTACAGAGTACAAGGAGTTTCCAGCATAAAGGTAAAAGGTTCTGCATCCCAAGCAACATCAGAAATAGCAAACCCATATGAAAAACATTCTGAGTTCCTTGAGGGTAATGACATACTATTACTTAAAGGGATAGATAAAGCAGCTAAGTACTTTAACTGCCTTTTCTTTTGCAGATGCTAGGTTTTCACCTCATCTCAACTGAAGTATGTTTTAACACAAGCAAGCAGAAGCACTAGCCAAGGACTATCGCCCAACTCAGGACTTTTCTTCCAGATACCAATGTGCAGAGACTGGACGGGGGTGGGATGCAGACGCAAAGGTTCAGCTGTAAGCTCTGTAGATTAAAGGAAGTATGGAGCTGATGAGACCTTTGCATAGGACAATGCCTGAAAGTCTCATGGAATAAATATGTACCAATAAACAGAGAACTGCAGACAGGGTCTCCAGGTGCCTATAAATGTAACACTAGAAATAAGGAACTGGAAGTATTTTTGAAGAAATGCTTCCATGTTCCTGCAATACCCCGAGCTGCAAACTATCCATCTAAGAAGGAAATTTTAGAAAGTATTACCTCAATGAAGCCCTCTCTACAACCCCACTCTATGTGATTAAGTGCATCTTCTATATCTGAAAAGCATTAGCATAGTACAATAACCACAAAATTATATTCAGTACTATTCATGGAGATACAAGTTGGCCTTTAAAAGCATATCCCATGCTCATACAAAAAGATCACTGTAATACAGCTGTCTAGACAAAGATTTCAATGCCATCAAAAATGAACCATCTGAGAGCAAATACTGTCTTTGTAAATGCAATGAACTAAAACTGAGAAAATGGGAAGAGCATACAGACAAGACAGCTTCTTCCATTTCAAGAAGAAAGAAAAGAATAAAGGTTACATAGGTTATTACAGACAAGGGGAGCAGCATTATTCTTGTCTCACCTGACTTCTGTCTTTGTCCACCTTCTTAAAACATTTATTCAACGATAGATTGTGCCTCACAGAGTTTTTCCATCCAGTAGGGGCATTTGCAAAATAAGGGAAGTGTTCCAAAATCCAGTTGTATATATCCTTTACAGGCAGTCGTTTGGTTGGAGAGTCTTCAATGGCCATAAATATGAGGCAGCTAAAGGAATACGGTGGTTTGCAGTTGGGATTCTGCTTGGCATCATAGGGCACGTCAGCATGAGCGGGAGACGGAGGGGTGTCATCATCAACATCCTGCACGGGGCTAACGCTTCTTAAGACCGAGTCGCCAAAACTTTTCAGCAAGTTCTTGCTCTCATGCAACCAGTTCAAATTGGTTAGTTCTTCATCCTCCATGGGACCCTTTTCCAACCGGAGAGTGGGCAAAGAAAAGTCTAAGTCCTCATCGTCGTGCAGCGTCTTTGATAAATCACTATCCCGGTAACACTGGCTCAGTCCACTGGAAACGCTAATTCCTGAGCCCTCTGGTTTCTTACTGGGAGGCATAACTGGACCCATTTAGACTGTGGCTCCTGGTAAAATAAATCCAAATGTTTAAAAAGAATGTTAGCCAGTAAAGACAAAAACAGCATAACAAGATTCTCTGATATCTCTTCCCTAGCCTGCAAACCTGGCCTTTCATGGAATCCACTTTTTTTAAAAAAAAGAAAAAGAAAAAGAAGAAGACAGAATCACATAAACATATTTTTAAGCTTAGAGAAGACGGGATAGGAACAGGATTTCAAGCACTAGCATAGGGATGACAAAATTCCTGAGAGGGAGGGGAGAGTCTATACACCAAGTGAAGAGAAAGGAAGGTAAATGGATATTCTAGATGTGTTTCTTAAGACTGTATTCGTTTACATACTTAACAGAGGAGCTCACGCTAATGAAAACAGTGGGACTTACTTCTGACCAAGCATGCACAGAGGTTTTGAGGATAGTTAGTTTTGTTGGCCTTGTCACTCCTACAACTGGTAATAAGCACAAAAAATTGAGAGCTTAAGACCAGTTGCTTCAGATTAAGTTCAGCTGTTTCACTTCCAGTATGAACACAGGCACATTATAATTATAGCCTCTCTGGCTCTGGCAGACTGCGCGAGCAGGCAAAACTCCATGTTTACACACACACACACTTACAACGAAGCAATCACTCTCCACAGCTACTAGTTCTTTTTGCCCCCAAGGAATCTCTGAGAAGATTTTGGGTTCAAAATCTGGATCTAGAAATTCAAACACAAAATTGCAGATGGAGGACATTAAAAAAAAAAAGAAAAAAGAAAAGAGAATGTGAGAGAGATTCCACTCCAGTGATGTACATTTAACTGAAATGAAAGTGACCAATGAATGTAATAAGCATGACTTAGAAGAAAGCATGAGGAGTGACATCATATACCAATCAGTACAGACTGTTGTTGCTATATTGGTCCCACAGAAAACTACACACACACACACACACACACACACACACACGTCAACAGTATATTATGTTTTAATTGTCCCAAAATAATGTTTTCAAAATTCTAAGACAGAAAAGGACAGATAACATGTACAAATAGGTTTGAATTTATGCAGAACAAAGGCAACTTTTTTTTCTTAAAGATGCAATTAAATCATCATTGCACCACACCAAATACCTGCTCCCCACTACTACTCCTGTGTGTATGCAGCCTGAATTCAACTTTCAATACTGACTAATGAAAGCTACATCAACTTTAGACTATTTTCCTCCTTCAGTAACAAACTGACTCTCAACGGTTCATCCAGTTTGGGAGAAAGGCGGGATGGAAATGCAATAAGTTCTGTGAAACTTGAAAGTTTGCTTTATACTAACAACTGTACCAATGTAATGCATTCAGGCAGATCAAGCTGCAGAACGGGTTAACAGGAAGTGTGGTATACAATTCAGCAAAAATATACCCCAAAGAAAGGGGAAGGCTTTATTGTGCTTCAAAAGAAAAGGCATCTGAAAAATGGAACTTGTTTTTTTTCAAATGCACTGAAGCAAACTTATACTACTACTGGGAGAAAAAGTATTTAGCAGAGCTTCTAACTCTAAAATACTCCACTATTTCTTGAGAACACAGCCCACTAAACACAAAATTTCCCAAGGGACTTGATATTGTCAAGGAGATACTTAGTAACAACCAGGGAAAGTTGTACTTACATAAGAGGTCATTGGTGGAAGTGGACATTATTCTGGGATAAAAGTTGGATGAAAAGTGCCAAATATAATAGAAAAAGATATTGAAAACATCAAAGACAACAAGGGAGAAGATAATATCTTTTTAGAGTTTCCTTTCTAATGGCTGAAATTTCAAAAGTTGAAAGTTACAGTTTACTGTCACCACATTCCCACTGTAAGTGGGAAGCTCTATTTCCCACACTCATTTAAAACAAAACGGTTTGGAAACACTGCATTCCTGTTGCTCCATGCGGCTTTATCCTCTCCCTATGAATATTTAAATTGTGTTTCATAATTAAAAATGTGAAAAGAAGTTACTCCAGGAAATTTTCACTATGAAGAGCACTATTAATGGGCAAGATACGAAAGAAGGGTTAGATGCTTCAGCTGCACGAAGAGAAGGGAATCCTGAACGATACATGTATTTCTACGACATTATTTCCACTCCTCTTTCAGTTGGGAGCACTGTAGCCAAATGAGTTCAGTACAAACAGAACTCATGTCCCATGAGCAAGCTTTTAAATAGGAAAATTATATCATGGCTGACAACATAATTTAATTGCTCTGTTGCTATGACAACATGCTGCTCTCTTTCAGTTTAATTTGCTTACTTGCCAGCATTCTCCCAAAGGACTGTATCATACCATCAATTTTCACACAAAAACTAGTGACTTCTCTTTAAGAGCTTATGGTAAACTGTTGAAACCGATAAACGGATACTGTGGCTCCAACCCTATAACTCTTCAACAATCTTCAGTGCTGGTCTCCAACACTGGCCAAAGCCAGCTTACAATTCAGCCCTCAAAACCACTGAACTGCAGAGGAGCACAATAGTAACTTTAACATATTTGTGATATTTTTAAGCATGGATTTTTTAAGGAAAGCAATCTAAAACATACTTATCAGGGTAAATGTCACCGAACTCAAAAGGGACTCACTGCAGGACCATATTCTAAATGTCCTGTGAGTTCCACTAATATTATTTTAAAATCTGTTGCGGAAAACCATATATTGCTTTGTTTCAAATAAGTATTATACCATGCACGTTTCAACATCAATTGCCTTGTTTTAGTCAGTTGGATTGACATCCTGATTTTACCATCATGTTACCAACACTGAAAACAGACAACTGCAAGAATTCTGAAACACTGTGCTTTCATAGGTACGAGTTCAAGCAGCTTCAGAAAGGATTTTAAAAGTGGCAGAAGATCTCATTCCTCTCTCCACCCACAAAAACCTTAAAATCCAGGAGCCCCATACCACAATCCAGTACACTGATGACAGACAAAGTTCCCAGCACCTTGAGAGGCAGAGCCAGCAGATAGATTTAGTCAGCCTAAATTTTTGTTGTATTTTTTGTTTTTGATTTGTTGTACAGAAATACTGTACAATATACTGTACAAAATGCTTGTTGTACAGAAATACAAAAAACAAATTTTTGTTTTGTTGTACAGAAATACTGACCCAGATTTATTGGTGGGGTGAACTCACCTAATGGGAGAAAGCTGTACGGACACAATTGAGCTTAACACAACTGGACTCCAACTCTAAAGAAAGGCATATTTCCTGAATCACTTAGTGAAACTGCATGAGGTGCTACAGTTAAGTAAATATTTCAGTTGCCAGTTAGTAGCTCCATCAGATAGGTCCACAACTGCTAATGGGTAAAAGTGTAAATGGAAACTTTCTTGCTATATGAGAGGAACACCATTTCTTGCATGTCTAAAACTGATAAAACAAAAACACACAGGAAACAGGAGAGGGAGGGGTGGGGAGGAAACCAATCTCCACTTACTAAAGCTTAACTAATATATACACCATGACAGATTAGATTCCAACACAGGCATCTGTTCTAACAAGAAGGAGGGGAGGAAGAAAAGGATAAGCCAGGTCCTCATTTGGAAGGAAAGAAAAGAGCAATCAAGGAAGGACAGTTACTTACTGCACTTTGCTACACTCCCTGCTGTACTTGTCAAAAACATTTGAAGGGGAGAAGGAGCGTTCTGATTGGCCAGGATTCCAATCAATCATCCGCGTTGCTAGGAGACTGGGAAACTGCACTTATTCCTATACAGTGCCATTTGCAGCAAAAATACCTTCAATGCTGGTTAGATGTCATAAACCTCGCATTGGCCTCTCTTCTTCTAGATCACGCCATCATAAATGCAAAAAGGGAAAATGAACTGCCGATCCCAAAACTTACGGAAACATTTCAGAAACCGAAAGGACAGTTTTTTCCTAATAATAGCTATCAGCTGTTTTCTTTTAAAAAAAAAACGCTTCAGTGTTAGGCTGGCTCTTTCTACGAGGAAATAAGGATATTCAAACAAACAAACAAACAAACAGCCCTCGGAGAGTCGAGCCATGGAAGGAAAGGCTCCGTCACACAAACACTTAAAGCTCAGACAAATAATAATAAAAAAAAAAAAGATTGGAGTTTTCCTTCCTTCGCTGGGCACAACCCCCCAACACTTCCCAACTTTAAGACACAACGCCAACTCTATTCCGCCAGAGTGTTAGCAAGGCAGGCAGCTACAACAACAACAACAACAACACTGCACAGTGGAGCGGCGGCTGCAACTCTCAGCTCGACTGCTCCTCGGTTTCACCTGACAACACTGAAGGCGGGGGGGGAAGGTCTCCTCATTTTGGAGGGGCGACGAAGGCGTCGTTTTTAAGAAACTCCTCGGCCGTGCTCTCGCGCCGCTGCTGCCGATCCCCCTCCCCTCGCCCGCCTGGGTTCGCGCTTCCCCCCTTTTTCTTCTTCTTCTTCCCGATCCCAATGCAGAAGAATCTTACGCAACCCTCCCAACAAGAGCACCACAAAATTTTTTTAAAGACACCACGCAGACACACACAGGGCACGCACCGAAGAGGAGGACCACGACACACACACACACACACACACCACAGACACACACGCATTCCAGAACTTGCCTGCCTCGGGAGAGCTCTAGATTTTCCCCGCAGTCTCGCCCGAGATCATTATGCAAACTTTTTCATCCGACGGAACAAGGCATCGCTTCCTCCCCTCACCAGCCCGGAGCCAACAATGTGGCCGAAGGGGAGAGCGGGGGAAGCCGAGCCCCGGGCCGAGCATGGGACCCGGCTGCAAAAATTCGCCCGCCGCCCCCCCCCACCCCGCTCCCGGCCCGACACCCTCGGGCTTCCCGGTGTCTCACAACACCTCCCCCTTCCCTCTCTCCGTCTCCGGCCCGCCCGGCCGCCCCGCTTCTCCCTCCCCCTCCGTCTAGACCCCTCCTGGCTGAGGAGCGCCTTGGGTCGGAGGAGCGCCGCCGCCGCCGAAGAACGCCAAATTGTTTCCACTGCAAACAACAAAAAAAAGGCAACACATGACCATTGGTGGGCGGGCGGGCGGGCGGGCGGGGAAGGTGGGCAGGGCCAGCCGAGACGAGCCGCCACAGCGGGAAAGGGGGAAGCGCGCGCAGGGGCGAGAGAGGGCGGGCGGGGGAGGGACGGCGGGCGGGCGGAAGAGCGGAGAGGGGCCTCCTCGCCTCTGTTGCGCCGCAGTACTAATTGCGCGGCAAGCAAAGAAAAAAAATGGGTAGGAGCGGAACTCGTACTACGTACGCCGGCGGCCCGAGTAAAGCTCGCTCGCTGGCTGGCTGGCGGCGGCTGCTGGTGTCGCCGTCTCCCCGCCCTGCCTGAGGCCTGTGAGCCTCCACAGGAAATTCTCAGGGCCTTTTCGCACTAGAACTGTTCTAGTGCTATTATTCCACTTTCAACATCCTATGGAATCCTGGGGTTTGCAGTTTCGGGAGGGGCCTTTCAGGCCCCTCCCGAAACTGCAAACCCCAGGATTCCATAGGATGTTGAAAGTGGAATAATAGCACTAGAACAGTCTAGTGCGGAAATGGCCTCAGGCTGCTAGCAGCCGCCTCTTTCTGTTCCCCTCCACCGTCTCCACGTAGCCCTCACCCTTGGGTTGTGCTGACTGGCTTTTTCCCTTTCTCTCCTCCCCACCAGTTTACGCGGTCGGCGAATGAGCCTCAAAAGGTCTGGTCGCAGAGGGAGAGCTTCTATCCCTGTCATAAAAAACAAACACACAACCCCCTTTGACAGTTTTGTATTTGAAAAAGCCACCCCTAAAAGACTGCGGGTTTGGAACTCTGCTCACAGGAGAGCCCGAAGGCGGCTGAACCTGCTTGCAGGGAGAACTGAGGGAGTGTGGAGGTATCCCCTCACAAGCGGTTCCCCTTGAGGTTTCAGGAGGGCCCCTTTCGCCATAAACCGACACTGGCTGCCCTCCACATTTGCAGGTTTCACTTTTGTGGATTTGATTATTCACGGATTATTTGCGGTCTCCTCTGCTGCCTCCCTAGGCCATTTTTAATAGGGACTGCAAGCCTCATGAGACTGAGAAACTGTGAACGAGGCTTGTAAGTCCCTATTAGAAATGGTGTGGGGCAGCAGTGGAGAAAAATGGTGTGGGGCAGCCCCACCAGCCACCCACTTCTGCCTTGTGAAGGAATCCTGATGCTTCAAAGGAATCCATGGTGGGTTGAATATGATGATCATACTTTTTTGTGTGCTAAATAAGGTTTGGGAGGGCGTAGCGTTATTCACAGTTTTTCCACTTTCATGGGGGTCCTGTGCCCTTAACCCTAGCGAATGTGGAGGGATGACTGTATAGAATTGCAGCCTGGAGCTGCAATCCTTATGAAGACCTATCCTGGGCCGTTTCCTCATTGGACTGTTATAGCACTATTATTCCACTTGCAACATCCTATGGAATCCTGGGGTTTGCAGATTCAGGAGGGGCCAGCTGGCCCCTCCTGAAACTGCAAACCCCAGGATTCCATAGGATGTTGCAAGTGGAATAATAGCGCTATAACAGTCCAGTGCGGAAATGGCCCTGGTTTAAACCTCGTTTAAACATAGCGTATGTGGCTTTATGAGTAAATATAAGACTGGACTGGCATTGTGGCAGAAGCTCTTGTAGGCTAGCATCTTCCCCTTCCTAAGAGGTATGCATTGTCACAGCAGTTAACTAGTAACAGACAGACAAGGCACAAGATTCACTGGAAAAATAAATCCTAGTGTGTTTTGTTTTGAGTACAATCATATTAATAAATGAGCCCCACTGAGTATAGGACTGCCAGTCTTATCTCCTCTTTTTCCCCAGAGTCCCTCATTTTTAAAGAGAAGCTAAAGAGTGAAAACAGAAACTGTTGTGACCCTTGACAGCTATTTGGCAGATTTGCTTACCCCCCTCCAACACCAGGATTGATTTCCTTGAAGGAAATAACAGATATTTTATAAACTATAAAAATGTAATGAAAGTGCCTTTTTGACACAAGGCAATTGGATCAAGAGGCTGATACATACTAAAGTTTTCCAAACACATAAGCGGGAAAGAAACAAAGGAGGCACAACACCACTGCTAAAATATAAACAAAAGTTCACAATTCTGCAATCCCATTCTGTCCATAATTCCGAAACACTTCCCACTGAATTTTATGGGCCACAATCCTAAGAAAGTACAACACAGCTCTACAATATGCATATGGATTGGAAACTAGTAACATCTGAAACAGTTTTTAAAAAAAATTAAAAAGGAAGAAATGCCCAAAGACATTTTGGTGACGCAACATGACAACTCAAGTGATGTCTCCCATGGAAGTGAAAATATAATACACTACGTTATCGACAACTGTCTGCTTTAAACAGTTCGTGCAAATCTGCCACCTGTCATCCTGCAAGGATGAAGCACACTTAGATCATAGCAATCCAGCTCTTGAACTACAGGCCTCGTATTTTTAAATTCTGCCATTGTTGACAGGGATAGATGAAACTACTCACAGTGTAGGCATAGTCCATCCCTTTCTTCTCCCACAATACTAAAGTGGCCCCTCCACATTTGTGAGGGTTCAGGGCACAGAACCTTCATGAAAGGGAAAAAATTGCAAATGACTTCCCACCCACGATCCCCTCCCATTCCCTTCTGGGGCTCTGGTGCAGGAGCCTTCCTTCTCTGTGCCCAGGCCAGAGGCAAGGGAGTCAGGAGGGGGAGCTCTGGATGCAAAAAGGAAGGAGCCTGTGTGCCCCCTCCCCCCCCGCATTGCCTTGCCTTTTGCCTTGCATGAATTCTCAACACTGGGGCAGAGGCAAAGGAATGAGAGGGGAGAGCTCCAGAGGGGTGAAAGAAAACACACATACATCTCACCACCCCCCATTGCCTTACCTTTTACCTTGGCATGCTTGCCTTCTTTCTCTGTGCTGGCAAAACACAAGGGAGGAGGAGAAGTGGGGAGGTAAAGGCAAACCCGTGAATGTGGAGGGAGGACTATACTTTGCTTCTGTCCATTTATAACTGAAACAATATATCTTAACATGATGCAATTGTAATACTGTGGGTTCTTCTACAGCAGGCTACAAGACTGGATTGTGGACATAAAGAATTCCCATCCAGTAGACACTTGGGCTTTGCATTCACTATTGAGGACAACTCTTCCATAACCCATTTGTGGCTGTTTGTAATTAAAAAAACCCCTGCATCTAAAGTTAGGATAAAACCCAAGTCTTCTTTCATCTCCCTTCCTACCTACATGTGCACCTTAACTGAACAGACCCCTCTCAACCCTTCTTCCATACATCAGTATAAAATAGAAGGGTATTTCCTCATTAGAGAGTCAGCATGGTATACTCGTGTGAAAGACCAGGGTTCAAGTGCCCACTCGCCCATGGAATCCCACTGGGTGACCTTAGGTCCATCACACACTCTCAACACTAGAAAAACCCCATGATAGGTTTGTCATAAATTAGAAACAACTTGAAGGCCACAACAACAACAAATTCCCTGATTCTTGGGCTGATTACTGGTGTTGAAAAGAATCCAAGATCCTAACCAGGACTTAACATTTCTTATCATACAGAGACTAAAGATACCAGGACAAATTATTCTGTATTACACAGAGCCAAGTTCTTTCCCTAAAGCTATATGAGACAGCTAATATCTGAGAAATATTCCCTGGATGCTGCTAGTCAAGAATTGTTCACAACAGAGTTGTACAGATATTCTGTTTTACTTCCTTCACTGACTTTCTCTGGTTAAGAGGAGAAAAAAACGGCTGGCAGAAACAAAGGGGAAATGCAACATGTCTAGATCCCCCACAGACTTCAATGAATAAAACATTCTGAGGCAATGATAGAAATAGAAGTTCTTTCTGCATTAGTTCTTCACAAGCTCACGAAGTATGGGTGGCATCTATTAAATTTTCCCTTCTGAAGGCTACAAGAAACTAGCAGTCAGATCTCCTATTCACATGTTTCTGCAGACTTTCATTGATTGTGATCAACAAGTTATGGCTAATGAGAAACACTGACTGCAGTCCCATATTCACTTATTTAGAAGTAAGTGGCTTTGAATAAATATAGTAATGACCAAGTAAATTTCCTTAAGATTGGAGAGTCTAAGATCGCATTGTAAAGAAAAGTTACACATAAGCTCTGGGTTCCCATGTATGTAATGTAAGAAAAAAGAACCATGCGTTCAGATCATAAGGCCACCAACTAGAATGTCATTTAAGAGGTATTGGACAAATTAGTAAGAACTTAGCTATCTATGGCTACCAAGCAAGATGGTTTTCTATTGCTTCTGGTACTAGAGGTACTATGTATATCACTTGCTGGAGAACATGAGCAAGGAGAGTGTTACTGCACTCATGTCCTGCTCTGGGGATTCTCATAGGTATCTGGTTGATAACTGTGGCCATAAAATGCTGGGCTAAAGAGGTCTTTAGTGTGATGAAGCATAGCTCTTTTTATAGGCTCTGTATGAAAGCTACTAACACATAGATACAGACACAGAATTGAGTTCTCCAGACCATATGTTACTTACACATGCTTTTGCACAGAGAACTATTAATCAACACATGCGCAACAGCGCAAACCAAATAAAGCAAAGCAAGTATCTATTTTCCATTCCTTTCTACCTGTCACATACACCAACTCATACTAAACTGAAATTTCACGCTTCATACAAGCTTGATTTCTTGGAAGAAAATCTAGCACCTCTACATGGTATCTAAGATTCTTCAGTAAAATTTGTTTCCTAGAAGAATGTGGACAATCTCTACCATGTTCATAATAATGCTAGGAACCATAAGACAACCCTTTTCCTCTTGGAAGGACGAGAGACCAGGACAAGAAGTTACTAGCTGGCCAGGCCTACAGTAAAGAATAAAAATATCTTTTATCTTAGTCCTGTGAACTGAAGGTCTCCAAAATGGCACCCTTGCAAACATGTTGGACTACAACTCCCATAATCCTCGGACACCATAGGAAGTATGTGGAATTGTGCAATTTGTAGTCCTACACAGGATGGGGAAGCTGCTATGAACTAATAGCACCGCATGGATAACAGAAGATCCTGTGAACCACAGTTTGGTTTATGCTTTTTATCCCTGAATCTTATAGGTTGAGAACAATAGTAGAAGCTTATCCAGGATATTGTGTAACAAATTCCCATGCTACACAAGCCAACCTGGTACATCTAGCCAATCCTGTATCTACCCAGTGACAGGAATTAATAATTAAAACAATGGCCCTTGTAAAGCAAAATACCATTGTTCTTTTATCCTTGCTTGCCCTGCTAGCACAGCCTGTTTATCTAAAGCTCAAGCAGACCTTGAATTATTAAGTCAAACATCCCTTATCTCATGGCCATTTTGCTGTTTTTAAAACACAACCCAAGTTACCAAATACTAACCCCACCCACAGAAATGCAATACACTCAGAGAGCTCTGAGAGTTACTTCAGAGGCAGATAAGTAGGTAAATCAACAAGAAAGGAGACATTCTCCCTCTGTTTGCCATTGGTGTCAAAAGTCAAGTGTCTCAAAAAAACATGTAGGTCAATTTAACAGCCAGTGTTTTTAGCGGCAATATACAAGAACTCCGCTGGATTGTTTTCATTTCTATTTTTAAAAAGGCATAGCCAGAAGAGGGAAAAATGGAACTGTCCAGTTTATCGAGGGACTAGTTCTGTGCCACTTGATGTTAACAGCAGAAGTGACATTTAATTTAAGATTAAATTAATTGACAGTCCTGGAACCTAAATTAAAAGAGAGGAGGAAGAATTCCATGTGAGCTACAAGAAGATGGCCTGATCAACCAGACAAAGATTTGCATTCTAACAGTACAATCCCATCTATGTTTACACAGAAACTTCATTCTCACTATGCTCACTGGGGCTTATGCCCAGGATGGCAGCATTATTCTTGTAAATGCTGACTGAATTAAGTCGCACACAGCACCAGGTTTGATTGGATAAAGCAATTAACCTTCAAATATCCAACTTCTTCCTAGATTTCTCTCAGCAACTCAGGTGCAGAGCATTTTATAGGCATACACATATACCAGTGGACATCTCAGGGTTCTTGAGAGGATATTGGACTGCATCTCCCATCAGCCCTAGCCAGCATATCTAAGAGTGCAGGATGACTGGTATTGGAGTCCTACAATATCTGGATGCTACCCCAATGTATTCCTGCTCATCTTTGGAAAGTCATTGGGTGACCACAAGCAAGTCACACTGTCTCCACCTCAGAGGAAGGCAATGAATAAATCTAAATAAATCTTGCCAAGAAAATCTTATGAGAGGGTTGCTGTAAGTCAGAATCAGCTTGAAGGCACATAACAACAACAATGTGCAAAGATGAATTATTTAGTGTTTTATTTAATTAATATATGCCCTGGATCCCTCCCAATACAGGACCCAAAGAGTTACACTTATGAACAGCTACACTTAAATATGTTTACAGAGAGAGGTAATTCATCCCATTGGTTCACTCACCATTGTAATATAGCTGAAGGATGCTTTCATCTACAACTTTTTAAGGTACACTGCTACCTTCCTCATTTCTGTCACTGATTAATACAACATTGAATAACAAAGATAAATTGATTGGAAAACCTACATTAGTTGGAATATATAATTGCATTAGAAAAGGCAGAAGTACAAAAAAAGTACTATACATCACAGCCTTCCTTCCTCACTCGATTTCCTAAAGTGGGTTGGTGAGAGGAAAAGGAAAAGACAGAAAATAAAGTAAGAACCATATTGGCCCTTCCAGACAATCTCTGGTTCTGTATAATAAATGTATAATCACTACCTTTATATTCTTCAGCAATAAAGGATGCAGCTATCTGCTTGCATGGCTACAGCTCTGGCATAGTGGAAATTTTCTGGCTCAGCTGTGGATGGAAAAAGCCACAGGTATCTGTTGGAAGAAGGAGGTTATAGCAATGCAACAAACGGAGCTCCCAAGATTCACTTGGGAGAACAATTTAAATATAACTTTCCCAGTGTGGGAAATATATTCAGGGGTAGCCGTGTTGGCTGTGCAGCAAAATACAACAAAATCAAAAATCCACAAAAGGATGATACCTTTATTGGCCAATCCAATTGCAGAAAATATGACGTTTTCAAAACTTCATTGCCCCCCTTTTTTTGCTTGATAAAGAAGCCAGTGAAGCTTTGAAAGCTTGCATGATGTATTCTCTGCAGTCTGGTTGGCCAATGAAAGTATGGCTCTTTTGTGGATTTTGTCATATTTCCTTTAGCTAAGTATGTCCAGAGACAGAGAGCAATGTCAATTTCACATCCTTATCCTGAAAGGAGAGGTGAAATTGACAAAATTCCCTTTAGGGATAGAAATGATAATGTGCTTCACCCTCCCCAATGCTAGAATACATACCTGCACTTACTGAATGCACTTGTTTGCTCACCCTCCCTCTCGTACACACACATAAATAAAAAAGATGAACGGCACTGCCATCAGGATAGTTCTTCCAAGGCAAGCTATTTGGCACTGAACTGACTGACATACATAGTAGCCTTCCCCGATGTGCTGCCTTTCACATGTATCAAATGTACTGGATGGGGATGATGGGAGCTGCAGTCCAAAACATATAAAGGGCACCAAATTGGGGGGAACTGCTATACACACAAAAGAAAAAAAATGTCACAAAAGGGAAAAAAAATGTTTTTTCCCCTGCAGAGATTTGCAAGCAGTCCGTTCAGTTTCTTTTGGCAGGAATCCTAGAAGAAACATTGTTCCAAGCAACAGGAATGCTTATAATAAAAAGCCAGAAAGGGGACTGCAAGCATGGCTAAAGGAGGTATAGCACAAGCACAAGAGGTACAGCACAAGAGTATCTTTTCACACCATTAAAGCCATGAGCCTTGCCCTGATCTGGTACTTACTGCCTCTTAAAGTATGTGATATAAGAACAGACGAGCCATCTTTACAGAGACCTGTGCCATGTGGGGTGTTTTTCCAAGGATAAGGGATGACCTTCAGAATGCCTCCTTGTGTGAAAACATATTATTATGCTCAAGTGGTGAGCAGTTCAAGAAGTGCACTATTACCTGGTTTGGTTCTCCCTGGAAGGAGGTCACTGGAATCTTATTGGAATTCTGTCTATAACAATTCAAGTTGAGTGTGAGTGGACATCCAAAGGAGTGGGAAATGGGTAGCCATGCAGATGTTGCTGACAGTAACCACCAGCCCTACCTAGTGTCGCCAGTGGTAAGCCATGACAGCAACATCTGGAAAGCCACAGATTCCTCACTCTGGCTGAAATAGTCCAAAAGATAGACAGGGTCCACTGCTCCCACATCAGAGCTCTAGGGTAACCACTGATATAAGGAGGCAGCCAGCAGGTAATGATTTCTGAATCTAAAAGGTTTCTGTGGCTTTCTTGTGTTCTCAGTGACTCATCTAACCAGACTACCTGGCCAATTTATTGACAGAAAACTTGTATCCAGACCACTTCCCTGATAGATCTGTATATAATGAAAGTTATACAGTTACCTATTGCTTTCCGTTAAGGTTCTCATTTACACTTAAGCTGCAGCATAGGAAAATCTACAGAGACTTGAATTTATTGAGAAAATGAGCATCACAGCAAATCCTTAAACAAGTATACATGAGGTTAATAACAATCACTGGAAGTAAATTATATGTCTCGAATTTATACATTTTTGAAAATACCATCTTCATGCAATAAAAATGCTGTGAAATATTTTGTGTAACTGTCTACTTATCCTAACTAAGATAGATGTTGCTATTCTAGTTACATGTGCTTCCCACTTATAATGGAATGCTGTATACTTTGCCCTAAAATTATACACTTTCAGCACATTGTCAGCAAACACTGTAAACCTAATCAAGAATACATTGACTCATGAATGATAGGAAAGACACACACACACCAATACCCGCAGGGCAGAAATAGTAAAAACAGTCAACTTGCTCTGATTTCTTGTCAAAACACAAAAACATTTGCTTGTATGAAAATTAAAGCAAGAACACTGTTAGGAACAAGTTCTTTATTTTAAAAAAACTGAAAAGAAAAATTTTTCTGGAAAGATATCTACTTTGAACTAATGGATAAACAAGCAGGATGAAACTTTGACAAAAAAATTCAGCATCAAGAGTATCACAATTCTTATTCCAGACAAGTAGCCACATTTGTCTTATGGTACCCTGAAAGACTAAGGACCCTTTCACCCTACACAGTTATAATGCTGTCATTCTACTTGAACTGCCATGGTTCCATCTGGTAGAATCCTGAGATTTGCAGTTTAGGGAATAGCATCTAGAATTCTCAGCCAGACATCTAGTGCCTCACCAAACTACAAACTCCAAGATTTCATAAAATGTAGCCATGGCTGTTCAGGTGGAACCACAGCTAACAAAGGCATGCCTCAGTTAATAACACATCTGACAAAAAAGTCCCCTTTTACAAAGTCTTTTTTATGCCTCCCCAGCCCACTTTTCTTTCTCATCCTCTGTCTAGCTGGAAGGTTTTCTAGCTGTATTGGCATTGGGAAGACGGTGAAAGAGGGTGAAGAAAAACATACTTTCAGTGTCAGATTACAGCAGCATGTCTGCATCAACCAATGCACTAAAGCTTGAGCTGGGGAAGAATGGGATCCTACTGTAGCTGATCCTACCTTAGCTGTATGTGCTTCCCTACAACAGGCATGGTAAGTAGGAGCTGCCTCCAGAATCCCTTACTGAGCATACATCAGCAGCAAAAGAGAGGAAAAAGGAGAGAGCAGGTAAGCCTGCCTTTCCAGGTACACTCAGCATTTTAAAAACAAACAAACAAATGTAAATCTATAAACTTGGCTACCAACATGAAAACCATAATGAGATTGGAAGCTGGTAAAAGAGAGAAAAATCATCCCTGAATGCATTTTGGGGGGGGGGGAGCTTTGAAATGGTCTCTAGAAGGATCAGAATATTTTGGTTGACTTATCCACTGCTTACCTGACTTTTCACATGCATTTTTTTTTTAAGTTTTGAATAAAATGTTTACTGAAACACACTGAACAGCTCTCATTTTTTGTGGTATAAGAAAGTATCCCTATCTCTGTTCTTCCCATGTCATTTCTGCCTCTGGTACCAAATTTTCTATTAAAGTAGTAAAGCCCAGGAACACATCAATTTTATTAACTGAAGCATATCTGTAATTGTGTAGTGTGCAAATGGCTTAACAATTAATTTTATTCATGCCCAGTCAGAAGTAACCTCCATTAATGTTACTGCCCTGGCTAGCCTGAGCTTGTGGGATATAAAGATATCTCTTGATATCAATAATTCGGACTCACATACCCATTCCCCTCCACGTGCTTGCGAGGCTCCCGGACAAGCACGCACACCAGCTTGGCCGATAATCGCCGCAATATTCCGAAACAATACAGGCAGGCCAGAAATAGCCGACTCGCAGCTTTAGGAGACCTCAAGGCAAGTACCTCAAATATGTATGCACGCAACTTTCAAAAGATCCTCTGCCCCGCGCTGGCAGCTTGACGATCTGACTATACACCGCTCAAGTACTCCGCGTTTGCATACTGGCTACCCTGTTGACAATTTGGCTATAACTCAATCATTCAAATTCTGACCTTTCGGAGGCTTTGTCTCCAGCCCCAAACCCATTGTTTTCCCCAAGTCTGAACTAGCCTGCGGTCACAATTCTCCTTATAAAAACCCCTGACTTTGAGCGCTTCCTTAGATTGCTCTTGGCTTCCATCCCGCCTTGCTGTCACTTTGTCCAGCGAGCCTTCCCTTCAGCCCCACGTGCTGAGATCCACGCTCCCCAGCTTCTTCGCTTCTAACCAGGCTTCAGGACAGGTGAAGTATCACCCAAACCAACAACTCCTCTAAAAATCCCTCTATCCCACTCTAACCTTTATTTCCTTAGTTATCTGTGAGAGTGTGCTGCATACACTGTTTGATTGTGTTTTAATAAAACCACATTTATTATTTCAACTTCTGTGTGCTCCTTGACTCGGCCTGACCCCGTAAACATAGGCTTCAAGATCTTGCTACGTTACCCTGCCTCTCGCATTGCTAGGCTGTGCTCTTTGCTAATTTCCCCAACTTATAAAATTGAGAGCGCATGTAAGTGTCCCTCCCGGGACCCCCATGAATCAGGGTAACAGAGTGGTGGAGTAACGCGGGCAGCCCCTGTACCCCTAATTTGAGTGGGAGTCGTGAACCTTCTCAAATCAGGTTGGTATAGACTTAGGTGACGGCCGGTCAAGTCGCTAGAGCTTCTGTTAGGCAGGAACACGTGTGTGTGTGTGTGTGTGTGTGTGTGTGTGTGTGAAATCTGTGTGTCTGAGCTCTAGAGCTATCTTTGTTGGGTGGTTCTGCTCCTTTTCCTTCTTGGCCATGTATGGTGGCCGTACCTACGTGGTCACCCGCTTCGGCAGTGAATCATTGTAGATGACAGGGCTGTACAAGTGGCTGACCCGGGAAGTACCTTCCTAACTTGGGGTCTATCGCGGGCTGGGATCCGAAGCATTTAGAGAGACGTTAGGAACAGTCCGCACCCATCCAACACTGTAGAATAATAGAATCATAGAAATGTAGAGTTGGAAGAGACCACACGGGGCATCCAGTCCAACTCCCTGCCATGCAGGAACATCCTCAAAGTACTCCCAACAGATGGCCATCCAGCCTCTGCTTAAAAACCTCCAAAGAAGGAGACTCCACCACACTCCGAGGCAGCATATTCCACTACCGGACAGCCCTGACTGTCAGCAAGTTCTTCCTGAGGTTCAGGTGGAATCTCCTTTCCTGCAACTTGAATCCATTGCTCCTTGTCCTGGTCTCTGGAGCAGCAGAAAACAAGCCCTCTCCTTCCTCTACATGGCATCCCTTCAAATATTTAAACATGGCTATCATGTCCCCTCTTAACCTTCTCTTCTGCAGACTAAACATACCCAGCTCCCTAAGTCTATCCTTATAGGGCATGTCTTCCAGGCCTCTCACCATTTTGGTTGCCCTCCTCTGGACTTGCTCTAGTCTAACCATGTCCTTCTCGAATTGGGGTGCCCAGAACTGGACACAGTATTCAAGATGAGGTCTAACCAAAGCAGAGTAGAGTGGTACCAGTACCTCCCTTGATCTAGACACCATACTCCTTTTGATGCAGCCGAGAATTGCATTGGCTTTCTTGGCTGCCGCATCACACTGCTGACTCATGTTCAGCTTGTGGTCTATTAAGACTCCTAGATCCCTTTCACACGTACTGCTATCCAGCCACGTGTCCCCCATCCTATATTTCTGTATTCCATTTTTTTTACCTACGTGTAGGACCTTACACTTCTCTTTGTTGAATTTCATTTTGTTAGCTTTGGCCCAGCTCTCCAATCTATCCAGGTCATTTTGAATTTTGATCCTGTCCTCCGGCGTATTAGCAACCCCTCCCAATTTGGTGTCATCTGCAAATTTGATGAGCATGCCCTCTATTCCTTCATCCAAGTCATTGATAAAAATATTGAACAGCACTGGGCCCAGGACAGAACCCTGTGGCACCCCGCTAGTCACTTCTCTCCAGGATGAAAAGCAGCCATTCGTGATCACCCTTTGGGTTCGATCGGTCAACCAATTACAAATCCAACTAACAGTAGCCCTGTCCAGCTTGCATTTTACTAGCTTCTTTGCAAGAATGTCATGGGGAATTTTGTCAAAGGCCTTACTGAAATCGAGATATGCTACATGTACAGCATTCCCTTCATCTATCAAGCTAATAACTGTATCATTAAAAAGAGATAAGATTAGTCTGGCATGACTTATTTTTGAGAAATCCATGTTGACTTCTCGTGATTACTGCATTGCTTTCTAAGTGATTAGAAACTGACTGCTTAATGATCTGCTCCAGAATCTTTCCGGGTACTGATGTCAGGCTGACTGGGCGATAATTATTTGTGTCCTCTTTTTTTCCCTTCTTGAAGATGGGGACAACATTTGCCCTCTTCCAGTCTGCTGGAACTTCTCCTGTCCTCCAAGACTTCTCAAAGATTATAGCAAGCAGTTCCAAAATTACCTCTGCCAGTTCTTTTAATATCCTAGGATGCAATTCATCTGGCCCTGGAGACTTGAATTCATCCAGTGTGGCCAGGTATTCCTGTACCACCTCTCTACCTACTTTGTGCCGCATTTCCCCTGCTTCCTCACCTGCTCCCCAACCGCCAGGTTGAATGCTTGTATCCTTCTGGGAAAAAACTGAGGCAAAGAAGGTGTTAAGTAGTTCTGCCTTTTCTCTTCCTTCTGTTAGTAATTCGCCATCTTCTCTGTGCAGCGACCCTATCGTCTCCTTCTTTCTCCTTTTGCTACGGACATATTTAAAGAAGCCCTTTCTATTGTTTTTAATGTCTCTGGCCAGCCTAAGTTCGTTCTGTGCTTTAGCCTTTCTGACCTCCTCCCTACATCTCCTAGCTACTTGCTTAAATTCTTCTTTGGTGGTGTTACCCTGTGAACTGGGGGTCCCAGGAGGGACACCAAAATGTGCTCAACTAAAGTTGTGGAAAATTAGCTCAGAGCACTGCTTAGTGTTACGAGAGGAAGGGTAACACAGCGAGATCTTGAACCCTATGTCTACGGGGTCGGGTCGAGTCAAGGAGAACGCCGAAGTTGAAATAATAAATGATGTTTAATAAATACAAGCAAAACAGTGTATGCGACACACTCATACAAGATAACTAAAGAAAATAAAGGTTTGAGTGGTACTGAGGGATTTTTAGAGGGATTGCTGGTTTGGGTGATACTTCACCTGTCCTGAAGCCCAGGAAAAACAGAGAGCAAAGCTGGGGTGCGATATAGCTCAGCACGTGGAGCTGAGGGGAGGCTCGCCAAGCAAAGCGGCAGCAAGGCGGGATGAAACTCGGGAGCGTTCCGAGGAAGGTATCGGAATCAAGGGTTTTTATAAGGAGAATTGTGACTGCAGGCTATGCCGTACTTGGGGGAAAACAATAGATTTGGAGTTGGAGACAAAGCCTCCGAAAGGTCAGAATCTGAATGATTGAGTTATCGTAGCAGTTCTCAATAGAGTAGCCAGTATGTAAACGCAGAGTACTTGGGTATTGCATAGTTTACCCATCAAGCTGTCATCGCGGGGCAGAGGCTCTTTTGTAAGTAGCGTGCATACTTAATTAGAGTACTTGCCTGGAGGTCTCCTAAAGCAGTGAGTCAGCTATTTCTGGCCTGCCTGTATTGTAGTTCGAATATTACGGCTATTAACGGCCGAGCTTGTTTACGTGCTTGTCCGGTGGCCTCGCAAGCACGTGTAGAGGAATAGAGAAGTGAAGCCGAATTGTGATATCAAGAGGATATCTTTTAATATCCCCAAAGCTCGGACTAGCCAGGGCAGTAACAATCCCGCCCCCCCGTAAATGGGTGATGTTGGGGACAATATCGGACATTTTCCAATTAAAAACAAAAATCAATTTGGAGCCGAATAGGGCTTGCAGGTTGGTAGCCATATCACTCATCAGGAAAGGGAATTCCAGAAGAGCAAAGGATTACTATCTTATAAAGACATTCCTAACTAAAACCTAAACCTAAACACACACACACACCAATGTAAACAATAGCGCAATAATAAACAGTTAAACAATGAACAATGTCCAATGTCCTGTCAATAGGGAAATGTCAAAACATGAGCAAATAGCAGTAAAACAGCAAATGCAAAATGAAGCAATCAATGAAATAATCAATGGAATACTGTAAGTCCAATGCATGGTCGGGCAATGAAGGCAATCCAAGGAGCAAAGAGTTCAGTGAGGATGAAAGTTCGTAGTCTGGGGGAGGTGAGGTCCAAGCAAAAGTCTTGGCACCCCCCCCCCCTTGCAACAGGAAAAGTCTTTTGGCTGGAGCAGGCGAGCAAAACATAAGTCCATCCGGGCAACAGAGCAGGAACAACAACCAAAATGTCCAAGTCGGTGCAGCTCAGCTTGCTGCAAGTTCAGGAGCAATGAGTCTTTGCAGAGTTTGGAGCCCGGAATAGTCCATAGGTTTCCTCGGGTCAGCAAACCGTAGCAGGAATGGCAAAAAGTCTGTCTTTGCAATCGGGAGGCTGCGGGGTCACCTTCCCTCACAGTCGCGGGTGTCATCGAAGAACCAGGAATCTCCAAGTCTCAGCCATCAGATGGAGCGGCAACTTTCTTCGTCACCCCCCCTGACGGTGCTCGGGGGTGATGGTACAACCTCAGGATCTTCCCAGTCTTCTGGAGCAATAGACCTATTAGAATTTTAACAGAAGAACTGACATGTTTACTATCCAATGATACCATTAATGCAAATGGCCGGCTCAAAGCCTACTGGTAATTCGAATTGAAACTGGGTCATCATGATGGAAAAGACTAAAAGTCTACAGGGATATAAATAGCAACTGAGATTAAGGCTGTATTGGCCGGAGGACGGCTGTTGGTCAGGACAGTGAGGCTGCTGGTTTGGGTCCCGCATTGGCTCATGGGTCTAGAGACGCCCATGTTAACCTCCCAGCCGCACAAGCAGAACCTCCAGCTATGAAAGTCCCACTTGCACTCCGGTCCATATAACATGGACTTGCACGCTCGCACCCTCCCCGCTCAGACCGAAGCCAAAGCTCCAAGCCTGATGATGTTAATGAGGGCTTGCGGGGGCTAACAACCTAGTACCGATGGTTCGATGCTGGCCCTGAACGAGCAGTATCACCATCCACAGATATAGCTGAACTCCGAAGGCAGACCTGAAGACTGGCCGCCTTCGGAATAGGCTTTTTCAACTCGACCGGACATCCAATTTCAGTATTAGAAATAACACCACTTCCCAAACACCCAAATATAACCGAGAACTATATACATAAGCTGGAGGTCAGAGAGTTGGCCATCTCTCTCCGTACTGTGCAGACAATGTCACTTTACCCATTGTCATATACTTCGTAAATTGACGCAAACGTCTCTGACAAGTTAATTTCAGGAATTTCCTTATAATTTAAAGACACTTGAGGAGCAATTACATTAATGGGAGTCTTCCCAGTAGCTTCCTCAAGCAAGTCCGTCTCAGTAATGCCTTTTGGGTCAACTAGCTGACCCTTCCACTCTTTCAGTTGAGAGACGTGGAAGAACTTCAGCCAGTCTCCCTTTTCCCTGGGGATTCTTACCTGGTATACAGCAGGGGAGATCCTCTTCACAATGGGGACAGGGCCAACCCACTTGGCAGCGAGGGAGTGCTTATCCTTATAGAAGTTTATATATAGGACTAGCTGTCCGTCCTCCCACTGGCAAGGGTGGTGGACCCATCCCAATCTCTTGTCCATCCTCTGGAGGTTTTTGCCCAGCTGGGCAGTTACCTGCCTGTGTACTTGTCCTATGTGCTGCACTAGGTTCCTCACCCATTCGTTATTTAGAACCACTGGCTCTAAATTGAAGGGGAGGCTAGTGTTTATCCAAAAAGCCTCGGGCAGCATCATTACCATGTGCGGTGTGAAGCCGTGAGAGACAACCATGCCTCGGAAGGCCATCAAAATGATTGGCAACTTATTATCCCAGTCCTTGCCGGAGGAACGCACCATCTTCCGAAACGCTTCCTTCAGAGAGCGGTTCGTCCTCTCGATTTGTCCTGAACTCTGAGGATGGTGGGCGATGTGGAAGCGCTGGCAAATGCCCAGTGCCTTGCACAACTCCTGAGTAACTTCACCAGTGAAGTGTACCCCTAAGTCTGAGTCAAGGTCACGTGACACTCCCCACTTCGCCCAAACATTGTTAAAGAGCAAGCGCGCTGCCGTGCTTGCTGTGTTGTCTCTACACGGAAAGGCCTCAATCCACTTGCTGAAGGGATTGATGACAGTTAGACAGTATTTGTTCCCCCGCGGGGTGGTAGGTAACGGGCCTATGAAATCTATTTGAATGTGTGACCAGGGACCCTCGATGCGCTGGTGCTGGATGGGCGCCTTGGGGCCGGAGGTGTCAGCATTGACCACGGCGCACGCCAAGCAGTTGCCGACCCACTGGTCTACATCCTGCTTGATCTGCGGCCACCACCCGGTTTCCCTTATCCTGTCCAGAGTCACACTTCGCCCTCGATGTCCCTGCTCGTGCACAAACTGGATGATGTCACTGCGGAGGTCTTGGGGCACGATCCAGTGGCGTTGGCCACTGGAATCAATAGCCCAATACACTCTTTCTAATTGGGAGATCTTGAATTGACCAGACTCGTCCGAGCCCTTCTTGGCCAATTCCAAGATCTCAGAATCTCCCTTCTGCAATACTCCCAGATCGAACATGGGAGGTACCAGGGGCTCCTTAGGATTGACATTTATAGCGGCGATGGGGGCCCCATCGTCCTGTAAAGCGGCATCCCGAGCTATGGCATCTGCCCTGGTGTTCCAAATACATGTAGCTGTGTTCTTTTTCTGGTGTCCTCGGATGTCAGCAACCCATGTAGGGGCAGTTCGTTCCTCAATCTGGGCAGCGATCCTGACCCATTTATCAAGATGGGCAATGGGCTTCCCATCAGATGTTTTGAGGTCGTTTTGGAGCCAGATTGGTAACCAAACACTGGCTGCTTTGGCAGTCCAATCGGAATCTGTATAGATGGCCAGAGGGCAGTCAAGCGGTTTGTGCTCCAGGATAGCCCTTAGAGCTTCGACTTCCGCCGCCTGGCTGAAGTGTGGCTGGGCTTTCCCCTGTAGGGTGAAGGAATCTGTGACTTGGATCGCTCCATACCCTGTCCGTGGGCTACCATCCACGTGCATGGATGACCCGTCACAGAACCAGCAAACAAAGCCCTGTAACTGAGCTTCCTCAAAGGAGGCTCCCCATTCCACTGGCCATTGACTCGCAGTCATCGGTGGTAAAGGGCACTCATGCGTGGCTCCGGTCACAACTAAACCATAGGGAGCTGGTGGTTCCTGCAGTTGCTTCTGAAAATCCACCCACGTGACACCAAGGAAACAGTCCACTTGGCAATCCGGGCGTTGGATACCTAGCCATTCTGGACCTTTCCAGACAGGATATACTTAAGCGGCGTGTGGGGGGTCTGGACAATCACACGGGCGCCTCCAATCATAAATTCCCAGTGCGTAATAGCCCAGATCAGTGCGAGGCATGTCTTCTCGCATGGAGTAAATTTAGTCTCATGTGGGTCCAAATTCCTGGAGGCGTAGGCTATCATACGCTGAGTGCCATTTTGTTGTTGCAACAGAACTGCTCCCATACTCCTGTCCGAGGTGGCTAGTTGTATGAGGAATGGCTTAGCCATATTCGGGTGTGCAAGAGCTGGTGCTTTCATTAAGTCCTTCTTAAGTTGGGCAAATGCCTGGTGTTGTGCCGGTCCCCATTCCCACTGGGCATTCTTCTTCAACAGGGCATACAGAGGCTTCGCCTTCGCTGCAAAAGACTCTATAAAGTCCCTGGAAAAGTTGAATGTCCCGAGCAGAGAACGCAAGGAGTGCATGTCAGTGGGGGCTGGTAACTTCGAGATCACTTCTACCCACTGTGCATCGGGAGTGCGACCTTCGGTGCCCAAACACAGCCCTAAATATTTCACTTCAGTAGATACCAATTGTGCCTTTTCTCGGTTGGCTTTAAAGCCGGTGTCGCGGAGGATTCCTAACACCTTGTGGGTCATCTCCCGGATCGTTTCCTCCGAACTGGAATGAATCAGGATATCATCCACGTAGGACAAGATGTGGGATCCGGAAGCTGGCTGCAGCTTGTTCCACATCTTTACCACATGGGCATGGCAAATACTTGGGCTGGAATGGAAGCCCTGGGGCGTGCGTTTAAACACATACTGTTGCCCCCGGAACGTGAAGGCAAATTTATACCAACATGCCTCGTGCAAAGGGATGGAATGAAATACATTCGCCAAGTCCAGAACACTGTAAAATTTGGCTCCTGCCGCAATGGCGGACAGGATTTCATTATATTTAGCCACGACCAGTGCAACAGGCGGGGTGACGGAGTTCAATGCTCTAAAGTATACCGTCATCCTCCATGTCTTGCCGTCGGATTTTAGCACTGGCCATAAGGGCGCATTGCATATGGACTGCATCTGGGTGACTACATCCCACTTGAGCAGTCCCTCAATGGTTTTCCCAATGCCTTCCTCCGCTTCAGCCGGGTATTTGTATTGTTTCTGAGGTGGGGGGTCCTGGCCTTCTATCAAGACACAGGTTCCTTTTACGGTCCCACACTCTATCTTATCCTTTATCCATACCTCGGGGAATGCTTTCACCCACGGGTCACTGGTCACACAATGCACAGGGGCAGGAGCTTTAATGGCGGCACAACGGTGCACGGCTGAAATTTCTACTGGTCCCTGGTCTAACTGCCATAGAAACCCGTTTGCGTAGTCAACTGTGAGCCTGTTTCCCCGGAGAAAGCCGATGCCCAAAAGGCCATCGTCTTCTTCCCGGTTCTCGCACACCCACAACTGAAAACGAAACATCTCTATAGACATTGGGATGCCTGTCCATGCCCTAGCTTGGTGACCCCCCCCCCGCCATATCCAGAAAGTTGGACATGCTCGGGTGTGGGTTCACCGTGCCTCGCAAGTTTGGGGTGCAGCATGTTTACTGCCGCACCAGAGTCCACAAGAAGGGTGGCAGAAGTCTTATCCCTCTCAGTCCCTATGCCTGCCTTCACTCAGAACCTTCCCCACCTGTCTGGCTTCAACCTAGCCACAACATTGCAGGGAAGCTTCCTGGACCGAGGGCACCCCTATGCTTGTAGATCCAGGTTAGGGTAGTATCTAGCTGGAGGTGAGCCGTCGGTCACGGCCTGGACCGGCTGTTTACTTCCCGCCTGAAGCTGCTTATCTAGAGCTTCCAGAAGCTCCGATGTTGGCCGCTTATCGAACTGGCTCATGTCCAGTCCGAACCTTCTGAGCATTTCCCAGATTCTTACTCTATCCGAGGAGTACGTCTGGGCTGTGGGATCGTACCCACCAGATGTCTCCCGGGGAGAGCCTGAGTCAGAGAGCTGTTTGGGGGCAGTGGGCTGCTGTGGGGGACTTCCAGCCTTGCCGGGCTGGCTGCAGAAATCTCTTGCCTGCCACTGCTGGTTGTCCTGCCTGGGAGCTGGGCGCGGATTCCAGTTCCCTTGGGGAACCGAATTTGGCGCAGTTTTCCGGTGTTGGGAATGGGGCCCATAATTCGAGTACGTGACCTCGGATATGGGTTCCCAATTCCCAGGTTCCTTTCTATGTGTCTTGGGGGGAGGTTTAAGGGATCCTGCCTTGCACAGCAGGTCAGCGACCCGCCGGAGGTTGTTCCCAAATTCCTCCCAGCTAGTGGTGGCTGGATCCACCAAACCCAGGGCCATTTTTGTCTCGTGGTTCAAGCCTCCGTACAACAGAGTCTTGAATTCCACATGGTCAAAGCTGTACCCGTAGGGCATCAAGGGGACCTTCTTGGCCAGAATGGCGAGGAGCTGCTTCCGTGCCACATAAGCCTCAGGGTTCTCACGAGGACCCTGTTGCTCCATGACATAGAGCACACCTGCACTCTGTCCGGGCCACAAAATCCTCACTACCTCTCTCATCCAGGCGTGGGCCTCAAGGCTAACCAGGCCTTGAGCCGCCACGGCTGACTCAAGAGTAGGGAATTCGGGGGGGGGGGCATACAAAGTCTGACCAGTTGGGTCAGGTCCTGACCATTGGCTGTCGGGTGAGAGTGAATCACCGCGTTTAGCCACATGATGCCGGTGGACCGGTTTAATGGACCCAATTGGTCTGCAATTGCTTTTGCCTCAGTAGCACACCAGGGGACCCTAGTCTTGGTGACCTGTGTCTCCTGCATCCCTTGCCTATCAGAACCGCCTTCTCCAAGGGGGGTGGTCCTTCTCGTCATGGACCTAGTCTCGACTGGGTGGACTGAGACCTTAGGGTCGCTCCAGTTGGGATTGTGGGGAAGGGTTGCCTGAGCATCTTCGGGCAGTGCCTCCCCAGAAAAGTCCTCTGCGAACGTTGGGAGCAGCTCTGGGCACACAGCCGAAATTAGGGTTTTGTGCATTTGGAGCTGGCTTTTCAGCGCAGCTATCTGTTTCTGGCAAGCTACATGGCTAACGGCCTCCTGCTGTTCTCTCACTTGCCCCACCATAAACTTGGCCGCAGACTGGGCATGATCCAGCTCAGCCTCTAAGGCGTGGGCTTTCTCCTCCCATGTTTGCGCCACTACCTGGATGTTATTCAGTTTCTGGGTGGACGCCTGCGCTACGGACGCAAAAGTAACCTTGTCCGCATGCAGCGTCTCGACCTCGGCCTGAAGCCAAGCATTCTCCTTCTCTATACTAGCCAATTTTTCTCTGGTATCTACCAGGGCACTACTAGCATCTCTGGCCGTAAGCCAAAGTCCCCAAGCGGCCAAAGTGTCCTTAGACAGTCCGAAAGGGTTCTTTGATTTATGCGCCAGGGTATACGCTTCCCGGAGTGTGGTAAAGGGATCGGCTGTCTGGAAGATGGTGTCCTTCCAGGGGCATTTCCCCTTACTCAACACCCACCTTTCTAGTTTACCTTGGACCTCTTCCTCCAACATGAGGTCCTTGATGGTGACCTTGCTACTCTCCGCCATTTTCCTGCACAAACCACAACTCTCTAATACTACCTACAACTCACAAACTACAAACTGCAAACTACAAACAGGACCAGGAACTGGAGTGACGGGAAGGATCACCTAGACCCCTGGGGGACTGAAGGAAAACGAACGCTGCGGAACTTCTCTAGGAAAGAGGGATCGGAACCTATCTCCAGCCTGCCCAAACAAAGTCACTTTGGTACTCCCAAGCCCGGTTTTCCACCTCGACAGCACTGGGGACCAAAGGACGAGGTAACAGTTTGGGGACAGGGAGGTCACCTAGACCCAGGGAACCCTCAGGAGTACTCTGCCTACCTGAAGGGGGGAAATGAACCCAGTGGAACTTACAGCGCCGCCTGGCCAAGCAGCGGGGGAAAAGGGATGGGAACCTAAGCCAAAACTGTTCCTAACAGTTTTTCGGGTGAGGGGCGCCTACCTCTACCTCGGGACAAACTTCTTAAAACCCTAGGCTAGGTCAGGACTCACCACCCGCACCTAGTCAGCTAGCCACTCGGGACGCACCCAAAATTACACAGCAGGACACACCCGCACACTAACTCCTAACAAGGACGGGACGCACCCGCATACAACTCTAAGGGGGGAATTTCTTCCCTAAGTGCTATTTTGCCTTGCCACTAGGGTGTTGGATGAGTGTAGACTGTTCCTACCATGCTAACACTCTAACACTTCGGATCCCAGCCCACGATAGACCCCAAGTTAGGGATGTGATTCCCAGGACAGCTTGTGCACACTCCTTGCTACTGGACGATGGTTCACCGCCTAGTGCTAGTGACCATGCCAGGGCGGCTGACATACACAAACCAAGCAAGAAAGGGGAACAGATTTCCACCCAGACAGAATAGCTCTAGAGCTCAAACGCACAGAATTCTCACACACACGTGTTCCTGCCCGACTGCACTCTAATGACTTGACCGACCGTCACCTAAGTCAGTACCAGCCTGATTTGAGGAGGTTCGTGACTCCTCCTCAAATTAGGGGTACCGGGGCTGCCCGCATTCTCCACCACTCTGTTACCCTGTGAACTGGGGGTCCCGGGAGGGACACCAAAATGTGCTCAACTAAAGTTGTGGAAAATTAGCTCAGAGCACTGCTTAGTGTTACGAGAGGAAGGGTAACATAGCGAGATCTTGAACCCTATGTCTACGGGGTCGGGTCGAGTCAAGGAGAACGCCGAAGTTGAAATAATAAATGATGTTTAATAAATACAAGCAAAACAGTGTATGCGACACACTCATACAAGATAACTAAAGAAAATAAAGGTTTGAGTGGTATTGAGGGATTTTTAGAGGGATTGCTGGTTTGGGTGATACTTCACCTGTCCTGAAGCCCAGGAAAAACAGAGAGCAAAGCTGGGGTGCGATGTAGCTCAGCACGTGGAGCTGAGGGGAGGCTCGCCAAGCAAAGCGGCAGCAAGGCGGGATGAAACTCGGGAGCGTTCCGAGGAAGGTATCGGAATCAAGGGTTTTTATAAGGAGAATTGTGACTGCAGGCTATGCCGTACTTGGGGGAAAACAATAGATTTGGAGTTGGAGACAAAGCCTCCGAAAGGTCAGAATCTGAATGATTGAGTTATCGTAGCAGTTCTCAATAGAGTAGCCAGTATGCAAACGCAGAGTACTTGGGAATTGCATAGTTTACCCATCAAGCTGCCATCGCGGGGCAGAGACTCTTTTGTAAGTAGCGTGCATACTTAATTAGAGTACTTGCCTGGAGGTCTCCTAAAGCAGTGAGTCAGCTATTTCTGGCCTGCCTGTATTGTAGTTCGAATATTACGGCTATTAACGGCCGAGCTTGTTTACGTGCTTGTCCGGTGGCCTCGCAAGCACGTGTAGAGGAATAGAGAAGTGAAGCCGAATTGTGATATCAAGAGGATATCTTTTAATATCCCCAAAGCTCGGACTAGCCAGGGCAGTAACAGTGGTTTCCCCCTTCTTCCATTTCCTGTACATGTTTCTCTTAATACTTAGCTCAACTGAGAGTTCTTTAGTCAACCATTCTGGTTTCTTCAGATGCCTTCCATTTTTCCTCCTTATTGGCACAGTTTTAGACCGTGCCTTCAGTATCTCCCTTTTAAGGAACTCCCATGCCTCCTGAACTCCTTTTCCTTTCACTATTCTTGACCATGGATTTCCAGCCAGCAGCTCCCTAAATTTACAGAAGTCCGCTTTTTTAAAATCTAAGATGAGTGTCTGGCTACACTTATCTTCTCCTTCCCACTGTATGCCAAATTCCAATAGGGCATGGTCACTCCCCCCTAAAGATCCAAACACTTCTACCTCATTAACAAGGTCATCCCTGTTGGTCAGGATCAGATCTAGAATATTTGATCCCCTTGTGGCCTCTTCCACCTTCTGGACCATGAAACTGTCTGCAAGACAAGCAAGAAACTTGCTGGACCTTGCTGTCTTGGCAGAGTTTGACTGCCAACATATATTCGGGTAATTGAAATCTCCTACTATTACTGTATCTCTCCTTTTTGAATGTGCAGTCATTTGATTAAGGAAGGCGTCATCAAAGTCCTCAGTCCGGGTTGGAGGTCTGTAGTAAACCCCCACCAGAATATCCCTATCGTTTCTCGCTCCCTTAATTTTTACCCAGATGCTCTCGACCTGGCTTTCTGGGTTTAAGTCACGGATCTCTTCACAGGTGAAAACATCCTTGACATACAAGGCTACTCCTCCTCCTTTCTTGTCTGGTCTATTTTTACAAAATAGGCTATACCCCTCTATTCCTACATTCCAATCCTGAGACTCATCCCACCAGGTCTCAGTGATGCCTATCAAATCGTATTTATTTTGTTGTACTAGGAGTTCAAGTTCATCTTGCTTGTTTCCCATACTCCGTGCATTAGTGTAGAGACACTTAAGTCCCCGGGTCCTTCCTGCAAGTCCTGTACTATAGTTTCTACTCCTCCCGCCACTGGCCGCTTGTACTACTTGTCCAATATCATTTGGGCCTTTTCCCCCTGCACTCGCCAAGTCCTTGCCCTGAATAATATTGTCTCCCTCCCTAACGGAACTTAGTTTAAAGACCTCTTAATCCTCCTTGCGAGACTGTTTGCAAAAACATTCCTGCCAAGTTTCATGAGGTGCAGCCCATCCCTTGCCAGAAGCCCACGTTCATGGAAATTCAGGCCGTGTTCCAAAAACCCAAACCGTTGCCGGCGGCACCATGTGCGGAGCCAGTTGTTGACCTCTGCTATTGCCCTTTCCCTATGTGCGCCATATCCTTGAACAGGGAGGAGAGACGAAATGACCACCTGCGCACCAAGGTCCTTAAGCTTTGTCCCCATAAGCTTGTAGTCCTTTGCGATGTGGTAAAAGCTGCTCATCACAGTGTCAATGGTTCCGACATGAACCAAAATGAGGGGTTTATGGTCAGTGGGCTTGACCAGCCTGGTTAGCCTCTAGTGGCAAGGCAATAGCACTTAGGGAAGAAATCCACCCCCCCAGAGTAGTATAAGGGTGTGTCCCGTCCTTGTTAGTGAGTTAGAACATGGGTGCATCCCATTGATAGTTTTGAAAGCACGGGTGCGTCCCAGCTGTTTGAATTTCGGGTGCGTCCCGACTTGTTTAGGGTTTCAAGAAGTTTGTCCCGAGGTAGAGGAAGGGACCCCTCACCCGAAAAACTGTTAAGAATAGTTTTGGTTTAGGTTCCTATCCCTTTTCCCCCGCTGCTTGGCCAGGCGGCGGAGTAAGTTCCAGAGTGTTCGTTTCCCCCCTTCAGGTAGGCGGAGTACTCCTGAGGGTCCCCTTGGGTCTGGGTGACCTCCCTGTCCCCAAACCGTTACCTCTTTCTTTTGTCCCTAAGCTGTCGAGGTGGAAGGCTGGGCTTAGGTGTACAAAAGTGACTTTGTTTGGGCAGGCTGGAGATAGGTTCCCATCCCTCTCTCCTAGAGAAGTTCCTCAGAGTTCATCTCCCTATAATCCCCCAGGGGTCTACGTGATCCTACCCGTCACTCCAGTTCCTGGTCCTGCTTTTGGTTTGGTAGTTTGTAGTGTAAGAATGGCTGACAGCAAGGTTGCAGTTAAGGACCTCATGCTAGAAAAGGAGGTCTGAGGGAAGTTAGAGAAGTGGGTGGTAGGCAAAGGGAAATGTCCCTGGAAGGAGTCTAGCCTCCAGACGACAGACCCCTTTGCCACGTTAAGAGAGGTGTACACTCAGGCACACCAGTCAAAGAACCCATTTGGGCCGTCAAAGAATGCTTTGGCAGCCTGGGGACTTTGGCTGACTGCCAGAGATGCCTCAAAAGCCCTGATAGATGCCAGAGACAGATTACTGCAGGTAGAGAAAGAGAATGCCCGGCTTCAGGCTGAGATGGAGGCATTGCACGCGGACGAAGTAATGTTCGCATCCATCGCGCAGGCCTCTGCACAAAAGCTGAATGATGCCACCTTGCTGGCTCAGACTTGGGAGGAACGAGCCCACGCCTTAGAGGCTGAGCTTGCCCATGCCAGGTCTGCAGCCAAGTTTATGGTAGGGCAAGTGAAGGAGCAGCAGGAGGCTGTGAGCCACGTAGCTTCCCACCAACAGATTGCGGCACTGGAGAGCCAGATCCAAACACACAAAGCCCTAATTTCGGCTGTGTGCCCGGAGCTGCTCCCAACGTTCGCTGAGGACTTTTCTGGGGAACCGATGCCGGAGGATGCTCGGGTAACCCTTCCCGACAATCCTGACTGGAGTGACCCTAAGGTCCCAGTCAAACCTGTGGAGACTCGGTCCATGACCCGGCGGACCACCCCCCTTGGCGAAGGCAGTTCAGAAAGGGCAGAGACCCAGGAGACGCAGGTCACTAAGACTAGGGTCCCCTAGTGAGCCACTGAAGCAAAAGCAATAGCGGACCAGTTGGGTCCATTGAATCGGTCAACGGCAATAATGTGGCTGAATGCAGTCATACATTCCCATCCCACGGCTAACGGCCAAGACCTGACCTAGCTGGCTCAGCTTTGTATGTCCCCCTCCGAGCTCCCAACTCTCGAATCGGCCGTGGCGGCTCAAGGCCTGGTTAGGCTCAAGGCCCACAACTGGATGAGAGAGGTCGTTAGGATTTTGTGGCCCAGACAGAGTGCGAACGTGCTCTATGTCATGGAGCAGCAGGGTCCTCGTGAGAACCCTGAGGCTTACGTGGCACGGAAGCAGCTCCTCACCATTCTGGCCGAAAAGGCCCCTTTGACGCCCCATGGATATGACTTCAACCATCTCGAGTTTAAGATGCTCCTTTACGGAGATCTTAATCACGAGATAAAAATGGCTCTCGGTTTGGTGGATCCAGCCACCACCAACTGGGAGGAATTTGGGAACAACCTCCGGCAGGTCTCCGACCTGCTCCATGAGGCAGGATCCCTCAAGCCTCCCACCAAGCCCCACAGAAGGGACCCTGGGAACTGGGAACCCATAGCCGAGGTAACGTACTCGAACTATGGGCCCCATTCCCAACATCGTAAGACGGCGCCAAATTCCGTCCCGAAGGGGAACTGGAATTCACGCCCCAATCATAGACAGGACAGTCAGCGCTGGCAGGCTAGGGACTCCCGAGGCCAACCCGGAAAGGTAGGGAATTCTGCTCTTCCGGCTGCTGTCCCAAAACAGTCTCCAGACTTGAGCGCTCCTAGGGAGACGTCGGGAGGCTACAACCACACTGCCCAAACGTACTCCTCAGATCGAGTACGACTTTGGGGCATGCTACGTAGGTTCGGACTGGACATGAGCCAGTTCAACCAAAGGCCAACATCCGAGCTCATAGAGGCCCTGGAGAAGCAGCTTCAGGCAGGGAGTAAGCAGCTGGTCAGTGCCATGACCAACGGTCCCTCTCCAGCTGGATACTACCCCGACTTAGAGCTGTCCGGATAGGGGTGCCCTCGGTCCCGGGATCTCCCCCAGAGGGTTGTGGATCAACTGAAGCCCAACAAATGGGGTAGATCTAGGGTGAAGACAGGCACTAGGACCGATAGGGAAAAGACCCCTGCCACCCCTCCTGCAGACTCTGGAGCAGCACCAAAGGTGCCGCTCCCTAACCTGAGAAGACAGGGTGAGCCCACCCCTGACGCTATCCGTTTGACTGGGTACGGCGGGGGGGGGGACCAATCCAAGCCCATCAGGAAATCCAAGCGCCCCAGGCACACTAGAACAAGACAGATTGCACCTCCTCCTGACTCAGCCCCGAGTGCGAATCCAGACACCTTCGAGACCATAGTGCTTTCAGAGCACCGAGAAGGATCGCACCAGGCTAAGGTTCAGGAGGAAGTCCCCACCAAATTTGACCAGGCACAAGATACTGCCAGCATGTGTGAGAGCCAGGAAGAGGAGAGCACACAGCCAGGGGAAGCCAGCCCCAAGCTTCCGAAGCTCTCCATTGTCCCTGCTCTGAGCCCCTGGCTAGAAACCAGCAGTTTCTTCCGGGATTTCCTTGAAGCCTTGGCCAGGAGAGTCCTTCCTCTCCATGCCATCTTTCAAGGGAATTTCACATGGGATTGGGGATTCAAACAGCAAGGGGCTCTCGCCCAGCCAGAGCACAGGCTGGCAAAGGCACTCACCCTGGCACACCCTGTATGGACCATGCACACTCCCTTTGACTGCAGTCCAACTGGGGAGATGTCAATAACTGTGAGACCTAAATGCCCCACAGAGGTAGAAATGGCTACTGCCTTCCCCTCCGCAAAAATGTACTGGTGCCAGCTGGCTTCCAGGTTCAGTGGCACCTACGTTATTGTGACTCTGGTGATACTGAGAGGGGCCAAGCCAGCTCTCGGCTTCATCTCGATCACCACCCTGCCTAAAAACGGCAGAGGTCCAGGAGGCACATGGGTCCGAGACCAGCCTCTTCTTTGAATTGAAAGAAAGGGTCCCAAACCAGAAGCAGGCTCTGCCGCTCCTGCCGGTAACTCCGGAGACCCTTCGAAAAGAGTGGAAAGACTTGCCTGTCGATCCTGCCTCTGTGGTCCTCCCCAAGCTGGAAGATCCAGGTGCCCAAAAGCCCAATGTGTGCCCAGTGATTTCTCAGACTTCCTTAAATGACAAAGAAGTACCCGCCGTTAATTGGTCCAAGATACTTGTCTCCATTTACGAGGTGTTTGACAATGGTTGAGCGGCCATTGTCTGAGTGGGATAGAGGCGGAGTGGCGACCCCTCTGGATTTCCAGCTATTGTAAATAGTTCCACCATGTAAATAGTTTTGATAGTGGTGTTGCCTCTCTCTTTCTCTGTTTGACAAAAAGCCTACCCGGGCTGTCAGGCTTTTGTTACCAACCCAGAGTCCAGCTCCCACGAGGTAGGGAGGTCATGCATTCAGAACCAACATCAAACCACCATCACCTTCGCAGCACCCCCCCCCATGGCTGCATTCCATCGCTGAACGCGGCGGCGTTCGGGGGGGGACCTCAGCGAGATTTCGGCCAAGAGGGAGCTAATCTCCAATGAGATGGCTTCTGCTGTTGAATTTCGTGGTCGAGGACGGGATGGCTTAACCCTGTCTCCGGGACGATGGCTTGATGCGGGTTCTTAATTCACAGCCCCACTGCCTTAACAGGCTTAGCCAAGGCCAATACTGCTCTGTTTTCTGAAGCCATTTAAACCTGTTTCCTGCTAAAACTTCACGGTCATAGTGAAAAATTTGGTTTTATAGTTCCATTTTCATCCCATTAGGCTTTGAGCCGGTAATTTGCATTTATTTTATACATTGGCTACTAATCGTGTCAGTTCTTTTGTTAAAACTCTAATAGGTTAAGTGATCCGGAGGACCGGGAAGATCCTGAGGTTGTACCATCGCCCCTGAGTATCGTGGGGGGGGGGTGACAAAGAAAGTTGCCGCTCCATCTGATGGCCTGTGCTTGGAGATCCCTGGTTCCTCGACGACACCTGAGACCGTGAGGGAAGGTGACCACGCAGCCTTCCAACTGCAAAGACGGACTTTTGCCATTCCTGCTACCGTTTACTCGCCCGAGAAAACCCAATGAACTGTTCCAAGCTCCAAACTCTGCAAAGTCTCAGTATTCCTGAACTTGCAGCAAGCCAGCTAAGCTGCACCAACTTGGACATTTTGTTGCTGTTCCTGCTCTGCTGCCTGGATGGACTTATGTTTTGCTCACTCGCCCCAGCTACAAGACTTTTCCTGTTGAAAGGGGGGGGGGGGTGCAGAGACTTTTGCTCGCACTTCACCTCCCCCGGACTATGAACTCTCATCCCACCATCCACATTGAACTGATTGCTCCTTGGATTGCCTTCACTGCCAGACTCTGCATTGGATTTACATTATTTCATTGATTGCATTTGCTGTTTACAACCATTGCTCATTCTTTGACAGTTCTCTATTGATGGGACAGTTTGACATTGATTATTGTTTGATTATTGATTGTTGTTTAATTGACATTTGTGTGCTTGTGTTTAGGTTTAGGTTTTTAGTTAGGAATGTTGTTATAAGATAGAAACCCTTTGCTTTCCCTTTTCCTATGGAGTAATATTATCACCCAATCTGTAAGCCCCTATTCGGCTCTAAAATGATTTTTGATTTTTAATTGGAAAATGTTCGATATTGTCCCCAACATCGCCCATTTTCGGGGGGGGGGGATTGTTACTGCCCTGGCTAGCCCGAGCTTGTGAGATATAAAGATATCTCTTGATATCAATAATTCGGACTCACATACCCATTCCCCTCCACATGCTTGCGAGGCCCCCGGACAAGCATGCACACCGGCTCGGCCGATAATCGCCGTAATATTCCCACACAATACAGGCAGGCCAGAAATAGCCGACTCGCAGCTTTAGGAGACCTCAAGGCAAGTAGCTCCTTTAGGTATGCACACAACTTTCAAAAGATCCTCTGCCCCGCGCTGGCAGCTTGATGATTTGACTATACACCACTCAAGTACTCCGCGTTTGCATACTGGCTACTCTATTGACAATTTGGCTATAACTCAATCATTCAAATTCTGACCTTTCGGAGGCTTTGTCTCCAGCCCCAAATCTATTGTTTTCCCCAAGTCCGAACTAGCCTGCGGTCACAATTCTCCTTATAAAAACCCCTGACTTTGAGCGCTTCCTTGGATCGCTCTTGGCTTCCATCCCGCCTTGCTGTCACTTTGTCCAGCGAGCCTTCCCCTCAGCCCCACGTGCTGAGATCCACGCTCCCCAGCTTCTCCGCTTCTAACCGGGCTTCAGGACAGGTGAAGTATCACCCAAACCAACAACTCCTCTAAAAATCCCTCTATCTCACGCCAACCTTGATTTCCTTAGTTATCTGTGTGAGTGTGCTGCATACACTGTTTGATTGTGTTTTAATAAAACCACATTTATTATTTCAACTTCTGTGTGCTCCTTGACTCTGCCTGACCCCGTAAACATAAGGTTCAAGATCTCGCTACGTTACCCTGCCTCTCGCATTGCTAGGCTGTGCTCTTGGCTAATTTCCTCAACTTATAAAATTGAGAGTGCATTTAGGTGTCCCTCCTGGGACCCCCAGGAATCTGGGTAACATTAAGCTTAGTCCCAGGTAAGTGCATATAAAGTACGGTAGCTCAAAAGGAATGAAGTGAGGGAGGAATGGTTTCCCCACTCCAGGGGTCTGAAAGGAGGGGGCTTTTCTGGCCTCCCTGCAAAGGGAATTTCGGAGCCTAAGGAAAGCCACTGAGAAGGCCCTATCCTTCATCCCCACCATCCAGGCCTAGTCAATCAGATAGGCTAGACTCAAGCCATATAAAGTTTATAGATCGGAACCAGCACTTTGAATTGCGCCCACCAGCCAATGGAGCTGTTGTTGCAGGGGAGCTGTATAGACTCTCTAATATGTCCCACTTAACACTCTGACTCTTTGAACACATTGAACATTCAAAACACTCTCAAAAGGCAGCCCCAGATAAAGCACTTTACAGTAATCCAAATGAGATGGAACTAAGGTATATGTCACCATGACAAGATCAGGTATCTCTAGGAGTCTATAAGTGTCTAAAAGTACTCCTGACCATTGCACATACAGGGGCATCCAGGCTCAAGGCTAAGTCCAGGAGCACATCCCAACTGTGAACTTGCATTTTCAGGGGAAGTATATCCCCACACAGCATGTGCTGAATCCCTATTCCCTGTCTTATCTGGATTAAACTTCAATTTGCTCATTCTCATCCAGTCCATGATTGATGACAGACATAGATGTAGAACTGTAACTGTTTCTTTGGAGGTAGGTGGAGAAGAGAAACAAAGTCAGGTGTCATCAACATATTTGTGGCACTGCATCTCAAACCTCCAGACAACCTCTCTTAGTTGTTTCACATAAATGTCAAATAGCAAGGAGGACAAAGAGATCCCACAAGTTGGTGGCCTTGTGGGACGTCTCCTTGCACTACCTTCTGTGTTTGTTCCCTCCACAAAGAAATGGAGTCACTGTAAAAAAATGCCTCCAAGTCCCATCTCTGCAAGGTAGCTCAGAACAATACCACTGCCAATGGTATTGAAAGCCACTGAGAAGTCCAAGAGAACCAACAGAGACATACTCCCCCACACAGTTCCCATCACTGGTCATCTACCAAAGCAACCAAAGTTGTCTCTGTCCTATAATCAAGCCAGACGCCAGAGGAAATGGCTCAAGCAGAGGCCAAATCCACATCCACTGGGACTCTATCAACTATAGTATCCAAGCTGAAGCAGAGCTGAGGAATTTTATCTGCAAAGTGCTGGGCAAATTCTTCATAGCGGTCTGTTGGATGGTCTACATTTTCTACTTGATGGCCAGAGAATAAAAAAACAAACAAAACAACTCTGATCAGTTGAAACAGCCCATCTGGACGGCTTCTTGCAGATGCTATGGTGGGAGAAAATAATAATTTCTTTGCTGCTTGCTATGCCATGTAGTACACCTTCAAGAAGGCTCTAACCTGTGTTCAGTCAGACTTGCTCCAAGTCTTTTTCCAATGTTACTCCAGTCTCCATCGCATTTATTTGAACACTGACAAGTCTTTCGACAATCAGGGGCTGACCTGGCTCCACTTCACAAGAGAGGACATTCAGGAAGAATTATATCCACTGCCCTGGCCATTTCCCAGTTCCAAAGATCAGCCAGGGCTTCAATAAAATCTCCTGGCAAGGCAACAGGAAAATCCCCAGAGTCATTAGGAATCCATCTAGATCAATCTTCCTATTGGGAAGGACCGTGCTAAGCAGTTTCAACTCCTTCAGAGGTCCTGAGTCCCACTGAGTCCCAACCTGACCAGGTAGTGATCTGTTTATGAAAATGCAACTGTAGAAAGGTCTTCCCCATCAGGATAACCATCATCTCACCCAGCATAGAAAAGAAGGTCCACAGTGTGCCCAGCAGCATAAGCGGTTCCAGATACTAACTTGGGACAGACCCATGGTTGTAATAGCAGCCATGAAGTTCTGACATAGCCATAACAGGGCAGCCACAGCATGCACACTGAAGCTCCCCAGCAGCACACACCAAGGTGAATTCATCACCAACTCAGAGCACCCCATCTAGCTCAGGAAAGGAGACTGTGGAACAACATAGGAGGTGGTACACCAACAGACTTTCTATTCTGTTCTGATTACCCACTTTCAGGTATGCATACTGGAAACCTACAGACTGTGGGGCAGATCACCTCTTCAGGTGGGTAGAATCATGATAGACCACTGCAACTCCATCTCCCTACCCCCTTTCCAGGATTCACCTGCTGGTGTTCAGGAAAAAAACTGGCAGGCAAAGCTCAAATTGATATTTTCTCTCCCCTACCTCACCTCCACCTTCATCTAGGCAGATCTCTATTGTACAAGCTAAGCATCCAGAATCAAGTCCTGAGTGGCAGTTGTTTTCCCATTCACCAACCTGGCATTCAACAACAGTGTTTTCAGCCCAGTGGTGTTTCTGCTCCGCTGACAGATGTACACTATTGATTACAACTTCTAGCATTTAAGGCTGCTGCTGGATTTGTACTGTTTGGGTAGAATAAGCAAGTACATATGAAGAAGCATATACACCAACTACATCGTTTCTAGAAAATGCTCAGCTAAATAACTGTTATATTCTCTAAGGACACTGATAAATTAGGCCCTTTCCGCACCAGGCAATTAGAACGGGGCAGTGCGTCCTCTCACGGAGGTTGTCTGCACCTTGGAGCGGACTAGAAGCGGACTACTTACCGGAGATCCGCACCTCAGTCCGCTCCAAAACGACCCCAAGCGGTCCTCCAGCATGTTTTCTAAAGTCCGCAAAAAACAGGTCTTTATTTTCCTGGAACGCACCATTGCGTTCCTGCTCCCTTGTGCTGATTCGCAGGCTCGCACCAATGCGAGCCTGCGATCTATGGAGGGCGGGCTTTAAGCGTGGTGAGCTTCAGCGGTTGGTCAGGACCCACGACCAATCGGAAGCCGCCATTTTGGAACCCGGAACCGCCATTTTGGAAGCCGGAGCAGTGCGGATCTACAGACATCGCACTGCTCCGATTCGCCCTGGACCAAGCAGGAGCCCTGCGGAAGGGCTTCAGGGACAGTCCGCGTTGCTTCGGACCCCAGAAGAAGTGGTAGGTAACGGCACGGAGCGATTCCCTCGCCTCATGCGGAAAGGGCCTTGGTTAGGAAAAAAAACTTTAATAGGCCAGATCCTAAAATCTTCATTTGCTTTTTCTCTCATATCTGACATTCAGTTTCTGCCACTGCACAAAAGGATTTTCACTTTACAGAACTTGAACAGTTACCTGTAAAAAGTAGTTAGTTACAGATATTTCCACCTCCCTTCCTACTTCTTCCCAGTATAATTTTAAAACTCAGGGGTAAATCCAGTCAGCACTAACTTATTTGTTATTTGTGACAAGCTCTTTCCAAGGTCTATGAACAGCACAGGTAAGTGCAGCCAATTGACATACAAACATTAGTAAATATTAAAAGTACAATAATCACAATTATATACCTTCTAACATTTCATAGATGAAAACTGGGGAATGTGGCCAAGCAACTTGAAGATGGCAAAAGTTGTTAATGAGAAAGAATAGATGAGCCAGGAGAGGTTGCAGCAGTTTGCTTTTGCCTGAGCATACTGGGAAAGGCAAATTTCTGCCCCTCTTATCCTCTCTTTTCTGATAAGTTAGTTGAGTAGAAATTACTGAATTCAGGTTGCAACAACTGAAGTAAACCAACGACAAAGGGGAAAAGCGATAGAAGGAGAAACTGGGACATTTTAAAGGCAGCTGAACAAGTTGGACAATAGGCCATTAAATGGGACTGACTCTGTCAAACTGGGACAGTTGGTGGCTATACTATAACACATTGGCACAGGTACTATTTCACATTTCTTTCAAAAGCACACTCTGTTCCCTAAACTTGTTACAGTCTGTCTTACACTGCAAAATGAAGTGCGGTGGTATTATTATTATTTTTCTCATTTTATAATCAGAGTGATTTATAACAATATCTCAGAAAGCACAATGAGGAAAAGCAATTAAAAGTAGTAGCAATCCTGAAACCCAGTACAAACTTCTCAAAACTTTTCAAACTTTTCAAAAAGTTCAAGAAGTGACCTAGCATAATCAAACCACCATAAGGCATTACCTTTTTGTGGTGATGCGACTACATAATCCTGTGAGGCAAGAGGCTATGCTGACAATAGCAGTGCTGCTGGTGGAGTCTCCTGTGTCACACAGGCTTTTGCTGAGGAGCCAGACTAAATGTGCTACAGCAGCAGTAGTGCAGGATATCACTGGCAGAGGATCTGTCAGAGACAATGGGAGTGGCACCATAGCTAACACTTCTTTAATACTGCACAGAAAAAGGCAATGTTAAATCCCTCTCGAATCCTTCTAACTTAAAAACTCTATAAATGAAAAAAGATACAGTGCCAGAAGATGACACTTGCAGGTCGGAAGGTACTCAAAAACTACTGGGGTAATCAGAGGACAAATAGTGCCTTGGCTAATGATGCAAATGGACTGAAGCCAAAAGGATGTTCAGCTGTTGACGTGCTCAGAGGTGAAAGGAAAAGTCTGAAACTGCACAACATTTTTTACAGGAACATGGAATATGAGAAGCAAATAAAACAAGAAATGAAATGTATAAACATTACAGTACTTGGGGTGAGAGACATTTCAAGTCAGTTAATTAAAGAGAAGTACTATATCAATGCAGGGAAGCAAAAGATGACAAAAATGAATATAGAACAAGAGACCTCTTCCACAAGATCTGAGAAATCAAAGGGAAATATAAAATAAGAGTATGCTTCTCTATAACCACCAGAGGAACACACTGCATGATCAGGAAGACATAAAAAGAGGATGGAAACAATACCTAGAATTACATAAAACGGATGAAAGGATGACAGATTCATTCAAGCAAAATCCATTTGAAGATGTACCTACAATTTTAGAAGGTGAAACAGAAGCTGTACTCAAAGCACTTGGGAGAAAAAAGTCACCAAGAACAGATGATAGACCAATAGAGCTGCTTCAAGCTAAAGAGTTAGAATCCACTCAATTTCTAACTAAAATCTGTCAACAAATATGGGAACGAAAAGAATGGCCCACAAATTAGAAACATTCAATATAAATTCCAATCCTCTAGAAAGAAAGCACCAGGGACTGCAGTAACCACAGGGCTGTTGCAACTCTCATGCAAGCAAAGTCATACACAGAACTCTACAACAAATACTTTCACCATTTATGGAGCAAGAAATGCCAAATGTCCAAAATGGGTTCAGAAGATGAAGAAGCACGAGGGATCATGCTGCAAACATGCATTGGATAATGGAGTACACCAAAGAATTTCTGAAGAAAATTAGTCTGTCCTTTATAAATTATAGCAAAGCCTTTGACTGTGTAGATCATGAAAAACCATGGATTGCTAATAAAGAAATTAGCGTATCACAACATTTGATTATCCTAGCGCACAACCTATACTGAGGACAAGAAGCCACCATTAGGACAGAACACAGAGAAACAGAATTTGGCAAGGGGGTCAGGGAAGGCTGCATTTCACCACCCTATCTGTTTAACTTGTGTGCTGAATGTATAGTATGCAAATACGGATTAGACTCTCAGGAAGGAGGTGTGAAAACTGGAGGAAGGAACATCAACAATTTTGGATATGTAAACGGCACCACACTACTAGCAGAAAACAGAAAAGGCTTGGAACGATTTTTGAAGAAAATCAAGGAAGAAAGTAAAAAAGCAGGTTTGCAGTTGAACATCAAGAAAAATAATGACACAGATGATTTACATAATTTTAAAGTAGGCAATGAAAACACTGAGACAGTGGAAGATTTCCTATACCTTTGCTTAGTTGTTAATCAAAATGGAGACTGAAGTCAAGCAATAAGAAGATAACTAGGACTTAGGGCAGCTACGACGGAACTATACAAGATTCTCAAGTGTAAAGATATATCACTGAATACCAAAGTCAGGATTGCCCATGCAACTGTATTTCCAGTTTCAATGTATGGTTGTGAAAGCTAGGCCCTTTTCGCATGGCGTTTTCTAAGCGAAAGGGCCCCTTGAGCGTCGTGTAAATGTGAGGAGCAGTCCACACGATGCACTCACATTTACACGACACTCAAGAGCCTAATGTGGACCGCGCACGCATTTTTTTATTTTCGGCTTAAAGCTGAAAATGCTGCGCGGCCACGCATCGCTCAGAGGCCCCGCACGCACTTACCTGCCCTGCGGAGCCTCTGGAGCCGGGCTGGTCGCGCTTCCTGCCCCAGCGCAGCCTACCGCTCCCAGGCTGCACTGCGGAAGGAAGGGGCAGGCCAGGGGCGAGAAGTTCACGAGACTGGCAAGCCAGCTGCGGCGACGAAGGAGCAGGGATGTGAGCGCCTCGCGCAAGAGGCTGCTCGCGTGAGCACCGCCCCCCACCTCCGCAAACAGGTAAGGTGCGGAAAGGGCCCTCGATGTGAAAAAAGCTGATGGGAAGAGAATCAACTTATTTGAAATGCAGGGCTGTGGGAGAGGTCTGTGGACAAGATGAATGAACTGAGACTGCCATATTTTGGACATATCATGAGAAAACATTACTCATTAGAAAAGAAAATAATGCTTGGTAAAGTAGAAAATGGTAGGAAAAGGGGTAGATTGCATTATAGGGAGACAGACTCAATCAAAGAAGGCAGGCCCTGAGTTTGGAAGACCTGAGCTGGGGGGCTGAGGATAGGGGGACTTGGAGGTTGCCATAAGTTGAAGTTGACTTGACAGCAGATAATAACAAGCATAATTTACAAGTAAACATTAAAAGCCCCTGAAAGGCAGAAAAAGAAAAAGAAGATGTGACTTCAGGTGCTTCCAGAAGAAGCCTGGAGGGAGATCCCAACAGACCCACCAACTGAAAAATAAAATAAAATAAAAATATGCTCTGTGTCAACTATCTGCTATGTCACTGGGAAAAAAACCCCATCTGCTCATATGCTCACTTATTTCACATCTCATGATGGCACCAAGGGCAAGGTTTCTAAAGATGTTAGCAAACTCTCAACACTGTCCTTTTAAGTCACACATGTACCTACAGAAGTTATAATTAGATGTATAACCCCAAGTCAAACATACCCAACAAAGTTTACTATCTAATTAGATGGACTGGGAATGTAGAAGGAAATATTTTGTATCCCTCTGCCAGAGACAGGAAAGTTGGTAGAAAAAAATTAATGAGTCTAGTTAATCATAAATCAACTGAGACATTTAATTCTGTTGTATTTATCTTGGGTACAGGCAATAACTACCCATATTTGCCAGTGTATAAGACACACCCATGTATAAGACGTACCCCATTTATACGCTAGCAAATACTATTTGCTAGCATGTAAGATGCACTGAAGTATAAGATGCACCCCATTTTCAAACAGTATTTTTCAGGAAAAAAGCCTTATATGAGAGTTCATAATAAGCTTAATATCCTATTTGCTGGTTATAAGTCTACGTTACATACCTCCATAAAAACCTGACCAGAATGAAAGTAAGAAATGGCATCCAGTATTTCACTCCACATGTTGTCCATGTTTCTAGCTGCCAGAGACAAGGAAACACCTTACATGAACTTTTGAAAACCCAATTTTTCATCTACCCCATAAACATTATCTTGCTTTCTCTGTCTTCTCCTTTATAACTTCACCTCCTTACCCCATCTTATGTTCTGAAGTCCTCCAGATGCTACGATACTATGATATGTACATGAATATTATTTATTATATTACTATATCATCATCATCATCATCATCATCATCATCATATTTCAAAGTAGGACTTCTGCAATGTGCTGTACACTGGGCTACCTTTGTACCAAGTTCAGAAACTCCAACTGATCCAAATATGACAGCCAAATTGGTTACAGGTAGAGGAGTGAGCATATCACACTGATATTAAAATCACTCCTCTGGCTGCCAATTAATTTTCAGGCAAACTACAAAGTGTTGGTTATTATCTTTAAAGTCCTACCTGGTTTGGATCCAAGTTGCGTGCAGGATTGCCTCCTCCAATACAATCTGCCCTGTGTACTCAGGTCCTCTCGGAGCCACTTGCTTAAATCAGTGAGGACTAGACTGGCAATGGTCTCCCAAGGACCTTTTTGTTGGCCTCCTCTATACTCTGCAAGGGCCTGCCAGAAGAGATTTGACAGCTAAACACACTGTCTGAATTTTTGAAAGTACTAAAGACCTATCTCTTCTGGCAGGCCTACCCAGTCAATTTTTAACTATGAATTTTAAATTGGTGTATTTAAAACGGTTTTGTGTGTTTTTAGTTGTATTTTAAGCTATAGTGTACACCGCCTTAAATCTTGGGGTGAGGAGGGTAAGATGACAACGACAACGATGATGGTGGTGACGATGATGATGATTGTTTCATTTCAGTATTAGCGATGCAGTGGGAAGGGAAAGAATGGAGAAAGGAAGATCAGTTAATGAGACTGCTAACTGCAACAGCTCTTAACACAATTCATCCCACTGGAACTACTCTTGAATACATAGTTTGATTTTTGTGAGCTAAACATTATCATTCCCTAATGCTGAGGGACAAAGAAAAGACTGTTTCCAATACCTAAGAGAACTGGGCTTTGCATAAAGAACCAGCTGAAAATGTAATGTTTGTTGGCTCTTTAGCACTGTCTTATTTAATTAAATAGTAACTTAATTATAGATTATATAAGTTATTAAATTCCAACTTTAATCAATCGCTTCAGTTAAAACTAAATTTAATTAAGTTGCCCCTTTTCAGGAAAACATTCCTACTTAATTGATAACTTTAGTGATTTCTGCTAGGGATTCAGCCTATACTGTTATTACACTCCCCCCAAAGATGCAGGTTCATAGCTTGGTGGTACTCCTGCATTCAGCCCTGAGTCTGGAAGCTCAGGTTTCAGAAGTGGCCAGGGCTGCTACTGCACAGTTACGGCTCGTGTCGAAGCTGCACCTATTCATTTTAATTTTGATCTGGCCACAGGACATACGCTTTAGATACATCCCATTAGAATCATAGAGTTGGAAGAGACCACAGGGGCCATCCAGTCCAGCCCCCTGCTACACACAGGAACACACATCAAAGCATTCCCAACAGATGGCCATCCAGCCTCTGCTTAAAAACCTCCAAAGAAGGAGACTCCACCACACTCTGAGGCAGCATATTCCACTGCCGGACAGCCCTGACTGTCAGGAAGTCCTTCCTAAGGTTCAGGTGGAATCTCCTTTCTTGCAGCTTGAATCCACTGATCCTTATCCTAGTCTCTGGAAAAGCAGAAAACAAGCCCACTCTCTCCTCGACATGACATCCCTTTAAATATTTGGATTACATTTGCATTACTAGAACATGGTCTATCTGAGGCAACCTTTTAGGAACTTCAGCAGGAAGACCGTTTAGGAACTTCAGCTGGTGCAAAGAACTGCAGCCAGATTGTCAGCTGGGGCTAGCTACAGGGAGCACACAACTCCTTTGCTGCAACGGTTCCACTGGCTGCCCATTAAAACTTTATATGGCTCAGAATCAGGTTACCTGAAGGACTGTATTCTCCCATATCAGTCTGTCTGAGCCTTGAAATTTTCTCTGGAGGGTCTTCTCTCTATCCCACTACCTTTGAAGGTACATCTGGTGGCAACACGGGAAAAGGCCTTCTTGGTGGCTGCTCCAGGCTCAGGAATTCCCTTCTCAGAGGGGTTAGGCTTCTTGCTATCTTTCTGCAGGCAGGTTAAGACTTTTTAAAAAGAAATTTGGCAGGTCTTTGAAGAATAGCTGTTTAAGGGGACTAGGCTGTGCAGAACTGTTCCGTACTATTTGGTTTTTTTAAAAAAATGTTGTCTTTAATAGATATGCTTTAAACTCATTTTAATGTCATCAACAGCTTAACAATATTTTTAACCTTTATATTTGGTATATTTTAGCTATGTTTCTTTCACCTGTTGGGAGCTGCCTTGAGTCCTGGACTGGGACAAAGGAAGGAAATAAATAAGAACAAGAAGTTATATCATTGCCATCTGTGAATACATGCATAAGATTCTAGAACTAGATGTCCAACTAAGACATGCAGTAAATCCTTGAACTTGATGCCCAACTGCAACTGCATGTAAGAGATTCTATTACATGCTACCACATGTAATAAATTTAGGCTTCTACCTGTCAACACATAGACTAAATTCTAGAAGAACTGGTCCATCTAGTCCAGTTTTGGCTAGGTTGCATAGACCAGCAGCTGCTCTCCAGGGTTTCAGACTGGAGTTTTTCAAGCTCTGACTGGAGATGCTGGGGACTAAACCTGAAATCTTATGTAAGTGGAGCAAACATTTAGTAATTCAGCTGCAGGGAGTGTAGTCCTCATGTTACCATGATGTGCTGTTTCATCTAAACAGCTGTCCTGTGAGAGACTGCAGGGTAAATACTTGTAGAGTGTGTCTCATCTAACTTCCTGTTGGCAAGGTACCAACCACTCACCTGTGAAAGGCTTGCCTTCAGATGTTGGAGGCCAACAAAAGCTGGCTTGGATAACACATCCTGCTTTGTACTAAGCTCACTTCTCATCACCTTCTCTCTCTTGATACTGCAGTTATAACGTATCTGTTGTCAAATACCACCTCCCCTCCTTTCTATGTGGCCATTTCCACAGTAGACTGTGACAGTGCTATTACTGCACTTTCAACATCCTATGGAGTGCTGGGGTTTGCAGTTTAGGGAGGGGCCTCAAAGGCCTCCCCAAAAAATCTGGAAGACTGAAAACGAGGCCTCAAAACCCCATAAGATCAGAACTTGGAAAAAATGTTGACTGATGGAGAGAATGAACGTGCCCAGAATCCCCCCAGGGATTTTCCGGGCTGCGCATATAATGTGCATGGCAGCGACCGCTTCTTTGCTGAAGAAATGTCTGAAGCAAGAGAGTTCCTGGACCAGCGCTGGGCAAACAGAAAGGGGAGTCTGAATAGAACACAAAAGCAAATCCTGCTCTGAAAAGAGGCTGCCTTCCCTGCTACAAGCCAGCCAACTGCCAAACTGTCATTTCGCCATGCGGCTGAACAGAAGGCCCATGTAATGACAACCACCAAACTCATTTAAACTCTGAAAAGGTGACTAATGAGCTCATTCATGGTGCCTATAAATTATTCACTACAACACTGACCCCACTCAAGACAAACGGCAAAGTAAACTTTAAACACAGAGATCCAGGGCTCCCAATGGGCGGGAGTTATATCTGCAAAGGGCTTTTACAATGAAACAGATAGCAGGCTCGCTTCTGCCCCTTTGTCCAGAGTCGTTCTTATGTTTGCACTTTTTTTAGGACCTTTAATCAAGTTAAAGCAGACACAGCTGTTACACATTTATTTCTCCATTACAGAGAGAGTTTCCTTTTCGGCCCCCATCTCCCCACCCCCGCAGTCCTTCTTTTTCTTCCTATTAGTTATTGCAGGCAATCACAAGTCTCTATAAATAGCTTTAAATTATATTCTCCAGAAATTGAAGGGTGACCTTAAAATGAAACCCAGCTCTACAGATGCAAGAATACCGATACACACACGTGATTAATGAGAAGCGTTGTGACCAAAAGGGAAAGGACTGAAGCGACAGTCACTTTCAATTATTACAGCATTTGGTTACCCAATTTTACATTTGCTTCAGCTCTGTATGGAGTGTTTCGCTGAAGAAACATTTATGCCCCTCCCCAAAAAAGCCACCCAAGCTTGAACAGTGATCATTTTATGATAACTTTACATTCAATCTAAAAAAAAAAATGGGGGGGTTCAAATTAAAAATGTATTTGAGTTAAAAATCCAGATTAAAAATGAGTAACAAACAAAGATTGCTAAGGGGATCTTGGCTTTCATAGACTTAAAGCAGACCTAGTCTACGAAAGCTTATGCTTCAACTGTCTTTGGCCCTCGCTGTAGCGTTGTTGTGTCATGAATACACCTGCACGTCAAACCGGTTTGACATAGTTCGTTCCGCACATGTTCAGCTCTTAGCGCGGTTCACATCGTTGTGAAACCAGTGTAATATAAAAACAGAAAAACTCCGATGCAAACCAACCACAATGGTGCTGCTACGTTTTTTCCTACTTGCGGAAGCGTTGCATTGATTCACACCACAGAGGCGGGTGTTAAATTGACCAATCAGCGGTGGCAGAGTAAAGGAGGGAGAGGAATAGGAATTCCAGGAGAATTGATGATACGGAAGCTACAAATAATTTTCTCCACTTTACTTTGACAGAAACTGGAGGGAGTGCAGATAGGAATCGGGTAAGTCGGAGTAAAAAACACCGCTCATAAAATGCAGTGAAATGCTCCTCCACTTTAGTGGAGAAATCGCCTTTCTCTCAGTCTCTAAGGCGCTACAAGATCCTTTTGCATCCTGATACAGACCAACACAACTATGGCTTTGAATACGACTACCATGGACAAATTCTTAAATACATTTGTTTTTTTCTGTGACTAGTAATGAATACAATCACTGTGGGGCTTGGAAAAGTTACTTTTTCGGATGACAAATTCCAGCCAGTATGGACAGTGTCTGTCAGAGGAAGCAAAGCCTGAAAACCTTGGGCCTTTCTGTACTACATTGTTATAGCGTTATTATTCCACTTTAAACATCCTGTGGAATTCTGGGGTTTGTAGTTTATTGAGACCAAGGACCTCTCTGGCTAAGAATTCTAAATGTCCCTGACTAAACTGCAAATCCCAGGATTCCACAGGATGCTGAAAGTGGAATAATAGCATTATAACAGTGCAGTGTGGAAAGGCCCATTATTTTCTGGACTCATGCTGGCTATGGAATTCTGGCACCAGTCTCCCCAAATAATAAAACGCAATTTTTCCAGGGTCTAGTATTCCGCCCCCTCCTAGTATTCCGCCCCCTCCAAAGAAAACCTCCAGCTCTAAGCAATATTTTAACCAGGCGGCTGCATCCATTTTGCTTGAGCCTCAAGGCCTCTTGACACCTGATTGCTTATCCTCCTACTTATTAATTCTGTGTCGAAAGCACAAGAGTTTAAATGAAACCTAATGCACACAAGTAGTTCTTCTTCACAGAAACGACATTCTTGCAAGGAAACCGATTTTATTAAGAACTAAAGTCTCACAGCAACAGCCTACCTGCCCACCCCCTTCGGAGGCCAATTCTCATTCATAAGAGCTATTTTCATCATCTTGTTGAACTCAGAGGAGGAGTTTAGACACTTAAGGTCCTCAACACAAGCAGCTAATCTTAAGGGACTAAACGACAGATGTAACTGTTTGCTTAAACGGGACTTTGCTCAACTCAGCCCATCAGTTCCAAACTCTTTTACTAGACAGACAAGCTGCTCACGTGACTTTCAGAAGTGCAGTTTACACCCTGGGCAAGCAGGCGAGCCTCTCGGGGAAGTTAAAAATGAAACTAAAGGCCAACTTCTCTCCTTCTGTGAAGCCAATGAAATTCTCACGCATGCCGAGTAACAGGATCCGAAATAGCAAGACAAAAGCAAAAACGGCCTGGAAAGAGTTTGTTAAGGACTACAGGAGGTAATAGGCTGCCTCTGGCACACCCGTGCTTGCACAGAAGCAGGATTGCACACTGGGTGAGCACACGCTAGGCGTAACTCACCAGAAGCCCTCTCTGCCTGAAGAGATTCCTACATCTCCCATAAACTAAAGGGTGTTAGCAACAGGCCGCTCTGAAACGGTGTCACATGGCTTTCCCAACAACCTGCCTAACCAGCAGGGTTCACCTCCCAGTTCAGTGGTTGGCAATGGAGGAGCTTCCTGTTCCAGTCTTCCCTCAGCTGACTGGTGTGTTTTCTAAGGAGAAAGTGATACCCCTTCAGACAGGGGGCCTTTCCGCACTACAGAGTTATAGAGCTATTATTCCACTTTCAACACCCTGTGGAATTCTGGGGTTTGTAGTTTACTGAGGCCAAAGAGCTCTCCCGCTGAGAATTCTAAACGCCCCTCCCTGAACTGCAAACCCCAGGATTCCACAGGATGTTGGAAGTAGTGCATGAGCTATGCTAAAAAAGAAGTTGGCAACCTTATTTTTTGATGAAGGTCAAAAATGCACTACAGTGCAGATGAGTCAGGTGAAGTGTCACAGTATGAAAACAGACTGCCCTGCTGTTTGCAAATTAGTTTGTATGTTCTGTGGCTTTGATTCAAAGAAAAGTACTTCTCTAGGACATATCCAGCTTCAGCGGCCTATGATACATGGATAAATAATATCACCTGGCAAAAGGTACTATCCTATATTAATTCGTTTGGGAAAAAGCCATAGCCCAGCAGCATGCTAAAGGTCTCATATTGAGACCCAGGGATCTTTTGTTAGCTTTGAGAAAGATTACTGTCTGAAATGCTGAAAAGCTACTTTACTTGTCAGGGTTCCATCCTAAGGAATCCTGGAAACTGTAGTTTGGTGAGGCTTGTGGAACAGAAGAATTGCCAGGAGTGGAAATTCACTTTTTTCCCCTAGAAAAAAAATTACTGGGGAACCAGGGGAGGGGGGCAGATGTAGGCAGTCGCAGAGGGGAGTGACGGGGGCGATTCGCCCTGGGCAGCAATGTTTTTGGGGCATCCCGGCTCGTAGCCGTGCCCCTGCCCACCACGGCCATGCACCACACACTGCAGCCACGCCCCACACTCCGTGGCCGTGCCCCCTCCCGCACCCCATCCACACTTTCGGAGCTCTACTGCTGGATGTAGGCAGCAAAAACTGCTTTGGGGCAAACTTTTCCCACCCCACTCATTTCCCACTCTTGCCTCAAACTATAGTTAACACTAGCGGCTCTTAACCTGGGGTCCAGGGACCCCCAGGGGGCTACGATGTCCTTACAGGGAGTCCACGAAGCCTTAACGCCTGCTCAGCCTGTCTCCTCTCCACAACAGAGCATCCATCTGACAGGAACCAAGGCAGAGGTAGGCAGGCACGCGTGACAGGCCCGTGTGTTGCCTGTCACGTGACCACTCTACTCCAGGGAAGAGGCAGGCTAAGTGGCTGAAGCCAGCCAGCCAGCCAGCCAGCTTGGAAGCGACTGAGATCGGGGAAGGAAGGGGGCAAGGGAGTTTAGTTGGTATCAGTATTGAGGTGAGCTGCCAGTACTAGGGTTTAAACCTTGAGTTAAGTATTGGGGGTCCACAGCAACAGAAGATATTTAGAGGGGGTCCCTGGTAAAGAACCACTGGTTAACATTGACCCACTGACAGGAAGAAAATCAACTCATTGGAAATGTGGTGCTGGAGAAGAATTCTACCGACTGGACTGCTAAAAAGACAAGTGAATGGGTCTTAGAGCAAGTGAAATGTCAACTCTCCCTAGAAACCAAGATGACTAAACTGAGGTCTTACCCCACTGGCATACCCTATCCTAGGGACTATAAATCTGATATCAGATATGCCCACCATGCCAGAGAGGTTGCCCGGATGGGCACGTAGACAAAGAGATCAAACAACTGAAAACAGGTCAAGACCAGAAAAATCCCCAGTCACGTAGCCCAAGGAGACTTCGGGCAATACACATCTACATCGACAAAGGGTCCTCAGCCAAGAGTAGCCAACTTGAGGGGATTAGCATGTTTCCCCAGGTTGAGCAACTGTAATTCTGGAAAAATCCTACAAGGCAAGGTCCATCTACCCTTTGCAACCGCAACCCTGAACACTTGCAACCCAGCATAAACCAATCATGCAAACGACCAAGTTGCCGTTGTTCGGCATTCCTTCCTTCACTGTGACCATTGTTCTTCCCGGGAGAGAGCCTGCCCTTGAGGTACGTTCTGCCCTATAAGCAGTCCTAGTTTTTGAGGGTCTCTTCGGAGAACTCCCTGCCATGCTAGCAGACCGGCACTCTTGTTAGTTGAGCGATCCCCTCAGCCATCTCTTCGCTGAGCTCCATTTTTCTCACCACTTCCCGGACCAAAGACTTCAGGATAGGTGCAGTATCATCACCTCTACATTCCCTTTGCTATATCCCCTCTCCATTTTTCACCTCTTCTCCTTCTCAATGGTCCTTGTGTGCATGATTGCGTGAGTGCGTGGTACTACTTTCATTTAATAAAATTCATTTATTTGGTACATTTGTCTGGCTTTTGCTTGGCCTGACCCCGTAAATTTGGGTAAAAGATCCTGCTGGGTTACCCTGCCCCCTCATTTTGCTATTGCCAGTGCTCTGCTAATTTCCCCAACCTTTATAACTTAGAGCAAATCCAGGTGTCCCCCACGGGACCCTCAGAAGTCAGGGTAACAGAGGCTGTTGTACTTTGGCCAATTTATGACATGACGTGATTTTTTGGAACATACAGTTGGGAAAGTGCAAGGCAGTAGGAAAAGAGGAAGACCCCTTTATAGATGAAAAGAGATATTGTAGCAATTTTGAGACTACCTGAGGCAAAGAGGACTGTAGCATAAGTAACATAGACCAAGTCTGCCTCCTTGGAAGCATGGAATGAAGTGACTGTGGACAGGCATTTATACCCATGAATGAGCAGGTTGTGTGTGTGAGGAGTAGAAGAAATGCAAAGCATGCGGGTGTGGTAATGGTGTGACATGTTCAGTTTAACACGGATGGTCATTGGGGGAATGGGAGGAAAGATCTTTCCTATAGCAGATGAGTAGATACCCATATGAATGGTGGAGGGGGTTCTTGGAATATAGTATGTTGCAGGCTGGGAACCCGAAAGATGTGATAAAATAGGTAAGGGAGCCCTCAAGAGGCAGGCATCTCAAAGGTGCTATAATATTGCTTTGCATACTGATCCAGACTAACACAGCTCTATCTTTGATTTCTACCACCATGGAAAGCACATTACAGATGGATTGACTCAATCAAGGAAACCATGACCCTGAGTCTGCTAGACCTGAGTGGGGCAGTTGATGACTGGGCTCTTAGAGGTCTCCCATTCATTGTTGTTGCTGTGTGCCTTCAAGTCATTTCTGACTTATGGGAACCCTAAGACAAACCTACCATAGGGTTTTCTAAGGCTGAGAGCATGTGACACACCCAAGGTCACTCAGTGGGTTTCCACAGCTGAGCAAGGAGTCAAACTCTGGTCTCCAGGGTTGTAGTTCCAACACTCAAACTGCTACACCACATTGGCCTTCATTCATAGGCTGCCTTAAGCAGAAGCTGACTTGATGGCAAACAATAACAGTACTGTATGTCTGCATTTAGATATGATGAGTAATTACCTGTAAACTGCAATTAGCTGTAAACAAAAGCTGAAAGCTTTCGACCTCCTCCTTCTGGTGATGCCAGAAAACAAAGGCAAGGAAAACAAACCATATTCTTGAGTCTGTCATACTAGCTCCGAAAGATGGATCCCTAGACATTATTAAACTATCGTGCCTAAATGCTGGTTGGGAATGATGGGGATTGTAGTCCAACATCATCTGGGGTTGAGAACAACTGCACTAAACTTTAGTTTAGCAATATATACAAACCAGAATGAGGATCAAGGTAGGAAAGCTGTTCTGAACTCCTTCAGAAAGGAGAGGAGATAAACATTGACAATATTTTTGTACTCAGATCACACCTACTACTTTGTAGCATAGAAAAGGCCACAGCCTCCAAGAAGAGAACCTGTATGCCCTTTTCTATCAAATACCATGGTCTTAACAGTAAAACACACTTGCCATTTTATGTGTTTGTTCTTTTAAAGTCTCTTTATTAATGTTCTCCATAAAAATTGAAATGTACCCGCCTTGCCTGGTTCTGTTTATTCTAAGCCTTTTATAGATTTTATACATAGGTAAACCTATGTCAACAAAGTGGATGTGTTCCTGGGCATTATGTTTTTAACAGAAAAATTGATATTAGAGGAATAAAAAACATGGAAAGAATAAGGATAGGTTCCTAACCACCCAAAAAGAAGAGCAGTTCAACAATTTTCAGCAAACTTTTTATCCAAAGCTAACAATATGTGTGTCTGAAATGAAACAACCAGGTCGAGAAAACTATGCAGAAATAAACAAAAAGAAATTGAACCTTCAAGAGACCACTTGAAACCTTCTTCCAGAATGCCTCCAGGGATTTCTTTTTTTCTTTTCGCCAACCTCCACTTTCCTTTTTATTTCCGTTTTGGTAGCCATATTTGTAGATCTATGTTTTTTTGACATGCTGGGGGTAGCTGGTGAAGCAGGCTCATCTATTCTCCACTTTTCCCTCTGTTTTGCTGTTCATGCAAGAGTTCTGGAGTCAACTGCTCCTTACTTTGCCTGTTGCCAGTAGGCACACACAGCTACAGTAGGACTGGCTAGAGCACAATCCCATTCTTTCCAAGTTCAAGCTTTGTTTATTGCATTTGTTTACTGCAGATGCACAGCTGCAACCTAACATCAAATATCTGTGTTTCTCCAGCATTCCTCCCAACATCAATGCTGCTAAAAGAATTTGCATCTAGACACAGGACAAGGAGCAAAAGGTGGGAGCTGGTAGGCATAAAAAGACTGCAAAAAGAAGCTTCATTATCAGATGCTGTGTTAACTGGCGTATGCCTGTATTTTTGCCTTCAGGTCATCTGTTGAGTTATGGCGACTCCATGTATTTTCATAGGGTTTAATTAGGTACAGAATAGTCAGTGCTGCTTTTGCTGATTCTTTCCCCTGAAATATAGTCTATCGCACCTGGCATTTGTTGGTGGTCTCCCATCCAAACATTAACCACAGCTGGCCCTGCTTAGCTTTCATGATCAGATGGGATCTAGTGCCTTTATGGTATTTGGCCCATGCCTGTATATAACAATACAAAAATACAGATCTCACTGATTTCAATAAGACTTTCTTACAACATAAGTAGGCTTAGTATTTTAGTATTTTAGCCTAAAGCAAATACTGACAATCAGAGACCAATGTGTCACATACTTAATACGGCATATGTTCAGAGAGAAGCGTGTCCATCAAATTATTTAAATTAAGTAACTACATTTCCAGAAGCTATTACTGTATTTAGATTATAAAAGGCAGCTTCTCATACCATACATGAGTGTCTGCAGAAATGTTTCCAAGGTGGTGGTGATGAGGGGTTGCAAAGCTGCGGAGTGTTATGTGATTGTAGTTTATGTACTACACTCACATAACACTGCTGTGAGACATGCATTTTCTGTCTCCCTCCCTCCCTCCCTCCCTCCCTCCCTCTCTCTCTCTCTGTGTACATGCACACTCCTGCTTTGTTGCTTAGAATCATATTCCACAGCATTTAAAAACCTACACAGTGTAGGAGAAAATCTTAGGAACTGGATGATTGTTATGGTTAATTTCAACAAGTAAGCTTTGATGTCTGGCAACCCTATGAATGAGAGATTTCCAGGGATGTAGACTCGAGTTGATAGACTCGGACTCAAGTCGGACGTAAGTCACTTCGGTGACTTGACTCGGACTCAACTCAGCCATAAATGAAGCCCTGACTCAATTCGACTAGAGACTTGTATATTTTTAATGAATGACTTGCTGCCCTTGGTTCAATAACATAACACATTCATCCAGGAACCTTACTTACTTTGAACAAAGCCTCCAACTCTTTTTGCCTACTGGTCACATGGCAATCTGTCTCAAGCCCAAAGTGTGGGTGCGTTTCTCAGAGGGGAACAGCAAACAATGCGCTTGAGGTCTACTCAGCAGCCTGTCACTGCTGCATATTGGAAGAGCCCCCTAAAACATTTCCTAAGAGCAAAAGACAAGATTCACCCCCAGAGTGCAGAGCGCATTTCTCAGAAGGTAACAGCAAACGTGTTAGGCAACGGGCTTGAAGAAGAAGGATCCTTCCTTCTAAAGCTTTTGAATCTTCAGTAATGGGGAGTAAGATAGGATACTATTCCCCACTTCTGAAGCTGCAGATGGCAATATTGCAAATGTGGACAGCCGACTCTGCTTAAATTCTTAAAACTGACTTTATTTCATTCTATCCAATAATCTGGAATTTTGGTTGGGCTATAAAGTTGGCTTCTAGACTTGAGACTTGACTTGAGAGTTGACTTGAAAGTATCTTCAAGGACTTAAGACCTGAATTGAGACTTGAAGGTAGAGACTTGAGACTTGACTTGAGACTTGGAGTAAAAGACTTAAATACATCACTGGAGATCTCCAAGACACCCTGTTATTAACAGCTCAGGTCTTGCAAACTCAAGACCACGACGATGTCACTGATTGAGTCTATCTGCCTGTCATGCAGTCTACTTCTTTTCCAACTCTCTTCCATCTTATTTTATATCCCACCTTTCTCCCAGCACAGGAACTAAGCATTATGATCTTTTCTAATGGTTCATGTCATCTCATAATATGTCTAAAGTACAACAGCAGAAGAGAGTTACATACAAGCTCCGTAAAAGAGGCATCATTAACTCCAACAAAACTTTACTTGAAGTGAAAGACATTTTGAAAAAAAAGAGAGAGTAGAAGAAATAAAGAAACAATCAGAGCATGGCCATCTTAAGAATGTGAATTTGGTTAATTTCTGGCATCCCCCCCCCAACACTTTATCATCACAGTTGACTTCACATGACATATCAGGAAAAAGGCCTCATATACTACAAGATTCCCTTCATCTTTGAAGCCCTGGTGAACACTCTGTGGAGAGTAGTGGAGCCTACTCAGAAACAGGAGAAATGGCTATGTTTCAACAGGGTTCCAGAGCACCCTCAGCTGCTTCTGTTACTTTTCACATTGTTATGAGTCACTTTCTATTAGGCAACATAATATGCCTGCACTGCTTGAAGTCAGAACTGCAAGAACATTCATTTAGAACTATCTCTTTTGCATCTGGTTGCCTATTTTTAAAATGTACTTATTGGATTTCTATCCTGCCTCCCTATTACAACCAGAGGTGTTACTGGCCTGCACACCCCCCAGATTTGATATGGTTTAATTGGCAAAATATGATTTAATTGGTGCAATATATTAATTGGCATTGATATAAAATGGACCCTGATGTGACTTTAAGGCCAGACTGGGCAGAAGGAAAATACTGGCTGAACAGGTATACTGCAAAATAGGTCAGAGATCCCCTCTAGGCATAGCTAAGGTCATTGTTAGGACAATCACGAGGTAACTCCAGAGATGCTAGACTTAAGGTGAAGCGGTAACGCCTCTACTGCCATACAATAGCAAAAGGAGGTTCCCACCAAACCACTGATTGTTTCAACCCTCCTTCCAAGCACCTGGACATTTCCTCCTTTTATTGTTCCTTTACCTGTCCACTGTTACAGAGCCATTACAACAGCCAATAACTCTTTGTAACCTAACCATAAGACCATTAACATAGTTTGGACCACACTGTCCGCACTGCAACCTCCATTGTTCACTTGACCAGGCAGCCATTTACACCCTTGCCCTCTTGGCAGAATTTGGGTATAAAAATGTTCTGTTTTGGGCAGTCAGACACAGTTTTTCATTTGCTGAATGCCATGCTGTTACTCTGATTCCCAAACAAGTACTGTCTTTAGGTGCAAGTCTAAGCGATGTCACTGCTTTCTTCACTGCTCTCCGGATTAGTAATTATTGCCCAGTCGCTAAACTTCACTATCAACAACTTTCATCCTTTCTTCCTTCGGTTAGCCTTGTACAAGTGTGTGAGTGCTTGGATCTTGTGTGTGTATGGCTGAACTCTTTAATGAAAACACATTTTAGCTTATTTGGAACCTCTGGCTCGTTCTTTCCTGTGGAGACCCTGTAAACACTGGTGGAAGATATTGTTAGATTAGCCCCCTTTTGCAGGCCTTCTAATTTGAGCTTATAATTCCCCACCTTTGAGCGGAGGTACTGGCATTGTGGGTGGACCCCTGAGTCACCCATGTTTTGGGGTAAAAAGAGGTGGTGGTGGGTAGTTTCCTGCTCACAGGGCTTGTGGCTCCCATGTCAGTGGGACAGCGAATCTGCCCCAGGTTTTAAAGGAGCTATCCAAGGTACTGAATCCATTTTGGGGCTAAGGTTCTGCACTTTAAATAGCTCTTTTAAAGTTCAGATTAAAGCTTGGAGTGGGTTTTCCCCCCTCTATCCCCCTTTCTGGATATCAGAGTCACCATTCTCCACTGGTTGTGATACAGACTATATCAAGCAAGAGCCCTTTCACATTACATAATTATAGCACTATGGGCCTTTCTGCATTACACTGCATTCAACATCCTGTGGAATTCTGGGGTTTGTAGTTTACGGAGGCCAAAGAGCTCTCTGGCTGAGAATTCTAAATGCCCCTCCCCAAACTGCAGATGCCAGGATTCCATAGGATGTTGAAAGTGGGATAATAGCACTATAACAGTATAGTGCGGAAAGAGGATCCGTCATATTTACAGAAATGGAGCACCATCATTATAGTTATGATGACAATGCAGAATCCCAACAAAAACATTTAAATCTAGCCACTTTAATCACCAACAAAAAATAATTTATTTTTGTTCCACCAGACTCGATATTACAAAAAGGAGTCCCCAAAATATTGAAAATCTGAACTCTACAGCTATTTTTAAACCGGAGGAATCTGATATACTTCTTTGTAAATGCAAATATTGACACGGGAATCTTCTGTATAGCTACCCAATCCATAACAATGTTATGCTAGTGTTGCATGTAGGGTTGGGGAGGTTAATACTTTTTGGGGTTTGTAGTTTACTGAGGCCAAACAGCTGTCTGGCTGAGAATTCTAAATGCCCCTCCCTAAACGGCAAACCCCAGGATTCTATAGGACGATGAAAATGGAATAATAGCACTAGAATAGTATAGTGTGGAAAAGCCCTATGATTCCATTTTCACTGCCATTGTTCCATGTTTGGAATTCTGGGATCTGCAGTTTAGGGAAAAGTATTTATAATCCTCATCCAGAGAACTGTTGTGTGTCCCCAAACTACAGTAAAAGTTGAATTATAGCACTGTAATTCTGTATTGTAAAGGTCCCCTGATTTGTTAGCCTGGCCATCAGGTTTGCTGAGATATAGATGTGGTTTCTGGCATCTTGAAAATATCTCAATACCTACAAGTGAAACCTTCAGCCCTTTCCCTGTTTCCCTTCTCTTTGTAATGGCCTATAGGCACAGGAAGTGAAAAACAGAACCAGAGAACAGATCTTGGGAGTAACACATTAAGAATAACAGTGCTATTCACCACGTTACTTTGAATAAAGAGGCTTTTTTAGATATTAATGTTAATAATATAAATAGTCCATTTTTTGCATAAGGAGTAATGTTTACTATCTAATTTAGTACTGCTATTTGGGGAAGGCAGTCATTTTTTAAAACCTTATTTTAACTTTTAACTTTTTTTTAACTTCAGTGTTTTTGGAAAACAACTTCTGCTTTAGGAGCCAAATTACCCCCCCCCCCCATAACTCAATAGGAACCACATCCAGCTGCTTCTGCTATCCCACTTTTAAATCCATAATAACAGCAACAAAATCAAGTGTTTTCCCCTGTTTCTTGTAAGAAAAAACCAAAACAAGTCACACAAGAGTCGAGACACACACTAGTGGTTCCTGTAAAAGCTCCGAGAAGCCTTCCTAGATAGCAATAGGCTTGCAAACAAGGTGCCAGGGACTTTCATGCACCTTGCTTCTGGTGGAATTTTCATTCTTGAAAAACAGCTGACCTTGTGTGTCAATGGCTGCAATGCTACCATGTTAACTTAGAGTACAAGGTAACTCAGTATCCATAACTGCAGATGCAAAGGCCTGAATGAAAACAAAAAATTCAGAAGAAATTCTGAATTTGGGAAAAAAATGTCTTTTTTTTCCTGAAAAAATGGGGGGGGGATGGAGTTTTTATATTTTTTCCAGAAAAAAAAAATCCCCCAATTTTCTCCAGTTTTTCCCAGACTTTCATACCACTACTGCAGTGGCAGAGCTTGGCATGGGGGGGGGGGCAGGAGGGGTCATGGCTGTGGTGCATGGGGGCGTGGCCAGGGCATGTGGGGGCATGGCTGCAGGGCATGGGAGCGTGGCCACAAAGTGTGGGGGTGTGGCCAGGGCATGTGGGGTGTGGCTACAAGCTGGGATGCCCCCAAAATATGGCTGCCCAGGGCGAAGCACCCCCTTACCCCCCATTCCTACTCCACTGTGCTACTGATAATACAGGAGTGTGCAAATGTGACTCACAGGCTGCTTGTGGCCCCCAGTGCATCCCCCCAGCCCCTCCAGAACCCCTACCAAACTCCCACCCCCTCAAATTCATCCTTCAAGTGACAGACTGCACCCCTAGAATTTTTCTGGTGGGTACGATTTACTATTGATCTGTATGCGTGTTCCCCTGAGTCTCTTTCAGGCCACCAAGGCATTTTGGGAAAAGCCCCCTCTTATCTAATCATGCCCTCCCGAGGTTTCCAGGGGATGCATTTTGCCATTGGGGGAGCAATTTTCAAGATTCTAGATCGGGAGTTTTAGAAGAGCACGTGGCCTGAGCTAGAGGTCTAGAGATACAGAAATACACACAAGGGGTTAACTCTTATGACAGTAAATCACTGCAGAGTAACTTTGCACACAAAAGCAACACTTCACATCAGCTTATAAATGAGAGACCCTATTCTTAACAGCTTCTGCCCTGGTTGGGCAAACTCAGGGCCATGGCCTCCTTGATTAAATCAATTCCCCTGTAATGTGGTCTTCTTCTTTTCCTATGACTTCCACTTTACCAAGCATTACCATCTTTTCCAGAGAGGCAGGTCATTTCATGATATATTCAAAGTATGATAGCCTCAGTTTAGTCATTTTGGCTTCTAGTGAGAGTTCTGGCTTGATTTGCTGTCAGATCCTTTTATTTGTCTTTTTGAAAATCCACAATAACTGTACAACAATCCTTCAGCACCACAATTCAAACGAGTTGTTTCTCTTCTTGTCACTTTGTTCACTATCCATCTTTCAAATTTGTTGCTGTTAACTGCTGTCTGGTTGACTTCAGCATATGGTGACCCTAAGAATACGACACTTCCAAGTCACACTATCATCAACAGCCCTGATCAAATCTTGTAGACTCAGGGCTGTGGCTCCCTTGATTGAGTCTATCCATCTGTAATGCGGTCTTCCTCTTTTTTCCAGCTGCCTTCTACTTTACCAAACAATATTGTCTTTTCTACTAAGTCATGTCTTCGCATGATATGGCCAAAGTATGACAGTATCAGTTTAATCATCTTGTTTTCTTTTTTTTTAAATACTTTTTATTAAAATATATATACATAAAAAAATACATTCAGTAAAATTTTGTAGCTTATTGAAATATCCTAGGTTTCTTCTTCCAATCCTTACTAGAACCAAATATTCTTGACATTATTCATTTCTAACTGTACTACAAACATACATTCGTTCAATTAATTGTTTGTTTCTGAAAATTCTAATCTATCTAATATTTTAGTTTTAGTCTCACCCGTCTTTACCTCATTTGTCAAATCTAAGTACACTTTTTCAATTTATTATTTGACCAAGTCAAATAAATAATTTTCCCTCCTTCATTGGAATATAGGCTTCATACGCTTGTTACCCCATTTCGCTAAGTCAACCTTACCAAACCAAACTGTTTATTTGACTAATTTTTCATTTTCTGCTTTTAAAAGAACTGTTTCAAAGGGTCTCATTCTCTCTCAATATTTTCATCTGTTCGACCTTTAAGTCTCTGAGTTACTATGTCCGCATTTTTTGTTTCTTGCAGAGCAGTTAGCCACTGGTCTACGTTGGGGATCTCTTCGTTCTTCCAGATTTTGGCATATTCAATTCTTGCTGTCGTTATCATGTAAAGTAGGATCCTCCTATATTTTTTTGTTGTGTTTTGGTCAATCGTATGTAGCATATTCAGTAAATATATTTCGGGTATTTTATTAAATTCAATTTGTAAGATTATACTTATTCTTTTGTGTATATCGTCCCAGTACTTTTTAGCCTTGCTACAAGTCCACCATAAATGATGCATTGTTCCAACTTCCCAATCATCTTGTTTTCTAGGAAGAGTTCAGGCTTGATTTGTTCTAGGACCCACTGATTTGTCTTTTTAATAGACCATGGTATCCATGAACTCTTCACAATCAACACATTTCAAATGAGTTGATTTTCTCCCTATCAGTTTTATCACTGTCCACCTTTCACAAGCATACACAGAAACTGGAAACACAATGGCATGGAGAATCCTAACTTTAGTATTCAGTGATATACCTTTACATGTGAGGATCCTATCTAGTTCCTTCATAGCTACCCTTTCATGTCCGTGTTCTGATTGCTTGACTGTAGTCTCCATTCTGATTAATGACTGAGCCAAGGTATGAAAAATTTTGAACTATTTCAGTGTTTTCTGTTGTGTACTTTAAAGTTATGTAAGTCATCTGTGGTTATTATTTCTGTTTTCTAATGTTCAACGGTAAACTTGCCTTTGCACCTTGTCGTTTGACTTTTCTCAGGAACCATTCCAAGTCTTTGCTATTTTCAGCTAGTGCTATGGTGTCATCTGTGTATCTTAAATTGTTGATATTCCTTCCTCCAATTTTCATGTCTCCTTCCTCCAAGTCTAATTTGCTTCATGTACTATATGTTCAGCATACAAATTAAACAGATAGGGTGATAAAATGCAGCCTTCCTTGGCCCCCTTGCAAACGGGAAACCATTCCATTTCTCCATATTCTAGCCTGATAGTAGCCTCTTGTCCTGACTATAGGTCATATATGAGGACAACCAAGTGTTGTGGAACATCCATTTCTTTAAGGACAATCCATAATTTCTCATGTCTACATAATCAAAGGCTTTGCTATACAGTTGGCCTTCCAGATTTGTAGGTTTGACTTTCAAGGATTTGATTATTTGCAAGTTTCTCCAACCCTTGCCCACCTACCAGGCATTTCATTCTCAGGAGACCTTCCCTCTTGGAAGATTGGATCATATCAGGCTGCGTAGCCTTTTAAAAACTCAGTTCTCATCCACCTCCTTCTCCACCAAAAGCTGTGTGGCCAGCTAAGGATGGCTTGCAGTCCAATTTCTCAGCACCACAAAGTGTCTCCTGATGCCCCCTGCCAATGAAGGAGATGGGCAAGAGAGAGGAAGTATAGAGCTAAGACCCTGACTCACTCTCTTCCCTCCCTTTTCCTTGACCTGGTTTGGACACTGGGTGCCTCTTCTGCCCATCGTGCCTCACCCCCTTCTCATAGACACGCACACATGTTTGACATTTGCGATTTTTCCATTTTTGCTGGGGTCCTGTGCCCATAACCCTAGTGAATGTGGAGGACTGACTGTAATCTATAAAGCACAGACAGATTTTCTTCTTATATTCTTTGGTGTGGTCTACCATCCAATATATGTTTGCAGTATGATCCCTAGTGCCTCTTCCTTTTCCTGAACACAGCTTGGACATCTGGCATTTCTTGTTCTATAAATAGTAGAAGTCTTTGTTGTAGAATTTTGAGCATCAGTTTGCTTGCATGCAAAATTAATATAAAGGTTCTGTGGTTACTGCAATCTCTGGTGTCCCCTTTCTTGGGGACTGGAATGTATATTGATTATTTCTAATCTGTGATCCGCTCTTTTCTTTTCCATATTTGTTGACCAATTAGTAGAGCAGATTCTGTCACTATAGCCTGAAGCAGCTCTACTGGTGTGCCATCCATTCCTGGTGATTTATTTCTTCCAAGTTTCCTGAGTGCAGCTTCCATTTTGCTTTCTAAAACTGTAGGTTCGTCTTCAAATAGCTCTTACTTGACTGAATCTGTCATCATTTTATCTTTTTTATACAGTTATTCAGTGTATTGTTTCCATCTTTTTAGTTCTACTTGATCATGTAACGTATTCCCCTGCTGGTTGTATAGCATCCCCACTTGGTTTAAATTTTCCTTTGAATTCTTGAGTCTTTTGTTCCTCCATTTTTGTTGTCACCTTCTATTTCTCTGCATTGATTATTATAGTAGTTATCTTTGTCCCTGTGCAAAATTCACTGAACAGTTGCATTCAGGGTTCTGCTCCTATTTCTGACACCTTTTACATTTGCTTCTCATCTGCTTGAAGAGTCTCGTCTATCATCCATTTAGGCTTCTCTTCTTTTTTTGGTTGCAGATAGTGTTGTTTTGCATTCCTCCCTGACAATTTCCCTGACTTCAATCTAGAGTTCTTCCGGCTCCCAGTCAGTTAGGCTTAATAGTGCAGATCTAATTTTTTACATTATCTTTAAATTCTCCAAGGATGTTCTTCAGGTTGTCTTTTGGCACAATGGTTAGTTTAGTGTTCTTTAGCTTTACACTAATTTTTTAATATCAGCAGTTCAAGTTCTGTGCCACAGTCTGCTCCTGGTATTGTTTTTGCAGAGACAATGCAGCTTCTCCATCTTCTGTTTCTGATTATGTAGTCTATTTGATTTCTATATTGGCCAACATGTGGTGTCCATGTATACAGTCGCCTTTTTGGTTGCTTGAAAATTGTGTTTGTGATGAATAAATTGTTGTCCTTGCAAAATTAAGTCAGTCACTCTTGCTTCATTTCTTGATCCTAAGCCAAATCTTTTTACAATCTTTGATTCTGTTCCTTCTCCTACTTTGCCAATCCAATCACTTATGATTAACAACATGTCCTGTTTTGGTGTGTGATCAATTTCCTCCTGGACTCTAGCATAGAATCTTTCTGCTTCTGCTTCTTCTGCCTTGGCAGAAGAGAAGGTTAAGAGGGGACATGATAGCTATGTTTAAATATTTGAAGGGATGTCATGTTGAGGACCGAGTGGGCTTGTTTTCTGCCGCTCCAGAGACTAGGACAAGGAGCAATGGATTCAAGCTGCAGGAAAGGAGATTCCACTTGAACCTCAGGAAGAACTTCCTGACAGTCAGAGCTGTCTGGCAATGGAATATGCTGCCTCAGAGTGTGGTAGAGTCTCCTTCTTTGGAGGTTTTTAAGCAGAGGCTGGATGGCCATCGGTTCGGAATGCTTTGATGGGTGTTCCTGCATAGCAGGGGGTTGGACTAGATGGCCCCTGTGGTCTCTTCCAACTCCATGATTCTATGATTCTATGGTAGTTGGAGGATAAACTTGGGTAATGGTTATATTGACGAGGTTCCCCAGAAGTCTGACTGATATGAGCCAGTCAGACTTTGTATCATACCTTCAACTGCTTTTGCTACATCTGTCTTCACTGTTAATGCAACCCTACTTCTTCTTAGATTTTCATTTCCAAGGTAAAACACTGTGTAATTATCTGTCTCAAAATGTCGCATTACTGTCCACTTTAGCTCATTTACCCCCAACTATTGTAATGTTTATATGTTCCATTGTTTTACTTTCTTCTCACATTCCTTGCTCCTATAATACGTGTTGTGCAGCTTCAGACTTTCCTTCACCTCTGAGCACATCAACTGCTGAATATCATTTTGATCTGAGCCCAGCTGCATCATTAGCCACAGCATTACTTGTAGTTGTCCTTTGCTGTACACTAGTTGCTTGTTGAATGCCTTCTGACCTTATTTTGGATTGTCTCATCACAGAGTTTTCATGGTAAAAGACATTCAGAAGGGGTTTACTGTGCCTCTTTCTCTGCAGTAAGTGTTAGCTTTTATGTCACTGCCATTGTCTCTGAGCGATCCTCTGCCAGTATCACCCTCTCCCCACTACTGCTGCTGCCCAGTAGCTGTTTGGAACATTTAGGCCATTTCTGCACTACACTATTATAGTGCTATTATTCCACTTTCAACATCCTGTGGAATTCTGGGGTTTGTAGTTTACTGAGACTAAGGAGCTCTCTGGCTAAGAATTCTAAAGGTCCCTCCCTAAACTCCAAACCTCAGGATTCCACAGGATGTTGAAAGTGGAATAATCACACCATAACAGTGTAGTGTGGAAATGGCCTTAGTCTGGCTCCTCAGCGAAAGCTTGTCTGACATGGGAGACCCTACTGCTGCTGTCAGCATAGCCTCTTGCCCCAAAGGAGCACACAGTCCCACCACCAGGGAAAGGTAGTGCCATAATTGGACCTTTCTCATCCATACATAGAAATCAGAAATACTTTGGCATGAATTATTCTGATTTTGGTATTCAATGACATATCAATGGGGATCCTATTTAGTTTTTTCTACCCTTCCAAATTTTATTCTTCTTTAAGTTTTCTTGATCACAGCCTCCATTTTAATTAATGACTGAGCCAAGGTATAGAAAATCTTCAACCCTTTTGATTTCTTCAACATCTTTTTCAAAGTTATATATTTTCAAACTCTAGACCAGAGCTTTCCAAACTTTTCATGTTGGTGACACACTTTTTAGAGATGCATCATTTCGTGACACAGTAATTCAGTTTTACTAGCAAATCGGATGTTAAACTAGCCCCTTATAAGAGAGATGGACTCATACATAAATTCTAATAACAAAATGTATGGAGACACACCTACACATAGTGCATGCAGACTAGGTGACTTTTTGTTGAGCACCCACATGTAACTTTTCACATTCAATTCTGCTGTTTCAACCCAATTACACATATTGCACATGCACAATACCTGTATGATCCCTCAACCATGGGGTGCATACATGAATATGATGGAAAGGGAATATACTAGTGCACCATACTAATCGATACCTTTGCCGTGTAAAAATGTATGCACATGAGCAAGGGAAAGGGGAAACCATGCTTCAGTGCTCTACCTTTGTAATCACTTCCTACATTGTCTTCACTGTTCAACTTTTACTGTGTGTAATTATCTCTTGCCTAATCAGTTTTGTTCTGACAAGCAACTGGGAAAGCTTTTTCTTTTAAGCTATGCATCCTCTCGGATGACTGGAGGGTGCTGGGAGGTGCAATCTAAGAAAAATAATTTCTGAAAGCTTTGGCTCTGACACACACACACACTTGTAAGAGGGGGACACTGTATCTTCCACAACAAAGGGAGACATTTCTCCTCATGTGCAGGTAAGTTCTTTGTTAACAAAGGTCAGGCACTGCTAATTTAATCAATAAAGAGCAACACATATTCAAAATTAAATTTTATCCTTGACCTATTTCAAACATTCCATTACTAAAGTTAAATGGTATAAATATCTAGCATCCATTGCAATGCACACAACATACGCAGAGCTTGTTTTTAACATAAGGTTGTATGGGTGTTTATGCTCTTGATAGTCATTCAGTCACCTGGTATGAACTGGGAGGAAAGAAGCACCCACAAAACAGTGGAAACTGGCAAGTGTTAGCAACTGGGTTTTCAGCCTCCCGATCAAAGCGTCAAGTCACACTTCAGACTCACAGTTCAACCAAACATACCAATGTATATTTGAATACCATGAGCAAAAGCATAACAGCCCAAAAGAACAATAGAGCCCCTATGACAGATGAGCCATCAGTGGAATCACTGAACTTTGGAGTCATTTCTTTGGATCGAAGGATTTGTTTCTGAACATCTGGAGAAAGAAATAAAATGCTAGAGGAGTGATGTGTGGCATGAACATCTTCCATGTAGAAAAGTGAAATAAAAAATGAATTTAGCTGATTTGGAATCTTACTTGGAAAAGAAATACTATGATCTCTACCAAAAGCAGTGCTTTCTGCAGTAAAGGAATCCTTGGAAGACTATCCATGTCATTTTGATGATAAAATATTCAGCAGTAATACTGATGAAAGGCAGGGGGGTATATGGCTTGGATATATTAGTACCATTCCTCCTGGATTTTTTCAGCAGGACAGGATGATAAAGAATATTTTTGAGATGTTTGCTGTGAATGAAGGAAAACCACCTGACTTAGCATGAAAAAATATATCTGTAACAGGAAGATACCATTACTTGTATACTGCATTTGTATCTTTCTCCAAATGAGATTAAAGTGTCATGTGCAGGCTTCTCTCATTTTATCCTCACAACCCTGTGAAGATAGTGCTTGGTCCTAGAGCTCCCCCTGGAAGCAGAGAGTAGTTGTGCTCAGTCCAGTCACATCCATGTCTGCTCATAAGTTAATTCCATTTGCCTCGGCCTAAATCCAATTGCAGTTCCCAACAAGAGTTGAGCCTTTCAATTAACAGCATTTACATAAGCAGCGATTCAGCAACTGATTCAATGGGTCTAGTAATGCTAGACCTGCTGAGGAGGCCCTTCTCTCTGTACCATCACAGGCAGTGGGGTCACTAGGGTTGGTGTCACCCCGCGTGATGGTGTCACCCCCCGTGGACCTCCTTCCATATCAGACCATACAGAATTCTTAGTAAATTGTTTCGTAGAAATGTTATTTGTAAAGCATAATTCCCATATATCACTGCACACAATAGCTATAGCTGAATGAAAGCAGCTGAGGTTTCTCCTCTTGCACAAAATGCAGGGATACATGCATGTGACCTTCACATCTGGGGCTCTCAGGCTGGGCTGGGCTCCAGCTGAACCTCCAGGAGCTCAGCACCACATTGCAGCTCTGCCTCCAGATCTTGAAAATCCCCCTCAGGAGTGGCTGATCATTTTTGGCCCGGCTTCCTCCCAGAGGCATCACTAGGATTGAGCGTCACCCCCCTGATGGTATAACTCAGTGCAGTTCGCGCCCCCCCCCGCCCGCTAGTGATACCGCTGCTCACAGGTACATCTGGTGGGAACATAGGAACAGGCCTTTTTGGTGGCTGCCTCCAGACTCTGGAACTTCCTTTCCAAAGACACTAGACTGATACCCTCCCAACTCTTGTTCTGCAGACAAGTGAAGACCTTTCTGTTTTGACAGGCCTTTCAGGATTCACTATACAAGGCCCATTGCACCTAAACAATATGCTAGATTTATCTGCTGTTTTGTTGTGTTGGGTTTTTTTAATGGTTTATGATTTTAATATATCTTTTTTTTAATATTGTAATCATGTTTTAATGTCTGCATTTTGTGAACTTTATGTGTTTTTACCTGTTATAAACTGCCTTGAAAAAGGATACACACACAGAAAGACACAGGCACAAACATACATAGACGTGAAGTTATAATAATAGGATTTAGCCCATTCAGTTTAATGAGACTCATCTCAGATAAGTTGGTATAGGATTCTCATATAGAGGATAACACTATTAATTTGAATTTGGACCTCTCTCCTGCTACATTTAGTCATACAAAATAACATATTTCATTGGGATATTATGTGTGTTGGGTATATTTTATAACAATCTGGAGGATTTTTAAAGGACATTCTTCTCTGTTGGATGGGTCTTAAATATCACTTAATGAAAACCTATAGATAATATGTATAACTGACTATTAGGGCTGGAAGGTCCCAGAATGATCTCCCCAGAATAGTTGTGGGAATAGAGAACCGCATCAGATTTAAAATAGAACGTACAAAAACATTAATTATACATTTGCAAATTCTGTTCTGTATCATATTCTATAAGAACAAAGGGGTCTGTAAACCTATGCCGTACCCATGCACCATATTGAAAGCAAAATTGTGGTTATTGTTTTCAACAAGAATGTGGAGACCCCGCTGATTCTGAGGGAGCAATCCAGCCTCCGATCTCCAAAAGTTGCCCTCTTCTGCCCTAACGATTACAGTAATAATCTTCCCTTCTGTTATGTGCTAGGCAGTCCTGTTCTGTTGGACTTTGAACGATTACTTTATGTCACTCTAATTATATTACAGTAAAGAGTTGTACTCCTCATTACTCCTCAAACCCCTTTTTATGACGTAGACGCTTTTACTTAATATATATTGTAGTTGTATTGTAAATTGCCAGGGGCTCTTGATTGGCAGAGAGTGTGGTTTCCACATTTATTAAAAGAAACAAAGCTGAACTAGAAGAAAGGTTGAGAGGCAAGACTGTAATGGAAATGAGCAAATAGCTTATTGATGCCAATGGGGGCAAGTGGGTTCCACATCAGTAGCGTAGTGAATCCACTTTGAGTTTTAGATGATACTTTAAAAGAAATATCCAAGGTTCTCAATGTTAGGCCCCAAAGGAATTTGACACTTTGGAAAGTTCCTTTAAATTTCACACTAAACCCCAAAAGAATTTTCTGTCTCATTGAGATACGAACTATCATCTGACACTGCCTTACACTTAGTGCTCAAGACAAGAAAAGTACTGAAGAGTAACTCAAGTGTAAAGAAATGAGTAGATATCAAAGTCAGAATAAACCAGGACATAGTATTTCTGATTTCTGTGAATGGGTAGCTGGACAATGTCAGAGTTCAACTCCCTACCCGTGCCTTTCTGCCAGCAAGGGAAGGAAGGCGATAGTACTTGAAGAGGAGGCAGCAGTGGGGAGTGTCCAAATGCAACAAACAAGTGGAGACACTGAGCCGACTGAAGTCAAGGTCAAACTCAAAAGATCCAGAACGTTGAAGGTCTGTCCAAAAGGGCTCAAGAGAGCTGGAACACAAGGGTCATGGGAGCTTGAGTAGCGATTTTCTACAAGCAAATAGCAAGCCACGCCAACAGACTTAAATAGCTGATGAAAACAGGTGTTATTCATTGTTCTGTTTGCTTACTCTTGCCCAAATGGCTTCCCTCTGAGCTGCTCATTTCTGTCTCCTCCGTGATTGAAGGCTGGGGGGCAAAGGTGGATCTAATTCCTCTAAATCATTGCTGGTCCCTTCTCCCACTGGCACCGGTTGCAACAACTCTGTCTCAGCTTGTCTTTCAGCTGATGGGGGTATTTCCAAGATATTTTGGTCTATCACTGGCTCTGTTTCCGGCACAATCAATTGCTCATTGACCTCTGAGCCATCATCTATCACAGATGGTAAACAACAGTCACATGAAGAAAATCAACTCATTTGAAATGTGGTGCCTGGAGAAAAGTTCTATAGATATGATGGACAGCTAAAGAGACAAATGAATGGGCTATAGAGCAACTCAGGCCTGATCTCTTCCTGGAAGCCAGGATAACTAAATTGAGGCTCTTGTAATTTGGACATATCAGGAGAAGACATCACTCAGAGAAAAGACAATAATGCTTAGTAAAGTGGAAGGCAGTAGGAAAAGAGGAAGACTGCATTACAGTTGAATTGACTCAATCAAGAAAGCCATGTTACTGAGTTTTTAAGACATGAACAGAGCAGTTGAAGGCTGGGGCTCCTCGGATCTCTCATTCGTAGAGCTGTGATAAGTTGAGGTTGGTCTGACAGCAAACAATGCCACAAAAAAGAGTAGATGTAGTAGTTAAAGAAAGAGACTAGCCTCCTGAATCTTTAATTGTGTGAAGAGAGCATTTCAGGAAACTTAGTTTCCCATAAAAGCTACATCTATATAAACTGTATTTTCCAAACTACCCAATTAGAAGAGCTGTGACCTCTTTTACATCCAGCCCTCTTTATCAATAGAGAAATAACACTGCAAATCCAAATGACTATACACTAATGAAAGATAAAATTGACTCAGGTAGTACAAAGTTATAATCACCCACAAAACGGAACAGTGAATGAATTAGGAAATAAATATTGGACCAATATGAACAAAGAAATTATAGTAATGTGGTGAGGATGCTGATTGAAACAAAAGAAAAAAAGCAATGAAAATAATCTTGTTCTACATTTTATCTTGCCACTAATAAGGTAAGTAGCAAGTTCCTTATCCAGTTTAAAGCAATCTTACAACGGATGCATACTTAAAAGAAAGTCCCACTGATTTCAGTGGGACTTGCTTTCACGTAATCACGGAAATGGGTTTGGGGCCTTTTTTTCCCTTGTCTTATAACTGGCCAAATAACATTCTGGCAGTGAATTCATAACTATAAAACCCATAGAGGAATCTGTACATTCAAGGATGCCAATTCCAGCAGAATAGGAACAGCAAAAAGAACAAAAAAACAGCAAGAGAATATGAATGAAAAACAAAACAAAACAAAACTGAGGAGAGAGAAGGTGAAGACGAAATTCTGCAAAGCTGCCACCTCCTTCCTTTTATAGTGATCTGTGATTGCACCAGACCTGTTTGTCATAATGGAACTGAATCCAGACATGGAGTCTAGAACTTTTCCCCTTTAGACATGGTCAAAATTGTCCTGGGGTAAAGTTTAACTGGCTCAACATCTGCCTTTTGCCTTTACCTTCCATTGTCATGCAGCCACATAAACACATTTCCTATCAGCATTCTTTGAAAACAAACCAAGTATGTTATGCTTTCATAATCGGCTGTGCGTCCTCTTGGTCGACTCCTTGGCCTCTTACCATATACACTGTTCTTCTTATTTTTTATCATCAGCTCAAGTGCCAAGGTCTCATACTCACTATCACTTTGCTTCAGCAAAAGTTATAAAAGAAACTTTGGACAGAGCTGGGCTTTCCTATTACTGTCATCCACTGTAGTCCACAATGGCTGCCCTGTTGTCCATTGGTTTCAATAATTTCTTGGGACTCACAGTGGAGTGGTGATCATGCTGTTCTCCAGGTGTTATTGGATTGCAACTCTCACTTTTCCTCACTATCAGCCATGTTAGCTAAGACTACTGGGAATAACAGTCCAACCACATCTGGAGAGCTGCATGATTCCTACCTCAGGCCTAGCACAACCAGACTAATAAAGGGCACAGAGTCCAATAAATTAGCCTATTTGAATAAAATAGGCTATTTGAGAAAGTGCTATTATTCCACTTTCAACATCCTATGAAATCCTGGGGTTTGCAGCTTAGGGAGGGGCCTTTCTCAGCCAGAGAGCTCTTTGGCCTCAGTAAACTACAAACCCCAGAATTCCACAGGATGTTGAAAGTGGAATAATAGTACCATAACAGTGTAGTGCAGAAATGGCCATAGGAAGCATAAGAGAAATAGAACCTCCATGGATTACTGTGGATAGAGCTACCAAGTCCTCATGCTAATTTGATTGTGGGGCCAAGCAATTGCCCCTTGCCAACCTAACCAGAAGTAATCCGAGAGGGAGCACCCAAAGATAAAAATGGTGTAATGGCCATCCTCACCTGCTCTCACACTTAACAGCGTAAATCTGTGTTGTCACAAAGAGAAAATATATCTCGTTGATATAAATGATTGATGCCTTAAGAAAGTTAGCCATGGAACCAACTAATGAGGAAGTGACCTTCAGTCTTGAGAGTGTCCAAGACCTGTGGTTAGTTGCATTTTCCAGAAGCTGGGAAACAGCTATTGTAGTGATAGCAGGTGAGTGTTGCATATGGTTTGCAACTGATTAAACAACCGGGCAAGTATAGATATATATAAATAAAATAATATACATAAAGACAAATAATATATCTATAAACAAGCTCTGCATTAAACATGTGTCTGTTGAACTTCTTTCTGTCTCTGTGCTATTTGTGCCAGCTCTCTCATCTAGTTCCCTGGCTCCTCACAGTCAGTGTTTGCCTTCAGTTCCATCACATACATTGGCTTCAGTTCCATCATGCCAAAGAAAGAAAGAAAGAAAGAAAGAAAGAAAGAAAGAAAGAAAGAAAGAAAGAAAGAAAGAAAGAAGGAGGTAAGTGTACAGAAATAATGGAGTGTAAAATTAATGAAAAATGGTTAAGAAATCTCCTGTCATATTTCATTTTGAAAGAGGAAGCATCTCGGTATCCAGCATCTTGGCAGCAAGAGAGGGGCCTTTTCTGTCAAGGGCTGCATTTCATCAGGGCTGATATACTGGGGACCAGTCACATGTCAACAGTGGAAGGGGCTGAGCAGAGCTTGGAAAAAATTATTGTGGACTACAGCTTCCATTTTGGCTGGCGTATTTTGGAGGCTGTAGTCCAAAAAGCAACTTTGCCAAACTCCGGGATGGAGCCAGTCTCTCTTCCTCTCTCTCTCTGCCATTCCTTTCTTTTCTTCTCTCCTCTCTACCTCTTCTTTTTCCTGGTAGGCATGTTTTTCTGAAGCAGGATCAGGTGGTCTAAAGTCATGGCAACAACACCATACACAGCTGGCACACCGGGCAGATAAGAGTTATCAAATTCTAATGTCCCAAAAACAGAGCCACAATTACACACGCACACACACAAACAGGGCCCTACCAGACAATAAGGTAAACTGAATGAGAAGGACCCAAATTCATGTAATAGATTCGGTTCCAACCAATTTAGAACCTCGAGCAGTAAGAGGTATCCCCAGAGGCAACATCAATCATAGTTTAGGGTCAGACATCAGCAGATCACTCACAACAATAGTTCCACAAACAAACAAACAAAAACAGGAAGCCTGTTCTGGCTCTCAGGAGCACCTTTGCTCTCAGCAACATGTCTAAGCCCATTCTGAGGCTTTTATGGTTGGGCTCCATGAAGAGCAGCCGGCAGATGCAAAAGCTATTGCATTAGGTTTCTCTGGGACAGGGACCGTATACCTGATGATACCTCTGGTTCCCAAGGAGACTCAAATTCTTGAGAAGCTCTCCTCAGTAGCTAAGATGCCTTAGAATCATAGGCCATTTCTGCACTAGAGTGTTATAGTGCTATTATTCCACTTTCAACATCCTGTGGAATTTGTAGTTTACTGAGGCCAAAGAGCTCTCTGGCTGAGAATTCTAAATGCCTATCCCTAAATTACAAACCCCAGGATTCCATAGGATGTTGAAAGTGGAATAATAGCACTATAACACTCTAGTGCAGAAATGGCCATAGCCTCCTATGCCCCTGAGGGTCAGGGTCTGCAAATCAGCCAGTTTGCCAAGAGTCCTGTTATCAGATGATTCAATGGAATGCTTACAAACAGTTCCCTCCTTCCACTAATGTGTATATGTTCTACTTTGTTTATGTGCTTTTGGATGGTTTTTAAATCTAATTGTATTTAAATACTGTATTGGACTTAATTGCTTTATCGAAATACAACATTTTGTGTTCTTATCAGCAGCTTTTAAAGTTAAACAATAACATGAAATCTATATTCTGTCCTATCTTGAATCCCAGTTTTGGGGCAAGTACAGGCTATAAACGAAATAAACAAACAAACCATTTCTTCATTCATGTATTGTATTGTTAAATTTAAAGTCACTAGAAATGGCCAGTACCAAACAAAAAAAAAGAATAGCTGCTAATTTTTATTCAAAAATAATATCATTGGAGTTTAACCATTAAAATCATGAAGTTTAAAACTTCTGTTCAAATTTTTAACAAACTATCGGTATTTTGATAACTTTTTTTTTAAGCTTCCAAGGTTTTGCTATACCTAAATAATGGAAAAAACCTCTCAACAAGAGTTGTTGGAAAAGGGGTAACAGTAGAGGAGCATTTGGGCTCTTCTAGATACGGGGTCCTCATTTTTGTTGGGTTTTGCCATCTGTCACCACCTTCATGTCCACTTTTTCCCTTCAAGAGAGCACTTTTCCATTCTTTTTTGGGACTATTGATTGCTGGATGTAGTGATTGTGACAACCCCTGGGGGGACGTAGCCAGCAGAACCACCCTAGCAACAGATAGTGATTTAATTTGGTTGGTTCTCTGACTAAAGAACCCAGGTTAGCCAGAGGGAGGAACTAGGTGGGTGAGTCAGCAGAACAGTTAAGTAACAGAAACAGGGTCTAGAGAGAGGAGTTCCTTCAGCGTGTGTATGAGAGAGAGGGAGATAAGTTAAAGGCTTGTTGTTAACATAGGAAAGTGTTTGCCTGTGAATGTCTGGACGTTCTTTTCTGTTTGACATATTGCGTTACTCAATACCTTTCCCTTATTAGTTCTTTTAATAAAGATTTTCTTTTTTCTTTTTTAACAGCAGCTTCCATGCAGTGTCTCTTTAATTTGAACTCAGTTACACACGCTGCTGCAAGTGACACATTCATCTATTATATAAAAGTCGAAGTTTGTATGTTTGTTTGTCTGTGTCAGGCAAAGACCTCAAATGATTGGCTAACTAAGAAGATTCTATGGGATCCTGGGGTTTGCAGTTTAGGGAGGATCCTTTAGAATTCTCAGTTGGAGAGCTCTTGGGCCTCAGTTGAGTTGCTATGGAGATGAGGCTGAGCAGCAGGGAGGAGGGCAGTGTATTCCCTCAGGAACCCAACCTGTGTATGCTAATAACTCTGTATTCAGAGTTATTGGATTGGGGAATATGGGGAAAAGTTACAAGTACTGGACAAGACAGTTTGGGGAATTAGAGACAAAGGATCTCAAATCTTTTTAACAAGTAGAATCATAGAACCATAGAGTTGGAAGAGACCCCAAGGGCCATCCAGTCCAACCCCCTGCTGTGCAGGAACACACATCAAAGCATTCCCAACAGATGGCCATCCAGCCTCTGCTTAAAAACCTCCAAAGAAGGAGACTCCACCACACTCCGAGGCAGCATATTCCACTGCTGGACAGCTCTGACTGTCAGGAAGTTCTTCCTGAGGTTCGAGTGGAATTTCCTTTCTTGCAGCTTGAATCCATTGCTCCTTGTCCTAGTCTCTAGAACAGCAGAAAACAAGCCTGCTCCCTCCTCAACATGACATCCCTTCAAATATTTAAACATGGCTATCATGTCTGTTCTTAACCTTCTCCTCTGCAGACTAAACATACCCAGCTCCCTAAGCCGCTCCTCATAGGGCATGGCTTCCAGACCCTTCACCATTTTGGTTGCTCTCCTCTGGACATATTCCAGCTTGTTGATATCCTTCTTGAATTGAGGTGCCCAGAACTGGACACAGTATTCCAAATGAGGCCTCACCAATGCAGAACAGAGTGGTACCATTAACTCCCTCGATCTAGACACTCTTATTGATGCAACCAAGAATCGCGTTGGCTTTCTTGGCTGCCTCATCACACTGCTGACTCATGTTCTCCCAAAAGGATAGAAGTACTCAACCTGGGGGATGGGGAGCAGGTGAGGAAGGGGGGGAAATGCAGCACATAATAAGTAGAGAAGTAGTATATTATTTGGCTAAACTATTTGGCTAAACTAGATGAATTCAAGTCTCCAGGGCCAGCTGAATTACATCCAAGGATATCAAAAAAACCGGCAGAAGTAATTTCTGAACCACTTGCAATAATCTTTGAGAACTCTTGGAGAACAAGAGACGTCCCAGCAGACTGGAGGGGGGCAAATGTTGTCCCCATCTTCAAAAAGAGGAAAAAAAGAGGACCCAAATAATTATTGCCCTGTCAGCCTGACATCAATACCTGGAAAGATTCTAGATCAAATCATTAAACAGTCAGTTTGTAATTACTTAGAGAGCAATGTTGTAATCACTAAAAGTGAACATGGATTTCTCAGAAATAAGTCATGCCAGACTAATCTTATCTCTTTTTATGACAGGGTTACAAGCTTGATAGACGAAGGGAATGCTGTAGACGTGGCATATCTTGACTTCAGTAAGGCCTTTGACAAAGTGCCCCATGACATTTTTGCAAAGAAGCTAGTAAAATGTGGGCTGCACAGGGCTGCTGTTAGGTGGATTGGTAATTGGTTGACTAATTGAACCCAAAGGATGCTCAACAATGGCTGCTTTTCATCCTGTTGAGAAGTGACTAGTGGGGTGCCACAGGGTTCTGTCCTGGGCCCAGTGCTATTCAACATCTTCATCAAGGACTTGGATGAAGAAGTGGAGGGCATGCTGATCAAATTTGCAGATGACACCAAATTGGGAGGGGTTGCTAATACCCCAGAGGACAGGATCAAATTTCCAAATGACCTTGACAGATTGGAGAGCTGGGCCAAAGCTAACAAAATGAATTTCAACTGCCTACACTTAGGTAGAAAAAATGGAATGCACAAATATAGGATGTGGGATGCGTGGCTGGATAGCAGTACGTGTGAAAGGGATCTAGGAGTCTTGGTAGATCACAAGCTGAATATGAGTCAGCAGTGTGATGCTATGAGAAAATAAAATCCCAGACAATGCCAGGTATATACACTAGTTTAGGATAAACCTGAAAACATTTTGCCCTATATCCACAAGGGCTGTGGGCTTAGGGAAAGCAGAAACGTGATTAAGAGTGGAGAGAGAGCCAGGGGGTGGTAATCATATAAAAGGGTGCTGCCTCCCCAGGGAGGGAGACTAAAAGCAGGCGTGGTCTGTCACAGTCCTGGCTGGCCCAGATCTCCATGTGACAATGATTTCTTGGAACTGCACTACAGGTGTTTTTTTTTAAGTGGGTGCATGGTTTGCAGAAGTTGGAATGTTATCCTGTGTTTTGAAATGGTCTGCTCTCTGAATTTTTATTTTTTTCTTAGCATAATAGTGTTTTAGTATTCCAGTACTATACTAATGTAGCGTGTATATGTGTTTTAAAAAACACAGCAATTGCAGCTTCAAATAATGCAGACATCAGAAATATTTGCCCCACCTGGAGGCTCCATAAATGCCTGCATGTATGCTTTCCAGTGGCATCTGAGTAGATGTTTTGCTATGAACCAGTGCAGCTCTTCTTAAGTATTAAAACTGACATGCACTGTGAGAACATTAACATGGTGTGAAGAGGAAATGTGCATTTCCAACTGTGGACAATTGGCTACAGCCAATCACAGTTCTCCAGCATGTGTCCATCACACAGTCCAGAGTTTCTGAACATACTGAGTTTCTCTTTCACACTTCACAAGTTCTCTTCAGGAAACACCATATTAAAATACAGCAAGTCCACTTGTCACCGTCCTAGTTTTACATGGCAGTTTTATCTGGAGTTGTACTGCATCTTTCTACTGATATCCCCATTGTATCGCTGTTTACTGTGTAAGCTTTACAGCAAGCCCAGCTGTCATGCAAAAACGGAAACAATTCTACATGTGGAAATTTTCAGATGAAAACTTAATCTGAATTGCTCTCAAGCACATTAGCTAAGTGGAAAATCTAATCTTCATCCTTTATAAAGGCAAGAAGAAAGTTCAGGGCATTTCAGAGATTACATTTTATAGGTCTCTTGTAAAAGATACACAGATACGCTTATTCTTCCTCTGTATTTTTATTACTCATCTTGGTTGCACAATCTATCAGATAATACTGACAGACATTTTGGACCATCAATGAGTCAGATTCTAGGCAAGAATCTAGGAATGAGGTATCATTGGATTATGCTTGACATTCCAAGGAGTGTCACATTTTATCATTGTGCCATTGTGACCCAATAGCAATATCATTGTTTTTGTTGTATTTTCCTCCCTTTCCCCCAGACTTTCTCTCATTGCTTCTGAAGACAAATGCTCTGCTCCAACACTTCACATTAAAAAGTTGCCCAATATTATTCAAGCTTAAAAGAATCCCGCTTAAAGAAATAAAGCTGCAGAGGAACTCAGACAAGAGTTCCAGGGGAAGACAAGGAGCTAGAGGACATGAAGTTTGCCTATCCACGTACCTTGCCCAATGTGACTCTGATTTGTAATGTATAACATAAGAAGAGCCCTGTTATCTGTTCCAGCATTCTAACATCAAAATGGCTAACAGATGCCTAAGGGAAACCCACAAACAGGACATGAATACAACAGCATCCTTCTGCTCATGTTTCCTAGCAAGTGATATGTATACAGGTATACCTCGGTTTTCTGCACTACACTCTTATAGTGCAACTATTCCACTTTCAACATCCTATGGAATCCCGGCGTTTGAGGTTTATGGAGGGGCTGGCCTCAACAAGTTCCAGCAATTTTTTTTTTTTTGGAGCCAACAATATACACATGTGAAATAAAATAGGTAAGCCTTGAATAACATTTTGAATCTTCTATGGACAACTTGAAAGATTCTTCCAAAATGCATCTAGGGATGATATTTCCTTTCATTTGTTCTACTTTGCTTGTAACTTCCACTTTGGTGGCCAGATTTGTAGATCTGTGCTTTTTTTTAACATGCTGGGGGATAGGGGATGAGGCAAGCCTACCAGTTATTCCAGCCTTCTTTAACCATACTCCCAATGCTGGTGCTGCTAAAAACATTCAGCTAGACAGAGGACAAGGGGGGCTAGGCAGACATAAAAAGACTTTGTAAAAAGGAGCTTCTTTATCAGAGGCTTGTTAACTGACGTATGACTGTATTGCTTCTGGAACTATAATAGGTAATAACGCTGATATTGTTGTGGTTATTATGTGTCTTTAAAACAAATCTGACTTCTGGAAAATCTATCATTGGGTTTTCTTGGCAAGAGTTATTCAGAGGAAGCTTGTCTTTGGCCATTTCCACCCTATACTGTTATAGTGCTATTATTCTACTTTCAACATCCTGTGGGATTCTGTAGTTTACTGAGGCCAAAGAGATCTCTGGTTGAGAATTTTAAATACCCCTCACTAAACTGCAAACCCCAGGATTTCGTAGGATGTTGAAAGTGGAATAATAGCACTATAAACAGTGTAGTGCAGAAATGTTGTCAGTTTGCAGCTATTGAAGTAAGCTGAGGAAAAAGAGGGAAAGTGGGAGAAAGGAAGAGAAACCGGGACATTTTAAAAGTACTTGGAAAAGTGGGATGACAGAGGATTAATCAGGATTGTCCTTGCCAAATTGAGACAGTTGCAGGGTATGCTAGTCACGTCCAGTTTACACTGCTGAAAATATCTCTGTAAAGGACTCCCATGGAAGGCAGTTTGGAAGCTTCAGTGAGATCAGAATAAAGTTGCTAGGCTCCTAACTAGAAAGGGAAGGTTATTTTTTTTATATAATCATTTTATTCAAAATACACATATAAAACAAACAATTGTAACTGTCAGCTTAATTGAAATATTTCTGATCTTCCACACCGATCTAGATTTCATTATCAAGATTTCTTAACATGCTTAAAGTATTGTACAACATTTTACTGCTAATATTACTTGTTGATTCTTGCATTTCAATCTCCATATTCCCGCTTCATGATATATAACCTGTAGCCCCCTCAAAATTTATCTTAAATCATGAATTACAGATTCCCATCTGAAAGAACCCAGCAATTACCCGTTACAATTTGCCATTCTTTTTGTATCTCATCGTCTGATTTCCCTTTTAATCTCTGAGAGACCATATCAGCATTTTTGTTTTCAATAAGTGTACCCCACCATTGTTCTATTGTGGATATTTGCTGCGTTTTCCACAACTTTGCATATTCAATACGAGCTGTTGTTATCATATACAGCAATATTCTCCAATACTTCTTTATACCAGTACCTTCTAATATATCAGTCATATTTAACAAATACAGTTCTGGTGTCTTAGCAAACTGAACTTTCATTAATGCACAAATTTTGTTATGTATTTCAGTCCAATATTTCTTAGCTTTTGGACATGTCCACCACACATGATATATCGTACCGACCTCATTCTGACATTTCCAACAGTGTCCAGTACCTGTATTATAAATCTTTTAAAATTTGTCTGGTGTCATGTACCACCTATGAAATAGCTTATAATAGTTCTCTTTCAAATTCTGAGCTACTGTAAATTTCTGTGTTTTTTTCCAGCTCTCCTCCCAAGACTCTAATTGAATTGAATGTCCGATGTTTTGAGCCCATGAAATCATTGTTGCCTTTACTGTTTCTTCTTGCCTCTCCTGATGTAATATTTCTTGATGCATTTGGGCTAGTAAATGAGGCAGATTTTCGAACAGCCATTTAATTACTCCAGTTTTCTCTTTTAGTTCAATTCCATATGTTTTTATATCCATCTAAAACCTTTCTGCTAATTGTCTGTAAGGGAACCAACTTAATGTTGTTCCCTCGAAAGGGAAGGTTATAAAAGATACCTCTAGTGTTATACCATCTGAACTGGTTACCAAATTACTTCCAGAAATCATTGCCAATGTTGATTTTTAAAAGTCCTAAGTGCAAACTCAGTATACAAAATAGATATTAGAGTGTAACACAAAGCCTAATCTTAAAACTACAAAATATCTTCTTTGCATATGACAGTGTCAGATAAACATGTACATTGTAGCATGACAACAAAAAATTCCAAATAAGGCAAAACTTTTTTTGAAATACTTTGAAACTGAAATTTTCATTGGCTGTTCATGATCGTGACTGGCATTCTATATGGGAATTATAACGTCATATAGAAGACCTACTCCATTGCAATTCATTCTCTCTCTCTCTCTCTCTCTCTCTCGGTTGTTGTGGTCAGAATTCTGTTCCAACTGTGCAGGGACTGAAATCCCCTCCAAAACATACCTTGGCCATTTTTGTGTTGCTGAAGAGTGAGGAGATGAGCAGGTACTGTGATAAAGTTGCTTTACGGGTCAGCTATTTGGAAAGCAAGTGTAACTTGATGGTGGGTTGCTTGGCAACAGGAGTAGTACCTTAAAAATGAAACTCAGCATAATGATGTGTGTGGGAGGGGCTTAAAGATGAGAGGAATTATATATTGGGCACAGAGTCCATTTGAAAAGGGAGCCTTCAGTGAGATCTTGGTCAAATACAGTGGCTGGGTTGTGTTTAACCAACTGAGAAAAAGACACAGAGAACTGGTGTCTAAGGTTGGGAGTTACTGGCATAGATTATCAGAAGGATGGAATTAGGACTAAATATTAGTGTCAGGGCACCTTATGAAGTGGGACCTGCAAAGCCAGTCTAGTGAAAAATAAGGCCCTTTTCGCACCTTACCTGTGTCTCGGTGCCATCATGCGGGGATTGCGCGAAAAGCCTCTTGTGGGAGGGAATTGCATCCCCTGCGCTTCCCTCCGCACCAGCTCCGTGCTGGAGGGAAGAAAGCGTGATAGCTCCACCCCTTCCTTCTGCAGTGCAGCTAGGAACTTTCCCAGGCTGTGCCGGGGGAGGAAGTACGGCCATTGCGCTTCCTGAGGTTCCACATGCCAGGCAAGTGCAGGAGAGATGTGGAAGGTATGCGCAATCGCGGGTCATTTTTGGCAAAGAGCTGAAAATGATATAATCCACGATTGCCGCAAAATGGCCACAGGAGTGATGCGGGAGCGCAAGGACATCATGCAGAACCATCCTCGCAATTCCGCGTCACTCCCGTGGCCATTTCGCGTTGGAAGTCACGTGCGCAAAGGGGCTAAGCCTGGTGGCTTGTTGAACCCTGGTGGTGCAGTGGTTGAATGCTGGTACTGCAGCCACAACGTTGTGAGTTCGATCCTGCAGGGCTCCAGGTTGACTCAGCCTTCCATCTTTCCGTAGGTCGGTAAAATGAGTACCCAACTTGTTGGGGGCAATTAGCTAAACACATTGTAAACTTCTTAGGGAGTGCCTTGCACTGATAAGCTGTATAGAAATGTAACTGCTATAACTGCTTTAAAAATAAGGGCCTGTCATGGGGACACATCCAGCTATTTTTCTCTAGCTGGAAGTTGTGCAGGGATGTCATTTGCACAAATGTCCCAAGGACCTCCAAAGGTCTTTGCAGAGCCTTGTTGCATCTCACTGGATGTGTCCTCGCTCATTCTCTTGCTCTTCAAAAGCACAGAAATGGCTGTGTTGGGGAGACTGTGCTGCTTACAAGGTGAGTTTCGAGGTTAGTCCGGGAGTCATAGCTACACAGATGCAGCTATGTCACAGATATACATCTCCTGAGGCGTGATCTTGGTCAGTATGTTTACAAACAGATAAGCTACACTGCATTAATACTGAGTATTAATTATATTGACAACTAGCGTATATATCCGGCATTGGCCGGGATTTTATTTTCTCATAGGTAATCCTTGTTTGAAAGATTTCAGATCCTGTGTCTCTAATTCACCAAACTGTCTTGTCCAGTATCTGTAACTTTTCCCCATATTCCCCAACCCAATCTGTATTCAGAGTTATTAACATACAGAAGACGGTTTCCTAAGGGAATACACTGCCTTTCTCCTTGCTGCTAGGCCTCATCTCCATAGCAACTGGCCTATTCTCAGGCTGAGAATTCTAAAGGCCCCTCCCTAAACTCCAGACCCAGGATTCCATGGAATCTTCACAGGTAGCCAATTATATGAGGTCTTCGCCTGACACAGCCAATCGTATCATTTGCCTCACGCAGCCAATCTTATGGGGTCTTCGCGTGCCTGACGCAGACAAACAAACAAACTTTGACTTTTATATATTAGTAGATAATAACCTTATTAAAACTCTCCCTACAGAGGCTCTCAAGACGATGACATTTTAATACGTGCCATTAGGAATTACCACAATAATCATCTTCAGCTTTATATGCAACTTTGTACTTTTCAGGCTTAGGCCAATTGTGTTTATCAGCTTCATAACTCAAAAAGAAAGCACATGTTTCCCCTGAAGAACCTGAGGTATTCACGCAAATGACCCAAACACCTCATTCCTTGTGTGTGTCTTGTGTAGCTTTTTTTACATTTTTCCACAGGGAATTCTCAATGGCAAATGAGGGCTCTGGGCATGCCACACTTTCCAGGATGAGGCCTAAAAGCACATGACTTCAATTAAGGCACAGATAATGTATCTCCTGATGTACTTTGCTAGTTTATTTAACAAGGGCAGATTAACTTTAATTATTCATGATAATACTTGACACAAAGTGCGTTAATGTGGTTTAGTATATTCTGTAAAAGTGATAAAAGTTTTACCACAGCAAGCAACAAAATTAAATCATAAATGCTCCTCCAAAGTTCTTATTTACCAGAGACTGTCCTTATTTCTGATCCTTGTCCCCAGATATTTATTACTCAAAATTACTTCCCTTTCCAGGGTCTACTGTAGTCAAATCTCTGATTGTGGTGTAGATCTAGCTTGTCCCGGGGGCACATACATGGGAATGCCTTAACATAAATACAGAGGCTTCAGGGAACTCACCACCTGCCATTTCTCATATTGCAGCTATAGAGGTACATTGTGTATAGGAAGGATAGCTATGTTTTCTCTGCAACTAGAATTGAGCTGAGATGATTTTGGGCTTATTTTCTTCAATGGAGACTTGAGCGATACAAAACTGGAGGACAAAGACCATAAAAAAATTGTAGAAATTGACAACATGGAGGGGGCTTACTGGTGTAGGAATATTTGGTATTTATGCTAGCAAGGTCCAGCAGATCAATTCAATGTGAGCTTATGGTACAAACACAAATAATTACTCTGAGATAAAATGGGGGAAAAAAAGTATGTTCACTGTCTCAGGAAAGTCATCCAAGGATAGGAAAGGATATGAAAAAAGAGTTAATCTATATTCGGCAACAAGAACCTCTAAATTTGACTCCCATAACCTTCAACTGCCCTGATTAGGCAGAGACAGTCCTGATTAATCCTCTACCATCCCACTTTGCAGCTGCTTTTAAAATGTCCAAGTTTCTCTCTTTCCTTCCAATTCTCCCCCTTTGTCCTCAGCTTATTTCAGCTACTGTGCTGAATTCACTGAGCTTAATGTGAAAGTAGATTATACCCAGTTAACTCAGTTGGATGGGGGGAAGAGGAGAGGAGGGGGCAGAATCTTACCCTTTCCAGTAGACTTAGGCAAAAGCAATCTGCTGCAGCCTCTCTCAGCTTCTGTGTTAAAAATTGTTGCTGTCTCGACCACACTTTGATGTTGCTTGGCCATGCACGTCCTAGTTTTCATTTGGGAAATGTTTGAGGGTATATGGCCACCTATGCAGGCAAACAAGCTAGCAACCCTTATTGGGATGCCTCCTCCATGTGACTGCTCCCTTTTCCGATAACAGATGGGAAGGAAATGAACATAGCCCATGAACAAAGATCTGAGAAAAAGGTGGAGCGAAAAACCAGGAGGGACAAACTATCTGCCTTTTGCAGCCACCCCCACCCTGCACTATCATGAGCCTGTTGACTTCCTAAAATGAAACTATTGGAAAGAACAGGCTTTTTTTTTAAAAAAAAATTCAACATAGTTGGCAGCCGTCACAAGTGGCAACCATAGCCTTTCTCAGTGGACAATGGCACCACTTTCTCCCAGGATGCCTCTCAATGAAAGATGCTATATTTTGTCACAATTCCAAGTGAGGCGCTCTGATTGTTGCTTTGGCATTGAAGAGCATGGCTACCACAGTCTCTTGGGGGCAGTGATCTAATTATATTTTTAAAAGTGAGTATAGAAGCAATCCCAGATCCACCTGCAGAAACATGCAGCAGATCAACTCTATCTTGAGGCTGTGTAACTCACATCCAATAACCAGCAATACTCTAGTAGTCAAAAGAAAATGAAGCCTTCATGCTTTTATCACTGTACCAGGCAATGAAAAATAATGTAGCTGTGATCTATGCTACAGATATTGGCCTTGCTTTCCTGATCCTGTTGCATGAAGAAAGAGCTTTTGCAAAATAGTCAAGTTTTGACTAGCCCTTGATATTGCCAAATAAGCAGGGACACACACTGTCCTCACCAGTGCACTTGACACAGTATATTTTTGTTGAGTCACGCAACCAGTTTGCAGAGATTTTAGATGAATGGATGAGTAGCACATCCGCGGGTGCTGACATCTCACTCAAAACTGTCGCGAACTATAAACATACAGAGAAGATATTTTAACCCCACTGGACAGCTGCACATAAACAAAGCAATGGCATTGTTTCCTGCCAAATTGGGACTATAATTTCCTTAGCGAATGTGAAACAAAGTTTAGCACTTGCCTAGAATCAAGTCAGGGTCCTTATATAGAAAGAGATGGATGGATAGACAGACAGACAGATATTTGTATATTTATTTGTGTGAATATAAAAATATACCCTAAAATATATATCTACACATACACACAGACACACACACACAGAAAGAAAGAGTTGCATAACTAGACAGACAGACAAACATAGATAGCTCTAAATCAGTAGTTTTTAATCTGGGGTCTGGGAACCCCTGGAGGTCTGTGGATGTCTCACAGGGGTCCATGGAGCCCTGCTGCTGGATACCACCAACAGCAGCAACAATAGGGATGTGGCAGCAGGGGGAGGCGGTTGTGGGTGCTGAAACTGTTCACAAATGAGGGAGCAGTTTCGGTGAGTGCACATGTCTCTGCTGCCACATCCCTGTCAAAAGGAACACAGCAGCAGGCATGTGTACGCACTCAGACTACGACTCTAGACACCAGAGTTTGAATCCCCATTCAGCCATTGAAACCCACTGGGTGATCTCAAGCAAGTCACATTCTCTCAGCTTTAGAGAATGGCAAAGGCAACAATATATCTTGCAAAAAAAACCCCAAAAAACAACCCACCATGATAGCTTTGCTTTAGGGTCACCATACGTCAGTTTTCAAAGGGAAGAGACATGATGGCTAGAAAGAACCTCACCCTGTCAGCAGCACTTTGATCTAGATAGCTCAATCTAAGGGCCCTTGGACAGATAGATCAATTCATCAATTAAACAAAGGGCCTGAATTGATTCCAAATAAGTGATCAACTTTGTTTCACATTCTTCAAGCATGTTTCACACACACACACACACACACACACACACACACACTTTGTTTTCCTTTATTAAAAATAAGAATCTAATTCATTCTACCTTTAGGTTCTCTGTTTCATGCTTGGCTATCATTGTCTGTGTTTAATTGTATCAATCCTGTTGTTGAATGATCTGAAAAGGTCAAAACAAATGTAAGAGCCAAAGCCACCCTCGGCTTAACTCACTCAACATCAGCACCATTCTGCCAGAGGTAGACCTGGCCTGAAACATTTCCATTAGATAAGTGGAAAAAGTGTACTTGTTGTCTTGACTTTATTTTTCAATCGATCTACTCCACTCTGCTCAGGTATATTTGATTGCAATCAATGGAAATATATCTATTAGCAAATGTTAGTGTGGAAAACAGCTAAACAGCATAACCAGAAAGTTGCAATGTTCTGCACCTTCTGAAACAAGAAAAATAAAAGTAGATAAAAGTACATAACAGCACATGTATGGGAATTTCAGTAAAGTCTCTAAGTTGTATAATCATCAACTATGACCTGTATATGATGGAATAGCCCTCAGCAATGTTAAATCAAGCACAAAGACCACATTCAGGCAACTTCCAAGCTGTGGGCAATCCCATCAACTTATCATAGGATCTTAGAATCATAGGAAGGGACCACTGCAGGAGTATTTGGTATCTATACTGGGCTGAATGCAGTGAAGTACAGGGAAGATGGAGAACTGCTGAAAATCAAGCCTCTACCTGTTCTGCAGATAAAACCCTTCCATCCACAGAAGAAAATTCCTAGATTTCTATCCCATGGTTTGGAGAATTTGAAACAAGGAACAGCAGGTCTTGGGTCCCCTCTCTCCTTCCTCTTACAGCCAAAAAGGTTTGCTTTTAATCTTCATTAAGAATATTTTTGACCAAGTGACCATCTCTAGATTAAGATTCTGCAACTGGGTCTCCTTACTGTTTGTATTATCCTGTTGGGCTCAACAGTAGCCCCTTAAGCAGTGCACTACTTCATGTCACATCAGCAAGAAGGTTGTGTTCCGAAAATAGAAACCATTCTCCATTGCCACATTTTTCAACAGTACATTGGGCAAAATATTGCAGACCCATTTAGTGTTCACTAAAACTTCATGCCTGAAACATTACAGCCACGCACAGGGATTTATGACTCCCATTAAGAAGGTTTCTGTAGCAGCATCTTAGGATACTTGTACAAGAGATGGTTGAATTACTCTTGGAACCATCATGATGACATCACACTGACAGGCACTACAGATGCTCCGAAATGGTTTCTAGCACTTTTGAACCTAAACTACACATAATGCTTCAATGTCTGTAGCTTTTCTTTTTCAAGGCAAAAAGCTTCTGGAGAAGCATAATTTTTAGTAGAGGGAAGTCTACCTCCATATTGATCTTGTGCTTTATCCAGCACCACCACCACAACCAACAACAACAACCACCACCACCACCTGATGGGAACAAAAGCAACCAAGCTTCTTCCAACATGGTTTGACCCTTAGAGTAAGTTGGATAACTTACTGACCACACAGACTAGGGGCTTCTGGAGGTTCCAGTCCAAAAGTGCTATGAGGAGCAGAAAGCAGCTACATATAGATTTTTACTGTTGACTCACTCAAGAAAAAATGCAATGAATCAAGCTATGCAATAATATTGTTGAAGTGCCTTTAAAGAATGGCTCTGATATCTATGACCAATCAGATGCCTTTCTTATAAACTGTACAGATGAAGATCAGCTATATCAGGGCAGGATGTCATAAAGGAAGGGAAATGGGAAGCATCTCTCACTGCTTATTTCCTAACTTCCATGTTACACTTTCTAGTTTTCAATTTTAGTCCACATTACGAATCAGTTTTGGGGCTGATTTGCATTTCTTCTACCACAGTCAGTGATAACACAGTATTATATCCTTGCCTTCAGTTACCTGCCCATTCAACAGTTGCCTTTAGTGTGAGCAAGAAACGAATCATTAATGAAATTAAAACATTAGTCCAGCTGCCCCAATTTAGGCCATTTTCACACTAGACTGTTACAGCAGGACCCCCGTATCCGTGAGGGATTTGTTCTGCCCCCCCGCGGATCGTGAAATCCACGGATAGTAGAGAAAGCCCTGTCCCACCGCCAGCCCCGGCCTGATTGTGGTGGCAGTGGGCGGGGAAACAGCGGATCCACTGGGGCGGGTGACGGGAGTTGGAGAGGAGGGGTGACGGGAGTTGATGAGGGGCGTAATTCCGCGATCCCCACCCTTTTCCTGCTGGCAGCCAGGATTGGGGCCGGGGTGGCAGGAGTTGGCGAGGGGCGCGATCCCATGCTTCTCACTCTTTTCCCACCACCAGAATCAGGGCTGGGGCGGACAATGGGAGTTGGCGAGGGGCTCAATCCCGTGCTCCTCGCTCTTTTCCCACCACCCACCGCTGGTATTGGGGCAGGGGTGGGTGATGGGAGTTGGTGAGGGTGCAATTCCACGCTCCTTGCCACCTCCCATTGCTGGCCCCAGGCCCAGTTATCTGTGGTTGGTCCAATGGTGGCCAACTGCAGATAACTGAATCAGTGGATAATGAATCTGCAGATGGAGGGTCCTACTGTATAGTGCTATTATTCCACTTTCAATATCTTACGGAATCTTGGGGTTTGCAGTTTGAGGAGTAATAGCACTATTATTAGCAGTGGAGTAATAGCACTATAACAGTCTAATGAGGAAATGCCCTTAGTCTGATGACAATAGCAGTGTCAAGACATTGTAGATGGGGCATTGGAAATCCTCATGAAATAAAGAAGCATGAGAATGAACAGGTTATCTCTGCCATTCTGTCACTACAAACTGCTCTTCGCAGTTTTGAGGACAACTATGTGCAGCAGGGAATAATTGTGTGCCAGTAAATCTTGAAGTGCAGGCATTCATAGCAACAACATGCATATATATCCCCTCAAAGACAGTCCAAAAAGGAAAGGGCCTGTGTTGATCTATATCTACTCAGGTATCTAAATAACCATCTGCCTGACTTATCAGGTATATTCATCTGATTATGGAAACTAAGCAGGACTGTACTTAGATGGGAGATCACTGGAGAATAACAGAACTCCCCAGGTAGGATTAGGAAGAGAAACCTGCCTGAAATGCTGAAGAGCCTCTACCAGTCAGAGTAGATTATATTAGGCTAGATGGACCAAAGGTGTGATTCACAGTAAAGAAGCACCCAAAGTCTGTCTGTCTGTCTGTCTGTCTATCTGTTGTCTGTTTATCTATCTATCTATCTATCTATCTATCTATCTATCTATCTGCTTACCATCTATCAGTCAACTTACTTTGTCTGCTTGTAGGAATTTCTTTTCCCAGGAACAGGGAAGCCTGCTTGATCTCAAAGCTAATAAACCTCCTCTAGCAGTTTAAGTGCCCATTAGGAGCAAGTCATTTTAATTAGTGTTATTTTCCCAATCAAACTCAAACTACCCCTCTCATATTTTGAATTATAAAACATAAAGCTCACAACACTATATCACTGTTGGGAAAATCATTGTCAGGAATCCTACAGTGAGGATTCCATCTAAACTCTGAGGCAACAGGGAAGACCAAGTAGTAGCAGGGGTAGGGGCAAAAGAAGGCAGTATCCCTGCTGATCCAAAAATCCTGGTCCTTGGACTCTCACTCCAGCACACCACTGGCAGTGAATCTGTTCAGCATCTATGGCCTCCTTGTGCAATTTAGAATTCTGTTTTTCCAGGGTTCTGTATCATATGGGGAATCTGTTTGGTTGTGGAGATAGATCTGCTGTTACTGCCCTGGCTAGTCCGAGCTTTAGGGATATTAAAAGATATCCTTCTGATATCATAATTCAGCTTCACTTATCTATTCCCTTCCACGTGTTTGTGAGGCCCCTGGACAAGCACGCATACAGGCTCGGCCGATTATCGCCGTAATATTCCTAGACAATACAGGCAGGCCAGCAAACAGCCAACTCGCCGCTTTAGGAGACCTCCAGGCAAGTATTCTAATTAGGTATGCATGCAACCTACAAAAGAGCCTCTGCCTCGCGCTGGCAGCTTGATGATCGAGCTATACAACGCTCAAGTATTCCGCGTTTGCATACTGGCTACTCTATTGAGAACCTCTGCGATAACTCAATCATTCAGATTCTGACCTTTCGGAGGCTTTGTCTCCAACTCCAAATCTATTGTTTTCCACCAAGTACGGCATAGCCTGCAGTCACATTCTCCTTATAAAAACCCTTGATTCCGAGACCTTCCTCGGATCGCTCCCGAGTTTCATACCGCCTTGCTGCCGCTTTGCTTGGCAGGCCTCTCCTCAGCTCCACGTGCTGAGCTACATCGCACCCCAGCCTTGCTCTCTATTTTTCCGGGCTTCAGGACAGGTGAAGTATCACCCAAACCAGTAACCTCTCTAAAAATCCCTCTATACCACTCCAACCTTTATTTCTTTAGTTATCTTGCCTGAGTGTGCCGCATACACTGTTTTGCTTGTGTTTGTAATAAAACATCATTTATTGCTTCAACTTCTGTGTGCTCCTTGACTCGGCCTGACCCCGTAGACATAGGGTTCAAGATCCTGCTGAGTTACCCTGCCTCTCGTTTTGCCAACTTGTGCTCTGAACTAATTTCCCCAACTTATAGCAATTTGGTGTCCCTCCCGGGACCCCCAGAAAACAGGGTAACACTGCCCAAAGCCAGTACACTCATCCCCACTCCCACATTCAATGCTATTTGCACAAAGAAAATGAACACCTGAATAGGACTAGTGGCTCTCCAAGATTTGAATGTGGATCTTTCATAGCCCTTCTTCCTATGATCTCATTCCCTACCTGGCAATGCTGGGGTTTGAAAATATAGCACTTTTTGTTGGAAATCCACCAATGAGCTGTAACAGACGTTTGCTCTTCAGAGGGCTAGTGCCACTCCCAGTCTTTTTGGGTGCCTCCTACTTACAAATAAGAAATAATCAGGTCCATTTCTTCTCATTTTACTTGGGTCCTTGACTGGAGCCCCTAAAACTATCTGTTAGTCAATGTTATTTCTGGATTTGCAAAATTTTTAAATACAGCAAGTTCTATCTGGTAGGCAGAGCGGAAGTCTAATAGATCAAGCTAATCTCAAAGAAGGTCTATTAAACTCGAATTTGTCAGGTTTCATTACTTTCAGTACTCATTGGCAGTGACAGTAATTTGCAAGATCATTTCATTATTTGCCATATAATGATGCTGTGCTGCTTATGCTCCTGTTTTTTCAACAACAAAACCCACATTTTGCTTAACTCATAATTGGCCTAAAATTCAAGCAACTATTCCTCCTACATCCCCAGTTCCAACTGAGATACATTCCATGAATTATCGCAACAGAGAAATTGGTAGTATGGCTCAATTGTGTGTTTGAAATCTGAAAAAGCACTCCTAATGCTACTCCAGTCTCACACAGGCAGGCTCCCACTATTTTCCTGTGAGCTGGGGAGAACCCATGGATATGCATACAATGAAGAAACACCCTCACAGGTATGGTTGGTGATGATATGACATGACATGGCCTTTTAAGTAGCTGCCCCTAGGCTCTAGTACTTCCTCCCTGGGGGACTAGAATGGCTTTCTCCCTGCTGTCCTTTCAAAGGCAGGTGAAGACTTTTTTTTTCCAGCAGGCTTTTAGAAATGAAGAAAGAAATAAAGAAAGAAAGGGCTTTAAAGGGGTTGATATTGATTTGAATTATACAGTTTTTAACTGATTTTTATAATTTTAAGTGCATGTTTTAAATTGTTTTAATATTGTTTATAGGGCAATTCTTTTGAATGTACTTTTTGCATGTTTTTAACTATACTGAAATTATAATTATCATATAATTTTTCCTGGCTGTAAACCACTTTGAGTCCTGATCTTGAAGAAAAAGTGGGGTATAATTAAAGATAATAAAGATAAATGATGATGATAATGATGATGATGATGGTGATGGTGACGATGGTGATGATGATGGTGATGGGAACAGAAGGCATCTGGGCTCTAGTTACTCACCCATGGTAACTAGTAGTTATCTGTAGTTAGGACAAATGAACGAATATTTTTCTTATGCAGGATGCAACTAGATAACAATAACATCCCTTGTCTCAGTTAGTTAAATTAAGTATGATGCTAAACAAATGACTGGTCCTCGCATATAGGATGCTGATGCACACACTTCTAAGAAAGAGGAAGTGTATTACCAAACATGAGGACAGAGATTTATATAAGGTGTGCAAGTATTAATTTGCACAGATGCTACTTTAGAGATTCAGCTTCAGTAGAAATGCAAGGCACCAGATCTTGTCTGATCTTGGAAGCTAAACAGGGCCAGCCCTGGTTAGTATTTGGATGGGAGACCGTCAATGAATACAAGGTGCTGCATACTATATTTCAGAAGAAGGAACTGGCAAAACCACCTCTGAGTACTCCTTGTCTGAGAAAATCTTTCCAAGAAAACCCTATATTAAGTTTGCCTTAACGTTACCATAAACTGGCAACAACGTGAAAGTACACAGTAACAACTGCAATAAAAACCCTATGAAGCTTATAGGATCACCATGAGTCAACAGGCAACTTGAATGCTTATATATACACACATCTCACCTTAGCTCAAAAGACTGTGACCAGGAGTATTGTATGCTACTCAGTTTGCTGGCCAGGTGCTAATGGCTGGGCAAATTCAAGGCCCTTCGTGTCCCCCTTTACAATTTTGGTTGTACCTAATCTTTCAACCAGACTTGGATAGAACAGCCCTACAAATAGCAGCCTGGCCTCTGAAAAGGAAGATGTGTGGGCATCATTCTTTCATTCTTGTTTTTGTTTTAAACAGCATCTGCAAGGGTTTTTCTCTCTGAATCAGAACCATGATGGGAAGCAAAATAATTAAATTTTCTATCTCCCACCTGTGCTGTAGTGCTGATTCAGATTTCCACCTCCACAGGAGATAGTTAGCAAACAAGAAACAAGTGAACTAAGAACAAATCGTGTGATCACGTGCTTAACATTAAGTATACTCTGTCCTTGATTCTCAGAGATGTACAGTTTCTAAGTCTGACAGCAACAAAATTGTTTTCTGTCCTTGATGGTTGTGAAAAAGTTTCAAACCCACTGAGTAAAAGCAATTTGCTTCTTAGGAATAGATATTTGCATAGGCAGCTCTTAACCAATCTTCAGGATAAATCAGAAATACTGGTTGGAGTTGGGAAATGAACATTAGTTATCATTTTCTTGCTGTCTGTGGTGATTTTGTATAGCCGCTCATCAGGGATGTAAGATGCTGGAGTAAGGGAGCCCTGGGCAATGGAAAAACTGTGGCAAAAGAATGAAAAGTGGCAACTTATGTGTTCTTATTGCTTCAGATTTGGCTTGTTGTTGCTTTTGTTATATCAGTCAGCACTAATAGCCAAAATTATGGGTGTCTGTGTTATACGTATATTACACATTAAGAAAAATCTATTAGAATGATAGAGACCAAAGCAAAGTGTACATCATCTCATTACACTTATGGAACTGGGAGCTACTCAGGTTTGTCCAGCCACTACTCTCTCACATGTGCTGGATAATATAGCCCTCAAATCTGAATAAGGTAAATGCATGAGGAAGGGGAGCAGGCTAAACCCACCCTCCCTGGTTGCTTCAGTCACCTTTCACATGTGGAGGTCAAATGTCTCAAGAGCAGAGTCTCCTCTGTACACAAGAGGACCGGAAATTCAACGTCCTTTCTCACATCAGCAGCCTCCACTGATAGATGAGCCTCTCTTATTCAGACATTCACTTCCTACATGTGAAGGACAACAGAAACTATGAGAGACAGGGCACGGCTATCACCTTCCCCCTCCTTATGTCTTTAATTACTCAGTTTCTAGAACACCTGAATAGGGCTTATTTCTCATATTTGCGATCATGTCACATAGAAAGAGCAAATGTTTAAAATATTGGCTTGGATCCAATGACATCATTCTGTTGACAAAACTGTTTCTGTCAGGGGAGAGAAGAGGGGTGGAATTATCCCTCCTGCATGCTCTCAAAATACACTGAGGAGGGCTGAGAAGACCACTCCTCTACGAGCCTGCCTGGGTCTTAAGATCTTTGAAAAGGTGCTTCCTCTCAGCCCCACTGTCATCATAGGCAATCTGTGAGGACACGGGAGAAAGCCTTCTTGGTGGCTGCTCCTAGGCTATGGAACTTCCTTCCAAGGAAGACTCAACAGGCTCCCTCTCTGCTCTTTCCCCCCTCCCTCCAGCAGGCAAATACCTTCTCACTTAAGCAGGCCTTCAGCCTTTAACTAGTTGGGGTTGAAGGATGAACAACGGGTGTGCTATTTTTAATATGTTTTTCACTGTTTTAAATTTTTAATTGGACTGTTGTTTAATTGTTTAAATATTTTACATTGCAATTTAAGTATTTTGTTTTAACCTACAGTGTCAGTTGCTCTGGGACCCATATTTGGAGAAAAAATGGGACAGAAAGGAGGAAGAGGAGGAAGAGGAGGGGGCGCAGATTTTAGAGTAATGCAGAGAGCTCAGTTTGAATGTAGAAATCCTGTGATGCTAGTAGATTTCAGTAGCACAACACTGAGTTTAACATGTTGCATCTTGCTGAGTCTGGCATGAGCATGCAGCATCCTTGAGAAGATGTCCACACTCAGGTCTATCAGGGCCCTGGCTGTACCCACAGCTGTGCTGCTACCTGTCCTGCACCAGGAATAGCCATTGTTTTCCCTCATAATGCCACCGTGTACCATTATTGTGGATCATTGCAGAAAATTAAAAAGGTGACTTAAATCTACTCAAGGCTGCTGTGTCTCACTATAGTCAGCCCTCCACATTTGTGGGTTTTACTTTTGCGGATTAGATTATTCACATATTATTTGCTGTCCCCTCTGCTGCCTTCCTATGCCATTTTTAATAGGGACTGCAAGCCTTGTTATGCTGAGAAACTGTGAACAAGCCTTGTAAGTCCCTCTTAAAAATGGTGTGGGGCAGCAGTGGAGGTGGCAGAAATCCCTACCAGCCACCTACTTCTGCCTTGTGAGGGAACCCTGATGCCTCAAAGGAATCCATAGTGGATTGAATATGGTGATCATAGTTTTTTGTGTGTTAAATATGGTTTGAGAGGGCCCAGAGTTAGTCACATTTTTTTTCACTTTCACTAGGGTCCTGTGCCCCTAACTCTAGCGAATGTGGAGGGGTTACTGTACACCTAATTTATTTTGATACTTGATGCCACTATACTGCTATTATCTGCACAAAAAGTGCTATAGTGACACCTAGTGACAGAAAAGAAGCATTAACAGTACAGCTTCAACATTACAAAATATGGATTTGGGAATGTTCCAGTCTCAAAAAGATAGCCCATATAAACAGTAATGTCCACTCTACGCAGTTTGGCTAAACACACAAAAGAAGGCAGTCACTTGTACTGAATATGTTCATTGTAAGAAATATACTCTTTCTCCTCTCTACTCAAGGGAACTATTGCAAACCACCTAGAGATGGAAAAATGGAAACAGTACAGTTTATATTGTTGAATGTAACACATTCAATCCAAACAGACTGCATAAATATCCATGGTAAATCAGTTTAGGAAACTGAACCAAACTAAAACATGCTATAAATATTTTGAAATGAACCAAAATTTGAAGCTCATTTGTTATCTGACGCTGAACAATCTGTTAAATTGGCTTTCACACTTACTAAACATGGCATCAAACTTCAGTTTTGAATGCTGAATTATGCAAGCTTGACTTTAGCCCCTCCTGTTAGCTATCAGAAAAAGGAATTTGTAAATGCCATTTCCATGTTCTAACCAATTTCCTAAAGAAAACTGTACCAGTACGATACCTCTGTACACAGAAATGGATGATGATGATGATGATGATGTTTTCTCTTAGTAAGATTATTTTCCTCCCAGAGGACAACTTGAATGCATACTTAAAAACTGAATATTGACATTTTTGTTGTTGAATGATTTATCAACTGTGCAGAAATTTGCATTTTTAGTGAGATTTTTTTCATTTGATCTCCTTGTGTCGGGCAAGGCAGAACACACACACACACACACACACACACACTTATTCAAGTTACAAGAGTTTTCTTTAGGTGAGCCAAACATGTTACTATCCTATGACTGCTTCACTCAGTGGCCGGTATTGCCCTTGACTCACTTGGTACTGAAGTCTAGACACCCGTTTAAAAAGGTCTAGCAAGCCTAAGGTTATTTCTGCCCTACATTGTTATAGTGCAATTATTCCATTTTCAACATTCTGTGGATTGTTGGGGTTTGTAGTTTACTGTGGCCAAAGTGCTCTCTGGCTGAGAATTCTAAAGGCCCCTCCCTAAATGGCAAGACCCAGGATCCCATGGGATGTTGAAAGTGGAACAATAGCACTATAACAGTGTGGTGCGGAAATGGCCTAAAAGTCCAACTTTCTGCTTGACCTCATTTCTTTACAAGCAACATTGACAGTCTTAAATAAAACTTCTGAATAAAATATCTATTTATTGATTTTGTTGTTGGAAATTATTGTTAGTTATTTATTTATATCCCATCAAAAAGGCTCCCAGGGTAGCTGACATATAATTAATTTGACAGTTCCCTGTTCTCATGCTTACAACCTAAATAACAGAATAACAGAACAAATAATAACAGAACTAATAAGGCAATAAATAACAGAACAAATAAGGAGAAGGGAATTGCAGAGGGGGAGGTGATTAAATCCAGCAGAGGCTGGCTGTTCTTCTCTCCCTCAGAGCAATGGTGGTTAAAATGGAGAAAGGGCCTCTCATCAGCTGGTGGACCAAGGTATGTTGGAACTGTGCTTGACTGCTCCCTCACAGAGCAATGGCAGTTGGAGCCTAGAGGAAGAGGCTCTTAACAGCTGCTGGGTCAAGGCACGATGGGGCTATATTTGGTTTCTCTTCTCTCCCTCAATGTCAGGAATCTCTCCCTGCCAGGCCACAGCCAGCAAGGGAGGAGAGAGGTCAGGAACAGTTGGGGAGTCCAAATATACCAAACACCAGGAAAACACAAGCTGAGCCAGGTCAAGGTCCAGTCCAAAGGTTCAGGAAGCAGACATCTGTCCGGAGGGTTTCAGGGAGCAGGAGACACAAAGGTTGTGAGGGCTTGCTAATAATTTGCTACAAGCAAGGAGCAGCCATGCCGGCAGACTTAAATAGCCCTCGTGAGCAGGTGCTGCTCGTTATTGTTTCCTCAGCCTAGTCCAAGCAGCCTCCCTCGCAGCAGCCCGTTTCAGCCTTCTGCGTGATTGAGGGCTGACAGGCACAGTTGGCTGCAACTCCTCTGTATCACTGCTGGTTTCCTCTCCGTCATGAGCTGGCTGGGGCAACTCAGTCTCTGTTTGACCTTCCAGTGCAGGGGATGTTTGCAGGTTGACTTGCTCACTCACTGGCTCGCCCCCCTGCACAATCAGTTGCTCCTCAATCACAGCAACATCATCTATTATACTCAGAGGCCAGAATAATGGTGGTTGGAATGGAAGATTAACTCTCACCAGATGCTGGGCCAAGGCATGGTGGAACTAAGCTTGGCTGCTCTTCTTTGCAATGCCAGTTGAATGGAAGGGTTTGATTTGTAGAAAATATGTCAAGGCTGAGAGGAAAAAGTATACCACTCTATTACAGCCATGTTGTGCATGCTATTAAGAATTTATATATGTTGACATGTGTAAACATGCACAAAGAAGAAGTAACATGAGACCAAGGCCAGAAATTCTGCCCTCCTTTCTGTACACATTTAGCCCTACCTGGGGAGAAAAACCTGCAAGTGTAAAACTGAACACAGAATTAAGGAAATTGTTTTGTAGGGTGCCCAGTCATACATATAGTTTATTTGCCTGGAGACTCTTTCTCAAGCTATGGCATGTCTAGCAGGGGAGGGCAAGGCTAACAAGAAGTGGAGACAATCCCTTTTCTTTGCATTGACTTCAAATGGATAAAAATATGGCCACCCTTTATAGGTATAACATAACATTAGTAGAGATTGGCTCTGAATTTGGATTCAGAAACAGATGTGAAAGTTCAGTGCTTTGTTCCTCAGATATTTATGGAAGGGGGTGGAGTATGAGTAGTTTTCAAGATGTTCTTGGGCTGCAATTTATTTCCAATAGTGCTAGATCTCAGGGTCTGGTGGCTACTCATTGTTCGTTCCCATGCCTTTAAGTAACAGTCAAATCCTTGGAGCAGAGAAAGGTAGAGGTGGTAGCAGCAGCTTGGAGAATACCAGTGGCCATTTCTATATTTGCTTCAGTCCTGCTTGTGAGCCTTCAAAGCAGGGGTACTTTGAATTCTGCTGACAAACAGATCAATAATCAGTGAAGTTGTTCCCATAAAGGATTTATATGCTACCTATAACCAGCCCCTTTGTTATTTTTGTATTTTTACTGCTAGGAATGGCGAGAGGTGCTTGTGAGATATTCTGATTCATGTGCCAAAATAACTTTGCAGCTTTTGGGTATTAATCACCATTTGAGTTGGGTGATTGCAATTTGGGTGACTTGTTTTTTACCTCAGGCAGCAAAATGTTTTGGCTGGGACCTGACATTGAGAAATCATTAATTGCTACAAAGGGATCAGCAAGCAGATAATGACCGCAAACCATACTGAGGCGATGAGTAGAAAATCAAGTATCCTGAACAGCCTCATCCAAACCAAACAGAATTCATTATGTTTGAAGTAGAAATGGTATAAGAATTTGAGTAAGGATACTATAAAAATTTAGTGCTTGTTATGACCTTTAAAGGCCTATACAGCTTGGGTCTGAAAGACTCAATTGCCCTCTATGAGCCTATCCAAGTTTTAAGATCTGTGAGGGAGGATTTTCTCTTGGCCTCACTACCATCATAAGTACATTTGGTGATGACACTGGAGACAGGCTTCTCAGTTGCTTCTTCCAAGTTGCAGGAACTCCTGTCCATGAGAGTTTTGGCTGGCCTCCTACCTGCTAGCTTTGCACCAGCAGGCAAAACCCCTTCTGCATTTAGGCCAGCCTGTGGTTTCTGAACTCATTGCAGGAGGCAGAGTTTTTAATGAGATGTGTTGTATCTGTATCTTTTCATTGGCCATTTCTTCTCTACACTGTTATAGTGCTATTATTCCACTTTCAATGTCCTGTAGAATTCCGGGGTTTGTAGTTTATTGAGGCCAAAGAGCTCTCTGGTTGAGACTTCTAAATGCTCCTCCCTAAACCGCAAACCTCAGGATTCCATAGGATGTTGAAAGTTGTATAATAGCACTATAACAATGTAGTGTGGAAATGGCTGTGATGAACAATGGGGGGGGGGCAGCTAGCAGAGCCACCTTAGCAACAGAGGGGATTTAATTTGATTGGTTCTCTGACTAAAGAACCTAGGTTAGGAAGAGGGAGGGGCTAGGTGGATGAGTCAATAGAACAAAAAAAAATAACAGAAACAGGGTTTGAAAAAGGGTTCTTCTGTGAGTTGGAAAAGGGAAAGAGTTCTTTCACAGAGAGAGAGTTGGGGAAGTGTTTGCCTGTTAAGAGCTGAAAGTGCTTTTCTGTTTGATAACATTTAATTGCCAAATACCTTTCCCTTGTTAGTTCGTTTAATAAAGATTTTATTCTATTTTTTTTCAAAGAGCAGCCTCCATACAGTATCTTTTTAATTTGAGCTCAGTTACACATGCTACCCCAACTGACACATTCATTAAGATAAACCTGAAAATGCTTTGCCCTATATGCACAAGGGTTGTGGGGTTAGGGAAAGCAGAAGGGTGATTAAGTGTGGAGAGGGAGCTAGGGGGTGGTAATCATATAAAAGGGTGCTGCTTCTCCAGGGAGGGAGAATAAAAGCAGGCTTGATCTATCACAGCCCAGATCGCCACAATTTGACAATGGCCATTATGTTTTAAATGTGTTTTAAAATTGTTTTTAACTTGTGTTTTTAAGCAGTATTTTTTGTTTATTTGTTTTCAAACTTTTGTACTAATAGTTTTTTAGCTGTACTTTCTTTCAAAATTATAAGCTACCTGGAGTCTTGTGCTCAGAGAAAGCTAAAAAATAAATAAAACAAACAAACAAATAGTAAAGTAAGTAAGTGAAAATGTTGTCCTTCACGATACCCAAACTCTACAGCCTAAGATGGCAGCCCCCAGTCTACTAAAGCATTGGGAGACACATGATGACTAGAAGAGTTCATATTGGAGCAATTCCCACCCAGATGTTCATTATAATCCTAACCCAGGAAGTCCAATCTTATTGTGGGTCAGGTGACAGCTGGCAAGACTTCCTACCCCAAAATGGCACTTAAATTCAGTAAGGATACTGCTAAAATAAGAGGCAAAATTGTACAGTGGCACAGAGCTCCAAGGGTTGGTATGAAATCTTGACTCCTCTTTCATATGTACACCCAGCAGCCAATCAGAACTCTAATAAACATTGGCTTTCAAATCTCAAAAATTGCTTACTTTTTCTTAAAACACTATCTTCTTTCTAGAATCATGGTAATTTCATGTGATCAGCTTTTCAGCAAGAACAGAAGAACCCACTGATGCTTCAGTAATAAAGCCATGGAAGATGGCAATAATTTATCATCTCTGCAGCAGTTCAGTCCCAGATGAACCATTTGCTAATTTATTTCCATATGCACCTGGCAGACAGATTAATCAGGCATTCCTTTCTGAAACCTGGACTGCACTTTATCCCTTTATCAGGCAAGAGGACAATAAGTGTATAAAGAAAAACAAGAATTCCAGTTAAAAGGTACTCTGTCAATTTACCTTCAGCTTAAAAACAAATGACACCATTTACCTAAATAAATAAATAAATGCATAGCAAAATCTGTTTTCAGTTCTATACCTACTGCTGCTATCAGCTGTTGGACCCAAAATTTCAGTAAATGGAAATTGATTTATCAGAGGTGAGCAAGGTCTTCCTTATACTTCCTAGGTTATGTACACCGTTGTGCCCCCAGTTGATTGTTTGGTGTATTTTCAAATGAAAGAAAAACAAATTTGTTCCATGAAACGAATAAAATGAGCAACTACTCTGCATTATCATTAGAGAGGTCATCGTGACTCTACTTTCATGTTTGTGCTGGTAATTTTCAAGGAACCATTTTAAGACTGCTGCTGTGTTTCAATTCGATACCATTGATATTGGTATCAAATGTTTCCACGCATATTTAGGCTGTGTTGAATGTGTAACAGTGAATATTTTCACTGTCAAAAAATGGCTATATAGTGTTATTGTTGCTATTGCTGTTGTTTTGTTGTTGTTGTTGTTATCTTCAGTTATATCTCACTTTTTTTTCCTGGTAAGAACTCAAAGAGGCTTACAATAATTTTTTTTAAAAAAAAAATAGTTAAAAATGATGGGATAAAAAAAGTTAAAACACAAATTAAAGATTATTATTATTATAAGAAACAGCTACCTTAAATTTCAGCTTTGGGGAAAAGGTGGAGTATAATGAGAGAGAATGAGAGAGAGAGAGAGAGAGAGGGCGGACCATCAAGCGAAAACAAAAAAATGGTGCTGAAACCACATCTGACAGAGGATAAGAAGATGTCGCTCTCTGAAATGGGTACTCATGGGGGCACTGTGAAGAGATACCTAAATGTCTCTCAGAGGATGCCCTCCTACTCCTTCTCTCTGCATTCCATGCCTTCTCCTCAAAAAGAGAATGTGGACTTTCTGAGGGGAGAAAATTTTTGTTCATTGTGTTTTCCTGTTTCTTCACAGAATAAGTCACTTACAAATGCTTGGACACAGCAAAATTAAAAGTGAACAAGGCAGATGTGAGATCAGTGGAAATGTTTTTATATTAGGTCTGACTGTCCATCTACTCTCTCTTCTCTGATTAGATGCAGTTCTCCAGGGTGTCACGCAATGAAAGGTCTTTTCCATCACCTCTTACCTGATCCTTTAGAGAGGCCACAGATTGAACCTGGGACCTCCTATATGTAAAACACATGCAGTATCATTGAGCTGTAAACTCCCCCTATACACAGAGTTTTACAGTTAGCCATTCACATTCACTAGGTTAGGGGCATAGGACCCCCACAAAAGTGGAAAAACCAGAAACATCAAAATGTGCATGTCTGTGGGAAGGGGTCTGAGTCACGGTGGGGAGAGCAGGCATCCAGGGTCCAAATCAGGTCAGAGAAAGGAAAGGAAAAGGAGGTGGGTCAGCATGGTGGTCCTATACTTCGCCTCTCAACCATCTCTTTCATAGAATCATAGAACTGTTAGAATCATAGAGTTGGAAGAGACCCCAGGGGCCATCCAGTCCAACCCTCTGCTATGCAGGAACACCCATCAAAGCACTCCCAACAGATGGCCATCCAGACTCTGCTTAAAAACCTCCAAAGAAGGAGACTCCACCACACTCTGAGGCAGCATATTCCACTGCCGGACAGCTCTGACTGTCAGGAAATTTTTCCTGAGGTTCAGATGGAATCTCCTTTCCTGCAGCTTGAATCCATTGCTCCTTGTTCTAGTCTTTGGAGCAGTGGAAAACAAGCCCACTCCCCCCTCAACATGACATCCCTTCAAATATTTAAACATGGCTATCATGTCCCCTCTTAATCTTCTCTTCTGCAGACTAAACATACCCAACTCCCTAAGACGCTCTTTATAGGGCACTTCCAGACTCTTCACCATTTTTGTCACCCTCCTCTGGATACGCTCCAGCTTGTCAATATACTTGTTGAACAGAGGTGCCCAGAACTGGAGACAGTATTCCAAATGAGGTCTAACCAACGCAGAATAGAGTGCTACCATTACCTCCCTTGATCTAGACACCATACTCCTATTGATGCAACCAAGAATTGCGTTGGCTGCCGCATCACACTGCTGACTCATGTTCAGCTTGTGATCTATCAAGACTCCTAGATCCCTTTCACACATACTGCTAACCAGCCATGTGTCCCCCATCCTGTATTTGTGCATTCCATTTTTTCTGCCTAAGTGCAGTACCTTACATTTCTCTCTGTTGAAATTTATTTCATTAGCTTTGGCCCAGCTCTCCAATCTGTCAAGGTCATTTTGAATTTTGATCCTGTCCTCCCAATTTGGTGTCATCTGCAGATTTGATCAGCATGCCCTCTACTCCTTCATCCAAGTCCTTGATGAAGAAATTGAATAGCACTGGGCTCAGGACAGAACCCTGTGGCACCCACTAGTCATTTCTCTCCAGGATAAAAAGCAGCCATTGGTGAGCACCCTTTGGGTTTGGTCGGTCAACCAATTACAAATCCACCTAACGGTAGCCCTGTCCAGCCTGCATTTTACTAGCTTCTTTGCAAGAATGTCACGGGGAACTTCATCAAAGACTTTACTGAAATCAAGATATGCCATGTCCACAGCATTCCCTTCATCTATCAAGCTTGTAATTCTATTGTAAAAAGAGATAAAATTAGTCTGGCATGACTTATTTTTGAGAAATCCATGTTGACTTTTAGTGATTATGGCATTGCTTTCTAAGTAATTACAAACTGACTGTTTAATGATCTGCTCTAGGATGTTTCCTGGTATTGACGGCAGGCTGACTGGGCGATAATTATTTGGGTCCTTTTTTCCCCCCCTTGAAGATGGGGACAACATTTGCCCTCCTCCAGTCTGCTGGGACTTCTCCTGTTCTGCAAGAGTTCTCAAAGTTCTCTTTCCTTGGATCTGTGTGACGCATTTGGAGAAAGTTTGTAGCGCTGACAAATTGAGCTGCAATCCATCTTTAGATGGCCAGGCAACAACTGATGGAGGAATAGGTGGACCAGGGATGGGTTTTTAAAGGGCTGTGCAACCTGATCAGAGCTGTCAAGAAGGAAGGTTCCCCCACAAAAGAAGTGCTTGAGGTGGGGTGGGCAGGGGCTGGAGAAACTCACAAATAATCAAATCCATTAAAGTTAAATATGGAGGGCCAGCTGATTTATTTTAAATGGGAAGGAATCAGGTCAAAGAAAAGAAATCAAACAACTGAGCAGTGTAATGACACCATTGGAGTATGGTTGCCTAAGATTTATGGCTGCCTACCTGAAACCTAGTGAACAAGGTTCTACTGGCTTTTGACTGATTGCAGAGTACTGTATTTGCTGGAATGTAAGACTCACTTTTTTTCTCCTGAAAAATATTGTTTGAAAATGGAGTGAGACTTATATGCTGGTACGTCTTATGCACCAGCAAATATGGTAATATTTTGCATTCGTGGCTCTGAGTATGCCTTTTGCACATGAAAAGACATTGCTGGAACTGGCCATCCATGCAACTTCCTCACAGATGATATGACAGCAAAATTAATAAAGATTCCTATGACACCTTAAGGACTAGTACTTTTTTTTTTATACCACAAGCTTTCATGGATTCTAGCCCACTTCATCAGCTGCTTGCAGTATTATCCAGAATTTCATGTACGTGTACAGTACACACAGTTGAAGGTGGGACTACAGACAGTGAGGTCTGAAGAAAATTAAAAGCAGAAAATACTACTGCTACTACTACCATAGCATATGTCCCAACTTTTCCCCAAAATGGGGACTCAAGGTAGCAAACGCAAATGAAATCACATACAAACACATACCTTAAAACATACAAAATAGTTAGCTAAAATGCAATTAAAACTTTCCATCAAATTAAAACCATTTAAAACAAATCCACTAAAAAGCAAAAGATAAAAATCTGTGGTAAAGCATGCTATTCAAAGTCATTGCAATTGGTTCCTAAAAGCATGTTAGAATAGAAAAGTTTTCACTTGCTGATGGAAAGAACTCACACTGCATACTCCTGCCCATAACCATGTGTAATGCACATACACCCATACTTCTTGATAATTGATGCACCTGATGAAGTAGGTTAGGGTACATGTGAAATTGTGCTATAATAACTTTGTTAGCCTTTAAGATGCCACAGGATTTTGCTTGTCATTGTATCATCCATAATAATTCACAATGATATATCTATGATCGTTCTCCAGTCATCTACTATACAGTCCGCAAAATCTCATTGTTTAATGAAAAAAGCCACAGGATCCTATTTTGTTGCAAGAGTTTAAGATAACTACATTTTGCAAGATGAATAAATGGGAGTGATTCAGGACCTAAGCTGCAGTTGATGGGATCATGAGTGAATGTTGCATAAATAAGCCATTCCAATGAAATTCCTTAAGAGTATTTGCAAACAGAGAAATCACCTCAAGATCCACGTTCTGGAATATGTATTTTTTTAAAAGAATAGTATACTCTTACAGTGATGTACAATTCTCTCTACCCAAAGCCCCCAATGCATTCCATTTAATACGTCTCAGGTGAAGTTAAATACAAGTCAGGAGGAAGGTACCATAGCAAAAGTACTATCAGGACAAGAATAAAATTTAACAAAACATTCCCAAATTAAAACATTCCCAAATTAAAAAAAAAAAAGCATGCAGGGAGAGTAGAGAACTGACTGTCAGCAATCAGCTTGATTTCAGGATTTGGCATTCAGCCAGTGTTCCGGGGAACGTTGGGGCTTTTCAGTGACAAGATCCATAATGGTAGACCAGCTTCTCGAAAAGACATGAACCTCTGTGGCCTATTTTCCTTTTTATGTAGTAAACTTTCCAGAGTCAATGCAGGCACTTTCATAGAAGTATTCAGAGCACTGACTTACATTTTTATTGGTTGACTTTGATTCATTGAGAATCAAGGATGTGGCCAAGTTCTGTCAATCACCCCATGTCAGACTTTTGCCCTTCTTGGTTTATTTCATCAAATGAAGAGGGCGTATCCAGTCTGGTCCAGGAGACTATAAATTCCTCTTTGAGAGAAGGGTTGGTACAAGACATATATAACTTGATCAAGGTCACAGCCTAGCCTCTAAAGTTACAAAGGTCAGAATGAGTCTTTTTTTAAAAAAAGATGATAAATGAAGAAGCCCAGCAGAGACTTGGAAGATATTGACAGCTGTAGTTGAGTTGTCAATATCCCTTGTCTGGGCCAGGTGCATGCAGAGACAAATGTCAGCCCATTCCAGAGTCTCTTGAATGAAACTAATTATATAGGCCTATTTCTGTTGGATTTCAGGCCTGACTTTAGAATGAAAACTTGGTCACCATATGGGATGGCCTCTCTTTGTTCTCTTGGCACTCTCAGCAGCTTACGGTATCATTGATCATTCTGAATCACGCTGTCTAAATCAGGTATTAACAACCACCATGTAATGGTAGTTCTGCTCTAACTTGGATAGCTTGGTGTTCCTGGGGCTAACTCCATGTCTTTGCAGAAGAAACATCCCAAGCTTGTTGATTTGCTTTATCTACCATGTACTTACCATGACTTTGGAGTCATGATAACGAGCTAACTATGGTCCTGATTGGCCATGGTATAGCCCAGATAGGCAAAGACTCCAGAATTCTCACATCTACTCTAAAAATAAAATTTAACACCTAGAACCTCAAGACCCACCAACATGAGTCAAGAGCAAAAGACAAAGGTTTCTTATTAAAGGACATCCTGTCTCTGACCACATTCTGAGCATTAAAATGTACCCAAATGGAACTGAGTTCACAGCACTGTCATTCTATACCTTCTTACTCCAAGCTTTCTTTATTTCAGCAGCCTAACTGAAGTGGGGAAAAGTATATTGTTACTGAGATTCATTACCAGGGGGTAACAAGAATGCCGATCTACTGCAAGTCACTTGGAAACCCATCTTCAGCGATCTACCTTCTGTGTACTCCAAAATGAGCTAGCACAGCTCATAGATACCAGTTAGGATCGGAATCTTGCAAGGAGCTAAAATGGCAGATATTTTGGGATTCCTTGATAGTCAAGGCTGAACATCTGAAACCACTGACACAGTGGATCGTGAATCACCAGTGAGAGAGAATAATGAAGATGCAGCATTCTTCTGCCTTGTGTTTACCCTTCCAATATCCACACAGACAGAGGATCATTTTTACTCCAGTGACATTTGGACATTGCAATATTTGCTTTATTTGATTTTCATTTTTAAATACCAGTCCAAGATTCAGAAAATGTGTGTTGACATGTACCTTTGATTGTGTTTTAATCTTTTTGCTTGTTTTAGTTCAGTCTGTACATCTTTATAAGCAGGTTATAATAATTTAAATATGCAAAAATATCCCTGTTGATTAGAGTCTGTTTGCTGTTGCATAGTTAATGAAAGGTGGTAATTCTCCAAGAAAAAGGTTTGTTTTCTGCATGCCTTCCCTTCAGGTTGCAACATAGGAGGTGGGTATCCAGATGGTGTTCTGGACATCAGAAGCTTTGCTTCAGCACTTCTGACCTCTACATTCTACTGCATATTGGTTCCCAGAAAATTCCTGTAACTAGACTGAGTCCACCATTGTCCATCTGCCAGCAAAACGGAAATTGCAGACAAAGTACAATGCCACTGTTCCAGCAGCTCCCTGTTTATCTCCCAACTTATTCTGGAGGGTTGGCATATCCTTTGGAGCCATTGGGGGCATAGTAAAGGGCACAAGGAGGAGAGCATGGGGACACTCTGTGGAGTGAGTAGAACTCTGTTTTTGTGAAAATTAGATGTAGCCCACTGTTAGGTACCCATGCAGAAGTGGGCACTCTGTAGTCCAGACTGGTGACACTCCATGTTGATTATTATGTCCACAGTAGGCTATCCCAGAGGACCCAGATGCCACATATTAAGTCAACCAAGCCATATTCTGCAAGTAAACGAAAAACACAGTTGCACCTAAATCATTTGAAATTAATATGGGAAGTGGCATTACCTTTGCTTCATGCTTGCCTGCTTTGTATTTCGCTGTCTTTTGAAAGCTATGTGAATTATATTCTTATTCCAACTACAACAGTGAAAGACAATCAGACTATCTACTAAACAGAAAAAAAAATAAAAATATTAAAACCATGATCACAGTAGTATTTGAAGCTTGATATTATAAATATTTGGATCTGTAGCTGACAGGTGATTTATACAAGAATAGTTAACGATACATCAGGTGATTCAGTTCCTGGCATGAACATTTTACTCATGTTCATTCCCTTATAAATTATGCCTCTTCCCCTGAATTCATATGTATCTAATAGACCGCAGTAGGGCTGGCCTTTCCACGAAGCCTGCAGAGACTGTTGCCTTGAGTGGCAAGGTATAGGAGCAAGACACACACACACACACACACACACACATGTCCCACTGCTGCAGAGCAGCCAGTGAGCAGGAGAGTGAACCAAATGATTTGCCAGCAACCAGCACGAAGAAGTATGTATGCCAGTTTCCCTTTCTCCCAAGCCAGGAGTTGGGAGTCTCCCAGTGCTGCTCCTGACTGTGACAGGTGACAGGTCATACTTTCAATGGGAAGCTAAGAGAAGGAAGAAAATAGGCAGGTAGATCTCCCTTTTCGGACTCCACCAGCTCTGATCGGTCTCACTTTCCCCCAACCTCATTTATCATTGACTTTAGGCCATTTCCACTCTATGCTGTTAAAGTGCTATTATTCCACTTTCAACATCCTATGGAATCCTGGGAATTGCAGTTTAGGGAGGAGTATCTTTGGCCTCAGTAAACTGCAAACCCCAGAATTCCACAGAATGTTGAAAGCAGAATAACAGCATTATAACAGTGTAGTGCGGAATGGCCTTAAAGTCATACTTTTCCCCCACCAGCAGTTATCACTGACCTTAGAGTCAGTGTCAAGTAACTCTACCCAATGTTGAATCCCAGGCTGAGAGAAAGATGGACTAACTAACAAACAAACCACCCATACTAGAACTGAAGGAGGGGCACTGGCAGCTCTCAGAATCCCCCAGCTTACCATGATCAGTGGCCACACTAGCTGGGCGATTTGAGAAGCAGACATCCAAAAAAAGTAACATTTCTGAGCCTTAGGCAACACTGAGCACATGGAAAAAGTCCAAAATCCAGAAAGTGAAGCAATGTGTTAGTGCCCTAGGCAGAAGGTAGTCCCAGGGACACCAGAACTAACTTTCAGGTGGGGTGGCCTCAGCACTGCAGTTTTTCATTTTGCCTACTTGCAGGTATATTCCTTACTAAACAATAAAAATGGCATGCGTGGCATTAAAATAGCAACCACCACCACCAGAAGCATGAAGTAAACCAATTATCATGAAAACTATGGCAAAATAATAAACACAATATTACGAAACTGAGTAAATTGTTAAAATACAATTAACATATCAAGGAAAGCAAAAAAAAAGAAAAGAAGACCTTAAGCGAATGCAAAAGTCCTTATAAGCTGTGCTATCACAGCCCTCCCTTCACTGTTGTTGTCGTTGTTGTTGTTGTTGTGCCTTCAAGTTGTTTCTGAATCATTGTGACCCTAAGGCAAAGCTATCATGGAGTTTTCTTGGCACGAATTGTTCAGAAAGGATTTGCCTTTGCCTTCTTCTGAGGCTGAGACAATGTGACTTGTCCAAAGTCATCCTGTGAGTTTTTGTGGCCAAGCAAGGATTTGAACCATGGACCATTTCGGCACTAGGCTGTTATAGTGCTATTATTCCACTCGCAACATCCTATGGAATCCTGGGGTTTGCAGCTTCAGAAGGGGTGAAACTGCAAACCCCAGGATTCCATAGGATGTTGCGAGTGGAATAATAGCGCTATAACAGTCTAGTGTGGAATGGCCATGGTTTCCAGAGTTGTAATCCAATGTTCAAACCACTACACCATACTGGTGCTCATCCTCCCTCCAGTGCACACAACTTTAAAGGCAAAAGCTCTGGAGATATGTTAGACGATACATGAGTGTCCACATAATAGTATGAAACGAAAATGCAAAAATATGTATATCCACCAAGCCTGAAGTGTAGAAAATCAGATGTAGAGAACAGCCAGCGGAACAGCAAATTATTTCTCACATTCACTATCATTCAATCGACCTTAAATATGAAGATTCTTATAAAGACAATAGGTACTAGAAGTCCCCTTCATGTGTTCAGTGTTGCTTACTCGCATGTAGGGGTACACAGGAAACACTTTATGTAATCTTTGCTGCTCGTAGGATGGGTCAACTATGTGTGTGTGTGTGTGCATATGTCTTCAAGTTTCCTGTTGACCCATGGTAACCCCATACTCAGAGATGGTTTCCCCAGTTCCTTCCTCGGAAATACAGCCTACAGCACTTGGTCCTCATAGGTGGTCCCCATCCAAGTATTAAACAGGGCTGACCTGCTTAGCTTCCAGTATTAGACAGGATCTGGTGCCTTTGGGATATTTAGGCCCTGGCATCAACTACAGTAGCTGTCTTTAAAAAACTGTGTATGTGTTTGATTATTTAGTACACCTCTCTCTAGCCATTCCTGAGGGGTCTCATGTAGGAATCTCTTGGTGGTCCAATCTGGATGCCTGATCATTTTTTGAGGAGTGGGCTCAGCCCCTCTAGTTTAAGGAGGGAAACATGAGCCCCCTCATTCCTCCTCACCCCAGATCCTATGGATAGCCTGGAGGAAATTCTACACTGTGCATTTAAGCTTTCTCAACCAGGGAATTAAGCAGATTAGGAGCCTTTTCACACTACACAGTTACGATTCCACTTTAACTGCCATGCCTGCATCCTGTAGAATCCTTCGGGGAGGCACTTGGGTTCTCTGGCTGAGAATTCTACACATTCCTTCCTAAACTGAAAATCTCAAGATTCCAAAGGATGGAATCATGGCAGTTAAAGTAGACTCATAGTGCTATAAGATGTAAGGTGAAGGGACCCTAAAAGCTCATGCTTCGCTCTGCATCCCAGTTACACAGTTCCTTAGTGGCTGCTAGAATCGCAAAACTGAAATCACAGGTATAGAATGGAGCCATACACTTCCACTAACTGCTAGAATTCTAGATCCACAAATGGAAGTCTCACAATTAATGAAGTAGATCAGATACACCAAAAAGCTCAAGGCTCTCCTTGCAGAACTCTACTGATATGAAGGGAGAAAAATCTTCAAAAGGATTTGGCTACCTCCCTCCAGAAATCTCTCTCTGCTTCTGTGTTTTGGTACTCTAGTAAATACCCCTCCCCAGAACCCCTTCCACAACTTTTAACACACACGCTATTGCCACTTTCCAGGAAGACTCACAAGTGCTTTTGCAGCACACGGGTCAGAATTACAGGACTAATCCCTTAATGGAGAGATTCTTTTCTTGCTGGACCAAGGAGGGAGGGCCAAGCCTACACGGCTTCCTACAGCAGAATGCCAGCCTCAATAAACTTCTGATCACCACTGAAGCAACCTTCTGAGATCCCTTCTTCTTAACACTGAACGTTCCATTCAGTCCAGAATCTTAATACATCACCAGTCTGCCAGCCTGAGCTTGCACTCATTGACCTGCATTGTCTGCTCCTCACTGCCACCTGCCTGCCACTTGCTGTACCCACCCAGTCCCGAGACAAGAAAGCATCTCCTTGTCAGCACCTGCCAGCAATGACTCTTCTGTGGCCTTAATCTTTGAACAGGAGACTTGCCAGCTAAATTTCCCAACTTCTTGGGAGGAGCAGTACTGGGCTACATTCTGTTTAAGGCATCTGGGAACAGCCGCACCCTCAAAGAAGCCACTTGAGCACACTGCTTCTGAAAAAGTAATAAAGTTGAATTCTATGATAAAGGTAATTGTTTACACCTTTTGAATTATTAGGGCTGCAAACAGATTGAAGAAATTGCAGTTTTGTTGCACACCGGACTGGATCCAAATTTAGGCACGTGCCACCAGGGAGGTGAAAACAGATTCTCTGTTCATTGCTTTCTATGGCAGCCCCACTACCATGAAAATGTTACATAGAGGGACCCTGCTGAAGGAGACAAGCTATTGTACATAATGGGGAGGGGGAATCACCCCAAGTCAAGCAGAAGAAACTTCCCTAAGGGGAGGCCTCCTGTTCATAGAAGGCCAATCCTTGTTGCTGAGAAACTGGGCTGCAATCCATCCTTAGCTGGCGTGGCAGCGACTGAGAGAGGAAGAGGTGGAGCAGGGGTGGATTTTTAAAGGGCTGCATGGCCTGATTGGAGCTGCCACAAGAGAGAAAGCTCCCTCAGAAAACAAAGTCTTGAGATTGGGGGGGGGGGCAGGGGTTGGAGACATGGATTTGCAAATCCATGAAAGTCAAACCCGGAAATGTGGAGGCCAACTGTAATTCATTGCAGTGTTCACATTGTTCTTCTCAAATCACAACCTCTCTCTCTCTCTCTGTCTCTCTCTCACTCACACACACACACTTAACACTTGTTGGTCACGGTTGTACAATTGTTCAGTGCAGAGTAAGCATTCACCTGCAGAGAGATGTTACACTAGCATTATGCAATCCATGGTATGCAACGCTTATACATAAATGGATACTGCTGCACATTCACACTGAGCAATATACCCTTTGTGCACCCTCATGCGCAGCATCACCTTATCTGCAGCCCTAATTCTGCCACTCTTAGTGGAATGTGACCATTGTGCAGTGTAAAATAGTTTACCCTACACCTGTAGCACAACTGATTCATGTGTATGTCACTAACAGGATGCCAGCTTTTGTATGCTGAACAACTGGGTAACAGCAAACTGAATATGCATTTATCAGGATATAATTTTCATATTTTCATTTTTATTGACTGAGATCCAATATCAGGGTTGTAAAGTGTAAACCTCAGTCCTACACACCTCTTGTGTTGAATGGCACCATTGTGCAATTGAACCAGGACACTAAGTGTAGAACTGAAGGTACAATGTACAGGCATATCCACAAGTAATGTACATCCGTGTGCAATGGAACTGCATGTACAACTCTGCTTCCACAACCTTGAACTGAAGCCCCTTCCACACCCTACCTTCTTGCAAGGCCCTTCTGAGGCAATCTTGGCAGTGGCTCTGCCGGTAAGGGAGGGCGACGGGTGTGCTATCCTCCACACCAGCTCCTTGTGGAAGGGAGCGAGATGGACACGCCTCCTCCTTCCTTCCATGGTGCAGCTGGGCACTTTCCCAGGCTGCCCTGGGGTAGGAGGCACCACCATCATGCTTCTTGCCCTTCTGCAGGACAGGTGAGTATGGAATAGTGGCACAATTGTGTGTCATTGATGGGGAAAACCTGTCAATGATTTAATCCACTATTGTGTCGTCTGGGGATGGCAGAGGAGTGGGACTGCAACAACATCATTCAGAAATGTTGTCGCATCCTGTTCCTCTCCCATCCCCATGGCGAGATGGGAGGATACTGCAGAAAGGGCCCAAATGTGTTCATTCTGCATCACATAAAAGAGTTTCTACTCCTTCATTGGAGAATATACTTATGCATAAGACATCAACAGGATTTCAGCCAAGGTCTTTTACTACTTGCATCTCCCACAATATATCCAGTAAACTTCTAGTTGTACAAATACATAGTAAATCACCCAGCTGATGAGTTGAGTTGTCAGATTGCCTCTGTCCCTCTTCTCTGAAATATTTGCAGTGGCTCTCAGGTCCCCAAGGCTATGATTAATTTCCAGGTAATTTTGACAACCCTGGTAGCTGCTTGGCTTGCCACTGTGCTTGAGATGGTCATGGAACAGATCACCAGGTAGCTGCTCAACTTTTCCAGATACTGATGCCAGCCATGAATGTGGAAGAGCCACACATTGAATCTGCATGATGAAATCGGTCACACTAACTATGCAACAAGTAAGCTATACAAAAGGTGAGAAGTGAGGTTGACAATGAATCTGTAATATATTAGATGTTCAGGAATGTATAGTATACCCTGTTAAACTCTGATGCAGACTATCTAGCTCTCTCAACACAACATCCCCAGAGAAATTATGTTTGTGATCAAACTAGTGATCCTCTTTAAAACATGACTGATCACAGGAAATGTGTATTGATTCCAATGTTCTGGTGAATGTCCAAAATTTGGTGAATTTAGTCAGCATTCATATATAGTTGCGGATAATTTCAGATTCATTTTTGAACTCTTGGAAATATATTATTTTCCAAAAGTAATTAAGGCAAATTTGCATTTTTTGAATATTTAGATTTGTTTGGGATTGGCACCATTCATATACTAACTGAAGGCAGAGTCCAGGTTGTGCTCTGTGTGGAGAAGGGCTCTGAGGGAAGGTGAGAACAGGGGAAAAGGTTGGGCTTCAGGGATTCCTGTGCATGAAGCAGTTTGCATGGGAAGAGAAGGGAGTGGAGGAAAGCACAGAGAGACTGGATTGTGCCTTTTACTTATCCGCCTTTAAAAACATAAAATTGGCAAGGAACCTGAACAACAGGTTCAGCATATTCTCTCATCCCAAGAATCACTCACTAAGACAGTGAATTTCATAAGATTCAGTATAGCAGCTTGAATCTACAAAACTGAAATATAAGCTACGGCTTGAATCCCGATGTGCATTTTCTTCTCCCTAGTTCATACACAATTAGCCGATAAGTATCCTGTCCTCTCCAAGTGTGCATTTGTTGCTATAAATACCGCAACAGTTCTATTCTTCACTTAAGATATATTCTTGCTGTCATCATATTCTCAATTCAGGTGCCGATTTAAAAAAAAAAGTGACAGCAAAATGTCAAAGACGAATCAGGGTCAGATGAAAAGAGAGCTGCTATTCACAAAAGCAGTCCAAGAAGACAATGGAAAACCAAGTGTTCCCAAATCAAGCCGGTGGGCAGGAGACGGAGCAAAGTCATTCTAAGCTGCAAAGGGCTTTGTGATTTAAACATCCTCAGTATCAGTGACAATGAAGCCTAAAGTCTTGCAAGACTCCGTAGCCAACCTGCTAGTGTGCTAAGACAAATACACAATCTCTGTCTATATCAATTAAAAGGAAAGGAAAGAAGAAGAAGACGACGAGGAGGAAGAAAAGAGGAGGGAGGGAAAGGAAAGACCGAAATGTCCCATGCAATCTTGCTGTGACCACGCGCTTCTTAAACAATTCCATTCAAAAAGCTTTTGCCCTCATCAACATGCAGCGGCATTCCATCCCATTTTATCATCGTGCCCAAATCAACGCAGACTACTTGAACGGCCTCCTGCAACTTTCAACTTTGACCGTGGCATTCCAGGGCCCGAGCAGAATGCCAGGTCCCAAAGCTTCAGACTAGCTTGTACAAAATCAATTTTAAAAGACATTTGAATTTAGATTGGTAAAATTCTTTCACACTTACTTAAGACAGCGTATGTGCTGCTTTGCCCACTGATGCGATATCAGAAACCTGCAAGCTACTATTTCTGCAACTGTGTCACTGTAGATAGTCTGAAACATGTACGTAGCTGTTGCCATGGAAACAAACACAGCTAGGGTAGAGTGCCAAGCTGTGTTAATTCCTTCAGCCATGAACCCCAGGGGAACACTAACATTCATCTTCATTCTCCTTTTGTCTCTGACTGCTTTCATTTTGAAACACCCCCCCAACCCCAGTACTATCAAATGCACCCGAAAGGTAGGTAGGTAGGTAGGTAGGCAGGCAGGTAGGTAGCGGCAGAGAGGCAGAGAGATATGCAAATGGCCAAACCCGAAAATACCCACTCACCGAACAATACAAGGTTTGTGCGTTCGTTAAACTGAAAAGAAGTATCCCCGTGCACTTTGTTAAAACTTGGGAAAATGGTGAGCACAGCTTCACTTTCTGTTACAGAGGGAGAGCTAGATACAGCCAACGCTTTTGCTTGCTTGTTGCAAAGAACAATTTCCTGCCTGACAAGGGCTTCTGTGATGTCCTGCGCATTTAGCGGGGACAAGACAGAGGGCCTTCTTGGACACACTGCTCCCCAAACTCTGTCAAGATAAGCTAGGCTGACATTCCCTTCCTTGTTGTCCGCCCGCAGGCAGGCAAAGAACTTTTTATTCAGACAAGTCCTTGGTGTCTAAACTGGATTATAGTAGTGAGGCAGGTTTTTTTTTCTTTTTATTAGCATGTTTTAATTGTGCTTTTAAAGTTTTCTCGGAATGCTACTGTTGCTAGCCATCTTCAGTTCCTTAAAAGAAGGAAGGAATGAAGGAAGGAAGGAAGGAAGGAAGGAAGGAAGGAAGGAAGGAAGGAAGGAAGGAAAGGAAGGAAGGAAGGAAGGAAGGAAGGAAGGAAGGAAGAAAGAAAGAAAGAAAGAAAGAAAGAAAGAAAGAAAGAAAGAAAGAAAGAAGGAAAGAAGGAAAGAAAGAAAGAAAGAAACGAACCCCAGAATATAATTTAAATAAACGAACGCAATAAATTAATGTGCAGCATGCAAGAACGAGTATGAGCTAAATTTAGTGATAAAGTATGCGCTTTGTATGCTGGAGGTCTGAGGTTCATCTGCTTGTAGTGATGTATTTAAGTCTTTTACTCCAAGTCTCAAGTCAAGTCTCAAGTCTCCACCTTCAAGTCTCAAGTCAAGTCCTTGAAGATACTTTCAAGTCAAGCACCTTTCTGCACTACACGGTTATAGCGCTATTATTCCACTTTCAACATCCTGGGGAATTCTGGAGTTTGCAGTTTACTGAGGCCAAAGAGCTCTCCGGCCGAGAATTCTAAAGGCCCCTCCCTGGACAGCAAACCCCAGGATTCCACAGGATGTTGAAAGTGGAATAATAGCACCACAACCGTGTAGCGCAGAAGGGCCCCAAGTCTCAAGTGTGGGAGTTAACTTTATATCCCAAGCTATATTCCAGAATTTCTGGACAGAGTTAAATACAGTCAGTTTTAATAATTTAAGCAGAGTCAGCCCTCCACTTTTGTGATTTTGCCATCTGCAGCTTCAGAAGGGGGAATAGGATCTTTCTTACGTCCCTTTTCAGAAGCTGGAGGCTTTTTTGGAAGTGGGGAATGGGATCCTTCTTACTCTTCATTAATGAAGCTTCAAAAGCTTTAGAAGGAAGGATCTTTTCTCCTCAAGCCCGTTGCCTAACTTGTTTGCTGTTCCCTCTGAGAAATGCACCCTGCACTCTGGCGGCAACTCTTGTCTTTGGCTCTTAGGAAATGTTTTAGAAGGCTCCTCCGATATGCAGCAGGGACAGGCTGCTGAGCAGACCTCAAACCCCCCTCAAGCCCATTGCCTAACCTGTCCGCTGTTCCCTTCTGAGAAATGCGTCCACACTTTGGGCTTGAAACAGATTGTCATGTGACCAGTAGGCGAAAAGGGAAGGAAGCATTGTTCAAAGTCCGAAGGTTTCTGGATGAATGTGTTATGTTACTGAACCAAGAGTAGCAAGTCAATCACTAAAAATACACAAGTTTCGAGTCGGTGCGTCATTTATTGCTAAGTCGAGGCTCAGTCGAGTCAGTGAAGCAACTTAAGTCCGACTTGAGTCTGAGTCAATCAACTCAAGTCTACATTACTGTCTGCTGGCTCATCCCTCTAATATATTTGTTTTAAAAAAATCACAGTTATAGTCTGTTTTTTCTCCATGAAGATTAAGGTGAGCATACACCTTGCACCGTGGGTGGTGCAATATCACCACCCATCTTTACAACAATGCTGTGAAGTAAGTTAAGCTGAATAGTGACTGGCCCTGGATCACCCAGTAAGCTTCATGACTGAGTAGGATTTGAATATGAGCGTTCTCAGTGACACATTCTAATCACTGCACCATGTCACCTTCCAGAAATGAACCAAGAAAAACATCACAGCTAAGAGATGTCTGCCTGAAACCCCAGAGAGTTTTTTCCAGGACTCATTCTTGTAATATTTTGCTTGTGGACGTCAAAGCTGTTTTATGTTTGTTTTGCTTCTTTTCTACATACAACACAGCAGCTACTGACAAGACAAGTTCTATTATACCCAGGAAACAACTCACAGAGCTCTGAAAACCAATACAAACAGGATGACCAAAGAGCATAGTGAGACTAAAGCCCTGTTCAGGCATCCTCTGAATGCACAGAGGGCTAAAATTGGAGACAGGAATGTGACTATACATGCAAACCCCATTGATACTTGTCCGCAACCACATGGAAATGAGTTAGAGTTTCACGCGCTGAATGCAAAGGTCTGAAGATGACTTTGTAGCTTTGTTCATCTGTCTGTGACTACACAGTTCCTATGTTTGGGAGCCCTGCCTTATCAGTGTTGGGATCCTGCAACTGTGTTTTGTCTAACAAGGTTACAGGGCCCTCTTCAGAGCTTGATGTTCAGTACCTAAAAATCTGAGATACTTTTGGGAGTGTTGGGATGTCCAGGGCGGGGTTATACATCTGCTTGCATTCCTACCACCCATTTAGCCTGAAGCATGTTCAAGTCCTTCTGGGATGTGTGTGTGTGCGTGTGTGTGTGAGAGAGAGAGAGGAAGGGAGAGACAGAGAGAGAGAAAGAAAAGGGGGGAGGAGTGCAATGGAGAAAATTACACTCAGGATTCATGAATGGAAGAGGGGCACATAAACATTTGCGAAGAGTCCTGTCTCTTTAATATTTGAAATGGTCAAATTCAGGGCAAGCAAAACATGAAAGCCTCCTATCAGGGCTATTCATTCATTAAATAGTGTTTTTACCTGCCTGAAATGGCCCCCCAAGGTGGTTTAAAATAACACAGCCAATAAAAGATAAAAACACAGACTTAAAAATTATTTACAAAGCATCACCATCAGCAGCAAGATTCACTCCTAGCAGGGGGTACAATAAAACTCAAATCAGCCCAAAGGCTCAGTGAAATAAAACTGTCTTCACAATCATTAAGGAGTCAGTTGAAGAAGGAGTCCTCTCTGAGGAAAGGGAATTTCTCAATGTAGGCAACTCCCAGCAGTGTACTCTGGCACCCAAACCTTTAACTACAGCCATAAAAGCAAAGGCTAACATTGAAGCTGTGGGAAGTATTGCCAGCAGCCATGCACGAGTATGGGGGAATGAAGATATTCAATCAGTTCAAATTTGTTATCAAGCAAAGTTGCAAAAGAGAGTTTAATAACTTGCATTAATAATCCAAATACAGTTTGTCAATACATGTCAACATATTCTTTAACTTTGTATTTGACATTTCTGTTAGTTGAAGAAATATAGAAAGTAGATCCCGTGCACAGAAAGAGTGCATTATCTATCAGTACATCCAACAGTGTATTTCTTTTGCTTTTTAAGTTTTAAAGATCCAAGAGTAACATGGAATATACACTTTGAATATGAGAAACAGCAGTATACAGAGGTGTCTGCGCCAACAGCCATTTATTGAAATCTCCTGGAACATGTAACAACATCTAGTTCTGAACAAACATGGTACCTCTTTACTATAGAGGGTTGAACTACACAGCCCTATGTGGTACCTTCCCTCTCTATGAATTAACTGAATAGGTCCAAGATTGCTCTGGCTTCTGAAGTGGTGATGTGGTTCTCAACCACATCGCTAACTGCTGCACAGAAGTGCTACTAACTGCTGCACAGAAGTGCAAGCAAGTATGGCTTGCAGGCAGCAATACCTTCCAAGCTTGCCCCTTGAAGGGATAGTACAGAAGAACATCCATATCTGTTCTTTTTTCAGACTGAGGGGAGGATGACACAGTTGGTACAGAACAGAGTAAGAAAGAAAAAAATGACTGAAATGCACCACTCAGAGCCTTGAAAAAGGCTGGTGAGATACAAAAATTAACATGTATATTAAGGCAACATCTGTACATACTACCTTCAACTTTACGAAACGTCACCATAGCTTGAGAAAAAGTGAATGAGTTAAGAGATCGATAATATGATAGTAGGCAATCTAGAATGGTTTAAGAAAAGAGACTTTCAGAGTTTGTGCCGCCCGATGCAGTGGCGTAGGGACGGAGGGCAAGGAGGTTGGTGCACCCTGGATGGCTTTTTTTTTGATGATTTGATCATTTTAATTGCCTGCCCCCCTCGTGCACCATTGTCTTTTCCCCGCATGCTGCTGCCCCGCCCCCGCGCACCACTGCCCCTCCCCTCCCCTGCTCACGCCAAGCTACGCCACTGCCCAGATGATGACACAGCTGAAGGTAGTACTGGTAAACTGCATAATGGCTCATCCAGCCCAGCAGTTGGTATCATCTGGTGCGCATGATTTAATTTTTATGCTTTTTATTTCATGAATATCCTGCCTTTCTCCCAACATGGGAAGTGACGCAGAGCACAATATGCATTAAAACAAAATACAGTTAAAACAATGGATAATATAATAGTTTAACAATACAACGATTATATTAAAAAGTTTAATTTAAGACATTTTTTAAAAGGCCATTTAACCATCATCACTATCAACCAGTGCAACACATCCAGGTTAAAAGACCTTCTGTAAAAGACAGTCAACATTAAAGGCCTAGATAAACAGAAAATTTTCACCTGTAATTTCTTTGCGTGTTTTGGGTTCATTTTTGGGTGCCTTGCTTGTGATATGGTTTGTGAAGTTTGACAGAGGTGCCTCTAGGGAAGTCATACCTCTCCCCATTTTGCCTCCAGATATGTGTTCAGATGTGTTGCAATTGTCGCTGCCTCGATCCTTGTGGAGAGGCAGGATAGAAATAATTTTATCATCATCATCATCCTCATCCTCATCATCATCATCATCATCATCCTCATCATATGGTCTTCTTTCTCCCTGGTGTCTCCTTATAATTTGTAAAAACCTCTCTAGAACTTTAGTGTTTCTATTATAAACTGCTCCTGTGGTATTGCCACATACACACATACAGACACCATACCCTCCAACTATTCCAATTTGGCAGTTCTTATAAATCCTCTGAAATCCCACTTTTTAAGCTGCTTTTAAATGTTCCAGTTTCTCTCTTTTTCTCCCCTTTTGCCTCTTTGTCTTCAGATTACTTCAGTTGGTGCAAACTTGAGTTCAAAATGCACACATAATTAACTCAGCAGGCAGAAGAGGAGAAGAGGAAGAAGAATCTTGCCTTTCCCAGTAAGGCCAGGCAAAAGCAAACTCCAGCAGCCTCTCCTAGATTGTGTGTTCTTCTTCATTAAGAAGTTTTGTCATCCTGACTGCACTCTGATGTTGCTTGGACACACATGCCCTGATTTTCATCCATGAAATGTTGGGGGGTATGAGACACACACACACTTCCTTGGCTTTTTCCAATGCCTCTAGTACCTCTTGCACAGAGGAACACAAAGTGGTCCTACTATAGAAGCTTACAATAACAGACTAATAGTGTTAAAGTCCAGCAATGGTTCTCAACCTTCAGTCCTCTAGGTGTCTTGGCCCTCCCAGAATCCATCATAATTGACCATGTTGATAGAAGTTTCTGGGAACTGAAGTACTCCTGGAGGATCAAAAATTGAGAACCCTTGTGGGAGGTTGACTCCTTTTCCTGGAGTTTCCTGGAATGTTTCCAAGAAAATATTGGGCAAAAGGGAAAATCAATTGGGGATAGTGGCAGAGGCATATATCTAGGGTGGGGCAAGTAGGGTATGTTTCCCAGGTTCCAGTGCCGGGGCGGGTGCAAAAAAGCTGTGCATGTAGGGGTGGGGGTAGGGGTAAGAAGGTAGGGGCACAAATTCCACACTTGCCCTAGGCACTGTTTATGCTAAATATGCCATTGGGCAATGGGCTGCAAAAGCATGAAAAGTTAACACCCTCGGTCCACCTCATAAGGCACTGCCAAATGAGCTGCAACAACAGGGGCACATGCCGATTTGAAATTAAAAATGCACCAAAACATACCAGGACAAGGGAAAGTGCTAACTTCAGCTAAGGACTCAAAAGCTGCAGTAACTGATGGGAATTACTAGGATATACACTGGGACAAGAGAAGCATCATTTGGACCATGGAATTAAAAGGAGCAAGCAGAGAAATAAAAACTGCTTCACTTGGATACATATGGCCAGACTGGATGACCTATGAGAAGAAAAAGTGTTCATAATTGGGAGAGATGCCAAAGCAAGAAGATGGGAGCTGTGAGAATTTTTAGCTTCCAAGTCTTCCTTCATGGACACACCAATCCATACACGCAATCACAGAGTTGGAAGATACCACAAGGGTCATCAAGTCCAACCACCTGCCATGCAGGAATACACACCACCAAAGCATTCCCAACAGATGGCCATCTAGCTTCTGTTTAAAAACCTCCAAAGAAGGAGACTTCACTAAACTCCGAAGCAGCATATTCCACAGTCCAAATGCTCTCAACATCACAAAGTTCTCCCTAACTATTAGGTGGAATCTGTTTTCCTATGGCTTGAAGCCATTGCTCTGTGTCCTAGTCTCTGGAGCAGCAGAAAACAGGCTTGCTCCATCCTCCATATGACATCCCTTCAAATACTTAAACATAGTTATCATGTCACCTCCTAACCTTCTCTAGTCCAGGCAGCAAGCTCTCTAAGCCACTTCTAATATGGCATGGTTTCCAGGCAACAGAAATTGTGGCTCTTCCCCTTTCATTCAAAAAAGGAATTGAGGATTGAGTGTTGGTTTTAAAACTTCACACTTAGTTTTTAAATTAAATTTTAAATTATATTTGTTAAAATATTAACATCTTGTAACTATTAATGGGTTAGATTTTTAGCAGCTTAGGGCAGTGTTGTAAGATGATTTTCCTTCTGTCCAAAAAATGTGTGGAGTTAACTAATCTGAGGCCCTTTCCACAGCTTACCTGGGTCTGGGTCATCCCAGTGTCATCCCGGCAGCAGCTTTGCTGGGATGGGAGTGAAGACACCAACGTTCCCCTCCGTGTCAGTTTGCTCGCTGCAGAAGGAAGCGCGATGGCCCCACCTCTTCCTACCACAATGCAGCCAGGTGCTGTTGCAGGCTGTGCTGGGGCAGGAAGTACAGCCATTGAGCTTCCAGGGGCTCCACAGCTAAGGTAAGTGCAGGCACACGGCAATGATTTGCGACGCAATCGCACCGCTTGGGGACAGAAGGAGCACAGGGCCATGATAACATTGTGCATAAGCGTTGTCATGGTCCTGTCCTTCTCTGGTCCCTATGGCGGATTGGGAGGGTGGAGCAGAAAGAGTCTGATAGGCAATGACTGGACCATGGTTACCCAGTGAATTTCCTGAGATGCCACATATTTTCCATATTTTCCATCTGATTTGAAGGTACATACACACACACACACACAAATAGCAAGACATAATTTTTCACAAAGGTGAGATCTGATTCCAGATTTCTACTACTATAGTGATTATTCTTACATTTTCTACCAGCTCTATGTCCCCCTTCCAGTAAAAGCTAAAATAAAGCTGATGAGATAAAATTGGACCAGTTCACACTAAGGTCTATTGTGGTATTTTTTGTCACTTTGACATGAGGAGGGGAAATAAGGAGGGGACACAAAAAGTACAAGGAACGGATGGGCCCTACACAGTTATAGCACTATGATCCCACTTTAACTGTCACGGTTCCACCGTATATGGATGGGTCATTATGTTTAGAACAGTAAAAGACACTATGGCCCGTTCCGCTCAACACACCCAACCCGCCATGGGGACAGGAGAAGGATGGGGCTGGGATGATGCTTATGCACCGCAAATGATTAACAGGTCTTCCCCATCAACGTCCGTCGATTGTGCCACCCTCCCACTGTGTGCCCGCGCGTACCTTGTCTGCGGAGGCCCTGAAAGTGCAACGGCTGCACTTCCTGCCCCAGCAAAGCCTGAGACAGTGCCCAGCTGCACTGCCACAGGAAGAGGAGCGGCCGTCATACTTCCTGGTCCCTGGAGACAGCCAGTATGGAGGGGAGTGCTCCACCTTGTTCCCCTCCCGAGAGAGCCACTGCTGCCATCGTCACTGGACACCGCCAGGACAAAGGTAAGCTGCGCAAAGGGCCTATGATTACCATAAACCAAGCAGGATTACTCAGAGCCATAGATAAAAGTGAAAAGTAAAGTGACTGAAGCCAGAAGTACTTAAAATTACTCTCTGGAATTTTAACTCACTCTCACTTTCTAAGACGGCGAGCTTTAGCAACGTGGAACTGAACATCCTTCATCTCAATCATCTTTGTCATGTTTTGCCAACAGAAACATCTTACATGGTTCTAAATGTCTAGACACAAAGGACTGAGTATAGAGCGTGCGCGCACATGCAACCACACACACACATATTTCAACAAGAAAGCACTGAAGAACTGAATGAGAGGAGGAGAAATCTCAAGGATCCTGGCTTTGCATCCCAAAACTGTACATTGTTGAATGATCTATCTCCACACCCTTCTAGTTTTGAATGAGGTCTTCTGAATGCTTCCAAAAATCCTTCATACTGTCGCCTGTCAACGTATGATGACTCCATCAATTTTTTAAATAATCAGAGGTGGTTTTGTCAGTTCCTTCCTCTGAAATATAACCTACAGTACCTGATACTCTTTTGCAGTTCCCCATCCAAGTACTAACCAGACCCAACCTTGTTTAGCTTCCAAGACCAGACAGGACTTGGTACCTTCAAGGTACTTAGGTCTGCCCTTTACTGCAGAATAAGACTGAAACAGGCAGGAATGAGTAAATTTCAAGGCAAGGTCATGAAAGCCAGGTTCACTGACATATAGGGACAGAACCAGTTGAGAAGGCAAACATGGGAAGAAAACCAAAGATCAGAACAGGAGCCTGGATTGCAAAATCAGTGAGAATCTTGGGGCATCTTAAAAGCTATAGCTTAAATTCAGTGTTCCTTTAGTAGACTTTCTCTAGCAAAACATGGGTTTCTTCCCTTCCCTGCTGAAACTCTCTGTAGTGTAAAAACTCCAGAGGGCTTCCCACCCCTAGAGCAGATTTTGAGGGCACATGAGGGGGGGCTGCCAGGGGAGAGGAAGAATTGTTCCCCTCCCAGTCCCACTGAAGGAAGTTGTTCCAACTATGGTGGGATGTTACCATACTCAGCTATGATATGATGCACTTGCATACCCTCCAACTGTCACGATGTGGCAAGGACAGGCTAATCCTCTATCAACCCACATTTTCAGCTGCTTTTCGAATGTCCCAGTTTCTCTCTCCATCTCCCACCTCCTCACTTTGTCAGCACCACAAACTCTCACCTGATGCCTTCCACCCTGCCCAAGGACGGAGACGGGGGAGAGAGGGGAAGTATAGGGCCACCGTGTTGACCCACTCTCTTTCCCTCTCCTTTCCCTGGCCTGGCCTGGACCTTGGGTGTCCATTCTTCCCACCATGCCTCAGCCCCACTCCCACAGACACACAGACATGTTTTGATATTTGCAATTTTCCCACTTTTGCAGGGGTCCTGTGCCCCTAACCCTAGCGAATGTGAAGGGCTGACTGTATTTCACTTTTTAGTGATGTAGCTTTGTGTTGCAGTAAAACCAACAAAAAGCCTTTGTGCCCCCTTACTTCAATTGCTGCAAACTGAGTTCAAAATGCAAAAGTAGTTTGCACGCAGTTGACTCAGTCGGGGAGACAGGAGAGGACTGGGAGAATCTTATCCTTCCAAGGAGCCTCAAGCAAAAGCAAACTGCTGCAGCCTCTTCTAGCTTGTATATTCTCCATCACTGATCATTTTTGCCATCTTGACCACACTGTGATGCTGCTTGGCCACCTGTGCTCCAGTTTTCATTTGTGAAATGTTGGAGAATCTATATAGCAAGTTGTTGCCGTGGTTGTACTGCTACTAGTAGTTGTTGTTACATCCAGCCCTACACCGCAATATCTCACTACAAACCCAATGTAATACTTCAGAACAGTTTAGAACTGAAAATGATGAAAATGATTGAAGTAGACTAAAAGTAAGTTAGACAATTTTTAAAAATTTAAAACAGTTTAAAACAATGCATGTCCCAAACCCCTTAATAAAAAGCCAATTTTTTTATGTCATGCTTGAACGAAGCAAGCACCAGTGCCAACTGGGCCTACATAAAAAGGACATTCCCCAACTCGGGAACACAACAGAGAAAATCCTCTTCCATGTTCTCAGATAGTATATTGCTCGCCCGGTAAGACACAAAGGAAGGCCCCTCCAGCAAACCTCAGTCCAGAAAGCCATTCCTTCAGGTACTGAGGTCCCATACCATTTGATAGCCATCTGGCAATTTGGTAATCTTTAAGGGGGCACAAAGGCTTTTTGTTGGTTTTACTGCAACACAAAGCTACATCACTAAAAAGTAAAATACAGTCAGCCTTCCACATTAGCTAGGATTAGGGGTGCAGGACGCCTGCAAAAGTGGGAAAATTGCAAATATCAAAACATGTCTGTGTGTCTGTGGGAGTGGGGCTGAGGCATGGTGGGAAGAATGGGCACCCAAGGTCCAGGCCAGGCCAGGGAAAGGAGAGGGAAAGAGGGTGGGTCAACATGATGGTCCTATACTTCCCCTCTCTCCCTCATCTCCGTCCTTGGGCAGGGTGGAAGGGCATCAGGTGAGAGTTTGTGGTGCTGAGAAATTGAGCTGCAGGCCATCCTTAGATGGCAGGGCAGCTGCTGATGGTGGAGAAGGAAGACTAGAGGCAAGTTTTTAAAAGGCTCTATGGCCTGATCAGAGATGCTGAGGGAGAACGTTCTCCTGGAAAAGGAGCATCTGATGGGGGAGGGATGGGTTGAAGAAACTCACAAATAATTAAATCTGTGAAAGTCAAACCTGAAAATGTGGAGGGCCAACTGTAAATCATAAAATACTAAAGCTTGAGGCATATGTTACAAGATCAAGTGCGAAATGCTACCCAATTATCTCTATGTTAACTGAATGGAGGAATCATATGGAAAGGGAGAATGATGTGTTCTTTTCTCATACTAATTGTCCCAGCCCTAGGAAAGATGATGCTACTATGGTCAGATGCCACATCATTCATGCCACACTCATTTTCTCCTCAAGTTAGATGTTATTAGAATACCAACAGACTGAAATCTACCTCCCAATTAAGAGCAATATTTGTTTTATTACTTGTAACATACATACCTGCACAAAATCCTACTCTGCCACCTCATCATGATGTGTAAGTGACTTAAGGCTATGCCAGGGATTGTGAGCTCTAGCAGGTTGCACCAAGCTGCTTAGAGCTTTGAGTATGACTCTGGAGGCGAACTGTGGCCAGAGCCCTCCCTGTGGACCATAGGCAGTGGCAACCCAAAGAAAAAGACTGCAGATACAGTGGCAGTAAGGAAGTAAGCACTAGATTGCTTACAGCTGGCAAATTTTGTCATAGCTTGCATAAGCCTGGAAAAAGTGCAACTGCTAGTATAGTCCACAAACAGGATTCTGGGCATTGCTTCTAACACTGCAGAACCAGCTTGGTTAAATACAGAGAAACTTCTCAGCAGAAACAGAGGGGAAGAGTCACTGGTAGGGATGGGGGAGATATTTGCTTGGTTTGCATTGTGAAATTACTTATCTGTTTTGAACCTTTGTGAGAACCAAAACTCAAGACAGAATCTCTGCATAGTAGTGGGACAAATGCTTTCTAAAATGTTAAAAGTGTTGCTACCAATCAGTGCAGACAAAGCCAAACTAACATAGACCTCTCCGGTCACATATCTACAGCACATATTGGATACCTCTTCTACTATCTTTCCTGATGAATGAATCTGCTGATCTCAGTCCCTAAAATACAAGCTATGGTCTACAACCAGGGTGTGCAAATTGTGGCTCATGGGCCACATGAGACTGTTGGACTCCAATTATGTGACCCCCTAGATCCCATTTTTATGACACTTGTTCCCAAATCCTGTTGCAAGGTTGGGACACTTTTGTTCCCAAACTATGCAAATCACACACACACACACCCGTGCATGAAAACACATGAAAGCATACTGCTTAAGCATCCCAGAACCCCATACTAACCTCCAATACCTCTGTTTTTCCCTGTCAAAATAGTGACAGGAAGTGATGCTGTGTCGCTTTGTTTCACCATTCAGAGAAGGACTACAGAGGAAAATGGGGGCATTTGAGTTTGCTGTGCACAACGGGGAAAGTCCCAGCACACTGGGGTCTCAGCAGGAAAACTGGGCCTTGGCCTCCAAGCAGTTTCCCTGCCCGGTCTACAACTTTCTGGAATATTCCCACTAGCTGCAGACAAGTCAGTCTACTTACAGTGGCTACCACTTTTGCTTGTGTTCACCCATATGTACGTTCCAAGGATGGGCGATTGTAACCTCCTTCATTATTTTTGCATCCTCCTTGATTCCTCATGCTGCCACTGAATTTAATACTATGTTTGGGGGTAACAGTGGGGAGAGGGAAAGATACCTTTCCTTTAAAACAAGGTCCATGTTCTTCATGTACATTGTATACAAGTTGAATAGTACTCTCAGAAGCATCCTGAAAATGTTATTTTATTTTTAAATTAAGGGGTATGCTTTCTGTCCTATTTCATTTCCATATTCATTGTTGTTGTTGTTGTTGTTTTTAAAAATCCACATTAAACTTTGCATTTCAGTATGAATTTTATATAGTTTTCTCCACAAATACATACTTCTATCACGATTTCTTTCAAAATCTGCATTTTTAAGTGCCTTTTAACATTTCTTTGATCTGGAATTGTGCAGGAACATTTGGCAACTAAATTTCAGTCTGCACATTAGTCTGGGAAGTTGTGGATCAAATTGGTCCATACTGGAATTCACAAAGATCAAAATTCTCAGACATCTATAACTCCCACTAGGTTTTGTTTAGCTGCAGTCACCTCATGAATGCTTATTCCACAGAAATGCCTCTCTCTTTTCAATCTAATAATCTGGATAGCAAAAACAACTTATTTGCCATTTCCCAACCATTTTAGCTTTGTTACAATAACAATGGCAGATCATTTGATTCCAATTAAACTTCCAGGGGATGATTCATATCAGTCTGAACTGTGTTTAATTTTGGTTCATTATCATCACATATTCAACATGTGCTTTCGAGGGATTTTTATAGTCTGTGTTCCATCTGTAGCCTTCACAGTGCTCTCACAATGACACTTGCTGCACTAAACAGCACAGAGAAAAAAACTCCCTCAGCATTTGTTTTTGAACTGCCTGAGAAAATAAACCAGAAACTTTCAGAACATTTACATCATCAACAAGCAGGTAGAGGAGACTCCACTTTCAATTTAATCGGCCAACTGATGAACGAGGATTTGCTACATTCAAAGCAAAGTTATTAAATGTTAGTCAAGGCTTTTGTTAACCCAAACAACAAAACATTTTCAATCAACTTTCATCTTACCTGACTATATACATTTACTATTTACAAATAGACCTGACTATTTATATTGAAATAAGGCGTGGAAGAAAAGTTCTACAGATACCAAGGACTCCTAAAAAGATAAATGAATGGATCTGTCATGAACTGGATAATCCACCCTCCACAAAATTCACTCTGAGTAAAGCAGTGGTTTATTTGTATAGGTATGAGCAACAGAGCATACTTCCACAGAAGTTGCTGGGACTAAAGTATACATGTAGCTTACATCTTTATATGTGACCATTCCAAAATTTAGACATGCAAAGCTGTGATTGGTGAAGGCCATAAACTCAGGCATCACACCACCTCCCGTACAATTCCCAGTCACGTGCTTGTTTCCCACTTCCTCCATGCTTGACCGGTTTGACCCGGGTACATATCTCCTGCTCCTTATCTCACAGATACCAGGTTCTCAAAACACATAGCCTCTTCAGGCTATGCTTTTATTTTTGCCTATCTCTGTTCTCCCTCCTTACACCAAATACACTGTAGCAATAAGCAATTAGCAGTGGATTCCATGTAGCAATTTTAGCTGGGGTTATCAGATATACATAGTAACCACTTCTACAATAGTTAGATTCATTGGTTCAGTACACACCTAGCAGACCTAGCTCATTTCCCACGGCAGGGGCTATGCATCCTGACAGGATCTTAGACCAAATCAAGCCTGAACGCTCCCTAGAAGCAAAGATGACTACACTGAGCCTGCAATATTTTGGACATATCATGAGATGATGCAACTCATTGCAAAAAACAATAACACTTTGTAAAGCGGAAGACAGTAAGTAGATTGATTCAACCAGGGAAGCCACAGCTCTAGCTAGGGCATTTGTGCACTACACTATTATTCCCCTTTCAACATCGTATGGAATCCTGGCATTTGCAGTTTAGGAGGGGCATTTAGAATTCTCAGCCAGACAGCTCTTTGGCCTTAGTAAACTACAAACCCCAGAATTCCACAGGATGTTGAAAGTGGAATAATAGCACTAGTGTAGTGTGAAAATGGCTCTAGGTTTTCAAGATCTGAGCAGGGCAGTTGATAACAGGGTGACTTCGAGATCTTTCATTTATAAGATTGCCATAAGTCAAAATTGACTGCACAGTAAATAACAATAACAAATTTACATACATAAATTTACATATATTGTTTACTTATAATATCTCCATATTATCACATCAAGGACAGAAATGTAAGAAAAGCCCCCTGTATCAAGCCAAAAACATAGCTAGTCCATCAGCCTGTTTCCCACAACAGACAACTAGCTATGTCAACCAGCAGTCAACCTAGGAAAAGCCCACCAGCAGGACAGGAGGACAACACTCTCTTCTGCTATTGTTCCTCAGAATTCAGAGGCATAAATGCTGTTCATGAATAGTTGGTATTGATAGCCTTATGTACTATATAATAGTTGAAGTTTGTGAGTGAGTTTGTCTGTTTGTCTGCATCAGGCAGGCAAAGACCTCATACGATTGGCTGTAGCCAGGCGAAGACCCCATATGATTGCCTGGCTGTGAAGATTCTATGGAATCCTGGGGTTGGCAGTTCAAGGAGGGGCCTTTAGAAATCTCAGCCAGAGAGCTCGGGTGGTTGCTATAGAGACAAGGCCTATCATCAAGAAGGAGGGCAGTGGTCAGGAAACCAACCTCTGCAGATTAATAACATACAGGGAAAAGTTACAGGTACTCAACAATACGGTTTGGGGAATTAGAGACACAGGATCTCAAATCTGTGTATTTCAACAACATCTGATCCCTAAGGTAAGATAAGGCAAGGTAATGCCTAAGGTATTTCTAACAAGTATTACCTATGAGAAAATAAAATCCTGGGCAACGCCAGGTAAATATGCTAGTCTTTCATGAATTCATCTAATTCTGTTTGCAAGCCATCTTATTTTTCTCCATCTGATGGTAGCAAATCCCATAGGTTTGCTTAGGGTGACATGTTTCATTTCAGATATGGTCTAGGGAGCTGGATATGTTTAGCTTGGAGAAAAGAAGACTGAGGCCCTTTTCGCATGGCATTTGCCATGCGAAAGGGCCCCTGGAGCATCGCGCGACTGCGAGGAGCAGTCCACATGACGCACTCACAATCGCGTGATGCTCCAGGGCCTGGCAGGTGCCAATCACGCATTATTTCATTTTTGGCTGCAAGCCAAAAATGGTGTGCGATTGCGCATCGCTCCGTGCCTGTGGAGCTCTGGAGCCACGGTGCTCGTGCTTCCCAGGCTGCACTGCGGAAGGAAGAGGAGGGGCTCTCGCATGAGCAGGCAGCAGCTGCGGAGCTGAAGGAACCAGGACGCGAGAGCCTCTCGCTAGAGGCTGCTCACACGATCCCCGCACCCCAGCTCCACAAAAAGGTGAGTTGCGGAAAGGGCCTAAGAGGTGACATCATAGCTATCTTTACATTTCTGATGGGATATCATGCCAATGATGGAACAAGCTTGTTTTCTGCTGCTCCAGGGACTAGAACCCAAACCAATGGATTCAAATGACAGGAAGAGATTCCACCTAAACATTAGGAAGAACTTTTTTTTTTTAACTATGAGAGCTGTTGAAGGTCTTTAAACAGAGGTTGGATGGGCATCTTTCAGGAGTGCCTTAGTTACAGATTCCTGCAGGACAGGGGTTGGTCTAGATGGCCCTTGTGGTCCCTTCCAACTCTAAGCTTCTATGATTCAAGGAGCATTTACTCCCTACACTGTTATAGTGCTATTATTCCACTTTCAACAACCTGTGGAATTCTGGGGTTCGTAGTTTACTGAGGCCAACGAGCTCTCTGGCTGAGAATTCTAAATGCCCCTCTCTAAACTGCAAACCCTAGGATTCCATAGGATGTTGAAAGTGGAATAATAGTACTATAACAGTGTAGTGTGGAAAGGCCTTATGATTCTATCTCCACTACTGTAATTGAATTAAAAGCAGTTGTCTGTAGGTTGAGTAAACACAATGGGAGCTCAGGAGAAATATAAATGGCTTCCTATAGTATCATAGGAATTCCATCAATAATGTTAACAGTTTTGCCATCTCAGGCTCTGCATGATAAAAATCATAACTGTTAAAGATACTGTCTGTGCACAAAAATAGGGGAAAAATTAAAAATGCACAGGACTGAATTCTAGCTAGATACAGCTTGACAGACATAAGACAAAGAACCTTCAGTTCCTGAACAAATGCATAGGGAACCATAGGTCAAGACCATCACCCTAGTCAGACAATCCATGGTGGTGGTGGTGGGGAGATACCCTCACCAAGTGGTAGAGGAGAATAGCACTAGGTTCATGTGCTGGCTTACACTGCTGCCTCAAGCTCTGTTGTGGATATTGAGGCGAACACAAGAAGGATGGGAAGAGAGCTTGCTTTGTACTAGAGAACAACATCTTCTATAGTTCAGATTCATAAGTAATTAAAAAGTAACTATCTTAATTGTTTCCAGAAAAGAATGATCTTTTTTTAAATTAACTATAATGGTACCCATCTACTTTGGGGCAGGTAGGCTTGGAACTATTGCCAATTACAGTGGTGTCCCAGGTAAGTTCTCAGGGCTAATATAACTTCCATGATTACTGAACAAAAATCACAGCGAGTAGGAGGATCCAACACAGGCACAATGCCAAAGTGATCTCAAAGGACAAATGAGTAAGTGTGATAAGACAGATTGGATGACTCATGCAAGAAAGCTACATGCTGCAGGCAAATTAAAGTAACAGCTGTCCCCAGGTAATCCAGTCTGGAAGAAAATATCTTCCCTACCTTTTAAGAAACGTTTTCTAGCAAATCTCCCACCTTCTACCCCTATGGTGGATGCCAGATGCTTTGACATATTAATAATGAGCAAAAATGGCAAGGTGAGACCCTCAAAATGAATACATGTGGGTTTGCAACTGCACCAAAGCAAAGTCCACAGTCTTATCCAGTGTGCTTAAAAGCTCAAAATCTTAACAAACAGCAAAATGATATAATTAAACATGAGATTTCTGGCTTTGAGAATACAAAACTATTACCGAGATGCCAGATTGTATGGTAATGGATTCCTAGTGCTTCTGATATCTTAAGTGCATTTAAAAGATTGCAGCTGTTAAAGCTCAATTGCCACTGGGACAAAGAAGCAGGTGCACACATCCACTAAAAAAGAGCCTTGGAGAAATCAGTTTAAGTTAAATAGACAAAGGCAATCTCTCAATTTGAATGGGGCTTATTGATAACAGTGAAAGATCTCCTAAAATCCATAATAATGGTGAATCAGTTTGTCTGAGCTATAGCCCAAAGACTGTAAAAACAAGATACCTGAAACATGGCATACACATGTGGAACTCTAGTGGTGTGCGCTTGGAGTTTGCTTGGTTTTTAAAACACACAATTAATTTACATGTGATAGGTGTTTGAAACTTGCGATACCATCTTCAGTCAGTATGTGGCAGACATTCCAAAGCAGTGCACAGGCTTGCAACAATACGGTTTGAAACCAAGAAAAGTAGTTCTGGGAGACAGTTATAGAGTTACCCACTCCTGCCTGCTGTGGCTCTCCCCAAGACATGGAGTGGGCAGTCCCATCCTTTTGGAGATTACAGTGGTGTATTATAGCACTGGATATGCCTGGGGACCAAACTAGCAGTGGCTTCACTCATATGGAACAGGCTCAGTATATCCTGTCCTCAGAGCTGGGGAGCACTGCTCAAAGGCTTCACTATATCAAACAAAAGACAGTCCTAATCTGTGTGAAGTTGGGCACTTTAGCTAATGCTGGACAAAACGTAGCATGTCTTATTTCCAGACAAACAAAGGCTAACACTAAGCTGAAGACACAAGCTAGGGATCTCCAACACTCATGTCAACCACGACACAACTGGGGTTATTTTTGTGTGTATAAGCCGAGGTCTGATCTGAAGAGTAAAAGGGGGCATGGTTGAGAGGCTCTGAATCACTGGAATGTCGTAGATGGCTTTATCAAAAGACTATGTGTAGATCTTTGAAACTCTTGACTGTCCTCTGCCAAGGAGGAAGTGAAAAAGAAGCCTCCAATAATTACTGAAAGCCAAGGTTAGCCCTACAATGAGGCAAGGTGAGGCAGCAAGGTAGTAAGATGGAATGGTGGCAAGGTGCGGGCAGAATGAGTTGTATGTACCACAAGGCCTGCTGTTTGCCCCCTAAGCCTGTTTGGTGCTCTCAGGTTTAAGGAAGGATGCTCTCTCTCACTAGTATTGATGTTAAATTCAGCTACCAGCCTTGTCTGCTTTTGTACATGAAATGGGAGTGGGACACCATCTTGCCCTTTGCTGCTAGGGGAAGTGGTGTGATCCCCCATTTTCTCATGATCACACTTGCTCCTTTCAAGAAAATGATTTCACATTTTATAATCCAATTCACAAGATGACCACAAGAACAGAATATATGCCCAAGAATATGACTGTTGCCCACCATGGCACTACCTTGCCATGATGGTGAGATTGCATACCCATGTGAAGCAAGAGGCTTTGTTGACAGTAGCAATGCTACTGGTAGGGTCTCCCACGGCTGACAGACTTTGACTGAGGGGCCAGACTGAATGTGCCAAACAGCTACTGGGCAGCAGCAGTAGTGGAGGGTGATACTGGCAGAAGATCTCTCACAGACAACAGCAGTAGCACTTTAGCTAACACTTGTTAGTACTGAGCAGAAGAAGGCAATAGTAAACCACTCCTGAAGCCTTCTACCTTGAAAACCCTACGAAGAAACAGTTCAGAATGAAACAAGAGATGGTACCTGAAGATGAGACTCCCAGCTTGAAAGGCATTCAACAAACTACTGGGGTTCATCAGAGGACAACTTCATGTAGTGCTGTGGCTATGATGCAACTGGACTCAAATCAAAAGGACATTCAGCTGTTGACATGTTCACAGGTGAAAGGAAAGTCTGAAGCTGCACAACAGGTAGAAACATAGAATGTGAGAACTGTGTATCAGAAGAAGCTAGATGCAGTAAAACAAGAAAAGGAATATATACACATATTTGATGGTGTATAAGACGCACCAGTGTACAAGACGCACCCCATTTGTACACTGGCAAATACTATTTGCCAGCATATAAGAAGCACTGGCATATAAGAGGCACCACATTTTCAAACAGTATTTCTTAGGAAAAAAAGTAAGTCTTATATGCCAGCAAAGAGGGTAAATATTGCAGTATTTGGAAAGAGTAAGCTAAACTGGACAGGAATTGGACATTTTGAGTCAGATATAATTACATCAAAACAAAACAAAACCTGAAGAACATCCTGTAGAATTTGAAGATAATGTAAAACATAGATTTGCACTATTAAGCCTAATTGATCGGGAGCCAGAAGAACTCTGGACTTAAATCAGGGACACTATGAGGGAAGAATACAGAAAGACACTTATCTGCAGCCAAAAAGAAAGAAAAGCCTCAATGGATGACATATGAAACTCTTCACGCAGTTAAGGAGAGACAAGAAGCAAAAGTAAAAGGGAATAGAAAAAGGTCAGAACCCTGAACACAATTGTTCAATGACTTGTGTGCAGGGACAAAGAGAATTATTATTATAATCAATGTGGAGAAATAGACAGTGACAACAAAAAAGGTAGAACAAGAAACCTCTTCCATGAGATCTGAGAAATCAAAGGCAAATTTAAACCAAGAGTGGGAATGCTCTATGACTGGCAGAGGAGCGACTGCATGATCAAGAAGAAATAAAAAGAGGATGGAAACATTATGCTGAAGAACTACATAAAAGATATGAAAGGATGACATATCCATTCAATCAAGAACCAAACGGAGATGAACCCACAATTTTAAAAAGTGAAGTGGAAGCTGCACTAAAAGCATTTGGGGAAAAAAGTAACCAGGAATGGATAGCATACCAATAAAGTTGTTTCAAGCACCAAAGACAGAATCCACTCAAATTCCTAGTAAAATCTGTTAGCAAATATGGAAAACAAAATACAGTCAGCCTTCCACATTTCCAGGTTTAACTTTCACAGATTTGATTATTTGCTAGTTTCTCCAACCCCTGCACCCCCTCTCTGCCTCAGGTGCTTCTTTTCTGGGGCAGGCTTCCCTGTCAGTGGCTCTGATCAGGCTGTGCAGCCCTTTAAAAACTCGCCTCTGGTCCACCTCCTCCTCCTCCACAAGCAGGACTCTAAGCTACACTCACTGGGCCTGTATCAACTATAGCGCAAAAGTCAGAGCAGATTGTGATAAAAGAGGTAAAGCAATCAGTAGGAGTATACTTAAGTTTATATCAGTAGAGTCCTGACGTATTTAAAGAGAGGAAATAGATCCTCATTTATCTAAGTAACATACTATCATAAGGATAATCTAGTCGGGAAGCCAGTGAAGACGTGGAAGACTGGAACTGAATGTTAGAGAGTATGTATGCGATGTATGTATGTATGTATGTATGTATGTATGTATGTGCTGTATTATTTATTTGTTGTATAATTTATGTTTATGTTGTATTATCTATATGTTCTCTCTGTTTATATATGCTCTTACTATTATTTTTTAAAAAAGGTGATTAAAAAAAGTCAGAGCAGATTGGAGTTATTTTATCCGCAAAGTGCTGTGCAAATTCTTCACAGCAGGCTGCCATGTGGTTTATGTATTGCTCTTGTGAGGCAGAATGTAAAAGGCCAACAACACTGCGCAGATCCAGTGGTGGCAGCGATGAAGGATTTCTTCACAGTCACTACCCCATGGCACAGGCTTTCCAATGAGCTCTAGCCTGTGTTCAGTTGGACTCGCTTTGAGCCTTCTGCCATAGTGACTCTAATCACCATCCCACTCATTTCATCACTTCCAGCTCCCTAGTAGGCCAGGAGGCTTCAATTTATGTCAACTGAGAAGGTAAAATGGTTTTGTCTCCTCCTGCTGATCTGCAGCTGCTGTCTGGGATGGATCAGGCTCTGCCTCTGCTGGTGCCATAGCAGGACTGCCAGCCTCCTCTAGCTCCAGCAGGGACCCATCATTCTGGCTTTCCTCATCCCTTTCTTCTTCCAAGTAAGACATGACAGTAAGGTTCAGGATCATGGCTAGGTCTTTCAAAATTCAGAGAAAAACTCCAAAAATGGGTTTTCTGTCTCAAACACATATAAGTCACCACATACCACTCAGTGGAAGTATTTCACCCTAAACGTTTTCTTGGTTCCTTTAGCACAGTTTCACTATATCCAGCTTTCTGTCTCCATTAATAACCTTCTCTGTGGTGATGAAAATCGATTACATCATTTGCCTAAATTCCCACAATGTTATATGATTCTCTCAACTCAATGAATGTGGATGGAAAGTTTTTCCAGTACTCAGATCTCTCTCTTTCTTTTTGGCTACCGTCCGCTTGTAAATTCTTGGTGTCATAGAAAAAAAATGAAAACAACAAGAATGTAGGGTAAAATGAAAGATACTTCAAGATAAATCAATCCCTTGCTGGTTCTCACTTTTGCCATGTGAAGAATTCTCAGCCTCAGTCACTTGTCTCTGTTCTGCAACATTCCTTCGGAAAAGTTTCTCACTGTTTCCAAAGCTTTGATAATGCAGGCGGTCTCCACATATGCAGACTTTTCAGATTATTTCTCTCTGACTAAGCCAACAGTACACACAAATGAAATATGAGAGCTACAAATCTATTAAGGCTAAGTTAGAGAAAGAAACTTAATCAAAATAGAATGCAACATACTTCTGAAATGTATCTGGAATCAGCTTGGATCGTGCTTTGGCAATTAGCTCAGTGATGTAGTGGTCTGAGCCTTGGGCTACCACCCTGGAAACTAAGGCCATTTCCACGCTAGACTGTTATAGTGCTATTATGCCAAAGGCCCCTTCCTAAACTGCAAACCCCAGGATTTCATGGGATGTTGAAAGTGGAATAATAGCACTATAACAGTATAATGTGGAAATGGCCTAGAGTTCGATTCTTTACCTGGCCATGGAAAGCCACTGGGTGACCTTGGGCACATCATACACTCCCAGCCACAGAAAACCCCATGATAGGTTTGCCTTAGGGTTGCCACAAGTCGGAAAAGAGTTGAAGGCACGTAACAACAACACAGCACATGGTTTGCATGCAAAAACAAAGGCTGGGAAGGTTACCCATCTGCAAGGCAAGCCTAAGACAGTTTGCTACCTCAGGCAGAGGACTAAATGGCATAGACTCAGAGCACATAATAATCTGTGTAAATAATACCAGAGCTTGGAAAGTTATCTTTAAAAGTAATTACTTGCTGGTATAGTTCCAAGACCAATCCAAAGTAGTTAGGCACCATTATACAGGTTGAGTATCCTATGCCCGGAAACCCAAAATCCAAAATGCTCCAAAATCTGAAAATTTTGAAAAGTGGAACCCAGTCTTCTTCCTGTAGGGAATATGAAGAAATTAGAGAAGCTTGTTTGGGACCATGGATGCACATGCTGCTTGCAAAGTCTCTTACTCGGCCTGGCACTCCCCCCCCCTTCAGCTTCCTTTGCAAGCAGTGCCTCCGCGGTTCTCATCAAGCCTTTGTAATTCTCTCATGTTCTCTATAAGAAGACAGAAAGAGGAGAACAACCAATGAAAGAGCAGATCCTGCATTGAACAAACAGTATATAATCTCATTATATATATGCAAATATTCCAAAATCTGAAGAAAAAAAAAAGAAATCTGAAACACTGCTGGTCCCAAGCATTTCAGATAAGGGATACTCAACCTTTACTAAATTTTTTAAAAATAACTTTGCTTGCATATTTTTCATCTTTTTTTTTTCTTTGAGACACTGTGGGGTAGTGGTGGACTAGTATTCCACAAGACGAGAGTTCAAATTCCTGCTCAGCTCTGAAAGCCTACTGTGTGACCTTGAGTAAGTCACACTTTCTCAGCCTCAGAGGATGGCAATGGCATGAGGCAACAGCACAGGGTACTGCACAAAAACAATTAATTAATTACAATAAACAAGTTATTCGTAACTCGTATTTGGCAAACTGATAATACCTAAAGTCAGCCATGTTATTTTGGCATTTGGCATTTTGGTTATTTTGGCACTTTCGTTTTCACTGATTTGAATATCCAACCCCTGCTCACCCCAGCCTCAGGGTCTTATTTTCCAGAGGAACCTCCCTTCTCAGTGGCTCTAATCAGGCCATACAGCCCATTAAAAACCCACCTCTGGTCCTCCTCCTCCACCGCCAGTTACTGCATGGACAGCTACGGATGGCTCACAGTCTGATTTCTTAGCACCACAAACCCTCTCCTTTACTCCCCACCCACCCAAAGAGGGAGATGGGTGTGACAGAAGAAGTATACGGCCACCAGGCTCACCCACCTCCATTCCCTCTCATTTCCCTGACCTGATTTGGACCCTGGGTGCCTGCTATCCCCACCATGCCTCATCTCCCTTCCCACAGATGTACACACACACATTTTGACATTTGTGATTTTTGCGCTTTTGCAGGGGTCCTGTGACCCTAAACCCTAGTGAATGTGGAGGGGCAACTGTACAATAATAACAAAACAAATCCAGGTGTCCCCCACTTATTTGACAGGTTAGGGACCAGAGCACTGTCAAAACTGGAAATGGTTAAAATGTGGAGCCCGGTCTTTAAGACAGCTAGAGTGGTGGTGAGTCTGCTATGAACACAAGAAACTGGTGTGTGCAGTGAGAATGCACGAGATAGGAGAAGAGGAGGAGCAAGGAATGGGGGAGGATGTGGGAAAAAAACTTTCAAATGAAGTATGCCTGCAACAATCCAACCCCCACACCTCTTTTCTGTTAGGACATTTCTGATCCAATGGGGCTTGAAGAGAGGGTGGGATGGGCAGAGTGGAGGAGGGAAGCAATTCTGGTTATTGTTGAAACAGCAGATCGTTGAAAAGCAGACTATTGACAAACAGGAGATGCCTTATAGAAGGACTGGCCCTCCTTGCATGAAACCTAAAGAGCTGCTGCCATAAACCTGTAGACAGTTCTGAGCTGAAGGAATGAATGGTCTGACTCAGTATAAGGCAGTTTCTTGACTGAAGTCACCATACAAAATTGCAATGATCCATCCACTTCAACTGAACATACTTCTACCATTATGGATGCTCGTTTTTCTTTCACTTCAAAGCTTCCCTTCCTTTCACCAATACATTCCTTCATCCCCTTGGCATTTCCATTAATCTCTCTTTTTTATTAAGTAAACACTGACTGAATGATTACACTGGGGGAAAAGATGCAAAAGCAAAGGCCAGCAGCTTTAGATGGCGGTGGCACTTTCTTTCATCCTTCTGTATAAATTTTGTTGCACAAGGGCAGAAAATCATTGATGCCTCATCATTTATTTAGTACGATGTGGGTGTTTCTTTTAGCTTAAGGGATATCCCAACAGAAAAGCCACTGTAAGGACTTATCCTGTAATACATCAAAGGAGGGAGCCTGGGTATTGGATCAGTATCACAAAGAGTATCATTAGAGTTCTGAAAAGTAACTGTTCTAGAGCCAAACTAGATGATAACCACTGGAATCTTATATGACATTACTTAACTTTATGTATACATTACATTATTTAACTTTATGTATACAATGGGATCTCCTTACCTGCAACCTCTGGATCCGTGATTTTCAGTGATCTTGGAGCATTCTATATCTAAAATGGCAGCGACGTGCATGCAGATGCGCTGAAGCATCCATGCGCACATCCCTGCCATTGAATATAATAGGACACAAGCATTAGTGATTTCTGGTATTTGCGGGGGTTGCTGGAATGGAACCCTCACATATATGGAGGACCCACTATACTTTAATACAGAGCAGAAGTGGTGAGAAATCCATTTATTGAATTGTGAAGATTCATAACAGCACGCTGGCAAGAGTGCCTGATGCACATTGGGGCCAATGTACATCACATTATGCTCTGGTCCCACTGCACATCAGTCACTTTGCTGGCTCTGATACATAGGAATGTAACAGCAGTACTCTACTGAACATAGACATTAAGAAACTGACCAATTTTAATTCCTGCAGTCTTAAGTCCACTTGTGAAGATGGGCCAACTTTTTTTTATTTCTTCACTATTTACAGCATATAAAAGTATGTTTTCAGGCCATGAAACAACAGAAGATGAAACACACGATAACCATAAGAAGAACTATATGAGATCAGACCAAGACCAATCCAACATTCTGTTCTTACAGCAGCCAACCAGTTGCCTTAATGAGAAGCCTAAATGCAGGGCACATGTACAATACCTCCACCAATAGCAATACAGAATCATACAGCTCCTGATATTGGAAGTAATGGACAGCCATCACCATGAGTAACTACTAGCAGTGTTATCTTAACAAAAATTTGTCTCACTGCCCTTGAAAGCTGTCCAAAGTTAGCAGCAATCACTCCATCTTACGGTAGCGAATTCCCTAGCTTAACAATCCGACATGCAAAGAGGTCGTTCTTTTATTTCTCCAGACTGTCCCAATGCTCTACTTCAATGGATGCCCATGCATTCTAACATTATGAGAGGAGAAGGATGGCTCCTTGTCCACTTTCTCCACAACATCCATAAATTTATATGTAACTATTATATATAGAACGTGACCTAAACGCCCCAAAGCCTTTGCTCTCATAACCTTTTCTAGTTATACAGTATCTTTGTTGAGGCACAAAGGCCAGTATTCCAAGTGTAACCAGTTTTGTATAAAAGCATTGTAATGTCAGCAGTTACAGATCTAACTAACTGTTCCATGTTAATGATTGCTACTTACCCATGATTTTGACACTGTTAGCACGATTGTAACTCCCCCTCACCTCCTTTACCAGACATCATCTACATGTGGACAAGGACATCTATTTGCCAGCCAATGGAGCATGGATGAATGACATTTCCATCAGGTTTGGGAGTGGGAGTTGGGCCAAGAGACATTGCTGATGTAGAATACTGGCTGCGATTTTTATTTTATTTTTTTTGGTCTTTTTTTGTCTTTTTCACAGCAGCAGTACACTGGACTGTCATTTTCATTGGGTTGTCCCTCTCACCCAGAATACCTCATCTCTTATCTGCTACTGTGAGCTCAGATCCCACCAATGTATATGTAAATTCAGAGGCTTTTGCTGTATCTGTCTAATTTGCTAACACTGAACCACAGACTCTTCCAGACAAGACAAATGTGTTAGGAGATAGAGATATTTATTACTTACTGTGTATGATTCTTTTTAGAGATCTGAATGACACTTTGTCAGTCACACAGCTTCAACCTACTTCCTCTCCTTTTCTGTGGTACAGTTAGCCCTCCACATTTACTAGAGTTAGGGGGGCAGGACACCTGCAAAACTGGAAAAATCACAAGTATCAAAATGTGTGTATGTGTGTGTGTGAAGGCAGCCCAGGCATAAAGGGGAGAGAAAGCAGCCAGGGTCCAAACCAAGGCAGGGAAAGGAGAGAGAAGAGTGTTACCCTGTATTCTGGGGGTCCCGGGAGGGACACCTAAATAACCTTGCAATTACACAAATTGGGGAAATTAGTCGAGAGCACTGGTTGGCAGAACGAGAGGTAGGGCAACGCAGCGGAATCTTGTAACCCAGTGTTTACAGGGTCAGGCCAAGTCAAGAAGCAGACCGGTTTGAAAATAATGAATGATCTTTATTAAAGACAGGCACACAATGTAAGCAACACACGCACACAGATAACTAAGGAAAATAAAGGTGTGAGTAAGATAGCGGGGTTTTCAGAGGGATAGTTGATTCGGGTGATACGAAACCTGTTCCTGAAGCCCGGAAGAAGATGGAGAGCGAGGCTGGGGTTCGATGTATCTCAGCACGTGGAGCTGAGGGGAAGCTCGCCAAGTGATGCGGCAGCAAGGCGGTCTGGAACTTGGGAGTGATCCAAGGAAGCACTCAAAGTCAGGGGTTTTTATAAGGAGAATTGTGACCACAGGCTAGGTCGGACTTTGGGAAAACAATAGATTTGGGGCTGGAGACAAAGCCTCCGAAAGGTCAGCATTTGAATGATTGCGTTACAGCCAAATTGTCAATAGGATAGCCGGTATGCAAACGCGGAGTACTTGAGCGTTGTATAGTCCGATCATCAAGCTGCCAGCGCTAGGCAGAGGATCTTTTGAAAGTTGCGTGCATACCTAATGGAGGTACTTGCCTTGAGGTCTCCCAAAGCGGTGAGTCGGCTGTTTCTGGCCTGTCTGTATTGTTTTGGAATATTACGGCGATTATCGGCCGAGCCTGTACGCGTGCTTGTCTGGGGGCCTCGCAAACACGCGGAAGGGATATGTGAAGCCGAATTATCGATATCAAAAGATATCTTTTTATATCCCCCAAAGCTCGGGCTAGCCAGGGCAGTAACAAGAGGTTGGCACGGTGACCCTATACTTTCTCTCTCTTACCCATCTCCTTCCTTGAGTGCTGAAGCAGCATCAGGGGAGGGTTTCTGGCGTTGAGAAATCAGGCTGTGAGCCATCCTTAGTTGGCCAGGCAGTGGCTGGTGGAGAAGGAGAAGGACCAGGGGCAGGTTTTTAAATAGCTGCACAGTCTGATCAGAGCTGCCAAAAGGCAAGGATTCCCCTGAAAAGAAGCACCGGGGGCAGGGGTTGGAGAAACCCTCAAGTAATCAAATCCAAGAAAGCCAACGCAATTCTCGGCTGCATCAATAGGAGTATGGTGTCTAAATCGAGGGAGGTACTGGTACCACTCTACTCTGCTTTGGTTAGACCTCATCTTGAATACTGTGTCCAGTTCTGGGCACCCCAATTCAAGAAGGACATGGTCAGGCTGGAGCAGGTCCAGAGGAGAGCAACCAAAATGGTGAGAGGCCTGGAAGACATGCCCTATAAGGATAGACTTAGAGAGCTGGGTATGTTTAGTCTGCAGAAGAGAAGGTTAAGAGGGGACATGATAGCCATATTTAAATATTTGAAGGGATGCCATGTAGAGGAAGGAGAGGGCTTGTTTTCTGCTGCTCCAGAGACCAGGACAAGGAGCAATGGATTCAAGCTGCAGGAAAGGAGATTCCACCTGAACCTCAGGAAGAACTTCCTGACGGTCAGGGCTGTCCGGCAGTGGAATACGCTGCCTCGGAGTGTGGTGGAGTCTCCTTCTTTGGAGGTTTTTAAGCAGAGGCTGGATGGTCATCTGTCGGGAGTGTTTTGAGGGTGTTCCTGCATGGCAGGGGGTTGGACTGGATGGCCTGTGTGGTCTCTTCCAACTCTACATTTCTATGATTCTATGATTCTATTCTAAGAAAGTCAAACCAGAAAATGTGGAGGGCCAACTGTATTCTGATGTATTTTGTACCTAGCCAAAAGGTGAGGATTTTTTTTAAAAGCTTACATGTTCAGATATCCCATGAATTGTGACAACAGTAGAATATGTATCCAATCTCTCACTGTGTTTATGTGCCTTCAAGTCACCTGTCAACTTATGGGGACCCTCTGTGTTTCATAGGGCTTTCTTAGGCCAGGTATACTCAGAAGTAGTTTTCCCAGTTCCTTTCTCTGAAATGTAGCCTACAGCACCTGGTATTTGTTGTTGGTCTCCCATCCAAGTATTAACCAGGGCTGACTTTGGTCGGCTTCCAAAATCAGATTGGATCACATGTCTTTAGGATATTTAGGCCCAATCTCTCATTTCTGTCCTTATTTTCAGAATGTTTCTACACTTTTTCCCTATTCCTTTTTCTTCCCCCTAACCCATGCATCTTTTTCTCTCTCTTTTTTTTTTTACTTTCATAAAACTTTCTCTAAAGCCTTGGCGATATAGCAGTTATGTGCCTTTACTTGGAAAGACTGTCTCCACCAGCAACACATACCAGCCACGTTCAGCTGGCATTGAAGCTGCAATATAAGGAAAAGAGAGCATGTACAGGGGCCCACTGCTTTTGTACTAAGGACTAGATATTGCTCTCTTCCAGAATTTTCTAAAGAAGCGCACCTTCTTGCCATACAGCTCCTCGGTTTTGCCGTTTGTCATTGCCCTCATGTCTACTTGTTTCATTCTTTTGGGGCCTGTCTGTAGAAATTCCTTAGACTTGCACTAGGGATCTTGCAGGGCTTTTTAAAGAATGGGGCATGTTTGGTCAAGCTGTTCCTCAGTGGCGGAGCCTGGAGAGTGTGGAGGGGGCATGGCTACGGTGTGTGGGAGCATGGCTACCATGGATGGGGCGGGGCTACAACAGACGGGGTGGCGTTACGGCATATGGGGGAGGACAAGCAAAGGGCTGGGATGCCCCCAAGAAATTGCCACAGGGGGCGAACTGCCCCCATTGCCCCCTCGTCCGTATGCAACTGCTGTTCCTACAGTGCAAAGGGCAAATGTTCTCTGATTTTTTAAAAAAATACTTAGAGTTACGTAAATGTAAAAATGTCATACAACCAGATATCAAGCAACATTTGCTTGACCATTAAAGATGGAGGAGCCCTCTCCAGTTGTCATTCTGGCAACCCTATGCCTCAGTGTAGGTGCCAAAATTCTGGTAACAGCCTTACAATACCCATTGCACCAGTCTGGAAATTCTTCTGGAGCTCTTCACTGTTCCTTTTTCAGTTCTAACAAACTCAAATAATTTTTACCAGTCCCTTCAATTGTTGAGAAGTGTCCTCTTCTCAAGTCAAATGTGATTGTGATGGCCTTCATTGGCAATTTTCCACTTACATATAAATTATTTTGAGAGCACCGAGGTCACTGCCTCTAACTGCCTCAGCTACACTTTCATCTCACACTGGGATCTGAGAACCACTGAGGTTCAAACTGAGGGTCATCTCTAGTAATTTCTGTAGCCAAGGTCTCCTAGGGTAGACTTGTTTAGGGTTTTCTAGTAATTTTACCTCCTTGTTATGTATTTATCCAGGATATGTGAGGATCACTGAAGTCACCCATGGCAGTGGCACTTTTTCTTTGGATGCCTTCCTGAACGTTTTAGTTAGGAGAGCTTCCTAATTATTAATTTTCATTTAGTACTGAGAGGGCAATAGTATGTCCCTAAATATTAACAATCATCCAATCAAATGGCAGGGGGACTTCCAGTTAGTGTCTTAACCTGGGGTATTTTTTAACACCACTGAGAATTTCAGGGTGTGTACAGTATGAAAATACTCCATGTCCACAAGAATGTTTGGGGATGCAGAACCAAGAGTACTTCCTAATGCCCAAGCAAAGAAGAACAGAAAACCTTGTGCACGTGAAGTGGAACATTTGTTCAAATAGCTGGCACTCCTCTTTGTTCACTACAGAAAAGAAAGACACAGAGAGATCCAGCAATACAACTGAAGGAACACAGCTGTAGCTTCACTGCACCTAATTCATAGCACCAACACAGAAATGCAAGTTACTGAACAAATTCTGTGTAATAGGCAGCAGTTTATAAAAGACTTTGACAGAGAAACATTATTCACTCATAATCCACTCCATTCACTACCTTAAATTTTTAAACACATTATCGTAGCCATCATAATATCATAAATATTCTATTAAACTTTTGAAATGATAATTAATGGTCTTTCCAATCCTAACTTACGGCCTATGCTCTTGTTGACTGTGGAAGGATGTTCACTGCTGACTGGAGACTGTTAATTTTTTTTATCTCAAATACTGTTAACTTAAAGGTGGACCAACAAAAGGTTTTTAGGTGCCAGCATAAAACAGCACATCATCTCTTTTTCACATTCATTTTACCAGTTATCTGTTGAAATTATAGAGCAGGAGGGCTGTGAAATTCAGGTATAAGGAGCAGTGCAACTCTAGAGTGTAGCTTTTAAGTTTTGCACTGATGTGATTTTGAATCATGGAGCCAAAAGGTGATTCAGAAGAAACCCTGCTGTGAGAATTCTGAAACAACCGTCTTGGAAGTAAGAATCATAGAATCACAGAGATGGAAGGGACCTCAGAGGCCTTATACTCTTAACTCTCTGCCATGCAGGAATACACAACTAAAACACTTCCAAGAGATGGCCATCCAACCACTGTTTAAAGAATTCCAAAGAAAGTTAGCTTACCACCCAAGGCAGTCTTTTCCAGTGTCAAATAGCTCTTACTATCAGGAAGTTCTACCTAATGCTTAAGTGGAATCTCTTGTCTTGTAATTTCAATCCATTGGCTTGTGTTCTGGTCTCTGGAGTAGCAGAAATCAAGCTTGCTCCATCTTCTACATGACATTTCTTCAAATATTTAAAGATGGCTATCATATCGTATGATGTATGTAATACAGTTTGGATGCAGATCAACTCACACACATTTCCACCCTGCCCTTCCTCATAGTCTGCAGAGATGCTTGCAGTCTTTCCAGATTTTGATACAAGTGGGCCTGAACTGCACCTCAAACTATTATGAAGATTACAACAGACTTGCTCTTCAGATTCTCCACTTCTCCAGATTTCATGATGCATTTCTTTGCTCAAAAACATGTAGCAAAATGCATTTGAAAATACATTATTTAGAATAAATTGTGTACTTTAACATAAAATGTGTTTCAAAATGATTAGTTTTTGAGAAAATACATTAAAATGTGTATTTAAATACATATTTTAATTTGGAAGACATAGAACTATTTTATATCAGGCTTAAACCAGATTGCCTGTCAAATTGGTCTGTAACGGAAATATAAAACCTGCAACAAAGGTAAATTCATTTTCTTGTCTGTTTTGTATTCTACACCAGAAATAAGCACATATAGCACAGGCCTCAGGGAAAACAAGCTGTAAATGTGCTTTTTCACACTTTGGATGAAAACACAAAAATTTTATTGTGGCACAAAGTTTCATTGGTAATAGTAGTCCTGAAAACCATTGTTCTCTCCTGTCCTGTCCTTTCTTTCTGAAGGACTGTCAGGATGCCTCACACAAAATACTTTAGGGTGGGAGATGAGGGATCATGATTAGGTTTTCATTTAGGATAAGGTTTGTTTGCTTTGGGGATTTTTTTAATTGTGTTTAATTTAAATGCTCTTCAACTGTTTTAAAGGCATTTTATTGGCTGTACCTTGGCCTGAGATCTTAGATCAAGGATAGAAATATTTCAATAAATAAATACATTTGAGAAAATTGAAAGCCCAGTCTCTTCTCTCTTAAGAATTACTGAAAGTCATAAAAGCTCATGGGACTTGTTGTCCTAAAAGGTGGGGGATGTTGGGGTCCATCCACAATGCCAGCATCTCCTTAGAATTTGGAGGAATTATAGCTCAAAGGAGGCCTGTGACAGCAGGGTAATGGCAGGATCTTTTCACCTTTGCATACTAGTGCTAACTATAGAGAGGACTCCAGTTACAGTTAAACACAGTATTTTATTTGAATTATCAAACATATGAGAAATCAGACACTCTTAAGAACCACACAAGCCTATCAGAAAATGAGGCAAGAAAGGCTGGATAGAGAGAGATTGGAGTGGAAAGGGTGATAGTTACCAGTCTTGATGAAGGAGGTCACAGCAGAGGGGCTCAGAGAGTGTTTGAGGAAAGCATGGAGGAACGGCAGTCTGGGGCACACTGCATACTACAATTGGCTGGGATTGAAGCTAGGGTTTTTGTACCCTGTTTCATACCCTGAAGAGGATGCGTTGGCAAAGTCATAATGGCTTTCCCATGGGACTGACAATGGGGTCCAGAATGGGCTGATTGCTTTAATTCTGGAGTGACAAAAAATTGATGGGATTCCTGACAATCTCTTACTGTTGTCAGGTGAGGTGTATATGGAAGATCTCTGTATGGTAAGACTGAGAGATGGTCTGTGATTGCTTTGTCTGGGTAGTTCATCTTCCAGTGTGTTCGAAAATGCAAAGAGTATGAAGTGGTGAAGGGATTAGCACAAACCCATCAGCATTGACATTTTCCACATAATCCTATCTGAGCTTATGACCCTGAACATGTCTTAGATCAGCGTGACCCCAAACATGTCTTTGGTCAGCATGACCATGTTCTCCAGTCATTAAAAAGTCCAGTTAATGAAAATTACATATCTTGTAGAAGGGGTGGTAGGATATGGTAACAGACTTATGCCTTCATAAGTGGACTTACATCTCTGGGAATTAGAATTAGGCAGTTCTGTAAAATCTCTATCCAGTAAGGGGCTGCTGTTACATTACTACATAGGGAATCCAACAAAGTGATTGATGAGCATTGGGACCAATGTACAATGGGACCAACGTGCAACAAGTCACTGGCTAGGAAGTACCAAAGCAAACTGGGAAACTCTTGCCAATATCCCATTATGCATTTTTGCAATTCACTAATAGGGTTTCTCAGTGTTTCTGCTACATAGCTAGGTACATGTAAAGTTCTGTAACATATGCCATGGCAGAGGATTCTGGTTATTATTCTTAAGGGTGCCATAAAACTCTTCTCTTCTTTTCTACAGTAGGGTATTGCAGACCAGCACAAAAACACTTAGATTCTGAACCTCGCTCAAATACACAACTGAATGTTCTGTTTATTAACTTAATCCTAGCTCACAGCCTGTGACTGCTGGTAGCTTCTATGTCAACAGGATGATACATCCGCTCTGAGTTATAGTCTAAATTTTAAAGAAGCTATTCAGGGTGTTAAATGCTATCCCTGAAAATATGTTCAGCACTTTGATAGCACCTATCAAATTCAGAATAAAACACTGGATGAATTCAAACTACAGGAAAAGAGATTCCTCCTAAAACATTAGGAAGAACTTCCTTATGGTAAGAGCAGTTCGACAGTGGAATACATCACCTCCAAGTGTGGTAGAGTCTCCTTCTTTGGGGATTTTAACAGAGACCAGATGGCCATCTGTCAGGAGTGCTTTGACTGTGCATTCTTGTATAGAAGAGGGTTGAACTCTGTGGCCTCTTCCACTCTGTGATTCTATTCACTGCCTTACTGACACAGAAGCCACCAGCCACCACTGCTTGGGAAAGATCCTTCCCAGTCTGCACTTCTCCTGGTCGCTCTGATGGGCAAAGTACTAAGTTCTCATTCCTAAATGATAAAGCTTATGTTCAGGTGTCCCTCATCCTCTTTTCCATCTTTTGATTGGCTGGTTCTGCCCCTGCCTGCCCCATCTACAAACTACCTCATTTTCTAGATGACATCATAAAAATTATGAAGCTGGAGCATGTCTCTCTTTCCATCTTCATTTGCCTGGGGAATTTTTGCTGCTCCTTTCCAAGACCTGCTGTTTGCACGCCATCTGAAGACACTCTGCTTGTGAGTTGCTGAAACTATGTTAGAGAATGTGCCATTCCAGGTTAGAGAGCATGCGTACCTTTTTTTTCTTTCATTTTCCTGATTTCTCCGTTTCCTTCAAGAGTTCTAGCTCAACCTTCACTATTTAAAACCTAATGCTGACTGAATTCTTTGCCAGCTTACTACGTTAGTGTCACTTATTATTTGGCTGCTCTTGCTAATTACTTAAAAAGAAGTTTTAAAAAGCCACCTAAACCTTCTATCCTTTCCCAATATGTAAATAATGCAGGTCTGAATTCCAACATATTCAGATTAAGGTAAAGTAGTATCGATATTGGCAGTAGTTGGTTATTTCTGAAGGTGGTGACTCAGCCTGTTCTCAGTTTCAGGTACAAATGTTTCCCTATCAGCCGTTAATAATAACAACAAACCAATCTAAGCCCAGCAGTTGTTTGTTGTGGCTGTTGCTGTTGTTGTCATTTGGTGTCAGGTTGTATTCAACTTAAGGTGACCCTAGGAAAAAGTGATCTCCAAGACACCTTGTCATCAACAGCCCTGCTAAGGTACTCCACACTCAGGATTCTGACTTCCTTGATCGAGTCTATCCACCTGTAATGCGGTCTTCCTTTTTTCCTATTGCCTCCCACTTTGCCAACCATTATTCTCTACTCTAATGAGTCATGTTGTCTCATGATATGGCCAGCCACAGTGTGGTCATTTTGGTTTCTAGGGAGAGTTCAAGCTTGATTTGCTCTAGAAACCACTTATTTGTTTTTTGGTTTTTTTTTAGCAGCCCATGGTATTTGTAAAATCCCCCTCAAACACCACATTTCAAATAAGTTAATTCTCTCTCTGTCAGCTCTTTAGCAATAGTATATACAAATCCAGAGGATAAAGTACAGTCAGACCAGGCATCAGCACTTGGCATCCTTGAGCAGCTGCCAGGCCACTAACTCCATGACATGCTCTATTTTGATGCTTTCTCTAAACCTCCCTTAGAAAAGGTGAGACCACCGTTCTCAGTACTGTCAGGTAGCTGCATTTATGCATTTTTAAAATTTCCCACAATGCCCCTGACCAAGCACTATTCTGGGGGATTACAGGGAATTAAAAACACAGATAGATCTGACCAGAAAGTCTTACTTGGAACAGTGCTCTGACTGCCAGGTAAGAGCTCCTGACAGAAGATAAGGCCCACAAGAACACATTTTGCCTGAGTCCCCCTTAAACTTGATCTTGAGTACAGTGACGGATAAATTATATTAATAAACTATGAGTAAAGATAAGAAATCAAGCACTTCCTGACTGCTACAGTACTTAACAGAAACAGTCACAGTACAGAGATATTATACAATGAATATTTGGAGCAGTAATGAGTTCTAACAGAAAATTTTGTATAAGAAATGGAAACAACATAGAAAAACCAAAGATAGGTTCTGTTGTTGTTGTCATTGTTGTGTGCCTTCAGACTTATGGTGACTCTTGGGAAAACCTATTACAGGTTTTCTTGGCAAGATTGGTCCAGAAGGAGATTTACTATTGTCTTCCTCAGAGGCTGAGAGAGGCTGATTTGCCCAAGTCACCTAGTGGGTTTTCATGCCTGAGTACGGATTTGAACCCTTGTCCTTCTGGAGTTCTAGTCCAACATTCAACCCACTACACACTTTGCTGGCTCTCAACAGAAGGTTCTTACTCTGCAAAAAAAGAATAGTTCGACATCTATAAGCAAACTTCTTATCCAAAAGTAATAATATTAGTATGTGCAATGAAACAACCAAGTCAGGTGATCAATGCATAAATAAAGAAAAAACTTGTTAAAACTATAAAGTTTCTTATAACGTTCACGAGGACTATGGTTAGAGACAAAATATTACAGCGAAGCTACGATGGACTACTGAAGATTGAAGACAAAGATGTCAGAATTTTCAAAGACATACCTTATCAAATCCTAAAGAAAAGACAAGAATATAAACTGTTGGCCAACCTTCTGCAAAAGCATCAGATTAATTATCGATGGGAAAAGGTTGAAGGCTTGTCCTTTACTTATAAACAGCAGAGATATAGGATTAACTCAGTACACAAAGCAAAAGAAATAATGGATAGATTGAAGAAAGACTTACAAAAGGACACCTCTGAAGGAGAGAAAGATCATGAACAGCTACCTCCAGAGGAGGAAAGAGAACAACTACAAGAAGAAGAAGACGACAGAGAACAAGAGGAAGTAACAGAAGTAGTGCAAGGAACTGTGGAACAAGAAGAAGGGGAGGTAGACGGAGACATACTGAAGGAATAAGCTAAACTTCAGTAATAAAATATTAATATAACCTACAAAATGGATTTGAAGATTTATTCTTGGAACATTAAGGGGTTTAACTCTGAATACAAAAGAAGACAAATTTTTCACCATCTAGAGAAACAGAATATAGATATAATATGTCTGCAAGAAGCTTGAATTAGAACTCAAGATTTGAGATATGTCAGGAATTTGAAACTAGGTAGCTGTTTTGCAGCTACGATTGATAAAAAGAAGAGGGGAGTTTTGATATATGTAAACTCAAAATTTGGTGCAAAGCAAATCCTTCAGGATAGCAATGGTCGTTATATAGGAGTTGAAGTTACTTTGAAATAGGATAAAATATTAATAGTTGGAATATATGCACCAAACGGAGCTAAAGGTGAATTCTTCCCTACAATACAGGAAGAGGTATTGAGATATCTTAATGAAACAGGAAATTCTAACATTATTGTTTTGGGGGTTTTTAATGGAGTAATCAGTCCCCAAGTTGACAAGACAATGCAAAAGTTAACTCCCCGAAACAACGGCAAACTTCCTAAGAGCTTCTTTAATATGATGGACAATTTAAAATTATGACACCTGGAGATACAAGAACAGGCAACTGGATGGACATACATATTATTCGGATAGACATAGGTCAATGTCAAGAATAGATATGATGTTAGTATCCAAACAACTCTTGATGAAAACTACAGATATGGACATTCTTCCCAATTTATGCTTTGATCATAATCCGTTACAATTAAAGATAAGGATTAAAGACAGAGAAAGAACATGGAGACTGAATGATGAGATTTAGAATAAGGAGAAGTACATAGCGAAAGCAAAAACAGAGATAATTAACTATTTTAATGAGAACTTGACATCGGAGCTGTCGATGAAAACCATTTGGGACGCAAGTAAAGCAGTGATGCGTGGTAACTTTATCAGATGGACTGCAGAGATTAAAAAAGAAAAGAGAAACATTGAGCAGCGAATTTTGGAAAAGATGAAAGAAACTGAACAACAGATGAGACAAAATCCGTCGGATAAACAGATTAGATTACAGATGAAGGTAAAGCAAGCTGAATTAAATCAACTTAATTTGGAAGAAATAGAGCAACAGATAAAGAGAACCAAACATAATTTCTTCGAACAAGCTAATAAACCTTCAGAACTTTTGGCAGATTTGCTGCGTAAAAGAAGGTCCAGAAATATCATAACCAAGATTAGAACAGGACAAGAAAGAATTACAAAACAAGACGGAATAAAACAAGCTTTTTATAATTGCTACGTGAAGCTGATGAGTAAGATCTCAAAGGGGAAAAAAATACAAGAAGTGGAAGAATAGCTGGAGAAAATGAATAAAATAAGATTTAATGAAGACCAAAGATCAATCTTGAACAAATCTATTACTATGATGGAAGTAGTTGAGGCTATTAGGAATTTGAAGAACGATAAAGCTCCAGGACCTGACGGCTTCACTGCAAGATATTATAAAATTATGGAAACATGAGATTTGAATACCGTTGCAAAGCACTATAAATGAAATAATAAAGGAAGGAATACCAGATACTTGGAAAGAAGCTAACGTTGTGCTGATCCCAAAAGAAGGAAGAGATTTGAGCGATGTAAAGAATTATAGACAAATATCACTTTTGAATATAGACTACAAGATCTTTGCTTCAATTCTAGCAGCGAGGCTCAAAAAAGTGCTGTTAGAGGTAATTGATGAGGAGCAGAATGGCTTTCTACCAAAAAGATCTTTGAGAAATAACATTAGAATGGTCTTAAATGTAATCGAATACTATGACAAGCATAATGAATGGAAAATGGCCATGATATTTGTAGATGCGGAGAAAGCTTTTGACATGATCAGCTGGCCATTCATGAAGACGGTGGTCAAACAGATGCAGGCAGGAGAAAAATTTGTTGCATGGATTGAAGCAATTTACAGCCAACAACAAGCTCGACTGGTCATAAACGGTGAAAGAACACAAATGATAGAACTGCACAGAGGTACGAGACATGGGTGTCCCCTGTCTCCTCTGCTGTTTATCATGACAATGGAAATATTTAACAATGCTATAAGAGAAGATAAAGAAATAAGAGGAGTCCAAATTAAGAAATATCATTACAAGTTAAAAGCTTTCGCTGACGATTTGGTCTTCTTACTGGATGACCCAGGGAAATGTATTGAAAAATTGATTATTACAGTTCAAGAATATGGAGAATTCTCTGGTTTTAAAGTTAATAAGGAAAAAACAGTCTTCTTAACCAAAAATATAACTGAAAGAGAAGAGATGGAATTAGTACAAAAAACAGGATTCAATAGAGGACAAAAGGTAAAATATCTAGGTATTTGGATAGCCAAAAGAAACAATGAGTTATTTCAAAATAATTATGAAAAAAAATGGAAAGAAATAACAAAAGACTCGAAAAGTTGGACCTCCATGCGTTTGTCAATGATGGGGAGGATAGTTGCAATAAAGATGAATGTTTTGCCAAAAATGAACTTTTTGTTCCAAAATCTTCCTATAATAACGAACATGAAACCTTTCATACAATGGAAGAGAGAACTAACTAAGTTTATATGGCAGGGGAAAAAACCTAGGATAAAATGGAATACTATGACAGACTTAAAAAGTAGAGGAGGAATGGGACTACCAGACTTTCAAATATACTATAAGGCCGCGGCTTTTACGTGGATAGAAGACTGGGTAGACCTACAAGACACGAGAATGTTGGCACTGGAGGGAGCAGACCTCAGAATGGGGTGGCATGCCTATATGTTTGATGATAAAGCAAAAATATATGAAGACTTCACACATCACTTTATCAGAAAATCGCTTCTGAAAATTTGGGAGGATTATAAAACTAAAAACATACGGCAGCTCCCCACCTGGATCTCACCGCAAGAGGCTTTTTTGGGCAGATGGACGGACACAGATAAATGGTTGCGATATGATGATATAATTGAGAGATCAACGTCCAACAACTTTAAGATTAAAACAAGAGAAAAACTAGAACAAGAGGGAATAACATTAAGTTGGTTCCCTTACAGACAGTTAGCAGAAAGGTTTCAGATGGATATAAAAACATATGGAATTGAACTCAAAGAGAAAACTGGAGTAATTAAATGGCTGTTCGAAAATCTGCCTCATTTACTTGCCCAAATGTATCAAGAAATACTACATCAGGAGAGGTAAGAAGAAACAGTAACGGCAACAATGATTTCATGGGCACAAAATATCAGACATTCAATACAATTAGAGTCTTGGGAGCAGAGCTGGGAAAAAACACAGAAATTTACAGTAGCACAGAATTTGAAAGAGAACTATTACAAGCTATTTCATAGATGGTACATGACACCAGATAAATTAAAAAAGATTTATAATACAGGTACTGGACAATGTTGGAAATCTCAGAATGAGGTCGGTACGATATATCACATGTGGTGGACATGTCCTAAAGCTAAGAAATATTGGACTGAAATACATAACAAAATATGTGCATTAATGAAAGTACAGTTTGCTAAGTTACCAGAATTGTATCTTTTAAATATGACTGATGTATTAGAAGGTACTGGTATAAAGAAGTACTGGAGAATATTACTGTACATGATAACAACAGCTCGTATTGAATATGCAAAGATGTGGAAAACTCAGCAAATACCCACATTAGAACAATGGTGGGGTACACTGATTGAAAACAAAAATGCTGATATGGTCTCTCAGAGATTAAAAGGGAAATCAGACAAAGAGATACAAAAAGAATGGCAAATTGTAATGGGTAATTGCTGGGTACCATCAGATGGAAATCTGTGATTCATGATTTAAGATAAATTATGAGGGGGCTACAGGATATATATCATGAAGCGGGAATATGGAGATGGAAATGCAAGAATCAACAAGTAATAATAGCACTAAAATGTAGTACAATATTTTAAGCATGTTAAGAAATATTGATAATGAAATCTAGATCAGTGTGGAAGATGAGAAATAGTTCAAATAAGTTGACAGTTATAATTGTTTGTTTTATATCTGAATTTGAATAAAATGATTAAAAAAAAACTATAAAGTTTCTTCCAAAATGCATCCTGGAATGACTTTTTCTTTTACCAGCATGCATTTTTCTTACAATTTCTATTTTAGTGGCTAAACATATAGAGCTATATTTTTATACGTGGTGGTGGTGGTGGTAACTGGTAAGGCAGAGAATTTCAAAACACATTTCTCATATGCGCTACCCTGAGTTTTCTCTCTGTTATCTGTTCATGCATGCTCAGTAAGGATTTCTGATGGCAGCTGCTGTTTATTTTACATGTTGTAGGCACACACAGCTACAGTAGAATCAGCTACAGCAGAATCACATTTTCCCCTATATAAGGTTTATGGCATTGCTTACTCCTGGACTTAGAGCTGAGCCTGGATGCCCAGGTTTCAGAGGTGTCCAGGAGTGCATTTGCACAGTTAAAATTAGCGTGCCACCTGTGCCTGTTCCCTGAGATGTCAGATCTGGCTGCAGTTACACATGCATGGATTATATCCTGTTTGGAATATTCTAATATACTCTGTGTGGGGCTGCCTTTGGAAACCGTTTGGAAACTTCAGTGGGTTCTATATGCTGCATTTGATTACAAGGAACATATAACTTCCCTGTTAAAACAGTTTCACTGAATGCCAATCCATTTCTGGGCAGAATCCAAAGTGCTCATTATAATCTTTAAAATCCTAGATGGCTTGGGTCCAGAGAATTTCAAGACATATTTCTCATAGGTACCTATACTACAAACCTTGAGTTTTCAGATCTACAGAAGAGGGCTTTCTTTTGGCTCCACAACCACAGTCACATTTGGTGAAGACAAGGGAGAGAACCTTTCCAGTGGCTCCTCCTAGGCTGTGGAACAACTTTCCATGGCGGGTGGGGAGTGTTTCCAGTTGGCTCCCTCTTTGTTTTCCTTCCACAGGTAGGCAAAGACCTTTCTCTTCAGGAAGGAGTTTGATTCTCAAATCATGTGGCAGGAGGATGTCTTGAAAATGACGTGCTATGCTATTATCTTTTAAATTATGTTTTAAATATATTTTGAACTGTTCTTAACATATATTTTTTAAACAGAATTTTAAAAAACCGACTTTTGTAAAGTAAGATTTTAGCTGAACTTTGTTTTAAATTTTTGCAAGTTGCTTTGCCTCCCCTGGTAGGTTATGAATTAAATACTATATAAAATAAAATAAAAATTATTGCAGGCACACTGCTGCTATCCAACACCAAAAGACTGTGTTTCTCCAGCCGTTCTTCTAATGCCAATGCTGTTAAAGAAGTGTCCATCTGTGCAGACAACAAGGAGCAAAAGTTGGTAGCTAGGAGTGCATCAAAAGACTGGAAAAAGGCAATTTCACTGTCAGAAGCTCTGTTAAATGAAGTACGCCATATTCCAGTGGATTTTCCAGTGCCCACAATATCACTAAACAGATCTTTTGGTGCTGGTTATTATTTGTCCACACCAGTTGTCAGCTCCCAATGGCATGGATCATAATCAGTGAAACCATTGCTTGCAACATCTTGTTCTTCATATTATGGCGGAAAGTAGAATACCAGTACAGTCAGGAATCAGAATACATGAAAAAAGCAAAACAACAACACAAACAACAACAAAAAATCCAAATGGAGGACATTTAAGATGGGGTGAGGTGGTTCTCAAAACAGTGTTTGTAGGCTTGGAGAAAATCCTGGGAATGAGAGTTTGAGAAACCTATGATAGCCCCCGTCTATTTCCAAAAATATCTATATGGAAATAGATATTGTCATTTTTAAAAAAGTCTGTGCTTCTCATTTCAGCTTCACCAAGGCAGCCAGAATTCTTTTCTGCATGCAAGTACTCTCGTCTTGTCTGAAAGATAACGTTCAGACACTTCATAAATAGTACGAAGAATAGTATTGTCATTGAACGAAACTCTGGTATCTGTTTGATGGAAGTTATCAATCCTGCCACTGAAAGATTTAACAAAACAAGGAGAAAAGAACGTATGTAACAGTGAAGGGTAAGGAGCCGGAACAGCAGCTTTTCAATCAAGGATGACATGTGGTACGCTTTATGAAGTAACATGTTCTATAGCAAGTTGATAAACAGCTTGTCACCAAAAATCATGTTTTAAAAATGCAGACAATCACCATGTACATAGGTGGATATACAGCAAGCTAACAGTTGTTTAACAGTTCCATATTCCCGGGCAAAGTCTCCTTTCACTACCAATATGGCTATAATCAGAGAGTATTCTGTTTGTCCATTCTTATGCAACTGACAGATGCCGTAAGTTTATAAATGGATGTTCATTTTCAGCCAGGTATTTTTTGTGATTTGGGGGCTTGGGGGGAATATGGGGAAAGAAAATGGCAAGCTGTCATGTTTGGGGCAGTTTAGGGCCACTTAGGGGCTAGAAACAATCCATTTTTTAAAAAGAGAGACTGAAGCATTGGAGGTTCCCTTGGAGGGATTGGGGCTACAAAAATGGGTTATGGGTCACATGTGGGTTGCAGTCCATGCTTTTCCACTCCTGATCTAGAGGAACTCAAGTTGTCTTACAGATGGACAGACTGTTAGAGGAGTTAGCATCTGCAGGTTAGACATCCAAGGGGAGTGTGATGCGTAGGAGCTGTCCTATCATTGTCCTGTCCCAGGCAGTTGCAGGTGTCTCACTGCAATGAGGGGAGTAGCAAGAGTTTCATCATCAGCCAATCCAAACAGCAAAGCAGCAATTCAAAGTAACAAGCCACAAGGGAGTCCAAAAGCAGTGTTTGTCGAATGAAGCCAAATCCAAGATCATGAAGGCATTATGAAGCAAGACAGGTTGCTGATTAGCCAGATAGGTCGGTTGTGAGCAACAACTGACCAGGGAGGTACTGGGATATTTACAGCTGGTTGTCTTCACACAGCCAGTGCTTGACTAATTAAGAACTGTCTGCGCTCCATAAAGGTAGATACCACTTCTTCAGCATCTTCCTGCCCCTGCTGGGAGGTAGAATTCCCATCTGTCTGCTGCGGTTTGGAGACTCCTCCTTCCTCACCGCTAGACACAGATGCTGCAATTTCTTAGTCTGTGTCTGACTCAGGTCCTTTCCACATGTTACCAGATCTGTCAATGATTTGCAGCACAATTGCACCACCTGGGGACAGGAAAATGATGGGACACAGATGACATTGTGCATAAGCATCATCTGGGTCCCATCCTTCTCCTGTCCCCAATGCGGGACAAGTACATCCTGAGGAAAGGGCCTCAGACTCACTCAGAAGATGAGGCATGACAAGTAAATCCACACTGGCTACCCTTCAGTCCAACAGACAAGCCTCTTCAAATAATCAAGCACAGGAATGAGAGAATGTAATCTGAACGGGTGCGACAAAGGGACTTGCACTGAAGCTCTGTCAAAAACACAAGGTGGCTCAAGAATATGCCCCTCACATTGATTCATACTACCACGTTATAGGAGCCCTAGTGGTGCAGTGGTTAAATGCCGGTACTGCAGCCACAAGGTTGTGAGTTCGATCCTGCCAGGTTCCAGGTTGGCTCAGCCTTCCATCCTTCTGTAGGTTGATAAAATGAGTACCCAGTTTCTTGGGGGCAATTAGCTAACACGTTGTAAACCACTTAGAGAGCGCTTAGCTGATAAGTGGTATAGAAATACCCATGCTATTGCTATTGCTATAGAGACTCAGTGACAGACCCTGCTCTGTGTATAGGTCTGTTGCCATTATATCAAGTCTACCCTGAAGTCAAATGGCTGAAGTTGTTATACAGTAACCCATCTAAGGGAAAAGAGGAAAAAGAGTGCCAGGAAGGCCATTACTGAAACTTTTATCATCCTTTACTTAATGTAACTTTACATATACTTAGCTACATAGCAGAGGTGCTAAGAAATGCTGGTAGTGAATTGTTAAACGGAAACAGAGTGTCATATAAAAATGCACCTCAGGCTGCCTTAGTGGGTATTGGGCAGTGTGGTCCACATACAGCCCAGCTATAGCCTCTTATAACACTATACAAAGCAGAGATAAACCTTTGAAACACAATACCAAACAGAGTGGCAGAAAAGGTAAAGAAAGGCTATGGGAAAATTAACAGCACAAATTTATGTGTGTCTACTCAAAATTAAGTTGCATCCAGATAAATATGAATAGAACTGCAGCCTAAGGCTGAAGGTATCATTGAGTCCCATCAAAGTGAATGGGACTTCTTCCTGAACCTGTAGAGTTCACCATCCTTTGAAGGAACGGTGATGTTCTAGGCTTCTTCAGCTAACCCCACACAAACAAGAGTTATTTATTTTTAAAAAATTATGTCTTGTCTGATGAACAACCGATGATGTAGACTCTAAAAAGGGGATTCTGCACACTGACAGGTTCCCGGAGAAGGGTGGGAATAGAGGAAACAGAACCCATATCGATTTGCATCATACGAGAGAGCATTTCCACAAATGTAAATTTCAGCCCGTTTAAAATGGAATCTCTGGTCTTATATATGGAGATAAAGACATTTGTTTTTTAAAAATATATTCTAAATCAGAGTGCATTTAAAAGCTTCCATTTCCCTGAAGGGGAGCCGACTGCACATAAGTGATACGAATAAGGTTTAAGTCATTGTTAGCAAACTGGCATTATGAAGTCAAGTAAATTAACAGCTTTAACAAGGACAGAATAGAAACCCATTTCATCTAATCCTGAAACTGGAGGCAACTATTGAGAAACGCTAACAGTCCCTGCAAGCTAAGCTCAGGCTGCTGTTTCCTTTTGTCTGTGGCGGAACAGAAACGCTAATGTATTCTGCCTCAGCTAAAAAAGGAACCAATGGCAGGACATCTATCTTCCTCCAAGAATGTTGCCAGGCAACTGGCAAACTTTCTGCTCAGAGCTGACATCTCAGAGCACAACAGTAAGATCCCCCCATCAGTCGCAACTAACTTGATTTTGATGGATTAAAATAAGATGAAAATCTACTGTGCTCCTCTCTTCGAAGTGCAGGGATCATTAAGATAACAAACGAAGACGCCATAAAACACAGATGCGATTCATTCTGAAGACAACTGGTAGGAAGAGGCAGTCATTAATGAGATTAATGGTCCAAAACAATCCCTTGTTCTGCCATGCACAAGAGCAGTGAAGGAAAATCTCAAGGAAGAAGAAAAGGTGGGGGGAGAAACACGACACCACTTCTTGATGCAAGAATGAGGCCAACCATGGAGTCAACCAATCATGTCTTGAAAATATTTTTAAAAAATCCAAAAAGTAAACTTTGATTTTGCCATTTTATATAAGGGATGACATTTTAAAACACCATTCTACATAACGGGACTTGAACATTCACAGATATTCATGGGGGATCCTGGAACCAAACCCTAGCAAATACCAAAGGCCCACTGTTCACTAAATGTGAGTCAGACAATATCACTAAAACAGCAGCATGACCAATTTTTAAAAATCAACTAACAAACATTTAGAATAGCTGGATTTGCAATGTCTGTCATATGGAGGATGGAGAAAGCTTGTCTCTGGAGCAGCAGAAAACTAGGATGCAGCGCAATGGCTTCAAGCTACAGGAAAATAGATTCCACCTAAACATTAGGAAGAACTGTTCGACAATGGAATACGCTGCCTCAAAGTGTGATGGAGTCTCATTCTCTGGAGGTTTTTAAACCGAGGCTGGATGGCCATTTGCTGGAGGTGTTTTGACTGTGTTAAACACAACCCTACAGTCTGTTAGCTATTCTTTACAGTGGTACTTCCTAGCTAGCTATTGGCTATACCAGTCTTAAAATGGTTGTCTCTGACTATAAAACAGTGTCTTTGGTATTTTCCAGAACCACCAACACAAGGGACAAAAGACTTACTGCATCCATTTCAATGGAACTTACAACCAGGTAGATGTGTACAGGATCTAACAATTTTTTAAAAGTAACTTTCTCCATCCTGAGACCACTTTACATATGAAAAGTCAGTACAGAAATCATTGGAATAAATAATATTAATAAACAGAGTTTCAAAATATTATGACTCCATTTTGTAACATCTATCCTGAATCCCTCTTGATGTTTCATCAAGGCCATTTAACCTTTTGCTGCTACTTACCCAATACCAAGGGTTGTCTGAGTAATGTGCTACGTTGACAGAAGGAGTCCTACCTGCCTAATCTAGCTAGAAAGTTGTATCACTGTCAACAGTTATGGAATGACGCTCATTAGGATGAACTGTACTGACTGTTCAAAACAATAATTATTTCATAATGTCAGTGGGTACTTCTGCTCTTTTAAGAATAAACAACAATGGATTCAAGCTGCAGGAAAGGAGATTCCACTTGAACCTCAGGAAGAACTTCCTGATGGTCAGAGCTGTCCAGCAGTGGAATATGGAGTCTCCTTCTTTGGAGGTTTTTAAGCGGAGGCTGGATAGCCATCTGTTGGGAATGCTTTGATGGGTGTTCCTGCATGGCAGGGGGTTGGACTGGATGGCCCCTGTGGTCTCTTCCAACTCTATGATTCTATGAACAAAATACAGTCATTCTGAGGCCAGGACCTTGCAAGAAGTTAGCAACAACGTGGCTTTCGTGGGATCTTTTCCACATCTTGTAGTACAGTCAGTGGTGTGCAGGATTAAACCGCAGACTCCTGTGTGGTTTTTTTCAGCTGACCTTGGGAACATCACTATCATTAAAATAGGGCTAATGTCAGCCTACCTAATATGGTTGTTTGGAGAGAGGACAAGAGGAAGGCTGTAAATCCCTTTCCATACTAGACTTGCTACGTAAGAGCTAAAACAATACATGAAACTATTGCAACACATGGTGAAGATCACTGATAATCTGGGGGAACTCTCTGGATTGAATACAGGATAAACAATACATTTACAAATAGCACTGACAGAACAGCTCCTGGCTTTGAAAATAATTAAGTAATTTTCTTGTGCACAAGACTTGAATCTCATGGGAAGGGACTGGGGAAGGGACTAAATGTGGATTTAGAGCAGAGACATTATGGGGAAGCAAAGGCTTATTTATTCACTCTCCCCTACTTTGCTCCAAATCCCCTCCAGCTCAAACTGGTTTCTTAAAAATTATAGCAACACAGCAATGTCAGGGTTTTGGCAGACCTGGCAAACCATATCTCCCTGCAGGAGTCTGCCTGGGTCCTGAGATCTTCAGGAGAGATCCTTTTCTCATTCCTACTGCCATCACAGGATGGTTGTGGGACATGAGATGGGGCCTTCTTGGTAGCTTCCCCTAGACTCTGGAACTCTTGTTCCATGAAGGCCAGAATGGGTCCTTCCTTGCTGTCCTTCTGTAAGCAGGTAAACACTTGTTATTCCAACAGACTTTTAAAACAATGCTTTTAAAGAACAGGTTGAAGGTGCTGTTTTGTTTTACACTGTATTGTTTTAAACTGAACTGTTTTAAGTGGCTCTTTATGTTTCTAATTGCACTTTAGCTTTTTAAGTGTACATTTAAATTGTTTTAATATTATGATAAGCTTGATTCCCATTTTGAAGGGCCACACGTAAAAGTTTTAAATTAGGAATGAGGAACCTGTGGTCTTTAAGATGTTCTTGGACAAAAAATCCCATCAAGATAATGTAGGTAGGCATCAATATAATCAGCACTGCCCAATACCTCTGAATAGTAGGTACAGTCCAATGATTTAAGTCCACTGTGATACAAAGAGTTTGGCCTAGTGGGTGGGGAAATCCTAAGGAAGGGGCTGTACTTAGTAGTTAAGTTCAGAAAGAGAGATAGATTGTGGGAGATAGAGCTGTGCCAAGTTACAGTTGCCAGGGTGAAGGTATGGGACCTTCTTATCTTTAATAAGGTAGAGGTATCTTCAGTTATTTATTTAGGAAGGAACAAAAGGGTGAATTCTTTATAGTGTAGTTTTTATATTGTGTTTGCTTCAGTGTTGTTGTGTAGGTTTAAGGTTGCACAGCAATGTTGCAACATTACTAAGCAGAAGAGTCCTGTACTGGCACCTCACATGGAACTTCTGGAACAGAATATATATGTAAAATTTAATATATAATTTGTTAAAGTGTTGCTAAAAATATATGGGGTTGTGTTCACAATATTCAATTATAGTTGGCCCCATAGAACCTGGGAAGTAGTACACTAGCAATACTGTTATGACAGAATGGAACAGAGCAGTGCTTTCCCATTGCCCTTTTCCAGGGTTAGCCTCAGACATTGTGTTGCCTGAAATAGAACAGCAAATTAACTTTCACCCATCCATAGAACTCAAGGTAGATAACATCTAAGGCAAACCAGGCTATTTTGGCCAATGAAGAGGTAAAAATAAATTTCACAAGCCCCTCTCCCCTTGCCTGGTGGTTAAAAAAAAAAAGGACAACATTATTAAATTGCGTAATTAACAATTTGCTGCCTTTTCATGACATTCAAGAGGGCACCTGCAGCCAAATGCGTCCTTGTAAGGTCCCCGCGTGCCTCTCCCCAATGTCCTCATTTGAACATTTCACACGCACAATGACAAACTGCGACAGCTGGAGACGTCACACTTTCCCAATATTTGGTGAGCATTTCACAACTTAATAATAATGAAAGATATATCGGTACAGGAGTCCAGAGGATAAGCAGGAAACACAGGAAAAAGGGCTTATAAATGAATGAAGATATACTGAAAGCATACATGAGGAAGCGAGTCAAAATGTTGGTTTGGGGGATCTAAAATCTTAAATGGCTTGGGGTCAGCTAAGAATAATATGCAGACCGAAAGACTTCATAACTGTGGCTCTAGTTCAAGGATGGGCAACATGTAGCATGAACGCACACCCTCCAACATTTCACAGATGAAAGGTAGGACATGTGGCCAAACAACCTCAGTGTGTGGTCAAGATGGCATATGTTATTAATGAGGAAGAACCCACAAGCTAGAGAGGCTGAAGCAGTTTGCTTTTGCCTGAGCCTATACAGAAGGGCAAGATTCTGCCCCCTTCTCTCATTTCTCCGTACCGAGTTAACTGAGGGTCTTTCTGCACTACATAACTATTGCACTATGATTCCACTTTAACGGCTATAGGTCTGTTCTATGGAATCATGGAATTTGTAGTTTAGGGAGGAATAGTTAGAATTCTCAGCTAGAGAGCTCGAGTACCTCCCAAGACTACAAACCCCAGGATTCCATAGGAGGCAGTCAGTGGGGAAAGGTCCTGAGTGAAAACTCCTTCTGCACTTCAAACTCAGTTTGCAGCAGCTGCAGTAAACTGAGAACAAATGGGGAAAGTGGGAGGAGGAGGAGAGAAAATGGGACATTTTACAAGCAGCTGAGGAACTGGAACAGAAAAGGATTAATCAGGACTCTCCATGCCAAATTGGAACAGTTGGGAGGTGTGTGAATGCAGGATCCCCTCTCCAGCTATTTTTGCATCTTCACTGTTCCACAGCTGTTAACAGAACCATACAAATGAAATTGGCAGCAATGACCAAAACAAAAGGAGTTTGGAGCTTCCTCTTCTCTTCTAGAAGGGGGAGAGAGACATTCTTCCCTGCCACACGGCCAGGTTCTGTGGTATAGGACACCCTAGCATCTTCCTGCATCACATAGCATAACTTCAGTGGTTACTCCTTTTTGGTCAGATGCATTACAATGTATTAATTTATATTAGTAAAATCTTTAGGATTTACAGCCACACATGTACTGTTTAAATTATCTTCCTGCAATGTGGAATTTAACTGAGGGTCAGCATTGTCGGATCGTACGTGTTTTTACTGTTGCAAAACCAAGGCAGGAAACATTCAAAAGTAGGAAAGATAAATATTCACCATCTGTTGTTCAATGGTCAGAAGATTTTACTGCTTTAGCTACTCATGAATCTGTATTTTATACACATCAATATACCTAAATGCCCTTCTTCATATCCTATATGCTTCCTTTTTCTTTCCTCCCCTTTCTTTCTTTTTCCCCCCCTCTCTCGTTCTTTCTTTTCTTTGTAATCATACTTTTAAAATCATAGAATCATAGAAACGTAGAGTTGGAAAAGACCACAATGGCCATCGAGTCCAACCCCCTGCCATGCAGGAATAAACACCCAAAGCACCTCCAGCCAATGGCCATCCAGCCTCTGCTTAAAAACCTCCAAAGATGATGACTCTACTAGTTTTAAAAAGCTGCTATGGGAGTTGGGAACATCAACACCAGCTAGCAAATTGCAGCATGGTACCAGCCTGGCCCTCCCACTTTTGGGAGGAACACTCTATCCAGGAAGTTATCCACCCTGATCCAGTACCTAATCCTTTAGAAAGGAAATTTATTTTTGGACTACAACTCCAGCCACGCTGGCTGGAGAACTCTGGAAATTGTAGTCAAAAGGTGACTTTCCTGAGATGTGAAATAGTTAACTGCTACAGTGAAAGCAGTCAGCTCCAGCCAGGGCACCAATTGCCTGCTGTACTACAAATATGTTTTTCCAGCTTATCAGAGAAGTAATGATCCATTCTGTCAGCACTGGAGGCCCTCATTGACTTTGATGAGCTCACATCAAGCCCAGGAGCCACAGCTGCTAATACACAAATGGGTCCTTAGGAAACTCTGGAATTTATTATTAATTAATTTAAAATTACAGTAATTGCAGAGGTGTTCATCACATCATCAGTTACATGCCAGAATCTTCTTTTGCAGCTTCTATTAATCTCCTCTAGTATTTCATTTTGTCTTTTTGTTTTTTAACAAGAGAAATAAACTAAACATTTGTGGCACATGTAACACAGATGTTCGGGGGGGAAAAAATCTTACATTCACCTATTTCAAAAAGAGAACCATTGCTACATAGATCAAACTTCTGGAATATTATTTTATCGATCTCCTGGTTTTTCTTTAGAAAGGTAAAATTTAAAATGGAGTGCAAGTCTGTGTATGCTTACTCAGAAGCAAATGTCATTAAGCTCCGTGGGCACTACTCTCAAGTAAGAGTGTATAAGGATTGAAGGCTAAGCAGCTTTGTAAAAGCCGGAAGTGTTAAACATTATTTGGTGAAGAACGGTGTTAATTTTTTTTTGTGCTGTTTTTCATGGTTTATGTTTTTAACCGGTTTTAATTTTTTTTGAGATTTTAACCACTTTTAAACTTTTATATTTTGTGGATTTTAACAATCTTTTTTAAATCTATTGTGAGCTGATTTGATTCCAACTGGGAAAAGTTGGGATAACAACAATAACAGACTCTATTATGGGATCAGCTACTGAATGGAGCTCATTTACTTCTATTTTTAACATTATTTTTATTTAAATATTTATATACCATCTTTCTGTATAAAATCCACCCAATGCAGCAAACGAGATACATGTGTAATATGATAATGCAATGACATACAGTGGCCCTCCACACCCTCACAGTGGCACAGAACCCTCATAAAAGTGGAAAAAACATGAGTAACTCCTCCCATGATCTCCCTCCCATTCCCTTGCCTCTGGCCCAGGGGCTCCTGGGGAGGAAGAACAAGACAAGGTAAAGGGCTTACCAGTACTTTTGCCTCAGATGGAGTAGAATGGAGCGCCGAGTTTTGGTGTTCTAGCTACTTCCAGTTGCCATCGTGAGAAAGAAGATTCCTCTCAGAGGGCAGGGGTAGGAGCAAAGAGAGCACCTGCTCAATCAGCAGTCATTATACAGCAGAATATGCAGCTACCTGTTAGGGAGGACACACTTCCAGCAGTGGAAGAGGCTTTGCTCACCCAAAAGGGAAAAATGTCCATTTTAAACACAAGCCTCACAAGCCTGGGGTGAGGAATTATGGGAATGAGAGGAAGAGAATGGGGAGGAGAAGCAAGCACATGCCTCATGAATAATCAGATTCATGAAGGTCAAACCTGTGAATGAGGAGGGAGGACTGTAATATTATAATATTATAGTAATAGCATCAAGAAAACCAACAATACAGTCAGCCCTCTTTATGCGCAGATTCTGTATCCATGGATTCAACCAACTTGAACATATTTTTAAAAAATCCAAAAAGTAAACTTTGATTTTGCCATTTTATATAAGAGACGATGTTTTAAAACACCATTCTACATAACGAGACTTGAACATTCACAAATATTCATGGGGGATCCTGGAACCAAACCCTAGCAAATACCAAAGGCCTGCTGTTCACTAAATATGAGTCAGACAATATCACTAAAACAGCAGCATGACCAATTTTTAAAAAATCAACTAACAAACATTTAGAATAGCTGGATTTGCAATGTCTGTCATATGGAAGATGGAGCAAGCTTGTCTCTGGAGCAGCAGAAAACTAGGATGCAGCGCAATGGCTTCAAGTTACAGGAAAATAGATTCCACCTAAACATTAGGAAGAACTATTTGACAATGGAATACCTGCCTCAAAGTGTGATGGAGTCTCATTCTGTGGAGGTTTTTAAACCGAGGCTGGATGGCCATTTGCTGGAAGTGTTTTGACTGTGTCTTTCTGCATGGCAGGAGGGTGGACTTGGCGGCCATTGCAGTCTCTTCCAGCTCTATGATGCTATGATTCTGGCCATTTCCACACTAGACTGTTATAGCACTATTATTCCACTCTCAACATCCTATGGAATCCTAGGGTTTGCAGTTTAGTGCAGAAATGGCCTCTTGACAGCCAGCATGGTGTAGTGGTTTGAATATTGGACATCTCTGGAGACCAGGGTATGAATCTCTACTCAGACATGAAAACCCACTAGATGACTTTGAGCAAATCACAAGGCAAATCTCAACCTTGGAGGAAAGCAAAGGCAAATCCCTCTGAACAAATCTTGCCAAGAAAACCTTGTGACAGGGTCACCTTGGGGTTGCCATAATTCAGAAATGAAGGCTCACAACAACAACAAATTTAACAATGACCTCTCAAATGTAAGTTTTTGAATTTACGTCCAAATGAATCTTAGGTTTCCTTTCTATGATGTTCTCCAACCCCAACTTCATGTCTAAGAGATGGAAAGCTGAACATTTCTGAACATATGAAATGTAAGTCACCTCTACTATGTCTAGTTTTATTCTTTGAGATTCAGTTTCAGAGGTCCCTGGTATTTGGAATCAAAAGAGATGAGCTATTAATGACTCACTGAGCCAAAGAAAACAAGAGCCAACAGTCCATAGGAAAAGTCCTCCATTTGCAGACAATTAACTGGAAATCTTCCACCCATTCTGTTAAGTAGGGAGGTTGGCTGCTGAGCCAATCTGTTGAAAGGGTAATATTGCTTACTTAAGCCACAAAAATAGAAGTAGAATCCAACAATTACTGATTAGCCTTTTGCGAAAGTAGAGATGCCCTTGACAAAGGTGAAATACCTTGTTATGGAAAATATAGTTCTAGCTGTACACATACAAACACATGCACACACAGCAGTATTTTTTAAAAAATGCACACCCTGAAACTATTCTCACAACTCCAATGCTAGGAAATAATAGTTATTTCACACATCAAGGAAGCTTCTGAATATAGTTCAGTGAAAATTGTGTGTGTGTACCGTCAAGTTACCTGTCAATTTATGGTTAACCCACAAATTTCACAGGGTTTTCTTAAGAAAGCATTACTCAGAGGTGGTTTTGCCAGCTTCTTGCTCTGAAATATAGGCCATTGCTGCAGTAGACTGTAATAGTGCTATTATTTCCCTCCCTAAACTGCAAGCCCCAGGATTCCATAGGATGTTGAAAGTGGAATAATAGCACTAGTACAGTCTGCTGCAGAAATGGCCATAGCCTACAGCACCCGGTATTCATTGGCTGTCTTCCACCCAAGTACTAACCAGGGCTGAACCTGCTTAGCTTCCCAGATAAGATGGGATCTGGCAAATATTAAAAACATAATTTTGCCCCAACTATGGGGAAAGAAAAAGATTAGGGGCCCAGTCAGCAAATGCGACATACAGATAAGATAACTGAATGTACATGCACAGTTGTGGAATGGGCCTGGCTTTCTTACCAAGAAAAACAGTCTCTAAAAGTCAGCTCAAACTTCCCACTGCACAGACAAGAATAGAGTGAGGACAAAATTACAGGTAGACAAACAGCCCACTGTTTTTTTAGACTTCACAACAGTTCTGTGGGCAGTCTGACTGGAAGTTTGGGTTGGTTTGTGTTTTTAATCTGGCCCGTGTTGTATTAAAAGATTACAGTTAGATAGCAGCATTTAAGGATTAGCCTTGGCTTCTTTATGGAGAAAATAAGGATACACTATAGATTATCCCCTACGGTCTCCTTCTCCACCCAATGAAACTGCAAGATGCTGCCTCTTCTGGTAATATAGGGCTCATTTTAGTTTCTGCCTCATTTTGTCATATCCTTGAACACAAATGCAGGACACCATTTTATATCCACATTTTTTTCTCTGTGTATCCCTTAGTGTAACTAATGTATTAGACATATATTAGACATATTAGACCTCAGGGCAGTAGACATGACTCTTCTCCTTCCCACTTTGTCTTCACAGCAGCTCTGTAGTATAGATCAAGCTGAGAGTGACACACTCAAAGTCATCCAGTAAGTTTCTTGGCTCAGCAGTAGGGTTGCCAGATCTCAGGGCCTGGACCCTGTTCTCCAGTTCTCAGGGTGAGTGGGAGGAATCTCAGGGTGTGAGCATGTGAGATAAAAACACATACACACAAACACATTTATTTTTCATTTGTTAGACATGATGATAGTAGTAGTAATAGTAATTACTTGAAAGGTGCATTCTTTGTATCTATGACTGATGCGTAATGTTTCATGCTTAATGGTATCATCAGGGCCTGCCTCCTGTGAACCCCTGTAGGTCCTCACCGGAGTTCAGCAGCACCTCTTCAGCAGTAGTTCTCAAGGAAAAGCTGGATTCAGCCAGAGTAAAGGACATCCTTTGGAAAGCAAGGTTCTTGTTGAGTCTTGAATAGCTAATAAGTAGCCAGTACAGCTGCTACAGAATTGCATATCCTCCAGCATTTCACAGATGAAAACTGGTACACATATGGCCAAGCAACAACAGAGTGTGATCAAGCTGGCAAAGATATTAATAAGGAAGCAAACACAAGTCTGCAGTAGTTTGCTTTTGCCTGAGTCTGCAGGGAAGGGCAAGATTCTACTCCTTTTCCTCCCCCTCCCCATGGAGGGAACTGAGTGCAAACTACTTTTACATTTCAAACTCAGTATGCAGCAACTGAGGTAAGATGAGGACAAAGGGGGATAGTGGGAGGAAGAGAAAGAAAATGGTACCTTTTTAAAAGCAGCTTAAAAAGTGGAACAACGGAAGATTAATCCATACTGTTTCTGCCAATTTGGAATAGATGAAGAGTGTGGAATTCACTGGCCTGATGCAGATGGCCCAAGATCTTCTGCTGCCCTAAAGATGAGAATTACGGCTCCTCAAGTTAGCACTATCTGTCCTGTGAACAAATATACACAAATTTTGTCTTTCACTTTCTCATCTCAACGAGGGGGAGGAGCCAGCTAGGGGGGAGGAGTCTTATTAGGAGCTCCCAACGGCCCTCTAGCTCATTCCCAGAGGAGAGAGCAGAGGGTGAGCTGGGTCTGTGAAGACATCCTTGACCAGGTGTGTTTACAGCCTTGTGGGGCTGTGCTTGCTTGTTTGTCTGTTTGTTGCTTGTTTTTGTTAGGTCTCCTTGTGCTGGCCGTGTGCTCTCCCTGAGCACACGGTCTGACTAATGAGGGGGAGGAGCCAGCTGGGGGGAGGAGTCTTATTAGGAGCTCCCAACGGCCCTCTAGCTCATTCCCAGAGGAGAGAGCAGAGGGTGAGCTGGGTCTGTGAAGCGCGCAGTTGAAGCCCTTTTCTTCAACCCTTCCAATTCATCCCTTGGCGATCAGCAGAGGAGACATACTTGATTCAGTTGAATTTTAGGAATAAAGTCCTGTTATTCTTCTAGACCTACTCCATGTACTACTCTCTGTAGTATCAAGGATGGAAGGTGAGGAAGCTGCCGCGGTCACCTGTAGCACTTGTGGGATGTTCCTTTTCTTGCCACAAGATGTTGTCGGGTACACCTGCACCAAGTGCAAGCTGGTGACCTTCTTGGAGGAGAAGGTTCGCCAGCTGGAGGCACGAGTTTCTAATCTTCATCTTATTAGGGAAGGTGAGGAGTTTTTGGATAGGGCAGAGAAGACCTTCCTGAAGACCGAATGCGCGGGGGAGCTGCCAGATCAGGAAGTCAGCACACTGGGCCAAGAAACGGATGCTTGGAGGAATGTCACACGGAGGAGTAGGAGGGCCAGGAAGGAAACAGAGACTCTCAACCTACACAATCGCTTCAAAGTTCTTGGCCTTATGAACGATGAGGAGCGCCAGGAGGAGGGAACAGAATGTCAACAAGAAGGAATCCAACATCGGCAACAGGAACTAGATCAACACTCCCAGCCTCAACAGAGTGTCCAGGCAGTCCTAGAAGAACCTGCTGGTCGAGGAGCCCCGGACAAGCCTCAGAGGAGGCGAGTTCTGGTTGTTGGGGACTCCTTGCTCAGAGGAACTGAAACGGCAATTTGCAAACCCGACAAGTTCAATCGAGAAGTCTGCTGTCTTCCTGGGGCCAAGATCAACCACATAACGGAGAGGCTAACCAGGCTAGTCAAGCCCACTGACCATAAGCCCCTCATTTTGGTTCATGTCAGAACCAATGACACTGCGAGGCGCAGCTTTTACCACATCGCAAAGGACTACGAGCTTATGGGGACAAAGCTTAAGGACCTTGGTGCGCAGGTGGTCATTCATCTCTCCTCCCTGTTCAAGGATATGGTGCACAAAGGGAAAGGGCGATAGCAGAGGTCAACAACTGGCTCTGCACATGGTGCCGCCGGCAACGGTTTGGGTTTTTGGAACACGGCCTGAATTTCCATGAACGTGGGCTTCTGGCAAGGGATGGGCTGCACCTCACGAAACTTGGCAAGAATGTTTTTGCAAACAGTCTTGCACGGAGGATTAAGAGGTCTTTAAACTAAGTTCTGCTGGGGAGGGAGACAATATTATTCAGGGCAAAGACACGGCGAGTGCAGGGGGGAAAGGCCCAAATGATATTGACCAAGTAGTACAAGCGTCCAATGGTGGGAGGAGTAGAAACTATAGTACAGGACTTGCAGGAAGGGCCCGGGGACTTAAGTGTCTCTACACTAACACGCAGAGTATGGGAAACAAGCAAGATGAACTTGAACTCCTAGTACAACAAAAAAAATACAATTTGATAGGCATCACTGAGACCTGGTGGGATGAGTCTCAGGATTGGAATGTAGGAATAGAGGGGTATAGCCTATTTTATAGAAATAGACCAAACAAGAAAGGAGGAGGAGTAGCCTTGTATGTCAAGGATGTTTTCACCTGTGAAGAGATCCATGACTTAAACCCAGAAAGCCAGGTCGAGAGCATCTGGGTAAAAATTAAGGGAGCGAGAAACAATAGGGATATTCTGGTGGGGGTTTACTACAGACCTCCAGCCCAGACTGAGGACCTTGATGACGCCTTCCTCAACCAAATGACCGCGCATTCAAAAAGGAGAGATACAGTAATAATAGGAGATTTCAATTACCCGGATATATGTTGGCAGTCAAACTCTGCCAAGACAGCAAGGTCCAGCAAGTTTCTTGCTTGTCTTGCAGACAATTTCATGGTCCAGAAGGTGGAAGAGGCCACAAGGGGATCAAATATTCTAGATCTGATCCTGAACAACAGGGATGACCTTGTTAATGAGGTAGAAGTGGTTGGATCTTTAGGGGGGAGTGACCATGCCCTATTGGAATTTGGCATTCAGTGGGAAGGAGAAGATACGTGTAGCCAGACAGTCATCTTAGATTTTAAAAAAGCGGACTTCTGTAAACTTAAGGAGCTGCTGGCTGAAATTCCGTGGTCAGGAATAGTGAAAGAGAAAGGAGTTCAGGAGGCATGGGAGTTCCTTAAAAGGGAGATACTGAAGGCACAGTCTAAAACTGTGCCAATAAGGAGGAAAAATGGAAGGCACCTGAAGAAACCAGAATGGCTGAGTAAAGAACTCTCAGCTGAGCTAAGGGTTAAGAGAAACGTGTACAGGAAATGGAAGAGGGGGGAAACCACCAAAGAAGAATTTAAGCAAGTAGCCAGGAAATGTAGGGAGAAGGTCAGAAAGGCTAAAGCACAGAACGAACTTAGGCTGGCCAGAGACATTAAACACAATAAAAAGGGCTTTTTTAAATATGTCCGCAGCAAAAGGAAAAAGAAAGAGGCGATAGGGTCGCTGCGCAGAGAAGATGGTGAATTACTAACAGGGGGAAGAGAAAAGGCAGAACTACTTAACACCTTCTTTGCCTCAGTTTTTTCCCGGAAGGATACATGGACTCAACCTGGTGGTTGGGGAGCAAGGGAGGTGACAAAGTTTCCCATGACATTCTTGCAAAGAAGCTAATACAATGCGGGCTGGACAGGGCTACTGTCAGGTGGATCTGTAACTGGTTGACTGACCGTTCCCAAAGGGTGCTCACCAATGGCTGCTTTTCATCCTGGAGAAAAGTGACTAGCGGGGTGCCACAGGGTTCTGTCCTGGGCCCAGTGCTCTTCAATATTTTCATCAACGACTTGGATGAAGGAATAGAGGGCATGCTCATCAAATTTGCAGATGACACCAAATTGGGAGGGGTTGCTAATACACCAGAGGACAGGATCAGAATTCAAAATGACCTGGATAGATTGGAGAGTTGGGCCAAAGCTAACAAAATGAAATTCAACAGAGAGAAGTGTAAGGTCCTACACTTAGGTAGAAAAAATGGAATGCAGAAATATAGGATGGGGGACACATGGCTGGATGGCAGTACGTGTGAAAGGGATCTAGGAGTCTTAATAGACCACAAGCTGAACATGAGTCAGCAATGTGATGTGGCAGCCAAGAAAGCCAATGCAATTCTCGGCTGCATCAATAGGAGTATGGTGTCTAGATCGAGGGAGGTACTGGTACCACTCTACTCTGCTTTGGTTAGACCTCATCTTGAATCCTGTGTCCAGTTCTGGGCACCCCAATTCAAGAAGGACATGGTCAAGCTGGAGCAGGTCCAGAGGAGGGCGACCAAAATGGTGAAGGGCCTGGAAGTCATGCCCTATGAGGATAGACTTAGAGAGCTGGGTATGTTCAGTCTGCAGAAGAGAAGGTTAAGAGGGGACATGATAGCTATGTTTAAATATTTGAAGGGGTGCCATGTAGAGGAAGGAGAGGGCTTGTTTTCTGCTGCTCCAGAGACCAGAACAAGGAGCAATGGATTCAAGCTGCGGGAAAGGAGATTCCACCTGAACCTCAGGAAGAACTTCCTGACGGTCAGGGCTGTCCGGCAGTGGAATATGCTGCCTCGGAGTGTGGTGGAGTCTCCTTCTTTGGAGGTTTTTAAGCAGAGGCTGGATGGCCATCTGTTGGGAGTGCTTTGAGGGCGTTCCTGCATGGCAGGGGGTTGGACTGGATGGCCCGTGTGGTCTCTTCCAACTCTACATTTCTGTGATTCTGTGATTCTGTGATTCTGTGATCCTCTCCATCTTACTTGGATCTGGCTCAAGGTGCCACTACTGAACTACAAGAAAGCAGTGCAAGGTGGATGAAGGAGACAGTGGTGAGGAATGCTGGGGGCATACCCTCCAACATTCGAAAACCAGGACATGTACGGCCAAGCAACATCAGAGTGTGGTGAAAGTGGCAGAAGCTATTAATGACAAAGAACAAATAAGCTGGGAGAAGCTGTGACGGTTTGCTTTTGCCTGAGCCTACTGGGAAAGATAAGATTCTGCCCCTTCATCTCCTCTCACACTTGCTGGATCAACTGAGTGCAATCTACTTTTGCATTTTGAACTCAGTTTGCAGCAGCTGAAGTAAACTGAGGACAAAGGGGGAAAGGAGGAGGAGGAGAGAGGAACTGATGCATTTTAAAAGCAGCCAAAAAAGAGGAACAGCAGAAGATTAAGCAAGCCTATTCCTACTGAATTGGGACAGGTGGAAGACATGCAGGAGCTGCAGTGACATAGGAATGGTGGGGGGGGTGAGGGGGCACTTCGCCCCGAGTGGCAATGTTTTTGGGGCATCCCAGCTCGTAGCCACACCACAGCATGCCCTGGCCATGCCCCCACGCACCGCAGCCACATGCCCCCACACTGTAGCCCCCCTCCTTCCCACCCCCCCTCCACACACTCCAAGCTCTGCCACTGAGGAGCTGTGGTCCAACAACACCTGGAGGGTCACATGATCCTTGCCTTAGGCACTCTAGTAGACTGTTCCATTCCATACCAAGTGCACCTTCTGCTCCACACCTGCTCACTCAGCAAAAGGCCAGCACCAGGCTGCTGTTGGCTGACACTGAGCAGGATAGAGAGCATCCTGTTGAAATATTTCCCACATGCCAGATGAGTTATCCTGCAGAAAGAGGCCTCTGCATCTACTCTTGTCTGGTTCATTAAAATATATTTTGGGAAGGAGAACCAACAGCAGTCTCAGAGGCTCTTGTCAGTGTGGGCCTGGGTAATACACTCAGACTAGAGAGGCGGCAGGAAATCGGTAATCTCATGTTGTACTATTTGAAAAATAATATGTCATATATACAGACACTCCTCAGCCCTGTCCAATTGAGGAACAGACGATAGATAATGTAGCAGCTTTTATCCTTGAAACGGGATGGGGGAGTGGGAGAATCCAGATAATCTGGAGATTAAACAGACAGGACTGTTCCTGAGAAATTGCTTTTTGTACTGTCTAGTGATCAAGAATATATATTTGTATTATACAGCTCCCTGAGGAAAGGCAAATGTTCTAGTTGCCCTTGGAAGATTCTGATAACAGCACTAAAAACTCATGGAACCATATTAGAGCCCCCTCCCTCCCCTCCACACTCCTGTGAGTTAGCTGAAATAACACTGATAATAGACAGTCCAGTCGCTAGTTCCGAGCAGGAAAGTATCAGTGACGCAATATGTTAAGTCTGAAAAACCATGGCAATATGGAATAATAACACAAGCTAGCCACATAATGATTATTTTATACAGAAGTGCTCATTTTGGTGCAAGTTCCATCTCTTTTAGCTCACTGGGATATCGTAAAACATTTCAAAAGGATCCCAAGTGCATGAACTGGGTACAAGCATTGTCTTTTTGAGAATCACTCCATACTGGGTATGAACATTTTGAGAGTGTCCATAGTAGCCTTGGTGGCAGTAAATGAAGAGCAAGACTTGACAGTGAGGAAGGAGGAAGGCTTTTTCCTCCTCCCCAAGAAGAGCAAAATATTCGGAATAACAACAAATGTACATCATTTCAGCTCAAAAGTGACTGAGCTATCTATAAGGGCAATTGAGGAAGAACTTAAACTTGAAAAATGGGGATGAACTAAGTAAGGAAAGGAAGAGCAGAACACTTCAGGTCTTTTGACAATGCCTTCTCAATGCCTTCAACAGATCAACATACTGATGCAAAAGAGGAGGGAGGAAAACACTGATGGATTCTGATGTCATTTCCCTCCTACAAGCAGATGCTGCCTTGTCATGTTACAGCATAACAACTCTGTATAAAGTGACACTGTGCCAAGTCCATTTCTGGTGTAGTTCCAGCTTCTGTTCTGTCACTTACTCGCATCCATTAACCATCATTGTAATAAAAACACACTTCAACTGTTATTATAAACCAAATGCATACGCCAGGACTTTTTTTTTTAACAAAAAGTGCTAAAATGGAAAATAAAAAGTAGGGTTTGCAGCTCTCAGGGCCTGACCTTGATTCTCAGAACATGGACTTTCTTCTCTGGTCCTCAGGGCAAGGGGAAGAATCTGAAGGGGAGAGTACCATGTTGAAAAGTGGGCATATGTGCACATGCACATGCAAGTGCACAAGCGTGCATCCATGGCTGATCATTACTGCTGCTGCATGCTGCTCTGCAGTGGCTTCAGGGGTCTGTGTGGTCTTGTCCTCTCAAACCATGGCAAACGCTGAGACGCTTAAGGGAGGGAGCAGTCAGCATAGATAAATACTGAGCTGTCCCAGTATTCAATGCCTCAGGAATCACTGAATTTGGAACTGCAACATTGCTGCTTTATGGCTTTCCCCCTCTGTTCCCATCTTCCTCATCCTAACTTAAATGGTCGAAGATGCTGTGCAATTTCCTTTCTTAGCCTGAGGAATATGTGGCTTGCAACACTGTTAGCAAAAAGCATGGTATGAAGGTCTTTCTTCTTCAGCTCTGCTTAGGCAGTTGATTCCTTTCTATTATATTCCATTTTCCTTCTCTCTCATTCTCTCTCTCCTTCTCTTGTACTCATTTCTCTTTCCAGTAGCAACTCCTGGCAAAACATCTTCCCTTTCCCTTCTCTCTTATCATCTTCTCTTCTCCCACCACTTCCTGCCTACACTCATTTTCTCCGTCTTTCCTTGGTCTTTGTTTCCATCCCCCCCCCCCATCACTCCTGGCTAAAATTCTTCTTCTTTTTCATCTTTTTCAAATTCTCCCTTCCCAGCTAAATATCTTCTCCACTGCTTTTGCTTTTCTGCTCACTGTATCATCTTCCCTCCTTCTCCCAAGTTCCCCTTTCCCTTTTCCCTCTCATGTTTTTCCCCTCCCCAGTTTTCTAACCCATCCCTCTCTTTCTTACTGTTTTTCTCCTTCTCTCTTCATTCCTCTTACCTACATAATCTTCTCTAGCTTTCCTGCCCCCTTCTTTCCCCTCTTCCCCCCTCTGTCCTTTACCTCTCCATAAAACCCCTTGAAACAATGACTGGGATATATTAGACTGACACCATTTTAAAGTCGAGTTAAACTCAGTAAGACTTGCTTCTAAATAGACTTGCATAGATAGGATTGTCTTATAGGTCTCTACTACACTTAAGGTCTATTATTTTAACTGTCATCACTATAACCTCCCGTTCTTATGTTTGATAATTATTAGTAGCATGATTAAGATTAGGATTATTTGCAGGCAGAGGGGAGGATTCCATAACATAACTACAAATAAAAGAAAATATGGATTGTGAGGGTCTCAATTAATTTGGCCAATCCATTAAAATCAGGATTTGGAAAACTTTCTGTTTGCTTGGGAAAGTTTCTTTGGATTGATTACAACCAATGAAATGTTTGGAATGATGTTAAAACACAGCTGAGAATTTTTTCCCCTGTTCATAGAGTTTGGAAACTCTTCTTGGGTTGCACTGTGCCTTCCCAAGTGTTAAAAGCAATTCTTGCAAGGGTGTTAAAAGTCAGAGCTGGTAAAACCCATTATTTTCAATACAGAGCTTGAACAACTTTATTTTGAACCAGCAAAATACATTCTCATGTGTTAAATCTGGTATATTTTATTTGAATCACATGCTATGAGCATATATGGGGTTGATACTTAAGGCAGCATGCCTAATGGTGTCACCAGAGTCCCTGCTTTGTTACATCACTATGGACTACCCTTTCTAACATTACCAGGGTTTGCTTCCTGTGACATTACCCCAGGCTACTAAACCTCTTCTAGGTCTCAGGTCTGACCCTGTATTCTGGGATACTTATAGAATCATAGAATCATAGTTGGAAGAGACCACAGGGGCTATCCAGTCCAACCCCCTGCTATGCAGGAACACCCATCAAAGCATTCCCAACAGATGGCCATCCAGCCCCTGCTTAAAAACCTCCAAAGAAGGAGACTCCACTATACTCCGAGGCAGCATATTCCACTGCCGAACAGCTCTGACGGTCAGGAAGTTCTTCCTGAGGTTCAAGTGGAATCTCCTTTCCTGCAGCTTGAATCCATTGCTCCTTGTCCTAGTCTCTGAAGCAGTGGAAAACAAGCCTGCTCCCTCCTCAACATGACATCCCTTCAAATATTTAAACATGGCTGTCATGTCCCCTCTTAACCTTCTCTTCTGCAGACTAAACATACCCAGCTCCCTAAGCCGTTCCTCATAGGGCATGGCTTCCAGACCCTTCACCATTTTGGTCGCCCTCCTCTGGACACGTCCCAGCTTGTTGATATCCTTCTTGAACTGAAGTGCCCAGAACTGGACACAGTATTCCAAATGAGGCCTAACCAATGCAGAATAGAGTGGTACCATTACCTCCCTCGATCTAGACACCATACTCCTATTGATGCAACCAAGAATCGCGTTGGCTTTCTTGGCTGCCGCATCACACGGCTGACTCATGTTCAGCTTGTGATCTACCAAGACTCCTAGATCCCTTTCATATGTACTGCTATCCAGCCATGCGTCCCCCATCCTATATTTGTGCATTCCATTTTTTCTGCCTAACTGCAGGACCTTACATTTGTCTCTGTTGAAATTCATTTTGTTAGCTTTGGCCCAGCTCGCCAATCTTCCTGAAATGGAAACCTTGATTAAAAATCTTGATTAAAACATCATATGAAAGACAGGCAATAAAAAGCTCCATTACAGGTAGATCGATTTTGTTACTGAATGTGTATCTGGTCACATCTTTTGTTAAACAAATCCCATCCCCACCCTTCTTTGCACTGAATGGGCCAAGATTCTACATTGTCCAATATAGTGTAAGAATTCCATAGGTATAACTCCATTACAGCTCCTCACTCAACACCCCAGGGCCCAGGATTTTGTTCCAATAGCTCATTTCATTTCTGGTGAAGAGTGGAGTGAGAGAGGGAAGAGAACTGAAGAAGCTTCTGGCTGTGCCCCATGGTCAGGCACAGACCAATAGCATCTTCTGACAAGATCCACTGGCGTCCTCTGAAGGTCTTAGTGGATGATGTAACCATTCGGCATCTGCCGACAGGGACATCTCTGATCTTTATGTTCCCCACCAGCCAAGGAACAGCCATTCAGGAGGGCTATCACAGCAAATCCATGAGTCGGGAGAGGAGGCTTTGGGCATTGCAGAGGGAGGAAGAGAATACCAGCCTCTGCAATGACCAAAAAAGCATGCACAGGTGTAAAATGAACTTTACACTTGTATCATGATCTCATCGTGTGTCTCAGCTTTACCTTTCTGTCATATGGGCTATTGGGGATTTGAAAGACTGCTTCACCTCTAGTGACCTTCCTGTCCATCCCACCAGTGCCATTGGGTCACCAGATACCACTGTGCAGTGCAAAAATCTTCTATTACCCTTTTTAACTTATTGCTAGATTCAGGTAGCACAATGAGTTCTATCCAAGCTGTTATATTCCTTGTATAGTATATCCTTCAACATTTCACAAATGGAAACCAGGACACGGGTGGGCAAGATGCCAAAAGTTATTAACAAGGAAAAATACACAAACTAAGAGAGGCTGTAGCTGTGTGCTTTTGCCTGAGCCTACTGGGAAGGGCAAGATTCTACCCTTCCTTTCCCTTTTCTTGCTGATTTAAATGAGTACAAAGTATTCTTGCACTTTGAACTCAGTTTGCAGCAAGGGAGGTAAGCTCAGGACAAAGGAGGAAAGTGGATGAAGGAGAAACTGGGTTACTTTAAAAGCAGCTAAAAAGTGGGAAAACAGAATTGGCACTATTTCTTCCAAACTGGGATAGTTTGAGAGTATGCTATAATGCCAGATTGACTGTTCCTGTTAATGAGCACTCCGTTATGCACACAGGCATTGCAGTCCTTGGACTTCAGCTGGTAGACTGGGCTCAGAAATAGGTCACATCATGAAAATCACACACATAGACCAGTCATCAGTAGACTTCTTGAGATGCTGATAATTACCGAATGCATATTCCATCTGAAAGCAATACCCTTCAGGATGGAAAATGTATAGTCCTCCAGATGCTTTTTGACTGTAACTCCAAACATAATTGAGTGACAAAAATCTTAGGATGTATTTTTAAAAATGTTTTTTGTTTGTTAGTTTGCTTTTAAAGATTTAAAGAATCCTTTTTAGCTGAGAGCTATTTCTATGATATGATATTGTTCAGGGGCTGCAAGGGTTTCTCCACTTTGGTTTTACTCTCTTGTGAATGCCAACTGGAAGTTTTCAGAGGAGGAGGCATTTGTTTTTGTACTTTTGGACTGTAATTCCCATACTACCTCATCATAAAAAAGACCACATATTCCACACTCATTTTAAACTATTTCTCACTGCAGTGCACATACACACACATACTACAATGTAGGTATTTTGCCATTCCCTACAAAGCCAATTGCTGCTGTCAACTCTACCCTTTTATTACCACTACAGATTCTGGAAAGAACAGCTAATCAGGAAAATCTACCTAGGTATTTATCAGACTTTTTAAAAAATGACCTAATGTTTTGGTTTTGTAACTGTTGGCAGCTCACGCTGGGTAGAAATTTAGTACTGTTGGCATTTAATTATTATTTTATCAGAGATTTCTTTCCTTTCCAACAGTGAAGAAATAGCTAGGATTAAAAATGCAGCACTGCAGAGCTTTTTAATCCATAAGATAGTGTCTTCATTTGTCACCTGTATGGAAATGTATTGGTTTGAGGGATACAGATTTTTTTTTAAAACAGGATTTACTATTGTGTTGTATTTTTGGTCACATCTGTGTAGCTTCAACTGCAGCCAAGCATCTTGTTCAGGCGATATGATTCAAATATATTGAGAAAATGACTAGAGAGATTCATCATAAACAGATAACAGAAGTCTTTAAATAAAGCTATAGCCCTAGTCACTTGTTACAGATGCATATGTACTCACTGTGTGTGTGTGTGTGTGTGTGTGTGTGTGTGTGAACGCATGCTAGCTCCACCCTTTCTGTCATCGACTCCACTGCCCTCTATATGTAGACAGTGATGAATCTGTAGTGGAGAACCTCCACAATCCACAGAAGCTCTCAGGGTCCAAATGAAAGTTCTGCTTCACAAAGAGAGCTTCCACAGACAGCAGAGACTCTGCATCAAACCTTTCAGTCATGCATAGAGGGTTGTGGAACCGGGAACAAGGGGTGGTGATGCAAGGAGGCTCCCTCCCAACAAGTAGAGTACACATGCATCACTGGAGGAACGCAGCTTGTCCACCTAAAATTTTACTTTGCCCTGTGTATGCCCATCCTGGATTTTTTTCTAGTGCTAGCAAATGTAGTCTTTCTAGACCTTGGCTGAGTAATAAATCAAAACAGTCAAGAAATCAGAAGACTAGGACTTAAAAGAGCAGATATGAAGGAACTCAATAAGATCCACAAGTGTAAGGACATATAATTGAATACCAATGTCAAAACTGTCTAGGCCACAGTGGTTCCAATTTCTATCTTTTTTTAAAGTTTTTTTGTAATTGATTATAAAGAATTTCTATCTATGTGAAATCTGGACAGTTGAGAAAGGTGATATGAAGAGAATCAACTCATTAGAAATGTGGCCCTGGAAGACGGTTCTGTGAATACCATGGAATGCCAAAATGAACCATAACAAGTCTAAGAGGACAACAATTCTTAAATCTTCCTAGAGGTCAAAATGGCCAATCTGAGGTAACTTTGGACATTTCCTGAGACAACCTGACTCATTATAAAAAACAATAATGCTTGGTAAAGTGGGAGGCAGTAGGCGAAAAAAGAAAGCCACATCAGAGGTGGATAGACTCAATCAAGGAAGCCACAGCCTTCAGTCTGTAGGACTTGAGAAGAGCTGGTGATGAGAGGATATCATGGAGATCTCTCATTCACAGGGTCACCACAAGCCAAAGCTGACTTGACCACAGTTAACGACAACCCTACAGTCTGTTAGCTATTCTTTACAGTGGTACTTCCTAGCTAGCTATTGCCTATACCAGTCTTAAAATGGTTGTCTCTGAGTACAAAACAGTGTCTCTGGTATTTTCCGGAACCACCAACACAAGGGACAAAAGACTTACTGCATCCATTTCAATGGAACTTACAACCAGGTAGATGTGTACAGGATCTAACAATTTTTTAAAAGTAACTTTCTCCATCCTGAGACACTTTACATATGAAAAGTCAGTACAGAAATCATTGGAATAAATAATATTAATAAACAGAGTTTCAAAATATTACGAATCCATTTTGTAACATCTATCCTGAATCACTCTTGATGGTTCATTCATTACAGACTGTGGGATCGGTGTAGTTACAAAATTAGACTTCTACTGTCTCTGGAACTCCTCCCAGACAAAGCTCTCTTTCCTTCATTTGACCCATCTGTATCACAGAATTCAGGGCAGCATAGAGGGGGCTCCCAAATCATCTTTCATCTCGGCACTGATGAGGCACAGAACTGTTTCATACTCTTCAATTGGCCTGATTTAGCAGGGCAGTTTCAATTAATCCTCTGTTGTGCTACTTTTCTTCAGCGGCTTTTAAAACATCCCAGTTTCTCTCTCCTCCTTCCACTCTCCCCCTTGGTCCTCAGCTTAGCTCAGTTTGCTGCAAAGTAAGCTCAAAGTGCAAAAGCAGTTGATACACAGTTAACTTAGCAGGGAAGAGGAGAGGCAGAATCATGCCCTTCCCTGTAGTTACAGGCAAAAGCAAACTGTTGCAGCCTCCCCTAGTTGATCTGTCTTTCCTCATTTATAGCTTTTGCCATCATAGACCACATTCTGATGTTACTTGTCCATATGTGCTCTGATTTTGACCTGGGAAATGTTGGAGGACCTGTTGCTTAGCTTTAGCAAGGATCCTCATGTGTTCTCAGATACTGCTCTGCTCTCCTCTTTTAACGCAAGTTTGTTCCCTTTTTTCCCTTCCTTTTCACTCCATATATTAGTATAGTTGAACTAAAAGTACTCTTAAGGACAGCCTCCAGGAACAGAGTTTAAGGAGAGTCCCAAAATGCAGGTTGATCTATACCTTGAGTCAGATTTAGCCATTTTCATCTCCGTCAGGAGCAGGTCTTTTGTAAAGTTAATGCTTCTTATATTCCTATTCAAATTACTTCAAAATACTTCTGATTGCAATAGGGATAGCTCATAACACTACACTATTCCTGAGAAAATACACTTTGTTGCCAATGTACCCTAAAACCCTAGGCTGTGGGGGGTTAAACCTCCCCCCATAGACTGACAAAATTGGACCATCAAGACTCCTATGTAGTTTCACCTCCTCTGGAATTATAAATCAGTGATGTATGATCAACCACTAAAAAATATTAAGATAATTATTGTCCTTTAGTCCTCCCAAGTATAACAAAGGACCTTTCTGCACTACACTGTTATAGTGCTATTAGTCCACTTTCAACATCCTATGGAATCCTGGGATTTGCAGTTTAGAGAGAGGTATTTAGAATTCTCAACCACAGCGCTCTTGGGCCTCAGTAAACTACAGACCCCAGAATTCCACAGGATGTTGAAAGTGGAATAACAGCACTGTAGCAGTGTAGTGCAGAAAGGCACAAAGGCCGCCTGCAATATGTCCTATTTATACTTACTTGAGAGTAAGGTGTCTGGAACACATGGAGGACACGTATCAGGACATACTGCGCTCGTACGAGTTTTCAGTATTTATGGATGCTTGAATGATAATAGGTGGGTAACGCAATTTGCAAGTACCTGCAAGTAGGCAAAATTTTGCCTGCCACTTCTGAGGGCTCCCCCCAACCCACCCTGCTTTCCTCAACAGTTCAGGGGTCCCTTCTCTCTCTAGCCTTACTCCTCACTTGTTATTGTAATGCCTGCAGATTAAAGTGAGAAGGAACAAGGAAGCCAAAGGAGTATCAGATGACCTTATATCTTTTGCTTCAACTTTAGTAAGCTATGGCTCTATTTCAACACGATATGTAAGCTAATATACACCATCATCATAAGTGTAGACTTAATTAGCATACAATAAAATCAAGGGTTTTCCACTGCACAGAATTTTGCTTATCTTAGCACAGAGTATATAAAAAGTCCCATCTCTGATCTTCTGTATCTAGGGTTTTATTTAGAACAATTAAAGAACTGAGATTGAGAATACGAAGGTGACAAATAGCATTTCTATGATGGCAAGCTGGGAAGCTCCGTGCCAGCTGGCAAGAAATCCTGTTCTTGTCCTGTCTCTGGAAAAGACTCCAGTAAGGAAGAAAATGCATGCACTGGGAGTCCAGACCACCAATAAAGACAGTTTTAATTGCTGGAGAGAAACAAAACAATTACTTTAATTGAGTTTTCTAAGTTGATTTTAACTCCTTTTCAAGACTACTGATTTGCAAATTTTTTTCAAGCTCCCTCCCACCCCATACTCAGAAATGCAATTGGAAAAAGGCTTTTGGGAGTCACTTTAAAAAAAAACCTGCAAACTAAGTTTGACAGAGTCACTGAAGGACATGAATAATGACAACTGATTATGCTGAGATTAAATGAGCTTCCAAAAACAACAATTTAGGAAAAGCAGAGTGACTTCAGTAAAACGCTGTTATACTGTTTTAAATGGTTACGATTTTACCTTTTAATCATTTTTTTAAACTGTGCTTTCTTTTAATCTGCCTTGGATCCCTTTTTGGGAGAAAGGTGGGGTGCCAAATAAATAAATAAAATACAGAGGAAGTGCAGATATTTTGGCAAGCTAACGCAAAAGCTAGTACAGTCTGAATTAGAAACTATAGATTTCACAATCAGGTTTTAAGTTTGATACAAACAGGTAACACTAAGCTCAGGACTGGCCCAAAGCATTTTGCTGTCTGAATCCAAAGACAAGATGATGCCCCATCCATCTACACACCAAGGCGGATTAAACTGGGAGAAGAATCTTGACTCAACCCTGGTGACCTGACAGCATCTACTCACTGCATCTGAAGGAAGCAAGCTAGCTTAGGTGGAGGTCTCGTGGCACACCCAGCTCGGTCTTCTAACTCTGGTTGGTGGGTTGGTTGGTTGGTTGGTTGGTTGGTTGGTTGGTTGGTTGATTGATTGACTGACTGAATTTATACCCAGCCTTTCTCCTACGATGGTATTCAAGGTGGCTTGTTGTTGTGTGCCTTCAAATCATTTTCCAACTTATGGTAACCCTATGGTGAACCTATCGTGGAGTTTTCTGGGGGCTGAGAGCATGTGATATGCCCAAGGTCACCCAGTGGGTTTCCACAGCCGAGTGACCCTGGTTTTCAGGGTCATAGTCCAATGCTCAAACCACTACACCAAGCTGGTTCTTATAGCTTGCATAAGGAGAAAAAAATTTGCCTCAGTATGAGCATACTGGACTGAATATAATGATTATATATAGCTTTCTATATGCTCATCACATCTGTAAATTTACCTCCATTAAAGGAACTCTAGAAAGGCTTCAGTGCATTTTTCCCATTTAGCTTTCACAACAGGCCTGTGAGGTAAGGCAACATCACATTGAAGTCCCAACACTCAAACCACTACACTACGCTGGCTCTCCAAGGTGGCTCACGATAACATAAAACAAGATTGAATCTTACTTTACAAAATCTTACTTTACAAAATCTTATTTCACAAAAGTTTTTTAAAAAGAAGTAAGCAACAATATTTTGTAAAAAAAGCTGTTACAACACACTGAAAACATAATTATTAATAAAAGATAAAGGCACAGCACACAACTGCAGACACTCTGGTACTACATAAGACATTTTCCTGCTTCTCTTCCCCCTGCAGCATCTGGTGCCTGAGGTGCAACAGCACCTGATGGCTTTCATATCAGTGTGGAGCAAATCTGCTCTGGGCCCATTTCCACACTAGACTGTTATAGTGCTATTATTCCACTTTCAACATCCTATGGAATCCTGGGGTTTACAGATCAGGGAGGGGTCTCAAAGGGAAGTTTTGTTTTGTTTTGTTTGAGGCCCTTCCCTAAACTGCAAACCCCAGGATTCCATAGGATGTTGAAAGTGGAATAATAGCACTATAACAGTCTAGTGTGGAAATGGCCTGGGTTTTCAGTCTGAGTGTTAAAAGTGCTACCCTAAGTGCTAAAGAAGATTCCCACATCTCAAAAGCCTGGCTGAGAGTCTCAGGGCCTGGACCTTCTTCTCTGGTTCTTAGGGTAAGAGGGAGAAATCTCAGGAAGAGAACTTTGCCATGAAAACCATACACATCAAGGTGTTCTTGGCTCCCTGTGGTTTCAGGCTGCTTTGGAGCAGCTACTGTTCAAAATAAAGCTTAGAAAACTTACTTTGGCTGCACTGCAATTCCTATATGCTCTTAAAAACAACAAGGTAGGGAAAACTGTGGGCATTTCCCCCTGTTCAATAGTAAGCTTGGAAAACTTAATTTCCAAACAGAGAAATATTTGTCACATTCCCCAGACTTGGTGTTCATTATTTGAATTACAGACTCTGTGTAGGTGTACAGTGGCCCCTCCACTTTTGTGAGGGTTTGAGATGCAGAACTGTTGCACAAATGGAAAAGTCATGAAAAACTCCCACCTGGTCCCCCTCCATTCCCTTCCCGTTCCCATGCAAGACAGAAAGGAATGAGGGAAGGGGAAGCCTCATGCGAGTTCTCTGCACGAGGGCAAAATGCATAGGAATGGGAGGGGGAGCTCTGGAAGAGGAAAGGAAGTCTGGCACGAGGTTTCCCCTGCCCCCGTTTCCTTCCATTTTGCCTCAGTATGAGTTCTCTACATTGGGGTAAAATGCATGAGAATGGGAAGTGCAGAATTGGGTGGGAGGCACACATGCTCACAAATAATCAAATTTGTGAAGCTCAAACCAACAAATGTGAACGGGGGGCTGTAGTTGATGCTTAACTCATCATGTTTAAAAACAAGAAGAAGAGGGGGCATTCCTGGATCTCAGGTTTTGCCCCTGAAATTTTCAGAGCCCAGGATGCACCTAACCTGGCAACCCAAGACTGGTAAACTTATTTTCGAGAGAGGATCTGGCATCTTGGATAGTTTCTTTGTAGTTAACACTAAACCCCAGAGTGGACTCCCCACCCCATTGACATGGAAGTCAATCATCCACCACTGTTGAGGCAGCTGCTTCATTCTGCCTCATAGCAGAGCAGTGTGCAGACTGGTATATCATGCGTCTTAATATGGTGACTAGAGCTGAGGTTAATATTTTTAGAACATAAAAATAGATTTTACTAGAACTTAAAAATATTTAGCTACATAAATATCAGAGACTGCCAAATATTTACATTTTCTTTAGGAAAAAAAACAGGTGTACCAGCATGATAGTCCAATGCTCAAACCACTATGCCACACTGGCTATCCTGCACAAGCCAGTTATGCACCAAAGCTGTGGCAATCTGAGCATGAATAGGTCCCTCAATAAAGGACGCTCAACCATCAGGCCAGCATTCGGTAAGAACTGGCTGACAAAACCAGTGTAGAAAAAAAATATTTTTGGATTACAACTGCCAGAATTCCCACAGGCAGCATGGCTGGGTGAAGGAATTCTGGAAGCTGTAGTCCAAAAACATTTCTACACGCTGGACTAGATCAAGAAGTCAGTAACAGCCATGCAGCCTTTGCGTGAAAACCACAATAACTTCAGAGAGCCCAAAGATCACTTTGGTTACATTTAATATGCTCAGAAATTTGTTCCCGAACTGATTTTGTTTGTCCAGTCAAACACACCATACTAATTTGCATCCTAAACATGACAAGGAGACAATTTTCATCAAGTAGCTTCAAAATACTTTTCTCTGACTCTCTAATGCTGTTTCTGTGGAAACTGTCACTAATAAGGATTGTTAATGTGATTCCTTCCCACTTTCCCTCAGCAGCACACCTGATTCTCCTATGTTGTTCTGTTTAGTGTTTTTTTTTGCTCCATCATTTGTGCTCTGCCAAAAATCATGACTGCAAATAAGATTTTAATACCTTGTGACTATCAAATTATGTTATGTAATGTTTTAGGGAAATGTTTTAAATTAGATCTTTTAGATTTGTTGTTGTTGTTGTTCTTTAATATTGCAGAGACAATGCATTCAGATAAAAAGGCAGTCCTGAAAATGTACTTACAGTGATGTGCCCTTTTTTCCTCCAGGAGAAAAAGTGTCCCAAACTGGCTTACAACAAGCATTATTAAAAGCAGGTAAAATTAACAAAACTTTTAAAAAGTTAAGGCAAGGCTAAAGCAGATTTTAATTTAAAGATTAAACTAGCAATGCTTTTTAATTCTGTTTAGAGTAGGTGCAGAAACCCTGATGTGTACATGCTTCCCCCACTTAACTGCTAGGTTAGAGACCAGAGCACTGTCAGAAAATGGAGCAGGTTGAAAAGTGGAACCCATGTACTGTTTTGTAGAGAGCATGAAGGGCTTAGGGAAGCTTGTTATTGACCATGTCCATACTGTTTGCAGAGTCTTTCTGTGGACTTAGCACCATTTTTCCCTCTCTCAGCTCACTTTGCAAGCAGTGTGTGTGTCCAAGTGGTTCCAGGTGAGCCTCTGGAGGCAAGAAGAACTGATGAAAGAGCCGAAACCCCGTCAGCTTAATAGAACTTGTTCTAAACTTGGAAGTGTCAAAAGAGTGAGTCCTCAGATAACAGGGCATCAAAAGGTGGGGGCTTCCTGTATTGGAAAGCTAGCATGGAGTAGATTTGGGTGAGGAGTGGGGCTTTAACTCTTCCATCCTGCATTGGACTTACTACATCTATAATTTATATTGGTGCTGTGGATCCAACACAGATCAAAGCCATAGCAGGGAGAAGGTGGAAATTCCCCTAACCTCACTTTCAATCCAGATCAGCAATCCTGCACTCATTTTAGAAGTTTTTTTTTAAGGGAAGGGAGGGGAAGACATAGCTGCTAGCTATATTTTTAAAGTAATGTCTGTATTTTGCCCCTCAGGCATATGAGTGAATCCCTTAGCTAAATGAGACAGCAATTCATCCAGTGCGATCATCTATAAACTCAGTGAACACAGAGAGCCTTACAGAACCAATTAAGTTTTTTTTTCACTGACTTCCTAAAATATTTCATTAGAATAGGACTGATGGCTCTTAGATGACATTCTCTAAGGCAAGTACCATCAAAAAGAGAGGCCTGTTAGCAGCAAAGGATAGTATTACCATGGACAGTAGTGTCTGAGTAACATATCAGCAGTTTGGCCTGTTTTCCTTTATTTGAGTAGACTCACATGCAGCCCAATATGGTGTGTGAAGCAAATAGATTCACTGTTCCTCTATTAGCTCTGGTTTGCCCACCCTGCTCCAAGGTTTTTAAAATCCTCTTTTCAATTTGTGATTGAAGAACTCTTCAGTCATTATCAGTTCAACAGTGCAAGCAATTAAATAACTTGAGAACCATTCTATTTTCCATGAAGTCCTTAAAGAAGCTTTAAAAATTACAGGAACTCAACAATGAAGAGAAAGCTCACTTCCCAGAGGGTTATGAAGACAAGTATACCCCTGAAACAGTTTGTTTTAACAGAAAAGATTGGTGAAAAAAGCAAGTCAGAAAGTGAGCAAGTGATAACAACACCAGAGTATATTACCTTTTAGTTAATGTAATTTTATGTTAGCTAACTAGCAGAGGTGCTAAGAAACCCTGTTAGTGAATTGCAAAGATGTGTATCAGGCAGGAGTGCCCGATACACATCAGGGCCAAAGCGCATCAATGCACAAGCGCATTGGTGCACAAGATGCATTATTCAGTTTGTTGGCTGTATTACGTGGTTATATAACAGCAGCCCTCTACTGCATATGGATGTTATAAAAATGACCAGTTCTAATTCCCACATACATAAGTTCACTTATGAAGACATTAACTCCCATCTGGGTTTCCAGCCAATAAATTTTGACATCACTGATATTGTTCTTATTGAACTGAACAGAAAATTTTCCCAAAAGGATGAAAATAATGACTGCAGTGGTATCTTTTGGTAACTTGCTTGAATTTTGAGCAAGTAAAACTACTTAGCTCTCTGTGAATCACAGTCCTCACAAAATAAGAGTTTTCTGTGAGCAATTTAAAAAAAAAGCAGAGGACCCCCAAATGTGTTCTGAAAATTTTACCAGTAATGAGTGATCTTTGTAGATACAGACCAGCTGCTAACTGAGCCAAAGACTTTTGTCTGCAGCTAAGCCATTTGTGAGATAATGTATTTTGTCTTAACTTATGGGACTTTCAAGGAATCATAAATTTTCTTGCATTTGAAAAAGACAGAAATCTTAATGTTGAAAAAAAATATTCATAGAGCAAGAGAATCTTAGGCCATTTCTGCATGACAGCACCAACCCAGCATGGGGACATGTTGCTGCCGGTCCGCAACACATGCCATTGCATGGTAAACCATTATTGCGATTGCATGGTAAACCACTACCGAAAAAAATCCAGTAATGGCCTCCTGTTGTGCAACAATTGTGTCGCCAGCAGCCGGGCAGGAAAGGCGGAAGTGCTATCAAGCACTTCCTTTCTTAGTGCAGCATGGGAAGAGGCTGGCTGCACAGCAGAAAGAAGGAGCACATCCCAAATGCTGCCCATCCACAGGCAGCCAGCCGGGTGCGGAGGGAAGCGTTCAGGTCCCGCTCCCATCCTGGCAAAGGCACTGCTGGGATGATACTGGGACATTGCAGGATGCAGGTAAGGTGCAGAAAGGGCCTTCGAGTTCAAAGGAACCACAAGGGCCATCTAGTCTCATAGAAGAGACCCCAGGGGCCATCCAGTCCAACTCCCTGCTATGCAGGAATACCCATCAAAGCATTTCCAACAGATGGCCATCCGAACTCTGCTTAAAAACCTCCAAAGAAGGAGATGCCACCACACTCCGAGGCAGCATATTCCACTGCCGGACAGCTCTGACCATCAGGAAGTTCTTCCTAAGGTTCAAGTAGAATCTCCTTTCCTGTTGCTTGAATCCATTGCTCCTCGTCCTAGTCTCTGGAGCAGCAGAAGACAAGCCACTCCCTCCTCAACATGACATCCCTTCAAATATTTAAACATGGCTATCATGTCCCCTCTTAACCTTCTCCTCTGCAGACTAAACATACCCAGCTCCCTAAGCCGCTCCTCATAGGGCTTCCAGACTTTCACCATTTTAGTCGCCCCCCTTTGGACACGTTCCAGCTTGTCGATATCCTTCTTGAATTGAAGTGCCCAGAACTGGACACAGTATTCCAAATGAGGCCTACCCATAGAATCATCCAGGGGCCATCAAGTCCAACCCCCTGCCATGCAGGAACATCCATCAAAGCATTCTCAACAGGGGGCCATCCAGCCTCTGCTGAAAAATCTCCAAAGGAGGAGACTCTACTACACTCGGAGGCAGCATATTGCACTGCTGGACCAATGCAGAATAGAGTGGTACCATTATCTTCCTTGATCTAGACACCATACCCCTATTGATGCAACCAAGAATCACATTGGCTTTTTTGGCTGTCGCATCACACTGCTGACTCATGTTCATCTTGTGGTCTACCAAGACTCCTAGGTCCCTTTCACATGTACTGCTATCCAGCCACGCATCCCCCATCCTATATTCTCATCCCTTGCCATGCAAGGATAAACAACTAACATAGTCCTGAAAGACACCCTCCAACCTCTATCTCAAGACCTCCAAAGAAAAAGAGTCCACCATCTTCCACCACCACCAGTAGCATCATTATCATTTCCCACCTCTTTCCCCCAGCCCTGGAAAGCGGGCCAGCTTACAAAAATTAAAATGGCAGGGATAAAAACTGACATAATTAAAACAAGAAGTTAAAATATATTGGTGCTATGTACCTCCTCCTTAGTGCCTCATCTTAAAAGGATGGCTGGATACAGGATTGCTCCAATGGTAAAAAAGTCAAACAAGTGGTTTACTTAGATCTTTAGAAGCCAAGAATTCTCCATCAAATATTTTCACTCCTTTCTGGAAATCTTTTAGCTTCTAACAAGGTCCTCTCAGAAGCAAAGGGAGGCTTACCAAAAATCCCATAAGGTCTATACAGGCATTAGTATCTTTGGCATTGGAAAGGACATTGCTTGCTGAAGAAAGAGGGGAAAAAAACACCTTAGCCCACAGCCCTCTGCTATAGCTTTGTGAATACCATAAACATGAAGATTTTTGGTAGACGTAGCAGTGTATGCGGCAAAAGGAAGCACAGCTTCTAAAATAACACTGTCATCAACCTGGGCAGCAGAGTGTACTTTTGCATATAGAAGGATTTATTCCTGCATTACTTCTAATGGGATATGTACATTAGTCATGCAAGTAATATAATGGGATTTACTATGTAGTCCCATGGGGTAAGAAGCCAACAGTATTCAGTCTGAAACCAAAACCACAACAACGCTACCGTACAGCGTCTGCTTCTGACATTGTGAGGCATCTGTTGCTGCTCTTATTGCTGATGCCAATGTTGTTAGCTGAAGTTTGTAGGTGAGTCGGGACATTGTGTATTTTCTGTTGCTGATCACAGGTGACTTCTTAACAGAGTGGTGAAATTATTAAAGAGCATCATAATTGCCTGCAGTTTTCAGAGCTTGGAAAACTTACTAGTTTGGGCCTCTCCCAGAATCTAGGCAAGGGTGGCTAGTGAATCCATGGTTGTGGGAAGGCAAATGAATCTACTCTGTATTTTTACCATTACTTCTTTCACACCTGCTCAAAGCTGAACTGGAGCTCTGCCTGTGCCTAACTTCAGTACAGTACTTGCAGAGCTCATGTTTTTGTATGTACCTTTCTCCCAGTACAGGGACCTAAGCAGTTTACAATATAAGTTAAAATAAAAAAATAATTAAAACAATATATAATGCAAAAATCAAACAGACAATCCAATGAAAACTTTTGAAACAGTTAAAAGTCCATTCAACACACGGTAAAGGTTAAAAAATATAATCATCCCTCTACATTTGCTAGGGATAGGGGCACAGGACCCTTGTGAAAGTGAAAAAAAATGTGAATAACTCTAGACCTTCCCAAACCATATTTGACAGATAAAAAAGTATGATCTTATTCAACCCATTGTGGATTCCTTTGAGGCATTAGGATTCATTCACAAGGCAGAAATGGATGGCTAATGGGGCTTACTGACACCTCCACTGCTGCCCCACACCATTTTCAATAGGGACTTACAAGCCTTCTTTGCAATTTCTCAGTCTCATGAGGCTCGCAGTCCCTATTAAAAATGGCAGCAAAGGTGACAGCAAATAATCCGTGAATAATCAAATCCACAAAAGTGAAACCTGCAAATGTGGAGGGCTGACTGTACATCACTCACCGTTAAAAGATCCTTCTGCTACCACCAATTAAAAGCTGAAGGCCAGTTTAACTAAAAAGATTGTGGTAAAAAGAGAATAGAGAGCAGATCAGCCGAGCCTCCTGTAGAAGGGAATTCTGCAGCATAAGAGCACCTACTCTTTATTACAGTCCAAAGACCCAACAATACGGCAAACATATAAAATACATACGAGATTTATAAATCAAATAAAAGCACAATAAATACTTGGGCAGAATGTAGATACAAAATGTAAAAACCAATTAAAACACTTCAAGTACAAAACAAATTGCAAAAGGCTTATTTCAAACCTTTATCTGATACAAATTGTTCTCTAATCCCGACTGTCTCGGAGAGAAACTTGGCAACGGCGAAAGTCATGCTGGAAAACTTGTCTTCTAGTAGGATCTTGACATAGAATTGGGTAGATTTTCCTGGTAGGTTACTCAAATAATGGGTTAATTGTATGTTGATGAACCTGCTTGTAGAGACTACAAGACAAAAGAATGTGCTTCATACATTCTACTTCCTGGTTGCTGCATGGGTAAAGTCTTGCAGTATATGGGACACTGGCAAATCTACCTCGAAGCAATTCAGAGAACACATTACATCTTGCGTTGGAAAACAGATAAAGCTATTTGGCAACAGTCAAATTCTTCCGGTAATTAGCTATGTGAAAAGGCCCACCATAGTGTATATACACAGCACTTGGGGAGGTAGCATGAGAGCAGCCACCAAAAAAGCTCTCTCCCATATTCTCACCAAGCAGGTGAAAGTGGTGGAACACAGAGAAAGCCCTCCCACAAATATCATGAGACTTGGGAAGGCTCATATGAGAGCTATACACTGAACTCACAACAGCTGCAAGTATTGGTAAAATCCATAGTGAATTCACCACCACCACCACCATTAGATTGCATTGCCTTGTGAACCAATCCTAAACTTGTCCAAGGCTGACAGAGGAAAAGGAAGGACAGATGGCAAGAATCTCTTTTCTTGCACTTTGAATCCATTGGTGTTCATTCTAGTCTCTGGAGTTTGTTTTCTGCTGTATTCAAATTACATGAAAAGAGATTCTACCTAAACATTAGGAAGAACTTCCTTACTCTAAAGCTGTTCGATAGTGCAATAGACTGTCTTGGAAGGTGTTGAACTCTACAGTGGACGTCTCTGACAGAGGTTTGATGGGCATATTTCAGGAATGCTTTAGTTGTATATCCTTGCCTAGCAGGGGGTTGGACTAGATGTTCCTTGCAGCCCCTTCTACCTCTAAGATTCTATGATTCTAAGTGATTAAAAACAAAGGCAGCCCTGAAACATAAACCATCTGGTACCTGTGTTTCTGAGATCAACTACATGTATCCATATGCCAGCATACATACCTCATTTGTTTGGTATGAGCAAGACAGCTCCAGAGGTATGCAAGGAATTACTCTACTTCACCTCTGTCACAATCACATCCTGTTGTCCAGATATGTTACACTATAACTCCCATCATCTCCAGCCAGCATAGCCAGTGGTTACTGTTGGGCAACCCTGCTTTAGTTTGCAAACTGAGAAGGCTCCCATTTTCAGTGCAGAGATTTAGAAGTCACAACATGATATATACATAGCTGGAAGTCTCAGCACATCCAGATCTATTTGTAATTGTTTACTGATGGAACTTTCAGTTGTAAAAACAGAAGGCCTTGAATCCTGTGCTAGAAGAAATGTGATATATATAATTTAATTGAGTAAATAAATGCAGCAATTTGTCATTCACTGCAGCAGCTGATTGGCTGTTCTTTTTTCTCCACTTAACCTTTACCAAGTTGTCTATAGAATCATAGAATCGTAGAATTGGAAGAGACCGCACGGGCCATCCAGTCCAACCTCCTGCCATGCAGGAACATGCTCAAAGCACTCCTGATAGATGGCCATCCAGCCTCTGCTTAAAAACCTCCAAAGAAGGAGACTCCACTACACTCCGAGGCAGCATATTCCACTGCCAGACAGCCCTGACCGTCAGGAAGTTCTTCCTGAGGTTCAGGTGGAATCTCCTTTCCTGCAGCTTGAATCCATTGCTCCTTGTCCTGGTCTCTGGAGCGGCAGAAAACAAGCCACTCCCTCCTCTACATGGCATCCCTTCAAATATTTAAACACAGCTATCATGTCCCCTCATAACCTTCTCTTCTGCAGACTGAACATACCCAGCTCTCTAAGTCTATCCTCATAGGGCATGACTTCCAGGCCCCTCACCATTTTGGTCACCCTCCTCTGGACTTGCTCCAGCTTGACCATGTCCTTCTTGAATTGGGGTGCCCAGAACTGGACACAGTATTCAACATGAGGTCTAACCAAAGCAGAGTAGAGTGGTACCAGTACCTCCCTCGATCTAGACACCATACTCCTATTGATGCAGCCGAGAATTGCATTGGCTTTCTTGGCTGCTGCATCACACTGCTGACTCATGTTCAGCTTGTGGTCTATTAAGATTCCTAGATCACTTTCACACATACTGCCATCCAGCCACATGTCCCCCATCCCATATTTCTGTATTCCATTTTTTCTACCTAAGTGTAGGACCTTACATTTCTCTCTGTTGAATTTCATTTTGTTATCTTTGGCCCAGCTCTCCAATCTATCCAGGTCATTTTGAATTTTGATCCTGTCCTCTGGTGTATTAGTAACCCCTCCCAATTTGGTGTCATCTGCAAATTTGAACAGCATGCCCTCTATTCCTTCATCCAAGTCGTTGATGAAGATATTGAACAGCACTGGGTCCAGGACAGAACCCTGTGGCACCCCGCTAGTCACTTCTCTCCAGGATGAAAAGCAGCCATTCGTGATCACCCTTTGGGTTTGATCGGTCAACCAATTACAGATCCACCTGACAGTAGCCCTGTCCAGCCCACATTTTACTAGCTTCTTTGCAAGAACATCATGGGGAACTTTGTCAAAGGCCTTACTGAAATCGATATATGCTACATCCACAGCATTCCTTTCATCTATCAAGCTAGTTATCATAAAAAGAGATAAGATTAGTCTGGCATGACTTATTTTTGAAAAATCCATGTTGATTTCTTGTGATTACTGCATTGCTTTCTAAGTGATTAGAAACTGACTGCTTAATGATCTGCTCCAGGATCTGTCCGGGTACTGATGTCAGGCTGACTCGGCGATAATTATTTGTGTCCTCTTTTTTTCCCTTCTTGAAGATGGGGACAACATTTGCCCTCCTCCAGTCTTCTGGAACTTCTCCTGTCCTCCAAGATTTCTCAAAGATTATAGCAAGCAGTTCCAAAATGACCTCTGCCAGTTCTCTTAATATCCTAGGATGCAATTCATCTGGCCCTGGAAACTTGAATTCATCCAGTGTGGCAAAGTATTCCTATACCACCTCTCTACCTATTATGTGCCGCATTTCCCCTGCTTCCTCACCTGCTCCCCAACCGCCAGGTTGAGTGCTGGTATCCTTCTGGGAAAAAAATGAGGCAAAGAAGGTGTTAAGTAGTTCTGCCTTTTCTCTTCCCCCTGTTAGTAATTCGCCATTTTCTCTGCGCAGCGACCCTATCGTCTCCTTCTTTTTCCTTTTTCTGCAGACATATTTAAAAAAGCTCTTTTTATTGTTTTTAATGTCTCTGGCCAGCCTAAGTTCATTCTGTGCTTTAGCCTTTCTGACCTTCTCCCTATATCTCCTGGCTACTTGCTTAAATTCTTCTTTGGTGGTTTCCCCCTTCTTCCATTTCCTGTACATGTTTCTCTTAACACTTAGTTCAGCTGAGAGTTCTTTAGTCAACCATTCCGGTTTCTTCAGATGCCTTCCATTTTTCCTCCTTATTGGCACAGTTTTAGACTGTGCCTTCAGTATCTCCCTTTTAAGGAACTCCCATGCCTCCTGAACTACAGAAGTCTAGACTTCTGTAAAATCATAACAAGTGATACACAGGGAAATCATAGCCCTTTTAGTTACTGTTGGACTCCAGTTCACATCAGCCCTGATGCACTCTGGCCAAGAGTCAAGGATCATTGGAACAGAACTTCACCCACATATGGAGGTATCATGGACCCAGGGCCCTTCTCCCACTCAATGCTGATTTCTGCCCTTGAATAGGAGATGGAAAGTCCCCGGGTTTCATTAATTAAATGCTGCCACCACCCACTGAATTGAATCAAAATCCCTGCCTTAGTAGCACAGTGAGATGCCACAAGGGAGCCAACAATCTTTAAGCTTAGAGATCCCTTTCCTCCCCTTATCCCCTCGGGGAGAGATAAATCATATCTACATGTGTCATCGACAAGCACATGAGAATGGAAAGAGCAGGAAGTTATTTAAATGAAAGCATTTACTCTAAGAACAGGCAATGTAAATAACAGAAGATAGCACTATACATGGGAGTCTTTTCCCCTAGGTCTTACTTAGAAGTTAACTTAACTTAACTTAAAAGTTACAGATAGTACATCGTATCAGCCAGAGCTTTCAAAAGAACAGAATCCTAACGTGACTATCTAAGAAACATCCTAGCTACTCACATCATTGATCAGGTTCTGAGGTGGTGTGAAGAGGCAGAGCCAGGAGGCAAGGCCTGCAACCAGAGATATGCCTCCTCTGGTTGGTGCCTTTTTTTCTTCTCCCACCTCGTGGTCCTCTGAGGCTTTTTAAAAACTTCTTCACTGAAGCATCTTGAAGATTCTCACCTTTCTCCCCCTGATTGGGCAACTATCTCTCCTGATCTGCAATAAAATGTAACCTAACCCAGCACTCATTAACCCTTTGTATGCCTAGAGGGAGAGCTATCCTCTTCAGCTCTATTACCTGGATAATAGGAACCCGCATTATCACAGGAGGGCCACAGACTCTCTAAGACTGGTGATCCAATTGCAACCCTGCTTGGACAGAAATAGCTTAACCTCAATGATACACACTTTGAATTATAGTATAGAAACTGTGGATTACTTAAAAATACAGCTGCTCAGTTGTTAACTGAGACTGGCCATTATTATCACATCACTCTGGTGTTTTTTCAGTCCCTCTGGCTCCCACTCATTTCCAAAGTGCTACTCTTGACCTTTAATGTCCTTCACAGTTTGGGACCAGGGTACCTGAAAGACTGCTTCTTGTACATGTGCCTGTCTGTATACCAAGATCTTCATCACAGACTTTTTCTCCAGTCAAGCCAGTCTGGTAAAGAAAGCAATAGATTCAGAGAGAGATGCTTATCTGTCTGTGCTGAACTGGAGGACATCCCCTTAAGAATGTGGAAAATCTCCAGCTAAATTAGTATTCTGCAGGAAACAGAGAAGCTGGCTTCCAAAACTAGTTGATACAATCAAGCAGAGGAAAAGAATTTGGCTGCGTATAAAAACCCAGACAAAAACAGCCAAACCTGTATTATGACATAGGGTTTCAAAAATGGCAATCACTGAAGCCTTGCCTTGTGCTTAGGGGAAAAAACCAGTTTAATCCGCCTCCAGTTTAATCAATCACAGTTTGAGAGAACATTAACCCCTTTTGCCATATTTCCCCTAGTGTAGAAAATTCAACACATCCTGTGAAAGTTTTGGAACGGTCAGCTCCAAAACAGGCTATGAAATTCATAAAATAAAATCAGTTAGATCAGACAAAAGGCTATCTGGTCTAGCATTCAGTCTCTGCAGGGGCTAAACAGATATACATGGGGACTAACTGACAATCCAAGAGACCAAATTTTGCTATATCCCTTGATATACCCCTGAAGCAGAGAGCACAGTCTGCCAGACTTTGAAATGACAGAGTGCTGATGCCACAACTTAGCACAGGGGGAGATCTATTTGCTTTGCCAGCAGAAGATCCCAGGTTCAAACACTTACATCTCCAATGAAAGAGCAAAACTAGTAGATGATACAAAACAAATCTGCCTGCCCAAGTTTCTGTAGGGGCATGCCAAAGTGGACAGAAGTTGGCTAGACAGATACACAAGCCAAAGTTCTATTGTCACTCCTTATTTGAGGAAACTCATTGCATCAGTTGGCTATACCTATGTATTGACTCATCAGTTGACAATTGCTTCAATAGGTCTATGCTACTCAGGACTAATCTTTTGAAAAATCTTTTTTACATAGAGGAGGGTAGAAATATTTGAATAATAAATAACCAACAAACAGGATTCTAACCATAAGCTGAGCTGGTATAAGGCAGTTTTGTATGTTGTTATGCCTGAAGCTGAGTGCTGGGAAATCTTATTCTATGCATGCACACCCAGCATGCTGCTCATCTGAGGTCCTTTCACACTGTAAAGTTATAGCATGCTGATTCCACTTTGACTGCTGTGCCTGCATCTTATAGAATTCTGGGGTTTACAGTTTGATGAGGAATGAGAGCTCTCTGGTGAGAATTCAAAACTACAGATCCCAGGATTCCATATGGTATTGCCATGGCAGTTACTGTGGCAATAGTGGAATGTGAGAGGACCCTTGGTACAGTTTCTCTGCTGCTAAGTCTACCTGTCTGCCAGCAAGGGACAGACCAGCCAAAGACCTCACCCTTTTACACAGAATCATAGAATCATAGAGTTGGAAGAGACCCCAGGGGCCATCCAGTCCAACCCCCTGCTATTCAGGAACACCCATCAAAGCACTCCCAACAGATGGCCATCCAGCCTCTGCTTAAAAACCTCCAAAGAAGGACACTCAACCACACTCCGAGGCAGCATATTCCACTGCCAGACAGCTCTGACCGTCTAACATGCAGATAGATGTTGGAGGGGTGGGAACTATGCAGCCTGTAGGCCATATGCAGCTCTTGTAGGAAGGCCCAATGCAACCCTTGGGATGCCACAGATACCCCTCCTTTCCTCGGCCTCAGCTCTCTGAAAAAAAAAAAAAGGCTGAAAAAACTCTCTTCAAAACATATTAAAAAATTAATAGGCTATTTGTGGGGCTCCCCATCCCCCAAATCAAAAAAAGGGGGGGAGGGGAGACTCTAAAGGCAATCAGGAGTGATGCAATGTTACTTCCAAATGTCACTTCCAATTGCCAAAAACGGAATGTGCTATTTTGTAAAGTGGCCCTCGAAAGCTCTGGAGCCAGCCAAAGTGGAGTGGTGCAGCCCTGCAGTAGAATCCCAGAATCATAGAGCTGGAAGAGACCACAATAGCCATCAAGTCCAACCCCTGTATGCATGAACAAACACTCCAAGCACCGCAGCAAATGACCATCCAGCCTCCGTTTAAAAACCTCCAAAGAGGGTGACTTCACCACATTCTGAGGCAATACATTCCACTGCTGAACAGCTCTTACCACCAGGAAGTTCTTCCTGATGTTTAGGTGAACTCTCCTTTCCTGTAGTTTGAACCTGTTGTTCCATGTCCTAGACTCTGCAGCAACAGAAAACACGCTTGCTCCATCTTCAACATGACATCCGTTTAAATATTTAAACATGACTGTCATGTCACCTCTTAACCTTCTTTTCATCAGGCTAAACATATCCTGCTCCCTAAGCCACTCCTCATAGGGCATGGTTTCCAGATTCTTTACCATTTTGGACTCCTTCCTCTGGACTCGTTCCAGTTTGTCAATATCCTTCTTGAATTGTGGTGTCCAGAACTGGACACAGTATTCTAGGTGAGGTCTAACCAAAGCAGTACCTGTCTACCACATCTTAAAATAATAGCCTTCTGGCCTGTTCAGAAGCAGAACTTTAAAAAGCTACCTTTTTAGAGTACAATTCCAGAATCCTCCAGCTAGCACAACCACTTAATCATACTACCTGGAGGATTCTGGGAACTGCAATCCAAAAAGTCACTTTCCTAAGCTGTTTTCAAAACTTTAAGCAAGATCATGCACACTCACATTACCTCTGATACAAAGTACTTCTTCAGTTTGCAAATCACCATCTTCTTACAAGAGCAAGAGGACACTTGATGAGCTAACCCATATTTCAAAGGTAGCCCAAGCCGTTATTCATTATGGAGCTGCTAAACACAGTAATCAAGTCTCTCCTGTAGCAACTTGTACCACTCAGCCAGCCTTTCCTAATGATTGTCAACAACCTCCTCTTGTCACCTGTGTTTTAAAACAAAGAGGCATATTTCATATGGCTCCTGTTTGCAAAAAGCACAACACTTGTACAAAGCTTGTGTGCCAGTAAAGAACATGTGCCTAGGCATGTGCCACTCCAGAACCAAGCTGAAGCACTTTTAAAGTGAGCCGGCATGGCAAGAAATATGTCCAAGAAATATGATCATCAGCTGTCAAATTGTCTTCCACACAATTAAAGAAATGAAAGAGAACTGAAAATTGAGCTAGTATCATCAAAACCAAGGGTCCCCTTTCCCTGTAGATCTGAGTTGTCCCCAAGTCAAGCTGAGATTTTAATTTTATTACAGCCCATTCAGTTACACCCTTTGGGGTAAATTCAGTGTTAATCCTACCTAGAGGAGACAAGTGGCACTTAAATTGAATCTCACAGAAAAGCTCACTCATTTCAATGGGACTATTCTAGACAGAACTAACAGAAGTAGTCCAGTCTGTTTCTGCCAAGACTTTTCTACATATCAATTATAGCAGTATTTGAAGTATTTAGCCTAGAAATGACAAGAAGCAACCATCTCTTCCCCAACATGCACTGAATTATACGGAAGCAGCTTTTCCATTCTGCTGCCTTTTATTTGTGTGTGCACACAACAATCTTCTCTCCCTGTGTGATATTAACTGGATAAGAAAAAGTCTTACAATTGTGTTATTCCTATGTACATCACATCCACATGGATTAGCTAACGGAGAAGCCATTCCCACCTAGTTCTCTATAGGTCTGGGGGAAATCTAAGTCTTAAATAACAAGAGATGCCCTGACATCTTCCAGAGAAAAAAATTTATTGTGACATCAGCTCTGATGACATTGAGTCATGTAATTTCTTAGGCTGTACAAAATGTGTTCAGCTTCATAATAACACACAGGGTAAAGCAAATGCACTCACCTGGGTTGAGATTTTTTTACAAGCCTCCTGGTGGTTAAGAGTTAAACACAGATAGCTACCTGATAATTGATAGCAGTCTAGGAGATGTTTTTTAGGTAATTTGCCATCAGTCCCAAACTATGTTTTAGAGGCACTTGAGGATAGCAGTTTGTTCTTAAGGGCATAAATACACATCAATTAAAGCTGCATTGTGTATTCTTGGTTTCCCTGACTACCAATTACTACTGGACTTTGGGACCACCCATGACTGAGATTCTGTTCAACAATCTAAGAATCAGTGAGGGATCATCAGATTAAGTGGCATGTTCCAAGCAGGGTATTTTTTTGGCAGGGGGAGGGAATAACTGTGCTAGGTGACTTTTCTCCAGCAATTTCACTCATTGTTTGTTAGTCTGTTTGAAATTGCTCCCAGAGCACCTATCACCATTGTAATCACAGGAATAGTAGTAATTATCACTCCCACTGCTATGAGCAAGTCATAGTTTCTCTTCGGGGATTAACAGCATGTTTGGGAACAGATTTTTATTGAGACCACAGTGAGAAGATGGAAAGAAAATGGTTAAATTCATCATCCTGCACATTCTGTGGTCTGAAAATCCCTCACAAGTGTGGCTACTAAGAGCAAAAACAAGAATAGCTTTAACTGATAAGTTCAGGGTCTTGTCTATTTAGACTGTAAGGCATACTTAATGCTGAAGCCTGCAAAAAACTGCTAAAATCTTGAGAATCATTAAGTCCTCCTTTTTATTACAAAAAAATGCCCACGCCTCTTAAAAGTAGAGGGAATGTTGAGAAACAGAGAGCGCTGCATTTGAAAAGCTCAGGAATCAGAAAGCAAAACTGATCACACCTTCCATCATTTCATTGATGAAAACCTAGACGTGCGGCCAAGCAACATGACAGTATGATCAAGATGGCAAAAGTACCTCATTAATGAGGAAGAACACAAACTAGGAGAGGCTGCAGCAGTTTGCTTTTGACTGAGGCTACTGGGAAGGACAAGATTCCCCTCTTCTCTCCCCCCTGCTGAGTTGAATGTGAACTACTTTGGCACTTTGAACTCAGTCTGCACCAATGGAAGTAAGCCAGGAGGAAAGAAAAAAGTGACTAATGGGGTGCCACAGGGTTCTGTCCTGAGCCCAGTGCTATTCAACATCTTCATGAGTGATCTGGGTGAGGGAATAGAGAGCATTCTTATCAAATTTGCAGATAACACGAAATTAGGAAGGGTAGCTAACACTCCAGAGGACAAGATCAGAATTCAAAATAATCTTAACAGATTAGAGAGCTGAGCCAAAACTAACAAAATAAATTCCAACAGGAAGAAATATAAGGTACTACACATAGATGGGGGGGGGGGGAGAAATGCACAGATAGATGAGTGACAGCTGAGTTGACCACAGTACCTCTGAAAAGGATCTAGGAATCTTAGTAGGCCACAAGCTGAACATGAATCAGCAGTGTGATGCAACAGTTAAGAAAACCAATGTGATTCTGGGCTGCATCAACAGGAGTAATGTGTCTAGGTCAAGGGAAGTGATAGCACCACTCCATAATCTGCTTTGGTCAGATTCTGCCTGCAACCCTGGTGAAGCACTTCCTAGGTAGCTATGTGCAACATATGTAGGCAAATGAACATGCTAGCAGGGGAGAGCTGGAACGGTGTATCTGTGAAGAGGGGCAAAATTATGGCATTGCTGATCCCTAATAAGAATTCTGCACCCCCAGTGAAATTCTCCTTGAGTTCTCAAATCTCCACACCCGGTCACCCTGCCAATAGCGACATTCCTGAAGTGCTCTGTCCTCCCTCTGTGCCTAGTAAAGAATCCATGTGTGACACCAGCAAAGGAAAGTCCCCTCCTCTGCACCCAGCAAAGAAATACAGCAGCACTTCTCTCTACTGCCAACTGACAGCAAGCTAGTATTTTTGTACTTTTTGGCTGGTAATTTTTATGCAGTCATTTAGAAGGCTGCTATATTGTGCTTGTCTTTATTCTGCAGTGTAACTAAAGACAGCTGATGGAAGGGGGAATTTAGTTAGGAAAACGGTGTTGGGGTGAAGTTATTTCCTCACTGATAAAAGAAAAATAGAACTCCCATCCTCCAAGCAATTTTGTAAAATGCCTTCCCTGGGAAGATCTGCCTGGTACCCACTTTGTACATAGGATAAAATTGCAGCTCTCACCCAAGATACTTGGAGACAATTGTGATGTAGTGATTCGAGTGTTAGACTAGAACTCCAGTAAACCAGAGCTTGAATCCCCTCTTAGCCAAGAGAACACACTGGGCACATCACACTCTCTCAGCCTTAGGGAAAGAGAATGACAAATCCCTTCTGAACAAATCTTGCAAAGAAAATCACATGATAGGTTCAGTTTAGGACTGCTATAATTCAGAAACAATTTCAAGTCACACAACAACAAACCAAAGTAATTAGGGCCGGTTGAAGCTATTAGGACTGTAGTCCACTTTGCTCTAAATTCTTGGGTTAGTTTTGGTTTGTTCTCAATCTCTGCTGCTATGTGTTTTGTAGATTTGCTGCCATTTTTGCCTTGTTTATACAGTTTTTGTATTTGACATTGGGGAGTCAGGATTATGACTTTCTACGTTAGCCTCATTTAGTCTTTTTTATACTGCAGGGCAAACATTTTTGCCAAAAACACAAGGGTGTCTGAACACAGATCTTCCATATCATGGCTGCAATCCTCTATGGCTGAGCATAGTATAGTAGTTCCACATGCAGAATGAAACTATACTGAGTCATTTACCACCTCTTGGACCTACCATGTTGCTGTCAGGAAGTGGGGGGAATTACAGAAACATCTGGACATGTCTCTCTGTAGCTAGACATGAAACTATTATATCATCCACCAATGTCTGCTGAAGTTGTCCAAAGGTCTCAGCAGCTGAGGTAATCATTTCATATCTGGCTATGGAGACACACTTCTCTGATCTCTTCCACTTCCATCCAGGTACAAATGGCCATGGCGGGGGGGGGGGGCAGCTTCAGTGACTCTACAATAGATTTGGGAGGGAGGTGTCTTGGGCTGCTGTGGAAGGAGAAGGGGAAAACTAGCCTCCACAGCACTCAAACATAGAAATACGCAGGCTCAGGGTCAAGGTATTATTTCTTCATGTGCCATTAGCAGGATGACAGGCACCATCTCTGGTGCTCCTAACGTTCCTTGGTTCATTTGAAATAAACTTATTTTAAACAAGAACTTAAGTAAATGTGTCCAAAGGTCTGTCAAGGAGCTAGACCAATATTTTAAGAGGTGGTGGTACATCAAAACTAGCAATCATTTTCAAGAAAGAAAATTAAAAGAGAATCAATGTAACTCCAAGCCTATGTAATATCAGCAACACTGGAATCCAGAAACCCTCTTCAGACTTTAAATATATTCTGTAACTATTTTGTTTTGTTTTGCTTATTTATTTATTAGTTTTCAGGGAAAGAAGCAGCCAATTTCTGCCTCTGAACTATCAAAACAGTTCCATGAAGAATAAATTAGTGGTGCTATCATAGTCACCCCCAGGGCATTCACGTCTGCAGCCTTGGAGTGTTAATACTACTTTGCAACAAGATTTGTGCGGCAGGGAGAGGGAAAGAGGGGGAAAACAGTGTTGCAGTCTATGCATATCTCAACATTAAAAGCTGCCCTACAAATTCTTTAAAGCGTATTAGCAGCTCTTACTTCTCCAGTTTTTAACTTTGTGTAAAATAAACTCTTTTGATATTATTCCCTAAGTATTTGCTGGTTCACTTCTTTCACATAAACACTCAAGATTCTTAAGGCATCCTCAAGCAATATATTTTCTGGTGTCCACTTTTTGAAACAATCCCAGGCATATATCTATAAAGTGTGAATACAACAAACACATGTAAAATACAGGACCCACCTACGGATTGTGTCCAGTTCTTTGAATGTATGCTTATTGGACCATATGGGTTTTCTGCTGCAGAATGTTGCAAAATGAAAATCACCCTCACCAAACTTAAGGTGTTATCTACACTGCACAGTTATATCACTTCATATCATTTTAAGAGTAATGGCTCCATTCTCTGGAATCCTGGGGTTTGCAGTTGGTGTGTGTGTGATAATGGGCTCCCCAGGGCATCCCAGCTGAAGGAATAGTCTCCCTCCAGGTAAATGAGGGGTTAATGAGGTGCTGGTTTAAGTTACCTTTATTAGGATCAGCATCATGGAGGAGCAACAAAAATCATGAGAGATAATTGCCCAATTAGGATTACCAGTTTGGGGGAAGTGTGAAAGCTTCAAGATGCTTAGAAGTAAGAGGTTATAAAACCTTCGGGGTGTCATGAGGCAGTGAGAGAGGCCATTTCTGCACTAGACTGTTATAGTGCTATTATTCCACTTGCAACATCCTATGGAATTCTGGGATTTGCAGTTTCGGCCCCTCCTGAATCTGCAAACTCCAGGATTCCATAGGATGTTGCAAGTGGAATAATAGCGCTATAACAGTCTAGTGAGGAAATGGCCAAAATGATAGAGAGAGGGAGAGGTGGAGACTCTGGCACTCAGGCTGTCTGCCTCACTTAGGAGAGCTTGGTCACAGGCTGGACAAAGTTATCCAGACTCTCAGCTTCCCATGACCATTCAAGACCAAAAACCCTATCTACACTGTGAGTAGAATAAGAATGTTATTAGCTAGTCACGTTAGGGCTCGGTTCTTTTAACCTCAGCTGAATATGTCCTAGGGTGTTTGAAACTGTAACTACTCATAAGTAATGCCTGAAGGAAGGCGTCTTCACGTTTAAGATACTCCTTTGCTAATGTAGATTGCTTGCTTAGAATAAAAGGTTTTCTTAAAAGATCTCCTCCCTTCCACACTCTCTTCATGTGTCTTTGCAGAGTGGGTCTATGAGCATGCAAATAGGATTTTCATTTCACATGAGTAGTGGAAAGGGAAAATCTCTGCAAAGTCAGAAGTAGAAAAAGTGCAAGTTAAGTCCCTCAGTAACTTCCCACTGAGTTACTTAGTCACTGGACTGAAATCAGTGGGAGGTGGCAGCTAGATGATCTCAAGGGATCCCCTCTCCTACTTAAGAGCAGAAGCAGGGACCGTTAGAGGAGGACTTAGAATTCTATGCTAGAGAGCTCTAGTGTCTTTCTGTAGCGTATTCTAAGGACCTTTCCAAACTGCAAATCCCAGGATTCCAAGGGGGAATAATGACAGTTAAAGTGGGAACAAGCTGTCCAACATAGACACTACTTTGTTCCTCTCCTAACAACTCCTTTATTTGTTCTTAAAAGATCTCTCCATCCTCTTGGCCCATCTAATGTAGCATAACAATGAAATTAGTTGGCCATATCATTCTTTTCAGCAGTTTCAATACAGTTCTAATTTACTGAGGTCATTTTCTAAGGACACACATATTATTTCTCTTGGCTAACATAATTAGCACATTTTGGCAACTGTAACAAACATCATCCTTTGAAACACTACTATGTTCTTTTTTTAAAAAGTCAGGATTGAATTTGTTCAGACTGGTATTTGCCTTTGGAGAAAACATTCCTGAAGAAATTATGTCATAAATTTTATTGGTAAATGTTGTGTTTCAATCCTGTCAAATATTTTCTTCTGCTTACAAAGAACTGTGAAATTCAAATGTTGGCCATATCTTTCACCAATAGATGCTGGCAGACTACATTGTGCAAACCTATCCATCTGTCTGAGGACATTTTTAATGTTCCAATTTTTTAAAAAAGTATAGGCAAGACCATGCTTTGAAGGTACGAGACGTTTTGTGGGTGGGCTTTCCTGAACTTTATTTCTGTTACGTCAGTATCTGGTGGGTGCGTATTGGTTTGCTAAAAAACATATGATAGTGTTGTTTCCTTTTTGCATCTTCTTGAAGGAAGAAAGGAAGATTAAAATTAAATTAATGAGGAAGAGGAACAAAGCAGATTATGATTAAGTATATTCAGTAGACTGGACACACATTGCTATAGTATTTAAATATTTACTAATAAAAGGTATGAAAACTTAGGCTGCTATGCCATGCTTGGAAAAGTTTTAATTTTTTGAAGGTGGACGGGAGTACAATCCTCAGAATTCCCCAGCCAGCATAGTGTGCAGGCCATGCTGTCTGGGGGTAATCTATTTGTCTAAAAAAAAGGAATCTGTCCAGGTTTTGCCGCTGTCTTAAGCATATTTACTCAAAAGCATGTGAGCTCAAATGATGTAGCAGTCTGAGTACTGGACTAGGACTCCAGAGACCGGCGTTCAAATTCCCATTCAGCCACAGAAACCCACTGAGTGGCCTTGGGTAAGTCTCATTCTCCAGAGGAAGGCAATGGCAAGCCCTTTCTGCACAAGTCTTGTCAGGAAAAATCCATGACAGGTTTGTCTTACAGCTGTAATAAGTCAGAAGTGACTTAAAGGCACGCAACAGCAGCAAACCAGGGTAGGTCAGGCCTAAATTCCTCAGATCCCATCTTAGGATGCTCAGAGTCAAAAGTGTCTTTTTTTTTAATATATTTTTATTGAATTATAATTTACAAAAATTTAAAACATACATAAGATATCTAAATGGGTAAATCAATGAATGTGAGAAATGAAATATGAAAGATAGCATATATTATACATACATTATACATACATGTAAATATAATCAGGATTTCATATTCCATATATGAGGTAGAAGGTAAGACATAACTAACAATACAAAAGAGGGGGGGAAAAAGGAAAAATAAAAAAACAAAAAACAAAAAGTACACCAAAACATCAAAGAAGGAAGGGGAGTTCCTTACCATACTTCCCTTCCCCTTTCTGTATCCGACTTGAAATCTACTACATTACAACATCTAGAGTCAAAACTGTCTTTAAAGCACACAACAGTGTGTTCTAATGAAACCAGGATTTACAGTAACCTGGCCGTGGTCAGAGCAAGCCAAGGTGGGGGAATGCTGGAGTGCAGACTTTACCCTTCTAAGTGACTTTACTGCTTCCATGCATACAACCCGAGACGTGATGGGTGAATTCTCCCCCAGCAACGTTTTATTGGGGGAGGTCGATGTGGGGATTAACCAAATCAACCCCAGGCTATCTGATCCTGTGGTTGTGGACCAAAGATTATTTCCAACCTAATCACCTTCAAAGCTGGACATGTGAAAAGGTTTTCTCCTGCTGACTTTCAAGAACAACGTTTGAAAAAGTTACTTTTCAGGACTCCACTCCCAGAATTTATCAGCCAGCATGCATAGTGAATGGCCAGGTTGGCTACGGGAATCTGGAAGTTATAATCCAAAATTCTGGGCATCTTGGACTAGTTGAGTCTGGGAGATGTAGTTAGTACTGTTTTAGGGTTCTGTGAAAGTTACCAGGCTAGACTAGGGAAAGAAATCTTTCCAGTAATGTGGACAATAAGGCTTTAAAGCAGGAGTGGTAAACACAACACCCCAGATTGCTGAAATTATATAGACTCATCTTCACTTTGTTTTCTTCTATGTCTTTGTGTGTGTGTACACACACAGAAAAAAACAATACACACACGGACAACCTATCCCCCCCAACACGTATATCACCAGCAGAGCCAGTATAATGTAGTGGTTTGATTTCTGATGCTGAAGCTATCCTTTTTGGTTTCTCCTAACCTGTCCCCACTCAGCCATGGAATCTCACTGAGTGACAGTGGGTAAGTCACACACTTTCTCTCCCAACCTCAGAGGAAGGTAAAGGCAATCCCCCTGCCGCTTCTGAACAAATCTTGCCAAGAAAATTCTGTGATAGGTTCACCTTAGATCACCATAATTTGGTAACAACTTGAAGGCATACAACATAAATTATACACATAGACATAGGCCATTTCTGCACTAGACTGTTATAGCACTATTATTTCACTTTCAACATCCTATGGAATCGTAGGGTTTGCAGTTTAAGGGATGCGGCAGTCGGCCTCTCCCTAAACTGCAAACCCCAGGATTCCATAGGATGTTGAAAGTGGAATAACAGCGCTATAATAGTCTAGTGCAGAAATGGCCATAGACATACATATCCAGCTTTATTTCTTGCCTAACTTTTTGTTTTGTTGGACTGTAAGTCCCTGAAGTGCTGGCCAGCATACTCAGTGGGAGTTGCAGTCCAGCAAGATCTGGAGGGCTACATGATTCCCATCCCTGTTTTAAAGGTTAAAAATCAGCACTTTAAAAACACCCTGGAAACCAGTTCAGCTACAATACAGTTTATGTGGGATTGTCTCACGAACTCCAGGTCTCCTACAGTATTTAGGCAACTGCAACCTACATCAGGTGAAGTTGCCAAACCATCCTAAAAGACCAACCCCATGCAGAGAGCATTATATTAGTCTATTCTGGATGTCATAGATAACCAAGGCAAGGCCACCCCACTCCAGAAAGAGTTGAACCTGTTATGTGCGTCTAAGGCCCTTTTCGCCCCTTACCTGGTACCGCTGGCATTGCGCAGGGATCGTCCGAAAAGCCTTGTCCGGGAGGCACTCATGTCTCCTCCGCACCAGCTCCATGCTGGCTGGAAGGAAGCGTGAGCGCTCTGCCCCCTCCTTCCGCAGCGCAGCCGGGTACGTTCCCAGGCTGAGTGGGGGGGTGAAGTGTGATGGCCATGCGTCCAGAGCCTACACACACAAGGTAAGTGCGTGTGGGGCACGGGAGGGACGCGTGATCACACATCATTTTCGGCAACGAGCCGAAAATGATATAATGCGCAATCGCCCCCTAATGGCCTCAGGAGCATCATGCGATTGCGAGGACATCGTGTGGAACCGTCCTCACAATTGCGCGATGCTCCTGAGGCCATTTTGCAACAGGACTGGCGTGTGAAAAGGACCTAAGTTACATCAATTCCCTATTTACATTAACTCAAAGGGACTAATTATTATGAAGGAAATGGAAAGTTGTCCCAACCCAACATTTTCCTGGTGGTGATGATGCATAGCTTGAGAGGCAACTGAAGGACGGAAACAGATAGGAGGAGTGTCTAATCCTTCCTCCACTCTCCACTTTCCCTCTTCAACTCTCACCCCCAACATTTTTTTCAGTTCCCCAGCACAAACATGTTTCCAGACTTGAAAGCAGCACTGTCTGAAGAGGAAATGAATTATCACGAGTTCATGTGTAAGGGAGAATCAAGAAGTGGAAGAAAGGTTCAACAATGGCTCTAGGCTGCCCATTCTCTCCCACAACAAGTCTCCACTCAGTTTTCATTCAGAATAGCAACTTCACAACCAAGAACAACCAACTCAACCTATCTAAGTTGAATGTGTGCTACATGTATGTATTTATACACAATTTTTCCATTTAACTGTCAAGTTTCATATAATTCATTGAACACAGCCTAAGACTGCAATTATAATAATCCTAATGTGGCACCTGAGCTATGAAATGCCTTCCTCTTGGAAATCCAGTTGGTACCAATGTTGGTGTCATTTTGGTGACACAAAAACTCAACTTTTAATAGAAGACTTTGGAGCCTAACGGCATCAGCCAGTGTGATTTTATATTGTTTTAATGTCAACTTTTTAAACTCAGTAGTTGTTTAATATGTTTTTTAGAATGCTTAAATTGTTTGTATCATTTTAAATTCTATTTGTCTTATTGTTCTGCATTTTAAAACTGTTCAACTCATTTTACTGTAAGCTGCAGGGAGATCTTACAATATGGGGTGGGGTAAAAATATTGTATATGTATAAATAAATAAATAATGAATGAAATAAATAAGTAGATGTGCCAAATACCCTGTTTGTATATGGATAAAGGTGCTCCTACAAGCCAACATTTGATTTTATAGACAACATTTGTTTTGTTCTAAAATATAAGGACTTTGGGGAAGGGGGAAGATATGCAATTAACAGCTCAGCCTCTTAGCAGAGGGGTAGAATGGTGTGCCCCTCACAAAGATATTGCTGGACTGCAGATCCCAGCATTCCTCACCACTAACTATACTGACTATAGCTTCTGGGAGCTGCAGTGCAGCAACATCTGGAGGGTCCTATGATTCCCACTGCTGCCTTAACATCCTTAGTGAGATGTACATTCCAGAGCATTCATAGGACTGCAACTTAACAAATTAGATAATATCGTAATTTATTAAATATCTTTTGAGGTTATTTGCATAATTTGGTTGAAGCAAGATCAATCTGCATTTGACAATGAATTTTTTAATCATGGCAAAAATGGTTGGGTGCTAGAAACTCTTAGTTAGAACCTGGGTGGTAAGAGGCAAAGAGAAATAAATTGGGGTGACAAAAAAAAATTCAGCCCCATAGTCCAAATTCCAATTTGGGAAAAGTCAGCAGGGTTGCTAGGCCAGGAATGGTGAAGATAGGTGTGATTCTTACTTATTTGGAACATTTTCTACCAAGAATACCAACTATGCAGCTTGCAAAGTACACAGTTTAGTTCCATACAAACAACCTGCAACGTGCTCCCATGCAGCAGCTAGCAATGTATATGCAAAGTGTACAGTTTAGTTCTCTGCAGAGTGATTTAAAGGGTACATACCCTGTTATCCCCATGGAGCATCACAGATAATTGCTGAAGTAGTTGCAGGCAGTTGAGCCACCAGAGGGAATGGGTGGGAAGCTGGACGTTTCCCATCTCTAAATTAAGCCCTTATTTTTCTACAGCAACTAGAAAAATATCCTCCTATCCATTTCCCTATTTTTATTTTATTTTTTTTACACAAAGGATGGCCCAAGAGCTCTTGGGCTGACTCCATGCATTTATATAATGTCATCATTATTTCTGGCTCTTTGCAGGCTATATTTATCTACAGCGGGACTCATTTTATTATACACATTTTACAAACTGGAACATACAGAACGGACACTAAACAGTTTTGGATTCTCAGTATGTATTCCAGCTGAAGAAAGGAGTATATGGAATGGAACCTTCTCAGGTCCAACTGCTTAGGAATGGATTCAGTAGCACAACTTTATGAATCTAGGTGCGCCTCAGTTAAACAAACCCTCTGACAAAGAAGTTCCTTTTTTACAATGACCTTTAATGTGTATCCAGCCCCACTCTTTTTCTCATCTTTCATGTAGCTGAAAGATCTACTGCAGCTGTAAGTGCCTGCCTGCAAGAAGCAGCAGTAAACAGCAGCTGCCTCCTGACAAGCCCATTTCACAGACTGCCCCCTGCTATTTTCAAACAAAGTAGAATTCTGTAAGTCTGGCCACCAAAACAGGTATCTTAAGATAAGTGGGAGGCTGGTGAAGGACAATATCATCCCTGTGTGCATTTTGGAGAAAGTTTCAAGTGCTCTCTAGAAGGTTCAAAGTATTTTTGTTTACTTATGCAAGGCTTACCTGATCTGTTGTTTCGCTTCACCTGTGTATATTGTTAATTTTGAATAAAAAAATGCTGAAGCATGTTGAAATACTCTGTATGTGTGTGGGCGCACAAGCACATGCATAGGAACCTATCCCCATCCTTTCTGTGTTATGTCTGCCTTTGGTACCAAATCTTCCTGTTACAGAAGTAAAGCCCAGGAAGACATCTACTTTCTTAAGAAAGGTATACTGGTACTGAAAACAGGAGGGATACCTCCTTAGTTTGTTTCCTTTCTTTTGTGAAAGCAAAGCAGTGAAAGGCTTCATCACTATGAACATCCTTCCAGATAGCAGAACACACTCACAACAGCTACATTCATCACTTAATGCTACAAATGAGGGTTTTTTTTTTCAATCTGTCTTGCTTAATGAATGCAAACTACATTAAATTACAGAACGGTATGGCTCTCCCTAACTTTTTCCAAGAAATGTATCAACCTCCTTTAGAAAAATTAAATATCTTCACACGAGTGGCACCTGCAAGAAAATTTTACATTACAAAGTGCTTAATGTTCAGGTTCCAACTAGCCAGCCATGTCCTTTCCTAGCATAACCCACTCCATTCACCTTCTCTAGAATTCTCTGTTCTGTTCATCTTCTTTCTTTCCCATTTTCATTCTTCACCACCTCTTCCAGGCCACTGCTAGCAAACCACATAATCTAGATTCCTTCTAGAATAGTGATCAGCAGTGGCCTAAATCTAATTTTCCATTACTAGTCGCAACAAGAGTATAGACCTGCTGAACTGATAGCATTTGCAGAAGTGATGACTTCTGTTCCCATCAGATCACTGGGTATTCTTTACATTAGCCTAGCATGAGCAGGACCTTTCCAGCACAAGTTTTGCCATGTATCACCATGGCCATTTTCACCCTACATTGTTATAGTGCTATGATTCCACTTTCCACATCCTGTGGAATTCAGGGTTTGGGGGTTTACTGAGGCCACAGAGCTCTCTGGCTGGGAATTCTAATCGCCCCTCCCTAAACTGCAAACCCCAGGATTCCATAGGACGTTGAAAGTGGAATAATAGCACTGTAACAGCACTGTAGTGTGGAACTGACTCATGAATTGAGGGGGTTTAGGTGAGCCCTGATCGAGCCCTGATCCTATGCAGATCCCCTGACCTACCTTGCAGGGATCTTCTCAAGATCACTGAGGACGTTTCCACACTACACTGTCATAGGGCTATTATTCCACTTTCGGCATCCTATGCAATCCTGGGGCTTGCAGTTTAGGGAGAGATATTGAGAATTCTCAGCCAGAGAGCTCTTTGGCCTCAGTAGACTACAAACCTCAGAATTCCACAGGATGTTGAAAGTGGAATGATAGCACCCTAGCAGTCTGGTGCAGAAAGGCGGTAAGCAATGCACATAAACACTTCCAGCCGTGCCTGACCGTACGGTGCAGCGCTATATAACTGTTATCAGTGCAAATGCAAATGGCGATTTTGCTCTATTCGCTTTGCTGGTGAATAGAACAATCGTTCTTTTCGCATCTTTGCACGGATACCTTTGCACGGGGACTGTGCCAGACGCTGCAGGGCTACGGCAGCGCGTGTGCACACACACACCCCCTCCCGTGCGCCAGCCATAAACTGGCCTTGATTTGACAGGCACCTTCTCAGGTTTCAACAGATGCTGCGGGAACGGCAGCCGCAGCCGGGGCGATCCGCAGGCATTTGCGAGGACGACACGCGGGCCGCTCCGCCGCCGTCCGCCCCCCCCCCCCGCCGGGCCCGGCGCTCCAAATAGGAAGGGAGAGCGCTGCACTTTTCTCCGTTGCCATGACAACAGTGTCCCCCCCCCCTTATTAGATGCCATCCGTTTCCTGTCTCTAAATTTTTACGCCAATCAGAAATGCCTTTGTAGGTTTACCAGTTTCTGGGGTCATTTCCTCCCCTCCTTTCCAAGGGAGTTACACTAGTGACGTGTAACCATGAGAGACTCAAACCCTTAAAAGGGGTTTTTAGCTTCACCTCTTGGAAATGGGGGGGGGGGGTTTGACATTATTTATTACGATTAATTTGTTTCATTTTATGAAGTACAACGGGGAAGGACAGAGAACCGTATCAGACATAGTTTAAAGGCAGATAACAGCAGAGACTCTTTTCAACAGTGTGTATTTTTTACATTCCACTTTTACAACAGATGCCTTTTTTTCCCCCCATTCTGCAAATCCAATCAATCGGATTTAGATTTAGATTCTCCCTTCAAGTCAATACTGACACCAAAACAGAAGAGCATGAATTCACAGTTTGCTGCAATTAAAAGTTTCTGTAATGTCATTTACAGGGATTTTTTAAAACAATATAGGGCTAACACAAAACTTACACTGCTTCCCACAGCCACGAGGAGACTGGAGTAACCTATCTTATCAAGCAGAAACAAAAATAGCCCTGCACAGTTCTACAACTCAAAATATCTAAAGCAAAGCCTAGGCAAATTTGTGATAAAAACATTGCAAAAAGACCATAAGTTGGTAACAGGAGAAATAATCTTTAGCTTATCTGCTATTGATATCTGAGTATAACAGAAGAACTGGTGTGTATGTGTGCACAGAATTGCACCAATATGCATGTTAATGGTTTAAAATTTGGAAGAAATAACAGCAATAAAAACGTGCTAGTTATTATATTATGTATCAGAATTCTGCTGATTAACTAAAACCCTACCCTTGTGACAGCCTCCAGGAGACAGCTGTAAAGTCAAAGCTGTAAGTAGTTATTATTACTCTAACTGCACACTTGGAAAGTTTTGAAAAGCTTTGAAATCCCCTTTAAAGGCAGAATTGCAAAGTGTGAGTACTTCTAAAACTGCAGAGATAGAAAATGAAATAACAGTTTCAAAACCAATACTCAGCAATGTCTAATTCTGTGAGCAGCTCAGTAACTATAACTCTGTCACAGATAATAATGTAGCACCTATATGCAAGACAGTGCTAGGTTACAGAATATGCGGGACTGCATATACCTTATTTGTCAACTACTACTAGCAGGTTTTGATATCTTTCAATTATAAGAACAAAGGATTCTCCTTTTAAAATAATGTCCAATTTTTGTAAAAAAATAGTCACAATAAAGCAGCTTATCAGCTTTAAAGCATGATGGATTAATCATAACCACACTAGTTTATTCCTGACCACAGTCTTTCAGCAGATCCTTATCATGAAATACCAAACGCCAAGCTGGTGCAAGAAAGCAAGATAAAATGCCTTGTGATTATTCAGCTTGTGAGTAAGACTGAATAATGAAGCCCTTTGACTGTATTAGTACCATTGTTTGATAAAAGTTTTCTCCATATTATCTTCAAAAGGTATTAGCTGATATGCCAGCTAACACCAGAAATTTGCAGATTTGTTCTCTGCTCCCAGGACAAATGAAGGACTTAAAAAAACAACAACAACAACCGGCATTTCTCCACAAAGTAGTTAGGTCACAAAAACTTTTGCTATTGTGGAGGTTAATGCCCCTGGTGCAATCATCGCTAGAGAATGAGACGCATGCAGTTGTCAGCTTAACGACTGAGGGAATGTCAGGAAAACAGAGTCTGTCTATATGCAAACTTCAAACTCCAAGTGTGTACTAATGCAGCTGCTTGCCTGTTTTATAAGCTTCTAATGACAATGCTAAATCCTGAGCCAAAGATTACAAGACAGGAAATGAGAACCATTTTAGTTACCTTTTAATCTTTGTGTGTGTGGTTTTCCCCCTCTTGCTGTCTCCTGCATTTGTTGTTTTTGCAGTTTTTATTATATTCACACAGTTAATCCCTTCATTCTGTTCTTGTTCAGCATTTGGAAATGATCCCTACAGACAGAATGCAGTCCTAACCCAGACTCCATGCACGCTGACAGAGTTATCCTTGTGTCAGATGTACTGTTCAAATCACAGAAAAGTGGGAATCTTCCTACTGGGTCCTAGTGCTCATTTGTATTGCACATTACAGCTACAATTATTTCTTTGAATTAGTTCCTTCAATGCCTTTGCCACTTCAACCTCTTCAAAATATTGTCTCCAGCTCATTATGGGCAAAATCCAGCTGAAGTTAGGGATGTTTTTAAGATCCACTAATTTTTAAAGGGAGGATTAAGCATATAATTAATTTTCTCTCAATGAAATCAGCTGGAATTTCAGGCTGCAGCCCTACAGTATGCTCTTTGGGGAGCAAGAGGCTCATTGAGTAGATATCCAGATGACAGAGCTGAAATGTCCTTAACTGTGGTTATTTGACTGTGAAAGTTAAATTTAATGCACTGAAATGGAGGACGCTAGTTGAAATCTAACCTTAGACACAAATTTGCTAGACAGCAGAAGAAAGCCACTTGTCCCTCTGCCCCCACATTTTTCCTTTGGAAAAGGTGGAAATAAGAACAACCTACCGTATAGCATTGTTGTGAGACATTGATGGGGTTCCTGTAATCCTGTATTGCTGGTCAAGCTGAGTGGGGCTTCTGGGAGATGAAATCCAAAATATCTGAAGGGCTAAAGTTTTCCTACCCTGTTCTAAGAGTCACTAAGATAATATATGTGATGTGCTTTCAGCATTTAGGAAAAGTACTATGCAAACAATTATTGTTAGGAATTTACCAAACAGCCTATACTACCTCAGTGATCCCTGTTTACCAGTGGCAGTCCTTATTTCTGGTCATATCTTGCTGAATCCTTGTCTATATTATTGCATTGTATTTCATTGTTTTTGTTAAAACTGTATTACAATAGAGTTGTCAAGTTCATCCTCAGCCTGGGGCCACAGACATTTCTGAGTGGGGAGCAGGTGGTTCCTTCTCAATATTCATGCGTGCAAATCGATGCACATTAACATGAGAATCTTAATCAGAGCCTAGTGGTTCATACCATAGTTTTAATTTAACTGCTGACATACTGCATCTACAGCAATCATGGGCAGCCTATGATATTTTGCTGCCTGAGGGGAAAGATATTGCTGTCCCATTCCTCAGATAGTAATTGACTGGATTATGTATCTACACTACATAGCTATAGCAATCTGGTACCACCTTAACTTAAATGGTTGTTGTGACAAAGTTGCTTTGGGAGTCAGCTACTTGGAATGTAATTGCAATTTGAAGATAGGTTGCTAGGCAACAGGAGTACGTTAAGAATGAAACCCAACACAAGTGGTGTGCATGGGAGGGACTTATGGAGGAAAGTGTGTGTGTGTGTGTGTGTGTGTATTTGGTTCCCTCAGAACCAAATAGTTTATTTAAGGTAAAATGTTATTTTTTGTTACCAGTGATTTTAGATAACTCAGGCCAACTCAGTAATTATAAAAACAAACTGTATCCTTTATTGTAGTAACATTCAAAATAAAATATCTTGTTAAGGTTCATATAAAGTACAGTGTTGTTACATTAACCAGTTTAAACTTGTGACAGTCTATGCCAAAAACTCCCAGCCTTAGACACCAGTTCTCTGAATCTTTTCCTCAGCTGCTTAAACACAACCCAGCCACCTTCTCTGGCTGAGATCTCACTAAAGGCTCTTTTTCAAATAAAATTTCAGCTAATGGTTAATGCACACCACTTGTGCTGGGTTCATTCTTAAGGTACTCCTGTTGCCTAGCAACCAACCTTCAAGTGAGAAATAAGGGCCTGTTACAGTTACATCTTATGGTATCCTGAGATGTGTAGTTTGATGAGAAACAGAATTCTGTGTTAGAAAGTTCTTGTGATGTAGTTCAGGTGAGAGCACTGGAGTTCTCTAGAAGAATATTCCAAGTACCTCAGCAAACTACAAATCCTCAGATACCTTAGGATGGAGCCATGGCAATTACAGCCAGGATCAAACTATTATAACCATACAGATACTGTGGTGTACCAGTTGAATGGGATTTCATTTCTACTTATTGTGTTTACAGAGCTGTGGCCTTAATTCAATCTCCGTGTTGCATATTGGTCAGTTTTAAGTGTATATGTATTTAAATTAACTCATAGCACAGTCCTAATCGTTTCTACTCAATGGTCATTGAAATCAGTGAGCACTTACTCTTAGGTAAGTGGGCATAGGGTTTCAGCAAGCAGATATGGACCAAATCCAGAACCAGTCATACTTTGAAGACCAATTGAAATCAATAGGATTTTCATGAGTCGTGACTTAAATATTTCAGTCTCTAGAAGAAGTCATAATTCAAGCAGCCTTTTTTATTTTTTTATTTCCATTTATTTATTTATTTACCATCAAGTCGACTTCATCATGTGGCAAGGCTATGAACAAGAAACCTCCAAGATTGCAGATCATCATCTGTCCTGTTCAGCTCTTGCAAATTCATCTTACATGCTTGAATGTTAGATATAGGTGCACATACCTTGAAGTTGCCTGTTGACTTATGACAACCCCATCAATTCCATAAGGTTTTCTTAGACAAGGAATAATCAGAGGTGGGCCATTGGTTTCCTCTGAAATATTGCCTGCTTACAGCACCTACTATTCTTTGCAAGTCCCCATCCAAATACTAACCAAGCCTAAATAATTCCTTTATTAATGTAATTAATAATTTGTTTGAATTAAATTCAGATTTAGTAATCTCTGGTCTTAATTTTAATATTGGTAGATACTGTTTATAGATTCAATGAGAATAATTTCCTGAGATTGCTAGATAATACAAAAGGAATATTACAAAATGAGCCCCTATATAGATACACTAAGTTATCCAGTTCCAGCATGGAGATGTTGGAAAGGGAAGCTCTTAAGAGTGCAAGCAGATGATTCCAGTATGCTGTAATTACATCATGGGTTTCTGGTCATTTACTGTCTATGTGATTACCCACTCTACCATCCAAGGTAGATATGAAGAGCTTCAAAAATGGACATCTAAACAGTGCTGAACTGTTTCACTCATTCTGAAGTCAACAGTGACAAATCAAGAGTCCCTTATTATCCAGACACTTTTTTCAGCTTGCCCAAATTTTGGATTGTCCTATGCAATATATAAACCAATAAGAGGCACAAAGAAATTACATAGCAAGAGAATTAGCCCCTGTGATGTACTTTCATATTGAATGTCTACAGAAATTTATGTGAAGTGCTAGAGACTACGACTAAGACTAACTCCTATAGAAGATCACTTAAAAAAAACTCTCTTTGATCTCAACAGGGTTTACTGCAGAGAAACCACGCATACAATCGTACCCTTACAACACAATCCTAAATTACCAAGATGATGACCAAGGGCCTGCTGACATTCAGGTGAAGCTGTACTGAATCCAACCCTCTTCTAGGCTGTGGATGTTGGAAAATGTTCTGCTGAGTGATCTTAGCTAGCAGTGAAGAGTTGAAGCACAGTCATCCCTCAACATTCGCTAGGGTTAGGGGCACAGGACTCCAGGGAAAGTGAAAAAAATGTGAAACATTCTAGGCCTTCCAAAACCATATTTAATACACAAAAAAGTATGATCACCATATTCAACCTACCATGGATTCCTTTGAGGCATCAGGGTTCCTTCACAAGGCAGAAGTGGGTGGCTGGTGGGGCTTACTGCCACCTCTATTGCTGCCCCACACCATTTTTAATAGGGACTTACAAGCCTTGTTCATAGTTTCTCAGTCTCAAAAGGCTTGCAGTCCCTATTAAAAATGGCATAGGGAGGCAGCAGAGATGACAGCAAATAATCCGTGAATAATCAAATCTGCAAAAGTGAAACCCGCAAATATGGAGGGCTGACTGTATTCTGTTAGGAAATGAAGCCAGGGAATTCACCGCATGACATTATGCCAGTCACTATCTCTCACCTTAGTCCATCTCATCCAGTTGTTATGAGGATAAGTGGGTGCCATCTTGAATGTCTCAAAGGACAAATGCTGTATTATGATTATCATTGTTATCATCATCATTATCACTCCAACTTTTCCCCAATCCTGGAATTCAAAATGGTTTACAGAATTATAAAAACAGAACAGAACTGATATACTTCTGTCTTTTTTCAATACTTGCTTACAACAGCCTTGTTCATCTTAGTGCTATCCTGGAGGATTCCATAGGATGCTGCAAGCAGAATAATAGCGCTATAACAGACTAGTGCAGAAATGGCCTAGGACTCCCATGTCTCAGCCAGCTTGCCAAGCAATGTGAATTGTAGTCCAACACATCCCATGGGAGTGATATGAACTATAGTCCACATACTAGGTTGAGGAAGGGCTGGCTTGAAGTCATTGCATCAACAAATACAAACCTAAAGAGTAATAAGAATGTTTTTAAAAAGTTTTTAATTTAAAACATATTTCCTTGAAATAAACAATGGAAAAAATGAAATTACTTTTAAAAATTAAAATGACTGTGCAAGCCCATGTTGTAAAAAACGGAAGAGAATGAATTCTCTCCGAGTCTTTAGAAGACTCTCTGAAAAGCCATCCTTCCAAAATCTCTATAAATCATGGCTGAAGAGGTCAGCTGGGGGAAACATAAATAATCCTTTCAGGCAAATGTTTTGCATTCAGAGTGGCATCACAAGCACTGCCAGGCTTCTATAAAGTCAGAAAATGGTGGGCATTGCAGTGGGGCCTGAAAGCGCTTGGCTCTCTGCTCTGGCAGAAGCTTCAGATCACCAATCAGCTTTTATTTTAAGTCAGAAGCTGTGCCATGTTGCTCTGTTGTGAATCCCTCTCCTTGCCATGCCTTCTCCTAGCGCACAGGTATAGGGCATTTCCGCATTACACTCTTATAGTGCTATTATTCCACTTTCAACATCCTGTGGAATTCTGGTGTTTGTAGTTTACTGAGGCCAAAGAGCTCTCTGGCTGAGAATTCTAAAGGGCCTCCTTAAATTGCAGAGCCCAGAGTTCCATAGGAGATTGAAAGTGGAATAATAGCACTATAACAGTCTAGTGCGGAAAGGCCCATAGTGACCAAGATCCTACAATGTACTTTTCATGTGCAACACGTGTTTAACTCTGCTTGCACAACTTTCAACTCAGTATGGATGTTTATGCCATGGTGAAAAAAGTACAACTACATGCATTAGGGAATGTTACACATATTTAAATTACAGTCTTTATTTAGGAATCATATATATCACAGTTCTTAGAATAAAATAAGAGATGGCAGGGATGGCTATATTCACCAGCTAACCTAGGGGTTTATCTTGTAGCTTCAAATGAAGGGTGAAAATTTTGTGGCCCTCCAGGTCTTGTTGCACTGCATTTGTTCTTTATCATTGGCTGTGCTGTCTAAGGGTGCTGGGAGGAGCAGTTCGCAGTGATGCTTTGACGGTTGCACAGTTCCCACCTCTGCTTTAAAACTACCATTGAAAGAGGAGGACAAAACAGATGTGGCTTCTGTCAGCTGCTCATGTTCTAGGCTTTTAGTCCTGTCCCTTTTCTATTTGCTATTACAAACAGAACTCCACTTGTGTCACTGCATCATGTTGAAAAGGAGTAGGTAGGCAGCATAAGACAAGACCAAGATATGAAAGGGCAAGAAAAGATGCACCTGCTTCTTCTCTCCATTCCTTATATTTATTGTCAAAGTATAACAAAAAACTCTGGCCTACAACTCTTGTTATTTATGCATTACACGACAGCCTCAAAACACAGGCAGAATGTGATGGATGGATCATATGCTTATGTGAACATAGGTTCTGTTTAGCTCAGTGGGACCTACCCTCAAATAAATTCAGACAGAACTGGAGACTTGGGCCATTTGCGCACTACATTGGAATAGTGCTATTATTCCACTTTTAACAGAATTCCTGTAGAATTCTGGGGTTTGTAGTTTACTGAGGCAAAAGAGCTCTCCGGATGAGAATTCTAAATGCCCCTCCCTAAACTGCAAACCCCAGGATTGCACAAGGTGTTGAAAATGGAATAATGGAATAATTGCACTATAACAGTGTACTGCAGAAATGGCCTTAGACTAGAGATAGACAGTCATTTTATTCCAGAAAATCAAGGGTCTTCAGAAAAAGAACAGCTATTCATGATACCTATCCTTCATTGGCCTCTGGTAAACAGGCTTTGCAGGTTTCTGTGTTGTTTCAAAAGCCTGCAAGAACTGCTGTGTATCCACTGCCTACTTTTAGCAGTTTGATACCAACATAAGTTGCTATGTCTCCATCCTAAGGAATCCTAGGATTTGCAGCTTGTTACAATACTTAGAATTTTCCACTGGAGAGTTTTAGTATTTATCTACAAATAAGTCTAAGAACCTCTGCAAACTAGAAATTCCAGGATTCTATAGAATGAAGCCACTGAATTTAAAGTGGTATCAAAATGCTATAACTATTTAGTGTGGGTACATCCTGGCTTGACTACAGCTAAGAATGAGACAAAGGAATATGTGAGAAACTATGCCTCTCTCAGACAACTTCCAGCTTTGAAACTCTGCCTCTCTCCCTTTAGGGCAGAAATGGGCAACTTGGGGACTTCAAGATTTTGCCAGACTGCAACTCCTATCAGCTGTCCCTACTGGCTATATAGTCAGGACTGATGCCACATGAGAGCCAACATGGTGTAGTGGTTTTAACATTGGACTATGACCCTGGAGACCAGGGTTCAATGCCCTGCTTGGCCATGGAAACCTGCTGGTGGACCTTAGATATGTCATATACCCTCGGTCCCAGAAACCCCCACAATAGGTTTGCTTTAGGATTGCCATAAGTTGGAAGTGGCTTGGAAATAACATGTGGTCCTCAACATCTTGAGAACCGCATGTTGAGCACCCTACTGTTAGGCTTAAAATTTTAATGCTTGGTAATTTGCTATAGAATTGGTGTGTGTGAACAAATTAGCTGTGGTATTTATTGGTTTTAGACACTCAGGGCTCATAAAACAACTTTGCTGTAGAATTGTTTGTTCTGCCTCGTACATGCCAGTGGTCAGTATGCGCAAAGAGAAGGACATTGCTAATGTCTAAGATACCTTTGAGAATGATCCAGGATGTTGACAGGGGCCCTTTCCGCATGGCATTTGCCATGCGAAAGGGCGCCTGGAGCATTGTGCGATTGTGAGCGATCTGCACGATGCACTCACAATCGCGTGATGCTCCATGGGCCGGCAGGCACCAATCACTCACCTTTTAATTTTCGGCTGGAAGCTGAAAATGGTGCACGACCGCGCATTGCTCCCAGGCCCTTACCTGGCGTGCGGAGCCTCCGGAGCTGCGCCGGTCATGCTTCCTGCCCCAGCACAGCGTGGGAAAGTCCCAGGCTGCACTGCGGAAGGAAGAGGTGGGGCTCTCACGCGAGCAGGCAGCTCGTGCGCAGCTGAAGCAGCAGGGACGCAAGACCTCTCGCTGGAGGCTGCTCGCGCAATCCCCACAACCCAGCGCCGGAAAAAGGTAAGGTGTGGAAAGTGCCAGGGTCATGCAGACTTGGGAAGTTAAGGATCAGATAGAATGTAACATGTGTACAAACTGTAACTTTGCTGACACTGATGCATGAATCTTTTCTTTCATGTAAGCATTCTTTAATGTAAACATAAAAATGGTATAAGAAGGGAAGCCTGAAAGAATAAGATCATCCTTCCTTATCCCTACTGTCAGTGGTGATACTTGGATGGATCCTTTGGCCAAAGTTACTGTGGGAGTGTGTTTTCTTTTACTCTCTTACTTTCACATTTACTGTTCCTACTTTATGCTTGGGGTTTAATCCATCTCCATCTCCACATGGGGATACAGTGAAAGTGTGGTTTATTTATCCACCCTAACACTACCACTGAGACTCACCTTGACAAAGCTGGAAGTCCCCTCCCCTGGCTAATTCAATACAAACTGAGAGAGCAGTAAGGCAGTTTCAATAACGGTTATTTTATATCTGAGTGCTGCTGCTGCTGATGATGATGATAATGATGATGACGACAACAACAATGATGAGGCTTTATCTCAATCCCACTACCATCACAGGCACAGCTGATGAGATGGTGTAAGAGAGTCTTCTCAGTGGCTGCCCCAAGTCTATGGAATCCCCATGCAAGCCTAGGTTCGTCTCCTCTCACCTTTCTTTCCATGATAGCAAAAGGCCTTTTCATTAACCCAGGCTTTCCATTGTTAACTGCCCATTGCAGAAGGTCATTTAATTAGTCTATACAGTAACTTTTGCATTGCTAGTATAACTGCTTTTTAACTATTTTAGATTAATGTTTTTAATATGGTTGCTTGTTTAATTGCTTTTAAACATTTGTATTGTCTATTCTTTCAACTGCATTTGGTTTTTAATCTATATTGCGAGTCCCATACTGGGAGAAAGGTACATAAAATAAAATAAATAAACTGTTGTCATTATTTAAATCTGAATATTTTTGCTATGTCTATCTTTAATGGCTTTTCCAGTCTGTTTGAAAAAGGCAAAACAGGATTTCTGCATGAAAGCTTCTGTTCTCCTGGGGCATCTCCTCTTTCTTCATTTTTAACTGCTCATTTTCCTCCCTGAGTCATATTTGGAGCCAAAGGTACACACTCCAGAAGAGCTCCTACTCCCAGTGTCAAATTTAATTATGACCAGTGGGGCATGGTATATATTTAACTGCACAATTGCTACTATAGACAGCACTACATACATCACCTTCATCTGAAAGACTAGACTGAACAAAACAAACACTGCAGTCAAATTTCTTATCAGAAAAAGTCACTGAAAAGAGTATGCTGATCTTTAAAACGATCATTAATTTTGTAATCCTCCTTTCCTTGTACAGTTCATACTCCACCTACTATTTTCTTTCCCCATTTTGCTTTCCTCTGTAAGTTCTATTAGTGATCCTGGCTAAATTTCTCCCCTTCTACTTCACTTAACACATCACCTGTTGCATCCGGAGCCATTTCCACACTAGACTGTTATAGCGCTATTATTCCACTTTCAACATCCTATGGAATCCTGGGCTTTGCAGTTTAGGGAGGGTTCCATAGGTTGTTGAAAGTAGAATAATAGCACTATAACAGTGTAGTGCAGAAAGGCCTTCAGATTACTTCAGGTACCTGCCTTGGCCTGTGAGGTTTACACTAGTCCACATTGAGTGATATGGAGGGAGTGGAAGAAGGGAGCACAGCCTAGATCAGGGAAGGAAAAGCCCAGCCTGTGGGCCATATGTGGCCCTCAGGACACTATTTTGTGGCCCCCAAGAGATCCCTAAAGCCCCCTGACCCCTCATTTTGAACATTTCCTTCAGACAACTTTTCCATTTGAAAATACCCTCAGGCCACCCAAGTGACACAAAAAAATGTGGGTGCCAATTTCTCCCTTCAAACTCCCCAAACCCCAGAAAAAAACTTTTAAAATTAGCCATTTGGAGGGGAGGATGAATCTCACAACTGGAAGTGAAGCTGCTTCTGGTTGTACTGAGAGCAAAATGGCAGCCCATGGGGGAGTCACAGGGGAAATGGCCCTCACTCCTTCTGCAGCTTCACCATCCCTGGTGACGGTGATCAACACTTCACCCCCATTAGCACTGCCAAGACAGGAGCATCCCAAGTCTTGAGATTTCAGAACCAACACCTGAGACCTGGTTGTGGCCCCTGTGGTGTTGGCGGGGGTTGGAGATGTCATTAAACATGTTATACTGAGCGTCAACCACAGTTGCTTGGAGCATGTCATTCAATTTTAAGAGAGAAAACACACACACACACACACACACACACACACACACACAGCAGGATCCTGTTACGCATACTTAGTTCCCCCATGGAAATCATTGGGCATTTTCTCTCATATGGTGAAAATTTATGTTCAGTTCAAAGTTAAAGAAACTGAGCTACATGTGTGGTGCCATTTTGCCTGTGCACTGTGCACACAGATGTGCATATACATGTGGTTGCACAACACTGGTAACATCATGCTCCATCTTTTCAGTATAGGATCTCAATCAAAGTCTAAAAACACGAGGAACTATTTAGCTAGGCATTTAGAGATGGAAAGACAAAGGAGAAAAGCAAGCAAGAAAAATAAAAAGACTATTGAGCAAGAGCGTTAATGTGAGTGTAGGCAGGAGTTATGGCGGGGTGTTCGAAAAGATTTTTAGGCAGGAGTTGAGGGGTGGGTGAAGAGAGAAAGAGAGCAAAGAGAGAGAGAGGGATGTAAAGCAAAAAATTAAAGGACAGCTGGCTCAACTGTCTAAGATTATTTTTTTAAAAAAAATCCCACCAGACTTTTTGCTAACGGTGGTGCAACTTATATGTACTTCAATCAAGAAAGGAAAACGGACTTTAGCTTCAGTCATTTAAGGCAGAATGAGATGAGTAGAAACAGAACTGGGAAAGTTAACCCATAAGAGAGGGAAAAATTCCTAGGCAGCAATTCCTTTTGTTTCTAACAGGTGGAAGAAGGAGCAAGAGAGGCCTCCTTCAGAGTGTATGTTGTGAAGCAACCTGCATTGGTGGAGGCCAGGAGTACTTAAGAAGAGGAGAGAAAAAAGATTTTATTTTCAAGGAAGCCTTCTTGTCTTGACATTCCTCCCCATGCTCTGGGTTCTGGGGGAGAGAGGGCAGGCCTGAAGATTCAGATCTTCACCATACTCTAACATTTGGGACCTCTATTTCCCAATTCCTATCAGGAGCTTGAAAATAACAGAATACAAATAATGACCTTGCTGGCATCATGTGGCTCTGTGGGTAATAACATTGTCAACGTTGTTCTTTTTTAAAAGAACTAACATAAAAGCTGGTAATGTTGTTACCACAACAATGATTACTTGTTACTCCCAAACTATTGCTTTCAGGGGTAATCTGGGCGGATTCTTAGCCATTATTGTATCCTAAATTCTCCTCTCTTTGTCTCTCTCTTTCTTTGTGGGTGTGTATGTATGTATGTATATACGTGGGTGGGGTGGGGTGGGGGTATATACAGTAACAGAAAACTTGGCAGTGATGGAATGACTTACTTTCCTAATAACGAGAAATCTGTAACATCCACAAGCTACTTCTTTAGAAGGAAAGACTTACTACTTTCAAAAAGTTTTGTAGCCTAGCCCTGCCACATTTTCAGACTAAGGCCTTTTCCTCATGACAGGGCTTAGCGAAGTCCTTTTGTTTCCCTCTCGTCGGGGAGGGAAAGTGGCCAGGAACACTCCCCTCCCCACCTCACCTGGTCACTGCGGAGGGGTGCTCTCTGGCCCCACCTCTTCCCTTCCGCAGCACAGCTGGGCGTTTGCTATTGGGGAGGGAGGTATCGCCAGCGCGCTTCCGCCCTTCCGCATGGCCGGGAAAGGCGGCAGCGTGGCACGATGGTAAGTGTAAAACGGATTTTTTCTGTTTACAAATAACATACTTGTGCAATGTCTGGGGACAAGATGGTGCCAGGACTGCGACGGCATTGTGAGGAAACACGATCCGCAGAGCGCTGCCATTATGTTCCAACTGCAGGGCAGCCACGCTGTACGGAAAAGGCCTAAGTGTAGAATTCATGGTGTCATTGACACCACACATATTTTCTTTAAGTTGTCAGAGGGTTCATCAGAACAATTCTATCTCAAGGCCCTTTCACCCTATGCAATCAGAACACTATGATTCTCTTTTAACTGCTGTGGTTCCATCCTGTGGAATCCTGGGATTGCTAGTTTAGGAAGGAGCATTTAGAATTTTCAGCTCGAGAGCTTTACCATACTACAAGTCCCAGGATTCCACAGGATGCAGCCATGGCAGTTAAACTGGAATGATTGTGCTATAACTGTAGTGCAAGAGGTCCCTCAGTGATGCCTACTTCTCAAAGCTCCTTGGATGAGTTTCATTTCCCAGCCCATTCTCAATTCCTTCTTGTGATGACCTCCTGGGTTATTATTCCTTAGGGAATCATAGAATCATAGAAATGTAGAGTTGGAAGAGACCACACGGGCCATCCAGTCCAACCCCTTACCATGCAGGAATATCCTCAAAGCACTCCCAACAGATGGCCATCCAGCCTCTGCTTAAAAACCTCCAAAGAAGGAGACTCCACTACACTCCGAGGCAGTATATTCCACTGCCGGACAGCCCTGACTGTCAGGAAGTTCTTCCTGAGGTTCAGGTGGAATCTTCTTTCCTGCAGCTTGAATCCATTGCTCCTTGTCATCTGGCCCTGTAGACTTGAATTCATCCAGTGTGGCCAGGTATTCTTGTGCCGCATTTCCCCTGCTTTCTCACCTGCTCCCCAACCGCCAGGTTGAGTGCATATAACCTTCTGGGAAAAAACTGAGGCAAAGAAGGTGTTAAGTAGTTCTGCCTTTTCTCTTCCCCCTGTTAGTAATTCGCCATCTTCTCTGTGCAGCGACCCTATCGCCTCTTTCTTTTTCCTTTTGCTGCGGACATATTTAAAAAAGCCCTTTTTATTGTTTTTAATGTCTCTGGCCAGCCTAAGTTCGTTCTGTGCTTTAGCCTTTCTGACCTTCTCCCTACATCTCCTGGCTACTTGCTTAAATTCTTCTTTGGTGGTTTCTCCCCTCTTCCATTTCCTGTACACGTTTCTCTTAACGCTTAGCTCAGCTGAGAGTTCTTTAGTCAACCACTCTGGTTTCTTCAGATGCCTTCCATTTTTCCTCCTTATTGGCACAGTTTTAGACTGTGCCTTCAGTATCTCCCTTTTAAGGAACTCCCATGCCTCCTGAGCTCCTTTCTCTTTCACTATTCTTGGCCACGGAATTTCAGCCAGCAGCTCCTTAAGTTTACAGAAGTCCGCTTTTTTAAAATCTAAGACGAGTGTCTGGCTACACTTATCTTCTCCTTCCCACTGAATGCCAAATTCCAATAGGCATGGTCACTCCCCCCTAAAGATCCAACCACTTCTACCTCATTAACAAGGTCATCCCTATTGGTCAGGATCAGATCAAGAATATTTGATCCCCTTGTCGCCTCTTCCACCTTCTGGACCATGAAATTGTCTGCAAGACAAGCAAGAAACTTGCTGGACCTTGCTGTCTTGGCAGAGTTTGACTGCCAACATATATCCAGGTAATTCAAATCTCCTATTATTATTGTATCTCTCCTTTTTGAATGCACGGTCATTTGGTTGAGGAAGGCGTCATCAAGGTCCTCAGTCTGGGTTGGAGGTCTGTAGGAAACCCCCACCAGAATATCCCTATTGTTTCTCGCTCCCTTAATTCTTACCCAGATGCTCTCGACCTGGCTTTCTGGGTTTAAGTCATGGATCTCTTCACAGGTGAAAACATCCTTGACATACAAGGCTACTCCTCCTCCTTTCTTGTTTGGTCTATTTCTACAAAATAGGCTATACCCCTCTATTCCTACATTCCAATCCTGAGACTCATCCCACCAGGTCTCAGTGATGCCTATCAAATCGTATTTTTTTTGTTGTACTAGGAGTTCAAGTTCATCTTGCTTGTTTCCCATACTCTGCGCGTTAGTGTAGAGACACTTAAATCCCCGGGCCCTTCCTGCAAGTCCTGTACTATAGTTTCTACTCCTCCCACCATTGGACGCTTGTACTACTTGGTCAATATCATTTGGGCCTTTTCCCCCTGCACTCGCCGTGTCTTTGCCCTGAATAATATTGTCTCCCTCCCCAGCAGAACTTAGTTTAAAGACCTCTTAATACTCCGTGCGAGACTGTTTGCAAAAACATTCCTGCCAAGTTTCGTGAGGTGCAGCCCATCCCTTGTCAGAAGCCCACGTTCATGGAAATTCAGGCCGTGTTCCAAAAACCCAAACCGTTGCCGGTGGCACCATGTGCGGAGCCAGTTGTTGACCTCTGCTATTGCTCTTTCCCTTCGTGCGCCATATCCTTGAACAGGGATGAGAGATGAAATGACCACCTGCGCACCAAGGTCCTTAAGCTTTGTCCCCATAAGCTCGTAGTCCTTTGTGATGCGGTAAAAGCTACGCCTCGCAGTGTCATTGGTTCCGACATGAACCACAATGAGGGGCTTATGGTCAGTGGGCTTGACCAGCCTGGTTAGCCTCTCCATTATGTGGTTGATCTTGGCCCCAGGAAGACAGCAGACTTCTCGATTGAACTTGTCGGGTTTGCAAATTGCCGGTTCGGTTCCTCTGAGCAAGGAGTCCCCAACAACCAGAACTCGCCTCCTCTGAGGCTTGTCCGGGGCTCCTTGATTAGCAGGTTCTTCTAGGACTGCCTGGGCACTCTGTTGAGGCTGGGAGTGTTGATCTAGTTCCTGTTGTCGAAGTTGGATTCCTTCTTTCTGACATTCTGTTCCCTCCTCCTGGTGCTCCTCATCGTTCATAAGGCCAAGAACTTCAAAGTGATTGTGTAGGTTGAGAGTCTCTGTTTCCTTCCTGGTCCTCCTATGTGTGACATTCCTCCAAGTATCTGTTTCTTGGCCCAGTGTGCTGACTTCCTGATCTGGCAGCTCCCCCGCGCATTCGGTCTTCAGGAAGGTCTTCTCTGCCCTATCCAAAAACTCCTCACCTTCCCTAATAAGACGAAGATTAGAAACTCGTGCCTCCAGCTGGCGAACCTTCCCCTCCAAGAAGGTCACCAGCTTGCACTTGGTGCAGGTGTACCCGACAACATCTTGTGGCAAGAAAAGGAACATCCCACAAGTGTTACAGGTGACCGCGGCAGCTCCCTCACCTTCCATCCTTGATACTACAGAGAGTAGTACAGGGAGTAGGTCTAGAAAGAATAACAGGGCTTCCTTTCTAAAATTCAACTGAATCAAGTATGTCTCCTCTGCTGATCGCCAAGGGATGAACTGGAAGGGTTGAAGAAGAGGGCTTCAACTGCGCACGCCTCTGGCACGTGCCGTTGGGAGCTCCTAATAAGACTCCTCCCCCCCAGCTGGCTCCTCCCCCTCGTTAGTCAGACCATGTGCTCAGGGAGAGCACACGGCCAGCACAAGGAGACCTAACAAAAACAAGCAAACAAACAGACAAACAAGCAAGCACAGCCCCACAAGCCTGTAAACAACACCTGGTCAAGGATGTCTTCACAGACCCAGCTCACCCTCTGCTCTCTCCTCTGGGAATGAGTTCCACCAGCATCCATTGCACTTTACAACCCAAATTAAGCAAAATACAGCTCCCTTTCCTTGACTGCTTACAATGCATTCTAAATATAGACAGAGCAAATGAGAGAAAAAAAAAATAAGCACAAGAAAAAGAAGATCTAGCTTGGGTAATAGCAGGAATAGCAAAGTTAACCATGATGACAGTAAGCATGTGGGCAGATGGTTCACTTATTTGGGTCCCTAGATTGTGTTGGACTCCAACTCTTAGAACAAATAACGGGTCCTTATGATAGGTTTATACTTGATTCTCAGTGGCTGGGTTCATCAGGCGCAATGAGGAAATTAAGTTAATTAGATGAAGGGTAGCCAAATTCCTGATGTCTGGGATCTATTTACATACACCCCCACACCTTCCCTCTAATTTTTAACAATTATTTTTATTATTTATTTATTTACAGGGCCATGAGGGCATTTTACATAATGTCAGAGTTGATGATGAAGGAATTGAAATTGTTAAAAAAAATTAAACTTTGTGCATCAAGGCCCGCTTTTTCTCCTAACAGACTGGTATGGCAGCTTCCTCGCCAGTCTGGTAAAGTACCTTGCCACTTTATACAGCCTTTCCCTTTAAAACACTGCTTTCGCGTAAAAAAAGTAAAGCCTTTTAGTTGTTATTTATGATTTAATGATCTATGGTAACATAGTTCTATTGGGTTACAACTACTGAGAATCATTTAGCTGAGTCAAAATCTATAAAAATATACTATAATCTTTATTAAAACAATAACCAGAATAAAGTATTGGTTTTCATATGTATGTCCAAGCTCTGACAGATTTTCCGAATGCATTTAGACAGTTTCTTATTTCTATATTAGCATAAAGACACAGATCTCTCTCATACACAGCCCTCTGGCTACCCTTTTGTCAAAGACTCAGTTCCCAAATCTAGGTCTCCCTCTCTGCCCAGATTCAAAAGTCGGTTGATTTCTCTTTTGTCGCCCTCTCTCTAGGCTTTCTCTGAGAAAACATCCTTCTCATTCAACCCCCCACCTTTGACTGACTGAGAACTTCTTTAGCTGAAGGACTGACTTTTAGCCCTTCCTCCCGGAAGTCTAACCCCAAAACCAATTCAATATGCCTGCTATTTATGCATTTCCCTCTTAGGCCTCCAACCTCTCCTTCACACTAATGGGCTGGGTTTCTCTCTGGAGTGGCTATTTTGGTTGCATAGCAACCTGTTTCTGGGGCTTCTCTACCACTCAGGATAGCCACTCCCCTAGGGTCCATCATACTTTGGCTCACTCATCAATTAAGCTAGACACTGCTGCTAAAAAAATCACAATAAGACGAAGACTTGGAAAGGCAGCAATGAAGGAACTAGATATGTTTCTCAAGTGTAAAGCTATATTGTGGAACATCAAAGTCAGGATCATCCATACCTGTTATTTTCCATGTATGGATGTGAAAGCTGGACAATGAAGACTGCTGAACAGGATGAAGGTCAGCTCATTTGAAATGTGGTTTTATGGATACTTGTTGTTGTGTGCCTTCAAAAGTCACTTCTAACTTAAGATGACCCTAAGGCAAAACTATCACTGAATTTTCTGGGGCTGAGAGTGTGTGACATGCCCAAGGTCACCCAGTGGTCCATCGCTGAGCAGGGAATCAAACTCTGGTCTACAGGGTTGTAGTCCAATGCTCAAATCAGGACACCAAGCTGGTTATTTTGGATACTACAGAGTGCCAAAAAGATAATACCTCTTAGAGCAAATCAACCCTGAACTCTCACTAGAAACCAAAATGGTTAATGGTACTTTGATCATATTTTTAGAAAATATGACTGACTGGAAAAGACAGTAACACAGGGGAAAACTGAAGGTAGTAGGAAAACAAGGAGACTATATTACAAATGAATTGGCTTGATCAAGGAAGCCACAATCTGGGTTTCAGACAGTCCACTTAGTTGACAATCTCTCCATTGTTGGGTAGATTCTTGCTGAGCCTGAAGACCAGAGGAAGGCAGCAAGCATCAATAACAGTAGCACACGACTGAGGCAGTCTCTGAAATGGAAGGTGGGCAGTTTAAGCCAACCTAGGCCCTTTTCACACACCAGTCCTGTTGCAAAATGGCCTCGGGAGCGTCGCACGATTATGAGGACCATTCCACATGACGTCTTCGTAACTGCGCAATGTTCCCAAGGCCATTAGGGGATGATCATGCATTATATCATTTTCAGCTCATTGCTGAAAATGATGTGTGATTGTGTGTCCCTCCCGTGCCCCACACGCACTTACCTTGCCTGTGGAAGCTCCAGACACGTGGCCATCGCGCTTCCTCCCCCAGCACAGCCTGGGAAAGTACCCGGCTGCACTGCAGAAGGAAAGGGCAGAGCACTCACGCTTCCTTCTGGCCAGGACGGAGCTGGTGTGGAGGGGATGCAGAAGGGACACAAGTGCCTCCTGGACAAGGCTTTTCACGCAGTCCCCGCGTGACGCCAGTGGCACCAGGTAAGATGAAAAAGGGCCCTAGAAAAGACAAAATATTGTCTGTGCCCACTTTAAGGCAGGACAAGATCCTAGAATTATGATGTAGATGGCACAGTAGATGGCAAATGAGCAGAGGAAAATTGCTAGACTATTAGAGCACCAGGAACCTTTACTGTCACTTTAAAAGACAGCATAAAATGATCCTGGTCTCAGACCAAAGACATAAGTAAATAAATGTCCAGCAGCTAAGCAACATGGAGAACAAAGAAAGCTGAACAACAGTAGCAGCTCCCTCTCTCTCCTCCCTACTAGAGGTTTAGACAGGCAAATATAAAGAAGATAGAGTGGAAGACATTTTTAGCCCAGGTCACCAAATCCTTTAAGCGGCATCAAGGAGGTCTTGTATTGCTGGGAAAGCATCCTCTTGTCACTCCCCTGCTTCCTCATGTTGTGTTATTGAATTTCATCAATTGGAGTACTGGTAGAATAAAGCAAAAGAACGCTCTCCTCAAATAAGCTGCCATTTCATTCCGCTTCTCATTTTCTGATCTATAGTTAAGTCTTAGCAGACTTAGCTGGCTGATGCTCTTTGCTTGCCATCCTGACTAAGGTCCTTTCTGCAGGATGGCAGTGTCCCGGCATGGGGACGCAAGAGAAATGGACCATGATGATATGTCCACATGACTTTGTCACAGTCCCACCTTTCTCAAGTCCCCACCCAGATCACGGGGTATATCATTGACAGAAAACTCCATCAATGGCTCCTGATTGCATGAGGCTTCTGTCACAGCTGGCCATGCAGAAGAGCCAGAAGTGCAACCATGTGCTACCTTCCCCACTGCAGCATAGGAAGAAGGCTGGGTACAGTGCAGAAGGAAGGAACGTGTCCCTTCAGCTCTCTTCCACAGGCCGCTGGTTGGGTGTGGAGGGGAGTGTTGGGAACACACTCCCATCCTGACAGAGGTGCTGCTAGGATGACACCTGGATGACAACAGAGCATGGTAAGGCACAGAAAGTGTCTGAGAAGCAAGAAGCATCAGAAAAATAGTGCTCACACTGTGCCTGCCTGTCTGCCTATCTGCCTGCCTGCTTGCCTGCTGCCTTAGTGCCTTTCCACTTCCTTGATGCAGTTCTTCTGCTCTAGAGGTTGGAGACCCTTTAAGTGTTCCACAAAAGTGCACCAATACTAGGGTGACAAGTCCTAGGGCAAAAGGAGTATGAACTGCAAAGATTAAGGAGTCACCTGTTCGTTTGTTTTTTAAATGTGTTTTTTTCCCTAACCTGCAAACATTACCTAATTACCTATCACAAAATTTCCTGAAGTGCCTGTTTGATATGTAGCTGGGTCAATCTCCTTTTTAAGATGTACTGTATCCCTGAATTTTAGGCAGATGTGTCAATAAGAAAAAAAAAAGATATAGACCTTTTGGTTCCCTAGTACAAGTCGATGGGGAGAACTGGCAATCTGAGTTTCTAAATCTCAGTTTGTATTTTGGCCCCAGAATGGCGTCCAGATTCAAATTACCAGAACAGGATCTGAACCAGACTCGAGGAAAGGAGACAGCCCTCACATATAGCCATCATGACCAGTAAACAAGAATGGCCCTATCTTTCATGGAATGGGACCTAATTTGCTGGGCTGGACATTAAGAAGTTTAGATATGCAAAACAGTATTAATAAAAGATTTCCCTGTCTAAGGTCTGAAGGGGTAGAAGATGTAAAGCGAATTCAAAAGAAAAACTTGGTAAATAACAAAGTTAGGGATGTGACCAATTTCTGGTCATTCATAGTCATTTCTTCTGGAAGACTTTCTTTTTTCACACACCGAAATGTATGCACTGCACCATTAGTTTTGCACCATTAGTTTCACATTAAATATTTATATTCACATAATTTCATATTTATTGCAGTTGCATTCTTATTAAAATCCAACAGGCTAGATTAGTAGAAATAGTTTAAAAAGGAGACAGAGACAAAAGGATTGCTGTTTTTAAGAAATGCACAGCCAAATTGTATGTCCAAATATCCCTTGGGAAATAAACACTGATAATTACATCGGAATATACAAACCAAAGACTAACCAAACTTTTTTGAAAAGTAGGTTTATGACTATCTTATTAATAATTTCTACAATAATGGTGGGATTAATTAGAAAACAGATTGTTCCCTATAGCTGTTCTCACCATACACACATGCCAGGTTAATCTTAATAAGACCACAATAAAGAGAAACCATTGAGAGGCATAGAAGTGTTTTTCCTCAGGCCAGGGAGTTACCCCTTTAACAAACCACACTCCTTAGACAGAAGAAGGTAGTGCGTAGAAATGGTAATTTGGCCTGCAATGGTTATAAGACCATGGTCAGCCACAAAGTTAATTGAGCAAGTTGCTCTTTGACACTCTCTGAGGTGCTACAACTTTTGCTTACCTTGCTGCTCCACTCAAAAGTAAGCTTTTCCTTGAGATCAACATTACACAGACATAGCATTTCAATTGTCAAGTTTCCATTCTATGATATTCTGGAATTTATAGTTTGCTGAGGTAGTGAACTTTTCTCATACTCATCTGAATGACAACATTAGGACCCTCTAGCACAAAAGTCCAAATCCCTCACCAAAATACATAAATAACAGAATTCTCTAGGATATAACCATGACTGTTAAAGTTTGTTAGATTGCTGTAACTGTATAGTGTTGATACAGACATTCCAGAGATTGGGAAGATCATTCTCGGGCTACAGCTCCAGCATGGTGGCAATACTGGCTGGAGAATTCTGGAAGCTCTGCCTCTTTTTCTTTTTCTCTCTCTCTCTTTCTCTCTCTCTCTCTCTCTCTCTATATATATATATATTAGTAGATTTCCAGGCTGTAGACACAACAGTGTTGTACCAGTTATGACCGCAGACATTCCATTAGTTTATAGTAATAGGTGGTAATAGAAAGACAGGCATCTTGGTGCTTTGGGTTTTCCAATCTACCCATATGCAATAACTTTGCCATCACAAATGACTATGTGGGCTTTGAAAGCCAGACAAGGTTGAATATTTTTACCAGTCAATGATGAAAGAGTCTCATAATTTTCACTAGGATGGCTGATAACAAGAGCTAGCTGTAAAATAGTTTTGGCCAGCATCACTTCTGTCACTCATCTGGTCCCAATAATAAGACTGTGGGCTTAATTCAACAACATACAAATGTCAGCCTCTGTCTGTTATCTGAGCCCTGTCGAAAGCAATTTTTCCAGGCCTTTTAAAAGAAATTATTCCTGCAGCCTCCCCAAGTATGTTATTAAAGCCATGAGCATATTTCCTATTGCCAGGTCTTGGGTGATGAATGGCAGAAAGATGGACCTGCTCATACCTTTTGCTTGCCTGTGTGTGCCTTGTATCGTATTGTTTGTAGTTGCTGTGTTCCTTCAAGTTGTTTCCAATTTATGGTGACCCTAAGGCAAAGCAATCATGGGGTTTTCTGGGGGCTGAGAGTATGTGACATACCCAAGGTCATTCAGTGGTTTCTCATGGCTGAGCAGAAAATCAAACCCTGGTCTCCAGAGTTGTCTAACGCTCAAACCGCTACACCATACTGGCTCTCTTTGTATATTATAGGAACTTTCTTTTAAAAGTTTGTATATAGGAACTTTTTAAAAAAGAGCGGCAGGAATAATTCAGCTGTCAAAGCCAATATCCCAGTTAAAACACAATGCACACTTGGTTCTTATAGTCACACTGTTCATAGAAATCCATTCTTCTATGGTGTTCAAGCTGGATAGAACAGTGCTTACATGGATACTTAACCATGGCTAGAGACATCTGTAGATTGCCTTTTGCAGTGGATATCGCCCCTATGAATAGGCAGATAAATTCTAGGGTCTTATTAGCATCTTGGCCAAATATGAACAGCTGTCTAGTGGACTTGAAAATGTTAATTTGTGTGTCATTGGCTCTTTAAGGTAGTTTTACTTTATCCTAGCAGTTCATGGCTGACTAAGATCAGATCAGTGGTTGGGGAAAAAAAACAGGGAGCATAAAATTCACTGTTAGCAATAGGGCTAGCAATGGGGCTGTACTGTTCTCATAAAAATTACTATGGAAGATGGGTCACTCCTGCACAGTTCATTTTCCTTTAATTCTGCCCTCTATAGGCCCAGGAGCCATCTTCCATTTGCTGCACTGGAGGGAGCGTCTATTCCTGCCCAGGGGATCTGTTATCTAATGACAGAGACTGAGAGCACTGGCCCTGGGATAGAATTGATTGTGTTGAGGACCGATTCTACCTCTTTCTATGAGGAAAAGTGGAGCGGTGATTGTGAGGCTTCTTCAGATATAGACCACCTGCTGCATCCTTTAACACCAATAAAGCTTATCTGACATCACTGACATGTGTGCAGCCCATTCCAACACAGAACAGCTTCTCTCACCAAATAATGTGAAGACTGGAAGTTGCCTACTACTGAGACAGACCATTTACCTATCTTGCACAGTGTTACTGGCTCTGACTGGAAGCAGCTGTCCAGAGCAAAGCTTGGAAAAGTACTTGTTATCATACCCTGCACCTCCATTCTGTGGGATATGCTATTTTCATAATTGAACATATTTATGGCTGGAAAGCATGACTGAAGGCACACTGGCTGGAAGAGTGCCAGGGCAGGCTGACCTTAGATATGTTCAGGTCATAAGTTCAGAGACGATTCGATGGGAAACCCAGACACTAACGGATCTATGCGAATCCTTTCAACACCTCAGGCTCCATGCACACCTGAAAACAATGGAAGGCAAAATTGCCCAAGTGCAGCAATCAAGGACTATCCCTTGGTCTCAGCCTATGGAAATCTTTCCTATACGCCCTGCCCAACCAGACATTAAGAGATTGTCATGATTCCCATCAATGTTTTGTCACCTAGAGCTAAGACAGTCAGCCCATTCTGGACTCCTTTGTCAATCCTGTGAGAAAGCCATTACCACTTTGTCTATGTACCTCCTTCAGGGTAGGAAATAGGGTATACGAACCCTAGCTTCGGCTCCAGCAAATTCTAGTATGGTGTACATAATGCTCAGACTGCCGTTCTTCGGTGCTATCTTCAGGCACTGTCCAAGTCCCTCTGCTTTGACCTTCTTCAGGACTGGTAACTATCACCCTTTCCACCTCTAATCTCTCTCTATTCAACCTTTCATGCCTCACTTTCCGATACCCTTGTATAGTTCTTGAGAGTCTGGTTTCTTGCGTGTTTGTTAAATCCAAATAAAACACTTTGTTTAATTTTAAACTGGAGCCCTCTCTACAGTTAGTTCTGGTGTAAATAGGTGAAAAAATCCTGCTGTTACTCTCCTCTCACAGGCCTCCTTTGAGCTATAATTCCCTAAAATTCTAAGGAGATACTGCCATGGCAGGTGGACCTCAAAGTCCCCCACCTCTTAGAGTAACACACTCTTAAAAAGTAATTAGTGGCAATTAGCATTGCAGGAGGCAGTACCACCCTAGTTACAGTTTTTTAAAGTAGCTCTTCATTTTTCCATTTCTCAAAAGTAACTAAAATAGTTAAGCTCTTATCTTGTTATACAAAACACACAGGTATTTCCTGTCCAGCAAAAGTTGTGTTGGAGTCCTCATTTATGCCTTTTGGATGGTTGTAGTTAGGACTTTGTTATCAGAAAAGTAATTAATTCTGAATTAACTATTGCCAGGCTTTTTCGAAGTTTGGGGACATCTGTATCTGTACATATTTTTCACCAGATCTTGTCTGATCTTAGAAGCCAAGCAGAGTCAGCCATGGTTAGGAAGTACTTGGATGGGAGACTGCCAATGAATACAAGGTGTTGCGTAGACTATATTTCAGAGGACGAAACTGCAAAACTGCCTCCGAGTATTCCTTGCCTGAGAAGATCCTATGAAATTCATGTGGTCACCTTAAGTCAACAATTGACTTGAAGACACACACAGACACAGACACCCATACACACACTATAGATGCCTGACAACTATGCCTGAAGAGGATGTTCCCAAAATCTGGGTGCTACCACAGAAAAACCTGTCTCTGGTAGCTACTCCTTTCTACCTCTGAAGGAGTTATGATTCCTTCTAATTGATTTTGTATGGTTTTCTGATGCTTCAAACACTCCTACCTCTCAATTCTCCCCTTTTTTATCAGAGATGGCAGGTAGACAATGAAATGACTATGTAAGCCATGCATATATACTCTTTTCGCATCATTTCCATCTCCTCAGAAACTATAGTCTCTTTTCTTCAGCATTTAAAGACACCTTCTTACTATATGAGATATCATGCATTAATACAATGCACAAATCCCTGCTTTCAAGTTTGCAATCTAAACATAATAATATATGCATTTCATTGTTGTCAGTTGCATTGTTTTTATATCTAATATTGCTCAGCTGCCCCTTGCTATAATGCTCCTTGACACATTTCATGACATCTCATGGTCAGATTTAGGAAAAAAAAATTAAGTTAAGCAACTTCATGCATATTATTAATCTTTACCAAAATGTAACTCGTTTAGCAAAATCTATTTTGGGTACAGGTTTTTTTTTTTAAGTTCTGAAGAACCTAACATGATGTGTATTTCTGCAGTGGTTTTGGTCCTTCAACGTCTTTCCCTTAATGGTTAGAAAAATTATTTCCAAAGTATTGCCACTGACAAATAAATAACCTTCTTCCCAGACTCCATCCTCACATAACTAGACATCCCTCTCTTTTCTTAATAGCAACTGGTTGCAAATTGGTTGTTGGTGTCAAAAATGCCATTTCTCTTTTTCCCATTTTTTAAAACAATTCTGGTATAGCTTTATCATAAGCTACATCCTATACAGCAGAAAAACAAATGATAAAATTTCAGTGTAAACAAACAAATCAAATGCATTTCAAAAAGAAAAACCGCAATCACACTCTGCAGCCTTCATTAGCTTTGCAGGTATTGAAATACAAGGAAGCGTAAAGCTTTTTTGTATGTGTCGGCGCTGGAGGAAAACGTACGTGGCTAGTCGAGGTGAAAGAGCAGTAGCGTTTCTTTTGGTATTTGTGAAAGACCAAAGAGTAAATTAACACGGTTGTACTGTATATTCTTAGCTCTTTCTGCTGGGAATTATGCACTTAACTCCCATTAAGGCTCTTCAGCATGGAGATGATACTATACCCTTAGTCTCAATCACTGTCAGCGGAGTCCCTGCAGGGAGATGATAGGTCTGAATAAAAGAAAGCAGGAATCTGAAGAGGGGAAGCCTTTTTGTATCAAGAGAGAGAAATGAAAGGCAAAGCGGGAGCGAAGCGCTTCAGAGTGAGAGCCGGAGCATCCTTTGCTATACAGAAGAACACAGAGAAGTACCACTTGTCATGCCACTACACTAAACATATTATGCATCTTTATTTCTGAGGCAACAGAGGAGAAGGCTTCCAAGTAATACCATCAAAGGAAAATGAAGAAGATCAAATCTATTTCAAGGGTCAAGGAACTCCAGCAGCGATGTGCTTGACTGCCTGGGCTTCCCCTATTTTCCCCCTTTCTTTCTTCAGACTCATCACACCGCACTTGGAGCATTTCTCCACACCCAGAAAGTCACCCCTACATTCAGTACAGTACAAAGCCAAATGCCCCCTATTATGACAGGATGGGCGGAGATAGAGGGCAATATTCAAAAGGAGGTGGGTGGGACTGTCAGAATCTGCAGTCTGGTTCATGTGTTCTTTATTCCCTCCAGTACCAGGGACAATATGATTCTCTGTATCCTTTGTTGTGGAGTGCAAGCGGAAGGAAAGCTGTTAGTCTCACACTTGTGGGCTTCTTCTAGACAACCAGTTGACTCCCATAAGGAATAAAGGTTGGACAAGATGGGCCTTTGGTTTGCACCAATGGGGTTCCTCTTATGTTCTTATGAGAGACTGTATATTCCAAACTCCTAGTAATGCAAGACTTCAGCACATTCTGGACCCCAGAAAACCACTAGGCAATTTGTAGTTGTTCCAGACTTGTGGAGGAGCCAGCACGGTTATAGTGGTTTGAGTGTTGAACTAAGGCCATTTCTGCATGAGGTTGATACATTGTAGCAGCGTTGAATTCTTACCCTCCGATCCGCACATTGTACTGTTTTAGTATCGTAGTTTTCCTCATGGTTCTGCATATTTTCAGCTCCTAGAACGGTTCACTGCGGTTCACTGTGATGCAAAACCACTGTATGTGAAAATCGGAAAAACTCCGATGTAAATCTCTCAGACCGGTTCTGCTTTGGTTTTTGCTTACATGCAGAAGCACATTGCAGAAGTGGCTGGCTATGGGCGTTCCCAGGCTGTCCCTTCCATCATTTCTGTCCCTCTCTCTCTCCGCCCATCAAAGGACAGGCTGCCGTCATTATTGTCTTCCTGTGTTAAACAGACAGCGGGAAGAGAGTGGATCTGGTAATGGACTGTTAAAACATGCTTTTTTCCATGTATCAATGAACATACATTCCTATGCACAAAAGTAGCAACACAGAAATGTGCTACAAATGTGTGTGTTTTTTTTTAAAAACAGACCAATAAGCAATGGCAGGTGAGGGAGGGGAATGAGACTTGCCATTGTAGATGTAGCAACCGTTGGTCTCCGGTGTGTGTGTGTGTGTGTGTGCAGACAGCACAGTTTCTGAATTTCTGAATTCAGTTTCTGAATTGGAGTATAAAACAGCATTCTTGACATGCAGTGAACTGCTCCTCCCCTCTTGTATGCAAATAGCCTAAGACTCTGGGAGTCCAGGATTTGAATCCCTGTTCAGCCACCTTAGGCAAGTTACACTTTCCTGGCCTTAGGATTGCCATAAGTTGGAAATGACTTGAAGGCACACAACAACAATCAGATCTCTGGGGGGGCCACAGTTGCAGCAATCAGGCCTTACATACCAAATGCCAGGGCTGCATTTGTTGGGATTGCAGCTGACATGATGCAGCTCTTCCTTCTCTCTCTTTCTCTCTCTGACCTGAGTTACATCAAGCAGCAGTACAAAGCTTTCATCTCGTGATGGTTGGCCTGCCTTTACAAGAATTGCATGGGATTTTGGTTCCAACAAGATCTGAAATCTTGTAGGAGCCCTGAGATTTTGTAAGAGGTGACCTCATGTAGTCTGGCCTCATGTCTTGATTTCCAAAAAACCTGGCAAACTTGTGGTAGGAATGGAAAGAATATTCAGTGGCTCATTAAAAATGGAGAAAAGGGCTTTTTGAATGTTTGAAAACCCATCAAGTGGAATCCGCCCCAATCCCTTTCTCATCCTTCCCATCCTTGAATTGACTCAAGGGATACTGTCTGTCTGTCTGTCTGTCTTTCTCTGTCTCTCCCCCCCGCACCCCACATACCTGTCTTCTATTTTCCTCAAGGTAGCAGGCAGGGGGACAACTTAATGAGAAGACTCATTATGGGTTGTGTTCTGACAGCCACCCCACGATGACAATATATATCAAAATACAGGCAAGAAGGATGATGCTCCTCACTTGGCTGCTCCCCTACAAGATATCAGGAGGTGGGAAGCTGAGGTAATTGTAGAAGGCTATAGCCTCCCAGATCCTTGCTTGGCTCTTCCAACCCCACCCTGCTTCCAACTACTACATGACTGAAGAAAATGAAAAAGGTGAATGTGGGGAGACTTTTTTCCCCACTGTGAGCCTCTTCAAAAACTGCATAGTTACATCTGGCAGTGGTGAGAAGACTAATTTAATTATTTGCTTTCACCTGCAGAACAAATAATTTAAAACAAGCACATGCCTACACCATGGTGACTAGAAGTGGTGCTGTATTGCTCCCAGATACCTCTGGGGCTATTTGGGGAGGCTTGTTGTTACCGTATGTGCTCCTGTCCCAAGTAGGAAATAATTCGAGCCTTTTTTAAACAATTGACTGAAAAATAGTTTTTCTTCAGCTGAAAATGGGAGAGGAGTATGTTGAGGACCTGGGAGGTCAGTGTAGGTCCCAAAGTCCACACTTGAACTCCCCAAGGGCTGTGTGATTCTCATCCTGTTGTAATGCAGAACATTTACATGTGCTGTACAGTAATGGCAGTTGGCTTCCATGTCAGTGGGGTGGAGAATCTCCACCAGGTTTTAGTGGAGTGTTTGATGGAGCTATCCAAGGTGTTGAACCCTATATTCCAAATAGCTTGAGCATCTTTGATAACTCTTTTGAAATTCAGACTGGCGTGCAACATGGGAGCACCTAGCTGCCACTATTGCTCTGCAAAGTTTCTGAGTGTTTTGTTTTGTTTTGTTTTTCCCTGAGTGAAACTTCAGGAAAAACTCAAACAGAGCATACTATCTACCAATACCAAAAATTAGTTCTTCATCTTCCACTTCACGGCTCTAGGCAAGCTGTATGCATCAGAGAATTTACAATGAAGAAAGGTAGACGTTTTCCCTCCGAAAGGTGTAGAATAGTAAAAAAAAAAACAAAAAAAACAAGCTATTTGGTTTCCTCAGCAGTGTGGTAGACCCATAAGAATTTGCAGAGACCAGACAGTTCTAATAAATCTCCTGGAATACCTGTTCATAGAATGAACAGACAGATTATTTCAGAGTTTTTTTTCTCTCTCTCTTGTAACAGCAATGAATGTTTTTAAATGGACCATTTCAGGGTGAGTGGCGGTAGAGTCTGGTGAGAGTAGGAAAAGAGAAGAGTGTGATCAAGCAGAATTTCATGATCAGGCAAGAACAGTATGATGCACTGTTGGTGACAGAACCCCTCATGCTGTTTGGCTCTGCAGTTCCAATCCTTGGGCTCCCATCACTCATCTTGCCCTTATACCCTAAAAATCCCTCCCTGGATCTGATACTCAAACCACTATACTGGACAAGTGGCTGAGTTGGTCAGTGGGTGCTGTGTAGTAGACTGTGACCTGTCTTCCCCTTCAGTTCTTAAATGTAAGTAGACCCAGCTGTAGAAAATAAAAAAAACATAAATGTTTATCAGGTAACAAATAAGTTAAACATGAAATCCCTGAACTCTTTCCTCATTCACAGCTCCCAAAAACCTATTCTCTAACTACCCTAACTCTATGGCATTTTTTTCTTATCTCACTTTTTAACAGACAAGCCTGAAGTTTACATCCTTTCACTTGTAGCACTTCCTGAGCTTTGATTGGCTGGCTCTAACCAGACCCGCCCAATTTCTCTCTTCACACTGTCCAACAAGCACTTTCCTGGTCGCACAGAGATGCTGGAAATTGGTAGCAATGGTACTATTAAGGCATAATCATCAGGCAAAGGGCAAGAACCTTACTGAGCAGGATGAGGATGATGGGAAGGACAAACACAATAGGCCTGGCTTATAGGTTTTGAAGTAAGGCAAACAATGCATACTGTCATTTATAGAGGGGTGAATTAGCAGATCAGCCCTAGGACAAGTAGTGTCCTAAAGCAAAGCTTTCCAAACTGTGTGTCGCAATACGTTAGTGTGTCGCCTGCAGTGTGTAGGTGTGTCGTGCGAACATAAGGAGTGGAGGGGCTGCCTCTCCTGCCACTGCCGTCCCGGGCCAAGGAAGGCCCTGGTGAGGGTGGTGGGAGTGGGCCAGGCCCGGGTGGAGGGGCTGTCTCCACTTACTGAATTACTTACTGAATTACTGTCATGAAAAGATACATGTCTAAAAAGTGTGTCACCAACATGAAAAGTTTGGAAAGCTCTGCCCTAGAGGATGCATGCCTATGATGTGTACCACACAACCTAATTAGTTTTAAGCGTAGTGAAGCTGTACAGTGATCCCTCCACTTTTGTGAGGGTTCAGTGTGCAGAACCCTCATGAAAGTAGAAAAACTGCAAATAACTCCCCCTCCCCCTCCCATTCCCTTCCAGTGCTCCCCCCTTCCTGTTCCCATGCAAAAGGGAAGGGAAGGGAGGATGAGGGAAGGCTCACACGAGACTTTCTTTCCCCCCTCCAGAGCTTCCCCTGCCATTCCTATCCATTTTGCCCTGGTGCTGAGAACTTGCGTGAGCCTTTCCTCTGACAATTCCTTTCTGTTTTGCCTCAGCATAAGTTTTCCACACCAGGGCAAAATGCATAGAAATGGCAGGGGGAGCTCCAGAGGGGGAAAGGAAGGCTTGCCCAAGTTTTCCTCCACTCCACTTTCCCTTCCATTTTGCATGGGAAGGGGAAGGAGCAAGATCTGGAGCGGGAAAGGAAGGCTCACATGAACTTTCCCCAACCCCTTTTACCTTCCGTTTTGCCTCAGCACAAGTTCTTTGTGCCAGGGCAAAATGCATGGGAATGGGAGAAGGAGAATGGGGAGGGAAGGCATGTGCACTCCTAAATAATCAAATTCTCAAAGGTCAAACTCATGAATGTGGAGGGAGGACTGTACTTATAGCATGTGTAATATTTGGACACTTGGTGTTTGGTAATATTCCCTCCAAGTAGAATACTCTTTTGATGATTTTTATTTAGAACAAGTGGCATCAAACTAGAAACAGAAAAAGAGTCATAATGTAAAGATATGGACGTTTATTTCCCCCCTTGAAGGGTTTACATATGTAATTAGCGCTAACATTCCTCTACTTTGCCCTAGCTCACTGGAGATAATGCAATCAAAAGATATTGAGCTGATTTCGGTGCCTCCTTCATCTCGGCTCCAGGGCAACTTCCCAACTCACTTGATCGGTTGCCAGTCCTACACATAGGGCCATTTGGTCCAGCATCTAAAACACCTAGCTGAGTATCTTTTAATTCAATTTTAATATTATGGCATCCATCTTGATTGTTGCATCAAATGGAAAGGAAGTGCCAAAATATTGTAAATAAATATGCTGAAATGTATAGGGATCTTATAAAGAACATAACTGTAGTCTTGGCATTTGTAGATAAACTTTGCCCGAAAACCATGTAAAAACTTTCCCAAATGTGCAAAACAAAACAAAACACACACACACCATCACCCAGCAGAATTCCTCTCTACTCCCAAATTTGGGGGTAACTCCATGATTCTTTGAAGTTCATCTCAAAATATCAATAGGAAGTAATGCAACATCACTTTTGGTCAGCATTTTGAGAGGGACTTTCAAGGATCATGGAGTTATGTGTGCTTGCTGTAGGAGAGTATAGCCCATGGGGGCGTATTGGCCTCCACCCCATGCAGTTGCCCACATCTGAGTTAAAGAAATCTCTACATCAGGGACAGCAAAGATGACCACCTGAGAAATTTGGGGAGCTTCTGCAAGGCAGACAAGACACTTTTGGCCTTGATGAGCCAATGATATGGCCAGTGCAACCTCCCACAACTTGTTCAGCTGCAATTATGCTGGATTGCAATGTCAGTCATCCTCAATCAGCATAGCCAGGTTGAGGAAAAGGCAGAGTCATGTGATTGGAGAAAGTTCTCTTATCACAGGTATAGTGCTTCTATAAAATTACCTGGTAATAGTGGTAGTCTTGTTACAGCAGTTGCTTTGTTCTCATTGATGTGCCTCCATTTACTGAAGCTTTGGAGAAGAACCTCCAGAACAAAAGCATAAAGCAGGGATGGGAAAGACTCATTTTACAGTTTCATCTGCTCCTTCCACCATAGCCAGTGGTAAGGAACTGCAGGAGTTGTAGTCTAAAATAATGGGAGAGGCAAAGGTTCCCTGCCCCTGTGTTAAAAAGTACTCTCAGTGATGTACATATAAGTCAAGATCTGACATCATGGTTATGTAGCATAAATTTCTGCATGTGGAATTATGCACTAATTGTACTATGCAAACTTTGTAAAGAATAGCAACGTTGCAGAACTGAATATGCACCCAAACATGCAACCAAACGGACATCTGAAGGGATAACTGTATGCACAATGATACTGCATGCACAACTCTCATTCTGCAACCTTGAGCTGACTTGCGGATGTTGCAAATTGGAACAAAAAATTGTCCAGCTCCCTTTTTAGGGAAATTCACACACACATAAGATACTAACAGGATTCCAACCATAGTTTCCCCAGGCTCTAAAATGGAAACTCCAATTCAGGAAGGAAGCTCTAATTCCAGAATTTCAGCACCTAGCAGCAGGTATTTGTCATCTTTCATTGGGCTTCAAAGGGGGAGAAAAAACTTGGCTGCTATATTTGCATCATTAAAAAGAACTGTCTCTGAAGCACTAATTCCAAGATCTTTGGCAGTTCTCTACAGCATGTCACTAACTCTCTTTGTTTTGTGTTTTTCTTTAGCCCTGCTGCAGAGGAAATGGGAGGTGGGAGCTTCGGATTGTCTCGGTAGGAGAAATTGTGTTGCCAGGATGCCAGGGAGGAACAGATGCAGTTCACCTAGCTTTGCCACCCCCCACACACCTCCCACTTCTGCAAGAAGAACATACTGTATCAGCCCAAATAAACACCTACATGAATCAAGCTTCTTGGGAACTGAAGATTGCTGTGTGAGGAAACTTAATAACTAGTTTGGCTTTTACAGCTCAGTCCCATCTCTCTGTCTCTCTTTCTCCTGAAACTGGTTTCCTCAAACAGAGGCAGAACTAACACTGAAGACGATTTCAGACAGACATTTATACTCCTGATTTTGAATGCTGCGTACGCTTAAAGGTGAGCTCATGCAAAAGAAAAAGCGCAAGATATAGGGGAAGTATCCAGATTTGACTGTGCTGCACCCGCTTTATACATACAGCAGCTAAATATTTACATAAAATGTTTTGCCTTTTGGGGATATTCACAAACTAGTTTACAAAAAGGTTATGCATACACACCCACCCATCACCAAACCCCATTATAAGCAGCAGCAATATGATATTTTATTTTATAAGCAGCAGGAATGTGCTAGTTTCAAAGTAGCACACATTAAAATCCATCAAAAGCAGACAGTAATAAATAGCGAATAGTCTTTATTAGCTACTTAGTTAAGTGTTCCGATCACCAGCAAAATGGACCTCCTATTCCCTGTGTGGTTGATGCCCAGTAAAGTGGGTTGGGAGGAGGGTTTACAATCATGTCAATAGTGTCCCAATTGTGACTAAAAAGCAATCATGAATACGAAACAGTTGTGGGCGTAGGTAACTGTTCTGTGTTCATGCTCGCTACTGAGTCACGGTTGTTAACACTATTGCCACGATCCTTAACTCCTCTCCTGCAACCTACTTTACAGGGCATCAACTGCACAGGGAGAAGGAGGTCCATTCTGCTGATGATCAGAACACATATGAATGATGTATCTGTGATACTTGAAGGAGGTTAGCCCAGGTTAACCAGGTTAAGTATACTTAACCAAGTAGTTGATATGGAATACTTGCCAATGTGATTAATAGGAGTTGCCAGGCTGAAAATTGGAGATGGTGTCTGTATTTTTAATGGTTGGATAAAAGTGGGAATTTCAGCAGATGTTGCTTGTCATGCAACCAGGTCACGAGCAACTCTTGCTGAAATTGCCTCTTCTATGCAACCATTAAAGGTTCAGGAACATTTTCCTGGTTTAACTGTGGCAACCCCAGAAGGAACATTTAAATACCAGCAAAGATGAGACGGTACCTGATTCCCCAGGAAGAGAGTTCCCAAAGTGTATGGGGTAACCAACGTTGAAAAGGTGCTATCCCTCTGACCCTTGTACCTGTCACATTAACAACTTTCAAAGCTTTTCCTAGATGGTTCACTGGGCACATACTCCCTATGATCACTGTCAATGCTATGTTAAAAGAATTGTATTTGCTTCTGTACTTTTAATGAACAAGTTCCTATTTCAATTTCAATTTTCATTTTTATGCTCTCTTTAATGTTTTATTTTGTTGAGATTGTTGTTAGCCTATTTTTTTTTGCATTTTAATGTTTTTTGTACATCCCCCCCCCCCCAAAAAAAAAGTACAGTGGTCCCTCTACATTTGTGGATTTGGCCATTCTGGATTTATTTACAAATTTACTCATATGCACAGGCAGGTGGGGAAGTGAATGGGACAGGGGAGCATGAGGGGGGAGGGTATGTGTGTGAGTTCCCTCCCTCGAACAGAGGAAGGGGATAGGATGGGGCGGCATGAGGAAGAAGGGTATGTGGGCCGGAGGAAGGGGACGGGACGGGGGAATGGAAGGAGAGAAGGCGTGCGCATGTTTTTCCTCACTCACTCAGTTGCAGGGGAGGGGAGGGGGACAGGGACGCCCCGGAGCAGGGAGGGCACACACAGGCTTCCCCTCCCTCTCTCACTTGCTGGGGCGACTGGAGGGAGGGAGGGGATGGGAGAGCAGGATGGCGGGCACACATGTGTGGTCTCTTGCTCATTCGTTCACTCCCTCAGGCAGGTAGGCAGGGGGAGGGGGGTGGGATGGGGGAGTGGGAAGAGGGAGCTGCATTCCCTCCCTCGCTCGCCCCCAGGCAGGAGACAGGGGAGGGGGGTGGGACAGGGGAGTGTGAGGAGGGAGGGAAGGTGCGTTCCCTCACACACTCACACACTCATGTGGGCGGGTTTGGGAAGAGGGTGGGATGAGTGCACAGGAGGAAGGAGGGTGGGCATTCCCTCCCTTACTTAGGTGGGAGAGGGGAAGGGGATGGGATGGAGGAAGCCTGCGCAGGGAAGGCAGCTTTCTGGGGCGTCCAAAGGGAGCAGAATGGGGAACGGGAGGAAGAGAGAGCCGGGACGGATGAGCAGGATGGCGGCAGTGGTGGGAGAAGGGCAAGGTTGGCAGAAGGGGCTGCGGCTTATGGTGGCAACACTCCATCCACCCCAGAAAGCCACGCAACACTCGCCCTCCATCCTCCCGCTACACCCATCGCATTCTCTTCCTTCTGCCCCCTCAAGCAAGTAAATGAGTGCATGAAGAAATGCGTGCATGGCCAGACACAGCCAACCCATAAGTGCAGGCACTTTTTTGTCTGTGTTAAATACAGTTTGGGAGACGCCTAGAGATATTCACAGTTTTCCACTTTCACCAGGGTCCTGTGCCCCTAATCCTGGTGAAAGTGGAGGTCTGTCCGTATTTTTAATATTTATTTATTTGTTAACTAACTGAGGGCAGAATTGGCTATTTCAGGGAGCAGAGTTCAGATTTTTAGAGGGCCATTCCCTTCTCTGTGTAGCATTTGGAGGTGGTTAAAGAACATTAATGTAGTTGCTCTAATTACTGTTTATCATAATTTTTGTGTTTTATTACTCTCATTTTAGAGGTGGTTTTAATATTCTGTTAATCATATATTTATGTTATGAGTTGCTATGAGCAGAAACGTATTACATACCTTTAAAAATAATGTATAACACACATTTAAAATCAAAGGAAAATAAGTTCAGCATTAAAGCATATTTTTGGGAAAATTTGAAAATGAAGAAGTAAAACTGAACTGTTGGTATTTCATTGGCCGGTATAGGAGCTTTAACTGCTGCAACATATGTCTATTTTATTGTTTTTCTGCATAAATTTCTGCTTATTTGTTAACTAAAGCTAAAAAGCACTTTTCTTTGAAGGGCCTGTTGTCTCCACCTGAGTGATGTAGAATCAATACCTCTCTGGGCTTCTGATTCCAATATTTAATAATGATTTACCTGCTAAAACAAGTTCCTTTTTTCTAATTTGAATTTGTTCATCTTTACTTTCCAGATCTTGCTAATTGTTTTACTCCTCCTCCTCTCTGGACTAAAGAGGCATTTGTTGCTTAATATTTTCTCCCTTTGAAATCTCTTACCCAGAATAATCAAGCCACTTCTTAACTTTCTTTTCGATAAGTTAAACAGATTCACCTCTTTAATTCTCTTAGTTTATGATTCTTCCCACATCTCACTCTCTCCCAATCACTGTGAGTTTGCTTTGAAATGACTCCCTTGTTACCGGGCTAAACTCTTATTTCATCACTAGCCTTTAGAAAGTTGCTTGCAGTGATGTATTTAAGTCTTTTACTCCAAGTCTCAAGTTTCTACCTTCGAGTCTCAAGTCAAGTCTCAAGTCCTTGAAGATACTTTCAAGTCAAGTCTCAAGTCTGGAAGCCAACTTTATACCCCAACCTATATTCCAGAATTTCTGGACAGAGTCAAATAAAACCAGTTTTAACAATTTAAACAGAGTCAACCTTCCACATTTGCAATTTTGTTATCTGCAGCTTCAGAAGTGGGGAACAGGATACTTCTTACTTCCCATTTTGGAAGCTGGAGGATTTTTCAGAAGTAGGACCCTTCTTCATCCCCATTATTGAAACTTCAAAAGCTTTAGAAAGAAGGATCCTTCTTCCTCAAGCCTGTTGGCTAACACATCTGCTGTTCCTCTCTGAGAAATGCACCCTGCACTCTGGGGGTGAATCTTGCCTTCTGCTCTTAGGAAAAGTTTTAGAAGGCTCCTCTGATATGCAGCAGGGACAGGCTGCTGAGCAGACCTCAAGCCCATTGCTTAACCCGTTTGCTGTCCCCTCTGAGAAATGCACCCACATTTTGGTCTTGAAACAGATCCTCATGTGACCAGTAGGCAAAAAGAAATAGAAGCATTGTTCAAAGTCGTAAGGTTTCTGGATGAATATCTTATGTTACTGAACCAAGGGCAGCAAATCAGTCACTAAAAATATACAAGTCTCAAGTCAAATTGAGTCTGTGCATCATTTATTGTTGAGTCAAGTCCAAGTCGATTCACTGAGGTGACTTAAGTCTGACTTGAGTCCAAGTCAGTCAATTTGAGTCTACATCACTGGTTGCTTGTGGCAGAAGAGCATTGCAAGCCTTTTTTTATATATTTTCCTAAAGTTTTCAACAGGATTCAGGTTAGTCATACTTATCAGGCACATTGGAAAGACGCTTCCTGTCTTTGAGTAGCACAACTTGGTATCGGTCTTGACCTTCGTTCATTTAATTGTCAGCTCATTCTTACATCTGTCTTTGCAGCCATCCAATAAAATACTCTTACCAGAGGTAGAAACATTTATTTGTTCATTAATTCATTATTTAATTAATCTTTTAGGGAATATTACTCTCACAGGGCAGCTTGCTATTGTTATTTGCCATCAGGCTGACTTTCATCTATGATGACGCTATAAATGAGAGACCTCAAAAAGCTCTGGTCATCAACCACCCTGCTCAGCTTTTCCAAATTCAGGGCCGTGGTTCCCTTCATTGCATCAAGCTATCTGTACTGCTGTCTCCCTCTTTTCCTGCTGTCTTCAACTTTTTCCTGTTTCCTTTTCCTCCTGCCTTTCAAGTTCCCTAGCATTATCTTTTCCAGTGAGTCATGTTATCTCATGATGTTTTTGTTGTTTGTTTGTTTATTTGTTCCATTTATATCCTTCCTTTGTCCCAAGATGGGGCCCAAAGTACCACAGCCTAGGTTAGTCATTTTGGCTTCTAGTGAGAAGTCAGCCTTGATTTGTTCTTATTTGTCCATGGTATTGACAGGACTCTCTTCCAGCATTACATTTCAAATGAGCTGAGTCTCTTCCTGTCAGCTTTCTTCTCTGTGCAGCTTTCACACCTGTACCTAGAAATCAAAAATACTGTGGCATGGCTGATACTGACCTTGGTATTTAATGGTATATCGTTTGAGAATTTTAGCTAGTTCTTTCCTAGCTGCCCTTCCAAGTCCTAGTTGTCTTCTGATTTCTTGAGTACAGTCCCCATTTTGATTAATGACTAAGACAAGATACATAGAATCTATATTTCAGTGTTTGCACCATCTAATTTCACTGGTCACTGTTTCTCGTTTTGGTCACTATTTCTTGAAAAGAGAGCAGTTTGCAAGATTACAAAATACAAACATATTATTGCAGTTAATAATTGTATGTAATAACTGTACAGTTAATAAGCTGTTTGTTTTCACTCTGGCAACCTTACTACTGAGTACTTTTTCTCAAGACTATTTTCTCTAAGTCTTCCTTAGGAACTCAGGTGAAGGTTGGATCAGAAGAGCAAGCCTTTGGTGTTGCATGATTTTGTCCAATTTGTACACACGCATGGTTTTAACTATTTAAATTTTAATTAGTTAGATGGTTAGTGTGTTTGCAGATTGTAATTTTTTATTGATGCATATTTTAAATTGTTTTACTTTTTAAAACTCAGAGAGAGAGAGGGAGAGAGGTTGGTCATTGTATGAGTGGTATGTTGGACTATATCAGCCTTTGATCCAAGCCAGAATGGGTCTGTTTGTATTCTCACTTTAAAAACCCTAGATGGTTTGGGTTCTTCTCAAAACAGCCTTGCTGTTGACTCTGGTGGAGATGTCCCTCTTTAATCCTCATCTATGGCAGAGGCTTAGCTGACAAAAGACAAGAAAAAAACCTTTGAACACCCTAGCCAGTGTGTAGCGTATATACGCAGTGTTGTCCGGGATTTTATTTTCTTATAGGTATTACTTGTTAGAAATACCTTAAGGTGGCTTTACAATTTTTGGAAAGGCCCCATAAGAAAAGATGAAAGGTATTACTTATGACTTTTTTTTAATATTACTACTAACTAAATAAGGCATTTTTTTTCCTCTTAAGAACTCACCAAACTATCTTGTCCAGTACCTGTATCTTTTCCCCATATTCCCCAATCTAATCTGTATTCAGAGTTCTTAACATACAGAGTTTGGGTTCCTGAGGGAATACAGCACCCTCCTCCTTGCTGCTAGGCCTCATCTCTATAGCAACCAGTCTATTCAAAGATAGGCACATTTGACTGAGGCCCAAGAGCAATCTCGCTGAGAATTCTAAAGGCCCCTCCCTAAACTGCCAGCCCTGGGATTCCATAGAATCTGCCGGACACAGACAAACAGACAAACTTTGACTTTTATATATTAGACTAGCTGGTGAAGACTTCTTTTCCAGCAAGCTATTGTCTAGACAGCTGATGCTTTACTTGAAAAAAATTTGTATTTATCTCTCCTATTTGCGCCTTATTTGTTCTTTCTGTCTCTACTGTATCTAATACTTGGGAAAGGCAGTGGATGGTAGTTGGCATGTCACAGTGCCGAACCAAGCTGCGAGTGGTTGTCCAGGAATGCATTCCGATGGCCATTGGGATGGAACTAATAGCTGAGCTCTTCAGCAAAGCAGAAAATTGGCTTCCTACTTGATCCCAGTCACTAGCCAGAGACTTTACGCCTTCCCCTGGAAACTCCATGGTGGGAATTAGAATTGTGATACTTCAGATCAGAACCTGAAACCTGGCCACCTTCCGTGCTATCACTTGAGAGCCTAACAGTAAACCAGATGGGAGCAAGCTGATCTGCAGTGCAGAGACACCTTTGAAAAGTACAACAAAGATCACAAGAATGATGCTGTATATGTCCACAGAGAATATCTGAATAAAATTAAAGTGGAAAATAAGCCTATTAGTCAAATGAACCAATGCAATGTGGCCCAGATGTAATTCTCATAATGCCAAATGTGTGTGTGTATGTGCACATACAGCTAGCTTGAATGACCAGTCGAATTATATGAAATCATTCCTCAATTTGTGATTATCCCAAGAGAAAGCACTTTGTCTGCCAAGCCTTCTTCCCAAAGTCTTTTAATGCTGACTTATTAATCAAGTCTTGTGCAGAGTGCATAATCTTAGCTTGTAAAGCTTGTAATATACTGCTGGAAATGAATCAAGCTCTCTGCAGAAGCAGGAGGCAGAAGAGGGAACAAAAGGAACTGTCAGACCATGGATGCAAACAAATCTGACATTGTCTTTAAAAGACAAATGCTCTGACTTGGTATCGAATTGGCAACTATTTCACTATTTGCTTTGGGAATTGGAAAGTACAGATTGGTAAACCAGAGAGAGCTTGGCAAATACTTAAGAAACTGGAGAGCTAGATGACTGAGATTCACAAATATGCCTGGTATTGCTGAGAAGCCCTCTGTCCAAGAATCAAGATTCTATTAATCATGGCCAAAAGGTGTGTAAAACAGCATGGTAAGAACATTCACATAAATTAGTATCCCCTGCCATTGCCCATACTGGCTGGGGCTTCTGCAGATTCAAAATCAAAACATCTGAAAGACCTAAGCTCCCCTCCCTATGTAGTTTCTTGGGTGGGAAAAAGTATAAGATGTTTCTTATCTCACCAGAGCCTTGCTTGAACAAGAGGGCTCCCTTGAACTCTGGTGCTTTCCCCTGTTCTTAACTGGTCCCGTCCTTGGTTCATATTCTCATTCTGGTTTTGTCTCAATTACTGGCTTTTCCCATAACTTCTGGCTCACTTCAGTTTCCTGCCCATGACCCAGCCCTGAGCCCTTCCCAACCTAAAGAGCACCAGATATTTTGGACTAGTACTCCTACTTAGTTCAATGCCTCCAGAGGGCACCAGAGTGGGGAAGGCTGCATTAGAATGCAAAAGTGGGAGTGCTTTGGTTTCAGCATTTACCAGTTTTGCAGGTTTGGAAGTTTTATATAAAGCTTGTATCTCTAACTCATGGGTAGACATCTTGTGACTTTCCAGATGCTGGTAGACTGCAGCTATCATTGTACCTAGCCAGCATAGCCAATGAAGCTACAGAACATTTCTGCTCTACACTGTTATACTGCTTTTATTCCACTTTCAACATCCTGTGGGATTCTGTGGTTTGTAGTTTACTGAGGCCAAAGAGCTCTCTGGCTGAGAATTCTAAATGCCCCTCCCTAAACAGCGAGTCCCAGGATCCCACAAGATGTTGAAAGTAGAATAATAGCACTATGACAATGGACTGCAGAAATGGTCACAGACCAGCGATATCTGGAGGATCACAAATTGGTCATCCCTTGTCTAAGTAGTGCCAGATTTTGACATTGCTTTCCAAATAAAAATACGATTAAATTAGTTCTACAACAAGACACTGTCCATCAGCCAAACAAAGACGACAAACTACATTCCAATAATGTAATGAACATAAGTATCACAAATGTATCATGTACTGAAGAATACCATGTTTATTTATAAATATATCACGATTATGGTTGTTCTTTGGTCCTGCCTCCTGCTTTGTGTCCTAGTTAGTCCTGGCTACAGTACTATTGAATATCTTGTTGAATAATGAGTCAATGCATAAGAAAACCCAGTTGATTCAATGACTCTATTCTAGTCAGGTCTAACAGCAGGATTTAGTATTCAAAGACATATCATTGTCTGTTTCAGACTGAAAAGATATAAGGGAATTGTGTAGCACATTTGAGACTAAATGAAAAAAAATCACTAGACGCATGGGCAGTCATACATCCATATATCTGATGAGATGGACTGGAGTCCATGAAATCTCATCCCTAGAAATTTCTTTTTTTTCCCAGTTAGTCTCAAAGGTGCTATAGGAGTTTTAAAAATCAAAGCAATCTTTTTGCAGTCCTTTATGATATGACTCTGGCCTAAATCCAATTGTTATTAGCTTCAACTAGACCTATTTAATGAATCAAAGTTACCTGAATTTATCAAGTTCCCACTGATGTAATGGGTCTAATCTAATTGGATTAGATGTAAAGTTTTGAAGGAAGATTTTTTTTCCTGTTCCACGTCAAAATGGCTGCAGCTTTATACACTATAGTGTTTTTATTACACATTGGAATATAGTCTGGGGTCTTTGGTGTTTGTTAGAGAATATCCATCTATCTTGTATTCCAGCATGCTGAAATAGATTGGTGTCTTACAGTAACAAACTCCATATTAATTTAAAAACTAATAACAAGGAATACAGCACATTTTAAAAACGTGTTTCTCACACATCAGTTGCAGGCACCTGTTGTGGTTTGGGCTGAAAGGCCTGGCTTGCTTTCAGGTTTGGGACTGATGCATAAAATTGGTTCTCTCTTCTTCAAGAAGAGAACTGTGGTTTGCTGACTCAAACCCAGCTTGAATTTTCAGAATTGCCTAACAAGAAGCTGCAAAGGTTGCTGCTGTTGCCTGAGGTAAAATGGTTTATAATCCATTCCAAAAAGCAGAAGCTCCCACCTAACTCTTCCCTATTCTTGTCAGCATGCCTCTTTTAACTTCCCCACATACCTTACCTGTATATTGTAAACAAACCGACTTTACAAAGATACCACAAACATCCAGCACGAATGATGATTTCACTGTTCCTACTATTCAGTGGCAGGCTATGTACGAACCAATATGTTGCAGAGTGGCTTGGAGTGGCTTAAGGGGGAGAAAACGGGGGGAAAGAAAGAGCTTCCCTCAAGTCATGTTGCTACTGTTGATGTAATGTCGCCGAATCTCGCATTCTGTCCTGAACACACCATTGGGAGACCCTGTGTTTATTGTTCAGCTGAAAAGGGAGGGGAGATTACAGCTTGTGGTACCATCTGTGATTGTTACACTTCAGCCAAAGCAATCTCCTCAGCAGAATCCACCAGCAGTGACACCTCACTCATGCTTTGGCAGTTAGGAGGAGAAAAAAGGATCTTTTCTTCTACCCTAAAATAAGAGCTTGTTGTGAAGTAAAACTATTAGTGGAGTACTATACACTTTGTTGTAAGAGCACAGAGGTTTTCTAATTTTGAAGTGCTCGAAATTGCAAAAGCTAGGCATGTAAGCCAGGGAAGAATGGGTTTTTAAATTACTTCTGTCATAACACACTGTTACATAACTGCAATTCACCTGAAGGGACATTTTGTTTCATGTTGGTTGAAAATTAAATTGCAAAAAGAAAAAGCCTAAATCCAAATACAACACTGTCTCTTTTATAACGTGTTGCTGCAGCCAAAATACTCAGGCAATCAACAAAGTTCAGATACAACTGAATTTAAATACAATTCTGTTACACTATGGGCTTCAATTCATCACAGTAAATGCTTGGGCTTCTGTTGATTACCCAGACTTAGGAGCAAAAAAATTAAATGGACAACTATAAACATGTTGTGGTGATGTTTCCAGAAATACTGGTCCTTGAATTGTTTTCTTGTTAACTACTTTTACTCAGTAAGGTATTTTAGGGTCAAACTAGACAATTTGGTCAACATGTTTTTATTACATTCTTAGCCCAACCCACAAATGGTGAAAGATGTTTGTCATAGAGCAAGATTTTCCTCACCAACATATCTTTCATGTAGCATGCTTTGTTTGGTGATTAGTTGTTGTTGTTGTTGTGTGTCTTCAAATCACTTCCGACTTGGTGACCCTAAGGTGAATCTATCATGATATTTTCTTGGCAAGATTTGTTCCAGAGGGGTCTGCCATTGCCTTCTTCTGAGGCTGAGAGAATGTGATTTGTCCAAGGTCACCCAGTGAGTTTCTATGGCTAAGCGAGGACTCAATATCATGCTTTGCCTTGGAGACCCTGACATTGAGGAGGAAAGTTCTGAGTCAGAGGCAGAAGACAACCCAGAGGAAGACAACAACGAGCAACAGGGGCCAGCAGCAACAAGGGTCAGAGGAAGAAGCAACACAGGCAATATGTGCAAGGAACGATGGCAAGAAAAGGAAGGGTGCAGGCGTTCAGCTCGTTTATATAACAAATGAGCCCTAATAAAGGAATATCTGCATCAACATCGTTAGCCTATAAAAGACAAACAGCTGGCCTATCTCCTCACGGTTGACAACTGATCTTCCTGGTGGTTGAAACCCTGTACTGGTACCTTGCTTCCTGAATCTGACTCTTTTTGGACCTGTGCCTGCCCTGACTGCACTTTTGGTTTGCCCCTGTGGATTTGGATACTTTGGAACTCTGGACTTTAGGCTTGAATTCTGATTTGCTTTGGACTATTCCTCTCTCTCTCTCTCTCACTCTCTCTCTCTCAGTCTCTCTCTTTCTCTTCACTGTAATAACCCTCCTCCTCCAGCCTGCTAATTGCTGTCTGGCCTGTCTGAGACACAGTACTCTTCAGAGTGGTCTTCAGGGTCCTAGTCCAACAATTAAATCACTGCACCACACTCACTGCGAAGTAAATATGAGCTAATTTGCAAGGCATTATTTAGGAACACAGGTTAAGTTTGGAAAATGTCTTCTGTCATACATAGCTGAACCTACAGAAATCACCAGAATAACTAAAGGATGTCCAATCATCATAGAATCATAGAGTTGGAAGGGACCATAAAACTCATCTAATCTAACCCCTTCCATACAGGAATACACAAGTAAAGTAGTCCTGAAAGATGTCCGTCCAAACTCTGTTTAAAGATCTCCAAAGAAGATGAGTCTATCCCCTCTGAGGCAGATCCCACAATCAAAAGTTCTTCCTAATGTTTAGGTGGAATCTCTTTTCTTGTAATCTGTATCCATTGCTTTGTGAGCAAAAGAAAAAAAAACTCACTCCATCTTCTCTATATGACATCCCTTTAGGTATTTAAAGATTGCCAACATGTCACTTCTGAGTCTTCTCCTCTCCAAGCTAAACATAGCCAGCTCCCTCAGATATTCCTTGAAGGACTTGGTTTCATCATTTCTTCCATTTCCAGTGTTCAGAAAATGAGTGTCGTGGTGTACTCAGCCAAAATGCTCCCTCCTGCATGGCTGGAATCGGCAATATTTTAAACAAAGGTAGCAAGTTCAGGGTGATAGGAGGAAGAGTCCAATTTCTCACCTCCTAGGACCCACTAGGATCTGATCCAAGTCTAAGGGGATTTTTTAAAACCTGGGGCAGGAGGGAAACTCAACTGTTAACCTGCTTCAGGAGTGTTTGGGGTGGTGGGTTTTCCAGCAGTTAGAAGGGGATTTGGAATGTGTTTGAAAGGTGAATTATCACTGGCAATTCATCTTTTTGCCCTTTTTTTGGTAGTAGTAGAAAGTGCAGGAGGCCCCGGGGCTCATGTGGCTGCATGTGACCCTTGTTGGGGGATGATAGGAGTTTCAGCCCCACAGAAATGCAGCAGAAAAACCAGAGTTCGGCAAGCCAACAGCAGCAGCCTTATTCCCCAGTAAGGATACTCACACACAGAGGAGTTTCTTCCAAACAGGAGGCACTTTATCTTGCAGCAAAGTTCCATTATATACAAAACATGGAACAGACAGACAAAGGCTTGCGCCAGACACCGGTTTGGTCAACAGACAAAAACATACTGGGGATTGCTTTCTTATATACATATTTACAACTAATCAGGTAGAGGTTTGCACACCTCCCTCTACCATCTGCACACGACCCCAGTTTCTTATGCAACCTTGCAATTACCCACAGCTGGGGTATGATGCAACATCTTTGCAGTGGGCTGATCATTTTCCCAGGGTTCCCTGCCTGGAATCCCTGACAACCCTCACCAAATTCAAATAAAATAATGAGCTGGGGTGTGAGGGAGAACAGAATTCTGTTGTATCTTATAGCAAGGGTGCACAATGGTTTGGGCCCTGCAGGTACTGGCTCTCTCTCCCCTTCTCTCTCTCTCTCTCTCACGTACATGTACATGTTCATGCACATGCATATGTGTCCTATTTCCTAGCTCAGAGCAAAGAAATTCTCCAGTCCTTCCCCAGCAAGCCTTCTACAGACCATTCTTTTCCTGCTGCTAGCCACTGATGGAGTCCAGACTATCCAAAGGGTCATATTCTTCTCTGTGAGCCTGCATGACTTCACAGAAGCCCTTGTTAGGGTCCTACCATTTTTGGAGGCACATCAAATGGGGCTGAGAGCGAGGCTTTCTCCATGCCTGCTCCAAAGCTTGGAACTGCCTGCTTAGGCTGTCTGTCTCCCGTTTGGAGTTCCACTGTTCATCAAAGACCTTTCTATTCGGACTTTGATTTGGCAAATAACCTTTCTGGCCACAGGCTTTCAACTGATACTGTATTTTTCTTTTACTTGTGTGTCTTTTAAGCTGTAAATTTTAAATTATTTTATGCTTTTACTTGTATTTACTGTAAAAGAACCAATGTGGTATAGTGGCTAGAGGACTGGACTAGGATTCTGGGATACCAGGATTTAAATCTCCTCTCAGCCACAGAAAACCACTGACCTTGAGCAAGTCACACTCCCTCAGCTTCAGAGGAAGGCAATGGCAAAACTGCTCTGACCAAGCTTGCAAGAAAACACTCTGATGGGTTGCCTTAAGTCAGCCATTTTGACGATGCATAAGAATAACAATTTGTTGTGAGCTGCCTTGAGTTCCATTCACGAGAGAAAGCCAAGATAAAAATAGAAATAAATAAACAAGCAACTTATGAACATGTAGGGAATCCAATCGAGGAGGATCAGGGCAGGGACTCGGGGAACTCATGACAGCTGTTCTTCTCCCCATAGAGGGGGCACAGGTTGTGTATCCCTGCCCTACAGGGATCCCTTTGCCCACAAGAGTTGTATTACACATGTGTGGATCAAGCCCATTTATATGGATCATCCCTCAATCACTTGAATTTTCAGAGAGCCTTTTTTTTCTATATAAATATATCGTTGTTGTTATTTAAATGCAAGAACTAAGCTAGGCTCCAGTCACATCTATTCAGTGGATTTTTTTAAAATTTCCTTTTCCTGCTATAGCAGAACCCCCATTAACTTTTGAAATAATCTTCTTCACTAGGCAACCTCTTCCTACAGATTAAAATATGCTGAATGACATACTGTCTTCTCACAATGGCTCCAAAAAGCAACGGGGGCAAAAAAGCTAAACTATGGTTGCTGTTTTATGCATTTCACTGTGTGAGCCTCTGTTTTCAACATGTGCCAATAAAACGTGGCAGGAACACAGGTAGCAGGTGCACATGAAAGCTGGTCAAATGTCTAGCAGGACACATAACAAATGACAGGCAGGAAATGGCTTTGTTGGAGTTTTGTTTACAGCTAAAAATGATATTGTCTCTGAGACATTCTGGCCTGCTCCTGCTTCACCATGAGTACTCTGGGATGCAAGTACCTAACACCAAAATAGGCTGGGCTCTCTGTCCAGACTGTTAATAATTAGCTAAAATTAACTAGAGGGTAGAATTTGGACCAAGTCTTTGTTTTCCTTGGTTCAAATATTTGTTTTCCCAAAGATCTAATGGCTGGAGCTTCTGTATTCAGAATGGGATATTGGGTGCCATCTTGTTCTTTGCCTGCCAGGCACAAAATGATCAGCCCTGCCATGAACGATACTGTGTTTTTGGTCTCTTGCCATCTGCAAACTTTGCTGAGGATTAGTAAGGAGCCTTTATCCAGCATCACTCACTGGGCTGCAGTTAACCTTGAAATGGGGCTGACTGGGGGAGAATCAGGCAGAGCAATAAAATGGCCAGAGATGCCATTTCCTTCTCAGAATCTTTGAGCCTCCAATGTGGAGAAGGAGGAAATCCAAAAAGAGAGGATAGCCAAGTAAGGAATACAAGGAAGAATGTGTTTTGCAGGGGCATGGAGAAAGAAGTCAGTAAGATATTAAGTAGCAGACACGAGGAGGACTGCTTTCTTCTGCCACTTCTCCACACTAAATTATCAATTCCCTATCTTGCTTTGCAGCAAAGAAGCAGACCTCTGGGATTGTATTGCAGGTATTTGTGCATAACTTTTAGGTGGACCGTTAGAGTCTCACACATCTCTCTGCCATCCTGCTGGTGCACCACTGCTCTGGGGAGAATAGCAAATGTTACTGGCTTGTCCTATTTATTTCAGAAAATCAAGTCTTGAAATGCATATTTCTGTTCCTGAGCTTTGTTGTGAAACAACATTGCTTCAAGGTTCATTTTTAGCTAGAAAAATCACAACAATTGGGACACACAGGAAGTGAAAGTAATTTCTAAAGCATTTGTAAAAGGTAAACCACTAAAAATGTCAGACTGGACCTTCTTTTATATATCAGTTTCCATTACTGGTTAAGGCTTGGAATGTGCAGATCTGAAGGATTAATGCATTTCCCTTCCATAATTTATGTGATGGGAAACTACACCAGCAAACATGCCTACTATTGTTTCTGGGAAATTCCAAAGTCGTGAATGCATCACATGTGCAGATAAAGTCAAAAGGGGAAAAAATTAAAAGAGCAAAGGATCACAGGTCTGAGTATGTCAATCAGTACTATAAATTAAGACCTAAATCCATCCAATTTAGTTTCATCTAAAGGCACTGATTGAAACAATGGGAATTTGGTAAGTGAACAAGTTTCACTGACTCAGTAAGTCTACTTTAGTTGGGAAGGAAAAATGGATGGAGGTCTAACAGTGCAGTCCTAGGCAAAACTACTCAGATGAACATTCAATTACGTTCAGTGGGACTTACTCCCAGGTGGGTATGTTTAGGATTGTTGAACAAATTGGTCTTTTGGTAGATTTGCTTGAAGCAAAATTCTATATTTATCAGTCTTCCACAGAATTAAGTGATTTTAAACAGACTGTTTTAGCAGTCAAAAAAGAATTATATGTCTCCCAAGTGATGATCTTGAACTGGAGGCATACCAGCTATTTTGCAATGAAAAGAAAGCTTCTACTGGTGCAAACAAGACTTTTCTTCTGATAGCAAAGAGATTAGCAGCTCATCTCAACCGTCCATTCATAGAACCCAGATGCCATGGCCTGGACACTACATGGATGGGGGCAACAAGACGGCACTGTTCACCAAATAAGAATTCTCGCCCCCAACGAAATTTTCCTTCAAAATTCTCAAATTTCTAGCATTGCAGAGTGAGCAAGAGACAGAGAGAGAGAGAGAGAGACTGAAAATCATTCATGCCAAGAAATCATATATTTTCTGTGTCTGCCTTCCCTTGGCCTGTCCCTTTTCTATGGATGCCTAAATGTATTTCTAAATACTTGGCTAAAGTTTTATTTTACTGCAATAGTGGAAATTTGGGGAATGAAGGAACGTATCGAGGGGGACTCTTATTGGGGGGGGGGGAATGCCCTCATTTTGCCCACCTCATTAGCTACACCCCTGGCCTGGACCCTCTTCTTCAGTCCTCAGGGAAAAGAAAGTAATTTCATATCAAGAATATTGCAATGAAAAGTATGTAGGCACGTATGCATGTGTGTGTTCCTTATTTCATATTTGCCATCTATCCCAATTTAACAGGGACAGTACTGATTAATTCCCTCTCATCCCCATTTTTTTGCTACTTTAAAAATATCTCAGTTTCTCTCTCCACCTCCCACTTTTCCCTTTTGTCTTCAGCTTTATCTTACTTGCTGCAAACTGAATTAAAAAAACACAAGTAGTTTGTAATCAATTAACTCAGCAGGGAGGAAAGGAGAGGAAAAGCTAGTGTCTTGCAGCTTTGTAGGGTCAGGTGAAAGCAGATCTCTGTAGCCTCTCCCAGCTTGTCTATTTTTCCTCATTAATAAGGAACTTCTGCCTTTTTGACCAGAGTCTGATGTTGTTTGGCCTCATCTGTCCCACTTTTCTTCTGTGAAATGTTGAAGGGCATGCCCTTGGTATGGCTCTGTGAGGGTTTGTTTGTTTGTTTACATTATCACTCTGAATGCTCAAATGCTCTGTTTAGCTGTGGCTGATGCTTAATGGAGCATGTTTAATGCCCCTTGTAACATCCCTTTTGTAACATCATCAGGGCCAGGCCATTCTGACATCATAAGGGGTCATCCCTAGCTATCAAGGTTTGATCCTAAAATCTCAGGGCCTGTGATAGTCTTGAGTGGGCAATTCCACACACATGTATACACACATTTGGATTAGGGCCACTGCTAGAACAGACTTGAAGCCTCTTCCTCCAGTCCATGGTGTCCCGTTTGATCCCCTCCTCATTAATTTTGCAGGAGAAACACTCATGCATGACAGGATTAAAGATGTATGGGAGGTCATATCTACTTAAAATGTCTACTTAAAATGTCTACTTAAAATGTTTAAAAGGCTACAATACAAATCTGAGGCCAATTATCTCTTGCCTCAAAACTAAGAGATCCAAATGAACTACTGAGGACTTTGCATTCTCTCATTCTGAGACAGCTGCTTCTTCTTCTTCTTTTTTAAAAAAACCCTCTTAAGCGATGTTTGTGTCTACTGAGGAAAACAAGAATAACATTTGGCTCTATTTTTTTCCTGCTAATCGACAGATTTCATGGCATTTTTCTAAGCCTGAATCTCCAAAGAATCAATTCAAATTAGCATTATGATTATCCCCCAAGAAATCTGCTTCATTATAATACTGAAATGGAGCACGCAACTTTGTAAGCATAACATTCAAGTTAACTGATGTGAAGGAAAACCTCTTTTAATCAGAAGACAAATAAAGCTCAGGTGCAGTTTTGCAAATGACAACTCTAAAAATAGCTTGTCCTTGCTGGCAGATTAGGAGTGGGCAAGTCTCACTTGGTGTAGCTAGAATGTTATGCAAAGACTGATGATTCTATTACAAAAGAGAAGGAAGAAATTACAAGAGGCAGAAGAATTGACTTTGACGCTGAAGACGGTCTTTTAAAATTTTAACTCACCTTATCCCAACTTTGTGTCCTCCAATTGTGCTGGACTACAACTCCTATCACCCCAACCAGCTTGCTGGAAATGAAGGCTATCTTTAACAAGAGGCAGGCAAAATCTGAGAGTTTAAAAAAAAAAAATTAAAAACATTTCCAGAGAAATTTCATGATAATCATCCTCTTCATCTTCTTAATAAATGCTGTTTAAAAATAAGAAAAATCGGGCTTTTTTTTTTTTGGTAGGCTTATTCCTTCACAAGTGATCTGAATAAAAATATGGGACATCCTCTGATGTGGTTTTAGTGGGTTATCCTACACTTGTGACCCATCAAGCTGAGGGCCTAGAGCATTTGTTGGAAGCCTCAATATGTTTGTGGAATGCCATCACACAAATAAACTGGGAGAACACTCAACTGTCAAATCTATTCTGTGGTGAAAATACTCAGATAGAATGGATGAAACGAAGTTGTGGATGAGATGGAGAAGACAGAGGGAGAAAACATACTTATGTCTTCAATCCATGGCCACAACCAATAATAGTGCAAATTTACAGCAGTCCTAGATCTGATGTAAAATGTGGCTTCCATGTCACTGGGATGGTAAGTCTATTTTGGATTTCAGTTTGAACTGTAAAGGAGATACTCAGGGTGTAAAACCCCACTCCCTAAATAGTTGAAGCATCTTGGATTTGTTGTTAACTGCCGTCAAGTTGATTTTGAGAGTCCTGCAAGTCATCCTATCATCAACAGCTCTGCTCAGGTCTAGAAGATTCAGGACTGTGGCTTCCTTGACTGAGTTTATCCATCTGTAACACACTCTTCCTCTTTTTCCCCCTTCCTTCTACCTTACCAAGTGTTATTGTCTATTCTAGTGTTTCATGTCTTTTCATGATAGGGCCAAAGTCTGACAGTCTCCGTTTAGTCATCTTGGCTTCTAGGGAGAGTTCAGGTTTGATTTCCTCTGGGACCCATTCATTTGTCTTTTGCACAGTCTTTACACAAACTAAAACTCAGGGTGGGTGTAAAGAGTTTTCCTTCCATTGCTCCGGCATCAACAACCACTCCAGTCATGTGGTCATGTGAGAGCACATTATATGCTGAGGAGTCACATCCCACCATCACCAGTACCTAATTGCCCACAGGAAGATCATAACTGCCCATAAGAAGAGCAGAAGGTGCATTGCATTGGCCTGTATTTCCTTGGCCTCAAGCTGTTTGTGGCAGCTCATAACAGTGAACTCTTGGCAATGGAAGACAGGGGGAAAGGACACAAAGAGAGGACTCTGTCCCAGAACAGCCTGGCATCATAATATACACCAGAACTTACATGAACATAGAGCAAGCTCTTCTCTTCTTGAAACCCTGACAGGTTCCCCACCTAAAGGCACTAGGCACCAATATGAAATAACACTCTGTCAACTGGCGTGCTTGAAATAAATACTCCACGTAGTAACCAAGGAAGGGTAGAAACACAAGTATTGCTCTGCCTCATTCATCTACGTAAATATTGTGGGTGGCCTAAGGCATTTGGTTGCCTGACACAAAGATCAGGATGAAGCCTCTGTGCCATTCCGCGTACCAAAACCAGCAGACTGGAAACTGAATCTTTCTTCAACACTGGCAATGGGACATCCTCCACCACATATATAAGCAGCAGACTAGCTCAAGAGGAGTGCAAGGCAGGTTGTATGTACGACCTATAATGATTAACTTCAACATTTAGCTTCTACTTCCCAGTATCTGCTATCTGAGGCAACTGCCTCACTCTGCCTAATGGTAGGCCAGTCCTGTAAATATATTCTAAAATCAATGAGGAAAGCACTGCATCCCAGACTGGTAGATGGAGACAGAGAGGGGGGGGGCGGGGGGGTCTGCCTCAACATCTGGGTGCACAGGATATCTTTTGCAGATTATAATGGTTATGCCTATCTGGCATTTCCCCCAGCCTCTTGATATATGTGAAAATTATGTCTATGGTCTCTTCATTGCCAGTGTTTTCCTGCATGTTGGGATTTTTGTTCATGGTTTTAGTTCACCGGGGAGGGGGGCTCCAAAGCCTCTAAGTGCCCAATTTCCTTCCATTTTTTTTTTAATGTGTGAAAAAATGTCCAGAGTCAGATACTACTCCTCAAGGTATCTGTACCCTCCTCCAAAAATTAGGGGGGGGGGGTCCACCAGAACCTGGAAATGTGAATTGTTTCTGCAAAAACCTGTATGTGTACTTAGCAGAACAATTTGAGTCCTACTTTCAGTTCACCTTGAAGGGATACCAGACTTTGGGTGACAACCATTCCTTAAGAAAATGACATAGGATTAGGAATTATGCTTCTGATATGGAATCCCTTTGCTTTCCCTATTCTCTGACTGGTTATTTTAAAATAAGCAGATTTTATTATGATGCTAAGCTCCGGATTGCCCTTAGATTTCTCATTAGGAAGTGGGAAGTGCCCCAAAATAAGTGTTGTGGCAGTTGTACATATCAAGGAAGATGTTACCATGTGTGTGCTATAGCAATGCCTCAAAGCAGCATTCTGAAACTAGCAGAACAGTAATTATGTCAGAAGTTTGAGCCCTAGATTTCTCTCATATGCTTGTAAGAGTAAGATATATTTTTAAAGGCTTTGTCTTTTCTTTCTTTCCAGGGATGCAATCTTGTTATTTGAGCAAATAAATGGGATACAGAAGCTCTGTTCACATAGGCTGACTCTACAGATGAGCTCAGAGGATGAAATCCAACTGTTAGTCTCAGCGCAAGTAAATTCATTAAATCAATGGAATGTACATAGGTTTTGACTGCTATGTTCCAAGTGATCCATTTGGTCTACTCTAGTTGGGACTGATATTTGGATTTAGCCTAGAATCTTTGTTTGTTTGTTTGTTTTTAGGCCTTAACAAAGCTAACTAGCTTCCCTGGTTAATTCTATCCCAGAACTATAAAATTCCATGATCAAATTTATCAAACTCTTTATTAACTGAGATTTCCTGTAGGAATTCTGCTACACTTACCAGTGCTAACCAGGAAATTACTTGCTCAGTTTGGTAGATTGAATTCTAAAATTAAAGGTCTACCAAGGGAAAATTTTCCCACCATGTTATCATCTCATACTGGGCTGCAAAGCAAGTTGAACGCCACTCTTCAACCATGTGTGGAAGCCTATTAGTGATTCAACAAACTGTTTAGTTTTTATAGTTTTGCCAGTAATTCTAAAAATGGCTAAAACAAACAAACAAGAGGCTGGCTCTTACCAAGCCCTGCATAATTATCTTCTGGAATTAACCAAGACTCGGTACCTAAACTTGGTTTCAACAAATGAAGAGATCACTACTAGAAAGATGTAGCTGAGCATTTGTGAAGTGCTTTTACCTGTCCAGTGAGCTTCTCAATTGTCAGAAGCTCAGCTGCATCCATGGATTCACCTCGGCTCGAAAATATTTTTTAAAAAATCCAAAAATCACCATTTCATATAAGGAACTGTTACCCTAAGAGGTGGGAGCCATTGGGGTCCACCTGCAATGCCAGCATCTCCTTAGAATCCGGAGGAATTATAGCTTAAAGGAGGCCTGTGAGAGGAGGGTAATGGAAGAATCTTTTCACCTATGTATACCAGTACTAACTGTAGAGAGGACTCCAGTTAAAGTTAAACAGAGTATTTTATTTGAATTGATAAGCAAACGAGGAATCTTAAGAACTATGCATGGCATGGCTATTAGAAACTGAGGTGAGAAAGGCTGGATAGAGAGAGATTAGGAGTGGAAAGGGTGATAGTTACCAGTCTTGAAAAAGGAGGTCAGTTGGGGTAGTGGGAAGGTGTTTTGTGTATTTTCACACATTTGGGGGAATTTTCTGTGTTGTTTTCAGACAAAATTTGTCCCCAAAGGGCACTTCTTTAAAAAAAAAAAATATTTATGGAGGTTGGGGGTCTTTGGGAGATGGGGGGCACTACAGGAACAGTCTGTAGTCTGCACTCTGCCTACTCATGATTTAGAGATTAAAGACAAGGTCATGTGGTATACATTGCTTGGCCCTCCAGCAGAGTGGCGCCCTTTTCTTCAGAACTAATATCCTACACAGAGAAAGTTGTAGGCTTCCATTTTAAATGCGTGGTGTACCCAGTCTGGGCTTGATTCCAAATGTTAAAGGAGCTGTCCAAATTGCTGAACCCTATCCCAAGCTAAGCTCAGTACCTTGCATAGCTCCTTTAAAGTTTGGAATAAAAACTAATGTGGATTCACCGCACCTCTAACATGGAAACCAGCAATGGTCACTGGGGGGAGCTGCCACTGCCATCCCCCACTATCTGCTGCCTAAGATAGCTCTCTCATCTGACTAACAGTAGAGCTGGCTCCTTTCCATAATGAAATATTTTTTATTTTATCTACTGTGAGCCACTGTGACATAGTGGTTTGAGTGCTCGACACAGAATCCAAGAGAGCAGGAAACAAATCCCTGCTCAGTCCTGGAAACCCAGTGGGTGATCTCAGGCAAGTCACACTCTTTCAGCTTCAGAGGAAGGCAGTTTCAAATCCTCTCTGAAGAAATCTTACCAAGAAAACTCCATGACAGCATTACCTTTAGAGTCACCATAAATCAGAAATCAGAAAAAATGAAGGCACACAACAGCACTAATCCAGGCTGGAACAGGTTTAAAGATTCAAAAGTACCAGATCCCATCTGATCTTGGCAGTAAAGCGAGGCAAGGCCTAATTAGTTCTTGAATGGGGGACCACCAAGGAATACCAGGTGCTGCAGACTAGATTTCAGAGTAAGACAATGGCAAACCATCTCTGAGTATTCCTTGCCAAAGAAAACTCTATGAAATTCATTGGCTCACCCTAAGTCAAGAGGTGACTTGGAAGCTCACAGACATACATACAATCTGGGCAGAACTCAGGCTCATGGGATCTACTTTGTGTTTTACTGGAACCTTGAGATCTACCAACTGCAACGTGGTGCAAGAAAAAAAATGTTAGCATTAAATATTAGAGCTGAGTAGAGGAAGCCCTCACCTTTTGCCAGCCTCTTTTGACTCACTCTTTTGACATTTCCAATTTATGAACCAGTTCTATTAATTTGATGGGGATTCTACTTTTTTGTCAGTTCTTCTTGCCTATGGAGATTCACTCAGAACCATTCACACAGGCATGCTGCTTCTAAAGTGAGCTGAGAGGGTTAAAAAAGGTGCTAAACCAGATGAAAGACTTTGCAAGCAGTGCATGTGCAGGCAGTCCCTAATGAGCCTCCATAGGTCCTTCATCTTCCCTAGAGTACAGTATATGGATTCCACTTTTCAGCCAATTCCATTTTCTGTTAGTGCTCTGGTTCCTAACCTGTCAGATAAGTGGAAGAAACCTATACTACTTCTGGTTACAACCCCCAAAACTCTGTTCATTGATTATAGAAGTGGGCAGAGTGCAGCCCAAGGCTGTTTTTGAAGCCCTGCACCCTTTCGTACTCACCAGACTCCCCTTTTTCTTACTGTTCCCCCCACCAAAAGGTGAACTGCCTCTTCTGGAAGCCTCCAAGAGCAGCAATTTATCTTTTAAATAGGTTTCATGGGGGTTTGTGCCCCGTTTACCCTCTAAAAGTATCTATTTTTTTTCAAAACCAGGAGTGGATCTCCAGTCATTTATAGTTCTCCTTTAGAGGCATTTCTGCCAGTCTATGCAGTTTCTGGAAGATCCTTAAGAAGAGGAAAATTGGCCCTTAGACCCACCGCAATTGTCCACCTTCAATTTAGCAGCAGAATTCAATGTGAGAGGGATGACATTTTGTCAGATACTGAAACTCATTTGGGATCAGAAATCTCTACTAATCTATGACAAATGCCCCAGAGATCTACCAGTAGTTCCCATTCCATCTTCTTCCAGCTCTGCAATAATCTACTTGACAATACAAGGCTGACTGTTCTGACTGATTCCACATTGAGTTTTCAGCACCGACAATGTCCTGCCCTTCATCCCTATATGCAATGAGACATGCTCACAAACAACAACCTAGAATACACTGCTGTGAAACAAAAAAAGAGCATTAGTTCCTCTGTAGAGATTTTTTTTTTTAAAAAAATGTTATCATTCAGGCCACCTTAATACTCATTTAATTATTCATTTTGTTTATTTACAGTGGAGCTATTACCCATAATATGGTGCAAATCCCCAGCAGCCTGCAACACCAGATGCTAGTTTTCTATCTGCAGTCCCATAAGGCAAACCAAAGTATCATCAAGAGGATTTTAAAATAAGCCCAATTACATTTGTGCTAGCATGTTAATTCGACTAAAAGAAAACTGAGCAAATAAGTAATGAGCTTCTAGTCAATGCCTTTTTCATTATGTAACGATTTTTAAACTTCATTTTGGCCCACTCTTAGGAACGTGTCCTCGTACTAAGTAAATCCACTGATCCATCAAGCCCACTGTTGTCTACCCCAGGGTTGGTAGATTCTTACATGGGTGTGGAGCTGCACTGAGTCCCTCTTCAGAAGCTGGCAGGATTCATACCATCACTGAATTTGCTTCTGCTACGCACACTGAATTTTCTGCTGCTGCTACATTTTGGTAGCAAATGTGTCAATCCCTTGTGGTACAGAAGAATTCTAAAATGTACTTTTGTACCATGTAGTCCAATCATAGAGAGCCAGCATAATGTACTGGCTTGAGTGTTGGACCACAAGCCTCAAGACCAGGGTCTGATTCCCCACGCAGCCATGAAAACCCACTGGGTGACCTTGGGCATGTCCACTCACTCTCAGCCCCAGCAAGCCAATGACAGGTTCCCCTTAGGGTTGCCATAAGTTGGAAATGACTTGAAGGCACACAACCACAAAAAGAGGAAGAAGAAGAAGAAGAAGAAATAGTAGTAGTCATCGTCGTCATCGTCATTGTCCAGCAATACAGCCAAGGAGAGAACCTACTTCCTTGCAGATTTTTTTTTATTTCATCTGTCATTTTCATTCGTTCGTTCTTGATTCACCTAATCAAGAACTATCTTAAAATCAGAGGCAAACTTTTAAAATAAGCCTTTCTTAGCAGAATAGAATGAGTCTTGTTACGTTGAACAAAAAAGAAAAAAAAAACCTGAAGGAAATGAAGACTGAAGAAGAGAAGATAACTCCACAGATGAAAGTCAGTATGTGGTCTTATTTTTTAAAAAATCATATTTCCAACCCCGGGTCAAATGTTTTAGAAAAACCGTTCCTATTCAGATGGGTTTCATTAGTTCTTGATTAATGGTTAGCCTTACTTCCAAGGTGAATTTAGAAGGAGAGATTCTTGAAGTTCGTACTTTAAGTGTCTCAATATAATGTTTGCTGAGGTTTTTGGGTGTTCTTGTTTGGGGTTGGAAGAAGTTTTTCCAGTGGAATGTCCACTATTTATGCTTAAAATAAAGCCATTACATAGGCTGAAAATAGAAAATATTTTGAAGTGATAGCAAGTAAAATTAACCATGGTACGAAGGCCTATATCTAAAGCTGTACAAATAAGAAGTAGCTCAAGCAATTTCTTCAAGTGAGAGATGGTAGACTGCCATTTCAATAAAAAGTGATGTCATTCAGATCTGGAGATAACAATAATTTTCTGGAGCTTGAGCTCCTCTGAAGTACAACAGTGCAATGTCACAGCAATTCATGTTTAAGTATGGAAGCTTTATGACAAGTTCTGAATCTTTAATGTTGGTATTCTTCACTGAATATCTTCATTCAGTGTCAAACTTCACATCCCATTTAGGAGTAAAGAGCTGTGAAGCTTTGCTTGAAGTGCCTGTCAAGCCAACAATAATTCTTAGAATACAACTACAGTAAACAATGTCATTCTTCTGCCAAAATCTCTCAACTAGGAGATGATTCATTCTCTCCAGTGGCGGGCGTGTTCACTGGTATGTCCCTGAGGAGAGCCTGTGTGACTTCTCTTTGCATTTTCTATGGCCAAACATGTGATAGGACCGGTACCACTGTGGCCTACTGTAGTTTTCCAGATTATGTCCATGCATGTTCTTGACTAATTGGTGGTACTTGTTTCTGTTCCACAACATCACATAAGCAAAAAATGCAATTTGTTTGAACTATTATAGCTAAAGGAGAGGCTGCTTTCCCAAATATCTTTTCAGACTCTTAAAATAGAATCATCTGTTCAGTGACAAGCCAGCAAATGCTCCAGTCAATTTGGTCCTGGAACCTACCTGATCACTTAATCTCAGTAAAACTGAAAATGGTTCAACAGATATTGTTGAAATGCAAATCCCAGTATCCTTCACCATTGGTAATATGGCTGGTACTGTTGGGAGTTTCAGGTAGAGAAGGACTTCACAGATCTTATCCTTGACTTCAAATAAGGCTTCAGCACACAAAATCCATACTGGAGCACAGAGTCATGCCATTTGCCTCTCATCATACAACTGATGGACTCTCCATTTTTGGATGCCTTTCAACAGGATGGATGGGCATCTTTTATGATTGCTTTAGTTGTGTACGCTTGCATGGGCAGGAGGTTCAACTAGATGGCCCTTGTGGTCCCTTCCAATTCTATGATTCTATGAAATTGTCCAGCTAATCAGGCAGGATAAAGCTTTCCCATGAAGGAAGTACACTGAAGGGGAAGCACCCCTCTCAGCTTTATCCACAAGCTGCTTATGAGTCTGCCGCTTGTATGCCAGTTCAGTAGAACTGCATAGAAGGAAAACAAAGATAAATGAAAAACTTGAGAGATGACAACTCTGTTTAAAAAATTCACTGAATTTTTACCTAACAAAAATGGTGTCTTGTGTTATTATTCAAATCATTGGATAATCATTTGCATTACCTTATACTTTATAATATCCTTTCCTACTTATAGTGTTGAGAGCCAACATGGTATAGTGGTTTGTACATTGGCCTATGACTCTGGAGACCAGGGTTTGTATCCCCACTCAGCCATGTAAAGCTGCTGTGTGGCCTTGGACAAGTCACACACTCTCAGCTTCAGAGCAAGACAAAGGAACAAATCTTGTCAAGAAAACCCTGTGATAGGGCCACTTTAAGGTTGCTGTAAGTTGAAAATGACTGGAAGAACACAACACCACTTACAATGTTCTAGCCCACCCTCTGCTGTCTTACTGACTGGATACCTTTTTGTTTATGTTTACAACTGACTGCAAAGTAATGATCATTTCAAGATCTTCTTACAAAATCTCCCTTTAGATTTAACCATCAGGTATCCAAGGGACCATTCTTCTAGATCCATTTTGAGAACTCTACTGAAATCTCTTGACCTAGATTTCTTTTCCATTTTTGTGGACATAATTAACTGGTCATGTTGTTCCACTAATACTTCATACATTTCCTAATAAACCCTTAATTTGATATACTGATATTAACATTGCATATTCCAAACAATAAGGTGATCTGTATTCCCACATTCATATTGAGATATATACGGAGTGACTGCTATATCATTTTGTAGCATACTCCCCAGTTTTGCTGAACTTTGCTGAACCTGCTTCTTCTCATATCTCAAACCTGTAAATGATCTATATTCCTTTGTCATAATATACTGCAGTCACTGGTGAGAAAGAAACTAGGCCACAGGTTTAAATGCTTGGAAGTCTATTCATTCCTCCAAATATTCCCGGTTGTCTTCATCCGTTTCAGTGCCATAGGCAGAACTGCTAAGAATATGATCTTTATGCTGTAACCATCTCTCCTTGACCCAACTTATTTATTTAAATGTATATCACACTCATTGTCCAAAGATCTTATGGCAGCATATAATAAAATCAATTTAAATAAGGTAAAACAATTTAAAACTGTAAGAATAATTTGAACAGATTAAAAGCATATTTTAAAAAATCATCAAATTAAAACAAGACAGTTTAAATCCATTATAACAGTCCCTCACAATTTAAAACCATGCATGTCTGAAGATTTGGATGAAATTAATTAGGCCTCGGGATTTTCATAAAGAGCTGTCTTTATCCCACTTGGCACTGGAAAGACACAACAATCAGGCCTAAAAGAGGAGAGTATTCCACCACTGGAGCACCACCACAGAGAAGGTCTCTCTCATATACTCCCATTGCTCCCATCCATGGGACAAAGAAGACAACATCTTCTGTAGACCTCAGTCCCTGGGCAGACCAGATAGATGGATAGGCAGACAGCATGAGCTGCTCCTCAAATTATCACCATCCCAAACTGTTTAGGGATTAAACTTTACCCTTCAATTCAAACTGAAAGTGTAATGCCAGATAGTTCCATTCCTTTAAAGCTGGTGTTATATGGTTTCCATCTGACATTCTGGTCAGCAGTCTATCTGCTGTATTTTGCACTATCTACAGCTTCCAAGTTGCCTCCAAGCACAGTGCCATGTAGAGTACATTGCCATAGTCTAACTGGGAGATTACCAGCACTTGGACTACTGTAGCTATTATCCCTGTCCAGGAAAGGTCATAGCTGACAAATTAGACAAAGCTACCCCTAGGCACTCTGATAAATAACAAATTTAGAACCTATATTCCCTTGTCTTGCCCTTCTCTTTGTAGGCTCTCAGAACCACAAAGTCCATATGGACCTCCAGTATTCCCTTCCTACACACCTGCTCCCTCAGGTAGAATGCAGTTTGATACGGGGCAGGTCATTTACCTGATTTTTGGGCCCAACCACCAATAATCCACAGTCTCTGTTCCTAATTAGCTTCTGTTTGTGGGCTCTCATCAGCTCACTACTGCATCCAGGCTCTTGTCCAGCATCTGCATAGCTTCAACTGACCCTGCTCACAAAGAGTAGTATAACTATTATCAGCATAGTAATGACACCTGACTTCAAACTCATAATGGCCTTACCAAGCAGATTGATATAGATATTGAACAGCATGGGAGACAAGAGGGAATCCTGTGACACTTAATAGCTTAATGGGGCTGAACACATGTTCCCTAATGCCACTCTCTGGAACTGGCTTTAGTGGGAGGAGCAGAACCACTATTAAACAATGCTTCCTACTCCCATCTAATGGAGCTGGTTGAGACACCATGATCAATGATACCAAAAGTGCTAGAGAGATTCAGAAAGCACTCTCCTGTCTTTCATCTACAGCAGCTCACCAGACAGGGCAACCAAGGCCATCCCACTACAGTTCCCTGTCCTCAGACCAAGATGAAATACATCTAACCCATTGTTTTCATTTGAATCTAGGTGAGCAAAAGACTAATTTTAATTGTTACTGACTTGCAAAGTGAATTGGTGATAAACAGCTGACAGGCTGAAAGAAAGTAAAATGACAGGTCATACAATTGAATCCAGTTTAAAATGAGTTTGAGTCTATTTTTCATTATTTTCACATCTTCTGTGAGGTGTGGGCAAATGTTACCTTAAATTCATATGGTGAAGAGAGCTGGAGAGACTATTTAGATAATGAGAAAGCTGAAGAACTCAGAAGATGCTAGAATAAGGTAGCATCAAGCAAGACTTTATTTATTTTACTAACCTGTTCAAACCACCATTCATCCTTGCAGATACCATGCACAAGTCATACAAATACAATTAAAAGAATACATAATGCAATAAAGAGGAAAAGAAGGCAGCAAACACAATACAGAGAGTTCCAAAAAGCTTATGGGCAACAAAGCTGGGGAGGCGGAGCTAATAATCAAGACTGAGCTGAAGAGCTCAGGCTAAGATTTTCTTCTTGCTGGAACAACATTTGAGCCTACCTGCATGAGTCTCCAGAACCAGAACTCCACACAGAGCTTCCACAGTCCTGAATAACCTTTAACCTGCTGAATTTTGTCTTGTCTTACCACCTCCATGAGCCTTAGCTAGCCAATAGTAAGGGATGATGAGAGTTGAAGTCCAAGAATATGTTGAGGACTACTCTTTCCTCATATTGGCATTACTGGATACTGAACTCTTCCTTCTTACATTGCTTTGCCATCCCAAAATTCAAACTTTGCCTAAGGCCCCTTCCCCCTTTGGCTAAAAATCCATGACAATGAGAACACCAATGAGGACAGAACACAGCCCAGCCAGGAAGGGCTGCCATGATGTCAGTGGAGTTTTTCCTTTGTAAGCGTCCTTAAGTTCGCAGCTGAAAGCACTCCTCAAAATTAAAGATGGCATACAAATATATCTTCTAAATAATACTACTAACTTGGACCTATATTATATTCTTCCAGTAACATGCTGTGAAAGTTGCTTGTAAAACATAGTGTAAATGACTAAAATGAATAAAATATTGACAGAATAAAGACCCCATTCTTCAATTACATATGATCAAAATCATTAAGAATATCATAGAATCATAGAGTTGGAAGAGACCCCATAGGCAATCGAGTCCAACCCCCTGCTATGCAGGAACACCCATCACAGCATTCCCAACAGATGGCCATCCAGACTCTGCTTAAAAACCTCCAAAGAAGGAGATTCTACCACACTCCGAGGCAGCATATTCCACTGCCGGACAGCTCTGACCGTCAGGAAGATCTTCCTGAGGTTCAAGTGGAATCTCCTTTCCTGCAGCTTGAATCCATTGCTCCTTGTCCTAGACTCTGGAGCAGAGGAAAACAAGCCCGCTCCCTCCTCGACATGACATCCCTTCAAATATTTAAACATGGCTATCATGTCCCCTCTTAACCTTTTCTTCTGCAAACTAAACATACCCAGCTCCCTAAGCCGTTCCTCATCAGGCATGGCTTCCAGACCCTTCACCATTTTGGTCGCCCTCCTCGGGACACGTTCCAGCTTGTCAATATCCTTCTTGAATTGAGGTGCCCAGAACTGGACACAGTATTCCAAATGAGGCCTAACCAATGCAGAATAGAGTGGTACCATTACCTCCCTCAATCTAGACAGCATACTCCTATTGATACAATCAAGAATCGCATTGGCTTTCTTGGCTGCCGCATCACACTGCTGATTTATGTTCAGCTTGTGGTCTATTAAGACTCCTAGATCCCTTTCACATGTACCGCTATCCAGCCACGCGTCCCCCATCTTATATTTGTGCATTTCATTTTTTCTGCCTAAGTGTAGGACTTTACATTTGTCTCTGTTGAAATTCATTTTGTTAGCTTTGGCCCAGCTCTCCAATTTGTCAAGGTCATTTTGAAATTTGATCTCGAACTCTGGGATATTAGCAACCCCTCCCAATTTTGTGTCATCTACAAATTTGATCAGCATGCCCTCCACTTCTTCATCCAAGTCCTTGATGAAGATGTTGAATAGCACTGGGCCCAGGACAGAACCCTGTGGCACCCCACTAGTCACTTCTCTCCAGGATGAAAAGCAGCCATTGGTGAGCACCCTTTGGGTTCAGTTGGTCAACCAATTACCAATCCACCTAACAGCAGCACTGTCCAGCCCACATTTTACTAGCTTCTTTACAAGGATGTCATGGGAACTTTGTCAAAGACCTTACTGAAGTCAAGATATGCTATGTGTCAAGGTCAGAGACCTGGGCAGCGAGCCAGCCCAGAGAAGGGAGTGTGAGAGCCAGCAAAGTCCAGCCAGGAGGAGACAAGCAAGCACTTTACACAAGGGAGTTCATTTACCAGAGCATCAAGCGAAAGCCATAGTCAGAGTTGCAAAAGCCAAGGGTTAAGAGTCCAAAGATCAATTCAAGGTAGCAGGAACCAGGTGCTGGGAGCAAGGAACAAGCAAGAGGAGGGCTTGAAAGAAGTTTGCCGTAAGCAAAGGAAAGCTTCCAGGCAGGCAGTTATATAGCCCAAGACACAGGTATGGCTACTCACTGCTTCTTGAACTTAATCAAGGAAGCCTCCCTTTGCTCAGCTCTCTTGAATCTCCGCCTTGTTTGTGGGCTGATTGGCACAGGCTCAAACCATCTTCAGAATCGGATCCCTGTTGCCCTAAAGGAGCAGGCAGAGGAACGTCCAGGCCTGCTTGGTCCATGGCAGCAGGGGGAGCTCTTGAGCTGCAGGACTCTTCTCCAGCCAGAGCCACAGGGACCAACAGTTGCTGCTCATCAGCAGCAGCTCTGGCAGGGGCTTCAGTTATCACACTATGTCTACAGCATTCCCTTCATCTATCAAGCTCGTAACCCTATCATAAAATGATTATTGAAAGTTTTTTTTTAACAACCTTCCCTTTCCCCACTTTCATACAGGATGAGTAAGGCTATCTTTTGTTGTTGTTGTTCAAATCAGCAACATACTTAGGAAAAGGAAAACAAGGAAGACATAAAGCGACTAGAAAACCAGAATATGTTGGAAAACCAAAATGTACATTAAAACATGCAGTACATTCCTTGGAAGTTTCAGTGGACAGCTTTTCTACAGTATCACATGTAGATCAATTTACTTTAAAAATTTCTGAATGAATGTGTTGTGTAAATTTAGGAAAAGTTAGGCAGATCTCATTTGGGGTTTTCCATGGGAGAACATACTTCAAACGAAAGGAGGTGCTGCGAAATTTTCCTGTCCATAGCTCATTGCTGATTCAAAGTCTTTGAAGCTAATATGGCCGTCAGAATCCTGATCAACTTCCCTATAAAAGAAAAACACTGTCAACATTTATGACTATTGTTCAATTTAGAAAATTTATATGTGGTAATTCCATTTACATCACACATTCTTATTCTAGAATATTGACTGTACCTGATGAAAACTGGCATCACGTTGGCATCTAAACCAGGACTGGGTAATTGTGGGAGGCTCTAGGGGGGCACATTAGGCTGCCACAGGAGCCTCTAGAGAGCTGTACCCCTTCAGTTTTTTGCCCACAAATGCCCTCTGGAGTGTGTGGAGAAAAATTTGCCAACTTTTTGCCCTGCCCCCAGCCACAGGAGAGGTGTTTTTAACAACAGAAAGTGCTATCTTCAGCAACTACAAGTCACTTTAGAAAAAGGGCCCTTGTGGGCCTAAAATGGCTCAGGGAGACCAAAAAAGTGGTGAAAATGCCCCTATGCCCCCAGAATGCATTTGTGGGAGGGGAATGGTTTTTGAATTTTTCAAACATTTAGACCCCTGGAGGCCATATGCAGCCCGCTGTCCATGTCTTTGCCCACCCATGACCTAAAGCTATTGGCTATGCTGCCCGTTTTTGAAAAAAAAAACAAATATATATTAACAACGTAAGAAGAGCCATGTTAGTCTGATGGCCAGTCAGTTGCCCATGTGAACCACCTCGGATTCCCTTCCAGCAGAAAGGCAGGGTATAAATTCAATAAACAAACAAATGAATCAGCCTGCCAGAAATGAATGCAAGTGTATCCTGTTTCACACTCCTCAGAACCGGCACAGAGAGATATAACTCTTCTGATATTGGAAGTGACATAGTTCATAACAACAGATAACATTCAGTGCTACTCTATAAATGTATACCTCAAGGTCCCCAAGCGCCTGAAGCAGAATTGGTGCGCGCACAGAGAGCTGCAGTTATTGGGGAATCCATTCTGCCAGAGGACAGTGCCAGTTGGCTACAACTCAATGAATGTACAGTTGGCCCTTCACATTTGCTAGGGTTAGGGGCAGAGGACCCTCGCGAAAGTGGAAAAATCACAAATATCAAAATGGGTGTATGTGTCTGCAAGGAGAGGGCTGAGGCATGGTGGGGACAGTGGGCATCCAGGTCCAAACTAGGTCAGATAAAGGAGAAAGGGGATAGGTTGGCATGATGGTCCTATATTTCCTCTCTCTTGCCCATCATCTTCCTTGGATGTTGGAGGGAACTGGGAGAGGGTTTGTGGTGATGAGAAATTGGGTTGTGAGCTGTTCTTAGCTGGCAAGGAAGTGGTTGGTGGAGGAAGAGGAGGACCAGAGGCATGTTTTTAAAGGGCTGCACTGCTTGATCGGAGCTGCCAAGAGGGATTGTTGCCCTGGAAAAGAAGTACCTGGGGGGGGGGGGCAAGGCTTGAAGAAATTCGCAAATAATCAAATCCGTGAAAGTCAAACCTGCAAATGTGAAGGGCTGACTGTAATATGATTTAGATGTAATATGATTCCACTGGCTATATTTTCAACTGGTATTGTAATAAAAGTGTGAACTGGTCTCATGGAATCACAGAATTAGAAGGGGCTCTGTAGGCCATCAAATCCAATCCCCTGCTCTGTGCAGGAAATCTAGTTACAACATCCTCAGCAGGCAGCTGTATAGCCTTTTTTGAAGACATCCAGAGAATCTCCTACTATCCTGAGAAAGAGAGCATACCATCTCTTTAGGTAATCAGTTCCACTGTCAAACAGATCTCACTGTCAAGATGTTCCTTCTGATGTTCAATTGAAATCTACCATCCTGTACCTTAAAAATCTTAGACCTATTCCTGCCCTCTGGGGCAGCAGAGGACAAACCTTCACTTTCCTCTCTGTGACAGTCCTTTAGATATTTAAAGAGGTCTATCATGTCACTCCTCAGTCTTCACTCCACTAGGCTGTGTCTCAGCACAATATGAAAGAAATCTGGATCCTTTACATATTGCTCACAGTATATTGCTGCTTTTGTACAGGCATCTAATTGTTCTTGACAAACCAGTGGACAAAGCCTCCAGAAGTAGCCTTGATCAATCACATTAAATTCTCACATACTAACTTAGCAGTCTGACTCTTACAACGTACTAGAATATACCTTGGCAGAGATGAAAGTGCAGCACTGAGATAGCTTAAGACTATGATGTTATACCACTGTGAATAAAGTTCCAGGTCTGCTACCTATTAAATCCTTTAATTGCTGCAGAGCTGTGGGGCAAGAAAAGCTGAAGCAGGTCATCAGCAGTGCAGGATGACAGGTGAACCATTCCAACGTCCTGCTTCCTTTGGCACACTATGATACTATATGAACAGAAAAGCAACATTACTGTCACATAGACCCTTCAAGTATATTCCTCAGAGTACTCCCATAGGGAAGGTTATCATTACGATTAGCATGCTGGCCTTGGTAACAAAATGAAAGCAGAAAACCAACATCTAATTCCCTCATTGGTTCATTAATCAGAACTGGCTGTATTGGAAATATTACTCTGCAGCATTCCCAATGGGGGACCTATTGTTTCAGTTAATGTTATCATGGGGGATTTTCTTTAAAATATTGTCTTCAGTTAAATTCTCCACAATAACACTAAACAGAGTGTTCTTTCTTTACCTGAGTTAAACTATTCTAATGAAAAGTCCAGACATTGTCTCTAAAAAAACCAACTTTGTCATAATTTCACTGCAATAAGAATGAAATCAAGTGGGCTTTCAAAACTTTGATAATTCTCATAATGAATTGATAAAAGCTTGACCACTAGGCCTTTGACTGGGCTTTTGACATTTTTTCGCCAAACATATATAACCATATTTAGCTGCTAAACAGGGTTTTCAAGCATCCACTTAACACAGATTATTTACCACGTTTCAGCTACTCAGTCTGTAATTAAAAAACATGGCCAAAGTGTGGATGTACTCTCATTGCAAACAAAAGCAATCAACACGATCATGTGGTTCTCCATGAAGAAAGGTAATATTTGAAACTTTTTAGCTTAGAAAAGTGAGTAAGGAAGGGAGATGATAAAAGAATATAAAATTATGCATATCCACATTCTGTGAGATATTCGTCATTTTATACATCTCTTTCATAACATTAGAACCTGGGGTCCTGCAAGGAACCCGAACAGTGGTAGATTTAGCACAGAAAGAAGGAGATATTCACAAAGCATATAGTCAAGCTATGGAATAAGTTATCACCAAGTGTGGGGATGGCCACCAACCTCGATGGTTTTAAAAGTGGATTAAACAGATTTGGAGAGAATGAGGCTACCAATGGTGACTAGTCACAGTGGCTATAAAAGTCTTGATATACCAGCTCTGGAGGAACATGTGTGGGTGTGAGCTACTGTTCTCATATCCTGCTAGTGAGATTCTCATATACATCTAATGGGCTACTGTGAGAAGAAAATGCTGATTGAGGTAGGCTGCTGATCTGATCCATGATGGCTCTTATATTATTGCTCTTCAGAACATTAAACAGAGTTTTTAATCCATAATGGGAACACTAGAATCCAGAAAGACAGGCATTGCAACAGGATGGTAAGAATTCACTTCTGTACTTTAGAAGAGTACTGATTTTCTTCTTGTGAGGTTGGCTTCTGTCTCTGTATGTGACAGCAAGAAGCTATAAACAACATACTGAATATCATACTTCTTAGGAATCTACTTACACTTTATATTGACAGTTAAATGGAAAACTTCTAGAGAGGTTCCTGAACACAGGAGAGTGTGTGTATGTGTGGGAAGGATTTTACCAGTTTCAGCAGACTTTAATTATCTAAGTGGATAAGAAGTTAATTCATATTCTGCAGCTACTTATGTTGTGATATGAATTGTTTCTTCAGTTCTAATTAAAGATCAGACTTAGATGTTGAATGCTACAAAAAATACATTTTTACAGCAGAAACTTACTGAATAGCAAACACTGATCCTAGTTATTCTAGACTACAAGGACGAGGTTATCTCAGACTACAAATTTATAGTGGGTTCATTCTGTCAAAATGGTACAGCTTGCATCCATATGGGTATTTAAATGATCCTTGTTGCCTTAATCATGGTTGTCCATTTACATTCTTCCATAAAGAACACCTATACAGTAAGAACCTATTTACAAGCAAAACCACATCCAAGAGCCACTACAGCCCTCTCATTTGTTGCCAGGCTGCTGGTGTGTTGCACTACAACATCATGGGGATTCTGGGAGCTATGGTACAGAAAAGTAACTGTTCCAGGCTCTGGCTATCATCATGCTGTCCACCTTTGTGTAACAAAGTAGATGTATTCCTGGGTGGAAAATTTGCTAGAGGTAGAAATAAGAAGGGAAAATAAAGATAGGTTTCTACAGTGCACAAACAAAGCAGTCTAACATGTTTCAGCAAACTTTTTATTCAAAACTAACAATATGTATGTGTGAAATGAAACAAACAAGTCAGGTAAGCCTTGCGTAAGTAAACAAAAACCATTTGAATTTTCTAGATCCCACCTGATGGCTTCTTCCAAAATTCATCCAAGGATAACTTTTTCTTTTGCTGTCCTCCATTTTTATGATTTTTGTTTTGATGGCCAAATAAATAGGTCTGTGCTTTTTTAACATGCTGGGGATAGCTGATGAGGCAGGCTTATCTGTTTTCCCCTTTTCTCTCTGTTTTGCTGTTCCTGCATCCACAGAAAGAGATTCTGGAAGCAGCTGCTGTGTACTTTATCTGCTGTATGCAGGAATATACAGCTACAGTAAGAAAACCTAGGATAGAATCCAGTTCTTTCCCAGGTCAGGTTTTATTGCATTGTTTAGTGCCAGTGTGTTGTTGCAACCCAGCACTGAAAGTCTGTGTTTCTCCAGCCCTCTTTCAGCATCCCAGTGCCTTCCAATGTCAATAAAGCTAAGAAATCCAGCTAAAGAGAAGGCAAGAGAAATTATGTACAAAGAAGGAGTTTCTTTATCAGAGGAGTTGTTAACTGAGGTTTCCCTGTATTTGATTTTCGGAATCCTCATGCTATGTATAATACTGTTGCAAAGCTATATTGTGGGTATTTTGTATACCAGTGTACAGTACTTTCCAGAACACTAGGGATGGAAGGGATTTTAAAAGGTGATTAATCTGTTTCCACTGTCCTCTTCTAGCCAAAGAGTTAGACTGATAAATGCATAATCTCTTCTTCCACCCACTGTGGGATGTGTTTTGCTGGCTGTTATCACGGCTTCTCCAGCAAGGTACTTATTCTCCCTTTGGACTCTCTACAGAGAATAAGGTACTCCTTTAAGGAATACAACAATGTCATGTGTTTAATTACAGACTTCTATTCGATGGCTTGTCACACGCGGGATAACTAATAAGCCTGCACTTCCCTGTGTGGTCTTAAACAGTAGAAGGTAACCCCTAGGGAAGTGAGAATGTTTCTCCAATGTGTCTTTCTACTGACAGTTATTCTAGATTTCTAGTTCTCATTTATAAAGGTGCACATGAAAGCTGAATTAAGAATACCGCTTTAGATCAATGGTGACCTACAGATAATGGGCTTTATAAATGCTTTGCCTTTCAGCATTGACTCTTATTGTACAAAATCCCAAGACTTCAGAAGTTAATACTGCTCCAAGCTCCTGTGGTGCCTTCATCCATTTTGGATAATGCTTTTTCTGTGGTAAGGGGGGGCTGTACAGTATTTAAACTATATTCAAGGCATTCTTCCACCAATATTTCTACATGCAGCTTGTCAGCACTGCATTTCCAGGAATGCAGCCAGTGCAGTATAGTTGCAAGAGCAGGGTGAACACAATGGCACCCTTCAGGTTTTCTGGAATACAATTTCTCTTGGCCACTGACCATGGTGACTGGGAGTTATAGTCCAAAATATCTGAAGGGAAAGAGGTTGCTTATACCTGAGCTAGACTACTGGATTTAGACTGAGAAAACTGGTTATAACAGCCTAACCAATTTCACATGAATATTGTGATGATAACACAAATGGGAAAGACAGTTATGCATTCCACCCTGAACTTGTTGGAAGATGGAGAGAATTTCTAAAGGATGGGCCACAGCTCAGTGGCAAAGCACATGCTGTGCCTGCAGAAGGTCACACATTCAATTCTTGGCTTCTCCAGCTTAATGAAAAGATTTAAAATGTGACTGTTCTCTGCTTAAGATCCTGAAAAGTCACTGCCAGTCAGAGTAGACAGTTGGTATAAAACAAGGTCCTTTCTTCATGAAAGGGCCACTACCCAGTGGCAGAGCACATGTTTCCATGTACAAAATGCACATTTAGACCCTATTATCTCCAGGTACAGTTGGAAATATATGGATAATACTGAGCTAGATAGGCCAGTGGTGTAATAAGGCAGTTTCCTATATAGTTAAACTAAATAATAGTTTATTTACCTCTGTCTGGAAAGTGACAGTACAGAAACTACCATATTTATGGCATATTAGATGCACCAGTGTATAAGATGCACTCCATTTTCAGACCGTATTTTTTAGGAAATTTTTTTAGTACCTGGCTGAGGCAAAATACATAGGAAAGGGAGGGGGAGTAAAAGGAAGGGTTATGCGAGGTTTCCCCCACCCCCGTCCACCTTCCCCTTCCATTTTCCCTGGGTGGGTAGAACTCCCCACCAAGGCAAAATGCATAGGAAAGGTGTGGGGGTGAAAGGAGCACTAGCGCTAGCACTCCTTTCACCCCTCCTTCCTGTCGTTTTGCCTGAGCAGGAAACTCTCTGCCAAGGCAAAATGCACAGGAAAGGTGTGGGGCTGAAAGGAATGCTAGCATGAGCCTTTCCTATGCATTTCACCTCAGCAGGGAGTTCTCCTCACCAAGGCAAAATGACAGGAAGGGGGGGTGAAAGGAGTGAAAGCGCTAGCATTCCTTTTGCCTGCCTCACTCTCTTATGCATTTAGGCCTGACAGGAGTTACCCGTATTTGCCAGTGTATAAGACACACCAGTGTATAAGACACATCCCATTTTCAGAAGGCATTTTTTAGGAAAAAAAGTGTGTCTTATATGCCAGCAAATACAGTCCATTCCCTATGTAAGGTTTTCATCTTTCCCCATCTCTAAAGAAACGCTAGTGACTCAGTCTTTCAAAGGAAGAATAATGATTTGCACTGTTCTCTGTACAGCCTAACACATATCTAATTGCTACAGTTTCTCAAACTGAACTACCTATAGCAAGCCAGGAATCCTAAGATCCATCTCCCAAGGTTCCAAAGTGCTCTTTCACAATTCTTTAATTTCTTTCCTGCCCATTTCAAAGACAGCAAAGTTTACATGAAAACATAATTTATTGTTACATTTTGTTTTTTTATGTCTGTACCTCTTTATGTGATCATTCATATTTCAAATCTATTAAAAGAGAAAGCCAGTTGGAGTAGCTTTCTTTAGGCTGCTCCACACCTTTTAGGATACAATAATTCTCTGCTTCAAGAAACTGTCTGGGACTGTTGTTTAGCAAATGGTCAAAACAAAAGGCCATCTACATCAGTGCTGCTGAAGCTATCTAAAGTGGAGAACTGTCATTTTTTTTCCTCCTAATGTGCCGGGGATTATAGAGTCATAGTGCAAATATATTTTTCAGATTATCTTATCTTCTTGTCTTTATATTATCTTCTTACTTCAGGTTGTATTTCAGCATGATGGTTGGTTTAGTGTTCTTCTTTAGCTTTACTTTAACTTTTGGTACTAATAGTTCATGGTCCGCCCTGCACTCTGCTCCTGGTCTTGTTTTTGCAGAGAGAATGGAGCTTCTCCGTTTCTGCTTCTGATAATGCAGTCTATTTGATTTCTATATTGGCCATTTAGTGATGTCACGTATATAGTTGCTTTTTTGGGTTCCTTGAAGAATGTGTTTGTGATAACCAAACTGTTGGTCTTGCAAAATTCAGTCAGCTGGTCTTCTGCTTTCTTTTTTTGATCCTAGGCCAAATTTTCCTACAATCTTTGATTCTGCTCTGTTTTCTGCTTTTGCATTCCAATTGCCTATGATTAACCAGAAGTTCTATTTTGATGTGTGATCAATTTCCTCCTGGACTACTGCATAGAATCTTTCAATTTCTTCTTCTTCTTCTGTCTTCTCTTATGCCAAGCATAAACTTGGATTATGGTTATATTGATGGGTTTTCCCTGACATCTTGACATGTTTCAGTCAGACTTTGTATTGTGTCATTAGATTGTTTTTGCTATATCTCTCCTGACTATAAATTCTACCCCATTTCTTCGTAAATATTCATTTCTTGAGAAAAACACTATGTAACTATCTGACTCAGATTGTCCCATTCCTGTCCGCTTTAGAACATATAAACATGGCAATACTCGCTCACCCCAAGTACTGCCATGTTTATATGTTCCATTTCTTGTTTTCCTATCTCTAGCTTCCCCTGATACATCCTTCTCATACTGCATGCTCCTATACGTGTTGTGCAGCTTCAGACTTTCCTTTTGCCTCTGAGCACCTCAACAGCTGAACGTCATTTTGGTTTGAGTCCAATTGTGTCATTAGCCACAGCAGTACTCAAAATTGTCCTTTGCTCTTCCCCAGTAGCTCGTTGAGTATTATCTGACCTGGAAGTCTCATCTAGTAGTACTAGTAGTAAAAACAACAACAACAACAACAACACTGTTTATTTATAACGTCTTTTACACCACTATCTCTTGTTTCATTTTGGATTGTTTCATCATAGGGTTTTCATGGTAAAAGACATTCAAAAGGGGTTTACCGAGCCTCCTTATGCACAGTACTAACAAGCTAGTGTCACACACACAACACCTCACTGCTGCTGCCCAGTAGCTGTTTGGCACATTTAGTCTGGCTCCTCAGCTAAAGCCTGCCTGACACAGCAGGAGCATTGCTGCTATCAGCATAGCCTCCGATGCAGGAGCACACGATCCCACCACCATGGAAAGGTACTGCCATTCATGAGCAAAAGCAATTATTTACTGTTAAAATTTCAGGCCTCAAACAATAAGCTACTACAGTCATAATTTTGAAAGTAATTCTTTACTTACTCTGTTTCCCAGAAGTAATAAAATGGTTAATTTTTTAAAAAGTGGATGCTGCAGACCAATGGCCTATGTAACACATAACACACTTTCTTCCCATTCACCTTGTCATCACACCCACAACAGAGCATGAGGCAACAGCATGAGCCATTGCCTGAGCTAACATTTGTACTATGGGTTATCCTTCTTCCATTTAATGAGGTCAAACTCACAGAGCGATAAAAGTCATTTAAGGCTATAACGACATCGCTAAAGAAGTAAAGTTATTATTCTTTAAGATATAATCATAATGCAACATAGTTATATCTTCAGTACTGGGAAAAGGAACTAATTATAAGCAACTAGTTTTTTGTTAGTAATTACTGGTAAGCTTTGATTCCGCTACCACAACTGGATTTTCTCCAACCAATGCAGTCTTTTGCACTGCAAGAAAACTTGCTTCAGAGGATTTCCAAACCCTCTGGAGCAGATTTTGATGGCTCCAGGGGACAGGAAAAACCAGCTGTGCTGGTGGAACTGCTTCTGTCAGCACAACTACACAGTTGGATCCTGGCCTTTGTTTTCTAGTTTGACAAGTACAGGTGGTTAATCATACAAATAGATCTGAGAAGCTAATCATATAAATAGGTTTGTGGTGATAAAGTGGATTAGAATAATACAACCACAGTAGCAATGGCATCTCCCTAAAACAGAGCAATTGTCCACTGAAACACTAGGATGATAAGCCTTTTCCTGCTCCCATGGGCAAAGACATTCAGAAGGCAGGGCCACCAAACAGACTTGCAAAGGAAGAAAGAAAGTAGATGGCAAGGGAACAATTCATAGCATGAGTGATATCACTGAAGGCAGTGTAAAAAGTGTAGGTTGTGGATTCTTGCATAGAAGGAGGTTGGACTAGATAGGCATAAGGATTCCTTCCAACTCTAATATTCTATGACTTTTCAAACAGCAAGCTCAGAATTATGGAAAACTGAAGTAAATCAATGTCTCTCTTACTGGGTGGGGGGAAATAGTACCAGCCACGCAGAAGTTCAGTTAAATAGGTATTTAGGATTGACACTTATTGGAAAGTTAGAAAGGAATGTACCCTGTTAGCAAGTTCAAATAGATATCCAACTGCTATTGCTGTATAGCTGAACTGCCATCATGATCAAACACTGACATTTCTGATGGCAGGCAAGAATGAGTTGCTTGCCTGTAACCATGGTTAAGTGGTCATTTGTGAACTCACACAAATGGGAGGTTACTGTGCCTGCACAGTGGATTATTCAGAACCTTCTAGAATTGTTATGTACGCATTTCGGCAGTAGCCCCTCCTCCCCCAGTCCATGTGACTAGTGTGATTCCCACACAAACCCTCAGTTCCCTGGATGCCAGAGCAGCAGCCAAGGAGAGATAGCACAACATACCAAGGGAGGATGGGCAGGTGTTGCGTGAGTTCACAGACGGCCATTCAAAGAACTACAATTCTTCTTCTTTGTGGTCTCTGTCACACAAATGAGGGACTAGCAAGCTACCCACCATAAGAGGTGGGAGTGTCATGCACCACAAGAAAATAGCACAGCTTTTTCAAAGGCAACATGAGCCCTGGATCTGGCATTGAACCTATTATGTGTAACAAAGATCAGGGGCTGGGACCAGGTAGCTGCTCTGCAAATGTCCTCCAGCGGCATGCCATTCAACAAGGTCGATGAAGTAGCCATACCCCTCATAGAATGACTACGCACATGAACAGAAGGGTCTTTCTTTGCCAGTTTGTAGGCCACATGGATGATGGAAGAGACCCACTTGGAAAAACATTGAGATGACACAGGTATATCCTTCTCGTTCAAGGAGTAGCACAGAAAGAATCCCTGAGACTGGCAAAAATCAGCAGTCCTGTTGATGTAAAGACCAGAGCTCACCTAACGCCAAGACATTGCAAAGTCCAGTCCAAGTCAGTTGTAGGGGCCTGCATAACTTCAGGCAAAACAATGTCCTGCTTCAAATGAAAGGCTTATACCACTTTCAGAAAAAAAAGGAGATATCAGGCCTCACAAACCACCTTGTCCTGGTAGAATTTCAGGTACAAAGGGCCCACACGAAGGGCCCACACCTCTCTTGCTCACCTGCCAAATGTAACCGCCAGTGATATATTTAAGTCTTTTACTTCAAGTCTCAAGTCGAGTCTCAAGTCCTTCCAAGATAATTCAAGTCGAGTCTCAAGTCAAATCTCAAGTATGAGAGCCAATGTTAACAGGAAAAAAAGGAGCTGGTGATCTGTGCATGGGGGGTGGGGGTTAAGTTGAGAGCAAGCAGGATAGCAAGGAAGCCTTCAGCCATGGAAGAACAGGAAAGCCCTTCTGAAGAAAACTGCTTTCCACTCTGCCATGACTGTAAAGGACACCCTTTCGTATCCATTTACTCATGAGCAAACAAGCTTTCTTTCCTGTTTACTCACAAGCAAGCAGGATTTTCTTTCCATTTACTCACAAGCAAGCAGGCTTTCTTTCCCATTTACTTGTGAGCAAGAGGCTTGGAAGGAAGCCTTCAGCCACGAAAGAACAGGGTCATTTCCACACTAGACTGTTAATAGTGTTATGATTCCACTTTCAACATCCTATGGAATCCTGGGGTTTGCCGTTTTGGGAGGGGCCAGCCGGCCTCTCCCAAAACTGCAAACCCCAGGATTCCATAGGATCTCAAAAGTGGAATCATAGCGCTATTAACAGTCTAGTGCAGAAATGGTCCAGGAAAGCCCTTCTGAAGGAAACTGCTTTCCACACTGTCGTGGCTGCAAAGGACACCCTTTCTTACCCATTTACTCATGAGCAAGGAGGCTTGGAAGGAAGCCCTCAGCCACTGAGGAACAGGAAAGGCAATCTGAAAGAAACTGCTTCTGACTGAGCAGGGAGGGGTTAAATGGGGAAGGGAGAGGAGGAGGAAGAGGATTTCACATTAACATTAATGGGATTTCAACCCCTAACCCTCCCCTCAACCCAGATGCAGAGACCATTGCTTGCCCAAACTCATCAGAAAAACGGTGCAAAGCCCTGTTTCCTCCCTTTTAACTCATCCTGTTCTTTTGCTTTCCTATAAATGGCTTCTGTAGAAAGGCAGGAAAGAAAAGAGAAGTGGGGGGGGGATAAAGGAGCCTGTGCAGCTCTGATTGGGTCACTGACATAACATTCCCTCACAGCTGATTGGGGAAAGGCTGGAGGGGGAGGTGGGCAGCAAATCAATCACTAAAAAAAGAGGATTCTCGAGTCGAGTCTGTCAATCCTTTATTGACAAGTTGAGTGTGAGTCAAGTCATTGAAGAGATTTAAGTCTGACTTGAGTCCAAGTCGACTGACTCAAGTCTACACCACTGGTAACCACCACCAGGGACGCCATCTTTCAGGTAAGTAGGCAGATGTCACAGACTGCCATTGGCTTGAATGGCTTCTTATTATATCTGTGACAGGATCAGCTCTAGACTCCACTGAGGTATAGGTCCCAACACAGGTGGATGCAGATTCTTGTAGTCCTTCAGAAACCATTTAACCAATGGGAATCAGGCTGGTCACATGGAAAAAGGAAGGAAGGGCTATCACCAAAATGCTTACATAGCAGCTCTGGAAGGTTCCAAATGAATCACTGTGCAGGTGCAGTAAACCTCATTTGTGTGAGTTATGGAGACCTCAAAAAAGAAGCAACTTTTTTTTTAAAGCAGAACTTTGTCACTTAAGTTGGGTTATTGTTAAGAAGAAGACAAGATTGGCTGAGCACTGTTGTCTTCCTTTAATTCATGCATTTTTGTGTCTTTACATTTTTTTTAATTCTGTCTTTATTGAACTTTATCACTGCTAACTGCCCTGTATGCCATTTTGAGGGAGAAAGTTAAGGTATAAATTTGTTAAATAAACGAAATAGTCATTGGGGAGCTTCCTGCAATGCTTTGTAGTTCAGCTAGCAATGCATGTGGTAGCTTTTCAAAAAATGTAAGTGTTCAGCAAAACTAGATAAAAACTTTAAAAAATGGAAAAATCTTAAGGAGGATTACTGTAGTTTTGTTGACTATAATAGTACAGATCTGACAGGATTACTGGCTGTCAAAATCCCTGCTTTGAGTGATGGCATCCTTAAGGATGCATTTAAGTTGTCATAATATCATCAAGATCTTTAGATACTTACCTGCTGAAATAGTCTGGAGTACTCTCCAGTTTTTTAGATGATGAGATTAAATCACAAACTAGTTTAAAATGATGGGATTAAAAACCAAAGGCAGTACATTGTGTGGAAGATAAATGGAGGGTTCAAAAGCTGGACAAGAATGTCTCCTTTTTACTTGACAATGGTTTCTTTCACCCTTGTTACAAACAGGCAAATGTCTGGGTTATCTATTTGGAGAAACCACTGCTAACATCGTTTTTTTCCCACCAGGAGCAGGTTTTCTGTTAAACTATTGCCACACTTTGCCCACTCTAATCTAGATGATTATCCTTCCTCAGTCCTGTCCTCCAACATAGCAATTGGCTTGAAGGGGATGTGGAAGTCCTGTTTGGGTGAATCAAGTTTTTGTTCCTTAAAAGTAATCACTCTTAGAGCCAGCATGGTGTAGTGGTTTGAGCACTGGGCTACAACCCTTGATACCAGGCTTCGATCCCCTGTGCAACCATGGAAGCCCACTGGGTGACCTTGGGCACATCACACACTCTCAGCCTCAGAAAACCCCATGATAGGTTCTCCTTAGGGTCGCCATAAGTTGGAAACTACTTGTAGACATATAATAACAACAATCACTGTGCAGAGAAAGGTAGAAAGAAAGCAAGGATAAGGAGCAGTAAAGAAAGAGAGAGAGAATGGGACGAGAAGAACATGGATGGTCCACTGCTGGCTCTGGCCTCACCCACTTGAAATTCCAGACCTGCCCACCCCTTCTATATACCTGTCCAAGGACTGAGTTCTGCTAGAGCAGAGCTTTCCAAACTTTTCATATTGATGACACACTTCTTAAACATGCATGATTTTGCGACACAGTAATTCGGTAAGTAATTCAGTAAGTGGAGTCAGCCTCTCCACTTGGACTTGGCCTGCTGCGGAGGTGGGAGAGGCAGCCTCTTCATCCATTACATTTGCACAACACACCTACACACTGCATCCAACACGCTAATGTGTCGCGACACACAGTTTGGAAAGCTCTGTGCTAGACGGAGCTGTTTCTGTGCCCCATCAGAAGGAACAAAAACTATGGGAAGACATGGGAGAGGACTTCTCCACTGTGGTGCCTCAGCTGTGGAATATCTCCCTTCAGAGCAATGATTGGCATCAACACTGGATTTGTTCTGACACCAAGTAAAAACATGGCTCCTTATGAAAGTCTTTGGGACCTGACTGGTTTCAACAAAAACTTCACATGCACTTGCCTTTCAGACAGTTTTACTATGTTTAAAGTATCTTAACTTGTCAAATCAATGAAAATAGTTTTAGCCTTTTTTTAAAAAAATCTAAATTGTTTATATTGATTTTATTGTACACTGCCCTGAGATCCCATGATATAAGACAGGATATAAATACTGAAAAATATACATACATTTATGGAAAATCCATAATGATGACCTGTCCTGACTGGTGTATGGTGCAAATCTCTACAACTAGAAAAACTACCTAGATTCTAATTTGCATCCACAGAGCATATCTATCTATCTAGTATTTGAAGTGAGTGGCTACTACTCCATTCCTGAGTGATCCAATTTTCTTACTTTATGCCTATGTATTTATTGAGTGCAATTCAATTATTCTGAAAGATGCTATTAGCAGCAGTGTAAATAAAAATGCTTGAAATTTCCCCTGCAGCATGCATCCCTATTATACTGAAGTACATTTTAAGTACAGATGTATCTAAAAGAAAGCTGTAAAGCACTACAAATACATTCAGTCTTAAGAGAAAGAAGTGAGTGCTTCTTAAATACTGCGGTACCTAAGTACAGATCAAGTAATTTCTCTCTCAAATATACCACTCTAACAGAGCTATCTAGTACCATCTTAAGCCTGATTGTGAGATAAGAGAAATGGGACAGAAACGGTCACCATTTAAATCCTCTAACAGCAGCTACTGAAGAGCTTTTCACTCTTTTCAATAGTCTTCTAGTATGTTATGATCCAGCATGAACAAAAGCATATTGATGAGGAAAATTATGCTTCCAGCAACATGGACTTTTCACAGTAGCAGGGCTTCCCACAAAAGAAGCAATGAAGTGCACCATGTTCATTTTAACAGATGGCACTGTGGGTAAGGAGACAGAGAGACAGAGCAGATGAATGTGTAAAGTCTATGCCTTTTGACTGAGCAATGGTAATGTTTTGGCAGCCACATGACAAACATTCTACAGACTTATAGAGATGGATCGAGGCTATTTTGTTCCTGTAGGAAACATCTCAAATTTTTTTCTAATAATACAGAGATTCTAGCAATACAGAGATTAACAATGCTGGGCAATCCGGGTTAAAATGTTTTAATTGTTAGAAGATGAACTAACACAATGTGTAAGAGAGACTGAGCTTGTTAAGATCCAATCATTTGCTTATCAAGTAGCAATATCCAAACTTGCAGACGCAGATATAAATCTTAGAATTAAAGATGTGTTAAGATACATATTGTTGGGCAGAGGTTTTGATCCACTTCTTTATACTGTCCATTTAAATATTATTAATATAGATTAATATAGATAATATAGATTTGAAAAATGAGAAAGACTACATTGAAGACCATGTTATGGATGCCTGCTACCATAACTGAATTTTCTTTCCTTCCCTCTGTACCCTGCTGTACCACTCATAAATCATTTCTGAGAATTTCTCAAGCTTCCAGAGTTGGTTTTGAGTGTGGAAAGTGGTGCTGCGGGGGGGGGGGGTGATTCCACTGACAGAAGCAATTTCATCAGGGTAACAATCCCATTGATCCTGATGAGGGATTTCTGTTTCTACACAAAATATAGCCTAGATGTATTAGGCGTGAACTCTGAAGAATGCCACTCTGCATGCTTGTTGCATTAAATTGATAACCAGATGTGCCATAATGGTTATGGCAGATCTTGCATGAGACAGTAGTGCCACAGTGCCTCTACACCTGAAGCATGGCACATACTGTCTTCTACTCCCAATGTTCTCCAGTTTCAGTGATTTATAGAAGCAACTGCTCTTCTAGAAGCAGTGGCTTGTGCTGATGTAAGTGCACTAATCTACTTTGCACAAACTATGACCGTACACAGCTACAAATACAAAATATATTTCTGCACTAGGTGGGACACTGCATCCTATCTAATCCTTGTTGATGTGAACCTCAGAATTTAAGCTGCACAAGTATCTGCTACAAAGAAAGATACCACTGCCAAAAGTACTACATGATGACAACAAAACCCAAAATTTAGAAGGTCAAAATACTGTTAAACCTAAAATGGATCAATTTTTAAAAATCTATGCTTTACTGATGCACATTATTTTCCATTTCTTTATTGACTGCACTCATCCATCTGTTTAAGATAAATCGTATAACAGTTTTGTATAGCTAGATAATATAGATTGCTACCATAGCTGTCTTAGTAAGAACAGATGGAGTAACAGAACATTATATTCAGCATATGCAGTTGCACAAAATTTGCAGCTTTTAAAAACAGTGACATGTTCTAATGTTCATTAAGGGAATACTGTGCCAGGCAGCTACAAACCAGAAAATTGATAGAAATTGCACTACATTAATCTACACTTCCAACATCTGCTATTGATTAAAATCTGTCAGTTTTATTCCCAATACCGCATTAATAAGTACAGAAATAATACAAATTCAGGCATGTTTTGCTGGAGAGAAAAAAGAAAAGGAACACCCACTCAAGCACTTTCAATTTTATTCATTTCAGCAGAAACTTATGGGCATGTTATTTTTCTCCCATTCTCCCACTGAAATCAATGGATCTTAAAAGTACTTAGCTTTGGCTGGATCATGTTTGTTGTCCGGTTTATTGAAATATTTTTATTTATAGAACAAATTGTTTGTAGATGAGAGATAGGGTCCAAATTCCTTCAGATAGCAGTCCTGCATATCATATGACATGCTGTTCTAGAGAGCCTCAGGCCTTGACAGGAAGATGGGTATTCCTTAAAGTGGAGGGTTTAGAGAATCTGCTTGCCACAAGTCTGGGATGGGGTACTAGCAACAAAGTAAATACTGACTGCATATTAATCCTACAGGAATGTGTTAGATATTTGGGAGCTGGTGACTTCATAGAATCATAGAACTGTAGAGTTGGAAAAGGGCTCAAAGATCATCTAGTCCAGTCCTTTGCCAACAGTAGCATCTCACGTATAGCACACTTAATAGATGGTTATCCAACCTCTGTTTTAAAATACCCAGTGAAGGAGAGTCCATGACTCTGTGAGGCAATCCATTCCACTGATGAAGAGCTCTTACCATCTAACCTTGGGATGAACTTTTACCCTCCAACATTTCACCAAAGATAAAAACTAGGATATGTGCAGCCAAGCGACATCAGAGTGTGTTCAAGATCGAAAACGTTATTAATAAAGAGGAACACACAAGCTAGGAGGGGCTGCAGCAGTTTGTTTTTGCCTAAACGCACTGGGAAGGGCAAAATTCCACCCCTCCTCTCCTGTTCTTACGGATGTGTTTGGTGAGTGCTAACTACTTTTGTATTTTGACCTCAGTTTGCAGTACATGAAGTATGCTGAGGACAAAAAGAGAAAGCAGGAGGAGGAAAGAGAACATGGGACGTTTTAAAATCAGCTGAAAAAGCAGAGCAATAGAGAATTAATAGAGATGTCCCCATTGCTGGAGGATAAGTGAGCTGGCTCAGAGAATGGTGGGCCTTCCTTTTCCCCCCCATTTTTGCTTTCTGTTCATCTTTGCTTGAAAAAGGGCTTGGGTGAAAATACTTTAAAGGGTCAATCCCCCTTACCCAAACTGGCGGCATCTTCTAGCATTGATGAAATTGATGAATGTACTTCTTTCAAGATCAGTGAAAAAAGTGTGTGCTGTCATTTAAAGTTAAAAAAATGTTTGAAAATATTTCTTCTTAACTCCTTTCCTTTGCAAACGAGCAATGTTATGCTTATCTGCTCATCTTATACATCTAAACCACTCACTCATTGCTACACAGAGTTTCTTTCTTTTCTGTGCAGATCACTCCTATTAAGATGCTGTCTGAAAGGAAAACAAAAATAACAATATCAGTCAAGGGCAAATAGTAGACTTCAAAATGGGTTTTGAAGACTGCCTACTACGCTCATATTTAAAAGCCAAATAAGAAAGTATATGATCTTTCAGTAGGTTGTAGAACACAAAGATTTTGACCACACAGAAGGGGGTATACTGCTGCTGCAATATAACTAAGCCCTGAAAAATTGGAACTGGATTTGGATACAGAGCATAATCCATCCTCTGAGCTGAAATAGCTTTTCCTTTTCATTTATCCTTCTAAGCCAACAATAATCTAGAGAAAGCAGAACAAGGAAAACAAAGGGATTGCCACAGAGGAGAAATCACTGATCTATCAGCAATAAGTATTTCCTCCAACGCTGTTCAATAATGAGATACATCAGGGGAAGCCCTAGGAAGCCCCATAACAGAACAGGCTGATTTTAGTAGAAGCTTATTGGTTAACTGCTTTATACGTGGATGTAAAAGAATATATTTATATTCCTCAATGCTTTATATTCTTACACTTCTCTTTAATCCAGCTAATATTTTAGATCTGCCAGGATTCCTGGCGAGAAGTTCAGTAAACAGTCCTTCTATCTGGGATGGTCACCCTCTTCCACCGAGTGTGCAGCTTTGGGACAGACACATATAGAGTAATGAGGGAGGAAGGGGATACCTGCCTAGCTAGTTAGATCAGCCAAATCAACCCTGGCAATCAACGGGGTGACACATGTTGCAGCCAGATTGCCCTCACATCCAAATTCAGTAAACAGCACTCACTAAGAATTTCTTTTGCCCCTTGCAGGGGGAGTTTTCAATTATACCAACTGTCATCTTTCTCCATTTCCTTTAGCATGCTCCCTCTCAATATGCCCAATATTTCCTGTTCTTCTCAGTGGAACACTTATACCATGTATCACTGCAGGCTAAATCTATTTTTCTATTCTTTTTTCACCTTAATATTGCTTTTTTCCCCATTGCTGAAGATGACTGAGCGTCTTTTACTCAGACATACAAAATGGCAGCCATGTTGTGCTCTGTATAAACAACAATAAATTTAAATGGAAGTAGATTCCTTAGCAAGGAATCTACTTGCTACCTGCCAATTCAGAGTGCTCTGCCATTATCCAGTCCCCCTCAACTCGCGCCACTGTGCACGGGGTGTGGGAGCGCCTTTGCTGGCCTCCCATGATGGGAGACCATGCAATCACTGTGTGACTGAGGGTCACACAGTGGGCTGGGGAAGGGGTGGAGTCAGCAAGCCCCCTTTACAGGGCTGCACTGCCCCCTCCTCAGACTCTTTGTTGTTTTGGCCACCCACGCTCCCATCCTTTGGTTTCAGTGTAAGATTGCTGATCACTTCAGGGCCAGGTAGGATTTTTTCCCCTCCTTTGTGGGGGTGGGGGTTCACCTACGCTACAACGCAACAGGGGAATGGGAAATTGGCTGTTTAGGGTGGCATCTGATTAGCCCATTTAATTAGGTTACTCTGGGGGGGGCTGAAGGCTTTGGTGAGTACCTATGGCACCCTTTGGTATAGGATAAGCCTCTGGAGTCCTCCTGTTTTGTTGTCAGACACAGGGGAGAGGATGATGATAGAATTGTCCTTGGGATGGCTCATGCTTGGCCCTCACTTCAGTTGCTGAGAGACGGGGCGGCTCGACGGGGGAGGCTCGCCTTCCAGAAAAGGGTCGGTTGGAGTCAGAACCCAGACTCATGGGTTTGCTTGGGTGATCAGCCTACACTTGCCCTGTGTCTGTCACCTCTTTCTGTCTCCAAATTTTAAAAAATATTTTTAATTCAATTTTTATGTAATATTGCATACATTTGTAGTCACTCCCCAAATCTCTTCACTCTCCCTATTTCTGTTTTCAACACAGTTCAGTGATCAGTCACCATGTACATAGAAAAATTAATCAGAATTCATACTCTGTCCACAGCTTTAAATGAGATGATGGTGGATCTTGTGTAGAAAGGTGATCCATAGTACAACTGATAAACAGGGACCAAATTCTATAAAAGTGTCCTTTGATATTTCCCTCCCACTCAGCCAAGAATAAGAGCTTATTTTTTTCTGCTAAGGAAGTCCACTAGAGTGTATCTAGCCATCTCCTAACAGACAGTCCATCTACTGATTTCCATGCACTCAGTATCTCAGCTCAAGAAGCACCTAGCAGTATAGCAATTAACTAATGTGGTAAATCTGTTGCCTGCATCAAAGACTGACAGAACGTATAAAGTATCTCTAAAAAGGACACCTCACATTATCATTTGGCTAATCCAGGCAAGGACCTCATTCGAAAATTGGGAGACCTAAGGAAATAAATCCACATATGTTCTAGAGATCATTTTCTCTCTACAGCCCTTCCAACATCTATCAGACAAAGCATTATGAACAGAATGCAATCTAACAGGATAGAGGTGCCACCTATGTGCAGTTTTTATAACACTTTCCTTAGAGGTCAGAAATTGATGGGCATGGAGAAGTTGACCAAATAAATAACTAAACAAATGATGTGCCAAGTGTCCCAATGTCAAAGCTCCAAAGAAGCTGTGGAAATAGCTGGGAGAGGGAATTCAAGGTTAGATAATATTCTCAAGGTGGACCTTCTGCCCTTAGACTGAGATATCCAAACAAATCTATGGCTCCTAGCCTTCCAAGTGCAGTGAAAATAACTGACATCTTTCCTTTACAAATTTGGTCTTACTTATACTGTCTGATTATTTTGCTATATTAGCTTCTAATGACAGAGTTTCATATATTAAAAGATGAAAAAGAAATGCCGGTGTTGAACATTGTTGTTGTATGCCTTCAAGTTGTTTCTGACTAACAACAACCCTAAGGTGAACCTTTCACAAGGTTTTTTAGGGCTGAGAGTATATGGCTGCATGGGGAATTGAAGTCTGATCTTTAGGGTCGTAGTCCAATGCTCAGACCGCTAAACTACGCTGGCTGTTATGTTGAATATTACCAATACTAAAAGAACTTGCATGGATCTCAAGCAGATTGATATTAACCTTTACTCTCCACCCCCTCCGCATACAAGTTTAGTAATATCTTATATTCCCACAGAACAATATCCTACAAGAAAAAGCGGAGCTCTCTTTGGCACACATCACTGTGAACAAAATATATAATAGAAGGCAAACTATCTTCATGTGACAAAAGGAAATTGACTACTTGACCTAACACAACTTTTCTATCTCCAGATTTTATTATTCCATTACTTATCTATTTTCTTCTTAGAATTATATTTTCTTCCATGATTGAAAAATATTTTAAACTCCGTGACCAAACCCAGGTTCCATTTCTGACGGAAGCACTTTAAGTAAATCTGTCTAGAATGATAAAGGCAAAATGCAAAGATAAATAAAAGCAGACAGTCTGGGAAGGAATATTTTCTATATGGATGCTGAATTCTCTAGAATAAAAATGTGAAGATACATAACAACTGGTCCTTTAAAAAGAATAACAGAGGAGTCTTAATGCACATGACTCACATACATAACCAAGAGGACCATTAAATGATGAAAAGAGAATGCCTGTCTCAATTAAAGTACATTTGATGGTAAGTAGTGAAGTTCTGGAGTGCCCACAAGTTAAGGGCTAAATAGATCAGACTGACCTTGGAGTGCTCTTGCAGGAAGAAAACAGAAAAGACATGATATGACTTTGAGCTGACTGTGCTACTTAACTTCCAAGGCTGATTCCTGGCTTAAATTATTTTCAGCAAAAGGGCCCAGTCCCTGGAAAACAGAGGTGGGGGAAGAGAATGAGTGAAAACAAGGTTTCAGTCACCCAATCTGAGCAGAACTACAACGGGCAATAAAAGCAGGGCAACCTATTCTATTTCCTGAATTGTGATGTCTTCTATTTTATATCCACACTGAACAGTTTTAAAAATAATTTTAAATTATTCATGGGCTGAATTTCTTTTTTGTTTTCTAATATTCTAATTTTCTTTAATTCTTAGCTTCAGTCTATGAGTAATTATTCCAAAACATGAGGGACTACATGGGCAGTTCACAATGTAAATCATGATGAAACTGGCATTGGTTTTAAAACTCTATAAGCAGTACTCCTGCTGGTTACTGGAATCAACATCTTTGCCTTAAAATATACACAATATGGATGATGGGTTATAGTTTGCTTTAACAAAAAGAAAGGATATTTTAAAGAAGAAATTCCTGTGGAAGGAGACTTCATGGATCCTATGGCTGGGCACTATGACCCCTAAAGAATTAAATGAAAGTATTGATTATATTCCTTTTCCAAATTAGATTGTATAATAGTATGAACATCATTCTAACAGGTTAGCCATTATTCTAGCCTTGAGGGATATTATAGTATGGATATCAGTTCTGTTTTAGAATATAAATCCTAACACTTTATCAAACATAGTTTGATTTTTGGGTTTTATGAATTTTTTAAAAAATATATTGCACGGGAGTGGTAGCTGATCAACAAGATTAATTCAAATTTTCTCTGTTTTTCTCTTTTAACAGCGGAGATTCAGACATGTAATTTCCTCACTGAAGAACAACTGGTTAAAAGAAGCCATTAATACATACTTTGAGAGGAAAGTTCTCCTATTAGAAAAAAATAGAAACAAGGGAGTTGTAAAGTAATTATTTGAAACCAAGAAATTTTTGAATGTTTTGATATTTGAATTATAATAACAGTGTATAACCATTATGTCTGAATTACTTGTATGACATAAGTTATATGTTGAAATTATTCTTACAATTAGGGCCTAAGTATTTTTTTTATATTACACATTTCAAGCAGTCCATCAGTGCTTTTTCAAAGGAATAAAGAATCACAGTTTAAAGCAGAGGTGGGAAAGCTGGTGCTTTCTCACAAATCTTTACTATAAGTAAAACTGAGAGCGCCAGTGTGGTGCAGTGGCTTGAATATTGGACTACAACCCTGGAGACTAGGGTTGAATTCCCCACTCTGCCATAGAAACCCACTGGGTGACCTTGGGTGTGTCACACACTTTCAGCCCCCAGAAAACCCCATGATAAGTTCACCTTAGAGTCACCACAAGTCCATAAGTCAGACACAGCTTGAAAGCACACCACCACCACCACCACCACCACCACAACACTGTCTGAACATATGGGAACTGTAATCAAAGACAGCAATAGGGCAGCAAAGCACATCCAAAATCCTGCTGAGAAGATGTCAGGCTATTGTAATTGCTCTTAATGGTGCAAAAAAAAAAGGGGGGGGAGCAGTGAGACAACAAAGATAGGGAAGAAGCAGGAAGTGTAACAAGGAGAAAACCAAGGAAGGAGGAAGTGAGAAACAGTGTGAGATTTAAGGCAACAAAAATAGCATCTGAGAGTTGCATAGTGCCTGAAGGCCATGTGTTGTCCATCCACTGTAAGTCAAAATGAAATGGAATCAGCAGTAGAGTCTTCATGCTTTACTCCAGTAATGGCTTGAATGAGGGTCAACAAACTGAAGGTGAATCCAGAAAAGATGGAGACTTTAATGTTCATTTCTGAGAACTGGCTGTTCTAGATGGTATCACATTTATCTCAGAAGAGCAGGTCTGTGCATGCACTTGGATCCAGCTTTTTTCCACTAAAGACCCAGCCAGCCCCTGAGTGTTTTTGATCCTCTTTAGTTAGTTTGCTAACTACAACAGTCAAAATGGTTGTTGCATTGCTAACCTCCTCATTAGACTATGTTAATACGTTGTATGCAAGACAGCCTGAAAGAATGGGGATGGTAGGATGCTGAGCAGGTGCAGTCAGATGAGCTCATATTATGTTTTGATTCCATGGGAGCAGCACTGGATGTCTGTTTGCTTCCTGGCCAAATTCCAGGCATCCGTAATTGGCCTAATTGGCTTGAGATCCAAAGAACTGAAGGCATGGCTCTCACTGCACAAGCCTCGTTGTTACTTACGATCTGCAGTGAAAGTTCTTCTCAAGGTGCCCTTTGCTCTCTGTATGACAACTAAAGAAAGAGCCTCCTCTGTTACAGTACTCTGTTTATGAAACACCCTCCCCAAGGAAGTACAGCTGGTGCCAACCTTGCAGTAATTTCACCACCTGGCCATTTTAAGTTAGCTTGTTTTATGGGTCTTTCTATTTTTATCTTCTGTTTGTATTTTATTGGTTATATATTCATTCGCTGTTCTCAGACCTTGTGATGAAGAAAAGTTTTACAAAATCCAAAAATAAAAGAAAAGTGGCATTTATAGCAGCTATGGAGATAATAAAACCAGGAATAGGCTTATATGAGAAAGAGTGAGTTGGTTCAATCCCATCCTATAGAACAGGGGCCTCTTTGGCCACAAGCAAGACCTTGGAAGGCTATATTTCCCTTTTTCAACTCATGTCCCATCCTAACCCAAGAACTTGCGAGGAGCATTTTGGCCCCCAAACGGCCACTAGCCCCCAACCCTTTAGGGCACAATGACCATTTTCCTACTTTTGAACTGTTTCTGGACCCATCTCGTGATTTAGAGGCTGATACAAACTTTTTAACCCCCCAAAACAAGAAGAAATTAAGTGGGCCAAAACAGGCAAAGGAGGCAAGTCCATGACAAAATGCCAAACAGCAGCCTTTGAAGCTCAGAGAGCATCTTGGATGGGGGGAATCCCACAGATTTTGCACAGCAGGGACAGGGATGCTGCATGCTCAGATCTTAGCAGCAAACTATCACGTATCTTGCTGGGGGCAAGGGGGGATGTTGTTTCAGATAGCAGGAGAGTTGTCCAGGAAAGGAATGACTGAGAGCAGAACAGCTTAATATGTTGCATCAGCAGTGACACAGTACTAATTTTATACCTGGCCTGCTGCTCCATCTCTTACTTGAATATCATTAGGATTCTAATCTGAGGCATGCTTTGAATCTCTGAGACTCAGGGTCGCAAGGCCTTGTGCTGTTACATAGGTACAATGCCTTTCATTGTGAGCATTTACTCTGAAGCACGACTGCTTCTGGGTCTTGAGAAACAGGACCACTCTGGCAGAAGGGAGGAGTTCCCTGACTCTGTGGCTTCCTCCAGCAGGGTATCCTCCCCAAGTGGTAGATTCAGATGGAGGAGGGAGAGCTGACAGTGTATGGCTCCTCTTGAACATCAAATTACAGCTGTCCTTCTCTGAGAACATGTTTTCTAAGCAGTTCCTGACAGGGAGGTGAAAGGCAGTAAAAAAAAAATTACTTCTTTGCATGGAAAGATCACATACCTTTGTGTATGCACCATTGGCCTTTTCCTCCTTTTTCATACCTCCAGACTAGTGACACACAGGTAAAGACTGCAGTGCCACATGTGAAAAACAATAAAGAGTCTTGAGATGAACAGTTGCTCACCTGTAACTGTGATTCTTCAAGTGGTCAACTCACACAAATGGGGTTTACTGCACCTGTGCAGTGCATCATTCAGAACCTTCCAGAGCTGTTCTGCAAGTGTTTTGGAAGCAGCCCCTCCTCCACGGGCACCATATGACCAGCCACGTTCTTGCTCAAACCTTCACTTCCATGGCCAACGAAGCAGCAGCCCAGGAACTAAGCATATTGAACATGGTAGAAGTGGGAAAGAATGGTGGGTGTTGTGTGACTTCAAAGAGGACCACTCAAAGACTCACAGATACAGTTGAACAACCTCTTCTTCTTCTTCATGGTCTCTGTGACTTGCACAAATGGGAGACCAGCAAGCTACTAAGCCAGTCATGAGGCACAGGAGTACAACACTGCTTTCCCAAAGGTAGCATCAGCCCTCAACTTTGAGTCCAGTCTGTAGTGTGTAATCAAGGTCAAAGACAGAGACCAGGTAGCTGATTTGTAAATATCCTCTAAGGGAACACCTTTTAGGAAAGCCAAAGAGGCAGCCACAGCTCTCATGGAATGGCTGCACACAGTGACAGGAGGATCGTTTTTTGCTAATTCATAGGTCAGATGAGTCATGGAGGAGACCCATATGGAGAGACAATGGGCAGAAACTGGTAATCCCTTTTTGTGGCTAGAGTAACACACAAAGAGTCCTTGTCCCTGTCAAATGTCTGCTGTCCTGTTAATGTAGAAGATTAATGTTCTTCTAACATCCAAGCAATGATCAAACATCCGCCTGGCCCCTCCCAAAACTGCAAACCCCAGGATTCCATAGGATGTTGAAAGTGGAATCATAGCACTATAACACTCTAGTGTGGAAAGGGGCTCGGACTTGGAAGAGCAGCTATGAAGGAACTAGACAAGATCCTGAAGTGTACAGATGAATCATCGAATACTAAAATTAGGATTGTCCATACTACTGCATTTCCAATTTCTATGCATGGTCACGAAAGCTGGACAGTGAGGAAAGGTGATAGGGAGAAAATCAACAGCTCTGAAATATGATGCTGGAGGAGAGTTCTATGACACCGTGGATTGCTAAAAAGACAAACGAATGGGTCTTTGAGCAAAGCAAGACTGAACGCTCACTAGAAGCCAAGATGAATAAATGAAGACTATCAGACTTTGGGCACATCATGAGAAGACATGACCCACTAGAAAAGACCACAATGCTTCGTAAGATAGAAGGCAATAAGAAAAGAGGAAGACCACATTACAGATGCACAGACTCCATCAAGGAAGCCATGGCCCTGAGTCTGCAAGACTTAAACAGGGCCACTGATGATGGTGACATGAGGACTTCTCATTCATAGGCCATTTCTGCATTATACTCTTATAGTGCTATTATTCCACTTTCAACATCCTGTGGAATTCTGGGGTTTGTAGTTTACTGAGGCCCTCTAAATGTCCCTCCCTAAACTGCAAACCCCAGAATTCCGTAGGATGTTGAAAGTGGAATAACAGTACTATAACAGTGTAGTGTGGAAATAGCCACAGAGCCACCTTAAGTCGAAGTTCACTTGATGGCAGTTAACAACAACAAAATAACAAAACACCAATTGAGTGAAGAGAAATTTAAAAGTGCACTGAGAAAAAAATACAGTATCACTGTTATAAGCCCCTTTTCAGAAGCCAGTGGTAAAATCCAATAAAAAGCCAGTAACATTTTAAAAAAATAAAAAGGATTAAAAACAGCTAAACATTCAATCAAAAAAAGGAAAAGAACACTAGATGAGTCAAGACTCCCTCTAGTGACGACACAGTTTAACCGCAAAAAGCCTTGTTACTGTGTCCCTTCAAGTAGTTTCTTACTTACGGTGACCCAAACGCAACCCTACCATGGGGTTTTCTTGGCAAGATTTGTTCAGAAGGGAACTGCCTTTGCCTTTCTCTGTAGCTGAGAGACTGTGACTTGGCCAAGGTCACCCAATAGATTTCCATGGCTGTGTGGGGATTTGAACCCTGGTCTCCACAGTCTTAGCCCAGTGCTCAAACCACTATACCACCCTGACTCTCTACAACAAGCGTACTTGAATAATAAATAAAATGCCTACCACTGAAAAGACAACAAGGAGGGGCTAAGAATGCCTTAGTCTTCTTTGGCTGAGCCTAGGAGCAATTACCAAGAATGTCTTTTCTCACACCAACTGTTCCTTAGAGGAGTGGTGGGACCAAGAGCACGGCCTGCCCCAGACATCTCAGAGCCTGGACAGGTCTTTATGGGAGACTATTGTTCTTCAGAGAGCCCAGATCCAAGTCATATAGTCACACAGGTCATGCTTATGAGCCAGGTCAAACCAATAGTGCGTAAAGCTGTTGGAGACGGGAGGTATAAGCTTAATATAACAGCCCTGTTCAATGCTCTGGACCAGTTGAAATCTCTAAACATTTAAGTCTTTAAAATTTTAGTGTTTTTTTTTTAAAAAAATATTCCAGTTGCTCTGAGAGTAACAAAAATGTTCACATGATCACTCAGTCAGGTGAGGACAACAGCTAAAAACCTATAAGTAGAGTGTACAATGGAGCTCATTTACAGATATTCATACGTCCCATCACTCCATCAAAAGAAAGCAATCAATGTACTTTTTGAGATACCAAAAAACAAGTTTCTGAGTTGTAGTTATTTATATAGCTGTTTTCAGTTATTTTCTTACAATTATTTTTTTACAATGGTTTAAACCAACTTTAGGGGCATGTTACTAAATTGTGAAATGTTGTATGGAATTTTATTGTTTATAAGATGCTTTGGGAGGGTTTTAACCTGAAAAGAACGTTCTGAGTATTTAAAATGAAGAAATCATAATCAAGAATAGTTAGTTCACTTCAGAAGTCAGCTACTTGCAAAAATGGGATCTCTGCAGTCTTAACCTGAGAATATTTTAATATCATACTTTGATTTGTTCTGTCACATTATAGTGTATCTAGATTGCTTTAGGACATTTAACCATGACCACCCTTAATATGACAACTCTACAAATCTGCTTCCAAATAAGTATATATCTTTTGTTTGCCTAAAGGGCTTCAAAAATGCACCAGGATTTCTGTGTTGCATTGTACGCTGGTTTTGGGTATCTTAGAGGTTTGTGACAGTAAAAGAGGGCTCCAGACCATACTTTTATGAACTGTAAATTTAAGAACTCTCAGTTGGTAAAAGTCAAGAGAACTTCTGGAATGGCATGGAATGGCAGCGGGGGCTGAAGTAAGAGGGAATTGACGAAAATTGGATAAAAGCTCCTGGTGAGAGCTGTCTCTGGCTGGTTTTGGCAAAGTACTTCCAACACACACTGTTCAGAGGGAACTCCTGGAAAGGACTTGGGTAGGAGGAGAAGTGGGCAAGTTCTCTTCTGTAAGCTTCCTTGCCTTCAACACATTTTGGACTCAAATCTGTTGCTCTTATAGCATCACAGCAGCTTTCCATAAAATCTACCTTTTAGAGACTTAAAGACATTATTCAAGTTTCTTTCTACTTTCAGTATAGCTGGATTTATCTACTATATTCATTTGAATTAGCTTTACAAATAGGTCACATATCAGACCTCTGCCCTGAAAATGCACAAGCTGCAAAAATACAGAGTTTTAACCAAAATGGTATAACAATTTTTAACTAAACTATTTCACAAAGCCTATAACCTATAACTAATTTAGGCCCTGGGGTCCAATCCAGACTTCCTGGAGTATTACTTCTGCCCTCCTGGGCAACTTTTAAGGTTCTATACAGTTCTTACTATTCTTAAAGGCTGAAATACCTCTCTTAAGGCTTCATTACCAGCAGTCAAAGGTTTAAGCTAAAATGTTCTAGTATTTTCTGCCCTACCCACCACTGGAATGGGACTCCTGAGAACATTTTTGAAACTTAATTCAGATCTCAGGCTGAAAGTGGTTTCTCATCCTCAACTTATATCACATTTAAAAGGACATGTGTGTGTGTGTGTATCTACCCAAGGATGTAAGAGAAGTTTCAAAATGCCTAAAAGAAAAATACCGCCCCTACCCAAGGATGTAAGCAAAGTTTCAAAATGCCTAGAAGAAAAATGCTATTTATTCGTCCCGAAATGGCAGAAGAGAACAAAGTGCTTCTTTGAACATTACACATCAGGAGCTGATTCTTGTACTCTACAAAGGGTTCAACCTGGCAGTAGCCATTTACTTATGACAACTATTTAGGGACTTAGATAAGGGAGTGAGTTGTAAAAGTGGCCAGAAGAAAGGTACAGGTTATAATATGAAGTGTAAAGAATGCTTCTAGACAGCAAGTCTCCCAGATAACTAACGCAGGACACATAGCAAAGACACAGTACTTCTCAGGATGTGTGTCTGATATGTGCAAAGCTGGTATAAGACTACTGTTGCACTGGTGAGATTGCTAGCCTGTTGGGACAAGCAGCAGTCAAAATAGGGTTTGCTATAGTTCTTGTCTTGTTTGCACATTAAATACTTTTCTGGCAGAAAGGCCAGATGTAAATTTAAATTAAGTCATCTCAAGAAAGCACTGTGGTTGCTGGAGAAAGCACGTCTCTGAGAAGTCTCTTAGTTCCTTTGCCAGAAAAGTCCTGCTCTGTTTTATAATTGAGAATCATACCATTGATATGGGGTACAGAATTATGCTCTCTCATACACAAATATATATACTGTATAGGCTGACAGGTGAAGATGATACACATTTTGCTATCCTCAGTATGGAAGGAAATCAGCTTAGGCTTAACATATCTTAGAAAAACATCTCTTCCAATATATTTGATTGTGATCTTGAAAATCAATAGGGGCTCCGCCATTGCCTAGTCCTGACAGCAGGAGCTCCCAGGAAAGGGTCCTTAGCTCATATTGCATAATTCAATCTATGTGCATTCAAAAACATGCCACTAATCAGCCAGGTGTGCTTCCTTTACATATAAATACTCAGCTGTAGCTATGGAAATCCTTCTTCTTGAAAACTCACCAAAATCCAAGGAAGACTTTTCCTGCTCATTACAAAATTTTGCTTGGATTCACAGAGCAAAAAGATTTTACATTTCAAATGAACTGGTAACTTAGTAAATATTAATGTGTCTCCTTTTAATTTTCAAAACGTCATAGGAACTAGATTTGTCTCCTAGATGCCTCTAGGCAATTATTCCCTCACCCTTCCCACTGCATACAAAAAGAAATAAATGCTCAAATGCTTAAAGCTTACAAATCTGGTCCTTTAAAGGCTATTCCTCCTAGGCCTGTTTTAGTCCCCAAATAGCCTCTCCCCACCCCCCACCCCAAAAAACAGAAGGGACCTTCTGCTCACATATATAGTCTTTTTTAAAGGGTGAGTGTGGCCTGCTGAGATTTGAGGTGAGGATGAAAATGCATTGGGGCAGCCCCCCAAGTCTCTGAGAGGGGCCTACAAGTAAGTTAGGGTTTAAAAAAAAAGTTTCATTACAGTGCGACAATCACATCAGGGGAGGGGAGAGGAGGGGTGATCTCCCCTTCCCCAATTATGTAACACCACCCCATGCTGTAGGAAAGGCATCCAAATTCTTGCCAACTAGCACACAACACATTTCTAGCCACAGACTGGAAGACAAAAGACACTCTCTTCTGCTACTTTGAGAATGGTATTGACTCACACAATTTCTTTCTCCCAATATTAATTCATATCCAATATTGGCTTCCTGCAGTGCTTGGATAGAAAAATGGAACATAATTTATTATTTTCTTTAGGTTTGCATATATGTTTTGGAACAGCAGATCTTTTAAAATGGGAAAATTTTCTTAATGTTTGGTTGACTCATTTTAACAGTACTGTTGTACTTCACATCAGTTTTTCCTTTTCAGCCCTATAGATGTGATACTGACTCATTCTGTAACAGTTGTCAAACTGTGGGATGTGTCAATATTAATTCAAGGAAAATTAGAGGATAGATAGCAGTTAAATGGCTTCCATAGAGGATTCTAAAGTTTATCATCACTACATATAGAAATTAGGTCATCTGCTCCTTCATCCCAATCAAACCAAAGTAAATGAAGGGAAGACCAGAAACAAAGAAACATCACATATCCTAACACAGTACGGTGTTACTTGGGTACATAAAAGTGTAAGAATGCTCCAAGGTCTGTACCTGTATGAAATTCCAGAAAGGGAAATCAAGTTGAAAATATTTGAAAGATACGGTTTAGATCAGTGATTCTTAACTCGGGATCTTGAGACCCCTGGGAGTCCAGGGAGCCCTCACAAGGGGTCCATGGAACCCTGCTGCTGGACACCTACAAGGGAGCAGTTTGGGCACATGCACACGCCTGCCACCATGTCCTTTTCATCAGAGACACAAAAGCAGGAGATGTGGGTGCTGAGGGACATTGCAGCAGGTGTGTGTATGTGCCCAAGCTTCTCCCTTGTTTGCAAATAAGGGAGCAGTTTGCGTGTGTGTGCATACTCCCTTCTGCCACATCCCTGATATCACCCAAATATGACTCTGTAGATCAGGGTTTGAATCCCCACGTGGCCATGAAAACTCACTGGGTGACCTCAGGCAAGTCACATTCTCTCAACATCAGAGAAAGCAAAGGCAACAAATCTTGCCAAGAAAACCCCCATAATAGGTTTGCCTTAGGGTCACTATAGGTCACTTTGCAAAGGGAAGAGACTAAATGGCTAGAAAGAACCTCCCCCTGTCAGTAGCACTTTGTTGTTGTGTGTCTTCAAGTGACTTCAGATTGATGGCAACCCTAAGGTGAAACTATCACAGGGATTGTTTGTTTGTTTTATTTTTGACAAGATTTGTTCAGAGGGGAGGTTGCTATTGCCTTTGCCTTCCTTCCTCTGAGGCTGAGAGAATGTGACTTGCCCAAGGTCACCCAGTGTCTGAGTGGAGATTTAAATCCTAGTGTCCAGAAGCATTTAATAAATAAATAAATAAATAAATACTTGAATAATTAAATCTAAATTTAAATATTTAAATCTTGAGTTAAGTCTTTGAGGTCACTGGCAACAAATTATATTTAGAGGATCCCAGCTAATGAAAAGGTTAAAAACCACTGGATTAGATAATGAAAAGATGAGTTCATAGTTAAAGGTATTATGAAATTCTTTGCAATTCTGCAACATTTTGAGAAACACATCAAACTTTTGGTATCGTTTACATCCTGCTTTTTTTCTAATATATTTCAATATTATATTTGCGTTATAGTGTAAGCATAGTATACTACTTAAAATATTGCACCACGACCCAGGTTCTAATCTGTATAAGGCTTACTAAACGATCTTGGTCCAATACTGTCTCTCAGTCTAGCCTGCCATGCAGGGTTATAGAGATTATACAAATTCTTGGAAAAAAGGCATGATGTAAAATATAAAGACAGACAAATATGGGAGATGTTTGGAAACCAACAACTTCTGTCCAACCTGCTATGTTATAATACCAAGAGAGACAAAAATCTGTTCAGGTTTTTAAAAACTTCTTCATTCTACACCAGTGGTTTAACTCCTACAAATGTTTGATTACAAAATTGTAATGCACACAGCTCTTTTGACATGAACTATTTCCAATTCCTTAGTTCACATTTTTAATGCTTGTTGCTAAGTAACATGCATAACATTAAGACATACATTTATGTATCTTCAGAACACTTTCTATTTCCCATATGTACCATTCAAGACCTCTTCAAGTTACTGTGATCCCAGCTTCTCTTTCCTTCCTTTGGATTATCTATATTTCCCTTTTCCACTTTCCCTCGTCAATAATTTCTAAATCTTCAATGATTAACAATTTATTAAATATTTTGTTAAATTGCTTGGACCCATCCATTGGAAAAACAATCACAGAAATGAGCCAGCACCCTTTCTGGCTATGTTATTGAACAATATGGCTATCTTGCAGGACCTTAAAGAATACAAGGTGCAGCACCACCAGTTTGGCAGCAAAAGCACAGGATCTGTGTTCGCAGAACATACAGCTTAGTTTGCTTTGGTAAGATTGTTGCAGCACTTCTTGAAATGCCACAGCAGAATCCGCCATGTGTAGTTACTACATATCTACACAACCTACTAGACATCCTATTACACATCCAATAGTTGGCTATCTCAACATCTAGAACAATGCAAGTTCTGGTTGCTCGGTCCAACATATGGACATCCAAGACTTAATGGTAAGTGGCTTGTGGTCCTCTAGATACTGTTGAACTACAGCTCCCATGATCCTTCACTACTGGCTTTGTTGACCTCGCTACTGGCTTTGTTGGCTCAGGCTGATGGGAGCTGCAGTCCAAAAACATCTAGAGAATCACACGTTGTTCATGCCTTGTCTAGCATGGCCAAGAAATGGAACTCAGAATGGGGCTATGAAATTTTAAGCAGTTCTGATTCTCAGTGGCCCTGAGACCAATTAATTTTTATTACGATTTTTAATATTTTCTTGTTGATTTTGGCCTTCGGAACGTTATTATTCAAAAGGAGTCTTGATGTAAATGTAGGAAACAATTTTAATAAATAATAACTATAAGAAGATTTTTTTAAAAAAATCTTTTTTGCATTAATCATTTTTTGCTAGAATTAAAAATCAAAATGTAACACACTGGTTTAAAAATATAAGTTCAAAAATTGGGAACAAAAACTGTTCCCAACACCAGAATTTCCTCAAACCAAGGGTGCAGAAAGTGTAGCCCATGTGCCACATGACTAGCCCAAACTGCACTTCTGAAGTCACTGAAGCCCTGGCAATCACTAAATGCAGAAAAATTGTTTGCAAATGATGTGCTTTTGCTTTCCTGTCCCACCCCCTGAATTTTCCCAACCCTAACCAGAAACCAGCAGATGAAAGTGATAGGACATCAAGTCCTGGGCACTGCTTATATGCCTGCAGGGATAAAAACTGGCTTTTTAAAATTATTTTTTAATTGACAATAATATTAAAGTACAAACAGTATTAAAATTTAATATTAAAATACAACAATATTAAAAGTAAAACAAAAGTAACTATGCATAATGACACTGAATTGTTTTTCAATTAATGAATATTGTCGAATAATAATTTTCTGAAAGTAAAAAATGAGACAATCGTCTTAAATTGCCTTGATTGAGAGAAAGAACAAACAAACAAACAAACAGGTAGACAGACAGGTGTGTGTGTGTGTGTGTGTGTGTGTGTGTACTGTATCTCAACTTCCTTTTGTTTGAACTTTACCTCACCTTGAGAAATAAAGACATACCACCTATAACCTTACACTTTCGTTTACTTTATTTTTTCTTTGTCTTCTCTGTGCTAGTTAATCATGCTCCTTCTTATTTACTTATCTGTTTGTCCATTTATACATGCTTACTCTTATAGCAAATTTACCAAAACTTTTTCCTCACTACAAGATATTAACCACAACAGGGATTACTATGATTCCCTTGATTTTAATCTTTCTAACATATATTTAAACTCATTCAATTTATTCCATCATTAAATTACCCCATCTTTGAAGGAGGAACTTCGTAATTGGATCCCATTCTTTCAGTATCTTATCAGATTTCCCTTTAATTTTGCAGGTGAGTAGATAATTTTCTTTCATCTCCAATATTTTCGTCATCCATTGGTCTAATGAGGGGACTTCTGTAAGTTTCCAAGACTTTGCCAATAATAGTCTAGCATCAGTAACTAGGTATAATAAGACTCTCTAGTATTTTTTTGAGATTATTAGATCTATATCCTGAATCATATTTAATAGGAAAAATTCTGGCGGGAGAGGGATCTGGGTGCGAAATATCTCTGATATGGCTATACATAACTGCTCCCAATTTTTTTTAACTTTTCAGCAACTCCACCACATATATGTAAAAGTTCCAATTTTCTCTTGACATTTCTAGTATTTATTCTGATGTGTATTATAGATTTATCTAGTTTGGCGGGTGTTAAATACCATTTATAAAACATCTTCACATAATTCTCTTTAAGATCCTGAGATAACATAAATCTGTGAGTCAGTTTCCAAGATGTTTCCCAATGTTCCAGTTCAATTTCATGGCCTAAGTTATTGGCCCAAGATATCATGGTGTCCTTAACCGTTTCATCTTCTTATTTATAATTTAATAGAAATTTATAGAACTTTGATATAACGTGGGTCGGAGGACCAAACATGATCTTCTCTAATTCATTGGGGATCTCTCTCAAATTGAAGCCTTCCAGCCTTGAATCTATCTTGTATCTCTCAAGAAGTTGCCTACATGGAAACCATGGGAGTCTGACACCCATTTGGTTTAATTTTTCTCTTAACTGTGGTGTAAGTGAGTTGTCTAGTTCCAATAGATTTTTATACATTAACCATTTCTCTTGAGTGTTGACCCATCTCCCGAAAAATGCTTCCCATTTTCATAAATGGTTGAAATGGTTGAATCTTTGACTCACCATCTTAAGCCACTGAGTTGTGTTTAGGGTGGTGAGATGGGTAGTGACTGGTGGAGTGTTGAGAATTTATTCCATGTACTGGTGTGGTGTTCTGTTTCATTGTCTTTGTCCCTGATTGTGTATGTCGATGCTCTGTCCTTTGGTGTAAAGGGCATTATAAATAAACATTGTTGTTGTTGTTGTTGTTAAGATTACCTCCCTGCTCCTCCTTTGGCATGACTGTGGAAACCCTCACTTTCATTTCCAATTAACCATGTTTTTGCATTATGTCCCAACTGGAAATTATTATTGTTTATTGAAACAAGCTAACGATTATCACTGTTCATCTGGGTTCTGATATAACCAGACAATGAGATTAATTGGTGATGGAAGCATTACGATTCCAAGCCTCTCCTCACAGCCATGCCCAAGAAGAATGAAGGCGGGAGCACATAAATCCATGGCTCAAATACATGACACTTAACTATAGCTAAGAATTACATGCAAATACAGCCAGTAACAGTGTGCTGCTACACCTACTAAAATTAGTACTTTAAAACATAACAGTAGACAGGCAAGGGCAGAAGGACAAATTGGATAATTAAATGCTTGTTAGTTAAAATGCATTCATGACCCTTCATTGACTAGGGCGACCTGAATTAAGCATCTGACTGTACATTTATAGGAGGATGACAATATTAGTACTACAGAGATAGCCTGAATGATTTTTGTATCATCACACACTGGGTAGCAAGCTGAAAAGTAGCTCTTAAGAGTTATTTAACTTATATTTAGGATGATTACAGCTCAGAATTAATATGCAATGAATGCTTTCCATTTGTTAATTTCTGTTAAAATATATTGGTGTTTTTATCAATAGTTCCCTAAACCTGTGTGTTTACATTTCAGCAACAAATCATTGTACATGTTGATCTATACTAGCTAATAAAAATTACTGGGACATTTTGGTATTGCGCCATTCCTATAATTACAATGCACTTGGAATAAGTGATACGAAACAATAATATATAAAAAAAAGAAGAACATGATACTGAGCTAACTAACCATAGGGAAGCTGAAGGGGAAAAAAACCCAATTCAGTATATTAGATGAACCAAGAGAATCTACTTGGAAATGAGAAAAATGGGAAAAAATCTTAATTAAGTGATGTTCCTTTTTTTTTTTTTCACAACAATTCTGTGATCCTTAAAAGATGCTAATAGACATAGAAAGATTGGAGGCATGGAGACCATACAAGTATATAATGACTGACTGAATAAAAACAAATAGAATGAAATAGGAAGATATGTACAAAACTGCTAGCAAAAATTCTCTAAACTAGTGACCAAAAGTGTGTAAATATTATACAGGTTTAGGATTGAGTAGGTTTTACAAGTGGGGACAGTTCATAAATTCTAGATATACTCCCCTTCTTTATTACAGACTGAACAAAATTCAGTTTCCAAAAATACTTAAAGTGGAAAGAAGAGGGATGATAATGCTGGGGCAGGGGAGGTAAGATTTCCAGCATTTCATTTCTAATCACATTTATGCTGAAGTGTCCCACTGATTTTAATATAACATATTTCCAAATAACTGCATCTACAATTGCAATGAATGAAGTTAAATCCATGTAAAGAAGATTTAAAGAATTGGAAAGAAGACTATGTAAAAACACGCTCTCCCAGATTGCTGGTTTCTTATTTGTTACAGGAAGATTTTATTGTTTTTTTTCTTTAACAAAACTCAGATGGGTTTAAGGTTGAATCCAAAGATGGAAGAAGGAAGATAGGGTGGTCTTCTAAAAAGAAGAAATGTTCCGCTGGGTCATGTTAAAAATAAAAGAACAAGATCATAGTTTTATGCTCTTGCCCCAAAATTCAGAAAAAGTTGGGGAAAGGGATATGTTTAAAGTGTGTATTCCTATGCAAAAAGCATAACATATTAAACTTTAGCCTATATCTGAAATAAAACTGTTTTAAGATACCACTAAAGTCTGAAAATATTTATATAGATAAAATTTGGCAGGGAATAAAAGCAGTGCGTCTTTACTTCTCTTGGAATAGAATACCTCTCCACACAATTTTAGCTTAAAAAGTGATTTGCTAAATCACATAAGGGTCTGCTGCTCAACAAAAACAAAAAACAAAAAAAGCTGTAAGCTCCTTTGGATATGAGAAATATGCTGTGTAGCTCTTTGGATCAAAGCCAGCATCTCCTAACAGCATACCATGTGCTGCAAAGATGTAGAAGGAAAAGTGTGAGAAGCAGTACAGGTTCTGAAGAACAATGAGTGTTCATTGAAGAAACCCTAAACATGTTTTTGTCAACCAGTGTTTTCTTCTCTTCATTACAGTGCATTTGTGGAATTATAGGAATATCTACACATCATCGTGCAAGACATGAAGTACTCTGAACCTGTCTTCGACCCCATTTTGTTTGTCTACCTTCAACCCCATTAAGTTTCATCTTCTTCTGTCAACAACCATTGTCTCATAATGATCCCCTTCAGTTTTTCTGGGAACTCTTGTGGTCATTTAAAGGCAACCCTGCATTTCATTTTTTTTTCCTGGCCATTGAGTGCTATGTAGCAGCAACTACTGAAAGAAGGAGGGGAGAACCTGGGATTAGGATTAAGATAGCATTTTCAAAGGTGAGACATGAAAAAGGGTTATAAATTTGACAGAGCTTTTGCTGTAACACCACCCTGCTTGCAGCATTCCCTCCCAAGGGAAGTCTGTCTGGCTCCACCATTTCTGAACTTCTTGTGGACAGTAAAAATTGTTGTTTCACATGGCCTTTGATGCTTAAAAACACTCCAGCTGTTTTACTTGTCTTGTTATTTTAACCCATTGTACATCACCTTACAAGAGCCAGTGTGGTATACTGGTTTAAACACTGGACTATGACTCTGGAGACCAGGGTTTGAATCCCCACTCAGCTATGGAGACCCACTGGGTGACCCTGGGCAAGTCACACTCTCTTAGCCTCAGACGAAGACAATAGCAAATCTCCTCTGAACAAATCTTGCGAAGAAAACCTTGAAGGATCAGATATGACTTGAAAGCACACGGCACAGCACATCACCTTGGGAGGCTGAGATGTAATACCCAGTCAGCCCAGTCAGCCTGACGTCAGTACCCGGAAAGATCCTGGAGCAGATCATTAAGCAGTCAGTTTCTAATCGCTTAGAAAGCAATGCAGTAATCACGAGAAGTCAACATGGATTTCTCAAAAATAAGTCCTGCCAGACTAATCTTATCTCTTTTTATGATACAGTTACTAGCTTGATGGATGAAGGGAATGCTGTGGATGTAGCATATCTCGATTTCAGTAACGCCTTTGACAAAGTTCCCCATGACATTCTTGCAAAGAAGCTTGTAAAATGTGGGCTGGACAGGGCTACTGTCAGGTGGATCTGTAACTGGTTGACTGAACGTTCCCAAAGGGTGCTCACCAATGGCTGCTTTTCATCCTGGAAAGAAGTGACTAGCGGGGTGCCACAGGGTTCTGTCCTGGGCCCAGTGCTGTTCAATATCTTCATCAACGACTTGGATGAAGGAATAGAGGGCATGCTCATCAAATTTGCAGATGACACCAAATTGGGAGGTGTTGCTAATACGCCAGAGAACAGGATCAAACTTCAAAATGACCTGGACAGATTGGAGAGCTGGGCCAAGGCTAACAAAATGAAATTCAACAGAGAGAAGTGTAAGGTCCTACACACTTAGGTAGAAAAAATAGAATACAGAAATATAGGATGGGGGACACGTGGCTGGATGGCAGTATGTGTGAAAGGGATCTAGGAGTCTTAATAGACCACAAGCTGAACATGAGTCAGCAGTGTGATGCGGCAGCCAAGAAAGCCAATGCAATTCTTGGCTGCATCAATAAGAGTATGGTGTCTAGATCGAGGGAGGTACTGGTACCACTCTACTCTGCTTTGGTTAGACCTTATCTTGAAGACTGTGTCCAGTTCTGGGCACCCCAATTCAAGAAGGACATGGTCAAGCTGGAGCAGGTCCAGAGGAGGGCGACCAAAATGATAAGGGGCCTGGAAGCCAAGCCCTATGAGGATAGACTTAGAGAGCTGGGTATGTTTAGTCTGCAGAAGATTAAGAGGGGACATGATAGCTATGTTTAAATATTTGAAGGGATGCCATGTAGAGGAGGGAGAGGGCTTGTTTTCTGCTGCTCCAGAGACCAGGACAAGGAGCAATGGATTCAAGCTGCAGGAAAGGAGATTCCACCTGAACCTCAGGAAGAACTTCCTGACGGTCAGGGCTGTTTGGCAGTGGAATATGCTGCCTCGGAGTGTAGTGGAGTCTCCTTCCTTGGAGGTTTTTAAGCAGAGGCTGGATGGCCATCTGTCGGGAGTGCTTTGAGGGTATTCTGCATGGTAGGGGGTTGGACTGGATGGCCCATGTGGTCTCTTCCAACTCTACATTTTTATGATTCTATGATACATACATGCTCAAAATCAAACAAACAAAGATGGAACATGGGATGAATAACAGAATACAAAAGAGGAAATGGCATTGTTGGGCAGGAGTCAATTTTGGCCTTAAGAAACAGTATTTTTAAAATCAAATATAAAAGAATTAACATTTTGTATGTTAAAACAAAGGCACTTTTCTCACAGAAACACTTTTCTCCACAACCTTGTTAAACATTTCTTAATTTTGGAATTACTTCTTAGCAATTAGCTAGCGAGAGCCAGCTTGGTGTAGTGGTCTGGGCAGAGATTATGACTTTGAACAAGGTTCAAATCCCTGCTCAGTCACAGAAACCCACTGGATGGCCTTGGGAAAGTCACATTCTCTCAGCCTCACAAGAAGGCAAAGTCCTTTTGAACAAAATTTAGCTATTGGAAACACTACTGTAGTAGATACAATCTATTGTAGGAAAGAATATATATGAGTAGAAAAGCTACAGCTGCTTAAGTCATTTTTGTGACCCATCAGGGCCCTCACCTCATTTTCTTTTTTACTCAAAATGTACCGCCCCTCTTTTATTATAGAACATTGCCACAAAAGAGATGGAAAATTTCTCTAAAGCTCTGTTATCTAATGTGGGTTCACGTCCAGTAGCAAACTCCTCACTTGAGAATGAAATAAATAAATAAAACACATGTTTTATGAAAGGTAGGCCCAATTTGGGCTAATCGAATACCTTTTGCATCTAATTCTACAGAAGCAAAATGGTGTTGACCACCATTTTTTAAACAGAAGAGATGAATCCAAAAATTATGCCATAGGACGACAGTAGGAATCATGCAGCTCTCTAGATGTTGTAGGACTGCAACTCCCAGGATTCTTCACCATTGTCTCTGCTGGCTACAGCCGCTGAGATCTGAAGTCTAACAACATCTGAGGGAAACATGATTCCCATCCCCGTCCTAGTCATTAGAGATTATTCTGCAAAGACAGCACTTTATGTACATGCAGCTGTATGCGTATTTGAATACATAGGCTGAAACCCAGTAGGTTAAAAAAGGAGAACAACAAAGAAGAACTACTGCAGACATCACCACAACCTGAATGACACTGCAGTGTGTACGATGTTCCCATAGCAACTAGCCATGGGAAGATGAATGTTTCATATTCACTCAGTTCTGTAGTACATGTCTAAATCAAAATTTTGTAAAGAGCAAAAGATCTTGACTGAAGATATATTCTTAAAAAACAGGTTATTTATGTATTACCACACAATTATAGAAAAGAAATAATGATGTAATTTTGGAATGGAATAGACAAAAATGTATGGGCATTAGTATACCCCTACTGTGAGATCCTATGTATCAATCAGTATAAAATACCCAGCAAAAAAGAATGTACTACATTCTTCTGGTTAAAGTTAGTTAGTTAGTTAGTTCAGGAATCCTGATACAAAGAATTGTGCAAGCAGTAATAGACAGCAGGGACACTGCTGTACATTCTCTGATGTTCAGAGAGTAGGCATGTAGGGGATCTTATGCGGTTAAACATTGCTCATTTCCACACTACAGCTCCATCCCAGCATGGGGACACATTGACGCCTGTCTGTGATGTGTGCCATCACACAACATCATGGCAGTTGCACTACTGTCGCATCCCCAGTCATCACAATTGTGCGGTATACTATTACTGGAAAAAATCCATAATAGGCCCCTTTTATGTGACAATTGTGTCAGCTATAGCCATGCAGGATACCAGGGATACGCTCACTCCTGGTTAGTGGATTTACGAATGCTTGCCTTCAAGTATATAAATACATACACTTCCTCCTGAAACAAAAAGCTACATGGAGTGAGGGTTGTGCATCTCTGTTGTCTTTGGACTGCCTTTAAATCTGACAGAATGAGAGTAATGTACAGCTATAAACCCTCCACTGGCTGTCAGCTGAGAGCTAAGGCTGAAGGAAAGCACACAGCCTGCTTCCTTCCTTCAAGCTTGGGCTTAAAGCATACAAGCCCAAATTTGTTTAGAATTTGGAAAAGTTTATTTTTAGACTAAAATCCTGAGAATCGTCAAGCCAATTTGCCATACTAGTTAAGAGGGGCTCTGGGAGTCATTGTCCAAAAAAGGAACTTTTCCTAGCTTTGATTCCACTCCATGAGGTTTTTCAAAAAGAAAAGGAGGAATAGCATGCCACAGTTTAAAGGACAAAAGGGAGGAACCAGTCTTGCAGAAGCATATCTTCTCACAGCCCTGTTCCCTTCTGTTGGAAGTCCTTCATTGCTAAAGTAGAGAGGAGACACTGGGGGCAGCTGTTCCCAGCAGCAGCTCCACAAACAGAGGACAGGAAAGCCTAGTATACCCCCTCTGAGACATATGTTTAATGGCACCAGCAATTGGCCCCAGTGCCAGATCCCTAGAGGCAGATGCCCTCATCCAGCCAAGGAATTCCAAGCACTGACTCCTCAGGGAGCAGATCACTGGAAATACTCACTTCAATGTGTTATCTAAAAGAATGGTACATTTAGATCTCCAAGCATGTGTTCCATTTCACGAAAACAATGCAGTGAGTATAAACTGCATCTGCACTCAGCTGTTCATTCAATTTATATGAAGATTTTGATCCAGCAAGTTATATGCATGAAGGAAGTCTGCTGCTGTACACAGATCGCCCTAGCTGTATCAAAAGTGCAAAGTGAGAGATGAAGAGGGAGGAGCATTTCCTTTTCTTTGCCCTGTCCTTCTTCTCTCTCATTTCTGATTTTTTTTTTCCTTCAATGGGTACAAAATTGCATAGGAAATATAAAACTAGCACTCACCATCATAACATTCAAGACCTTCCCAGAACGTTTTTTGCCAACAGTTCTCTGAATGACACCTTGCAGAGAGGATGCCTAGTTTGCATTATGACAAGAACCACAAGATATTTTGCTGGAATACAATGGTTATTACCTGATCATTTTTCCTGACCTGCCACATCAATTCAAATGTGCTCTAACAAACAGAAAATGCTTTAGAAAGATGTGATTTTAAAATAACAATCTATTACAAATTCCACACATTAGTAAAACGCCAAGTAGTTCATAAATTCTATCTACAAAATAGCTGTTGGAGTGACCCAATAATTCTCTGCTTTTCTTTTACCACAACCCAGAAGTCCAACACAGCCAACAAACACTAGATTAAGATTAATGCCAGAAATCCATGCAACCGCCACTGGTGCTGCCTTGTCTCTTGACAGAAAATTGTGCATTCTCTGAGAATGACTTGCTGTTGTTTTTAACTGAACAGGCTAGTGATGCTAATACTTGTACACTTGCTTAACGATGTGACACCTGGGGCCAGTTGTGCATGCTTGTGAGAAAGCAGAGCGAGAGAAAGCTGTTACCAATACAGCAAAGTATTTTTGTAAATTTTGTCTCAAGTATACAACAAAACACCTGAGGACTGGTTTGGACTAGAGACCAAAGTAGCACAAAATGGAAGCTGAAATGTAATCAGTCTATTACAGCAACTAAGTATGTTGTATCATCCAGGTCAGTTAATGAGATCAACTGACACTGAACTCTGTAAATCATTAAGCGTGCATTAAATTTCAGCAGTCCTCTGAAAAAGTATGAAAAATGTAACCATTTATTTTGAAAAGCAACATAATGCCAGACTAAAATGAGGATTACGATTAATATGAATTTATATGATTAGCAATTCATTATATTTATATGAAAGTTATCAAATATCAAACATACATGTTACACACATATACATAGATATACACATATATATAGTGCTCGATGATAATGTGTGTTTGGTATTGACTTTATCTGATGGACTTTGATATTAAACATAAGTGAATAAAAACTGACAGCAGACTTTTGATCCATTTGGTGGTGCTAAATAACCTTTTAAAAGGCAACTAATGAAAAAAGGGTACACACATCACATATTTATATATACATATACATACGCACATATCCTTTTTTCATCAGTTACCTTTTAAAAGGTTATTTAGCACCACCAAAATGGATCAAAAGGTCTGCTGAAAAAAGGATACACACACACACACACACATCATATATGTGTATATACATATATATACACACATATACTTTTTTCATTAGTTGCCTTTTAAAAGGCTATTTAAGTACCATCAAATGGATCAAAAGGTCTGCTGTCAGTTTCTGTTCATTTTAGTGTTCCAGTTGTTCTATAAAGATTAATATATGGCCTGATGGAAGTTTTGTAACTTCTAAAATGTATTGTTTTGAAATTGAAACACTATCTTTGTTCCAATGAGAAGCAAAGCTGTTCAAATAAATACTGTTATTTTAAAGAACACTTTATGGGCAAGGAGAATAAAATGAATGTGTACAATTATAAACATGCAATTTTCATGTGTATGTTACTCACACATGATACACATAAACACACTCACTCACAAGTAACAGCTCATACAACCACATGGCCTAACCTTGGCAAGCAACCACTGGTTTTCTTTGTGTATGTGTGGGATGCATTCCTAGACAGCCAGTGTATAATATGCTATCTCTTAATGACTTCTGTCCTGCTAATCAATGGTGAGTATTTCTTAATAATGATACCCTGGAGAGTTTTTCCTGCATGTGGAAACTTTGCAGCTACTAGAAACATTGAACAAGAATAAAAAGTAGCAACATTTTCACTTTATTGCCTAATGTATTCTGGTTTTTTTCTATAGTTATGAAACTGACTTCTGAATTTTGCAATACTCTCAATTTGTGCAATATTTTCATTCTATTTTATCTGTTCTAAAAATGACTTGACAAAATGTTAATTTCCAACAGGCATCATATAATTCATGAAATGGCACAAAATCTTCTGTGTCCACAGATGCCTCATATGTTCAGTGTAGGCCATAACATCTGTGTGGCATATACTGCTATCAAGTTCTGTGTGTCGCACATAGCTAAAAATAAACACTATATAGTGCAATATGTCATAACTCTTGCCACTTCACCCTTTGTCAAAGCCATATTGGAGCATATCTCATACATTTAGTTTCTGGGTTGTTTTGTCCCCAAGTAAAAGGAAGGATGAACTGCTGGGAGTGCATAGGCCTTCCTTTCCATATAATGGCCTGCCACAATGAATGCCCATGCTGGGTGTGGTGAGAGCAGGAGGGACCAATGATAGAACAGGAAGATGTTATTCCCAAGGGGACCCCCTTCACATAGGCAAAATGTATATAGTGGACTATATCAAGCACTGTCCACACATTAGCAATGTAGACAAATGATTCTATTTGTCTTACCTGAATACTTCAACAATGATCCTCTCCGGCAACTTTGGTGCAACAATATTAAAGGCTTTTTTAAAGTCTTCAAAAGATAAAAATCCTTTACCTTTTTGCAGTAGAGGGAGGGAAACAAGACAAAAAAGATCAGCTGAAAAATTTAGATATTCAAAATGGTGTATTTCTAAACCAGAATGTAAATATTTCAAATTATACATTACTATTACTGAAACCCAGGGCTCCACAATATCAGGAAGGAGCTAAAAAGCCTCCAAGAATACCAGTTCCTCTCATTATTTCTTAAAAAGTACATAAAGTCTCACGTGCACTAAATCTATTTGTTGTGCCTGGGTTTATAATTATGTAATGTAATAATCTTTGCTTTCAATAATCGTGAATTGTCTGTATTCTTACTATTATTTTCAACTTTAGAAAACTTTGAGCCATCTTTGTTCACAAGCAGAGCACCAATCTGATTTTGAAGCTCAAGTGTCAAAGTGAGTTCAAAGCTCCCTTTGATTGTAAAGCCCACTAGGTAACCTTGGCTGACTTACTATCAACCATGCTTTGCTCAAATGCTTCTAGTCATAGCTGTAATAGGATGAAAAAGGCATGTGTACAACCCTGAGCTCCTTAAAAGAATGGTACTATTAAAGTATAACAAACAATTTACCAATAAAGTATGAAAACATTGTTGTTCCCTTAGCTGACTGAAAAACTCTCACTGAAAAACTCTCTGGAATTTCTCTGAAGGAAGCTCCAAAAAATGCAAGTCATCATCTTATAAAGAGCTCCTTCTCAGAAAGCTCAACCCTTCCCACACACCAATGGGCTGGGTTTCTCTCTTACCCAGAGCCACTTGGGATACATGGCAACTTGTTGTCAGGGCTGCCTGTCACTCAGACTGGCCACACCCTCAGGCTGTGTCATAGACACCCATCTCTCATTGCTGCTGTTGATAGCCTCCCACCATTCTCTTAAACCTTAATACATTGGGATTTATGGAGCTCTGAACCAGGGATACACATGAGGAGATTCCTAATGCACTTGTGGTGGGCTTTTAAGAATAGGTTTGATGTGCCCAAATGCCTGGCAGATCTGGCCCAAAACAAAATGGCATAACTTCCCATTTCAAGGATGGGCTGGTCAGATAGGCAGCCCCATCTTTCTCGTAAACAGGGAACATTGTCTTCTGCACCTAAGGTGAGCAGGGGTGTTCAGGAGATAAAAGGTTGTTACTGGTCTTCATGACAGATCAATGGGCCACTGAAGGCCAGTATCTCTCTCATAAGATGATGGTGGTGCCTCTCTCTTGTGGATTGAAAGGAGATATTCCCTCCTCTTGTCTTTTGGGATGAGCAGACTAAGAAGAGGGAAAAGAACACCAACATCACTGCCACCCCAGAGTAGAGATCTGCTTGTTGCTTGTCCTCTTGCTGCTTGCTATGAACCTCCTTAGTGGACTGCTGCATCAAACATCTGCACTCCTAGCAGAACCATGCCCCAGGTACCCAGACAATTCCCTGCTGATGAGCTAGAAGACCACCTGTCCCCCCTTTGTAAGGGGATAAAATTTAGGTGGCTGCTATGGCAGGCCCACTGCCAGTGGAGTTGCAACAGAAGGGGCCAACACCAAAGGGGGGGGTCACCTCTTCAGGGAGAGAAGTGGTATATCAATATAATAAATAACACCATAGATGGGGGAAAAAACTTACACTGTCTGTCAAAAGCAGTGAATAGCTGCCTTGTTTCACTATGGTAAAAATGAGCAGACTTCTTTTTACTCATAAGTTGGAGAAATTCTTCAAGTGAGACAGCTAAAAAAATGGGGAATGGGAATATAATAAAAGCACACTATTATTCTTCCTAAAAATACTTGTAACTCGAACAGTATAGTAAGCTTTGTCTAATCCCCAGACTGAACTTAAAATTACATTGTCTTCATAGTGATTTATGGTAAACAGAACTTCAAAACACACTGATCAACCAATATATATTCATTCAAGCTTTAGATAAAATTAAATTGTCCTACACACAAGCCAGTGTTTTTGTCTCAAGAATACTAGATAGAGTTGATACAGTTAACAGATGATCAGAGTATAGTTCTACAGCATATTTCCTTCTAGTTAAATTCCTTCACGTGTTTGAACTGAATATTTATAAATAGACACACACTGGGTGAAATCAAATGAAAACCATCCTCCACCAGGACAGACAACTTTGGAATAACAGTTTGCCCTACTCGCTGCAGCCTTTTGTGAATCTGCAAAATCTTCTCCAGAGAGTTGGAAGACCAACAGGAACAGACTGGAGATAGATACAACAGTAAGAAATGAAAGGGAGAATCCTTTTGCATGAGGGTAAATCTGCTGACATGGTTTAGCCTGTTGCCTACTGTACATGTAGGTGGTAAAAAACAGGACAGTTCAAAATCAACTGTATGTAGTTTCACAATATGTCTGGAAAGACCTCTCAAATCAGAACACAGAATTTGTCCATATCTATTGAAAGGAAACTAAACTGCCAAAGAGAATCTTCACCTGGGCTATCGCTATGACCAGTACAACTTACCTTGTCTTGTATGCAACCACTTTTATGCAAAATCTTCCAAAAAACACTTAGACTTTGCTATTACTTTTCAGGTACGAAAAAACATTTGCTGTCTTAAGTAAACAACAAAGCCGCATGTGGTTTGCATTCAGTTTTATGAAATATTTTGTGTTTTAGAGTACGTATTTACTTGATTGTTTACATAAATAGATAAATATGGGTGAGGGATAGTCCAAGAGTACTACTCTGTTTACATAGAGGGGTCAGTGTGTTATCTGTAGCATCGAATCATACATTGTCACTACCAAATACTAGTTATAACTATCAGAAGGTGAGCCAAATTGTATCTTTTCATGTCAATGTCCAATATGCTTCTCAAATATTCAGTAACTGACAAATTATGCCTAAACACCCTGAAGGCACCAAATCCTGCCTGATCTTGAAAGCTCAGCAGAGTCAGCCCTGGCTAGTACTTGGATGAGAGAAAACCAATGAATACCAAGTGCTGTAGGCTGTACATTAGTATTTAAGATGAAATTAATTAGGCCCAAAGGCATAGTTAGTAACTTCATACATAACTCAAGTACAGAACAACACAATCAGCATTTTTCATATAAAGAACATTACAACTTGTATTCCAAATTTGTAAGGTCTGGCAGAAAAGCAATTATCCATCACAGCAAATGTGTCCTAATCTGTTTCATATCTCACCTTCTATCAACTGTATATGAACAAACCTGGAAGACTCAATGATACTGCAAATAAGAGGTTGGGCTTACTGTGAAGGGTCATCCTTGGATGACTGGAGGAACAATCCACAACATATAAGCCAGCAGCTCAAAGCAGCAGTCTAAAATTCTTTTCAGTAGGGAACACTGGCTCCCTTCTTCTCCAGTTTATTATATAGCTTTGTTCAGCAGAGCTCTGTTCAGCAGATATTTAGATAGAAAAACTTGAAAAACAGAAAAGGGTTGTTTTTTGCAGCCACAGGGTGGGGATGGATTGCTGCTCCACTTGTCCAAGAATGACTCTCTAGACACCTCAGTGTTAACTGTAGAACCCTTTCAGCCTTGTTCCTGCACCCTGCTTTCAGTAATAGGTCATTTAGATATAGAAACAGCTGTATGCCTTTCTGTCTCAAATATGCTATGATGCGAACTAGTAGTTTTGTGAATACTCTTGATGCTGAGGACAGGCTGAAAGGAAGAACCCAAAATTGATAATGATCCATCCCTAAATGGAATTGCAAATATTTTCTAGCATCATAGGAATGTGTAAGTATGCTTCTTGTAAATTGATTGAGACCATACGATTTTTCAATAGAAGATTGCCCATAATTGTCTGGAATGATTCCATTTTGAATCTCTGATACTTTATTTACCCATTGAGGAACTGTAAATCCAGTACTAGTCTGTACTGAGAATTATTCTGGATACTCTAAAAATATTGAGTAAATTCCTTTGAATCTCTGATTTTCCAGCACTTTCCTTTATGGCTCCGATTTGCATTAAATGTTTCATTGTGAACAATTTATAACTTGGCCTTGTTTTTCTGTACTGGAGAGGCAAAATATCTCTCCTTCGGTCTCTTCACAAATACACATGTGTCCTTGAGTAACTACCTAAAGAATGTATTGATCTGTTGTTATTGATTGTCACAAGAGACCAAATTTCATAAGTCTTCCTCCTACTGACACTTCCTTCAAGTCAATATCGTTGTCTTTCACCCCTTAAAGGATGTCCAGCTCCTCTCCTGCTTTGTAGTGCTCCTTAAAGTTTGAAGTTAAATTTGGATCTGTTCCACTGAGGAGTCAAATTTCTGTAATCTCTTTGAGGAAACCTCTTCTTCCATTAAAAGAAGGATATCTGTTTCTGAAACATCTCCTGTCCTGTTTCTTGTTAAAAACCATTGGCATTACTTGTATTTTGTCCTTTTTCTCTATATAACTTCCTCAAGTGCTTTGTCTCTGAACAGTACTTCCGCTCTGAAAGAAATGTTCACTAAATTGACTCTGGATTTCTGATCAGCCTCCCAGTGTTTCAGACACAGAGAGCAATGACCAATTATTGTTGCTGTAATTGCCCTTGCTGCATATGCAACAGAATCGCAGCATCCACTACATATTTTAAAATTGTATTTAAGTAACGTGCATTGAAGCGTTCTTGCACTCAGAAGCCTCTGCCTCTGAAATATCTTGAATCCACAATATGCCTGCTAGTGCAAACACTGAAGCTGCTATGCATGACTTTATACATAGTGCCGCAGTCTCACAAGATTTTGTCAAAGCAGAATCAGTTCTCCTCTCATCTAACTTTTTTAATACAGTATCTGATTCCCAAGGCACTATAGCACCCAAAACCAATGCCATGACTGGTCTGTCCACCAGGGGGATCCCTATTTCATTATACTCTCATCAAGCGAATATAATTTTTGACAGTAACCTAAGAAGCATTTGAAATTTACCAATATTGCCCACTCTAACTTTACCATGTCTTAGAAATACCTTTACCAGAAATGTTCAAAGTGTTTTGGAAAATAATTTTGTAAAACTGTGTTGATTCTAACACTTTGTTTGAGTCCCTGCTTTTTACCTGACTCCTCTCATTATTTTTGTAATCCTAATGTTGCCAGTATTTTTTCAGCAAGCTTTTAAAATTCTCTGTGTCAAAAAGTCTATTAGTACTGCATTCCTTGCCTGAATAATCGTCAGAAGAATCCTCTACTGCACTCTTTAACTGTGAGTCTTCCACACCTAAGTCCACATTCTTGTTTTGTTCAGAATTAGCCTAAAACTTTCCTCTGTTGGAAAGTATTTTTATTAGTGTGTCTTCCTATTCTGACAGATAAATGTTTTGTCTTCTTTCTACATTTCCTTAATTCACTTTTACTATTGTTCTCTAATGCTTCCTTTCTTACTGCATTAGTGTTTTGTTCATCTATATTTCTTATCATGTTCTGTGTGCAATTAATTTACTTGCATCAGTAGATGTGTTTAAATTCATTAACACTGGGCTACTTGGCATATTAGATTTCATTAAATCAAACATTTTTAAAATTCATCAAACTCATTGCATTAATATTCATGTTATCAATGTGTGAATTTCCTTCTCTAATATGCCTCCCTTGTGAACTTCCTATTAGTTCTACTTATCTAGTCTCTAACTCCGTATTTATCATCACTTTTATTAAATCTTTTATGCTACTCATTACAGAAAGCTGAGTGCACTGAGATTCCACACGAATCACCTAGGAAACAAAGTTTGACTGAGAAGCAGTATTATTTAAATTGGTAAACAGTATTTTCAGATACTATACAAATCTCGCTGGTATCTCAGCTCCACTAGATGGCAAAGTTTCTCTATCAGCTTCCTCTGTTTCAAAGTGAAATGGACCATTCCTACACTCTGCATTGCCAGTCAAGCCCTGTATCTGTGCCTTCACATTCTGAGCGCTAACTATACGTGCCTATTTGCATCTCTGGCTTTGGCACTATCCCTCTGACTAGAATCTATACTTTCAAGATGTCATCCTGAAGTGATGCTGAGACATTTAACTACATTGTCTGTTACCAACAACAATAAAGCTTCATCTGAAGCTTTTTTAGATTCTGCTTACAGTTTATTTTTCTGTGGTTGCAGTTTTAAGGCTGACTCCTGAATCATTCTCATCTGTTAAAAATATTTTTCTTAGCACTCTTTCTGAGGCCAAATCAAAGGCTCATCCTTCAACAGCCAATAGATCTGCATTATTTTTAGTTGTCTGTTGCTCTGTGATCTGCTGAACTGTTACCATAGTAGCTGGTGGTTTCTTTAAATCATCTTCTGCTCACCTTTTTACCAAATGGCATTTGCAGATCATTATCTATAATCTTACAATCAGGTATTTTTCTCTTTTTCTTTCATTTGCTCTTTTTCTAAATATGGTTAGTACAGAGGATATAAAAGGAGGGAGAGAAAGTAAACAACTTAACCTATTGACAAGGCAGAAAATTCAAAAGCTAGAGGAGAAGAGAGTCAATGTTCTTAACTGGAGGAATTTTAGACTCCTACTTGAGTTGCGGGTGTGTGGAGATATATCTGTATGTTGTGGATTCTTCCTTCAGCTTTCCAGAGAAGGAACAATGATAACTTATTCTAAACTATTTTTCAGCACTGGATAGGAGGTATCTTGTTGTTGCTGTGTGCCGTCAAGTCATTTCCGACTTATGGTGACCTTAAAGAAAACCTATCAAGGGGTCTTCTTGGCAAGATTTGTTCACAGGAGATTTGCCATTGTTTTCCACTGAGTCTGAGAGAGTGTGACTTGCCCAAGGTCACCCAGTAGGTTTCCATGGCTGAGTGGGGATTCAAATCCTGGTCTCCCAGAGTCCAACACTCAAACCACTTTACGACACTGGTTTTCAGGAGGTATCTTACTCTGACTTAATACCCTTTCACCAAAATGCAAATCCTATGCAGATCAATTAGACTCTCTGCCCAGTGTGGTAGAAAGGCACCATACAGTTTAAGGTAATAAGCTCCAAAGAGGAAAAGAGATTCATACCTAAAAAAGGAAAATTATCAAATTTACTCACATCAGTGAGATTACAAACAAAGATAAACTTTGGGCAGTAGGATACCTCTGGCTGCTGCAGCAAAAGAACACTGTCTAGAACCAACATTCTATTTTTTAGCAGCAGTGCTTTCAATGTCCAATTCTTAGTGAACCTACCATGGGATTTTCTTAGCAAGATTTGTTCAGAGGGGGGTTGACACTGAACTCCTCTTAAGCTGAGAGACTGTGACTTGCCCATGGCTAGTGGAGGGAATGCTCTGTACATGAGCTTCATCTTCACCTGAACCACTAGTAGAACTCTAGGTAAAGGGAATGTTTATCAGTCAGCAGGAGGGTGAGGGGAGGTGGGACAGGTCACATGCTAATTGCCTCTGCCATTGCATTGCCAGTGGCTTGTGTCAGCAAGGCATTAATGGTGGCTTCATTTCTTCTACAAGGGATGTCATATCTAGGAAGTTCAGGAAGTTGTTTTAATGCTAGATGACCTATCCATATGAGTTCTTCTGTGTACAGCTACCTCATAGAGAATATCCCCCACTTTTGTAGTCTTCTCATTCATCTGATGGTTATTCAGAAGTGTCTACTGACAGTACTGAACAGTACCAGGTTCATTCTACTCACAGATATAATCCCAACTGGGAAGGAGAAAGATACCAAAAAAGGAAAAGCTGTTTCAGTTTTAAAAATCCTAGGCCTCATAGCATTTTTAAAGCTGCAAGACCTGAGGAAAAGCTGCACTTTCAGCAAGGCAGGACTTCAAATCATATTAAGGTTTGATTTGCATAGGTCCTGTCTCTTAGTGAATAGGCATTAACCCAGAGTAAGATCTCCTCCTCCATGGCTGAAAAACATTTACGATGCTTTTCTCCCTATTATTGAGAAATGTCTCATCATCCTTTAACAGTTCCAGGGTATCTGCAACTTCCAATCTCATCAAATTACATTCCCACTTTCACTGCTTCTTGCTATATGATTTGTGTTGGGCCTTGAGATGATTTAGTATTCACCCTCAATTTTTCACATTTCTTTCTCAGATAGAGGCACCTAGTAGAGTTACTAGTGTTACTCCTAGCCCCAGCACCCTGGGGTTGGAAGGCCGGTTGAACAACACTATTTTACACTTAGTAAATCTTGCTAGATGGTGTCATTTGCAGACACAAAGATCATCTTTTGATCCAGAATTCTCTTGGGCTCAATTCAATGTTAGATTCTCTAATTATACAGATGTGTCAATAGGACCAAAACCTGTGGCACAATGATGCTTCCTTTCAAATTTTGTCAAGTTAAACTTTTCAAGGTAGCATAGGAGTTTTTTTAAAATGAACATCTGACGTTTGCATAATACCAGATTGGTTTTGCTTCCCAGAGGCAAAGACTGAATCCACTTCTACCTAAAATTTAAACAAAAAATAGTATCATCAATGATATTTTCTTGTAATTTGTGCTCTATTTTCATTTCTTACCTATACATAAACAGATTCTGTCAAACTGTCAGGATATTCACATACATAATACATTTTAATTCAAATGTTTCCTCTAGACATTTGGAAACTAAGGCGTAATCCAGCCAAAGTTAAGCATTTTGAAGTCCCATTGATTTCAGTGGAAGAGTTTAGTACATGTTTAAAATTCCTCCACTGAAATAAATAAGATGTCAAAGTGCTTAACTTGGTATATCAGGTTTCCAAGTTTTTATAGAAATACATACTGAAGTTACTTAAGTATTAAAGTCTAAAAGCCTATTAAAGAGCACCAGTTTTCCAAGTATCAGAGGTCTAAATCAGGTGTGGGCAGTGTAGCCCATGGGCCACATGCAGGCCCTCCTGGGTTTATTGTGTGCCCCCCCCGGTCTATTTTTTTTCTCCAGAATATGCACAAATGTACTCTTAAGAAGTATGGAGGGCATTTCCACCATATTTTGAGATTCCCTGGCCCCTGCAGGGGTCAAAAACAATTTTTGCTTTTTTTCCCCAAAAAATCACCCCTAAATGCTCCAAAATGTCCACTGGAGGCATGGAATACCGAGTACATTTCTATTACATTTTGAAGAGTAAAAATGCCCCATCCCTCCTAGAAGCATTGAGAAAAACTGAGGGGGCAGACCATGTACAGCCCTCCAAGGGGGCTAATGTGGCTCCCTAACCTTCCACAGCTGCCCGCCGCTACTCTAAATTGCAATTATAAGAAGCAAAGTAAATTCTCCAAATCCTATATCTCATCCTTAAAAAAACTTTTCTTTTTTTTTTAATGCCTTGGGAATAATGGAATTGTAATATTACATAAGAGTTACTTTCCTGTAGTACCAGCACTAGTTTTAGGAAGAATCACACCTCAGTGGCAGAGCACTTGCACTGTCATATGATGTAGGACTCAAGCCTATATTTTATTGTATTTATTTAATATCCTACCTTTCTTCTTAACACAGGACCTATTTTTTTTTTTTACTTAAGGAGTCTGTAATGTTATACTCTCAAAAGAACAATGCAAGACAAACATGCAATTTCATTTTCAGCCTCAATCAATACTCTTCTCAAACATTTGCTTGTTTCTCTATTTCTTTTTGAGCCATTTATTGTAGGTTTTAAAAATGGAACTGCATCTAGCACTTTTCTTCACAGAATGGAAATCCATAAAACCATGGAAAAATATGCCACAGATAATCTAATAATCCAAGAATACACACAACCATAATTTTAGACCCTCTAATTGATAACGGGCAAAATATTTTAATAAACTAGCTTTTATTTTTGAAATCCACATTTCTAAGACAAGCATTTAATAGTGACATTTCATGGTAAGAAAAGACTGTCTTTGGATTTCAGCCTGTGTCCATGGATATGTATGAAACCAATAGAGATCTGAAATAGCCATGCCTGCATTTTGATTTGGAATGGGGAGGTTGACATACGGGACCATCCTAACCATGTATCATCTCAAATATGTACCACTGATTAAATATTATTTATTCACCAGGTAAGGCTGTACCCCTGAATTAGAGTTTGTAAGGAGAGGGCTAGTGTATCCTTACTGACACAGTATTTATGGAAATCTAACTTTTAATTATAGTTTATTTATAGTTTGGCCACAGCTTACTGATTCCCAGTACCTCCGATTTTTAATATCCAGTGTCAAAAGATTAATATGGATGTTACTAAATATTGACCAGGGAGTTCATCTGAAATTCCCTTTTTTACTTGCTTAACCACTTCAATGTGTGTGTATGTGCCTTCAAGTCACCTGTCAACTTATAGTGACTCCATGAATTTCATAGGGTTTTCTTAGGCAAGGAATACTCAGAGGTGGCTTTGCTAGTTCCTTCCTCTGAAATATAGCCTGCAGCACCTGGTATTCATATCTCTAATTTTTATTTTCAATTCATATGTACAAACATTTGAAAAATCCCATATAATCGTGTGCACCTATTTTGAATTATAGATCATGATGGGAAGCACCCATTTTGGCTAGATAACTTGAAGTAAAATATAAAGTATAGTATAAAACAGTATTTAGAGACACTGTCAGCATAGCAGCCCCTAATACGGAATAACCTGACTTTCTGGAATAAGGACACCACAAGTTCATATCCAAAAGTTTTACATTCCACTGAAGCAGAGTTGGGGGGTGGAATTATATTTCAGAAATAAATTGTCTCAGAACACAATGCCTTCCCACATAGTTTTTGCAACATATGGGCCCTCTGGATACATTCCCTTGCATCTAATCTTTAGGCATGACTGCTAATGATTATATAGTCAAAACACCACTATCCACGCACATAAGGAAAATATCAGCAGGCCTAGCTAGTGGGGAGCCTTCCAAAACATTATAGTGGAGGTCACAATGGCTAAAGGATTTTGGCTGGGTAAAAACAATGAAAAAGCAGATGGTTTGGAATAGAGGATCCTGGGGGGCAGCATGTCTGACTGATTGGAACACTAAACAGAAACATTCTACAGTGGCACATTTTGTTGGAAGTCTCATTTGTCTATCACAGTGAGGGCCATTACAGTGATCAAAACAAGACATACTTCATGGCATGGAGCTACAAATAAGGAATATTTATTATATCTTATAGAAGCTAGCATGGTGTAGTGGTTTGAGCATTGTACTACCACCCTGGAGACTAGGGTTCGATTCCTCACTCGGCCGTGGAAACCCACTGGGTGACCTTGGGTACATCACACATTCTCAGCCCCAGAAAATCCCTTAGGGTCAACGTGTGAGAGCATTATTTCAAAATAATAAGAAATAATCGATTAATGGCTAAGTTATAGTCAAGCTACATAGAGAGCTACTAACAAAGAAAAATAAAGGGCTAGGTAGGTGAAAAGTAAATGCTAATTCTTGCAAAAGTAAATAAGGGAAATTTCCTTGCTGGATCAGAAAAACAAAAAAGCAGCTGCTAACAGTTGGGGAATGGGGAACAAAAGAGACAGGAACTGTCTGAAATGTGGTTCGTTTTGTGGTCTTCAGCATCTGGAGACATCTAGAATAGAACAAGAGAGGGGGAGCGATCACTGGAGCTGAACTTTCATGACCTAAAGGCTGATTAAGGTTTATTATAATATTAACTTACACACTCACAAGGTAGAGTCTGGTATTATAATTTGGGACCACCGATATGGACACGTGCAATGCTGGAATAATAATGTATTCATGACATAGTTTCCTATATGTATGAATTTCAATTAGCCAGTTAACCAGCATTTCTGCTTTTGTACAAGGCTTGGCAGAGTATAAAATTACCTTTGTGTTGCCATGTTCTTTGGAGTAGTAGGTTCTTGAGTGCTTTGGTGTACTAACTGCTCCCCTCTTGTACAAGAGAATATAAATTTTTAAAAAATTTTACTGCTAATCTTGGTGTGGTCTAAATTCATTGCTGTAACAACTGTAAGTCCGAAATGACTTGAAGGCACATAATAACACAAAATAAAAGCAAGACATGCAGAAATACTATGTATATCCACTGGTATTGGAACGAGACATTGAGGCTTGGGACATCTTTTTAAAACAAAAGCCAGTGGCAACTAACACCAGTTATCTAAATGCATGAATTCCCAATGTAACATAGGGCCAACTCTTTCAGACATGTAATTTCAAAAATTTTCCTTTGAAGACTTCTTTTAAAAAACATGTTAACATTATATAAACCATTAAATGTTTGATTATTATATGAATAGTACTCAGCATGGCAAACTACAAGACAGGTAGTGAAGAAAACTAATTGTACCTTTGAAGGCTTATAGCCAAAAAGCATCACAACAGCAGCCTTGTAATCCTCTCTGTTTAAATATCCTTTCTTGTCTTCATCACATATCTCAAACACCTAAAAAAACCAAAGGTTTAAGCAAGAACACTCCACCTACCTTGAAGTATGATAAATACTTAATTCTCCACAATTTTCAAATATTTGGTTAAAAAATGATTTAATCACATTTGTCCTGAACTGTTCTGCACACTTTACAAAAGAATTCACTGCCCAGGCAAATCTGTGACACTTAAAGTGCTCCTTTAATACAGTAGTTGCGAAAATTAATTTTAACAATCCTTATGTCAGTAATGCTATGAGAGATCTACTGAAAATCTTACTTTAACCTTACTGCAGTTGTGGATGTGAATGATTTTATTATTTCTAGTTTGCTTTTGTCTGAGCTTACTTGGAAAGGCAAGCCTTTGTTTCTCATCTCTTCAGTGTCAAGTTAATTGACCGTAAATTACTTTTGCATTTTGAACTCACTTTGCAGCAACTGAAGTAAACTAAGGACAAATGTAGAAAGTGGAAGGAGGAGAAAGAAACTGGGACATTTTAAAAGCAGCTGAAAAAGTGGGAAAGAGGATTAATCAAGCCTTTCTGTGCCAAATAGGAACAGTTGGAGTGTATGTGGTAAGAGAAACTTAAGACACCTTTTTGGTTTTACTCTGGGAAGCCAGCTGCACTGCTGGAGGAATGCAGATTTGGGAAGTGATAAGAAGCTGACCTTCTAGGCCTTTATCAGTAGAAGACGGAAAATGGCTGTAAAGGCAAGTAGCAGCTATGGCAGCATTCTGGAAATTTGCACTGATGAGCTAAGTGCCTTGCACCCAAGCAGGACATAGCTAACCAATCAGTACCTACATCTCCCTCCTGTATTTTCTTCCAAATACATACAAGTCTAGTGAAGGCAGAGAGGCATAGGAAAACAAGAAGAACCACACTAGATCAGAGCAAAGGCCTATCTCCTCCACCATTCTGTTCTCACAGTGTTCAACCAGATGGTTCCAGGAAGACCACAAACAGGATATGAACACAATAGCACCCTCTTTTTCATGGCACCTAGCAACCAAGTATTCAGTGGCATACTCCATCTGATACTGGAGCCCTCGGCAGCTTCTCAAAAGTGGCAGTGTTTTATTCTTTCTACTCCATGCCACACTGGTTGTGCCACTGATTTTAAAGAAAAAATAATGTTTGCTAAATGGATGAATCTCCTGAATTTCTGATTTTAAAAAAGTATTTTAAAAAGAGCCTTTGGTAAAGATTTACTTTTACAGCATTTTAAACCTCTTTCTTCAATAGCTGCTGACTACTATTTCAACAGCCACTAAAGTAACCAGAAAGAATGAGAAAAATGCTGTCAACAGAACTAATTTAGATAATAATAACTAAAGAAATATCAATAGCTAGAAGTACTCCAATATATCTTGAATGCATGTGAAGATGCATGTATAAGAGACTAAAAGTGAATGAAATAATTAGATTTCTCATTTGATCAGTGGATCAGCAAATAGAGATTTCTGCTTGTTGGCTTCATGTTTACTGCAACATCATGCAGGAACATGTTTATGAAGTAATCCAAACTAAATGAAAAATGGCAGATTGCCTAGTGATTATCACTAAAAGAACATTGTGGAAAGAACTGTTAATGCAATCCATGAACAAATTATCAGTTCCTGTAAACACACCAGGACTACTTTAGACTTTTTGAATAAACATAGAAAAGGATCAACTAATAGCTTTTATTATTTTAATGCCCAGATATCATCTATAAACACAGAAGAGATTATAAACCCTACACAGTAGGTGAACAAGAAGTAATTCTCACATCCTAGACATCCCCATCACAAAGAGATACCTAGTTCCAAGCATTCATTGAAATTCTAATAATAGTGAATATGTAAAATGAAAATAAACCTTCCAGCTACAATAATAGCTGAGCAAAACATAAACTAATAAAATTACCATATCCCCCTGGAGATATTTGTTTAAGAAGATGGATAGAAATCTCAGAATGTTTTAATCTGCATGTGGCTATAATACTCAAGCAGATTAATTCTGAGTAAACATGTAGAGCATATAGGATTGCTTTGCAAATCAGGAATTCATCTGTGGTTGGTTTTTTTTTTTTTAATCTGTGAAACTCCTTGCTAGTGCCTCTCATTAGACAGCTTGATCAACTCAGGACAACTTCCGTTTTTATGTTGCAACAGCTTTTGCCATTATTTGAACTTCCTATTTGTTTGTCCCTAACAATATGGTGAGAACCAGCGTGGTGTAGTAGTTTGAATGTCTGAGTAGTAATTGAGTGGACTAGGACTCCCAGAGACTAGGGCTCAAATCCCCACTTGGAAACTCACTGGATGGAGCTTCGGCAAATTACACTCTCTTACCCTAAGAGGAAGGAAATGGCAAAACTCATCAGAATAAGTGTTGCCAAGAACATCCTAGGGCAGGACTGTTGGCTTAAAAAAATACATGAGAGATGTTAGAAGATTCCCAATTGTCATCTTATTAATGTAATTAACAAAAAGAATGATTATCTGCTGTTCTTGACATTCTGTTTAACTAAACTTTGTTCTGTACTGTATGAAAGTATTATTGCTGAAATCTGGAGTACACATGTTACATCAATAACAAGATTTATTATATCAATAATAGCCTTGTTTGTGTACATTCTGGTAGTTACACACTGTTGTGGTCAAACAGACAGCTGACGGAAGAGTTAGATAAGAAATAACAAGTAGTCAGTCTTCTGTGAAATACTAATCTTGCTGATGTATGTTTTATTCTGCTTTCCTAATCAAGAAAATAGTATAAAAACGTGAAGCTTGAGGAATAAAGTTACCCTTCTGGATAACTACTGCTAATGGGTTGGACTGAACGCAGTTCTGGTTGTCAGCAAGATCCTTTGGCCAAAGAAAACTCTTTGGTTTGTTTTATTGTATTGCATACTTTGCATTCTGTGTTGCTGCCTCACTTCCTACCCAGTTTCAGGGCTCATCCCAGCTCCGTGTCCAGCCTGTTCAGATACAGTGGATGCGAGATTTCGACCCGCTCACAGGATCACCATAAGTTATAAAACCTGAAGTCACATAACAACAACAGCAACAAGGTGCACTCTGTAGAAAACACAGAACTATAGAAGAAAGGTGATAGGATATGCCAGATACCTCAAGTGAAAGGAGGGAAGGGCCACATTCCTAAGATGTGTCTCTAGAGCAGGGCTGGAAAACATGTAGCTCTCTAGATGCTGGACTGCAACTCCAGCCACCTTAGCCAGCATAGCTAATGATCAGGCATGCTGAGAGTTGCAATTCAGCAAGATACGAAGGGCCACATGATCCCCATTCCTTTCCTAGAGTGTGTGTGAGTTCTCAAAAGTCAGACAGATTTAACTGGGCAAATGTATTCTTCCTAAAAGGCCTCCCAAATACTTTTTGAACTGTGATATATGTGTGCATTATTGTTTGCAATTAGAACTCCACCATGACTTGACCTGACTCTCGATCATATATTAGAACACTGCTACCTAAACTCAGTTACGGCATTGATTTATGGGGATGAAAGTGACTTACTATCTGATTGATTCATTAAAAAAGGTATACTGTATACTGAAACTGGTGGCAGACTGGCATCCCTGTGACAGAGCAGGAACCAAATTTGTCATGCATAAAAGATTTTGAAGCCATGCTTCTGAAAGAATGACAGTAAATTTTGTGTGATTATGTTCATCCATCTCCCCATATTTGAATATATTTTTGTCAGCACCGTGTATAAACAGCCCAGTACTAATTTTATGGGTTTTTCCTCAGCATTTTCAGAGAACCCTTATGTTTTCCTAAAGGGCAAAAAAGGCACACTAGGAATGTCTACAGCATAGATTAGATGTGATGGGTAAAGAAGCTGAAAATTTGATAAAAGTACTGAAGACTCTAGGGAAGACCTCCTTCCCTTATCTGCTTCTCTGATGTACTTTCAGACAGGTTTTCAAGATTATACGAATGCACAGATTCTTTCTAAGTTAGTTTGAGGCCTGTTTTTGGAACTGAAGCCAGTGGCAGAGCTGGGAGTGTGTGAAGGGGGGGTGGGAGGGGGCGTGGTCATGGCGTGCTGGGGCATGGCCACGGGCCAGGACACCCCAAAACATTGCCACCCAGGATGAATCGCCCCCCTCCACCCCCACGTCCCTATGCGACTGACTGAACCACCAGTGGTATATGAACTAGACCAGGGAACAGAAAGGGGAACTTCTGTTTGTTGATTCTGTTGGAATTCTTAGAAGTATTTGATATCATTTACCATGATGTTTTTCTAATCTGGGACTCTGGGACATTTTACAGAGTTTCAGTCTTATTTGGCTGAATGCTGCCAGAATAAAGTGGTAGAAAATTGTTCCTTGGTTCTTTTGCCATTAGCTGATGGAGTTCCTGAGAGTTCTCCTTTGCTCTTTAGCCACCAGGGGAAATCATCTGGGATTGGGTTTCATCAATAATTTGATAACACCCAGGTCTCTATTTTTTAGCTAATATGAGGTAAGCTTTGACATGTTGCATAGACACACTGATGGACTGGATGTGGATTAACAAATTTAGAACCTCTGTTTGATGTGGATTGAGCTAACAATCACTTGACAGCCTAATCCAGGATTAGAAATATGATCTGTCCTACCTAGGCTTTCACTCCCTCTGATCAGGCTTGCAATTTGTGGATGCGTCCGAATCCAGCATTGTCCCTGGACGTTAAGGCACTGCTGTAGACAGAAATGCTCTTCCTTTAGCTAAATTGTGCCCCTTAGTATAAAAGGCAGATTTAGCATGGAGATCAATACCCAACAACTAATATACAGAAGACCATATTGCTGCTTGCAAGGAATATATGTATCCCATGATACATGTTCTTATTCTATGTGAAGTGATCAAATTCCCCTTTAAGACATTCTTGTTAGCAGCAGTCGCCAATCACTCCTGCAGTATCCAAAACTACTTCCAAAACAGGGAGAGACAGTGAATAATAGTAGTAGTAGTAGTAGTAGTAGTAGTAATAATAATAATAATAATAATAATAATAAAGAAATTATTTGTTACCTACCTCTCCCCAAGGCTTGAGGCAGGGTGCAGAATAGATTGAATTAAAAGTCATAGTTAAAATACACATAGAACAATTAATCATTAATAGCCTTTAAACATGTTGAGCCAATGTGGTGTAATGGTTTGAGCTCCAGACTACAACTCTGGCAACCAAGGTTTGAATCCCTGCTCAGTCGTGGAAATCACTGACTTGGGCAAGTCACATGCTCTGTCTCAGCAGAAGGCAAAGGCAAACCCCCTCTGAACAAACCTTTCAAAAAAGAAAAAAAAAATCAAAACCTTGATAGGTTCTTCTTAAGGTCATTTGGAAAAGACCTGAACACAACAACAATTATGAAAACAATTGGGATGCTACTCGATCCAATCGCAGCAGAGCCCGTGGGCATCCATATTTACCCAGCAAACGAGATTCAGGTAAAAAATTATCGTACAAGGGTCAGTGCTAGGGAGGGCTTCCTGCTCTATCCTAAGTTTTCCGCACTACGCTCTTATAGCGCGATTATTCCACTTTCAACATCCTATGGAATCCCGGGGTTTGCAGTTTCGGGAGGGGCCGGCTGGCCCCTCCCGAAACTGCAAACCCCAGGATTCCATAGGATGTTGAAAGTGGAATAATCGCGCTATAAGAGTGTAGTGCGGAAATGGCTCAGATATCATCCCTCAGCCTGATCTACCTCACCGGATCTTTCGCCAGGATAAAATACAGGCTGGGAAAGAATTCTCTCTTCCGGCCTGAATTCTTACATCGAAAGGAAGGATCTATTAAGGCAGTATAATAACATTAACTGCGGTGATTACGATAACCTTGGTCGCTACCTACCTTTTCCCATCGCTTTCTGTGACGCCGACGGCCATCGCGCCCGCCACCCTCCTCTGCCTTTTCAACTGCGGCGCGCATTGCGAACCAACAAAAGTCCCTCCAACCAGTACGAGGCTTCCCTTAGCAACCAAACCACTCCCGCTCAACTTCCTGTTAGCAACCAAACGCGCCGTTCTCATTGGCTAGGGGAGAAGGGAGGAAAAATAGACCAGAGAGAGTCTTTGGCCCCACCTCCCCGCATCCCCCAGCTTTAACGGGCAAGCTCATTGGACGTCATGAGGCGTCAATCATGGTACCTATAAGAGCGTGGGTCTTCCCCGGAAGGGGAAGTTCGCTTCATTAGTCTCGCCTCTGTTTGAGTTCTATTTTGGATGCTGGTCTTTCCGCTGTGCCCAGAAAGGAGGCGGGTAACTTGAAGGGAAACTTTTTAACTCTTTAAGGCAAGCTGAGGATTAGCAGCAGGAGGTTTTTGTGGTCTCTCTTTCCTTCTTTACGGGAATTGGGGCTTTTGCGGGTATTGCGGAGCCTTTCCGTCTGTTACAGCAAGAAACGTCTCAGAAATGTTGTGTTTCCTTTTGGGAAATCATTTATTTATTACTTATTTGTTCTGACCCGGGAAGGAAGAGGCTTAAGCTTTCAGCGCGGGCTAAACACGTGTTTCTTGCTTGTGGGAGTGGTGAGGAGAGGTCAAGTTTAGGCATTCGACTCCCATGCTGCTTCCTCAGACCGGTAAGATGTGCCAGTTTATTTTTCTGGAGAGCTTTAAGCCAACTGACCTGTAATGTCCAGGTAATATCCAAACTCTTACTCTCAATAGGTCGTCTCTGAAATAGAAAGATTGAAGACGAAGTGGAAGCGCAGGAGTACTGCAAATTCAGGGAATTGCTTCCAAATCTAACCTGTCCTTCTTCAGATGTTTCAAGAGGAGAGCTTAGTTTTTTTAAAAAAAGGCTTTTCATGGTGATTAGTTAATTGAATGGGAGTCTTCATGAGTGGTGAGAGGAGTAATTTCCCTGCCTCCATCCAGTCCTCCCAAAAACCATCTCACTGCCTCATCCCTAAGTCTTTTCACATACCCTAACATGTCTCAGGAAACCGACCATGGGAAGTGGACAGTCTCTAGTAGCGATGAGAGTGCTGATGAGCAAGCTCGTGGCGAAAAGCCCTCCACTTCTTTGTCACAGGGAGCTGGGCGAAGCAAGGACGGTGAACCGCATTATCCTTGTTCCGAGGCCAGAAAAACTGCACACAAGCGAAAGACTTCTCCTTTGAAGCATCATGATGGGAGCTTTCCACAGGAGATGGCCCCAGCTCAAAAACAGAAGCTTTCTCAAGAAGGGCTGGGTTGGTGCCTTTCGAGTAGTGATGATGAGGGTGATATTAAAGATGAGAAGGGGAAAGGAGATGCAGCAAGCAGAGAACGCTGTGCTGCTCTTAAGGAGCAGGGAAGGACTCACAAGCCTGTCCTGAGCCAGGAGTCTTCAGAGCCATCTGACCAAGTGCAAGATACTTGGGACCTGTTGAATGGAGGGAACCCTTTCAGATTCTTCCTCACTAAAGTCAAAGGAATTAAGTCCAAATACAATTTGGGAGCCCTCCACATTAAAGGTGAGAAATACCAAGACAGGAGTGTGAGGTAATAAATGGATAAAGTGCTGCATGCTCAATTTTTTTTCAAGGAGCTTATGTTAGATGTTATTTGTAACTGTAACTGGAAAAGTAGTGCATGCCTGTACTGTTTGTGATGCCTGTCAGATGAATATTATGTTTACATTTTGTTTTTCTTCCAATGAACTTTGGAATACATGGCTCTCCTCTTCCCCACATTATTATCACTGCTGTGTGGTAAGTCAGCTTGAAAGAGTGACTGATCCAAGATCACTCAGTGAATTTTATAGCTTCGTGGGTCTGGACCTGAATTTCTTTGCCCTGTGCTCTTAACCCCTAGATCATACTGATTCTGTGTTCAAAATTATGTATTTTCATTAAGTGAAATAAAAGGAATTGAACATTCATGTCTAAATTAGCCTACCACCCTCTTGTATGTTCAGTAAAAGCTGGGTTGACACAGAACTGGGCCTTGACAATAGTGATACCGCCTTATTAAAACTGTGTGTGTCTGTAAGGATGTTTGTTTACTTTTAGGCCCTTTTGTTTACTTTTATGTGAGCTGTTTGTTTGACCCACATGGGTTTTTTTTTTAGTGATTTGGCTGTATTTACTGGGGTTTTTTTTAAAGGGAGGTTGTTTTTAATTCTCAATTTTTCAGTGTTACTTTATTTTAAAAGTTTTTATTCTATTTTTTTAAAATTCCAATTATTTTCAAGTTTTAAAGTCACGTTAGCCATCTTTTCTGGACCAAATCAGAAATAATGTTCTCATAACCACGCTAGAGGAGGACAAAGGTAATATAGGGTTCATGTGCATAACACTAAGATGCGATTTAGTGCTATAGTTGAATTTAGTATTGCCTGGCAGTTGTTCATGTGGGATAAAGCTTTATGATGCATGGCTCAGCATAAATACATTGATGTTGACTTTTGGATAATAAAAATAATTTATTAGATACCTATTTAATGTAAAAATATTTATATTTTTTCTAATTTTTTGTAACAGATATTTTGTCTCCCCTCTTTGGAACTCTTATATCATCTGCACAGGTAAATTTGCATGGTCTTTTTCTTTTAAAATACAGAACAGTCTTATATCTTCAGCCACTACTTGTTGCTGAAGATGTAGTAACTGTGAGAACAATCTTGTGAAAACGGACTGTGAGAACAGTCTTGTGGTGAGGCACAATATTTTGGTTAGCTCTCTTGATACATTATGAAAAATTCCAAAAGGCATGGTATACCACTATTTCAGATGAGACAAAATGTCACAAAATAGAAATGAGTTTACAAAATAACTTCTGTAAAACTCAGATGCTTGCTCATTTCATTGACATTTCAAGTGGTACTTAAAAGAATTATACCAACAAAATGCCTGCATTTCTTCTCAAGACATGCTTTAATAATTTTTAAGAATGAGTAGCACGTGCTTATTATTTAACTGGAGAATGTGTGATTCTGGGAGGATTTGGTTTGTTCTGTGTAACTTTTGTACTGGTACACATAGTCCATTTTTTCAAACTTAGCTTCTCTTCCTAGGGCAGATAACTAAACCGGAAATGTCTTTAGACTTCTAAATAAGGCATCCATTGACTATAATGGGACACAATGCTTTGTGCAACCTCACATTCATACATGAGAAGGTCATGCCCACAGGTGGAGCACTGTACTTTCAGCTGATTACTAGAACAGGACCTGGCATGATTTCATTTCCAGTTACACTAAGAGTGATCATTTGACTTGCGGCGGGGGAATGGTTCCTCCTTTTTCAGCCGTTATTCCCTCCTGGCTTTGATGCTCCTACTACCAGGATGTCACAGGTGGGAGTGAACAGGCTACATGTGCTGGCACACAGCTTATTCACAATAAGCTGAAATTACCTGCGATCCTGATTTCCCATAGCTTATAATCACGGTCATGGTTGCTGTGTTGAATTGAATTTGTATTCACAGAAGATAAGGACACTCTGTCATGAGAGATAAAATGTGCATCATTGCTATAATCAGGAAATAAATTCTAAAATGTTGGAAAATAGGATTCTAATGGAAGGGGGTGCTGGCAAGCGACACTGATCAGAAAGTGTTACACTGCAAATACTGCTTTGGTGAAAAAGCAGTCCTTCTCCAGATACATACACTTCTAATCATGGTTTTTTCCCTTCTCTCTGTGGCCAAGTTTAATTATTGTATAGACGTGGAATGGCTTGTCAAACAGTATCCAAAGGAATTCAGGTACATTTCTTTGAGAATTTTTGGCTTTATTCTTGATGTTTATTTTAATGGAGATAAAAGTTGAATAGACTTCTACTTCATATTTCTGGTTTACATTTCCTAGTCTACGTTTGTAGTTAGTATAAATATATTGCAGGTTGAGCCTCCCTTATCCAAAATACTTGGGGCCAGAACTGTTTTGTATTTTGTATTTTTTCAGAACCTGGAATACAGTACCTTTTTGAAATAGCCTCATGTCTTGTTTGTTCACTACTAGTGTTGTGTATGAGATGTGAGACTGAGGATTTGTGAAATGGTGGGAATCAAAGCCTCTCACCATTTCACAGATCTTCAGTCTCTCTTTTTGCTGCCAGCTACCTGCTCCCATTTTCAAGATGGCAGCTGCAGTTCCCCTGCTTGTTCGTCTCTCAGATCCTCAGTCTCTCTCTTTTTGCCACCAGCCACCTGCTTCCGCCTTTGAGACAGTTACTGCAGCACTCCTCAGATCAGAGAGGTGAACAGGCAGGAGTGCCACAGCATCCACCTCAAAGGCGGTAGTGATCAACTGGCAGCAAAAAGAGAAAGACTGAAGATCTGAGAGATGAACAGTGCCACAGTTGCTGCATCAAAGGCAGAAGCAGACAGGTGGTGGCAAAAAGTTTCAGTTTTAGGAGATTTTTGGATTTCCAGATAAGTGAGGTTCAACTTGTAATTTAATTGCTTTATTAAATAGGGAAAGGGGATACTGAAGATGCAGTGACACTGTGATTGTCTATCATCAGCACTACCTACGTGATACAAGTTAGGTGAATTGCTGCTCATTGAAGCTTCCATGAAAGGCAATTCAAATCTTTTTGGCCACAAAAAGGGCAGTCCAGGGAGTCTGGTGTGGTCAAGTTATTCAATAGCAGTCTTGGATGGCGGCATGTGGCTTTAAGGCCCCACTTTGCCTACTCTCCTGTTTTATAAGGGGCTAACCCGTTCATCAGACTTGATTTTTTTTTTCTTTTCTCTGACAGCAGTGTGCAACAGCATCCATTCTGTTCTTCTGAGTAACTGGATAACAGTACATAAAAGGACTGGCTTTGACAGTTACATGCTGAGAAGTAAAATAGAAAAGAAACCTGTTTCATTAGTTAAAAGATAAGATTAAAATGACAGATCACATATCTTGTATCTCTTACAGCCAATGCTTGTTGTTGTTTGTTAATTGTGATCAAGTTGCTTTTCATTTATGAACGAGAGAGTCGTGCTGTCATCAACAGCCCTGCTCAGGTCTTGCAGAATCAGAACTGTGGTTCCTTGATTGAGCCTATCCATCTTTATGCAACCTTCTTCTTTTCCTACTGCCTTCTACCTTAGCAAACATTAGAGTCTTTTTTTAATGAATCATGTCTTCTCATGATACGTCCAAAGTACGACCATCTCACTTTTGTCATCTTGGCTTCTAGGGAGAGTTCAGGCATGATTTGCTCTGTGACCCGTTGATTAGTCGTTTTAATAGTCCACAGTATCCGTGGAACTGTTCTCCAGCACCACATTTCAAATAAGTTGATTTTCTTTCTGTCAGCTTTTTTCACTGTCCAGCTTTCACAACCATACATAGAAACTGGAAATACGACAGCATGGAACTATCCTAACTTCAGTATTCAATGATACATCTTTATTCTTCAGGATCTTATCTAGTTCTTTCATATCTGCCCTCCCAAGTCCTAGTCTTCTTTTTCTAGATATACATGTATTTATTGATTTTAACATAAAATAACATTTTTAACATAAAAAAAGTTAATGCTTATGTGTTTAACAAAAACTTAATCTAAGATTAAAACACATTGCTAAAATAAACTAAAAAACGCTAAACAATAACTCAATAAACCACTATTTTACTGACTAATCACTAACTTACTAGAACATAAAAGAGCTCTGACCCACCTCAACAAACTGTAATGAGAGAGAGGAAATAAGAAAAGACAGCAAACTATTATTCTACCATTGCAGATCCACCCAAACAAACTTCTGGTGATGATATACATGAACTATTGCATCATTTGATTTCTTATTGTTCAAAAAACCTATAAACAGTTTCTAGTCTTTCAAAAATTCTCAGCTGGCTTATCTTTTCAAACCCATGTTAGTTAGGCCATTTGGTATAGTTCAGCAGCTTTAACAATCTGTTGCTGGTGCTTTAGTCCATTTCTAAGTTTGAGTAGACAATATTCTTGCAGCTGTTATATAATAAAGAAGCAGTCCATATTTACTATCCAAATTGTTTATCCAATGGTTTGAAACATTTTCAGACATTTTCAGCAACTTGTTTGAGCTTTGTTTCCATCTTCTTTATTTGTACTTGTCAAATACTATATTGCCCTGTTGTCATATATTTCTCTGTATTGATTATTATAGTAGTTCTCTTTGTCCCTATTCCACAAGTTGCCAAACAGTTTCCGTCACCTTTTGCTTTTTGTCTGTCCTTAGCTGCTTGAAGAGTTTCATCTGTCATCCATTGAGGCATCTCTCTCTCTCTCTCTTTTTTTTTTTTTGGCTGCAGTTAATGTCTTTTTACATTCCTCCCAAACAATGTCCCTGGCTTCAGTGCAAATCTGTTTTTCACATTATCTTCAAATTCTACAGAGAAGTTCTTCAGTTTTTGTTTTGGTACAATTATTAGTTTAGTGTTCTTCTTTAACTTTACAGTAATATTTAATATTAGCAGTTCATGATCTGTGCCATGATCTGCTCATGGTCCTGTTTTTGCAAAGAGAGTAGAGCTTCTCCATTTTCTGCTTCTGATTATGTAGTCTATTTGATTTCTATATTGGCTATAAAGTGATGTCCACATATACAGTTGGCTTTTTGTTTGCTTGAAGAATGTGTTTGTGATGAACAAACTGTTGACCTGGTAGTAATCAGTTCATCAGTCTCTTGATTCATTTCTTGATCCTAGGCCAAATTTTCCTACAATCTTTGATTCTGCTGTGTTTCTTACTTTTGTGTTCCAGTCACCCATGATTAATAAGAAGTCCCATTTTGATGTATGATAATTTCTTTCTTGACTCCTGTACAGAATTTTTCAGTTTCTTCTTCTTCTGCTTCTGTACTTGGAGCATAAACTTGGATTATGATTATGTTGATGGGTTTTCCCTGAAATGTTATTGGCACGATTTGGTCAGACTTTGTATTTTATTCTTTGACTCACTATAAACGCCACACCATTTCTCTTAGAAGATTTTCATTTCCTGAGTAAAACACTGTAATTATCTGACTCAGAATATCCCATTCCTGTCCGCTTTAGCTTGTGCACCCCAAGTACTGCAATGTTTATACACTCCGCTTCTTGTTTTACTATGTCTGGCTTCCCTGATACGTTCTTCTCACATTCCATCTTCCTATGATACATACTTCAGACTTTCCTTTTTCCTTTGAGCATGTGAACGGCTAAACATACTTTCAGCTTGAATTCAGATGTATCATCAGCCACAGCACTACTCATCTTCTGCGCTACCCTATTAGCTCATTGAGTGCCTTCCATCCTGGGAGTCTCATCTTCTGGCATTATCTCTTGTTTCAGTTTGGATTGTCTCATCACATGGTTTTCGTGATTTAAAAAAAATTCAAAAGATGTTTACCATGCCTCTTTCTGTGCAGTGTTAGCTAGTGTTAGTTATTGTGCCACTGTGGTCTCTGAGAGATCCTCTGCCAGTGTCATCTCCCACTAACGCTGCTGCCAAGTGGCTGTTTGGAACATTTTATCTCAGCAAAAGCCTGTTTAACATGAAATTCCTGCCAGAAGCACTGATACCATCAGTATAGCCTTTTGCTTCACAGGAGCATGGAGTTCCACCACCACAGAAAGGTAGTGCCATGATGAGACTGCCAATACTACTGTTTGCTAAATTCCTGAATGGTTCTTAAATATGAAATCCAGGGCGCAATGTTCTGCAGATATAGGTTTCCTAAGCATAATTAGAAGTTAGTACATTACCTGGGATAAATAGTGTGACAGAATTCACTGCCTGTACTTTCCTTCTGTCAACATAGTTTTGGATATTAGCCTTTCAGACCTATAAGGCTGTTTGGGTTTTTAAGGAGATTTTTCAAGTGTACTCTTAAAGATGAAGTTGAACAAGTAATGTGGGACCACTATACAGGATGGAGAACATGTTGTCAACATAATTAAGAAGTCTCTACTGAAGGAATTATGGAGAGTAGTTCACCTGGGAGCTTGTACAAACCTAGTTATCTGTGAATTTGCCTAACGAAGTTCCTCTATTCTAAGGGACAAACCTTTATTAATAATCCATGGAGAGAAACGAGAATCCAAGGCTGCACTGCATGAACAAGCACACCCATATAAGAATGTCCGTTTGTGCCAGGTAATTTTTTTTCTTCTCTAAATTGACAAAATAGGGTGTTCTCTACTGCAGTTTACCGACAGTATTATGTAGAGAATGTAGTATTTACAATAAGGCTATTTTTAATCAGAAAGTATTTTTATTTGACCTGATTTATTTTGAGAAGATATTTGGAAATTCATCTGAAATCCCATTGCAAATTTCAAAGTAGCCCATGATCTGCACAAAAAGCTGTTCACATGCTTGTGTAAGGAATCCATGTGCCAGTCTAAATTGCGGTTGTGTCCATCAGTGTACATGTACAGGGAGATGCTGACATGTGCATTCTGTTACTGTATATGTATTACAGGCCCCTATTCGGCAGAGAGCATAAACAAACAGAAACTCTGTTCTTCTCTTATTTCTTGTGCTTTTCCTGTGGGATCCTTCTTGTCCCATATCCTCTTTTCCTGAAGCTTCTTTCCTGTCATAATTGGTTTGAAAATCAAGCTCCAGTTTTCCTGACTGTGACACTAGTGGACTCTGCCCCGCAGCAAAGTCCAGCCAGCCACTTATATTCTAAATGAATTTTCCCGAAATGTTTCAGTGTGTCCTTTCTCTGCTTCTGGAACCTGTGAAACATTAAAAAGAGAGAAAGGAGGTATGGGGGGGAACAGGAAGAGAGAGGCATGCTGCGCAAGTGAAAAAAGAAAGAGGACCCATTCACCATGTTTCCTAAACATGTATTGAGATGGTTTTATCATTTTTTAAAAATGGACCGGTGAGAACAAAAGTGTGCGGCAGCATTTCTGCTTGCACTAATGTAAAGATCTACTCAGAGTTGTGGTAGCTTCTGTACAGTTCTGAGGCTTCTGTTTGGAATATGGATGGACTGAATTTTGCTTCCTTTTTAAATAGGTGTCAAAAATGAAGAAGAAAGCTCTATTCTCACTAGTTGTTTATGCTCTGTTGTCAGTGAGTTTCCACTTCCATTCTTTCTCTGCAGTGGCTTACACAGCATTTTTGTCTCATCTAATTAAGCTGAGTAAAATCTAGCGAGAGAAACTGGTAGTGGAGAGCTACTTGCAACATTTCCATAGTAATTTTTAGAATTTGAAGACAACATCCAGTTTTGGGTAAAAAATGGTGTCATGCAATTTGTGTCGAGGCCACCAGAGAGCAGTAAGTGAAAGCAAATCAGAAAGTTGTTTTTTCTAAAATAAACTTGTAGTTTAATAGTGCTAGAAAACTTTATTTAAAAAGAAACCATTATTTTTATTGTAGGCAAAACTGGATATTGCCTATGGAACCCACCACACGTAAGTAATTTATGATATCTAAGGGAAAGCCAGTTATGAAAATACATTTTTTATATTGCTGCAAGTGCTGAAGGTAATTCAAAATGTGGTCTGACACATACAGATGCTAACTGTTTATCTTTATAAACTAGGATCCAGGGATGCAAAAGTAGTGTACATGTGCAATATGGTTAATATCCCCCTTTTTTCTGTAGACAGCTTCCCATGCCTCATGGGGTGTTTTACTAGAGGGCTGCCAACTTTTGAGGGAGGACGTCTACTGAAGGGAGAAGTTGAAAAGCTACAGTGTGCTCGGAGCATACAATGTGCAGCTGTTTAGATCTTGGTGAAATATTCTACCAACCATTGAAATGCAATAGATAATGGCTGGTTCCAATTATTTTAATTTAGTTTTGTCATTATTGATGGAATACATATCAAATGTCTACAGAGCAGGGCAGGTTCTATAATTACAAAAGAAGTGGAAATGAATAATTGAATACAGTCACATCTCTGTGTGCTTGCTACCCCTTAAGATGGCTTGCAGACAAGTCCACGAAAGTTAGCTAACTAAGTTGGCGAACTTTATATTATGTCCCTAATCTTGTGTTGTGAACAACACTCACACCAAGAAACCTGACAGGTTAAACTTTATCTGGTAGAGAGGGAGAATATAGGGGCAAATCTACCTTTTTAATTTCTGTACATCCAGCTACATAGAAGAGTAATGTAACAAAGAAAAAATATCCCATTAGCATTATTACTAACTCCCATTTTTTTCTAACCTAACCTATCTAGTCATTTACATCTGTTTCCTAGTTTGTGTCATGTCGACATCCTTAGCTTAGACAAACTCCTTTTCTGAAAAATGCCGCCAAACAACTGGACAAAGAAGCTTTCATAAATTGAAATACGAAAGCTTCCCCCTGTGAATGTCATTTGTATATGGGTGCCTATCAGAATATTTAAAAGCTTCCTTTAAATTCTGTCACTGATATATTTTTTCCTGTGGGGATCTGTACTAGATATATTCTTCCAAGTTAACTCAAATTTTGTTAAACCAATTCTGGTACTGCACTATACCAGTTCAGTGCTGTTGTGGACATAATCTGGATCTCACTTCCATGGATGTGATGCTGAAGACTACACTGTATGTTATGCCTGCCATGGGAATGCTGCCAAATGTCACTCTTGCAAATACTCCCTCTTTTCCTGCTACAGTATCCACAAGAACTTGGCATATAAAGCAGTACCATGTGGTCATAGTTTCCCTGCATAGGTACCACATCATTGGCTTACATTTGGTATCTCAATATGTCACTATTAAGTTCTTTGCTGTTTTAACTTGGTAATTTCCCCCACAATTTTCGTTTTGCTCAGAAATAGCACTTAAGTAGTATTTCAGATGTTGGTTATTTTCTGTATACTACAGAACACAATAATAAAAGGAAATATGGAAAAATACAATCAGACATCACCTTCTGTCTATAAAACAGAAGATATAATAATACCCATTGCCATCTGGACAGGTGGGCAAGACTCCTTTGCAGATTCAAGAGATGTAGCAATGTTGTCCTCATGGATTAGAAATCTTACTTATGAAGAGCATAGTCCTGAATGGCAACACCTAGATTTTATTTGGGGGCTTGATGCACTTGCATGCATGTACATGGATATCACTGAGACTATGAAAGCATATGCATAGTTCCCATAAATGTATGTTGAGAAGTCTCAATCAATAAGTACATGTGCTCAGAGATGAAAAATCTATGATACTGCACAATACTACTTTAAAACTTAAGTAAAACAGAGCTGATTCACTGAACAGATAAAAAAAACCAACACAGTAGATACTCAGTTCCTTAAGTATAGCTTTCATTTTTGAACTTCATGTGTTTATAATGTTACTTATGTTGTGTGCGTGTATGTGTGTGCACTTAGAATGAGTCAGCATTGTGAGCTAGGCAGATTATTTCTCTGGTACATTGTCATTCTTAAATACCATTTTCTAAGTCAACTTGGCTTTTCAGGGAAGAAAGCCAGCATGATATCACATGCTTTCTATTTAGCATTGTACTGCAATTTACTTAATAAAGATTTAAGAGTGAAATGACATAGGAAATATGAAACGTATGCAAACAGAAAATGACACCTGTTGGACCTAATTTACAAATCTGAACATTATTTTTTAATGGATGGTCATATTATTTATTAATTAAAAGGCTGTTTTCTTACATTAAAAGTATACCACTTAAAATTAACAGTTCATTTAATCCTGAGGACAACAATTAGTAGATTTCAGATTAAAATGAAAAAGTATACAAGTTTTTAAAAAACTAATAAATCTATGTTTGTCAATCAGCTATCTTAAGATTTTTTGTGTGTGTTTGTTTTTTACAAAAGGGAGTCAATATATATCCTCTGCTCTCAAGATTTATAATGCAAATATTGTATCTAAATTGTTGTTTGCTGTTGCCATTTGGACTGAGGGGGCTAACTCTGAGCCTGGTAATTTCCAGGCCAAATTTTTTAAGAGCTTTACTTCAAACTCCTAGAAACCAGGGAATGCCCCCTTTCAGCCAAGGGATGGATGGGAGCTATGAAGCTTGGCTCAGAGTTACTGTCTTCAGTTGTGGCAAAGGCTACTAAATTACCTTGTGCACAATGTGTATACACTAGTTGCTGGTGTAAGTATATAGCGCATAAAGCGGCCACAATTGGCCTCTCATCATCCTTTCTTCTTAACCTGGGCTATGATATGGGGTTAAAATCAGTTAAACAAAGACCTTGGGAGATAGTCTTTTGTGATCTTCAGGCTTGCTCCCTCACATCATGCTCACCAAGTACACTAAATATTCATGATGTAGGGTTTTTCCTTCTGACAAATTATCTAAAGAACTTGACTATTCCAAATTCCCATATGTGTTTTACTAAGGGCAAATATAATGCTTTCCCTTCTGAATTGCTTTACGGCAGGTATGTTGGGTTGCCCTTCCCTTTGAGGCTTTGTCCCTACCGTTCACAAGAGATTGAAACTATGTTGCACATTTTTTTTGTTCTGTGGTGTTTTTTTTTATAACCCAGCTCTCCAATAGTTGATTTATCCATGACTAAGAAATTTACCAGGTTGATCGGATAAATTCTGGAGTTCTATTAGAGGATAGATGCTACAGTGTAACCTTGCTGGTTGCCAAGTTTCTGTCAATGATAATTAAGATAAGAGAGAAGGCAGTTTTTTCATAGGATCAGAGTATTTGGAATGTTCACAATTAATGTGACTATTTTTTTGTGTTTATGCTGCTAAATTTCTTGCTGTTTTTTACTTAGTATTGTAGAATTTTGTTCTGATTGTTCTATTGGGTCTATGGACTGCAATAAACTAAACTAAACTTTTAAAAAAAACCTAATAATGACTTTTAAAAAATAGGGCCCCTGAAAGACCCATGCTATGCTTTCCCCACCTCTGTTCAAGATATCTAGATTCTAGATGTTAGCCATCCCCCAAGGCTGTATTGAGCTATTAGGACACCGCTTGCTTTAAGACATCAACAATTCAAGTTAGGGAAAGGTTGGATTTAGGAGTTTGTTGCCAAGTTTTGGCATCAAATCACACACAGTTTGCCCCCCCCATGTTTTTTTCTCAATTTTTTTTTCACGAAGAGGCACAAAAATAACTTAAGAACTACATGCAGGCTGCGTTTTACCCATCTGTCTGCTACAGACATTGTCACTAAATTTGGGGACCACTGCACTAAGTGTCATGTGTCCATTTCCCATCTTTGACAACCTACTCAGAAAGGTAACATAGCTGATGAAAAGTCCAGGAAATTTTCCAAGGTTGCACTTGACCTGATTGTCTTAACTGGGCCATGAAAGCAGTTTCCATTTTTAACTTGAGCCAGAAATCAGACTTTAATAGATCTAGGGCAGTGCTTTCCAAACGGTGTGTCGCGACACATTAGTATGTCACCTGAAGTGTGTAAGTGTGTCGCCTTTCCGGGCTGAGAGAGGCCACCCCCCACCCAAGCTTTTCTTGCTGCCACCACTGCAGCAGCAAGCCAGGATCAGGGCAGGGGGGAGGGCTGCCTTTCTCACTGCTTCTGCCCTCAGTGGAGTCTTTTCTTGGTGAGGGTAACAGCAGCAAGCTAGGATCGGGTGGGGGGCGGCCTTTCCTGCTGTTTAACCTTTGGTTTGCTAGTAAAACTGAATTACTGTCTCACAAAATGATGCACATCCAAAAAGTGTGTTGCCAACATGAAAGTTTGGAAAGCTCTGATCTAGGGTGTAGTGGTTAAGTGTTCCCACTTGAGTGTGTTACCCTGATTTCAGGGGTCCCATGGGGGACACCTCAATGTGCTCCAAATAATGGGGAATGGGAATTAACCAGAGCACAAGCTGTAGCACTACAAGAGGCAGGGTAACCTAGCGAGATCTTTCTACCCAATGTCTACGGGGTCAGGCCAAACCAAAAACTAAGCAGAATTGTCTAATAAGTGATTTTATTGGGGGGAATTCACTCATGCATGCACACAAGATGCACACAATCACACATTCACACAAGAGCTAGCTGAAAGAGAAAGGGAGGAAAAATTATAGAGAGGCTGAGAGATTTGGGGGGATTTATAATTACCAGTCCAGAAGACTAGTGAAGAGCAGGAATGTATTTTGGCTTAGGTAGGACCTAAGGACAGTTCTCATTCAGGAGCCAGACGGACAGAGTGACAGGTAGACCTTCAAGAGACTGCCCTGGGCATCCTCAAATCAGGAGTATTTGGACCCTGAAAATGGCTTGTGGCTGTGAAGGTTCCAGATGCAAGACAAAGGGAACCTGTTGCAGACAGTGAGTCTTTCACCTGTTGATGGGTTTATTGCTTTGATTGACAAAGACATGATGGATGTTGTACTAGCTGTCTGTTGTGCGTGCTGCGAGGACAGAGGAAAGAATCCAGGTGTACAAGGGATGGATATCTGTCAGTCAGTGTCCTGGTGGGCTCCTCACAGTTGGATTCCCTGGAAAACTCCAGCTTCTATTAAAGCCTGTTATCCACAGGAATGATGTGTATTTGCCTGACAAGTGACTCAGTCTTACCTGGAAGAATTTTGGAGTTGACCTGTGCTTCTCACATTTACAGTCAAATTCTTTCCCTCGCTCAGTTTGACCTCTCTGTCACCTCTCAGGCTTGAATTTGAGATCAGAGCCAATAATATGTGTTGCCAATTAGGTATGGTGTCCATCTAAACCATACTGACATTGGGGATGCCCAAAGCGGGACCTTACAAGTGGAAAAAAATATTTTAGCATTCATTTATTTTTAATTGGTTTGATAGACTCGCAAACCATAACTGTAATGCAGTACTCTAAAGACACCAAATCCTGTCTCATCTTAGAAGCTAAGCAGGCTTAGCCCTGGTTAGTACTTGGATGGGAGACTGCCAACAAATACAAATGTTATAGGCTATATTTCAGAGGAAGGAACTGACCAAGCCAGCTATGAGTATTCCTTGCCTAAGAAAACCCTATGAAATTCATGGGGTAGCCACAAGTTGACAGGTAACTTGGAAGGCACAGATATGCACACACAAAAAAATAGAAAAATATAGATGTGAAATCCTCAAAAATATGCTGAAGGTACAGTTAGGGCTTTTGGCTTTTGATGTATTTGATTCTGCCGTCATGTGATATTTACCGTACATGTCTTTTGTATAGGAAAATGATGTTATTGCATTATGAGGAAGGCCTTCGAGTAGTGATACATACCTCAAATCTTATTGACGAAGATTGGTACCAGAAAACACAAGGGTAAGAAAAAAAGATGTTAAGACTCTTGGTTTTCATGATACTTGCCATCTGTCGGGAGTGCTTTGAGGGTGTTCCTGCATGACGGGGGGTTGGACTGGATGGCCCGTGTGGTCTCTTCCAACTCTACATTCCTATGATTCTATGATTCTATGCTGAAATAAGGCAAGAATTAGCTAGCCACACAGTGCCTGATTGCCACTTGAATTTCCATATTTTGGAAACAGCCTCCCTACCTTTAGCTAAATCCATCACTACATTTGTGGTAGTGCCAGGAATTCCCCATCCCACTCTCCACAGCAGAAATCTGTTCATGCCGTTCTTTGGAAAAAAAAATTCAGGGTGCACAGGGGGACTGCAGGATAGAGAAGATATTACCCTTTCCAGCTGAAGCACCCTGTTGGATATTGGCCCTTCATTTTTATATATGTATACACATGAAGCATCCTTCAAAGGTTGTATATACCATCCACTCTTTGGAAAAATATTTAATATTGTGCCTTGTCACTGCAGACCATTGGTTAGTGCAGTCTTAGTGGTCTGTGGCTTGCCTTATTTCCCTGAGGATCCCTTCTTGTTGGTTTGCCTATGCCTTATATTGTGAAGCAATCCTCTGGGTCAGGCTCTCTCAAACAATGGTACAGCAAATAAGTCCCATTACTTCTCTACTGTGGTATCTGAAATGATCATTGATATAATTACAGAGAATGAAGTGTTTCAGGTGAATAACTCCTAGCTTCATTGTTACTGTATCAGTCTTCTGATCCTTTGTGATCAGTCCAAAACTGTGGAAGTTATATAGGTGGCTAGATCATTCTCGGGCTGACAGGAGGATCAATCTACAACGCCTGGGTTTGATCCTCGTGCCAGCTGACGCAGGAGTTGTTCTCGAGCTTGATGTTAGAATCTGTTAAACTGACTCCCTGACCCTCTCCCTTCAGTTTTTGTTTTCTCCTGTGTGACACTAGGACGCATTGGACTCCCTCTCCGTTCTTAGTGGGGTGAAATAGCTTAGAATAGCTGGGGGGAAAAAGAGAGAGAGAGAAGAAATGGCTACTGGGAAAAATATGACTGGGAAAGTGACCCAGGCAGAAGAGGTGATCCGTAGCACCACGGAGCTGGGCTCAGTCACCGCGAAGCAGCCTACCGTCCAGAAGACCACCGCAAGGCAGGCTTTGGATGAAGTTCTGGGAGCTCCTGCTACGAAAGAAAGAACGCAGCGTCTCTCTGAGGAAGAGCACGCAGTGGAGCTCAGAAAAATTTTTCGGTCCTCCAGTGAGAGCGAGGCTGATGAGACTAAAATGGCTGCCAACAAAAAGCCCTCGGAGGGGAAAAAGTTGTTGGAGAAGAGGGCGGATACGAAGAGTAGTAAGAAGGATAAACAGAGCGTAAAAAAGCTCACAAAACAGAGCGCAGGTATGCAGCCTCTTACCAGTGAGAGTTCCGGGCGCCATCTTGGAAATAAGAATTCCAAGATAGCGCCTGGGAAGAAAAACAGCCCCTCTGACTCAGCGGCCGCCATTTTGAGTGTGGCGACACACGCGACCAATAGCAACGGCCAGAAAGTGACTGCACCTGCGGAGGTGCGCAGAGCTACCACACTTCTCATGGCGGATAACAGCTGTTGCAACCAGACAGCTTCACCAGTGGGTAGCTAGCCATGGGGGGCAGACATGGGGCAGTTTCTAGCCGGATGGCTAGCTAACGCACCACAGCGAAGGCCAGACCCACAATGGAAGCTCACTCAGGCATACTGGGGCGGCCAAGGCCAGAGGCAATATATGTGTGATAGTCTCCGTGGGGAGATGCAACAGATGATTAAAGACGTTGTCTCTGCACAATTCAAGGCAGTTTTAATGGAACAACAGGGTCTAATGAATTCGGAAACATCTGATTTAAGTAATCAAATGGAGACACAATCAATTAATAAGAACCAAGTAATAAATAATCAAATGCATTTACATCAAACTGCCCCAGAGGGTGATGAAGACACAAGGGAGCAGCAGACCAAAAAGAGAAAACTGGATTTCACTGACAATCCTAGGGCTAGTGCAATGTCAGGTGTGTCAAGCAGAGATAAGCAAAGTTACTCTAAGGAGAAGTCTATGTTAAAAAGGGCATCCCCTGCCCAGTCGAGAGGGGTCACTAAGGTTATGTCTGAATTGGAAAACTTTAGTGATAATGACTTAAATCAGGAGGAGATGATAGAGGTAGAGGAAGTCGAGGAATACTCTGATATTGAGGAGGAGGATAAATCAGAGACAGGATTTTGAAGCAGATTTCTTTAAAGGTACACTGAAAAGGGTGCTTCAAACACTAGGTCTGGACGGTCATAAGGATGACCAAAGAAAAGGAAGTAAAGAATGTAAATTAGCATCGGTGATTAAGAAAAGAGAATCTAGAAGTATGGAGTTTCCTCTGCCAGAACTTTTTAAGGATGTCATCTTGGCAGAGTGGAATAATCAGGGTAGTGCTAGGAAGAGTTTATCATACAATCATAAACTGTACTGTTTCCTGAAGGAAGATATAGAATTCTTAAAGGTACCCCCTGTGGATGCTCCAGTTGTAGGATTAGTGTCGGGAGCTATTGTCCCTAGGGAAAATGACACACAATTAAAAGAAATGGATGAGTGCAGGGCGGAATCATCTTTGTGCAAAACTCATGAGGCAGCCTCTGCGACAATTAAGGCATCAACTGCTGCATCAGTGTTTGCAAGGACAGCGGTCTTGTGGTCACAGGGCGTCTTAGAAGCCCAAGATTTCAGTATGCAAGAACTATTAAAGGCAGTGGAGAGGATTCAGTGGGTCCTTAAGTATGCCGCAGACGCTGGATTGGATGCTACCATATTTACGGCAAGAAACATAAATATGTTAACAGTGGCAAGACGTTCCCTGTGGTTGCACCACTGGGAAGCTGACCAGAAATCGCACAGTAATTTAGCTTATGTCCCATTTCAGGGTGATCTACTTTTCGGTACCAAAGCCTTAGAGAAGGTCTTGGTCGAGACTAAGGAAAAGAAGCTGGTCATGCCCACTCTTCAAAAGAGGAAAGTGGACAGGAGAGGCTTCAGAAATTCAAACTATTCCTTTTGAGGGGGTAGGACTTATGGATATACAGCAAGAAACTCAGAGTATAGGTCAGGTAGGTTCCAGTGGGGCAGACCAAGGCCTCAATATGCAAGGCAGTACCAAAACGGTAAGCAGGGACAGGGAAAGCTTGGAAATGTTTCCAAGCGAGGAAAGCCACAATATTGACTACCAGAATCAGAAAGTGGGGGGAAGACTTCTGTCTTTCGGGTACAAGTGGTCTCAAATAACATCGGGCCAGTGGGTGTTAAAGGTGGTGACCCGCGGTTACAAAATTTTCTTCCACACTACACCCAAAGACAGATTTCTTCCTTCCCCAGTCCCGAAAGAGCAGGACAGACACCAGGTAGTCCACCAGGAAATTGTACATCTGTTAAATATAGGAGCCATAGAGAAAGTTCCGGAGCAACAAAGGGGCGTAGGGGTGTACTCAGTGTTTTTTGTGGTGCCCAAGCCAAATGGCAAATACAGACCGGTGTTGAACCTCAGGTATCTAAACAAGTTTGTGGAATACAAAAAGTTCAAAATGGAAACATTGCAGGTTATCAGGGACAATTTGGAGATAGAGGAATATATGGCATCTATAGACCTGAAGGAGGCGTATCTCCATGTCCCTATGTGTTTGGAGGACAGGAGATACCTGAGGTTCAACTGCCAGACTGGTCATTATTAGTTCAAGGCTTTGCCATTTGGCCTGGCATCTGCACCCAGAGTTTTCACAAAGGTTCTAGTTCCACTTATAGCATTCCTAAGAGTGCGGGGAGTGCAGTTGTTCCCCTACTTGGACGACATCTTATTGAAGGCACGGACAGAAGCCAAGCTAAAACACGATTTGGAGTTAACAGTGCAAGTGCTCTCAGATTACAGATTTTTGATCAACATCGAAAAGAGCGTGTTGACACCTGCACTGAACTTGACTCATTTGGGGGCACGGATAGATACAAGGAAAGGCAGAATGTATCTTTCCTCGGAAAGATTGGAGAAAGTACAGCAAGCGGCTCGGATGCTATCACAAAGCAGATCACTGGATCTCATGCAGTTGGCGAAAATTCTGGGTACGTTAGTGTCAACAACTCAGATGGTTCAATGGGGCAGTTTCCATCTGAAGCCCTTGCAGAGGCTGTTAATGGGACATCAATCAACCATCGCAAGAAAGAGGCATTACAGAGTAGAGGTGCCTCGTCATATTCGAACGAGCATGGTCTGGTGGCTAAGAAGGCGGAATGTGGCATCGGGCATACTGTTTCAGAAACAGGAGGTGGTGCATATAACAACAGATGCGAGCCTTTCTGGTTGGGGAGCTCACTGCCAAGGTCATTCTGTGCAGGGGCTGTGGACGGCCGCAGACAAGCACCACAATATCAACTTTCTGGAGTTGAAGGCCATCCGTCTGGCTCTTCAGAAGTGTGTGCACCTTGTGAAGGACCGTCATGTGAAGGTGTTGACAGACAACATGACGGCCAAGGCTTATATAGGCAAGCAAGGAGGACTACATTCGGTCTCTCTGGTGACAGAGTCGACTTGTCTTCTCAACTGGGGCCGAGTTGCATATTCGTTCGATTACTGCGGTACATTTGAAGGGGGAACAAAACACCCAGGAAGACTATTTGAGCAGGAATTGTCTACATCCAGGCGAGTGGTCCCTCAATGTCGAGGTTTTCCAAATGATAAACAGCTTTTTTGGGCCTTTACAAGTAGACTTTTTGCTACTGCAGAGAATACCAAATTAAAAAGGTATTTCTCAATACTTGGCGACAAAGGTGCCGAAGCATGTGATGCATTGTCGGTACCATGGCCCCCAGGAACTCACTATGCGTTCCCACCGATTTGAATTGTACAAAGGGTATTGGCGAGGATACGCCTGGAGAAGGCCTCGGTGGTGTTAATAGTGCGGTTTTGGCCGAGGAGACCATGGTTCCCATTACTACTGCAATTAGCCCAGGGTTTGCCTTGGAGGTTGCCTTGCAGGCCAGATCTACTGAGGCAGGGACCAGTGAATCATCCAGACCCCAAGTGGTTAAATCTGGCAGCTTGGAGGTTGAGAGGCGAATTCTAACCCGACATGGATATACTGAAAATGTAGTCAAAACTATACTTGGTTCCCGTAGGGAGTCCACACAAAAAAATTATGAAAGAACTTGGAAAATTTTCACAAAATGGTGTGAGGAGAAAGAGATTCCTTTGGCAGGGGTAGGAGTGACACATCTGCTTCACTTCTTGCAAGATGGTCTGGAGAAGGGTCTCCGGCCTAACACTTTGAAAAGGCAGGTGGCTGCGTTATCAGCTATTTTAACGGAGGATGGTTCTTTGTGTGCAAGGCATCCTCACATAAAACATTTCTTGAGAGGTGCAACGCTGTCTTCCTTTCCAACGGTGCATAGGTTCCCATCTTGGGACCTGAACTTAGTGTTGAATGCACTGACAGCGCCACCATTTGAACCATTGAAAGAGGCATCGCCGCAACTACTATCTTTTAAGACAGCATTTCTCCTGGCTATTACATCAGCCAGAAGAGTTTCGGAATCAGCGGTGTTATCAGTGAATGAGAATTTGTGGAAATTTGACCATGACAAGCTGATGTTGGGTTTCGACCCTTCTTTTAAGCCCAAGTGCTTGTCATCATTCACACAACAGCAGCTGATTCATCTACCAATGTTTTGCCCCAAGCTGGTCCACCCGTTGGAAAAGAAATGGCACACATTGGACGTTAGGCAGGTAGTAAAGACCTATATTAAAAGAACGAGGGAATTTCGGAAGTCAGATGCGCTGCTGCTATCATTCCAGCCTAAGACACTTGGTCAGCGAGCGAGTAAGGCAGTAATCGCAGCATGGATAAAGACCTGTATTTTCATATGTTGTGACTACTCTAAGCAGCCAAGACCGGTTAATGTGTGGCCACATTCAACACGTTCGATGGCTACATCGGTAGCATATGATTCCACATATTCGCTGGAAGACGTTTGTAGTGCGGCAGGGTGGAAGGAGGCTTCCACCTTCATTAAGCACTATAAGCTAGATAAGTATAGGTCATCCCAGGCGGCGTTTGGCCGTAGGGTGTTGCAAGCTGTGCTGTAGAGAACATACCCACCCGTGGAACAGCTTGGGGAAATCCCAGGCATTGTGGATTGATCCTCCTGTCAGCCCGAGAATGAAGAGTTGTTACTTACGTGAACGATCATTCTAGGATGACAGGAGTAGCAGTCCACACCCACCACTAGTATGAAGATGGAAGTTATCAGGCAGTTGATGGGAAAGTACAGTACGCTAGAGAGGGAAACTGAAGGGACAGGGTCAGGGAGTCAGTTTAACGGATTCTAACATCAAGCTCGAGAACGACCCCTGCATCAGTTGGCACGAGGATCAAACCCAGACGTTGTGGATTGCTCCTCCTGTCATCCCAGAATGATCGTTCACGTAAGTAACAACTCTTCATTTCTGCATGACCTTCCAGAGAACTTACAGCAAAATTCTAAGAACAACACTCCTTCAGTAAAGGATAGCAGTAATTGTAAAAGTACTGCTTTTCCTTGTGTGTTGAAAGAGGTCAAGATCTGTATAATGTTTCATTTTAAAAGAAAATATGTTTACACGCTGCTTGTATGAGTGGTCTCCTCGATGGGGTTGGGGGAGGTCTTTGGACCATCTGAGATAAGAAACATTATTAGCTTGTTCTGTAATCTGTAATTAATTTAAGATTTCAGAAAGTCTTGCACGGTTTCATATTTTTGGATTTAAAAAAGTCTTTGTACTTTTATGCTCCAGTGCTACAAGGTCTTCTACATAATAGTTGCTTGGGTCAGGCTGCTCAGAATGCATGTGCATCATTGAATCCTGCCTTCACTTATAACGGGGAATAGCTCCAGAGATGTTTTATTCCATATGAAATATTCTTTTCTTTCTTTTTTATTCATAGCAGGCAGTATAAGAATAAAATTTGCCTCAATTTGCCTTTCTTTTTTTTTTCTTTTTTTGTCTCAAAGAAAATTATACTTGATGAGTTCTGTATAGAATAAAAGAACATATCTAGTAGGCTTTTAAGTGAGAGAAAAAATTTTGTCTGTTGACAGCACTGTAGTTTACACCGAAAACTTGTCTACATAGCTAGCACAGATCCTGTCTCTTCAGTCTGTCTAGAATATAATGGTGGTGGTGTTTGTGAAGGTAAAAGTAGCATGTCGCTGAATTATCTACCTATTGTTTTGCTTACTTCTGTTTACATTACTTACATCTGTCACTAGAAAAACTGAACAAAGAGAATGTCTACTTGTTTGGGGGTGTGCATATCACTACAGGTTAGAAACAATTTCCAGAAGATTAACTTTCAGTAAGTTTCCTTTTAATTAAAAGGCCAAAATTTGTCAGTTCCCTACAGCCTCAACTAACAGAACAAATATTGTATAATCTAATGAATCACGTTTTGATTCACTTTCACCAGCATTTACAGAAGTATCGGAATTTTCTATGGTGATGTAGATCTCCACTGCTTCTGCTACTACTACTAGAGTAATACAGTCATAGAAGGAAAGAAGGTGTAGAAGGAAGGAAGTTGGTACAGGAGAGTTGGGCTGAGGTTTCTTACGGAGAGGCAGTAGAAAATTGTATTGAATTCTCCTGTTTGTGTCTTCAATGCCAGCTGTCTTAAATCAAGTACAGTGGGGGTAATGTGAGAAAAAGATGAAGTCCCCATCCTGGACTTTATATGTGAGGATGTTGAAAGCAGACTTCCAGCTTGGATGGGTACATCATTGTGTGTAGAATGAAACACTTGGACTAGGACATATGAATATGGGATTGCTGTGACTATGACAGAACCCCCACTTTCTACATGCAGTAATGGAGGCTGTTTGGAAAATACTTATCAACACAGAAAACACTCCTGATTTCAGTGTGGTAAGAAGAGTGGATGCATCAAATATATGTTGCTGGGCAGAAGGGAAGAATGTTAGAAGTCTGTGATCGTTACAGAAGATGCAACTTTCTAACTTTTCTAAGCTCAAAGACATATTGGAAAATACAATCAAGGTTGCCTGTTAAAGCATTTTTTTTAATCTTCTAGGATATGGCTAAGTCCTCTGTATCCAAAGCTACCACCTGGAACTGCTGCATCTGATGGTGAATCTCATACAATGTTTAAGTCTGACCTGATAAGCTATTTGATGTCTTACAATTCTCCCACCCTCAGTGAATGGGTTGAAATAATTAAGCAACATGATCTTTCAGAGACGAGGTACCTGCTTTGAAATACTTCCTTAAAAACTTGTGTTAATTTTTTTTAAGTTAGGTTCTTTTATGCAAGTGTATCATTACATTACATATTGAAACAGATATATAGCACTAGAGATGCCAGGTTACCTGATCATGATTATAAATGTCTCACTTTTATTCATGTTCTCAAAACATGCAAGGAATAGAGATAAAATTAAGGTCCTTAAAGAGAGGAGATTGTTGAAAAGCTTTGTCTGTTCTGGTGTTGAACTATTTAATTTGGACTGTAGGCAGTAGTGTCTTCAAGAAGATTTTCTTTTACCTTGTAATGCTTTTTAAGAATACACTTTGGCAAAAACATCCTGATTTATTTTTCATAGAATCATAGAATCATTTTTTTCATACATACATATTTAGTCTCTGTTTGTGTCTTTTTTTGTAGAGTGTATCTTCTTGGTTCAACCCCAGGTCGATACCAAAACAATGAAAAGGAGAAATGGGGTCATCTTAGACTTAGAAAGGTACTGGATTTTTGCGCCTCTTATCTTTTCTTCCTGTCACAGTATCTTGAAGTTTAAAAGGAACCTCAGAAGGTATCCAGTGCAGTCTTTGAATATGGGAAATCTATTGTCAGAAGACTTTATGATAGCTGATTATCTGTCCTCTGCTTAAAATTAATAAAAGAGAGTAACCATCTTCTAACATGACCATAGCTCTGTATAGAAGCTTATATATGCAGGAAATTCTTACAGATATAGTATGTCCTTCATGACTGCAGGGGATGCATTCTGGGATTTACTGTGGATAGCGAAAAATGTGGAAAATACCACATGAGATGAACAGTTCTCTCAGGCTTATCAGGATTGCCAACATCATCATTGTTGCACTTTGATGCCATAACAAACACTGCAAGGACTCAAGTGGAAGGACTTTATTAGGGACTGTATTGGATAAGGACAAGGATTTTATGTGAAAGTATAAGAATTTTGCAGAAGGACATTATACCACGATCAGATCACAAAGAGTAACCAAGAGGCCTACTAAGAGACTGGATAGTGTTAGAGCACATTGATTGATTGATTGATCGCATTTATATCCTGCCTTTCTCCCAGGTGGGATCAAACACAAGACAACAAATACCATGAGTGAACAGGGCAACATTTGGTTCAGTTTTACAATCCCTGCCATTTTCCATGTAATACTGTATGTCCTATACTGCATTTCACCTTATTACATTTATTTCTATTTTATTACTATTAAATTTAAAGTACAGTGGACCCTCCACATTCTCAAGGATGTGGGGTGCAGAACTGTCACAAAAGTGGAAAAACTGAGAAAAACTTCACCCCTCATGCTTCCCTTCCCATTCCCAATTAGGGTTTCCCCCATCCCATTCCCTTGCCCTTTGCCTTGGCACACATACATGTCTTCCTTCTCTGCACCAGAGCAAAAGGCAAGAGAATGGGCAGGGGGAAACATGTGCACCTTCCTTCTCTACGTGCAGTGCTCCTCCCATTTGCCTGAGCACAGAGAAGGAATACACATGACTAAGCAAAAAGCAAGGGAACAGCGGGGGGGGGACATGCCTGCCTCCCCTCATTCCCGTGCGTTTTGCCTTGGCGTGCATTCTCCATACCTGAGCAAAAGGCAAGGGAATGATGGGGGAAGGTGCACACATGCTTTCCTTCTCCGTGTGTGGTGGTCCTCCTCTCATTCCCTTGCCTTTGGCTGGGTGCAAAGAAGGAAGGAAGCGTGCCCAGGCAAAAGGCGAGGGAATGGGAGGAGGAGAATGGATGAAAGCACATGCACGCCTTATGAATAATCAAATTTGCAAAGGTCAAACCTGTGAATGTGAAAAGGGAACTGTATCTGTTTTTGGACTGTATCTCACTGCGGATAACTGAAATCACATAGACTGGTCACATGGTTATGGGAGACTGTATTTAATAAAAATATCTTCCCGTCAGTTGAACCCATTTGTCCAGGGTCTACCTTCTGGAGCAAAAAAGAACAAATTTCCTCCATCATGTGACAGCTCTCTTGAAATATTTGAGTGTTATTATCATACAGCCTTTTCGTCATCTTGTCGTAGGGTTAAAACATACCCATATTGTTCAACTTTTCTTCAAAGGATGGACTTCTTCTGGTCCAGCTCCTCATCCTCTACTCCCAATTCTTTGATAGCACTAGAAACTGTTAATGTGTGAAGGAACCTAAGGGCAATAATATATCTGATTTGTTACGCAAGTGTAAATAGAATAGCTATACAATATTTAGGGTAAGCATTACTCTTTCAGCGGGACAGATTTGAAGCACAGTAGTGTGTATACAGTTATATTTTATAAATGTTCACTCAAAGAAGCTTATGCTGCAATGAAAGTGTCAGGTTTTAATGGTATCTTAGAGTATTTCCCCACTTTACAACATTCTGACAGTTTCCTTTCTGTTGAACAAAGTGAAGAAGGTTGGTCATAGGTTTAGAAAGAAACTGTAAAAATTTAGAACAGATAACTCAGAGAAATCATAGAATCACAGAGTTGGAAGAGACCACAGGAACCATCGAGTCCAGCCCCTTGCTATGCAGGAACACCCATCAAAACATTCCCAACATATGGCCATCCAGCCTCTGCTTAAAAACCTCCAAAGAAGGAGACTCCACCACACTTCGAGGCAGCATATTCCACTACCGGACAGCTCTGACCATCAGAAAGTTCTTCCTGAGGTTCAGGTGGAATCTCCTTTCCTGCAGCTTGAATCCATTGCTCCTTGTCCTAGTCTCTGGAGCAGTGGAAAACAAGCCCGCTCCTTCCTGACATGACATCCCTTCAAATATTTAAACATGGCTATCGTGCCCCCTCTTAACCTTTTCTTCTGCAGACTAAACATACCCAGCTCCCTAAGCTACTCCTCACAGGGCATGGCTTCCAGACCCTTCAACATTTTGGTCGTCCTCCTCTGGACACTGATGATAAGGAGTTTAGAAGAGCTGTTGAATTAGTAGCTAACGAATGTTGATGTTCCCAAGTAACACTCTGTATGCCTGATGTAACCTAATCTAAAATGCGCTTTGTTCTTTTCCGATTGAAGTGATAACGTTTTATTGCCGTTGTGTTTAATTTGTCTCAAAACAGCTGTTGAAAGACCGTGCAACGCCAGTACATGATCAGGATTCATGGCCTGTAATAGGACAGTTCTCCAGTATTGGATCAATGGGAGCTGATCAGTCCAAGTGGTTGTGTTCAGAATTTAGAGACAGTTTAGTCTCTTTAGGAAATAGTGTGAAGACTCTAGGAAATAATGACATCCCCATTTACCTGGTATTGCTTTTTATGTGTTTTAGTTATGAAAAGATGTAGATGTGCAAGTTCTGCTACTGCCATGTTTTCTTAAATCTTACAGATAGATTTCTTTTTTTTTTAAATAATTTTTATTAAGTTTCACAAATGAAAAAAAAACATCATCTCAAATTGTACTTTTACATGTTATGTTTTTGTTCTTCCACTCTGATCTAGTTTTCATTTTCTAGACATCTACTGACATATAAAAAATTATGCCTCACAATTCCATGTTCATCTTACGTGCTTGATCTTGCATTTCTCTCATCAACTCCTGTTATGTTACAGTTATTCCTCTTTAATTTCAACCATAATTCAGACATTTTCACTTGGCAGTTCCCAGCAATTACCCATTACAATTTGCCATTCTGCTTTTATCTGATACAGATAGATAGATTTCAAGGCTTCAGCTAAAATATCATTTTCTAAATCTGTTAAAGCTCATAGAATGTAGAGAAAATTTGATCTTAAGCTCATTTGAGCACAGTGGAATTTGTGGATTATCAACTTTTCTTGAATTTTCCTATTTCACTTTTCTCACACTATGTGCAACTGTTCATTTACTTACTTTTACTACTTTTTGTTTAGAGTATGGGTTTTTGAAAGGCTTACTTAGTTCTGTTAATCCTTCCCAGAACAACTGTTTTGCTTTCAGAATTAGTCAGGCTTCAGGTAGACTCATTGGAGTCAGTGGGACAAATGGATTATGACCAGCTTAACTCTCATTTTTCTCAGTATGTTTATTGCAAGTGTGATTAAGATCAATACACACCCAGAGTGTCTGACTCAGACCTGGTCCATACAGTTTGGAAACTATCCACATCCAGTTTTTGGACGGCACAGAGAACCGTGGATGGAAGAGGGGGTGTCTGTCATGCTGGAGGTTGAATACCAGCATAACATTGGTTTTAGGCAGGGGTGAGCAACTGGGGAAGTTCTGGGGCCAGTTTTCTGTTGCCTGGCCCTCCCCAGGATTTCATGGACAACCAAAATATAGAGTAATGATACCAGAACTAGAAAAGTTTGGAGAAAAATGGGCATTTTTAAAATGTTAGACAACATAGGAATTATGTTAAACGAGAGGTTGGCAACTGTAGAAAACTAGGGGGCCACACTAGTCCTTCAGGACACTTTGCAGGGCGGTGTGCCCCCTACCATGTCTACTACCACAAAAAAAAACCCTCTTTTTTTTTTTTGGTCCTCAAATGCCCTCTGGGGGACGTGGAACATGTTTCTAGGCCCTCCTGGGCCAGTAGGGGCCATTTTAAGGCAAAAAAAGAGAAAAGAAATTATAAAAAATTTATTTTGACCCCTAGAGGTCTCCAAATGTCGTGGAAATGCCTTCTACACCCCCAAGGATAATTTTGGAGCGTATAATCCGTAAACATTTTATTTTTATGGATTTTATGCTCCAAAATTATCCTTGGGGATGTTGGGGGGGGAGCATGTGCTGTGATTTGCATTGTTTTAAATTGTTTTCACCAGTATTAAATTATCTGGTTTGAAATTATTTTATCTTTTAAAAGCAATAGTTGGTTATTTAATGTTTTAAATTGATTTTATTTGAGCTGCCCTGAGATCTTTTGATACAGGGCAGGATATAATAACAGGGAGGCCTTGCAGCATTTTTAAAAGGTGAAGTGCTGGTCTGGGAGGTTTCTTGCAGAGGCTGTTTTCCCCTCCTTTTTTGTAAGAATAAATACTGTTCTAGGGATTCCTTTTGCCAAAGAAAGGCTATCTGGAGGTTTGGTGGCAACAAAAGTACCTGTTGAGGGTAATTTGCCCACCCCTAAGTAAGATCTTTCTGTGACTAGTCAGTATAACTATCTACTGGGCTACATTTACTGTGTCTATTTTTTTTCCTGTTTAGGTTTATCCGACTGTAGAGAATGTGAGACAGAGTTTAGAAGGTTATCCAGGTAAAAATACATAAATGCTAATGTACCAAATGAATATTGCTTGTCAGAATAAACAAAATGTTTCTTGGAAACGGTTTCTAAATGTCCCGTGGTGTTCAAGGTTTTTAAAATAATTTATCCCACCTTTCAGCCATAACAAGAGACAGCAAGTGGCTCATGCATGAGACCTAACAGGTTACACTTTGCCTACAGAGAATTCTTTTAAAAGGCTGAAATGTAAATCACTTGTGGAAATTCTGCAAAATCTATTGTTCTGTGCTTGTTGGTGGTGGGAAGAGTGTTGGGCTTTTGCTCGCAGTGAAAATGTGATAAAAAGTGGGTGATTCACTTTTCTGTTGTTTAACAACCTAAAGTTTGAGTAGTACTGATTAGTCCTATCTTTCTCTTGAAGCTGGGGGCTCCCTTCCTTACAGTATACAAACTGCACAGAAACAGCTTTGGCTGCATGCTTATTTTCAGTAAGTGAAACAATTCATTTGTATTTAATGGCATTCCGTTTAGAAACGTATTTATTATGGCACCTTAAAGGCTAATGTATTTATGATGACATCACCCACTGAAAATCTTTCTTCAAAATCAACTAAATTTTTAGCAAATGATATTCATAGAGATTTTTTTTACATGATTATATAACTTTAGAATATTTATTTTTTTAAAAAAGCTCATTGGATGTGATACAAATCTGGATTGCTTAAGTAATTTCTAATTTCCAAAAATTGAGGCATTCTTTCTATTTCATTGTGTACTGATTTGAAAAACCTGTATCCCAGTGGACATGTCATATTCCAAGTCATCCCACAGAGACACAGAGCAGCAGAACCTTCCCATATGCATCTATTACCTTTCTTGCTATAGTAAATTATGTCCAAAAAATCAAACAATCCCATGTGCATCATGTTCATTGTCACTTTTACAGATTTGATTATTTGTTAGTTTCTCCAACCCCTGCCCCCTCTTCAGCGGCTCTGATCAGGCCATGCAGGCCTTTAAAAACGTGCCTTTAGTCCTCTTCCTCCTCTACCAGGTGCTGCCTAGCCAGCTAAGCATAGCTCACAGCCTGGTTTCTCAGCAGCACAAACCTTCTCCCAGTGCCCCCCACACAGCGAAGGAGGCAGATGGGCGAGAGATGGGAAATATAGGGCCACTGTGCTGACCCACCCCCTTTCTCTCTCCTTCGCCTGACCTGGTTTGGACCCTGAGTTCTCCCCACCATGCCCCAGCACCCTTCCCACAGATACACACACTCACACATTTTGATATTTGCAGTTTTTCCACTTATGTGGGAGTCCTGTGCCCCCTGACCCTGACAAATGTGGACAGCCAACTGTGTACCCCACTTTCTCCTGAATGGAATCCAAGGCAACTCAAACATGAGTTAAAACAAAAATACATGGATTAAAAATCAGTAGTAAAAAAGGTTAAAACATTATGTTCAAGAATTTCCTTTTCCGTCTGTTTTCCCTCATGCCATGCTATATATCTATAACATTCAAGAAGAACTGATGGAGAAAAGGGGGCTAAACTATGGGGGCTGCAGAAATCATGTTGCATTTACAGTATGCTGCATTTACAGTGTTCCCTGTGTCTCTTCTTTGGATCCTAGCCAGTCATTATGAGGCATTTTCTGGTTCTTCTTCGTGGTCTCTGTGCCTCACACACTAGGAGCTTTCGCGCATGCGCGGTACCGTTCGGAAAATTCTAGAGCTTAGTAGCTTGGCGGGAACCCCTCCCCCCTGCCTGCACTGAACATGCTCAGCCCGCCGAGCAACGGTCTCTCCTCAGTTCTTTCTCGTCCGCCGTTCCGTACGGAGGTTCTCTGCTTGGCTTGCTTCTTCGTGTGTTTTTACTGGCTTTTGAACTTGGATTTGGACTTTGACTACCCTTTCGGATTGCGGACTTGGTTCGGTGATATTGGCTACCTGTTTTTATGGGATTTCTTCGCCTTCCCCCCCCCTTCTCCGTCTTCGTCTTTGTCATCTTCTTCGTCTCCGCCATCTTGCCTTCTCCAACTCTTCTTCCCCGTCGTCTTCTTCGTCCTTCTATGTCGGCGTTGTTCAAACCGTGCAGAGCGTGTGGTTGTAAGGTCGCCTTAACTGACAGTCACAGCGAGTGCCTTTTCTGTCTGGGTGAGGCCCATAACACCAGGGCCTGCCCAATCTGTAGAGACTTCACCTCCCAGACCCTGAGAAATCGCCTGGCTCGCCTGAAATCTCACTGTTGGGAGCAGTCTCTACAGGCACAGGAAGGACCCTCAGTTGCTGCGGTGATGTCCAAGTCATCGGCATCGGGGCGACCTTCAACCATGCCCTCGTCAGCGTCGACGGCTGTCGACCCGACCACGTCGGCGGTACCGGGCTCGGTAGCGCCACCTCGGACGCCGATCTCTGCTTTGCCGAGGATACCGAAGGTCTCGACTTCGACCTCAGCAGAGTCTCCGGCTCAGGCTCCGAGACCGGCAAAGCCGCTAACCTTAGCCCAGCGCAAGCGGCCTGCCCTTCTGGAGAAGGGGAAGGACAAAGATAAGAAAAAGAAGAGGAAGGAGAAGGAAAAGCGTGGCTCTCCAGCTAAGAGGCCTGCTCCTCCCACGCCTCCTCCGACCCAACCGCAGGAACCCGAGGAAGAGTCGGAGCACCAGGAGATCCTGGAAGTCTCCGACGTGGAGGAGTCCACTGGTCTCGCGGTGCCCCCCGGCCCGCCTCTCTTGACTGCAGCGGTGTCTCCGCCCGGACGCCCTGAAATGGCGGCCCGCCCAGAGCATACTTTGGCCTCACCCCAGGCCTCACTTCATCCGAGAGGATCCTCCGGAAGGAGTGCATCCTGGACACCAGAGCGACGGATCAGGCAACACTCTCCACGCCGTAGAGAGGCGTACCCCGAGTGGTCCAGGCCTTCTCTTGACTCTCCATACTCATCGGCGTCGCATATCACCAGATACGGCAGAGAACACACCTGGAGAGAGTACCCGGGGTCTTACCGCTCGTACTCTCCGGCGTATCGTGATCAGTACCACCCCGACGTACGACGCTGGTCGCCGTACCATCAGTCCCGCTCTCCATCCCGTGGGGCCTATCATTCTCGGTACCACAGATCGCCGCGCTCCAGCTCCAGGTCACCGGCTCCCCGTCGCTCATGCGACCGTCCGCCGCACTACCGCGCGGTCTCTCCTCCACCGCGGGTCAACTCCACGGCGACCCATCCGTCGTCGGAAACCGCCGAGGCGCCGCCGCCATCGGCTCCAGTGACTGTGACCCAGGCCGTCGACCGCCCGAGACCTGCAGTGGTCCCGATTACCAGAGCTACTCAGGCACCGGTGACCACTTCTGTCTCTGCGAGGCCTCCCACCATCGCCGCCCCAACTGTGATGTTGGCCGTGCCATCCCGCCAACCGTCACGTGAGAGGTCGCCGGAGAAGTCATCCTCTGAATCCTCTCAAACCTACGAGTCTGACTCAGACTCAAACGAGTCGACACCGGCGTCCCACGAATCCCCCCCCTTGGCGTTTGGAGACCCTGCCCTGGAGTCGGCACCGGAGGACATTAGGAGTTTCTCGGCTATCCTCCTTCGGATGTCTGAAGATTGCGGAACCGGCTCCGGCTGTGCAGGATCCTGTCTTTCAGTATGTTGACACCCGTCCTCCATTGACGGCTCCACTGCCATTCCTGCCAGCCTTGATGGAGGCCCTGAAGCAGCCGTGGGCCCAGCCGGCTTCTGCCCAGCCTATTCCGCACAGGCTTGAACATCTCTACAGGACCCAGAAGGAGGACGCCGAGTTCCTCTTCAGCCATCCCCTGCCGAACTCCGTGGTGGTCGAGTCTGCCCAAACCAAGGAGGGCATGAGAGCGCATACCACCCCGCCGGACAGAGAGCGTCGGAGGCTTGACATGTTCGGGCGACGCTTTTACTCAGCTTCCTCACTAATAGCGAGGGTGTCGAACACCCAGGCCTGCCTTGCGGCCTACCTGAGGAACCTGCTGGATAGGTTCCACCCGGTCCTATCCAGCCTCCCGGAGGAGAATCGAGCGAGTGCTACTGACTTTTTCAACGAGGCGGTAGCACTCGCCAATCAACAGATCACCTCCTCCAGGCACTCCGTCGAGGTGGCTGCACGGGTGCTAGTGGGATCGGTCGCACTCCGACGGTATGCGTGGCTCTGCTCCTCGGGTCTTCAGGAGGACAACAGGAGGAGGATTGAGGACCTCCCGTTCGACGGCACAGGGCTCTTCAGTGCCAATACTGATGAAGCGATGGACCACATCAAGGCGCGTCTAACGGCCAAGAAGATGGGGATCCATCAGCCTCCGCAGCCACGCCGCACCTTTGGCTCGCGACCTTCCTGGCGCAGGCCCTCCTCCTCCACCCTTCCATCGCGCTCTCCGCGCTCTGTACAGTCGCGTCCAACGGCCTCGTCCTCTTCCAGGAGACCTCTTCGGAGACGCCAATCCTCTTCGAGGAAGTCTTCCTTGGGGACGAAGTCCCGTTTTTGATGCGAAGCGCAGGTCGCCTCCACAGCCTCTCTTCCACCTTCCAGCATCCCTAGAAGATCATCCCGGACTGGCCAGACATCTCGCTGATTGGCGCTACATCACTTCGGACTCTTGGGTTCTCTCCATCGTCCGTCTTGGTTACGCCATCGAGTTTGCAAGTATTCCACCGCGAGGCATCTACTATTCCACCCCCGCCAGCCCGACCTTGCTGGAAGAGATCCAGTCCCTCCTGCAGAAAGGAGCAATCGAAAGGTCACCGCCCTCGGCCACTACCACCGGCTTCTTCTCCCGGTACTTCACGGTACCGAGATCAGATGGTACCCTGCGGCCCGTCTTGGACCTCAGAGGGGTGAACGAATACATCCGCCCCAGACGGTTCAAGATGGTCACCCTATCCTCGATCCTGCCTTTCCTTCGTCGAGGGGACTGGTTCGCCTCCATCGATCTTCGGGATGCGTACTTCCACATCGCCATTCGCCCACAGCACAGACGGTACCTTCGGTTCGCGATCGACGGCACCTGTTACCAATACAGGGTGCTGCCTTTCGGGCTGTCCACCGCCCTGAGGGTCTTCACCAAATGCATGGCCCCGGTGGTATCTCACCTGCGGACGAAGGGCGTCTCCATTTACCCTTACCTCGACAACTGGCTGTTGGTCGCGTCCTGCAGACACAAACTGTACAGGGACATCCACAGAACGCTGTCCCTCCTGACTCGCCTTGGCCTCCGGGTCAACCCAAAGAAGTCGCACCTCGAGCCGACGAGGGTGCTCGATTTCATCGGGGCGACCCTGGACTCCGTCTCTGCCAGAGCCTACTTACCGCTGGAGCGTGCACGTACCCTTCGCCGGGCGGCATCCGCCACCTTTGACTTGCCGACGGTGTCAGCGAGGAGGATCCAGCAGCTCCTCGGGTACATGGCCTCCACCACGGCTGTGACTTACCTCTCCCGACTGCACGCGCGCCCACTCCAACACTGGTTCATCAGGGTCTTCAATCCGCTCCGAGACGACCAGAGACGCCACCTCCGGATCCCGATGCACGTGCGCCGCTCCCTGCTCTGATGGCTTTCTTACCGCCACCTGCTCTCGGGGATGCCATTCCGGGAACCGACACCTCAGCTTACGGTAACGACCGATGCCTCCCTGTTCGGTTGGGGAGCGCACTGTCGCAGTCTCAGGGTGCGGGGACGCTGGACCGACGACGAGACCGGTCTTCACATCAACGCTCTCGAGCTACTTGCCATCTTGAAGGCTCTGAGGGCGTTTCGCAACCTGGTCGCAGGACAGACCGTCCTGCTTCTAACGGACAACACGACGGCAGTCTGTTATGTCAACAGACAAGGAGGGACCCATTCGACCACGCTCCTGACCATCGCGCTCCAACTGTGGGACTGGTGCGTGTCGCTCCGGGTCCACCCGATAGCCGTGCACCTGGCGGGCCAGGACAACACCACAGCGGACGCCCTCAGCAGGGACACTTCCTCCCACCACGAGTGGTCCCTGTCGAGAGAAGCTTCCCGGCCGATTCGAGACCGATGGGGTGATCCCACGATCGACCTCTTTGCCACCGAGGCGAACGCAAAGTGCCTTCGGTACTGCTCGAGAGCTGGTCGGGGGCCGGGCTCTCTCGGCGATGCCTTCCAGTTCCAGTGGAGCGACGGCCTTCTGTATGCGTTCCCTCCATTCCCTCTTCTCGGTCGAGTGGTCGCCAAGATCCTGGCGGACCGGGCGGACGTGGTCCTCGTGGCCCTGTACTGGCCGAGGCAGCACTGGTTCGGCCCCCTGTTCGAGGCAGCTCAGGGCCAACTCCTCCGGTTCCGCTCGACTCCAGACCTTCTGTCACACTCGGGCGGTCTCGTTCTCCATCCCGACCTGCCGCTCCTGGCCCTCCATGCCTGGTGGATAACACCTTAGACGACCCGGTCATCCAGAACATCCTGACCGCGGCCAGGAAGGAGTCGACACGCCGTAACTATGCCTATAGGTGGCAGAGGTTCGTCGCTTTTGCTGAGACATGGGGAGGGCTGGTAACACCTGTCAGCCAGTGTACTGTCCTCCACTTCCTACTCCACCTTCGGCAGCAGGGACTGGCATTCTCGTCCCTGAAAGTCTACCTTGCCGCCATCGTGGCGCATCAACCTCGCGGCTCTCCATCGACAGTGCTCTTCCGTGACGCTACCATGAAGCAGTTTATGAAGGGCCTAGCATCTCTACCCGCCGGTATCGCCACCGTTACCGCCCTGGTCGCTCTCCCTGGTGCTATCGCAGCTGACGCGACCACCATTCGAGCCCATGGCCACGACGGATGATAGGCTCCTGACGATCAAGACTGCTTTCCTGGTGGCTGTCACCTCAACCAGGCGAGCCAGTGAGCTGACAGCGTTGCGAGCCGACGAGCCCTTCCCTGTGTTCCACAGGGACAAGGTAGTTCTCCGACCTGACATCTCTTTCCTGCCCAAGGTGGTGTCTCACTTCCACCTTAACCAGGACATCATTCTGCCAACCTTCCATCCAAACCCGACGACACCTCTGGAGCGGTCCTTACACTCCCTTGATGTTCGCCGGGCCTTGGCGTTCTACACCAACCAGACTGCGTCTTTCCGCCAGACCCCGCACTTGTTCGTGTGCTGTGGTCAGCGCCGCAGAGGCCACAAGGTATCCACCCAGCGTTTTTCTAAGTGGGTGGCCCAGACTATACTGCTGGCCTACGAACTGGCAAAACAGCCTCCGCCAGACTTGCTCCGGCCTCATTCCACCAGAACCGTGGCATCCTCTGCAGCTCTCCTGCGAGGTGTGGACCTGCAAGAACTGTGTCGGGTGGCGACCTGGTCCAGGCCATCGACCTTCGTGTGCCACTACCGACTGGACTGCCGGTCCCGTAGAGATGCCCGTTTCGGACGAGCGGTGCTGGCCTCCGTACTCTAGGACCTGACTCACCGTCCTGCTGGTAAGCTACAAAATCTCCTGGTGTGTGAGGCACAGAGACCACGAAGAAGAAGAACAGGTTGCATACCTGTAACTGTGGTTCTTCGAGTGGTCATCTGTGCCCTCACACACACCCGCCCAGCCGTCCCGTCTTTCTCAGGTCCCCTTTTTTCGGCGGACTTTAGAACTGAGGAGAGACCGTTGCTCGGTGGGCTGAGCATGCTCAGTGCAGGCAGAGGGGGAGGGGTTCCCGCCAAGCTACTAAGCTCTAGAATTTTCCGAACGGTACCGCGCATGCGCGAAAGCTCCTAGTGTGTGAGGGCACAGATGACCACTCGAAGAACCACAGTTACAGGTAAGCAACCTGTTCTTGCAAGTCATTTCATCCAGCACTGATCCATGCATTGTTACTGTGTTGAGGCCAAAAGCCATCAGTAGGCCAACAACTCTGTAGCCTTCACAGATGCTCCACAGTAGTCAGCAAAGCTTCCTAACTGACATCAAAGCTCCCAAAGATGGTTCAGAAGCAATACTGTGGATTATTGGGGCTTGGTCTCTAGGAATTATTGCAAATTACTCCTTTGTACAATGTGGCCTAGGAGGAGGACCGAAACCATGTCAGAAGAAGCTACCTGGTATCTTTTCCAATCTACTAATATATAAAAGTGAAAGTTTGTTTATGTATCTGTGTCAGGCAGGCATATGATTGGCTGTGTGAGGCAAAGACCTCATATAATTGGCTGCCTGAGAAGATTCTGTGGAATTCTGGAATTTGCAGTTTAGAATCATAGAATCATAAAGTTGGAAGAGACCCCAGGGGCCATCGAGTCCAACCCCCAGCTATGCAGGAACACCCATCAAAGCATTCCCAACAGATGGCCATCCAGCCTCTGCTTAAAAACCTCCAAAGAAGGAGACTCCACCACCCTCTGAGACAGCATATTCCACTACCGGACAGCTCTGATCATCAGGAAGGGAGAGGCCTTTAGAATTCTCAGCCAGCGAGCTCTTGGGCCTATCTGGTTGCTATGGAGATGAGGCCTAGCAGCAAGGAGGAGGGCAGTGTATTCCCTCAGGAGACCAATCTCTGTATGTTAACAACTCTGAATACAGATTGGATTGGGAAATATGGAGAAAAATTACAGGTACTGGACAAGACAGTTTGGGGAATTAGAGACACAGGATCTCAAATCTTTCTAACAACTAGTACCTTTGAGAAAAATAAAATCTTGGACAACGCTGGGAGTATGCACTAGTCTTTTATAAGAGCAATGTGTATATCTATTTCAAATGGAATTTTGTACACCATTTGGTCATAGTGTCTATAACTTGTGAAGTTGAAAACAGTTTTTACCAAAAAAAAATAATTCTGTCCACGGCTACCACATGTAGATAATGTGAGCTAAAGCAACATAAGATATGGTTTAACCTGAACCACCACCACCCTTTTTTATCTTAAGCAAATGGTCGGCTGAAACTTCAGGTCGTAGTCATGCAATGCCCCACATTAAGACTTACATGAGAGCTTCTCCAGACTTCCAGAAGATTGCATGGTTTCTGGTTACAAGGTAAGTCTTCTTTGTCCCTTTTGCCCGATATGGCTATTTTTGTGATCCTTCAGTCTTAAAACCTGCGTCCTCCATTTAATGCCGTAAAAAATTTAAAACTGCCAGGTAGAGATTCCAGATTGTTTTCTTCATTTGAGTCCCAGAAGTAGACAAATCTTCTGCCTTTGCTTTTGCATGTTACTTCTATCATGCCATTTATTCCCTTCTGCAGAATTGGTATTTGACCCAAACTGCAAGACTATAAAGATTTTGTGAGGTGACCTCATTGTTCTTCTCTGAAATTCAGAGAACAATGAGGTCTTCTCATGAGAGCAATATTTTGGCAAGAAAACCAAAACACTAGATTCCCCATAAACCATGTTCTGCACTCTATACAGAGAAGCCTTTTCTGTGAATACACCTGAGCACAATTCTAACAGAACTGCTGTTTTCCATTCTCTTTAGTGCCAATCTTTCCAAGGCTGCTTGGGGAGTTTTTGAAAAAAATGGCACCCAGCTAATGATCCGTTCTTATGAGTTGGGAGTTCTCTTCCTGCCGTCAGAATTTGTGAGTTCATTAAATGCATTTCTTAAGCTTATTAAGTCTAAATCCAGTCCAGTTCTTAGCACCAACTAGAATAAACCCGTTGTATCACTGGAACTTAACTGCTGACTTACCAATTGCCCATTGATTCAGTGGGTATACTGTAATTGGAATTAGCTTGGGTCTCAATTACTGGTATCAAGCAGGTTCTGTTAATGGCTGGGAATGTAATTCTAGACTATAGTCTTACATCACAAAGACAAGCTACATGTATTCCTCAGTTAATGAACTAGATATATCCTGGATATTGCTTTATTTTAACTAAAAAAATTGGTGCCAGAGGCAGAAATAATATACATTGGGCCCTCCTTACCCACAGCCTCCATCTCTGTGACTTCCAATTAATGCAAAGCACCATATCCTATACCTAAAATGACAGCGCCGTTAACATGGATGCCCTGAAATGTCTGCATACACTTTACTGCCATTGAATATAATGGGATGAGAGCATTCGTGATTTCTACTCTTCATGGGGCCCTTGCATATATAGAGGGCCCACTGTAAGAAAGAATAGAGATTGATTCCTACACTACTAAAAAGGGGGCAATTCAGTATGTTTCAGGAAACTTTTTATTCTTAATTAACATTATGCATGTGTGAAATGAAACAACAAGGTCAGGTAAGCTTTGCATAAGTAAACAAAAAGATTTCAAATCTTCTATAAACCATTTAAAGGCTTAATCCAAAATGCAAGGAGGTCTACCTGCCTTTTTTTCTATTACCAGGTAGCATCTCACTGTAGCAATCATAAATAAGCACGGATTTCTAGGACTTTTGCTGAAAGACTCAGGCTGAGTCACAAAAAAACTGAACACAAAGGATTAACCTATACATTAAAGAAATGAGAGGGGGTTTGGGGAATCCCCTATAACCACTTTGTCTGTCTGTCTGTCTGTCTGTCTGTCTATGTATCTCCCCACTACCACAGAATTAAATGTGCTATAAATATATTTTAGTTCCAGTAAACTTTTGTTAACAACCTAAAGGGTTACTCCTATCTGATTCATCACTACACGTAGGGAGCTGAAGCAAAACTACAACTACAAACCTGATAAGTGTGAGGCTTTTCTCTGCTGCTGAGTGGGAAGGAGCCTGTTTCTCACCATACATGCCCAAAAGCTTTTATAAAATGTTTAGCTCTCAGAAATTTTATTAAATGAGGCATGGTGTACTTTGTACTGTGCTTGCAAGGAGTATTCCTACTGTTTTTGATTAGTTTGAGCTTGATATTTTGTCCAAATCTTAAATGGTAGTTAATTTTAACTGTTATTAGTAAAAGCAAGACAGCTTCATAGATAATAGTCTAAAGTTTGGTTGTTAGAACTGACAGCCTTTTGCCCCAGTTCAGAATTCACTCCAACAGATTGATCTTAATGCTTTTTTCAAATATTTGCCATAGATATACAAATTTCATATTTGTCTGAGGGTATTATGGGTGAGCGGTTACTCAGGAGGGAGAATCATGCACATTTTTGTTGGAATGTCCATTTACTGGAACTTCTGAATATCTTATTGGAAGTTACCCGAAGACCCACAGTTCAATATTGTCATCAAACTATTTCTACAAGGAGAAATGAAACATTTGGACCTCATCACATTTGTGGTAAGATCTTAATCATTCTGTTCAAAAGCTGGCTTATTTTGTCTTAGTTTGCCAAGCCAGTTTGCTTTGTCTTGGTATCACTTTGAGCAACTAAAAATAAATTTTAGAGCAGATTCCTGGAGCACTAGCATGCCCAGAATATAAGAACATTATTAGCTCTCACAAATTTCTTACAAGTTACTTATCTATAAAAATTTAGGTACTTCCACACAACAATAACCCTTGGGAGATTGAAAAATTCTTTTGTTGAAAAACAAATATATTGATTCCTGAAATTAATTTTCAATAGTGCATTCTTTAGAAAGCAAAGTAAATTGAAAGGAAAATGAGAACTGAAAAAAATAAGTAAAACAACCTAGAATGGGCTTATTAAAAGGCTGTGATGTTGGATTAGATGAAAAGAGAAGCTGGAATGCATGGTCTCTTTTAATTTGTGTAAATGTGAGAAATGCATTCATGTTTCAGTGATAAGGAGCAGTCTAGATAAAAGTGCAAGTAATTAAACATGAGAATGAAAGCTAACAGTAAATTTCAGTGCTCCTTTTTTCTGTAGCCCTTTATGTTTTTCAGAAAACTATTTAGATTTCTGAACAGTAGATGACAGGCTGGTGGTGACAATTTTTTTGAATGAGACAGACCAAGCCTCCTGCTATCAGATAGGCTACAAGTAGATTCCTAGGACAGAGCACCTATTTTTTACAGACACCTTACACTGGGAGTCATTTTGTTAAAATCTGTGGTTGTCCTAGCAGTCTGGGACATAAAGCAATTATGGATTGTAGCATTCCATGATACTTGTCAGTCTCTTTGTCATTTCATTATTGGAAGAAGATTTAAAAAAAGCCAAGAAGTTCAGTACAAGCACACCTCAGTTAACAAAACCTCTAAGAAACTTATTTTTACCGAGTCTTTTCCCGCCTGCCCAGCCCCCTTTCCCACCTTTTTTCTCTGTCTGGCTGGAAGTTTTTTTAACAACATTAGCATCAGGAGTGTGGCAAATGAGAGCTAGAGAAACACAGACTTTTGATTCTAGGTTGTGGCAGTGTGTTTCCAGTAAACAATACACTAAGCTTGAGCTGATCGTATTGTTGCTGCGTCTCCCTACAACAGGTAAAGTAAGCAACTGTTGTCTCCAAGTTCCTGTACTGAAAATACATGAACGAAAGAAAGAGAAAGGGGAAAGGGAAGGGGAAGAATAGATGAGCCTGCCTTATTAGCTATCCTCAGTATGTTGAAAAAATGTAGATCTGTACATTAGGTCACCAGCATGGGAATCGTAAGAAGAGTAAAGGCTAATGAAAGAAAGAAAAAAATAATATCTGAATGCATTTTGGAAAAAGCATTCAAGAGGTCTCTAGTGGATTAAAAACTTTTTTCTTTACTTATGCAAGGATACTCTGACCTGGTATCAAGACTGGGGGAAAAAGGGGAGTCCTTCTCCCACTCAGTGCTGACTTCTGCTCTTGATTAAGAGATAGGAATTTCCCCCAAATTCTCTTAATTACAAGCTGCCACCACCCACTGGAGTAACCGAAAGCTTCAGCAACGCAGTGGGACGTTGCCTGGGAATTGGCAATCTCTACGCTTAGAGATCCCTTTCCTTCCCCCCATCCCAGCCCCTCTTCTGGGTGAGAGAAATGCTATCTACACATGTTTCCGAGGAATGCATAGGAATGGAGAGAAAACAGAGAGGTTTTAACAGAAAAGTATTTATTTTAAGACATCCAAGGTAGATAAGAGAAATGTTATTCATGAGAGGCCCTTCCTCTCAGGCACGCTTGGTAGTTACAAGAACAACAACAGAAGGAAACCTAACACAATTAACTAAGTACATTCTAACTGCTCACATCAGTTGGTCATTTCTGAGATGGTATGCAGGGCAGGCAGGAGACGGGCTGTTGGCCTGTCTGACAACAGCATCCTTGCCCCTTTGTTGATGTCTTAGATGTTTCCCTTTGTGCTGGCTTTTTACTCATGATCTCTTGAGGATTTTTATAACTTCTTCATCGAAGTGTCTTGAAGATTCTCACCTTTCTCCCCCTGGTTGGGCAACTATCTCTCATGACCTATGATGCTAACCCCAATAAAATGTAACCTGACACTAGGAGTTCATTAACCCTTTATATGCCTTAAGGAAGAACTATCTTCCTTAAGCACTGTTACCTGGATAATGGGAAACTGGTTGCTTGATTTAAATGTACATATTGTTAGTTTTGAATGAGAATTCTGTTGAAACATGTGGAACTGCTTTTTTTGTAGTGCAGAAACCTATTCCTATTCTTCCCATGTTATTTCTGCCTCTGGTACCAAATTTTGTTACAGAAGTAATGCCTAGGAACACATCTATTTCATTAACTGAGGTATACCTGTATTAAAAATAAGAATTCCACTATGCTGACCTGCTGGTCATCACTACATACAACTCATTTCTGGTCTGCAAACTTTGATTTTTGTATCTTACAGGTATGCTTATATTTTTCAGTTGATTAAGCCACCCGTGTAACTAAATCTTGGACAAGAATCAGTTGCTCAGAGAACCTTAGTGGAAAGCTAAACAGCATTATGTCAGTCCATAGATACAGTTTTTCAGTTTTTCTTTCCTGTTTTCTTGTTGCTGAAGTTATATTCCAAGCTGGCATTGTGCTCATTTTCAATCTTGGATTGATGTTCAGTAAGCTGAAGTTCTGTGGTAGCTTGTCTGCCAGTCAAAGTGTTTTGTTTTCTATCTTAGTACAGCAGTGAGTCCAGGAAAAAAAAGGTCGCTATATTTTTTTTCTAATAAAAGGCTTTCATTTCTAAAGAGACCATTCATTTTCTAAGCTGATCATTCAGAAAAGAAATGATGAAATACCATTCAAAAGTGAAACAATTGATCTCAGATGAGTAACCTTAGGAAGCACCTATAGATGTCTGTATGGCCATATGTAGTAATTTGGGCTTTAACGTCTTTTAATGATACACCAAGCAGCAGAGCCTCAGAGAACTGTTAATATACAGCGGAACCCAGGGGGCCCTCTGTGCACATGGAAAGCGTCTGAATATGTGTCCAGGAAGGTTGTTAATGCGCACTTCCATTTCTAGCTCCTTATACCCCATTCATTCTTCAAAGGCAACTGGCAGTGTGGCTAGTGGGGTGGCACAAGAATGAGGATGTGTTAGACAGTGGAGATCTAGAAAAGCTGTTATGAATGCATTGCTTTCTGGATTTTAAGTATGACCATTAAAAGGTACATACATAAAGTAGTTCATGTTTCCAGAAAGTTATTTAACTGGCCTTTTGAGGCCTTACTCTGTTTGTACAAGGCAAACAATTACAAAGCTAATAAAATGCATATCTTTATTTTTGGAAAAATGTTCAGTAAGTTTAAGACATTAAATGGTAAGCCCATGAAAGTGGTATAAACTTTGCTGTGTCCTTGTGCTGGCTGTCTTTCTGTTTTGTGATTAAAAGCAAAAATGTGGACATTTTCCATCTCCATTTTTCACAGGGCTTGGATACAGGATACTTCCAAGTGAAGGAAAGTATGTTTTCTGATGAACCAGTTTCATCATTCCCTGTACCATATGATCTGCCCCCAGAAAAATATGGAAACAAAGGTAAGATGTCCTGTAAGTTCAGGAAAAAGATTAATGACACATCTGAGTGAAACTCTTTCTCTTTCTTTCATGAAAGTAAAAGCATTGGGTACTTTGTGAAAAACAAGATTAATTCTAGCTGAGGTAGGGTAGGTAGAGGAGTATATCACTCTGGCTGCCCTGGAAGAGACCATTTCAGATAAATAGCTTTGGACTCCAGCATGAGGGATGTAGAGGCAATCCTACTCCACCCAGATGGTGCAGATTAAGGTTACGTGTACTTCAAAGTTGCCTTCACAGTAGTCTTCCAGTTTGCCTGTTTGGTCCATTTATACGAGTTGTGAGCAGTTTAATTTGGTGGGGTGAGGGGTGCAGTGCAAGTTCTCCTGGGAGGCTAAAATGACTCCCTAGCCTTCCACAGTTGCCCACCCAAATTTATGTAGGGGTAGTATAGCTGGAGATATACTGCTGTCCACTATCCTGTTTGTTGGAGTGAACATTGTTAGTCTGAAAGAACTCTAATTGACCAGTCTTCCATTTCTTGTTGATGAAAGAAGCTGACTCACTTAACATTTTCTTCTTAGTAGTGAATGATATTGTAAATCTCTGAGTTCAGCAATTGATCTGTCATGGTGTTGTCTCTTTCTAAATCATTGCAAATTGCTGCATTTGAAGGAGGTATAATTTCTTGGCTTCCTATTATGTGCATTTGAGTCCTTTTTCTCCTGCAGAGAGAACAGTGCTTTATTCTTCCTGATATAATCAAATGTCACTCTGTTCATTGTACAGTAGATTAATATGCTTAAGATTAAATGGTATATCAGTTATATGAATGACTGTACATTTTGCAGAGAAAGCAGGAAAATGTGAAATATAGTTACTTTCTTTTCTCTTTAAAATTCTGCATGTGCATTAGAATTCTGATGCTAGATGGTTCTTCAAAGGCTGGTACATGGAAATGCAGGATCCCTGAGGGTTTCAGAGGGGATTATTTGCAAGGAAAGGCTTTGATACCACAGGTTCCTTTTCCCCATCCTACTTCTGGTTTCCAGTAAGCAAAGTCTCATATAGCTGTAAGAGGGCCACAGAGTTTTATACTGTGAAGTTTCCAGGAGTGTAAAATCCAAGCAAAGTATAACATTCTTACTCTAAGGTGTTTTATTTAACAGCCCGTTTGGAAAAAGCAAAACAGATAATTGAGATGTTCCGCAACCTGACAAATAATTATACTGCTCTGTCAGTATACACCCTTTGAAGAAATGTAGGTGAATGATAATGGATGAAACCTTAACCCATCAATAAAAACATATTTTATCAATGCACTGTTGAGGTCAAATATTTCTTAAGAATGGAAACGCTTGTGACATGATCAAAATTTTCATTATTAAGTTACGTTTTTCCCTTCATTGAGAACTTTACTTTTTTCAGTAACATAGCATATTTGCACAAAAGTAATCAGTCAGTAGTACTCCTCAGTGTAAAGTATGAAACACTGGCCAGAATCCTGTCTTGGATCTAACTGAGCCGTTAAAGTATAAGTAATATGTTATTTCATTAACATACATGTAGCCAAAATATAAGCCAGAATGGGAAACTGTTTTTTTAAGATAAGGACCACTTTACTTCGTTCCAAACCAGTAGGTTGGGCTAAAGATGTTCACACATGCATGCAACCACAGTGATCAGAGTCATACTTCTGTGCTGGATATTGAGAAAGCTGGCTTCATTTTCTCAGCACTGAGCATAGAAATGCAGCTGGTTGCTGCTGGAGAAGACTGATCTCTTCTTCCATTAGCGATAGGGGCATATCACCATGCCCTTCTTGGGTATCCTGCTTCCCTCAGATACAGTAAAGGTGGGGAGATCATGGAGACAGAAGGGTCAAACTTTCTCTATCTACCTCCTACCCACCATGTTGATAAGTGGGAAGAGGGGGAAAGTAGGCCAGGTATGGAGGCAACCCAAGCATCATCTAGTGTGCTAGCAAGAAGTTCCTCCCTGCTGGAATGACTGTTATAGAAATATAATGATGAAAAGGGAGATAGGACAGGGAGGTGAAGTTCTACCAGCTTTGCTCGACATGCTTTTCTTTGGAACAAATCCAGTGTTAGATTTGCCCTATGGAATCCAGATTTAATTTCCCACTAACTTATGGAGCCCCCTGAGAGGCATTTGCCCTAGCCTACTTAATATTATCATTCGGAGTGACTGAAGACTAATGTAATGGTAGTAATAATTGCAATTATTATTGTAGATACTTCCATACTAATAGTAATGTAGCTGATTGCCTTGCTGCTATGACATCACTCCTGTTTTTTTTACATAGCCAGAATATGCCCATGTGTCCCATTATGTGCCATGAAATTCTTTCCATGTAGTCTTGCTAAACTTTTTCAACCTCTGAATTTCCCTATTCCATTTTTTGAAGTATACAAATGTTCTTTGCCCATTCCTTTTGCATGTCTATTTCATTTTGCTTTTGGACAGTATGAAACCTCTCTCCATAACTGCTAGTATCTCCCCAAAATTGCAACCTTGGATTGAAGATTTTAAGTGGCTATAAAAATATATTTTCGTACCAGCCAAGAGTTACTACAGTGGGTGAATTTAGTTAGTGTTTAGACAGCAGCATACAGACTGTGTGTTGGACCAAGTCTTTTACTGTAGCCGTAGGTGCTCAAAATTTGTGAGCTAAAACTGACATTCTGAAGATTCCAACACATAGTAGTCAAGGCAGATTAAAATTTGGATACTAATTAGTGCCCTAATGAAATGTTTTTGCATTGTAATTTCCTCATGAGTACATAACCCAACATAAAACACCTTTATAAAAAGTGATAAGCAGTTAGTGTTATGAAGCTATAAGGATCAATACGAACCGTAGATATAAATATAGAAATAGATAGATAGACAGATACAGGAAACCTGCACTTATTCAACAGTTAGGGACCAGAGCAGTGCCTAAAAACAAAAATGATTGAAATGCCAAAGCTGCAGTGCTCCAGTCCCTAACATATGGAATAAGCAGGTGATGCAGTACATGAACTGAATGAATGAAAGGTGAATGGGGGGGAAAAAAGCAGGGCACAATCACAAAAGCATTGTGAAAGCACCATCTTTTTGATCCTTCTGAAAACTATACTGTGTCCACTGCTTATTCAACAGCCACCAAACTGCAGAAGACCAAGAACACAACCACAGGGAATTCCAGCAAAGGGAACCACTCCCAGCAGTCCCTTAAGAGGTTACCTTGGGCTGTTTGCTGGGCAGGGGAAGGTCCAATGAGAAGGCAGAGTTTCCCTGGGAACTATGGCTGTTCTTTAACCCTAACTGTGAACCATTAATTCAACACATCCTTTATATTTGTTTAGAATGGTTGAAAGAGCAGGTCATCAAAAAGTGAGGCAATGAAAATTGCCACCAAGTCATGTTTAACTGGATTGGTGCCTTTTCCCCCTCTCAGAATACTTTGCAGCTCGTAGCCTGGTGTCATCTATGTATCTTAAATTGTTAATTATTTTTCTAGTTTTCATACCTTCTTTCTCTGATTCTGATCTAGCTTTCCATATGATATGTTGATCATATAAATCAGAGTGATAAAGGGTATAAAATGCAGCCTTGTCTGAATCCTTGCCAACTGGAAAACATTCTGTTTCTCCATATTCTGTTCTGACAGACTCCTCTTGTCCTGACTGTATAGTCCAAGACAATCATGTTTTGCACAACCTTTTCTTTTAGAGTGATCCATTATTTTTCATGATCTACACAATGAAAGGTTTTGTTGTAATCTATAAAACATAGCTTCATTTTCTTCTGAATTTTCTTTGTGCGCTCCATTATCCGATGTATGTTTCCAGTATGATCCCTAGTACTTCTTCCTTTCCTGAACACAGATTGAACATTTCTTGCTTCATATTTCTTGCTCTGTACAAGTCTTTCTTGTACAATTTTGAGCATCACCTTGTTTCCATGTAAGAGTAATGCAGTGGTTCAATGGTTACTTCAATCCTTACTATCCCTTTTTTAGAGAATTGGAGTGTGTACTGAGAGATTCTAATCCATGGACCACTGTTTTGTTTTCTGTCTTAATTGGCAATTTTTATTTAAAATTTTCATGATTCAGTCTCTGTACTTTGAAACAGCTCTATTGGTATGGTGTCGGTTTCTGCTGATTTATTTTCCCCAAGTGGCTTGAGGGCAACTTCCATTTCACTTTCTAAAATTGTGAAGTTATGAACAAAAGTTCTCCCTTGCAGGAAGCTGACATCCTTTCATCTCTTTTATATAGTTCTTCAGTGTATTACTTCTGTCATCTTTTTATTCTTGATCATGTAGTTTTCCTGTTGGTCTTATGGCATCTCCACTCTTGATTTAAATTTCCCTTTGATTTCTTGGCTTTTGTGGAAAAGATCTCTTGTTCTACAGACTGACTTAGTAGTATTTATACTCTGTTTAAGGTAACAATACTCAACATTAAAGGACAAGTGGCTGGTGGAAAAATAAAACAGTTGTGAAATATCAAGCTGTACTTAAAATCTAAGAATGATAATGTCCAATTTAATTTTTTTTTTCATTCAACCTGTCTTTATATCTGTGGTGTAAAGTTCTGTTCCTAATTGCAGATCGCCCATGGATCTGGAATATTCCCTACACCAGAGCTCCTGATACCCATGGAAACATGTGGGTTCCTAAATGAACAGTTTGACTTCATTCAGAAACATGAGCAGCTTTATTTCTGAGTGCAGAAGTGAACACAACATTCATACCTGAGAGACTTGATGATTTTATTAATATTGTCTTGTACACACAATAAAACCTGTTTCTATAAAATAAAGTATTAATTTTTAGATTGACATTTTTGAGAAGTTTAATATTCCTAAATCTCATGATGCTAAATGTCACAGTGCTTTAGAAACAGTATTTATAAACTTACCTGGTCTGAAATGCTGGAAACAGATAACTGTCTTTATACTTTTGCCTGAGCATTTTTCAGCCTTTTATTTTTCCTTGAAACAGTGGCTGTGATGAATGAGAAAGTTTTATAGAACTGAAATAAAATGAATCAAAGTACTCACTGAACTGACCTTTCCTGTCTGATGTTCCTGACCTCTCTTGTATGGGGAGAGACTTTTCCCATATATGATGGAACTTGTTTATTGCTTTTCATTTGTCATTAATCTTTTTGCATATTTTTCTTGTTAAAAGCAGGTAGACAAGTAGCTTTCTTCTGTAAGCTAAGAAAATGAGAACTCATGCACCGTGTTAAATGGTAGGGAATGGTAGCTGGCTGCCGATGAGCAGAAACCAACTGTTAGCATAAATCCACATACATGCACACCCCATAAGTGGTGGAGCGATACCTGTGGGAAGATTTGAATATGATTTCCATTCTGATGATTTGCTACAAAGATGAACTATATGCAGGGTTTCAAGGCTTGATAGCATACATTAAAAAGGACAGCCAATGATTTATTTGCAGCACTAGTGATACTAAATTTATTGTAGAATAAAACCTATTTTTATGCATTTCGACTCAAGATTAAGTCCTGGATTCCATGGAGTTTATGCGTAAGCCCACGTATTACAGAATAACTGCATTTAATGCCATGGCTCCTGAGTCCCCTGTACAAAAAATGAGTGGCTTAAGTACATTGTTTCAAAGGTTGGACTATGCCAAGGAACTATTAAATGTTGTCCACTTTTGGGAATTATGTGTGTCACTTCATATAGCACTGAATTATGTTTTAGACAAATAAAGACCTTGGTAGGCAGATGCATGTTACATAAATATCAACTGATGGTGTTTGCAGGTGATGACTCAAAAAAGCAATGTGAGTTGCTGACCAGTGCTCATTTACTTCTAAATCCTACTGCACTATGTGGAATTTTCTTCAGAGTAAACATATATAAGATTGGATTCTTATGCTAACAGATCTTTTATGATACTGAAAAATAAAAATCTTTGGTCTCCTAGGAATAACCAATAAATGAGTTTTATTAATTCATTGTATTCACTGAAGGTGAATTATCAACAAGGAGGCAATTATTTATGCAAGTAATTTTTATTTTAAAATAAAGGTACTGGGGGAAGTCTAACCTTCAGGAACTGAGTGCAGTCCTTTGTGCCCCAACCAACTTGCACAGGGATGAATCAGGTAATGGTCTATCTCACATTTGGTAATGAGCTGGTGTCTCATTTTTCTTCTATCATCAGAGACCAAACTGAAAATTCTTAAATATTATGGCTACATCTAGTGGATGAACTGTTTCTATCATTGGAATCTAGAGGGAATGTTCTCTCCTCTGCAGCCCTCCATGTACCCCAAAATCTGATCTAGTGGGCTGGGCAACCATCTAGAGATGGGGTTTGGGTGGTGCTGAGGGCAGGAGAGTGGGAGTGATGGTGATAGTGGAAAAAAGTCTGTTGTGCTGGTATTGAAACATCAATGTGATGATGGAGCTAAGCTTGTGTTACCCTGATTTCTGGGGTCCCTTGGGGGATACCTCAATGTGCTCCATGTGATGGGGAATGGAAACTAGCCAGAGCACAAGCAATAGCAATGTGAGATGCAGGGTAACCTAGTGGGGTCTTTTTATCCAGTTGTTACGAGGTCAGGCCAAGCCAAAAAACAAAAAATGTCCAATAAATTATTTTATTGAATGAAAGTCTCACGCACCAACGCAATCACTCACACACTCATTCAAGACCTATTAAGAAACAAAAGAGAGGAAACTGGATAGGGGAATGTTGAAGGGAGTGTAGCTGGGGTAATACTGCACCTTTTCCTGAAGTCCTTGGTCTGGGAAAAACAGTGAAGAAGTAGAGCTCAGCACAGAGAGGGCTGAGGGGATTACTCAACGGACGGAGAAACGGTCTGCTGGGATGACCGGGAGTGATCGAAAGAACTGCTCAAAAACTGGGACTATTTGTAGGGGGAAAAGTACCTGGAGGGCTAATCCTTTCCCCCGGGAGAACAATGGGTGTTGCAACGAGAAAGAAGCTCCACAATGGTAACTTCCTTTGTGTGATGAGATTACAAGGTGATGCCAAAGCCTCAGGATCTTCAGCTGCATTTGGTTGTGGTGTGGCTTCATGTAAATGGTCCTCGCCTGATAGGATATTTGCTCAACTTGGGGCAAACATGCTAATCTCCTCAAGTCGGCTTCTCAGGGGCTGAGGACCCTTTGTCTACTGTGGGTTTGCACAGCTTGAAGTCTCCTGGGGCTACATGACTGGGGATTTTACTGGCCTGACCTGGTTTTCAGTCATTTCACCATTGCTGCCTGCATGCTCATGCAGGTGACCTCTCAGGCAGATTGAATCATATTTTAATATCAAAATTGTAGACCCCAGGACAGGGTTTACCAGTGAGATAACACTTGTATGAACATTTTTTGAAACAAATACATACATGGGAACAAACCACAGTTAGAAAGAACATTTGAAATTAATACAAGGTTGGATACAGAAAAACTGTTATGCCTTCTGTATTGTGGCTAGAGTTAACTGATAACACAATGAAAAAAATGTATAGGTAGACTGCACATTTACTGCATCCTGAAAACTGCAGAGCTTCAATTCCAAAAAGTATATGTTGTACTTTCCTAGCAGTGTGGTGCAGTGGCTTGAACTTTGGACACTGGAAATCCCTGCTTGGCCATGGGAACCCACTGGGTGACCTTAAGCAAGTTATACACTCTCAGCCTAAGAAGGTAGCAATGGCAAATCGCTCTGAACAAATCTTGCCAAGAAAACCCATGAGGGATTCAACTTACCAGAAACAACCGGAAAGTACATAACAGCAGCAACAACAACCTGCAGAAGAGAAGGTTAAGAGGGGACATGATAGCCATGTTTAAATATTGGAAGGGTTGTCATGTCAAGGAGGGAGTGGGCTTGTTTTCCGCTGCTCCAGAGACTAGAACAAGGAGCAATGGATTCAAACTACAGGAAAAGAGATTCCTGCTACCTCAGAGTGTGGTGGAGTCTCTGTCTTTGGAGGTTTTTAAATAGAGACTGGATGGCCATCTGTTGGGAGTGCTTTGATGTGGGTTCCTGCATGGCAGGGGCTTGGACTGGATGGCCTCTGTGGTCTCTTCCAACTCTATGATTCTTTGAACCCTAGTGGGTGTTGGTGACTTGTAAAAGCTGATCTTCTCATACAGGGTTAATTAAAACTGCATTAAACATACAAAGATGGGCAGAATGGGATTTAGGCAAAGTTATTAGAGGTCTGTGTAAAATCAGAGCATTTCCCAGCTGAGAAGGAATTTCCTGTAAGTTGGGTTGCTCCTCCAACTCGCTCCTAAAAGGCAAGAAAAAGAAAGACCTTTTGGGAACAACCCTCTGGAGGCCAGTCTTTCTGCTGCCTCCCACTCCTGCAGGACTCTTTGATCTTTGCCACTACAGCTGCTCCAGATCACACACACCCACACCCACGCCCTCTCTTTTTTCATCTTTTGCTGTTCTCTGGTTTCAGCTTCCCTTTCTTCCTTTCTCCATTTTCTTAATTACTAATTTTTATTGTTTATTTGGGACATTAACACAGAAATAATGCAGTTCTGGTTACTAGCTACAGATCTCAGAAGAAAGTCAAACATACGTGGGAATTTGCATATCATTTGGAAAGACTTCCAGTAGAGTATGAGACTCAAGTCAGATAGGACTATTCAATAAGAAATTTCACAACTGTGTTTATGCTAAGTATCCTCAAATCTTTGGATAGTCAGCAGAGCCTTCCAAAGAATCTGTGCTGCATTGTCTAAACAGGTCACCTCACTGAATTACACAGGCTAATATTATATACTAATATTATATACATACATGTGTGTGTGCGTCTGTATTTAAGTGCCCTGGAAATGTGTATCATTGTGCTAGGCACCCATTCTTAAAATCGGAGACTGCATTTTCTATGTCATCCAGGTAGCAATTACCATCAATGATAACTTTCCTACAGAACTCACTACAAGGGATTGTTTTAGATGGGGAATTTTAACAGCAAGTCATATTAACAATAAGTATGTCCTCTTCTGTTGCATACAGTACCTTTGTGTGATTAAGAACCCAACTTTAATAAACCAACTCTGTGTTTATATAAACCTGAAAGTACTAGACCAGAAGTTATGCTGTCTTGCAAATCTTTGTTATTTTTGCACTTTGCTACAAAAAATTATAAAAAACCGACTAGATACAGCCACTTTAACAACTCTTGTGTACAGCAGTGCTTCTCAGTTTATCTGATGTAGAGACCAGCAGCATGCCAGATAATTGTGATAATTGTTTTTTCTTTCCTGAAAACTGTCCAGTGATCCACAGCCAGTAACTCAGGGACCAGCTCTGCTCTAGGGACCAACACTATTGAGTAGCACTGGTGTACAGGTAACTGAAGAAGAAAAAGAGAAAAACCTTTATGTTGAAATTAGTAACTAAATTTGCTTATTTTTGCTTTTTTTTCTCGTTCCACCTCATTGCCTATTAATAAACAATCATGCATTGTAAGCGGTTACATGCATTCACAAACAGTATTTATTGTTGTTATTTGCCATCAAGTCAACTTCAGCTTTTGGCAACCCTACAAAGGAGAGACCTCCAAGATCTCATCATCAACTGACCTGCTCAGGACTTGCGAACTCAGAGCTGTGGCTTCCTTGATTGTTGTCTTCCTCTTTTCCTACTGTTTTCCATTTTACCCAGCATTACTGTCTTTACCAATGAGACATTTCATGAAGTGTCCCAAGTACAACATCCTTAGTTTAATCATCTTGGCTTCTAGTGAGAAGTCCAGCCTGATTTGCTCCAGGAACCACCCATATTTTAGCAGTCCATGGTGTCCGTAGAACTTTTCTCCATCACCACATTTCAAAGAAGATGGTTTTCCTACTATCAGCTTTCTTCACAGTCCATCTTTCATAGCTATATATATAAAAATGGAAAATAGTGTGGCATGGATGATTCTGACTTTGGCATTTAATTATGTATCTTTATGCTTGATAATCTTATCTAGTTCCTTCATAATTGCCCTTCCAAATCTTGATTTCTTGACTAAATCTCCATTTTGATAAATGTCTGAGGCAAGGTCATCTGTGGTCATGTTTTTTATTCTCTTAATATTCAGTTGTGATCCTACTTTTGCACTTTAAGCAGCATTAGTAGACAGTAAGGTAACTAGTAATGACTAATTATTAGGCCTAAATACCCCAAAGACACTAAATCCTGTCTGATCTTGGAAGGCAGTCAGCCCTGGTTAGTATTTGGATGGGAGACCACCAATGAATACCAGGAGCAGCCAGTTCAGAAGAAGGAACTGGCAAAACCATCTCTGAGTATTCCTTGCCCAGGAAAACCCTGTGAAATTCATGGGGTTGCCACAAGTTAACAGGCAACTTGAAGGCACATACACACAGGTTATCAATTGTTGCCACTGTGAATTGTCACTGCTTGCTTTTGCATTCATTCATCTTTAACTGTGTCACACATTATTGTTAAATCTTGTTGTCATTACTCTCAAATGTTCATTCTTTTTGGTACATTTGCTACACAGCTTGAAAGAAAATAGACTTTTGGAGGCTACAGCTTTCAGAATCTTTCAGGTAAGCTGGCCAGTAGCCTAGGTAGATGAAGTTTTCTGGGAAATGTAGTCCAAAAAGGTAACTTCCCTATATTCTGGCCTGTGAATAAACTAGTCACATGTGCAGGGACCCAGAACTCTTTTTAAGGTGGGAAGCTCAACATTGGCAGGAAGGTTGTTATTCATTTCGCTGGCAAGTGTGTTTTCACAAAACAGTGAAAACATCCTCCCTTTGGCTACACCATTTTAAAAGCAAAAGCTGTGAAGGAGACATGTTAGAAGACAACAGGACTGAACGCTTATTACTTTCAAAAGAAAATGTGAAACATGTATACTTACCAAACTTGGGATATAAAGAATCTCTTGATGCAAAACCAGGAATTTGAGGTATATAATGAGGTAGTCACATTTGCCAAGAGCAATAAATTATTTAGGGGGTGGCGAGAAGAAAAAGAGCTTGTGAAGAGTTTCAAAAAGGTTCCCTCTAAATTGAGAGAATAGGCTTTACAATGGTAACTGAAAAGTAAATGAAAATAGGTCTGAAGTGATGCATTGGGGGGCAAAAAGAAATCCCAGTTTCTCATATCAACAGATGGGATGTTAGCTGGCAGCAACTGACTAAGGAATCTGGGAGCCAGGGTTGATATCTCTTATAAACGCCCTGCCTCTGTTCAGTTTAGCTTATTTCCAAGTAAATATACATAGGACCAATTGCATGCAAACTTTGTTGTTTCTGAAAGCACTTAAACTACAATAGTTGTCCTAATAAGTTTTTGCACTCAATCATCTAAATGCACCTCTGATAATTCCTGAGGGTCTTAACTACATAAGACTCTTGGTGATCCAATTTTGCCTGATCATTCCAGGGCAGACTGAGCCCCACCTGGAATAACTTCAGGGGGGAGGGGGTCAAGCGCAACCCCTTTTCAGGTTCCATGCATACATGGACGCCACCTAGATAAAATGCTCATGAAATTTTATGCCATAATCATGTTACTCACTAAAGCACTTACTTCTTCTTGTTTGGTGCCTTTAAATCAACTCCAGATTATGGCATCATAGAGGCTTTGTAGGAGCAAGATTTATTCATAGATAGTTTGCCATTGACTTCCTCTGAATATTGCCTACAGCACCTGGTATTCTCTGTCAATCTCTCCTCCATGTACCGACTAGGCCTGATCTTGCTTAGTTTCCAAGATCAGACAGGATTGGATGAATGCCTTCAGATTTTTAGGCTATTACTTTCTTGTTAGTGAGAAGGAATAAAAGAGAAAACCTGAACTGCAAAAGGGCTTCTTCTGGACCAAAAACAACATCTCTGTATCCCTAGTGGCTATGTAATTATTTATTGATTATTACCCCGTCTTTCTCCCAGGATGAGATCCAAGGCAGCTTACTGAAATTCAAAACAAGATTAAAGTAAAACACTATTTTACAAAACTTTAAATAACTGTTTCATTGAAAACCATCGTTAAAACAGTTAAAATGCATTAAAAACACAATTACTAATAAAAGGTTAAAAGAATAAAATACAGCATGCCACACAAACTTTACTGTTGCATGCCTTCAAGTCATTTCCAATTTATAGCAACTCTAAAGTGAGCCTATCATGGGGTTTTCTTGGCAAGATTTGTTCAGAGAGGATTTCCTTTGCCTCCCTCTGAGGCCATTTCCGCACTACACTGTTATAGCACTATGATTCCACTTTCAACATCCTATGGAATCCTGGCCCCTCCCAAAACTGCAAACCCCAGGATTCCATAGGATGTTGAAAGTGGAATCATAGTACTATAACAGTCTAGTGCAGAAATGGCTTGAAGCTGAGAGAATGGGACTTGCCTAAGATCACCCAGTAGGTTTCTATGGCTGAACAGGTATTTGAACCCTGGTCTCTAGAGTCATAGTCCAACCACTATACTACACTAGCTCTCTCACACGCATACCTCTACTACATAACTGAAAATTCAAAGGCCTGGCTGAAAGAGATGGTCTTCACCTTCAGTGGAGAAAGAGCTAGGAGGGTGCCATCTGGACCTCCTGTGGAAGGGTGTTCCGCAGTCTGGAGGCAGCCACTGAGAAAGCTTGCTACTGTGTCCTTACCAGACATGCCTGCAAAGGTGTTAGGACCAAAAGAAAGCCCTCTCCTGCAGATCTTAAAGCTTGTATAGAAAGATACCGTTTTTTTAGATAGTCTGGATCCAAGCTGTGTAGGGCTTTAAAGGTCAAAACAAGCACTTTGAATTGTGCCACAAAATGAAATGGCAGCCTGTGCAGCTGTTGCAACATGATCCCTGTAACTAACCCAGAACAACACATCCTGGCTGTAGCACTGAGATTTCCAAACCGTTTCCAAAGGCAGCCTCATGTAGAGTGTAAACCATTCGGAGCAAATGGGATGTAAAGAGCCTAGCCAGTAATTCCTCTCTCATTCCAAGGGAGAGGCAGGATTATTTTTCCTTGATATTCCCCTACTGCTGGAGGGAGGGGAGTAGGAAATCAACACACATCTCAACCTTTAGACAGTGCAGTGAACTGATGAAGTACCGCTGTTCCCTTCCTCACTGCTTTTTCTTTACAGCGGTTATTGATCTCTGGTGCACTCTGGCCCCAAATTTCTCATGGAGCACAAGAGAGGATGGCATTGTACTTCTTCTAGAGCTCAGTGCTACACACCTGAGAAATCCTTATTAACAAGACTTCCAGGCAGCTTAATTACAGGCATATAAGAAAAGGGGACATTGCTTGGTGCGCCCAGATACAGCCACTGCTCAAGGTATTGTTATCCATTTTCTCATTCAAACAGTTAATGAACAGAAGGTCCTCTGGTACAAAGAATTCTGGTAGCTGACTTCATGCAGGGGGAACAAAACAGGGAATAAGTACAAGTTACAGCATGTTCTAGTGATCTGAGTGTTGGACCAGACTGGGTTCAAATCTTTGCCGGGCCATGGAAATCCACTTGGTGACCTTGGGCAAGTTATAGTCCCTCCAGCCTTAGAGGAAAGCAACTGCAAACTTCCTCTGAACAAGTCTTACCGAAAAAGTAAGAAAAAAGAAAAAGAAAGAAACTCGTAAGAGAGGGTCGCTGTAATTCAGAGCCAACTTGAAGGCAGGAAATACACACACTAATTCACCTACATTTAGGAACATGAGAGAATCACAGAATCATAGAGTTGGAAGAGACCCTGGGGGCCATCCAGTCCAATCCCCTCCCATGCAGGAACACATATCAAAGCATTCCCAACAGATGGTCATCCAGCCTCTGCTTAAAAACCTCCAAAGAAGGAGATTCTACCACACTCTGAGGCAGCATATTCCATTGCTGGACAGCTCTGACGTCAGAAAGTTCTTCCTGAGGATCAGGTGGAATCTCCTTTCCTGCAGCTTGAATCCATTGCTCCTTATCCTAGTCTCTGGAGCAGCAGAAAACAAGCTCGCTCCCGCCTCCACGTGACATCCCTTCATATACTTAAACATGGCTGTCATGTCCCCTCTCAATCTTCTCTTCTGCAGACTAAATATACCCAGCTCCCTAAGCCGGTTCCTCATAGGGCATGGCTTCCAGACCCTTCACCATTTTGGTCACCCTCCTCTGGACACATTCCAGCTTGTCTGATATCCTTCTCGAATTGAGGTGCCCAGAACTGGACACAGTATTCTAAATGATGCCTAACCAATGCAGAATAGAGTGGTACCATTACCTCCCTCACTCTAGACACCGTACTCCTATTGATGCAACCGAGAATCGTGTTGGCTTTCTTGGCTGCCGCATCACACTGCTGACTCATGTTCAGCTTGTGATCTACCAAGACTCCTAGATCCCTTTCCCTGCTATCCAGACACGCGTCCCCCATAATATTGATATTCTGGCGTTACTCAATTCGCATGTGAATCAGGGTTGTCGCTGAATCGATTGCCCCCTTGTCCCCACTGCCCGTTCAAAAGGTAGGATTGGATGTCCATTTGGACACACGGCTGTTCCTACAGAAATGCCTCGCCACTGCCAGAAGAAGAGGAAAGCAAGGACAGGCGAGTGGCGTGAAGGGAGCGCGGCGGCGGCAGCAGCAACTTGAGGCCACCGCGAGCGCGTTTCTCGCCTCAGCCGCTCACCAGCCCCAGCGGCGCTTCTCCTCGCCTCCTTGGCACCGAGATGTGGGAAAGGTGGGGATTCACAGCGCTCGGCGGGGGCGGGCGAAGGAAGGAGGGCTTCGGAGGCAGCGGCGCCCTTCTGGAAATCGATCTCAACCAAAGGGGTGGAGGATCCGCCTCGGGAGGGATCCGCCAAATCGATCCACCTCTCAACGTCTCGCAGATCCACCCGTTCCGATCTAAAGGTGCCGCTCGGGAGGAACTCTCTCACGGAGTTCTGGAGGATCGGTCGTTTCTTGTCAACGGAGAGCGGATAGCGCCTGGGCGTAAATCCAAAAATCCGCTGGGGATTTGAGGCTCTCTGTCAATCCCACTAACTTCTTTATTTCTAAAGGAAGGGGAGGCGCCTGCGAATGGCCCCGCAGGACCCATGGTGGGTGGGTTCTGACCTAAAATGCCTCGGTAACAACTCACTTGAGCCATTGGGGTGTGGTCTGAACGGAGATCAGAGTTCGAATCCCGCGTTACTTTGAGCCGATCCCTCCGAGGAAACCCCCTCTGACGAAAGCTTGCCAAGAAAAAGCTAGGAGAGAGGGGCACAAACTGGAGTCTACTGGAAGACGCAGAACACTAACGACCAGCTGATGCGGCTCCCTCCAGAAAAAGGAAAGAAAGACTCACGATTGACCAGCTGCCAAATTTTCTCGCCTTGTCCGATTTATTGCCAAGCCCCTTCCTCGGCTCCAACCAAGTTCCCGTGTCCGAACAAGAGTCCGACGTACCCAAAGACAGCGGTCCAAGCGGGGGGAGTCGGGGTGGCACCTCGCTTTTCCCGCTCCTCCGGAAGTTCGAAAGAGGGGAGGCAAGAAGCGCCTTTTGCCTCCTCCAGATGCCGGCGGCCAGCGCGTAGCGAGAGCCCGGAGGCGCCGGGCGCGCAACGAGGGGCGGAAAGCTGCGCCTTCCCCGCTGGGAAGAAGCCGGAGGAGAAGCGCAAGACCCGCGGAGGAGGCGGCTTGGGGCTTGAGGCTGCTCTCCCTTAAAAGAAAAGAAAAAAGAGCTGGCACAATACTTCCCCGCGTTTAAATTAAAGTTGATGAGTTATCCAGATGTTCCAGAGGGCACCATTCCTGGCCGTGGCGTGTGTGGACTCATCGGCGAGGAAAATGCACTCTCCACATGGTCAGAGGCGCGCCTCCAGGTTGACTTTCATAACGTCTTAGCGTGTGGCTAGGAAAATGAAGAAGAGGCTTCGGGGCAGAGGAGGCTTCGCGGCTCCAAAACAACCCGGAGGGAAGGGCGGGAGAGCCAGTCCAACCACGTGCGAGATCGAGGCGAAGGCTGACCGAAAAGAGTTTATCCCTCTGCGCTTTCGGTGGGATCTTTAGAGGAGATCAGGCGAGAAGGGCTGGCAGGTCGCGCAGCCCGATCCTAACGTGGTCGGTCGGTCTCGTTGTCTTCGACGGGAGGGGCTCCTCCTGGACTTGCAGCCTGGATGGACCCTGTGATGCCCCCCGGCCCCTCCCCGCCTTCGGAAGCTGTTTTGCCGGTGGCGGCGATCCGCCTCGGAACAGCCGCCTCCCTTCCCGCCCCCTCGGGGCCCGGGGAAAGAGACCCCCCGCGCCCGCCCGGCCTGGAGCGTCGTCGGAGGAGGAGGAGAGGCGAGAGGCGAACGCCCCGTCGGGGGGCGCCGCGCTAGGGCGCGCCGTAGCCGGCAGGCCGGGGGAGGATGGCGTGCCGCGGCCTCTGCTGCTGCTCCCCGCCCGGCCCGGGCGCCCTGAACGAGGACAACGCCCGGTTCTTGCTCCTGGCCGCCTTGATCATCCTCTACATGCTGTGCGGGGCGGCCGTCTTCTCCGCCATCGAGCAGCCCACGGAGCGGGAGGCGCAGGAGAGGTGGCAGGCGAGGCTGGAGAACTTCTCCCGCCGGTACAACCTCACCCCGGCCGAGCTGCGAGAGTTCCTCTGCGAGTACGAGGACGCCTACGTGGCCGGCGTCCGGGTCAATAACCTGCGGCCCCGCTGGGATTTCCCGGGGGCCTTCTATTTCGTGGGCACCGTGGTCTCCACGATAGGTAAGAGAGAAAAGCAGCAGGAGCTCGGGGGAGGGACGCGGAGGGGATTACAGCGCCCAGAATCCCCAGGCCAGCGTGACTGAGCATTCGGTGCATGATAAAAGTAACTTTCCGAAGTGCTGAAGAAAGCCTTCGAAAAGATACTTCTGTGCCTGGTCTTTATCTCGTTCTTTCTCTTACTTTCTATTGCTTCCCTTCCTCTATGGCCATTTCCGCACTAGCCTGTTATAGCGCTATTATTCCACTTTCGAATCCTGGGGTTTGCAGTTCCGGGAGGGGCCCCTAGGATTCCGTAGGATGTTGAAAGTGGAATAATAGCACAATGACAGGCTAGTGCAGAAATGCCCAGCCCTTGTAGCCCTTGTTACACTTTTCTAATGCAGAAAATGCTACTGTTTGGAGAAGAGTCAAATAAATTTCCATGGAACATGGATAAAGGAAGGAAGCTGTGGTTCACGTGTCACCAGGGTGTGGGAAGTCAACTCTGGATTTTAGCCTGAATTTTAAAGGAGCTAGGTGCTCTACTTATTTGCAGGGATAAGTCCAGGGTCTTACACAGCTTCTTTAAAGTTCAGACTATAACCCAGAACAGATTAAAACCCAGAACCATCCCACTGACATCAAAAGGGCAAGTCACCAGTGCAGATGAATACCTGTATTGACGCCTATCGGGGTGTAGCTATGGGGAGGGGACAAAATGAGGACATTGCCATCCCCAAATAAGAATTCTTCCCCATGTCTCATGAAATGTTCCTTCACTCCTCAAATTTCTAGCATAGCAGCTGCTTAAAACTTTAGTTGAGCATTTAGAAATAGAGTCCAGGCACCCAAAGAAAAAGGGCAGGTAAAGATGCCAAGGCGGTGTGAAAGCAGCAAATGTTAGTGTGCTGGGTATGAACACTTTTCAGTGCCTTATTCTCTGCTAGAAATTTGGGAATTGAAGGAAGATTTCATTTGGGGGGCAGAATTCTTACTGAGGGCAGCAGTGCCTTCATTTCACCCCACTCCCATGCCATAGCTACACCCCAGTGCTAATTTTGGTGTTGGAGACCGTGGTAAGAATAGGTATCACACATTCTTGCTCTGAAATACCTGTGTATGATAGCCTTGTGCAGATGTTTTATGCTGGAAACAAAAATCGCTTTCTTCTCTGTAGAACAGAAGTATGCACTCTTCAGGATAGGAGATAAAAAAAAAGCAGAGGAAAGGGAATGAGAGAGGTAAAATCTAGCAGCATCTTTGAGATGAAGTGATTTATTTTAGCATGTGTGAAACCTTGTGGTAAAATAAATCAGTCTCAAAGGTGTTGCTGTGTTCTTTTCTCCTTCTCGTCCCCCCTTCCCCACTTTTTACACTGAAACAGACTAGCAGGGCTCTCTCTTTGGAACCTGCTTTCAGTAGGAAGTAAAAACTCACTGACATAGAAGTGAAAGGGAAGAGCTGGTTTCCTAGTAACGCTTCCTTCCTTGTCTACCCACCCACTTGCTGGATTTTTCATCATCTCTTCTTAAACATACTGTGCTCTTCCTTATATTAACACACATCAGTAATGAGAGTATTAGGAGAAGGAGTACTTCCTGCATTGTACCCTTATTGTGCCTTTTCTTCTTAACAGTGCCATTTTGCTAAATGCAATCCATTGGTCATCATTTGTCTCACCGCCATGAAGTTTCCTAGAGACGCTGCTACTGTCAGACTCTCATTTTTCCTGCCCAGTCATTTTTGGGGCATGGGTGGGAGGTGCTGGACAAACCAGGCCACTGGATAACAAGTTCTGATGTTCCCTGAACTGATGAGTCTTAGTAATCACAGCATTTAGCAGGCGCATTTGGCTTTTAAATATCCCAGTTCTGCAGTTTTCTGCTTTCTATAGGCAACTCAACAAGTTGGTTTAGTACACAGTGTGCCTTTTGTTTCATCACCTGGATTGTTCAGTGTTGGCTGTATATAAAATATGCCTTCAGATATTTCGGAAACCTCTGGCATCACTCGGGCCATTTCCGCATTACATTGTTATAGTACTATTATTCCACTTTCAACACTCTATGGAATCCTGGGGTTTGCAGTTCAGGGAGGGACATTTAGAATTCTCAGCCAGAGAGGTCTTTGGCATCAGTAAACTAAAAAAACCCAGAATTCTACAGGATGTTGAAAGTGAAAAAACAGCACTATGACAGTGTGGTGTGGAAATGGCCTTAGGTTTGTCACTGGTTAAAGTTGTTTTTGCTTGTGATAATGTTTTGCTTTTCCTGCATTTGGGGCATAAAAGCTTACTTACTGGTTGAAATATAGCTTCAGTTAGGCATCTGAGTTAGAGAAACTTGTGGAGGGTAGCTTTATCTGTTCTATTGACCATGACAAGTGAGGCCTGTACTGTGGAATGGGTCTTTCTCAGCATGTTTGTCTGCCAGCCAGCCATACCTGATTTCAGGACATTCTATTGCACTCTCCTTTTTCTCAGTCCAACTATACTGTCCAATGCCCACTGAGCATAAATTGCTCAAGTGGATCATATTTAGATCCTGCCCCCTCCCCCTGCCATCACAGTTGATTTCTTGTTATAGTGCACAGGTGTTGGGAACTGCTGTAAGCTGCACATGCAGACAGGTAATGGCTTCCCAGGCTGCAAGTAAAGCAGTGAGTTGACTCACCCTACAATTAAATTTACTGGATTTTCTGCCTCGATTACCTTTGGGTTTTACAATCACAGACCTTGACTGCAGGAGATGCTATTTCCTGCTCTGTATTAGGCAGCAAAAGGTTTTGGACTATTTCTGAACGTACTTGGTGACCATGATTTGTCTTTCTTCTCTCTTTAAGAAAAAGAAAAGAGGGAGATCATGAAGCTTGTTAGCTTTTGCAGGTTTTGAATTGATCTTTCTTGAGAATGGGTTACTCACCAGTTTGTCCATTGTAAAGCTCCTTGACCCTGGTGTGGTTCTGAACTATAAATCAATAGAATTGGAGTTTTTCAAAAGAAATGTGAAGCTAATGTTCCTCATAAGAAGTGGTTTTCTGGGAATAAGCTTTCTTAAGATGTTCTTGTTAAGAATAAACCCTTCTGAGCCCCTCATAGACGGTCATGAATACCATCTTGGAACAGTCCGTTGCCTAAAGCCAGTTTCAAGTTACCTTTGGTTGATAGGAATTGAATAAAGTCAAAGATTTGTCAGAATATCTATACCTGTGAACCACTGTTAGACTTCATAACTAGCCGTACTCTCCATCAAACCATCATCACAACCTAATTTTAGGCAAGATTAATTAATTAATGTACAACCAAATAATTTAAGGAGAAAGACAATGAAAAGTTATAGTTATGAAAATCTCCACATGTTCACACTGAAAAGTTGGCTTCCTTCTATTACACATTGTTAGCCAATTGCTAAATGAAAACAATTATCCCTGAAAACTCTTGTAAAACCAGACCTATCTTTATATTCATATGGTATTTATGTGCATGAATATATCTGATTATTTCACCTCTGGTCCAAGAAGACAGCCTCATGTCCCCCTTTCACACCTTTTGGGAGGAAACCCCTCCCCCAAGCTTTAATAGAGTTTTTTGGGGAGCCTCAGGTATATGCAAGGGGTTAGGAGGAAGAGGGTACAGAAAGCTTTCCTTCCATTAATTTTTCTTGGATTATGTACCATTGAAAACCAATATAGTTAAATACACACATTAACTGTGCATTCAGCTGTGATACAAACCTGACTAAAATCGGCCTGTGGAATAAACAAATTTTCAGTATTTGCGCTCTGGCAATTTTTTCTTTAAAAAAAGAAGCTTTAAATGCAATACTATGGGATAATGCTCTGATATTTGCTCCCTAAATGTCTTTAGATATACTCCAGAATTGGGAAAGGGAATGAGAGAGGTAAACTCTAGCAGTACCTTTGCCTACCACATGACCTGTTGTTTGCAAATAAAATAGATGCTGTGATCAGAATATGCATGGGGCTTTATGCTTATCAATTGCACAAGCGGCTAGACTTTCTACCAGCTTATGTAGGGAGGTCTCAGAAACCTCTTCATGCAAACTTTCTAAGAGGCAGTGCAAGGATCCATGACCCTTCTACAGTGCCACGTGGGCACAGCTCTCCACCATGCTCTCTGGCCATTTTGGTTTCTTCTGCAAGTCCAAGTCAATGTAAAGTAGTACCACACTATGTCAGTTCTCAACAAGATCTCAGTCTAACATGACCAAAATTAAATTTCTTAAATGCGATTTATTTTCGTGGGACACATAAGGATCATGTGTATAGCAATCTCACTGAAAGCTATGCATCTTAAAGATGCTTAACATAAGCTTGACTGTGCCCTATATTTCAGATAAATGTACAAGTTAGATAATGTCATTTTTACCATCAAAAGACAAAATGAATTTCCCCAAACTCTCTTGTCCTTCTATACATCTGTTTCTGGAGGAAATAATGAATGGTGCACTTCTATTTTGAAAATGTTGAAGATTATTCTACAAAGCAGTTGATAGCATATTTTCAAGGTTGAGTTGTTTGCTTTTGATCTCAGAATGGGTTTCCATGGTACAAGGAAGTAGCTTATCATACTCAGCTGAGATAATGTACACATGGAGACCACTTCCTGGTTCAGTTTGCTTTGCATCGTGTAGAAAGATAACAAATCATGGTAGGAAATTGTCAGGTAATGTTGATATTACTTGGCCTTTCCGTTCTCAGTTAATAAGATCTACAGGCTAAGTATGTATATAACTGTGGGCTGGTACCATCCTCACACTCAAAATACTAACAGGGGACAGAGAAAAGGCAGAACTACTCAACACCTTCTTTGCCTCAGTCTTCTTCCCAAAGGAAAATAGTGCTTGATCTGGGGGAAATGGAGCAGATGATAAGGCAGGGGAAACAGTATGGTAAAGAGGTAGTACAGGAATACCTGGCTAGTCTAACTGAAATCAGGTCTCCAAGGCCAGATGAACAACATCCAAAGATATTAAAAGAACTGACAGAAGTAATCTCAGAACCATGGGCAATGATCTTTGAGAATTTCTGGAAAAGGACAGAAGCCCAGGCAGATTGGAGGAGGGCAAATATTGTCCCAAGCTTCAAAAAGGGCGACGGGGGGGAGAAGCGAGAAGATCCAAGCAATTGCAATTTTAAAAACAATTTTGTACTTTTTAAATTTAATAGCATTTTAATGTGAAGTTTGTTTAATCAATTTCAATTTTTTATTATCAAGTTTTTAGCTGATCTTGTTTTTATCCTTTGTTAGTGGCCGTGAGTCACATGCAAGGGAGAAAGTCAGCATATAAATTAAATAAGTAAAATTTCGGTCTGTTTTGGTGCTCGCTGACAATTTTTCATGGGGCTTTTTTTTAAAAAAAACAGGGAGGAGAAATCTGGTGCTTTGGAATTCTCCTTGGGGGGCCACAAAAAGGGGGGGTGCAAAGGCTGCACACAGGCCACATGTTCTGCAACTCATTCTAAGATCCTTTCCACACTATACTGTTATAGTGCTGTTATTCCACTTTAAACAACCTATGGAATCCTAGGGTTTGCAGTTTAGGGAGGGACATTTAGAATTCTCAGCCAGAGAGATCTTTGACCTCAGTAAACTACAGACCCCAAAATTCCACAGGATATTTAAAGTGGAATAATAGCACTATAACAGTGTAGTGTGGAAAGGCCCTACAAAAGTATGCAGGCAGGATGTGGACTAACAATAAGCAAATCTGAATAATAAAGTGGATGTTCTCCTCCATTCAAGGTTTGTGAATGTTAATCAATTCTAAAAATTTTAAGAAGAACGGAAATAAAATTCTTACACATACCCATTCCTAGTCAAAGGATGGGAAGATCTGTCCTGAACCTGAGCTGCATAGAGTTTTGTAGGTCAAAACCAGCACTTTGCTTGGTGCCTGGATATGGACTGGCAGCCAATTGGAGCTGGTGCAACAAGGGAGTTGTTTGTTTCCTGTAGCAAGCCCCAGTTAGCAATCTGGCTGCAGCTCTTTGGACCAGCTGAAGTTGGTGTGCTCACCAAATTTGCAGATGACACCAAATTGGGAGGGGTTGCTAATACGCCAGAGGACAGGATCAAAATTCAAAATGACCTGGATAGATTGGAGAGCTGGGCCAAAGCTAACAAAATGAAGTTCAATAGAGAGAAGTGTAAGGTCCTACACTTAGGTAGAAAAAATGGAATGCAGAAATATAGGATGGGGGACACGTGGCTGGATGGCAGTACGTGTGAAAGGGATCTAGGAGTCTTAATAGACCACAAGCTGAACATGAGTCAGCAATGTGATGCGGCAGCCAAGAAAGCCAATGCAATTCTGGGCTGCATCAATAGGAGTATGGTGTCTAGATCGAGGGAGGTACTGGTACCACTCTACTCTGCTTTGGTTGGACCTCATCTTGAATACTGTGTCCAGTTCTGGGCACCCCAATTCAAGAAGGACATGGTCAAGCTGGAGCAGGTCCAGAGGAGGGTGACCAAAATGGTGAAGGGCCTGGAAGCCAAGCCCTATGAGGATAGACTTAGAGAGCTGGGTATGTTCAGTCTGCAGAAGAGAAGGTTAAGAGGGGACATGATAGCTATGTTTAAATATTGGAAGGGATGCCATGTAGAGGAGGGAGAGGGCTTGTTTTCTGCTGCTCCAGAGACCAGGACAAGGAGCAATGGATTCAAGCTGCAGGAAAGGAGATTCCACCTGAACCTCAGGAAGAACTTCCTGACGGTCAGGGCTGTCCGGCAGTGGAATATGCTGCCTCGGAGTGTGGTGGAGTCTCCTTCTGTGGAGGTTTTTAAGCAGAGGCTGGATGGCCATCTGTCGGGAGTGCTTTGAGGGTGTTCCTGCATGGCAGGGGGTTGGACTGGATGGCCCATGTGGTCTCTTCCAACTCTACATTTCTATGATTCTATGATTCTAAGTTTTCAAACCATCTTCAAAAGCAGCCCTACATAGAGCTTATTCCAGTAACCCACTCAGGATGTAACTAGGATGTATGTCAGCATGGCCAGATCTGACATCTCAAGGACTGGACGCAGGTGTTGGATAGGCTTTTACTGTGCAAATGCACTCCAAGCCACTGTTGAAACCTGAGCTTCCAGGCTCAGGCTGAATCCAGGAATGTAACACAGCTGGGAACCTGAATTTTCAGGGGAGTGTAACCTCATCCAGCACAGGCTGAATCCCTATTAGCAGTAGCACATCTTAAATGCTCCGAATAACTAAAATCCACTGCTCCCACATTAGATTTCCCGGGGAGGGGGGGAGCCAGTATTCCAAAATATTGTTTGCTTTTCAGAGCCTCAAAACTCAGGTCTGTAATTATAAACTGTCTTATTTTCACACAGGCAATTTGGCTGAGAGGGGCAGGGGGTGAAATATCCCATTTTAGATTGAAGTCCAGCCATTGAAAGCAGTCAGCCAGTGGCTAGGTTTCCATAGCAATTACTGCCATGCTATGCATCAAAGGTATTATATGCAGGCCTCACCAGCTCTGTTAAGGAAATGTCTCATCTGAAACCCAGGCTTAGAATCAGAGTATATAGGCATTCACCTATACCAGGAATATAGCTAAAACAGAGGTGGGAAGTCCATGAACATGCACACTCTGCCTCCAAGTGCCTCTGTGTTACCAGCTACATTATCAGTCACTGCAAAGATCTGAATAGTGCCTTCTAAGTGTGCTTGACTGAACTCACCAAGCTCCCATAAGGAAGAGTTGATGTCTGCAGAGGCCTTCTGGGCACGATCAACGAAACACACTTTTAGCCCATACTGAAATTTTTGCACTGAATGTGCAAAGATGTATGCCGTCACTGAGAGGGTAGGAATGCATGGGGCCATGCTGTGCATACTTTATACATTTTTGGTATGTTGTGTTTGACTTGTCTCCTGGGTGTGACAAAATAGGGTGGTGGGGGAAGGGGCATTAACCCTATGAGGAAATCACATCGCTTGAGATGGGGGCAGTTTCTCTCCCTTGCAAGGCTAACTGCCCCTTTCTTAGGCAGGGAACACTGAAGTTTTTCCAGATGTAACTGTACAGAGACTTCTTGAGAAACTCTGTCCTTTTCTGTACCTCAGATGGTGCAATCATGGATTAAATCACTGATGGGTTTTCTCTGTCAGTGACCCACAATTGTGCCACCATCCCAGACTTATCTGGCCTGCAGAAGCTGCAGAAACTCAATGGCTGTGCTTCCTGCCCCAGTGCAGCCTGGGAAGGTACCCGGCTGCACTGTGGAAGGGAGAGGCATGGCCATTGCACTTCCTTCACCACAGAGCCAGCCAGTGTGGAGGGGAGTGCTCCCATCGCGCTCCCCTCCCAGCAAAGCCATTGCCAGGATCCCCACCGGACCTCTGTGTCAAAAGATAGTGTGCGGAAAGGGCCTCAGCATTCCACGCAAGGGACAGTTACCTTTTGTATGCCTGGATCTCAGTTGAGATTAATTTGCTGCTGCTAATGGAGATGAAATTTTATTGCCTATGTTCTACCGTCCTTTGTTCCCAAGAAAGGGAGCAGCTTCTGCTTGTTTTTTCTCTCTCTCTAGACCACTGGCTCTTAACCTGAGGTTTGAGGACCACTAAGAATCTGTGGAGCCAACACAGGAGGTCCACGAAGCTCTGCCGTTGGATGCCAACAGCTGCAGCAGCAACAGGAACCTGCCCAAAGTCACCCAGTATCTGAGCGGGGATTTGAATCCTAGTCTCCAGAATCCTTAAATAAATAAATATTTGAATATTTGAATATTTTAATCTTGAGTTAAGTCTTGCGGGTCCCTGGCAACAAATTATATTTACAGGGAGTCCCTGGCAAGGAATAGGTTAAGAACCACTGCTCTAAACCATCATAGCTGACCACAGAAGTAACATCTGAGACAAAATATAGGCCTATGACTCTAACATCATGACTTTTCTTCCCCTGTATAATTTTTATATCTTTGCCTGATGAAGGAGCCAGTGAAGCTTCGAAAGCCTGTATGTTGTTTTTTCTGCAGTTTAGTTGGCCCAATAAAGGTGTCACTCTTACAGATTTTGGATTTTGTTGTATAAATATTTCAAGAGAAGTCAGAGGCTTCTCAAGATCTTTTTTTTTTTAACTCTAAATTCACCCTAATCAAATTCTTATTTAGACCTATCATTAAATTGTATTTGTCATACTTAACCCACTGTCTCCTCAGCTTTTCATCTATCCTTGCCTCACACATTTGTAACCAACCCACTGCCTTTCTAATTTCTCAACAGTCAACTATATGAATTCTGAATTCTACAACAGGCAAGTGTTGTACATAGAGTAGTTTTCCTCTCCACTGGGCATAATCTTCAGCTAGTTAGGGTTTAATGCTACACAGATCAAGCATAATAAATTTACCTAATCCAGTCTCTCTCTGCAGTGGTCTCTCTTCTTTCAGAATCAGTCAGAGCTTGGAATAATTATATTTGGAATATAATTAATTAATGTAATTAATTTTAGAGGTAGCTTGTAGGCATTACTTAATATTCTTAAGTATTAAACCTTTTCAGTTACTTTTTTTAAATTCTGGAAGCAAAATACACTCAAAACAGAAACTGGCCAAAAGTCTCCAAAATTAACCCCTGAACAATGATACTTAGAAGTATTCATAGTAATGTTACTAGCCATCATGCTATTGGAAAAAGTAGATATTTTAAAAAATTTTCATTGCTCCTCAAATTAATGTGGCATAATTAACACAATTTCTTGTTACATGTTAATCTCAACTGTGTTACCATGCAGGCTCCACACAGCCTCTCAGTATAATAACAACACACAATATAAATAAGTTTGTGTGTGTATATGTGCCTTCAAGTCATTTGTCACCTTATGGAGAGCCTCTGAATTTCATCGGGTTTTCTTAGGCATGAAATACTCTCAGGTGGCTTTGCTAGTTCCTTTTTCTGAAATTTAGAGCCTACAGCACCTGTTATTCATCCATATACCAACGAGGGCTGACCCTGCTTCACTTCCAAGATCAAATGCGACCTAGTGCCTTCAGGGTATACATGTATCATTTCTCCCCAGGCTCCTCTATGCGCCTCTGTAATCTGTAGGTTCAATTCCATTTTAGCACACAACTTATATAGTGGTTCTAAGCAAACATTGAAAACCCTCACCTTTTTACACAAAGGTGATGTTATGGGAGAAAACAGAGCTGTGTGGTAAAGACAGGGCACCTGATCAGATTGGGAATTGCCACACCAATCTGAGAGAAGTAGGTCCTGTCACAGTAGCAAGATCAGGAACATTCCTGAACCCAGAGGTTTACGGGCCAAAACCTGGGACTTAGGGATAGCCTCTGGTGATGTCATTAACTGCTATGTGTGAAGTGTGAATCACAGTTGCTGCCAACTGGTTATTCAAACACACAAACATAAACACAAATGCTGAACAAATTTTTCCAACTGGAAATTAAGAAAGAAATCTTAGCTAAGGGGATTGTTCTCAGATCATGGTGAAAAGAAAGAATTGTTCCTTCTTACTTACCTAGGGAGTCAAGTAATGAATGCTTAATCTTACTTGCTTCTAGCCAGAAGGTGGACACACAGCAGAGCCCTGGCAGCACAACAATTAAGAAGAAGCTAACAGACTAAATATGTAAGTCTCTCTATCCCCTCCCCAGATGATCTTTGCAAGTTGCGGCAAAGAATTTGCACTTTCATCTACCTGGAAATGGTCCACAAAAACTGATGACCCAGGGCGAGCTCCTGAGATCTGGCAACCCTAGTCACCGTTAACATGTGAGGCAAACTGGGGCCCTTTCTGCAGCTTACCTTCTCACGCTGCTGGAGTGTGGGCCTTGCGTGAAAGGCCTGGGCAGGCAGCTTTCACAAGCCTCCTGCTTCCCTTCTGCTTGGGCTCCGCAGCTCCTTCCTGCTCGTGCAAGAGCCCCGCCTGCGCCCTCCCCTTCCTTCCACAGTGCAGCCTGGGAGTTGTAGGCTGCACTGAGGAGAGGACGCGTGACAGGCCGGGCTCCAGAGGCTCCGCACTGCAGGTGAGTGCGGCCCGTGAGCCTTGCGCAAGTGCGGCTTATTTTCGGCTAAAAGCCGAAAATAAGAAAATGCATATTTGCTGTGCTTGCGGGCCTTGAGCATGGCGGAAATGGGACTGCGTCATGCAGACCACTCCTGACATTTACGCGAGCTCAAGGGGCCCTTCGCTTGTACACTGCCATGCGAAAAGGGCCCAGGTGATGGTGAAGGAGGAGGAAGCGGCAACTCTCCCTACTACTGAGGTGTGACACCCCACCACTGGGGCCAGATACTGACATTAACTGTAGTGCAGGTAGCTTGATAGAAGTTACTCTGATTAACTGGAAGTTGGTTGGTTTTCTCTGAATGTTAGACGCAGCCCTGATGTGATTCATGAATGTAGAAGAAATGTTGTCAGCTTAATTAAACAGAAATACACACACATAGTGCAGAAACAGTTGAGTTAAAACCTGCTCATTAGAGATTCTGTCAATGATGATCTTCACAGATTTAGAAGGAGATGTTGGGCAGAAGTTCATGGCAACAATAGTGTAGAATTGTTAATCTTCCCCATAAAATAAAATAGAATTTGCTAACCCTGTGATACAGTTGCCAGCGTGTGAGATACTCTGAATTCTTTGTCATAGAATAACAGACATTTAAGAGATGCTGGGTTTTATAGAGATAGGAAGGCTTGCGGGGGAAATCCACCCCCCCCATTTCTTTCTAAACCCTTGTTCCTGAAAAATATGAAGAAAAGGATTATGGAATATATTCTTTCAGCATAATGAATACAGTATTAAAGATAAGGTATACTGTCTTGTCCCATTGCTTCTAAAAACTATGTAGCATATATGCTTTTATATAAGATTAAGTATCTCACATCATTGCAATTCATGGCTTTGGTTTCTTTTCCTTGGTTCTTTTCATGGGAATAAGTGTTTTATCTGTGCTTTCAGTATGAAGAACTAGAAAAGACATAATAATTTTATTTCTTTTAATAATACTGATGGTTTCATCTATTTTTATTGAGGGGATTTGCCAGCTCCTCATGAACTGGCAAAAGCAAAGATATTCCATTTAGTTTAAGTGTTTCTTACAGTTCGGAACTTTATAGCTACATTTGTAACAAAAAAATTAAATCTTAAAAAGTAATTATTGCCTGAATAAATGGTAGTTTTAATATATCAAACATGAAAGATTTATGCAAAATTAAGTTATACATAATGTATTTTATGTTGCTAAAGTAACAAAGTGACTTACAATCTGTAAGAGGTGCTAACATCTTTGGCAGTGTGTTTTAAAAAAAAAAAAGTCAATTTTTTTCCCCCAAAGCCTCAGAATTTATTTTTTCCATGGCTTAAAATTTCCAAAATTTTTCCATCTCTAGGAGTTTGCTGTGTAGGCCTAAGTATTTGTCAGAGCTTTGTTGTTGCTGTGTGCCTTCAAGTTGTTTCTGACTTATGGTGGCCCTAAGGTGTACCTATTTTTGGATTTTCTGTGGATGAGAGTGTGTGACACCCCCAAGGTCTCCCAGTGGGTTTCCATGGCTGAGCTGGGAATTGAATCCTGGCCTCCAAGATCATAGCCAAACACTCAAATCACTACACTACACTGGCTCTTTTGTCAGAGGTCCCCCAGCCAGCATGGGAAACTGCTAAGATTCTGGAAATTGTAATATGATTGTCAGAGCTTATCATATCACAGTTTCCAGAATCTCAGCAGTTTCCTATGCTGGCTGGGGAATTTGGGGGTGGGAGTTGTAAGACGCTTCCGCATGAGACTGTTATAGCGCTATGATTCCACTTGCAACATCCTATGGAATCCTGGGGTTTGCAGTTTCGGGAGGGGCCGGCCTGCAAACCCCAGGATTCCATAGGATGTTGAAAGTGGAATCATAGCGCTATAACAGTCTCGTGAGGAAACAGCCGTAGTTTAAAAAGTGACTTTTCCAAGTTTTGCTCTTTGATGGATGCTAAAAGGACTGTTCATATGGTGAGACTGAACTTATAAATCAATATTTTACACTGAGCCAGGTCTGTTGCTGATTGATACCAGTTCTTGGGAGCCTTCAGCAGAGAGAAAAACCTTTCCTGTCACCTGTAATCTTTTAGCTAGCGGTACCAGAGACTGAATATGGCACCTTCTACATCTACAATGCTGCTGTACTCCACTATGATGGCGCACACATTATTTTCCCCCATGGGACACAGTTTAGTGATGGAGAAGTAGGCTTGCATGAAGAACTTTGAAATTCAGTTTCTAGTGCCTTCTGCTGACAAAGGATCAAGTAACAACTGATGACAAAAAGCCCTTCCTGAGACTATAGCCATTTCCTCACTACATTCTTATAGTGCAATGATTCCACGTTCAACATCCTATGGAATCCTGGGGTTTGCAGTTTTGCAAACTCCAGGATTCCATAGGATGTTGAAAGTGGAATCATTGCGCTATAAGAGTGTAGTGCGTAAATGGCCTATGAAGAGCTACTGTTTGTGGCTAGAACAGATGGATCAGTGGTCTGAACTGGTGTTATGGCAGCCTCATGTGCTTGTATTTCTCTGAAAAATGATGACGGACTACTTGCACTGAAAATTCTAATCTGGCAAATGGAACATTTTTAACTTTTCAGCACAAGGACTAATACCCTGCATGTTCCAATAAAAGATACACTTGGGATTAGCAGGATATAAAAGTTTTCTAAGGAGGATCTATACTTTTCATGACTCCCTTTCTTAAGGAGCTGTTTTTCTGAGACAATTATGTACTTTTAGATCTCTCATTCTTTTTGTCCTCTTCTATTCTTGGAGTGAAGAGCATTATTGTTATGTTCTTCACACCAGCTGCAGCAGTACTATCTCATATCAGTTCTCTGTGGTCCTGTAATTAACTGTAACCTCATTTTTCACATTTCCAGCTTCATGTTTTGTGTGTGTCTTGCTTTGCCTTGCCAGTACAGGTAGTCTCATTATACAGAATGTATGTGTTTTATTTTGCAAAATTACTGTGAGATAGCTTATTAAACTTTACTGTTCATTGTGCTACAATTATTCTGATTTCATAGATAAACTACCCTCATTTGAAAATACTTAGTTGATTCTTTAATCCTGCAGCAGGTAATGATTTCAGTTCAAATGCATACATCCATCATTTTCTCAAGGCAAATATTCTTAATCTACTGTATTACTTTAGCCAGAGTAAGTACTCAATAAGCTTGTGCATTGGAAATGACCAAGGCTGAATTTTATGAGTAGGATTTTCTGTGTGCAGTAATTTAACATCTGCAGTCAAAGGTGAATAAGAGTTCTGTCCATTGTTCTTGTATTTTCTTATATGAGAATTTAAACTGTGCCCATTGTATAGGCAGAGCATGTTTTGAGTTTCAGCTGGGGTAGCAATGGCAATAGGTATGGGAAGCATTGTTTCTCTCCAGTCATAGAGACATAAGAAGTTATCTTACATTGAATCAGTGGTCCATCTATACAAGTTCTATACATCTTGATGAGCAATTGCTCTCCAAGTCTTTAGAGAAAAGTGTTTCTCAGTACCTTTTAAAAGCAAAGTTTGTCTTACATTGAAGATGCCTAGACTGAAGCCTGGGCCCTATTCATGCAAAGCATGTGTTCTACTACTGGACTAATTACACTAATCTTATCTTACATATGAAGGGGTCTTATATTGAGACAGGTGCTGATCCATTTAGTTCAAGGAGAGGGTAAAATCATGGAAGAGGGCTTATTACCACGTTACAATCTAGGTGAGGTTTTACATGCTCACATTCCTACTATCATTGCTGCCAGTCCCAAAGTGCCATTTCTTTTATTTTTTAAAAAGCTTTTCTCCTTTAATACAAGTTGTATTTGGGAGTCAGTCAGTGTTCTTCTAGGATAACTATTTGGACTTCATGAAAGCACATGTACCTTTATTTTTAAAAAAATGAAAAATTGGGCCAACAATTCCAGAATAATCCAAACAGCTTCTCAGAACAACACAGATAGATGAGGGGCTGGGGTAGGCCATAAACTCTTCCTGATGGTACATAGGATCCTTAAAAGTATACCTCAGTTAACAAATGGCCTTTCCATACTACACCGTTACAGTGCTGTTATTTCAGTTTTAACATCCTATGGAATCCTGGGGTTTGCAGTTTAGGGAGGGGCATTTAGAATTCTCTACCAGACAGCTCTTTGGCCTCAGTAAACTACAAATCCCAGAATTCCACAGGATGTTGAAAGTGGAATAATAGCACTATAACAGTGTAGTGCAGAAAGGCCCAAAGTCAGTGTGTTCGTGGACATTGCTTATTTAATAGAAAGTTTGTTAGCAAAGGCAGAAATAAAATGGAAAGAATAGCAGTAAGTTCCTACTCTTAAAAAAAAAAAAAAGAACAGCTCAAACATGTTTCAGCAGACTTCCTATTCAGAGCTCAATATATGCACATGCAAAATGAAACAAGCAGTCCAGCTTTTGTATCAGTAAGTGAAAAATTTTTGAACCTTCTAGACCACTTGAAGACTTCTTCCAAAATGCATTCAGGGATGACTTTGCTTTCACTAGTCTTCATTTTCTTATGATTTCCATTTTGGTGACCAAACTTAGGGATCTATGATTTTTAAAATGTGCTGGGAGTAGTTTGTCTCCTCTCCCCTTTTTTCTCTGCTTTATTGGTTGCATATGCTCAGTAAGCAGCTGCTGTTTACCTTGCTTGTCATAAAGAGACATACCTGGTTACAGCTGGATTGGTTAGAGTAGAATCTTACTCTTTTCCTGCTCAAGTTTTATAGCATTGTTTACTACAGACACACTTCTGCAACACAACACTAAAAAGTTTGTGTTTCTCAGCCCTCATTCACTGCTAAAAAAAAGTCTAGCTAGACAGAGGACAAGGAGGAAAGTAGGGCTGGATAGGCATTAGGAGATTTTGTTAAAAGAAGCTTCTTTCTCAGAGCTTTGTTAACTGAGTTATGCCTGTATTGTGGTCAACACACATAAGTGCCTGCCTACCCAGACATTTGTCATGATAGATGGACTAGGTGAATAGAGACTGCTTGTGAAAGAATTAGCACATTAGTTCATTAGTGCATAGAAGCATTAGTTCCCATGTGTAGCAATGGCTGTACACAATGAGAAAGGCACACAAACTCAGTGTTTGCTCATCCAACTTATTTTGTGTACAGCCAATACTCCAAGGCTATTACATGACTAAATTTCTCACTACAGGCTTCTCCTACTTACCTGACAGGTTATGGACCAGAACATTGTCAGAAAATAGAACCGGCTGAAAAGCAGAACTCATGTATTGCATTGTGGGGAGCATGAAGGAGTTATGGAGACTCACTTGGAATTAAGTGTGCGTGTGCTGCTTGCAAAGTCAGCCAGCTTAGCGCCTTTTTTCCTCACCCAGCTTGCTTTGTAAGCAGTACGTTTGTTTGAGCAGTTCCAAGCAAGCCTCTGCAGACAAGAAGAACTGTTGAAAGTGCAGAACTCCCACTGAATTAATGGAACTTGTCCTTAATTTGGAAGTGCCAAAAGAATGAGTTGTCAGATAATGGGATATCGAAAGGTGGGGACGGTTTATATTGCATTGGGTCCATTGTGTTACAGGTTGGCTACCGTGCTATCTGGGCTGGTGCTTAAACAGCTGGTGCTCATGGCTTGGAATGTGGGACTGATTTAAAGGAGCCTTAGTATAGTTACTGTGCAAAGCTAAGATGTCTGGGAAGTGTTGGCTTAGAGTGGTGATAGCAAAGAAAAACCTTTCAGTGTCAGTGCTGTGTGCCAAGAGCTGGAGACACAACTAGGAGTAAGTGGGGCAAAGGCGGGGGACAAAAATCCAACCATATTTTAATGTATTTTCAAGAGCTGAACATCGAAGATGGACCTCCAACTAGTCAGTCGGATTTTTGATGTAGCACATATCAATCCAGGTGAGTCTCAATTTACATTACCACCATTTACAACATTTCAAATTTGTGACACTTCTCCAGAAATAAACAGATAAATGAAAGTCTCGCCCACAGTGCGTGAATCTCCCAGTGTGCCTGTGCAGTTGAGTGGGGCAGCAGAGATGAGAGATTGAGGGAAATGAGCTGAGTTGGAATTTTGCCATAAGAAAAGCTAACTGGACTGGATTTCTTTCACCTGTCTAAGTAGGGGGAGTAGGGAGGGAGCGAGAGCAATGGCACTCTTTTCAGTGTCAGACAGAAGAGGTTTCCTGTGCCTGCTTAGAAGGGGGGTGCCGAGGATGACAAAGCTGGAATCTTTGAGTCTTATGTCACCTGAGGGAAGGACTTCCTCTGCCTGCTTAGGTGTGGGAGTTGTGATCGGGAGAGGGTAAGTGGGTAACAGTGACAATGCCAAAAGAGGTTACTCTATCAAGCATACTGCAATAAAAAATGATGAAGAACCTTGTTAAACTTTGCTTAACATCAAGGACTGATTGGGAAGAGATAAATCAGTGGGCATTTTGTGCAAGGCCTTTGATGGCGGGCTTTTTAGTGCAGCTGGTTACTATAGAGGAGATGGGTTGCCTCTCTTCCTGTTGTGCAGTTTCAGCAGGAGACGTGCTGCTTCTTCTTCTCTCTGCTGATGTGCTTTCTCAGCCTGGAAAACCTTATGGAGAAGGCACAGAAAAGAACACTGTTCTAACCCTTTATGCTCTGTCCATATGCTTCTCTGAAGGAGATCTGTCATCTTAATGGCAAGCCAGCACAACCCAGCCAAGCTCCCTTTGGACTAGCAGGTGCCTCTTTTGATCCCTTTTGACAGCATCTACATAGTTCTCCAGCCTGGAAAAGGTCAGCTCTGATGTGCTACACTTAAAACTCTTTAAAACTAGTTGGTTGAGGAAAATGGCTAATGGTCTACTTTAGCTCTGTTGGAACACATCCCACTGGTCTCCAATGATTCCCTATGGAACTGCCCCCCCCCTTTACATCAGTCTCAATTTATAGTGCAGGGCTAGGAAGGCAACTGCAACACAGAGACCCACCTCTGTATTAGAAAGACATATTTCTATGTGCATTCAAATGGCTGATGGACTTATGGTGACACCATGAATTTCATAGGGTTGTTTTAGGCAAAGAATACTCAGGAGTGGTTTTGCCAGTTCCTTCCTCCGAAATGTAGCCTACAGCACCTAGAATTCATTGGCAGAGCAACTAATAATAGACATTATGTAAGGATGGAAGGATAGCTAGATAGAGATATTATTTATAGGTGATTTGATAATGTACGTACATGACTGTATTTGACATATTATTATAATTATGTTAATTGTAGGATTAGGTAGTAGACGCTGATTTGATTGTTGTTGAATTCTAAAAACGATAAATCAAAGACAAAAGTAAAAATGTCAGAATATATTAGCTTTACAATGTTGCTACCAATAATTAAATGTTTGGAGAAGTATTTCTTCTTCTTTGGAAGAGGAATGTTAGAGATATGATGACACAGAAAAAAAGGGAAAATTTGGGGGGAATTTTTTCCCCATTTCTTTCCAAAGCTTTTTCCCCCCTAGAAAAATGGATTATCACATGTTTTATTTTAGAATGATGAATAAATGTTTAGGACAATGTTTTCACATATTTACTGCCCTAAAACATTTCTAAAAACTATGTAAGAGGAAGACTGTGTACAGTATCAGAACATTACAATTCCTGGTGTTGGGTTTCTTTTTATGAATGTGTTATATGGGTGTGTTATATATGAGTGTGTTATATATACAGTATGAAGTATGAGTGGAGACAAAATAATTGTCTTTGTTTTACTACTGTTAATATTTTCTCCTTTCTTCATTGGAGATTTTTTGCTTGCTCTTCATGAACTGGCAAAACCAAAGAGGTTCCATTTGTAACTTAAAAAAAAAAGGTACATTTATTTTATAATTAATTTTGAAAATAAGCTGTACTAGAGATGGGCAAACCGAATCCTCGGCAAGGATTCAGGATTTGCGAATTTGAATCTTTGTGCTAAAATAGGCAAACCAAATCTTTTGAATCTACCAACCAAATAGTTTGTTGGAGACCATGACGCACGGGGAGATGGCAGGTAGGTGAATTTTTCCCTTGAAGTAATAATGGCCTTCGCTAACAATTTCAGAAATTACATCTGGAGTTGTATTCTAATATATTTAAACTGAACATTATTTTCTGTGCTGAAAATCAATGGCATGTAGAAATGCTGGGGTCAGTGGGTCTGACACCTATCAGAAGTAGTGGGGCAGAGGGCAAGGTCACAGAATCTCAGCCAGTGATTGCCACATGTGGGCCAGTGTACCTCCTTCCACAAGACCGGTGCCTGATTGTAAACCTATAGCTGGAATAGGATGAGAAGTGAAATGTCTGTCATGGTTTCTCATGAGCCACATGACAAATCACATGTAGCAGGAAGGAAAAAATATTTTTTAAAATTGGCGCCTCCAGGGCCCGCCAAAGGCTTGATTGGCTGGAAGGTACAGTCTTCTTGAGATTTCAAGGACAGCTGAAAGATTCCTTTGCATAGCTGCCTTGCAAAGCTCTTTCATACACAATTCTGGAGTTTGCAGTTTTACAAGGTGTCACAGCCTTCTCTGCCAAAGTGTGCTGGTGCATGATCAAACTGCAAACCCCAGGATGCCATAAGGAGCTATGCAAAGAAAAGCCAGTTTTGACCTGGATTATCTCTGTACTGTAGTATGTGGCCCTGTTTACACAGGCAGGAAAATGTGGGATTAATCCATATTTTCCTGCCTGTGTAGAAAGGGCCTTCATGTCATTTTCAATCTGGGGAGATCCTGAGGCAAAACTATGACAATTGTCCTGGCCAGATTTCTTCAGAGGGAGCTTTGCCTTTGCCTATGCTTTTGCTAAGGCTGAGAGAGTGCGTCTTGCCCAAGATTATCCTTCTTTCCCTTGATTTCTAAACCCTTTTTAAAAAAAGGATTCAAAAGATTCGAGATTCGTGGATTCCCAGAACCTTCCAGGGATTTGGATCCGGATTCGTATTCAGAAAATTGTGGATTCATCCCATCCCTAAGCTGTACTTTTAATATAGCAAATGTTATGGTGGAAATCCTAGATCAGCTACTTAGTACCTTAGCGGCATAGCTACATAGCATATCTTGGTCCAGCCTCCCAGTCCTCACTTACTGGGAGCAGCCATTGTGAGCAGCTAGGGTCTCTTCTCCTGTCATTTGGGATGGAGCAGACAGACTTTCCTACCCTACACCCTCCAGCAGTCTCGAGTATGACAACCGGAAGCAAGATTCCTGTCTCAGTTCCTCAGCATAACAGAGATCACTCATGAGAGGGAGTTGGAAATGTTCGTCTGCTGGATCCCAATCTCAGAAGAACAGGCCCTGACGCTCACAGCAGTTGCTGCCTGATAAGTCAGGATTTGGGGCTTTTACAATCCCTGTGTATTCCCTAGATAGGGATCATGAAGATGAATTAGTTACGAATGTATAACTTTGGGTTACACATTCATAACTGTGATCATGAATTCCAGCCAATAATTTTATGTCTAACCAAGTTATGTATAATGCACATGATGTTCCAAAAGTAACAAAGTGGCTTTTAATCTGTAAAGAGTACCGATATTGCATTTTTCATTTTTTTCTGAAAATTTCTGTCCCCTCCCCCCCATGGCTTCAAGAAATTGTATCTAGAAATTGTTCCTCTGTAAGCAGAATAGGAAAGCCATAAAAAGATGGCATTATAGAGAGAGGTGGCATGGCTTCTGAGGAACCTCACGTGCCCAGTTGAGACCACGGGAGAGTTTACTTTGGTTCCATAGCCCAAGATTCTTCACACTTTGCATACAGCATGTTGGTGGTGGTAGAGTCATTATCCCTGTTGAAGCCACCAGGTCACAAGAAAAACAACAAAGACCTGCATTAGGAGAGGTTTTTTTTTAATTCAGTAGTGACCATTATGCCATAGATAGAGAGGGAGAGAGAGAGATAAAGTGCTGCTGCATGTTATGCCCTACACAGTATGTCTAAATTTTGTGTGGCCTTCAGGTTTTGTATTGTATGTGTAGTGAAGACGACTGAACTGTTTCCCGAGGCTTTTATTTGGGTTTAATGTATCTCAGTGAAAGGCAGTTGCCATGGAAGGAAGGAAGAAACAGAGCACTAACAAATGGGTTTAAATAGACTACAACTTTTATTGATGAAGCAGGCATAGATGCATCAAATAAAATGAACAATTTTTTCTCCCCGTAAGGTACTGAGACACTGGCATGATTAATGTCCTGTAGTATTCCTCTGGCACTACTCGGACAGCGGTGTAGTACATCATGGAAGTGCAGATGGTCATTGTGACATTCCCCATAGCCATGCCCCCAAAGAAACTCAAAAAGCAAGTAGTGTTGATTCTGGCTGGGGAGAGGATTCTGGGAGTTGTAGTTCCCACAAGTAACATTTCTGCGTTCTGGACCACTATCAGAAAACCACTTCTAGTAGTTTTCATCTCCCTCAGGAGCATTTTGTGGACTTAATTGCTCTTTCAAGGTCAAGGCACTTCTCAAATATTTGGACTACCATAGGGATAGCTCATAACAATATACTGTAGTAGAGGACAATCCATTCACTGCTTCTCCCCCCAGATACTGGGAGGATTGTAGCTACATGTGGAGGGAACAGAGAAGCCAAAGAGATTTAGTGGACAAAGTTATAATTTCTGCTGTTCAAAACTTCCTGATGCTTCGACCCTAGGAGCCCTGGCTCCACTACCACACTGTACTCAGAGCAAACCTGAGCTATACCTGATAGATGATGGTAAACCTTACAGGAAAAAGCAAGTGTGAAGCAATGACCTGTGTTGGACTTAAATGGTTCTGCTAGATGTAGCATACTAGAGACATTAGCCTTACTCCAAGATCCACTCCAGCCCTGTGAATGTTCTGCTCTTACCCCTCAGCAAAAATGGCCTTTCAAGCATCTTCATACTTTGACCTTATTAGATGCATTTTTCTACACTGTCCTTTTGTCACAGAGGGCCTAAATACCCTAAAGGCACCAAATTCCCTCTGATCTTGGAGGCTAAGCAGGGTCAGCCCTAGTAAGTACTTAGAGGGGAGACTGCCAACAAATACCAGGTTCTATAGGCTGTGTTTTAGAGGAAGAAACTGGCAAAACCACTTCTAACTATTCCTTGCCTAAGAAAACCCTATGAAATTTGTGGAATGACCATAACTCAATAGACAACTTGAGGGTACATGAACACACACATGCCAAAAAGAGAAAGAAAGCAGATCTAGCCAAGAAAATCATCTCATTTGAAATGTGGTGTTGGAAGAGAGTTCTACCAATACTATGGACCTCTAAAAAGACAAATAAATGGGCCTGAGAACAAAGCAAGCCTGAACTCCCACTAAAAGCCAAAATGGCTAAACTGAGGCTGTCATATCTTTGACTTACTGTGAGATTATGTGACACAGACAATCATGCTTCATAAAGACGACACCACATGTGGTTTGATTCAATCAATCCTGCAGCCCTGACTTTGCAAAACCTGAGCAGAGCAGTTGATGACAAACTTCTTGGTTTATAAGTTAAAATCAGCTTGATGGTAAATAACAACAACAAGACAAATGGTGTCAGTCCAGTACCAATAAACCACACTCATAGAAAGGAGGAGCATGGGAAGGTCACCCTCTTTAAAAAAAAAATCCAGCAAGAGGATCTAATGGGGAAAAAAAATCCTTCTATGAAAAACTAGCCACATTGCAGTATATTTCTCAGTCTGAAAAGGAACGGTTAGATTGCATTGTTTCTTTACCATGCCCAACCATTCACCAGGCGAGGAAGAGGCAAGAGGCCTTGTTCCTCCCTATCCTATCTCAGTCCTGGCACAGCTGATAAATCAAACAAAACAAACTGAATATCTCCCAGCTTGTTACTTACTTCCAGGCAGTAAGCAAGGAGTCATAACTAAAGTCCAACATAAACAAAGTCTGGCAGGGTTTCATGGCAAGAGAGTGTCCAAGGCCAATCCGAGCAGTTGTCAAGGCATCCAGCAAAGTAGCAGGTCAGATAAGCTCTGTCAACTCCTGGAAAGGAAGGACGCCAGCTAAATAGGTCCCGAGCCCCACGCAGCTGAGACTTGATTGATTGTTGCTGGTTATAAATCCTGAGAGAGCGACACTGGCTCTCTCTTTGCTGCCTGTGCACTGTGAAGCTGGGTTGAGGTAAATGTTTCTCTATATCTGAAGAGGCAGGACTCTGTGTTGGAGCTGGCACCATCCCCTGTTCTGTTTCCGGCATTATAACCTCTCTCTATACAGCAGGCTCTGGCATGCCCTCTGTTTCAGATTCTGAGTCAGAGTCCATGCTCTGGAAGCAGGGCATGATACTGCCTCTTTGTCATAGCCATGTGAGAGTGGACATTCTCCTTAGGCATTTTGTCTACATGCATGGAGGGCTAAATGAGCACCGGAGGGGGAGGGACGTGTGCATACATGCAAGCCTGGTTGTCCTATTCCTGGAGACAGCAAATACCAGGAGAGGCAGGAAGAAGTGGTTACCAATGAGTCAAGCTAGTCCAGGTCACTCACGAACAACCAAGAAAGTCCATTGAAGATGAAGGGCACAAGCAAGGTCTGAACTGGCCCACACTCCGTCACAAGGACCCCGCAGTCATGCTAACCCATGCCAGAAAGGAAAGGCAAGGAGACATAAACCTTATGCGAGCCCAGAGGTTGAGAATCCAAACATATCCACAAGCAAGAAGAGTACAAAAAGCCAATTACAATTAACTCTTAGCAACTGATGGGAGATGAGTAGCTGCCTGGCCTTGAGATGCCAGGTGTTTTTCTACTGAAGCTTCTGCAAAAAACATTACCCATTTTGATGCTATTCTTTCTACTGTCAATATGCTGCACAAGATAGAGATGCCTCCTTGGTGTCCATCAGTTCCAGCTGAGGGGGGGACCCATCTTGCCGAGGTCACTCATTGGCTGTATCTCTCACTAGCTGCTGTGGTTCAGGGAGGGAATTGTCAGAGGTGTTTTTTTGCCTGGAGCCTGAGGCCTTTCTGATTCTAACTGCATCAGATCCCTTGGATTCTACAGTGTCTTATGACACCCACTCCCTGAATGTCCTGCCTACTCAGTGAGTGGCATTGAGGACCTTTGCACATAGAGTGTGGAGCTCTTTTGAGCGCTTTGAAACCACATTTAGCCAAACATGGTTACAAAGTATGGTCTCTTGTGATCTTGTAATCACATTCAGCTAAACCTGGTTACTAAGCCCTCTGGAGACTTTTGTGTAGACATTCAGGGAACAAGGCTTGTTTGCATTCTTGCATCCATTCATTCAGGTGAACACCTTAACAGAGTTCTAAGCACACAAACCAAAGGCTCCCTTGTCATAATGAAGAATGTGCTGCTTTCCTCCTGTGCTTCAGCAACCTTTCTGCACCATGTAGGCTTAGATTCAGCAGCAGCAAAGAGCATTTTCTTCTATTAGCAAAGCTGGTTTAGTGGCTACATATTGCAATTTAGCCCCCTTTGGTTAAGAGCTTGCTTTTCCTGAAATATAATCACACCAAGCCTCCTTTACTGTATGCATGTTTATTTATTATCATGTACGTGTCATTGACAAAGACTTTTGTTGAAACGTGTCTGGATGTATAATAGATGAAGACCTGGAATACTGGCTGTATAATAGATGAAGGACTGAAATACAGTTGAAGCCACAAGTATTTTTCTCCTTCTAAGGACTTCGGCTGAGTTGACTCCTTCGAAGAGTATGATTTTCAGTGATATATTTATTTGGTTGATTTTTTTTTTTTTTCATATATTTGAAACGTGTAATTATTTTAACTTGTACACCGAATATATACATAAAGCAGGATTAGACTCCAGAGGAAATAGGTGTGAAAACTGGATGAAAAAACATCAACAATTTAAGATGTGCAGATGATACTATACTTGTTGTTGTGTGCCTTCAAGTCATTTCCAACTTGTGGTAAACCTAAAATGACCCCGTCACAAGATTTCCTGGGGCTGAGAGTGTGGGGATGCCCAAGGTCATCCAGTGGGTTTCCATGGCCAAGGAGGGAATCAATCCCTGGTCTCCAGGATTGTAGTCAAACACTCAAACTGCTACACCATGCTGGCTCTCTTGATAGTGTACTCCTAGCAGAAAACAGCAAATGCTTGGAACAATTATTGAAGAAAGTCGAGACAGAAAGTGCAAAGGCAGATAAATAATGACCACAGATGGTTTACATAACTTTAAAGTAGACAATGAAGACATTGCAATAGTTCAAGATTTTCCATACCTTGGCAGAGTCATTAATCAGAATGGAGACTGCAGTCAAGAAATCAGAAGAAGAATAAGACTTGGGAGGGCAGCTATGATCAAGGACTGTAAAGATATATCATTGAATACTAAAGTTAGGATTGTCCATGCCATCAGTTTCCAATTTTGATGTATGGTTGTGAAAGCTGGACAGCGAAGAAATCTGATAAGAAGAAAATCACTTCATTTGAAATACACTGGAGAAGAGTTCTACAGATACTGTGGACTGCTAAAAGACAAATAAATGGGTCCTATAGCAGGTGAAGCCTGAACTCTCTCTAGAAGCCAAGATGACAAAATTGAGACTGTCATAATTTGGACATATCCTGAGAAGACATGACACACTAGAAAAGACAACTAATGCTTAGTAAGTTAGAAGGCAGTAGGAAAAGAGGAAGACTGCATTACAGATGCATAGACTCAATTAAGGAAGCCCTGGCTCTCAGTCTGCAAGACCTGAGCAGGACTGTTAATAACAAAGTGTCTCTCCTTCATAGGGTCACTATAAGTTGAAATCAGCTTGATGATCGTTAACAACAACTGCATATTTAGACCCTTTATGATTTGCCACATGACTTTGTATTGGAACAGTTGGTGTCGTGCCTAACTGGAGAAATGGGATGTTCTTTCATTAAAGCTTGCTACTAACTGAAGCAACAAAAACCACCCAGAGCAACTGTGGAAATGATCAAGGACCCTCATACCAGGGAGAGCATGACTCATCTGTTCTGATCCTGAAGGGATATGATTGTTGGGGAGAAAATGTTTTCTGTTTCATCTTTCTTCATCATCTTCAAAAACTGACACTTCAGCATGCCCAGTCAAAAGCCAAAATGTTCCAAGGGCACCAATCTATTTAAAGATGCTAATCTTCTCTTGTACGGTTTAGGTTCCAAGCAGATGGCACTCATGTTTTGAACACCTTGGGATTAATATCAAATAAACACAGAATACCTGCATTATGTACTCCTGTTTATTCGTCAGTTCTGTCAGAGGTGTTCATCACTATTTGTGCTTAGAACTTGGCTTTGAAATCCAGTTTGCAGGCTGTTGTAATGATAGGTGCTTCTGATCCAGATGTAGTACCAAACAGACTGATAGATGCATAACAAACGTATGTCAGAAAAATGTTGAGAGGATCATCAAGTGTGTTGCCATAGCTTTTCTCTAAACAGACTACACTATTAATGCATGACTGTAGTAAGGTGCTCTCATTGGCATAGTGATGGTCATCATGACAGTCCACATAGCCATGTCCTCAAGGAGAGTCCAGTAATGGGAGCATCTATGAATCTGTCTGTAGCTGGGTATAATTGTGTGGGTGCACACTGTGCACACAAAAAAGAGCAGCAGTATATAGGATAACACCCCATTTCTTTGGATCAGCCAATAGTCATAGAACAGTGAGTTGACAAAGGATGGTGTCAGGTAACATCAGCCCTAATGTTCAGATTATCGCAGCCTAGAAAAGAGAAGGTTAAGAGGGGACATGATAGCCAAGTTTAAATATTTGAAGAGATGTCATGTTGAGGAGGGAGCGGGCTTGTTTTCCGCAGTTCCGGAGACTAGGACAAGGAGCAATGGATTCAAACTGCAGGAAAAGAGATTCCATTTAAACCTCAGGAAGAACTTCCTGATGGTCAAAGCTGTTCGGCAGTGGAATATGCTGCCTCGGAGTGTGATGGAGTCTCCTTCTTTGGAGGTTTTTAAGCAGAGGTTGGATGGCCATCTGTCAGGAGTGCTTTGATGTGTGTTCCTGCATGGGAGGAGGTTGGACTGGATGGCCCCTGTGGTCTCGTCCAACTCTATGATTCCATGATTCTATAAGCCAAGAACCATTGCTTGCCACAGCTACAGTAGTGCCCCTTTCCACATTGCAGTAAATTTTCCCTACACCACAGAAGAGGAAGAAGAGCAGATGGCAGCCTCCCAATCAACAAAGTTTACTTAGCTGCACATGTCATAAAAAGTGCCAGGCACTGTTCAGAAACTTTCTAAATACCTGAGTGCGAAAGGTCCTCAGACTCAGGTGCTACGGGAGAAATGATAGAGAAAATCACCTTGACTGCAGTCACCTTTCCTAAAGCATCTAGCAATGAGGGGTCTGCTTAACCATACTTTTAGGAACGTCCTGGCTCTGGAGAACTGGTGAACATTTACTTGAGGCAGCTGCTTCATTCAGTCTCATGGTAGGGCCAGCCTGTTTGTATGGTCCAGTTCCAACCTTTTTGAATCATGATAAAATGTGATTTTTCCATCACTACCTTTCCACAATTGGAATCTGTAAGTGTCCTTGTTTCTGGACTTCTTGTGCATCAAGGAGTTTTTGATACTTATGGAGTTTTCAAGGAGTTTTGATACTTATGCATCATGTAAAATGTTATGGAAAATAAAAAGAAGGACCATATCACATGTTATGTGAAATGAAACCTTGATTTGCCACCCACTGTACACTTAAGAGGGAATTGCAACCTGCATGAGGGATGTGTTTGTAGATGCATCTTTGGCCATTTCCACACCATGGCGCTGTCCCATGATGGGGACACAATGGCAGTGGTTCGTAGGTCATGCTTGTGCATGACATCATCACAGTCCTGCTGCCATCCCATCCCCACCTGGCGCAACTGTGGGATGTTCGCTTAATGAAATAATTTTGTTAAGCACCAATGATCACATGATGCTCCTGTCCTTCTCGGCCATGAGGAGGGGCAAGAAACACTATAGAGGCACTTCCTTCCCCAGTGCAGTATGGGAAAGAACCCGGCTGCACTGCAGAAGGCAGGCGAGTATTGCTCACACTCCCTTCTGCAGAGAACCAACCGGGTGTGGAGGGGAGCATTCCTGTCATGCTCCCTCTTCAGCAAAGGCACTGCCAGGATTGCAACAAGAGGAAAACAAGATCAGGTGGGGTGTGGAAATGGTCTTTGTCTCTGTTCAACTCATTCAAACTTTTTAGTTGCACATCTTTAAATGTAGAGTACAATGTGGTCCTGGCTTAACTTGTTATAACTACTCCAAGAATAAAACTACTTGAGAGAACATTCTTTTTTCTGAATTCCAGGACTGCTGCAAGAGATATCACTTAGTTCAAAAGGTCACCCCAGCATCAAGTCTACTATTTGTATAACTATTACCTGGTAACTCTAATGAGGACTTCCTAACTTCAGATTAGAAATTTGCAGAGATTTTCCATCTTGCTTTTTTGAAAAAAAACCCTCTTCCCTAACCAATTAGTAACCAAAACTATATCAGCAAATTGTACTGATCAGCAGACCAGACCTTTTTACAGAAGAAATGAGCATCCTGATTAAACAAAAGAGAAAGGTTAATACAAAAGAGAGGGTAGCTATGCAGTAGTTGCAATACTGACAGCATTTGGCAATCTTTAAAAGAGGGAGGATAATTAAATAGGACATAGCTTAGCAATATTCATAGCGGCAAATGTAAATTTAATTGGCTGTCATGATCCGTTTACTAATGAGGTGCTGATCAAATGGCCTATAAATGCAGGGAAGTAGACATTCCAATTATATCAATGGCTGTTTCCTAACACTTCCAAAAAGCCAGAAAGAAAAGACTTCTGCATACGGGTGCCTTGTTTTAAAAAAAATTTGATTCTTTAAAGCCTCAGACTCTCAGAATGTGAACTATCCTCAGCACTGGAGGAAAAATGGCATAGTTGTGGAAAAGAGGGCTTTCACCACTGGTGTAGATTCCAGATTTAGAAACTGGTTGAAAGAATGTTTTCTTTGGCTTGAGAAACTTCTTTGGAATAACTTTATTCAATAAAAATACAAAGGTGACAAAGGTGTTGGCAGGTTAGCAGATTGATTTCCAAGACCTAAAATGGATAATGTCTACCCAAGTGTAAGGCTCGGTTCTCAGTCACATGGAAGGCAATGGCAAGATGCTGGAAACATGGCATGGCTTGAAGAAAAATCAAGATCAGGTATGTATTATCTGAATCTGATCAAACTTAAATATAAATGGTATTTGTTGTTATTTATTGGCATTTTATATCCCATCTTCCCCCAATAATGGGACTGAGAAGTATCTTACAGGTTATTAAAAACAATACAGATTAAAAACTATTTTAAAAAACTAGTACAAAATATTATTTTTAAAGTTATTTTAAAGTTTTAAAGTTACTTTAAAGTTTAAGTTATTTTTTAAATGATTAAACAACTTGTAAAGTTTATTAAAAGTCTTTAAAAGACCATAATACAAATCAAAACAGCACACTACAGCAGTTGATTATTCCTATAATCAGTCAGGAATTTGGGGGGTTGGTGGGTTATAATGTTTGGTTGGGTTTCTTATAAAAATTGTATCTTTTAATTCTAAGATTCTTGAGACCTTCTTAGAAAGAAGTATAACAGAAAATATACTGAAACTAGTGGCACTAGTAGCTAGGAGAGTAGGTAAGTAATAAGAGCAAGTTTCTACATTTAGTATGTCGTACGAGCAATCGAAGAACCAGTGTGGTATAGTGGTTTGGGTGTTGCACTAAAACCCCAGGAGAACAGAATTGGATACCCACTCATCCATGGAAAGCTACTGGGCAACCAAAGCCAATTCACACTCTCTCAGTCTCAGAGGAGGGCAATGGCAAACCTCCTCTGAACAAATCTTGCCAAGAAAACCCTACAATAGGGTCACCTTAAGTTGGAACTAAAAGCACATAATAACAAACTAGAGATCTATCTATTTCTGCTGTGTGCTGATTGGAGGAAGGGAGTTATCAATCTCTTCAGAAACTATTTTTTATGGAAAGAGAATTGTGCTTCATAGCAGGCTATGTTCACTTAAGCATTCACTGCAGACTTCCATCAGTAATGTGGGAACACATCACAGTACTCCAGGTAGTAACTTCCATTGTGGCAGAGTTCACTAATGCACACCATTCTTAAAAAAGGTAACAAAATTCAGAATCTGGTAGCAGCATCCTATTATCCCATTACTGGGCAAGTGTGCCACAGACTAAGGCCAAAATATTAGGTGAGGCCACATGAACCCACGCTGTGGATTGCTGAGCCAAGGAACAATATATAACAAGAGAAAGGAAATGTTAGCACACAACTCTGCGTTTATGCTTTAGTAGCCTGACCAACAGACCTTCCAAAACTGCAGTAAATCTGGCAGTGTAGTGGTATGTTTTCATCACAAGATCCCATAGCTATTCCTCCAGGAAAGCAACTGAACACCAGTGCATCTATGTTTTAGTGAAAGAATCCAAATTTACTCTATTTATTGGTTACCTTGTGTCCCACCTTACTTCCAGTGATCTCAAGGCAGTGTACATGGCTGTCCTCTTCATTTTATTTTTGTGGCAAACTTGTGAAATAGATAAGCTTTCTTGACTGCTCTTATTTGAAATTTGGGAGGCTCAGTGTAAATCTTTATGCCATGATACTCTAGCAAAATGATGATATTGATGACAGTCGCAGTAGTAGGAATAATATAAATAACCTTATAGAATCTTACTAGTGACTGACTTGCACCCTATATCCTCATTGTGCTTCCTTGGTACTACATTTTCTGTGATTCTCCAGAATCTGGTAGCAGCATCCCATTATTTTCCATGACCTTTGCAACTTAATCATTGCCAGTTGCTGCTCCAAAAGGGACAATCAATCCTTTAATACTCATACTTCTTCATTCAGACAGTTGATCTTTTTTGAGCTGAGCATGAGTATATCCGTCTATTTCTGGTCTGTGTCAGCATCACATATATTCATTTATAAGTCCATTGTCTTCTATTGCCACATCAGTGCACAATTTTCATAAACTGCACAGAATTCTTTTTTTATAAGATTTTTTATTAAAACAAAACCAGAAAGAAAAAGAGAAAAAATATCGCAAAAAAGAAAAAACCATGGAGTTTGACATAACCCATAACTTGCATCATACAATAACATATAACCACATAAACATATAATACACAAGATACAGCCATTTTTTCATACGCTTTATTGCCCAAAAATGAGGATTTTTAAATGCATCTTGGTACACCTTTGAGCCAAGAACTGTATATAACATTCGGAGTGTTGAAAGCTAGGGAAGAAAAGCAAAAAGCAAAAGACAGTGGTGTTCCAATCCATCTATTCATTGAAGAATTAGATTAGTTTGTGGATTGAATGAAATCCTCAGGCATCCAGCTAAGAATTAACACCCAACTATCAGTAATATTAGAAAACACAGAGGGCGAGGAATATTGAGACACTGATTTATTTAAGAGAAACTTCGCTTGTTTTTCTTTCTTTCTTTCTTTCATAAAAAAGAATAATAGTTCTTGTAAGAACTAAGCCAAAAGACTCTAACGGCACCAGATCCCATCTGATCTTAGAAGCTAAGCAGGCTCATCTCTGTTTAATACATGGATGAAAAATTGCCAACAAATATAAGGTGCTGTTTGTGTGGTATAGTTGCTTGTGTGTCAGACTACAACTCTAGGAACCAGGGTTTGAATTGCCTACTTGGACACAGAAACCCACTAGGTGACCTTGGGTAACTCACACTCTCTCAATTTCAGAGGAAGGTAAAAGCAACCTCCCTCTGAACATATCTTGCTAAGAAAACCTGTGATAGGTTCTTCTTAGGGTCTCCATAACAGCAATGTTATATTTCAGAGGAAGGCACTGGCCAAACCACCTCTGGGTGCTTTTTTTTCCAAGAAAACCCTAAAAAATTATTGGGGTCTCCGTTTCTTGACAGGCAACATGAAGGCCCATGAAAAGATAAAAGAGTGCTCAGGATTCAGAGGCAGGTCTACTATGCAAAAAGCTTCTCTCTCTCCCCCGATTTCTGCCCCCTGCAACATGACTTCACACTTGCAGTTTTACTTTGAAAAGCTCTCTGAATAATGCAGATAGTGGCATCAGTTGTAAGGTTCTCCTATTTCTAATTGTACAGTGAACACTGCCATAATTTTAATTTGTGCTGCATTTTGTATGAAGCTAATAATGTCACCAAACCCCTCACAACAGCACCAAGGGAAGTTAACAGGGAATTTCAAGGGATTCCATGGTTGCCATTGTAACATGTGCAAATTAGTCCTGGGGAAAAAAAAGTCCTGAGGCAGTTGCAAGACCATTCCTTCCTTATTAAGCCATCTGCTTGCAATGGATTTTCTGTTAGGCTAAAATCCTTGTCTCAAGAAAACATGACAGATTACGAGCCCACTGGACATTATAAAAATTAGCTCCAACCACAACAGTTTTTGTGACTGTGGGTAGCCATAGGATTTTTCTTGAGTACATATTGAAAAGCTGTCATATCCTACTTTTTTTTTCCTTACTGACATATCACTTGAAAATCAGCAACAAATTATTGGAACTTGGAGTGTCCCTTTTGAGGGTCCCAGCCAGCCGCTGATAGAGTGATCTGAGTACTGGATAAGACTCTGGAAGACCAAGGTTTGACTCCCTGCTTCTACTGACCAAAGGAAGGTACCCAGAGTTACCCTCCAACTGTTTCATTTTGGCAGGGACAGTCCTGATTAATCCTCTGTTGTCCCTGGTTCAGTTTTTGAAATGTTCCCATTTTTCTCTCTTCCTACTGTCCCTCAGCTTACTTCAGCTGCCACAAATTGAGTCCAAGTAGTTCACACTTGGAGCCAAAGTGTTGTAGTGGTGTGAGCATTGGATTATGATGCTGGAGGCCAGGGTTTGATTCTCCACTCAGCCAAAGAAACCCATTGGGTGACCTTGGGTGCATCACGTACTCTCACCCGCAAGAAAACTCTACGATAGGTTTGCCTTAGAGTTGTCATAAGTCAGAAAAAACCTGAAGGCACACAAGAACAAGCTTATACTCAATTAACAGAGAAAGAGAAGAGTAGGCAGACTCTTGTCCTTCCCAATTGTTCAGGCAAAGGGAAACTGCTGCAGGGTCTCCTACCTCATCCATTCTTCCTCCTTTATAACTTCTGCTATCATGAACCCATTCTTATGTGGCTTGACCACATCTGTCTGAGTTGCCATGCACAAGTATGCACAAGTCAGAGCTACGGGGAAGAGAAGGCCCCCTTGTCCTGGATTCCACTGGCAAGAGAAGAATATAATTTTGGCAGAAATAATATCAAAGTGACTGATGTTTACATGAATTTAGGAGGGTGCTTTACACAAGATAGACTGTAATGTCTGCTTTGGGTGGCAGGAACTCTCCACATTCTCAAACAGAGCTTGACTACAACTCCCAGAATCCCCCAAAGTCATGATCCCCAACGAGTGTCCAAAAAATGCAAGTGATTGTGCTGATCCATTTCAACAAATCATTTTTGCAGTTTTCATCTCATCTAGGGGCCAGTCCTCTGTAAAGCCAGTGGGCCATAATTGCCCAGTGAAGTCAGAGGCACCCTAAAATTCTTTATGGAAGAACTCATAGCAGTATAGTATGGCTGGGCAAATGGCTATGGTGGTTAGGCATGTCTGGGAATTGTAATTCAACACATTTGCTGACCAACCCACGTAATGAAGAGAACACACAATAGGGCTTGGGTTAAACTTGGGCAATTTTATTGTCTGGTGCCTATTTAAACTTGGCCTTGAACTTGAACTCTGAATGTGTGTAACACTGGGGGGTTAACCTAAAGACGGTAGCTACTAGGGTGAGGGATCTTGCCGTGACATCTTCAGCTTCCCTTGGGCGAGATACCAGGTTCTGAGGCGAATCCATGAGGCTGGGTTGTGATCTCGGCCGAACCTTTTCTGGAAGGCAGGCCTAAAGGCACAACCCACCTTGTCTCCAGATCTGAAGTGAGGGCAAATCTCATGGACTCACCAAGACACCCTCCTTCACTGCCCTCGTCTGTGTCTCGTGACAAGTAGAGGAGTTTCCAGAGGCTTAACTTTCATCAAAGGGTGCTTTAGGTACTCACCAAAGCCCTCACCCGCCCATTACCTCCATTGGACACCTATTAAAGACACCACCCTGAGACCCAATTGTCCAGTCCCCTGGGACAGTGTAGAGTAGGGAAAAAAAACCCTTTGAAAGGGGGGGGATTTCTACTCGGCCCCAAAGCGACCAGCAAGTTTACATTGCATCCAGGGGCACGAGCCATGCCAGAAGGCCAAAAGAGGCCAAGGTGGGGGTGGTACAGCCTAACATACGCTTGCTCATTCTGCCCTGCCACAGCTCATTGCATGACCATGGGTTATGCAGGAATTGCGTGGTCCTCCCACGTGGGAGGCCAGCAAAGGGACCTCCCCCCTGAGCCACTACATGGCATGGATGGAGGGGAAGCTAATTTTAGGGGCTCAGGCTGGGAAAGGCTGACCTAGATATTAAGCGCAGGTGTGATGTAAATGAAAAATATTTTGGCCTAGAATGTCTGTCTTTTACTAGGATGGTACTTAATGCCATAGTCGAGCATCCTCCTGAATTAATTTAATAATTTGATTAATGATACAGGTAAAGAATGGCGGTGTTTTCTTGTGGGACAAAATTTTGCTTGCAGCTATAACATTCCACATCTATTGCCTTGAGTATATCCTTGAGTTTTCTTTTCATCTGAATATAAAGGAGCTTCTGAAAGGAAAATATTGTATGCAGCATTTCATTAGATTATGTTGCTGATTTATTCCTTCAGCAAGGGACTAGAGGTAAATGTATTTGCAGTGCTGTGGGGTAAAGAGAAAGCAAATCAATTTATGGTTCCCCTAAGAAACTAAATAGAAATGAAGCATTGTGTAGAGATGGTTCATATCTAAACACTTTGCAGAACACAAAATATGCTTTTAACTATTTTACATTTCGAATTGAATTTCCCCTCTTGCACTTAGTGGGCTGAGATTGGCTGTGACTCTGCAGTAAAAGATTTATTGTAAAGTTCCACTATGGTGAAATTACGATACCAATCTCCATTCCAGCAGGACCAGCCTTCTTCCTACAGGTTTCTCCTACACATGGCCAGTGGAGAGTGTGGGAAAGCTGAGAAGCATATGACTGTGTGACTATAGCCAGATGAGCAACGATGTCAGCTTTCTGCAGAGACTGGCCCCTCAGAAGGTCCTGGTGGATGCCTTCATCATTGTGTGTCTGACTATGGTCACATGGCAGATGCTTCTCAGCCATCCCCAGCTCTTCACTGGCCACTAAATGGCTGTCTAGAGGAGAGGCAGCCTGAAAAAAGTATGCTTTGGGGGGAAGGTAGGATGATGATTGTGTGACTGAGGTAGAGAATTCTGTCCTCCACAGTGACCTCTTCCCCCCAAAAAATCAAGATATGCACATGCATAAGTTGAACTTCTGCCTGCATCTGTCATTAACAGGATACCTGCCCATAGCAACAGAGGGTGATGATCCCTATAAGAGCTAACTAGCAGTCTTTATTTTGCAGTTTATGGGCCATGGGCTGCTGACAAGATTGGAGCCCTTAGTGAGTCTGTATACAGACTTCCTCACTACTAGAATGGGCACTTGCAGTTGGAATCAATTCTCCCTGCTTTATTTCTGTGGTAGCAGCAACACTATTGTTTTTTTACATATGAACAAGGCACAAAGAGAAGGTGAGCTTTGTTTTTGAGCAGAAACACTCCTGAAAGCGCTCAGGAATGCAGTTCTCCTTCCAAATCAAGCCCACTACTTATAAGAAAGCATCAGTGTTGCAAGTACTGTGGCAAATTCAGCAGCAGGGGTATTGGAGACCCTTGTGGAGACCCCAAAACTAACTGTGGTTGTGTGTGGACCACAGGCTGCATGTTGCCCATCCCCACTTTAAAATAATCCTACTCTACTAGACCATTTGTGGGCTATAACTCGAAGGAGCTGTAGGTGTTTCAAAGCTGTGCTATAGACCCAGTAATTTATGGACATGGCATGAGCTGTTTTCTTTTGTCACATAGAACACATAAGTGAACAAAATTGTTCTGGGGCTTTTGAGTTGACAACACTAGGCTGCATGAAGATTTTCTCATACTTCCTAGCAGTCAGTCACAGAGTCTGTGGGTTGTAACTAGGAACTGCTAGACAGACCATGGCTCTTGGCCCCTTAGGTCTGTCATCCATGTTGATATTACAGCCTTGTGCTGGAGAAAAACTGGTGCCCAGGGACATCTCTGCATTTCCTGTCTGTCAACAATTCCCCACTAACCTTAGCACCTTCTTCTCTCTCTTGCAGGAAAAGTTTATTTTGCCTCTCTCCCCTTTAATGCATGTACATTTATCTCTGGTTTCTTTTGATGATATCTGTTCTCAGTTCTTCCCTTTATGTAATACGTCATTTCTTTTCTCATCTAATACTTTTAGGTGGAAGCTACTATATTTTTGTGGTGATAGATGAACTCCTTTGATACATCCTTTTTTTTTTAATTGCCAAATCCAAATCTAAACCCTGAAGAAATCCATGAGACTGAGCAAAGCTGGGCCAGTATGTTTTCTGTCTGGAGTAAAGCAGCAAGTGATGCCTCTCTGTCCCTAATCAAACTACAGTGTCAAAACTAATCAGGTGATTTCGACACTTGAGGCAGAAATCACACATATGTGTCCCTCCCTATCTGTAAAAATGTTTTTGATGATGATCATCATCATCATTGCCATCATCATGGTGGTAGCAATGATGATAATAAAATACCATATATACTCATATGTAAGTTAACCTCATGTATAATTCGAGGACAGGTATGGGACCCAAAATTATAGATTTTGATATGACCCAGGGATAAATTGAGGGTCATTCCACGGAGAGGGGAGAGTGGCAGCACTGTCTCAGGGGGGCCGCTGCCCCTGGCCACAGCCACCATTTTCCCACACAGGCATTCAGAAAGCCCTTTCGATACTCAGAGGAAGGGATGGTTCCTTTTTGGATAAAAGTTAAGGTGTAGATTAACTCTTTCCAAAAAAAAGAGAAGAAAAAAGAAGCAATCCCTTCTTTGAGTAGAGCAGTGAAAGGCGAGAGCTTAGTCAGTCCCGGGAGAACCTAAAAGAAGCATTAACCGCCTCTAATATCTCAGTGCTCCTTTGAGTGGGAGTGACATTTTCTCACCCAGGCATTCAGAAAAGGCCAGAAGCGGCACTGCAACAGAGAGAGAGTAGAGGAGGTTGATGCTTCTTTTAGGTTCTGGGATGGACTAAGCTCTTGCCTTTGGCCACTCTACTCAGGCCATTTCCACACTACACTGTTATGGTGCTATTATTCCACTTTCAACATCCTATGGAATCCTGGAGTTGGACGTTTAGGGAGGGGCCTTTAGAATTCTCAGCCGGAGAGCTCTTGGGCTTCAGTAAACGACAAACCCCAGAATTCCACAGGATGTGAAAGTGGAATAATAGCACTATAACAGTGTCGTGCAGAAATGGCCTCAGAGAAGGGGATAGTGGGGTTTGGGGGGGTTGGTTTTATTTTTTTTATTTTTTTGGCTTTTGGTTGTTGTTTTGTTGTTGTTGTTTTTTGGTTTTTGCTAAGAGTACAGTAGTTACGTTGTAGTTACATTGACTCCATGAATAAGTTGACCCAGGTTTTGTGGGTCATTTTTGACTAAAATTGTTAGACTTATACATTAGTATAAACAGTAATCAATGGTTTGCTCCTGTTTCTCATGACACACCAAATTAGCTGCCTGAGGCATCAGCCTCACTTTTCCTAATAGGCCAAGCCTGACTGAGGTTTCCATCACAAGTCAGAATACTCTTGGTGACATATGGAAACATTATGTCTCTAATTGTCCCTTTAAGGTCATTGCATAAGGTAATCTCCAGTAACTCCTTTTGCAGTGAGATCCCACACACACTCACAATCTGCCTTTCAGCTGCTGTTAACCCCCATAGCCAGTTAGGAGGAGGAGGAGGAGGAATATACTGCTACTACTACAGGTCACCATGAGTTAGGAATTACTTGAGGGCATACAATAACAACTTCCTCCATGAGCAGCTTACTTTGCTTCCTTGCTTAGTGGGCAGCACATGTGTTTCCGAGAGAGAGAAAGAAACGGAGTGTGTGTGTGTGTCTGTGTGTGTTTAAACATAGGATATTTGAGTCCATGTTTATAGGAAATATGCTTGTCTTGAGCTGACTGAATGGAATGGCTAAATCTAAGAGAACACTGGCTATCAAAAGGTCTGAACGTATACCTAAAGTGTCTGGGTCAGGAGTGATGGAAGGCTAATTCATCTCACTCAGTGAGTGAAAGCTCCCATGTTTAACCCTTTCTGCCAGGTACTAATGCAAACAGCAAAGAGGCAATGCATCAACTCGCAGAATTCCTCTAAGCAATGCAGGAAAGCTCAGATATCTCATGAGATGTCTGATAATGGTGATACCGAGAAAAGCAGGTTCTGTTTCTGTCCTGGTGTGTGACCAGCCAAAAGCCACACACCAGGGAGATCCAAAAGTAATTTTATTTGCTGCAGCAAAAAAAGAAAGATTGCCCAGGGAATGAGATTTCTACAAATCACACAACCAAACAAAGAGAAAGCACTATCCTTATACATTTCTACATAGTAATGAGAAAAGCATCTGCAATTACATCACTTCTACATAAACCTGGTGGGCATCAGTTATTGAGGCACGCATACTAAGCCAGTCACGTATGTAACGTCCCACAACTAGCAGTGGGGGGCAATCAACATATTAAATTCTCTTCTTTGGATGTATTTTTTACCATTTAAATAAGCTACAGATTACTAAAGTTTAAACTCTTTCTTTGCTATCTACATGCCACATCCTTCTAACTAGTACTCCGAATTTGTCTTCAAGGCCATTGCTTGGGCCTCTTCATCTTCAGATAACAAAGCAAGTTAGCTGTTCTGCAAAGCATCAATGCAAGCAGGTAGCTTTTAAGAAAAAGTGATTTTCTTACTTTTACAGCATGGTTTTATGTTCCATCATTCCTAGGTCTCTCCCAACAATGGGACCAAGACAGTTTGGGGCATCTTCGTTAGCCCTGGCCACTCCATCATCCTTATTGGAATTTCAGCCTGAAATACCAAAAGGAAGCATGGGTTTATGGAGGGGGGCAATTTGTAAAGCAAATGCAATTTGTAGCCTTACACAGCATCATTACTGATCATGTGGCATGCCTGTTAAGGCATCGTCTTTGCTTTCAGTTCCCTGGCTTTGCAGCGCTTGAGCTATCATTGCCCTGCGAGAGTTTTTTGTGCTCCTAAACTTTCCTCACAGAAGTCACAGTAAGGACAGACGTTGTTGGGAAAAGTGATCCTAAGATAGAACAGGCTCATACAATACTCATACCCTCCAACTGGCCCCATTTCTCAAGGACAGTCCCAATTAATCCTCTGTCATCCCACTTCTTCAGTTGCTTTTAAAATACCCCAGTTTCTCTCTCTTCCTTTATCTTCCGTTGCTCTGAGTTTACCTCACTGCTGCAAACTGAGTTCAAAGTGAAAAGGAGTTTGCACTCAATTAACGCAGCAGGGGAGAAAGGAGGGGAGAGGGCAGAATCTTGTCCTTCTAAAGAAGCTCAGGCAAAAGCAAATTGCTGCAGCCGCTCCTAACATGTGTGTTCTTTCTTGTAGTACCTTTTGCTATCTTGGCCACACCCTGATGTTGCATGACCACATATGTCCCAGTTTTCATTTTTGAAATATCCAAACGTATGCAATACTGACACAAAGGCCCTGTAAGTTTTTCAGCTAATGGAGATATAAAATCCTCACAGATGCTGGTCCACAGCCCTTTTCACCCAAATTTCTGAGGAATGAGTTTTTGAGTTTTGATGAGGTAGTTTTGAGGCAGATTGACAGCTTTGACAGGAAGAGACTGAACCACACCTGGAGAGAGAATTGCAGCTGCCTTTCCCTGCTACTGATGTCCCAGTTTGTGTAGTAGCATGTGTGAGATCAAATTACAAAAATTAAAAGGGCATTACACATAGTACATACTCAATTTTTGGAGTACTGTCAATTTCAGGATGACACTGAAAATGCATAAAATCACTTTAGTAGCAGGTATAGCTCTATACCTTTAGCAGCAGGTATTGATATGGGTTTCAGGGGCAAGAAAACCATAACAGCTTTGGAACTAAAGTACTGTGAGAAGAACTAAGCAAAACACCATAGCCTTTCTTCACAAGCTGAAATAAATAAAGCACTGGGTATCTTTCACTAAAAAGTGGCAGAAATTTATTATATTTACTCACAAATTACTCTACAATTTGGAGTAAAATATATAAATATGGCAGTTTTCAGCCCTTTTTAATTTGATGTGTTTGTGGCAATTTTTATTATATTTATTATATCAGTTAGATGTATCTTAAAGGTGTAAAATTAAGCAAGTTAAATTCAAGTTTCAAGTTACTAGCTTAACAGGAGTAATCTTTAGGCACAATAGAATGTTGAGCCTTATTATGTTGGACTCACGTTAACTCAGGGCGCATGCCTTTATTCTAATTTCGATCAAAAGCATACAGTAAGCATTTAATAAACATTTGTAAACAAGACAGAGACAAGTTTGATTTACACAGCATAAAGGCAGAATATTTTCAAGATCTAGTACAGCTTATTTTTTGTAACCTTGTACAAGCATTGCACCCAAAAAGGACGTATCAGTGTGCGTAAGAGGCACTGGCAGAGTACAGGGACCACACTCCCAATTCCACCCCCCAGTCTCTCCATCTTTGACCACCCTGTGTTGAGAGAAAAGGGCTGAATATGTTTTTTATTTCTACTATTTGAACACATAGTCAACCTAAATAAATATGAACAGATATCTAAATATGAACACATAGTACACATAGTCAAACTAAATAAATAAGAGCAGATATCTCCTTCAGATGTCCTTACTTAACCTAGAAAGTTGAGTCAGGATCAATCCTCTCGCTTGCTCAGACTGTAAGAGCCAGTGGGTAAGGACTCAAAGTAACTTACAGTAATTAAAAAAAAACATAGTTAAAAATCATGAAAAGTTAAAACACAAATTAAACGATCAGACAATAACATGGGGAAAAAACAGAGGTGTTGGGAGAAGCTCCAGCATGCATAGCCCCCAGCTACTAATATGAATCAATATATTATTTAGACATAACACCTCAAACTTCTGGACCTCTGTCAGGAGGTGTTCGAAAGAAATATCATAGGAGAGTAAGGCTCGATTTCCAATTTGTACAGTCTCCATTTTGCTTGATATGGTTTGCTTACATTCTTTTCTGAGTATTTTCAAGAGGGAAATGCCATATGGACAGAGAGTGATAAAAACCCCATTGCTCATTTCTAGATGTAGTATTTGTGGAAATATTGTATACATAACATATTTATTCCAGCATAAATTGTACTTTCGGAGTCAGCATAATTATTCTTCAGAGTTCTTTTAATTAAGATCCCATATGCCACCATACAAATGATGATGATTACTCTGAGAATTACACTGGTTACGTAGCATTTGAAGTAAATTGACTCTTCTGAGCAGTATTTTGCAGCTAAGCTATTGCTGTACTCTGCAAAAGCATGAAATGAGATGAGAAACTGTTTCTGGAATTTCCACTGTAAAGTAGAAGAAATACAGAACCTGGAGAGATGCATGCACAAAGTTCTAAAATATCAACTTTTAGACCAGAAACAAACAAACAAAAAATAAGTGTTCTTAAGAATTACTTGTTAAAAAGCCTATTTTCCTACCAAAATCTGATGACGAAACTGATCTACAATGATTTCCCTAACTGCATTGATTCATTGGATGAATTTGGGTGATCATATCTTGACTTAATAAGCTGACATATGAATTCATCCTGCTTCTTCTTTTGTGTGCCCAAATGGATAAATCAGCAGGTCTTGCATTAGCTGTAGTTTCTGTTTCATCCAAGTCAGGAAATTACGCTTAACAGCTTCAGTACAAGTCGAGATGTTAAGCCGCTTTAACTGTAACATCTTGTCTTCTTGTAAAGCTATTAACCATAGTTCCCATGTTCGAACAGAACAAGTCTGAATGCTGCTTAACCTGAATGGTGGAATAATGGGCCCATGTGCTATTCATATCTTCGCCAGACCTTTGAACATTAGGTTTGTAATTCAGCTTGTCAAAACTGACTTTAGGAAAGGGAGATTAATTTGTTGTCATTAATGTTGGAAAGGTAGAATTTCATTTGTCCTATTGATCATGAATTATTTGTAAATTGCATTGTTAGTTTTTAAGACACTGTGGGATATAAGAAAACTGAAATGTTACGGTGTCATTATTGCCCCATAGTACAATTTTTCACTCATTCGCAAGTTGTGTTTTTGTAGATTTTACGTTGCTTTCTTCTAAAAATTGGAAAAAGGAACACCACCAATTTAAGATATACAGATGACACCATACTACTAGCAGAAAATAGCAAAGACTTGGAACGGTCACTGAAGAAAGTCAAGGAAGAAAGTGCAAAAGCAGGTTTACAGCTGAACATTAGGAAAACAAAAATTATGACCACAGATGTTTTACATAACTTTAAACGTTGAGGATGAAGACATTGAAATAGTTCAGTCATTATTCAGTCAAGAAATCAGCAGAAGGTTAGAACTTGGAAGGGCAGCTATGAAAGAACTAGACAAGATCCTGAAGTGTAAAGCTGTATCATTGACTACTAAAGTTAGGATGGTCCATTTTATTCTGTTTTCAATTTCTGCATATGGTTGTAAAAGCTGGACAGTGAAGAAAGTTGATAGGAAGAAAATCATGTCATTTGAACTGTGCTAGGGAAGAGTTCTACTGATACCATGGCCTACTAAAAAGACAAATCAAAGCCAAGATGTCAAAACTGAGACTGTCATACTTTGGCCATATTATGAGAAGATGACTACAAAAGACAATATTGCTTGGTGAGATAGAAGGCAATAGGAAAAGAGGAAGACCACATTACAGGTGGATAGACTCAATCAAGGAAGGCGTGGCCCTAAGTCTACAAGACCTGAGTGAGGTAGTTGATGATGGTATAACTTGGAGGTCTCCCATTCATAGGGTCACCATAAGTTAAAGTCAAAATTAAAAATGGAATTAAACTATCAGTAACATTAAAAACAAAATACAGTTTAAAAATGATACAACTAAAAACAATCCACCACACCATTAAAAGCCCTTTCTTGTAAAACAATACAGTTCTCAAAAGCCTGTCAGAATTATCATTACATTGCACCCCTTTGTGGTGTGACTTTGACATACATGAATCTGAGGTCGCACAAAGCATTGTGTCCTTATGATCAATGGACGTTATGGGCATCTGCCAGCTCTACTGTGGGCGCTTGCACATTGCGTCCATTGAAGATAATGGGACACAAGAATTTGGGTTTTTTTGTTTTACTTGGAGGTTCCTGGAACTGAACCCTTACTTAAACAGAGGGCATGCTGTATGTAGTAAGAAATATATTGTTCAACTAATCCTGATTTTTAGCACCAAACACAATGCACAGATCTCCCCATGGCCAGGACAATAGCTTAGAAAAGTTACTTTTTCTGGACTACATATTGTTGGGGATTCTGGATGGCATGCTGGCTGGTGATTTCTGAGAGTTGTCGTGCATATCAAATAACTTCCCGCAGCTCTGTGAGGAGCCTTGCTTCGTCAGGGCTCCAAATCGCGGACTTGTGAGTGTGTACAAGCCCACCCATTCTTTCACACCTTACATCAAATATGAAAAGGCCTTTTGAGCAACTGCTTGCTTGGGAACATTGGGCACAGGATGTGTCTGCCTGCCCCCACCCCACTTTTAGCCTTCACATGACCAGATCTCACGTGAAGGCTTAAACGGGATCAGAAAAACGTACCCGTTGTGTTTAAAGTCTCTGGGGTTTCTATTCCCGTGCGTCATTGGTCTACACAGCACACCATTCTCAGTAAGCTAATGAGATGCTCCCATCCTGCCCATAATATTGTTGTTTGTTTGTTTTTGCTTATGACCCAATCAGTGGGAATGGATTTAATCTCTGACGACAGGGAAGGCTCAGAACGTGGAGCTCGTTCAGCAGCCTGACTCACGCTGCCCACACTGCTGGCGCTCGGCTGGGGACTCGCATCGCTCTGGGCACGCTCGAGCAGGGGTTGCTACCGGCAACCAGCAGGAGAACGTGTGCTTTCCGTGCTGAGAGCGCCACGGGGAGAGAAACAGAAACAACAACTCAGCAGGACCCGGCCTTTTAAGAGTTAGTAAAATTCACCACCTCACACTGCCTTCCCTGCTGGTTAGCAGGTGCTGGATTGTGTTACGAACATTACCCTGTGATGATGTTGCCCAGTTTCCGTAATAGCAGTAAGGGGCAGTCAAAATTCAGGACACACAGGTTGGCAGTCAGGAAGCAGATAATCACAAGTTTGTGTCCCACTTAAATATCAAATGGAAAGTATTGATTTCAATTAACCTAGTCATGTGCTTCTCTGTAAAGTCAACATATTGTCCACCATAAATTACACGATGCATACATTTCTGTAGTTACGAAGGGCCTGCTCCTCAAAACGCAGGATTTTTTTTGGCATCCTGTTCATTCTGGATGAAAGGAAAAACATTCTAATCTTTTTTTATTTTTAAATCATTTTATTCAAAATTCTCATTATAAAAAACATACATATTCAATTGTCAGCTTCATTAGAAATATATCTGATCTTCCACATTGATCTAGATTCCATTTTCCAGATTTCTACGAACTTAAGGTACTGTACGGCATTATACTGTTAGTTTATCTGATAGTTCTCACATTTCATTCTTCATATTTCCGCTTCATGATATATACCTGTCGCCCACACGTAATATAACTTTAACTATGAATTGCGTATTCCCAACTGTTAAAACCCAGCAATTACCCGTTATTATTTGCCATTCTTTCTGTATCTCATCATCTGATTTCCCCTTTAGTCTCTGGGAGACCATGTCCGCATTTTTATTTTCAATAAATGTAGCCCACCATTGTTCTATTGTAGGTGTTTGCTGAGTTTTCCATAACTTTGCATATTCAATACAAGCTGTTGTTACCATATACAGTAATATTCTCCAATGCTTCTTTATACCAGCACCCTCTATTATATCAATCATATTTAACAAATACAATTCAGGTGTCTTAGCAAACTGACCTTTCACTAATGTACAAATCACATTATGTACTCCATTCCAGTATTTCTTAGCTTTTGAGCATGTCCACCACATATGATATATCGTACCGACCTCCTTCTGACATTTCCAACACTGTCCAGTACCTGTATTATAAATCCTTCTCAGTTTATCTGGTGTCATATACCATCTGTGAAATAGTTTGTAATAGTTCTCTCTCAAATTCTGGGCTACTGTAAATTTCTGCGTTTTTTTCCAACTCTGCTCCCAAGACTCTAATTGAATTGAATGACCAATATTTTGAGCCCATAAAATCATTGTTTCCTTTATTGTTTCTTCTTGTCTCTCCTGCTGTAATATCTCTTGATGGATTTGAGCGAGAAGGTGAGGCGGATTTTCAAAAAGCTATTTAACTACTCCAACTTTCTCTTTTAGTTCAATTCCGTAAGTTTTTATGTCCATATGAAACCTTTCGGTTAATTGTCTGTAAGGGAACCAACTCAGTCTTATTCCCTCCTGTTCTAGTTTTTCCCTTGTTTTCATCTTAAAATTATTAGACGCTGATCTCTCAATTATATCATCATACCGCAACCATTTATCTGTATCAGTCCATCTACCAAAAAAAGCCTCTTGTGGTGAGACCCATGTGGGGAGCTGCCTCATGTTTTTAAAACATTCTAATCTTCAGGTAGGAGACATCCCTTTAAATAAGAGACACTTGCCAGCCCTATAAGGGACAAACTTTCCAGCCTTCAAATAGTTGTTGTGTGCCTTCCAGTTGTTGCCAACAACCCAAAGGGTTTTTTGTGGCAAAATTTGTTCAGAGGAGACTTGCCATTGTCTTCCACTAAGGCTGAGAGAGTGTGACATACCCAGGTCACCCAGTGAGTTTCCATGGCCAAGTGGGGATTGTCTCCCAGTGTTGTAATCCAACATTCAAACTACTACACTACACTGGCTCTTGCTGATCTCTTTTTCAAAAGGAACATCTGGCAATTCCACCCTATAATCTTGGAATTAACACTTTATTTGGTTAACAGGGTGAAAGAGCATTTCTTGATTGTTATTTTTATTGAAGAGCATCTGGGAGGGGCAATTTTCTGCCCTCAGATTGTCTAGATGCCAAAAATACAAAAAGAAAAGAAGAACCCAGAACTGCTCAGAATTCCCTTTCTAGCACTGAAAAACAGATATTTTGGATGTTAAATAATGCAAGGGGTGTGTGTGTGTGTGTGTGTGTGTGTACATGTGCATGCACACGTGTGTCCTGCAAACTATTTAAAAGGTAAATTGCCTGACATGAAGATTTCCAGGAAAACATTGGCCCAAGGCATCTGAAGAGGTCAAGTACTCAAAACAACAAAAAAGACTTGGGGTGCCCATGCCCCCCAGACTTCCAGTTTCTCCACTCCTGGTGTAGAGTCAGTGAAGATAGAAGGGTAGGTCAGTAGGATGTCTGATCAAGAGCTTGGGTTGTGCTGGCTGAGGGATTTTGGCAGTTATAGTCCAAAAAACGAACTTTCCTGTCATAACACGCTGCAGTAATATCTTACGGACAACTTTCTAGATCCAAAATCATTCTAAGCCTCCAGATTAGACTCCTGTCCTTTCAAGACAATCTGGACATTTCTGTAAGTGCAGAACTTGGTAGCTCACCTGTTTCAGCAGAGGCAGACTGATATTCTCATACAGTGGCCCCTCCACTTTCGCGAGTGTTCAGGATGCAGAACCCTTGCAAAAGTGGAAAATGCATGAGTAACCACACACACGCCCCACGATCCTCCTCCTATTCCATTCTGGGATTCCTCCCTCCCGTTGCCTTGCATTTTGGGCACTGGGGCCAGAGGCAAGGGAATTGGAGGGGGAGATCTGAAGGGGAGAAGTGAGGCTTGCACGAGCCTTCCCCCGGACCCCCAGTTTCCTTGCCTTTTGCCTCAGCACCTGTTCTCAGCCCAGGGGCCAGAGGCAAGGGAAAGGGAGGGGGAGCTCTGGAGGAGAGAAGGAAGCACACACACGCCTTTCCCCCAGTTCCTTTTCTTTTGTCCAAGCGCTTGCCTTCCTTCTCCGTGCCTGGCACAACCCAAGAGAATGGGAGGAGGAGAATGGCAGGGAGGCACACACGTGTCTCATGAATAATCAGATTCGCAAAGGTCAAACCCACAAATGCGGAGGGAGGACTATATATCATATGTTCCATAACATCGGTCCTGCTGCCAGTTTGTTTCCAGGTACAATTCAAAGTACTGTATGAAACCGCAGATGTTTCTTGGTCTTAAATACCTCAGGGAGTGTCTCATCTTGGTTAAGGTTCCCTGGGATCTAAGGTCATGTAACGAGACCTCGTTCTTACTTCTTACAGGGAGAGTAGTTTCACTGGCATCACAACAGCCTCCTTGCATTGACACAATGTTCCCGGGTGGGGGGGGTCATACAACTTCCCCCTCACTAGCCTTTTATGGGCAGGTATAATCCTTTAATTTCAGTTGGCCTTTGAAAATTGATCGATCACCTTATCCCTTGTTTCACAGCTGTTTTTCCCTAGAGTGCTTACTTTCCTCTTGGCTTTGTCTGAGTTTTTGATTGTATTGTATTGATGTTCTACTGGTTCATTTCAGTTTTGTAAAAACATTGTGATTTGTGAGTAGCAGCATTTGCATTTTTTAAAAAAAAGGTTAAAATTAAATATGCACATAAATTTATTGTGAGGGGCAATAAAAACACAGTATTATCTGTATTTAATTTAAAAAACACACAAAGAAAGCCATGACGGTTTGTAAGGAAAAGCCAAAATCTAGAGTCAGGCAGTATCTTTATTATTAGGTATTTATTGGGGCCAGTTAAAACACCATGAAAGTTATGTTGCTTTAAAGTTAACACACTTTTGTGGCATTTGAGGTGGCAGTAATAAAGGTTCTCTTTTTGTGTTATTAATTCTGTACACTTGTGTCATCTCTTTTTACTGGTCTCCAGCATACATTGAATTTTGGATATACAGAATAAGGGGAAACGTTAATTCTGCATACGAGTATTTTGATGCACTTGGCCACGTAGGCTCTTCAGCCACCCCACATATTGTTATTCTCTTTTTGTCTTTTATGCAGAGCAGATAACCAAAATGATTAACAGGAAGAGTAACTGGTAACTTTCTACTAGGTTGAGTAATTTTCTACCAGGTGGTCCCTTGCTTTGGCAGGTTTGCGATATTTTCTTGAAATTTGCATCACTAGAGAAGATAATAGGCGCAACTTTCAACTCACATGCTTATGCGTTTTTGTATTCTGTAACCTCAAATCTGGGCATCTGGCTTTCATATTATTATGCATAATATTGATTTGCATTCTAATTATGCAAATTTAACATGCTAATCATTGCATTTTTAATACCATCATGTTTCAGCCCTGGTCCCAAATAGAGAACAAATAGAGTAATAGTTATACTGCTGGACTTGGAGCAGAGAGGCACAAGCTCAGTTCCATGAGCAGCTACCTGCCTGCATTCCAAAGAAGAAGAGCTGCATAAACCTGGCTGTACTGCCTTAAACAAAGGGCTGGAAAGCAGACAGCGTCATCACCTTCACTGCAAGACAAAGAACAGGAGCAGATGGAAGTAAACCATGACTCCTGTCTGGTCTGCTGCATGTGGCAAATTTGGTGAAACATGGCTATCTGGAAAGTTGGCATTCTGGGCCAGTTTGCAGAATAGAGATACTTCATTGGAACAGGTGCAGAAAGATGGTTTCCAGTGAATTTTCATGGTTTGTTGCCTCACTGCCATCTAATCTTGCAGGACTGGTGAATTCTGTGGGTATGGCTATCCACAAAGTTGGCATAGCTTGCTATTCTCTGCAGTGCAGATGTTTTGCCAGGGAAAGATGTAAGAAGCTAGTAGTGGAGACTTCTTGCATTATTCTGTTCAGTATTGTGCAACTGGCTAACTTGATGGTATGGCTATCGCTCTGTGCCAGTTTCCACAGTATTGATGTTTTGGCAGGAACTGGTACCAGAAGGTGATTCCTGAGGAAATTTTGTGGTTTGCTGCATCACTCTCTTCTATATTTTTTTCTTCAGCTTATCAGTTTGGTAGGAGGACCTATTCAGTCACAGTTACGGATGGTTTCTGGGCACTGAGTTAATAAAGTGTAATACAGTTTTTCCTCCGTATTCACGGGTTTGACCTTGGTGAATGTGATTATTTGTGAGGCACTTGCTTGCACCCCCTCCCAATTTTCCTCTTCCCGTTCCCTTGCATTTCTCACCCCAAGCTTGTAAGGCTTGTATTCAAAATGGATGTTTTTTCCTTTTAGGTTAGTAAGGCCCTCTCCCACTGTATCCCCTCTGCCATGTGGTTGCACATTCTGCTATATAATGGCTGCTGATTAGTCAGGTTGTCTCTTTGCTCCTCCCCTTCCTTTCTCAAGATGGCGACCAGAAGTAGCTAGAACCCCAGAACTCTGCTCTTCCTTGTCTAACGGGAAAGTACTGGTAAGCCTTTTACCTTGTTTTTTTTCTCCCCCTGAATGCTAGGCTCAGAGGCAAAGGAATGGGAGGAGTGAAGCTCTGGAGGAGAGTGGGATGTGGGTCACGGGGAGGGAATTATTCACATTTTTTCCACTTTTGTGAGGGTTCTGCACCCCAAACCCTCACAAAGGTGGAGGGGCCACTGTATTTGAAAGGTTTCATTTCTGAAATATTTTTCAAGCTTAAGTAACATGTCCTAAAGCTTTGTCACCGGTCCCTCTGAAAAATGGCCTGTTCTGACACATTCAGTTCAGGTTTTACCACAGGTAGTGGGAGAACTCTAACTGTACCTCATAAAACTGAACTTGAATTTTTAAACTGGTGCATCAAGCAAGTCATGAAAAACAGCAGATTCCTTGTAAACTTAAAAAAAATACTTAAATAAATATTCCAGGTTTTACCTTGCTTTGTTGCATCCTTCCTCCTTCACTGCACCAGCTTAATTGCTTCCTATAATCTTTCTAAGGAGTTCTGCGAAAGTGTTTCTTGCAGATTTATAACACTGACTCAGCAAAATAAAGAGATGTATTGAGAGACCAGGGCCAGAATCCTGTTTGTGACATACACAGGTATAAGTTGTGTTATACATACAGAGTACTTTTATTGAACATTGTGCAATGGCTATATCCTGCTAACAGAGACTGAAGCAGAGGCCTCCATGTGGAACACCTATTGGTGTGTGTTGGATGGGGTATACATGATCTGTAATGGGTCTGTAATGGAGTCGGACGCCCCACTGTGGAGCACACAGAGGTCTAATGCAAAATATGTACCAAGGAACAAAACATTTCTCATTGCACTTGCACAGTGGGATGTCAGCTGTGTGCATTTAGCAATGATCCACAGATGTTGTGCTTTAGTGGTACCCAGTATAGAGATTATGTATAGCAAGTAGAACATTAACTCTGCTGACAGTTAGTTATGCTACAAGCTACACAGTGGTGACATAGGATCTTAGCCCATGAGTCTTGGCTAACATTATTTCTATTATCACTGTCAGTGCTTGACATGAGATTTCATTCACTGTCTGAGCACACTCAAAAATCAGGTAGGCTTGTTTCTTGTAAGACTATCAAACAGAAGAGTGATTGTACATTTTGCCTCCTTACTTCACTTACACTAGGGCTAGAGACTTGCTTTTTTTAAAAAAAAAAGCTTGGAATCTCAGCTTGATGATAGTTTGGTTATACCTGGATAAACTGGGGATATGGCAAAACTACTCACAGCTTCACTGAAAGCTGCAGAAGAGAAATCATGCTTCTATAGGACTTCATTCTGAAATACAAACCACCAACTGAAAAAAAAATTTAAACCACCAACTGAAGAGCTGCTTTGGACATTTCAGAAGGGGGAGAACTGAAAGCCTGGATAAAGTATATGCATGGCTTTTCCATTAAGATATAGGGTAGATACCTTCTCTGTGAGAATATCCGTGTGTTCACCTCACTTCTGGAGCATCCCCGTGCATCTGCCCATTTTGGGAGAAGACACACAGGTTCTTCTCATGGGACAATCAAAGCATGAAAACATGAAGCAAAACTTACTTCCTCTTTTCACAATTTCTTTTCCCTAAAAGTGCACAGAAGTGTTTTGAGGGAAGTATTGTGGAAGCAAGTAACCGAAGTATTTTTCCCTCTCCCTTCATCTAAAAAATAAATAAAACAAATGAGTGGGTGTCTCTGAAAGACATAGTGACAAATGGATGACTGTTCCTTGCAACTTTGTCTGGAGACAATTAAATTTATTTTGTTTTATCTCTTAAGGGGCATTCAGTTTAGAGATTTATTTTTTTTTAGACACTTCCAACAAAGATGTAGCAGTGGTGACATGGAAGACATTAAACAGTAGAATTTAATATTGCCGAGAATAAAGGACTAAAAAAAATAGTATAAAAGTCTGCGTTTATTATAAGGAATTCTTTCTTTGCCCTTCCTTGTTTTACATCTCTATATTCTGTCTAAGCTTCTTAGTTTGATTCACTTTATAATGCAGGAAAAAACTTTATCTCTCTGTAGGGTTTGGAATTTCCGGGTAAATTGACAAAGAGTGTAAGTAGCTCTCACATTCACCCTATCCATGTGTGTTATACGCTTTACGGATGTATAAAAAAGCTAGCACCACCACCACCACCATGTGGCTTTCAGTAGTTGCATTCTCTAGCAAGCTGAGCTAGCTTGTACTGAAGGGATAGACAGGTATGTTTCCATCACAGAATGCCTGGGAAACTATTCCTTTATTAGTTAAGATGGGTGATTTTTCCTCCCTCCACATGGGAACATGTCTGTGCTTTCTAGAACAATATTTAAAGATTGGGGGCAATCAGATAACTGGTCTCACTTAGAGAGGTGTATTAGCCATGTCTTTGCCTTAGGTTTTTTTGCTGTATCCCCCGTGATATCTGTTTCGGTGCACTTATGACTCCATTTCATTTTGGTAGAACCTTGAAACTGGTTGGCTTGAAGCTGAGTGTATCAGGATCCTGGAATCGTTACAAGGACAGAACCATCTCACTTGGCAGAAAGTGAGATACAATGAAATAAAACTATTGGGTAATTAGAATTATACTCTAAAGGAAAGGATCACTCTACTCTACTTTGGTTAGACCTCATCTTGAATCCTGTGTCCAGTTCTGGGCAGTCCAGTTCAAGAAGGACATGGTCAAGCTGGAGCAGGTCCAGACGAGGGCAACCAAAATGGTAAGAGGCTTGGAAGACATGCCCTATGAGGATAGACTTAGAGAGCTGGGTATGTTTAGTCTGCAGAAGAGAAGGTTAAGAGGGGACATGATAGCCATGTTTAAATATTTGAAGGGATGCCATGTAGAGGAAGGAGAGGGCTTGTTTTCTGCCGCTCCAGAGACCAGGACAAGGAGCAATGGATTCAAGCTGCAGGAAAGGAGATTCCACTTGAACCTCAGGAAGAACTTCCTGACAGTCAGGGCTGTCCGGCAGTGGAATATGCTGCCTCGGAGTATAGTGGAGTCTCCTTCTTTGGAGGTTTTTAAGCAGAGGCTAGATGGCCATCTGTCGGGAGTGCTTTGAGGGTGTTCCTGCATGGCAGGGGGTTGGACTGGATGGCCCGTGTGGTCTCTTCCAACTCTACATTTCTGTGATTCTATGATTCTATGATCATTAGGTTTGCCAGACCGAAAACTGGAAAGAGCTCCCGTAGTTTAGTGGTTGTGTAGAAGAGGAAATTGCAGCAAAAAGTTGTTTGTCACACAACTAGGTAGCAACCAATACCTGCTTAAAATTACACAACTGTAAAAGATACAAGAGTCTTCTCCAATTTTCATTCTGACAACCCTAGTAATATTTACCCATTATTTCCACAAATGAGAACTGAAAAAGGAAATAAAAAGGAGCTCCCTTATTCTGAGTGAGACATTGGTCCATCCAGTATGGTCTTGATCATGGAGATAAAAGGAAGATTACCAAATAGTTTTAAATGGTAACCTTTTCTCTCTTTCAAGAACTCCATTTTTACATTAGAAAATTCAAATCTGGGGAAAGTGAATTTTTTGAACTACAGTTCCCTGAATTCCCTACCTAGCCTGCTTGTGAAAGGAATCAGGGAGGTTTGTTTTTTTTTTCAATTATTCTAACAAAATTTTATAGTAAAAGCTTGGTGTAAGAAGGTCCACAGTGCAGCGTTATATTTCTTTGTATACAGTAAGATTCAAGACTGTTGTTCCACTGACAGAAATGCTTCCATTAGAGGAATCAGGAGAGAATCAGGAGAGGAGTTGGTTCATAGAATCATAGAGTTGGAAGAGACCATAATGGCAATCGAGTCCAATTCACTGTCATGCAGGAACACACACTCAATCCCCAGCCATCCAGCCTCTGTTTAAACACCTCCAAAGAGGGTAATTCCACCACACTCTGAGGCGGCATTCCACTGTCAAACGGCTCTTACAGTCAGGAAGTTCTTCTTGATATTTAGGTGAAATCTCTTTTCCTATAATTTGAATCCATTGCTCCATGTCTCAGTCTCTGGAGCAGCAGAAAACAGGCTTGCTCCATCTTCAGCATGAGATCTCTTCAAATATTTAAAAATGGCTATCATGTCACTCTTAACCTTCTTTTCATCCAGCTAAATATACCTAGCTCCCTAAACCTCACAGGGCATGGTTTCCAGCCATTCCTCATAGGGCTTGGTTCCCTCTCTAGCACTCTCCTTGCACAATCAAAACCTGCCTTGATAGGCTGGGAAACTCTCTGGAGCTGCATTTGGGGTAACATGGAGAGTTAACACCAGGGTGGAAGTTGGAGGCAAATCCTATAGCACCAGTGGACATCTGTTAGCACAGGGATGAGAATCAGGTGGTCCTGAAGATGTTGAACTGCAAATCCCAGGAGCTCTGATCAGCACAACAAATAATGAGGAATGCTGGGATCTACAGTCTAACATTTGGGGGCTGCCTCATTTCCATCCTGAGGCTGGATTTAAGATTTTTCCACAGAATACAATCTGAATTTAGTGTAAAGTTCCGGTTGTGGACAGTGAGTAGTTCAGCTCATCCAGGAGATGAAAGCTAGCCTCTGCTTTGGAGAATGATGTACAGTTAGATTTTCTATCTGTTTTCTCACACAGTAAACATTTATATGAGAAGCCCTCCCTCCTTCCCCTCCAATACCTTTTCCATCCTTAAAGTGTACTTGAGAACATTGCTTCTCACTTATACTGCCTACACAACTCAAATGATGGCTCCTTCTTTTGTTTTCTTCCCCCACTTATGCAACTTTATTCTTGATGATGTTTTCACTAAGGTTAAAAAAAAATGAAACTGCCACACAAAGAAAATATGAAGCTGAGGTATGGCGTGTTCCAGCATTTTAGTCCCTTTGGGAAAGAATCCATATTTCATATTTCTTGACAGTCTGGCTGCTTTACTCCTTCTTTCTACTCACTTGAATCCAGAGGAGGGGAAACAGAAATCAAATCATGAACAAATTCATCCTCTAACCCAAGGTGAGGTGCAGTTAGAGCGAATGCTCCAGGACTCTCAGTGGCTAATGGTCACCACTAGTGGCTGGTGGTGCTACACACATGCACACACAAACAACCTTCTTCTACTGTGGTGCTGTCAGGAGAGAAATGCTCTTGAGGGAACAGGCCCTATAGATCTTTCCACCCACTCCCCAAAGGAGCATGCATGCATCTTTCCAGTGTTAAACTGTAATTGGGGCTAATTACTCCAACAATTACAATTTTTTTAAAAAAAATACTGCCTTATAAGAGCCCCTGCAGAGGCTACCAATTAATTTCTGGGCACAGTTGAAAATGCCTATTATGATCAATAAACCTTTATATGGCTCCAGTCCAGGTTATCGGAAGAACCATACCTTCCAATATAAGCCTGCCTGAACTCTAAGATCTTCAGAAGAGATGATTCTCTCAATCCCATCACCTTCACAGGCAGTCAGGAGAAGGCCTTTTCCATAGCTCTTTCCTAGACTGTCGAACTCCTTTCCTTGGGAGGCTAGGCTGTCTTCACCCTTGCTGTCCTTTTGTCTTCAACTGAAGACTTTCCTAGCAGATGTTTGGGATCTGATTGTTTTATGCAATGGGTTTTCCGTTTTAGTGCTTAGCACTGCTGCTTTCAGTCTGTGCCTTTGAATGAAGTGTTTATATGGTTTTAATTCTATAGACATTTTTTAATATCATTTTAATTTTAACTTTTTGTCCGTTGTTAGCTATATGTGATTTTACTTGTATCTATTTTTAATATGTAGGCCACCTTGGGGAAAAGATGGGATGTAAATACAGTGATCGATTGATGGTGTTCATCACACCCTCCAGCCCAATTTTCCAGCTGCAATGTGAGTGAAGATACTGGTGGTAGGATGGGGTCACTGCCTCTGGGTCTCTGGCCTTAACATGCCAGTTGGGCCACAAGCAAGGAGTGTCCAGAGCCTCCATCTCCTCCTTCAGGCCTAAAAGGGGCTGCTCGAGTCAGCCTCTCTTTGCCTAGTCCGAGCATTGCCAAGTGTAATCTACCAAAACACAAAGTTGTGCTCAAAGGGAGCCCTGTTTTTTGAACTTCTCTAGGGCCCCAACCATCTTGAACTGGCCTTACTGTACTCTATAGAAAGATGGACATTAAAAATGATATTATTGGTCGAAACTGGAACTAGAACCATATAAAAGCCAAATAGCAACCAATCAACAGGGGTGTGAAAGAGGCAGCTGAGTGCTTAACTCTTTTCTGACTTTGTATATTCTCCAACATTTGCCACATCACAAGGGGGAAGTGGCAAGTTAGGGATATTGCTAACAAAAAGCCCTGGGAAGCAAAGAAGGAAGAATTAAGCACTGCAGGGCGTGTCTCTTTTCACCTGCAAATTATACTGCCACTGCCACTTTGAATCTTTCCAGTAGCACATGGGGCTTTTGTGCCAAACATCTGTTTCCATCTTAGCACAGGATTAGGACTGGCCCAAAGACATTTTGCTTCCTGAAAATGACAAGATAGCTCCCCCTCCTCCATGCCACATTCAGAAGGTGATGTGACTGCCAGCTGATCCTCCTCAATACTGCCAATGCAATAAGAGTTTTCTCCACACTTGAGAGTAGTGGGCTGTTTGGGAGACCAGAACACACACAGCTCTGACCTCCTACGGATGCCCACAGTTGGTGGCCACAGGGGGAAGAGCCTGGCAAGGACAGCTGCTGCTGTCTCCCAGCCTCTGCCACCTGAAACTGTTGTTTCACCTTGCGCATGATATGGTCAAATGCACATTGAGTATACAGTTCTCCCTCTACACGTGTGGGTTTGACCTTTGCAAACTTTATCATTTGCAAGGCATGTGCTTGCCTCCCTACCATTGCCCTCCTCCCATTACCTTGTATTCCTCACCCCAGACTTGTGAGGCTTTTGTTTAAAATGGATGTGTGTTTTTTTCCTTTTTGGGTGAGCAAAGTGCCCCTCCACTGCTGGAGGTGTGCCCTCTCTGCCATGTGGCTGCACATTCTGCTGTGTAATGGCCACTGATTGGTCAGGTGCCCCCTTTGCCCCTACTCCTCCCCTCTGGGAGGAATCTCCTTTCTCAAGATGGTTACTGGAAGCGGTTGGAATGCCAGAACTCAGCACTCCTCTCTTCTCCATTGAGGCGAAAGTACCAGTAAGTCTTTTACCTTGTCTTTTTGCTTCTCTCCAGGAGCACTGGGGCAGAGACAAAGGAATAGGAGTGGGAAGCTCTGGAGGGGAATGAGAGGGGAATCACAGGGCAAAGTTATTCTGTGCCCTGAAGACTCATGAATATGGAGGGGCCACTGTACAGTGAACACAATACTTCTTTCTTTCTTCGTGTGTAGTGAGGTACATGCTTTTGGGAAGTTTCACACATTCCCTTTGGTTCAGTAGCATTTTTCTTACCAGAGCATGTGAGTGAGCTACCCCAACATCACTCTGTATGAGAAGGATGAAAGTGGAATTTTCTGCACTAAGGAACACACTGCACTGTTGCATGGATGGAAAACATGAGAGTATTTGAGAGCATACTGCTAATGACAAAATGGACTGAGCCACAGTCAACTTTGTGTGTGGGCAAAGGCTGTCCTTTATCCTAAGCACCAGTAATAGGCCTTCAACCCACTTGTGGGGAAATTGTACCTGGAGTGAGAGTGAAAGGCTGGATCATCCAGCATCCTGTTCTCCTGTCAACTCCCCCACAGAGAAAAGCAATTTTTGGTACTGTGTAACTGCAGGCATCTCATGGGATCAAAACATTCATTAGGAAGTCAGTTCCAGTAATGTAAATAGAACTTGCAATTTAAGTATGACATGTTGCAATGTGCAATGCTTCTCTTCCAGCCAGCAATCAATGCCCCGTCTTATGATAGTCCACTGCTGTCTGCTTGGATTTGCTATTATTTTCTTCTAACAGTTGGTTAGCATCCTATGGCCATACAGCATGCAAAGATTCAAGAGTTGTACCTACCCCACCCCTAGATTTATTTTTCTAAAGTTGATTTGCAAAGCTTGAAGTTCCCCAAAGCCTACATCTTAGAAAAAGTTTTGTGTTTTTTTTTTCTTGGATTTACATTGGCTGTGGTGGCTGGGAGAGTCTGGGACTTGAGGTCCAAAAATAGTTTTTCCAAGCCCTGATAATGCTTCCTTCTTGTATCAGGGTGAGTTCACTGTTAGTGTGCCAAAGGGCATCTTAAAAAGCTAGCAAGTTTTATTTGGCATAAGCTTTCATGGACTCCAGCCTTATTCGTTAGATGTATCTGATGGCTGGCTTGCTGAATGGTGAATTCATGGTGAATATGTAAACTGCTTGGAGTCAATGAGTTTACTCCAGTTAGTATTTGCAGTAGGATTCAGACCTTGTGTGCGCGCTCTCGCATGTGTAAACAGTACATTACGGGAAAGTTTATTCACTATGGACAAATGGGAATGTTGTAAATGTTAATGAGGCACCTGCAGTCCAACCTGTTTTTGTTCTGACAACAATATGGTGTGGTGACCAATTGAGAGGCTAAATAAAAAGAGTTTAGAAAGTTACTTTGTAGAAAGTAGCATGTTGCCGTGATGCCATGTACTGTTTGAGAAGTAATCTGTTCCCATTACTTACAGAGTCAAAAAGTAACATTCTGTGTTACTTTTCCATTACTTTTCATTACTTAAAGGGGAAAAAAAGCTGCTGAAGACTAAATTAATTAATTAAATTTATACCCCGCTTTTCTCCCAAATGGAGTCCAAGGCAAATAAGAGAATGGCTCAAAAGCTGGGATGCCAGAGTGCAGGAGTAGACAAGTGCAAGCCACAGGCTTCATATAGCATTGCAAGAAAACCTCTTCCATGTCCCCCACATTAAAAAAAAATCTTACTGAAAATAGCCAATCATGCTTCTAGAACTTCTTGAGCAATAAAATTGTTAAAATGTTATTTCAACCCACTCCCTAAATGACTGCAAACCACCCACAAATGTAGCAGTTCATCTCCTCCACTCCTCCCAGAACCTCCTCGAAATACCAGAAAACAGCTAAAAATCAGTCAAAAGTGGTATACCTGGATGCACAGGGGCAGCCTGTGGGGGTTCACATGGGTGAAAATTGGCCTCTGCCCCCCATGCAGTTGACTATCCCTGGAACAAATCCATAAATGCATATATACATACACTATGATTTCTAGATTTTAAACAGTTCCCTTGTGATAACTATAGTAGTCATGAGACAACTCTCAAGTTATAGCTTCTCCTTTTTAAATTTATTCTTTTTCTTTACACTGGACTAATCATACACTGTATTCCCAGTTTATGAAAGACTGTATAAATAATGGGGTGCTTTAATTTTATCTGAATTGGTTCACTCCCTGAAGGTTTAGTTTCGAGTTAGTAAAGAGTACAGGGTTTCTGGGAAGGTTTTGTTTGGAGGGTGTACACATGACCTCTCTCCTAAAACAATATATTTTCAGAAAGAGTGATGCCAACACTGTCTGCAAGCAACTTGATGTCCTTGAGTGTAAAATGCACTCAGATGATGTCAGAAAAGAAAAAAAAAAAGAGAGAGAAAAGAATAAGATATCAATATTCATTAAAGCACACACATTGTGAGCAGATTCCTAGGTGCTTGCTTTGGTTATGACTCTGAAACATTAGTTAGAGGAACGAAATGTTTGTGAAATAATTGACGCATGTAGTTTTATGGATTATTCTTTTAAAAAACCTTGGAATTTTTCTACACTCAAGGAAATTATGACAGCTATAGGACATCTGTCAGAAAGATGGACACAATCTCATGAGGCAGGCCACTTGTCAGAGTGTGTTACCGCTGTTTCTAGCTTGTGGGATATTAAGATATCTTTTGATATCAATAATTTGGCCTTCTTCACCCATTCCTCTCCACGTGCTTGCGAGCCCCCGGACAAGCACGCACACCGGCGCGGCCGACAATAGCCGACCCATTCAAATCCCAATCCAGGCAGGCCAGTCATTGCCGAATGCAGCTTCAAAAGACCCCAAGGCAAGTACCACATTATGTGTGCACGCTACTTACAAAAAGATCCCCTGCCCTGCGCAGGCAGCTTGATGAGCGAACTATACAACTCTCAAGCACTCTGCGTTTGCATACTGGCTACTCTATTGACAATCTGGCTATAACTCAATCATCTAAAGTACTGACCTTTCGGAGGCTTTGTCTCCAGCCCCAAACTCATTGTTTTCCCCAAGTACGGACTAGCCTGCAGCCACAATTTTCCCTATAAGAACGCCTGACTTTGAGCGCTTCCTCAGATCGCTCGCGACTTGCCTCCCAACTTGCTGCCGCTCCGTTTGACGAGCCTCCCCTCAGCCCCACATGCTGAGAATCCACGCTCCCCAGCTTCTTTGCTTTTAACCAGACTTCAGGACAGGTATAGTATTTCCCATACCAAACCTCCTCTCAAAATCCCTCTATCCCACTCCTACCTTTTATTTCTATAGTTCTTGTGTGAGTGTGTTGCATACACGTGTTTGACTGTATTTCAATAAAACCATTATTATTATTTTCAACTTCTGCCTTATCATTGACTCGGCCTGACCCCGTAGACATAGGGCTCAAGATCTCACTACGTTACCCTGCCTCTCGCATTACAAACTAGTGCTCTGTGCTAATTCCCTCCCCATTGTTTGAGCACATTTAGGTGTGCCTCCCAGGACCCCCAGAAATCAGGGTAACAAGTGGTATATTTTTAGTTAAAAACCTTAAGGATTTTCTGTGTTTCTGGACACAGTTTTATCATCCACTTGGGATTCTTGTGGATCTCAGGAGTAAAATGAGCAACCTGTTGTGCCATATACAACTGAAAGCAGCACTGAAAAAAAGACAAGGAGTGCTGTGGCATGTACCAGTTATGCTCACTGAGGCTTCTCCCTTTTGTTTCACTATGGTAGAAGGAATCCAACATAGTGCCCTATAGCTCTCTTGGACTACAATACACATCAGTTCCATCCAGCAAACCGTTCAGGAATTATAGGTGCTTCATTGTGGTCTCTGTGCCCTCACACAATGGGTTTCCGTGTCTGTGCAGAAACCCATCTCAGAAAGTCCTAGAGCTGAGCAGCTTGGTGATGTCCCTGTCCCTCTCACATACCACACGTGTCCCAGCCCCATGCTGCTCCTCAGTTTCTCTTCACTCTGTCGGGAGTGCTTTGAGGGTATTCCTGCATGGTAGGGGGTTGGACTGGATGGCCCGTGTGGTCTCTTCCAACTCTACATTTCTATGATTCTATGATTCTGTGATTCTTTGTCCACCAACAAAGCGACGTGCCTCAATTGTTTTGCTGAGTACCTCTTACTTTGTTTTCTCCTTTCCGCATTGTTTCACCTTCTTTCTACTCTAAACCTCTTTCTTTGTCCTTCTCTCTTAAGGCTCACTGCCTCCCTCAAAAGAAATTTTCCATTGTGCTTTCTCGCTTCTCTTCCCTAACTTGTGCCGGCCTCTGTGGCTTCGATCCTGCTGCCTACTATGGAGCCAGCCAAGCTGACTACCTGTACCTCAGCACTGGATGCCCAGGTGGGCGTGTGGTGCAGGCAAAGCACAAGGACAAAACAACTCACTTGAAGGGAGCCCAAAAGCAGCACGTGCCAGCCAACAGCACAAAATGTTTGGAAGGCGCCAAATTGCCTACCCCAGCTGTGATAGATGACGGCTCTGAGGTCGATGAGCAAGTGATTGTGCCAGGAACAGAGCCAATGACCAAACCAACTTGCAAACATCCCCATCAGCTGACAAGACGAGCAGAGTTGCCCCAGCCAACTCCAGAGGGAGAGGGAACCAGCAGTGATTTAGAGCAGAGCTTTCCAAACTTTTCACGTTGGTGACACTTCTTTAGACATGCATCTTTTTGCAACGCAGTAATTCGGTTTTATTAGCAAACCCCTTATAAGAGATACAGACACATACGTAAATTGTAATAATAAAATGTATGAGGGACACAACATATCTCATGAAAACCTTTCGTATCTATTTTATGATTTATAAACAATAACATACATTTCCAAGATTGTAGGTGACACACCTAAACACTTCAGGTGACGCACTAACGTGTCGTGGCACACCATTTGGAAAGCCCTGATTTAGAGGAATGTGCCCCCAGCCTCCAATCATGGAGGAGATTGAAACAAACAACTCAGAAGGAAGCCGCTTTGGCTAGATTAAGGAAGCAGAATAACGGTGAGCAACACTTGTTTTCAGTGGCTATTTAAATCTGTAGGTGTGGCTTGCTGTTTGCTTGTAGCAAGTTACTACGCAAGCCCTCATGACCCTTGTGTTCCAGCTCTCTTGACCCCTCTGGATGGACCTTCAGCTTTCTGGATCTTTTGGATTTGACCTTGACTTGGCTCGGCTCAGCATTTCCACTTATTCTTTGCCTTGGACCGCCTCCTCCTCCTCCTCCTGGGCAAGTACCTTCACCTCCCCTCCCTTGCTGGCAGAGAGGCACAGGCAGGGAGTTGGACTCTGACATCAGCACTGTAGAAAGCCACTTTGTAAAAGCAGAACCTACCAAGCAAAAGATAACCCAAACTTCAATTTTAGCTCATGGTGTCTATTTTAAACCCAGAATACATTTTTAGTATCCAATTTGCTATTTCAGAACTCTTCTGTATACTTTAGCTGATATGATGAATAAACCCTCAAGCATTAGGGTTTATCCTAGGACACTTCAGCATGTCTCTTTCCCATTTCCTTTCATCAATCACTTGGATGATATACAGCACATTTGTCACCTTATTGGACACCACTGTAAAGCTAGTAAGGAACACAAATGCTTTTGAATACAGGCTAAATGGATTTTCATTCAGTATAGCCAGGCAGTTAGCTATAGCTTATAATTCAGCAAGGACAGATACCTGTAGGAAAGAATGGCTACAAGGACAACAACTGGCAACCATTTTCACATTGTGCAGGACAATAACTGAGTTTTGTCCTATTTTAAACTATCAAGAGTTTATTTCACAATAAGCAATAGGGAAAATGGATAAACTCATGCCATGCTTGAATCAGGTGAACTTCACAATATTTGAACCTAGTCTTCCGTTCTTTGCTGATGAGCATGTAGCTATTTTTGGGAATATAAGTTAGTACGTCATAGAATACATACAAAGCCTTGTCCTTATCATGGAGAGGTTGACTGGAGAAACATTTTACAAGGACTTTCAGCTTAACTCTTCTCCTTGTTCATCATGCTAAAGTTTACAAATAAAAATTTATGGACATGTCATAGACGGCAGAATGAAAGAGCTGGAAAGGTCCAGAAGGGCCATCTAGTCCAACTCCCTACCATGCATGAATACACAGCTAAGGCATTCCTGAGGGATGGCCATCCAATCTGTTTAAAAACATCCAAAAAAGGAAAATCTACTACCCTCCAAAGCAACCTATTCCACTCTTACACTGCTCTTATCGTCAAAAAGTTCTTCTTAATGTTTAGGTGGAATATCTTTTCTTATAATTTAAATCCATTTCTTCATGGTCCAGTCACTGGAGCAGCAGAAAACAGACTTACTCCATATTCCATGTGACATCCCTACAAATATTTAAAGACAGCTATCATAGCACTTCTGAGTCTGTTCCTCATAGGTCTTGGTTTCCAGACCTTTCACCATGTCACTCAATGTGTTTCAATTTGTTAATATTCTTCTTGACCTTTGGTGCACAGAACTAGACACAATATTCCTTGTGAGCATTAACCAAAGCAGAATAGAGTAGTATTACTACTTCCCTTGATCTGGACACTACAGTCCTGTTGATGCAGCCTGGAATTGCATCATTTTTTTAAATGGCTGCATCACACTGTTGACTCATAGTTAGCGTATGGTCTACTAAGACCCTTAGATTCTTTTCATATATACTGCTGTCAACACACATCCACTACTCAGTAGGAGCTGGGGTTAAAGCATCTGGTCCCCAGTGTTTAAGAGGTTGGCAATCCCTAAGAAGAGCGTTGCTGCATCAGACCAAAGTCACTATCCAGACTGTGTGGTTCACCATCCTATTATTTCCAAGAAGTCCACAGTCAGGACAGGAAGAACATTTCCTTGAAACTGCAATGTTATAACAGTCGAATAACACCTTAACTGCCATGGTTTCATTCCTACAGACTCTTGGAGTTTGTAGTTTTGTGAAAGACTGCAGCTCTCCTGAGCTGAGCCATTAAAACTATTAAATTCTCTTGGCAGAGAATTCTAAATGTCTTGAAAATGTAATGTCAGGTCTTATCCTAATTCAATAAGCAGCTTTCATGGATAGATCCAGAACAGGTTTTATTAAAGATTAGGTTCAACACAGAGAGAACATCCTTGCCAGAATTGAGGATCCAATGCGGGTTTTGGTTTTTAGACCCCTCTCGCCTCTCCCCACTCCTTCCAGTTCACATTCCATTCTCACACTCTAGCTCATACCAGTTCATTACAACGACCTTGATTCCCATGCTCTTGTCAGCCTCCTCCACCCATCACCCAAACATGGATGGAAACACAAAATAGCTACAGTACAGCTAAGTTAGAGCATGGCTAACATGGCAGAAATGGTGGTGCCCTGTGACAGAAAAACTACAAATCTCAGAATGGCCAATGGCAACTGGTGGCTCCCATGTGAGTGAGATGCTGAATCCACTCTGAGTTTTGGTGCGTATTTTAAAGAACTGATCCAAGGTGATGAACTTATATGGGAGGTACAATTCAACACCTTGAATAGGACCTTTAAAGTTCAAACTAAAATCTAAAGTGAATTCATTGCTTGACTAATACGGAACCCACAAGCTATTAGTGGTCACCGCTACTGGAAGAAGATTTGATTTGTGCTTTTTATTGGTATTTGTTTTAATTTTTAAGATAACATTTTTATCTTTCCCTTACTTTAAAGAGCTCAAGGTTTCACCATGTATCCTCGCAACAATCTTGGGAAGTAGCAAAAACTGCAAGAGTCTTGTAGCAACATAAGGATTGCCACATTTATTATGGCATAAACTTTCTTCAGCATGGATCTGTGGTTTGTGTGTATATGTGCTTGCAAAATACATGGTCTGCCATTTGGCAATTGTGAGATAGATTAGGCTGAGAGACAGTAAATTGTCCAAGATTACCACTAGTTCTTAATAGATAAGGGGAGATTTGAATCTTCCTGTTATAAACCCAACATTAAAGTGCTGGATTTCTTGTACTTTTGGTTCAGAGCTAGCAAGGAATCCTTGGTTGTGGTGTGATAAATTAATGTTGGAATCAGCTATATGGTGATTATTTTTGTAAATCCGTAATTATTGTTAAGATGTAACTGTTCCCTGAGAGCATTTTCTGCTGGAAAAAAAATACTGGAGTCAATTTAAAAGCTGCTTCTTCCTTTTTATTCTTCAGAGTGAAAGTTAAATATTTCTGTAGTCATATAATGTTACTGTTTGACAGAAATGCTGTAATGCAAAAGTAACTGCATTCCAATTATTCCAGCTGGGTGTTTTTATTTTGCTTCAATGTTCAACCAGATCCAAGCAGATTGTGATTAAGATAAGGAGAGCAGCAACTGCTGGTGCTGCTGTTGATATTGATATTAATTTCCCTGTTAGTTCTAAAGAGGGTCAAACCCTCCCTCCATAAAGGCAATTTAAACAAATAAATTGGGATTGCTTTATTTAAATCATGTTAAAATGTTTTTGGAGGGGAGGCAAGCTTTGTGTTTTGCAAAAGGGAGAACCCTGGGTAGTGTAAGAGAAAACATGTCATTCACTGCTCTTGAAAGCAGCAAACTAGTTTAGAGGAGACAGGACAATACACAATACGCTGAGTCCATTTCCCCACTACACTGTCATAGCGCTATTACGCCACTTTCAACAGACTATAGAATCCTGGGATTTGCAGTTTAGGGATGGTTATTTAGAATTCTCAGCCAGGGAGTATTTTGGCCTCAGTAAACTACAAACCCCAGAATTCCACAGGATATTGAAAGTAGAATAATAGCACTGTAACTGTGTAGTGCCGAAATGGCCAAAACTTCATCCACACCTCATGGTCTACTGCCTGAAGGTAGAATCCTCTTGGTGACTTAGGGGATATTCACATCACCTAATTACAGCACTTTGATCCTACTTTAGCAGCTGTGTTTCCATCCTATGGAATCCTAGGATTTGTAGTTTAGAATTATCTTCCAGACAACTCTAATCCTGCAGTTCAGGGAACTGAACTAGATAATTCTAAGTATTTCATCAAACTATAAATCCCGGCTAAAAAGTTTATGCCATTATGAGCCCTAGGTCAAGAATCATTCATCATTCTTAGAATCCAAGGGGTATCCATAAACATAGCCATAAAAATAATCTAGAAGTTGTGGCAATCAAGAGTCCAAAGTGTAACAGAATCCTTCAAACAGAGGCTGACCAGGAGGCGTGTGGTTCCCAAGAAGTTGTCAGAGTTTGTGTGCAGCCTTGTAATGCTGAAGGCTTTCAGCCCTACCCAGCTTCCCAGCTGCATTTAGTTCTGGCCTTCTCAGCAGGCCTTATCCGAGAAGGTTTAGATTGAAACCACAGGCTGCATCTATCTATCATCATTTGTCAACCATTTCCATGATAACATTGGTAAATTTTAAAAAACGATATATAAAATCAGACATTCAGTGTGAGCAATTTTAGTCGGTCTCTCCAGGGCACCAAACGGTCACTGGATGGGCCTGGAAAGGAAGGTAGACTCTTCAGAAGTAGCTCCCACAGCCTCCAAGCAAAGTGGCCTGACCATGGGAACAAAGGTGGAAAGTCCCTTTGCCTCCAGATGAACTTCAAGCTGCTACAGACACCAAAGACATTCCCACCATTCCCCTCCCTGCCAACCTCTCCTGGCCTCCTCTCCTTCCCCCCATGGCCTGTCTGCCTGCCCATCTTACTTACACTGGGACAGCTCTGTGTGCACCTACTATGAAACCCCCTCAACAGCAGACTTCCCAAATCTCTTCTTATCATGCATGAAGTTAGGGAAGTGAGAAAAGCAAAAGGAGAGCCCCTTCCACAGATCCCTCACTTCATGCACAGCCAAGAGCTCCCCTCCCATTCAGCTCAAAGCAGTGATGTATTTCAGTCTTTTACTCCAAGTCTCAAATCTCTACCTTCAAGTTTCAAGTCAAGTCTCAAATCCTTGAAGATACTTTCAAGTCAAGTCTCAGGTATGGGAGCCAATTTTGTACCCCATCCTATATTGCAGAATTTCTGGAGAGAGACAAAAAAAACCAGTTTTGAAAATTTAAGCAGAGTTGGCCCGCCACATTTGCAATTTTGCCATCTGCAGCTTCAGAAATGGGGAATAGGATCCTTCTTACTCCCCCTTCCCAAGACTGGAGGCTTTTGTGTCAATGGGCATGAAAGAGTCTGCAGCTTCAGAAGCAGGAAATAGGATCCTTCTTGCTTCCCATTACTGAAGCTTCAAAAGCTTTAGAAGGAAGGAAGGATCCTTCCTCCAAGCCTGTTGCCTAACACATTTGCTGTTCCCTTCTGAGAAATGCACCCTACACTTTGGGATTGAGTCTAGTCTTCTGCTCTGAGGAAAAGTTTTAGAAGGCTCCTCTGATATACAGTGGGGACAGGCTGCTGAGCAAACCTCAAGCCTGCCTCAAGCCCATTGCCTAACCCGTTTGCTGTTCCCCTCTGAGAAATGATCCACACTTTGGGCTTGAGATGAATTGTCATGTGATCAGTAAGCAAAAAGAGATGAAACTGCTTTTCTGGATGAATGTGTTATGTTTCTGAACCAAGGGTAAGAAGTCAGTCACTAAAAATATACAAGTCTCAAGTCGACTCAAGTCAGTGCATCATTTATTACTGAGTCGAGTCACTGAAGTGACTTAAGTCCAACTTGAATCCAAGTCAATTGACTTGAATCTACACCACTGGCTCAAAGCCACTACCTTGGCCCAGAGGTACTCATCCAGACAGCTGACTGACCATCCCACACTCACCCACCAGTAGACCCTGCCTATTGTGCAGATCTGCTGCTGGCAAATACCTGGGGGCTGCACCCCAAAACCCCACTCTCAAACAGCCCTGTTTGCATGTGCTCACAGGCACAGATTGTTGCATGCGATCAGTGCAACATTGCACATTTTCTGCAACAGCTCCTATGGATCAGCATTGCTACAGAAGCAGGCTGAAAGGGGCTCAACCTATAGTCCATTCTGCCAATGCGAAGATAAATGGACAGGCTCTGGACCTAGGAACATTCCTTTTTAAATCACAGATATCATTCATACAGAACTAGGAAACTACTTTTTGAAAGTAATTTCAGTTATTGTTCCAAAGCTAGCCAAAATCGTTACCATTATAGTTACAATCTTTAAAAAGAATTCTTTTATATTTCCATTTCTCAAAAGTAACTGGAATATGTCTTTTTACTTTTTTAAAGGCCATTTTACTTTTTTTAAAAAAATCTGTTACGAGCTGCTCTCCTATAGCACAAAATATGCTGTCCTCCCATCTATTTCATCATTCCTTCAATACCTACAACAGAATATGAGGCAGCAGTACAAAATGCATTATGTACAGTATTCTTCTTCTACTATTTACACCTTGTAACTATAAAAGCAACTAAATCAGTTACAGTTTCACCACAGAGGGAGATGTTTCTCTGTGCTAAGTTACAATTATAATGGGTTGTAGTTGTGCCTTCATTACTGTGTGAAAAAAAATAATTAGAAATCATTTGCTACATGTAATTAATTACTTCTACACTCCTACTGAACCTATAGTGTAGCAAGGCTCTTTCCAAGCTGGGTGGCGCACAAAGGAGTTTGCCTCAGTAGGAGTTATGCAAACTGGCCCTTACTTTTTTTCAAATAAGGACTGAATTAAGTTATTAGTTCCATTCTTTTTTTCCTCCTTCAGTGAACTTTTTATGCTCTGTTTCTTCTCTGAAATTAATCATCGGCTCGAGAGTTGCTTTATAGGCAGCTGTAAAGCTGATGGATTGAAGAAATGCTTTTCGTATGTTAAAAGCATGCTGCTGTTTTGCAAAAATCACTTTATCTCCACTTGAGTACACATAATTCCAACTTCTTCTGCCTTTTGTCTGTCATTAACTAATGTCTGTCATAGAAGAATGTATTATTTATTCTGATTGCAGGATTTTCTGTACATGTTGTTCCAAGTCTTTTTCTTTGTATTGTTGTGTTCTTTATGAAGTTGTTTTAATTTGTCACTGTGGTATCTTAGAAATTTCCTTTTGCACTGAGATTCTCTTTCATTTGTTGGTTTTTAATATAACATCTCAGAATTATTCCATTGTCTCTATAATGCTTGTTGGAGTCAACAGATACTTAACCTAGCACCTAGGGTTCTGAGAGCCAGTGTGGTTTCAACATTGGAGCAGACTCTGGAAAGCAGGCTTCAAATCCCCACTTTGTCATAGAAATCTAATGGGTGAAGTTGGGCGAATCACACTCCCTCAGCCTCAGAGGAAGGCAAAAGAAAGCCCTCTCTGAACAAATCTTGCCAATGAAACCCAATGGTAGTGTCACCTTAGGATCACCATAAGTCAGAAAAAACTTGAAGGCACGCAACAGCAACACATCTAGGATTCACCATCAATCTATTTATCTTCTCTAGAAATTTGTCCTACTTTCATTCTCCACATTTTAAGTGTCTTTTATTCTCTACTGAAGGAGAACTCAGCCTCAGGTCTGTACCCTCAAATGGGCAGATGGAGTCCACAGTCTTTGATTTTTTTTGTCACCACTTCTTCCTCATGTGTCTGCAGAATCACAGAACTGGAAGAGACTATGAGAGACATCTAATCTAACCCCTCTCCTGTCACCACATCTTACACCCCTCATCCTACGTGGTAGGAAAATTAGCAAGAAATATCATTTTATAAAACTGGACACTTTTGACTGTAAAAGCATGTGAAAACAGGGCACTGGCTGTAAGAATGGGCTAGGTCAGAATGGCCTCAGCATGGTCATGAGTTCAAGAAGATTAGGTGGGAAAGCCCAGCGTTAATGGGCTTCCAATAATCCTTTCGATAGCCCTGGCAACCAAGACAATAGTAAACCAAACTGCCTGGGTACAGCATTTCTTACAGAGACCTTCCCCATTCACTTTACCCAACCAAGACATTAAGAAGCTGTCAAGACTCCCATCGATGTTTTGTCACCTGAAATTAAGACAATCACCCTATTCTGGACATCTGTGTTCACTCTACCAGAGAGCCATTAACAGTCATCATTTCAGGGTAGGAAAAAGGGTATTTAAACCCTAGCTCCAACCCCAGCAATTCATTGTATGTTGGGTGTCACTCTGTATGTCAGTCCCCAGATTCCTATGCCCTGTACTACCCTCAGACTGTGGTCCTCCATTTCAACCTTCTCATGGACCAGTAAATATCACCCTTTACACCCCAAATCTCTCTCTATCCAACCTTTCTCGCTTCTCCCTTCTCTAGCCTTGTGTGGTTCGTGAGACTGCTTGATCTCTTGTGTGTGTGTCTGTTAATTCCCAATAAAAACACCCTGTTTAAACTGTTCACTGGAGTCCTACAGTTAGTATTGGTATACACAGGTGAAAGGATACTGCCATTTCTGCCTCTCGTGGGCTTCCTTTGAGCTCTATTTCCCCCACTTTCTAAGGAGATGCTGGCATTGCTGGTGGGCCTCAAGATCCCCCAATTTTTGGGGCAACACTCCTAAACTAAACCTAAACAGAAGTAAAGCACTTCTGAGAGATAGCTATCCAAACTCTGTTTAAAAACTTCCAAAAAAGAAGAGTACACCACTTTCTGAGATCTATTCCATTCTCAAATTGCTCTTACCATCAAGAAGTTCTTTCTAATGTTTAGGTGGAATCTCTTTGCTTGTGATCTGAATCCATTGGTTCTACTCTTCAGGGAAGAATTCCATACCTTTCCAAGTAAGGTCTGATCTTTTTCCCTTCTTCTGGATGCCATATGTCCATTGATGCACATAGAACTGCATTGGTTTTGGCTGTTGCATCACACCATTGACCCTTGTTTAGCTTGTGGTCTAATAAGATCCCAAGATCCTTTTCATAGATATTGTTAATCAAACCTAATGGTTTGGGATTACAGTTCCTTCCTATATGCCCACTCTCAAATCAGAATAGCATTCTTTAGATTATGGGAAAAGAGTGGGCTAGACTTCTGGAACATCACAGGCAGTGCTCACAAACTAGATGTTAAAGGTAATGTGTATTTTCTCAATAGTTTTCGCCGCACACAACAAGATTTTGTCTCAGGCCTCAGCACTTAGATCTGTTTTTAATCCTCCAGTGACCAGTCACAAAACAAAGCATGCTAAAGGCAAGATACACCATTGAGGAAAATAATGTGCTATGACAAAAACACATCTTTCACCAATGGAAGGAGGACCTCTTTTAAAAATGCGTAAAGCAAATAATCTAGTCTTACTTAGAAGTGACAACTCCACTAGAAACTCTCACAGAGAAGGAGCTCCTAAACACCGTGAGGCTCAGGGGTGGGCAAAGTGTACCTCTCCCCCAGAAGTTGCTGTGCTGTAACTTCCATTATTCCCTCCCCGTTGGCTCTTCTAGCAAGGGCTTACAGAAGATGAAGCTCCAACAATATCTGGAGGGCTGCTCTTCACTCACACCCCTTCTAAAGGAAGCAAATCTTGCTCATGGTTCAGACTAGGAAAGCTGCTCCACAGAATCATGCGTGCCTTGGGAAGCTCCTCCTAAAACCAAAGCAATTTTAGGTCGCATCAATAGAAGTACAGTGTCTAAGAGAAGTAATAGCATCACTCTAGTCTGCTTTGGTCAGAACCCACTTGGAATATTGTGTCCAGTTCTGGGTATGGCAGTTTGGGAAGGATACTCACAAACTGGAACATGTCCAGAGGAGGTTGACCATAATGGTAAAAGGCCTGGAAACTATGCCCTATGAGGAACAGCTGAGGGAGCTGGGTATGTTTAGCCTGGAGAAGAGAAGGTTAAGAGGTGACATGATAGCTATATTTAAATATTTGAACGGTTGTCATACAGAAGATGGAACAAACTTATTTTCTGCTGCTCCAGAGATTAGGATCTGGAGCAATGACTTCAAACACAGGGAAAAGAAATTCCATTTAAGCATTAGAAAGAATTTCGTGACAGTTCAGCAGTGGCATACACGGCCTTGAAACGTGGAGGAGTCTCCTTCTTTGTAGGTTTTTGAACACAGGCTGGATGCCCATCTTCCAGGAATGCTTTGATTGTGTATTCCTTAATGGCAGGGGTGTTACTGCCCTGGCTAGTCCGAGCTTTGGGGATATTAAAAGATATCCCTTGATATCATAATTCGGCTTCACTTCTCTATTCCTCTCCACGTGCTTGCGAGGCCACCGGACAAGCACGTAAACAAGCTCGGCCGTTAATAGCCGTAATATTCAAACTACAATACAGGCAGGTCAGAAATAGCTGACTCACTGCTTTAGGAGACCTCCAGGCAAGTACTCTAATTAGGTATGCAGGCAACTTACAAAAGAGCCTCTGCCCCACGATGGCAGCTTGATGGGTAAACTATACAATACCCAAGTACTCTGCGTTTGCATACTGGCTACTCTATTGAAAACTGCTACGATAACTCAATCATTCAGATTCTGACCTTTCGAAGGCTTTGTCTCCAACTCCAAATCTATTGTTTCCCCCCAAGTACGGCATAGCCTGCAGTCACAATTCTCCTTATAAAAACCCTTGATTCCGAGACCTTCCTCGGAGCGCTCCCGAGTTTCATCCCGCCTTGCTGCCGCTTTGCTTGGCGAGCCTCCCCTCAGCTCCATGTGCTGAGCTACATCGCACCCCAGCCTCGCTCTCTATTTTTCTGGGCTTCAGGACAGGTGAAATATCACCCAAACCAGCAATCTCTCTAAAAATCCCTCTATACCACTCCAACCTTTATTTTCTTTAGTTATCTTGTATGAGTGTGTTGCATACACTGTTTTGCTTGTATTTAATAAACATCATTTATTATTTCAACTTTGGTGTTCTCCTTGACTCTACCCGGCCCCGTAGACATAAGGTTCAAGATCTTGCTAAGTTACCCTGCCTCTCGTAACGCTAAGCAGTGCTCTGAGCTAATTTTTCCCAACTTCAGTGGAGCACATTTTGGTGTCCCTCCCGGGACCCCCAGTTCACAGGGTAACAGGGGTTTCAACTGGATGACCCTTCTGGTCTCTTCCAGCTCTTTGATTCTATGGTAAGTCGGCCAGTCTTCGAGGTTACAGAAGATCTTTCAGCATGGTTAATGGGATTGCTTCATTTTAATGGGAAAACATCAGAAACTTACATTGTCCTTGTAACATCAATTCTGTTTGGCCTTGATTGACAAATTATTTTTTTTAATGGCAACAAAGGGTGGGAGCATTTAGCTTATCATTGTGACTAAGAACATGAGATGAGAATGTGAATGGGTGCAAATGAACTCATGTTCTATGGAAAGAAGTGCAGATTAACATTAATTGTTCTGTATACGAGCAAAAAGAGAAAGCTATCTTCCCTTCATCATGCTTCAGTCAAGCACATGAGAGTTTTTCTGTTTTCCCAGGCTCTTGAGGAATTAATTTCCTTTCTTTCCATTTCCATGTGCTGACAGCCCATGCAGATAAAGAGGCGAGGCTGTTTTGTTCAGTGCAAACATCTTTTGCTTGTCAAGTGTCTCCAAACCCCCTCCAAAACTCAACTTAGGTTTATTAAAAAGTATCTATACATTTGTATGTGTGCATGTACACGTGTCATGTTGTTTAGCTTCAAGCCTTGTAAAAATAGCCCTATTAAGAAAATGCCAATGCAGTTCCTCTTAGCTTAAGCAAAAGAATGAAAGAACATTTATAACATCTCTCACTGGGATCTACCACAAGGGGAAATGGAAATGAAATAAAATAATTACACTAATTGGCATTAGTGAAGGAAGATGTAGGGCTGATTGGGAGGGGAGGGGAATATTTCCCCAAGAGACAGAAAGCTCCAGCGTGGCCTCTTTACAGAGTTTATTTCCCTTTAATGGAGTAGCACTGGGGACTTTACATTGTCTTGTGATATCTGCTGCTCTACCAGCTAAAAAATAGGCCTATGGTAAGGAAAGAGGGCCAATGTGGTATAGTAGTTTGAGAGCTGGACTATAACCTCTGGAAACCAGAGTTTGATTCCCTGCTTGGCCACGGAAACCAATTGGGTGACCTTGAGTTCATCACATACTCTCAGCCCCAGAATACTCCATAGTGAGTTCACCTTAGGGTCACTGTAAGCCACAAACAACTTGAAAGCACTCAACAAGAAATGGTAAGGAAAACTTATCTCCAAAGCAAACAGTACACCTCCTCATGCTGGTTAAGCTCCTCCAAAGCAATATTTTAATGCTGGTTTGAGCTAAATCCAACTCAAAAAGTCTCAGCTCTCTGATTCTGAATGTGTGCATGTACATGTGTCATGTTGTTTAGAGCTGAAGATGAGATGTTCAAAATACTCAAACGTAGTATCCAGTCTTTAAGAGAAATTGCAACTCTTTTGTTAAGCTCATGATCACCCACCAGTTGTCTGGTGGTAGAGCTATTCACAATGCACTATTCTTTTCCCCTCTCCATTTAAAAGTAATTATTCTAAAAAGATGAAAGATTATCATGGTATTGGAGCAAAACTGGTAAGAACAAGTGTGGTGTATTGTAAAAGTGTTTCTTTTGCAGCGCACAGTTATAGCACTTTGATGCTCCTTTAACTGCCATGGCTCCATCCTATGGAATCCAGGGGTTTGTATTTTCATGAGGTATTTAGAATTCTCAGCCAGAAAGCACTATAGTCTTTGGCCATTTCCACACTAGACTGTTATAGTGCTATTATTTCACTTTCAGGCCCCTCCTTACACTGCAAACCCCAGGATTCCGTACAATATCGAAAGTGGAATAATAGCACTATAACAGTCTAGTGTGGAAATAGCCTTTGTTGTCATGTGCCTTCAAGTCATTTCCAATTTATGACAACTCTAAGGCAACTCTTTCATGATGCCCCCTCTTAGGCTGAGTGTATGTGATGCACCCAAAGTCACCCGGTGGGTTTCTATGGCCAAGCAGGATATTGAACCCTGGTCTCTAGGTTCAAAGTCCAATGCTCAAACCACTACATCGCACTGGCTCTCTAGAGGCCCTTTTTCACAGCATTTGCCATGCAAAAGAGGGCCTGGAGTGTCGTGCGATTGCGAGGAGCGATCTGCACGATGCACTCACTATCATGCGATGCTCCAGGGGCCGGCAGGGGCCGATCACGCACCTTTTCATTTTCAGCTTGAAGCCAAAAATGGTGCACGATCGCGCATTGCTCCCGGGCCCCGCGCGCACTTACCTGGCGTGCGGAGCCTCTGGAGCTGGGCCGGTTGCACTTTCTGCCCCAGTGCAGCCTGGGAAGGTCCCAGGCTGCACTGGGGAAGGAAGAGGCGGGGCTCTCATGTGAGCAGGCAGCTTGTGCAGAGCTGAAGCAACAGGGAAGGGAGAGCCTTTTGGCAGAGGCTGCTCGTGTGATCCCCACACCCCAGCTCCGGAAAAGGGAAGGTGAGTAAAGGGCCAGAGTCTTACCTGCCTACAGATCCCAGGATTGTGTAGGATACAACAGTGGCAGTTAAAGTGGTACCAAAGTACTCTAACTTCCTGACCCTACATAAGGTTGTTGCAAGGAAAAGGTGTGGAGGAGAAGCATCTTGAACTCACTGGAAGTAAGGCAGACTGGTGCTCCACAAATTACTTAGGAGGCACTGGTTTTGGGTTGTAGTGAAGGTAAAGCATAGTGGGTGCCATTTTAGGTGCTGCAGCTTGCTCTTCTTCTCAGAAATCCATATGGTTTCTGCAGGCTCTGGGAATGAGCAGGAAAACCAGTCAATAGGAAGCAACATTATTGGCTGGTGGGTGGGACTGGAGGTTGCAAGACACAAGCTTCACTCTGTTTGGGAGCTGGACTATATAGGCCAGTCCCCAATGCTCCCCACTTTGTCAGAGCTTAATCTCTAACTTCCTGCCCTCTGTTGTGTTAACAGTTATGTGTTTGCTATGGATTGTGTCATCTTATACTTTGCCACAACTTGGGGGGCAGGTTTGGCATGGGACCCAGATCCAGATGGAAGGAGGTGAGGCTTGAATGCCCATTAAGAGGGTATGGAGATTCTATTATGGGACCTTGCAGATGTGGGCAGCAAGGGTCACACTCAGCTTTGGGGCATCTGGCTTTGCTCTACTCCCAGGCAGCAGTGCAATGACATTTGCCCGTGTGGAATCCCATATCTGCTATCTCAGTTGGATGCCTGTCAAGTGGGCTGGGTTAATGTGAGCTCATTGATCAGCAAATCATTGTATGTATCTGGACCCATGTGAGCGCCAAGCCTATTTGTGGCTGTAACCAAGAAAGTTGTGGCCTATATTAGCAACCTTTGAACTATGGTCATTGGTATGTGGAGCAGCAGTTGTCACAGAGACTACAAATGAATGTAACAAATCCATAGAAAACAACAGTTGCCTTGCATTGGCACCAATCTGCTACTGAATAAGGCAAACTTCACTACCCATCCAGAGTACAACTGAGTGTGAGGAAATAAACTGTAATATTACCTATTCTTTTTTATCGGTGTTCATACAGGATGAGTAGAGAATGAGTACAGAATTTCAGTATTGTATAGTCTCTGAACAATGTTGCAATGTGACACATGAATCCTTAGGAGAGAGACAACAGGCAAGGACTCAGAGGAAACTTTCTTAATGCTTTTCAAAATGTAAAGGACAAAGACATTGTGCTAAATAAAGATGTGCTTTTCATATAGGTTACCTAACGCATCATCGTCTTAGTAAAAAGGAAAGAGAGGCAACTCAAAAAAACTAGTCCTTCCATAGGTGTCTTGGAAAATGAAAGGAGCCTGCTGATCTTATCCTTCCCAAAGTTGTTATAGGGCTACAAAATATAAGAAAAAAGTAGCAGAATTTTAAAAGCTGATATCATTGCTGTTCCTTTGTCATCCAGAAACCACCCAACATTAGCCAATTCAATGTTTTGACCTCAGATGTGGGGCCTTGAAGCATGGTGTTACACTTCTACATAAATAAGAAAACTACAGTCCACAAAGCAGTTGAATTGATTTTTATTTTTTATTTTATTTTTTTAGATTTAAGCAGAGTTACAGGGCAATTCAATCTGAATCTAAATGCTTTGACTAATTTGAAAAGGAGTAAATACTGGAAAGCACGTGTAATAAACCAGCAGAAAAAAGGAGACTGAGCTCCACCTGCTTATGGATGGGCCAGGTTTATTCTTTAAAAAGCCCAGTGCATTTTGGCCTGTTTATACATTAGTTGGCCTCCTTCAGGGGCTGTATTAAACACACACATAAATATATGTATCAATTTTATGATCTTATAACAAGGAAAAACATGCATATTTAAAATTATATAATACTTCGAAATTCACATAGTGAAATATAGTCTTCATACAACAAATCATATGCATACCATAAATCCAATCTACAACAGAAATTTCTGGAGTTTTTATTTTGTGCTGTACTCTCTTTATGAACTGGACTGATATGCAATAAAGAAGACAAACTTTGTTTTTATTTTTGTTTTGTTTTTGGTTATTTATTCAATTCCTCAGGTGGTCAGAAGCAAGGGTAGCCTAGAGAAAGTGGTGTGACCAGTTACAAGGACATCTGATGTAATCTGACTACAAAATTGCCTGGTCCTTTTTTTTCTTTTTTCCTTTTTTTCTGTTTAAATGGTCATAGTGAAATGGAGGCCTAGATCCTAATTAAGACCTCCTGGAATCAAAGATTTCAGTTTTAAAATATATTCTACTTCTTTTTTTCATAAGAATTCTCTCAGTATTTCCAGTTATTTTTTGGAGCATCCAAAACTTAACATCTGATGCAGAATGTTGTAGTTCTGCAAAATGACTGACCAAAGGAGCCGTCAATCTTTTATTCCTTAAATTATAGAGATGTTCAGCTATTGATTTTTGGAGGGGTCTTGATGCTCTCTCCACATATATGTATTTTTTTTACACTTGCACTAGATAGCATATTTAAGAAAACTGCTACTGCAAATGCAAAAGTGGGTCAAAATGTATCTCTTTTGGTCATTAGGGTTTACAAACTCTGTCATTTTGGATGTATATTTACAATATGCATAATATCCACAGGGATGGTGTCCTGTAAGACCTCCTGCACTGTAATGATTTTTGGTGTTTGTTTTGAGTCCTGGAAAGCTGAGCTGACCACAATATCGCTAATAGTTTTAGTCCTTTTAAAGGAGATTTGTGGTTTTTCCTTACACCCTGGAATGTTCTCTAATTAAAAACAAAAACCAATATGCGGGACTCGTTTCTGAAATCCTCTTCATTGTGGCCCTGAGGAATTGACCGTAAAGGAGATTGCGTCTCATTGCCCTTGGATGTGAGGTAGGTGTTAGCATCAGTAGGTTTCCTATACTGGGAGGGAATGAGTTTTCTCTTACCTTGAGGACTGCTAGATCCAAGAAATGGAACTCTGTATGGCTGAATTGTAAATCAAATTGTATGTTTGGGTGGATTGTGTTGATTGTGTTATGAAATAGTGTGAGATCTTCTTCATCATCTCTCCAGATACAGAAAACATCATCTAAGAATCTTGCCCCCAAAATTAGTTTATCCTTGTATTCCCTATTAGGTTTGTTGACTTCTTTTTCAAAGTTCTCCATAAATAAATTAGCAACTACGGGGCCATAAGGCATCCCACGGCTACACCTTTGATCTGCGAATAAAAGTTGTTTTCAAACATGAAATAATTTTTTGTTAGAGCTGTTTCTGTGAGAGAGAGTGAAAACTCAGAAGGAGAATGTCTCTGTGGTCTCCAGTCCAGGGTGGATGAATGATGGCAACGGCTTCTTCCTGGGGTGTGCTGACCGCATATCCATGGTGGCAAGTAAATCTCTCTCCTCCAGTCTTAAAGGTATTATTTTGTTTATAAAATCTGTGTAGTTCCTTATATAAGATTGAACTGAGAGTATAAAGGGTTTTATAAAAATGATCCACAAATTGTGGCATTAGTTCAAGGACTGAGCCACAACCTGACACTATTGGGCAATCTGGAGGCAATTGTGTCCCCTTTTGTATTTTTGGGAGTGTGTAAAAAAGGAGGATCTTGAGACTTGGTTTCATTTAAAAAATCTGTAATATAGCAGTTGAATTGATTTTTTTTTAAGATTTAAGCAGAGTTATAAGGCGACTCAGTCTGAATCTAAATGTTTTGACTGACTTGAAGACAGAAAATTAGTGCTGTAGTAATTAGAGTGTTAGACTGGACCTAGAGAGACCTGGGTTCAAATTCCAATTAAGCCATGGGTGACTGGATGATGTTGGGCTAATCAGCCACTACCTCCAAGCCTAATCTACCTGACAGGGTTGTTGTGAGAATCAAAATAGCAGGAAGGACCATGTGCATCACTTTGAACTCCTTAGAGAAAAGATGGCGTGTGTGTGACAAATAAATAAAGATCATTCAAATCAGTAAGCATCTATAGGTTAGCTCTAGGGTTACTAGCTCAGGATCATCTAGAGATGTAAAATTTCTGGAAATCTTGAAGCCATGGAAAAAACTTGTGTTTTTTTCCAGTTTTTTTTCCTTCAGAAAAAAATGAAAATTTTCAGAAAAATTGAAAAAAATGCAACATTAGTACTTTTTACAGATTGAAAGTCACTCTATTACTTTAGGAACATAAAATATGACTAAGTACAATTTGATTTGGCATAAAATTATCACAATTTGTATATTTAAAATACAGTGCATTCAAATAATTATTAACAAGCAGAATTTACTTTTATTTTTTTTTTATTTTTATTTGTAACAAATGGAGCAACAATCTCCTGAACTATGTACGGAACCTCAATTTTAAAATTTTAAAACAATTTTAAAAATGCAGAAGAAACCATCAACATTAGTAACAAAGAAAATTATTTATGTTTCCTCTCCACAGTATCAGAGATAAAGCACCCATTCCCATAAAAAGAATTGAGGGGAGGGGAAGGGTGTGGAAGGGAGGAGGAAGGGACTAAGATTCAATGCATAGGCATGAAATTTAATCAGATTCTTTTTCTGAGCTATAGTTAGTATCAGTTTCAGTCATAGTTTTTAGAAATGATTTGGAGAATATATGAATACCTTGTCTTAATGATTTTATTCATCATGCTAAAATAAAACATTCCATAATTAATTTTCTTCCTTTTTTCAGTTTTTCCAATTTTTTGGGAAAAAAAACAAAGGCTTCAGGGGGGAAAAATGGGGAAAAAACTTTTTTTTCTGTTTTTTTCCCAGGACTTCACATCTCTAGGATCATCCCAGGCCTTGAAGTTTTTAGGCCAAAATCTGAGACTAGGGATAATCCCTGGGGATATCATTAAGCATTATCCATTAAGAAGCAGCCATAGTTGCTCATAGTTTGTTATTCAAACACACACAGAAAGAAAGAGAGAGGAAGAATATATTTTCTTGCTTGGAAATTAAGATAGAGATCTTAGCTAAAGAGGCTGTTCCCATCTCAAAGTTGAAATGAATGGATTATTCCTTCTCACTTACTTAGTGAGACAGGATAAGGAAGATTAAATCTAGCCTATTTGCTTTTAAGAGAGACTGCATGTGGTTTGACTGTTGGACTACAACCCTGGAGATGAAGGTTCAGTTCCCCATTTTGCCATGGCAGCCCACTGGGTGACCTTGGGTGCCTCACATACTCTCAGCCCCAGCAAACCCTGTGATAAGATGGATACAGAGCTGAGCAGGTGGTGAGCCCTGGCACCACAATGTCCGGTAGCAAAGGAGGAAGCTAAGTAAATATGTAGTCCCCCTGAAGAGTCTTTGAAAACTGGAGCAACAAATCAGTTAAGCCTTGCAAATTGCTTAATTGATTTGGTAAGCAGCTGGAGATTTGCACACAGACTTTTTCTCTTGCCTGGAGCTGAGTCTCCCAAAACTAGAGAATTTGCGTTCTTATCATGATCTTATCATGATCCGTGAAGACTGAGGACCAGACCTGAAATCTGGGAATCCTAGTTAGATCACAGGTCAGAATCTTGCAACTTCCATAGGTTGTTGGTCCTACCCAGCATAACCCAGCTGTAGTGGCCTGCTTTAGGTCAAGCGTGGGGCCTGAATTCCAGCAGCAGTTAGGCCCAAAGTTGAATGGATAGGGCCGAAAATACCAGCCTTTGGAAAGGCATTTCAACTTTTTTGGTGTGTTTTAAAAAACACACCCCCCCAAAAAAAAGAGGAAGAAAAAGAAAGAAAAGGAAAAGAATTGGAAAACAAGCCCTTTTTCAGCCACACCTTCAACAATTTTGGAAAATTGTCTTTTTTACACTCAATTTTTTTAGTCAAATTCCACTTGTGCTCTCTAAGATGCATTGTGTGCAACCACATCTAGTTTTGCCAAAAATCTTCCAGGAGTGGTTATTCACTTTTTAAATAGGTCACAACCTCCCACCACAAACATTTTTTTAAGTTTAAAAAGACCTGCTTTTTAAAACAAGAAGTGAACTTCCAACCACTTCTGGGTTTGGGGGCTTTATATTTTTGGTAGTCCACATGGCCTTGGAAGTACTTCGGGGGCAGAAAGGTGGGTAGAGGTTGACTGGCAATTGGCTTATCTTTGTGAGTGTTCAAGTCTTTTCTAAATTTCCACAGTACTTTATGAAATCTGATTCCAAAGATTCATACCCTCCAATATGTCATAGATGAGAACTGGGACACCTGTGGCCAGGCAACATTAGTGTGTGGTCATGGTGGCAAAAATTATTGATGAGAAAGAAAAACAAGCTAAGATAGCCTGCAGTAGTGTGCTTTTGCCTGAGTCTGTTGGGAAGACCAAGATTCCACTCTTCGCCCTTCTTTGCTGAGTTAACAAAGTATACACTGCTTTTGCACTTTGAACTCAGTTCACAGCAACTGAAATAAGCTGATAAAGAGGCAAAGAGGGAGAAGGAAGGAGAAACTGGGATGTTTTAAAAGCAACTGAAAGGTGAGACATCTGAGGATTGATCAGGACTGTCCTTGCCAGATTGAGACATCTGGAGGGCATGAGAAATGTGAACGACACAAACGGATTTTGTATTAGACTTGTGTCTCTGCCATAAAATCTCCATGTTCCATTGAACAAACCACTCTACCCCAGACTGAGCCTGCACATTGACAGTTTTGGGGTGGTAATAACCAGCAAGTTTATCTGGTTACTGTAAGGAATACAAGGGAATGTTTGCCATGCATTCTGAACTGCTAGATAAAGGCTTATTGCTGCAGCTGCTGCCACTTCTGATAACAGCTATTAGTCCTCTTCCAATATGATCAGGAAGTTAAACCTAGAAAGATTATACAAATACATAGAGAGATTTCTCAGCTTCTATTCTAACCAATGTCCTTGCATTTGTTCTGCTGTGCCATTTCCAGAAACATCTTGTTGCTTGGAAAACTGGCTTCCACAACATCTTCACAATACAGTGTGTGGGGATATGGGAGAGGACCTTCTCATCTATGGCTCCCCCATTCTGGAATGCCTTCCTCTTGGAGGCCCGATCAGCTATCTTGGGTCTCATATTGGGAGGAAGGCAGGATGTAGATTAACACTGGTTTCATACAAACACCTAGTGGTGAAATGTGGTTATTTGTGAAAGCCTTTAGGCCTCACTGATTTACCTGAAATGCAGTGCCCATGATTTAAACTGTTTAATCTTTTAAACCCCTTTTTAAATCTGTTGGTTTGTTTAATATGTGCTTAATATGTTTTTAGTCTATTGAATTGCTTTTTTCTTTTACATTGTTTTAACCTGTTTGTATTACTCTTGCTTGTACACTGCTCTGACGTCTTTTGATTTAGGGCAGGACAGAAATACTTTAATAAATAAATAAATAAATCTTCACATTTTATCTTTCAGGGTTTGGCATGACCACACCAGCTACCATTGCAGGAAAACTTTTCCTGATATTTTATGGCCTTATAGGCTGTGCAGGGACCATCTTGTTCTTCAACTTGTTCCTGGAGCGCTTGATCACAATCATTGCATGTGTCATGAAGTCCTGCCACGAGAGGCGGCTGAGGCGGAATGGGGTCCTTACACAAGACATCCAGCAAGCCTCTGGGAACACTGAAGTGGACAGCTTAGCAGGATGGAAGCCATCTGTATATTACGTCATGCTGATCTTGTGCCTAGCATCACTCATCATTTCCTGTTGTGCCTCAGCTATGTACACACCAATGGAAGGATGGAGCTACTTTGAGTCTCTTTATTTTTGCTTTGTGGCCTTCAGTACTATTGGCTTTGGCGACCTGGTGAGTAGCCAGAATGCCCAATATGACAGCCAAGGCCTTTACCGATTTGGCAATTTCATCTTCATACTCATGGGGGTGTGTTGCATCTATTCCTTGTTTAATGTGATCTCTATTGTTATCAAACAGTCCATAAACTGGATATTAAAGAAACTGGAATGGACATGCCATAGATGCCAAAGAAAACTCATCCGGTCACGCAGGAATGCTGTGGTGCCAGGGAATGCACGGAACCAGCACAACATCTCCATTGAATCAGATGGCGTCATGGAGAGTGATACAGATGGACGCAGAATGTCTGGAGAGATGATCTCCATGAAAGACCTTTTAGCCTCTAACAAAGTGTCACTAGCCATCATGCAGAAACAGTTGTCTGACAGTGCCAATGGCTTTCCAAGACAGATGAACAATGTTCCTAGACAAAATGGATTTGCTGGTGGTGTAGGTGCTTTGGGGATTATGAATAACAGACTGGCAGAGACAAGTACAGATAGATAGACATCAGCAGGGAGAGTATATCACTGAGTGCTGGTTAAGTAAGGATGAAAAAGCATTCTAGAGATAGAACAAAGCTTCTGAAAGGGGGATCCCTAACAGTATTCTTCACAGTTCTGTTGTATTTTGCATCACGGCACCAATTTGCACTATAGGCTATACCACAGACGATTCCAGTGGCATCAGGTCATGTAGCTTTACCTACAAATTTGTGCAGTACATATTTAGTTGAGGTCTGAGTTAGGAGCAGATAAATGAGTGGAGCAAAACCATGAGACGCTAACTTTTTCTACCCTTGGGAGTTCATTTTGGAAAGCTACAATGCTGAAACATATCAGCTCAGCTGTATCAGCACCAAAGAGTAATAGTGCTGACATTAGCTCCCTTGCATCTTTGTGCAAAGACTGGGACCTGGCCTTCTCCATGGCACTGACACAGCTCCTGCCATTGGTTGTAGTGCTTGCCCCCTTCTTTGGATCCTTTGGAATGCTAGTATAAGCAGTAAGGGTTTTTATGGAGAAAGCGTAATTCCCCCATAAGACCAGCATGCATTTTTACATTTCAAGGTACACTACAAACCATTCCTTGCTTGGTGTCAGAAGCACATTCGTAGGATAAGGGAAGAATAACGCTATCAAAAAAATAAAAAAAAGATAAAATTAGTGCATTTTCACACCGCATTGTTACAATGCTGTTACTGCACTTTCAACATCCTGTGGAATTCTAGGGGTTGTAGTTTACTGAGGCCAAAGAGCTCTCTGGATGAGGATTCTAAATGCCCCTCCCTAAATTGCAAGCCCAAAGATTCCACAGGATGTTGAAAGTCGAATAATAGCACTATAACAGTGTAGTGCAGAAAGGCCCTAAGCTTGGTTGACAACATTATTATTCAAGTCAGGCTTATGGAGGAGAGAATTTGACTACCTGCAATCATGCTGTATGTATCCATGCAGACATTGTAACACTGCAAAACAGTAAGGCCATATTTTATCAAATATTTCCATTAGCAGAGGAAAATGGGACTGTTTCTTTGTAATTTGGATATTATTTCAATTTTGAAGTCTTCTGGAGAGATTGAGAAATTACACACAGATTAACTTGGTGGCATCATGAATTGCAGTGATATAAATGGAATGAAATCCAGCATCACAAAATGTAAGGTGATGTATTTGGGTGTAAACAATAAAAGATGTTTGTTATTGGCTGTGCTATTATCTGCTGAAAGCCACCCACAGTGAAAGAGAATTCAGGGTATTGAGATGAGTATAAACTACCCATGTAATGCAGCTGCAAGAAGAAATATAATGCTCGGACGTATTTGGTGAGCTGTTTCTAGAAGGTATAGAGTAACTGAGGCCCACTAGGTGACCTTGGGAGTCTCACTCATTTGGCCTTACAGGAAGGCAATGGCAATCTGCCTCTGAATGCATCTTGCCAAGAAAACCCTGTGATACGTTCTCCTTAGGGTTGCGTTAGTCAGAAACAATTTAAAGGCATACAGCGCTAGAGTAACTGTGACACAGTGCCTGAGGTCCCAGTGAATCAATATTTTGCATACCATGGCCGGTTTTGGACTCCCCTATTCAAAGAAGGAAGAAAATAGATAATACACAGTAGAAAAAAGACCAACTGGAATAGTAACTGAAACGAAATCTTACAAACACACTACATAAATGATAGTTTTAGAAGAAGAAAAAGGTGATTTGATGGCATTGTATTAATGTATTGCTAAGGACATGTTGGGATCCAAATTTTCTATGTCCTGTTTTTGTGTGCAAAAGGGGGAAGAATAAAAGAATCAGAGATGGATGAAATATGTCACTTTGAATAAATGGGTTTCTTTATGGAGGATATTGATAACAGAAGCAATAGTTCAAAGCAGATACCAATACACTGAGACTAAAAGTAGGATTTCTAGCTACTGGAGGTAAAACATGTTCTGATTACCTCCCCAGTCGAGTTGTGGAACTGAAAAACTTGCTCCATTTCCAGGAGAGGTTGGCTTTTACAAAAGTTTCCTTGCCATTTTCTATTCTGGGGACTTCACTGTGGTTCACAGGGGCTTGGATGGGTGTTCGTCACAACTTCTGGGTTTGGAGCTCTTCTTTTCCTCCTGTGGAGGATTAGAAAGCACCACAACTAGAACAGTCATGTCATATTTTGTGTAGTCATGTGTAGTCATCATGCCCCACAAAATATCTCTTCAAAAGATTCAAGGGATGCATTTTGCTTATGTGCCACACTTGACTGAACCACATTTGGGGTGAGAATGCAATATCCTCCTCAATCAAACTGATTTGTAATTCTGAGGTTTTACCTCTCTTGTTCAAAGACTCCTTTCCTTCTTGAGAAACATGAAACATTGAGTGGTACAGCTGGGTAAAGTCAGACTATGAACTTCATAGTCTTAACTTAGTACCTCCTCTAGGAGTATGTACGACTTCACTTACTTCAAAGTGGGATAAGCCAACCACACTACATTGGAGGACTTCTCTCCTGCTTGGGGTCCTGGTCTTCTGCCTCAAAATCCTGCCCTGATGGCAACAGTGGAGGCAATTGCTCTTCTGGTACCTTTCTCCTGGCTTGTAGCACATTGTAATCTAGGCAGCAGATGTTAGTGAATGGTGCCCCAAATGGATGCTGAAGCCAGAAAAGCGTCTTGTCCTAATGGTCCCAAAACATGCAAGCAGCCCCAAATAGCCCTGCTCTGTGTCAAGGCAGCAGACTTCACATGTTTCCTGTATCAATTCTTGTCAATAGAGTATGGAAGCCATGGTATTACAGCAGAAAGGGCAGGAACTAGAAATGTGTGGCCCTTCAGATGTGGTTGGACTACAAATGCCATCATCTCTAGCCACTGATGGTGTTGGCTAGGGATGATGGAGTTTATAGTAATATCTAAAAGGGTCATTCATTTCCAAGCCCCAACTGAAAGGTGACATTGACATTCCTTTCCTTTGCTGAAATATCTTTTTTCAAGTATCTGATGACTGGTTGGCCATGAACTGTGATACCAACCCAAGGCAAAAGTCCCTGGCCATTTCTGCACTAGACTGTTATAGTGCTATTATTCCACTTTCAACATCCTAGGCTAAACTGCAAACCCCAGGATTCCATAGGATGTTGAAAGTGAAATAATAGCACTATAACAGTCTAGTGTGGAAATAGCCTCTCTTTGAGGTTTTTGGATATGCCCATGCTGTGGATGATTAATAACAAAGTCAGTGGAGAATGGATTCCAGTGACAACATCTCAAGAGGTTATCACAAGTATCCTTGGACAGTATCCTTGTTCAGTTCCTTATTAACATTCATGTGACTTCATCACTCTCCAACTAGTTTCACAGCCCTTGGTGATGATAATGACAGGGTTTTGATTAGGAAAGATGGAGACTCCTAATTCTACAAAATGAAACTATCCAAGTGTTTATTATGAACAGGTGGGGATTTAAATGAGAACTGCTTTAATGGTGAGAGAAATAGAAACAGGAAATTAGATGGATCAATAATGACTAGAAGACAGCATTTTACATTAGAGATCAGTAGAACCAAGATATTAAAGGCAAGGGGAAGTGGTTGCAAGAAGAATCAGAGCCAGATTCTAGCTTCATTTACTCCTGCACAAAGCCATTAAAACTGATAATGTTTACATGGCAGTAACTGGCTATAAATAGATATATATAAATCCAATATGCGGTGAATTAATAAAGGTCTCTCCAACCATTTGCACTGAACATCAGCTCATAATTTCATAAAGTCTCTTGAGCACTAGGATGAACCAGAAAGATTCAGGGGATGAAAAGACTAACTGTTTAACCTAATGCCACAGGAAAGGAAGAAGGAGCATGCCCATAGTGCTGGTACTCCTGCTGTACGTCTGCCAACATGGGTACCTGCTTTACAAATTATTTTTAAGAAGGAAGAAAAAGTGTAGGAGAATAGGAGAGTGGGTTACATACTCCCTGTCAAAACTGAGGTCCATTCTCTCCCTCACCCAGCTAGTGCCAGCACAGTAAAGTGGTTTGAGTATTAGACTAAAACTCAAGAAGCCCGGGTTTCAAATTGCCACACAGCCATGGAAACCTAGCAGGCAACCTTGGGCAAGTCATGTTTTCCAAGCCTATGAAGAAGGCCTTGACTAAACCTCTGAATAAATCTTGCCAAGAAACCGCTATGATTGAGTCACCATAAGTCAGAGTTGACCTGAAGGTACATAACAACAGCAACAACCCACTTCTTGAAATCTTTTCATTCCCCTTCCACACATGTATTTTTATTTTCAGCTTTCTCTCCAAGGTACTTCTTCCCAATTTGGGGTGAATCACCCACCCACTCCCAAAAAATTCTCAGTTATGAACAGTGAGCTTCTTTTGTTTTAGTGCTTTTGATCCCTTTTTAAAGATGAGAGTGGCTGTTATATTTTCCAGCCCTTCAGTTATTTGCCATCCAAAAGCCCCAGGCAATGACTGCTTGGCTCAGGATTTGCAAACTCAGGGCCATGGCTCCCTTGATTGAATGAGTCCACCCGTAGTGCACTCTCTCTTCCTACTGTCTTCTATTTTGCCAAGTACTATAGAATGATACAATCTTAAGAGCTGGAAGGCACCGCAAAGTCCATCTAGTCCAATTCCCTGCTATGCAGGAATACATAAAGCAGTAAAACAGCCCTGAAAGATGCCCATCGAACCTCTGTTTAAAGACCTCCAAAGATGGGAGAATCCACCACCTTCAGGCAATCTATTCCACTGTTGGACACCTCTCACAGTAAAAAAACTCTTTCTAATGTTTAGGTGGAATCTCTTTTCTTGTAATTTGAATCCACTGGTTTGTGTTCTAGTCCCTGCAGCATTAGAAAACAAGTGGGCCCCAACTTCTACCTGGCATCTGTTTAGATATTTACATATGGCAGTCATATCACCTCTCAAGTCTCCTTTCTCCAGGCTAAACATATTCAGCTCCATAAATAATTTTTCATAAGACTTGGTTTCCAGACCTCTGATCATCCTGGTAGCAATTCTTTGGACATTTTCCAGCTTGTTGATCTATTATTATTATTATTATTATTATTATTATTATTATTATTATTAATTTACTCACCACTCTCCAAGAATATCCTTCTTGATATCCTTCTTCAAAGGCCCCTCGCTAAACTGCAAACCCTAGGATTCCATAGGATGTTGAAAGTGGAATAATTGCACTGTAACAGTGTAGTGTGGAAATGGCCTCAGCTTGCTTTCCCTTTTCCTTTGTGTAACAAATCCCAAGAGGGGCATGGTCACTCCCACCAAATGGTCCTTCTATTCCTCTACCATCACTGACCAGTTCAGCTCTGTTGGTTAGGATCAGATCCAAGAGTGCTGATCTCATTGCTTCTTCCAATTTTAGTATAACCACAATGTCTGTAAGGGGTTGTGAGGAATATGTTGGACCTTACACTCTTGGCAGAATGTGACTTCCAACAAACATCAGGGTGGTTGGAGTCGCCCATTACTACTATAGCTCCCCTTTTTGAATATTTGGTCATTTGTTTTTGGAAGGCACCATCCAAATCTTCAATCTGGCTGGGATGCCTATAATAGATGTCCACAATGAGATCACTGTTGTTTCTGTCCACTTTTTTTTCCCCAAAGACATATGCACATCCTTGACATATATTGCTATCTGTCCTCCTTCCCTTTAGAATAGGTTATACCCTTCCATTACTATATCCCACATGAGACTTATCCCACCAGGTTTCAGTGATGCCTATTAAATCATATTTGCTTTCCTGTGTTAAGAGTTCAAGTGCATCTGGTTTATTTCCCATGCTTTGTGTATTACGTAGAGACTTCTAAGACCATGGGTCATTCTTTCCAGATGATTCCTTGTTGTTTCCTTCTGCCCACCAATGGGATCTTGTACTATTGGCTCAATTCCTTTTGTATCACTAAGGTTGGTGTCCCCATTAGTTGATGTTCCCTGTCCTTTGGAATACTATCTCCCTCCTGCATGTAACACAGTTTAGAGTCTTCCTGATCATCATTATCGCATTTTCCAGTGAGTCACGTCATCTCATGATATGTCCAGAGTTTAGTCATTTTCACTTCTAGGAAAGTTAGCACAGTTTCCAGTTTTGTCTAATTCCATTAAAAGCCAGAGCGAGTAGAGTAATTGCATTGTATGGCTCCAAATAGTATGAGCAATGTTTACAACCGCATCCTCTCCTTCAGCATCTTAATTGCATTAGGTAACTTACAGAAATTGTTGTTCAGGTAGAAGCCAGGGCAGGCCACAAAAGATGACACTTTGTGATGCTTTTACTCAGGTGAAGTGGCTGGGAGATTAAAATTGCACTTAAGAGAAAAGCTTTGAGGACAAGAGGTCATGTTACCTTTGGAAGATGAGATCAAGGAGAAAGACAGTGAGGTTTCTGATCCTGTTCACTTTCCTGCCTAGTTGAAGGCTGCAGTTTGTCGCAACCAGGTTTGCATTTCATGAGTGCCAAATTATAGCTGCTGAAATAAGCATCTCTTTAATGTGTGTAATGCAACGTAAAGTGTCTCTTTAATGTCTACCTGTTCATTTAAAACTCAGGGATGCTTCAAGCATGCATGTACATCACCTGATTATTTATTTATTTATCTTTATTATTATTTTTTAAACACACACACACACACACACACACACACATTATACAGCTGTATACCACAAAGTCTCCCCAAGGCAACTGGCAGAATAAAATTTGAAAACTATAAAAAGTACAAGCTAAGATCCTACATGGGGACACATAATTATCATTGCCATGACTGCAACATTGCACCATCACAACAACCGAAAGTGCCCCGCAAAACCTACCTTTTAAACCAACAGAAGAATTTCCAAGGCTCAGAAAAACAGGGCAGCGAACAGTGATGCATCCAGCCCTCTCTACTTAGGGAGACACACTGGAAGAGGCAGGACCAACATAGTGATTCCTATCAGCTTTAGCCAAGATAGCTACTAGCGACAGATTATGGGAGTTGCAGTTGGAAGACATCTGGAAGGTATCAGTTGCCCACCCAAATTTAAAATAAACATTTAACAATACACTATTATAAAATATTTTTAAACTAACTAAATCCTGGGGCGGGGAGAGGAGTCTACTAAATAATTGATTATTTCTTCTGTTTTTATTGAATGAGTGGGTTGCCTGCTCCTCAAAGGGGAAAACTAATGGGGTTCCTTATAGTTTAGGGCTTTACATCTTACTGGAACTTGTAGCTCCATTTAGAACAAAAAATATTTTTTTGAAAAAGTGAAGTTTGATTTGTTTTTATTTATTTATTTAACAACAATAGAATAAACATAAACAAAGGGCTTTGGGTATGGGATAATAAATATCAGGTTGCTTGCATCACAGAAAAGCAAATAGGGAACTGATTCAATTCTTGTAGAAGAAGGAAAAATCTGAAGAAGATGCTGGATTGCCGGAGAGGGGAGGACTGAGATGTGGTGCGTCCTTCCAAAAGTTGATCTGTTGGGAGGGTTGTTTCAAATACTGTGAATTCTTATTAACATATTCAACAAAGACTGTGAGTAAAAGAAAGACAATCTCCATTATGAGCCAGGAGGTAGTCACGTACATAGGAGTTCTAGCCCCCCCCGCTCCCATCTGCTGACTCATGGCTCTACCTCACCTGAAGCGCCTCCTCTGGACATTACCTAATATGGTACAGGGGGTCTATGGTTGGTTGAAAAATGCCGCAGTGGGTGTGTATACTGTTTGCCTGGGTAAAAAGGCCTTGCCCCGCCTCTGGCCTTTGTTCCCGGACCTCCGGCACCCTGCTGCAGCAGACTCATATTTTTTTTTACTTTTATACTTTTATACTCAATAAATCTGGCATTTAGCCTTTGAACCAAGAAACGTCTGGTCATTTGCCTGTTTCTCAGAAAAAGCTGTCCTTCTTAAGGGCGGAGAAGGTGACAAGACGAAATGTTTCTTTTTGAAATATATTGTTCCGTATATGTTCATTACAAGCCTTAGATGGTACAACAATTTTTCCATGAGCCAAGTGTCCCACACTCCCACACTCTTTTTCACCAGTTATCTATCTTAAGTTCTGTTTTCAGGCCAAGCTACTTCAGCCTGGGTGACTGCAATAAAAAAGACAACAGAATCAAAAGTTCAATTCGTAATCATACTTCTGAATAAACTGAATAAACAATAGCCAAGATCCTGTATCAAACATGTAGCCACAATGTGATAGCTATGCTAACTCCCAATCTAACCTCCAAGCCCACCTTGAAAGCCAATCAGTCATGCGGAGCAATGGAGGTATATAATGCCAAGCAGCAGATACTGAAGGATAATGTAACAACTCCCCTCCTGCCAGCAAACAATGCTGTGAAAAGTTGCAACAAGTGCCATCTCTCTGCTTCTTGCAAACATTGCTTGCCAGTGAGAGGGGGTTGGTCATGTTATCCCACATCAGCCCCCCCACCAGCAACATAGACCTCCATTGCAGTAGTGCCATGATTACAAATAAAATTACAAATAAAAATAAGAAGCATTTAGGATGGCCTAAATCCAACTTAAGATATTGTACCTGTATAGGGTGCTGGCCTATGCGGTAATCCCTCCACATTGACTAGGGTTAGGGGCACAGAAGCCCCGTGAAAGTAGGAAAAAAATGTGAATAACTCTAGGTTCTCCCAAACCTTATTTAACACACAAAAAGATAAGTACAAGTTTATTATTACGGCAAAAAGCCAGCAATACACAAAAAGATATGATCACCATATTCAGCTCACCATGGATTCCTTTGAGGCATCAGGGTTCCTTCACAAGGCAGAAGTAGGTGGCTAGTGGGGCTTACTGCCACCTCCACTGCTGCCCCACACCAATTTTAATAGGGATTTACAAACCTCATTCACAGTTTCTCAGTCTCACGAGGCTTGCAGTCCCTATTAAAAACGGCATAGGGAGGCAGCAAATAATCCGTGAATAATCAAATCCGCAAGAGTGAAACCCGCAAATGGGGAGCGCTGCCTGTATTTTTAATATATCAAACATGATAATTTCATGACCACAAACCAAGTTATATATAATGCATTTTAAGTAACAAACCGACTTTTAATCTGTTAAAAACTGCTAATATTGCATTTCTCATTTTTTAAATGAAAATGCCTAGGCTTTTCCCGAATGGGGAGGCTTTTCCTGCCATGGATTTAAAATTTCTGGAAATTTTACATCTCTACCCAGGGGCTGAAAGCTATCTAGCTTGAGGGCAGTCAGGATAATAGAACTAGAAATGACATGAATATGCTGAACATTTAAAGGGAATATTTTTATACTGTAACCCTGCCTGTATGTTGTGAACTGTATAGTGTCAATGGTTTTGCTACCATTGGACCAATTGTGTCAGTGCCAACGAGACATTGGAGCTGCCTAGAGCCACTTGCCCTACCCATAGGACCTGCCCAGCTTGCTACACTAGGGTGTTGTGCCACTTTGGGGCCCTTCAGGCTCAATCCGCTTCCTCTTTTTCTCCAATCCACAGCAGTTCACATCCTTTGCTCACAGCCACCTCGGGAACATGAAGGCCTGGTGAGGGAGCAGAGAGGTAGGCAAAACAGAACCCACTGCTGCTGAGGGATCATAAGGTTACCAGATCTCAGGGCCTGGCCCTGAGTCTCTAGTTTTTATGGGTCATCTCTAGGTGGGAAACACAGGCCCAAATTCCCCAGTTATCACGGGCTTGAGTCCAGGCAAGAAGAAAGGGCGTTATGTAAATCCCCAGCTCAGCTAGTAGAGTAGCAGCTCGCTACAGTTGCAAGACTTAATTGATTTGTTGCTGCAGTTTGTAAAGACTCTCCAGGAGGTTTATGTGTTATTTCCTAGCTTCCTGCTTCCCTCTCAATTGTTCAGGTGCCAAGCACACCCTCTGCTCTGTTCTGCATCCACCTTCTAGATAGAAATAAGCAGACTAAATTAAACGTTCTTAATCCCATCTCCCTAAGTGAAAAGAAATAACTCCCTCACCTTGATCTGGCAACATTCCCTTTAGTAATGGTTTCTGTCTTAATTTCCAAACAGGAATACATATTTTCTTTCTCTCTCTCTCTCTCTCTTTGTGTATGTGTGTGTGTGTGTTTGAATGAAAAGCTATGAGCAACTGTGGTTGGTCCTTGTTGTATAAGGCTTAATGACATAGCCAAGCATCACCTCAGGTATCAGGTCTTGGCCCAGGAACATGACAAGCCTAGATGGATGAGTGGATTGGCCTGGTGGTTCCACTGCATTGCACTCCACTTGGGAAGAATCCATGCACTGCGCTCAGCAAAATTGCACTGATCTGATGGGTACCACTTGGGACACAGGGCTGGGGTTCTGCAGAAAGGATGGGGGCAGTTTCAGCCAACTCTCCAGTATGTCAATGCCCAGCTTGGCTGGGCCTGCCCAAGGAAGACTGTGGCCCTTTCCGCATCCTACCTTTTCTCAGCGCTGGGGTGTGGTGATCGAGTGAGCAGTCTCTTGTGAGAGGCTCTCGCTTCCCTGCTTCTTCAGCTCCGCACGAGCTTCCTGCTTGCGCGAGAGCCCTGCCTCTTCCTTTCGCGGTGCAGCCTGGGACCTTCCCAGGCTGCACTGAGACAGGAAGCGCGACCGGCCCAGCTCCCGAGGCTCTGCACGCCAGGTAAGTGCATACGGGGCCCGGGAGCAATGCATGATCATGCAGCATTTTCAGCTGAAAGCCGAAAATGCAAAGGTGAGCAATCATTGCCTGTCAGCCCCTGGAGCCTTGTGTGTTTGCGAGGCCATCATGCAGATCGCTCTTTGCAATCGCGCAAGGCTCCAGGCCCTCTTTCACATGGCAGATGATGTGCGAAAAGGGCCCAAGATGGCAATAAGGAGGACTAGAGACTGTTGCGAGTGGCAACTTTTGCATGCTTAATTAACTGGCTAGTTAGTTTGCATGTTTATTGTAGGCATAGAGGGGACTGCCTAGAGTAAACTTCCTGTTGTTTGGTCAACACCCACTTTCCCTTGCATGTTCTCTCTTCCCCTTTTTTGTTCTCCCACTTCCCTGTAAACATATGCTCTCTGATTCTCCAGCAAGCATGCTTCCCTGTAAGCATGTGACTACTTAATTTCTTCTTACCTTTCTTCAAGAATTTGAACCTGTGTAAACTATGCAAAAGATTATGTGAGTAAATCCTTTTGACATACTTTTAACCAAACTGTTTGTGTTTTATTTTGAGCTAGATTAAGTGTGTCTTGGATGGAGTGATAGAAGTGGGGCTGGTAATCTGTTCAACTTCTGTTTGTGCAATTACTAAATCTCTCAATTTTAATATTTCCCAACAGAGACTGCCCCTGCAAGGGAGGAGCAGTAGGGCAATGCAGGAAGCTGCCACTTCGCTCTTCCTTCCTCCCTTCTGCACACTGCTGGGGAGTGCTAGTGCCAGCATCAATCCCAGCACAAACGGACACAGAGACACAATAGACACACGTGCAAACACACACATAAATGGAAAAAAAGGACCATCTTCTAGATGGAACAGCCACTGGGATTGCTGCAGGTAGTACAGGCTTCTGCACATGTTCAAAGACACAATTGCCCTGGACTGTGAGCCAGTGGAAACAGGCTGGGCCTGACTGCCCCACCCCCGCACTAAACTATGTCCTGTTTTCAAAATTAGTATTATTTGATTATTTTGAAAATGCTGGATAAAATAGCTTTGATGTCTCTCAAGCAAAATGAAGAAAATATTTCAAGGAGACCCAGTGTTTAACCTCTATTTTTTGATATTCTTTTTCAAACAGCTGATTTGATCTGCTGCTATTTTTTAAGCAAGCAAAGTACAAAATAGCAATCTGTCCACATCTGGCAGCAATCACAGGTTAAATGTCTTTATTACTATTTAAAACAAGCAAAGGTAATGGAGGGAGACACAGTTGAATAACCTTTCTCATATATGCCTCTGTTCTTGTCTTGACATCAAGGAATTAGAAATATTCCTTAGACTTCTACTGGAAGATAAGCTGAAATATGTACGTTGTCAATTCATGCTAAGCATCTGAATTTAAAGTCCAGGTGAACTATTATTCATACATCAAAGGAGACTGTGATCATTGCCACACTAGACTGTTATAGCGCTATTATTCCACTTGCAACATCCTATGGAATCCTGGAGTTTGCAGTCGGCCCCTCCCAAAACTGCAAACCCCAGGATTCCATAGGATGTTGAAAGTGGAATAATAGCGCTATAACAGTCTAGTGTGGAAATGGCCTGTGTTGTCAAAGGCTCCAAAGGATTTTTTTGCAAGGGTAGACCCACTGGAAGCAATGACACTCAATTTGGTCATGACTGTTCTCATTCCAAGAGAACCAGCATGGTGTAGTGATTTGAGCATTGGTTTACAGCCCTGGAGAACAGGGTTCAATTCTCTGCTCAGCCATGGAAGCCCATTGGATGACCTTGGGCACATCACACACTCTCAGCCTCAGAAATCCCCCTTATAGGTTCACCTTAAGGTCATCATAAGCCAGAAATGACTTGAAGGCACACAACAACAGCAATAACAACTACTACACCAATTCATTCCAAGGAGTCTGCTCTATGCATGACTAACTCTAGATCCAACCCAGAATTCCCAGTCGCTTAGCACAAGACTAATTACAGTACACAGTCTGTAGCAACCTTTCAGAAATATGTCAGAAGGCACACATCCTACTATGAGCAGCAGGAGAAGTCCATCTACGTGTCCTGGATTCTGTGTACAGTACTTAATTCTATACAACCGCAAGGCTGCAGGCTGCAGCAGATTGGAAGAATAGCAGCTCTGTATGAAGAAGGCCTCATACTCCATCCCTAAGTAGAAAGAGGAAAGGCCTCACCTGAATCCCCACCTGAAGAGTAAATATGTAGATCAGAGATGGGAAATCTATGCCTTTCCAGATGTTATTGGACTACAAGTCCCAGCAGCCCTGGCCAGTATAAGCAGTAGTGGGGAATGCTGGGAACTGAACAACTATCCCTCCTGTTGTATATATTGAGTGAAACAAAGCCAATACTCTGACGTAATACCAAAGAGAGAATAGTAAATTATGACGTAGTCCAGTGGCAGTAAAACAGAATAGGGTGGATATTAGGAGCACCAGGGGACCACCTGTCAAAATACAGATATATCACCTGTACAGAGAATATGAAGAAGGCCTGTGGTCCTATATGGCCCTTTCCGCATGACGATGGCATCCTGGTATGGGGATATGAGAGGAGCAGGACCACAGTGTTGCTTCCACATGACATTGTTGCGGTCCTGCTCTTCTCGCATCACCAGCCAGCACAATCGCAGGCTATATCGTTAACAGAGAAACTCCATCAATTACTCCTGATTGCACAAGACTTCTGTTGCAGCCAGCCATACAGAAGGGCCGGAAGCACAAGCTACGTGCTTCCTCCCCTAGTGCAGCATGGAAAGAAGGCTGGCTGCAGTCTGGAAGGAAGGGGTGTGTCCTTTGTGCTCTCTTCTACAGGCAGCCGGTTGTGTGTGGAGAGGAGCGTTGGAGACACGCTCCCGTCCCAGCAGAGGCACTGCCGCGATTGTGACAGGACAATGCAGGAGAGTGTCGTCGTGCAGAAAAGGTCTATGTCACAAGGCAGGAAAAGACTAGCAACAGGCTGAATATGTTTTGTTAGGGGAAAAAAATGAGGGTTTTTAAAGTAAAATAATACACAAATAACCGCCACACAGAACAAGGGATTCATTTGCATTTAGTGATAGAAACTTAGACCAGCCTTTACCTCTATAGAAGCACACTTCTGGGAAAATGACAAATTACCCTCAACTTTTATATTTGCGCTAAAGTATACTCCCACTGAGAGCTGTTGAGTGGAATGATGCAATTTAGTGTTCATTTTTAAAGGCAAGTAGAGCTTTAAGGCCCTTTTCGCACGGCAGTGTACAAGCCAAAGGGCCCCTTGAGTGTTGCGTAAATGTCAGGAGTGGTCTGCATGACGCAGTCCCATTTCCGCCACGCTCAAGGCCTGCAAGCACAGCAAATGCGCATTTTCTTATTTTCGGCTTTTAACCAAAAATAAGCCGCATTTGCGCAAGGCTCACGGGCCTGGGGCGCACTCACCTGCAGTGCGGAGCCTCTGGAGCCGGGCCTGTTGCGCTTCCTCTCCTCAGTGCAGCCTACAACTCCCAGGCTGCACTGCAGAAGGAAGGGGCGGGGCATGGGCGGGGCTCTCGCGCGAGCAGAAAGGAGCTGCGGAGCCCAAGCAGCAGAGAAGCAGGAGGCTTGCGAAAGCTGCCTGCCCAGGCCTTTCATGCAAGGCCCACACTCCAGCAGCATGAGAAGGCAAGCTGCGGAAAGGGCCTAAAATTATTAGGGATAACATCACAGGAACTGGAATCCAGCTGGTGACATTTAAATGGGTATGTTACATGAGCATATACCCTTTCTTGATGTTGTAGAAGGAGGCATTCAATATTTCCTTGTGCAATGCTCCCCAGCAGGCAGTTTTGAGGCACCAGAGTGCGCTGCCATGGAAATTTACAGGCTACGAGAGGTGAGAGATATGCAGGCAGTCCTGGTGACAGTTCTGCTGCCAGAAGAAGAGTGCTGACACAGATTGCTCACATACAACATGCACAAAAGGTCTCTTAAATTTACTCATTGGAAGGTATTTTGTGTTCTTAAAGTTAAAGGCTGGAATCCTCTATGGCGGTACCTGGAGTTACATGCTCGTGACTGTTGTATATTCACAATCCCTATGTAGCCCTCAGTTTTGGGTCTATGTAGGGACCATGAAAATCCCCCAGTCCTCACTTACTAGGCAGCAGCCGCTGTGATTGACAGAGGTGTGTTCCCCTGGTGATCAGGAAGCAACTGACTTCTGTTCTCACACACATCTTCATGTGAGTGATCTGCAGCACAAGGGGAAATTGTGCCATGGATCCTGATTCTGCCTGTCATGCCAGAGATCGCTCATGAGACAGCGTGGAAATTGCAGTCAGCTGCTTCCTCAGGGGAACAAACCTTGATCAATCGCAGCAGCAGCTGCCTAGTAAGTGAAAATTGGGAGAGTTGGGCCAAGGTTCGCTTTGTAGTAACATTACTATGGTGCTGATACACCAGCTGCACCCCTTCCTAAAACTGGAAGATGTAAAGATGGCAGTGCAAAATGTACTGTCCAAATTTTAAGAAGTTCTAAAGACAGATGTGTTCCAGCAGGCCTACCCAGTCAATTTTTAATTATGAATTATAAACTGATATATTTTAAATGGTTTTATGTGCCTTAGTATATTTTAATCTAAAATGTCTTTTGAGTTGTATTTTAACTTACATTGTACCCTGCCTCCAGCCTTAGGGAGAGGCAGGTAAGAAATAAAAAATACATCATCATCAATCATCATCATCATCATCATCTGATGATGATGATGATGATGATGATGATGATGATGATGCCCGTACAGGATTCTGTATTTATTCTCTATTCTGTATTACATTTAGTTATTTCCAAAAATTGATGGTCACAACCAGTTTTAAAATGCACTTCGAATGCTAGAGGTGCTTGATGTAAAAACAAGAGAAGCCTTTTTTTGCTTAAACTGATTGAAATCTAGAATAAATTGTTCCTGTGATGGGAAGATATACTTTATTTGGACATTCTTTTCCATTAAGCACCTCTGATATATCAAAGAGTTGATTGTGCACTTCTCCCATCATTTCCCATCTCCATCCAAAAGGTGTTGATCTACATCATGGCGGGCAACTGAGAGAATTAGGGGGTCAATTTTCTGACCCCTGGGATTCTTCAGGACTGCGAAAAATGCAATGCAATGTAACAAAAATTCCAGAAGTCGGCAGTATTTTTGGTTTTGAAAACCAAACAGTGCAATGAAGTTTTCAGCCTGCTTGGAAAGGTGAATTGTTGGCACCAGAGACATCCAAAAAAAGGTATGTCATTCTTTTTTGGCCAGATAAAGGGCAGTCTCAAGAGACTGGAGGGATTAAGGGGTGCAAAAGTGCCTTTGGGGACCACCTGCAGCTCTAGGATCACACTTTGCCTACCCCTGAGCTGTAAAATGGTTATTTTAAAAAAGCCTGTAATTTTTAAACCATTTATCTTGGGCAGTCTGAACAAACAATGAGGGGTTACTCTGGAGCAACTGTATAAAGAATGCAAGTAAAAAGTTATAAATGTTTCTCTGAAGTGGAACCTTTCACTTAGAATCAATAACAAATGCTGGAATTTTATGGTTCATTTGAAATAGGAAGGCTTTACATCCGTTGCTAGGCTGGTCTTTGATAATGGATGAAAATGCAGATAAAACACTCCCTGCTTCTCTGCTAAAAATAGTCCCAGTGGAACATACAGTGAAATTCATTTCAGTCCTGTCAACATGTCAGCATAGAGAACTTTCCAGTGAATGTACTTAACCTTATGAACCTATAATTTTTAGATTCTACATAAATATTAACAAATGCTTCATTCCATAACAAGTAGCCAAAATGCACTATCTAGTAGTAGTAGTAGTTGTTGTTGTTGTTGTTGTTGTGTGCCTTCAAGTGATTTCCAGCTTATGGCGACCCTAAGGTGAACCTATCAGAGTTTTTTCTGGGGCTAAGAGTGTGCAATATGCCCAAGATCACCCAGTGGGTTTTGGTGGCTGAGTGGGGTTTCAAGCCTTATTGCGAGTCATAAGCCCTTTCCGCAACGCACCCATTTTCAGCACCGGGATGCGATGCTCGTGCAAGCAGCCTCCAGAGAGAGGCTCTCGCATCCAGGATCCTTCGGCTCTGCACGAGCTTCCTGCTCGCACAAGAGCCCCGCCTCTTCCTTTCGCAGTGCATCCTGGGACCTTCCCAGGCTACACTGAGACAGGAAGCACGATTGGCCCGGCTCCCGAGGCTCCGCACGCAAGGTAAGTGCGCACGGGGCCCCAAAGCGATTCGCAACCACGCAGCATTTTCGGCTTCAAGCCAAAAATGAAAAAATGCGTGCGCGGTCCGTGTCAGGCCCTGGAGCGTCACACAAATGTGAGTGCGTCGTGTGGACCGCTCCTCAAATTTGCGCAACGCTCAAGGGGCCCTTTCGCATCGGAAATGCCGTGCGAAAAGGACTATAGTCTAACCCTTAAACCACTGCATCCCAATCGCTCTCACTACTCTGAACTAGACATTAAATGGGCATTAAAATGGCAAGTGTAAAGAGTAGTACATAAATGCTAATTTTACATAGATACTTATGTTGGATCCAGCCTGGCAGTGACCAACCAGGGAAGGGATGCTGCAGTTATGAAAGTGTCAATGCAGTATGCGGATGCTGTGAAAAAGACATTCTGGAACCATTAAGGAAAAGAACTGCCAATCTCACAGTGCCAATGTACAGAACAATGGCGACCCCCCACACTTAAATTTACTGCACCTCAAAAATTTTCTCATCAATCCAAACAGTTCAAGACAGTAGAATGACAAAAATAAAACTTTCCCTAGCTAAAGGATTAAATAAAGACTATTCTTAATACAGAGAATCTTTAAATTTCGTAATATATCATGTATTGCTTGTAAGGCCCTGCTTGGGGGAGGGGGGCAGGGGTCACTGATATCAGTGTGGTTTGGCTGGGCAGCATATCTAATTAGCATCATATTTAATTGGCAACACACTTTAATTGGCACCGATATCAAAATCCAACCTGAAAGTAACTGGGAGGTCAAACCAAAAGAGGAAGAAACCCGACTGTAAACATGAGGCCACAGGCAGGTCAACCTAAAACACTCTCTTGGTATAACCTAGGTCCATTATCAGGTAAATCACTGCTGTTCCAGAGAATAATAGAAGCTGGAATTTCCTGGAGAATGTCATTGTGAGAAGCCCACCAGGACAATGATTGACAGATACCCATCCCTGTACACCTGGACTCCTTCCTCTTTCCTTGTGGCACCCACAATAAACAACTATTACAACACCCATCATGTCTTTGTCAATCAAGCACAAGCCCATCAGCAGGTGAAAGACCCACTGTCCACAACAGATTCCCTTTGTCTTGCATCTGGAACCTTCACTGCCACAGGCCATTTTTTGGGTACAAATACCCCTGATTTTAAGGTCTACCTGTCACTCTGTCTGTCTGGCTCCTGAATGAGAACTGTCCTTAGGTCCTACCTAAGCCAAAATACATTTCTGCTCTTCACTACTCTTTTGGACTGGTAATTATAAATCCCTCAAAACCCCTCAGCCTCTCTATACATAATTTTTTCTCCCTTTCTCCTTCTGTTTGCTCTTGTGTGAATGTTAGACTGTTTATATTTTACGTGCATGTATGAGTAAATTTCCCCCAATAAAAACACATTCTTAGCTTATTTTTGAATCTTTGGCTGGTTCTTTTCCTATGTGAGCCTGTAAACATTGGTAGCAAGATCTTGCTAAGTTGCCCCCCTCTCGTTAGCCTCCTGATTTTGAGCTAATTAATTCCCCACCATTGTAAGGAGTTACTGGCATCACAAGTTGGCCCTTGTGACACCCATGTTTTGGGGATAACATGCTCTGTCTTTGTCTGCCTTGCTAACTGTTTCAGGTGCTGGTATTATTACTATTGTTCCTGTTCACGGTATTCTGCTTTTACTCTTTTGTAAAAACGTGTATGCAGGTACACAAAATTCATAATGACCTGCCTGCCAATCTTGAGCCCCCTCCCATGTTAAAAATAGCTCTGGCATCCCAGTGCTCGCTAGGCAACACAATCTCACAAAAACTGAGGCTAAAACAGCCTAGGGTGCCTGCACTCATGCCAATATGATAGTGTGGCCCAAAGAAGAAACTCTTTTGGTAGCGATCTGCCAGCGGTGGCAGCCATGCACAAACAACCTTGCCTGCCCTGGAAGAAGTGCTGTGGAGCTACAATACAATAATAATTTTAAAAAATCCTTAACGGAGAATGGCAGTCTTCTGCGTTATGTTCCTCTGCCTCCTGGACTCACACTTCGTCCAAACACTCCAACAGGCTAGATAGCAATGCTCCCCACTCTAGGGGCAGATATTCCAAACACTGTTGCTGTATCCAGAAAGTTGCTGCCGTTGCGTGCCTTCAAGTCATTTTCTGACAACCCCAAGCTATCACTGAGTTTTCTTGACAAGATTTGATCAAAAGGAGGGGATTGCCATTGCCTCCCTCTAAAGCTAAGAGAGTCTGAGCTGTTTAAGGTCACCCAGTGGGTTTCAATAGCTGAGCAAGGATTCAAACGGTCAAAATACTCAAACTATTACATTGCACTGCATCTCAGACTGTACTCTCAGTTGATCAGGGTGGAGAAAGTGTGCCCTCCACAGCCACACAAAGCCCCCAAACTCCACTTGTGAGGCTCCTGACTCTCCCCTGCAAGAGACCCCAAAATCCTTGAACTTTCCAATTTAATTTTTTCCCAAGTCAGTTTTCAGGCATTCCCACCCTGCAAAATGGACCAAACCACCAACAAATGTGTGGTTTAGTTGGCCCTTCCTCAAAAAATCTCCACCCTCCAAAAAGAAATCTCTGAAAAAACAACCCAAACCAGTGCCTGGAAATGATGTGACGTTATTTCTGGTGCATCTAGATGCACCAAGGCAGCCCATAGCAGGGTTGCCAGGGAGAAAACTGCCCTCCACCTTCCATGCAGTTGCTCGCCCCCTTGCAATACATAAATTTAGCTTCTTTCACATTACACATTTATAGCAGTGCATTATACTTTAGCAGTAATGGCTGCATCCCATGGAATCCTGGGGCTTGTACTCTGGTGAGGCACTAATGCTCTCTGGCTGAGAATTCTAAATGTCCCTCCCTAAACGGCAAATCCCAGGATTTCTTAGGCTGGAACCACAACAGTTAGAATAGAATCAAAGTACTATAACTGTGCAGTATGAAAGGCTTCTGGTTTGAATATACATCTGAAAATGTTTCATCCTCAGGCTCAGGTTCATATGCATTTTGCTATCTTTCAGACTTAAAATACATATGAGGATGGACTTCGTCACAATCATTTTGTGAAGCTTAATAAAACAGTAGCAGGAGACATGGCACTGAATGCTTTGGCAGGAAACAGCTGTAGATTATGTTGTCAGTTGTCTTGTTGTGCTGGCAGATGCTATTACAAACCCTGTGGTTGTCCCGGGTGCCCTCCTCCTTCTGCCTCTTTCTTTTTCTGCCATGGTTTTGAAGATCAACACACAAGCAGTAGAAAGTACATTTATATTTTGACCTTTGGGAAGCAAACTTTACCTGCTGTGCTTGTTGCTATTTACAACTGCATTTCTTTATGTGGAGAACCATTCAATCAATAATGCTGCACAGTAGGATGAGAAAGGGGTATTTATACTCTGCTGGAGAAGAGCTGGCTGACTCGTGGCATCCTGGATGCTGGATGTTGTTTTTGCTGTAGTAAGTAGGGGTCTAAATATTCAAAGGCACCAGATCATGGGTCAGCCCTGATTAGTAGTTGGATGGGAGACCACCAATGGATACCAGGTGCTGCAGACTATATTACAGAGGAAAGAACTGGCAAAACCACCTCTGCCTAAGAAAACTATATCAAATTCATGGGACCACCATAAGTCGACAAGCAACCTGAAGGCACATATATATATATATACACACATACAAGTATACAAGAGGATCTTCTGGTGGCATCAGATCAAGGGTTCCTCTAAGTCTGTAATTATGAAATAAGGGGGCATTGCCACCTAAATAAGAATTCTGACCCCCTCAACACTGAAATTTATCTCCAAATTTCTAGTATTGCAACCATTTAAAATTTAGAAGTTTATTTATTCATTTAGAAATATCAAATCCAAAGAAAAAGAGAGGCAAATTCACCAAGGGAATGTGAACACAGCAAACCTAAGAGTTCTAGGCCTTTTCCAGACTGATTTAAAGAAACTAGAAATCAGAATGGCAAATCGTTCTGAAAACGGGTTGGGTGTTGACAGGTAACAATTCTTAATTCATGGTGGCATGAACAGTTAGAAGTTAAAATCAGTGGAATATCATGGAACATGAAAAGTAGGGTAGAAGAGCAGGATCTAACTTGTATGTTAACAAATGTAATGCAATGCATAATGTTGAAATGTCAATGAAATAACAGTATTGAAATACAGAGAGGAGTGGAAGAAAACTGTAATAGTTCGGTAAAATGTACAATGAGAAATGTTGTTTTATGCGATGTAATCACAATAAAATTATTAAAAAAAAATAAAGAAACTAGAAATCTTGCATTTGGTTTGGCTAGGTTTTGCTGGTTGTTGTTGCTTCTACATCCACTCATTCCTGTCCTTTGGGAAGGTTGTTTGTAGGGATTTCTTGGATATGCACTAGGGCTCTTCCAAAGTTGTTGCTGTTGTTGTTTTTAAGCAGGGCATGGTTTGCAGAGCAGGGTCCTATGGTTTGGGGCAAATTTTGTCCTCTAATTTTTTAAAAAATTCATGAAGTATTATACAGTTAGCCCTCTGCATTTGCAGGTTTAACTTTCATGGATCTGATTATTTGTGAGTTTCTTCAACCCTGGTCCCCAACCCCTACTCTTAGGAACTTCTTTTCCCGGAGAAGCTTTCCTCTTGGCAGCCCTTTAAAAACCTGCCTCTGGTCCTCGTCCTCCTCCACCAGCCATTGCCTGGCTAGCCAAGGATAGCTTGCAGCCTGATTTCTCAGCACACCAAACCCTATCCCAGTGCCCCCCCACACCCAAGGAAGGAGATGAGGGAAAGAGAGAAAGTATGGGGCCAGCATGCCAACGCCCCCTACCCTCTCCTTTCCCTCCCCTGGTTTGAACTCTGGGTGCCTGTCCTCCCCACCCTGCTTCAGCCCCTTCCCACAGACACCTTTGATATTCGCAATTTTCCAACTTTTGCAATGATCCTGCGCCCCTAACCCTAGCAAATGTGGAAGGCCAACCGTGTGCAAAACTGCCATGGCACTGATATTCTCATGTGCTATCACTTTAAAAAAATGAAAAGAAGTAAAAGAAGGAGAACCAGAGACTTGTTTTGTTCTGGTATTTCTTGGAATTGAAAAGAAGCCCACTTGAGGGAATACTTGGAATACAGGCTCTTGAGGGGAATTGTCAGAAAATAGTCTTGGACAATAGAAACTTCAAAAATTTACATTTTTAAAATGCTGAGAACTATGACAACAAATACAAATCCTGACACATTTGTCCCATCTGGAGAAACCAAAAGGCTGGTACTCTAGTAGTCCTCTAGGTCAACCAAAGGTAAGTGTTTCTTGTTACAGTTATTCTGATTGCTAGCCAGTGTTGTGTGGTGGTGACGATGAGTACAGTCAGCCCTCCACATGTGCGGGTTTCACTTTTGCGGATTTGGTTATTCACAGATTATTTGCTGTTACTTCTGCTGCCTCCCTATGCCGTTTTTAACAGGGACTGAAAGCCTCGTGAGACTGAGAAATTGTGAACAAGGCTTGTAATTCCCTATTAAAAATGGTGTGGGGAAGCAGTGGAGGTGGCAGAAAGCCCCAATAGCTACCCACTTCTGCCTTGTGAAGGAACCTTGATGCCTCAGAGGAATCCACGGTGGGTTGAATATGGTGATCATACTTTTTTGTGTGTTAAATAAGGTTTGGGAGAGCCTAGAGTTATTCATGGTTTTTCCACTTTCACAGGGGTGCCCCTAACCCTGGTGAATGTAGAGGGATGACTATACTGGACTACAACAAAAGATGGAATTCATATCCCCGTTCTACCACAAAGCCTATCAGATGGCCTTCATCCAGTCACTCACTCTTTTTACTCAAACTTTTTACTCAGGGGTGTTTTGAGGAATAAATTGGGTGGGGGAATGCCTTGCATGCTGCCCTGTGCTCTCAAGGGAAAGATGGAGTATAAACGTAATACTCTGGGGAGCCATGATTTGATTGCTGCAGGTAGTCTTTTCTCTGATGCAAGTCATAACTACTCTTGACTGTCACTATGTCTGAAATTGCAATGGTCCATTTGTCACTGTGTATCCAGCCTTCTCATAATGAGCCTTTCTGTACTTACTGTTATGGCACCGCGCATCCCCCATGATTGGCATGGTTTAATTGGCAAAATATTATTTAACTGGCACTACATTAATTGGCATTGATATAAATGATACTTGCTGTGATGGAAAGGTCACACTGTTTAGATATTTAGATCCTACCCTCAGGTCAGTGTACAAATAAAATCAGTTTACACTATTAAAAACAATTTTGAAGATTTAAAGCAATAAGAGACAGTTTAAACCAGGGTCACTCAAGTAGTCCATTGATCTCTCACCATCTGTGACCCATCAATCACCAAACCACAGCAAGCTTCCAGGGAAGAAAGAAGCAGTTGCAGCCAATAGCACAAATTTGGTATTATTCCTTGGCACATTGGGGGAAAAACCTGCCAGTCTGCCACATCAAACTGTCTGATACACTGGTTTAAACAATCTTAAACATATTAAACAATTTAAATGTAAATTAGATAATTTAACTTATTTAAAATAAGTTTTAAGAGTTTAAAACAATCAACATGTACAGATTTGGGAAGGGAGTTAATACTCTCAAGGGAACTAATAAAAAAATGTTTTAAATTTGGTGCAAGAATGAAGCTAGTGTCAATGCCAATTGGGTGCCAAAGAGGAGGGCATTGTACAACCTTACAAAGAGGAAGTCCTTTTCCATGTCTTCTCACAATGTTGAGAAGTGAGATATGGAGTGAGCTGCTTGAGTAGACCTAGAAATTGCCAGAGCTTATGTTCTGCTTACATGGCCTCAGAAGTCTAGGATCACATCCACCTCCTCACCATAATGAGTCGTCAAAATAAGGCTTGATAGAGAATGCATGTAGTAACCTTGGGTGGCCTTGGGCAAGCAAAAATATTCTGAGGTTGACCACTCTTGTATGTTCATTTCAGGTTTACTGCTATTTCTGTTAGTGGTTTTCTATTTTTGAAACTTAAGTCTCCACTCTAATGTGTTAGCATGGGAAAGTAAGCATGGAGGGGAAGTGAGAAGTTGCATTATCATCCTCTTGAATTAAAGTAGCAACATATTTTGCACTAAGCTGAAAAAATTATTTCAACACTGCATAATGCATTTATTAAAAATGTAGTCATATTTCTACTATGCAGATATATGCACATTTAGAGTACACAAATTTACTCAGAGTTAAGTACACACAGTTCAGCAATGCTTACTATGAAGTAAGCGGGTACAAAATTGCAAGACTATTGATATCTGAGCTCTCTAAAGGTTAAATGTCTCTTGTTTCGTTGTTGGCATTTAGCAATTGTTAACACAGGTTGATCAACAATTCTTTTCATGGCTGTGCCCACTGCTTTCCGTTAGAGCTCAATGAATTTACGTATTCCACCTCTGAAATTTTTGCCTTAATAAATTAGTTTTTATTCAACCACTTCTGTCAGTTGGCTTGATCTCATTCTTAGCTTGGTGGTGGCACTGCCAGATTTCTCCCATCTAAGTAGTCCATTTGCAACTTGATATTAAGTATGTTAACACAAAAATTAATCTGTCATCATAGGATATACTCCCAGGTAATTGTGCCAAGGTTGTAGCCCCATGATAAGAGAAAATGAAGTCCCTTTCTGCACCCTATCTTATCCTGGTGGTGTCTTGTGGGGATCCCGGCAGTGGGACTGCTGCTCCACACCAGCTGCCTCCACAATCCAGGAAGCACGATGGCCCCACCTCTTCCTGCTGCAGCGCACCCATGTACTTTCTCAGGCTGCACTGGGGCAGGAAGCATAGCCATTGCACTTCCAGATCCTCCACACACCAGGTAAGTATGGGAAAAACCCATCAATGACTTACTCCATGATTTCGCCACCTGGGGACAGGAGAAGGATGGGACCACGATGACATTGCAGGACCATTGCAGGACAACAATCTCCTGTGAAAAGGGCCTAAGGCATAAAACTCCACCTACCTTCAGGTTCAAGAATCATGTGGCCATCCAGATATTGTTGTACTGTAACTTCCAGAAGCCCAGCCAACAGTGAGAAATGCTGAAAGTTGTAGTACCGGAGCATTTGGAGACTGCCTCATCCCTGTCACTGCTCTACCTCTTTTTCATCTTCACATTTTTCCTTTTCTGGTTCTTAAATGTTTAGCAACAGGTAAAGAGAGGCTTGGCCAGATCAGGTCCCTTTTACACATTAAGTTAAACAATGTGCTTTCAAGTTGCCTGTTGACTTACAGAGATATCACAAATTTCATAGGATTTTCTTAGGTAAAGAGTACTCAGAGGTGGTTTTGTCAGTTCCTTCCTCTGCAATATAGCCTAGAGAACCTGATATGTATTGGTGATCTCACATCCAAGCAGTAACCAGGGCTGGCCCTGCATATCTTCCAAGATCAGATGGGGTCTAGTCCCTTTTAGGTTATTTAAACAATAAAATCGTATTTCTTTGTAAGGAAACAATTAAAGGAATAGGTAGAAGATTTGGATCTAAGTTGCTGCCTCTTAGAGTTGGCGGGATGAAGAGCAGGATAGCCAAGAGTGGGCAGAGGCAAAGCAGTAGCCCATTGCAGAGAAAAGGAAAACTGAGGCAAATCAGCTCTAAGATCTTGCCATGCTTGCAGAGGGAAATATTGAGATTTGCACATCTAAACATTTTCGAATCCATAGCAGCAACCCCTGGCACAGAAAAGAGAAACTTGGAAAAGAATCATGGAAAATTGGGTATTTTTTAAAGTTCTTGCTAGACTGCTAGTTTTTGGTTAGTCCTAAGAACACTATCACCCAACTTTGGTTTTGTTTTATCTCATGGACCAGCACAGCTATTTGGGATGTGGTGGAGCAAATCAGAGACAATGAGAAAGGTAAAATTAAGAATAACCATTTGGTAGAGATCAAGCTGCTATTAACAGCATAGGAGCAAGACCTTGGAAAAAGTGAGCAACTGTAAGATACCCACACCCTGTGCCTTATTAATCCATAATAATATCTCTTTTGGCTTCTTTCTGTCCATCATCAGTCCTTCTGAACTGATTCACAGCTGGTAATCACAGAGCTTTTGATGTCATGACCTAGTTGTTGCTGATGAGAATAACCAAAGTGGTCTTTTCATTTAATAGACATCATTTAGTTCAGCAACATCAGAAAACCCATTTTGGACATGATGGACTTTGGGTTTTTAAGCCTGATTAATATTTATGGACAATCTGAAAATTTTGCCATTTAAGTCTCCTTTTGCATTCTGTTGTACCCTTTGCCCTCTCTCTCCCTAGCATGAAGCAAATATAATCCTCACAAGTTAATTATCTGATGTGCAGCAACCAAATGAGTTGTCATGCCTTCCTGTACCATAATGTACTTCTTCAAGATTAACACATCTGATTGGAATTGACATGATTGTAGGTTCTGGTTTTGCCTGATTGTGTGGTACACTGAGGTCCTCAGAGCTTACTTAAATTGAATTTGCAATATGATTGAAAAAGCCCACTTAGCTGATTAAAAAAAACCCTCTTCTTCCTTTCTTTCACATAAAATTAAGAGTTGTTGCTTTCTTTAGTAGCATACATATGCACACATGCACGGCATATACAAAAAACCCCCACCTTCCTTAGCCACTGTAAAAATATCTATGATACACAGATCCAAACCCTGGTCTAAGCTATTTTGCTGGGCAAGGCAGAAGACAGAATGGGACCTTCTCAATTCCATATACAAACGTTCTCTAGCCTGGCAGCTAAATCATACTTTACACTGCAAAGGGGACAAAATCTACCACCAATCAAAATCTACCACCAGTTCGGGGGTGAGGGGAGCCTATGTGTACACTTACTCCATACTCCCATACTCCCCCATACTCTCCAACATTTCACAAATGAAAACCACGACACATGTGGTCAAGCAACATGAGTGTGGTCAAAGAGGTGGGGCCAGGCAATAAGAGGGCAAAAGTTATTAATGAGGCAGAACACACAAGACTACTATCTTAAGCAGAGAAACCTTGGTATTTAGGTACTGAGTTTAAGGAAACCTGAAAAAAGAAATAAACCAAGTCAACAAATACAAAATACAACAAATGCAAAACTTTGCATGTATGTGCATGCACGGATGTGCCCAGCATGTTTAGCAATAAATGTAGTTTTATTATTCTAAATTCAAACGCTTTTATCAATTCTGCTCAAAATTACAGCTTTCTATCAAATCCACTGTATAAATTCCATGTTCATACCCATCTCCTCTGCCCAATGCACATTATAGACTTCCCCATCACATGACACTTATTTGGTCACCTTCAGCCAATCGTATCTTCTCAGACTAACATACTTCACAGGATTGCTGTTAGAATAAAAATTGGGAAGGATGGGTGGAAACAAGTAATATTCAAGACTTTCAGTTCAAGGAGATAAATGGAATGTAATTGTACCCTGGAGACCAGAGTTCAGTTCCCCGTTGGCCATGAAAACCCACTGGGTGACCTTGGGCATGTCACACACTCTCAGAAATCCCTGTGATACAGTTGCTATAAGTCAGAACTGACTTGAAGGCACACAATTAGCAAAGAAAGATATATTTTTAAGATTAATTTTTATTAGTTTATATGCAATCCAAATATAAAATATCTACACAAAGAAACACAAAACAAAAAGATCACATTATGAAACACTGTATTCAAAAGAAATGCTCTCAAAAGTAGAATCAGTTTTCCAGTAAATAATCCTAAATGTTCATTTTCCAAAAAGTAAGGTATCAGGAATTCCATAACAAATCTTTCTAATACTTATGCATGAGCCTGGGTGGTCCTGGGCTATCAGATGTATTATTTGCAAAGCAATGAATGGCAGCCATATATGACCAAAGCTGTCTGTCCTAGTTTCTGGAAAACTGTGTTCAAGGAGTCATTGCCAATAGCTATGCTTGAGTGGAGAACCACAGGTTTCTGTCCAGGGATAGATACTCTTCAATATTTTCATCAGTTGCTTAGATGATTTCCTAGAGGGAATCCTTATCGAATTTGCAGATGACAAAAATGGGAGGGATAGATGATAGGAACAGTATTTAAAAGGACCTTGATAAACTAGAAAACTGGGCTAGAGCAAACAGAACAGGATTCAACAAAGGCAAATGCAAAATTCTACATTTAGGCCACAAAAACCAAATACACATTTATAGGATGAGGGATACTTGGCTTAGCAACAGTACATCTGAAAAGCAGCTTGCAATGCTGCAGCAAAGAAGGCAAATAATATATTAGCCTGCTTTAATAGAATCATAGCTTTCAAGACAAGGGAAGTTACACTCCCATTATATTCTGCACCTAGTTAGGCCTCATCTGGACTACTACATTCAATTCTGGGCATCTCATTTTAAGAAGGATATAAACAAATTGGATCAGGTTCAGAGAATGGCAACAAGCATGATAAGAGGTACAGAGAACAAAACATGAGGGAGGTGCGCATGGTTACCCTGATGAAGGGAAAAGTGAGGGGTGGCACAATTATATTCTTTAAATATCTATAGGGATTTCAAAGACAGAAGAGTGCAGGTTTATTCTCTGCTGCCCCAGAGGGTAGGACCAGGTCTTATGGTTTTAAGTTAGAGAAGGGTAAATTTCAATTGAACATCAGAAGAAACTTCTTGGTAAGAGCAGTTCAACAGTGGAGCCAATTACCTAGAGAAGTCTCTAGATGGGGTCTCTGGACGTGTTCAGAAAGAGGCTGGACAGCTACCTAGCAGTGGTGCATTTAAGTCTTTTACTCCAAGTCTCAAGTCTCAAGTCTCTACCTTCAAGTCTCAAGTCCTTGAAGATACTTTCATGTCAAGTCTCAAGTCTGGGAACCAACTTTATACTCTAACCAAAATTCCAGAATTATTAGACAGAGTTGAATAAAGTCAGTTTTAATAATTTAAGCAGAGTTGGCCCTCCATATTTGCGATTTTGCCATCTGCAGCTTTGGAAGTAGGGAATAGAATCCTTTTGCTTCCCCTTCCCAAAGCTGGAGACTTTTGTGCCAATGGCATAGAAGAGTCTGCAGCTTCAGAAGTAAGGAACAGGATCCTTCTCACTTTCCGTTTCTGAAGCTGGAGGATTTTTCAGAAGTGGGAAATAGGATCCTTCTTCCTTCCCATTAGTGAAGCTTCAGAAGCTTGAGAAGGAAAGATCCTTCCCTGCACTCTTGGGGTAAGTCTTACCTTCTGCTATTGGGAAAAGTTTTAAAATGCTCCTCCAATATGCTGTGGGAACAGGCGGCTCAGCAGGCCTCAAGCCTGTTGCCTAATCTATTTGCTTTTTCCCCTGAGAAATTCACCCATACTTTGGGTTTGAGACAGATCGCCGTGTGACCAGTAGGCAAAAAGAGATGGAAGCATTGCTCAAAGTTGTAAGAAATGAATGTGTTATGTTACTGAATCAAGGGCAGCAAGTCAGTCACTAAAAATAATACAAGTCTTGAGTTGAGTCGAGTCCGAGTTGAGTCACTGAAGAAACTTAAGTCCGAGTCAATTGACTTGAGTCTATATCACTGCTACTTACTAAGGATGCTCAAGCTAGATTTCTTCCATAGAGCAGGGAGCTGGACTCAGTGGCCTATGCTGCTCTTTTCAGCTCTATGATTCTGTACAGCAGCTGAAAGAAACAAGGAAGAAATGGGATTGGGAAGCTATTTTTTTAAAAAAAGACATTACAGTCAGACCTCCACATTTGTGGGTTTGACATTCACAGATTTGATTATTTCTAAGTTTCTCCAACCCCTGCTCCCCCACCTCAGGTACTAGTTTTGGGAGGGAACTTTCCCTCTTGGTGGCTCCAATCAGGTTGTGAAGCTCTTTAAAAACCTCCTTCTAGTCCTCTTCCTCCTTCACCAGCCACTGCCTGGCCAGTCAAGGACAGCCCAAAGCCTGATTTCTCAGCACCACAAGGCCTCTCACAAAGCTCTCCATATACCCATGGAAGGAGATGGGCAAGAGAGAGGAAGTACAGGACCACCATGCCAACCATCTCCTTTCCCTGACCTGGTTTAGACCCTGGATGCCCACTTTCCCCACTTGTGCCTCAGCCCCCTTCCAACAGACACACAAATTTTGGTATTTGCGAATTTTTTACTTTTGCAAGGGTTCTGTGCCCCTAACTCAAGCGAATGTAGAGGGCCAAGTGTATAAAAGTAGAGGAAGAAATGAGATCATAGAGGATTAACCTATCAAACCAGATTAACAGTTGGAACCCTCCAACTGTTGTTGCTCATTCGGATATTCCTCAAGAAAGGGGAAAAGGGAGAGGGTTCAGAAGGCACAGTTGGACAGAGCTGCCAGTTCAGGATCTTCCCAGACCCTGAAGTTTCCAGGCCATAACCTGAAATCTTGGACAACCCCTCATGATATCATTAAGCATTATGCATTAAATACTAACCAGGTTGCTTGCAGCTTGTCATTCAAACACTCAATGGAGAATGTATTTTCCTGTTTGGAAATTAAGACAGAAATCTTAGCTAAAGAAACCATTCCCAGATGAAGGTGAAATGAAGAGATCATTCCTTCTTACTGACTTGGGAAACAGAATAAGAAATATTTAAGACTTCTTTCCAGCCACAAAGTAGATGCAGAGTAGAGTAGATGGTGAGGCCACAATTGACTGGGAAGGATAGAGAAAGCTAAGTAAATACATAGACTCCTTGAAGCACCTTTGCAAGTTGCAAAAAAAAAATCAGTTAAGCCTCGCAAACTTTAGCAAGCTTCTGCTTACTAGCTTGCTAGTAAGTCGGAAATCGGAACATGGCAGAGCTGAGCCCCCCAAAAACTGGAGAATTTGTACTCTTGTCTCCTGCCTAGAGATGACCCACAAAAACTGAGCCAGGCCTAAAAATTTGAGAACCCTATTCAGTGGCCTGATTCGTAATAAGCGTTTTAATTTGTCAAAATGATTCTCTAGCAAAGCTGCCTATCAAAGTAACCTTCGCTCCAAGATTTTCTGCATATTACAGCAGCCCTTCTCCACAGTGACCTTTAGAAATCTCATCAGAGTTGAGTGGCTTCATTGTATTCAATCTGTTGAGGCGTCTTCTCTGCCAAAATGATGATAAGATGAAATCTAAAGAAAAAAAAAACACACAGCAGTGCTTCAAGCTTTTGGGAAATTCTGACAATTACAAAATACTAGCAGCAAGCTACTTTTAGAGTACACTATTCATATGTATTTCTGGCTCAACAGGAAAAACACTTGCACAGAAAGAGGAGAGGCTAGCTTGGATTTAATATCACAAAATATCCCACTTTCTTCATTTTCTGTAGATTTAAAGGAACAGGGTTATGTTAAACTATTGTAATCATCAGTCTATAAACTGAAAAATCTTCATTAGCCAAAAGATTAATATGAATCACTTGCTACGGCAGAACCCACCAAGTGTACGTGGCACAGCTGGTTTTGGTTTTGTGTTCATATTAAACAATAGCTTCTTGCATCTTGAGTTTCTTGGAAGCAAGTCTCCACAACACAGTGGCGCAAAATGGCTACCCTCAGGCTTGCCTCGTGTAGTGCTGGCTTCCAGGAACAGACGGCATCTCATGTTTGTTCTGCTTTGGTGTTTAGCTCCTCCTTCCTTCATGACTATGTGTCAGAATATGAGAAGGAACCAGCTATTCTATGGCTTTGTTTTAACTGGCCTCGTTTGAGCTGGTTATATATTTAACGTCAATGTGAAGTGAGAGCCAATAAATAATCCATGCATTTCAAAGTTCTTATTGAGTTTTGCTCCCCTGGGCATAGCTGATATGCACATCTTTGCAGGTTTACAGGCGTGTTTAACATAGACAACTGTTCAATTCATTTGCTGTGGAATGTCCTAGTCCCATTTCCAATTATCCACATAAATCTAGGATTTATGTGGTGAATGTTGTCCCTTCCCCCTTATTATACCTCATTGGAACGTATATTTTGTCTTGGGATGGTGCTGGCATACACAGCCTTGGCTGACATATGGTTAAGCAATGTCTAGACAACATATGAGACAATATCCCTGTCCAGAGAGCAGGGGTGGTAAAAATCCATGAGATCATTCTGTCCTGTAGCCTAAATCCAATTTTTAGTCCCAACTAAATTAAACCTCCTGAATCAAAAGAATTTATATAAGTATTAACTCACCAAGTTCCCATTAAGTCACTGGGTCAATGTACCATTAGGCTAATGTATTATTACCTCCTGTAATGATGTGGAAGGGAAATGTTTTATAAGGAATGAAACACCCACCTTCTTCACTGGGAGAACATCGTTGTTGTATTCGTTCAAGTCATCTCTGACTTATGGCAACCTTAAGCTGGCTCTATCATGGGGTTTTCTTGGCAAGATTTGTACAAACAGGATTTGTCTTTGCCTTTCTCTTAGGCTGAGAGAGTGTGACTTGCCCAAGGTAACTCAATGAGTTTCCATGGCTGAGTGGGGATTTGACCTCTGATCTCCAAAGCTGTAGTCCAGCACTCAAATGACTACATCACACTGGAGAACATATATATAAAATATGCATGTTACTTAAGCTAGCACATTGTTTTCTTTTCTCATTTCCCACCCTTGAAAATGCCCTCTCTGGATTGAAATATAAGTAATTTCATGAGGATAAATCTGTGTCTTGTTTTAAATTAAAGGCAACATGGTCAGCTACCCAATGAACCGGGGCCTTCACTTGCTTTTTCAATTTGAGATCAGCCACACTCATTGCATAGAGATGGTAAAGTCATGCTCTCTTTCCAAGATCAGTTCAATATGCATAAGTTGAGAATAATGATAAACTTTTTCACAGAGATATGCCGAGGATGAATAAAACCATATCTTCCAATATTTCACAATTAAAACCAGGACACATGTGGCCAAGCAAAATCTGAGTATAGTCGTGATGGCAAAAGTTATTAATTTATGAAGAACACAGCAAGCTAGGAGAAATGGCAACAATGCGCTTTTGCCTGAACCTACTGGGAGGGGCAAAATCCCACCCCTTCCTATCTTCTCCCCCCCACACACACACATTTAACTGAGTGCAACTGTTCAATAGTGGAATATGCTGCCTCAGAATGTGGTGCAGTCTTCTTTGGAGGTTTTTAAACAGAGGGTAGAGGGCCATCTGCTGAGAGTGCTTTGCTAGAATATTTCTGCATGGCAGGGGGTTGGACTGAATGGCCCTTGTGGTCTCTTCCAGCTCTATGATTCTGTGAAGCAGACAGCTTTATTACACCACCCTGTTGTCTCACAGCAATCATGTTATTTAAGGTACAGATACAATCTTTATCAAACCAATTCTGCAATAACACTATTCTGCCAGTTTTGTGATGCATGTTCCCACAATCAGTCTTCCACACTACCCCACTGACCTCTCTTCACCTTCACTATCTAGCTCATGCACTATACAGTCATCCCTCCCCATTTGCTAGGGTTAGGGGCACAGGACCCCCGTGAAAGTTAAAAAACCGTGACTAACTCTAGGCCCTCTCAAACCATATTTAACACACACAAAAAATGATCCCCATATTCACCCCACTGTGGATTCCTTTGAGGCACAAGGCACAAGGCAGAAGTGGGTGGCTCATGGGACTTACTGCCACCTCCACTGCTGCCCCACACCATTTTTAATAGGGACTTCCAAGCCTCATTCACAGTTTCTCAGACTCAAGAGTCTTGCAGTCCCTATTAAAAATGGCACAGAGAGGCAGCAGAGGAGACAGCAAATAATCTGTGGATAATCAAATTCACAAAAGTGGAACCTGCAAATGTGGAGGGCTGACCGTATTTTTTCATTTTTGCTTTGCAAGACTTCCTCCTGTCATTTTGGCATTGTGTTTCCTGCCACACCACCATTTTGGCACTCTGTTCTTCCAGCATCATGGTTGGCTTTCCATTTGACCATAATGACATAATTGCAGCATGCTGATGACCACTGGGCCAGTTCAAGTGCCCAGTTATACAAGAAAGAAAGAAAGAAAGAAAGAAAGAAAGAAATGTAGCAGGAAAGAGAGTAAAAGCAATGTTGTTCACCTTCACCATGATTTCCTTTTTGTTCCGGACACCAGGAACGCTATGAGTTCACCCTGCTTGGGGTTAGGGAGGGGGAAAAGAGAGAACAATGTTCACTGACATCACATGACTGCCACAGTATCAGAATGGCAGCAGAACGAAAGGAGCACGATAGTAGAAGAGCAGCACTATTGGAGCCATTAAGAGGTATTTCCCATGAATAAAAAGAGACGGCCCAATGACGCTGGAATGCAGTCCAACAATGGGTGGATGACAGTGTCATGTGATAAGGAGAGATCAAAACCAGAACTCAGTCAGTGCAATCATGCAACATCATCAGCATGTGACAAAGCTTCATTCATCCAATGGATGATGCAGGTGGCAATCCACTTGCATTAAGCAACTTCCTGCAAAGTAGTGATGATTTTTTACTATCTCTCTCCCTGCTCTCACAGAGATGCACCTGTCTGGTACAACAAGCTAAGAAATAGAAAACACAAGACTTATAGGAGTAACTATACCCACCTCTTTGTCAGCACCTCAGAGAAGAATGAGAACAGTGGAAGGAACTCATAGGCAGCATCTGATCTACAGATTGTTTCCCAGTGGGCTACAGGGGAATTCTGTTTAATTAAAGGATGAATCTGCATGAACAATCGGAAAACCCCCAAGTTACATTAGACAACTACAGTCCAGGCTGACAGATGGCACAATGAGAGACAGGCCTATTGCATTCATCTGTAATAGCTGAGGATCAAGTACGAAAAATGAAATACAAGAAAATACAGTCCTCAAACAAGCCAAATACTAGGTACATTTAAAAAAAAACAAAGAGCAAAATACCACTATCCAAGAAAAAGAAAAAGAACAAGAACAAAATAATGACTTGGACTCCAACACTATAACACTCGGTGATAGCAGACGCTGCTGTTTTATGGAGTATGCCTAATTTAAGAGATGGTACCCAGGTGGTACTTTGCCATATGCTTGCATTCAGCCCTGTTTGCCTCTGCTTCTAATAAAATAGATCATCAACTGCTTTTGAAAAAAAACCTGTTCTTACTGTTTCCAATCATGTGCATGTATTCTCTCTCTCTCTCTCTCTCTCTCTCTCTCTCTCTCTCTCTCTCTCTCTCTCTCTCTCTATATATATATATATATAAGAATATACATATTCTTGGTGTTTTCATACCCCTGGGACTCAAGGTGGCTTACAAAGTTAAAACAGGTACAGTCGACTCTCCATATATGTGGAGATTCTGTTCCAGAAACCACTGCAACTACCAGAAATGCACGCATCCCATTATATTCAGTGTTGGTGGCATGCACACAGAAGCTTCAGCGTGTCTACACATATGCCACCACCGTTTTAGGTACTTGACATGATGCAATGCAACATTCTGTGGCTGTTCAAAATGCTGAGTCTGGAGGTTGCAGGTAAGGAGGGTCCCTGTATAAATGAAATTTCACATCATTAAAACATACAAAGGTCAAAATATACTTAAACTATAAATGGAATTAAAAGCAATTTAAAAACATAGTCATTCAAAAACAACAACGTATACCTCATAGAGTTATAGAGTTGGAAGAGAATCATAGATTTGGAAGAGAACACAAAGGCCATCCAGTCCAAACTCCTGACATGCAAGAATACACAGTCAAAGCATTCCCGATAGATAGCCATCCAGCGTCTGTTTAAAAAACCTTCAATGAAGGAGTCTCCACTGCATTCTGAGACAGAATATTCCACTGTCAAACTGTTCTGACTCTCAGGAATTTTTTCCTAATGTTTAGTGGGAATCTCTTTTCCTATAGTTTGAAGCCATTGCTCCATGTTCTAGAGTAGCAGAAAATTAGACTCCATGTTCTAGAGTAGCAGAAAATTAGACTCCTCACTAAACAGCAAACCACAGGATTCAATAGGAGCTGCCATGGCAGTTACAGTGGAAACATAGGACTACAACTGTGTGGAGTGAAAAGGTCCCTATTTGTAAAAACCTAGGGGGCATGGGGAGCAATTTAATTACTAGGAGAGCATGGAGTTATTTTAGGCCTGAGAGGTGCTTCTGGTTTTGGGGAAAAAAACATACTGGGGCCTAAATTACACTGAAGAGTGTAGTGAACTTGCCACACAGAAACCCTAGAGCAGTAGACAATAACTTTTTGTGGGCATGGATCCCTTTGAAAATCTGATGTTGGATATTGAACTTTTTCCCCAGTAGGGTTGCCAGAGTAAAAACTGACGACAGCTCCTGGATCTTCAACGGTTGAGCAAATTCAAGCAGACATTGCTTGTTACCTGGTTGCATGACAAGCAACACCTGCTGAAATTCCCTTGTCTACATTAGTTACCATTAAAGATATAGGAGTTCTGTCCCATTTTTAATCTGGCAATCCTATTCCTCAGAAAAAAATTTTAAACACAGATTTCAAAGTAAAAGTCTCTCTGTTTTGTCTCTAGTTCATAGGTCCCCTCAAGCCCATGTAAAGACCCACATACATACAAGTTAAGAGCCTCCGTCCTAACGGTGATAAGAGGACTTATTCGGTTAAATAATATTAATTGGAGAGATGTGGGAGAAAGTGCAGACTTATGAAGTCTGGAACATGGGAAGTCTCCCATCCCTGCTTTAGAGCAAGGGTGGCAAATCCATGGCCCATCAGATCTCATTGGGCTACAGTTCCCATCATCCCTGGCCATTGGTTATTCCCCCCTAGCTGCCATGATGATTTTCCCAGGAGTGAGAGGGTGCAGCACCCCAGTGCTCCTTCTTCTTCTGGCTGGTGGTAGAGACCAGAGAGTGCCTCCCGCAGTTCTGTAGGCCCAGAGAAAATGGCAGTTGGAGCCACTCTTTCTAGCAGAGTATGAGGAAGGAAATTCCTAGCAGCTTCTCCTTCACTGGCCAGTAGAAGCGGTCATGTTGCTCTGCCTTCTGCTGAGATGTTCTTCTTGCCAGCAAGGTTTTGCAACCTCCTAATAAGCATTGTTCTCTTGGGCCGATGGAAAGGATAATTAATTAGTTAAATATTGATCTCCTGTCTTGCATTGTGCCCCATCCTCAAAACAACTCTGAAGCTGACACCACAAAATTTCAACTATTAAGGGGCAAGTTTTCATGTTGCTACTGTTTGCTGACATTACCAAGATGACAGCTTTGAACCATCTCAGACACGAAACATGTGGGAGTATGACAGACTAAGAAGCTGCTGCTTCTTTATTTTCTTTCAACAAATCCAACTCTTTCAGCCACATCAAGGTTATATGACAAGCAGTCTTTCACATTTGAAAGAAATTTGATTTGCAGCAGGGATTCATTTATATACTGATGTGAATTAAATTGACAACAGGAAGGAAAGGAGAAGCAAATTGATGTTTAGGATTTTCTAGTCCACAAGACACTATTCGAATATGCTTTACTTTAAAAAGAAACAGATGGTCAGAACAAGATAAAAGGACAAGACTGAATCATAAGGTCAGGATTCAAGATGCTTCTAATGCTGCTAGGAACCCAGATATATGATCAAAGAACCTTGGAGCTAAAATTTTCTCTCTGCTTTTTTGTACCTTGCCCTCATATACAAAGCACAAGATGACACAGACTTATCTGTCAACTGAGGGACTTTATTTTCACCTCCCACAATCCATGCTTCCTTCCCAGCTAAACTCTGCATAACTCCTTCTTTCTGTTCTCACTAAGGTTGCCAGATGTCCCGTATTACAAAGAGTACTTCCTGTTTGAAAGTTGGGAAGCTTTTCCTTTTGTACAGACTGAACAAGATGCAAAAAAATCCTGCACTTCTCAGTGTGGGCCCTTCCTAAAGACAGAAGTGTGTGCATTCTATAATTTATGAACATGGACAATGGGTTCATTTTACAGAGAAATACATGGTTAAGTTAACTGAAATCGATATTTTCATTTGCTATTTCAGCAGAACAGAAGCTTGTTAATAGCTACTTCTTGATTGTCAACCCTACAAGTAATAAACTTTGACTGTCCCTTGTTGCTATTTTGAAAACCTGGCAACACTAGTTCTCATTCAGAACTTCCACAACCTACTTCCCCCATTCACACCTCCCTGTTAGTTCCAGTTTAGTGTTGCCTTTGTGGCACAGTATGCTGTCCTTTTGTTCAGATTGTGGTTTGTCTCTCTGACCCTATAGCTCAGCTTTAACAGCAATGGCACAAACACAGGCAAAACATCACGGGATATGTTAAGAGTAGATTGAAGTGGCCCATGGTCCAGGCTAGAGTGGAGGAGGTTTCACATCAATCTGAAGTGAGGAAACCACTTGCTTAGACCATGTGCTACTGGTAAGGGTGCAAAGCCACCCAATGTTGCCCCACTTGCAGGGCTAGCTCAAGACATTTTGCTGCCTAAGGCAGATCAGCAAATCATAGAATCATAGAATTGGAATAGACCACAGAGGCCATCCAGTCCAACCCCTCCCATGCAGGAATACACATCAAAGCATTCCCAACAGATGGCCATCCAGACTCTGCTTAAAAACCTCCAAAGAAGGAGACTCTACCACACTCCAAAGCAGCATATTCCACTGCCAGACAGCTCTGACCATCAGGAAATTCTTCTAGAGGTTCAGGTGGAATCTCCTTTCCTGCAGCTTGAATCCATTGCTCTTTGTCTTAGTCTCTGGAACAGCAGAAAACAAGCCTGCTCCCTCCTCAACATGACATCCCTTCAAATATTTAAACATGGCTATTATGTCCCCTCTTAACCTTCTCTTCTGCAGATTAAACATACCCAGCTCCCTAAGCCATTCCTCATAGGGCATGGCTTCCAGATTCTTCACCATTTTGGTCGCCCTCCTCTGGACACATTCCAGCTTGTTGATATCCTTCTTGAATTGAGGTGCCAAGAACTGGACACAGGATTCCAAATGAGGCCTAACCAATGCAGAATAGAGTAGTACCATTACCTCCCTCAATCTAGACACCATACTCCTATTGATGCAACCAAGAATTGCGTTGGCTTTCTTGGCTGCCTCATCACCTGCTGACTCATGTTCAGCTCGTGATCTATCAAGACTCCTAGATCCCTTTCACATATACTGCTATCCAGTCACACGTCCCCCATCCTATATTTGCGGATTCCATTTTTTCTGCCTAAGTGTAGGACCTTACATTTGTCTCTGTTGAAATTCATTTTTTTAGCTTTGGTCCAGTTCTCCAATCTATCAAGGTAATTTTGAAATTTGATCCTGTCCTCTGATGTATTAGCAACCCCTCCCAATTTGGTATAATCTGTAAATTTGATCAGCATGCCCTCTACTCCTTCATTCAGGTCATTGATGAAGATGTTGAATAGCACTAGGCCTAGGACAGAACCCTGTGGCACCCCATTAGTCACTTCTCTCCAGGATGAAAAGCAGCCATTGGTGAGCACCCTTTGGGCTTGGTCAGTCAACCAATTACAAATCCACCTAAGAGTAGCCCTGTCCAGCCCGCATTTGACTAGCTTCTTTGCAAGAATGTCACGGCCTTATTGAAGTCAAGATATGCCACGTCTACAGCATTCCCTTCATCTATCAAGCTTGTAACACTATCATAAAAAGAGATAAGATTAGTCTGGCATGACTTATTTTTGAGAAATCCATGCTGGCTTTTAGTGATTACAGCATTGCTTTCTAAGTAATTACAAACTGACTGTTTAATGATCTGCTCTAGGATCCTTCCAGGTATTGATGTCAGGCTGACTGGGCAATAATTATTTGGGTCCTCTTTTTTCCCCCTTCTTGATGATGGGGATGACATTTGCTCTCCTCCAGTCTGCGGGGACTTCTCCTGTTCTCCTAGAGTTCTCAAAGATTATTGCGAGTGGTTCAGAAATGATTTCTGCCAGTTCTTTTAATATCCTTGGATGTAATTCATCTGGCCCTGGGGACTTGAATTCATCTAGTTTAGCCAGATATTCCTGTAGTACTTCTCTACTTATTCTGTGCTGCATTTCCCCCACTTCCTCACCTGCTCCCAACCCCCCAGGTTGAGTACTTCTATCCTTTTGGGAGAAAACTGAGACAAAGAAGGTGTCGAGTAGTTCCAGCTTCTCTCTTCCCCCCGCCATCTTCTCCACGCAGTGATCCTATAATTTCCTTTTGCTGCAGACATATCTAAGAAAGCCCTTTTTATGGTTTTTAACGTCTCTGGCAAGCCTGAGTTCATTCTGCACTTTAGCTTTTCTGACCTTCTCTCTACATATTCTGGCTATTTGCTTGAATTCCTCTTTGGTGGTTTCACCATTCTTCCATTTCCTGTACATGTTTCTTTTAACACTTAGCTCAGCTGAGAGTTCTTGTGTCAACCATTCCAGTTTCTTTAGAGACCTGCCATTTTTCCTCCTTATTAGCATAGTTTTCAGTTGTGCCTTCAATATGTCACTTTTAAGAAACTCCCATCCATCATGAACTCCTTTCTCTTTTAGTATTCTTGACCATGGGATTAGAGCAAGTAACTCCCTAAGTTTACAGAAATCAGCTTTCTTAAAGTTTAGGATGTGTGTCTGGCTACACCAGGCTTCTCCTTCCCGCTGAAGGACAAACTCCAATAGAGAATGGTCACTCCCCACTAATGATCCCACCACCTCCACCTCATCAACGAGGTCATTCCTGTTGGTCAGGATCAGATCTAAAATAGCCAATCCTCTTGTTGCCTCTTCCTCCTTCTGGATCATGAAATTGTCTGCAAGGCAAGCAAGGAACCTCTTGGACCTTACGGTCTTGGCAGAGTTTGACTGCCAACAAATATCAAGATGATTGAAATCTCCCATGAACATTGCATCTCTCCTTTTTGAATGTGTGGTCACCTGCTCCAGAAAGGCCTCACCCAAGTCCTCAGGCTGGCCTGGAGGCCTGTAGCACAATCACATCCCTATTGTTTCTTGCTGTCTTAATTCTTACCCAGATGCTCTCAACTTGGCTTCCCAGATTTAAGTCATTAATCTCTTCACAGGTGAAAACATCCTTGACATATAAGGCTACTTCTCCTCCTTTCTTATTTGGTCTATTTCTGCGAAATAGGTTGTACCTCCCTATTTCTACATTCCAATCATGAGACTCATCCCACCAGGTTTCAGTGATGCCTACTGAATCATATTTATTTTGTTGTATTAAGAGCTGGAGTTCATCTTGCTTATTTCCCATGCTCTGTGCATTAGTGTAGAGACACATGAGACCATGTGTCCTTCCTGGAAGTCCTGTACTAAAATTACTTTCCCTCCCCCTGTTGGTCTCTAGTTCTACTTGGCCTGCCCTATCTGTATCATTTGGGCTATTTTTCACAGCAGTCACTGAATCCTTGCCCAGAATAATACTGTCTCCCTCCCCAGTCAAACTCAGTTTAAAGACCTCCTGATCCGTTTTGCAAGACTGTTACCAAAAATGTTCTGGCCAACAGTTGTGAGGTGCAGGCCATCCCTTGACAGAAGACCATCTTCGTGGAAATGGAGACAGTGATCCAAAAACCTGAATCGCTCCCAGTGGCACCATCTTCAGAGCCAGTTGTTGATCTCCACTATTCTTCTTTCCCTTCGCGGGCCATGTCCTTCCACAGGGAAGAGAGATGAAATGACAACCTGTGCACAAAGGTCCTTCAGCTTCCTACACATAAGCTTGTAATCCTTCATGATGCAGTGAAAGCTGCACCTCGCAGTGTCGTTGGTTCCAACGTGAAGGGGGTTGCGGTCAGTCTTGTTAACCAGTCTTGTTAGCTTCTCCGTTATGTCATTGATTTTGGCCCCAAGGAGACAGCACACCTCACAATTGATCCTGTCTGGGTTGCAAATGGTTGATTCTGTTCCTCTCAGCAATGACACTCCTTCCCTGGAGAAAAAGTGCTTAGCCCTTGGTGAAGGTCCAGTTATTTCAGCACTTGAGTAGAAAGACTGCTCCTTCTTCCTATGCGTGAAAGCTGGGAATAATAATATTTAATAAATTGCTGTTCCTTTCTGACACTTTTATGAGCTCACTGGAGAAAACACAGGGTGTAAGGGTAACAAACAGATACACTTGTCTCTTTTTATCTCTGTTTCTGCATCCAGGCCAAGAAATAAGGCTGAAAATCAAGCATGCAGGGCATTAAACTATTTTACTTGTTTCCAGTGTTTCCTGATGTTTTTCCCACTGAGGCAGATAGACAGACAGAGTACACCTGGAACAACAAAAGGAAAAGAGAACTCTACAGTGGAACCCCTGTTGGGGCCTCAATCTGAGACTACACAATGACCCCAGTCCTCGACACTCATCCTGTTGTCAGCGATGCCTGGGAGAAAACGGAAGGAGCATAAGTAGTTCATTCTGTCTTCCTTGCTATCCTATTCTTCACTGTGGCCATTACGGTAGATGGCTGAAAACATTCTAGGTTAGTGTCCCCAGCTACAAAATTGTGGTGGTGGTGTGGTAAATGGGTGAGTGTGTGAAAGAGGGAAAGAGTGAAGGGGGGATAGGTCTGAAAATCCTAGTCATTCTTTTATTGAAAGTTGTATACCTTCAAATGGTATACATGTGACTTCATGTGTTTTCAGGGAAACCTTAAGTCTGCTCAGCTGTCTAATTAGGTTCCCAATAGTTAAAATTTTACCTTTAGTTTTAATTCCTTTGTCTTGTCACAAAACAGAAGGTGAAGCAGGAACGTCAGAAAGATTCATCTTCACAAGAAAACAGCTACGATAATTTGCTCCATGGTAATGTAGCATACACAAAGATAATTTAGTACTGTCGATTATTCTGTTGCAAACACTCTAGAGCCCTGCTCACATAATTAAGATTCAGAGATATTGAGAGCATGGGGAGGGAACAAAAGCACACCCACCATCCCTGCTCCTTGCTTCCATGCATTCATTGATCTCTTGTGAGCAGCAGACTGTGCGTGCATATAGGTAGTACACATGTAGGTAATGTAGATGAAGCTGGGTATCTTGCAGTGTGATGAGAAGTTCTGTGGGTGTACAGCTTACAAACACACAAACTATGTCACAAAGGGTCTATGAAAGCATGGACAAATTGTTCATCCTCAGATTTTAAGGGCTTCCAGACAACCAAGTCTTCCATTTTGAAGCCTCCTCTGTTTTCCACTGCTCCTTCTATCTTCTTCTTCTTCTTCTTTTTTTAAAGCCATTTAGGAAGAAAAGATGGAACTAGCTCTAAGAACGTGTCTTTTTATTGGCAGCTCTAGGAGGCTTCCTTTGAAAGCACCATTTGACTTTGGGCCATTTGGAGGTGAGGAAATGCAGAGATTACTTTTGAATGAAAATGCTTTTTTTTAAAAAAAAAAATTTCTGGTGGCTTGGAGGTGTTAGTAGCAATCTGGAGAGCACACTAGACTCTCCCCTGTGAGCTGCATGGGTCTTATGGGCTGCATGATGTGCACCATTGACTAGATGACAAGCTTAGCACATTTTAAAAAAGATGCTCCCTGAGGCTACAAAAGACATCTGTTTCTCATAGCATGTGAGTTTCCCCATCTCTGTATTAATGTTTAGTACACATGCTTTGTAAATGGCCATTGGAAGGTCAAGGCATTTATCACTGAGGAAATTCAACTGATAGAATAAAAACTGATTATGGTAGATAGCATTAACACATTTCCTTTAACCTCTACAGTACTGTGATCCTTAGCTACTTTGCAAGGTACACAACCAACAAGAAAATATTTTTTCACAAAGCAAGGAAACTGTTTTATTTGACCTGAGAAGTGATGAGTACTTTTGAGGATCAGACACCCAATTTGGTGTCATCTGCAAATTTGATCAGCATGCCCTCCACTCCTTCATCCAAGTCATTGATGAAGATGTTGAATAGCACTGGACCCAGGACAGAACCCTGTGGCACCCCACTAGTCACTTCTCTCCAGGATGAAAAGCAGCCGTTGGTGAGCACCCTTTGGGTTCAGTTGATCGACCAATTACAAATCCACCTAACAGCAGCCCTGTCCAGCCCGCATTTTACTAGCTTTTCTGCACGTTTAAAAACAGGTTAAGTGAAATTTAATTTTTGCTTACATGAAGCATAATAGCAAAGTTTTCCAGATCAGCATATGTAACGCCTGTGCTGATGACATTGATCCAACACTGACAATGCCTGAGCAATTTACCTTTCTCAGAGTACATAATGGCAATTAAGTGACAAGCTCTTTCATGAGAAAAGTTTCTATTCTTCTAATGAAAGCACAAGTTAGATGCATGTTGATGGGCTTTTCTCTCTTTTTTTTAATGATGCCTTAGAAGAAGCCAGATTTAAAGACCAGCATTTAGGCAAAGATATATTCTGTAATCAACTCAAGATCTCAGCATTAGGATTTGAGCTGATGATGAAATAAAATAGTGAACTGTCTTTCATTCTCTTGGGTCAAAATAGAATAGGTGTCCTACTGTTTCTCTTTTTCTGTGTTGCCCTGTATTGATTGCAAGTGTAAAAGTTATTGTGTTACCAACTTTATTGCAGGCAAGTGTATGTGTGTGTTTGAGTGTGTCTGTTTAAACCCCAGTAGAAAAGACAGTGACAGTTTGTGGCTCCCACATTAGTGGGCAATGAATCCACTCCAGGGGTTTGTTCTGAACTGTAAAGAACTATCTAATGTGCTGAAGCTATTTGTGGGCTAGGATTTGGCAAGTTTCATTGTTCCTCTTAAAGCTATTATTTGGAGGGCAAAGGACTATTTCATGAGGGAGCAGAATTCTTACTGGCAGGGCAAACTGCTCCTTGCCCTTTCCCCAACTGCTATCTCATATTAGAATCAGGAGGTAAACATTTCCTCCATGTTAACCTTCAACTATAAGAATATATCTAGCAATATAGACCTCTGAAGGCTGACCTCCAATGACAGAAGAATCATAGAATTCTTCTCTGTGTGTCACTCTTCTTTTTCATCATAACAACTGCTGAAAAATTGTTGATACCTGAAGTTGTCACAGTATTGGTTAAAAAAGAAATGTCGCTCATTTCAGTTTAAATTGTATTTAGTCAAACAATGATTGTGCCATTATTAAAATCTAAATTACATTAGTCACCTCAGAGGAAAAATCTACAATTTTTTGTTCTGTTTTGTAATTTCAGCAGCCTGCATGATAAACATGGGGAAAATAACTGGATTCTCAATTAGCTACAATGAAATATTTTCATATTAATGCTAGTTCTTCCAACTGCAAACAGCTTGTTACAGCTCCCTTGAACTTTGGTGATCTATGCAAGCAGGCAGTTTTGAAAGTTGATAGTCTATAACAAAGCCTGATGGTTTTGAAAAAAAAATGTGTGTGCTTTTATCTAACTATCAAAAGCTGGCTGAATCACACTTGCTGATTATCCTTCAGCAGAATCCATTTTCTGGAGTTTCCAAGAACATATTTAGGATGAAGTCAAGACAATTTGAGCTAAGAGGATCATGTTGTCCGTGGCTAGTTCTGGCACAGCAAACCCCAAGGAGAGGGTGGAAAGATACAGATTCAGCAAGTGGTCTAGGATAAAGTAGAAAGGATGGGCAAAGTTTAGTCTGATAGAGAGACAGCATACATGTGTGCAGCAGCTAGCAATTCTGATTTAAGGTGTAAAAACACCTGTGGCTAAAGGCTTTATAATGAGAACTCCATTAAAGATAGGAAAACCTCAAAGACTGGTAAATTAATATTGAACTAAGCTGGTTTCAGTTTTAGCAGGAGAGAATAAGAGGGCAAGAAGAGAAGAGGTGGAGTATCAGTTTATATTTAAGGGAGGTTAGGATAGGAAGATAAGAGATGAGGAGACTTTGAGTCAAAGTACTTAACCATATCATTGCTACTGACTCTAAAACATCTTGAAGTCTTTTCAGCACAGAGAGCTATTGCATTTCCAACACAGTCTCAATGCAGGACTTCAGGAAGCAAAGGAAATAAAGAGTGGGTCTTTCAGGACCTTGGACAGAGGAAAAAGAGTGGATGATTTCTTTACATTTCCTGGAGCTGGATGTCTTCTTTAGCCTCATTCCCTGGTTGCCATGTGCAGAGCCCTTAACAAGCAGACCAGCTTAGCGACTAACATGTCATACCCACAATTTCTTGATAGCCAAGTTGCCGTCTCTGACTAAGTGGACTCAGTAATGTGGGAAGTGCTTAAGGGTGACAGTTTTGGTTTGTCAAGATGATTTGTTTGTTGCAATAATTATATCATGCCCTGTAGCTAAACATCTGATTGGGACTGAGGTCTCCAGTGTCAAACATATCCTGGCTAAAAGGCTTTGAAAGTGAACTTTCAGCTGCATCTGTTTTAATTTTTGCAAGTTGCCTCGAGTCCCAAACTCAAGATAGACATAGACATAGACACAGGCCCTTTTCACATGTGGGGGGGGGACGGGCAAAAACACGCTAAAACAGAGCTTACCCGCAGCCGGGTAAGTCCGTCGCCACGTGGAGCAGTGCGAGCTCGCTGCTCCACACTCCTCCGGCGTCGCAGATGGCAGCTTCCGGTTGGTGGAGGCTCTCCACCAACCGGAGAAGCTCGCCAGCTGGAAGCCCGCCCCCGGCAGATCTGCAGGCACGCACTTGCACGCGCCTGCAAATCCACTTTGGAGCCGGGCGACGGAGCGGCACGGGGCTGCACGCTCTGTGCTTTTTAAAAACCTCGAAAAAGAGGTTTTTAAAAAACACGCAGCGCGGCTAGTTCCCGCCGCTCCTGAGTGGATTCTGGTGTGGAACTACGAAAAGTAGTCCACGCCAATCCACTCTACGGTGTAGAAGACCTCCGTTAGAGGTCGCTCTACACCGTTTTAGAAGCCCGGTATGGAAATGGCCATAGACATAGACATAGACATAGAGATATAGCATAAGGACATAAGTTTTTTTTAAAGAAAAAGTTGTTGCTGTTCCTCATGCTACTGTTGTTATTATTATATACCCTCCAACATTTCAAAGATGAAAACCAGAACATGTTTGGCCTAGCAACACCAGAGTGCAGTCAAGATGGCAAAAACTGTTAGTAAGAAAGTGCAAGCAAGCTAGGAGAGGCTGCAGCAGTTTGCTTTAGCCCGGGTTTACTGGGAAGGGCAAGATGCCACCCCTCCTCTCTTTTCTGCTCCATGCTGGGTTAACTGAGTACAAACTATTTTTGCATTTTGAATTATGTTTGCAGCCTTGGAAGTAAGCTGTGGACAAAGGGGAAAAGTGGGAGGAGGAGAGAGAAACCAGGACATTTTAAATGCAGCTGAAAAAGAGGGACAACAAAGGATTGACTGGGGCCATTTCCGCACTAGCCTGTTATAGCGCTATGATTCCACTTGCAACATCCTATGGAATCCTGGGGTTTGCAGTTTAGGGAGAGGCCGGCCGGCCCCTCCCGAAACTGCAAACCCCAGGATTCCATAGGATGTTGCAAGTGGAATCATAGCGCTATAACAGGTTAGTGCAGAAATGGCCTGGGACTGTCCTTGCCAAATCAGAACAGTTGGAATGTATCTCCTTCCTCTTCTTCCTCTTCCTCTTCCTCTTCTTCTTCTTCATTTTATTATTATTCTCAAAAATGTCCCTGTGTCTGGGTTGAGAAAGAACTTGGGAATCCAGTCAGAGGATTCTGGGAGTTGTAATCCAAAAAGTAGCTGCCTCCAATTTGGGCTCATTGTTTTTCTCACTGGATCCTTGCCTTCTCAGCCCATCTTCTGGGTCACTTCTAGATGCTAGAGAGATATTCATGTTGAGCAGACATACAATAATGTGGAATGGTTCTCATCCTCCATTTTAACAGAGCAAAAGGTGTTATCCCTGAATGAGAGCAACACAGCCAAAGCCAGATGAAGGTGGCTGGGGCACTGGAGCAGTCTCAAAAACAAGGGCTCTTTTGTGGAATGCCAAGAGACCTCTCTCTCAGGCAAGATTCTGGCCCCTTCTAAACTCGAAGGAGGGGGTAATTCTGGGCATCCATCCACCTGTCTCCCAGCTGGTGTGAATGAAGTCAGAATAACAGATACAGCAACCCTGATGTGTCACCCATTGCTCTACTTGTTCCACAGCTGGGAAATGGGGGTGGGGTAGTTGATAAAGGCTACTATCTCATGGAGGGTAGGGATCCACAGCCCCTGCTCTTCTCAAGAATATTTTTCCATTGTCAGCATCACGGTACAAGAAGCTTGCATGCGGTGATGTATTTAAGTCTTTTACTCCGAGTCTCAAGTCTCTACCTTCAAGTCTCAAGTCCTTGAAGATACTTTCAAGTCAAGTCTCAAGTCTGGAAGCCAACTTTATACCCCAATCAAAATTTCAGAATTAATTATCCATTCAGTTTTAACAATTTAAGCAGAGTTGGCTCTCCACATTTGCAATTTTGCCATCTGCAGCTTCGGAATAAGATCCTATCTTACTCCCCATTACTGAAGAGTCAAAAGCTTTAGAAGGAAGGATCCTCATTCCTCAAACCTATTGCCTAACACATTTGCTGTTCCCCTCTGAGATACACATCCTGCACTCTGGGGGCGAGTTTTGTCTTTTACTCTTAGGAAACATTTTAGAAGTTCCTCCGATATGCAGCGGGAACAGGCTACTGAGCAGACCTCAAACCTGCCTCTAGCCCATTGCCTAACCTGTCTGCTGTTCCCCTCTGAGAAATGCACCCATATTTTGGGCTTGAGAGAGATTGTCATGTGACTAGGAGGCAAAAAGAGGTAGAGGCGTTGTTCAAAGTCATAAGGTTTCTGGATGAATGTGTTATGTTAACTGAACCAAGGGCATCAAGTCAGTCATTGAAAGTATACAAGTCTCCAGTCTCCAGAGTCAGTGCATCATTTATGGCCGAGTCAAGTCTGAGTTGAGTCACTGAAGCGACTTAAGTCCAACTTGAGTCCAAGTCTATTGACTTGAGTCTACATCACTGCTTGCATGTGAGTGCAGCAGCACCACCAGCATGTAGCCCCCTGCCACTCAGAATCCTAGAGCATTTGCTCAAGTTACACCGTTGATAATCCAGCCTTCACTTCACTATCTTAGGTAAAGGGCAGAATGCATCTCTAGCTAGATCATCTTTATCATTCCAGATCACAGGTTTTTACAGAAAATTTTCATTTGCTGTCAGTTGCATCACAATGGGAAACAAAGCCACTGGGGTCAGTTCCAAAGCTACACCTCCAAACAGAGTAAAAAAAAACCACATGCAGCTACATTGATCTCTCTCAGCAAAGCAGTTCTAGATGTTTTCTTTGTAGGCTTGCAAGAGACTCAGAGCAGGTTTTTTGCAAACCTAATGGATCTTAACTGCCCATTCCAGGCCAAACTACCCCAAATGCTTTGCACTGGAACAGAGACAATCTATCATTTCTGGGCATGTTTTCCCTTCCCTAGCTATTGAGGATTTGAACTTAAGGCCATAGGAGACGGGGAAGCCTGAGAGTGGTAGCAGATAATATCATCCTCCCAGCAAGCCCTGGCTCTCCTGTAGCACTGAAGCCAGGCAAGGGTTAATTGGACAAACACCCTTTATTTTAGCATTTGAATAGATTATATGACTTGGGCACATAACATTTGTTGCTTTGTGCTGCTTCTCTTTCCATGATCTGTATACACAGCAATACTGTGTTCAGTTTCAAAGCGTACAGAATAATGAAACCCCTTGGATTGGCTTCTCAGCATCTACAGCATTCCTCTTCCCTGGAGGTTTTCACAGCATAACATGTCTTGTCCCCTCCCACCACTGTAATACAATTCCATTCTGAAAGAAGGCTAGTTCCATTAAACATAATGACCCGAGATCGCTGTGAATGTTCTTTTCACCTACTTATGTACTATTGCTTGTGTGTAGGGAAACCTTGTGCCTAAAAGCCCTCATTTTCTGCATTGTAATCATTGATGGAATCATTAACATAGAAATATATTTTAGAGATATGTTTGTGGGGCGTGGGAGTGTGGTAGGTTAGCCTATTACTTATTGGTTCAGCCTACACTTTGCCTACAGTCATGGTCTGATTTCCATATTGAATTTCTAAGGACAATTACAGAGAAGTATAACTAAGCGCACTGCAAATGTTACACACACACGTGCGCGCGCACGTGCGCAAAGAAACACACAGAAAGAGGAGGAGAAGTGAGGAGGAACTGTGCTTGAAGATAACAGCAGACAACAGAGAGAAGGCATTGTGTTTGAAGATAATAGTGAAAGGGAGAAACATTGTTAACTAGCACAATAACACATGTCACCAGTCTCGGAGAATAAAAAATACAACTCTGGTCCCCATAAACAATGGGAGCTATCTTTTACAACTGCTTTTTAGATGAAAGACATCATAAAACAACATGGCCTTTCATCTCTTCTATTTGTGTGTGTTGCAACATGGGCCATTTCCACACTGGACTGTTATAGTACTTTTATTCCACTTTCAACATCCTATGGAATGCAAGGGTTTGCAATTTAGGGAGGGGCCTTACTGCAAACCCCAAGATTCCATAGGATGTTGAAAGTGGAATAATAGCACTATAAAAGTCCAGTGTGGAAGTGGCCATGGACTCATGAAAACATCATCATGATGGGAGATACAGTTCAACATATCTGATGGACATCAAGTTGAGGAAGGCTGCTGTTGGAATACAAAGACAAAGTCATTCCTATCTATATGTGAATTCTGAGATATGTGTGTTCCTTAGTCACCCAGAAACACATACACACACACACAAAAGGAAAGACAAGTCCACCTTTCCATGCTCAAATAACACCTACAACAGGGATGGGGAACTTCTTGCCACAGCTGGAATTCAGCAAAGCTAGGTTTGCTCCCAGGTCTTGCTCATTTTCCCAGCAGACAAAACTCACTCTTATCCCTAATAACTGATCAGAGATAAGACTGGGAATACCCAGTACTAGACAAACAGCCCTTCTCTAGCACGGGAGAAGACTCTGCTGTTATCTGCAATCAGAGATCAGAGAAAACTGTAGAGCGAAACAGTGAGGAGTCCCAGGAACCTAACTTAGTTCACTGATTCTTCAAGTTTCCTGCTATACTTCCTACATTTGGTTCACCATTTATCACGATATCAGACCATTTGTGAGACTTCCTGTAAGCAGTAATCTGAGACACTTCTAATTTTAACTACCATTTTAATTTGTTTTTACATTCTAATTTCTTATTACCGATCAAAGCTAAGACTGGGAATTCCCAGTACTGTAGAGCAAAACAGTACAGTGAGCCCTCTACTTTCACAGGGTTTAGGGACACAGGCCCATTGCAAAGGCGGAAAAAAATAGAATAAAAATCAAAATCAGCAGTGCTGTTTTTTTAAAATCTGAGAACACTTCTCTAAGAATCTCTAGGACCTCTAACATGATTCTATGGTCAGCTTTTGGCAGAAGCTGGCCGTAGAGTCACACTGAAGGACCTAATAATGCCTAAAGAAGTGTTCTCTACAGGAATCTCTAGGTCTTCCAGCCTGACTCTATGGCCCGCTTCCAGCAGAAATGGACCATAGAATCACACTGGAGGACCTAGAGATTCCTAGAGAAAGCATATTTTTTTCCATGGCAGGGGCAAATAGAGTTAAGATTTTTCAAAAATAAATAATTAAAATAAAACAAATAAAATAAAATGGTTACTGACCATAGAATCATGTTGGAGGTCCTAGAGATTCTTAGAGAAGTGTTCTCAGGTTTTAAAAAAACAGCACTGCTGATTTTGACTTTTATTCTAATTTTTTCCACCTTTGCAAGGGTTTGCAAGTAATCAAACCCATCAGTACTGAACCCACAAAAGTGGAGGGCCCCCTGTATTTTACAAGCAAACACTGGACTCTTATATGACCTGTTACATTCCATACTTTACATTAAACAAACTATGTAGCAGAAGTACTAAGAAACCAGTTTATTGAATTATGAAGATGCATAACAGGATACCAGCAAGAGCATCCAATGCACATCAGTGTACAATGTCTTCAGGGATAGATGTCATTGGGCAACAATGTGTAGTGGGCACTAATATGCATTGTGCACCAGTGCACATTAGGCATTTTGCTGGCTCTGTTACTAGTAATTAACAGCAGCTCTCTGCTGGTTATGGACATCACACAGCTGTGGCACCTTCTGCACCCTACTTTCTTGCATGGCCCTCTGCTGGTAATCCTGGTAAGAGCTCTGCCAGGAAGGGAGTGAAATGGGAGCAATCCTCCCCTGCACCAGACTGCCCCCCCTGCAAAAGAGAGTGCAATGGACACACCTCTTCCTTCCACAGTGCAGCCAAGTACTTTCCCAGGCTGCACTGGGGCAGGAAGCACCGCCATCACGCTTTCTGCCCTTCTGCAGGACAAGTAAGTGCGGGATGGTGACGCAATTGCACCTCATTGATAGAGAAAACCCGTCAATGATTTAATGCACAATTGCGCCACCTGGGAATGGGAGAGGAGCGGGACCACAATGATGTCATGCAGAAGTGTCATCACAGTCCCGCTTCTCTCCTGTCCCCATGTTGGGATGGCAGGACACTGCAGAAAGGGCCTGTGCAATTCTAATTCCCATGGACATAAGTCCACTTAGGAAGGCATAAGACCCCAACAATATTCTGATGAAATCATTTTAATTTTACAAAGATTGTGTGTGTGTGTGTGTGTGTGTGTGTGTGTGTGTGAGCACACATGCCACACACACAACTCTTCCTATGAGAAGAGCAAGGTAGGTTCCCTATAGTTCTCAGGTGGCCTTCTCAGGCCTTCATTTATACCTGCTGTCAGGCCTTTCTGGCAAAACCTGTTGAAAACAACATGCTATCGTGTTGCTTAAAGTTTTCTTTGGTTCTAAAACATTATCTGTATCTTTGTACTTCATTGAGTTAAAGCTAGTCAGCTGAAAACATATTTAAAATATCTACTTGTGAAAGACATTTATGGAATATGAGGCCAAGATCATCCCATGTAGCCATCAGGTTTATATTACTGGTACTTTTCAGATACCATGGTTATTAAATCAGGACCCAAGCTATATATTCTTTTTACAGATCCCCCTTCTTACTGATTTTATGACACTTCCTATCTCCCTTCTTGACATTTTAAAATTAGGTCCAGTAAAAATGTCACAGTTAGTCATATAGCTGTTGTTGAAAATTATTTCTGCATGGGCAGAATTTTCTTGAACTATTTTAATGTTTGCAATTACGTATCTTATTAGTTACATATATTTCTCTTGCCTTTTCTCCAATGAGATCAAGACACCATACATTGTTTTTCTTCCCTTCAGAACTACAAACCCCAGAACTGATGATAACCTTTGTGAAGTAGGACAAGCTGAGAGAGAGAGAGAGATTGACTGGATCCAGAAGGTTTCAAGTCACAGTGGAAACTTGAACCTGAATCTCCCAAGTTCCAGTCCCAAACTCTTATTTTGAGTAATTTTCCAAATCAGTGTCACCACTTTCAAGGGAGATATAACTCTAACACAACCTTACTGCACCATCTGATTATAAGGGCCAGACTAGTACATCTAAATAAAAAAAGTCTACATTCAACTGACAGTGAGTGGTTGTCTATGAGGAAAAATCTTTATGCTACCCAGTCGTGTAGGGATGTGGGAGGGGTGATTGGCCCCAGGCGGCAATGTTTTTGGGGTGTCCTGGCCTGTAGCCACACCGTTGCGTGCCCTGGCCATGCCCCCACACACTGCAGCAATGTCCCCACACATCACAACCACACCACCACACAATGGCCACACCCCTTGTGTCATAGGCCTGCCTTCTGCCCCCTGCCCCCCCTGCACACACTCCAAGCTCTGCCACTGATGGTACCTGCTTCATATACTTGCCTCCTCCAACCACACATGCCACAGTTGTGACCTGCCTCCTTCCTCATTTGTTGGTGTTATTGTGTGCCTTCATCATTTCTGACTCATGGTGACCCTAAGATGATCCTATCATGGGGTTTTCTTGGCTAGATTTGTTCAGAGGGGATTTGCCTTTGCCTTTGTCTGACACTGAGGGCCTTTCCACACTACACTGTCATAGTGCTATTATTCTACTTTCAACATCCTGTGGAATTCTGGGGTTTGTAGTTTACTGAGGCTAAAGAGCTCTCTGGCTGAGAATTCTAAGTGCCCCTCCCTAATCTGCAAACTCCAAGATTCCATGGGATGTTGAAAGTGGAATAATAGCACTATAACAGTGTAATCCAGAAAGGTCTTCAGAGATTGGGACTTGCCCGAGGTCTCCCAGTGAGTTTCCATGGCCAAGTGGGTATTCGAACTGTCTCCAGAGTCAAAGTCCAAGATTCAAGCCATTACGCCATGCTGGCTCCTCTTTGCTCACTATTCTAGCTATTTATTTGTTTAAAAAAGGCATACCAAGCCTAAAAACATGAATAATGTCACATCTTGTTTGGCCTTAACAAAATGATCAGGAGGTTGGGCAGTGAGGAAAAGACTGTGGTAGACATGCTACCACTTCCAATGCCTTCCTGTTCTGCTGGCATGGCAGAACAGAAGAACAGCCATCCTAAATCAGACTAAAGTCTCACCAAATCCAGCATTTATTTATTTATTTATGAAAGACCAGCTAGGTGCCTATGAGAAGCTAGAAGCAGGTCACAGGCACGGCATCACTTCTGTTCCTCAGGTGTATACACACATTCTGTCTCCCAGGATGTATTAGACAGCCAACCTAACTACTGGACTTTGATAGCTCTCCGTTAATTTGTCTTTGTTGTTTTTATTTCCTATCAAGTTGGCTTTGGCCCTTTTCACATGTGTGTGGGGGGGAATGGGCGAAAACGCCCAAAAACAGAGCTTACCTGAAACCGGGTAAGTCCGTCGCCACGTGGAGCAGCGCGAGCTCGCTGCTCCGCAGTCCTCCGGCGTCCCAAATGGCGGCTTCCGGTTGGTGGAGGTTCTCCACCAACCGGAGAAGCTCGCCAGCCGGAAGCCCGCCCCCGGCAGATCTGCAGGCACGCACTTGCGCGCGCCTGCAAATCCACTTTGGAGCCGGGCGACGGAGCGGCGCGGGGCTGCGCGCTCTGTGCTTTTTAAAAACCTCGAAAAAGAGGTTTTTAAAAAACACGCAGCGCGGCTAGTTCCGGCCACTCCTGAGTGGATTCTGGTGTGGAACTACAAAAAGTAGTCCACGCCAGTCCACTCTATGGTGTAGAAGACCTCCGTGAGAGGTCGCTCTGCACCATTTCAGAAGCCCAGTATGGAAATGGTCTTTGTCTTACAGTGACCTTATCAATGAGAAATCTCCATGAGCCTCAGTCTCAACTGTCTTGCAGACTTAGGGCTATGACTTCCTTAATTGAACCAGTTCACTTGTAGTTTAGTCTCCCACTTTTCCTGCTGTCTTCTACTTTACCAAGCATTGTTGTCTTAGAAAAGTCATGTTATCTCATGAAATGTCTGAAGTATGAGACCTTTAGTTGTTATCTTGACTTTTAATGAGATTTCAGGCCTGATTTGCTCTAGGATCCATTCATTTCTAATATTATTTGAAATCTACCCAAATTGGTAGCCACCAACACATCTAGTGGCAGTGAGTTCCACAGTTTAATCCTGTGCTGCATGAAGAAGTTTATCCTTTTATCTTTCGTCCCACCATTCAGTTTTACCGGTTGATCTCAGGTTGTAGGTAATATTATGGCAGGTTTCTCCCTATCCCCTTTCTTTACACCACACAGAATGTAGTGTCTTATCATGTTTCTTTTTATTCTTTATTTTTCTAAACTAAACAAAAGGAAATCTTGTAACTTCTCCCCCTAAAAGATTAGTGAGACTTCATTTAAATAACTTATATGGCCGTTTACCAATTCTGTTTGTTTGTTTGTTTGGTCTTTCCAATGAGAGTAGCAGGAAGGGAATAAATGGTGACTGAACCAGCTAGTAATGGCTGGCAACATTCAAACGGTCCAGAGAATATTACAGGCAGAACTTTCATATCACCTGATAAGACTTACACATAACCTCTTTAAAAGAAATCAGTATATACATTCAGTTACATACCCATGTACTGTAACTGAGAGAAAGACATCAAGTGATACAGACAAATGGGTAAACCAACCCTTACAGACAAGCCTCCCCTGGCTTGCTAACCTCTCAGATCTTTTGGACTACCATTTCCATTAGCCCCAGGCAGCATAGCCAATGATTGTAGGTTATGGAAATTGTAGTCAAAAGGAACTGGAAGGCAAGTAGTTGAAGAAGTCTGCCTTGGAGTCTAGCCAGTGGCAAGATAGCCTGCTTCTGTGAATCCCTCTAACAACTTATGTGTGTCCTTAGAGAAGGAACTATCACACTGAGACCTGGAGCTTGATGCAGTGCACCCTCTTCTGCTGCAACCTCCACACACACAAATGTGAGGCTGCACAAAGCATTGTTCTCGTTATAGCCAATGAACACAACGGGGTGCACCTGTGCAGGCATGAGGGTGCTCACATTTTATCCATTGACTATAATGGGACATGACAGTCGCATTTTTTGTCTTATGTGATATACAGCCACATGTACAGCAGGCACACTATAGTTCACCACTGTATCTATCTATGACTTCAAAGAACACCGCTGCAAAAGAACAACAGCATCCATTAGAAATTGAGAAATCCAGGGGTATTCTAAAAACACAATAAAGCAGAATATGGTGCCTAAAGGTGCATGCATTTAGGAGATAAGAGAAAACCAAGAGTTTTTAGCAAATTCTCTTGAAAAACCACATATTTCTTTGTTAATCACTTGGACAATTTTTAGTACTCATTGTATTATTAGCCAAGCACCTGGAGAAGGTTCATCAAGTTCAGTCCATTACCAGTGCAGAAGTGTTCCCTGGAGCAGCAATTTAAAGCACTCTAATTTACTCTGTTTTTGCAAACTGAAGCCATTGCTTTCTCATGGGAGATTAGTATACACACAGCCATATAGCTGCCCATGGTAGTCAGGGATCATTTCAGTTCTTGGCATATTGTCTCAAGCAGCAAAAAGACAAGAATTATATTCTTTTGATATAAAAGCACAGCACATATAGCCCCTGCCAATTTGCAACTTTATGACAGAGCAAAGATTAAGAGCCTTCGCTGCTAGATTTAGCAGCTTTTCTCATCTTTATCTTCAGTGTTTAGATTCTTTACAACAGGAGTGGAGAAGTGCACGCTAAAGGCTGCATGTAGCCCATTCTTGAGAGTCTCCAGGCATCCCTCTGCTTCTACCCTGCCCCTCAAAAATGTGTAGGTCCAATATTTTTTTCCACCCAAAAATGACAAATAGTACCTTCTCCCAGACAATTCCACTCTGTACCTGCCTTCACTTTTGTCATTTTCTGTTTGAAAGTGACTGGATATTGGACAGTCACAGGAAATGACTGCACAGTCACTTCCTGCTTGGAGAAAGGGCCTGCATATTGAAGGGGTTACTAAAATGCAGCACAGTGGTCAATAACACACACCCAAGGCTTGAAACCACTATTGGACATTGAGGGGCAAAAAATAATCCCAAATCTGGGGGGCACAAGTGGTGCAAGTGGTGAAAAAATGGAGGCCACTGTGAACTCCCAACTCCTGGCTGTTCCTGCTTCACAACAAGGAAATCACCAGGCCTGTAAGGGTTTCCTACTGAAGAAAAAGCTTTTTTCAGCTATTTTAATTCCAAAATTGTACAATTTATATAATAAGGTTTTTTGAGTCTGCTTCTTTGCAATTTTCCTTGTATGACAGTCTTATTACTCTGATTCGTAAGCCTGGCAAATAACATATTCAATGTGCAGATTTCAAGCCAATTTCTTTAATTAAAGTTGATGCGAGCATACTGACCATTATCTTTGCTAACAGACCTGAATAGGTTATTACAACCTTGGTCCATGTGGATCAGATAGGTTTTGTCCAACCCAGGTAGGGTGCTGATAATCTTAGGCTGGTTGTTGCCTTGATTGCTTTGAACAATAAGAGATCTGGTCAGATAGCTCTCCTTTCCCTGAATGCTGGAAAATCTTTTGACAATAACATATAATCATTTTTGCTGCATTGGCCATATATGGTTCCCTTGGGCATGTTTGAAATGATGGCATTTTTCTGCAACATTCGCTCTTGAGAGAGGTATTAGGTATGACTGTCCTTTCTTTCCATTGATATTTCATTTGTGTTTGGAATCCATGGCTTGTGCTATTAGAGAAAATAATAATATTCATGGCAGTGTGCACAAATGTTTCATTATGCAGACGATTTTTTAAATCTGAACCTCAGTCTTCTGTCCTGCTATTAATGAGAGTGATTATAGTTATTGGGGACTTGTCTAGTTATACAATTAACTAGTCAAAATTTGAAAAGATGCCAGTCGGAGACTTCATATCCAAGAGTGAATTTGCTGAATGGCAATTATCGTAGTAGTCAGGTGTTATTAAGTGTCCCATCAAAAGCATTCCAACAAAAATTCCAACAAAAATGTTAATTTTAAAAAACTAGGCCATCTTATTCTTGCATGCACTTATCAGTCACACTATGCCTGCCTCTCTTACTGAAGGGGTCCTGTGCAGCATTTGTTAACAGCAGAGCCTGCCCTCCCATTAAACAGAATGAGACAGCCACCACAGGTAGTGCAAATTGAGATGCAATGGCAGCTGTTCACAGCAAGAGACCTGCTCTGCATCCTCTCTCCAAGCTACTCTGCATCCCTCAAGTACACTGGGCCTCAGGATGTTGTGCCATCATCAGTGCAGAATTAACATTCAGTACAGTACAATCAGCTCCTGTACATGGAATATGGAATGGGAGGGTGCCATAGAATCATAGAATTTCAGAGAATTTCAGAGACCCCAAGGGCCATCTAGTCCGGCTCCCTGCCATACAGGTAATGCATAACTGAAGCACTCCTGAAAGATGCCCATCGAACCTCTGTTTAAAGACCTTTGAAACTGGAGAATCCACCACCCTCTGAGCCTATCTATTCCACTGTCAAACAGCTTTTCCAGTAAATAAACTCTTCCTAAAGTTTAAGTGGAAATCTCTTTTGTTGTAAGTTGAATCCATTGCTCCATGTTTTAGTCTCTGGAGCAACCCAAGCTCCCTCCACCTACTATATGATATCCCTTCAGAAATTTAAGGATGGCCACCATGTCACCTTTCAGTTTTCTCTTCTCTGAGCTAAACTTAACCAGCACCCTATATCATTCCTCATAAGTGTTGGTTTCCAGATCTTTCATCATCTTGGTCACTCTCCTCTGGACACATTCCAGCTTGTCAATATCCTTCATGTTCTGTGATACCTAGAACCAGACACAGTACAGTCCTCCCTCCACATTTGTAGGTTTGACCTTCATGAATTTGATTATTCACAAGGAATGAACTTGTCTTCCCCCACCCCATTTTCCTTCTCCCATACCCTTGCATTCCTCACCCCAAACTTGCAAGGCTTGTGTTTAAAAATGATTTTTTTTCCTTCTGGGTAACAAAGCCCCCCCCCCAACACCACCACTGCTGGAGCATGTCCTCTCTGCCATGTGGCTGCATGTTCTGCTGTGTAATGGCTACTGACTGGTGAGGTATTCTCTTTGCTCCTACCCCTCCTTTCTCAAGACGCCCACTGGAAGCAGCTAAAACACCAGAACTCCATTCTTCTCTAGTCTGAGGGGAAAGTATCGGTAAACCCTTTACCTTGTCTTCCCCCCCCCCGCCCCCACAAATGCTGGGGCTAGAGGTTCCAGACAGGAATTGCAGGAGAGAGTTAATCTGCATTTTTTCCACTTTCACGAGGGTTCTGTGCCCCAAACCCTTAATTAGAAAGACTGTTGTATTCCAGAACAGGTTCACCTTTGTCCTTCATATTAATCAGCAAAGCATCCTGGGCCAATCCTGGTTAACACACCTTCTCTGCTAATAAATGGAAATCCAGGAGAAATCTGTTGCAAGATGTGGGGAGGAGGGGATAAAAGAAACACTCTGGGGAAAGAATGTGGACATATCATTCAGAAAAAGTTAACAAACAGCATATCAGTCAACTCTGATCCTGACATCCTAGTACTTTCTTTCTGCTGAAACTTAATATTATTTGGAATTAATCATAGTTCTGGTGATGCTTGATGGGAGTATCAGATCGATACACCAAATTAATTTTACATTTGACCCTAAGAGGAAGCTGGAAACTAGGCCTCCCTCTGTAAAACCTGCATCAAAACAACTTAATTACGTCTGATATTATGAATCAAAGGGCGTTTGAAAACTTTGTGTCAATAAGCTAGTAGTGTGTGGTAAACACCATGTTATCTCTCAAATTAATTACAAGGAAAAAGAGAACAAGAAATATTTTTTGTAAAAAAAAATGCTATTCATGATGGAATACCATGTGACTCTTTCAGATTAAATTAATTTACATTACAGAGAAAGGACTATGCTGCATGTGGCAGTGTCATGGTGACAAATATCAGCCCTTTACCCCTGTCACTATTTGGCTTTTGTGAAGGGAAACTTGCAATTTGCCCTGGTTTGCTTTGTAATTCTCCCCTTCCATGTTTTCCAGTACCCATGCTTTGCATCTACATATGTGCTGAAAGTGGAAAACATGTGAAAATATGTTTGTACAAGCATCAGTGCATCTCAAGGCGGAGGGCAACAAAGGTAGAGATACCACTTTGGGGTATCTTGGGGTATTCTACACATCTCCATCCATCATAATAATGGGCATGTCACTCCAGAAACAAAGAAGACCGTATCAATATATTTCAACAAGTCTCTTACAGGTGATTGGAGGATGGGAGCAACTTGTTTTGATCTCAGCTTCCTTTCATCTGAGATTTCACAGCAAACTCTTGATCCCATCTTGAGAAGTGCAACTCCTAGTAACATTGCCTTGAATTTAGATGACATGGGAAAAAACCGCACATTTCAATTCCATACATTCACCACCCACAATACTCTTCACTCACAGAAGACCTGAAGGCAAGACGATGCAGGATGGTGATAAATAATGTGTGAATGGCACATTGCTTTGTAATAAGCGTGACCATTACCAGCTTAAAGCAGTAGCAACTAACATTTTACTTAGTTTCCCCAAAACTCTAGTTTTGTTTGGTAATGACAAGCATCAGAAGACATTTATAGGCCTCAGTCTACAAAGTGCCAAAACTACATGACATTAAAGGCTTATGTCTACACCCACTTAGATGGAAATAAATCCCATTTAACTCAGTGGGGGATACTTTTCTGATTGTTCAGTTGATCTGTGTAATTTAATGCACACATTCTAACAACTTTGTTTTAAATTCTGTCAGCTGGAGGAGGGAACAGGCTTTGGACTACAGCACATGTAGGTGGTTGCATTGTCCACCTTCAACCATCATTGAGCTGTTGAAAATCGTCCCTCAAATCTGACATTAATTCAGGGTGAGAAGTTTGCATTGTCTCTTTTCCTTTAAGTCTCTCAATCAAGATTGGGGAATCCAAATCTTGTCCTCCTGGAGTCATAGCTCAAAACACGCAAACTAGTACACCATACTGCCTGTTTCAAAGATTCCACACCACGTCTGTAAAACAAAAGAGCCACACGATATAGTGGCTTGAGTGTTGGATTATGTCTCTGGAGACTAGGGTTTGAATCCCTGCTCAGCCATAGAAACCCACTGGGTGACCTTAGGCAAGTCACACTCTTGCAATCTCAGAGGGAGGCAAGGGGAAGCCCCCTCTGAACAAATCTAAGAAAATCCCATCATAGGCTTCACCTTAGAGTTGCCACAAGTCATAAATGACTTGAAGGCACACAGCAAGAACTTCTAAAACAAGGATGGGCCCTCAAGATGTTTTGGCCTACAATTCCCATCAGCCCCACCCAGTAAATCCAGTGATGAGAAGAGCTGCAATCCAACGTTATCAAGATGATAACAAGTTATCCGTTCCTCCTGCCAATTCATTTCTAGGGGTGGGCAGGGTTGTGTGGTTCTACCGTGTTAAGCTTCTTTCTTGGATTTTAAATATATATCTGATATGGGGCATTCTTAATTTAATGGTCAGATGAATTAGAGTAGGTATTCAAATCATCAACATCCTTCATGAGCAGTTCCAGAATCCAGCTCACATTTATGTGAGCTGCAGCAGAAGTGGCTCCAAAGCATAACAGTTCACCAACAGCTGTCAAAACAGGTGTAGAGATGATTTCCAGAATGGGAGGTGATGTCTGATTTGAGTGATGAAGCCAATTCAATTTGCATAATTAACAGTAAACATAATTATATTGGTATGTCAACCTTGCTACCTTCAGATAGCACTACTGCAATCACAGGCTGATTGAAACCGAAGCTGCAGTTATCCAATAGTGCATTTTACTCGTGCAATATTAAATTAATTTGCAATGTTTTGGGATAAAGTAGGCAGTATTCATTATATTCTTCATAAACATCTTTCTCCCACCACCATCACAGCCATATGAAACATCTCCCCTCCGCATACCAGCTGAGCAACCCATTATCCACATATGCAAGACAGAATCTGGATATGAATAACTATCAAAGAAAAAAGAAAAGAAAAGAAATCCAGCATAAAAATAAGCTGGCAAGGGGAAAGCATGGTGATTTCCATCTCTGTGCAACTTTAGAAGATGGAATCATAAAATCACAGAGCTAGAAGAGACCACAAGACCCATCCAGTCCAACCCCCTGCCATGCAAGGAATATGCAATCAAAGCATTCCTGAAAGGTGGCTGTCCAGCCTCTGTTTAAAAACCTCCAAAGAAGGAGACCCCACCACACTCTGAGGCAATGTATTCCACTGTTAAACTGCTCTTACTATCAGGAAGTTCGTAATGTTTAGATGGAATCTCTTTTCCTCATTTTTGAAGCCATCGCTCTGTGTCCTAGTCTCTGGAGCAGCAGAAAACAGGCTTGCTCCATCCTCCATATGACGTCCCTTCAAATATTTAAGCATAACAATCATGTCCTTTCTTAACCTTCTCTTCTGCAGGCTAAACATACCCAGCTCCCTAGCCATTCCTCATAGGGCATGGTTTCCAGGTCTTTTTGCACTTCGGTGGCCATCTTCTAAATATATTCCAGCTTGTCAATATCCTTTCTGAATTGTGGTGGCCAGAACAGGACACAGTTACTCTGATAGTCTCAGGCAACAGTTCTGAGATGTCAGGAAGGGCAGAAAATTGTCAGTGATTTCATTTTATAGAAACAGAGGAGGAAAGGAGCCTAAGGACTATCTAGTCCAATGCCTTTTCAAGGCAGGAATCAAGAACTAAGACATGCCTGAGAAGTAGGCACTGAAGCTCTGCTAAAAACCCTCCAGTGAACACAAGTCCTGAGAACACCATCCACGGTCAAATGGCTTTTACCATCAGGTGAGGTAGAGGACAACAACAACAACTTTTATTTATTTTACACCAAAGGGCAGAACAACGATATATATAATCAGGGAGAAAGACATTAAAACAGAAAACTACAACAATACATGGCATGAAATCCCCAACAACTCATCACTCTCTACCCATCTCAGCACCTTAAACACATCTCAACGACTTAAGGTGGAGAGTCAAAAAGGAAGGTCTTCAACTATTTATGGAAACGAGTAAGATCCTCCTCCAGCTGGAGGTCCAAAGGAAGACCATTCCACAAATGCGGATCCAGATCTTGAAAGGCTCGCAACTTTGACAGAGCGTATTTGTTGATTGTTTTTTGACACCTATTGTAAAATTGGTGAATTTGAAAGAAAATAATGATGATATATAAAATCTGAATTCCCCTGTAACAATTTTTAGCAGATCTGACAGGGCAGTTCAAAACTGCCACCAGGCAGGACTGGAAAGAAAACCAGACTCTCCAGGAGCTGCTCCTGCACCCACCAAGCAAAGTAGCCTTGAAGCGGCCTCCAGCCTAGCCAGGCTCCAGCCTGCTTTGGACACCAGAAACCTTCCTCCATTTCTGCTCTCCACCCACCACACCAACTAGTACCTCATTCTGATCCCCCTTCCTGCCTGCATTGCTTTCCTCTGTGCACAATGCAGAAACAGGCACTATGACGTCCTTTTGGCAGCAGCAATTCAGGGAGTGGGGAGCAGGAAAAGAGCCCCTTCCTCAGAGTTTTCCCCTTCATGAACAGCAAGGGGCCCCTTTCTTGCTTAACCCAAAGCCGCCACCCCCTGCCCAGAGTTGCTTACCTGCTTAACTGGCTTGTTGCATCACCATCACCATCAAGATTCAATTGCCAGTCTAATCAGTTTTTGCACATGAAATGGAAGAAGGCATCCTTGTCCAGTCTCATCCTGTCTCATGAGAAGCGAAGATGACTAAAACAAAACTATTGTATTTTGGATATATCATGAGATAATGTGACTCATCGGAAAAGATGATAGTGACTGGGAAAGTGGAAGGCAGTAGGAAAAGAGGAAGACTCTATAGTAGGTGCATTGATTCAATCAATAAAGCCACGTCCTTTACTCTGCAAGACCTGAGCAGGGCAGTTGATGACCAGGGCACTTGGAAGTCTCCCAGAGTCACCGTAAGTTGAAGTTGACTTGATAGCAAATAACAATAGCCTTTTAAAAAAAGATATCTTTATTAATAATGTCTAAAAACACTAAAATTCTACAAAGAAAACATAAGATGCATGAATTAGAAGTTAAAAAGTAAAGAAAAAGAAAGGAAAAGGAGAAAAAGAAAGGAAAAGGATTGACTTCCATCCTTCCTTCACATAGATTATAACAATCAAATTGGTTCAAGCCTCTCAAAGATAATATCCAACATTTCATTTTTTCACATACTGTCCAAAAAGAAAGAAAAGAAAAGCTTTCTTCTACCAAAGGTTAACATATCTAGCATAGTATCTCAATATTACTTTCTATTATGCTCCATTAATATTACCTTTACATGGTAAATGACATTACATAATAAATGACATTAGTACTAAGTGCTACTTGCTGGCCTGATAACATAGTACTTTTTTAGTTAAAACAGCAGATCTCTTACATGTTATATGTCATCATAACATCTAAACATTTCTATACCATTGTAAAAAGTCCTGAGAGAATTCCTGGGCAAGCTCCATCTTTCATTCAGTCCAGCAATTTCAGAGTTAATAACTCACTTCTCTCCAGTCTAGCCAAAAGCTGCCAGCAGGACAGTCTTATCAACATCAAATAGATAATATCTGTACTTTCTCACGCTATAGTTTATCCTTGTTCAACTCCAATTCAGCCTTACAAATAAGATGACATGTAATCTGTTCACAAGATATATGTGCTTAGACTCTTAATTATTCTCTTTTAATGACATTAACCTCCAATTTCTAATTCATTTGTCTTGGTCTTATGGGGTGAACATACTTACTCAGCTCTTGATTGCAGAAAGAAGGTAGCTGTCGAGAGACTCTGTTGTTCCATTTTAATCACAAGAATTCTTCACTTGAGTTTTCTTTTTAAAAAGCAAGTTGCCAATATGGGGCTTTCAGATCCTCAGATCCAAATAGCTGTGTTTCACAGCAAGGATGAAAGATGCCACTCCTTCGGTCCTTCAGACTCATAACAAGTTTATTCAAAAGTAAATACAGGTAATGGGAATTCTGGATCCTAATGAATGATCCTCTACTCCCCTTTTAATCCAGGCGGATTTTCTTCAGCCAGGGCACTTCTCCCATGGAAGCTTTCTTTGATGAAGAGCAGCAGCAAGGGATCGTCTACCTGCTGGCTTGCTGGAATTTGAAGTCCAACAACCATCATTTTTGTCCACATCAGAGGTGTAACATCTTGGGCCAGCTCAGCCTTCAAAAAGGTTTTCTCTTCTTGGTGAAATGTAATATTCTTGAGGGGGTGTAGGACACACCATCCTATAACAGGTGTTATTAAACAGTTTGCTATACAAAAACTCTTGAGAGAAAGATACCTTTTATTGGTACATGTAAACTTACGGCATAAGAAAAATAATGAATTATAATAGCAACATGGCATTTTGTCTGAAAGAAAAATCCACATAAATAATGAGCTATTGCTAGCGAGTAAACAAAGATTATGCCAGTCACTCTATTAACTACAATAATCCAGCAGAAGCCAGTGTAAAATTTTACTAGCATGTTCAAAATGGTTCCTCCTAAGGGACCTTGCTTCATTTGCTATTACATCTTCTCCTCTGAGAACAATTTGTCTTGTTTGTACTGCTTTCTGATTATCTTTTCATCTGGAGAATTTGGTGTTTGAACAGCAGACGGGTATGACTTTTAATTCAGCCGCTCATTTTACAAGCTCATTTTACGAAGGCCAGCCAAGGTCCTCTTTGAAAAGACAGTGTCTCAAATCTTGGGATGTGCTGATTACTGAAAATATTCTTCTATAATCTCTGGTCTGCACTCGGGAATACACTAAAGCTGGGCAATTCCATTTTCATTTTGCAGTTTATCTGTGGGGTGGCAATCAGCTAATCAATACATTATTAAACAGAGTACTGAGATCTAGGTGTTGCAGGGTTGTGTGTTACCATTTTAGGAGCTAGAGGCAAGGTAGGGTCCAGAGAGCTGGAAGGCATCTGATAGAGGGGCGACCCATAGGTACTGAGGCACATTGAGACCCGGCCAAAAGGCTTGATGAAGAGATTTGCCAGATCTCAGGGCCTGGCCCTGAGTCTCCTGTTTCCATGGGTCCTCTCCCAGCAGGAGACTATAAGACAAATTATCCAGTTTTTCCTGACAAGAGGAAAGGGCTGTGTGCATATCTTCATCTGAGATAGTAGAGTGTCAGTTTGCTACAATTTGCAATGCTTCATTGATCTGTTGCTGCGATTTGTAAAGATCTTCAGGGGGTTGGGGGGTGGTTATGTGTTTACTTAGGCCATTTCTGCACGACCTTGTTATAGTGCTATTATTCCACTTTCAACATCTTGTGGGATCCTGGGACTCGCTGTTTAGGGAGGGGCATTTAGAATTCTCAGCCAGAGAGCTCTTTGGCCTCAGTAAATTACAAACCCCAGAATTCTACAGGATGTTGAAAGTGGAATCATAGCACTATAACCGTGCAAGGTGGAAATGGTGTTAGTTCAGGAGTTGACATCCTTTTTTCTCCTGTGACCCCCTTTACATCTACATGAAGACATTGTTTCCCTGTTCCACATTCCCCTCCCGTCCTCTCCTATGTGTGTCTGTCTCTCTCACACTCTCTCTCTCTTTCTCTCTCAGAGGCCCCTCATGCCACACACATCCTCCATCTTAATGCTGAGCTCTTGCACTCTCTTCCTCTTCATTTCCCTCCCTCCACCCCAAGAAACTGCCTCATGGTCACTAAGGGTCATGTGCCTGCTCTACCAACTAGGGAATATATGGGAAAAATGAGTGGGAAAAGTCCCAAAAAAGGGAAGTTGATTTTTGCTATGTCTGAGTTGAAGAAACGCATAACAATGGAATACACTCTTTTGAAAGACCAGTCAATCCTCAACAGCACACACGTGTACACACAGAGAGACTTGTCTTTCTGTTTCACATTTGTTGTACTTAGAAAAAATGTGAATAACTATCGCGCGCACACCCTTTGGGTCCCACCTCTGACTTTGGGCCTTTCCGCACTACCCTGTTATAGTGCCATCATTCTGCTTTCAACATCCTATGGAATCCTGGGGTTTGCAGTTTAGGGAGGGGCATTTAGAATTCTCAGCCAGAGAGCTCTTTGGCCCCAGTAAACTACAAACCCCAGAATTCCACAGGATTTTGAAAACGGAATAATAGCATTACAACAGTGTAGTGCGGAAAGACCCTTAGTTAACTTCTCCCTTCCCTCCCAGTCATTGTGGTGTCGGGGCTCACACTCCACATTCCTTGACATTCACATTCCAGCTAGAAGCAAGTAGACTACATTGAATGTTCCTTATCCCATATATCTAATTCCCTAATAATCCCCTCATTTCACATTGATTTGAGAACAGCCCCTTTAGCTAATCTTAATTTCGAAACAGGAAAATATGACAAGAAACTGCAGCTGGTACTTGACGCATAATGGTGAATAACACCACCAGGGCCCATCTCTAGGTCTCAGGTGTTGGTTCAGAAACTTGAGGGCCTGAGACTAGCTTGAACTGGCAGCCCTATTGGTGGCTGAGAGCTCTACTTGGGCCCAAAGCAGGATAGCACTTTCCAGGTACTTCTAATAACAAGAAGAGGGTCAACTTTGTAAAATTTCTCCACAAAGTGACACTCAACCTGTTGGGGGTGGGGATGATCACCGAAAGAGAGCAGACTATACGAAATCAAAAGAATGAAAGCCGTGAGAATTGCTGAGTTCCCTCAGGAAGGTATTAGAAATTTGTATCAATTGATATCAATTGTGTATCTTCCTCTAGAATGCCATGAATGTATTTAGGGCCAGGTTTTCAGTTATATACTTGAACATTATCCTAATTTCCTAGGTATATTCAAAATAATCAAATACACAACAGTGGATGTGATATATGGCTAAAACATTATGTAAAAATTCCCTGTGCTTAACAAAAACATACTTGATGAAATAAAGATTATAAAAAAAATTCAACCTGATTTAGCTGGTTCAGTACCCTAACATGTGGCAATGAAAAATTCATGAGTTCTAACAAGTTGAATTTTTGTCATCTGGCACATCCGCACATTGTCTTAATAGAGCTGTGAATCAGGCCGCAGCGTATGAGTGTGCAGGGGGGTGGCAGGAGGAGGTGAGAATTCAAATTTGTAACAATTGGATCAGTAAGCTCACCTCATGCCCTCTCAATATTTTGGGGATGCATTTTCTATCCAATTTTTTTTCATCTAGGCTAAATTACGAGAATGTCTATCCGTTATGAACCTTACATTTTTCTAAGTAAATGCTTTGAAGCAGGTTTTCAATAAATACATGTCATCACAGAAATAAACAGGCCTGGCTTATACCCAGCCACATTATTTCTGTTCTGTTCAGTATTGTATATTTTGACTGGCAGCAAATCCCAATGGCCTTATGCACAGAGCTGTCCCACCGCTGGCTGCTTGATTTTTTTCATCTAGAGCTGCCAGGAATTGAATCTGGAACTGCATCCAGTACAGACTGGTGGCTCAAATTTCAGTGGAGTGGTAAATCAGCTCCAGGTTTTAGTCTGAACTTTAAAGAGGTTATTCAAGATATTAAACCTTTTGTTTTGTTTTTTGCATTAGAGCTCAGCACCTTGGATAGATTCTGTAAAGTTCAGACTGAACCCCAAGCTGATTTGCTGCCTCGTGGACATAGAAAAATAGTACCACATTTTTTGATGATATCTTTATCTCCTTTATGGGAGATGTGAGGCTTAGATGAAGATAAGTTATGATGAATTTTTAGCTTGAGAGCATTTGGGGAAGGTGAATTGTCCTTATTTAGCACCTAGCAGTGCTGATCATTCTGATGCCAAGAACTGGATTTCATGCCACTCCTTCCTTGACTTCATAATACTGAGCTCTGAGACATCAATCCTTACACTTACTTGCAGAGCCAACTCAAGACATTTTGTTATCTGAAGTGATAAATAAGATGATGCCCCCTCCAATTCTGTGTAGAAAAACTAACAGTAAGGGGCAACATCCTTCTCCACGCGTGTAGGCATCAAGCTAGTTTCAGGATGCAGGCAAGACTGATAGATTGGGGAGAGAAAGCTGGTACAAATTACCAGGGCCTGGCAGACCAGAAAGGGGCCTGAGACCCAACTATGTTGCATATGTTTTTGTCCTTCTCAGTAGTATCATGATTTGCCTACTGTTTTTGAAATTAATTGGATAACTGGACAATTTCAAAGGAAGAAAAAATCTTGATTGGAAGAAAAGGATGGGAGGAGCAGCAACAGCAGCTTCCATAGACTGGGTCAGTAGTTCTCCCAATACCTCTGCCTCCAAGAACAGCTCCTCAACATCTCTTGGCTGGCCTGGATTGACCACTGAGGAACATATGAAGTAGGAGGGGGGAGACTCCAGGTGTGGGTCAAAGAGTGAAGCCAAGCAGGTGGCCAGCAGAAAAAGTTGTAGTGGGTGGCAGTGATTGTGTGTTGTCCCCTCCCCACGAAGACCTGAAAGAATGAGAAAAACTTCTGGGGTCCAGCAATAATTTCATTGGGACCTGAATACAATCTCAGTCGCCCGGAATATAAGGCAGGGTGTGTGGCACACAGCTCCTTGCTCTACACCTTGCTGTTGCTGCCCAGCATCTGTTGCCTGAGATGACAACTTCACATCAACTTAAGTTAGGTCTGACCCTGCTTTCATGGAATAAAATTCAGTTGAAACTTGTGAGTCAGAGTTCCAAATAAACAAGCTTAGATTTGAGTATAAAGCTGTTAATGGATTATATGTTCATTCTGTGAAAGTGAGTCACAGGGCCAAAGATGTGTTGTGATGACATATTTTGTGGTTTATTACACAGATGTATTCCATCTTAGCTGCCGGTAAAGCAAACTGCTGTGTATTTTCATTTAATTTTTCATTTGATTTGCATTTAATCTTCTTACTCAGTTGTTGTTGGTTTTTTGTGGGGTGGGGGGAGATGAATGCCTGATCATACTTAATGCAATTGAGAATTTGCAAGGAGAATGACTGCTTGAGCCAAGCATTTCTTTTACATCCATCATGTATTCCCTTTTTAACATGCATTCCAGGCACTGCAAAAAGACTTAAAATATGAAAATCAATGAAAATCACTGTAGGTCTTAGATATTAGTGTTTAAAGTAAGTTTGTGGCAAATGGGAAAACTGGATTCAAGCCAAATTTTAAAATGATGGGGACAGGATTAGAACTAATCTAAAACTATCCATTTATTCATTCCCTCATGAAAGATATACTATGACTTTCAGTAAAATTCTTTGTATATTTTACAGAATAAGATGCAATTAAAAATTAAAGACATGCAAAGATACACTAAAGAGAATAAAAGCAAAAGATACAATGGGACATATGCATGTTGTTGTTGTGTGCCTTCAAGATGTTTCCAAGTTATGACAACCCTAAGGTGAACCTGTCACAGAGAGTTTTTTGGCAAGATTTGCTCAGAAGGGGTTTGCTTTTGCCTTCCTCTGGGCCTGAAAGAGTGTGACGTGCCCAGGGTCATGGCCAAACAGAGATTCAGACCCTGGTCTCCAGAGTCATAATCCATTGCCCAGACTACTACACCACACTAGCTCATGCTGAGATGTGCACCTTCTCAAAAGTAAGTCTACTCAACAGGACTTGCTCCTCCTCATACACATATCCATAGGATTACAGCCTTAAAAATAACAACTCCAGCCAAAATCAACCAGATTAAACTTTATAAAAATACTCCAGTGGCTTGGGCTCTCTATACCAATGGATCACAAACTCTGGTAGATTCTGCCATGCTAGTATGGATTCAAGCATGGCTCCAAGCATCAGACTGTGTATTTGTAATCCAAGGTTTAGTCCAGGTGAGGAAAAGCTGATCACCAGAAGATTGGCCATCAGTCGATAAATGAACCAGAGGAACTATGAACAGTTGTGATCTGCATCAAGGGAGAGATTACCTGCATGGGTGAAAACAGATCAGTAAATATTACTGCATCCATATTAGAAACGCACATATGGAAAGGGCAAGTTCCTTCTGCTGCCCACATCAGACATGGAGAACATGCAACTCACAGCAACTTCCATTGTCCATGAGTTTCCAGGCACAGTACAAGGTGTTGGTTATTACCTTTAAAGCCCTTCATGGCTTGGGGCCAGCCTACCTGCGGGATCGCCTTCTTCCATATAATCTGCCCCACACATTAAGGTCCTCTGGGAGGAATTTACTGCAGCCAGTTAGAACTAGGTTGGCTGCGGTTACCCAGAGGACCTTTTCTTCTATCACTCCCAAGTTATGGAATGGCCTGCCGGAGGAGACCCGGCATATTACCAGTCTGGCCTGCTTTAAAAAAGTGGTCAAGACTGATCTCTTCCGACAGGCCTTCCAAGACTAGCATTTTCATCGCCTCCCATCAATTGTCTTCTTGTTTTGTTAATAGTCAACTGCTTGTTAATTGTTGTGTGTTTTAAGGGGTTGGTTTAGGTGGGTTTGTGGATGGTGAGGATTGGGTATGTTTTTAATCTCTTTTAATGTATTTAATGTATTTTATGTTGTTCGCTGCCTCGATCCTTGTGGAGAGGCGGGATAGAAATAAATTTTATCATCATCATCATCATCATCATCATCATCATCATCATCGCCTGTTCTGTCTAGGGGTGATAGGAGGGCCATATTTCCCTACGTCCACATGGTCTACATCAGAGCTTTCCAAACTTTTCATGTTGGTGATGCACTTTGACATGCGTTGTTTCATGACACAGTAATTCAGTAAGTAATTCAGTAAGCAGAAGCAACGTCTCCACCTGAGCCTGGCCAGCTGCCGGTGCTCTCACCAGGGTCTTCCTCAGCCCAGGGTGGCAGTGGCAGGGATGGCAGAGGCAGCCCCCCCATCCACACCTGGCCCATCATCGCCGCTGCCCTCACTGGGGTCTTCCTCACTTGGGGTGGTGGCAGTGGCAGGAGAGGCAGCTCCTCCACCTGGACTTGGCCCACCGCTGCCGTCTCCATCGGGGTCTTTTTTTGGTTCGAAGTGGCTGCAGCAGCAGTGGGAGAGGAAGCCCCTCCACTTGAGCCTGGCCCACCATCGCCTTCGCCGGGGTCTTCCTTGGCCTAGGATGGCGGCAGCAGCAGAGGCCCTTTCACCCATGCCTGACCTGCAGTGGAAGAGGCTCCCCCTCCACCCTTTACATTCTTGCCACACACCTACACACTGCAGCCGACACACTAACGTGTCACGATGCACTGTTTGGAAAACACTGGTCTACATGTGGATTTATCTACCTACTATCCTGTCAAATTGTTTATCCTCAGGAGCTGTCAGAAGCTACTGCACGTACTTCTTAGTTTTTTGAAATGCTAGGTCATCCCTGGCAGATACTTCTGCTGCTTCTGATGACTTCTCACAGCTTCTGACAATCTTGGTATTGCAGAACCAATCAGGGGAGAGGAGTGGACAGAGGTGACTTTAGAGGAAAACTAATGGGATAGCTTATGTCTACAGGTCAGAACTTCCCCCATTCTTGTAGTACAGTGATGCTGTCAAAATAATTAATGCTTTAATTAAAGCCCCCCCATTTTGCTATGTATGTGTAACAGGAAACAAACATTATTGAACTCAGTGAATCTGAGCATTGATCACATTGCATGGTACATCATAAGGAGAGACAGCTTCCTAGCAATAAAGCTTTGACAACAGAACATAAGAAAGAAAAGTAAGAAGGAATCTTAAATGAACAAAGGTAACCTAGTAAAAACAAAGTCAGCCAAGCCAAAGTAAACAAAATCCTTGATTCTTCATCTTGGCTGTGCCAAAGCAACATAAATATTTAATAAAAACAAGTTTTTATTGGGAAAAGATGCCAATTCAAAGAAAATAGAGAAGAAAAGATGCAGAAACATCAAAGCAGACAGTGAAATAGATTTTGTGTCCCCAGTCCTTGCTCTGCATCAAGACAAAACATGGTCAAGGTTTTGCCAAGGAAAGACAAGATGTTATACCTGAAGAAAACATTGGAAATATTTGAAGATTACAATAGTGGACAACCTCCTATACTGTATGCCACTTGTGAGACTCTGGCTCTCCATGGATAAGTAATGTGGTTTGGAATGTGCTATTGCTCAGTATAACAATCTAATTTGAACACTGATTTGTGTGAGGAAAGGAAAAATTGTCATTTTGGTGAAAGCAAAATTTCACATTGGCAGTCTGAGAAATGGGATGCATTCCTAGGAAGTAAAGAAGCTAATGTACTGAGGGTTTAGATTCAAAAAGACAGAAGAATAACTTCCAGAGTTTGGAAAATTTACTTTTTGGACTACAACTTCTAGAATCCCTAGTTTGATGTCTAGGGAATTTGGGAACTGTAGTTCAAAGGTAACTTTTTCAAGCTCTGCTAAGTACAGCGAAGACTGAGGAAAAGGATCCTGAAGAAAGGCTCTGAAGGAAGAACAGAACAGGCACGAGTGGAGAAGAGTCTGACTAATCATTTTTGTTTTAATGCATTTATTTAATGGTAATATTTAAAAGGCACAACATAACATTCAGGATGGGAAGTGACAATCAGTAAACCATACACCGTGGGCGCTCAGTGTCCACTAGGCCTTGGTTCCAGGACCCCTCCGATACCAAAATCCATTACTGCTAGTGGTACAGTAAAATGATTCCCCTTACAGTAAAGGGTGAACAACTCAAATGAGTCTGGAGAGACAATGAGGATCTGTGAAATGTTTGGAAGCTACAGCATTTTTCTGAATATTTTCTAGCTGTGGAAGCTTGGATCCATGGATACGGAACCCAAGGATACGGACGGCTGACTGTATATGAAGGACAATCTCATTCTCCAAGGGTGTATCCATACGTAATTGAAATGACACCGCTATCCATGCATACTGGAAGATATCAAAAGGCTTGGCAGAACATTGAGATTTGAAAAAGCTTCCCTCCATTCACACACACATACACACACAAACAAAAAACAAAACAAAACCCAACCCCCCCCCCAAAAAAAAACAACTTCCCTCCAATACACTTTAGTGGGAAGTGGGAAATTGAACCCTCAAGTAAGGACTAGAATAGAATACCCCAGGAAAGAGCATGGCTGGCTAGAACCCTGAACAGGAGTACATTTTGTTGTACTAGAAGTACAAGTAGTATTGTACAGTACTGCTGAAATAGAAGTACAACAAAATGTTCATGGAAAAAAAAGTAACAATTACACTTCTACTGCAAAATAAATCTCTTTGTACTAGTACAGTCCCCTCCTCTGTCTTTTTCCCATACACTACTGAATTCTAAATACTTGCCACCTTCACTCATGAATTACATTAACCACTGATTCTCACATATTACATCCTCTCCAGACAAAATCCAGCATACTGTGCGATGGCTTCCACTTGCACAATGGGCAATTTTCATCCACCCTTCTGCCTGGCAGCCCCTCATTCCTTTCAAAATCTGCTTTATAGGGTTACCCAACCCTACAGAGCAGAGGGACTTTCCCCTTAAAGCAGTAGAAATTAAGGCTTTCAAGTTCATTTCCAAAAACAGCTTCCATTTCATCATTAAATTCCAGGAGGTTGAAATAAGTCATTCTTAGGACTTCCGGTCGCATGGCACGCGCGAGTGGTTGCACGGAGTGAGCTCCGCAACTTCGTGTTATCTCCCGCCGGAATCCAGCTGCTTTTTTGTAATCAGATAAGTGGCTAGACACCCCCCCCCCGTAAAGGGGGTGCGGAAGTGCTCGAAGGGGGCTCCAAAACTGGTGCCAAGCTCCTTCTGACAAGAGGGAGCGGGAGGCTTCAGGGGGGCTGAAGGGCTACGACAGATCCAGCAGGGACACCGTGTTTGCGGCACAAGCGCCACCACCAACTTTTTAAAAAAAGAAAACACGTTTTTGAGACAGTAAGCAGCTGATCTAGTTTTTATTTCATTGATATTGCAACAATTTGGAACTTGCAGCGGTGAACAGGAGTGGCAATACGTAGTGACCCAGCTGACTGTGAGTATGTAATGGTGGAGAAAATTTTTTTAGATTACAACTGCTTAAGATAGACTGCATATTAAGAATGCAATGGATTTCACTAGCGGATTTGATTAAAAGACCATAAGCGTAGAGTTTCAAAGACGGGACCAAAGTTTGTGCTTTTTTTCCCCTCTGCTTGCTATGAAGAGACTGGTTTGGATTGAGAATACGGTTACCCTAGGTTTAAATTTAAGTTTTTGCCTTTCTGGTTTTGACCTCCGTTTTGATTGAACTGACTTGGAATTGAACTGACTTGGAATTTTGGAATCTTCGTACATTTTGGATCTGTGTTTGTTTGGGACCTTACATCTCTGTTTTCGGGAGTATAGGATTTAAGACGTGGCTGCCGAACTCTTGTGGATTATAGAACTTTTTTTGGTGATGAGAAGGGACAATTGCCTTTTGGTTTTTTTTTCTTTCTTTTTTTGGTCTTTTGGTCTATTGAACAACATTGAACATTTGGAACAATGAACATGGAATATTGATATTTGGAACTGTGACATTTGGATTGTGGTTTGATTTTTAAAATTGGGGACTTTGCTTTGCAACTGCATCGTTTCTTTTATTTTTTGTCCGTGGCTTTTGAGAACAATCAGGATTTAAAATTATTCATAAGGGAGTGTTTTTTGAGGATGTGCTGGAAGGACAGGAAGACAGAGGGACTTTTGCCCCCACACAGCGGTGCAGCTCAGATTTCTGTTATCAACATTGGAAGGAGAAGAAGTTCTCACAGTCAAGGTCTGGGAGCAGTTCTAGAAGAGAGAGGAGATTCAGCATCCGCTGGGAGGGGGAAGTGAAAGAATTGGGCCTAGGCACAGCCCACTGATTATACTGAATGAACTTACTGTATGATTCTATTGAATGAATTTGATGAATGAATCGAATACAATGTACTAGATTTTAAAATAAGTGGTCTTTTCTATATAGCTGTATATAACCCTATAGAATAAATCTATAGATCTATATACATATATATATCTACATATCTATATAAATTCTACATATATAAATTGATACATAAGATACTTGTATAATCTACATAATCTACATATATACAGTTATTTTTATTTCTTCTTTATTGATATAATGATTGGGTAGCAGTGTTAATTTCAATTTAAAGTAATTAATTCAAGTTAAGGATGTATGTGATTGATGTGAATGATTTATACATGCAATGAATTGGATCTAATGTGAAGGATTTATAGATATAACAATTTGAATTTTAGTAGGATTTGAAATTACAGGGTTATAAATAGTAAGTTTTTTCTGTGCTAACTGTAAAAAATATAGGTATAAGGAATTGATTTTTACATTGAATATTGATTAAGGTAACAAAAAGCAAAAGCAACTTGTATTAGGTACTAAAAAAAAAGAAAGAGGAGAGAGGGAAAAAAAATCAAAAATGGACCAAAGGACAAGAAGAGGAGCGGCGGCAGCTGCAACAACAACAACTTCCCAGGCAACCAGACGGACGTCAGTGGATATGCCTCAGAAACTTCAAGATTTCATGTTACAGATGATGGAAGAGTTTAAAAGCATGAAAGAAGATATAAGAAGTGATATTAAAGAAACAAGGAAAGAGATGAGAGCTGACATGAAACAAGAAATAGATAAACTGGGGAAGAAATTGGAAAATATAACAAAGGAAGTGACAAAGCTAAAGACAGAAACAAAGGAGATAAAACAACAACAGTTGAAAAGGAAATGACTGAGATGAAGGGGAAGCAACAAGAAGATGAATTTCAAATTACCCAGCAGGAGTCACGATATCGGGAAGGATGCCTTCGATTGAGAGGTGTTCCAGAGGCTTCAGCAGAGAATCTGTACAAAAAAAGTTGTACCGGCTTTGGCAGAATTCATTGACATGGAAGAAGAAAAGATGGAGACATATATTGACAGAATGTTCAGAGTTTCCTCCAGAGTAGCAAGAGAGAGGAAATTACCAAGAGACATTATTATAACGTTCACGAGGTCTATGGTTAGAGACAAAATATTACAGCGAAGCTATGATGGACTACTGAAGATTGAAGACAAAGACGTCAGAATTTTTAAAGATATACCTTACCAAATCCTAAAGAAAAGACAAGAATATAAACCGTTGGCCAACCTTCTGCAAAAGCGTCAGATTAATTATTGATGGGAAAAGGTTGAAGGTTTGTCCTTTACTTATAAACAGCAGAGATACAGGATTAATTCAATACACAAAACAAAAGAAATGAGGGATAGATTGAAGAAAGATTTACAAAAGGACACCTCTGAAGGAAAGAAAGATCATGAACAATTACTTCTAGAGGAGGAAAGAGAACAACTACAAGGAGAAGAAGAAGACGGAGAACAAGAGGAAGTAATAGAAGCAGTGCAAGGAACTGTGGAACAAGAAGAAGGGGAGGTAGACGAAGATATACTGAAGGAATAAACTAAACTTCAGTAATAAAATACTAACATAACTTGCAAAATGGATTTGAAGATTTATTCTTGGAACATTAAGGGGTTTAACTCTGAATACAAAAGAAGACAAATTTTTCACCATCTAGAGAAACAGAATATAGACATAATATGTCTGCAAGAAGCTCGAATTAGAACTCAAGATTTGAGATATGCCAGGAATTTGAAATTAGGTGGCTGTTTCGCGGCTACGATTGATAAAAAGAAGAGGGGAGTTTTGATATATGTAAATTCAAAATTTGGTGCAAAGCAAATCTTTCAGGATAGCAATGGTCGTTATTTAGGAGTTGAAGTTACTTTGAAACAGGACAAAATATTAATAGTTGGAATATATGCACCAAACGGAGCTAAAGGTGAATTCTTCCCTACAATACAGGAAGAGGTATTGAGATATCTTAATGAAACAGGTAATTCTAACACGATTGTTTTGGGGGATTTTAATGGAGTAATCAATCCCCAGGTTGACAGGACAATGCAAAAGTTAACTCCCCGAAACTTCCTAAGAGCTTCTTTAATATGATGGATAATTTAAATTTATATGACACTTGGAGATACAAGAACGGGCAACTGGATGGACATACATTCTATTCCGATCGACATAGGTCAATGTCAAGGATAGATATAATGTTGGTATCTAAACAACTTTTGTTGAAAACTACAGATATGGACATACTTCCCAACTTATGCTCTGATCATAATCCAATACAATTAAAGATAAGGATTAAAGACAGAAAGAACATGGAGATTGAATGAGGAGATTTGGAATAAGGAGAAATATATAACAAAAGCAAAAACAGAGATAATTAATTATTTTCATGAGAATTTGACGTCGGAGCTCTCGATGAAAACCATCTGGGATGCAAGTAAAGCTGTGATGCATGGTAACTTTATCAGATGGACTGCAGAGATCAGAAAAGAAAAGAGAAACACTGAGCAGCAAATTTTGGAAAAGATGAAAGAAACTGAACGACAGATGAGACAAAATCCGTCGGATAAGCAGATTAGACTACAGATGAAGGTACAGCAAGCTGAATTAAATCAACTTAATTTGGAAGAAATAGAGCAACAGATAAGGAGAATGAAATATAATTTCTTTGAACAAGCTAATAAACCTTCTAAACTTTTGGCAGGTTTGCTGCGTAAAAGAAGGGCCAGAAATATCATAACTGAAATTAGAACAGGAGAAGAAAGAATTACAAAACAAGAGGGAATAAAACAAGCCTTTTATAATTACTACGTGAAACTGATGAGCAAGATCTCAAAGGAGAAAAAACAACAAGAAGTGGAAGAATATTTGGAGAAAATGAATAAAATGAGATTTAATGAAGATCAAAGATCAGTCTTGAACAATTCTATTACTATGATGGAAGTAGTTGAGGCTATTAGGAATTTGAAGAACGATAAAGCTCCAGGACCCGACGGCTTTACTGCAAGATATTATAAGATTATGGAACATGAGATTTCAATACCTTTGCAAAGTACTATAAATGAAATAATAAAGGAAGGAATACCAGATACTTGGAAAGAAGCTAATGTTGTGCTGACCCCGAAAGAAGGAAGAGATCTAAGAGATATAAAGAATTATAGACCAATATCGCTTTTTGAATACAGACTACAAGATTTTTGCTTCAATTTTAGCAGCGAGGCTTAAAAAAGTGCTGTTAGAGGTAATTGATGAGGACCAGAATGGCTTTTTACCCAAAAGATCTTTGAGAAATAACATCAGAATGGTCTTAAATGTAATTGAATATTATGAAAAGCATAATGAACGGAAAATGGCCATGGCATTTGTAGATGCGGAGAAAGCTTTTGACATGATCAGCTGGCCATTCATGAAGATGGCGGTCAAACAGACGCAGGCAGGAGAAAAATTTGTTGCATGGATTGAAGCAATTTACAGCCAACAACAAGCTCGACGGGTTATAAATGGTGAAAGAACACAAATGATAGAACTGCACAGAGGGAGAGACAAGGGCGTCCCTTGTCTCCTCTGTTGTTTATCTTGACAATGGAAATACTTAACAATGCTATAAGAGAAGATAAAGAAATAAGAGGAGTTCAAATCAAGAAATATCAATATAAGTTAAAAGCTTTCGCTGATGATTTGGTCTTATTATTGGATGACCCAGGGAAATGTATTGAAAAATTGATTACTACAGTGCAAGAATATGGAGAATTCTCTGGTTTTAAAGTTAATAAGGAAAAAACAGTCTTCTTAACCAAAAATATGACTGAAAGAGAAGAGATGGAATTAGTACAAAAAACAGGATTCAACAGAGGACAAAAGGTAAAATATCTAGGTATTTGGATAGCCAAAAGAAACAATGAGTTATTTCAAAATAATTATGAAAAAAAATGGAAAGAAATAACAAAAGATTTGGAAAACTGGACTTCCATGCGTTTGTCAATGATGGGGAGGATAGCTGCAATAAAGATGAATGTTCTGCCAAAAATGAACTTTTTGTTCCAAAATCTTCCCATAATAACGAACATGAAACCTTTCATACAATGGAAGAGAGAACTAACCAAGTTTATATGGCAAGGGAAAAAACCTGGGATAAAATGGAATACCATGACAGATCTAAAAAGTAGAGGAGGAATGGGACTACCAGACTTCCAAATATGCTATAAGGCAGCAGCTTTTACGTGGATAAAAGACTGGATAGACCTTCAAGATACGAGAACATAGGCATTGGAAGGTGCTGACTTGAGGATGGGGTGGCATGCCTATATGTTTTATGATAAAGCAAAAATAGATAAAGACTTTACACATCACTATATCAGAAATCGCTTTTGAAAATCTGGGATGATTATAAAACTAAAAACATAAGGCAGCTCTCCACCTGGGTCTCACCGCAAGAGGCTTTTTTCGGCAGATGGACTGATACAGATAAATGGTTGCGATATGATGATATAAGTGAGAGATCACCGTCCAACAATCTTAAGATTAAAACAAGGGAAAAATTAGAACAAGAGGGAACAACACTAAGTTGGTTCTCTTATAGACAATTAGCAGAAAGGTTTCAGATGGATATAAAAACATATGGAATTGAACTAAAAGAGAAAACTGGAGTAATTAAATGGCTGTTTGAAAATCCGCCTCATTTACTAGCCCAAATGCGTCAAGAAATATTACATCAGGAGAGGCAAGAAGAAACAGTAAAGGCAACAATGATTTCATGGGCTCAAAACATCAGACATTCAATTCAATTAGAGTCTTGGGAGCAGATTTGGAAAAAAACACAGAAATTTACAGTAGCTCAGAATTTGAAAGAGAACTATTATAAGCTATTTCATAGATGGTACATGACAACAGACAAATTAAAAAAGATTTATAATACAGGTACCGGACACTGTTGGAAATGTCAGAATGAGGTCGGTACGATATATCATATGTGGTGGACATGTCCAAAAGCTAAGAAATATTGGACTGGAATACATAATAAAATTTGTGCATTAATAAAAGTTCAGTTTGCTAAGACACCAGAATTGTATTTGTTAAATATGACTGATATATTAGAAGGTACTGGTATAAAGAAGCATTGGAGAATATTGCTGTATATGATAACAACAGCTCGTATTGAATATGCAAAGTTGTGGAAAACTCAGCAAATACTCACAATAGAACAATGGTGGGGTACACTTATTGAAGACAAAAATGCTGATATGGTCTCTCAGAGATTAAAAGGGAAATCAGACGATGAGATACAAAAAGAATGGCAAATTGTAACCGGTAATTGCTGGGTTCTATCAGATGGAAATCTGTAATTCATGATTTAAGATAAAATATGAGGGGTCTACAGGATATATATCATGAAGCGGGAATATGGAGATTGAAATGCAAGAATCAACAAGTAATATTAGCAGTAAAATGTTGTACAATATTCTAAGCATTAAGAAATCTTGATAATGAAATCTAGATCAGTGTGGAAGACCAGAAATATTTCAATTAAGCTGACAGTTATAATTGTTTGTTTTATATGTGAATTTTGAATAAAATGATTATAAAAAAAAAAGAAATAAGTCATTCTTAGAGGAGATCTACTGAAATCAATGAAACTTACACTAATCACAGGTATCATAAATCCTGTTAATTTCAGTGATCTACTCTACATGTGACTATGCCTTAGATCCAACTGGTTGTATCTTAGATATTAATCTTGTAGCATTCCTTAACTGCAAGAAACAACACAAATAGGCATCTCTTCAGAGATGGACAACATCAAACACTGTACTAGCACTGCAAATCCAGCACCAACAGAACTTTCTTATCTGCTTCTCACCTCTGCATGCCCCCCCCCAAAAAAACTCCAGAGGATTTCCCAGGCCTCTAGAGCAGGTTTTGGGGGTTCAGGGGGTGCTGCAGTGGGGAGAGTGCCCTGCTACTGATTTGACTAGAAGCAGCAGTTCTGTCAGTCAGTGTTCTCCCACTGGATTTTAGCCTATATTTCTTTACAAGACAAGTTTAGCAAGATCCCTTATTGAAAATACTCACCTCACTGATAACTGGCATTATGCCATATAAATATACGACTTATCTATTACTTATCTATTATTTTATTTACATATGCAATTGTTTATATAAACAAGATAAACAATTTAAATAATTCCAAATTAAAATCAGTGCTAATTTAAACAAGATAAGAACATATTAAGCAGCTCAAGCATGTTAAAACAGCTCTAAAAGGATACAAGAGTTAAAATTTCTTTAAACTGCAAGCCACAACCATTTAAAAAGCTCACTATATCACTAAAGCCTGCAATCTCTGCATGTTATTACATTTCTGAACCTTCTCAACTCTTAAGAACAATATTTTCTAAAGAGCAATATCTGGGACAGGTTTTTTTCCAGCTCTTAAGAAAAAACTGCATTGTAGAGTTATCCAAAATATAAGGTTAACTATTCTCAGAAGAAGGTGGAGAAAGAGCAGTAAGAAGGAAATGCATCACCAAAAAGAGATTAAGAGTGGATCTGCATAAAATTGACATGTGCTGATTTATATAAATAATATTAATAATTTAAAAAGAATTTCCATAACGTAAGAGAAATATAATGCACCTCACCACAAAAGTCAAATCTGACACCACAGGAATTGTTTGCCTGCTTACTCTGCTATCCAGTAGGTTGAGTAGGAGGGACCCCAAAAGCAGCAGGATTGACTTGCCATATTTTGGAGTAACTGCAATTATATTGCCATTTAAATAGACTACCTCATTCTTAAGACCCATTAATGCCGAAGTCTTAGGCCATTTCCACCCTACACTGATAGACCCCCCTGGCATATTTCTCTTTTTAAGGCATCCCTGGCTACTTTTTCAGCAGCTCAAAATAGCAATAAAGTTGTGAGATAAATCCTCACCTACTTTCATGAAACCTACTAAAAAAGCAAGATAGGCATATTTAAAGTTGAAAGTGATTATCAAAATGATCAAAAATGATCTCAGTCTTTGGAAAACATCTTTCACCTTCCCTTATTTTCATAAATTTAGGAGGGAACCCTAGCCAAAGAGCTCCTTTTTTTTCTGTATTTTACTCCCACATTGGGAAAAATATGGATTTTGACAGAGTTGAGGTTTGCATAAATGCAACCTAAATTGGCCTCTACTTCCAATCTGAAAGCAATGTGAAATTCAGCTACACAGAGCCCCCTGCTGGTTTCTATTTTCCCTGCTTATGGCTTGGATGGAGGAGAATCAGAATATCAGCTGTGTAAGTCATATTTAAGAGGAAAGCAAAGGCAAACCAGCTTTGAGTATTCCTTGCCTAAGAAAACTCTAACAAATTCATGGAGTTGCCATAAGTCAATAGGTAACTTGAAGTTACATACATACTCATATGGATAAACACACATTCTTAGCAGTTTATTATAATACACACAGAGATTTGAGAGCTCACATAAAACAATTCACTGCTCCTAAAATTAAATTAGGACAGCAGGGCTTGTTCAGAAGAACTCTCATAGGATGGAGGATGAATTCAAAACATAGTTTAAAAGCATACAAGGGGGATTTTTTTTAACCTTCATTTTAAATAAACACACATTAGGCTCAGTAAAGCAATGTCATGAAGGAGCTTCTTTTTTTCTCCCAGCAAACCTAGGAAATGTTCTGTTTCGAACTTTAGTTGGTAAGCCCCATTTGAGAATCTGCTGAACCTTCCTCCCTTTTACATCTTAAAGACCACATGCAGCAAAAGTGACTTTTAGCATCAGGTTCCCCTCCTCCATGACCAACTCTCCTTCATTTTTTGAAATGTTGTTTCTAATGAAGAGATTCAGGGTTCATCCAGAGTGGTGATTTCCATCACACCATTTAATGTTGTATGCAAAGATACGGCCGTGTTAGTATACAGAGGGATCTTGTCGCATATTTTAAATTAACAAAGAGGAAAAGGTTGTACCATAAGCTTTCACAGACTCAGTCTTTCAGGCCATTTCCACCCTACACTGTTACAGTGCTATTATTCCACTTTCAACATCCTATGGAATCCTGGAGTGTTCAGTTTAGAGAGGGGGCCTCAGAATTCTCAGCCAGAGAGCTCTTTGGCCTCAGTAAACTACAAACCCCAGAATTCCACAGGATGTTGACTCAATACTCGATGCACCTGGTGACAGAAACAGAAAGAGATCCACGTTACAAAAGATAACAAATAACAAAAGTCCAAAAAGACCCTTAACGATCCTACTCTCCGAGGAGATGTGGCTGCATAAAGCACGTATTACTAGGCTGTGTATTTGTTATGATGAGCGAAACAATCGTTGAGAGTTGTGTCACCCTGAAAGACGGGTATATAAAACAGTTGCCAGTTTGGAAATTAGAGAGGGCCCCTGTACCTTTAATGGTTGTGTAGAGGAGGGAATTTCAGCAGGTGTTACTTGTCAAGCAACCGGGCAGCAAGCAATACCTGCTGAAATTCCTTCTTTTAGATAACTATTAAAGGCACAAGAGCCCTCAACAGTTTTCACTATGGCAACCTTAATACAAATACCCCAATAAATAACTACATCCGTTTCATAAGTTTGTGAATTTCTGTTGGAGGCCACCTTAAGACGATTGGGCTCTAACATGCGGCGTGGACAGCGCTTCGAAGAAGGGACACGTTCAGAAAGGGACTAATAGATGGTTGCCCCAGGCTTTTTCTTTTAACTGTCACTGTAACCGACAGGCAGCCAAGAGAAACTTCTTTGTTTTCCTGGCTTCCACAACGCAAGCGGCTTCCCCCACTCTCCTGGGAGTCCCCTTCGAACCTCCCTCAAGTTTTGCCTTTGTTTACTCTTGGCTCCGCCCTCATTCGCTTCCCACCTCCTAGCAACGGTTTGACCCTCATCGCGTCCCGTACTAGGCCTGCTTCCGCTTCCGCTACTTTGCGGAGTCTCTACGTTTCCGGCGGCAGGTTGTGAGTGGGCAGAATGGTGAGCGAGCGTATGGTGGACGGGAGGGGGGCTGCGGGCGACCTCCGTGACTCTGCCGTTAGGAGTTCCTTAGAAAGACGGGAGTCTTGAGAAGGGCGGGGGGCTGCTCCTCCGCCCGGGCCTTTCCCCTTCGTCCGTCCCCGTCTCGGTGATGTGCGTTGTCATCGTCGCCCTTCTTCCTAAGGCGGCCGGGGGACGGGAGGGGAAATCGGGGCTGCCCCGTGTAAAAGATGGTTTCGATGGTTCGGGGATTGACTCTTCTGCCGTGGCGGGGGTGGGGGAAGCCATTCTCTTTTTAAGGCCGTTTCCGCACTAGACTGCTATAGCGCTATTATTCCACTTTTAACATCCTACGGGGCCCAAAGGCCGCTCCCTAAACTGCAAACCCCAAGATTCCATAGGATGTTGAAAGTGGAATAATAGCGCTATAATAGTCTACTGCGGAAATGGCCCAAGAACTTTTAATTCGCATCTTTGTGGGATGCGAGACCCTTTTGCTTTGCTTTGTGGGATGGGAGACCCTTTTGTCTAGCATTGTAACGACTAAAATGAGTAGTATTCGGGTCTATCTGCAGTTCGCTCCTGATACGGGGTAGAGAGTGTACGGCTTTTCAGATACTGTAAGAGTGCAACACCTATAATTCCTGGTTATTGGCTATTCTGGTTAGGGCTGATGAGAGCTGCTGTCAGCAACACTAGTAAGGCCACACGTTACCCTCCTCTTTGCTCTGTTTTGAAAACCCTTGTCTGTTCCTGCCACTACTTTGACCCTTTGAACTCAGTTTCCAGCAACTGAAATAAACTGAAGAGAAAGGGGAAAAGTGAGATGAAGACAGACAAACTGAGGTATTTTAGAAGTAGCTGTAAGTGCGGTACAGCAGAGGATTCATTGGGACTGTCACTACTGGATTAGGTCATTGAAGAGTATGTGTGCATGTGGACGAAAGAGACAGAGAGCATGTGTTTATTGTTTGTATTCAAAGGATCATGAATATCTTTTCTTTTTAGCTATGTAAACAGCATCACTTGGGGTGGCTAAACAGCATAATGAATTAGTACATAGTAACATGCCACATACTGCAGTTCTTACACAGTTCCATACTTTGCATACCAAATATGTCATTCCCCTACTGTGTCGCACAACAGCAAAGCACAAAGTGTGGATGCTAGGGCTGTTGATGACTTGGCTGTTGATGACTTAGTGACCGGGAGGTTTCTCATTTATAGGGTTGGCATAAGTCAAAGTCTCTTTCACAGCAGTTAACAACAACAAGCACACAAGTATTCCTCTTTGAGAGATGTAATCAGGGGTCAAAGCTGTTTAAATATGTAGTTTTGTCATTGCTTCTGCAGAAAGCCCTGGAATAGAAATCAGAGTGTAATCTAATTGCATAGATCTGAGACTTGATTCCTAGAAATCCTTGTCCTTACAAGCATTGATTCAAGATCAGAGGCTATTTAGTCAGAAGATGAAACCACTGTCTTTATATTAGTTCTCCAAAATGCCATATCCTCTTCTCACTTATGGGGACCACGTGGTTACTTGGTATTATTGGAAGATCATTGTATGCGGCAGTCAACATTTTTTCAGTGGAGAATAAATAGTTTTTTTGTAGCAATGTGTAAATAAATGAGATAGTCAAGAATGATTCTTATGATGCAAACTTAAATTCCTCATATGCGTGAACTTTTGCTTTAGATACAGCACTTAACTGTTTTATAGTTAAGATAACTTACAGTAGGTATGCTCAGAGCGTTTCGTTTATCTTTGTAATCTGGACGATAGTACTGTTTTGGCTTTTTCAACATTGCTGATTAAGAGAGAGGAATAGAGTAGTTCATCAAGAGCAGGCATGAAAAACATAGTACTTTGAATACTAGACTGCAGCTTACAGCATCCCTCAACATTGGCTGTGCTGGCTACGGCTGATAGAAGTGCCATATATTTGCCATCCTTAGTGAAAGACAAAGTTTAAACAACCTGTACTCTTCTAGTATCTTGGACTACAATACTCAGAATTCCTGACCATTGGCTGAGCTGGCAGGTAGTTGTGACCGGTGTGGTCCAGAACATCTGGTGGGCTCCAAATTGCCTAGCCCTAGTCTTGAGCTACTTACTGTGTTTGTTGTAAGAGAGATCATTTGGGGACACCTTGCTTCCTTGCTTGGATTGGGATAGGTAGAATGTGGCACTCGGAACGATGAATTGTGATTCTCAGTTTACCTGACCTTTGGTTATACTGCTAGGGCTGCAAAGAAATTTAGTTCAAAATCTGGAGGCCCATATTTTGTCCATCCCTGAATTAGATCCTTAAGATGCAATCTTATGCACCGTTCACTGGGAGCAAAAGCCCTTGAACACAGCAGGCCTTACTTTTTTATAAACATTAATAAGATTGAGCTGCAGACTATAACACTAGATTCATTAATATCTCCAGCTGCAACTGATTATATGTTTCTTTAGAGGATTCCTTTTATATTGTTGTGTATAAAGGCTTGATCTGAAGCTATTCTGTTAAAATATACAGTAAGGCATGCTTAACTGATAAAATGCAAAAGCTAACTGTCCGTAACTTTATTATGGCTGGCCAAACATGCACAAAATTGTGGACAAGCTTAATGATGTCCAGATTTTTTCATCAGGCAAAACATAAAAGAAAAGGGTCTTCTGTTTAGCTGGAAGAGATTTTCTTCTCCCACATTGGCATTGAGAGAATTGTGAAAGAGGTCTGGAGAAAGACAGACTTTGAGTGCTGGATTGCAGCTGTGTGTTTGCAGTAGACAATGCGATAATGATTGACCTGAGAAAAAATGGGATTCTATTCCAGTGCCATTTCTGCACTAGACTGTAATAGTGCTATTATTCCAGTTTCAACGTCCTATGGAACCCTGGGGTTTGCAGTTTAGGGAGGGGCCTCAGAGGCCCTTCCCTAAACTGCAAATCCCGGGGTTCCATAGGACGTTGAAACTGGAATAATAGCACTATTACAGTTGAGTGCAGAAATGGTCTGGGTGATTGTGCTGTAGCTGTGTGTGCTTATGTGCAACCGACAAGATAAACAGCTGCCTCCAGTTACTGAGCATGTGTGAAGAGCAAAAGAGAAAGAAAAGGGGGAAGCCTCACCAGCTACCCTGACACATTGAAAAAGCATAGATCTATATGTTTTGCCACCAAAATGGAAATCATACGAAAGGTGGAGGCTGTTGAGAGAAAAAAAATATCGTCCTGGGCTGCATTTTGGAAAAAGCTTTTGAGTGGTCTCTAGAGGGTTCAGAAAGTTTTATTTACTTACGCAAGTCTGACCTGACTGGTTGTTTCAGTTCGCATTTGCTAACTGTTTAGTTTTGAATAAAAAGTTCGCTGAAATACATTGAACTACTCTTTTTTGTAGCGTAGGAACCTAGTCCTGTTCTTTCCATGTTATTTCCATTTCTGGTCCTAAAGTTTCTGTTAAAGAAGTAAAGCACAGGAACACCTCTGCTTCATTAACTGAGATATACCCGTACGTGTAGTACACCATTTCAAGTACACTGAAGGGGATAATTTTTTTCAGCTGTACTTGAGATCTTCTGTTGCCTTTTTTCTCCATTAGGGTCAAAGCCAGAGTGGTGGACACGGCCCCGGAGGTGGCAAGAAGGATGACAAGGTAAGAAAGAATAAAGAAATGTGGGTTTTTTGGTGGGGTGGGATGTCTGATCGATTTTCTTGAGAAATGCAGCAATAGAGTTTCTTTTAGATGGTTTATTCTGTGCTAATTGAAAAACTCAAGATGTGCTTTCCCAGGCATCCTTTCTCTGTACAGAAACATAAGTAATTTGGTGTCTTATTTATAAGTTATAAATTGATACTGGATTTGCAATGCACTAATCCAGTTTTCTAACTCTTGCAAATGTTTTACCAGTAATGCCTTTTAAGTAATGTGCCACTTTGGATGTTATTATAAACTCTGGCTTGTAGCCAGAAATTAATCCCACCTCTTCTCCCTCCAGCATGACTATAAAGAGAAGATCAGAAAATGTTGTTTTTTGTTAAATGTATCATTAAATGTATCTTACCTTTTAGCATGGGCATAACAAATTGTTGGTAATCTTAACAGAAACATTTAAACACTTTTTTTCCCCTATCAGAATAAAACTATTCCAGCTGAAGCCTCTTCTGTACTATTATCTGTTATTTGTAAAAATGACACTTAGTCTTGAAATCCATCTCAACAAATCTAAAACGCCTTCCTTATTTTTGTCATCATTATTGGAGCCAGTTATTGGAGCCAACTGAGTCCCCTCTGGCAAATTAGGAGGTTTTTGTAGAATAGTTAGCATCAGAAGCATTATTTCCCCAGATTCCCTAATCTCATTTCAAAATAGGATGTAAAATATTAGCTGTAACAGGAGCATGGACAGGATGCTCAGGATACATAGTCACAACCAGATAGCTGGATTTGAGATAGTCAATACTGGTACTTTGGTTGCCACTGAGGACACAGCTGTGAATTTGTCCTTGGGGCATATCTTAGCAAGAGAGGTATTAAGCCATGACTGTTTCTTAGATGTTTGTTAGGAGCTATAGGTTGGTATTTCTGTCTTGGTTCTTCCTTGATTCCATGATGTGAGCAATTGTACATCATGGAAGTGAAGTCTAATGCAATCTTAGTTCTCCTGTATTTCTTTACACTGTACCATTAACTACTGCGTGAATCCTATTGTTAACTCTAGTTATAGTAAACCTGTTAAATCCTTATAGTAAACCTGTTAACTCTAGTTTAACTTTATAGTAAACCTGTTAACTCTAGTTATAGTAAACCTGTTACATGTGTTAACTGTACCAAGTTACTACTGATTCGTTAGATCTGCTTTAATCGGGGCTAACAATAGGATTTAGATTTCAGTCACCATTCTGACTCTTTCCACTTGGTTTTTAAAATAAAAAGGACAAGAAGAAGAAATATGAGCCCCCAGTTCCAACACGAGTGGGAAAAAAGAAGAAGAAAACAAAGGGACCAGATGCTGCTAGCAAACTTCCCCTGGGTAAGCACAATTTATTTGTGTACATCTTGGTGAATGGTGGCCATCTTGAGCGGTAGAACACACACATTACATGTAAAAGGACCCCAGTTGAGAACCAGGTGGCTGTGCTTTAAAAGCTCAGACAGTGCAGCTGCAAGAAGCCTCTCAGGTTGAAACCTTGAAGAACTGCTATCAAGCATTGTAAGCAACTGTAGATGGGACAATAAATGGAGCTGTAGATGGGACAATAACTGATTCTCTATAAAGCAGTTTCTTATCATCATGTCTGTAAATGGCCAGTATTGCCTCTTCTAGAATTACTGTTAGTTCATGGTTATTCTGCAGAACTTGGAAGTATAGTTCCTATTTTGATAGGGCAAGTTAAACATTTTAGCTACACTAGAGTATTAGAATATTTAACTTGCTCTGTGAAAACAGGAATGAATTGAAAAATAGGGCTAAAAATAATGATTTTACTCATTTCTCAAAATTTGAAAATCAAATTGCCAAATTAAAAACAATTGAGTGAAACTTAGAGGGGCATATCTCATCATGTAGCCCTGTTCACAGAAGTCTCTTGAAATCCTCCCACTGGAAATTACTTATGTTCCCGTCTAATACTATTCAGATCTCTATGCTTTCATCAGAAAGCAGTGCCTGTGGATGAGGGAAAGGTATGAAATCCCTGATAAAAGGGAGCAGCTTAAAGTCACTTTAACTTGCAATGTGGCATAATGGAGAAAAAACAGCCAATTCTACCATTGTTTCAACTGACAGATGTGAGGATATCAGTAGCATCAACAGAAGACACAACAGTATGTCCCTCATGCTCTGCTCTAAATTCCCTATGTTAGTCTACTGCCCTCAGGCATGGTGGATACTGCTGTCCCATCGAGCAGTGTTCAGCTAAAATTCAGTTGCCATTCAAGCTGATTTCTATGCATAGAATGGAGAAGTGGCATTATCTTGTCCTTTGCCTCAGCTAGCAAAATGCCAGCAGTGAGTTAAACTTGCTGTTCTCCCTGCAACTTCACCTACATAGACTGAATATTTTGTCTCAAATTTTAACTGTTTTGCATTTTTCTTTAATTATAGTAACCCCTCACACTCAATGTAGGCTCAAACTGTTGAAGTTGGAAAGAATTAAAGATTACCTTTTGATGGAAGAAGAATTCATCAGAAACCAGGAACAGATGAAGCCTTTGGAAGAAAAGCAAGAGGTGGATGTTGAAAAAATAAGGATTTTCCCTCCACATTCCCAAATTATCTTTTCTTTTGTTATCTTGCTTTATACTCCATTGTAGCTCAAGCCAGCATTGATTATTTGCCACCTTCTTAAGTGGAAATTTTGTTCATGTTGCATAGCCTTCCTCATCCTAAATTCAGGTTCCTAAAATGCCCTTTCATTCATTATTTGCTTTAAGTCATTATTCCCCTCACTCTTCTGGAGAGGAAATGAAGGTATTTGAAGGAGTAAGATTCCAGGGCTTTTGAGTGTTGTGTTGTACATACAATGTACATTTGTGGGGCCTTTGTGAAAATTGCCTTGAAAGTTGTGCCATTTTTTAACATTTTAATTGAGGCTTAGGAAGCTTTGAGGAACTGTCAGGAAACTTTTGAAGCCTAACTTTCCCAACGCCTGATCTGTATGGTAGAATTTTACTAAATGCATTGTAATTCTGAGCTATAATTTGATGAACAGTAAAGAGCCAGTGTGGTGTAGTGGCTTGAGTGGTAGCCTAAGACTTTGGAGACCAGGGTTCACATCATTGCTGAGCCATGGAAACTCACTGGGTGACCTTGGTTGAGTCACAGTCAGCCTCAGAGGAAGGCAAAGGCAAACCCCCTCTGAACAAGTCTTGCCAAGAAAACCCCATTATGGGTTCATCCTAGGGTTCTGATAAGTTGGAAACAACTTGAAGGCACACAGCAGCAACAAAAATAGAAATTAAGTTGCCTTAAGTTAGGGATCAGCATGGTCTGGAACCCTGGGAGGAGGTCATAGCACATCATCACAGGCATCATTTGGGGCAACTGGAAGTCATTATTGTTGTGCTTCAGATCAGTTGTCTGTCTTTTTCAGGATGTGGAGTTCCCTCCAAAAGCACTTTACAGCCCCATGAAGAGTTTTTAATCAATTTAATAGGTAGCCAAAGAATGGCTTTCTCCCCCAGCAAAAAATAGAAATGTCAGGGCCTTTGGGAGAGGAGGTTTACAGGGGTCCCAAGGGCTGTGCCAGACCCCCAAAGGACTATATATAGCATGCTGGCCTTGCAGTTCCCACCCCTGCCTTAAATAGAAAGACCTTTTAAAAATTTATTTGAAGATGGACTAGCAACCTCAGTCCTATTGTCATATTTTCGCAATCACTAATTTAGCTCTTAAAACAACATGTTATTAAAATTACATTTTGTTTTTTAGGATCAAAATGAATGTGCGTGTTTTATTTTTGTGTGTTCAACAGCCCAAAAGGGGGGGCCCGAAAATGTTGGTGCAATTTTCTCGCATAGCCTCTAGAACAAGGATAGACAACTGTCGGGGGAGGGGGGGCAAGGCAAGGCCTAATTCCCCCATAGTAAGCCCAAATACCTCTATTATCTCCTCTATTCCCCATTCTGAAAATGGGGACAGGAAGTGATGTTGCATCATTTCATATTGCCATTCTGGGAGGAACTATAGAAGGAAACAGAAGCTTTGGAGGTGGTACAGGATTCTGGGCTGCTTTGGAGTTGGGTGTTTTGCAAATTTTCACACATTTGGGGGCTTTCTACATGATCTGAGGGTAAAAAATGCCAAAAAATCTCACTTTTTTTTAAATTAAGGGGGTTGAGGGCTTTAGGAAACTGGTGGGGACATCAGGAGATACAAAAGCAAGATGCAGAGGCTACTACTGCCCTAGAGGCTTAAGGGTCATTTTGAGAAAAGAAGAAAAGTTTCTAAAAGTGGATGTGGGGGATGTGGGGTGTCCCAAGATCTGGTGCCGTGTCTGAACCTTGAGTAGTTATCCAGTCATACTTCCACACTTGTATGGTCTGCCCATCAAAAATGTTGGGACAGAGTTCACAGTGTTGCTGGTTAAGGAGAACTGGAACAGACTCTAAGCAGAAGGACCATGGCATATTATAACCACAGATCAGCCAACTACAGTCTCTGTTCAAATAGCTTGCTATAATGGCTGGCAAAACCCTCTTCCAGTATTAACTGGTCTGTAAAGCGTTTGCCTTCAACGTAATGGCATTAGTTTGAGGTCCTTGCTCTTGTCAGCATGCACATGTTTAGCCATTCTATCTGTTTAGGGAATTCAGGGTGCCAATAGATTGAGAGCCCATCAGTCTGGACTGTAAAGCAGACATAAAAGGTTGATGGGTGATGAGTTTTTGTAACACATCATCACAACATATTTTTATCTGCAGGAAGAGCGATCAAAGGTGGATGATCTGAGGGGGACACCCATGTCTGTGGGAACACTGGAGGAGATAATTGATGACAATCATGCCATTGTGTCCACATCTGTGGGATCAGAGCACTATGTCAGCATTCTCTCCTTCGTAGACAAGGATTTGCTAGAGCCAGGCTGTTCAGTTCTGCTTAATCATAAGGTAAGTCATGCATCCTTTAGAGAGATATAGCCTATATCAGATACAAAGCACGGGGTAAATATTGCAAACGTTTATTGGAATGATCTATCCTGTGTTCTTCAGCCAAACATAGCTTACATTAGATCAGAAACAGAGAGAGAGAGTCCATCCTTAGCGGGTTACGGTCTGAAAGACATAACACAAAAGAGAAAAGCAAGGAAGCTTAGGCACCCATATTTAAAGTTAAAAAGTTCTTGTAGTGACAAGCTCAAATAGAAATAGTTGAGGGAGAGAAGGAACTGGTGGATCTTGTCTCTCAGCAGAGTGATAGGGTGGGCCTGTTTTTCATTTCTCTTTCTACTGCGGTCTACTTTGAATCATGCACATTTTAGCTATCTTTTGTAATCTAGTTGTGACAAATTGTAAGCAGGAGGCAAACATCATGGAAAGCAATAGAAATAATAAAATCCCCAATGGAAAGAAAGATGGGTATGTTGCAGTTAGAGCACCATGATGCTTTGGGTTGGAACCAGAAAGTAGAGCAATGCTTATGTTGTGTCATGTGCCAATTTTTTTAGCTTGCACTCAGTAGAGTGCACCTTGACTTGGAGGAAGGGGAAGCTCCATTTGCTGCTGTGTCTTAAGGCAACAAAATGTCTTGGGCTGGCTTTGATCTCAGTGTGCTTTAGAGCAGGCAGGACTACATTGGGTCTCCTGTGCTGTTTCTGGCTGCTCTAAGCCTCAGCATGGCGAAGAAAGAGTGGTTGCCCACCCTCCCTCAAGTCATTTATGCATATAAGGGGAGTGAGTAAGAGTCTCATGTCACCTTTGGGTCTGGCACAACACACTCCCATCTAGTTCTCTGAAATTTGCTGGGCATCCTTTTCAGAGAGGTAAAGTGCTTGCTGCTGACAAGTGGATTTCTCAAGTTCATTTTTACCAGAGGAACTGTTCCACAGATCTATGGTAGTGTTATTTAAGCCTTGCTTGTAAATTAATGGAACAAAAATTCAAATAAATGTGTTGTTTTTGATATGAATGGCATGCTGTTTTATTTATTGGTGCTGGTGCCTGTTATTTCATTCAGGTCCATGCTGTGATAGGAGTCCTGATGGACGACACAGATCCACTGGTTACTGTGATGAAGGTAGAGAAAGCTCCACAAGAGACATATGCAGATATTGGAGGCTTAGATAACCAGATTCAAGAAATCAAGGTATTCCTTCTTCTGGCACTCATGAGAAACTGCCACAATATGTTTTATGTAATGATTTTTAAAAACATAATTTAAAAACCACCCATCAGTATCTCTAATAGGTACTGTTGCTTATTAATTTTTCACTTAAAATGCCAGTAGAATTTTGCTGACCAAATGAGCAAGACCAAAGAGGTGAGCAATTATCAATCTTTCCATTAATGTTTCTGTCACAACCATTTCCAAGCAGATTGTGTATTTCGACCTCACAGCATTCTATTGAGGAACTTGTGGAGTTCAGCCTACCACTCTGGGGGGTGGGATTAAGAACAGAACTTGAAAAAGATACTTTGTAGACTAGATCTCCAAGAATCCCCTAGGCAGAATAGCCCAAAAGCATTTTTCCAAGCTGTGGGCAAGTAGCCCAAACTTGTGTTTCTCAGGATTCTCTTTCCAAACTTGATTCTTAGGCTACTGCTCCATACTGATGTTCTAACACAATTGGTTCTTAACCTGGGGTTCGGGGGACCCCCAGGAGTCTGCAGTGCTCTCACAGGTCCATGAAAGGCTTGAAGGCTGTGAAACCTCTCTCCTTCCCACAAGAGAGTGGCAGTGTGACAGACAAGGCAAAGAGAGGCAGGCTGGCTGGCTGGCTGGCTGACTGGACCCGTGCATTGCCTGTAATGTGGCTTCTCCACTGCAGGGAGGAGGCATGCTCAGCAGCTGAGTGACAGTGGAGCTGACAGACAGCCAGCAAGTCAACATCTGCCCTTTTCTCCCTCCCCTCTTTTCCAGCCATCCAGTCTTCAGAAACACTCAAACAGCACTCACTTTTTTGCTTTCTTCGCCAGGAAGAGAGGAGACCAAGATGGGCGAAGGAAGGAGGGAGGGAAAAAAGGCAAAGGGAGGGGGGATTGAAGGCAGAAAAGGGAGTTGAAGCAACTCTTCTATAAAAGACCCCTATTCATAAGTGCATGCGCTTGTGTCTGAATCGAATGGTGGCTTATTTTGCCAACAGCGATCTCTTACTCCAACTTCCAGTGTCTTGCCAGAGGGTGGCATCTGCTGCAGCAGTGCCCCCTCTTTTCGTTTGGCCCCACTTCTCTCTGCTATCCTTGGTCCCACATTGCATTGAGGACCCTACTTGGAGTGGGGCCAAATGAGAAAAGTGGGTGCTGCATTTATTTCACCCTTCTCTCCCAGTTTGAAGACCTTTGAGGAGCAATTTTAAGTAAATATTTTGTGCAGGTTAGAGTTTTAAGTCTTGAGTAAACTCTTAGGTATCTGTGGCAACAGAATATATTTAAAGGAGGTTCCTGATAAAGAAAAGGTTAAGAACCAGTGGTCTAGCAGAAAACATTTGAATTGCTTGCGTTTTCTATTTTAAAATAGACAGTGTGAGCATGTTTGGAGAAAGGAGAAACAAAGTGATAAGGCATAACTTTCTTCCCTGTAGGAATCTGTGGAGTTACCTTTAACCCATCCTGAGTATTATGAAGAGATGGGTATAAAGCCACCTAAAGGAGTCATTCTGTATGGACCACCAGGCACAGGTACTACTTTTGTGTTTCTCTCTTTCATATCTGCTGTATTAAATCTATAGATAAAACATAGCATTAAAGCAATTTTTTAAAAAATACCTCCAAATATTGAAGCTATGCATGTCACTCAAGGCTATATCCAAAGATTGTTAAAAGAATGTTCAGCCTGGAGATTCAGGGTAGTTCCTGCTATTGCTGTTGCTAGCACTATTCTTTATAACTAGGTGGTCTGGAAATATAAGGTATGCACAGTGGCTTATGTGCTTAATGAAGGGCTATAGCTTAATGGTGGGAGGGTGCAGATTCTGCACACATCAGCTGGAATCCTGTTAGTTAGTTCCAACTACAGTAGACCACTGAGTCAATTGTCAGCACACAGGTAAGTTCCCCCCTGATTTGATGAATCAGCTCTGGTTGAGATTAACAACAGGAAGACGAAATTAATAAAGAAGTCAGTTGTGTTTTTTTTAATATGAGGTACACTGAGCTGTTCACTGGTGTAATATAAGCAAAACAGTGTTTATTTAGCCAAGAAGATCCATCTTTCTGTTCAGTGTTATGCTCTGATTGTTTTGTGTGCCTTCAAGTTAACTCTGACTTAATGGCAACCCTACAATAGAGCATTTTTGGGAAGATTTATTCAGAGGAGGTTTTCCATTGCCTTCTTCTAAGATGGGAAGAGCATGACTCGCCCAAGGTCATCCAGTGAGTTTCCATGGCTGAGTGGGGATTCAAACCCTGGTGTCCCAGCATTCAAGTCCAACATACAAACCACTGCACAATGAAAATAACAGCAGATTAACTATGGGAGAATCCATTGTGATTTACCAGCTAAATTTTGATCTTTCTTTGGCCCTTTTATAAAAGTCAGTAGTTGTTATCTATATGCCTGTTTGCTAGTCTCTTCCTATAACATGCATTTCTGTTAAACCACTTTACAGTTGGCTCAGGACCTGGTGGGTCATTACATCCTGAACCTTGTAAGAGTGGGGGTTAGTTGGTTTTGCACGTGCCCATAGGGTTCCTTCTCTTTCTTATACTTTCTGGAGATTTATTAAGAAATCGTTTTCAGGGTGCTCCAGGAGGAATATGAAAGTAGAATTCATCATGTAGATTATACTTTCTGCTTTTCAGGTAGTGGTGGTTGTGCTGAGTACACACAAGGAGAGAGTAATAAGGGTATGGGCATCTTCCCCATTACTAGGGCAAGCCCTCCTGACTTCCCAGGGTTACAAAGTAATGTCTGACCCAGTCCACAGATATCAGTCACATGCTGAAAATTGTTGACCTTTCTGCACTACACTGTTATAGTGCTATTATTCCACCTTCATCCTCCTATGGAATCCTGGGGTTTGCACTTCTAAAATTCCATTTTGCCCTTTACAGTATTTATGATACTTTATTTATTGGTTTTGTTTCCATTTCTACTTGAGCACCACATTGTGAAAACACTAAAATAATTGTCTGCACTAAATATGATTGGGAAAAATGCTGGGCATCCTTTCAAACAACATAAAATCCATTTGTCTGTTCTTTCATCCCCTCGCCCCGTTTCCCAGAAACCTGGGCATAAAAAATGAGGTCATCTTGTAAAAGTCATCTTGAATTTATTTATTTATCCATAGATAATTGAATACATATGAGTGTGTGTGTGTATAGAGAGAGGGAGGGAGGGAGGTGTATATACAGTCAGCCCTCCACATTTGTGGGTGTCAGTTTTGTAGATTTGATTATTCACGGATTATTTGTGGTCCCCTCTGCTGTCTCCCTATGCCATTTTTAATAAGGACTCTTGAGACTGAGAAACTGCGAATGAGGCTAGGAAGTCCCTATTAAAAATGGTGTGGGGCAGCCGTGGAGGTGGCAGGAAGCCGCACCAGCCACGCACTTCTGGCTTGTGAAGGAACCCTGTTGCCTCAAAGGAATCCATGGTGGGTTGAAGATGGTGATTATACTTCTTTTGTGTGTTAAATATGGGCCATTTCTGCCCTACACTGTTACAGTGCTGTTATTCCACTTTCAACATCCCATGGAATCCTGAGGTTTGCAGTTTGCAGTTTGCAGTTTGCAGTTCAGGGAGGGGCATTTAGAATTCTCAGCCAGAGACCTCTTTGGCCTCAGTCAACTACAAATCGCAGAATTCCACAGGATGTTGAAAGTGGAATGGTAGCACTATAACAGTGTAGTGCAGAAAGGGCCATGGTTTGGGAAGGTCTAGAGTTATTCATGGTTTTTCCACTTCCACAGGGGCCCTGTGCCCCTAACTCTAGCGAATGTGAAGGAATGACTGTATATGTATGTATGTATACATGTATATATGTATTATATAAATGTATATATGTATTATATAAATGAATTGGGACCTCCAAGTCACCCTCTCATTGACAGCGCTGTGCATACTGCTTTTGAAGGATTACCTCAGGAGGCTAATCCAGCAAAACAACCCAGGCGCTTCCCTACAAAATATATTGGATTGTTTGTTGGTTTAGCCTCCTGAGGTAGTCTTTCATAAGCTGTATGTCCAGAGCTGTTGATGAGAGGGCAACTTGGAGGTCTGTCATGCATAGGATCACCGTAAGTCAAAGTCATAGAATCATAGAGTTGGAAGAGACCAGAGGGGCCATCCAGTCCAACCCCCTGCCATGCAGGAACACACATCAAAGCACTCCCAACAGATGGCCATCCAGCCTCTGCTTAAAAATCTCCAAAGAAGGAGACTCCACCACACTCTGAGGCAGCATATTCCACTACTGGACAGCTCTGACCATCAGGAAGTTCTTCCTGAGGTTCAGGTGGAATCTCTTTTCCTGCAGTTTGAATCCATTGCTCCTTGCCTTAGTCTCTGAAGCAGTGGAAAACAAGCCTGCTCCCTCCTCGACATGACATCCCTTCAAATATTTAAACATGGCTATCGTGTCCCCTCTTAACCTTCTCTTCTGCAAACTAGACACACCCAGCTCCCTAAGCCACTCCTCATAGGGCGTGGCTTCCAGACCCTTCACCATGTTTGTCGCCCTCCTCTGGACACGCTCCAGCTTGTCAATATCCTTTTTGAAATGAGGTGCCCAGAACTGGACATAGTATTCCAAATGAGGTCGAACAAAGGCAGAATAGAGTGGTACCATTACTTCCCTTAATCTAGACACCATACTCCTATTAATGCAACCAAGAATTGTGTTGGCTTTCTTGGCTGCTGCATCTCACTGCTGACTCATGTTCAGCTTGTGGTCCACCAAGACTCCTAGATCCCTTTCACACGTCCTAGATCCAGCCACACGTCCCGTATCCTATATTTGTGCATTACATTTTTTCTGCCTAAGTGCAGGAGCTTACATTTCTCTCTGTTGAAACTTATTTTGTTAGCTTTGGCCCAGCTCTCTGATCTGTCCAGGTCATTTTGAATTTTGATCCCGTCCTCTGGTGTATTAGGAACCCCACCCAACTTGGTGTCATCTGCTGATTTGATCAGCGTGCCCTCTACTCCTTCATCCAAGTCATTGATGAAGATGTTGAATAGCACTGGGCCCAGGACAGAACCCTGTGGCACCCCACTAGTCACTTCTCTCCAGGATGAAAAGGAGCCATTGGTGAGCACCATTTGGGTTCAGTCGGTCAACCAATTACAAATCCACCTAACAGTAGCCCTGTCCAGCCTGCATTGTACTAGTCAACTTGACAGAAATTAACCAGAAAAACTAAAAACCAGGAATGTTGTCATTAATTCTGAATTGCGCATATGAATGCATGCCTGTGTAATACAGATGAGCCCCATTGGGTACAAGCTCTTACTTTTCTGTGTCTTGAAAATCAAACAGGTAAAACATTATTAGCCAAAGCAGTGGCCAATCAGACCTCTGCCACCTTCCTGAGAGTGGTTGGTTCCGAACTTATACAGAAGTACCTGGGAGATGGGCCAAAGCTCGTTCGGGAACTGTTTCGAGTAGCTGAGGAGCACGCCCCATCTATTGTTTTTATTGATGAAATTGATGCCATAGGCACCAAAAGGTAGGTATAGGGAATTAATGTCACTTCCATGCATGCATTTACCAATTGACTTAATGTTTTTTTCCTCTCCAATCACTTACTGAGATGGTTGTGAGAATTAAAAGATTTGTGTTGCATACTGCCCTCCCTAAAGGATCCTTATTTTTTCCCCCGGAAGCATTTTTCTCAATAATCCCAGCTTCATTAGGGGAGAACTTTCATTATTGTAGGATAGGGATGGGAAACATGTGGGCATCCAGATCTTGTTGACTGCAGTTTTCATAATTCATCACCATTGGGTATGATGTCTAGTATTGCTGGAAGTTGCAGTTCAGCAGCATCTCAAAAGCTGCATGTCCTGCATTCCTGTTGTAGTGGTTGGTTTGAAGATACTATCATCAATTCTGATATGGTTGTAGGTGCCAGAACAGTCCACACTGTTTTAGCTGAGCAGTTCATACGTTTTGCTTCACTTACAGTAGTAATCACTAGGCAGAGTGTAGCTCAGTGGCAAAGGACGTATCTTCCATGCAGAAGATCTTAGGTTCAGTCCCTAGCATCTCCACTTGAAGAACTAGGAAATAATCCTGCTGAAACCCCAGGGAGCTGCTGCTTCGCAAGATCACTAGTACATGGATCACAATAGTCTAATTCAGTATAAAGCAGCTTCCTAGGTTTCTAAAGCATTGCTTTAAAAACAACAATCACAAATGTAGCATGGTGTGGAGAAGTGCCAAGAGAGAGTACCCCCGTCCCTTTTCATAATATTAGAACCAGGGATTGTCCATTGAAGCTGAATGTTGGGAGATTTAGGAAAGACAGAAGGAGGTACTTCTTTGTGCAAGGTATCAGGAGTAGTGGCACTCATCAAGTTCTTTTGGCAACAAACTTAAAAAGACATACACAGGTGTAGCAGGAATTTATGCCTGCACTGACAGGATTCCAGTGAGAGTTGTCTGTGTGGTTATTGCTTGTGCCTCAGCTCATTTGCTTGTGACCTCTTGATGATGAGTTTATTGTATACAAAAGGAAATGTAATCTTTCTGGATACTGGTGCATGTAACTTTGCTTCTGTTCCTTTATTCTTGCTTTGAAGATATGACTCTAACTCTGGCGGTGAAAGGGAGATCCAACGAACAATGCTGGAGTTGCTGAACCAGTTAGATGGGTTTGACTCACGTGGAGATGTCAAAGTGATCATGGCCACTAACAGAATAGAAACACTGGATCCAGCCTTAATCAGGCCAGGTGATTTTATATTCTGGTGGTTTCACTCTTCATATTTGCTTTAACACTTAAAATGTTGGGAATTCTACATAAGCAATTAGTGGCTTATTTTTAATTATATAATGTCATCACTGTACATTGAGCAGAGTATCAGAAGTGCAGAAGGCACCTTCTTCCCCTGGGGAGCTCAGTCTTTTGAAGTATAGGAGATGAGATCAAGAGAAGGAAGAAAGAGGCAAATCACCATCAGCAAATGCCACTTTTTAGATTAGATCTCAATACTTAGTTCAGAGATAGAACTTAAAAGACTGTGTTGTCCTTTACAAGCCTTCCTGGGCACTGAAGACTTTGAAGGAGGTCATTCTGTTCATTTTGCCATAATCACAGGCATCTTTGGTGGGGATGTGGCTGTTCCCAAGCTGTTAAACGTCCCTTCCAGTGAAATCTAAAGTGCCCCCCCCCCATTTGTCTTCCAGCCACAGGCAAAATTTTTTTAAAAAACCAGCCAGCTTTCAGCAGTTAACTGGCTGTTGAGGACATGGCCTGTAATGGGTTGGTGCTGTGTTTTCTCCCCCCCCCCCGGTGTTTTTTTAATTCAGTAGAATTTTGATGTTACAGTTTGTTTAATTTTGTTTTCACATGATAACCTTCTGTAAGTTTTACCTTTACCTGTTTCATGTGTTTTTATCTACACCTCTTTTAATTTTGTTGGGAGCCACCTTGAGTCCCAGTTCTGGGAATAAGAAAAGATATTAAATAATAAGATACATAGTGCAGCAATCTTGCTGAAGCTAAGCAGATCTGGGTTGGCCAACATTTGGATAGGAGAATACCTGAAAACCTCAAATATTTTGAGGTACACTGAAAGAAAAGCAGGCCCATCTGGGGTACATGATATTCTAATATTCAGAAGGAAGGCAGTGTATAAATATAATAATTAGAAATGCATGGCTTATGGAACTTGAGGAGACTAGAGATACTTACATATCTTCATTAATCATGTATAATGTCTGCTGTATAATGATGGAAGAGTCCAAAAAAATGTAATTATGTACTCTACAACACAGCTATGGGAACCAATTTTAGCAACAGAATGGTTTCATCTTAAATGTGAAAGGTGAGCCTTCCATGTTCTGTCCGTCAGGCAAAACTCTGAGTTGGCTGAATTTTTCTGTTCCATAGGACGTATTGATAGGAAGATTGAATTCCCTCTGCCCGATGAGAAAACCAAGAAGCGTATTTTTCAGATTCATACCAGCAGAATGACTTTGGCAGATGATGTTACTCTAGACGAACTGATAATGGCTAAAGATGATCTGTCTGGTGCAGATATTAAGGTAAGATTTCTAATGAAGACTGGATTTTCCCTTTCAAAGCATTTTAGCAGGGTGCTTTTCAACTCTTCTCACTTGTCCGTGAATGTCTTTAACAGTTCTTGGCAGAACCATTAATGAACGCTCCTAACTTTAGAAAAGCTTTTCAAAACAGAATTAGTAGGCTTCCATTTTTGTGAGGAAAAGACAGCCCAGCATCATGGGAATCTCTCCTCATTCAGATAATGGTCAGTGAACATTTCTTCCCTCTTTAAATTGGAAAGTCACTGATTGCAGTCCAGTGGCCTGAGAGCAATGATCTTGGCTATGAGAAGGAAGCTCACTTGAAGACAGAATGAAGTGCTGGAATGAGGGAAACTTGTGGCTCTTAAGTTAAGGTTGGACTGCAGCTCCCAGTATCCCTAACTCACACTAGAACTTACAGGAACTGGAATACAACAACCTCTGGACCATCATGTGTTACCTTTAAACATTTTGGCCACTCATCCCGAGACTCAGGAGTTGAGTAAGAGACAATTCACAAGATTAGCTGTTTGAAGTCAAAGCTTATATAGAATTGGTGGGACTTGCTGAATGGTGTTTTGTTCAGGAAAGGGCATCAGGGACTAGGAAGTTTGTCTGTGTACCTTGGTATGTTGTCTGTTTAGGTTGCAGTATGATAGTGAGTCGCTTTTTTCCGTAGGGATTGAGTGCAGGGAAGAAAGGCTGGGGAAAGCAGAGGTACCTAGTCATTGCTGTACTTTACAATCAGATTACCTTCTAGCTTAATTAATCTCTGAACTATCCTTAAATTTCTATCTTAACATAACAAGCTTAGCTATGTGTATGCTTCTTTATGAGTAAGGTCCCATCCCATACAGTGAGACTTTATTTCAAGTAAGCGTGCATAAAGTGGCAGCCTTAGCTGAACAGTGCTGCAAGCAATGGTAATCAGCTTATTGGAAATTTATTTTTTCATACCATTTGGTACAAGTGAGATTGGTAATATTCTAACCCGAGGCTTCCCTCCCTGGCAGGCAATCTGCACAGAAGCTGGTTTGATGGCTCTGCGGGAACGGAGAATGAAAGTAACAAATGAAGACTTCAAAAAATCTAAAGAAAATGTTCTCTATAAGAAACAAGAGGGAACCCCAGAGGGTCTTTATCTTTAACTTGCTTTTTTCTCTCTGGGGTGGGGAGAATGCTTGGAACCTTTTTTCAGAATACAGAAAAAAGCATGACAGATGAAGCCATTGGTGGGGGAAAAGAGCAGTTGCCATTTGAAGCACATCAAGTGAATTCTTCTGTGTTGTAGTTTCATTCCTTGTAAAACATTTTGTCATTAAAAACTTGGTTTTCAAGTGAAATGGAGCAATTGGATTAGAATCTAAGCAAAGATGGTTTCTAATGTATACAGCTACTTGTCTTGCTGCCCCTTATTCCTGCCCCCTCCACTAAAATCTCTCACCAGGCTCCATAACTTCTGTGGTATATTAAGACACTTAGCCTAGGGTGTGGCTAGAAGCAATTGGTTGAGATTACAAATGTGTGTCTCCAAACAGTAAAAAAGGGATGAAAATTAAGGTCTTGGTGACAGAAGTGGCTTGAAAGGCCGTGCTTCATAGAAAATCAATCCAAAACAGTTGTAGCAGTTTTACGGTGAGATCTATTATGCCAAGTGACACAGGTCACTAAATGGAATCCTGTTTCCTTTACTCTCCTCCATGACAACCTAGTTCCAGGGATGTGCTAGATTCATGAACTGATAAAATGGACTGAGGGTCAGATTTCATGGCCAAGATTGCTCCTGGGCAAAGGTAGATAAGGTCTATATTGGTGACACAGAATGAAAAGTTGGACATACATCATAGGCAAACACACTCAAAATGCTGCCTGTTTCAGGATATTGTGTTACTGAAGGTGAACCTGATTGGCTGTAGAAATGCAAGACTCTAAAGGAGCATAGTATAGTGCACACTGCCTTCCTTTCAGTCTAGCAGTGCTATTTTACTGGAGGAAAACTGACTAGACATGTCCTGAGGCATGCCCAGTTTTATTCTAAAATTGGTGCTATTTCCAGTAAGTTTGAAGTTGTCACTACTGTCCCAGAGATTAGTTGTACTCTCTGATGTGATGAACACAAACCAAGTATGGAGGAGTGGTTTTTCTTCAGTGATTCATTTTGTTCAGCAGGATGATTTGGTTTGTCTTGATAGATCAAATGATTTAGGGATAGAAGCTCTGGAATCTTCAGCTAAAATGATCTGGTCATAAGCAGTAGAAAAACCCATAGTTAAGACCTTAGAGGACCACTGTCAGAATAGACAGTACTGGATGGTCTGATTTGCTGAATTGACCAGACTTGCTAAACTAGTTCTCCAGATGTGTTGGATGACAAGCCCCCATATTCTCTGCCCTTGAGTCATACTGGCGAGAATCCGAATCATAAAGTTGGAAGAGACCACTGGTGCCATCAAGTCCGACCGCCTGCCATGCAGGAACACACATCAAAGCGCTCCCAACATGGCCATCCAACCTCTGCTTAAAAACCTCCAAAGGAGACTCCACCACACCCAAGGCAGCATATTCCATTGCCAGACAACCCTGTCAGAAAGTTCTTCCTGAGCTTCAGGTGGAATCTCCTTTCCTGCAGCTTGAATCCACTGCTTCTTGTCCTAGTCTCTGGAGCAGTGGAGAACAAGCCCACTCCCTCCTCGACATGACATCCCTTCAACTATTTAAATGTGTCTATCATGTCCCCTCTTAACCTCGTCTTCTCCAGGCTAAACATACCCAACTCCCTAAGCCGCTTCTCATAGGGCATGGCTTCCAGACCCTTCACCATTTTGGTCACCCTTTTCTGGACATGCTCCAGCTTGTAGATATCCTTCTTGGATTGAGCTGCCCATAACTGGACACAGTATTCCAGATAAGGTTTAACCAAAGCAGGATAGAGTAGTACCATTAGCTCCCTCGATCTAGACACCATACTCATTGATGCAACCAAGAATTGTGTTGGCTTTCTTGGCTGCCGCATCACACTGCTCACTCATGTTCAGCTTGTGGTCCACCAAGATGTTGGTTTCAGTCTGACACATGTGGAAGCCACCAGGTTGTGAAAATAAGCCCTAGTTAGTTGTGGCATAGCCACTGAAAGCTATTCATGTAACCTCTGTAATTGAAACCTGCCAGGTGGACTAGTCCAACTCATCTGATAGATACTAGTTTGGGCCTGAGACAGATTTCTTGGTAACCCACTTCTCTGTCTTTAGCAGTGAAAATGAAAGCAAACCAAAGCTTTGTATCTGGAGCAGTGGGCAGTTGCTCCCGATAAAAGAAAGTTACTTACAGATACCTTTTCTATGGGAAATAACAGGCCTGCCTAATATTCAAAGGCATCTGGATCAAGCTGTTTGAGGCACTGAACAAATACTATGTATATGTATTATTCAAAACCACTTTGGGTTTATTTTTGGTTCTCTGCTGTGCTACAAACACCACTATTAATTTGTAGCAGATTCCCTCCACTTCTGAATTATGAAGTATGTGTTTTAAGCCTGAGGGGGTTTCCCATGGCTCCGGTGAACAATTTAAACCATGTAGAAAGCAAATTGCTTTCATATTATCTCAGGCTCTAAAGGCAGCCTGTGACAGTACTAAGTACTAGAAATAGATATTGACAAAGGAGTATAATTGCAAGAAGCTGTTGTGAGCAGGTGCCCTTTTGCTGATATTTCAGTGACAAAATACTCATTAGAAGATGGTAATAGCTCATCACAAGATATGGATTACCTGTACTAACACACACTTATTTGGCCATCGTTTTGCTGCTTATGCTGCCTTGGGTTTATCGAGCTTCTTGGCTTTAAACCAGGAGAGCTACTGCTGTTTATACCCACTGGTCTATTGCTGTGATCAAGACATAAATGTACCTAAGATCTCAGCACAGCTGATATGAACAAGGATTCACCATAAAGATTTGAAACTGGTGGAAGATATTTGTACCACATGGTGTTCTGGACTACAGCTCCTGTACCATTTGTCATGCTGTCTGTGGTTTCTGGACGTTGAAGTCTAAAACATCTGAAGAGTCAAAGGCTGTTGGCCTCAAAACAGAAGCTGGATTGCAATTTTCATCATCCCCTTAATAGCAAATGCTGGTTAGGAATGCAGGTGCACTCATCTTCCTAGTGGGCTTCGTATGACTTAATTGTTTATCTGCAATGAGAATAAAATGATAGACAAAAGAGCCCTTTAGTCTGATCCAGTAGGGCTCTTACTTCTTTAAGCTTAAATAAGGTGTCATCATACATTTTAACCACAGTCAAAGGTGATATAGGAAGATTTAGTGCCACTAGCTCATGCTGTATTGGAATCTCTTGCTACTGGTTCAGGGATGAAGAACATTAAGTGGCCATTAGCCCCACAACTGTTCTTCACTATTTTAAGCTTGATCTGCTTGTTTATATAGTCACATGAGTAACATGGAAACAGAGAACAACCAAAAACTGTTGAGTATATTATACACATACTAGAAAATGGGATTAAATGTCACAGTGTCCCAGATTGGAGGGATTGTAGTGATATTTCCAGTGTAATTATTCAAATGCTGTACAAGTCCCTTGCTCCTAACACTGTTCAGGTTACCCTGGTTAGCTCCCAGAACAGTTAAACAAGGTTTAAAATTTTGGCATTCGCATATATACTCACTACGTAAAAGCCTTAAATGTTTATAGATCCTAAATAACTGTAAGTTTGATCTTAAATTTATCCCACTGAGTTCTGTTGAATTTATTTTCAAATAACTATGCTCAATAGGAGACACATTTATTCAAGCATACAAGTATTTTCCCACCTGATTTACAGAAAATCTTTAAAGAAAGCCTGTGGTGAAACAGAATCTTTCATCTCTCTACTACACTACCTCTGCCGGGGAGAACATCTCTCCATCAGATAATACAATTTTGGCTCCTCCTGAGATCCCAGCTAATGGCTTGTTTCACAAGCACTACCACAGCTAAATATTTTAGCAGCTTGGTTGCTGACAGCCTATATTCGATTACTGAGGAGGTCCAAATTAATATTATTTAATTGCATCTTGCAACAATTACCATGAGGCTTTAGCTTATAGAATAATTAATTAAAAGCTTTTAATGACTGCAAGTTGTGGTTTACACAGCTGGACAGAAGCAACTGTCTCTACTGCTTCTGATAAGAAACACTAGCTGTGATGCCTGTAGGCTGATATTGTGATACCCAGATACCTTTGTAATTGTTACTATGTTCCCAATATTCTTGGCACAAACAGATATACTTTGTGCCCATCATCTTGTTTAAAAAAAAACACCTCCAGTAATAAACTGTCCCAGTCCTCCTGGCTGTACACACACTTCTGTTTGCTCTCACTTTCAGTCCTCCAGCAGTTACTGGGTTTTTGTTGTGGCTGTAAATCTAAACCAGCTAAGTAGATGTTTTAGCAGGTTCCATGGAGTGTTGCTCCAGTGCCGGGTGTATGAAATTACTGCTATGACTCCAACAGCATGTGAAGGCTCAGCCGTTGGACTGGAGCAATGGATGGCATAAAACAGAGGCAGTTCTTGTGCCTCCTATTAAAGTAGAAAGAGAAGTCCTGCACTCTAAATGCACTGAACTGGAGATGCAAAAAGTCCACTGAAGAGCTTTGGTTTTGTACAATTCCAATCTTTCAGGAAATAAGCATTGGAAATGTAAAACTAAAACTAACCTTTACCACTCTGCAATCACACAGCCAAGGAAGAAGAGAAAACTCTAATCAGCATGGAATACGCAGCTAGTCTTCTCTGCATGATTGCTGTTTTCTTCTGTGTACAATATGAATGTTTTGTTTGCAGTGAAACAAAAAACATGGTACATGACTGCACAGAAAACAGCACTGGCTCTATGTTATTCACTGCACTTCTCATGTTTTTGTAGAAAAAGGATGAGAAAGGTGGATATTTTTAAAAACGACTTACTATACATCTCAACCATCAGGTATTGTTCAAAAACCTTAATTCAAAACAGTTCTTCATATTCATTATGTGAGGGTCAGACTTTTTTTTGATAACTATGATTATGGAATATAAGATCACAGTGATCACAACTCTAAATGTTCAAGCTGTAACAAGAAAAATGCCTCCCTAAAATGGTTGCAAAATGTTGACACTCTTTCAAAAAAAAATCCAGGAATTTAAAAAATATTTAAACAATATTTACAAGCAAATTTACAGCATATTACAACAACTAGTTGTGAAATACTGATTAAAAATCCTGTTGCAAGAAAAATATTACAGTAAAGGCAATAAAACACCGTAAGTTGTCAAATTAGAACGAATTACTTTCAGGTTAGTATGATACAACCTGTAAAATTTAAAGGTGTGCTGATCATTGGTGGATTTTCACCCATGAAGCCATAACCAAGTCAGAGAAAGCACTGGTTCTTTGGTGGCAGCTGACCATACTGGTGTATATAGCTACACCCCTTGTACTCCTGGGCACAACATATTATGTGTGTCTTAACAGTTACCTATGAAAGAGTCCACTTTGAAAATTAACAAGATAGACACCACCTACAACTTTGTACTTAATGGAATATATATTCTTTGATGAGGATAAAGGAAAAAGCCAATTCTCATCCATCAAGAATGTAGAATATTCCAAACTAGATATATTGAGGACTGATTAAACCAAATGGCCAATTTTACATCTTCAGGGTGTTCTTTAGTCTTCAAGCAGCAACTCCAGTTCTTCTATCGGTACCCGTACTCTCAATTCTTTCTCAGCCATCAGATCAAGTATCTCTTGGAGCTCATCTGGAAAATACTCAATGGCATCCATATATAGCACCTAGGAATACAATATTAAGATGAAAACAATACATTGCAGCAAGTCAGAACTAGCCTTAATTTAATAAAAAGGTACACGCACAGCCCCCCACAGCTGTCATCGTGAAGCAATGGGGTGGGGCAGACTTTCAAGGTTTTATACGAACTAAATCAGGGCTAGGCAACTGAAGAGACTGTAGGGCTACGCTGTCCCGCAGTAGGACTTTGTACAGCTGAACCCCCTGCAGTATACTCTATTTTTTCACTTTAACAAAAAACCCTCCAAATGTCCTCTTACACTCTCTAAGCAGCATGGGGGAAAATTTACCAAGGGAGAGAGAGAAGCAAGCTGCTTTAGGATCTTTTAAAACCAGGAAGTGCACCAGAAGGGAAGTTCCAGTTTACTATCTCGTTTCAGAAGCCTCTTCCGGGCTTAAACAACCAGGGACGGATATATTCAATTTTAAGCCCTCCAAATGATTTTAGGGTGCTCTCGGGAGCCTCAAAAACTCTGCTGGGGGATAACACATGCCCCACAGTTTCCTCCCCTCTGGTTGAAATGAATGGAAGCATGCGTGAAAAAAGCAATTTGGATTTTCTGTCACAGTCCCAAACAGTACACATAAGTTACTGCCCAAAACTGAAGGGGAAAAAAAATCCAATACACTACACTCCAGATTTTTGTTTGAAATCAAGAAAAAATTAATGTATGAATTAGTACTTAAAAACAAGATTCAGAAATCTCCGGCAGTTGTAAGCAAGCAAGAAGGTTTATCTGCAGTGAAGATTTCTGATGTTATTTGCTGTGAAGTCAGCTTCAACTTATGACGACCCTATGAGAGGCCTCCGTGAGGTCCAGCTAGCAACAGCCCTGCTCTGGTCTTGCGTACTCAGGACCGTAGCTTCCTATATTGAAGCAAGCCATCTGTAATATGGTTTTCCTCTTTTCCTACTCCCTTTCAGGCTACCAAGCATTATCCTATTTTCTAATGAGTCATGTCAGCTCATGATACATCCAAAGTACAACAGTTTAGTCCTTTGGGTTTCTAGTGAGACTGGTCATATAAATATGCTTCAGTGTATTTCTTTTTTCTCTAATCAGGGATGAGCAACTGGAGCCTTACAGATGTTTCTGGCCTACAGTTCTCATCAGACCTAGCCAATATAGCTGCAGTCCAAAAGCATCTGGAAGACCACAGCTGCTCACTGCTTATTAAACAGAAGCACATCACTGGAAGCTATGTCAAAGATCATGTATTCTGACCTCCTTCCAACATAGAAAATCTGCTACTTGAGATCCCCCACTGATGCCTATCCAAACAGCGATATAAACAACTATACATTTAAACAACTAAGTTTTGGCATACTCTTTTCTTGGTCATTTCTTTAAATTTTTTTTAAAGATGCATAACAGAACCTGTTGAAACCTACTTTTGTCCAGGGACAGTTCTGTAGTGCTCGATAAAACAGTCCTTTACTTTTTTCTTTATCACCCAAAGAGACCTGAAACAGAAAGACACAAATGGCATTTTTTCGATGCAAATTATTTTAAAAGAGGGAAAAGCCTATGTACATAAAACTTGTTTCTGTTAGAACCTGAAAAGACACTACTGAATATTAAGATTGAAAATTTCTCTAGGAATACATTATAACCTTCTTCAAAAGAACTGTCTAGTTTTACTGAATAATTTTAAGTGTACTGGTGCTCCACGTCTCAGCTCAGCTTCCAGATCTTTGTTTTGTGATTCACTATTCATATTATTTTACTTTACTTATTTTAAATTTATTTACTTATTTTAAACCTGTACATACTGTGTCTTCAGGTGTATATGCAGTGTATATGCAGAAGAGAGACCATGTAAAATTCTTCATTAAGCATCAGTGCATTAACTAAATTCACTAATCTGAAACACATTAGCACAGTAGACCTGCCACGTCTCCAAAGACAAGACAAGTTACTCAAAAGAAATAGCATTTGAAATTACTCTTTTATAAAGTAGGCGTTACCTAAATGGGTTCCATAACATTCTTGAATTTAGAATTTCAGCTGAACTGCACACAAAAGGCACAATCCACCAGTGGAAGCACAGCAGCCAGGTATACTCCTATCCTGCCTAGACCTAGCTGCTACCACTAACAGCTCCTCCTTCCAACTTTCAACTGCCACTGTTCTGGCTACAGAGGGAAGAACAGAGCAGCCAGGCATTCCTCCTCTGTACTTGGGCACAGCTGGTATTCCTCCTCTGTGCTTGGTTAAAAAAAAAAAAAAAAAAGAGCAAGTTTCCAGTGGCGGTCTGTTGCAACTGCCCCAGTGTTCATTTTCCTGCAACGTGCAATTTAGTTAAAAACTGATGGGGGACAGGATAAAGGTCTGAGACCGCACATTCTCACAGGAGACCACAGAGTCCTGAATCCAATTGTTTGTCAACAGTAGACCAACTGAATCAATGGGTTTTATTTATGTATTCATTCACCATGCAACAGTTCATTCAATGGGTCTTTCTTTAGCTGGGACTAACTAGTGGCACTCAGGCCGTTTGTTTGCACGTGCAGCAGCTTTTTACCATCTGAAACTTTAGATTAGGGGTAGAGGAAGTGCAGCCCATGGGGCGCATACAACCCTTCAAACTCATTTTGCAGTTTTTGGTGCTCCACTGGGATACATCTGCAACTTCTCGACCATCTTTTTAATTTCCAGACTGTGGAGCGGGGTCCAAAATTGCTCCAAAAGCACCAAATACTGTGCAAAACACAATGGTTTACCTCTCCTTTGTGTGTTTAATATCTCCTACTGCTATCACTAGAATTTAGAAATGTTTATTTTTCCTTGGATTGTTTTTAAATACTCACATCAGCAACATAAAGACAGGATGTTGAGCTATGGACTCAATAATAATCAGCTTCCTTGTGCACCTGAGAGAACTAGGTGGCAGGGGAAAGTAGGGGGTATCTATTTTCCAAACCCACTCTCACTTCTAAGCGGCTGATCAAGAATCAGAATTATCAAGAATCAAGGTGCGTATATGTACTTTCTGAACTACATTGCCAGCTCCTGGGTAATTATTTCTGCATTGGACTGCACTACTTTGCTTGGACAGTATTTCTGTCCATTCCTCATCAAGTCAGTATTCTAACTTGATGAGTTTCATGTAATTTCAAATAAGCAGAAGCAAGAGCAGACTGCTGGCGTCAAGCATGTGAATCCAAGGTTTCAAGATGGCTTGCTTCAACAGCAGCCACAGTTTCACTGGACAACAGAATAAGTCATGGTTCTCAACTCTTCTTTGTGGTCATGGCAGAGAAAAAGGGAAGGTTCATTCATGTGGCAACAAACATATGAGATTCATGAAAGTAATGTAATAACTTGGATCCTATCTTTCTTTTCATTAACGGAAGAGCACCATTTCCATAGAACAGGACTTTCTCCTCTTTGGTCTCCTTTCTCAACAGCGGCAGGCTGTCACTGCCTTGAGAGCCTGATCCTGATAATGGAACTTTTGCGAATCACCCAGCCATCATCCAAACCATTCCACCTTCCTCATGCACAGAGAAAGTGAAGAGGGGGACCAAGAAGCTGGCTGAGTATGGAAAGTCACATTTTGCTTCCCTTCCTCTCACCTTCTCTGTACAGGGAAGCCAACAGAGTAACCAGCATTTAGCTGGCATGTCACAAACCAAGAGTCATGCAGCTTCTGAGGACTTCCTAAATGTACACACACACCCTGGCTGGTGAAGGTGATGATGTGTGTGTACATTTAGGAAGTCCTCAGAAGCTGCATGACTCCTGGCTTGTGACATGCCAGCTAAATGCTGGTCACTCTGTTGGCTTCCCTGTACAGTGAAGCACTGGCTGAAAGAGCTTTCCCTTTGGCCTGAGACTCCCACTTAGCCAGGACAAAGCTGCCACTTTGGATAAGAACATCAGGAGCTGCAGCCATATCTTCTGATGCTATCCAGTCCATGGGTAATATTTAGCTCACCCACCCACCCATCCTTTGCCAATACTTTCTTACAACCACCCATCCTGTCACCCCTAATCTTTCCTTGAGGGTTGGGGAACCCTTAAGAATTGTGTGGAATACAGTCCAGGTGGCTGGAGGCAACAGTCATCTTGCCCACACTACATGAACAGACAAGCAATGTGGGGCAAAGTATATTATTTTCCACATAACACATAGTTTGAATCATTTTACAGCCAGCCCAGACTGCACTGTCTTTGTTGGCTGAGATCCTACACGTAGCTCCGCATGTAGAGTTTTGCATCCTCCCACCACCTGGCAGCTGTCACTTACTGTGGAGAAGGGAGCAGTGTATGTGTGTGGAGGCAGCCCAGACCATGGAAAAGGAGCTGGTCTCAGCCTGGCTGTGGGAGGAAGACAATAGACCGCATATGCCTTTTCCTTCCCCACCAGGAGCTCAGAGGAGCTGGATCTTCATGGTCTAAATTGGCTCCCCCCTTTCGCTTCTCCCCTGTAAGCAACAGCAGCAAGAGCCCTTCCCAGGGCTTGACAGCTGTCAGACAGAAAGAGACTTCTGGAAGCAGTGCAAGGGAAAATGAATAGTCCTCAATGCCCTAAGCAAAATGGGATTTACACATGCTTAAGTCTCTAATAGGATGCCAGCCATCAGCTGTCTCACAATGATGGAAACTGCATTAACTGGTCTACATCAAAATTTCAATTTTTACTTTTTTGAGGTCTTTAAATTAATGTCACAGCATTTGGAATTAACCGACAGGATTAGTTGGGAAAAGGAAGGAGAAGATCCACTGTGGCCCTCTAGCTCTCTCTCACCATAAAGTCTATATAGAGCCTCCAAAGCAATGGACAATGGGCCCCATCTTCCGTCTCAACTGCATGTTCAAACAAAGCTTTGATACGATTGGTTAGGCCAGTTTCAGGGATAGTTGCATAAACATCTCCATTGGCTCCCCTGGGAAAACGAAAACAAAAACAGAATAGTCATAAGAAAGTCAACAGCACTGTTGGTGCTTAGGGCAGGGATACATATCTTCTGTTCTTCCAACTACAACTGCAGCACTGCAGACTACAACAACAGCATAAGGAATTTCCGTCAAGTTTTTATTTTTTAAAAAAATCCATCTGGGAAAAAAAACATTATACTGGTCATCCTTTACCTCCTGAGCATAAAAACACTGGGGGCCTTTTGTTTGTTTTTTTCACATTGACTTCTAGCATTTTTGTCTTTTTGGTCGGTAAGGGTGAGAAAGAGTGTCTGGCCAGAGACATCCAGTTGTTTTCACAGGTCTTCCCAACTTGGATGCTCAACTTTTGTAGGGGCGCCCAGCTGCATCCCTCTCAGGGAAAACTGACTCGGCCACAGTGATCCAAACCTAAACTGACTCTCCGTCAGACTACAGTAATGCATTCTTCTCTGAGCTGCCCTTAAAAAGTGTTTGGAAGTTACAGCTAGAGCTAAACGCAACAGCTCAACTGCTGTCTGCTGTTTGCTTTAGAAGCCTTACGTCACTGGTCTTGAATCAACTATACTGACCTCCAATTTGTTACCAAGCACAATTCAAGGTGCTGGTTCTTACCTATAAAGACCTAAATGGCCCAATCCCAAGGTGAAAGAGAGAACCAGCATAGTGCAGTGCTTTGAGTGTTGGACTACAACTCTGACAACCAGGGTTCAAACCCCTGCTCAGGCACAGAAACCCACTGGGAAACCTTAGGCAAGTCACACTCTCTCAGCCTCATTCTGTCGTAAGTTAGAAATGACTTGAAGGCACACAACAAGAACAAGAACAACGTGAATGACAGCCTCCACTTGTACAGCCTCCATAGAATTTGGGATGTGCCATGGAAGTCCTCTTGTACGTCCCACCACTATGAAAGGCTAGGTTGGATGAGTGCATAAGACAGCACACTCTCCCTGGAGAAGCACCTCAATTACAAAGCTCTTTGCAAAGATTAGGCTGACTCCATTCCCCTTGAGTTTCTCACAGGCTTACAAAGCTGCATTACTTTTCCAGGCCTTTGGCATCTGAAACCTGTTATTAGTCTGTATTCAAAGAATGCTTTATTTTACTATTAAAATAATTTTAATAAAAAATAACAAACACCTTGTCAAGTAAACAATGCACTGCTTTTTCTACACTATTCTGATACTGTTGAAGGAAAGGGGAAAGTACAGTCTCTAGAGTTCCCTTCCTGTTTTTTTTTTTCCCAAAGAAGTATTTCCCCTTCAATGCCATCTGGGGACACAGGGACAATTTTGCCATGTTGTGCTTCTCCCCAAACCATCTCCTCTGCCATTAGGAAGTGATGCTGAAGTCAAAAGGTTTCTGGCACCAAGCAGTTCAGAAACATGGCAAAAATTGGCTGACATTTGGGAGCAAAAAAACTTTTGGGGGGGGGGAGGTAGCTGTGTGTGAAGTGGGGCAGCCCTCAAAAGCCCCGGGGGGGGGCAATGTGACCCTCAGCCCCCAACAGTTTGTCCACCCCTGCTGTAGAACAAAGGTATAGAATCTCTTTCAGCCTGAGCACCAAATTCAATTTCAAGCAAGTTTCTTTCAGGAGGGGGAGACCACGCATAGGTGGGGCAAAACAACGGGGCCATAAACACCAGCATAACTTAAAGATTTCACTGTCACCGACTAAAACTTAGCAGTGTCATTCCAACCTTCTAGAATGAGAAAACTCTCTACAAAAGTTGGGAAGCTACCAAACAATAATGTCTTGAGGAAGAGGTGTGGGCCAACTGGGAAAGCTCAGAGGTACCAGATTTGAGGCCCAAGAGAACTGGATTTATCCTTACAGTCTGAAGCTCTCAACATCTCATGCAGAATATGGGTAACCAACCAGGCACCCTCCAGACATTTCAGACTACAGCTTCTGTAACATGATTGTTGGTAGTTCTGGGTAGCAGGCCTTATCAGAACTGAAGTCCAGAATATCTGGAGGCCACTAGGTTGCCTATTCTTCCCACAGAATATTTATTTGGGAACAAAAAATAAATGTAAATAATTATTATATTTTCTCAGATGACTTAAGTGTAGCATTTTGATACGCGAATTCCATGGTCAAATATCCACTCAGCTACTACACTCCCTGTTTAGCTTTGGGCAATGTCAAATCTTGGGTAGGAACTGCTTGAAGGAGGATACAAATGTTAAACAAAAAAGTGACTTTTGTAAAAGGACATACATTGGGGCCAAATCAGCATGGTTCACAACAGGGATGAGTAACTGTGTGGGGGGGGGGGTCAGGGTGGATTTTTCCCCCCATACCTCCCTTGGACACCCAAATACTTCCATTCTCCTCTGCAGTCCCTCTCAAAATGGTAACAGGAAGTGATGTTGCTTCATTTTCCACCACTATTTTGAAGAGACTGCAGAGGCAAACAGAGGCATTTGGGATTAATACAGGGTTCTGGGGTGTTGGTGAGGGTGTAGGGGTATTTTTACATCTCTCCATGCCTTTTTGGAGTTTTCTGAATAGTTGGGGGTGAAAATTGTTTAAAAATCACAGCAAAAACTTTAAAAAAAAGTTTAAGGGATAGAGGGCTTAGGTACCAAAAACATGGAGTCCAGGGGCTGCAACACAGCCTGCAGATCATAGTTTGCCTATCCCTGGTTTACAGTCATCAGAAAGCATAATCTGACTGAGTGACAACTACCTCTGGACGCCGTCAACAAGCTTTTTCCTCATCTGCTCAACTTTGATTGCAAACAGCCAGGGCTCCAGTGACTTTGTCGTCCGTGTGATATTGTCAAAAAAACGCCGCGCTTTGCTGGCATTGTGAGATTTGCTCTGGATCTGGATGTATGCCCTCCAGAGAGACTGGTTGCTAGGATACATCTTCAAAGCCTCCGACAGAGCTTCACGAAGGGGATTCAAAGGATAGACGCTCCTTTTCATGTGGTATCTGAGCAAACTCGCACGCATCAGTGTGATGGCTTCAAGAGCCAAACTAAAATTCTGACTGCTGAGCCCTTCGTCAGGTTTCTTGTCTTTAAGCTTTTCGTACGCATCTCTGTATACTGACATGGCAGAATCAATCCCAAGAGTTAAGTACTGGAAAAGAGAGTAACAACCAACCAACCCTACCAAATGGCTGGAATCTCTTATCTGTTCTTGATCAGAGACAGAACCTTCACTTAAGCAGTCTTGGAGCAAGTGCTGGTATGTCTTCCGAGCTTTCAAAATGTTCACAGATAGTACCTGTCCACCGTAAGGCACATAAGGGCTCTTTTCAGCCAAGTTCGTCAATATGTGAACCGCACGGCACTCAAGCATTCCTTCGGGAGCACCTAGCAACTCTGTTTCCAGTTCAGCATAAAGCAGGCCCAGCTTACACACCTGGAGATTTCTCACTCCAGCCACCCCTGCTGTGCTCAGCGACATGTCAAAAACCTTTCTAGCTTCTTCTACATTGCCCAGTAGCCACTCCAAGTGGGCATACAGTTGCCAAAGAGAAACATTGTTTCTGTTGTCAGGTGCTTTAAGGAGATTCTTAGCTAATTTTTTACTTTTCTTGCCTTGCAATCTTAGCTTCTTTTTGTTCCCGATTTTCAAACACCGAATGACCTGCACATTAATATAATACATAAATTAATAGAACATAACAAAGGCAGTTTACTCAAAACACAACCAGGTTCATTATGTTGCCAGTTTCTGTGCATTTTAACATAGCTGACTCAGTGATCAACAGACGTTTTGCACCATGAAAACTATCCCCCCGACCACTCTATGGGAACAGGGAGAAATCAGAAAAATAAAATACATTGGGGAAAAGCCGTCACTTTTTGGATGAGCAGTAGAATTCTATTCATCTCCTCCCTCCCCTTAACTTCTCCTACATAAACATGGCCAAGTAAAATTCTCTCCCTTTGTGGTTCTTCTTAAGGGAGGGAGGCAGTGACTGGAGAAAAGGCATCTTCTGCCATAGAGCTTCAGCAAGCCATTTCCACAAAAGTTTGCTGTATGTTGTCCCAGATGTTGTTCCAGCACCCAATGATGAAGAACTTTTACTTCAACCAACCCTTATAACGATTAACTTTTCTAACACTTTTAACTGAAGACTGGAATATGTTATTCTAAGACTGTGCTGTTTTCAGACTGGTGATTTAAAAATGTAAACCACTCTATTACTCTTAGGACTAAAAATCAGATACCTCCTTTTTAAAAGATTCTTCTTTTCAAAGCCTATAAAAGTTCCCCTTACATCGGTGAAAGATCATCTGCCATCTTCTGTTTTGGGACATTCAGACTGCAAGCCATTTGATCAGCAACTTGCCCAGAATTCCTTGAACTATTTTCCTTTTTTCTCCACATCCCCATCCCTTTTGTGTTGTGACCCCTTAGATCAGGGGTGAGGAAAGTATGGCCCACAAACTGCATGAGGCTCAACTAAATTTTTGTGGCCCTCAGGGCTTCCTCATTTTTTTCCAACAAAATTTTTGAATGTAAGTTTCTTCACTTAAAAATGCCCCCAATATCCCAAAATTTTGGCGCCATTTAGGCCCAGGAGGGTCCCCCCCCCCCAGCAAGAACTGACCTAGAACCTTATTTCTGGGTAACTTCCTGTTGAAAAAAAAGACCTGTCCTGGGCCTGTAAGAGTCCAGAGAAAGCCAAAAACATGGTGAAAATGTAGGCCCTTAGCCCCAACAGCTGCTTTATATTGCAAGCCTCAGGGGACTGTCTTTGTCTTGTCTTTATTGATATGCAAGACATTCTGACAGCCATTTCAGCTGAAGAACATGGTATGAATTTTACAAGCAGATTTTTTTTCTTGCATGAACCTCCCTTCTCCCTCCGGGAGTCAAACTGCTTCATAGCTTTCTTTGTGGAAGAAGTAAGCTATACTGAGAAGAACTGGGGTGATGGGATACAGAGGTAAGAATTCATTGGATCCTCTCTCTTTTTAATTATAATTTGATAGACCAAATGAACTCCAATAGGGCAGACATGATTACTCACGCAAAGGCATGACTTAATGATGTTTTGAGATGCTAGGGGAGTCATTTTTTGTAGGGGACTCTCAGCTAACCAGGGCACCCACCCCACGTGTCTGGAAGTGAAACTGGAAATAGATACAGTGAGATGTCCTACTTGTATGAATGTTTGCTATCTGCAGAATAGAAAATTTTTTTTTTACATTTTTAAATAAAAAAATTATTACCTTAGAGATTTCATACTGAAGCCAAAAAAATGATAGGTCAGATTTTTTCTTCCCTGAAAAGAGGGGCAGCATCGTATGAAAGAAATTCTGTATGAATTCCTCCCCCTCCTTAGGATGGCCCACGTGGCTTCCTCCTTGGACCACTGAGTCCATGTGACCAATACAGCTGACTCCATAAAGTGGCAAGTCAAAAGAAGTCAGTGGTCCTTGGCTGTGCTGTCCATCGTCAAAGATGCTGTTTTCATCCAACACTAAGTAGAGGAAAGAAGGAAGGAGGCTACAGCTACAGGGAATTCCTAAGAACTGCAAAAATGAGCAGAGCAGTTGAAAGTGTAGATCTGGGCTGGAAATCTTTATCAATGATGGACCAAGGTCATCAAACAGGACCTGAAAAAAAAACAAACAAACATAAGATGTTGTTATATATCAAGAAAGGAATTTCAGAAAAGAATGGTGCAACCCTATAATCAGAGCTTCTTCTCTAAGAAGAATGAATTTAATGAATGAACTCACGCACACACAAGAGACCCTTTCAGCATAAAACATATATTCTACTAGATGACTTTTTTCAGTTTTTCCCAACATAAATCTTGTTGGGAAGTGTGGGAAAGCGTCCCTCTGGTGACTGCACACATTTTCAGTGTGCCAGCCAGTACCTTCAGAAAGCAACCCTGGAAGCAAGTCTTGGTCTTACCATACCACACTGACCTGTCTCTCTGGATCTTCACAATCATCTACTGTTTGCTTCTTGGTTTTGTCAGCTCGCCAGGGCAACCAGTGCCTTGCTTCACGAGAGCGTTCAACATGAAGCCAATTTTGCCACTTAGGTAGAGATTTATCCTTTATTTCTTCTTCTTCCTCTGCATCTTCTTCATCTTCATCTGCCCAAAAGTCAAAGGACAACAGCAGGTTTTCAAAATCTGGCCTGCTGTAAAAAATGCAACTTGGCATACGCAAGATACTAAAGGACTATAACCCATACAAAAGCTTAAGCAAATTAATACCTCATTCATATTTGGGTTTAAAGTGGGGAGGGAGCATGGGTACATACATGCACAAGGCACATCTGCAATGTCCCTGCTCCTGCCTTGTTAGGGCCTGATGGGGGGTTGATTTGGGTTCAAGCAGGGCTGAGGAATCATGGAGTTGGAAGCAATTTTGGGATGGTAGAAACGTACAGACCGACTCCAGATTCAAAATAAAAAGGTTTAATATTATATGCTTAGTTTGTTCCATATTTTTAGAAAATTTAGGAAAGTCTTCTTGTTTAGAAATTTTAATCAAATAAGTAATATATGTTAATGCTCTATCAGTCTAAGCAGCATGATGATTCTTGTGGTGTTGATGAAATGCCTACTGCTACCATTTTACTACAGTAAATTTATTATTAATATATTATTTAATATAAATTTGCCATTTATGAAGAAGTCAGAGTCAGAATTGGAGATCTGGTGTATTGACTCAACAGCCCTGGGTTCAAGCCAATGTCAATAAAAGGACCCTCCAGAACTCCTTGATTGATTCAGGAAGGTTTGAAGGCTGAAAGAAAGAGATGTTGGGCTTGGGTGCATAATTATATACCCTTCTCAGTTTGTACTCCTCAAGGGAGCAGGCTGAATGCTGAACTCATTACATCCTAAATACACACAGAATTTTTACAGGCTCCTCCAGATCCTAAATGGGCAACTTGTGACCCTCCAGCTGTTGGGACTACCACTCTCATTGGCAGAGGAGGTTCGATTCAACTACATCTGGAGGATACAGTCCTGATTTAGATTGTTTTTAACAATTTCAGCAGGGCAAAGCTAGATTAAGTCTGTTGCAATAAAAATGAATGATTCCTATGGCACCTTAAAAGTCAATTTATTACAGCACAGAAATGTTGATCCATCTGATAAAATGGATTCTAGGTGACAAAATTTACTTTCATATAATACATTTGATAATTTTTAAGGCACTTTTTTTTTTAGACCAAAAGTGGGAAACCAACTGATTCTTCAGAGACTACTGTATCTAGTTGACTCCTACTAGTCACACCCAGCACAGCAAATTTCTAGAGATTAAGGGAACTGAAAGGCATGCTCTTGCCTACATCAGCTCTGGACTATCACAAAGAGAAAAGCTTCTGGATCACAGCCAAAATATAACTCAAGTTGTTTTAGAAACGGGATGCAAAATGAAGCACTAGAAAATTCAGATCAGGGACGAGAAAGAGATTACCTGCATGATCTACATCAAATGTTTTCAATTTCTATTTTACAAAGACAAACGTCACAAAGTGGCATGAACACTGCATAACGAAGGCATCATATCCACTACCTATAGTTTGGTACACATGGTAATCATAACCAAGATATGAATGTCCATATAACAATATGATGGTTAGCTTAAATTCTCTGGTTTGTAATTCATTTTCAACATGGCTCTTACAGTAGACTACACTGCTATTTCTACATGAGGATAAACTGCTGGTCCTTATCTGAGACACTGCTTTTGTTCAGTTTTACTCTACTGAAATGCATGCTTCTTCCACAGAGCAAGAACACTTCCAACTGAAAATTCTCTATCTTGTGGACAATATTAAATATTACCGAACAGGGTGGTAGGCATTCTGAATACTCTGCACCATTTCCAGAGGATGGGGAGAGCACTGGCTCCCCTTCCAACCCCAAACCAACATGAAGACTACAACATATTCACAAACTTGGTCCCTTGATCCCAAGTCTTATAGTGAAGAGATTTACCAGGTGGATTGAGAACAACCCAGCCACCCTTTTCTTGCTGATGCATCCAGGCCTTCCAACCTTTTGCTCCCTTTTCTCCAATACGAGGCTCACCACTGTCCCAAAATGGTTCAAAGAACTCTACCTAGAGTTGAAGATGGAAATAAAACAGAAATCTGACAACATTATACACAAAGGTACAACTGCAGTGTTGTAAGAATGAAATACATCTCAAACAGAAAAATCTTTCTGACAGATTTGCAAAGTTTTACTGACTCAATAGATTAATCAGTTGAAAAACAGTTTGTCTACAAAAGTGTCCCCAGATTTTAATTTTTCAAAATTAAATTTACAGAAATACGTCTATCAGATTGTAGTTTAAAGGACCAATTATCAACCACTAACATATTTGAAGCCTAATGTTAGCCTAAACCAAAGATGGGCCAATTGTGGTCTTCCAGACATTGCCACACTGCAGCTCCCAGCATCCATCACCACTCGCTCTACTGGATAGGGAGATGGGAGTTGCAGCCATAAGAGCTTTAAATTGCCCATGCCTCTTTCAAATTTTTCAGGTATAATGATAAAACATGGCTAGAAAAAAAAACATGCAGCATATGTTTCCAATCTCCTCCATCCTGGAAGAAAAAAAGTAAGCCTCATAATCATTAATATAACATTGAATTATAGGTGAGCATTTCTTCTAATGCAGGACAATGAATTCATGGCTATGATGAGACATGAAGTGGGGATGTTTCAGCTCTTCACTACTATTAACAAACTCTTCAAGCAAAGACAACACTTTATTCTGAGACATAAACAGCCATCTCTTGAAATCATGTTTGCTCCAAAATGAAAATACAAGTGTGTTTAATTGAAGGCTAGAAACAAGAGTGGAAGAGGAAAAATATATCTGTGAAATTGCTCAGTCTACAGCAGCACAAAAAAAAAAGAGAGAGAGAGAGAAAACACAATCTTCAGTCCTTCTGTCTTTGTGGAAAAAGGCACACTAAACATTATATTCAATTTAGCCTTTCAGATGGCGAACCAATAATGAAATGGGAGGGATGAATATAGTTAAAGACACACATCCCTGTGACATTTCCTTTTTCGGTCTCCATTTCGTTGCTCTAATTTGGAGATGAAAATATACTTACTACTGATATATTTTAAATTTAGCCTTGTCGGAATTCAACCTATAAATAACAAAGCAGTCCTAATATGCACAAAAGACTATGGCTACAAGCGGAATTCAATTATTATGCTATTTATTGCTAAGCAAAGTCTCCACTGTCTATACTTATGAGGTCAGAATAAGACTCTCTGGTGGAGCCTTGAAATTATAGGGTACAGCCCATTCTGTGAGCTGCAGGGGAGTTACCCTCTGGACTTTTCAGATTGGAAAACACTCCCTGAGTGGCAGGCAATGAATGGAATGGCCATGGCAAAGTAAGGACCTTTGCATACCGTTAGTTGTCTTAGAACACCAGCTCTAAGTCATTTCAAACACATAAATGTTTGTATTTCCAAGGAGTGAAACAGAAACTGAAGGAAGCCCAAAAACAGCCCATCATCTCCAGAAAAAATGGTGGCTTACTGTGCTTGCCATCCATCCTGAGATAAGTTGTCACAGGGTGAAAAAGAAACAAAGAATGGAACAAACAAATGATGCTATCTCTAGAGATGAGAGAACATAGTGCCCTGCAAATGGTTCAAGTGTTCACACAGGGAAAGGGCTGGTGCTAAACCAGTCAGAACTTTCTTGTTGACACTGATGGGAACAAAAACTTTGTCTTTGGGGATGGGGGGTGCTTTAGCTTAAGCTCCTGTGAACTGCATGCTAGAAGGGTAGAAAAGGTTTTTTTGAGTTTTGCTTCACAATGGGATAAGGAGGGCTCTGTGGTTGCCATGGTGCTGTCCCTAGATAAGGAGGGGACAGACAACCACATTGGGCCTTAGAGGCAATTTTTTGTCTCAGACTGTCCTGTAACTACACAAACTGCCAAATATGATAATAGCTTCAAGTCCATGTCTGGTAATGAAAAAAAAAGGCATTCTTTTGGTGTTTATTTAAAAAGGTGAAATGCCTTTCTAGGAGGCTTACAGAAAAGACAACTCATCACCTCTTCTTGGCCAGAAAATGAACAATTCAGGAAGTCTAGAGGAACCAAAGGCCACAAAAACAATCTTATGGAAACAAACGTTGCCTACTTCTGGCATAATAACCACAAGACAATTAGCAAGTGCTTTGTCTTGTACACCACCCAAGAAATGCCCAAACAGTTATCTTCCTTTATTAATTCATGTGATGATTAGGCAGAAACCAGACTGCCACTATTATTCACATTCCTTATGTTTCACTGGACCACTGCAGCTGGTCTTGACAAAGGCACAGAAAATCACTGACCTGAATTGAGAACAGAGCATTGCTCTATGTCTTCATTGTACTTACAAAACAAGTCTCCAAACCTTTTCCTTAAGCATAACATAGTCACCAGTATTTGCTGAAACTAAGTTTAACCAACATTCCCTCTTAACTAGAATCTAGAAAAATGAGAATTTAGAAAATGTAGAAGAATGAGAACTAAGTTATGACGATCAAATGGTTACAGGGAAGAGAAGGTCAGAATGATGTTCTTACCTGTCCCCTTGTTGGTAAATCCTTGACACTATCTGGTTTAAAAAAAGTAAAGTCAATCAGGGCCTGGAACAAAGACACGGCTTTCTCTGAATGTCCTGCCTGCCTAAGAAAATGGCACTGCTGGAGAAAGACAGCTGAGAGAAAGAGAGAGAAAAAAAAGAAAATAATCATATAAAGGGTGATAGAGATTTAGCACACAAATTCATTGTTGTTATTTTTACTGGTATGATTGTTAGTGACCATAAAAACTTGAGAATATGTCCTTGATACATTCAAAACAAAAAATACATAACTATTAAAGATCAGAATGAGCTAAAAGGCTAAGAAGTAACTTATCGTGGGGCACGGTTTGCAGAGCAACCAGAGCTTAGATAAAATACTATTTGGACTACAATTCCCAGAATCCTCCAGCCAGAATGGCTAGTGTCCCTGTTGGGAGTTGTACTCCAGAAAATACCCTTTACAAGACCCAGGTGAATCAAAGCTGCCTAACAACCAATCAGACCACTGATCCTTCTAATTCGTACGGCTTTCAAAAGAAGTGGGCAACTGTGGCTCTCCAGCACTGCCTGGACAAAAACATATGAACAGCTGGACTGGATCAAATCCAAAGGCCTCTCTGGTCCAAGATCCTGTCCACGCAAGTGCCAACCAGACACCTATGAGAGGTCCACAACAAGACATAAGTCAATAGCATCCTCCTGCTTGTGCTTCCCAAGGACTAATACACAGAGAAATACCGTATCTGGTACAGGGTTAATATAAATACATTGTATTTGTAACCAGTCACAGTACTATCAATACATCAAATTAATGACAGCATTAATTCATTTCATCTTCTTTCAAAGCTGTTCAAGATGGCTGCTATCAGCACCGATACTAGCAGCAAATTCCATAATTTAACTAGTGCATTGTGAAGAAAATGACAACAAGGACTGGACCTGGAACTTTCTGCATGCAAAGCGTGTACTCTGCCATTGATCTACAGCTATGGCATGCTGCACTCCACAAGATAATCCGCTAGGAATATTAGAATACATTGAACGCCCTGGCTCAGTGAACAGGACTGGACTAAAATAATCTCCAGGACCATCTAGCCTCTACGGATTCCTGATTTGAGAGGATACCAGTGACAAGCAGTGCAACAATTGAACACTAGGGGGTAGAAGACTTCAACATATCATACCTCAAGGACACCCTCTTGCCCAGATTGAGGACTCTCATCTGAAGCCTGGTGTACTCAACAGTATCTTCATAAGAAGACTAGAGGTTTGATATACTTACAAATAGGGATGGGACGAATCCAGAATTTCCCAGATCCGAATCCCTGGAAGATTCTGGGAAACCACGAATCTCGTGAATCACAAATCTTTCGAATTCTTTTTTAAAAAAGGTTTTAAAAAGTGATCGTCCACTCTGCACGTCCCTGCAGGCTGCCTCCAAAGCGCCCGCACCAGCAGCAGCGGTGGGGGGGGGTGCAGAGAAAGAGCAATAGCCCTCTTTTCATACCCCTGCTGCAGCGAGCTCAGGTTCTGGGGCATGCAGGAGCACAGCCTGATCCCGGACGCTCGCGTGAGCTCAGGCCCTGGGGCTGGCAGGAGCACAGCCGACACTACTTGCCACTGCAGGCCCGATCCCAGGCGCTCACGCAAGCTCAGGCCCCAGGCCTTGCAGGAGCGTGGCCGTGGCCGGCCCTACTTGCCCCTGCGGGCCTGACTCCAGGTACTCCTGCAGGCGCAGGCTCTGGTGTGCCCTGCACAATACTCCTGCATAGAGGACTGGAATGTGAGGGGGGAATGGGGTAGGGCAGAAGGAACTTCCAGATTCAAAAGATTCTGTTTGCCTATTTTGCCCTGGGGATTTGGATCATCTAATTACAGTACAGAATACAATTTGTTTCTCCTTATTAGTATCCTTATTAGTATTTCTATTTAGTATTTTTATAGATTTTTTTCCAAATCAGGCAACAATAAAAGCAGAGATGAAAAATTTCCAGAAATTTTGAAGCCACAAGGGGAATTTTTTTTTTTCTTGGAAGAAATGGAAGTGTTCAGAAAGACTGGAAAAAATATGACATTAAGCATTCTTTACAGAATGTATAGACTATAAAAAGAAGAAACTAGCAACATCCAAGAAACAGAAAATTATTTTGTCTCCTTTAGTCTTATCTAATGTCAAGCAGACATAAAGCATTCATTATCACAAAATGTGGCTACCAAGACCAGGAACTGCAATGGTCAGATACTGTACATACTGTTTTCAATAACAATCTTCTTGTTATACATTTTTTAAAATAATTTTAGAGAAGTAAGTTATTACTAACACCTTTTGTGATACTTTATTCATCATTTTAAAAAAATAATCAAAAATCTTTTTTTTCAATTTTTTTCTAATATTTTCTAATATTTTCCTGATTTTTTTCCCCAGCCTTTCACATCTCTAAATAAAAGCAAGGGGCAATGCACAACCTTTTTGGGAAAGCACTTGCACAGCTTCCAATAGTTGTGGCACACTTTTTTTTTAAAGTTGGGAGGCACACTTCACTCAAACTCAAGAGGTTCGCATTTCAATCATGCTGAAGCAAGAGTTCCTCACTTCCTACCTTGATTTGCAAAAGTACTCAAAAAATTGTTATGAAAAAATAAGTAAAGGGGGAGGAACGGAAGAACAGTGAAGACGGAGCATGCCCAGTAGCCTCGGGCAATCAAGAGGAAGTAGAGAATGGAAGAGGGTCTGGCTGGCTGGAAACCCAATTATGATTGCTCTACACTAAAAAAATGTTCTTGAAGGCCATTCTGGGTTTACTGATGCCCAAGCACATGACAACCACACATACCAAGCACTAATTTCCTTGACTTTTCATGCTTACAGTTATTATGCTCATAATGCAGAAGGGGATGCATACACATCAAATAGCCCCAGCTCTTTATTTTGTGATTATGATTCAGCTTTGGAATGCCTTCCTCACTGGCAGAAGGCGAGCCCTGGGCAGTGATTCACACAGAGAAGGAAATGGCAGCCTCTTCTATGAGTGGGCACTCCATCCTGCCCCTCTTCTCTAGGTGTGGCACATGAATACAATCATTCCCAGTGCAGAGAACATGGCATAATTGCTGCCATCAGATCTTGGCAAAGACTGGTATGAAGAAAGCAACGACAGAGCAACAAATCATACAGAGAAAGAGGTGACAGCTTCTGCCAAGAAAAAAGAAATGTCAGCAGCATAGGGAAACTGCACTGGTGCACTCGCCAATGGAAAAGGAAGCTCTCCTACCTCCACTGCCTTGGGTAAGCTGGGGAAACTGAGGGAGGGAAGAACAGGAATGGTAGTAGACGGAGCTGTGAAGGCAAACTGAACTGATCCACTGAATTGAACTGACAGGCCATAGCTCACTTCTGCACATGTAAGGGAACAAGAGAGTTTGTTTTCAGTCCATCACGCAAGAATATAGGCATATCTCAGTTAGGAAAGCTTCCAACAAAGAGGTTCCTTTTTACAATGTCTTTTTATGCCTGCCCATCTTCCCTCTTCCTCCTCATCCTCTGTCTAGCTGGACATTTTTAACAACATCATCTTTGAAAGGATAACAAAGGAGGGCTGGAGAAACATATTTCAATATCAGGCTGCAGCTACATGTCTGCAATAAAGCTGAAGCTGGGAAAGAATAAGATTCTGCTCTAGCTGAGCCTATTGTAGCAGTGTGTGCCTGCAAGGTAAACAGCAGCTGCATCCAGAATCCATTACTGAGCATATGTGACTAGCAAAACAGAGAGAAAGCAGAAGAGTTGATAAGGATGCATTAGCAAGCTAGCCCCAGGCATGTTTAAAAAGTACAGATCTTAAAGTTTAGCAACTAAAATTGAAATCAGAAGAAAAGTGGAAGCTAGAGAAAGAAAAAGCCATCTCTGGATTATTTTGAAAGAAGCTTTCAAGTGATCTATAGCAAATTCAAAATGTTTTTATTTAACTATGCAAGGCTTAGATGACCTGATTGTTTCATTTCACATGCGTACATTGTTAGTTTTTAATAAAAGGTTTGCTGAAACATGTTGAGCTTCCTCTTTTGTGGTATAGCAAGTTATCTGTATCTTTTCCTTGTTATTCTGCCTCTACCAGCAAACCGTCTTTTAAAGAAGTAATGCCAAGTAACGTATCTACTTAATTGAGTACACCTGTATATGAACAGCCCTGTTCAAACAGACCATGGATACACTCAGAATGTAAAATGATTAGATATATTCACGAAGGATAAGGCTGTCAATGGCTATTAGTCATGATGGCAATGTGTTATTTCCAATATGAGAGGCAGGGGAACATGATCAAGAAATGCCTATTGTATTCACGTCCTGTTTGTAAGCATCTCATTTGTCACTGCAGGAATGATATTCTGGACTAGATAGGCTTTTGCTGTGATTCAGCAAGTCTGACATCCAATTTCTCATTGTGGTCACCCAGACTTTTTGTAAGATTCCAGGAAAAGAATCAGACAATGGCCTTTTTCTATTGTGGCTCCCCAACAACTAGCATCCATTGGTATAACGCTTCTGAACATGGAAGCTCCACATAAATAAATTAAACAAATATGAGCAACCCTGGATAAGACTTTTTCTGCATATATTTGTCCATCCCCCAAGTGAGTAAGTGAATGACCAACAAAAGACCTTCTGTCAGCAAAGTTAATAAATTAAATATACACTGTATGTAGCACTTTGTTTTGCCCCTACCAATTAGACAGTAACTGAGACTTTCAGTACGGTATAGTAATCAAGAGTGCAGAACTGAGATGAGAGATTCAGGGCTCCTGTCCAGCAGTGAAACTCACTGGATGATCTTGGGTCACTTACTTCAGTCCAACCTACCTCACAGAGTTACTGTGAGGATGAAGGGAGAAGAATCATGTTTCCCTGAGTCCAATGAAGTTTATATATATACATGTATGTATGTATGTAACTAATCCATAAACACATTTCTGGTGCACTGATGATGAAAGAAGGAAGCATAGGAATGGCCTTCAAAATGACAGAGAGGCAAACAACATGAAAGACTGTGCTCTTACCTAGCATGGCTTCCTCTGTGCCTGGTAGTGCTGGGTGTGACACCATACTGCCATCTTGTACTGCTGACAAAGTGCTCAGACATTTCCCATACAGACTATGAACTTTTGAAACAACAAAGGTGCTGAACTGACTCTGGCAGAATAAGAGATATTTCTGCCACAGTACTGGGTTGTTTGGGTGCAAAAAAACCAATTTCTGCCATTCTTTCATCACAGCTGATGGCTCCCAAAACTCAATGCAAAGGTTCAACCTGGTCAGTTTCAGGTCAACACTGTTTGGATTGTTTTCAATGGCTCTCTCCAGAATTGCAAGCTTCTTCTCTAAGACTAGCTTGAGTGACTTCTTTCTCATCTCCTGTTCTCCTTCACTCATTGTAAAACAACTGGGACCTTTCATGAGTTCGTCCTTTAAAAGAGGAAAAGGAAAACATTACAAGAAAGGGTAATCAAGTCTTTAAAGAGAGGTTCTGGAGTCTGTGTACTCCTAACACATAGCTGGGTCCATCCACTAACTTTTAAGAGAGTTCATGTTTGGAAATGAATAAATCTGAAAAGGCCAAAAGCAAATATAAATAATCCTTTTAACAGAGTGTATATTTTATAGTTTTTTGTTGTTTTTGTTTTTTTTGCATAAGTGTATGACAACTTTTTTGTGACACATGCTATTGTCTAAATCAGGTGTGGGAATGATGTAGCTCTCCAGATGCTAAAAAGATGCAAGAGAATCCTGCAGCAGCATTGAGACCAACTGAGAAAAAGAAATTTCTAGCATAAACTTCTCTGGACTCCAGTCTTCACTTCCATAAAAAATTATGCTAGAAATTTAAGTTTCTCAGTTAGTCTCAAAACTCTTACAGGGTTAATTTTTATTTTATTTTATTTGGGTGCTGAAACAGAGTAACGTGGCTATATCTTTGAATACCTCTCTAGATGTTGTTTTACTTCAATTCCTGGCATGCCTTACCTTTGAATATATTGACTGTGACTGGCAACATCATCTGGCAGGAAGTATTTCCATACTTGCCTACATCCAATTGTTGGTCCCAACCACAGTACTGATACTGAATCAATGGAACCTACATAAATGTTAACTTAGCAAATTCCTGTTGATTCATTGAGTCTGGTCTAGTTGAGAAAACAACTGGATTTAGGCCACTCAGGTTGCACTACATACGTTATAACAATACAATCTGTACATTTTATACAACCCAATTATATCATCAAAAGGCCATCCCAAGCCCTTGCAATAAAATAAATACATTTTTCAAATTGAGCTGTACAGACAGTTCCATGACAGTGCTTAAAATAAAAGAGTGCTTTCACCTCAACTCTACAAAAAGAATCCCTTTCATTTAAAATCTGAAAGAATGGAAGTGTCTCACCCTAAAGCCTAAAAAACACTAAAGAAAGCTTCATATGAACTTCCCTGACAAGAGACTCCATAACCAAGTTGCCACTGATGAAACAGCCCTCCCTCTTGTGGCCACCCACTCAATTTCTAATAACAGTGGTGCTCTGAGGAGGGTTTCAGTGACAGACCTTAAGTTGTATACAGGTTGATACAACAGAAGTCCATCCTTAAATCATGCATTGTCCACACTGGGGAAGAAAAAGTTAAGGAAGCCTTACTCAATAAGATCAAATTGCATATTTCCCAGGAATGAAATGGATTCAGCCTTGGGGGGAATAATTACTTGTGTCTAATTTAGAGAACAGACACACTATTATTTACAATCACTGCTAGCTATATTTCATTGTCAAACCATATAGGGATGTTTCTGCCAGGATAAAAATTCTCAGCTGGTCTTTTAGTTAGGAACTCACGAGGAGCTAAGTATATAACCTCAGTGAACTACAGGCAAAGAAAAGTCCTGCCATAAGACCTACATCTCCAACAGAATACTCTGTCAACAATCAACTGGTTAGTAGTGTCAGCTTGATATCTGCTGACTCCTCTGTTCAGTTCTAATAATCTCCTAATTAAACTACTATAGTGTGCTCTGCGGGAATGCCACTGAAAAGTGTTTAGAAGGTACAACTAGTGCAAAATGTAGAAGCCAGACTGTTATCAGGTGTGCATTTTAGACACCACATTAACACTAATCTTACTAAAAGTACACTGGCTTCCAATCTGCTTCGAGATGAATTAAGGAAATGGTTTTGACCCATTAACACCCTAAACAATTTGGGGCCAGGATGTCTGAAAGACCACCTGTACTGTATGATCTTGCCCAAAATCTGAGATTATCAGCTGAGGCACTTTTAAATATCCCACCACCCCATGGAGGCTAGGGTGCTAGGTACACTTGACAAGGCTTTTTCTGCAGCAGCAACCCCACTGTGGAACTCCTGCTCAAGGGATGTCAGGTTGGCTCCATCCCTTCTGAGTTTCCAGCAGGCACTGAAGACCGTACTGTTTCATGTGGCCTTTGGCTCTTAAGATTAGCAGTGTCTGCTCTGGCGGTTTTTAAACCATTTGTCTGTTTGGACTCTTTTAAACTGCTTTTTAGTTGTACATCTAATTGGCTATTAATTTTTTTTTATCAACTGTGCACTGCCTTGGAGCCCTGGTGGGTCAAGAGGCAATAAACAAATGTTGTTGTATGCCTTCAAGTCATTTCCAATTTATGGTAACACTAAGGGAAACCTATCATGGCGTTTTCTTGGTAAGATTTGTTCAGAAGGGGTTTGTCTGTATTCTCCCCTGAGCTGAGAGTGTGTGACTTGCCGAAGGTCATCCAGTGGGTTTCTATCGCTGAGTGAGGATTTGAACCCTGCTCTCCAGAATCACAGTCCAATGATCAAACCACTCAAATAAATGCCTTGAATAAATGAAATACAGAAATATGTACTGAATGGCCAAATTACATTTACCTTTACTGATGTTACTTGGACTACAATTTTGTGGTATCTTTCCACTCCAAGCCCATTCAAAGCTGCTTGCAAATGCAGTGGTCTGTCTTTCCTAACCATGTCCCAAAACCCTCCAAATCATCAAATTTATCCCACACGTACCTGAAAAGAAACAAAATCCATCCATGCTTTGACATCCCCGGGATTTTCTCTAACCTTTCTGTTATGCTCTTCCAGTTTTGTCCTTAGATGGGAAGAACCACTTTCAGTCCTTTCTTGTGCTTCCTGCTGCTTCACTGAGTCATGTTCAGGTGGACCTTTTCCTTGTAGCCATAATGTGGTCAGTGGATCATAAATCCCAAGAGGATTTACGTAGCTTGTAGTAGGAGCATCATCTATGTCTGTTTGCAAAACTGGTATCCAAGCAGTTGAGCCGGGTGGACAGTCCTGACTTTTACCAGTTATAGGAACGCCATCCAAGTTCAGCAGCTTCAGGCCACCTTTAGTGAAGTAACGCTCTGGCCGCTTATGAGAGTCTTTTTTCTCTTTTGATGAATTCTCCCAGATTATATGTTGGCTCTTCAGATCAATGCCAAGGCAGAAGTTGCTTCTCCTCTTGTATCTTTAAAAGCAATAGTTAAAAGTAAGTCTTCCAGGGTAGTGGGAAAAGGAGAAAAGGAAGACATATTTTTCAGCCAAACTTCTACATCACAGTATCATCACAGGCTTAAGAACTATGGGATACCATTTAGTATTTCTCCACGAATGACCTATAACAATCTGGTGAGACTGTTTGCTTCTCCACCATGAGACATGCAGCATGACTCCAAGCATGTCAATTCACAAAGCACATCCCACAAAGTTCAGTGTTACTTCTTCCAAGTGCACAAAGTCTCAGAAGACAATGCTGAGATACAATATTAATTTTTGTCAGCACTCAGTCCCTTGCACCAGTGCTTCTCATGCTATCTGATATGGAAGGTTGGCAATTTTTTTCCAATGAGACAGAGACCAGCAGTAAATTAGCCTGTTAGTTACTACTGTTTCTTTCCTTCCTGGAAAGAATCAAGGATTCACATCCCTCCAAGGACCACCACTTTGAACAGTGCTGCTTTAACCTACCTCCTTCATTAAAATGTGTGTACAGTCTTAGATCTGAGAACGCAAAAGGCAACACCAGAAGCATAATATATTTCTTTTGGGTTTTAAATGTACATTTGGTATGCAGCAAGACAAACAAGACTGTACTTCAGAAATCCCCAATCAATTTTTAGAAAAAAAAGTCTAAACGAGCACTATAGCTACTGACAGGCCAGGCTGGGCAACAGTGTGAGGGGCGGGGGGCATGGGATAGCGCAGTGACATTTCTGGCTGTCATTTTTGGTTGAATTATGGCTGAAATAGGCCTCTTTCAGGTGCCTGGGAGGTTCTGGGGAGGAACATAAACCAGAACATTTGCAGATGGTTTTGCAGTCTGTGGCAGAAGGTTGCCTGAAAACTGTGCTAATTAAAACAAAAACTGCAAGGCTCAAGGAGTAGCCTGGGACCACAGAAATATGCTTTAGGAGTCACATAAAGCCCCTTGGCCACATTCTCCCTGCTGTAGGTTGATCTATCTTCCCAGTGGAGCAGCACTGCCAACTTGCAAGTAGGACATCTCTCAGATCTAGCCCAAGATTTTTGCTGCAGAGGCAGAGCAGCAAATGTCCTTCAAGTCATGCTGTCCAGCATCCAAAGCCAGCCAAAATATTTTGGTAGATGAGACACAAACACCTTCCCCAATCTTTGACTGTTCAAGATACAATAATGTTAATAACTAACAATTTGCTGCCTTTAATAAACCTGGCTCAAAATCTTCTTTGTGAAGTGGCCCCCTCACTCTGCCTAATGGAAGAATGAGCCCTGAGCTCTATTCTGTTCATCTAGAATACAAAATATCTGTCAAGACAAAACCTCCAGAAGTGCAAAGAGACCTAACACTTCTTCCACCTAACCTTTCCTTGGTCCTGTCATAAGCTCAGTTCTCCTACCTGTTATATTAGGCATAACCCCACTTACTATACACCAGGCATACAACGGGGACAGATCTCAAGAGCAAGGAAAAAAACGGATTGAAGAAGCTGCAACTAACTAGTTTGACACATCTGCAAAGCTACAAAAACAGAGCAAACCTCCAAGCAATACAGATCAAACCTCCAAGCAACACAGACCAACTGTGTTATTTAGTTTACAATTATGAATGGTATGTGACTTACTGATGAATACAAATACTAGGGAGGAGGCCAAACAAAGCTCTGTAAACTCAATGAACTCTCCATCACTAGAATCATCAGGCACAGATTGTTGGCTCTGCAACTGTAGGAACTTCAGGACATAAAATGGGCCACAGGTGGGGAAACAGTGAATACAGCTCACCGGGTGCAGTTATGACATTTGGGAGCAAATGTCTTTCCACATGCCAGCTGGATTCAAAGCATCACTGAAGCTCACACAGGATGAATTATGAAATTCTCAAGGGATCAAACTACGTACAAGAAAACTGGCCTATTAACAAAACCACCTTTTCTTTAATGGTCAAAGCCACTTTAAAAATCCCAAACAATCTGCAGTTTACTTGGTTCTTTTCATTTTGTGGGCAAGTACTAAACCAACATAACAATCTATTTTCTCCTCTATAAATAGATTAATAAACAGAAGGAAGTTGCAGCCAATCAAGTACAGAATGGTGAATATCTGTATCTCCTTTTCTAACTTCTAAATCACAGAGCTACTCTGTTTCACAGTAGTAAGTATACGCAATGGCCTTAGAATGCAGAATGCAATTTGTCCTGTGGAAGCAGAAGTGATCTAGGAGCTCATCCATTGCAGGCCGCAGATGCCTGGATCTACGTGTGAGAAATGCACATGGACTGAAAGTACAAAGTAACAGCTGTGTGCCTGAATCCAGCTAATAGCAAGTAAAGAAACATCAGGAAGACTGAACACTACAGGAATTGGGCACAGACAGCTACAAAGAAAGAAACTGTGTCCCATCTACAGATTCGATCGCTTGTCACCAATAACTTCATCAAAACACTTACTGCAAAGAAATTCCATACCCTGAGAGTTACGTTACCTTGCAATGTTCCCTCGGTAAAGCGACTTATATTGCCAGTTTGCGGGATCTGGTTTCTTATCTGTTCTGAATAAGTCTGTTCTCAAACCCTGAATATCATCCAGCCAAACAGAATCCCAGTTCACACTTGAGGCTTTGTCTCCCAGGCTGCCAAAGCAAAAGAAAAATGTCGGAGGAAGGGGAAAACGGAAACCAAGTTCAATATTTACTAAAAATGAAATATTAAATTTTTCAGTTTTTGTAAGGAAAGTCTACGCTGTGCAAAATTTAACCATCTTGGGGTGCAAAAGCACAAGGTCTACATAACAAATAAAAAAAAAGAAAAATCAGTTTCATTGACATTTCCAAAGCCAGCTTCAGGAATTATGGATAATGATTAGCTTACACCTAGCAATAAAATGTGAAGTACAATTCTGTATGCTTCACTCAGAAGGAACGACCATTGGCTTCAATAAGCCTTACTCCCCATCATTCCTGAGTAAACGAACACAGGATTGCAGTTTAGAATGGATCAAAAGCTTTATTTTCATAGACTGCAATCTTAACTTGTCAAGGACTAGCTGAACCAACCGCAGTCCACCAAAAGTTGTGCTGAATCGAAGCCCACCCAATATAGGGATGTAACCCACACCCTGGCCTAAGTTTAGGCAGGTATTGTGTCCCTGAGCTGGAAAAGGTCTGGCCCTAGCATAACTTGGTTCCTATTTTGTCCTACAACATCTCTGTCCCTTTTTTTTTTGGGGTGGGGGGGAGGTCCTGCCAGCAGACCTTAGTCATCTGAGCAGTTCTGCTGGGCAGATAGCTCTATAAGCATTGCCCTGAAATCAACTGACGGAAGAGGATTCTGTCAGCAGAAGACCATTTTTTCTGACAGAATTGGCTTGTACTTAATCCTGATCCCCTACAAAAGGTGCATCTTTGAGTTAGAATTGCCCTGCCCATCCGTCTTTTCTTCTTTTGAAGTCAGTTGGCATTGCAGAGGTATGTTCTACTTACCTCTCCTTAGCTATTATGTCAATAGCTCCTTGTACTGTGGCTTACTATTTTAAGGCCCTCTGTGCTATTATTATGACTTATTGTTTACACAGAGTCATCAGTGTGCATGAAGTATACAGTGCTAAAGTTATGAGAGAAGGATAGTCAAGCATCCTTAAGAGCAGAATAAATTCATAGCAGAAAAAAAAGGAGATGAAATGAAGGGGGAAACACTTCAAGGTTGTTGTTTTTAAAGAAAGACATCTAGCCTCATGAAGAAAATGTACAATCTTGCCAGTAATTTATTAGTATATTGGTCACAGAAAGACACTCAAAGATTTAGGAGACACGGCAATGTAACATTCCCAAGGCATCCCATAGCTTATTTTAAAGAAAGTAACATTTAAGTGAGGCAGAACATTTATACAGAGACTGGGGTATCAACCATGTCGAATAGTTGACAGGTAGCCAAATCTTTTTGGAAGTCAGCCGCAATGATTTTGCTGGAACTTATTTCCAACTATGCATAGAGTGGGTTGTGGGAGAGAGATGAAGGGCACAGCATCTTAACGAACAGTCAAAGTCGTGACAGGCAATTGAAATTATAAATTCACACCTTAATTTAGAAATTAAAAGATTGAGACACACTATTATTATATTAACTTTTGAAGGAAACCTTTCTCCTGACCTGACTCAACTGATCACTCTCAACAGTCTGATGAAACATTTGCCAAGACAGCCAGGAAACCAGCTACTACACACTAGTTTATCTCTGGTTATCAAACAAAGCAGCAGCAAGGAACATCAGGCTGTTTTGATTGTTTGTTTCTTAAATAATCAAGTGGCAATCACGTACGTCTCCAGCTCAGTATAGGAACTGTGTGGCCTGTAGACAACATGAAAACTTTCATGGCCTCTCATGCAACTTCCAACAACCCCGCAGTTCCATCTATTTGCAGCCCAAAAATGGAGAACGGGGTGGTGGAAAATGGAACCCTGAAGACACTAGATCCCATCCGATCTTGGCAACTAAAGAGAGTCAGACCTGGTTAGTACCTGGGTGGGAGACTGCCAAGGAATACCAGGCACAGTAGGCTATATTCTAGAATAAGGCACTGGCAAACTACTTCAGAGTATTCCTTGCCTTTAAAAACCATGCAGACAATATCCAGATGCCCCTATCCATTTAAAAACAACAATGTTTAACTTTTTGGAGGATAAAATTTTGCCTCACCTGTCCAGCCCCCATCCTTCTGTTCCTAAGCAGAACTTATCATTCTCAAACCCTTACTCCTAATTGCTTGTGAGAGATTTTTTTTCCCACCAGCAAAATAAGCATGGAAATATCCTCCCATTTTGTGTAACGATATCCTACTGTGGAGACAGCACTACAGGTGTATTGATTCAATCAAGGAAGCCCTGAGTTTGAAAGACCTGAACAGGGCAATTGATGTCCTCTTGAAAGTCTCACATTTATAGGGTTGTCAAAAGTTGAAGTTGACTTGACAACAAGTAACAACAACAAATTTTAGAGATTAAATGAATCCTACACAGCAGATAAAAGTAATGATAATGTACAATGATCAGTGAGAAACAAGGAGTTACTTATACTAGTCAAATTACAGCAAACCAACAATCAATTGCCAAGTACTAACTAACTTCTGACTTTGGAGACTGACTACTACAGATCTAAAACATTAATTAATAAAGAATTAATAAATAACATTAATAAAGGCAGTAGACAATGATTTTATTTTACCTGGATATTATTATGGGCTTGATTGTGGTAAATGATCTTAACAGACTGGAGATCTGGGCCAAAATTAACAAAATGAATTTCAATAGGGAGAAGCGTAAGGTACTACACTTGGGCAGAAAAAGTGAAATGCACAGATATAAGATGGGTGACATCTGGCTTGACCACAGTACATGTTAAAAGGATCTAGGAGTCTTAGTAGACCACAATATGTATAGTTTGCGTATAAAGTGTCTAGGTCAAGAAAAGCCATAGTACCACTCTATTCTGTTTCGGTCAGACTCCACCTGGAATACTGTTTCCAGTTCTGGTCGCCACAGTTCAGGAAGGATACTGACAAGCCAGAACATGTCCAGAGAAGGGCAAACAAAGTGGTAAAAGGCTTTGAAACCATGCCATAGCCTATGAAGAACAGCTTAGGGAGCTGGGTATGTTTAGCGTGGAGAAAAAAAGGTTAAGAGGTGACATGATACCCATGTTTAAATATTTAAATATTTGAAAGGATGTCATATGGAAGATAGAGCAAGCCTGTTTTCTGCTGCTCCAAAGACTAGGACATGGAGCAATGCCTTCAAACTTCAGGAAGATACATTCCATCTAAACATTAGGAAGAACTTCCTGATGGTAAGAGCAGTTCGACAGTGGGATATGCTACCTCACAGTATGGTACAGTCTCCTCCTTTGGAGGTTTTTAAACAGAGACTGGATGGCTGACTTTCAGGGATGCTTTGATGGTGTATTCTTGCATGGCAGGAGGTTGGACTCAATGGTCCTTGTGGTCTGTTCCAGCTTTACAATTCTACATGTCACACCACTTGTTTTATAATCATGTGAAATGCTCATAAATTTGTTTCTTCTATTATGATGGAAGGAAAGAATCCACATTTTTAGCTGAGTAAGAAGGATAACACATTCACCTCCAACCACAAGAGTAATTTGTACTGATTGTATTCATATCTGTTTTCTTCTCCTCCCACCTAACCACTTCCAAGTCTACACAAAGCATGGAACAAAGGAACAAAACAATGACCAGTTACGCCTGCTTTCTTTTTGCCAATAGTCCAGGTTGGAGTGAGACCCATTTACTTAACCACATAAAGGCTGAGTTCCTAAGATGGAAAACTGTATCAATGTGTCCATATGAATCAGACACACATTGCACAACCCTCTTGTCACTTTTACTCCCCTATGACCATCCTTGTTCGTATTCCTTCCATCCAACCCCATCACTCTGCTGCTCCTTTTTCTTCTGTTTTGGCCTTAGGGACATCCTGAACAGAGACTGACAAATTGCATCGGTGCAACCTTTCCTCCCTCCAGGCTTCTCAGGTAAAAACACAGAAGAAGGAAAACAATACGTCAAGTATTTGCTGCATCTGTAATTCACAACAATATTTCTTACTGTCTGGGAGCACAGACACCTGCTTACTCAGAAGTAAATCAAATTGTGTGCAATAAGTTTGCATCTTTTTAAGTGTTACAGCCTTATTCTGATGTCTGAATTATTTTGGTGACCAAGAAGAGATGAAAAGATTAGCAGGATCAAAATAAGTTCAGGAATAAAGTGTACTTACGTACTTCAGTTCTCCTCCTCCTTTTTCATTATTTCTGTCATCTCTCACATCCTCACTGTCTGATTCTGAATCACTGATTCTCTGATCCCTGCTTCTTTTTCTTTTTTTTACTTTTTTGTGTTCTCGTTTTTTCTTTTTCTTTCTTTTCTTAGCTGATTTTTCAGAATTTTCACAGGTTTCACTTTCTCCTGGTGGCTCTAAACTGGATGTTGTTCTGCTTATAAATAGACATAAGCAAAGAACAAAAACTAAATAATCCAAAAGTATTCACCATCGAATTCTTAAAACTACAAGAAAGCAGAAAGACCTGGCATGGAGAATATTAGAAAACAGCTTTCAAAAGATGAAGTACATGCATAAACTAAAAAGATGGAAGAGATCTGAAGTGAACAGTTAATTTTTTCAGAGCATTTTAATAAGCTCTGCCTGTCCAAACACAAAGGAAGTTATACTGATTTCTAACACTACCAAAGTGAAAAAGGCCATTTTAGACAATAACTGTGATGCTAAAGCATGGATCAGAAACAAGCAGCCCACAGACCACCTATGATCTGCAAGTTTTCTCTTGTAGGCCCTGGGCTCCATCCCACCCAACCACCTCTATTTAGTCAAAACTAGAAATGGGTTGTTCCTGGAATTTTCCAAAGCAACAATTCTTCTCTAGAACATGATACAGAATCTCTTCAAGCTCTCTGACTCCAAAAATACTGGGTTTTGAAAAACCGCTAAAATTCAATGTTTGCAGGGGTATAGTCTGCAGAGGCAAATCTGACCCCTGGACCCATCAAGGCTGTTCACGGTAAGCTAGTTTGCATATGCTGTTTCTCTTGCAACAAATAAACATAGTGGGCATAAATCCAATCAATCAAATCACATGAATCGTAAAATCCCAAACACAATACACAGATATTTCCATTATCACAGTGGCACTCTGCACTCCCCACTCTAATCAGGGGATTATCTGCCTGCCACGTCTATGATCCCACTGATGTCATGCTATTCAGCTGAATATACTTTCAAGGGTGGGGGGATTCCTCGAAGGCAGGACCAAGCAGCTTGGCAAACTAGCTTCAAGGGTTCAAGAGATGTAGTTGATATTAGCAAGCAAGCCTAAAGCACAAGCCTATGCATATCTATTGAGAAGTAAGATCCAATAGGGCTTACTCCCATAAATGTAAGATATTGCTATAATTGTCTGACAACAGAGTTTGATCTGTAAAACTAACCATATGCTTGTCTTTGAATATGTTACAAGAAACTATGATGAAAGGTACCAAGGAACACACTACCTTTGGACGGAGGATTTCTCAGCATGAAGCTCTGTTGCTTCTAAAGCATGCTGGTGCAGTCTTAGCGCATCTTCACTGCAGAAACTTGGATTGGTTAGCCAGTTCAGTTCTGCAGATATACAAGAAAGTCAGGTGGGTTTTTTTTTTGTAAATGCCGGTTATCTGAGGATTGGTTTTGCCAGCAAACAACTCATTTTACGAAAAAAAAAATGTTATTAGGACCTTGAAAATAATTACTTACTGTAATTTTTTATATATTCTTGAAACAAAAATATATCTTTTTGCACAATCACGGTATTTGAAAGTTAAATACCTCTGATCCAATAGTAAATCAGAACACCTATCAGAATAGTCCAAGGAAGACTTTGAAAATGCTGTACAAAGAGGAACAGTGAGTGGGAATTAGATAGATATCAGTGTCTCTCCCTAATGCCTTAAATACTTTGTTTATTTACTTAAGCAGTTAATATCCCAGCTTTCTCCTGATATGAGATCCTAGGAAGCTGAATCTAGCTAAACACAGGATAGCTAAAGGTTTTTTAAAACAAATGCTTTCCTATTAAGATATGAGACGTTATATATTTAATAGTAAGAACAAAAGTGCAATGTACATACCATTAAAGTCTCTGTACAACCAGCTAATAGCAAAATGCCTGTTTAAATAAGTTCTTTACCTGCTGGTGGAGTGAGATTAAGGAGGGGTAACCTAGCCTCCTGTGGAAGAGAATTCTACACCCCGGGAATAGCTACTCACGAAGCTCTCTCACATACAGCCCAGTTAATAATCTGGCTGCAGCGTTTTGGACTTCCTGAAGTTTCTGAACAGTTTAACTATTAAGTGCAGCACCACTTACAATATGCTACAGTAATCCAAATAGGATGTAACCATGGGATGTGTCACCATACCCAAATCTGAACCAAGAATGGGCGTAGCTGGTGCACTAGTTTTAACTGTGCAAGCACACTCCTGGTCACTGCCTGGTCACCTAAGCATCCAGGCTCAGGAGTGACTCCAGGAGTATACACAAGCTGCAAATCTCAGATTTCAGGTGACTGCAACCTTACCCAGCACAGGCTGAATCCCTGTTCTCTAATCTGCCTTCCATCTAATTGAAGCACCTCTGTCTTGTTGGAATTAAACTTCCAATTTGTTCACCATTACCCAGTCTATTACTCACAGCAGCCACTCGTTTAGCAGAAAAAAAGATGGAAAAGGAGAAAGAAAAAAGAAAAAAGTGTCTAACTTCCTTGGAAAGGAGAGCCAGATTTGGATGTCATCACCATACATGACAAGTCATCATTTCATCATGCGGTTCCCCACCTCCTTCCATTTGCAGCCAAGATTATGGAGAAGAGTAGACATGACCGCATGGTAGTATATTTTAGAAACTTAACGTTACACAATGAAGAGGGATAAATGGGTATGGTGTTGAACAACCTTACGTTTAATGGAGTATCTGTGTTTATCCTTTGAGCAGGATCTAACATCACTGATCAGGACTTGCTCCTTAGCTGAAAGATTTTCCCCCATGTCCTGGGAATCAACTCCAGAGGGTTCCCAATAGATAGAATCATTATATTCTACCCACAACCATTATAAGTTACAGCACATGAAGGGGCAGAGCTCAGTGGCAGAGTACATAATTATATGCATAAGATCCCAAGCTTGATTCCTGTACCTCCAGGCAATTCTGGAGAAAAATATCAGTGTGAGGCCTTCAAAGCTCGCAGGCCACACTGCCTGGAAGTCTTTGAACCAAATTCTCTGCCTCTGATATAAACAACAGCGAGCTAGACAGACCAGTGGTCTGACTCAGTAAAGGACAATGTAACCAGCCACATACCTACTTGGAATGAGATCCCAGAAAAATAATTAGGGCTTAATTCTGAATTAAAGTGGTTAAGCCAGCCATCAAGTCATGCTGACCCACTACTTTTTAAAGGGGGAAATTAATTAATTTTTCATTCGTGGAACCTAGCAATACTGCCATTGCAGAGTGGGACAGGCACATATTTCATGTACATCATATCTGTGCCTTCCCTTTCCCCACTACTTATTCACAACATTAAAAAATCTTGAAGAAACAGGATTCAAAACTATCCATAGCTGAGAAACCACTTCAGTCTTTCTATCCAAATGGGGGTTTTGTTCCTGAATGTTGCCTAGCCTGAGAAATCAAAAAGGATCCAGTTTAGGAATGCCAAGAACGGTCACCATCTATGATGCAGTTTTGCAAGTCCTGATGTAAACAAACAGATGCTGGAACAAGTTCATAGGTCATTATTCTTAGAAAACTTTTAATAAATTCATTAACTTACCTGTAGAGCAAACTGAGCAACATGATAAAACTCCAAACTACTCCTCAGAACTAAACATTTCAACTTGCACAGAAAGCATATGCCTGTCAGAACAATTTATTTTCTAAAATGGTGAGAGTAGCTTGGACATATTTGCCATTGTATGGGTAATTCAGTGGCGCTGCAAGTCCATCCATAGTAGAATTATGGCAGTACTCCCCTCCCACATTTCGCTTCAGAAAAAGGCACAATGAGTGTGTTCTTTTTTAAAGCCAAATTGTGCTTCTAGAAGGCTTTCAAGAGCACCATTCAATTTAAAAATAAGCCATATACCTTTTGACATAAAATTACATCATTAGGGAGATGCCAATGATGCTGCCACAAAATGTATGGTCATAGTTATTTATATACAGCATTTTGATGGCAGTGGAACCTACAGAGTCAAAAGGGGAGAGCAGCTAAAGAAACCACAAGTCAAATACACTGTGGGAATCAGACCTATTAATCAAGTCTATGAAGGGCATTTTTAAAAATTTTGATACATAGAGGCCACATTTACATATAAGAGTAAACTCAGATTTAGAGTTACATGGACAAACAGGAATGACTTCACACAAAACTTTTGGGTAGTACATTCCCCACCACATTATCATGAGAAGTTCTGTGAGGTTTCCTACTTATTTGCCCCTCTACTTTTCCATCAGATGTGAGGTTCTGCCTAAACATCCACTACCATCAAATGTGAGGACTTCCACAAACCTTACTGCAACCACCAAGAGTAAGGGCTTTCCTTATCCCCACCTCAGCCACCTAAGTGAGGACTTCGTCCTGCCCCACTTGCATGACCACTAACTGTGGGGACCTCCTAGATGCCCTCAAGGTTTCACATGTGAGATAGTACTTAACTTCTATCCCCCACCAGATACCATCCTTCTTTATTCATTTCTGCCACCATAGACACAATGCCTGAACCCAAGCTTTCCCAGAGGCCAAAAACATATAAAAATACAAAATGAATATTTTATTAACAGAAGCTGAACATAACAAAATTAATACATTTAAAACATCTCACTACTCTCTCACACACTCCTCTTCCTAGCTAACTCAGACCCTTAAACACCATTCACTAATTCCTAAACTTGGTAAATTCTCTTACCCCTAATCCTCACTCATGCACTCAGTTTACCACAACTCTCTAACAATTTAACTATCTCAACTGCCATTCACCAGACTTATTTAAATCCCCTCATTCTACCCACTACTTACTTCTAACATTCCATTCTCTCATCACCTCCTTACTACTATGATATCTAATACATAAAACAACCTTTTCCACAAAAGGTCCATGATATCACAAGGCCCCCCACCCCGGCCCTACCTTATCTTGCTTCCAGCCACCCTGTAATCTGCTTCGTCTTAGTAGAATCCTGGTGTGTAACTACATGCACGCCAGAAACAGTTACTCTACAATAAACTCTAGTTTGCTAAACAGACCACCATGAAATCAATTCAGGTTCAAAATTGGTTTATTAAGAAATTGGTTAAGGATTTTAAACCACAAATCCTGTTTTACACCTAACAGCAACCCAAAAATTTGCCAAAGGGAAACGAAATTCTAATGTATTTCCTCTGCCTGCCACATGGGTGAACCAAAATAAGAAATGCTTGAGCCTAGAACTGCACACATTAACATTCTTACTCAAGCATGTAACCCAAAATTATTCAATCATGTAACCCTAAATTAGGATTTAAACTACTGTAAGATGGGGAGCTTCTGACCCTCCAGATATTTTGATGTACTACAACTACCAGGCCCCACCATGGCCAACAGTAAAGAATTATGGGACTTCAAAGCACCTAGGGGGCCAAAGGTTTCCCAAGCCTGTCCTGAATGACGATTCAGCATTATGTGCAAAGTCAACCAAAATATTGATGTGACCACTGAAGAAAAAAGATGCCAGGAAAACAAAGAGCAAAGCGGAAAAGAATTGATCAGCATTCCCCTGTTATCTTGTTATAACATACAGGCATACCTCAGTTTAAAAAGCCTCTGACAATGAAACTTGTTTTTATAGTCTTTTTACATCCGTCCAGCCCCAAATTTCTTTCTCATCCTCTGTCTAGCTGGAAATTTCTATAGCAGCATTGCCACTGGGAAGACAACAAAGGCAGGCTAAAGATATATAGACTTCTAGTGTTCAATTGCACCAGCATGTCTGCAGAAACAATGAGATGAGGAAAAGTAAGATTTTACTCTAGCCAACCTCCTGCAGCAGCATGTGCCTGCATCTAATAGGCAAGATAAATCGCAGCTTCATGCAGAGTCCTTTACTGAGCATGCATTAAGAGCAAAACAGAGACAGAAGGGGAAAGCAGGTAATTCTGCCTCACCAGCTTCTCCCAACATGCTTTTAAAAAGCCTGAATCTAGCAGTTTGGCTACCAGCATGTCAATCATAAGAAAAGTGGAGGTTGGTAAAAGAAAAGCACATTCCTGGGTCTCTAGAAATTTTGAAATATTTTTGCATACCTATGCAAGGCTCCTCTGGACTTGGTTGTGTTGTGGCAAGCCAGAGAATTGAGACCAGTAGATCAGAAAACAAATGTTTATTTTTACTGCGCAGGGATCTCAGTGGAATGAACTTCCAAAGGACTGAGAGCCCCGTTTTAGGTTTCAGCATATTTATACGTTTTAGAAAAACAGGTACAGGAAATGATTACCATATAAGAAAAGGGTACAGGTTACAAAAGTTTAAGTTTCGAAATGATGTATTACAGTTTCAAAAATGAAGTATCTCTGTACCAGGGAGTATTCTCCCTGGGTCGCATCGACTCCCAAACTCCCTATATCCCATGCATTGCTAAGCCGCATACCTAAGCCCTTGATAAGATAAAAGACGCACCTGCCTGACTTATTTTTCTCTATTTTTCTACTTAAGCAAGCAGTTTCTACAATTTAACCCCTTCAGTTGTTTTATTTCAAATGTACATACTGTTAATTTTGAATAAAAAGTTGGCTCAAACATGTTGAATTGCTCTTCTTTTGAGGGGTACAGGAACCTATCTCTGTCCTTTCCACATTATCCCTGCATCTGGTACCAAATTTCTGCTATGGAACTAATGCCCAGGAAAACATCTGCTTCATTAACTGAGATATACAGTAGGTTCCCCACAACCACATGACTGTTATACATGGATTAGCTACGCATGCTGTCAAGTGGTCCTATCACTTTTCCCTCTTTGCTGTTCGCAGCACTTCTTTCTTTCCCTTTCTTTCCTCAGCTGCTCTTCTCATATTTCCCATTGCCTCTCTTGTCCACCTCGCCTCTGTCTCTGTCCTTCTCCTACCTTCCTGCACATTCTCTCTTCCTCTCTTTCTTTCTCCTCTGGCCCAGCCCTTTAGTACTGTGTGGCTCACAGGCTCTGCTCCCCTTCTGTTCCCTCAGTTTACTACTGTCTGCAAACACATCTTGTTGCTGCTGCTTCTTCCCTGGCTCTCTCAGACTCACCTCTCCCTGCTCACACACCTGACCAGAGGCAACGTGCTTATTGCTCTCCCTCCACACTGGCTCTGTGCTCTCTGCACCTCTTCCACTCCTGCTCATTCAGTTCAAAGGCCGGGCAGGCGCACAGGGCACATTGCTGGCCATTGACTCTGCCAACACCAGTCTCACTAGCCACCCAGACAGCTTTTCCCCTCCTGCACCCACACTCCACAAACCCTCCAGCAGCACCATCTTGGCTTCACAGATGGCTCGCTGACTCTGGTCAGACAGTTTGGCTGTGCTTTGGCCTGGAAGGCCTTGGTCAGCCACTTGCTTCCTCGCTTGTCAGCTCCAGATCTTCCAGGCTGGAGTGGCATACTGTTATGGCTGCTTGTTGAAACAGCTGCACAGAAGCCAGCAGTCAGGTCTTTGGCACACTTACCCCGTCAGAGGGAGAAGGCAAAGCAGCCGCCAAACAAAACAATGGTGTTCACATTATCCATGCTTTATGCCATCCATGGTAAATCCATGTTAAATCCAGGGGTATATCCCCATTGATATGGAGGACCAACTGTACTTGTATTCTGATTTGCACTACAATATTAGACAGATGCTGCTGTAACAGTGTGGAGACACTGCAACTGCAAATATTTGATTCAAGTCCTTTTCGGGCATCTACTGTGCTATTCACACTCTGACTTTAGAAACGAAAGGTAACTTCCAGTAAAGAATTACTCTATTGCTCATTCTGAAACATTTAAACACTATGCAGTAGCTCAGTGCTTCATGACCTGGATAACAGGATTCAACAGAGCTCTTTTTTCCTGTTGCCTGACACACTCCTCCTCATTGTTAACATCATTGCTTAACCTCACTAGTCAAACAGTATTAGCAGGTGTGCAAGAGTGCCACAGTTAGGAATAAGCCAGAAATTATTCTGCACTTCAAAGTGCAGGAGATTTCATCTCAACGTGGCCTAACACAGTGGAATCCAGCAAAAAATAACATCCCTTTTCTATCATTTCCTTCCACTCAGTACATTAACTGTGAGGCAAGTTCTGTTGAAATACATCAGGACTGGCTTCTAAGTAAACACAATCAAGATGGGAAACACTACGACACATGTTTTAAGACAGAGGCTGGTACACTGAAATGCTACAACTATTACCACTATAGCCATTCTGCTTGTCCCAGGTCGGGGGACAATTTCCACCACTAAAATTTGAAATACAGTAAGCCCTCCTCTTTTGCAGGGGTTTGGGTACAAGACTCCTGAGAAAGTGGAAAAACATGAACAAAAAGAAAAGTGATGAACATTTTTTTTTACCCGAGAACATTTTTTTTTTTTTGGAATCTCTAGCTCATCCAGCAGGATTCTATGGTCAACTTACAGCAGAAGTGAACCAGAGTCACTCTGAAGGGCCTAGCAATGTCCAGAGAAGTAATCTCTCTAGGAATCTCTAGGTCCTCCAGGATGACTCTATGGTCCATCTCCAGCAGAAGTAGGTCAAAGAATTGCACTGGAGGACCTAGAGATTCCTAGAGAGAACATTTTTTTTCTATGGCAAGGGTAAACAAGGTAATTTTTTAAAAAATAAAGTAAATAAATCTATGAATAATCACACTCGCAAGGGCTGAATCTGCAAAAGTGGGGAACCCACTGTACCTCCCCTATCACCACCAAGAGGGCTAGAATCATACTCTCTTTTTTTTTTTAAGAGATCTGACTGCATCTCTCAAACATATGTCACATTCAAATTATGGTGAAATGGGTTGATAGTATGATTTTTAAAAAAAAATTTCTAGAAGCAGAAACTCCTCTTATGTCCCATCACAATCTCACAGAAAGAACCCCCTTAACAGTACAATGGATGTTACAGTTCAAGTAAAGAGGCACTGAGAGTGGTTTCCCACTATGGACATATTTGAAAGTGCAAATTTTGCACGGAAGCATTGCAAAGCTTCCTTATTTGAGATTTCACAGGTGCAGGTGAGCTAAAATGAAGTACAATGGATACTAACAAAACTAACACAAAACACGTTAACTGACTATTTTATTTAGCCACCTTCTCTCAAACTGAGAAGAAGACTGAGCAAACCCCCCTGAACAAATTCTGCCAAGAAATCACTGTGATAGGGTCACCATAAGTCAGAAATTACTCAAATGAACACAACAAAATGGCGACCAAAATGGTGAGGGGCCTGGAAGCCATGCCCTATGAGGATAGACTTAGAGAGCTGGGTATGTTTAGTCTGCAGAAGAGAAGGTTAAGAGGGGACATGATAGCCATGTTTAAATATTTGAAGGGATGCCATGTAGAGGAGGGAGTTTTCTGCTGCTCCAGAGACCAGGACAAGGAGCAATGGATTCAAGCTGCAGGAAAGGAGATTCCACCTGAACCTCAGGAAGAACTTCCTGACGGTCAGGGCTGTCCGGCAGTGGAATATGCTGCCTCGGAGTGCAGTGGAGTCTCCTTCTTTGGAGGTTTTTAAGCAGAGGCTGGATGGCCATCTGTCGGGAGTGCTTTTAGGGTGTTCCTGCATGGCAGGGGGTTGGACTGGATGGCCCGTGTGGTCTCTTCCAACTCTACATTTCTATGATTCTATGACAATGATTGTGAAGACATAGAGGCCATTTCTAAGCACATGTACTTCAAAATAAATCAATTTAAAATTAAATACATCAACTTTTCTGGTATGTCCCTGAAAGCCTCTCTGTACCTGCCATCAGATTTGGACTGCCACTTTGTTACAACACAGAACTTTCTGCTTTTAAGATCTGTATAATCAGATGGATCAGAAGGAACTGTGATCTAATATACAGTAGTGGCAGAACTCCTATTAGGATGAAACCCATGGGTGGATTATGCCTTTATCAGGACCAAAGTCAGTGCCACTGAAGATTACAAGCATTCAAGTTTTCTAAAACCCTTAATCACTATATACATATAAAACAAAATAGGGAGAAAAAACAGAACAGTTCAAAAATAAAGCAAAATGACATGGCCATGAAGCCTCATGGTAAAACTCAGCCCCAAAAGGGAGACTTCACATTAAAGGAATCACTCATCCGTGTACAAGTACTCAGTTATACATAACAGTGAATTTTCACCCAGCCCAGTTCAATGACAAGGATAGAAGCAGACTTCTGTACTACTAAATATCTCCATAGGACACTAGTATGCACCCACATTCACTGGCTGCTTATGTGCAATACCCTGAAGTGTAACATTGCAGGTATTGTTACATGGTTTCTTTGCATGAGGCCATTCCCACACTACACTGTTATAGCGCTATTATTCCACTTTCAACATCCTGTGGAGTTCCGGGGTTAGTAGTTTACTGAGACCAAAGAGCTCTCTGGCTGAGAATTCTAAATGCCCCTCCCTAAACTGCAAACCCCAGGATTCCACCAGATGTTGAAAGTGGAATAACTGCACTATAACAGTGTAGTACGGAAATGGCCTGAGATTCTGATGGGAACTAAAGATGGAGATGAAATAAATCCTGCTAGGAATATATACATACATACATATATACACACATATACATACACACACTCATGCCATCATCCATCACACCATAACTCACACGCTGCCTTTGATACTGTGCAAGGAGAAAGGTGGGATATTAAATACATAAATCCCTTACTTTTGATACCTCTAGTCTTCCTTGGAGAGCTGGAACATTTTGGCAGCTGCTACCAAAGACATTTAACAAATAAGGGTTCTGTGTTTGTTTCTCCAGTCTCACGTGTTACTTGGTTTAAAGAAGAAGCGCTCAGTCTGCACAAGGAAGGGAGCAAGCGAAAAAGATGCCCCCACTTGAGGAGGAGCGGGGGGGTGCTACCATTATCCCCGCCCCCCCTTTTGTATTCAGTATCAGAAGGAAGGAGAAATGTCATTTATCCGCATGAATCAAGGGCCGTGGGGTGAGGGGGTTGCGCGCGCACAAACATTCATGTGTGCAAAAACTCCACAGAAAGGGAGCGTCCCGACTTTGCAGAAGGCGCCTTGCACACCGACGGCTGAAAGCAAAGCAGCGAGACGGCTTAAGGAGGACGGATCTCAAGGTTCAATAACAAATCGAGAGGACGAGTCCATTAGGACAGGTGGGGGCGCAGCGCTCATTACCTCTTCTGGAGCCCGCACTCTCGCCCGCGGGTGTTTCCCCGGCTTTAGCAGCACCCGAAAAAGCAGGAAAAAGAGCCATAGCGTCAAATCAAGGATCACCGAACACGCACCACTTCCTTAATCTCCTCCACACCGAAATCGCGCGGACAGCTACAAGATGGCGGTACCGCCTCTCCAGGGCATGCTGGGAATGTAGTTTCGCGGACCTTTACTCCCAAAATGGCGTCGGCTCCTGGAGGGCAATGAGAGAATATATCTTGCTGTTTTCGGGGCAGTGCAGGCTGATAGTGAATTCCTTAAAAGAAAGAATCAGACAACAAGTGTAGAGGGTTTTGGAGGAGAATTTATGTCGGGAGAATGATGCTCATTGACATGCTGAATTCAAATGTCTCCTAAGTAATGCACTTCATCTTTAAGAGTAGCATCCAAAATTATTGATGCTAAGGCCATTTCTGCACTACACTGTTGTAGTGCTAGTATCCCACTTTCAACCTCCTATAGAATCATGAGGTTTGCAGTTTAGGTAGGGGCATTTAGAATTCTCAGAGAGCTCTTTGGCCTCAGTACACTACAATTCCCAGAATTCCACAGGATGTTGAAAGCAGAATGATAGCGGTATAACAGTGTAGTGCAGAAAGGCCCCAAGTCTTCCCCTATGTACAGTTCACCTTGTGTTGGTATCTTGTTTGATCCATTTTGGTGAATTTTTAAAGGGAAACTACTATTAGTTCTATGTCTTATTCCAGCTTTTAGAAAGTTATCCTAAAAAAATTAAGGATGGTGGCAACTGAAATGCAAAGGGGCAACAAAGGAACACACACACACACACACGCTACACACACACACACACACACACACATGCATATGCATAGTTAGGTAATTAAAACGGTCTTCTTTCATGATGAGAAAATTTAAATTTAAAAATGTAAAAAGGCAGCCAAACTAAATATATTTTGGCTACAGAACCATCAATGACTGGTTTAGAATTAAAGAAATAGCATTTGCTAGTTAGAATAAATCAGTATTCCTTCTAGTTGTCTTTCTCTCTGCTATCCTATCAGTATCTTAAACAATTCTGTTATAGAGGCAAAACAGTAAGATTCCAAGACCATTTTGTATTTTGGACCTCTCAAGTATTTACCAGTATTTAGAGAAGTAAAGGAACTTGTAGAAATTCTACCCTGGTTGAGTAAAAATATCAGAAATTTCCTTTTCCAGAATCAATGGCTCTATGACATCACTCAGCCATGCAGAGACTTTCCGTGATTTAAATAAGTTGGTCCAAATAATCTTGATATTTATTTTTTGATAAAGAAATCTGGCCCAGCCACCAGCATCTGCCACCCAAGATGCCCACCTAGTTCTGGTAGATCCACTGTGGACCTTGTTTCTGATTTTGTGGATCTTCTTTATAATTTTCAGGTCAGCAACTATTTCATAATTTTCAACCCTTCAGCTATACAACACAACACATGTATTCTCTGCATTTTAGGGATTACCATCATGGTAGGCAACAAAGAATTTTCAGTGTATGCTGTATTAATTATATTGTCCAGTACTGGACCCTTGCAAGTGTCAATAGTTGCCTTAATTTAGAAGGTTAATTTAGAAAGTTTAAAGTGTATAGTTTAATGAATCTACTAGCACTTATATTTTCACATTCTGCTTTTTCTCCCAATATGATTCACTTGTTAATGTTTATTCAAAACTTGTAATCCTTTTAGTAAACAGTAGTAACTGTTTTTCCCACCATGGAGGCAGCTTTTGGATATCGGTGTCTTTTTACTTCACTGTGCAAACTTTGCCAAAGTATTCTTTACAGGAACTATTTTCCCTACCAAATATGCAATCTTTCCTTTTTGCAATGCATGCATTTTTATAGCAGTTACCAGAATCACAGAAGATGGAACTTTGTTTTAGTTTTAATTAGTTCACTTTGAGTTTTACATTTCATTCCTGTTTTAAATCTGCAGCATATTCATAAGACTTTCTGGTGCTGGCAATGTGGATTTTCAAGAAGCATGCAAGATCACGACTTGAAAACCGAGGACTTGATTTCTCATTCAGTTTGAACTGCAGCGTTTATGATCTGTGACTGAATCTCTTTAGCAATTATTTCTTCCAAATTATCTGAAAGACCAGATTTCCCAATACAAACCTGCCAGTTTTAAGATCTGCAGCAGAAGGCTTTCTTTCAGTCCCACTGCCATCCCAGGCTCACTCTGTGAGGACACCGGAGAGAACCTTCTCAGGGCCCTTCTGCACTACACTGTTATAGTGCTATTATTCCACTTTCAATATCCTATGGAATCCTGGGGTTTGTAGTTTAGAGAGGGGCATTTAGAATTCTCAGCCAGAGAGCTCTTTGGCCTCAATAAACTACAAACCCCAGAATTCCACAGGATGTTGAAAGTGGAATACTAGCACTATAGTTGTGTAGTGCAGAAGGTGGCTGGTCCCACCCTCTGGAACTCCCTTCCACAGGAGGCTCAGGTGGACCCTCCCCACTTACCTTTTGCTGGCAGGCAAAAACATTCCCATTCAAGCAGGTTTTTAATAGGTGAGCAGATGAGCTTTTAATTTATTGGGATGTTTTATTCACTTTTAGTTTTAGTAAAACAAGATATTTAACTATTGTCACAGATATAAAATATTTCTTGCAGGCAGCTAAAAGAATGAAATCATTCTCCTTTCATTTCTGTACCATTACTAATATGATTTTACATTAGCTTTCGAAGTATTCAACAATTCCTTTAAAGTACTAGGAATTAACAATCCCAGTGATTTATTTATTGTTCTGGATGTTATCAATTGCATTTTCAATTACATTAAAACTTTATTCTGCAGTACATTAGATCTACTTTGATGAAATGAAACAAATATTTTTATGACAGCAACATGTAATATGACAAAGGATAGCATTCAATATAATGTATAATATTACTTTGAGTCTAGAAAAAGCTCTTAACAATTTTCAGTAGAAAGCCTGCATTAGAGAGGTTTTTCCCGGCTCTTTTGTATTAATTTGTTGAAATTTAGATTTCATGTTTCCACAGTTTGATTTATTGACTATATGGATTTTTTTTCAAATCAGTGCATGTGAAATATAACAAATTATATTTTAAATTTATATTTTAAATGATCCATTTGAAGTTCTATTTTGAAGATATATAAGTTATTTTAAAAAAAACTCATCTGAAGAGAGAGACTCCCAGTAAATACAGAGATATGTGCTTAGCCCCAGTTTATTAGGATTTTCCACATGGGTTAGGCAGGTCTATCCATTGCATTTTTGTCCACTGTCATTTTTTTAAAATGTTCAAAACCTTTCCATCATGTTTATGGGGAAAAAATAAATGTTAAGCATAATAAAAAAGAAACTGAATTAAATCCTCATCCAAGTACACTGGTCAAATTCAACAGATACCATTTCCAGAACATGGAATTGTTTGGGGAACCAAAAAATTGTTATGGGAGGAAGGCAGGATAAAATCAAATACATAAATAAATACCTTTTTATATCTGTCTGGCTGTCTATGAGTGTTAAAAGAAGAGGAGTTTGTTGGCTGGAAAAAGAGACTAATTCAGCACCACAAATATTGCTCAATTAACATACAGTGATTCCAACTCAGGCATTCAAGAGGTGAATATTCAAAACCCTCAGTTTGGACAGGCAAGCGTCTATGTCAGTCTCCCCTGAAGTCAGGAGTTTTAAATCTTCTTGTCATGCTTACGAAGAAATATGCCAGTTTTGAAAAAATACTAATCAAAACGTATTCCCACCATCTCTTGTTCTGATGGATCATCCTTATGTTCCCTCACACAATAGACAGACATAATCCACCTTCCTACTGAGCAAATACAGTTCTAGACAAATACAAATACAATTCTAGACAAATACAGAATTAATTCTTTGGAAAGCAGTGGCAGCCTTTAGAAACTGCTAGATGCACCTGAATATCAGGTTTCACCATCCATTACCCCTCCTGTTCTACACATTTCCTTTTATCCAGGTTTGTGCATGTCTACCTGAGGGCACAGGATCCCTACCAGAAATCCTTTGCTTGCCTTTCTTTCTTTTTTTTCCTTCCCTCCTTCCTTTCTCTCTCTCTCTCTGGCACTTGTCTACTGCCTCCCAACCCACCTGGGCCTCCAAGGCTATGTACAATAGGTAAAAACACAAATACATTACCAAACTACAAATCCCAGAATTCCATAGGATGCTGCCATTGCAGCTAAAGCGGAATTGTGGCACTATAACTATGTAGTGTGAAAGGGCCCAAGAGCTTGGGAATATTATTTTAAACTGCATCTTAAAGGATCCTCCATTAATGGATCATGCCGGCCAGGCGATTCTGGGAGTTGTAGTCAGAAAGGTAAATTTTCCAAGCCCTGTATGAGACTGAGCTGAAGGCAAAGTCTTCAGTTCTGCCACCATGAGGAATGTCATGAAACCATCTGTCCTTCTAAATTTGACTGGAACTGGAAGGGAGGATTAGGAGTTCGATTGTGCTAAGACCATGTCCAAAGTCCAATGTCCTTGCACGGAAGAAGATCTTTGCTGCCTATAGCATAAAAATACAGAGCAAAATTAAAACCCAGTCCTTCCCATTACCCAGCACCATTACATTCTTTGCATGCTTGCAAGTTTCAAGGCTGGGGCTCGGTTTCACAATGCATTTCACGGATCTCAAAAATGTACTTGAGGCCTCTCAGAATCATGATTCAATATGATTCCCTTATTTGCAGTTGGGACATCTTCCTATCTAGCATCCTTACATTATTGACCACATACCAGTGACAATCCAACTTTCAGGATTTTTTAACCTAGATATCAGAGACCTAACAGAAAAACTAGAGTCATCTCAGAGGACTATTGCCTGAAATATTTTTCAAGAGGGGCTTTTTAGGAGGAGCTAGAAGTACAGATTAAACTATCCAAGGTTGTTCTTGTCCTTCTCTGACAACACAGAGGTCTTGACGTTTTGTTCTACGGCATATAGATAGAAATATCTCCTTAATTTTTTTCCCTTAGTAATAAAACTACCCAGTGTCTACATGCCAGTTGAGAAAAGGCAGTGTCTGGATCCATTAAATGTATTGGGTTTAACTAGAAATGGTTAGGGGAGGGCAAAGGATTTTAATTATATTTATTTGGGTAAAACTAGGCCCCATAAATGAGAAAGCCCAATCTTAAGGAGTTTTTAAAATATTATTTTGATCGTTTGTAAATAATTTCATTGCTATTCCATTTATTGCAGTTGTATGTCTGTGTGTATAGCTATAAATAATTTTAAAATAATAAACCTGCTTAAGTGCCACTTGATCTGCAGCATCACTCAGCTAAAGCCATTAATTCTGGCACCCCGTTCCACTTTTTTTTTCACTATGGGAATATCTCTGCGTCTCAGCAGGTAATGCAAGCTGGAGATTAACGCTTCCTTCTCCTTTGGCTTTACGAAATTCAGATAATGCAGCTATAAACAAGATGATGTATTTTGACACCTTGAAGAAGCAAGCCTCAGTAAATTATATTGCCAAAGTATCTTTTATTGCCATTGAAATTATAAACATGATTTATCATCACCCTTGACAGTTGGTGGAATTAGATGTTATATCTCAGCAGAAAGCTCTCTGCAGTTCCTAAGTGATCAATATGACAGAGGTTTGGGGCAAGTCAATACATATGCAGTAAAACAACCTCTGCAGTGCACTGGACTGGAATACACTGCAGTTGTAAACTATTGAATGATCTCGCTAATCTACAGAAGGGTTATTGTGACCTTAGCATATTTAAAAATCATCATGAATGTCATTACATCAAAATACTTTATTTTCATTCATATGCCACTCATATTTTATACTTCAAAACAGAAATGTTGTTAGATCTGTATCTCAGACAATAATTTGTTTTGTATATTACAGAAAAATACAAAGAGACAGGGTATGTTTTTACCCTGCCAACAATAGTTTACTTGATAGGTGCAGGCAGAATACGAACAAGAGTATTTGCCCTCCACTGTGTTATCTATACAAACAATACATGACTACTAAACCACAACTCCCAGTAAGCAAAATATAGCTGCTTCAGATGTTCAGAGTTCATCCATCTAACATGTAGCCTAGTGAAATTTTCAAAGGGGCCACATATTACCAACACAAGCAGGTGGGGAGCACCTCTTCTCCGAATTTCAAAGTGAGTGACCTCTTCTGTTCAGATTACCATATAAGCCATTACTGTTTATGAAGCATCAGAATTATGTATTTTCTATATCCAGGCCAGATTCCCTGTAAAAGCTTACACAAGGGACACATACTACTGTAAACAGGCAGAGGTTGCAGCTAATCACAGAGCTGGAAGAAACAATAAGGGTCAATTACTCTAACCTCCATGCAAGTGCAGGAACTTGGTCAAACCAGCTGGTTAGGATACGGCTGCGTATATCCCTAGTTAGATAAGCTATAGGTGATGGGTTAGCGTTACAACTGAACAATTAGCCAGTGGCTTCTTGCTAGAGCCATTTGTGAGAGTGCTCAGCACAAGAAATCTTACAGTGCTGACTGTGTCTGAAGGCTGTAGTAGTCGGTTTTGATGACTGATTGAAAGCCAAACCCAAATAAACACTGTGCCCCTAGAGCCTCTTGCTTTTCAGAGAAGTGGGGTACATGTCCCAATACAGAAAATTATGTCCTAATGGTCATCCATAGGAACAGATTAGAAAGCTTACTTTTTTGGACTACAAGTCTCAAAACCTTCCAGCCAACATGGGTGTCATGAGCCGGGCTGAGCGTGCTGCCGATTCAGACTTGGACTCCCAGCTGGGGGAGGATCCCTTGGAGGGGCCTTCGGGAGAGGGGGCTCCTTCAGAGTCTAGGGAGGAGTCTGCCAGCGACCCCACAGCTGTCCCGGGCACGGATCCTGAGCCAGTACCTGCAGCAGATGTTTCTGCTCCAGAGGCAGAGGCTAGTGCTTCTGACTCGACAGAGGCTGGTGTTTCTGACTCCAGCCCGGAGTTTGCAGCAGACCCTCCCCCCACGTTCCTCCAGAGAAGGCTGGAAAAGGGGGCGGTTCGGAGGTCTCAGCGGCTGCGGGAGAAGTATCTGATGAATCGGCCCTGAAGTCTTGAGGGGCTCCAGCTGTGAGCTCGGCCAACGGACATTTGATCAACCCCAGCTGGGCTAAAGACTGTGTATTTAAGACAGACGCTGTTGGAGTTGGGCACGAGGCAACAACCATCTATCAACCGGGAATCTGCGTCCTGTGGCATGGGCTTTCTGTTCCAGGCTAAACCTTGCTGTTTGAGTTTGCTGTTCCTGGGACTTGGATGTTTGTTTTGGTGATGTAACCTCTTAATTTCTTTATTACTAAAGCCATAAACTCAGCTCCTGCCTCTGTGTCTGCTTAGCCGCCACCTGACATTGACAGAGGGCCCGTCCACAGATAGAATGTATGAAAGATGCAACTTCATCATCATAGCTAGGAAAAGCTCCTGATTTTTTCCTTAAGAGAATTACAGTAAACTAGAAAATCCAGTTTTATTCTTTATAGTACTAAATGTTTCCTACTGGTATCTACTGTTATAAGAAAAATTTAATTTCTTTGCACCCAACAAACGATCAAACCTCCTGTATACGAAAACCATCATTCTCATTTGCTTTGTTTTTATTTTAATTTGTCACAGTATGAACACATTCCCACTGAGTCTTTGAAATAATGATAACAGGAACCAAAACCTCAGGAATTATCATCACTGTGTTGTTTGGTATTTATGGAATTTGGAAGCTACAGTTGCTGCTTCTTTTCCCTTTGTTTACATTAAACAAGTCTGCTTTATCTAAAAAAAAGATCTACAAAATGTGATTGCAGCAGCCTGTTCCGATGTGTACTTTCAAGACTTTCCAGAAAGAATCCTCTCCCTATCATACTGGAATTTGTACCCCATTTCTCATAAGCACAGCTCATTTTTAATAAACATGCTTTGTCAAAATACCTGACACATGATAGCAGACAGCTGAATTTACTTGTCAAGAACATAAATGTCAAATTATGGTGAAAGTCTACCAACAGTCTTCCTGAATGCATAGCATATAATGCATAACTATAGTATTTCCCAGCTAGATTAAAACATGGGGAAATATGCAATGTTTAACAAAGAGCAAATCTGAACCAACATTACCAAATACTTTTGAAAAACTGAAGAAGTTGCAGGGGGAGAAAGCAAGTAGTAATCAAACAATTCAGAGGTCTCATTCTGCATTTCTCAGACTGAATTCTGACATGTACCTGAGCAGTCTGCATAATAAGAACCCTTATTTTTCCCATTTCCTGGCAGTCTGTTTTAGTATTTGGAAACATTACTGTTTTGGACAACTCTCATAATGGGTATTTCTGGAAGTTGTGATTCAAAAAATTAATGTTTCCAATCTCTGCTTTATTGTTTTCACTAGACCATTGTTGTCATGATTGTTCCCTTTAAGAGATTCTCTCCCTTCCTCCCTGTCATACATAAACTATATCCAGTCCATACTCCCTTTATATACAGATCATGGCCTAAGTACTCTAAAGACATAAGATTGTCTCTGATCTTGGAAGCTAAGTAGGGTCAACCTTGGTTAGTACTTGGGTCAAAGACCACTGATGAACACCAGTTGTTGTAGGCTATTTTTCCAAGGAAGAAACTGGCAAAGCCACCTCTGAGTATTCCTTGCCTAAGAAAACGCTATGAAATTCATGGGGCCCCCATCGCTTGACAGGCATCTTGAAGGACATATGCACTGGTCAGGGGATGTTAATGCCCATTTTGTTTATTACTATCATTTTGCCAGATGTCAAGCCTTTAGACATTGCAACACTGCTGTGGTTTCCAGAATAATAGTTGCGTGGATCTGTTGCATCACAACAACAAAGAATCTTGTGTTACCCTGTGTACTGGGGTCCCGGGAGGGACACCAAAATGTGCTCAACTCAAGGTGGGGAAAATTAGCTCAGAGCACTGCTTAGCGTTACGAGAGGCAGGGTAATGTAGCGAGATCTTGAACCCTATGTCTACGGGGTCAGGTCCAGTCAAGTAGCACACAAAAGTTGAAATAATAAATGATGTTTTATTAAATACACAGCAAAACAGTGTATGCAACACACTCATACAAGATAACTAAAGAGAATAAAGGTTGGAGTGGTATAGAGGGATTTTTAGAGGGATTGCTGGTCTGGGTGATACTTCACCTATCCTGAAACCCAGAAAAATAGAGAGCGAAGCTGGGGTGCGATGTAGCTCAGCACGTGGAGCTGAGGGGAGGCTCGCCAAGCAAAGCGGCAGCAAGGCGGGATGAAACTCGGGAGCGTTCCCAGGAAGGTCTCGGAATCAAGGGTTTTTATAAGGAGAATTGTGACTGCAGGCTATGCCGTACTTGGGGGAAAACAATAGATTTGGAGTTGGAGACAAAGCCTCCGAAAGGTCACAATCTGAATGATTGAGTTATCGTAGCGGTTCTCAATAGAGTAGCCAGTATGCAAATGCAGAGTACTTGAGTATTGCATAGGTTACCCATCAAGCTGCCAGCGCGAGGCAGAGGCTCTTTTGTAGGTTGCGTGCATACCTAATTAGAGTACTTGCCTGGAGGTCTCCCAAAGCAGTGAGTCAGCTATTTCTAGCCTGCCTATATTGTAGTTTGAATATTACGGCTATTAACGGCCGAGCTTGTTTACGTGCTTGTCCGGTGGCCTCGCAAGCATGTGGAGAGGAATAGAGAAGTGAAGCCGAATTATGATATCAAGAGGATATCTTTAATATCCCCAAAGCTCAGACTAGCCAGGGCAGTAACAACCCCCTCCCCCGAAAATGGGCGATGTTGGGGACAATATCGGACATTTTCCAAGCAAAAATCAAAAATCAATTTAGAGCCGAATAGGGGCTTGCAGGTTGGTAGCCGTATCACTCCTCAGGAAAGGGAATTCCAGGAAGATCAAAAGGATTACTATCTTATAAAGACACTCCTAACTAGAAACCTAAACCTAAACACACACACACAAATGGCAATAACACAATAACAAACAATTAAACAATAAACAATAAACAATGTCCCGTCAATAGGGAACTGTCGAAGAATGAGTGATGGCAGTAAAATAGCAAATGCAATTAATGAAATAATCAATGAAATACGGTAAATTCAATGCATGGTTTGGCAATGAAGGCAATCCAAGGAACAAACAGTTCAATTTGGAATGAAAGTTCGTAGTCTGGGTGAGGTGAGGTGCAAGTAACAGTCCTGGCACACACACCCCTCGCAACAGGAAAAAGTCTTTTAGCTGGAGCTGGTGAGCAAAGCATAAGTCCATCCAGGCAACGGAGCAGAAACAACAACAAAATGTCCAAGTCGGTGCAGTTTGGCTCGCTGCAAGTTCAGGAGCAAAGAGTCTCTGCAGAATTTGGAGCCTGGAATAGTCCATAGGTTTCAGCAAATGGTAGCAGGAATGGCAAAAAGTTCGTGGCACACGGAAGGCTGCGTGGTCACCTTCCCTCACAGTCACGGGTGTCATCGAAGAACCAGGAATCTCCAAGTATCGGCCATCAGACGGAGCGGCAACTTTCTTCATCACCCCCCCCACAGTACTCGGGGGCGATGGTACGACCTCGGAATCTTCCCAGTCTCCTGGATTAATTGACCTGTTAGAGTTTTAACAGAAGAACTGACATGGTTATTATCCAATGTATACCATAAATGCAAATGGCCTGCTCAAAGCCTACTGGGAATTCAAATTGAAACTGGGTCATCATGACTGAAAAGACTAAGAGTCCACAGGGATATAAATAGCTATTGCGAGTAAAGTAGTATTGGCCTGAGGGGGGCCGTTGGTCAGGACAGTGAGGCTGCTGGTTTGGGTCCTGCATCGGCTCATGGGTCTAGAGACGCCCATGTTAACCTCCCAGCCACACGAAAGGAACCTCCGGTTATGAAGGTTCCATTCACACTCTGGTCCGTATAACATGGACTTGCATGCTTGCACCCTCCTCGCTCAGACCGATGCCGAAGCTCCAAACCTGATGATGTTAACGAGGGCTTGGGGCAGCTAACAATCTAGTACCGATGGTTCGATGCTGGCCCCGAACGAGCAGTACCACCATCCACAGATATAGCTGAACTCCGAAGACAGACCTGAAGACTGGTCGCCATCGGATTAGGCTTTTGCAACCAGACGGGACATTTAATTTTAGTAAACAATATATATATATATATTAGAAATAACACCACTTCCCAAACACCCAAATATAACCAAGAACTATGTACATAAGTGGGAAGTCAGAGAGTTGGCCATTTCTCTCCGTCCCGTGCAGACAATGTCAATTTAACCATTGTCATATGCCTCATAAATTGAAGCAAACGTCTCAGATAAGTTAATTTCTGGAATGTCCTTGTAATTTAGCGATACTTGAGGAGCAATTACGTTTATGGGAGTCTTCCCAGTAGCTTCCTCAAGCGAGTCTGTATCGGCAGTGCCTTTCGGGTCGACTAGCTGACCCTTCCGCTCTTTCAGTTGAGAGACGTGGAAGAACTTCAGCCAGTCTCCCTTTTCCCTGGGAATCCTTACCTGATATACAGCAGGGGAGATCCTCTTCACAATGGGGACAGGGCCAACCCACTTGGCAGCGAGGGAGTGCTTATCCTTCTAGAAAGTTTCTATATAGGACTAGCGGTCCCTCCTCCCACTGGCAAGGGTGATGAACCCATCCCAATCTCTTGTCCATCCTGTAGAGGTTTTTGCCCACCTGGGCAGCTACCTGCCTGTGTACTTGCCCTATGTGCTGCACTAGGTTCCTCACCCACTCATTATTTAGAACCACCGGCTCTAAATCGGAGGGGAGGCTAGTGTTTATCCAAAAAGCCTCGGGCAGCATCATCTTCCGCCCAGTCATTACCATGTGCAGCGTGAAGCCGTGAGAGGCTACCGTGCCTCGGAAGGCCATCAAAATGATTGGCAGCTTATTATCCCAGTCCTTGCCGGAGGAACGCACCATCTTCCGAAGCGCTTCCTGCAGAGAGCGGTTCGTCCTCTCGATTTGACCTGAACTCTGAGGATGGTGGGCGATATGGAAGCGCTGGCGAATGCCCAGTGCCTTGCACAACTCCTGGGTAACTTCACCAGTGAAGTGTACCCCTAAGTCTGAGTCAAGGTCACGTGACACTCCCCACCTCGCCCAAACATTGTTAAAGAGCAAGCGCACTGCTGTGCTTGCCGTGTTGTCTCTGCATGGGAAAGCCTCAATCCATTTGCTGAAGGGATCGATGACAGTTAAACAATATTTGTTCCCCCATGGGGTTGTAGGTAACAGGCCTATGAAATCTATTTGTATGCACGACCAGGGACCCTCGATGCGTTGGTGCTGGATGGGTGCCTTGGGGCCAGAGGTGTCAGCGTTGACCATGGCGCACACCAAGCAGTTGTCGACGCACTGGTCTACATCCTGCTTGATCTGCGGCCACCACCCGGTTTCCCTTACCCTGTCCAGAGTCACACCTCGCCCTCGATGTCCCTGCTCGTGCACAAACTGGATGATGTCACTGCGGAGGTCTTGGGGCACGATCCAGTAGCATTGGCCACTGGCATTAATAGCCCAATACACTCCTTCTAGCTGGGAGATCTTGAATTGACCGGACTCGTCCAAGCCCTTCTTGTCCAATTCCAAGATCTCAGAATCTCCCTTTTGCAACACTCCCAGGTCGAACATGGGAGGTATCATGGGTTCATTAGGATTGACATTTATAGCGGCGATGGGGGCCGTATCGTCCTGTAAAGCGGCATCCCGAGCTATGGTGTCTGCCCTGGTGTTCGAAATACATGTAGCCGTGTTCTTTTTCTGGTGTCCTCGGGCACCTCGGACTGTGGGGGCAGTCCGTTCCTCAATCTGGGCAGCGATCCTGACCCATTTATCGAGATGGGCAATGGGCTTCCCATCGGATGTTTTGAGGTCGTTTTGGAGCCAGATTGGTAACCAAACACTGGCTGCTTTGGCAGTCCAATCGGAATCTGTATAGATGGCCAGGGGACAGTCAAGTGGTTCGTGCTCCAGGATAGCCCTCAGAGCTTCTACTTCCGCCGCCTGGCTGGAGTGTGGCCGGGCCTTCCCCTGTAGGGTGAAGGAGTCTGTGACTCAGATCGCTCCATAGCCTGTCCGTGGCTACCGTCCATGTGCATGGATGACCCATCACAGAACCAACAAACGAAGCCCTATAACTGAGCCTCCTCGAGGGAGGCTCCCCATTCCACTGGCCATTGACTTGTAGTCATAGGTGGTAAAGGGCACTCATGCGTGACTCCGGTCACAACTAGACCATAGGGAGCTGGTGGTTCCTGCGGTTGCTTCTGAAAATCCACCCCACGTGACACCAAGGAAACAGTCCATTTGGCAATCCGGGCATTGGACACTTGGCCATTCTGGACTTTTCCTGACAGGATGTACTTAAGTGGCTTGTGGGGGGTCTGGACAATTACACGGGCGCCTCCAATCATAAACTCCCAGTGTGTTATAGCCCAGATCAGTGCGAGGCATGTTTTCTCGCATGGAGTAAATTTAGTCTCGTGTGGGTCCAAATTTCTGGAGGCGTATGCTATTACACGCTGAGTGCCGTTTTGTTGTTGTGACAGAACTGCTCCCATACTCCTATCCGAGGTGGCTAGTTGTATGAGGAACGGCTTAGCCATATTCGGGTGCGCAAGAGCAGGTGTCCTCATCAAGTCCTCCTTAAGTTGGGCAAATGCCTGCTGTTGTGCCGGTCCCCATTCCCACTGGGCATTCTTCTTTAACAGGGCATATAGAGGCTTCGCCTTGGCTGCGAAAGACTCTATAAAGTCCCTGGAAAAGTTGAATGTCCTGAGCAGAGAACGCAAGGAGTGCACATCTGTGGGGGCTGGTAACTTTGAGATCACTTCTACCCGCTGTGCGTCGGGAGTGCGACCTTCGGTGCCTAAACAAAGCCCTAGATACTTTACTTCGGTAGATACCAATTGGGCTTTTTTGCGGTTAGCCTTAAAGCCGGTATCGCGGAGAATTCCTAACACCTTGTGGGTGATTTCTCGGGTCATTTCCTCCAAACTGGAGTGTATAAGAATATCGTCCACGTAGGACAAGATGTGGGACCTTGAAGCTGGCTGCAGCTTGTTCCACATCTTTACCACGTGGGCATGGCAAATGCTTGGGCTGGAACAGAAGCCCTGGAGCGTGTGTTTAAACACATACTGTTGCCCCCGGAACGTGAAGGCAAATTTATACCAACACGCCTCGTGCAAAGGAATGGAATGAAACGCATTAGCCAAGTTCAGAACACTGTAAAATTTGGCTCCTGCCGCAATGGCGGACAAGATTTCATTATATTTAGCCACGACTGGTGCAACGGGCAGGGTGACGGAGTTCAATGCTCTAAAGTCTACCGTCATCCTCCATGTCTTGCCATCTGATTTTAGCACAGGCCATAGGGGCACATTGCGTATGGACTGCATCAGGGTGACTACGTCCCACTTGATGAGTCCCTCAATTGTTTTCCCAATGCCTTCCTCCGCTTCGTTCGGGTATTTGTACTGTTTCTGAGGTGGGGGGTCCTGGTCTTCTATCAAGACGCAGGCTTCCTTTACAGTCCCACACTCTATTTTATCCTTTATCCATACCTTGGGGAATGCTTTCACCCACTGGTAGCTAGTCACACAATGGACAGGGGCAGGAGCTTTAATGGCGGCACAATGGTGCACGGCCGAAATCTCTACTGGTCTCTGGTCTAGCTGCCATAGAAACCCGTTTGCATAATCAACCGTGAGCCTGTTTCCCCCGAGAAAACCGATGCCTAAAAGGCCGTCATCTTCTCCCTGGTTCTCACACGCCCACAACTGAAAACGAAACGTCTCTATAGACATTGGGATGCTTGTCCATGCCCTAGCTTGGTGACCCCCCCGCCATATCCAGAAAGCTGGACATGCTCGGCGTGGGTTGACCGTACCTCACAAGTTTGGGGTGCAGCACGTTTACTGCTGCACCAGAGTCCACAAGAAGGGTGGCAGGAGTCTTATCCCTCTCGGTCCCTATGCCTGCCTTCACCCAGAACCTTCCCCACCTGTCTGGCTTCAACCTAGCCACAACATTGCGGGGAAGCTTCCTGGACCGAGGGCACCCCTATGCTTGCAGATCCAGGTTAGGGTAGTATCCAGTCGGAGGTGGGCCGTCGGTCATGGCCTGGACCGGCTGTTTACTTCCCGCCTGAAGCTGCTTATCTAGCGCTTCCAAAAGCTCCGATGTTGGCCGCTTATCGAACTGGCTCATGTCCAGCCCGAACCTTCTGAGCATGCCCCAGACCCTTACTCTACCCGAGGAGTACGTCTGGGCTGTGGGATCGTACCCACCAGACGTCTCTCGAGGAGAGCCCGAGACAGAGAGCTGTTTTGGGGCAGTGGGCTGCTGTGGGGGACTTCCTGCCTTGCCAGGCTGGCTGCGGAAATCTCTTCCCTGCCACTGCCTGTTGTCCTGTCTGGGAGCTGGGTGCGGATTCCAGTTCCCCTTGGGAACCGAATTTGGTGCAGTTTTCCTGTGTTGGGAATGGGGCCCATAATTCGAGTACATGACCTCGGATATGGGTTCCCAATTCCCGGGTTCCTTCCTGTGTGTCTTAGTGGGAGGTTTTTAGGGATCCTGCCTCGCGAATCAGGTCGGAGACCCATTGGAGGTTGTTCCCGAACTCTTCCCAGTGGGTGGTGGCTGGATCCACCAAGCCTAAAGCCATCTTGGTCTCGTGATTAAGACCTCCATACAAGAGTATCTTAAATTCGAGGCCGTTAAAGTCGTATCCACGGGCCGTCAAAGGGACCTTCTCGGTCAGAATGGCGAGGAGCTGCTTCCGTGCCACGTAAGCCTCAGGGTTCTCACGAGGACCCTGTTGCTCCATGACACAGAGCACACCTGCACTCTGTCCAGGCCACAAAATCCTCACTACCTCTCTCATCCAGTTGTGGGCCTTGAGCCTAACCAGGCCTCGAGCCGCCACAGCTGACTCAAGAGTAAGGAGCTCGGAGGGGGACATGCAAAGCCAGGCCAGTTGGGTCAGGCCCTGACCATTGGCTGTTGGGTGAGAATGTATCACCGCATTTAGCCACATGATGCCGGTGGACCGATTTAATGGACCCAATTGGTCTGCAATAGCTTTGGCCTCAGTAGCACGCCAGGGGACCCTAGTCTCAGTGATCTGCACCTCCTGCATCTCTTGCCTATCAGAACTGCCTTCTCCAAGGGTGGTGGTCCGTCTTGTCATGGACCGTGTCTCTACCAGGTGGACTGGGACCTTAGGGTCGCTCCAGTCGGGATTGTGGGGAACGGTTGCCTGAGCATCCTCGGGCAGTGCCTCCCCAGAAAAGTCTTCCGCAAACGTTGGGAGCAGCTCCGGGCACACAGCCGAAATTAAGGCTTTGCGCATTTGGAGCTGGCTCTCCAACGCAGCAATCTGTTTCTGGCAAGCTACATGGCTAACAGCCTCCTACTGTTCCCTCACTTGCCCCACCATGAACTTGGCCGCAGACCAGGCATGATCCAGCTCAGCCTCTAAGGCTTGGGCTTTCTCCTCCCATGTTTGTGCCACTACCGTGATGTTGTTAAGCTTCTGTGCGGACGCCTGCGCTATGGACGCAAACATTACTTTGTCCACACGCAGTGTCTCGACCTTGGCCTGAAGCCAGGCATTCTCCTTCTCTACGCTCACTAATTTCTCTCTGGTTTCTACCAGGGCACTACTAGCATCTCTGGCCGTAAGCCAAAGTCCCCAAGCAGCCAAAGCGTCCTTAGATGGCCCGAATGGGTTCTTCGATTTACGCACCAGGGTATACGCTTCCCGGAGTGTGGTAAAGGGATCGGCCGTCTGGAGTCCTTCTGGGGCATTTCCCCTTACTCAACACCCATCTCTCTACTTTACCTCTGACCTCTTCCTCCAACATGAGGTCTTTGATGGTGACCTTACTACTCTCTGCCATTTTCCCCCACAACTATCTCTAACACTACCTACAAACTACAAACTACAAACGGGACCAGGAACTGGGGTAACGGGAAGGATCACCTAGACCCCGGGGGACTGAAGGGAAACGAACTCTGCGGAACTTCTCTAGGAAAGAGGGACGGGAACCTATCTCCAGTCTGCCCAAACAAAGTCACTTTGGTATTCCCAAGCCCGGTTTTCCACCTCGACAGCACTGGGAACCAAAGGACGAGGAAACAGTTCAGGGACAGGGAGGTCACCTAGACCCAGGGAGCCCTGCTTGAAGGGGGGAAACGAACAATGAGGAACTTACTACGCCGCCTGGCCAAGCAGCGGAGGAAAAGGGATGGGAACCTAAACTGAACCCTCCCTAACTGGTTTTCTGGATGAGGGGCGCCTACCTCTACCTCCGGCAAAACCTCTAAACCCTAGGCTAGGTCGGGACTCACCACCCGCACCTAGTCGGCTAGCCAATCGGGATGCACCCGCAATTACACAGCGGGACGCACCCGCGCTTTTCACAACTACTAGCGGGACGCACCCCCGTTCTCTAACTCCTAACAAGGACGGGATGCACCCGTATACTACTCTAAGAGGGGGAATTTCTTCCCTAAGTGCTATTTTGCCTTGCCACTTCGGTGTTGGATGAGTGTAGACCGTTCCTACCGTGCTAACACTCTAACACTTCGGATCCCAGCCCACAATAGACTCCAAGTTAGGGATGTGATTCCCAGGACAGCTTGTGCACACCCCTTGCTATCGGACGATGGTTCACCGCCTAGTGCTAGTGACCACGCCAGGGCGGCTGACATACACAAACCAAGCAAGAAAGGGGAACAGATTTCCACCCAGATAGAATAGCTCTAGAGCTCAAACGCACACACTCCACACACACGTGTTCCTGCCTGACTGCACTCTAACGACTTGACCGACCGTCACCTAAGTCAGTACCAGCCTGATTTGAGGAGGTTCGTGACTCTTTCTCAAATTAGGGGTACCAGGGCTGCCCACGTTGCTCCACCACTCTGTTACCCTGTGTACTGGGGGCCCCAGGAGGGACACCAAAATGTGCTCAACTAAAGTTGGGGAAAATTAGCTCAGAGCACTGCTTAGCGTTACGAGAGGCAGGGTAACGTAATGAGATCTTGAACCCTATGTCTACGGGGTCAGGTCCAGTCAAGTAGCACACAAAAGTTGAAATAATAAATGATGTTTTATTAAATACACAGCAAAACAGTGTATGCGACATACTCATACAAGATAACTAAAGAGAATAAAGGTTGGAGTGGTATAGAGGGATTTTTAGAGGGATTGCTGGTTTGGGTGATACTTCACCTATCCTGAAGCCCAGAAAAATAGAGAGCGAAGCTGGGGTGCGATGTAGCTCAGCACGTGGAGCTGAGGGGAGGCTCGCCAAGCAAAGCGGCAGCAAGGCGGGATGAAACTCGGGAGCGTTCCCAGGAAGGTCTCGGAATCAAGGGTTTTTATAAGGAGAATTGTGACTGCAGGCTATGCCGTACTTGGGGGAAAACAATAGATTTGGAGTTGGAGACAAAGCCTCCAAAAGGTCACAATCTGAATGATTGAGTTATTGTAGTGGTTCTCAATAGAGTAGCCAGCATGCAGATGCAGAGTACTTGGGTATTGTATAGGTTACCCATCAAGCTGCCAGCGCGGGGCAGAGGCTCTTTTGTAGGTTGCGTGCATATCTAATTAGAGTACTTGCCTGGAGGTCTCCTAAAGCAGTGAGCCAGCTATTTCTAGCCTGCCTGTATTGTAGTTTGAATATTACGGTTATTAACGGCCGAGTTTGTTTACGTGCTTGTCCGGTGGCCTCGCAAGCACGTGCAGAGGAATAGAGAAGTGAAGCCGAATTATGATATCAAGAGGATATCTTTAATATCCCCAAAGCTCGGACTAGCCAGGGCAGTAACACTTGTGGTACCTTTAAGGCAAACTCATTATATTATGTCAGCAGCCTTCATGGGCTAAGGCGCACTTCATCAGATGAATGGGATAGTTAATCTTCACATATTCATAATATGAGAATAAACTGTATGATAAAATGGGGGGGGGGAATGTACAAGAACAATAAGAACAATGTACAAGAATTCAAGGGTAGGTACAGTGACCCTTCAGAGCAGTAGAAACTGGTGACAACACAGCTCTTAGCTCTTATTCAGTAAACTTACACACATAGAGGGAGAGAAGGCCATTGTTTCTATTCATACCCAGATTGAACAAACTTTGTAATTAATTGCAAACCTGCAGTGATAATTCTACAAGAAAACCTCGTTATTTTATTGTTGCATTTTAACAGAGCTGCTGAATATTTTTAAATTTGTTATACTACTTTTAGATTTCTCTTATCCAGGTTATCAGCCAATCCCTCCTGTATTAGCTGTATTAGCTGTTGTACCACAATCTATATCTCTGGAAAATACTGGTAGTGCTTTTTCTAGCCAAGATCGAACAGGTCATGCTAATTTTGCAAGGTTGTGGGTAGGAGGGAAAGAAGAAAAGCAAAGATCTAAAGACCAACCTTGGGTACAGACAAGAGTTCTGACAAGCCCAGAGGGATTTGTGATTGTTCTTTTTCTACTGTTGAAAGTTGTTTCAGGTAATTTACCATGAAGCATAGAGATGGAGGGACTTCCAGTTGGAAAATAAAACAAGACTCGCTCATACTGAACACAAGCATTCTTTAGTGGCAGCTCTTCAAACTGTAATGTTGGACAATAAAAAAAAATGTAATGTGTTGTTTTAAAGTGCTCTGGAATATGGAATATTACATTTTAAAATAAGACCCCTCTGACAATCTTGATGCTTTAAAGTCACTCCTTCCTCAGCAAAAAATAAAAATAAAAATATACTGGCAATATCTCCTGATCTGGGAAGACCTTTAATGGCAAATTTCACAGTGTTCTTTAATAAAATCAGATAGATCCCCAAAACTGTAAGTTAAAAACTTTTTCATCAAATTAACTTGTATTAATTAAGTAGATGTGTTCCTGAGCATTACTTCTTTAACAAAAAGTTGGGTACTAGAGGCATAAGTAGCATGGAAGTCATAGGGACAAACAGTGACATCACAAAAATTAAGATCAGTTCAACATGTTTCAGCAAACTTTTTATTCAGAATTATGTGGCACATGTGATATGAAACAAATAAGCCTAGCAAAATTAAAAAAAAACGTTTTGAACCTTCTAGAGATCAGTTGAAGGCTTCTTCTAAGATGCATCCTGCGTCCTTTCTCATGATTTCCACTTTGGTACCAAAACTATACTTTTTTTTTAAACATGCTTTGGATAGCTAGTGAGGCAGGCTTATCTGCTCTCTCCCCTTTCTTTGTATGTTTTACCATTCATGAAAGCTTAGTAAAAGATTCTAGAGGCAGCTGCTGTTTACCTTGCCTGTTGTAGACAGTAGCACACAGCTACATAGCATCAGTCAGGTAGAATCCTTCTCTTTCCTAGCTTCAGTTTTATTGCATTGTTTACTGCAGATGCACTTGCAATCTTGCACCAAAAGTCTGTGTGTCTTCATCCTTCCTTCAATATCCTCCAAATGACATCACTGCTAAAAAAACAAAACAAACAAACAAACAAACAAACAAGCCCTTTCAGCTGGGCAGGGAATGAAGACTAAAACCTGGGGCTGGGCAGGTGTGAAATGTTTTTGCAAAAAAGAGCTTCACTGTCAAAGGCTTTGTTAAGAGCAGTATGCCAGCATGAATCTGCAATCAGGTGTGGGTGTCTTCCCTTGCTTCATCTTTCTGAAATGGCACAAATGCTGATATCATTAATAAAAAGAAAAATCAAACTGCCACTCACCTCAGTCAGCCACCCACCCAATCTCCTCTGCAGTCCTTCTGAAAATAGTCATATTAAATGTGTTGCAGATAAAGCTGAGTATAGTTTTTTAAACTCTACAGTGTCATCGTAAAGCCTCCTCAGTGGCAAAAAGTATTTTTTGTCTTCTATGAAAATAAAAATGTTTCAGATACCAAATATTTTTCACTGTTCTAAATACCATCATATATTAACATTATTAACAGAGGCAATAATGTGAACCTTTATTAAGGAATTACCTCTGAAATATCTGTTCAGAGACACAGACCATATAAATATTCATATTAGAATTCCCCAATTGGGGATCTCTCTCTGAAGAATATAAATAATTGAGGGGATGAGTGAGAAACTATCTCCAGTGGAAAGAATTCAGTATGATCTGGAAAATGTAATAAGGAAATGTAAACAGGCTATATTCTCTTGGTACTTAATAGCTATCCTGTATTTTCTCTGTTTTGGTAATACCAGCCAAGATCCATAAGATGGCAGACCTGCATATTCCTAAGAAGACATCAGTGAGATAGTGCCATTTTATAAAAATATACCATTATGTTTTGAAATCTGTGCTATTACATCACATCAGTTGCCTTACTAGATCACTTTCACTAGCAAAGTTCCAGCCTGACCTGAAAGTTTAATTAAGGTGTATTTGAAACATATACAAACATTAATTAAATGCTACATTCCAATGTTTTTGGAGGTACAGTGCATTGAAAAGATGTAGTTATGAAGATGGCAATGAAATAACTTGCATTCTGATTGAATAAATGTATATATGCCTTTAGATAATCTAAACCAGAGGTGGGAATCTTGTGGTCCTCCAGATGTTGTTGCACTGTAAATCCCACGATTCCTCATCATGACCTATTGCTGGCTAGGGCTAATAGAACTTGTAGTCCAACATCATCTGGACGGCTACTTGATTCCCATGCCTTTTCTAAGCCACCCATAAACCATCTTAGCTTCAGTATAATATAATTGCCGATTTTTGTGTTCAACCCTCCAATTTCTTTTATGATTTAAAGAGTGTGGATGTGCAGTATAGTTTAACTTGTATAGCCAATGCATAACAACAAAAACAAAATAACAAAACAGTATGTTTTCTTGAAATTTATACTACAGTGAAATAATTACCAAGCAGATACATTGGTCAGCATTCTGTATCAGTTACTTAGGCCCTTTCCATATGATGGTGCAATTATCATCTGGACTGATCAGACTGATGATGATGCATATCATGATGATGATATGGAGTGCATCATGATGATGCACTCCATATGATGATTCCATGGAGACGCAAGAGGAGTGGGACCATGACGACGCTTCTGCACGATGTTGTCGCAGTCCTGCCCTTCTTGCATTGCCAGCTGGCGCGATTGCGGGCTATATCATTGACAGAAAACTCCATCAATGACCCGCAACTGAGCAAACCTTCCATTGCAGCCGGCCATGCAGAAGGGCTGGAAGCGCGATTTACACCCTTCCTCCCCTACTGCAGCATGGGGAGAAGGCTGGCTGCAATCTGGGAGGACGGAGTGTGACCCTCGTGCTCCCTTCTGCAGGCAGAGGAGCGTTGGGAACACACTCCAGTCCCAGCAGAGGTGCTGCCGAGATTGTGATGAGACGACATACATGAGCGTGGTCATACAAAAAAGGCCTCAGTGATGAGTATAGTAAAACTAGGTAACTGTTCCACATTCTGTCAGGTCTGGGGGCAGGTAAGGCAAAAGAGGTTACTTTGTACAGTCATCCCTCCACATTCACTGGGGCTAGGGGCTCAGGACCCCCATGAAAGTGGAAAAAACTCTACCCCCCCCCCATATTTAACACACAAAAATTATGATCCACGTATTCAACCCACCATGGATGCCTTTGAGCCATCAGGATTCCTTCACAAGGCAGAAACGGGTGGCTGGTGGGGCTTGTGGCCACCTCCACTGCTGCCCTACGCCATTTTAAACAGGGACTTACAAACCTCTTTCTCAGTCTTGCAAGGCTTGCAGTTCCTATTAAAAATGGCATAGGGCAACAGCAAACAATCTGCTAATAGTCAAATGCACAAACTTTGGTTTTGCCGTTTTATATAAAGGTTGCCTCTGTACATAATGGGACAAGCATCCACGAATTTTGGTATCTATGGGGGTCCTGGAACCAAACTCTAGCAGATACTGAGAGCCCACTGAATAATGATGTTGTAAAATATAAAATGGAAAAATCAAAATTTCCTTTTTGGAATTTTATTTTCTTGGAACATTTTCAAGCCGTGGTTGGTTGAATCCATGGATACAAACTCTGCGAATATGTATGTGGTTCAGATTATTTTACTGACAACAATCACAAACCACAACCATTCTGTAACTTGAGGGAGATTTTCTTTTAAACCAATCAGATATTGATAAGGCCATACATTCCTAGAAATTCCTAGAGAAAGAACAAGATAGGAGAAATTGGTAATTTTCGGCTAATTTTCCTGCACAATTTACAGTCCCAAATCAAAAATACCTCCCAAAAATGGTGTTATCTAAATACAGAGAGTAGAGATTTGTATGTTTTAGCTACAGTGTGGGCTATGAATTGTAATATTTTAAATGTCTTTTTAAAGTAAGAAAAATATTTAAAGCTACATCGGATTCGCTTGGAATAAAACAATGCAAAAGCGTTTTCAATGCAAAAGCGTTTCATTTAGGAAAAGGTTTTAAAAATGTATTGCGGATTATATAATAAATCTGATTTGAAAATCATTTGAAAGCCAGCCTCTAAGAATACGACCACTTGGCTCACACAGCTGTGCAGTTTTTCAGAAGTGTTCTGTATACAATAAAAAAAAATGTTTAATAAGTATTCCATAAGGAAGCCTTAGGGAACTGAACGCCTCGCATCCCTATTTGCTGACTCACCCTTCCCGCAGCTCTTGAAAAGGGCAACGAAAAGCTCAAGATGGCAAAAGTTATTCAAGCCGGTTTCACCCTGCAAAGAGGCGTTGAAATGTCTCTCCCCCCCCGCCCCGTTTTAAGTCAAATTCAGTGCGAGGCAGACACACCCACACCTTGCAAACCTCGTCGCGCCACGGGGAGACCATCGACAGCATTTGCTCTCTCCTTACTTAAAGCCTGCTCTTTTCCCAGATTCCTCTCTCGTGTGTCACTCCGGGCCCGGCGACAGCAGCCCTGCCCTGAAATTGAGCAACGCGGGCTCAGTGATCCCTTCCCCACCACGGCCAAGGGATATCGATACTTTTTGGATGCGATCACTGTTCCCAAGGCAGACTTTCTCCTTGTTTTCACGTGGGCAAGAACCGAGGTCAAATATCACTAGGGATGCTTTACAAAGCTGCATCTCAGGCCATTTCCGCACTAGACTGTTATAACGCTATTATTCCACTTCGGGCCCCTCCCGAAACTGCAAAGCTCAGGATTCCATACGATGCTGAAAGTGGAATAATAGCGCTATAACAGCCCAGTGCGGAAATGGCTTCAAGGCGCTTCCCCGCTCCTCTCTCTCTCTCTCTATATGGAGGGAAAAACGCAGCTATGATGCGCAGCCACGGTTGGCCACGTCGGGGAGATCTGAGAGCACAACTCGTGCCCAGCCGAGGTGCCCTACTTAAGGGTCGCACACATCGGGGAGCTGATCATGGCCCAGTTTGCAGCGTCCAGGGCCGGCCTGACCGCCTCGTTTCCATGCACAAAGGAGATCAAGGGCGAGCGGGGGCGCGGAAGCGCTTTCCGCCAAAATCCCCCCAAGAGAGACAAGGACCATTTCCGCACCAGACAGTTATAGTGCTTTTACTCCACTTTCAACATCCTATGGAATCAAAGGCCCCTCCCCAAACTGCAAACTCCGGGATTCCGTAGGATGTTGAAAATGGAATAATAGCACTCTTAACAGTCTAGTGCGGAAACTGCGAGGTTTGGCATAAGGCTTCCCCAACTGCAGCTCCCTTCGCCAAAGGTAAGGAGGCCGGCCTGAGCAAACTGGCAATCATTTCACAAGCACGGTGGCGGGGGGGGGGGGCAGATGTGAAACAGGATTCAAAGGGGAGGGGGGTGAAATTAAACAACACCCTAGCACGGCCACGATTGTCTTTACAAGGCGTCTGCAGTCATCCAAGCAGAGATGAGCGCCACACACGTGTCATGCGGCGAGGGGCGCAGCCGTCTGTGAAAATTTATGCCAAACATCACCTGCTAGGCTCTAACGTTTCCCAAGAACCTTCTCCTATGGCCATTTCCGCACTAGACCATCATAGCGCTATTATTCCACTTTCGACATCCTATGGAATCCTCGGGTTTGCAGTTAAACTTTTTCAGTGCAAACCCCAGGATTCCATAGGATGTCGAAAGTGGAATAACAGCGCTATAACGGTCTAGTGCGGAAACGGCCTCTGGTTTCCTTGCAACAGACCACAGCGCCATCTTCCCCCCGCCCCTGCCTGGAAACTTCCAAATTCGGCGGTCGGCCCGCCCAGAACTGCAATTTCCTCGCAGCAAATTGCAGAAGCGAGGGGAAGGGCTGGGTGGCCGCCAACGCGGGAAGCCTTTCCACGCGGAGCCGCCCCACCCCATTCCTCGCGCCGGGCAAACCCGCCCAGCATTCCTCGGCCAAAGCAGCAGCGCGAACCCGCCCCGAGGGCCCTCCCGCGCTCTTTTCCGCCCCTCCCGGCGCTCAGCCATTCACACAAAAGCCCTCTCCAGCACATTCGCTCGAGCATCATCCCTTGACGCATTGCAGCTACCCTGCGACCAATCCCGGCTCTCGGCTCTTCCCTGCCAACCTTTGCAGGGTCGCTCCAGCCAATCAGAAGTCTCTTCACAAAAACGCCGGTGAGGCCTCCTCGATAGATCGGGAGCGCTCATGGGCTGTGAGGGAGAGGAAGCAAAGGAAACATTGGTAACCTTCCGCGAGAAGATGTAATCCCTTCCCGCCGATTAATTCGCGAGCGAAGACTTCGGTTCCTCCTGCTGGCCGGGCTGCGCTCATTCGCCCGGGGAGGAGGGAGCGGGTTTCCTTCTTGGATTCACTCCACGGCCGTTGAGCCCTCGCTTGCTGTTGCGGCTTACTGGTCCCTCTTTCCTCTGGGGCGGTGTTTGAACGACGTAGAGCGCCGTGGTTTAGGCTCGAAAAGTTCTTTAGTTTTAGCCGTCCTGTCGCCTGTGCGCCCATTTTGTGAGGCGGCCTGCCAAGTTGAAAGGCGTCTTTTGTTTTAGGGTGCAATAGCAAAGGCCATTTGTGTATTACACTGTTATAGTGCTGTTTTTCCAGTTTAAACATCCAATGGCCTCCCCCTAAACTGCAAACTCCAGGATTCCACTGAATGTGGAATAATAGCACTGTAATAGTATAGTGTGGAAATGGCCAAAGTTTCAGAAACCAGGCGATCCTGTTGGGAAAAACAAAAATCTTGCCGGTTTCCTTCATGCAAATACATGTTCACGACGCTCAGTGGGGCTCTTTCATTTTTTCTGAATGCCTACTGGATATATTAAGTGATTTAAATTTTTTTTTTAATTGCTTCTGCAACAATAAATTGCCCTTGGGATATAACTGGAGTTAGGCTCAAAGGAAGTCTCTGAGAGGGACTAAATGTGGGCCTTTCTGCACTACGCTTACAATGCTGATCTTCGACTTTCAGCATCCTGTGGAATTCTGGGGTTTGTAGTTTAGTGAGACCGCGGAGCTCTCTGGCTGGGAATTCTAAATGCCCCTCCCTAAACTGCAAACCCCAGGATTCCATAGGATGTTGAAAGGGGAATAATAGCGCTATAACAGTGTAGTGTGGAAAGGCCCTGTGTCACTCTGGCTTGTTTCCTCTGAGCAGATGACACCTCCGATAACTTTACAGTTCCACAAAATGATGTGAATGTCCCAAAGCATTGTGGGGTGCATTTTGCTAGTATCTTGAATCCAAATTTTCCATGGCGTTAGCCTTAATTTGAAGAAAAAAAAAATCCTGCAAGCAAATAAGCACTGGTGAGAAGGAATGGTGGCACAAAATTTAAGATGCTTGCTTTTCAATAAATTGTGAAAGTGTTTTTTGTTACAAAGATGTTTGCATGTAATGTGTGGTTAGATCTTGAGGTGACCTAAATACAAGCACGTTCATGGAACTAAGGCTGTTAAGTACCATTACAAAGTGGACTTTCCAAAGGCCAGTAGTGTATATCATCTAAAATGAGATGCTTGTGTTGGACTACATTGTGAAGGGCTGTTGCTTTCATTGACATGTGCCTTCATATCGTTTCTGGCTTATGGTGACCTAAAGGTGATCCTATCACAGGATTTTCTTGGCAAGATTTGTTCAGAGAGGACTTGTCACTGAATGACTAACTCATTCATTCTGACTTATGGTGACTCTTATCAAAGGGTTCCGTGGCAAGATTTATTCAAGGAGATCTAGAGATATAGATGCCTTTCAGCATCACATGAGTAGGGGAGTGGTCATGGTCTAGTGTTGCAAGTTTCGCATACTCATCTGATTAGCCATTGTGAGGAATGAATGCTGGATTACATAGAGTTTGGTCTAATTCTGCATTGTTCTCCTTGCCCTGAGTCCTACCAGTCAGTTTTATTTATAGAAGACCCCATTAATCAGTTATTGAATGGTGAATCAATATATATTGTTGTGTGCCTTCAGGTCATTTCTGACTTAGGTGACCCTATCACGGGACTTTCTTGGCAAGATTTGTTCAGAGGGGGTTTACCATTGCCTTCCTCTGAGTCTGAGACAGTGTGACTTGCTCAAGGTCAGTCAGTTTCCAAATTGAGCAGGGATTTGAATCCTGGTCTACCGGTGTTCTAGTCCAGCAGTCAAACCACACTGGCGCTTCTTTTCACACCTGGTTGGTAACCAGGAGAGGTATCTGTTGCTCACTGCTGCAGTCTGGATGCTGGAATGTATTTGTTGTGTGCTTTCAAGTTGTTTCTGATTTATGGCAACCATATCACAGGGTTTTCTTAGGAAGATTTGTTCAGAGGGGGTTTGCCTTTGCCTTCCTCTGAGGTTCAAAGAGTGCAACTTGCCCAGGGTTCCCAGTGGGTTTCCATGGCTGAGCTGGAAATTTGAACCCTGGTCTCCAGAATCATAAGCCAACTGGCCCCTCCCAAAACTGCAAACCCCAGGATTCCATAGGATGTTGAAAGTGGAATACTAGCGTTATAACAGTCTAGTGTGGAAATGGCCATAGTCCAGCACTCAGACCACTACACTATGCTGGCTGTCCACTGGATAATATAATCTGAGCCATTTGCTCAGAACGTGCAGTGGAGATCAACCTTGAAGGAGAGAGGTACTTATTTGCATAGGGGAGCAAATTGGTTTGAGTCATGTTTTCCTCTCCTGTCCTTTGACTTGCCCAAACTCATGCTGATCTGGTTTTGTCTTTCTCTTTGATGGTGACTACAGATCAAAGCTCTCAAGCTGAGACCAGGGCAACAAAAAGAGCAGGGAGGGGACAGAGGAAAAAGAAGAGGCCAATCCTTCCATTCCATTCTTTTCCTAACAACAATCTCTTTCCTTTCCCAGCTAAACAAGAAGAACTGATTGAACACATGCATGACGATTTGTTCCAGGAATGAGTCTTGCAATATCAAGAGGAAGGTTCAGAAAGGGGAGAAGCAGAAACACTGCCCCCATCCTAGCCCTTCTGAAAGCCATTCCCAGACTTTGAAGATCTGGGTCAAAAGTGGGCTGGAGATGCCAAACATAAGTCTTCAATTCCCTTGCTCTTCCTAAAATGGCTAACTTCCTTGCTGAGTTGTGGGAATCCTCTTTTTCAGAGAAGCATTGCAAATTGTTTGGTGCTGGTGTCAAAGACCTAATCAGTGCTCCCTAACCTGATGCCTTCCAGATGCATCATCCCAAACCAACATAACCATTGTACTTGGTGATGATCGTAGCACGGGCATCAGTTTGGAGATTTTCTTACAATCCTTTTCAGACTGGTGAGATTGAGATGCAATTCACATGGTTTGCATTTTCAGAATAGGAGGAAAATAGGCATAGAATCCATAAGGGCCATGTTACTTTCCAAAACGAAGACTTTCAAAAAGTTGAAAAAGAAAGGTACTCTATAAAATACAGTTGTAGAGGTGCTCAGAACATGTGCTCTTTTTATAAAAAAGATCTACTGTAGAATGTATATTTTCCTTTTGTTTCTGTTATTGCTGCAGCTTTCTGCTTTCCGTGTGAATATGTGATTGCCACTGTTTCCTTTGGACTTAAAAGATCACAAGAACCAACAACAGGGAGCTTTGCAAACTGCAGCAGTAGAACTGAGAAAAAGATTTACCACTTTGGTTTGCCAATTGTATATATCAGCCCTTGGTTCTCCCTGAAACAGGAAAACACAGATGAAATATAATCTAAGAGTGCAAAGTGTAAAGTCAGGAACTTGTGGACTAATAATAAGCATTTTTATTACCTCCTGGAAACCAGTGACTAAGGACTGGCTGGGCTTCCAACAGTGGCCTAGCTGTTTATATAAAAATGCCACTCAACATATAGCTATATAGGTTTTATTCCTCACCACCACCACGCACACACCAGTCTTGCATTGAGGGAACACAGGGTGATGGTAGTTGCTTAGATCAGCCTTCCCTAACCTGGTGCCTTCCAGATTTGGCTGTGTTGGGGATGATGGGAGTTGGAGTCCAGCTGGTATGACTGGCCCTAGATAAGGGAGAGGCAACATGACAGGAGGCAAGTCTCACATCAACCCTGGTCAATAGTGAAGAATGCAGAGAGTTGCAGTTCAAGAACATCTGGAGGGCTGCATTTTGTCCACAGAGTTCAGAGCAAAATTTGAAAGTGGTATTACAAAATATAGAATCATAGAGTTGAGAGGGACTCGAAGGGCCATCTTCCACCCCCGCCATACATGCAGTGGCATAGTTTGGCACGAGCGGGGTAGGGGTGGGGTGACGATGTGCAGGGGGGCAGACAAGGAGCAACGGCAGTGCCCCCAAAAAAGTGCTGCCCAGGGCGCACCCCCCTGTCCTTACGCCACTGCATATAGGAATGCACAGCTAAATTATGCATGAGAGACAGCTTTCTAATCTCTGTTTGAAGACCTACAAAGAAGGAGACTCCACTCCCTCTGAGGCCATTTATTCCACAATGGACTGCTCCTTCCACCAGGAAGTTCTTCCTAATGTTTACATGGAACTTCTTTTCTTGCAATTTGAGTGCACTGTTCATGTCAAACAAATTTGCAATAAAATTCAAGTTCTAGGGAAGTTTGTATGTTCTGTGAAGAGCTGGATGAAAAGAATATTAAAGAACATCACAATGAAAACTGATCATTTGACCAGTCAGGCTGCTTTCTAGGTGGTTGTTTCTTCACCAGCCATTGCATTTTGTGCCTTTAGAAATGTCTGTAGTACAGGTGTGCCTCAGTTAACAAAGTAGATGCGTTACTGGGCATTACTTCTTTGACAGGGAATTTGGTATCAGAGATAGAAATAAAATGGAAGGAAATGGGATAGGTTACCACAAACGGGAACAGCGGCTTGAACATGTTTCAGCAGACTTTTTATTCAGAACTAAAAATATGCACATATAAAATGAAATAACCAGGTCACTTAAGCTTTGCATGAGTAAATAAAAACACTTTGAACCTTCTAGAGACCAAGACTTCTTTCAAAATATATCCAGGGAGGATTTTTCTTTTTCTTTCACAAGTCTCCAGTTTTCTAATGATTTACATCTTGGTGGTCAGCTTTACAAATCTATCCTTTAAAAAAAAAAGTGTCAGGCACAGCTGGTGAGGCAGGCTTATCTACTTTCCCCTTTTACTCTGTTTTGCTGTGCACACATGCTCAGTAAAGGATTCTAGAGGCAGCTGCTGTTACCTTGCCTGTTGTAGGCTGAAACACATTGCTACAGTAGTATCAGCTACAGTAGAAGCCCATTCTTTCCCAGCTTGAAGTTTAGTGCAGACATGTTGTCACTGAAAGTCTGTTTCCTCAGTCTTCTTTCACCATCTTCCCATGGTTGGTGCTGCTAAAAACTTCCAGCTAGATAGAGGATAGGGAGAAAGCAGGGTGATGGGCAGGCATAAAGAAACTTTGTAAGAGAAGATTCTTTCTCAGTGGCTTTGTTAACTGAAGTATGCCTGTACTTTCTTTAATGTCCCCTATACAAAAACAACATTGCAGATAGGTAACTTTAAAATAACAGGTTAATTTTAATGAATTCTCCATTGTGCCCCAGTATGGCTCCAGCTGAGGGGTCCCCCTCAACTCTGCCACTGCTGAATGGTCATCAGAGGAAAAGGAAGCAGTAGCCCTTCTACTGTGATTAGATCCAGTGCATGATCTACTTAAATTGTAATGGGGAATCTGGTATCTGAATTGCCCCCCCCCCCATTTCTCTCCTGCTCCATTTTCTTTCATGCGATGTAGTTTAAATTGTATGCCTAAACTTCTGATCTTCATAAGGCAGTCTGGGGAGCATGTGGGATAAAAAATGCTTTAAATGAACAAGTAAACATACATGTTAGGTAGTAAGAATACATGTTTACTAGTTAGGTGGTAAGAATTTTCGCAAGCCAGCATGATGTATTGCTTTGAGCATTGGACAGGGTTGGATTCACCGCTTGGCCATGGGAACCCACTGGATGACCTCGAGTGCATTACACACTCTCGGCCCCAGAAAACTCCATGATAGGTTTGCCTTGGGGCCACCATAAGTTGAAACAACTTGAAGGCATACATCAACAACAATTTTCATACCCCATAATAATAGGTTTCCTCTGGTCGCTAACGAAAAGTTCTGATGTGGATGTGGATTTTCTTTTCTAAAATGGACAAAACCAATTATTTTACATTTTGGCAATAATATTGTCCCCGCTTCAAGAAGAAAAAACCTGGGGCAGGGATGGAGAATGTGTGGTCCTCCATATGTAGTTGGACTTCAGCTCCCACGTTCTTTATTGTAGGCTATGGCTAATGGGAATTGCAGTCCAACAATATCTGGAGAGCCACACGTCCCTTGCCCTGTCCTGGGGGTTGATTAGGAGGCTTCATTCAGAAAACCACAACAGATTCTACATTTTCTCAAACTGAAGGTTCAGCTTGACTGAATCATCCCTTGTTATTCATGAGGCTTATGTATCCTTGTCAGATAGAAAATGGAATAGAATTGATAGACCAGCATGGGGAACCTTTGGCTCTTCGCAATTGGTTTTGGTGGCTAGGGCTGCTGGGAACTACAATCTGTAGTCAGCATGGCTTGTGCTACCAGGCAGATGGGTTCTTGTATGCAGCCTGCTAGAGGCTTGGAACATGCCCATCACCTCAGGGCATATAAATGACTGGAGTGGTGAGTACACTCACTATATTTTGTTAAAACATACAAGTTTAGATAGCCATACTAAGTATAACTTAGTCATATTCAGAGTGAGCCCTTGGAAACCAACAAACATTAAGGTCTGTTTTACGTATGAATAAGTCTGGATCCAGACCATAATCCTCTCTCTTGGCTCATGCAGAGGGAAACCAACATTGCGTTTTTCCCAATTGCTTTAAAGAAATGTGCATTCTTGCAATATAGCTCTTTGGGTTTTTCCCTGTTCCACTTAATTCCAGTGTTTGGGGAGGGCCTGTTTGTAATAATTTCTTTGCACGGGAATCTTCCAATTTTTTAAAGCGGATTATGATTTGCTGTGGTAGCCCTGTTTTTGAACGGCCAAGTTTTTCCTCTTTGATTTTTTTTCAGTCTTTGAGTTATAGTGTTGTAGTGTAAAAATGCTATTTCACTGATAACACTATTAACTCAAACATTTTTTAAAGGGAGAACACTTTTTTTTCCAGATATAATTCAGAGTTAAACAGAAAGCTGCTCAAGAGTGGGAATGAAATGTTGCAATTGCTGCTACAAACTGCCAGAAAATAGTCCAGGACAACAGAGATATTAAAAAAAAAAACACCAAAAACTATAGCAACAAATACTGCAAACTCCCAGCATGTCACTTAGAGGAGCCCTTTATGTGTGTCTCTTCTCCCTCATGTTCTTCATATTAATTCTCACTTAAAAGTTTTTTTAAAAAATAATATATTTGAAGCATATCATTGAAACATTTTTAAAAGCATATAGTCTACTTGTGGCATGCCAGAAATATATGTAAACAAAATAGATTATTGCATGAATGTTCTGTTAACTGACTGGTATATCTGTCAGATTCATTGTAAAGGCAGAGGGCTCAAACCGAGTTTGAGGTATGGGAGTGGAATGAAAATACAGTGAGTTGTGACAATGTACATATGTGCTTTTATGCACCAGGCGGAAGGTCATGACGATACCCTTTGGTACCTCAGGAAATTCTGCTGGCTTTAAACAAAGCAGGAGAAGTTTGTGTAATATCTATGCAAATTGGTGTCTGGATTAGACATGGTCCTGATTTAGCCGAGGACTGCTGGCATGTTAAAGACGCATTTTCTCAGTGTGGCATCTCAGCTCATGAATGCCTTTTGGAGCTTAACCTTCAAAGTGGAGTTTTCCCTTGGCAAGAGAAATGAGATGGGAGAAGATGAATCATATCGTATTGGGCTGGACTGAGTAAAAAGGAGCTACATATATCATTATCCAGGTCTGAATATAGATGTGGGTAAAACCTGCAGTGGGTGGGGGCCCTTTCATTTCTGAAGCTTCACACAGACATTTTATGGGATTACAGCACAGTATCCTCTGGGTTTATAATGCAACTTGATTGCCACATGCCAATACACATTTTTCATCCTAATTTATTAAGATGTTTTTACCTCAGGGCAAGGTACAATAAATAAAATCCCTTTAAAACAGTGATAAAACACTTGAGACAATTTAAAACAATTCAGGAGAATTAAAGAACAAACTAAAATCTGAGAGAAGTAGGCTCAGGGAGTATTCTCTGGTACAGCTATTTATTAGCTAAGATGTAATCAGGCATAAATCATTTGCCTGCCTGCTATCATCCATCTGCAAAAAGGGCTGTGGAGTGGACTCCCAGCCCTTTAGGAATAGAAGTTTAAACATTTACTAAAGGAGGTCAGATTACCAGGTTTACCAAGTTTTGCACTACATTGTTATTGCACTATGATTTTACCTCAACCACCATAGCTGCCTTCTGTGGAATCCTGGGATTTTGAGTTTGGTGAGCACAAGAGATAGAATTCTAAAAACCCCTCCTTAAACCAGTTGGATAGGGATGGGGGCAATGAGGGCGGTTTGCCCTCAGTGGCAATGTTTTTGGGGCATCCTGGCTCCTAGCCACACCCGCTATGCCACAGCCATGCCCCCACATGCCGTGGCCACACCCCCATATGCCACGGCCATGCCCCCACGTGCCACAGATACACCCCCATGCACTAAGCCCACACCATAGCCCTGCCCCCATCCCACCCACCCGCCACACACTCCAAGCTCCGCTGCTGCCTTAAACTCCAAATCCCATGATTCCATAGGACTGAACCATGGCAGTTAGAATGGAATCATAGTCCTGTAACTGTGTAATGTGAATTGCAATGTCCATCCTGGGTGGGAAATTGTATTAGAACTAGTATTAGAATGCAATTGCTTATTCTGCTCAGGGAAGAACCACGTCAGCTGGTGATCACTGAAGCAGGTGGCTGTGCTTTTCATTGCATTGAATGGTAGGAACGTACCTGTGATTGGATTACCTGGTCAGTGCTTCCTTCCTTTCTGTGACCTACATACTTGTTTTTATTGCTTTAAATTGTTTTAATGTATTATTACTGATTTTAGTTATACACTGCCTTGAGATCTCATGATATATAAGTATTTTAACAAGTAAATAAAATAAATGTGAAGCTCTCAGTTTGAGTAAGATGAGAAACAAATGCTATACAAATAAACCATGATACTGGTTTACTCATACCCCTTTCCATTTTTCTAACCTCCCCTCCTACTTTCTATATCTTTTAAAATGTTTCTTAATGAGGCATTGAATTAGGGGAGGGCTAGCTGGATGATAACTGGGAGGGACCAAGTATACTGCATTTCAAAAAAGGATTGCTTTATTGTAGCATCATTTGGAAATTCAATACATTTTGCAAGGTTAGGAGGGAGTTTAAACCACAAACTAGTGGCAAATAAAAGTCTAGTATATGGAGATATTTAGCTAGATATTTTAATGAAAGGATAAGTAGAGCTTTCCATATGCTAACATTTAATATACATTTTTGTTGTTGCCATCAAGTCAACTTCAACATAGGGTGAGCCTATGACTGAGAGACCTCTTAAGTCAACCTGTCATCAACAGCGCTGCTCTGATCTTGCGGACCCAGGGCTGTGGCTTTCTTGATTGAGTCAGTCCACCCACCTGTAATGCAGTCTTCCTCTCTTCCTACTACCTTCTACCATACCAAGCATTATTGCCTTTTCTAGTGAGTCATATCTTTTCATGCTATGTTCAAAGTGCAACAGTTTAATCATCCTGGTTTCTAGGGAGAGTTCAGGTTTGATTTGTTCTAGGACCCATTTGTTTGTCTTTTTAGCAGTCCAGGGTAGCTGTAGAATCTTCTCCAGCAACACATTTCAAAGGAGGTGATTTTCTTCCTATCTGCTTTCTTCACTGTCTAGCTTTCACAACCATACATAGAAGTTGGAAATACAATGGCATGGACGATCCTGACTTTAGTATTCAATGATACATCTTTACACTTCAGGATCTTGTCTAGTTCCTCCATAGCTGCCCTTCCAAGCCCTAGCCTTCTGATTTCCTGACTGCAGTCTCCATTCTGATTAATGACTGAGCCAGAGTGTGGAAAATCTTAAACTACTTCAATGTTTTTCTCATCTGTTTTGAACTAATGTAAATCATCTGTGGTCATTATTTTTGTATTCTTAATGTTCACCTGCAAAGCTGCCTTTGCACTTTATTCCTTGACTTTCTTTAGGAATTGTTCCAGATCTTTGCTATTTTCTGCTAGGAGTATGGTGTCATCTGCACATCTTAAATTGTTGATCCTTCTTCCCATTTTCATGCCTTGTTCCTCTAAGTCTAATCGTGCTGTATGTATGATATGTTCAGCATACATGTTAAACAGACAGGATGATAAAATGCAGCCTTGCCTGACTCTCTTGCCAATTGGAAACCATTTTGTTTTTCCGTATTCTGTCCTGACAATAGACTCTTATCCTTGTGTAGCTATCAGAACATGGAAAGCCCAGACGCTGGCTATAAATGCTGTTGAGCATCATAGCATAATGCCCAATTTACTGCAGTTGCAATAACTACAGTTGTATAGACCTGAGAGTAAATTTCATTGGACTCAGTGACACTTATTTTTTCATTTTTTATTATTATTTTTTATTTTCCCTTTCCCCCTCCCCCCACCCAACCCTGGAATGGTATATCATAATTAATTTCTTTTTTTCCTTTATGTGGTATATCATTTTAACTCTATCATCCACATCCTTATAGCCCTCTCTCTCCTTTAAAGACTCAAATCAATTTCTCCCACTTCCTAGATCAGTTCTCTTCTCTTAGCTGACATAGATATAACCTTCTCTTCTCCAATATATAATCGATCAGCATATAGTCTGCTACATAGTATTTCCATCTATTTAAAAGTCCCACTTTTCTTCATCCTTCCACCCATAGGCAATCACTGCCTGTACCGCTATTAATAATTGTTTAATTAAATATTCCTCCTGTTTTGTACCCCCAATATCCTTAACAGTAATAATCAGCCATCTTTCTTTATTTCTTTTCAACTTTTCCCCTATAATTCTATTAATTTCCTGTTCAGTTTCTTTCAAAAATCTTTGTATTTTTTCATACTCCCAGCACATATGAATATAAGTTCCTTTAGAGCCACATCCATGCCAACATTCAGATGGCATTGTTTTATAGATATAATTGTTGTGGTGTTCTGTACCATCTTCCTATTAATTTTATCCATTGTTCTCTAACTGTATTATTTTTATTTTTAGCTATCTCTTTTAGCCATTGTTGCATTTCTTTCTTATTAATCCTAATATCCACTTCTCATATTCCTAATGGACCTTCCGTCAAGTGAAATAAATTATCTGACTCAGTGACACTTATTTCTGACAGTAGAGGTTCAAATTATAAAGTACACTGAATTTTAACAAAAGATCTTCAGACAACGAATGTTCAGCCTTTAGATTTTAAATAGAACTGCAAGCAATATTACAAAGAATTGCACCATTTGAACTGTTAAGAGTGATGGGGGAATCCCAGCGAAGAAGAGGAAAGAAGCACTCATCCTGCAGTTGATTATTCTCATAATTCTCTGATTTCTTAAATGCTAATCTTTAAGAAAAAAAGTTGGAGGCCTGCTTATCACCGCATGTCCTACCAGAGCCAGGAGGTCTGTTAATTGCACTGAACTTCTGGCTGATTATGTTATCACATATTCATGCTTTCATATTCATTGTCCCCTACAGATATGCTTGATACTCCTAGGAAACAGAATAACATACTGTCACAAGATAATTGTTTCTTCTAATGCCAACATATCGAATTATCTTTGGTGTACTTAGTGGATATTCTTCCCCGTATATTTTAGAATGGTTGAACATTAATTACATCTAGGATAAGCTCTTGACTGTATTAACGTACTTTCCATGGAGCTGTCCTTGAAGACTGTTCAGAAATCTGCTAATGAGTAGATATTAGTGCACCCTTTACACTGAATCCACATTAGCTCACATATATATCCTGCCTTTCTTTCAGACCTGAAAATCTAGCAGCTCACGAAATTACAACATGGAAAGATGAAAACAGAAAAAAAATTGAAATGTTGGAAAACCATTAAACAAGTTATGATACCAAAAAATCTCTCAAATGTTTTTAAAATTAGAAGCACATCAGTAAAAAAGGCCAGTACTTATCTGTTCAAAGTCTCTTTTCTTAATGTGCTTAAAGCTAAAGAGAGCTAGTGTGGTTTAGTGGTTTGAGTTTTGGACTAGGACTCTGGGAGACCAGGGTTCAAATCCGCACCTGGCCAAGGAAACCCACTGAGTGGCCGCCCGACCCCTCCCTAAACTGCAAACTCCAGGATTCCTTAGGATGTTGAAAACAGAATAATAGCGCTATGACAGTCCAGTGTGGAAACAGTCATAGTCTCTCAGCAACAAAGGAAGGAAATGGCAAACCTCCATTATATAAATCTTGCCAAGAAACCCTATGATAGAGTCACCATAAGCCAGACTCAATTAGTCAATCATTCAGTGGCAAACTCCCTCTGAAGAAATCTTGCCAAGAAAATTCTGTGATAGAGTTGCTTTGGAGTCACCATAAGTTGGAAACAACTGGAAGGCACACAACAACAATATACTAGACTCCTACCTCTATATTAGAATTTAATAAAGGACTGTACATACATTCCATTGATATGTGCCAATGTAGAAATCAGTGGCTATAAATGATATAGAAGGAGTATATCTCACCATAGAGAAGAAGACGCAGGAAACAGCTCAATGTGTTGTTGAGGCATTAACTGCAGTTGGACAACTTCGGATTCTTTCTTATGGTTTCTTATCTTATTCTTGAACCAAACAAGCTTTAACAATAAGAGATGCTTTCATAGAAAGAACTGTCCTTTGTATTTAAAAAAAAAAGCATAAGTGACAGTATACCCAGTTAGAACCCATCCATAGAAATATATGTCTCAAGATGCTATGAAGTGAGGCTTGTTATTAAAATGTCCAGTGCGTTTTAGACTGTTAATACTCTGAGTGATGTTTGCTGTTAAAAAGCCTGGCTGATTTTGGCCTATTAATATTTTGAGGCGTTCTTCAGGGAAATTAATGAAAACAATCTTCAGAAATTTCTTTTGCAAGATTCTCTGTTACATCTTGTTGGACAGTCTTCCAGTCACATGTTTTAATTACCAGTAAGTTGAATCAGGTATTTCTGATGCAGACTTATAAATAGAAAGCTAGTCAATAAGTTGTATCAGAGACTCTTTCAAGAAAAATTTCTGCAAACAGTTTTCTTTGACTCTCTGAAGTAGGCCTCAAAATATTAATAACAAACCAGCATTGGCCAGGCTTTCTAAAGAACAGCACAACTTCATAGCATTTGCAGATGTATCTATTCCATGCATGAGGCCCACATACATGAAGACACAAAGCTGTCTGCATAGGACAAGGAGAAATAGGCCTAAATTCAACTGCTAGTCTGAGCTAGAGTAGATTCTTTCAATCAGGGGTATTTACATAAGTGTTTACTGATTCAATTGCACACTGTCCAACTGTTCTGATTTAGCAAGGTAGCTTCCAATTAATCCTTTGTCATCCTCTTTTTAAGCTACTTTTAAAATGCTCCCGTTTCAGTCTCCTCCTTCCACTTTCCTCTTTGTCCTCAGCTTGTGTCAATTGCTGCAAACTTGTTCAAAGTGCAAAAGTAGCTTGCACTCAATTAGCAGTGGGCAGAGGAAAGGGTCAAATCCTGCCCTGCTCAGGAGGTTCTGGCAAAAGCAAGAAGCAGCAGCTTCTCCTAGTGTGCTTGATCTTCCTTATGAAAAGCTTTTGCCATCTTGATCACACTTTGATGTTACGTGGCTCTACATGTCCTCGTTTCCATCTGTGAAAAGTTGGAGAGTATGCAGTTGGGACTGTTCTGACCAGATTTAGGTCATAAACTGAACCTCACTGCAGACAAGATAGAAGTAATGTTAGTAACTGGTTCTTCTAACCAGGGATACAGTGCTCAGCCTAGGTTGCATTCCCTCTTAAAGGACGAGGTCTGCATTCTGGAGGTGTTCATAGAAGTTTTGTTAACAGAGGCTTCATGGCATGAAGTGGCCTCTAACAGTGAAGCTGGCACTCCAGCTATGACTGTGCTTCCAGGCAGGAATAGTCTATTTTTATGCTGTGGTAACTTCCAATCTAGACTAGGGCCAAGTGTGATATAATAAGCAAATTCTGAAGGCATTTTAGATATTTCTGTTACTCCCAACTAGCTCTGGGATGTTACTAACGGGCTAGCTGAAAATAACAGAACTTACCAGTCCTTAAACAACCACACGGGCTGCTGATTCTTTATTAAGCACACGGTGGGAGCTTACCTTTGAATCCTTGAACCGTTCTATTTCACTTCCAGGAGAAAATCTTTTCTTTAACTGTGGATTTACAGCATAGTGTGCTAGATTTCCAGCAATGCTATTACTGTGCATTTTTTTTACAGTGCAGTTCTCATACATGCCTACTTAGAAGTAAGTAGAGATGTGAAGCCCAGGGAAAATCCAGAAAAATTCAGGGAAAAATCTGTTTTTCCTGAAAAGCTGAATTATGGATGGATTGATTGATTAGAATGATGAACAAAATGTTTACAACAAGATACTCATATATTTACTCCACCCATGTTATTTCTAAAAGCCATACAGAGGTCAACTTTTATGTAAGATTATGTCCAGTATCTCACATCATTGCAAGTCTCGGTTTTAGTTCCCTTTTCTCAGTTCTTTTTAGAGGAGTGCTTTACGTCTGCTTGGCATTAGAGAGGACAAGAAGAAACATAACATTTTCTATTTCTGTTACTGAAGTTGATGGTTTATTCTGTTCTTACTGCTCTTTCGTTTTTATTTTGCTTGATTTTCAGAAACTGGCAAAACCAAAGATGTTCCTTCAGGTATCCTATACAGTTCAACAACCTGTGGCTCTATTTGTAAGAATATATAAAAATGACAAATATTGTAATTATTTACTGAATAAACTGTTCTTTTAATATATCAAATATAGTTTTATGCCAAAGATGTAATGTATTTTATTTTCCTGAAATAAAACAGAGACTTTCTATCTATAAAGGCTGCTAATATTGCACCATTTAAAAAACCTTGTATATTTTTTTCATAAAAAGCCTCAGGAAGAAAAAAAATGGATTTTTCCCCCCATGTCTTCAAAATTTGTTGAAATTTTACACCTCTGGAAGCCTCATCCAAATCAGTAGAGCTTGCCCACTAATTGTGGACTTGACTAGAATTGTAATCTATTTTTTGGATTGTGTTAATTAGGTTATGAATTGATGGTGGGTAAAGTCCTACCAAGGACAAAGATCACAGAATCAAGATAGTAAATGAAATAAATTATTTTTTAAAATTGATACATAGTCCCCAGTGCTGGAAAAACAGAGAATGTTATAAACTTAAACGACTACAGAAGAACATGGTGGGAATTACGAAGCCTCCCAGACATTGCTGAACTGCAACTTCCAGCATTCCTCACAATGAGCTATGCTGGCTAGGGTTGCTGGGAGCCACCATCCAACAACATCTGGATAGCTGCACAGTTCCCAACAATGAGGAACAGTGAAGAAATGAGGAAAGAATACTGTGGTAATGTGAACAAAGACATCATAATAGGCATAATAAGAAGTGACTAATCAAAGTGATGAGAATATGAATCATGCCCTGCATTGTTGCATCTTCTAACTGAAACATCCTCCAGCACATCTAGTTTAAAAACATCCAGATTTCCTAACTGTTCTAACTCGTGTATCCAAAAGCAATTCAGTTGTGTCAGTCCAAATCTATGTTTTCCTCCATCTCCAAGAATGGAGCTCGTCCAGTAGTCCTAAGAAGTGTGAGTTCTTGGAGCATACCTCCTTGGGATTTGCCACTCATTCCATTTTTGGGGGGGGGACTATTTGCAGCACTTTCTTAGATCTGCACTAGGACTTGTTCATTTTTTTTTTAACAGGGGAGATGGTTTGCTGAGGTCATCCTATGGTTTGAAAGGCAAATTTTCATCCTTTTTTTTTTTAGAATTATGGTCCTATTGTACAACAGTACCATTTCACTTGATGCACTGATGCACTTCAGCATTATATTTCTAAGAATTCTTTCATAAAGAATTCAAAGAAAGGAGACTTTTTTCTTTTAATATGTCTTGGAATTAAAAAAAAAATCGCAGGTGGGAATAAAACTGGAAAATTACTTCCAACAAGTAATTAATTAATAGTTGCAGTGTTCCCCAATGGTAAGTTATAATTGTAGTTACATTTCTCCAAACATACCTTGCCTTCCTCTTTCTCAAAAGTAACCAAAATTATTAATTTTAACATTTTTTAAAAAAAATCTGAATGCTACAGGCTGTTGCCCTGTGGTACAAAAGCAAAAGCAGAAAATGTTTAAAAGACACAGAACTGCAATATAATGTTGTATTAAGAAGGCCAGCATTATGGTGTAGTGATTTGAGCGTTGGACTAGAATTCTGGGAAATCAGGGTTTGAATCCCTGCCTGGTCATAGAAGCCTGTTGGGTGACCTCGGACAAGTCACAGTCTCTCAGCCTCAGAGGAAGGCCTGGCAAATCCCCTCTGAACAAATCTTGCAAATAAAACCCTGTGATAGTTCACCTTAAGGTCACTGTAAGTTGGAAATGACTTGAAGTCACACAACAACAGCAACAACAACAACAAATGTAGCTCTGTTATGTATGACTCAAAGCAGGCTATAGAACAATGATTGTATCAGTTATAATGTATATGAATAAAACAAGGACAAAATAGAATAAAATGCTGACATATACAAAAAAGCATTACTATACAGAAAAATCTCCAGGAGAAAAGCAACCAGTTAATTGACAAAATACAATGAAAATAATATCAATAACATTAACAGCAGTAGTGGCAACAGCCCAAATTTGATTACAAAATAGGTGGTAGGTAAAGGACAATACAAAATAAGAATGAGATGTTAGGTAATAGGCAGAAAGAATTATATAACATGAATGAGAAGTTGGCAGTAAGCAAGACACAATTTCTAGATAATCTCTCTACCATTAGATCTGCCAGCTAATTCAGAAGTCACGGGTTCCAGCGTTCTGGACTCATGTTTGAAGGCTGTGGGGAAAAACATTCAGACTTGTCTCTTTACTCTGAGCTTATTTAACTTTCCTAAGGTGGCTGTTCATCAAGAAGCTTAACTGAAGAACAATTGTCCTAACAGAAGATTGTTGAGAATCTCACAACAGAATACAAAACAACAGTGCGTGAGTCAGCATTTCAACCATGTGATGTTTCTCTTCCACCATCTAGTGAAGACATACCCCCATAACTATAAATGCAACCCCAAACTTAATTATACTGCAAAAGTAGTGAAGTTGTCCTTTGCTACAATGGAGTCCTAATATAATTTTCTTATGCCATAGTTAACTAGTGATTTGTAACCAGTTACTTTCTGGCTTTTCTCAGCTCGGATCTTTATGTTATATTTCTTGTCACATTAGTCACATAAACATGTTTGCCCCCCCCCCCCAAAAGCCAAATCTATTGTGGTTTCCCCACCTACTGTGCTGCTGACAGTGTTCTTCATAGCCTCTTATCAGTTAGGATGTTTTTCTCACTCCTCTCATTAACCCGAGGGCCAAGGTCTTACAACAGTTATCAGTTTGGCTCAGCAAAAATTACAAGCAACTTCCACAAAGCTGGACTCTTATCTATTTGAATTCAATCCAGTTGCTCTCCCATGTGCTTGAATATAGTAGTTCCTTTTCCCTAAAGCAGGCTGGGATTAACACGTGGTTGTTGCTCATTTTTATTGTCTCATTCTAGTAATTTAAGCACCTTTGTTGTATATTGTGTTATAGCTGTTTTGAGTAATCCTGAGAGTTTTAGAGCTGAAAGGTAGCACAGAAACATTTAAAATAAAAGCCCTGTTCAGATATAAGCCCTTTCCACATGGTACCTTTTCACGGAGTCCTCCAGTGGGGATCCTGGCATCGACTCTGCTGGGAGGGGAGCACAACAGGAGCACTCCTCTCTGCACTGGCTGGATCTGTCGTGAAGGAAGTGCCACGGCCATGCCTCTTCCCTCTGCAACACAGCCAGGTACATTCCCAGGCAGTGCTGGGGCAGGAAGTGCAACCATTGCTCTTCCCGGGCTTCTGCAGGACAAGTAAGTCCACAAGGGTGGTGCAATCGCGGGTCATTGATGGGGAAAACCTATCAATGATTTAATCCATGATTGCGCCTCCTGGGGACAGGAGAAAGATGGAACTGCAACAACATCATGCAGAACAGTTGTCACGATCACATCCTTCTCCCATCCCCATGGGAGGGTGGTGAGGAAAGGGCCATAGTTGCATACCCTCCCAGTCTACTGATTCGGCAGGAGCAGTTCTGATTAATCCTCTGTCACCTCACTTTTTCAGTTGCTTTTTTAAATGTCCCACTTTCTCTCTCTCCTTTCCCGCTTTGTCCTCAATTGCAAACTGAGTTCAAAATGGAAAAAAAAGTTTGCACTCAATTAACTTAATGGAGGGGAGAGCAGAAGGCCCAGTAAGCTCAGGCAAAAGCAAAGTGCTGCAGCTTCTCCTGGTTTTTGTGTTCTTCTTTAATAATCATTGCCATCTTGATGATGCTCCAAAGCTGCTTGGCTACATGCATCCTGTGAAATGTTGGTGGCTATGTATTTGTACCTTCACTAAATATGTGCAGAAGAGAATGCACTAGCCCTGCCCTCCCTGGTGCCATTCCTGCCAGCACCCTGTATGTATGGAAAACAACTCTGTGAAGAGGAAAGCCTCAGTTTAAAACTGTAGGGACATCTACCATGGATGTAGGAGGAGATTCTCTTCACAACTTTGTCCTCCGCATATGCAGGGCAATGGGAGCAGTAACAGGGAGAAAGCTAAAATTAGCTATTTAGGGTTATATATTTGAAATCCCTGTGCAGTTTAGACGTCATTCTACACAATCAAATTGCTTTAAAACAACAACTTTCTACTGAATGCACTTTATCAACAAGTGTACACAGTCTAAACCAGCAAACAGTTTTAATTCCATTACCAAGGATAACGTATTATGAACTGCCGTTGCTGGGATCTTAACAGCCTTATGGACCACTTATAGACCTCTCTATTCTACGTTGGTGTCAAGCCAAGGCAGAAAACACACTTATAATCCTAAATTCTAAAAATCTTCTTGATTTCAAAGTCTGGATTCATATCACAGGAGTCAGGAGATAGTACAATCTCTTTGGAGCCATTGTTCAGAAGCACACAGAAAGTAAGAGAACAAAGGAATGCAGAGCAAAATAATCCTGCTATAGGCAACCAACGGAAAGATTAAAATCTAGAAACTCAGCTCCCACTTTGCAATTGAAAAGATATTGTGGAAAAGGCCTTCAGTTCTGGGGGAAGCATAACTTCCACATCCTCTGAAATATGAGGTTAGTTGTGAATCACAATGATATTTGAGAAACCCATTTTTACCTTCCTCACTTTTCATTTTTAGGATTTAGGTTCCCATGTTCCTTGTAAATGAGAACTCAGAGGGGAGTCCAATTCAGATTATGCCTTCTAAGACAGACCACAGGTAACAGGGAATCTACTTTGCACCTAGCTGGAGAGTCTGGCACAGAGCTCTAAATTCAATCAGGATGTTTAAACTTGGGAGGATATAGCAATTAGCGGGTTGGATGTCAGTCTTGATTGTCTTCATACAGGCAGTTCTGAGGGAGCTGAAAGGCTGTCTTGATGTAGAACTAATATGGTTTTACCCAACCTGAAACAAAAGAGAAGCGGTTGTTAACTATCATATTTGGCACTGGCACTATCATATTTGGCACTGTGTTTGCCATATTCTTCTGCTTTAGAGGCCAGCTGAATGTGATATTTTACTTATATATTTTGCCCTAGGGATCAAATTATAATGTTGCTGTTATCTGCTGTCAAGTCACGTTCAACTTATGGTGACCCTATACATGAGTGACCATTAAGAGCCCCAGGCATCAATTGTCCTGATGAAGTCTTGCAGATTCAGGGCTGTGGTTGCTTGATGGAGAGTGCCCACATGTAATGGGGTCTTTTTGTTTTTCTACTGTCTTCCATTTTACTGAGCATTATTGTCTTTTCCAGTAAGTCATGTTATCTCATGATATGCCCAAAGTACAACAGCCTCAATTTAGGCCATTTCGGCACTAGACTGTTATAGTGCTATTATTCCACTTTCAACATCCTATGGAATCCTGGGGTTTGCAGTTCAGGTAGGGGCTGCAAGGCCCCTCCCTAAACTGCAAACCCCAGGATTCCATAGGATGTTGAAAGTGGAATAATAGCACTGTAACAGTTTAGTGCTGAAATGGCCTTAGTCATCTGGGCTTCTAGTGAGCATATAGGCTTGTTTTGTTCCAAGCCCCATTCATCACTCCATGGTATCTACAGTGGTCTCCTCCAGTACCACATTTTAAATGAGTTGTTTCTTTAACCAGGAAAATCCCACAGGAAGTACTGTTACCACCTCTCCTTTCAAACAGCAATTCTGATTCAGAGCAGAAGGAAAAGAAGTGGAGATGTTTAATAACTCTTTAAAATTAAGTGGAATATGTGAGCTAGCCCTATCATTAGGCAGAATCAGGCAGGCACCCCATGATCCAAATTGTTACTTACATGATTTGTTGTTTACTGCTGTTATTACTTTCAAAGTAGGGGAGGAGTGTTTGTGGGATGTCTTAGCAGCTGGATGCCAACTTCTCATGAGAGTGTTAGCTGTGGATTTCTGGACCGGCAGGAGGTTAAGACTAGATGGTCCTTGACATCCCTTCCAGCTCTACAATTCTGTGTGCTGAAATAATTCAGCAGCTTTTAGGTAATCTGCGCATTTGGTCTGAGTAAGGACTTTTCCACAGGTTACTGGATCCCAGCAGCATCCTGTGGGGATCCTAGTACAGCCTGTCCCAGGAAGGGAATACGACAGGAGCAGTCCCCTCCACACTGGCTTCCTGTGGGAATGGAGGAGGCACGATGGCTGTGCCTCTTTCTTCTGCAGCGCAGCTCAGCACTGTCCCAGGCTGCACTGGGCAAGAAGCATGGTCATTGAGCTTCCTGACCCTCCGCAGCTCAGTTAGTGCAGGAGGGCGGTGCAATCACCGGTCGCTGATGGGAAGAACCTGTCAATGATTTGTGGCATGATCATGACGCTTGGGGACAGGAGAGTGATGGGACATGGACAATGTCATACTGTCGTCCAACTCCTGTACTTTTTCTGTCCCTAATGCAGGACACCAGTCGCATAGGCATGGGTTGGGTGGGGGGGCGATTCACCCCAGGCAGCAATGTTTTTGGGGCGTCCCAGCCTGTAGCCACACCCCTGCACACCCTGGCCACACCCCCACATACCTTGGCCACGCCTCTCATGCCTTAGCCCCGCCCCCTCCTACCCCCCACACTTCAAGCTCCGCCACTGCGGGACACCAACATCCTGTGGAAAGGGCCTAAGTGAAGGATGACATGTACCATTCCACCTCCAGCAGCAAAATGTGTTGGACTGGCTCTAGAAATTGTATCAACGCATTCTCCAGGTCACATCAAATGTACGTTTGAAAAATGCTCCCTCCTTTATAGCCAATGCAAGGATCTGGATGGATTGAAAGATAGTGCTTTTGGTGGTTTCTTTCCTTTTCATCAAATACAAAAAAGGAGGACTCCTTAAAAGGTGTTCACTAGGCATCAGTAGCCAAACATGAAGGCATTGATTTCAACTATGTAATTTTCATATATGTCTGTAAATCAGACATTACTTTTTAGTATGCATGTTCTTTGATATTTTTTAATTTTATTTTATCTTGCACTGTATTATTATGACTGAAGTGCATTAACCACACAGGAAATGTGTTAAGGCAGCCTGTGTCTGTGTGTTTTATTGGCCATGTTCCTGAGTTGTCAGTAACATGGAAAAAATTAGATAGCAGAGCTTCTCTATCACTTCAGCTCCTGGTCGGGAAACATCTGCTGGCTACTCTGCTCTTGTGCCCTAAGAAAACAGAGGAGCAGAGTCAGAAAGAACATTAGCAAACCTAGCTGTGTGGGTTTTGAGATTGGATTGGGGGAGGGACTCTTGGAATTTTAATCCTTAAGGGATGTTTGAGCAGGATGAGGTACTGTAAAGCTCCATCATGTCCTACAAAGATTTCTGTCCTCCCCCACCTTCCATATTCCAACTTTCAACTGCAGCTCTACCCTCTCTGCAAGTCTACTGTCTCACTTGTGGAGAGCAAATGGGAACTCGCTGGTGAGCCAATAGCTGTGTTAGAAGGGGATGTCTGTCGCTGAACGCTGGGGTGTGGAGAGGTGAAGGAGGACAGGTGCCTCCCTACCACTTGTTATGGTACCTGGTCCTTCTGCAAGGTCTGTTAAGCCCATCCTAAATCCAGTCTGACAACCCTATGCTTGAGTTTATAAGTAAGTGCAATATTGGCAAGGAAATCCAACACAATCTGTTTTGACTTTAGAAGAGAAAGGTTCTTTAAAATGCAGGGAACCAGAAGAGAGAATGTTGAAAGGGAAATCCAAGAAGGTCAAATCTCTCCAGAATGCTTGTGGGTTACTTGAAATCACAATGATAAAAGCTCAGCTAGAATGTGTATTCCAGGTCAGGAAAGGAGGCAGAAGGACATCACCAGCATGGTTGACAAGTAGGGCCAACGAAGTTACTGGAGAAAAAGTCTTTCTTCAGAAAATGAACGGCTTGCTTAAATTAAACACATACTTGGACAAAAGAAATGCAAGGAGACAACAAGACATACAAAAGAGGATTTTGAGAAACATTATCACTAGAACTCCAGTTTAAAAAAAAAACATCAGAAGCAGGAAACTGGCTAGAGAGGCCGTTGGGCCCTTGGATAACAATGGAGTTAAAGGAATACTACAGAAAAGGAGATTGCAAAGAAGCTGGATTAATGCTTTGTGTTGATCTTCACAGCAGAAAATATAAAGCAGATGCTTGTGCTTGAAGTGGCAACTTTAAAAGGGGATTAGACAAGTTCATGGAGGATGCCCACTGGTAGTCATAATGACTATTACCTCTGGTATACAGATGTAGATGCCTTTCATTACCACTGCCTGTAAACATGAGTAAGAGAAATATTGTGGCTCATGTTCTACTTGCAAGTTTCTCATAGGCATCTGGCTGAATACTATGAGAAACGGATGCTGGATTAGATAGAGCTTTGGTCTAATTCAGCACTGTTCTCTTTGCCTTGAATCCTACTAATTAGTCCCATCTATGAATCAAGCACTGAATGGTGAGTAAACATGTTGTTGTTGTTGTTTTTGTTGCTGTGTGCCTTCAAGTCATTTCTGATTTACAGCGACCCTAAGGCAAACCTATCATGGGTATTTTTTTGAAAGATTTGGCCAGACAGTGTTCCTATGAGGTTGAGAGAGTGTGACTTGCCCAAGGCCACCCAGTGTGTTTCTATGACTGAGCAGGAATTTGAATCCCGGTCCTCATCCAACATTTAAACCATTACAACAAACTGGATGCCTGTAAATTGTTAGAAAGATCTGTTAATATTGCAACAAGTGTTCTCTTGTAAGGGGTATTGCCTAAGATTTGGGTTGCTACAGGATGTGTGATACGAATAGATGTCTAGTGTGAAGGAGATTTCCAGAGTGACCTAAGGACCATAGCCCATAGTAGACCCCATCTTGTGCAAGGGGTCTCAGGTTCAGTATCTCAGACTTCTGGGTTTCTGAGTTAATTCTATTTATCCAATGAAACTATTATGATCTCATGAGAGGAAATAAATATTTAAAGTGAAATGCATTTTATATTAGAATAGTTAAGCTAATATGATGAGTTCTACTATTACTACTACTTTAAACATTCTTTATGTCACATGTATTAGCATATGAGATTTATAATGAACTTGGAACCCAGCGATGCTCAATGGGATTATTTTAAGTGATTTCTGGTTTGTATCCTTAAAACCTATATATAGCATTCCCTTGTTCATGGAAGGGTTTTTTTTCCTCTTAAGTGTAATGAAAGCTATTTGGCATCTGTCCTACCAAGGAAGGCAAAGCATAAATAAGCCTCCAACAATATGTGACATAAAAGAACCTTTATATACTTTGTAGCATGAATAAGCTTATTTGTCTTAGCTTTTGTTAATTCTGAAAACGGAGACTTGAACTAGATGCCACGATTTCCTTACGTTAATAGCTTTCTTTTTTAAAAAAAATAAAGCACTGTGCAGGATATTACATACATTCAACACATCTAAGGGCCTTTTGACGCAAAAACAAAGCATTAAAATCAAAAGAGTAGAATAGGCAGTGCTCCTCTTTCTTTGACGCCCTGTCTGTACCTGAGTCTCAATGTTTCCAGACAGGATTAGGGGGTGAATAAAGACATGTCTCCTCCAGGTAAGAATTCTATCCCTCCTGAATGATATTTTCTTTCAGTCCTCAAATTTCTAGAATTGCAGAGAGTGACACACAGAAAATCATCAATAGCTATAACTCTTATACGAGTATTTTTGGTATTTGCAGTCCCTTAGTAAGTTTACCTGTCCTTATTTCTGAATACCTAAACTATATTTCTAAATGCTCAGCTGAGGTTTTATGTTCCTACAATATTATAAATTTGGCAACAGAAGGAAAAAGTAATTGGCAACGGAAAAATAACTTCTCTTCAACCTGAATCTCAAAAGAAGTTATTTTTCTGAACCAATGGAGCTAAAATTTTATTATCTGTCTTATTATCCTTTGTCCCTGGTCCCCACATGGCCAAGAAGGAGACTGGCTTCTGCCTGCATCAGTATCTCTCTAGATATTGGACATTTTACTTGGCAACAGAAGAACATCTGAGATGAACTGTAGACCTGTGACTCTAACATCATCACTTTTCTTCTCCTGAATATTTTTGTAACGTCTTTGCCTGATGAAGAAGGCAGTGAAGCATCAAAAGTTTGCATGATGTCTTTTGCACATTTTAGTTGGCTAATAAAGCGCTTTTGTGGATTTTGGATTTTGTTGTATTTTGCTGCATGTCAAAAATTACTCCTGAATATGTTTGTTGCAGTGAAGACATAGCTTCTTGGTGTCAGCTCTTTGCTCTGACCAACCATTGCACAACAGGAAACTAACTTGTTGAATAGTCTAAACACACTGGACATCTAAAAAAATAAAATAAAAAGGACATCAGCCATTTAAAACTTCAGAGGCAGGGGAGATCGATCAAAAATGCTCCTCTTTTTTTCCAGAAACATTAGATAATACACTTTTTTTAAAAAAAAGCCATGCTTTGTCAACCTGAAAGAAGCAGACTTCCCCAATGTCATGTCCCCTAGAAGTATTGGGCAACAACTCCCATCACAGCTTGTCCAATGGCAGTTGTGGTTGGGAATGATGCAAGCTTCCTTGAGGGCACAGGATTGGAGAAGACTGTTTTAGAGTTAAGTCAGGGTAGTCAGTTTCCATGGCTACTTCAAATATAAACATTGAGGCTGTTCTTCCAAAAGCCTAAATACTTTGAAAGCACCAGATCCTGTCTGATCTTAGAAGCTAAGCAGGGTCGTGCCTGGTTAGTACTTGGACAGGAGCCCACCAAAGAATCCCAGGTCCTTTAAGCTATATTTCAGAGGAAGGAACTGACAAAAATCATCTCTGAGTATGCCATGCCTACGAAAACGTACAAAATTCATGGGGTCATTGTAAGTTGAGAGGCAACTTGATGGTGCATGCATACTGTTCTTCCAGAAGAAAAATACTGTATGATGGAGCTCCTTGGAGCTCCCACAATTGCTCAGGCACCACATGGATTACTGTATCTTTCAGGGAAAAAAAATCTATTAATACCAAGAGATCCAAGGAAGTTGTAGCACATAGAAGATATTCTATGGGAAAAAATCAGTCCCTGTGCTGTGAGTTACTTAAAGCAATTTATGTTACTCATGTAAGTCCCTAGTGTCATGCAGAAATGTTGTTCAGAGCTTCCCCTCACCCTACCCTTGTAATGTGGTATCAAAGGACTGACAAACTAATTTTTTTGCAGGCTCTAAATTAAAAAAAAGAATCCATGGACCAAACCGGATGTGACCTTAGCTATTAGAATGGGATGAATGGGTATGGTTTTCTTTTCATGTGCTTTCTCTCCTTGCCAACAGTCTCCAAAGCTGCTATTTGTATTTCAAGGGTTGCTTTTGTTAAAGACAATGCGAGCTTATTAGAAATGCAAATAGCTGCTCTGGAAAGGCATTGCTTGTTGGAGACATGAGTTGGAGGAACTCTTCTTTGTTGAGGGGAAACCCATTGAGGGTTGTCTGTGGGTACAGGTGGTAGATGGAGCCAAAGCCAGTTGGACAGGGCAAAAGGCAAACATAAGTGAACTCATCCCCCTTCCATTCTACCTAATCATATCTTCCAACTGCCCAATTTAGCAGAGACAGTCCTGATTAATCTTTTGCTGCCCCACTTTTACAAGCGCTTTAAAAAGTCCCAGTTTCTTTCTCCTCCTCCCACTTTTTTCCTTTGTCCTTGCCTTACTTCATTCCTCGCAAACTGAGTTGAAAGTGCAAAAGCAATTGACACCGGTCAACAGCAGGAGGGGGAGAAAAGAGAGGAGGAGATGGAATCTTTCCTTTCCCAGCAGACTCAGCCAAAGCAAAGTGCTGCAGCTTCTCCTAGCTTGTGTGTTCTTCCTCATTAATAACTTTTGCCATCTTGACCACACCCTGATGTTGCTTGGCCACATGCATCCTGGGTTTCATCTGTGAAATGTTAGAGGGTATGACTATTGGGCTGCTCTAGAAGGAACAGATTGCTTTTGCAGAGGCCTTGAACTGATCACCGTTGAAATGAGGCAAAGGGCTACATGATAATCAAGCCAAGGGCCTTATACAACCCACTGATGACATAGCAGGTGCACTTGTAAAACTTGTCATCTTGATAGCAGGTTATGAGCTCTCATGATTGAACAACAAAGCTGCTCTCTGCATAACGTAGCATAGCAAAGCTAAGCAAGAACTTAGCCATGCCACCTATGCCACCAGATCCTCTGAAGATGCCAGCCACAGATGCAGGTGAAATGTCAGGAGAAAATACTAATAGAACACGGCCTCAAAGCCTGCAAAACCCACAACAACCTAAGCAAGAACTCTTCTCCCTGACATCTAAGGATAGTTTTGCCTTTCATCTTTTAGTATGGAGGAGACAAATATGGTGTAGTGGTTTGAATACTGGGTTAGGACTTTGGTAACCCATTGTTCAAATCATCACTCAACTATGGAAAACTACAGGGTGACCTTGGGCAAGTCACACTCTCTCAGTCTTGGAGGAAGGCGGTGGCAAACCTCCTCTGAATATATCTTGCCATATAAAACCTATAAGAGGGTTGTTGTAAGTCAGAGTCAACTTGAAGAAACATAGCAAAAATAATGACAACAATGGAGGAGATACATCAGTGGTAGAGTACAAATGCAATGGTGAAGTACAGATAGACTCAACCTTTCATTTGCTATCTGTGAGAAAGTGAGCCTGAGAGGATATGAAGTGCCTTCTAGTTTGCTATTGTATAAACAATTACTGAGTTTTAAGATAACATCTCTATCAGTCTGTTAGCTGAGAAGCCATGGTAACCTTCCAGGGAACACCAGTTTTAAGCCCACCGGGACACTGAGTCCATGCTAGCTTTGATTCCATGCTTAGGTTTTCTGTTCTTCAAGAAGACAACAGTTTTGGTTCCTCAGAGAACTACATAAACATCAACTTAATGTAACATATTAACTAGAAAGACACAAAATTAGCATGGCAGGAGAAAACCATAAAGAGGATAATCTAACAATAGACCATGAGGCAGTATTTTTTAATGTATGTTACATATTTACCAAACTTGTCTCTGATCTAAAAGACAAGGATGTTGTTTCTAGAAGATCTAGACAGTGCATCTCAAGCTATCTGATATGCGGGACCAGTAATATTTTTTCCTAATGTGCCAGAGACCAGAGCCATATTTGTGCCCATTGGATACAACTGCACAAACGCCAGAGACTGCCAGTCGATGACTTGTAGACCAACACCAGTCCATCGACCACCAAGAAATGACACGTGTGGTTCCACATTTACTAGAATTGTGAAGTGCTACCCAAAAGGGCTTTTTGACAAGATCTGAGTAATGGAGGGCTAATGGCTCCCTACTTAATACTTTGAAATAAAAATAAAGTTATACTATCCAGTATTTAAAAATGCAGCACTCCCATCACATCACCACTCCAGCACATTTTGCAAATTGCACAGAAAGTTATTGGGGGGGGCATGCAAAACATGTGGTCCTCTATCATTCTGTCAAGGCCTAGGCCATTTCCCCACTACACTGTTACAGTGCTATTATTCCACTTTCAACATCCTATGGAATCCTGGGGTTTGCAGTTTAGGGAGGGGCCTTTGACGCCCCTCCTTGAACTGCAAACCCCAGGATTCCATAGAACGTTGAAAGTGGAATGATAGCACTGCAACAGTCTAGTGCAGAAATGGCCCCAATCAGCAGAACTAATGGTGAGGCATGATGGAAGTTGTAGTCTAATGACTAGGTCATACATTCCTGGTCCTTTATATAGCAGAATGCCCTGTTCTGAGTTTGGGAAAGTTGGTGTTTTTTTTGTTTTTTTTGTTTGTTTTTTTTTGCACTACAGGTCCTAAAATGCTGGGATTCTGAGAGTTGTAGTCCAAACATGAATTTTTCCAGGTTCTGTCTATATTATCAGGCAGACCAATATACTGCAATTATCAGGCATAATTATAATATCATTAGGACCTTCTGGAGCCAGTGTCCTCTTACAATCCATTTCTTGTTGTTATATTGAACTGGACTGGAGCTTAATTCACGATCTTTACTGATGACATTGCCTAGGAAAGATATGAACTAATCTAGTGGAAAATCATTATGAGTTGCTCCAGAATAAAATTCTATTGTCTAACCTCTTAATCTTTCAGAGTGCTGTACTTTTTATCTAATTAATGACCTGTTTAAATCTACTTATTCCACAGATATTTGAAATATATGACTATAAACAGTTGGGTCATAGGCCAGCTGCAATATCAAACACTTTAATGTTTTCCCCAAAAGTGCCATGGTACATGTACATGTCCAATCTTGACAAGGAGCCCTACCTTTCATAATAGACTCTCCATATCATCATTTTGGGAAAACAGTGTTTTCTTTCCATGCTACAGGGTCCTAATGCTCAATTAGCAACTGAACCTCTGGGAGATGCTTTTCACTATGACATTTCTCATCCATTATGTCCTAGACTGTGCCTGTCATCTCTACCTTATAAAGCATAAATCAGAGCTCTACACAACTCAGGACAAAATAAAGTTGTGTTCTATGAGAGGCATAAACTAGGTAAATGAAACAAATATATATATAACTTACCTTTATTTGCATGTTTTAGTCTACGGTTTCTGGCACTCTGTATCATTTATTCTAAACGTAGTCATCATTAGGGAAGGACACCTGCTATACAGGGACTGGAAAACTTAGTTTTTTTAACAGTTCTCAGAACCCTTCAGCCAGAGGCTGAAGTGCAAAGAAACAAAACAAAACAAAAAACCCAAAAAACATCTTGGATATTGAAATCTCAGCCCTTTCCACTGGAAATGCTATTCAACAATCCCTCTGGCTCTTAAGTTTTATAAAGCTTTGGTTAGTAACAACAAAGTGACTTGTGAGACCTTAAAAATGAACACACTTGTTACAGCCTGAGTTGTCATGGAATGACCTAAAGTCCAGAGAAGCTCATGTTATTAGAATTTTATTCATTTTTAAGTTCTGAAAAACACTTTATAGTGTAAGAGGGTTACTGGTAGGTCCATGGTATAGCCACACTTGAAATGCTGCATGCAGCCACTCCATCTCAAAAAGGGCATTCCTGTGCTAGACGAAGGTGCAGCAAAAATTATCAGGGGAGTGAAGCACCTTCCATGTGAGGAATGTTTTGTTTCAGGCTTGCCTGTTTACAAAACACTTCACTCAAAGTCTGCGAGGTAAGGGGCTCTAATATCTGGTTGTCTCACTACATCAGTTGAACTATCTATCAGTCTATAAATCTATTCATCAGTTTACTTATTTAATATCCTGTTTTTCTCCCATTGGGGGCCCAAAGCTTTAATAAGGTTTAAAAAAAACAGATACAATTAAAAATCTGGCAATACAATAGTTTGAATGAAGTTAATTAAATTAATTAAAGAGTTAAATTAGCTAACATGCTAAAATACCCATAATTTACAGCAGGATACAATTATTTAAAAGATATACCAATTAAAATAAAAATACAGCAACCACCCCATTAAAAAGAAAACCCTCTTCTGCATGCCAGTTAAACCTCAAATGTGTCAGAGTTCAACTCTCTGTCCGTGCCTCTCTGCCAGCAAGGGAAGGAAGGAGATAATACTCGCCCAAGAGGAGGAGGCAGTGGGGAGTGTCCAATGCAAACAATCAAGCAGAAATGCTGAGCTGAGCCAAAGTCAAGGTCAAATCCAAAAAGTCCTAAATGCCAAAGGTCCATCCAAAAAGGGTCAAGAGAGCCAGAACATAAGGCTCATGGAAGCTTGAATAGCAATTTACTACAAGCACATAGCAAGCCACACCGACAGACCTATATAGCCAATGAAAACAGGTGTTACTCATCATTATCCTGTTTTCTCAGTCTCACCAAAACAGCCTCCCTCTGAGCTGCTTGTTTTTGTCTCCTATATAATTGGCGGCTGAGGGGCAAAGGTGGATCTAATTCCTCTAAGTCATTGCTGGTCCCCTCTCCCTCTGGCACTGGGTGCAACAACTCTGGCTCAGCTTGTCTTTCAGCTGATGGGGGTGCTGGGAAGATAGTTTGGTCTATTGCTCATCGACCTCTGAGCTGTCATCTAGTACAAAATGCCTCTTCAGATGAAAAGGTCTTTACTCACCAAAAAAGTTAACCAGAGAGCAGACCAGTCTAGCCTCCAGTGACAGGAAATTCCACAGGCCAGGATAAGCCACTGAAAAGGCCTTCTCACATCTTTACACCAGACAGGCCTGTGATAATGCCGTGAAAAAGCCCTTCCCTGAGGCTCTCAAGACTCATGCTAACTTGCATGGGGAGATACAATATAAAATATACTAGCATGGGATATATGGAAGTGGAGTAAATTTAGACCAAATCTTTGTTGCTGCTATTAATTGCCATCAGGTTGACTTTGACTTATGGCAACTCTACCAATGAGAGACCTCCAAGTCACCCTGTTATCAATAGCCCTACTCAGGTCTTCCAAACTCAGGTCATTGTGGCTTCCTTGAGCCTATTCATCTGTAATATGGTCTTCCTCTTTTCCCTCTGCCTTCTACCTTCCCAAGCATTATTGTGTTTTCTAGTGAGTCATGTCTTCTCACGATATGTCCAAAGTACAACACTCTCAGTTTAGTCATTTTGTCTTCTAAAAAGAGTTCATGCTTGATTTCCTCCAGGATCTATTTATTTATCTTTCTGGTAGTCCATGGTATACACAGAACTCTCCTCCAGCACCACATTTCCAATGAATTGATTTTCTTCCTATTAGCTTTCTTCACTGTCCAGCCTTCACAACTATACAGAGCAGTTGGAAATACAATGTCATGGACAATCTTGACAGTGATATGAAAAGATATGGCTTTATATTTGAGGATCTTGTCTAATTCCTTCATGGCAGCCTTTCCATGTCCAAGTCTTCTTCTTATTTTATCACTGCAGCGTCCATTCTAATTAATAACCGAGCAAGGTATAGAAAATCTTTAACTACTTCAGTATCCTCATCATCTGCTTTAAAGTCATATAGACAACTTTATTAATAATAAACATTTATAATAAACACCAAATCCTAAAACCTCTTAATCAGAGCTTGGAAAAAGGCTTTGGCCATTTCCGCCCTACACTGTTATAGTACTATTATTCCACTTTTAACATCCTATGGAATCCTGGGGTTTGCAATTTAGGGAGGGGTATTTAGAATTCTCAGCCAGAGAAGTCTTTGGCCTCAGTAAACTACAAACCCCAGAATTCCACAGGATGTTGAAAGTGGAATAATAGCAGTATTACAGTGTAGGGTGAAAATGGTCTTTATTAGTGTGCAATACCTAGAATCCCTCAGCCTGCATGGCCTCTGAGTGAGGGATTCTGGAAGTTTAGTTTAAAAAAGTAACATTTCCAAGCTCTACTATTAAATCACAGTTGTTGACAGCAGCCCAAGCCATAATGTAAAGAACATTGTTCCTATTCACAATGGAATATAGGGCAGAAGAGGGATTAAAAGATAGTTTCTGCTAATGTTACACTATCACTGCCTTTCCTATCTGTGTTACTGGACAATAGAATGTCATTCAGCATCCAAACACAGTGAAACATTGCTCATATATGAACCAAATTCAGAAGATGGGATGTGTAGTTATGTCTTTCAGCCCTGTATTGCGCACAAGGAAGATGTTCCTCCATGGGATGTTAACTTGCTTCAGGCAGGCCTGCTCACCCTTGGAAGCTCCGTGATTAATAGTGATGCAACAAGTGAAACACTTTCTTGGGATAGAACTGCAGCCACATGAGACAGTATCCATACTGCGCAGCTGTCTGTGAGCTGCTGTCCAAGCCACAAGAACCTGCTTCAGTGACTAATTGGCAAATCCATGTGCACCTCTCTAGCTTCCAGGATCTCCTCCATCCTAAGTTCTGTTTAATAGAGGTTTTGATATATTCGAAGAGAATAATAGAAAGGGATTGTCCCCACCCTCGTATAATCTAGCTTATAGTGGCTTTAGGGTGGACTCTAAAGGAATTTGATGGCAGTGCCCTCTTCTCTTTGCTCAGTCAGTATCAGGGTGGGCAAAATGCAGCTTGCAATGCATTTAGGATTGGTAGTATAGTACTCAGGATACACTCCAGAATGGTAAATCTCTGTGCAACTTCAGGAAACTTGGAATAATTTCTGGTTCCCAGTTATTGAACAATGATTCTCCCAACCCCATCCCCAAATTCTACCACTGAAACTTTAAATCTGTGGGCAGATTGTCTCTCTGTGTTCTTTTCCTTACCCATAAGCAGCATAATACCTGCTGCATTTTTATGCTCCAGTTTGAAGATAATTAAAGCATGAACTGCAGTGGCCAAGTCCATCAGGAAGACCTGAAGCTGGGCAACGATACTCACTGGTGGGCCAAGAGCACCTCCAAACTGGAAACTTATACTGGTCTCAGTGGCTGGTGAAAGGCCGTTCCTCCATTCCAGTTGCCACTTCTATGGTCCCTGAGGGAAAGAACAGCAGCCAGCATTTGCTAGACTTAATTCCCTTCCCCCCTCCATGCCATCCCTTTTCCTTGTGTTTTGAATCTTTTTAGACTGTAAGTATGAGGAAAGGGAACTGTCAATCAGCAATGTATAAGCCACTATGGGAGCTTTTTTTGGCTGAAAAATGGGATATAAATTCTCTAAATAAATAAATAAGCAAACAAACAAAGTTGGCCTTTCAGGGGACTAGGAGAACAGATTGTAATCTTAATCCAAGACTGGCTTTGTTGCTCGCCAACAGAATGTCTGTCTTGTCTTGACTGACACTCAGTTAATTCACCCACATCCAGTCATCCACTGAGTCTAGACTCTGTATGTCCATGGTGGTAAGACCAAACCTCCAACTTAAGCATGGAAGACAGTACTGAGTCTCATAGAACCCCCAGACCAGATAGCAGTCCCCTCCAGTTTTGGAAATGCTGAGACAAAAAGCACTAGATTCTCTGCAAAACAATACCCCAATGCCATATTGATTACACAAACCAAAAAGCTACAATGATCAATGATATTGAATACTGCTGAAAGGTCCAGCAGAACCAACAGTGATGTACTCTCCCTATCCAGTTAATGTCATAAGTTATCTACCAAGGTGACTGAGATTGTTTCTGTCCTATAGTCAGGCCTGAAACCAGACCGAAATGGATTGGTAATCATACAATAAAGCCTGCGGTTGGGCTGTCACTATTCATTCTAATACTTTACTTTAAAATGGAAAATTGGACACTGGCTAATAGCTACATCAGACCGTGGAGTCTAGTATAAGCTTCTTCAACAGAGGTCTTACAGCCACATCTTTTAGGGAAACTGGAACACAGCTCTTTCAAATAAATATTAATAGTTCCCACCACCCCCTACCTGGCCCACCCATCTCTGGCAGCACTAATCGAGATATCACATATCCAGAAAAGACACAGATTTAACAAACAAGTGGTTGGTCTCATTTCTCCAAGCAAATTGGCCACATCATCCAATTGAACAAAATAAATAGATCTATCAAAGCTGGACAGGGGCATAACTCAGTTATCTCCTCGTCCCAAAATCTACCTTTAATGTGAAGTTGAAGTTAGAATGCATCCAAACAATTTTCTGTCCAATATGTTTACAGATTTTGAGAGTTCCTCCCCAATAGAGTTCCGCCCTCAAATGTAATTTTGTTTATTTTCTTTCTTTATTAAAACATTCATATCCCACCCTATATCATGGGTCTCAGAGTAGCATACAATTTAAAATATAAAAGAATAAAAATAATTTAAACAGACTAAAAACATGCTAATTTAGCAATTTTAAAAGGCTGAAACAGCTTAAAATCAAGTAAATGTCATTTTTGAAAGATATGTTAGGGGACCATAAGCTTGAACAAAAAGCCATGTATTAACTTGGCACTGTAATGAAGCTAATGTTGGCACCAATCAGTCATCCAAGGTGAGGTCTTTCCGCAAATAGGACACTGCAGCAGAGAAGGCCCTCTCTCATTTCCTCTTCCAGTGTTTTGCTCTCACTTGTGGAAATCAAAGGAGGGCTCTTCAGCAGATCTCAGTCTCCAGGCAAGCTTGTATAGGGAAAGGCAGTCCTTCAAATATCGGAGTCCCAAGTCATTTAAGGTTTTGTATATCATCACCAGAATCTTGAATTTAGATTGGAAACAGTTGGGCTGTTAAGCTCTTCTGGCTTAGGCCTAGGCTATCTAAAATCCCATATTTCTACATATGAGCCTGCCTGTCTTACAACCTTTATGAGAAGGTCTACCCTCCACCCCTCTATTGTCCCAGGCTCCTGTGGTAAGGATATGGGCGCAAGCCTTCTTGGTGGGTGGTTTTCAGCTATGCAATTCCCTCCTGAAGGAGGTTTTGTTTGGCTTCTCTATGTTTTCTTCTTGCTGGCAGGCAAAATCCTTCTTATTTAAACAAGCCTTCATCTTCAACTGATCAGAGTAGGGGGACATATAATTAGGCATGCTGTTTGCAGCATATAATATGCTTTTCATGTAATATGCATTAATTTTTTAATTAACGTCTTAAAAGTTGTATTTTATGTTGGATTGATGAGTTAACACTTTTTAAATATTCATATTACATATTGTTTTAACTATTTTGTTTTGCTTAACTTACACTGTAAGCTGCTTTCAGTGGGATATAAGTCAAATAACTAATGAAAATAAATTGGCAGTCGCTGCAGTTCCTTTAAAACTGGTGTTGAACAGTTTCTGTATGGAACTCTGGTCAGCAATCTTGCTGCTACATTTTGCAGTAACTATAGGTTCCATGTCCTTCAAAGGCAGTCCCATGTAGAACACATTATAGCAATCTAATTGAGAAGTTGACCATGCTAGTTTAACCTCGTCCTGGAAAGGCAGTAGGTGACACACCAGTCAACGCTGTCCCCAGGCATTCCAAACCGGGGTCCACCTCAGACTCCAGTGACAGAGATGGATCTAAGAGTACTTCAAAGCTACCCACCTGCCTCTCAATTAGCCAAAACAACTGTTCCAGAAAAGATTGAGATGGTGCAATGTAGACAGCTTGAAACAACTTTTTCATTGCCCCTACCATCATGCAGTCAGTTCTGAAACTGGCCCTGATTGCCTTGGTATGCCTCAAGCATTAGCTTTTATGAGGAAATACCATCCAGCCATAAAGCCATTCTCCTGTAACTTCCCTAACAAAGGATATGACCAGGACTGCTTAGTCAGCATTCATAATATCACAATGCCAGCCAGTACTAATAAAAAAGTATTTATGCTTCTCTATGCAGTACAGTTCCAGGGTTCTAGTGCTTACTCTGAGTTTGATTTACTTTGAATGAGGTCAGTGGAGATTATTGTAGCATTCTATAATATTTCCATGTGTTTACAAATCATGCAGGCTGAGAACTAACATACCCTCTAAAATTGTCCAGAGCTCCATTAGTCATCTTGCTGTTATGTGCCTTCAAGTCATTTCTGAATTATGGCAACCCTAACTTACCATTGGGTTTTCTGAGACTGAGTGTGTGTGATATATCCAGGGTCATCCAGTGGGTTTCCATGGCTTAGTGGGGAATCGAACTTGATCTCCAGATTTGTACTCCAATGCTCAAAATACTATACCACGCTGGCTCTCCATTAGTCTACTTATGCATTTTTGTCAGTATCATCTCTGTCTCCGAAACAACAGACTTAGCTCACCCACCTTCCCCTGGTCAGGAAGAGGACAAAGGTATGAGTAATCTTTCCACCTTCCTGGTCCATTCGCAGAGCTAATAGCTGATAACCAGACAGACAACACTCAGAGGCATATCTAGACAAGACCTAGCCACGCCAGTTTTTCTGTTAAATGATTCACTTTTCTTTTACAATCTGGGTGATTGGACTACAATTCCTTACTGTTGGCCATGCTGGGTGGGGCTTATGAGAGTTGTAGGCAGAAAAAAATGTCTAGAGGATGAGAGATTTCCTCATGTAATGTGAGGGATTCTTAAGAGGTTGCTGAGACCAACAAATGTTATTTTTGCCATCAAGTTGGCTTTGACTTATGCCAGCCTATGAATAAGAAACATTCAAGAACCACCACCGTCTCTCCCACCCCCATCATCAACTGCTCTGCTCAGGTCTTGCAAAATCAAGTCTGTGGGTTCCTTGACACAACAGAACAGGTACAATATATTAATACAGAATGATAGAATGGAATGACTTAATATTGAATAATACTATAGAACAAAATATGGAACATAGAATAGAATAGATGCAGGAGACTACTTTATTAAAGTTGAAAGTTTGATGTGGAAAAGCAGACCCCCTTCCTAAAGAATGGTCAAGAAGCACTGGAAAGAAACATAGGAATGGACACTTTCTGTGCTACTGCTCATACAGAGAAAATACATAAGAGAAAAAAGAGATATGGGTTAAGCAGGTGCCTTTTTCTTACTTGAATGTGGAAATGGTTGACTGGGCCTTTTCTCTTTTGGAAGTTGGCTAAACAACTTAGATGCATTTGTAAAAGAGAAGTTGGGGTACTAGTTTGCAAAAAGATTTGGGGGGTACTATGATTTGTGTAGTGGAACCGTGATAAAATATGCTCTCAGAAAAGGAATTTCCTTCAAGGAACATCAGAGCAGAGACAGGCAAATGCCCCTGCTTTTCCCAGGACAGTCTTCCTGAACAGACAGCAAATAGATCACAGCACAAAATTTGAGGAAACATAGAACCATCCCACACACTGTGGTTAGATACTGACACACTTTTGGAAAAAATTACTTTTTGACTATAGCTCCCTGAATCGACCATGCTGCCTGTGGGATTCTGGAAGCTGTACTTTAAAAAAATAACTTTTCCCGTCTTTGGATCAGAGAAATCAAACATTTCAAGCAGTTTAGTTATTCAATGTACTGTACATATTCATGCCATTAGAGACAATACAGAAACTTTTCTTATGAAAAAAAAGGTAGAAATGGAAAGCCTACTTGGCCTAAAACAGAGGCTAAACCAGACTTGTGAGTAAGTGCCAAAAGAGAAAAGGCAAAGAACTTGAATAGAGAGAGAAGTCCTACTTGTTTGCAATATGGGATCTGACAAACAGATATTATGAATAGCTTCATGGCTGGAAAGATTTCATTCTTACTAATGACAGTTATCAACGCCAAAAGAGGACTTTTGCAGTGAACCAAACTGATAGACTCACTCACTATAATCAAAGCATCCCAACGTCATAACATCATCAAATGCTATTTTAAAGTGATACTACAAATCAGCATATTACTATAAACTAAAACTGTACATCTAAGCACACTTATTTGGTAAGTGAAAATAAGTTCCTCTGTATGCAATTAAGCATAAGATACAGCAATTCAGGCGCTTGTTGGGTTACAGAAGAATGTGGTGATAACCTGCATTTCCAGAAAGAGGAACCATTTAGAAGTCCTATCTGGCTGTTTCTGCTCCATAGAGGAAGAATATAAGCCTGCAGTCCTCACAATCCAAATCTCATCCATGTTCACATGTTTCAAAATAAATGTCATGAGGGCAGAAGCTGCTTGAAAGATATATAGTTATAACCAGTACAATTCTGTTTCATTGCAAAATCAATGCAATGTTGTAATTCATTGTGGTGAAAGAAGAACACCCTTTGTTTCAGAGAAATAAACATGCACACCATACATTCTATGATACTGTGTGTCACAGGCATCCTAGCAGTTAACAGTGCATCTCCGTTCTCTGACATGGCCTCATCCAAATCAAGGTGTATAAAACTATGGAGGGCACAATTAGATCTGATGCGCAGAGATCAGATCATATGACCAAACATCTAATTGGAAAAAAAAACACCAGCTATTGCAATGAGCTCCAGATTCTTCCATCAAGAGAGAAAGAGCAAAAACTGTGATCACTAGCAGGGACTGATTTAAAAAGCAAATAGATATTATAGCTACACAAATTCACTAATACTTTTTTTTAAAAAAAGCTGAACAAATACAAAGCATGCTTTTGTTTACACTCTACATCAGTGGCAGTTTCTCTACCAGAATAGTAGCTCTTGCTGATTAGACATTATATAGCGTATAGTATACAGCAATAATTCACTTGAATCTGCCCTAGTTGTCTCACAGGGTACTCAAATGGCTCATGCATCAATGTAAATTCCAAATCTGTGGCGCTTAAAACCCATGCAAAAACCATTCTTGCTGCCACATCAAATTTGGGCTGCCAAAGTTGGTAGCTCTTGTGTGCCTTCAAGTTGTTTCTGACTTATGGCAACCCTAAGGTGAACCTATCATGAGGTTTTCTGGGATGAGAGCATGGGAAATCAAACCATGATCATCAGGGTCATAGTCCAACACTCAAAACTTCTACAGCACACTGGAGGTTCACCTCTCCAAAAATGGGCCTTCTCCTATTTCCACCAAGATTGCATGATAAAACACTCTCGTTTACGTGCTTAATAAACACTTAGGTGCTTAATTAACACTTTCCTTCCCATATGTGTGTGATGTGGTAGCAAAAAAAAGCCAATGCAATTCTAGGTTATATCAACAGGTACATAATATCCAGATAAAGGGAAGTAGTAATGCCACTCTATTTTGCTTTGGTCAGACCTCATCTGGAATATGATGTCCTGTTCTGGGCACCACAGTTCAAGAAGTATACTGACAAGCTGGTATGTGTTCAGGGGAGGGCAACCAAGATGGTAAAGATCTGGAAGTTAAGCCTCATATGAAGAAGGGCTAAGTATGTTTAGTTTGGAGAAGAGAAGATTCAGGGATGACATCATAGCTATCTTTAAATATCTGTTGTATAGACAACGGAGCCAGCTATGCTGCTCCAGAGACTAGAACACAAACCAGTAGATTGAATTTACAAGAAAAGAGACTCCACCAAGACTTTAAGAAGAACTTCTTGATGTAAGAGCTGAGTGATGGTGGACTCTCCTTCTTTGGAGGTATTTAGACAGAAGTTGTAGCTATAGGTTAGGAGTGCTTTAATTGTGTATTATTGTAAGGCAGGGGGTTGGACTAGGTAGCCCTTGTGGTTTCTTCCTAGTCTATGATTCTATGGTTCTATTTTCCAGCTGCATATTTTGAGTTTTCAAACTACACATTTTTATTCCAACTGTATATTTTGTATTCAGCTGTACACAATCTGCTAATTAGTCTTCTAATCACTGTAAATTCATCATTTATTTAGGAACCTGATACCAATCTGTCCAAGGACTTTACCCACCAATACTTAAGAATGGAACTGGTCCTTTAATTTCCGGGCCACCGTTCCCTCAAACAGCTCAGGCAGAAATTCAAAGGTGAGCCTGTTTTTGGCACTGCTCCAAAGCCCCAACCACCTTAATCCAGTTTTGACAGTGCCGGCACTGGTGGTGGAGAATCTTTCTCCTGCACCATTTTTCCAATTAAAATAGTCTCACTAATCCTGCCAACTTGCCCTGCAGCACAAAACTGTAGTGTGGAGAAATAAATACTGGGCCTCATATTCACAGAAGTGGATTTACAATTTAAATTTTTATTCTTTACTGTATGCAAATATATGTTCAAAATCCATCCTCCTCCTTTACTTGTCAGTCACCATGTCAAAAAGAGAGGGGGGGAATATAATGATTGAAAAGAGGTTTACACCATGATAGGACCAATTTACGCAGGCTGCGTAAGTTATGTCCTGTTTGTGTACCAACAATGAAATAGGAAGGTGGGCCCTGTCAAACTCTCGACCTTCTAACTTCTAATGCTACACATGCTTATTCAGAAGCAAGACTCACTGCAGCCTTCGAGCGTTATTAGAAAAATATTACTAGCATCATCCTGCTACCAACAGTTCTTTTGGCAATGGAGGCAGAAAAAAAATAACCGGACAAGGATCTCTCCTTGGGAGCAAAGACATAGTACTGTAGCAATAAATTAAATAATAAGTTTCTGTCCTTTCGTCCTACCCCTGTCAGGCCAGGCTGGCATGACAGAACGGGCTGCCCGGCGGTTCTTCAGTCTGCTTCTGCGGTGAGGCTCCGGCACAGAGGCGGGCATCTCCGGGCGGGCACCGTGAGGCCGCCCGCTTCTCCCTGCCTAAAGAGCAGCTCTGCCTCTCCGGCCAACAGCAGGAAGGCGCGAGCCGCCTAAGCCCCGAGCAGCATCTGCCGCCACTGCAGCAACCCCTGGCAGGCCCTCCTCATGCGCCGCCGCCGCTGCCAGCCCGCTGTTTTCGCTCAGGGAGATGGCGAGGCAGCCAGCGAGCCCCCGCTCCGCTTGCCCCCGCCTGCCAGCTGGACTGGCAGAGGGGAGTGAGCGGAGGAGGGGTGGAGGCGGGGGGGCAGGGCTGCCTCCTGCAGTCCCTCTGCTGCCACACGCCACGGTCCCGGGAAGAGAAAGGCGCTGCTCCGGCGGAGGGATACAGCGCGCCATATAAAAGCCGCGCCGCGCAGCCTCACACCTACAGCATTTTTGGGCGAGGAGAGAGAGGAGCAGGAAGCGAGAGCTGCGCGCAGCGAGGGAGAGCTGTTGTGAGCAGCCGCCTGCCTTCCGCACCTTCGCCACTGCACCGACCCGGCCGCCGCCCCCGACACCGCCAGCAGCAATGGTAGGTAGCGCGGATCTACCAGGAAGAAAGCCGACGCGATCTTCCAAAAGGGTCGCTTTGGAGCTGGCCTTGCGCACACGAGCGGCTGCTTGCGCTTCTCCGTTTTTGTTTTGTTTCTTACCTTTTTCCTGTGTGTTTCGTTCTCAAACGTGGACGAGAGACGCCGTGGCGCGCTGGATGTGGGTTGCGTCTCCACGCTTGCTGTTACCTCTGCCGCTGGATCTGGCTGCTTTCGGCGGGAACCTCACCGGCGGAGCCCGCCTCCTCTTTTTGCTGCTGTTGCCGCCGCCGCCAAGCGTTGCAGACTCCGGCGGGAAGTCGCTCCGAGCCCGGCTCCTTCGGCGCTCGGGCGGCGGAGCTTGCGCGTCTCGGCTGGAGAGCTTGCGCTCGCCTCCGGGGGCCGTGTGGCGGTTGGAGCCCCGGCTCTCGTGGGCTGAGCTGGCACCGGTTGTCCTATCGCTTTGCCGCTCCTGCTGGCCGTCCCCTTTTAGCCACCCTCGGGCTGCCAGCGCTGTTGGGACAGCTGGATGGCGTTCGTGGCCCGGCGTGGGGAACCCGAGACTGGACCGGGGAGCGACTCGGCCCTAAATCTTGCTCGCCTGCCGGCCCGCCCGCGACGCGCCCGTTCCTCGGCTGCGGGGCTCCTGGCGCTGTCGTCCCCGCTGCTGCTTCCTCCGCCGCCCTGCCCCACGCGTGCTGCGGCCGGTTCTTGTGGAGAAGCCCGCGACCGTGGGCCCGGAACTGGCGCGCTTGCCGGCTCGGGGGCTCGCTCGCGTGCTTCTGGAGGCGCCGGCCTCCTCGCGGTTAGCGCCGGGGGAGACTGGGTGGGGATGCTCGAGAGCTCAGAGACCACTTGGGCGGAAGAGGAGCAGCCGCAAACTTAATCCCGGCCGGGGGTTGGGCGGTTTTTTCGCGCGGGGCGCCCCCGGCGCGGCATCCCCGGAGGTGGGAGCTCCCGCCTTTTCTGCGCTCTTTTTCCCCTCGCTGTCTTGCATGGGCTTCGAGGCGGGTGACGGAGACGGAGCGGGAGAGCGCGGGAGGCGCGCTGTCCTGCCGGCCGCGCGCTTTGTGGCTGAGGGGGGCCGTTTGGGACCGCGCCTTGCCTGCCAGCCGAAGCCCCCGCGCGGCTGTGCCTTCTTCGCGCCTCCAGACGGAGGGATGAGGCGCTCGCCTCTGCCCCCGCGCCCCGGCTTCCCCCGCCGCGGGAAGGGAGCTTTTGTGGTTTGCCTGGAGTTGGGCGCCGGCAGGGGGAAGTGGGGGCTATGGCGGAAACCGGGTAGAAGGCGCGCCCCGGGTGTCTGAGGTTATTCCTTTTGCGCTTTCATTGCCCTAGTGGAAAAATCTCAGTGAGGTGCGGGGGGGGGGACACAGATTTTGTCACATCTGACCATCTAGGGAAAACAGGACCACTTGCTCCAGCTCACCGGGTCCTTTTCATTACTCCTGCTTCTTTTAAAAAGAGTATCTATTATTCTGCATAACAGTCCTAGAGGTAAAAGGGACCTGTATGCTGATGGAGGATAGGTGGATCTTTTTCCTTGCAGAAAAATCCCCTGAAAGAAATCAGGAGGTGAAAGGGCTCTAGCTGGGGATGGTGGGTGTTTTAGTCCGACAGTTCTGGAGAATGCCACCTAGGAGAAGGGGAGTGTAGATCCTGACTGTGGTGGCATAACTGGTTGTGGATGACTATCGCTTATCCTCAAAACACCTCAAAAAAAAAAAAAAAGATTTGAATATTTTGGAAAAGGTGAGGATGATGCTGATGGCTTCAGAAATGGCAGAGAGGGAAGGAGAGTGGTGAGGAGAGCAAAAGAGCAAGACGGCTGGCTGGAAAAAGAAGGCAGCTCAGGGTTTGGAGGATGTCAAAAAGATGATGGAAACCATGCCAGTTCCTACGCCAGCTGCACTGCGCAGGGTTAGAGAGGAGGGGGGACCTCTGCGGCTGTTGCGCTGCTTCCCCTCCCCACCCCCACCTGCTTCCTCAAGCCCCTGAGACCCAGCAGTGCTCAAGAGGCAGAAAAGCCCCTCAGTGGCTGCATTACCTCATGCTTCCTCCTCCTCCTCTTCTTCCTCTTGAGCCTCCACCTTACTAGCCCCAAGAGACACTGAGGGTGGAGGGTGAAAGCCTGAATTATTTCTAATAGGAAGTGGAACTTTGTTTCCTAGAAGCCCCAGACAAGCCCTACCCTTCTTTAAAAGTCACTGCCATGCAGGATTTGAAAGAAAAGGCTAGGAGTGTATGTACTGGGGTGGGGTGGTGATGTAAGGTTTGATTGCAGGTTTGATGTGCAAAAAGTGTGGATTGCGACACTAATTTGTGGGGTACTGTGAAAAAAAATGGGCTTCTGTTAATTTCAAAAACAAGGTTATTTCTTGTGCGGGAGCCTATTATACACTTACAGGGCAGAATAGGGCTACTTTGACTTCACTTGGTTTTGTTTTTTCTTTAAGTGGAATTTAAATAACCCTTGATCACTCAGTGCCCAAAGGTGACCAGTCTCCCTCCTCTCAAGAGCATTATTAGGATTAGATATTGGTGATCGTTTCTTTTGTTCACCTTTCCCCCCACAGTGGACATCAGAGATCTGTGGTGATACTGGGAAATGCAAAAGTGTGAGGATGAGAGGGGAGGAAATCTCAGCTTCCATTTCCCATAGCTGAGAGAAGATAAAGCTCTGCTTGCAGATGGCCAAATATGATTATAGGCCATGCGGGGTGGTTCTCCGGTTTCTCCTTCATCCTGTTGGGAAAGGTGACATCATCAAGTCCAACTTCCTCCAGTCCTGCTCTTAACGACTTGCAAGGGTGGGGTAGTTGATTAACCTAGTAGACCAAGTGATGCGTTTTTGCATGCGTAGCGGAGCGTGGCAAGCCTAATGCTGTCTTAACAGTTTTCCCTAGCTTGGGGGGCTGTCCGGGTGGGTCATACCACAACTCACATCATCCCCAACCAGCATGCTTGCTGAGGATGATTGGACTTGTGTGGCCCAGCTGAAAAGTGCCATGGTAGGAAAAAGAAGGCTGCTGTGGCAGCAGCTTCCATGTGTAAAACCTGGATTCTTATCCTTCAGATCTCATGCAGAGGACTTCCTACACTGTGGTTCTGTCAATTTGCATTATTTCTTTCTGTCAAGGTGTGGTCTCTGTTTCCTGTTCTGCATTGCTCTGATATGTTATGTAAATTGCTATGTCAGCTTACCTCACTGAAGGGAAATCCAGCAGCTGGTTTCTGGAAGGACATAGGACAGGGTTTCACGAGAGGAGCCAACAACAAATTCTATGTTGTTGTTGTTTTTAATGAAAATCCTGCTTTGAGATGCCTCTAATCCACTGGCAAGGCACTGCATTGGCAAGGTGATGGTTGCCAGCAGAGATATTTCTAACTACAGCTGGGCTGTGATGCGTCTGTCAGTCTCCAAAGCTCACAGTGACTGTTCAGCTGAATGTATTCTGAAATATGTTGTGCTCATGCAGAAATCATGTTTTAAAGGGGAATTAGTAATAGGACTTGACCCTGGCTGTGTCAGCCACCTATTCTAGTGGGGGGGAAATGCTTAAAAAAATATAAGAGTGGTTCAGATATGACTTAAATGTCCCAGATTTCAGGTTCTTAAAAAGAACATTGGCTTCACTGGCAGATTTAAGTACATATGTGCATCTCTTCTACTGACATTTATGAGACTGGACACTTTTAATATTGGTTGAGTCACATGTCATTAGTAGGTCAGTGTGATGCAGAGCATAAGTACAACTGCTTTCAGTTTGTTTTGTTTCAAAAGTGGGCTTGTTGAACAAGGAGGCAACTAAACCTTGATTAAATCTAAAAAAGGCGGCCAGTGTATTGATAAGTTTTAGTGACAGCCTTTGCTACCCTGAAAATGAGGTGTGATCAGAAAGCAGAACTCAAGTTTGGGCTGAATAACTCCTACCATTGTGTGTTTGCCAGCTTGAAGTGGGAATTCATTAATAGGTTGTCATTGTTTACTGATTTACAAAGACTGCATCTTGCTAACTTATTCTTGTGCCAGTAGTTGCATAGCATTAGGACTTGCAGCCTCTTTGGGATAACGACAGAATGGTATAAAATAACTCTGAAAGGGGAGGTTCTGTTCCTTGATCATCAATTGTAGTGGGTCTTGCTTGCCTGGCAAATTAGCATTCTAGCTGGGCACTTTGTGTTCTTCACTCTGCTGTGCCATCTGAATCCTGTTTGTTTTCCCCATAGTGAATGGAACAACAGTTTATTGCCAGTTGCTTCTGGATGTGCCAGACATTTAGCATAAGACTATGTCATCTTGCCTCCAAGTTGCAATTGCATCTTGTGGTTTGACATGGCTACAGGTAAACAATGTTCTGAAATACTTTTCTATTCTTTACATAGGCCGATCAGCTGACCGAAGAACAGATTGCTGGTAAGTATCCTAATTGGAGGGAGATGGTTTCTGTTGGCCTAGCAACCCATTCTGAATACAAAAATATTGCAGAACATTCTTGGTGGCTGCCATCACTTGGCTGTTTCTCAGATCTTTGCTTTCCTATCAGAGCAGGCTGGATTTTGTTAAATGAACAGAAAAATACAATTTTAAATTACTTTCCATTTTGTAGTTCATACGTTTCCTGTAAGTGTGCATGTGTCGATAATGAGTTAACATAGGATTTGAAACATATTTACTGCTCCTAAAAACCCATGTTTGAGATCAAGAGTAATTGTGCATCAGGGTGATTGTGGAAACAGTGGAGTGAATGGATTTGTTTAGCCCCCCTCTGTGCACCTGCGAGGACACCAATCAAGATCATTCAGTGGAAGATTAAAGCTGCAGCTCAATGCCCATTTTATCTGGAAGTAAGCTTCATTAAACATGCTTCTGAATAAACATGGATAAGATTGTGTGTTTGAGAATTTTCCAAAAGGAACGACTGACACATGCTGGGCAGACCCACCATTTCTTCATGAGATGGAAAGTGTTTGTATCTTGCTTGAGCATTCCAAATGTAAAAACAAAACATTGGAGACTTTGCACAACTACAGGGCATACTACGCAAGCACAGATTTATTTAAGTTGATGAGGCTCATTCAGTGGATGACCCTGATGAAGTGCAGGAGGATGGCATGGACTTCTTAATGCAGTGCTTAGTTACTTTGTCTTACGGTGTGTAATGGCTTGTTGAACTACTGTGTAATTAAACTGCAGAAGTCATTGCTACAGTATAAAGTTAGGACTTCCCTTTAAAAGAGGATTGGATAAATTTATGATTTCTAGTTAGATGGCTGTATGACACATCTAGTTTCAGAGGGATTAGTTGCTGAAGAATGTGAGATAGAGGGTGCAGCTGTACTCATGTCCTGCTGGTGGACGTCCAGTGGGCAACTGATTGGTGGCTGTATGAGCAGAATGTAGGATTAGATAGTGCCTTGATTGGTCCCAACATGGCTTTTATGGCTTCTTCTCAGTTCTAGAGGCCTGTAATTATGTCCTTGTATGTGGGTAAGCATGCAGTTAGAAATCCAATATTTGACATTGGCTGCATGCAGATGATCCTCTCAGCCATGGGTTGGAGAATCCCAAATAAGTGCTGTGCCTGAACACTTCTACATCCATGTTTTTTAGGGCTTTGTAGAGTTTCTGCAGAATTGGGGTCTATATACTGTAAGAGAAGGCTAGCAGAGAGTATTGTAGGCTGTCAAGCAGGTTCCTTGGTTATAATAAAGGTGGCCAGAGCGGACTTATGTGATCTCTTCTTCCTTCCAGCCTGTTGACAGTTTTTATCCTGCCCATCCTCCAGGGAGTGGAGGGTTGTGTATGTGGTTCTTTTCATATCCATTTCATCCTCCCAGCAGTGCTGCAGAGCTGATGCAGTACAGTGGCTAGAAGACTGAGCTATGAATCATGAAATTCCCAGTTCAAATTTCATTTCTGCCCTGAACGCAGTAGGCGGCCCTCGATCAGCCTTCTCTGTCTCAAGATCCCAATTCCCAATACAGAGGATAACGTTACTGACTTATCATGTGGGGCTGCTGTAAGGATTGCAGCTTGATAACGTATATGAAGCATTTTCTACATATGATCGGACCATACGGAAACTAAGCAGTAATACTGTTAGGCTACACTCAAATCTCTAAGATCCCTGTGGTCTGCAGCAGCCTCCCCAACTTGGTGTCTTCCTAATGTGTCTGGCTACGACCTCCATCATCTCTAGCCAGGTGGGAGTGATAACAACTATCCCAAACATCTGGAGGACACCAGGTTGGGGAGGTCAGGTCTACTCCCTGAGTGCATATTTAGGGTATCTTAAGACAGGCGAGTTACACCTTCAGTGCTAAGAGGTAGTTCCTTACACTTGCATCTACTGGAACATAATGTAATCTGACCACCTTGCTGGATATTATGGGCAAGAATTTTTTGCAAGAATCCCAGCAGTCACCAGTAGAACATGGGAAATCTTCAGGAACAGACCAAAGACTTAACTATTCCAGCATCCTATTTCCCTCACTGGCCAAACAACTTCCTGTTGGATGTGTAAAAACAAAATAAGAGGGCTGAAGCTCTGTCTTGCTACAGTAAGTAATAGTAGATTGCTTTACAGAAGCAGCTTCTCCGAAAAGGTGCTTTTGTCTGCCCTCTGTCTCCTACCATTCAGTTACATTTTATGACTTTGGGTTTTAGTATTGTGACAGAGAAAAAGAAAAAGGTCTCCCTGTCCACTTTTTCCACATAATGCAAAATTTTGTGCACTTCCCCTCCCTTACTCCTTTTTTACCCTTAAATTGATTATCTCCAAATATTGTAGCCTTTCCTTAGAGGGGAAACTGGCAAGTGGTCCACCAGTAGACCAACCTTGTACTTGAGTATTCATGCAGAAAAAAAAACATCATTGCTGGTGTGGACTCTTTATTTCCAACTTGGAATCAGGGGTTGATAAACATTTAATTAAGAGTTCCTCTGCCTTGGTGAGATGAGCATTAAGCATTATGGATAAGAGTGAGCTGTGAATCCAGAAGTTTGCAATTCTGCTGTGAGTTCACAAGGCCGCCTTGAGCAAGCCAAAGCTGTTTCACCTTCCTCCATTTCTGGCAGTGTAAAAGGAGGGTAGTGACCTCCTTTGCAAAAATGTTTTAACTACTGACATTATGGATTAAGTACCTTGAAATAGATTGTGGCAAAGGCTGATGGGAATTGTAGTGCAACAACATGGGGAGAACTTCCACTGCTGGTTTAGATTTCTTTCATCACAGTAGTGAGGAAGATGTGGGCCTGTCTTCACAAAACAAGCAAAAACCCCTTTGTGATGTGAACTTAGCTTCATGACCACGTTGGGGGAAGAATTTGAACTTTAGACTGTAACTCATGTCCAACACCGTGTCCATGGCACATTGGTTGTCATCTTCGCAAGTAATAATGGCATCCCCATAGGACAAGTGAATTGATACTGATGAGTAAGATTAGAAACACATAGTTTTATACAGTGTACAGGTAATTAGATCTTTTATCAGGTATGCATGTCATTTGAATGTACAAACCACTAAATAGGTGGAAGATGGTCATAATTTTTTTGACTGTTGGTTTATCATTTGGACTAAATGTTTGTTGGTTATTGCTTTTATGGCAATCATTGCATAAGTCTTTTCCTTACCTGTTCTCCTTAGAATTCAAGGAAGCCTTCTCTCTATTTGACAAAGATGGTGATGGCACCATCACGACAAAAGAACTTGGAACAGTCATGAGGTCGCTGGGCCAAAACCCAACGGAAGCAGAGCTACAAGACATGATCAATGAAGTAGATGCAGATGGTAAGTCTTTGAAGAAGTTAAACACCTGCCATTCTTATTTCAACATCCTTTCTGTGAAATCAGTTTTGGTGATTGGCTCACAGAAATCCTATCAAACACTGACTGCATAGCCCAACATTCTTAATAGAAGCAGCCATTTCGCAATAGAAAGATAGAGTTACTTCTAAATAATTGTGTTGGTATACTAAATAAGAAAAGTGCATTAAGATGGATTGTATCTAGTAGGTTTTCTCTCTTTTTTTAAAGGTAGGTATTGCAGTGATATATAGCTTTGCATTGCCAAGCAGCTTTCTAACCTCTGCAGTATAACCCTCTAGACTCAGGGTTCAGAGTATATTATTGTACCTACATTACTTCTGGTCTTGAATGCAAAGCTGTCTCCCTCACTCCCACACACAGAATATCAGCATAGAATCTAAAGTCACTGTGAGCATCCTACCAGTGGGCAGAGATTGGGAAAGAAGATTCAGTCGAAAGCAATAGAGATTATCTTGATCAAGCAGGCCCTCTACTTCTCGTGAGAAGATCCAGATCAGGGACTCCATGCTAGTAGTTTATGGGAGGAAAACGTGCTTGTTTGAAGACCAGAACTACACAGCAAAAGAGTTGTGTAGTTTAGCGATGAATCTTCTTTTAAAAAGGCATGTAGGAGCAGGTGGCAGCAGCAGCAGACAAGAAAGAAATTGTTCTGCACATGCCCTTGTTGGCTACTATACAAAATCTTGGTGAAGAGGGCTCCAAATGGTAACCAAAGAGCTGTCTCTAAAGTCTTCCAAAGAACTTTGGTAGGTCTACCAGTCTCTTGTTGGAGGTACCAATCTCTGTGTTCCACTTTTTCTTTTGGTTAATAACAGGGACTTGTGGTATAATAGCCCATTAAAAGAGAACACAGCATTGTCGCACTATTATATATCTCAAGTTTGATCTGTGGCCACTGTTAGTTATCTTAGTTGCCAACACTTAATACTTAATGTATCTTATACTAGTGTGACTTTCAAAACATAATAATTCAAAAAGAGTATTTAAGTAAAGGCTGTGCTGATATCTATGCAACTAGAGGGAATAGAACTTTGAAGAATATTCTGACGATTTTGGGGCCTATTTTACCTGTTGGTATACTGACACTTAGCTGAAAGCAAATAACATGTTTGGACATGTGCTTAGCTAAATGTTCCAGTGCTGCCTCTTTTTGGTTTACTTGTCCTTAAACTTCAGCCATTTACACAGCGAGAAGTACTTACCTGTTTCTCCAAATTGGCCACAGAACATTTGCCCACAGTGTCCTGGTCTGATGCCAGGAAGAACATGGTGGGATGGCTGCTAGGTTCATGAGATATGTACACAAAGTCCTGTAATTTCCAGCTCATAGCTGAAGTGGTAAGAGGTAATAATAACCTTTATATTTTATTAGCAACCTGGTAGGGAGGGTTTTAGACAAATAGGGCTACTGAGGAGAAACTGTGCATTCAGATCCAAAACTTGTTGCGAGATAGGATGTGGAAGTGGGAAATGGTGGGAGGAGGGGGTATTATTAAGATATGCTTATTGGTGTTAAATAATAATCTCTCTGCTATGCTATTGCAGCAGTGGTTTCCTCTTTTTTTTAATTTTAAGGTATACTTGCTGATGCTTAAACATTTATTCTGTATAGTCCTCATCTTCTGGCTGTTCACATCAATACCTGACACTGTTAAAATGCAAAGCGTTCACAGTAACTCTTGAGTGAAGCCTGTGAAGAACTTGGAAGTTATTTTTTTGGACTATAGCTCCCAGAACTGCTGCAGGCTGGAGGAATACTGGGAGATGTGGTCTAGAACTAGCTATACCAAATTCTGAGCCTGTGTTTTAGAGGCTTCCAGCAATATTACTTACTATGGTGCTAGTTTTATTGTATTAGAGATTTAAAGAAGAATGCTTACATTAGCTCCAGCTTTACTTGACAGAGGAGATGGGACAGTGTAGGGTAGATGCCTGCTGAAGGGTGATTGCCTGTAAAGCATTTCACATTGTGAATGGTAAGATAGTCTCATTCCAGTATTCTGTTCAGTAAGAACAAAACCCAAGCCCCCAAAAGAAAAAAAGAATATTTCATCTAGGAATACTTAATCCAAAGATAGGGTCTGTTAACTGTGAAAGCAAGTTCTGCCAGAAAGGGAAAGTGTGTGTGAGGGAAAGATTGAGAGAGAGAGAACTGATGGAGTGTGTGTGCATGTGTTAAGAGTTCAGATATGTTATTTCTTCTTCCTTTTTCCAAAGGCAATGGCACTATTGACTTCCCAGAATTCTTGACCATGATGGCCAGAAAAATGAAAGACACAGACAGTGAGGAGGAAATTCGTGAAGCGTTCAGAGTCTTTGACAAGGTGTGGTTTCAACATATAAAGTGGGTGTTTAAACTACCAGTGTTATGGTTTATTTGGTTATAGCTACAAAAGTAGCAATAGAAAATACACCTGGTTGCTGAGAGCAAAATATACACCTGAGAAAGTTGGGGGGCGGGGTTCAAAGACTTTGAATGTTCATGGTCATAATCAAATCCCAGTTCCTGTCTTCACTTAACCAACCTGATGAGGCTGTGGAAGGCTGAAAAGGGCATGTGAATTGTAAAATGCTTTAAGTCTCCATAGATGGCAGATGAAAGCAGGTGTGATTATGAATGTATATATGTATTTGTTATGTTTATATCATGCCTTTCCTATTCCCCACTTCATCTTCACAGCAACTCTGTGATGTAAATCAGGTTAAGAGAGAGAATGACTGGCCCAAGGTCATCTAGTAACTCTCATTGCTTATCGAAGCTTAGAACCTGGATCTCTGAAGTTCCAATTCAGGGCTTTTTAACTGTAGTAGCTTCCAGTATAACAGGTATAGGTGCCTTTGGCACATATAGGATTGCCAGTTTTGTGTTTTGTTTTTTGTTTTTTTAAATATGTGCTAGCTGGCAAATTATCTGGGTTTTGTGATTGAAAAGGCTCTGACTTAGCCAGAATTCAGCTTGGACAAAATTATAGCAAAACCTTGGTGTGGTGACATTTATTCTACTGTATGTGAAATTAGATTGTGAGATGGTAACTTACCTGTGGACACTTTGTGAGGATGGTAGCTGAGTGAAGAATTTAATGCAGGTTTGTCTTCCTTTAAATCTGACCATTTTATGCAGTGTCTCTCCTAGAGCCAGTGCATTTCTATATTTAATCTGCCTCTGCCTGGGCCAGGACTTGTCCCTCCTTGTTCATTCTAGCCTGGTGAACGGTCAAAGAACTTGCAAAGCCAATTTTCATTTCCACTTTATCTAGTAAATGAATGCACAGGATTTAATCTGCAGTGGAGGGTCTAAAACGGGATTTATAATGACTATAACAGGGCTGGAGACAGTGTGGCTCTCTAGATGTTCCTCTCCTTGATCTGTATTGTACACTGTCAAGTAAGTGGCATTTCTGGACATTGGCCTGGTCAGACATTGCGATTTCAGTCAAGATAAATCATCAGATTGGATATTAGTGACGTGTTTGTGTGGTGTAGTGTTTTAAGTGTCAGATTAGGACTTGTGGAGACCATGGTTCAAAACCTCATTTGGCCATGAAAAACCACTGGGCGACCTTGGGCAAGTCCTGCTCTCTCAGCCTCAATGGCAATGGCAAACCCTCTCTGAAGAAATTTTGCCAAGAAAATCCCATGATACTTTTACCTTCGAATAGCCATAAATTGGAAGCATCTTGAAGGCACACAGGAACAAATGTCTGCATTGTTCACCACTCCCCATGCACTCTTTCCATCTCATTGGACCAGGCTTTTAAACAGATCCTGGTCAGCCATAATATCTGATTTATGATTAGCATACCAGATAACACTAGTTATATGTTAGTGACTTAAGTAAATTTGCTTGCTAGACTTACAAGGTTCCTTTGGAATGTTTTAGAAAAACATGGGAGTAATGGGAGAGGTGTTAAAATTATGCATGATATGGAGATAGTAGTTAGGGGGGAATTTTCATCCCTCTAAGAATTCTAGAGCCTTGGTCATCCACTGAAGTTGAATAGCGGGATATCCAAGATAGATGAAAGGACCTCTTTCTCCAGTACACAATTACTATGTGAAATTCATTGCTACAAAATGTAATAAAGGCTGTTGACTTGGATAGCTTTAAAACTAAAATTGAATAAATTCATGAAGCATTGGGCCATCAGTAGGCAATTACTTTGGATAGCTATATAACTCCATTATTAGGTGCTGTGGAAGATGAGATGGTTCCACTTTTCCACTCTTGCTTCTGGGATTATCATGAGCAACTGGTTGGCCATTGTGTAGACAAAATGCTGGACTAGATAGGCTTTTGGACTGACCAGTGGGGCTCTTCTTATGTTCTTAACCACATGATTAACAGCATGTGTCCCCCATCAGGGTTTCTAGAGTTTTTAAATAGCGGCTTCCCATCCTGCTTGCGAAAGCCTGTTTTGTTGCTCAGGCAAGGAGTTTCAAAAGCAGTTAGTGCTGCTATGTGGACATGGCTGATGTTCAAAGGAGGAAAAAAATCTCAGTCTCAATGGGCCTGCCAAAGCTCAGTGAACACCTAATTGAGTGCTCTCTGGATTTGTGACAGAAAGTAGGTTTACTCTTATGGGCCTGTGCTATATGTTTTTCTTTAATGGAAGAAAGATAATCTTGCCCCTTTCCTGAGGGGTTCAGTATTCTAGACACATTGGACTGATACTGGAATCCTCTCACCAGATCAAGAAGCAAAACCTTGGCCCCACCAGTTTCTGTTCTGTCCGTTTTTATTTTATTTTCTTGTTTTGTTTTATTTTGAAACTTAAGAGTATTTTATGAGTTGCCCCATATTCTTGCCACCTTAGGTCTCACTTAGAAATAAGACAGGATATAATGAATAAATGTCCAGAAAACCTGTATCACCTACTTAATGAGGTACACTTAGTTAAGTACAGTTAATTAAGTAACCTCCCCTGGCCTGACCCCACCTCAGATGTGACAGAAACACTATTTACTTTTGTTCTGATTGGCAGAGAGATAGATCTCCTTCTCCCCGTGCAGCTGATGTCTGGTAAAGAAGGTTGCAGGGAGAGGAGTTATGATCATGACACTGGTGTCACAATTGCAGCAGTTGTGAATATGAAACAGTTACCTAGATTTGCTCATCCATAACTGTTTTGTATTCATGATCACTACTTAATCACAATTTTGACACTGTTGCCACGATTCTAACTCCCCCTCCAACCTAATTTACTGGGACTTTGCTGCGTTTGGAGAACAAAGTCCATTCTGCCAGTGATCTGAGAGCAGGCGAATAACATTTCCCTCAGGGTTGGAGAGGGGCCGGATATTATTTAGTTAAGTACTCTTGAGCTGCAATCTCATGGGAGAAATTTCTAGTGAATGGAATAGAAATACTTCTGAGTAAAGTTGCATAAGATTGTGCTGATACAGAGCTACACCAAACTTTTGCCTTGTTTATTCAGTTAAATAATTTATATATAACCTTTTCCCTAAAACTGGGATTCATGATCACTTACAACATGATTGAAACAGATAAAAATAAAAATGAAACAAGTCAATATGAAGAACAACTAAAACCACAGTTAAGTTATAATATTCCAGCACAAACCAACAGTTGTATTAAAACAACTACTGAATGAAAAGCAAATCTAAAAGCATATCAGAAGAGGAGTGTTTAATAATTGTGCTCGCTGTTTAAAACCTGTTAGTCTCAGTCTTTTCCAACTTGTTGTCTTCCCAGGACGGCAATGGTTACATCAGTGCAGCAGAGCTACGTCATGTTATGACAAACTTAGGAGAAAAGCTAACAGATGAAGAAGTAGATGAAATGATCAGAGAAGCAGATATTGATGGAGATGGACAGGTCAACTATGAAGGTAAGCTATAGATTCCTGTATTCATAAACAACATTTTAAAAGGATGAAACCTAAAGTTGTGGCACTAGAAATTCTCACTGTTCTTTTATGTCTCAGAATAGTTCTCTCTAGTGGTGTCAGCCTACACTAAATTCTGTTTGTATTGCTTTCTTTCTAAGGAAGTTAAAAGTAGTGTTTTTTTCTTTCATTCTCTTTTCAGAATTCGTACAGATGATGACTGCAAAATGAAGAGACCTCCCACCTATTTTTCCTCTAGAAGAATCAAATTGAATCTTTTACTTACCTCTTGCAAAAAAAATGTTCATTTATTCATTCTGTTTCTGTATAGCAAAACTGAATGTCGAAATACCTTCTGTCCACAAACTGCATGTAATGGTTGGTGGTCCTGTTCCCAAAAGATCAAGTTAAACATCAGTTTTTTCCCAATATAAATAATTGTATTTACTACCTTTTAAAAAATAAGAAAGCACTTAGTGAACTCCTCAAAAAGTTCCATTTGCTGATGACTATTACACTGTTTGGGCTGGCCAGTTTTTCATGCATGCAGCTTGACAATTGAGCACAGTCAGACATTTGTATTAAAACAGTTTTAAAAAAAGAGAGAAAAAAAATCTTTTAAAAAAATACCCAGGCCACTCTTTTCTCTGAAAGTGGATTCTGGTTCAATTTGTAGTTACAAAATTGTCATAGCTGGGTTTACTTTCAAATTGGTCTATACCTCAGGATGGTATGCAGCAAAATATGGTTGAAGGATGCAAAATGATTGGAGAGAAAATGCCCCTAAATGTAGAGAAGGTTGTCCTGTATGTAGAAAATGTTTGTTCCAAAAAAACAAACAACCCTATGACTGAGGCTATGGGTGGCAAGTCTGTGTAACTTTGGTTTTAATATTGTCTGCGTTGCACTATTGTGAAACAGGTGTTGGGCCGTTACCCTTCACAAAACTTTTAAAAAAAGAAACCTTCGTTAAGGGGCGGGAGCACCTTTGGACATGTGCTCCCTGTCTCTCTCATTCTCTCTCTATCTCTCTTGCATTTTAAAAACTTTCTGTATGAAGACTTGGAGCTGGCGGAGTAGCCTGTGGACTTCAGCACAACTATCAACATCGCTGTTCAAAATATTACAGTTAATGTCCATTCCAAGTTGTAAATGCTAGTCTTTTTTTTCCAATAAAAGACCATTAACTTAAAGGTGTTGTTACATGCTTTGTAAAAGCTGAAAATATATAGATCTCTATAGAATTTGAGAAACTAAACCAAATGAATTAATAAATAAATAAATAGATGGCAGTAGGAAGGGTAAATGTGTTCTGTAAATGACTTGCTGCTAAATTTTAATGCACATGTATGCAATAACTTAACCCGTTTAACGTTTCTTCAAGATGGCAAGAACTGACCTCTTGTAACCCAAGACCTTTGCTATAAATAAATGAACTTGTGCTTGCCTTTCATATTTATGACAATCTTAATTCACTTGCTCACAAACTGGCGTGATTCTGACTCTTCTGTATGAGTCTGTATGAGGGAAGTGGCACCATTTCTTCTCATACAGTCTGTGTTAGCTAAAATTCTGGAAATAACATTTTATGGAAAGGAACATTTTCAACATTTTTTTTCTTTTAAAAAAACTTTTACCAACATGTTTTGTAGAGAGCCATGGAAACAAGTTACCAAGCAGCACTGAAAAGAGGGGTGGAATGTGGCACAAACAAAACAGACCTCAGAATGGGTCCTGTGACAAATGAATCCTGTAAACAGACTCACAGAATAGGGGAACCTTTTTGGGCAACCTCTTGATCAAAGGAACATGCACAGAAAGAATCTGAACTCTGGCTCTTTCCAGAATTGTACAGCAATTCTTTTATTACAAAAGTGTGTTCTCTATTTTCTGGCATTTTGGTTTATTCTAATAGATGCCGACTTGTGGATTTTGTTTCGGGTTTTTTTCTCTACAGGTTAGCATGGCTACCTTTTTTTGAGATCTCTGTGAGTTTCTGTTGATTTTGTTTATTTTTCCACTTGTCTAAATCATAATGGGAGGCACAAGTATTTTAAGTGTGGAGACATGAAATCCCGAGCCTTGTATATTGCATTGAGCCATTCTTACTTTAACCCTGTTGGGAGAGGACTGGAAACTTGTGTAGATTAATTTTCATCCTGGAAAAAGTGTCGGATAATATCAGTATTTAATATAAAATGCTGTGCTTTGTTTTTGTTTGCCCCTCCCCCCCCTTTTTTTTACAGAATATGTAGCTCACAGGTCTTGTTTCTGAGATCACAAGGGATCTGAGTTCAGAAACAATCTAAGTTATGCTTCTACAAAAGAAATTTAATAAAAATGTTGTGGATCGATGTATGGAACATTGTGGGAAATTGCCATGTAAGACTGGGAAGCTTCAACCTTTAGCTTCAGTTAATACATCTCAAATAGCCTTGAACTTTGCCATCTTAATTGCCAGATTCTTAGATAGTAACCAAACATGCATTTGGCTGTGACTTTTGCTGCTGTGTAGAATGCTATATACTTTCCTTTGCAACAACAGAGAAGACACAGGAGGGTCTAAGTTAAAGTGAGCAGCTGCTCCAAATGTTGAACTGCACCTCCAAGCAGCCTCAGCAGATTAGTTAACAATGAACTTATAGGAATTGCAACCCAACAATACCTGAAGGGCTATTTCTGGCTCAAATGAAAGGACTGAACTCTAACCTTCAGGTAGAGGTCAGCATTGAACTATGAACCTGGAGACAAAGGTTCAACTCCCGACTTGGCCATGGAAATCCATTGCGTGACCCTGGGCTCATCATACAGTCTCAGTCCCAGAAAACCCAGTGACAGGTTTGCTTTAGGGTTGCCATAAGTTGGAAATGACTTGAAAGCACACAACGAATCTTTAGAAAGCATTTGCAAAACGTTTTGGTCTTAGTTATGTTTGCTGCAATGCTTAGGTGAACCAGTACTGCTATCACCCCTCCGAAAATAGTTTACCTAGTGCCAGTTAGTGGAGTTGAACAAACACTCAGCAATAGTGTGTATATTTTATACATCTTAAACATTTCTACCTATTTTTCTAAAAAGTTCTAGGTGGCTAATTGCAACAATAGACATTAATATTTTTTTAAAAAAATCTCTATCAAATATATAAAAATCAACATTCATGAGTTTGTCTGTGTCAGGCAGGCGAAGACTTTGTATGATTGGCTGTGTCAGGTGAAAGACCTCATACAATTGGTTGGCTGTGAAGATTCTATGGAACCCTGGGATTGGCGGTCCAAGGAGGGGTCTTTAGAATTCTCATCCAGAAAGCTCTGAATAGGCTGGTTGCTATGGAGACAAGGCATAGCAGCAAGGAGATAGCCAATGTATTCCCTCAGAAACTGAACCTTTGTATGCTGACAACTCTGAATACAGATTGGATTGGGGAATATGGCGAAAAGTTACAGGTACTGGACAACGCAGTTTGGGGAATTAAGAGACAGAATCTCAAATCTGTTTCAACTGCATCTAATTCCTAAAGTAAGGTAAGGTAATTCCTAAGATATTTCTAACAAGTGTTACCTATGAGAAAATAAAATCCCAGGCAACACCAGCTAAATACATTAGTAAAATATAAAATCCAAAAGAGCAGCAGGAAAAAAAAATGCCAAAACCAAACTCCCAACACAAAGCAAAAAAGTATTTTAAAAGGTAGATACTAATAAAAGCAGTAATGTTACTCAGTGAAGGCCTTCCTAAGAAAACCAAGGTTTTCACCAACTTTCAGTTTAAATTTTATTGCTTTGTGTGAAGAAATAAAGATGTGAGGTAAGACTTCCTTTGTAAGGAATCTGCAGCCGCTATTACAGGTTAATTAAGTTACCTGGATGGTTGTAGTATGTCTTGTTGCCACATTAAAATAAATATGAACTATTAAAAAAAATTCACTTGTAGCCTCTTATACACAGGTGTTACAGGAAAAAACTGGTGTTTCTAGGCATCTTGTAGCATCTTGTCAACCTAAGTAATCAGATGCAAAATTTGCTGTACTTTAGTTTGGCTCTGCCTGGACGGACGGACGGACGGACGGACAGATAGATAGATAGATAGATATTGCTTGATTTTGTTATCTTAAAGAGATATTTCCACATTTACCTGTGATGAGGAAAGAAGTAAACTGCAGACCTCCTCCCCTCAACACAGTTGACAGTGATAGCATTCAGAACATTCCATTCCAGTAAGAATAGGAAAATAATAAGTATTAGGGATGAGAGCAACAGTCACTTCTAGTAACTTTCCTATTGGTGGCTGGCAGGCATACAACTAGCCTGGGTATGGTGTTAGGTGGAAGAACCGATGTGTCATAACAATTGGTACCACAAATGATGACTCAACTGCAGTTTTCAAGCAAATGTTACTGACACTTTGACTTAATTGCTTTTTGGTATACAGTCATTCAACCAGTTATATATACATTTTGATATTAAGGAGAATTGTGTGGGAAACCTACAAACATTAGCTCAGGTGCAAAATTAGACTAATTCAGCATTGCAATATTTATCACTCTCACTCTAAACTATTCATATATAATCATTCTAAGAGGGGCCATGGTCTCACCATCATGTGAGTTCTGTTTAACTTGAGCAGCAGGACTGCTTTTGAGGTGACCCAGTTATGCAGGAAGTTGCAACTAAATACTGCTTGTGAGTGCCACCACAGATGCTTAGTGTGTCTAATACTGATACATTCTTGGATCCAGAGAATTGTGACAGAAAGGCAAAAGTATTGATGCTGTTCCATGAGCATTTTGCACAAGTACTGGGAAAAGATCTTACAGGACAGCACAACAATGTGTGGAAAGCTGCATATCAGAAATGCCTTGAATAAGGATGGAACAGGCTGTGCCCTTCCTGTCTGGTGCTATCCAGGTGTGTTGAAATAGAACTACTCATCCCCACACAGCCATGGCGAATGGCAACCACTCTTGGAAAGTAAGAAGTTGATGTAAGCTGCTATGGCATGTAAACTGTAGTGAGCGATAGCAGTGATTCCATATCTGCAAAAATTAGGACTTAATAACTTCAGAAGAGTGATGCCAGATGAGAGTCTATCTAGTGCATCATTCTGTTCACACAGTGGCCAAACAGTTGTTTCTGAGAAGACTGTAGCCAGGATTTGACTCCAATTGCACAAGAGGTTATTCCTTTGAAACAAGTAACTTCTTTCACTCTATGCTCTTCTGCTGGGTCAGGTGAGATTTTTCTTTGTGCAAAGGAATGTGTCTAAGCTGTAATATGTGAAAAATATTCATGGGCTGAGAAGGGTTAATAACAAAAATAAGGTGTAACAAGGAATCCCTTTGATCTTCCTCAGTTTATTGCTCTTAGGACATTTTCATATATGAGGCATAAATCAGCTTTTGTGTTTCACATTCCAGGTGGTACAAATATTTAATACATTTTTATAATATATATAAGCTGTGCCAGCCTAAATGAATTAAATGCTTCTTTTTCTGCCTTCTGTCCTGTACTAAAAGTCCAATATGTACACAACTAGCTTGAAAGCTTAAACTGCTCTGTTTACATGAGCTATTTTGTTTTATTGCATTAATAAAGGTGGAGAATGTTTCCTCTCTAATGAAATATGATAGCTCTATGAGGATAGGGTTCAGTATCCTTAAAGTCAACTAAAACTCAGAACTGACCTCTGCCACAGTGACATGGGCTGAGCAGATAGGGAATAACACTCCACACAGTTCTATGTCCCTTTCCCTCTCAACATCTGTGAAATCCCAGGAGGGGCTCCTGCAGCTGCTGCTACTTACGGAGTAGAGGGGAAAGAGAGATGAGGCAATTCAGATGATGAAGAAGAAGCAACTAGTCTTCGGTTGGAGAGGGAAGAAATGAAAGCATGATCACAGATTGAGTGCACCTTCTTTTCCTTCCCATAGGAATTCAGAATAACAGTATCTTCATCTGAATTGCCTCTCCAGCCTCCCCACCGGTAACCAGCATCTGTAGTGGCCCTTCCCAGGGCTTGAGAGCTGTCAGATGGGGATATTTTGGATGGAGCACAAAAGGCTGGAGAGTATCTTCCTGTGCCCCATTCAAAAAGAGATATAACACATGCTTAGCCACAAACAGTATGCTGCCCATGGAAGTCATCAGCCAGCAGGGTTCAGACATGTCTGCTGGTCTACTGCAAATCAGAGATCTACCAGAGGATCTTGACCTGCCCTCCCTGCTACAGGCAATGATGGCTGGAATCCTGTTGAGCACTTACAAATACATAACTTACCGTTACAAATTCTTAACTGTATGCATTTGTATTCACGATCCTTACATCGCCCCTGGTTTAGGAGCAACATAGGGACTGTGAAAACCCCCCATATCCCACGTCCTATAAGCAGCTGCTGGGATTGACAGGGGTCCATTCTCCTATCAATCAAGAAGTGGCTACCTGAAGTTTCCCACACTCCTCTGCACACGGAGGGGCATCTAGGGTGGGGCAAGTAGGACACGTGCCCTGGGTCCCAATTCAAGGGGTGTGTGTGCAAAAAATCCATGCATGTAGGGATGGGGTAGAGGTAGGGGTAAGAAAGTAGAGGCACAACATCCATGCTCTGTTTCCACTAGATACGCCACTGCCTGCATGAGCGATCCTCCAGTACGAGGGGGATTTGCAATAGGGCTCTCTTTTTTGCCTGTCATGACAGAGATTGCTCAGTCACTTCTCAATTGACAGGGGAATGGACCCCTGTTGATCCCAATAGCTGCTTACTGGTAAGTGGGGTTTGGACAGGTCTGGCTGGAATCCACTACACAGCACATTAAGGACAATTCATTTACTGATTTAGAGTGGTTAGTTCTTCATTTTATACCAGAACAGCAGGGGAGTAACTGCAGGACCAGTTCTTTTCCTGCATGACCAAACAACTCTTCCATGCCTATGGAAACATGAAAAAAAATGCTCTTGAGACTGACTAAAACCAATCAGAAGTTCAAATCAGGCTGTGTGTTAGCTAAATACTGCCACCCATAGCTAGGCAACAACATGAAGAAGTGCAACAAGGTATTTGCATAGCCACATACTGATAAGAATGGGGAGAACAGTTTTCACTAGGCAAACAACTTCTTGCCTGCCACACCCCAGTGCACAAAACAAGCAAACAACATGCAGCCTGTAATGACACTGATAAGACATCTGAATGGTCAGATCTCCAGTGTGTTGGGATACCTATCTCTGTCTCAAAGCATCACTTGGATATATGTTTGCAAAGAGCTCTCACCGCAGAAGACTAAATCATGCTGGATGAAAATCGTGTTTGGTAAGCCAGATGGGAATTTTGCAGCATCAGCTTCTCTCTAGAGGTTTAGAACATCACACGCTCTGCTAGTTCTTTACCTCAATAAATTACATGAGCTTAGAGCTCCTGTGATACAGCTATTCCAACTTGATTAACATTAACTGGCAGTGCATTTGTTTTGGGAGTTATTTATATATATAGGACAAATGCTCCCCTTCCAGTTTTATTACAGCTTTATGTACTTGGCCAAAATATGACAAAACACAACTCCCCCATCCACATTTGAAGAAGATGATCTATTAAATACTTTTAAAGGAGAATAAGATAAAACAGAGTAATTGTCTGATAATTAACAGATTATCAGATAATCAGATAACAGATAATTGTCTGTCACGAAAAAAACTGAGATGTTAAGTCTAGTTTGGATTTTATACATCATACACAGTGCTCAGACTGCTGTTTTTCTGTGCTACCCTCAGATGCTCTCTGAGTCCCTTTGCTGTGACCTTCCTCTTCAGGACTGGTAACGACCACCCTCTCCACTCTTAATCTCTCTCTATCCAACCTTTCACACCTTGTTTTCCGATAGCCTTGTGTTACTGCCCTGGCTAGCCCGAGCTTTGGGGGATATAAAAAGATATCTATTGATATCAATAATTCGGCTTCACATACCCATTCCCCTCCATGTGCTTGCGAGGCCCCCGGACAAGCACGCATACAGGCTCGGCCGATAATCGCTGTAATATTCTGAAATAATACAGGCAGGCCAGAACTAGCCGACTCGCCACTTTAGGAGACCTCAAGGCAAGTACCTCCATTAGGTATGCACGCAGCTTTTAAAAGATCCTCTGCCCTGCGCTGGCAGCTTGATGATCTGACTATCCAACGCTCAAGTACTCTGCGTTTGCATACCAGCTATCCTACTGACAATTTGGCTCTAACTCAATCATTCAAATTCTGACCTTTCAGAGGCTTTGTCTCCAGCCCCAAATCTATTGTTTTCCCAAAGTCCGACCTAGCCTGCGGTCACAATTCTCCTTATAAAAACCCTTGATTCCGAGACCTTCCTCGGATCGCTCCTGGGATTGCTCTTGGATCGCTCTTGGCTTCCATCCCACCTTGCTGTCGCTTTGTCCAGCAAGCCTTCCCCTCAGCTCCACATGCTGAGATCCACGCTCTCCATCTTCTCCGCTTCCAACCGGGCTTCAGGACAGGTGAAGTATTACCCAAACCAACAATTCCTCTAAAAACCCCTCTATCCCACTCCAAACTTTATTTCTTTAGTTATCTTGTGTGAGTGTGCCGCATACACTGTTTTGATTGTGTTTTAATAAAACATCATTTATTAGTTCAACTTCTGTGTGCTCCTTGACTCAGCCTGACCCCATAGACATAGGGCTCAAGATCCTGCTAAGTTACCCTGCCTCTCGTATCGCTAAAGCAGTGCTCAGAGCTAATGTTCCCCACCTATTGTTGAGCACATTTTGGTGTCCCTCACGGGACCCCCAGTAAACAGGGTAACACTTGTATGGTTCTGGAGAGTGTCTGCTCTCTCTTGTGTTTGTTAAGTCCAAATAAAATACTTTGTTTAACTTCAAACTGGAGTGCTATCTACAGTTAATACTGGTATACACAGGTGAAAAGACCCTGCTGTTACCTTTCTTTTGCAGGCCTCCTTTGAGCTATATTTTCCCCAAATTCTAAGGAGATGCTGGCATTGCAGGTGGACCTCAATGTCCCCCACCTCTTAGGGTTACAGTTTGTGTGCGTTTCTGTACATCCTTTTTTCTGTTGTCATATTTTAGAATTCAGCACAATGAGCAAAAGGAAGTCTTTTCTTACAATAATTATGGCTACTTATTGAGTTGCCTTTTTATGCAAGTAATCAAGATTCTGGGCTTCTCCTCCCATGGTCAGGGCAACATGGATACAGAGGCATGGTGAGAGTCATCAGATCTTTTTGCATGGCATGTCAGGTTTAATTTATCATGCTTAATTTAATTTATCATGTACCTTCAGGGTACAACCATGTGCTTGATTTCTGGCTACTACCAAAAGCTTGTGCCAAATGGTTCTGTATTTCACTTAAAGTTTTAAGTATGACAACTGTGCCTTATCCCACTACATATAACCCATCTTCCAGATACTTCTACTTTCTCTTCACTTGTACAAAAAGAAGCTGTGATGCCGACCAGTACTAAACTCTCTGTCAGAACACTGCGTGGAACTTTATTGCAAACGTGTATGGAACCTTGAAAACAGTAATCAAGCTTCAACAGGCAAAATATGAAGGACTTTTATTTCAGCCACATTTCTCCACTCTTACAGTGTTTTCTTTTGGTTAGTTCATAGAACTGTAGGGTTGGAAGGGGCCTCATGGGCCATTGTGTCCAATGAAGAATCTCCAGCTGAAGCATCCTCCTACAGGTTGCTGTCCAGCCTTTTTTTGAAGACATCCAAAGAAGGAGGCCCCACCATCTCTCTGGGTGATTGGTTCCATTGCTGAACTGCTCTTACTGTCAAGGAGGTCCTTCTAATTGTTACCCTGTGTACTGGGGGTCCCGGGAGGGACACCAAAATGTGCTCAACTAAAGGTGGGGAAAATTAGCTCAGAGCACTGCTTAGCGTTACGAGAGGCAGGGTAATGTAGCGAGATCTTGAACCCTATGTCTACGGGGTCGGGTCGAGTCAAGGAGCACACAAGAGTTGAAATAATAAATGATGTTTATTAAATACAAGCAAAACAGTGTATGCGACACACTCATGCAAGATAACTAAAGAAGATAAAGGTTGGAGTGGTATAGAGGGATTTTTAGAGGGATTGCTGGTTTGGGTGATACTTCACCTGTCCTGAAGCCCAGAAAAATAGAGAGTGAGGCTGGGGTGCAATGTAGCTCAGCACGTGGAGCTGAGGGGAGGCTCGCCAAGCAAAGTGGCAGCAAGGCGGGATGAAACTCTGGAGCGTTCTGAGGAAGGTCTCGGAATCAAGGGTTTTTATAAGAAGAATTGTGACTGCAGGCTATGCCGTGCTTGGAGGAAAACAATAGATTTGGAGTTGGAGACAAAGCCTCCGAAAGGTCAGAATCTGAATGATTGAGTTATCGTAGCGGTTCTCAATAGATTAGCCAGTATGCAAACGCAGAGTACTTGGGTATTGTGTAGTTCACCCATCAAGCTGCCCGCGCGGGGCAGAGACTCTTTTGTAAGTTGCGTGCATACCTAATTAGAGTATTTGCCTGGAGGTCTCCTAAAGCAGTGAGTCAGCTATTTTCTGGCCTGCCTGTATTGTTGCTTGAATATTACAGCAATTAACGGCCGAACTTGTTTACGTGCTCCGGTGGCCTCGCAAGCATGTGGAGAGGAATAAAGAAGTGAAGCAGAATTATGATATCAAGAGGATATCTTTAATATCCCCAAAGCTCGGACTAGCCAGGACAGTAACATAATGTTCAGTTGAAATCTACTTTCTTGTAAAGTAGACCATTAGACCTGATCCTGCCTTGTGGGCCAGCAGAAAACATGCTTGCCCCTCCTTTATGTGACAGCCCTCCTTTTCAAAACCATCTCCAGTAGAGTTACATGGTGTTCATAAGGAGAGAGGCCTAACATACACCTGCTACCACACGCATTATTTGTTTGTCTTTGAAATTTATTTCTTACCATATGGCTCCATCAGAGCCCTTAGCCCTTAGGGTGACTAACAACTTGGAATAAATCAACACGTGATTGTATTATAGACCATTATCATCATTCATCATTGTTCCTCACAATGAAAGTGGTACTTGAGAACCATCAGTCTAGCAATGGAAACAAATGCATGCAGCGAGAGAGTTGCATGCCCCCAGGACATCTGACAAATATCCCTTGCCTCACTGGCATCATGCTACAGATAGGCACTTTCAGGGTAAAGGAAAACACCCCGTCTACTCTATTATTCTCTCCTGTTGAAGGGATGTGCTTTCCTTTGTCTGATCTGTACCTGATAAATGTACACCCTGTTGTAAAAATAGGATATATATCACTTTTTTCTTTGGCTATGCCTTGATTTTAAAATATTTTATCAGGTATTCAGTGCCTACTTGTTTCTTTGCCCTTCTGTTCTGCTCATCCTGCTCTTGATTCTTGGTCCGCTGAAGACTGCTGAAATCACTGGTTTTGCTGTTACTGAGACAAAAACAGCTGGACTCACATGCTTTGCTGAAATCATGTTAATTCACGATGCAGGAATTTGAGAAAGACCCTTTCAAGCTCACTCTTTCCAAAGAACCCAGTCCTAGTCTGCAAAGATCTGCTTACTGAAGAGAACTTCCTGAACCTTGCTTTCTCTAAGAATCATGACACTGGTTGTCAGGGTCATTTCCTTTGCCGTGGCAAGGACATGCATATAACCTTTCTCCAACGGTTCTTTCTCCACTGAAGCTGCAAAGAGTTTTCCCACATTCTCTTCTGGATAAAATCAGATCCCAGGAAAGCTGTCTTTCAGAACTCTTTTCTGTCTTCTGGAGATACTTTCTCTACTAACTGTAGCATCCATTTCTTCACCTCTTTTTTTCTGTTTGAATGTCTGTGTGTGGTTAGGCAGATTTTTAAAAGTTCTATCTGTAAATAATTCTGTTGGAAGCCTTTCCCTGGTTAGCCAATGGAAAGCCAAGCATCCTTTAATTTTGTGCAGTCCCTCTGGTTCTCTGTTCCAGCCACGTCTGCCATTCTGGCACGCCAGGCTTTTCTAGGAGTGGTTGTAGAGAAATACTGAGCAACACTTCCTACAATATCTGATGTGCAGGCCAGCATATTTTTTTTATGTGCCAAAGACTAATTATTTCTGTCCATTGGGCGCAACTGCTTTTTTTTCCTTTCCTGTTAACTTCTCATGGGCTGCAGCTGAGGGGCACCAGTCCACAAACCAGTGCTTTGCGTAGCACTATTCTAGAGTCATAGGGGCTCCAGCGGGAGGGAAGGAAGGAGGAAAGTAAGTAAGCACACAAGGTACTGGAAATGGTGTATATGTTTAGTTCAGCTGTTCCTCTTCCTCCAGCCACCCCTTTCTGATATGGTGACCAAGTGCATGAGGTACCTGCTGTGCTCCGTTAAGAGTTCAAACTATTGCAAACTGCTATCATTTTCCTACTCCTTCCTCTTTCTCTCCGCCTAGGCTTGGAAGCTCCAGAGAATCCTACTGTTTGAATTTGATTAGTCCCAACCTTTGCAAATGCCAGACAGCAAGATCTGGTCAGATCACACCACTCAGTTTCAACCACAAAGCCTAATTTTTCAGGCCTCACAGCCTTTGTCTTAAAACTGTGACTCAGCCTCTCAGTTAATTTCCCCACACTGACAACTGGCTCATTTGTTTGTTTTTAATTGTGTCTGTTTAATTCTCTGCTTTATATGCCTGAGATCCATAAGATTGCTTGTTGTCTATGAATGTTGCCCATTCAATTCCCATTAAAGTTCCTATAGGTATAATGCAAATTCCTAAAAAAGTTACTACTGTGTATATTTATAATTTCTGTGGTAGTTGTACACCTTCAAATCCTTCCCGACTTATGGTAATCGTAAAATGAACCTGTCCTGGTGTTTCCTTGGCAAGATTTGTTCAGGGAGGGTTTGACTTTGCCTTCCTCTAATCTGAGAGAATGTGATGTGCCCAAAATCATCCAGCAGGTTTCTATGCTGAGTGAGGATTTGAACCCTGGTCTCCAGCCATAAGCCAAAGCTCAAACCACTACACCACATGTTAAATAACATTCCTTTGAGAAGCAATCCTGTGTGAATGTTATTGCTCTGACACACTACCGTCATGGTCTAATGCTCACTTATAGGTGTATACCTCAGAATGAGCTCAGTTTTGTCTGTGTATCTTTAGAATATACTTGTTAACTATAGCCTGGGTAAACCCACGCAAAATCCTTTTTCAACAGGCAGTTTTGAACGTAGGATTTGGCCCTACTTAAAAGTTCTGTTCTCCTCTAAGCTCTGCATTGATGTGGTAATATCAGATTGTGTGGATGGTGGGCTGGGGTTGTTGCATTTTGTTGTTGAGGGTCTAAAAAAGAAAGAAAAGGAATGGGGGCAATCCTTACAACAGCACAGAAAACCAACCACAAAGCTTGGAAGCAGGATATCGAGTTACAAGCATTACATCTTTAGAACAAACTGTCACTGACTGATTAGTGATCCTGATGGCAAGACAGCGTTGCCTAGCAATGACTGAGTGCCGATTAACCTTTTGTGAGTACCATCCATGCACTTGACTTCACTGACTTTGGGAAATGCTGAATTTGTTGTAACCATGTGGCCAGTGTGTAGAGAAAACCCCTTCAACTTTGTTTTTCACATTGGACCAGCGATACGATGCTCATTTGCTCTGAGATCTCTTGTGTCTTTCCAGCTCAGTAGCGTGTAGGGGGATATGTAGTAAACTTACTGTTGTTTCTCTTTTCTTGGCAAGTAGTACTGTTGCCCAATTTTAAAAGCTTTATAGCACAAACCTCTACATCTTTACACAGATGTAAGAACTTGTGTAGGTAGGGCATACTCTACTTACTCAATCAATATCCCAGGATTATGCCCTGTACTGCCGAGGTGGGCAAAATGTACCCCAAGGCTATTTCTGCAGTCCCAGCTGGACCCCGCCATTTCCGTTGTGCCTTCCTTAAAGAGGTTTTCCATTCCTGGAAGTCTCCAGGGTAGCACGATTTGTAAGGAGAGGGAACAGATGCTCCCTGCTCAAAAACTCCTTGAAATCTTCAAAATCAAAACCAGAGCTGGATATTTGACCCCTAACAGGTTTAGACTATTTGTCTATTAATTGCATGAGCATAAATTGATTAATTTATAGTTTAAATTTGCATATGAGTACAATCCTTCAGCCAGCATGGCTTACAAGTTTGAATGTTGGACTAGGACTCTGGGAGACCAGGGTTCGAATTCCTGCTCAGCTATGCAGACCTACTGGGTGACCTTAGACAACTCACATTCTGTCAGTCTGAAAAGAAGGCCATGGCAACCCCCCTCTGAAAAATAAATCTTGCAGGAAAAAAAACCCAAAATTGTGATAGGCTCACCTTAGGGTCGCCATAAGTTGAAAATGACTTGAAGGCACACAATAACAAATCATTCCAAAGTAAGAAATATATTTTTAATTGAGTTAAACTGTGTTCCAATCAACTGGACACAACAGGGTGTATATGAATGTCTTTGTATGTATGTAAGTATCGATACTTATGTCTATATTGATATCAATGTCAATACAATTTTAAACATAAGGGGCAATATCTTATTGTAGCAGTATGCTAGCCTTACATAAGTGCTGGTACTTTTTTGTGCTCATGCAGGTCAGGAGTCAGCAGTGACAATTGGAAGGGAAGATTGTTAGCTCCATGATAGCTATATTCTGAAAGCATGGCTTTGAAATGAGAGTAGGGTCCATAGAGCCAAACAGTATGAAGAGGCTGATTTGAATAATCACCTGTCCTGTTGCACTCACAGTTGTCTAAGCCAACCTCTTTTAGTGCCTTGGTTCTGTGGATCCCTCTTCCATTTCAAAGACAGGCATTCAACGACAGATGGCATGGATGCTGTGCCCTTCCCCTGTCACTACATTTTCCTTCCTGTTGCCACTGTATCCATCTCCACCTCCACCAGTGTAGTTATACTGGTGATGGAGCCTATTGGATGCCAACTATATGCTTGCAGAACATGTAAAAGGCAAGCACCATCTTAAACAAAGCATCCCCTCTTCTTGGATGAAAACAAGAAATGTCTTATCTGTGAACATGCCTTTTATTAATTGTGAGTGTACTGTCATTAGGGAAGAAATATGCTTCTTGCCTTACAGCATGTTTCCAAGTGTTCCAGACTGTCTACTTAGTTATGGTGACATAACCAAGTAGCATCTGCTAGCCCAACACCTCCTAGCCCACCTTAAAAGTCAGCAGCTAGATCAGATGAAGGCGGGGGGGGGGTCATTCAGCATCTAATCAAGGTACAAAGATGGTCACATTTCTTCTTCTGTCCTGCCAGCCCCAAGCCTGTGAGCCCTCCACAAGGACGGGCAACAGAGTCCTTCTTTTTACTGTTGCATGCTCACTGGTTGGTGGGTGGAAACATCATCTTCCTTGTGCCCCAGTTAGAAGTTGGATGGACCTCCTTTGCCTAATCCATCTGCTGGTGCTTAAGGTGTACTGGGGCAGAATTTACACAGGCCTCCAGTAAGACCACATAGTCTTACTGAATACAGTCCAGTTATGGATCCATAACTTTAGGTTACAAATCTGTATTAGCAAAACTGAATAGCAGCCATTCCTTTTAACCCATATGCATATATATTCAATTATGCATTAATTAATTGCTAGAACATATGCAAGCATCGTGGAAAAACAAAGATTGCTTCTCAACTGCATCCATGGTTGCATCCAAGAATTATGCTTCCCATTCCAGAATTATTATGCTCGTACAATTAACTCATATGATTAATTGCTTTAGAATTCTTTAGCTGAGTGTTAGCCTTTCTGAATTCTTGCCTAAGAACATGCTCTGGTAAACCAACAATAGCAGACATCTTCCTGATGAGTACCTCATTGAACTTCAGGGCTCCATAGACCAGAGTTGGAAAACCATAGTCAAAATCAGCATTTAGACATAGAAATATGCCTGCAGGTGGCTTATGTGCAGTTCATATCTGGTTATCTATCAAAGGGTCCACCGGTCTGTAGTCACTGTGAGTGTTTTTCTTTGTTTCCCCACACTTTCCCCTTCTAGATTGTTCCCTAGCCACAATGTGTCTGGAAGCTCCAGCAAGTGCTTCACATATACACCCCACAACCACACATTGTGGGGTGTGGTTATGCACCTGAATACCATCCAGTCTATAGGGCAGGGAAAATCCAGGATGTCTCTTCAAACTCCCCCTTTACTTGCTGTAGTGCTGGTATGAACGCATTGGTTTACTATTACGGGCTCAGCAATGGTTATATAATTATAGGTTATATTTTTGAACTTTAAGACATTGAAGTGTAAATAATTTGTTTGTAAAGCATAACATATAAATAACAAATCTTTGTGTGTTGTGGAATGTCTAATGCTAAGAGCATAGATACTGATTAGTTCTGGGCATAAAGCCAGGCTATCAAAAAAAAAAAAAATGCTAGGGAAAAATATAAACAGCAAATTGACATATAATGGATCCAGGAAAGATGCCACATGAAAAGGTTACTATTGGATGCAATCAGATGAAAGGCAGTCAAAACTAAGGCCATTTCCACACTGGGCTTCTGTAATGGTGCAGGGCGACCTCTCACGGAGGTCTTCTACACCGTAGAGTGGACTGGCGTGGACTACTTTTTGTAGTTCCACACCAGAATCCACTCAGGAGCGGCCGGAACTAGCCGCGCTGCGTGTTTTTTAAAAACCTCTTTTTCGAGGTTTTTAAAAAGCACAGAGCGCGCAGCCCCGTGCCGCTCCGTCGCCCAGCTCTGACACGGATTTGCAGGCGCACGCAAGTGTGTGCCTGCAGATCTGTGGGGAGCAGGCTTCCAGCTGGCGAGCTTCTCCGGTTGGTGGAGAGCCTCCACCAACTGGAAGCCGCCATTTGGGACGCCGGAGGACTGCGGAGCAGTGAGCTCGCGCTGCTCTGCATTGCGATGGACTTACCCGGCTGCCGGTAAGCTCCGTTTTTGGGCGTTTTCACCCATTTCCCCCCACACATGTGGAAAGGCCCTAAGTGGTCATCGACTGTTGCATCTCGGAGTGAAAATAACACCAAGATCATTAACATGATCAGAAGAGAATATTATTTACATAAAATATCTGCAAGGTGATTAGACGAAGATATAAAACTTGTCCAGAACAGCAGGCAGACCACTAGCGTCAGCCTCCGCCGTATCAAGACTGTTACCCTGTGTACTGGGGGTCCCGGGAGGGACACCAAAATGTGCTCAACTAAAGGTGGGGAAAATTAGCTCAGAGCACTGTTTAGCGTTACGAGAGGCAGGGTAACGTAGCGAGATCTTGAACCCTATGTCTACGAGGTCGGGTTGAGTCAAGGAGCACACAGAAGTTGAAATAAATGATATTTCATTAAATACAAGCAAAACAGTATATGCGACACACTCACACAAGATAACTAAAGAAAATAAAGGTTGGAGTGGTATAGAGGGATTTTTAGAGGGATTGCTGGTTTGGGTGATACTTCACCTGTCCTGAAGCCCAGAAAAAATAGAGAGCGAAGCTGGGGTGCGGTGTAGCTCAGCACGTGGAGCTGAGGGGAGGCTCGCCAAGCAAAGTGGCAGCAAGGCGGGATGAAACTCTGGAGCGTTCCGAGGAAGGTCTCTGAATCAAGGGTTTTTATAAGGAGAATGTGACTGCAGGCTATGCTGTACTTGGGGGAAAACAATAGATTTGGAGTTGGAGACAAAGCCTCCGAAAGGTCAGAATCTGAATGATTGAGTTATCACAGCGGTTCTCAATAGATTAGCCAGTATGCAAACGCAGAGTACTTGGGTATTGTATAGTTTACCCATCAAGCTGCCAGCACTGGGCAGAGGCTCTTTTGTAAGTTGGGTGCATACCTAATTAGAGTACTTGCCTGGAGGTCTCCTAAAGCAGTGAGTCAGCTATTTTCTGGCCTGCCTGTATTATCCAGGAATATTACAGCAATTAATGGCCGAGCTTGTTTACGTGCTTGTCCAGTGGCCTCGCAAGCACATGGAGAGGAATAGAGAAGTGAAGCCAAATTATGATATCAAGAGGATATCTTTAATATTCCCAAAGATCGGACCAGCCAGGACAGTAACAAGACGACTGCTTGATAACAGCAATGCTGTGTCTGGCTGATAGTGCAGATAATGCTGGTAAGGTTTAGGCTATGCTAAAGATATAATTTCCATTCTGCTTGTAATGGATGCTGCTAGATATAGCAATGCTCAGGAATATCACCTCCCTTGGATGCCTAAGTGTTCCTCCACTGATGGAATAAGTGTTAGAATACCCAAATATTATGTAACATGTATGATGCTTTACCTGCAACATAATGAATGTGATAGGCCTAGACAATCCGCGTTCTTTCCTGAGGCAAGTATATATTTGTATATATACTATCTTGTGTTTAATAAAATAACCTAAAAGACCAATAGAGAGCCTGTTTATTCTTCCCTATTAATATCCTGAGATTCCAAGCATTTAAAAGTCCTTAAGTGGAATGTTGGTACAAATTCTGCCTGTTTGGCTTTTACCGTGAGTCTTGAGTTGGAAGCCTAGGTGACCAGATATTGGTAACAAGGGCCTCCAAATATGCAGCGATTAGCTGACAAATGGCTAACAATCCTCAGTCCCTCAGTTTAAAGGGTGGGGTGAGGAATGATACCCGTTTTCATTACATTTTGGGTTTAGGCTTTTCCGTGTGAGGGTCAGTCTTCCCATAGATGCTGGATGAAGTTTGCTTTTTTCAAGAGTCTTCTCTTTCTGCCATTTCAAGACAATACACTGGGAATTTCCCCTGAGGATGTCAAAATAAAAGTTTTAATGCAGGCTTAAAACTGTATAAACTCCACTGAAGAGAGCAGTGCTTCATAAAAGATGCCAAGCAAGTGTACTTCAATGTGACATTTTTGTGTCATTAAACATTTAGCAGTCTTCTGTACTGATAGCACATGGATCATTTACTTCTCTTCTTGCTGTATAAGCCATTTCTCTCTTCCAGTAGAATGCAACTTACTGGGAAGCACTGGTACATGGCAAAATGTAAATAAATTATACAGCCTTAAATTACATTCATGATTTTGGCTTTAAGACCATGCTGGGAAAAGGCACTTAAAATGAGAAACTATAAAGTATTATCACTATTGTGTAACTGGGCCGAATGTCCTGAAGTGCACTCTGTTCAGATCTTCTTTTTCAAGTAAGTTGAAATTCTTTGTATATTTTTGAAAATTACCGGGATTTGTGATCCTTCAGGTATAAATGAACCAAGCCGAAATAGCAGGAGACAGTCAAAATCATTATAAGTTTACTAACTTGGAATAACTATTCATTGGAGAAATGCAGCTTGAGGAATAGTGTTGCTTGTACCTCAGGGGTAGGGTGTGAGAGACTAAGCATTCACATCACATTGACATTAAAATGACAGCTCATCACCATCACTATCACCATTTTTTTCCTGCGATTTTACCTGAAGAGCTCAGGGGAGCACATACCAGTAGTATGAATGGGTTTTCTCACTGTGTCCACACCACATCACCAACGTAGCTTATTTCAACTCTGTGAAGGTTGTCCAGACAGAATCTTCATTCCTTGAGAAGTGATTACCTATGCCTAGACTGTACCAGATCAGACTGAAGTAGGAGTTTGTGTGTTGTCCCATCAGAGAGAGATGAGAGGGAGGGCCAATTTATCAACTCTGCAGAAGGACCACTTCCATTGAGTTCTTCCCTCCATTGTCACCTTTTCCATCATGCTTCCACAAAGGGAGATGGAAAACAGGGCCCTGACACCAGCTCTGCTGAATGTCCAGCTTCTTTGGGATCTTCTTCTCCAATGACTATTTCCATTCTTGTTGATTTTATTACATAAAATTAACTTCAAGAATCAGTGTTTAAGGCTGTTTTTCCCTTTGTCCATCCTCATCTCCCTTTTCTTTTCTGTTAGAGTCAGTGCAAACAGGCTTGTTTTCTTAATTTTACAGAAGATGCTTTGTGAACTTTTTTTTAGCTGGATGTATTAAATATTTTAAATAAATAGACAAATAAATAATGTGCCTTCATTAAAAAACACACACACAATGGAAATGAGAAGGCAAGGGAAGGGTTCTAGTGTAGCTTTTTCTATCCTGTACTAGTTGTTGATCAACAGATGTGTTACTTTCTATAACAAAAGAAGATTTAAGGCATATGAGCTCACACTGGCAGTTTCAAGTGGTATATCCCAGACACAGGTTTACCATTCAGTAAGAGGCAGGTCACAGCACTGCTCAAACATCACTCTGTAGTTTTCATGTGTTTTCATGCCTTAAGAGGTACTTAGACAGTGAACTGGCTAACCTGTGGATCCAATAAGTAATTCATTTCTAATTTCTGTTTGGAAACTGAGAGAAATAATGGCTATTCTAGAGGGTTTTGAAATGAGTGTAAAATGATTTAGGAAGAAGAGAATCTGTTCATGTCTCCAAATAACCAAATGATACAAATGTTATCCATTGGGTATCTGACATTGGCCAGTGGATGATCCAGATGTGGTAACTAGAGTGATGTAGGGCTTTTGGGACACCTTGGTTGGGCAACTTCTCTCAGTTTATGGATGCAGTGATGGAAAGGCTTTACCTGTTGGTTTTCTGCAGTGATTAAATGTATAGGACTCTGTTAGAAAGCTGTCTTGGAAAAACAGCAGAAACCATTTCATATTAATACAACTGCAACACTTTGGATCCACACAAAGTTAAGGAATTTAAAATAAATCAATATTCTATCTATATCATGAACATATATTTCAAAGAGAAAGTAATAATATGCATTAATATTTACCAGTTCTCTTTGTGTGTTCATACCAGCTGGATATAGCACATAATCTTATTAAAGATCAAGAGGCTTGTTTTAATTTCTAAATTCAAAAAGATAGTCCAGGGACATTTGAAAGAAAAAAGCCTCAAGGTTTTTTTTGTAGATTCTAAATATCTGAGCTTTCTGCCTTTAAACTCTTATTCTTCTCCAGTCTCCTAACAAAATGATGAGGACAAATAATGCCAGTGGGAAATGGTAATGCAGGTGCATTTAGTAACATCCTTTTTACAACTTTCCTTTTTTCTAGAAGGGGCGAAACAAGGGAAATGAGAGACCATTTTCACTGGTCCATTCAAATTGTACTTTAAAAAAAGGAAATTCTGTTGCTATGCTTTGTCCCCATATTCCTTTACCAAGTAGTTCTTATGCCTAATTTTATTTTATGTTTGACTTCAAACAGCTTTGATTTAATAGGTTAATCTGGCCTAATTCCCAGGCTTGGGTTGCTGCTAGCCTGTGGAGGACTGAATAATATATGCCCGCATCAATGATGTTTTAATGATGCATTCTTCTAATACATCATCTGAGGGATAGTGCTTTCTTGATAGATTAGTACTATATATCACATCGGTGAGGCAATCTTTGTGATATATAACCAAAACATTGTCACTGAGGAACAAAGGAGGGGCCTCAAGAAGCTGACAGTTTGAAAATTTCTGACATTTTCTGAAAAGCTTTTAAAAATATTGAGCTCAATAATTACTTCCCAGATGGAAGTTAAGGCTCCTAAATTTCAGACATATCTTTTCTCACTGGGCAGCTGCAGGGATGAAAAAAGGTGGGACGGAATGTGAGGCACAAGTGTGGTAAATAGGATTACAAATTTGAACTGGGAGGACTTAACTGGTTTTCCTAATCTGCTTGAGTTGTGAATTGACCAGACCTGGGCTTCCCTTGTACCTTTAGCAGCAAATTAATTTAAAGACAAACAAACAGATGACTATTTCACAGTAGGATGCAGCCCAGGTGGATCCAGTCAGAACTTGGAGAAGTTACTTTTTTGACTGCAACTTCCAAAAATCCTCCCATCAGCTGTAATCTGAAACAGGAACTTCTTCAGGCTTAGGACTCAGTGGTGTACAGTGTTTTCCTAGTACGAATGTTGGTGTGTACACCAGATCAATTTGCTTTCTCTCCTTATGCATTGGGGGTGAAGACTTGCATTCATTTATTTATTTCTGGAGAAATTCTGTAAATTTGAAATGTTGGAATTGTAAATTAAGAGTTGCCACTATTCAGAAAGTAAAGCCACAGTTTATGAAGAAGAAACCAAAGCTATGTGGGTTTTTTTTTTCAAATCTGTTACCAATTAATCAATATTTGATACTTTCCAGAGGCTTGTATTTGCTATTACAATGCACTTCTCATATGATCAGATTTTAGTACGTTTATGAACTAATGTCTGAGAACATTCAATCGCAAGGAAAAAATTTGAGCTGCTTCCAATAGCAATTTCCTCCTATGACTGCTGTGCATATCAGGAAGTGAGGAAATTATATTAAGAAGACTTTTTGTGTAGGTTTGGGCTGTGCCAGCTATTCTATATGGACTATCATCTTTTCTAGATTGTTAGGAATCTTCCTGGATATCTCCAATCAAAACATTTTGATTGATTGGTTACTCAGCATTAATTTTGTCTTTTGTTTGCTGTTTGGGAGTGTATAATTCTCAATAGGTTTATGACTATTTCTTACACAGGGAGAAGACAGTCAAGAATTTGGATGTGATGGCTGGTGAACCAACCATGTGTGCATCAGTATGCCATGGGGATACATTTTTAAAAGGTAGTTCTGAGACATATTACCCTTCAACAGAACTAAGATTGATGCTTTCTATGGCCATTTCCGCATTAGACTATTATAGTACTATTATTCCACTGTCAACATCCTATGGAATCCTGGGGTTTGCCGTTTCGGGAGGGGCCTCAAAGATTATCACTGTAACCTTATCGGATGTTTGCTCTTCCTAAATTTATTGTGTAATTGTACCACATCAGCGGCTCTCAAGTGTGCAATAATGCAGTTGTGAGAAAGTGGCAGCAGTAACAAGAATTGATGATGGCTGCCAAGCATGACACACTTCCTTATGTTAGGGAGCAGTCAACATAGTTGCAATATACGAAGGAAGACAACAAACACACCAGAGGTTTTACTGTATGTTCAAAGCATACCCCAGCTGTACTGTAATCGAGAAATTCCTGTAAATCCTTTCTCAGTTGCTATATGCAATATCCTGTACACATACAATGGATGCTGAAGCTCTGCAACATAGCTGCAAGGGAATAAATGTATTCTTCGACCACAATCCTATTTTCCAAAGCTAACTAGACCAAAATCAAGGCTAAACTACTAAACATATTAAATACGTACCAGGCAGTTCAGACTCTTTTTTCTTTTTTTCCTTTACAGCCAAGCAAGCAGGGCCTCAATTTGTGTATGTGAAGAGGAAGATTACATTTGCAATAAGCCCTTCCCATGCACAGTGCCTTAAAATAGGAAGAAGCCCCCATCAGAAGACCCCTTTTTAGGTCATTCACAGGTACCCAAATTTAGGAGAACAAGCAGTTGGGAGCGGGGAAACTTTTTAAACTTGCTTTATTTGCACCAGGGGTTCACACTCTGGACTCCCCCCTGCACAATTTTTCTTGTAATAGGAAAAAAAAAACACCCAGAAGCCCTTTGTGTAGGAGCAGTAGGATGCAACCCTCAAATCTACGTGTTTAAAAATTGATTAAAATATCTGTGATTTGGCAAACAAAAGCAGCAAAAGCAAGAAATGTGTGCATAAAAGCATTACAAGATTTCTTGGGGAACCATTGACACCAACTGAATGTAGATGCAGGTCTACAATGTCAGGCACATTAAGATGTGAAGTGTTCAATGTGGGCCAGACAGTTTGGCTGAAACACCTTTCTGTCTGTATTGCAATGTGTATTAACAATGTGGAATCTCACATTTCACACTACACAATCATAGCATTTTCATACCTCTTTAATTGCCTTGACTGCATCCTATGGAATCCTGAGATTTGTAGTGTTTATGAAGTACTTAGAATTCTCTCTTATGAGTTCTCAAAATTCTCTAATAATTTTATATTACAAACATATTTGGTATTTATAGATACAATGTTTTTTAAATAACATTGCAATGATGTGGAATTTAAATGAGTGTCAATGTTATTGGACACTGCACGCTTTTACTGTTTGAAAAAGACTTCTGCTCCAAGGCTGGAAAGGTAAACATTTATTACCCATTGTTCAATGGTTATGAATGTATATTTTATACCCAATGGCTGAGATCCTGTAGCAAGATACATAGCTACAACAATAGAGCTCCATTGTCACAGCAGTGTCTCCCAATGCTTCTCAGGAAACCTATCTTTTATCAGTACAGCCCACCAACGAAAAGATTTCCAAGGCGGTGGGGAGCAGGGCAATATGCAATGATGCCTCTAGTTCTTTTCTGGTAGTGAGGTACTTTGTGACAGGCAAGTGGCACTAGGACTCCACAGTGATTTCCAGCATCTCAGAAAACGCTCTGTTCTGGAGGTGGGCTGCGCTGCTGAGAAAGTAGATTTTAGGGAGCACTTTTGGTCACTACAATGGGGCAAATAATGTAAATGTGAGTGCCAAAATTTACAATGTCCTAAGTCTGGTTTATGTTGTAAATACTGAACAGGATGCTAGCCACTGATTTCAATAAAAGATACTTTTGGAAACATGGTCAGTTTTTATCAAGGTATATGCTTAGTCCTTGGTCCTGTGCAAGTAAAAAGGTGGGATAAAAATAAAATCATAAAAATCTCCTGTTCATTGCCCTTCCCCTCCTTTTTCTCTATTCCCCACTTTTAATCGTTTCTGTTTCATAATCATACTTTTAAAATCCAATAAGAAAGGAAGTCTCTGCAAGAAAGCTTTAGTGCCTTGCCAAATGACAAATCTTGGGATTCTATAGGATGCAGCAGCAACAGTTAAAAGGGTATCAAAATGATATAAAGACATTGTTGCAGGCTAATAGTGGTACACATGTTGCATTCAACTGAATCAAGGACTAGATCAGCATTACAAGTCAGTGGGGTAACGCTGAAGGTTTTGTTGGTTCTGCTTTGCACTTTAGAAGAAATTATGTTTCTTGGTAAGTGTACTCTTGCCAAAACTTCCCCTGAAATATCATAGCTTCTCCCCTTCCCAGGTACAGAAGATTATGCACTTGCATTTAGTATGGCCATTTCTGACTTATTTTTATCTGTAATTGTGCTAGACTAGCATCCTTCAACTGTGCAATAGCACGGTTATGGCAGAGGGACAGAAACTGTCAAGGCTGGTTTTGAAAAAAGAGTGGCCAAACACACTCAACTCATATATCCGTAAGGGACAAGAGTATAGACATCAAGGGTGGGGGTAGTTTAAAAGAGCTGGGAGATGTACTCTTCTTAACAGAAGTACAATCTTGAAATAAGGACTGTGCCATTAATGTGCTTGACCTGTGTCAAGAGACAGGTCCTTAGAAACAGGAGCACTGATCCTATAAACTAGGTCAAGGAAACATTCTGTTATCTATATGCACCACCATCACAGAAAATAAAGCCACAATGTCCCACAGATTATCTGTGAGTTTTCTACCTCCATTGGCCGAGACTTGTCCAGAAATGCTTCCCTCTCCAGCCCCCCCATAAAGGACGACTGAGGCTGCATCTTTGATTGTTTCTTTTCCTGTCTGGATCCAGTGTAAGTGTTTCTCCCTTTCTGCAGCTGGCTGGCATGTCTGAGGATCTGCTCTTTTGCATTTTAAATATTTGCTTGGAGCTTAATTTAAGCCCCTGAGACTAATTCTGGAGCAGTTGGCTTCTCGCACAAGTGAATATGGTGATTTATTTCTGTCACTGCAGTCTCAGCAAATTGGTTCCCTCCCTGTTATCTTGAACAACAGGATCTAAATAAATAGACACAAAACTGAGGTCTGTTTTTCTCTTTGTTAAGCAGTATTAGGCATTAAAATGTTGAGTTTTTGTTCTTTTAATTATGTAGAGTAGCCATAGCAACCTTAAGTTTTCCACTGCCTCATGACACTTGAAATTCTATTTGGAACAATGCAAATTAGAACAAAAAATTGCATCCAAAGCAAGCTCTGTGGCACAGTCATTGTCCAATCTGAGTAGTAACTGTCAACAGAGCAATCAAACAGAGACCAAATTAAAGTTAATATCCACTTTAATTTTTCACTGGGCATATTACAGAGTTAACTATGACAACAAACAGCATTCTCCCTCTCAGATGTCAGTGCAACTAACAGTAGGCTTCTGTAATAGGAAAGCCCCAATATTCTGACTATCAAACTCCTATAAATAATAGTCTTTAAAATTAAGCTGATTTTCACTACCAAATAGGGTTGCCAGATTGAAAACTGGAGAGGGTTCCTGTACTTTTAAAGGTTGTGCAGAAGGGGGAATTTCAGGAGGTGTTCCTTGCCAAGCAACCAGGCAACAACCAACACAAGTTGAGATTTTCTCTTTTACACAACTATTAAAGCTCTCCAATTTTCACTTTGGCAGACCTATACCACTCAACTTCATTTAAAAGAAAAGCTCCCCAAATATTTCAATAATCAGAACTTGTGATTTACAGAAATAGGCTATTCTAGGGACCTCTGACCTCAGACTCATATGTGCTTTCACAAAATGGCTATCACGAAGGAAGCCTGGTCATTCTCAAAATAGGCACAGCGCAGTGGTTCTTAACCTGGGGTCTAGGGACTGTGGGGGGCCGTGGAGCCCTCACAGGGGGTCCGCAAAGCCTTGCTGCTAGAGACCAACACCAGTGGCAGCAACAGGGGCATGGCAGCAGGGGAGAGTGTGCATGCCCAGGGTGCAATTTCAACAAAAGAGCACTTTCAGCACCAGTACCTCCAGCTACATATCCCTGATGAAAGAGAAATGGCTACAGGCGTATGCACACACCCAAACTATGAGTCTGGAGACCAGGGTCTGAATCCCCATTCAGCCATGGGAACCTACTGTGTGACCTCAGGCAAGTCACATTCTCTCAACCTTAGAGAAAGGCAAAGGTAATGAATCTTGCCAAGGAAACTCCCATGATAGGTTCTCCTCAGGGTCACCATAAGGCAGTTTTCAAAGGGGAGAGACATGATGGCTAGAAAGAACCTCTCCCTATCAGTGGCACTTTCTGTTGTGTACTTTCAAGTCCCTTCTGACTTATGGCAATCCCAAAGTGAACATATTTTTGGAGAGGCAGAAGATTTGTTCAGAAGGGATTTCCCTTTGCCTTCTTTTGAGCTGAGAAAATGTGATTCACCCAGTGTCTGAGCAGGGATTTCAATCCAAGTTTCCAGAACTCTTTAATGAATAAATATTTAAATGTATATTTCAATATTTAAATTTTTAGTTTTTTAAAAAAAGATCCCAAGCATGAAATTATTTATCTTTAAGAGATTCATATAAGAAAAGGAGAAGAACAAAAGTATGCAGAATTGAAGTATGGGCCTAGAGTCTGTGTCTGTGAACAAGAACCAAATAATGGAGTGGTCTTTTACATAAATCAAACATTACATCCTAAATTGATTATTGAAGATGAACAAGGATGTGCAATTGTGGAAATCTACTGGAACGGCAAGATATTACATTTAATAGGTATTTACAGCCCCAATAATGAGAAATCAACGTTTTTATGAAAACTTGTTAGGAAAGACATTTGAAATAGACCTACAAAATCTGATTTGCATGGATGATTGGAATGGGGTTGTTGATCATAATAAAGATAAATGTTCCAGTAAAGGTATTAAGCAAGATCAAGGGAGACTACCTAGCGCCTTCTTTAAATATACAGAGTACTTTGGATTAATAGACAGTTGGAGATATTTACAGTCAAACTCTAGAGACTATACTTCTTTTTTTTCAGATCATCATGAATCTTTTTCTAGAATAGATATGTTCTGGATTTCTAAAAATATGGCTTACCATTAAAGAGTATGGACATTTTTGCCAATTTTTAAAATTATAATCCTATATAATCCTGTATTATAGCATTATATTATATATATTCCATTATCATATAATATGTTTATTATAATTTTATTATAATTTATTTATCCTGTCAATGACATGTGATTGCGCAGTCCTCCCTCCTCCCTCCCGCACTTACCTTCATGCAGAATGGCAGGAAGTGCAATGGCTGCACTCCCCCCGCCCCCAGTGCAGCCTGGAAAACTGCCGGGCTGCGATGTGGAAGGGAGAAGCGGAGCCATTGCACTTCTTCCCATCCAGCAGGAAGTCGGCACAAAGGGGAGCAACACAAGTGCTCCCCTCTCCGGAAGGCTTTCTCTGAATCCTCATGCGATGGCTTCAGAAACAGGTAAGGTGCAGAAAGGGCCTTAGAAAAATGAGGAAAGTTAAATTTATTCCTTGCAGTAATAAAAGCAAATGTTTTATCAGTGCTTTCATTTTTCTTTCAAATGACCCCTGTTATAAGAAATGGAATACATTTTGTAAAATGGCAGAAAGAGATTTCCAGATTTATCTGGCAGGCAAAGAATCCCAGAAAAAAATTTAAAACACTGTATGATGCTAAGGAAAGCAGGGCTTGGGAGTCCCTAATGTCAAATTGTATTATGAGGCCTGTTATTTTGTATGGTTAAAGGAATGGATATTGCTTAGAGGTGTGAGACTCTTGGAACTTGAAGGTCATAATTTAAGATTTGGTTGGCATGGTTTCTTTGGTATGATGAAGTCAAAGCACATGCTAAAAATTTAAAAATCACTGTATTAAAAAGTCTTTCCTATGACTTTGTATAAGTATTAAAAGAGACTTTTTCCTAAGATAATATTAGCCACCTCACCTCAGGAAGCCTTTTTAAAGGAAATAATGGGTTAAAAATTTGAGATAGTTTCTTTATGATAGTCTTTTGTATTTTGAACAAGACAGCTAGAAGTTTAAATCAAGTGAGATGTTTCTTGAGAAGGTAAAAATCTTAACTGGTTTGCTCATACACAACTTATGAGCAGATTTAATCAAGACAAGAGAAACACAGCCATAGAGGTTAGAGAAAATTAGTTTTATTTAGAGTTGTGTAAGAATGATGACCATGGAATTGAAACTAGAGACAGAAGATGAGCCTGTAAAAGAGCAGCTGGTAAGATGGGCTGAAAATTTTGGGCATAATTTCCATATGGATGTATGAGAAAAAATGTAGTCCAAAGATATAAAATTTACTTTGTGCAGTGGTTTAAAAGAAAACTTGTATAGATGGTATGTAATTCCAGATGAGCTGTTAAAAATGTCCCAGAATGTTTCAGACCAATGTTGGCAAATGTCAGGATAAGATTGGCTTATTTTTTCATATGTGGTAGAATTGTAAGAAGGCAAAAGGTAACTGGTCTAAGGTTTATATGTTAATCCAAAAAAATTTTAAGGTAGATTTTGTAATATCATCAGAAATGTTTTTGTTGGTCATTATGGATAAGGAACTAGCGAGTAAATATAGATGGGTTCTTCAGTATATGGCAACAGTGGCAAGAATATTGTTTGTTCAAACTTGGAAACAAACTGAAGCACCAACAATGGAAAAATGGATTGTTAAGGTTGCTGAGTGAGCCCAAATAGCCAAATTAACATGGGTTCTAAAGTATAAGCCAATTGAAAGTGGAAACCACTTATGGCTGGAAACCACTTATGGATTTTTGAGCAATAAGAAATCTAACGATGTAGTAATCTGTGGTTGTGGTTATTAATAATTTTAGTAGGATTATTTAGTTGGATCTGTAATGGTAGAATTCTATCTATGTCTATATTTATATCTATATCTATCTATATCTATATACTTTTCATTACAATCAGGATTAGAGACTCAGAATCCTACAGTCTTTTAGTTGTATGTCTTCCTTCCCTTTTGTCTCCTTTTTTCTTTTCCCCCCTCTTTTTCTTCTGTTTCTATTCTTTTTGAATGCATAGTACTTTGATCGTAAAATTAACTATGTTAAAAATTCAGGCAAAAATTAAAAAGTTTTTTAAAAAATAAGCCAGTATTTGTACACACAAAGATTTCTTGTCAGAAATTAAAGTTTTCCAAGGTGTTAGCCTTTTGGGGAAATTCCATGAAAGCTAAAGCTTTAAGGAATTAGCCTCTTTTTTTTTTAGCAGAGTTGCAGAAAAAGCATGTCCCAATGTACGTGTGGCTTCCCTGAAGTGGAAGCTGACTTGAAAGCAAAACAAGGCAGGCAGTTTCAGGTTCAAAACTTAAAATATTTACTAATAAACTTTACAATTACATATGCACTGGAGAAAGTAGATCCTAACTAACTAAAAAAGGATTAGGGAAGACAGTAGCTTCATTTTTCCACCAACTTCTTGGCAGAGACTGCTACCACAGCAGAGAGAAGGTGCTAGAAGCAAGATTGCAAAGGGGTCAAACAGAGAGAGAGGCATAGTCTTCTATGGAAGGTCAATGACTGACTCCAGAGTGTAGCCTGGGTCACATGGTCTGGATACCATAGCCAATCATTTTAAATAACACAGAACAACAGTTGAGACTTATGCTAGCTAAGCCCCATTTGTCCTAGAACAAGATGAGGAGACAGAATGCTAGAATTTTTCAACACATCTGTACCCAGGCAACAAATTTTCTCCATCATGCAACATGTCATAATTTACCTTAGCAATTCATAGTAACTGTAAATTGATGAGATGCAGGTAATTTCTGGTCTATATCCCCAACCTTCCCCTCCCCCATATTCACAGAACTACAGTTCCCATAATTCCTCAGAAAGAATAGTTTTAAGCCAACAGTTTATGTATTTGGCATCCACCTTGTTCTTGAACATTACAAAAAGTAGCAAAAGATGTCTTGGAGAAGAATAGTCCCAGAAATTCTAATTGCCTGCTTCCTTTCCTCAGTCTGCTTCTCAATGAGGTGGAAACAGTTGGTTGCTTCTATCGTTTCTGAGTGCAGGTGCAGACTGAATCTTCCGTTTAAAAAAATAAAAACAAAAACCCATCAATGCTGCTTGTTAGAAAGAAGGCTAGACTTACTTATTTCTCCCAATATCGTCTTTTATGTCTGGAAGTACTTTTTGGGGAGGGAGTATGGAAGAACTTTTCAGTTATAGAAACCTCCACCTCCAACGTGAAATAGTACACCTCATATGCAGATAGAGTTACTGTTTCAGTGTACAATAGGCAAAGGCCCCTTTTATTAAGCCTTACAAGAAGGCAAAGGAGTACTGTATTTTTCCCTGGGTTGTCAGGGCAAATGTGTTGCATTTTATGTAACAGAATAGGACTATTCACTTCTCTGCTTCACCAGTAGGTTGCCTGGAAGCTGTCTCAATTTTCTGTGCACAGAGTAATCCCTGTTGCAGCCTCTGCTAAGCTCACCGTTATTCTTCAGAAATCAGACCTTCTGTTCAGTCTTCAGCAGGGCTGTAGGGCTGCCAGAGTGAAAACTGGAGACAGCGGCTGCAACCTTCATGATTGTGTAGAAGAGGGAATTTCAGCAGGGGTTGTTCCTCACCATGACAAGCAGCGCCTGTTGAAATTCCTTCTATACAACCATTAAATGTACAGTTTTCAGTCTGGCAAACCTCAACAAATTTCATCCAATTTGTTTAAGACTTTTAAAAAGTTACTGGCAGCTTCCTTTAAAAAAGAAAACAAATTTTAAAACAAGGACCACATTTCCTCCCAAACTGTATTGTGGCCTTCATCCCCTACCTTCATTCCCTTGGACTGTCTGCTGAAACAAAAGGGTGAATTATCTTTCCAGGAAGTCTCCAGGAGTGACCATTTACTTTTTAAATACTTTGCAGGAGGCCTCTGCACTTTAGTATTTAAAAATGTCTGTTTCATCGTAAGCGGAAGTTGACTTCAGGTTATTTTCAGTTTTGTTTCCACTCTGTTACCCTGATTTCTGGGGGTCCCGGGAGGGACACCTAAATGTGCTCAAACAATGGGGAGGGAATTCGCACAGAGCACAAGTTGGCAATGCGAGAGGCAGGGTAACGTAGCGAGATCTTGAACCCTATGTCTACGGGGTCAGGCCGAGTCAAGGATGAGGCAGATGTTGAAATTAATAATTGTTTTATTTAAGCACAATCAAACAAATGTATGCAACACACTCACGCAAGAAACTATAGAAATAAAGGTAGGAGTGGGATATAGGGATTTTTGAGGAGGTTTGGTATGGGAAATACTATACCTGTCTTGAAGCCCGGTTAGAAGCGGAGAAGCTGGGGAGCGTGGATCACAGCACGTGGGGCTGAGGGGAAGGCTCACTGGACAAAGCGACAGCAAGGCGGGATGGAAGCCAAGAGCAATCCGAGGAAGCGCTCAAAGTCAGGGGTTCTCATAGGGAAAATTGTGAGCGCAGGCTAGCTCGGACTTGGGGAAAACAATGAGTTTGGGGCTGGAGACAAAGCTTCTGAAAGGTCAGTATTTGAACGATTGAGTTATAGCCAAATTGTCAATAGAGTAGCCAGTATGCAAATGCGGAGTGCTTGAGCGTTGTATGGTTCGATCATCAAGCTGCCAGTGCAGGGCAGGGGATCTTTTTGAAAGTTGCGTGCATACATAATTGAGGTACTTGCCTTGAGGTCTCCTGAAGCTGCGAGTCGGCTATTTCTGGCCTGCCTGTATTTGTTTGGAATATTACAGCGATTATCGGCTGAGCCTGTGTTGCGTGCTTGTCCGGGGGCCTCGCAAGCACGTGGAGAGGAATGGGTATAGAAGGCCGAATTATTGATATCAAAAGATATCTTTATATCCCACAAGCTCAGGCTAGCAATGGCGGTAACAATCCCCATCCTCAGTTTTGAGTATTTTTAACAGTGTGTGAGGCCCAGGAGACAGTGGGCCCCCACCAAAAAAACCCCTGGCCATCCATTTTAAAGGAACATTGCACTGACCCATATCTTAAATTTTTCAGGCATAATAACCTGATAAGGAAGTTTCATGCCTTACCAACGGCATTATCTGTTCATGTTGGTGGGCTTATGTGCTCCTGTAAGTCAAGAGCCTATGCTGATGGGCAGCAGTCCTGCTGGTAGGGTGTCCCATGTCAGACAGGCTTTTGCTGAGGAGCCAGACTAAATCTGCCAAACATGGGGGTGGTGGTGGACACTGGCAGAGGATCTCTCAGAGGCAATACCAGCAGCAGCATAGCTACTATTTGTTAGTACTTTGAAGAAGGAGGCATAGTAAACCCCTTTTGAATGTCTTTTTCCATGAAAACCCTATGATGAGACAATCCAAAATGAAACAAGAGATCATGCCAGAGGATGAAACTCCCAGCTTGGATGGCGTTCAATGAGGTGCTGTGGAAAAGCAGAGGATAATTATCAGCAGCAACTGGACTCACGCCAAAAGAATGTTCAGCTGTTGACTTGCTCAGAGGCAAAAGGGAAGTCTGAAGCTACACAACACATATTAAAGGGACATGGAATGTGAGAAGCATGAATCAGGGGACACAGGCCCTTTCCGCACCCTACCTTTTTCCAAAGTTGTCCAGTGGGGATCCCAGCAGCAGCTCTGTCAGGAGGGGAGTGCGACAGGAGTGCTCTCTTCCACACCGGCTGGCTCCCTATGGAAGGGAGCCAATGGCCATGCCTCTTCCTTCTGCAGCACAGCCAGGTACTTTCCCAGGCTGCCCTGGGACAGGAAGTGCAGCCATTGTGCTTCTGCAGCTTCCACAGGACAGGTAAGTCTGGGATGGTGGCGTGATAGCTTGTCATTGATGGGGATGGGAGACAGATGGGACTGCAATGATGTCATGCAGGAAAATTGTCATGCTCCTGTCCTTCTCCTGTCCTTATTGCAGGATGGGAGGATGCTGCAGAAAGGGCCATAGTAAATTATAAATCAAGAGTGGAGATGCTCTACAGCCAGCAGGAGAAAACATTACATGGCCAAGTAGAAATAAAAAGACAATGAAGACAGTACATGGAAGAACTATACAAAAGAGATGAAAGGTTGACTGTTTCATTCAAGGAAGAACCATATAAAGATGGACCACCAGTTTTAGAAAGTGAAATGAAAGCTGCACTTTCATTTTCACTGGGAAAAACAGATCATTATGAAAAGTTGGCATATGAATAGAGCTGTTTCAATCTATAGAGACAAAATCTACTCTAGTTTTAACCAAAATCTGTCAACAAATACGGAAAACAAAAGAATGGCCCACAGATTGGAAAAGCTTAATATACATTCCAGTCTCCCCAAAAGGGGGCACTGAGGATTGCAGTAACCATAGGATCACTGCACTAATTCTTCATGTAAGCAAAGTCATGCTCAAAGTTCTACAATAAAGACTTTTACCATAAATCAAGCAAGAAATTCCGAATGTCCAAGCTGGGTTTAGGAAAGGAACAGGCACTAAGGATCATGTTGCAAACATACATTGGCTAATGGAGCACATCACAAAAGACTTTCCAAAGAAAATCAACCTGTGCTTCATAGATTATAGCAAACCCTTTGATTGGGTAGATCATGAGAAACTATGGATTACTCTAAGGTGGATGTACCACAATATATGATTTTTCTGACGTGTAACTTGTATGCAGGACAAGAGGCTACTGTTAGGACAGAATATGGAAAAACGGAATGGTTTCCAACTGGCAAGGGGGTCCGGCAAGGCTGCATTTTATCACTCAATCTGTTTAACATGTATGCTGAACGTATCATATGTAAAGCAGGATTAGACTCTGAGGAAGGAGGCGTGAAAATTGGTGGAAGAAATATCAATAATTTAAGATATGCAGATGACACCACGCTACTAGCAACAAACAGCAAAGACTTGGAAACAAGTACTTGAAGAAAGTCACAGCAGAAAGTGCAAAGGCAGATTCACAGTGGACTTGGAAAGGCAGCTACGAAGGAATTAGACAAGATCCAGAAATGTAAAGATAGATAATTGAATACTAAAGTTATGGCTGTCCATGCCATTGTACTTCCAATTTCTATGTGTGGTTGTGAAAGCTTGAAAGTGAAGAAAGTTGATAGGAAGAAAATGGAGAAGAGTTCTACAGATACCCTGGACTGCTAAAAAGACAAATGAATGGGGTCCTAGAGCAAATCAAGCCTGAACATGCCCTAGAAGCCAAGATGACTAAACTAAGGCTGTTACACTTTGGCCATATCATGAAAAGACCCGACTCACTGGAAAAGACAATAAAGTTAGGTTAGGTGGGAGGCAGTAGGAAAAGATTACATTACAGAGGGATAGAATCACTCAAGGAAGCCACGTCCCTGGATCTGCAAGACCTGAACAGGGTGGCTGATGATAGGGTGAGCTGGAGATCTCTCATCCAGAGGGTCACCGTAAGACAAGTAAGTTAACACAACATTTTATTCCTGGCTTAGGTGCAAAAGTGCCCATGTGCCCATGCACTTGTCTGGGTGGGAATCTGATTCTGTTTTGCGGTGATGACCACAGTCTATTTCCTAAAACTCAGGTTTTTCAGAAGTTAGGAAAGAAGTACATAAGGAGAATATCCAATCCTGTGTTTCAAAGACATTAGCCTGAGGTTAGACTTAGCTATTCTATATGAAATAGAATGAATTCTCCCAGAAGATCAACTGAACCATAAAGGACTTATATGGGTACCTTATTTATTTCTTTGTGCTTCTATAAATGCTGCATTTTGTTGGTATCCAGTCAGAACAGAATTTTACTTGCTTAACTGAGAGGCTTTCTCTTGGTACTAAAATGACAGGCTCCTTTGAACTAAAGGATGTTATTATTGTCATCAGCCTCAAACGCCTACCCTCCTACAGGCAACGGGTAAGCATCAGCGTGCATTTAATGATGAACCTGCAACTTAACCACCTGATGCTAGCTAGAGCTTTGATCCTAAAGATTGTAGGGTTGCAGGGGGGATATTTCTGCACGCTCTCCTGTACCTTTCAAACTATTAATCAGCCTGCTCTGCAGTCTGCTGCAGGGTTTGTGTTATTAAAGCTTCCTGCTGCCTGTACACATTCACTGGCGTAGGCAGAGAGAGAGAGAGAGAGACAGAAAGAGAGAGAGAGAGAGAGAGAGAGAGAAGGCAAACACTTATCAAGTGCAAAACACTTAGTGCTGCATTGCAGAGGGTACATGCATATGAAAAACAGTGGTAGGTAATCTGCATCCACAAACCACTCATCCTACGTCACCATTTTTGTGGATCCTTAGTACAATGGAAGATGTATCACTTAGAGCTGACATTCCTTAATGAACAGAAGGCTTCTACCTAAAGCGACAGCTGGCTGGGGATGTGCTACAATAAAAACCTTTAAATCAAGGGATGTGGGGTTGCTTCCCATATGAATTTCCCCCATGGTTACTTCTAATTCATTTTATATGTAACATAAAACTATAACATACTGTATTTGCCAGCGTATAAGACACACCAGCATAGAAGACGCACCCCCTTTTCAAACAGTATTTTTTGGGGGGGAAAATGAGTCTTATATGCCAGCAAATAGGGTATGTCCAATGTGTAAAACTAGTGTCCATTCCATGACACTGTCCCATGGTCTCTGTATGCATAAAGAAACATAAAAATTAGGAAACTGGAATTTAGCTAGAGTCCCCAATGCAGGTACACAAATTTGAGGGAAATGTTTGGCCATTTATTTATTTATAGCATTTTTTAATCACATCTCAGCCCACAGGGGCCTCTGCCAAGGCAGCGTTCAATAAATCAAAAACCTTACTTAAAACATTAAACAGACAAAACAGAGAAGATGATTTAGAAGCAGATTAATTCAAAGTATTTAAAATTGTTTTTAAAAACGGCTGTATTGAGGCTGGTGAGTCGCAGGTAAGATCGCTGAAGCAAATGTCTCTGGTTTTAAGGACTGAAGGCCATATAAAATACTACAGTTTTAGCTTCTCACCAGAAGCTCAAGAAGGAAGAAGCTAGTCTGATATTCCATGGAAGGGAGTTCCAGAACCAAGGTGCCATTACAGAGAAAGCCCTGTCATTTCTATTTACTAGCCTAATCTCTGGAGGAGGTAGGGCTCTTCTGAGCATTTCAAATTCCAGAGACTCATCTGCATTTACCACCATAGAGAAAGCATCTTACATCAGGGCTAAAAAAAAGTTACTTTTTGCACCTACAGCCCCCAGAATATCCCAGCTCTGGGATTCTGGAAGCTGTCATCTCAAAAAATATATCCAAGGTCCGGTTCACAATGATGAAAATAAAGTTTTCCCTTGTTAGTAAGATAAGGAAGCTCCACTTTAGTATTGAACAGATCTCACTCAGCACTGGATGATCCTGTATACTTATCCAGACTATGTGACCCACCAGGCTCAATACAACTGTTATGGGCAGAGCCTTACTGACACTTCAGGCAGCAGTTTCTGGTAGGTGGCAGCAAGGTGTCGCAGAGAGCTGTGATGCCACCCACCTACCCTGCACACCCGAGCTGCCTTCTGGTGCAGCGACAAGCACTGTGCCATCAACAGTGTCGAAGAAAGCTTCACGTATCTGTTGAATCAGATTCGGTATATGGAATTGGAATGGGCCCCATCTTGTTCATTGCCTCTGGCAGAAAAATGTCTTTGCTGGACTCTGGATATGAATAAAGGAGAGGAGAAATTATTTGCCCTATTTCTTTATCGGAAGTTTTTTAATTAAGCATTTTCAAATAATGAATCAAATTACATACAAAGAAAAAAGAAACAACAAACAACAAAAAAAGACAAAGAGAATTAAAAAGCACAGTTTATAAAGAACAATAAGAAAAAAGAATATATATTGACTTCCATCTTTCCTAATGCAGATTATGCATGGCTGTATAAAATAACTTCGTCACTTGTAAATACCATTCAAATACTTCCACTGCTTATTTTTCCACAAATGATTTTTCCTATTGATGGATCCCTTCTTTGCAAAGCCACCCTCCCCAAAAATAATTAGTGATAGACCAATGCCACAGCACAGGCTGGCCTTTGCCTGAACACTCTTAACTCTCCATCTGCTTGGGGAGATTCTATGCTCTCCTGTTGCCAAATCCCATGCTTTCACACTGGTGCCTGGACAGAAAGTCAAGATTAATGAGAAGGGATTAGGATTTTTTTAAAAAACAACAACAACAACACTGGGTACCACACAGGCAAGTCTGTTAATTAATCTTTAAATGCATGGATGCCTAGAACATCCAATCTAAAACTGCATCCACGGAACCAGAACTATTATACAAAACTGAATCTTCATTTCTGAGTACGAACTCTGATGTGTAGCAGTAGTAGTGGTGATACTGGCGGTACTAGCACTAACAGTGGTACCTTTTGTAAAGCTACCAATGTTAAAAAGATTTTAGGACTGCATGGTCCTGCATATTACAAAAAATTACAAATAGGTGGTACCATATACCGTATTTGCCAGCATATAGGATGCACCAGTGTATAAGATGCACCCCATTTATACACCAGCAAATACTATTTGCCAGCATATAAGATGCACTGGCATATAAGATGCACCACATTTTCAAACAGAATTTCTAGGGGTAAAAAGTGAGTCTTATATGCCAGCAAATAGGGTAGTTCAATTTCTAGGACATTTGTATTCTGATAATAACATACCCTCCAACTGTCCCAATTTGTTAGAGACAACCCCCATTAATCCTCTGTCATTCCACTTTTTTGGCTGCTTTTAAAATGTCCCAGGTTATCTCTCCTCCTCACACTTTCCCCCTTTGCCCTCAGCTTACTTCACTCACTGCAAACTGAGTTCAAAGTGCAAAAGCAGTTTTCACCCCATTCACTCAGCACAAGGGAGAGGAGAGGAAGAGGCAGACTCTTGCCCTTCCCAGCACGTTCAAGTAAAAGGAAACTGATGCAACCTCTCCTAATTTGTCTATTCTTCCGTATTAGGAACGTTTGCGAGCTTGACCACATGCTGCTGTTGTTTGGTGACACGTATCCCATGTTTCATCTCAGCAACATTGGAGGGTATATAACAACAGAGTGATTTGAATATTGGACTATGACCCAGAAGAGCAGGGTTCAATTTCCCACTCCGCCATGGAAACTCCCTGGGTCACTTTGGGTGCATCACGTACTCTGAGAAAACTCCATGATCGTTTCACCTTAGGTTGGAAACAACCTGAAGGCACACAACAACAACAATGTAGGAAAGGAAATTATGGCAACCAAACACTACTTTCTACTTTATCTTTCCTTGTGGAAGTAATGTGGTTAATGTTAACAAAAGTATATAAAATGTATGATTATTGCATACTCTGGAAAAGTTTCTTTTTTGACTACAGCTTCCAAGCCGGTAAAATATGAGAGACATTCCACAGCTAAGATGGGTTAAGGATCAAGCACATGATTTCTTACTTATTTTTATTGAGCTTTATCCAAAGAGTTCCTATAACATGCAGCTGTTTTGTGTTTTAGAGCAACTGTATCTCATAGTACACAGACATAGTTGTTTTTCTGAGTAAAGCCTAAAATATGAAACATTATGTGGCTGTATTTTGTTTTCCATCCTAAAGTGAGTGGGTGGAAGAAAGCAAGAAAAGATAACTGAAGTGTTGTCAACAACACAGTCTCTTCTTACACAGCCTTCATGTAATTGCAGTGTGTGTAGCTTATACTTACTACAGAAGGATTCTTATGGCAATTTATCATTTTCTGCAGACATCTGAAGCAACCCATGGTTAAAATTTTGCATTGCTCACTGTTTTTTGTTGAATGTCATCTGTGGAAGAATTACAGACCTACTGGCAAATAATGGTGCAGTGTCCACCACAATGAAGGAGGCTGTTTGCTTGCTAATAAGTACTGTTTTATCCAGCCACACTTTAATGCACTCTCTAATAAATTTAACACCCAGTAGCGTCAGATTATGGAGCAAGGGTTGCCAACACTGCAGCCCTGTTTTCACTACAACTCCTACAGTACTCACAGTGAATAGCTTGGAAAATAGTGTTCCATTTTAGAATATTTCTGGTCTTTTCTGTTTTAAAAGAAACATTCCATAGACCTTTTTTCTGTAAATGTCCAATATAGCCAATTAGACAGCTTTTCTGTGGTACTGTAGAAGAAAATCCTCTAAAGTATAGCTGTCAGTGGATTATCAGCAGAACTCTGACATTCACTAACATAATCTTCATTTGCATAACACTAGTACTTTCCCTATTCAAGGACTGCCCTATTATCTGATAGCCAAGCGATGATCTGAATTTTGAAATTTACCAAGCCTTTTATGCATGTCAGAATTTTAATCAAGTGCATATAGCAAGCTGAGAGACGATTTGGAGGAGGGGCTTTAGAGAGTATACAAAAGAGCAGAGAAAAACTATAGTATTCTGAAGTACAATTTACCAAAAACACAAGTCCCCCTCTCCACACCAATAACTGCTTGTTTTTATTTTTAACTCTTTCTTTGTTGTAATATGTTGTTACGATGGTTATCAAGGGAGATTGTAAATGGAGATTGCTGAGTTACAATTTATTAAGAAGTTCATCACCACAGATGTGAACTGGAAGAACAGACTATTATCACGCTATAGCTGAGATCCTTCACTGCTTCAGCATAGTGTAATATCCACTGGTGAAATTATACCATGCAGTTCTTATACGGAATACCAGCATAGCATAACATGTGTGGTTCAAAGGTCAATGCATGTGGCTGGCAACCTGTTATGCAATTATAGTGCCCAATGGGCCAAGGCAATGTGAGGAGGCAAAACAACAATGCTCCCACATGCTGCTCCAGGGCTTGGGAACTGTGGAAGCCTAGAGGCCCACTTTACTCCCATAGCAGACCTTGGAGATCTGCACCTCCCACCACCACATCCCCTGCAAAAAAATGCCCACAGTTCTCCCAAACCCACTCTGGAATGTGGGGCAATATCAACTAGTTTTTAGGCACCTTTGGGTCATTTTAGGCCCAAGATGGTCCTTATTTTAACAACAGCAGAAGTCACTTTCTGTAAGAAATAGCTGAGAAGACTCATAAAACAATTTAGCACAGGATCGGCTGAAGCATTAAATGTTTAAAAGAATACGTCTCTGCAGAGCCGGGTGCCTCCCGAGAGAGAAGGATACCCCCACTATGGAATACCTCATATTTTATCCCCCTGCCCGACGCAGGTTTCCCTCCCCCTTGGATCCCATTGGACAGGACCCTAAAAGTTACAGCCTATCAGGATCCCCTAAGAAGTTACACTCCCCCTTCCCCATATTTACAGTATGAGTGATCACGCACTCGATCATGCATTTCCCTCGTGCATCATGTTACATCCCAGGTGTCTTATCAGTAATTTCAAAGTGCCCCTTTTGTGCTCTGCCATGTCCTCATAAATCACTCCTTACATAGGCCTTGTACAGTCCTCCCTATTGAGACTTTTCTTTTCCCTCCTTACCAATTATTTTCAAGGTCCTTTTTGGGAGGCCCTATCATCTCTAAAAATCTTCCTTGCTAGACTTTATTTTATTACTGGGGCTCAAATACAAAATATACTGAAATATATGTGTAAATATGTCTAATATGTGTTATACTTATAAGCTAATACATATATGTTAGTAATACATGTGAATAATACTGCAGAAACTAAAATATGTTTTATTTCTCTCACTTTCTATGCCAAAGAAGAGTGTCCCTGGGTCCTAAATTGGCACAAGGAGAGGCAAAATGCAGCAAAAATGCCCCCCCAAACCCCGTATGGGATTTGGGGAGAATTTTTTTACTGCAGGAGAGACAAAAACAGCCTTGGCAGCCACATGTGGAATCTGTGCATTTAATGAACTACTGCAAAATAAATGTGTACCCTGTTTTTTAAATGCTTCAAAACTACCTTGGGTCCTGCACAAAGAGAAAGGAGGGATATAAAGTAATTGAATAAATAAATACAATAAATTGGCATACTGAATGCTAAGATGCTTGTGTTATGAGAAAGAGTATTGCGAATGCATTACTAATATAATCATCATCAGCACTTTTTTGTGTCTGGTTAAGAGACCTCACTGTACAAGCTCCTACCTCCAACTATGTGTATCTTATGCTTACCTGGAATTCTGAACAGCACTCCTTATATCTGATGAAGTGAGCTACTGTCCATGGAAATTCATGTTATAATTAATGTGCTAGTTGCTAAGATGCTATAGTACTCTTCATTATTTTACTGAAAAGGGAAAAGAAACCCCAGACCATATGGCTTATACCAGGGATGGGGCATGTGTGCCCTTCTAGACGTTGACAGACTGCAACACCCATTACCCACAGTTGTCATGGCCAAATTTGGCTATGGTTGCAAGGCCTAATGGGAGCTGCAGTCCAACAAACATTGAAAGGCCCACATATTCCCTGACCACAGTTTACAAACAGCAAGTCTTAAATCATCTGGGATTACCAGTTAAAGGAATCTCGGAGAGGGGCAAAGGGGGATAGTGTCCTGCCTGAGACCACGGAGAGGTACAGAAGACAGTACGATCCGAGTCAATATGTTGTGGTTTGAATACTGGACCAGGACTCCAGGAGACCAGAGTTCAATTCCCCATGGAAACCTGAGCATGTCACATTATTTCAGCCTAAGATGAAGGCAATGGAAAACTTCCTCTGAATAAATCTGGCCAACAAAACCCTAGGATAGGGTCACTATAAGTCAGAGTCAGCTTGCAGGCACCTAACATCAATACCTAACTGGAAGGGACCTACGGTATGACACAGTATAAAGCAGCTTATGTGTTCAGGTGAATGGGATGTGAAAATTAAGAAGGAGTAACCAATCATAACCTTCCTCTGACTACTCCCAGGCTCCTATACAGTAGAGGCATCCACTCAAGTCAAAGCATGCTGAAGGTAGTTTGGGATCAGGTAATAGATCTCCAGATAATTTGCAGTAAATTAGCAAGAGCATCAAATTCCAGTGGATTCATCACCATCACCAACAACAAAAAAGCACACTTTCCCCTCCTGAATTAGACTGCTGTGATCAAGAAAGCTTAGGGCAAAACATTAGTGGATTTGTATGTGAAAGGATTTCTGTGTAAGCCCAGTTCATGTACTGAAAACAAATTGCTACACTGAGTGCTTGTCCAAGAGACATCTTGTTTCATGAATCTGTGCAGAACAAAAACAACAACAACAAAAAGCTTTTCTGGACTATAGTTCCCAGTATCCCCAGCCAGCATGAATAACCATGTTGCCTGATAAATTCTGGGAACTGCATTATTTATTTGTTTAATATCCCACCTTTCTCCCAATATGGGACCGAAGGTGGCTCACAACAAAATATGCAACCCAAACAGTTATTTTTTTTCCAGGCTGTAATTCTGTGTCTGCTCTACTAAACCATTATTTTGCAGCTAATTCTAGTTCAGGGGTCTTTGGATTCTAGCAAGAAAACACAAATAAAAAGCAACGTAAATTTTGCAAACTTTGTAAACTTTGCTCATCCGTAGTATACACAATAAAGAGAAGAGATTGTGATTGATTGCAGGTGCATTCCATGCCCTTTTTCTTGAAAGATTCACATCCGCTCTTCAGACTTCATATTACCATGGCAGATCAGCAGTATGCCTAGGCCTGAACTGACCTTGTGAAACAGCAATAGGCATCTCTTTACAATAAAGAAAGTATACATTGTTCTCCCTGTCCACTAGGAACTCCCTAATCTTAATACTGAATTACTTTCAAGAACAAAGTAAGCAGGGGAAGGAAATTATTCACAGCTGTATGTATATTAGCTTGGAGTGAACAGATCTGACATGAGAAAAATGCCCTTTGTTCTCAACAAAAGAGACATGACCAACGAGTAGCCGTCTTGATGATAACAGTGTTCAATAGAGCAAGGAGCAAAGAAGGGATTAGAAAAAGCAACAATAGAATTTGTTAGAGAGGACCTCATCTACCAGGAGTGTTCCTTGTCTGGTCTAAAAGTAGCATATAAGCAGGTCCACCTTATCCATTAGGTACTTTAGATGCAGTGCCTAGGGCCTATGGAAATTTTAGGGTCTACAAAAACAGGATTTAGGGCCTATGAAAACATTTCTAGTGGTATGGCAAGGTGAGGTGGGGAGTTGAATACAAAGTGCCTAGGGCTTACAGAAACCTTAATGTGGCCCTGCTTTACGGACAAGCTCATAAATATAACACTGTTTCCTTTATTTGAGTGTTTGCCATATTTTATAGTTATCTAAACATGGTTTTAAAAGTTAATTTGTGACCCTCGAAGATTATCAAGAAAAGTGTGCATATACATGTGCCTTCCGGTTGGCTGTCAACTTATGGCAGCCCCATGGATTTCATAGGGTTTTCTTAGGCAAGAAATATTCAGAGACGGTTTTGGCAGTTCTTTCCTCTGAAATATAGCCTACAGCACCTGGTATTCATTGGTAGTCTCCCATCTAAGTACTTACCAGTGCTGATTCCACTTACCTTCCAAGATCAGACAGGATCTGGTACCTTTAGGGTATTACAGCCTGCACTTATCTGAAGTACAACTTAAGGCGTTTTGTTGGTATTGTTTTTTTTTTTTTAGCAGAGAGAACAGCTCCACATTTGTCATAGAAGAACCAGATGCCCTTTGAGTGTTTTGGATTCCAGCTCCGTTACTACTGGCCATGCTGGCTGGGTCTTGGGCGTTGTAGTCCTAAACATCAGGAGGACATCAGGTTGCCTACCCTATATTGTAAACAGTCAATCCTCCTGCAGTGCTGAGCCATCAAGCTCACTGTATATGTATAAAGGCAGATATATTAAATAACATGTGTGTACACAGAGAAACATGTAATGTTAAACTGACTTCTAAAAATGATACATAATTATCCCTACTACAAAACTGTGCTCTTTAGATGATGAGCATATATATGCAAAGGTGGACTAAGGGTGTAACTGTAATATTCGGACTGATTTGTATATTATATGAGAGCAGTAGGGCTGCCAGGTGAAATAAGGAAAAGGGTTCTTGTCTCTTTAATGGTTGTGTAGAAGAAGGAATTTTGGCCATGTTGTTTGTCATGAAGGTCCATGTTTGGCATCATATACACAAAAAACCATGGCTGCATTTTCTTCTGTTTCAGTTATTTTTGGTCTCCACCCTCTTTTGCTTTCACTGATTGCTTTACTGTAGTTTTATTATGGGATGCAATGTTTATTTTCTGCTGCTAATTTTCACACTATTCCATTACATCACATGCCATTTTACTGTGATCTTAAGTCTTCATTTATAAACTGACGAGAGAACTTTGGTTATTGGTCTAAAGGCATAATGAAAGAATGGATGACTAAAAATGCTCCTCACAGCTATATTATTCCAGCCAGACCATTCAGCTAACAGATGCTTGTGAATCTAAGATTCCATAGCTCAGATGTGTATTGCTGATTCAATCCTGAGAAAAGGAGGCTTTTCAAAAAACGAAAGTAGTTTCTATTTTATTTCTATTTCTAATATGATATAATTTTATATTGAATTTTACATTGGACTACATTATATCATCTTAGAGACATATTTTATATTTTATATTACTCCGATTTTTTAAAATCATTACATTGATCGTTTATTCCTCATACGTTGTTCCTGTATGTTAGCTTTTATATGAGTCTTTTACCATTTGTAATGTCTTATTCTGTTATTTAGATGTATTTTGTCTGACTGTGGTGAGTTGCAATGGCTTTTAGCTGAGCAATAAAGATTTATTCATTCATTTCTAATACACAGTTTGGTTTTACACAATCAAGAATAGTGAGTTGTCATCTCAAGCTGAGATAAGCCTACCTTAGACAGCAGCTCTTGTTTTTATGAACAGAGAATTCCAGACTTTTTCTCATCATATCACCTTGTTCATAATCTTGGCATATTCTATCAAACTGTTTCTCTAGACAAATTTGGACTTGACTCATCAGAGTGGGCACAAATATCAAAGAACTAAATAAAATGTATTAATTAAAGCTAACATTATACACAAAAAGGAAAATGATTGCTGAAAAGAGAGCAATGATCTTTTCAGTTGTTTGACATTTTTCCAGTTCATCCTACCTAAATTGTACCCACTTGTGCAAATGGCTGATGTTGTATCTACTCAGTCCAGAAACCAGGGCCACATTGAGAAAAGCCTTTGGGAGACACTCTGAACAATGCCAGTCAGCTCTTAGGTAAAGCAGATTGGGGCTTGATTTAAAATATGTCACCCTCAACCTTATTTCAAAAGCTCTCTGCAAATGGTCAGTTCAGAATCATGACAAAAATAGTATGTCCCTCTTATGTAGATGTACTCAGAAAGACAGACTTGCAATAAGTATCAAAGCATCAAAGATCTTTTAGAGTAAAATTTAAAAAAGAAAAAAATGTTTAGGATAGGAACCTCATCTAGAGACAAGGAGATAAAGTTGGGATGCTACAGCTAGCTACTGTTTGGAAGAGAGAGAGAGGAACTGGGAATGAATGTGGCAGGAAATGAAATCACTAAGAGAAGACAAAGTGGACAAGATAAATGGGGGAGGACTCATTGGATGGTTCTGCCTGTCTCTACCAGTTCCGTGAGCCACACAGTTTTTAGTGCAAGCACTGTGCTATGCCACTTAAAGCACATCTCCAAACAGTTACTGGGCTAAGGGAGAGATGGGGTATCAGAGAAAGACAGGGAAAGACAGGAGAGGTATCAGAAGAGAAAGCAAAAGCAGAACACTGGAACTTAATTTTAAGGAGAAAAAAAATATAAAGATAAGCTGAAGCAATTCATAACTGAGTAGAAGTAGGATGATTCCACGCGGGTGATACCATATTTCAAATTCACAGGTGACCTCAGCAGTTTCATGTAGTTATTAAGCAGCACAGGGGCATCATAAATTCCTGTGGGATACTCAGTTAAAGAGTGCCGTGGGCTGCAGCAGAACTTCTCCTTGATCACTCTCTAGAAATAGCTGTCTAGGCATGACTGGAACCAATAATAAACCTTCACCCAATTCAGACAACGTCTTCAGAAACATACTGTGGTCTATGCGTCAAAATCTTTAGAAGGTCAAGATGAGTCATACATTTACCTTATTTCTTGCCTGCCCAGTGTCATCTTTTGGGGAGTTTTGAGACCAAACCAGGCCTAAACTGCACGTGAAATGGATCTAGAAAACTAGGTGGCCACCAACAATTTCCTTATGAATTTTGTCAAGGAAAGGAGTGTTAGAGGAGGGAAATCTACAGGAGACATTCAGTAAATATGTTCGGTGAGGTTGAAGAATATTTTCCTGTATAAAATTTTTGAGTTGCAATGGTGGGAATAAGAGATCTTCATGCTATGGCACAGCTTTAAGGAAAGATATCTGGGTCCCAAAGAATACATATAACATTACATGAAAAAAAGAATATTCAGAAAGACCCAAACTCTTAATCTGTGGGTCTTCTTTATTGTAGGATCCAGTTGTGTCAATGCAAAGAAAAATTTCCCTCAGAGGAAAATACTTTATGCCACTAGAAGGCAGTCAAAAGGAAGAGCTTCCATGAAATTAACTTACACTGCAAATTTGTCTTTTCCCTCCATTCAGTCTTCAAGAAAAATTAGGCTGTTTCTTGAAGGCAGAGGATTTAAAATGAGTGGGAGAGAGGAAGCGATCAGATAATGATAATGCTTTGATAAATCATGTGAACTTGGCAATTTAGTTGACAATTTGAGAACAGCACTGTGCTTCCTGGGGCTATCAGCAGATGTCCTAGTGAGTATGGAATCATATCACACAGAATTAGACATGATATGGAGCACTGCAGATGACAGGCCAGCAGTGGCAAGGTGAACAGAAGTGCAATAGCTCAGAATTAAGATGTGAGGACAGGCAAAGGGCACTACAATGGCATGGAGATTATTATAGGTCCCTTTAGAGTTGCCAAAAAAACTCTGGCAGAACTCTCGCATCTTTAAAACTCAGATAAAAGGTAAAGGTTCAGTAAGAAAAACTTTCCTCAGCACTACATCTCCACTTCTGGAAAAGGTCCAGACAGTGAATTACTGTATACCATTCTTTTGTTACAAGAGCCAAAACACCGACTATATTATATTAGCCTCAGTGTATTCCTTGCCCTTGGGAAAACATGCTGTCGGATCAAAGCTTGGGGAAGATACTTTTTTGGACTACTGTTCCCAGAAGCCCACTGGCTATATTGTTTGGGGGATTCTGGAATTGCAGATTTTTCCCAAGCACTGTGCTAGGTACTGTCCATTTCCTACCAGATTCTGATCAAGCCATCTCTTACCTGCCAAATTCTTCTAGAATTCTCTCATCACCATCAACAGAGAGGCAGTGTGGACTTTTGTTACAGTATTGGACTAGATTCAAATCTTTACTCAGCCATGAAGCTTCTGGAGTAAGCTTGGACCAGTCATTTTCTTTCATGCTATCCTATCACACAGGGCTGTTGTGAAGACAAAGAGAACTATCTGTAACATCTTCAGCATTTTGAAGAAGAGAATTATCTTGCATAACTGACTTTGTCCTGACTCAGTATTTTTGCTTCGGTTCTGCTTAACTCGACCTGTGAGAAGACTGAACTTTTAAAAAGCAAAAATTGTTAACCTTGGCTTAAAGGCTTCCATGAAGACAGATGTGAAGGAGAAAGGGAAGAATTAGGTTCTTCCTAGTTCTATGATGGAAACAGCAAACATACCAATATGCTGACGTTTGGTCTGAACTGTCAGACCTGACCAAACTCACCTGCTTCTTTCTTCTCTTGATCATTACCATTGTTGCATTATCTCTCAATGGAAGAAAGGTAATAAGGAGTGCCACAGTCAAGTGCCTGAAATGGGGGAAGGGTGCACTGTTTCCTGTCCATCACCAGCCTGTGGGATATCTACTTTCCCCCTCCAACAGAAAAAACAAAACCAGTGGTTACAGCAGGGAAAGTGTGGGGAGAGGTTGGGCAGTAATGGGTAAAATTGACCATTTGGAACATAGAATCATAGAATCATAGAAATGTAGAGTTGGAAGAGACCACACGGGCCATCCAGTCCAACCCCCTGCCATGCAGGAACACCCTCAAAGCACTCCCGACAGATGGCCATCCAGACTCTGCTTAAAAACCTCCAAGGAAGGAGACTCCACTACACTCCGAGGCAGCATATTCCACTGCCGGACAGCCCTGACTGTCAGGAAGTTCTTCCTGAGGTTCAGGTGGAATCTCCTTTCCTGCAGCTTGAATCCATTGCTCCTTGTCCTGGTCTCTGGAGCGGCAGAAAACAAGCCCTCTCCCTCCTCTACATGGCATCCCTTCAAATATTTAAACATGGCTATCACGTCCCCTCTTAACCTTCTCTTCTGCAGACTGAACATACCCAGCTCTCTAAGTCTATCCTCATAGGGCATGGCTTCCAGGCCCCTCACCATTTTGGTTGCCCTCCTCTGGACCTGCTCCAGCTTGACCATGTCCTTCTTGAACTGGGGTGCCCAGAACTGGACACAGGATTCAAGATGAGGTCTAACCAAAGCAGAGTAGAGTGGTACCAGTACCTCCCTCGATCTAGACACCATACTCCTATTGATGCAGCCGAGAATTGCATTGGCTTTCTTGGCTGCCGCATCACACTGCTGACTCATGTTCAGCTTGTGGTCTATTAGGACTCCTAGATCCCTTTCACACGTACTGCCATCCAGCCACGTGTCCCCCACCCTATATTTCTGCATTCCATTTTTTCTACCTAAGTGTAGGACCTTACACTTCTCTCTGTTGAATTTCATTTTGTTAGCCTTGGCCCAGCTCTCCAATTTGACCAGGTCATTTTGAATTTTGATCCTGTCTTCTGGTGTATTAGCAACCCCTCCCAATTTGGTGTCATCTGCAAATTTGATGAGCATGCCCTCTATTCCTTCATCCAAGTCATTGATGAAAATATTGAACAGCACTGGGCCCAGGACAGAACCCTGTGGCACCCCACTAGTCACTTCTCTCCAGGATGAAAAGCAGCCATTGGTGGGCACCCTTTGGGAACGGTCAGTCAACCAGTTACCGATCCACCTGACAGTAGCTCTGTCCAGCCCACATTTTACTAGCTTATTTGCAAGAATGTCATGGGGAACTTTGTCAAAGGCCTTACTGAAATCGAGATATGCTACATCCACATCATTTACTTCAGCTGGTATGCTATTTGTTAGGCCTGCTTTCAGAGTGGCTGTCATGCATGTCCAGAAAAGTGGAAATGCATCATTCAAAAAGAAGGCAAAGAGATACTGATTTGTGTTAGGAAAAGTAAAAGAAAAGGTATTACTTACGGGATTGTTTGAGCCCAGAATATATTATACTCTGCTAGGAGTTATAACCACTACTAGCCTGAAGTGTTTGCACAAAGGGTTAGATAATGATTTGTTGTTGGATTGAGCAGGGAAGAAAGCAGAGTGTTGGATTACATGCACCGGCACTCACTGATCCAAAGTCAGGATTATCCATGCCTCAGTATTTCTGATTGCAAGGTATGGCTTTGAAAGGTGGGCAGTGAAAAACGCTTACAGGGAAATATTCATTTCATTGGAAACATGGTGCCGGGGGAGAGTGATACCATGAACCAACCAAAAGACAAGCAGGTCTGAAAGACAATCAAAAGCCCGAACTCTCACTAGAAATCAAAAGGACTGAACTGAAAGTACTTGCATATATCATGAAGCATAATGGCTCACTGGAAAAGACAATAATATCCAGCAAAGTGTAAAGCAGTAGCAAAAGAGGAAGACCATGTTACAGAGGGACTGAGGCAATCAAAGAAGGCATGGCCGCAAGCACGCAGGACCTGAGCAGGGCTGTTGATAACAGGATCTTGGATGTCTCTCATTCATAAGGTTGCCATAAATGAAAGCTGGCTTGATGCACAAAAACAACATCACCTACCTTGGGCTGATGATTAATCTGAAGTGTAGTCTCACCTTTTTATCTGGATGTCCTCATTGTCTGCAGAGGCCCCTCCCTAAACTGCAAACCCCAGGATTCCATAGGATGTTGCAAGTGGAATCATCGCGCTATAACGGTCCAGTGCGGAAATGGCTTTTGCTTCCGTCAACTTGAACTCAGGGCGGATGTTGTACATCAGTCAAAAATGTACAGCCACTTCCATAAGGGAACTTCTGCATGCTTCAACAGGATTATGGCCCACGATACCAAGTGATGGCAATGGTGTGTTAATGCCAACTCTGTCTTAACTGGGGTGGTGCTAGATGTTCTGTCCCAGCATCAACTCTTCCAAAGAAAGACAGAAACGGGGGCCAGGAAGGCACAATTTGTAGCAAAGAAACAATGGGCAAGAGGAAGGCGCTTATATGTGGAAGGAAATAGCTAGAAACTTGGGCTGGAGGAAGTAGCGGGGAGGGGGATGCTGTGGGGTGAAAACAAAGAAGGCAGTTGAAGGGTTAAGTACTGTGGTGTGTCTCAGCATCACCGTGTCTTTCTGGCTTTAGATTGCATAGGAAAAGCAGCAGGTAGGGTTTAAAGTAAGATTACAAATCTTTAGGCCTTCCAGATATTATTATACTCTCAGTTTCTAGCAGCCCCAGTTAGCTTAGCCAAAGGTGAAGAATGCCAGCAGCTGCAGTCAGACCGTATCTGCAGAGCTGCATTGTTCCTGCTTTAAAGATGCTAGATTAAGGCAGGATGTGCGCTTCCATCCCTGAATTAATGAGCAAATGAGACTGGGGCATTTTATGGGACAGGACATGTTGGCTGAGGTCCTACACTCTGGTTATGGAGCATATAGCTCTGCATGCGGGGGTGCATGTTGACTGTGCATGACCCGTGTGTTGAATGGCAACACTTTGCAACTGAGTGCACAATCAGAAGCACAACCAAAAGATTACTACCATCCATTTCACAACGGTGACTTGGCTGAGAACACACATTTGCATGGGCACTGTGACAGCACTTGCAACTTTTCTTCTGCATCCTTGAACTGAATGCAAACATTGAAGACTAGGCAAAAATGTCTAACTGATTTTATAGGGGAAGCTACTGTGTATAAGTAGCTTCATGTGCTCCTTTTTGAAGGTAAAAAAATACCCTTCCTGGCTCTGAAAAAGCAACATGGAAGTTAAATTATAGACATCCTTAGGGGTATCTCATGAAACATTAGAGCTGGTGCTTGACTTCAGCATGAAGCAATTTTCTCCAACCTCCAGTTGTTTCTTACTCTAGTCCAAGACAGGATATCTTACAAGACTGATCTTCAGTTTTTTAAAAAAATTGTACAACAAACCTCATCTCTTCACCCATTTTTTAAAAAATCCTGCTCTGTTGGGCCAAAGCCCTTGACCTATTTGACAGCGTAGGTTAAAGAGCAAAACAGATGTTTAAAACAAGACCAGGAATATCGGCCAAAGTAAAAACAACAAAATTATTTATGTGCAAGATTGGAAGGCCTGAGCAAGTAGCCAGTTCTACACCTGATGCCAAGAGGATAAGTGCCTTTGTGGTGGGTGAACTTCCCTGGAGGAAGTTCCAAAGCGAGGGTACCACCATGAAGAAGGCGTTCTCCTAAGTCCCCATTCAGTGGCAGCAGGACCTGAAGAAAAGCCTTCAAGGAAATTCTTGGTAATTGGACAGGTTAATGTGGCAGGTGGCAGCCCTTAAGGAACTCTGACCCAAGCTGTTTAAATGCATGTAAGATTATCCCAAGGCACTTTTCAAACCGCAGTATTCATAGCTCTTTCCTCTATTTTAAATATGCTAGTACCAGATTTCTGCAAAGTCAGTCTCTCTCATGTTCTCCTGTGTTATGCCCTTGGGCTGACATCTGGGAGTGACATCAGCCAAAATGGTAAGGTGCATGCTAGCAGGTAGCACAATGAGGTCTCCATGCCTGCTGGCAGCCTCCTTCCTTACAGAAGCCTCCCCTTTCTTCTTCCATCGAGCAGAGCCAAGTCCCAGCCTTAAGGCAGGAGCAGCCTTTCCACACAAAGACTGATATTTACAAAGGCACCAGTTCAAGAAATGCCTGAACAAGAGACTTCAAATCTAGACTGTGGATTCTTAGCTTGACTTTTCAACTGCAGTGGGCTAAAGGTCAAACCTCTTTTTTTAAATGCAAAATTATGCCTAAAGCTCCGAATTGTGAAGCTTCAACATGGTGTACGAAGAGTTATATAATGCAGCATACAGAACTCTGTTGACTGGTTTACAATATCTGTACAAGATTAGCCTAGATCCATTTGCCAGCCCTTTGAATCAATTGCTAAATGATCAAGTCAACACTTAGGTAAATTCATACCCTCCAACATTTCACAGATGCAAATGAGAATGCGTATGGCCAGGCAACATCAGATGTGGTCAAGATGGCGAACGTTCCTCGTGAATGAGGGCAAGCACATAAGCTAACAAAGGCTGCAGCGGTTTGCTTTCACCTTAGCTTACTGGGAAGGGCAAGATTCTGCCCTTGCTCTCTTCTTTCCCTTGCTCAGTTAACTGAGTGCAAACTACGTTTGCACTGTGAATTCAGTCTGCCCAACTGAACTAAGTTGAGGATTAAGGGAGAAAACAGGAGGGAGGAGAGAGGAACTGGGAGATTTTAAAAGCTGCTGAAAAAAAAAAGTGGGATGACAGAAGATTGATCTGAACTGTCGCTGTCAAATTGGGACAGTTGGAGGGGATGGTAAATTCCATTGTTTCAATGGGTCTACTCTAGCAATAAAGGCTATTACATTTAAGCACAAACTTAATGAAAATTAGTTTGAATTAGCACAAATTAATAAGAAAGGTCCTGGTCTGCTTTGTTAATTTGAAACTATAGCTTACCACAGTATGTAGGAAAAGTTAGATCCAATATGGGCTGGAGAAAGTAGACAGGCGACCTCTCTATCATCATCATCTTTCTGTGATGATACCAGAAGCTGGAATAATTGGATTGCAGAGCCAAACTGAAATGAGTCTTTACACTTTGTATAGTTGTACCATGGAATTTGCAACACATGGTGATGGCCACTAATTCCTGGGGTATTAGACCTTCTTTTCTCATAGTGGTCAACCAGACACCTGGGAGGACCTGAGCAGAGTAGCACCATCCTACTCATGAGTCCCAGCAGTTGATATACAGAGGCATATTGTTTCTGATTTGTTCTTCTGTGACTTATGGCAACCCTAAGGTAAACCTATCACAGGGGTTTTTTTGGCATGATTTGTTTAGAGGGAGGTTGCCTTTGCCTTCCTCTGAGGCTGAGAGACTATGGCCATTTCCGCACGGGGTGAGGGAATCGCTCCTTGACACTACTCACTGGACTTTTGGGCTCCCCGGTCCAGTCCACGCTGCTCCGGAGCAGTGCGTGGCCGCCGCTCCGCACTGCTCCGGGGACGAAAATGGCAGCTTCCAGTTGGTCGAGGCTCTCGACCAACCGCTGAAGCTCACCAGCCTAAAGCCCGCCCCTGGCAGATCGCAGGCTCGCACCAATGCGAGCCTGCAAATCTGCATAAGGGAGGAGGCTCACACTGGCGCACTCCGTGCTTTTGAAAAACCTCAAGAAACAGGTTTTTCAAAAGCACGCTGGATGACCACTTGGGTTCATTCCGGAGCAGGCTAGGGTGTGGATCTACATTAAGTAGGTCCGACCTGGTCGGCTCCCAGGTGCAGACGTCCTCCCTGGAGGACGCTCTGCGCCATTTTAAAAACCCCGTGTGGAAATGGCCTACGACTTACCTAAGGTCACCCAATGTGTTTCTATGTCTGAGCAGGGTTTTGAACCATGGTCTCCAGACCTGTAGTCCAACACTCAAACCACTATACCATCTAAATACTGAAGGTTGTAACTATAATAACCTATAGCCACTGATAGGTTTATACTAAGTGAAAGCCTTCTATGTCGGAGACCATCAGTTTTTGTGGTCATGAATTCCTTAGTTTAAATACGTGCCGTGTGAAGAAAATATTTGTGTCTTTCTTTCTGACTCTTTCTCCATTCAACTTCAGTGGATGATCCTGTGTTTATGTGGTTTTATGTAGGAGAAAAAAACTCCTTACTCCCCTTCCCACACACAGGTTTATACATCTCTATCACATCCTCAACGTCTGCCTTTTCGTCTAAGCTAAAGAGCCCCAAACATTATAATCTTTCATAATAAGGGGGTTACAGAGGGAAGGGCTGTAGGTGAGACAGCAGAAAGCATATATACTGGGAACATGGTTTAGAATCTGGCTTCCTTCAGTGAGATTCATAGAAAGAATAAGCCAGAGCATCCAGTAAACCAAAAGAGGGTTTTCTGGGAGAGGGTTAGTTTCTCAGTGGCTGAGAGTGGGGGCAGAGAAATAACCAAGCCACTTCTGAAAGAGTCAGAGAGTGGAACCCTGAGTGGGGAAACAGATCTTTGGGCTGGGAGAACCAAAGGCGTGTGTATGAAAACTCTGTTGGTGAACACTAGTGTTTTGAACAAAATACTTAAATATCTTTAAGAAAGTGTTATTTTTTTAAATCTTCTTTAATTCACAATACATTTTCCCTTGTTGGTTCGTTTAATAAAGATTTCATTCTATTTTTCTAGAAGTATTGCCTCAACAGAGTATTTTCTTCAGTTTTATTTTTAATAACACACTACCGCAGGTTATCCATTCCTTTTTGGAGTAACCATTGATAAGCTTTGCCCTTTATCCACAAAAGTTGGGGGTTTTAGGGAAAGCAGGTTGTGATTAAGTGTGGGGAGGGAGCGAGGATGTGATAAGATTAAAAAGGGCAAAAAGAAAGGAAGCCTGGTTTGTCTGTGCCCTGGGCTAGTCCAAGCAAGACTTCCTCAGCCTGCCTTTCTTTGCTTTTGTACTCTGTCCCCACACAACGCACAGCTATCCATGATAATGATATTGTGCCAATATTAGCCTTATATGCCAGAGCATAAAAATCAGTCATGGCGCATAGTGTCAGTACTATCGTAGGTCTGACAGCTTGAAATTATAGATGTATTTAGCTATATAGCTAAGACGACATTCAGAGAAACCCAGCAGGCCAGAGTACACAGACATGCCTTTAATGAATCTTTTTAATACTGAGGTGATCCCAGGCTCAGCTTGGTCCCAGCACTACCCCTTCTGAACCATGTTTTAAGTTACAGTGTGACCTCATGATGTTACTGGGCTTGGGTCCTTGAAGTAGTGGTTCCATACAACAGTTTACAATGAATTAATCCAAATTAAGAGGCAAATGTTTCTTTAAGAACAAAGTCAACATCTACTTTCACTAAAAGTAAGAGACCAAATAAAAGGTATAATGAAAAACAAAACTGTGCATGGGAAGCCAAGAGAAAGTATGGTCAACAAATGACTCCTCTCTGTCAGAAAGATCACCCAGTCTCACATAGAACACACTGAAATCACATCTTGAAGGAATTTGACAGAAAGAACCAGCATGCTTTGTGTAAGCTCTGTTGAGCCCCTGATTTAATACGGATCTGGACCTTTTCCAGATCAGGCATCTGCCCTGGATTTTATGGTGAAGAGACACAGAAAGAAATCACTCTGAACAGCTCTCTGTGATATGGGTGAGTACCCATCCTCTTTTCAGATTCTTTTAGCTTATAATCCTGTGCACACCTACCTGGGAGTAAGTCTCACTGAGCATAATGGGCCTTACCTGTGATGCACAGGACTGCATTGTGTAACACACAAATATACACAAAGTCATGCTCTTGCACGCCTGTTTTAACAAAACATGGAACAGCAACTGGCTCCAGCAATCCAACTCAATGTAGATTATGCAACAAAAATTGTGGGTGTCTTAAACCCTACTGCATCTCCCACCCCTTCCCCCACACTGCAAGCCCTGGAGAATGTTCCAAAAAATAATTCCATTTGGGATTTTGGACCCAGTATGCTGAAATAAAATATTTAAAGGAGAGATACAGTAATAACAGGAGATTTCAATTACCCAGATATATGTTGGCAGTCAAACTCTGCCAAGACAGCAAGGTCCAGCGAGTTTCTTGCTTGTCTTGCGGACAATTTCATGGTCCAGAAGGTGGAAGAGGCGACAAGGGGATCAAATATTCTAGATCTGATCCTGACCAACAGGGATGACCTTGTTAATGGGGTAGAAGTGGTTGGATCTTTAGGGGGGAGTGACCATGCCCTATTGGAATTTGGCATTCAGTGGGAAGGAGAAGAGAAGTGTAGCCAGACACTCCTCTTAGATTTTAAAAAAGCGGACTTCTGTAAACTTAAGGAGCTGCTGGCTGAAACTCCATGGTCAAGAATAGCGAAAGGGAAAGGAGTTCAGGAGGCATGGGAGTTCCTTAAAAGGGAGATACTGAAGGCACAGTCTAAAACTGTGCCAATAAGGAGGAAAAATGGAAGGCATCTGAAGAAACCAGAATGGTTGACTAAAGAACTCTCAGCTGAGCTAAGTGTTAAGAGAAACATGTACAGGAGATGGAAGAGGGGGGAAACCACCAAAGAAGAATTTAAGCAAATAGCCGGGAGATGTAGGGAGAAGGTCAGAAAGGCTAAAGCACAGAACGAACTTAGGCTGGCCAGAGACATTAAAAACAATAAAAAGGGCTTTTTTAAATATGTCCGCAGCAAAAGGAAAAAGAAGGAGACGATAGGGTCGCTACGCAGAGAAGATGGCGAATTACTAACAGAGGGAAGAGAAAAGGCAGAACTACTTAACACCTTCTTTGCCTCAGTTTTTTCCCAGAAGGATACCAGCACTCAACCTGGCAGTTGGGGAGCAGGTGAGGAAGCAGGGGAAATGCAGCACATAATAGGTAGAGAGGTGGTACAGGAATACCTGGCCACACTGGATGAATTCAAGTCTTCAGGGCCAGATGAATTGCATCCTAGGATATTAAAAGAACTGGCAGAGGTCATTTTGGAACCGCTTGCCATAATCTTTGAGAAATCTTGGAGGACAGGAGAAGTTCCAGCAGACTGGAAGAGGGCAAATGTTGTCCCCATCTTCAAGAAGGGAAAAAAAGAGGACCCAAATAATTATCGCCCAGTCAGCCTGATGTCAGTACCCGGAAAGATCCTGGAGCAGATCATTAAGCAGTCAGTTTCTAATCACTTAGAAAGCAATGCGGTAATCACGAGAAGTCAACATGGATTTCTCAAAAACAAGTCATGCCAGACTAATCTTATCTCTTTTTATGATAGAGTTACTAGCTTGATAGATGAAGGGAATGCTGTGGATGTAGCATATCTCGATTTCAGTAAGGCCTTTGACAAAGTTCCACATGACATTCTTGCAACGAAGCTAGTAAAATGTGACCTAGACAAGGCTACTGTCAGGTGGATCTGTACCTGGTTGACTGACCATTCCCAAAGGGTGCTCAGCAATGGCTGCTTTTCATCCTGGAGAGAAGTGACTAGCGGCCACAGGGTTCTGTCCTGGGCCCAGTGCTGTTCAATATCTTCATCAACGACTTGGATGAAGGAATAGAGGGCATGCTCATCAAATTTGCAGATGACACCAAATTGGGAGGGGTTGCTAATACGCCAGAGGACAGGATCAAAATTCAAAATGACCTGGACAGATTGGAGAGCTGGGCCAAGGCTAACAAAATGAAATTCAACAGAGAGAAGTGTAGGGTCCTACACTTAGGTAGAAAAAATGGAATATAGAAATATAGGATGGGGGACACATGGCTGGATAGCTGTACGTGTGAAAGGGATCTAGGAATCCTAATAGACCACAAGCTGAACATGAGTCAGCAGTGTGATGCGGCAGCCAAGAAAGCCAATGCAATTCTCGGCTGCATCAATAGGAGTACGGTGTCTAGATCGAGAGGGGTACTGGTACCACTCTACTCTGCTTTGGTTAGACCTCATCTTGAATCCTGTGTCCAGTTCTGGGCACCCCAATTCAAGAAGGACATGGTCAAGCTGGAGCAGGTCCAGAGGAGGGCGACCAAAATGATGAGGGGCCTGGAAGACATGCCCTATGAGGATAGACTTAGAGAGCTGGGTATGTTTAGTCTGCAGAAGAGAAGGTTAAGAGGGGACATGATAGTCATGTTTAAATATTTGAAGGGATGCCATGTAGAGGAGGGAAAGGGCTTGTTTTCTGCTGCTCCAGAGACCAGGACAAGGAGTAATGGATTCAAGCTGCAGGAAAGGAGATTCCACCTGAACCTCAGGAAGAACTTCCTGACAGTCAGGGCTGTCCGGCAGTGGAATATGCTGCCTGGGAGTGTAGTGGAGTCTCCTTCTTTGGAGGTTTTTAAGCAGAGTCTGGATGGCCATCTGTCGGGAGTGCTTTTAGGGTGTTCCTGCATGGCAGGGGGTTGGACTGGATGGCCCGTGTGGTCTCTATCAACTCTACATTTCTATGATTCTATGATTCTATGAAAGGAACTATGTATTTTGATAAATCACAGATATTAGATGAACCAGCCACCAATCTGATTGTTTTACATACAGGTCTCAAAATGAGAAATGACAAACAAACAAAAAAAAAGAAACTATATCCATTCAAAAATCATTTTATTATTAACATAATCTTCCCATTGAGCCAAGTGGGTGTATAATGTATAAGGAATGTCAGTAAATATTCCATCTTTAGCATCTTTTTACATATTTCCATTGATAAATAAACTCTGGATTCACATAAAAAAGTTAAACTTAAATAACTAATATTTTCTTTTCATTTTTTTCCCAACAGGCATACATTGGTAAAATATAAATATTCTTGTACACAACCTTTCTCCTAAATAAAGGGAATAACAATTAGCTACACATCACAGTTATTAACAACTAAAAACATAAACCTTTCAGCTGATTTGCTGGCCTGGACTATTGTAGAGATGGAACACAGCAAATTTCACATTTTTTTTCTGGGCCCAGAGAGGTTGAAAGACATAGAAGAGAACAGGTCTTTGACAGGCTTGGTTAAAAATAGGCTGCTCTGCCACTGAATTTTAACTTGAATCTATTATTCTACAGTTGGTATTTGATTCTATTTAGTTTTACATAACACTCAGATGTCACCTAATAAAATATGGCACAATACCCATTTGAACAATAGCATCAGGCTCTGAAAGTACTATGGGGGCAAAGATGTAGGCGAGACACAAGTGGTAGTTTTGTTTTGGGGTGGAGTGTGTGTGTGTGTGTGTGTGTTTCCTTCTGGTTAGTCATTTTTCTTCATTAACATTAATACACTGTACCACATCCACGTCAAAATCCCCGATAGAAATCAGCAGATTGCCTGCTTTGTTCTGTTACCTGTCAGCCCAAAGAACTGCACTTGGAGTCAGAAGGAAGGCTTTATGCAGTAGGCTTCCTAACATTCTCACATTCAGCTGAAGCATGATGGATCATCAAGTCTGCCAGGCTAGCCTTTCAGAGGACTCGGGGGATTATGGTGAAAGGGACGATGGGGCTGCTGGCTTCAAGCTCTAGTGCTGTTAGGAAACACTCGGTCGCTGCATCGTCATTGCCCTGAGCTTGCAGAACCACCCCGAGGCCATTCCAAACTTCGTGGGCTGTTGAGTTCACCTGGACGGCATCTCTAAGGATTTTCTCAGCCAAACTGTACCTTCCAAGCTGATGGAGTATCAGAGCCTGTAATGCAAAGGAAGGGTCACAAAACAGTGCTGAGGGAATGGCAATGGGAGTCTGCAAATTAAAAAAAGAATAGCACAAATGGCAATGAGTGTGACACGCAATATCAACAACAAGGCTGGAGAAGGCAGCAAGGCCTGCTATATCTAGAGCTGGACTACCAATATGTCTAGCTTCTATGCTTGAGCCTCTTCTGCAAGTGGAAGAACATATACTTAAATGGAAAACTGCTAATTTGCAAAGCAAATTATTTAGAAACTTGGATTCTATGTAACTCAAATTCTGATGCATGGAAAAGAAAGAAAAGTTGCAGAGATTCGAGCAGGAGAGGGAAGCAGAAACTGAGGGTCTAAGAAAATGGACAGGCTATATTTGTTTCAAAGGAGTACTGCAGCATTTCCATCTTCTCCTTCTCAAAAACTGAGAACAGTGTTGCAGTCTAGACTTAGGCTTTTCATCTTTTCAGCTACTAAGACTCAGTGATAACTGATAACTAGCTTATAGTTAAAAGCAAAACACTCATAAGTAAAAATTAGAGGTAGACAACAAGGCCTTTAAATCTGCGTAAACACTGCCTTTTATGGCTTTAGTGTAAAATTAAGAATTGAATATTGGAATAAATAGTGTGAGGTTTCTGAACAACTCTAGCTGTTCACTAGAAATTCCTGGAACTAGAGTTAACACATTCATCTCTTTCTTGGAAGCTGTATTAATTATATTCTACTTTAAGTACACTGTTAGCTGCACTATATAATCCAACAACGAATACTCGGCTGTCAAGAACTGCTTCATTTAAAAAATGTAAAGCCCACTCTTTCAAAAAGCTTTCCGAAGCAAAAAACCATAAAGGCAACAAAAACTCATTTCCGGCAGACTAATGGGTTTTCTGTTATCATGGTGCTATAGTTTCATTTTATGTGTGTGTGAGAGAGAAAGAGAGAGATGGGAAGTGAGCCAACATTTTCAGCCAGGTAGATTTTTAAAAAAAATCCTAAATGGGAAAATAGCTGTCTTTTGGACTGGCTTTCACATTTCTCCCCACAGCAGCTTTGTATAAAACTAAAGTTAGCTTACAAAATTTGTATTAGCTACTTCTCTGCAAACATGCCTATCTGTGGGTTTAATAAATAAATAAATAAATAAATAAATAAATTTTCACAAAGATTTCCTATCTGAAAGCCTGGGGAAAAAAAATTACTAGGCAAAGGGCAACCAGGACAAGGCTATTCACAAATCAGTCCCTATAGGTGAAATATCTCAAAGTGAATGTTATATAAAGTGCTGGCAGCTATAGATTTATTAAACTAACAAAGTAAGAAGATGCCCTTCACAAACAGCCATAACCATTGGCAAACACTAATCTGTGAGAAGATACCTAAACTCTTTCTCTTAACCAGGGCTGGGCAACTATGGAAGGACAGAGGGTCACGTTAGTCTGCCAGGAGACATTGGAAAGCTTCACTTGTGCCTGCAAATAACTAACTAAATATTTTTTGCCCCAAAATATGCCTTCTGAGGGACAAGTGACACCATATTATTGGACCTTCCTGTGCCATTTTAAGCCCAGGAGAGCCTCCTTTTTAAAAAATAAAAGGAAATGAGTGGAAGTCACTTCTTGTTTCAAAAAAAGGTCTGTTGCCACAACATATGTGGCTGAGCCATTATTATTCCATCTTAAATAATCATAATTTCAATATAAATGAAACCACTTAGATCCATGGACAGCAACTGCTGAAGTCAAAATAACAAACCTAATATTATCTTCACCTGGGGCTAAATCCCAGGAGTAGAGGGAATTTGTGGAGAAGTTCGTAAGGAAAATTTAAGTTGGTGAATATCCATACTATGCCAAGTTTTTGAGTACATCAGCTTGACAGGAAACATGTCAGTGGGCTGGAATCAAAATATAATTATTCCTATATATACAAAGCATGGCAGACATAGTAGCTAAAATATATACCCAGTATTTGTTAGACAAGCTAGAGACCTGGGCCACAGAAAATAATCTTTAATGAAGAACTGGCAGGTTTCAGAAGTGAATGATATTCCACCTTGGACAACTGCTTTGTGTTCAACCATCTAGTATATAAATACTCACGACGTAGGAAAAGTCCATCTTTATGCAGTATTTGTTGAGCTGAAATCTGCTTTTGACACTACTGATCATGAGCTTTTGAGGCTCAAGCTAATACCAACACTAATCATTGCTTTTTGTTCCTTGTCAGAGCACTCTATACTGATACCTCCCTGAAGGTGAGATATCCTCATTGGGATCTCTTATGGAATCTATTCCAACAGGGGTAAAACAAGGTTGTGTATTGGCATCCCTCCTTTTTAATTTTTTCATTAGCGATATTGTATACCACATGTACAATGACAAATTCTTCCCCCATCAGTCTATGGGAGGAAAGTCCCTCTGCTTCTATATGCAGATAACATAGTACCTCTCTCTTATAGGCAAACTGGAATTAGAAGACTCCACCTTTGAAGCCTACAACTTTGGTCTTGTCATAATTGATTCACCCTTTGTTGGCTGAACAATATACATCCAGATTAGACAGGATGATGGGAAGAGCTTTCAGCAGAGTGCTCTTCAATCCAATCGCCATCTAGTTTTTCCTCAAGCTAGCCTTGTTGCAAAATGTTTGGGCCAAAGGCAGCAGTGGGTTCTTTGTGAGCATACTGTGGGGGGGCTTGCACTATGTGCCAGCATTGTTCTACATTCCATCCCTTGCTGGCATGGAGGAAAAGCAGCACAGGAAAAGACTAGGAGCAAACTTCTTTTTGTCTTTCTCCTTTGATTGCTTTTTTAGTAGTAAGTAGGGCTTGTCTCCCCTGAGTGCAATCTGGTGTGAGAGAGGAACTGAGATGTTGCCACCGCAGGAGCCAAAAGAGTTATCAAGCTTGCTTCCCTGCCCCCTCAAGCTATGAAGAGAATCAGGTGGGGCTATCTATTACCTACCCTCCTTTCCTTCCTGGTATCAGTGGACATACCTGAGCCCATTCCTGGCTTTGCATACATGTGGCAGTAGAGAGGAACAGAAAAGGCAGAAGAAGAAAAGGAAATGCAAATTGCAATCTCTTTTTTAAAGCACAGAGGATGGCTTCCGACCTAGCTTTTATCAGGTTCTTAAGGAGCCCCGCTGATTCACTGTTCCTCAGCAGCTAGAAAGGGCAGGTCTGGAAGAGTGTTGTCCTGCAACTGCCTCTGCTTCCTAGCTTGTGGGAGGAGAGATTCTGAAGCACAGTGATTGCCCCTCTGCCCTTCCCCTGAGAATCACACAGGTAGCATTGTGCTAATTAAAAATACCTAAATACTTTAAGTACTTGTGCTGCAAAGAAAAAGAAAAACAGAACCACTATATTTTTATCATCAGGCAACACCACGATGACCAGACCAAGAGTATAATATAAGGAACATGCACATGTAGTTCTGATTAGAGACTTGGATGCCCATGTCCAGTGATGCCCATGATTTAGGTGAGAAGGACAGGTGTAGAGCATCCAACCCTCTCAGAAAGGGCAGCTATAGAACAATGCTTTTCACAACTTCTCATTTACAGTTGCTAAAACAAGTAAAACCAACATCAACCCACAAAGAAATTGCTTGACTTTGTAAGTTCATCTGAAATCACTGGACTCCAAGAAAAGGCATTTATTTCTGCTTATGCACCAGGGAACTGTTAGGTAAGCATCTTTGGAAGGGGCACAAGAATACCCCACAAAATACAACATCAACCTTTAAGGAGAAAGTTTTAGCTATCTGGCATTCTCAAATGAGGAGCAGCTTTGTACATTTATTTCATATGGGGAACCATATTAGTCCACTACCATTCCTTCTGTTTCAAATGATGGCAAAATATAAATTTCTTTTTCGAGAAAGCAAACAGAACAGCAAGGATTTATAGGCTAGACTCTTTATTTTCATAAATATATCAAACACCCCTCCCACACCATTAGCATGTAAAGACTACTTCAAGCATGTGCTTAATGTAATATTCAGTATAAAACATGTAGAGATGATCTTCCTGTTTCCAAGAATAATTTTTAAAATAAGTTAGATGCTTTTTTAGCACACTAACTTTGTTTACTTAATGAGCATCTTTAGAGAAAGGTTGATTATTTCAGCCAGCATTTGCAGCCAAAGCATGATCTAGATTTAAATGTCATAATTCAATTGTATTGGTAAGTAGTATTTTTGGGGGTTCCTATTTTCAAAGCTGAAGCTACATTCCAATGGATTTTTTTTCTTTTTGGGGGGGGGGCAATGACAACTATGTCCCATAGCATGAATTCACCTGAATACCAACTTAAAAAAAAATCACTGTTTAGAGACCACAATGGAATGTTCAGTTGGTTTTAATAAAAGGAATACATAGTGCTTATTGCCTGCCTGCCTGCCTGCCTGCCTGCCTGCCTGCCTTCCTTCGTATTTCCTTGTGGGTTTTTTTTTTTTTGGAGGGGGAAACTGATTAAATAATGGATAGGTAGGGAAAAGGAGATGCAAACAAAACAGAAAAGAAAGGACTGTGCATAATAGGGATGGATGATGCAAAACAGAACCTATATATTTGACAGAAAAAAAGAACCCAGATCTTTGATTTTGAAAAGACAAATCTAAGCAGCAAACATGACAAGAAAAACTATTAGCTCTCCCATTTTGTGCTTGAAAATCAAATGTCATGTTTAGAAAGCCTATCACAATGAAAGAGATAGCTAAATACCTTCCCATCCTGTGCCAAATGATACTGTATAGATCTTTAGTTCTCACTACATTCTTCCATGTTACAAAAAAGGAATGCCAATGAAAATCCACTGAAACTTGGGTTGAAAGATTTAATACAGAAAACTATTCTTGCCCAATAAAATTCTCAGAAATTCTGAACATTTAGGACACAATCTAGTGGTCAACCAGCTCATCATTCTATAACTGAAAACTAAAAGGTATGAGACTGACAGAGCTTGGAATGTCAGGTTCAAAAATTATTAATTAATGCTGCTAATTACAATTGGGAATTGTTGCCATTAACATTAGGGGACAAAATGTTTTAATCTGTTGAATTGTTTAAGTCATTAGTTTTTGGAACAATCCATTCACACTGAATGACATGGGGGCTGTCATGGGATATATAGTTTGGTTCCTTCAAATATACCGGTTTTACCATTTTAAATTCGTACTTCCTAACCTCGCACTTTTCCAAAGTGGAATACAAAAGCTGTAATATGACTTTTGGCAGGAGATGGTGGGAGTCCAACATGTCTGCAAATTTTCAGACTGGGAAAGTACTGTCCTAAAATATAGGATTGTATGTTACAATCAGTTCAATTAAATTTTGTCATTGATCTGGACTTTTAAGTGCAGATTAAGTTTTGTCAGTGATCTGCATTGATAGTCTTTTCTATCTTTACCCACCCCTGACAACATGCATACTGTAGTGTACATGTTGCTCCTTCAGTGGCCAGGATTGCCTTTGTCCAGCTTCAGCTGGTGTGTCAGCTGTGCCCTTTCTTGGGAAAGGCAGATCTGGCCACAGTAGTTCGTCCTTTAGTTACCTTTCAATTAGACTACTATAATGCACTGTATGTGGGGCTGCCCTTGAAAAGTGTTTGGAAGCTGTAGTTAGTACAAAATGCAGCAGCCAGACTGGTGTCAGATGTGCATTTCAGAGACCATATAATGAAATTACACTGGCTTCCAATTTGCTTCTGAAATCAATTCAAAGTGCTGGTGTTGACCTACAAAGCCCTAAACAACTTAGGGTCAAGATATATGAAAGGCCGTCTGCTCCTATATGAACCTGCCAGAAATTTGAGACATTCAGAGGAAGCCCTGTTGCATGTTCCAACACCTCACGAAGTCAGGCTGGTGGGTACACGTAACAGGGCTTTCTGTAGCACAGCTTCAAGTGTGGACCTCCCGACCCAACGAAGTTAGGCTGACCCCATCTCTTTTAAGCTTCTGGCAGCCAGCCAAACAGTGCTGTTCCACAGAGCACTGAATGTTTGAAACTGCTGTTTTAACTGAATTCTAGAATTGTTTTCAGACTGCTTTTAGGAGATTTCAAAGAGTATTTTAATGTGTTTTAAAATGTTACTATCTTTGTATTGTTTTAATTGGTTTTTATTTGTTCATTGCCTTGGGATCCCTTGTGGGCTGGGAGGTGATATAGAAATACTTTAAATAATAAGTAATAATACCATTCACCCACTCTTCAAATGCCCTATTAAAGGTTTAAAAGGAGTAATGATAAATATTAATAAAGGAAAGTGTGTTAACTTCAGTTAGAGGGTACAGAACAACTACCAAGTGCAATTAATAAGTGGTTACCTACAAAGCAGAGTCAGTGAAAATGCCTAAGCAGAAATATTTTGAGAGCCTCGGAGCCATGGAGAACATTTTTCTCCAAAATTGTATCACTGCATTCTCTTTTCTTCCCTACTCCAAATCAAGAAGATCAGTAGCAGAACACATGTTTTGCATGCAGAAGCCACAACTCTCAAATTCAACTCGTGGTATCTTCAGTTTAAAAGATCAGGTATCTGTACCCATCTTGCATTAACAGCCATTTGTTGAAATCTCTTAGTCTTGCACTGTAAGGCCAATGAAATAAATTGAATTGATAAATGAGGGGCTGAGCTGAAGAAAAGTTTTCATTCCTGCAAGAGGCTAGCATTGTGTGAGTAATAAACACACTAAAGAAATACAAAGGGGTTTACTGCATCTCGCCCCAAATAACTGTAAAATAACAAAATTTAAAGATTAAATGTGAACTTAAGAGCCTAACAATGTTCCCTTTCCCCACCACTTGCTACCCAGAAAGAGACCAGTAATTTCCACAGAGGATAATGGGCAGAGGGACACCAGCTTTTAGCCCTAACAGGTTTGGTATTCTGAAATGGCCATTGCTGCTTGAACAAATTGGCTTGCTGGTCCAGTAAACAAATGATTTCTCACTTCCACATTCCATCCTGTTGCCCTCCCTTTCCTTTCTTTGCCACTTGCTATTAAATCCACAAGACAACTGGCTGGTTAGAACAAAGCAAGCCAGCACAGACCACCAAATCTTCCTGAAGCCCTCTTGTCTTATTGTATCTAGGAGAGAGCCATCCCACCTTCTAATGAATTCTAATGATTTAAAATCCACCTAGAGATAGTAGAATTCTCTCAGTTGATCCTACTGCCCACTTGAGATCAAGAGAGAAGGGAGGGTGAGTACCAAATAGCCCCACAGAAATCTTTTTCCACCTAAGGGTATAGTTAAAATGTGGGATTTACTACCAGAAGATGTAAAGATGAATCAACAATTTGGAAGGTTTTAAGAAGGGATCAGACAAATTCATGTGAATAAGATTATCAACAGCTACTAGGCAACTTGCCTCCTATTACAGCTGGTGGGAAATGTGAATGGGGTGGTACTATTGTATTCATGTCTTCCATGTGGGCTTCCCGATGGCATATGGTTGGCCTTGGTCGGAAAAGAATGCTGGTACACCTTCAATCTAGAATGATTCTTATGTAAGTAAAAACAGAAAAATTTTCAAAGACTTGTATAGATTTTAGGAGCAGTCATACAGTTACTTAGTTACTCAATTACAAGCTTCAACTCTGCTCTACATATCTAGTAAAACACAGATGGTGTTTTTAAGCAAAGCTTACTGACCTTGAATATTCATCACAATACTCAAGACTGAAGAACCTTTTTCTCATTTTTTTCAGATGTTAATCACAAATTATAAGAAGGGGGACATTTCAGCTATACAAGTTGCACATACAGAGAAATGTACACATTTTAAAGCTTCATTGTAGGGACTATAACAGCAAAGTTTAATGTTCATAAACAGCCAATTAATAAATACTTCCAGACATCTCACAAATTTTATTGCCATTAATTTGCAGTGGGAGTTTAAAGGAAGCATGAAATAATACAGGAAACTATTTATTAGCTCTGTTTGTTGGAGAAAGAGCACGGGTAACGTTTAATCTGTTTAGCATAATCAGGCACCTTGTCCAAATGAGACAGAATTTCAAAGATGCATCCAGACTGGAAATTATAGATTTAGCAGAACAAACACAAAACCAAACAATCTGGCATAGATCAGACAGTAATGCTATTGTTTCTCCCAAAAAGGATTTAGAATACAAATATTTCCTGCTAATACTAGCTCTCAATCTGACTCAAAATCAATGGACTTTGCATTAAGAAAGAAAAAGAAACAGACAAAACTTTTAATAGGTGGTCAGTTTGAATATTTGGAGCCAGTAAAGGTTTAAAACAGCTTTATATTGTATTGTCCATTCTGCATGAAAGTACAATGTATTTATTAAACAGAGAAGAAAAACCCTTCAACATTATTTTGCATTAATGTAGGCAAGGATCCCACTGAAGTCACGGCAAAATGACAATTTATACGAATGGGTCTGGGGTGTACTCCTAATGTTTTGGGCATTATATATTTGGTCACAGCTACAAAAATTCATTAGAGATTATTTCAGTAGTTTTGGAATTGTAAATGTTGGATAAATATCCCCAACCCCTCTGCCCCAATCATTAAAAGGTTCTTTGGGGAGTCATTATAAGAAGAAACAATTTTGGACAAACAGAAATATTTCAAACTAACATGGAAGGATTTATATCTGCCTCTGGTGAAGACAAGGGGAAAACCCATGCAAACATATTTTTAAAGCATTGTTATCAAGACACTCTAAAAGATAAATTAAATGCAACTCTGACGTAAACTGTTCGACAGACAGTCGAAAACTGAATCCAGCGCATGTGTTCACTATGCCATTTTGCTTGCTTTGCATGTTTCTTCTTGCCTTTCGATTGTACAGCACAACCTCTAGTACACGACTACATAAATTTGGCTTTGTAAATTCATGTTATAAGCACGTTTCCTTTCACTTGTTAACTGCCCGACTCCTCACAAACAAGCTGTTGACTTGGAATTGCTCTCCCCAGCAGCAAAACATTTGTTGCTAGGGGCAAAGGCTCTTCTGCTTCACAACAGAGTTTTTAAAAGGTCATCTTTGGTGTTGCCAATTACTGAACTTTCTGTCTCTCCAATATTATAATGAATGGAAGAAGCAAATTCATGAAATTCAAGAACACTCTTAAGACAAAACTGAATTATTGCAGGAAAAAAACACCCCTGCTTTAGAGTTCCATGTATAATGAAAAAATATTTAAAATATAAAGCGTGCTTTGTTTTTGCCCTATAGCGCTTCACGATTACAAATGTATTGTAACTGGTCTTTTCTTCTCCCAGATTGGTGTGGCAGTTCCCAATCTGATAAGGTACCCTATCTTTATGATACAGCTCTGCCTCCCCCCTTATAACACCAACTTTGTGTAAAAGGATGAGGGTTTTCAATGTTCATTTAGAACTCCATAATAATTTCATGGTAGTGTACTGTATACAGCTCAACCAAGTTTTACTTAGATAACAATAAGAACATAGTATTAAAGTTCATATGCAGGTAAAACTTAATACATTTCTTCAGTGCACTTTTTATAATTCACTTGTATCTTTAGACTCTCATACAAAGCACAAGCATCATATAACAGCCCTTAGGCTACACTCCCACCAAAAGCTCAACCCCCAATCTAGGTCACAGTCTCTGACCAGATTCTACTGGGGTTCAGTTACTCTGCTGCCTCTCACTAAACTGCCATTGAGAATTAACTCTTCCCATACAGTCACACCCTCTGACTGGCTAAGTGTCTGTACTCCATAGCTTCTTACTAGGAAGAACCCAAAAAACCGACAACCAGTACTTGCCTTTATATAACTTTTTCTCTAAGCCACCATCTCCTCCCACACGACTGGGCTGGGTTTCTTTCCTGAGGAGCTATCCTGGTAGCCTGGCAACCTGCTTCCAGGCTACTCTGGCACTTTAGCTAGCCACACCACTACAACTTCATCACATGTAAATTTTAAATGACAGTCAACTGTGGTTTTATGACTTCAAATGAAGTTAGCCTCTGAAATCTGTTTCATGAGACCCTAAAGGCATTGTGGGATCTGTAATGGCAAGCATTGAAAGATGAAGCTATGTGGTTAGGATGCATTTTAAATGAACAAATCCAAGGGAAAGAAGATGTTGAATTAAGTAGGGAGAGAAAATATGTCATAGAGAAATCGTTGTCTTTCAAGACTATTCAAGATTCTAAGTGGCTCGTGTCATTGTTCCATTGTTCCGTTATGCTATGGCTCAAAGACTCTGAAAAGCCATGCTATTTGTTTACAGAGCCTAGGTAACAAAGATGTAAATCTCGTAAGACAGAACAAATACTTTCAACTATTTCCCTCCACAGCTGGAGAAAGAAATAAAGCAGTGTACTTTTCAAAGATTGCTTCCAGTTAAGGACTTTTCTGAACAAACACTTCACACATAAAACATAAGATTGTATTTTTTATACAAAGAACTTACTTCACGTACCAAAAAAGAAGCATGTTTTCTGTGCACCTTACCATAAGCCATTTTGGACAATAATATCACAAGCTTTGGGTGACAAACTTGTACTTGCTTCCAGATAGCCCCCAACCTTGAACAGCTACCCACCTATAACAGGCCACAAAACCTAGGCCATTTCTGCACAAGAAAGGAGGAGCGGTTCACTGCATGTCAAGAGCAGTGTTTTTATACTCCGATTCGGAAACTGAATTCAGACATTCAGAAACTATGTTGTCTGCACACACACACACACCCATTTACATCGTACTACTGTGGTTGCTGCACCCACAACAGCAAGTCCCTGGCCACTCCCATTCCCCTCCCTTACCCCATCCCATCGTCGCTGATTGGTCTGTTTTTTTAAAAAACACATGCACATTTTTAACACATTTCTGTGTTGCTATGTTTGTGCGTAGGGATGTATGTTCGTTGATACATGGAAGAAAACACGTTTTAACAGTCCATTACCAGATCCACTCTCTTCCCGCTGTCCGTTTAACACAGGAAGACAATAATGACGGCAGCCTGTCTTTTGATGGGCAGAGAGAGAGAGGGACGGAAATGATGGAAGGGACAGCCTGGGAACGCCCATAGCCAGCCACTTCTGTGATGTGAATCGATGCTACACTTCTGCAGGTAGACGAAACTGAAGCAGAACCAGTTTGGCAGACTTACATCTGAGTTTTTCTGGTTTTCACATACAGTAGTTTCGCATCACAGTGAACCACAGTGAACCATTCCAGGAGCTGAAAACATGCAGAACCATGAGGAAAACTACGATGCTAAAATGGTACAACATGCAGACAGGAGGTTAAGCATTGGACGCTGCTATGATGTATCAACTTCGTGTGGAAATGGCCCTAGATGCCAACTCTGTCCTCACGGCTACTCTGACAAAATCATTACAGCTCCTCATAACATCACCCACAACATCAGGGAAACATTTACTTGTTCATCTTCCAATGTCATGTATGCCATTTTCTGCCAACAATGCTCCTCTGCAAACAGGACAGTCTCTATGCTAGAGAACAAATGGATCCAAATCTGATTTTAGAAATGGCAACACACAAAAAGCAATGCCAGAACACTTCAAGCTCCCAGTATACTCCACTACTCAAGCTGGCTCTTGCAAAGGAATTTCAAGGGAAGATTGGGAAAGGAAGCAGCTAAAGTGGGATACAGGCACGGAATCTATCAACCAAAGGCTGAACAGATACAATGTCTTCCTGGAGGGCTTCAGAAGGAAGCACTGCTTGTTTTCACTACAGTCGTGTGTACAGAAATACAGACTAACAAAGTAGATGTGTTCCTGGGCATTACTTCTTTAAACAGAAAATTTGGCACTAGAGATAGAAATAACATGGAAAGAAGACGGATAGGTTCTTATACCTGAAAAAAACAATAATAGTTCAACATTTTTCACCAAAGGTTTTATTCAAAACTAACAGTATGCACATGTGGAATGAAACAATGAGATCAGGTAAGCCTTGCAGAAGTAAACAAAAACATGCTGAGTACTCTACAAACCATGTGAAAAGCTACTTCTAAAATGTATTCAGATATCAGTTTTTGTTTCCCCAGCCTCTGCTTCCGTTATGATTTCCATTTTGGTGGTCAAACCTACAGCTCTATATTTTTTAAACATGCTGGAGATAGCTGGTGAGGCAACTAATTCACCTTCCCCCACTCTTGTATGTTTTGCTGTTCACTTATGCTCAGTAAGGGATTCCAGAGGCAGCTGCTGTTACTTTGCCTATTGTAGGCAGGCATACACAACTACAGTAGGATTGGTTAAGGAGTATCCAATTCCTTCCCAGATCAAGCTTTATTGCACTGTTTATTGCACACATGCTCCTACAATGCAACAACTGAAAGTTTGTGTTTCTCCAGTCCTTTGCCATCCTCCCAATTCCCAAAAACCTAGCTAGATAATGGATAAGAAAGAAAAGAGGATGGGCTGGATGGGTAGAAAAATACTTTTTAAAGAGGACCTTCTTTGTGAGAGACTTTGTTAACTGAGGTATGCCTGTATCCGTCTCTTAAAAAGTCTCCGCCTGTATCATGATTATGTTTGGACTATTTGGTTTTCTGTTTGCATCCACTATCATATTTCTGTAAGACAATAGATCTTCTCTACCATACAGTTTACTTGCTTATCTATGCTTGGATGTAAAATGTGCCACCTTCCTTTAACAATCACCGTTAAGCCTGGACTTATTGTCCCATCAACATGCGAGTGCATGTTATACTTCTAATACACTCTGCATCACTTTCCTTCCTGAACAAGTGGCTGCAGTCCATGCATCTGCGGAAGTAGTCCATGAAAGCTTATGGTGAAATAAGTTAGCTTTTAAGGTGCTGTTAAGCTTCTTTTAATACCGAAACAGATTAATGCAGCTATCTTTCCGAAAAAGGAGGACAAATGAGAGACAGTGCTTTGAAATGGATCTGCTTGGTAAGCTCAGCATGTAACTGTAGTGATGCTGTCCATAACAAACTCAGTAGACCTCTGTTCTTGCCCCCTCTGCCCCTCTAGTGGGACACACGCACCTAAAACGGGCCACTGTGCAACCAAATACAAAACAGGAAGTGACTCCTGGATTCTATTTTTGGCCATTGGCAGTCCATTTTCAGGGTTTGAGGAGACTCCCTTGCTCTTTGCAACTCCTGGAGGCTTCAGTTATAGCTTTTTGCTATGGGGTAGGGAGATATGCATCCCCATTTTGGGGGATGGGTGGAAATCCAGTGAGGGTTGTGAGCTCCAAAAAAAGTATTGAGGCCACTTGTGGTCTGCAGGCTGCAGTTTCCCTACCCCTGACCAACATGTTCAGAGCACCCAGTTCTGTATGTAAATCCAGGCCTGTACACAAGAACATCAAGGTTAGAAGCCAATTAACTATCCTTATGAAGACTTTTATTCAAGATATATGATCACCAAAATGCACCTCAGTTCAAAGCAACCCAGTTATGTTCAGCTGGAAATAGATTTTTTTTATCCTTGGGAATGTTTAAAAAGCCTTTTACAATTCAGCCAGAGAAGTGGTGGTGGATGCACAACTGCAATAAACAGACAAAGTATGCAGGCTTTGCTGGATTACCTTTAGATTCTTACCGCAAAAGAACACAAAGACCCACTGTTTTCTGTCTCTAGAGTTCTATTTCTATTTAAATCATAACATTTATCTCAATGCAGGTTGTTTCCACCCACACTTCTCAGCTACAGGAGGCCTGATTCATGTATGCCTTCAAATGCATTTCTGCAATTATCAGCACTAGGGATTTGTTTTAAAAGAAGGGAACAGGTTTTCAGAAAAATCAGCTCCATGAAATGCAAAGAGCTGTATAATGAAAAAGGTAAATCCAATGACAACATTTGACACTCATGCTATTAGTGCTACATGATTACCAACCCTTCTTTGCATCTTTCTAGTCTATAATTTTTTACAGCTGTTTTATTGATTGACTCCAATATTCAAATAAAGGTCATTCCTTCTGCTGTTGTGTCAGTTGCAAATTTACTGCCCGAAACCAGAACAGCAGCAGTTATTTCTTGTAATTCACTTTTAGTAGGAGTGATGCTATTCTTAGTGTGAGTAGTAACTGGTGGTAGTGGCTACAGTAGTTACATTATTCACTTAAGTAGGACCCCCAGATGAACAGTTCTACAATCTATGAGAATGTCAGTTTTGTTTTGTTTTTTTAAAAAAAGGCTGGCTAGACATATATCAATATATGCCTCCACTGACCAAATGCCCTCCAGATGTGTTGGATGACGATTCTCACCCCCATGAGCCAGCATGGATGGTGACCATGATCGACGGGGCTGATGGGAATTCTAGTCCAATACATCATCCAGGATTGGAGAAGGCTGATCAATATCTGTTTCCACTAAGCAAGGTCTTTTCATGAAGGAGGAAATGGATCTGACATATCTGGAAATTAAACATGACTAGTAATAGTCACTTCATTTTTTCTCCAAAATCTGCAATGATGTGTATTTCAAGTAATGAGAAATGAATTGGATGAACAGAAAACTGTTTAACAAAATAGAATGCAGTATAGTAAGTTGGGAAAGTGGTGAATCTGCTCTTCTCTGAACACATTTCATGTAAGGAGACAGATTATTTTATCTCAAACTGTTTACAAAACAATGCAGATAATGTGGAGACAGTGGCGGAGATCCTATAACAAGCAAGTGCAGCATAATGCTTTGCCCATGCAGTTCCGTGCCCTCCGCCTGCCCCAGCAACCTGTAGTCTGAAATGGTCCCTCCTAGAGCTGGACAGCTACCAGGAAAGTGAGTTCTGGATACAGAGCAAAGGTGAGAGAAAAGCCCCCTCTGTGCCCTGCCTAAAAAGAGACATACGAGCATGTAAGCCACACTTATGTGCACACAGGTCACTGACAGAATACTGTCATTGTACATACGTAGTTGCCTTTCTGTGTCTGTTTTGGTGCAGTCTTCAGCTAATACATTATATAGCAACTTCTGTTTTAAAAGTCCAAGAACACAATGTTTTTTATTTGAACTTGCAGTAAAGAGGAGAAAAATCTGAAAGATGGAAGCACCTTGACCTGCTGGGTCAAGAAGTACGGTGATGTTGCATTATTTCCTTTATTTATTTCCATTATTTTTCAACTCCTAATCACCTTACCGAATCTTTTATAGACAAACGTTTAAACAGCAATTTATTTCCACAAACATTTTTGTGTAGATTCAATTCTTGAATTATTTTTTAATTAAAAGGAGCAAAACAAAATGAACCAGCTTGTTTTAAGTTCAACTATTTAAAGACATTGCTGGTTCCTGAAGTCATCCTTCTTTTAAAGGGAGCCACCTAAACAGAAGAAAGTACAGAAAATCTCCTACGTGTCTTGCCAATCTAGCTTAATATTTCTAAAGACTGAGGAAATGTAAATAATACCAAAAAGCAAAGTTAGGGCAAGAGACACCAGGCATACATTAATGCCTTTATATAACTGATCACATACCTCAAAAATATCTGTTTCTATGTAGATGCTACAATTTCATATGAAAAACACATTATTTGATAGGAGATAATCCTTAGGTAAGCCTTTTGCAAAGCATCTTTAGCCTTCAATAAAGAAAATGGCATGGAATTAATTTTCATTAAAGGCCACACAGAAGCCACATACTGGGCTGATTCACATGTAAAACTAAATCATGGATTGACAGCACACTCATCAGCTGTAATAAGCTTAAGTGAAATCTCAGGCCTGCAAACTCTCCTGTCACCTCCTTTGCAGCCACGACTTCTCCAGCATCTACTTTCACATTCCACATTTCCTGTCCTAATGTACAGACAATATCAAAAATCATCATGTTAAGCAAACGCTGCTCATTTTTAAAAAAGTCAGATTCAAACTACGAATTACAAAGCTAGCTTGTTTAATGAAAGTCGGATTTAAACTGCAACACATGCAACAATGAGTTGGGATAGATGGAAAGGACCATGCTAAAATAATGAATAAACACTATAGAAATCTTGCTTCTAGCCAAGTGGGAAAATAAAACCAAACAAAATGGTAGGCTCACGCATTTCCTCCTCTTCTCACATGGACAGAAGAAAGATTTCTATAGCACCTAGTTCCTGAATGCCTGAGCCACAATGGAGCATAATGCGCAAAATCAGCTGACTATCCTCGTTGTTATCATATTTCTACAACAATCTTAAAGTGGATGGAGTGGGGGCGAGAAGAACCACATAAACTGTCTTGAGTTCACTGTAGAAAAAAATGAATGAATAAATAATCATTTGCACATAAAGAAATTTAACATATTTATATTTCTTTTGCTAGGCTTAATTAGTCAGTGAGCTTACTAGTTTTGCCATTTGTTGTCCAAGGCACACAGAGAGCATTTGTTACCAGGTGGTGACATGAACATAAATGAACAACAACAATAAAGAAAAGCAGGGATGCGAACCCATGTCTCCCACATGCTGTTAACTGCATTAACCCTCCCCTCGAGGATTGTGATGTCTGCAATTCTAAGTAGCCATTATGCGGATGTTACCATTGCTAGGCATTCTGTAACAGATCTTCTACGAAGCAAGGTTATCAAAACAAAGTGATGAAAAGTACTAAAGCATGAATGCAACAACGCTTCCCTTCGGATACTTGTCAGCAGCTGCTGTTTACCAGCATATGATTTTTTTTTAAACACAGAGGTTCCATATAGCTTTCACGATGAATGGGTGCTAATAAAAAAGTCCCCTATGAATTTGATTAAACTCAGTTTTAAAGTCACACTAGTTACTAGCTGCTATCACCACATCTTATGGCAGCCATTCAGTGTGTTTTCATAGCCATGAAATTCCTTTTTTCAAAAATGGAAGCTGGCAGCCAACATTTTAACAAAGACCCTTTGAGCTGTCATTTGCTGCCTCTCTATCTGACAGCCTGGAAACCTGCTATTGGATAAACTGCATAAACAGTCCTATCTGATGTAAGCTAGTCTTCTGTCCTTCAATTTTTTCTCTCATGTTTTCAAATCAAAATTTTCAACTGCCTTTCATTGTGCTATTAGAACAACAGTCTAGAAAAGTTTAAAAAGGCAATAAAAAGCCCATAAAGCTTAAGTCAAGTAATGAAAATGGAGATTCAATGCAGAAGAAAAAATCTCAGATGAAAATTTCTTCAGACAGTAAACACTTTGGAAGATTAGATGGTATCCACTGCCTGACCTATAAAGAATATTTAAGGCAGGCACTAGGCAAACCTAACAAGAGAAAGAATTCAGTAAACAGGATGCCACAGTGGAAAAGGCTGTCTCCTCATTACTTGGATGGCAGGAGTTCCCAAAAGACAAAAAAGGACTCCTTTTAAAATCACTTATATGTAAAGTACAGTTTTTTCTAAAACAAATGTAAAGAAGTTTGCATGCTCCATAGGGGCTTCCCCTACACTACACTTCCTATCATGTCCCGGAGAACACAGATGTCATGTCCCAAAGAGCACAGATATGATGCACAGAATAAGCTTTTAACTCACTTGTAGCACTCAAAGGGCCTTTGTCTTCATGCTGTTTTGAGGCCAGTGGCTTGCTAATGGCTTGCTTTGCTCTGTTTTAAAATCTGACTGTAAGTACGCAGTTGTATACAACAGCCTTTCTTCCAGGTCAAATGTTCTATATGAAGAAACACAGCCTGGGGCATGGAAACTTCCTTTTAGCATTTTCATCTTTTGTTACTGTGGCTTCTCCACTCAGTTCTCTAACTATCCACACTAAAGTGAGCAATAACAGCAAAGCTAACTTTCCAAAGGTATGTCAAAAAGTCCAAGGAGTCCCAAGTAGTATATTCCCCACCACCACCTTTTTGAAGTGCACTGCACCCTCTCTACATATGTGGAAGTTTGGTTCCAGGAATCCTCACATGAAACAAAAAATACAAATGCTCCTTCCCATTACTGTGACTGAATACGATTTGTGGGCACCCACACCAGTACAGGTATGTGCCCGGTGCATCCATTTACAATAACTGGACACAAGGCTTCACATGACCTCACATTCGCGTGTGCTGAAGTTGTGTCAGCAGAGGGCAGACTGTACTGCAATGGTACTTCAGGGCTTCCCGAGGATGGAAAGTATGTAGGGTGTACAGGTAGACAACTGGCCAACTTCCAGTGGACCACCTAGTACCTGCTAGTTTGTAGGAAGACTGAAAGGACTGTTGGATAAGGTAGAGCTTGGCTGATTCCTGCAAAGGCTCTCAAGGAAAACTGCTTGCATAAGATCACTTAACAAAACTTTGGGAACAATTAAGATTTCCTGAATATATTTATTTTATAAACTTAAGAAACACTGGTAGGTCACAGGTGTTCTTGTAAAAAGATTACTAGTAGCCATGGAAGACTGAAGTCCCTGGTTTCTGAAATAAACCTCACTCTAAATTTTACTAAAGCTGTAATCCATTTATTGGAACACAACCCCACTAAAATCCGTGAGAGTGATGAGTAGGATTTAAATCCAACTGTTAATCCTAACTAATCCTACTGAGTCAATAGGAACTTGTTAAGTTGACAATTATGTAAGTTCCATTGATTCAATGCCTTTATTTTAATTGGGCTTAATGACTGAAAGAAGCCAACATAGGATTGGGATGCCCATTGGTTTTGTACTTCTACAAACCCTGGAGTTTCTCTGAGTCTGCTGATACCCCTCTTTTGTGTGTGGCTGGTACTTTTTTGTCCATCTAACACTCTCAGAGAATGAACCGCCCCTACGATTCGTAGCTCCCACTGTCCCCTTAAAATCTGTTCCAGATGGTTGGGGGACCATCTGAGCAGATTTTAAGGGGCAGAGGATGTTGTAGTGGGTAGAAGAGGAAATATAAACTCTATTACATGGGAAGTCTGCTTTTGTGATGTTGAATTTTTGACGTGAAGAGCCTCAATTGCCTTTCAAATTGTTGTTGTGTGCTATCAAGTGGTTTCTGATTTATGGCAACCCAAAGGCAAACCCATCACAGGGTTTTCTTGGCAAGATTTGTTTGGGGGGGGGGAGGTGTCTTGGCCTTCCTCTGAGGCTATGATTTCTCCACAGTGAGCCAGTGGGTTTCCATGGCTGAATGGGGATTTGAACTATGATCTCCAGAGCTGTAGTTCAACGTCCAAACCACTACACCACATTGGCTCTCAAGAGCTTTTCAAGAGACTTTCCTAAAAAAGAAATCTGTTATACTGCTGAAATCACTAGGAAACTAGTCTAGTGAAGAAGCTTCACAAACATGTGCCCTCATTTAAAAGGCCCTACTTCTTTCCCACATTTTTACAAAATTTAAAATAGCCCAAGTTCTGTGAAAAAAATGTAAATATAAAAATGTATTCAGGACAACTATTCTACTCTGCAGTCCCATACTAATTCACGCATAATATTGGAAGCATCATATAATTTTGGGTTTAAAACATTAAGTGGGATGAACATTTTGCAAAGCTGTGCAAATATTAAAGATGCGGAGTTAAACAATGACAAAAATCAGAGAACAGATATGTACGGGCATGTAAAAAGGGCAATTATAATAACTGTAATATGGACAATTGTCGTAACTGCCATTTTCTAATCTTTGTAATTGTTTTAAATGTTTAATTAATGTTTTTAGCCTTTTTGGAAGTCATCTTGGGTCCCACTCTGAGAGAATCGCAGCATATAAAATTAATGAATAAATGAATGAATGAATAAATAAATAAATAAATAAATGTCTGCAACTATCTCAGGAACCACAAGAGTGCACTGTACAATGACAATATATGTGAGAAAAAGAAATTCAGGATTGGATACAAAATTAATGTGTTGTCACAAAGATCAGAAGGTTGAAATTTTGACTGTATTAGCAGTATTCTAAACAATAAGCATTCAGCACCTCCTTGCATTTTATATTCTTGCGTCTGTTCTTCCTTTCAGAGAGCATATTACAATTCAATGGGCAGAATTTGATAAAATTTAAAGATATTAATTATATACACAAGAGAATTTTCACCTGTAAAACACCACTTTAAACTGATATGCAACAAGAGCAAACTGGAATGACATCATACATCTGGATTGTAATTATCCAATTAGCTTGATCCAGTTAGAATATGATTTGTGAAGTAGTTGCCGTCGCCTGAGTGTCACCTAACCACTGCCTTTAAGTTTATTTTCATTTTACAAATAAAAATAGGCTAAATCATTGAACTGCTTCTATTCAAGCGATTGAGAGGCTGATAAGCAATGGGAAAAAAGCATCTTTTCCAAAGACAACATACCAAAAGAGACAATAAATGGAAAGCTCAGATGCACACGCCTTGTACAATCCCAACTTCAAAGGATTTTTTTTTAAAATCCTGTTTCACTACTGAATGGGAAATTTCTCTCAGCAAGATTTTCCATTTGATTAGGAAACCCATGAATTAATGGAATTATTTGAACTCTGGCAATATACAACGTGATCAACAACAGTATCCGGAGCTCTTACAGCATCACTAATTTAAGGTATTAAAAGTCAACTGTATACAGAACTTTCAAGCAGTAGTTTCACACCCAATCCCCTCATTCTTCCACAGCCCACTTCCAACCATTTTTTCTATCTATTAAGGTCCCTATATTTAGAGGATCCTTGACTGTTCATTTATTTCAGAATATTGTAAGTTTGCAGGTCACTTTGGCATCTACATATCTGCAGAAAAAAAAATTCATCTAATATATAAAAGTCAAAGTTTGTCTGTTTGTCTATGTCAGGCAAAGGCCTCATATGATTGGCTGTGTTAGGTGAAGACTTCATATGACTGGCTGTCTAAGAAGATTCTATGGAATCCTGGGGTTTGCAGTTTAAGGAGGGGTCTTTAGAATTCTCAGCCAGAGAGCTCTTGGGCCTCAGTCAACTGTGTCCGTCTGGAATAGGCCAGTTGCTATGGAGATGAGGGCTAGCTGTAAGGAGGAGGGCAGTGTATTCCTTCAGGAACCCAACCTCTGAATACAGATTGGATTGGGGAATATGGGGAAAAGTTACAGGTACTGGACAAGACAGTTTGAGGAATCAGAGACACAGGATCTCAAATCTTTCTAACAAGTATTACCTATGAGAAAACAAAATCCTGGGCAATACGGGATATATACACTAGTAAACACATAAATTGAGCTATGTGTGAAATCTGACTGTTTTAAATTTACATATAATTTCAATAGTCATGCCAATTGATTGTTGTCCTATGCTGCTGGCCTTTAGCTACATATATTCAGTATATTTAACTTGTTCTGTCTCAATTTGTACAGTTCTAATGGAAACATTTCAATTTGGAAAGCCAGGGGATGTGGACAGGATCCTTGGAAATGTGAAAGGAACAACATCTGCCCTTCCTGCCTCATAACAGCAGGACTAGGGAGGGAGGACTGGCTAAATGGATACGGGCAGTGGTGAATGCTTCTTTGAAACTGGGTGTGATGCCATTGTGTATAACAGGGGTGGTGATGAGACATTAAAAAAGAAAAAAAAACCTTCCTGAACCCACTGGACTACATTATGTCTGGTGAGTCCACAGTATATAATTCTGGGGCATAGAACTGGAGTGTGTGGCAATGTCTCACCTACAGGCTTTTTTTTCTTCCATTTGGTAGATTTGCTAGAACTGTTTCAATCTGGCTTCAGGCTTGGTTATGTGATCCAAACTGCTTTGGTCACCTTTTGGTGGACAATCTACCATGGAAACTGGGAGAAGTATGTATCTCTTGATTATGCTGAATCTAGACAAAACAGCTTATAGCCAATCAAAAGGTAGACAGGGAAAAGGGAATTCAACCCATTTTGAATGGGATAACTCTCCTTGAAGATTCGGGTTCTCATTTGTGCATAATCCTTGAACCTGCATAACCTTAGCTTCCAACATTTGGACAGGGATATATTTCTCTTCTTCAATGCTTTAATTTTGTTTTTATTCTATTTCATTTTAATTTTATTGCTAAAATTGAGCACCATGTATACTGCAAAGAGGGGTCTTACATTTTATAAGTAAAGAAATAGTTTTATTCCATGTAATTCTTCTTGTCATCAGCAGGTTTACCAGTAGTTTTATTTTAAAAAACTGACAGAGGTACAGTGCTCTCTAATACTAAAACCTCATAAAAAAGACAAAAGAAAGAAAAAATAGCTAACAGGACAAATATTACATCCCAAGTATATACCACTGTGAGATATCAATAAGTTTATATAAAATAGAATAGTTATCACTACCCCTTTCCATGTTGATGCTAGTACTACCAGTAAAAGCCTGAACAATAAGGTTATATAATGAAATGAAAAGAGGAAAGGAATATGACACAATATACTTATTAAAGACAAAAGACTAATCAAACTGTAGAGTACTGTGTTGACAAAACTGCTAAAAATCAGAGGCAAAATAAATAAAAGCCAAATACATGTTGAGATCTGAGTATCTTTCTTTATAATACATTAACTGTCCATCACAAGAAGTGCAAAACAACTTTAGATCTTTTTTTCAGTATATTATTTAATGTATATACTCCTAACAGGAGCTGTAAGAGCTCATTGAGATCACAGATGTAATTAGTAATAGTTGTATGTGCTTCTCCACAATTCCCTCTGCTTCAAATGGTTTTCTTCCCCCGATATTATATGTACATGTACTCTATAGATGCAACCCCATCCTGTAGCACGATGCGAAACAACAATATGCCTCCACAGGGAGTGGGCAGGTCCTATCATCTATTCTAGAGTCCCCAACCTTCAACGTAACAATTCCAGATAGGTCAAATTTGTGATATTTGTTGCTGAAGTTCTTGTGTTTTTTTGTTTTTGTTTTACATACAAACGCTATTTTTGTTGTTCTGCACTATTTTTTGGCAATTTCCAGCACCAGCTCCATTTGATTCCCAACCTCAAGTGGAATTCTTTTTAATTCTAATACATACTAGAACAAAAAAGTTTCCTTCTCTTCATCTTCCATCTTTAAAGAATTGTTAGAGCCATAGTGCACCAGTGAAATAGCACTTTTGCACCAAAACATTGTAAGAAAAAAATTAAAGAGAAAATCAAGAAGGAAGAGAAAATTTGCCCTTCAAGCCATAGGATTACCTCAGCAAACTATATCCAAAACCAAACTAAACCAAACCAAACCAAAAACCTTTGGAAAAGTCCTAGTGCTGATCTTTAAACTTTAGGGCAGCCTGGACTCTAATTATTTGCCTCTACTTTTCTCTGTATCCACCACTGCTAATGCTAACAAGGAGCATCCATTAGTCTTCTGCTTCTAGTACATAACAATTGTTATGTTAGTACAAAGGTTTACAGAAAGGTGTGTTGTTGTTTTGCAGTCTCTGTCAGTGGGTTATTTTTCCTATTTTGTAGAAGTGTGTTTCATGATGTGATGTGCAGACATTGCCCATAAAAGTTTGCATATGTGTGGAAAAAAGGACATTCAGGAACGCTGCTTTGTATAATTACATGAAACTGAAACAGATATTTTTAGGAGTGAATATGACTCACTTGGCTATCAGCAGTTGCGATTTAAAATGTAAAGGAAAAATGTTGGATAAGGAAAGAGTAAGGGGGCACGTGGAACAGTATACAGTGGCCCCTTGACTTTCGTGAGGATTTGGGGTACAGAACTCTCGCAGAAGTAAAAAAAACATGAATAACTCCCTCTAGTGAGCACTCCCCCCTCCATCCTCCTGCCTTCTTCCTGCAGCCAGCCAGAAAGGCAAGAGAGTGCAGGGGAAAAACCTTCCCTCATGTGCCCTGCCTTCTTTTTGTGTGTCCACGCAGGGACAGAGTGGAGTGGAGGGAAGCACTCTCCTGCCTCCCGCTGCCCGCGTGGGCTTCCTTCTTCCTGTGTGTCCACGCAGGCAAGAGGTCCCCGTACTCTCTGCCAGCACGGACTTCCTTCTGTGTGCCCGCATGGGCGAGAGGCAAGAGAGTGGAAGGCAGGGAATCAAACCCTGCACTCTCCTGTCTGCTGCTGCTAGTGCAGGTTTCCTTCTTCCTGTGTAGGCGAGGGGCGGGGGGGGGGGAGACTGGAGAGTTAAGGGGGAAAGTCTTGTGTGCCCACAAACTTTTCCCTCTCTCATTAGCTTGCCTTTTGCCAAGGTAGTGCAACTGGGCAAAAGGTCAGGGCATGGGACGGGTAGAATGGGTGGAGGCAAGCGGGCACCTCATGAATAATTAAATTCACGAAGGTCAAACTTGTGAATGTGGGGGGAGACCTGTATGTTTTTTGCATGAGGCAACCCCCCCAACCCTACCTCCCCTCCCAAAAAAACCCCCGACACTCACATGTTCCTGGTAGGCTCCTAAGAATTTTTTCCTAGTCTGTTTCATATAGCCTAGAAAAAGAGAATTCTATCCCGACCTCTAGTTTCATTGATTCATTGTCTTGTAAACTACTTTAGGATTTTGAGAAGTGGTATAGAAATATTTCAAATAATTATAATAAATAATAATAATAACAACAAATGCAAAGCAGCCTTTACTTGGAACATAACGTGCATTCAAGTAACAAAGGCAGAAAATGTTAGTATATGGTTTTTATTGAACACAAGTGTACTGCTTTTTGGTCCATCATCCACTTCCTTTACAAAGCACCTTTTGCGGGCTGTGAATGCGCTGAATCATCTTGAGAAGTCAGAAAAGTAAATGCTTCCCCTCTTTTGTGCTCCTGTCTGGTAATTTGCCTTATTTGGCCCCTTAGGGATGCATGCAGAAAAACCTCTCTTGCTAATTCATAGGAGCCTAGATTGAAACAAGCCCCCACTTTTGAATAAAAACATTGAGTACTAGGCAGCGGATTATAACTCTTTTGCTGAGCTCTATGCACAGCAGGAGCAATTTAAACAGGTACGTTAAAATGGCTTCTTAGAACGACAAAGTCACAATGAACAGATTAATCTGTAATAAAATTCTAATGAAACACCTCATAGTTTAATCATTAATTAAAACATTTTTCAAGGTAGGGAACAGGGCATTCCACCCCAGGTTCAGCATCTGCAAGAGAGGGGGGTCCATTTATAAAACAATCGTATACATAGTCCTTTCTCTCCATTCTTTGTAATGAACATATAACATTACATATTTAATGTTGTGCTTAAATAAAGGATGCTCTAAGAAGAAATGAGGAAAGGGAAGTGGAAGAAATAATACTTTGTTATATCTATGCAATATTATGAGCATTACTTTTGTAAATGGATTATCTATACTATCTATATCATTAATCTATATTATTAATCTCCCCCGAGGCGAAAAAACCCCATAGAATTAGATCAACTTCAAAATAACCTTAATCCAGTTAAACCTGCATGGATACATTTAAAAGAAATCAACTAATTAAAATGTAGCTTTTAGTTCTCCAACCTTGTTGAAAAATATAGTTTGGCTGAAATGAAAAATCCTTCAGGCCAAATACAGAAAAACCTACCAAACATCATTTGGGAGTTTAGAAAGCATAACATTTGTTTGAGAAACAGACCTAAGCTGAATCTTTGTGGGGCTATATTCCAGCTCCACTGTGTAGTCTCCTGCCCTGACTTGACCCCTTTACTTCCACACACTGCCACACTGTTTCAATCCAAGCTGAAATCAGTTGGAAAGCCACAAGGGATTCCCAATTACGTAGCCACATTTTGTGCAAGGGGGTGTTCCCATTGTGTGATGTGCTTGTGATATTGGTTTATGTCTAGTCACATGACTGCAGCAGCCACAGTTTTTTTTAATTTACTGCATCGCACGCACATATTTGAATATTCGCTTACTCAAAAAGCCTTTGTTTTCCCTTCATTCTGTTTGCCTACCTGTGCTTCTAGAAAGTGAATCTGTAAAGGTCTGCGAATGTGTGCAGCAAAGCTGGTAGAGAAGGGAGAGATGAAATGCTGACCTGCACATGTGTGTACACAAACAGCAAATCCTCTCCAAAAGAAGAAGAAGGAAGAGTAAGTGGTGGCAACTCTGCTTTTAAAGATGCTGATACAAACAAGGGAGCTGTCTGGAGGGAACGGGGAACGATCATATGACCCAAGTGATCACCTGGCCTAGGTGACCATCCATCAACCTGCCCCAACGCTCCCCCCCATCCCAATTCCACCACAATCCCAATTCGGCGGGGGGCAAACTATGTATTTTAAAAGCCTGGTTCTTCCCCAAAAACAACAGAGTAAAATGGAGGGTTTTTAAAACTGCCTTAAAGCCCTCAGGGTGTCAAAAAGAAGTGTTTTCACATAAGAAGGAGAGGAATGCTGTGCGTTCCAACAGGACTGGGATTGAGGTAAGGATACATTATTTACTCTGTGTAAATTCAGCCTTAGATATCACAGTCTAAGATTAAAAAAAACAGAATAAAATCAATGACATCTTTTTCACAAAAGTCAATTTTGGCAACAATCCACAAATGGCATTGGTCTCTGGTTTACTTACACAAAATAAATATGGAATTCCTAACTTGTGCTTGAATGGCAATAAGCATGGTTGCCCCACATTATTGTGGATTGTTAATCTACAGCAATCTGAGAATGGATATGTTCAATGTTTGGAGCCATCCGAGAGGGCTTTGTTACTACTATTGTCTGTATTTGAAAACAGGAATGAAGAATTGTTTTGTAAAGACCTTACAGACTAAGTGCTGCACAAACAGAAGTGATCAGAGTATGGAAAAAAATTAAGAAGTCTGTTGACAAAATAGCTTTTGCAGAAAACTTAACCTACAGAGCAAAACCTGCCAGAGGTGAAATCAAAGGAGAAAAATTTGAAGAGATTTGGTCACTTTTTTTCATTTGCAGCACACTGATATTCAGAACATAAACAAGTCGTGTCTGAAGCAATGTTTTACAAAAATCTCTTTTGACCAATATAAAGGTCAACACTTCTAAAAACAGAGCATACGGGCTGAACAATGTTTAAGTCAGACTCTGATGAACTTAAAATGTTAGATCAAGGGTGAGCAAAGCACAGCTGTCTATATTTCGCTGGACTGCAGTTCCCATGATTCCTCATCATGGCTAGGGCAAACGGGAGTTGCCGTACAACTATGTCTGCAGGGCTGTAATCGGCCCACATTTATGATAGATGAAATTATTATCAAGTACTCAAAATATTTCAGAAAATGATTTTCTTTGGCTCCAACTGGTGTGTCATTAAAATGCAGAACTGTTGAAGATCTGTACGGCTTCACTTTAATGTAGTCTGAAAGGAAATTATGTGCACAAGCTCACTGAAGAATATTACCGAAATTCATCACAGCATTGTGAATTTGCATCCATGTTTAATAATTAGCATCCTGACATATTAGTATCATCAATCAATCAATATTTTATTTAATGCATAGACCAAAGGCTATTTGCATACAAAGTATTAAAATGCAGTACAATACAATACAAAATGTTAGTATAAAATAATACAAAATACATATAGAAACAGCATAGCAAGAATACATCATATATTAAGCTACATAATAGACATGTGTGAGAGAAATTTAAAATTTGGTTTAGTTAAAACGTAGACAATAAAACTATAATTAAGTGAGCACATCTCCAGAACAATCAACCGCGATATTGGCAACATGTCTGGCCCGAATCTTCATAGCTGCCAGAGTAAAAAGAGAGGCCTTACGAGTAACCGTGGAGTCAATATCAGCAAGGAGATAAAAAATCTTTTCTAAAACAGTATTAGATTCCAAATGAGGCAGGATAGATCCCAAAAATTTGGCTCTTGGGTCAGAATATAGTGGACAAGAGAACAAATAGTGAGGCAGATCCTCTATTTCAGGGGCCCCACAAATGCATAAACGGAGAGCCAAAGGGGTATGCGAATATCTGCCGTCAATCACAGCAGTAGGTATACTTTGAAAGCAAAGGGCTGTAAAAGCTTGCCTAAGCTTTGGAAAGGTGAGTTTTATCAAATAACTGGTCCTTTGATGGTCAAGTTTATAAAATTTGTACCATTTAGAAAAAATAGAATTATTGATAGCCTGTCTGTCTGATTGAGCGGTACGGTGAAATATATAATGTCAGAGCTTTTCTTTGGAATTCAAGATGAATAAGTTGTCCGGTGGGCTAGGATACCATTCAAGCAACTTATGATATCTTGAATTCCATACTTTACAATTAGGTAGCTGTTTGAAACATAACTTGAGAAAAGCTCTAACTGGGGAATCTTTAACTATTCTCCAATAATTAAATAGAGCCAAATGAATGCGGGCTCTGATGGATGGAAACCCGACCTCTGCCCGAACCAAAGCTGCTGGGGTGCCCGGAGGGAGTCTTAGCAGTTTCTCAAGAAAAGTGTTCTGGAGAGATTCCAGTTTAGATATATGAGAGTCGTCCCATCCCCATACCGCGGCACCATAAAGAATCTGAGCGATAACTTTGCTTTGGAATATTTTTAGTGCTGGAACAACCAGATGACCCCCAGCAGTAGTATAGAATCTGAGAATTGCCCCAATAGATCTCAGGGCTACTGCTTTGGTGGCTTCTATATGGGGCTTCCATGAGAGATTTTCTGTGAAATGAATGCCAAGGTATTTGAATTCTCGGCATTGTTCAATCTGGTGGCCATTAATTGACCATTGAAAAAGAAAGTGTCTTTTCCCAAACACCATCACCTTTGTTTTAGAGTAGTTGATATTCAGCTTTTCTTTAAAACAGAAAACACTAAGCTTCGAAAGCAACCTTTTTAAACCTACACAGGTGAGTGATATTAGAACCATGTCATCGGCATATAACAAGATAGAAATCTTTTTTGAACCAACAGAGGGTGGAAAAAATTCTGAGCCTGACAGGGCTGGAATTATGTCGTTGAGGTATAGATTAAAGAGTAGAGGTGCCAACAGGCAGCCTTGTTTAACTCCTTTATTTATGTGAATAGGAGCTGTTAATGAACCAGAGATACCTACTCTTATTGTGGCAGTTGTGTTAGAATAAAGTTCCTTAATTAGGAACAACAGGCGAGAATCTAAATCAGTGTTAGCCAATTTATGCCACAACAGGTTTCTGTCAATAGAGTCAAAAGCGGCTGCTAAATCGACAAAGGCGACAAATAAATGTTTAGTGGGGCCCAAAACACTTTGCTGTGCTAGGAAGTAGAGGGTGAGACAGTGGTCAATAGTACCTTGACCTTTCCTAAAGCCCGCCTGTTCAGGGTAAATGACATGATTGGTAGTTTCCCAATCTTCTAATTTATTTAACAGATATTTGCTATATAACTTGGAGTCTATATCCAAGAGGCTAATAGGCCGGTAATTATTGGGATCCTGCTTATCTCCCTTCTTATAGATGGGGACAACTATACTCTGTTTCCAGCCTGTTGGAATTATGCCTGTATTGTTAATCTGGGTAAACACTTTTGCTAATATAGGGGCCCACCACTCAGGGAAACATTTAAAGATTTCAGGGGGCATCATATTTTCCCCTGGTGCCTTACTTAAGGTGAGAACTGCAATCAGCTTCTTTACCTCTAACACAGACCCAGGTGGCCAAAAAGGCAAACTAACAGTCTTCAAAATGAGTGAAGGGTGGTTCTCTATGGCTATACTCCATAAAGCCTGCTGAAATGAGTATGCCATTCTTGTGATGAAATTTGTCTGATAATAACTGGTCTAATCACGTGCATACCAATAGAAACAATGTCCCAAAACTGCTTCTCATTCTTGGTCCTCACGGCTAGGGCCAAATGACTCCATTGTGTTCTATAATAAGTATCTTGTTTTTGTTTTAGGAGTGCCTTATAGGATGACCTCATTACCGCTAAAGTGTTAAGGGTACTAGTATTCTTGTTTTTAAGTACCTGTCGGGAGAAATCCATTAATGCTTTCCGGGCACCTCTACATTCTAAGTCAAACCATCTATTGGTTGTTACCCTATTAGGGTTAAAATGCTTGTTGCAAACCAATTTGGGTCTCAATTTTTCAATGATAGTTTGATAGACGTGTAAGATGTCTGACTTAGCAACTAAGATATCTTCGCGGAGGGCTTTGAAAGTGTTACTCTCAAATAGTTGAACTAAAGAAGCACTCAGATTAATTGACCATCGTATTCTTTGCTCTCCCAATTGGATTCCATTTAAATTTTGAGAACGATATGTGGGGGGAGACATTTCAAAATTAAATAACAATGACAAAGGAAAATGATCACTTTCAGCCCTGCTGATAACTTCCAAACTATGAATATTAGTAAGCAGGTTAGCAGAAACCGCAATATAATCTACTGTACTAGCTCCTCTATTGGTGACATAAGTATAAGCACCCAATGTTATGTCATGCTGAGATCCATTCAGGCATTGCAGGTAGTGCAGGGAAAGGATCTCTAAAAACCTCAGACCTGACTTGTTTGTTTTAGTATCTTGGGTGACCCTAGTAACCAATGTATCTTGCGGAACCTGACCAGAGTTAGTACCTTCCAAATGTTTCGGCCCCTCCCCGGTTCTCACATTGAAGTCTCCGCACAGCAGGGTTCTTGCGTAGGGATATTGATGTTCTAGAAGGCTGAGGGTTTCAGATAGATGATTCCAGACACTATTAGGACCTGAACATTTAGATAAACTGGGTGGAATGTACACATTTATACAAATAAGAGAACCAAAATGACTACTCTTGAAAAGGAGAGCATGTATACATTGTGGATAGAGAGTGACCAATGGTTGAATATCCACTTGCAAGTCAACTGATACAAATATTGTGAGTCCGCCACTACCACGGCCCCTAGCACTTGTTTTAATGGCCGGGACAGAAAATGAGCGGAATCCAAGGAGTGCTGGAAATTAGGGCTGTGAGCCCAAGTCTCTTGCAAACATAGAATTTTAAACTTTTGTAAATAGGTTGCAAAAGCTGCATCATGAAACTTATTCGTCCAGCCCATAATATTCCAAGATAGCAAGTTTAATTGTCAGGCTGCTGCAGTTAAATCAATGTCCTCACAAGTATCCACAGGTTCTGTTTGCACCAGGGCTTTTTGGTAGGAAGGCAACTCTTTCAAGGTAACTGTGTTTTTAACCTTCTTTGGTTCCAAAGGTTGTGTTGAAATTAGAGTTGTCAGGTTGTCCTGATCCACTGCTAATAAGTCGTCAATGCAACCCCTGGCCAAATCTCTTCCAACATGAGGGACTTCATCAGTCGTTACTAACTTCACCAGAGGACTGGCCAAATCTTTGATGGTAAACAGCATGTTTTTGAGATCGTCCAGTCTGGAAGTAATGTCTATATGTTCCTCATTAATAGTTGATTCACTTTGGCCCACTGGTTGCTTCTCTTTTCCATACTGGAAATTTTAGATGGTCCTGGTTGTGGCATGATCTGGCTTGAAGTTTCTTTGGGTGATAACAAGCCGTTGTTCCTTTCCTCAATAGGCAACCTATTGCTGCACTTAGGGTTAATTAAAGAAATAATAGCCAAGTCTCTATAGACCCGGACTGGTGTTATTTGATAGTTAGACAAAAAACCCTTCATTTTCATCAACATAAGAGGAATTGTGGATTGTTTGAATGTTAGCATAATTCTCTTGTGGGCAGAAGTACTAGGAAGCCAGTCCACAGTGAGCATGTCAATACTATAAGGGTGTATATGTAGCTCAGAGAAAGTCTAATAGCTCTAAAAGACCTCCATCTACCATTGTTTGTTCTGTTGTAGGTGATTTGCAACATGACTTGATTTGTTTGTAACGTCCTGTTACCTTTCCCTGTTTCCAACGCTATAGAGGCTGCTGGTAAGCTGCTCCTTGGGTTGTTATTCCTGTTCTTTTCACACTTCAACTTGTCTTCCTTGTTGGGCCCCAAGCTGCTGGGTTGACCCAAGCCATCTTTTAAAGATGTATATTTTTGTATAAAATTGTCAAAGGAAAGTTTGAGAAGCTTCATTTGGTTATCAATTTTTTCCAAACGTTCATAGATTGAGATAACAGTATGGGCTGTTAAGAGACATTGTTTGGTCACAAAATCTGGAGAATATAAATGATGTTCTGTGGGTTGTTCGTTCTCGGTAGTGAGCAATTCCTCAAGGACAGGCTCGCCTGCCTCTTTTGGCTCTGCAGACACTCCCTCCTGATAGACTGACAAGTCATTGCCAAGATTTTTGAAAGACGCAGATAAAAACTCATCTTCATTACCCAAAGCCAAAAAACTACTGGTAATGGGATTTGTAGAATTTGAGATACTCACATTTCTCTCACATGCATGCAATTCATCTATCTTAAGTTGTTTAGAAGCCTTGCTGTGCTTGACTGTCTCTGGGCTTGTTCTGGAACGTTTTTTCTTTCCCATTTAAAACTGTCGTGGTTTATTACAAAAATAAACAAAAGCCTGAGCGAGCTCAAAGCCCATAAAGTGTTAAATTCCCAAAAAATAGTAGTTCTTGGCTTTCATTTCAAACTAGAAAAAGTGCTAGTAGAGCAAAGCATCTAATAATAGGCCCGGAGGAGGAAATAATGGGAGTACAGAAGTTTCCCAAAACAAAGCAAATAAAGATAAGCAATGCTGCACAACGATACGGTAGCGGTCAACTAAAAAACATTACATTCCAGGCAAGACACAGTGGAAGAATTAAAATTCAAGATAAAAGACTAAAAGCTAAAAAGTAAATAAATGGTAACAGAGTCAGTTAAAACACCACCTATCGTGCCGGCACCATCTTGCTTCCGATATTAGTATGTTTCAAGAGGAATCTTACAGGTGAGGCTTCAAAAGGACCAAAATCTCCCAATATGAAACTCAGAGCTATCCAGAGCTATCCTTGTTCGCTCTTGCTGCCATGATGGAAGAGTGGGAGTAGTAATGGTTTATTTTGCCCTCCTCCATCTGCAGTGTGTGTTTGTGTGTTTCCTTTAACAAACAGTTTCTTCCTATTGTAAGCATACTAGTCCTGGCACTAGCCTGCTTTCTTAAGGGTGTTACTAGTGGCTGGGAGGTCTGTAGACCTATTTTCCTGCTTACATTTACAATGTTTAAATATTTGAAGGGATGTCATGCTGAGGACAGAGTGGGCTTGTTTTCCCCTATTCCAGAGACTCCAGGACAAGGAGCAATGGATTCAGGTTGTAGGAAAGGAAATTTCACCTGAACCTCAGGAAGAACTTCCTGACGGTCAGAGCTGTCCGGCAGTGGAATATGTTGCCTCGGAGTGTGGCGGAGTCTCCTTCTTTCGGAAGTTTTTAAGCAGAGGCTGGATGGCCATCTGTTGGGAATGCTTTGATGTGTGTTCCTGCATAGCAGGGGGTTGGACTGGATGGTCCCTGTGGTCTCTTCCAACTCTATGATTCTATGATTCTCTTTACAAAGGACATAAAAACTGGATCTCTCTCTCCAAAGCACAAACTTTGTGTAAGACCTTGGAGGGAGGATTTCTCCTCAGTCCTATGGTTCCAAGAACATGCTCTTGGGACCATAGAATTGCACTTTTAATGTGATCTTAGTTGTTTGGATTGGGGTAGGCTAGACATAAAGAGTCAGTTTGCTAATTACTGGAGGATACTATCCTAATTACCTAAATCATGGCCTTTAATCTTTCCAGACTCATGATACACCTTTGTCTTAAACTACAATTTGGGACCCTTTTAAAGTCTCAATTTCATTTTTTTAACCAGCACCTATTTATTTATTTATCTATTTATGACTTCTCTTGTTTTTACCCAAAGAAATTTGTCGCGCCATGGCAGATAGCATCTGATCATTCCGCGACCAATGACCTGAGACTCTATGGTAACTGAATTTATCATATGTTAATGCCAGCTGCTTCTGATTACCCCAAACCACCAACACCATATTGTCAAATATTCAAAGTGCTTCACATATACTATGCTGTGTATGTTGGACTTACCAGTCTCTGCATACTTTTGACATGAGTAGGGCTGATAGATAAGGCCTCTTCATACCAGCGTTTGGCTTCATCAATATTTCCCCGAAGTTCTGCCACCTGACCTCTCATGTAGAGGACATTGTGAGACATTGGAAAGAGGTTGGCAGCTTCCTGAGTACATGCTGTGGCTTCTGCGGGTTTTCCAATTCCTATGTATACTTCAGCTGCCAGGAGGAAGAAGAAGAGAAAAGAATGAACTATCTCCCCTAGTTAATACTGCTCTCTTGCTTATATGGTAACTTACTCTTCTGAGGAAGCTAACTGTAGGCATGGATTTAATTTCAATTAACATCATATTAACATTATATTACATTATAATCTTCAAACACAAGGTTTTGTGAATGCAAATACATGAAAGATATGTGTGGGAAAGGAAATAGCCTAAGCTTAATTTGAGTGAAGAGGCCCCTGGGCTTAGCACTGATTTAGTTCCGGGACTGAGGACTGGAACAGATGATGCACGATGGCACTGAGGTTGCACATGTTGCTTCTAGCTAAAGGAGAACAGCATCACAGCCCCTGCTATTTTTGTTCTTCAGGGACACAGTCGTATGTAGAATATAATCTACTTATCCTGATCAGTTGGTGTTATAGAATTGGGTGGATTTCTGAAGTTTGGTCAACTTAACCTGAGCAGCTTCACAAATCCAAAACAAAATTAAAAGCTTCTATTCTGATGGCATGAATGTATTTTTTCCAGCCTCTTGTTCTGACAGATTGTTTCATGCAAGGGAAGCAGAAAATGAATTCCCCATCACATAGATAGAGGCAAGTAATTTCCTCCCTATATTTACATTAAATAGAAAGCCTCACTTGTCCACCAGGCTTTAATAATGGTCTAACACAACCTTCCCCAACATGGTGTCCTCCAGATGTTTGGATTACAACCCTCACCATCCTTGTCCATTGGCCATCTGCCTTAGAGCAGATGGAAACAGACAGGCAAAACATCAGAAGGACATCAGTTTGGGGAAAATCTGGGTGAACATATTGCTCCTTTCCCTCATTGGGTTTAAAAAAAAAAGGCCGATCTGCCAATCCTGGGAAGAAATGTTTCTAAAATCAGAAAAGGGACAGAAGAAATTCAAGAAAGCCCCTTTGGCAGATCTGGAGTTTCTTATCAGGAAATAGGAAATGATTTTCCTTCTTAGACACAGCAACACTAGACATGGAACTGTCCAGACTTCTGAACAATATATAGACCAAATTTTATGGCTTAGAATGAAGGAATCTCGAAAAAGATAAAGTTTTTTTTTAATTCTTTGCCAAGTTTAGAAACAAGAGGCCTCCACAATAACATATTTAAATGTATTTATGCTTTGTCTCATTTGAAGCATTTTCTTCCTTTTATTTTAGACAGTATGTAAATTCTTATTTCCTTTAACATATTTTCAGTTTCATTTCTTAATTACAATTAAATCACTTGTGTTTTTCACACCATGTTGTACCCATGACACTGCTGTGGCTCAAAGCCCAGATAATACTGATGCTGTCTTAATAAAAGGACTTCCGCAAATTTAGTCACTTTATTTAACATAATTTTTTTTATCAGCTTTTGAACGTTTGAGGCAAAAAAAGAAAAACACATGGCATGAGGATAAGGGAATTAAAGCCCTGTGTACTCCCATGCCTACAATTGTAAGTCACCCACTGAGCCCAGCTAATCTTCCGGGATCATGAAGACACAGCTATAAATAAATAAATATCACAGAATCATAGACTCATAGAGTTGGAAGAGACCACAAGGGCCATCCAGTTCAGCTCCTGCCATACAGGAATACACAATCAAAACACTCCTAACAGCCATCCAGCCTCTTTTTAAAAACCTCCAAAGAAGGAGACTCTACCACACTCCCAGGCAGCATATTCCACTGTCAAAACTACTGTTACCATGAGAAGTTCTTCCTAAAATTTAGGCAGAATCTCTTTCCTGTACCTTGAAGCCATTGCTCCATGATGAGGACTACAAGAGCTAATTTGGAGGAGCTCTTTAATATATTATTATCTCATAACTGTGTTCTTTTTATATCTGCAAAATTTTACAAAACTTCTAGCTCCACCCCTATGCTTCTCGTTTTGCTTCTTTTTTTCCCCTTCCTTCGAAGGTGTTCATCTTTGAGTAAAGGTCAGTTTGAAAAATCTGTGATATGGAGTGGAAGGGGAATTTACGTAAAGAGAGATAGAATGAAAAATTCGGAAGAGCACACACTAACTCCTGGTAATGCTTAATGCAGCATTTCTGGAACCCTCCCAGTAAGTAGAAATTATTCTAACCAAATGTGTGAAGGTATCTTGTGAGGAAACAGCAGAAGAACAAAGGAAAAACTTAAGGATTTCCAATATGGCATTAAAGTACTAAGCACATCATAAAACTATCAGACAATTTAAAAGTCAATGTTTAAATATGTTACAGTTGGGTTGCTGAAAGAAATGCCCTGTGCTTTGGTTTTGATGGGTCATTAAGTTTGTCACTCAACGAGTTTTTAATGAGCAACAGCATATAATTCATTTTAGCAGACGCTGCTGGCTTTTTGTGATTGGAGCACTATAGTGCATTTTTCTTCTTCACTCCCCATCCCCTTTTCCTTTGGCACTGCATCTTTGAGATTGTAAGTCTTTGAGCAGAGATTGTACTGTTTTTATTGACTGTATGTAAGCTGTTTAGTGATCTTATTTGGAAGCAGAGCAGGGGGAAATACTTCAAATAAATAAGTAAGCATGTCTGAGAGAAATGCAATGAATACGAAGTGGGGGAAACCCATCCACTCCCAGCTGTCACTGCAGCAGTAAACCTGCTTGTAATTTGTCAGGCATAGCCAGCAAGACGATGTGACTGCTATCTTCTTAGTATTGTCTGAGTTTTTTCTGGCAGAGGGTCTCCACGATAGCTTACCAGTGAGTTTCTTTGCTGGTGTTCTCCACTGGAGTGCTAATAGCAACTGGGAGGAATGGGACAAACGAAAATGGTCTCTGTTTCTACAACAGAACCCCTCATGACTACTTTAAAGTAAATGTAAAAATATTCAGAGAGCCAATCTTCGAGCATCTTTAAAAAAAAGGCAAAAGGAACTCTTGTTACTGTTACAAAACAGCTAGATCAGCATGTTACAAGATGACATGCCATGGGATTCAGTGGAATAACGCGTACATCCAATCCAAGTCACTTTTGTATTACAAAAATATAGCACTATGGTTCTACTACTGAATCCTGGGATTTGCAGTTTAGGCAGGGGTATTTGAGATTCTCTGTGAGAGAGATTTAGTACCTCAGCAAATTACCAACTCAGGCTTCCACAGGATGTTGCCATGGGAATTAAAGTGAAATCATTAGTGAAATTCTTATGGGCCACTGTAAGCATGCTTTAGTTGGTTTTACTGGTCATTTTTATTCATATGTTTTACCTATCTTGCTTTTATGTTTTTATTTCATTTTTTTTAATATTTGCGTTTTAGTGTTGCCTTGAGCACCGTTTGGCAAAAAGACAAGATAAAATACTTCTGCTGGTTGAATGCAATTAACTAAATAAAAAAAATTAAATCTCATTGATTAAAAAAAAAACAGACCCCCTCTAGTATAACTCAGTTTGGATACCCTAAAAGATGCCCAAATAATGGTGGAATGCCAATATACAGGGGATTAGATTTGTCTCCATTGTCAGGGAATCCCACAGCATAATTTCTACAAAAAGTTCCCAAACGTACAGCTTTGCACTGTATTTTGCTTCTCAGAACTACGGACATGCCCGGCAATCTCCATCAGTTGATAAAAGCCAGCAAAAGAAAAACATAGAGGTTACACATGACTGCCAAAACTCCCAAACAAATAAAAAAATAAAGAGATCACACAACATAGGTTCTTACTTCCCAACTCAGGTTTTATTTCCCATTCCAAGGCATAGTTCATGCATTCTTTCCTTCTCACATTACTTTCTTTCTACAGTTAATATTTCTGAAAGAAGAACAAGGTTGCAAATCTATGCAACTTAACTTAGGTATAGATAAATGAACAAAGAATTACAAATTGTCTAGAAAACTTTAGTTATTGGACAATGTATAAATGAAACGCTTGAAGTTTCCTATTGTTATTGGTGATGATCATGATAATGAAGATGATTTTTAAAAACCCTTCTTATATATTTATTCTACCTCTTCCTCTAAACTGCTCATAGCCCCCACTTTTATCCTCACCATGACTCTCTGACACTGATTACAACAAGATGTGTCTTATGACTCCATGGGGGCTAGAACTTCAGGGTCTATCTAAATTGTGGGGTGGGGAACAGCACAGGGAACTAGGTGCCAATTTTCCAATCCAAATCCCCTACAGGATGCATACCCTGAGTGTGCCAAAATAACATCCTTTCTCTCTGTTTTCCTGCAAAATGGCAACTGGAAGCAAAATCACATCACTTCCTGTCACCCTTTTGAAAGGGAGAGAGAGGGAAAATAGGCTTGTTAAGAGAGAGGTTCTGAGGAGGGGCTGAGGACTTGAGGGGTGTGTGTGTTTGCATGTTTTTCAGGGTGATTTGGGTGCAATTTAAGGTTATTTTCATCTCAAAATTATGCCCTTTTTAAAAAATGTGGGAGTGTTGATGGGCTTTGGAGGACTGCTGGGTGGTTTGGAGCTCCAAATGTAGGGTCTGGTATCTGCCTATGACCTGCAGGCTCACACACTACACTTTCTCCACTCATGACCTAGGCATTAAGGGGAGGTATGTTCCCTATAGTTAAGCTGTTTTGTTTCCCACAATGGGATTTCCTCAGAGGTATGCACCTCAACAATCAGACTTGCAAGATAATCCCGCGTTTATCTTCTAATCACTAACCACAAAACACAACGTACAAAATGCAAGATGTGCAGGTGAAAAAAAGTATTTTGTTATAACAAGCAAGTATCTTTCATCCCTTGAGGGAGCACATTTGAAAAAAGAATCCTAAATATAATGTCTAATTTCACCCTTAGTCACTGTCATCCTATCTGGCCTGACACCCTCTGCTGTACTACTTTAGCTAAAGATAAACAGTCTAAAGTAAGCAAACAAAGACAGGTTTGCTGAAGGTGAAAAGATGAACTTACGAGATAGCAGATGCTGGGCTGTACCAGTTTCAACTGCAGGTAACTACATTTGCTACTCTGTATAACATCCTCTTTCAAAAACTAGCATGTTGCTGAAAGCATTACCAAAGAGCTGTCTTCACAACATGGTAGCTTGCTATGTAGGGATCAAAAGAACAAAAAAACAAAACAAAAACCCAAAACAGAACCACAAAATCAAACCTCAAAGACCAACACGTTTTACTTGCCATAAACTCCATAGACTGTTAGCCCACTTCATCAATGCCAAGGTCTCTGTAGAGACAATATTATATGTGGGGAAACCATTTACAGATTTGATCCTGTACTTGCTGTCTAAAATTATATAGTCCAGCAACAAATACACTATGTGGGGCATCTGCCTGTTGGTTTTTGAACTCAAAAAAACAACATTTATTGAAAGGTGCATTTGAGTCCCTGAACTTACACAGTACCTCCCATGTGACCAAATTGCTTTATCCTTAGTTCTCCTAACCTGACGTCATCTTCTGCATACACCTCAGTTATACCTGACTGAAGACCAAAAAATATGGCTAAAGACTCTAAATTATTAAAATATAAGAGTAATTATATAAAATATATACACTCCTCTAAACAGGTTTCTCTAAACTAGTTTTAATTATTGTTTTATTTTGCAGTTTGAAGAAAAAAATTAACAGACTTAATCAGAAGGCATTTATCTTTTCGTCTAAAATTCATGTTTTGAGCTGCCCCATCCCAACTGTACAATTCCACCGAAATGCCAGATTAAAGTTCACCAAAACAATGTCACATTTAATTTTCAATAAGACACTTTAAATTTCCATGACTTAACAAAACCTGAGCAGCAGTTGGGAAGAGGGGAAAAGTCAACCTTCTGACAAGGTTGTTAAATACTAAATGCCATCCTCCTCTAGACCTTTGTTTCATAAATTAAACATACCATGTTCTTGTCTTGAAATGAAACAAAATGCCACATTCTGAATAAGTGTCCTTAAAGCTGTGCTTTTAGCTGACACCCAATAAAACATTCTGGCCTGCCGAACGCAATGAATACAAATTCCTGTAGCTAATGAGCAGGAAAAGAAAACAGCAGCTGTGCCCCATTACCTGCATGAAGCCAGATTTGAGCCAGAGTCATCCAAGGATGCAGAGGACCTTGCTTCGGAGTGCTGCTCTGCAAAGATGAGGCAACCTCAGACAGTGCCTGCTCTACTCTAGAGGCTGCTATTGATGTTGCATGGACTGAACCTGTGGAAGTAATAAAAAATAAATTGTATGAGGAGGCGGCAGGCTTCTGCGTGCTGCTTTCAGTTCTTCATCTTACCTCTGTACAAGGTAAAGGTGTTATAAAACCCTAAAGCAACTACATTTCTCTCCTATTATCAGGATGTTAAATGTTAGTGAATCTACATCAAAAGCCCAGTTTACCACCAGCAGAAATGATAGAGATTGGAGCAGCCACTGTGAGACACGAAGCTCTTCAGCTACTAATCTACAAGTATGAAAGTTCTGCATATACGCACACAAACTTTTAAGATCCAGGGAAGTCTGGATGACATGATATGATGCAAATGTTACTTTTTGTTCTTTAGCGCTAACACCTGCTGTAACTTCCCCCCCCCCAAGAGAGTTAATTACATAACTGTTTTAAGGGCAGTAATAGCCAGATCAAAATAATTAATGTATACAAAATGATCTCAACATTTTCCTGAACAGAAACCCATTTAAGCTACTCAGACTATTAAATTCACTCAACCACCAATATTAACAGATTGAGAAGGGAACAGAATGGACACTTCATCCAAAATGAAGTTACAACTAAAGAAAACAATCTGATTTGTAAACAGAATATAAATCTGATCTGTGTCATACTCTCTTCCATTCCTTGATATTTTTCTTACCTATTATTAATTATTATTATTGTTGTTGTTTTTGTTCCTCTTCAGATACCATGCTTGTTAAACAGACTGTTCAAGTGTAACATACATACATATTTCACAAAAGCTTGTGTAACCAGACAAAATAAGAGAAAAACATCATAGGTTTTTGCAAGAAGAAGAAAAAGATGAATGCATTGTCAAGCTACAAATAATCACCTTCCTTTATTTCTTTGATGACAATTCTGGAACACTCCTTATATGTATTATATTTTCCTCTGGAAATAACATTAAATGTTTTCCCCAGAACAATTTATTTATTAACCACTATGGATTTACATCTATTCGGGACATTACTGCATAGTAGAACCCCAGGGGCTTGGTGACAAGCAGAAATTAAACAGTTGAAACTTAGGCTGGCATGTAGAAGTGGAAAATGTCATCTGCTGGATTACTGTTTGACTCACAGCTGCTAAAGGCACAGGCGAAGCAGAATTTTTGCCTTTCCATGATCCTTGTCACTTCTTTACAGAGAAACTGAGTTTCTTGTCACATCCTTCCTTGATTTTACACATGTTTACTGGAAAGTAAACCATATTAGCTTTAATAAGTATGTTTATGATCTGGATATTAGAGACCTGCTACTCAGCTGAGACTCTGATATTATATGCTTGCTGGATTGGATCATCACCCATTTATTTGACAGAGCTGCTTCTTGGTACAGCCCTTTTGGCCCTTCAGAATCTTTTCTGGAACCTGGGAGACCTAGAAGAGCATGCAGCGAGGCAAGGGGTTGCAGTTGGGAACAGTGAAATTGGCAAGCCTGCCATACCAAAGGGGTCCTTTCCCTCTCATGCACTGGTACTACAGAACCAGGCTATTATATACTTGATGACTTCTTATGTGTGCTAACATAAATATTTTAAGAGGGACTACTGTGAGAGAGCATATATTCTTACTGGCAAAATCTCCATATCCTCCTTTTTCTGGTCTCAACAGCCATTGAACGCTACACTAGAATCAACATTAACTGTAGTTGAAACTAACCAAAGTTAGTTGTCTTTACCAGATTTCATGATGGTTACTGATACAGTATTCGACTCCTAAGGCCAGGAACAGAAGGATGTTGAGAGTGTTTGCGTCACAAGGAATGGGGAAAAAGAAGGCACAAGCCTTTTACTTGCTCCCAAGTGTTTAAAAATCAGGAATTTACACTTGTATAATATGTGGCTATAGTTTCTGTGCAACATTTTAAGAATGTTTCCCAAATATGCAGCATATCTTCTATAATACATCCACTGTGATACACAAATGTGATTTCAGTACTAGTCTCTATGTGGAAGTGTATGTAAAAAGGGCCCAAACTGCTATGTAACTAGAAGCCTTACACAGGTGTGTGCAAAATGAAAAAAAAATAATGAAGATGGATATGCATTAATATACAAGTGCAACTGAACTGATGAACCTGAGACTTGTAACTGACAGGCCAAGATTCCTATATTGATCAGAATCTCTCCTATACAAAAAACGATAGCCCAGGCTCTTCCCCCAACCTGCAAATGTGCAGGCATGGAAAGATCTAAGAATAGAAAGGGGCTAGTTGAAGACTATCTGTGCAATCCAGACAGCGTACAGTTCCTGTTTCCCCCCCATGTATACCCTATCCTTCTTGCATGTTGATAAAAGGAAAAAAAGAAAAAAGGGGAAAAGAAAATTGAAACAATCAAGACCTTTTGCCAGCATTTAACTTCACAGCTACATTCTAGTTCCCTACAATGAGTGACAAACACTGTTAAGCCCTGAAAAAACACCAATTTTTACATATGTTTAAGGGCAATTTCATGTCCTTTTTTTTGTTAGTGTATATGTGATTGCAACAAACTTGTATTCACAACTATATTCTTCAGAAAGGAAAGAACGCCTACTTTCTAATGAACTGAAATGCTCCTTAGTCTTGGTTTCTTCCCAACAAAATTAGCAGAGCAGCTTCAGGGCTGCACACCACTTTGGTTCACAAGCAACTACCATTAAGTAATCTTTTTATATTGTTTTCTCTATAAAGATTTCATTTTGACTGAAAATTAAGCAACAAGATACAAGCAAAACCTGAGTGATAACGTAATTACGGTTATTTCTTTCTCCACATAGCTTTTCAAGTCTTGTTTCTTAGATCATGGGTAGATACAGCAGAGTCATCCAAGTATTTTGAACTGGCCACACTGAGCAAGGGTTATGGTAGCTGTAGTCCAAAACAGGTTACCTTGCGTTAAGGAATAAACTTTTTTTGATATTGTAAATCTACTTGGCTCTTCTTGCAAGCCTATAGATACAAATGTTTATATGACTATGGTATGTTCTCCCGAAAGTGGTAAATCTATCTTTGATTTCCATCACCCCAGACCACAGGTGTGGATCCAAATGACTTCCTTCTAAATCCACTGAAAGCTATGCCACTCATAATATTAGTCTAGAGTGACCTTGTAATGATCAAATGGCTTTATATCTTTCTGGTGATTTAGCACAACTGTATCTATTAAGAGAAGAGGAAAATTCCTCCTCAAATTCTAGTTTTGCATGTAAAAAGAACTACTTATCCCAAGGAATGTCCAACTGAGTGATCTCCCACTTGCAGTCTGAAGTATACAGCTCAGACACAAATTAATCACCTCAGAGAAACTGAGAAATGTGTGGAGGACAGTAAGGACAAAGCAGAGATTTCTGGACTTTTACCTAATCTGAAAGGCAACTTGCTTGTGATATAACGAGTGCTCTTTGTTTATGTTTCTGTATTCCTGTTCCAATTGGAGACTCTTCTGTTACAACCTATGGCCTGTTTGGTGTTGACTCTATGCTACAAAACTTGTTTAAGAGGTCAAAAAGTAATGTCCTGAAAGTACATTACTGCTGTCTCCCCTTTTATTACACTTCACAGTATTTCGGTAGACGTAGAGGCATTACCTCACACTTCAGCCTGTACCTGTTCTAGGAGTTATTATTAAATTTAACAGCAGTCTCTGAGCTGACATTTCATTCACTGAGATGAAGCTGTGCTTTGTTTGAATGGTTTAATTTTATAATCCTTTAATTCAACAAAAGGCATCCGCCATAATTTGAAGAGCCAACAAAGGAAGGCTGTCATTGTGACAAGGTGATTAATGAATTTGTCAGCATTTTTGCACATACTAACTGTGAGAGGGATTCTAATTTCTGAGCAGTTGATAAACTGGCTGATTTCAGCAAAAGAAAAAAGGGTAATGGCCTCAATTTTTTCTTACTTTTCTACTTGATGGTTTATGACAAATAACTATGTCATAATATGATAAGCATGTCATGACTTCCCCAACAGTGTTTATCTTTAGAGTTGCCATATGGATGATGAAATGGTCAATACTTGACATTACAGAACTCCTTCAGAGGCTCACCCTGTCTTTGCTGCAAAATGGAAAATTGCTTTTCAGTCAAATTCCATGAGAACAATGTCAATCAAAGGAAAGGAAAGGAATGAAATGGAACTGAGCAAAATCATGCAAGGTGAAAACACACATCAGATTTCACATGCTAAAACAAAAATAAAAATAGCAGGCATCAACTCATATAAGACACTAAATTGTGGGACATGCAGAGATCTGTAAGCCCATGCAAGCAAAACGCTCTTTAGGCTGAAGAGACAGTACCTTCTGTAGGACTAAATAAAAGTATGCCTACTATAAAAACTCAGAAGACTTCTTAGCAATTGCAACCAATATTCTTCACTTCTAGTGTGACTATATCTGCGTTTTAGGAAATGGCATTTGACCTTCTGCACTGTAACTTAATAAGAACCTCTTTTGTTCAGTAAAATTAGTGTATGAAGTGTTCACATTCCTCTTTTGGTAATTAACAGAACATCATCGCTAATAGGCTAAAATCAATTTTAATGTAGTACTGAATGGCAGGAAGACCATGGTAAATGACTGGTAAATAATAACACAACATTAGACTTAAGATTTTAGCCAAAAGACCAAAGGAAAAAAAAGCCAACTGAGCTGGAGAAGTTGCTTAAATGACACATGGATTTGGTGGATTAAGAAATCCACTAACAAATACCTAATATTAGTTCCTGTTTGCTCCCCAATCTGAAGCCCTCCAGAAATTAATACTGCCTCTTTAATAACTAGAATCAAATGCTAGTTGAGTGCATTTAGATCTCACGGGATTACAGCCTCAGGGTGACTTGAATGGGTAAAGAGCAGCAGCCTTGCTTTGCACGCTGTCAAACCTCCATGACGAATGGACAACATTAACATTCTGTGGTGAAGGGAGGATGTTATTACTAAGTCTTTAGAAATTTAAGAATAGACCTGTATAGTAAATACTACTTACAAACTGAAAAAAGGGAGAAAAAACCATGAAAGTAAGCATCTGGAGGGTTGCCTTTAAATAACAGATCAAACCACAAATTAAAATCACAAAGAATAACAGCTATAAAGAGAATTACACAGAAAGCAAATACACTTCTGATAACCTTCAAACTGTAAGCTAGTTTTCTTACTTTCCAGAGATAACAAATATTTCAAATAGAGAACAAATCAAACATATTCTCAATAAGAATTTGGAGAAAGTATCTGTTAAATATCTTTCAGGGTCTTTTAATAATAAATAATAAACAAATAACAAAAAGGAATGCAGAAAAATGACAGAGTACACACATTGATATTGATTGGACCATTTCTACTTAAATGAACTCATGAGGAGTGGGGGAACAACTTAATTCAGCATACAATGATATGAAAATCAACTTTTAGGTCAAATAAGAGTCAGAGGACGTTCCTGCAAAATCATCACATACTTTTTTAAAAAAATCCCACATGAATACTGCAGTTTTCATTGAAGCCTGAAATTTCATTTCTGTTTCATTTTTTTTAACCTGCAACATAGGGATTTGTTTTTCATATGTCCCTATGGAATGCTGAGTGAGTCACAGCTTCATCAAGGACAAACAATTTTGCATTATAATGGCACGCTTTTCAGAGGTTTTTTTTTAAATAGGAAATCGTTCACTAAGGTTCACCAACTATTAGCATTTATCAGCAAGGCAATCCAAGATATTTTGATGCTTGAGGAAAAGAAAAAATCCCCTTCCTATCCTGCATGCAGAAGTGAATCAGAATGTCTGCTACAGCTTATTTCAACACCCCGATACACTGAGAATAGACATCAATGTCAGCCTTGGCCAGAAACAAGAACGTACTGCTGCCATTCGGGCACCAGTTCAGGAAGGGACGGGGGGGGGTCAGAGATGGCTGCCACCAGCATAAATTATTAGATGGGGTTGCCTCACTTTGCCTAAAGGTGCAGCTAGTTCTTATTCAGTGTGAAATCCCAATTTCTTAAGCGTCTTGAGAGCTGAAATCAACATCCAGTTTTTAATTAATTGTTCCCACTTTGATTCTGCTGATGTAGATTCTCATCCCCTGCAACACTGATTCTGACACTGATCCATCAGCAAAGAATAATAAAAACTAGACATTAATCTAAAAATTATAAATGTGTTCAGAGGTTCTCCTTTTGGATGTTCCTCCATGCAAAACAAGTCACTGCATGTAACAAATTAGCACAGAGAGACATTTTTGGCATACTGCTTTTTCAAATACATTGCCTAATCTATTCTCTGAAATGATACAGTCCAGAATTCTACCTTCTCAACTTAACTTCATTCTCTATAACATATAGAACAGGCAGCTCTTAAGGTCCAATATTCTTAAACTGTCACAATGAAAACGTAGGATCACAGCTAGTCTTAAACGAGAAGGAACTCAATGAGCACTAAAATAAAAGCACAAACATTGTTCTTCAAATAAAAGAAATAGGATCCAAACACCTTGTGACCTGATTAATTTGCACTCCGTTGCTACTCATTTTCTAGCACCTGTCATCTAATTCTGTGCCAGAGACAAAGATTTAACCACAAAACTCTGCTTATTAACAGGTTAAACGGATTTATACTTGGGGGAAAACCAAATAAGAATAAAATCATTCCTGTCTTGAAACAAATACTGAGGAAATCAAATTATTGCCAATTATATTAATACTGATAAAAAAAGGTCTTCACATTTCAGAATAAGTTAAATGCATGGGAAGGAAAAGATCTTCCCTCTCCTGTGCACAAAGATTCGTCTAAAAGAAAGGTTGTGCAAGCAACTGTGTTCCTATTTCATTAAATATCAGGGGATAATCCACTTCCTAACCACAAACTGGATAAAGGCAATATTAATCAATACTCCTTTTCTCCTTCTATCAGTGGGCAAATTTGTCACAGTGACAAATCTGGAGCATCAAGACTGATGCTCTTCCTTGCTGTCTATACTAACTTTCTGCGTTCTGAGTGCACTTCACATCTTGGCAAATATATATGGGTAAAATGTTTATGGGTAAAAAAGCATTGGCTGGACTCCAAAAGGGACTACATATTTCAAGAGGTGGGAAAGGAGAAGTTAAAAAGGCACTCCACATTTTCTTCTCCAGCTACACAGACTTCAGGCTTTCAGCCAAAACACCAGAATCCTTCTCATCCTGGTGTACTCCCAGGCCTAGTCTTGGCCTCATAGTCATGTATTTATACAAAACAACAGTTTCACCATATTAGTATTTTATATTTCTGGTACCCACCTAAAATAATGCATGTATACATATAAAGATATCCTTGATGAAATGGATCTCAGATTTCCTGCTTAGAATTAGGTACCAGTCTTCCACTCCTGGACACATTATTGTTTTTGGTTTGCTTTTTTAAAAGATGGAATTATCACTGGGAACCAATCCTAGTTCAACAGACTGTCGGTACTGCTGAGCTAACAGGTGCCACTGACCCAACACAATACTGCAGCAGTGCCTTATGCTAGCAGCATTTGCTCTATCCTGTCAGGGGAGCAATGGAGCCCCCTAGTGGGCCCTTTCATGAAACACTTTCTGAGTCCTCCACCGTTGGTGGAACTAGGAACTGGGAAGTTAACTTAAAAGCATGCCTATTAGTGTTCATTTGTAGGAACATGTACTCCAGCCTAACATTTTGGCACTCCCATATGCCCCCCGTGATTTACTGATTGGAATCAAAATGTACCCCAACAGGCAAACTGCACTCATTCTAAATACCTTCATGTTCAACAACGTGTGAATGGAATTGGTGCTTAGCAGTTATGGAGATTATCAGAAGCACAAACAGAGCAAGCTAACAATGCCTATCACAAACAGGAAACCAGTTTACAGAGTGAAGGTTCGCAGGGCCCAGGAACGTGGTCACTGTATGGATTGGTTGCATGGGGCCACACAAAGGTATCAGTTTTGGGATGAGGGTGAGGAGACTGAGAAGACATAAACAGGTGGAGAAGAGATTCGGTTCTTGAGAGAGGTGAAGATGTGGAAGAATCAGAAGCTAAAAAGTGAAAGAGAAAAATTATAAAGAAAATGCCAGAAATAGGATTTGAATGGATTAATGGATGTCAAAAAAGAAAGAAAGAAAAGAATAATGTATTTTCCCCACAGAATAATTTCCCCACAGGAAATACAATTGTCTTCCTGGAATCACTGAAAGATGTTTTTTATATATATATATATATGAAGCAAAAATATATTAAAGTGTTTGTTGAGATCTTAAGGAGAGCGGCACAAAATATTTTCGTTTAGATCATGTTATTTTGGAATGAAAAATCACGTTGCTTACCTGTAGTCATGGTTCTTTGGGCTGTGGTCTGTGAACTCACACACAGCTTGTTCTCCATCTGCAAGAGCTGACTGAAACCTTCTAGGGCTAAGTGTAGTGTTTTTGGCAGGAACTCTGCACCGAGTGAGCATACCTAGGTGGGATTTTGGATAGCTCTCTTTATGCACTTATCTAGGTATTGAGTTAACAATGGAGCTCCATTTGGAGGACCTGTGTGGGGGACAAACATTCTGGGAGAGGACTGGAAAGAGCTGGTGTGATCAACCTAAAATATCAGAGCCTACCTATAACATACAATGAATGGAGCACTGAGGATGAGTTAGGCAAGAAAGCAGGAGGAACAATGTCCTGTGAAACATGGAAACAAAGCATTGTCTTTGGTAGGAAAATGGCACCCAGTCTTATTATAATCTTATCTGAACAGAATTACAGGTAAGAAAGATCATGTCAGAGTTTACCAATCCTCCTGGCAGATGTCATTACCAAAAGGAAAACTTTTGTTTATTTGAAAACTTTTATTGAAAGGAGATGAAGGTTACATACTGCCAGCAGTTCAAATGGTTAGCTTATCAATTAAGAGAGAGCTCCCATGCTGACACTGGATGAGACAGAGGTAGAGATCCAATGAGTCTGTGGTGATCACTTTCCAAATGGCAAAGAAGTTAAAAGAAACTATAACCAAAAGGAATGGTGTCTCAGAGGTGATGGAATTTTCAAGATGAAGCTCCAGTGTTATCAAACTCGGTAGCTTGGGTAATTCAATGTTTCTTCCTTGAGGTTGTAGAGTACTTGCTTTACTGAAAAGTATATTTTGAATAGGAATGTGATGAAAACGATGGTGGACATGACAATCATGCTCAAAATGAATGTGACAGGCATGAGGATGTCTGGTGTTATCAAAACTGTCAGGATCACAAAGACAACTTATTCATGACCATGATTCCCATCTTATGCACTGTCTCCGTCTTTTTGCCATGGTCCATGAATCTCAATGTTAAGCAGACCTAAGGGCACATGCTCAACATTCATCCAGCCTTTGGTACCTAAGGCAGTGGAATAAAGCCATATGTGATGGCACAATGTGATCACCTTTGCAACAGTTCTGGGCTTCAGGTCCTCCAAATGACAAAGTGCTAGTTATCTGTGGATTTTGGTCTCAAAGTTTAACACAGTCCTATACAGATTTTCAAGAGGCATATTCAACAATGGCAAACTTGTTCCCAAAAGAACTAGCTGAGAAATGTCACAGCTCAATAGAAACAGACACAGGAGGCCGTCACTTGATGCCATACAGTAGTATGGCATCAAGTGACAGCCTCCTATGTCTGCTGGGGTCAAGTGTTGATTGCCCTTATTTTTTTTTCTTGAGATCCTTCAACAATAATGAAATTAATAGAGCAGCGCTTGGAGAAAAAAAATCTGAATCTTCACCCTGAATCCAATAAAGATTTTCTATTCTTGAACCCGGTACAACGGACAATGGTGTTTCCTGTGGCTGATTGATCATATGAGAAAGCTATAGAAAGGGCAACCAGTGCAATGGGCTGGGGCTGAACCTCTTTAAAGTCAAAATCTCCCATAGGCAGTGCAAAAGCCTTGTCCTTCAGCTCCAATTATTTTGCCATGTGGATGAACTGGGCAGAAGATGGCTGAACATCCTCCATACAGGATGGCATATTGTTCTCCTTCACTAAGATGTCAGGAAATAGTGAAATACTAAGGTGCTGAGGTGACTTAAAGAAATAATCACCATTATCTCTGCCAGAATAATCTGAATATTTAGGTTGAGATCCCACAGTTATGCTGAATGTAGACTCATAAACTCTGCTGTGACCTACATAACAGAGCTTACAGATATTGCTGACAAGGGACAGGATGGGATAGCTTGAGCAGACCAGGCTGACAATGTTGGTAGCTGCCCCAGATCCACTGTTGCAACTCTCCGAACTGCTAGTGTCAGTTCTTGGGGCAGCTGATTTGAGACTGAGGTTGTAGTAGATGTCAAATTACAAGAAGTATAGAGAACAGAAGGAACTTGCCGAGTGGCAGGGAAGCTTGTACCATGGTGAAAAAGAATGACTGGGTCAGTAGGAAAGGAGTTTCATTTTTAGGATAACAGTAAACCCAAGGATCAGATGGCAGTGGTGGACACCAAATCAGAAGTTAGTTCCAATGTGGTGGAAGACAGTCAGTTACATAATCTGCAGAGACCGACACTGAGGGCAGATCCATCCAATCATAATGCTAAAGGTCAGTAGATCTCCGTGCAGAGATCGTGGGAAATACTAAATGTGAGGAATAGTTTTGAGACAGACAAGTGGATCCCCTTAGCACATAAACGCTAAAATGATCCTAACTTTTTGTGGGCTTGGGAAACAGACTGGTGAAGACTGATCTGATACTAAGGACAGTCTTTATGAGGGGACGTTAAATGTAAGATCCCCTCTCCGAGTATGATGCCATAAAGTCATCTTGAAAAGGCAACTGGTCCTCCAGATCAAGAGGTTGGCTATCAATTCCATCTAAGTTGAGCTGTGTATTTGAATAGGGGACTGTAGCAGAGGAGGTAGCACAAGAACTGTGGTATTGAGAAGCATCTGATTGGTCTGTTGATGAACTTCGATACCAGAATCAGTACCAATATGTTGGCTGAAGCTGTGATGCAATTTTAAGCTCAGCAAGCAATTCTTTTACCACAGTGCAAGGAGTGTAACATGAAGAATCCCTTATTGCTGTTCTTTTCTTACTTCTCTTTTTCTCTCTCAGTTTTCTTCTCTTTATCAGTAATCACAGTTTGGTCATAATCTCCTGGTATCAGAGATACATTTTGGGTTCCAGAAGCGAATTCCAAGACAGATGGTGCCTCCACTGACAGTATCAAGAAGCTTGGTAGAGTTACAGGAACAGAGCTCATGGACAGAACAGGTTCTAATCAGGATGAAGGATGGTCACAGCGGGAGGGGGCCTGGAACAGTGGTAGCTGATGGCATCTATGTCTCTGAGATGATGAATCCATTCTGGGTTTTCATCTTAATTTAAAAGAGTTATTAAAAGTGCTGAATCCACTGTGGTATATGGCTTAGCACACTAGTAGGTTAAGAGGGGACATGACAGCCATGTTTAAATATTTGAAGGGATGTTATATTGAGGAGGGAGCGGGCTTGTTCTCCGCTGTTCCAGAGACTCCAGGACAAGGAGCAGTGGATTCAAGCTGCAGAAAAGGAGATTCCACCTGAACCTCAGGAAGAACTTCCTGAAGATCAGAGCTGTCCAGCAGTGGAATATGTTGCCTGGGAGTATGGTGGAGTCTCCTTCTTTGGAGGTTTTTAAGCAGAGGTTGGATGGCCATCTGTTGGGAATGCTTTGATGTGTGTTCCTGCATAGCAGGGGGTTGGACTGGATGGCCCCTGTGGTCTCTCCCAACTCTATGATTCTATGATTTATTTTTTAAAAAATCTGGATTGAAAATGGGAGTGAATTTGATGCTTCACTGACATGGAAGACACCAGCTGCCACTTGTCTGGAATAAAAACTTACTCCCAGCTGCATCAGGCACAATTTCTTCATGAGGGCAAATATTCTTACAATGTCTTCTAAATTAAAGGCTTTCAGATAAATTGCATTCTGCCTAAGTGCCTGGTTGGCAAAGTTTATCAGAGACTGGGATCTTGCCCTGCAGTTGATAAACTTCTTATAGTACCACCTGAAGACTGTAAGCCTACAGGCACCATAGTATAAAACAATGATGATGAAATGAAGAAAACTTTGATGAAGAAAATGAAAACAACAAAGTACAAAGACTAACTCAAAAGCATGATGTTGGAGGTTCCTAATAAGCTGCTACTGCAAATGAAAAGGAACTAAGTGGATTTCAGGGACTCTCAGGAGACATGAACACTGGATGTGCAGGGTTCTCAAGGAAAATACTATGCTTAGCTTGCAAAATATTTATCAGTCCTTTGCAAATGCAGAACAATCTACATTTGTGAGTTCACAGAAGGCATGAAGAAGGAACAATTACTATATAATAACTATAAGGCACACAATCGTGTATGTGATAAACATAAATATGATAGAAATTAGCTCCTAAAATTTTTAGTGCTTGTAGCTACTTCTGTTCTGCCAGTGCTCAGTGTTCAGCAGTTGTTTGGATGATTGGCCCACAAGGACAGTTTCATCATCTTGCACCAATGAAGGAGTATTGATGTCACCCAGCCTAAAAAGCAACTTGACTGATATCATCAGGTCCAGCTCAAAAACTGGACGCTCACATATTCCCTTTAACACTGTTAGGCAATATTAAAGGCAATTCATGTATTATTTTGGAGGAGTGGAGGTTAGTCCCACCATCGCTTCCAGGACTGTAGAAGGAATTTTCACCTTTTTGGACGGGGGGCAGTAAATACACTAGACTAGAATGTCACTGCAAAAATAACTCCAGGTTCCTCCTATAATTCAAAGTCTGTAGTGGAACCTTTCTCACTCCTATCCCACATAAGCCATTCTGCTTGAAAGGAAAGCGGGAAATCTGGCATCGCTGGTAGAGCATGATTGGTTAAAGACAGCCTGGATTCAGTGAGCTGCATGCTGCTGAAAACAACTCTGCTGGCTGACATTTTGCAAATGCTGTAGCAGTTGTGGGGGATGGTGGATAACCACTATCATCACAGCATAATTTTTAAAGTTAGAGGCAACAACTGGAATATGATACGTCTCAGATGATCTATTTATGAGCCCTACCACTCCAATAGCTAGATTTTCCTTTTCAGAGAAATTCTAGTGCTTAAACATCATGTTGCTTCTTTCCTTATAACATCTCTAAAATCCAATCCTTCCTTTCTCCCTCTTCTGCCAAGACTTTAATCCATGCTCTCATTATTTCTCGTCTCAATTACTGTAATCTTTTACTCACTGGTCTTCCTCGATCTCATCTTTCCCCTCTGGTCTCTTTTTTTCATTCTGCTGCTAAAATCATTTTCTTAGCCCACCATTTCGATCACATTACCCCTCTCCTGATTTCCCTTCATTGGTTACCTATCCCTTGTAGGATCTTTTATAAGCTTCTCGTTTTGACTTTTAAGGTCTTACATAATTAGCTCCTCCTTATCTTGCTGCTCTTATCTTTCCTTACCAGCCAGCTGGAAACCTACGCTCCACAAATATTTGCCTTCTTACCCAGCCTATAGTCTCCTCCTCTGTAGCTCGGTTATGCCCTTTTTCTCTCGCTGCCCCTTATGCGTGGAATCACCTTCCGGTGACCTTGCGAACTGCCCCTTCTCTTACTGTTTTTAAATCTAAACTGAAAACTTTCTCGTTTTCCGAAATCTTTGGAACGTTGGACTAGTTTTATTGTTATTTAGATATTGTATTTTATTGGCATTATAGTAATATTATGTTGTATTGATTGTAATTCCATATACCCTGGATCCTTTTCATGGTATATCTTCATTTTATTATGTATTTATTTAAAATGTTGTATTTTAAATTTGTAAAGTGTAATGTACATGGATGGCACTATATAAATAAAGGATAATAACAACAACAACAACAACAACAACAACAACAAAAGACAGGCAAGTGGCTATTCTGTAGTCTGATCATGGGCAGGGTAACTTGTCAATGATTAACATATCATTGACCATATGTAACACATTTTACATATGGTCTGCTGTGCCTATAATAATTGAGATTTCAATGAAGCCCAGAAGAAAGGATTGAAGAGAAACATGCAGTCAGTCATAGCTTGCTGAAATGTGTGCACATAGGACTTTCTTCTTGGTAAGCATCTTGTTAGAGCCAGTATTCAGGCTTCGTTATGCCATGAAGAATTAGGTATGGTGATAAACATTTGCCTACTCTTTGAGTCCACCCTGAAATAGACAGCTTTGGGACCTGAGGAGGCCTGCTAGGGTCCCCAATCTCAGCCTTGATTGAGTCCCTGTTCAACATGGGAAGGTCCCATACCAATCCACACTGCCTCAGGCAGAGTTACAAAACTTCAAGGTTAAGCCCATCACTATTTTCAATTTTGCCTCTGAACTATGATCTAGTTTTTGCTTTGTTGAAGGGTAGGGAGAGTTTGACTCATGGGCTACATGTACCTCATCAAGGCTCCCCAGAATCCTTACCATTTTTTTACCCCCATCCCAATTTTAAGTTAAAAAGGGGGGCAACTCATTCTCCCTGAAGCCTCTAGAGAAGTGTGATTTACCATCTAAATGTAGGTCCTCCTGCCTCTTTTTGACAATTTTTTGTTTAAAAATCAGAAGTGTGGCCCATGAAGGCCCAAGGCAAAAAGAAGAAGAAGAATGTTCCATGGACTTTTAGAAGTTGCTCAACCTTTGTCTACAGGATCCAGAATGGGCTTATTAATTCCTAGAATGGTGGAGTTCATCAAAGACCAGGAAGCAGGGAGAGAATCGGGACAAATTTACATATGTTTATACAGCTTATTAAACAGCCAAACCCAATAAAAGGACTTTGTCTCCCCCACTAGCCTCCTGTGATGTGACACTGCGAATCAGAATCAAGATCTATGAATAGAAGACATCCTTCTTATGGTTGTAACCCCATTATTGTTAAGCCTTACTAAAGTATCTCATTCTGGGAGAAAAGTAGCATACAAATTAAACAAAGAAACAAACAAATATCCAAGACTGATCTCTATCCAAAAGGGAAGGTTTTAAAAAGCTCTTTTGCAGAAGGTGACACTGACTTTAAAGTGTGGCCTGATTCAATATCAGATGGGGAGAAATTTGGACCTTAATTTGTTGCAAGTGTCACTATCCCTTTCTTTGGTAGGTAAAAGGGGAAAAGATACACACTTGGATAGCTCAGCAGTGACAGCCAATATGGTATAGTGGTTTGAATGCTAGACTACAACTCTGGAGACCAGAATCTGAATCCCCGCCTGGCTATAGAAACCTACTTGACCTTGAGCAAGTCACACTCTCTCAGCTTCAAGGGAATGCTGAGCCAAACCCCTTCCAAACAAATCTCACCAACAAAACTCTGTAGTAGGCTCACCTTAGGGTCTACATAAGTTGGAAACGACTTGAAGGCATCCAACAACAAGCTCAACAGTTCTTTTGAATAATAGGAGAATATTTCAGTGTATTGCCTAGGCTGGATGAGACAATATACATCAGGAATGGAGTGAAATCAGGGAAGATACAATGATCTTTTATTTGTAAAAGTGCATTGGGAATAGGAGAAGAGAGGCAGGAATGGGACTGGAAAAAAATTAAAAGAAACAAGTATTTAATTTTGGATCAAGACTGGAAATTGCTAGGAAGAGTGGCTGAATGGGGATAGCACTTTTGAAAACAGTCAGCAAGTTGCTTGTGCTTTAGCTCACACAGGGAGAAGGAAAAACTTCCCAGTGGCACAATGGTAAATTTCCCATGGTCATGTTGACTAGAAAAACTGAAATTCTGCAACTTCATTCTTAGTGTCTTAAATGAATGCACCTAGAATCAAATATACACAAACAAGTATTTTAAATATGGAATTTTTGAAGGATACACAAAAGACGTGATGTGTTAGCTATCATGATATAGTATTTAACAAAAAAAAGCATCATGTTCTGTACTTTGATTCTGAGCACTCAAAATTAGAATGTATTTTAGTTTGAAGTATTTAATAAGAATAATATCACTTTTTTTTCCAATCCTGAACAGAACGCAATCATTCAAACAAAAACTAAATGATTTAAATCTTTTCTTTCCCCCACAGGAAATTTATTACTGTAACAAGTGTTGCATTCTGACTGAGATTTTTCTACAGCTCTGGGTAAGTGACAGACAACTAGGAATAGTGGAAACACCAGCAAGCTTCCTTCATTTGAGTTTCCATGTTTAGACATTTGCATATTAGGACAAAAGGGAATAAAGTAAGGTCTTTAACTGAATATAAAATCCAACCTATGGATATGGAGAGGTCTAGATTATCGGTGTATAACCTGTTTCCTTAAATGATTTGTATCCATTCACACTGTATCAGCAATTATATTGACTGCAAACCCTTAACAAGGCTAGCACTGAATTCTGCTTAAATAAGAACTCATTTATGTAACCATGTAAACTGTGAATCTGACATTAGACTGAGAAGTATATACTAACACCACAGAAGTGGTTAAAAAAAGAAAGAAGCAAAGCAAACCAAAATTATAGTCATCAAGTTAATCACCTATGCTTGAACTTTAAATTTAATGTCTTTCCACACTGTATATCTAACACAGAAATATTAGGAACCCAAATAGATTTAGCTTTGTTCAGTTTTGCTCTGTGCTCAAAGACTTGTTCATTTTCTAATATACTGCAAAACAATTTTAAGCTAGATGTGTCCTCATTATATTATGAGAAAGTTTCTAAAGCGAAGCATGCTTTCAACTAGTAAAAAAATATACAAAACAGAAATTGTTCAGGAAAAAGTTACAGAATTATTATGAGGGGAACTGCTCATATTTTTGATAATGCAACACTGCACACATCTACTTAAAAGTAAACCCATCTCTTTTTCTGGAACTTGATCTTTGTTGTGTGTATAGGGCTGTAAAAGTTACAGAAATGATGTTACTGATTATTATTTTCTAAGTCACAACACAGCAAGTTCCTTGGAGCATACAGAAGGACTTATGGGTGATTAATGGAGTTTCCATGAAATTAAAAGTACTTTTAGTTTAATGTATAATATATATGAATTTCAAACACGCATCCTCCTTTCCATTTTAGGTGTGGACTTCACACCATTACCTGGATTTTGGTCTCTGAGGCCCCAGCCTATATAAATGTTTACCGTTTGCCATTTAATGCAAGAGAAGGAAAAATCCAGGATCCTAGAGCAATTAATCATTGCATTTAGGCCTGTTGATGACTTTATCCATATTTGGCAGTGGGAATAGGTTGCTGAACAATACTTCAAACACTGACAGGCATTCAAAGATGCGTAACACTTTTAGATCTTAAGAATTCATTTTTTCTTCTTCATCATCATTATTAGTATCTGTGTTATGGTGGACAAGGGTTTTGTGCTCTGGGTCTATGGTAGATGATGCATGAAGATCAGTAAAGTTAATTGGAGGGGGTTACTTCACTGAGGCAAGAAATTCTTGGGAATGTTTTGCTGAACCAACTGTACGAAATGTTCAGGATTTCCAAGGAATCAAAGAGCAAGAGTTTGCAGAATGAGAGTCCAACTAGGGTAGAGAATGGTAGGGTAGGAGAAAGGGAACTTGAAAGTAAGTGAAAAGCACCTCTGTGAAATAACACAGATTTGTGCTACTTCAGAGGAGTAATACATTCTTCTTCTTGAATAGCAGAGTATACAACAGCAATTTCAGAATACAGATAGGATGCTTCCTATAGGAGGATGCTTAAAAACCAGAAACAATTATAAATAAATTATCTCAAACATTTGATTGATCTACATTATAGCATCTTAACAGACAATACAGATTGTCACTGACACTTTATTGTAGACACTAATTCTCACCTGTTTCAGGGTCACTGAAGTCTGGCAAAGTAATTGTATTAAGCTGTCGTCTACCAGCAATGGCTCTGTCTAACAAACTGCTGCCTCGTCCAGAATCACTGTAGGAAACAACGTAAGGTATTACTCATGTAAAGCCTGAAAAGGAAATAGTGATGTTTAGGTTATGTTATATGATTTCTCAATATACAGAGGTTAAGGTGTCCTCTATCTGTTGACAGGACAGAAAACAACCATTCCACTGAAAATGATTTTAAAGAGACTAAACAATTGTCATACTGATTTTCACAGTATTTTAGAAGAGCTGAAATAGTAAAGATTAGGAAGGAAGTGCCACCATAGCACTACCTTTCTGAGGTGGTGAGATTGCATGCTCCTGTGAAGCAAGGGGTATGATGATGGCAACAGTGCTGCTGATACAGTCTCCCATGCCAGACAGACTTTTGCTGGAGATCCAGACTAAATGTGTCAAACAGCTACTGGGCAACAGCAGTAGTGGAGGGTGACATGGTGGCCACACTGCTCTGGTTAAATTTAAAAGTAGCTGCTGGCTGGATTGAGAAGTTGTCAAATTTTCACCTCCAGCCAGCTACTTCTTTTAAATTTAATCAGGGCAGTGTGGCTGCCACAGCATTGCTGTCATGTATGACCCAAACATCAGTAACACCCATTACAATTTGGGCAAGAGGCTAGCTTCAATAATATTTATTTATTTACATTTATATACTACCTCTCTATAAAAACAAGGCAGTATACCCAACAAGATCTAATCATAAAATATTAAATGCAGCAACAGCCATTGCTGCCACAACTACTGTTATTCCCTCTAGTACCACCATTACTGGCACTATAAGAATCTACGAAAATCTCGCTTACCACAAAATAAAAGGGCCCTATCCTAGGAGTCTTATAATTAAAAACAGAAACGAGGGAGACAAGAGTTGAAGGGGAGGGAAATTTGTGCAGGCACAGACAAGGAACTAATACAGGTTCATCACTTTTACAACAGGGTACTAGGACTAGGAGCTGTTCCCAGAGCTTCATGGAAAAGATGGATTTTGAGGAGGGACATGAAAGAAACTAGAGAAGAGGAGCACAGAAACATTCTGGGAGAAAGTAATAAATAAAATGTGGAATTGTTTAAGGGACTAGAGATCTTTGGACACTTGATTTCCCAAGCTGGATGACTGAAAGTCTCAGGAGAGTAAAGCATAAGGTTATAAGAGCACTGAAACAATTGTCATTGGAGGGATACAACAACCAGTTCTGAAGGTAAGGATAAGATGCTTGTACAGGCTCCAGCTGTGGCCAGGAAGTCAATGTAGCGATTAAAAAAAAAAAAAGGCAATCACATGTGAGGTGAGAATTTTTTGCATTAGAGTACAGAGACCTACGAGTGGCCCAAGGTGAGAAGACAAGAGAGAAGACTTTATAGAGTCATAGAATCATAGAGTTGGAAGAAACCAAAAGGGTCATCGAGTCCAATCCCCTGCCATCCATGTCATTCTCTGTCATGTGGTGAACCTACACCTGGTATTTTTCCTTGGAAAAGTCAAAGGAATTACTGAAGCAGTCCACATCTCATCTGGATCAATGTCTATTTATGGCTCTTCTAACACGTTTTGATGCAGAGTAGTCAGTGACTCAGTGAAAGATATTTCTGATAATGTTTATCTAACCATCAAAAAGATACCAGTCCTTCCCACAACTTGATATACATTTATCAACAGATTTGTTTGTGAGTGCAATTACAACAAAGCAAATCCACTTATGAGAGTCCCACTCTGACACCTGAAAAGATAGGTGGCCAATTGTCCCACCAATATCACCTTGCAATTCTGCCTTCTCTGTTTGATGTGTCACGCCAAAAAACTTACTTGGAAGTAATTCCTGGTCTTCCCTTTATATGTGAGGTCTCCACATGGGAAAAGATGAAAGTCTCATCCTGACATAAACTCTACTGCAGCGCCCAATGGTACACAGGTCAGGAGAAGGGCACAATTGCCCCCTAACTCAGGCAGTAAAGTACAGAGACTTGCACAAATGCGGCCCAAATGGGCATGGCTATTCAAAAAAACAGCTGCCATATTTGTTTTTAAGCTAAGTTTCAATTAAAAAACTTTCTTCTTTTCCAAAGAATTTGGAATTGAAGTTTATTGCTTTATAATCTTGCATTGTGATTACACGTATCTGTCAGTTTGCTTTGTATTATATTACATTGGTTTGTATATTTCTAGCTGGGTAATCTGCTTTACAATTGTATTGTATTAATTTTCTATTTTGTGTTACATCTTCCTTCCAATGCCCGTGTGTGTGTGTGTGTGTTTCTCCATTACATCTATATTTGGCTGTTGTCTTTAGAATTCCTTGTGCACATCTTTTTTTAAAAAAAAAAATAATTCTGGTAATTCTGGTATGGTCTATTAAGATTTTAATCTTTACTTTTTTGCAAATTAACTACTCTTAATTACAGACATGTATACAACAGCATTTCTGTACTGAAGCAATCAAAATCATAATAATGATGATTAATGAATGTGATCAGGAGAATTTATAAGTGTGATTGTCTCCTTTACTGTTGTCATAATTAGGGTATTAACTGTTGCCTATTTTTCAATAAATGAATTCTTAGAGGGGTTTTTTGGTAAATAATTAGTACAACATTTAGGACAGAAAGTTAAAAATTATACCCTAATTGACTTTGTAAAATGTAGCAAACCCAGGTAACACATTATGCTTTTCAACAACTGTATTCTCCTTTGCAGTGGAAACAATTTAGCAGTTCACAGCAGTTGTAAAATTCATACCAATCTCCACTATAATCATTATTAGAAAGTATTTTTAATAGGCAAGAGTACATAAAGCTCGTCAGAAAAGTAATGACTGAGAATGACTAGATTTTGAAACAACATTAAGAAAAGAAATTGGGAGGTATAAACACAGTTGTGTGCATACAGATATTATGTTGAATTAGGTGTAAAAGGAAACTGTCAGCTCAAATGAGTAGTGTAGACATTCAAATTCTAAACACCCCAAAAGTAGGAGGGTTATTTTTATAATAGTTTTCTAATCTTATTTAAGACATTGTCAAATTCAGACCAAGAGCTGACAATGTGAATCCAGTTTCATATCATTTTCTTGATAATAATTTGAAACTATGCAACTTCAGCTGCATCCCTGAAACCAAAGGTGCTATCCATTATCAAGCAGAGACAGCACATTCCAAACTGATTAGCATTATGGCCCTCCTTCCCATCTCAGCACAGAATCACTCCCTGAAGTAAGTAATAGGGCTCTACTGGTTTTAACTCATGCACCAACTTGTCCATGTGTGAGAAGTGCATCAGCAACAGCATGGTAACTGCTGCAAGATTTTAATCCTATTAATTGGAGGAAAGGAAAAGTATTTATAAAACAATATGTTTTAATGGTTCAGATCATCAGCCAGAAAATATATGTGTGTCTATGAGCTTGTTTTACAAATAGCTGTGTGATGCAAAACTGACAAATTATACTTCCTCCCTCTATTTGTGGAATGCAGCAATATTTGAAAGAGAAGACAGAAGGCATGACTAGTAACCAAGAGGGTGACCTATTAAAAAAATGTTCCATCTTGAAACTGTCATTTAAAAAGTCTGTAAGTCATTGCAGACAATGACTGTTTTAGTCAAGTTAAAGGAACTGAAGTGTGACCGGTATCCGCAACGCTAATGAAGGTATGCTCACTGAGCTAGACATAGGCGCAAGCGTTTACTCCAAGTCAGTTTTCAACTGGCATCAAGAGAGAGCTACATGAAGGCTGTTAACTCATAGCAGGACCAGAGCTGTTACAAACTGGTTCTTAGAGAATCTAAAAAGAGAAATACGATGCACTGCATGGGAGAATTTATTTATCTGATAATATTATATGGATTACTATTTTGAAGTGGCTTGTTATAATCCAGTACTGCTGCATTCTTTGCACTTACTTAATATCTGGCCTTTAGGAATTAAAAAAGTACTTGAATAAAACTTAGGACAACCATATGATCTGTGGGAATAAGCTTTTCCACCATCAAATTTTTCATTTTGCCAAACAAAGCTTTATAAAACACCCCTGTCTTTTTATGAAAAGCTAATCAGAATTTCTACTACTTGTACTGAGCCTCCAAGCAATGTCTTTGACTGATGGAAAGTCATGATGCAGGATTGGTTTCACTGATTCCTTATATAAACTGAGGACGCATTAATATTTTTATTCTAATTCAACTTCCTTTCATATGTCCCCAAAACATAACCCACACTCTTCCCTGGCCCTTTTGTTTCCTATTGTTAAGAACAATTCAAGTTGAGAGGTTCAGATTTTTTTTTCTCAGTGAAAATAGAGAAATAAAGTCAGTCCTGTTCATATTTATTACAACTGCCACAGAAAAAAGAATAAGAAAAGATTTTTTTGTAACTCTCATGAAATTTAAACTGGAACAATACAATATCCCACAAACAAAATTATATTTATATGCAATGGGTTTAAAATAACAATGACATGATTCATGACACAGATGAATGGATTTACATGGTCTTACCTGGGGTTAGTGAGATTGTAACAGGATTTCCAGATTTGCAACATATGTTTACAAGTAAGGAGTGCCTCATCTGGGCCCCTGCAGAGTGATTCCAATTTGACTTTTGAAAACAATAATCTGAATTGGGAAAGAGAGAAGAAATTTTTAAAAATCAGCATGAACTACCTTTCTAGAAGAGTTTTCTCACCATTACTGACCATCTGCCCAAAGAACCTGCAGGTGCAGCAGATAATATTACAGTCATAATTGATGCAGAGTGATGGAGAGATCACAAAAGTCTGGTCAAGTCCTCTCCAAACACACTGTAGCACACACATGCACACACACATGAGATTGCCACCATACAAAACATTATGGAAAAGGCTTCCTAAAAGGAACAAATTTTAATTCATGTTCTACAGTGCAAACTCAGACATTTTGTTTGGAAATAGCAAATCAGCACCAACTCTTTAAAAAACAGCTTTTGGATACTGATCAAAATCAAACATAATTGTGCATTCTGAATTTGAAGAACTTGACTTGTCATCCAAAACTGATTTTCTACGAAGCTTTACAGCAGAGAAAAAGAAATTATTACCATCTTGACAAAACTATCCTTGAATAATGCAACAGTTTCTTTTGACTACCATTTTTTTTGCTAAAGACTATGTGCCACAAAATTAAATTGGAAAAAAAGATGGAAAGAAAATGAAATATCATAAGGTTACATTCGAAATTAAATTAAATTCATTGAGGTTCCAAGTAAGAAACCCATGTGGTCAACCATGCTATCTATTCCATTCTTATTGTATATTTGAATTAACTATGTAGACTGAGAGGTTGATACCTACCTAGAATGAATTATCAAGGAGACTGCTGAAGAAGCAGTCCACAAGCATTGGTATATTCTCTCACACCAACCGATCAAGGCAAGAGATGAGACTTCCAAATCATGGCGCTGACAGGATTCCAGCTTTTGAATCCTTTCATTCTACACAGTTACAGTACTATAATTCTACTTGCACTGCCACAGCTGCAACATATTGCATCCTGGGATTTTCAGTTTGTTGAGGCATTAGCACTCTCTGATTGAGAATTCTAAGTACCTCCCTCTAAGCTGTAAATCCCAGGATTCCATGGAATGCAGCCCATGGCAGTTAAAGGGCAATCATGGTGCTATACTTGTGCAGCGTCAAGCTATTTGATAGTTCATGGCAATATTGCTATGCACATCTTATTAGAAGAATTAGAGGAGATCTATCAGCATGGGAACTAATACTTAAGACATATTCCTCAAGCCTTCTCAATGAGACAAGATCAGCTAAGGAAAATGTAACTTAAGTGGCTGTTTTTAGGAGAAAATATAGACTGCAGAGGTCAAGTCTGAGTCAGAGACCTACAGAGAGACACAGAGAGAGGGCAAAGCTTGGTCTTTTTTCTCAGGGGATCTGCAGGAAAGACTTGTCTGCTGGTATTTGAAAACACCCTAAGATTTCTGTGACCTCCTCCCTAGAGGAAACCAAGCCTACGTAAATTCTGTAGGCTATGGACAAGTGCAACAATACAATAAACTATAACAAATTAGCACCATTGATTAATCGGCAATCAGCCCAATGACTTCTGAATGCATCAACAGGCAGTGTTTAAATTGTAGTATACTGTCAGAACACTATCACACAGCAGGGAACTTCTTTAGGAGACTGAGCCGAGAAGATCACAACATCAGAGAAAAACTAGGTATCTGGCAGCAGATACATATCTAAAATCTCTGGGTTGTAAATCACTTGAAAGAGGAATTTGTAGGGCAAAAATGGCTTATTTTCCTCTGATAGTCAGCCTTTCCTTTATTTACCAGCATCATGAATACCACCCGTAGCCCTCCAATGATCGGAGTGCAGCTCCTATCATCCCTCACTGTCACTATGCTAACTAGGATTAACAGGACTTCCAACAACTTAGCCCTGTCTTTACTATGACAAATGTAAGCTAGGGAAATGCACCAGAGGAGGAGTGGCTGATGGAAAATTTCAGAAGAAAAGTGGTGAGGAAGGAAAATGTTGAATAACTCCTTCCTAGACTCTCCCCTGGAAACTGCGTCTGCCTGACCACCTGGCAGCTGGTTGGCAGAATGTGCTTTTTCCCAGATTTGCTTTGCCATCAAACACTGAATTCATCCTTCGGAAAGACGAGTGTTTCATCATCAGGAATACTTCAGAAGAAAATATCTATCATCTCTAGATTTAGATTTATTTTATTTATTTCTACTACCAAAAGTAAAAATATAGCATTTTCCTAAGCACTTGAAATGCATCATACATATCCTGGCTACAGTCATTACAACATCCCTAGAAGGTAGGCTGGTTTTATTCTCCTCTCCCTCCCCACTACATTTGATATTGAGACTTAGGGTGAAAGACCAATGAAACAGCTCGTGACTGAGAGGAAACTGAATCAAGAATTTCTTATTCACAGCTCATTAGGCAAAACCAATTCTTTTTACAATTCTTTTTTTCAGTGTTCCATCATTTGGCCAAATGTTTTCAACGAGAAAACTATCAAAAACCTGTTATTTTCACTTTAGCTATTTGTAATGGAGCTTTTTATTCCCCCTTATTGACCCTGATACAAAGAACAAAAGCAACAAGATAAAGAACATTATTTGCTCATCAGCCTTACAAGGAGATTAGGAAATTTCCTTTTTTTAAACAAATCAGATTAATGAAAACAAGTAGCCATCCCTTCATTTTTGTTCCAGCTGGTATTTCATTTCTTTGTTACACTTTAAAACTGTCCAATAATCATTATCACTGTTCTCTGGACAGTGTATAGGTATATTAGAAACACATGATACAAACAGTTATAAATACAACACATAAAATATGTTATGGTGATCTGGCTGTGACATCTGTCACCCCATTGATCACAAGGATTGATAAAATAAAATACAAAATGATACAGACAATAGAAAACATAAAAATAATATACAGTCAGCAGGAAAAGAAACGAGTGAAAAGATCTAAAAACAATTTTAAAAAATATTTAAAATATCTGGGAGAATATAGCAGGGTCTTAACTTGGTGCTTAAAGGATCTTAATATAGGTGGCAGGTGACTTTGCACTGCTAGGGTGCTGTCATTGAAAGGGCCATGCTCTAATCAACTCATCCTCATCATGCTTGAAAAAAATACCCAAAGGACAGCTTTGACCAACGACCTCAGGATCTGCCTAGCACATTTAACATAGTGTTAACACAGTGAACATAGTGAAGACGGCTGTGCTGTAGATTAAACAGACATACTGTACTTCACAGTGAGAACTCTAAAAGTTGAATACTACATTGTCATTCACAGTTCACAATTATTATGCTGAAAGTAAAATTCCCAATGTCATTCACAATTCTAGTGCTTAAATTTTGCACTAGGGATGGAAAGAATATTTCCTCAAGGAAATAAATCAAAAAGGGGTTTCCTCACTGTCCAGAAAATGAGAAGAAAATTTTCCTGCAGCCTTGGTTTTATTCCCCTCTCTCAAGGTTTCAAACAGACTCTCCACCCAAGACTTTTTACCGCTCTCCGTAACTATGTGGTGGCGAGGGGGATGGGCGGGGGGGCAGCGCAGGACCACTGCCAGCTGTGATCTGATAGTGAAAGCCCAACAGCATCACCCTCCAGGATATCTGGAGGATCCCCAGGGGATCCTGCAGGATGTCTGAATCATTGTACAATGACTCTTACCCCACCTGCCCCAGCCACCACCTGGCCATGTCAAGGGAAGGGGACACAGGGAAGCTGAGCAAGGATGGTTGTTGCCAGCCATGTTCTGACCTACCTGTCAACAGTGATCTCCAGTTTCCCCCTGCCTCCTTTATCAGTCATGACTTGGCCATGCTGCGAGAGAGGGAAGCTGAATGAGGATTATCATTACCACTGTTGACAGCTATGTCCTTACAAAATCTCTCAGTGGGAATTTCTTTTAAAACTGTGAGGTTTTCCAAGATATTCTTGCAGGAAGGAGACAGTTTCTTCACTTGGCTTTCCCTCTCCCCACCTCCTATCCACTTCAAGGCTATGTCGGTGGGTGGGGGCAAGAAAAAAAGATAAGTCAGGTGGAAACTATCTCCTTTCTGCAAGAACATCTTGGAAATCTGTGCAGCTTTAGAAGATGTTTCCACAGAGAGGATAAATTAAATTAAATTATTCATTCTCCCCTGCAGGAACAAATAAACAAGTACATCCCTATGCTGAACATACAGGTATACAGAAACTGCAAGAACTACTTACATAAAGTTTTCTGGGTATTCACTCAAGGCCATGTCAATGATATTCAGAGCATCATGGTAGTGTTTCTGAGCTGACAGCAAGAGGGCAAGGAGATGCAAAGAATTAGCATCATCTCCCTGAAGCTGAAGAGCCTGGCGAACATAACCCAAAGCTTCTGGTATCTATTTGAAAGAAAAACTGAAAGGAGTTATTACCACCACACACAATTATATGTACAGACTATGAAAAATGGGAATAAAAAGTACCTTCCAAAGATGTATTTTAGACATCAACTACTGGGAAAAAATATGGGATTTTTTTTTTAAGTTCTCCACTGCCAAACAGTGTCAGACACCAATGATTTTGTTGCTCATTAGCTATGGAAAGTAGTTGAACTATTTTTCACCATCTTGTTCAAATCAGTTTCCTAAAACAAATTTGAAAATTTCTCCTTGCCACACTTCTCATGAAGGAGAAGTGGGGTCATGCTGAACTGTGAGTACTTCGAAAGTCAGCACAAAGCTGGGGATACGTCTGGACTTCAAAACAGCAATTCTGGAAACATAAATGGTCCCCAGAACTTCAGCAGTAGCACAGGTCTTTAGGAGTTACAACAATTGCCTCAGCAATACAAGCCTGAGGCAATAACTCACACATCTTCTTTACTTGTTTACATATTTTCTTAGACAGCAATTAAAAGCAAAGATTCCCTTATGTCTGGCGCAGCATGAGGAAACTATTTAGACGAAGGGAAGAAAATACTTCATAAACGGGCAAGGACAAGAAGGTGCTAGATCTCATTTCAGGATGGGATCAGGTGAGGGAGGCCAATTGCGAAATAAAAGTATAGCATTTCCACACTATGGAAATTAAATGCTTCATAGAAATGCTTCTTTCAAAAGCAGACCTTTTGTTTGAGGCAAAACCCACTAGTATTCTATTTCTTTATATATTGAATTAGAAGAAAGAATAAGAATGGGTATGGACACTCAAAAATGTACAATATGCAACACAACTTATAATTTATAAATTTTATGGGGGAATTCTGCTCACACACATTCATGCACACCACATCTCTGCTAGCAGCTAGATTTTATTAAACAAATGAACTTGAAAGAAAATGAGCACAATTCAGTTAACCATTTTAGTTACTACTATAATCAATTCAGCTTTTAAAAACATTTTCGAACTAACCTGCCGTGATATAGCAAACTGCAAAGCTAGATAAAATGCTGCCAAGTGATCAGTTGGAGACAAAGTATGTGCCCTGAAAAACATATTTAGCTCATTAGCATTCCTTAAATGACTAGGTCTTTCTCTATATTTACAGATTTTATTGTAGCATACCAGCAAAGAATGAATTCTACTCCCACTGCTTGTCTTACTCTACTCCTTACTATCTGGAAATTTGTCTTCATTCCCAAGCACCTAGTTTACTTCTTGGCCTACTTGGCATTCCTCTGTAATGTCACTTTAATCATCACCAACCTGTTAGCCACAAAGATCATATAAGAACAGTGAATGTTCATAATCAGAAAAGGGCATGCTGATAAGACTGATATGCTCTACTGAGAGAGCAGAGGTCTACTGATTTAGATTGAAGAGAGTACTTATATTTACCCATATCCTCCCAGCGAAACTACAGTCATAGATTAGTAACATCTTCAGGTCATCTGCTGTCCATCATTCAAAAATGTAACATTTTCAAACTATTTGTTAAAAACCCAGGCCAATAACCAAGCAACCCACAAACTGATTTTGTTAGGACAAATTAATAAAAGGAGTTGCTTCCTACATCGATGATACCGTAAAGGACAAAAAATATACAACATGGATCCAGCTACAATTCCTTTTTACACTAAAGCATTTGAAATTCTCTGGTAACATTTAGAGATATATGACCTGACACTGTAAATTAATATAGTGTGTGTGTATTTGTGTTTATATCTGTGTATGTCTATGTGTGTGCATCTGTATGCATGCTTACCGTAGAGACATAGCTACTTGTAACAACTGAATAATATGGTACTTTCAACTGTTTCTCAGTGAATGTTTCAGGAGGTGTAATGCTTGCTATGAGGGAGCTTCCGATGCTCCATATTTAATGTTCAAGAGAAATTAATATTTTATTCACATTAAAAAAATGAATTAAAAACCTGAAAAACTGATTGCTCAGGACCTTAATAATAGGATACAAAGGTTTTCTCTTACAGGTGACTGTTTCGAAAATCCAGCTAAAGCCAGGAGTAAATCAAAGTTGTTATCATCTGGCAGCTGCCCAGAGATTGGTACAGCATCATCAATTTCAGATCTCAGTAAAGAGTCTAGAAATAATCCAGATTTAATACTGCTTGCAGAAATGCATGTCATGCCACAAGAGATAACAGAGATGATGGCATCTGTAATTAAATGGAGTAAATATATAATATAGGTAAATCCACATTTTCTGCTTATGGAGGATCATGACTAGAGAGAAGAGTGAATTTCTCCTGCCATTCTATTACCAAAATGGTTCACCTTCTACCTGCAGGAAGGAATTAATTTTAGGTAGGTAATTTGAACCTATAAGTATATATGCTCTCTTTTAGGGTAAAAACAACAACAACAACAGAAGTAGTAGTATTAGTAATTGAAGAAGCAGCAGCAACAGTAGCAGAAGCTTATCTACGACTACTGGACATTATTTATGCCTACAGGACATATACCTGACCCAAAACTCCTTTCAGCCCTTTATAGCTTTATAATTCTAATCTGCAACTAGAGGTTAATAATTACGTGACACAGTGAATAACTGCACTATTTTAAAATCTGATAACCCAGTAGATGGAGGTTATTTATGTATTACATGTCAGTTCCACCTTCCTTCTTCCTCAGAGCTGAGGAACAGGCATATGGTTCTTCCTGCCCTTATATCATCACGTAACCCAAAGTCACCTGTGGACTTCATGGGCAAGCGTGGACCTGAACTCATACTTCTCCAGCCTTAGTCCATTCTTCTAAACTTCATTTTTAAGTGTAAAACCCAGATGGATATAAGCAAGGCCATCTTTTTTGTCTGAAAGAAGGAGTCTTAAGGGACTAAGAAAAGAAAATATTTTTTTTTCCATGAGGGAAACAGTTGTGAGACAGAAAGTGTATGGGTGTGTTAGAGAGAACACCAGCTTAGGACTCAGAATGAGAAGGCAACCACGTATGACCTAGGACAAGGGAGAGTAAAGCAACAACAGCTAATTCACCTTCTTTTAGCAGTTCTACAGCTAGGAAGAAAGTGGTTATACTTATATCTAGCTAGAAGTCTTCCACCAACTTATAAATCTGAGATACCATCAGGCTCTGAGTGGCAGACCGTGGGCCCACTGATTTCAGTAATGAGTCTTACTCTTATATTATTGGTGTGCATTGTTTTGACACAGCTTTCCTCTTTGTTAAATTGATTCTATTCTTTAAACTTTATGTTAACCAGGTAAAAAGTTTAGGATTGTGAAAGGCTCTCTCATTCAAAGGATATAGGTAAGCAGGTGGAAACAATAGTGAAAGGTAACAGGACACTCCCCAGTTATTAAGAAGCTAGTAGATATCTGTGTGTAACTGCAAGTTTGTAGAATCTTTGATTACTGAAAATACAATCTGGATTTTAATAATACTTCATTTCAACCTTCAGGCTATGTACCAGTGTAAATTCATGAGAAACATGTAAATCATGGTGAAGTCTTGTTATTTTCCCATAACTGTTCTCAGAACAAATGCACTTAAATGGTTTAAAATACTTGCATTCAGTCTAATATAATGATATGAATACCACATATTCTTTACCAACTTTTGGGTTGCTATTCAGAGCTGTGTGTTCTTTTAGAAGGAGAAATTGTGAATGCAGATAAAGCACTATTCTTTAAACAGATGTTGAGTAAATGTTATTTGCTACTAGCTGATAACAAAAACATCTTTAATAATGAAATCAGAGGAAATCCTTTGGAATCAGACTGGATTTGTCAGTAGTAGTTGATGAAGCAAATGTTAACGCAATATGTTCTGTACTCATGCAAGCAGACTCCCAGAGGTAAAATCCATATTATATAATCATTTATAAATATCTCCTTTAAAAAAATAAACATAAGGTTTTTCATTATTGACAGATGAATGAAAAGATTAACACCCACTCACCTTTGAAATGCAAGAAGAGCCTTTCGCTGCAGGACTTCTTGTATGCCTCTCAAAGAAGCTAAAAATGGGGTTTAATTAGAAAAATTTAAATCAAGGCTTTCAACCACATATCTAATACAAAAACTTGCATTGTAGAAACATTTGCACAAAAATACTTCATTTTTAACATTTGACAATAAAAGAGGCACTACATAACCAACGTAACTTTAATATAAATGTGACATGGCAATGCTTTTATTGTAACTGTATTGCAGTACATGTTACAGTCACTTTACCTTTATGCATAGGTCTGATTTACTTACCATCTGTAGCTTGTAGGCTGTAAGTCAGTCCTAGAGCTAAAAAACCTTTGGCTTTGAACTCTGATGTTTTGTCCCCTGCATCAACCACTATTTTGGCAAACCTTTCTGCTTCTTCTAGCTAAAAGAAAAAAAAATGCACCTTTGTATGAAATTAACAATGGGCAAAATCCAGCCTGATCCATAGCTTTTCAGAAACATGGATCATTTTAGAATCAACCAGACTTCAGAAGACATCTGGGTTTGATCCTATACTGATTGTGGGGTGGGACAGGCTTAAGGATTGGTTTCTAAATGCCTATTTTTAGATTTTATCTCATTATTATATAATTACAGAAACTTACACGGTCAATGTCTCAGTGTGAAGCAACTGCAAAACACTACATACATTACTTTTACTTCTCTAGAGTAAAGGCAGGACACCTAATTCAACTTCAAAACAAGAAATCTATAACAAAGCCAACATCAGTTCATGTAAATGCTGGTACTATAGACTGAAAGAAACAGCCATCATCCTGATGATCCATGGAACAAAGGCTTCAGTGCCACAGCTGTACATGTGACTTTTCATCATGTAGGTACAAACGAAAAGAGAACCATGTTTGTCCACTGTACTGAAACTACCTGCATGCAGTTTATCGCCTTCTTCCTACATGGAAATGTTCTCTATGAACTGAGAAGTAATTCTTCCAAAGTTTGAAAATATTGCCTGGAATAAACATAGCTCATAATACACAAATGTATTTCAAGGTAAGCTTTATTATCCCTGAAAACAGATTTCTGCTTCTGACTGAAGGTAAGATTATAACGAGCTTTTACATCTATACTGAATTTATTACCCAGTGTCTATCCCTCAGACTAAGTCTCAAAAAGGCAGCAGCTAAGTTGGTGCATGTTTGGTTTGTTATAAATAGTTTTTCAAATAAATAAATAATATTTATGTTTGACTAAAAATGCTCCAAAGTATGCGGTAGTTAGCACTAATAAGAATAAACTGATCAGGAGTTATGCATACTCAATAAATTCAAGTCAGTTTAAAAGTCCCACCAAAGTACCATTCTCCGACTATTCTCCACTGCTGCATACAATTGCCAGACCATTTCCTATTTGAGCCCAAGTTTACCTATCTCTAGCAAGCTTATATGTTCTTGCAAATCTAACCTTTTGAACTAGCAATAGTACTCACTGAGGCTAAATGAATTCAACAGAAATAATGCCAAATGTGTAGAAAACCAAATCTTCCCCCAACAAAACCCAAGAACAAAAATCACAGCAGAAACTTATATATATGTGTGTGTGTGCATGCAAGAAGTTATTCTTTTTGACTCACAGACTTACCCAATGAAGGGATCCCATACATAATTTGGCAGCAAGAAGTGGGATTGTGGGATCATCTGGCTTCAATCGAATACATTCTTTCAAGACTTTCACAGCTCGAGCAGACTAAACAAAACAAAACAAAAAGGTTCGGAGTAAGACAATCATGGTTTCAGAAGATAGTAAGAATTTTGCAATTTTGTTGTTTTTAACCCCTTCCAAGTATAAACAAATAAGCAGTACAAATCTCAAATAGAAATTGATTTCATGATATAATCGGCAATTAAAAAACTGATGTTAGCTTTTTCAGCCATTGCAAACTATGCAATACAACCAGCTGAGGAAATGTGGTTGCTCCCAGTTATGTATATAATTCTAGAACAATAGTGCCATGTGCAAACTTCAGTTAAAGTATGCTGGCATATACTAAATTAACGAGGAATGTCAAATGGTGACTTCCACTGATGGAATAGCACAATCCAAGAAAAGTGGAGGGGGAGACCTCCTGAACCCTTCTGTAACCCTACTATATGAGCCTGTGTGTACTTTGCAGGGGAAGGCTTTCTCTTAGTCCCAGAACTATCCCAAGCACATTCGGTGAGGACATGAGAGAGACAGCCTCCTTCTTGTATGCTCCCAAGTCATGGAATTCCCTTCCCTGGATCCGCTTGGTGCCCTCCCTGCTGTATTTCTGCCAGCAGATGAAGACCCTTTCATTTTAGGAGGCATTTGATTTTTACTATGTTGTGGCAAGCGGAGTTTTTAATGGGGTGTAATGTTTTTATTTTATTATGTTTTAAATGCTGTTGTTAACTTGTGTTTTTAAAATCAAAGTTCAGTTGAATTCTGTTTTAATGTTTGCATATCCAACTTTCTCCCAAAGCTGACACTCAAGATGGCCAACAAAAAGATTAAAAACAGGTTAAGTAACAGAACAGATAAGAAATAATTGCAAAATCTATCAGTACCCTGCCACTCCCTTAACTATGACTCTAGCTTTTTTTTTCTCCCAGTTTAGCATTTGTTCCTTTACTCTCCTTTAGAAACCAAGAGGTTGGTCTTTAATAAAGAAAGAAAAGAGAACAGAAGGGGAAATATTTAAAGCAGAGAATTAGTAAAGGCTTAGTTCATGGTTCTGCCCATTCAGTAATCAAGTATTTTGTTCTACTGAACATGGAAAGAGTGAGGGAACCAATATGGCGTCCGGGACAAAACATGGGACAAAGACAGAGACTGAAATCACAACTCTTGTGGGGATTCATTTTTACATGTTATCTATGGTTTTAAAGTGATTTTAAGTTGTATTTCATTTGAAATGAAAAAAAAAGGACAATTAAACTGTTTTCTGTAGAATACTGAGCCACAGCACAGCACTTGTGTGGCTACAATTTTAGTAAGCTTTGCAAAAGAATAAAGGTTGTGGTTTTTAATTCTTTACTGATAAATCAAGCTACAGCACAACCTTGCACCCAGTTACAGAGATGTGTAAGTAGGACCACTAAAGCATACCACATTAAAGCCAACTAATAAAACCTCAATAAAGTAAAATGTACCAAAAGACCTACTTTTCCTGCAGCCATTAAGGACAGTGCAAACTGATACCAAAGATGAAATTCTTCAAAGGCAAACTTCATAGCTCTTTCTAAACACTAAAACAAGAACAAGCAAACAAAAATAACTATTGTCAGTTATTTAAACTAGTACTGTGCATCATCCCAGTTATACTCCTGACTGACAGTACTGTCCATAAGCAAAGAAAAAAAAATATTATAAAGACCACTTTTTAAAATAGCTGCATAAATTAGGAACAAGTAAAAAACCAAACAAGCCTCCGTACTCTAAGCCAGGGAGAACAATGCAAATAATTGAAAGCTATTTTTGTATTACTATGAAATACAGATAAATTGAGGGCTGCATAACCCCACAAAAGTATTTTCGTTACAATTTCATTTATGTCTTTTCTTTTGAAGAAACTTTCTGCCCCCTCTTCTCTCTCTGTGTGCTCTATCATACATAATCTTTCTCCTCTTTCTGCAGCACTTGAGGTGGGCCCCCCGGTCTCTCTCATTATCCCTTTTCTTCTCCTAGTACGGCACAATGTATATTCTCCAATCCATAATATACGGTCAGCATTTGGAGGGGAAAAAAAACAGAAATGTTTGGGAAAATGGGGAAAATGCAGTATTAGCACCCTTTACAGATTGAAAATCACATTGTTGCTCTATGAATCTGCAATATGCTACATATAACTTGTTTCGGCATAACATTTTCATGTTTGGTACGTCAAAAGTACAGTTTATTTAGAAAATAAGTACAAATTGAATTTGTTTCTAAGGGTTTTTTCTTCTTCTTACAAATGGAACTAAGATCCTCTTTGGTTTAGCTAGGTTATGAGAATCAAGCAAGAGACAAACAGATAATGAAATCATCCATGTTAGTAAAACAAAACTAAACAAGCACTGAGAATTGCCATCTGCTGGGGTGGGGGGACTGGCATTGTACCATATTTCTACCCATTGGTAACAGTTGTTTCTTTCTTGCCTGGAAACTTGCTATGGACTGTTTGCCAACGTCTTACACACTGGCACAAATCTATGGACCATCACTCTTGAGTAGCACTACAGTACATGGTGTTACAAAAAAGATCTACTTGCTACACAGTGTTCAGAAATAATGTGAAGAGAGTAAATCTATGAAGACCATGTCTCTAAAATTGTATTCATAATTGTATCAGAAAATATTCCTTAATCTACTTTTTTCACTTTTTCAAAAAAAAAAGACCTTTAAAAAAATCTTTCCCATGTCCCCTCCCCCAGGGCTTTACATCCCTAGTAAAAACACTAATTTCATAGATAGGTCTCCAATCAATTCCATTAGGACATGGTTTGTCCTTGTCTCTATTTATAAGAGGGAGTAACTGGCATAACTGGAAAGAATTACAGTATTTGCATTTATTAGGAATTCCTGTTTCATAATGTCACCATAGATCATACACCTTGTTGGACTTGTTTTCCCCCTTTAAAAATGAAATAATGTAACTTTTTTTCCCTTTTTGCCGGCAATTTAAATATTTACCTGTTAACATAACTGGATCTGATCTGAAAGGGAAAATTTAATTTTGGCACTGCCATTGTTTTGATGGCAGCTACGAAATCTACACAAGACAGGTTTAGTTTTGTTCATCTATACAGGTTTCATATTTGAGCCATGAGTTTTAAACATTCAGTTTCTAGATATTCTACCAAGTTTTAGGTATGAAGACTCTCAGGTAGTTGAGTATCATTATACCTGTTTTAATCTGGTCAGCATTTGCAGAAGAATCTGACTTTCTAGAGAAATCCCAACAAATAATGCTTAATAGTTCTTCCACTTAATTTGAAAACCTACTATTGTCTTGTATTGATCTAATTCATAAGGTACTGTTCTGAACAAGGCTATATCATCTCCAAATATGTCTGTTGTGTGGCACAATCCTCCTATAGCAATACTTTTAATCTAAGGACCATTTCAAATGAATTCTGAAATGAGCATGGATAAGGGGCATCCTGCTTTGCACTCTGAGCCAGTGCAATTTCCACAGAATTATAAGAATTTGCTTGCACTTTAGCTTTCTGTCAATAATTCATTTCTAAGGGCCTTTCTGTCCTACACTGTTACGGTGCTATTTTTCCACTTTCAACCTCCTGTGGAATTCTGGTGTTTGTAGTTTACTGAGGCCAAAGAGCTCTCTGGCTGAGAATTCTAAAGGCCCCTCCCTAAACTGCAAACCCCAGGATTCTACAGGATATCAAAAGTGGAATAATAACACTATGACAGTGTAGTGTGGAAAAGCCCTTAGATGAAGGACAGGATCCCCCATACCCAATCATAAAAGAATCCCCATTCTAATCTGTCAAATGCTTTAAGATTGTTACGAGCTTTCTAACTTTTGTTTATCAAAGTACTTGTTACACAGCATCTCTCTTTCCGTGTTAAGATATTTGCCTTCGTGACATGCAGGCCATTTGATTCCTTTTTAAGGTAAGATGTTGTAAACTTATTTTAAAAAGCTAAAACAGATGTTAATAATTTTGTACCTGATTTTATCATGGAAATTAGATAAAAGAGATCTAGTTAACAAAAATCTTTTCCTGGTTTTAATAATAGTACCATCTGACAAGTTTTCCAAGAACGTGGAAACTGACTACTTGACAATTAAAGAGCTTAAGAAATTATGTGAATCCATATGTTTCTACAGTCTTTATAACATTCACCTGTGAGGTAATATATTACTGGGGCTTTATTTTTCTTAGGGCTGCCAATGGCTTCAGTTATTTCATCGATTAGCATTTTAGGGTTAAGTATGAGGAATTTTTTTTGGTGATCCTTCAAAATTTGTTTAATTCATAAACTATTTAAATATTCCTTTAAATAATTAAACCCCAATTAGGGAAATTTTGACTTGAATAGAGTTTAATATAGTAATTCCTGAACTGAGTTCTTATTTCTGTGATCCCCCAAATTTGGATCTTTTATTCAGTTTCTGTCACTAGTATGTCTTTTGTAGCCATTTTTGTCAAAAAAAAAAGTGTGTTTACAACTTAAGTTTTGTTACCAGATTCATAATGTTTTTGCTTTAAGTAGGGAAGTAAAGTAAAGACTTCTGTCAATTTCTAAATTTCAAGCAAATCTGTATATGTATATGTATATGTATATGTTTTAACATTACCAGTTGCCTTGTGATACTTCTGAATTTTTTTATTTCTGTGATTTACTTTTCTATTGTTACTTGTTTTCTCTAAAACTGATAATTCCCTAATGTAAATTTTTAGAGATAGTCATATAGGGGAGTGATCTAACAGCATTCTCTGTTATATGTGCATTCCATGTTAATGTTAGAGCCAGAAAACAAACATGTGATCAAGTAATATACAAGTATAATGACCTAGAGAACAGTGCTGGAGCTTTGGAGTGTGTGGAGGGGGGACAGGTGGGGGGTGGGCTATGGCATAGCGGGTGGGGCTACAGTGCATGGGGCATGGCCACGGTGCGAGGGGCAGGGCTACAGCATGCAGGAGTGTGGCTATGAGCTGGGACGCCCCCCCAAAATTGCCACCTGGGGCAAACTGCTCCCATTGCCCCCCCATACCTACATGACTGCTGGAGAATAAAAAATAAGTTGCTTGTTCCTGAACTGGCCAATCCTCACGTGTCTATCAGTCTCATCTTAACAGGAGATGCTTAAACATAGGCAGTAGAGTTGAATGCCTTTTACAATTTTTGTAGTAGAGAATCTGCAATCATGTTTATACTTCTCCCTCCAGTAACCTAAAATTTATTTAATTTGTTCAGTGCTAAGCTGAGAAATTCACACTGTTGTAAATTCAGTCCATACAGGGGGGGCAAGTGTGTAACTGTCCTCCTAATTTTCCCTTTAAAAACAGAAACCACCCACCCGGGCCAGACAAGACATCTGTTATTAAGATGTCCGGCTTCTTCTTCCCTCATTGGGATCTGATTCTGCAAAATTATGAGAAATTTAGTTTTGCTTTATAACAATCCTCACTTCTCTTCCATTTCAAATTTAATGAAAACCTTATTCTTCAGGATGTTGCAAACTGTTTGGCCTAAGGGGAAGGTCTATTTCTCTCTCTCACACTCAACCTCAGTCAACTTGATACAGCCAAAAGGGAAAGGGAAAAAAACTCTCAAACACTTTAGGTCACAAAGTGCATAGCTTCTGAGCCTTCTTATTTGTTCAAGTTCAGAAGCTCTGCTGATCAAGGCAACTGAATCAATAGCCACGTGGATCAAAAGGAGAAAGCACAAGCCAATGTTATCTGCATCCATAAAAAGAAGAACAAAAAGGAGGTGTATCAGAGAGTTTCAAAGCAGGCTTAAAGTTACAAATATGACCTTTCAAAAGAGGAGAATATACTATAAGACCAAAGTAGAAAAGGAACTAGGTCAACATATTCCTATATAAAAGGAAACCACCTACTATTACAGACATAGATACCCCCTGGCAAGAGCTCTGAATATTTTAATGCAAAGTTAGAAAAATCTATTTAAGAACAATCTCAATTGACTTCAGTTCCTGGTAGATGCATACACTAGAAGCTCTACCTCTACTTACTATGTTTCTTTGCTTGTTTGTGAAAATATAGCACAATATCATGTACAAATATGGTACCAGTATTCTCATTAATTCTTATACAGATAAACAAATGAAGAACATATTTTAAAAAGAGAGCAGAAATATTAGGGGGAAAAAAGAAGAGAATATGCAGCAAAATAGTACTGAAAGGAAACAGGGAGAGAAGAGGAGCATTGTATCAGTCCTCTAAGGGAAAAACCAAGAAGCAAAAATGTTCAATAGTATTCTTTTGCTGGTCATCTCTATTCCACATGCCTGCCTCAATTAATAGTCCAGGGATGGGATGTCACTTAGATGAAATTCATGGTTTGGTTTCCTTCATCAGTGAACACAGCCCACCTCTGATAGCATTTCATATTGACCTCTTCTTCCCAAGGCAATGGTAAGCAAGTCATAGACTACAGATGCACTTTGCAAACTAATGATGCGATCGCTTTTGTGTTCTGGTATTCTGCTCAGTACAGCATCACGATTAGCCTGGAAAGGAAAACCAGAAAGAAAGGAGCAGTATGAGAGGGAGGAAAAAGTTGTATCAGTCTCATTTGTGTTTTCAAATACACTGCACATTACAATCTGCATGGCTCTGGATGATAAACCAGCATTTCTTAAGAGCTGCTGCATCACAACTAATATCTGAAAACAGAAATTAATTTAATAATGGTTGAAAAAAAACGGAAGGACACTGAATAGCATTTATCAAAAGAAAACAGTGGGAAAAATTATGTCAGTTTAAGCAAAGATGACAAATTTCTCAGAAGGTTTCTAGATGCAAACTACTCAACAATCTACTTTGATCCTTCATTTGGGTGAAAAACTTTATTTACTTATTTATTGTACTCATATGCTGCCTTTCTTCCAGAGTGGGACAGAACAGTTACAAACATTTACAATAAAAATTAGAAACAATTCAAATCAACCAGTCTAAAATCATTATAAAAAATAGATAAAATAACTTAATAATATTATGATAATTATGTGCTTTAGATTCCAACAGACCCTCACAGTCTGATAGCTATCTGATATTTTAAACTATGAAGACATACAACCATATGAGTGAATAAAAGCAGACTAATCAATCTCTAGTGTATGGATTTTCACAGCAGTAGATAGGGAGTTACACAAAAGGATTTGACTTTTGGGAGCATAACTTCTCACACTTTGCCTTGAAAATACGCATATATAGGGCAAGAATATGATTCCTTTTGAACACGTTTTTAAATCCTTCATTAGAACTAAGGGATAGTCTCCAACCAGCAGCATTATTATCACTGTGCTTTATTAACTGCCAAGATGCTGCAGGCTGCTGACTGACTAAGCATGTGCTTTAAGATCTTGGCAAAACAGATAACCTTTCCTAACTTTTTAATTCCAGAAGTAACATTATCTGCATCTTCCTCTTTCTCACTTCACCAGCTATTGCATCTCACCCAACCTCTGCTGTTGACTTTTTTTTCCACCTAGGGAATGACTCTGAATCTGGAAATCCCAGCATTAGACAGCACTGTGGTAAGTGGTGGAAGCGATTGTGCTTCTTACCAGTGTGGACATTTTCCTGCAAAGCACCTTTTGGTTCTTTGAACAGCTTCTCAGAAGTAGGCTGCTATTAACAGCTTTTAGGTAAGTAAAGCAGAGTTCAGTTCTATGAATATCTATTTGGAGACTCAGCTCTTTAATATCTAAAAAAACTTAAACAGAAGGGTATTTTGAGTTTTAATTCCTTTAAATATCCTTTGACCTCCAATTGTTGACAGAAGTGACAAAGACTTTTTTGCACAGTGCTGAACAGAGTCCTAGGCAGAAAAATATCAGTCCTCAGTATTTCACAACGCAGGAGAAAGGGACAACCTGCTGAAGAAGACTAAGACAGCTGGGCACCTTCCTCCAAGACTAGATCAAAATCATCAGCCAAAGATCATCAGTCAGATCATTTCTCTTCTATTGTCTCTTTAGATATGAGCTCTGTAGCAGAAAGGACTCCAAGACTTTGACGAACTGCTGCCTCCTTGACTAACCTCTCTCTCTGTCCAACTCTCTCTTGGAGAACAGAAACTTCTAATCAAAACAAGTCAGCTTTGGTAACTAAACCAGCTCTGACAGCCTTCCTGCCCAGAAATGACTTCCAGCTGTTTCAGTGGCACAAATGATGCTAAGGGGCGGGGGGGAGGTGGTTAAGAAATAGAAAAAAGCCTATCTACATTTTTCATTCATGGAGAAATTTGGAAGCACCTTGAAGATCTATCTGCAAGGGGCATAGTGGGAAATATTAGGTCTTTGGAAGACAGGGAATGAAGACTTTCTTTCCTCTGTGTATAATTCATTGGGACAAGTGTAACATTCACTTTCTAAAAAGAGAGCTGTAAGTACCTCACCATATGTAGTATCTTTTCATCTGTCCTATAAGCCCATCTTATGTATGTTTGGGATCTAGCTACAGTTGCTTCACCAGTCCACCTTTGATTCACATTTATTTTCAAGGCAATGGTGTGACAGGTATCCTAGTTTGCATGCATTTTTGAAGCTGTATCTCAGTGTTTTCTGGTAGTTTTTAAAGAAAAATTACAGGAGGTAATACAAATACAGTAATCAAATATGCTTCAATACTAAGAAGACCTCATTGTGGCCCTTTATTGCTACTAGGATTTCTTTCATGGTCAATCTTGTCCCATTTGGACTTCTGCCTGCTTGGTTGGGTTTTTACGCACAGGAACTCTTGTCATTGCAAGCATGGGTAGCCTTCAGTTACCCTCATTTGCCAAGTGGACCTTTAAAAGACAGCTAATGCCAGTGGAAATCAAGTCTGAATATTTATTATGTATTCATCACATCTATATACTGCTTTCCTTTGCAAGTACACTCCAACCTAGCTGCTGGATTCATTCAGGGCTTGGAAAAGTTTTCTGAACAAGTAACTCAGGATTTGTATTGTTGTGGATGGGCAAAATAAAAGCACAGACCAGGAAAAAAATGGACTATAAGTCCCAGTGACTATGTTAGCTGCAGAATTCTGGGAACTGCAATTCCCCAAAGTTAATATTTCCTCTGCTCTGGTCTCATTCTCCTCATCTCATCCCCAACCTATTTCTTTTACAATTGTAGACTGCAATGGTGCATAATGAGAGCCAGCATGCTGTAGTGGTTTGAGTGTTGAACTCTGGAGGCCAGGGTTCAAGTCCCTGCTCATCCATGGAAGCCCACTGGGTGTCCTTGGGCAAGTTACACTCTCTCAGTGGAGAGGAAGGCAAAGGCAAGTCCCTTCTGAATAAATCTTGCCAAGAAAACCCCATGACAGGTTCACTGTTGGGTTCCCATAAGTCTAAATGACTTGAAGGCACGTAACAGCAATCAAATTCAAGACAAGTCAAACACAATGACAATGAATAAAGGAAAAAAGAAAACAGCACTGTAAAACATCTTCTGTAATCATATATTCAGAGTCCAACAGCTCATATTGAAATACGGAATGAATGATTTAAATCAGCTCAAAGTTTTCTTTTACATTTGTCCATGTTAGATAGGAGGCACATTCTTGGGTGTCCTGGTCCATTCACAAAGTAATGAAGGAAAACCATGTCTCTGTGAATGAGTCTGAGTCCAAACGTCCTAATAGTTACCTAACTTGTTTTGAAAAACTATGGTGTTACTTTTTCAGCTGGTGCTAATTTCTACAGTCTAAAAAGCAGTTATCCAGTGTGTGATTTCTTCCCATTTTGCAATGAACATTTTTGTTTGGTTCAAGCAGCAGAAACATAATAGCATATTTATTTGAGATATTATAATCAGAATCCATGAAAAATATTCAGCAATACCACAATTGAATTTATGCAAACATTTCAGTTAATAGCAATAAAATACTGACTTCTCTTCCAACTTTGACAAAATGCTGCTGAACTATTAGTCAGGCCCACCATATTAAAAAAAATGAGCCAGCCCTCCAACAGAGCTTAGAGCTATTACTTGTAATTTGAGTCAAGTATGGAGAGGTAAGACAGCACCTGCATAACAATTCAGTTGTGGTTTCTCTCTCCTGTGCAGAGATGGATATCATGGGGCATGATTTCTAAATTTTAGTCCTCTCTCAGCTCAGTATGAGATATCCAAGATATCTTCCCACACATTTCAAACTTTGTATATTAATAATGGTTGTTTTGTATCTTACTGGACCAAAACCATTGGTTTTTGTCTGAAAAAACAAAATCAAGCACTCCGACCAGGTAAGAGTTTGCTATTAACTAGAAAATGGAGAACTGGATGGATAAAGAAACAGAAGCATGGTATCATATCTTTGTTTATTTGAGCATTTACTCAGTGGAAAAAAAATTCCGTACAGCCTCACTGCTTCCTGATGTGTTTCCCATACTATCACTGTGACAAAAAGGGTTGTATTGGACTGAGTGGAGAAATTTCTTACATTAGTTTTTGCCATTCATTCCAGATTTCCAAAGTCAGTTGTAAAAAGGCAATATCTACCGCTCAGATTTTTTGTTACAGTTTAGGTTGTTTTCAGAATCAGGCCTGTAGCAAATTCTATCGTAATCTAAATCATATCCACGTTTTTATATATTAGGGGAAGTAAAATGCATCAGGATATTTACAAATATCAGGAACAGCCAACGTTCCTTCTGAAGTTACTTGGTAACTCGTGCTTTTGGCTATTCTCAACTTCTTTTCCTTTGAAAAAAAATGTTAGAGAATTTTTGCCATAAAGTATTTTGTTGAAAATGTGATGGGTAAACCTTGTTCATTCTGGGTGTAGCTACTATATTAATAGAAACTATGAGTTCCTACCATGAAATGTTTCCTCCCCGCCATTTGTGTGTTCAGACACGAGTCCAGCTTTGCATGAATTAACACACCAAGACACAGATAATTGGAAGGAAAAGGTCACAACTTTTATTGGTTACAGCTGAATATTAGGGTTGGCGCACACATGGGTCTGGGCCCAGGCACTGACCAACCTTCAGCATGACGCCAGACTGCAGGAATGACAGTTGTGTGCTCTATGTGGGAGGGCACTCCAGTGTGGTCTCCCTACCAGCAGGGGGTGCAAAAATGCCTCTGTCCCTTAGCTGGACAGAACCAATTCCACCCCATACCCACTGAATCCTTTATGGGGACCCCCATATGTGCATCACTCTTATAAGAATTCACTTTTAATCTTTTGTAATTTAGTTTTTAACTACAGATGGTTTTACAGGTAAATAAGCTCTTCAATACTATGAAGTTTCAGTGTCAGTTTTTGTTTGTTTTGTTTTTTTGCAGAACTGCTGCTTCCCCAAAGCTTTTATTATGGATGCTTTCAGGCAACACTTTTAGTTCTAAGTCAAACTGAAGTGGTGATACTGGGCAACTTTTTTCATGCCTTGGTGTAAATGAAATTCTTCTACGTTATATGGACTTAATTGCTTTGGAATCAGATTAAAAGTTTTTAATAAAATTAATAAATATGCTCATGCTAGAAAAGTGAAGTGGTAATTTTATTAATTTATTAAGTATACACTTCTTCTTTGTGTGTAAGTTTTCTGTTGTTTTATGACACGTATCTATATTGTTAATATGAGAGAGCAAAATATTTCTCTTAGCTTTATTGATTTCTTTGTATATGTTGATAAGTTGCTGATGCAGACATCTCTAACTACAGTTTTCACTACATCTCAGTTTGTGGCCTAAGGTAAGTTTACTGTGCCCTTGATCTGAAAATAGGAATTGGCTTTTTTTCCCCTACACTTGGAGAATATTGTAAAAGGATTACACTTCCATACATCAATGTAGGACTGATCACAGTCCATTTGTGTAATAGCTTGAACTGCTCAATGATCAGACAATGTTTGTGGGTGTATATTAAGGCTCATTATTTTTTGTAATTCTGCTGATGGGAGTATAATATAGTCATCTGCTATAAGTGTAGTGGCAAGGCAAATAATGCAAGTTCTTTCATGCTCTCAGATTGACAAAACACTAGGTGTCCACTAGATTATGTGGCTCAAATAGATCTTTAAATGGAACAATATTTTTTTAGAAAAAGTGTGATATGTTTTTCTGTCCATCAAAAAGTCACCTCTCATGTTACAAACCCTGGCCTGGATTGATCAGTTTTGCCAATTCAACACATGGAATGGATTGAAAAATAAGTATTGCTATTCTTGAAAGATCATCTCATGGTGAAAATGTTGATTTGTTTATGAAGAGCTGCCCCTGAATCCAGAGTATAAAAAGAAACCGGTGGCAAAGAAACTTGTACCTGTTTACAACTGTCTAGAATTAGAGACCATACAAAGAGGTTATGAAGGTCTTTTAGGCCTCAGGGTAATAGCGGGAGTGAAGGCGTATTCATATTACACAAACTTCATGTTGTTAGTTGCCTGTGATAGTACATCATCCTGTAATTCTATAGTTAAAAGAATTACTATAACAATAAACTATGCAGGTGGCCAGCAGAGAGCCAGCACAGCATAGTGGTTTGAGCACTGGACTACCACCCTAGAAACCAGGGTTCAATTCCCCACTCAGCCATAGAAACCCAGTGGGTAAATTAGGCATGTCACACACTCTCAGCCTGAAGAAAACCCTGTGATAAGTTTGCTTTAGAGTCACCATACGTTGGAAATTACTTGAAAGCACACAACAACAAGAAGGTTGAATCAATAAAAACGGTTGCAGTTGTACAGACTTGGCCAATATTGTTTATGTAACATCCAAAAGTGAAAAGGAAATGTTTGTACAAACAATTTATTACTAGTAAGTCTACTTAATTATGATGGCTCAAAATTATTTATCACATCTCCATGGAACTCTTTCGTTTTCCTCACTTTTGGCCTGATCCAGTCATTGCCTTCCTGAGTTTCCTCGCAGGAATCTTTTGTAGTAATATGCAATAGGAGAGATGTATTTAAAATTTATTCTCAAAGAGTTCAAACCTCCGAGGAGTGCTTAGGGACAGAAACCAGATACCATGATTTACTTTTCTCAGCTCAATGGCATTTTCCCCCAGCTTGTCAGGGAACAGTTTAAATTATTGCCTCCTTTGGAAAGTTATTGGACAGACACCTTGGTTTATTATATTACAGTCATTATATTTATTATATTACTGCTTTATTATATTTTATCTCTGCAGTAATATTATAGAATACGGATTCCAAAGTAATGAATTTAAATATAACATTCTCTTCTTTTTCTTCTTCTTCTTCTGCTGCTCCTCCTCCTTCTTTTCAAAATGAGCAAATTTCACCATGAACCTCAACTTTGGTAGGAAGCACACTGAACTCAACTCATTCTAAGACCATTTCACTAACTTGCAAGTCAGGCAGTAGCATATTAAATCAAGCTGCCAAGAGTGCTATAACGTTTTCCTTGCTCTCAAATTCAAGAAGCCGGCAGATCCTAAGGTTCCAACAATGGTTTAGTTTTCTAAATCTTCAAGTTCTCATTTTCATGTCATGTCTCATACTTTTAATGGTTGACTGATATTTTGTTCCTGGATCAAAGGCCTCACTAGGAGTCTTTGGAATTTTTGAAACTTTATCCTGAAGTGAAGAAACTGATGTTTCTATAAGCTTATAGAAATTATTCTCTCATCTGTAAGTGTCTGGTGGTGTTGGTGGACTTGCACTAATTCTTCTTTAAGAGGTCAGAGCACTGGGAATTCACATCTTCAGTTTGTTTAGTCATCACTGTCACATTGTCATCATCTTCCAATCCTTCTAAACTTGTCATCTCCTATCCAAAGAAGGTGGCAAGATCTACACCTTTGATCCTGCTTTCATAGTCTACATAGTGATTATAGATCAGCTATCACAAACTTTTTAATGACAACCATAGTTCAAGATGAATTACTTTTGAGAGACCCTGGAGTGTTAAAGCTAGGTAGCCGTTAGACTCGAATGATGTCAAACAGTGCCTCCCCAATGTGCACACTTGCTTGTTTGGAAGAAAAACAGTCTGCACATCCTAAGAGGTATAATCGACGTTTGTTCTGACTGTTCAAAATGAGAATAGCAACACACAAGACATCAAAGGGTAAAAATACAATATGTAACGCAAACAAATTGCATTTATAGAGAAATGTGACTCACCATCGACTCACTAATCAGCAGCAGCAAGAGAGCTTCTTCAGTGTTCTCTTGAGGACAGAAAATGCTGTTAAAAATTGAGTATTCATTACCTTAAAAATAAAGTTATTCAAAATTCATTCAGATAAAATAGTTAACAACTGTGCCAAATTTTGTGTTAGTCAAGCTTTACAAACAGTGTGTAGGAAAACAATTTTGATGTTTATAGCAACAAATAAAATTATGGAAATAAAACCATTTTTAAGAGAGATCCTTCAAAATATAACAACAGTGCAGTAATTAGGATTAACAACCACCAGCTCAAAGAAATTTAATGTTTTGACAACTATAAATAGCCACATTCAGCAGAAGTTCAGGAGTCAGCACTCCCACATATTTGTATATATAGCATTATATTCTCAAGAGCCTTAAAGCTGTATTTTCCCCATAGGCTTCCTATACTTGGATCACAATATCTTCCATTTTAGCTATTTTCACCCTCTTAATAGTATATATTTGATGGACTCAGCGTTTAACTTATCTACAGTTTTTAGACATCTACAATTCTAGTCAGCTTTAATATTACTGAATATATGGAAGGCAAGTATCAACAACTGCCACGCTTCTAAAGAAAGAGTACTTCTGGAGTGTTCACAGAGAAAACAAGGATCTCTGAATGGATTATACCTGAAGGTGATTTTACCTTGTCTTACACCACAGAATGGCCAGAGGATAGGCAATTCCTTTTACAGAGTGATGGATTGGTTAGGGAGAGATAAAAGCTCAGTGAGCATATGCTGTGTATGTAGACAATTTGCAGCTCAATCCCTGGCATTTCCACTTAAAAAAAATCAGATAGTAACTGATGTAAAATACCTCTTCCTGAAACCACGAAGAGCTGCTGCTAAGTCATGGTAAGCACAATATTAGGCAGCTTCCCGTGTTCCTATTTTGTATGCCTCCTCCTACTTTTTGAAACTATTAACAAAGATAAAGTGATGCAGTTATTTAAGAATCCTTCTTGGTAGCTTTTCACAGCCTTGGGAACTTTCTTCTGAGGCAGGATAGACCAACCCCTTCCTTGTTGTCCATCTGTGGGCAGAAGAAGACTGATTCTGATAGGTTTTTGGAAAGAAATTGTTCATAAGGACAGGGCTTTTTAATATTTTGATGTACTGTTTTTTATTTCTTGCTTTCTTAATGGACATATTTTAAATTAATTATATTTACCAGTTAACTGTTTGTTAAACCTACACGTGTTTTTATTTGTATCTGTTTCTGTTTTTGCAAGCTGCGTTGAGTTCCAGTTTGGGGATAAGGGCTTAAAGGTTAGCAAAAATATAACAAAGGTTAGCAAAAATATAATAACAATGATGTCCAGAATCCTGTATTATTAGTGTATGTCATGTAACTTTTCATATACAGTGCACCCTCTGTATATGCAGGGGCTCCACTCCAGAAACCCCTACGAATAGGAAAAATTGCGAATGCTCATGTCCCATTCTGCTTACACAGACACTTCAGAGTGTCCGCATGCAGACTGCCACCATTTTAGGATGTGATGCAGACACTCAAACTCACGTGTCCAGAGATTGTGGTAACGAGGCCCCGTTGCACTTAATTACAGAGTAGAGGCTTGAAGAAACTCTGTTAGTGAATTGTGAAAACCAGCAAGAGTGTCCCAATGTGCACTGGCACTTCCTAGACAGTGTCCTGATGCACAACAGTCCCATTGTGCAGTGGCCCTCTTGTGCATCAATCACTTTGCTAGCTCCTCTATGTAGTAACCTAATAGCAGCACTTTACTGGGTACAGATGTTATGAAACTCCTCAGTTCTAATTCCCAAAGTCCACTTACAAAGACCTAAGTCCCCAACAAGACTCCAGCCACTGAGAAGAAGAAGAGGAAGAAGAGGAGAAGGAGGAAGAAGACCAAGATACAGGAAATAGTGCCTAAAATGTGTAGCTGTATATATTCCGAGTACCAAGAGGAAGAGAAAAAAAAAACCACTCTAATTTTTATTTTCATAGAAATTGAGCCCTAAAGATCAAATAGCACAAGAAAATCAACAGTTTTATGTGGCTGATGCTGGCAGGACATAAATGAATACAGAATCCTACTTTCTGTAGACAACTAAACACATTCTTATTTTGGCAGGCATTTAATCCGTAATAGTATATGAAGAAAGGTGCTGGTTATTTTAATTGTCATTTGTATGTTGTTTTTAATATGTATTTTATTTTTGTTTTAATTACTATTGTTCATTTAATGTATGTTTTAATTTTTATATGCTCTATTTTTAAATATGTTCTCTTTTAAGTTTTGTAAGCCGCTTTGAGTCCTTCTGAGGAGAAAAGCAGGGTATAAATAAAGATGATGATGATGATGATGATGATGATGATGATGATGATAATCCAATCCAGTGAATGAAATCCAGGCTGCATGGGTGTGACCTGATCTTGACTAGTGGGAACCATCATGCTAGGTTCACTGCTTAATGTCTCTTGGCCTAACAAGTGATCTGGCCTCACTGGAAAGCACTGTGTTTGACTTGGCACAAGGTTATGTGCTAAGTTCTGTTTTGAGGGCTTGGAAAAGTTACTCTTCTTTGGCTACAGCTGCCAGATCTCAGTATCCTGAGAGTTGCAATCCAAAATATTAATTCTTCTATGTACTGAAGCATACAAATCACAGACATTATTAATTTATGATGGCCAAGTTATACTCACAAGGAAGTCACGATGATGATTCTGTGAATGTACCAATTTGGCAGGGTTGGTTCCAATAAACCTCTTATCATCCCACTTTTTTCAGCTGCTTTTAAAATGTCTGTTTCTCTTTCCTCCTCTCATTTCTACAGAGGGCCACTAAGCAGCTCTGAAGCCTTTATCTTTAGCTTCTAGGCGATACCTTCCTAACATCCCTAAAGAATAAGCTGTAGTTTTGTCTTGGATATTTCTTTATGGGATCTCTAGGCAGCTCTGTGTGGTACTTAAGTTTGTAGGCCACCTGAACTCATAAGATTATAGAGCTGGAAGACATCCAACCTTTATTTAAAAACCTCCAAAGACGGAGACTCCACCACATTCTAAGGCAGCACATTCCACCATCAAACTGCTCTTACCATCAACAAGTTCTTCCTAATCTTTACGTAGAACCTCTTTTCCTGAAGTTTGAAGCCATTGTTCCATGTCCTAGTCTCTGGAGCAGCAGAAAACTAGCTTGCACCATCTTCAACATGACATCCCATCAAATAAACCGAGCTATCATATCACCTCTTTTCTTCTCCAGGTTAACCCTACCTCCCTCCCTAAGCCACTCCTCATATCCACTCCTCAACTATTTGAACAACTGAAAGGAGAGAAGGTATGTGTGTGAAAAAGAACACCGAGAGAAGCAAAGAGCAAGAAGCATAGAGGAGGAATAAGAGGAAAAATGTAGTGACAAAAAGCACAGGGAGATGTGGGAGAACTATGGTATTAAACAGGGAAAATATACTTTGTGTAAAAAGAGCATGGGCAGAGCATTGTTTCTTTTCTTGTGCATTTAGGTTTCTTTTACGCTAAAGAAACCCTTCACTAATATTCTACTCTATGCATTATTTACTATACTAGAAAGTCTGACAGAACAAAATTCATTCCATTTACCATGTTCACAGTAGTCAATGAAAGGAAATGTAGTTGAAACATAAGTGCATTTAAACATGCAAGAATGAAAATATTACCGTCTAAAGCCAAGAGGAGCATTTAAAACTATTTCTCCCTGTAAGTTTTTGCATTTTGTTTGTTTGGAAGCTTTATCATTTTAACTGCTCTTGTTCTGTAATAATGCCAAGGAAAGATTGGTATTAGATTCAAATTATCTTCTTTAGAATTAAGTATTTTCCCGTAAACACTGTGAATCTATTTGTTTTACCACTTGAAGTCCAACATTTTTAGACAGTTTTCTAATTTTAAAAGGTAGTGTCATTCCATAGGACTTAAATGTCGAATTCTAGTCTAGCCCACCTCAAAAGCTCAAGACGAAACAATAATTTTGTTGAATCACAAATCATACAAAGGTTTTTAAAAGCCACTTCTGAAAGATGCTCAGACTAGGGCAAGTGTCCGAGCAAAGGGAGCTAAACAATTGTGGGGACCATTAGTAAAAAAATTTCAAGACCTCCTTGCTACCCTAACTTGCCAAGCAGATCGGAAATTCAAGCTATTCATCCATTTTGAGGAACATTATGAGAGATAAAGATGCTGATAAACTAACTCTACGGCATTAAGACCAACTGTCCAAAGAACCTTATCTGTTGGAGCCACTACAGTGTGAAGTATCTCTCCACAATACAAGGATATCATCAACATTGTAAGTATAATTTGTTTTTTCAAAGAACATATATAGAATTCATTAGGAAAGTATGCAAATAGTTTCAGTGGCAGGATTGCCTAGGACTAGGATACTAAATCTATCACAAACTATCACAAACAGATTGTTAACCCTTATTGCCTTCCCTGTAGTTATAACAAGATTTACTAGGAACACAGAATGTTACATCTTCAATAAATCTGCTAATCTAAAAAGCACCAGAAGATTCTTTGAGAAAAGTATTTTAAATATTTCCATCAAGAAGGTGAACTTCTTCCATCTTTGCCTGTTACGTACTTACTTCATCTTTGTTGCTTCTGACACAAAGTCACACTGTTTAAGGATTGTGTTCACATTAGTCCAATGCATATATCAGCAATATTATGATTCATTATAGTAAATTAAACAGCTTACTTTTCCCCTGAGTAGACTCGTGGTCTTCGGCTAAGTGCATAGCTTTTAGTGTTTGCACCTTTCCAGAGGGGATCATTCAGTGGTGATTGAGGAGGAGGGTCATCTAATGGGTTCCAGTAACTTTGTTCACACATGCCTCGTAGCAAGATTTCAGCTAATTGCCTTGCTATCGTCTGTTAAGGAAAAATATTTTCCCTCAATTAATAGTGTATAAAAATAGGAAGCAGAACTATGAATATTAATAGAATTGTATTGAATTCTGTGCATAAGCAAAGGATACAATCTATTCAGTGCTATTGAAATGTATACTGTAACTTCATTATAGCAAACAAATTTTTCTCCTAAATCACAATTATTCTGTTGTTATTATGATTATTATCACCAAAGTTATCATTGTTACTATTTTACTACAACCTTCTTACAACACCACACAATGTGGCTTACATAAAACAGCTATGGAATACAAAATGTAGAATAAAATGCAATCTGAAACGAATTTGCCAACAAATGCAACAAAATTTTAAAACAGCAGCAGATAAAAGTATTGTGATCTTATGCTCTGAATGCCTATCCTTATGAATCCTCATCCTTACATAGACACAAAAGCGTATCCACACCTAAGAGGGAGGCATCAGCTGGTTGACTCAATTCCAAGGTTTGCAGAAGTACCAAAAAAAAAAAAGTCTTCAAAATGTATAACCTTAATGACGAGAAGCTCCATACTGTCCCAGAGCATGTTCAGTGGGTTCAGAATGCTAGCTGGTTGTTGTAATGGGAATAAAATACGGGGTGAGGACAGGGAATGGAATGGAACAGCTGAAACTGAACAGGAATATTCCACACTGTAACATTTCCTTGGAGATTCCATTTGCAAAATTTAAGCAACAGATTCATGTGTACAGTTATATCATAATTTAGTATGATATACACAAGCAGTGATTTATCCTAGTGAAGCTCTGGGTTTACAGGTGCCTGGCTTCTCTCTTCTCTGACACCACCAAGCTTTTAAACAAGCCAGCTTCAAACTATGCCTCATGAAGCTTGTTTCTTGAATTAACTAGAATTTGTTTTCAAACTACAATTGCCGGTTCATATATGACAAAAAAAGCCACTTAAACACTCTGGATGTTCAACTAACTACTGGGGAAGTCGTCCTCTTGGCCACACAAAGGAGGAGTGAGTAGAAAAGAGTATGCAGCCTGTGTTACTGCTTATGTATGCAGTGCTAAACTATGGTTTAGGAGATCATATAGAAACCAGCCCAACAGATCCTGGTTGAACTTTTACTCATTTATGCCTGTTTCATGCCTTAGTACTTACTATGCCTGCTTTAACTTTGTATGAGATTGTATACTATGTACTAAATATGCTGTGTCATCTAATTTCTATCATCTATTTTTATCATCTAATATATGGTAATAATCACCATGCTAAAATGCAGCAAACATTACTACATCACAATCCTATTCATGTTTAGTTAGAGATAAATTCCACTGCATTCAGTGGGACTTATTTCCAGGTTAATGGGTACACAACTGTAGCCTTAATGACTTAATATCTAATTACAGGCTTTTACCTAATTGTAGTTATTTGCAGCTATTTTAACTTACCATGCGTAGATTTTGTGTAGTTCTTGTTTCAATCGCTCTTAGAATCTCTCTAAATCTACCGACTCCTCTTGTCAAATTCCTGTACACATACACAGAATTCAACAACATTTCCAGCTAATGCTTCAATATTTTATACTGTATTATTTATAGTACAAGAATGTAGTCACTTTTTCCATTTATTGAAGTGGATTTAAAATTTCTCATTCTTTATTCACTTATATAAAGAACCAGTAACATTTCATTCCAGATTATGGTTTGGATTCAAACTACACATCAGAGTAATTTGACTCATGGGATGAGTCTACTGCAAGGATACAGAGCAGCAATTTTCACAAATCCTGTCCACCACTGCAGCTTGCAGCTACCCAAAAAGCTGCTTTGGAGATTCAGTAGACCCCTCCTTTCCTCAGATGGAATACAAAACGGTGCTAAAGGCTGCAGTAGGCCAGGGCAATTTGTGAAAATCAACTTCCGCCACTTTTGTCCAGTGGGGCTAGAAATTTGGTCTCCTGCAACTTGAGTCTTTCTGTGAATAGAAGAGTAAATTTGGATCCAACCCCATGAAATGACAGTTCAGTTTCATCAATACCATTTTTAAAGGATATCTGAAAAGCCAATTAGTTTGTTGTCATTTCAATTTCCATAATCTTTAGTAATTTGAAGTAGGCTTTTGTCTAGCTTATTTGTGAATAAGCTGAGCCTCTGAGCTCCAAGGCAGTTTTCATTATTTTGCTGATATCCAAGAAATCATCCAGAAAGCAAATCAGGGCTGATTTTTGCCCCAGCTGCCCAAATGTAGAATAATCATGGGTTGAATAGAAATGGAAAAGTGAAAACTGGATGACAAACAGAACACATACCTTCAATATATACTCATTCTGAAAATAATTTGAGATTTAACTTAACAGTGCAAGGTTTAAACTACAGGTAACGGGGTAAGCAGAAGGACATTGCACCCTTTAATTCATTTTATTTTCTTCCAGTCAGAGAAAACCTACTACCTTTTCCTCAAACACTAAAACATTTCCCAGTGTCACTCAATAAATAAACGAGGGACCGAATGAGCCCAAAAGTGCATGTCTCAGTCAAAATAAAGCTCACCCTTTTCTAATTTGAAATAAAACCGACAACCAACAGCATAAAAGACCAAGATTTATAGTAAGAAAACGTGATTGAGAAGCAGCAGGCTTGCACACTGGACTTTGTAAAAAAACAAAAATATATAGTATGCAGTTCCAAATGTGACACCTCTTCCTGTAAGGTTTGAAAAATACACCATAATGCATAGATAGAAGCAGAATACCACACTATAGTCTGAATACATATCTGACAATTTACTATATATTCATCGCAACATAGGATCATATATTATACTTATGGGCATTGTGCCACACCCCAAACAAGCAAGTATCACTGGTGCTGGAGTCCACAAGACTTTTGTTTGTTTAATTTATATCCCGCCTTTCTTCCAACATAGGACCCAAGGCAGTGTATATGCCACTGTGTATCATCACAATGATTCCAAAGTGAAGTTACCTATTTTGTTTTCCCCAACCACCAGAGGCCTGTAATGAGTTCTAATTACGAACATTAATTTGTTCTTGTAATGGAAGTTATGCCCTACATTTTCTAAGGAAATCACCTCCAGAAATACATATGTATGACCGTACATTTAGCCTTCCACTAAGCAGCAATTCTTGGAATCCTTGCTGGGGTGCAGAGTGTGACAGACTCCGGGGGTGTGCCTAGCAGAGCAGCCTAGTAACAGAGGGCGATCTAATCCAAATGGCGGACTGAAGAGCCCAGCCCTACCCAGGAGGAGGGGCTGTGTGGGAGAGACATCAGACAGCACATACATACTGGGAGCGTGGGCTAGCATCTGTGATTCCTTCAGTGAGTTTCATAGAGTCAGAGCATCCAGTAAACCAACAGAGGGTTTTCTGGGAGAGCGTTAGCTTCTTAGAGGCCTGGTGTGGGGCACAGAAGTAACCCAGCCCCCTCTGAAAGGGGTCAGAGAGTGGAAGTCTGAGTGGGGAAACAGACCTTTGTCCTGGGAAAGCCAAAGGGGTATGTCAGTGGCAGCTCTGTTGAAAAAAACATTAAACTGTCTGGAGAAAATAGTTAAATATCCGTGAGAAAGTGTTATTTTATTTGAATCTTTCTGAATCCTCAATACCTTTTCTCTTGTGGGTTCTTTTAATAAAAAAAGTTCACTCTATTTTTCTATAAGAACAGCCTTAATATAGTGTTTTCTTCGGTTTTATTTCAACAACTGCTGCCACAGGTTATCCATTCCCTTTTGAAGTAATCATTAATCAGCTTTGCCCATTGCCACAAAGGTTTGTGGGTTTTAGGGAAAGCAGGGGTGTGATTAAGTGCGGGGAGGGAGCCAGGATGTAACAATAAGATTAAAAGAGCGCTGCTTCTCCAGTGAGGGGAAGAGAAAGCAGGCCTGGTTTGTCTGTGCCTTAGGCTAGCGCAAGCAAACTCTGCTAAGCAAGCCTTTGGTACCCCCCAACTCAACACACATACACATAATCCACCCATCTGTACAGAGCACCTGGATGCAAGCTAGTTCCAACTTCGGGGGCTTCTTTCTCCCTTCCACTATAGGAGCTGCAGCTTTGAGCCTCCTGCTTATCACACTGGTACCTACCAGAAGGACTTATTCTGGAAGAGATGAAATGAAGCTCAAGATGCCATGCCCTCAGCACCCTTCCCAATGGATAATCAAAGGTTACTCCAGAGGTACATATGTCACCATTATTTTCCAACTGTGGGGGAAAGCTGGATGGGTAGAGTGAGACTCTCTTGGACTCATTTTTTTAAAAAAGCAAGTCAGTCTTCTGCTCTACCACCTCCAGGCAACTTTTCCTCCACTAAATGACCCCAAAGACAATGGAGTGATCTGGAGACTTCTGTGGTGATTTGCCAGTTTCCAATGGGATGCAATCCAGAAAAAACACAGTTGCCATCCACACCTTTATCTCTGGAGCAAAAGGTTGGCAATTTCCTCCTGGAAGATTTGTCAGAAAAATAGGCAATGTCCCATGTTACAACAGGAAGGATGCCTGGAAACAGTAGAATGTGTTCTTGTTGTGCTCTGCTCTCTAACCGATACCCAGCAACAATCTTGTGGGGAAATGAGAGATCATAATCACCCCAACCTTTCTGATCAGCAGTAGAATCTCCTGACCATACTAAATGTAGATGGAAAGAGCCAAACAGCATGCTGTCTCTTCTCAATAAGCAGATACAGTTCTGGCATGCAAATAAATTGCATAACTAAAGGTTCTGGATCATGCTCTTAACTCTAACTGCAAACCAGTAAAATGTGTTTTTGTAACTAGATAACATGCTTGTTTACTAAGCAATCATACAATGCTGAAAGCTGGAAATTCAATTTAAATCAATTATTAAAGGTTTCATTTTTTCCTGGGTGATTCAAATAAATGATTGTATCAATCCACTGTAGCAAACTATTAATGTAGTTTAACCATTAATACTAACATTGCTAGAAACTGACGCTAGCTGCAGGGAAGAAATTTCAGTTCCTTACACAGGCACAGACCATGAATATTTCCTTGTACTAGCATCTGGTAGGAGGATATAAGGAAAATGTTAAGGACTTGCCCCATAGTTTTCATTTCTTTCATATGGCACAATATTGTCATAGTGTGAAGACCACCAAGTCAAGCATTTCACTTTTCACTGTGCAAATGCATTACCACTGTTGCCATGAAGTCACTGTTGTGTACATGTGAGTACAATTCTGATCACCGCACTCTCTTATTCCTTCAAAGGTGCTCTCTCTCCTAGTTAATTTACAGAGCTGCAGCTTTTTCATGTCCACTCAGAAGGAAGTCCCTCTGAGTTCAATGCTGATTCTCAAATTAGTGCATAAAGCAGAGGTGGCTGCTGGATGGTCCCCTGGCAATCCCCCAGTGCAGTGGTTCTTAACCTTTTCTTTAACAGGGATGCCCTGTAAATATAATTTGTTGCCAGGGACCTCCAAAACATAACTCAAGGTTTAAATATTTAAATCTATATTTAAATATGCAAAGATTTATTTAAATAGTCAAATATGTATTTATTTATTAAAGGCTTCTGGAGATTGGGATTTAAATCCCCACTCAGTTACTGAGTGATGTTAGACAAATCACATTCTCTCAGAAGAAGGTAAAGGCAAAACCCCTTTGAACAAATTTTGCCAAACTCACTCCGTGATAGCTTCATTTTAGCGTTGTCATAAGTCAGAAAGGACCTGAAAGCACACAACTGCAAAATGCTGCTGACAGGGAAAGGTTCTTTCTAGCCATCATTTCTCTTACCTTTGAAAACTGACTTATGATGACCCCAAGGTGAACCTATCATGGGAGTTTTCTTGGCAAGATTTGCTGCCTTTGCCTGAGACTGAGAGAATGTGACTTGCCTAAGGTCATCCAGTGGGTTTTCATGGCTGAGTGGGAAACCTTGGTCCCCAGAGTCATAGTTTTGACATGTGCACATTGCTGCTGCTGTGTCCCTTTCATCAGAGACACACAGTGTGTGTGGGGTGTGTGTGTGGGGGTGCCAACACTGCTCTCTTGGCATCTGCACACCCCGCTACCATGTCCCTGTTGTTGTTTCTGCTGCTGCTGCTGCTGCTGCTGTCCAACAGCAGCAGGGCTTCACTGATCCCGTGAGGGCTCCGCAGACCCCCAGGGGTACCCAAACTCCAGGTAAAGAACTACTGCCCCAGTGCATTCCCCCAGAGTCCTTCTGTCCCACCATCAGCCCAAAAATGGCCAATCACATTCCCAGAGGCTTGAGGGGGGGGCACAGCTGGCCATTTAAAAGCTACTTTATTCCCCCTGCCTACCATAGGCCCCAAAAGACTTTGTTGTTGTTGTGTGCACCCAAGTCATTTCTTACTTATGGCAACCCTAAAGTGAGCCTATCATGGGGTTTGCTTGGCAAGATTTATTCAGAGGGAATTGGCATTTACCTTCCTCTGAGGTTGAGAGACTTCTCAAGGCCACCCAGTGCGTTTTTGCAGCTGAGCGGGGATTCAAACCCTGGTCTCCAGATTCATAGTCCAACACTCGACATTCAAATCATTACACTACACTGGCTCTCATGCCTGTACCCCCTTTCTTGATTCTTCTTGGTTAGGAAAAAATAGTTAGACTTACCCCTCCTGAGGTCTCAGTGTGTGTGACAATGGGGCAAGTGCAGCGCCCAGAATTTCAGTGGCTATCCATGCCTGGCAAAAATGATTTTATCCTTAGTAACTGACTTCAAATGAAGCTTACCTATTTTCCTTGACCAAGATCTAATTCACAGAAGATTTAACATTTTTGTCTTCTGACGTAATTTATTTATAGCATTTGCACACTGGCTTTTCTCCAAGAGGATCAAGGCAGCAAACATGTTTCTTCCTCTTTATCCTCTTTATCCTCACCTATACTGTACAGACTGGGGGTAGTGACTGGACAAGCTCAGCCATGTAGCTTCATGGGCAAAAAAGAGATACGAACTCAGATATTTGGAATCCTCGTTTGATACTGTAACCACTACGTCATGATGCCAACTGTATGCACCTGTGGAGAGGGGCAGGCCTGCCTTTCCTTCCCTCATACTGGATGGCTGTTTCTTTCCCAGGCTGCTATGACACCCTGCCACCCTCCTTATACAACCCTTGCTCTCCTCTTCTAAACCCACCACCTTAGTGAGAAAGAGATAAAGCCTCTCTGGTCTTGTTCAACCCGACTTAATAATCTGCGGTAGTGTGTTTCGTAAAATTAAAACAGATGAAAAACTATTCCTCTAAGTCAGGAATTATAAAAAAACCCAGAATGTAATCTTTATTAAAATAACAAACAGGGAAAAGGAACTGGGTGTTACCAATTTATTTAGGTAAAACAGAACTTTCAAAAGTATTTAACCAGTTTCTCCAGCTTAACACAGCATTCAGGGCCAGGGCTTCCCTATACACCCAGGCCTCTGGCTTCCTTTTCTGCTCAAAGGCTAAATTCCCAATTCTAGGTCACCCCTTCTGACCTAACTCAAAGTAGATTGATTTCTTCCCTGCTTCTTACTAGGCCTCTGAGAAGATAACCCCACTTATTCAAACAAACTTACTTGGCTGATTGAAAAGTTCTCCCTCAAAATCCTCTCTGGAAATCTCACTGCAGGAAGATCCTCAAAAATGCAAGTCATTAACTTAAACAGGGCTCCCCCTCAGAAAGCGCAGCCCCTCCCATGCACCAATTGGCTGGGTTTCTCTCTTACCCAGAGCCTCTTGGGATACCTGATAACCCACTGCCAGGATTGGTCTGTCACTCAAGCTGGTCACACCCCAAGGGTCCATCACAGTACCTAATTTAAAAGTACCGCATTCTTACAAGTTCAAAGCATCTATTTACGATTGTTTTCAAGGGTCAGGATGGCCACCTTTCCTAAGGTTGGCCTTTTTGACCTAAATTCAATTGCTATTCCCAACCTGAGTAGATCAGTTGAATCAATGGGATTTACTCTGTATTGATTTTACCATCCAGCAATTGATGAAATGGGTCTACTCTACTTGGAACTACCAACTGGATTTAATAGATAGGTACAAAGATGAGTAAAGATGTCAATTAACTTTTATACTAGATTTTCTCAGTATTTATTTAAAAAGCAGGAGAGAAATGTTTTTGACAAAAAATAAGCACAGAATATTTCTTGAAGCTTCTGAGGAACAAACTAGTTATGCCAACTGCCTGTGCTCATTCTAATAACTGGCTCTGCCAAATAAGAAAAATGAGAAGCTCAAATCGTAAAGATGATAGAAATAACTATGTTGATTATGCAAAGCAGACAGGTATCTAAACGATGCAGCTGAATAATTCACAGGGAAAAAATGCACAATTCTTCATCAGTTAATGGCCCGGCACTCTCACACTATTTGACTGAGACAATTACACTCCAACACAATAAATAATGATTTATATTATGCCAGGGCACCTGTGACCCAGGCTGTGCAATGATGTGAGATTAAAATACATTACAAGTTATTTAATCAGCACTCTTGCCAAGGTAAAAAAAAAATGCAATGTAGTGCACTTTGGCATAGCACCAGGGTTTACTTTACTTTCTTCTGCAGTGTCTCACATTACTTTATTAAACTTTCTATTGCAGACTTGCATAATTCCTGACATCTCCAGTCAAAGAAGGATTAGTTGGTAGGTGAGGGTAGTGGTATCTGACTTGCATTTTAATGCAAATTCACCTAATCCATTGTTCCTGAACCAAGATTCAAACTAAAACACAGACATGTTTTGATAGTAATTCTGTACATTTTGTCATGTAGTTTTCAAATCAAACATGTATACAGAATCCATCTATTAGAGTGAAAACCACACAAAAATGCATACTTCAATGAAAATAATTTACAAAAATGCACCAATGAGAAGAAACTACTTATGCTCCATATAGGAGAGGCAGAGATAAAATTGGCATGAATATTTGTGCACATTTTAAAAATGTGAGCTGATGGAAAAACAAAACAGAGACTGAGTAAAACCTAACTCACCAGATTGGATATGGCTGTGGCTTTTGTTTTCTACCAAGCAGTGGATCTAGGCTATACCCTTATTTCAAGGTCCAACCTACAGTCACATCCCACTAGTTTTCCCCGAATCCTTTGAGAGCCCACATAAACTGAAAATTGTGTGGGTGGAAGTTAACTGGACAATGGAGAAAACAGGATGCAGGCTAAAGATCCAGACTAACACAGTTATGTCTCTGAATTCTTGTTAGCCATAGATGATTCAAACAGAAAAACTGTTTTGTGAACAGTTGGAAACGAGAGCTTTAGTTTTTCTCAGCATCCCAAATGATACAAAATCCAGTGAACACCTTCCATCTTGTTCAATTTTAGGGGGTTATCCTCCTGTTTAATAGTGACAGGTGGTTTCACTGTAGAAGAATACTTACACAAATAGATCACTGAGGAGTTTACAACTGTATTCAATACATCAAGTGGGAAGATGAAAAGAATGGGTACCTTTAAAGAATATCGTATTTACTGAATGATTCTATCTCTGTTTATTGATGTAATTTTATATGTCCTACCTTTCCCCTTTGTTTTTAACAAAAGCTGTTTACTCTATCAGCTAACAGAACACGCTGTGTTTAGTTTCCTGACGTGTACTGAAAAGCAGTAGAATAAAATGCAGATTGTATAACCTGTCTACAGCTGAAATTAATTTATTCTTAAAGTGTGTCATGAGGTTCACAAGTTTAAAAGAGTAACTTGCTTGGACCAGTTTAATTAACTTTGATTAGCTAACATTTCCTTTAGCTTAAATCTGCTCACTTGAACGTGCACAGTGACGATGATGCTGGGGATGATTTCTGGATTATTCAGCTTTTAATTCCAAAAGCAGAACACATTTAAAAGCCTATTGTTTCAGAAAGCAGAGAATACACGAAGAATAGTACCGCTTTCAACACTTTCCAAATGGAGTGCATGAAACTCTTGGTACATTTGTCATTCATTATTAATAAACTTAATCTTCAAGAATCTCAAATTAAAAATGCATAAGAAAAATATCTGCATCTTAGAAACTGAAGAAAAGTTTAGTAGCCCTGTAGAGAAGTAATACATATGCTTAAGATCTGGGCATATGGGAAAGAAAAGGAGAGGAAGCAATGGCTTAGGGACCAGATCTAAAGTCACACAATGTAACAGCTTTCCTGAATACCACCATTTTTGCATTCTTTTTAATTGCTTTTATTTGTTGATAGCCCTGGGAGCCCTTGTGGGCTGGAAGGCAATACAGAAATACTTTAAATAATAAATAAGCTTGCCTTGTGAATGCTCTTGAACAAAGGTAAGACTTAAGTGCCATGAGTATAAAAAAATTAGGACACCAGGTAAATGAGAGATAACACTATTTACTACCAGATGTTAACTACCATTCATTTTTTGGTAGTTCTTTCAATATTTTCTCTAGTGTTGCTCCATCATAGCAATCACACTAAATCGTGATGTAGGAAGTACTGAAACAATCTGAAAGATCTTTAGGCTAACTTTTGCCTTCCTCTTTCCCAAACAAGACTCATACTTTTCTAGCTTCTCCTTTTATGTGGATATCCACAGTCAACTGGGTAGAATGCTAATGCTTTGTCAATTTTACCTCTCTGTACTGCAGCTGCTCTGTTCTGCAACTGACTCCTATATTTTGCCATGGTATTTTTAGCCACTGCTCTACACTTTCTCTCACTGCTGCAAATAAATCTCAGATCTGAAACCAGGCCAGTACTATCATCCAAAATATCTGTGAACAGTACACCAGAATTATTATAAAAACTAAGAGTTAGTTCCAATGTTATCTCGGCAGTGGGGAATTACTAGGTCTGAACTGGACACCCAGGTGTCCTCAAGGTGTCCATAAACTTTAACCAGTGTAACCAACGGTCAGAGATTATGGGAGCTGCATTCAAAACAACCAAAGGTCAAAAGGCTGCCTATCCTTGTATTACAGTATACTGCCTTTCTAGCCATTACAATGTGCCAGAGGCTACAGGTTCCATGTCACTCCCTCCCCACAACAGATGAGGCTGGCATTTTGTTGGGAATTTACAGTCATAAACCAACTTACAATTGAGCATTTAGAACCACAGTGTTGCACAATGGTCATATTCCTAGGAGGGTCAGTGTTTTTGTAGCTGTGCCATCAGGACCACTGCACAAGCAAGGTGACAGCTGAGTAGGTTAGCAACAGTCACGATGCTCAATATTACAGTAGTTTGTTGGACAGGCTGCCTTTGCACAATGACAGTGCAAGGAAAGGAAGGGCAATGGCGCCAGAGTGACAGGGCACTGGTACTCCAGAAAGAAGGTCATGGAAAGGCAGGGGTACTCTGTGCCTGGCTGCAAAAGGTGTCCCTGCTTTTTACAATGCCCTATTGTACAACAGGGCCTCTTGTGAGGTGTCCCATCATGCAGTGGGAGCCCCTGTTACATGATGTCGCATTGTGCATCATCACAGTTCTTCAACATTGTTGTGTATCATTTTGGTGACGAAGCTCTTATCATAAAGTTACACACTGCAGTCTGTGATCCTGGCTAGGTGTTCACAGTATTACCAGAGTCACACAGGAAAGTGCCCTCACGCTGCTGTTATTTCTGGCCCTAGAGATCACAGCAACTGATCACTAGATTCAAAGTATGTTGTTGTGTTAAACCTTCAAGGATGGTTCTGAGCTCCCTAGATAAATCATGATTAGTCCAAAATTCAGCTACTGATTTTAGGTAGTTACTATTTGGGACCTCTAGGCTCCTTACCCAAGAAGAGGACTTCGTTGATGAAGATCCACTGGAAATGTTTTAATGTTTAAGATGTATCATCAGTTCTTGAAAACATTCATATATGATGCAATTTACCACAAAAGGAATATTCTATGAGAATTCTTTATGCAAACTGTCTCCAGCAGCTGTAGAAATTGAACTGATTCTTAAAAGACCAAAATTCTTAAACAATATAGAAGCAAACATTTGCTGATTTAACAGGGAGTTTTGGAATCAAATATTTGGCTTCAGGACATCCATGTACTCCAAAGTGCAACCTATGCTGCTTTATCATCCCACACAGTTGATATTTTTAGACTTTTCAGATTTAGGGTTTTAAGGAAAGTGGTATGCAATTTAAATGTAACTTGGCAACAAGAATTGAGGACAATTAGAACTGGATTCTAAAGCACAGGCACATCACACTGTCATACTGCTCTTTTTGTATTGCTCTTTTCAGATCCCTGGACAGCCAATAACATGTCTCCTCATTAATGCAGAACTTAACATGAGCTTACAACAAGCACAGCCACAAGCACAACAGCCGTAACTTATAAGACAAAGTTCAATTTAAGAGGCTTATATTGCAAGAATGATCAGGAAATCTGGCTCATCAGATAAATTCCACACTAATTAATCTTCCATTTAAAGGAAGCTGTGAATAAGCTACCATGTTTTGATGTTCACCACTGCCACACTCTACAACTTACAATAAAAAAATAGTTTGCTCTGCTTACAAATAAGGATTTCTGCCCTAGAAGCTAGAATTGTAAGGTGCGAGCTGACAGTTCAAAACAAACAAATTTCTAACCATGAGCTTTAAAAGCTCAGCAATTCCTCTGAAGCTAACAGCTGTACTAGTATGTGCCACTTTGGAATGAAAAATAAGTCACAATTATTTTTCATTCTCAGTGTCCAAAATATATGCTGCTGCTTCATTTTTTAAAACAATAGGGGGTGTCAAATATAAACTCTCAGATACCAGTTGGAGTCTCTTTACCCTCTGTGGTAGATACCCTCATCTCATGAGCCTGGAGGTAAGTAGGGATGTTCTATGAAGCCATTCTGCACTTCAGAATAGAGCAATCAGGTACTTTCAACACTGAAGAGCATCCCTCACTGACCAGAGCTAGAGGGAATGCTCAGAGTAACGTTTGAGAGAAGAATGCTCCCCTTTGTCAAGTTAGGAAAGGATACCACAAGTTTTGTGGGTTGTGGTAGTGACTAATTTTTGCTGGCTATCAATACCTATCAAAACACACAGAGACCTAGCTAGAAGCCATTTTTAGATACCATTAATCCACTCTTGCAATACACCAGTGCTACAAATGCCATCAGAAACTGCCCTTGTAGCAAAGATAGATACAGATGAAATATAGCAAAGCATTATATGGATTCTGAACACAACAGTCTCTGTCCTTCTGTCTCAGAAGTTCACTGACTTTTTAAGGAAGAAGGGGAAAAAAGAAGGGAAAAGAAAGGAAAGAAAAAAGAAAAGGAGTGCAATGAGTACAGCATTAGAAGGAACCAAGCAATAATGTAACATGCCTTCTTAGCCTATGGAAGAAGCAAGCACTCAGTCCCTCCTCGATGCTAGGCTTCTTTGGCAGAAGGCACATGCGGAACAAAACAGCTGCAACTGTATTCTTAACTCAGAGGTTGGAGTTGTGTAGCCTCCCAGACACTGGACTGCAATTCCAAGCATTCCTAAACATTAGCTATATTGGATAGAGATTATTGGAGCTGCAATACAAGAATCTCTGGAGAGCCACATGACTCTGCCCTTTTTTGGCCAACAGCCTTGCTTTTTTGTTGTTGTTGATGCTGTTAACAATGTGGGTATAAAACTGGCTACCTTGCAAAACATAAGGTGTAAATTGGGACCCAGACCCAGTAACCCTTCTTCTAGCTCTGGAGTGAGATCCTTCTTTTCTATCTCCCATGTCAGCATTAACTATGGCTTCTTATTAACATGTATCCACAAACCATGACTAACGCAACCCAAGATCTCATAAACTAGAGATCTCTTGAAGTTATTGCAAAACAAGTTTGCAAATAATGGTTCTAAGGGATTACAATTTGAGACTGTTGTGGTAAACATATAATGCAAAAGGACAGTTGATTCCAACAAGAGAAGACATTAGTCCTTGGAAGAAGTACGGTACAACTACTTGGAAGAAGTATGATACAAACCATGCCTGGAATTTTTTTCAGGAAGAGCACCATTACAGCTGGACTTTTTGATGGCCACTGCAGACAAACCCAAATTCAACATGCATTGTCACATAAAAGAAAACTTATACAATGTCAATGAACTCTGTATACTGGTAGTTAAAAAAGAATTCTGAAGTCATTTGAACATCACATCAGCATCCTCATCCTGCCTATTTCACAGAACTAGGACTCAAGCAGCTTATAAAAATTAAAACACATTCAAAGGAAGACATGTATTAGTAAGAAAGTACAAAAACTTAAAATATAATTGAACTATCCACCGAATTAAGAGCAATTTAAAATATCAATTTAAAAAAGCTAAAAACAAAAGCACAGAAGTCACTGTTAATAACCCTTTTCTTATAAAAAGTCAGTTCCTAAAAGCCTTTGAAATAAAAAAAGTTGTCACTATCCTCCCTAAGTAGGAGATGCAGAACTTGGGAGCACTCAATGAGAAGGCCCTCTCCTGCATTTCCCACTAAACATGCCTGTGAGAGTGGTGGGACTGAGAGAAAGGCCCCTCTAAGATCTCAAAGCTGGAGCAGGCCTGTATGGGAGAACATAGTCTTTCAAACAGTCTGGAACCACGCTGAACAAAGTCTTAAAGCACTCATAATGAGAACTCTGAATTGGATTAGGGGTTTTGGATAACCAGCTCCCACCAACAGTCTGGCCAAAAGGCTTTGAGCCAGGTGAAGATTCACATCAAAGGCAGCCCCATCTTAAAGTACATTACAGTAGTCCAAAGGGATTTATTTTTGCTTTTGAAGCAGAAATGCTTCATTCAGCTTTCAGTCACTTATAGAACACTGCTAATGATTTCATTTAAAACAGTTGTATGTTACTTGTGCTACATTTAGAGAAGTCCAGAACTATGACATACCTTTTATCAAGTACTAGAATAGATGAGATTTGATGATAGCTGGCTAACCAACAAGAAAATGTTATTTCATATGAACATTTCTTTTAACAATCCTTACACAATTTGTTAAAAAATATTTACAAGAATCTGCTCCTTGTTATACAAGAGATTCTTTTGTTTCCAAGCAACACACAATATTTTTACAAAATTGTCAAGGTATCATTTCTCTCTGCTTCTGAGTCAGAAAATTAATTGTAATTTTACTTATAAGAAGCATACAATTTATCTTTGATTGTAAAATGGGGGCATATTTTGGAAGGTTAATTGCCTTTCCATGTTCTTTTAAATGCTCTCACTTTTTGTTTCAGTTTATCTACAAGATAATGGATCTTCAGTGTTACCTTAACATTTTTGTTTAAAAGAAAACCTTAGTAAAAATGGTTACTAATGGGAAACAGATTAACTGGATCAGTCAGTTCAACTGAAAGTAGATTGTTCTGCTTCAATAAGCAATGTTGTAAAATATACACCAGTATTTCATACAGACAGAACTATCTTTCCAGATTTTCTGATCACTGTTCTCTCCTCTTCTGCTGTAATAATCCAGAAAGAGCAGCAGTGACAGACATAATGAAGGCATAACCATAGACATCGGTCAGCAGAATGCTTGCAAAATAATGTGTCTAAAACGTGCACTTGCATTAAACAAACTGCTGTGCCTCTCTTCCATGAACTCTGGAAACTGTAGTTCTGTGAGGAATCTGGCAGAATGTTCAGTTCTAGCAAAACCCATCACTTCATGCTTTTACTAATCACTCTACACACAGTAGAACTGTGTTCCACTGGTGAAATACATGTATCTCCCAGGAAACAATAAGAACATCTTCACACACTATTCAGTGGCAAATTTCCATTTCCAGTGCACATACTGGTGCATGGTCCCCTCCATACAAATAGCTAAAAAGCATACACTTTAACAATGCAATACTCACAGCAGGAAAGAAGGAACCAAATAACTTTTAAAGTGGAAAGGAAGAAGGACAAAGTGATTCCCTATCTTTGTGATGGTCAGTCAGCAAATCAAGATTATACATTTTTCAACTGATGTTAATCAACTAGAGAAAATATACCCTCTCATCAATAGGCAACCACAACCAATATGTCAGATCCCCATTGCCAAAGCTACTAGGTAAAACTACTTCAGGTTCCCTAGGCCATAGAGAACCTGCTTACTCGCCTCTCTCTTAGGTGCTGCCCTTGATTTGGCTAGGCAGCTATAACTGTTCATTACCCATCTTTGGCCCTGAAGGCCTAGCCATCACTGAATCACTAAAACACCTACTATCTATGGCGGATAGCTGAGCACTGCAAGAAGAGATACTCTGAAATCCATAGCAATGTTGTCCTCACCACCTTTCTTCCATCTAACTGCAAACATTTTGATTTGTCAACTCGTCAGCCATGCCTCAGGTTTTGTGTCTGCACATAAATGGGTGAAGTTCCTATCTTATCTCCGCGTTTCCTGTCTTTCTGCAGTAACCTTCCTGTTTCCTTTCCTGCCCACATTTTTAGTGCATGGGTTAATCGAATCCATCAGAAAGTACATATTCCTTATTTTAAATACCTGTTGTACTGTGCTATAAAGATCATTTGATACAGAAACTAAATATTTGTTATTTTTTCTTTTTCATTATAACAGTTATACCAAAAGGGATACTAAATGTATTTAACAAGCTTTCTGTTCTACATGACATCAGCAACTAAAGATCATGCAGAAGTGGATGTTGGAAAGTTACTTTTTAAAGGTAGTTTGTTCCTGTTATTCATTACAGTCTTTGAAAAATAATGTGGTGCTGTTACTCACTATGATGTTGATAAGGTAACTTGTTACATTATCTATTGCACCGCATGCTACTTTTCCATTATTATGACAGAATAAACCTTAATATTGATATAGAAATAGCATAAAACTTAAATTCCTGTCATCATACCTCTAAAAATTATCATTTCAAAAAATATCTTCTAGAAACTGCATTCCCAAATACTCATTACGTCACTTTTGAAACGTGAACATGTTACTCTAAATGCCTATTAACTGCAAATTAACTACATTAGTTGTAACTCATTACTTCCACGTTCTGTACAAAGACTGTAGAACGTTTACAATGTAACTTATTATTAATTAATTAATGTAGCTGTTCTTTTTGTTCAGAGTACTACCAATGGGCACCTAGAGGAATTCCTCTGACTTGCAAAGTAAGATATTAAGATTATTCTACCATCTTTATCTATTGTACTTGCTACTACCAAAGAAAGGTGAACATGGATAACAATATCAAATAACTTTGCATTGCCCCTTGTCTCTGAGTGTCTAAAGCTTTATGCCTGAAAACTGAAGTTGTAAGTTACCGAAATTTCAGGAATTTTCAAGCAGAAAGAGCATTTTCTGAAGGGAGTCATAAGGGTCATCTGAGGAAGCACTACCCCATTTGCTCCCCATAATCTCATTCGGGATCTTAATATTCAATTATTTTGTTCTCACAAGTGAGGAGAAACCTTCCCAATTCTAATTTTATCTTTACTTCAGAGAAAGCAAATATCTTTGTCCAGTTCTCATTTGGTATCTGCACATGCCAGAATGTTTTTTTTAGCATGCATATTGTGGGGTTTGTGCACAAAGCACTGTTTCCAGGCAGCCATGTGTGGGTTTTTTTGTGGTACCCCCAAAACAGTAATCTTGTGGAACAAATATCTTGCACAGCAAAACCATGTGCCTAATTTTTTTTTTGTACAAAGTGCTGTTTTTGTGTAAGATTTTTGTTGCACAAGATTGCTGCTGTTTGAACAGAAAGTGGAACTCTTGCACAAAAAACACATATGGCTGGCTGCATACTGTGGTTCTGCACAAAATCCCATAATTCTTATGCAAAAAATTGAGTATTTCTGTGCAGAATAATTTCTGGACACGCCTAGAGATGTTCAAATACTGGGTGAAAACCACACAAAACTCTTGCCACAAAATTATTATTACCACCAAGTGGGTTCTGCAACGTGCGCAAAACCCATTTTTCAGCCAAGAAGTCGACTAACTGAAAATTCTGTTCATTCCTAATCTTCATTCCATCAAATGACCTTTACTGTTAACAAATCAACAAGCCATATCTGAATTTGCCGTTTCATATGCGAACCAAACTACTTCCATTAAAAAAAACAACAACAGAAGGTTGAGAGGGCCCATATTCATACATGTTTCAAAATTAGGCACCTTCCAGAATGGTTCCGTTGCCATGAAAAAGCACAGTAGTGTCACAATTTTTTCAAGAAACACATCTGCTATTAACTGATGATACCCAAGAAGAAATGAACACAATGGCAATAATGTCCAGTTGCCATAAGTTTCATAAACTTTTATCTTAATGACAAATGACATCATCTTAATGACAAAACCCATAAAATTACTTTTTTATTTTGTAGGTTAATTGTGATTAACCCATAAATTGTGATTAAACCATAAACCTAGTGTTGCCTATTTAAATATGACATATTTCTAAACTGCAAAGTTTTAGGAGCATGCATTCTGTAGCTCATTCTTTTAAAATACTTATCACTGAAAAGGAGAAATAAAAGGCTAAATCTAATTGTTAGTCTCAACTGGAGCAGACCCACTGAATCAATGGAACTTACATAAGTTTCAATTTACCAAGTTCTCACTGATTCAGTGGAGCCATTCTAGTTAGGTGTAACAACTGGGAACAGGCCATATTACAGATACAACATCTCCCTCCTGCCCCCCATTTCACCACTAAGATACCCGAAAAATGAAATCTTAACGTTCCATTTTTCTTCTAATGGTAGCAAAACTACAGGACAACTCAGAGGTCATGCATTATTCCAAATAGTTTCTGAAAACACTAGTAATGGAACCTATTACATGCTAACCCAACTGAAACAAGTTTCAAAACTTGGAGCGCTTTTTCCCATCCATGGCATTTAAATCAAATTCAGTTTATCAACACAGCATGACATTCCATTCCTCCTATACAGGATTTTTTTAAATCAGAAGGGCTACTATAACCACACATTTTCGGAGCATAGGGGTGTGGGGTGGAAAGTAGCTAACTAATCTAAAATCTAGTGCACCAAGTTTTGAAGCCTTTTAAAATGAACAGAGGCTTGAATTCCTTTCTTCATTTTCTGTAGTATTTGGAATTTTTATATACCTATCTTTAGTGGACTACTCTTAATACAGGGTTATCACAAAATTATAGATGACCTCTCATGCACAGTCTACAAGGATCTACTAAGTAGTCACAAATGAAAATACACGTATACATACTGTTGGTCTTCATGCACGTTTATCCTGCAGCACAATGTTAAAATAAGTGGTAACTGAAGAGATTTGGAAAAGATATTTAAGATCAATAATTCTTTGTTTCCTTTCTCTAATATTATTCATTACTAAAGCGTCAACATAAAATGGAAAAACTGTATAAAGTATTGTAACAGATGACCTTTGCCCACTACAACGAAAAATCTACTGCATACAATTCAAATTATTAAGTACAATAAAATAAATTACTACGCATAATTCGAATTATTAAGTGCAAGACACAGAGACAAAATTAAATACGTACTGTTTCATAATGTTAAAGCACAACCCAAAGCAAGCCTGGTTCACTGGCTTGTAATATTTCAAGTGATGATCAAGGACAACATTAAACCAAGTCTTACCCATTTTTGAAGTATAAGACATGAGCCCTCTGAAGTCCTGTTTCTAAAAAATATCCAAGTTCTTGTTCATGTGTAGCAGGTCCTGGCTTAGGGCTTCTGTTCTGCATATTGGTAACTATTACCTAGGAGACCAGTCAAAAAAAACAAGTCAAACTCACTCAAGCACTGTCTTTCCCCACACACTAATTTTCTTGTTCCAGTCACCACAACACAATATCAGTTTTCACCCATTCTTTCGTTTAATATCTTCCTAACATTAAGTCATTTAATTTTGATTTTGCTGTCCTCACCAGGACAACAGAAAAAAAAATACCCTACTATTATGATGCAGCTGTGTGTTAATAACAACTGTGTTCTCTTCTTTCCATCAATGAATCTCTCTGCCTAGTTGTAGCCATCATGGAGAGAAAAGAAAGCCCAAAAAATTGCAGATGGAAAAGTTCTTCCACATCCATCCATTCCAAATAACTGATAAGAAAGAACCCTGTTGTCCTATGCCTTTAATTTGTTTCAGCATTATGTGTTATTTTGCTGCTTTTATCTGCATTGTTTTTACTTGCTAGCCCAATATTTTATCTGTTTTTATTTATTTTAAGTCATTTTTGTTTAAATCACTTGATTTTATTGCTGTATATATAAGCTGTCTTAACGTTCTTTAGCAAAAGGCAGCTACAAAAATAAATATAGCAACAATCCCAACATCAATTGTTTGAACAAGCAGAAACAGCTGTTGATAATTCAGAAAAGAATCAGTTTTTAAAAAAGAGAGTAAGAAAGAAAACAAAGGCAAATATAGTAAATTTAATTGAAGTCCATTTTACAGTTTGGGAAAACGAAACACAAATATCATAAAGTACGAGAGTTGCCTTTTTTTTTTTTTGAAACTCCCAATTCCGTGCTACGGCTTTATGATTATACAACCAACAAGTTGCTACGGAATGACAGCTTTCATTAACAACGATTCAGCACATTCGCCACCATGTTCTTGCTACATTTTTGGTGAAAGATTGCTTTTACCACTATGGAAGTTTTCCTGTGTATTATGCAAGCCAAACAGTCATAACCTTGAGATAGTAATAAAGAAAGTCAAGGCATTCTGAACAAGAAGTGCTGAACAGGACATGATGCTGGATTACTTTCAGTTGCAGTTTCTAAAGAAATTAGCCATCAATATGAGCTACTCATTTCCAGCAAATAATGGGATACCCTATTCTAGCAAGTAGTATGAAGGACATGCAGTCTGTTAAAAAAAATCCATGCAGAGGTCAAAGAACAAGTTATTTAATCTTGACTACATCACTCCACAACAGCCAGCATGGTGCAGTGGTTTGACCATTGGACTACCTCCCTGGAGACCAAGGTTCGATTCTCCACTCAGCTATGGAAACCCCACTGAGCATCGTACATTCTCAGCCCCAGAAAACCCCAGGATAGCTTCACCTTAGGGTCACCACAAGTCACAAACAATCTGAAGGCCTACAACAATAACAACGTGCCCCCAAAGAGTGCATCAAAGCTATAAATTATTATTTTTTAAGTGGCACTGGTAACATACTGTAAAAAATAGAGATTTCAAGAAAAAATTAACTAGAATTCAAAACTACATACCTGATTATTTTCATATCAAAACAGTTAATGTGGTGCATATGTCCCAATGTAATGTGCCCACCACAGTTCTCAGAGCTTGTCACCCAAGTCTACCTCTTGGAAGTGAGAAGCACTGATTACCCATTTAGTAAGGCAGGAGCCTCTATCTGTTAAGCATATAAGAAGATCCATTCTGGGACAGACCAGATCTAGATCCACCTCATCTACCATTCTCTTCACACAAACAGGTTGCCTAAGGAAAAGACATGAGTGCAACAATCCCGTCTCATTAGAATCACAGAATCATAGAGTTGGAAGAGACCATAGGGGCCATCCAGTCCAACCACCTGCCATGCACGAACACACATCAAAGCATTCCCAACAGATTTGTGCTCCCAGTAACCGATATAGAGAGAGGCAAACTGCTTCTGGTACTGGCAGAAATATATATCCATCATAATAGGTAGCCACTGACAGCCCATCCTCCATTAATCTGCCCGGTCTCTGTCCAATAGCAGCACATAGTTCTGACTAAGAAGTTGTTTCATGGTCAGACTAGATGCTACACAAAATATACGGCTCTAATATCTGAAAGATAATCATCATATCCTAACATCAGGAATACCCTGTATTTCCCTATTCTGCTCCACACAACATTACTAATTGCAACAGATACTAGGCAGAAAAAGGATCATGAAATCAGAACACAAAAGATACTGTCAGTAGAGAGACTGTGTGTATGTGTGTGCATGCACACACACTACTATTTTAGCAGTAGCCCTGGGTAAAATGTAAACTCTAATTTGGCACAGTATCACTCAGTTTTCAAATTCAAAATCAAAGCCAGGACAAAGGGATAGGCAAAATGCAGACTGCATATAAATTTCGAAGGACCACAGTGTGGCCCAGTGGCACTCTTACTCCAAAAAGAAGGTCTGGCTCTCCCAAATGGTGAATTGTGCCTCAAGATGCCTAAATGTTTCAGGCAAAATGGGCCTGTTTCAGGCGAAAGAGAAACAGAGAGAAAGAGAGAGCTCATTAACTGGAAATTGGAAGTGACCTATCTATTCTGAATTATGAAATGACCAAAGAGGAGATGTTGCAATGGTTGCAAGATGCACCAATCCAAAATAATATTGCTGATATTATCCCCAATGCAATCAAATTCTGTGAATGCCAGCACAGTGACAATGCCAACTCCAGTCTCATCTTGCACAGGGAGGGCTAAGGATTCATGGATCTGGGTATGTTTAACCTGGAGAAGAGAAGACTAAGAGGTGGCACAATAGCTATCTTTAAAGATCTGAAGGGATCCCATGTAGAAAATGGTACCAGCTTGTTTGCTGCTGCTCCAGAGACAAGAGCACAAAGCAATGGATTCAAATTATAAGAAAAGAGATTTCATCTAAACAATAAGAAGAACGTTTTTATTGTAAGAGCTATTCGACAGCAGAATAGATTGCCAAGGAGGGTGATGGTGTGTTCATCTATGGAGGTCCTTAAACAGAGGTAGTGGGCATAGTATCACAGAGACTTGAAGAGACCACAAGGGTCATCGAGTCCAACCCCTTGCCATGCAGGAATACACATTCAGAGCATATCCGACAGACAGCCATCCAGCTTCTGTTTAAAAACCTTCAAATAAGGAGACGCCACCATACTCCCTTGAGGCAGTATATTCCACTGTCAAACTGCTCTTACCATCAGGAAGTTCTTCCTAACATTAAGAACAGTTCCAACAGGCAGCTTCCAGGGAGTGCTTTAGTTATGTATTTCTGCATGGCGGGTGATTGGACAAGGTGGCCCTTGTGGTACCTTCTAACACTGTGTTCTATGCCTCTACTTCTGATAAGACGGAGGGAGAGGCCTCTTCAGAACAGAGTGCATTGACACTATATTCAGTGAAACTACATTCATTATATTGGCATTGAAAAAATGTTCTAAATGGTGTGGAATTTAAATATTGACATATTTTGGATTCAATATAGACAACTGAATTTATTTCACAAACAATTTACCATTTCCATGGCAAAACACACACACACACACAGACGCTACACAACTGATCATATAAACATTAAGACATCATCACATATATATTCAAGATGACAGTAAAAATCAATTTAATATAGTTAGCAATTTTCTAACATCCTTGTTCTGATTTATGAAACTACATTTTTTAAAAAAACCTGCAACCTTCTCAGTAATTTTGGTATTGTATCTTTCTGTATATGTTGAGAATAGGAAGCTACCAAAAGAGCCTGGATGAAATGCAAAAATCAGGTAGAGCCATCTTCATTTGTGCCCTTGGTAAAATTTACAATGAAACAGCATGTGTGTTAGTTTTCCAATATCTTCAGCAACATGGGACAAAGTCTAGAAACAATGGGAATTTTTCAATGACATCTTTCCAGCAACTGAGATTCCATCACTTCTTGTAAAAAGCACATGACACTCTGAGATGGTTAATTTCTGTGACTAGCTGGCTCTTTGCATGATGTCAGGGAATGCTAACAATGACCCGAAAGGAAACATAAATAGTTTGCTTTTGTCAAATGATTCTCTCTCTACGTCTTGGATTGTTTGTCTAATTACTAGTTTAGCTTGTGACTTCTCCACTAAACAAAGAAATGTCAATAAAAAACTAAGCATGTTTAATAGCTGACACATACCCTTCCTCCAATGGGATTCACAAGAATCCACTGAGGTTAAGTAAACAAGTATGCTGGTAGGAATAATTGATCTTAAGCACAATCAGCAGCAATCAACAGCATGCCTGGTTGCTATAACGCATAACTTGGTTTCTAAGTTCAAAGCTGCACTTACCACACAACCTAGGAGTGCCAGTTCCTTCCTTAGGAAGCCTGACTGCAATTTCTGTATCCATCCAGACAATCTATATCTAGAGATCTGTATCCATACATAAACTGAGTAAGTTTGCTGACTTGATAGAATCATAGAATCATACAGTTGGAAGAGACCACAGAGGCCACCATCCAGTTCAACCCCCTGCCATGCAGGAATCCATATCAAAGCACTCCCGACAGATGGTTGTCCAGCCTCTGCTTAAAAATCTGCAAAGAAGGAGACTCTACCATACTCTGAGGCAGCATACTCCACTGCTGGACAGCTCTGACCATCAGAAAATTCTTCCTGAGGTTCAGGTGGAATCCCCTTTCCTGCAGCTTGAATCCACTGCTCCTTGTCCTAGTCTCTGGAGCAGTGGAAAACAAGCCCGCTCCCTCCTTGACATAACATCTCTTCAAATCTGTATCACCGTCAGAACTTACTCTTCTCCTCTAGTATATTTGAAATGGAGAGCTGCACTTAGGCAATGCTTAGCTCCAACTAGTGAACATTTCCTGTATGTACATCAACTGTGTATAGGCCAGAGGTATGAAGGCAAATATTTGTATCTACAGCTTGTCCATTGCTCCGATGTTTTTATTGTGAGTTGAGAAAATCTGACAACCAGTGTGGTACTGGACTGGAGCTTGAAAACAATGGTTCAAACCACTGCCGAAGCATGAAACTCACTGGTTGACCTTGGGCCAGTCTTTCTCTCTCAGGCTGGCACACCTCACAGAATTGTGAGAGCCTTGTTCATTGTCTTGAACTCACTGGAAGAAAACTGGAAAATAAATTTATCTAATTACATAATAAATAATGCTTTACCTTTGTACCAGATTGCATTTTAACTTAATCTGTTTATAACTGCATATTTAGTTTTGTATTTTGTTTTTATGTGTACATGAAAATCAAAGGATTGTGGAGTATATACAATGACTTTTGCTAAGATACAATAAAATATTGCACACAAAATGGTTTAGTCAAATAAGACTGGCATTAGAACACTGCATCCAAGTCTTGTATCAGCCAAATGTCATAGGAAAATAGAACAGCTGTTGGTACTAAATACTGATGAGAGGTCTTACACACACAACAGGGATGTATTTCTCTCATCTAATTTCTAGCGAAGGTTATGTAACCAGGTGGTCAATGTTTGTTTCCCTAAACTGGTCTTGAGATCAGCCTGCAAAGGATCTAGACAATCAGCTTCACTCAGGGAAACCTGCAGTCCTGAAGTCAATGCCTTCTAGAATCTAACACAAACAAGACTTGAAGAGGACTGATAATTAACTAGAATAGTGGAAGCATAATGACTTCTGCAATAAAGGTTTTACCACTCCTTCCTTTGGAGGGACCAGAGCACAACCCTCTCAAGGAAACATCTACAACTTCCATCACTCACTTGGCCACCCGAGTGTAATTGTTTTTATAGGCTGAAACAAACACAGGACCAGTGACCATATCACTGATGTCATCCACCCAATCAACTTGTGCACGTCCCCAGGTAATGCAAAATGAAATTCACTCATCAAATATGGACAAGGAGTTGTCTGAGTCATCTCAACAATATTTTTTTGCAGTCTGGAGTTTAGATCAGCAGGGGAACAGGGACTTCATCAGAACGGGTCTTGCACGCTTCATGCTGTTTGATTTGTGGTCACATTGTCTCTTCTTGTGGGTAGAGAATCATCTCCTCAGCAAAAAATTTGACCTGGTGGTGATTTTATTTCTGTTCACAAACCACAGAAGTTACATACATGTATATATCTAAAACAAAGCAATTTATACAGAGACAAATAAATTTCTCTTTTATCTATTACCAAAAAATTTCTCAGAGAAGCATGAATGATGCTGTGCTATGCAGAAGGAAACACTAACTCTTAGAAATTTTATGGCATTTAATATGGTTGTGTATTTCATTTTCATTACATTTGCTCTGTAACACTTGCAAGAAACATATAGTGACTTTCTCAAAACTGCAATACTGGGTACATTTATCTGGGTATCAATCGCCACTTAATTCAGGGAGATGTATTTCTGAGCAGACCTGTATAGGATAGCACTGTTACTCCATTTGGTGACTGAATAAATGAAGATAATTGTTTCCCCTCTACTAGATATCCCAGCTTACCCTTTCTATCTCCTGAAGGTACAGAAGTGCTATATCCCCAGCTTTCTCATAGCACATAATGATATCTTGTTCGCGATCTGCTCGGAGGTTACTTGTTGATGAAGAAATTGGCAACTTTTCTAGACAAAGACCTGAAAGCAAATACATTTTAATTTAGGAAAATAGTTTGGTGCATCCATCCCATCTCATTGCCAAGCATAAATAATAATACAGCTAACTGTACGTAGCTATAACACTTTAGAGGAACCACATACATAATTGTATGTGAATTTAGAAATCATACAGAAAGATTTGTAAGCATCAGAAGACTTTTTCCTTTTATATTTCTTGGAAGTTGTTTTGACATATCTGTAAGATATTCTCTGGGGCAATTACAGAAAGAATTGTTCTGTGGTATCTCCTCTGCCTCACATTTTCTATGACATTTAACTTCGTATCAGTGTAAAATATCAGTGGTTCATTTTACCTCTACTGAATAGATCAGAAAAAGAATCTACAAAAAAAAGTATGAGCTGATTGGGTCTATTCTGTTCATCATCTTTTCAAAACAGAGTAGATAAAACCTATTATGCCTCTATTGTAAATCTCATTTTCAGTGTGGTTATACCAAGAGTTTGTGTGTATATGTGTGTGTAAAAATATCTGTAGATGCCTGTTTGTTTAAAAAGATGATAGAGGACTTCAGTGGGAAAGAGGTCCCCTGGAGTAAATTTTACCTCAGGAATTAATTCTGATCCAAGTTGGTTTCATAATGACACTGTCATACTACAAACCTGAAACACTAATTTGTTTTGTCATATTCTTTGGGGAAAAACACTACTCAACCCAACCCACAGCTTACGAGAATCAAGGGGTGTCTTCCAAGCATAAGGAAAAGCAGATTTCCTGTCCCATTCACATTGTTGCGCAACATAGTTGTGATGGAAAAGTAATCAGTCTATTCCATTTACCCAGATGGAACAACCCTTTTACTTTCATCTGCTTCCAGATCGTGAACTTTTAAAAAAAGTCTAGATATTGTCTGCATGTCCACTGAGATTCATATATCTACAACGGAAGAAGCCTATTTAAAATCCTCCCACTCCTGCCGTGCCACACTGAAAAATTCCTTCACTGCTACATGACTAGCATTTGAACTGCAGTCTGCAGGGCATACAACTGCGGGAAGGTAATTCACATCTCCCTCAGATTAATTTTAGAAATTATTTAGAATCTCTTGTCAATGCTGCCACTGAGTTTGGTTTATCTGAAGCAAAACAAGCCTCATAGATGGTATATGTTTACTCTTCCAGACAAAAGACACAATTTCAAATGTTAGCAAAAGCATTCAAGCATAGAAAATTCCAGCTTTGCATCAGGCACGCACAATGCAAAACACATCTTGAATCAACACTGCCACCTACAGAAACTACTCCAGCACTGCGGGTTAACAACTGAACGTGGAATGGAACTGATCCTTGTCTTAATCTTGTCAGAATCTAAGAAATAGCCAAAATATGTCACCAAGAAAATGAAAACAAACATTGGGAATATTAAAACTCAATGAAAAAAAATTGTTATCTGACATCATTATAGAGGAATGTGGAAATTATTCAAGTGTCTCTTCTATCTGAATGGTTCTGATGTAGATCTGGGGATATACGTCAAAGTCATAACATGAAAATTTGGTTAGCCAACTACTTATGCAAATGATGCAACCCTGCTTACACCTGGAACTAACTAAAATACAAAAAAAGGACCTAAAAAAAACAATAAAAAGCTAACCACAGAAGGCAGTAATTAACAAAGATATGATTGAGAATATTTTTTCCGTAATGTAGAAACGTTTATCAATCAACAGCTTTAAAAAATAATCTAGCCTCATGAACAGTGTAACATTAGAACCACAAATTTATACCTGACTATAGCTCCATTTTTGTGAGAAAGAAAAATCCTAAGTTGCAGTGTACCAATTCATGTGAGAGAATTGGTACACTGCATCAGTAGACCATTTGTACAAGCAGATGACAGGTTTGAGCCTACTTGATCACTGGAAGTAAACATAGTATATTTTGAGTGAATAGGGACAATAAATATTACAGGGGGAGAAGCATTATGAATGTTGATATCCTTAGCTGCGTGCTAAATCCAGTGTACTGGCCTTCTTTCTTACCTGATTACTACAATGCATCATGGACTTGCTACACTGCCACAATATGAGCACAACCTAGCACCATCAGTTTGATGAGAATTGCAATATATTCCATTACAAAAGTGGGTTGGGGTAGAAATTGCAAATATATAAAAGTCACTCTACCTTTGGTAGAATATGCTTCAGCAATCATCCTTAGCCGATAAGGAGGTACAGCAACAAGCTGTAAATCATCAATGCCAACTCTTGCGTATGTGTTAAGAGCTGCTTTGTAATCACCTTCCACATAATTTAATTTGGCCATAATTAAGTTGGCTTCTTGTAAGAACTCTGGCTAGAAAAAATAAAAGGAGAAATGACAATTTCTTTGTTATTTTAAGATAGAACTGGCATGAATTGTTGCAAGTTAAAATTGTTGCAATGAGGAACTGCTGCAAGTGGGAACAAAACCTAAGCTGCTTAAATGCACTTTAGTATTTTTAATTACAATTACAAAAACATCTTGAAGAATATATAAACGTAGCAAAGACATACTGTCAGCCCCTCATATCCATGCATTCGACCAACCATGACTTGAAAGTATTTCAGAAATAATAAAATTCCAAAAAGCAAACTTCGATTTTGCCATTTTATATAAGAGACACCATTTTACTATACCATTGTACATAATAACTGAGCATCCATGAATTTTGGTATCCATGGGGAGTCCTGGAACCAAACCCTAGCAGATACTGAGGGCCCACTGTAAAGGCAAAAAGTAATATAATGGGCAGAAAAATATTAAGCTAAAGAAGGGAACAAGAGTTGCTGTCATTAACCTTATTAATGTCTAATCATCTCTTCAGCAATAAATTTATGCCACATTCAATTAGTGTGGTCATAGGTTTTCACGTGCAGGCTGCCTTTTGAATCAGCTTCTGCAAATACAAAGGTTTTAAGCATACATACTCATATTCTAAAGTTTCGAAATTCATTTCCATACTAGCCCTTTTACAATGAAAGTAAAACATCAACCCTAAGTGAAACTAAGGGCTCATCCAGATTGGCCAAATATGTCATGAGATGGTAGTGTTTATTTACCGCTTCCTTTTCTGAGGACCCGTTCGCACTGTACTGTTACAGCACTATTATTTCACTTTAACTGCCATGGCACCATTCTGTGGAATTCTAGAATTTAGAGTTTAGTGAGGCCCCAAACCTCTCTGGCTGAGAATTCTAAATGCCCCTCCCTAAACTGCAAATCCCAAGATTCCATATGATGTTGCCATGGCAGTTAAAGTGGAATAATAGCGCTATAACAGTATAGAGTGAAAGGGCCCTTCAATGCAAATCACATATTTCTAGTTACAAGAAGTTTCAGGCTTTCCTTACTTCTTTCTCAGCCCTTTTTATTCCAAACCAGCAAGGGTAACTTTTAAAATGCAAAAACAAAATTGATACTTTCATTGTAGTTGTGGGTGGGTAGTACGCTGAGATGATCAATATTGGTGTTTCTAGCACTCAAATGCCCTACATGTTTATTTGTTGTACCTTGCAACAAAATTCATTGTAGTTGTAAGTGGGAAGTAAGTTGAGACAATAAATGTTGGCGCGTTTAATACTCACACACCCTACCTGTTTACTTGTTGTCACTTGCAACCCATGATTTCCTTCTGCTTCTGTCCCTAAAATGCCTCCTTTCATTTTTCAACTCTTTTTTTCTCTTTTTTTGCAATCTCTCTATAGTACTAGCATATCAATAAGCCCCATGTCCAGATTAGATTGATCGCTCCATCCCCCACTCTACACACATTAGTCTTAGATGAACACAATCCATACAAATAAGAGATTGTAACTCAGATGTACATGCAGCTCTAGAACATTCCAAACAATTTTACGTCAACCCCTTCTTCTCCTTTTGCTGAGCTTCTCTTTTTTCCTCCCCTTTCCCAGTTCCTACTTTTTAAAAACACATCTATTTAAGTGTTCTATATGTATGCATGTATGTGTGCATGCATGGAGGAGAGAGGCAGTGGAAGACAAGTAAAAAAGGGGGGGGCGAGGAAGCAGATTTTCCATCAGACTCCCTGTCAGTGTACAATGCCAGAAATCTCTCTTGTTTTGTATGTTCGTAGGTAGGTGTGATCTCATCCAGTACAGCAATAACAGCATTGTATCGTTGTGATTTAATGATAATGCTCTAGAGAGATTATTTTTAAAAAATTAAAAATGTAAAGGACATATTTGGGAACAGGAAGGGACCATGCATTTTATTTATTTTTTTATAAAAAAATATTTTGATGAAGAAATGTGAAGACCTGAAGACAAAACAACCGGTGGTAACATAAAATGAAGCAGCAGATTGTCAGTATGGATGAGACCTCAGGTTCAAGAAAGAAGACTTACTAAATCCATCAAATGAGCTCATGAGATTATCCTTAGAGTCCACTTTTAATTATCAAAGTTGTTTCTCCAAAAGTGAGATGGGGAAACATGAATGTCAAATTACAGACTAGGAATCTAATTTCTTGGGCATTCACAATATGATTGCTGTTGCTACTGAAGCCATCACCAGTTAAAGTTAAGACTGGCTGATAGATCTGTAAGGGGTACGAGTTAGAAGACATTGTAAAATGTAATAAAATTGCTGAGAAGCAAAATGTTACTATGAATATATTTAAAACAATGTAAAACCAAAAGCAATTGAAAATAACATCTAATCTCACATAGTTGAAACATCAGGATGGAAAATTATCTTAAACTTTTAAGTCAATCTTTTGGAATTATGTGTCTACTCAAATTCTCAGTATGCCATTGATTTTAACGACAACTTTAGAAGTCGCAAATACCTTTAAATTTCCCCGGTCAAGTGCTGCGGTGAGATGCTTCCTGACTTCTATCAACTTTGGTCGAGGACCACAGGGACTAGCACCCTGTTTAAGAGGGTTCTCCTTCAGGAAAAGTTCAAGCTTTGATTCTGCAAGAAGGAGCTCTGCCATGTCATCTGTAAAGAGAAGCAAAATTACTAAGTAGATAAACAGTTTGCAGTTTGCAAATTTAACTGACATGAGCTGATATACACTGATGAATAGCACAACAACCTTAAATCAACTAGCTCCCTTCAGAAACCCAAGATTTTCAAGAGTTGGAAGCACATTCATTTCCATAGCTTTACTTAAAAGAGAAAATATTTTCTGTACATACCAGCTCCTTTGACAACCAAGGTAAAAAGCTGCACAAAGAAAATCTACAATGGTAGTCTAACAATCCCTTATAGTCAGGAAAACTGAATACAGTACCCCTCCAATTTCACCAGGGTTCAGGGCAGAGAACCAGCACAACAGTGGAAAAGCTGCAAATAACTCCCACCGTGCTCCACTTCCCACTCCCTTGCCTTTTGTGTTGGTGCACATGTCTTCCTTCTCCACACCTGGGCAAAAGGCAAGAGAACGGGGGGGGGGGAGGCATGTGCACACCTTTCTTCTTTGCACATGGTGCTCCCCCCACCCATTCCCTTGTCTTTTGCCTGGGCGTGTGTTCTTCACTTCCTGGAAAAAGGCAAGGGAATGGGGTGGGAAGGCAGGCAAACTGTCTTCTTCTGCATGCATGTCTTCCCCTCCATTCACTTGCCTTTTGCCCCAAAGCACATTCTCCATGCCCAGGCAAAATGCAAGGGAATGGCGGGGGGGAGCATACGTGTGCCTTCCTTTTCTGTGTGTGGTGCTCCTCCTTCCCTCTCATTCCCTTGACTTTTGCCGGTGCACATGTGGCTGGGCAAAAAGTAAGGCAATGGGAGAAGTACAATGAGGAGGAAGCATGCATGTCTCACGAATAATCAAAATCGCAAAAGTCAAATTTGCCAATGCAGAGGGAGGATTGTACTCCTATTTTTTTGTTTTGCATCTCTCCATTCCTGGTTGGCTCCCCTAGTGGTGGCTTTGACTGTTCTAAAAGCGAGCATGTTGGTGTACACATATACATATTCTACATGTCATTGGGGTACATGGGTGTACATACATGGACATGCAATGTGTCATTCGGACCTAAGAAACCCTGTAGATTCACGTTAATGAAGTGGCTACCTCTTTACTTTGCACTTCCTCTCCCTGCTTTCTGTAGCCAAGGTGTGTGCATGTGCCCTCAAGTCACCTGTTAACTCAAGGCAACCCCATGATTATCATAAGGTCTTCTTAGGCAAGGAATACCCAGGGTGGTCTTGCCAGTTCCTTCCTCTGATAGACAGCCTATGCCACTCAGTGTTCACTGGCAGTCTTACAAGTCAAGTGAAGTCAAGTTTATTGCATTTTAGCAGCCAGCCATTGCACAAAAATAAAAATAAAATAAAATGAAATGAGAAAGGATAATCCAGCCAATTTACATGTAATATATAATCAACAACAGATAAATCACTTTCCATACCCCTCTTTGTTCTTTATAGCACGTAATTGTAAGGCCCTAACAAGACATGTAGATGTTCTAAAAGACACATATTTCACAGTATCAGATAGCAGAAAAAAAACCTTCACAAAGGAGGAATTTCCCTTAAAAGACTTCAATAAAGGAACAATATACTTGCTCCTAAGATCGTTATAAATAGGGCACTCAAGCAGAACATGAATTAAATCTTCTATTGAAACAAAGTTGCAAACACATACTCTGTCCTTCATAGGCACATTCTTGTACCTGTCCATCCGAATTGCCAGTGGGAGAACATTCAACCTAGCATGCAGAAAGGCTAACTTCATTTTAAAAGTTGGAAGATCAACCAGATAATGAGGAAGTGATGAGTTCAGCAGAGTGAAAGAAATAAAAAATGTATTAGATTGGCAGGACTTAATCTCAGTCATCTGGGATTGCATCGCTATATCCTTGAGTCTTTGAAGTATAAGTAATGTTGCTTTATCATACCCTTGAATCAGGAAAAAAGGAACAGAGAACCCCAAATTCATGACAACCAATTGCATTTTATGCATCCATGAATTTGAACCAGGCTCTTCAAAGGACATCAGGAGGACCTCAGATACCTGCTTAAAAATAATTTTTAACCAAAAAAGGAGGGCTAATCTAAGAGCCTCTGTTTTAATTGGTACTATACCTAACTCTGCACGGAGCAATACTAATTTTATGGAAGTGGGAACTGCCACAAGTCTGCGCAGAAATCTATTTTGTGCTCTCTCTAATGTATCTAAATTGGCCAGAGCCCACAGTGGTGCTCCAAACAGCAGTTTTGGCAGGACTCTGAGCCTATAGAGTTCTAAAGTTGGTTGAATCATATTACCCCCCTTTTGTGCGATAGAACCTTAATAAACCATTTAATGTTCTTTCAGCTAACAAGGTACTTGACTGAACCTGTGAAGACCATTTACCAGTCCAGTGGAAGACCACACCAAGATATTTAAAGGAGGGGACTTGTTCCAATTTATTCCCGTCAAGTAGCCAGTTATAAATTTTTTTGGATTTACCGAATACCATCCCTTTTGTTTTTTGATCGTTGATGGAAAGTTGTTCATTCTTACAGTATAAACTAAACTGATTCAACAATCTACGCAGGCCTACTTGAGTACAGGAAATCAGAATAGCATCATCTGCATACAATAGGATCGAATATTTCCTATTTCCAATTTTAACTGGGAAAAATTGGTCACCTTTTAAGAACTCAACTACATCATTTATAAATAAGTTGAAAAGAAGGGGAGCAAGCAGACACCCTTGTCTTACTTCTTTAGAGACAGGTATCGAGTCTGAAAGGTGTGTGCCATCAACTCTGACTTTCAAGGATGTATTTGAGTAAAGGGATATTATACATTTTAGAAGATTCTTACCAATACCCACAGTTTGTAATTTAACCCAAAGACGTTCCTGCGAAATAGAGTCAAAAGCAGCCTTCAAATCAATGAATGCCACAAAAATATGCTTTACAGTTCCTGACAAATATTTATTAATAACATATTTCAACATAAAACAATTATCCAGAGTTGACCTGCCTGAACGGAAGCCAGCCTGTTCTGGGGCTAGCAATGCATGCTCTTCCACCCAATCCTCCAATGTATCTAGAAGAGACCTGGTATAAACTTTCCCAGAAACATCCAAGAGACTAATGGGCCTATAATTTCCTGGATCATTTCTAGGACCCTTTTTGTAGATTGGAACTACAACAGCAGATGACCAATTAGGTGGTGTAACTCCTGCATTATTAATTAAAGAAAATAATGAAGCAAAAATTGGAGCCCACCAGTCAGAAAATGCAATATAAAAGTCTGATGGGAGGCCATCTTCAGCAGGTGCTTTACCTTTCTTTAGTCTTAGTATTAACGAGTTAGCCCTATCTATAGAAATATTTTCCCAACTATGTTCCCATCTAGATCCAGTATAGTCCTGGGGAATAATCTTAAGATGGTCTGAATCATTAAATATCTTTCCAAAATAGCTTTCCCAGTTGTTTTTAGAAATAGTCCCTTCTAAAATTGGAGATGACCTTTTTTCGAGCCTTGCAATTGTATCCCAGAATTTTGACGGATTCTTTTGCAGGAGTGCTAGGCTTAGTTCCTTCCACCGTTCCTTGTAGTATATCCTTTTTTCCTGAATAATTAATCTTTTATATTTTTTACAAAGATCATAGAAGTGTGAGGGAATTTCAGAGGAGTTAGTGGATCGGTATAATTTGATGGTTTTTCCCATTTGCCCTTTTAGATTCCTGCAGTCTTTATCAAACCAAGCATTATCGCTTCTGGTTTGATGATTTTCTAAGTGGGGTACCTTTTTTTAAAAAAAGGGTCTGAGGGAGTTTGTTAATTGTGTATACAGCTGATTTGCAGACTCGACACTGGATACTTGAATCAGGTCTTTTCTTAATTTCAGAAATTCCTCAGAGTAAAGCCTCTGTTGCAATTCTGATTGCAACAGGGGATTCCATTTGATCCTTTTATCAGAGGTTAATTGGGCTTGTTCAGTATTAAGGTGGTGAGCAGTATTTGTAGAAGTACTGTTAAACCACCACAAGGAAAATCTAAGTGGCTGGTGATCACTACCAGCTACTGGGTCAACTGTAAAAGAAAGGAACAAGGATCGATGCTCATGTGAAATTAACAAATAGTCAACTGTACTTGCTCTAAGGTTATTTATAAAAGTGAACTCTCCCTTGGAATTATCAAGATGGGAACCATTTATTAAAGCTAGATTTATTAAAGCTAGATTTTGTCAGTAAAGTAAAAAAAAGAGGCCAAAATCATTAATCTTTTTATCTTTAGACTTTCGAATTCCCAAGCCTTCCCACAACTCAGTTGGGCCTCCTAAAGCCCTAGCAATATCTTGGTTAGATGAATCTATGCGTGCATTAAAGTCACCAGCAATTACCAATGGAACTAAAGGAAATTCATACTCTAACTTGCATAGATATTCTTCTAGCTTATACCAGTAATTTGGATCATAATATGGTGAGGTGCGGGGAGGAACATAGATGTTAACAAAAATATAAGAGTGGTGTACATTTTTAATAAAAACAGCCATGGCGCATGGAGCTAATCCTTTAAGAAGAATAATTGAAGCTGAAAGAGAAATAGATATCAATATAGCCAGGCCACCACTCGGTCTACCACCTTTAGAAGAAGAGTGTGCGGTATTTGAATAGGCCACATATCCAGGAAGCCAAATATCATGCTTTAGCCAGGTTTCTTGGAACAGCAGGACCTGAAATTCCTTTATATAATCTAGAAAGTCACAATCCTCTAGTTTGTTCCTCCAGCCTGCTAGATTCCAGGACAAACAGGAAAGTCCAGATGTTGATTATATTGATTGTCATTGATGTGTCAAAACCTGGATTTCATTGGTTTCCTCTGAAGTTATCACTGACCCATTTATTAGTAGATAAGGATTACAATGTATTTGGTGTATATCTACCAATATAGTATCTTCATTTTTAGTCTTCCTTTCATCTAATTCATGAGGCTCCAATTTCCTCATCTCTAACCAATTCGTTGTTATTTGAAATGCTTGACTAGAGATGGTATTTCTATTACTGGGAGGGGATTCAAACATTATCAAATCATCCTGTTCCATAGGAGTTGAAGCTAAATCCAGTTCTACCCTACTCATCGCAGATAGTCTTTCTCTTAAGCCGCCCAATCTTTTTATGATGGCTTTTTTTTCAGTCAGGGGTAAACATTTATAAGAGTCTATTAGCTGCTCTTCTTCGCTGACCCTAGAGATATTAAATGGGTCTTGTGGGCAGCCTTTCTTAGAAGAATGTGCCAATACAGGGTGTTGCTGCATACAGTGGAATTCTTTGTTAGGGGAGACCAAGGATGAAACTTTTAAACTGCAATTTTCAAACTTAAAAGTTGATTTAGAACCATGTTCTCCCCAAACCTTGGAATTATTCGATACTGAATAGGGTAATAAAGGTTTCTTCACTGTATCCAGAAACACTCGGGTAGGTACCACACCCAACCTAGTAACAGAAACTCTCCTCTTCATAAAGAGGGAAGGTGTTCGAGCTGACCTAAATACTAGGATAAATTTTTGCATTTGGGGAGGGGCGTACAAAAATTTAATAAATGAAAGATCAACTGCCTTAATTGGTAAATGTAGTATAGCACTGATATGCTTCCTAGCACAGCTCACTGTGTTCCACCGAGGAATAAATTGTCTATAAGGGAATATAGTTAAAGCAACCTGATTAACCTGAAGGGAGAGATTCACATCCTTTAGAAAGCTCTTAGCTACAGAGAATGAAGGAAGCTGGGTTATAGGAATGGTATTTGCAACTTTGATACCATCCTGCTTCTTAGTGATCGGTTTCGAAGGAAATGTATGACTTTCCCTTTTTATAGTGGAGGTAAGACAACCTAGGTTGTCCGATATATTTCTTAATTCCCTATAAATACTTTTTACAGTTATCACCACCAAATTACATTGTTTTTCTAAAAGCATCCTATCATTAGAAGAAGAAATACTCTCCTGAATGTCATCATGTCTACTCCCATCTACTAGGTTGCTTTTAATTATATTGTTTCTGCCTTGTAAATACTGGGGCTCTACGCTTTCCTCTTCTAGAGCATCAAACCTATTAAAGGTAGGAATTGTAAATTTAGAAACATCTAATAGCTGCCTATCAGGTTTAAAAAACTCATCAATCTTGAGCTGCTTACTTTTTGGGGGAGAAGAGTAAGTAGGACTTCCCCAAACTCTCTTTCTAGAAGTCATATTAATTGGCTTTCAACTAGAAGTTAAAAAGAACTGAATTAAGTAAATAATGATTAATTAACTAAATAATTATATAACTAAATAATTAAATAGCTAAGCAGATATGTAGATATACAGATATATATGACTACAAAAATAAAAACATATAATCAGCATATATCTGAAGATCTAAAAAAAATGAAAAAGAAAAATAGAGTCTAAAAAAATACTGTTTTCACAAAGAAGGCAGTACAGTTCAAATTTACAATCCTGAAGCAAATAGTCTGAGTAGCATATAAGACCCAGGGTGCGCCTCTTGAACTCAGGTCTACATCCAGACTGTGGTAGGCAGCAGCTATTTGTGTTCGTCCTTCCTCTTTGTTCACAGGCTTTATCAAAGTTTCATCAGAACACCCCAGAGGTAATTCCTCATACTCAAAAGCAGGGCTTATCAGCGTTTGTTACTGTCAATATTCACTGGTAGTTCAGTCTCTTCTCTACCAAACGCTGTAGGACTCTCAGACAAAGGGATAATAAACAGTTCTCGGTTCACAGCTTGCTGCCCCACATCATCAATCAGTATCTGACCTTCATGAGATGGTAGAAAAATTCTATATCCTCCCTTCCTCCTCCTCTTCGGCCAGCCAACAGGTCAAAGATACAACCTCAGACCTCAAGCCTCTGCTCACCACTTTAGCATTTCAGCTGTGAGTTCCAAATTGTGGGCAAATAAAGATGATAGAGACAGCGCCAGAAATGCAAACAGCTATGGAGAGGGGCCGCTGTATATAAGCTTCTTCAACTTGGGTAAATATACCATCAACAGTCCACAATCCAGACGAGAACGGCAAGACAGCAGTGCTTAAGGAATAATAGTGAATAGAAGTGCCTTCTCTGATGTAAACAACCCAGCTGTGATTTGCGTGGGCTCCACTCTGCCGGCACTCAGCTAGCACTCAGCTGGCCTTCCGAAAGCTTCAGGTAGGTTAATTGTCAAATGATCACAGCTGCCCAGGCAAATAAAGTCTTAAAATCTTAGAATCTTATATAATTAAAGCCCTAAGTAATAAAAATTTTGAAGTTATTAAAACCTCAGAGCTTTATAATTGAATGTTTAAAAATTCCAATATTAAAGAGGTTAAAAAAAGAACAATAGAAAACAATAAAAAAAAATCAGCTTGTCCACTAAAATCAGAGTTAAAAATCACCATTAAGGACTAAAAAAACTACCTACAGGGGCAACAACTGCCAGAAAACACTAAAAGGCTGGAACCTAATAAAAACACTATATAACTATAGAACACACAAAAATAAGATTGGGCAGTCTTCTCAAACAATCCCGAAACAAAAATCACAAATCAGGATTCAAAGTAGACAGAAGTAACAAAAATATTAATTCGAGCAGCAGCTTCATAAAATATACAAAAAGGCAACAAAAAGATAGCAAAGAGATAAACTTTCAGAGGAGCTCTTTACAGCAGCTGCTGCCTCGTCACCATCTTGGCTCCTCCTCCAGTCTTACAAAAGTATATTTTCCAGCAGAGGGCAATACACCATTGTGCCAGGCTTAGAAATCAACATTTTCCACAGGCTATGTTGATAAAAACATAGTTGTTGTATGCCTTCAAGTCATTTCTCATTTATGGTGACCCTAAGGCAAAACTATCAGGGGGTTTTCTTGGCAGAATTTGTTCTGCCCTTGCCTTCCTCTGAAAAACCTACTTAGGCAACTTTTAAAAAATCTTAATAGAAGCTTTGGTGCCTCAACTTACTTGCTTTCTTTTCCCAGTCCCATCTGCATTATGTCTATTACACTTTGTGGCTGTGGGCCAGTAATATCTTAACTTTCTATCTCTGTACTGTGCTGAGAAAATTTTACATGTTTTATAAATGATAAGCAACAGCATTACGTACGTGTAATTCCATCATCTCTACCCTACAGCAAACCATTTTTGTCAGTCACAAAGCTGCCTGATGTTCTAGTAGCATTTTTTATTTTAAGCACAGCATATCTGATTTAAAGGTAATAAGACCTTAAGACAGAAAAAAAATAATCAGGAGTGATTTTGACTTACACAGCACATTTAACATTCTAACACAAGTATCTGTTACCACACGCAACTAGTGGACAGTTTCAGCACTTCAACTGTACACTACATGAATGCTTGCTTAATGAAAACTATAAGGTCAGAAAGATTTATGTCAACGCCTATTTGCCAGGAATCTGGGAGAGGTACATTCAGCAAACTCCTGTCTGATTTGTGGGTAAACAAAGGAATAAATCTATCCCTTGTTAAGTAGTGTATAGCCTTAAGACTAGAGGGGGAAGAGAACTGCTGTACCTGTATTACAGGAATGAGACGGCAAGCAGTGTTCATCTGCATCTGTGAACACTGTTGGTCTTATTTCTCTTTGGCCCACAAGGAATAGTTATGATTTCTAACGACCACTTTGTCAAAGAGGAAATAACTAGATTTTCAATTAATACATATAGCTAGCACGTTCCATACAATGTCTTCGTCTCAGAATAAGTTGGGTAGCTACTGGCTCCTATGGCCCGAATTAATTTGTTACAACACAGCTGAATATATCTTTGATCGGACAGCTGCTTCTTCCTTGCAAAGTGGCCGGGATGGGGGGACAGCTGCAGCTGAGAGAGGCAGGAGCATTTGACCCTTTGCTTGCTTAGTCCAGTCTTTACTATTAAATGCCAATAACCTCCTCCCAACTCCCAGATATGTGTTTTTATCTATTTATATTTTTTTTATTACTTTGTTTATACAGTTGCACCCTATCAGATTTTTTTGAGGGTGGGGTCATAAACAATACAACATTAAACACAGTATATATTACACATAATATTGCAACAGCAGCCTAACAGGCATTTTGCAACGGGCCAACATAAAAATAGTTTAGAGGGAATTAAACAGAAAAAATAGATGAGTGAGAAAGGGGAAAGTCCCTCATTCTGATCCATGAGATCCTACAAATTGTACCATTCTGAGGCATTTTGCAAGAAGACAAATTTATCAGACTAGTATTAACCTGCAACTGCACTGTAAACATTTAATCTGGACAATAAGAGAGTTTCAGGAGCTATTTGCATTTGAGAAGCAAGCAATGATTGACCTTGACTCCACAATATTTTTCTAATTTTTAAACAATATTCATCCTAGGCTGTACAAATGCTTTTCAAAGACTTGAAAGCACGTTGTTAAACTGTTTTGCCTGTACTTCTTTTTTTAATGGTCTCTGATCAAACCTGATTTACACTGAAATAAGCCCCCAAAAGTACTGGGGTCCTGCAAGAGATGAAGCTATAGGCTACTGGTAGTAATTACTATGAATAACACACCCAGCTCAGTCAATCATCATCATCATCATCATCCTTCCATAGTTTTATAACCATTTGGGGCTAAGCTGAAATATGATACCTGCAACCTTTCATCGATATAATCATATTTCATGAACAGTGCTACGTCCTGCAGAAAGGACAGCTGAGAATAAACACAAAAGCTTCACGTTGTGACTTTGCTGGCAATGCTAATTGAGACTGAAAATTGTGTTTTCTGCCCTGACTTGGAATCAGACGATTTATGTTTTCATTTGGTCAAACACAGCTATAAGATGGCATCACAGCTGTTAACTAATCTCTCATAGGGTGGGAGAAGTTAAGAAGAAACTTGAACTCAGTAAATAGTAGGCTATGAACAGGACTGAAAACTTTGAGAGGTTTTCAATATTTAGCATTAATTTTATTTGATGTTAATTTGCAAAGCATTTGTAAGTAAGCAGCACAGAGAGGCAGTTATTAACCTAGAATATGAATTTACTGTGAATTATGTCTTATTGTTTATGCTGCTATAAGAAAGCTCAAAATGCAAAGGGTGAGAGCAAGACATAATGAACTAGAAAACCCACTTAGGCAGGAAATTCAGGTTGGTTGTCAAGGGGTAACACAGATCAAAACTGAAAAGTTTTCTGTCAAGATATAATATTTTACTTTGAAATACCCCCTTTGCCACCATACACAGAGAGTTGGTTAGAAGAAACAATTTTTCCTGTATGCTGAACTATTAGTAAACTCCCATTTAGTTAACCAAAATCAACTGTTAGCAATTAAATATTTATAGAACAGCATAAGGAGCCCATTGTTAACAGCACAGGAAGAAAGTGCCTTATTTGCAAAGGTGAAGAACCTGCACACACTGAGTGGAAGTGAGTGGGTGAGTGTGGATATATTTATTCCAGTGATTCTTTCTCCCTTCAATAGTTATTTGATGCCAGTCTAATTCCATTATCATCTTTTCAAAACAAGTTAGTCTCTCTGGCAACAAAAACTCTTAACTTGGAAGATGTCTACTTAGCCAGGAAGACAGCAGCAATAAAGAACAACTGTTTTTGGCACTGTGCAATAATTATGTTGATAAAGAAACTGGCAACTTTTCTAGACAAAGACTTGAAAACAAAGACATTTTAATTTAGGAAAATCATTTGGTGCTGAATCCCTCCCATGTTCATTGACCAAGTATAAGTAATAATGCAGCTAACTCCAGAAAGTAAAGTCAGGTTTATGTATATTTTCATTTTAACCCTCTATCCTAGCAACTCACCATGGCACCATCTTACTATGGTGGAAGGATTTTATGTTCCCGTGACTCGAGAGGAAATGCTGATGGCAGCAGCACTGCTGGTAGGGTCTCTGTCTCTGTGCCTGAGCAAAAGGCAAGAAAATGGGAGGAGGAAATGGGGGGGGGGCACATGCACACCTTCCTTCTCCAGGCACACGCCTTCCCCTCACCATCATTCACTTGCCTTTTGCCTGAGCATGGAGAAGAAATTCAGTGGGTGCTCCCAGGGAAAAAGTAAGGGAATGTGGGGGGAAGGCACATGCGGGCTCCCCCTCCCATCCCTTGCCTTTCACCCAGGTGCAGAGAAAGGAAGGAAGGTGTGCCAAAGCAAAAGGCAAAGAAATGTAGGGGAGCTCCGGAAAGGAATGGGAGGGGGAACACAGGGAGGGAAGGCACATGTGTGCATTCTCACACTTGCTCACTCAAGCACGGGAGAGTTATTCACAGTTTTTCAACTTTTGTGACAATTCTGACCCCAAACCTTCATGAAGGTGGTGCGGCCACTATAGTATGATCCCATCTGCATAGTGACTCATAGTTTTTCATGATCTACACAATCTTTGCTATAACCTACAAACCACAGGTTGATTTTCTTTTGAAATTCTTTGGTGCGCTCCATCATCCAATGTATGTTTGCAATATGATTCCTAGTGCCTCTTCATTTGCTGATCCCAGCTTGGCCATCTGGCATTTCTTGTTCCATATATGGCAGAAGTCTTTGTGGTAGAATTTTGAGCATCACTTTGCTTGTATGAGAGATTAATGAAGTGATCCTGTGGTTACTGCAGTCTCTGGTGTCCCCTTTCTTAGAGACTGGAATGTATATCGAGCATTTCCAATCTGGCAGTCACTGTTTTGGTTTTCATATTTGTTGACACATTTTAGTTAGAACTAGAGTAGATTCTGTCTCTGTAACCTGAAGCAACTCTATTGGTATACCTTCTGTTTCTAGTTATTTATTTCTCCAAAGTGCTCTGAGTGCAGCTTCCACTTCACTTTCCAAAATTGTAGGTTCATCTTCAAATGGTTCTTCCTTGAATTAATCTGCCATCCTTTCATTTCTTTTATATAGTTCTTCAATATGTTGTTTCTATCATCTTTTTATTTCTGATTGGTCATGCAATCTGTTCCCCTGCTGGTCACAGAGCATCCGCATTCTTGGTTTAAATTTCCCTTTGATTTCTTGGATCTTGGGAGAGTTCTCTTGTTCTTCCTTTTTTGTTGTTATCTTCTATTTCTCTGCAATCGTTATTATAGTAGTTCTTCTTGTCCCTGTCCACAAGTCACTGAACAGCTGCATTCTAGGTTCTGTCTCTGTTTCTGCCACTTTTCATTTGTCTGTGTTTAACCGCTTCAAGAGTTTCATCCACTGTGAACAAGCTACTAAAATGTGGGCCAGACAATGTTATTGTTAGGTGGATTTGTAACTGGTTGACTGACCAGGCGCAAAGGGTGCTCTGTGATAACTGAAGCCCCTGTCAGAGCTGCTAATGATGAGCAGCAGCTGTTGGTCCCTGTTGTTCAGGGTGGAGATGACAAGCAGCAGCTGTTGGTCCCTGTGGCTCTGGCTGGAGATGAGTCCTGCAGCTCAAGAGCTTCCCCCGCTGCCATGGACCCTGCTCATCATCTTGGAGAGAGTGGCTAGTGGGGAGTGGCTAGTGCCACAGGGTTCTTTCCTGGGCCCAGTGCTATTCAACTTCTTTATCAATGATTTAAATGAAGGAATGAATAGAGGGCATCCTTATCAAATTTGCAGATGACACCAAATTAGGAGAGGTAGCTAACACTGCAGAGGACAGGATCAGAATTCAAAATGATCTCAACAGATTAGAGAAAGGGACAAAAACTAATTTCAACAAGGAGAAGTGTAAGGTACTACACCTGGGTAGAAAAAAATGAAATGCACAGATATAAGATCAGTTGATCACAGTTCATGTGAAAAAGGTCTAGGAATCTTAGTAGACCACAAGCTGAACATGAGTCAGCAGTGCGATGCAGTAGCTAAAAAAGCCAATGTCATTCTGGACTGCATCAACAGGTCAAGTATAGTGTCTAGGTCAAGTGAAGTGATAGTACCACTGTACTCTGCTTTGGATAGACCTCATATAAAATACTGTATCCAGTTCTGGGCACCACAGTTCAGGAAGGATATTGACAAGCTGGAACATGTCCAGAGGAGGACAATCAAAATAGTAGAATGCCTGTAAACCATGCCATATAAGGAGAGGCTTAGGGAGCTGGGTATATTTAGCTTGGAGATGGTTACAAGGTAACATGATAGCTATGTTTAACTATTTGAAGAGATGTCATATGGAGGATGGAGCAAATCTGCTTTCTTTTGACACAGAGCAATGGCTTCAAACCTCAAGAAAAGAGATTCCATCTAAACACTAGGAAGAACTTCCTGATGGTAAGAGCAATTCAACAGTGGAATGCACAGTCGTGTCTCCTTCTTTGGAAGGTTTAAAACTGAGGCTGGATGACCATCTGTTGGGAATATTCTGATGGTGTATTCTTGCGTGGTATCTGGACTGGATGGCCCTGTGGTCTCTTTCAGCTCTATGATTCTATGAATGCGGGGAAGGCATATCCAAGCCTTCCTTCTTCACACACAGGGCTCTCCCCTCCCATTCCTTTGCCTTTTGCCCAGGCACAGAGGAAGGCAGGCATGCACACCTAGGCAAAAGGCAAGGCAATGGGGGGGGGGGAATGCATGCATCTTCCTTCTTCACATGCAGGGCTTCCCTCTAGCCTTCACTTGCTTTTTGTCCAGATGTGGAGAAGAAAGGCAGGGGCATCCAGGCAAAAGGCAAAGGGGAGGGGAGAATGGGAGGGGAGAATGTGGGGGGGCATGCATGCCTTGTGAATAATCAAATTCACAAAGGTCAAACTTGTGAATGCGGAGGGAAGACTGTACTAGCAGAAAATAGCAAAGACTTGGAACGATGATTGAAGTAAGTCAAGGAAGCAAGTGTAAAGGCAAATTTACAGTGGAACACTAAGAAAACAAAAATAATGATCACAAATGACTTACATAACTTTAAAGTACACAACTGAAGACATCGAAATAGTTCAAGATTTTCCATACCTTGGCTCAGTCATTAATCAGAATGTAGACTACAGTGAAGCAAACAGAACATGGACATGGTAGGACAGCTGTAAAAGAACTAGAGAGGATCCTCAAGTGTAAAGAGATATCACTGAATACTACAGTTAGGATTCTCCATGCCATTGTGTTTCCAGTATTTATGTATGCTTGTGAAAGGTGAAAAAAGCTGACAGGGAGAAAATCAACTCATCTGAAATGTTGTGATGGTGAAGAGTTCACAGATACCATGGACTGCTAAAAAGACAAGTAAATGGATTCTAGCACAAATCAAGCCTGAACTCTCTCTCTAGAAGCCAAGATGACTAAACTGAGATTGTTGTACTTTGGACATATCGTGAGAAGACACGACTGACAAGAAAAGACAATAATGCTTGCTAAGGCAGAAGGTAGTAGAAAAAGAGGAAGACCGCGTTATAGACAGAGATTCAATCAAACAAGCCAATGTCTGGGTTTGCAAGACCTGAGCAGTGCTGTTGATGACAGAGTCAGTCAGAGGTCTCTCAATCGTAGGGTCAGTATAGGTTGAACTCAACTGCCCTGTATTTCAATTCTTGGCTTCTTCAGCTAGAAGCTGCAGAGGATCAAGCACCTGCTGGCAGAGACTTTGAAAACTCTCTTCCAGTCAGATTAGACAATACAGCACTAGATTCACTGGACCAACATAGCAACCAACAATCACTTCTGAGTGAGCCCTAGTTTAATGAACAGGACTTAGATTATGGAGAAATGTTCTATAAGAGCCCTCACAATCCTTAGGATACTAGTAATTCCTATTTAAATCAACTGAGCTCCCTTTAAAACATGGTAAAAATTGTAGTTAAAGCTATGCAAGATTTAATATGTTGAGTTATCTTTATTTAAATGAGCATTTAGAGTTCATCTGATCATTGCTTGTAATTATATTTGCAATATACGTAGCTACTGATTTCTGAACAACTCTGCAGAGAGGGAAGTACTAGGAGAGCGATTATTCCAACACAGAGAACAGCATCAAAACGCCAACCAAACTTAAACGGCCACAGTCTAAGAACAATGTGGTTCACGAAACCGAGATCTGCATACTCCCTCTTCACTCTTCCACCCACCCAAGACTGGATTTAGACTGTGGTTTGGTATCCTGGCTAATCATAGTCTCATAGAGTTGGGTCATGGAGTCAGTGTAGTATCTCCAGCTAAAGCACCCCCAGCAGGTAGCTGTCCAGTCTCTTTTTGAAAACACCCAGAGAAGGAGATCCCACAACCTCTCTAGGCAATTGGTTCCATTGCGGAACCACTCTCACTGCCAATAATTTCTTCTAACACTCAATTTAAATCTACCCTCCTGTAACTTCAAAGCATTAGACCTAGTCCTAACCTCTGGGGCAGCAGAGAACAAATCCACCTCCCCCTCTCTGTGAAAGCCCTTGAAGTATTTAAAGAGTGCACTTATTTCATCCCTCAGTTTTCTTTTCACTGAGCTGAACAAGCCCAGATCCTTCAACCTTTCCTCGCGTTTTGTTCTCCATACTTATCATCCTTGTTGCCCTTCTCTGAACCTGTTCCAACTTATCAATATCCTTCTGAAAATTATGTACCCAGAATTGAACACACTATTCCAGACGAGGCCCGATCAATGCAGAACATAGCAGGACTATTACTTCCCTCGACTTCCAAACTATGCTTCTACTAATGCTGGCTAAAATAGTATTCACCTTCTTTGCTGCAGCACCACACTGCAGGCTCATATTCAGCTTATGACCAACAATAATTCCAAGATCCTTTTTACATGTAGTGCTGCTGAGCCATGTATCCCTCATTCTATACCTGTGCATCTGCTATTTGTGATATACATGTAGGATTCTACATTTGTCTCTACTGAATTTCATTTTATTGATTTCTGCCAAATTTTTTAGTTTATCAAGGTCCTTTTGAATATTGTTAGTATCTTTCAAGGTATTAGCCACCCCTCTCAGTTTTGTATAATCTTTAAACTTCCACCTTGTCATCTAAATCATTGATAAAAATGCTGAAGAATCATGGCCCTAGGACAGAACCTGGAGGCACTTCACTCCGTTTGAGACTTCCTTCCAGTAAGAAGCACTGCCATTGATGACGACTCTTTGAGCATGGTTTTCCAACCAATTATGGATACATTTACAGTGTTCTTATCTATTTAATCAGTTTGATAATCAAAGTATTATAGAGAACCTTGTCAAATGGTTTGCTGAAATCCAGATAAATGACATCCACAGCATTCCCACCATCTACAAAAGTAGTGACTTGATTGAAAAAAACATATTGAGTTTGGCAGGATTTACTCTTAACAAACCCATGCTTACTCCTACTGATCACTGCATTGCCATCAAGATGCTTGACAACTGATGCTTGACAGGTTATGCAGAAAGATTCCTAATATTTTTCCTGATACTGACGTCAGTCTGACTGGATTATAGTTTCCTGGATCTTCTTTTCTGCCCTTTTTTTGATGACAGGGACAATGTTTGCTCATCGCCAGACCTCAGTTACCTCACTTGTTCTCCAAGGTTTCTTAAAAATGATGGCAAGTGGTTCTGAAAGTATGTCAGCAAGTTCTTTCAGTACTCTGGGATGCAATTCGTCTAATCCTGCAGGTTTGAACTCTTTTAGGTTAACTAGGTGATTCCTTATCAATCTCGATTTGCAATCCGGAATCCTTGCCAAGGTCTCTGCTTACATATGGAAGCACAGTGTCCTCTTTTTTGGGAAAAAACAGAGGCGAAATAGGTGTTGAGCAGTTCCACCTTTTCACTGTAATCTGTTAGCATTTTACCATCCTTGTTGAGTAGTGGTTCCATGATTTTCTTGGTGAGTCTCTTACTTTGAACATATTTGGAAAAGCCCTTCTTGTTACTTGCTGCTTCCCTAGCAAGTCTCAGTTCATTTTGAGCTTTAGCTTTCCATATGCCATTCTTGCAAGCTTGGGCTACACATCTGTCTTCTTCCTTGGTGATTCATCCTTCCTTCCATTCTTTATATATGCGTTTTTCTCCACTTTTCTTTTAATGTTGATAACGTCAAAACAGAATTTCCCACGTAAGGTCCAACAGTGAACTCTGGTTCTAAAATAGACCAGAACTCTGTTCAAAGTTCTTATGCAAAAAGGAGAGAGAGGAAACTGTGGTCCCAACATCCATGACCATGGTTTTATAAGCCATGGTTTATGAAGGCAACAAGATTATATCTCAATCAGGCTGCTGTGCCATACTATCAGAAACTCATAGCTACCAAATTGCTGCCGGAAACTCTGCCTACTGAACATAAAGAACAGTACCGCAAAAAAATGTAGGCAGTATTGCCAATTTACCTGCTGAAACAAAATTTATAGATAGCCCACTGCTAGTCTTGAGAGTCAAATGACACTACACCCTTATAAAACCACCTTCACACCCTGTTCAAAACCAGAAAAAAAAAAAATGAAACAGCTCAGACTGCCATTTTTCTCACATTTAAGTGGTTTGGCACTGGCTTTGGTTCTGATGACAGCTAGTGAGAATAAGTCATGATCTGAAAATATAGTTTAATCTTGGCATGTTCTCATTAGCTATCATTAAAATAATTTCTTAAAATCCTAAATTCTTAAAATCCTGCTTTAAAGTAAAACTAAGTTCTTCATTTTAAGAACACTGGGAAGTTTTTGCCACTTCTAAACTTAAGCCTTATATTCTACCTCTTTTAACTCCGACTCAGTTTTTCAAAGCCAGTAACAGAGACTCTGAACTATCTCCAGCTGAGTTCACAAGGCAAAGAACCTGGTTTCTCACAGACTGTGGAAAAGGGGAGCACTGAGCTATGAGTGATAATTAAACCTGCCTTGGGTATTGAAGGCTTTTAAGATACAAAAGATCAGGCCATAGATCTTGCTGCTGTCTTGTGCTTTACCTGCCTTTTGGTTCTGTATCATTCTCAGATTCTGTTCTGCTTGGAAACCCATACTTTGTTATGTCAAGAATACAGACTTTGTTACACTTTTCTTGGCTTTGTTTGTTGTACCATTTTCAAACTGCCCCTCTGTCCTTGCACTGCAAACAAATCTACCACCCTAGAAATACTATGGCCATTTCTGCACTGGAGGCCATTAGCACATTAAACTGTTATCATGGCAGTATTGCCATTTGCATGATGCCATTGGATCAGTGATGCTCTTTTCAGCACCCTCCCCCTTAAGCGGATGGATAGTGCTATTTCCACTGGTGTTCCTTCTGCGTTATAGCACCTTTGGCCATCCCTGTGCCTTGCCTTCACCCCGCCCTGCCCTGCCGCCTCTGATTGGGCGGTGATTTTTTTTGTTTTGGTTTGGTTTTGGAAGCTATGCTAACACAGCAATGTTGTAATGGTACGACATGCCCGTACACTATTGCACTTTTGCCCTCTATTGTTTAAAAATTTATTTAAAAAAATAAAAAGTTTTGACTCAAAGGAGACACTTAAAATAAACAGGCGAAGGTGATAGGAAGTCACCACATCATGGGAATTGCTGAGGAGGGGATGAGCTGGACATGCCCACAGCCTGCCTACTGCTGTATCCGCCATAACAGAAAATGCTATCAAGCACTATAATAGTACCACACTACAACAGCTGATGGGATTAAAGTACTATAGGAGGCTTTTTTTCTGGAAATATACTGTGGTGATTTGGCAATACTTGGAGACAGATAGCAGCTGGCTAGTGATGACTCTCTGACTCACAGGTCTGTCCTCAAAGGCCTGGAGATTCCCAACTCAGAGTTGGAGAGAAGGGTGCCGCACTGTTACTACCATGCTACCAGTCCGGTCCATGGGAGAGTAGAAGCTGTGGAAAACTGACTATATTCCTCAGTTCTTAGGGGCTAGATGCATTGGTGAACAGTCTGGTCAAGCTCTAAGTTTCCTCCTTCCAACCTGAAAAGTCTTTTAACAAAACTGTCATGGGAAATTTTGGTTAATTTAAAACAGAAGCTCTCTATCCTTTCCACAGAGGAGAAAAGAAGGAAAGAGGGGAGGTCCACAGTGTACCATAATTCATTTTGGTAGCAAGATACTGAGGTTTTTGTTTTATCTATGCCAGGCCTAACCCTTGTGCATGAGCTGAGCATGTTCAATGGAATCTCCCCCATCAAGTTTTCTTTAATTTTCTAGACTCCTTTCAATTTAGGTTATTTCCATTTTGCTCCTCATCTAATTGCTCATATTAGAAGGCACACTTACAATTTTATCCTCACAACAACCTAGGTAGATTGGATTGAAGGAACAGGCTTTGGGGAACACAGGAGGATATCCACAGAAGAAGGGGGAAATGGGTGAAGGTCAATTGCACCCCCTTCACAGAGACATCTTCAGGGAGAACTCTACCCAGGGGATGTTTCCACTAGTGAGAACAAATTCAGGATTCTGGCTAATATATTTTCACAAACGCAAACAAATAATCCTGGTCAGGTTTATTTTTGGACAGTATGCACTTTCAGATTAACGTTTACAATTTCATATCAGTCATGTTTCTCTCTAACCCATGGGCACTGTGGCCAGTGTTAAGCCTAATTTTTACCATACTACATTCTCAATACAATTTACCATATATCTCTTAACCCCAAAATCTAAATAGAGAAGGCTAACTAAAGAATGCCTAGAGAAGCATCATGACAAATGGAGAACCAGACTGGCATACCATAGAGACCTTGCTGCAGGACAAATGTGGTATCTCAAATGTGGTATCTCTCTGAAATGCTAAATCCCTTAAAGCCAATGGTATGAAAAGCACTGGTAATGAAAAAGCCCTTGATACACTCCTGCACACAGGATTGTTAATAATAAAGTTTCTAACATGCTTCACTAACCCAAGCCATGTTGACACAAAAAATAGGAAATCCACTTATCAAATAAAATGGGTATCTATATACTCTATTCTTATTGCAACAGTGGGTATTTGTTTTTTTTAAGCAGTGGCCAGACAGTGACAAGCAGTAAGTAAAGAGGACCTTGCATGTGGGTAGAGGTGATATCTCCATACATGGAAATGAATATGGCAGCAAACTTACCATAATAGTAAAAACCTAATTTATGCCTCTTTTTTTTTAAGCAGAAACATATGTTCACATTTTCTACTTTTTCTATGCAGCTCTACACTGAATACAAGGTAATAAACTATCACTAACAGAACAAATAGAAGCCACTGTACTTCTTGATTAGTGGTCAAAGCGTTCCTGTGTGCATTCATATACATGTTTTTTTCTATTGTGGGGGAATCACATTAATGGAGAGTTGTAGTTTAATTCAAGTGGTAACTGAACCTGTGTCTCTCAGTGAAAATCGCTTTCACAGTTCACATAGGCCATTTGTAATCATGTTTGATCAATAATTTTGGCAGAATTTACTTCGAAGTATACACATTTAACATTACAGCCTAATTCTAAGTAAATTTGTCCAAAAATAAGTTCTGTTTTATCAAATGAATCTTATTCCCACTATGATTGTAGAGCGAATCTGATTAAAATCAATGGGACTTACTTCTGAGTAAACCTGCTTAGGATGGAAGAGTTTTTACTCATTTTGCCCACACAGATAACCATAGGCCCCATACACATTTCCTGTATTCTAAAGAGGTCAAGTAGATACATTAAAGACTCCACGTGTTCAATCTTAGCTCTTGCCACTCCTGATCTCACTATAATACTTTACTGTTATCATCTCATTTTTGCCTGGAGATTTCTCCACATACAATTTCTCTTTGGGTGCAGAAGGACAGCAATCCTAAACTAACATACTGAGGGATAAAAACCAATGAAGACTCTTATAGAAACATGATGACTAACACCTTATTCGTAACACACAATGTATATTCATAGCATAAAGTCTGATGGAACTGAGTACACTTCATCCAATAAATGAAGATATTCACCTTCAGATGCAGGAACATACACACATCGCTGAGTGAAAATAATGCTCAGCTGTATTTTAAAGAAACATACCATTTATAAAACAGCCATTCTCTAAAATCCTGGTTTCTGTTTAAAAAAAGGCATTCTCGGGTCTAAAACAGCCCTTTGGAAATTATATTCAAATGGCAAATCCTGTCCCACAGAGGCTTCTGAGAGGTGCAAATGGGGGGAACTTTAACGGGAGGATGAAGCCCCTCAGATCCAGAACAGGCCATACTCTTCCCAATCCTTCTAGTAAAGCACCAGAAGGTAAGAAACCAGCCAAACTAAAATGTACAGATTTTAACAAGACATTCCCACCTCCCACAAAACCTCTATACCACTATACAGCATTTATCATTTCCCAATATACTAAGTCATCCCAATATATTGCAAAGGATTCTGGGAACTGTTCTAGGGAAGATGTTCAAGGCACTGGGGGCACTGGCCAGACTCTCCCTGTTGTTCCATTTGAGCTGAATCTGTCCCCTTGTCCCTTATATATACCCAATACTCTCCAACGGAGGCATGCAAAGGATGATTTGCCTGCTTCTTTTTAAAGAACCCCAGGGTTCCCTGCAATACAGTTCGAAAAGACCTTTGTTAAGAAATAGAAATATTACATCACAAACGTTCACAGTAGCTAGTAAATTCCTTCCAGATCAGCTTGGGACAGCCAAAACTACACTAATGGGAAGGGAGATTTTTAAAATTTGTTTTTTGCTACAAGACAGATGTATAATAGAACAGCACACCTTTATCCATATGATTAACACATTGATCCAATGATGGATCAAATATGATCAGATATTCAAAAACAATGACACTGCAAAGACAGCAACTTGTTTTTTTTTTAAAAAAAAGTTACAGTGTGATTTCTTAACAAGGACATAAGCTGTTCTTTGACCTGCAGCGGCTGAAGCAAATCTAGCAGCAAAGGAAGTCTTCTCTCCCTGGTTTCCCAGTATCATTAGAGGGAAATCCAAGTAGTAATACCAACTGTAATTTAGCAGTAAAGGTCATTGCCTAATTCAATATATTGTCACACTAAAAAGTCAGGCTCAAGGCCACGCTCAGCTAGGTTTCATCAGGCGATACTGAGCCACATGCAACCTAACATATCACACAAGTTGATTTTCAGGACAGAAAGTGGAACAAAATAAGTCACCCTAAAGTTTTTGGGAATAGGACGGAATAAAAATAATAAATTAACTGAAACAATTCACCGTAATTTTAAAAAGTCAACATAATTTTTACAGTAGTTATCCCGTTTGTATTTGCAATCGGCATATATATCAAACTAGTTGAAAATTATCATCTTCATTCTTCCCATGCTAACATCTCAAGATTAGTTCTTGTTGCTTTGTGCCTTCAAGTCATTTCTTACTTATGGTGACCCTAAGGCGAACCTATCACGGGAATTTCTGGGGCTGAGAGTGTGTGATGCACCCAACGTCACCCAGTCGGTTTCCATAGAGGAGTGGAGAATCTATCCCTGGTCTCCACGGTCATACTCCAACGCTCAAACCACTACATCACACTGGCTCACACTATACCTCAAGATTACATTACCAATATTTTATTAAAACTTTTTTGACAGGTCAAATAGCTAAACATACTGTCCTATGTTTCAACTCCTAATAAGCAATATTGTCTTACTGCACAGTTCAACTCAAACGTCATACAGCAAGCAGTATTCAGTATTCTGCTCCCATTCCTTATCAGATGAAGGAAATAATTTGGCAACACACAAAACAGGAACATGGCCACCCTTGCTTCCTCATGTTAAATGAACAAGTGAATTACAATGTTTCACAATGTCAGACAAGCTTACTTTTATGGGGCCTGGCAGGAAAACCTCCTCTTAAAAAAAATTTTCACTTAGAAATGCACAGTTACTTAGAATTCCGAAGTCACAGGCCATGATTCCTGCACGATCTTGGCAGAGCACAAAGCTCCACCAACCATACCTCTCCCGACCCTCTCCCTCCACCTCTTTGCAACCCATTTTCCTGGTGCTGGCGTGCCCCCCATGGACATTTAGTGGCTGAGGGAGGGCAGGAGGCAGTCAAATGCAAGAAAGGAAACATTCTTCTCCTGGACCTTCAGGGATCTTCTAGAGGTTGGAGGGTGATATTTCCTAGGTTCATCCAGCTAGAATACACAGTCAGACACTGCCTGGCCACCTCCTGCCACCAAGAGGTATCCCAACAGAGAAAAAATTGTTGTGTAGAGAGGGCAAAATTGCACAACGGAGGTTCTGGGTATCTCCTTCAACAACCACCATAAAAAGCTATACCCAAGCATAATGCCTCAATATGCCACACACAGGATTCCAGCTACAGCATTCCTATTCTAAGTCTCAAATGTACGCAATCATATTATGCAACATTTGTACAAAGATTTTCAGTACTACTGATATTCTGAGACCAAGTTATCAAATAAGGAAACCTTCAAGTTGCCTGTCAACTTATGGTGATCCCTTAAATTTTGCAGGCTTTTCTTAGGTAAGAGGTGTTTTTGTCAATTCCTTCCTCTGAAGCACCTGATATTCACTGGTGATCTCTATCCAAGTACTAAATAGGACTGATCCTGCTTAGCTTCCAAGATCAGATGGGATCTGGTGCCTTTAGGGTATTTAGGACAAGCTAAAATGTTTCATCCAAACATGCCTTCTCAAAGAATGAAAACTTTTGAAATGGAAATTAAATGAAGCTCTATTTGGTTTTGCAGAACACCATATTTAGAGTGAATTAACATATGTTAACTTGACCCCACCATCACCCCCTGCACATTTTGCACTCCTGATAAACTTTCCACCTGAAAATACATAAGGTGCAAATTTAGGAAAAAATCCAGTACACATTTCAGTATACCCTACCAACCTGAACAGATAAAGAAATAAAATAGGTACAGTAGGCAGTTGCTTTTAATAGGCAGTTAAGATTTTCTTAACAACCTAGAGCCAGCATAGTGTAGTGGTTTGAGCGCTGGAGACAAGGGTTTGATTCTTTGCTACCCCATGGAAACTCACAGGGTGATCCTGGGCATGTCACACATTCTCAGCCCCAGAAAACCTTGTGATGGGTTCACCTTAGGGTCAGCATAAGTCAGAAACAACTTGAAGGCATACAACAACACAACACGAGAGTTTCATATAGACTTTTAGTTTAGACATTTGAAACCATATCTTGTGATGGGCAAACATGTTCCCCTAACATCTGATGTGACCTAGTAACAGTTATACAGTGATGAACGGAACATTGTTTTCCTAAACACCATGTTCCAGCTTTGAGCAAAAGCATTAAATGTTATTAATATTTAATTAAACCTTTTTTGATAGGTCAAATGCCCGAACTTACTCCTGGCTTTCTCCCAGCGTGGGTTGTAACTGGGAGAAAGGCAAGAATTGCAATCTAAAGAATTAACATAAATGCCAGGATTATACACTGTCTCAAACTAAATCTCACAAGTGTGAGATCCTTACTCCTTGGAGCAAATGATCGCTGCATTCACTTTACGAATGTACATCCACGCTAGACACCGGTGAGAGATCACACATTGCTCCCTGCTGACAGCTTCCCAACAAAGGAAAACACGCATGGGACTCAGGTCTTCCTGGGAAGCCCTTTCTCCCTAATGTCGAACTATGAGGGCACTAGTCTCTGTTATTCAACACCGACAAGAACCCTACAGACATTCAATTACGTCCTTTTCTATAGCATTCTTTCATACTCCAGCTAAGCCTTAGCACCTGACCTAAGTCCTTGGGCCCTGATTAGATGTCAGCCCCTCACATGCACTACCATTTCTGTACCCTTATCCTTGACCTGATGGGGGAAAACTTCTTCCCTTACGCACATAAAACAAACCAGACGTTATTATGGCACCCGGTAGAGAAATCAAGAATCACTTTAACTCCCACGCTGCTCTGGAATGGTGATTCCGAAGCTGGGCTTATCACAGCCCGATCACGTAACTTTTCTTTTCGTGCCAATCAAGCCTCGGCCTTTGGGCTGCAGAAAACAGAGAATCGTGTGGGGTTCGCCGTTACCACATCACTCTGCAAGCATGCGAACCGAGTGGGCCAGAGGAGCAAACACACAAGCCATTTCCGCACTAGGCTGTTATAGTGCTATTATCCCACTTTCAGCATCCTAGGGAATCCTGGGGTTTGCAGTTTAGAGAGGGGCCTCAAACATACCCCCCAGACTGCCAACCCCAGGATTCCACAGGATATTGAAAGTGGGATAACAGCACTACAGCAGCCTTGTGCGGAAATGGCCACAGCCTGCAGGACAGCAGAAACGAAAGGGACTCCCTTAACACTTTTTTCCGCTGAGAGCTTTAAAACGGGGAGAAAAACAGCTCCCACATTTTCTCCCTCTGACTCGAAAGCCCTTCGTCTACCCAGACCGAGGGACCGGCTCGTTTGTCTTCCGGGGGCATTCTGCATATGCCCAGAGGCACTCACCTGCTTATTTACTTTCATAATAAACACCCACCCCGCCACTAAAGCAGCTTTGGGATCCAGCTCATCACCTGTCACCCGACTCCCCGCGCTTTCTCACTTTGAAGAAACCATCGCCGCCGCCGCCGCCAGCGGGCTTAACGGCACTTGCCTCCCCCCGCCCCCGGTTCCAGCCCCCGTCCCGCCGTCGCCGGAGGGTCGCGGCTCCGGCGGCTCCCGCCCCGGCTGCCCCTCCCCTCCCCTCCCCGTCTCGGCCGGCGGGCCGCACCATTCGCGATGAGCTTGACCGAGAGCTGCTTGACGAGCTCGGGGATCCTCTCCCACTGGCACTCGGAGCGGCACCTTTCGATCTCCGTCTCCAGCCGCGACCCCCCTTTCTTGGTGGCCATGGCGGGAGGAGGCCCGGCGGGCGCCCCGCGAGCGGCGGAGAAGCGGCGGCGGCGGCGGCGGCGGCGGCGGCGGAACGTAGCCGGGCTGCGGCCCCGGAACGGGAACCGGAGGGGGCGGCGGACGCCACTAGCTGCAGCGACCCCTGCCGGCAGCCGGAGGAATGAGGCGGGGGCGGGAGTGGGCTCTGCGGGGGGAGGGGCGGGCAGAGGGAATGGCGGAGAAGCGGAGGGAGGGCGGGCGCCCGCTTCCTGAGGCGGGAAAAGGAGCACGGAGGGGAGGGAGGGAGGGACGGAGAGAGGGGCGGGTGGTCTTGTGGCCGCCCCTCTGCCTTCTCCTCTACGCTCGTCAAGTGCCGTCGGAAAGCAGCGGACATAACGGGACACGGTGGCTAATTAGGGACAGAACCAGCTTGTCAAGCGAACACTGGGCTCAAACCTATGGAAGGGAAACAAACCGGGACGCCCTGCTTGCTCTGGTTCTTACTGGCCATTATGGAATCCTGGGGTTTGCGGTTTTGGGAGGGGCCAACTGCAAGCCCCAGGGTTCCGTGGGATGTTGAAAGTGGAACAGCGGCACCGTAACAGCCCAGTGCGGAAATGGCCGAAGACTCACTGAATGAGAGCTACCTCCTGCGGAGACTGAACGAAAAGCGTGACTGCCAAATAATTGATGGAAGGGCTTGCTTCGCCCCGTCGTCAAAAAATGGGAAGCCGCGTTTCAGAGAGAGATCACCTTTCTTCCACCACTCTTGCTTCCGCTCTAATTCAAACGGATGCGGCACTGACAGGAGAACTGAAGTTGCAGCAGATACACGTGGGCCTACAGTGTGAACGACTACAAGTAGAATGGATGGTCTGTGCGTTTACCTTGGGGCTGCTTCTTAGAATCATAGAGACCGCAAGGACCATCGACTCCAACCCAAGCCATGCAGAAATACACCATCAAACCATTCCCAAAAGATGGCCACCTAGCCTCTGTTTAAAAAAAAAATCCAAAGGAGGAGACTCCACCACATTCAGAGGTAGTGCATCGCACTGTCCAAGTCCGCTTACCATCCTGAAGTTTGAAGCCATTGCTCCCTGTCCTAATCTCAGAAGCAGCAGAAAACAGGCTTGCTCCATCCTCCAGATGAAATCCTTTCCTGTCTGCACCCACAGCCATGCACCCACATCATTATTCCTTTTATTTTCTTGAACTGTTTCCACCTCTGTGCCCAAGTATACAAATATGATTACCAACGGAATGCAGCAATCACAGTGAAATAGTCTTAAGTCCACAAAAAACTTACACGTTTGTCATTAAGGTTTGTGGTTCTGTTAGCCTTCAAATCATTTCCAGCTTCTGCCAAGATTCTCGGTTTTCTCTGCAAGATAAGTCCAGAGAGGAGTTCCTATTGCCTCCATGGAGGCTGAGAGTGTGTGACTTACCCAGAGCTACCAAGTGAGTTTCCGTGGCAGGGTAGAGATTTGAAACCTGGTCTCCTAGAACCCTAGTCAAACCACTTTACCATGCTGGTTCCTGTCACTAAGGTACTAGGAGACATTTTGTTGTCAGAAAAGTTACGCAATTTCAGTAATGCAATGCTCTTCTCTTTGAGCTAAATGGTAGTGTGATTATTATGCAAATATAATGGAGGCAGGAACCCCATGAGTAGAACAGTCTTGCAACCAATATACGGATGGTTGTGTTGTTTTTGTATGTTTCGAATAAAAGGTTTTAAAATAGTGAGCAGTTCTGAATTTTTAGAGAAGCGGTCACACTTCCTGAAACAATTTTTTAAAAAATAGTATTGTTTACCAGGTTCAAAATAGTGGTGTTTGTGTGTGAAATATCTTGCCATTAGTAATTTCACTGGATACTGTCACTGATACAAACTTTAACACCGGTGTCCACTGCACTTTTTTCAGTAAGGAATGGATTTTAGCAGGCATCTTGAGACATTTGGCAGAGATGAATGTAGAACACAGCCCAAAACAAATATGTACTGTATGCAAATTGAGACTGACAAAAACGTTTTTACGTATGAGAGAACATAACAGGAAAACCATGTCTAACAAACACTTCATGCATTTATCAAACTGGTTATCCTCTACATATAGCGAAATAGATACTCTTTCTCCCTTAAGTGATCCCAAATAAGAATGTACATCTGTGCCAACATTTCTACAATCTATTTTTTTTTAATACCTTTGCGTAAAAGTGATATTATACATGCAATGGAGAGATGAACATGATTACAAAGCCTTTGGCAGACGTATTAACTGGTTTATAAGGTATCCTACTGCATATTTATGGAATTAAATGAAATCCAGACTTAACCTTTTGTAAAAATTATATCAAAATTAATTGAATTCACCATGATATTATTTCATCAGTACAATAAAAACCAATGCTGCAAATACTTTCAGTTCTTTTCTCATGCCTTCCCACTCCCCATTCTCCTCCTCCCATTCCCAGGCATTTTGCCCCAGCACAGAGAACTCGTGCTGAGACAAAATGGAAGAGAATTGGGGGGAGGCTTGCCAAGCCTCCCTTTCTCTTTCCGGAGCTTCCTCTCCCATTCCTGTGCATTTTGCCCTGGTGCGCAGAATTTGCGTGAAGCTTCCCCCCCTTTCCCTTCTGTTTTGCATGGAAATTGGAAGAGGGGAGCTCTGGAGAGGCAAAGGAAGACTCAAACGAGAGTTCTCCTCACCCCTTCTTCCCTTCAGTTTAGTATGGGAACTAGAATTGGGAGGAACTCCGGAGGGGGAAAGGAAGACTTGTGTGAGGTCTCCCCCACACCCCCTTACCTTCCATTTGGCATGGGAACTGAAAGGGAGAGAGAAAGGAAGGCTTGCAAAAGGCTTCCCCCATCCTCTCTTCCCTTCTGTTTTGCATGAGAATTGGACTGGGGGAGCTCCAGAGGGAGAAAGGAAGGCTTGCACGAGGCTTCCCCACCCCCCTCCTTTCCATTTTGCATGGGAACAAGAAAGGGGGAGCCCTGGAAGGGAATGGGTGGGGGATTTGCACGGGAGGGGAGTTATTCACAGTTTTTCCACTTTCATGAGGGTTCTGCACCACTGTATATCCATCTTAGTACTAGTTCAGTTTCAAACAAAACACATTTCAAATTGCAAATTGGAAATAGAATTTAAAATATACTGCAATTTATCTTGCATCTTTAAAGGATACATAATAAAATATGACAGCAAAGGATATGTAACATAGTAGCTCTGCTCAAGCAGCCACCCAGTACCCTATGCAGCCACTACTAAACAGAAGTTTTGAAGGGGACACGGGGACTGTGGGCTGATGACCACTTTCTAACATTTTTTATTGTGTGAGAGGATAGTATTTTTAATACCATATTGAAAAGGGAAGATTTATCTGTTTAACTGATTTAATGCTCTTTATGAAGTGTAAGCAGTAGATTCTCAGAATGGTATAGTATAGTTGCTACTAATTGCCACGCCAAGATAAAAAAATAATGAAATACCTGTATAACTATAAAAAATGTAAAACACCACCAGGAGATAAAATAGTTAAAGCAAAGTCATTCAAAAGCTGACTGGAGTTTTTTAAAAGTCAAGTTTCTCCAAAAATGAATATATTATGGGTGATGTGAATTTCCCTGGGAAAAGAGTTCCAAAATGAGGTACCACAGGAGATACAATGTCCCTGGTACTTACTAGTCCAACAGCTTTTGCTGAACAATGAGAAATGAACCTCAGATATTAGTCGCAAGACTCAGGCAGTTTGATATGAATGCAGATGTTTGTGTTAAACTGTGATAATTGCTCTACTTGTCATGTGGATTTTGGATTTTTTTTCATAGACCAACATAGCAATATTTGTTTTTTATGAACATTTAAGTTGCAATACTACACACACACTTGAGAATAAATCACAATGAATTCAATGGGGCTTGCATTTAAGTAGTAACTGAATTGCTGTATTATTTAATTAAAACTGACCTTAAAAAAAACTTTAAAAATTCCTAAGTACATGGAATAGTTTGTTTTTAATTTTTCCAGTTGCACTTTAACCAAAGATTCCTGTACTAAAATCCCGTGCCCTTAATGATGCAGATAATTTTGGTATAAACCAGGGGTCAGTATGTTGTAGTCCTCCAGATGTTGCACAAAATATCCACTGAACATCACCATTGGCTGTGCTAAGGACAGCTGACAGGAATAGATGTCCAACAACATCTGGAGGATCAAATGATCAAATGTTACCCTTCCATAAACAGAATTATAAGATGATAGATAAATGGACGACTGCTCTTTGTTGTTTTCCTAATAACATAGAAATAATGTACATTGACATAAGCAAAAGCACCAAACCAATCATCCCCATTGAAAACAAGGATGAAATAGAAAGTATAAAGATGTACCATTACCTTCTACCACCAGGAGCTGCAGACTATTTCCTCAAAATAAGACTGACTTCTTCTTACATTTGGAAAGTCAGTGGCAGATGTAATAATTAGCTAATGAAATACTGCTTTAGTTTAACGTCTCCCTCTCCCACACTTCCATTTCATGTGGACTATCTGACTTTTAATTTTTTTAAAGAGTACAGCATGTATTCTATTAAATATTCATGAAGATGTATTGGGTGGATATAGGAAGACTTCGTAAAAAGGAGCCGCTTATGCCAAAAGCTTTGTTACCTGAGGTATGACTGTGTATGTCTGGTTACAAGCACATTATCAGATTAACCCAGTGTTCAAAAAAGATACTATGTGGATGCCTCTGAGCTTTGATTCTTCAGAATGAGTTTCTTGGGTAGAATCTGCAGGCAGCACACAGAAGGTGAGGGAAAGGGCCTCTTCCTAGACCACACATCAACATATCTGTTCTACTTTGCAGTTTTTAAGCCCCAAGCCCCACACCTTTTTTTGGTTCACCCTGAGTTCCTTCTCTCAGAACAGGGTGAGCAAAGCGTGGCCGTCCAGAAGTTGCTGAACGGCAATCCCCATCAGCCCTAGCCAGCACATGCAATGACAAGAAATGCCTGGAATTGCAGTTGCCACCCAAAAGATGACACTTTTCCCAACCCTGCCTTATAAGCATGAAGAATGCTATTATTTTGGTGAAGTGTGAATTATTGTCAGCAATGAAATTAATGATTCATGCAGCACTCTGTACATACATATAGATATATATATAAGTTTATTTTCTGAAGATAGAACAAACATATTTGAACATATACACAATGTAAGCCCTTGCTGCTTTCAAAATTTAAATCCACACACAAAACATTTTAGTAAACATTTCAGAAATGACTTAAGGTAGTATACATTTCCAACACATGCCAATTTCAAATTTCTTTCTTTCTGAAGTTGATACAACTTATTAAAGACTTGCTAAATAAGCAACAAGCAAATCAGAAGACATGTAGTAAGCATGCATCTCTATTACTTTTACACAAATACCTGCCGAAGTTGACAGTTGTAACTAAATAATATAAAATCTTTTACTTTCTGTATTTAGGACTTGGTGAGTGGCAGTGTCCAACTGTAACAATAAAGCATTCATGAAAGATTATTGTACCTACACACGCACACGCAACAGCCACAAGGGAAGAGTACAAGTAAAATATACAGACATTTCTCTTTCATCAAAGTAAGGAGCCTATATTCCACATTACACAATAAATTAATTAAGTTCTAGCCCAGCTAGAAAGAAACAATCCTGTTATTTTTAATTTATTACTGTTTGCATATAAACCATATAAATATTATATTTCGGGAAAAAGCTTGAATAAAAGCCTTTATATATATTAGATTTGCATTGAAAGAAAAACCCTTTCCACACCCAGTAAGTATCAGTAAACTAATAATTAAAATTGAAAGTCTATCATGGTACAAAGTTTGCATATTTTTAAAAAGATACTATATGGATACACTAGCTTTTACTGGATTTACTGACATGTTATATATTATTAAGAACTTCACCAACAGAAAGAGAGAACACACAAAGGAAATGCACATTAAAAATAGCAGTAGAGTGCTGAAACATACAAAACGAGATGATTGTGAAAATGATGAAGACTGCATTTATTTGATCTACAGTTAAAATTTCAAAAATAGTTCTTTCTTTGCACAAAGGAAAACAATATACCTCACAATGCCATTTCTGAATGTTTTCCAGCTTTCATCAGTATTTAGATCAGGAGTGCAGAAAATGGGGCCCACTGCCTGCCTGCAGTGCCCCATCAATGTTTCTGGGACACCCTGAGGACTCTGACATCCCTTTAAAATTTGACCATCATTTTTTTTGGTTGAACCCTCAAACGGCCAATAGCATCCCAAAGCCTCGGTGGCAGGGGGGGAATACTAGTTATTTTGCTGTATTTGGGGGCCATTAACTGGGTTGCTGTTGTTGTGTGCCTTCAAGTCATTTGCCACTTATGGTGACCCTAAGGTATCATGGGGTTTTCTTAGCAAGAAATGACTTGAAGGCACACAACCCAGTTAATTCAGGGGGTGTTACTATTGCCTTCCCCTGAGCTGAGAGAGTGTGACTGGCCCAAAGTCACCCAGTGGGTTTCCATGGCTGAGTAGAGATTTGAACCCCGGTCTCCCACAGTCCTAGTCCAACACTCAAACTGCTATGCAGAATCTGCTATACAGAATCTCTCTATTTCGTGTGTGTGTGTGGGGGGATATCTTATCAAAGGATGAGATAGATTTTTTTTCCCAAACAGTAAAAAAGATAGGGGCGAATTTTATGGGTAAATAAAAATAGGCAGTGTAGCCTTCTAGAATCCTACAGGTGGGCCAGTACAGGCCTCCAACCCTGATCACTGCCCAACCCATTTAGACTGTTCTATTTCTACCGTTTTCTGCTGTGTTACAAAGATGCAGTCATGTTAGTTAACCTCAGGTAGTTATAACTATGATAAATCTAAAGTTTCAAATGTACCTTGAAATTCACATCTACTCTTGCAGTGAGAGAAATGTACCTGTTGAATTACCAAATTTCCTATATGTCCCTCTGTTGTGACTGATTTGGGAGGCTAACTGGAAAGAAGGATATTTACTTTATTTTCTTACCTTAAATACAATCCAATAGTAATGACCAAGTACATCCTCACGCTGAACTGCTTTAAATGCAGACATAGAGCTATTCATGGAAACCAAATAGCCTAAGCAATACCCAAGTCATGTTTGCAAAGCATTTCACTGAATTAGGACATTTGTCTGTGCACTGGGCCCTTGGCATCCACTAGGGTTTGGTTCCAGGACTCCCCCCCCCCTTGAATAACAAAATTTGTGGGTGCTCAAGTCCCATTATATACAATGGTGCAGTAAAATGGCATACCTTGTATAAAACATCAAAATAAAAAAAGCTGTGGTTGGTTGAATCCATAGACACAGAATCCATGGATATGGAGGGCTAACTGTATTCCCAGATTCAAGTTATGCAAATACAAAAGACTTCATGCTTGTCACCTGTCAGAGGGAGTGGAAATGGCTCAATGAAGGCCCTCTTGCCTTTCCTTCTCCAGTAGAAGGTTATTGTTGCTAAGTACTCTGTTTTTATCCTTGCATGCCCTGGACCCAACTGAAAACAAATCACTACAGTAGAAGTGGTGTGCAGATGTTTCTCATAAAGCCAATTTGCTAATAAAGAATACACTGATGATGAATCAGCATAGAAAGAAACTACGTTAACTCCCATTTTTTCAGGATTTGGAACTTATGAAGTTAATATTTTAGAGCCAGCTCTATTACTCCATACTTTTTAACAAGACATAAGATATAAGACATAAGACATGTATAGAATCCTTGTGTCAGAGGTTTAGCTCACTGTTTATGTTACACTGCTTAATTACATTAGCATATTATCTCAGGGAACATCTTGTGGGTTTCAACTTTATTAGAAAGACACATATGAAATACACAATCTCCCAGAAATGTAAAAAAATATAAACTTCAGTAATAGAAGATATTTGGAGGGCCTCTAACTAAAGTTGTAGCAATCTTAGACCTAAATCAAATGTTGTGCTGGGGTTTCCACCTTACAGATCTTAACGCCCATTATCACACACACAAAAAAGTGGGGGGTAAGTCTCCAAAGCTGGTTTTGGCCACATATCAAAGGGAGTGCAGAGAGGAGAGGTTCATTTTCACTGGGTTCCTTTCCTTTCCTGCTAGGAGTGAACTTTACTTAAATCTTCTCAGTCATGAAAAGCCAATAAAGTTATGGAGGGGGCTATTAAAAGAAAGCAACTGGTAAGAATCTCATTTTAAAACAGATCTTTAAACACAGTTTCTGTTTAAGAGTACTCAACAAAATTGTGCCCAAATTTACACATATAAAAATAAAATAGAAGTGTCAAGCCATTACTTATTTGTGCTACCTTTTAAAATGAATAAAATTACCTAAAACACAAGGTCTTTGTTATTGAACTTATCATCTCCTTTCAATTCTTGTTCTCATGATTTACAAAATATATATTTTATGTAAAACCAAAGCATTTACATTATAAAACACTAGTTAACCAGACCTGATATACAATCCATGCAGGTGGGCTAACACATGTGCTTAGAGAAATTTAACTGCACGAACGTGTAGAGGTCCTCTAATCAGTCAAGTTCCATTTTCTGAGGAAAAGAGAAGCAGGAAATGGCCTTGTATCCCCATGCACATCAAAATACCTACTCAGCTACTTCAGGTACAGAGTAAGCATCACAGTGTATTAAAACGTCTAAATGTATTATTGCCTACTCACATAGACGCCTGCTTTCAAATATCTGGGATCTCTCTGTTGTATTGATATAGTTAAGTATGCTCTATTCTAAGGTTTAGTCATTAAAAAACTAAAGGGACATGAAGCAAGATCCTGACATACTGAAAACCTGAATACAACACCAAAGGATACGGATACGGATAAAGTTTATCTACACACACACACACATACACAAACACACACACACAAATATAATTAATGATCAGAAGAAACAGGACACACAAAAAAGGCAATGTAAACCATTCCTAAATGGTTTGTTAGGTATTCCTTACCTAAAAAAAAAATCAAATAATTGGTTCCTTAAAAGCTTAACCGTATAAAAGATATAGCATAAGGAAAGAAAAAGGAACAAAGCAATATTGTATGTAATGTAGGGCAACAATGTAACAAGGCAATGTAACAAACCAGCAATGTAACAATGTAAGATGTAACAATATAAGATCATTTTTTAAGCAGAAACTATGTATGAATGGAATGAAAACAAGCAGATTCAACTGGAAAATAAGCTTGGAAGTGGGTAGGATTTTTTTTTCTTTCAATTATAAACTTCAATAAAAATATTTTTAAAAAAAGCTAAACCACAAATTCTCATCTGAAGTGATATTCTAGACTAAAGAGTCTTTTCAACACTTTTTTTTAAAAATACAGTGTTGATTAAGAATAGATTCCATCTCAATTGTAGGACTTTGGTTGTGGGAATATTGTTTTCCCATGCAATGTACATTTGGGAAAATGCTATTATTCCTGTAGAATGGGGTGTGGAAAGTACACTTGTAGGCTGTTTCGCAGCCCTCAGAAATCTAGAAGTTGCCCCCAAATGCTCTCTAGGGGGTATTTTCACAACGTTCTTGGGCTGTCACGGGCAATTTTAAAGAAAAACCTTTGAAAAAAAAACCCCAGGAAGTACTGTTTTTTTAAGGCTTCTTCCAGGCATAAAATCGCCCCGGGGGGGAGGCGGTGGCAAATAACATAGTGAAAATGCTCCACACACAGACTGAGGATATTTGAGGACACTGTTTTGGTGGAACGGTTTGGTTTTCCAAGGGCTGGGAGGGTGCTAATGTGGCCTTTCCTAACCTCCCACAGCTACCCTCTCCTGCCCGAGAACATGAGTGAGCATTAGATAGATCAGAACAAACTTCTGGCTCATAGTTATTTAATAAAAGCAACAATAAAGTGCCATCTCCCTCATTCATCTGATTTTTAAATAAAATGAGGTAACCAGGAGAGAATTTCTGTCTGCAAAGGCTATGAGTTTCCTTATGTTATGATGCTCAAAAAACAAATTCTTGGTTTCAGTGTTCTTAGGGCTATATAGGTAAGTCTAGAAATCTTAATAACAAAAATAAATAATAAATACAAGCTTGCAAGCATTAAGTTTACCTCCACTACACTACATTTCGAGGAGAGTGGTGACATAAATGTCACAAGCACCTAAAGAACACTGCTTGTAATATTACCAGTAATGTCACACACACATTCCCAACTACCCTAATTTAATTGTGAAATGCATTCCAGGGTTTTGTTTGTTTGTTTTTTAATGTGTTGGATGTATGTTCTTCTACTATGCAAGAAAAAAAGAGCTTTGTTCAACTGACATGTTGAACAAAAAAATAAAATAAAATAAAGACACAAATAAAAATGCTACAGCAATAGCATCTCTCTCACGCACGCAGCACTACTGCAGCAACATAGCCTCCCTATTATGTAGGGTAGGATATCATACAATTTGGTCTGGAGTGAGGATAGTGCAAGTTGAACACTAAAAGAAAATATCAGGAAATGGTACAATTATCTGATTTTCTCTGGTCATCATACTTTGCATGTATTGTGCTTTTATTAGAAATATGAGAGTTTCCTTTGGAATGTACTGATTAAAACTAGAATAAACTTAGAAAGTTTACAGTAGTAACATCTCTCACCCTCTTCACTGATTATATCTTAAAGCAAGTGTTCTCTCTTGGGAAAAAAGAGTTGGCTAAGAGGTTCTACTGCCTCATTTGCATGAGGTAGTAGAAACACTCATGAATACAGGATCTGTTTATATTTTCCCTCCAGTACAGCAGACAGTAGCATGTTAAATTGTGCTGATATAAAACCCTTCCTATACTTAGGAATTGTTAAGTTTGTCGGGTAACTGGGGTAGCCAAAAAGTTTCATAATAATTCCAAGAGTGGGGTATTTGGTAACTAATCTCAAGTAATTTTGTAATTCTACTTTGTTGTTTGATGGCAGATTTAGCATTACTATAGCAAGGTGCTATTAATTCAGTAGATGTGAACCCACATGCAGTTTGGAAATGGTCAGTCACTGTTAAAGGAGCCAGCCCAATTGGGGGAAAATTAGCTTTAGCCAGTTATTAATCTTGAGAGTCCAGGCACGGGCCTCAATAGAGGTCAGGCCCGCCTCAAGATTCAGGGCTACACTGGAAACACAACGGACAGCAAATACACTTCTAAGAAATTTAGTCTGCAACACTTCAAAAGAGTCAAAATTACTGTATGCACACAATTTCGAACTATACAACAACTAGGATACAAACTGGGCTATAAATACTTGGCAACTGAACATCCACATCTGAAACCAGCATAATATCTTCCAATATATTTTCCTGTTCTAGCCAATCCAGTAGTTTTGAATGCAAATGACTAGGACACAGCTTACTAATAATACTTAGCAAGCTGACTGGTTTGTAGTTAGCTGGGTCTGACTGCTCTCTTTTTTAATGAATTGGGATAATTGCTAACCCTTAGCCCTTGGGAAAGATGTCCAAGCAGTCAATCCAAGTGAAAAGCTGACCTAGAACTAGGGCCCACCCAGCTAAATTTGCTTTAAGTAGTTCTGGGGGAATATTATCACTCCACAGAGCTTTGCCAGGTTTTAGGAGTAAAATTAATTTGGACACATCAGCTTCAGAAACGGGGGGCCATTCAGGTATGGTATACTACTACTGTCAACTGTCATAGAGCACACAGTGTCTTAACTCATAGCATAGATATGAAGATACTGGAATGTTACAATCCATTCCTCAGACAAAGTTACAGAGACCACCCCCCACTACCTCCTCTAGAATGTAATTGAACCATGCATATTAGATGCAGTGATCAGACACCACCTTTTTTTTTCCTGAGCCTGCCTCTTTTGCTCCTTAATTAAGGTTTTCTACCTCCTTTTCAGGAGAAACCAGTCCTTGGTCAGGGCTGTTAAATTCTGTTCTCTATAGAACCTATATCTAACAATTAAAATTCTCTATAAAACACAATCATGATCAAGTTTTAGAATTATGATCTGTCATGCATGCTCCTGTTTAAAGGTTTAAAGGCCAAGGGACGTTGTAAGGACTTAAGCCTATGAACATTTATGCTACCAACTTCTTTCTCTCAGTCTCAAGCATACTATAAGATCCCTTTGTGTACTGATCCAGTCGAATACGTGTTTGTCTTTGAATTAAGCCATTATTTGCTACCAATGTGTATAGTACAACTCAGAATAATACATGGTCTTACTTAATCTTGCTGAGAACTGAATGAAATTTAATAATGCAATCTAAGAAAAACAAATTCTTGTGTAAATCATCATTAAAATTTTAAATTCTCCCCCAGAAAACGCAAAAGACATTTTGTGTTAAGCCTTTTAGTTCTTTCTTTAGAATGGTCAGTATTTTTCATTATTACAGTGTAAGAAAATAATCAAGGGTTCCTGCTTCAGTTCAGCCTGGTTCTGAGCTTGCAAGGAAAATCACAGTGGCAGAAATTGGCCAGCAACTGCAAAATATGGAATAGAGAGGGCCTAAATCCAATTACTAGTCCCAGGTAGGGCAGAACCATTTAATCAATGGAATTTACATAAATGTTGATTTACCATACTTCCACCAATTCAACTGATACACTCCACCTGGGACTAACAATTGGGTGACTGGCAAAGACAAGGTTGTACATTAAACCTTTTGATAGCATGTTACGAACAGGGACAGAAGGGAATGCATGCACACTGGAATGGTATTACTGAAATATAATATGTGCTGAAAATCTATCAGATATAACAGTAAGATGACAGGGATTCTGTGCTCTCAGCCTGGCTTTTACATAGTAAACAGAAAAAGAATAATGTGGTAAGAAGCTGATTAAGTGGATGTGTACCCCTTAGACAAACCCTAGAGTAGCCTGTAGTTGCACAGATTGTGTTAAGAGTCAAACATTAGCCAGCATGGTAAAAGGTCAGATATGATGTGAGCTGTATTCCAACAAAACCTGCATGTCTGCTGGTTGCCCACTACTACAGAAGCATGGCTTTTATATCCTCCCTCTCTACCTTAACATGTTCCCAAAGAGGGATTACAGGTGCTCTGTTCACTTTAATAATGCCTAAGTCTAACCTACTGCAAAATCTCAAGACGTGACAGTTGATACACACAAGGTACCATTTAAAACTAATGTACTGTAAGGAAGGCAAGAATCTCAAGATCTCAAACTCAATCACAGATTCCCGTAAATATTATTGTTATTAGATAATTAACTACCACCTGACTTCTATCTAGCAACTTATTACACAACTGTAATTCTACAAACCTTAAAATAAACTGAGTAGGTGAGAAGATACTTACTAGATGGGCTGAGAGTCTGTCCTGCTTTACATAGCTACCACAGCCATTAAATTATCACTTGCATCCACACAGGCCACATCCTGCTTCTCAAATGCCATGTCATGTTGCTGATCAGGCATATGAAGTCATTCATGTAGGGAGGCAGGACAGAGGATACAGAACATGTTGTTGAACCATTCTAAGGACGAGTGGGCAGTAGCAGAACCAATGTTATAATAATATGAGAGGAAATCAAATAATCTTTTTTTAAAAAATTAGAACAGAACAGTAATTATGAAAAGGAAGATTACCTTATTGCACCAAAAACAAAGAGCTCTTAAAGACTAACAATTTTATTATAGGATGAGTTTTCATGGGCTAAGTACTTCTATGGCTCTAGTAACAAAATTAAATACTTATTAAGCAAGCAGTTTTTCTGCACTTCTAAAATCCTATTCATTAATGTCATGTAGGTCAGACATACAGTATCTGCCTTCTCTTAAAAACTCACAACATGCTTCCAGATATCTGTAGACATACCTGCCTTCCTAGCACACCCTACAACTCATGCCATTCACCAGCCTCCCCTGACCCTCTGGGTAGGGTAGGTAAGTCACCTTCTGCTAGCCCAGACACAATGCTTACATCTACACCCAGGCTATAATATGTGTGCACATACATGTTTCACTTCATACCAATACATATCTTTCATTTTACAGGCTTCCTCCACTCATCTCATAGGTTAGGGACCAGAATACTATCAGAAAACGGAATTGGCTGAAAAGGAGAACCCATGTACCGTACTGTCGGCAGCATGAAGGACTTACAGAGGCTCACTTGGGACCAACTGCACTCACACTGCTTGCGAAGTTTCTCAATCAGCATGGCACTTCTTCCACCCTTTCAGCTCACTTTGCAAGCAGCAAGCATGTGCGAGTGGTTTCAAGCAAGCCTTGTAGGTAAGAAGAACTGATGAAAGAGTAGAACTCCTGTCAAGTTAATGAACTTGTCTTTAATTTGGAAGTATCAAAAGAGTGAGCTGTCAGATAATGGGGCATCAAAAGATGGGGGCTTCCTGTATACTTTTTGTCCAAGTCTAATCATATGTAAGAACTAGCCTTCAAATGTTTGAAAATACTTATTATATTTGAATTCTTAATGAACATTTAATTCTTATGCATCAAATCTTTAAAATGTTTATTATTATTAAAAGAATGCATGACGTAAGCTGGTGATGTTCAGCGTCTAGTTAGTGTATATATTTCATATGTATCATAGGGTATGTTTATAATTGCATTTTGACAAAAAATCAAAAGATTAAAACAAAGAAACCACTGTCATCTTATTCTAAAATATACATTAGTGTCCCAGCAGACTAATCCCTTATCTAGAAAGGTGTGCATCTCAGCTCAGTTAAAAGTATTTCGTGTAACAGTAATACAGAAAGCTCTTGTTTTATAAACATCATGGTGAGAAACTGCCATTGAGGGTAAACACTGGGCTGCATGGACAAACTCAGTATAACACAGTTTCCTATGTAAATAAATCCTACTGATTTCAGTTCAATTGAAAACGAAATTAACTGCATGAAATTATGACATCCATTTATAAAACTAAGAACATGAATGGAGAATACAGACAACCAACTGAGAAGAACAGGTTCAAGGACAAACACACACAAAAACTACACAATTGTGTTACAGTCCCCAACCCAACAATACTAGCACCTTTGTAGTTATGCAAGATTTTTTAAAAAATAAGTAAAAGATACATTTAGCCATAACATAGTTTTATTTTGGAAGAAGAAACTTGACTAATCATAGCAAATATTCAATTTTGGAATTCTCATTTTATCCTCATTTAGCTTATCTAACTTGCATTACATTACATTATAAGGTCAAATTAAGACAGATTTTTTCACCTAACTGTATAAAGATATTTTTCTCCTGAAATTGAAACACTACATGCCAGGATTCAGCAACTTTCTTTAAATATGTGATTAAACTTACCCTTTAGTTTACAGACATACAGGCATGATACACCATTTGATCCATCTCCATCCACCTCAAGCATAATCTAATGAGCAATGAATTGAGATGGAAAGATCTCCATTCAATATGGAAAGGTATACTGCTGCCAAGTCTCTTCTGGCCCTAAAATTTTGTGAGATGAATGTAGACTGAATACTGGCACCTCAGTACAAAAATGTGTTTAAACTTAACAGCTGTTCAAACAACTCTGTCAACTCTTACGCCATTTCTGCACTAGACTGTTATAGTGCTATCTTTCCACTTTCAACATCCTATGGAATCCTGGAGTTTGAAGTTTAGGGAGGGGCCCTAAACTGCAAACCCCAGGATTCCATAGGATGTTGAAAGTGGAAAAATGGCACTATAACAGTCTAGTGTGGAAATGGCTTTAGACTACCACAGAAAGGAACTGCCAACAGGTCTCCCCAGCAGTGACACTCCATGGACAAGAGGTAATGTCTAAAATCCCATGCTGTTCTGTCTGTGTGCAAACAAGACAAAGCACTAAACAAGATTAGAAAACAAGACACTTGTCTCTCTCATTCTTCTATTATTTGTTCTATCAACAGCAAGAAACCACTTGTTTTAATAAATAAAACTAATTAAGAGAAGTTACCCAAAACTTGAAGCAGTTATTTTTCTGGGCTATAACTCCCAATTGGAGTATAACTAGCCATGGTGGCTAGAGGGTTCGGGGGCCTCTCTTCCAAAAGCCTTTTTCAACTCCATATGTATTATCAGTTAATTTCTAATCACTACCAGATTCTGTAGCTAACATACCATACCTATATAAAATATGTCAGGCAAAATTATACACTGTTCACATTCAAAATTTTAAAGTCAAGAAAAGAGTTTTTGAATACTCGCTCATGCTTGTATTGAAGAAAATTTGTCCCACAGTGGTACAAAAAAGAAGCAGCAGCAACAGCAGCTCAGTGAGCTTTCATGATAGCTGCCTATGCAAGAGAACTATGGAAATAAAGTTGAAAAATCCCTTTTCCTGAGAAACAGTAAATTGTTAATTTACTGTGTGCATTTTATTAATATATTAATGAAGCTCTTGTAATATAAAACACCAGTCGCTTCAACTTCCCAAAATGGACGTTATTTAAATGAATTAAACTACGTATACATTTAAAGCAGGGCTCATTACTTCTAATATAATCTAATGAACCACTGCAATTTTTATTTTAAAATATCCTTTATGCAATCTTCACAGTGAAATAGAAAATGGAGAAAGAACAGCAAGACATCTGTGTGTAATTTACTGAACATTTGCTTGCATATGTTCATTGGTGCTATCTGTATAATCATGACATATTTATCAGAAAGAAAATGTGTCATTATATAAGTCATATTCCCTAAGAGTTGTTCAGTGAGTTAAACTGAATTAAATACTGGCACAGTATCATATGTTTTAAAATGAGCTATCTTAAGTTGCTTGTGCTATCATTATATAAGGATCAGGATAATGTAAACAGTACTATTCTCAGTACAATTTCCATCTGCCCAGAAGTTGTGATGAAGCTCATAGAACTATCTGATTATAATTCCATGTTTCACTTAGAAGTAAATCCCATAGAGTTCAATGGGGGCCTATCCTCAAGTAAGAATTCATGACAAAATTACTGCCCAAGTAATTTACAAAATTGAGAAATCCTCAAACTCAAAAGTGAACAATTTCTTCAGCAATCACAATGGAAATGTTATCATACAAGTTTCTATCTGATCTGCCAAATAAATAAATAAATGCAAGCTTCTGTCTTGTCTAAACTTACACATTGCATGAATAAGTTCAGTTCCTAAACACAGTGTGAAAGCCAAGGCACATCTGGTGGACAAGCAGTGTTAATTCTTTGTATCTTGAATTGTTAACCCTAAACATGAAAAGCTCAAGTTGGGATATCAAATTATTAAGTCATTTCAGCAACCTCAGGGCAAAAACAATTCAGACGGAGATCCTATGTACTCTTGCAAGGTAGTAAGTTTCAATGAACTCAGTAGATCTTACACCTGAGTAAACATGAATAGGGTCACATTTGATGTCTGATTACAAGCCTTCTGTAACAGAACTATTTTCTCCTAAAAGACCACAACAAGAATGCTGATAATCTGGTAGACCACACAGCAAATACCTTGGACTATGTATTATCTCATTTCTGCTGACAATGTTGTCTATTACAATACAGTAACACAGAAAAATACGGTCTTTCCAGGATCTCATTCCATCTGTTTCCATAGACAAGCCTGCACTAGATTTCTCAAAACACTGATAAGAAATGCAGCTGTGCTAAACAACTCATTTATAGAAATACAGTTTCTATATATACATATATGTTTTGCATAGGATTTGGATTTAATTTGTTTTACAATGCAGCAAGTTATTTTTAAAATCTGCTGGGTGAATTTTGAGCATGCAGAAATTTATATACAAGCTTAATTTTATGCAAATTGTCCCATTGAATGCACAATAGGACTACTCAAGAACTTTTTGCAAGATTGCACAGAAGCTGTAAAAGTGCTCTGCACATATTGACAATTATGCATCACAATTCATCATTTAAAATGCACCATTACAGACCACATTTTATTCCAAATATATCACAACTACAACCAGAGATATCTTGCTGTAGTAAAACACAGTGTATAGTTGTGAAGCACAGTGTTTGATAACAAATCCCTTTAAAGTTTTCCCAGTGCATAAATTATTTAAAGTTAGAAGGTACCCCAATTTGAAAGGGGGCAAAGTTTGAAGAACATTGCATATGAGTATGGAAATCATGGCAAGAAAGCAAAACCTTAACATTTCATGGCTGAATGGTGCAATAAACTCATAATTCGTACTGAAAACTGCTAGAGCAAGTTATACAGCCTCTCCAAGACACTCTCAGAACATTATTCTGTTACTCATCAAATGCAATTATAGGTGCACCAAACCATGCAGGTGTTTTATGTAGAATAAAAAACTCTGAATTTTATGCTACAAACAGAGAGTAAACTGTCACATGTATTATGCATCAAAGCATGCTTAATTTTTGGACCCATATGTTAACAGGAATATAGAAATCTTATATAAGAAAACTCACTTGTTTATAATTTAAAAACTAGGCATAAACGTGTAAGATAAATATAAATATTTGTTCAAAAAACCTTAACACATGGTTTTAGTACTGAATGCTCACAAAGCAAATCAAGCAAGCGTACCAATTCCACAATTGTACTAAAACCTCCCAACAGTCTTTGAAACTAGGAAAAAGACAGTAGCAAAAATGCAGAATAGAAAAAATTATACAGTTCTGCATACTACTGTTGCATATGTCTTTTGCAAGAACCTGCATATCCATGCCACATGCTGAAGATCTTTGGATGTGGCTTGGTTTTTCTTACATAAGCTTTCTGCACAAGGAAAATCACTGTTACATACATGGAAGCATAGATTTTTCATTTTAGCCACTATTTTTCACGTCTGGCAATCTTTCTAAAGAATAGAAATTTCCAAAGAAAATCAGCCATAACTTATAGGTTTCCACCCTCCGAAAGTTGTCATTCCTGGTAAATAGATTTCTGAGAACTTACTAGGCTCTCTCCATTTCCTCAGTGTGCCATGAGAAAGAACAGGTTGCTTATCTGTAACTGTAGTTCTTTGAGTGGTCATCAATGCCCTCATACTAATGGTCTTATGCCTCCACAGAGACACACATGGAAAGTTTCAGGTAACTCTGCACCCTACCTCTGGTGTGTGCCTATACTTGGTGTCAAAAGCTATTCTCTCTTCTGTTCCTTTTCATCTGCCTAAGGGTTTACATCTCAGATAATTTCTAGTATGGAGAAGTGTTTTTCCTCCTATTGGTCTCTCTTTCTTCATCTATATAATCTTCTCTTCTCCCTTTTATGAGTTTTTTCCCTATCTATAAAAAGATCCATTTGAGTGAGGTATAGAGACCTTGAAGAAGAAGCTCTGCTTCCATGTGTAGAATTACCTCACTAGATTAAAACTTTTATTAATAGCTTAAAATAAGTGTTTGGGGTGGCTTATCAAAGATTTACAGGAACATTATCTAACATACCTTTCTGAACTTTGATTCTGGCCACGGACACAGTAGAAATTTAATATGCCTTATTGTGAGACACAATTGTAACAGGAGTTATTAAAACCAATAAACATTACTATGTTCAAAGGTGCTCATATCTCAGTAAGTTTATAACCATTTAATGATAACTCAACAGAGCAACTCTCTCTGATTTATCAGTCAGAGAACTGGAAGATTCCCTCTGGATTATTGCCATCTGTGGGATTTGCTGGCTGCAGTGTCTTTGTAGGAGTAGTTTTACCATGTGAATGAGAGGAAGAAGAATGAGAACTTTCACTAGAACTACTGCGAGTCTCTGTACTTGTGCTTGTCTTTTTCATTTTTCTTCTTTTTGCAAGAGGTGCCTTGTCCACATTCTGGAGACAAAATCCTTCCCTTTTGTACTTGTTAAAGGCCTATTTTAAAAAGGCAAATAAAATTATGTGCAAACATACTAGACTCAGTTCTTGTCGCTGATTAAAAATAAAAATATTGAAAAACCTTATATAAATAATTATATTGCAAGCAACACATATATATGAAACAGTAAACAAGTGGATTTCCAACAAAGGTATGTCCTTTAACATTCCTGAATACTACAATGTTGGAAAACTGAAGGATATGTTTAATTATAATTATTTTTTTAGAAGCTGTGGAGGGAGGGGATGTTATATTTAACACTAGCAGTTTCAGAAATGGTAGTTGTAACAGAATGGAGAACAGGGGCTCTACCCTATATCCAGCAAGCCTAGGCCAGCATCTGCTTCCTTCTCCAGAAAGCTTCATCAGTGTCTACTCTGCTTCCTAATTGAACAAGGCCACTGGCAAACATACTGGAAACTCTAGTCTACCAACAGCATGTCCATGAAATTGACACTCTGAATTCATGATGAGTTTGAAACACTGAAATAAATTGTAATAATTTAATTCTTAGAGTAAGGAGAAAAAAAACCAATATAATCTGCTTACAAGGGAAAGGTGCTAGGCTCTGCAAAGGTTCTATAACCCTTTCAGCTACCAAAGGATCTGCATGCTAACAGTAGCCCTGATTACTCCCATGGCCTACTGATAATAGCTATGGAGTTCCATCCTACTGAGGGACTAAACAACATTTGTGCCATAATTCAGCTAAAAGAAGAAGCTTAAAGAGTTCATGCTCCTACTGGGATAACTGTTAAAGATTATGAGATTTCAAGGGATACATGAGGTCAGGGCAATGGTAGCAACTTTTGTTGCGGGGGAAGAATCAAGCATGGAAGGGAATTGGTTTAATGCTTAAAAGTAATTTTAAGTAGCATATTAGAAGAGGATGAAGGGGCAAAGGAAGGCTGGATTTCATGTAAAGGAGGAAGACTCTTGAGAAAGTGACTTTGAAACAGACAGGATAGGTTACATCTGTATTTCTCTGTTTTCCTTATGTGTTATTCTCCTTTGTGTACATTTGTCCTTTGCTTAATATAAATTCTGAATTCAGAAAAGAGAACTGTGTTGGCTGTTATCTACTGTTTTCCTTCATTCTTATAGCAAGAGGGTAATTTTCCTTTTGGGATCTACCACAGTGGACTGACTCACAAAGGCAGTCCTGGGGTTTATTTAACAGAGCAAGTGAACAGGTAGATGTTGCAAGGGGAACAAATTGCCCTCAAGAGAGTCAACTACTGAGAGAAATCAATGACATAATATACAACAGAGACAGCAGCACAGTAGTTTCCAAAAAATTTTCCATTTCTATTCTCCTTCTTTTCAAATATTACTCCAAACCTTCAAGAGAATGTTTCATAAGTTCAGCCCACTGGGACTGAGACAGCAAACAAAGAGGTCTCACAGAAAGAGCCATGATGAAGAACTCTCAGTTCAGGATAAATCAGTAAATAATTTCAAATGTATATGTATCTTAAGTGCATCTTACTTTAAAAGTAAATGGTAAATTAGCAAAACAAGTACATTGTTAATGTTCAGCTTACATTAAAGGTAGCTTTGACATAAGTATGGACAGCAGCTCCTGAAGATCCTAAATTGTCTGGAGTCATTAATGGGTTGGATGACAGCTGGCTACCATCTTGAAGCCATTCATTGTATCTCAAACTGGTCATTTTAATTCTCTTATTTGGATCCACTGTAAGAAGTCCTAATGGGAATTCATCAGACATATTTAAATCAGTGAACCACTATTTATATTTGTAAAATCCTCACTGATAAACAAAATGAAATACTTTGATAATCTGATTTAATGCTATCAGGCATATCTCAGTTAATAAAGCCTCTGACAAAGAAGTTCCACTTTACAAAATCGTTTTACACCTAGCCAGCCCCCACATTTATTCCTTGTTCTTTGCCTGGCTGGATATTTTTTTTTCAGCAGCATAGAGACTGGGAGGATGGTAAAGGCTGGCTGGAGAAACATAGACTTTCAGTGTCCAGCTGCAGCAGTGTGACTCCAGGAAACAATATGATAAAAATTGAGCTGGAAAGAGCGGATTCTGTTCTAGCTGACCTCACTGTAGCTATGTGCCTACAACAGGCAAGGTACACAAGCAGCTACCTCCAGAACCCCCACTGAGCATGACTGAACAGAAACACAGAGGTAAGCCGAAAACAAATAAGCTTGCATAGCCAGCTACTCTCATCATGTTACAGATGAACAGATCTATAAGTCTGGTCACCAAAATGTAAATCACAAGAAAAGTGGAGGCTGGTGAAAAGCAGGTGGGTTTCCTGGATGCTTTATGGATAAAGTTTCGAGCAGTCTCTAGAAGGCTAAAAAAATTGTTTACTTATGCAAGGCCTACCTTTTTTTTTTTCATTTCACAAGTGCTTATGGTTAATTTTCAATAAAAAGTTTGCTGAGACACGTTACACTGCTCTTCTTTTTATCATGTGGGATCCCATCCTTACCCTTTTCCATGTTATTTCTGCCCCTGGTATCAAATTTTCTCTTAAAGACATTAATGATCAGGGATATGTCTACTTCATTAACTTAGGTATACCTGTATAGTGACAAATTTTAGGCAACTACAGCACTCCAAAAATCAATTTTGACTGAATCCTGTAACTGAACTATGGACATTTTTGTAGTCAGAGAATCCATATTAAATAATGTTTTCAAAAGTTCTTGTGGGTTTTTCGGGCTTTGAGACCATGTTCTGGTTGTATTTTCTCCTGATGTTTCACCTGCATCTGTGGCTGGCATCTTCAGAGGAATGGTGAATTGGAAGTGGAGTGGAGAATATATGGCAGTCTTCTCCTCCAGAGGGGAGGGAGCAATTAGCATAATAGTCCTATTGTGTGTATTGAATACTTGTTCCTGGAGGGAGACTTCCTGAGCCCAGGTGGGGCTCGTTAGGGCTTGTTAGTACTTTTTGTGTTTTGATTTTGGTGTTTTTCCATACTGGAGCCAAATTTTGTTGACCTTCCGAGTCTCCTCTTTCCTGTTAAAATTATCCAAGTGTTTGTGGATTTCAATGGCCTCTCTGTGTAGCCTGACCTGGTAGTTGTTAGAATGGTCCAGAATTTCTGTGCTTTCAAATAACATTCTGTGTCCGGGTTGGTTTATAGTGTGTTCTGCTAGTGCTGACTTTTCTGGCTGGATCAGCCTGCAGTATCTTTCGTGTTCTTTGATTCGTGTTTGGATGCTGCGTTTTGTGGTCCCTATGTAGACCTGACCACAGCTGCACGGTATGTGGTAAACTCCTGCAGAAGTTAGGGGATCCCTCTTGTCCTTTGCTGAGTGAAGCATTTGCTGAATTTTCCTGGTTGGTCTGTAAATTGTACCAGGAATCCACAAGGACTCCATTCCACTCCGACCCATTGTGAGTGCCATTGGATCCCCCACATATGATTTGGTCATGTTTCTGGCCACACAATTACAAATCCATATTGGACAAACCTCTCACTACATCAAGGACTCAGCTCACTTTATAGAAAAAATCAGCAACATCGAACTGAAACCTGGAGACAGACTGATCAGCTTTGATGTGGTCTCCCTGTTCACCAAAGTCCCCATAGCAGACACCATTGCACTCATCAACCAGATTTTTCCCAAAGACATCACAGCCCTGTTTCAACATTGCCTCACTACAAGCTACTTGCAGTGGGAAAATGAGTTCTATGAGCAAAGAGATGGGGTAGCCATGGGAAGCCCACTCAGCCCAGTGATAGCAAATTTTTACATGGAGCACTTTGAAAGGCAAGCCCTGGAAACAGCACCAAAAAAGCCCACCACATGGTTCCGTTATGTCGATGACACCTTCATCATTTAGAGCCACGGTGATGAACAGCTGATCCGGTTTCTGGACCATCTAAACAACATCCACCCGAACATCCAATTCAGCATGGAGAAAGAAAATGAGGGAAAACTACCATTTCTGGATGTCCTGGTCACCCGCAAACCCAACCATCGATTGCGCCACACGGTGTACAGAAAACCTACACACATGGACAGATATCTACACAAAGACTCCAACCACCACCCAGGACAAAAAAGGAGCACAATAAAAACTCTGGTAGACCGTGCAAAAAGAATTTGTGAACCTCACCTCTTGAATGAGGAACTGAATCATTTAAACTGGGCTCTACAGGCTAATGAGTACTCCAGCTCAGATATCAGAAGGGTCTCAAGACCCCGAAAAAACCACAGGAGTAAGGATAAACAGTCACCTGAAGGGAATGTGTTTTTACCATATATCAAAGGAGTCACTGACTGAATAGGGAAACTCATGAACAAACAAAACCTCCGAACAATTTACAGACCAATCAGGAAAATTCAGCAAATGCTTCACTCAGCAAAGGACAAGAGGGATCCCCTAACTTCTGCAGGAGTTTACCGCATACCGTGCAGCTGTGGTCAGGTCTACATAGGGACCACAAAACGCAGCATCCAAACATGAATCAAAGAACACGAAAGATACTGCAGGCTGATCCAGCCAGAAAAGTCAGCACTAGCAGAACACACTATAAACCAACCCGGACACAGAATGTTATTTGAAAGCACAGAAATTCTGGACCATTCTAACAACTACCAGGTCAGGCTACACAGAGAGGCCATTGAAATCCACAAACACTTGGATAATTTTAACAGGAAAGAGGAGACTCGGAAGGTCAACAAAATTTGGCTCCAGTATGGAAAAACACCAAAATCAAAACACAAAAGATACTAACGGGCCCTAACGAGCCCCACCTGGGCTCAGGAAGTCTCCCTCCAGGAACAAGTATTCACACAATAGGACTATTATGCTAATTGCTCCCTCCCCTCTGGAGGAGGAGACTGGCATATATTCTCCATTCCACTTCCAATTCACCATTCCTCTGAAGATGCTAGCCACAGATGCAGGTGAAACATCAGGAGAAAATACAACCAGAACACGGTCTCAAAGCCTGAAAAACCCATAAGAACCAATGGATTCTGGCCATCAAAGCCTTCGACTCTACAATCTTTTCAAAACATTGAACTTCTGTTATGTATTTACAAAATCTACCAAAAATTATTTTGTACTATTTGGAAAATCATGTTACGACTATAATTCAGAAACAATATATGAGTTTCAGCTTTCCTAACCAAATCGTTCCATTAAAAAAAAAAAAAGATGGGAAATTTGAAGTGGAAGTTTGAACAGGAATCTGCCAGAATAAGATTTGTGCAAGCATCCTAGATTAAGTCAAAGGAATCATAACGAAAATAACATACTAATGATTTTAATAAATTCAAAGAATCAAATTGCTAACAGATACTGGAATTAGTACCTACACACTAAAAAAGTTTTTAGTTAATATATATACCTTGTATCAAATCTTTGGCTTCCTGAGAAACGCTCTTCCAAGCATCCCCTTCAAAAGAGAATTCTCCGCGTTTAATTTTCTTCATAATTTCCAGTGCACTTGTGCAGGTTATATTTTTATCTTGAGATTGGAAGGGCACTTGTCCTGAGAGCATTGTATACTTTCAGAAAAGAAAGAAGACTAAATTAAAATCCATCTGTATCTGTATGTATATTTATACATACATATTTTTGTTGCTATGTGCCTTCAAATCCACACCAACTTATGGCAACATCTTTTTTTTTTAACACCACATGGTGTAGTGCTTCACATGTTGGACTAAGACTCGAGGGAAGCAGGATTTGAATTCATGTTATGCCATGGAAACCCACTAAGTGACGTTGGGCAACTCACACTCTATCAGGCTCTAAATCTTGCCAAGAAAATCGCATGATAGGTTGTTATGTCAGAGTCAACTTGAAAGCACATAACACAAGAAATATACATATAACAAGTATAATACATTTTGGAATGTGGATCTATTTAATATTTGTCAAAGGTAACCCTCTCCAAGTTTCATGCAGTTTTGTGGAAACACCAAAATTTTACAGTTATTTTTAAGGCATACTTTATTTTTATTTTTCATTTTTATTAAAAGTATTGACATTCTTAAAATAAAAAAAAAGAAAAAATATAATGAAAGAAGTTGAAAGTTGAAGTTCAGTACACACATTTCTCGTGCAATGACATATATTTTACAAAATTACATTCAGCTTTTTAACTTATCGCTGATACATTTTTTTAACCCATATTTCTTTTTATATATACATTTCTGTTGATACAGGAGAAAAAAAGTTGAGAAAAAAGAAAAAAAAAGTTCCCTCCTTCCTCCTCAAACTTGAAACCTATTTAATTATCTGTTACTTATACTTCCTTCCCCTTTATAGTAATCTCAAATACTGAATACTCTGCTCAATTTGATGGAATTTCTCCTGGTTCCATGGAACTTATTCGTCTAGTCCATAATGTTATTTCAGAAGCAACTGTAAATACCACTGAAATTCATCAACAGTCAATGTCATATAAATAAAACCGTTATGTCTACTTTAACCTTATTTTTGACTTATTTTAACCAGGTCTAACAGTATCTAATCTATAATTGAATTACTCCAATTGTATTTGAGAAATTTCCAAACTGGAAATCATTTGTTTTTTATTTTATCTGCTTTCCTTCTTATCCTGCATGTAAGAAGGTCTTTTTTCTTCATTGCTATAATTTTTGTTAACCATTGTTCTAATGTGTATCCTTTTCTTTCCATCGGCTAGCCAGAAGTAATCTGGCAGCCGTAATCAAGTAAAGGAAGATTCTCCAAAATTTTCTTACAGATATTGAATCTACACTTTGTAACATGTTTAACAGAAACAGTTCGGGAACCAGTGGGATTTGTATCTTAACGATCTTCCTAATTGTATCACATATCTGCTTCCAAAATTTGTTTACCTTTGGGCAACTCCACCACATGTGGTGTAATGTGCCGACCTTCTCTTGGCATTTCCAGCACTTATTGTCATGTGTCTTGCACATTCTATTTATCTTGCTGGTGTCAGGTACCACTTATATAGCATCTTCAGGTAATTTTCTTTCAAATCTTATGATAATATGAATTTATGTGACAATTTCCAGGATCTTTCCCAATGTTCCAAAAGAATTTCATGACCTACGTTTCTCGCCTAGGAAATCATTGTATCTTTAACTACCTCGTCTTCCTTGTTGTAGCTCAGGAGTAGTTTATACAATTTAGACACAGTATGATTAGAATAATCAAAAATTAGTTTTTCTAATTCGTTGGGAGGACCTTTTTGGGCAAAGCCGTCAAGTCCATTTTGTATCTTTCTATGAGCTGTCTGTATGGGAACCACTGTAGCTTAACTCCTTCTTGGTTTAGATTCTTCCTCGATTTTAACTGTACGTTTCCTAATTTGTCATGTTCTAATAGATCTTTGCATATTAACCATTTATCATTAGGATTCTTACACCTTCTGTAAAATGCCTCTTTGGGGGATACCCATAATAGGATTTTGCTGTAGAATTTCTTTTTGGTCTTAATTCAAATTTTTAACAGAGCTCCTCCTATGAAATGATTTATGAAATCTTTATCAATTTTTATTTTGTTGTACTAGATGTAAGCATGCCATCCCATTCTATTGTCTGCACCTTCCAATGTTAATGTCCTTTTGTTCCATAGTGTGACCCAGTCCACTATCCATGTGAGGCAGCTTGCGTCATAATATAGCTTGAGATCAGGCAAACCACATCCTCCTCGTTCACGACAGTCTATTAGATTTTTTCCACTTTATCCTTGGTTTTCTGCCTGCTCAAATGTATTTTGAGAGTTCTTTTCTCCATGCCTGAAAGGATTTGTCATTTTTAATAATTGGTAAATTTTGGAACAAAAAATTCATTTTTGGGAGCATGTTCATTTTCATTGTAGCAATTCTTTCAAGCAGCAACAGTTGCAGTTTAGACCAATACTCGAGATCTTTTTTATTTGATTCCATGTCCTAGTATAATTTTTGTTGAAAAGATCTGTATTTTGTTTTGTTAACCAAATTCCAAGATATTTTACTTTTTGTTGTAACTGAAAGCCTGATTTGTTCATAAGTTCATTAGTGATAAATTCATGATCAGCATCCCAGTCTTCTCCTTGTTTATTCTAAATCCAGCAAGTTCCCCAAACTCTGTAATTGTTTCAAGTAGTTTATCTATGCTGCTCAACGGGTCCTCCAGGAAGATAACTAAGTCATCTGCATATGCTTCTAACTTATACGTTTGATTTTTTACTTGGATACTTTTTATTTCTGGGGTTGATCGAATTTTTTTGTTTAGCACTTCTAATACTAGGATAAACAAGAGGGGTGAAAGTGGACATCCCTGACATGTTCCTTTTTCAATATACCGTATTTGCCGGTGTATAAGATGCACCTGTGTATAAGACACACCTCCTTTATATGCTGGCAAATGCTATTTGCTCACATATAAGATGCACTGATGTATAAGATGCACCCCATTTTCAAACAGTATTTTTCAGGAAAAAAAGCAAGTCTTATACACCAGCAAATAGGGTATACTTCCTCTGTTCTTTCTCCATTCACTAAGATTCGAGCCCTCTGTAGAGTATATATTGCTTGTATCCATGTTATAAAGTTTTCTCCCATCTCCATTCTTTTTAATATCTCAATGAGAAATGGCCATCTGATATTATCAAATGCCTTTTCAGCATCGAGGAAGATCATAGCCAACTCTTTCTCACTGTGACGCTCAAAGTATTCTAATATATTTATAACTGTTCTTCTATTATGTCTAAGCATTCTATTAGGAAGAAAACCATTTTGATCGTCATGCATCAGTTCTTGCAAAAAAAATTTCAGTCTTTCTGCTAGTATGCTTGAAAAGATCTTATAATCATTATTCAATAAAGAAATGGGGCTTTAATTGTTTGGTGAACTAAGGTCTTTTCCTTCTTTTGGTATGAGCATGATATTTGCTTCTGTCCAAGATTTTGGAATACCGTCTGTCACAATGTGATTCAATGTATTATATAAATGTTGTAGCAGATCTTCCTTGGAAGCCTTGTAATATGCTACTGTAAATCCATTTGGGCCAGGAGCTTTACATGTTCTTAGCTTTTTAATTGCCATTGAAATTTCACTGATAGAAATAGGTGCATTTAATATTTCTCTCTGTTGGGAAGTTATTTTTGATATATCTTGGTTATCCAAGTAATGTTGAATTTGCTCGTTGTCTTTTCCCTGTTCGTTTTGTGCATCATACAAATTTGAGTAATACTCTTAATCTCTTCTTGTTCTGTATGTATCTTTGCAGCACTTTTGATAAATATGTTTTTTTCTCTATCTCTTTTCTTAATCTATGTGCTAGCCATTTTCCTGGCTTGTTTGCATGTTCAAAACAATTAATCTTTGTGATTTTAATTATTTTCTCTATTTCATTTGTGTGTTGTGAAAGCAATTGTTGTTGAAGAAGCTTAATGTCCATTGCCAGTTTCTTGTTTGAAGGGTCTTTCATTCATTCTAGCTTTTTATTTGTCAGCTCCTTGTGAATCTTTAATGTTGTTTCCATTCTCTTTTTTTGTTTTGTTTTGTTTTTTGTTTTCTGTTCCCAATTTTATCAAATGACCTCTTATTACTGCCTTGCATGCGTCCCAGATGGTCTTTGCTGGCAGGTCATCAGTTGAATTCTCCTTGAAATACAGCTTTAAGCATACTTTATAAAGGTATACTTTATAAAGATAGCTGGCACAGCCTCCTTGGAAATATTTGTTTGTAATGTAGCAGTCTTGTTTCCCTATAAAGGACTATGACATCTTCAAATCCCATGCACATGTGTGAAAAAAATTAATAGGTTATAGCAATTTTTGATTCCCAGTGTAGGTCAAAGGACAATGGATGAAAAATCAATTTCTGAATTTCAACTGAGCTTCAATTCTAAATCACACTAAATCAGATAAGGTCCAAATTGGTCCAAACTTAACAAGCACTGAATCCAGATTGCGGAATCAAGCCTCCAAACTAAATCTGGGGTGGGAGCAGGGGCACTCACAAACGTACAAACAGAGCCACATCTACCTACTACACCTATCTACATTTGCAAACTGAACATTAAAAACAGAACAATTTTAATACAGCCCCACATTTTATAGTATATTTGAAAGCTACAGAATGGTTGCATTCAATCAACTTGTTTGGAATCATTAATAAGATTATCAACTTCTAATGCACTATCTTTTTTGTACTTGTTGTACCGTGGTTCTGCAAAAGTAACACTATCTCTGTCACTTCCTCAACCAGGTTAAATAATGACTATTCCAACAGAAGATCATAAGTAAGACAGGCTTCCAAGACAGCCCTACTCACTAAGTACAAAAAGGACCTCCTGATGAAATGTTTCAAACCAGAGACATAGAATCAGGTTAAAAAAGCGTAAAACACAAATGCAAGTTAAGCCCCTGTAGAAGTTTAGCAACAGAATTAGAAGGGTGGGGCATTCACTGATTCCCTAACTTTAGTTAATCACTGATGAGAATAGATTAATACTTCTAATTCAGGGGTGTCAAACCCAATTTCATCTTGGGCCTCATCAGCATTATGGTTGCCCTCAAAGGGCGAGTTGTATCTGTAAGACTATATAAATGTATCTACTCTTTTATCATATTAAATAATTGCCTCTGTATTCAATTATTATTGGTTTTAGTAATAACTAGCTCTGAAATTAGAAGTCTAGGAAAAATAATGGCAAGCAGATATTCAAGTGTACAACTATCGTACAATTTATTGCAAAATGAGTTTTGAAAACAGGAAGTTTTTTTTAATCATCAGACAAATATTACCAAGCACTTTTTATTACATTAACTTTAGTTAATCTTTTGGTCCCCGTTGAGACCCTCTCTGTGCTTCTTTCTGCCCCACCCAGACCATTTCTGTGCCTCTTTCAGCCCCCCAGACTGTCTCTGTGCTTCTTTCAGCCCCCCAGACCCTCTGTGTGCCTCTTTCTGCTCCCTACTCCCCTGTGGCTCTTTCTGCCCCCCCTGCCCCTCTCTGTACCTGGTGAGCCCGATCCCCACATTGCAGGCCCCTGGTTGCCAGTACTCTGAAAAGGGGCCCAGCAGCCAGCACCCGCAATCCACTTTACTTCTGACTGCTCCTCTATCCAACTCTTGCGAGCCACATGGAGCGTTGCCATGGTAACCTGCAGCAATGCTCAGATAGCAAGACTTGGACAGAGGCGCAAGTAGCAAGTAGAAGTAGATCGTGAGTGCTGACTGCTGGGCCCCCCTCCAGAATACCAGCGGCTGGAGGTCCACAATGTGGGGATCAGGATTGCCAGGAGGGGGGGTGCCACAGCTGCAGGAGAAGTGTGAGGACCACATGAAATGGCCTGGTGGGCTGGATTCGGCCCATGGGGCTTGTGTTTGACACATGTGTTCTAAATAAAAAAACCTAACAACAACAATAGGAAGCACCAAGAACATCTATAAATGTGTAAACCCAGTAGGAAGATAGGACTATCCAGTTTATTGCACTGTCATACTTTTTGTTGCCTATCTGATGAACAAAACTTATGGGTATTTATTTAGCTCCTGAATCCCAAAGAGCAAATTCCTCAAGGGAGCACATATGGAGAAGCTAACAGAGGCAAACAAATTGGTGGACAAGGCTTCAAGGAAGTTATAGCAACATCCCAAAACCTCTGTATGACCTCTTAGAATGTCAGGGAATGTGAGCACCTCTTCAAAGATCCTTCAGAAGCAAACCATTCCTCAGGTCAAACAGATTCTCACTGGCACTAAAGATACACTGTTTGAGAGGGGTTACTTGCTGGGAGATTCAGTTAGTAGAAGAACAGGTTGCTTATCTGTAACTGTGGTTCTTCAAGTGGTCATCTGTGAACTCACACAAATGGGTTTCATGCCTGCGCAGAAACAGCATTCGGAACCTTCTAGAGCCTACCATTGGCGTTTTGGCAGTTGACCCATCCCCCATCCCCTCATGGCATATAAGCCCCTGCCTTGTGTAACGGTCAGTTCTGTCACCGCACGTGTGGCAGCAACAGAACCACTGTACATCAGGACAGATGAGGGGAGGAGGGAGGGGTTGTGTGAGTTCACAGACTACCACTCGAAGAACCACAGTTACAGGTAAGCAACCTCTTCTTCTTCGTGGTCTCTGTGACTCACACAAACGGGAGACTACCCAGCTGACCGGAAAGGATGGAGGGTATGTCATACTGCTGGACAATACTCATGTCAAATTATGGCTCCCCCTTTACTCCTCTTTTTCTTATCTCTCTCTTTTTTTTTTCAACATCAAGATGTAACATACTAAATGACATTTATTGACAAAATAGACAATATCGTATCATCCATCTCACAGAGGAAAACAATACAGCTCTCCCAAAACATGCATCATTCCTAGAACGGTTGTCAACTCTATAATGATTGATAAATGTACGAGGTTGAGACCAGGTAGCTCCTTTGCAGACCTCATAAAAAGATACCCCGTGCAAAAAGGCCACAGAAGCTGCCACAGATCTTGTGGAATGAGCTCGAACAGAGTCAGTGAGTTTCTTTTTTGTCAGCTCATAAGACAAAGAAACCACCCATTTAGAGAGCCTTTGAGCTGATACTGGATTACCCTTTTTAGATACTGAATAACAAACAAACAATTTATTTGACTTTCTAATTGAAGAAGTGCATTGAACATAAAACGCCAATGCCCTTCTGACATCCAAACAGTGCAGAGTTTTCTCCATGTCTGAATCTGGATTCTGCATGAAAGCTGGTAACACTGTATCTTGGTTCAGATGGAAATATGACACCACTTTCAGCAAGAACGTTATGTCTAGTCTTAACACCACCTTATCTTTGTGGAATCTCAAATAAGGAGGATCAACCCTGAGTGCATAGTTTACTAGCCCTCCTTGCAGATGTTATTGCAACCAAAAAGGCAGTTTTCCATGTGAGCAGTCGCATGTCACAGGTTGACATAGGCTTAAAGGGCCTAGCAGTCCAGTGTTTCAGCACCAAATTCAGATTGCATCCCAGGAGAGGTGGTTGGATTGGAGGGTGCAACTGTTTATAGCCCTGAGTAAACCTCTAAATCAGGGGGTCCAAAAAAACAAGATGGTTTACCTTGTTTTTGAAAATTACATGATATTGCTGCTAAATAACATTTCATTGAGCATAAAGACAAACCCTGAATTGACAATTCTGCTAGAAAGGACAAGACATGCATATTGTCACAACCTGTATGGGAAACACCTTGTCGTTTCAAGTAATCACAGAATTTACCCCATTTATACGCATAAGACTTCAATGTTGAGGGCTTATGCGCAGCCAACACGATACGTCTCACAGCATCGGGTAGGCTATCTATTGCAATAGATTGCATGCGGTCAAACGCAGCGTTTGAATGTCGGGATGGAAGATGGTACCATTGTGGATACTTAGCAGATCTTGTCTGCATGGCAGCAGACAGTAACTCCCGTACGATAACTGAAGGAGACTGGCAAACCATGGTTGCCTCGGCCACCATGGTATTATGAGTATCGCCTTTGCTTTGTCTTGGCAAATTTTGGCAATCCCCTTTGTTATCAAGGGAAATGGTGGGAATGCATAGACCCTCGGTCCTGTTCAACTGAACAGAAAGGCATCTTCCAGAGTTCAATGCCCCTTTGAGTGTCGGGAACAGTACAGTTTGCATTGGTTGTTCAGTCTCGATGCAAAGAGATCTATGTGAGGAAACCTCCACTTTGCGAACACTTACTGGATGACGTCCTTGTTGATCATCCACTCATGGCAAGACCATGGTGTCCTGCTAAGCATGTCTGCTAGGACATTCTGGTCCCCTGCCAGATGAACCGCCGAAGGAAGAATCCGTTGTGACAAGCACCACTCCCATAGTTGCACTGACAGGTTCAGCAACGTACACGACCAAGTCCCGCCTTGTTTGTTTACGTAATACATCACTGTGGTATTGTCTGTCATGATTTGGATTGATTTCCAACACAGGTAGTGCTGAAACGCTCGCAGTGCCTTAAGTACTGCCATGAACTCCAAAATGTTGATATGGAGATTCCTCTCCTGAGAAGTCCACCGACCTTGTATCGTAAGTGCTCCAAGGTGAGCACCCCAGCCTTCCACTGACGCATCCGTTGTCACTGACAGCGACAGTGGTCAAGGAAGGAATGGCATTCCCTTCAACATGTTCTCTGGACTTGTCCACCAATCCAGAGACATGAGGATATTCCTCGGTACCGTCAGGTACTTGAGATGATGGTCTTGAAGAGGACTGAACCAACGTATGAACCACTGTTGCAGCGGTCTCATCCTCACCTTCGCATATGGTGTGATGAGCATAGTTGACGCCATCAGTCCTGCCGCAACCTGAACTGCCTTCGCTCGCACTCTGAAAAGTCGCTGCATTCCCATCAGACATCGCAGAATCTTCTCCCATCTGTCCCGTGGAAGAAAGGCTCTCCGCCGACTCGAGTCCAATACTGCCCCGATGTATTTGATCTGTCTTGACAGTACCAAGGTTGACTTCTTGTAATTTATCATTAAACCTAACTTCCTTAGAAGGCAGATGGTGGTCCTGAGATGCATGGATAACAGTTTTCGAAAAGATGCCACTATTAGCCAGTCATCTATGTACGGGAACACCAAGGTACCTTTTTGACAAAGGAAAGCTATGACAACGGACATGCATTTCGTGAAAACCCTTGGAGATGTGCTTATGCTGAAGGGAAGGACGCGAAAATGATAAGCCTGCCTGCTGACAATGAAGGCAAGGAACCATCTGTGCTCTGGTCTTATGGCTATGTGGAAATATGCATCCTTTAGATCTAAGGTTGCAAACCAGTCCCCCATTTTCAAGAGAGGCAAGATAGCAGTCAAAGTCACCATTCTGAACCTTTTTGATTGGATGTAGTAGTTGACGCCTCTCAGGTCCAATATGGGCCAGAGACCTCCATCTTTTTTCTTCACCAGAAAATACCTCAAAGAGAAACTTCTTTTCAATTGAGTTGTGGTGATTCTTTCTATTGCCCCTTTTTGGAGCAATGTTGATATCTCCTCTTCGAGCTCTGGAGATGGCATAGTCCTCCGAATTCGACCTGTCGGTGGTAGACGGTGAAATTCTATGGCGTACCCATACTTTATGATGTCTAGGACCCAAGAATCCGAAGTGATCATCGACCAAATCTCAGCATGATAGTTTAGTCTGTTCCCAAAGGATGGTCTGGAATGGAGACTTAGATGGTTGTCTGAATGCAAGTTCACAACAGAAGGGATGTGTTGTCCTTGTCGAAGGCCGGTATCCGTCAGAAAGGTCTCATGACGCTGGTTGTCAAACCCTACATTTGCTCTGGTCTGACTGTCATTTCTTATATTGAGGCTGCTTGTACTTTGCAGATGGAAACTTCCTTGTCGAGAGTTGTTGAGGTGTGCTCTATGTTGAGGCGGAGTTGGGCTCAACGTTCTCCTCTGAAAAGGCTGATACCGATGGTACTGATAACGCTGTTGATACATCGATGCCAAGAACCCGTATTTCTTAGCTGTTGAATGCATTTTCTGGGCATGTTCCAGCTTTTTGTCGGTACCAGTGTTGAACAACCCTAGAGAATCAAAGGGTAGGTCTTCAATCATCATCTTGGCTTGCTGATGAACGAAGCCAAGTGTGTTGTCGAATTGCTATGGTGCCTGCCACAGCTTTACTATTGATGCGTTTAGCTGTAGTGATTTGTTGAGATGGCAGACAGTAAGCCTCACCATATAATGCAGTAGCTGTCTTCTTCTCGGTATCAGGAAGCATTTCCAGACAGGGTTTGATTCCATCCCATAAGAACTGTTGGTATGCGCCCATGCAGGTGGCATAATTAGAAATCCTAAACAACAAGGCCGCATTTGAATAGGATTTCTTACCAATATTGTCCAATTTTTTCTCCTCACAATCAGCAGGAACAGCATTAAGTCTCTGCAACTGCTTTGACTGGGCCGCATCCACTACAATAGAGTTTGGTTTGGGGTGTTGGACCCACCAGTCATCATCAGCCTCAACAAGACGGTACAGAGATGCCAGTTTCTTAGATGTAGATGGTACCGAAGATGGTGTCGACCATGACTTCTTCACTGTCTGCGACAGATATGGAAGCGGTGCAGTTACTGAGGGACCGGAGCATGGTCCTGCAAATCTTGGAAGCTCAAGTCTTTCAGATCTTCCTTGTGGTCTTCAGTTTGTAAGTTCAATGATCTGGCCATTCAGAGAACAAGATCCGAAAACAATCGTACATCATCAGTAGGTGAAATTCTTTCAGCGGTGGAAACGAAGCTGGACTCAATATCTAGTCCATGAGACACTGCCAAGGATACCGAGGATGGTACCGATGGAGATCGGATCCGATGACCTCAGGGAGATATAACAATAGACTCTCTCCTCCTTCCCTCTGGAAGGCATTTTTGATGCCTATCAACAGTGCTTCGATCCCGCCTGGAGGACTTAGACGTGCGGCCAGATGCTATCACCCGCCGACATGGAGGAGTCTTCGACAAAGAATGAGAGCGACGAGTGACACGATGGTACCATTCATCAGGAATATCTTGATACCGACAATGTTGTTCATATCGCTCCAACTCATCCATGTAAGGGGACATATCCCTAAAATCATAGGAAACATTGTCACAGTATCGACAGGGAGATCTTCCCCTATAATGTCGATACTGATATGAGGAAGCGCTGACTGACCAATTGTCTCAGTAAGCCGACCTTGGGGGCGAAGGCGGAGTATGCTGAAGCATTCCAGATTGCTCAGTCGAAGATCTTCTGTGCCCAGAAGGCCTTACAGCAGGAGACAGCACTCCGTGGTCTGAAGGAAACCCCACAGAAATTTGAGAGGAGGTTTCCAGTATCTCTCCCTCTGAGCCAATATACACCTCCTCGATCTCCTCAGAAGGTATAACTTCCTGGGATCCCTGATGCTGATACCTGATACCTCCTCTGATACCCTGATACCTCCTCTGAGGCAGACACTTGAGGAGTTGGCTTCCTCACTGGAGATGAAGGATGTGCATTAGACCTATCCTGGAAGCCAAATTTAGGTTGTTAGGAATCACTGTTCCACTTGTCAGGTCTGTTAGACAGCTAAAGCTTAGGACTCTAAAGCTTAGGACTCTAAATCAACAGATGAGATAGTAGTGTAGAATGGACAGCCTTACATTTCTATAGCATTTCTATAGCATTGAGAAATATTTGAGGACAAGTAAGGCCAAGTGATGGGCTCCATCTGAGAGAACAGGAGAAGATTGCTGGCACTTAAGAAAAAAATAACAGAGCAGCTTTTAAACTGAAACTTATGAACAACTGATAGACAATAAGAACCATCCAATTTGGGTGAAACTAAGAGATAAAGACTGCCCTAACAGAGACAGCACAGAAATATTCAGGAAAAAAAGGCCAAGGCCTTAAGTGAAAAATGTGTGCACTAGAGAAATCATTGTTTCAACACTAATGTCAAGCTAAAAGATGGCAGACGTGGCTTTAAGGGTAATATATGGTAAGCAAACAAGAAAATTGGTGAAAAGGAAAAAAAACCCAGTGGTATACAAGTATTACTGCCCATTACAATATCAGGGAAGGGACATACCAAGAGATAGTGTTGCTTAGTCATGTCAACCCAGAGAGAATGTCAAACTAGAACTTTAGTTTCTAAAGTTAATACTCTCACAGAATTAAGATGGCTAAAAAAATCCAATGTAAGCAAGTGTAAAGTGATCCACATGGTTGTGGTGGTGAATTCCAACCTGACATATACACTAAAGAAATCTGAATTAGAACACATGACCAGAACAGTGGTCTTACAGCTGTAGCAGATGGCCTGACAAAAAAGTCATGTTTCCTTTCCTTTTTTTAAGGCAAATTGTATATTGAGCATAATTAGAAAAGGATTTGAAAATAAAACTAGCATATCATACTGCCTTTACACAAATATGTAATGTGATTGTATTTGGAATACCGTAGTATACAAGATTTGGGGATAGTTTAGAACAGAGGTGGGCAACTGTGTCTTTCCAGATGCTTTTAGGTTACATATCTCACCAGCCCAAGCCAATACAGACAATGATGAGGCATTATGAGAGCTGTGGTCCAAAGACATCTGAACAGGCACAGTTCATACCCAATTCTCATCTACAAAAAAGGGCAAGTAAGGAGCCACAGGTATATAAAATAATACATGCTGTGCAGAAAGTGAACGGAAAGGCTCTTCTCAATCTTACAATGCTACAAGCTGGATCATCCACTGAAGCTGAATGATAGAAGAGTCAGCACAGGTAAAAGCAAATACTTCACACAGCACATAGTTAAAATATGGAATTCACTATGATGTGATGCTGGCTTCCAACTGATGTGGACAATTCATCATGTCCTGCTTTTGGGCTTCCCTTAGATAACTGGATGGTTAGGTATAGCTCTTATATCCATCTGCTGTATTAACTGCAGCAAAGAACTAAGTCAGAACCTATATTAAATTGCAAGTAAGACTTATTGAGCATGTTTTCAAATAAAGCAGTATTGTGTAATTGCCCAGACTCATTCATAAAAAATTATAGGGGGCCCAAATGACTGAGAGTTTGATAGTGTTTTTGAGGTAGCTCAGGAGTGATTTACAGTTGCCTTCTTCTGCACAGCACTACCGCCTTAGAATTCACTAAAGTGCCACTGCCATTGTCTTGAAGAGATACTTTGCTAGTCTCACCCCCACCCTCACTACTGCTGCTGAACTGGTTCTCTAGCAAATCACCTCTGAATTCTCACCAGACACCAAGATGACTACATTGAGGCTGTCATATTTTGGACACATTATGAGGCAATGTGGCCTAGTGGAAAAGACAATAATGCTTGGTAAAATGGAATACAGTAAGAAAAGAGAGAGATCACACTACAGATGGATTGATACAATCAAGGAGTCCATGGCCCTGAATTTGCAAGACCACAGCAAGGCACTTGATGACCAGGGCTGTTGGAAGGTCTCTCATTCACAGGGTTGCCATTGGTCAAAGTTGACAACAAACCACTATCACCACTAGATAAAGGCATCTTTAATTTGTAACCCTTCAATGATTTCCCACTACTTTGTTTTTCCTTACCAGAAAATTTGTGTTAATAAAGAAAACACAGAATAATTGTATGTTGCCTTCTGATTGGTCATGCTAAAAGTCTTCCTTCTGGAAGCAACTCGGTTTTCCTTGTTATCTATGATTTGAAGTTGATTAGCAAATTCAAATTAAGCAGGACTGTTATTAATATGGGTGTGATACCAGGGTCCACTCGTGATTTTAAAACTGTGATTAATAAAGAACCATTTCATACCTGCAATTGCCCAGTAAGATACACTTATTCCACTCAAACCTGAGCACCAAACATTAATATATATACAACTGAGCTTTCCACTGTCAATTTTCTGAAATACTTGGTCAGCTATATAACAATGCACTTTAAATTTCGCTTACCAAAATGACTCCCAAACTCCAGAGATCACAGGATTCATCATAACCATTATGATTCAAAAGCTCTGGAGCAGCATAATGTAGGGTAAAACATGGAGTCTTAAGAGGCTGGTTGTCAGGTGGTTTTAACCGGGCAAATCCAAAATCAATTATTTTTATTTCTGAACTATCACTTTCATCTGTGAATAACAGGTTCTGAAAAACAGAAATCTTAAAATTAGTGATTAACAAACTGCTGTCAACAAATATTAATTGCAATAACCAATAATATTAGGGATGGGCCAACTGAATCCTCAAATCCTCGAATCCTGGGCAAGGATTCGAGATTCAGGGATCTGAATCCCCCTGCCAAAATAGGCGAATCGAATCTCTTGAATCCTGTCCCGGCCAGGAGAAGAAGGTGGCAGGGAGCACGATCTTGCGCTCCCCGCTCTGCTGCCATCAGCCACGGGCCCGACACTGCCCGGGGTAGGCCACAAAAGCTGGTGGCCCAGAGCAAGAGGAGGAGGAGAAGTGGGCAGCTCAGGCAGCAGAACTTCATCCAGACCTGCAAGTTGTTCTTTACAGGCAGGAAGGTAGAGAAGTGGTGGGTGGTGGGGAGAGGAGCCCCGGGGGAAGCAGGCCTCCCATCCCATCACTTCTCTCCTTTCCTTGCTTCTCCTCGTGAGGAATGGGGCAAAGCTGGGGAACTGAGAGAGAGAGAGAGACAGAGACAGACAGAGAGAGTGCAATGCTGCCTCCCACCAAGCACAGGGGGCTGTCGGGAGGATCAAGGAGGAGGAAGTCTGCCCTGCCTTCCTTAAGGGAGGATGGGTTTCACAGTGGATGCCTTGGCTTTCCCCAGTAGGTCGACGAGTCTGTTGGCCATGCTGGAAGCGGTGGCAGCTCTGTCTTTTGAAGCGGGGAGGAGGGAAAGGAGGAGGAGACGGAAGTCCCCTCTGAAAGTCCTTCCTTTCCATCCTGCCCTTGGAATGCAAAGCTCAGCCTCCATGAAGCTGGGCAGGATGCCCTGGCAGCGCAATGAGCAGTGGAGCCTCTCCTCTGCCATGCCTAACCACGCACCTCCAGTGGCTCCTGACTTTCCACGGTGCCAGCAGCCAGCTGGGGCCAAGAGGCAGAGAAGCAGAAGGTGCACCCAAAGGCCCCGGGGGATGGGCTCCTGCTGCGCCAGGCATCAGCCACAAATATGTTTTAGTTCTTCACCAGGCTCTTTGGAGACACGGCTGTGAATTAAGGGCAGCCAAAATTCTGGCCCAAAGTCCATCTCCCTCTGCGTGCTGTTTCTAGACACAACTACCTTCCAAAAGCACAAGTAGTAGTTATCTCAACAATGACTTCTGGGTGGCCCAGTCCCAGGAGTTCTTGGGCAGATTAATTGTGAGGCAGTTTGCCATCACCACCTTCTGAGGCTCAGAGAGAGTGACTCGCCCATGGTTTCTACAGCTGAGTGGGGATTCAAACCCTGCTTTCCAAGAATCCTAATCCAACATGCAAACCACTACACAGGCTAGCTCCTCAGAAGCAGAGTTTAAAGTAGGAATGGGCAAAATGCTACTGTCAGACCCCCAAAGCTGTTTTTGAGGTCCTCAGCACCCTTCAGACTACTGGACTGAACTTTCTCTATGATAGAAAAGGGAGTTGAATTATCTGTCCTTGAATTCTCTCTTACCTTCTTAATAAGAAGTATGGGTATGTTTTCCTGAACTAAAAACTATTTTTTTATTTGTTTTTCATTAAACAAAGATGTCAAATTCTGCTTCAAAAACACTTTTCAAACACTTTTCAGTAGAAGTGCTTTCTTTCCCTTGCGTTTTAAACCCTTTTTTAAAAAAAGGATTCGAAAGATTTGAGATTCGTGAGATTCGTGGATTCCCACAACCTTCCAGGGATTCGGATCTGGATTCGGATTCGGAAAAATCTGGATTCATCCCATCTCTAAATAATATTCAATTTATAATATTGTGTATTCCTTATACACGAGACAAAAACCAATTATGCTTCATGTACATAGGAGATAATTTTCTAAATTATATGTAAGGCTGATATTTATTCTATTTATTGTTTACTACATATTTATATTCTATATTACTTCTACCATGAGAATTCAGGGTACCATATAATATAAACAATTAAAACATTTCCAGAGTAAAACCATAAACAATTTAAACAAAAGCAATACATCAATAACAGGACAACAGTTAATAAAACGTCAAAAGTTACAGCAATTTAAAACCACATATATGTATATTTGAATTACGTTAGTCTCCAAAGGCTTTGATTACAAGCCCTGTTTTGGTTTGGCATCAGAAAGAAATCAAGTTTGTAATAGTCATGGATTCCATAACTGGGGTGCCACAACCAAGAAGGCCCTCTCTCATGTCCTCCCATTTCATACTGCCCCCACTGAAGAAGGCAGAGGAGAGCACCTTCTGCAGAATTCAGTTCTTGGGCAAGTATATATACAGAGAGACACTCCTTCAGGTATCAATGCCCCTAGCCATCTCGGGCTTTAAAAGTCATCACCAGCACCTTGAATTCAGACCAGAACTTCAAGACTGGTGTTATCTATATGATACTCTGGTCAACAATCTTGCTGATGTGTTTTGCTGTTGCTTTCAAGTCAACTTCACGGTCAGCCGCACACAGAGTGCATTACAGTAATCTAATCAGGAAGTTACTAAGGCCTAAATGCCCTGAAGGCACTAGATCTCATCTGATATTGGAAGCTAAGCAGGATCAGCCCTAGTCAGTACTTGGATGGGAGACTACCAAAGAATACCAGGTTTTATAGGCCATACCTCAAGCAAGGAACTGGCTTTGCATTTGAAAACCCTACGGAATTAATAGGGTTGCCATGAGTTGACAAGGGACTTGAAGGAACACACCGTAACATATACAGTCAGGAAATTATCAGTGCATGGACTACTGTGGCTAAGTTATGCCTGTTCATGAAAGACTGTATCCGGTTCACTTGTTGGACCTGACACTTAGCATTCTGAGCCACAGAGCCCACTTGAGTCTCCAGTGTACAGCCCTGGAGTACTCCAAAGCAACATACCTGAAACTATTCTTTCAGTGGTACACAAATCTATTCAGGGCTGGTTGTTATCTAGTTCTCAGACTTGAGAACTGCCAGTCCACAGAGCCTCTATCTTATTGAGATTCTGCTTCAGTTTACTGGCTCTCATGCAGCCCATTACAATACCCAGGCACTGATCCATCATCTACACAGCATCAGATTACTTCAGTGACAGGGAGAAGTAGAGCTGGATCTCAAAAGCATTATGCAGGCACCCAATGTCAACTCCCTCATGACTCACCCAACAGCTTCATATAGCTGTTGAACAACATGGGGTTCAGGATAGAATCCAGTGGCACCCCACAGTTTAACGGCCAAGCGACTGAACAGAAATTCCCCAGTGCTACTCTCTGTACTGGCCCCAAAGACAGGAGAACTTCTGTAACACAGTGCCTCCTACTCCCATCCAATGGTGTTGGTCCAGTTGGTATCGTGATTAAAGGTATCAGAAAAGACTGACAGATCCAGGAAAATCAACAGAGTAGCACTCCCCCATCTTTCTGGCGTTGGTCATCAGATTGAGAACTTGATATCCTGAATGGTCATTCCAGGAAGGCTGACGGAGCAATCCATTATGTCTGGGTTTATCACCATATACCAGCTGGACAAGTATATACAGGTAGAATGCCCAAGATGCAAGCAGCTACTTAATTAGGTAGTTAAGCTTGGATATGTCTCAGAGGTACTGAATTGTGCCATTAGCAATCCTTTAGCGTTCCTGAGAATGACTAAGGCTGTTTCAGTGCTATTCCCTGGCCTGAAACCCATCTGAAATGAGTCCAAATAATCTGTTTGTTCCAAGAACATCTGAAGTTGTCCAGTTACCACACACTCATTCATCTTCTCCAAAAATAGGATATTAACAATGGTGTGGTAGTTATCATATTCTTCTGGGTCTGGAGAGATCCTTTTCAAGAGATGGTGCACTGCCTTCAAGGCAGGAGGCACCTCCCCCATCGAAAGGGAAGCATTTGTCACCCTTCTAGACCCATCTTCTGCTAGATTTTAAGAATTAAGATGCACAAGGGTCAAGTTTAATTAGTGAGGCAAACTAATTAAATTGTCTCGCCCACATTGTCAGGTCATAGGAACCTAAGAAATCTACCAGATGGAGCACTGGATACTTCCTCAGATTCTGCTGTAACTGTGGTATCTGTCACAGCAAGCAACTGAGCTCTCTTCTGCTGATCTCTCTAAATCTGATGCTAATAGGCTCCTCACCACTCAAAATAGCTATGCTCATTGGCATATTGACAATGTAGAAGTGGGGGCACAATATCACTGCTGCATAATGAACACAAAAAAAAATTTTTTAGCTGACCTCTAGTTGTTCTTTTTCCATGACCCTCATCACCGGTACTCTTGCCTTTGACCAACCTGTTCTGTTGCTCAACTAACATATACTGAAGATTTATAAAGCCAAAGCAGAGATATTGCATCACAGAGATGCAACATAAAAGTTATGCATGTGGAACTATGCTGCGTGTCTCCTCTCACTCCCACTGCAACCAGCCTTCTAGCTACAGAGTTTCCATGGCCATTTACTGGTAAGCAGAAAGCAAGTGGCATCAGAGAAAGGTCTACCTGCATCGCTACAGTCACACAGAGAGCAATGACATCATCTGCCAAGACCTTCCAAAGATTCCTAGAGGTTTTGGCAGATGACGTCACTGTTCTTTGTCTGGCTACAGAGACGCAGCCAGATGCTTCTCCAATACTTCCTACTTTCCACCAGTCACTAAACAGCTATGGAGAGGTCTCCTGCAGCTACAAGGTGGATTTGGGAGGCGTTTCTTTCTTTTTTGTGCGCACATTAGAGAATTGCAATAACTCATTAATAAGGTGCAAGTTCACATGTTCATCCCCTAGAAAACTCAAGATCTTGATACTGTAGAAAATATTTAGTAACATAACTACTACTTAAAACTGAATGAACAATTTAAAGGAACAACAAAAAAGATATTGTGGCTAATTTTTTTTGTCACTTTCACTGTAACATTAGCACAAGTCCCGCATAGGTGAAATCTATTTAGTTTTTTTGCACCAGTTGAAGACTTTCATCAGGAGAATGGGGAGGGAGGCAACCTTTTTGAGCGACTCACTCTTCTTCTCTGCATGCCCCCTAAATGCCCACCAATTAATTGTTGTCATTTTGAAAATAATAATTTGGAAGAGTTTCAACAGAAATTTAGAAAGCAGTCAAGTATTCATAGGCTTGATGGGCACTAAGCTAGTCTGCTGCAAAGAACTGCAAATAGAATTCACCACAAGAATCAGAACAAATAATAGATACATCAGAACTCTAATGGAATATACTGGGAATTTTTAGTCAGAAGTGACAAACTAAGAAGCTGACTAAAACCTAATTTTAATGGGACCATGAAACAGAACCAGGGGAAAAATATTACTAAAATAATTCTTTTCATCCCTTCAGTGAATAAATTACTATTTATAAACCATATCCTAACGAGAAGAATGCACTGCTTTAATACACTAGAAAACATTAATATTACAATGAACTGTTAATATCTCAGTTTTTTATTAACATTTTACTGAGTTTTCTTTGTAATTTATATTATACAACACATATATCCGTTTAAAACAAGCAAGTTGAAATACAAAACAGGAATGGTAAAGGGGAGCAGGGTGTGGATTGGTTTTCACAGATTTTGCTTATTCCTCAGCATCATACCTCAGGTTTCAAGTCTCTATGGACAACTCCTACATCATGCATATGGCTCACTGCTGAAACAAGTCTCCGCATGATGTAACTAGCTTCAGTTTCACTGAAGTGTTTCTTTTTCTGGATGCGTTCAAGTAATTCACCCCCTTTCAGTAGTTCCATTACTAAAAATGTATGAAGCTAGAAACAAAACAAAACAAAACAAAAGCACGAAAGCATTAGAAATGTTATTTTTAAAATACAGCGGAAAATATTCAATAATTATCTGGACATTACTACTATTCAATTAGCATGTAAAGTACACAGTCTCCAAAATTAAAGTGGAAAGCCCTATTTGTCCAGGGTCCCTCCAATTTTTTTTTCCTATACGAGTCACTGTTCTGAGTGTGGCTCTCCTAAGGGCATATTCTGTTGCATCCCTGCACTGAAAGTGATTGAATTATGTAACCATCCCTAATCTAGGGATCCTTTCTCATCTCCTGTAGTGCTTTGTTGCAGCCAGGTAACACCCAAAGCTGTAAATAGAATGTTATTTTCATTGCCCCACAAGTGGGTTGATTCAAAAAACCCTTGCACTGAAATTGCATACAGACATATCTCAGTTAACAAAGCCTCTGACAAAGAAGCTCCTTTTTACCAAGTCTTTTTCGACTCACCCAGCCCCTCCTCTTTTCCTCCTTGTTCTCTGTCCAGCTGGAAGCTTTTTAACAATATTAGCATTGGGTGTGGGTTAAAGGACTGGAGAAGCATGGACATTCAGTTGTCGGGTCACAGAAGCATATAATCAGTAAACAGTGCAATAAAGCTTGAGCTGGGAAAGAATGGGATATTTCTCAGACTATCCCATTCTAGTTGTTTGTGCCTGCCTACAACAGGCAAAGTAACAGCAGCCGCTTCTAGAATCCCTTTACTGAGCACAAGTGAACAGCAAAATAGAAAGAAAGCTGGAAAGTGAATTAGCCTACCTCACTAGCTACACTCAACATGTAAAAAAAAAAAGTCTAGTTATACATTTGGCCACCGAAATTGAAATCATAACAAAAGTGGAGGCAGTTGAAAGACAAAATCATCCCTTCAAGTGATTTCTGGAAAGTTTAAAATGTTGCTTACTCATGCAAGGCTTACTTGATCTGGACATTTCATTGCAAGTGTGTATACCCTTAGTCTTGAATAAAAACTTCAATGAAATATATTTAACTGCTCTTCCTTTTTTTGTGGTATTGAACCCTATCCCTATTCTTTCCATTTTATTTTTACCCTTGGTACAAATTTTCTGTTAAAGAAGTAATGTCCAGGAATCCATCTACTTCACTGGACTGAGGTATACCTATAATTTCTCACAATACATAAATTGCAGTTTCACATCATATTAGTCTCTCAAACATACAGTTCGGGAATTTATCACTTATATAAACATAAGAAATTGTTTTAATCTCAATCACTGAACTCTTAATAAAAACAAACAAATTTTCAAACACTCAAATTCCTTACTATATTTTATCTTGTTTGTTTTTGTTTTATGTTTATGTTTTACGTTTATATTGCATAAATATAAAACAGGCAACAAATAGTCAGCTAAGGGTAAAAAAAAAACCCGTTTGTCCGCCCAACCTATTTTCCTCTTTGAAGTACAGTTGGTCCTCCACATTTGCATTTAACGTATTTGCAGATTTGAGTATTCATGGATTGTGTTCCTGGGAGGAAATCAAACTGGTGGGGTGGGTGGGCCCAGCTGTATGTGTATTCCCTCACTCGCTCATGCTGGCAGGAAGGGGGAAAAGGATGGGATAGGAAGAAGGTGCACATTTGCTCAGTTGTGAGGGCAAGAAGGAGGGAAAAGGATGGGATGGGAAGAGGGAGGGTGTGCGCATTTACTCACTTGCACAAGCAGGAGGGGGAAGGGGGTGGGATGGGTGTCCCCTTTTCCCCTCCTCCCACTCCCCCTATCCCATCCCGTTCCTCCTCTCCTGCCTGTACAAATGAACCACCACTTGTTCTAGAAGACTTCCATGGGAAGAAAAAAAAAAGCCCAACCTCAGCTAACTCAAAGCTGTTTAGTTTGTAATGCCTGATAAAGGTGGAGGAGACTTCCAGGTGGACTGCCTTGTAGACTTCCACTAGAGAGGCATCGGAGGATAATACTGCGGAAATGGCTGTGCTTCTGATGGTGTGTGCAAGTACACCTTCTGTCAGTGCATTCAAGGTCTCATAGCAGGCTATGATGCAGTCCTTGATCTACCTGCTCAGGGTTGTAGTGGAAACCTTCTTCCCCCTAGTTCACAAATAGAATGAGAACAGTGCCTCAAGAGGTCTGGAAGATGCTTGTCCTCTTCAGGCTCTGTGCATGTACAGAGTGTGCCAGATCCTTTCTAGTTCCTTATTAGGTTTTGGGCAGATGAATAGGAACATCGTCTTCTGTGCCCTGTGACATGCAGAATCAACCTTGGGAATAAAGGTAGGGTCAACCACAGCACAACCAAGTCACGTCTGAAGATACAGAGTTCTCTACATGCAAACAGAGTGCCTAGGTCCAACACCCTGCCGGCAGATGTGATGGCAGTGAGGAGCAGAACCTTCCAGAAGAGGTGCTTTAAAGAAGCCTCCTTCAGGAGCTCAAAGAAAGAATGCCATCAAAAACCATGTGCAGGTCCCAAGACAGAAAGTGGGTGGTACTAGCTTAGATAGGCCCTTCAGGAATCTGTGCAAGTGAGAATGGGAAGATGCCTTGGCCACTTGCTGGAGAGGTAGTAGCAATGTGATAAAGGTGACCTCTCTCTTGACCGTGTTAAGTCTGAAGTCTCAGTTGATGCCCTGTTGTAGAAATTCTAGCAAGGCTAGAACTGAGGATCAAAGAAAGTCCACTTGTTTCCATCCATTCCATCTATGAAACACCCTAAAGCTGTATTCATATGTCCTGTTGGTGCCCGCTGAGAGGCCAGGATGGGGCCCATGATGTTGTCAGAACAGCTGTAGACCTTCAGCATGTCCCATTCAATTTCTAGGCATGGAGTCCTAGAGTTGCTCGGTTGGGATGACAGACTTGTCCTTGAGTGAGCAAGTCCTGACAAGACTAGCAAGCAGCATGGAGTTCTGTGCCATGTTGGCAATCTTGGAGAACCACATCATCCTGGGCCAGGTTTGGGCCACCAGGATCACCATGGCCCCCTTCCTCTGGATTTATCTCATAGAATCATAGAATAATAGAGTTAGAAAAGACCGCGTGGGCCATCCAGTCCAACCCCCAGCCATGCAGGAACACACATCAAAGCACTCCCAACAGATGGCCATCCAGCCTGTGTTTAAAAACCTCCAAAAAAGGAGACTCCACCACACTCCGAGGCAGCATATTCCACTGCCGAATAGCAGTGGAATATGCCGCCTTGGGTCCTCTTTTTGAGGATGGGGACAACTTTTGCCCTCCTCCAATCTGCTGGGACTTTTCCTGTTCTCCAAGAATTCTCAAAGATTATTGCCAGGAGTTCTGAAATTACTTCTGCCAGTTCTTTTAATATAATGAGAAGGATGGCAGTGCTATTGGAGGGAAGGCATACAGCAGACCCAGGGGCCAAGTCAGGGTGAGGATGCATATGCCTTCAGCTCCCTTAATCTGGTTTCCTGAAATGAACTTTTGAGACCTTGCAATTGCTGGAGATGAGAAAAGATCCACCTCTGGGTGCCCCAGGACTTCCACAATCAGGTTGAAGACCTTGGGATGGAGATTCCACTCCCCAGGTTGATGTCTGTCCAGCTTAGCCAATCTACTCTCAAATTCAGAGAGCCCTGAAGGTGCTTTGCTTCCAAGGAGATCAAATTCTCTTCTGCCCAATGCAAGAGCTCTTGAGCTTCTGTCATCAGTGAACACAACCTCATCCCACCCTCATGATTCAAACTGGCCTTCACTGTGATGTCTTCTGTCCTGATGACGACAGCCCTGCCTTGAATATCTACAAATGCCAGGAGTGACAGCTTGAGCACTCTGAGCAACAGCCAGTTGATGCTATGGTCCAGTTCCTCCTGGTTCTACCTGCCCTATGCTAGCTGTAGACTGCAGTGAGCTCCCCAAACCTGGAGACTGGCATCCATGGTCATCTGGATCTTCTCTGCATTCAAGATAGGATGCCCCCATTGATGGCTGGATATGTCCATCTGTCAAGGAATTTTTTGACCCAGTGAGGCAACTTTATGGCTGCTGCTGATGGTGATGGCCTTCTGATGTGGAAAGAGAAGCCTCTGCAGGGATCTGGCATGGAGATGAGCCTAGGGAAGGCACTCTGTTTTGGAAATCATCAGCCCCTGCAGCTGGGCTTGATGAACTAAGCTTGGCTAAGGAGTTCCCCAGATGACATGGATGGCCTTGGAAATCATGCTGTCCTGGGGGTGCGCAAGTCTCTGGGGAAGGTAAATCGACTGATTTAAGAGAAGTATTCCTGTTCTCCAGCGAAAGTGACGTGGAGGAGGAAAGAGCTGTGGGAAATATACATGTAGGAAAGAATAAGGAAAGAACAGTTAAAAAAAGGAAAGTGGATACTGTTCAAAAGCGGGGTCAGGATCCACTTCCAAAGAAGGCTAAGGTTAAGACAGTGGTAAAATCAACAAAGGTCGCTTCGAGCCGCCATGTTGAATTTGGAGATTCCACAGAGATGGGAGGGGCTGTTGGACAGCGAAAACCCATCTCTGGAGCAGGTGCAGTTAGTCCTTCTAGTCACCCAGAGCCAAAGGGCGACGACAAGCTGGAACACTCAGGAAGTGCGCGTGCAAGCATTGTTACTCAAGCGCCCGGCTCTCCGTGGCCAGCAAGAAATAGCTCGTGTGGCAAGATGGAGAAAGCCACGTTTAATGAGAAAGTTCCTCTAATCTGGACACAGCCCCAGACCTGTTTGTTGTCAGGAAAATGGGTGAGAGAGAAGCGGTTAGAATGCCTAGTAATCCACTTGAGAGGCAGTATGTCGGAGGAATGGAGGAGAGACGGCCAGCGTTAAGACAAGGCAGCTGGACTGCACAAAGTTCATCTCACACTAATTTTATGATGAATCTATTGAATATAAGTGATTTGCAGTACATGATTAGACAGCCTGTTTCTAATGAGTTGCGTCAAACTATTTCCAATGAATTGAATGCAATGATTTTACCTTCGCGAAATCAATTTAATATCACTAGTGAACTTCAATCTTTGATTGATAGGAGACTATTTAACTTAATGAATTCTCAGTCAGTAATCGATGTACATAATTTGAACTTGCAAACGTCACTGAAATCAAATGTGTTGCCTGAGACAGTTAATTTTCAAAGGACTGCCAGCGTGGAGGCAAGTAAGGAAAGAGAGAAAGAGGAACGAGACTCGGTACAGAAGAGAAGGAGAATGGCTGTTTTGCAAAATGAACAGATGGCAGAACATGATGAGGATGTGGAAATTCCTGTAAAAAAAGAAAAGATCTGGTATGGAGTCAGAGGAAAGATCTAATGATGAATGGAATGAAGAGGAGATGCAGGAACAAGTAGAGGATTCTGATGTGGATAGCTCCTCTGGAACGGAGGAAGTGAAAGAGTTAGGCAGTGGTAGGTTGTTTCAAGCAGAAAACTTTAAGAATGTCTTTAAAAGGGTTTTACATACATTAGGTTTGGAGCTAGATGAGGATGGAAATCAGTCAAAGGATTCAAAGAGAAAAGAGGCTAAGATAGCTTCTGTGATTAAAAAAAGAGAGTTGGACGGGTTTTCTTTTTTTATAATCATTTTATTCAAAATTCACATATAAAACAAACAATTATAACTGTCAGCTTAATTGAAATATTTCTGATCTTCCACACTGATCTAGATTTCATTATCAAGATTTCTTAATGTTTAGAATATTGTACAACATTTTACTGCTAATATTACTTGTTGATTCTTGCATTTCAATCTCCATATTCCCGCTTCATGATATATATCCTGTAGCCCCCTCATATTTTATCTTAAATCATGAATTTCCATCTGATAGAACCCAGCAATTACCCATTACAATTTGCCATTCTTTTTGTATCTCATCGTCTGATTTCCCTTTTAATCTCTGAGAGACCATATCAGCATTTTTGTTTTCAATCAGTGTACCCCACCATTGTTCTATTGTGGGTATTTGCTGAGTTTTCCACAACTTTGCATATTTAATACGAGCTGTTGTTATCATATACAGCAATATTCTCCAATGCTTCTTTATACCAGTACCTTCTAATATATCAGTCATATTTAACAAATACAATTCTGGTGTCCTCGCAAACTGAACTTTCATTAATGCACAAATTTTATTATGTATTCCAGTCCAATATTTCTTAGCTTTTGGACATGTCCACCACATATGATATATCGTACCGACCTCATGCTGACATTTCCAACAGTGTCCGGTACCTGTATTATAAATCTTTTTTAATTTGTCTGGTGTCATGTACCATCTATGAAATAGCTTATAATAGTTCTCTTTCAAATTCTGAGCTACTGTAAATTTCTGTGTTTTTTTCCAACTCTGCTCCCAAGACTCTAATTGAATTGAATGTCCGATGTTTTGAGCCCATGAAATCATTGTTGCCTTTACTGTTTCTTCTTGCCTCTCCTGATGTAATATTTCTTGATGCATTTGGGCTAGCAAATGAGGTGGATTTTCAAACAGCCATTTAATTACTCCAGTTTTCTCTTTTCTCTTTTAGTTCAATTCCATATGTTTAGAAGGTTTAGAAGGTTTATTAGATTGTTCAAAGAAATTATATTTCATTCTTCTTATCTGTTGCTCTATTTCTTCCAAATTAAGTTGATTTAATTCAGCTTGCTGTACCTTCATCTGTAGTCTAATCTGTTTATCTGTTTATCCGACAGACTTTGTCTCAGCTGTCGTTCAGTTTCTTTCATCTTTTCCAAAATTCGCTGCTCAGTGTTACTCTTTTCTTTTCCGAACTCTGCAGTCCATCTGATAAAGTTACCACGCATCACAGCTTTACTTGCATCCCAAATCGTTTTCATTGAGAGCTCCAACGTCAAATTCTCATTAAAATAATTAATTATCTCTGTTTTTGCTTTTGTTATATATTTCTCCTTATTCCAAATCTTCTCATTCAATCTTCATGTTCTTTCTCTGTCTTTAATCCTTATCTTTAATTGTATTGGATTATGATCAGAGCATAAGTTGGGAAGTATGTCCATATCTGTAGTTTTCAACAAAAGTTGTTTAGATACCAACATCATATCTATCCTTGACATTGACCTATGTTGATCCGAATAGAATGTATGTCCATCCAGTTGCCCGTTCTTGTATCTCCAAGCGTCATATAAATTTAAATTATCCATCATATTAAAGAAGCTCTTAGGACGTTTGTCGTTGTTTTGGGGAGTTAACTTTTGCATTGTCCTGTCAACCTGGGGATTGATTACTCCATTAAAATCCCCCAAAACAATTGTGTTGGAATTACCTGTTTCATTAAGATATCTCAATACCTCTTCCTGTATTGTAGGGAAAAATTCACCTTTAGCTCCGTTTGGTGCATATATTCCAACTGTTAATATTTTGTCCTGTTTCAATGTAACTTCAACTCCTAAATAACGACCATTGCTATCCTGAAAGATTTGCTTTGCACCAAATTTTGAATTTACATATATCAAAACTCCCCTCTTCTTTTTATCGATCGTAGCTGCGAAACAGCTACCTAATTTCAAATTCCTGACATATCTCAAATCTTGAGTTCTAATTCGAGCTTCTTGCAGACATATTATATCTATATTCTGTTTCTCTAGATGGTGAAAAATTTGTCTTCTTTTGTATTCAGAGTTAAACCCCTTAATGTTCCAAGAATAAATCTTCAAATCCATTTTGCAGGTTATATTAGTATTTTATTACTGAAGTTTAGCTTATTCCTTCAGTATATCTTCGTCTACCTCCCCTTCTTCTTGTTCCACAGTTCCTTGCACTGCTTCTATTACTTCCTCTTGTTCTCCGTCTTCTTCTTCTCCTTGTAGTTGTTCTCTTTCCTCCTCTAGAGGTAACTGTTCATGATCTTTCTCTCCTTCAGAGGTGTCCTTTTGTAAATCTTTCTTCAATCTATCCATCATTTCTTTTGCTTTGTGTATTGAATTAATCCTATATCTCTGCTGTTTATAAGTAAAGGACAAACCTTCAACCTTTTCCCATCGATAATTAATCTGACGCTTTTGCAGAAGGTTGGCCAACAGTTTATATTCTTGTCTTTTCTTTAGGATTTGGTAAGGTATATCTTTAAAAATTCTGACGTCTTTGTCTTCAATCTTTAGTAGTCCATCATAGCTTCGCTGTAATATTTTGTCTCTAACCATAGACCTCATGAAAGTTATAATAATGTCTCTTGGTAATTTCCTCTCTCTCGCTACTCTGGAGGAAATGCTGAACATTCTGTCACTATATGTCTCCATCTTTTCTTCTTCCACGTCAATGAATTCTGCCAAGGCTGGTACAATTTTTTCGTACAGATTCTCTGCTGAAGCCTCTGGAACACCTCTCAATCGAAGGCATCTTTCCCGATATCGTAACTCCTGCTGGGTAATTTGAAATTCATCTTCTTGTCGCTTCCCCTTCATCTCAGTCATTTCCTTTTCGACTTGTTTAACTTGTTGTTTTATCTCCTTTGTTTCCGTCTCTAGCTTTGTCACTTCCTTTGTTATATTTTCCAATTTCTTCCCCAGTTTATCTATTTCTTGTTTCATGTCAGCTCTCATCTCTTTCCTTGTTTCTTTAATATCACTTCTTATATCTTCTTTCATGCTTTTAAACTCTTCCATCATCTGTAACATGAAATCTTGAGGTTTCTGGGGCATATCCACTGAAGTCCGTCTGGTTGCCTGGGAAACTGTTGTTGTTGCAGCTGCCGACGCTCCTCTTCTTGTCCTTTGGTCCATTTTTAATTTTTTTCCCCTCTCTTCTCTCTTTTTTTTTAGTACCTAATACAAGTCGCTTTTGCTTTTTGTTACCTTAATCAATATTCAATGTAAAAATCAATTCCTTATACCTATATTTTTTACAGTTAGCACAGAAAAAAATTACTATTTGTAACCTTGTAACTTCAAATCCTAATAAAATTCAAATTGTTATATCTATAAATCCTTCACATTAGATCCAATTCATTGCATGTATAAATCATTCACATCAATCACATATATCCTTAACTTGAATTAATTACTTTAAATTGAAATTAACACTGCTACCCAGTCATTATATCAAAAAAATAAAAAAAACTGTATATATGTAGATTATGTAGATTATATGTAGATTATACAAGTATCTTATGTATCAATTTATATATGTAGAATTTATATAGATATGTAGATATATATATGTATATGGATCTATAGATTTATTCTATAGGATTATATATAGCTATATAGAAAAGACCACTTATTTTAAAATCTAGTACATTGTACTCGATTCATTCATCAAATTCATTCAATAGACTCATACAGTAAGTTCATTCAATATAGTCAGTGGGCTGTGCCTAGGCCCAATTCTTTCACTTCCCCCTCCCAGTGGATGCTGAATCTCCTCTCTCTTCTGGAACTGCTCCCAGACCTTGACTGTGAGAACTTCTTCTCCTTCCAATGTTGATAACAGAAATCTGAGCTGCACCGCTGCGTGGGGGCAAAAATCTCTCTGTCTTCCTGTCTTTCCAGCACAGCCTCAAAAAACACTCCCTTATGAATAATTTTAAATCCTCTGATTGTTCTCAAAAGCCACGGACAAAAAATAAAAGAAACGATGCAGTTGCAAAGCAAAGTCCCCAATTTTAAAAATCGAACCACAATCCAAATGTCACAGTTCCAAATATCAATATTCCATGTTCATTGTTCCAAATGTTCAATGTTGTTCAATAGACCAAAAGACCAAAAAAAGAAAGAAAAAAAAATCCAAAAGGCAATTGTCCCTTCTCATCACCAAAAAAAGTACTATAATCCACAAGAGTTCGGCAGCCACGTCTTAAATCCTATAATCCCGAAAACAAAGATGTAAGGTCCCAAACAAACACAGATCCAAAATGTACCAAGATTCCAAAATTCCAAGTCAGTTCAATCAAAACGGAGGTCCAAACCAGAAAGGCAAAAACTTAAATTTAAACCAAGGGTAACCGTATTCTCAATCCAAACCAGTCTCTTCATAGCAAGCATAGGCAAAAAAAGCACAAACTTTGGTCTCATCTCTGAAACTCTCCACTTATGCTCTTTTAATCAAATCTGCTAGTGAAATCCATTACATTCTTAATATACAGTCTATCTTAAGCAGTTGTAATCTTCTAAAAAAATTTTCTCCACCATTACATACTCACAGTCAGCTAGGTCACTACGTATTGCCACTCCTGTTCACCGCTGCAAGTTCCAAATTGCCGCAGTATCAATGAAATAAAAACCAGATCAGCTGCTTACTGTCTCAAAATCGTGTCTTCTTTTCTAAAAAGTTGGTGGCGGCGCTTGTACCGCAAACACGGCGTCCCTGCTGGATCCGTCGTAGCCCTTCGGCCCCCCTGAAGCCTCCCGTTCCCTCTTGTCAGAAGGAGCTCGGCACCAGTTTTGGAGCCCCCTTCGAGCACTTCCGCACCCCCTTTACCGGGGGGGTTGTCTAACCACTTATCTGATGAAAAAAAAAGCAGCTGGATTCCAGCGGGAGATAGCACAAAGTTGCACTCCGTTTGACCACTCGCACGCGCCATTCCACCGGAAGTCCGAGAGTTGCATGGTTTTGATATGCCAATGCCTGATATGTTTAAGGAGCTAATTCGTGTGGAATGGGAGTCCTCTTTAAATACTCGTAGGTTTTTGGGACTTACTAAGAAGCTATATTCCTTTGAAAGGAAGGATGCGGAATTGTTGAAGGTCCCTTTGGTGGATGGGCCAATTGCTGCGCTTATTTTGGGGGCTCTGGTTCCTCAAGAAGGTGATACTATGTTAAAGGATATGGATGAGAAGAGAGCTGATTCACCTTTAAGAAAGACACATGAGAATTCAGCTCTAGCTCTTAGGGCTTCTGTGGCAACTTCTATGTTTGCTCTGGCAGTGTGATGTGGATTCAAGACATGATGGAAGATGAGGTTTTGCAGTCTCGGTCTTTTCTGAAGATTTTATCCAGAGTTAGGAAAGTCTTAGAGTATGCGGCAGATGCCAGTTATGATTCTGTGGCTTTTATGGCGAGAAATATAAATGCTGTGACTGTTGCGAGAAGGTCTTTATGGTTGCATCATTAGGATGATGACCAGAAATCTAGGAATAACCTTGCTTTTGTTCCCTTCAAAGGAGAGTTGCTGTTTGGTGATCAAGCACTGGAGAAAGTGCTAGTCCAGAGTAGAGAAAAGAAGCAGGTAATGCCCACTTTGCAGAAAAAGAAGCCTGAAAGGAGGTCTTTTCAGAATTCATATTATTCCTTTCAGGGTAGAGGAAATGGTAGACAGCAGGATTCGAGATATGGTTGACAGCGGTGGTATTGGCCAAAAGGTCAGTATGGAAAGTCAGGGTCTTTTGGTAGGAAAGGACAAGTTGGTGAGAAAGGTGGGGCACCTACCCAGCAGAAGGGTAGAGTCCAGTTCTGACAAACAACAAAGTCGTGTAGGGGGAAGACTGCTGCAGTTCGGTGGTGGAACCAGATTACATCAGACCAGTGGGTTTTACAGGTAGTAACTCAGGGTTACAAGATACTGTTCGACAGGATGCTGAAAAGCAGATATGTCTCCTCACTGGTAGCGAGTGTGCTGGAAAAACGGGAAATAGTTGTGAGAGAGACAGAACATCTGGTGCTCACTGGTGCAGTGGAAGAAGTTCCTCAAGATCAATTTTTCTTTGGAATCTACTCAACATTCTTTACGGTTCCAAAAAGCAATGGGACTTATTGTCCTGTCCTGAACCTGAGATATCTCAACAGTTTTGTGAAGTATCTCAGGTTCAAGATGGAGACGTTGCAAACCATAAAAGAAAATTTGACCAAGGGAGACTGGATGGCTTCAACAGATTTGAAGGAAGCTTATCTGCACGTCCCTATGAGAGTTACAGACAAGAAATATCTCAGGTTTCAGTTCATAGGCAGGCATTATTAGTTCAAGGCACTGCCGTTCGGTTTGGCTTCGGCGCCGAGGATATTCACAAAGGTGTTGGTTCCTTTGGTAGCCTATCTGAGACAGAAAGGGGTACATATTTACCCTTATTTGGACAATTTGTTGATAAAGGTGGACTCTCAGAGGGAGTTGTTCAGTTCAGTTGACCAGACATGTGTTGCAGACTTATGGTTTTCTGGTGAATTTAGAGAAGAGCAATTTGACTCCCACAAGGGTGCTGACTCATTTGGGAGCAAGAATAGATACCATAAAGGGGAGACTTTATCTCTCAGAGGAGAGAATTGTGAAGGTAAAGAAGGTAATGCAGAGGTTATTGGAGAGGTCTTTTGTGGATGTGATGATGTTGGTCCAAGTGATGGGGACTTTGGTGTCAACAATTCAGTTCGTGCCATGGGCCAGGTTCCATTCCAGAGGATTGCAGAGGCTGCTGGTTCTTCATCAATGGAACATAGGCAAGAAAAGGCATTACTTAATCAAGCTGCCAGCCCAACTGAAAGTAGATTGGGATTGGTGGATAAGGGACTCAAATTTGAACAAAGGAGTGCCTTTGGAAGTGAGTCAGTATATAAAGATTACAACCGACGCAAGCCTGACAGGTTGGGGAGCCGTATGTCAAGAGATGTCAGTTCAGGGTGTATGGTCAGGTTTGGATCTGAGACAGAACATAAATTTTTTTGGGTTGAAAGCAATTCGGCTAGCTCTTCTCAACTTTGTGTTTAGTGAAAGGCCATCATGTTCAAATTTGGACAGACAACATGACAGCAAGAGTGTATGCGGTGAACCAAGGAGGTCTTCAGTCAAAGACTCTGATAGAAGAGTCAAACAGGCTCTTTCGTTAGGTAGAGAAAAATCTGCAATCCTTAACAGCAGTGCATCTAAAAGGAAAGTTAAATGTCAGGGCGGATTATCTCAGTCGAAACAGATTACACCCGGGAGAGTGGACACTAAATTATCAGGTGTTTCAGAGTTTGAACAAACGGTTCAGGCCTTTTTTGATAGACTTGTTTGTCTCAGCCAAAAATACCAGACTAAAAGGATTTTTTTCGATCAATGGGCGTGTGGAAGCAGCAGATCTTCTATCAGTACCGTGGCCGAAAGGTCGGCTGTATACCTTTCCTCCTGTGCAGATACTGCAGACAGCGTTACTAAAAATACAAAAGGAAACGGCAAGGTGGTGCTGATAGCACCTCATTGGCCAAGGCGGCCTTGGTTCTCACTATGAAACAGCTGTCTTTAGGAGATCCATGGAAGTTGCCACTTCAAAGGGATCTTTTAAGCCAAGGTCCAGTGTATCATCCAGACCCTCGGTGGTTGAGTTTGACGGCCTGGGATTTGAGAGGAGGGCCTTATAGAGTGTCAGGATTATTCGCCAGCAGTGGTGGACACTATCATGGTGTCAGGAAACACAAAATATATATAATGTGACTTGGAAGCCTTTTGGAAAATGGTGGAATTCAAATAAGTTGAGCATGTCAGACATCCAAGTGAAGCATGTACTGCAGTTTCTGCAGGATGGATTGCACAGAGACCTGAGACCAAACATATTAAAGTGGCAAGTATCGGCTTTGTCGGTGGTGCTGAAGTTTGATGGACTTTCTCTGTCAGTGCATCCCCATATAAAGGGATTGTTGAGGGGTGAGGTGCTGACTTCTTTCCCAACAAAACATAGATTTCAGAGTTGGGATTTGAATTTGGTATTGGATTCTTTGACGAAGGTGCCTTTTGAGCCAATAAGAGATGCTTGAGATTAATGTCTCTCAAAACAGCATTTTTGGTAGCTATAACTTCAGCAAGAAGGGTCTCAGAACTGTCTGCTTTGTCTGTAAATGCAAACTTGTGTAAGTTCAAGAAAGACAGATTACTATTGACTTTGGAACCAACCCTTCCTCCTAAATGTGCTTGGAAGAAGGGGACACAGGAGGTGGTTTACATGCCAAGTTTTTTTCCTAAGCCTAAGGATACTAAAGAAAAGAGATACTTTGGATGTTATGAGAGCTATGCTTCTTTATATTAAGAAGACGGCAATAGTTAGGAGAATGGAAGCTCTGTTTGTCTCATATAATCCTAATTCTTTGGGACAAAAAGCTTCCAAAGCAGTGATTAGCAAGTGGATCAAGAATTGTATTTTTCAATGCTATGATGCTGCAGATAAAGCAAGACCATGTACTGTTTATCCTCATTCAACAAGGTCTATATCAAGCAGTACAGCTTATACTGTGTCTTCTTCATTGCAAGATGTTTGTGATGCAGCAGGATGGTCAAAGCTATCGACCTTTGTGAGACATCATAAGATGGATAAGCTTCGTTCAGGGCAGGCAGCTTTCGGGAGGAAGGTGCTTCAGGCAGTTGTGCAGAGTAAATGAGATCCCACCCAGGTTGAGGCTTGGGTATTTCCCAATCATTGTGGATTGCTCCTCCTGCCATCCCGAGAATGAGAAGTTGGACTTACTGTGAAGTTTCATTCTGGGATGGCGGGAGGAGGAATCCACACTCACCCTGGGAAGTTAAAAAAAAAAGTTGTTAGGAAGGGATTTTTGACCGTGAGGGATGTTGGAGTTTTTGCAGTTTAGCTTGGCTAGAGAAGGAAAACTGACGAAGGGAGAGTGGAGTTCTAACTGTATTAACAGATTTGGAATGTGGACGCCTGTCAGTTCCGGTTGGCACGCGAGAAACAACTCAATCGTTGTGGATTCCTCCTCCCATTCATCCCAGAACTTCACAGTAAGCCCAACTTCTCATTCTCCTCTACTTGCTGCCCCCACATGCTCTCCTCTAAAAGATCAGCATCCTCCTAGGTTGTTTGCCTCCTTCCCATCACAAGCAAGGGAAGAGAGCTCAGAAGAGGGAAATTGCTTCTCTCCTCCTAAGCATTCCTGCATGACCTTTCTTCCTTCCCTTCATGCTCCCCACAATGACAGAAGATGGGGGTGAGAGAGAGATCAAGGGGAGGCAAGGAGGAGGCTGAAAGAAAGAAAAGTAGCTTAAGACAGAGATGAGAGATGAACGAGAGATAAAATATTTTTAAAAATACTTATTTGTGTATTTATTTGTGAGACAAGAAGAGCTGAGGTAAAGAGAAAAAGAGACCAGAAACTAGAAGCTCCAAAGACCTCAGGTAAGCACGTCCTCTAGGAGTTGTAGGTAGGAGAAAGACTGATATTCAGGGAGTTGCTCTCCACACGGTCTTTTCTTTGTCCTACCAACCAGGAGCATTGGGTGGAGCCAATCCAATCACTCAGGAGATTCGGCCCTTCCCTGCTGCGAAATCAACTTTTAAAATATAATAAAATACAAATACAAAATATATAAAATAAAATAGAAGACATAAAATAAAATACAAAATTAAAATCAAATAAACCAATTTAGATTCATTTGATAAACCAATTGTTTATAAGTGATTTTAAATAATAGTAGTAGTAGTAGTAGATGACTTAGGATGGTTAAAATATTTCCCAGTTCTGGCAGAACAAAAGTAGTCCAAAAATAACAAATTAAGTAGAGAATACTATACTATATGGTTTTTCTGTTTTAATGTACCTATTATGTACTTATTATAAAAGAGAATTTAATTTTAATTTATCAACAGCAAAACTGATTTATTGAAAGATGGGTCTTATTCACCAGTTTTTACAATGCAAGAGTTAGCAAATACGTTATTCCTTTTAGCTTATTTTGTTTAACTTAAGGAAAAAAGAAAGAAAACATATCCTTATCAATTACATTAAACTCCAATCAGTGAAAACAACAGCGCTTGTAGAAAAGCTATGATGCTGCGATCACTAAAAGTCAACATGAGTTTCTCAAAAACAAGTCATGACAGACTAATCTTATCTCTTTTTAACATGGAGTTACAAGCTTGACAGATGAAGGGAATGCTGTGGACATAGCATATCTTGATTTCAGTAAGGCCTTTGACAAAGTTCCCCATGATATTCTTGCAAAAAAGCTAGTAAAATGAGGGCTGGATAAGGCTACTGTTAGGTGGATTTGTAATTGGTTGGCTGCTTTTCATCCTGGAGAGAAGTGACTTAGTGGGGTGCCACTGGGTTCTGTCCTGGGCCCAGTGCTGTTCAATATCTTCATCAATCAATGAAGGAACAGAGAGCATGCTGATCAAATTTGCAGAAGACACCAAATTGGGAGGGGTTGCTAATACCCCAGAGGACGGGGCCAAATTCAAAATGATCTTGACACATTGGAGAGCTGGGCCAAAGCTAACAAAATGAATTTCAACAGAGACAAATGTAAGGTCCTACACTCAGGCAGAAAAAATGGAGTGCACAAATACAGCATGAGGGACACGTGGCTGGACAGCAGTACGTGTTAAAGGGATCTAGGAGTCTTGGTAGACCACAAGCTGAACATGATTCAGCAGTGTGATGTGGCACCCAAGACAGTCAATGCGATTCTTGGTTGCATCAATAGTATGGTGTCTAGATCAAGGGAGGTAATGGCACCGCTCTATTCTGCTTTGGTTAGACCTCATCTGGAATACTGTGTCCAGTTCTGGGCACCTCATTTTAAGAAGGATATTGACAAGCTGGACTGCGTCCAGAGAAGGGCGAACAAAATGGTGAAGGGTCTGGACACCATGCCCTTTGACCAACGGTTTAAGGAGCTGGGTATGTTTAGTCTGCAGAAGAGAAGGTTAAGAGGGGACATGATAGTCACGTTTAAATATTTGAAGGAATGTCATGTTGAGGAGGGAGCGGGTTTGTCTTCCCCTGCTCCAGAAACTAGGACAAGGAGCAATAGATTCAAGGTGCAGGAAAGGAGATTTCACCTGAACCTCAGGAAGAACTTCCTGACAGTCAGAGCTGTCTGGCAGTGGGATACGCTGTCTCAGAGTGTGGTGGAGTCTCCTTCTTTGGAAGTTTTTAAGCAGAGACTGGATGGCCATCTGTTGGGACTGCTTTGATGAGGGTTCCTGCATGGCAGGGGATTGGACTGGACAGCCCCTGTGATCTCTTCCAACTTTATGATTCTATGAAAACACAGCCCCCTTTTGTTGTTGAATATATATGAAGAAGCTACTTTTGAGCAATTAAAAAATAAATAAAATTATAAAACATAATTTTAAAAAACTAAATTTATATTAAACAATTTGACAAGGTAAAAGAAACTGGTTTAAAAACAGTTTTAAGACTGTTAAAACCATGCACATGTGCAGACTGATATAAATTCAATTAGGCCCAAAAGGTTTTAATATAAAACCTCGCTTTTACCTGTTCCTGGAATGACTCCAGGAGGTTATTTCACAATCAGCGTGTCACAGCGTCTACCAAGTCCTCCCACAGTGTATTGTCCTAACTGATGTGACACAGAAGAGGGCACCTCCCGCAGAACTCAAATCTTAATTGATTCTGATTTTATCTTTAGAGTTTTCTGTTATCAAATCTCTATATCTAATCCAATCTATCTAATCATCTACCTATTTTCCGAAGAAAGCTGCTTGTGGGGAGAGCCAATTTGGTATTTTATTGTAAGTCTTATTTTTAACATTAATCCATATTTTTAATAGGGCCCTTCTAACAATGAGGATTGCAAAACTCTTTGTCTATCTTTGTCTTCCCATACCAAAAACAGGTGTGGTATCCAAATCTGAAATCTGAACCTTCTAATAACAATATTCTCTTATCTTTTAATGTAATCCAGTCTTGGAGCCATGCAAAACTGTTAGCGTAATAGTAAAGTTTTAGGTCAGGAAGGTTGCAACTTCCTCTTGTTTTTTGATCCAATAAGAGTTTCCATTTTATGCTTGATTTTTTTCCAACACATATGAATTTTGTTAATTACCTTTTCCACAATTGAAAAGGTTTGTCATTGGCTATAATTGGAAGATTTTGGAACAAAACGTTGAGTTTTGGTAATACATTCATCTTAATTGTTGCTATATCTCCCAATAATGATAAACAAAGGTCTAAACATCTTTTCAGATCTTGCATAGTTTCTCTTCAAACTTTGTTATAGTTATTATCAGATAGATCTTTGTTGCTTTCTGTAATCCAAAGGCCCAAACATTTTATCATTTTCTCAGTCTTAGATCCAGTTTTCTTAATTAACTCTACTTTTTCAGTCACTTTCACATTTTTTGTTAAGAAATAAGATTTTTCCTTATTAATTTTTAATCCCGACGTTTCTCCGAATATTTATTCAGCAATTTGTCAATGCTTAACATTGAGTCTTCTAAGAAGAAGACAAGATCATCAGCAAATGCTTTGATCTTGTATTCTTGATCCTTATTTCTTATCCCCTTATGTTTGATTCTGCATGAATATTTCTGTTTAATACTTCTAGAACCACAATAAACAGAACTGGTGAGAGCGGGCAGCCTTGCCTTGTTTCTTTTTTTATATTCAAATAGTTTGTTAATTTTCCATTAATAACAAGTTTTGCTTTCTGGTCCTTATATATTTCTTCTACACAAACCTTACAAAGGCCTACATAGGGAGGAGTGCTCCTTCAAATACTGAGGTCCCAAACTAGTTAGTGCTTTGAATGCCGTACCCCTGAGCAGAAAAAGACATTAATGACTCCCTGAACCCACCTAACCTATTTATCTTTATTAAATATTAACAGTGAAGACAGGCATATGTCAAACCTATATATTTGGGATAGGTCAATTTGAATAACTCGTTCAACATCATTAGATGGCAGCAACTGAACCTGACCTCAAGAAACCTGAACGTATGGAGCAGTTAATGCTTTCTCAGACAATAACAACGTATACAGTATGTCTAAATAAATTCAATATGTAGATTACAATAAATCCAATTACAAGCATTTGTTCTAATACTTTTACTTTTAAAAATACCTGATCATGATAAACTTCATGCAACTTCACAACATTTGGATGTCCTTCACAGAGTTTTAAAGCTGTTGTTTCCCTCTGAGTATTTGCTTCTAGCCTAGAAAATTAAAAAAAAAAGTTACCAGTAATAATTTGACAGAGGACAGCTGATCTATTTTTATTCTGTTAATTCCAGCTTTAAAATATAAACCACAGGTTGCCCTGGCTATAAAACCTAGTAAAATTGTATCATATAAGCACAAGCATGATCACTTCATTTTGCTGTGTTCTTAAAAAAGGCAGCAATTTGATTCAACAAAGTATTACCTTTTTCAAAACAACACAATTGTAATGCAAACCAAATACAATTGACCCCCCACACTGACTAGGGTTAGAGGCACAGGACTCCCACAAAAGTGGAAAAACTGCAAATATCAAAATGTATGTGTGGGAAGGGAGCTGAAGTATAGTGGGAAGAACCAGAACCAATAGTTCAAACCAGGTCAGTGAAAACAGAGGAAAAACAGGTGAGTCAGTATGGTGGCCCTACACTTCCTCTCTCCTGCCTATTACTTGCTTGGCAGTGTGGGGGGCATTGGAAGAGGGTTTGCGGTGCTGAGAAATCAGGCTATGAACTTTCCTTAGCTGACCCAGTAGCGTGGTGGAGGAGGAGGAGCAGTGGCTGGTTTTTAGAGGGCTACACCGCCTGATTGGAGCCACAAAGAGAGATTTCGCCCAGAAAAGAAGCAAGAGGTAGGAGGGTGCAAATAATCAAATCTGCAAAAATGAAACGTGCAAATGTGGGTGGCCAACTGTACATTATATGTTGCATATTCTAAAATAAACATCTACTTTATTAACTAGCTGACATCATCAGAGTTGTTTTTCCAGGTACTCCTATCATCAGGAGTCAGGGAAGAAAAGGAGAGAGGATCTTCTCAATTATATCACTCCACTTGTGGAGTTACCCTGAAGGAAACTCCTCTGGCCACGTGTTATGTTTTCAGTGACAGGAAAATACTTATTTTATATTCCTAGAATTCTATTTTTAAAACTGTAATGATTTATTTCTTCCTGGTTTTATTTGGTGTTTTATGCTTTCTAATTTTTTTCCCTTCGGATATTTGTTGATTTTAGTGGCATAAATCATCTTGAGAATATATACATAATGAGGAACAGAAATTTCAAACAAAACTATATTTGCATTATTGAACTTGATTAGAAATAATAAGAAAAATATCCCTGACATTATACCTTTTGCTAATTATTTTTACTGCATATTCTTGGCTAGTTTTTTTGTGCGTGCATTTTCGACAGATAGAGAAACTTCCTTCTCCAAGTGGCTTCTCTTTCAGATCCAGTTCATAGTGAAGATAAAATGCAGAGTCCTGGGGGAACAACAACAGTATTTCATATTTATGGAAACAGAATCAAAAGATAAAGAAAAATATTGCCTTTTGAGTTCTGCAGCAGGCTCTAAAATTCCACAATATAAGTGATACACTGTCTTTTTGTGCATGAGAAAAGAATGATCATGAATGTGATATAAAAGCAGTGCAATCTTCTGAATGTCTATTTTGAAGTAAGCTGAATTTATTAATATTTATTTAAAATATTTCTGTATTGCCTCCTAGCCCACAATAATAATTTAAAGTGAAATACCAGACAAAACAAAAGCCACTCATTATACTTCTGAACATTTAGAAGACAACATGCTACTGGAATACTAAGAAAAATTAGAAGCTTACCCTCTCCCCACAAAAAAACTTATTATTCCTAAATAGGTTCAGTACAAATAATTGTGTCACTGATACTGCAAACTTGCGGTATAACAACTTTCTTTTTAAGTAATTTTATTAAAGTTCCAACATATAAAACAAACAATTATCATTGTATTCTCAATTGTCGTATTACAACTGTCTTCCTTCCTCTCTGGATTACAATCTTTATCATTCCATTGAACTGTTATCAATGCATCACAATAAATTGTTAGTATTATCTACTTAATTCGTTAGTTCCTGTTTTTCTACTCAGCTTTACTTGTTGCATGATATTTCTCTGAATTTTATCTTGTAAGAACCTTTAATACCATGAATTACATATTATTCCCTGTCAAGACCCCTCTCGCTTCCGAAATCATCTGCCATTCTTTATAGATATCATCATCTGATTTCCCTTTTAATCTCTGTGAAACAATATCTGCATTTCTATTTTCAATAAAAGTTGCCCACCATTGTTCTGTTGTTGGTATTATACCACTTTTCCAAAGCCTTGCAAATTCAATACGGGCAGTCGAGACCATATACAGTATTATTCTCCAATATTTCTTTACCGCAGTTCCCTCTAACATATGTGTCATATTTAACAAGTACATTTCAGGAGTCTTATCAATTTGAACCTGCAATACACCACGTATTATCTTATGAATTTCATTCCAATACATTTTTGCTTTAGAACATGTCCACCACATATAAAATAGTGTGCCTGTAGTCTTCTGACACTTCCGACATTGACCTGTACCCGTCTTATAAATTATCTTTAATTTTTCCGGTGTCATGTACCATCTATGAAATAACTTATAGTAGTTTTCTTTAAGGTTCTGAGCTACCGTGAATCTCTTTGTTCGTTGCCAACTTTGTTCCCCCCATTCCAACTGAATTGGATGTCCAATGTTCTGTGCCCATTGTATCATTGCTATTTTAATTGTCTCCTCCTCACATTGTTGTTGTAATATCTCTTGATATAAATGTGAAAGTAAATGAGGTGGATTTTCTCGTAAAAGCTTCAACAGATTCTCTTGTTCTTTCTGTCCTATTCCCTGAATTTTCACGTCCATCTGAAATCTTTCTGATAATTGTCTGTAGGGAAACCAGCTTAACTTTATACCTTCAATTTCCAATTTCTCTCTTGATTTCATCTTAAAAACATTTGTATTTGTGTTCATATTTGTTTTCTCCAATATATCTTCATATCGCAACCATTTTTCTGTATCTGACCATCTTCCAAAAAAAGCTTCTTGAGGGGAGACCCAAGTGGGTAGCTGCCTAATGTTCTTATTCTAATAATCATTCCATATTTTATATAATGATTTCCTTGCAAAGTGATGCATAAAATCTTTATCAATTGTCGCTTTTCCACAGAACATGTAGGCATGCCACCCCATCCTTAAATCTGCTCCCTCTAAAGCCAGCATTCTCGTATTTTGTAAATCCATCCAGTCCTTTATCCAAATGAATGCCACAGTCTTAAAGTATACGTGTAAGTCCAGTAATCCGAAGCCTCCTCTTCTTGGTATGTCAGTCAAGACTTTCCATTTTATTCTTGGTTTTTTGCCTTGCCATATGAAATTAGTTATATCTCTCTTCCATTGTATGAAAAGCTTAGCATTTGTGATTATAGGAATATTTTGAAAAAGATAATTCATCTTTGGTAGTACATTCATTTTTATAACAGACATTCTTCCCAGCATAGATAATCGCATTTGAGTCCATTTCTCTAAGTCCTTAGATATCTCTTTCCATTTTTTCTCATAGTTATTTTGAAAAAGCTCATTGTTTCTCTTGGAAATCCAAACTCCCAAGTATTTTGCTTTCTGTCCTTTATTAAATCCCGTTATCTGTTTGAACTCCATATCTTCTTTCTCTCTCATGTTTTTTGTTATGAACACTGTCTTATCCTTGTTTATCTTAAATCCTGAGTAATCTCCATACTCCTGAATAATATTCATCAATCCTTGTATACTGCTGAGAGGATCCTCTCGAAACAAAACTAGGTCATCCGCAAATGCTTTAAGCTTATACTGATATTTCTTTATCTGGACTCCTCTTACTGTAATTTCTTCCCGGATGATATTATTAAGAATTTCCAGTGTCATTATAAATAACAAAGGCGACAACAGACAGCCCTGTCTTGTTCCTCTGTGAAGTTCAATCTGTTTTGTTCTCTTTCCATTAACAATCAGTCTCGCCATTTGCTGACTATAAATTGCTTCAATCCAAGAAATGAATTTTTCTCCTGCTTGTGCCTGTTTAATAACCATCTTCATAAATGCCCAATTAACCATATCAAAAGCCTTTCCGCGTCGACAAACACCATAGCTAATTTCTTTTCATTATGTCTTTCATAGTATTCAATTATATTTAATACTGTCCTGATGTTATCTCGCATTGTTCTCTTCGGTAGAAATCCATTCTGATCTTCACGTATGTTATCTTGAAGAACCTTTTTAAGACTCTTAGCTAACATAGCAGCAAATATCTTGTAGTCTGTATTTAAAAGTGAGATAGGTCTGTAATTCCTGACATCGGTTAAGTCTCTTCCTTCTTTAGGTATTAAAACTACGTTAGCTTCCTTCCATGTATTTGGTATACCTTCTTTTCTTATCTCATTCATTGTCTTTTGTAAAGGAATTGAGAGTTCATGTTCCAAAGTTTTATAGTATTCTGCTGTAAAGCCGTCAGGTCCAGGAGATTTACCATTTTTCATGTTTCTGATAGCTTCTACTATCTCCATCATCGATACTGGTTTGTTTAATGCCGTTTTTTGTTCTTCTGTAAATCTCATTTTATTATTTTTTTTTAAGTAATCTTCAATTTCCCTCTGATTTTTAATTGAGGAGATATTACTCAACAACTTTATATAGAACTTGAAAAAAGTCCATTTTATCTCCTCTTGCTTTGTAGTTTTTCTTTCCCCAGTTCTAATTTCCGTTCTTGTATTTCTTAGTCTTCTTTCACGAAGTAAGTTTGCCAAGAGTTTAGATGGTTTGTTAGCCTGTTCAAAGTAGGTATGTTTCGCTCTGTGCATTTGGTGTTCTATTTCCCCCAAATTTAGTTGGTTAAGTTCAGCTTGACAAACCTTCAACCTCTGTCTTATATTGGTGTCCGTTGGGTTTTCCCTCAACTGTTTCTCCAGCTTTCTCATCTTTTCCAATATCATTTCCTCAACTCGTTTCCTTTCTTTTCTTATTTCAGCTGACCACCTTATTAGGTTTCCTCTCATCATGGCTTTACTTGCATCCCAAATTGTCTTCATTGGTAATTCCGGTGTCACATTTTCCTTGAAACAGTTATTTATCTCTATTTTTGCTTGTTTAACATATTTTTCCTTCTTGAATATGTCTTCATTAAACTTCCATGTTCTCTCTCTAGTCATAACTCTGAGTGTCACTTGTATAGGATTATGACCTGAACATAGGTTGGGGAGAATGTCCATTTCCAATGTCTTCAATAACAGGTCTTTTGATATCAATATCATATCAATTCTAGACATAGTTTTGTGTCTATCCGAGTAGAATGTGTAGCCATCCAGTTGTCCATTTTTATATCTCCATTCATCATAAAGATCTAGATCGTCCATCATCTGGAAAAAACTTTTAGGTAATTTTCCACTGTTTCTGGGCACCAACTTCTGTACTGATCTGTCCAATGTAGGATTTATGACTCCGTTAAATTCCCCAAGAACTATCACATTAGCATTTCCAGTTTCCTGTAAGTATTTCTGTATTTCCATATTAATTTTGGGGAAGAATTGTCCTTTAGCACTGTTTGGTGCATATATTCCCACTATTAACATCTTATCTTGCAATGTATCAACTTCCACCACCAAATATCTTCCATTTTTATCACAGAATTTTTGCTGTGCACCATATTTTGCATTAACATATATCAATACTCCCTTTTTTTCTGATCAGTTGTTGCAGCAAAACAGCTACCTAATTTCGGATTCCGAACATACTTCATGTCTTGGGTTCTAATCCGTACTTCCTGTAAACAAATTATATCCAATTTTTGTTTCTCCAGATGATGAAATATCTGTCTTCTCTTATATTCCAAGTTAAATCCTTTTATATTCCAAGAGTATATTTTGAGCCCCATTTTGTTGTTTTGTTTATTAATTTATGTAACCTGATTCAATTAATCTTGTATGCCTTCTCCCGGAAGTTCTCCTTCCTCTTCTATTTCTTGTTCTGGGTCCTGTGTCTGTCCTACCACACCTTCACTCTCCTCTGCCTGGATCTGTATCCTTTCCTCGTTTCCTTCCTCTTGCAACTGCTGTTCTTCTTCCCTTCCTTCTGCTGATGCTTTCTGAAGATCTTTCTTCAATCTTTCCATCACTTCTTTAGTTTTATGCACTGTATTTATTCTGTAACGCTGTTGTTTGTGGGAAAAAGAAATGCCCTCAGTCTTCTCCCATCTGTAGTTTATCTGAAGATTCATCAAAAGGTTTGCCAAAGGTTTATAATCTTGTCTCTTCTTGAGTATTTGAAATGATATGTCTTTAAAAATTCTGACATCTTTTTCTTCAATCTTGAATGTTCCTTCGTAGCTCCATTGTAAGATTTTGTCTCTTGTAGCGGTCCTAGTGAAAGTTATTATAATATCTCTTGGAAGCTTTCTTTCTCTTGCTGTCCTTGAGGATACTCTAAACATCCTATCGATGCACATTTCCATTCTGTCTTCTTCAATGTCTAGAAATTCAGCCAAAGCCGGTAGCATTTTCTCATATAAATTTTCCGTACTAGTTTCAGGGGCGCCCCGAAAATGAAGACATCTTTCTCGATATCATAACTCTTGTTGCGTAATTTGAATATCTTCTTCCTGCTGTTTCCCTTTTACTTCAGCCATTTCAGTTTGTACTTGTATGACCTGTTCTTTTATTTCTTTTGTCTCTACCTTTATCTTTGAAACATCCTTTGTTAAATTTTCCAGCTTCTTTCCCAACTTATCAATTCATGTTTCATATCTGTTCTCATCTCTTTTCTTGTTTCTTTTAAGTCTTGTCTTATGTCTGTCTCTGTCTTCCTGATATCTTCTCTAATATTCCTCAATTCTTCCATCATTTGTAACATTAGGTCTTGTGGCTTCTGGGATGTATCTGTGGATGTCCTTCTTGCTGGCTGGGTAGTCATTGTTGCTGCTGCAGCTGCTGTGGCCTTCCTTGTTCTTGTATCCATTAACTTTCTTCAAAAATAAAATTTTCTCTTCTGCTTGTTATTCTTTCTGCTCCTCTCTGTTATCTTAATTAATTCAATAATCAATGAACTCAATGATCTTGGCACCAATTATCTTGAGACCTGTTATTTCGTAGTCCAATGAATTGTCTTAATATGCTCTAAACATCATAAACTTATATAAACAAATGAAATCTTAATTGCAGTATAATACTATATGTATAAATGAAATCTTAATTACGTTATAATAATGTTCAATAATGTGTCTTAATAATAGAAAATATAATAATACAGAATATAATTCTCCACTTTTTAGATGAATTCACACAATATTATTTACATAGTAAACCATGAAAAATCTTAGTTCTACTTTAACCACTGAGGCTTCAACCACTCCAGATTCCCCCTCCCAAACGTGTTTATCCAATCCTCTACAGTTCACTCTTTTTCCAGTTCTGCAGCTACGGCCTTGGATAAGGAATGCAGCTCCCCGTCGCTGTCTGCGTGGGTGTGGAGTTTTCAGTTCTCACTGTTTTTCAAGGTGAAGAAGCCTTCATTTTTAAGAGTCAGATCAACAGGGTCTAATACCAGGTGCACTATATGAAGTAAATAAATGAAGATAGATATCCTTTTAAAACAAAGTCCAATAAAATAATTTTAGAAGCTCACAAAGTTCCCAAAATCAGTTCCTTGAAATAAAGTTCCTTAAAGTTCAAACACTCAAAGTGTTACAATCAAAGTCCTTAATTTCTGCTTTTATTTCATTTAACCTCTTTATTCATTTAAAAGTTCCAAATCAAAGTCTCGGTGCCAAGTTTATTAATCCATTTGCGAAAGTTTATAAAAATACCAAAGAGTTTTCAATGGGAGCAAATAGGAGCAAAAGGAAAAAGAGAAAGAAGAACCCACTTTGTCCTACGGCTTGCCAAATCCCACAAAAAAAAAAAAAACAAAAAAAAAAAAAACAATTTTCCCCAGCACCAAAAAAGAGTCCACTCCACTCCAAACAGTTAGGAAGAAAAGAAATTCCATGTATGTAAAATGCAGATGAGAGAGAAAAAAAGCCCAGAAAAGAGCAGCACTGTTAAATCCCCTTCGTCTCCATTCAGCAATTTATAAGCTCAGTGTCTTCAGTCACTTTAAAACCATTAACAAGTTCTTGCCAATTGCATCCAACTCCAGTTTACTCCAAGTCTAAATCCAAGCCCAGTCTAGTTAAATCTCGATAATCCACCAAGAGAAATACAGGAAAATTGAAGTTTATTCAAACTCACCACTCTGGTCTCTATAGCTTTAAGAAATCCGCCATTACATTTCTGCTTCCTGCCACCAGGGTCTCCTCCAAGCTGCAGTTTATATTCGCTGAAACAGGTACATACCTCTTGTGTTTTAAGTTAAACTGTAATCCAAATCAGGCTGTTACTTGCTATCTTGCCTTGCACTCCTGGTTAAAAGTCGGTGGTGGTGCTTGTGCCGCTAAAACGGCGATCCAGAAGGTCCCGTCATGGTCCTGTGATGCTGCACAGCTCCTCCACTCTCCCCTTTCGGGGAGGGCTCGGTGCTGGAATTTGGATCCCCTTCGGACCTCTTCCACATCCCCCTTACCGAGGGGATAGCTAGGTGGAATTTCATGGCCCCAATCCAGCTGGAAACCTTCGGGTGGCGGTTCGGAGTTGCGCAGCGCTACTCCAGACAGCCTCTCGCGCACGCCATGCGGCGTATAACAACTTTCTAAAATCAAGATACACCAAATATTTTTCTTGTTTAGATCTATAACTCTAAGACTTGTGTCTAAAAATCCTTGTGCACAGCAACAGACAATGAACAAGGAAGCAAAGCAGCAATATGTACTACCAGATGGACTGTTGGCACTAACAGTTTTGATGTATTTTGACCAATTTGGGGGGATGGGGAAGTGAAAATGCCTACAAATCAGCTAAAACAGCTAGCAGTAAGAGCAAAGACCATTTTATACTAGGAGTGCACAACCAGTGTATGCAGCTCTAGGCTGATTTCCACTACAGTTAAGGCAATCAGCTGAGCGGCTGCCAAAAAAAAAATCTGTTATCATCATGGTACTCCAGATTTGGATCATGCAGGGTGGGAGAAGCTTTCTTCAGAGCTAAGCAGGAAACCCCCCCGTTACCCCAATCAGTTCTTACTTCCAAGTAGACATACACAGAAATGAGGTTCATTTTGTATGCTTCCATACACATATAAATTCCACATGTAATGCCTACAGTTAATGGGAAAGCCATGATAAGTTTGTGTATGCACATGTGTATGTGTATGTGAGAGGGGTCACTCAACATATGAGCACTGGAGTTACCACATGCAGAACATTTGTGAATTGTTGGTACAATGTGCCACATACATAATTTGCAAAATACTCGGAGAATTTGGTTACTGTGTGGACCTTTAAAATAAAAATAAATGAGAAGTTGGACTTACCATGAACAGTCATTCTGGGATGGCAGGAGGAAGAATCCACAACGATTGGGTAATCCTCGTGTGCCAACCGGAATTGGCAGGAGTCCACGTTCTAAATCAGTTGCTACCATTAGGATCCCGTGCCTCCTCTGTCAGTTTCTCCTCCAGCCATGCAAACCATGAAGTTTCCACAACTCGGCTTCCTTAACTTCCAAGTTTCTGACCTAATTCTATCTTAGACCTTGGTCACAACCGCTTAACCTCCCCAATGCCTACATAGAATCATAGAATCATAGAGTTGGAAGAGACCACAGGGGCCATTTAGTCCAACCTCCTGCTATGCAGGAACACCCATCAAAGCATTCTCAACAGATGGCCATCCAGCCTCTGTTTAAAAACCTCCAAAGAAGGAGACTCAACCACACTCCGAGGCAGCATATTCCACTGCCGGACAGTTCTGACCATCAGGAAGTTCTTCCTGAGGTTCAAGTGGAATCTCCTTTCCTGCAGCTTGAATTCATTGCTCTTTATCCTAGTCTCTGGAGCGGTAGAGAACAAGCCTGCTCCCTCCTCAACATGACATCCCTTCAAATATTGAAACATGGCTATCATGTCCCCTCTTAACCTTTTCTTCTGCAGACTAAACATACCCAGCTCCCTAAGCCGTTCTTCATACGGCATTTCTTCCAGACCCTTCACCATTTTGGTCACCCTCCTCTGGACATGTTCCAGCTTGTCAACATCCTTCTTGAACTGAGGTGCCCAGAACTGGACACAGGATTCCAAATGAGGCCTGACCAATGCAGAATAGAGTGGTGCCATTACCTCCCTCAATCTATACACCATACTCCTATGGATGCAACCAAGAATAGCGTTGGCTTTCTTGGCTGTCGCGTCACACTGCTCACTCATGTTCAGCTTGTGATTTACCAAGATTTTTCACACAAACTGCTATCCAGGCACACGTCCCCCATCCTATACTTGTGACTTTCATTTTTTCTGCCCAAGTGCAGGACCCTACATTTCTCTCTGTTGAAATTCATTTTGTTAGCCTTGGCCCAGCTCTCCAATCTGTCCAGGTCATTTAGAAATTTGTTCCTATCCTCTGGTGTGTTAGCAACCCCTCTCAGTTTGGTGTCATCTGCAAATTTGATGAGCATGCCCTCCACTCCTTCATCCAAGTCACTGATGATGTTGAATAGCACTGGGCCCAGGACAGAACCCTGTGGCACCCCACTAGTCACTTCTCTCCAGGATGAAAAGCAGCCATTGGTGAGCACCCTTTGGATGCGGTCGGTCGACCAATTACAAATCCAACTAACAGTAGCCCTATCCAACTCGCATTTTACTAGCTTCTTTGCAAGAATGTCATGGGGAACTTTGTCAAAGGCCTTACTGAGGTCAAGATATGCTACATCTACAGTATTCCCTTCATCTATCAAGCTTGTAACCCTATCATAAAAAGAGATAAGATTAGTCTGGCATGACTTATTTCTGAGAAATCCATGCTGGCTTTTAGTGATTACGGCATTGCTTTCTAAGTAATTACAAACTGACTGCTTAATGATGTGCTCTAGGATCTTTCCTGGAATTGATGTCAGGCTGACCGGGCGATAATTATTAGGGTCCTCTTTTTTCCCCTTCTTGAAGATGGGGATGACATTTGCTCTCCTCCAGTCTGCTGGGACTTCTCCTGTTCTCCTAGAGTTCTGAAAGATTATTGCAAGTGGTTCAGAAATGACTTCTGTCAGTTCTTTTAATATCCTTGGATGTAATTCATCTGGTCCTGGGGACTTGCATTCATGTAGTTTAGCCAGATATTCCTGTACTACTTCTCTACTTATTCTGTGCTGCATTTCCCTCGCTTCCTCACCTGCTCCCCACGCCCCTGGTTGGGTACTTCTATCCTTTTGGGAGAAAGCTGAGGCAAAGAAGGTATTAAGTAGTTCTGCCTTCTCACTCCCCCGCCCCATTATTAATTGGTCACCTTCTCCACATAGTGATCCTATCATATCCTTGTTTTTCCTTTTGCTGCGGACATATCTCAAAAAGCCCTTTTTATTGTTTTTGATGTCTCTGGCAAGCCTGAGTTCATTCTGCGCTTTAGCTTCTCTGACTTTCTCCCTACATCTCCTGGCTACTTGCTTGAATTCCCCTCTGGTGGTTTCACCATTCTTCCATTTCCTGTACATGTTTCTTTTAACACTTAACTCAGCTGAGAGTTCTTCAGTCAACCATTCTGGTTTCTTTAGACAGCTGCCATTTTTCCTCCTTATTGGCACAGTTTTCAATTGTGCCTTCAGTATCTCACTTTTAAGAAACTCCCATCCGTCATGAACTCCCTTCTCCTTTAGTATTCTTGTCCACGGGATTTCAGCAAGTAACTCCCTAAGTTTAGAGAAATCAGCTTTCTTAAAGTTTAGGAAGCATGTCTGGCTATACTTGGCTTCTCCTTCCCACTGGATGACAAACTCCAAGAGAGCATGGTCACTCCCTCCTAAGGATCTCACCACCTCCACCTCATCAACTAGATCATCCCTGTTGGTCAGGATCAGATCTAAAATAGCCGATCCCCTTGTCGCCTCTTCCACCTTCTGGACCATGAAATTGTCTGCAAGGCAAGCAAGGAACCTGTTAGACCTTGCGGTCTTTGCAGAATTTGACTGCCAACAAATATCAGGTTAATTGAAATCTCCCATTAACACGGCATCTCTCCTTTTTGAATGTGTGGTGATCTGCTCCAGGAAGGCCTTATCCAAGTCCTCAGGCTGGCCCGGAGGCCTGTAGCAAACCCACACAATCACATCCCTATTGTTTCTCGCTCCCTTAATTCTTACCCAGATGCTCTCAATTTGGCTTACCAGATGCAAGTCATGGATTTCTTCACAGGTGAAAACATCCTTGACATATAAAGCTACTCCTTCTCCGTTCTTGTTTGGTCTATTTCTGCGAAATAAGTTATACTCCCTTATTTCTACATTCCAATCATGAGATTCATCCAACCAGGTTTCGGTGATGCCTATTACATCATTTTTTTTTTGTACTAAGAGTTGTTCATCTTGCTTATTGCCCATGCTCTGTGCATTAGTGTAGAGACACTTGAGATGATGTGCCCTTCGTGGAATTCCTGTAGTAAAGTTACTTTCTCTCTCCCTGTTGGTCTCTAGTTCTACTTGGCCTGCCCTATCCATATCATTTGGGCTATTTTTCGTAGCACTCACTGAATCCTTGCCCAGAATACTACTGTTCCTCTTCTCGGTCAAACTCAATTTAAAGACCTCCTGATCCATTTTGTGAGACTGTTTGCAAAAACATTCCGGCCGATGGTTGTAAGGTGCAAGCCATCTCTTGCCAGAACACCAGCCTCGTGGAAATGGAGGCCGTGATCCAAAAATCCGAATCGTTTCCAGCGACACCACCTTTGGAGCCAGTTGTTTATCTCCATTATTCTTCTTTCCCTTTGTGGGCCGTGTCCTTCCATCGGGAGAAGAGATGAAATGACAACCTGCGCATGAAGGTCCTTCAGCTTCCTACCCATGAGCTCGTAATCCTTCATGATGCGGTGAAAGCTGCGCCTTGCCGTGTCATTGGTTCCAACATGAACCAAAAGGAGGGGGGTTACGGTCAGTGGGCTTGACTAGTCTCGTTAGCCTCTCTGTTATGTCATTGATTTTGGCCCCAGGGAGACAGCACACCTCACGATTGATTCTGTCCGGGTTGCAAATGATGGGTTCTGTTCCTCTCAGCAAAGAGTCCCCAACCACTATAACTCGTCTCCTCTGAGGCTTGTTGGGGGTTACTTGACAAGCAGAGTCCCTCACGGCCGCCTGAACTTTCTGTTCATGCTGAGAGCATTGGTGCTGCTGCTGTTGTTGGATGCTGCTCTGCTGGTGTTGGGGTTCCTGCTGCTGATGTTGGATTTCCTCCGGATGACGGTCCATGACCTCTTCCTGCTGTTCCACTTTGTCATTAATAAAGTCAAGAACTTGGAAGTGATTCTGTAGCTTGAGAGTCTCTGTGTGGCACCTTGTCTTTCCACTCCTGCGTGTCACATTCCTCCAAGCATCCGTCCCCCTGGTTCGTGAACCAGCTTCTTTGTCTTCTAGCTCCTCCGTGCACCCCGTCTTCAAAAAGGTCCTCTCAGCCCTATCCAGGAACTCCTCTTCGTCCCTAATGATGCAAAGATTTGAAACGCGTGCCTCCAGCTGTTGAACCTTCTCCTCCAAGAGGGCGACCAGCTTGCATTTGCTGCAGGTGTACCCAAGGATGTCTTGCAGGAGGAAAAGAAACATGCCACAGCTGTGGCAGGTGACTGCAGCAGCTCCTTCCCCCTCCATACCTGATAGTTCAGATAGCTAATTTGAAAAAGGTAAAACTGGGTTTTGCCTTCAAAGTCCCCTGGTAAAATCTATGTCAACCCTCTGTTTGCCAAGTTCTTATCGTCAACCTATCAACCTACATCAACATATATACATTACACACCATCAAGGAGGGCGTGGATTCCTCCTCCTGCCATCCCAGAATGACCGTTCATGGTAAGTCCAACTTCTCATTCTCGGGATAGCACGGAGAAGGAATCCACAACAACTGGGACATACCCAAGCCACATTCTGGGTGGGTCTCTATTTACACTGAAGTACCACCCAGAGTACCTTACTGCCAAAAGCAGCCTGCTCCGTCTTAAACTTGTCCACTTTATAATGTCTTATAAAGGTAGATGCCTCCGACCAGCCTGCTGCATTACAAATATACTGTAATGAAGTCACATTATAAACAGTACTAGTTGCCATAGATCTCGTAGAATGTGGATATACATTGCATGGCCTAGGTTGGCCTGCCACATCATAACACTGAAAGATGCAACTCTTAATCCATCTTCCAATGACAGTCTTAGATGCTTTCTGACCCATAGATTTATGATTATATGATACAAATAAAGCTTCTGTTCTCCTGAAACGTGCAGTTCTTCTAATGTAAAGATGGACAGCACTCCTCACATCCAAAGTGTGATATCTTTTCTCTTCCACATTTTTCGGATGAGGAAAAAAAAGTTGGTAAGTAAATCACACCCAGTGCCACCTTTTTCCATGCACATTTAGGAAGAAAAGTTGGATCTAACATTAGTACCAATCTTTCCTCCTCGAATTTACACAGGTTAGCATCAACAGATAATGCAGCCAATTCAGAAACTCATCTAGCTGACGTTATTGCTACCAGGAAAACAGTCTTTAGTGTTACCAAGTGCAAAGAAGCATCCCTCACTGGTTCAAAGGGTGTTTTAGTGAAAGAGTCCAGCACTACACTTAGATCCCAACTCGGGAATCTATGCTTAGTTGGGTAAGAAGTCAACACTGCGCCTCTTAGAAACTGTTAAGTGTAACTGCCCTGATTACTGCCTAAAGGGTTAAGTGTCTTCTTCCTTCGCCAACTCTCGTAGCCATGGGAACTGATAAGGGGGTGATAACCTTCACACACAGCTGTGGGAAATTCTGAAGGGTAGAGTGAAAACATTCTGAGCTGTCTGATTCTTCCCACGGCCGCTAGCAGGTTATGTAGTCTAAAGAATTTCTGTTCTGTCTATATACATGTTTACTTGTTGTTCACAGCATGTAACAGTCTGTCTGTCTGCCTGTCAGCTTGCTGCGCAGATACAGACTGGAAAATGGATTTCACCTAGTTTTGCTTTTTCATGTATTCCAGTTTTGCAATAAACACATAGTTCAGCATATTTTTTGGCCTATCTCTCTGGTCTTTTTGGATGTGTGCTGTTTTGATTTACTTTTGAAGCACTGGTGGACTGTGGGTCATGCTAGCTTCCAGCATGCTCCCTGGAATTCCTCAACAGGTTATGGACCACAGCTTCACGCTTCTGCTGCGCGTCCTTGTTGTGCCAGAGTGTTTTTGAGGCCAAGTTTTGATGGATGGACTTTGTCTGCAGCTGTGTTTCTTCTGCTGGTGATCCCCAAAGCTGGTGGTGAGTGCCTGGGGCTGGGGGCTGAGCAATTATGGAGCCCAAGCCTGTAAGCAGTTTGCCTCTGACCAGGCTAAATGGCAGTAATTATCTCACTCGGGTTGTCAAGATGGAAATGTATCTTCGTGGGGAAGGTGTCTGGGGAGCTGTTTCTGTTCCGCTAGACCTCCCTAGAGATGCCGCTGAAGCCGAAAAAGTGAGGCAGAAGGCCATGCCGCTTATTATTCTGGCTGTGGAAGATGACCAGTTGTTTTATATCCGTGATTTGGCCAATCCAAGAGACTGTTGGGTGGCCCTCCGTGATGTCTACGTTTGCACGACTGCAGGTAGTAAATTGTCACTCACGAAAAGGCTGTATGAGACAAAATTGAGGCCAGGCGTGTCAATCAAGCAGCATCTGCAGACGCTGGCCGAAATCTTTGTTGCCCTGGGTGAGAGAGGGAAGGTTTTGTCTGAGATTGACAAGGCTTACTGCATTCTGTGTTCTCTGGATCCCAGTTGGGACGTTATAGTGGCAACCTTGGAGGCTGTTCCTGAACAGAACCTGACTGTGTCTTATGTAACTTCTCGCCTTCTGGAAGAAGAAGAAGGACGTGCCCAGAGGACTGCCCAGCAACCTCCCCAGCTGCCTGCTGCTGCAGAGCCAGGATCCGGGCGGAGATCTACTCAGGCTTGTGAGTCCAAACCGGAGGGGCTGGTGAGAGCCAATGCTGTGAGAAGGTGCTATTGCTGTGGATCTACCTTCCACCTCAAGAAGGACTGTCCACTGGAGAAGCAAGGTGGGAGAGGTGCTTGAAGCAGAGGCTTCAGAGGAGGTCATAGGAGTCATCCACGAGTTGCCGTTGCAACAGACTGTGTGTTTTCTGGGAGCTGCTGGGACTCTGATGAGGCTTTTTGGCTGCTGGACAGTGGTTGCTCTCAGCATCTGGTAAACTGTGAAGGTTTGTTCAAGTGTTTGAATCCAGCCAGTGTTGCTACTGTTGCCCTGGCTGATGGGACTAAAGCTAAAGTCAAGGGAGTGGGGTCTGCCTATACACCTGCTCTAGATATGTATCTTGATAATGTGTTGTATGTGCCTTCACTTGATTTCTGTCTACTCTCTGTTTCAGAGTTAACTCAAAGTGGGTTTGAGGTTTTGTTCACAAAGCACGAGGGCAAAGTACTAAAAGGTGGGGCTGTTTGTGCTGTGGCAGAGTTGAGTGAGAAACTGTAAAAAACTTAAGCCCAGATTCAATGCTTGCACTGTATATGATAACAAACCACAACATGATGACTGTATTCATTTGTTGCATAGAAGGATGGGACATGCTAGCTTTGCTGTGTTGAAAAAGTTAGCAGACAGCTGCAATGGATGTTCTTTGAAGTCATGTGCTACTTTTCTTGACTGTGCCATTTGCAAACAGTCTAAATCCATGCAGCTTCCTGCACCCAGAACCAGTTCACGGGTGCCTGATGCTCCTTTCCAACTTGTTCATGCTGATGTGGTTGGTCCAATTTCTCAATGCAGTTTGGGGGGAATTAGATTTTTCTTGTTGTTAGTAGATGACTTCAGCAGATACACGTTCTGTTATTTGTTGAAACAAAAGTCCGAAGTGTGTCAAATAATTAAGAACTGGTGGGTGTATGTTGAGAGACAATTTGAATGCAAGGTCAAAGCGTTCCAATCAGATCGTGGAGGAGAATTTCTGGCTGAGAGTCTGCAACAATGGTTCAAAAGCAAGGGCATTGTGCACAGGCCAACTGCCTCCTATGCCAGTTTTCAAAATGGTGTAGCAGAAAGAACCACTGGAGTGTTGCAAACTCTCATGCATGCCTTGCTCAATGATGCAGATTTGCCTTTGAATTTCTGAGGAGAGGCAATTCTGACTGCCAGTTACATACACAACAGGCTTTGGAGTTCTGTTTTTCAGACCACTCCGTATGAGCGTTTGTTTGGCAAGCAACCTTCCATTGCTCACATGAAGGTCTTTGGCAATTTTGCCTGGGTTCATATTCCTAAGAGTCAAAGGAGGAAGGGAGAGCCAAAAGCTCAACGCCTGAGATTCTTAGGGTATCAACCTAACTGTAAAGGGTATAGATTTTACACAGGAAATGGGCTCTGCATGGTGTCTAGGAATGCAACTTTTGAGGAACACGCAAACTGGTCGCGTGTTCAAGCTGCTTCTGAAGTCCTCCTTCCTGTCTTTCGTGAGCCTAGCATTCGCCCAGAGCAGCCTGCCTCCTCAGTTCCTGGTCCCTCAAGGGTTAAGGCTGAGTCTGAGCCTGAGCCAGAGCCAGCGCAGGAGGTGGGGGCTGCGGGGGGTGAAGCGGCTCCAAGCACAGAAGTGAGAAAAAAAAGCTGCAAAGCGGTCTCACAGTCTTGATGATGATGCTGGTCAGATAGTTCAGCCGGCACAAATTCCCAGGAAGTCAGAGAGGAAAACGAAGGGAAAGGCTCCAAAACGCTACACGCCCACTTCACTTGCAGTGCATGCCTATATAGTAAATTGTAAGCCAACCAGTTTTGCTGAGGTAGAGAAAATGTCAAAAAGCCAGGCTGTGCCCTGGTGGCAGGCAATGCAGGATGAAATTGATTCCATAACCCAGCACAAAGTCTACACGTTGTGTGAACTCCCAAAGGGTGTCAATTCTGTTGATTGCCGGTGGGTCTACAAGCTAAAAACCACTGCTGATGGGCAAGTTAAACACAAGGCTCGTCTGGTGGCCCGAGGGTTTGCCCAAGATGAGCAATCCTATGATGAGGTTTTTGCACACTTAAGATGCAGTCCATTCGGTTGGTGTTGGCCATTGCAGCTCAGAGAAATGCTTTGGTCACACACTTTGATATCGCAACTGCCTATCTCAATGCTGATTTGCCAGAGGAAATTTACCTAACACAGCCTGATGGGTTTCACCAGGGAAAGAAGAACCTGGTGTGGAAACTCCACAAATCTCTGTATGGTCTTAAACAATCAGCTCATTGCTGGAATATGTGTTTAGACAGAGCTTTGCAGGAATGTGGCTTCAAACAGAGCAAAGCTGATCCCTGTGTGTATGTCAGAGGGACAGAGAAAAAAGAAGAAATCCTCTTGGCGTATGTTGATGATTTGTGTTTGATTTGTGACACGCAAAAACAAGTGTAGGATTTTACCAGTGAACTAGGCAAGAAATGGATGGAGCCGGGTCCGCGACCTTTAATCCCAATGACGTCACCATCTGGAGGAGGATATCAGAGAACTGCTTCACGTCCTCCGGTGCCGACTCTGGTGCAGGATCTCGAAAAACCAAGGGAGGCAACTCGTGGGACGCGGGTGTCGACTCGTCGGACTCCGAGTCGGATTCGTAGGTCTGGGAAGACTCAGAAGGAGATTTCTCAGGAGACCTCTCTCTGGACAGCTGCTGAGATGGCAGCGCCATTGTAACCGTGGACGCAGTCGTCATAGTCGGTGGAGCAACCGTTGCCTGTGGAGTCGTAGTAATCGGCACCACCGTAGGCCACGGGTGCTGGATCGCTTGGGTGACTGTAGTGGCGGGAGCTGAAGGTTGTACAGGAGCAGACTCCGAAGTTGGGCGCGACACTGTCGAGGTGACCCTTGGTGGTGGGGAGACAGCCCGATAACGAGGCGAGCGCTCAGGGGATCTCCGATGACGTCATCTCGAAAAGGAGCGGGAAGGTGATTGCCGATATCATGGATGGTATACGGCGCATGATGGAGAGCACGAGCGGTGATAAGGCGACCACTGTCTCACGTCAGGGTGGTACCGGTCCCTATAAGCTGGGGAATAGGACCGGTACGATCCTGGATACTCCCGCCAGGTGTGTTCTCGACCGTACCTCGCGATATGGGATGCGGAGGAATACGGCGAATCAAATGGGGGCTGGGACAGGGCCCGTTCCCGGTGGGTCTCCCGACGACGCGGGGACCGTCTCACCCTTCGTTCAGGAGAACATGACTCGCTCCTGGTGGAAGACACCCGACGGCGGGGCGAGGTCAAACATCCTTCGGGTGGTCCACCACTTCAGGGTGACTGAGCGGAGACACTGCGGCAGTAAGTAGCGGCGAGCCGGAAGGCACAGCTGAGCCAGCGGTCACCTCCTCATTGGAGACCTCCAGAATCTCCTGGGGTTCCGAGTCTTTGCCTGGGTCTTCAGGCTGCTGGGTCGGAGGAGGCGTAGGAGGGGAAGGCCTCTTGGGAGGAGAGCGCCGCTTCTCCTTCCTCTTCTTTTCTCCTTCTCCTTCTCTTTCCTGGCTTGTTGAGGGGCAGGACGCTTACGCTGAGCAGTAGTAAGCGGCCTAGGTGACTTAGCTGCCTGCGAGCCCGCAGGAGCCTCTCTCGAAGTCAACGCCACCGAAGAAATCTTCGGAATTCTTGGCAAGGTCGATATTGGGGGCGGAGATGACAGTACCAATCCCAGTACTGTCGATGTCGTCGGGGCGGCAGCCGCTGGAACCGACGAGGGAGTGGTCACAGGTTGGCTCGATGTCGATGGTTTAGACATCGTGGGCTGAACAGACGGCTGATCCCTCACTCGGAGAGACTCTTCCCAGCAGTGAGATTTCAAGCGGGCCAAGCGGTTCCAAGCAGGTAAGGCAAGTCTTAACGTTGTGAGTCTCTCCCAAGCAGAAGAGGCAGTCACTATGTCTGTCTGTCAGCGCAATCTTGCGACCACAAGTGTTGCAAGGCTTAAAGAGAGAAGACATAGAAGTCCAAGGAAGGAAGACTCACAAGGGGTGGCGGAGAAGATGGCAGAGAAGACGAGGTCGGAGAAGACAGAAGACGGAGGGGGGGCTAAAGGAGGGGTTGAAAAGATTGGAAAGTCACCAAAACCAAGTCCGAAATCCAAAAACGAAGTCCGATAGTCAAATCCAAGTCAAAAACCAGAGAGAAAACGATCCGAAAAGCCAAAGGGCGCTACTAAGCAAAAGAACCTTCCGTGCGCGACGGCAGACGAGAAAGAACTAAGGAGAGGCACAGAGACCACGAAGAAGAACATAAGTTCAATGAATTCATTAGTTAATTTGTGTCCCCAGTAGGTGGTGCAACCCAGGCACCTTGTCTTAAAGTTGAACGCCCATCCGAAAAATTGCTGCTCCATATTTACAGTAGGCCATCTGCCTTGCTCTAACTCATCACCCCTTCTTAAAGTAAACATCTCCATGGGAGTATTATGAGCAGCGGGGCGCCAACTGCTCCATTCAAACTGAGCTGACTGTTTCACTTCACTGCACGCGCCATTACCTCCTGCCCACAGAGGACTCAGCGAGTGATTGACAGTAGCTGGGCGCGCTATCCCTCCATGCTCTGGCGAATCTCCGCCCTTTGACACTGCACGTTCCTTCGGGCTCTCTATGCCTGCTCCAGAGACAGGTTTTTGCTCCAGAAGAGCCCCTCCCATCTCTGAAGAATCTGTGAAATCAACATGGTGGCCTGAAGCTGCCTTTGTTGATTTCTCCTTCGTCATTTTGATTTTAAATCTGGACCCTTCTTAAGACTGGTATCCACTTTCCTTCTCTTAACCGACTTATCTTTACTTTCCTTCCTGTCGGAATGCTTATTCCCCGAAGCTCTTACCTCCTCCTCTTCGCTCTCGCTGGAGGATAAAAATACTTTTCTTAACTCTGCCATCTTTCCTCCCCAGAATGTCACTGCCCTGCGACCATCTGAGAGGTACTTCTGCTCAGATCCTTCTTTAGCTCCGACTCAGAGCCTCGCTGTATGGCAGGCATCTGAGGAGAAACATTTCTAACGTTAATTTTCTTCTCCTTGTGATAACTGAAGCCCCTGTCAGAGCTGCTGATGACGAGCAGCAGCTGTTGGTCCCTGTGGCTCAGGGTGGAGATGACGAGCAGCAGCTGTTGGTCCCTGTGGCTCTGGCTGGAGATGAGTCCTGCAGCTCAAGAGCTCCCCCTGCTGCCATGGACCAAGCAGGCTTGGACGTTCCTCTGCCTGCTCCTTTAGAGCAACAGGGATCCGATTCTGAAGATGGTTTGGAGCCTGTGCCAATCAGCCCACAAACAAGGCGGAGACTCAAGAGAGCTGAGCAAAGGGAAGCTTCCTTGATTAAGTTCAAGAAGCAGTGACTAGCCACACCTGTGTCTTGGGCTATAAAACTGCCTGTCTAGAAACTTTCCTTTGCTTGTGGCAAGCTTCTTTCAAGCCCTCCTCTTGCCTGTTTCTTGCTCCCAGCACCTGGTTCCTGCTACCTTGAATTGATCTCTTGGTTTTTGAAACTCTGACTACGGCTTTCGCTTGATGCTCTGGTAAATGAACTCCCTTGTGTAAAGTGCTTGCTTGTCTTCTCCTGGCTGGACTTTGCTGACTCTCACACCCCCTTCTCTGGACTGGCTCGCTGCCCAGGTCTCTGACCTTGACACTCCCCCTCAGAGCCTCGTCGGTTTGCGGGCATCTGAGATTCCATTTCCAAAGACATTTCTCACAATCTCACTATATAGTGACCATAAATAAAGACTTATTTTCACAATCTGACAGAGAAGGGAAAATTTCATCTGGCTTGCTAGGCAAGATAAGAAAAACTGACAGAGGAGGCACGGAGTCCTAATGGTATTTAGAATGTGGACTCCTGCTGATTCCGGTTGGCACATAAGAATTACCGAATCACTGTGGGTTCCTCCTCTGTGCCATCCCAAGAATAAATAAATCACCCAAAAATGCTATCCTTGCACAGAAACACTTCTTTTTAGTTCCCATAACTGATGGGTGGCTAGTTAAGGTCTTATTGTTACCTTCATCATTGCACTTCTAGCAATACTTGTAACTCCAGGTCGATCAACATCTGTCAAAAAGTGGACAGGATCCATAGTAGCTGCATTGCGTTTGAATAAGATAGAAGGAGCAACAAAGGAATATCCCTAAAGAAGGGGAAAGAAATTTGGCATGCTCAGAGTTTACATTCATCAAATTTTAGCCATAATTTTAACAATTATGGTACTCAAAATTCAGAAGGAGAGAAATGATAATCAAGATAAACATAAATAACAATCATTATTTTTAAGGAAATGATGCAACCCCAAATTATCACAACAGAGGAAGCCTGCCTCAAAGAAAGTATACCATCTTCTGGTTTTAAATCAATTAAAAATTAGATTGTAAAAAAATGCTAAAAAAACTGACTCACAGCTTTTTCACTGCTGACAAAGGTTCATACTTCAAACTGGCTAGCTTCTCAAGATACCTATAGTTAAGGTATCAAACAAGTTTATATTATGACTGGGCAAACTTCAAATTTTTACCTAATAAATACAAGTCTAATATTCTAAAATGTCAAAGGAATCACCCTGAAGTATTCTAGAGTTCTGATTTTCCTAATATATATATTGCGTATTTAAATCCTTAAGTATAACCCAATCTAGCAAGGCTGATCTGTGCACAGAAACCTGTACAGATTATATTATATGGATTCAGATCAGACCTGAAAGACTATTTCAGAGATTGCTGATCCCTTAAAAAAAAAGTCAAGGGGCTGGATTCAGGCAACAGATATAGGTAATGACTGTTAACAGTACAAATCTCCCAACAGCAACACTTCAGCAGTGGATGAACGTTCCACCGCTGCAAAAGTCAATCTCTAGAAAAAAGCTATCAAGCATAATTACTAAAACAGCCTGAATCCAGAGAAGTGCAAATATGAATCTATTTGCACAATAGAGCTTTACTACCCACTCTTTTTCAGTGTATCCATTTTTGTTCCCAAAGGTTGCTTCTAAAGGTGGGAGTGGACATATCTGTATCAATTTCATTCATAAGATCATTCTATCCATTCACACAGTCCTATCACATGTTTTAACCTACATTTGGTGGCATATTTTCTCAGAAAACAACACATATCTAAAAATACTATCTTTTAACTGAATGCCTTTCAAAATGAATTTTATCCTAAAATACACATCTTATATGCTTTTGAGCAGAGAACTGCACTGCAAAATTCAGAGAAGTGTAAAATATGGATGATACAGAATTTCAGTCTGCACATTGGGTTTGGAAATGTAGATTCGACCAGTTCATACTGGAAATTACAACGAACAAAAACACTGGACATCAGAAACTCCTTCTAAACAATATTCAAAACAGCAGGAGGGGAGCTTAGTGGAAACTGGAAGAAAACACTTTTCCTGAGCAGGAGTTCTTGTTCACTCACATAGAACCTCTTTGGATCAACGTACATTACTTTTTTAATGCCTATAGAAAGTCACTGCAAGATAAGGTTCTCAGAAAAAAGGAGAAATGAAACTGAAAAGGACAATTCTGTGTCATGAGTAAAGGAAAGGTATTATCTGCCAGAATACAGAACTTAAAACATCAAAAATTATACTTCTATATTTTAAATGCTTTAATTGCTAAAATGTATGTCCTTTGAAAGATATGAAAAGAACTACAATTTAATTGCAGAAATTTTCTTTAGCATATGAAGCCAACTATCACAAAACAAAAATGAATTATTTATCTACAGCTCAAGATGCAAATATGGTACGACTTTTGTTATATACATAGTAAATACACATTAGCTGTACCCAAACACCATCAGAAACTATGTGTTATCATGATGGGAACAAATCTAACTTATTCCTTGGTTTTCTTGTGTGTGCATCTACTACTGTTGGCATAAGAAACATTATCACTGTGATAGGTATTTTCAATTTTGTTGTACTTGCTGCGTGGTCAACACAGCTAACCCTGCATATATATAGTTAGAACTATTTTAGCTTATCATATGCATCTGACATAACAAGTCTCGATTAACCAAAATTTAAGTGAAAACCATTCTGGAGAAAGAAGATGGGGTGTCTGAACCCAGAAGATGTCGAGCTTACTCCCATAATGATAAACAATGGTTTATAATGACATCCAAATTCAGTTATTAAGTCATTCCAAAGGTTCATTACAAGCTGTCTGCTTCAAAACAATATTCTAAAATATCAATAGCACCAGCCTATGCAAACTTACAGTGAATAAGTATCTATTTGGCTACTAGTGGAACAGAATGCTGGACTAGATGGGCCTTTGCCTATTACTGCATTCTTACATTCATTGGGGCTTAAGACCAAATCAATCAATTTAGAATTGCATTGTTTGTTGCGGAGAATCTTCTCTGCTCTGTCCAAAAAGGCATCGTCTTCCCTGATAAGTTTTTAAGGAAGATATGTGGGTCTCAGGTTGCTGCACCTCCTCTTCTAGTACTTCAACCTCCAACCATTTCAACTGTTGTAGATATAGCTCCCCACAACTTCAGGCAACAAGACAAATATAGCACAGATATTGCAATCACTTCAGCAACTTCTTCTCCAGCAACATTGATAGCGTTGCATCTCTCTGGGCCTTCCCTTTGAACACCCCATGAAATACTCACACAATAAGTCTGTAGTCCTCATTCTGCTTGATGAACTCCAGAGACTGTAACAGAAGCTATATAGAGCTAATGGTTTCAAGTTCTTCCCCCAATCCAAACCAGTGACTCATTTCCAACCAACAGAAGTCTTGCCCCTTTAGAACATGTGCTTAAGCAGAGTACATGGCCCAAACACACAAAAACACACAACCAAGCCTCCAAAGAGCTCAGCCAAACAACAAACTTTAACTCGAAAGGATAAACTCATTTTATTCTGTCCCTTCCATTAATCCCACACAAAAGTGCTTGCTGTCTTTGTCCTGGTAGCTGAGGCTCCTGTTTGCCCAGTTTTCATTTAGATCCATTCACTTACTTAAAATTAGCTTACACTAGTAGACTTGATGCCATAGCTATGTAAGGGATGTAATACATAAGCTAGAGTGCCTACTATGGCATTCATTTCCCCCAGAAGCCCTACTAAGTGATTTCTCCCCTTCAAAAATGAGAAGAAATTACACAAATGAAATCACACTTCTTTGAATCACAAATTGGCATACCTAACCTGACTAATACATTACTTTCTTCATATGGACATGACAGTAGAGCCACTTCATATTGCAGATTTTTAAGAATCAGGGCAACACCTATTAGAGTTATCAATCACAGATGGAATGTGAACCACAGACCTTTATGGTAAGAGTCAAGCTTCTTGAGCCAGTACACCACTTTAGAATGGTGTCCAACCATCTTTGACAGCTTTTTCTTTTCCTTCCCCAGAGTAAATGGCTTCGACCCCTTCTGTCCTTTAACAAAATCTGAGGAAGATAGCAGATCTTACAGACTATGTGACAAAGCCCATATATATGCAATTCAGAGATAGTTATTTATGCTGCCCCAAGGCTATTTCTACTTCATATCTTTATCTTCAAGCCTTTCTGTGGTAGCATTAGCTTGTTACATGCTCTTCTCTTCCCACTTCCTTTAACTGTCTTAGATTACCCCATGGAATCTGACTGCCTTTTGCATCTCTGGCTTTTCTTGACCCCTTCCTTAAATGTATCAGCCAATTCTGTTCATAAAAAAAGGAGCAACTCTGCATAAATCAAGCTAATCTTCCCTCCCCTGAGAGATCTTGATTTTGCAGAGGACATTGGAACCTTCCCATTTACAATCTTCAAATGTTTTCCCGCTCTCTCCTATTATTCTGCAAATGCAAAGCTGAATACGCTCATGCTATCTGATTTTTAAATATAATTTTTGAAAGGTTAGTACACTACAAATATCTCAAATATCTAATCAAGCCTTTTCCCTTTACCTTTAAATACTTTCAGGTTAATATGCATTTTGAATATACGGTTCCCAGATTTATAATCATTATCTGTAGATATCAGCCATCAACTGAATTGAATATGCCCCCAAAAGAAATACACCTTTGTTGACTATATTCTCCTATTCATCTACACCAGTGAAGGAAAAATGATAAAAGCTTATCTAGTCCACTTGTTGGTATTAGTATCAAAATGTTATTGTATCATTCACTTCAATCACCTTCTGAAATATCACTCGTATTTGATATAATTTCTAATTAATCTCACCACACTTCACTAATATTGTTATAAACCAGCACTTACCTGGAAAAGCTTGTCTGCAGCCTGTGGAGTGGTTGCTGGAGAATATGTTGGATCCATTTCCGTAAATTCCTCTGCAAAGTTACTAACATCCAATTCATCACGAATTATTGGTTTAAATGGAGCTGACACTTTTTTGGCAGCCAAGTCATTCCAATTTAATGTCTAAATGAAAGCATTACATTAAGTTTAAGACAGAGTGAAAGAAGAATAAAAATATAAGTGCTTTAACTACCAACGCAAATTATTTAGGCAAGCTTAAAAATGAATACAGTGCAATCATTTGTGTCTCAACAAAGAAGTAAGTCCCATTAAGGTTAATAGGGTTTATTCTCAGTTATTCAGCACTATAGTTTAAGTATCACAAAAACATTTCATTAAATAAATGCAGTTAGATATAAAACACAGAAGAAGCAACCAAGATTGATCTTAACACTGAAGGAAGTACTCTTACTTTCTGTTCAAACTTCACAATGAACAGGTTAATTCTTAACTGTCTGTGGTATTTTTATCATCTAACTGTACATGATTTATACTGTTAAAATCTTTTATGGTGTCAGAATCTTTTAAGCTTGACCAAAATTCAGAGCAGACCTATGCAATATATGGCCCATAGGCTGCTTGCAGCCTGCCAAAGGATTTTGTGTGGCCTGCATCACTCATGAGGCCGAGGGCTGGAAATTGTTGCAGCAATTAGGTTGCTGACGGTTTTGAATTAACTCAGCTGGGCTGTTCCCTCCTTCAGGGGGCAGCAGAGAGCCAAGCTGATGCTATCTTCTGCCCTTGCACAAGATGACGGCAGTTGTTTCTTCTCCTTCCATTTCCCTTGGATGGGCGGTGAGGGAGGAAGTGCTGGGAAAAAGGAGACCACCTGGGACTGGAGGGGGGAAGAAAGGAGGTGATCTCCTCCTCACTGAACAAGCCAACATAAACTGTTACAGGGTGAACTGGGACCCTCTAGGGGAAGCAGCTTATTACAGGTCAGTGTCCTCATTCACTCCCATCTCTCCTAAACTGCATTGGAAAAAATTAAATTGCATTTAAAGATTGCATTTTAAAATGCAATTTAGGTCTATCCTGGTATGCATGCTCATAAATTCCACCCCCCACCATCTGGAATTCCCCTCGTTTATCCTCCAAATATATTTTCTTCCCCCTTCCTCATAAGTAATACTTTTTTTTCTGCCACCCCAAATTTTTCCCCTCCTCTTTGATCTTTTGCAAATCATTTGCAAACTACACACTGCTATATTTCTTAAGGCATAGCTCTCTTATCTTTCCAATAATCCTATTTACTGATTTTGTGTAATCACAACTTGCCACGTCTGCATTATCTTAGTCGTCCTAACAACAGGTCAAGACAGAAGGACGGTGGCCATTTTTGTCCTACACTGTTACAGTGCTCTTATTTCACTTTCAACATGCTGTGGAATCCTGGGGTTTGCAGTTTAGGGAGGGCCCTTTAGAATTCTCAGCCAGAGAGCTCTTTGGCCTCAGGAAACTACAAACCCCAGAATTCCACAGGATGCTGAAAGCAGAATAATAGCACTGTAGCAGAAATGGCAGTGTTGTCATTCCTTATGTTGTATATTGGTGGTGGTGGGTGAAATTTAAGGAAGGAAGTTTCCCTAAGATTGTTGGGTGAGTTTGTAGAGAGGTAAGATTTGAACTTTTCAGCCATGGAAAGCCACTGGGTGACCTCAGGCAGATCACACACTCTCAGTCCCAGAAAACCCAGTGATAGGTTTGCCTTAGGGTCACCATAAGTTGGAAACAACTCGAAGGCACACAACAGCAATAGTTCACCGAGTTTACTCTGATGAGATAAAAGCTTACCCAGAGTTCAAAAGCATTGTTTTTTAAGACTATAACTCCCAGAATTCCCCGGTCAGTAATCATGCTACCTGAGGTTTTGGGAGGTTGGAAAATGAGGCATTAAAAACCTAGCTGAGGCCTGAAGAAGTTTAGCCTATTTAATTTCAGCCCTTACCTACTGCCAAGTTGTGCAGGTCTGATTCAAAGGAATTCTTACACAAGCTGAAAGTCATTTACTGACCATATAGGGATTCTTACTGTGCTGCATGGGATTACACAGACAACAGAAGTCTGTAACTTGGGTAAGTTCCTGGATTCAAGTGTCACTGGTGGCAAAGAGTGCATTTGCACAGTTTTGTGCACTAGCTATGCTTGCACCAGGAGCCCTGGTGGCGCAGCAGTTAAATGCTGGTACTGCAGCCAGAAGGTTGTGAGAGTTGGATCCTGCCAGGCTCCAGGCTGACTCAGCCTTCCATCCTTCCGCAAGTCAGTAAAATGAGTACCCAGCTTGTTGGGGGCAATTAGCTAACACATTGTAAACCACTTAGAGAGCACTTAGCTGATAAGTGGTACAGAAACACACATGCTATTGCTATTGCTCCTTGAAACATCAGACCTGGCCCCAGTGACACATGCCTCAGTTATATTATGTTTAGATTACTTTAATGTGTTCTGTGTTCTGCTGCCTTTGTAGTGCATTCAGAAACTTAATCTAGTCCAAACAGCTGCAGCCTGATTGTTATCTAGAACTGGCTATCAATAGCATACAGCTCTCTTGTTCCAAAAGTACCACTGGTTGCCCACTGGTTTCTGGAAAGAATTAAAAATGCTGGAAATGACCCATAAAACCCTACGCAGTTCAGGTTCAGGTCATATGCAAGACCATACTCTCCTGACAAAGCCTGCCCATGTCTGAGATCTGGGAAGGCCCTGCTGACCCTCACAGACACACTGGTGGAAAGAGGTTTTCGAACTCCCTTCGCAGAGAGGCTAGACTGGCACTCTCCTTACTATCTTTCCATAAGTGGGTAAAAACCTTTTTATTCCAGCAGGCCATTGAGAACTGATTATTCACAGGAAACAGACCTTTTATACTGTGTTGGACATTTTGTCATTTTCAAATGTTTTCAAATTTTATGGTGATTTAATTGCTTTTGAACTTTTATATTCTGTTAATTTTTAAACATTTTTATTTTAACCATTGTAAGTTTCCTTTTACCACATATGGAACAAGAAATACCAGCTGTCCAAGCTGGATTCAGGAAAGGAAGAGACACTAGGAATCATATCACAAACATAATGGAGTGCACCAAAAAATTTCAAAAGAAAATTAGCCTCCACTTTACAGATTATAGCAAAGCCATTGGTTGGGTAGGTCATGAAAAACTATGGATTGCTTTTAAAGAAATGGGTGTGCCATAGCATTTGATTGTCCTGATGCATAACCCGTATGGAAAACAAGACATTAATGTTAAGGTAAAATAAAAAGAAATGGAATGGCTTCCCATTGGCAAGGCTTGCATTTTATCACCCTATCTGTTAAAACTTGCATGCTGAACATATAAGTTAAGCAGGATTAGATTTAGAGGAAGGAGGTATGAAAATTGTAGAAAAGAACATCAACAGCTTAAGATATGCAGATAACACCATACTACTGTTTTTCTGAAAGGAAAAGACAACCTATTTCCTTATTTATTTGTGCCTCTAGATGAATTAAATTCCTGATTGCCTCTAGATGACTTTTCCTGTAGTTCACCATGAACCCCAGGCCCTCTAGATACTCCAAAGTTCTTTTGAGATCTATCCCCAGTTTCACTTGGCTCCTAGCCTTTAACAAGGTTCATCCAAATAAGGATACAGAAAAAATTCCTGCTCTCTCAGATATGTTATTATTGGAACTAGTACCTTTGTCAAAGGTGATGCCAAACCAAAGGCAAGGGCTTTGAACAGATAATGATGGGAGCTGTATTCAAAATGAAGATAACATCTGCATGATAGATTCCCTGGAACATGCAAATATATCTCTTGCAACTTGATAGAAAGCAAGAAGTCACTTAACTCTAGATTATCCAATATTGTTTGTAAGGTTTCAATTTTGAACCTTGCGTATTGGACAAACTGGTTTAGGTACTTCAGGTCTAAGACTGGTCTGTATCTCACTGTGTTTGAGCACTGTAAAAAACAGGGAGTAAATCCTCTTGAATCCTTCTTCCAGATGCACTTTCTCTATTGCTACTATCTGTATTAAATGATCTATTTCCTGTTGCACTATTCCTCTCTTCACCACATTCTTCAATAGCAGCAAAGGAAGAAATCTTTCCCTTGGTCTTCTCAGAAATTGTATGTTGTATCCCATGGCCACTGCTTCTACGACCCTCTGGTCTGTTGTTACTGAATTCTAGAGATGACCAAAAAGATGTTTTCTTGCCACTGGTATTGCTTTTGAGTTAATATTGAGCTTTGCTACCCCATTGGAGCTGTTGGCTCCTCTTTTGTTCTGCTGCATTCCCCTTGCTGCTTGAACTGGAACCTTGATCTATTTCACTGAGATCTATACGGTCTAAATTATCTCTATCTTTGAAAGTTTCTTTCTCCACAAAAGGAGACTCATATTCGTTAAAGTTATGTCTCCTTCCCTGGGGAAAACTGAGTTGGAAACAAGAGCTGAAACTACAGCATTGATCAGTGGGATAACTAACTGCTCCATCAGCTCTTTCTCATACATATACCATTTCCTGCCATAGCTGGTAAACCTATTATTTACTGGATTTGCTCATTCAGAATCAAGCAAGTTTTTTTTTTACTATTGTTGCCAATTTGCTAGCTTTTTGCTGGCTTTTCTAAATGTTTTAATCAGCATTTCTACTTACATACAAACCTAATGTTATTAGCATCCTCTTAAATAAGTCTTTGAAATGTTCCACCTCAAACAATTTTTTATTACTTTTCTTTCCTGTTTCCGCCTCAGAATCTGCTGCACTTTCACTGTCTAAGTTCTCCTCGTCTTTCCAGAATCAGAGTCTAATTCTGATAACATGTTATTGACAGATAAGTCCTTCTCAACCTGGCTCCCTGCAACCACATGCTTGGTTTTATCCTTGCACTTTACTGCTTTAGCAGAAGCACATTTGCACATCTTATTCCCCTTGTTCCTTAGCTTTAACAGTTTGTATTTGTAAAGACACATTTGACTGAATACTAGCAATTTCATTAGTATTAGAATTAGAAGCAGAAGCAGAATTCATTCCTACAGCATGTGCTTTTGCATTAATCAATGGATTTAAAGAATCAAATTCCCGCAATGAATTCATTAGATTTCTTGAATTAATTAAATTATTTAAATTGTTTAATCATTGTATCCAATATATTCTGACTATTCAATGTTGCTTGAATTCCTGCTTGTACTTCAGTCCTTACTGTCTTAAATTATTTGCTGTTGCAGCATTACTGAACTGATTTGCTTGTGTTGCTTTGCTTGGATCCACTTAGATACTTCTCTCCTTCCTGTGCTTTTATTGACTTGCCCACTAATAAGTATGCCGATAGTTCATAAACTGATTATGCATGTTTCTATTTAAACGAGATTTCCTTACTTCTGCAATTAACATACTATGATTTCCTGACACATTCTGACCACTGATCACTGTGTGTGATTGTGCACTTGATGTCTTGGGAGCTGTTGATTGGATGCTAACCTTCCTTGGATTTGCCTCTCCCTTCTGGGTGGTATTTGACTTTTCAAACTGCTGACCAGAATTCATGGTTGAACTATCCAGCTCTACAGATCCCTTTCCACCCTGAGAAGACTTGCTTGGCAGCATCTTTAATTTTCTGCTTGCTTTTTTCCTTTCCAGTCTTACCACTCTGCTCTTGTACTTTCTCCTTCATCTTTTCTGATCTCTACAGCCCAATGATGTACTGATCAGCTTTTCAAATTGCTCTTGCTAGAGCTAATAAATATTTTCCTTAACAGTGACTCTGCTCTGGACTTGGGGACCTGTTGCTCACTTGCTATTACTTTTTTTTTTTTGCATAAATTAAATAGCGCTGCTCTCCCTTTGAGACCTACAGACTTGTGGCTATGGGGAAGCTAAACATGTCAAGTCTCCTTCAGTCTGTATCTGTTTCTTTTCTGTAGGTAAACAGTCTTCCTTTGTATTATCAGAATCGGTTTTCTTTCTTTTCTTATTTAATCAACCTGTAGCTACTTCTACATCTAATTTCTGACTATATCAATCTGATTATTTTAATATTTAAATTCTAAATATCTTAAAGTTGTGGATTGCTCCTTCATCCTACTTGAGAATATATTATGCATCTCTAATGTTCAACAGAAACTTTTCTAAATAGGAAAATATGTTTCCAAGGGAAAAAAATCTAATTTTGTTTCACCTGAAAAAAGAGATGCTGTTTGACTTCATCAGCACCATCTGGTCCACAACCCAGTCTCTTCTTCGGATCTTTTATCAGAAGACACTGAATAATATCTTTAGCTAAAGCAGTCATTTCTTGAGGATAAGGAGGTTCACTTTTTAATATTCTCCTAAAGAAAAGATGCAATAGTTAGTTGATTTGGAAAAGCACTCATTAGTGAAACACTCAGGAAACGGTGCGAATGTATACGGAAATATCACTTCAGGGTAATTACAACTGAACTACGTCACCCGCCAGAGATTGTAATATCAACACAGAATACCTAACTAGCACCTTGAAATCTGATTACTATGTTAGTTAGAAGAAAGACCCTTGGCATTACCATACTTTATGAGAAAAAGATCAAGTGGCAACTCAAAATGGTATATCTGGGCAAAAATATTGTGAAACTTGCTTCAAGTAAAAATAAACCAACTACCTCAGATAAGGCAAGGTGACAGAGATAAACTCGGCATGCTACAGTTTTTGTTGTACTCTGCTTGCAGTAAATTCTTGTATGATATATACTGTACCAAACAATATTTTCTTGAAAAACAGTATCAAAGGTAATCAAAAGTATTTGCAGTTCAGCCACTTCTTTAACTTACCTAGATATGTCAGCTTGTGAATTTCTTTCCCCATCAACTGTAAAAGGTGATGCTCCAGTCAACAATTCATACATAAGAACACCCAGACTCCACCAATCAACAGCCTATCAAAGAATGATTACATGTTAACAAGACTAGAAAATAACATTAAGCCAATATAATTATTTTGGGAATTCATAGGGAAAATAACAATTACCCAGGTAGTCATTTAACAAGGAGGAGCAAAATAATGATAGAGAATATTATAAACTAAATTATAAAATAAGAGGATGATGAAGATGATGGTTCACTTTTTGTATATCCTGTCTTTCCTTCAGAATATAAACCAGATACAATATTAACAAAAACATATAAAATATTACCATACCATAAAGCCCACTCTGTAGAATGTGCTATTTTCATAATTGTAGATTTATGGCTGAAACATATGCATCACCTGCCAGAGATTGTAATATCAATGCACAAAACCTAACTGGCACCTTGAAATCTGATTACTATGTTAGTTAGAAGAAAGACCCTTGGCATTACCATATTCCATGAGAAAAAGATCAAGTGGCAACTCAAAATGGTATGTCTGGACAAAAATATTGTGAAACTTGCTTCAAGTAAAAATAAACCAACTACCTCAGATAAGGCAAGGCGATAGAGAAATACTTGACATGCTACAGTTTTTGTTGTACTCTGCTTTCAGCAAATTCTTGCATGATATATACTGCCCAGGTGAAACAACCAAGGACCCCTACCATGAGTATATTCTACAGAGACCTTCTCTATTCACACTACCTGAGTAAACTAAGAGATTGTCAGGACTCCCATCAATATTTTATCACCTAGAGCTAAGACAATCAGCCCATTCTAGATTCCTTTGTCAACCACAGGAGAAAGCCATTACTGGTTTGTCCATGCACCCTCTTTCAAGGCAGGAAATAGGGTATAAAAGCTCTAGCTCCAGCATTGGGCAATACTTGGTGCCCAAACATTTGTCTGTTCTTGCTAACCTCAGACGTGCTATCTGAGCCATTCCACTTTGACCTTCTGCTTCAGGACTAGTAACTACCACCTCTTCCACCCAATTTCTCTCTATCTAACCTTTCTTGCCTCACTTTTAGATAGCTTTGTATGGTTCTTAAGGTATCTGACTTCTTGTGTTTGTTAATTTCCAACAAAATATCCTGTTTAGCTTTTAACTGGAATCCTCTCTACAGTTAGTACTGGTACACACAGGTGAAAAGATCGTCATTACCCTCCTCTCTCAGGCCTCCTTGGAGCTATAATTCCCCAAATTCTAAGAAGAAACTGGCATTGAAGGTGAACCTGGAAGTCCCCCACCTCTTACGGTAACAAGATTATCATTAATAAATTAAAACAATAAATTCAAAACACTTCAAAACAAACATTAGAACAGAAAGTCCTTTCTTTAAAACTAATTGGTTCCTCAAAGTCTGTTAGAACAAAATATTCTTCACCTATCAAAAGAAGGCCACCAAAGAGGAATCCATTCGCACCATGATATGAAGGCAGATCCAGATCCAGAATTATGTAGTGCAGTGGTCTTAACCTTTTCTTTACCATGGACCCCCCCGCCCTTAAATAGTTTTGTTGCAGCAGACCACCAAGATTTAAAACCTTAAAATGCATCAAATATTTAAAATGTCTATTATCAGCAAAAGACTCCTGCTCTTTGAGATCAATATATGACCATCAGTCTATCTGTCTTTCTACTTTCCTATTTTCTTTGTAACTGCAACAGATCATAACACTTCAAGCCTCTGCAGACCCTCTGTAGGCCATTCCTGCCCTCCTCCCCAGGGTTCATGGATCATAGGTTAAGAACCACTGGTGTAGTATAAATGGACTGTTATTTTCCTGTTTGCTGACCTAGCATTCAACAGCATTTTCCATATGGGGGGCTGTTACCAAGGCTGTCTAGACTGCTTGAACTGGGGGACAATTTGAGAGCAACTAGCACCTTGTTGCATTCACTGCTCCCATGATAAGACATCTATTTCCCCAATTTCTTTTCTCAATCTGTGCCTTAGGACTCCAAAGTGTTAAATTGTGAGCCAGTGTACATTTGCTGCTCTCACTCTTTTACAACATAGTTAACAAATTAGAATTCATTTCCCATTTTCTAATGTAAAGAAAAAGAATAGCAAATTTAAAAAACCCCAATGGTTTGCCATTACAAGAACAGATCTGGGCCATTCTTGAGCTCAAATGTCCGTCCCTATACTCTCATTCTTCGATTCTGCCATGAATTCAGAAGCATTCACTTTTCATTTCAGTTAACCACAGCTTAGTACTATGTCTGAACTATAACATATTGTTAAACTAAAGTATGAGTAATTGAAACAAGCCACATTTGTAACTCCTATTTTTAAGTTGGCTTGTTTCAAGTAATAAGTAAGATTAACTGCAGTCTGTCCCAGCTGAGATACTGCTAAATTTTGGTTACTCTAAAGTGGAATCCACCCAATACTCTATTTGTATTCTGGCTGGAACTCAAGGAGACTTAAAAAAGGCTCAGAATACACTAAACATACACAGTTAAAACATAGAAAACATAGGAAAAACATAGAAAATTGAGATTAAAACAGTATTAAATAACCAATTAAAATCTTACTTTAAAATAGTTAAAATCAGTACAGCATGGCAAGAGCCCTTTTTTGTTGTTAATTTCAAAGGTTTGTTGTAAAATAAAGATCTTAACCTGCTGCTGAAAGGAAAACCAAGAAGGAGACTTCTCAAATTTTCTAGGTAGGGAGTTCCAAAATGTGGGAGCAGTAATAAAGAAATTCTCAGGTTCCCACATTCCCACTAGCTCTGCCTGTGGCAGTTCTGAATTCTTCCTTCAAATTGTGTGGGATATTTTGGGAATCAGAGAATATTAAGTCCAACTCTCATTTTCATAACTATAAATATAAATGAATATATAAAATATAAACAAAGTGTTGGCAGCACTATGAACAGTCATTCTTGAAAGGCACAGAAGAGTAATCCACATACATAAAGGTTATTCCTTTTTGCCACTTAATCCAAGACAGGAAATCAACGTTCTTTTTCAGTTGCTTTTACTGATTGCCCACTCTCCCCTGAAAGTTTATTTAAATACCTTTGCTTTGCTCTTATTGTATGATACAGAGCTAAAAAACAGCCAAGCATAGTTGGAAAGTAACCATACTTAACCTTCCTAGTAGGCCAAGTAAAATTGTTATCTTTTCACTTCCTTAATATTTATTTATTTATTTATCATTACAACTATAGTTTGCTTCTCTATGCTCCTTAAGAACGACTATTCACTGTGAGTACACACACCTCATTGTCTGAATGGCATAAAAGATTAATTCTCATACATTTGGACCATACCCAAGCCGTTAGTTTATTGGATGAGAGTGATTGCCACTCTCCAAAACTATGGCTTCTAGAACTGTGCAACCAAAAGCCACCTGTGCTGATCGATATCTGCCTGATTTGCAATGTCTGTAATATTTTTAATTTTTTTTAATATTTGTAATATTGTAGGCTCTTTTCAACTCACAGACCTGCAAACATTCTCTAAAGGTGGTGAAACCTGGTGTCCTGTTACAGCTGCCATTGCTCTTGTGGAATGTGGCCAAGCAGACTGAGGCCTCTGCATGTGCAGTAATTTATGCCATGGGAAGATACATGCTTTAATCCATCTTGCTACCATTAGTCTAGTTGCTCTATTTCCTACAGTCTGTGGATGAAAAAAAAATAGGAAGGCCTCTGTATGTGTAACTGCACTATCATCTTTAAATAAAGTTTCAAAGTCCTTCAATCCTCAAGTGTGTGTCTTTTTCTTTCCAGCAAATGTGATGGTTTTGGGAGGGGTGGGAGGACAGCAAATTTAACTTTGCATACACCATCTTTTGTGTAAATGTGGAATCAACTGTTCATGTGAGATTGTCCAACTGGCACAATTTAGGGTTAACTGATAACACCGCTAGCCCCAAAACTCATTTTCAAATGTTACATCTATCAAAATATCTAACTTAAAAGTCAATAAATGCAGAGAAGCACTTAAGTGGCTCAAAGGATGTTTTTGTTTGGGCATTCAGTACTAAATTTAAATCCCAGTTTGGAAAACAATGCAGAGCTGGAGATGCTTGCAAAAGTTGTCTGTCTGAAGAAATGATTAATATGTGGACATGAAGCTAAATTTTCATTCCTCATAGAAATAACTGTTGATAGTGCTGCCACTTGCCTCTTCAGGGTGTTTGGTCTTAATCAATCAGAAATTCTTGACTGTAAAAATTCCAGAACATGCTTCACACGAATATGAGCTAAATCTGTCAGGATTCTCTCCCTGCCGAGCCTCAGCCAGCAAGGGAGGAGGGAGGTCAGGAATATTTGCAGGGAGAGTCCGAATATACTAAACACAAGGAAAACGCATGCCGAGCCAGGTCAAGGTCCAGTCCTAAGGTTCAGGAGGCAGAGATCTGTCCTGAGGGTTTCAGGGAGCAGGAGACACAAAGGTCGTGAGGACTTGCTAGTAATTTGCTGCAAGCAAAGAGCAACCACGCCAGCATACTTAAATAGCCACTGTGAACAGGAGCTGCTTGTTATTGTTTCCTCAACCTAGTCCATGCAGCCTCCCTCTGAGCAGTCTGTTTCAGCCTTCTGTGTGACTGAGGGCTGATGGGCACAGGTGGCTGCCACTCCTCTGCATCACTGCTGGTTCGCTCTCCGTCATGAGCTGGCTGGGCAACTGTGTCTGCCTGACCTTCCAGTGCAGGGTATGTTTGCAAGTTGATCTGCTCACTCACTGGCCCAGTCCTTGGCACAGTCAGTTGCTCCTCGATCTCAGAGGCATCATCTATCCCACTCACTGCCTCGGTCCTTGGCACAATCAGTTGCTCCTCAATATCAGAGGCATCATCGATCACAAAATCGACCAAAAATGACTCATTCCACATCTAAAGGCTTTCCAAGTTAGATCATTGAATCCTTGCATGGAGTTCTTTCTTGATGCCAAGATTGTCTCTACTATTTGCTCAGAGTAAACTTTGCTTCTCAGACATTGTGTTTCAAGGTCCATGTAGTTCATTTTAGGAATGAGAATTCAGATAAAATATGGGATCCTATTTCAACAAATCCGATTTCATTGAAGACGAACTGGCAGTTAGGAATTCAAACTAGCTGTGGAAGCCACAGATGAAGTGGCCAATGTAGAGTCATCACCACCATGTGTATCTTCTCCAGCTGATATTTATTAGCACCCAAGGAGCTATTGGAGGTAGTGGAACAGCATATAAATGTCTCCTTGACCTTCTGTAAGAGCATTGTGATTCTCTAGACAAACACTTCCATCCACAGAAAAAAAAAATTGCTGCAGTCTTGAATTGTTGCCAGAGGTGAATAAATTCATCTCAAAAGGATCCAACAGCTTTCTATACAGTGGGAAACTTTCTATACAGTGGGAAACTTGAGGCTGAATGGCAGATGACACCAAATTGGGAGGGGTTGCTAATACGCCAGAGGACAGGATCAAAATTCAAAATGACCTGGACAGATTGGAGAGCTGGGCCAAGGCTAACAAAATGAAATTCAACAGAGAGAAGTGTAAGGTCCTACACTTACGTAGAAGAAATAGAATACAAAAATATAGGATGGGGGACACGTGGCTGGATAGCAGTACGTGTGAAAGGGATCTAGGAGTCTTAGACTGAACATGGAGCTGAACATGAGTCAGCAGTGTGATGCGGCAGCCAAGAAAGCCAATGCAATTCTAGGTTGCATCAACAGGACTATGGTATCTAGATCGAGGGAGGTACTGGTACCACTCTACTCTGCTTTGGTTAGACCTCATCTTGAAGACTGTGTCCAGTTCTGGGCACCCCAATTCAAGAAGGACATGGTCAGGCTGGAGCAGGTCCAGACGAGGGCGACCAAAATGGTGAGGGGCCTGGAAGCCATGCCCTATGAGGATAGACTTAGAGAGTTGGGTATGTTTAGTCTGCAGAAGAGAAGGTTAAGAGGGGACATGATAGCCATGTTTAAATATATGAAGGGATGCCATGTAGAGGAGGGAGTGGCCTTGTTTTCTGCTGCTCCAGAGACCAGGACAAGGAGCAATGGATTCAAGTTGCAGGAAAGGAGATTCCACCTGAACCTCAAGAAGAACTTCCTGATGGTCAGGGCTGTCCGGCAGTGGAATATGCTGCCTCGGAGTGTGGTGGAGTCTCCTTCTTTGGAGGTTTTTAAGCAGAGGTTGGATGGCCATCTGTCAGGAGTGCTTTGAGGGTGTTCCTGCATAGCGGGGGTTGGACTCAATGGCCCCTGGGGTCTCTTCCAACTCTACATTTCTATGACTTCTATGATTCTATGAATGTAATAGGAGAACAAGAAGGCTCAGGACCCCATCCAGACTGGAGGCTGGACAGGTAACTGGTGTGAGTAGTGGATCACTGCTTTCACAGCAACATGTTCACCATGCCATCCCTCCCTTCCTTCCTAGTAGGCCAAGTAAAATTGTTATCTTTTCACTTCCTTAATATTTATTTATTTATTTATCATTACAACCATCTAATGAAAAAAACAACTTGACTTTGATACAAGATGTATCAATATGTGATACAAAAGACAAAGAAGAATAAAAAATAAAGCCAAGACTACATGCTTCCTCCACAAGACAAATGGGAGTATTAACAATGACAGAAAATGTATGTTTTAGAGAAGGTTTTGGAAGAAAAACAAGTAGTTCCGTCTTTGTCATGTTAAGTTTTAGGTGACAATGAAGCATCCCTACTGAGATATTTGAAAGATATGCTATAATACAACACTCAATGTCAGATGAAAGTTCTAGAGAGGAGAAATACTAATAAATATCATCTGTGTAAAGATGATATCGAAAACCATATGAACTGATAAAATTACCTAAAGAGAACCTTAAAAAAAAAGCCTAAATGGGGGGGGGGACGGACCATGCCCCTGCGGTACCTCAATCAGAAGGGGAAAAGAAGATTCATGACCTCCAGCTATCATATTAAATGACCAGCCTTAGAGTTAAGATATGAGACAGTTGACAGCTGAATCAGTAAACCCTGGGTGATGAAGTGCATGATCAACTGTATCAAAGACTGCAGAAAGATCAAGGTGAATAAGGACTAAAGGACTAAATCTGGCCTAAAGGAGATCATCATGATTTTCATAAGAGCCATCTCCACAGAGTGCAAAGGGCAAAATTCAGACTGAAAAGGATCCACTACAGAAATACAAGAAAGAAAATCGATACAACGTACATAAACAGCATATTCTAAAACTTTCAAGAAAAATGGCAACAATGAGACAGAGAGATGATTAGAAACAGAAGATGGATCAAGTGAAGGTTTAAGAACTGGAGAAAGAGTAGCATGTTTAAACCCAGAAGGAAATGAACCAGTACAAAGCGACAGATTAATAATATGGAGAAGAAAGAATGGTAGGGGCAACAGTAATCAAGAAGTGAGAAGGAACAGGTTCAAAAGAGCAGGTAGAAGGATTGGAAGGCATCAACATTTTGGACAGTTCATCTAACGTGACAGGGGAAAAAAAACAAAGAGACATTTGGTATGTTGGTAATGGGGAAAGTCCAGAAGAAGGAAGATCAGAAGCGATATTTTCAATTTTAGTTTTAAAGAAAGTTGCAAAATCTTCAGTGGAGAATGATGGAGAGAGCAGTGGAGGGGAGTGCTTTAAAAGAGAATGAAAGGTAGAAAAGAGATGCTGCGGGTACCATGCGTTTGCATGAATCAATGAAGCATAGTATTTCTCTTTGGCAAAGAAACAGTACAAAAGAAAGAATAACAAATTTATAATGAATGTAGTCTGCCCTAGTCTTCCTCCACAAATGTTCAGCTCTGCAAGAGCAACCATGAAGATACAGGAGTAAGCCAAGGCTGAGGTCTGGTAGAGGGCACCATATGTGTTGACAAAGAGACAAAAATATCAGGAGTTGAAAATAAAGCTGAATTGCAAAAAGAGAAAGCTGAATCCAAGGAGCTAACAGAATTAAAGGAAGACAGAGAAGAAAACAACACTTGTGAAAAGGTCTCAGAATAACAAAATGAAGATTGTGAAAGGAGCGAGCAAAAGAGTACTGAGGAGGTATATTACGAACAAGTGCAAAAGAAACAAAATGATGATCAGACAAAGGAAGTTCAGTAATAGAAAAGCAAAAGACAGAATACATAAGACAGTAGGATTTTTGGAATCTACATAATTAAAATCATAAGAGTGAGAATATGATCTGAGATAAAGAAAGTCAACCAAGAATTAAGTCAGAAACAAAAGTTGAAAATCGGGACAGTGGACGATAAACGACTGTATTCTGCAAATGCAGAGCTGACAAGTCTCAAACATGGGCCTGAAAAGAAAAGAAACAGCATATTGGTGGAAAGCAAAAAAGCTGAAACTCGTACGAGCTAGTTAAGAGAAGTTCCACTCCACATCCCCTATCCTCATGGCAACTTGTACAAGAAAAGGAAATCCTCCAAAGGGTAGTTGAAGTAGTGGTATCATGGGCAGGGCGCTAGGTTTCAGTGAGAGCAAGAAGGTGAAAAAGTCCAAAGAGAAATAAATCATGAACAGTAGCAACTTGCAAAGGAAGCTGGAACAGTTCTGGTCTGATTTTATCCCTCCAGCACCCAGAGATGACACAGCTGGGTGTGGAAAGGTGCTTCTGCCAAGAAGCAATTGGAAGCTAGTCAATAGGCTACAGGAACAGAAAATACCCACAGAGGCAGCAATAGCAGCAGCTGAACGACACAACTTGCCTTGAACATACTGGAGAACCTTTTCCTCCCTCACAGAATGAACCATACATATTGGTCCTCTATGCCATTCTGAGAATAAGTACTGACAAGAAATCACTTCCTCTGACAATTATATCCATGGTTAAGCCCAATCAAGATTTGTTGTTAATAAAAACTGCAATTTGGTTAAAAATCTCTAATACAATTTCTGAAAGAATCCACACAGGAACAACAAGTGTTTTGGTAGACGGAACATGTTATGCTGCAGCACTTTAATCACTGATGATCAGGTTTCATTAGGTTAAGGTACTGGGAGTGTCATGTCTCCTAATTTTATCTACATTCACAGTGTGAAGACTGAGGACAAATTTTGCAATATTGAAATTTAGTGATTAACTCTTTGAAAATACACCTAGGAAAATTACAACTTGGGAAAAGAGAAAACATTTGTCTTCTGGTTACAGTACCTTTCAAAATTCGGTATTTCTAACTGTGTATATTTACACAAGAAAGTCTGTGCATGCAAATGATTTCAAGTTCACTCACTGATATACTCAAGCAAGGCTTAAAATATCTCCTGCCTGAAACCTTGGAGAGTTGCTGCCAGTCACTATAGAAAAGACTTGAGTGAAAGACTCAGTGAGACAGACCTATAGTCTGGCATAATATAAAGGAGAGTCATATGTACTACAGACAAGGATAAGTTTTATATAAACAGTGGAAAACTAGTTTGGAAATATTATTTATCGAATTTATATCCTGCCTTTCTCCCAAGATTGCATTCAAGGGGCTTATAATTAAAAAAATTAAGCTAAAACATTAGTTTCCAATTTTTTAAAAAAGGAAATTAAACAACTATATTATTTAAACATGTGATTAAAAACAATTTAAAACACTAGAACATATTTAAAATGTAAAATTTATTCACTACTTTTAAGCTTTTAACGTGTTACACTAAATCTTACTCTAAACAGTATTTTGAAAAATCTGATCATTTTACATGCTCAAAAGTAACTTCTCTTTTAATCAAAACCCAATCAGTTAAGGACAAAATGTAAGATAAGACAAAACATACTTTATCGTGTCCTGTTTCCCCTCCTTTGACAATATCTGGAGCCATGTATTCTATTGTTCCACAGAAGGAGTATGCTCTCTCATTCTGAAAAATGAAGTTACAAAATGATAATAAATATCATTATATATCACTATCAAAAGAAAAAGAAAAGAACGATAATGTCAGTCATCATTATCAGAACATTAATAGTAACACTAATAGTATTGGTGTGCAAAATGATCAACTGTTACTCCAAAAAGATCATGACGATATCAGGCATTCTTTTATGGACAAAAAAAATGTTATTCTGATAACATTTATTCTGAGATATATTGTATTCCAACATGTGAAACAGACCTTTTGTGAAAGGCATAAAAGAAATAATACTTATGAAAAACTTTCTAAACTCTAATCTAAAAAATACGATCAACATGATTTCCACTCATTTTAAAATAGTGATTTCTGATCACTTCATCACTTTAGCTGCTTTTGTAGCTCTGTGTGTTCAGAAGGGCCAACAAGCAGAGCATGGAATTAAAAAGTAATGATAGTACTTGTAACATATTACTTTCTGGCAACACAAAGCAATTCTCAAAACTATAAACATAAAGCATGAGCTGTCAAGGCTAAGAGGAAGAAAAAAGAACTGATTTCACAGGAAAGATGAAGAAATATATGAAGTAATGCAGACAGACAGAATTCTGTCTGTTAGCACATAAGCAGATTTTCCTGCCTATCTCTAATATTAATTAAAAGGAACCTAGCAGCACCACCAATATCAAGTTTTCAAAACATGATTTAGGAGCATCCCCAGATTCACTTTATTTAGATCATCAGTCCAAATTCTGAAAAGATTTCCAACAAATACTTTAGTTTTTTGTATATGTTTTGGTCACATTTTTGTTTCTTTATTGTGATATTTTTATGATGGCTTGCAGAGCAAGATGGATCACAACAAATGACAAAACTAGTTTTAAAATGAAATAATATAAGCTAAAATAAAATAATATAAGCTAAAATAAATAGCAACGTAAAGCATTCCAATTCAGACTTCAAAATCATAAAGATAAAACTTTCTGTAAAAGAGAAAGCAGTAATAGTTTCAGTCCGAAGTTGTTGTTGGAATTCACATCATTCTTCATCACTTGCTATACTGGCTACTCTTGGCAGGGGGAACTATGATTCAACAACTGCCCACCTCAATTTACAACTTTCAAGCAGCATTGACACTGGAATGGAAAATAGTCTTCAGGGATTATTCTAAAACTGTTATGGAAGGAACATATACTCCATCGAGGGAGGGAGTTCCACAAAGACAAAGCACTCCACAGGAAAGACCCTGCAATTCACGCGCACTACTCTAATTGAGCTTGGTGGTGTGCACACAAGTGGAACTTTTGTGGCTGATTTCAAGGCCAGAGCAGGTATATACTGATGGAAGCTGTTTTTCAAATATCGTGTTCACATACAGTCATTTGATATATAGATACTCACCTCATCACCAACAAACTCCTTACTCAAGCCAAAGTCAGTCAGTACCACATGACCATCAGAATCAAGAAGAATATTCTCAAGTTTTATATCACGATAGATAATTCCCAACTGGAAAAACGAATGTAAATCATAATATAGCACCATAAAGCATATATAACAATAATGTAAATACACAGCCTACATTAAATTTAAAGCAATGTCACAGTAAAGTATGAGAAAGTTGTACTTGTTCCTAAAACAATACCTCTCAAATATCAAATTAAAATAAACTCAGTAGATATCTGTGCACACTAAAGTGTCATAACGAAGTGTCTTAACATAGTCGAACAGTCCAACAGCTCAATCCAAAATATATTTACATGGAAATACAGACTACAATACAAAGAGACTTGTTACTGATGTACAGTTGAAGGCTTTCACGGCTGGAATCCACAAGTTGTTGTGGGTTTTCCAGACTTTGAGGCCATATTCTATTAGTATTTGCTCCCGACATTTCGCCTGCATCTGTGGCTGGCATCTTCAGAGGATCTGGAGGACTGGAAGTGAGACAGGGTATATATACTTGTGTAGTCCCCAGGTGAGAGAAAGCAATTTGCATATGTTACAGTTGGCTGGTGTAATGGCCTATTGTTAAATGGGATATCCCCCAGGGTTGTATTCTTAGTCAGGAGATATATATGACAGTGCACTAAGTACATTAGCAATCCATTCTATTGTTTCCTGTAGAGGGACCTCCAGAGTCTGGGTGGTGTTCATTGGCATATTTTTGAGTCTTGATTTTAGTGTTCTTCAGTACTGGTAGCCAAATCTTGTTCACTTTCCGGTTTTCCTTTTTCCTGTTGAAATTGTCCACGTGTTTTATGGATTTCAATGGCCTCTCTGTGTAGTCTGACATAGTAGTTGTCAGAATGGTCCAGAATTTCTGTGCTTTCTAAAAGCATTCTGTGTCCAGGTTGGTTTATAATGTGTTCTGCTACTGCTGATTTTTCTGGCTGGATCAGTCTGCAGTGTCTTTCATGTTCTTTAATTCGTGTTTGGATGTTGTGTTTTGTAGTCCCTATCTAGGCCTGCCCACAGCTGCAAGTTATGACGTAAACTCCAGCAGAAATTAGAGGATCCCACTTGTCCTTTGCTGAATATAGCAAAGGGGAGTTCTGTTGAATTTTCTTGGTCTGTCTATAGATTGTTTGGAGGTTATGTTTCTTCATCAATTTCCCTATGCGGTCAGTGACCCCTTTGATGCACGGTAGAAACAAATTCCCTTTCGTTGGCTGCTTGTCTTCACTTCTGCGGTTTTTCCGGATCTTGAGGCTCTTCTGATGTCCGAACTGGAGTAACCACTGGCCTGTAGAGCCCATTTTAGATGATTCAGTTCATCTTTCAGGAGGTGGAGTTCACAGATTCTTTTTGCGCAGTCTACCAGAGTTTTTACTATGCTCCTTTTTTGTCCTGGGTGATAGTTGGGGTTTTTGTGTTATTCATCCTTGTGCATATATACAAGAATTTTTATTCTCTCTTATTTCACTACAAGCAGCATGTTACAGTCATCCAAACAAAACATAAGTATTTTCTTTTTGACCTAAAGGCAATTCTTAGTCCTAATTAAAATAAATTCAATGAATACATACACAGAATTTATAATAGTGTCAATTTGCTAAGTTCTCAATGATTCAATAGCTCTACAGTAATTAAGAGTAAGAAACAGACTTTGGCCAATGAAATTTTCTTAGGAGAGACAGAAATGTGGTTTTACCTTGTGTAGGTGTTCAAGGGCCAATACAATCTCTCCAATGTATATCCGCACCTCATCTTCAGTAAATTTCTCTCTTTGTGAAAGATGAGTAAAAAGTTCTCCACCATTTATGTAATCTAGGAAATAAAAATTGATCACTTACTGTTTTATGGTAACTTTAAACTACTTTCTAAAATTAATGATAATAATAAGAACTAATAATAATAATTACATTTTTAAAATTGTCATTATAATCCATTAAAAACAATCCTGCTCAGTTATGTATTGTTGACACAACTGTAACTAGAAAGGGATAATTCAGACACAGAGATCCATGCAATGATAAATCCCTACTTGAGCTACTGAAATGTACTGCACATTAGACTGTCTTGTCAGAAAACTGATGCAAAACAGGCCCCCAGGAGTTTTAATTCTATACTAAAAGACTTCAACAAAATACACCAGTTCTGTTTTGTTTGCACTGGCTCCCAAATCACTTCTGAGCTGAATTTGCTTTCTTTACCCCATGCAATCGCTTGGCAACATGGGGTAAGTGCTTTTGCTAGGCTCCCAGGAAGCAAGGCCACTTAATGATGTCATGACGCTGGGTGCCGTGACAGTGGAGGAAGGGGCAGAGCAGGGACCCTATTTAAGGCCCCCACTCTTGGATCCAGCATGACCCATACTCCCACCCCCAAAGCAGTGTAAGCTTGCTGGTTGTTCTGGGGCCGAGTAGGAATTTTTTCCATGGGTTTTTTTGCCTACTCTTTACTGGTGTAGGGGAATGGACAACTGACATCAAGGTGGTATCTTAAATAGGTGAATGACAGGTAATGAGGGAGAAAGTAGACCTTCATCAAACACCTATGGCACCCACTTGGTGAAGGGTAAGTCTCCAGAGCTCCCTCTATATGTCCTGAGACATGAGGTGGGGGTGGGGAACGAGACTGTCCTTGAAGCTGGCCTTCGGATCCTGTGACAAGGAGGGATGTATTCTTAGGCCTGCCTTCCAGAAATGGCCAGCTGATCTTGCAACCCAGCTTCATGGATTCACATCAGCACCTTGATGCTTGCCCAAGGGAAGCTGGGGGACAGACTGCCTCAACTGATCCCACACTAGGTCTCCCCTACTTTTGCATTTCCCTAAAGTCAACCTTAAATAGGCAATAGGTCAAATAAAGTTGCCTGTGTTTAACCCAAGCTTTGTTGTGTAGCTCTTCATTTCATGAACTGGTTGGTAATTCAACATGCTAGTTTCAACATACAGTATATATTATCTCTTCAGAGCTTAAGACTATGATATCTGTTGTATATGCGTATTATGCCTTAAAATTACCTAGTCAGTCTCTCCTCTAAATGCCCCTCAGTATGAAACTGAGTGGCTAGTAGAGACAGAGCCATCTCAGTGGACCTACTGAATGGCTTCACCATGGAAATTAACCTGGTGCTAAAACTGTTTTATTTCCATTGCCAAGCTAAATTTTTTTCTTTGTCATTTCTCATTGTAACATTGTACTCCTTGTAACATGTTGGTGATTTTAACTTCTGTTTCATTTTATGGATGATTTTAGCTCCTCATTTGCAGTACAGAAATTCTGCTATAGGATTTGGCACTTTTGAATGATGAAGTAGTGAAAATGCAGAAATAAGAATAAACCTCTCCCCAGCAGCAACTTAACAATACAATACAATACTATACACTACAATATTCCCAGCATTCTCCCTCATCCATGGAGTTCCAAGTGCATGTTTAGAGCAAGTTTTTGAGACCAATTTAGATGTAAGAAAAAGAGAATAAGACAAGGATTAAGCAACCCACCTTCCACCCAAAGCAGGTTTGTAAAAATGAGAGATTTGGGGTTCAGTTGCGTGATTTAAGTACAATGTTATTGCTCAGGAGTTTTTTCTGGACTTTTTTTTTAAAAAAAACGCATACAGAGAATTTCGCTCAGTAATACCAAAGGCCTCTGCATACCCAATCAGTTGCCTACGGAAACCATCAAAAGGACATGACTACAACTGTGCTCTTGCTTCTACATTCTGTAGCATTGTGAACAAGGAAATGGCAGACGAAGGTCTAGAGTTCCCATAAGCCAAAAAATCTTAATTCATGAATGCCATGATAGATCTTAAAAACTATATTGAACATACTAAGAGGCCTGAATGTGTCTTTGAGGATAATTTAAGAGGCACAGGATGAAAATGTGACGGAAATGTAAAATGCCCTTTAAGACAGACTAATGAGAAATAATATAATATCTGCATTATCCTGCCTTGGAAAACCTCCAAATCAAAAACAGGCTTTAAAAATAAAGGTTCATCTAAACTAATCTTGCAAAATTACAAAATAATGTAAAAACAGTCCTGTGTCAAAAAACGGGCTTTTAAAATGTATTGTGTTAAATGACCCATACATTTATGCTTTACTATTTTCTGAGTCTTCATATACAGCAATGTTGACATTTAAAACTCCATGGCAGAACTGTTACACCTGAATCACTATTATTATTAATATATTGATATTACATTCAGTACGTTCTGCTTTATTTTCTGCAGTGTCACTGTTTTTATGGAAAATTATCAGATTTAACAATCGTGTCTATTATAGAATTATAGAATTTTTAAGTGAAAAGGGACCACAAAGGCCACTTAATCTAACCCTCTGCCGTGCGGGAATAAAGCACTCCTGAAAGATGCCCATCCAATCTCTGTCTAAACATTTCCAAGATGGAGAGTCTCCCAACGCCTGTTCCACTGTCAGCCAGCTCTCATAGTAAAAAAAGGTCTTTCTAAAACTTAGGTGGAATCTCTTTTCCTATAATCTGAACCCACTGGTTTATGTTCTACTCTCTGAAACAGCATTAAAATAAGCCTGTTCCATCTATATGACATCCCCTCACATATTTTAAGATGGCTATCATATCAACTGCGAGCAAGTGTGGTGTAGTGCTTTGAGTATTGGACCACAACCACGGAGACTAGGGCTCAATTCCCTGCCCAGTCATGGAAACCCACTGGGTGACTTTCAGCATTTCACACACTCTCAGTCCCCAAAAACCCCCATGACAGGTCCATGTTAGGGTCTCTGTAAGTCCAAAATAACTTGAAGGCATACAACAACAACAATAATCATATTAACTCTCAGTCTCATCTTCCCCAAGCTAAACATCCACAGCTCCCTAAGTCATCATTTCAATAAATTCAATAAATCTGGGGTTTGGTTTAATGTCTACTCTACATTTTACTAGAACAAAATCAAAAACTCATCTTTTAATCTGTTCCCAAAGCCTAAGGAATATCTATGTGAACACAGCAGCAAACTGACAGCCAAGCAGCAAATCCAAAACCAAAACCAAGATTCAGGAGAGGAAAGAGGATCTTGGTTTTGTCTGGATATGTTAACATTTATAAAATATTAACTGGAACATACTAGCATACTAGACAGAGTGCTTATGTAAGCAGCTATACAGTTAGCACTAGTCAGGATGCACTAGAATTTCAGCTCTTACCTCCTGATTTGTCAGGAGGCACTTATAGATGCCTTCAGGATTATAATCAGCACCATGTTTCACAACCACAGAAATTCATACTGCTTTCATCTCAAGACACTTCAGTGCAGGTTTTTACTCTCTTTCTCCTTTCTATCATGACTTCATGCTTTACTGTTACTCATGTCTCACTCCCAGTCTGTAATGCGGTTGCTGTCATTGTGTGCCTTCAAGTTATTTCCAACATAGAGTGACTCTAAAGTGACCTTACCAAATTTTGCAAAGTTTGCTCAGAGAGAGTTTGCCATTGCTTTCATCTGAGGCTGACAAAGTGACTTGCCCAAGATCATCTAATGTGTTCTTGTGATTGAACAGCGATTTGAACACTAGTCTTCTCGAGTCCTAGCCTAACATTCACACAACTATGCCATGTTGGCTTTGTTACATCATGAAACACAAATGGTCATGACAATTGTTCTGCTGTCTATAATTCAGGTAGCTGTCTTTAATTCAGACAGCTATTTTCTGTCTATTTCAATGAAGACATTTCTGTATTTTAAAAATAAAACTTACCCAAAATGAGATGAAGTTTTGTATCTGTCTGGAAAGCATAATGCAAAGTAACCAAAAATGGAGACTGCCGAATATGTTCTAGTACTTGTCGTTCAGTCTTTGTATGTTCAGTTGTTTTTGCTTTTTGAATTATTGTTGCTTTTTTCAATACCTTCATAGCATACAACTTCCCAGCATCATGGCCACTTATTTTCCTTACCAGAAATACTTTTCCATAGGCTAAAACAAAACAAAAAATTAGGCAAGTTAAAATATAACTATTTGTGTTAGTAATCCAGAATTACAGTAAACACCCCCCATCAAATTTCAACTTCACAACTGAGCAAAAAGAAACTGTGAAGACAATGATAATGGAAAGATACTGACTGAGATTAATAAACCCAATGTTATCTATTCATTTTTTTTTTTTTTACAGAAATAGAGAATACTACTAGAAGCAATGGGGTTTAGGATTATGTCAGATATGTTGAGTGTTAGGCTTCCAGATCCCTGCCTAAAGGGTTAAGTGTCTTGTTCCTCTGCTGTGCTCATAGTCATGGTAACTGGTGTGATAAGAAACATCTGGTATGTCTCACAGTTCCTGTGGGAACTTCTGGGTTGTTTGGAAAACAAATCTGCTGTTAGGACGTTCTCACAGTCTCACTCTCTCTTTGATTCACTCCCTGTTTGCTAGCTTGCTGTTAAGCTGTCAGCACGGTTTTTCTCTCTGTTATGCTGTAAAAGGAGAGAGACGCGTGATGGATTTTACCTAGCTTTTGACTTCTTTATGTACCTAACCTGTTTTGCAATAAACACACTAGTTTAATTTTTTGGCCTCACCTCTGGCCTCTGTCTGGTTTTTAAACCTATGCCGGTTTTTGCGTCTGCCTATTTTGAAGCACAGGCATTCTGTGGGACATGTTAATGCATAGCATGCCCCCTGGAATCCCCCAACAGGTTATGGGCCCAGCACACTTCCGCTGCACCACCCCACTGTGCCAGAGTGGTTCTGAGGCCAAGTTTGTCAGATGGTGCCTGTCTGCTGCTGTGTCCCATCTGCCAGTGATCCCCAAGACTTCTGCTGTGGAAGACAACCAGCTGGTTTACATCAGAGATTTGCCTACTCCCCACGCTTCCTGGGATGCCCTGCGTGCTGTGTATGTCCGTACGACCACAGGGAGCAAGCTCTCACTCATGAAGAGGCTTTCTGAAACGACACTGAGGCCAGGCGTGTCAATTGAGGAGCATTTGCAGACCATGGCCAATATTTTTGTTGCTCTGAGTGAGAGGGGGAAAATTCTACCAGAAATTGACAAGGCTTATTGCATCCTGTGTTCCCCAGACCCGAGTTGGGATGTCATAGTTGCCACCATGGAGACTGCTCCTGAGCAGACCCTGACCGTGTCCTATGTCTCCTCTCACTTGCTGAAGGAGAAGGAACGTTGTGCCCAAAGAGGCCCCCTGCAGGCTGCTGCTGTTGAGCCAGGATCTGGGAGGAAACCTGCCCAGGCTGGTGAGTCCAAGCCGGAGGGGCTAGTGAGAGCCAACGCTGCCAGGAGATGCTACAGATGCGGGTCCACGTCTCACCTCAGAAAGGACTGTCCGCTGGACAAGCAAGGAGGGAAAGGTGCTTGAGGCAGAGACTCCAGAGGTGGTCGTGGGAGTTGTCCATGCGTTGCCATTGCAACAGACTGTGTGGTCTCTGAGAGTTGCCAGGACACTGATGATGCCCTTTGGCTACTAGACAGTGGTTGCTCTCACCATCTTGCGAACAGTAAAGGTCTGTTCAAGTCTTTGAACCGAGCCAGTGTTGCTACTGTTACCCTGGCTGATGGGACTAAAGCTAAAGTCAAGGGAGCGGGGTCTGTGTATTTACCTGCTTTGGATATGTATCTTGACAATGTGTTATATGTGCCTTCACTTGATTTCTGCCTGCTCTCTGTTTCAGAGTTAACTCAAAGTGGTTTTGAGGTTTTGTTCACAAAGCATGACGGCAAGGTTCTGAAAGGTGGGGCTGTTTGTGCTGTGGCAGAGTTGAGTGAGAAACTGTACAAACTCAAGCCCAGATTCAGTGTTTGCAATGTGTTTGATAACGAGCCACAACATGATGAGTGCATACATTTGTTGCATAGAAGGATGGGACATGCTAGCTTTCCTGTGTTGAAAAAGTTGGCAGACAGCTGGAAGGGATGTTCTCTGAAATCCTGTGCTACTTATCTTGACTGTGCCATTTGCAAACAGTCAAAATCCATGCAGCTCCCTGCGCCCAAGTCCAGTTCTCGAGTTCCAGATGCTCCTTTTCAACTTGTTCATTATGATGTGGTTGGGCCCATGTCTCAGCACAGTATTGGGGGAGTGATGTTTTTTCTGTTGCTGGTGGATGACTACAGCAGGTACACGTTCTGTTATTTGCTGAAGTAAAAGCCTGAAGTGTCAGATAATTAAGAACTGGTGCGCATATGTTGAGAGACAATTTGAGTGCCAGGTCAAAGCATTCCAAACGGATCAAGGCGGAGAGTTCCTGGCTGAGAGTCTGCAACAGTGGTTCAAGAGCAAGGGCATTGTCCACTCTCCCTGAGCACACGGTCTGACTAACGGGATGGAGGAGCCAGCTAGGGGGGAGGAGTCTTATTAGGAGCTCCCAAAGGCGCATGCCAAAGGCGTGCGCTGTTGAAGTCCTGTACTTCAATCCTCCAAGTTTAACCCTTGGCAATCAGTAGAGCAGACGTAGCTTATACAGCTGAATTTCAGAAAGAAAGCCCAGTTATTCTTTCTAGAACTACTTCCTGTACTACTCTCTATAGTATCTAGGATGTAAGGTGAGGGAGCTGCCGCAGTCGCCTGCAGCACTTGTGGGATGTTCCTTTTCTTGCCACAAGATGCTGTCAGGTACACCCGCACCAAGTGCAAGCTGGTGACCTTCTTGAAGGAGAAGGTTCGCCAGCTGGAGGCACGAGTTTCTAATCTTCATCTTATTAGGGAAGGGGTGGAGTTGGATAGGGCAGAGAAGACCTACCGGAAGACCGAATACGCGGAGGACCTGCCAGATCAGGAAGTCAGCACACTGTTCCAGGAAACAGAGGCTTGGAGGAATGTCACACGTAGAAGCAAAAGGTCCAGGAAGGTAACAGAGACTCTCAACCTACATAATCACTTCAAAGTTCTTGGCCTTACGAACAATGAGGAGCACAAGGAGGAGGGAACAGAATGTCAACAAGAAGGAATCCAACTTCGGTAACGGGAACTAGATCAATGCTCCCAGTCTCAACAGAATGCCCAGGCAGTCCTAGAAGAACATGCTCGTTGAGGAGCCCTGGACAAGCCTCAGAGTAGGCGAGTTCTGGTTGTTGGGGACTCCTTGCTCAGAGGAACAAAATGGCAATTTGCAAACCGGACAAGCTCAATCGAGAGGTCTGCTGTCTTCCTGGGGCCAAGATCAACCACATAACGGAGAGGCTAACCAGGCTGGTCAAGCCCACTGACCATAAGCCCCTCATTTGGGTTCACGTCGGAACCAATGACACTGTGAGGAGCAGCTTTTACCACATCGCAAAGGACTATGAGCTTATGGGGATGAAGCTTAAGGACCTTGGTGTGCAAGTGGTCATTTCATCTCTCCTCCCTGTTCAAAGATATGGAGCATGTAGGGAAAGGGCAATAGCAGAGGTCAACAACTGGCTCCGCACATGGTGCCGCTGGCAACGGTTTGGGGTTTTGGAACATGGTCTGAATTTCCATGAACGTGGGCTTCTGGCAAGGGATGGGCTGCGCCTCACGAAACTTGGCAGGAATGTTTTTGCAAACAGTCTCGCAAGGAAGATTAAGAGGTCTTTAAACTAAGTTATGCTGGGGAGGGAGACAATATTATTCAGGGCAAGGACTCAGCGAGCACAGGGGGAAAAGGTCCAAATGATATTGGACAAGTAGTACAAGCGGTCAGTGGCGGGAGGAGTAGAAACTATAGTACAGGACTTGCAGGAAGGGCCCAGGGACTTAAGTGTCTCTACACTAATGCACGGAGTATGGGAAACAAGCAAGATGAACTTGAACTCCTAGTACAACAAAATAAATACGATTTGATAGGCATCACTGAGACTCGGTGGGATGAGTCTCATGATTGGAATGTAGGAATAGAGGGGTATAGCCTATTTTGTAAAAATAGACCAAACAAGAAAGGAGGAGGAGTAGCCTTGTATGTCAAGGATGTTTTCACCTGTGAAGAGATCCATGACTTAAACCCAGAAAGCCAGGTTGAGAGCATCTGGGTAAGAATTAAGGGAGCGAGAAACAATAGGGATATTCTGGTAGGGGTTTACTACAGACCTCCAACCCAGACTGAGGACTTTGATGATGCCTTCCTCAACCAAATGGCTGCACATTCAAAAAGCAGAGATACAGTAATAACAGGAGATTTCAATTACCCGGATATATGTTGGCAGTCAAACTCTGCCAAGACAGCAAGGTCCAGCAAGTTTCTTGCTTATCTTGCGGACAATTTCATGGTCCAGAAGGTGGAAGAGGCCACAAGGGGATCAAATATTCTAGATCTGATCCTGACCAACAGGGATGACCTTGTTAATGAGGTAGAAGTGGTTGGATCTTTAGGGGGGAGTGACCATGCCCTGTTGGAATTTGGCATTCAGTGGGAAGGAGAAGAGAAGTGTAGCCAGACACTCCTCTTAGATTTTAAAAAAGCGGACTTCTGTAAACTTAGGGAGCTGCTGGCTGGAATTCCGTGGTCAAGAATAGTGAAAGGGAAAGGAGTTCAGGAGGCATGGGAGTTCCTTAAAAGGGAGATACTGAAGGCACAGTCTAAAACTGTGCCAATATGGAGGAAAAATGGAAAGCATCTGAAGAAACCAGAATGGCTGACTAAAGAACTCTCAGCTGAGCTAAGTGTTAAGAGAAACGTGTACAGGAAATGGAAGAAGGGGGAAACCACCAAAGAAGAATTTAAGCAAGTAGCTAGAAGATGTAGGGAAGAGGTCAGAAAGGCTAAAGCACAGAACGAACTTAGGCTGGCCAGAGACATTAAACACAATAAAAAGGGCTTTTTTAAATATGTCTGCAGCAAAAGGAAAAAGGAGACGATAGGGTCGCTGCGCAGAGAAGATGGCGAATTACTAACAGGGGGAAGAGAAAAGGCAGAACTACTTAACACCTTCTTTGCCTCAGTTTTTTCCCAGAAGGATACAAGCACTCAACCTGGCGGTTGGGGAGCAGGGGAGGAAGTAGGGGAAATGAGGCACATAATAGGTAGAGAGGTGGTACAGGAATACCTGGCCACACTGGATGAATTCAAGTCTCCAGGGCCAGATGAACTGCATCCTAGGATATTAAAAGAACTGGCAGAGGTCATTTCGGAATCGCTTGCTATAATCTTTGAGAAATCTTGGAAGACAGGAGAAGTTCAAGCAGACTGGAAGAGGGCAAATGTTGTCCCCGTCTTCAAGAAGGGAAAAAAAGAGGACCCAAATAATTATCGCCCTGTCAGCCTGACATCAGTACCCGGAAAGATTCTGGAGCAGATCATTAAGCAGTCAGTTTCTAATCACTTAGAAAGCAACGCGGTAATCACGAGAAGTCAACATGGATTTCTCAAAAATAAGTCATGCCAGACTAATCTTATCTCTTTTTATGATAGCATTACTAGCTTGATAGATGAAGGGAATCCTGTGGATGTAGCATTTCTCGATTTCAGTAAGGCCTTTGACAAAGTTCCCCATGACATTCTTGCAAAGAAGCTAGTAAAATGTGGGCTAGAGAGGGCTACTGTTAGTTGGATTTGTAATTGGTTGACCAACTGAACCCAAAGGGTGATCATGAATGGCCGCTTTCCATCCTGGAGAGAAGTGACTAGCGGGGTGCCACAGGGTTCTGTCCTGGGCCCAGTGCTGTTCAATATCTTCATCAACGACTTGGATGAAGGAATAGAGGGCATGCTCACCAAATTTGCAGAGGACACCAAATTGGGAGAGGTTGCTAATACACCAGAGGACAGGATCAAAATTCAAAATGACCTGGATAGATTGGAGAGCTGGGCCAAAGCTAACAAAATGAAATTCAACAGAGAGAAGTGTAAGGTCCTACACTTAGGTAGAAAAAATGGAATACAGAAATATAGGATGGGGGATACGTGGCTGGATAGTAGTACGTGTGAAAGGGATCTAGGAGTCTTAACAGACCACAAGCTGAACATGAGTCAGCAGTGTGATGCGGCAGCCAAGAAAGCCAATGCAATTCTTGGCTGCATCAATAGGAGTATGGTGTCTAGATCGAGGGAGGTACTGGTACCACTCTACTCTGCTTTGGTTAGACCTCATCTTGAAGACTGTGTCCAGTTCTGGGCAACCCAATTCAAGAAGGATATGGTCAGGCTGGAGCAGGTCCAGACGACGGCGACCAAAATGGTGAGGGGCCTGGAAGCCATGCCCGATGAGGATAGACTCAGAGAGCTGGGTATGTTTAGTCTGCAGAAGAGAAGGTTAAGAGGGGACATGATAGCTATGTTTAAATACTTGAAGGAATGCCATGTAGAGGAGGGAGAGGGCTTGTTTTCTGCCGCTCCAGAGACCAGGACAAGGAGCAATGGATTCAAGCTGCAGGAAAGGAGATTCCACCTGAACCTCAGGAAGAACTTCCTGACAGTCAGGGCTGTCTGGCAGTGGAATATGCTGCCTGGGAGTGTAGTGGAGTCTCCTTCTTTGGAGGTTTTTAAGCAGAGGCTGGATGGCCATCTGTTGGGAGTGCTTTGAGGGTGTTCCTGCATGGCAGGGGGTTGGACTGGATGGCCCGTGTGGTCTCTTCCAACTCTACATTTCTATGATTCTATGATTCTATTCCAGCTTCCAAAATGGAATAGCAGAGAGAATCGCTGGAGTGTTGCAGGTCCTCATGCACTCTTTGATTACTGATGCAGATTTGCTTCTGAAATTCTGGGGAGGGGCAGTTCTGACTGCCAGTTACATACATAACAGGTTTTGGAGTTCTGTCTTTCAGACCACCCCATATGAGTGCTTGTTTGGCGAGAAGCCTTCTATTTCTCACATGAAGGTCTTTGGCAGTTTTGCCTGGGTTCATATTCCAGAGAATCAAAGGAGAAAGGGAGAGCCAAAAGCTCAACGCCTGAGATTCTTAGGATACGAACCATACTGTAAAGGGTACAGGTTTTACGCAGAAGGAGGCTACTGTGTGGTGTCTAGGAATGCAACTTTTGAGGAACACGCAAACTGGCCGCGTGTTCACGCTGGTTCTGAAGTCCTCCTTCCTGTCTCTCGTGAACCTAGCATTCGACCAATATAGCCTGCCTCCTCAGTTCCTGGTCCCTTGAGGGTTAAATCTGAGCCTGAGCCAGAGCCAGCACACGAGGAGGGGGCTGCGGGGGGTGAAGCAGCTCCGAGCATGGAGGTGAGAGAAAGAGTTCTGAAGTGGTCTCGCAGCCCAGACGATGATGAAAGTCAGGGAGGTCAGCCAACACAAATTCCCAGGAGGTCAGAGAGAAAAACGAAGGGGAAGCCTTCGCAGCGTTACACTCCCACCTCACGCACTGTGCGTGCTTATTCAGTAACCTGTGAGCCAAGTAGTTTTGATGAGGTAGAGCAAATGTCTAAAAATCAAGCAGCGCCTTGGTGGCATGCTATACTGGAGGAGATTAAGTCCACAGCACAACACAAAGTATACACGTTGTGTCAAATCCCAAAAAATGTAACTCCTGTTGATTGCCGCTGGGTCTATAAGTTGAAGACCACTGCAGATGGGCAAGTTAAGCACAAGGCTCGTCTGGTAGCACGGGGCTTTGCCCAAGACGAGCAGACCTATGATGAGGTCTTTGCTCCCACAGTTAAAATGCAGTCCATACGTTTGGTTGGAAATTGCTGCTCAGAGAAATGCCTTGGTCACACACTTTGATATCACAACTGCCTATCTCGATGCTGATTTGCCAGAGGATATTTACTTGTCACAACCTCCCGAGTTCCACGTGGGAGGAGAAAATATGGTATGGAAACTTCAAAAATCACTGTATGGGTTGAAACAGTCTGCTCGCTGTTGGAATATGTGTTTAGACAAAGCTTTGCAGGAATGTGGCTTCAAACAGAGCAAAGCTGATCCCTGTGTGTATGTCAGAGGTACAGGAAAAAAACAAGAGATCCTCTCGGCATATGTTGATGATCTGTGTTCGATTTGTGACACACAAAAGCAGGTGCAGGATTTTGCCTGCGATTTAGGCAAGAAATTTCAGATTAAAAACCTGGGGCCAATTCAAAATTACCTTGGGATAGCAATACAGAAAACCAAGGGTGGCTTTCTACTGGATCAGAAACAGAAAATTGTGAAACTGTTGAAGAAATGTAACATGACTGATTGTAAAAGTGTAAAAATGCCAATGGTCCAAAGGTTCAACAAAAACAGTGGAAATACCCTGTTTCCTGACAAAAAATTGTACCAATTTGTGATTGGATCTCTACTCTGTCTAGCTGAGACCTGTCGTCCTGATCTCACTCTGAGTGTAAACACTTTGGGAAGGGCCAGCTCTCAGCCTACTCAATACCACTGGCAAGGTGTGAAAAGGGTGTTGAGATACTTAAAAGGTACCATTGATCATTGTTTGTGTATCACTCCTGTTCAAACGCCAGAAATTGTCTGCTATTCTGATAGCAACTTTGCAGAGGACATGTCAGATCAGAAGAGCATGACTGGCTGTGTTGTGAAGTACAGTGGTGCTCTGGTTTACTGGAAAGTTAAAAAACAGAGTACCCTGGCCACTTCTACTGCTGAAGCAGAATTTGCAAGCTTGTCTTTTTTGTGCAATGAATTGATCTGGTTTACACAGCTTGTAAAGGATCTAAACATGCCAATAGAGATACCTATCAACGTTTTTTGTGACTCTCAAGCTTATATTCAAATGGCTGTAAGTGAAAGAGTTAAAACTAGAACCAAACATGTGGACATTAAGTATCAAAATGTAAAGCAATCTGTTCAAAGCAAGGTTATTCAACTAACATATTATACTTCTGATGAAAATATCGCAGATGCATTCACAAAAGCTCTGTCTGCTGTTAAACACACACAAATGCTTGAGTGTATGGGAATGATAGGTCCTGCAGTTCCAACACACGAGGCAGCTCCAGAACGAGTGGAGGAGTGTTGAGTGTTAGGCTTCCAGATCCCTGCCTAAAGGGTTAAGTGTCTTGTTCCTCTGCTGTGCTCATAGTCATGGTAACTGGTGTGATAAGAAACATCTGGTATGTCTCACAGTTCCTGTGGGAACTTCTGGGTTGTTTGGAAAACAAATCTGCTGTTAGGACGTTCTCACAGTCTCACTCTCTCTTTGATTCACTCCCTGTTTGCTAGCTTGCTGTTAAGCTGTCAGCACGGTTTTCTCTCTCTGTTATGCTGTAAAAGGAGAGAGACGCGTGATGGATTTTACCTAGCTTTTGACTTCTTTATGTGCCTAAGCTGTTTTGCAATAAACGCACTAGTTTAATTTTTTGGCCTCACCTCTGGCCTCTGTCTGGCTTTTAAACCTATGCTGGTTTTTGCGTCTGCCTGTTTTGAAGCACAGGTGTTCTGTGAGACATGTTAATGCATAGCATGCCCCCTGGAATCCCCCAACAAGATAAACAAACATGAAATCATAACTGCTCTTTCAAACAGCCAACACAGACAATGGAGAGAGTGGACAGATTTAGAAGTCAAAACAGACCAGTTAATAAGCAAAAGAAAGCATTAAAATGCTTCCTAAGTTTGCAAAAGTAGGGACTGTTTTAACAAAAGATGGAGGGAAAAAACTTGATCTCCAATCAATAGTTCCAAGTACAGCAGACCCACTGAACCATTGATGAATAGTAAAAGAACACTCGTGTAAATTCCACTTATTCAATGGTTCTACTCTAGCTGTGACTTGTAACTAGATTTAGGGACAAGAACAGTCCTCTGAGGACTGAGCATATGCCGGAAGAAAACTAGATCAAAAATAAATAGACAAAAAGTAGAGGTCAAAATGGAATTTGCAGGAGAAGGATGTGGCTGGAATCTTGAACAGGGGTACTCCTGCTAATAAGAGAGGATATACCGCAACATTTTCTTAGCATTGTTTGTTTACATCCTATTCTTCAGCCAAAAAAATTCCCAGAGGAGCTTACAGATTTGACAGTTCATTTGCCCTGAGGCCTTCAATCTAAATAAGAAGATGACGTACAAGGAAAAGGTAATGAAAGAAGCGGAGAAGATTAGGTCCAACAGATACTGCCTACTCTCCTCTCCCTCAGAGGCCAACACAACGGTAGTTGGGATGGATGGAGGTCCTCTTATCGATTGCTGGGGCCTAGGCAAGATGGAGCCGTGCCTGCCTGTTCTTCTCTCTCTCAAAGACCACAGCAGTGACAATTGTGATGGAAGGGGAGCCTTTCATCACCTGCTGGGGCCTAGGCACAATGGAGTTGTGCCTACCTATTCTTCTCTCTCTCAGGAGCTAGAGTAGTGGCCGTTGAGATAGAAGGAAGGCCTTTCATCAGCTGTTATTACTTTACTAAATTTAAAAACCATGAATATTTTTGCAGAATGCCATACATGAAATATTTTTTTCTGATTATTTTCTTAAATAGTTCATATCTTCAGAATGTCCTCTCATTACTTTACAGGCAATACTACTATGGGTAGAAGGTGGGTTGACTAGCCCTTATTCTCAAAATTGAAAGGCTCATTAGCATAATAAGTTTAGAGTTCAAGCCTATACATGTCTAACAGAAGCAAATCCCATTGAAACCAATGCAGCTTTCTCTTTATTAGGCATGTGACTGCAGCTTCACACATCAGAAAGCTGAATCATCTCAACAACAGAGTAAGATTCTCATGCTACATGGAAGGTAGCAATCACAAAACTCCTGATATGGACCTTGTAGGGGGGTTGGGACAATACACGTTGCTGTTACCAAACACTCCATTTGATTGCAACACATGCTACAGCAGGATAGTAAAAATGGTGCAAAGATCAGAAAGAGATCAGAATCACCCAGCATGTAATAGCTGGCTAGGGCTTATAGGGGTTCCATTTCAGCAACACCTAAAGGCCATGCATTCTCCATTTGGGGTATACAGAAGTGCTAGGGTAATATCTGGCTTCCTAGGAATAAACAGGGATGGATGATGAAGCCATTTGCTAACATGAAATGCCACCTCTTACTGCAGGGTCAGTGTGGGGAGAGGAAAAAGCTGACCCTTATTGGTAATTCTTAGTGAACAGCAATACATGCAAGATGCATCTCAGTGAACACCACACAAGTTACAGATGCTAGCTGACTAGTAAACCTACTCCCCTTGATTTTGAAGAGCATATTGCCGCTGTTAAGTAGAAAACAACTCAATGTTTCATTTCATCTTTACTTGCTTTAGCTCCATTGGCGGGTGAAGGATTTAGGCCACACTAACTGTATCTGGTATTTGCACACTGGGCTTCATATTTTTCAGAGCCAAACAAGCATCACAGTCAAACTTAACATTTGTATAGCACTTTCAAATATCTGAAGAGCATCACGTGTGTTATTTCCTTATACTAAGTCTTCAAGCAAACTACTACTTCTATAAATGTTTAAGTGACATAAAGTAAGACAGCATTAGAAATTACTATGACAAATGTTGGGACTGAGACTGTGAGAGGGCAAGAATACATGTCTGAGGTCAGCTATGAATTTATGGTAGGAACCAGGACTTACTGATGCATGGCTTAATCACTTAGTCAAAATAAAGGACATTTTCCTCTATCACTGTCTCTCAACAAGCATATGGGACAAAAATATTGACTGGTGTCCTGTTAGTGACATATGCCAGTATGACATTGATGTAGTCCTTTTTTGGTCATTGCAGTTCCCTTGCAACTGTTCCCCAAGCCCCTCATAATTCACTTGTCCCTTTGCCCCCTTGGCATGGTCATTTAATGGTCACAGGCCTCCTGGAAGTCTCAAAGCATTACTTTGTTATTTTCTCAATGGCTATAGGACGATAGCTGGACATTTATCTCCTAGCCTCCGTTCTCTACTAGCTTCTAAATGGCTATGTTGGCGGGGCTGTAAAAAAAAAAAAAGGCAGGTGAGTCCTTTAGGAGCTACAAGGGGAGACAGGGTATAGTTCCACTTGAGTGGAACTTTATACTCACTCTCCTGATGAAGGATCTCAGCCTTAGTTTTGCATAGATGCATATAACAGTGTACATGTTATATAGTTTCACTACAAAACTAATCCTCTAATACTGAGAATAAGTGATAATCAAATGTACTTTGACATTTATGGATAGTTTTGAAGTTTCATTAACTATAAAGTTGGCCCTCCAGTTCTGCAAAATTAGCATTCATGGATTGGGTTATTTGCCAGTTATTTTATATTTATTTATTTATTTAATATTCTTACTATATTTCCCCCTGCCATGGAAAAAAGATCTTCTCTCTAGATCTTCTCTCTAAGAATCTCTAAGTATTCTAGCACTATACACTTGCTCTGGAGAACCTAGGGATTCTTAGAGAGAACACTTCTCCAGGCATTGCTAGGTTTTCCAGCATGACTCTATGACCCACTTTCGCCAGAAGTTGACCATAGAATCACATTGGAGGACCCAGAGATTCCTAGAGAAGTGTTCTCAAGTAAATAAAATAACATTCACGATTTTTATTTTTATTTGCATGTTTTCTACTTTCTACTAACCCCCCAAAGTGGAGGGCTGACTGTATACCCTCCACTTAAACAAATGATCTTGAAGCTTTAAACATTAGAAGAAAGAACCTTGAATGCTTAATATCCCCAACTCCACCACCTTATAAAAGAAAAATCCACATTCCACCTTGTAACAAACAAAACCAGTTCTTACCTCCTGTCCCAAGAACTTTCAGAAGCTCAAAGTTTTCAATCCCCACTTTCTCTACATGGCCTGTCAAATTTGCTAAAACACAAAAACATTTCATTGTTATCTTGGCATTTATTTATTTCAGTTCCCACCTTTTCTGTGGGACTCAAATGGCTTAGAAAAAATTGAAAAAGAAACAGATAGAAAGTTCACATCACTTACACATACAAAACTGAAAATTATCAATGGATGTAACAGCCATTTAAATGAATATCCATTAAAAAAAATAACAAGTATAGAAAATATATCACTTTATTAAAAGCCTATTCCCCAGAAGCAATCAGTTCTCAAAGAGCTGTGAAAACAAAAAGTCTTCATTTGCCACAAGATGGCACTTTGTAACACAATACAACTGGGGAAATAGACAAGCTGTGACAAATATGAGCCAATTATAATTTAAATTACGTGGAAATATTTTAACATTACAAGTTTTTCTATAGAACAGGTTTGGAAAAAGAGGGTGCACGGGGATGTGACAAAACAAGATAAAATACAGTTGCTATAGTATGCAGTTTGACTTGCAAGTTAATTAATTCCTCAATGTATAAACTGGAATACATTTGAAAAGATTAACTAAAGGAAAATATTTAAAATAAACCCTTTAAAAACACTTCCAAGACTATGCAACCTCCTCTTGCTGGTATTTTATGCAAATGATATAGGAAAAATGACATTGCAGAATTCTACATTGGGTGTAAATAAATTAATTCTATATAAAGCAATAGTAGCTTATACAATCCATAACTAATACTACTATACATACTTGTGTGTAAGTCGACCTCATGTATAAGTTGAGGGCAGGTTTGGGGGCCAAAATTATGGATTTTGATTATGACCTGTGGCCATTCCATGGAGAGGAAAAAGTACCAGCGTCATCTCTGGGGGCTGGCCACTGCCATTACCAGTTTCCCGGCCAGGCACTCAAAAAGTCTTTTCATCATTCTACTCAAAGAAAAGGATGGTTCTTGCTTTGATAAAAATTAAGGTACTGTATTAACTCTTATTTTAAAAAAAATAATCTCTTCTCAGAGCAGAGTAGTGAAAGGTGAAAGCTTAGTCTGTGCCAGAAGAACTTAAAAGAAGTACCATCTCCCTCTATTCTCTTGTTGCCACTTTGAGGCAAAATGCCAAAGAGCTGCCACTGCCACTACCATTTTCCTACGCAGGCATTCAAAAAGGCCAAAAGCGGCTCTGCAGTACAGAAAGTAGAGGGAGTCAGTGCTTCTTTTAAGTTCTCCCAGGACAGACTAAGGCATCGCCTTTCACCACTCTATTCAGAGAAGAGAATGGTTCATTTTTTGATAAGAGTTAAGGTACAATACTTACACTGACACATGGATAAGTCAACCTAGGTTTTTTTGCGTCATTTTTTTTTTTACTAAAATTTCTAGACCTATACATGAGTATATGAACTATACCATCCTCAATAACAGTACCGCTCTCCTGCTGGATCATGCCTTCCACAAGTGTACCTCAGTTAATGAAGTAGATGTGTTACTGGACATTACTTCTTTAAGAGAAAACCTGGTACCAAAGGTAGAAATAACATAGAAAAACAGGGATAGGTTCCAGTATCACAAAAAAGAACGTAATTCAATATATTTCACTGAAGGGACTTCCGGTGGTTGCGGTAAGGAGCTTGGTTGTCACTCTGCTTAGCTCTGGGGGAGACAACCGCCCCACGAGGTCGTGAACCCGTTTTACGGAGGTAAAAAAAAGGGATAAAATCCCTTTGGGAAAAGGGGTTCGGAGGTGCTTGAAGAAAGACCGGGATTCCAGCATGGGTGCCCAAAAGAAACATCTGGCGTTCAGGACACGGATAGCGCTGAAGAGGTCGAGCAAGCCGCCATTACCTCGTGGAGGTTTCTGAGGGAAAAAATCCTCGCCACCACTTTTTAAAGAAGATAGAAGATTCTGTTTGAGGGCAAGTAACATCAAAACTACATATTTTCGTGGACGGTAAGGTTAACCAACACACCAAAGACCCTACAACTAATTAAAATAAATTAGGAGTTTCAATAGAGGAGTTCCAAAACACTGATCACTCCGAGTTTAAAGTCAAGAAGAGAGCGGTGTGGGGAGAGCGGCTATAACCCGCATAATCCTGGATGATAATAAAAGGAGTTGGAGAGAGGTTGGAGGAGTCTAAAAAGTGTCTGTATTAATTAATTAAAATTCCATTAAAAGACTCTTATAGTACGAGATTGCGACAACATTTGGTAGAAGAGCCATGAACTGTTAGCCACTGTATAAGAATAGAGAAAAGTATAAACAATAGAATTGGACATATGAGAACAGGACATTAAGTACACGGAAAGTAAGAAAGCATTGGAAGAAAATATTGTTGCAGAAACTGAATGACTGAGAAAAAATTTTTTTTGAAATTAAGGGGAAATTATTTTGTTTGATCCTGGACTTGGTCGAGAGTTAAAACAGAAGCATAGACGTGGCATTTAACGATGGACATTGAATAGAGGAAGACGATGAACAATGTATGAGTGTTAAATTTATTTTATAAAGACATTAAAGATATTAAGCTTTTGGAATAACAGATAAGGAAGGAAGAATTTCAAGGTCGGGAAGGTAGTACAAGTGTTTTGGAGAGAAAAGATAAGTGGCACAAGGTCAACTAAGTGGCAAAAACAGCATTAACCCTTTTCTCTATAGTGCTGGAAGAAGAAGCGACAAAAACGGTGAAGGAGCACCATCTAGTGGAGAACTATTATACTACAATCTAGATTAACTACATTACAGCATATTTTACTAAATTACAGTAATTTATATTACATTATAGTTTATACTTATTAAAAAGAAGAAACACATTTATTTGAATATACTTATTGGAAAAATTGGATCATATGGTTTGGGGGAACTTGTAAATATTAAGGAAAATTAGGGAAGTAAATTGTAATAGATAATATTGTAATTGTAGTAATTACTTACATACTGTCTTTGCTTCTCTAATATTGTTTTTTTTTAATGTGAATAATTATTTGAATTAATTGAAATAATCAATTATATAAAGGACTGGTGAAAATAATTAAGAATATATAATTAATTGTTTAGGGAGAAAAGAGTGGGAAATAGTTGGAAATTAATTGAATAGAGGGGAAAAGATAAAGAATAAAGGATTAAATATTAACAAGTAGGTATTAAGAAATAAATTAGATAAATTTATAATAGACTGATTTACATTTATAGTATATATATTGATTTATACTGATTGATATTGACTTATACGGAGTTATATTGATTGATGTTGATTCATATTGATTTTGATATTGTTATTGATTCATAATGATTTTTATTGATTTATATCTGAGTTATATTGAGATATAGATTTTTGGATTGATTGATTGATTAAGATTGATATGTGTATTTATTGAATGATTTATTGATTGATTGGATTTCTCAAAGGAATTATAAGGGACTGATTAATTGAATACAACTATATAATTTATAAGAGAGGAAATAATCAAATTGAACAATTGATTGTTATTAGCGATTAATCGGGTGTAACTAATTATTACTATCTGTTATTAATTGTTGATTGTGAGAATACTGTTTGGAAAATGTCATGATGGCATCAGGAACGAGGAAAGCAATGTCAGTTAAACAACAACTTCAAATAAGACCAGCTTTAGAAGAACAACCTAAAGCATCAGAGTTCACACCAACAACTATCGAGGAAATCAGGAAAATGAGGAATGACTTCAAAAAAGATATAAAAGAAATGGCAAGTGATATCAGAGAAATGAAGAAAGAAATGAGAAGTGTTGGACAGACGTTGGAAAATATAACTATGGAAACGAAGAACATAAATAAAAAAATAGATGAATTGTAAGACAGAACTGTGAAATTGGAAAACGAAACTCCACTGTTGGGAAAGCAGATACAAAAAGTAGAACAACAGAATAAAAGTATGGAGATAAAATTTAGAGATAAGTGTATTAAAATAAGAGGACTAAGAGAAGTTCAAGGGGAGGAGTTGTATACAAGAATGATACCATCATTGGCGGAGTTTATAGGATGGAATGCTGAACAATTAGATCTTGAAATTGATAAGATGTTCAGGATCAATTCATTCATCGCGAAAAAAAGGAAGTTGCCAAGGGACATTGTAATATATTTTTTGAGGGAAAGAGTGAAAGATCTGGTGATCCAACAGAGTTATACAAGTAAACTTATGATCGAACAGAATGAACTCCAGATATTTAAAGATGTCCCCGCACAGGTGTTGAAAAAAAGAAAAGAATATTATTTCCTGACCCAGGTGTTAAAAAGAAGTGGAATATCTTATCGCTGGTGTAGACTAGAAGGAGTCACTTTCATGTACAAAGAAAAAAGATTTACACTAAATACAACTTTAAAAGCACAGGACTTTTTAAAGAGATACAAGGAAGAACTTAGGAAAAGACGTACAGAAGAACAAGAACAAGGAAGAGATTACGAGAGATCAAGAGCAGATTGGGAAGAAATCCAAAAGATCGTCAAAGGAGATTGAGTGAGGAACTTGAAAGGGAAGTGAAGAAAACAGATCAAGAAAAGGAAAGAGATATAGATCAAGAAGAAGAAGAGGAAGAAGTAGAAGACGAGGAAAAGGAAAGAGATCAAGAACAAGAACTAGAATAAGAAGAAAGAGAAGGAAAAGGAAAAGGAAAGGAAAAAAAATAAATATGAAAATAACATCACGGAACGTCAGGGGAATCAATGCGGCAATTAAAAGAAAAAGGATATTTCACCATCTAGCAAAAATGAAATCAGACATAATTTGCTTACAAGAAACCCATATAAGGGACAAAGATTTAAAATATACGAGGAACCCGAAGATGGCACAAGAATTTTCAACAGCAATAAAGAAGAAAAAAAAGGGAGTGATGATATATGTGAAAAAAAAATATAATGCAAAAGAAATTTTTAAAGATAATAAAGGCACGCTAATTGGTATAGAGATAGAAACAACTTGTAATAAGATTCTATTAGTGGGAAGTTATGGACCACTAGAAAATAAGACTTTGTATTATGAAAATGTAACAAAGAAGCTATTAGAATATGATTACCAAGAAATAATAATTATGGGAGATTGGAATGGGGTGATAAACCCAGATTTGGATCAAACATTAAAAAAGAAGGGAAAAACACCACAAAGAAAATTACCAAAGACATTTGATGAATTCATGGATTTAGTTTCAGTAAATGATGTATGGCGATATTTTTACGGAGATGCTAAAGAGTATACGTACTTCTCGGAAGTGCCCAAGACCTGGTCAAGGATCGACACGTTTTTAGTATCTAAAACTTTATGTAAAAAAGTCAAGAAAATGGAGATCCTACCAAGGTCTTTATCAGATCATTGTCCTATCACGATGACAATAAAAGAACGAAAGGGCGAACATAGATGGATTGTGAAAGATGAACTTTTAAGAGATAAAAAAGTAATAGAAAAGATAAAGCAGGAAATAAACTTTTTTTTAAAAGAAAATTCAGAAAAAGGAACATCAAATAAGATAGTATGGGACGCAGGAAAGGCAGTGATACGAGGCCTATTTTTACAACAGGAAGCCTGTAAGAAAAAAGTAAAGAAACAGAAATATCAAAATATTGTGGCAGAACTTAAGGAGAAAGAGGAAGAATTAAAGAAAGACCCAAGAAATACAAAGTTATTGAGAGAGATTAAAATTCTTCAGAAACAAATGTCCATGGAAGACAGACTGGAAATAGAGAAGAAAATAAAATACACACATCAAAGATTTTTTGAGCACACTAATAAGGTGGGGAAGTGGTTAGCATATAGACTGAAAAAAGAAAAAGAAAAAAGATTAATTACAGAAATCAAAAAAGAGGATAAGATATACAGACAACAAAGAAAAATTAAGTCTATATTTCACGAATATTATAAGGAATTATTTGAGGAACCAAAAGATACAGAAGAATATATACAGCAAGTAAAGAAATATTTAGACAAAATTAAAGTAGACCAAATTCAGGAAGAGCAAAGAACAGAGTTAAATAAACCCATTACAAAAGTTGAAATTAGAACGGCAATTCAAAAATTAAAAATTGGAAAAGCGCCAGGACTGGATGGATTCACAGCAAGGTATTATAAAGTATTTCAAGATCAATTAATTGACCCCATTCAAAAGTTGTTTAATGAATTGGAAATGATGGATAGACCGGATTCATGGGGGGAGGCAACAATTACTTTAATACCTAAAGAGGGCAAAGAACAGTTGGAAGTAAAGAATTATAGGCCAATATCCCTATTGAATACTGATTATAAGATATTTACATCTATTCTGGCAGAAAGACTGAAGAAAATTTTAAAGAATTGGATACATGAGGATCAAAATGGTTTTTTGCCAGGAAGATCAATAAAAGATAATGTAAGAGTGATATTGGATATAATTGAGTATTATCATAAACATAATGAGAGAAAAATGGGACTGATTTTTGCAGATGCTGAAAAAGCATTTGACAATGTAAAATGGAAATTTATAATAGAGGTATTGAAAAAGATAAATATGGGGGAAAGATTTATTGATTGGATAAAAACGATATATAATAATCAAACAGTGAGTATTGTAATTAATGGAGATAAAACAGAAAAATTTGACATCAAGAAGGGAACAAGACAAGGTTGTCCCCTGTCACCCCTGATTTTTGTAATGGTGTTAGAAATATTAAATTGTAAGATAAGACAAGATATAGAAATAAGAGGGGTCAAAATTGGAAATCAAACATATAAATTAAGAGCCTTCGCAGATGACCTTGTAATTATGTTAGATGATCCAGTTAAAAGTATATTAAGATTAATTGGGATTTTTCAAGATTTTGGAAAAGTAGCAGGATTCAAGGTTAATATGGATAAAACAATGATGTTAACAAAGAATATTAAGAAGAAGAGGAAATTGAACAATTGTCCCATTTTAAAGTATCAAAAAAAGTGAGGTATTTAGGAATCAATATTACTAATAGCAGTACGGATTTATTTGATAACAACTATAAGAAAGTCTGGGGAGAGATAAAAGAAGATCTGAGAAGATGGTCAAAACTCGATTTATCATTGATGGGAAGGATCGCAACGATCAAAATGAACATCTTACCGAAAATGATATTTTTGTTTCAAAACCTCCCGACTATCTTAAACGATGCACTTTTTAAGCAGTGGAAGAAGGAATTATCAAAATCTATTTGGAACGGCAAAAAACCAAGCATAAAATGGACTGTATTAAAAGATACACAAGAAAAAGGTGGATTAGGATTACCTGATTTAAAATTATATTTTCATGCTAGTTGCCTTTGCTGGATTATGGATTGGATTAAGTTAGAGAATGGTAGAGGGGGCGGATCTCTTTTTTGGCTGGCACGCCTATATGTGGCACGACAAGATAAAGGTAAACAAGGAATTTAATAACCATTTTATAAGAAAACCTTTGTTAAAAGTATGGTTACAATATAGAAATAAATTATATGCAAAAATACTACAATGGGTGTCAGTGCATGAAGCGTTTTATAGAAGAGAGAAACCCCGATTAAATAAATGGTTAATATATAAAGATTTAACAAAAGTTCAAGGTGAAAACATAGTTTGGAAAAGTAAGGAGGATATGGTTAAAGGTGGTATTATTTCACATTGGTTACTGCAAAGGCAACTAGAAGAAAGGTTTAAGATGGATATGAAGCTCAAGGAATTGAAATAAGGGAGAAGGAGTTCGATAAATTACTAAAACCAGAAACAGACCATCTGATAGGCAACATATACAAAATCTTATTAAATTTATGTATGGAAGAAGAGACGGTTAAGGACAATATGATAAGGTGGGCACAAAATTTGGGACATGTAATTCCACTGCAGAGTTGGGAGAATTCTTGGAAAGATGTGAAAAAATATTGTATAAGTACAAATTTAAAAGAAAATTACTATAAGATATATTTTCGATGGTACTATACATCAGTGCAAATTGCCAAAATAAGTAAAAATATGAAAAACACGTGCTGGAAATGCACGGAGAGAGGGACTTTTTACCACATATGGTGGTCTTGTGCTAAATCAAAGAAATATTGGAAAGGTATTCATGAGTGTATTGTTAATGCACTTCAAATTAATTTCCCTATGAGTCCGGAAATATATTTATTAAATATGTTAGACACTAAGTATTTTAAAAAGAATTCATTGAGAAAAATGGTAATATACATGGTAACAGCGGCAAGATTAGTATTTGCACAACAATGGAAATCCAAAGAAGTCCCTGATGTGGATGACTGGTTATGGAAATTGTATGAACTTTGGGAAATGGATGAATTAACATCAATATTGACTGATAGATCAAGAAAACAGATTATCGAAGAATGGAATTTAGTTAAACCCCTTTGGGAAGCCCAATGGGGAAAACAATAGTAAATGAATTAGATAATTTGGAGTAAATAATAATAATAATAATAATGATGATGATAATGATAATGATAATGATGTGTGGTTAAAAAAAAACTTGGAGGAGTAAACATTATAGTAAGAATTAAGAAATATTGGAAAGAGGTAGTGGTATGATGGTTAGAGTATGGAGCATAAGGAATTGTTGGTCGCTCATAGGTAAAGTATAATCGCCCACAATTTATGTAGAAGTGATAAGGGAAGGTTAGTAGGTAGGTATTGAGATTGTACTAATTTTCTTATTTCTTATTTTGATTTTTCTTTCCCATTGGTATGTATAAGAATGTATAAAAATGTATAAATGTAAAAGGTAGGACGTATATTATTTAAGTATATAATGTATAGAAATGGTGGAAGTATACTTATGTTAATGTAAAAATTATATAATGTTTTATCTTTGTGACTTTAATAAAAAAAATAATAAAAAATATATATTTCACTGAAGTTTTAGATCTTACTACTTCATGAGAAGGAAGAGAAAACTATTAAAGAGGTGATGATAAAGTGGTCCCAGAATTTTGGACACCCGATACAGTTAGAACACTGGGAAACAAGTTGGAGAAGGATGTTGAAGTTTACAACAGCGCAAAATTTGAAAGAGAACTATTTTAAAGTATTCCACAGATGCTACATGACTCCGGAAAAACTTCAAAAAATATACAAGTCCGGAACAGGAAAATGTTGGAAATGTGGCATTCAGACCGGAACGATGTACCACATGTGGTGGACTTATCCAAAAGCATGAGAATATTGGACTGGTACACACAAAACAATAGAAATTTTTTTTCAAACCCAATATACCACAACCCCAGAAACATACTTATTAAATATACTAAATGAAATAGACAATCAGAGGAACGAGAAATATTGGAGAATCTTATTTTATATGATAACAGCTGCAAGAATAGAATATGCAAAATTATGGAAAAATGAAGATGTCCCCAAAACTGAGCAATGGCTATACAGTTTACTGGAGATGAAAACTGTGGATACACTATCTCAAAAATTGAAAAACTCAACAGAAGAGAACACAAATAACAAATGGGCTCTCATTGATACTTATCTCCAACGTAACAATTGAAATAGGATTAGTTGATATAGTGGACATACACAGATAAACGTAAAAGGGGAAAATTACTGTATTAGGATCTGGGGGTGTTAAAATATTTATAGCCAAGTCATCATTAGACTACTCTGAGGCTAAGGATCTGGAGTTAATTTTATAGCAACAACTGTAGACGTACATTTATAAATGGAAACAAACAAATACACTACAATTTTAGGTGGAAACGTCAGCAGATTAAGAAAATGCGGTAAATTTTCATATGTAAATATAGAAGTATGGTTGTTACTTTCTCTTTTTTTAAATTTGATGGTTTTGTACATGAAAATGATAAATTAAAAAAAAATACATTTCACTGAAGTTTTTACTTAAAACTAATGTATACACAGGCACAATGAAACAACCAGATCAAGTAAGTTTTGCGTAAGTAAACAAGTACATTTTTAACCTTCTAGAGATCACTTAGAGGCTTCTTCCAAACTGAATCCAGGATTGATTTCATCTTTCAACCACCTACTTTTACTACGACTTCCATTTTGGAGGCCAAATGTATAGCTCTAGGCTTTTTAAATATATGGGGGTAGCTAGTGAGACAGCCTAACTAACTTTCTAGGTTTATTTCTGTTTTGTTGTTCATTCATGCTCAGTAAGAGATTCTAGAGGCAGCTGCTGTTACTTTGCCTGCTGTAGGCAGACACAGACAACTAGCGTAGGATTGGCTGAAAAGTATCCCATTCTCTCCCAGCTTAAGCTTTACTGCACTATTTACTGTAGACATCCTGCTATAACTTGGTAACGGAATATGCGTTTTTTTTTCCATCCTTTATCACCCACCCAGTACTAATGCTAAGAAAAACTTTCATCTGGACAGAGGACAAGGAGAAAAAAAGGAGGGGCTGGATGAACAGAAAAAGACTTTGTAAAAAGTTTCCTTGCCAGAAGCTTTGTTAATTGAGGTATGCTTGTATTTCAGAATTCTGCTCCCAACGACTGAATAGATGACTATGGGAAGCCTACAAGCACCATATAAACACAAAGCTCTCCCTATATCTTGTGGTCACAAACAACTGATTTTGACAGACATACAATGCACCCACTCTATTTATGTGTGTGTGTGGGGTCCATTCCAGGAACCTGTGCATAAAACAAAAAACGTCAAATGTCACATGCCATTATAGTACACTGACACAAAGTGCACATGCCTATAGAAGTACACGCATGTGCCTACCACATCCATTATTACAATGGGATGCAACACTTGTGCAACCTCGCATTTGTGCGTGTGGAGGTTGCACAAGAGCAGGGCCCACTGTACTACCTCTTATACTAGAGGTAATACAGGGCTTTCGTGATTGGCAGTCACATTTCAAATGAGTTACTTTCTTCCTATCAGTCTTCTTCACTGTTCAGCTTTCACAACCACACACAGAGATTCGAAATACAATAGCGTAGATAATCCTGACTTTGGTATTCAATTATACATCTTTACATTTTAGGATCTTGTCTAATTCCTTCACAGATGCTCTTCAAAATCATGGGCCATTTCCGCACTACACTGTTATAGTGCTATTATTGCACTTTCAACATCCTGGGCTTTGCAGTTTAAGGAGGGTCATTTAGACTTCTCAGCCAGAGAGCTCTTTGGCCTCAGTAAACTACAAACTCTAGAATTCCACAGGATGTTGAAAGTGGAATAATAGCACTATAACAGTGTAGTGTGGAAATGGCCCTAGTCTTCTTCTGATTTTTTGACTGCAGTCTGTAAATACATGGGATAAGATATATTTACACTCTTTTTTAAGCTAAGAATTGCTCTAGAAGTCACAACACAAAATTTGAAAAAACAGAACTCCTTAATAACTGTGCTACCATCTTTTAAGCAGGACTGAGTTTCCACTCCATGTTTTGCAATTGTTAAACCCTAATCTGAGGGACTCCAAAATCTGGATGATTCACTAGCTCTCCAGACGGTCACCAAATTACCTTGGATCCTTAGCCAGAATGGTTTTGGTACACATCACTTATATTTGTAATGTTTTTACATTATTTTACATTATTGTTGTTTTATTATAATGGCAGCCAAACAAGTGTTAAAAGCTGCCTCAGGACTGCAGAACAGAAAGGAAAACAGATGCTTCTTTTATCTGCCAGAAGACTATGGCCCATGAGAGGCACCATACCTAGCATCTCAGCAAGAGTATCATGGTAAGAGGAAGACCACAATAGCCCATCAATTGGACAGAAAGAAGCAAAGGCAAGAAATTTGTTTCCCGTGTCTTTGCCAGAAAAAAATGCTGTGTTTCAACTGTCAGCTGCCACAAGACTATCCAGCTGTATGGACAAATAATCTATCTTTATTCATTTTCCAGGAGACTGATGAAAACTTGAGTTGTATCAACCCGGAGTTTGTGTACTTGTATTTTCTTACTGTTGACTGAAATCTGCCTTAAGGATCATTTATCAGAAAAAAAGATTTGAATCCACAGTTTTTCATATGCTATGTCAGTAACAGCTAGTATATGATATGTAATATATGCTATTTGAATATGACAAAGTTGTTGACATAAAAAAAACCTACAATACATGCTTACAGAATGAAATATTGTAGGGAAAGGATATAATTAATTTGAATTACACCATCATCCAACAGAAAGACTTGAAAATCTATGATTATTAATCTGCAGTATCTCCATCTACACATTTTGGCTATATTGTCTGAAGGGTCTTTTTGGAGTGACTTGTCTTGTAATGATTTTTGGTTTCTTATGGTCATCATATCAATAAACATTGTGTGTGATTATCTTGCACATGCCACTAAATCTAAATTCCTCAGTTTCTTACATTCTGAGCAAGCTATTCTGGTCCCTACCAAATAACAATAACTAATTCCCAACATCCATTCAAAGCAATCATCTAAGTTAAGCATACCAACTTGCTTCAATCTTACTGGTGAATTCTAGCTATTATGATGCAGAATTACCATGCTCCAAAACTAGATTCAAAACATAACCCTGGAAAAGACATGTAAGGGCAAGAGGAAGAATCATATAAATTATACTCAAAATTCTATTTTCCTCCTTAAACTCTTTAGATATCCAGCAGTCATATCACTGACATCTCCATTTGTTGCTAAGCAACACCAACATGAATTGTACTACTACTTTAATTTAGAGGGAAGTAAATTGAGAACACCTTGAAATGCTTCTTTTTGTTGGATATCTGTTGTGAATTATCTTCTTCAGATATGTTGACTCTCACCCACCTTCAGCAATAATTTCTTCGCCTTCATTATTCCATGTTTCTGTTTTCTCCGTTTTGAACCTCAGTGGCAATTGCATACTGCTGAAATATATCATAAACTATAGGAGAGTTCCTTGACTGAACTGAAAGTATCACTAACAATTCAACACTCACTGAGATGCAAGCCCACAGAGCAGTTATTGCTAGAGTCCATTGGGGCTGGTATGTCGGACGAGAAGTACAGCCAAGTAGGCCACAATACATGTTCACAGATGTTGTTGTTAAACTTATGGTAACCTTAAGGCAAACCCATCATGTGTTAGATGGGGGTCACATTCCCTCTGAAGACAGAGGTTTGCAGCTTAGGAGTGCTCCTGGATTCAACTCTGAGCCTGGAAGCCCAGGTCTCAGAAGTAGCCAGGAGTGCACTTGCACAATGAGCCAGCTGCGCCCGTTCCTTGAGATGTCAGACCTGGCCATAGTGACACATGCCTTGGTTACACCCAGTTCGATTAGTGTAACGCACTCTATGTGGTGCTGCCTTTGAAGAGTGCTTGGAAACTTCAGCTGATCCAAATTGCTGCAGCCAGGTTGTTAACTGGAGCTGGGTATAGGGCGCATTCAACACCCCTGCTGCAACAGCTCCACTGGCTGCTGATCTGTTTCTGGGCACAATTCAAAGTGCTGGTGATGACCTTTAAAGCCCTACACAGCTCAGGTCCAGGTTATTTGAAGGACCGTATCCTTCCCTACGAACCAGCCCAGGGGTTGAGATCTGCAGGAGAGGTCCTTCTCTTGGTCTTGCCACCCTCACAGGTGCACTTGGTGGGAACACAGGTGAGGGCCTTCTCAGTGGCTGCTCCCAGGCTCTGGAACTCCCTGCCCAAACAGGTTAGATTGGCACCCTCCCTGCCTGCCTTCAGGAAACAGCTGAAAACATTCCTCTTCCAGCAGGCATTTTATATATGTAACTTCTATTGGTACTGGTTATTTTAATTGTTATTTAATTGATATTTTAATGCTGTTTTTATATGTATTTTAACATGTTTTAATTATTATTGTGGTTTAATCTTTGTTTTAACTTTTGTATATGAAAGTTTTTAATTATGTTTCTTTTAATGGCTGTAAGCCACTTTTGAGTCCCCTCAGGAAGAAAAGCAGGATAAAAATAAACATAATAATTATAATAATAGTAATAATAATAACAATAATGATGATGATGATGATGTGTTTTTCTGGGGGCTGAAAGTGTGTGACGCATCCCAGGTCCCCCAGTGGGTTTTCATGGCTGAATGGCAAATCAAACCCTGGACTCCGGGGTTGTAGTCCAGCGCTTAAACAACTACACCATGCTGGCCCTTATAATCACAGTAGGCAAAGCCAAACATATCATAAGTTCAAAACAGAGGATGGGCGTATCTGGTTCACAGAACAATATAAAAGTATCTTTTGGAACCATTTATCTAGTTCACAGCACTAACATATATTATTGAGAAAGTCCATAAAGAGGCAGCAGGGGAAGTGTTTCTAACTAACATACCAATCAGACAAAATCTCTCCCATTCTCTTGCCTTTTGTGCACTGGGGCCAGAGTCAACTAAATGAGAGGGGGGGCTCCGGAGAGGAGAAGAAAGGCTCACCAGAGCCTTCTCCCCCTCACCCATCTCCCTTGTCTTTTGCCTTGGTGCACCTTCTCAGCACCAGAGCCATAGGCCAAGGAATGGGAGGGGTATTGTGGGGGGAGTTGTTGACAGTCTTTCCAGTTTCACAAGGATTCTGTGCTCCAAACCGTCTTGAAAGTAAGAGGAGCCACTGTATTAGATTAGATTTCATCCCAGCATATTAACAGTGACAGCAGACTGCTATCTGTCCTTATAATCAGTAATGAATACTTGCATCATTTATATTTATTTTATTATTAATGGCTGGACTGATTATAGCAAAGGGATGGAAAGAATCTTCTTGCATGGCTGTGGAATCTGGTATTAAATGAAAAGGTAACAGCTACGTGTAAAAGTTCTTGGAAGAGAACTAGGGCAGACAAGTCATTGTTACTGTAAATAATACATATGATATCCTGATGTTACTGCCCTGGCTAGCCCGAGCTTGGGGATATAAAAAGATATCTTTTGATATCAATAATTCGGCTTCACATATCCATTCCCCTCCACGTGCTTGCGAGGCCCCCAGACAAGCACGCATACAGGCTCGGCCGATAATCGCCGTAATATTCTGAAACAATACAGGCAGGGCAGAAATAGCCGACTCGCAGCTTTAGGAGACCTCAAAGGCAAGTACCTTCGTTAAGTATGCACGCAACTTTCAAAAGATCCTCTGCCCCACGCTGGCAGCTTGACAATCGAGCTATACAACGCTCAAGTACTCCGCGTTTGCATACTGGCTATCCTATTGACAATTTGGTTATAATTCAATCATTCAAATTCTGACCTTCGTCTTTGTCTCCAGCCCCAAATCCATTGTTTTCCCCAAGTCCGACCTAGCCTGCGGTCACAATTCTCCTTATAAAAACCCCTGACTCTGAGCGCTTCTTTGGATCACTCTTGGCTTCCATCCCGCCTTGCTGTCGCTTTGTCCAGCGAGCCTTCCCCTCAGCTCCACGTGCTGAGATCCACGCTCCCCAGCTTCTCCGCTTCCAACCGGGCTTCAGGACAGGTAAAGTATCACCCAAACCAACAATTCCTCTAAAAATCCCTCTATCCCACTCCAACCTTTATTTCTATAGTTTCTCTGTATGTTTGTGTTGCATACACTGATTGATTGTATTTTTAATAAAAATCACATTTGTTATTTCACTCCGGTTTGCTCCTTGACTCGGCCTGACCCGTAGACATTGGGTTTAAGATCTCACTACATTACCCTGCCTCTTGCAGTGCTAACTTGTGCTCCTTGACTAATTTCCCTAACTTGTATAATTTTAAGAGCAATTTGGTGTCCCTCCCAGGACCCCCAGAAAACAGGGTAACACTGAGACCACCCAGATTTCACTAGCAATATTGGAAAAGTTTGCTATGGAAACCCTGGTGCCTCCCCCCAATTTCCTTGCATTTTGGTTGAGCACTAGACTTCCTTCTGTGCAGCTGGCAAAATGCAATGGAATGGGAGGAACAGAACGGGAGGAAGGCATGTGTGCACCTCGCAAATACAGTAATCTAATTTGTGAAGGTCAAAACTGTGAATGTGGAGGTAGAACTGTACATTCAATTCCTGCTGCCAAAAATAACTTATGTTGGGGCAACAGAAACACATATGAATTAAAATTCCTCCCTGTTCACATCCTCTCCAACAGGAAGAAGACACATTTTGTATTAATCAATGACAATCGAGAGGTAGCAAAACGTCACCCGCGTTATACCGTTAAATAATAAATACACCATAAATAATTAATATTTTTATACTATTTTAAATAAGTGTTTTAATAGGATAGCATAATTTTTTAAAAAAAAATTCATAATAATTGCTTTACAGCTGTACTTTGTTTTAATATATGCTTTGAGCCACCTTGTGCCCCACGTTGGATGAAAGGCAGGTTATTTATTAAATAATGTCCATCAGACATAGCCTGACATCTATGAAACACAAGCTTTTCACAAATTATGTTTCTGACATATATAACATAAGGTGTCCCAAAGGAATCTGTGTGCTCAGTTAAAAGTACCAGATGGTCCAATTAATCTACGGTAAAATATACCTTTATACAAGTTTCAAGACAATACAAGGTAACTTAAGCACAGCTATAAGGGGAGGAAAGGAAAGTGAAAAGAATACAAAGAACAACAAATCCATCACTGGCGGCCTTTCAGCATTTCAGACCAACTAAGGAAAAATAATAGTCATTCTGATTGTTTTACATCTGAAACATAGAAGTATTGGGAGAATGTTATAATGGCTTTGTACCAGTTTCTACTAGGACCATAGAACCTTTACAAAATATACACTTCCATTTCAAAGTAGCTGGCTCATCCATCTGGTTGTAAGGAAGGAAAAGAAAACATCACAACTACTTTTCTAACTACACTGTATGTCTACTTCCCTAAATTTTAATTCTGTATCAGTCTTGTAAATACACCCACAAAAACTACGAGTCAGCAAAATCTGTTATCTAGTCTGCCAGGAGCTGACAAAAGACAGAGTGCACTTCATATCCATGCTAGATGCAGTAAAGGGGGCTTCCTTCATTTGCCAACACACTTGCTTTCTATGCTGGACACCAAGGAGGAATGGAGTGCTGTCTGTTCTACCTTCAATCATCATCCACGGGTTGTATAAACTTGTAATTTATGACTACTACATTAATAATTAAATACAAGGCTGCTCTAATACAGCTTTAAGGGCAGCTACGTTCACATTCAATGGCAAATTTTTATTTGCTTTTGGCTCGTTACTATGTCCAAACTTGTCCCTGAAAACAATGGCATGTTAGTTAGCTAGCTGTAAACCCTAAATAGAAGGCATTGCTTTGCTGTTTGCTCATGAACTCTACCTTCTATTAACTGTGGCTTGTTGTTACATCTGAACCCAGTATTGTTTACCCAGATCATTTCCATATCTGTTCATTGCAAAACAAAGCACCTTCTGGAAAAGTTGTTTCTGGGAGAGGAGAAGGAATAGAAGAGAAGAATCCTAACAATTTTGTATAGCTAGAATAGCAAAACAGATGCTTGATTTAAGGTATAAAGTAATTAAAAAAACCTCTCCCACTGATTGTTGTTACCCATTCAGCTTCTTCTTTATTAGCATTGGAATCTAGAACAGAAATGGACAAATGCAGACCTTCTGGTACAGCCAGTAGTGAGGAATGCCAAGGTAGCACTCCAACATCTGGAGGGCCACAGGATTCCTGGTCCTAGTATACACAAGCACATTGCTATATAAGTTGTCATACTGCAGAAGTGGTACTGCAAGTTCATTAAACACACTTCAGCGTAACAAATTCACTTCTCTTTAACAGAAAAAAGAATGCTTCCACATGGAATCTCAAGTTTCATCTTCCACATCTATTCAGTAGTGTTTGTCAAAATATTGTTTATGTGGAAAAATCACAATTTATGGGTAACATAAGAAAATCCATTGCTTTGGTGTGTGTTTTTTTTCCTTCTCATGACATCCCCTTCACAGAAATAAAATTAGGGGAGATAATTATTTTAATATTGTACATAAGTAAGAAAATATTGAAACTGAAACCTATACCCCCCCCAACATTTTAGTAATCAAAAGCAACCTCATTCCAGTGTGTTGCACACTTAAGTCTAATTTACATTTCTTTTCACAGCCATTACATCTGAATATTTAAAAAAGAATACTGAACATTATTCACAGTGCTCCCTGAACCACAGTAGCCTCTTCACATTTGTGAGGGTTAGGGTCACAGAACCCTTGGGCAAGTAGAAAAAAAATGTAAACAGCTCCCCCCTGCAACTCCTCTCCTATTCCCCTCCACAGCTTCCCCCCTCCCAGTTCTTTTCCTCTGGCCCCAGCACTGGGAGGGAGAGAAAAAAGACAACCTAAAAGGTTTACCAGTACTTTCCCCTCAGACAGAGAAGAGGGGCATTCTGGAGTTCTAATTACTTCTGGTGCTCATCTTGAGAAAGGAGCACCTGGACAATCAGCAGCTAATACACAGTAGAATGTACAATCACATAGCAGAGAGGCCACACCTTCAGCAATGGGAGGAGGCTTTGCTCACCCAAAAGGAGAAAAACCTCCATTTTAAACACAAGCCTCGTAAGCCTGGGGTGAGGAATGCAAGGAATGGGAGGAGGAAAATGGAGGGGGGAGGTAAGCATGTGACTCATGAATAATTAAATCCGTGAAGGTCAAACCCACCAATGTGGAGGGAGGACTGTACATTTTTCCTTCCTTAGGTTTCCCTGATACAAAACTTATTCCACATGAAGACAAAATGGGGAGTCTCCTCCTGTTGTTAAGCCTTCACTAGAAAAAAGTTCTGAGATTTCAGTTCTGAACAGACACACATAAACAAAAGAAATCACACTCCTGTTCCTTTGTGATGTACTCACTATGAGTGCTTTCAGGGAATTTTTTGGTTGACAAAGATCAATGTAGCATTTCTTGTAATGTTATAATATACAGTATAAAATAAGCCAAGACAAAACTAATTGAGATAAATCCAGACCTGCAGAAGCAAAACTCCACTCAAATTTGCTTCAGTGGTAGAGTTTTCTTTTTCTCCCATCAAAAAAACAAAAAAACAAAGAAAACCTTTTTTCCCCAACACTACAGAATTTATTTTCACAGTGTAAGGAAGGAAAAAGCCCTCCTCCTTTTTCTCCTGATAAAATCAATTCTGTTGACAAGATCACTTAATAATATACCCTCTTTGTAGTATTATTATAGGAAGAATTCTTTCTTAATCTTGTATTCAATCGTATACAGGTATAAATATTCCATAACACCCAAATCTTTCCCTGCCAAACATACTTTAAGATTGGGAAGACAAGTTGTCACTATTTACCATTTAATGGTCAAGAGATAGTACTGCTTTACCCATGCATTACATTTATTTTATAGATAGCAATCAAAAGTTATTTTTTTAACTATGGTCATCTTATAATAATTAATATTTCATCCATAATCAAAAAATCAAGTAACTTTTTAAAAAATCTTATACTGCAAGATACAATATCCTACATCTATACAGACCTGGATTCACTTTCTTCCAAGTCACAGTGCATATAACACCATCATGTCCTCAATGACCCACATGATAGTTACATATTTGTAAATTAGCCTGATCTAGTAGTACCATTGTGCTAACACAAGATCCATGGAATTAGCTGGAATGAAATTCTAGAGTTAGTGCAATGGAGAGATCAAGGCTTAGAATCATAGAATCTTAGAGCTGGAAGGTACCACAAGGCCATCTTACAACCCCCTACTATGCAGGAGTACACAACCAAAGCACTCCTGAAAGATGACCATCAATCTCTGTTTAAAGACTCTCCTGGAAGAACAAATTACAGGGGATGCCTCTAGGGGAGGGGAACAGTTCCCAAACACAGGAGATAGATACTTGGGAGAATGTGATACACAGATGCAGAACTATCCAGAACCATGTTGGAACATAGACACACGGACCTCAAACTGCTGCACGTTCTCTTCCAGCACAACGACCTATTTGCATTTGCTGCAGGTACAGCTATGCAAGTCCTCTAGTTAGAAAACAAACATAGCACAGATGTTGCAGGTCACTGCAACAATTCGATCAGCATCCGTGTTTGTCATATAAGGAGCAGCAGCACAGCTCTCCAGCTTTTCCCCTGAAGGTTCCCCACAAACACCTACAAAAATACTTCTTTTCTTTTTCATGGTTGCTGAGCTCCAGAGACTGAGGCAGCAGCTAAACTTTATTTTATTAAATTTATATCCGCTCTTTCTCGTTACACAGGAAAACCAAGGCAGCTACTGGCTGCTATCTCTGCCCCTAATCAAGTCAGTGACTCAGCAGAAGCCTAGCCTCCTAATACCATGGACTCAGACAGAACAGACAGCCTTAAAAATGAATAAGCCTTCAAATAGTGCAGCCAAACAATTAACCCTGGTCCTCACAACACAACCTCACCTTCTGTCTTTTCAGAGACTGAGTTCTAGAGACTAAGGCAGTGCTCTTTAGAGCTAGCAACCAAGTCAGTGACTCAGCAGAAGCCCTACCTCCTTAAGAACATCTACTCATGGAGAGCAGCAGCTCAAAAACAAACAAAACCCCTCCAGATTCCCCAGATGACCATTTTTCTGCTCAAACCCCTTAGTAACTCTAAATCAGTGGTTCTCAAAATGTGGGGTAGGGCCCTAAGGGGGGTACAATCGTTGCTCAGTCTGCAAGTACAGTAGATGTGGGGAAAAAAGGACACATAACTGAGGACTTCCTGGTCTCTGTAAAAGCAAAAGCATATGCTTTCCTCCAATCTCAAACACAGCAAAAACTGTCTTTCCTTTTTTGTGTGTTTTTCCCATCCACCTTCTCCAAACATTCCATCGTTGGTGCAGCAGGCACATGCCCCTTAGTGACCACAAGGTAGTTTCTCAAGTGGGGAGAGGGAAGTGAAGGGAGGAGGTGGAAAGCATGAAAGCTCAGCATTAATTTGGAAGGTACCTGGGGCGCAAGGGGGGCTGCAAGAGAGAGAGGGAGAGAGAGACATAGAATAGGACAAGGGGAGGCACAACGTCAAGTAGGGGACGCAATATCCTTACGTAGATCTAAAAGGGGTCACAGTGTAAAAATCTGGAGAACCACTGTTCTAAACTTGTTGTTTATAATCATGAGCCATCACAATTTAGCACACAGCAACCAAATCCAGAATACATACAAGATGAAAAATACAAAATTAGTTTCACATGTCATTTATATTTTATCAAACAACTGCCATACCTAGAAGGACTAAAATTACCAAATGCCTCTAATATAAAAGACACACTAACTCCCCCCTCAACAGTAAAATACAGGTGCACACAACAAACCATTTTATCTACCCTATTTTAAATTTCTTTCTTTCTTTCTTTCTTTCTTTCTGGGTGCTTCTTAATTTTATAGGAGTCAGACCAAATTTTGCAACCTGCACAATAATAAAAATATCACTGCCTTCTAGCAATGCTCATATCTATTCCAAGGGAGGTCTTTTTGGCAAAGAACAAAGGATGCTGGCAAGTACTTTGGGACTTATACAATGGGTAACTTAATAAATAGTGCAAGATATCTTCAACTTCATCAGAATCACAGAAATAAAATCTTTAGTGAGATGGGGGCATTGTTAAACCTCCCGTCCAAACAAAAGCAGTTGGAGCCAAAGGGTTGCAAAACATTTTCTTAAAGGGACTACAATAATGTAAGATATTGTTCCAAGCCTAATGTTCTTTGTTGCAACGGGTCTCAGATCCCTTTGTTTATATAGGACAGATATATATCTATTTATATAGGACACATCCCTCCATTTCAAATAAAGATGGATTCCTAACTTTAAACAAACAATTTGCTGGTATATAAGACTCACTTTTTTTCCTGAAAAATGCTGTTTGAAAATGGAGTGTGTCTTATACACCAGTGTGTCTTATACATCAGCAAATAGTATTTGCCATTGTATGAATGGAATGCATTTTACACGCAGTTGCATCTTATATGCTGGCAAATGCGGTATGTTACTCTGGTAACTGATGTGCTTGGAAGCCTCTCAGTATTAATTCCAAAGGTATGCATGATAGCTTTGGCAGAATTTATTCAGGAGGTTTGTGATGAACTTTGCAATTGTTCTAACAAAATCAGGGGCAAGAAGGATTCATTCACACAAGCCAAATTCAGCCAGTATAATGTAAAAAGCAACATGGGCATGGGATTCTGTAGAAAGCAATCCTTCTTTGGCCTACAGCAGAAATGCAGGCATACCCTGGATCTCATAAAAGAATTCTGCACAATCTCCAGAGAAGAAGCCACTACTTACCTCCATATTCCTGCATATATAGTAACTGTGGAACTACTTTCTTTGAAAATATCTCTACTGCTGTTACAACCAGACTGCCACTTTGAAATTAAGAGGAACACATCAAAGACTATATGAGGTGTAAAGATTTCAGCTTGACTGTATGCGGATGTAGCATCCATGAAAGCTGAGCATCAAGTCCAAACCCCAAATATCTAAAATTATTATCCTCCTCTTTTCAGACTATAACTTTAGTTACAGCATTATTAATAATCAATGCTCCTCTGTATAGAACCTATTCAACTTACTCTACAGCATTTGCAGCCCAAAAGAACTTCAACCTTTACATCCAATACTGAAACTGGAAAATATTCCGAGGCACAAAATTCCTGTAAAGAGCTTTTGAGCTAGCAGCATTATTGTCCAGAATACGTTGTAGCTCTTGGTGACAGGGGGACACAACACGGATGGAAAGATGGGTATATGAATAATATCAGAGGTACTTTCACTTGCTCATTCTCTAATGATATATGTCACCCTCTGTCAACAATGCCCTGAAGTTCTGTGCATGAAGCAAACAGGCCAGTCTCTGCACCAGAGAATAAATGGAGATAAGTCAGACATTAGGAATGGGAATACACAAAAACCAGGTGCAGAACACTTCAGTCTTCCTGGGCATTCTATCTCAGACCACAGAACACCAGTCCACAGGGGGAAAAAACTTGAAAGATTGGAAAGAGAAACAGCAGAACTGGTCCACTAATTATCACCCCGGCCTCATAAGGGCTCTTTTGACTTCTTTCTGGTTTCCAGCCAGCATCACACAAAATTCCAATAGTATGTTCTAACATTCATATGGTTATCTACTCACCTTGACTTTAGGCAACATCTTTCCTCCTTCCTTTGTCTCCCAATAACCATAATTACTATACGATAATCACTACACCCACAAATTTGCATTTCTACTGTTATTCACACATACAGCCTGCTCAAAAAGGTCTGTTCCTAAGCACTACACTCCATGCATCTGATGAAGGAGACATAAGTGGACAAAAGTTTTGCTACCAACTTCTTCCTCTCAGTCTCAAAGGTGCTACAAGATCCCTTTGCAAGCATATAAACAAGTAGAACTTGTATAAGAAAAATTTTCAAACTGGACTGGGCAATTTTGTTAAATCCAGGATCTCTAGAATTTCCCACAGGAAAATTAAGTAATGTCTTCTAGTACAAGACCTATTTTCTCACCTATTGTACAATTATTTTGCCCTATTCTCGAATTTATATTACTTGCTATTAAGAATAAAGGATGAAAATCAGAGACCTGAATACACCGTAACAGCATGTTCTAAATCAATCCAGGCAGAGCTATCTTCATATTTTAAATTCTGAAAGTCAATATGTCTACCAAAAACATTTTAAAATCTTAGGTCATACAGTTCACTGATTAGAATACTGCATCAATCTGTGAAATATTAGGGCTACTGTCAATTAAAATCAAGTCACTAAACCAGCATACAACTACCTCTTACTCTCAGATTTACTTGCAAATCAAGTATATATTGCATATCTAGGGAGGGAGGAAAAGACTGTTGAGACAACCCATGTTTCAAAAAAGAAAGAAAGAGAAAAAGAAAAAGAAAAAGAAGAAGAGAAATCTTTAAAAGTTTCATTTCAAAGAGTATGAAATGCCACTCCTGGAAGCCTCCAAGAATAGCAGATCTACATCAAACAGACTGCAGCCTCCCCATCACCATAAACAAAAAGTTCTCAAATGGAGAAGTTAACTTCCAGCAACTTCCGATTTTAGTTTTTTTCATTAGTGAGGCATTTTTGACAGTTTCTGTGGTTTCCGTAGAGTTCTTGGGACAGAAAATTGACTCCCATTTTTTCCCATCAAAATGTGAGAACTGTTGTCAAACACACTAGTGGTGTTCAGTGAAAAAGGTCAGTAATATACAGTATTCTGGAGGGAAGCGACAAGTTGGACAGCCCTGGTCCCAACCCTGTTCCACATATTTATAAATGGCTGGGATGAAAGAACAGATGGCATGCTCATAGCATTTGCAGATGGCATCCAACTGGAAGAGGGAGTTAATACCTCAAAAGAGATAACTGGGGTTCAAGATTATTTTAACAGTTCAGAGAACTTGGCCAGCACTAATAAAATATTATTTTTTGCTGCATCAACAAAACTGCAGTTTCCACATCAGAGAAATAACAGTACCACTCTATTCTCTTTTGGTATGACTTCACCTGGAGTTCCATACCCAGTTCTGGGCATCATAGTTTAGAAAGGATATTGATAAACTGGAACAAGTCCGGAAGAGGACACAAATTAGGGTCCCATTTTAAGAAAAAGGCAGGCTATAAACCAAATAATAAATGCACAAGATGGTAAAGAATCACAAAAACATCTTGATCACTAGAGTTGGGACTACTATCTCTTTTCTACAATGGAAATGAATCTATTTCTAATAAAGGACTGACCGTGCATTTGTGTTTGGCAGCACATTTAGAGACTGCACAAAACTGGAAAAGCTTAAATGCTCTTTCACTTTCACTTTCTTAGAGTGTGGAACATCATGTTCCTGAGAAATTAACTAAAAAACTAAGGACTACAAGAGATAACCAAGACCACTCTAAATTCTGAGACTTGATACAAATTTATTAGTTACGCAAACAAAAATACCAGTCTTCTCACCTCCCCCTCCTCCCATGTCGAGTTTTGGAAAAATACTTTATTATAATTAATGTTGAGTCAGATGATGATTTCTTATTTGGATAGTCACAAAACATCAACTCAGTATACCAGAAACTCACTGTACCAGATCTGGGATGCACTGGTTTTTAGATATGTTTGTTTTTATAGAATTTTTAACAATTAAAAAAAACAAGATGGCAAAGATTCTGGAAACCAAACCTTACGAGGAACAACTGAGAGAGTTAGAGATGTTTAGGTTGAAGAAGAGCAGGATGGGAGACAATATAACAGCTAAAATATCTATCTGAAAGGCTATTATATGGAAGGTGGAACACACTTATTTTTGTTGTTCCAGCAGATGAGACCAACCCAATGGGTTCAAATTACAAGTAAGGAAATTCCACCTAAATACTATAAAAATCTTCCTGACAATCAGAGCTGTTTGTAGAACAGACTTTGCGCTTTATCACACTACACTGTTATAGTGCTATATTCCATTTTAATTGCCATGGGAACATCCTATGGAATCCTAGGACTTGAAGTTTAGAGATGGTATTTAGAATTGTCAACCAGAGAGCTCTCAGGCCTCACTAACTATAAACCCCAGAATTCCACAAGATGCTTGCATGGCAGTTAAAGTGGATATAGCATTATAACAGTGTAGGCAGTATGCTGGAATGTGGTAAACAGTAGAACAGACTGTGTTGGCATGTGATGGACTCTCTGTTGGAGCTTTTTAAAAGAAACTGGATGGTCACTTCTAAGGAATGCCTTAGCTGTGGATTTCTGCACTGGCAGGAGATTGAAGTAGATGGCCCTTGTGGTTCCTTCCAAATTATGCAATTCTATGATAGCAAGAAGCATCTGAAGAAATGAGCTACAAAAAAGTATGCAAAATAAAGCTTACCAGTGTTTAAGGTACCACAAGGCTCTTGGCTGGCTTTGCTGCAATAGACTAAGCTGGCTATATCCATAGAAACTTATTTATATATTATGGACAATATGCATTATTAACTCTTTATTATTTATTTATTAACTCTTATTATTTATTCTTTATTTATTAACTCTTAAATCCAAAGACTTTAAAGACATGTACAACAATAAGAGCCAGTTTGGTGTAATGGTTTGAGTGCTGGACCAGGACATCAGGAGACCAGGGTTTGAATCTCTGCTCAGCCATGGAAACCCAATGGGTGACCTTGGACAAGTCACACTCTCTCAACCTCAGTGAAAGGCAAGGGAAAACTCACTATGAACCAATTCTGCCAAGAAAACCTATAACAGATTTGCCTTATGGTTGCCATAAGTCAGAAATGACTTGAAGGCACACAACAACAACAACAACAAAACATAAAATTTAACAAGACACAAAATTAAAACACAACATTTACATTGCCTATTAAATAGATGGCCTGCCAGACTATATAGAGAAAATACTATACAGAATTGCTAAAATTGCTACATTTTCTACATACATCTGAAAATAACCATTTGTTGAATATGTCAAATACAGTCAGCTCTCCACATTTGCAGGTTTCATTTTTGCAGATTTGATTATTCACAGATTATTTGATGTCACCTATGCTGCTGTCCTATGCCATTTTTAATAGGGACTGCAAGCTTCGTGAGACTGAAACTGTGAACGAGGCTAGTAAGTCCCTATTAAAAACGGTGTGGGGCAGCAGTGAAGGTGGCAGTAAGCCCCACCAGCCACCCACTTCTGCCATATGAAGGAATCCTGATGTCTCAAAGGAATCCACAGTGGGTTGAATACACTGATCATACCCTTTTTCTGTGTTAAATATGGTTTGGGAGGGCCTAGAGTTATTCACATTTTTTTCACTTTCATGGGAGTCCTGTGCCCCTAACTCTAGCAAATGTGGAGGGATGACTGTATCAGAGAAAATAGTATTCCACACAGGAAGTGTCACAATGGAAAATACTGCGGAAAATATCCACTAACACGATGGCCTCTCCAGATGACTTCAAGGACCGAATGAAGGAGAAGCCATTCTTCTCAGATAGACTGGTCCCAAGTTTTTTTTACAGCTTTCTATAAAAACAATAAATCCTTAAACTTGGTCAGACAGTGAATAACTAGTGCAATTTCTTAAGCGGAATTGTTACGTGTCAAAAACATATTGCCCTACTCAGAAGTTCAGCAAAAGTGCCTGCTGCTTCTCGACCAGCCTTAAAAGCAGCATCACAAAGATCATACTGCAATCCCCTGAGCCACTGTAGCCAAGGCACCTCTGTCTCTAGAAAATTTATGGAACATTTGCACTCTCTTTTCTTGATTATGCTATGAAAACTGACCCGCCATCTTTTCACCTTTCAAGGAACACGTGTCTCATGTCTCTATCAGTGGTTTCTTTCAAACGTCCACAAAATATTAGGCTACAAAATCATCTAGGTCAATATTTATATAAGTGATTTGATTTTATTGGACTAACCATCTCATCTTCTGTACTGTCCTATATTTGTAAAAACTGAGAAAAGCATCAGTTCATATCCTAGGAAGGTCAGTAGGTACTTTCCGTTGAGCAGTGGATTGCCCTGCAAGCTTTAGCAAACCATTTAAAAGCTCATGTACCAACATTAACGGAGGAAGAGGAGCACGCTATTAAGTTCTTTCATAATCTACTAACTGCCGTCCTTACCGCACACAGCGCGAGAGGATGAACAAAGAAGTACGGCATTTTGAACAACAGAAGAATCAGGAAAAAATGGGGTGGGGGTATAATGTGCGGGGGACAACATACCCTGACCCAGAAGACAGTTACAAAACTGACAGAAGGACGTGGATGTCCTGACCTCTAGCACCGAATTAGCCGTCCTAGTTCCCCCAGTAGAAGTCTCGGAATTACTGGCCTCTCCTCCAGCTGGGGAATCTCCTCGTTACTCGCTTTCGTCCCTCCGTCTCCCTCAAAACCCTTTCCCCTCATTCACCATTGCCGACTTGCCCCCCCGTGCCGTTTTCCCAAACCCTCTTCCTCCATCCCATGCCCTCCATCCCTTCTCCGAGTCCTCCTTCTGGGCCTCCGTCGCCGCCCCTTCCTCAGATCGTCAACACCCTCCTCCTCGCGAGCTGCCCGACGACGCACCCCACTCCGACTCTGCAACTCTCCCTCTTTTTCTTCAGGGTCTCCCCCAACGTGTTTTTTTCCACACGTCCGCAACCCAGTCCCCTCCCTCCCTCCCTCCCTCCCTCTGCCATTCCAACCCCACACTTTCAGCCCTTCATGACTCTCCCCCACTCAACAGCCCAGAACCTTGTCTCTCCCCCACCCAACATTTTTTAGCGGGATTCCTCGTGTACTTCCCGTTTGTTCGCGCTCCCCCCCCCCCGTAATCTCTTCCCACTTCTCCAGCCCTAAGGCCGCCATGCACTCACCGTTCCTCAGCTCATGTTTGACGGTGAAAAGGGACAGCTCCCCTTCTTCCGCGGAGGGTCCCTCCATTTCCTCACAGGATAATCTCCCTTCACTTCTCTTCTCCCACCTCCCGCAGTACTGAGGGCGGGGGGAAGGGGTGAGGTAGAGAGGTTGTAGCGTCACAGCCACCCCAAAAGGAGGACGAGTTTTTTAGGACCGTATTCCATGTTTTAAGGACTGGGGTCTTGTTTTTCAAAAACTAAGAATAGGTAACAGTAAAACACTGGAAAATAAGGCGCCTAATTAATGTATAATTTCTCCCCCTGGAAGCCCCAGTCCTTCGGATCCCTTCTCTCATTCACCCTCCGTCCCCCATTCCTAGCGTGGGGTTCGGAAAAGGGGGAAAGAAAAAGGAATGAAAACGGGGGCAACGCGAAGCCCTGAGAGTGAAGAGATTCTCGCTACTTGCCTCCCTCCCCCCGCCTCACCGAAGCGATCAGAGAAAGGGGGGCCGAACCGAACGCCCATTGGCTCGCGAGGCTACACACCAGGCCGGCGGTTGGCCAGCGACCGTTGCATGTTACATCCCTCCTCCCTTCGATCCTCCGCAAGGCGCGCGGCTCCATTGGTTCGGCTCCTGCGCCAATCGCTCGCGCTACTTCCTCCCTCCCCCCCCCGCCCGCCGGCTCTTCTCCAGTCTCTGGGGCGCTTCTGCCTCTCTGCCCGCCTTCCTTCGCCATGCCATTTGCCTCCTTGTCACTTGCGAGTAAATATTTTGTTTCTGCCTTCGGGGGTTGAGCCGGGTGTAAAAGAGGCAGATAACCTCGGATACGAAGAGGGGGCGGTGAGTGGCTTAAAAAAAAAAAGGCGGGGCGCTGACGCTACCTTGCGGGGTCTCAGGGGAAAGCTGCCTCGCGTTTGTTGGTTCCAGTAAGAAGAATGACAACGACAAGGAGTAGTGGCGACACCCTGAATCGCACGTGTATAAGCCGCAGAGGCGAGAGCAGTATTGGTAGCAAAACACCCTTCCTGGCGTGTTTATTTTATTTATTTATTTTTGCTGGCCAGTTGACGGTATTTGGCTCTGGAGAAGTTCACACTGTGTAGCTCAGGCATTTTTAGAATAGCTTTGTCCATGGGATAACCAGAAAGGTGAAAACTGGTATTAAATTTGCCCTAGAAACTCTCAGAGTGCGTTTCTGACGTTGGACAACAGGCCTGCAGTGATTTCTTTCCCAGAGTTACAGTAGAACTGGCAAAATAGAGTGACTTGTACCCCTTTGAAATATTTCCTGACTTGTGTACATTCTTATAAGAGAATATGAAAATACCAAGCAGGACAACTGGGTAGAATGGTGCAATGAAATAGATGGGTGTGGAAACATGGTCTTCCAGATAATGTTGGACTGGAACTCCCATCAGACCTACCTGGGGTAGCCAGTGATTAAGGAAAATGGGAGTTGCAGTTCAGTGGTCCCTCACCACTCTAGGAATATTGTTACAGAGAGGTTCCTGAATATTTGTATAAGAAATGAAGTTGGCAATTGATTTCTTTAAGGCCAAAGATAAAATCAGTTTTGCTTACTTGACATGGGCCATACTTGACATGTTGGTTAGTGAAAAATTATCAGACCTCTTAAATATGTTCTGCAGAGATACTTTTGATACTGGACTTTTATAAAAAGAATCTTATCTGATGTTGCAGTAGCTCAGAATCATTTATCCACTGCTGTTCAGCATCAAGCCTTATCTCATCCTGAAGTGACAGATGAAATTTTAGAGGTGCTCTTTCAGAGAAATTTCTGCATTTCTCTTTGTATCTGTAATATCCTGTTGACAGCCAGATCCTTGGTGACTGTTGTGGTGCAATCACAGCCTACTTTTGCATATGCTTTTCTGCATTCCATTTAAGGCTAGTGGGACTTGGCAACTTGAATCAACTTGACTTTAAGCATAGGGCGAGATCCTCTTTTTACTTTTTATTGTCAGCACAAGGAATTTACAGTATAATGTTTTGCAGTGGAGTTTTTTTTCTGTTTCTGTTTCTCCAAAAACAAACACATTTTGAACAGTATTTGTGAACTATGTAGAACGGTGTGGGCAAAGTGCAGTCTTTGGGATGCATGTGATTCCCAAGTCCTTTTTTTTAATCCTCCGCCATCTGTCCAGCTGCTCTCTCAAAAATTGTGAACTGTATTTCCTGGAAACTTTCAGGAGCAGCAATTCACCTTTTAAATAAGTTGTACAGTTCACTATACTATAAAGCATTTTAAAAATCTGATTTTCAAAACCTGGAGTGACCTTGAAGCTATGTATTTTATTAGTTATTTTCTTTCCATTTCCTCCTCTTTTGGGGGGGAGGGGGAAATACATATAGTCTCTAGAAAATCCTTGGGCAAAAAAATTAGGCCCCCAACCTACTAGAGTTCTCCCCCCATGCAGTCCTTCTCAACAGTAGCAACATAATGTCTTGTAGCATCCTAAAAAAATAACTGCTGGGGGTATTTGTCCCAGACAGTTATGTCAGTTTTATACCACTCTATCAGCCATTGCTTTATCCTAAATTCTGGGATTTGTAATTTGGTGAAGTATTTAGCAGAAGTTTTTGGTAGAGATCACTAGTGCGTTTGTGCACAGAATTCAAAGGGTCCTACCAAACTACCGTTCTTAGGATTCCCTAGGACAGAGCTGGGATATTTGACTGTATAGTGCGGGCACTCTTGACATGCACGTAACTTTTTCGTGGGGAGATAAGCCTTTACAGACTGAAGCCACTCTGAAAGATGTCAGAGACATATTGTTGTCTTAACACAATGACGCAACAGTCCTGGTATAAACTTCTCAACAGTGTACATCCGGTGAGAATTGTGTGGCCCTGCAGTTGTTGTTGCGTCTCCCAGAATTCCTTGCCATTGACTATGCTGTCTAGAGCTGATGAGACTTTCACTTCAACAACTGTACTTGAACGAAATAATCTTCTGAAGAAGAGGCCCTTTGTGTATTAGTTATACCTGACCTGGGCGCCCGAAAGCTAGTTAGCTTTCTTTTTCCCTTTCGTTCTCTCTGTCTCTTTTTCCCAATCTCTCTCTTCCACTCTTCACCCCATCCTTCCCCCACATTAGACTTGGGGGCTACCATCACATTCTGAGGAAGTGAATTTCATACCCTTAATTATATACTGTGTGGAGAACCTCCTTTTATTGGTACTGAATCTCTCACAGATTGACTTCTTTGGATGGCTCCTAGTATTAATAGAGCAGAAAGAAGCTCTATGCTTATTTTTTCTTTCCACACCACAGATAATTCTGTACCCCTCTTGAAGGATTTCTTGTGGTTTTCCTCCCGCAGCCCTACCTTTTTGCCAGTTAAAACACCAGAGGACATACAATGGCCAAGTGTATGTGTCCTCCCAAGATGAGATGAGGGAAGCTAGACAAGGAAACTTGTCTTGAGAAGTAGCTAATATGCCTTTGGTCAGCAAAGACCACACTTCTTTATTGGGCACTGGCTCCTTCCAAGAACTCTCCAACACCCTCTTGACCCAAAGCTAATACATAGAAGAGCTGTGGAAAGACATCACCCACTACACTTTCACTGTTTGCCAAGCAACCTACTGAAGTTGCTGGACCAGGAGAGCAAAGGGAGTTTGTATCTCTGTAAAGAGAGCTTATACCCCTGTTTATCTGACAGTGTTTCTAAGCTTTAAAAATCCTCAATTCTGTCACTTTTTCTATTGGGTGTTTGGGTCAGGGGAAAACTGTGATTCGTGCTATCCAGCAGCTACTGTGTTGCTCATCAAGCCTCTTGTGTAAGGATCTACAAGATGACTCCTTGAACAACACTGTAAAAAGCAGATCTGCTAGCGTAATGAATCATAGAATCATAGAAATGTCGAGTTGGAAGAGACCACAGGGCCATCCAATCCAACCCCCTGCCATGCAGGAATACCCTGAAAGCACTCCCGACAGATGGCCATCCAGCCTCTGCTTAAAAACCTCCAAGGAAGGAGACTCCACTACACTCCCAGGCAGCATATTCCACTGCCAGACAGCCCTGACTGTCAGGAAGTTCTTCCTGAGGTTCAGGTGGAATCTCCTTTCCTGCAGCTTCAATCCATTGCTCCTTGTCCTGGTCTCTGGAGCAGCAGAAAACAAGCCCTCTCCCTCCTCTACATGGCATCCCTTCAGATATTTAAACATAGCTATCATGTCCCCTCTTAACCTTCTCTTCTGCAGACTAAACATACCCAGCTCTCTAAGTCTGTCCTCATAGGGCTTAGCTTCCAGGCCCCTCACCATTTTGGTCGCCCTCGTCTGGACCTGCTCCAGCTTGACCATGTCCTTCTTGAATTGGGGTGCCCAGAACTGGACACAGTCTTCAAGATGAAGTCTAACCAAAGCAGAGTAGAGTGGTACCAGTACCTCCCTCGATCTAGACACCATACTCCTATTGATGCAGCCGAGAATTGCATTGGCTTTCTTGGCTGCCGCATCACACTGCTGACTCATGTTCAGCTTGTGGTCTATTAAGACTCCTAGATCCCTTTCACACGTACTGCCATCCAGCCACGTGTCCCCCATCCTATATTTCTGCATTCCATTTTTTCTACCTAAGTGTAGGACCTTGCATTTCTCTCTGTTGAATTTCATTTTGTTAGCCTTGGCCCAGCTCTCCAATCTGTCCAGGTCATTTTGAAGTTTGATCCTGTCCTCTGGTGTATTAGCAACCCCTCCCAATTTGGTGTCCTCTGCAAATTTGATGAGCATGCCCTCTATTCCTTCAAGTTGTTGATGAAAATATTGAACAGCACTGGGCCCAGGACAGAACCCTGTGGCACCCCGCTAGTCACTTCTCTCCAGGATGAAAAGCAGCCATTGGTGAGCACCCTTTGGGAACGGTCAGTCAACCAGTTACAGATGCACCTGACAGTAGCCTTGTCTAGCCCACATTTTACTAGCTTCTTTGCAAGAATGTCGTGGGGAACTTGGTCAAAGGCCTTACTGAAATCGAGATATGCTACATCCACAGCATTCCCTCCATCTATCAATCTGGTAACTCTATCATAAAAAGAGATAAGATTAGTCTGGCATGACTTATTTTTGAGAAATCCATGTTGACTTCTCGTGATTACCGCATTGCTTTCTAAGTGATTAGAAACTGACTGCTTAATGATCTGTTCCAGGATCTTTCCGGGTACTGATGTCAAGCTGACTGGGCGATAATTATTTGGGTCCTCTTTTTTTCCCCTTCTTGAAGATGGGGACAACATTTACCCTCTTCCAGTCTGCTGGAACTTCTCCTGTAGGATTCTGTTGGGGCTTTGTGCTCCAATAGAATTCTATTGTTTTACTGGACAATTGCAACATATCGTCCCTGATTATTTCAGCAGCCTCATTGGAGTTACATCCGTGTGTTATCACCTTGAAAAGTTAGCTGTTTGTTATTAATGTTAGTGTTTTCTCGGCAACAAAAGTGACAGTTCTGTTCATATTGTTAGTTTCCTTGGTGCTAGTGACAGAGCTTCAGGACAGGACACTTAATGAATGTCCTTGCTCTAGTCTGGTTTTTTTTTTTACTCATTATGATGTAAAAGTTTTGATCCTGTGCCCATTTATTTTGAAGTAAGCTCAGTTGAACTTCATGGAACTTAACTTCAAATAAAGAAGGAAAGGAAAAAGGGAAGAGGCCTGAATAATGTACTATACTCTGGGGAAGTAGATTGTAATCAGCAAAAGAGTCTGCTAAAATATGTTTGTTAGTCTTAAAGATGCCACAAGACTTCCCCCCCATCCTTCTTTTTATACTGATACAGACTAACACAGCAACCTCTTTTAAAAATACTGCAGATAAAAAACACATAGAATAGAGAGCGTTGAAAGAATGTGAGCAAAATATTTAACCTGTCACTGTGCAAAAGACTCAGTAAAGATCAGAATGTGGATAGGTATAAATAAAATAAACATAGTAATATAAAGACTAAACATAGTAACATATGATTAAAATATTGAAAAATAAGCACACAAAACAGACTTGCACACCCAAATATGTGCTTAAAATATAGATTTCTTGTGAAAGTTACAATTTCATTTCTTTTTCAGTGGTTGAGCTTTACATCAGCTTTTTGAAGTTTGCTTTTGATTTTCTGGAAAGCTCAGCTAAATAACATTGTCTTGACTAGACAATGGAAAACTAGAAGGGAAGATTATGAACCTGTTACAGAAGAAAATTCCACAGCTGAGGTGCAGCCTTTAACAAAAAACCTCTCCCTCATGCTGCAACCAGTCTAGTTTCAGTGTATGGTGGAACACAAAGAAGGGTCTCTTTGTCAAATCTGAAGACTTTGAGTATACTGGACTGTAAGCCATGGGAGAGGGATAGAAGGCTTGTGAAGGCAGAGGGCTTTTCACAATAAGTCACAGGGACGTGAATGTTCCATAATACAACAACTCAACTATGTGATGAGCCATTTGGTTAATCAGCAGATTCAATGATTATCAAAACTACTTATGCAAATAATATACATTACTTTTCTACCTTTTAATTTTAGTTTTTCATTGCTAACTTTTTTCTAACAATTTAGTAAGGAATCTAGATTATCTTAAAGCTGTTGAGTATGAAATAAACTTTTCTATGTTTTCGTAAAAGAGCCAACGTGGTGTAGTGCTGTAAGTGTTGAACTACAGGAGAATGGATTTCAAATTCCTGCTTAACCATAGAAATCCACTGGAAGACCTTGTTACACTCTCTTAGTCTCAAAGGAGAGCAATGGCAACCCCTCTCTGAACAAATCTTGCCAAGAAACTTCCATGATAGGGTCCCCCTGTGTCATCATAAATTGAAATGACTTAAAGGCACATAACATGAAAATCAGCATTTTATTCTTCTCTTTTGTACAGTATGCTTTGTTGCCTCAGCATGTTAACACACTATGACTTTTTTATCAATAAAATGGATTATATTTTTATCAAATCAGTGAGTTCCCTTTCAGTTTTTTAGGCTATCCATTTTTTGGCAGTAAGGTCACTGAACTAAACTGTATCTTCTTCTGTATAGATTGTACAGCTAATCTCTTTGGAGTGTCTGTGGTAGTGGTTCCCAGACTTTGGTATCTAAATGCTGTTAAACTAGAAGTGTCAGAATCCCTAGCCATTGGCCACAGTGCCTTTGATTTCTGGGGGTTGATCCAATAACGTGGGAAACAAAGTTTTGAAACCACTGGTTTATGCTTTTCTGGAGACACTGAGTAAAGATTAAGTCATTTGTGTTGTTCTTGGACTTCTTTACCTTCACAAAGCTTGTCTGAACTCAAATAGAAGTTTACGCTATAAAAGAGTATAACAAGATGTACAAAATGGTATCAAAAACGTTATTCATAAGCTTATAAAATCATTTAATATTTTTCACTTTCAATTTTAGATACTACTTGCTGCTACAGAAAGTGTAGAGTTTTCAGAGAGAAAGGAAATTGACAAGACTGGTCTCTTCCAAATTGGTCTAAAGAAGTGTGAGTTCTTGCAATACAGCTCCCTGGGTTTTGTCAGTTGTTGTCACCTTCATGTCCACTGTTCCATTAGTTTGGAGGGCTGTTTATAGTGATTTCTTGGATCTGCACTAGGAGTCTTTCAGAGTTTTTTAAAAAGTAGGTCATGATTTGCCGAGTTAGTACTGTGATTTGAAGGGCACATTTTCTCTCTTTTTAATTTTTTCCTCACAGTTACAGTACTATATGCAAAAGTGCCATTTCACTGATACACTGATACACTATGGAACTAAAACTCTTATAGAGAGAAAGGGGGGGGAGGAGGAGACTTTTTATCTTCAGTACTGTATGTCTTTGAATTGAAAAGAAACTCATTCAAGGGTGGGAATAAAACGCTGCAGTAGATGCCAGAAATTGCCAGAAAAGAGTCCAGGAAAACAGAAATGTGGTTTGGATATTTTAAAATCTCTGAGAAGGACGGCAAAGAATATCACAACCTCATTTTAATATTAGAGGTTTGCAATTACAATTTTAATTGCATTGCAATATTAAACATAAAATATTTACCCTTAGCCATAAGACCAGTTGAAAACAAATGTCTGTGGCCAGGTTCCTGTATCAACTGACAAAATAGCTTTCTGTAACAGGAGAAAAGCAATCCCTACTGCAGATTCCAATTTATCCTGAAAATCTGTCCCAGAAGTGGGGAATCCCCTAGACCACAGAGGGCAGGGAAGGGAAGGAGAGAGAGGGAAATATCCATTGTACTGACTGAATGCTACAGCAACATTTACCATGGTCACAAAAAAAAATCTAATATAACTGGAAAAAAAACTATTATTGAATATAAATAGTCTGCAGAAGAAAATAACATCTAAGTTATACAGTCAGGATCAGCATAAGGAGGAAAAAAGTAGAATAAATCATAGCTGCTTCTGTCCTACAGCACGACAAGCAATTTAAATGTATCTTTTATCCAGTTTTCTAGGGGATTATCGTGGCCTTGAGCTGTTGGTTTCAAAAAACAACTTTAGCTGGGGTGAAAAGATAATGGAATTCTTAGTTGCCAAATATTGTAGGAGCCAGTGTTAAAACTTTTAACACCAGTTCTGCACACTTTTGAACAAACGCATCAAGTTCCTACATATAGGCATCAGATTTCAAAAAGTCCTGGAAATCAAATGCCTGGGTTGTCAAAGCCTTGCTATGTGCTTCATTTATAAAATCTCTTGTTTTGTGTGTACACTCCTGACATTTTTCTTCATAATCTTATACAATTAACAGCGTTAGATTTTCCTAAGACACAATATATGACAGAAAATGATCAGAAACACTAGAGACCATAATTGCATTATGAGATTATCTTTTATTCCCAGAGCATTCTGCATGAAAAAGAGTTTAAGACAACAGATATGGAGTAGAATGAGGTGTGAGATATGTTTTGAATGTTGATAAATCATATCTTCTTATGTATTTCAGCGTGGCTTAAGCTGTTTTGGGTTGGACATCAATATAGTAAAACTGGGGGATATAATTAAATATAAACAGAGAAGAGCTTCCCTAACTCTTCTGTCTATGTGTGTGTGGACACAAAGATGTAAAGAGATTACACTTTCATAGTCTACCAGGTCATAATCATTGTTCAGAAATACAGTCAGCCCTCCACATTTGCAGGTTTCACTTTTGCAGATTTGATTATTCACGGATTATTTGCTGTCATCTCTGCTGCCACCCTATGCCATTTTTAATAGGGACGGCAAGCCTTGTGAGACTGAGAAACTGCGAACGAGGCTTGTAAGTCCCTATTAAAAATGGTGTGGGGCAGCAGTGGAGTTGGCAGTCAGCCTCACCAGCTTTCCACTTCTGCCTTGTGAAGGAACCCTGATGCCTCAAAGGAATCCATGGAATCAATTATCTAAAATGTATCTGTTGTCTACTTGAAAAAGTTATGTTTGGTAGGGCAGAAACAGCTGGTCATTTGAGTTATACTGGTTGCTAGTCAAAAGCTATCAAAACTGATAGGGGAAAATGTCTGTTGAAACTGCTTGCAAAATCTGGTTGTCTAAGTCTTACTACTTATATGAGAGCACATCCCATTGAACTTAATGAGTGTTACTTCTGAATAGAGACATAGGCCAGAATCCAAAGGAATGGTTTTTCACTGGCAGCTCCCATGGCCGCTCTCATTTTATTGGTAGTATCAGAAAGGTTTGATAGCCTTCCCTGCTATAGCCCACTGTACACCCCAAAAATGTGCTACAGGGCATTGGGGAACCCTCCAGAACCAATTTCCAGGCAGCATGAGGAGCTACATACAGGAATGAAATAAGCTGTGCACAGTGGAGCACAGTGCTACAGGCATCCCTCCACATCTGCAGGTTTTGCCTTCATGGATGTAATTATTCACAGGTATTATAGGTAGTGGCTTGTTCCTCCAGTCATCCCAGAATGAACATTTTGAGCTGTGTTCGGTTAACTCAGGTGTAGTCAGCAGCCAGATCTTTGGCTTGTGGAAGGAAATCAACCTGACAGTGTGACTGGGCTCAGTTGTGCGTACATTTCCTTGTGCACTTGCACACACAGGTGGGGAAGAGGATGGGATGGGGGAATGCGAAGAAGGAGAGTGCACATGTGCATTCCCTCATTCACTCACATGGACAGGGGGGAATGGGACTAGGGGAGGGCAAGGAGGGAGTGGGTGTGCTCACTCACTCTTGTGGGTGGGGGAAGGGGATGGGACAATGGAAATTTGAGGAAGGAGAGTGAATGCATGCATTCCCTTGCTTGCTCACTCAGGCTACTGGAAGGGGGATGAGACGAGTGAGTGAGAGGAGGGAGGCTGCACACATGTGTTCCCTCACTCACTTTTGTGGAAAGGCGGATAGAGAAGGGAACGGGACAAGGGAGTGCAAGGAGAAAGCGAACGCACATGCATTCACTCGCTCACTAACGTGTGCGGTCAGAGGGAAGGATGGGATAGGGGAGTCTGAGGAGGGAGGGTGTGCATGTGTGTTCCCTTACTCACTCTCTTGGGTGGGTGGAAAGTGATGAGATGGGATAGAGGAGTGGGAGGAGGGAGAGCACATGCATGCATTCCCTCACTCACTTGGGTGGATGGGGAGAAAGGGAGTGTGAAGAGGGAGGGCATATGCATTCTCCACACACTCACACAGGTGGAGGGAAGGGTGGGATGGGGTAGCAAGAGGAGGGGGGATGTGCAGTTGTGCGTTCCCGCATTCAAATGGGAGGGGAAAGGGGGCAGGATGGGGGAAGTGTGAGGCAGTTTGTGTGCTGGTCGTCAGGGCAGGTGGAGGAAGCAGGATGGGGGAAGGGAGGAGGAAAGAGTTAGGGTGGTCAGGTTGGCAGCAGAAGGGAGGGCAAGGACAGTGGGAAAGGGCTGTGGAAGATACTCTTACAATGGTGGCACTCCCTCCATCTGCCCTGGAAACTCATGCACCACCCACCCTCTATCCTCCCACTCCCCCATCCCATCCACTTTTCCCCATCCACCCAGGAGAGTGAATGAGTGCTCAAGGGAACATGCACATGGCTGAGCCCAGCCAGGACAGGTACTTCTTTTGTGTGTTAAATATGGTGTAGGAGATATTGGTGGTTTTTCCATTTTCATGGGGGTCCTGCACCCCAACCCCCCCCCAAAAAAGTGGAGGCCCTACCATAGTTTTAGGCAAATGGATTGCACTACAGGAATCATATATTGAATCACTGAGTAATATATTTCACTTTCATGATTTTCAGACTAGGTGCTTTATTTTGGTACCAAAAGATAGATTAAAAATACAGGATTAACAATACAGAATTCTCAACTATATTTAGGATCACAAAGAAAAAAGGTTTAACTTTTTGAATTATTACAGAAGTTATTTTAATTATTAAAAATTATTATTATTAAAAAACAGTTTGCACTATACAGCCAACATTCAGCAATTTAATGTTACACTGAATTCAATATGAACTATTTAAACATGTTCTTAACTTTCACTGAAATAAACAGGATGCGTACTTAATTATGTGTATATCTACAAAAAATACAGTTAAATGCCCCTAATTTTGACTTGATTTCTTGTCACCTTTACACACAAAGTAACAATTTCCTTTCTATTTTCTGTGCTTTATATGTCAGCACTGATTATTTTTGAGGCAGTCTTGGGAAAGTCTGCTGGAAATCTGTAGGAATAGCTTCAAGCTTGTTAGAATCAGTGGCTTGTGAATTAAATCTGGTTTAAACATACATAAGACTGGCTTGCACATCCTTTTTTTTATTCATATATTCTCATGATTTAGAGGTAAAAATGTATCAAACTATGCTATGAAGTTTAAACATTGACATTTGCGAGTATTTAATTAAGCTTTCTAGTTTATAAGTCCAGTTTTTAAAGGGATACATATCTACTATTGCAACTATATTCACAAATAAATAATTTTGCGTTAAGGGGAAGTTTTTATTATTTGTGTATACAACTTTGTGAAATAACCTCTGTCTTTCCATACATTACAGGCTTCCCCTAGTTATCTCACAAGTTAGGGACCAGAGCACTGTTAGTAAACAGAATTTGGTTGAAAAATGGAACCCATGTACTGTACTGAAGTTAGCATGAAGGACTTACTGAGGCTCAGTTGGAACTGACTGTGCACGCGTTGCTTGCAAAGTTTCTCAGCAGGCTTATTGCCTTTTTCCCCTTCTCAGCTTGCTTTGTAAGCAGTACACATGTGCGAGTAGTTCCAAGCAGGCCTTCATAGGCAAGAAGAACTGATGAAAGAACATGTCCTTAATTTTGAAGTGAGCAAAGAACAAGTCATCAGATAACAAGACATCAAAAAGTAGGGGCTTCCAGTACACAAATTATTCAGCTTTGTCCTAAAATGACCTTAACGTAGTTAATGAGGATAGGAAATGTATTAAGTTCCATACATTACTATCCGCACAGTAATGTATGGCATAGAGATATGATGAATTGTCAGTGCAAGCTGAATATTTTGTATGACAGTTTAAGATATCATAAATGTAGTATTATGACTGGAATTAAGCTAATGATGAATGTAAGGAGGAAACAAATGTAAAAATATCTAGGCAGTTTTCAAACACCACCTGTAGTCACTTTGCAGTAGTGCAACTCAGAACAGTATTGAAATTCCTGATGAGGTTAGCACAAACTAAGAATTGTTTTATATCTGTAAAAGCCCCATAGAGAATGCTTTAACATGAAAAGATGACCCTACAGTCTTGATCTTAGTTTGTAGCTGATTAAATCACACTGACTGTGAGCGGATTTCCACAGCTTAACTATATCCATAATTGCAACCATGATGCCCAAAAATCAAAACATGTAACAAATTACTAATGAGATCAGTAAACTAAAAGCATTAAAATTAAGTAAAATAAAAACAATTGTCTGGAATCGTGTTGGGCAGTTATTAATATATGACCTACAGTTAGACATTCATAACTGCTATGTTTTCAGGACCCCAGTGTAGCCCCTACTTTAGAGGCTACGTAGAGACCATGAAAGTCCCCTATGCTCCATTTGTAGAATCCACTGGGATCAATGGGGGTCCATTCCCCTGTAGATTGAGAAGCAGCTGCCTGAGGTTCACACACACACGCACGCACGCACGCACGTACGTGAGAGATCTCTGGCACAAAGAGAATTTGCAACAGGGTTTCTTTTTCTGCCTGTCGTGCTGGAGATTGCCCACAGGAGAGGGTGGGAATGTCAAGCAGCTGCTTCTTGATCAACAGGGGAATGGACCCCCAATGATCTCAGCTTACTGGTAAGTGAGGTTTGGGAAGGTAACCAGTCCATTACATAGCACTATACTTGCAGTGTTACGTAGTATGTAATAGTCTTACAGAATTCCACCGAGAATCAATAACACCAACTTGAGCATTCAAAATTGCTTTCAGTTAAAATAAAGAAACTAAATACAAATGTTTGGGATTTAATTCATATAAACAAACTAGTAAATAGCTGTCTAGTTTCTGTAGTATCCAATAGAAAAAGCCAAGTGAGTATATAAAGTATGATCAGCCAATATAGATGAATTAATCTGTATCATATCCACTCATAAAGATTAAATTAGAACACTTGAACTATAATCTTGAGGTATACTGGCATTAGTAAAAAAGAGTTTGTTGCCAAGGTTACTCCTACTATTTCTAATATAGCCTTTAAATGTTAAACAGTGAGACAATGATTTATTATTAATGATTTATTTATTATTAAAAGATTTAGTAATGGGGAGAGTAAAGTATTAGAAACTAATGTACAATGTTATATAAAAACCAGAGTTGATGTGATGGCAGAATGATTTCTTAGATCAGTTTTGAATTCTTCATAAGCCTCTATAAAAACTCTGTAGTATTTTGCTGTAATTATTTGCCATGAGAGACAGAGAGATATAAAAGAATTTTATTATCTAGTCACTAGAGGGAGCGAACAGAGTGAACAAATATTGAACTTCTGTGTGGGACTGTTCTAACAGAGAGAACAAGGGGGTTGTCTTTAAGTTTAGGTTGCAGATGGACTGGAGGCTTTCTGTCTTTTTGGTTCAGGCTCCTCCTCTCTCCTCAAAGCTACTAGGTGACTAGACTCAGCTTGAAATTGTAGTTGCTGTTGGGTGTGTTTTTCTTAATTTCTGGCTTGGGCTTTTATTTCCATCTCTCTTTGCTTAGCAGCTTGCTGTTGGGGATACAAAAGGAAAGAGAGAAGTCCTGCAATGTAGAAGTATTGGACAGAGATATTTGAAGTTTTACAGCCATTTTCATCATATTCATTACTCTGTCTGCATTAGCAATTTGTTATTACCATTAAAGGTTGATTTAAAAAATACATCAGCAACATCAGGAAGTTATTTGTGTAACTGCAAAAAATTGAACTTGTGTAGAAGTTGACAATAAGTTGTAGTGGGTTGATTGCTGGACTATAGCTCTGGAGACCAGGGTTCAAATCCCTGCTTGGCCATGGAAACCCTATTGGGTGTCCTCTGGCAAGTCACACTCCTTTAGCCTCAGAGGGAGCAAAAGCATCCCCTCCCAACAAATCTTGCCAGGGAAACTGTGTGGTACATTTGCCTTATAGTCACTCTTAGAAAATTGGTTAATAGCATTTAGGCTACCTTAAATAGATTAAAATTACAATGTAGGTCAGAGCTTTCCAAACTGTGTGTCGCGACACATTAGTGTGTCGGCTGCAGTGTGTAGGTGTGTTGCATGAACTTAATGAGTGGAGGGGCTGCCTTTGTCGCCACTGCTGCCCCAGGCCAAGAAAGACTTCAGAGAGAATGGCAGCGGGCCAGGTCTGAGTGGAGGAGCTGCCTCTCCCGCCACCACCACCCTGGGCCAAGGAAGACCCCATTGAAGATAGTGGTGGGCCAGGCCTGGGTGGAGGGGCTGCATTTACTGCTACCCCCACTGCCATCCTGGGCCGAGGAAAACCCTGGTGAGCTAATGGTGGCAGCAGGCCAGGCCTAGGTGGAGGGGCTGCCTCTCCCACCACAGCTGCCCCAGGCTGAGGAAGACCCCGACAAGGGCAGCAGGGTCAGACCAGGCTTGGGTGAAGGAGCTGCCTCCACTTACTGAATTATCTACTGAATTACTGTGTCACAGAATGATGCATGTCTAAAAAGTGCATCACCGATGTGAAAAGTTTGGAAACTTCTGATGTAGGTAATAAAGCATTGAGAAGGAAGGGCTAGTGCTTCCAAATTAATGAGAACAATTATGACCCATTGGTATGAATATTTAAGTAGTACCAATGACTTTCTTAAGGTTTTCTTACTTAATAACATATGAAGACTTAACATAAAGAGTGTTTTTAATATCGAATGAATTATGTTGTTCCTTAGATTAAACTGAAAATTAAATTAAAGAATGCAGACTGTACTGCATTACTTTCTGGATTAGATACAAACAGATGAGCAAAGTCTAAAAGGCTGGGATGTTTCTTCTCAAGCTGGGATGCCTTAAACTCCTGGAACTGTAGAGATGTATGCATAGTAGTTTATTATGCAATAGAGACATGCTAGATGTGGGCATGGAGGCAACCTAAGTATAAGCAAAGAAGAGAAGATGAAGGTAAATAACTGGATTATAATTATAACAAACCCAACAGTATGTGTTTACTGCCTTAATGCCAGAAAAAGACCTGAACACTTGTAGTTAAGAAAAGGAGACCCCAGTCGGCTTGAAGGAGAATAAACCTTGGTATGTACACTGGCTGTACACTGACAGGTAGGATGGTAATGATTTCTACCTTACCCCAGACTCCTAGTTTGATTGAATAAGACAGCAGAGGAGGAGTGTAGATTTTCCAGCTGATTGGGTAAACAAAACCTGGAGAGAGTATAAGAGAGAAAATTTTTGAGCAGCAGAGCGCCATATTTTGCTCTTGGTAAACTGGTCTATCCCTCCTGCTGCTGTCAAGCAATCATTGATAACCCAGACTCCAACATGTGGTAAAATCTTCATTTCTTGATGAAGCTTGTTATCTAATACCTAACCAAATGCCAGTGCAGAAATAAACTGACACGTTAGGATAGGGAGTGTGATGCTTTCCTACATATGGTAATTCTAACAGAAGTGTAAGTTTGTTGTATGAATGTTCCTCAATTGTTTCAAGGTCTGTGTGAGCTGTGCTGCTGAAGACAGCATATTTATCTATGCTATCTCTGTATATATTAGTATAAAGCTGTAACTTGTTTTTCAGTTAGTTTCCTCATAAACCAAAGCTTAAGAATACTTAAGGGGAATATAGATGTTGATCTGACTGTTGGATAGGACTGAATTTTGCAGCTTTGAAGGCTACATGACCAAAAGTCAAATAGATTCAGACTGATATAAGGCAAATGATTTTCAATCTTCTGCAAGATAAAGAGGTGGAGGAACCATGCCTGTTTCATGCAATAGGGCTTTATAAGATTTCCCCTTCACAACTATTGCCCTCCATACCTTCTGCTCAGGCTAGGCCTCTAAACTGATTAGACATTGGAGGGTTCACAAGACAAAGGAGAACTAGAGATTTTGGTGTGACTATGGAGTACCTGTGAAAGCTCTTTTCTGCTTGCACAGTACAGGATTCAAACTGCTGCTTGTTTGCTTGTTTTTAATTTAAATGCTTATATTTCTTCTTTTCTCAAGCTACCTAACAACAAGCTCATGATTTAAAAATATGAATTTATTTTTCTAATCTAGCATTTATAAAAAAGAAAAAGAATACAGATGCAATAAAATTATACAAAATCCAGAGACGATTCAAGGCAAATATTTGCAAGCTTGGGCAAATACCTTCCTACAGGAATGTTTCTGGCTTAATGCCAGAAACATAGCATGGAGATAAATTCTATCATATCAGAAGCTCTAAATAGAGTCTTACAACACCTTTAAAGCTAACTAAAATCCACCAGGTTCAGTGGGAATCAAAAACTTAACAAGACTTCTCTGTTCTAAGCAATTGAGATAAGGAATTAGAATGGTGTATATTAATTAGGCTGGCAAGTACCTTAAGGGATTGTTGTTTGGAGAGGCCAGAAGGAAAAAGAGCTAAAACTTCAAAGAGATCAGAGTGGAGGATATTACAGAAGACCCAGACTCCAGAGCCAAAATGAAGCTGAGCTGGAAAAGAAGGCAAGAAGCTGTACTACAAATATAGTAGCGTGGAGTGGTAGAAGTTTTTTATTGCTTGGTCATGAGTTAAAGAAGCATTGGCTAGCCTAAATATTTAGATTAAATTGTTTGGAGTAGATTACATTGATGTGGTGTTCATCATTCTTTTCATATCCTAATTGCTCATAATATAATATGATTTGTAAGCAGTAAAAGAGTTTAGACAAAGTAGATAGTGCTTTCCCAGCTTTTCTGCAGTCTATTCTGCAGGGCTGGTAGACATTCAGTGCCCTGGAATGTTTAATTCACAGGTGGTATTGCCTGCTTAAATGTCCAAGCTAAAAGAACACCATCTCTCTCTCTCTCTCTCTCTCTCTCTCTCTCTCTCTCTCTCTCTCTGCATTGCTTAACTAAAATTCCTCCATTTTAAATTCTAACCAACTTTAAAGGTTATTACTGTTGTCAGCTCCTTGTCCTACTTACAATTATGCTGACAATAATTGGCAAAGTCAGTGTCTGGGTTCCTAGTGCTCTCTATAACAATGTTTCTTATACTTCACTGCTAGGTGAATGCGTGTATGATTCAGGATTCATTGTTGATTGTTAACCAGAAGTTACTTTATTAGCAACCATGTATCAGAACTTTGGATCCAAGAAGGTAATGATTCTTGCATATATGTGGAATGCTTTATGAGATCATTGTTACCTTAATCTGTAAAAAAAAAATCCTCCTTTTAACAGTACAGGGTCCTTCTGTTTGCTCATGTGAGAAGTGGTTTTGACTATATTCTTTGGGGGCCAAAGTTGGGGTCTTTTCTGGCTGATTCAGGGCTTACCCACAATCACCCTGACTACTCAGGATATCTGTAATATACTTAATATTTTAGTTCTAACCCAACATTTTTTTGAGAGTTTAGGGATAACCCTAACAGATCGACTAATGAAACAACTTTTAAAACACCTTTTTTGTTTTCAAAAATAATGATCCCACAATAATTATTACAAATACAGTGTAGAGCTATATTTGGGACTTTCCTGAACATTCCAGCAGAACATTCCAGTAGCTGTCAATCACAGGTTAGTTGCATAAGAGGCGGGTAGGTCTGTGTTTCTGCCCCACAACATTTACAACATTAGTTTAAGCTTAAAAATACCCAACATTTCCCAGAAATATTCAACTGACTTTAACCCTTTCAGGCCTTTCTCCTTTCAGTTACTTTTCAAAAGCTGTAGTAAAATCTGACAGGGCAACTGGTTCAGCCCAGGGGTATAACTATGGGGGGGATTGAAGGCATTGCCCCTCATAAGAATTCTACCACCCAATGAAATTTTTCTTCAGTCCTCAAATGTCTAGCATTGCAATAATTCAAATCTTTCATTTGAGCATTGAGAAATAAAGTTTAGGCAGCTGAAGGAAAGGGACAGGCAAAGTTAGCAAGGCAGTGTGAACGCAGCAAATAGGTATGAACAGTTTTCAGTGTCTCATTTTCTGTTGTGTTAGAAATTTGGGGGACAGAAGGAAGGTTCCATTGGAGAAGCAGAATTCTTATTTGGAGAGCCAAAGCCCTCATTTTGCCCCCTCCCATAGCTACACTTGTGGCTCATCCTTGGTCTTATCCTCCGCTTTTATTCCATGTTGACATGTTACTCTTGACTGGTTTAGTGAAGATAGCCAGGGAAGAAAAAACATTAACAGTGTTAATGGTGAGAAGAAAAGGAGGGGTCAGTTACTTGCTCTCTGCCCTCTCCCATATTCCTCCTCAGGGGATCGACTATAACCTCTGTTGTCATATAGAAACATTACTACTACCTTTCTAGAATATCACACAAGGAATTTTCTAAAAATGTAGATATTCATAATAAAGACATAAATAATCAAGTGTTAGAATTTTCAATTGCTAGCATACCATACACTGTTAAAAAGGGTTTAATATTTGCTAGAAATGTATAACCAATTGGTTGTTGAATATTAACTTATTAATTTTAAAAGAACATCAGTGAATATTCTATGCTTAAAATCACTGTTGTTTCTTGAATAGCAATGAGTTCAGCAGAATCAAAATGCAACTTAGCGGTAAGGCAGTTTGTTTTGATTTGATTTTCTTATAATAAAAATTATTAGAGGCAATGTCTGTAAATTGGGGAAATGACAATTAAATGTAACAAAGTAACTAAGCACATAACATTATTCTTGCTTTGTTTCCAGCAAGTTATTTTTAAAGTCCTGTAATATGCTAAAATATGTATGAAGTAAGAACTTTAGAGTATCAAAATTTAGTACTGAGGTAGAGGTTACCTTACTTTAGTCTGATATGCCACACTTCCTTTGCTGATTCATCAAGTACGGTATCACCAATTTGACATAATGGTTCAGTATATCATTTGAAGAAGAATAAGCTATAAAACTAGTATTCATCAGCAAAGTTATAAAACCACTGACTTTTTTTTAAAAACCTGAATATGTTCTGTTTAGATTCCAATCATACTTTTTAAAAATTTTTTCCAGGATAAAGAGATGATTTTTACAGGAAGCTTGAAAACTCTTGTTCCGTCTGCTGTCAGAAATCTAATTCGGTCAAATAAACTCTGTATTAGGAACACTTCTGGAACAGCAGAAGGTAAATATTCATGTTGAATATGAATGGACACATCTATGTTGTTCTTCAAATTAGATCTCAACAGCTGTTGAGAAATAGCTTGTAAAATAGGAATTCTGTAGCTCTTACGTGTTCAAGTAAAAAACTTACTCAGCAGCAACTCAATTTATGAAAAGACAATGGCTACTTTAAAATATGACACTAAACAATAGCTTTGAACTTCACATGTGAACAAAATAGAGACCTTATGACATGCCTAGTTCATTTCTCCTCATCCCACTCCTTCTCATGTGCAGCCAAAAGGATAAAGAAAATAGCATTACTCTTAGTATAAGAGCCAGCATGGTGTAGTGGTTTGAGTGTTGATCTATAGCTCTGGAGGCCAGGGTTCAAATCCCTTCTAAGCCATGGAAACCCAGTGAGTGACCTTGGACAAGTTACATTCTCTCAACCTCAGAGGAAGGCAAAGGCAGAACCCTTTCTGGCAAGAAATCCTTTTGATAGGGTCACTTTAGGGTTGCCATAAGTCGGACATGACTTGAAGGCACACAATAGCAAGAAAATTTCTGTTTTCTAATCTGTTCTATGCCAGTCAGGAATCATGGTTGAAATTAAATTCTGGTTTGCTAACAAAGGTATGCTAAACAATCCAGGGTTTGTAGTTACAGTGTTTAGCAATTAACAGCTGTTTATTTTAAAGCATGGTTACGGTTTCACACATAACAACAGGACAAGAATCAAGCAAACCAAAAGCAAATTTGTTCTTCCTATCACATAGGAGTAGGAGGGGAAAGTGCATGAACCCAAGGCTTTGGTCAGACTTTTACTGTTCATGTCTGTCATGCTAAACCATGATTTGCATTATCAACAAATCCTGACAGGGTTGCTTTTTTCTTATCTCTGAGGCCAGAGGCAGACATGCTCTGGAGACAATACTTGCTGCAGAACTCTGGAGGATTGCAGCATGCTATCACGGCTGCCATTTTGAATGACTGAAAATTATTTAGTCTCACTGACTTTGGGGCTTGTTTTAGGCAGGGTTTTTTTTTCCTGTTCGAGGTGCCCTGAGTATAGTTTTTTAAACATGCCTAGAATGGCAGAAACTGGGGTTTTGGGCTGATTGGGGGGGGCGTGGGGTCAGTTGAATCCCTCTGGACTCCTCCCAAGGCCAGATGCAGCCTCTGGGCCTCACAATTCTGATTCATGACCTAGACCAAGTTTACTCCTTTATACTGTCACCAAGGTTTTCACAATTAGAAGCCTTTCATTTAGGTATCTACATTTTTATAAAGAATTATGTCCAGCAGAAGTTTTCATTTTACTCGTTTGCACGCAGATCCTTTCATGGATACAAATGTCTTTTTTTGTACAATATTTTAGTACAGTATTATAAAGATACATTTTTGTAACATATTGAAATCCTAAGGACATGTAGTTGTCAGTAAATAAGCAATGATACACCAAGGGCTTTCCCTGGTTTAAGCTGTTCAATTAGATTCCTAATTTCTGAACAAGAGACTAGGGACCAGCAGGGGAGAGAAATTGTATCCAGCTTCAAGTCTGCAAGGGAATTCTCTGTCTGAGTATACATGGTTGCAAAATAGTCTTCCCAAATATTGGCTTGTGTCTGAGACAAGGGACTATAAATATTTTTTGCAAAAGAGGGTGCCACCACCCTCCAAAAGAAAGCAGGATTGTTTACACTGGCCACCTCTGTCAAGCATTCCCAGGATGCTCACATGTTATTCCTTTTTTTTTGGGGGGGGGGATCAACTGTACTGTTTAAATGTGGTATATACACATTAATCAGTAAAAGTTGGCTCTTACTAAATGGAAACAAGGTTGCCAGGGCATATTCATCTAATGAAGATTAATTACTTGTGCCTGTAATGAAGTGGATGTTGGAATACCTGGGTCCTCACAAAACCTCCCACATCCTGTGCCTCGTTCTGGTAAAGTCATTATTACCTCTAGGCCCACGGAGAGTTGTTCGGAAACAATGAAAGCCTTCTATGACAGGTTCTTATTTATTCAAATCTTGACACCATTATTGATTTCGTTCCTATGGATATCTCTGGAATATCATTTGGCCAGTTTTATGGGATCATTTTTAGTTCATTTTTATCATAAACAGGGTGCATGGAAGGATTCAGCTAGGCACCTGTGTTCAGCTTTCCTCCCCTCTGCACTTTTCCCACATAGGAAAAATGAAGGAGGGACCAAACCAGGTGTCCTTAGACAGCACTTTGAAAGGCAGTTGAATTGTTGGCTTTCAAAATGCTGGGAGAGAGTACTTTGTTCCCTGCTTGCTGTCCCAGCACTAGAAACAACTTGGAATTACAAGACCATAGGTCACCATAGCTGGTCTATGTGTCCTGGAAAAGTCATCGCTGGTGAACCAATCAAAGTAGTTAAAAAGTTAAAGTGAGCCACTGATAACAATGTTAGATTCAGGAGCACCATGTCTATTCAATTGTTCCGTCAGATAAAGTACAACTCCATCTGGAACTCAGTTTCAAGACCCAGGTACCACTTCCTCTGAGTGACTTTTGTTGTTGTTTTCAACTTATGGCAACTCTAAGGTGAACCTATCTTGAGTTTTTCTAGGGCTGAGAGTGTGTGACGCCCCCAAGGTCACACAGTGGGTTTCCATGGCCAAGTGGGGAATTGAACCAAGGTTGTAGCCCAACACTCAAACCTCTACACTATGCTGGCTCTGACTTTACCTTATCATAATTCATCTGGCATTGATCACAGCTCATCTGGCATTGATCATGTGTGCTTCCTTCTGTAAACTATATTGTACTAGGTTTACCAGACAGGGTCTTTCACACAATCTGATCCGTGTAGGAGATGTGTACAGTCAGCCCTCCACATTTGTGGGTTTCACTTTTGCAGATTTGATTATTCACAGATTATTTGCTGTCACCTCTGCTGCCTCCCTGTGCCACTTTTAAAAGGGACTGCAAGCCTCATGAGACTGAGAAACTGTGAATGAGGCTTGTAAGTCCCTATTAAAAATGGTGTGGGGCAGCAGTGGGGTGGCAGTAAGCCCCACCAGCCAACCACTTCTGCCTTGTGAAGGAACCCTGATGCCTTAGAGGAGTCCATGGTGGGTTGAATATGGTGATCATACTTTTTTGTGTGTTAAATATGGTTTGGGAAGGTCTAGAGTAATTTGTGGTTTTTTCACTTTCATGGGGTCCTGTGCCCCTAACCCTAGCAAATGTGGAGGGATGACTGTTTGTTAGGGGGAAGCGCTTTTCAGTGGTTTTCTGATTTTTTGAATGCCCTCCCAATGGATAGCAGACCAGCCCAAACATTGTAATGTTTTTGGTGTCAAATCAAAAATTTCTTATTTATATAAGCATTTTGTGTGTTACCTCTCAGGGTTTTTTTATTTGAAATTGTTGCTTTAATATTGCATTTATATTTGTTAAGAATGCAACTTCAGAATTTAAAACAATTCCAGATGCACTTATTTTTCAAATAAGCCTTACTCTTTTTATTATTTATGCCACAAAAATGTAACATTTTACTTAAGAGGCATCACTGTTTATTGCCAGTGGGTGTTTACAAGGTACGTAAAATAAAAATTGACTCAGTGGCTTAATATAGCAAACCTACCAGTTGCTGCTATTTAAAGTTTTTTGCCTTTTTTTGTTCTTAGTTTAAAATCCTCAACAGCCTGGAGACCCTGTTGCTTGCCAAACTATACAACATCCATAAATAGAGCCTTCCAAATGATTGCATATTAAACCTAGCTAGTACTGAATAAACCATCTCTGAGTCAATAGCTGTCTGTTTATTTTCACATAAGAAAATATATTGTGCAATCCTTTGCATGCTTTCTCAAAAGTAAATGCTGTTAGGTTCAATAAGATTTATTTCTTAATAAATGTGTTTAATGACAGATACTCCTCTCTCTCTCTCTCTCTCTCTCTCTCTCTCTCTCTCTCTCTCTCTCTTTTTTGAGGGCATAGAGGTGGGATATAGAAGGTTAAAACTTTTATCTTTTAAATTCTAACAGGTTTTAAACAAGCAAATATTATAATTGTACACAAATCTCTTGCGGATGATTTTGAAAAATTTTGTCAAGCAAATGATGGTCCACTTCCACTACTGTATAGAAGTAATCCTGGTGAATGGAAATGCCCATCTCTGAGTAATGATTCTGATATTAGGTATGTGTGGATATATGCTCTCTAGCATAGACCTGATACAAATGTTGGTGCTTACCAGAAAATATCTTCTTAGCATGATGAGGGTTCTGTGCCTCAACTTTTCTAAGCAGATTAGAGTATTATAGGAGCTCATTTCAGGTTTCTTTGTTTTTTGGAAATTATTACAAATGTTGAAATTGTAATCTCTGATGCTTTCCCATTCAAAGGAACGTAAATCTGGGATTGCAGTTCCTAGAACTGCTCAATTTATAAAGTTTCAGTGTCAAGAATTTGCAGAGGGATGGCCTCAAGGGCTTTCTTAGTGGCTGCTCCAAAGGTATAAAACATTTTTCCAGGATTGGCTGGGTTGGCCCTTTCCAGGTTGTCATTCTAATTTCAGAAAAAATCTTTCTTATGCTGGTGGGCTATTGGCGATTGACTGGCTGCTGAAGAAACTTCTTTTATGATGTTGTTGCTATCCTGTTTTGTTGATCTGTCTTTAAATTGCTTTTAAGTTACACTTTCATATTATAATTTAGTTCTATTTTAATAGAATAATTTTTGTCTTTTTATTTGTATCTTTTTCATCTTGTAAGCCACCTTGAGTTCCGCTTGTCAGAGAAAAATAGGGTATATGTAAATCAAATCAGAATAAATAAATAGCTCTGTTAATCTGTAGCAAAAAAATAGCAAAGAACCCCATGATACCTTAGGACATGTTGTGTTAGTCATGGTTATCCTAAGATGAACGTATCATGGGTTTTTCTCTGCAAGATTTGTTTGGGAAGAGGCTGCCATTGCCTTCTTCTGTAGCTGAGAGTGAGCAACTTGCCCATGATAACCCACTGAGTTTCCTTGGCCACGTGTGGATTCAAATCCTGGTGTCCTAGTCCAACACTCAAACTACTTGCTGACTCATCTTAGACTAACAGTTTTATTATGTTATAAGTTTCAATTATTCAAACAAGGACAAAGATTTTAGATCATGCTACATGCCTTACTCATCTCACCAGTAAATTTAGACTTGTGGTATTATTTGACAAAGGTTTTATGAATGGTTACTCCTAAAGTTAATTATAACAGTCTGTACTTTCTGTTTCATTTCAGTTTTCCCTCAGTGTTTACAATCACACACACACAATGCACATAGGCATGTATAATTCAAATTTGAGGATAACACTGCATGTTTCTGATGAAACCAACAGTGTCCTCCTAGATTCTTCAGGAATACAGCTGTGTTAATCTGGATCAATGTGCAAAAGGATCTTGTGGCATCTTTGAGACAGAGAAAAAAAATGGTAGCGTAAGCTTTCATGGACTTAAATACACTTCATCAGAGTGAAGTGCCTAGGAACAGACCTCCTTGTTTCCATATTTGTACACAGAACAAATAATGTGAAGGCATTGAAGACCTAGAGATTTAAGGAAATGAAGCCAATAGTGTTCCTCCTAGAATTTCTTGCCACTCAGTGAAGTTGTGAACACATAACAATATGAACAGAATTACCAGCTCTGTTAGCATTTATGTGTTTGTAGATCTCTGGATCATGGCAAGCATAGTGTATACCAGTGTTTCTCAAGTTATCTAATATGGGGACTGATATTTTTTCTGCCTAATGTGCCAGGGAGCGGTATGTATTTGTGACCAATGGCTATAACTGTTTCTTTGTATCCTGGAAACTCTTCACAGATCAGCAGCAGATGATTTGTAGATAGGCATTGGTCCATAGACCACCACTAGGTACAGCATTGGTTTCAGTTCAGGGATTCTTACACATAAGTACACACATGCTGTAGTGCCGTTGCTTTTGCACATAAGGTGATGTTCAATTGAAACTGTATTGATTGGCAATGTAGTCCTATACATGTGAACTCAAAAATAAGTTGCAGGTAGGTAGTTATACTATTGTAACCTTTTAGGCACTCATAAAATTACTGTCAGAAAACTCACACTGGCAATGTTTTGCAGAACTGACTGCTTGCAGTACAGAAAATATGAGAATGGAGAATGTACAGGAATTCTGACAAGCTTGAAAGAATATTCCGAACAGCTTAAAGACACGGTGACTTTCTATCTAGGCTGCAGTTTCACATTTGAAAAGGCACTCCAGAAAGCTAGCATTCCTATAAGAAATGTAGAACAGAAATGTAATGTAAGCATGTTCAAGGTAAGAAATACGGATGATACTATATTTCATAGTTAAGGTTAACCAGTGGGAATCTTAATAAAATGCTGTGGTGCATTTCTTGTTCATAACTGGAAAGGGACTTTATACTTCTGTTTGGACAAAGTGTTTTCATAGGATGTTAGAGCTGGAAGGGGCAACAAGGGCATGTAATCCAACCCACTGCCATACAGAAATAAAGATGCCCAAAGAAGGAGAATCTACCAACCTCTAAAGCAGCCTATTCCACTACCAAAGAGTTCTTACAGTAAAATCCTAATGTTTAGGTGAAATCTCTTTTCCTGTAATTTGAATTTTTCAGTTCATATTCTTGTCTCTGGAGCAGCAGTAAACAAACTCACACCATCAACTGCATGACATCCTTTCAGATACTAAAAATGGCTAGCATGCCACCTCTCTGTCTTCTCTTCTCCAAGCCAAACCTGCTGCCCCTATGTCATTCCTTGTAAGGCTTTGATTCCAGACCTTTGATCATATTGGTCCCCCTTCTTTGGATATGCGTTCTTTCCCATTCTCCAAAAACATTTTCCCAACTGTGTAACATAAAGCTAAAGAGGACAAATTCTGGACTCCGCTTTGTTATTATTTAGATGAATGAAGACAAGGTGAAGAAAGTGAAAAAGCTATTGAAGTGTGATGATTTTTTAAAAGTTAATATTTGTTATTTTATTAAAATATTCCAGTGTTTACTCATAAACATTTATATCTTGAAAGAGAGAAATAGCTGCAGCAAGAAATAATGAAAATGGTGGTAGTAGTATTACTATTTCTACTATTGTTATTTTTACTATTGAAAATAATAAAGTATAACAATAAAATTAGCAGCTGGGGAGGAGATTTGTTTATGTTGTTGTACCACCGCTCCAACCCCAATGCTCACCATAAAGGTGATTTCTTAGGTGAGGAACATGGAACCTATAGCCTGCCAGATGTTGAACTATGATTTCTTTTTTGTGGTTTCTGCAACTTACACCAAATGGGTCATCTGCACCTGCACAGGATGTATTTCAGAACCTTCTAAAGCACTATAGCCATGGAATCTGGGCAACAGCATCTGGAGAGAATAAACTTCCGGCCTGTTTGTTCAATGCACTAGCCAAGCAATTCCATTTCTCTCTGTTTTCTAATTCTTTCTGTTGTTTCATTACTCACCTGTTCTCAGCTATTGACTTGTTAGAATCACAGTTTGCCTAACTTCTGGTTCTTAGACTCCCTTTTTCTTTCTCCCTAGGGTAAAAGCAGGAACTGTCTATAGGAAAAGAGTGGAGAGACTTGGCGTAGTTATGACTAATCAGTAGCATGCCTCCCCCACCTCTATGAGTGTAGTTTCCACTCAAGAGTGTGATGGATTGCTCTAGTAATGATTTGAAATTTCTATTTTTTCAAAATGGTATAGGTTCAGATAGCCCACAAGTGCTAGAAGTTAGGGAAGTTAGGGAAGAGGTTAGGGAGGGCCATCCAGTTTATGAATGTATCCATGCCTTTTTCTTTAAGATTCCCAGCACCCCATTTCTCTGAGAGATGTGTAGGTGAGATCCACACAGAATGTGCTATCTTGATCACTGCCCAGATAGAGATAGGATTCACATGGCCTTAGAAGATCTTTGACTGGAAACTTCTTGTTCTCAGCCTTCAGTTTCTTCTCCAGCCTCCCCCGAAACAGCATATTTTAGTCCTCTAGGTCTTCTTCGTCTGACTGGTATTGGTGTTCCTCATTTTTTATCTACTTTACTTCTCAAAGCAATTTGTTCTATTTTCTAGTTCCTTTTCTTTTTAAATATTTATATCCCACCATTTGTTGATGCAATGCACAAATCATTTTGAACAGTTTAAAACAATAGAGAATTTAAAACAATAAAATAATGTAAACAAACCAATAATGTGTTCAACAATGTAACAAGTTAAAACAGGCTGAAATGTTAATACAGTCTAAAATCATGTACATATGCATTTAGGAGTAAAAAACCCAAGTAGGCTCCAAAGACATTAATACAAACCCATGTTTTCGTAGTAGCAGACAGTCAGTAGCAGACTTCAGTGAATCGAACACCATGCCAGTTCCAAAGGGAGGGCATTCCCCAGATGTTGTGCCACTGGAAAGAAGGTTGACTCCCATGTCCTGTCACACTGTATTGCTCCCACAGGTGGGATACAGAAGAAGGCCTTTCCTGCAGACCTCAGTCATGGGCAGTTATATGAGGAGAGACACACTGTCAAGAACTGAAGTTTCAAACCATTTAGGTCATTAAAGTTCATTACCAGCACCTCAGATTTAAGTCAAAAGCAGTTTGGCAGTGAATGCAATTCCTTTAAGACCGTTACTACACTCTGATCAGCAGTCTCATTGCAGCAGTGCATGAACTATTATGGTGGCAATGGACCAGTTAAAGCTGATGCAAGCAATCTGAGCAACAGAGTTCACTCAGAAATGGATCTCAGAGTGCTCCCAGGCTGTCCTGGTTCTTCATGTTGAGTGCAGCCCCATGAAGAACACGTTGCTAAACCAGCTCCTTTTGGGAATCACAAGTTCATGGAGCTTCTATCTTATCAGGATTCAGTTTCAGTTTATTGACCTCATTCATTACAGGATCCAAACAGCCCTAGAAACTCTAACCACAAGGCACACAAGCATACTGCAATAGCACTCAACCTGACAACTCCTAATGACTCAGCAGCTTCGTATAAATATTAAATAGCATAAGGAAAGCATGGAACCCTGTAGCACGCCATGACAGATTCTCTTGCCAGGCTGTCCCTGCAGTTTCAGCCCTTGGAGTCCTGCCACTCACCCTGCCCTTGTTCTGCCACTGAATCCCTTTCTGGACTGGGTTCCTAGACCCCAGGGTGAGCACTTTAACCTGGACCTGGACCTGTGTTGCGTAGGTTCTTTATGGTAGGTGTGGCCTAACTCCATATCAGGTTTGATAGAGACAGCCACAGACAGATTTAAAAAAAAAAAAAGAACAACAACACCTGGAGATTTATTAAAACTCTAAATTAACAATTGTATATGCTATACCTACACAGCTGCCTCATTAATTGAGTCAGTTCTCCTTCCTGACTAACTGTCCTGTCTCTTTGCAATCCACACTCTGTCTCTGTCAACCCCAGAGCCCTGTCTGCTCTCCCAGAGACAGCTTTGTGTTTTTTTAAAACAACATTCTTTTCACCCACAGCTCTCCTTCACAGCACTCTCTGAGCTGCTGTAATCAGCTTCTTGCAGCCAAATGTGCCCAGCACCTTGTTCAGCTTAATAGCCATGGGCTGAACAGGAATCCTCCACCACTATTCTCCAAAACTAGCCCTTCAAATAAAAGTGAAACCATTATAAACAATGCCTTCTACACCCATCCTACAGAACAGATCCAGTTATGATATGGTGATCAATACTATAAAAAGCTATTTAAAGATCCAGGAACTGGACAGCACTGTCCCTGTCTTTATCCTTTTCTGTTTTTACCTCGCTTTCATTAATTTTATCTTCTCTCTGTCTTATCTGTAATGTTTTCTGACAGAAAAGATGTTGAAGTGCAAAGAAGAGGAGAAATCTTCAGAAAAATTCTTATTATCTGCAGGAATAGAATCTGCTACTCATGAGGAGCTATCATTGCCATGACTGCATTGTTGTTCTGCTATCAGCAATGAGCTTTCCCAAATCATAATTCAAATGCTTGCCAGTATGACTGTCTCTGAGTCACTTGTATTCAGAGAACAGCCTTCTCAGGCTGCAGCTCAAAATACTATAACTTCACCTATCCCTGCATTTTTTGTTGAGTTCTCTGTGAAGAACACTTTTATCAGATGCACTAGTGATGATGGAGTGGTTTATGAAGGACCTTCAGGGCTACAGAGGTGAAGTCCCTCAGGTCCAGCAGAGCCAAGAAAAGAGCATCATTGGCATCATTCTCAGAAACAGAAGATTTGCTGATGAAGGGGGAGTACTGATACTGGGGAAGCCTGTTTATACTACATCTTTCTCTTTCTGCTGAGCCCACCAGAAATTACACTGAAGGAGCAGTTGAATAGAACAGTAGACACACCCTTTTGTGCCCACTGATATGTCTCTGAGGAAATTTTGCTATGAAAGCTGACAGCTGCCATTTTTGGTTAGAGAACTCTGTCAATTCTGACTGTCCCATACCTGGTATCTCAGCCACTTACACAGATAATCTAATGCCAAATTCTTTGCATCTGTGTAGTGGCTTTAATTGGTGGACAGAAGAAGTGGAAAACTTATTAAATATTATTCATTGTTGCTCCTTTAGTGCTCTTTTTTCCCTGACACAGCCAGATGCTCGGAACAGTTTTCAACTATTATTATTAGTGAGTTTATTATCCACTGCACTTGTTCAGCTGTATGCAACATTTTGAGATGAAAATACCTTTAAACAGTTCTTAATGTCTTGATAAATCTTGGAAACTTTTCCAGACCACGGTTCCTTGCTATGATACTGGAAAATTTCGCTGTAATCTAATAGTGACAATGAGACCTATTCCTCAAGACAAACTGGAAGCAGTTGTGCAAACCACCCATCCAATGAAAAAGTCACATGGAGCACCAGTTCATATTGGTAACCCTGGTCAGTGTATTTTTTCTATGTTTGATTAATCAATACTAATGAAATAAAATGCGTGTTTGTCGGTAGCAGCCATAACTCATCAGGACATCATGCAAGATGTCTCAAAATTTGACAGAGTATTTTTGGTTGTTGTCCAATTTGCTGTGCTAAGTTCAAGTTGACATTACAAATGTGGGGAAGGGCCACTGAAAGCAGAAACACTGGACAATCATAATCTATCAGAAAATTGTGACAGACACCTCAAAATTTGGCAGATTGTTTTTGGTTGTCGTGCAAGTGGTGGTGCCCAGTTTTGGTCTGAAAAGTCTAAATACCAAAGAGAGGGTCTTTCTAGGAGTAAAAAGGGGTGCCTGGCACAACTCATTACAACATAAGGCTAGTCACTTTAAAGCTTGACTGTTTTGTTTGTCAGTCAAGTTGCAGTGGCTATTTTCAAGTCAAAATTACAAACTGAGAGCTTCCTAGAAGCAAAAAAACCCGGGGATTTGCTGTAAGTCATAATAATTATTAAAGGCTTAGAAAAGAAATCATTATTAAAAAGAGAAGAAGGCTCTATGAGGCACTACTATTAAGATTTTTAAGATGAAAAAAAGCAGGAAAACAGCAGGTGGCTAAGGTATTGCTACTAAGACTCCTGAGGTGAAAAGGGAAGGGGCAGGAAAACAGGAGGCACAGTGGACTCCTGTTTATGTCATACGTAAATGCCAAGTACATTTTAGCTAGGATGTAATAAAGTATTGTGAAATGAAAAATGTAAGCATGATGATAAATTTTGCTATATAGTTGTTCACAAACAGGACTTTGGGCTGAAATCTGATACCTGATTAGCAGATAGAAAGCCCCACAATGCAGTAGGGCTTACTTCATAGGCATATATAGAATTGCTCTATTACTTGCTATTTTACAGTATTAAGCCAAATGCTGCTGTTTTTTCATTACCAATGCTGCAATGTTAGTGCAGCTTTATTATTTTTGAATTACAGGTTTGTTAGGAATCAAAGACCTTTCCCATCCAGACTATGGTGATGCCGTACAGGCTCATCCTGGAGATGTTCCAGTCTTTTGGGCCTGTGGAGTAACAGGGGTAGAAGCTGTCCGTAACTGCAGTATGTATACAATAAGATTATTAGATTGCTGTTTCAGTAAAATTTAAGTATGACCTCACAGTGTGCTGATAAATTTGTTTTCCTTTGAGAATTACTGTACTGTAGGGTTAGGGGTTCAATTAGACAACTCTTGTGTTCTAGTACTAGCCAGAGATTGGATGCCATAACAGGTGTGGCTGCAAGCCAGTGCTTGTACTGGTGCAACTGCTCTGGTTTATTAACATCAAGCTGTTTGTAAAGAGGAAATCATACTGTATCCTGTTCATCTGGAGACATATTTTAGGAAAAGAGATTTACTGAAGTTTGGGTATTGTAATTCTCTGAATGCTGCAGAGTAGCAATCTACACTAATTTTTGTAGTTCAGTGAATACAGGAAATAAGTATTTGTGATTCGACTAAAATACATCTTTTTTCTAGAGAGTGGTGAAACAGAAACCACAGAAGTCAGTTTGCTTTTCTATTATAGTAGATATTTTTCTACATTTCAAGGCTTATCAAATTATTGTTCATTAATACCATTAACAGTCCCATTTAAGGGAATATCTTCTAAACAATGAACTTTTTTAGTAGAATGATAATTGGCCTCCTATTAAAAAAAATCTCATTGTGTTTATATTCTTTCCTGCTCAGTTCTGGTATTCTGATGCAATAGACAAATAGCAAAGGAAAGGCAATAGCACTCATTTAAACTAGGGTATCCGAACTACTTATAATGCAGTAACAGAGAAAATTGATATGGGAGAGATATTCTTTATATTTTTCACATTCTTTTGTCCTGGTGTACTCTTTAACTGCTGAGTCTGCCTCCGAAATGTGTCTGCAGTGAGGAAACAGTTGTCTCCCTCAGTATAATCAAAGTGCACAAAGAAAGTGAAGGGAGAACAAAAAGGCTTTGCATGTGCTAACCCCAAAAGTGCTTGCATCTCTCTTATTTGTGTATCCTGGTTCTAGGGAAATTCTTCTAAAAGAACAAGCTGATAATGTGAAGGTTACATAGAATATTCTAATTTTCTGCAAGAATTCTGTATACAACCAACTGATGCCTAGATGCCTAGTTTAGACTTCTATCATGTTAATTAGCTTCATGGAATTTTGCCAGCATATGTGCTTTGCAGTAGCAACTTGGCAACCTTAGCAAACTATATTAGAGTTTAAGAATTCCCATTCTGTTCGCATTCTGGTCCATCAGCATGGAAGACAGAAATACACTTCTTTCTCTAAATAAAGTTGGGTCCTTGATTCACCAGGCCTGGCCTTCTAATTTCTACGGCCTTTTCAGTCGCGTAGTATCACTGAAACTTCATAAGCCTTCTAAAGCATCCTTGGTTTTACCAATAAGGATGCCTAGTTTTTCCCTCCTTTGTGCTGCTTATTAAGAATCTCTCACTTTCAGAATCTCCACTGGCTTTTACCCATTCTCCTGGTTGCATGTTTATCACTGACCTGAAAGATGACGATGATGCTGCACCTGGTCAGGAGCTCCCTGAAGTTTATTGTATTGACCGGAATCCTCTGTATTATAGCATCACATCAGCAGCAGCTGTAGAAAAAATCAGACAGCTAGAAGAGATTATAAGAGTAGACCCAGGTAAAAGTAAAGAAAGAAAACAAATACTCCTGTTGTAAACCTCAAATTATTTTTGTAAAGGTTGAGCTTTCTGCAAAGGGAAGGGAGAATCAGACATTGGAATTCTGTCTAATCTTGTCAGTGGGCACATTTAGATTGCTTAAAAGGACCAGAAAGTCTCAGATTTTGTTCATGTTCTTTCTGATTTGATTTTGGAGATCCATACATGTTTTGTTTAGCCCAGAATATTTTCTGTTAGCTCCCAGTTTAATCAGAGACTTTTTATACTAGCTTCCCAGGTTGGTTTATTTTAATCTACTATATAAAAGTCAAAGTTTGTTTGTGAGTTTGTCTGTTTGTCTGCGTCAGGCAGGCGAAGACCTCGTATGATTGGCTGTGTCAGATGAGAAGACCTCATATGATTGGCTGCCTGTGAAGATTCTATAGAATCCTGGGGCTGGCAGTTCAGGGAGGGGCCTTCAGAATTCTCAGCCGGAGAGCTCTTGGGCCTAGCTTGTTGCTATGGAAACGAGGCCTACCATCAATCAAATGCACTGGTATCAACTTGGAATCGCCATGTTTCTCCCACAGCCAGTTATATGTCGCGTGTCCTAGAGTGGGTTCCCCAAACCAGTTGTTTATATTTACTCCAACTGGAAAAATCACAAAGTGTGGTTTATAAGGAAGTCTTACAATAAACATGTAGTTTGTTAATATTAAATTTTTACTCCATAGAAGTAATTCTAGTGGACAGTCATAAGTTTCTGAATGAGTACTTAACAGGAAAAAGCCTGTCTTATTTACTTAGTAAAAATATTTTTAAAAAATTCTACTTTTCATTCTTTCATGTTGAACCTTTTTGAAAATTGTAAAGCTACCTTAAAGTTTTTCTAACAAGTATTACTTATGAATAGGGAGGGACCTTTAAAACTCTCAGTGAGAGAGTGCTGAACAGGTTGGTAGCTATAGAGACAAGGCCTAACAGCAAAGAGGAGGACAGCATATTCCCTCAGGAACCCAACCTCTGTATGTTAACAACTCTGAATACAGATTGGATTGGGGACTATGGGGAAAAGTTACAGGTACTGGAATAAGCTGGTTGCTATGGAGATGATGCCTAGCAGCAACGAGGAGGACAGTATACTCTTTCAGGAACCCAAACTGTGTATGTAAATAACTCTGAATACATATTGCATTGGGAAATATAGAGCAAAGTTACAGGACCTGGAGAAGACAGTTTGGTGAGATCATAAGAGGAAGATAAAAACCCTGGGCAACACCGTGTAAATACACTAGTCCAGTATAAAATTGGAATGAAAAGAAACAAAACTGGGACTTTTCAATCAGTCTGGATGTGCCCAATATGCATATCCACTTCCAAACTGGTGCTCACAAGTGCTAAAAGATTCAGGAATACTTAGTTTTCATCTGTTGGAATGTTTGTTTTAAAAAAACAGAATGAATTAAAATCACCAGAACCCTAAACTGATGGCTAAATTCATAACTGATTCGTATCTCTTCTTTTCCTGCTTTCCTTAGACTAAGTCTAAGATACATCTGAGCAAGGAATTGCTGCTGTTCAGTATAGGCAGGCAGAAAAGCTACCAAGTTAGTTGCTTTGTGACATGACCAAGAGCAAATAACTGGAATAAACTGGCATAAATGTCTCTGAGGTTTTCTTCTTTTAATTGCTGCCTGGTGTTGTGAGCCACATTTCATTTGTTAGTATGGATATACTTATGCATCATAGATAAAGATGTTCGTTTCAAAGCAGTATATTTAGTAATGATCTCAATCTAAAAGAATTATTCTCTGTGTGTGTAGGGAACAGAGGTATAGAACATCTGTATACTCAGGATGAGCTTCTGAAAGCAAGTTTGTCCATGTCCCATGCCCAATCAGTGTTGATTACTACTGGATTTCCTACCCACTTCAACTATGATCCACCTGAAGAGAATGATGGGCCTCCTGGAGCCATTGCAATGGCATCCATGTTGAAGGCTTTGGAGAAAAATGTAGTTATAGTGACTGATCAAAGAGCTCTCAATTTGAATAAGAAGATAATCAAGGAGGCTGTTGAACAAGGTATGACATGAACCTGTTTGTAGTAACTTCTTAGTTAGCTAAAAACTGTTTAGATGTCAACCAAGATAAGTAAGACCCTGATTTTTTTTTTTTAATTAAAAATTGCCCACTTTTTCAACTTCCTCATTTACCAGAACTGGTCTAGATTATTTTTGCCATCAGAAATTCAGGAGAAGGTCTCTCGTGATTAGTTTTAGAAGAAGGAAGGTTGGAAGTAATGTGTCCCAGTTTAGAATTTCCAGACCTATTTATGAATCAACTTAAAAAATAAGACAAACTCTCCCTCAAACCCATGAAGTTTGATTCTCATTTCATAGCAGGAATGCTGCTATCCAGCCCTTGTTCCCAAACCACAACCAACCCTTGGCTAGAAATTTTTCCTGTCCCCACTCAAAATCTTGAAAATATTCTCTTTCCACATACTCTAGGGATTCTGGAGACACCAGTCCCTGTAATTAGCTATCATAGCCATTCTGCAGATTCGGCTTTACAGTTTCTGTGTGAGGATGGAAATACAGAAAAACCCAGGTACGTAATCAAAAAATGCAAGAGAATACCAAACTGAGGAAGACTTTGGCTGGAATCCTCTTGGTAGACTAAACAGAATCATTGGAGTGGAGGCGACCATAAGGGCCACCTCACCCAACCTCATGTTTACAATTGCAGGAAACAGGGCGAGAAGGTGTGGATCTTGCATTCAGTGCCACTTTTGCTTTGCTACTTCTCTGCCCCCTTTCCAGTAATTTGATTAATGTATCTTATTTTGTGGGACTCTTTTGCTGGCAGAGTACCTATTGCCAGATCCCTGCGATCTGTCCAAAAGAAGAGGGCTGTGCTTAATCCTAACCCTATAGCCAGCATATATTTAAGATTGCACCATTAATGGGAATTTGTCAAACAGAGAACATCTTTTACATTACATGATGTGATGCATAAGAAGTGTATAAACTAGCTTTTAAAACAATTTTTTTGAAAAGATAGAGGAGAATGGTGTGCTGTTTGTAAACATTGAGATACAAAACAAATTTAAAGCAACAGTGTTTCAATAAATGTTTGAAGTTCTGTGTTCCTGGAAAAAAAAACACTTTTTTTCCAGTTTGTCTGTTAGTGGTGAAATCAGTGGAAACTGTGTAGATCTAGCGTCAGTGGAGTCGTGCTAAATTTATTTTGAGGATAGGATCTATTACCTCGGATAACAACTTTTAAGTTTAAATTAAAACCTGGAGTAGATTCACAGCCCCAGTGGCATTGGATTCAGCAACTCCCACTGGATGAATTAATTCTGGTAAAAACATCAGATCTGAATTTTGAACTCACTTTTTTCTTTTTTTTCTTTTCTTAGATATGACCACCTAATAGCAATAGAGCGTACTGGAATGGCTGCAGATGGCAATTATTATAATGCAAGAAAAATTAACATTAAGCATTTAGTGGATCCTATTGATGAACTCTTTCTAGCTGCAAAAAACATCCCAGGAATTACTACAACAGGTAAGGTGGTGCTGTTTTGTTTTGTTTATCTTAAGTGACCTATGGCCATTCACACTACAGAATTATAGCACTCTTTTTCCACTGTGACTGCCATGGTTCTGTCTTATAGAAGCCTGGGATTGGCAGTTTATGGAGTGGCATTTATAATTCTCAGCCAGAGACCTCCAGTGCTTCATCAAATTACAAACTCCTGGATTCCATAGGAGGAAACCATGGCAGTTAAAGTAGAATAAAAGCAGTATAATTGTGTAGTATGAAGGGACCCTTGAAGAACCTAGTATTATTTTTGCATACTAACAAGGAAGTGTTAAGGCTGGTGTACATTACACAAAGTTGAGAATTATGTGCAGCAAGGTTTGTTAGTATGCTTAATGCGTTTGCCCGTGTGTTTCCTTGTTGTCTCATTGTTCAATAGGGAATGCACAGTGGCTGTTTCTGCTGTCCCAGTGAATAAAATGGTGCATTGGAGGAGTTATTAATATTTACACACCATCCAAGAATGCACAGTTGTGTGGCTGGAATCCCATTGGTTAGTCCCAAGTAAAGTAGACACAGTCAATCAATTTTTAAACAGTAAGTCAATACACACACAAATTTAACTGATTCAGTGGCCATTCTCAAGTCAGGACTATTAATACAATTTAGGCCCATGCTTATGCAACCATGAATTGAGTATTTCAATTTCACAGTAGCCAAAAAAATACATTGCTAATACCTCATTATCTTAAATAGTGTCAAATCTTTGTAGTGGAGCATTTACGTCTTTGTATAAAAGCAAGATTTGTCATACCAGCCACTATTGATTGATGTGCATTTCCTCTAAACACAAATTTTCCCTGGAGTATAATATATGTTGGCTTCTAAATTTTATTAATAAAGGTACGTAATATTTACTAAGTTTAAACAGAAGCCACAGAGTTACATATTGAAAACTTTTTGGAATATATGTATTTTTTCATTTTCAAGTTCTTTTTATGGCTTGTCAAACTTATTTACATCCATTGGTGTATTAAGTTGTTAAATGCTTGGCAATTAGGCTGGTTTTTTTCTGAGACATTTATGTACATGCTTCCTCCACTTATTTGACAGCTTAGGGACTGTAGTACTGTCAGAAAACAGCATTGGTTGAAAAGTGGAACTCATGTACTGTACTGTAGAGAGAGTGAAAGACTTGCTGAGGTTCACTTGGGCTGACTACACAAGCACTGCCCCCCAAAGTCTCTCAGCCAGCTAGTATTTTTTTTCCTTTCTCAGTTCACTGTGCAAGCAGCATGTGCACGTGAGCAGTTCCAAGGAATCCTCTGTAGGCAAGAAGAATTGATGAAAGAACAGAACCCCCATCAAATTTATGGAAGTTATCTTTAATTTGGCAGTGTCAAAAGAGCAGGGTGTCAAAAGGTAGGACCTCCCTGTATAGTCAAACATAGCTGGCATCTCTTCAAAATACTCATAGCAATCTTTTATTTACCAAATTAGCAAAGAAATACTAGTTTTACTAATATTTGTAGTAATTTCTTCTGGCAATCAATACTTCTTACAGAACAATCATCTTGAGTGATCTGTCTGTACTAACTTGGTTTCAGGGCCTTGAGGTTAACTTCCGCAAATCTTTCTACATTGTTTATTTGCTCTTTGTTTACTATGTTTCAAGTGTTGGTGAAGATTAACAGATTTCCCCTAGTGTTTGCCTAAGTCTTTGCATTAATTCTTGGCTGAAATTCAATGCCATAAAAATGAATGAAAATGTGCCAAACTCTATCCTCACTTTGCTCAAGTGAAATAGTTCCCATATTAAGTACTATAAAAAGAGAAGGAAAACATAATTTCATGACACTTTTAGAACTACGCAATTTATTTCAGCATAAGTTTTCATGGTCTATAGCCTACTTGTTCAGAGGCAAGATGTATTAACTACTGAATCTTGACTATTAATACCTTGGTTTCTATCTCTAGAAAAGAAACATCATTTTAAGACAGACATTTTAGAAAGAAATAAAGTATATATATATATAAAATGTGACAGATTTAATTATCTTCTCCATCAACTTTGTTAAGCTGAGTTATTGTGAGCAGCTAATGCCAGGACTACTTTAAAATTGACTACCCTTTAGATTTTTTGAAGACTAAGATAATATACATAAACTGCTGTTCTGTCTGTATTAAGCTAGCATTGTAGTTATTTTATGTGGATGTTGCAACAGGATGAAGCATGCACAAATACTTAAAAAAAATGCCAGCAAATTGTCAAACTATTCAAAGTTTTGACCAAATGAGTTCATTTACTTTGCCAGCTTGACAAAGTTGATGGAGAAGATCGTAGTTAAATCTGAGAGATGTCAATTGAAATCTCGTGATTACTTTCTAAAAACTTTCTAAAAGCAAAAAGTCACTGTCAGCCTGAGTTCCTCATTTTTCAAATGGGAATAATAATTACTAGCCTTTTCAGAAAGCAACCATGCAAGCATTAATAATAGTAATAACACATGAAGGAGACTGGAGATGAATTGAATAGATTTTCTTTATTGTTCATTCAATAATATGTGGGAATTAAATTCCCAGATCTTGCTAGTCCAGGCATCTGTATTCAAAGTTCAGTCAAGAATTAAGGATCAAAAATTAAGATGGGTTCTATGACCACATCCTCTATCTGTGGAAGTAAATTAGGGATTTTAAAAAGTGGTTGATTCTTGAGTATGAGTGATAAAGAGACAAATAGAAAATGTAATCTTCTTCTTTTGGATAAAGACTTCTCCAAGGATCTATCAAACCTGTATTATTTGTATTTTCTAAGAGTATTGAAAACATTGCTTTTGTTTATCCAGCAGATGATCTAAGACATCATTAGAGTGCCCCCCCCTCCATATTTCCCCTGTTGTGTTGTAAGTCTGGATTCATTAAGTTAGATTGGACGTTGTTGGGAGCTATAAAAGTTCCTATTGTGACTAGGTGATTCATTAATCTCCCTTGCAGAATAAAGAATCTCCCCCTCTGAATCTTTCTTGATGTTGTGGATTTGCAGCTGGTTTCCCTTATGGAAAATAATTGCTATCCTTTTTTTCCATTCCCTCTCACAAAAATTGCTCTCCAAAACGTGATGGTAGGAACATGGGTTTTGACCCTGTGTTATGGATTTCTTTTAAAAAATAATATAATTGGATGTAACTGTCTAAGATTTTTGCTCTCATAAGCACTGAACCCAATCCTTTAACATTAATTGAAACTATTCTTATTTTTTTCCATATAATCTTAACAGTGCTGATGTGTGTACAAACTCACAAGCTGCCTCTCCACTCCAAGACCCATTTCATCCAGGAGAGAAGAGGTCTTCCCTGTTCATTAGTTTGGTATTCTGATATACACCTTAAGATATCCTCTATTGTACATTGTAAAAATAGTAAATCTGTTCAAACCAATGAGGTAAACAAGCAACCAAGAGGAGGAGAGCACTGATAAAATTCTGCCTCTCCATCCATTCATAATGACCTGATATCCTCTGATTACTCAGAGTTAGACAAAGTTGCATTCTCAGATTACGGGATCTTTGCCTTGTCAATTTTATGAGCTGGAGAAAAAAAATTAACTTGCTTGAGAATTTTTTTTAATAAGTAACAATATTGAAGCCTTTAGACTCTTTTCGAAGTTCAATTCCATGATATAGTATACATAAAATGGCAGACAAGCTGTCTTTCGTCTATTAGAAGCCTAAGTTATAAAAATGATGTCTCCTCTGCCCATCTCAGTGTGTATCAGAGAGAACTCAACTGTTGTGAATGGATGTCATTTCAAATATAGCCAGAGAGAAGCTTCAGATTTATTGTTGTTTCAGTTGTGCATAATTGTTCTTCTTGTCCTTACCCACTGCTGAGTTACCCTTACCCTTTTGCTGAGTGGTAGAAATCTGTCATAAACTGATCTGGAATTCTTTTTGTCCCCAGAGTCAGAAATTAACTTTACAGAATTCTTTTTCTAACCAGTATTGTGCTCCAACCTTCAAAAAATTACAAGACCTTGACCAGCTTTCTTTCTATGCATCTTCCAGGACAAATGGTTGAAAACACCCTCCAACATGATAGTACTCTTTAAATATCTAAAGTGCTGTCACGGAGAATAGGGTGCACTTTTGTTCTCAGGATGGCATGGAGGAGTAATCCACAATGATTGGGTTAATCCCACATGCCAGCTGGAACAGGCAAGAGTCCAAATTCTCTTTCTGTTGTGACAGTTAGGACCCCTTCCCTTCTCTGACAGTTTTTAGTAACCTGCTGAATGAACAGGTCAGGTTTTAGCCCTTCTCTGGCAAATAGTGATAGAAACGCTAGAGGAAATGGGGAAATGAGAAGAAATGAAAAACAGAGTGACAGATTTGACAAAGGAGAGCTCCCAGATGCCTGCCACTCTGTGTGGCTCTGAGGAGGGGAAGGAAAACCCTCAAGTTTGCCATCTCAGATGCCAGCCAATCTGCATCGCTCTGAGTCAAATAAGAGCGAAGGATCTAAAGGCAAACCCCCCCAGATGGCTGCCACTCAGCGTGTCTCTAAGGAGACAAAAAGGAGGCATTGAGAAAGGTTTTCTTTCCATAAAGTTTGCCATCTCAGAGGCCAGCTGATCCACATGGCTCTGAGCCGAATAAGAGAGAAGACTCTAAAGGCAAACTCCCCCAGATGGCCACCACTTAACATGTCTCTGAGGAGGATGAAAAGGGGGCATTAAGAAAGGTTTCCCTCTCATCAAGTGAGAGCAATACCAATGAGGTGAAGATGATATCTGATGATAAAAGAACAGAAAAAAATAGTAAGTAAGGCTGAGAAAGTGGCAGAGTTACTACAAAAGCCTAAAAAGGAAAAGAAAGAGATACCGTTGTAAGTGCTGGTTCAAGTGCGGGGTCCAGGACTAGAAAGTCTTCAGCAACAGCAGAGGCCGATTCCGGCTACCGCTTTGAATTGCTGGATGGGAGGGGCTGTTGGTGAGTGAACCTCCGAGATGGGAGCATGCTCAGAAGGTAACATGCAGCACTCAGAAGTGAAGGGAGGGGCTGCATCAGAGCAGTGCTCAGGACAAGCATGCTCAGTTTTCCCTCTCTCTCTGGTGCCATGTCAGAGGGAACCCAGAGGTGTGGAGGCTGCTGCAAGACCGCAGCCAACAGCACATTACTCCCCAGTAAAGAGTATGAATCTTAGTGTTGGGGATTGTTTGAATCAGATGTTTATGGAACTGTGTAAGGGAACACAAGCAGAAGATCAATATTGGAGGGGAAATACCAAACAGAGGCCTGTGTTTGCAGATGACCAGTTGCCAGTTTGAATGTGTCAACATCAGGCATGTGGAGAAACTTAGCTAGCCCTAATAAATGGCAGCTATTAATTAAACAAATAGTTTTAAAAGAATTAAGTACAGTGATTTCAGAAATGAAGAATCAATTGAATGAATTTATTAAAATTTGTTAAAATGAGTGTTGCAAATACAAGGAATTGCAATAGAGGCGTTAGCAGTTTGAATTATAAATCCAAAGCTGATGAACTGAATGGGGAAGAAAATAGTAATGGAAAAAGTAACATCGTGGAACAGTGTTAAAGCATAGGAATAAAAGAAAGTAGAAAGGCAAGAAATGATAGCTGATAGAGTGCATAGGATAAGGGGGATGTTCAGGAGGAAATGGTGCAGGTAGAGACAGAGGAAACTGAACTTTCTTCAGAAGATGAAGAGGAGAGTGAAGTGGATGCTAGTAGGTGTTTCATATGAGAGAATTCAGAAAATGTGTTAAAGAGAGTGTTGAAAAGTTTTATGTTTAGAATTGGATGTGGATAAGGAACAAAATAAGGTGACTAAAGGAAAGGATAGCAAGGTAGCAGCAGTGATTAAAAAAAAAAGTAATGTCATTTCACATAAGTGACAATGCCAGACATGTTTAAGGAGTTAATTCAGACTGAATTGGAAGCATCCTTGAATACCTGTACACTTCTGGGGTGCACAAATAAGCTTTATTCCTTATTCCTTCATCTGAAAGTAGATAAAAGGAGAGCAGATTTGGCTTTGAAGAAAGCTGATGAGGACTTAGCTATAGCAGCAAGAGTGTCAGTAACTGTGTCAATGTTTGCTCGTGCAGCAGTATTATGGATGCAGGTGATAGTGGAGTGTGAAGCGATACAGCCCTAGCCTTTTGCTAAGGCATTAGCCAGAAGAAGAGGGAGAAGAAGAAGGAGAAGAAGAAGAAGAATGAAATAGTTAGTGGATTCTGATTATGATTCAGTGACTTTTATGATCAGGAATATAGGTGCAATAGTGGTAGCTAGAAGGTCACTGCATCATTGGGGTGCAGACCAGGAACAATTTGGCCTTTGTCCCATGTAAAGGAGAGCTGCTCTTTGGAAGCCAAGTTTTGGATAAGTTACTAATAGAAAGCAGGGAAAAGAAGCAAGTGATGCCAATTACCCAGCATGGCTATAGTGAGGTGGAAAAAAATGCCAACCAGATGCCCACTACCCGGCATGGCTCTGGTGTGGTGGAGGAAGGAAGTTTAAAAAGCATATTTTTAACTTCCAGCGAGAGCGATTCAAAAAGAGTTGTGGCAACTCCCTCCCACAAGAGGAAAGAAAGAAAGAAAAAGAAATCCTACCTGGTAAAAAGATAAAACAAACAAACAACAAACAAAACAGGTGATTAAGGTAAAAAACAGGAGCAGACATACTGCAGTCATTCAAAGAGAGCTGCCTATGACCAGGAGAAATTAACAGGAGCAGCTTCAATCTTACATGTTGGAAATACCAGTTCTAAGGTGAGAGGCAGAACAGAAGCTGCAGCAGGCACTGATTTCATGTGTGCAGCTATAACTGCCTATAAGCAGCAGTGCTTACAGCTCCCTTTGAGTGTTCAGAGCCTAAAGGCACTGCTAGTGAGTACAGCCCAACAGCAGCAGTCTGTGATGGCACAATCTGTCCAAGCTCAAAAGCCTTCAGGTCCGTAGACTAAGAGCAATCCTCCAGAAAAAATTATTGATTGGGTGGACCTGGACAGGCTGACTGGTGATCAGGCTAGCAGCTCCAGTGCAGTCCTGAGAAAGATTTTCCTTTTATCAAGCAAAAGTGAAATGGAGAAAAGTTCCTCTCTATTGTGCACACATAATCAGCCACTAATGGTAGTGGCTAAAATGGGGCTGACTAGAGAGGAAAAGAAAAAAAGATGGAGGAGGGGGAAAAGGGCAAGGCAAAGGGCTTACCAGTGCTTTCCCCTCAGTAAGATAAGAGCGGAATGTTAGGTTCAGGCCTTCAAGCCTTTTCTGGCAACCATTTTGAGAATACAGATTCCTCCCAGAAGGAGCAAGGAGAGCTCCAGGCCAATTGACTGCCATTTGAAAGGCTAAGCACAGGCACGTGACAAGGAAGCCACACCTCAAGCTATGGAAGGGAGACTTCTCTTGACCATAGGAAAAAAAATGGCTGTTTTAAACACAACCCTTGCAGGCCTGGGGTGAGGCATGAAAGCAGAGGTGGAATTGCTATTGGCAGCATGGTTAATAAATACAAAAGAGAACGTTCAGAGAGACGAAAGAGAGGTACAGAGAGAAGCTTACTCAAGTGCAGCACATCAGGTCCAGGTTGTCTCAGCTTAATGAAATTATTAATCATACACGGGGAAGCGGGTGACAGGAAGGAACAAAAGAGTGAGAGTGGCAATGCAGGTAAATTGCAGGAAAGGCAAAATAGGTGCAAGATGCACCAGAGGCGCCAATTTAAAAATTGTTGCTACAACAGAAATACTAGAGTGAGTATGAGTTTCTCAAGGCAGGTGATGATGCCCTATTTGATAATTCCTTGGAAGAGGATGAAATAGAAGATGAAGTTAGATTGTTTGACACAGCTAAGTTTAGAGGAATGCTTAAGAAAGTGCTATTGAGTTTCAGAGTGCAGCATAATTAAAAGACTTAAAAGACAGTTCAGTAACTTCAGTCTTGAGAAGACTGGCCTTTAGATCACTTGAAGTGCCAGAAACTTGCAGATATTAAGCTTCCCCATGACTGCGAGCCTGGAGGTCTCAGAGGGCAAACAGTATGATTTAATTATCATGAAAGACATCATGGCAAGTGAGTGACAGGTCTTCGTGTATGGAGCAGAATTGATATGGAAAGAAACTTGCCAATAGTAAGCTTCCCCCAGACTGCAAGGCTGCAGTTTGTAGAGGGCAAGCAGTGCAATCTAAGCAGTGGCAAAGACATTGTGGCAAGTGATCAAAAGGTCTCCAAGTGTGGAGCAGAGTTGCTATTGGAGAGCAGCACGATCTGAAAGAGACTTGCCAGCATTAAGCTCCCCCGTGACTGAAAGTTTGCAAATTTCAGGGGGCTTGCAGTGCTAGAAGATGAATTAGTAGATATTTTTCTCTCATCTGTACCAAAACAGAAGGAGAAACAGGATATAATTAAAGGAGAGGTCATTTGTCTTCTGCAAATTGGGGCAGTGGAGATGGTGCCTCAACAATAACAACAAAAAATATAGGGCTGTTGATTCATTGTTCTTTAATGTTCAGTTTGGCCTATGTTAAAGTATATAAATAGTAATGTAAATATGAGGAATTTAAAATGGAAGCCCTGTAGTCAAGTAAAGGAAATCTGCAGAAAGGAGAATTGTTAGCTTTTATAGATTAAAACAATATATGTATATGTATTTTAAAAATGAAGTATTTGCATGTCCCAATGGAAAACAGTTAGAAAAAGTATTTATACTTTCAATTTAAGGGTAGCCATTACCAATTTAAGGCATTTCTGTTTAGCCTTGCATCCGTTTCAAGGGTTTTCTCTAAAATATTAATCTCAGCGATTTCTCACCCCAGGGAAAAAGGGATTCAGCTATTCCCTTATTTAGATGACAGTCTTTGAAAGCAGAGCTTAGGAAAGTAGCTAGGAGTTATGTAGGGAAAGCCTGAAGTTTTATAGAGGCTAGCTTTTGTCATAAATTTTGAGAAAAGCAGTTTAGAACCTAGTAAGAAATTGACACATTCAGGAGCAGACATTAATACAGAGTTGGGATACCTGTTTTGTCACAGGAAAGGAAGGAGAAGGTAGAGAAGGTTCTGCAAAGGTTACTGGATGTGGAATCAGCAGATATGATGTTCTTGGCAAGAACACAGTTTAGTTGATACTTTGAGCATGATCCATACCAGAAAACTGCAGCAGTGTCTAATCACTTATGATTCATTCTATGATAACTGTCACAATGGATGCAGGCTTCTATGGCTGGGGTGTCCGCTGGCATGGTTATATGTACTGTGACTGGACAGTCAGAACCTTCAACTTTTGTCCGACATTATAAGATAGAAAAGTTTAAGTCAGCACAGGCAGCTTTTGGCACAAACATGCTGTAGTAAGTCTTGAAGAGTTAGAAACAGTCCCACCCTGAGTGTGGCTTAGGTAAATCCCAATAGTTGTGGAGTACTCCTCCATGCCGTCCTGAGAGTGAGAGATTGGACTTACCCTGAAGATTCATTCTGGGATGGCAGGAGGAGGAATCCATGCCCACCCTAAAAGGGAGGGGGGATTAAAGGAAGATAGAAATGAACAGGTTAAGTGATAAAAGGAACTTGGACAAGACTATTAGCTATTTTTAGCAGAGTATAGAAATGGAGACTTGGTGTGGTCTGGCTAGATAATAAAAACTGTCAGAAAAGGGAAGAAGTCCTAACTGTCACAACAGAAGAACTTGGATTCCTGCCTGTTCCAGTTGGCACGTGGGACTAACCCAGTCATTGTGGATTCCTCCTCCTGCCATCCCAGAATGAATCTTCACGGTAAATCTAATCTCTCATTCTCTGATGCACCAGAGAGTAGGACTAGGTTTAACCATTCTAGGAGTGCAGATTTTGTTTGAATATTAAAGGAAGTAAAAGGAATTTCTACCATTCTAGGAGGGTAGATTTTGTTTGAACATTAAAAGGAATTTCTTGACAGTAAGAACAGTTTGGCAGTGGAACCAATTACATACAGAGGTGTTCACAGAATCGTAGAGCTGAAAGAGACCACAAGGGCCATCAAGTCCAACTCCATGCCATGAAGGAATACACAATCAAAGCACTCCCAACAGATAGCTGTCCCTACCTCTGTTTAAAAACCTCCAGAGAGGGAGACTCCACCACATTCCAAGGGGCAGCGTATTCCACTGTTGAGCTGCTCTTACTGTCAGGAAGTTCTTCCTAATGTTTAGGTGGAATCTCTTTTCTTGAAGTTTGAAGCCATTGTTCTTTGTCCTGGTCTCTGGAGCAGCAGAAAACAAGCTTTCTCCTTCTTCCATATGACATCCCTTCAAATATTTAAACATAGCTATCATGTTACCTCTTAGCCTTCTCTTCACCAGGCTGAACATACCCAGCTCCCTAAGCAACTTCTCATAGGGCATGGTTTCCAGCCCTTTTATCATTTTGGTGACCCTCCTCTGGAGATGTTCCAGCTTGTTAGTGTCTAGCGTTGGGGCCTCCTTCTCTGGACATCTTTAAAAAGAGGCTGGACAGCTACTTCCCCAGGCTGCTCTAGCTGGAGTTCCTTCACTGTGTGGGGGGTTGGACTCTTTGGTCCGTGGGGCCTCTTCCAATTCTATGATCCTGTTATCTGAGGTTGTGTGTCTAGAGGCATTGAGAGAACAATTTCAAGTGTCCCTTCTTAGCCACATAATACGAACATATCGGAAAACATCCCTGGTTTCAGTGCTGAGAAAATTTGTACTTTATATATATTCTATATAGTTGATGTGTATTTAAGGAGCTGGTCACCTAGAAAAGTGGTTCAGCGCTGAAGAAGTCTGTTTGTAACAGATATTTAAGGTATGTTGAAATTAGATCTTGCTTTAGTACAAAGAAAAAGGGAATGTTCCCCTTTCTGTTCCAGTCAAGTAGAAAGAAAAAGTTTTTTCTTTTTAACACAAAAATGTGTAACAACATGATTTCAGACAAAGGCGATTTCTTACAAAATCCTCTGGCTTAATTGGTTTATAAACTGAAATAACCCAGTTGTTAAAATAGTATTGCATATGTGTCTTTAATACTCTAGGCATGTAAACCAATGTGATATTTCACTATTACTTAATCCTTTTAATTTAGGTATTGGGGATGGAGGAAATGAATTAGGAATGGGAAAAGTTAAAGAAGCTGTAAAGAAATACATTGCAAATGGAGATGTTATTGCTTGTGATGTGGAAGCTGATTTTACAGTTGCTGTAGGTAAGTCAAGAACAGGCCAAAACTCTGTATGAGTATTGAACACTTTACCTGGGCATTAATTTTCTTGTTGAACATTGTGATACAATGTGCATAATCATTTTCTGTTCTGAAATATTTCTCATTTTAATATAGCCATTTTTACCTTGAGTCAAGAAGTTACTGTTCATGGTAGGCAGTTCTTTTCCTGTTCATGTCATAACCATCCTTCTGTAATAATAATTGGGTATCCTCATTAGTTTTGGGATAACTACTGCTGTTCTGTTTATAGTTTCTACTTTTCCCAGAAAAGACACTATGGCCAGAAAACTATGAGTGACATATGTGTATGTAAGTATGGCTTATGCCTAGTTTTGACAGGGCTCAGAGAGCTATTCTGTAGCCCTTTGTGCACTGTCCAAAACCTCCTTCCCCGGCAGCTTTCAAGCCTCAAGAGAGGCTGCACTTGCTGCTTATTATGGAGGCGGGGGGGAGGTAATTCTGATGATGAAGATGTGACTGGACTGGTCTCCAGAGGGAAAGCATAAGGAGAATGCAGTCCTTTTGTCTTCATCATTGGTATAGTCTTTTTGCTCCATCCCCTTCCCATTGGATAGCAGCAGTAGCTCCTGCCAGGACTTCAAAGCTGCCAGGGCAGGGAGAGGATAGTTGAATTACATGAGCAGAGCTTTATACTCCCCATGATTGATGTAAGTTCTCAGCCAATGACTGGTAGCAGTGCAGACAGTACAGATGGAGAGGTAAGTGGAGCCGATGTAAGACTAACATCAAAAGCCTTCTCTGTTCTTGCTCATTTGGCATGGAGCATTATTCAAGCAGATATGGTCTCATGTAGTGGGAATTTCTCCAACTTTTTTTCCTCTGCATCCCCTTGTGCCTCTCAGATCTGTTACAGAAAGTTTTCCAAACCCTCAGAGTAGATATTGGGTGGCTGTGAAGGAAGCAAAATCATTAGCTCTGGGTTCCAGTGGTGGAAGCGGTTCCGTCTGTTGAAAGACTTCTGCTTTTCTTCAAGTTAGCACAATATTACGATTAACCGGGAGATGGACTTGCAGCACAAACCTATAGAAATGTACTTTGAAGTAAATTCTACTGAATTTAGCTGACTTACTCTCAGCTACATCGTATAGGGTTGGCACTTTAATGACTCAAGTCCTTGAACTATGAACTCTAATCAACAGGGTTACTTTACTTTGTGCCTTGCTTCAGATGCTGTATTTCTATACTTGAGATTTTAAAATACTTAAAGGGGAGAAAACTTTCCATCCATTTTCACATTTGGGGGCAATTTTATATTAAGTATCAAGTGCAACCTGTGAAATATCTTGCAGATTTTATGCAACTATCCAACTCACCCAACACAGCCATATCTAAGGCAGTGGAAAGCAGGGCTTTGGGTAATGACATAAACATACTTTTCTCAGTTGCAGGCACTCTGAGATACACAGCTACAACAGGATCCCAACAGGATCCTTCAGGGGTCTCTGTGGCTGTCTTAGCATGCCCTGCAACAGGACAGGGTTGAACATATCATTATGCACTGCCCTGCTCTCTAGAACCTTGGAAATGGCTGTGTGGCGGAGGGGGAGCTGTGGGGCTGTGAGTTTCTACAGGTATGGTTTTGGAGAGTAGCATTTAGAGAATGGAAACTACATTTCCATAGCTGTGTCTCTCAGTGAAGAATCACAGCCATTATTTGCAAACTGTACAAGTATCAGTTTGGCAAATACTGTTTCTTGTACTGTGAAACTATGTAATATGAATGTAGAAGTATAAAAAATAAGCGTTAAATTACAAGCACATGATTATTTTTTGAGAATTTTGCAGCACAGAAGAGGCACTAGAAAGCCATTCATTCAGATATTCCCTGTAAGCCCTCTTATCCATCCTGATGTTTAGGCCTGCAGTACCCATCAGTCCTGACATTGGCCATGCTGGTTTGGCCTGATAGGAGGTGTACAAAATATCTACTGTATTGAGGTGAACAGCTGTGCAGGTGGCCAGTTTTTCTCTTATGGCCCTCCAGCAGGCTTCACCTATGTTTTCCATAATTACCACATCACTTCTGGTTTCAGTTTTTTAATGGTTTTCAGTCCTGTTTTCTGGGATTGTAGGGCAAGAAAAGTAAACCACCACAGCTTCATGCAGTTTGGGATAATTTTGGAGTGTTCCTGACCTACCTGCCCCCACAAAAAAAAAAAAAAAAAAAAAAAATCAGCTTGAGAGAGGTCACAAAAATGAAACTAGAGCTGGAGGTGATCTGTCAATTTCATTTTCTCTGTCCACATAGCAGGAGACATTCATGAATGGTTAATTCCTCCTCTCCAAGGAAGAACCTTCATGATAAGTCCCAATGCACCATTTCTCCCTTCCCCTGCAGTAAAATTTAACAATCAGTTTAATGACACTTTTCTTTTCCAGGAGTTTCTAATTGGGGAGGCTATGCTGTTGCTTGCGCGCTGTATATCCTTAATACATGTGAAGTACATGACCGTTATCTGAGGAAAGCTGTCGGATTTCCCAGGTTATCCAGGAAAGTGGGCTGGGCATCAGCACTACCCTCTGTGAATAAGGTATTTTCTTGAATAGGTGTTTAGAAAGATTGGCATGGGATATTGAAAATTTTCCCATGTAGGTCACTGTTTTCTAGGGTGATCCATACTTCAGGGTCTTGATTTTTACCACATTGCTATGAAATCAGAGGCTTGCCAGAAGAAGCCTTTGTAGCATGTGTATCTTCTGAATGTTGACACTGAAAACACCGCATACAACATTACTCTGAAAGCTCTTCTGGTCTTATATTAATTTAAAGAAAGATTATGTGGAAAGTGGTTTCACACAGACTGATTCCGAATATACCATTTACATTTCCCAATTAGAGTAATTAGGTAGTAGTAAAATACTTGGAAGTTTCAGTGCAAAGATCTCATAGTAAATGTGAGGAGCTTGCAGAGAATTTTTGTGCAAAAGATGGCTGTTGCTGTGAATTCTAAGAATAAACACTAAACTGGTTTTCTTCAACTGAAAACACTATCCTCAGTCTGACAGAAAACGTCATTTGAAAAGAGAACAAAAATTCCATACAAGGTGTGTGAACTGCTAAAGATTCTTTTCAAATGCTTATAAAGTTAACATATCCTCCTCACTGTGTATGCCAACATTTACTTACTTACTTTCTTACTTACCTGCTTGCCTAATGTCTTTCTATATCACCACCCAACCCACAAGGGCTCCTAAAGTGATGAACAAATGAAATACAATTGAAACAATTCAAAAATAAAAAAACATTTTAAAAACACATTAAAATACTCTTTCCAAACTCCTAAAAGCAGTCTATAAAACAAGACTGCAATCCAGTTTTAAAACAGTTAAAAACAGCAGTTGAATGCCAGGCAGAACAGCACTGTTTTTGGCTACCCACTGAAAGCTTAAAGAGATGGAGTAGCCTAACTTCCTACAGAGAAAACCCTCTTATGTGTACCCATTAACTTAACTTTGCAAGGTGTTGGAATGTACAACAGGGCATCCTCTGAAGATCTCAGATTTTTGGCAGAAGGCAATCTTTCAGATATCCTGGATCCAAGTTGTTTAGAGCTTTGTAGGTCAAGACCAGCAGATTGAATTGAACTCAGAAGCAAATTGGAAGTAAGACCAGTCTCTACGGTCTCTAAAATGCATACCTGACACCAGTCTGGCTGCCACATTTTGCACTAGCTGAAGCTTCTGAACACTTTTCAAGGGCAGCTCTACGTAAAACACATTACAGTAGTCTAATCATGGCATTCTCAGTGTCGCATTTATTCCAAATATATTTATAGTTAAATTAGCTAGCCTATTAAATTAACTGCAGTTGATCTTCCCAGCTCTAAATCCCAATACTGCTCATAATTATCTACATACCTGTCATTCCTTTCAAGACTACTCTGAATGACCCAATTCTTTGTCACTCAGAATTATTGTGAAGGGTATCTGAATGAAACAAAAGGTGAAACAAAAGTGGGTGAATTAATTTTTTTACGAGAATCAGCTTGGAGTACCTGATACAGTACTGCCTAATCTGACTTTTACAGCCAAAAATGGTTACTTGGATTCCCGCTATGTTTTTCATTGCCTCTTTGTTCATTACTGATTTTCGTTACATTGACCTATTATCATCTTATGTGTGACACTGTTTGCAGCCCATTTTACTGTCATGCTCTATTCATTTCTTATGGTGTGCTGCATAATGTTATGGCTCCTGAAACTACACTACATTACAGTAGGCCCTCCACATTCGCAAGGGATAGGGACACAAGCCCCTCGCGAATGTCAAATAATCGCAAATAGGGTGCCCCCCCCCCGACTTCTGCCCAGCCAGTGCACTCACCCAGGCAGGGGCAGGAAGGCAGAGAACCGGTGATTGGCCTCCTTGGGCCTTCGTGCTGCCTGCGCGGGCTGCAGCCGTCCCCTAGTGGCTTAAACCACAGCAGTAGTTTAAAATGTATCACCCAGAAATCTATTTATTCATCCTTTATTCTGTTGTGTGCTTTACTTTTCATTGCTGTCAGTAGAAATTGATGATACACATGATACCAAGGGAGGGCACCCAGATTGCCCAAGTTGTTGAAGTAAATCTGTTGTGCTTTGTGACAGTATTGTCTGTTTTAACACCTAGGAAGAAAAGTTGCTCAAGATATTACAGCAGAATGAAGTCCGTAGTGGGAAAACTGCCAGTTTGGAAATGGAAGTGGATGGTCTGCCTTTCTATAATGTCCATTCACATGTAGTTGAGAGGCTGCTGAAGGAAACTCTGATGTAACTCCTCCTTAACAAGGGACGATAATTGGTCATTTTTAGACAGATTTTGTTTAACACTACTCGACAACGCTACTCAACAAACAAATGCTATCATTCTCTCAAAGATAACATTACTGCGAAATCTGCCCCACTGATACTATTGCTGAGTGGAATATTATATAGCTTCTGAAGTGTGTAGCAAGACAAATTTCTCGATAAATGTAAGTGCAGCACAAGAGACTTTCAGAATTATGCCTTCTTGAATTAACTTTCTGAAATACATTTGTACAGACAATTGCCTTTATCACATTCAACCAAAAAATGATCAAAAATATGGTTTCTCTAATTTAGAGATGATCCATCTGGGCCCTCATCTGCCAGATTCCTTGTTAAAATAAGAATTCAGGCTGTAGCTGCTCATTCTGTTCTTACCAAAGTTCAACTGACTATTTTTCTCTGTAATAAAACAAACATACTGGGCTTGTTTTGACATAATGTTAAACTGTGGTTTAGTATTGCATGAAAGCCAGTCTGTCAGTTATGCAGAATGAAGTAACTGCATATGGTCTGGAGCAGGGAGCAATAGTTAAGTTTGTGTATGATGTGCCCTAAGATAATCTGCTTTCCTTGGGTATAGTGGAGGATGGTGTCCCAGCAGTAGTGTTGAACAACTGTGAATCTACTTGGCTTCAGTACATAGAATAGCTGGAGGACACTATCGTGCCTTTTTCCTACTAAGCAAAAACTCTTGAGCCAGCCCTGCCCAAATGACCCTGGAAAAGGCTTTACTGTCCTTGGGCTTCTCCCCTTTTCTTCCAGTGTAGCATCAAGAGAGAAATCAAAACCTTTTGCTTCCATTTTTAACTTGAGCTTTGAAGCTATTTCCGAATCATGTGAATTGTGAGCAGTCTTAGCTATAATTTACTAAACTAAACTTCAAAGCATAGTTTATGAAGCTAGTTTGTACCAATAAGCCTATCTTAAAATTAGCCACTTAACAGAGATAGCACTAAATTGTGGTAAATGGAAAACTGAAGCAAAATCTTCCATTTTTTTCATGGTCATGCTGGCACCTTGCCTAGCCTCATTCATATGATGCTAAATTATGTATGAATGATGGCCTTGTTTGGAGGACTTCACAGATGGGAGTGAGATTGCTGATTCCACCTACAGTCTCAAGCACTATGGCCCGTGCTCCCTGACCATCTGGAGTGGCTTTTCTGTAGAGTACAAGGGCTGGATGGTATAATAGGTTGAGTGCTGCACTAGGACTCTGTGTGAAGACCAGGGTTCAAATCCTCACTCAGCCATGGAAATGCAATGGAAGGTCTTGATCAAGTCATACCGAAAAAAAGACAATGGCAAACCCCTCTGAACAAAGCTTGCCAAGAAAACCCCTTGCTAGATTCACTTTAGAATTGCCTTAAGTTTGAAATGTCTTGAAGGCACACAACAACAAACATGCTGATGGATGTTTTTAATTATGTATTTTAACATTGTTTTAATTCTTTTTCATTGTTTAATTATGTTTTAATTTTTGTATTCTGTGCGTTTTAACTATGTCTTTTTAATTGTTGTTAAGCCACTTTGAGTCCCAACCTGAGAAAAAAGGGACATATAAATAAAGTTAATAGCAGTAATAGTAATATCAACAACAGGAACAACAAAGACCGCAGCTGGAAGGGAGAGCTGGTTAAAATTGCCTCTCTATCCCTATTCCTGCGGAGTAGTAACCTGTGAGATGGAATATCAGCCCTGTCATTTAAAGATTTCAGAAAGAACCTGTACTTATGAAACATCTTTATTTATGAAGAATGGGTAACAAAAGACTCAGAATAGTGTTATGGTTTATTTTTCCTTATGGGTATTTTGACCAAGAGAAATATTTCTGCCATCGTAAACAGCTATTTAGATGGGCCCAATTTCATTAGTTTTTTTCCTGAATTACTTGAAATTCCTAAACAATCAGAAGTTCTTTTTAAAGATGAATGTGATCTGTCATTTGTCAGAAATCAGCATTACAGTAAATGACTGTTTCAGTGTTGTTGTGTCCTCAACAATTTTCTATTTTTATAGTCTTTGTCATGAGGAATAAATTGATGTTGAATACATAACTCAGAATGGTTGTGATGTTCTACAAAGATGATGTTGAAAGGAAAAGCATAAGCACCAGTGTATTACCCCAAATACCAATGGTTTCCCAGTATATCTGTTACCAATTTCTGTTAAACATACATATCAGTTCTATTGCCCTTAATCAAGTGCCCAGTACAGCTGGCTCTCCATATCCATAGATGATGTGTCCAGGGATTCAAGCAACCTTGTCTTGACAATATATATTTAAAAAAAGCAAACTTTGATTTTGCCATTTTATATAAGGGAAGCCATTTTATTGCACCATTGGACGTAATGGGACTTGAGCATCCACAAATTTTGGAATCCATGGAGGGGAGTGTCTTGGACCCAAACCCTAATGGATACCAAGGGCCCACTGTATATCTCAAAGTACAACTGAGGTATTCATTCTTTTTCTTAAAGACATTGGCAGACATTCTATGTTAGAAGACATAGCTGCTTCTCCCAGTTTACCCCCCCCCCCCGCAATGCCTAGCTTCCAAGCCAATGGCTTTATGATATTGTCATCACCAAACAGGATGCCAGCCACATTTTTGTTTGGGCTGTCAAGCTGGCTTTGATTCATGGTGATTCTATGAATAAGATAAAATTAAAGCAAGTATATATCTAAAATCGACAGATGGTGAGTTATTGGTCGACTAATGATTTTGAATAGCTTTGCGGAATCATAACATTGCTCCAGGCACTGGTATTAGAGAAGTAAATTATAAATGCCAAGGCACTTCTGGGGAGTCAGGTATGTCATTTTGATACACTAAAGGGCACCTGCAGCTTTCCAAAACTAATTTTTAGCATATTCTTTTAACCGCAGTGTAAGTGGAGACTGCCTTTTGGAAAGAAGAAGCATACCTATCAAACCCAACACCAAATCATTTGTATAAATAACTTTAGCTTTCTGTGCCTATCCACATATACAGGCATCACTATCATTGTTAATTATGCGCATTCATTTTTATTAATTAACTGCATATTTAGCCTTTCCAGGACAAATATCGCTCAAGGTGGCGGACAATGATGAAATACACAAGAAAATACAAAATTGTAATTTAAACATAAAAAGCAAGTCAACTAAAACGCAACAAAATACTAAAAAATAAACTGCACCACAGCATTATAGCTTGTTTCTTAAAATGTGTTTAATACTTCCGAAGATAATTCTAAAAATGTATTTGCCTGCAAGCAATTAATAGACACAAGGCTACTTCAGAAAGCAAGCCAACTTAAAAAAAACAGAAGCCTATTTTAATAAAAACATCTTGTCTACTGATGGAAGGACATCAAAAATGGAGCTCGCCTGGCTTTCTTGGCAAGAAGTTCCAGAGATTAGGAGCTTGCCATGATTTTGGCAGGAAGTTGCAGAGCCTCTCCCATGATTTTGTCAACCTATGCCTCCACTGAGGACAGGACAGAGAGAGAGAGGCTATTGAAGCCAACTATGGCATGTTGAGAAAGCTAGTTATATGGGCAACGAGCAGGCCTGAGTGAAGCCTCCGCTTAGTCCAGAGCTATGCTCTCTGCCAGCCAACTGGGCTAGCTCTGATTGGCTGGCTTTCCCACTTCATACCAGAGCACAGGAAACTCTTCAGGCTTTTCCAAACGAGAAATACCTCCAGTGCCCATCTTTGCTTTGCCTGCAGCCACAATCTGCAAATTGGCATGCCCAGTGAGTCACGGAACACACAAAGCAAACTAAAACAAGGAATTCATATGTGCTCTTTAATTGGCCCAGGGAAGTTTCTGAAAGTGTTTCAAAGGCAGTCCCAGAGAGAATGCATTACAGTAGTCTAGAGAGGATGTAACAGAGGCATGTCTCACTCTGGCCAGACCTCACTCTCTTTAGGAATGGATATATGCACTCCTGGTGGCTGTCAAACCCAGCCATCCTGCTTCAGGGGTTTGTCCAGTTAATACACTCACAGTATGAATCTGAAGTTTATATATTGCATCCAAGAGTGATTGAATCCCAATTTTCACATTCAAACATCTCAGCATATTGGTGTGGATAGTTGGAAGGAATCAAGCCATTCTATTCACTATGATCCACAAATCAGACTAACAAGGCAGTGGCTTTAATCTGAGAAGGTACCTGCTGTGCATCGGTCCCATTGCATTTTGGTTATTTTTTTTACTCCCCTAGGTAATAATATAACAGGAGTCCTTTACTGGGTATGCATTTACAGAACCGCCCAGTTCTAATTCCTACAGACATAAGTCCCCAACAGGATCACTGCCACTGTAAATTATATATTTTCAATAAAGAATCCTCTTTAGAGGTAGTGTGATTTTTAAGTTTTGACATATAGTAGTATTTTCCTTATGAATCCACTTCAGGTGATAAGAGTGCAGGAGAACAGCTGTGTAAGAGATAGAATCTGTGTCCTCTTACGTTAAATATCACCATTCTCATCTAAACCAGTGATCAAATCAACAAACGGTTTCAATCATCTTAAATCCACATGTGTGTACGTGTTATATTCTTTTGGACATTTTTATGTGAACAACTAATGCTAAACATGTGCTACATCCAACTTTACTCAGCTCTGGAGAATGTTGACCCCACGATCAGAGAAACAATAAGGGCAGGACAGAATGGAAAAAGAAACCAAATAAAACAAAACTGTAACCGAGAGATAAATTCATGTCTTTGGTACTTTACCCAAAGTAAAACTGCAGCATAAAACTACTAAATAAACCGAGTGTTAAACCAAACAAAACTAATCCAGTCCTAGACTAGGATTGTTCTGGCAATGTATTCCAGCCTAATTACATCCTCTTCTAAAGTAGGATACATTTCATTTTGGCAATGTGGTCGCGTATATTACAGCACCTATTAAATTTTTATGCATAGGCAGCTCTGTGCTTTCTGCTTGTTCAAGCAAACAAAATATCACTATTTTAATTTAGTCGCCTGTCACCTCTTAAATTTAAGTCCTTATATGTTGTATACTATTCACCACTCCAGTTACTGAAATCCCCATTAATCCTTTCAGGATCTGAACAGCTATAGCATTTCAGTGAGACTGAAAATTTACAAACTGTGTGCTAGATTGTTTGGCACATCTTAACATATAGATATATAATTATTCACACACAATTGATAGTCCCAAAGGGCACATACAAACTACCAAATTTTGTTGCAAATTTTCCTTTACGATTATGAGTCATAAAGGTCAAATCAAAATACTTTTTTCTGATTTTATTTAAATAAGCTTCAAGGGGTACCTTTGTTCTCCTTTTGCATTTACACAGTGTTTTTTCATGTGGTAGAAGTGATTTTCACAATTTCAGAGGCTTTAAAATACATAGACAAGATCTAGGATATACTCATCTGAGTTTTTAAAAATGTTATGCATTCACCCTTTAATTTATACACGATCTTAAAAACATAATACTTTGATCACTTGTCCAGTAATGTTTCATTATTTCCAGACTACCAAGATATTTCAGAATATTGGAAATAAAATAGATTTTTACACTCCTGGAAGTACAGTAAGTCAACAATATGAAAGGATACATAATAATCTTTACATTATTATCTCTTTTATCACCCAATATTGGTCAGGGTTCACTAACACCTATATGATTCGTCTTTTTTGATAAGTGTTGGCTGGTCCTTCCTCCATTTCATGAACAACTTGTACTTTATTCAACAACTCTGATTCTACATCAGCCTGCTCCCTGATTTTTTTGACAGTTTCTGGAGTACTCAGTGGGTAGGATTCTTTGGTTTCTGTCTGTCCACACTTTAGGCACTTTAAACATTCATTTCCAATTTTGGCAAAATCCTGATAAGTGTTCTCACTGGAAAAACAATACAATATTGGGTCTGCAACACAATTGAAAGTAGTCAGCAAAAGAGAAATATGGTAAACATTAAAGATTCTGGCAGCAAATTCACAGCTGGTCTCAAAGAGGCTGCGTATCAACAACAGAACATGATATGGTAAGAAGCAAACCATGAAAATGACCAGTGTGCTGGAAACCAAACGTTTAATTTGAATCTTCTTTTTTTTCTGAGTACCATGACTCTTGCGGACAACTCGTAGAATCCCATAGTAAGAAAAAAATAGCAGTCCAAATGGAAAAAAGAAACCAGCAGTGAAACGGTAAAAATTTATGTTGTGTTCCCAATTTTTAATGGGATAATGCTCAAAGCACACCATATGACTCTCAGAATCTTTACTGACTTCACCATGCGTAAAAACAAGACAGCAAGTCAGTATTTCCTTGGTCCAAATCACAATGCTCACCACTGTAGCAGCCTTCATTGTCCGAAACTGCTGGAAGCGAAAAGGATATACAACAGCCAGGTAACGGTCAACTGAAATACAGCAAAGGAAGGCCACACTGATGTAGATGTTTTCATACAGGAGAATGCCACAGATTTTGCATAACAGCTCGTTGTAAGTCCAGTTATCATGCTGTAAAACATACTGTAGCCAAAAGGGCAAGGAAAAAATATAAAGCAAATCAGCTACGGTCAAATTGCAAAGGTAGATTCCAAGTTCGTTCTTGACTTTAACTTGCAAGTAGGCATAGTACAATGACAGGCAGTTGGCTGGGAGTCCTATTACAAAGACAAGTATGTACACCACTGGTGATAACATCTGGTGTATGGAATGATCAATGGTGCAATTCAAAGTATTATTGTCCATCACATCCTCTAAAAGGTTTTCCATGTTCTCCAGTCAGTAACCACAGAAGATCTAGCTGGCCAGGCATAATTTAAATCTACTATCTCATATTTTCTATTTTTTTTTCATATCAATGTCACCACTTAACACCTGCAAGGGGAAAAAAATCACAAGAAAATCTTAATTAAATTCACCAACCTCCCCTCCCACAATACTTCACACCTGTCTGTATCTTATACACACTGACATAAAAGTGAGTCCTGTTGAATTTCAGTGCATTTTTTTTTTACCAGACAGATACAAGATTACTCTTTTCAAAGAATTTCTGCCTTTCATTTTATTCAAGCAAAGAAAAGTAGGATAAACAACACTTTTTTTTTGTAAATTTGGGGGTCCTTATGGTGTCACTAAGCTCAGCACAAGTTATATGGGCAGATAACTGCTTACTGTCCCCCACTACTGGATTATCTATATAACTCAAAGAAACATGCTGGTGTTTGGATTCAAGATCTATGTCTCCATTATTATTATTTTTTTAAAGTATTTCAGAATTTTGGTGCTAAGTCTATTATAATGTACCCAGAACAGAATAAAGATTTACGTAACATAAAGCATAAGCCAGAATCCTTTATCATTTTTTTATGGATACCTAGCTACATAAGAGAGGCGATAAGAAAGCTTGTTAGTGAATTGCAAAGATGCATAACAGGACACCAGCCAGAGGGTCCTGATACACAAGGCTCAATGCACATTGGTTCCATTGTGCATGTTCCAAATATACGTTGTTCACACTGCTGGCTCCCCTGCATATTAATGTAATAGCCACCATTTACTGGATACAGGCTTTATAGAACTGCCCAGTTCTAACTGCCACAGATGCAGAGCTGCGTACAAAGACGCAAGTCCCCAATAGGATTCTGGATGTATAGTTTAACTATTAAGAAAGAAATAAAAGTGAGCATTTTTTTTTCTGTGAAGTTAATTGTCCACGGTCATGTAAAAAAGCAGGAGAGTTAAACTGCAGAAGCCTATAACTGATATTGTAGAGGCTCTGTGGACCTGCATTTAGAAATCTTTCTATTTCTAACCTCCTGGCTGAGATACAGTTCATGTTACAGTCAGTAGTACAGATCCGCTGAGGGTTTTTAGGCATTCAGCCAGCATCAGTACTTCATAGCATCCTTAGATGTAGCCTGAGAGACAAGGTTGTTTGGAATAAGCCCTTTGATTCAAAGGAATGCAAAAAGCTTGAACAATGTAGTTGTAGGAAATTCTATTGTTTAACACATCAGAGAGTAAGAAGATAAGCTTGTCACTTTACTCTTTGAAGTTCTGAGCTCAGGAAATAAGAAAATTAAGAGAGCAACATCCTCATCTCTTGTCAATGAAATGATGAGCTTGTCCAGTTTGACACTGGAGTATCTTCAAATCAAAAGTCAATTCTGTGATGTCGTATAAACTCTTGTTATCACAGTAACATCTTTCATTTCCATAACATGTTACAGAAGAACAGCCATGTCAGAACAGCATTCTGTTTTCACAGTAGCCAACCTGATGCTTATTGGAAGTCAACAAGAGGACACCTTCTAACTGGGAATCAAAGATGTATTGTAGAAAATATTTATAGGTAGGGCTAGGAAGATGCAGTATGACTAACCACCAGTAACTGCTGACAGCCACACCCTTCTATGAATCTGTCTGGCTTCCCTTTGAAGTGGTCCAAGTTGGTAGCTATAACATAGTGGTTTGGATAACCTGGCTGCCAGCCCTGAGGAGACGCATGTTAAGAGGGAGGCTCCCCTTCCATAATGGACTCAAGGAGAGTGAAGGGAAGATTACAGCCCCTAGTGTTTAGTCAGTGGAAAATAGCCCGAGAAGCTAAAGATGATGGAATCATCCTAAACCCTTAGCCATTATTTAGTTATTCCAGCCACTGAATAACTCCTAGATTAGAGTTGGTGTAGATACAGCTTATAGAAAGCTTCTTCTTTTTTCTTTCTTTTTCTTCTTCTGGGTATGTATTATTCAGGTTGATCCTGGTTTTCCATTAATAAACATGCTTTTTTTTTCATGAACAAATAAGCCCCATTCTGAATATTCAATTAATCCTGTGGCAGAATCTCTAAAGAGAGTCCTTACTTTCAGACCATCCCCATAACATCTTGTCTTCAGTCTTGTCTATTTTGCCTGAGTTTTGAAATTCAAGTACACCCTGATATGGTCAGAATTAACAGCAAACAGAAAACACTACCTGAGGAGTACTAGGGCAGTATTAATAATTTTAAAACACCTGGGGAGACTCCTAAGCCAATCACTCAGGACTGGAGTGACTTCTAATCGATTCACTTTGTTGCTTTTGCTTTTAATGCACTTTGCGATCTACTTTTTAAATGTTCTGCTGTTCTGCAGAGTGAAATGAAGCTGAAAAACCTTGACTTCCCAAGGCCACATGGCCAACCCAGACAGAGTCTTTCAAAATGTTTACCATATCCAAGACTAACTAACTGAGCACCTGATCCAAAGTGTTTCTGAAAGTTACTAGGTGACTTGGGCAAATAAAGACTAGTATGGTTACTATATCTTCTCTGCTTATTCTGGACTCAAACAATATAGAGTAAGAACTGTATATAAAGCATTCATGCTTTACAGTTTTGAGGAATTTATTTGTAAGAGCTTTTCTTCCAGCAGTGTCAAGCAATGAAGCAGACAATGATTCCAGTCCAGAATTGTTGTCTGACCAATGGAAAGCAATTGAATTTAACCGGATCTAACTTCTTCAAAATATTTTGTCCTGTGAATTTTCTATGCTTTATGGTAGTTTATCCTGCCCTGGAACAGCTGTACATTTGGCATTTTAATCTTAACATATTGCAAAATAACACTATGCCTGTGTAGATTTCCTTCAGAAGTTATAAAACATTACTGCCATACTAAGCAAAACATAAACAATAGGCTAATTAGTCAGCAATGTACAATTTCCACACTAAATCAGACACATTATTACTCATTATATCAACTAAAAGATTGAACTTATTTGCACTTGGAAATTCCCTTGTCTGTTTCACTTCCTTTTCACAGATATCCTTTCATTTATACAACTATTCTGGCTATAAATTTTAGACCAATATTTTTGCCTTGATTTTCTAGAAACTGCTAAAGCATATTAGGAGTACAGCACTTTAGTATAGCTCTATTAATAATCACCTACTCACACACACAAACACACATATGCACTCACATTCTTAAGAAAAGAGTTGTGTTGACTCAGCAATTATTGACTACAGCTAAAACAAAGTCTTCATTAATTCTAACAGGGCAATCAATACACATCCAATTGAACTCGATGCGTAGTCCATTGTCGATTTAAAAAGAAATGGATTTCATCCTGATATGGCACAGGTTCTCGTTTGAAAAAATGAGACTTTCAGACTCAGATGCAATACTCATAAAGGTCACCAAAGAAAATATAAGCTGAAATATAATTGGCTCTGGGAATGGGCTCACATTTAGGGTTAGAGTTTATGGTTAATAACTGGATCATATATAGTATTAGCAATAGGTTAAATATAGTTGAAAAGAATAGACCTAAGAATGAAATTATTATAGTAATAATGAGTACAAGGAGAATGAGATTTAGCCACATGAAATAAAAACACATAATCAATATGATATATAATATGTTGAATAAGTATATGATGGATGATAAAGGACCTGGAGAGAAATAGCAGTGTAAGCTATTTGTGTTGTAATTTTTCTCTTTTTGACATTTATGTTATTCACGTGGTGTTTTTGTTTCCTTCTGTTATGTATTGTTCTTTTTTCTTTGTAATAATAAAAAAAGTAAAATAAAATAAAATAACGGTTACCAAAGAATATTGGATCAAATCGCTCTGTGGGCAAATGAAGGCATGGACAATAAGGGAAAGAAAAATAACACTTCCTTATTTATTTTTTTCCAACCAGATCTACTTCACTATAGTAGTTTTCATTATATCTTTCTTTTTTTCTAGAGTTTCTTTACTCTGCCAGTCCATTAAGAGCATAATTGAAATATAAAGAGAGTCTTAAAACGCTAGAAAAACAAGCTCTCTTCCTCTCCTCCTCCTCCTCATCTTCTTCTTCTTCTTATAAAATGCACACACCAATGAAGCCAGGACTTAGCAGGCACAGGTTCAAAAGCTGCAACCTAAACATGCAATTAAATAACCAATGTTACACAGGAAATCAGCTAAAAAGAGAACTGGGGTAGAAGCCAACAACAGCTGAACTACATTAGTAAGGAGAATATGGTAACAGACTACCTTGCACAAAACTCATTTTAGGTTAAGCAGCTTAAATGGCATACAAACAAAGGTCTCCAAGTCTTCACAAACTATGTTGGTGTGAACAGGTGGGATCTTTTGCACATAATGACAAAAACACGGTGAGGCAAACAGCTCAGTTCATTACTGACAAATTTATATCTTCAGACATCTCAACAGCTTTATAACATTAATCATACAAACACATTACTTCATTTCCACCTCACCACACACCACGCAGAAATTTAGCTTCTTTTTTTTTAAGTCTCAGGCAGCAAAGAAGCTTTAACCTTGGTTGCCCCAGATAGCCACCAATTATAACTGTGTCCTAACTGTGTTGTTGGTACTGAAGAGTTTTCCACCCCAACAGGAAGTTTGTTCTAAAATTTCCACCAGCAATTATTCCATTGATCACGAAGGCAATAATAACAGAGTGTTGTGGTGGTGTTCTACCCAGAAAAAGAAAGAAACAAACCTATTTTTTGCAATATCAGGTTTAACTACAGACTTGATATTTAGGAAAAAAGAATTATACCCCTACTGTGTATCATCTGTACGCACCTTATTTTTGTCTGCATCTTTTTTCCTCCTTCATTGGTCACGCATGTAGCCCGTGTTTTCTGCAAGGAATTCAGGGCAACATACACGGAGTTATTAGCCACAATCCAATGGTCTACATCCATACGAGAAGAAGCTCCTGTCAGTCCGTCCAAAAGGAGAAAATCCACCTCCCCATACAGGAGACACAGCAGGATGTACTACAGCTCTCCTTCCTCCCTAAAGCATTTTGTGCAGGTTGAATCTCTTCTCTGAAGGTTATCCAGCTCTCCAGAGCAGGTTGCATGGGGGAAGGGCTGTGTTGGAGGGAATCATCTCATGGACTCACTGACAGGGCTTCTTCCATCAGCAGATGTATACCACTGAGTCTCAGCCAATGATTTATCTTCATAGCCAAACTCTGTGACTCTAGAGTGGGGCTGGGGGAACTGTGCCCCTCCAGATCAGCCATCAGCCATGGACAGCTGGACCAACTGTGAAGTGTGATGGGAGCAGTAGTTCAACATCTAAAGGGCTAAATGTTTCCTGCCCCTGCTGTGGAGGAAGGTTAGGATAAAAGGTAACAGTTAGCACAGGAGTGGACTGTGAGCTTTATAGGGGTGGAAATTTGGACGTCTTGTCTCCAGTTCAGCAACAGATGTCTTCTGAGATGTCTACCTTACAGAGTTACAGCAGTTTGATCCCACTTTAACTATCAGGGCTCAGTCTTATGGAAACCTGGGATTTATAGTTCAAGGGGGAACTTAAGAGTTCTCTCTGCTGAATAGCTCCAGTCCCTTAGCCCGCACTATAGCGCCTTCCCAAACTATAAATCCCAAGATTCTATAGAGAGGATCTATGCCAGTTAAAGTGGGATCAAATTAATATAACTGTAATGTGCAGTAAATCAATAGCTGGTTATGATTTTCCTTTGCTGTACATAACGGTTTTCCAAACACTCTTTAAGTTTCCTTTCAACATGCTGTTAAAGACATCCTTCTGGGCGGAACCACAAAGTTTTACTTGGCTGCCCACCAAGCAAATCCCAAGTGTTAAAACCCTTTATTTATACTGGATTAGAGTGGTTTAGGGCCATCAGAACAGTGGCACTTGAACCTCTCAGGGAGCAATATGAACAGCAACCTTTTAAGCACTGTAAGACTCCAAAAGAAAAGCAACCCAAACAACCTTTTAATCTGACTGTTTTGGAAGCCACCTTGAGTACCACTCTGGGGAAGAAGAGGCATACAAATAGAATCAATCAATCAATGTTATATAGCCATTAGTGTAGACAGAATTAGAGATTCAGACCAAACAGTACATTAAATGTCTATCAGGCAACCAAGAATCACTTTGCAAATTCTAAAGTAAGTATGTGTGGCTTCCCTCTGCATCAGGACCAGGACACATGGGTGGTTCTTATCCAAAAATTCATACAGGCGGAATTTTAAAAAGGGTGAGCAGATCAATTGGTGTTAGCTGTATATTTGTGTTTTTAACCCCATAAGGGATGTGTGTGAATTTTTACATAAAAATCAGATAGGATTTGAATCTTCCCTCTGCTAGTTCCTGTGCATGCTTAATTTAGAAGTGGGGGAAGGTTATCTTTAGCTTCATAGATTTGATACTAATCCATTAAGTGATGAAATGGACACAAAACTGGGGACTATGCACCATGGTCATATTGAGCTGATAGTGGATTTCCACATGTGTAAGTGGAATTCCACATGCAGAATCATTGTGCATGTGGTAGCACATTAAAACTCACAAGCCAGTGCACAAATGTGCATTTCTCTTTTGCAATGGAATGCCAGCCACATATATTAACCACTTGTCCACATACATTGTGCCATGTACTCAATACAGGGGCGGTATAATAGAAGTGTCATTTAAATCCACTAGTGGACATTTATTCTACACTGAAGAGATGTATGGTCTTGGTCTCAATTGGCTATCTTCAAGGTATCTACACTGGTATTTTTTTAAAAAAATTCCTTTATATTCCCTATGAGGAATATAAAAAGACCCTCAAAGTAGAGACTAATATGACATTAGAATTCTTCACATTGTTCCAGAAAATAAAACCAGATTGTGGAAAAGAAAAACAGTTTTAATTTCATCACACCTATAGCAAACAGTTAGTTTAGGGAATTTGATGGCAAAGTTATATTTACATCTATCTATTGAAATGCCAGGTATGAAGTAGAAAATATGACTCATGCGAACTGACAAGATGGAGAAAAATTGATTCAGTTTTTAACCTGTGTAGATCAAGTATTCAATACAATTATCTTCAGTCTGTTTACTTCAGACTCAGATGCTATTGTGTTCAAGCAAATAATTTCCTCTTAGTTCAGTCTACACCAGTAGATGTTAACGCTGCTGGCAATTTGTAATACAAACCATGGATTAAGTCCAAATATAGCTTGCGAACAGCAACAGCAAAAGCTCTTTAAGTGAATGCTGCCTGCCAATTCTGCCCAAACAAACAAGGCCAGAATTGCAGCTGCTCAAGAGGTACAGTGTTTTAGCTCCCATATATGAAACAATTACTGTTCTTCCTGGTTTCTGTGACTCACGCATACAGGAAAAGTCTATGTGTTTGGAACTTTTTAGAGCTGAGAAACAGCCTCTTTTGGGGGACATGAGCTCCTCCTCTTCACATACCCTTCAATATTTCACAGATGAAAATTTGGACAGATGTGGGCGAGCAACATCAAAATGTGGTCATGATGTCAAAAGGATGATGATGATGATGATGATGATGATGATGATGATGATGATGATATAATGTCCACCAAAGGGCGGAACATCAACATATACAGTAAGGAAAAAAGACAATAAACATAACACTATAATAATACATAGACTGAAATCCCCAACATCCCCACAATCGCTACCCATCTCAGCACCATAAACACAACTCAGTGGCTTAAGATGGTGAATCAAAGAGAAAGGTCTTAGCCCTTTCTGAAAATGGGTGAGATTCCCTCCAGCTGGAAGTCCAAAGGAAGACCATTCCACAAATGTGGAGCCGGATCTTGAAAGGTTCTCAGCCTTGACAGAGCTGTATGCATTGGTGAAACAACTAGTAATCCTTTGCCTGTAGATCCTAAATTCATGGATGGAGCATACCACACTAGCCAAGCTGCAAGGTACTAAGGGAGATTAGAACACAAAGCCTTGAATACCAGAAACCAAAGTCTGAAACAGGCCCTGGCCCAAACCAATAGCCAGTGAAGAGATCTACTGGGAGAATAAACTTGTGACTATTTAGGGAGATTTAAAACAATGCAGATGGCATTGTTCTGAGTTAAAAGCAGAGGAAAAAGGGAGGAGGAAGATGAACCTGCCAGTAAGCTTAATGAAGAACACACAAGCTAGGAGAGGATAGAGCAGTTTGCTTGTGCTTGTTCCTACTGAGAAAGGCAAGAGTTTGCCCCCTCCTCTCCTTTTCCCTCCTGCTGAGTTAAGTGAGTGCAAACTATTTTTGTATTTTGACTTGTGTTTGCAGCAGTTGAAGTAAGCTGAGGACAAAGGGGGAAAATGGGAGCAAGAGAGAAAAACTGGGGCCTTTTAAATTCACCTGAAAAAAGTGAGATGGTAGAGGATTAACTGGGACTGTCCCTGGCAAACTGGGGCAGCCGAAGGGTATGCCTCTGCTATTCCTCACCTGAAGTGTTTCTTCTAATTTTCCAGTTCCTTCACATCTACTGCATGAGCAGCAATATCTGGAAGATGCAGTGTGCTGTCAAAATGTCTTTTCATCTCACAGAGCTGTGAGTCTTCTTTCTGCTCCCTTCTTTTGACTTTCAGCCCTTTGCTTTAATGTAGTTTTGTTTTTCTTTAATGTTTTTCACTATGGCTTTCCATGCTTGCCTCTCTTGTGAGGCTTCTGCCCAGAGCGAAAGATCTGCTTACTGATGACCTGTCTCAATGTCTTGTTTGTCTTGGAGAATAACTCTGATGCCTACTGGTCAGCTACGGGTGGTATGAAAATCCCTGGTTGCAGAGAAGGGAAGACATGAAATTGTACACCCTTGTTTAGATGGGTCTTTGCATCTTTTCCCCCTGCCCAAAGCCTTCCTCTTCTGGTAAGGTTGACTGAGAGCAAAATGGTAATGGCAAAGGTGTGTGGGAAATGGACAGAAAAAGAAATGTGGTGAATCCGAGGTGGGAGAGCTAGCGTGGAGTAGTAATCTGAGCATTGGACTGTGACCCTGGAGACCAAGGTTTGATTCTCCACCCAGCCATGGAAACCCACTGGGTGACCTTGGGAGCACCAGACACACTCAGCCCCAGAAAACCCTGTGATAGGTTCTCCTTAGGGTCTTCCTAAAACAGAAACGACTTGAAGGCACACAACAACAACAAGGCTAAGTGGAATGGTCATAAGACTAAAAAGGATCCAGGTCAGGAAAGAAGTGTATAGCCAGAAAGCGCAGACCTGAATTCTTTTGGTGCATTTTTTCTAGTAGTAGTAGACTAGCAGTTGCATTTTTTCCACAGTTGTGAAGCAACACTGAGGGAAAGCAAATAACCATCAGCCAATACTGGGCAGCCTATTGCTCCTGTGGCTACATCTCCAAAAGCTTCTTTCCTCTTGCTGCCACTGGCTACACTAACAGGATCTTGTCGTTATCTGTAGAATTCTTACTGACTGGCTGTCTCTTGGCACAACAATACACAGGGCAGAGCCTTAGCAGGTGTTGGTGCTCTAGTTGCCCAGACTGTCTTGTAAGGACACTGGACATAGCACTGTCTTGCAACAGCCTCTTCCAGCTACCCTGGGAACAAGTCTGCTGCTAGCGCCTGATATGGTAAGGGAGGTGTCCAGGTAAGAGGGGCCCAACTGAAAAAAGCTACCACCAGATCATACGGTTTATGTCTATTTTTTGACTGTTATTGATTGTGATGACTTGAATGTTTTTCTTGTTTCTTTTTAGCTATGCTTGCCTTGAGTTGTTTTTTTTTTAGTTGAAAGGTAGGATAAAATATAATAAAACACAGATAGCAAATTCCAAAGTTTAAGCAAGTGCCATGGGAAAAAGCACTTCCATTTATCTCTTGGAGGTTGATGGAGAATGCCAATTGGAGTACTAGTCCTCTATGTCCATTTGAAAATTAGCAGAGATGTACAGAATGGTTCCATAGAGGAATGGCAGTCAAACAGCTCTAGTAATATATGTTGTACTCCAGTAGGTACAGCATGAAAGAACCTTAACAATACCACTCCCTCCCCACATTTAACGGAGTAAACCAGTGAAGTAAATATGCATAGAATAGAAGGGCTTATTCAATGCAGCCAAATCCATGAGATTACAGGAGATCATTTTCACCTTCAAAAGAAGAAGAACGCAACACTCTTTTCATATGCAAATTAAACTTCTGGAAATGCAGAGTTTCCTTGGCACTACAGTTTTTCCTGCTACTAGTGGCTGGGGAAGACTGGAAGAGCTAGGCTTTTCAACGGAAAATACAATAGTTTTACATTTAGTTGTACTGTTTTTCCCTCAGATCTTTCCCTTTTGGGGTATCTGCTAAAATAAATGGTCAGAATCTTATCATTATCTTATGAGTGGATAAGTTCCTACAGAAGTCCTTTGACATTTTTGTCTGTCCAAGAGCTGTGCCATTGCACATGGATGTGCAGGGAAGCACATGGATGCACATTGTGCATTAGACATTTAATATGCAAATGCACGGCAGATGCAACTGCATCCTCAGTTGCCCAATGCCAGAATTCACTAATGAAGACAGTTTTGGACGGTTGCTGTGAGCAAATATTTTTATATACATATGGGTACTCCTTCAAAGAAGTTTCTCTCTCTCTTTCTCTCTCTCACACACACACCCCTAGAATCTAAGTACCTTGCAGTGAAAGATTTCCTTATCTACCCTAGTTATTTTCTTTCCCTGAAAAAACAAATTACCCCGTATTTGCCAGTGTATAAAACACACCAGCATATAAGAGGTACCCCATTTATATGCTGGCAAATGCTATTTGCTGGCATATAAGATGCACTGGCATATAAGATGCACCCTATTTTCAAACAGTATTTTTCAGGAAAAAAAAGTGAGTCTTATACACCAGCAAATAGGGTATATATGTACTTTGCAAAATAATTCTATTAGGACAATATTTTAAACTGAGAATGCAAAATTAGTGTGGTGGAGTCTCCTTCTTTAGAGGTTTTAAACAGAGGTGGGATGGCCATCTGTCAGGAATGCTTTGATGATGTATGCCTGCATGGCAGGGGGCTGGACTGGATGGATGGCCTTTGGGGTCTCTTCCAACTCTATGATTCTATGATTTTAACACAGACAGCAAGCTTGGATATAAGGCTTCAAAGATGTGGTCTCTAGAAAACACCACAAGAGGCACAGGAATTGAGAGTTCAGGAAAATGGATAAATCTGTTCCTTTCTTTGTCTGCCATAATGTCCCTTCCATTTTCCTCTCCATACCCCGGGGGGGGGGGGGGAATCAGCCTCATGAGCTCTAGTTGTAAATCAATTCTAAATTAATTGACTGCAACCTTGTAAAATGTATGCTATATTAAAAACCAATTAATCTCAAATATAACTATTACAAACATCACTGCCTATACCACTGTAGCTACCCATAATGAACAGAAGAGGCCTTATTTGGATAGGTAGAATGGGTGGTTTGTTCCAGTGAGATGTTAGAAAAACTGGTTTTATCTCTCTCAATAGTGCAATACATAATTTTTGTGGTACTTCAGATAAAATGAGATGCTGAACGCTGTGTATCACTGAGCATTCTCATCAGCCGTTGTAGTTTATACTTAGCCTGTATTTATTGGCATGAATGTGGCAATGGAATAATGTTCTGAGAAGGAATTCCAGTGTTACCAGCTGCCTGTGACCCAACTATGATCATGTCAGATATTACTTTGCCTAGGTAATTCCTGTATGAGATGTGGACCTAGATCTGAAGCAGCCGTATGCTTTGTTAAGAGACTATGAAGAACTCTCAAAGATCGCTGAGCCAATCCTGCTGCCTCAGCAAGTCTTGTTCTTTTACATGGCTAACACTGGTAGAACTACAAAAATTAAGCAAATGGTCCTATAATGGAGCGATTCCCAGCATCCAGGAGCCTTGGACAGCATGGTCAATGGTGAGGGATTCTGGGAGTTGTAATCTAATAACACTTCTGAGTCCATGTACTGGGTACCACTGCTCTAGTACCATTCAGAGAACATGTTCCATCAAGGGCAGCATGGAAGTGAACATCATTCTTGAAAAGTCCAGCAAACTTATTACAACAGACTACAGAAGATTCTGAGCTCTTTCTGTGTACCTAAGTTGTAACAAGATGTATATCACCTTTTTTTAAAAAAATCTGGTGCCTCCTGTACCACGGGGCAGTGTATCAGATCTGGACTGTAGACTGAACTTTAAAGGATCTATCTGAACCTATAATAAGAATGGAAGTCAGCATCTTAGATTGCTCTTTTACTAAATGTTAGAGCAGGTTAGTTGCCTCACAGATATGAGAGGTACCAGGTGCTGCTATTAACAATCAGCCTTCTATAATCAAAGAGTGTCATGAATCAAGTACAGTTCATCTTGGTCTGGTTATCATCATTGTACAAAAAAAACTGTCACATTTCCAGGGTGGATAAGAGTGGAACTCTCTCTTGGTCTCATCCTTCACCACCTGAAAGGAAACTAGATTAGAACCAGAGGAACCCTAGGAATTCAGAATTAAAGATTTTAAGTTCCTAGGGCCATTCTTGGCCTTTTCATATTTTGGCTGAAGAGTGGCCAGCCCCCAAGGAATTTCTGCATTGATTTTGAATTGTTTAGGGAGTGGGACTTTCCCCTCAACAACATAGCCAAACAGCTCGCAGCATTGCCTTCTTTGATAAAACAAACAGCTTTCCAAATTCACACACATCCACTATGCTATCCCCGACTAGTTAGGTCATAGGCAGCTGGTAAGCCTGGAATTCCAACATTTCTGAATGTTGGTTCACATCTTCTCACTTTGTATTTTCAAGAAAACAGTTCAGTGCCCTTCTGGAGTGTATGATCCACCAAGGAAGTGCTGGTCCTGTGTCATTAAAAATTAGTCCCTTAATAGAACAAAAGTGGATGACTCAATGGATTTTCCTGATTAGTCCTACATTAGTTAGTCCTTACAGCTGAATCAGCCACAAAAATATTTTGCACAGTGACATTTAGCAGACCTTGTACAAAGGATAGCAGAAAACATAAAAGTGTTCTTGCAACAACCGCATCAGACACAGAACTATGGAATGCAACATGTTGCTCATAAGAGCAAAATCAGATATACACAAGGTAGCCAGAACAACTGGACTATGGATTTCATTCACAAGCAACCACAGTAGCAGCTAAACAGCAGAAATAGCTCACATCAAAGAGTGATGACAGCAGTAGAAATTGTTTTGATGGAGAAGTGACGGGGTGGAGGGCAGAATCATAGGACATTTTCACCTGCCTTCAGTGTATATCTATTGGCTCGCCACGTGCTCCTCCTCAGTTTAAGTTGACTAATCCACATATCATAGCTGTGCTATTAAGATGTGTCTTTGAGCTTGAAGTCTTTCTTATCCCTACTCACAACATATTAACTCAATTCAGGTGTTACTTTTTTGTCCCCTCCATCATTATTTTCCTCATGTGGAAAGAGGCAAGTTTGAAAAAAGAAAGTTCCTTTTTGTGATGAACCTTTCTACAGAAGCAATCAGGAAGAATCAGGGTTCTTGCTTGCACTGAAATCTCCAAGTAAATAGGAATTTTTTTCTCTTCCACATAAGGAAAGCCATGATGGAGGTGGAAATGTAAGACTTCTGCCTTTCTATGTATACGATGTCCCAGCTCTGACTTTTTCTAGATAAAGATAAGCTGATCACAGCTACCTTTGTTCTAGTAATACTCAGTCTGGATTACTTCAGTGTGTTGTTTCTTGCTTTTCAAGCACTTGAAGGAAATGTTCCTACCTTAAGGCTATCACAAGATGCAGGGAAATTGCACTTACAGCAGGATAATAGTGTCTTTGGCTGGGACTTATCACATGATGTCGTTCCTTTTCTGTTGCCCTCCCAGTGGGAGGCCATTTGAAAAGCATTTGGAAACACTTTCTAAATGATCTCCCAACAGGAGAACAACAGAAGAGGAACGAGGTAACATGATAAATCCCAGCCAAAGACGCTATCCCTTAGTAACCTGTTGACATACAAAAGTCATGAGTCGATGCCCTTGTTCTAAAAAACACACCCAACTGGATATGAGGTTTGTAATAAGGGCAGAGATCTGACCCTTCCATCAGCCAAGGTAAACATTTTGGCTCAGGTAGCTTCTCAGGAAGCATAGCGTGTATTGTCTTCTCGCTAATCTGCGGTTGTTGGCCAACACAGATTCATCTCCCACTCCTGCCACCTGTATAGAGGTCTACCAGACCATTTCCAAATCCTTGCCATTGGCAATCCAACCCCTTCCCCAAGAAAAATTTGGAGTACAAACTGATCAGCTGACCATCGACCAGCCACTCCCTGAGTGCTACCGCTACTCCCTTGCATTGGCAAAAATGTATTTGCACTTTGGTGAATGTTTACTTACTCTGAGATATTTCAGTTAGCCACTTCCTGACACCCATAGTATACAGAAATGTAGCAAGAACGGATGGGTGAAGCCAATACACACATACAAATACACAAAAAGTTATTCAATTTATTTGCATGATATTCCTCACACCCCAGTGCTTTCTTTTCCTGTAGGAAATGCGTCACATTTGAAGCAGCCCTTAGAGAGGAGCTAAATTAGATGGAAACAATAGGAATTTGTAACTGAAGAAAACCGGCAGCTCTTCCTGGCCCTGTGGAACAAACTGCAAATAAATGAATGCTTCAGCCTCTCCTTGTGAGTGGTGTGTGGTGGAGACTGGTCTGAAAGGAGGAGTTTGACTGAAAAAGGGAGAGAAGTTTGGCAAAGCAGCTGTTGGAAGGGTGTTTCCTGAGCAGTAAACATATTACTAGAATGACTGCCAAATGTGTCCATGCTTTCACCCATTTTTTAAAATAACAGCAAATATTTAATCTGTGAATACACACTATCATTCCCCCCACGCACACGCACACAATTATGCTGTTGTTTTAAATGAAAAAGCTCATTTAAAAACCAGTTTCAGGAGTTGCTAGGATTTCCTTTTGTAGCACAAAAGGGAAGAGGAATAATGGAATACCAGTGGGTGGAGGGAAGGAAGGAGTGCCGCAACAGCATAAATTAACTAAGCACTCCTAGGCTGTAAAGAAGGAATATTAGGAGCAGAGTTTAGAAATGTTACATTTTGGGGGCTATAACACCTGGAATCCCCAAGGTCATTCAGAGATGCTCATTTCTACCTTTTCCCAAGCTTTGGTTGGATGTCAGGCCTCAGACATTGACCTGAGGGACTTATTTCCCTCCATGTCTCTGTGTTTTGAGGTCTTCTTGGGAGGCTTTTCTTTCTGTCCCACCACCTGTCCAGTTCCACTTGGAAGGTGAGGACCTTCTCCTCTACCGTGCCCAGGGTCTGGAACTCTGTTCCTAGAGGTAAGACTGGCACCCTCCTTGCTCTTCTTTTGTAAGCAGGCAAAGGCCTTTCTGTTTCAGCAGGTCTTTGAGGGCTGGCTGCTTAGAGGAAATGGTGTTGTGTTGCTTTCATGTGTGGTGCTGCTTATACTCATTCTTTTTAAATGATTTGACTGCTAATAAATAACAATAGCAGTAATACTGTGGCCTTAAGCATAAATTATTTTTTTCTTGCTTTACATCTTAAAATCCTAATACTGTAGAGTCGGATCCTTGAGGATACCTAGTCCAGCCCCTTGCTCAATATGGGAACCTTGAAGCTCGAGCATCCCAGATGGCCACCTAGCTTCTCTCTTCAAATACCTCCAGCTAAAGGGAGCCCATCATCTCTCAAAAGCCTGCTCCATTGTTGGAGAGTGTGCGCCTTAGAAAGTTTCCTTGATTTGCCTTCTAATTTGATTGACAAAGATTATGTTTCCTTCCAAAAGTTTTCAGAAATATAGTCTCTTCCCAATGCCCTAGAAGGCAGTGCACTTGGGAAGTGAGATACTAAGATGCATACCTGTTCCCTGTCAGATTTGTCGCAAAGTTATGGAATGGGGTGTATATATTATGTGTGCTTCCCACTTAATTATTGTTCAAAGCAGTTTACCTGGTGTTACCTGTAAAGATCTGTGCTAAAGGCCTATATAGCCTAGCATTCCGTTCCAACATGAGCTGAGCAATGGCCTATAGAAAGCTCACAAGCAGGACAAAGTGTGACTGCATGCGCTGATAGCCTCAGGATATAAAAACAGTAAGCAGCCTAATAGTGAACACTTACCTGTGGTTGTGACTAGTCTACTAAAAAATAACCCCTTTGCATACCATTAAACATTGCTCCAGGATAGTGTGCATAAGAACATGCTGCAGGTCTCAATCAACTGGAGAGAGTTACAGCACAAAGTAAAATTATGTACTTAAATATCTTAGGAGTTCATATTTTATATTCTTGAAAATAACTCAAGAACAAGCTGAGTTTTCGCTATGAAGCCTTAACTAGAGTTGCTGCCTTTTTCATTTCCAAGAATATCTCCTTGGATGTTATGTTTACCTTGGCAGGGTTTTTTTTAGAAGTTTTGAGGAATAAGAAAGTGAATGGCCCAAATGTTTAAAGAGAACTAGAAATACAAGTAGGTGTATTGTCTAAATTTGTTGCTGATTTCAGAGTTATTGAAATAAAAATAAAGTGGCAAAGCTTACCTGTAGGAAAATTCCATCTTATAAGGAGTCTCTAAAAATTCCCGGCTTCTGAAGCTGCAGAGAGCTTCTGCTTTTCTCTTCACAGCTGAGGCTCTCAACTGACTAACCACCTCCCAGCACAAAGCAAAGCTGACACTGAGACGGAGGAGGAGGAGCAGCAGCAGCAGATCATGATACACTCAGCTGCTGTTCTTGTCCTTACCATGTCTGAAGACGCACTGGGATCACACCAACAGGGCATATTATCCAGCATCCAGCCCTACCATTAGGCAGACTGAAGTAGCTTCAGTAGCAGGTGTTAGAGCAGCAAAGCATCCCTATGATCATGTCTCCTGAACTACTCAGTCAGTACCCCGTCTTGAAGGACAGCATGTGCATGTCCCGCAGCTAGATATAATGGTTAGGGCCCTGAAGCAGTTCAAAAACTACTCCCTGCCCCCATTTTATACACATGAAACCTCTGCCTAGGAGTGGCAGCACTGAAATTGGATGAATGCATACCAAATAAAACATAAAGTACAGACAACAGCACAGACTTAGGCCTGAATATTATTGTTAGTCCCAATTAGAGTAGACCCATTCAATCACTTGGACTTACCTACATGTTGATTCCTTTTCAGTATCTGAATCATTGGGTTTACTCTAGCTGGTACTAACCAACAGGATCCTGTGTGAACTTGCAACTTCAGTGAAACTGACAACTGATCCCATGTATTTTTAGTCTATCGTACAAGTTATACACATTGACAGCCAAAATATTGGGAGATACAGGAAGTGACTGGGGAGGAAGAAACAAATTGTACCCCTTTTCTTCAGTTCTCAGTCAGTGAGGGCCCAGATACTCCAAATGAACCATTGATAATCTTGTACCCCTTCAGCCCCAAAATTAGCCTCCTGCCCTTAGGTTCAGTGGGTGCAAATGGTTTTTGTGCATAATATGGAGATGCCATCTTGTCCTTTCCTCAGGCAGCAGAGCATCTCAGGCTAGCCCTGTCCACGTTGAAACCCGCAAGAAAATTCCCAGCAACTGCTATTAAGTGTCTAACTGGTTCTGAACTTAAAAGTGCTGTTAGCCATTATGGGCAAGGAACAGTCAAGTAGTGATAGACCCAATCTTCCACTAATGTCTCTGATCTATTAAATTAGTGGTAATTACATGCGTCCCACATATTAATTATATGTTATGAGAGGATTTTTCTTTTTTTTGGGTACGTGTATGTCTACTGAATTCACTGAGATCTAAATCCAACTGTTAGCCTAAACCAGAGTAGACATACTGAAGCAATGGGAACTTGGCAAGTTGGTTTTCTTGTTTGTATCACTTCTTCAAATGCTATTTAAAGGTAGGATAAATACATCTAATATATAAAAGTCAAAGTTCATTTGTCTGTCAAGTGAAGACCTCAAATGATTGGCTGCCTAGGAAGATTCTATGGAATCCTGGGGTTTGCAGTTTAGGGAGGTGCCTTTAGAATTCTCGGCCAGAGAGCTCTTAGGCCTCAGTCAACCGTGTCTGTCTTGAATAGGCTGGTTGCTATGGAGACGTGGCCTAGCAGCAAGGAGGAGGGCAGTGTATTCCCTCAGGAACCAAACCTTTCTAAGTTAATAACTCTGAATACAGATTGGATTGGGGAATATGGGGAAAAGTTACAGGTACTGAACAAGACAGTTTGGGGAATTAGATGCACAGAATCTCAAATCTTTCTAATAAGTTTTACCTATGAGAAAATAAAATCCCGGGCAATGCCGGGTATATACGCTAGTCTGAAATAATACATAAAGTATGTAGGAGAGTCACATCTTAACTTTCTAAGAGTTGGATATTTCATTATAATATTATTGAAGTTACAAGTACCCTAAGGTGTTAGCTAGGATGAGCACCCATATACCATCACAAACGAAGAAATATGCCTCTAAAACAGGGCTAGAAATCACACAGCCCACCAGATGTTGTTTGACTGCACGTTTCAGCAGTCCTAGCCAGAACATTCAGTGACAAAGAATGCTAGAAGTTGTGGTCTAACAATATCAGGAGAGCTGCATGATTCCTAGCCCTGCACTAAGAGTTCAAATTTTCATATGCTAATTTATATGTATAGGTTTAAATTCCAAAATACATCTATAATGGAAATAGGAATTCAAAGTATCTCATTATATTTGGGAAGACTATAGGCCCCTGCTCTCCCTTGTACTCAGATCAGATTGTCCTTCAAACAGAGGACTGTCCTCTTTAAATTAGGATACACAACTGTCTTGTCATTACACTTGTAAAAACCACTCCCCCACAAACACACCAAATGTAAACACCTACCTTGGGAATATTCCTTTGGGCCTTCCAAACCCAAACTTAAAGTAGTAAGTCAAAGGCTTGCCAACTGCTGCTACCATTGATAAGGCTGTTAATATAAACACGGGAAAACAGTTGTGTGGTAGAAGGAAAAAACAATGGAGAAAAAAGGGGAAAGAACTTCGGACTTCTTAAGATTCTAAAACATGATACAAGCCACAGGAGAAAGCTTTAACAATTGAAATACTGAACACACAACTGGAGAGGGCAGTGTTAATGCATGTGGTATTTCTGAGAGATGGGCCAAACTGTGTATTTTAAAAAGTCTTTATTTAAGACCACGTTGCTCTTTTCACAATGTGATTCCTATACCTATCTCATCATTCTCTCACATACACATACACATACACACACACACACACATGTAATGTGTCACTAGTCGGGTGCAATAGTTACAGACTGTGTGGTGTCTCACTAAAATCACCAAATCAAGAAATCTTACAATTCTGTTAATCTGCCACAAAGAAAAAGCCTCTTTACAAGCAAAAACATAGAAACATACATACATACTATATATACATATATATGTGTGTGTGTATGTATGTATGTATACATAGTCAATTAAACCCATGAAGTGTAAAAAGACTTCCCTGGGCATAAATATGATTCAATAAAAAAGTTTTTCCTTTTATGTGCATATAAATGCATTTTGGTTTGTACACACATCAAACTGACTGAGCCAGAAGCTAGGACTGAAATCCTCAATAATACAGTGAGATACACTCCAGTTGGAGAAAGTAGTCTGAGGATTGCAGCAGACATGAAGATCATCGAAAGAATTTGCTGTGTATCATTTAGGATACACAGCAATGGTCCATAAGCAAATTTCTACATTAGGAGGTGAGCAGAATGATGGTATGTATTCTCAAAGCTACATTTAATTTGGACCACATTTAATGTGATTTTAGGTACACAGTAGTAAACACACCAGTATAGTGCATTTAAAGGAGACCTTGGCTACAATAATTCCAATGTTTCTGAGGAAAACATCAAACATGATAAAAAGGCGGCACTTCTTCTACACCAGTGTGGGTGCAACATAGGAAGAAAAAAGCCAGGACATTTAATAAGCCTTTGATGGTTGCCACAATGAGGGGCTGAAGCAGAAACCTTTAATCCAGAAACTGAAAATATGCTGTCCTTCAGATATTACTAGCCTCTAACTCCCATCACCCCCCCCCCCCACTAGATACGCTAGCTAGGACTGATGGTAGCTGCAGTCCAACAATATCTGGAAGGGCACACAGATACTCAGCCCTGCTTTATCTTTGAGTCATCCTGCATATGAGAAGAAGTTGCCTTAAGCAGACCCAAGGAGAGACTTACAGATCAGTAAAAAGAATGTGATATTTTAAAGCAGCCATTCTCAACCTTTGATCCTCCAACTATTCTGGACTTCCACTTCCAGAAACCTTCACCAGCCTGGCCAATGCTGACAGATTCTGGGCGCCTTACTCCCAAACAGCTAGAGGACCAAAGGCTGAGAATGGCTGTTTTAAAGTAAGGGGAGTGTCTGCTGTATTGAGTAGTGTTTCAATAAAGCATGAACTCAGCAGACAAACACACATACATATAATACGGTTTTCAAGTTAATGAAGGAGGGCAGGATTGAAAGAAAATATAATGGTGAATGTTCCATATGTTTAAGAATTCAGCTTAGTTCCTGGGCCTGGGAGAATGCAAGAAGAAGAGAACATGTTCAGGTTGTCCATGTGGTCTTCCAGGAACAAAAGCAGCCATGTTTGGCAACTCAACCTTTCAGGTGTATGGAAGGCATCTAGAAGACAGATAAGACAACAAACAGATGGGCTATGTGTTTAGAGATACCATCACTTCCCATTTTCAGTAGTGAAGCACATATATACATATCTCTTGGTGAGTGCGCTAAGGAGAAGGCATCACACACAGCCATATTCATACCAGACAGTCTGCTGATCACCCTGAGGGTCAGGTGATGCTGGTGGGTTTTTGCAGCTGACCCCTTTGTTTACTTCTTCAGTGACCCCTGTTGGAATGTTACTTTCTGGAGATCGGCTCTGGCCTTTGACAAAGGAGGTGTCACTTGGGCCTGGCACTTGGAGATTGCCCCCATCCGCACTGCTGGAGACAACTCTCACAGGAGTCACTGTGGCTACTTCCCCAGACCGTGACACCTGTTTGGATTTGATTTTAGAAGCAGCATATTGTGGAGGAGGGCAGTGGGGCTCCAAACCTGCCTTTGCTCGTTCATGTGGCTGAGAATTCAGCTCATCCCTAGAACTGGTGGTAGAGTAGGAAAATGGAGGGAACAAAAGTGTCTTCTCATCTTTTGGAGGTGCTAGAGAAAGGCGTCTAACATCAAGCTGTCGACATCGAGAGTCAACGCTGGTCAAAGAACCCACCATCTTTGCAGACTGCGGCCTCTCTCTCATAGAAACCTGAGAGACAGAAGCTAAAGGGATCTGAGGAGTCTGGCTGTCTGAGTCCTTCTCCATTTGGATATCTGCCATTGCAGGCATCGGCAGGCTATCATAACGTCTGTATACTTCTGGGCCAGAGGCTCTGAGGAGGTCCGCAGAAGCTAAGCTGAATGTACGGCTGAGAGATGTACTTTGCCTGCTTGTGGCATTGCACTGCTGAGGCTGTGGCACTTGCCTGGAAGCCCTGCTGGCTGGATTGTGAGGAGCGTGAGGAAGCTTGTAGGAGCCTGTGGAGTTTGCCAAAAGCTCCGCTTCTGTTGGCCTAAGGTTTGGTTTGACATAGTGGCCAGGCCTAGCCGGCCTTCCATCTTCATCAGTGCCAGGCATCTTAACAGTTGGGGTAACATAGCTGGTAGGTGTCTTAGCTGTCTCCTTCCTATTTGCCTGAGAAAACTGATTGCCAACAGATGGTCGCTCATTTGCCTTTTTAAAATATTCACTTAGCAAGTCATCTTTACTGGATGTCTCCTGAAAAAGGAAAGAAGGACACAATCATAGGATGTGAAGCTAGTTAAATCATTATCAGAACATGGTTATACACAAATTCATCTTTCAAAGATGTCTCTTAAAATTGTATGTTTTGAATGACTTACATATAAACAAATATTGAAATGTTACAGTTTCAGAGGGCTGTCAAAACTGGTGTCTTCATGAGCAAAATCATTCACATGATGTCAAAGTAATGTCACAACAGATGTGCCGCTACTGAAAAATGTGGGTGAATTTATTTACAAGTGGATAACTATCCCCCTGCATGCAGTCTTGAAAGCTGTTTGGCCCAAGCAGAGGACAAGGGACAATGCAGAACGATAACTAAAAGCGGTGTTAGTGTGCTCTCAGGATTGCCTTGTTGAAAAATCAGTCCAAAGCAATGGCTTAGAGCTGCAATGATTTTTCTATGGACATGAGAGCTCTAACAGCCCCCTATGCAACACAGTAAAAGATTGTAAGGCACAATTTTTCAGTTCATGTAGGGCAACAGAATGACCATTTTAAGCAATAACATTACTTGTTTCTAAGTGTTATAATACTAATATTGACACAAAATACAAACACTGGCTTCAATACCAAGATATATCCTGTACATAAGCAGACTGCTGTCTGGCCCCTAGTGTGCTGGTGATCTCTGCATATGACTAAATTACTTATGGGGAGAGAAGCAGTCACTGAAAGCATGAATCAGCCTTCTGCCTTAAATGAACATGTATGCAAATAAATTCTGGGTAATTTGGTCAATGTTGGATGTATTTTTTTTAAAGATAGAATTAGCAAGAGTATTGAATTTGTTGTTTTTTGTCCTCTAGCTTTATACAGTTCATATGGACAAACTCTGGCCAGCAATAAGACAGAGAGAGGTCAAAAGATGTTAGAAATCAATTAAACCAGATAATTGTAACAGGAAGTACAAGCAAAACAAAGTTAAGAAGCAAAGCAAAACAAATGCTCCATGAGCATGAAGAGAACATATGCTCTTTCCAGTCACTACCACACTTTTAGTAAATATGTCATGAAAAATAATAATAAATACAATATACTATATTTGCAGGTAGGATGCTGGTAGCTCAGCTCTCATTTCATAAGGAAGAGCTTCTCAATTTATGGGGGTTGTAGCTTAATGCAAACACCAGCTTCATAGGGTGGATATTCAATTTGTCAAGGGCACCCAGATATTTGTCTCTAATCATACATCTCTAACTGCTGACAATTTAACACTTATTACTCCACTTGTTACCAGACTGCTTCTTGTAGGGAAAATAAACCAAATTTCTTCAGAAATTAAAGTATCAAGCTGAATATAAGGCAGAGATGTGCTTGTTAAATTTATTCTTTCCTGCATGGGAAAACCAATAATTCAAATGATTTTCTCTCTGCTGTGGGCACATCTTTGAAAGCTGATCAGTTCTTGGAGACATTTTCACAAGTGGAAAAGGTCTCCCTGCCAACCCACATCTCCCTTGCACCTTTGGGAGATGGTTGGATAGCTAAGCAAAGATCTTTGATGGTCCTAGCTGTTGATGATGCTCATTTGGCTTCTCCCCCACATGGTGAGGGGGTGCTGAAAGAGGATTGTTGACAGATATAGTTGTTGATGATCTTCACTAAACTTTTCCCCTACCTTCCTGCTCCCTCCATGTAGTGACTAGAAGAAGGTTGAGGAGGAAAGCCCACCAAAGACCATGAATGGTTTTAGCCATTGACAGGCCTTGCTCAGCTTCCTCCCTGCCAATGACTGTTCTGATCACTGGTGTACAACAATGCAGGTATTCACAGGCAGTCTCTGGTGGTTTTGGAGGATGACATTCTAGTCAAGCCCCTGTTATCAGAACATATTGGCAACGATCTTCAGTTGTCCCTTGCTCTCCCTCAGCCAATTCCTGGTTGCGGGAAGGGTTAGGAAAACAGTGAGCCTGGATTGCAGGGTAAACTGAAAGACTCAGCCCTACTGAACAACTCAAAGAGAAAAAAATTAAAAAGCGGCTACAATATTCTCCTCACTAATGTTTCTGACACTCACGAACCTGTTTACATCCCCCTCAGGTCTTCCACTATTCTTTCCATCCATAAAATACACTAATGTAACTAATACATTAACTTCCAATTAATATTAATTAGCATGAATTCTGCCACTGGATCCAACTATACATTATCAATATGTTCTCCTATTGATAACTTTATTAGTCGTTCTTTCCCCACAGGGAGAAACTTATTTCCTGGATGATTTACTTACACTTGGTGGAGACAGCCTGTTGCTTTCTTCAAGGAATTCTTCCAAGGTTACCATCTCACTGCCTGGAGAGGCAGACCTGTGCCTTACACTTTTCTGAGGTATATCATATGACAAGAAGCCGTCTCTGCTATGGGAGGCATTCTGCTTAGTGTTTGAGCCCACAACCACTGAGGAGATGGGACAAAACAGGCCGTCTCTGGATGAGCCAAGTGTGTCTTTACTCAGTGCCATGTCTTCACTGCTGAGACTCTCTGATCTGCCATGACCACAGTCAAACGATCCTGCATCAGAAGATTTTACAAATATCAAGGTTACACACTTTTTAAAAAAAAATGTGAAGAAGCTTTAATTAAGAACTAATAAAGCATTCTCCTTAAAGACCAAGGGACAGTCTGGTCAGATGGACAATTGGTAATTTAAAATAAACTACATCCTTTGTGTGATAAAGAACAGGGCATAATGTGGGTCATACCCAATGGGATTCACATTTAATGTAATAGATGCTGGAAAGCCAGCATAGTTTGAGTGTTGGACTAGGACTTTCAGAGACACCAGGATTCAAATACCCACTTGGCCATGGAAATCTACTAGGTGATTTTGGGCAAGTCACACTTTCTCAGCCTCAGAGGAAGCCCCCTCTGAATTTTGCCATGAAAAGTTTGTGATATGGTGACCCTATATACAATATAACAGATGTTCAGAGCTACAACACAACAGACAATTATGAAAAGATCTTACCTTTCATATTTAGAGGTGAGCTTCCAGTGGATATATTTTCACTATTCTCTGAGCTGTTAGGTCTGGATTCTAAGGGTTAAAAAGAAACAGGGTCATTAAACAAATTAAGAGGAGTCTATCTTCCAAGCTTCCAAATTACAAAGAACACAGTCACTAGGGATCAGTAAACAGAGAACAATAAAGTCACTACAGAACAGAATAACTTGCAGAATGAGGTTTCCCACTTCTTCTGTTCCAAAGCAATCGAATATAAAAGGACAAAAGGCAAAAACGAGAAACATTTTTGTTTCTCATTTACTTACTGTGTTGTTTGCTTGAAAGCTCTCCCTCAGGGAAGTTTTCACATAGATCACCATCTGAATTATAGCCTGGATAGAAGAATGTAAGATTTCAGAAGTCAACCATCAATGCAAATGGGTCAAAACAGCACACCTCAGAGAGCTATCCTCAGTCTTGAATTTTTAAATTCTTTTAATTTTTTCCCCAAGCATCAATAAAAATAAATATCTCAAAATGTCTCCTGCACTTCTGTTGGAGCTGGAGGGAAGGGTTCTGCCATGATTTTGCCCCCACGAGAGGCTTTTTGGGACCATGAGAGAAACTGGAAGATTAGCCCTTCAAACCCCCAGAGGGAGTCTTTTGAATTTTTTAAAAAATTGAAACCATTTTTGAAAAAAACAAACAAACACCCAAGGGCACTTGGGGCCTCGAAATGGCTTTGCAGGGGCCACAAACAAGCTACAGGGAACACTCTCCCTACCTTTTGAGATGGACACTAGATTTTATTGAAGCAGCAATCCCAGTGAAGCTAGATGTGACACATACCTTTGGGTCTGTTTGGTAGTCTAGATGTGGGTGTAGAACTTGCAACAGCCAAGTAAGTGGCTGAGGCAGAATAAGTCCTGGAACTTGGCTCCACATAGCACTGCTTGATCATAGAGTCTGCTGCATTTTCGATGTGGTCACTGCTGCCTCCATATTGAGAAATTCTCTTCCGCTTTGAATCTATTAATGTTGAGTGGCAAAAGATGGAAAAACAAAGAGAGAAAGACCATAAACTACCACAAAGCTAGGCTCAGATTCTTTCATCGTCTTATGAATGCAGCAAGCAGACACATAACAATTGCACATAAGATGCATCACTATGCAAGCTGTTTCTTTAAAGTTTATCATGACAGCTTATATGTTTGTATCCTGTAGCAGAAAGCTAATGAGTGACAGCAAAAGAAGGGAAAACATTTTCACCACACATTATGAAAAAGGAAGAGCCATACAGAAATAGTGGAGTGGGGAAACCTACCAAAATGCTTCTGAGACTCCCAGCCTCTGCCCATTTCACTTGAGAGTAAACCCTACTGAACGATCAGACTATAGTAATTCTATTTCCTTGAATTTAATACAGAAGGCAATTAAAATGTGATGTTAAACAAATACAAATAAGATTTTGGTCTATGATGGATTGTACAAAATCCAGTAAGAAACCGTGTTTTTAACATGGTAGCACTCAGGCTGAGATTTTCATTTGAAATTGAAACTGCTACCTAACCCATTAGTTGCAAAAATTATTTGCCATAGTAATAAGGGAGAATTCATTAAATAATTCAGGGCTTTGAAAGCTTTAAGGTTCCCAAAGGAAAAAAGGAAAGAAATATGCAAATCCAGTATTTCAACATGAGCTTTGATGAGAAGCAGCTTTCACATTTCAAATGTTTTTACACTGATTCTTCATGGACAAAGGCATTAAATTCTTGAAGAACAAATAGGATATGGCACAAATAACAGATGGGTTAGTGCAGACAACAGAGTGAACAGATTAGGACTAAAGACACAGATTAATTACAAAGCATACAAAAGAACATCTGAGAAAAGAGTCAGTTTTTGCTGCTTATCAAAGATTATTTCCATGTGAGTGTATAGTGCACTGGGAACATAATAACTAGGATATTCTGCAATAACATGCCTGGGCAGGAAACTTCACTGGACCTTATCTAATATGTCCTACATTTTAAAACCTTGTGGAAATATCCACTCCAAACTCATTCACTACTGAAGTTTGTAAGCCAAACTTTAAATTGGAGTGCAAGATTCTCTGTTTGCCTCAAGAAAAGCAACTATCTATTCCATGCTATTATGGCAATGTAGAATACATACTAATGTCAGGGAAGTTTAATAACACTGTTTGTCAGGGACATGTTAAAGGATTGCCATCTTTTGAAATGCAAAGTAGTTTTAACACTGCTAAGCACAGACGCAAAGCTGCTTGCTCACTGCACGACTATGATGGTACTTGTTCACTTTGGAAATCAGAATACTGCACTTTTTGATGACATTATTCAAGAAGGTATTTTCTAAAAATGAGACAAACAGATTAAGTAATATAATGGTTAAGATGTCAAACTATCCTAGTCAGGAGCATGTGTCTCTGTATCTTTATGCCTGCGTAGAAACATTCTCAGAACACAGTCAAAAGGACTCTTGAGAAGGGAGTGTACTGCAAAACCTCAGCTGGATATAAGGACTCCTTTATTCAGACTGTGCAAAAATTCTTAAGGAGGACGCATTGTCTGCAACATAGCAGCCATAGCTTGTTTTTACATTTGGACAGGACATGAGGCACATCAGCAACAGCAAAACATTACTGAAGCACACAGCAAGTTCACTTACTTAAGATGTGCACCATCACCAATACTGTAAACATATTACGGACACTGTATGCCACAGGTCTCATTTAAGTATACTTGCACTGAAGAAATGATCCCAATCGTACAATAAAAAACCTTCATCTTAAGGGTAGGGGAAAATGTAGTTCATGTTGACTCGATCTGGTCTTGGATTTAGTTTGTGTCAGTAATATGATGACCATCTATGATGTTGTGTGTAGGTAAGTTAAGTTCCAATTAAAAAAAAAAAGAACAAACAGAAAAGCATAAAATAAATGAGAAGAGAGGAGTTAGGGATCCCCAGTTTCCGAGAAAGAAAGTAGTTCATTAGGAGAGGATGGGATGTCAGAAGACGACCAGAACCAGAGGCGATTAGAGGGAGACGGATGATTCGATGGAGACTTGGGAGACTTTTCTTTGGGCTTGCTGGTGCTTCTCAAAAAGGCAATCTTTTTGCGTTGAGTAGCTACAATTGTTATCACCCAGAGATCCCGAAAAGAAGAAAAAAAAAGGTAACAGAAATAACTAAAATGCATTTCAAACATCTAAACATAAAAAGGGCTAATTATTTCTACAGCAGCTACTAAATTAGTTAAGGGATTAGATGAGAATAAAGCACAGCATCAACCTCTAGCCTGTATGATTCAAACAGACACTGTAAGTTCATACATATATTAGGCTCCTTTCCCCTCCCTCCATGACTACATTTTAAAAATGGTAAACTAAATATTGTATTTACCGGCGTATAAGATGCACCCGTGTGTAAGACGAACCCCATTTTCAAATAGTATATTTTGGGAAGAAAAAGTGAGTCTCATATACCAGCAAACACAGTATATCAAGAATTCACAGAAATAAAAGCAATATTTCATAGAATTCTGGTTTTAGATATGCTTTTCATTAATTTAATATATCACACAATACTTCCAAATAGAAACAAATGAAAAATGAATTGTTATGACCTAGTACTTCCTATAAGTTGGGGATATTTACAGTGTGTGAAGGATGTTTGAAATGGAAAGTACCGTGGTGTAGAGATTAAGACAAAATCAAGATTCTGATCAGACTGCACATCAAGTGTATGAATTGCATCTAGATGTCAAGAAACCCTGCTAATCTGCAGAATGATGGTTCACACTACCCAACTGCTCTCATCAGGCAGTTTCTCTCCTGCTAGCAGGATAGGCTAAACAGACTACATTGTCTCTGTCTTTTCTTCATTATGTCATACAAACTGGGGATTCTGGAAACTTTTTCTACAAGGAAGACACAGTGATAAGCAAGAGATTGGTTTTAGCTTATGTCTCTGTCTTTTTGGGAGAGAGAAACCAGAGTCCCTGGTTCAGCCATGAAAATATACCACAGATCCTTGTTTGTGTAAGTCAGTGATCAGAGATCATACATGAGAATAAGTCAAGATTCTCCAGAACATGAGTTGAATCCCAACATGGTCATTTCCCTCTGTCATGTACACAACTTTATTCATTTAAGAAATTTATGTACTTTTAAATCACTTATCCGAGAACTTTATAAAGGAAATGATAAAAACATATCAATACAAAACACAGTCAAAACATCAAAAACAGTAACAGTGGGAAGTAGTTTTATAACACAAGCCAGGGAACATGCCATATATACAGGAGAAACCTGTTTGCTGTAAGTTCACACATCAGGGTCTACATGATGGTTTCATATCACATTCTTCACAGAATTGTATAAATTGTGAAGTAGTTCTCAGAGGTATAGTGGGAATGGACTAGGGGATGGTGTTGGGACAGGCTATGTTGGAGTCCAAAGCACTATCCCCTAACTGGCTAATGTACTACAACAGGAATGGGGAAACCTCAGGCCATGAGGCCAATCCAGCCCTCTGGGACTCTGCAGATGGCCCTACTCATTTCACCTTGACACAGCATTCGATGATTTCCCACCTTTTGTATGACTCCCTTCTACTCTAAAAGGGTTGAAATGCCTCTTATAAGTGCAACCTTAAACCTAAAATATGCTAGTATTTTGGTCCTAATCTTCTGTTCTTGGCCCTGCCCATTACTGGAACACAGACCCTGAAAACTTCTCTGATGTTGAACCTGGAGTTAATGTAGATGGAGTTTTCCTCCATTGCTTTTTAAGGTCCCAGGAAAGGTAGGGGGAAGCAGAAATGCAGCCCCCACCCTCTACTATGCTGGGCTGGTAGCAACAAGGTTTTGGGTCTGTTAGAGGCTCCCGGGCTGGAGCTGAAGGGAGTTCACTGAAATCATAGGTAGGACTGCCCACCTTGTGGAAATTATTCACAGATGTATCATTACATACTTTGCTTGTTTTAATGCCTTTCAATAAATATAATTATTTTAAAACTTTTTCCAAATTACTTGTACCTCTATAAATTAATGGTTTTATTTTAGCATATCCTGCCCAAAACTTTTAACTGAGAGACAGATTATCATAACATAGGAAACACCACAATACCAGTACCAAGCTGTTTGAAAGAGACATTCATTTGAATTAAAATTCTGAATTCGTACTGTTTTTTCCTTTCCCACTTGCTCCCTCTGTTGTTATCAACTTAGATCAGAGAACATCAGATTGCAGAAAGTAGCAAATTACATGGTTTTCTAGATGAACCTAAGATTAGTTTTTTTGTGTGTGAGAAACTCCAATAAAGTAAACAATTTCCATTAATTCACAGAGAAACAGTGCTTATTAGGCAAAATATAATACACTCAAAATTTGACAGTAGTATCTAAAAAGTATGATTTCATAAATGTGTAGAACTAGCATATATGCTAGAATATATGACAATACCATTAAGAAGTCCAGGAATGAATGTATTAATGTATAAACTACATTTTTGTCATAATGGTGCCAAAGGAAATTTACAAAAAGGAATCTAACACAGTTAAAGATCTAATCTGCTCATTTTGTCTAAGGTTAGAGACAAATTTGCATAATGCAGAGCAGGGACAGTTATCTTAGGGGAAAAAAGAGGTCATAAACCTCTTACTGTGCTTTATGGGATCAGGAAGAATTATTGCAATGATATTCTCAGATTTGTTTTTGTTCCCAGAGAAGCCTTTTTCCGAAAAAAGAAGTGACCAGATGTTACCACCATTCTGAAAAAAGCTCCCGGTGCTAAATACAACATATAAAATTGCCATGACAGGAAATCCAGCTGGTGGGCAATGTGCAGCCCCACAGTACTGTTTCTGTGCCTCTGGGTGTGTGTGTGTCATTTTTTTTTCTCAAAAACATTTTTGATCCAAAATGTCCTCATGGTATATGGAGATATTTTCACTATGGCCCTTTCCACAGCTTACCTTCTTTGGCAGTGTCGGCGGTGATCCCAGCAGCAGGTCTGCTGGAAAGGGAGCGCAACAGCAGTGCTCCCTCCACACAGGACCGGCTTCCTGGAGAAGGGAGCACAATGGACACACTGCTTCCTTCTGCAGCACAGCTCTCCCAGGCTGTGCTGGGACAGGAAGTGCCACCACTGCACTTCCTGCCCTTCCGCAGGACAGGTAAGCGTCGGATGGTGGCGCGATCGTGGGTCACTGACGGGGAAAATCCACCAATGATTTAACCCAGGATTGCACCACCTGGTGATGGGAAAGGAGTGGGACCATGACAACATCATGCAGAAGCATCATCGTGGTCCTGTCCTTCTCTCGTCCCATGGCAGGATGAGAGGGTGCTGCGGAAAAGGCCTGTGTCTGGGGTCCGCTGGGTCACTATAGGCCCAAGAGACCCTTTTATTTTTTAGAGAAGGTGAACAGAAACTGATTTCCTGCTGTTAAAAATGTTTAAATGGCCAAGAGCACCTAAAAACATGGTGAAAATGCTCCCCATGCCCCCTAGAGGGCATTTGGGGACATTCACTGGCTGAATTGAGGGATTTATTCTGTCTCATAAGAAGGCCAGCCCTGTTCTTGACTGTTGAGTATGCCATAAGTTTTCAATTACACTTTCCCACAAGAAAGACTATGCCTGTTTCAAACTCCAAGCAGTAGCAGTACTGTAATTAAGCAGTACTTAGCAGTAGCACCACCACAGCAAAAGCCTGCTTCTTTTTGAGAATGGTCTTGAATCTTGAACGTACAGAATTCAGACATGACCTTCATTGATACATCTTAATGCCCTAGAAAGATGGCTTGATCAGAAGTATCTTGACCCGTGAATCAATTCAGCAGTGTATAAGCAATGAGTGTAACCTCAGTGTTCTCTCCACTTATCAAATAACTTTTAAAAACAAAAACAGATTATTTTTTAATTGCACACTGTTCACATGAACATTTTTTTTCAGGGCAGACTCCAGAGAATGGCATGCTGGCACTCCAAGAACTTACAAGGCCCGTGCCCTAGCAAGAGCATCCTCACTGTGTAGAGGAACTCAGGAATGCTAGAGAGAGATTATTCTAAGCCCTTCTCAAAAATCAGCATCTGTTAACTACTTTCTGCTTCAAAATAGGATCTTTTAAAAAGTATCTGGCTAACTCTCACTGTTTTCCCATGATTTCAGTGGCATTTCATAATGCTTAACTTCGTCTGGATCACACATTTAGCAAACTTTTCTAGCATAACACTATGACTAATTAGCCATTCAGTGCAGCATCACCTACCTTTGCTCACAGGTCCACTGTGATGTTCTCTATCTTCCATGGAGCTGGACTCTGCAGAGGTGTTCTCCAGACTCTCTTGCTGCTTGGGCAGCTGTGCAGGAGATGGTGACCCTGCTGTCTCTGTGCTTTCTGACTGCCATGGAGGGCTCTCTGCTGAAGATTTCAATCGCTCTCTTGTAGCCTCTTTCCTTGGCTTTATAAGTTTAACCAAGGCTTTAGCTCCTATCCAGTGGTTTTTCCTGTTTTAAAAGGGAAGAATAAGCAATAATTTAATTCTTCAGATTTTTTTTAAAAAGTATAGAAAATGCTTTCCTAAATACTCTTGTTTTTCATCAAAAAGCAGTACTAAAAACTGGCAAAGCATAATAGAGATAAATAAAACAAGGAGTTTTACAATGCAGTAGAAGTTAGGGTATACTGCAGAAAACAAAGGTCATGTATCAAATATTGCAAAAAAAAAAGTCCAGGAAAGAGTTGTGATTATCAAGATGTATTTTGGTACTTGTTATCTTAATCTGGGGCTTTAGTTTCATTTTGTGCTGCATTACAATCAGAACGGCAGGGATTTCCCTCATTTTATTAAAATTCTTCTGAGAGAGAGTTGACAGAGTATGATAATACACAACCAATTTACTAACAAGTTAACATCTTGTTGGGCTACATAAGAGGCTTCAAATTTCAAGAACTATCTGTGTTAGTCTATTTCAGTGTAAGCAGATATAAAGGAATCCTGCAGCACCTTTGAGACTAAGACAAAAAAATTACTTCTGTTTACTCCAGTTCACAAACAAAGTGGATTTAGATCTTTTTGTCAGCTTCAGATTTTTTATATGTAACTTTTACACCAACTCTGCCACAAGAGACATTCCTGGATCTGGTGTTTAGTCCCCAAGGGAACCACTGTATGGGACAAGTCGACGTGTTTATTGTTGGGATAGGTTTGGTAATGCATATCTGAGTCTCCTCATCATTTCTTTATCCAGAGAGAGATGCAGAAAAAAGAAACTTAAAGATTTACTGGATAACATCTAGCATTATGTTGGCTCCATACACAACACAACTCTTTTGTGAAAACAAAGTAACACTGTTAGCTGAACTCTTTCCACACTCTCAGCTCCCATCAAACCACAGTTCCCATCTGGTCCTCATCAGCCCTGTCTCTGTTTCTGATTGGCACCATCTCTGTCTCTCTCAATATTTAATTCACTCTTATCTACTGCTTGTAACCGTATCTACTTCTAACTAGACCTATCTGACAATTTATTAGACAAGACTCTAATTTTATTTTCTGTCCCTTATAACCCCATCACCCAGCATTCTGAAAGCTTGGATTGGCTGGCTTTACTCAGGCCAAGGAAGCTAATAGTTTAACACTTCTTCACAGAAGACGATTTAATGAGCCAAAATAAAAATAAGCCTTTTGGCCCTGCTCGTACTCCTTTGTTCATCTGCCCCAGTATACAAACCAGGAAGATTTCCGTTATCTGTAAGAGGGAGAGGAAAAGTGTCTAGGTGTTTCTGGATTATAACTTGCTTTCTCCTTCACCACAGTGTTTATAACTTGTATTCTCCTGCAGCACAGCTATGCTGTTGGGGCTGATGAAAGGTACAGTGTAACCTTTGGAGGACCACATATTCTTTGTCCTTGAACTCTAATTTCCTATTTCATACAAACTGGGAAATTATGATTAATGATGCTGGAACATGCCACAATATTAAACCATAGTTCCATATGGTTTGGCTTGTCCAAAGTGATTAACCAGAGTTTCCTGATCTGTATGAAACAGGAATTATATCTAATGGAGGAACTCCTGTTTTGCTCAGTTGCTTGAAAGGAGAAAATATGTAGCTACAATCATGGATATTCTGGTTTACTGCTTGAGCTTCAATATAGTTTTGTTCGTATGATAAAGAGAATGTAGCCATTTATAACTGTTCTGCTTACAGGAGGATTGTATACAAGTTATTTTCACACAGGTAAAAGATGTTCTGCAAGAAACTGGCTTGTACATGTGCAATTTTAGATTGCAAAACTCACTTTTTTGGAGCTGGATCATAAAACTTATACTGATCCATTATTTTCTCCTCCAGTTTTTCTTTGTGTCTCCTTAAGGCATTTAGTTTATCACTGTTGAAAACCAAAGAAGAGGAAAAATTATTTAAAGGATGCTACTTGCTGGGAATTGGTACAATTAAATAAATTGAACTATTATTTTCTGGAACAAAGTCAGCATCCCTGAAAGAAAGATCTGATGCAATGAAAATTCTTCTGAGGCAGCATCTATCACACAGCAAATGTAATCAACAGTATGATTAAGCTATTTAGCAGTTTTGATTGTTAGCTAGTTTAATACACAGACAAAAAGGGAGGGAAAGTAAATAACAACTCTAAAATGCTTTAGTCATTGCAACATGTGGTTGGGTTTTTGAGAACTATTCGGACAGATGGGTGAAATCAAATCAGTTCAACGAAATGTTGTATTTAACCAGAGCTTGGAATTCACAATTCAATTAACTCAGTAATTTATTAGGTTTTTCTAATGATTTCATTTAACCTTCCAGATTCATCAATTAATCACAGAATCAAAGAATAATAGAGCTGGAAGAGACCACAGAGGCCATCTAATCCAACCCCCTGCCATGCAGGAACATACCTCAAAGCACTCCCAACAGATGGCCATCCAGACTCTCATTAAAAACCTCCAAAGAAGGACACTCTATCATACTCTGAGGCAGCATATTCTACAATGCTGAAGTTTAGCTTAAATATGCTTTAGTGAACTAGGATGTTGGAATTTGTTAGTGTGGTTGCCTCTCCCTCTGTCACATTCAGTAAAACAGGAAGGTCTGATACCTTAGAACTATTAGGATTGGAGGAGATGTATCACATGCCTTTGTTGTTAGGAAGGCTAATCTTCCTACTTCCTTTGGGAAGACAACAGGAAGGAGGAAGGGGAGATCGAGAGAACTTTCTAGAGTCAAGGTTAGTAAGTTGGGCTTGTGGAGAAGACAAACAGCTAAGTATGGGAGAGAAGAAAAAAAAATGAAAAAAAAAGAGAATGGGGTGAGAGGGAGTTATTTGTTTCCTTAACAAGAGGCTATGGTTTTCAAGCAGCCATGATCTTTCAGAAAGCTCCCCATCACTCTGTATGGAAGGAAAGTGGACTCTTTCATGTGTATGTAGGTATACTGTGACTTTCTTCAGTAACTTCTGCTCCTCTATTGATTATGTTCTGCAATGGTTTCTATATTATAGAATAACATACAATTATTATATAATTTTATTTGGGCTCTTTCAAAACAGACTTTGCAATTCTTTGGGAAATTATTTACATGCTGCTAGGCTCTTGGATAAATAAGTGAAAAGTTCTTCTCAAATCCATCCCACAGTTCTTTCTCTTTTAGTTTCTCCCTCTCCCTTTCCCCCATCCTTCCCACTCTGTGTTTTACTCTCCCATCTCTTCCTCCATCTCCTTTATTTATGTAATTAAGAGAAAAGTAGGCATGGCAAGAGCATTCAAAAATATTCAAAAAATCATCAAAAATCCTATTTTTTGAGTGTCAAAGAACCCTGATGAGAATAATTCTGCCCTGATAAGAATCTTCAGAGTTTGAGACTGTGCCAAATTACTGTGTTTTGGAGTGTGGCGAGTTAGGGCAAAATAATCAGGTTTCTTTAAAAAAAAAAAGGTGTCTGAGGAGACTTCAAGAAGTGAAAAATGGGGCCCCGTGAGACACACTCCTTGCAGTAGAGGGTATTGGGAGAGCTGCACTGGCTTCCCTGGAGACTGTAAAAAAAATGCTTTGCTCCTATTGCCTCCAACAGATAGAGAGCAGTTTCTCCATGTTTTTTACTGTCTCTAGGTCCTTTTAGGGCCAGCTTTTCCCTTCAAGTAGATGATATTAATGAGACTTTAAAGTCAATTCTCAGGTCCTTTCCTGTTAGAAAAAGGTCCCTCCAGGGAGCCAATAATATGTATAATTTGCCCCCACACCTTTAGGGGGCTTGCACCTGTTTTCACACCATTAGACTGAATAACATTAGACTGAATCTACATAATACCTTATATGCTTAAGCTCTGCAAAGCAATCAGGTAGTTTACTGGAAACATTTTGAATTGCCTTTTGACTACCTTAATACAATACAGTGGATACAGAGATCCATTCTGACGTTCTTCTGCTTTCTCAACCCTGAGTTTCAATTATTAATCTCACTGACAACAAAATAAGTAAACAGAGGGTTTCTCTTACATATATTGCTTCTGTTCTTCATGGTACTGTTCCTTGTTCTCCATGTTCTGCTCCAGTAACATTTGGTTCTGCTGACTCAGCATCTGGATCTGGCTCAGGAGGTGGTGATTCTCTTCCTCCAAGTTTCCTTTCAGTCGAGCGAGCAGCTATTCAACAGACATGCTACAGGTTAATTTCCTGGGCTGTACTTCCCAATGTGCCACAAGCGTGACCTCATAAGCCAACAGAAGGCACCATGCCCTGCACCATCTCTGCATGAGCGTGGCTGCTACATCTACTGAATGCCAAGCCCACTGATAACAGCCATACCCACTACAAGCAGGGTTTAAGATGTGGAAGCATCATGATGCCCAGGTGAAATCAAATCAGAATTAAACCAGACATGATAAGTCTCTCATCTTGGGTCATGGTTAAACTCTTAAACTCAACTTGGGTCATGGTTAAGTTCTGCACAACAGAGTGGGGAAGCTCTGAGGACACCGAGTGCTGAATCTTTACCCTGCCTGAGCCCTCTCAAGAAATAAAGAGCTAAAATAGGCAGTTCCACTGGAAGTTGGATGCGGCAATTGAAGGCAAAGACTGTAGCTTTCCACTTCCATCCTGCTTTAAAGCCCTCTTCCCATATTTCAGATTTGGCCCTGAAAAATAGGTGTTTAAGAGAAAGTAAATCTTACTAAATTATGTTCAGGAACTCATCTTGATCTTACAAATAACCACCTGCATAGATCTCACCTCACAGTGGTTGTCCAGTTTGGTTAGGGAGATATCCATGGCCTGATGCTGCTCTTTCAGCTCATCATAGCGAGCTTGCCAACGGTTCAATTCCAGCTGTGAGTTATTCAAGGAAGTTTTCAACTCCTTAGTGTGGCTATGAAGTCCTTCATATTCTGCCTTGAGCTTATTGTGTAAGAAATTCACCCTAGAACAAGGAAAAGAAACGCTTCACTGTTTCCGCCACTGCATCTCTGAAAGCAATGTTAAGCCAGGCTTGCAGGATTTCAATTTTCAACAAACACAGTAGTTAAATCTTGGTCTTTGTAAACCAATAAGCCAAATAAATATTTTTAAAGTGCAAAAGAGACACAAAAACAAGATTTTGAGCTATTATCAGCAGTGTTAAGCAAAGAGGCAGATCTCTTACTATCAACAAAAAAATAGTTCTATGTAACATTTGCTAATATTAAAATATTTGAGAAGGATTACATGTTCCTGTGACTTCAGTATGTGTATGTGAAGATTCCAATAGTTATAATTGTTTCCCAAAAGTAAGAATCTAAATTAATCCTACTTCATTTAGCACAATAAATGTTATTATGCCTTCCCCTGTATAAAATCATTACAGTACTATTTTAATCCTTTTTTCAGAAATGATTTCTTAATGGAAGTTTCTGTAACTTTTCTAGCATTTCTGAGAGTTGTAGTACAACTCAACTACTTAAAGTTATAATTTTTAAAGAAGAACTTTCCAAAGGGTGCAATCCTGTACAAGTCCCATAGAATGTAGGATGACAGCACTACTTTTATGAATAAATGGTTACGTTTTTAAAAATAAAAGCTACTTATTGAAAGCCCTCAAATACCCCCCTTCTACTATTTTTTAATCAATAAGACAGAATGCTGGAACAGCAGCGTAAATCTAGAAACCTCTGCATGAACACATGTACATTCCATTTAATGTGAATAACTGTGCCTAAATATGGATGACCAATCTGGGTACAGTGCTCATGTGCTGAATGTTATATATGAAGAACTCTACCTGTGCACAGATCAATAATCAGTGCAAACATATACAAGGACGGTACCTGTATCTAATCTAACATGGAAACACACATGATGAAAGATAAATGTTAGCATCTATGTAAAAATAAATATGCCATAATGGTATCTGTATCAAAAATCATCTTTAGACGGGTGTAACACCTAATGTCAAAACACTGGAAAGAAAAAAGGGGAGGGAAGCAGCCTCTAGGACAGAGATTCACAACAGAGGAATAAGGCTGCAATAGTGCTGCTGCCAAGCCTTATACAACTAAGGACATCAAGATTTCCAACCACATGGCCCTGAAGCCCCCAAGGCCCCAAGGTCACTTAATTAAAAAAAAAACACAACCACACACACAATTTTTAACCCCCATGGATCAAAACTGCTGAAAAATGAAGAGGTATTTCTCCAACAAACCAGCCACGCTCCTTAAAAACCTTCTAGAATCCTTCAAATCAGCCCAAACAAAACTGGAAGTGACATTACTCACTACCTATTTCAATTTAGGTTGATTCTTGATGTTTTTGGGGAGGGCACTGGCAGGTTTTTAAAGTAAGTGGGGAGCTTGGGGCCATGAGGGGCTGGGGAGCAAAAAAAAGCACACAGAATTTTTAAGTGGGTCTGAGGGCTTTGACAAACCAGTATGGTTCCCCCAGTGGCGGGCAGGGTGGTAAAAACTGGCCTCTGCCTTCTCCACAGTTGCCCACCCCGATGTAAAGAATGGTCAACTATTTGGGAAGACATGAGAAACATTTTTTGGAGTGACACATTGTCACAAAGAGGCTGAGATCATTTACAAGGATGGGTACCTTTCTACTTCTTCTCTCAGCTTCTGGTTCTCTGCTGTCACTATACTGCTTGCTCTCTTCTCCTGCTGTAGAAAATCTTTTTCTGCTTTTAACACCATCTCCAGTTCTTCAAGTTTGGCTTTGTGTTGTACCAAACTATTATATCTGAAATAAAGAAATAAGAATGGATGTTACTTTGTCTTAACACTTCTTCCTAAAAAAAACATAAGATTGTGTTTTTGTATCAAATAATGTCAATAGTTTACTATAAATGTAGTAAAATCCAGACAAAATTAAGCACTTCTAGGTGCATGCTTTATTCTCTCATATTCAAATTTCAGATTTGAAAGCACCTAATTTTTCCCTCACAAACAGTGGAACTCCTTCCCTTTAGAGTAGGGATGGACACAGTACAGTCTGCAGGTGACATGTACTCCTCCAAGCCATTTTGAGACTCCCAAGGGATCCTAGCATCCAAAAAAATATTTCTGCAATTTATTTTCGCTGGAACAATTATGTTGGGGAGTGGGGCCTCTTGCCATTTTTTAAAACTTTCCTAGCCCATTATAAGAAGCCTGTTCAACCAGGACGTAAATTATTTGGTGGGTGGGTGGGGCATGGGCCTGTTGTTCCCATAAACAAATATGTTTTCAATGAAAAAATATTGTAACAAAAAGCAAAAAAGTCAGCTGCATGGATAGAGTGCAGGACACAGTCCGCCAAGGTTACACAGAGAAGCCAATATGGCCTCCCAGACCCCAGGAACTGCCACCTCTGCTTTAGAGTTACGACTGACTTCCCAGTTTCTCAGTTTTTAGAGAACAAGTTAAAACATCTTTCTTTAAACTGGCCTTTTGCTACTCTTAAGTGTTTTATTGTGCATTCAATAATTCAATAGTTTTACTATTGTTTTCATACTCTTATCAAGCTAGCTGCCTTAATCAGGATAGCTTATTACAGTAATCAACAGCTCTTCTCTATGCCATCATCGATGAGTATTGCTTGCTGGGCTTCCATTAGGTAAGCATGTCAGGGACAATGATCACACACCCCAACGCCACTGAGTCCCTGTCAGGAGATGGGAAAAGGGGGATGGAGGAACAAACCCAAGCTCCCTGGTGGTCCCTGAAATACCATGTAAGACCTGCTGGTTCAGGGAGGAGAATGGGGGGGAACTGTTTCTTCTGGGCCAGATCTGAACCTTCCATGGATTGAATTAGGACAAAGGACAGGAGGTCCATCTGCAGTACTCCATATTAGAGAAACAGAAAGATGAAAAACATATTTATTTTATTGTAGGGATTTATACTCTGCCATCTGACATATGGCCAGGCTAGTTTAGACACATATTATTTTAAGAGACTGTGGAGGCATTCCTACCTTTCTCCCAAATCTTTGTGTTCTTGGTCAAGATTTTTATGCAATGTTTTCAGGCAGCTGTGTTGTTTTATCAGCATTTCATATTCTGTTGACTGCCGCTCATGCAATGAAGCCAAGTGTTCATGGTCTTGAAGGAGAGATTCATACTCTGATTTGAGTTGCTCTTTCTGCTTCAGTAGGTTGTCATATTCATTCTCTTTGGCCAGCTGCTGATTTTGGAGTAGAGTGTTCTGAGCCATCAAGGAGGCACTCTGGGAATTTAAGGTAGAATTCTCTACCTAGAGTTTCTCAAAGAATCAGAAGGACACATTGGCACACAGGCAACAAATTGAAGTGAATGCTATAAACTCTACAGATAAAGATGACTGAATTTCATATTTCATGTTAATACCACAGGTTGAGCATCTCTTATCTGAAACATTTGGGATCAGAGGTGTTTTGGATTTTTTTTATATTTTGGAATATTTGCATGCATGTATGTATGTATGTATGTATGTATGTAACGAGATATCTTGGAGATAAGACCCAGGTCTAAATACAAAATGTTTCATATATACCTTATATACATAGCCTAGAGGTAATTTTATACAATATTTAAATTAATTTTGTTTATTAAAACAGCAAAACCCAGTCTTCTTCCTTTAGGGAACACGAGGGAATTACTGAAGCTCTCTTGAGACCATGCGTGCACGGTCCAAAGCAACCTTAGTGGGGGGAAAAAACGTGCCAAGCTAACTGAGACAATTTGCAAGCAGTGGTCACAAGCAAGCCGCTATAATTTCACCATGTTCTTGACAGGAAGAAGACTGGGTTCTGCTTTTCAAAATTTTGGATTTTTGAGTATTTAAGATTTCCAAATAAAGTATACTCAACCTGTACATTAGTAGTAATTGTTACCCATTTCAGTGAAATAAAACACAGTCCACTAGTACACAGAGGGACTAACCAGGCATGTATCCATCTGAAAAACTGGAGTTTGGAGGTTGTTTTTTGGAGAACTACATGCTGGATGGGGAATTTGGCAAATCTAGCCATCCCAGCAGCTTTTTCAAACTCTGAATAAAACATCCAGTTTTTGTTTGGGCTATAAAGTGGTCTACTTTTATCACTAAAGGGAGCAGAGATGGGGAAGGGGATCAACTGCAGACTTCAACTGAAGACTTATTCTGCAGTTCACTTCCTATGTCAGAGGTGGAAGTGAAGTAATTAAAAGAGAGGTGTGTGGGAGGAATCAGTGGGTTTCACTCCCATCTCTGATTAGACCCATTTAGTGACAGACATAGAGCCTGTCTAAGGTACACGTGCCTGGTTTGGCATTTGAACTGAAATATAGATGTTTTCTAGCCCCAGCATGGGTCAGTGTGCAATTGTGTGTACAATTAAAATATCTTGAACATTTGTGAGAATAATTCACATGATTAGCTCTATTGCTAAGAATGAAAGAATGCCACGCCCCCTAATCCCAGGCCCATTTTTTCTTCTCAGCATCGGATCTTCCACTGTATGGTTTGACTGAGCCAACTAATTAACATATCTCCATGGTGCCACTGAGCAGTGCTCGCATACTCATTCTTTTTCTCTGTCCTGGCAGGCTACAGTAACTGTGTGAGTTAATTGAAGAGAGGACATATGCTTTTCTTCACTGAAAAGCTGAACTAAAGGCTCCATTCTGGGGATATCTGAGGCCTTTTTCTCTTCCTGAACTGCAGGACTCCACATGGGAATCCAACACGTGTGGAAATACAACTTAAACTTCATTGTCCCAGGTCAACAACTACTGTTAACTGGTATAATACTTAAAAACCTGTGATTTGAACAGGTTGATACATGGTCTTACATGACTAGAATACTTTAACTGCACTCTTGCACTGCATTCAGTTTGCAAACATGGATTTCCTTACTTTTCAACAACACTCAAGCCTGAGTAGAACATAAGCCAGACATTTTCCAGTTCCCTCAAGAACCAAACTATTCATTTCATAATTTTTAGGGTGATGGCTATCTTTCTTTTGATCCAATTACCACTCAAAATGATGAGTTCAATAGAAGAAAATGGCTCTTTAAAGTAATCTTCCAATAAAGTTTCTGTTGGACGTGTCTAAGAATTTTCCTGACCTGAAGCTTGGCTGTTTGTGTTTGCATTGCAGTGTTGTGCTCTTGAAGAAATACATTTTGCTTCTGTAGTGTCAAGATTTGATTGTTGAAGGAGACATTTTGAGTTTCCAAATGTCTTAGCTGTTCCTTCAGAAGCTGCTTTTCTGCATGCAAGGCTGCATTCTGAGAAAGACGCACAATTGAAAAGGCAAGAGAAAGAAAATTAAATTGACATATATTCTTACACCAACGATGACACAAAGGAAATTTACCATGCTCTTAAATGTCCTGTGCAAACAGTGCATGAGATTCTTTCTAAGTTATAGATCTCAAAGTGGACCGTAGTGTTAGGACATCAAGGCCAACTAGGAAACCGCATAACCTGCCTTCATGGTGAGGGAGAGATCCAACTCATGCCCTCCATTGACCAGAGAAGGAGCAGATGCAGGGAGTACACTTCCCTCCTCCCTGCTGGAAAGAACTTGGAGCTAACTCTCAATTTTCCAGGGACCAGAGAGCAGATGGGAAGCACAGCCTGCCCCAGGGGTCAAGAGTCAGTGAGAAACTGCATTCCCCCAACTCCCAGGATGATTCTCATGGCAAGGAAAAGACCAATCTGACCATCTCCATCATAGTTAAGGAGCAACTGCTCCAATACTTGCTTTTGTCCCCTCTATTCATCTCTTTTTTCCTTTTTTTATTGTGTTTATGAGCTTGTGAGACCGATACCTTTCAATATCTGGGCAGTACTTAGAAAATAGTAGGATCTTTATAGCCATTAATAAGAGGCTGCCACATTAAAACAAATGACATTTCATTCCCATTTCACTAAATCACTGGACAAACTTAGGATTCCTTGGAAACTTATCAGGAATTTTTCAATGAGAAGGTTACTAATGAAAGAGAAAGTCCTTGAATACAGTTGGTTCATCAGGTATGAGCTGTCCTTCCAGTATGCAAGGATAGGAGAGAATGTGTTCTAGGCAGTGCTTGGGAAAATTAATTCATTTGGACTACAACCCCCAGAACTTCCAAATCATCACGGAAATTCTTTGAACAGTCATCTGAAAAGTAACTTTTCCTGATACCACAGAGGGTGACAGTAAAGTCCCATGGCTCTATGTCTGGGCCATAAAATGTGTTCTCTCATCCTCCGAAAAAAAAATGCACACATTCCTCAAAAGATCAGTCAATATAAAGAGAGTTTTCCTGTAGAAAAAAATAAGATCAAAAGTCATTGCCCTAAATAACTTGTGTTAGGTAGACTCTCACACAAGTTATTTAAGGCAGACCTATCTTCCCCTGCCTGGAAGGAGCGGTGCCATTGCAGAAGACTGATGGATACTATTGCATATTAAGGTAATAAAGAAAATATATGTATAATGTATAGTCTCAGGAGATGCTTCACCCATGAAGAGGTCCCTACAAAGAGAAACTCTAGGAAAATATGATCTAAATCCAGTGTGAGACTATTACAAATGGAACCGGTTCTATCCACAGAAAACAGGATGGGGCATTCTCTCCTCCTCCCTTCAGCCCCTTGTGCCCCCGCCTTCAAAATTGCTCCAAAGGTTTGAGAAACCCTCTGAAGCCAGTTTTTGCATGGAGCAGGGGGAATTTCTATCATGCTAGTGCTGCAACACCAGCCTGATGTTAGATATGAGTCTGTGAATTTCCTAAAGTTTGGCACAAACATTTTCAGAATCAAAAGGTACATAGACCATTTGAGCAGACGTATCTATCTGTCTGTCTACAGACATATATACATACAACCTAACAGTCAATTAACCAGTTAATATGGGCATACATATAATTAAACTGAAAGGACAGAACCTACATTCCTTTCCAGTTCTATAGCTCTATCTTTCACTTTCAGAAGCTCCATCGTTGTTTCCTTGTGATCCTTTTCCCACTTCTCCTTTGCCTGATGCCCAGAAACAAAGTTTTCAGATGGCTGTTTCAATGAATTCTGCATCTGCATTCCATCCACTTGTTTCTGCTTCAGACCTTCAAAGTCCTTCCTCATCTGTAAATGTATATAAGGCTTTGTAAAACAGGCTGCTCAATACAACTGTACTGCTTACACAAGTTAATTTAACCTGAAACAAAATCCAGAGTTCTTCATCAACAGATTCCATGACACATAATCAAAATCATTCACTTAGTTAGGGTGGGCAACCTTTCTCTATCAAGGATTGCATTCTTTTGTGGCCATAAGAGGTACTTCACCCATTATGGAACTCACAACAGGGAAGTGTGACCTATATTGAACAAAGTACAATCAGAAATGGAACTGCCTCTGTCATCTATATATGGCCACATGTCAGCAGTGGTAGGGCCAGAGCCAAAAGAAGACACTGGACATTGCTCTCTTTGCCCCCCTCTCACCACCCAAATCCCCTGTTGGTTTCCTCCTTACCATATTCAATTCGTTCTGTAGCTGCTGATTTAACGTAGTAAAGTCTTGCAGTTGAGCCTCCAATGAAACAATTTTCTCTTCTTTATTAGCTAACATTGTCTTTAGGGTAGATTCAGTTTTACTTTCCAAGATCTGGTATTTCCTGTGATGTTACAATAACAATATGTCAGTCATAGGAAATATACAAATGCTATCATTTGAGAAATTTGTCATTCCTCAAAAACACTACAATAGAAATTACTTGTCAGTCTTCTAATTTTCTCAGTTGCAAAGATATGCTGATAGGTTTAGCAACATCAAATTAGTGGGGAAAGTACTTGCGCATGAAAAAGGGTGCTGTGCTGGAGGGAATGGCAAAGAGAAGGAAGGCACTGTCATCCAGCATTTATGGATCAACGGTACTATACAGAGTGCATATCAGTTCTGACAGCAATGATTATCTATGTGTAATCCTTTCTCCAGGTGGCAGAGACTGCTACTGAAGGGCTGAAGTGTCCTGTGAGAAAAGCTAGGAGGAGGAGATTCTTATGCATATACTCTCTGCTACAAATCACTGTAGCTATAATTTTTCAAAATTTATGCTAAAATTGTTTCAATAGTATGTGGCATGGATAAGAACCTGTTACATGACAGAATTAACAGAACAATCATATTTAAGAAAAACCCTGAGATGACTGAAGACACTGAAGGAAAAGTCCCTACTAGTTTCAGTGAAGCCACAACTTCACCTTTAAGTCACTACAGCTGGCATGGGCAGGTTTGGGCTCTCTAGAAGTTTCAGGCAATCTGCATAATCCTTGAACTGTAGTTAAAAACATCTAGAGGACAACCAGTTACCTAACATTACGCTATGGGTTATAAGAGGTCTGTGCAGCTGGTATCACTGTTACCACTTTTTGTCTTAAAAACAAAGGTTGCCCCCAATTTGGTCATTTCAGTGTACAATTACAAATTGTCAATGTAATTATTACCCATTTTGTGCAGATTGTCTCACCCTTTCAGTATCTCTGGTTCTGAGAGGTGACCTTTTTCTACCCACATAAACTTTGTGAAGCAACACATAGCAACTTGACGTCTTTAGCACAAGAAATAGCAGCTGTGATCTCAGAGAAGTCTTTATCTAAACCAACTTTTGACAAGAGTATCTAGAGTCTAGAGAAGTCAATGGAGATTATATTAAAAGGTGCAACAAACCCTTCCACAGCCCCATCAGAAATGAACCATATTCTCACTTGTCATTATTGCTATTATCATCCTGCAGAAGTAACTCCTTGTTCAATCCAATCTTCTCCAGTTCTTGTTCTAGCTTGTCCATTTCATTTGACAACCTCTGGCTCTTTAATTTCTCAAGAACCAAATCCTAGACACAGGAATAACTTGAGTCATTTTAACAGTGAGGAAAAATAACATGAAATACTTTTTCAAAAGAGCAGCAACAGATTTGGGGTTCCCTGGAGCCCACTTCATGCATTATCAGCCATATATACATTAATATTGCTGCTAGGGAGAAAAATGATCTTATTACCATACATACAGTGTTCACATAAGAAAAACACAGGTGAGTTGCTTGGCTAAAGATTTGTATGTATCCGGACTTAGTAAACTGAAATAGGATTGTCCGAATTGAGGTTATATATGGACATATTATCTGTGCTGAGTATTTTGGGCTCTGCTTTTCTGTGTGTCTGAGGGCCTTTCTGCACTACACTGTTATAGTATTATCATTCAACTTTCAACATCCTATGGAATCCTGGGGTTTGCTGTTTAGGGAGGGGCATTTAGAATTCTCAGCCAGAGAGCTCTTTGGTTTCAATAAACTACAAACCCCAGAATTCCATGGGATGTTGAAAGTGGAATAATAGTACTGTAACAGTGTAGTGCAGAAAGGTCCTGATTCTACAATTAGCCTCTGAAGTATGACCCTCATTTCTGTGGGTAAGAAATCAGGAAGACAGTTACTAAGGTACTGGTTTTCATATGATGCTATGAAATCATAACTACCTATAGAAAATATCTGACAATTTATCCTCTCTCAAGACCTCAACAAAATGTAATGTTCCTAATTGCCACACAGTGTCCCCTTAACTCCGTATGTTTTATATATCCCACAGTGTTCTACACACACAAGCTGTTGAAGGGCACACTCTTCAGACAAAGGTACTAATATGACTTTGCTTACCTCTCTCAAAGTTGCTAGTGTTCTCTTATCAATGGTGACTTGCTTTAGGAGATCTTTATTATCCTTTTCAAATTCTTTCATCTTATTTGATGAGTCTCTGAATCTAGCAAGCTCTCTCTCTAGTGTTCTGTTTTCCTTCTCCATTGCTGTCAGTTTGGCAGTGTTCTCATCCAAATTTGCATCTTTCAGCTCCACCTGCTGCCAAAGCCTTTTTGTCTCCCTCTCCAGCATTTTCTTGTCTTTATCTAACTGGGACACTTCTTGCTCCAACAGTTTCTTCTCCTTTTCCAGCCACTCCATCCTCTTATTTGAGATCTTCAGTTCTTCTAACTTTTTCTGAAGAGTTTGATTTTCACTCTCAGTACCTTGGAGTTCTTTCTCCAACTGCTGGATTTTCTTTCCATTATTCTCTAAAATCTGCTGGAGTCTTTGGTTCTCAGCATTCACGCTCTGGTAACTCAGCTCCAACCTTTCTGATTTTTTGATCAAAACCTTTAACATCTCAACATTTTTCTGAAGTTCTTCTTTTTCCCTTTCCAGCTCTTTATTTTCTGCCTCTATCTGAGCCATTTTTGCACTGGTAAACTTCATTGTCTCTACCATTCTCCTAAGTTCCAGGTTCTCTTCATCTAGATCCTTGTTGTCCTTTTCCAAGCTTTCTAACCGGACAGAAACATTGTGTAAAGTATCTAAAGATTTTTTCAGCTTCCTGATCTCTACTTCCAAGTCACCATTTTCTTTTTCAAGAACCTCTGCTTTCTCTGCAGTAATTTTCATGGTTGCAACTTTTTTTGTGAGCTGTTCATTCTCTCTCTCCAACCGATGGAGCTCTTTGTCCATTTCTTCTACTCTCTCTACTTTTTCCTTCACTTGCTCAAAGTCCTTTTGCAGTTGCTTCTTCTCAAATTCCAGCTTGCTAAGTTTATTGCTTGACTCTGTAACTGTTTCATGAAGTATTTTGTTTTCCATTTCAATGTCTTTCACTCTAGCTTCACTACTGACTTGGGACCTCTGCCTCAGAGACAAAACCACTTGATTGAGATGGTCTGTTTCTTTTTCTAAGTCTTTTATCTACATTTAGAATAAAAATAAAGTGGTCCATTAAATATAATTAACCTGCAAGTACTCCTGCTATCTTCATGCAGTGGCAAAGAACCTACATTGGGAAAATAAAGTCTCTCCAAGATAGAACTGCACAGTGTCTCCTTTCCCTCCTTCTACAGGGCTTCACCTCCCCTCTACAGCTATTTAGTAGCCAGTAGGGGGGCACTGGAGAAGCTGCCTTGGAAAGGTGGGATATAAATGATATCAATCAATCAATCCGGCCCTGTAGTCAGATGAAGAATGACACTATCCTTCAAGACCTCTGGAAGATTCCAGGAGGTCCCAGAGAACAAATTTGGCATTCTGTGTCTGTCTATGGGGGCACAGCCAGATGTTTCTTTGATGCTCTCTGCTCTCTACTGGACAGGATTTGGCCATATAAGTGATGTAGCAGGAAGCTTAAGGTGATGGGAGATGTTGCATGTAGAGGTACAGAATTCCTCCCTTCACAACGACTATAAGAAGATAAATGTCACTAACAGGATGCCAGCTATAGTCAAACAAAATAGGTCTGATACAGGGCATGTTGAGTTGCATCATGATGAGAGATACTTCAGATTAAAGATAATGTGCTTTGGTCAGTGACCTTGATACTCCATTATGTGTGGTCTCATAGCATTATGAGAAATTAAGTTACTCAAAGCTAGCCTAAACCTACACTTTCGGCCACATATTTAGGCCTGGATAAACTGTTAACCCTCAAAGAGGCAAATTTTGGGCAATTTCCACAGCATCTTGAAAGAATATCATCTGAGAAATGCTTGCTTCTCATTCTACCCAGTATTCTTAAACAAAGATATGTTATGTCTAAACAATCATAACGGGAGTTGTTTACTTCAGTATATTTAGAATTTTGTTTTTTTCTTTAGGACAAATAATTCCTGTACAAAGCTTTAAAAAACTAGTTTTTTGTATTGTCCAGCCACCAAATCCACTGGCCAGGACAGGATTACTGCATGTGATAAAAGAAGTTACAAAATAATTCAGAGAAATGTCCTGTCATTAAAAGTTTCATAAAATCGTGTTAGTTAGATCATTTTGGAAGACAAGCAATTCACTCTCACGTCTCAATTTCAAGACTAACAATAGATGAAATCAATGATTCCTATTGGGTTGGAATCTTTGAAAAGACTCTTACCCTTATGGTAGAGCACATTTCACATCTAGAAAGTCTCAGGTTCAAGTTCTATAATCTCTAGCTAGAATGAGTCCTGACTGAAAACTGGGAGGGCAGCTGCCAGTCAGATAGTACTGAACTAGATCGACCAATGGTCTGACATAGCATTCAGATCACTTTCTGTTTTTCTTTTCTGTTTCAATAAACAGCTGAAGCCATTAGAAACAGCAGCAAGAAAGGTTTAGCACCAAACGTTTAACAGCCTATTTTTATGCCTGAACTACATGCAGTCGCTAGCTTTTCTAGCTTCTCTTTCTTAACTGCATGGAATTTGAACTGTACTTCCCTGCTACTTGCTCAATACTGTTAAGCTGAGAAAACCAATCCCCACAAACACCCAGCGCCCAAAGATGCCCACTGGGTTCCTGAAAGCCAGAAAACCATTGTCCATAGATGCCCAAAAGAATATATGTGAGTAGAGATTAACAGGATGAACTGCTACATATGTTTTATTCCTGCTGAGTTCGGAACTAATCTCCTAGCGGGAACAATTTCCCAGTCCTTTTCCATTTGTTAACCAGGAAGGCTTTCTATCAAGATGGTTCTGGATTGTATCTTCAAGGACTACCACCGCACCTGTCTCTCTTTGTCAGCCTTCAAGGCCTCCATCCTTTCTTGAAGCTCCTCCTTCTCTTTTAGGAGTTCCTCACTTAAAGTCTCCAAGTCTTGATTACTTTGCCTCTCTTTTTCAATTTGGTTTTGCAGTTTCTCAATCTGCAGGGAGAAAATTATCACAAAGTATCAATATGCAAACCTAAACAAATACTGATTACAATATGCAAACCTAAACAAATACTGATCATAAAGGAATTATGAACAAGTACATATTTTAAAAATTGTCCATTCACTGATACTTTTGCCAAAGCAATACAACATGACAGAAATGTGCCTGTATGTTTTGTAACAGACAATGGGCAGTTGCTTGAATCTCACCCAATTCTCTGGTCAGTGATGGAATGGAAATTAACCATCAACAGTGAACACTAGCAAGCTGTAAACTGATTGAGCTTGCATTTGACAGCCTGGAGCTACAGAGACATGTGCCATGGCCAACACACCAGGTCCGCTTTCTGGTCCATTTGCATGTCAATCCCAACCTAATTTTTGTATGATCATGCCCAGCAAATTCTGGAGAACTCAAATTTTTTTGCTGCATATGCACCACTCCTGTAACATTTTAGTTGTCCGAACAGTTTTCTGTTTCTTACAGAAATATTAATGTTTTTTAAAACAGTATGTTTTGTGTTCTGCTGTCCTCAGGTGCTCTGATGGGTGCTGTATCTAAGGCAGGAGTAAAAGAGCAGAGAATATGGAATATTCTGAAGTGTGAAGTTTGCCACAGACTGGGGTGAGCATGCTCTGCAGCGGGGTGGTGGTGGTGGAAACACAAGCTCCAGGGGGCCACAGTGCCCTGTCAAAGCCACCACCTTGGGTGAGCAAAAGATATCTTGTATCATTTCCAGTCACCCTTTGGGCCTGAGTTCTTATGTCCCTCCTATGGTGAAAACAGCATTTTAAAGCATCCTGAAACTCTTTGTAGTGGAGGGAGTCGGCCAAAAGATTGATTTCTTTTGGCTGAAAAAAACAAAACAAAACTGTGGGATGTGCTAGAAGCCTGTGGCTCAATAAGGGTTGTAAAGACACTGGGTCACCTCAGTGACCAGCCTGTGTTCCATACAATTCCCATCCCTGATGTAGATGAAAACTACTATTTTTCAGGATTCAGAACCTACTTGTCTGAAGTTTTGTTTTATTCTCATTCTCTCTCTCTCTCATATGTGTGTGCATGCTACATAAATAAAACTTTCTACTTCTGCAAAAGCAGCAGTGTGACAGTGAATTCATGCTGGGTATTGGTCCAAAATTTAAAAGAGCAACCTGGAGGGTTGTATCCTATCAGCAAAATACATTTAACACTTTGGATAGTTCCTTCAGTGTTCAGACTAAAACCCAGAGCAGATTCATTCCTTCATTAATATGGAAAACATCAGCTGACACTTTACAGAAGCACCAGATGTATAATGGCAGTTAGCAAAGTGTCTTCGGTGGTAGGAGCAAAAAGATGAGTCCTTTTCTGGCGAGCTTTTCCATGTCTTATTCAGAAGGCAGGATCCTCCAGTGAATATTTTTAGATATGTGCAAGGGAGTCCCCTGCCTGTAACTTGGATCTTCAGGCCTGCCTTCATCCAAAACTACAGCTCTTTGCATTGAAGCCCGGGGTAGTTTTAAGAAGGCAATAACCTCAGAAGTGACATTGCAAGCAAAGGTCTCACAGCACACCACACTCATACAGTTAAGTAAAGCCTAGACTACACACCTATGGAACGATGTTGTACTACAGTGGTCATGTGGGAACTTACAAGAACACACTTTCTTCCCTTACTGCTAAAGCAACACAAGAAACCCACATCACCACACGTGTCTTGTTTACCTCCTCAACTTCTTAATCAGATCACTTTAATCTAATAGCAATACATGTTGGTTGTGGTATGTGTGGCTTATGAATTTGGATTTCTATGCTGAAGAATCTTAAAATACGGTAGTGCAAGGATCACAAAACCTGTAAGATATATGAGGAGCACTTTAAGGTCATACCAAAAATCATACAGTTCTGCTCTAACAATAACCAGCCAAGTATTTCTCTGTTCACAAGCCATGCATGAAGGAAAGAGGAAACTGCTGTGTTCCCTTCAACAACTGGAAGTCAGCAACATACTGTCTTTGAAATAAATACATGTTCAATTCATGACTGTCGCTGACATGATTTATCCCTTATGATTGTGTACAATGTCCTTAACACACTTAGGAGCCAAATGAGATGAGATGCCATTCATGCAGTTTAGTAGGCACAGGGAACCTGATCTTGATGGGAACGGTAATGCCAGGAAGTAGGGTGGTTTTAACCCACTGCCCCCTCCTGTAAATCCAGTATTGACTGGAGCCCCTGTGATAACTTGATTGTTTGAAAAAATTTCATCTTCACTCTACTTGGATCTTCCCCTCCTTTCCCCTGTCTGGTTAAAGCCCTTCATTCCAATGACCCATCTCCCAATACAAATTAGACCTCCAACGCCTGAAATTTTCTTTTAAAAAACCATTCACACAGTCCCTAATTGCAAAATGGTAATTCATTCACGCATCTAGTTCAGCCCTGATCAAACAGATTCCATCAGATCTCACGGCAACACATGCAATAAAACAAATTATGCTGTGTCAGCCCTGAATCGAATCTTATGCAATGTCCAGAATTCAGGAATCAGGTTTGGTTTTTTTTGAAAATCAATATATTCTCTTGTGCTGAAGTCTGATTTTACGATAGTCTAGAGAAGTAAGGCAAACTTCAGTGTGTGTTGTCAGTTATGTCTTCAGTCTATCTATTATAATATATCATAAATCATGAAGATGCATTATGCATCAACTCTACAGTGGGTTTGCAGAGGGTATCAGGGTATTCAGCTTATATACCACCACTAAGATGTGGCCCAAGTATTAAATGGAAAGAACAAAATTGGATACAGTGGTGTATGTTAGTGTGTATGTGTATGAAGGTGTGCTGTCTCTAAATGTGTGTGTCTGGCATTTTCAGTGTCATGCCTGAAATTACACAAAAGAATATCCAAACACTGCTTTGAGTCCAAGTGATCTTATTTGAATTATTATGTACAAACAAGTTAATTAGAAAGTTTACAATACTTGTCCAATTTGGCCCCTATTTCTGAATGAACTGGTCACACATCCAAATTCTACTACACTGGCAAGACTGTCACTGAGAAACATATGCCTGCATCTGAAAAACAAATGGGTGAATGCTAGCATGCTGCAAGCACATATTAGCTTGCTTACATTAAGCAAAGCGATCCTATCCAGTAGGTAGACAAGAGCATTTAGCTTTTACAACTCATACAGCAATACTCTTCATAGGTCCCCAAGAAGATGTTAGCTAGAGGTCTGAGTATCAATCCTTTGTAGCTATTCATAAGAGACTCTCTAGGGCCCAAAAATGAAATCGGAATGTCTATTTAATCTGCAAACCCCTCTCAAAGACATTTAGGATGAAAAATGAATGCAATTTAGCTCAATACCAGTAGTTAGTACATAATAATATGATTAGGACTTGGGTAAATTAAAATTATCAAGAACTTTTACCAGCAGCTATTGATTATACATTGTCTGCTCCATGATCTCCCTGAACTATTAGTGTGTAAGTGGGTTAGCCAAACATAACAAGCAATCAAGAGTTTTGTTCTACTTGTATAGACATAAATGATGCTGTCTTAGACAGAGACAGAACACTGGTCCATCTTGTCCAGTATTGTTTACTGTGGACAGCAGCAATAACAACTCTTCAAGGTCTCAGATGTGGAACTTGATCTGTTCACAATAGCACAGCACTGTCCTTCTCTAATAGGGAAAATAAAACATCCTCACATATAAACAGGCTGGAGGAAGTGATAGGAGAGCCTTTCTCAGAGGGAGCAAGGGCGCAAGTGATGAAACCGTGGAACCGATTATGGACTTTCTGAAGACAGACCTAAATCTTCTGGAGGCCCTATTATTCTCATTTTAAGTTTACACAAGGTAGCAGTGTTAATTCTGCTATGACTAAAACAAGAAATTTTGAGGCAGCTTAAATGATAACAACTGCATAATGGTATATACTTCACTTTATCAGATGCATATAGTATCATCCTGAGCAGGCAGATAGATTTACATGATGCATATATTCTAAAATTATTTGTACATATTTCCTGGCTGCTTAACACTTTATACATTTAATGAAGTAGATTCTTATGCTAAAATATATTTGCTAGTCTATGACATATAACAGCACTCTGATGGTTTCATCTTATAAGACACAGGCTCATACAGAGCCCAATCAGTGGCCTAATCCAGAGGTTACACCTAGCTATAGAGGTGCCCAGGCATGTTTTTCCCTCTCTCAGACTGGAGATGGCAGCTTCCTTCCAAGCCTGCTATAGCATCCTGTCACCCTCCTTATACAACCCTTGCTTTCCCCTCTTAAATCCATCATCTTCGTGAGAAAGGGGTAAAACCTCTCTGGTCTCATTCAGAAAGATTTAATAATCCATGGTAGTGTGTTTTTGTACAATTAAAACTGATACAAAGAACTCTGCTAAATCAGAAATTATAAAAATAGAAGGTAAAATTTATTAAAATAACAAACAGGGAAAAGGTATTGGGTATTATAAGTATATTCAGGCAAAAAAGAACTTCCAATAGTATTAAACAAGTTTCTTCAGCTTAACACAGCATTCAGGTTCAGAGCTTTCCCACACACCCAGGCCTCTGGCTGCCTTTTCTGTTCAAAGGTTAAATTCCCAAGTTTAGGTCACCCCTTCTAATACAACTCTGCTTTAAGTTGTATTAGAAGGGGTGATCTAAACTTGGGAATTTAGAGACCAATCTACTTTATCTCTTCTCTGTCTCTCATTAGACCTTCGAGAAGATAATCCCACTTATTCAAACAAGCTTCCCTGGCTGACTGAAAAACTCTCACTCAAAACTCTCTCTGGAAATCTCTCTGAAGGAAGCGTCAAAAAATGTAAGTCATCGTCTTACATCAAGCTCCTCCTCAGAAAGCTCAGCCCTTCCCATGCACTAATAGGCTGGGTTTCTTTCTGATCCAGAGCCGCTTGTGCTACATGGCAACCTGTCGCCAGGGCTGCCCTATCACTCAGGCTGGCCACACCCCCAGGCTCTATCACACCAGCTATAGGTTCAGATTATGTGTGGGAGTTTGCACAAGACTTGGTGTTGCATACTTCTTTCTCTAGGATGGCCACAAGAAGGAAACTGGAAGCATCTGCTCTCAAACTAGCCTTGGTTTATTATTCTTATGAATCTTCGCTAACTCTAGATTAAACTAACTACAGTTCCTTTAAGCTGGACACAGAGAGCTACTCTGGTTAGAACATGGATTTATTTGGTTTTGCTCTGATGAAGTACCTAAAATACCTCGTAAGTTTGCAATGCACTTTCTGGATGCAAGTATTTCTGGTTTATATATATTGCATGAGGGGACCATCCTCCAACACAAGTTTTTATTTTCTTCAGGAATAAACAAGCGAGTACACAAAAAGACAAAACACTCCAAACAGCCTATAAAATGGTTTGTGTATAGACAAATACCTGAGAGATTCAAAATGGACAAAAAAAATTGATTTAGACAGTGAAGACTCTGAGAATCAACTTCGTAGCAATAATGAACATTTAGTAACAAAAATGTATAAGACGTTACTGAAATGTGAAATGGAGAAAGCACCTGTAAAGGAATGTATGATTAAATGAGTACAAAATGCGGGTCAGGTAAATTCCATTAGACCAACGGGAGAAGATGTGGCTGAAGGGTTTGAAATTTACATTATATTATGATTTGAAAGAAAACTTCTGTAAGATGATGTATAGATGGTATCTTACTCCTGAAAAACTTTATAAAATGTATAAAGCCTCTTTAATGAAATGTTGGAAATGTAATCAGATGGAAGGGACATTTTTTCATATGTGGTGGATATTTGAGAAAGCCAAGACATTTTGGGTGATGATATATAAATCATTGAAGAATATTCTGAAAATTAAACTCCAAATGAAAATGCAGCTGTTTTTGTTGGGACTAACAGATGATTAGACAAAGAAAAACTCTGTAAGAGCAATACAATATATATTTGTTGTGGTGAGAATACTCTATGCTCAGAAGTGTAAGGACTCCGGGATCCCATCTTATGAAGACTGGATGACCACACTATTCAATATGGCTCATATGAACAAATTAATGACTTTAGTAAGAGATAGCTCTCTTTCTGAATACAAGCCACAATGGGAGAGGGTCATAATATATTCAAGATCAACTAAAGGAAAACAAATTGTACGAAGTTTTAATTAATGATAAATGTTAGGAATATGACTGTTTCAGTAGAACAGGATTAGTATTTCATATTGATACTAAGTAACATAAACGTAATAGGTCTTTAACTTTTTTTTCTAATTTAGTAAAATTAATCTACTATATAAAAGCCAACGTTTGTCAGTTTCTGAGTTGTCTGATTGTCTGCGTCAGGCAGGCGAAGACCTCATATGATTGGTTGGCTCTGAAGATTCTATGGAATCCTGGGGTTGGCAGTTCAGGGAGGGGCCTTTAAGAATTCTCAGCCAGAGAGCTCAGGCTGGTTGAGATGGAGACGAGGCCTATCAGCAAAGAGGAGGGCAGTGTATTTCCTCAGGAAACCAAACTCTGTACGTTAATAACTTTCAATACAGATTGGATTGGAGAATATGCAGAAAAATTACAGGTACTGGACATGGCAGTTTGGGGAATTAGAGACACAGGATCTCAAATCTGTGTATTTCAACCACATCTAATTCCTAAGGCAAGGTAAGGTAATTCCTAAGATATTTCTAACAAGTGTTACTTATGAGAAAATAAAATCCCAGACAACACCAGGTAAACACGCTAGTATTATATAATGCTATATTAAGATGGAACTTTTCTTCCCTTTTTCTTAACATTTGAATATACATAAATATGACTTTGAGGCTGCATACTATAGTAATAACATCAACTTTGTTAATGAAGAAGTCATATTTATATCCTTTGTAATCAATGTTTGTTGCAGGTTAGCTTAGTTTGTTTGTGGTTGGTTTAATTTAGTAGAGTAATTTAGATGTGTAGTTAGGTTTATCTTCCTTTTATGTTGTTTCATACTATATTACATTAATACTGTGTTAATAAAAATATTATTTAAAAAAACTCCAAACAGACTGAACCGCATGTACAGTCTGTTACTTATACTCATTATATGACTATAATCAAGAAGAGAACCAAGCAATCGGTCATTTGACCAGATGCATTTATCACACCAAAGCATCTTCTGGCTGATCCTTGACTAGCAGATTTATACTGTCCCAAAATGTTTGTTTGTAATCATCAACTATCTTCTTTGTGTTCTCTCAAATGCAATTTAAGAGTGAATACACCTCCCATAGGGTCAAAGTAAGCATGTTATGTTCCACTGATCTCAAAAGTAGCAATTTAAGCATGTTAACAATTGTGCACTGAAGTAAATGGAGATTCAAAGCACTTAATATTATAGATTCTGAGCGCAATCCAGCCCAAATGTTCTTCTCCAAATTTTATGTATAGCCAAAAACAAAACAAAACAAAACCAATCAAAACCTGTTTTCTGCAGTAGAATAATTAATAGAGAACTCACCAATCAAGAGCTATTGGATTCTAACAAGAATTATGATAAATACCATCTTTCATTTACAAAAGGGAGACTGAAGGGGAAAACACATCATATCTATCACTAACGCAAACAGTCAGTCTAAGACCCAGTGAAGTCCAGTGTTGTGGTTAAGTATGTTGGACTGTGATGTGATAGAATTAGGTTCAAGGCCTCACTGAGCCAAGAAACCCACTGAATGACCTCAAGTCACTCATTCCCTTTTAGTCTGACATATCTCACAGGGCTGTTGTGAAGATCAAGAGGGGAGAAGAAGGGCTACATAGATCACAGGCTTCTGAGACTGTCCATATAAAGCATGTGCAGAACAAGCCCTACATTCAAAATCAACGTAGCTTGACAGACTCTTTTTCCCCTTTCCCTTGCAGGTGTTGGATCGACAAAACACATCTCTTTAGTGACTATTAGCCCCCCAGAAGTGGTTGTGGGACACGCAGAGGGCTGCAGGAGGAATAATTCTCTGCCAGTGCCACAGATGGACGCAGTTCCACTGGTGAAGCCATCCTAGCAGTTCCAAGCCACAGCCTGATATACAAAATATTAAGAACTGTTGTTCAGTTACACTGATATAGGCAAATAGACTACAATTAGCTAAAACTTTTGGGGGGTAGCATGTGGGGAGGGTTAAAAACTTGGTTTGAATTGATAGCATTAGCCAAAAGCAATGTCTCAGATAAGTCCAACTTCCAAACAGGTCCCTAAAAGCTCAACTAGCATTTTGTTACTTACCTTTTGTCCAAGTTGTTGATTCTCATTTTGCAATTCCACAAATTTAAGACTATTCTCTTCTGTGGTTACAGATGCATCCCTGAGCTCCTGGATGATATTTTGCAAACTCTGATTATCCTTCTCAAGCTTCAAAATGCGACTTGATGCACACTCATTCAGTTCAAAAACAAAAGACTTCCTTGCTGTTGAAACACAATGGTCAGAATAAGTTCTAGGATTTTTGTAAATGAGGCTCTACTGCCAGGATTATAAATCTGCTCCTTAATCAGTATAAATCAATGTATTTATTAATTACTTATCTATTTCTTACTTCAGCATATCAGTAAAACTGAGTAAGTATCGGTCCCTTGAAAAAATAAGGGAACAGAAACAATTCATCTAACTATCCTCAAATACAAGCTGCATCAATTTTGTCTGAAGAGTTGTGCTCCTTCTTATCTGCAAACTTCATGTTTGACTCAAATATCTATGTGCATAACAGCTAAAATTTTGTTGACCTTCACAATTAGTAGCAAGTGGTGGCTCCCATATCAGTGGGGTGACGAATCTGCCCTAGGTTTTAGTCCAGACTTCACAGGAGCTATCCAAGATTTGCAGTATTGTTTAATGTGAGTTTTCTATTGCTTAAGGGACACCTGGACTAGCCTTAATATTGATGCTAATAACTTCCTTAAAACAAGTCTGGTTTTCTTACCGTGATTTTTTAGCATCAACTCAGCATTACACCTCAGCTCACTAGGTCACTATCACATAAAAAATAGTGAAAAGCTCTAGAAGTAAACAGAATATGCATCCTCTGGCATTTAAGTCCAAATTCTTCATCTGAAATCATCTGCTTTATAAATCATGCACTGAAGGCTTGTGTATGGCTACCTAAAAATCGACAAGCCCTTCTGTTAGGATACTAGTCAAAAGAGATTTCATCACTGAGAAAATGATTGCATCTGATAAAGAGTTGCTACTTCTGCAACTGAAAAGTGGTGAAAAATTTAGCAAGCAACTGCAGCACAGACTTTCAATAAGCACACATAACTGGTTCACCTGTCAAGCAAGGCACAGTTCAAAATATTTGATCCAAAAGATGCCCTACCCCAGCTAGTAATCAACCCATATACATAGAAGTAAATAATTTGCAATTTATTTTCCTCAAATGCAAGCTTCAAATGGTCAACCAGGCTGATTTTCATCCTGCCAAACAGCTGGGCTGGCTTATGCCTTTTAGAAGAAACAGATGCATCTTATAGGAACAGGACACAAACTGACACTCAAATTTATGAGATTTAGTACTTATCAGGAGACTGTTGTGGTTTATCGGTTTAAGTGTTAGGCTATGACTCTGGAAGCTCAGATTCCAATCTCTGTTTAGCCAAGGAAACCCACCGGGTGACCTTGGGCAAGTGACATTCTCTCAGCCTCAGAGGAAGGCAAAGGCAAACTGCTCTGAACAAATCTTGCCAAAAAAATTAGGGTCACATAAGTCAGAAATGACCTGAAGGCACACAACAACAAAGCACTTATCATAGCAACCTCCTTGATTTTTGTGCTACTAAACAAAATTTAAACTGATCAGAGAGATGGCAACTTTCTAAGATAGGCAAATCATCCAGCGTTACTTACTGTCTGAGAGATCTGTGCTCTTTGACAGCTGCTCCAGTTCTCGGCCTAAGTGTACCGATTCGTTCATGCTTTGCTTCTGTGCAATCTCCAATACCATGTTCTCTTCCAACAGCTCTTCAATTCTTTTTTTGTCAGTATCCCTGTCCTAAGGAAGGGGGCACGCAAAAAGGAAAAGCTGGCTTATTATCCATTAGGAAGAGGCTAATTGGTACCCTTAATACTTAGATAAACTGTTTATGTCAAGCAGGAATTCCCTGACAGGCTTCAAGGTATCCATGAACATGGGGCAATTTTTTCCCCCTTTTAGTTCCTTCCTGATACTTTGAAAACTGTATTGAAGTGCCTTTTTGAAGTGCCTGTGTTGAAGCAGCACCCTTTCCTCCTCTCTTTTTGACGGCAGGTTAAGAGCTTTTTATTTAGGCAGGCCTTTGACTGATTTAATTGCACAGCAGAGCAGTGTCCAAAGAGGTGTGCTTGTTTTTATTTTATACATTTTTACTCTTGCTTTCAATGTATTTTAAAAATGTTTTTAACGAACTATATTAACAGAATTTATATTTGTTTGTTAACTTGGTAATAGTATAGCTTTACCAAAACTGTTATTTTAAATTTTGTAAGATGCCTTGGGTCCCTTGGCAGGACAAAGGTAGGATATAAAATGGATATATATATATATTTCCCTGGATGTGGTTCTGTAACTTTCAAAGTCCCCCTCCCCAATTTAGATCTTTACAGGCAAACAAGACCAATTTTACCAGCTTGTAATGTGGTGGAAGCTGTACTTTCTTTCCAACCAGACTGCTCATGAGGAAAAGTCCCAATCTGGCTATGATTCCATTGTTCTGCTCTCCTTGAGCAGTGTAGCAACAGAATATATGGCTCTCTCTATGAAGAATCTGGGGCATATAATGATGGAGAGGTTTGACATGCATTGCCTTTTCCAAGTGAGACATGTATTTGTTCTGTAAAAAATGAGTATTACTCTCAGTAATCCGATAGAAGAAGGTATAGAAAGGAAAATAAGTATTATGGAAGGGCCTAAATGTAGCTCACAGGACACTGGCCACCTATCTCTGTCCTAAGGAAAAGACAGCAGTGTTTTAACTAGGACTACCAAGCCAGAACATGTTTGATGTTTTGTCCAAAATTAATAGAGCTTAAGTTTACATTTTGTGTTGAAAAAGGATGTTTAGACATTTTTATTTACTTACTTGTGCATTTCAAATTTTAAAAAGCCCATCAGATAGAATAAACAAAACGTGATAGGTGAGGAAAATCTCAAAGATGAGAGAAATCTTACTCTTATATCAAATTATCACTAAGTCTCAGCCTTTTAGCAATATACACGTGATAAAAAATTAAGAAATTTCTGTGTAATATGCAGGAATGAGATACATAAAACATTACTCATCTATTATCATATTTCTTTTATGTCTAGGTATGGTTAACCTCTGATCTTCCAGATGTTTTGGATCGCAGTTCCCATAAACCCGTATCATTGATCATGGTAGTTGGGACTAATATGACCTGAAGTCCAAAACATCTGCAGGAACAAAAATACTAGAACAATTATATCCCGCTGTTAGTTTTCATTTTCAGGCTTCTTATTGTGCTCCAAAGAAAGCCGCTGAGGTATATACATGGGTTCTTCTGCCTCCAAAACATCATTAAAAAAAATCCCATTAATAATTAAAGACACTGAACCATACCAGCTCTACGTCATGTAGTTTTGATTTCAACTGCAAGTTTTCCTTTTCTAGTTCATGCAGCTTGTCACCACGAGCTCTTGCAATCATCAGCTGCTCCTCCAGCATTGTCTTGGTTTCAATTAATATGATATTGTCTTCTCTAAGTTCCTTCAGATTAAAAAAAAATTCAACATGATTGCATTCAAGTTTCAAATGCCAGTAACTTTTCAGTTTAATATCAGCAGCAACAGCACACTAGAAATAAAAGGCTGTAGCTGATGTTTGGCTTAGTAGGATCACTAAAACGTCATTTTCGAAGTGGAACTTGCATTAAGAGAAATAACACACTTTGCAGGGCAGCGAATTATCAAAGTGGTTATTTTAAAGCTACAACCAGAGAGCAAACAAAATGTTAATGACAACTGGTCTCCTGATAAGAACGAAAGAAGAATATCCATACGCATATACCACTTTAATCCTATGAGAAAGATTAAAGCAAAACAATGATGAAGGGAAGGAATTTGCTGATTGCTTTTTGTGTTGAAATCTAGGCTCCTCCTCCCCAAAGGCTTATATTTTCAAGGTCAGGCTGAGACTACAGCTTCTCATAAGCATACTCCACTATGGAGAAATAGCTGTCCTAAACAGGGTCTGAGGCACACATTCATTTTGTACGTGGAAGTATATGCGGAATCCAGTCCCAATTAGTTCAGCAGGCCTTGCTCAGGTTCAGTGACCCACAAACTCAGAGGACATTGTGTTTCCTCCTCCTTATCTATCTCAAAGGACTGAATATAAAGTGGAGAGGTAGACTGCTATAGATGCTGCCTTTGTTCAGTGGACAAAAAAATGGACACAAATGTAACCAATAAATAACATGCTAAAACCAGCACCACGCTGGTTGTCAACCATCCACTTCAGAGGTAGGAATCAGTCACCTCTCAGATGTCAATGGCATGCCAATTCCAGGAGCCTCTAGCAAAGATTACCAATGACGGGGAATGCCAGGCACTGCAATATAACAACATCTGGATCAATTCCCACTCCAAGTTCACGTGAAGAAACTGTCGCTTGCTTCCAACTCCCATGGCAGCCCTCCATGGCTCCCCAGAACAGCAGTGCATTGTAGATCTAGTTTGGATTCTGATCATCAAGTGTGCAAAGGACTGCAGCCTTAACATCGCTTCATATAATATTAAGCAGATGAAAGTCTTTAAAGCAAAAGTACATCATAGTAAACCAGTTGGTTTTACTGTGATGGGAATGAACTTCAGAGAGTACCCACACAAACACAGCTGCTCCAGAGAAGAGAGATATAAGGGCAGTGGAAACCTAAGGTTCACTGCAGGCCATTCACATCATGCTTTATTGTGATGTTCACAACTGGTCAGTGTCTACTCTTATTCTCAAGTGTTCTCTGTTTGCATGACTAACAAATGCTGTATGGTGGCAAGAGACATTAAACTAGCAAGCACCACACCTTTAAAGGTTTAACCTACCATTTAACACGTTATCTTGACCACAGTGATCAAACAGAATTCAGATTCATTTCAGGGGAGAAGGGGACAAAACTTGTGCACACTTCATCTTCAAAACATACATAGCAGATGGCTAAGGAGTGATTCCCCCTCTGTGGTCAGTTCATTCTGGACCACAGCCATAAGCTACGAGATGGCATATAACCTCAACAGTTGTCTCAGACACCCTTCACCAACTGCAAAGAGTCAAATGGTGCCATTATGGCACAGCAAAGTCAAATCCACCACTTTTATTGGACAGCAAAAGAGTGGGGTTAAAAAACAATGCTAAAGTAGTAAGTGTAGGTATGATTTGGAAAGGTGAATTGTTGTTGTTGTGTTCCTTCAAGTCCTTTCTGACATATCATGTTCAGTTTTATTCCACTTCACTCTCTGAGGTTTCTTCTGGTGATTCTGGGACTTATATTCAGAGGAGACTCCTCACATCCTACCGTCCCTAGTTTCTGCAAGAATTCAGTCTCCAGGAGCAGCACAACATTCAATGGAGAGGAATGTTGTGGAAGATTTATGATGGGCTGGAATATCCTCCTTGGAGCGAATATATTAATGCTGCTCTTTTCTGCATTGCTAGAGGTGAAAATACAGTGGGAGCACACAGCAGGGCAAGCCAGACTGCACGCACCTTACTGTTCTGTGGAAAGCTGACCACAGTAAAACAGTATTCCATTTTTCCTTTAAAATGAAGCAACCGTGACAGGAAAGCAGTGTTAGTATATTGAAGCATTTGTCTGTTTTCAGACAAATCTTGCTCCTTTGGGAAGTGACAATCACGCTCTTCCACAACACAGAGAATCACCCGGCCATTTGGCTGCATGTTCTATGAGGGTCACCAATGCAGTTCTTGGGTTTCCCCTTGGTTGTCAACCTCCAATCTTTGATTTATAAAATCTGCCCAACAATCACCCCTCCAGAAAACAGCAGAGAGAGCATTTTTCTTTTAAAAATAACAAATGCTCTCTCACCTAGTTTTGTTCCAAAACTACACTTATAGAAAACCATGTATGACCTTCTAGTTACTTCTGATTTTGCCCAAAAGAATGGGAGCAGCCTCCAGGGAGACCCAGGAAGATGAAAAATGATGTGCCTCCAATCCACAGACCCTTCTCAGTTGCTCATCCCTGTTCTGCGGGCAAAAAGGACCCTTTGGAATTGTGCAATGCTTAATATTAAGTTTTCAAAAGGTAAGTTGATGCCTTCACATGAAACATCTAATACACCAGGCTTCATTTCTTCTTTTATTGCTGGAAATTTGGACTTATTAGTAGCAAGCAGAATGTTAATTCATGTTTACCTGATCACTCATGCTTGGTTTCTGCTGCAAAGGAAGTGGCTAAAGCAGTCAGAAAGATCTCAGGGAAGAAAAACTCAGTGTTGCATCTGAACATAGACTCCTGGTTTGTCTTTCTTCTGAAAAGTCTTGAGTTCGCAGCCAGACTGTGAAGCTTACAGACCCAGGTTTGTCAGAGGAAAGACAGGCCACAAGTCTGACTTTGGTTGGTAAATTTCAGACCTCAGATGTAGAGAATCACAAGCAACAGAAACTTTTTGGTTAACAAAGACACAATGGAGTTAAGTTCTAAAAATAACATATTGTGCAAGAATGAAGTTTACTGATGAACCAAAGTAATTATTTCCTGTTACTTTCAAAGTTTATTATTAAGGGCATTTTCAGAAAAAAATTGACATAATTTGTGTGTGTGTGTGTGTGCGTGTGTGTGTGCGTGTGTTTTGTGCCATCTTCTTACTAATCTTTAAGGTTTCCCCCTCAAAAGAGTAACATCAAGTAATGGAAAATAATGAGCATGCAACAAGTAATGTAACAAATTATCTTCTCAACATCACATCAAGTAATTGGAATGGGCTACTTTTCAAAATGCTGTAATAAGTAACAGGAACAAACTTCTTTCAAAAAGAAATTTTCCAAGCTTTGGCAACTTTCTGGTTCCCTTAGCCACTCCCACTTACAGGATGAGCCAAGCAGGAGCAATCAAGCAGGAGAGCTCATTACTGAAAAGCCAAAACAGCCAACCATTTCAGCTTAGCATTTTGTGTGGACACATGGCCTCCTCCTCAAAACTGCAAACATAAAAATGAAAACATCCCTTGTGGATCTCTCCTGTAGCTAGATTTCAGAAGAAGCCGTTTTTAGAGGAGACAGGATCTTTAAGAACTTGTAACTAGAGGATGGAAGTGATACTTTTTTGGATGATAACTCCAAGAATGGCCATTCTGAAGATTTCCAAAACTCTACACATAACCTGGGCTGATACAGCCCCTCTGAATACTTAGAAGTGCTGTGAAGGAGGAGGATAGACAGAAACTGGGACTGCACTTAGGTCTACAGTTTTACAGAGAAGGTGATCCAAGATGATCCAACCTCCTGCAATTATATTTACTGTCAGGTTTTCCTAGCAGTTGTTTTTCCAAGAAAAGGGCATTACTGGGGGTAGGGAAGCATTTATCAGTTCTCATCTGGTATTCTGCTGTGAGATTTCAGTCAGAGCAGAGGTGGGCAACTACCTGAAGTTAAATATGCCCCTCAGGCACCCCTGCAGTTCCCTCACTACATTATTTATTTTTTACTTTTTAATTCAAAAAGTCCACCTGCACCGCTAGGGAATGTAGTGGGCAACTTCTTCATGGGTGCCCCTTGGCTGGTTTAGGCCCAGGACAGGTCTCTTTTGGATGAAGGAGTAAACTATCATTTGTTTCTAGTTTTGAAAAAAAAAAAAGCTTCCCAATCACTAAATAGTCCTGAAATGAAGTTGAGAAGCTACCCTTTGGATTCCAGAGCAAAAGTCAAAAAGGCTGTTCATCATTCATATATTGTACATATGTAGTCATTGTATAAGATGAAACAAAATCACTTAACATTTGTGAAATAGCTTCTAAATGAAGAGAAGGCTGTGATGCAATGCAGAGACTGCCTGTTCTTATAATGAGCACATAAGGATATACCAAGATGGCCCTCATACCTATTTGCTATCGATACAACACTATGACACTATTTTAAAAAGTTGCTCTTCATCTACATAAGGGCATTCTTGCTTCAGTGAAAATATTTTCATGAAATATATTTTATTACAGCCAAATGATAATGTTACCGGTATGGACAGGCCAACCAAATCCTCAAATACTGGGAAAGATTCGAGATTCGGGGATCTGGATCCCCCCGCGAAAATAGGCGAACTGAATCTTTTGAATCCTGCCCGGAGTGGGCGGCAGAAGGCGGTGGGAAATATGATCTCATGCTCCCTGTTCTTCTCCTGCCCGCTGCCAGCTTGATCTTGCCCGGGCCAGGTGGGAGAAGGTGGTGGGGTTTTTAAAAATTGGTATCTCTGGGGCCTGCCAAAGGCCTAATTGGCCAGCGGGCCCCTGAGTGCATGAAAATTGTGGCATAAAGCCACACATGAGAGGCTGCCTGTGTCTGGGGCTGCTGCCTGTGCCCGCTCGTGCTGCCTGTCCTCATAGCTGCCTCCCTCTGCAAGGTGATAATCTCTATTCTTTTGACTTGAGAGTTAAGTACTTCATGTAGTAGATGAACATGTCAATTGCATTTGTATCTTCTTAATAAGAAGTATGGGTATCTTTTCCTGAACTGAAAACTATTATTTAATTTGTTTTTCATTGAACAAAGATGTCAAATTCTGCTTCAAAAACACTTTCCAGTAGAAGTGCTTTCTTTCCCTTGTTTTTTAAACCCTTTTTTAAAAAAGGATTCAAAAGATTTGAGATTCATGAAATTCGTGAATTCCAAGAACGTTCCAGGGATTTGGATCCAGATCCAGATTCAGAAAATTCTGGATTCATCCCATACCTAGTTACTGGTGTCCCAGCCCCTCCCTTGACTTGCCTCCATGCGAGCTTTGTAGAAATCCACATCATGTAGTTTTTCTTTACACCTTATCAGCTCCATCTCTAGTCTCTCCACTCTGTTTGCTTTTTCTCTTAAGGAATCCAATTCATCTCTATAGGCTCGAGCAGAGCGGGCATCTGCCATGAGGTTTATGTTCTAAGCAGAAATAAGAACAGAAATGAACTTTTAAAAAAATGCTTTATTGATGAATGACACTCAATGATAGCAAGACATGAAACAAATGAGAAATAATAATAACAAAGTTTCTCTGTTGTATTTTAGTAAAAACGTATTATAAGAAGAGGAAAACACTGTTATGAATACACCGTGATGTTAGACTGAATAAATATTCAACCCCATAAAACAAAGCCAAAATTCCCAACAAGGCTTGCTACATCAATGAACTATTTCTGCACTGCAATAACTGTTTATCAATCAGTATGGTAGCAATCTAGACACTCGACATATTAAAATATTCTAGCATTCATTGATATAAATCCTGTTACAGTTCACAAATGACTATGCTAGCTAACAATGATGGAGGCAGAGGAGCAGGAGTTGCAGTCAAACGAATCAGGAGGGTAACACATGCCCTATCGATGACCCACAGTGTTTTATTTCATCCAACCCATAAAATTTTGGTCAACTGCTTTGTAATGATCCAGGATATTAAACTATAGCTCCTTATCCTGGTTTGTACCAAACTTAATAATTATAATTTCCTGGTTTGGAAGAAACAGGAAAGTAGAGTGGCCCTCCATATTTGCGGGTTTAACTTTCACAGATTTGATTATTTATGAGTTTCTTCAACCACTGTGCCCCCACCTCAGGTGCTTCTTTTCTGGGGGAACCTTCCCTCTTGGTGGTTCCAATCAGGCTGCACAGCCTTTAAAAACCCACCACTGTCCTCTTCCTCCTCCTCCAGCCACTGCCTGGCCAGCTAAGGATGGCTCACAGACTGATTTCTCAGCACTAGAATCCCTCTCCCAATGCCCCTCACACACCCAAAGGAGGATAGATGAGAGGGAAGTATAACGGCCACCATGCCAACCCACCTCCCACTCTCCCTAACCTGGTTTGGACCCTGGGTGCTGTTATCCTCACCATGCTTCATTCCCCTTCCAACAGACAGACACACACACACACACATACACTTTTTGATATTTGTGAACTTTCCACTTTTGCAGGGGCCCTGCACCCATAACCCTTGTGAACGTGGAAGGCCAATTGTATAGTATTATAAGTTTGCTCTCTTGTTGAAAGGCAGGGGCAAAGCAGCTGGTTCAAAAGGTTGGCCAATATTTCATATTCATTCCATATTCTTTCGTTCTGCCTTTTAGTAACAATTTCAGCCCTGCTGGATCATACCAAAAGGTTCATCCAGTCTCATGCTTCACATATAGCTAAATAGTTGCTTATTAGGAAACTGGATTTATGCAATTCTCTTTAAAGTGATCTACGATAGTCTTCACCACATCTTGTGGCAATTAATTTTTGTAAGGTCTGGAAAAGTAACTTTTAAACTTTTAGCTATGCCAACTGGTGAATACTAGAAATATTCCCAAAAAAGTTTCCCAAGCTCTGATTTTTTTGGGTGGGCTGGTATTGCGTGAAGTAGTACTTTTAGGTTCTACAAAGCTGAAGCCTCACATATACATGCATGCATATATACATTCTGTTTCATACAGAGGCTCTTGTACGTTGGACACATCATGAGACAATGTAACTCACTAGAAAACATCACAACGCTGACTAAGGCAGAAAGGAGTAGGAAAAGAGGAAGACTGTACTACAGGTGGGTTGATTCAATCAAGGAAGCAACAGCCCTAAGTTTTCAAGACTTGAGAAGGGCAACTGATGACCTGGGACCCTGGAGTTCTCTCAGTTATAAGGTCACAAGAAGTGAAAGTCCACGTGACGGCAAATAAACAGCAATACATGCATACACACACATGTGCAGACACACGTGCGCCCTAACAAAAGTGTTCTAAATGGAAGGTTGTATCTTCTTCCAATATAACTTAACAGTTCTCCTTCGTAACAGATACTCTTACCTCTTGCTTTATTTTCTGCAGTTCCAAGACTAACTCATCAACTTCATGTCTTGCATCAACAAGTTGCTCTGATTTCTCTTCCCTGTAGATTTCAAAGAAGTTGGTTAAAAGCTACTTAGTCAGTTCCTATGAATAGCCTAGAAGGATTTATATATGCGAACTTAAATGAGAAATGCTGCATTATTCAAAGATTTCTTATTGCTAATTGTTAGCATACCCTACACCCCCCATCCTGCATGATGTGCTATTTTCAAAGTTAAACATATTTATGGCTGAAAAACTTTATCAAAGGCACACTGACCGAAGAGTGCACTGCCAGATCAAGCTGACCTGAGACATGGTCAGGTTGTAAGTTAAGAGAAGATTAGGCAGGAAAACCCGATGCTAATGGGTTTGCGATAATCCTTTCAACACTCCAGGCTCCATGCACACCCAAATACAATGGAAGGCAAAACTGACTAGGTGAAGCAATCATGGACCATCCCATGATCTTAACACTACGGAAATCTTCTCTGTACCCTCTGTCCAACCAGACATTAAGAGATTGTGATGACTGCCATCAATGTTTGGCCATCTAAAGTTAAGACAATCATTCCATTTTGTACTCCATTGTCAATCCTATGAGAAAGCAATCACTGTTTTGTCTATGCACCCACTTCAGGGTAGGAAATAGGGTATATAAACCCTAGCTTTGGCCCCAGCAAATTGTAGCACTTGGACATAATACGTGGCACTCCAACTGATGTTCATCCCTGCTACCCTCAGAGGCTGTGTGAGCCCCTCCACTTTGAGCTTCTGCTTCAGGACTGGTAACTCTCACCCTCTTCACACCAATCTCTCTTTATCCAACCTTTCACGCCTTGCTTTCCAATAGCCTTGCATGGTTCTTGAGAGTATCTGATTTCTAATGTGTTTGTCAATCCAAATAAAACACTTTGTTAACTTAAACCAGAGTCCTCTCTGCAGTTAGTACTGGTATCCATAGGTGAAAAGATTCTGCCGTTACCCTCCTCTTGCAGGTCTCCTTTGAGCTATAATTCTCCCAAATTCTAACGAGACTCTGGCATTGCAGGTAGACCCCAACATCCACCTCTTAGGGTAACATAATTTATCACAATCAGTAAATACCAAATGCCAAGAAAAATTAGTCTCCCGCAGATTTTACAGATTTTACTTCTTTATACTGCATGAGTTAACTACTAACCACTGCCAATCAGGAACAACAGAAAGTATTCAATACAGCCACGCAATGAAGTACAAGTAACATTAAAAATGAATTGAAGTTATGAGTGAAAAAATGAGGAGAGATGGAAAAGATAAATGAAAATGGAAAACCAGGAACATATCAAAGAAAGGAACATGGCCAAAAAAAAAAAAAAAGGGACCAGATGTTGTATTATTTGTGTTATTTATTTACTGGATTATTATTTCTATCATTTACTGAGATTACATCTCAACTTTCTCCCAGAAATGAGAGTCTTTGCATGCTAGCTGGACAAGAGAGAGAGGCCACTCTTAGAAGAGACTTCCAGAGCTTGGAACTTAACAAAGTGGACTAGGAGTGCAACATCTTCCTGACTGTTTCCTAAAATTGCATATAGGAAGGCAACTCTGCAACGAGTAAAGATATGCATCTTCATAACACAGGAACAATCATGAGCTACTGCTGCCAGGAATGGGGAAGCATGTAATAACATCACAACACAAGGGAAGCAACACTACTTACTATGGGGGGGGAGGAAGATAAACTCTACATGGCGATGCTGCTTTTGACAACAGCTCCATTGGAGTGAAATATGGTCTTCTGTCCTGAGATATAAGGACAAAAGAAATTTCTATCCACTCCCCACCAGTGCCTTGAGGGCTTAAGAAGAAAGCATGATTGGCATTGCTCCTTGTGCTTCCCAATCGCCACTGTGACTCAGTTTCTGACCCCCCCATGTTAATAAGGAGTTCTGAATGGTGACTCTGTTTGCAATCCCTTGGGTGCAAGAAGAATGCTCCACAAACCCCAAACTCAAGATATAATAATTTGTATTAGATCTTCTACATTCTCATTATATTCACCCCACTATCCACTTCTCTAAACACATTGGAATAATGCACATAGAGGGAAAAATGAAACCAGAAACACACGAGGTGTACATCTTCTGTCTACTTCTCTAAATATATCTGAATAACGCACATGGGAGGGAAAAATGAAACCGGAAACAACTTTTAAAAATGAGGAGAGAGAGAGAGGGAGGAATGGGAGAGAGAGACGGAGAGGCAGAAAAAGAGATGGGGGGAGACATCAAGCTCCATATGGTTGTTTTTTTAGGAAGAAGACTGGAGAGACAAAATGCCCTATTCTGCAACATTTCCAAATATAGGACTGCCAGAACAGATCAATGTATTGAAGCTAAAAGCAGTACACTCTGCAAGCAGCCCTATATTAGTGCAGAACACTAAGAGGCAACGGTTCTCTGGCAGACCGAGTGGCTTAGTGTCAGTACTTACAGCTCCTGCCTGATCCTCCTTAGTTTAGCTTTTGTGTCTGCAAGCTCCACAGACAGATGCTGTTTGTCCTCATTGGAGAGGCGGTTGGCTGGGCTTGGGGAAGAGGTTGGGCTTGATGCTTTTAGAGGACTTGGTGGCTGTTGGGATTGGAGGTAATCTCTCTCCTGGGTGAGATCAACAATGAGCTGGAAACAAACAACAGCAACACAATAAACAACAAAAAATCAAAAATCAAAATGTCATCAATGAAGAATACGTCTCATACATGACTCCAGTTATAAAAGGATCTCAGACTGCTTGGCAATTTTGCTGTCTGGTAAGATCTAGGCATGGGAAATTTTACAAGCACACAGAGTACAGTCACATAATATGGACAAACAGTCTAAAACAGTAGTATCATTTAAAATGCACGTTTAGTACTATCAGCATGTAGACTATTTTTTTTTAAAAGAAATCAGAGTTACAACCAAGATGCAGCTCCCTTTCCTAAGGAGACTTCAGGACCAGGGCTAGAGAGAAGACAACAGAGACAGCAAGAGTATTCATCACTATTACATATACTTGAGGTGGTTATTTCCATTTAAAAAGAGCTCATCATTTGTAATATATACTTCAAAATTAATATTTTGAAACAAGTTAATTTCAAGGAAGAGAGGTGTTTGGACTCAGATCCAGTAAGAAGGCAACCATATCCTACTGCCCAAATACTCATACTAAGGAGGAAAAAAGAACATAACAGTCTAGGTCTTTACTATGAACCAATTTAGGAGCACTTCAAATGTTATAGAATTCACACATGGCCAGAATATCTAAACAACAAACTGGATGGAACCTCAGTATACAACAGCATGCTCAATAACCACACATATGCATATTTTTTTTACTATATGTACACATACAACAGTCACACCCTCACTGTGTGTAGATACGCTAGAATGTTGTGCCTAATTATGTCTTCACGTGTGGTGTGTGCAGGCAACGTGGTAGATGATGATAACAGCTATTATCAGAAAGTATGATCCTTGAAAGACCACACACTTCAGTTCTGAAGTTGTAGCATTTTCCATGCATAGGTTTGGTAAAATTACTTAAATGTTTCTTAGGAAGTCTTTCTACAGAATTTGAGGACTATGGTGATAGCACACATCCTTAAGGCTGCTTGATTTTCTCCTAGGCTAAAGAATCTTGCTCAGTCTGAAATCTTTGGAAATACACATGGCTATTTTCTTTCCATAGCTCTGGCTCAGTTACTAGAATGTATGATGTTTCCTTATAAGGTCATTTATACTAGGGAAAACTGCAGCTTTTAATGAAAACAGTATGAAATATAATCTTGTGATGGATTAATAATCAGCATGTGGCAATGGCCTTCAGAAGAAAACTTCTGTGTAGAGAAGATTTTTAAAAGGTCATTCCATCTATCAATGCATCTCAAGATTATTTTTCATGTTATTTTCCTTAAAAACATTACTCTGAACACACTTTAGGTTTTACTAACATAAATATTCTGACATAGCTGATTGCCTTCTCTGGAAGAGCCTACACTGTTCTCTCTCAGCATGGTCGCTACACACATGGAAGACTGTAGAAGCAAAATTCCATTCCCACAGTATCCTTTCAGGAACTGTTCCTTGCTCTTCCACATTTGTTCCTTAAACATAGAACTAGGAGTGCAAAGGATTCTCCTCATTCTTTTACACCAAAGCTGCAACTAGATGCAACAGCAACAAACTGACTTAGTTAAATGCAAGTCTATCCCAAACATGGATTTAGTAGGTAGAGATGAGTTTGTTAATGAGAACCAGTGTGGTATAGTGGTTTCAGTGGTAGACCAGGGTTCAAATCTCCATTCAGTCACAGAAACCCACTGGGTAACCCTGGGCAAATCACACTCAGTCTTAGAGGAACGCAATGGAAAGTCTCCTCTGAACAAATTGTACCATGAAAACCTCATCATAGTTTTGCCTTAGGGTCACCATAATTCAGAAAGGACTTGAAGGTGCATAACAAGAAGAAGAAGCCCAACGGGTATCTTGCAGTTCACATCCACACAATCCCTTTTCTCAAGCGTTTCTCTTTCTGCTGAGATAAGATACTAGAAGTGGACCCAAAGTGAGAGAAAGGTGATGGAATTGAGGGAAAACAGACTGTAAGAGGAGGGGAGGACAAATACAAGAGAGAAAGAAAGAATGGAGAGAAAAGTGGAGAATTGGGAGAGAGTGAAAACAAGTGCTTAGCACTTCTCATTCACACATCCCTTTGCTTTTAAAATCTGGAGACATTTACAAGATGAGTCTATTGTTTGGTACCCTGCTTTGAAATTATTTGGCAAGAAAGAAAGGGAAAGTTTTAAAGTCAAGAGGGAAGACACCCTGAATTCTAAGAACACAGAAAGGGAATGGAGGTCAGGGTGAGGTGTAGAGGTAAGTACAAATTACAAAGAAGGTAATAGAATTGTAAATCGCACCATTTCAGGCTGTTGGTAGATGTCCTATCTTTGCATACACCAACACACAAGTATTGTGTATTGGTGTTCCTCTCCACAGAGAGGGTTAATTTAGGGCTCTCCTTTCAGATATACCAGTTTATCCTAGAGAATGTTTTGCAGGGGACATTTTATCTGGGAAGGGATTCAGATGATGTAAATTTTCATCTGCAATCTGAAATGGAATAGTCCAAAATTCTGATCTCCATATTTGTATAATATATAGAATGGCTTGGATGCAAGGAGGTGAAAAAACTGAAAATAAGAAACTGTTCTTACTTGTTTAATGAGGAATTTGGGAATGTCAACTCTCTGGGACTAAATCTATTAGAATCTCCCAGCCACCATGACCTTACAGCTAAATGTAAATGCAAAGAATGTTACCGCTTCTTCTTGTTGTCAATTTAGGTCAGGGTAGATTCAAATTAAGGCTTGTTTTATCTATCTGTCCTTCTGGTCAACACTTAAAGGAAATCTATATGTGGCAAAAGGATAGAAGACAAGTCCAAGGTGATACACTGAATAACTGTGTTATATTAAAGACCATAGAAATCATATTAGTCGTACTTCTGTGCATTCATCCCTCTCATCAATCAGCCTCTTAAGATGGAAAACCATGCTTCTGGAGAGGGACTCTAGCTCTTCTGGGGCAACATCTGGTAATTCTAGCCACTGCAAGTCAAATACATTCTCCTGGTTATGCGTTACCTAAAAGCAGGAAGAAAAGCATAAAAACTAGAGAGATTAGTTTATTGGTATATTGTGATGCCACTTAAACATGACAAAATAAAGATTACTTCTTTTCATGATTTGTCTGGAGAGTAAACTTTAGGCCTGATAGTGTTTGCAGTGCTTATATTTTTGAAACTCCTGAAATTTTCATTCTTCCATTAGAGAATAAATTTGGCAAAGATTTACACCTCTTCTTACCAAATGAATAGCCCTAGTCTGAAACACAAGAATTAGATATAACAGAGCTAAAGGAGTACCATCACAGATTTAAAGTTTCAAAATACTCTTGAAACTTTGTGTTCTAAGAACTCTTATAGATGGTGCAAGACGCACTTAAATTATTAATGGAAAGGATGCTAGAGCAGAGAGCTTGCATAAGAGCACTGCCATCTGCCTTTAAAGAAAGCTCTAATTCTTAGATGTAAGGTCACAGGGACAGAATGCAGCTGCTGAGTACTGGAAAAGTAACGTTTGATACATGATCAGAAACACCTGAGTTACAGATTATCACTGCATATAGATAGTCAAAAATGGACAAAATTGTGACTAAATAAGTATAGTGAAAGAAGAGCCTAAATCAAGGATGATGGACAGGGCGCCTAGTTTTACAGGCAAAAAAAAAAAAAGCCCTGGAAAGCTAATGCCAGTCTGTGAATACAAGAGGTGAGAAAAAGATGGGCAGCATCTGGCACCCCAAGGTAATTAAGGCCCCCTGGTCACCTAGCGCTTTCCTCAAATTGGGTGGGGGTCCCTTTTCGACTATAAATGGGCATTCTGATTGACTTCCTGGCTATAAAAACACCTCTACTGGGCCTAAATGACCTGTCCCTCCATGACAACATTGAACATGAGAACACATCTACCAATAAAGGGGGAAAATACAGGGCAAGAGGCCCTCAAAGGTCCCCTGTGGGGCAATGCTGTCCCCAAACTCCTGGCACTGAACAAGGATAGCCAAACTCTTTCAGCTCAGAGACTAAACTTTGAGTGAGGGCACGTGACAGTGGCCACAAGAGATTTATTTATGTTTTATTACTTACGTACTTTATTACTTATTACTTCATTACATTAAATCATTTTATTCTGATGGTGTAATTCTAGTGGTTCAGGAATCCCTTTGCTCAACTGTAAAGATCATTCTGCTCTCAACTTTCAGAGCAGAATAAGGAACTTCCTGGTTCATTTCCAAACCCTTTATTGGGTCTTCCAATGGGGCAGAAGTGACTGTTGCCCCATAGGAAACAATTAAGAAATTCAGACTTTTGGTACTGTTGTGAATGGGCATTACTATGTCTTTCAGCTTGGATATGTTAGTTTTTCAGACTATAACATCCAGAATCCAGGCAGCCATGCTGGCTGGTTGATTCTGGAAAATGTAGTCCAAAGAAGTAATGTTTCAAAGCTCTGCTGTGTCTGTCTCAAAAAAGGTGGCTAAAGTAGGAGCTTATAACCCTTCTAGCTGAGATTCTATTTCATGTCAAAAAAGAGAATTAGATACATTGCTTCTGGCAGTAGGGCCATCCAAACCAGTAGCGATTGATAGCTTTATTCTTTGTCTAATCCCCTTTCAAAGCCACTGACCTTGGTGGCCACCAGTACATCTTGTTCTGCCTAATTCCACAGTTTAACTATGTGCTGTATGAAGAAATGTTTCCTTTCATCTCTCCTTACGCTCCCACCCTTTAGCGACATTACATGTAATAGTGGGGTATATATATTTTTGAGAGCCAGTATGGTCTAGTGGTTTGAGCATTGATCGATGACCCTGAAGACCAGGGTTTCATTCCCTGCTCGGCCCTTGGATATACCACACATTCTCAGCCCCAGAAAGCCCTGTGATAGGTTCACTTTAGGATCACCATAAGTTGGAAACTATCTGAAGGCACACAACTACAATGTTGCGTGCCTTCAGCCATCACCTGCATTTCTTTTTCAAATGCCAGTAACCACAATCCCAGTGACACCTTAGTATGATGTTTATATGAGAGAAAAGGCTTAAAGAGTTGATACTCTTACCTCTTGAATGTGTGAAACAATAGCAGCCTGAGTTTCAATATCAAGCTGTTTTATCCTTTCAATGTACTCTTCCTTTCTTTCACACTACAAGAAGAAACAAAGGCAAACATACCACTTTTATAAATGTCTACTGAATATCAATATGCAATAAATTTTTCTAAATGCCTCTGAACATCTCTGGGCAATAACAAACAGGTTTATGTGAAAATGAGGGAAGAAGCAAGTAGTTTATTTGAGAACATTTCTATTTCACTTTTCCCTAAAATTTTCAAAGCTGTTTACAATAGCAGAACACCCAACAAATGCCATAAAAGCAGTTAAAAAAATATAAAATAATGAAACAATGAAAAATAAACTTGCATTTAACTAAAATTGTAAAAACATTAAAAAATACTGACAAGATTAATAATAAGGGAAAGAGTTGGCAAGTGGTAGTATCCAGTGGGAAGTGGGAAACACCATATACTAGAAGCTTACCTGATCCCACTGGGCAATCATTCCACACCAAGCCATACACCCCCACTACATGACATGGTTTAATTGGCAAGAAATATAAATTATATCATGTTACAGTTGGGAAGCCTGCTGGCAAAGAGAAACTGGTTGCACACGTGGGTTGCAAAACTAGATCAGATCAGGACCTCAGGGCATGGCTAGGTCACAGTCAGGGAAACTCCAGTAATAACAGACTTGCAGAAGACCCTTGATGACTTGATCTTTAGAAACAATAGCACCCGAAACTGCTTCCACAGAATGACTAATTATCTTCGACCCCTCTCCCTTTGTCCACCAAAACTCTGCTTTTGTCCCCTCTCCTGTCCCACCATTAAGGAGCTATCACGATTCTCATCAGCCCTTGGCCATCTAATGCTAAGGCCATTAGCTCATTCCAGACCCATTGTCCACTCTGTTGGCCCCATTATCTACTCTGATAGAGAGACATTAACATCTTCCCACTCAAAGTGGAAAAAGAATATTTAAACTCTGGCACTGAACCAGATACTTGTAGTACTTTGGCATAGTGGCCATCACTCTGCCACTTCAGTTGCCTGTCCGTACTACCCTTGGACCATTGGTCTGAGCCACATCACTTTGTTTCTTCACCTCTGGATAGGTAAATATCACCCATGTCGCCTAAAATCTTGCTGTCCAAACTTTTCCTCCCTTTTCCTTCAGCTAGCCTTATGTAATTGTGAGACTGCTTGGATCTTGTGTGCATGTGACTGTTAATTCCCCCAACAAAACAAACATTCTTTGACTCTCTGGCTAGTGTCCTTGCATTAGTACCAGTATACACAGGTGTAAAAGATCCTGTTAGGTTACCCTTCTCTCACAGGATTCCTCTTTGAGCTAATATTGCCCACTTTTTCACAGAGGCATTGGCATCACAGGTGAGCCCCTGAGTCACCCACATTTTGGGGTAACAACAAAACAGTCCCTACTCTGCACAGCAAACAAATGAATTTCACCAGTTCATAGCGTAAAGTGGAATCCCAGGCACCCAGGTTTAGAATAGTGGTTCTTTCTTCTGGATAATTATCACATACTAAAGGCATATGCATCATGTGTATCAGCCATCCAATTTTGGAGTCAAGCATTCGTCCACCCTTCTCCTTTGAGATATGTTTGTATGGGTTGATTGCTCACAGGGTTCATAGTCTGGTGGAGTGGGTTTCCCAAAGGGCACAAGCTCCAAGGATATATAGCCTTCTAAGGCACCAAGTCACCAAATCTGACAAGTCAGGGCTTCTAGTACCCTCAGGATCGCTGGTTTCTTTATCTGTGCTTAGGATGCTGCTCAGGGTATGGGTCCTGACAAAATCTTACCTTTTCCCTCACTCAAGTTGTAGTCAGGATGAATACTCATGTTTGAAGAACTGTTAGCTCCAATTAGTACATCCTCCCTCTTTATTTATGTATGTCTTTCTTTTTTAAAAATATTTTTATTAACAGAAGATTTAATATAATATAAAACCACACATAACAAAAAGACTACAAACTAACAAACTAGTTAACAAACTAAGCTGAACTACAATAAACAACAGTTACAAAATATATAGATCTGACTTCTGACTCCTCATTGAAGCAGTTGAATTTATGGAATATGTTTCTGGTGCCCAGTGAACTGTGTCTGTTGGCCATCATCAAATACCTGTTTCTTTCCCTAAGCACTTGATTCTTAACCTGGGATACATTTTTTTTTTTGCTGGATTCATCTCTTTTTACTATGATTTGTTTTATTGTAATTATTAGCAATTATTTTTTAATCACATGAACCACCTTCAAAATGATTGTGCTAATTGATAACATCAAATTATTCACAAAGAGCCACATTACTGATGATATACTGCTGTAACTTGACCCGAATGAATATACGTTCAGTTAATACTGAGGCTGTTTTACCAAAACAGTATAGTATTACCAAACAGTATAGTACTACCAAAAACAGTATAGTATTAATAGCTCTGTGTATTATCACGGATTGTCAGCTCGCTGGGAGAAAAGATGGTTTATGGTGCTTATACTAGTATAATTAGATTATTTTGCCAGTAATATCATAAATGTAAGTCAAGTAGTCTTCAGGAACAAACGTACCTGTACAGCACAACCCAAGACCAGCAACAGCAGCTTTTTAATTTCATCCATACTTCTACCTAAGAGGCAAAAAACAAATCATTAATATAGAACTTATAAAGATTTTGATGATCTAGAATATCAGAGATTTCTAAATTATGTAGGACTTGAACTTGGTACCATAATTTTGTTCAGGAGGTGGCATTGCACAGCTCCAAGTTTTAATTGTTGTATATACCATGGCTTTGCTTCACCTTTTGGATTTTGTATTAGAGAATTTAACAGAAATGTGCACATCATTCCTAAGAAAATGCTTCAAATCCAATTGCTGCGAACAGTATTAAAGGCTCAGAAAACTAACGGAATACAATAGCAAATACACCAAACAGACACTGAATTTTTTTGGCTTGTTAAAAATCAGTACATCTATTTATTTTTGGAGCACTTATGTAAAAGGGCCTGTTGCCTCAGGCCATCATGATATGTGTTTCGACCTACTTGTTCAAAAAGTACATATCTTTTCCAGGTTCAGCTTGTGAATGCAGTGTTTTGATTCTTTGCAGAGTCTCTTTCGGGGTAACTAAAATTACGGTTGTTCCCCTGGACTTCATCCATATAACGGAAAAAAAAAAAACTACCATAAAAGATCTCACTTCTCTTGATCTACACCAAACAATCAGACTCATTCTGACAGATCTGAACATACGAAAGCTCTCTTAAAGGAAATAAATCATTCATTTATTCTGGTCCAGTGTCCAATCTCCATTTCAAGATTCCTTCAATTCAGAGGAGGACAATCATGCCCCTTTCCAGCTGATGTTGGGCTACAACACTCATTATCATGAGACATTGGTTATGCTTAATAACATCTGGAGGACCATATGTTAACCACTAATTTTCACTAAATATGTCAGAACCTGAATCTGAGAGTTCTGAAAGCAAAGTATGTGCTCTACTAATTGGCAGATCTTGGAATTTTTACTTTTTCAGACCACAACTCCTAGGATCCTTCAATTGGCATGGCCACTTATTAGCCTTTTGAGTTCTGCTTCCTATTCTGTTTGTGAATCTTCAGACCTCCATACGTATTCTGTTTAACTAGACTGAGAGATACTGAATGGCCTGAGATCACCCAGTGAGCTTCTCTCCACAGGAAGAAGTTGAAACCAAAGCTTCCCAGTCCCAAACCAAAGGTTTGCCTACTTGTTTGGTAAGAGTATCAAGGTTCCCAAAGGCGAAAAAACACACTTATAAGATACCAGAGAGCCAGTAGAACAAGCATATCACTTTTGTTCAGTTGTAGGGAAGGTAAGACTGTTCAGGCTGGATTGGATCTAAGGCTTATGCAGTTCAGCACTTTGTGAACAAAGTGAGCAACCAGTTGCCTATGGAATACCCACAAATAGGACATGGATAAAATAGCACCATCTTGCTCATGCTTCTAGCAACTGATGTAAAGAGGTACTGGAAGGAGTACATATGTCCTTCATGATTAGTAAGTATCTATAGTCATGACCTCCAAAACATTTGTCTAACCCCCTTTCAAAGCCATTCAGGTTGGCAGTCATCAACAGAGCTCAGAAGACATTACAATTTACATTATCTGCAACAAATCATTTGGGAGGGCGGTGAGATCAAAACAATGGTCTTTCAGCAAATGAACCTAATGATTTATATTCTAGTTTTTTTCCATGTGTAATGAATGTTTACTTTTTTCATTACTTTTTTTTTTTTTTTTTTGGCCAAAAATGGGGAGCATTTTGGAGATTTCAAAACTTCTGGCCATTTTATTACTCTTTAATGACTTTATACTCCTGTTGACACAGCCCAGAATTGCACTAGCTAGAAAAGCCAATGCAATTCTAAGCTGCACCAATAGGAGTATAGTGTCTAGACTGAGGGAAGTAATAGCACCATTCTATTTTGCTTTGGTCAGACCTTACTTGTGAACAGTTCTCCATACCACAATTCAAGAAGGATATTGACAAGCTAGAGCCATATGGTGCAGTAGTTTGAACATTGGCCTACAACCCTGGAGACCAGAGTTCAATTCCACACTCAGATATGGGAACTCACTGGGTGACTTGGGTGCATCACACATTCTCAGCCCCAGAAAACTGTGTGATAAGTTCACCTTAGGGACAACATAATTTGGAAATAATTTGAAGGCATGCAACAACAATTGGTAAGATGGAATGTTTCTGGAGAAGTGCAACAAAAGTCATAAAAGGTCTGGAAACCATGCCCTATCTGGAGCAGATTAGGGAGCTGGGTATGCTTAGCTGGAGAACAGAAGGTTAAGAGATGACAAGACAACCATGTTTAAATATTTTAAAGGATGTCATATGGAAGATGGAGCAAGCTTGCTTTCTGTTCCAGAGACTAGGACATCGAGCAATAGATTCAAATTACAGGAAAACATAGGTTGTTGTGGGTTTACAGGAAAACAGATTCCACCTAAACATTAGGAAGAACTTCCTGATGGTATGCACTGTTTGACAGTGGAACATGCTGCCTAAAAGTCTGGTGGATTCTCATTATTTGGAGGTTTTTAAACAGAGCTTGGATATAGAATCATAGAATCATAGAAATGTAGAGTTGGAAGAGACCACACGGGCCATCCAGTCCAACCCCCTACCATGCAGGAACACTCTCAAAGCACTCCCGACAGATGGCCATCCAGCCTCTGCTTAAAAACCTCCAAAGAAGGAGACTCCACCACACTCCGAGGCAGCATATTCCACTGCCGGACAGCCCTGACTGTCAGGAAGTTCTTCCTGAGGTTCAGGTGGAATCTCCTTTCCTGCAGCTTGAATCCATTGCTCCTTGTCCTGGTCTCTGGAGCAGCAGAAAACAAGGCCTCTCCCTCCTCTACATGGCATCCCTTCAAATATTTAAACAGAGCTATCATGTCCCCTCTTAACCTTCTCTTCTGCAGACTGAACATACCCAGCTCTCTAAGTCTATCCTCATAGGGCTTGGCTTCCAGGCCCTTCACCATTTTGGTCGCCCTCCTCTGGACCTGCTCCAGCTTGACCATGTCCTTCTTGAATTGGGGTGCCCAGAACTGAACAGATATTCATCTGTTGGGAATGCTTTAATTGTGTATTTCTGCATTGCAGGCAGCTGGAGTGGACGGTCCTTGTGGTCTCCTCCAACTCCATGATTCTACTATTCTATTTCAAAAAAGGAAAAGAAAAAGCATGAGCAGTGGGGGCAATGAGTAATGACAAGAAGTAATGAGGCAGGGAGAGAAGACTGTGAGTTACAGTAATGGTTCCTTTCTAAAAGTAGCCATCATTATCTCTTCTGGGATCAATTTTTTACAGTTTAACTTTGATTGTGCCAAGAAATACTTGCTTCTCTCTCTCACCCTTAACCTGAATCTGTCCCTCCTTACATACTGCCAACTGGGACCTAAATTCAGCTACTGAGAATGCCATAACATGTCTTCCATAAATGAAACACAACTAAATTTAAGACTTTTCATCATCTAACAAAAACAACAAAAGCCCCATAAATGTGTATGCATAAATTATTTTGATTCCCACCACATACTTTGGCTCTTTCAATGAATCTAACCATCTGCTTTATTTATGCCAAAAAAAAAAGTAATCATATAGCTGTGGACAAGACAGATAATCTGCTTAAGTGCTTTCCTGAATTAGGGCCAAAATATGGATCACACTTCACAGTATAAAGTCTTTAATTTACAGAAATTGCCCTGACCTTATTCTTGTACCATTCTTCAATTACTCTTTTGAGGAACAAACATTAAGATCCATAGGTTCTGATCTGGCAAAAGAGTAACACATCAGAAGTGTGCCATGAATGTACCTGTAGATGAAATGAATGATCTACAAGGTCACATTATCAAGCACACAGTTAATATAAGGATATGAAAGGTTCACAGAGGCCAAACACATACACTGCTGAGGTGCAGCCCACGCAGAGAGAAAGAGAGCCCTACACTGATCTTCCATGTGGCTGTGCCCAAACTGAAAAGCAAGCATCCTTTTCACTCACAGATGCAAAACAACAATACACATGCAAGTAATATTTTACCTAATTGCTTATATTGGTTACATTACTGGAAGACAAAAGTGCAAAGATACCAAAACAGCTTACATTCTTTTGTAACTCACACATATTACACCCCACTGGAAATCCTCCTCCTGGAAACTGAGGTCATTTCCACATGTTACCTTATCCCGTTGTCCTTCCTTCGCAATCCTGGCAGTGCCTTTGCTGGGAAGGGAGCATGACAGAAAGGCACCCAGCTGGCTCCCCGAAGAAGGGAGCATAAGCAACATGCACCTGACTTCCGCAGCGTACCTGGGCTCTTTCCCATGTTGCGCTGGGGAAGGAAGCACCTCCCTCGCATTTCCTGCCCTTCCACATGGCAGGGAAGGATGGGAGCATAGCATAGTTGCGGGCACTGAATGGATTTAATCTGTTAAGCGAAAATCCTGCGATCATGATGGGTGCGGGTGGGATGCCAGCAGGACTATAACAACATTGTGCAGAAGCACAAACTGTGGACCACTGCCATCCCATCCTCACAGCAGGGCTATGACACCACGTGGAAATGGCCTGAAGTGGCATTTGGCGTCAGTACCAGGTTGAAAACTGGCTTTTCACAAAAGCATTGGAAGTCTAATGACCACTGCCTTTTTTTTTAAACTCAAATTAGGCTGAATCTTGTTATACTGTTTTCTAAAACTGGTTTAAGTTGTTTTTTAATGTTCTTACTGTCTTTGTTTTGCCTTGAAATTTCTGAACTAAGTATTTCAATTAATACATAAATATTGCATTCAGATTTGCATCCTTTTGCATATATTAATGAATACTCCATAGCGTGCTTCTCCCCCACAACCAAATTTCTGGCTGTATTTGAAAAAAATTACTCCATTGATAATAAAAGAGGTAAATCTATTAAGCTGCTTTACTCACTTGGGGTACTAATGATGGGGTGGAGGGAGAAGCATGCATAAAATACATGAGCAGGATGCGATCTCATGAAGTAATTACTGGATATTATAAAAGTTTCCTAAGATCAGACGGGACACAGACATTGATAAATCGTTTCTTTTTACTGAGTTCCTAAACAAAAGATAACAACATTTGAAACCACCCCATCATACTGATCTCTGAAAGACACTTTATGCATTGATGTTCCCAATATGATTAAAGAATATTCAATTTGTCTTCTGGACTCTCCCATGGCACATAGAGTTTATTACTATGATATTTCTATGCCTGGATCAATATACAGTGGGCCTTCTCTATCCACTAGGTTTGGTTCTAGAACGCTTTGCAGATAACAAAAATCATAGATGCTCAAGTCCCATTATGTACAATGGTGTCCATTATATACAATGTGGAATATTTTCAAGCCATGTTTGCTTGAATCCGTGGATACAGAATCCACAAATATGGGGGCCCAACTGTATTTTGCTAAATTGAATGTACCGTATTTGCCGGCATATAAGATGTACCAGTATATAAGACACACCCTATTTACATGCCGGCAAATACTATTTGCGGCCCTATAAGATGCACTGGCGTATAAGACACACCCCATTTTCAAACAGCATTTTTCAGGAAAAAAAGTGAGTCTCATATGCCAGCAAATAGGGTATTTTAGTTGTTTGCAATTAATTCTATTGTAAATGCTATATTCTGTATTAAACATTTTTTTAAAAAAGTGACTGCCTCCAAAGGGGAGATTAAACAACCACATATGCAGTATGAGAAAAGATGTGTGTACATGTGTTCTGAAAGCTTTAAACTGAGATACAAATCACATTTTCCAGATGCAGAAATATGAATTAATTTCTTAAACATAAATGACTCTGGAGATACTGAAAATCATTAATTCACCCATAAATGCACAAAACTGTAATGCATTACTACACAGTATCTATTTAAGCTAACTAGATTCTATAACTGAGGTGAGCAAAGTGTACCTTATAGGATTCATCCACATCTCTTGGGGCTACAAAGTTCAGCCCCTAAAGCCCTCTAAGGGCCCAGACTCCCTAAAAGTATTTAGGGAGGGTGATTTTTTAAGGGTGATTTTTTTTACCCCAAACCATTCAAAATGACTAAAAAATCATGCAAAACACAGTGATTTTGCTCTCCAAAGCCCCTCACATAACTTACAAACCTGACAAAAGACCTCCCCCAATCAACCAAAATGAAAGTGGACATGTAATTACTAAGTTCCTCAATTTTTGCTCAACTTTCTGGGGTTCTGGCTCACTTATAAGGTACATGAAGAGCTTGGGGGACTGGGGTGAAAAAACTACCTTCATTTTTTTTGCATGTTGTTATGAGGTCTGGGGGTTTTGGTGCACCACTATGAGCTGGTGGAGGGAACAGGGTGATCACTGGGTCCCCACCTCCTCACTTGCCTACCCCTGGTATGTGTATCACTGGAGTGTTGATGCCAATAGATAAAAGCCAATGGATAAAATAATATTCTCACATATGTTACTCTCCCCTATGTTGATGAAATTTTAGGGTATGTAGACGACCAACAGAGCTAATGCTGTGCAGTGGTTTGAGCACGGGGCTATGACTTTGGAGACCAGGGTTCAAATTCCTGTTCAGCCATGGACTTGGGCAAGTCACCTTCTTAGCCTCAGAAGAAGACAGTCAAACCCCCTCTGAACAAATCTTTCCAAGAAAACTCTGTGGTCAGGTCACTGTGGAATTTCTGTAAGTCAGAAATGACTTGCACACAACAACAAATGAGACTAACATTTAGCTTTTGGATAAAAAAGAAAAATTGCAAATATATTTTAGTTATGGTTCTTATCTGTAGAAAACTGGAATGGAAATGATCAATTGTCCTAATCAGATATCTAAGTTTACAAAATGGCACTGTGGCCTAATGCTAATCAATTGGGAATTTCAAACTGGTATGTAAATAAAGAAATAAAAATAAAAATTCTTTCCCTGGTGAAAAACATAATGGCAAGAGAGATTTTATTTCTCTATTGGTATGCTAGGTTTTACTTCAAAGTTTATCCAATATACATTTCCAATGTAAAAATGCTTCTTATTGAACAAGTTTTCTACATCAAACTTCTTTAAAATGACTTAAAATAATATTGGCATGTTAATGGATCTTTTCATGTTAAATTTCTATGGCTTGCTGCAAGACACTACAGAATTATCTATATCCAGTTACTATAGTTCTCTCCCACTTTTACATCTATATTATTGTATTTTAAATTATTCCTCTCAATGCTTAATTTCTAAAGTAAAGTTCTCCCCCTAAAAAACAGGTTGACTTTCATTTGCAGCTATTTTAAACAGAGAAAAGGTAACCTGTAGATAAAGGAAGGGAAAAAAGGGCTACACATTAAAGAAAAAAATCACTTCAGATTTAATGCATATAAAGTGATTTTAATGTATACTAAGTGATTTCAGGCATAGCACTTTCAATCAGAAACCTTGGCAAGCTCTTAATAAAATAGTATGATTATACCCCTAATTTAAGCAAAACTGCTTCACTCTTTCAGGCTTCCATTGAATCACTGATGCACAAGTGACAGATTGTACAAAAGAATTTTTATTAGACATTATTGGAGACACAGTAGCTCTTTAAAGATATTGTCTGCCCCCGTTAAATCCTGATGAAACTTGATTATATATCAAATACTAACGCTTCCAAATCATATTTTATTTTAGCAGTTATGTTGACTTCTTGCACTGTGTACCCTTGGTCTATCAACTCTTTCCAAAGAGTCTGCTAGAAAATGTTTAAGATTACAGCATATTTCAAGAAGTCTATGCTCATGGTTTTATCCAGTTTTATCTCCTATTTAGCTTTAGGCTTTTGGTTCAGTGTAATATATGTTGCCCTTGAATTAATGTTCATTGTATAAAATTAAAAAGTTCACCTCCTCTTGTTTACACAAAGACAAACAAGCAAACAAAAAATCTAATTAATAAGATTCAGTGACAGGAGCTGGCTTGAGTTAACACCTACCCAGACCATACCATATGCCAACCATAACATCAAGAACGGTGCCGCCACAGCAGACATTTTTCACGGCCCTTTAATGTCTACATTTGCATTACTGAGATGCTTGCTCCACAGTACAGCTGAGATGGTAAAACCATACTGATAATTAAACGGTAGTTGTGTCTTTTGTACTGTTGGAAGGCATCAGGCAAGAGTCTCAAGAGAGTAAGTTCTCAGCTTTTGAGTAAAGCAGCAGAACAAGCAGGTGGCAGGCATGCTTTCTAATGAGGCCACACCTATACCCTTAAACCTCATCCGGGGGGGGGGGGTAATAATTTCCAGCACTGTGTCATATTTACTTCATGCCAACATAGTGTAATTTCAGGCAAAGTGTTTCAGCTTATCTCTTGATAACTGAAATGATGGAGGTGGAAGAGAAAACATCCTGACAAATATCTGAACCAGATGCAGGAAGGAAGTCACATTTATGTTTCTTTACAAAGAAGCACTTTAATAAAGAGAATTCTGAAAAGAAGATTAAGTGGTTTATTTTTGACATGACCAGAGAGAGGCTAGACCTTCAGGAAAAAGAGGTCCTGGGAATATGAACCTCTCTCTCTCCCTCTTTCTGTGTGTGTGTGTGTGTGTGTGTGTGTGAAGAAAGAGGTTCCGTACATTTCTGTTTTTGCTGGTTCATTTAAGATTAAAAACGGAAACATGCAGAACAAGATGATTCCTTTTAGAAATCTGTTTCTGGCCTGTAAAGCTACAACAGTTAAACAGCAACTCTCTGGAATGAATGGGAAACCACCACAGCAAAATCAATTAATAAACCTCTCAGTATCTCATAAGTTAAATGAAGATTCAGTCCGCTTCACAAAAACAGATAACCAAACACATTGCTTTCCATTAGATTTTAGAGCAATTCCTTGCTATCCATGCTTTCGATAAAAGCCAATTATATTTAGATCTTTTTTGCTATGAATAATTTGTGCACCAGCATTATATGCATTATCTTTACACTTCTCGTTTGTTAACTTGCTTGTCTGCTTCACAAGAACCACCTGCTTCAAAAACCGTTATGGCAGAATAGAAAACACCACAGAACTCTTGGTCTCTCATTTCGGTTTGTATAAATAGCACCGGAGAAGGTTATCACTGTTTAACATTTTAAACACAGCGGCATTTCCCTTATTTTCTGAAAATTCCAAGGCAGCCACTGTCACACTAGGTCACTGAGTCATTAGACCAAGGGATTTGCAGGAAGGCCATCTGCTCCCTATGGTGGGCTGAGGCCTTTAGGTCTCGAGGGAATAAAACCTGTACTCTGGAAGCCTCCTGACAGTCTAGGGCCAAAGGACCCCCCACACTCACTCACACAGGAAAGGGATGGTGAGAAACAGATGGTGGGATTGTTGTAGGAGGCAGGGAAAGGGATTAGGGGACCAACAACATGAAGATAAAAAGGTAAGCACACAAACCAAGGAAGAGAAAACAATAGGAGTACGGTTAGAAATGGTGAAATGAGATGACTGAAGAAAAAGGCTTTAAAATTAAGATACTGAATTTATTCAGATTGTGACTTCAACAGAGCTCGTTCTTAAGGAAACTGGAGTTTGCTAGTGTTTATGAGACAGTCCACAAAAGCATTCAGACGCATTTTTGACGCAACACCTCCTTGTGTCCATTACCCATTTCATCTCACAATACACACACCCCATTTATGTGACCTCTTTCAGCCACCCACTCACACTGTGCACTACTGTCTAGTGACAATAACATAGCACTTTATTATGGTGTACATAGATACCTATATACACAAACAGACACACACATCTACACACAAACCAGAATGATTAAAATCTCAGGCATCTTTATCTGGGAATCAACTCACTGGGGCTTATATCCACCAATACCAGTACAAGCTGTACCACACAGCAAGAGCCTTTAACAAGGATCTTCTTCAGTCATCTGAAGTTCAGCCTTTAGCTTTTAACTAGAAATATAATTAAAAATAGTCTTCTTGATAAGAATAGCTACTTTTTAAATTTCTAGTGTGAATCAGGAATGCCCTCAAAGAACACAAAGCAGCATCCTACCTCTGCTTATTTTCCTCACTCTCCATCTTCCGACAAGAAGCCTATACACTAGCTTTCCACCAAAAAGGTTAAACACAAAATGCCTTGTTATGGCCTCAATTGTGTGCCAGTGCAAAGAGTCAATTACCCTAGTGTGTTCATCAGATGACACCACCACTTCTCCTCTGAAACCAATCCAGGGGTTGTGTTCCCCTACACCCTCCTTCAATACATTTACTGGTAGGTGACACTGTGCCAGTTGTGACTCATTAAGTTTTGCCGCCTAAAGTGGAGACCACAATAGTGCTGATACTTTAAGAAGTCTTGCTACAACATTCAAACACTCATTGCTGTCCTCATCTGTTTCCTCCGCCCCAGTTACCACCATCATCCTGCTGAATTGCAAGTCCAGTCCTGGCTGGCTTATCTCTTCTATGTGCTCCTTCTCCCCAACACCTCCAAATTAGTCCCTAGACAATAACTTAAGGCAGTAGCTCATAAACATTCCTTAACATCTTTGCAGTCAATTACTATTGAAGTTATCAGAGTGAGTTCCCAACCTTCCAACAAGGCTAGCCCCACCATTAGGCAAAGTGAAGCAACTTCCTCAGGCAGCAGATGTCAAGGGACAGGGAGTACACCATGTGCCAAAGATGGCTTATGGCGTGGTAGTAGTCTGCCTCTCTCAGACAAAGTGGAGATACTAGCAGTTTCACCTTCTCAACATGCAGTGAACAGTACTGGTTCTCCTTTTCATAGAATCATAGAAATGTAGAGTTGGAAGAGACCACACGGGCCATCCAGTCCAACCGCCGGCCGTGCAGGAACACCCTCAAAGCACTCCCAACAGATGGCCATCCAGCCTCTGCTTAAAAACCTCCAAAGAAGGAGACTCCACTACACTCCGAGGCAGTGTATTCCACTGCTGGACAGCCCTGACTGTCAGGAAGTTCTTCCTGAGGTTCAGGTGGAATCTCCTTTCCTGCAGCTTGAATCTATTGCTCCTTGTCCTGGTCTCTGGAGCAGCAGAAAACAATGAATGGAGGACATGATTTTGTATTCGTCTTCTAACAGCAAAATATTGTGGGCCAACTGTTCAGAAACCACTGAAAATAAAGGAAAAAAACCTACTGCCAATTTTCCAATATGAATATCAGATGACTTGTACTGTCACCTGATTTTTCACTTTAGACTCAGGCAGATATTTTATACTGTACAATGATTTGTCTCCTTGGAGAATTGTGAAACAAAATGAGGAAGGAAGCTGGGTGTGAAAAATAAACACACCAGCAGAAGCTTAAACCTATAATTATTGCAATAAAAATACAGACTATGCAAGAAGATTTATTTTGGCAGATTGTTTCAAAAAGGAAAAAGTCTCATTTCATTTCAAAGCAATTAAGGAGTAGAGCTGAAATGCTCTGAAGGTTATCAACATGTGCACATTTTCAAATACGTCTTCTGACTGAACTTATTAGCATGACATGCAACCTACCAAGCAAACATCACTGGTTTTTATAAGCGGTGGTTGTGGTTCAGAAACTAGGAGATACTAAAAGAGCAATACCTCCAACCACATTTGTGTGCAGAAATTTTATCAGCTTATGTCAGAACATTCTATAGTTTAGGGCCACCTGCAACCAGAGCTTGAGAAGGTTACTATTTGGACTACAATCCCAGAATCCCCCAGCCAGCATGACAAGTAGCCACGTTGCCTAGGGATATCCTAGGAGTTGTAATCCCTAGAAGTAACTTTCCCAGGTTATGGTCACAATTCTGAGAACTGTGTAGTTTAACTTCTCTCCAGCCTGATAACATGTCAGTGATAAGGTAATGCTCACACTGTGCTGGAACACTGGTAGAAGGAGCCCACTGACAGACACCTTGTAATCCCTTCTACCTGAGCATTTGTTTCACACCTCCAAACTCTGTTGTTCTGTAACTAGCAGATGAAAAATTCTGTCTGTGAGTTTGGGGAAAAAATCCATGTAGGTTTTTATTAAGGAATGTTCACCTAAGATTCCTTCTTCCCCAAATAAACCTCAACCATCAGAATGCATGGGCCTTGCATTCTGCAAACATGCAAATACATGAGCATTTAATTGCCAGTAGGACAGAAACCTGACACATGCTGAGCAAATGCTCTGCACTTTACTCAAAACAATAAATCCTTCAGTAACCAGTCAAGAGAATCAAGCCAACATCAGCAGATCTCTCACCTTCCTTCCTTGTAGTCATTCCACTCCTCCTTTATACATTTTCTGTTAAAAGGGCAAAGTCTGTTTTGCTTTTCCCTCTTCCTCTTGTAGGACAAGTTTTATGACAGTATGTATTTAAATATGTATAATTTTGCCACAGAAATGACTGAAGCTCAAGCGCACTAACAGTATAGGGCAATCCATACCACTAACCATGATCTCAGTCTGCTCTCTGGCTCCTTTTTTGGCCAACTGAACCACCACTACAGAATCACGCAAAATATTTCCTATTTTAGTGTGCTTCTTTCTATGGTAAAGCTGATGCGGTCAGCAACACTTTTGCCCGGAAAAGGGGGGGGGGGGAATACTTGCATTTGGCAAAAAATTAAACAGACGCATTACAAACAAACCCTGTTTCTTTAGAGATGTGAATGCTGGGAGTGATCAGTTTCATTACCCTGACAACAGCCCAACACAATCTTGGGACTCAGGCATTAGTTCAATGAATACTTTTCAAAGGGATGGCCTCCACAATGGAGATACGGACAAAGCTCAGAATTATGCTTGCTCTTTGTAACTGGATCAGTAAATACATGCTTGCCAACATTTGCCCTTTTCTTATTTAACTTCTTGTTTTCTTTTTTCCTTATAGATTTATTTTTACTTTCTTCATCTCTTTGTTGTAATTGATGTTCTTCCAGGGGCTTATTCATGAAAGAGCACCCTATGTAGGTAAGTGGTCACGGGACAATCAGAGGCTAAGTCTTGAGATATCAGAGCTGGGCATAGTGACATGTGCCTTGATTACACCCTGTTTGGATAACTGCAACATATTGTACACGGGGCTGCCTTTAGAAACTGTTCAGAAACTTGCTGATTGGGGTAAGTTATAGGAAATGTATAACCCCCTTGCTGAAACAGCTCCGCTGCCTGCTGATTTGTTTCGACCAGAACTCAAAGTGCTTGTTATTACCTTTAAGGCCCCGCACTACTTGGATGAAGACTATTTGAAAGACTGTATCTCCCTATATTAGCCTACTCAAGCTTTACGAGCTGCAGGGGAAAGCTTCCTCTCAGTTCCACACCATCACAGGCACATTTGGTGAGAACCTTGTAGGTGGCAGCTCTCAAACTGTGAGATTCCCTTCCTTGGGAGGTCCAGTTAGTCCCTCCCTGCTGACTTTCTGCTAGTGCAGAGCCTTCCAAACTTTTCATGTATCATCTCACAACACAGTAATTCAGTTTTACTAGCAAACCAGAGGTTAAACTAACAAGAGATACAGATACATACATAAATTGTAATAACAAAATGTATTGGGACACAGCATATCTCATGAAAACATTTCATATATTTTTAAAAATATATGATTTATAAATAACAACATATATTTCCAAGATTGTAGGTGACACATCTACACACTTCAGGTGATACACTAACATGTCGCAGCACACCGTTTAGAAAGCCTTGTCCTAGCCGGTAAACCCCTTCTTATTTAGGAAGACATTTGATTTTTAATATGTAGTGGCAGGTGGAGCTTTCAGTGAGGGGAGTTCTGTTTCTATTTTATTATGCTTTAAACATGTTTTTAAAGCTGCTTTTGTGTTTTCTAAAAAAGAAGTTTGGTTTAACTGTGTTTTGACTTTTATACTAAGATGATTTTTTTTAGTTGGGTTTTTAAAAAGGTTATACACCATCTTGAATCCTGTGCTGAGAGAAAGGTGCAATTGTGTATATAAATCAAAGAAAGAAAGAAGGAAAGAAAGAAAGTCAGTCAGTCAAAGGAACCGAATAGGAAGACTTGAGATGGCAAAAGATCTAGAAACCAAGCTATATGAGGTATGCCCTCCTTACCAAGACCTTCATGTGCACAATTTCCAGCTCACATGAAGGGTTGTATCCCTATACCTAAAATGGTGGCGACACATGCACTGACACTCTGAAATGTCCACATATGTTGCTGCCATTGAATATAATGGGATGCAAGTGTTCATGACTTCCAGTATTCGCAGGGATTCCTGAAAAGGAACTCCTGCATATACAGAGGATTCACTGGATCTGCAAAATTCTCATCCAGCATTTCAGATGAGTTGATTTTCTTCTTGCCATTTTTCTTCATGGTCCATCCTTCACATTCATTCATAGAAATAGGAAATACTATGGCATGGATTATTCTGATTTTGGTTATTTAATAACATATCTTTACACTTGAAGGTCTTATCTAATTCCTTCATTGCTGCCTTTCCACGTCTTAGCCTTCTTCTGATTTCTTAATTACACTTTCCATTTTGATTTATGGTCAAGTCAAAGCATAGAAATCTTCAATTATTTCAATGTGTTCATCACCCACTTTATGTAAACTTATGCAAACTGTCTGTGGTCATTAAATTTGCTTTCTTAATATTCAATGGCAATCATGCTTTTGCACTTTCTTCCTTACATTGTTTTTAAAACATAACTTTGTTAAATCCCTCACTATATCCAAAATAACTACATGTAACAATAAAAATAATTACAGGTAAAAATTACAAATAACAACATTATTTCTAACTCATCACTTCCAAGATCTCAACACAATCCAGTGAAAAACAAATCCTTGTGGCAAAATCTTGAGAGGTAAGAACCTTAAAGCAACTATCAGGGAAAACATATTCTACATAACTTGTTACCTACAGTTCAATTGCCTGGAAAAAACAGGAAGTACTATTGTTCAGACAGGAAGAAATGGCAAGGAAGAAAAATAGCAGCAGCAGCCACCACAAGGCTACAGAGCATAAAGGTCTAAAAGGCAATGGCCATTTCAAGCTCCAACTTTTTTTAAAAAAATGGCATCTTAGCCATTAATATCTTTCAGCTCCTTTAAAACTGACTGAAGCCTGTCTAGGTTACAGATGAGGCACTTTGTTTCCAAAAACAACTTGACAAAAATCTCACTGAATTAACAATTCCCTATAAGCTACCCAGTAGAGGCTCTAATGCAAAGGTAGAGAGGTTTTGGTTCTCCAAATGGTTTTTGGATGATAACTCCCACAATCACTTACCATCGGCCATACAGGGTGGAGTTCTCCACTCCCCATTCCAACAAATGCAGGAAGTTCCTCACTGTTGCTTTAACAAGCAGCCCCTTCTCAAAGAAGTTCTTCCAAGACCATGATCATATAAATACCCCCCCACTGTTTTGTCAATGCACATGCATCAGCCTCATATATTCCAGGACCACCTATCAGCACTGAAAAATACTGAGCTCAAAAAATTAAACTCTGACTTTTGAGTTTCTATTGGTGCTTGTACAGAAATGAACTCATCCGAACACAGTCACTGACACAACTGAGTAGCCTGGCAGGAAACACTTGCAGGAACACACATGGATGTGCTGGTTCTGCTATTGTTTATGGCAGTCAGAACAGCTTCAACTTATGGAACTCCTATGAAACAGATACCTCAAAGACATCCCTGTCATCAAAAGCTCTGGAAGACTGTGGCTTCCTTGATTGAGTCTTGTTGTTGTGTGCCTTCAAGTCATTTCTGATTTATGGTGACTCTAAGAGTTTTCCTGGCAAGATCTGTTCAGAGGGGGTTTGGCTCCAAGAGTGTGACTTGTCCATGGTAACTCAGTGGATTTTCATGGCTTTGCAGGGATTTGAACCCTGGTCTCCAGAGCATCCAATGCTCAAACCACTATATCATACTGCTCTTGACTGAGTCTATCCATGTGTAACGCAGCCTTCATCTTTTCCTACTACCTCCTACTTTAACAAGCTCTATTGTCTTTTCTAACGAGTTATGTCTTCTCAGGATAGCCTCAGTTTGGTTATTTTGGCTTCTAGGAAGAGTTTTGGATTGATTTGGATTGATTTGCTCTCAGACCCATTGTCTTTTTGACAGTTCATGGTATCCACAGAACTTTTCTCCAGCACCACATTTCAAGAGTTGATTCTCCTTGTGTCAGCTTTCCTCACTGTCCAGCTTCCACTGTACAAAGAAACTGAAAATACTTGTTCATCATACGGTTTTGTATCAGCCCACTTTCTTTGGTCAGGAGCCCACCTCATAAGGGATAACTTCCAAATACTAACATCTGCTATGTAACCTTGTAGTACCAGCTTCCTGTTTCTGAGGCACAGCAAAATATACCTGTTTTCTTCACATTTTAGATAAAAGGTCCATTGAGCACTACAGAAAACATATTTGATACTTCATAGTAGTGGGACCTGTGTTTAGCCAGTAGTTCAGCCAAGAATTTCAGCTTTTTATAATAGTGTGCCTGTATGTTACTGGTAACAAGCTATAGAGGCAAGAGGTCCAATAGCTAAAATCACAACTCCCCAGTCTCTTGCTCTCACCATTTGGATGGCTGTAGCTTCATCATGCTTCATAATACTGACTCACTAGAAAGCATTTTTTATCTCATGTCTCTGGGGCACAGGTTTAGTGCTACTGTGCAATGGAAACAACATACCTACATATGTTGTAAATGCCTGTCTTGTATCTGCAAAATGGTTGGAAAAGTTAATTTTTGGAATCCAACTCCTGAACTCCTAGTTACCATGCTGGCTATAAGAGTCTGAGAGTTGTAGTCAAAGTAGCTTTTCCATGCTGTGGATCTGTATCCTTCCTGGTTTCAATAACAAGTCAGGTAGCCAAAATTCATCTAGCTTATTCAGTGTCAGGTCGGCTTTGCTCTCCTTGCCATGCAAGGTGATGTCATGTAATGCAATGTAATACCATGTATGGCTTTATGTTTGGAAATAAACGCCATGCAGCGCTTTGATGTTTGAAATAAAGGCTGGAAGGGGATGATGGAACTGAGTGAGAAATAGTGTGCTGGGAATGAGGAGATGTTATTTTAATTAACTTTGATAAGAGACAACAAATGTAGCTGCAAGGATGTGCAGTCAGCAGGCGAGATGGGAATCTGGGAAAATGATTGTATTCATTAGCTGTCAAATAGGATGCTTGTAGACACAAATTTGTAATGTTACCGCTTATACCGCACTGTAAATTCAACAGTTCTTTAGTCTTGGCAATGGCCAAAATGTGCTGCTGTTACTCTGCTGTTCCTGAATAAAGATTTTGTAAACTTCTAAGCATAATTTTTGGGACTGGAGTTATCTTGTATATGACATTCAGCTTCCGCATGAAATTCCAAATTATTTTCAGTTAATTTTAATCAGCAAGGGTAGACACCTGTAATCAGACTTTCATTTTAAACCTGAGTGAGGACCCAGCAGTCACAAAACTACTCACCAGATAGAGGATCTTTGCCAACTATCAAGACATTTGGCAAACTCATTACGATCAGTTGCTGGAGAACCTCCTGAAAAGAGAGAAAAACAGAATAATAAAAACTAATGCCATTTTCTGAGCATGTATTGCTTCACCAGTTATTAAAGGTCACTTGCCTAGATAAACAAGCCAGAGTCTTCACAGACAAATTAGGTTACATACCAGCACGTAAATCCAGATGTGAGTCCCAATTTTAAGAGAGTCAGTGAATCAACTGTGTAATGGAAGACATCATTTATGTAAATCCCACCGGTTCAAGGGGTCTACTCTGGATGGGACCAGCAATTAGATTCAGATCTATCTTTTTTACAACCTCTAGCTCAGGGGTCGCACACGTGTGCAGCAGCAATCTTCTTTTCTCAGTGGGAGAAGTAGAGTTCTTTCCTCCACTACTTTCCTCCACCACTCTCCCAGCAAACCTGATAGAGACCACCTTTTTTGTTGCTGTTAGCCATGGAACTGGTCAGCAGTAACAGGGTCGGAGCACCCACAGATGGTTATATATACACAATATTAAACATTATACAGTGGATGGTTATACACAGACAATACATGCAGCATGCAGACAGCATCAAAATTCACAAGTGATCAGTTCATTATTAGAGCACACCTCTATGTTGCTACTTTGAAGAACCAAATTTCCTATAACTGCATATATGAGACATTAGAGTGGAAGTAGGGCTGAAAGAACCCATGTACATTTTGCAAGGACACTTCTAGGTGTGCTATGTTGTATGCCTGGTACACAAGCAGGGAAGCTGGTGCAGACTGACTTCACTGCCTTTGTTAAACTAATAATTAAAGATACCTTTAAGTTCTTGATCTTTATTATCTTCTGTCTCTCTATTTATTCTTCTTTCTTGGCTAAACTCTCCGAGTTACTTCCTCCATTTCATGCCTTCATCCTTTCTCCATCTCATTTCCCCTTTGCTTTGGAGCTCACTACATCCTGCCCTCCCCTCTTTTCTTTCCTTGGTATTTCACTTCAGAATATACTCCAATCTGCCTCTATTCCCCCTTCACTTACACTTTTGCCAGCAAGACTGGAAAATTAGCTGTTCGCTCTTTTTATTATACGTATATACAATGCCCAGAATCCCTGAACCATGATTGAGAAACTCTCCGAGTTATAGTTCGAAAAAGCAAATCTGCGAAGTTCTGTAACTATAGAATACCTAGCTGTTAAGTATTATTTCTAAAGTACCTCATCAAACTTATTCAATGTTATAGCTACAAAAGGTCAAGTGAAAGAGAAGTCATGCAAGAAGGCATGTGCCATTTAATTCCACTTTTTTCCTAGGAAGAAGTTCTGACACTCTAAAAGGTTCCATGCAGAAAGCCCCCAATGCTGCAACCTCACACAGAAAGTAACTTGGGAGCTGGTGCAGTCACATTTGTAGGTGCTGTGAACAATAATAATTTATTTTTAAGCTGCTCAACTAACATACATCTGTAAGATTTTAGAACATATGAATGAGATTTATGTGTAGGTAGGTTTACACATGCAGGCTTTACATCACAAAACATTTTTTTTTTTGCACTATATGAATTGGACAACTCTAACTGCATATATTATTCTAGGAGAAGAAAAAAAATTCAAATTGAGTCTTGAGGCAAACCAACCAGAGATTCCTCCCCCATTTAAACATGGCTAGTCAAGGTCAATTAGGGTCAGAAGGTTAAAGAACCAACATTTGCTTAACAGACTTGCTTTAAAATCAGTCTCAACCTTGGATACATCCTGGGAAAATAGATTAAAAGGTCAGAGGGCAGGTTAGCAAACAAGAAGTTGTAGGAAAATATAACTTAGAAGGCAAAAGGGCAATAGTCCAATTTCATCCCGGAAAACCACAAAGTAGACGTGCCTTTTTTATACGAAGAACTGAACAAAACGTTATGAAATAAATACTTTGTTCCTCATACCAATGGACTTCTGCTGTTAATCCAACTTATATACATTACAGTAAGATGTCAGAATCTCAGTTAATATAAACTCTACAGGTGACACCAAATTAGACCTTCTTTGTGCAATCATCTTGCCCTATTCATGGAATTTGTGGCCCTTCTAGATAATATTGCCTTCTTTTTCTAACATTCTGACATTTTCTAATTGTTTATTCTGTTTTTTAACCATGAAAAAAAAACCATTAGGCAGATAAGACATCACAATTCATTTCTTCGGCTATTTCCGCACTACACTCTTATAGCACTATTATTCTCCTTTCAACATCCTATGGAATCATGAGGCGCCCAAAGGCCCCTCCCTAAACTGCAAACCATAGGATGCTGAAAGTGGAATAATGGCACTATAACAATATAGTGTGGAACTGGCCTTATTTGTAGCATCACGAGTACCCTTTCTGGTAATATCAACAATTTTAGAAGAGCAATACTAAATTTTGAGAAATTCTGGCATATATTTGTAATTTATTTTACCTTACAATACTGGTAACATTGGCTGCTAGGAGTGTTTTTCACCAAAGGTGTCCTTTGGCTGGTATTTCAGTTACAGTCATTATTGGCAGGCTGAGCCTTCCATTCCAAGTCACAACTTACTGCACCTGGTATATTTCATAGAATCATAGAAATGTAGAGTTGGAAGAGACCACACGGGCCATCCAGTCCAACCCCCTGCCATGCAGGAACACCCTTAAAGCACTCCCGACAGATGGCATCCAGCCTCTGCTTAAAAACCTCCAAGGAAGGCGACTCCACCACACTCTGAGGCAGCATATTCCACTGCCAGACAGCCCTGACTGTCAGGAAGTTCTTCCTGAGGTTCAGGTGGAATCTCCTTTCCTGCAGCTTGAATCCACTGCTTCTCGTTCTGGTCTCTGGAGCAGCAGAAAACAAGCCCTCTCCCTCCTCTACATGGCATCCCTTCAAATATTTAAACATGGCTATCATGTCCCCTCTTAACCTTCTCTTCTGCAGACTAAACATACCCAGCTCTCTAAGTCTATCCTCATAGGGCAGGCTTCCAGGCCCCTCACCATTTTGGTCACCCTCCTCTGGACTTGCTCCAGCTTGGCCGTGTCCTTCTTGAATTGGGGTGCCCAGAACTGGACACAGTATTCAAGATGAGGTCTAACCAAAGCAGAGTAGAGTGGTACCAGTACCTCCCTCGAACTAGACACCATACTCCTGTTGATGCAACCGAGAATTGCATTGGCTTTCTTGGCTGCCGCATCACACTGCTGACTCATGTTCAGCTTTTGGTCTATTAAGACTCCTAGATCCCTTTCACACGTACTACTATCCAGCCACGTGTCCCCCATCCTATATTTCTGCATTCCATTTTTTCTACCTAAGTGTAGGACCTTACATTTCTCTCTGTTGAATTTCATTTTGTTAGCCTTGGCCCAGCTCTCCAATCTGTCCAGGTCATTTTGAAGTTTGATCCTGTCCTCTGGCGTATTGGCAACCCCTCCCAATTTGGTGTCCTCTGCAAATTTGATGAGCATGCCCTCTATTCCTTCATCCAAGTTGTTGATGAAGATATTGAACAGCACTGGGCCCAGGACAGAACCCTGTGGCACCCCGCTAGTCACTTCTCTCCAGGATGAAAAGCAGCCATTGGTGAGCACCCTTTGGGAACGGTCAGTCAACCAGTTACAGACCCACCTGACAGTAGCCCTGTCCAGCCCACATTTTACTAGCTTCTTTGCAAGAATGTCGTGGGGAACTTTGTCAAAGGCCTTACTGAAATCGAGATATGCTACATCCACAGCATTCCCTTCATCTATCGAGCTAGTAACTCTATCATAAAAAGAGATAAGATTAGTCTGGCATGACTTATTTTTGAGAAATCCATGTTGACTTCTTGTGATTACCGCATTGCTTTCTAAATGGTTTATTCATATTTATTCATCAACATGCACCTCATCTTATTTACGTAATTTCTTGGCTCTTATTTACTCCTATCACAGTTTAAGAGGTGTATCAGCAAGCTGGAAGGTACCCAGAGGAGACAGAACAAGATGGCAAAAGTCCTGAAAACCAAGTGCTATTCATTTAGTTAGTTAGTCTGTTGTATTTATATGCCACTTTCTACCCAAAGTGGGACACAAGGCAGCTTACAAAAGAAATAAATTAAAATATAACAATAGAATTAAAAGGACAATTGAACTATCACACTTAAGACAGTATAAAATTATTTTTTTAAACACACAAAAGCTAAAAAAAAATTGCATAAGAATGGAATCAATTAAACTAATATCTGACAATTAACTCTATATATAAGTGAGCAACAACAGAAAAAGGATTAAAATGTCAGAAAAAAAAATCCCAAAATTATAGTTAATATAAGAGGAACAATTTTAATAAACATTTCCTATGGGAAGAAACTTGGGGCTCAAAAGGAGAAGGCAGAGAAGAACACAGCCCTAATTTTACTAAGCCAGTTTGCTGCTTGCTCCTCCTCAGATCTTTACTGTACACTGCAACACAGCAAGGAAAAAAATGTAAGTGCTACAGAACCAGCAGAATTCAGAGATGGAGAGTAAACAATAATCAAAAATAAAAGATGAAAAGAAAACAGATGTGTTAATTTATCCTCACAAGGCCCTGGTTAGGCTGAATAATAGTGACTCTCTCAAAACCACCCAGTGTACTTCAGGACTGAGGGGAGAAATCTGACACTTCAGTAAGAATAAAAGAACTATCAAAGAAGGAAATGCACACGTTACACAACAGTAATTTGTACTTACTCTTGCCCTAGTAAATCTGTACTTCCTTGTCAGTTAAGTTCTGAATCCTTATTGTTTAAATGCATTTTCATACTCTTACTATATATCCTGAGAAGAAGATGGCCTACCTAGTTCTCCCCAATTCTAGGCCAATGTTCTTAAGCCACTCTTTGTGGCTGTCATTTCTAATTTGTACAACCCTAACATGAACCTATCATGCATGTTTTCTTGGCAAGATTTATTCAGAGGGGTTTACCTTTGCCCTCCTCAAAAGCAGAGAGAGTGTGACTTGCCCAAGGCCCCCCAGTGGATTTCCACGGCCGAACAGGGATTCAAACCCTGGTCTGCAGAGTCATAGTCCAGCCCTCACACCACGCTGGATCATACACCACTTTACAAAAAGCAACATTACTTATAACTGAATGAAGTATAAAAAGTAATAAGGACAAAATAGTGGAAGAAATATGTTCTTATTCATAAGTATAAATAATGAGATGGCTAGGAAAATACAGGATGGAAACAAGATTCCTGATATCTGTTCTTGTAATATTGTTATTACTGTTAACTGCCATCAGGTCAAATGAGAGACTTCCAAGTTACTCTACCATCAATGGTCCTGCTCAATTCTCGCACACTCAGGGCTGTGACTTCCTTGATTGAGTGTATCCACCTGTAATGCTGTCTTGCTCTTTTCCTACTGCTGGTCACCTTATCAAGCATTACCAGTGAGACCTATCTTCTCATGATAACTCCGATGTACTGCAGTCTTGGGTTGGTCATGTTAGCTTCTAAGGTGAATTCAGGCTTGTTTCGCTCTAGACCTGTTTGTCTAAGGTATCTGCAGAACTCTTCTCCAGCACCACACTTCAAATGAGTTGATTTTCTACTTCTTACCTTTCTTCACTATACCACTTTCACAACCATACACATACATTTGAAACATGATGACATGGGCAACCCTAACCATTAGTACTCAATTATATATTTACACTTCATGGTCCTTTCTAATTTACTCATAGCTGCCCTTCCAAGTTCTAGTCATCTTCTGATTTCTTCACTGCAATCTCCATTCTGATTAATGACTGAGCCAAGGTACAGAAAATCAATATTCAGTGTTGTTACATTCCTCCTATTTAATTCCTGTCAAGAATATGTACATATGAAGCATTACTTTAGCAACTGGCAAATAACAAAGTTATTATGAGGAACTGTACAGGTTTTATTGCCCACTATCAGCTGCAAAATCTCTACCACACACTGAATACAAAGGGCTCCTCTGGGTCACTGAATTCAACTTCAATTCATTCCTAAGAAGTGTACAATGAACTACCTGCAAGAACAGGAAATCCTTTACTTAAAAACTATTGGGACTGTCAACAGTGATCACAGGCCTCCATGAAAAGGGATTGCAGCTTTTCCTCACATACCCTGCAAATAGATGTCCTACTATCGAAGGGAATTTGCAGCAGCTCAAGAAAAAAGGAAGAAGATAATAGGTGAAAAGGAGTGAAGACTGGTAGCTGAGTTCCCTTCTCTGATGCAGTGCAAAAGAAGACCATAAACATAAACTTACCTCCTGAAGAGGTACTGTCAGGATCTTTAGCAGAAAATGATGGCAGGAGCAATACATGATCATTTGTTATTTGCTGTCAAGTTGACTTCAACCTTTGGTGACCCTATAAATGAGAGACTTCCAAGAATCCTAATCATCAACTGCTCGGACCATATAATACAGTGGGCCCTCCCTTACCACAGCCTCTGTACATACAAACATAAAGTCATGCAAAGTGTTGTGCCCCATTTTAGTCAATGGATGTGAGGGGTGCATGCCTGCACTGCCACAATCACCTGCGCATTGCATCCACTGACTATAATGGCACATGATGCTTTGTGTTTTTGTTTTACATAGGGATTCTGGAATAGAACCCCTGCATATACAGAGGGCACACTGTAATCTTCTTTAGACTATACCACATGATAATAATCTTTTTTAAACTTTTTAAAACTTTTAAAACTTTTTTAAACTATTCAAAACATAGTGTTAATCAATTTCACCAGCATTTAGAATAGCCAACTCATAAATCCTTGAAGGATTTTTATCATGAAACAAATGCTCCCAAGTGAAAATGTTGATAATTAACTGGTAAGAGGTACCCATGTTTGAAGTGTTCTAGACATTTGGGCTATAGCTCTCACTGGCCTTTAACACTGGCCATGCTGACTGAGACTTATGGGAGTTGAAAGTCAAATATCTAGCTTCCCTGCCTCTATTAGAGGGTATGCACTTGTTTTTAGGCAAAGTGCATTCTGAGGCTCTCTATCACTTTTGAATAAGAGGCTTCCATGATGAATGTGCTCACAGACTGATGTGTGATGTAATCTTTCTTGTGATGCACTGGGATTTTAACATTTATTCCTGCTAGGAGAACTTCGTGCTGAAATATGAGATGTAAATATCCAAGTACCTTTTTAAAAAAAACAAAAGGCAAGTATTCTAAAAAACCAGTTGTAAATGTTCAAAATATATTTCAATAACCAATAGAAAAGTAAAAGTACCACACAATTTTTCTCCAAAAGAGTCCTAGCAGAAGACAAGAAAGGAACCCCACAAATTGAATCAAAGAAGCAATGATTTGGGGGTGTAGTATTGAATTGCCCACAGAATTCTACAACTGACCCTCTTTTATTGCATTGTAGAGCCAGCATGGTGTAGTGGTTTGAGCATTGAACTACAATCCCAGAGACCAGGTTTAATTCCCCATTTGGCCTTGGAAACCCACTGGGTGATCTTGGGCAAGTCACACACTCTCAGCCCCAGAAGACCCCACGATAGACTCATGTTAGGGTTGCTGTAAGTCAAAAACGACTTGAATGCACACAACAGTGATTTGCTTTGCTCTTTTATGGAGAAACATCTAACTAAAAGTGTGAACATATAGAAAACACCCATTTGTTTAAAACCTCCAATATCTTCCACATGGTATCTGTTCTAAGTATGCAAACTTTCTAAAGACAACTACAGAACACCTAGGTTACAGACTTATAATTTAGTTGACTGTGTGTATATGCCTTCAAGTCGCCTGTTGACTTAGGGTTTTCTCAGGCAAGGAATACTCAATGCTGGTTTTGCCAGTTCCTTCCTCTGAAATATAGCCTACAGGACCTGGTACAGAATCCTGCTTAGTCTACAAGATCAGACAGGATCTCATGCCTTTAGGATATTCAGGTAATTTACTTACAGAACTATTAGTTCTTAACAAATTTGTCTGGACTGGACACAATTTAGTTACTCACTACATTCATGTTTGGAGTTTTTAAACCCCAATAAAAATCATTAGGAATCACAACCACCTTTTTAAAGCATTTCCTAGGTAGCACCTACAGTACAGTTAAGTAACTCCAGATATTACTGGACTAAAACCACCATTAGCCCTAGACTGCACAACCAATGGTGAGAGAAATGAGGTTTGCAGCCCAACAGCAAGAGTCTGACAAGTTCCCATGTCTGACCAAAGGCATTATGTTTCTAAAAGGCCATCCTCTTTTTTCCTTTTCTGCATGCTAATAGCTACTCTTTTCCTCAGAAGTGGTTAATACATTCTGCAACTGCCTATAACTTTTCTGGAACTAGTCTAAGAATATCAAAGCCACCAAACATCAAAATGTTTTACACAGACATCTTTTGCAGTTAAATACCCTACCCATTTTCAAATCTACTTGGTTTCAGAAACACATAAAGCTTCAAACAAACAACACTGATCTAAACTCACAAACTTCTACTGTACTTGCGTTTCAGTTTCAGACTAACTTAACCACAGTCATCAAGTATCTCTGACATACCTCTTTGTATTTATATAATGTATGCCATTTGCATTACATGATATCTCAGTGTTTTCTACACTGTTTTGAAGATGCATCTTTTGAACTCAAGAGAACATAAAAATAATGTTACTTGTGTTGCCATGAAAAGGCTACAAACTAAATAATTCACAGGTGTAGTCCTCTGTAATTCAATACCTTTGCTAAATTAGCTCCATTTGTTAATTGCCAAGAAAGACCAAGTAGCCATTCCCCAGCCTCTACACAGACATCTTTCTTTCTTTCTTTTCTTTTCTTTTCTTTGCATTTATAAAAGGGCTGGTATATCAAGAGAAGAATAAACTTATATACAGAAAACTTAATTTTAGCTATAACATTTATATTCCATTTGTCAAATTTATTTTACCATTATTCCAAGGATCAGACATCATTTGTTTGCCTGATTATGCATTCCACATCCCATAACCTACATACAACAATAACCTGGAAGGCAGCACTTTTATCGGTACCAGAACAATCCCTCGCCCCCATGCCCAGCTGATTAAACAGATGACAGGGAAAAACAGATATGGCTCCTTCCAGTTTCATGGGTCAGTTACATTAGCTGAGGAGAACACATGGCTCACATACCAAGGGTTCCCTACCTCTAGTCTATATTGAGTGGTAGAGGCACTTCACGGTTGCTGATGCATCTTTCCTATCCCATACATGCAGATGGCAAGGTTTGAAATGGGATCTTTTTCATGTTAACTGCACACTATCCTGCTAATCACTATTAACCCCATTGCATGATGTAGAGATAAACTGCCTATTTAACTAGATACAGAAATATTCAGTGTGAACAGCTTTGAACATCTCAAACTTGCTGTCAAAAAGCATTACAATTAGAATGGGATGCACATATTGTAATAGCAACATTCATTTGTTTTCCCTATGCTTCTTGAAATCTTACACATAACTAAAGAAGCACACCAAGATGAGACTCTCACATAAGGCACGAAGCTGTTAAATAACTACTATACACATATACATAGCCTGATAAAGGCACACTGAGATGTTAGTAGCCAATGTCATGGGTTTTGCACAATTAAAATCTGAAATTGGAATTCTATTCTGAAATGTATTAAATGCTAGTGCTTTACATTTCTACATGCAGACACAAATTTAACACCAAAACCTTTCTTTACATCCCAAATTTATTTGTAATATCTAGCTGGTTATTTTCCCAAATCTCAATGAATGAGACAACTGCAATACTGCAAAGAGAAATCTTGTTGTGGTAGCAGAAGCCTTTGAGCTTTTACTGCCAGCAGCATATTTTATTAATTAAGTCACTATTTGTAAATAATTAAGGTGAGACTACTGATTTATCCTCAAGTTCTCATTCTAAATCATGTGTTAACAACTCTTCATGTTTATATTGCTCTCTAGACAAATTACTTTAGATTTTTATTAGGTTTTACTTCTCAACAGCCCAGTGGTGGTCCCTGGTTGTAACTAATAATAAAATATGGTGTGTTAAAGGACTGTCACTTAAAATCACCGACACCCACAAATTAAATCCATCTGTTCAAGATGCATTGGGTATCATAATCTCAAAGCCCATGCAAATGATAGAAGGAAAAGTAATTCATATCAGATGAGAAATGATTCATTCGCTAACAGCCACACGCATGATTCCTTCTTTCAACAAAGTTAATCAGACTCATTTGTAACTTTTGACTGCCTATGGAAAACCCACTCATTCAAATCCCATGAGTTAAATTCCTAATTTCATTACAATTAAATTACAAGTGTTTCATCTTGCTGCTTCATTACTTTAGCTTCTCAATGGGTGGCATAAGTGTGTGTGTATGTGTACATGCCTTGAATGTGACCGGTGGCCCTCTCCTCTCTCCACTGTGGCACTGGTTCTGGCCTTTTTGAATGTCTGGGTGGGAAAATCGCAGTGGTGTCCTTGTCTCTTTGGCACTTTTCCTCAAAGGAGCAGCAAGAGAATACCTCCCTGATCCTTGGACCTGATTCCAGGTGTTGCTTTCATGTGCCATCACCAGCCATGAACATGTAAGAATGTAAGAGTCATGAGCAAAACAGATTATCCCCATTTTAAATAATCTATTCAATCTTTTACATGTAACTAATTATGTTATATTACAGCCAGCATGAACACTGGGAGGCCAGGGTTCAAAATCCCTACTCAGCCATGGAAACTGACTGGGCGACCTTGAGCAAGTCACTCTCTCTCAGCCTCAGAGGAAGGCATGGGCAAACCCCTTCTGAATAAATACTGACAGTTCACCTTAGGGTTTCCACAAGTCAAAAATCACTTGAAGGCACAAAACAACAACAACAAAATTATGTTAATATTATCTTATTTGCAGAGATTTAGTGTTTCCTCTTCTTCAAAAAGCCCTGTGTTAACAGCTTGACTTGTAGTGATACAGTCTTTCCTAAAGTCAGAACCAATAAAGCACCGAAGCATTTTTAGCACTAATGAAAGCTAGATTTTTTTTTAAATTACATCTTAGATTTTGAGGAGAAACTTGCTGTTCTCCTTCCTATACATCTCTTCATTAATGCAACCAAGAAATCCTGATATTTAATACTTCATTTGGGGCTTTCCATAAGACACAAGGGTTTTCCCCTTAATAGATGCAGCTCAGACATGTAAGATTCCTTTATCCCATTGTCTATCATAAATACAGAGGTGAGACATGTACCTATGTGATCATTAACACTTACAAAAGATTAACTGAAGTACACAATATTCCTGCTAGGTCAGACAGACTTCAAAGGGTTGTAGAATTATCAGATCTCCTAGTCTGGCTAAACATACAATGATATTTTTAAGCAGTTTTTTCTTTTTAAATAAAATAAAATAAATACATGAATAAAGGTTTGCATCTTTTAAAATTCATGGCATTTTTTTAAAATTTCTTACAGAATTTTTTAAAAAATTCTTTTAGAATTTTAGAGGATATAGAAGTAAAGAAATAAATACACAAAGCCAGATGTTCTAGAGAAAAGAAGAGAAGGCAAAAATACAGGTATAAAAGAGGAGAAGGGTCCAGAAGTCTACACACTGGTTGACAAGTCTGATTACAATTCATCCTTGAAGCAATTCACATACTGTTCTTTCAAAGAGAAATCAAAACTGTCTTCAACAGGAGGAAGTATATACATTCCCATGCAAGAAGATATACGAAAAGCACACAGTTTAAATATATCAGAAGTCAGGAACAGTCAAATTCATAAAGTTTGCTACTGCATGAAGTACGAAAAAGCATTAAATTTGAGAAACTTGCGTTTGAAAAGGGTATTGTTTTCTTCAGATTTTTCACATCACTTTAATAAACTCTGTCTGCCTCACTGTGCAAGAATATCCATGGCCAAGGTGTCACTTTACCTTGTCAAACCTGTTCTTTCAGACTGTTTGATGAACTAGTCAACTTAATGAGTAGCTTTTGGGAAACAAGAGATGTACAGGAATTAGCTCTTTAGAAAACTACAGGAGTGAGTTCCTTCCCTTCTAAAAGCAAACTCTGCCATATATCAGAAGTCACTTCACTGAGAGTATATGAGAGAGAATGTACTTTAGGCACAACACCTGCAGAATAGGATTAATCATTCTGGTTATATCTTCCCTTCCATAAAAATAGAATATAGTCAAAGTTGTATAATTAGTACCCATAATCATATCCTTGACCTTGACCTATCCCTCTTTTAAAAGACAGTTAATTTTAAGAAAATTTTGAATTCCAATTTAAGTAATAAACCCAGTTTAAATTTTAAAACATCTAGTGTTCTGATTTTAAAAACTTTCCTTTTTTATCAAAACTGATTTGCAGAAAAATATAGGAAAAAATAGGAAAAATTAAAATACATGGACAATGCTTATGCTTAGAGAGTTTACCAACTGTTTGTCTATCAATATTTGAATATTTTTTCTGTATGGCTACCACGTTCTTCCTCGATGAAAAAGAGATAAACTTTATTCTTAGAAAACCAGCATTGTCTTACAAGCAAAGCACTGGACATAGTTTTCCTGGCAGTCAGCTGCTTGGAAAGTATAACTATTATACATAGATCATACAGATTTAACCTAACCAAACCACCCAACCACTTGGTCTCATTGGAAATGATTATCAAGATCCAGAGTAGCTATTTCAAGGCCCAGTGAGTTCTGAATTTCATTGCATGAAGGGCAATGACAAGCAGCATGAAAGACATACCCTCGGCAGAGGAGGGCTTTCTTGTTAATCGCACATGGGATGTCTCCCACGCATCTGCAACATACGCAAAGCAGGCTGCTTATTCAAAGTAGATGCACACTGCATCATCTACTTTTACTTATTTTTCTTTTACAGCAAATATACTATACATTCTGTGACAGCAACTGAAACAGATCTGCCTTAGATAAGCCTACTAAAAAAGATATGCTTTTAAAAAATGAAACAAAGGTAATAAGCTGCTGTATTATGGTTTTTCAGACAGACAGAGAGCCAGCTTGGGACTACAACTCAGAAGATCAGGTTTTGATTCCCTGCTTGGCCATGGAAACCCACCTTGGGCACACCACACATTCTTAGCCCCAGAAAACCTCATGATAGGTTACTTTAACACTGCTGTAAGTTGAAAATGACTTGATGGCACACAACAACAACACAATAATAATAATAAAATGACAGGTAGTAATTTTCTGTTTAACGAATTCCTAAAAACACACAAACAAGGATATATGCCCCTCTATTATTTCTGAACATTTTATTCTCCTCTGTATTGATATGTTGTTCTGAATGAGCTCATTTAGCTTACTGTATTAAGCCACAGTATATTGCATTCATTTATTATATCAACTTTGATACAGTAATATTGTGCCTTAAATATCTATGCTCACTAAGTTTGACAAATAAAACACCAGTCTATACTGAATACAAGAAAGGGGGGAATGGAGAGGAGAAGGCTTTGATCACACAAAAAAATCAAGATGTGGTTGAGAAAAGAATCCAGAAACATCTGGACACACATACAACTAAATCTTGGAGAAATATGCAGGTATAAATAAAGCTCATCTAAGTAACACTCCCCTAGCCTGAGGAAGGCAACTGCAAACTCTCTAAATGAATCTTGCTAGAGTTGCCTTAGGGTCACCATAAGTTGGAACTGGTTTTAAAAATTGTTGTTGTTAAGCACTCTGTAAGAAGCATCCTTTTCATGTACACCTGGAAAGACCTGGTGTGGTTTATTAACCCCTCTAGGATGCATAAAGTTTTGCATTCCTATTTCCAGAGTAGGCCATGACATCATTATCAGAATGTGGACTCTGAATTTTGGGCCCAGCGTGAGAAACTGCCTGCCTGAACTACAAGCTAAGATTCAGGGCTGAATTCTAACAAGGAAAAAATTCAGCACCATCAGAATTTCCACAGGAAATAGGCAACTTTTCTTAAAAGCTACAGTTGTGAAATGCAAATATTTTTCATCAACAATACGGTGACTTGCCAAGCATACAGTTAACTGAATGAAGAGGAACAGACCTGACTGCTCCAGTGGAGTAAGACAGCTCTTAATCTGTTACTAGAAACAAATGTTCTGTTGTGACAGCTATTCTGATACTACTAAAATCCTGAACAGGTTTGTCAAGTAAAAGAGCCAAAGCTGAAATTGATGGAGAAAGCAGGAATTACTAAGTATAAGTACACAAGACATGGCAGATCAAATATACAAAGGGTTCAGCAATAATGTTGAGCACTTTGTTTCCCTTGGCAACAAAACATCTGAATGTGTTGAGCTCAATGGACAACTTGCGCAACCCAGCTTCCAAGTAATGAAGAGCAACTTCAAGAAGAAATAATGGTTGTTAAACGCAGAAGTTATAGCACAAAAAGACAAAGTTTGGTCTGTGGGTCACGTGGAGCCCCTAGACTCCATGTTTGTGGACCTTAAAGCCCCATACCCAAAAACACGATCTTTAAATTTCATTGCAGTCTTTCTCAAAATGGCAACAGGAAGTGGCACCTGAGGCAGAAGAGCAAATGGGAGCCTGCCACCCAACCAACTCAAAGTCCACAATACCTAGTGTTAGCCATGTAATTTTACTACGCAAGGCAGTAAATACCACAAAAAGCCTATTCTCAACGTACAGTGACAACTAGGGATGGGACGAATCCAGAATTTTCCAAATCTGAATCTGGATCCGAATCCCTTGAAGGTTCTGGGAATCCACGAATTTTGAATCTTCAAATCCTTTTTTTTTTTAAAGAGCTTAAAAAGCAAGGGAAAGAAGGATAATCTTGGGCAAGACACATTCTTTCAGCCTTAGCAAAAGCCTAGGCAAAGGAAAATCTCCCTCTGAAGAAATCTGGCCAAGACAATTGGCATATTTTTGCCTCAGGATCTCCCCAGATTGAAAATGACATGAAGGCCCTTTCTACACAGGCAGGAAAATGTGGATTAATCCCACATTTTCTTGTCTGTGTAAACAGGGCCACATACTACAGTAGAGAGATAACCCAGGTCAAAACTGGCTTTTCTTTGCATAGCGCCTTCTGGCATCCTGGGGTTTGTGGTTTGCTGCTGCACCAGTACACTTTGGCAGAGAAGGCTGTGACACTTTGTAAAACTCCAAACCTCAGAATTGTGTCTGAAAGAGGCTTGCAAGGGAGCTCTGCAAAGGAATATTTCAGCTGTCATTGAAATCTCAAGCCTGTAGCTTCCAGTCAAGTACTGAACTTAAATATGAAATGTTCAATTTAAATATCTTAGAATACAAGCTCAGATGTAATTTGTGAAATTGTTAGCAAAGGCCATTATTACTCCAGGGGAAAATCTCACCTACTTACTATCTTCCCTGGTATATATGATCTCCCAGGTTTTCAAGCATCCCGGTCTCCCAGGTTTTCAGGTGTCCCGGTCTCCCTGGTTTTCAGGCATCCCGGTCTCCAACAGTCTATTTAGTCGGCGGATTCAAAAGATTTGGTTTGCCTATTTTGGCACGGGGATTCAGATTCGGGAATCTCGAATCCTCACCCAGGATTCGAGGATCCGGTTGGCCCATCCCTAGTGACAACAATTATGTAAATAACTAACCATTTTCTTCCCTTTTAGAGTGTGTAAAATCTGTAGCTTTGCTTAAGTAACCAAGAGCATTTTGAATCTTCTAGAGACCACTTGAAAGCTTCTTCCAAAATTATCACAGGATTTTTTTTTCTTTCAACAGCCTCTACTTTTCTTATAATTTTCATTTTGATAATGAAATAAAATAAATGGTTTTTCAACATGTCAGGATAGCTGCTGAGGCAAGCTAACTGGCTTCTTCCTTTTCTTTCTGTTTTGCTCTTCACATATGCCCAGTAAGGGGTTCTGGAAATAGCTGTTTACCTTGCCTATCATATGTAACCACACACAGCTACAACAGGATTAAACAGAGTAGAATCCCACTCTTTCCCAGGTCAAGCTTTATTGCATTGCTTACTGTAGATATGTTGCTGCCATCCATCACTGAAAATCTGTCTTTCTCCAAGCTCTCTTTCATCATCCTCCCACTGCCAATGTTGCAAAAACAACAACTACAACAACACAACTTTCTAACTGGAAAGAAGACAATAAAAGGGGAGATGTGGCCTCCTATAAAAGGAGCTTCTTTGTCAGAGGCTTTGTTAACTGAGGTATACCTCATTATGGAATTTCCACACTTGCTTCTTGCTACTTTAACCCAGGCAAAATTTGAGTATTGTCACGTACTTCAGTGAAGGAGGAAGAAGGGAAGATCTGACCCGCACAAGCATAAATATTTGTTAGGTGCCTCAAACTCTGTGCATTACTATCTACTTCTACAAAATGATAGCAATGATGCCTAAATTTGAACACACACCAAATTTACTATTTGAAATGGGACAAAAAAATCACAACCAGCTGAATAAATAATAAAATTCAGAAGACTGCTAGACAAGCAACAACCATCTCAAACTGCTGATGCTTTGTCTTCATCTCTTATCACCTTCACCTTCTGTTTCAAAAAGCCAGAGATATTTGCATGTGCTGTTTAGATAAACCATAGCTACAAATCACAACTCTCTTTTAGACAAAGTATGAAACACCACTCTCTGTGCTTTGAAAAGTCAGAACAAAAGAAAGATCTTTTTTTTAAAAAAATCCCCACAATTATATTAACTCTGTCTCAAATCCATGTTTAGAATAAATTGGGAAGCTTCTTGAAAGGGGCACTATTTCTCTTGGGCTATTTCAGGCATCATGGCTTGTGGGCTGGAAGGTCCCCATGCCTAGTTTAAGCTATAGCCTTAAATTCAATTGCTAGCTCCAGTTACAGTACACCTGCTAAAGCAATTTCTGAGTGGTAAGCCAATGTCTATGTAAATTCCATTGCAATCACACTTAGCTCCATTTTAAACCAGGCATGTGGAAACCTCTCACCCAAAGGGCAAATCCAGCCCATGGAGATTCCCTATCCATGCCATCAGCTTCATCCATGTGCTTTACCTATTCTCCTAGAAGGGAAAAGCTTTTGTTCTCAATCAGAGGCTGACTGAAGATGAGGCACTTTTCTCTTCCAATCAGATGCTGGTTAGACAGGAGGTTTTTCCCCAGAGTGAAAGCAGGTAGGGCCTGAGGAAGAAGTCAGCGAACTGGCTGGGAAACCATCTCAGGTGGGACCTGACTCAGAAACTGTTCAGAGACAAGAGATATTTGAAATGGAGGAGTGGGACCTGGAAAGGTGGCTATTTCATAATTTGGTTCTGTTTATTTCTGAAGCCTGTACTGCTTTCTTCACCATCCTCATCTTCTTTTTATCCCATCATGGGATCTCAGAGTGACAAACAAATAAAGCAGTATTTTAAAAATTCCAAATTAAAATTTGTAAATAATTTAAACAAGATAAAAACATAGTAAACAGCTCAAACAAATTAAAACAGCCTTAAAAGGTTAAAACAATTTTTAAAGACCATATATGTGCTTAAAATTAATGTAGGCCAAAAGGCTTTTTAAAAAGCCATGTCTTGACTTGGTAACCAGAAGAAGTCAAAACTGGTATCAGTCGGGCCTCCAAGGGGAGGGCATTCCACACATGGGGGGCACCACCACTGAGAAGGCACGTTCTCCCATGTCCTCTACCATTGTACTACCACTACTGGGAACAACTAACACTTTTATGAGTAGTGTACATAGTTGCTGCTTTTGCTTATGGCAACCTTAAGGTGATCCCATCATAGGGTTTTCTTGGAAAGATTTGTTCACTGGCGGCTCGCCTTTGCCTTTCTTTGAGGCTGAGAGTGTGTAACTTACCCAAGGTCATCTAGTGGGTTTCCATGGCTGAGCAGAGATTTAAACCACAGTCTCCAGACCCATAGTCCAACACACATATCACAACATCACACTGGCTCTCCAGTGTACATACTACTCACGCTTAATTCTCAGTAGACTTGCAGTGGCTCAATATTTGCAATGCCATGTGAAAGTGCTTCTGAGTGATTCAAGTCCCCTCTTACTTCTGAATGCAGACATCCACATATGCCCATGCAGCAGCTTCCGGTGCTTACTTCTAGGTAGGCTCAAAAGTGATATGAATCATATTTTGATGATTCCCATTGGCCCTGCTCACATATAGAAGGAGGTCCCAGAGACGTCTTCCACATTGCAAGGCCCCAACACCTACTGCAGAAATGTGCATAGCAACAACTTTTACTTGATCAAACAACTTTAACCTTTATCTCTTTTGGGGGGAGGGGGTGATTATTAAGAGTTGCAAAAAAAATTAGTATTCAATCTAGAGCATGTGATATGCTTTGATAAGGCAACAGAGTACTGAGAGAAAGATATTTGTCTCCTTCTATTTTCTGGTTATGGATTCTTGTGTTTCCCCTGGGAACATAGCCTTTTAAGCCCTACCATAACACAGCTGTTCCCAATAAGCCAAGCATTAACCCCAAACCGACCTTTTACTCCCTTTAACCCAATGAGTGTAAAAATAAGCTTGGTACAGCAGGTTTCTTGATAACTACAGATTGGAGGCTGTACCCAGATGCCACCATGACCATCTTTTATGCATTAACCCACATCTGTTTCAACAACAGACGACTAAAGGTTGCTTCTACCTTGTTTTTGCACTTCATTGCAATTAGATTTTGTTACCTCGTGTTCAGCAAGACTCACAGTTAGTGACAGCTCCACAGAAACCACTTTTGGTCTGCTGAATAAATTCATTATAAGCCACATTAAAAGCATGACTGAGTTTAATGGCTTAATTTACAAGTCCCCACATCAAGCTGTGTGCTAGGTTACAAATAAAAATCTTTGCTAATACTACTACTTAGCATTTATATTGTTCTTCAGAGTGTTTAAATATTTCACACATATTACCTCTGCACTTCTAATAATAAGAACTCTGTAAGATATATCCAAATTATGTACCTAATTTAGCCATATGCAAGCAAAAAGTTAGCTGTAATGACATTTTAAAAATACAAAAAGCCAATATATATTTCAAGAATCTCACCCACTTCAGATACAAAATGAAAAAAAAAGTTATACTGTAAATTACAATAAGATACAAAAAAGCTTAAACTAATTGAAAATCCATTTGTCTTTCCTCAAAAGCTTTTAGAACAAAATTAAAGTAGAGCGCTACGGGAATACCATTTGAATGCATCCATGGAGCAGTCACAATAGTCTCTAGTGAAACTGTACTTTTCTGAATGACCTAGTAATGTAAACAGCTTCTAATGTCCTTTGCTTGTACTAGAAATCAACCAACAACCGGTACAATCACATGGAAGAGAATTAGCCAAACCAAGCAGTTTGTACCTTTGCATCTTGTAAATCTCTGGCTCGTACCAAAACGCTCTTCTTAAAACTTAAAATTTTATGGGATGCAATCCACATAATAACAAAGTCACACCCTGATCTGTAGTTTTTAATGCAGTTACTGTGCATGCAGGAACAGTTAGACAGATGTCCTTTCAAACGTGTCTGGAGTGTTACAAGCAGACACATATTTTCCACATCAGGCAGAAAAAGAGAAGAATCTGGCTCCATTTACAATGTAGTCCTCTGTATGCGACTTACTCTAGGTAGGTTCAGATTGCATTCTCAGATACCATTGTGGAAAATGACCCTTGGTCCTTACTGTTATACAACTGTTTTCTGTAGTGGCAGGATGGCATTCTTCTGGTGTTCTGCTCCTCCCATTTGCTCAAACAGATAGGAAACTTAACGAATGAATTTTGTTTAAAACTTCTACAAACAAAAGCTGTCTTGTGAAAACCAGTCTTGTGGAACAGTCGAAGAAGGGCCTTCTAACACAAAGGCCATTTCCGCACTAGCCTGTTATAGCGCGATGATTCCACTTTCAACATCCTCTGGAATGTTGGGGTTTGCAGTTTCAGGAGGCGCTGGCTGGCCCCTCCCGAAACTGCAAACCCCAGGATTCCAGAGGATGTTGAAAATGGAATCATCACGCTATAACAGGCTAGTGCGGAAATGGCCAAAGAAGGATGACAAAACCCAAACAAGCACATAAGAAAGAGCAGAAGAAGAGAAAGAAACTTCAGCAACATGTGTGTCTCCACACAGAAAAACCACATCCACCTAAGTGACACCCAAGCACCTCAAAGAGGGCAGGATTTCCTCCTGCTATTACAGATTTTTTTTTAAATCATGGGAAATACCAACCATCATTTTTCCTGTAGCAGAGAAAGATACCCTTCTGTAAGGACCTACTACAGCTAGGAACTGTAAATCAGAGGAACTGTGCTGCTTAGAACACAACAGTGGAAATAAACTGACAGAAATTCAGTGGCTCACCGTGAGCTGTGAACATGCTCACCAGACAAGACCACTATCAAAGCAAACATACACAGCCTATAACGTCCACCAAGGAAGAAACTGATTTCCATACAGAGGCCCTACTATAGCAACCTTGGTTACAAAAGAAGCGGTGTCTACTGAAGGAGCCCTGGTCTACTAAAGGAACCAACATGGGTGCATTCATGGTGGAATGAGCCATGATCCCCAAGCAGGCAGGAAACCAAAGATATCACAGTAGAGCACAAAAAGCCAATACATTCTTTGACACTGTGTTTAGTTGAAAGGACACATAAAGAGAATCAGAAAAACAAAAGTTCTCCTTGCATTTCAGATACATCTTAAGCACCCTCCCCACAGTTAGCTTATGTCATTCTTTTTCTAACGGTAATTAACATGCCCAAGGGCTTTAAGTGTGATGGATGATTATGATGGATGGTTGTGATGGATGGTTCCCTGCTGACCAGAAAACCATGACTGCTCAAGCAACTGAGCCTTATCTGAACATCCCTGGCTGCCTGTTCACATGGGATGAAATTACAATGGAGCTCTGGAAAAACACAGATCTACTATTAGTGAAGGTATGCAACTTAAATCACCATTACTTTTGTAAAAACCCTCAGAGGGGAAAACAAACGAAATGGCAGGTCTGTGTACAAAAAAAAAAAGTCTTCACAGGTATGCAAAATGGAGGTTCTGCTTGAGAACAGTGTGTCTTATTAGTATGTCCTCCAAAAGATCCAGCAAGGCACAAAAGACTTCTCAGCAAAGGGACGCCAAAATCCTGCAAAGAGTTTCCATTCTGTTTTAATTATTCCTTACAAGCCTTCCCAGATTTAGTATGATGGTTCAGTTGCCATTTTTGTTATGTACCACCTGCCTGATTGTTCCATTATCACGGAGATGAAATGGCCTGAGTTAACCCAGTTGTGAGAGTGGGGCTAAGCCATATTTAGCAGAAATAAGCCTTGCTCATACCTGTAAAGAAAGAAAAACAGACAGACAAAAAGGCAGGCAGGCAAAAACCTTGGGCTCCTGGCATCAAGTCTGTTGATGTTTGTTGTTAGATTTTTTACAACATGGAAGTCAGATCTGCTAAAACCTTGGTTTTAACCCTGCCTGGATTGGTAAAATTTGTAATGCTACTAAGAGTTGGAAACCCACCCCTCAGATGAAAGTAATAAATGGGGGGATGGCAAAAATCTTCCTTTCTTCCTTTTTTAGGGTCAGGATCTTTTTATTTTTCATTTCCACTAAAGCAGGATATGAGGAATCAACAAAAAGTTTTCTGCCTCCAAAGGGTGCATAACTCAAATTATGTTTAGCTCTGAAGTCTTCCAGTGCTTCAGCCAAATTTGTCTGCTTGAGCCCTGGCACAGAATTTAATAAAACCAAAGCTGGCTTCTGCTGTGAATATGGGTGCCTTGAGTAATTTACTAATGCCCCATTTTAGTTCTGCATTTTCCTGGGGAATTTTAGAAATAAGTTTTCTTAGCCCAAAAGAATGAGGCCCTTTTCTCATAACGGAGGTAGCTGTAAAGGGCAGAAACAAAACCTCATGGGACTTCTTCAAAGCAGATTCAGCCCACTTATCTTCCTGCACTTGCAGATGTTATTACAAACTTTGCTACAAAGAGAGGAGAAAACTCCAGCAGAAACAAGAGCATTAGCCTGAGGCAGGTTAGCTATAACACAGATCTCTTAACCTAGGAACTACTGGGACATGAGGCATTAGGCTAACTCCATTCAGCCTCAATGAACTGTGCTGGGAAACGTAACATCAGGGGATTGATGCAGTGCCTTTTTGAAAACCTCCTCAGACCCTAGGGCAGGTAAAAACCTACTGTTTGGTTGATAATTCCAGGAGCCAAGTACTGCCGTGGGTCCTGCACTAGGAGAAAGGTAGCATACAAATGAAATACACAAATAAAATACTATAATCATCGCTGCCTTGTTCAACAAAAGTCATCCCGCAAGCTCAACAAAATGGAAAAGCATGAAGGAAAAACACTGCCTTGTGTGAGTAGCCCTTTCCTCTTCCAATATTTCACCCTTTTTCTTCTCAGAGGAGGTGAGAGGGAAGACTGGGGAATCCCTCATCTCCTTCCAATGAGTGAACAGGGAGAGAGTGTGTTCAAGTCAGGGGAACCTAGATTACTTACACTTTGACTGAGAACCAGCTTGCTGCAGTGGTCTGAGCATTGAACTAGGTTGAATTCAACCAGGGTTGAATTCCCTGCTTGGCCATGAACACCCACTGGGAGACACAGAAGGCATCATACAGTCTTAGCCCCAGAAAACTCTGTGATACGTTCACATTAGGGTTGCCACAAGTTGGAAACAACTTGAAGGCACCAACAACTTTTACTAGGTGGTTTGGTCTTGGTCTTTACACATATTTTCAGACACAGAATTCACAGATCTGACTTACAGCCACAAACTCATAAAAAGTCAAGGGCAAAGCTAAATGACAGTGTGGCTTCAGGCCCAGTTTGCTTCCAAAAACAACAGTAAGGGCTTTCTAAAAAAAGTTGAACAGAAATCCAAGATGGCAGACTTCCTTTATATCCCTTCTGCCTTCCCGCACGAAAGACTGAGAGACTGAATGCAGCTGGCACTTTTCCTGCTTCATCACAGGGATGGTAGATGCAGAATCCAGCAGCAGGAAGGAGCGAGGGGGAAGAATCCTCCTTGAGGTGGATAGAAAAGCTGTGGAACCAACTGTTCCAGGTGGTAACAATGGAGTTTCTGCAGCTTCCAAAGCACTGACTTTCCTGGATGGCACAAAATCAAAGGAGCTCTCCCAGTCTCTTGACAAATCTGCATTCTCATCTGAGCCTGGCTCAGCTGCTGTGAGCTTTCTGACTCAACAAGCAAGCTGTAGGTGAAGTGACTATGACTGGAGAAGTGGGGACTCCCTTAGTACTTGCTCCCTTAGGTGTTGACTACTCTGCCCACCCTGATGGCTTGTGGAGGCCAAAAATACAGCTTGGGAAAGATCAATCTTACAGGCTGAGATCATAGAATCATAGAGTTGGAAGAGACCACAGGTGCCATCCAGTCCAACCCCTGCACTTGGAAAGAACACTTGGTTCTTTAAAACCATCCTCCTGTCCAGAGTTTGTCAACCGCTTTTTTGTCTCCTGGGCTAAAGGAAGGGACAGAGAATACTCTGACGTTCTCCTGTTTGTTGAAGAATCACACAAAGCACACAAGGTAAGCTGGTTGGAGCTATGGCAGGAAAAAGACCTTTTGTGCATAAAGTACATGCTCTGTCACTGAGCTCATAAGTCCACCAGTCCTTATACAAATAACAACACACACTCTTTCATTCTGGTTGTGATGAAGATGACATCAAGGTTCTTTACACGTATTTTCAGACATAGAATTCACAGATCTGACTTACAGCCATAAATTCACAAGAAGTCAAGGACAAAGCTAAATGACAGTGTGGTTTCAGGCTAGATTTGCTTTCAAAAACAACAATAAAAAGGCGAAATATACTTTTTTTTAAAAAAAAAAGTTGAATGCACACATTCTGGAATGCATTCATATTCAATCTTAAGGTTTAAAAAGAATCTAACATTTATTAATTATGTTCCCAGCAGAAGCATAAGCTCAAGGACTATAACATAAAGGGGATTTTTAAAGAACTGTTTATGTTGCAATTTTATACTGCAAAGAATAACCAAGTTAAATGTTCCAAATTTGTTTATTTGAAGACACAATCTTGCAAAAATAGAAATGTAGCAGTAATCAAAACGAAGGAAAAGTATTATCATTAATATGTGGTATTCTAGTGTTCACACTTCCCTCTTGGAAGCAGAAAGCATACTTCCATTGTTCCTTGGAAATGTTCCTTCTGATCTCCAGGCTGCAATTCAAATCAACCACATTCTAGCCAGGTAACCCGGCTTACCTCCTGAAATCAGACAGATTGCTTAAAATGCATAACTCCCAAAGCTTTGAGTTGCTTTATTTATTAAACAACAACAACACACTAAACTTTTAGTGACTAAAGGCCTATGAAGAGGCTTCAAAATAATTACTCCAGAAACTACCAGATGACATTATTACCTGTTTTACATAAAGCACAAAATTCTGTTTGGACCTGCCACAAAGAGGACACAAAGTCTGAATTATTCATGAATGGTTTTCTTTTTAAAGTGATAGCTAAAACCCTTTTTGCTCTGAATAGCACCCTTATTTACCCTCCGAGAAAATACAGACTATCTCAGATATAAAAGCTTCAGTTTGACAAAGTAACAACGTAATTACACAATTGTAGACAGACAAGGAAAGGAAAAAAAACCTCAAAACTTGTTCAGTCTTGCTTTTAGGCAACATTACGAAATACTGGCCTTTTTAATTTGCATTTACAATAACCACTAGATTTATGATACTGCAAAAATAAATTCAGCAGCTTGGAACTGGAGAGATGTTGGGGCAGGTTAGCTGGCTTGGTTTAAGAGTCCCCTTGTTTTCTTCAACAACTGCCAAACTATTGGTTCTGTAGTCATTTCTCTCAAATGGCCAGCAATCAGCTGACAAAATCTTAAGTCCCTTTTACATTGCAGATTCTTTGTACATACTTCTCCACTGAGATTTCTACATGCCAGAGAATCACTAAGCATAACTTTAGGATACAATTTAACAAAACTGGCATTTCAAATTTGTAAAACGTAATCTATTTGCATCCACCTAGACACAGATACTGGTTGTATCACTCAATTTATACATGTTCCTCTACAGTGAAGTATTTAACCCTCTACGTGATGAAAGTGAACACCATCATTTAGAACAAAAGCAACTGCATAGGTAGAGAGCTGGAATAATTCTATTTTTCTGTGCGTCTTGAGGAATACAAAGCATGTGTGGTCTTGGACGCAATAGATGAATCCAATGTAGCTACTCCTGCCTTCTCAATTGTTCAACCTAAGGGACAATAAAACATGCCTGACCTTTCTAGAACATAATTGTGAATGGCCAGAATTAATTTATATTAAACTAAGAGCCCAGTCTGCTGGGAATATCCAAGAAGAACATCAGCTGAACAACCTCTGTTGTGCTATGGGAACTTTTACAACATTTGTAAACTGCAGTCGAACAATAAAGTCTTAGGTCCCAGACACTATACAATGGAAGCGCTTCACAAGAGAAGCTGCTCTAATTATTGCACTGATGGAACATTCAAGCTTCATTGTTGAGATGCTCAGAAATTAACCCCTCAACACATTACATACCACAGATTTTTTTTAAAGTTCCACTGTTTGCCTATCAGTGACTGTGTCTTAGTGGCTTCTTCAAACATTTTTTCAAGCACTTTATTTGCTACTGACTTCTCCCACATACTACATTAATGCTTTCTTACTATTACCTTTATTGAATATTAAATATTAAGCAGGAGATTAACAATACAATTCAAATTAAAGGTAAAAAAACATAATAAATGTGACATCTTCCAGTTTTGCAAGCATTATTTTTCCTATCTACTAACCTAATCAATGTTCCCCTGAAGAAGAAGGAAAAGATAGAAATCACCAGCACTTATCTTTTTTAAATGCCTATATTTTAAAAATACCGTATCATTTTCAGAGGCGTAGGCTACAAAATATAATTTTTCCTGATTTGGCAAAGCTCAGGCAGATAACATGCTTAATGATCTGTGGACGGCATTCTACGGTGACTGGATAAGTCTGTGCCTCAGATCTTGAATCCAACTAAATATTATATTCACTGTCATGTATGGCGTTGTCAGATGAATTTACACAAGAGTACAGCAGGCCTTAAAACAAAAGGACAAAACCTTTAATACATTTAGTATTGTTGAAAGGTAAGAGCAGGTCATGGACAACATTCTGGACAATTTGTATCTTATTTTATTGAAATTCTGTTAAATCAAGTAACCCAGAGATCTGCTGCAAATCTGCAAAGGAGTACACCTCATAACTGTCACAGAAACAATGTTAAAATGCCACAGGTCACCCCAAGTTTTCCACAAGATTTTCTTTCAGACAATACAGAAAACAGTCTTTCTGAGGAGCTCTGGCACCCAGACCTGAACTGACATTTACTCCTTAAACACCCACACCTGACATGCAACTAGGTCCACAGTACTGACTGAAAACTTATCAGGAAATATGACTTCTTCTTCCAGTAGCAAGCCTTCCTCTAGAAAATATACTCCAGTATCTCAGATACGTAACAAGTAAACTAGATATACCTGATAATAAGTCTTGATATTTCTGATCAAGATAGTGAGGTTTTGAATCCGGAGATTGACATCATTGTTAACATGTTTGTTGACGCGCTGGTTTGTTGGTCGTGGATCTCTGTAAGAGGAAGATAAGGTTTTAGAACAGGATTTCAGTGAGTATTCAAACACTATTTTTCCTAAGCACTTCACAAGTCTCTTCTTTTGTTCTTTTGCTGCCATTCCTTAAAAATTTCCAAACTCTACATGCTTCTTTAGTCACAAGATCTCTGTACTGTTAGAAACGCAGCAAAGCTAAGCACAGAAAAGTTAAAAATACTCAGGGAGAGCAGCAGTGACATCTATTTTCCACCTATTCTGACTGCTCTGTGATACGAACTCATACTCTTAGGTATCACTTCCTGCCCCCTCCTTTCTCTGTTTCTTCCCAAAATGAAAATACAGCAGCTTAGCTTAGTATTATCTTAGCACTCCAGAGAATATTTCTACCTTAATGGAGTTCCCACAATAAAGCTTTTAGTTTGTTTCTTGAGCTATTTGTACCTTTGTTCCTTATTCATGACCTCTAGCCACTGCGTCCGCTCTCCATCATATACAAATTATACAGAATGATGTGCAGCCCAAAGATGTGGACAGGATCTTTGGAGAGGTAAGATCCACCACATGCATATAGGACCCATGCACTTCCTGGCTCTGAAATGGCTGAGTCAGTAAGGGAAGCAATGAATGCCTCACTACAAGCAAAGGCAGGTTTCTGACCTGCTTAAAATAGTGAGGTTTTTAGTGGACAGAAAAAAACTGAACCCCGCTATATTGGAGAATTACCAGCCAATTTCCAGCATTGCTTTCTTGGGCAAGGTACCTAGCTCCAACTGGCCTTAAGCCCACAAGGTCTGTCAGGACTTGGTTCTGTCCCGCATATTGTTTAATATATACACTAAACCTCTGTGACAAGTTATTAGGAGTTTGAGGGTTCATTATTACCCGTACACTGATGACACTCAGCTGTACCTTTCCCCTTTCCATCTAATTCCAAGGAATTTGTTTCAATACTAAACCAGTGTTTATTGTGTCAGTGATGGACCAGATAAGGATGAAAAAAATGAAACTCATTTCAGAGAAAAGACAGATAAGGGAATAGAAATTCAACCTGTGCTGAATGAGGTTACACACCCCAGAAAACATAGGCTTGCAGGCTGGATGTACTTCTAGACTCAGATCCGGGTCTGGATGCCCAAGTTTCAGCAGTCGCCAGGTATGTAGCTGTACAGCTAAAACTAGTGGGCCAGCTGCACATATTACTGGAGATCTCAGATTGGGCTATGATAATACATGCCTTTACAACATCCCATTTAGATTACTGTAAAGTGTTGTACATGGGTCTGCCTTTGAAAAAGTGGATCCAAAATGATGCAGATAGATTGCTGACCAGGCCTGGTTAATGGAAACGCATAATTCCCTTGTTGCAACAGCTTTACTGGCTACCTAAATATTTCTGGGCAGAATTCAAAGTGCTTTCACAGTTGTTTCAAAGCCCTGTATGGGTCCAACCTATATGGATGTCAAAAAGAGCCTGCACAAGTTTCAACATCTTTGAGGGGAGGGCCTTCTCTCAATGTCCCACCCCTCTGTCAGAGGCACATTTGGTAAGCCTGCTCCCAGGCCACGGAAGCACACAAGAGGTTCAGCTGGCCTTCTCTCTGCTCTCTGTCCACCAACAGGAAAAGACCTTTTCATTTAGACAGGCCTTTGGTTGTTGGCTGGCTGTGTCAAAAGTGTCTTTTAATAGAATACACTGAGTGTTTACCATCTTTACTATGCTTTGAATGCATTTTAAATTGTTTTAAAGTTGTTTTTTAAATAGAATTGCTTCACTGTTTTTAGAAACATTTTTATTACTATATTTTTAGGTGTACTTGGTTTTAGTCTATGTGGTAACCTACCTTGAGTCTCAAGCCAGGGGAACGATGGCAGACGTGTGTGTGTATTTCTATATGGTCCCGCTTTAGAGTGGGGGCAGCACTGCCATTTTAAAAATTATCTCTATCCACCCCAATATAGATGTTAGCAAGATGCACAAATAACTAAATCATTAGGCTCAAAAGAATACAACAGCCACCTTTCCACTGCGTTAATGTCCTCCCCTATAGGGTTTTCTGTAAGTGGGGACGCTGAAATGCAATTTTCCATAAGTCTTAATAATGTGTATATCCTAGTCATTATGTAAAGTGGGGGGAGGGGTAAAGTGGACAGTATAACTTCATACTGCAATTAGTGATGGCATGTTATTTTTCTAATGGTTGATTAAGCAGCTCCCTGCTAACCTCATTAAAGGTGCTAGTGTTCCATTTTCAAGGTGAATAAAAATATGACCCCACTACCTCTTCAATAATATTTCTATCATTTGTGTAGTCCAGGCAGAAGCTAAGCTCACTGTATCTACTATGCAAAAAGATTTAACAGCAGTAACAATTTCTCAAAGACACAAAGGCAGGCACTTGTCTTAGCTTCACTACTTCTGACTCAAATCAAAGAAATGTTTGCACCTTAAAGCAAGCATGCCAACCTTCATTTGCCTATTATCTCAGTTGAATAAGACATGTAGTTGGAGTGAGATCACTTACATCTGACAGTTTCTGACCCCAAGCTACAGATCAAGGCTGGGGCTGCAAAATGCAAATCAAAACTGTGCAGAGCTAATTTACACATCTATACTGATAGTTCCAAACTTAAAGTGTATACAAAATAACTAACCACAAATATGCTCTACGGCCATGTCCATCACAGCCTGGAAAAAGTTACTTTTCTGATCACACTCTTAGAATTCCCCAGCCTGCATGGCCACTAGGGGATTCTGGGAGTCGTAGTCCAAAGTTAACATGTCATACCCTCAAACCCAATTCCCAATTCAGGGAGTTAATCCTTTGTTATCCCACTTTTTCAGCTGCTTTCAAAATATCCTGGTTTCTCTCTCTTCCTTCTACTTTCTCCCTTTGTCCTCAGCTCATTGCAATTGCTGCAAACTGAATTCAAAGTGCAAAATCAGCTTGCACTCTGATAACTACAGTAGTTTCCTTTTGCCTGTAGACTCATTTATAACTTCATTTATGACTTTTGCCATCTTGACCACCGTCTGATATTGCTTGGCCACGTGTGTCTCAGCTTTCATCTGTGAAATGCTGGAGGGTATGACATGTCCAAGTTTTGATTTCCATGATGGGGGGGGGGATTCTTCCATACGCATGCTAGCAGGGCCCTGGAACAGCTGCCCAGGTCTGCCAGCTGGTGGAATCTGCCTGCTGCCCTGCCTTCAAACCTAATGCCCCAACAGCATGGGGTTAAGTATACAAATCTTAAGTAGCACACCCACTCAGCTGCTCAGCAACAAAAGACAAGTTCTCATTACAAGGCACTTAATCCAATTCATCCACAAGTCAGAGATCAGATGCATAATTATAATTTTTAAAATTACAGCAGGTGACGGCAAAAACAAGTGCTTGAGGCATTCAAAGATGTCTGGGAAAGATTACTACCCAAAAGGTTTTCAAATTCTAGGTCCCGCAGCCTATTAAAATTGGCTCCATCACAAAAGACAAGGTTTGGCCTCAAGGTAACAGAATTAGACTCTGTGTTGTACGTTTTCATCAGTGTAAAGCCTGCGACTTCTCCTTGCACTCAGATACAGTACTCCAGCAGCGTTAATTCCCGCCAAAAGACACTGACAAGTCTGATCAAGAGAAAAAGATGGAGAAGAAGTTGTACCGAATGTGCAAGGAGTGGAATGAGGCCTAATTTTCAAATCTGTCCCATTTTTCCAAAACCAAATATGGCCTCCAAGCTCTTTGATCCTAGAAGGCCATTCTCAGCTTAAAGGTGGGGGCCAAGGCTTAGGCTTAGATGTGACCCTCTGCTACTCAGCAGAAGGCACCTGTGGGTCCTGACCCTGGGAAGCTGTCCACTCTGCTCTGTTCCTTCTGCTGGCAGGCAAGGCCTTTTTACTCAGACAGACATGTGGCCACTAACTGGTTGCTGCAGAAGGCCTTTTTAATGGAGGTGTTAAGTTATTTCCCCTTATAAAATTTATATCCTGCCTTTCTCCTTGCAGAAGACCCATGGCAGCTCACAACAAATTAAAATAAAGTACAGCTAAAACACTATTAAAACACAAAATTAAAACAGTTCAAAACACATTTAAAACATCGTTTTAAAAAGGTAAAAATATTGCAAGAACCAGAAACCCTTCTTTGTTATCTTCTTAAATATTTTTAAGTTGTTTTAATTCTGTGCTTGGTTTTAATATGATAGCTTATTTAACTGTTGTTTTAATTGTTCTCTTATTAGTTTTTACCTTTAAAAAAAGATTAATGTTATAAGCCACCTTGGGTCCTAGCCTGGGGGAAAGGAGAGGTGAAAGCCCTGCCATACATTGGGAGAAATGTAGTGACTTTTATGGACTCAGAATCATAGAATCTTGAAGTTGGAAGGGACAACAAGGGCTGTCTAGTCCATATCCTTGCCACGCAGGAATACACAACTAAAGTACTCCTGGAAGATGCCCATCCTATGCCTCCATCTCCCTTCAAGGCAGACTGTTCCAGTGTTGAACAGTTCTTGAAGTCAAGAAGTTCTTCCTAAGGTTTAGGTGGAATCTCTTTTCTTGTACTCTGAATCCATTGGTTCATGCTCTAGGCCCTTTCTGCACCATACCTGGATCCTTCGACTGCCCAGTGTCATCCTGGCTAGCATGACAGCATGTCCCGTACTCTTCCCTTCACAGTTGACTGGCTGCAGGTGAATGGGTGGCATTCAGGACATGCTCCTTCCTTCCACAGTGCAGCCAGCCACTTCCAGCACTGTGAGGTAGAAGTTCTTGACACAGCTTCTGCCCTTTCCACATGGCCCCAGCCAATGTAATCATCATGCAAAAGGGTCCTATTATCAGGTTTCTTCCAGTAATAGTATAACGCACAATTGCAACAGCTGGGGACGCAATAGGAGAGGGACTATGACAATGTTGTGCGATAGCATGTGTCATGGACGGGCTTCAACAGATCCCCATGGTGGAGCTGTACTGTGGAAATGGCCCTAGTGTCTGGAGAAGCAGAAAACAAGTTTCCTTCACCTTGCATGACATCCTTTCAGGTATTTAAATATAGCTTTCTTATCACACCTCTAACTCTTCTCTTCTCCAAGCAATCCTATAGCTCCCTGAATGGAAAACTGTGAACTTCTGAGGCACTAAACTACCCATTAAAGGTGAATTCAAATTGAGACTAAGACCTGTGGATTTTACAGGTAATTTCTTTCAGAGAAAATGGAAGGAGGTTTTGTTTTTGCTTTGACTGGGTCACTCACATGAATGCATGGATGTGTGCATAGCTGTGCTGTACACAGAACCTACCACATGCCACTCTCACTTGCCTTGGAAATTTTGTTAGAAATTAAGGACACAAAATGAAGAAGTAAAAGGACTGAGCAGTGTGTAATTGAGCAGAAAGGCTCAACTGTTCCTACTTCATTGAAAAAGCAGCTGTCTGCAAAAAGAAATCAGGCCATCTTCCTGCCAAAAGAAACTAAAACCAGTGGAATCTAAAGTTCTGGACATGAGTGGGTTAAGTTACCAAATTTTAAAATGGAAGCTAAGTGGTGTTATGGTAGAGGACCAACATAAAAAAAATTAAAATGTTCAAATCCATTTTAAGATCTATCAACATATTTTCCAGTCATCCATTTTATATCATGATTCAACAAATCTTTAAAATATGGCTAGGCTCTATATTCAGTGTTATAGATATCTTTTGAGCTGCTGGGAGATTGTTGAGGAAATTCATTTAAGGTGTTAAAAGAGAATTCAGTGAAAAATTGATACATTTTTCCCGCATGCATTTCCAGGTAAGTATTATAGGCTGCTCTGTATACTTTCAACAGAATCATTAGAAGAACTGCTGGCAAATACAGACATGCACAGCCATGGGCAGAGGAAAACAGGTAAAAAAAAGGTAGATTAATATGATTTGCTCATGATAACAAAGCACTCCATTCTTAGTCAATGAGCCTCTATCCATCTTCCCAGTCATGCATATCCCTGTACAATGATCCTTTTATCATAAAGGAAGTAGCAGTTTTAGATAGAATCCACAACAAATTTTCAATCAACTGAGGCCAAATTCACACTAAAACAACCAGCAAGGGATTCATGAGCAGAAATGATTACCATTCATGAATTCCTGTTTTATTACACAAGTGGGCAAGTGCATGGGACTTCAGCAAACAATCGTAATCCATGCTTTGTACTTGTAGAACTTGTAATCCAAACATTATTTTTCCTGGTACAGTTAAATTACGTTGTCCAAAGTTTGTGAGAAGTGAATAAACCACAGGCAGTGCCAAATCCAGCTTACCACACAGGGCAAAAACTAATCCTTTGCCCACATGCAGTTACGTACAGTTAAATTAAAATACACATTCCCAATGTATCACTCTTTAAACAACAAGGAACAAGTAATATTAACAAGGCAGTTTTGTAAAAGACTACCACACAAAGGCTAACCTCTTTTTAAAAATAACATTCCAAATTCTCTTATCAAAGTGATGTGGAAACTGTGTTTGTATGAAAGCCACTTTTTAAAGCGATTCAAGAAGTCTCTCTCTCTGAACGAAAAGTGGAGCCAGCTTTGCAAACTGACTGGTTTGCATCGATATATTGTTAGGGATGGGAGAAGATGCATCCACCTGTAGTTAGTTATCACTGGATCATGGTTCAAGGAGTGCAAGCAACAGTGGTATCCAGATAAAGAGATGAGGGCAGAGAATCTGGAAAAAGATGCTCCATTGTTACAAGCTGCTCCTGAGGGAGAAACCATCAGGCCATCTTGTTTTTCCATTATACCATGAGAGAAAATACCCAGTAGCATCTGATAGCATACAAACAACAAATGAATGTGCAGCAGTTTAGTATATTCCTATTTTTATACAATATGTCATTTTTCCACTCCTGTTATTCTCTGTAAGGCCTTAAATCCAACCGACAGAGGTTTAAACCTAACTCACAGAACCTCTTGTGTCACCCTTTCCCTCCAATCATATCCCCTGTAACTGTCTATGTTATGTCTAGGGGTAAAAAAGGGAATCCCTGCTGCTCTGTTTGACCAATCATCAGATACTTGGAAGAAAGAGTGACAATTCTACAAGGCATGACACATGAACAAGGTATGACATGTGAACATATGCTCTGGTGTTTACAAACACTGCCATGTATTCTGTAGACAATCTTGGCCTACACACATTTCTCTCAACTTTAGGATATAAAGTAGGTCCACATTTAAAGCAAGTTAGCTTTACACAGTTTCAATTATACACGAGAAGCTTTGGCAGGGACACTGCAGCAGTGTGTGTGTGTGTGTGTGTGTGTGTGTATGCACGCACGCCAATCATGCTCGCTAGTTTGCAAAAAAGAAAGCAGGATTGGCACATCTCCCTGTTGCTGTGCCCCTGCCGAAGTCACCAGCAACGACATCAGCCCGGCCAGCAACAAGGGGGGTGGCAATCCTGCTCTATTATTTGCAAATGAGAGAGCAGGGTCAGCATACACATACCGCCACTGCTGTGTTCACAAATGAGAGAGCAGAATAAAAACATTAAAAAAGGGTTCCACACTTTATGCAAAAATTGTACAATGCAAAGGATCCTGGAACAGACCCCTTGTGTTATAAACAGGCCTACTGTATATTTTGTTCAAGAACTCTCTGGGAGATAAAAAGCCTGAACTCCCAGCAACAAGCACAATCTTCAGGGTTGGAAGCAGAACTTAGAATTGTACATATTTGGATTACAAAGCAAAGTAGAGGCATTAATAATAAATAAAGAAGTTTTCACAAAATGTTTTGATATTCCTGGGCTATTAGTCTTTTGTTTGTTTATGAATATCTATGGACTATGAGACTAAGTAACAATATACTCTTTGCTCGCCTTCCTGTTTGACTATAAACATTACCTGGTAACGAGACTGTATACTGGGCAGCAACTCACTCTCTGCATGTTTACTGGGACTGCTTGTGTTGTTTATGAACATCAATAGACAAGGAGACTCTAGTCTAAACCAAGTAGCAGCATATTCTTTACAAACGTCACCTGACAATGAGTTTAGAAACCAGGCAGCTACTTGCTCTTTGCATTATTATTGTAACTGCAGCCCAAACAACTGGTAGATTAAGGGAGTGAATGAAAAGTTACACTGACTGTTTTGCAGAATTTGTTTATTGTTATTATTACCATCTACATTTATGGTTTCTATAACTTAAGATACCGTCTGTTAACTGCATTGTAAAAAAATCCAAAATATTACATCCTCTGCTAACTAGAGCAATTTTATTTGGTATAAATATATATTAACAGTAATTGATAACTCTGTTTCACAATAGTGATTGTTACCCATATGTAATTACATACAACCATAGGATTTGCACTAGGTTTATACGTATACTATATTTTCAGTTGTCTCTCAATTCAAGTGACTATTCACAGTTCTCAGAATTGCCCAGACAGAATGCTCCCTGGCCATTCTGCCCGGGGATTCAAGAGTTGTAGAACAAAACAAAAAACAACTTTTCAAAGCCCTGTTTAGAAATCCGTTGTGTCCTGACAGCTTCACTTTTGGAATTCTGGGAGCTAAAAGTTAAGGGACCAAACCTGAGAAAAGCAAAACAAACACAGAAAACTCATTTTGAAGATTTCCTCACATGTTGACATAGTGTATCAGTGGGCAGCCCTGGCCACTGAACAGAGCCAAGACCTGTTAGCTCACTGCCCTGAGTCAGAGAGAGGGGAAGCTGGAGTAACAAAGAGAAAATGTGCAGATTTAAAATGTTTGCCACCAGCTTTGGATGAAAGACAAATGACTTCCGATGGCTGATTTTGTATTGCCTGTAATTATATCACAGAGCAAAGTACTGGAAAGAGCATGATGGAAAAACAAGCTTATGTCTAACCTTTATGTTAAAAAAAAATGCAGAGATTAATGAAATGCCAAACAGGTAAAGTAATCCCTTTTGTTCAAAGAGCTTAGGTAAGCTTTCGAGCAGGTGCAAATATTATTTCAGGGAGCCCTTTCCATGCTGATTCATCTACAGAGAAACCCCTGACACATTTGCCAAGAAATCCTGGCATATTAAATAGTATTTTGAGGCATGTTCTGGCATCTCTGAGCATGTTTGGCATCCTGGGGCATGTTCAATTTCACCTCAGGAATCTAGTTTTTGAGGGGCAGGATATAAGTATTTTCCATAAATAAACATTAACAGGATACATACTAATTCAAACAGGGCAATGGCTAAAACTGTGATGTACCACCCCTGCCATACATAAGCTAAGCATGGTAGCCAGATCACACCCATATACTTCCCTGCAGCTGCATATATGGAGATGGGTGGATATTAGTAACAGTTTGAGAATCTGTCTGCCATCGCTGAAACACTTGATTTGTTTCCAAACGCTCTCCAAGTGCCCAGCAAACAATAAAGAATTCCAGAACTTTTAAAAACTGCAAACCTACTTTGTTATTTTCAAGCTCTAATTCCTTATTCTATGGATAGGCAATATATTTGGCATTTCACAGAGCCATACTGTGCCAAGCCCAAGAACAGGTGCTTTGAGGTTTGGTCCTCTGCACTGTACTAGTGATCCCTGGCATCTGAAGACAAGCTGTTTGTCATCTGGTGATGAGCAGCTGGTGGCCTGAAATACCCTGGTTTCAGCATTATTTAGAGGCTGTATAGTTTAGTCATTTCTTTCCAGTTGTCTGTGGATATAGCCGTATCTAGCAGAAAATAAACAAGCACCACTTGCCTATGACACACAACAGATGAGATGTGAAGTTCCTGGCATGTTCAGTCCTGGAATAACATATCCAAGGCCATCCAAACCAGTAAGTAGCTGTTCCAGATTGTTCTGGATCCAACCAAACTTCTCCAGGAGATCCGTACTTTGTGAAGATTTGCATAAGCCAGTAGTGTAAAATAAGATTTCACCGGAAAACAGATACAGCAGGTGTTTCACAGCAGAGAAAAGCCAAATCTTCTATTAGCTCTTTGATAAAACGGTGGAACATCCTTCCCTAAGGCACTCCAGCCCTGTTGCTGGCCCTCTGGGAAAAGCTATGAAGTGTGCTTATATGTTGTCCCAAAGAACTAAACAGAAGAAGCTCAGATCAACTATACCAAGACCCCTCGCTTGTTTCTCACAGCTTGGCAGAAATTTGTGTGTTGGACATTTTTGGCATGAGCTCCTCTTAGCAGAAGAGTGGCAGTGGAGCTGAAGCCTGCTCAATCCTCGGCTAAAAGATCAGGAAGCAAAACAGTGTGTGCGGTACCTTATCTCTGTGAATGTTCAGGATGTTAGGTTGAAGAATTCGGTGTGACCTAACTTTGGTGTCCACTATTCTGTACGCAAAGTAACCCCTTCATATCCATTATAGACTGTGTCATAACATCTGCAAATGATTTACATACTCCAGAAAATATTTAATATGTGACAATTTCTCACACCCATTACTACAGCATATGAAATTTACAGAGAGAGCAATGGCAAGTAAACACAAGATTTATTCATATCTGCATGCTGCTCTCTTTGGCTTCACTAGTGTTCATAAACAACTAACCATCCTCTAATGATTCTTAAGTGCACGGGTATTTTACTGGCCTGATGAGACTACTAAAAAGAGACTACGCTAAGTAGAGTTCTTAAAGGCAAACAATATACATAGTTATTTGAGGATAGTTTGACAGACCCGTCTCTGAAACAATAAAGGAGGTCTGGCTTTTCAGCTTGCCACCTGAGAAAGGTTTTTATAAAATATTAAGGACAAATGCTAACAAAACAGATATGTCAATGAAACATGGAAGGGATAGGAGAAGATTGCCTTACAGGCATCAATTTGCCAGCTGTTCTTTTAGTCTCAAGAGCTTGACTATGTACCTCACTAATGTTCATGTGAGAACACAATACCTGCCTTGGGCCAATACGTCCTCCTTGACAGTGTCTGGTTTGGCACAAGTTGAGAAAGACGGAGAGATGGCTATCCCCTGTCCCTCCCAGCAAAGCTAACATATCCAAAATATGTTGAAAGTAGAGGACAGAGTATCAGAATTTCACATCTATTCTTACATTCTTCTCTCTCTTCTTTCTCAATCATAAACACCATATGCTATTCAGTGGGTGCAGCTGAACACAGAAATCCTTATTTTAAGGTGTGATTAAACTGTTCGGGAGTTTCCAATAATACACTGGACCTTCTGTATCTGCAACCTCTGGATAAGTGATTTCCAGCAACTACAGAGTCTCATGTCCTATACATAAATGGTGGCAACACAAACACAGACACACTGAAGTGTCCACATGATCACCATTTAAAGACAGGGAACGTGATCATTCACATTTTTTGCCACTCACAAGGGGTCCTGAAACTGAACCCCATGCGTACAAAGGGTCTACTGTATTTATTCTCTGACATGGGGAAAACATATCCATCATCTTTTATTTATTTTACTTATTTATTGTATTTGTATGCCTGCTTTTCTACCAGAATGGGACACAAGGCAGCTCCCAAAAAATAAGTTAAAAACATTAAAAAAAATTAAAAACATTTAGAACAGATTAAATTACAAAAACCTATAACAATGTGGAATTTTAAAAACAGGTTGATAAAGAAGTAAAAAGCTCCCCAGCTCACATAAAAGCCTCCTTAAAGAGAAACGCCTTTGTCTGCCAGCAAAAGGAGAGCAAGAAGGGGGTCCACCTAGCTGTGGGCATTCCACAGGGTGGGAGCAGCCACTGAGAAGGCTCTCTCCCATGTCCCCACTGGGTGGGACTGAGAGAAAGCCTTCCCCAGCAGATCTTAGGACTCTAGCAGATTTCTCTGAAAGACAAAGTACTAGGACTTCTGAGAACTGAAATCAAAAGCAGGCGGAGTTAAAGATTAAAAAGTTAACATTAAAAATCAATGCCCTAAACAATACCGAAAAGGACTATTACCTTAAACTATACTGAAACCAAGATGTCATGAAGTCTCCAATAATCCTTTGCTCAGAAATATGAAACTCAGTTATTATGACTAACAAAAACTGACACATCATAATCTGGGTGAGCCATTTAAGGTAGTAGTTTTAATGATGAAATCAAATCCAGGTTAATTATGTATTTGGTAAAACAGATCTAGATCCAGTTTCAGGGTGAAAAGGTACGCTGCCCTCAGTAGGTCCCCAGCATCAGCATCTTTTCCAAAACCTCTGCAACTTGGCTGCCTTCTACCTCAACACTTGCAAGCAAGATTAGTGGCAGTGCTCCCACTTACAACTCTGCCACTAGGTAAACTGATAAGCATGCATTAGGCAGGGGGTGGGAGAGCTACTACTAATGAAGACTCACTGAAATAGCTCTGCATTGTAGTTGCATGCATATAGTTGGTTTTTCTGTGTTCCAGCATGGGATTGACTGTTATGCTCTCATGCCTCCTTAGTTCATCATGGACTTGTACATTTAGGTTCAAACTATTGCTTATTATGTGGCTGCATCTCCTATAATGTATGAAATAAGCTATACACTCACCCCTCCACATTCGCTAGGGTTAGGGGCACAGGACCTCTGTGAAAGTAAAAAAGCTGTGAATAGCCCTAGGCCTCCCAAACCATATTTAACACAAAAAAGAGTAGGATCAGCATGTTCAACCTACCATGGATGCCTTCGAGGTGTCAGGGCTCCTTCACAAGGCAGAAGTGGGCAGCTGGTGGCCACCTCCACTGTTGCTCTATACTATTTTAAATAGGGACTTACAAGGTTCATTCGTAGTTTCTCAGTCTCATGAAGCTCACAGTCCTCATTAAAAATGGCATAGTGGAGGTGGCAGCAAATAATCTGTAAATTTTCAAATCTGCAAAAGTGAAACCTACAAATGTGGAGGGCCAACTGTATTTCATTGCCTACAGGCCTCAGTTGGTCTGTGTTCGTTGGGTTAAACTGTTCTTTGCACACACACACACACACACACATATATATATATATATATATATATATATTTGTAGTGCTTAGTGTTGGCATTATTCTCTATTGTATTTGTATTACTTTGTATGGTGTCATCTGCATAACTGAAATTGCTGATGTTCTTCCTCGAATTTTTACACCTCCTTCCTCTGAGTCTAATCCTACTTTATGTACATGTTCAATGTACATATTAGACAGAGAGGGCGATAAAATGCAGCCTTGCCTGATCCCCTTGCCCATTGGAAATGATTCCATTTCTCTATATTCTGTCCTGATGTACAGATTATGTATTAGGACAATCAAATGTTGTGACACTCCTATTTCTTTAAAAGAAAGCCATAGTTTTTCATGATTTACACAATAAAAGGCTTTGCCGTAATCTAAAAAGCACAGGCTACTTTTCTTCTGAAATTCTTTGGTGTACACCATTATCTAATGTATATTTGCAATACAATGCCTAGTGTCTCTTCCCTTCCTGAACTCAGCTTGGATATCTGGCATTTCTCACTCCATACACAGCAAAAGTCTCTGCTGTAGAATTTTGAGCACCACTTAACTTGGACAGGAAATTAATGCAAAGGTTCTGTGTCTAGGCAATCCCTGATGTTCTCTTTCTTGGGGACTGGAATGTACATTGAGTATTTCTAATCTGTGGGCTATTCTTTTGTTTTTCATTTTTCTTGAGATTTCAGTTAGAACTAGTATATATTCTGATAGCTTGAAGTGGCTCTACTGGTATGTTGTCATAGAATCAGAGAGTTGGAAGAGACCCCAGGGGCCATCGAGTCCAACCCCCTGCTATGCAGGAACACCCATCAAAGCATTCCCAACAGATGCCCATCCAGCCTCTGCTTAAAAACCTCCAAAGAAGGAAACTCTACCACACTCCGAGGCAGCACATTCCACTGCCGGACAGCTCTGACCCTCAGGAAGATTTTCCTGAGGTTCAAGTGGAATCTCCTTTCCTGTAGCTTGAATCCATTGCTCCTTGTCCTAGTCTCTGGAGCGGCAGAGAACAAGCCCGCTCCCTCCTCAACATGACATCCCTTCAAATATTTAAACTTGGCTACCATGTCCCCTCTTAACCTTCTCTTTTGCAGACTAAACACACCCAGCTCCCTAAGCTGTTCTTCATAGGGCATGGCTTCCAGACCCTTCACCATTTTGGTCACCCTCCTCTGGACACGTTCTCTGATCCTGGTGATTTATTTCTCCCACTATGTGACACTAGTACAGTTGCCTATATCAGCTTCCAGCAAACAAACACAGGAGAGTGGTCTAGAACTCATGTTTTGCTTGTGGCCTTCTCGGAGGCATTTGGATGGACACTCTGAACAGAATGCTGGACTAGATCAGTCTTTACTCTTATCCATCATGTCCCTTTCTTATACAGTATACAAGTATTTATACAAATACTTATCATTATTCAACCACCTCAACCTAGTGTTACATTAGTTTTTGAATCACTCTCTCCTCTTCAGGTCTGATAGTAAACATTTCAAGATGATAGATGAAAGCTCTGGGAAAGAGGATTTCTCCAAGATTTCTTACTGAAGTCCTTGGTATTCAAAGCCATAAAAACAAGAAGGACAAAGCTGTCACCAGTAACTTGAGAACCTTGTTTACAGGACTATATTGTTGGTGAGGAGGAGAAGAAGGGGGAGGTTTGGGGGGTTTACAGCATGGGTATAAATTTTTCAACTGAGTCTGAAGGAAGTGGTGATAAAGCACAAGGCAGCAAATGTGTTTTAAATGGACAGGAGAGATTGTTACCAAGCAGAATAGACCAACGGAACCAGAAAAGGTGAACAATTACCCCAAAACAGTGACTTCCCATTAAATAATTGTTGCCAACAAGTAAGTGCATAATGAGTCAAAGGGATGCAGGAAGTCAACAGAAGGAAATGGCATTTTGTTGATTAACCAGAATAATATTTGTGTAGCATTAAGAACGTGGTCTTAACAATTTCTATGGCTTTAAGTGAGTTACAGCTTACTTATTATTAAAATCTGTCAACTTAAATGCAGTGTAGTACAGAAACGTACCAAATAGTAGTGTTCTCTTTTGTGTGTTGCTATGGCTTTGTCTAGACTTACTTAGACAGTAAATAATATGAAAAATAGCTGAAGTTAAACAAAGTTTTTAATGTTGATTATAACCATATGGGAATTACCACGAAATTTCCATTCATTTATTTATTTTCTATGCAAACAAGGTAGTTTTATTAGCAAGGTATAAAATGTACTGACTACTTTTCCTCTTTAATAGATGTCCTCCTCACTTATAAGTATTCAAACGTTCATGTAAGCCACCCCAACAAACCAACAATAAGGTATAAAACCACTATATTCAGCCAACTAGAAATTAAAGCACAACCATAAATAAGTAAATATCCATAAACTAATTTAAAACCCCAAAGTTATGAAAGGGCAGCAGATTACAACTATCAGGTATAAGCAGACCACAGCAAGAGCCCCAAGTCATAATTAGGGTTATTAATGAGTTCTCACTGGACTCTGGACTCTGTATCACCTGCTACAATCTGCTTACCTGCCTAAGCAGCCCATAAAACCATCTCAAAGGGGAGGAACTTGACAAGAATGGTTATGTTCTTTTACATGAAATGTGATTCTGGTAAATCAGATCAGTGACCTAAAAATAACTCTATAAACTAATGCTAAGTATAGAGACATGCAAATATGCCTAAAAAGTTTGGTTTCTGTGAGCCTTCAAGTCATTTTCGACTTAAGAGCACCCTAAGGCAAACCTACATGGGCATTTCTTGGCAAGATTTGTTCGGAGGGTTGCCGCACATTGCCTTCTCCTAAGGCTGAGAGAATGTGACTGGCCCAAGGTCACCTAGTGGTTTCTATGGCTGAGTAAGGATTCAAACCATCCTAGTTAAACATTCAAATCAGTAGATCACACTGGTTTACCAGAGGAAAAACAGTAGCAGTCTTACACATCATTTTTCATGATTGTAAATTTAAGAGCCCGCATGGTGTATTGTTATAGTGTTGGACAAGGACTCTGAGAAACCAGGGCCTGAATCCCTGCATAGACATGGAAATACATTTGGTGACCCTGGGCAAGTCACATGCTCTCAGCCTAAGAGGCAGGCAATGGTAAACCTCATCTGAATAAATCTTGCCCAAAAAAATCTATGATATGATCACCATAAGTCAGAGTTTACTTGAAGGCTCATAACAAAATTTAAATTTACTGTGTTAGAAAAGGAAGTCTGCTCAAAGTCATCTAAAGTCATCAGAGCTACTGTTCATTTAATGCCTGGGGATGCCTTCCTCAAACTTGAATACTCAGATACTACCAGCCCAGCCAGCACAGGAGCAGCCAATGGACTGAGATTACAGAAGTTGTAGTACATCAGCTTCTGGAGACCCAAAGCTGGATTACTTAGTCTTCTCCTTGCCCATTCACCTTCTCGTTTAATCTTTTAAAGTAGGGCTAGGTAACTTCTAACTCTTTACATGTCACAGGACTGAAACTTGCATCACCTCCCACCCTTGCCGGTGCTGGTTAGGACTGATTAAAGATGTGGTCCAACAACATCTGGAAGTTCACAAGTTGTCCAGTTCCTGTTTTAAAACTATGAATACTCCAGTCAGACTACAATATTAGGTAATTCCCTAATTACTAGGTCAAGGAAGGCTCCACAGCTCACTGGCAAATACATGTTCTGCAGGCAGAAATCCCCAGCTTCAGTGTTCAGATGGGGGGAAAACCCAGCTGAAACCACGGCTACTGCCTCCCATCAGTGTCAACAAACTGAACTAAATGGGCCCGTGCTCTGACTCAGTATAAGGCTTCCTATGCAGGCCAAGAATCTAAACCTAACAAGATTATGCATATCTTATAACCCACTTACTGAGCTTCTTTCAAACCTAAGGACAACCTTAAATCCCAACCAACACAGCACCTTAAATGAAGATTTGATATAACCGTATGGTATGAATGAATAGGACAGTATTACTCCTTTTTACAGATAAGAAAGCTTTGATTGCCCAATGCTGGAGACAGGTTTTAAAGCAGGTTACAAAGCCAAGCCAACACTTAAGCAAATAAATAACAGCAGTGCTCCACCGACAAGCTGTTTTTGAATGCAGCTTCACTGCATCTTGAAATTACCTAGCCTTACTGGAAAGCATGGAAGTCTACCCTCTCATTAAAATGACATCTGGGTGTGTGGCTTGCATTCCCCAATTCCACTGAAGTGCACATTGGCAAAGAATTTTGTGTAAAAAAGAATACATTTCTATATTAAAAAAATTCAAACCATTTAGGAAAGACGGTTTGCCTATTTAATACAGGGACGCTCAGTGCAGGAAGTAAAAGGAGTTGCCAAGAAAATCCAGAGTAACTGAACAAGCCACAAACTAGACTATCTGATTTGGCAAGCACCAGCACAAGAAGATATCGAGCCAAAGCCTTAAAGGACAGTTTAACACCAGACATGAAGAACTGATGAGTCTGCATTGGAAACACACACCCATTCTTCTCTTTTGAAAGCTCTATGAGGCAGGAAAAAACAATTTGTGTGGAGTTGGGGAGGGGGAGTCAGAAACAAAGCCTTCACAGATTTAAAGGCAATACAGTTAAGTACTTTGCAGAATCAAAATGGCTAGCAGGAAAGGGGAAAGTCACGGGCAGTAGCCATGACCACCTTTACAGCAAAGATAGGTTGGGTGTACACAAATGCTACTGTTCTGGTTTCATGTTAAACAGACACAACCGTTTTGGAGAAAGGCTTTAGTTTCATTGATCCTGAGGCACAACTGGGCATGTTGCCAAGGCTGCTTATAAAGGGAAAGAAGCGCCTATAAAAAGAAATAGAAAACCAGCTTGATTGAGGTACCCTCTATATTTACAGCATTTAAACTTGCATCACATTTGTTTAACTTTTGATCTCTGGAAATTTGTGAATATTTTATATTGGTTATGTTTGAGAGTTATGGCAGAATAAAGACAACTGTATGTTGTTGCTGTTTTTCAAAAGCTGCAAGTGAATTCTTTCCACATAGAGGACCTCTTTGAAATGGGTCTGTTTCAAACCAAACACAAAGCTTACATGAAACAGGTTGTTTCATCAAGTAACAAATTCTTCAGCAGGAAGGGATGTGGTTAAAGTCATGCTTAACTGAACTTTTTCAAAAATGTTACTGTTTCCTCCCTCTCTGTGTTACCATTTTAGGTTAACTTACAATCTAGGAGTCTCTAGACTTGGAAACACGTTAAAAACAACACACCAGTACTAGATTTATCAGATGTCAGCTAATTTTTACATATAGACATAACGTGAAACTTCTGGTAGGCAGCATATATAGTATGCTGAAGATTCACATTTTAATGACATTTTTGTGCACACTCAACTGTAAATTTTTAAAATAGGATTGTTCCTTTTTTGGGAAGCTGGCTTATTCCATTTTTTACATGCAAGAACATTTTCTAGTTTGCGAATCTGTGATGCTACATTATGTCAACAACTGGTTCATAGTATTATTTACACCAGTTTTCCCCTACCTGGGTCTTTCCAGAGATTTTTGCCTGTAACTCCAGTCATCAATACCAGCAAAGATTATGGATTTCGGGGATGATGGAAGCTGTAGTCCCAAAACATCTGTAAGGACCAAAATTCTTGTAGACTGAATCAATGGGCAGACTAAATCAACCGGCAATCAATCTCCATGGTCTGAGGAAAATGTATTTTCCTGCTTTTTTAAATTCTTCATCTTGGAGATGTCAGGATTTAAATTAGGGTCCACATGCATGCAGTTTGCATGCACTCTATCTCCACATAATGGACCCCCCTTTAATTTCATTTAAAAGTGGGTGTGGGGAATCCTGTGGTTCTCCAGCTGTTGCTGAACAAAATCATCATTCATGCTGGTTGGGACCCATTACAGGTCCTATGTTGGCTAGAGAGCCACAAACTCCTCTGTACTCTACAGGAAACACCCTGAGATCCATAAGTGCATCGTTATGAGTCATGTTCTATCATGTCCTACATTCTGTTCCTTTTCTTTTTCTTTGGATCGAATACATTTTTACATATGTTTTAATGCAGCATAGAAGGAAGCAATGCATCTGTAACAATTAAAGGCCAAATTTGAACAATGATTACATTTTCAAAGCAGGAAATGATAAATGCCATCCATGTTAGAAACTAGGGTGTCCAATCAATGGCATTGATTTCCAATACAAATTCTTTCATTCTATCAAGTCTAGTAGTATAATAAAACATCAACTCATTTCCCAACTCATCCCTTTAATGGTAACTCACATTTGCAACATTATCTTGTTCAAGAAGACACCATCTACTAGATCCATATACATGGCAAGTTTGTCCTCATTGTCATTCCCTAAAGGTCCAAATGTTTTCACCTGCCAGAGAGAAAATAATTATTTTAGAAAATAAAAATGAAAAATGGACAAACACACACAAAAAACCCTTTTCAACTTCACCCAAGAAAACCGCAGTCTTACTAATAAACTAAATGAAGTACCAATTGATTTTAAGAAAGAAATACGCATCACAATGTCTGCTGTAAATCTACTGTGGAGTCAAATCAGGATTTTTTTCATTATCTTACTTACAATTACTTCTATTTCCCATGCAACCTTGATGAGGCATATCTGTTTCTAAAGATTAGAAAAAAAATTAGAAAACCTTGTGCTGAGCACAACACTACCAGATTGCCTCCTTCTCTATGTTTACATGGCATTATAACCTTATCTTTCTTCTATTACTTTCTGGTGGCTTATCAAAGGATACAGAGATCAGATATATATGTGAGATTATATATAAATATATATATAAATCTCTCTCTCTCTCTCTCTCTCTCTCTCTCTCTGTGTGTGTGTGTGTGTGTGAAAACATGATCTTATTTTTGAATGCTTCGCCATCCAAATCATATAAAAATGAAATTGTACTACTACCAGCTATAAATTCCAAATTCCAAAGTTCATACTGTGGTAATATCTTTTATGAAGCTAACCAAAAAAAAGGACAAAATGTTGCACAAGTTTCTTCCAGAGCACACATGTTCCATCATCAAGGAAGGATGGTGTACTCTTATTCTTCTTCTTTAGTTACCTGGTCTTTTTCCCCCCCCAAGGAGCTCAGCGTGTTGAGGTGTGCACAGAGTTGGCAGGTATCCTTTATTGGAAAGAATATCTATTTGAGGGTTGGAAATCCTGTCCTTTATCAGGCTGACAGGTATCCCTGATTATAAAGGATGTCTCCCATTTGAGTGCTGGAAAGTTTTTCCTTTTATATAGACTGAACAAGACACCAAAAAAAATCCCTTCATAAAGCCCTTCATAAAGGAATAAATGTGTACATGGTGTAGTTTACGTATGTGGACAACATGTTAATTCTGTGGAGAAATATAAGGCTAAGTTAACTGTATATTTTCATCTGCTATTTGGTTAGAACACAGACTTGTTTAACAGCTGCTTCTTGAATTTCAACCCTGCACTGTCATTAATTTCAGGGGCTTTCTGCACTACATTGTTACAGTGCTATTATTCCAGTTTCAACATCCTGCGGAATTCTGGGATTTGTAGCTTACTGAGGCCAAAGAGCTCTCTGTCTGTCTGAGAATGCTAAATGCCCTCCCTAAATTGCAAACCTCAGGATGCCATAGGATGTTGAAAGTGGAATAATATTATTATAACAGCATAGTGTGGAAAAGCCCTCAGTTGTCTTTATTGCTACTTTTGAAAATCTGGCAACATTAGGTGTGGCCTGATAAGACCACTTGGATAGTGAGCAGCCCTTCCTTCCACATGATCTGAAGACAACGCACAAATGATTCAAGGCTATCATCACCATTTCTTCACCACTAACCCTATTCCACTTCATGTTTTTTTTAAAGCATCATTGATAAAAACATACTTGCACAGATTTTGTGCTTTTTGGGTTAGCCTAATAAACATATGACCACAGCGTAGACTTCAGAACTTTTCTACATAAGAATTCCTGATAAACAATACAGCAGGGAGGAAAACTTCTAACCTAACCCTCTCTGTTTCTTGAGGAGAACTAGTATAAAAGTGGTATAGTTCATTCCACCAAATGGTTTTACTGCATGTGAGAACCCTGTCCTGATCGTCAGCCAAGTATGTGAATATGGGACAGAAAAGTGCACTACATTCTTTCACCTGATTTCACTATAACACTCTACATGTACAGTCCAGTCAGATTATGTAGTCTAATCTAGGTTAAGCACTTCCTACCCCCACTGATTTCATCTGCGAGGGTCAAACACGTGGATAATATCTGGCTGGGAAGGTAAGAGCACATGCTACTCTCTTTGTATAACATTGATTAAATCATATAAGAAAGCCAGCATATAAGATAGCCTAAGCAATTACCTGTTTGTTCTCCTTCTAGGCCCCCTCCGCATTATGAGCAAGGTTGCTGCCAGGAAATTGATTTGGTTTTAAAAACGCATTGGGTCCACATGGCAAGTTCAAAAACTTTTCTGGCAAGTGGGTTGATTCATTCTTCCCAAGCTCAGAAAAGCTAAGTGGCAAACGTAACAAAACCTTCTTACTGTTTTATCAAAAAAAACCTTCTAATCACACAATAAGGATATACACTGGGAATTTTACTAGTGCAGAGTCCCACAGATCTCCTATATAATTACCATTTCTGCATGGGAAACACCACAGAAACCATACAAAGATCACTACACGTGTAACAATAACACACACACCTTTCCTTCACCATGTGGACACAAAGCATACAGGAGGAGAGGGAACAGAAGCCACAGCCGATGCCTTGCAGGGCTGTGGGTCTGAGCACTGAGTGAGATGTATGTGCAATGTAACCCTGGTAACCCAGCACACAACATGGTGGACTGCCCTCCCCTCCACCCTTATGCAGCATTACACACACAGCAAGTGTCACATCTGAAGACACTTGAGCGGCCTCTGGCACACACAACCCTCCTAGTTTAAAAGATAACATTTTCCCCTCTTTTCTCTAGGCAACTTCTGACACCTTGCTAGGATCAAGGAGCCCCATCCCTTAAAAACAGAAGGCAGCCTTTATTCTAGGACATGAATGACTCTCAGAACGGATGTCTCCCTTCCACAGAGCACAATGGGTGCACTATGTGCAACCACACCACAGGACCCACGGTATTCTCTGACTTCCAACCATCCCGCTGAACCAAGCCTGCTCCGCGTACACTTCTTCGGCACAAGTTACGCCTTTAAGAAAGCGGCACAGTATTTCTTTCAAGTGACTTCCGTTCAAATCAGACATGTGCGTGCCTTCGTGTGTGCGAACGACGCCCCTCACACACTTAAAACTCCATTAACTCGCCCCCAGGCTGTAAATACGAAAAAGGAAACACCAACGACGGTGAAGCGCGCCCTTTTCAGGCGCTCCCAGCCCGGAGTCTGCTCTCCCGGCTGGGTCGCATCGCTCTCTCAGGACAACCACCCGCGCTTTCCTCGGGGGCTCCCCAGGTGCGCCGCAAGGGGAAGCGCGAGAAGGAAACGGGGGCCGACAGCCGCCCGCCTTCCCTCTCTGCCCCCTCAGTGTCGCGTCGCCCTCCCCCGGTCCCCGGCCGCCAGTCGGAAGCAACGCGTGGCCGGTCCGCAAACTCACCCAGGTCACCAAGGGGCTCTGGAGAAAGAGCTCCATGAGCTCGGAAATGGTCACGTCCATGCTGCTCGTCGCTGCGGGGAAGGAGGGCTCCGCGGCTTTGTTTTGTTTGGGCTCGGCAACGAGGAAGACTCGGGGAAGGAGGGCTGCCTGGCCGGCTCACTCGGGAAACAAAGGCGGGGAGCCCATGGTGGCCCAGGAGGAGTTGCGTCCTAGGGGAACAATGCGAGGTTCATCGCTCTTTTCCCTCCCCCTCGGCGGGAGCGGGCGGGGAGGGAAGCCGCGAGGGGACAGGCGCGCACAAGCCCGCTCCCTCCGGCCCTTTGGCTTCCAGAGGCGAAAGTCCTCGCCTCGTTCTCCCCGAGGGACGCTCCCGCAGCCCTCGCCAACAACCTGCTGAGGATGGGCAGGGCCGAGGGGAGGCGGGAGCGGGGCGCCGGTGGTGGAGGCGGCCGGTTGCTCTATCCCTCCGGCAGCGGCGGCAGCGGCGGCTCTTGCCGCGAGCACGGACGGCGCTGTGGTGCTCAGGGCGGAGTGGCGGGGGGGGCCTTCAAAAGCAGTTTCGGAAAGTTTTCTTTCTCTGCAAACAAAAGCAAGCCGCGGAGAAACACGGTCCAGATCCGGTTTGTGCGCGCGCGCTTGCCCGAGAAGACGCGGAGCGACGCAAAGCCCTCGGGCGACGTATAATCACTACCTGTAGCAGGAGCGCGCCTCTCTTTTCTTTTCTTTTTTTTAACTCCCCTCCCGCTGGGGAGGGGGAAGAGAAGTAGACGAGGAAGGAGGGGTGTTAAAAAAAAAAAAATCTGAGAGAACCCTTTGATCGACGTCGCTGATTGCAAATGAGAGTCTGGGGGAATGGATTGAAACTGGCCAATGGACGCGGCCTCTGCCGTAATTGGGCTGTGGGAAGGTGTTAACTGCCGGGCAGCGATGCTGAAAATATTTTTTGGTGGGGGGGGGAGCAGTACGAGGGTCGAGCGCAGTGCCCGAGGGAGAGACTGCGGGCCTCGGGGGGAGGGAAGGGGGCGCTCCCTCACTCAAGGCGCGGTTCAGCGCGGGCGCTCCCTCGGGAGGCCCGCGGGGACCCACTGGCTTGCCTCCGGGTAAAGCTACGTGGAAGTCCGCGGCGAGGGGGTTTCTAGTTGAAAGGCGAGTGGGCGCCGCCTTGTTGAGTTCGGACTTCCCTGCCAGTGTTGGGTGTAAACGCAAGCTGAGCGGATTTACAGTTCAGGGCCCCAAAGCATGAAGGGCCTTTGAATACAGTGTTGCTGTTTAAGGCCATTTCTGCACTAGCCTGTTATAATGCTATTATTCCACTTTCAACATCCTAGGAAATCCTGGGGTTTGCAGTTTAGGGAAGGACCTGAGGCTTTCCATAGGTTGTTGGAAGTGGAATAATAGCGCTATATCAGGTTAGTGCGGAAATGGTGTAAATTACAAGCATGTGATAATATTCTCTCTTTTTTTTTTTTTGGTGACTCCATGGGGTCCCTTAAAGGTGACATACTTACTTTCCCTTCTGACCTTTACTCCTGGGTTGGTCGCCCACCCCTTACAGGCCCAAGAGGGAGGGAAAATAAAAGTCCTCTCCAGACAATCCTATGGAAGTGGAGAGAGAGGGGAGGAAATTGGGGGGGAAGCCACTAAAACAAGCTGCTTAACTTGGCAGCAGGGTGAGAAATTACAGGGCTCTCGTTTTTCAGACCAAAACAATTTCCTCCAATGAAGGGCCCCGGAAAGCAGGGCTCCCCCACTACCACTTTTGAGCCACAGGATGTTTTTCTTCTGTGCTAATGGCCTTTACTGACAGGACTGCCGCATCAGGCTTGCCCATTGTGTTTCAAGATGAACTCATGCCAAAAACGTCCGACACACAAAGGAACTTCGGCAAGTGACCCTTTAGATGCATATAGGATTTAAACCCAGAGTCATGGGAATAATTTAGTAAGGGTGGCAGGGAGCAGATTACAGCTCCTGCAGAAAGGGCAGCTTAGAAGCAGCAGAATGATGGTGGTAACAGCAGGGTTTGGCTGACCCTCTGCTCTTCTCTGTTTTTGTTCTTGTAATTAACTTCTCCGATCGCTCAAGATGGTCAAAGCAGTTTTTCCTAAAGGTATGGTACAAATAGCTTGTTTCCACAAAATTTCTCTTCTGGTGACTGAAATAAGAATCAGCTCTAGCATTTATATCATTTTTTTTTAAAAAAAAACAGGACTGCTAAAATCAAGTGGAAATTGGACTACTGTGTGACGGAAGTAGACTCCAGGCTGCAAAGGCTTATGTCATGATGAATTTGTTCTGCTTTTAGAGTTCTGCAAGACTCTTGGTTTTCCCCATGGAAGACTAAGGCAGCTACCCTGCACTTTACACTCAAGTGGTCAGTCATGTCTGCTCCACATTGATTCAGTACCAAGCATCAGTACTTTGAAGTTCATGGAGGGAGGGGTTCAAAATCCATGTCAAGGGAATCCTCATGTAGAAGCAAGTACAACTTATTCAACTTGTACTTAATGCAGTTTTATGAAGAGCAGAGATGAAGAATTTCCAGTGCTCCAGATGTTGATATATTGCTACTCATATCATGCCACACTATTGGCCAGTCTGCCTAGGGCTTATGGGAATTGGAGTTCAGAAATATCTGGAGGCCTGCAGTTCCCTGGTGACTGTGCTATAAAGTGTCCAAAACATTTAATATGCCTTCCCATCTGCAACATCAGTTAAGGTATGTTATTACAATCCTCCCTCCACATTCGTGGGTTTGACCTTTGTGAATTAGATTATTGGAGAGGCACACGTGTGCCTTCTCCCCACTCCCATTCTCCTCCTCCCATTCCTTTGCATTTTGCCGGGCACAGAGAAAGAAGGCAAGTGCCCAGACAAAAGGCAAGGAAATGGCGAGGGGAAGCACATGTGTACTTTCCTTCTCCCTTCCTGAGACAACTCACACTGAGACCATTTCCGCATGAGACTGTTATAGCGCTATAAGTCCACTTTCAACATCCTATGGAATCCTGGGGTTTGCAGTTTAGGGAGAGGCCACCTGCCCCCTCCCTAAACTGCAAACCCCAGGATTCCATAGGATGTTGAAAGTGGACTCATAGCGCTATAACAGTCTCATGTAGAAATGGTCTGAGGCAAAAGGCAAGGGAATGGAGGGGGGAGGCCTTCTCCCCTCCGGAGCTGCCCCTCCCATTCTCTTGCCTCTGGCCTGAATGTGCAAAAGGCAAGGGAATGTGGGAGGGGGGGATTATTCTCGGTTTTTCCATTTTTGCAAGGGTTTTGTCTCCCGAACCCTCGTGAAAGTGGAGGAGCCTCTGTATTATAATCTGTGCCCCTGGTGCCAGTAAGAATGAGGATGAGAAACAGTAACTTATCTAAAGCCACCCTTAAAGTTAATGGCTTAAGAAGCAAAATTGGAACCTCCTTCCACCTCATAGGACATCAGTCTAACTCAATACTCTATGTAGTAGATTCTTTCAGATGTCAAAGAGATAATCATATTAGTCTGTATCAGCATACAAAGAAAAGAGGAGGGAAGATCAGAAGGCATCTGGAGGTACCTTTACGATTCACGCTAAAATAAATCAGTCTCAAAGATTCTGCTAGACTTCTTCCTTCCAGCTTGCCTTTTTTTGTTCATTTCAGAGAAGCAAAGTGTTGCGTACAGACCCTTGTTCGAGACGCTATTAGAAGTAGAAAACACCTCCTTGCCTGTAATCAGAATGATACATTACTGTGAGACAGGAAATCAGGAAAAGACTCCTGAAAGCCAGTTGCCCAACTTTCACCTCTGTATATTCTCCTGCCCCACCTTAGAAACAACTAGCTGTGGGCGCCACTATAAAGGAGAAGAGGACATGCTTACTTCTGACTGCACTGCCATAATTCAATATAATAATTCACTGTGATATCAGGACATCACAAAAATAAATAAATAAACTGGATAATCTCTGATACCTTCTTTCTGTTTATGGAAGGCCTAAGTGGGGATGGGGGTTAACCTAATAGCTTTTCAAACACAATATCCAGTTGGGCCACCTAGAGAATGTGGAAGGCCTCAGCAGGTTGTAATTTGAGCACTGTCATCAATTGCTACAGCAGAAATAGACAGTTTCTGGGATGATGGGGACATATCCTGTCTGCTTGGACCCATTGGAGGTTTGCAATCTACACCCTTCCCCCACCTCTGCCCCCGAAATTTGAAACTACAGCAGCAGAAAAGTAATGATTTTCCTTTAAAACAAGATGTACAAAGAACACAGACCTTATTCTGAGCAGACTAATACCCCTGGAGGTGTTCCAGAATGCAGATACACTTGAAAGCAAGGCACATGGGATAGATATTTCTTGTCTCAAAGGAAAATTGCACATTTTCTTCTACTGCTGCCACATGCTGGCAAAACTCAGCAGTGAAGTGGCAGGTGATGAATGTCCCCCCTGCCCAATAGGATATCAAGTAACCATATCTATATGAATCCAGGCTTCAAAGATTGAGGAATGTTTTTGTTAGCTATCGTTTAAATTCTTCCACCCTCATTTAGTGTTTTGTCCAATTAAATAGGAAAAATTCAACACCATTAAAATATCAAGGTACCAAATGTCAAATAATGAAGATCACACAAGTGTGCACAAGCATGCACCCTCAGGTCTTCTGTCAACATATGCTGACTCCATGAATTTCATAGGGCTTTCTTGGGCAAGGAATACTCAGAGATGGTTTTGCTCTTCCCTTCCTCTGAAATATAGCAAACAGCACCTGGTGTTCATTGGTGGTCTCCCATCCAATTGCTAACTGGGGGTGAGCCTGCTTATCTTCCAAGATCAAGTGGGACCTGGTGCTTTTGGGGTATTTAAGTCCTTTGTTTCTCAGACATGAATTTCAGCCTCAAGCACTTTGCTGAAAAGTTTAATTTCATTTCAGTGAGAAATTTTTTAAAAGGCAGGCATCAGTTTATTCAGTGTCCTCCTAGATGTGTACTAAAGGTTTGAGGAGTGACTTCTCAACAGCAAACCTCTCAAAAACTGTTGCTGGGTATGGTTGATTATTTTGTGGGGTTTTCTTTCTCTGTTGTGCAATTAATTGAAATCAGTTAACTTGACATTGTATGATTGTAGCTGTCTGTCTCTAAGGAGCCTGCAGTTATCTGATCACTCAGACCTCATTCACAGTCTTATGTGTTTCCAACTCCAGAAAATTTATGTGTCAAGACATAAATGTCCTTGACAAATAAATGAGTTCTAGGATAACTCCAATGTTAACTGTGAATTTATATGCTTTGCTGAAGGTGGCAAACCTAACTGTATTTATGCAAAAGTGATCTCCATGGAAAGCATTGCATGTTATGCAACCCAGTCTTGAATATCTTGACTGGAAAAAAGTCCTATTGAATTAAAAAGGAACATGCTGTACTCCCAAATAGTACAAACAACTGCAGCCAAAGAGTATGATCCTAAACCCACTTGCTAGGAAGTTAGCCTTAATGAATACGGTAAACATGCACAAGATTGTGTTGTGAACACAAAACTCTTTATCACATATCTGCACTTAAAATATATTTTCTTCAGTCTCTTCTCCACAGTCTTCACAAAATGTCCCAGGGTGAGAAGTGACACTGGGGAAATTTAATTATTTGGAAACTCTTTTCTAAACAAGTGTGTGCTTTTTGCAAAGCAAGCAGGCCTGTTGCAGAAGTGCAAGAATGTTAGTTTGTTGTTCAAGATTTTAGCTCAGATATGGAGCTTTCCCCATCCATCCAGACTATTTCAAAGTAAATGGTATTAACACTGAATGATCTAGGCTGGCATGAGGTTGGTGGCATACTCAGAGGTGAGTCCAACTACCGCCATTTCTGCACCACACTGTTATAGTGCTATTATTCCACTTTCAACATCCTGTGGAATTCTAGGGTTTGTAGTTTACGCCAGAGGGCCAAAGAGCCCTCTGGCTGAGAATTCTAAATGCCCCTCCCTAAACTGCAGACCCCAGGATTCCATAGGATGCTGAAGAAGGAATAATAGCACTATAACAGTGTCATGTGGAAATAGCTCAAATTTTGCAAACTCCTTAAAGTGGATCAGAAATGGTGGTTATTACAACAGCTCTTAGCAGCAGACAGCAAGTATGCATCCACCTTCGTCATCAGATGTACCAACCTGACCATTTTAATTTTTTTTATGTCTGTCTATTTATCTACCTGTCTATAAATAAATGAAAATGACATTCAGGACACCATTATGGTACAATAAAATGACTGAAAGCCCTGAAGGATCTTGAATGAAGAACCTTAGTTTTTGATCATTCAGTATTAAGTAGGTTTTCTCCATGTAATATGTATGTATTGGGGGGGGGGATAAATCCCACTGACCTGAAGGAAAAAGCTGTATCTGGATAAATAGGCAGGTTTTTTTACAGAGACAACAGTTGGGTCTCATTCATCCCTCTTTTAAAGACTAGGAAATAATTTCCTGTTTATCTAGCCCTGGCTCTGTACACACTTCACTATGTCAGCACTACTGGAGATTCGATTTGCCACTGTGCTCTCTTAACAAGTTTACTGTTATGCTACAATCTAAAATGAGCCCAGCCAGGATCCTCAGATATTTCTTTCTACCTATGCATTCCTATGGCAGGTTTATTATCTACACATTTATTTACACACAAAGATTTCACAGCGATGGTACATTCATGCTTCTAGGTGCACTTTTAAAATTACATGTGCCTTATGCACTTGATTTTCAAAATCATGCATAGATCTTTGACTTTAAAACCATAATTTCCCCAGTATGCCTCCAATCTGAAATGGAGAACATTCAGTCCTTTCAGTGTTGTTGGAGTGCAGTTCCAATGAGGCCCAGCTAGCATAACCAATAGTAAGGGCTACTGGGACCCTACACACATTTACCCAAAAGTAATTCACTCTGAATTCAGTGAAACTCACTTCTGTGTCAGCATGTATTACTTTGCACTCTAGAAAAGGAATATCTTTAATTTTAATTGAACATTTGCTATTGGCAATTTTATACAATTAAATATATATAAACAATTATATAGCAGTCCCACCTGTTTGCAGTTCAGTTCGTAAACCATTTATGCCAAAGAATGTGGATTGTAGATGAAGTGGTTTCAAGCATCTAAGGCTGCATGCTATGCACACCTGCTATTGAACAGTGACACATTTATGAGAAAATATTAATAGGTTTGGGCTATAAAAGTTTCTGTAAACTTTAGCCAGCCTGGTATAGTGGTTTGAGCATTGGACCACGATTCTGTCTGGGAATTCACCCACTGAGTGATCTTGGGCAAGGCACATTCTCTCAGCCTTAGACAGCAAAGGGAAAGCCACTGCGAACAAAGCTTACCAAGAAAAGGGTCACCTTAGGGACGTTGTACATCAGAAATGACTTGAAAGCATGCAACAACAACAAACTTTAGCAAACTTTAACAAACTTGGTTATCAGGCGTTGCATGACATTTAAGTGCTGACTTCTCATAAGATCTTAGAATTTATGAGCAAACTCTTCAGAAGCACATCAAGGCAAAAAAGAAAAGGCATTCCCTTTCCCCCCAGACAAACATATTTTTGTTATTCTTTGTTACAGAGTGTTTTGTTTGAACCTATGTATAGCTTCACTGAGAAGCACAGTAAAATAAAATTAATGGAGAAATTTACTTAAGTGCCTGTACTTCTGTCAATTAATATATGATCACCAAACAGTTTCTGTAAAATTAACATGAATTTATCTCTTGGTGCTCCAGATAGACAAAAAGAAAGACATTGGACAGCAAGAGAACAAGGGTAGAGAATATTTTAACACAAACTTGTTCTTCTTCATGGAGTACAACTTGAATTATACACAGAGCATGCGATGCTACCTACCTGAAGACTTCCAGCTGGATAAAAATTATCTTCAGACCAGAGAATGGGAAAGCTACTTCTTTTACCCATAATCATTAGCTGTGCTGGCTGGTGGATTCTGGGAGTTGTAGTCTGAAAAAAGTAAGTTTTCCAGGTTCCACTTCTCACTACCTCATATTATATACTGGATTTGGTAGCTTCTTCAAACATCATGTTATATTCTACTTTGATCTGAGGCCACGCCCCATTTGTCCACTGCATACATTGGACAAATGAATTATGAGAAATGTTTTGAAGTACAGTACTAACATTGATGTAGCTCATATAACCTTGATACTCTGGGACTTTGAACACTGAAATTTCCATCTTGGGAGAGGAGAATTAAAAAGGCCAGGAAAAAAAAGTGTGCATATCTGTCACCCTTAGGGATGAAAATGAATGGCATGGCAATACATGAATGTTTGCACCATCTAGTGGCCAAAAAAAGAAGGCTGTAATATATTAAATAGTAAGAAAATTTCCTCTGGCGAACATGATGAATTGGAACTTGCTGCCATGTGCATCATATTTGGAAAGAGACAGTGCCATTCATATTGTAATGAAATAAAAAAATGTGAAAAATGACCCCTGCTCAAATAGATGTTAAAAAAACTCATGCAGTAACCATCAAGAACATAGGAAGCATTGTTTGTTGTTGTGTGCCTTCAAGTAATTTCTGACTTGTGGCAACCCTAAGGCAAACCTTTCATGGGGTTTTCTTTAACATAATTTGTTCAGGGGTGGAATTACCTTTGCTATCCTCTGAGACTGAGAGAACAGGAGAGAATGATAGAGACTCGCTTGGGACAGCATCCGCTGCTTGCAAAGTCAGTCAATCATCTTGGCTCCTTTTTACCCCTTTCAGCTTATGGACCATACACGCGCAGGCTGATGGCCAAATCTCTCAGTCAGCTTGGCTCCCCTTTTTCTCTCAGCTTGCTTTGCAAGCAGTGTGCCAAGCTGACTTGGACTGATACCACCCTTGACAGCCTCATCCTGTGGGATGTGCTCTTTGTTTTCATACTTCAATATGTTCATACCTGGAAATACAGCCACGCTGACCTGGTGCCAGATATGGTCAGGCTGTACGCTCAAAAAGGAGTAAGCAGAAAACCTTGGCATCAAGGGGTTCAAGCTAATCTCTTCCCTGGTCTCAGACCTTTGCATTTCAGAATCAGAGACCAGCTCTTTTGATCTCACTCTACAAAGAGCTTTCCTACACCCCTTAGAGATCCAAACTTAAAGAGGTTCTCATGGTTCCCACAGATTTTGTCACTCCAGTGTTAAAGCAATCACCTATCCTGAAACCTTTTGATTAGTCCAGAGCTTTCCAAATTTTTCATGTTGGTGACACACTTTTGTAGACATGTATCATTTCGCAACGCAGTAATTCAGTTTTACTAGCAAACTTTACTAGAGGTTAAACTAACCCCTTATAAGAGATACAGGCACATACATAAATTGTAATAACAAAATGTATGCGGACACAACATAACTCATGGAAACCTTTCACATATTTTTAAAAATATATGATTTATAAATTATAACATACATTTCCAAGATTGTAGGCGATACACCTACAGACTTCAGGTGACACACTAATGTGTCGTGGCACACCATTTAGAAAGCCCTGGGTTAGTCCCACGAGAAATTTTTAGCCTTTGCCAGAACACCCCTTCAGGATGGAGAAAAGGGTATATAAACCTTGACTTTGGTTCCAGTAATTTGTAGCAGTTTGGATGTAATACGTGACACCCAGATCACTGTAAGTCTGTGCTACCCTCAGGTGCTGTCTGAGGCTCTCTGCTTCAATTCTTTTTTCTTCAGGACTGGTAACCACCACCTGTTTTCATCCCTAATTTCTCCCTATCCAATATTTCATACCTTATTTTTCTGATAGCTTTGTATAGTTCTTGAGCGTGTCTGCTTCCTTGCGTGTGTTGTCATTTCCAATAAAACATATTGTTTATCTTTAAACTGGAGCCTCTCTGGAGTTAATACTGGTATACATAAGTGAAAAGATCCTGCTGTTACCCTCTTCTCGCAGGTCTCCTCTGCGCTATAATTTTCCCAAATTCTAAAGAGACGCTGACATTGCAGGTAGACCTGGAAGCCAAACAAACCTCCATAATTCCCTCATGTTCCCTACAGGAAGAAGGCAAGAGAAGAAGTAATGAAAGAATGAAGCCCGTGTAGAATAAACAGTATATATTCTTATTATGTATATGCAAATACTCCAAAATCTGAAGAAAACCCAAAATCCAAAGCATCTCTGATCCCAAGCATTTTGAATAAGGGATACTCGACCTATCCTACTAACCTCTATAAATCAGTTTGGTTAGGCCTCATTTGGAATACTGTGTCGAGTTCTGGGCATATCAATTCAAGAAGGATATCGACAAGCTGGAACGTGTCCAGTGGAGCGCAACCAAAATGGTGAAGGGTCTGGAAGCGGCTTAGGGAGCTGGGGATGTTTAGTCTGCAGAAGAGAAGGTTAAGAGGGGACATGATAGCCATGTTTAAATATTTGAAGGGATGTCATGTCGAGGAGGGAGCAGGCTTGTTTTCCGATGCTCCAGAGACTAGGACAAGGAACAATGGATTCAAGCTGCAGGAAAGGAGATTCCACCTGAACCTCAGGAAGAACTTCCTGATGGTCAGAACTGTCTGGCCGTGGAATATGCTGCCTTGGCGTGTGATGGAGTCTCTTTCTTTGGAGGTTTTTAAGCGGAGGCTGGATGGCCATCTGTTGGGAATGCTTTGATGTGTGTTCCTGCATAGCAGGGGGTTGGACTGGATGGCCCCTGTGGTCTCTTCCAACTCTGATTCTAGGATTTCCAGATCAACTTTTGTTGAAAAAGAATGGGTGCGGGATCTCCTAGGCCTAAAATAGCCAGTAGTGTGCGTGGCAGGTGGGAACTGATAAAATTTTCCCTCATGCTACCAAAGTTGTAGCAAAGCATTTGGAACCAAACATCTTTTTAAAAAATTATTCCTGATGCCCTTTGTGGCTCACAGGCTACACTTTCCCCACCACTGATCTACATTAAACCCCCATTAGGTACTCAATTCAGCCATTCATATGAAAAGACATGCCAGGCAACACAATCTGAATTCAAAGATGCATCTGCTGTGGGTAGTTAAGGCACAAACAGCTTCCGCTGGCAGAAATCACCTTGTGCCAACTTATCTCAGAGATCTGCTGACAGAGCACACTGCTCGCAGACATGCTGTGCTGATTAAGATCTGCCAGCAGAAAAGCCAAAAAAAGGGAAGGGAGAGAAAGGGCAGGGCAAGGAAGAAGCCAAATTATGCCAGGTCCAAATCACTTCCAGCTCAGGAACACAGCTACAATGCTGCATTAAGCGAGGCTAAGATGAGGTTAGTCCTAAGCAATTTCCACTATCCCTACGCAGAAAGGAGTTTGGCACAGTATCATCTGGGCTAGTGTTGGCTCAGATGGCCTTTAGTCTTCTGGGTCAGTTAGGATTAAACTCTAAGGAGAAAGAATATCTGACACACAAGTTAGCAAAAAAGACTATAAAAATTTAATTATTCTCAGCAGCTATGTCCAACTGAATGAGGCCACACACACTATATCCTTATTTTTAAACACTGCAGCTGTATCCAAATAAAATAATGTTTTATTGAAAAAGAAAAAAAACTTCAATGCAAGATCCTGTACAGCTGGATTCACTTCAAAAGACTTTAGGCACTGTTTCATCAGGTATCTTGTTGCCACCTTACAACTCCGAAACAAACCAGGGGGAGGAAGGAATTTTCCAACTGAAGACATTTTCAAATACACTTAGTACCAACTGTAAACAGAATGATTTGCCTCTCTCCTACTGTTTCCCAGCAACAGTTGAAGCATCAACAAAGCCTTGCTGTTCATCAACGGTCTACAATGAGTAGTTCTTTAAAGGTAGAAACGGACTGGCTTTTTTACAATATGTTAGGGGGGAAAAAGGAGCAGGGGAGAGAAGGGTGGCATATATGTGTCTGTTTCTCAGTGCTCAGAAGCAAAATAAAGCATTTTGTTCTTTGGTTCTTCATAGCCTCAAAAGTAAAGAGATCCAGTATATTTTGAAGTATATGTTTGTATCTCACTACAGCAGATCTACAAAAATCAGTATTCTCAATTGTATTCTCAATTCTCAGATCTGTAATTTTACTGATATAAATTTAAATAAAGCTGGAAGGTATGTATAAATCATAAGCATGAACACAGCATAGCAAAAATATCACAGCTTCTGATGTGCAAACACATAAAATGTGTGATGTGTTTTGCAACTCATCAGAATACAGAATGATTTCAGGCCACAATTTTACATCTGGGTTTAATCTAACATGTGTTTCATACATATGTGTCTGGAACCTGCTTTCAAACAGATTGCAATTTTTAAACATAAATTTGGTCTCATTTTCATCTGACATGTGGTGTCACCTTCCCTTGCCACATGGCAGAATGGTATAGGGGACTGAGTTCACCATGAAAACATTTGTTAGAGTGGCATGTTCTCTTTACTACTTCCCAAATGACAGGGTCAGTTATCAATCCTATACTACAGATCCAACCCATTTAGGACTAAGGATTAATGATGGCTGCTCTACAAAATACAGTTTTTGTGTACTAAGTGTACCACCATTCAACATACAGTAAATATAATGGCCAGTAAACATTAGGTTGTTTCTCCTAATAATGACTTGTAACTTTCAGCAAGTTTCTCAGGGACATAAGGCACAGGATTTCATCCAGTCAATCAACTGTTTTCAGGAAAGAATGCAAAATAGACATTTGTACACTCAACAAAAGAATTCTTAGTCCTCCATCACTGAAGGTATGAAAAAAGGACAAAGCTTGGTCTTACCAGGTAAGCTTCCTTTCTCCACTTCTTGTGAGTAGTCTCTGATAAATGGAACAGAAACACACACATTCTTTCTTGTGGATAGCAACAGACACATGCACTCTTCTCAAAATCAAAATTGTGATTTCCATCCCCATCAACAGCCTCTCATAAGGACTGACATTTTCTCAGGATGAGTACGCACATTTTCGATTATGGTTGAATACCATTTAGTTACATGCCAATTTCATTACGGATTCCAAACATCTCTTACACTTCTCAAGAACCACTGAAATGTATGATTTAAATCCTCCACAGCAAACACACTACTGTAGTCACACATTTCATACGGAAGTGGGTTTTTTTTTTTAATCAGTCAGTCAGAAAATGTTTATCCCACTTCTGAGTTTCTGGATAACCAATTCTATGTTCAGATTCAGACCTTAGAAACATCCTGCTATACTTTTTTCCTTTTTGGATGAGGTTATGTGTGTTGCTTTTTTTTAATTAGAAAGGTGTAAAATGATTATGGAACTGTATAAAGTAAGTATACCTGCCCAGCAAGTGAGCAACTAGTAAGTATCTTAAAATCTGGGAGGCTTTCATGTTATGCAAGTCACTTTTGAGAAACTGAATGACATAAAAGGATATTTGATAGTACACAAACCTGTAAAACCCAAAGAAGTCAATGCTTGCTAGAAAATACTGTAAAATAATGTAACTCTACTGCTTGCTAAAGCTCACAAAGGGGAGTGCACTAGCCCCACCTGCTAAGTCTAACAGGGAGCTTTTCCTATACATGGACATTCTTCATGATATGGAATCTTGAATTATGTGAACAGCACACATGTATCAAGGAAGCTGACTAAACAAACTCAAAATGTGGGTCTACTGTGCTCCTCTCTTCCTTGAGTATGCTTTCAAGTGAGTGAATTGGACTTCAACTTCTGCAATACCTATCTCCTCTATTGTGGAGAGAAATACTAAGTGAAATGAGCTGTAACCTGAATGCTGCTCCTTTACCTGGAAAGAAGGCTGTGTTTTGATTAGAAAGTCAGGATAAATGCATTCACCTAAGTGCAACTTTGCTCAACTGGTAACTTTCTATGCATGGCAAGAGGAAGTGGTGCCACCAAAACGTGTGCCCGGTGAGAACTCAAAAAAAAAAGGATGCAAAAGGATTCTCTGTGTGCTCTTCAGACATCAGATAAAAATTATTTCCAGCAAATGGCTATTTATAGTTCTTGCACTTAGAGAACTAAAATTAGTCCACTTTGCAATTAGCAGAGAAGACAGCTGTTTACCTATCAACAGAATAACTATTTTGCTCCCCCAGGACACCTGAAATCTAATTTAAAAATATCAGCCCAGGATATATAACAGTAAAACTGGTATTCCAAAGGGAGTCAGAAGTTTAAAAAATGCCACTAATGCAGTAGTTTTCATTTTAATTATATTTTTTTTATTTTCAAAATTCAAATGTGTCAGTATATTTGTACTCTTAAATAACCACTTCAAATTTGAATTAAACGTACCAGCATGGTTCCTAGTTATGAAATTTCAAAATCTCTTTGGAATACTAATTTCATATTTACAGGTTTGCTTAGAAGTACTATTTTTTTAAAAAAAAAAACCAACCTACTTCCCTGAATTGGTTCAAGACAGTTGATGATGTAAAATTTAATATAAAATATTTAGTCACAAAATAGTATTGCTTTTGTATGCACACTGTGGCAAGATTTGCTCTTTTCAATAAAAACTATACCATCTCCCATAAATTCCTAAACATATTAAGAATTGTGATGCAGAACAGAATTACACAGTGAAACAGGTACCAGCACAACAGTGAGATTATATTACATCAAAAATTTTTAATGGTCCCAAATATATACTCAACAACTAAGCATACACTCGGGGCAAAATAAAAATAAAATTATGACACATAAGTGACATCTAGAATTCCATTCAATCTTTTAATCAAGGGATAGACAAATCCCCCACCTCCAAACAAAAATCTGCAGTTTAAAGGGCAAAAGGGAACCGATTAAAAAAGAGGAAACTTATGTTCAGCCCTCCCCCAAAGTTTTCTTTTAAAAACCTGTTGTAGCTTGACTAAAATGTTCAGAATGTATGGTTTCAAAGGCAGGTCTCTTTATATAAAGAAACTGCTGGCATTCTTAGCAAGTGAAGAACTATGGCAGAAGAGCCTTTTCTTCAAAGTCTTGTACATGGTCCAAGAAAGCATATTCTGATTGTAACATCTGAACAGCCAATCCAGAATTCCACTACCAAAATTCCTGCCCTGTTGGCTTTATATTTTCCATTTCCTTCCCTGAGAAAAGGGCAATGCGTGGTCCAAGCTGGAGAGGTCAAAGGCATGTCTTTTCCATAAAGCATATTTCCTCTTCTTCTGCTCCTTCAAATTGGCACTTGATCAGCAGAAATCCATTTTTTTAAAAAAAAATCTGACCTGTGTTACACACAGAAATCCACTAGAGATTGCAGTTTTCAATTATGGACTCTCCCACCCCCCTGGAAACCTAGTTTATTACCCAGCTGATACAGATCTTCAGAGCTGTCATTATGAGGATTCTAGCTTTGCTTTCTGTGACAAAGGTAGGCTTTCTTCATCATCTTCATCATCATCGTCAGGATAATCTACAAGACCCACTAATCCTCCCTAAAAATGGGAAAAGAGAAATTTACAAATATTATCTGTTTTAAGAGTTTCATCCTTCAAACTGAATATCTGTAAAGATCGTGAGCATGTGCTTTACCTGTTCTTTAACACAAAACTACTGGGCAAAGTTCATTTCTGCTAACATCTACGCATCTCTAGAAAACACTTTTTTCTTTTAGAAATAGTATCCAGTTTAATTATGCTGTTGAAGAAAGCCAGAGGCTAACAACAATAACTAGAAAATATAAATCAGATATACATGGAAGTATAGGAAGCTCATCCTCAAGAGAAGAGGAAGGGGCTGATTTTTCAGTGTTATGGAATACTTAGGTGTATCTTGTATGCTGTTGATGGTTCTAGATCTGGTGATAATGATGAACTGGCTGGTGCCTCAACTGATGCAATGAACAAGAGAGACAAATGTGGCCCTTGGGGAAAGCAAAGCCATTCCTGGAGAAGGATTTACAGAAAATTAGCCCCCACTTTCAGTTTTCCCTTCCAGCTTCAGCATCATGGGAGCCACTGAAGCATACTTTCCTTAATGACCTAGAAATAACATTTAAAAAACAAAAAACAGAAAACTGTGCTGATGAATGGGGAGATGGAACTCCTTACCAAAATCTGACGCTGAACAATACTTTTACTAGGACCATTCAAAATGACACAAGCAGCAATGTGGATTTTCTGGAAGTACAACTGGAAAAACTATGGAAAACTTTTAGTGCTCTAAATAAAGTTTTTTTAAAGCACGTTTCAGGAACACTTAGATGTTTTTCGTATGCTGTTGATAGTTTTAGATGTGATGATCATGATGGACTGGTTTAGCATGTTTACTCAAAGCTTTATGTAGAAATTATTTTATTGGAATATTTGTAATAATGAAGAGAACACCATATAGTTCTGTTAGACTAAAAAAAAAACCTGCACAATTTCACTCAGGTGAAAACAGTACCTTGGTAGTTATAGCTGCCATTTGAGATGTGCTTTTAGAAACCGATCCAGGAGATCCCGGTGACCCTGGAGATCCAGGAGATCCAGGAGACCCAGGTAAGTTACTTGCAGATGACTGGCTGGTGAGGTTAGCTTTTGTACTACTGGAGAAGGAAAGTTTGAAACTTGGGCTCTGCCGACCAGAGAGATTAGTTTTTAGAAGCACCTCCTTTTCTTCACTTTCTTTAACTAGAATTTAAAACAAGTAACAATGTAATAAAGCTCTTCTTTGAAACAGAAAGGGTTCAAGACAAAAAAAAAAAACCTGACCTGAGTCCCATTTTTTTGAGAAAGGCAGAGTTAAAATCTAATTAATTAGAATTTTTAAAAAAGGTGGAGGTAGTTACTCTCTCTCCATTACTTGTGCAAATACACTTGCCTGTCCAAATCTATACCTGCTACAGTGGAAAAGTCTTTTTCCCCGATAGCATCCTGGTTACAAATGCCCTCCTCAACTGAGGCTCACTGGATGCCTTTTTACACCCTTTTTTGCATCAACTGTAGGCCTTCATATGAGTGTGTAAAAATGTGCACATGACCTGCACTCTTTAAGTCCACTAACTTTTAGATGTGCTACATTGCATCTTTTATACTAATATTACTACTTAACCGACACTGGATTTTGTAAGCCACACAGAACACTATCATTTGGTGGCAAACAACAGCTTTAAGCACAAATGTGCAGGCACACACACAGAAAAAGAGCTGAATATTGAGGTTTAATAGCAGTTGCAATTAACTATGCAAAAGTCAAAGTTTAAGGCCATCTGTTAGACTCTCACAAGACATGATATAAATGTTAAAATATTTAGTAAGTACTCAAACAGGACAGCAATCTATATGAACAAAACTAAGCTTATTTTGCTTTTTTTGCATGACATGTAAATAGCTGGATGGATTTTCACCAAACCTGGGGGGAACATTGGTCTGAGTTAACATGTTACTATGCTGTACTCGAAATTCAGTTTGGGAAGCCCTGGGGGCAGCCTGATTACTTTTTTAAATAAATGTAGTACATGCAGTGGTCCATCTCAATGGCTCTCTTCAGGGCAACTGAGACATGAACAATGTGAGGAAGGCGTTAAGCTCACAAACAGAAAGATAATCACCCTCAAGAGCAATAGAAACTGAAATTCTCTTGAGCAATGTAGGGTTTTATAACATACCCGTCTGTCTATCCCTCCCCGTGTGTGTATCCTTTTCATTACTGTAGTCTTGCCAGACTTTCTTCAATGAACTGCTCTAAGGAAACTGACAATTTTGCTTTATATTCAATATAATTTTTTTTTTGGTCATTTAAAAATCCTGATTAACTGAAAACTGCAACACCAGACACAGATTAACACTAACCATAAATAAATCAGCTAACAACATATGCCACAAATATTGGAATGCCCTAACAGCAGTCCATTTTATATTCATGAAGGTTTCTAAAGGTATAATTATGCCTCTGGATATATGCTACCTAGCAGGGGAAAAGGGTTTGTTTGTCCCAGCAGATCTGGGAAATCAGGATTGTTCCACAAATCTACTTAAATCAGAAACATGTAATTTCAGTTACCTACATTTTTTTCTTTCCATAAATTTACTTATAGGATCCATAATATCTTCGTCATTTTTACTTTTGTCTGAGGGTGGCACAACTGCTTCTCCGTCTTCCATATCATCTTCATCAGTGTTAAACCACATCTCCTCCTCATCCTCCAAAGTCCTTGCGTCTCTCCGGTATCTGTGGTTTCTCAAGATGGAACGCATGCTATGGAAAAGGATTTTCTTCTAAGTTTATAAATACACAGGAGTAATATGCTGAAGCTACTACATTTTTCATCTGAACTAAATAATATAATCCCCAAAGATTATATTATATAATATATATTTTTGAACTGCACATTAAACAATCACTATATATGAAGACAAGGTGTTTTAGCTAAACTCACATGGACATCAAGATGCAGCTGTCAAATAAGAGAAAGTGAATATGTGTGTGCTTGTGTCCATTCATGTATTCCTGACTCTGTTACATGCTTTTTTTTTCCTCATCTCTGATATGAGTTTCTAGTGCAGGAGAGTACTGGAAAAACAATACACCATCAGGCACCAGCTTCATACTCCATGTGTAATTTTTATCTGTACAAAGTTTACAAATCACCCAGAAGACACTCATACAGCCTAGACAGCATAGGTAAGACTCACTAAGGTCAACTAGACAGTTTATTAGTTTCAATAACTGCAGTTTTAATTTTTTTAATTGGAAAAATACAACACATAGAATTTTACAATGTACCTTCATGATTTTTTTTTTAAAAAATCAGAGCTTGAGATATTCAAAAACATTTCCAAAAATACTGCTTCACAGAATTGTTATCACTGATGGCTTCATTTTCACAGATATGTTGTGCAGCATTGTAGACTAAAAGGGATGAATGCAAGATTGCTTATCCACAGATATATTTGCACTACTGCAAGGCACTGAAGCACATGCTTGTACTAGAGAAGAGGGTGGGGGGTCATTTCCTTTCACAGAACCAGTATAAATGAATCGATTTTTGACAAAAATGATCCTAGCCAGAGACTACTTTTTACATTTTATGTAACCACCGTTATAAGGGGAAATGTGCAAATTTACTTACATGTAGTCTCACTATCGCTAGCAAGCCTTACTTGCACTATCAGCTGTGTCAATGAAATTCTCCCAAATCTGACGACTTCAATATTTGCATAACTTAAGCTTATCTGGCACTTCACAGAAGAGGTTTGAAGGAATTACAAGTTTGCTGATTTTGAGAATCATGTATTTGTGTTATAGACATCCATTCAGAGTAGATCTTTGGCTCAAACGTACAAAGATACATGTTCTCTGTATAATCCTTATAGGTTTCTTTCTTTTTTTAAAAAAATATTAAAGGATTATTCCACAGAACATGGGCTGTTACAGTTTAACTGATGCCTTTCATTTAAAAACCAGGTGTCAAGTCACCTGACCATTAAACCAGAATAAAACTATACTGCAGAACAGTATAAAACTACACTTTTCATTTTTTTTCACTAGTTTCTCCTTAGTAGGAAACTTTTTTGAAAGAACAATTTCAGTGTCCACTAACCTGTCAAGCTTGGGATTATCTTGTCTTTCCCTTTGTTGTTCATAACGCAATTTCAAACCTTTGAATGTCTGCACATAGTCTACATCTTCTAGGGCTTTCCAGTAATTTTCAATTACATGAGCTGTTAAGGATTTTATATCTTCCTAGAAAATAAAGTTATTTTTCCCAATTAAGATTATTAAAGTAATAGCATAGCGAAGCCAAAAGAATGCTCTCATAGGTATACAAGAATCACACTAGTTTTTTCAAAAGGCATTCTGTCACCCACGCAACTATCATGCAGCATGTGTTTTCACTTTACTACAGAAAATACAGTAAATGGAAGTATGCGGCAAATCAAGATATAAAATGCTAGCAAGAAGCATTTTTTCCTCAATCTTTTATGTGCTACTGCTGCTGAGAAGTGTTATCAGGGAGATATTATTAACCACAAAATAAGTGCTCTGAACATGTTTCTGAAAATCTGTTGATTCTGATAAAATCTAACTGGGCAACATTTGTACTTCATACGTACCAAGTTAGTTAGTTCCAAATGAGTTCCCAGACAAGTGTGTATAAGACTACACAGAAACTCTTATATTACTAGCTTTCTTCCATTATAAGTGGAACTTACAGTTTTACAGTTCATAAAAGGACCATGACTGTGTTCTGATGAGGCACTACTCATGTGAGCAAACTACGTATTTGAGTAGGGAACTTGTATACGCATGTACAAGAAGGCCAAAGATGAACTGTCAGAATCAACTCACAGCTAACACATGTCTACTCTTCAGCAAGACGCCCAGTCAAAAAACTAACAGCAAGAGTGTACTGTTTTTGGTTTTTGGTTGGAATTTGCATGTCAGAGTTACATTTTAAAAATTATAACTAGCAATTATTAAACTGCATCAGGTTCCAAGATTACTTTGCATCTCCAACAACAAATTATTCTGAAACACATCTGAGACACATCATGTTACAAAGTGTAGTCAGAATATCTATATTCTCTTGTGTCCAAATTACCACTTCAGTGCTATAGTTTATCATTCCAGCACCTTCTGCAAGGAGAGGAATTCCCAAGAACAAGAGAGAGTCAATGAAAGGCACAAACTACTGTATTTACTGGCATATATGATGCACCTGTGCATAAGACGTACCCCATTTTCAAACAGTATTTTTTTGGGGGAAAAAGCAAGTCTTATATGCCAGCAAATCCAGTATGCCATCCAGCTACTGCTGTTGCTACTAACAGATTATGTATGGGCCTTTCTTGGAATAACTACCTCCTCACACACAGAGGCACACAAACCGTGACCCAGCAGTTTCTGCTGGCAAGTGCCATCAGCCCAGGTACAACAGATGAGACTGCAAACAAAAGCAGGCGTTTGGGGTTGGTGGGTAAGGGCTGCCATTACTGAGTCTCTGCCAAAAGGGGTGATGTCAAAGTGAGGGTGTCCTCAGCACCACTAGTTTACAAGAGAAGTATGAGTTTTCAAAAGATGAGGGAAACGTTGGATCTCAGGGAGCAGTCATCACAATTGCATAGGGCAGAGGCAGATACCAATTTCAACATCGAAGTTGAGACTGGGCATACTCTGTATCTTGTTTTCTATGCCAGATAAGGTGATGGTGATCTGGAAGTGAAAGAACTGATTACAATTCCATTGCCATTAAAGCTGGGTGGTATTAAGATTTGCGGGGAATTAGAACCTCTGAAGAGGTGGGGGACAGATTAAGATGGTCCACTCCAGGAGGTTTACAAATCAAGATGACTTTCTCGTGGCTTTTGAGGAGTTTCCTGTTACCTCAGCAGGCAATTCTGTTGAAGTTCTGATCAACTCTGGCATGGAAAAATGCCCAGGGCAGTAGACACAAACACACCTGTGCATCCCCTCTCAGAGTGGAGCCAAAACAGCCCCCTGGATTTTCAGGGCACTGACAACCATGTAACAAGTAGAACTGCAACTAAAGAAATATTTGTCTGAAAACTCAAGAGCTGTTTGAACACAGGCTGCAGCATCGCTGAGGGTCTACCCTTTGGCAATGGGGTGGCAAAAAAAATCTTTTCTGCTACCACTGCATCCACCAAGAGCTATCCAACAGCTGTTTTGGTAGTCAGAAGTCTTTTATTGGCTACCTCACAAAAGGGTAATTTCAGCCATACAAGTCCTGCCAGGCACTTTGCAGATAAAATCACTCAGATCCACTCTGACTTGGATGTTATAATACAGATCCAGTGCAGGTAACTTTGGTCTTTGCTTGTCCAGTAATAATGGATACTTTTCGATTTTGTACAGCCCAAAAATGTGGACAGGACTCTTGGAGAAGTGTTCTACGTCTACAGGCAGCAAGAGCTCAGAGACGGAAGCAGCTACAAGCGAGTCATGCCAGTCCATGGCATGCATGGGCAATCCAGGAAGGTCACAGAAGAGGAAGGTGCAATGATAAGCTCTCAGCCACTCCAGAATCCAGTACAAGAAGCCAGTAGTACAGGTAACTGAAGCCGAAAGGTTAAAACAAGGAGACATTAAAAGGAGTCAATCCAGAGATTAAGAATCTCAGAAGATACAGAAGCATGGCACTGTCAGCTGGGGAGATTGAACAACTGCAAACAATGAACACTCCCAGAAGCTAGTGGGAGATTTAGAGATGGCTGACCCTTAGATGCCACATGCCTGATTGCTCAACATTTTCTATTTAAGAAGCACTGACTCCTTTGACACTGCTCTTTTCTTCCCTAGAATTTAAAGGATGGAGGTATCTCTTCAGCATCCATCAAGTCCTGCTAAGGAGGGAGCCCCTCAGCTACACTCACCATCAGCTTCTCAGATTCAGGAAAGGAGCTGCCATCTGGAGCCAGAAACCTCTTAAAGTTTAACTCCTCTGTGTCAGATTCCTCAGCATGAATTATCATATGATGTGAGGGCCACCACACATGTATTAAACCCTTGCCCTTTCTGGCTTATTAAAAAGTCAGAGAAAATCTGGGTGAGTGGGTAGCAAGTACCTCAATAAAACAGGGCAGTTTCATCATGTCTAAAGGAGGTAGTTAGAAACTACCACTGAAAAAGCCCTCTCTGGATCCCACTGTACTGGACAACTACTGGTCAGTCCCCAACATTTCATTTTTGGAAAAGGTACTGGTATGTCTGGCAGTCATCCAGCTCCACAGGTTTCTGGATGAGATGGACTGTCTAGATTCATTTCAAGATGGTTTCAGACCTGGCCATGAAACAGAGATAGCTTTGGTAATGTTGCTGGACAACCTCCATTGGGAACTGGACAGCAGATGTTTCTATTAGTCCTGCTAGACCTGTCAGTGCTTTTTGGTATCTCCAACCATGGTATTCTTCTGGACTGCTTTGCCAGGATGAGATGTGGAAGTACTGTTTCACACTGGACCCATTCGTTCTTGGAGGAGAAAACCCAGAAGGCAGTGCTGGGTGACTCCTGCTTGACGCATGGGCTGTTGGCCTATGGGGTCCCTCAAGGTTCATTTTTGTCTTCTGTGTCATTTAATATGTATATGAAAATGCTGGCAGGATTCATCTGGAGTTTTGGGTCCAGTGCCCAATGCTATTCAATCCTTGGTTCTAAACCAGTGCTTGTCATTAGTAATGGATAGAATGAGCAAACAGAGGTGATCTTGGTCAGCTGAAAAACAGATCAGGGAATGGAGGTTAAGCCTGTGTGGGCTGGGGTTACACTTCCTCTGAAATCTTGGGTTCATAACTTGGGTGTAACTCTTGGGATTCACCTGTGAACCTGCTGTTCAAGTTTTGACAGTATCCAAAGATGTTGGATCTGGTAAATGACACACGGCTTAGTTACATTCTGCCTGGATTACTGTAATGTACCTTAGATGAATGTACAACACTACCTCAGTTAACAAGGCCTCTGACAAAGAAGCTCCTTTTTACAATGTATTTTTAGAAGAGGCCAATCTTCTGTCTAGCTCAGGGGGGGGGGGGTTAAAAAAAACAGCATTGGCACTGAAAGGATGGTACAAGAGGGTTGGGTTGCAGTTGTGCATCTGCAGGAAACAATGCAGTAAAGCTTGACCCAACAAAGAATAGAATTCTTCCCTAGGTGATCCTACCATAGCTGTGTGCGTTTATGTACAACAGGTACAGTGAACAGTTGCCTCCAGAATCACTTGCTAAGCATGTGTGAAAAGGAAAACAAAGAAAGAGAAGCGGGTTGGCCTGCCTCTCCAGCTAACCTGGTACATTGAAAAAACACAATGTATAAGGTTTGCCACCAAAATATAAATCATAAGGAAAGCGAAAACTGTTGAAAGAGAAAAAAAGCATCTAAGAATGCATTTTGGAAGAAACTTTAAAGTGGTCGTTAGAAAATTCAAAATGTTTTGGGTTACTTATGCAAAGCTTACCTGATCTGATTGTTTCATTTCACACATGTATAATGTAGTTCTGTATAAAAACTGTACTAAAACATGCTGAACCATTGTCCTTTTTAGTGATATAGGAACCTATCCATATTCTTTCCACACTATTTCTACCTCTTGATATCAAAGTTGCTGTTAGAGAAGTAATGCTGAACACATCTACTTTGTTAATTGATTGAATCCATGTTTTCTGTACACAGATTTTAGATTGTAAGCCTAAGGGTAGGAAACTGTCAAATTAACAACTATAAAACACTCATGTAAAGTGCCGTGTATACTGATGATGGATGATGCTGACGATGATGATGGGGCTGTCTTTGAAGAGCCCTCAGAAAATTCAGCTGAGTTAGCAGTTAGCAGACTGTTAACTGGGGCTGCCTACAGGAAGCCCCCAACTCCCTAGCTGCAACAGTTCTGCCGGCTGCAGTCTGTTTCTGGGCATGATTCAACATGCTGGTGGTCACTTACAAAGTGCTATACTGCTTCTGTCTTGGTTATCTGAAGAAACTTATTCTCCCATGTGAGGCTGCTCATGTTTTGAGATATTCTGGGGAGGCCCTCCTCTCTGTCCCACCATCCTTAGAGGTGCACAGTGGGGGGGAGACAAAGGAGAGGGTCTATGTGGTGCCTGTTCCCACGCTCTAGAACTCCTTTCCTAGTGCCCTCCCTCCTATTCTTTTCATAGGCAGATGAAGACGTTTTTGTTTACAAAGCTCTTTGAAGGCTGATTGCTCAGGAGGAAAGAGTGGTTTAGAATGCACCGTACCATTTATTTGTTGTTTTCTTTTTAGTGGTCGTGCTTGTTTTCAATTCTATTGTCAGTTTAGCTATATTATTAACTTTATATTGTGAATTTTTTTTAGTTCTATCTGATTTAACCTTTATAAGCTGCCTTGAGTCGTGGACTGGGAAAGAGGCAGAATATAACTACTACTACTGCTCTGAGATTTTCACAATCTTAATTTGGATTAACATTTTGTGGAATCTTATTTTGCGTCATGGTACTGGACCCAATCTTCTGACCACTGTAAATTTCCATCTTTTCCACCCATATCCAATACCTTTATACATTTCATTAGTTTAAGGTAGTTACTATGGTACTCTTACTTAAGCTCTAATTCTGAAGACTGATGATAAACCTCTTCCCCTAAAAAGCCATATAATTTCTCAAATGTCCATCACTATCCATAAGATCCACCCATTCACCATCATCCCCAGGATTCATCTTCTTCCCTTGCCTCGATTAACCACTACCTGCTATTCAATACAAAGGTTCTGTAAACATTCTCCCTTGTTTTGTCCTCAATTTCTTTTTCTGTTTTCCCCCCAAAAAGTGCTTAGATTCATTTTATAATAAATTCTTCCTATCCACCAGGATACGTCTGTGTTCCTCTAAATGTAGCTGGACTCAAGTTCCTATCAGTCCCATTCAGAATGGCAAGTGGTGAGAGATAGGAGTGGTAGCCCCCACATCCTTGCTTTACATTCCCAATTTTAATATGCTTTGTTGACATTTTGGCATCCAAAACAATCTCAACACGCATCCTCTCTGCAGAAATAGGTACTCACCACTCTAATGAACTCAAACATTTCTATAATAGCTGAGTTCATCAGATTATAGCGGGATCCATTGTTGAGAAATGCTTTGACCACTGGTTCAAACAAGAAACTTTTCATTATATAGCGATTGTAGAATTCATCCTTCAACCCAATTATCTTTCTTTTAAAACGCAGGGCACCTAAAGGAAAATGAGTATTTTCATATTTAATATTTCATATTTAAATTATTTTAATTTAAAAATACTCTCAAGACTTGACATTAACAAAGCAGCCCACAGGATAAGCAGCTGACTATGATCCCTAAAACTCAGAAATGAGTTATGATGTTATTTAGGGAACACAATGAGCTGACTATCCGATGGACTAATCAATAATGAAGACATCCAACTCTACACAACTGGAAGACCATTAGCACAACTGAACTTTGCTATTCTTTTCAAGTGTGGGCTCCCAGATATCCTTGACCCTCTAAAAATTAGCCCCCCAAATGGCGAAGCACACTGGCAAATTCAGGGGCACAATTTGCCATCTAAACATACTTTCACCCATCTTGAATCTTTTGGGGGCCAAAACAGGCTCTTTTTTTTTTTTAGAATGTGGAAGTGACCACCCTGTCACTTCTTTTTTTAGAAAGGTATTTTAAGCTCTGCAAAAGGCCCCTGGGAGGTAACATTATACAGAGAAGACAAATTGTATTCCCCAAAGAAGTGAGGTGGGGGGACGACTTGCTATTTTGGGGTCTAAATCTTTTGTAGGACCAAGTGAGGGAGGTATAGCCCATGAACGTAGAGTGGGTAAAAACATCCCCTGAACCCTCAGAAGTTGCCTATCCCTAAACACAGAAAGTTCAACATTCAGTAATTTATTAAAAGAAAAAAATTCAGAGATTACAATATTAAAAAAGAAGTCATATGTATTAGCTTGACACTTATCAATTCAACACAGGCACATTAGAAATGTGCAGGAATGCAGCTTGGCTCTTTACCAGGCTTAGCTCATGTGCACATAACTATGCAAGTCGTTGTCTATGTATATGTAAAAATGAATTCTTGTGCACCCCTGTAGATTTAATTCCATCTAACCTTTCATGTTTTGTTGACATTTTCTGCAGTAAATTTGAAGCACCGCTTAACAAAACAACATAACTGTACTATCGTAAAGACTGAATATATAAACATGCTTTCCAGAATAATTTTATATAAAATTTAATTCTATAGATAGAACTGTATAAGCTTTGTAATTATACAATGCAACTAATATTCTCTACCGATTTATATTTTAATATAAATGGATAGAGAGAAACACTCAGAAGGTAAGTAGTGCAATGTTTAGTTCCAGTCTGTCATTTACCACTAACATGAGCTTAGCATTATCAAAGTAATGCTGCTGACTGGTCAATAATTTATTCATTTCAAAAACTTTATTTCATAATTAAAAAACAAGAATAGCTTTGTAAACACTCTTGTGAAATGCCCCAATACCATGTCATACGTACATAGTGCCAGGAAAGCATGCTTCGAAGCCATCAGGACTAGTACTCTTCGAAGGATATCCTTGTTAATAATGTAATTCTTTATATGGTATGTATGATGTTCTACACAGAAAGTTAGTAACTCTAATATCAAGGCCAACAGCTGGGCTGTCTGAAAGTCATCTAAAAATAAAACAAATATATTTGCTGATGAACATAATTTTATTCATCTGTTTTAATAAATACAAAAAGAGACATATTTTATATACCTCCCAATTTAACTCCTGCAAGAACTAAGCATATATAACAAAAACCTCAAGTTGCACTACTTTTCTCTGTTGATTATCAAAACCTTCTCATTGGTCATCAAGTGCTTTCCATTTCTGCTGCTCTGGCATTTAAACCTTCCTCTCCTCACTGCTTGTTCTGATTCTGATTTCTGACAGCTCATAAGGGAACTGGGCAATTGTAAACTGTGAAGGATAGGGCTATGTACATTAGCACAGGGATGAGTTTCAGTAGACAGGTTGTCTCTTAAGCAGTGAACAATCTGAGCCCATACCCCAAGTGTACACTTTTGCTTTCCCTTATTCATTATTGTAGGTAAGGTATTGCAGCATGGAAAACTACGTGGTGAAGATAGAATCTTCCTTCCATTTCCAAGTATGGGATCTGACTTTACTAACATAATGCAAAAGAGAAATGTATCCCCCGAGTAACCTTCCAACTCCTTCTATGTGTGTCCCACACATCATTTTTCTAGCTATGAAAGAGGGCAAGGGCAGACAATGCCTGCAATGTGTGCAAGCTCTGGACTGATCTTAGAACTTGCATGTCCTTGAAGCAGGGCAAAGAACTCTTCATGTCTTACCTTTGCTAGGCTTTTCCTCTGTGGTATTGGCCAATAAAGGTGCAGTAAGGACATGCATACAATGTTTGTAGAAGAACCCCAAGAATTCTGTCTTCTCTGTTTTCTTTAGAAATTAAATTAATAAATTAATACAAAAGCCAACAAATCTAAACATTTTAAAAACAAGAAAAATACATAATTATGGTCAGGTATCAACTCACATTGGCAGTAGCTAGCATATTTTCTGGATCCACCAAGGTACGCAATAGACCCATCAGCTGGACTGCTCCTCCAAGTTCAGGATCTGTATCACAAATCATGTGTTCTATGATGAGGTTAATGAGTAAGATATCCTGGTTTAAAAAATAAAATTAAAATACCAAAAAGGTTAGTCATAATTAAGATGCAACATGAGACACACTAACAGATATTTCCAGATAAAGGTCAAGATTTGAGCAATGGATGGCATTCTGAACTTATGTTTCTGTCATATCAATTCCTCATGCTGTATGGCAAGACACTTTTGAAAATGCAAGAAATTCCGAAAGATATAGAGGCACCTTGTTTTCCAAGATGGATGTTCTTCTTCAATCCTACAAGATATGTCTTCTGGTATACATGAACCAGCACTGTGGATGCTGGCCAAAAGCTTGAAGTTAGAATCAAATACATATTTCAGATTTTAGTAAACTGATCACTACACTGCGAGAAATACTAAATTGAAAGAATACTGCATAGATGTTTCAAAAAAGCAGAGTAGTGAGGCTATGTTATATCATGTTTCTCTACATTTTCTTCAAAAAACCAATGAGTAAAAACTATAATATATTAATGGAAAAACAAAATACTACATCATCTAAAGAAAAAAAAAGTATCTCATCTTCTGTATATCCAAATTAAATGTCAGTTCCAAATAATACTGAAGTTACTTCATCAGCTTTCAAGTAGCCTTTGGCTAGTTTCCTCTACATTATTTAACATGTAAAAGGAATTAACTGGTAATGAAGTAACTATGTGGCTCACCCCCAAGACCCAGATCTATTCAGATTTAACACTATCTTACTCCCATCCTGCTCTGCTCACTTTAATCATATTTTTCTACATGCAGGGAATATCAGGTGCTGTAGGCTATATTTCAGAGGAAAGATCTAAGAAAATCTCCAAGTATTCTTTGCCTAAAAAAAACCCTGTGAAATTCATGGGGTCACCATAAGTTGACAAGCAACATGAAGGCACATGCACACTCATGGTTACCAACAAGTAACAAAGAATTATTTGCACGTGAGTGCACTATGGGCTGCTAAAGAAAGGGCAGACCACTCTATCACTCATACTGGCAGCCCCCTGCATCTCTTTGCAGAGTATGGAGTCAGGCACTCTGCCTCTGTCATGCCCAACAATAAAATCATGGGTGCTGCTGAAGAGGAGGATGGAGTACTCCACTTGTGCCTGACAGTCCCCTACTTTTGTATGTTGGATGTAAAGAATTAAGAGTTCTAACCTGCCTATTTTTTTCTCATAAAAAGTACTGGTACAAAGAACACAGGATTAATCTGTCCCTTCTCTAACAGCCTCTCAGTAAGAAAAAAATGTAGGCTTATTTAAAAGTTCATTTAATGATATATTCTCTGTCATTCTACCTAGGCTGAATAGAAGTAGGACTCCCAAATTAACTAAAAATTAAAAGACAGTGCCCAGTGCTGATTAAGAACAACGTATTAGCATCAAAACAGAGTCGGGGGATGTAACACTGAAGCTCAGAAAGGTTGAGAAAGGAAAGAAACCAGGAAGTGTGTGCTGAAGAGGGAAAGCGACTCTCCCTAAGGACAGCTCCTGAACATGGAATCGTAATAGTTGCAAAGGACCACGTCCAAGTCCAACCCACTGCCAGTGCAGAAATCCAATGCACAGAATTAGAGAAATGTGCACACTCTGTAATACATTAACTTCTGGTGGTCTAGATCAAATTGCAAGTTATGTAGACAGCTAGTAGACCCTAATGATAGAAAAGCTTTGTACAGAACAGAATTTTGCCAAAAACAATATTAGTTATTTTTTAACAGATTAAGGGTCACCTACTTACATCATCATTCTGCTGAGCTTCCTGCATAACAAATTCTCGTACCATAGATGGATTATATTCAACCAAATAGGAAAATATATCAGTAGCTGCACTTCGCACCTGTGCATCATCCATACCCTGCAGTTGAACAAAACAGTCTGTGTAACTACAGTGGGAAGGGGTAACCTAAAACATACATTTTATTGATTTAATTACCTCACCTTTGAGCCTCAGTGAATAATGTAATTTCTTCTGTTCTTCTGTCTCTGAGGAAGTTTGAAACCAAAAGGTATCTTGCATTTTGAGTCTATGAAATTCCCTACCTTCCTCAATATCAGTTTTGAGGCTTCATCTCCCATTCATTCATTCATTCATTCATTCATGTATGCATGCATTCATTCTTTCATGCATAATTTGACACTATCCTCTTGTCATCCTTTGTTTAGACTATGCTACAGCTCATTCTTTTAAAAATGTACTTTTTGTACCCAAGTACTATTCCAAAATTGTAAATGAAGTGTTGCAACTATATTATTATCTGACTACAGTGGAGATGTCAGCTGAAAAGAAAAACAATGATAGCAATAAACTTTAGAAACTTACTAGGATGACTTCTAGCGCTGGAAGAATGCCCATATTAGACAAAGTTTTGAAAAAAGCATCTCTGTTTTGAGGCTGTAATGTTTGAGAAAATGCACAGAACTCTTTAAGGAAGTTTACCTAAAACACAAAAAGTAAGAGTGAATTTACCAATATACAAAATCTCACAACTGCTTTACAAAGCAGATTCTAAAAAATGCTTACCAACTCTTGCCTCTTCTCCTCATCTGTAGCTTCATCTGTAAGTTGTGCAAATAGTTCAGTCAAAAATTTTTCATCTTCCTATAAAAAAATCCATAATATAAAAGTTAAAGGAATATATTTTCCAAACACACACACACAACTTATAAATTCAGCAGTTAAAAAATCCTGCAGAGACAAAAATGTACAACTCTGGCATGCACTGTATTATCAAAGATATGAAGTATATCTTTCCTTACATTCAAATGTAAACTCAAACTGACTTTGGTCTCAGATCTCAGCCATATTAAGCAGCTTTGCACTTACCTATTTGTTTGCAAACTACACAGAATGTAAAAACAATTGCTTCAATGGCCAAGACCAAAAGCTGAACATTTCAGATTTTCAAACTTTTCAAAATGTTTCCCACATAAAACCTCATTTATCCTAGCTGATCCTTCGAAATCACTGTGTGAGCTTCAGCCTATCTATATTGTATTAAAATCCAATCAAAGGCCTAAAAATGGTTCTACATGTTTCATCATTTTTTGTCACAGAGTTTTGTTAGTAGGCACTCTGAGTCATAAATCCTATGGCCTATATAAACAACCGCAGACCTATGTAAAAGGAAAAGCTGTTGTTTGTGTTCCTATAATGTATGCAACACTGGAACTGACTATTTATTCTGGGTTATTCACATTGACCTTCAATGTTCCTAGACACAATTCCAACTTTACAAGCCAATTCAAAGAGGCAAAGTAGACCCAGGAAGTAAAATTCCACTCCCCAGCACACATACATTGAGCAGTTTCAGGTACTTGTGATAAAGGCAGCAGCACTGTTTAACTTAATCTATCACAGCAAGTGTGTGTGGGGGGTAGGCACACTATCTGAAGTACAGCACAGAAACTCATTTGTCCTTTTTACACAAGAACACAGATTAGGTAGCCACTGTACACTTTAATCACCCAATCCATGCACCTGTGATACAGATGTGTACATGCCACATTTCACGGTATCAACAGAATATGACTTCTAGTGCTGCAACAATGCTCATGTTAGGCAATGTTTTGGAAAAATGTATCCCTGTTTTCAGGTTATAGTGTTTGAGAAGATGCACAAAAATCTCTTAAAGAAGTTTACCTGAAACACATAAAATAAGACTTTATTTATCAAGAGAGAGAATGTAACAGCTGATTAATGAAGCAAATTTTATGAATGAAAATGCCTTTTCTCTTCATCTGCAGCTTCCTCTACGTGGAAAAACTATGCATTACACATTACATGGTTAGTTTTCTTCAAATTAAAAAACCCCTCAGTAATCAAAATAATCAATTTTTCTTCAAATTCCCTTTTCTCCTCATAATGTCCGTCTTTCTTAAGATCCTACATTTCTATCTACTTTATTATAGTAGGCCGTTCAAGGTACTTTGATAGCACTAATATCAGAACATTAAAGCAATAGTGGGCAGAAACCCTAGTACAGATATTTAAGATAAAAAAATTCACATTTTAAAAAGCCACTTCTAGGGATCTGTCCCTCCACAAACAACACCCCACAATGGTGAGAACTTGGTGTACTGGATATTCGTTGGCTTCTTTAGGAAAAATCAAACTACTGATTCCTTATGGAGAGCAAGGACAAAACCTACTACCATGGAGAGATTTACTACGTAAAAAAGCTGGTTTTTCAAATGGATCTTAAAAGCTTTTACGTGCCACAATGGGCAATGACCAAACAGTCAACGTCCAGATTATCTGTGGGACAAACATTCTGCCTAAAATTACCAAGGAATTAAAATTATTATTTTAACCTGATACAGGTTCAAGCAATGGATATATGATTTCTTAAGCAGATTTAGGGGCTAGTTTAAGACAGCTGTCTGTATCATAACAACATCTGCCATATATTAACTATTAAATTCTCAGATGCCTAATATTTCCTTTAACTCTCTCCCTCTTTTCTTAACTACAAATGACCACAGCTAAGGAAAACAAATACATTATAATCTAGACCTCTGCTTAGGTCTGCACAAGGTAGGACACAAAAGTCTCTCGGTATATAATAACCACATGTAGCTACTATTAACAGCTGCTCCCAGGGCCTACCTATATAAATGCATCCTGTACTACTGCTGTCCCATATCAGATGCATCACAGCCTACCAGGCCACAAAACAGAACTCAGGGAATTGTCCCAACATTCTCCTAGACCCTTTTATTCCTTTCTGAGTTGGGAAACAGGAGCCAGCAATTCACTGACATACCATATTGCATCAATCACGGGGGAGAAAAAGGGTCATTCTGATTCACTCCATCTCTCTAGCCCCCTTTCCCCTACCTGGTCAATACAAGGAAGCTGGTAGAACTGTTTCTATTAGGGCATGGGTGCCCTCCAGACGTAATTGCCATCTTTCTTTACCACTGAATATGCTGGCTAGGGCTGCTGAAACTTGCAGACCAACAATACCAAAGAGCTGCCAAATTTCCCACCCGTTTATTAGGTCGTCACTATGTTGTGAACCAGTGAACACAAATACTTCAGTTTAACCTCCTCTGAGAACAGAGTGTGAGTGACAAATGCATTTTGTCCATAAAATATATTTGAGTTAGAGAAAATAGTTTCTTTGAACTAGGTTCAACCAGATATTTCCAAGCAAGTACATACACAAACATGTCACTGGAAAAATAAAAACAGCATATGTTTCCTCACTTTGTTCAACACTGTGTTACAGTCTCCTACACCTCCTGTTGCAGTATCAAAAAACATAACAGGATCAAGTCATCTAGAACATCATGAATCATACACTAAGATGGAGCAGGGCATATTTACCAGGTGATATACTCCCCATTTTCCACACCAAGTTTCGAAATGACCTCTAACTTTCAAGGGGTGATTACACACACAGAATTTCACATGGAACTTGACAAAACGTCAGCTGTTGCAAAATTCCAAGAATCCCAACTTTCAAAACAAAACAAAAAACAGAGGAAACAAGCTCCTAAGCCATATTGTTACTGAAGTGTTTGGGTTATACTTTATACAAAACTACTGAAAGCCTCCAGTATTGATGAATTAAAAAATCCACATTTGGTGTAATATCTAGTCCTCATTCCTGATGTCCAGGCACTTTTTAGCCCTTTCCCCATAATATATGGCTTTTGCAAACCCACAAAATTTAAAAACAGCCTAAATGTAGATTAGAAATGGCCAGTCTTCGCTCTGTTGAGCACAATACAGTAGCAATACAATCATTAGCACATTACTTGGCTTTTCTTAGAACAGAATGGCTTTTCTTTTCTTTCCCTTACTATGTCTATACTTTCTATATATTTCATTAAGAAAGCTAGAAGGTTGTTGAAAATTCTACTACTCCAAAACAAAAACTGCACACTTTGATCTACCTCAGCATTCTGGGCTCAGCATCCACTGACAATAGTGAGTGCCCCATTTACAGTATGTTCATGACATTACTTGTTAATTTTCAGAAGAATCTTGCTTAAGCATTTACCACATGGTATCAACCACACAATTTACCATTTAGTGTTTCCATTGTTTTTATGCTGTTTCAAAAAGTGGGATACAGTTTTAATTAATTGACTGACAAGCATGGATCTTTCAGAAGAATGGATTCAACTATCAACATGGGAGATGTATCCAAGATGAAAACCATACAGCCCAATTCAGTGTAATCACTTGCTCAAAAATATGGGTAAGCATGTGAACAAATACAGCATGGTTTACAATGACAACATGTATATTTGAAACAAGACCAATATTGGAAATGAAAGAAGTAACCTGAAGTTTGGAAGATCTCTTTTGTGGGAATACTTTATACATCTTAAAAGAGATTCCAAACAGTTACTACTGTTAGACATATGTCATATGCAAGGATTATGCGAATTTAATGAAATGAGGTATGACGGGTCCACACTGCCTGTGACATCGAACCAGGCTGCCTTTGGGGAAGTCCAATGCCAACTTTGGGATCCCCACCAGCCTCTCAAAACCCACACCATTCGCCCCACTCCATTTTCAGCTAAAACAGATCTTTTCACCTAAAAATCCAACTCAGTTTGCAAAACATAACTAAATAATGTTGATTCAAGGACATCCTAAAACAGCAAAAATACCTGTGATCAACCAGAAGTGACAAAATGTCACTTCTGGTCTCTCAAAACAGAGCAGTTAAACCCTCTGGAAGAGGACAACATTATACAGCACAAACCTCCAAGCTGCAGGATGTTCCCACCCCTGCTCTAAAAGGAAGGCCATTAGCAAAAGGAAGGCCATCAGCAAGCAATCCTTATAATTTCTGTTTGAAGTGATATTTATGAGCAAGCATCCCAAACTGTGCACCTTCCACATCTGTGAAATGTTCTATTACGTTTAACAGTCAAGTAACTACAAACACGTCTGCCTCCACCAGAATCAACATTTAATCTGTGTAACATCCCCAAATCAAAGAAAAAAAATTCCCAGACTTACCTGTAACATACCAACTATTTCTACTTTATTAAAAAAGATGAATGAATGAAGTGTTGATAACATGTTTTCCTCAAATACCGAAGGAGTAGGTAGAACCATATCTTGAATATACTGTACTCTATATGTCTGGTGTATCTTTTGCTTCAGCTCTGGGTCAGATATTGGAATAACTTCTTTAAATTTTGCAGTTTTTGTCAGAAATTCCCTGTGTTTCCGTGACTGTGATAAAGATGGATCATATTCTAGGCATCCAATTACATCCATTATACATTCTTCAGAAAACATGACTTCAAAAAGTGCAGTTCTATTCAAAAGGAAGATTCCCTTAATAATTTCATACAAATGGTGAAGTCCTTCAGTGTTCTCCAAATCCTCACATACGTGAAAAATTTCTAAGAGCTTTTTAATATAGCCCTCATTTTCCAGTGCTAGAGCAAGTTTTTCACGCCGCAACGGTGAAGGCAGTGAAGATGCCACAAGTTCCGCAATTTCTTCTAATCGACTTAATTCACAAGATGGCAACTCTAGACCTGGGGATGACATATCATCAAAGCGTTCCTCCTCAGATTCATCCACCAGATCCTGAGTAATGTCCACTGAAGGGTCTTTTCCCTGGACCTATTAAAGTGAGAGAACACTGAACAATTTCATCTTCAGGTATAAGTGGCAAACATCTGCTATCATACATAGATGTTCAGCAATGGGGGGGGGGATCCAGGATTCATTCCCCTTATTTTAAAAGCTGTAACCACAAAAAAGGTAATTTTACCACTTATGGAAAACAGGTAAGACCAGAAACTAAGCCTCTCTCAAAGAACTGGGTACTAAAAAATCTGAAAGAGCTACCAGGCAGGGAGTTCAGCAACAGACAAAGCCACACACCATGGTAGTTAAGTATTTCAATGTAAGAAGCATCACAGCTGTCTTCCGATATGGTTTGCTGGAACTAAAATTCAAAGTACACCTTTTGCTCCCAAACAGCCGATGTAACCACTAACAGTGTTAACACTCTCACTGCTAAGAAAACTTCAGTATGTTCACTACATCCTTCCAGTCTCTGAATACTGGAGAATATCTGACACATACATGATGTACCTAGCACATTTAGTGTTGTGGTTTTATCTGTTATTTAAGTCTTAACGTTTTTAACTAATGTCTGCAACCCCTCCTAAGAACTGGTGATACATTAAACACCAAAAGAACAATCCTAGGTAGTGGCCTTCAGTTGTCCATGGACTGATCAGGCTTTCCATTATTAACTGAACAAAGCTACCTTGCAAAGACCCAGCCCACCATTCACAGGTGTAAAAAGAGAAATATTCTTCAAAAGTCACATATACTTTTGCTATTGTGATTTTGCCATTCCCTTGTTAGTCAAAGGTTATCTAACCACCCTGTGATGTGTAACGACAGACTATGGTCCACACACACTTAGAGACTGTGTTCTTCTGTTTAGTTGGCCCAATTACATTTATTATTTCTTCAAATTCTCAAGGTGCACTACAAAAAAGTATTTCCTACAAAAAAAAAAACCCTTGAAATTTAAAGGAAGTGTAAATATCCATTTAACATTTCAACCATCATGAACTGTACTTATATATTAAAGAGTGAAAACATACCTGACATATTTTTTCCCATATTTCATCACATCCAGCTTTTTCTTGAAAGCTAAGTGCCAGGTCATAGTTCTCTGCTTCAGACCACACAATCAGTGTGTCCTTGAAAGGTTAAAAGTCATTTTTTAGTTTAGCTATATTTAACATTTTAGAATACATACATTCTGAATATTAATTATTTGACTGGAAAAAGTAGTTTTATTGTTACTTATATTACCATTCAAACTAAAAAACAAACAAACAATTACACTTATAAACTTGATTGGGTAAGTTACAATGCAAGGTATCTAATTCACAAGGTACAAGTGATTGAGTCAGCTTTAAAAAAAACTTCATAAATCAAAAACTTCTATGGTAACAGTCACATTAGGTTGCCCATGTGAACATTTCCAATGTTATTGCTACCGGGTTCCTAGGGAAGCATAAACAGAAAATATTTTCTGGTCATAGTAGCAATTCACAACACAGACTGCAACCACTCAAGTAGCATCAGCCAGAATGCACCTTGAAATTTACAGGCCTGCTGAGGACAAGATCAAATGCCTTCTCTTTTCCACCAAAATCTTACCTATGCAAATATATATTACTAGGAAACTATATTATACTATATCATATTAAATATAATACTACAGCCTTTTACCTGTTGCTTCTGGTATGCAGTATTTGGATTGATTTTAGACTCCAAGAGAAGAGAACCTGAAGAGAACAAGCAAAGTGTTTACCTTTTCACCCCAGAAAAAAAAAATTTATATGCACTATACAATGACAACTTAAAATACTTATTATCATCATATTATGAATAACCATTTAAAGAACAATTCAGAAGATTATTACTGATCCTACAAACAGTAAACAACTATGAACTATACAAATCAAGCATCTTCTAAAAATTTCAGAAAGGATAAAAAAAAGGCTGTCAATGTTTTGTAAAGTGGCAGAAGTGGTAACCAGCCAGCCAGTGTTAGAGGCAAGAAAGAACCAATTCCTGGAACTTTTATAGAAGGGCCATCATATGCCATTATACTTTGCTTTTGAAAAGGCCTTAAAGCTAGAAAACTATTTCAGATCAACCTTGCTTGATGAAAACCCAAGTCAGATTTTATACAAGCTGGTTGCTCTGTACTAAGAGACATCATTTCATAGTTCTAGGTGCCAGTATCAAGTTTTCAAGCTTCTGTGTAATGAGCTATTGTGGATTTTTCCCCACATCAGGTGAACACATTCATGTGGACTAACTTTTCCCAGCCAGAAGTAGACAACAAATGTAGTACTAGTCTGAAAAACAGATCTGGGCCACATAAACATAGAATACAATCAATCTAAGTCAGTACATCAAAAGTAAGGAATTAGAAAGCAGTCAACAAGCAAAAAGAGACGTTTAGGTCAAGCCAAGGGAACACAATTCCACAGACAAGTTGGATTTTTTTAAGGTTTACGTTCTGTAATAATAGCGGCACATTCAAATGTATAGAGAAATATCTTCCAGGTTTAAGTCAACGAATAAATGCACAGGTAGATTTAAAATATTTCAGACTCACTTGTTTCTCATACCTCAACTATCATAGTTGGTGTTAAAACAGAAATTTTCACTAAATTAACAGATTAAAAAATCAGTACTATTCCAAGAGACAGCATGTTTAGTTATGTCTGTTGCTTTAGCACATCAGAGATACTCCATAGGCAATCTGTAAAAGTAAACTCAAATAAAGTATGAGATTGTGGAAACATCTGCAACAGTCTTAGGGTAACCCTACATCCATGTATCTGGGAATAAGCTCCAATGAATTGAACAGAAATTGTTTTTAAGTAGTTATGCATTAAGAGTGCACTATAAATAACTATAAATGGACAAAGTAAAGAAAAGCAATAGGAAGGTATGTTTTCCCTTGATGTCAATTTTATCAGACAGCCCAACCATCTATTCATGCTTCTGGAAGAATCAGATAATTTTGTTTTTGACCTAGGAACTGAACTACTCATAAAAACTGGTCATTTCTTTCTCTGGGTTAAATAACTAGAACTCCTTTTACATTATCTACTGCAGGAGTAGGAATCACACAGCCCTCCAAAGGTGTGACTGCAAATTCTCACAGCTCCAGCCAGGAATGCTGGAATTACAGTTCTGGGAGGGCCATATAATTGTAACCCCTAATCAACTCTGCACTGGCAGGAGGGTGTATAGATGCAAACAAAGAATGGGTTCCTTAATATCAAAGCATCCTTGCCCTCACGATCAGACTATCTCGTGCCCTCTGCCCCTTGAAGAAACTGGGGAGTTTCAACATATTGAGCCTGTAACTTACATATGTAAAAGAAAATCACCAATTTGCTCCCTGACAAGTATTTCTAAGTATAAAAATAACAGCATGAACTGAAAGGATAAATGTGTATGGATTTGAACGTGAGAGAAAGGCTACAAAATACAGTTAGGTCCAAGACTATGTATATTTGTCTACCAAAGGTCAGCCTCCTTCAGGATCTATCAGGAGAGTGTATCACAGTGTGATAAGCCAGCCTTTTCCATGAAAAAGCAGATACTAAATCCAAAGACTAATTATCTATACAATTTACTTATCACTTTCCTGTATAAGACAATTCAGATTCTTCTTAAATACCTCTTAACATTGACAGTACGTGCCTACCCTTGTTTAAAAGCAAACAGATCAAAAGGCTTAATTCAGAGTAAATATGTTTATGATCAGGGTTTAAATTGAAATGTTATGGTCATTCTGAGAACCAAGTCTCACTGAATCCTACTAGCACCTACTTTCATGTCAACAGGCACAGTATCAGATTTGTTGTTTCCTCTTTTGTTTCCCAGACCACTAACATTCATTTACATTTATTTTTAGAGGAGGGATAGCAATAGTGGAAATAGGAAGGGGAAAACATTGTAATAACACATTGCCATCTGATTAAAGGCAAACGATTTACTCTGAGAAATAATACAAACTACTAAAAAATACAGAAGAGTTTTGAGTGTAATTTTAATAACGAAGCCACTCATTAATGTTGTATGATAGCTGTTGAAGTATCTCACCACAGCAATGACGAAAGAAGTTTTGTGCTAGAACAGAGATGTCTTTGGAGACTTACTATTTGAAGAATTGTACTTTATGTGTTTGAGAGATACAAACTATAAATCTTCCCTAGCATACAGAGAGAAGGCTACTTATAACAGAGAGACTGGATAGCTCCCCCACATTCACCACCTGTGAAAACGCAAAGTCAGGGACAAAACAAGGATTTTACAGGACAGTGTCTACATTATTTAAAATTAAACTACATTATTTAAAATTTAAAATTAAAGGAAGTCCTATGCTACTCTTTCACAGAATATGGAAGCCCTTCTAGCTTATATGAAACAGTCTGTAGAAAAGAGCAAGGCTGCAAAACAAAAGATCTGAACTCTATATCTATTTAGCATTCACTGTTTAATCTTTATTGTTGTACTCACTGTGAAAGTTTAACAAGAATACTACAAAGCTCATTCAGCCAGTGAAGTCATCTAAACAAATGTTGTAGGAAAAGCTTTGAAGTAAGATGTCTAAATATAAATCGAATTCAAAAATAAGTGAACAATACTGTATTTTTTTCTAGACTAGATCTCTACAGGATCTCTAGACTAGACTCGACTCTAGACTAGATCTCTACAGGACTATGGTGAAAACAGACCACCTGTGCAGTAGGTTATATAGACAGAAGTTACAGTATAGTATTGATACAAATGTTATGTAACATCAGCACATGGCAAGACTTTCTATGGTAACATCCATTGACAACATATTGAGAATAAGCCTTAGGTGGTTTCATACTCTTGACTGATCACGCAACATCCATCACCATACACACCCCACAATGCAAGTAGGGTCAACATGTGTCAGACACACACGTTCAGGCATACTTACCATCACTCTCTGCCCTGACAAGCAGGGACATGCCCTTCAGCCTTTCCACATAGCCAGAGGACACATGTCCGGTGCCACGATCATCCCACTGTCTATCTTCATTCAGAGTATAAACCTTCACCCTCCTCCGGGTATCAGTCATCCTGCCTCCTGCCACACCACAAAGGCCTGTGTGTAAGTCAACTGAGCTGAGGTGTGGTGGGGGGCTTTGCCCCCCTCAATAAAGGGGAGCAGGAAAGGGAGTGAGAGTTCTCACAATACCTCAAGCAGGTCTCTTTATTGGCACTGCTAAAGTAGCTGCCTCATCATCCCCAAAAGGGGGCTATAACACAAAATGGGAGGCTGCTCTACTTCAGGAGCCCAGAACTTTTTCAGTGAAGCACAAACAGTAGCAGCTTCATAGAAATGGGAGAGAACAGGAAGTCGCAATGCTAGAGTTAAGAAGAAACAAGAGAACAACAACGACAAGAGACTGAAAGGAACAGGGTGAAAATGGCAAAGGGCAGCTAAAGTGGGTTTCACATTAAGGGGGGGGGCGAAGGGAGAGGCAGAATTTGCCAACGGAGAAGACGAGCACCAGTAAGAGGGTGAAGTGTTCCGAGGTCAACTGACAAGCAGAGGTTGGAGGTTAACGAGGTGAAAGAAAGCAGGAAATCAGTGACAGGAAAGGTACGAGGGAATGATTTGCCAGTCACACCAAACGGGGAGTACAACTGCCAGGTGAATGGGGAGGAAAATCTGCGGGATCATGAGGGGGAGTAATTGGCAACCGAGGGTGACAGGAAGAGTCGGGGTAGGAAAAGTGAAAGAGGGAAGCCCGAGAAGAGCGGGGGGATCAGTTCGTCCTATTGTGCAGGGATGGGCCAGGCCCGAAGCCCCTTCGCTCGCTCGCTCGCTCGCTCGCTCTCCGCTGGTCAGACTAAGGGACCGAAGCGGAGCCGCCCCTTCTTTGCCAAGAAGGCCGCGGCCTAAACGGGGGGCGGAGGACGCCGCCTCTGGTGCCCGCTCGGCCGGGGGCGGGGAGAGGAAGCAGGCCCTGTGGGCTGGGCGCGCGGGCGGTCTCAGCGCCCCGTCTCCCCCATGGGCTCCCCTCACGAGCAGCGACGACGGCACTTCCAGCCCGACTCTGCCGCCGCCATGTTCTTCTTCCTTCGGGTCCTCTCGCTGCTGTAGAGACTCAGTTCAAGCTCCCTCGCCGGCTCTGCGTCGCCTGCTCCGAGCCGAGCGCGCGACCAGGGAGCGGAACCCCTCCGCGGGCGGATTGAGCGCTGGACGCGCTGGCCGAGCGTGTCCTTCTATCCCAGCCTCAGTCTCGGCGCGGCCGCCATCTTGGTTTCACCTCTCAGTGTAGACACGGGGTCTCCTAGCCAAAGGCGGCACGGGCCGGCCGCCAATATTTAAAGGGCCAGCGGCCCTGGTGGAGCTGACGGCCACCTTAGAGGCGCGGAAGGGGCGCGGGGAAGCTGGTTTGCTCCGTGGCGGGTCGGTGGGGAAGAAGGAACTTTCCTGAAGGGAAAACGAAATACTTTCATATCGAAAAAAGAGTTACGTTTGAAACAAACTGCGCAGAACTTGCTGCTCCCGAATACCGTGAGGGGAAAAGACGGGTGTTTCCTCAACATTTGCTTTCCCTTGAAGCACCCAGGACCAGTTCGCACGTGATATTCTTTAATACACGGGAGCTGAGGGGGTAGACGTTACTTTTTGAACTACAAATTCCAGAATTCCCCACCCAGCGTGGCCACTGTGGGAGATGTTGTCGGAAAGTAACTTTACCAAACCTTTGTGCAGCAGCAGTGGAAAAACCTAACTTTTCCCCACCCATGCTTTGGAGACTCAGGCAGGTGTAGCTGCTCAAAACCCTGTTCCCAGGAGGGCCTCTTCTGCAGGTGGCAGCCACGGTGACTTTTAGCCTCCTCCCCGTGGTCACTCGTCAGTCTTTAGGTGCTGGCTCTCGGTTACAGTGGGCCCACACAACTACAGCACTGTTATTCCACTTTAGCTGGCCCGCTTCTGTCCTGGGGAATCCTGGGATTTATAGTTTGGCCAGCCACTAAGCTCTCTGGCTGGGAGTTCTAAATGACCCTCAACTTGCGGTCACAGGATTCCACAGAGCAGAACAATGACAGTTAAAGTGGAATAATAGTACTATAACTGTGTCCTGGGAGTGAGCCCAATCACTCTGAAAGGCCAGTTCCCACCCTACACTGTTATAGTGCGATTATTCCACTTTCAACATCCTGTGGAGTTCTGGGGTTTGTAGTTTACTGAGGCCAAAGAGCTCTCTGGCTGGGAATTCTAAAGGCCCCTCCCTGAACTGCAAACCCCAGGATTCCACAGGATGTTGAAAGTGGAATAATAGCACTATAACTGTGTAGGGCGGAAATGGCCAAAGTTGTATTAGCATTGCAACTTGCGTAGGAAAATCCCACTAAGAAAACTGGAGACAGTTAACATTCACTTCCACACCACAAGCATGGGTCCTCACTGGCAAGCTAAAAGATTTCCCTTGTGCAGTCAAAATCACAGGTGATTTATAGTTTCATGGATTAATCATAAATTGTTCTTAGAACAATATCAAGAGTACATACAATTCTAAGAGTTTCTTTCACTCATAGATCCCAGAAGAGTCAGACAAAGGGTTACATAGTGTTCAGGAGTGAGTACTTTGCATATCGTTTATTATGAAGAACCCACTCTTCTTTGCTTTATTTGTCTACCCAAACTGTTTTTATATTTGAGGAATAATCACGATGCTGTTGACCACTCACCAGAAAAATTCACCAGAAGTTTAATAGAGGCTATAAATAAATATTTCTCCCATGTCATTTGCACCGTGGCAGCTTTTGCCATGGAATAATTCTTGAAAATTTTTTGACATTATTATAAATGCCAGGGATTGTGGCTGTGCATTAAGATATTTACAAGGGATCACAGAATCATAGAGTTAGAAGAGACCCCAGGGGCCATCTAGTCCAACCCCCGTCATGTGGGAACACACATAAGAGCACTCCCAATAGATGGCCATCCAGCCTCTGCTTAAAAACCTCCAAAGAAGGAGACTCCACACACTCCGAGGCAGCACATTCCACTGCCGGACAGCTCTCACTGTCAGGAAGTTCTTCCTGAGGTTCAGGTGGAATCTCCTTTCCTGCAGCTTGAATCCATTGCTCTTTGTCCTAGTCTCTGGAGCAGCAGAAAACAAGCCCGCTCCCTCTTCGACATGACATCCCGTCAAATATTTAAACATGGCTATCATGTCCTCTCTTAACCTTCTCTTCTCCGGGCTAAACATCCCCAGCTCACTAAGCCACTCCTCACAGGGCATGGGTTCCAGACCATTCACCTTTGGTCGCTCTAGCTTGTCGATATCCTTCTTGAATTGAGGTGCCCAGAACTGAACACAGTATTCCAGATGAGGTGGTGCCATTACCTCCCTTAATCTAGACACCATACTCCTATTGATACAAACAAGAATCGTGTTGGCTTTCTTGGCTGCTGCATCACACTGCTGACTCATGTTCAGCTTGTGGTCTACCAAAACTGCTAGATCTCTTTCACAGTACTGTTATCCAGCCACATGTCCCCCATCCTATATTTGTGCATTCCATTAATTTCTGCCTAAGTGTAAGACCTTACATTTCTCTCTGTTGAAATTCATTTTGTTAGCTTTGGCCCAGATCTTCAATCTATTACGATCATTTGAATTTTGATCCTGTCCTCTGGCATGTTAGTGACCCCTCCCAATCACCTGCAAATTGATCAGCATGCCCTCTATTCTGTCATCCAGGGCATTGATGAAGATGTTGAGTAGCACTGGGCCCAGGACAGAACCCTGTGGCATCCCACTAGTCACGTCTCTCCAGGATGAAGAGCAGCCATTGGTGAGCACCCTTTGGGTTTGGTTAGTCAACCAATTACAAATCCACCTAACAGTAGCACTGTCCAGCCCACATTTTACTAGTTTCTTTGCAAGAACATCACAGGAAACTTTATCAAAGGCTTTACTGAAATCAAGATATGCTACGTCCACAGTATTCCCTTCATCTATCAAGCTTAAAGAATAAACAACTTGTGTTTTAAATAAATAGCTGACATTTTAAAGCTGCAGGAACAGTTCACAAATTTTGCAAAGCAAGTTCTTGAATTATTTCACAGATTAATTGATTTCTGGTCTTGTCTATCAGCTTTAGTTGACAATTCTTGAGGCAATAAAGACAAAGATGCTTTTGGCAGTCTTTAAAACTAGCTTTGCTGACACAATGATGCACCTTAGAGGCCATAGGCCTATCATGGGACAGAGATAGGGAGTCTCACTCAGTTATTGTGCAAATTGCTTAATTTAATTGTTTAATTGCTTTGGGTAAGTACAACAAAGGATTTTTGTGGTTCTCTTGAATATACAGCTCAATGGTTCCATCTTCTAATCTGTGATACTCTGACTTCAGACATGTATAATCGCTTTTCCCTCATCCCTTATAACCCTGAGATTCACTATCCAGAACATGATGCGATAAATTTACATGTGGAATTAAAGCATTGTTAGTCTAGGAATTTGTTCTAGGTACCACAACTGAACAGAGCTCATAGTCCTTCCACGAAAAAAAAATCTGCTTCAGATTATCTAAAATTTCCTTCCTTTTAGCAGCTTAATAGCAGGGGTGCTGCCATCCTCATTAAATAATACATGCATGCTGTTTACAGATCTTACAGTACTCTTAGAATGAGCTCTGTGCTCCAAGCTGCCTCTAGTGCACAGCAGGTAATTTTTAATTCTTGGTTGTTTCTTAGCTACTTTACTTTTGCGTAATGGACTCAAATTGTTAATTCATTACTAAAATTGAATGGTGGCTAACAGTCTACCTTTTACACTATGTGACTGCAAAGAAGGTAAATTTCCATGCAACTTTCTTCCAAGAAAGTTTTTCTTTAAAAGTGCATGTTAATAAATTAATCTACCTAATAATGCAAAGGTACTTATTGATTTAGTTAACAAAACCCACAATTATTACTTAATTCAATGTATTATACTCTAGTGCACAAAAGCGCATCTAGGAGGGGAAAAAACGGCAGTATCAGGTATTGCAGATGGGGAACATGTAGCTGTCCGAACATTGTTGGATTGCGGCTGCTTCATCTTTAGCTGTGCTAGCTAAGCTGGTCGGGCTTGCAGTCTAATATCTGGACGTCCACATTGTCTTCCTCACGATGTACCATACTACACTCTTTAAGGCCCTCCTCTGTGACTGTCTGGAAGTTTTGATTAGCTTACCTGATGAGAGGATTTTCATAGACTAGGTCTTGATAAATGGAGAACGCTGGAAATAATAATGTTTCGACATTTGCTTCCCATCAGTTGAATTCCAGATGTTGTTTTACACCTTTCACCTTTAATCTTTAACCTTTGTTTAAGCCGCCTCGTGTCCCATTCTGGGAGAAAGGCAGCATATAAATATGATAAATAAATAAATAAATTCTACTAGAGAGGACATTTTAGTTCCTCAAAGTCACATTTTGTTGCAGAGTTCATGAAGAACTAAATTCACAAAGTGGGCATTTTATGACATTGTCAACTTAAGAGGTATAAACAGTGTTCCACTATATACCATGTACAGTTCTGCAGACAAAAAAGACTCAGGAGAGCAATTGTCCAAACAAATCTATTGTACTTTGCCACTGGTGTAATTTTTGTCCCATACAGTATTATGTTTTGGGACAAAAAAATGTCCCATGCTATTTTTTTCGCTGAAACGGTACAGAGAAGCTGGTATAGAATTATAGAATTGGAAGTGGCCTCATGGGCCATTGAGTCCAATCCTCTGCCCAATGCAGGATCTCCAGTTAAAGTATCTCTGACAGGTAGGAGTCTAGCCTCTTTTTGAAGATGTCCAGAGAAGGAGACTCCGCCACCTCTCTATGCAATGAGTTCCATTACCAAACCACTCTTACTGTCAAGAAGTTCCTTCTAACGTTCAGTTGAAATCTGCTGTCCCATAACTTGGAACATTAGACCTGGTCCTACCTCTAGGGCAGACGAGAACAATCCTGTCTCCTTCTCTCTGTGACAGCCCTTGAGGGATTTAAAGAATGCAGTGATGTCATCCTCTTCACCAGGCTGAACATGTCCAACTCTTTCAACCTTTCCTCATATATTTTGTTCTCTATACATCTTAAAATCCTTTCTGCCCTTCTCTGAACCTGCTCCAGCTTGTCTATATCCTTCTTAAAATGAGACACCCAGAACAGAATGCAATACTCCAGATGAGGCCTGACCGGCATGGAGTACTGAGTAGAACTGTTGCTTCCCTTGACTTAGAAACTTTGCTTCTTAGAAACTATACTTCTCTTAATGCAAAGTAAAATACCATATACTTTCTTTGCTGCAGCATCACACTGCTGGCTCATGTTCAGTTTATAATCAATAATCCCAAGGTCCTTCTCATATATATCATTGGTGAGCCATCCTACACCCATCTTATACCTGTGCATTTGGTTTTTGTGGCCTAAATGTAGAATTTTGCATTTGTTTCAATTGAATTTCATTTTATTGATTTCTGCCCTGTTTTCTAATTTATCAAGGTCTTTTTGAATTCTGTTCTAGCTTCAAAGAGTGCTTGGATTTTAAAAAAAGATACAAAAACTCACAGGTGGAAGGGCACCAAGTTCAATTACACTTGACCCTGTGGTCTTGTCTAGGAATGACCAAGCAGAGGTAATGATGTCCTGAGAAACAAGATGGAAGGGCCTGTCTAGACATCTATAGAGCATTCACCATAAAGCGGCTGGAGACATCATTCAGGAATGCCCAGGACCAAAAAAAAGATGCAAATAACAGTGCTAGAAACAACCTTGAACTTCTCTGAATAGACAGTTTTCTTCGTCACATATTCCATTCAACAAACAGAGAGGGAGAGCACTTATTCAGAGTATGGAGTGAGATGAAGTGAGAAGAACTCTGCTAGAGTCAATGTGTAGAAACCGATTGACCTCACTGGCTGAAGACATCATTGACCTACTGCTTTTGGCAGTGGTGTTATCACGGAGAACAACAAGCCTTGCAGAAGTTGAAAGATGGCCAATCACAGTGTTGCCCCTTCAGCGCAAAATTGAACCTGAAGAGATTTTGTGCAGAGAGATTCAACAACAGGGAAGTGAATGATATGTGGAATCATGAATTAATTTGCTGCTTTTCAACACATGTAAATGATGTTTTGCATGTGGTATGTACTGGAGATGGATCTAACAATTGATAAAGAGGTAATTCAGCTCAGAGGTGAATGTCCTTTCTGGTAGTATATGCCAGGTAAACCAGGAAATCATGGCATAAAGTGTGGTACTGCAATACTAAGACATCCTGTCTTCTGAAGGGGGACATTTATCTGGGCTGTTAGCCTTGTTTACCCAGCTTTGTTATAGCACAGTGACAACATGAGGACTCTTGAGGCACTGAACAAATAAAAACCAGTTGATACAAAGATAAAAACATTTTAAAAACACATTAAAATACCTTTTAAAAACTCCTAATTGCAGTTTAAAAACAATCCTATCATCCAGTTTTGAAACAGTTAAAACAGCAGTTTCAAATGCTGAATGCCATGTGGAACACCACTGTTTAGGCTGCCTGCCAGAAGCTTAAAAGAAATGGAGCCAGTCTAACTTCCTTGGGTTGGGTGTCTCACAATTGAAGTCCCGCTAAAGAGAAAGTTACTCAGAAATTACTCAGTACAAGTCTTTTTTATCCATGTGGATGAGTGTTAAGTGTTAAGTCTTATGTGGGTTCAGGATGGATTCATTAAAATCAAAAAGAAAGTATCATGATTAAAATCATAAATCAAGTTTCCTTTTTTTAAAAAAAATGCATATAGTTTCCTAGAAAAATAGAGATGGGGTGGAACAGTGGTGTTTTAGTTAACGATAGTACTAACTGGTTGCTATAACACTTAAAAACAGTGGTTTGCAACCAAATAATTCTACCTGCAATTATCATAAAATATTTAACCATGTATTTGAGATGCTCTTCCACTCTATCTACATATGGACTTATCTGGTTAGCTGTCCCTGAGAACATTAAAGGGATCTAAGCAAAATCATTTACTTGAAGGCTAACAGTGTGGTCTTATGCATATCTATATATAAAAGAGTTCCATTGAGTTCAGATGGACTTAATCTCACATAAGTGTGAATCAGATTGCAGCCCAAGCCTGCATAATTTGCACACTTATTTGGAAGCAGGATCCATTGGGACAAAAGTGTGTTGTATATTCCAAATAAACTTAGGATACAGTTTTAATGACAGCAAGCATGGTATAGTGGTTTGTGCATTACACTATGATTCTGGAGACTAGGGTTTGATTCCCTGCTCAGCCACTGGGTGACCCTGGATGTGTCACATGCTTTCAGCCGCAGAAAACCCTGTGATAGGTTTTCCCTAGGGTCACCATCAGTTAGAAATGACTTGAAGCCACACAACAACAACAGTCTTAACAATCATTCAGAACTATCTGTCTGTCTCTGTATAAGGATGGGCTGCTTACCTGTAGCCATAGTTCTTCAAATGGTCATCTTTGAACTCACACAAATGGGGTGCACAGTGCATCATTCAGAACCTTCTAGAACTTTTATGTAAACATTTTAGAGGTAGCCACTGATCCATGTGACCAGTCTGATTTCTGCTCAGACCTTCAGTTCCCTGGATGCTAAAGCAACAGCTGAGAGAAATTGACACACTGAGAGGAGGAAGGGTGGGTATTATGTGAGTTCACAGATGGCCATTCAAAGAACTAAGGTTACAGGTAAGCAACACTTCTTTCTTCTTCACAGTCTCTGTGATTCACATAAATGGGTGACCAGCAATGTCCTCATGATAGGAGGTGAGAGTGTCCTGTGACACAAGAAAACAGCACATCTCTCCAAAGGCAGTGTCAGTCTTGGAACTGGTATCCAGCCTATAGTGAGTAATGAAAGTCAGAAGCTGAGACCATGTAGCTGCCCTACAAACATTCCCCAGTGACGTGCCTTTCAGGAAGGCTGATAGCCATAGCTCTGGTAGAGTGGCCACACACACAAACAGGAGGGACTTTCTTTGCTAGTTCAGAAGCCAGATGGATGGTTGAAGGTTAACCACTTGGATAGACACTGAGATGACACCAGCAGACTCTTCTTGTTCAAGGAGCAGCATACAAAGAGTATCTGTGACTGGCAAAAGGCAGCAGTCTTGTCAATGTAGAAGGCAAGAGCTCACCTGATGCCAAGACAATACAGTCCAATTTAGATGCAGGATTCTGCATAAACACTGGTAAGATAGTGTCCTGGTTCAGATCAAAGGAGAAAACTGATGATCACATATGAAAAGTAGAAGTAAGCAGGAGACAGAGCTTCATGTACTGAGTGATAGTCACTTTCTTTAGTTATATCTACAAAAAGGCCAACACATTTCGACCTCTATCAGAGTTGGCCTTCCGCAGGGGCTACGCTAAAAAATACAAATATTTTATTTAATACATTAAGAGAGATAATGCCAAATTAATTATAATCACTAAAAGCTTATAAATTACATTATTCAACAAACCAAAGTGTATATACATAGCTTTATACAGAAATTTCTGGAATTGTATAATACTCTCTCCAAAGAAAAGGGAACTAGAGCAAAAGGAACTAGAGAATATACCATATTTGCCAGCATATAAGATGCACCAGCGTATAAGATGCACTCTATTTATAGGATGGCAAATACTATTTGCTGGCATATAGATGCACCCCATTTTCAAACAGTATTTTTTGAGGGGAAAAAGTGAGTCTTATACGCCAGCAAATACAGTGCCCTTGGATATTTGTACATGGATTCAAGTAGTCAGGAGAAAAGATGAACCAATGGTTACTCTAGGATGGGTCACAGGGATATCTGATGCAATTATCCTTAAAATTGCCTGTTTTTTTTTACAATCATCCTAATATAAAAGATTGCAAATTCAAATCTTCATTTAAACCCACAGGCTTTTAGTTTTAGAATCCATTCTATCTCTTTTCTCTTATGAGTGTCTTCATTGTGATTATGAATTTTCTCCAGAACCCAAAAATATATATCTGATATAGAACATTGTGTTTCTAAAAAATGTTTAACTAAAGGAGCACCCACCTTTTTATTTTTCAAATTTGAAAGGTGTTCTCCTATACTTTGTTCAACAGGTTTGGAGATTTTTCCCACATTTTTTTTTCTACATTGCATGACATAAATCACGGGGCTAGTGCTACTGGTACTGAAATTGGTTAATAGGTCATGCCGGGGCCTGTTATACAGGAAGAGGTTACAGTGCCACAAACAGAACAGGGGGCAGTGCCAGCTCCAACAGAGAGTCCTGCTTCTTCAGACATAGAAGAGCTCTTACCTGTACCCACCTTTGCAGAGCGCAGACAGCAAAGAGAAAGCCAGCGTTGCTCTCTCAGAATTTATAACCAGCTCAATGGTGTCCAGTTACAGAATCCCTTAGGTCTAAAGGGGATAAACTAATTATTGATTAAGCTATCACCTAATTTTCTATAAAGGTACCATAGTTACCCCTTGGGTTTTTTTTTAATACTCTAATATAGTAAGCAATATTGGTGCTTTGTTACAGTTAAAGGGGTAGGGCAATAAGGAGGAATTGGAGCACAGAGTGCAGAATGAACTAAGAAGAGCTCATACATAATAGGGAAGTGTCATTTAAATAGATAACTGGTCATGTTTTTTCCACTGAGGGTTAAGAACAAATTTAAATTTACTATATTGTACACAATATTTTTAGCTATACTTAGTGAAAATAATCAATGATATTGAGAACAACAACAAAGCAAGATACCAAAAATCCTGAATATGGTAAACAAGATGGAAGATGTCGTGAAAGTGAGATAATGTTTCAATGTCTTTTTGTTTGTGCTACCTTTGCTTCCTGTTAAAAATATTATGTAACAGTGCAATGGGTATCATGAATTTTTGTTTTTTTCTTTTGGATTTCAGTTGATAAAAAATAAAGTCCAATAAAAAAGAAATTATGACCAGCAACAATTAATCAAGTCACAGCTGTGCTAGGCTTTGGACTTATATAACTGACACCCTTTCCCTCCAGGAGTTGCCAGAGCTTATCTGACTTTCTACTCTGCCGGATACCTTGCTGCATACTCTTACGGACCTTGGGTGCTGTCTTGCCTTTGAACCCTGTTGGACTTTGTTTATGATCCTGTACTTACTACGTGGAAGTAAGTAAGGAGCTGGGAGCTATTCAGTTTGTTTTGTTTGATCAGCTGTGCTGCTGGGACTGAGATAGGACATTGTCATTTTAGCTGTATATGTACAATACAAACAATGACCACATGGATGATGCCCAATTGGTGTCTTTGCACCCAGTATAGTGTTAATATTATGTGGTTGCTTTTTGGTACTGAATTCTGTATGCATCATAATATCTTTGGTATTTCTGTTTTTTTATAGAATACAAGAGGTTTTTTGTAGGATATAAAAGATTTACTTTCACTGGTTCAGATCAAAGGCAGATACATTTTTGATAGAAAAGAAGTGTCTGGTCCACCTTGTCCTTGTGGAATTTCAAATAAGGTGGGTCTGTGTGAAGGGACACAGCTCTTCCGCTCCTTTGGCAGGTATTATTGCCACCAAGAAAGCTATCTTCCAGGTAAGTAGGTGAATGTCACAAAGTGCCATTGGCACAAAAGGTTTTATAGAGAGCTGTGAAAGATCCAAATCCAGATTCTACTGAGGTGTAAGCCCCAACACATGTGGATGAAGTTTCCTGTTGCCCTTCAGAAATTGTTTAACCAATGGGTTCTGGAAACAAAAAGGCTTGCTGATGATCTGGAATTTTTAAGAAATTTTCTGTCAGGTAACATTTGATGCAAGAAAGAGAGAGACCTCTCTCAGACAACAATGGGAGAAACTCCAGCGCATAATCAACTTGTGCCTGATCTAGTGAGATCCCTCTAAGGGACAGGAATGACAAAAATTTCTTATATCTATAGAACTGCTGCGTAGCCAGCCTATGCACAGCTGCAATGATCTGTCAGATTGATGCAGAAAGACAGTTTAGAGAAACACCCTCCAAACTTTCAGCTTGAGGATGTCCAGGTCTGGATGTCTCACTTGCCCATCATATAATGTCAGGAGATTCAATCTCTCTGGCAGCCTGAAGTAAGAGTGAGGTGGAGAAAAAGGGCAAACCAAAGTGGTCTGGCCTACCATGAGGGTGATCAGGATGCACCTTACTTTGTCCCTTCAAATTTTGGCTATCACCCTGGTGATGAAAGGAAATGGAGGAAAAGTGTACAGGATGAGTCTTCCTTAATGAAACAGGAAGGCATTGCCATGTGAATCCTTCCTCCAATGTGCCCTCAAGCAGTAGGTCTGATGCTGCCTGTTCTGGGTTGAAGCAAATAACACCCATCCGCTAAATACAGTTTGAAGGGTGTTGGGATGAAGTCTCCATTTATGGCAAGAGGCTGTCACCCTGTTGAGAGTTTCAGCTGATGGTTGTGATAACTGAAGCCCCTGTCAGAGCTGCTGATGACGAGCAGCAGCTGTTGGTCCCTGTGGCTCAGGGTGGAGATGATGAGCAGCAGCTGTTGGTCCCTGTGGCTCTGGCTGGAGATGAGTCCTGCAGGTCAAGAGCTCCCCATGGACCAAGCAGGCTTGGACGTTCCTCTGCCTGCTCCTTTAGGGCAACAGGGATCCTATTCTGAAGATGCTTTGGAGCCTGTGTCAATCAGCCCACAAACAAGGTGGAGACTCAAGAGAGCTGAGCAAAGGGAGGCTTCCTTGATTAAGTTCAAGAAGCAGTGGCTAGCCACACCTGTGTCTTGGGCTATATAACTGCCTGCCTGGAAGCTTTCCTTTGCTTGTGGCAAACTTTCTATAAGCCCTCTCTTTGCCTGTTCCTTGCTTCCAGCACCTGGCTCCTCATACCTTGGATTGATCTCTTGGCTTTTGGAACTCTGACTATGGCTTTTGCTTGTCTCTCTGGCTTAGGTAAATGGACTTCCCTTGAGTAAGTGCTTCCTTGACTCCTCCTGGCAGGACTCTGCTAGCTCTCCCACTCCCTCCTCTGGGCTGTCCTGCTGCCCGGGTCTCTGACCCTGACAATGGTCTCTTCTCCTGGCAGGTGGACTGACAAAATGGAGATGCGTCTGTCAATGCACAAGTCCCAAGATGGAGCATAAGATGAAGCAGGGTGCTTGATTTTGTTCCTCCCTGTTTCTTCAGGTAGTACACCACTGCTTTTGCTTTCTTCTTCCTCCTCATCTTAGTCAAGTCTTTCAAAAGAGACTGACTGGGCATATCAGGTACCATCCGAGGGGAGTGACAGATTGCAGGTGTTGAAAGTGGTGTTGAGGCTATTGCCTGGGCTGGTGTAGAAGGAGCTTGGGCTCGTGGTATCAAGGATGGTTGATCATGGCTCTTGTCCTTCAAAGATAGACACTGAGTTGTCTGACCCAACGATGCCTTCATGCACAAAAACATAGATACTGTTTTAGAGGAGGATTTTGATGCTGAGGCTGAGGAATGTGTGGGAGGTTTAGACATGTTGGTATCACAGGACAAGTCAGACAGCTGGAAAACCTGCTCCCAAAGAACAGCCTTGAGTCTGGCTTGTCTGTTCTACCTTGTCTGAGGCATGAAGGCCTGGCAGCACTTGCAGGTAGAGATGTTGTGAGTCTCACCAAGGGAGAAATGGCACTTGGAATGCTCATTGTAATCGGGAATCTTGGAGTCACAAGTATGGCAACACTTAAAAAAGGTTGTCAATGCCATAAACCAGAGAATGAAGCTAAGAACCAGTCCAATATTGAAAAACCGTAGTCCGAAGAATCTGAGATACCGAAGCCAAAATGCTAACCGAGGGCAAGGAGACAATTGAAGGTAGGTCAAGAACATGAGATCCAATGAAGTAGAAGGTTCCTAAGGCACTGCTAAGGAACTGGGGACATTGGTGGGAAGGGACCTTATATATCCTCAGGGGAGTGGGTGAGGTTCCTGCCAAAATGCTGGGCCTAAGCTCCAGAAGTTTCTAAGGGCTTACTGTGCAGGCACATGTAATCTATTTGAATGAGTCACAGAGACCATGAAGAAGAAACACACATTCCATAATAGACAAAGCTTTCTGGTTTGTATTTTATGCTTTATAAACACACTATTTACTTTTCCAAGTCTTAAATTTTTCAAACGATAACCCAAATCAGCGTCCACCCACTGAACTTTGTATAAGAATGAGGATTTGAATATGGCTTTGCTCAGGCCTGGTCCAACACTTTAAATAATGACTCTGATAAAATAAGTTAATGGCTGGCACCTGTATCTATGGAGAAAAGATAAAGTAGCTCACTGAAATGCATGCACTATTACAGTGAAGCAAAAAAACCCTTCTTCTTACTCTGAGACCTTGGGATCAGGCTTTTACTGAAATGCAAACTATTGAAGGAAGAGTATGTCTCCTGCACTCAGTGACTGGGCATGTGTCAGTATCTCCCAGGTCCCTTGCAACATATAGTGCTTCTCTGAATACCACACCTGGTTTGTCATAATGATAGATATATCTTTACTTGAATAGTAATATATTGCGCCTGTGGGTTTTATTTATGCTTGCTTGCAGAGTTCTAAACTCAGCAGGGCTCGGAAAACTTGTGGCCCTTCAGATCTTGTTGTGTTTCACTTTTTATCTGCTTTAGCTGAAGCTGTTGGAAGTTGCTACCCCATAGTATCTGGAGCCTGTCATGTTCCCCATTTCTTTTCTAAAGTAAACCATTTTTATAGGCTGCAGTTTTGATAACTGCCACTAGATGGTAATATCTGCCTCTGTTTCTGTTCAGTTTAGCCTTATGAAGGAAAGTCTCAAATCAAAATATTTGCTATATGAGTAGCTGGCCAGGTTTTTGCATATGCTCCAAAAACAAGCAAGGGAAAAAAAACCCTGTAAAATAACAAACAAAAAAGATAAACCAGAAGGTAAGAAATCAAGTATACAAAGTGTATTAAATGCTTTAGTTAAAAGATTGTTAATTAAAACCGTTCTAAGAACATGCCAGGAGGAATAAGAGCTTTCCTCTTTTCTAAGGATAGTTTAACATGGTTAACAGGACTGTGCGCAGGGCTTCAGCTGAGTTGCAATTCCGTAATTCAGATCTGGGCCTGATTTAGTCTGTATCACTCTGGACCCATTCGTTCAGATAGGGTTTGTCCCCCCCACTTTTTCCTTTTTCTTTTCTTTTCAAGCAACTGCAGAAAACAAAACAGCCCTACCAAAAGACGCATCACTCTTTTCCCCTTGCATCCACCCTGTAGTGGGAAATAAAGGTTAATGGCTGCGACCATGTAGCGGCCTTACATATTTCCTCCAATTGTACACCATGCATGAAAGCAGCCGAAGCTGACATTGACCTCGTGGAGTGTGCCCTTACATTTACTGGCAGCTTTCTTTTAGCAATCTCATAACACAACTTTATTGTAGGAAACAACCCATTTAGATATCCTTTGGGAAGAAACAGGTTCCCCTAGTTTCTGATTCAAATAACAGATAAATAACAGCTTAGTTTTCCTTATAGCTGCAGTGCATTGAACATAGAAAGCTAATGCTCTTCTGACATCAAGGCAATGCAATTTTTTTCTCTAGATCAGTTTCTGGATTCTGCATGTAAGCTGGCAAAACAATGTCTTGGTTCAGATGAAATAATGATACCACCTCTGGTAAGAAGGTGATATCTGGTCTTAGTACTACTTTCCCTTTATGAAACCTAAAAAAGGGTGCATCTACTCTTAAAGCTGCCAACTCACTTGCCCTTCTTGCAGAAGTTATGGCTACCAGGAACAGTGTTTTCCAGGATAACAACCTCAAATCACAGGTTGCCGTTGGTTCAAATGGTCTACGTGTGAGTTGCAGCAACACAATGTAAATCCCAACCTGGTACTGGAGATTGAATTGGAGGATACACATGTTTATAGCCCCATAAAAATCTTTTAACAGTCGGACTCGAGAAACAGGAAAGTCTTCCCTTACTCTGTAGGTGCCAAGAAATTGCGGCCAGATAACATTTAACTGAAGATAACAATCCCTCGGTACCGAGGTGTGTCAAAAAGGAAAGTATGTCTGCAGTACCGCAGTTCTGAGGTTGGGTACTGCGATCCCTCAGGTGCCTGCAAAATTTGTCCCATTTGTAGCTATACGACTTAACAGTCGATGGTTTGTTCCACCCATGTATTGTCTGCTCCTGGCACATGTATCACTGATGGTGTTATCCCTCTGGAGAGGCACCAGTTCCAGAACTTGCTTGTTAATTTCAGAAGCACAGTGGAATGAGTTCCTTCTTGTTTGTTGATATAATACATTACAGTTGTATTGTCCATCCTCACTTGCACTGCGAGACCACGCAGATGCACTCGAAAAGCCCTGAATGTCTCGATGACGGCAAGAAACTCCAGAACATTTATGTGTTGACGTTTTTCCAACAATGTCCAATTGTAAAATGTCCTTTTACAGATATATTCTGCATATGTGCTCCCCAGCCATCCATGGAAGCATCTGTTGTGACAGATATCACCAGTGGCTCTGGTAAAAACAGCATGCCCCTTAGGACATTTTCTACCTTCAACCATCAGACGGGAGAGAAGCGTACCCACTTTGGAATTGTCATGTACTTGTTTGGTGATGCAGAAGTGGATTGAAATTCCTTACGAACCAGTGTTGTAGAGGTCTCATTCTCAGTCTTGCATTTGGAGGTGGTGGAAGCCATCAGCCCTAGGGCCACTTGTATGGCTCTGGCTCTCACCCATTGTGTTAACAACTGCCTTAGAGCATGCTGCATTTTTTGCCACTTGTCATCTGGCAGAAAAGCCAAGTCTCTGGTCGAGTCCAGTACGGCTCCAATGAACTTCACTGTTGTTTATGGTATAAGATGAGACTTCTTGAAATTTATCATCAATCCTAGTGCATTCAGTAGGTTTACTGTAGTCTTCAGGTATTGCAAAGCCTTTCTTTTTGTTGGAGCAGTTATAAGCCAGTCGTCTATGTATGGAAACAGAACGATACCTCTCTGCTACAGATATGCCGTCACCACGGACATACATTTCGTGAACACTCTCAGTTCACCCGTGCTTATACTGAAAGGGAGTATTCTGAATTGATAAGTTTGTTTCCCGAACACAAAGGCTAGGTACCTTCTGTGCTCTTTCCTTATCAATATGTGGAAGTAGGCATCTTTTAAATCCAGCGTCACAAAGCAGTCCTCCTTCTTCAGCAATGGCATTATCAACGCCAGGGTTACCATTCGAAACCGTTTTGTTGTTATATAGTAGTTGACACCTCTTAGGTCTAGAATGGGTCGAAGACCCCCATCTCTTTTTGGTACCAGGAAGTATTTGGAAGAGAAACTCCTTCTTAGTTGTGCATATGAGATCTTTTCGATTGCCCCCTTCTCCAACAATATTGCAATCTCCTCTTCTAACTCTGGGGATGAAGGTGTGATACAGATTCGTCCTACCAGTGGTAGTCGATGGAATTGTATCATATAGCCCAGTCTCACTACATCCAACACCCATGAGTCTGTTGTTATCAAGGTCCAGGTATGGATGAAATTTGACAGTCTGTTTCCAAAGGGCTTTTTCTCTGTCCCACAACTTCCAACAGCTCCATCGGTACCAATGTCGGCAGTGATGACAGTAGAGGTGACAATATCTAACATCACCGTGCCGTCGATACCAGCGGAAGAGATGGTATTGACAGCGGTACCGACATTTGAGGTTTGAACAAAGAGATTTGGATCTTCGACAGTAGCAATGACAGAAAGATGTTGACAGTGCACAAGTGAGGAATTGTTCAGTTCGTTGTCAAACTCACCGTTTTTGTTGATCTTGCTGTTTCTTTTTATATTGAGGTTGTCTGAATTTTGACATCGAAAATTTCCTTGAAAGTTGTTGCTGCTCTGATGTTTGATGTTGTTGCTGCGTGGGAATCGGACTTCTTGTTCTCACCGTGTAAGGTTGGTAACAGCGGTATCGATACCTGGAGTATGATGACAATGGTACCGTGAACCCATACTTTTTGGCAGTAGTGCACATTTTCTGTGTGTGTTCTAGTTTGGTATCTGTACCTTCACTGAAAAGACCTACGGAGTCGAAAGGAGGTCTTCAATCACACTCTTCGCTTGTTGAGACAAACCTGATGACCTCAACCACGCGTGTCTCCTCAAAGCTATCGCTCCAGCGATTGCCTTCCCACTACAGTCAGTAATATGTTTCGAAGTTGTGGCTTGTTGGAAAGACAAGCAATAGGCCTCACCGTGCAGAAAACTAGCAGTCTTTCGCTCATTTTCAGGCACCATATCTATGAACCTTTTCATCCTAGTCCACAGGAACTGCTGATAGGCACCCATACATGCTGCATAGTTCGAGATTTTAAACAAGGCAGCGTTTGAATATGCCTTTTTCCCCAAATTGTCTAACTTCTTTCCCTCTCTATCTGTAGGTGGCACATGAAGCTTTTGGGATTGTCTGGATTGAGCTGTGTCAACAATTATTGAGTTTGGCTTCAGATGTTGAGTCAGCCATTCTTGATCACTCTCAATCAGATGGTACAGTGCTTCTACTTTCTTCGATGTTGAAGGAATAGAAGACAGGGAATCTCATGATTTTTTAACAGTCTTTAACAAATAAGGCAATGGCGCAATGATAGATGGTACAGGCACTCTATCATGCAGTTCCTGGAAAATAGGATCTTGGAGATCTTCTTTATCCATCTCAACTTAAAGATTTAACTATCTGGATATTCGCAGAACAAGATCAGAGAAAGAACGGACATCATCAGTAGGTGATATACGTTCTGCTGTCGACACAAAATTCGTTTTAGACTGCTCAGGCACATACGATATGTGAGATCCTTCAGACTCAGACACAGAAGGAGATCTCGCTGTACGGTACCAAGGAGAACGGTACCTTGATGTAGACAGTTGTTCAGGAGAGACCAGAGTATGAAGTGAATGTTGCTGGAGTCTCTCTATATCTTTGTCATGTCCAGATCCAGACACTGCAGGCAACACTCTGTGACAAGATGGAGTTGGAGACTTAGTGGATGACCTGGGAACATGATATCATTGACTAGTCTCCTCTCTATATCGATGGCAAGCTGGTCAGTCTTCCTCTCGGTATCAAGAATGCCTGTGCGCTCAATGAACATCATCAGTGCAAGGAGAGACAACCCTGGAGCCAATGGAAAACTCCTCTTCAGGGTACCGTCGATAATGGTACAGAGGTACCATAACGGTACCGACAAGGCAATCTTGTACATGAATGTGACCACCTAGAGGGGGATCTTGGAGGTGATGGCGAGTTCTACATCAACGCCTCAGTGGTGAAGTTAACTCAACAAAATCACATTGTCTCGATCTTGAGTGTCCACCAACAGGAGATCTTGACTCTTGGCAATGTGATACAGACCCCACTGAAAGGATCGGAGATGAATCCATGATCTCCCCCTCAGAGGGAACACAAACTTCTTCAATCTCACTAGATGGTACAGTATCTCTATACACATTGTGAGCAATCACATGATGCATATCCTCCGTTGTTTTGTCAATGGAGGTGCTCGGTACTGTCGGAGACAGAGATTGGATTGGAGCAGGCAGACTGGGCTGCTCAATCCTTTTAGATTTCTCTGAAGGCTCTTCTTGTGATGAGTCCTTCAATTTTTTCTTCTTTATTTTGTCTTTCTCACCTCGAGCCATTTTCTTCAACGGTGAGGTGGAGACATGCTTTTTCGGATCACCTCTTTTCTTTGTCGAACCAAGGACTGAACAGGTTGTTCTTGATCCCAAGATTCTCCTGAATGGTGTTGATCTGTGGAGGGTGCAGGCGATGTTTGAGCTGTTTTAGTAGGCTGAACAGATTTTCCCAAAGTTGTGGGTTCAGAGACTGACAAAACCTGCTCCCACAAAAGTGCTTTCAAACAGGTTGCTCTATTCTTTCTCATCTGAGAAGTAAATAATTGGCAATGTTCACAATTTGCCACATTATAGCCCTCACCCAGACAAAGGAGACACTCGGAATGACTGTCTTTGTTGGGTATTTTCCCTCCACAGATTTTGTAACGTTTAAAAGTTGCCATACAAAAGTAGTGTCCAAATCGCAAAAACACACTCGTAGTCCAAAAAAGCTCACCGTGTCTGACCAACCACCAAAAAACTGCCAAGAGATAATCAGAAACAAATTCAGTCCAAGATCAAAAAACTGTTAAATCTATCCATCAGTATGAGAAAGGCTCTTTACTTGCTGCTACCTCAGCGGAAGAAAAGGAACTGACCGTTACTCGGGAAGGGGCCTTATATACCCTGGGGATGTGGGGGATGGGCCAACTGTCAAAACGCCTGATTTTAGGCTTCCAGAAGGTTCTGAATGCTGTATCGCGCGGGCATGAAATACCCCCATTGTGTGATTCACAGAGACCACGAAGAAGAAGCTTTAGTCAAAAGATTGTTAATTAAAATCGTTCTAAGAACATACACTATTACCAGGAGGAATAAGAGCTTTCCTTTTTCCTAAGGATAGTTTAACATGGTTAACAGGACTGTGCACAGGGCTTCAGCTGAGTTGCAATTCTGTAATTCAGATCTGGGCTTGATTTAGTCTGTATCACTCTGGACCCAATACATTCTGATTCTGGACTCTGAATCCAAATCAAGATTTGGGAAGCTGGGTTGCCAGTCCTCTCCCGTTGATCTATATTTAGAAATCAGAAAAGACTATAACATTTAATTTTTTTGACACATCATATATAAAACCTGGAAACAATGTAGAACCTAAAGAGGGGATTTACTCAATCCAGTTTCAGATAAGTAACTCCATGGGTTCAGAGCCAGAGTAGTGTAGTGGTCTGAGTGTTGGACTACAACCCTGGAAACCAGGGTTCAATTCCCCGCTTGGCCATGGAAACCCACTGCGTGACCTTGGGCACATCAGATGCTCTCAGACCCAGAAAACTCATGATGGGTTCACTTTAGGGTTGCTGTAAGTTGGAAGTGACTTGAAGACACACAACGACTTAAAGGATTGTTGTGCTGGCCATCTATAAATTCTGCAATTTTTAAAGGAGTTTTTTTTAAAAGTGATGTGGCATAAGGAAGTGGAGGATGACAACACAGTGTATTACAACCCCTTCTTTAAGACATTTGGTGGCCTGGACCAACATAGGAAACTTTCCTCTCATGGCTGGATCCTCTCCCCAACCCATTTCTTCCAGAGTTGCTGGCCTAAGCCTGTTGGTGTGGAGGAGACTCAGACCTGCTGCCATGATAGGAATCATCTTGTTCCTGATGTGCATGTCTTGTTCTTGCTGCTTGGCTGCTGAGACTTTTCTGCCTTTGTCCTGAACAGAACCCCTTTATACTGCCTTTTAAGGTGTTGCAGGAGGCTAGTGGTGCTGCCTTGTTTGCCTTGGAACATTTGCTGCCTACAGTGAGGACACACAGCAATACTGGGATCTGCTCCCAACTCAGAATGGTCCCAGAGAATGCTCTGTCTTTTCTGTTTGTATGGAGAGCTGCATGCACACATGTCCTCACAGCCAAGTTAGCCAGAAAATGTGGCTGGGGGAAACAGGGTAGGTGTACAAGCCATCTTACAAGAGCACAGCCGCATCACCTTCTGGTTCTTCTCACTGTACCTCCTCATTTGCTTGCTTACTCTCTCCATTTGCCCTCCAGTGCTTCCCCACCCTTTCCTTTACAGACATTCTAGAAAACGGCACAATGGATCGTTGTCCCTTTTGCAGTCTTTCCATGGGAAAGAAGGGGGCAGGGGAATGGAATACAATGAGGCAGGATTGAGGCAGATTTTTAAAATATGCAAGAGGGGTAGGAATATAGGGGCAAAACCTGCGCACTTCTTTCTGTTTGCAGAACCTGATAATGGGAGGATTAAAGAACCATCAATTAGGATCAGCTCTAAATTCTGATTAATCATGTGTAAAGGCCCACTTACTTCTGTGGGGGCTTATTCACGAATGGATTTGAGATGACAGCCAGAGATGCACTTACAAGGCAGTATGATTCCCCCCTCACATACACACGCATCTGTGACTCTTTACTTCTAAGTCAGTAGTACATTGTGCTACATCAAGGAGAGACACGTTTTGTTTGGCATAAGCTTTTGTGAACTGCAGCCTCAATTGTCAGATCCAAATTTGCTGTTTGCTTCTCAGTGAGGAGGATGGTTTTTATCTCCAAGTAATTCCTGATTTTCTGGCCTACAGGGCAAGGGGTAGATGAACTACAGAAATTGGTTCAGGAGCATCTCTTCTTTCCGAGGAAGGGGGAAGTTCCTCCCGTGTTTGGCATCTTGTTGCAGTTGGAAATACTGAGGTCTTCAGAGTTTTTGCACTGTTTCTTTTTGTGTTTCCTAAAGTGGGGAAGTCTATTTCACTGCAAAGGAAATTATGTGTGTGGGCTTGGGATGCATCCCAAGTCCACACATGTACTCTCCTGCTGCCTTTTCCCTTCGTTGTTCATGGAATGGGAGGTAGTGAAGTGGGTCCCAGTGTCAGCGGTGGTTGCTCAGTGTGTGTTCCCACCCCACTGGGTTCTTCAAGCTGAAAATGTGGCAGACATGCATAGCTTGCAGGGGCACATGAATAGAGCTCTTCTCTTTGCGTCCCCCATCCTTTGTTCTTCTATATGGGAGGCACTGCCTTGCTTTCAAAAGGAACTCAGTGGAAAATCTTCCCGTGAGGAGAAAGCATTGTTCCATTCCAAGGCCGAGGGGGTGTGTGCTACAGGAGGAAGGGGAAAAATAAAAATCCAAAACAGTAGGAAAACAGCCATTTTGGGAGTCTGTTGTTTTTTAACATTGTACTATGAAAGTAAACACGTGACACGAGGATCCTACATAACCACAGCCATAGTTTTTCTGTACAGTTATTCATCTTCCTTTGACTTTCTCTCAAAGTATTTTTTTTAAAAAAAGCTCAACTTTTTTGTCCCTTAAAAAAAAAGAATTCTCAGGACACCACTTTTTTTAGCTTGTATTTTCTAAGTTTTAAGATTAGGGATTTCCCCCACATGCTTCAAAATATGAGCCAGAAACTTACTGATAATTATGTAAGCTCCATTATGGAAATGACTGGGAATTTTTGTTCAGGATGGAATAGCTGCATTCAATTTGCAGAAGCCGAATTGCACATCTGGTGCCAATGTACATTGTTATGTATTGCACCTGGCTGTGTACTACACATATTTCAACACATGAATGTGCACAGGTATGCATGTACACTGCACATGGATGCACAATGTATATGTAGTTATGCATGCATGTTTGTTTGCACATTTAGTATTTCAATGTCCCAATTATCACCAAGATGGCATTGCACATCTGCAGTATAACTCAGTGACTGTAAAGTTGCATACCATCTCCTCTATGTAGGATCTTGGATTAGGTCTGTAAGTTTGCAATGTTTGCAGCTTCTTTCATTATTCCCACCAGGACCCATTTCTTGCATGTATGTGTATTTATTTATAATAAAGTACTGCAATGCTTTTGTGCTGCATTTGCTAAAGAACCTTTAATCATGAAATGACTGGTACATCAAGGATAAAAAGCTACCAATATGTGTATATTTAGTAATGCCTAAATACTACAGTACTTCGGTATTTTAAATGTAACTTATGTCACTTATTTAAAATTATGTCATTTATTTAAAATATATATACACATATGCCCTTCTCCTTAATAAAATTCAAGAAAAAGTCAACATTGACTTGATGTATCTTGTCCTAAGGAGGAAACAAAGAATATTCTTTACATCTTCTAAAAACAATCTCAACAAAAGGATGGTTTGGCCAACTAAAAATGGAAGAATTGCCCATATACTGATGCATAAAATTACGATAGCTACTGATATTAGATATAACTTTCACTAATTTCAGTAGAGGTTACTGAAACTGTGGTGAATGAGGATTTTGATGCTACTTTGTTTCTTTTTAGTTTCTGCAAAATAGTTCCTATCTGAATTTCATACACATGCAGGATAAATGCCATAAAGATAATGCCTCCTATTAATACAGCTGTAATTGTATTGATAAGATATTGTCCCGGAAAAGCCAATGGAGCATCATCAACATAAATCTGCAACAGAAAATAGAATGATAATTGCAAAAGTCAGTTTCATTCCTAACACAATTATTAGGTTATCTTACGATTGGACTTATATGAATGGCAGAATGGTGGTGTGAATAGGAGTGGGAGGCGCAAAGATAAATTGTGGGGAAGAGGAACCAGCGTGCCCTAGAAGAGCCAGTGTGGTGCAGGGTCTGTGGCTACTCTTGTATAACATGCTGTCTTAAGAGTAAGTTCCACTGAATTTTATTTACATCTGAATAAACATGGACAGTACTGACTTTCAAGAGGCATGGCTTTTTTGGTAGGATATTGTATTTATTTTTTTTTGCCTTGTACAACTTTCTCCAGACAAGAATGCTCCTTGTTATTGTGCTAAAAAAACCCCCAACATTATGGTTCTTTGTGTTAAGCATGCTTTGCTTACTATTGATAGATACTTTTTAAAAAAAAATGAGCATGACTCACAACTCAATGATAAAACATGTTTGGCATACAAACAGCCTGAGCTGGGTTTCTTAAAGTCTGTACATAGCAGGACTAAGAAAGATCTCTGCTGAAATTTTGGAGTGGTGCTAACAGTCAGACAAGTATGCTGGAACAGTTTGTCCAAGGTGACTTTTGGTTTCCTTCAAAACTATTGGTTTCTTTCCAAAGCAGCAAATGTTGATTAAGACAAAATTCGGACACATTTTCCACGGATGTACAGTTGGGACTAGGACTGAAGCAAATGGGAGGGATATGTACACTCTCATTTCTCTCTCTCCCTCAATATCAGTCACCCCTGTGTGCATGAGAGTGGAATAGGTTACTATCCATTTGGAATAGGACTATGTATCTGTGGAGGAGAGAGATGGTTTTGAGGGGAGCACCAGTGGACACACACCTTCATGTAGAACATCCAGACAAGGCATCAGGCAACCAAGCAGTGTTAGGCTGAGAGGTGGCAATCTGCTCAAGACCTCTCCTAAAATGGGTGACCACTGCACTGGTACAATGCGGAATTTGGAAATTATATTTCCAAAGTCCTCTCCTCAAACAAATGACAACAGGCAGTACACTTAATGGCTGATTATCATAATCTGCAGAATCCCAGCTGTCTCTGGCAGTTTGGCACCAATCTGGGGGCATTAGCATGGAGCATGTGTACACACATACATACATAAAATGGTCTGGAAATAACCCAAGGACTCATTAGAAAATACAATCATGTTTGGTAAGGTAGAAGTAGTAGGAAAGGAGGATGACCATGGTAACATCAGCTCTGAGCTTGTAGGACTCAAGCAGAGCTGTTGATAACAGAGAGACTTGGAGGTTTTTTATGGACAGAATCACCAAAACTTGAATTTGACCTGACAGCAATTAAAAACAACAGACATGCACTGAATGGGATTAATTTCCTGGCAGATTTTGGCTTTCTGTGTGACTTAGAGTTTACAGCTCTTTAAATACAAGATATAAATGGATTCTTTTTCATTTTATTTCCACACCAAACACTTGTAATTGATTACTTAAATGTCTTATCTTCAACAGGACAACACAACTTCAGAGATGGTGCTTCTGTTAGGAGTGGACACTTATGGAGGGCTGCAGGGCCATTTTTGGAGAACTTTAAAAAAGTCTCTAGTCTCTAGTCCAAGGGCTGTATTTTCCTCCCCACTTCCTGGTTGCATGCAGTCTGTTGGCTGCACAATGTCTACTCCTATTTTAAGTAGAGGCTGTTAGGTGTGAGAGAATAGAGCTCACACACCTTTCCTCCTAGCACAATACAAAGCTGGGTGTGAGCACACTCAATCATTCTGAGCCAAGATGACTTCTTTGCTTTATTTCCATGCAAGATAATTGCAATGAATTACTTGTGAGAGGAGGTAATAGACATTGCTGGATCCACTTCCAGTAACCTTGCCTTTTGCCCCACCAGGCCAACCAGTTAGCAGCTGTCAGTGCACCCCTATCAGAGTTGTAATTGGCTCAGGTCGTTATATACAAATCATTGTACCAAATCATTGTACCAAGCATTCACAAATATGGACACTCATTGTGAGAGAAAGGAGAACAGCAATGCATTCTGTTTTGTAGTTGTTACATGGTACTATACTTTTGTATTATTATAAAAAAGTAGCCAGTGACTATACCTGAAATTCATCAAATAAATTGCAAAATGAGACTCCAGGAATTGTAGATACTCTGAAATGGAAAAGCTCAGATCCCTGTTAAAAAGAAAAAACAGTACTGGTATATAATAAACTGCATTTCATAATAAACTGTAATTTGTGTATAATAAAGGAAAATTACAAATGTTTGAGAATGACATTTATATGTGAATTAATGGGATCTGGTTTGTGAAAGAAAAAAACAAGAACTGAATGGAAACTTATAAATGTCTGATTAAAACATAGAGTTATTCTAGATTGTTTAAAGAAGTGTATGTTCCCATGCTATAATTCCGTGGAGTTTGCTGATTGTTGTTGCCTACGCATCTACTTGTTTAATTAGATAAGCTAAACTAGATAGCTTTTTTTCTAAAGGTTTTGAAAAACTGATTTTCTGAGGCAGTCCTGTTGTCTAAAGGGTAAAAGACAGTTTAATTCTTTCCCTCTACGATCCCAACAACAGCTGCCTCACTCCCAACACGCTAGCGGCCACGGGACATCCCACATCCAATCTGGACAGACTTCCTACAGCAGGACAGCAAAGGTCTAGTAAGCAACTAAACGCTTATGTGGAATTAAATGCCAGGTAGAGTGGGGGGATTGTGAGTAGCAAACAAGTGTACAGGGAAAGATTTAAGCCTTTTTCTGTTTGGCGGCATTGCAGTCTCATTTTTAAAAGTCTTCCCCTCCCGCAACAATTAACACACATACATACAAAACTTCCCATTGATGCTAATCACAGATTTTTTTCCTAATAATAACTGCTGCATGACATGGTGGTGCCATTTTCCTGAGGGTAAGGGTGGAGGAGGAGAAGTCTTAAATCCCACCCCTTCCAGTACCTGCTTTTTAATTTTTTAAAATACAGTGCAGCCATTACTTTGGAAGGTACTTAAAGGACAAACAATAAAAAAGGAGTAACACCACTGTGATACTGGACTTCAGTACTGTAACTTCCTTTGCTCCTTTTCACAGTGGATGTCTTAGCAAACTGAAGCCATCTTTTACAGAAAGGGTAATGAGAGCCAGCATAGTGTAGCGGTCTAAGTGCTGGACTACAATCCTGCAGACCAAGGTTTAATTCCCTGATGGGCCATGGAAACCCACTGGGTGACTTTGGGTATGTCAGATACTCTCAGCCCCAGAAAGACCCCTGTTAGGTTCACCTTAGGGTTACCATAAATTGGAAATGGCTCAAAGACACACAGCAACAACAAATAAGCATAATGGAAATCTATCCCACATACAGAATCTCTGAATAGACAAAACTAAGGCCCTTTTTGCAGGCATTTGCCATGCGAAAGGACCCCTCGAGTGTCACGCAAATGTGAGGAGCGGTCCACACGACACACTCACAATTGTGCAGCGCTCCAGGGTCTGGCAGGCACTGCTCATGCACTTTTTCATTTTCAGCTGGTGCGCAATCGTGTATCGCACCGGGGCCCCGCGTGCACTTGCCATGCGTGCGGAGCTCCGGCACTCATGCTTCCTGCCCCAGCGCAGCCTGGGAAACTCCCAGGCGGCACTGCGGAAGGAATAGCCAGGGCTCTCGCACAAGTAGCTGGCAGATGCGGAGCTGAAGCAACGGGGACGTGAGAGCCTCTCGCTGGAGGCTGCTTGCGCGATCCCCATACTCCAGTGCCAAGAAAAGGTGAGTTGCGGAAAGGGTCTAAATGTTAAGCAGATAGATTCTATCCAACAAGCTACCTTAGACTTCTAAAGTGCAGGATTCTTTTTCCTCTTCTATAGGGGAATAAATTAAGCGATGAGGTCATTTAATAAGTATGAGAACTACTACTATTCTTAGGAAATGAGGAAATGACAACAACTTTACCAGCAACTGTATCAAATCTTTTGTTTTGATTTCATATTAATATTTTTCAATGGTGAGAGGTGACTCAGATTGGAGGAGTTTCAGGGTTTGGATACTCCAGTGTTGATCTTTCTGGCCAAAATGCTTATTTTATCAGACACTTACGCTTATGCTTAAAGTCAGGCCCTCTGGATTATACAGCTCTGTAGCAAGGGTATCTGCCAAAAAATTTTTCATTTTTTTTGTACTTGATGTTGAATTTGTACCTGGAACATATTTAAACAAGTACTTCTTCAAATTCCAAATGTTTTTCTTTGGGAACTGAATCCTAAAAAATAGACTAGGAAAATATGTGCATTGTGAAGCATTATACTCTAGCTGACACCAGCTCCTGCAGCATTATAACCTGACATCATAAACTACAATTCTGCAGGCAAATACTATTCCATGAAAGCTTTTTAGACCACAGTGATTAATTATTATGAAAAGGTGAAAAAGAGGAATGTAGCAAATATTATGGTGAAATCCTAGTTTACGTTAACCATGCCTATGTTAACAATGGAAGTCCACTGCTGCAATACCCAAGTTTGTTTGAGAAACTGACACTTGGGTAGAACACCTCAATTTCCTCAGCCCATACCATTATCAGATAATTGTGTGTACTAGGGAAAGAGTAAACGGAGGGATTCTACCCAAACTTCATTTCAACTGGGTGAGAGACCTTGATCAGAGTTGCTGAGTGGTTCTCTTTGCTCTTATATCTTGGGATCCCTCCTGAGTTAAGTCGTGTGGATCATCCACTGGAAATATTTGCAGTTTCTTCTAATGTCCAGGGGAAAATATACAAAATTTTAAGAGCATACCTGAAAGAACAAATTCTTAGTACTAATGCAAGTGGGCATGAAATAGGATTGATGATTTAATTTCTGCCCTAGAGATTATCACTTTCCTTTTAAAGTGAACTTATTACACAGCCAACTGTCCCCCAAACTGCTACAACATCATATTATTTTGAAGGCACAATAATCTGTAACAGCATTTCTTGGTCAGAGAGGGGATACTCCTGAATCTTTTCTGTTCCCTACTTGAAACTTTCCAGTTTGTTCGGTTGTTGACTTCTATTATGGTGATAAAATAAGGAGATGTCAAGTTCTGAATACGACCATCACCCTCGACAGTAAAATAGAGAGGGAGTTTTGTTACTGGGAATTTCATTCGCAGAGCCTGTAAATTATATAGAAAAGAACGGTATTAAGAATTCTGTTAGTGGAACAATTATCATCTTTATGAGCATTGTTTCTATCTTGCATGGATTTCAGTGAGATGACATAAATGTATATCATTTCGATTAATTTTGCTAGACAGGAGGAGGATGCAGCACTTTTGAAATAACATCATTCTATTTCTACTGAGGTTTAAATGGTGCAGCTGTCCCAAGGCTGCCTTTTCGCTAGACAGAAGAGAAATTTGAACTAGCATCACTCTGCAGGAGGCAATAGTTCCCACATTCCCAAGGAATGAGGACTTCAAAGGGTGAGCCTAAGAGTTTAGTTTCCTATTTAAGAACGGAAGAGATGTGAAAGGAGACAGTGTTTGAAATACAGTGTCTAGATGTGTTCTTTCAACAAGCAGCAGGTCCTAAGACACTGCCACAGGCAGAGCCAAGAGTCAATGGAAACCAAGCTTTCTAGTGGAAGCAATTCTAAAGTCACTGGAAAAGAGCGCTGGCCCTGTAACAGCCTGATTCACCTCTTGAAAGATGAAGCCTACTAAGACTCTCTTGGCCTCTTTCCTTAGATTTGTATCCAGAGTTTCATCCCAAAATGAGTCTCTAGTATTTACCATAAAATTATACAAAACAAATACAATAAAACCATAAAAAGTACAAACAGAAAAGATTTAAAACGCAACTTAAAAGAAAATACACTGTACACCTAATTAAAAGCCTCTTCCTCAGCAACCAAGTTCAGTGTGCCTGAAGAAAATGGTCTTTGCGTGCAGACAAAAAGACAATAGGGAGCAAGTCAGCATAGCTTCCCGTGGTAGACACTCTGCTATGAGCATTCGCTGAGAAAGACAGAACTCGTGTTCCCACCAAACATGCAGAATAGGGTATAAGGATCAAGAGAAACACCTCTTTCAAAGATTTCAAAACCCAAAGAGGCTTGTATGGGAAAATGCAATCATTCAGATAGCCTGGACCCAAGCAATATGAAGCCTTATAAGTTATAACCAGCACTGTGAACTGTGCCTGGAAAAAGTTGTTGCAACAGGGTAACTACATGCCACCCTGCCCCTGTAACCTGACTGCAGAAGCCTGGATCAGCTGGAGTTTCTCACTTTGAGAGGCAGCCCTATAGAGAACACAGTAATCCACAAAAGATGTATCCCCATTATTTGCTTTAGACGCTGTTGGGGTAACATTTTGGTTTTTTGGCTACAGGATTGCTCTCCATGGTCCTGAAACCAAACTCAAAGACCCTGACTGCTACCTGCAATACTAGATGTGACTGAACTGAATCTTGGGCTTCTCCCACTGGTTGCCTCATGTTCTGCCCTTTCCCCTGAACTATTAATTAGAGCAGATGATGGGATCTCAATTTAGGGGGCAGACGGCAACTTTTGCACTTCCACAGGGAAAAATGTCACCCTGTTTTCAGCTGCTTCCTGAAAGAAATTTTGTTCCATTGTTTTGGTGTGCTCTTAGAAGAGAGTGTTTGATAAACTTGAATCAGTGCAGCAGTTAGTGTACCAGCTTCAACCTGCCTTTGGCAGAAACTATATAGCTATAGTTATCCATGCCCTGGTAACATCTAGGACTGACTACCTAATTTGTTGAATGTGGAGTCTTTATTTAAAGACATTTTGAAAAATGCATTTGATTCAAAATACAACTACAAGGATATTAAGTGCAAGTAGCCATTTTGAGCATGTTATGTTGAACATATGCACATGTCCATTTCAGAGTGCTGGTGCTTACCTTTAAATGTTTATATAGTTTAGACCCACGTGCCTCAAATACATTTCCATATCAATCTGCCTGTGTATCATATATCCTGACTCTTCTCTCATACCCACACCATAAGGCAGGTGGGAATACTTCTTAATTGTGGCATCCCATTTATGAAATTCTCCCTCCAGAAAGTTTGCCTGGAATCAACCTTTCTCTCTCTTTGACATCAGAGGAACATTGTTTTTATTTACCCATGCCATTGTCTGTTATATTAAGTCTGATTTATGAATTTTTAATATCTGTGATTTTATTTATAATATTTATACACACACATATATATTATATAATATTTATATGCATATGTATTAATATTATGTATATAAATATAAATATAATATTTGCATATAATATTATAATATCTATAATATGTAGAATAATAATATTTATATATACTTTTATTCAAGTTCTATAGCATGCAGTGCTTACCTTCTCCTTACAATCTGAAAAGGCGACAGAAAATGACACCTTCATATTTGTGGTACATTTACATTCAGCTCGATTTGTCTTGTTAGCACACTGCTTGTACCGTCCAGTAGCCTGTGGGAAAAATACACAAACTAAATATATTTCAGTTTCTGCCACTATTCCGAGAGCAAAAAATAAACACACAAGGCAATTCTCTGTTTTGTTTACACAGTGGAAAGAACAGTAAAAACAATAAATGATTTAGACTAATACTCAGGCTAAAAATGATTTGGCCTCTGACTCAGATCAACAGTTCTCACACACCCCTGTTCCCATGGAGGCTCAGGGAAAGTGAGATGGGAGGGGACATCTGCATCCAACCGGGAAGGGAAGTGGGTTTAGGGCTATGGAAGCAGGCTGTGTTAAGGTGAGCTATCAAAGAGTGTTCCTCCCATAGCAAGTGGGCAGCACAATATGAAGCTCGGTGGGTAACATTCTCTGGAGCAGAAGAGAAGAAATTGATATGATCCAGGGCCTCTTGAATATGAAAGAAAATATGAGGAAACAATTTTATAAACAGAATTCTCTACCTATTGTTCAGCTTTTCCGTGATTAATTCAAAATAAATCCCTCCCTCACTTCTTTTCCTCCATACTGTCTCTGTCTGCTTCATAATATCAATTCTGAGTGTCTATGAGAGAGAGAATAAAATATGAGAGTCTCTGGAATCCCTACCATGGACTCACCAGCACCATTTCTTCTTTCTCCAGCTCCAGGAATGCTTGCATACTCTTTTCAGGGATACAAGTCAGGGAAAGGGAGCAAAGGCAATGGTTAAGATGGGAGTTTGAAGTGTGGGTTCTGTAAGGCCCTGCTTAGCCCATACCTGTTTGCAAATAACAGGTTAGAACTTGTCAATGTTACTAGTGCTTCTTTTTGGCTACTCACAAGATCCACAGGGCTGCAAATGTCAGAAATGTTTATTCTCTAAGAATTACAACACATGGTAATCCATTTTATTTGTTTGTGTAATGTGTTTTATGTCGTAACATGTAATATCTTTTTTGTTGCAATATGTTTGTCTGTGTTTATCTGAATATAGTCTTTGTATCCACTGCAGATAAAGGAAAAGTCTGTACATTTTTAAAAATAAACAATAGCATTTTAACTGGTCAACCTGTTTGATTGAAAACTGAAGATTGAAAAAAAATGAAGAGTCTTGTAGCACTTTAAAAACTAACATATTTTGTTTTCACTGCAACAATTCATAAAGCTTATGTCAGACAACACTTGTTAGTTTTATGGTGCAAAAGACTCTTCTTCTGCAAGGAAAGAACATAGCCAGTCCCTTGGAAACCTTTGGGGTAAAAAAATTTAAAGCAGCATATATATCTTCAAATGTCTGAGCAGCAATTTTGTGCCATATAAAAAAACTCTTCTCAAACTGATAACAAATTATAGTATTTCTAAGATTTCTTCAGTCTCATTTCTGAGGGAAAAGGTAATCTTTGCTTCCAGTTATTCAAACGATTATTCAGTAATCTGAAACACAACCCCCACATATATGGGTTTGTGCACTGCACAGTGAAGTGATTGTCCAGTAGTTTCAAAATATGCTCTGCTCTCTATCCCAGTGCTACAAGGTATAGACAATGATATGGAGTGGCCATTAGATTACTGAACTGTGTGAACAACTATTACATTTCATACATGGAAAACCAACAGAGGTAAAGTCTGTAGAAGGTGAGGGCAGGATGAATAGGCTCTGAGCTAAATTCTGTTGAGATAGCATGCCTACAGATCTTTGGGTTCCATAGAAATAGCCATATGGTCGGTGAATTACAAAGTTATTATCTTCATGAGATGTCTCTTTTGCTTATATAGTTTTGTGTGCATGAGTATACAATGAGAATGTATGAAAAACAGGTCCACAAGACAGACAGTAATTTTTTTTCAGTACATGCAAACAGGAGCAGTTACTCTGACTTACTTTTGATCCTGAAAAATAATCTCTCATTCTAGGTTTGCTGGGGTCAACATGATAAAAGTTTTCTGTGAGTGGAACAGCTATTCCCAGGACAGATGGTGGCCTGTAGTTTACCTATAAGAAAGAGAAGACTGATTGAAAAAATGACAGATGCCTCCCTCAATAACTTTATGTCAATTTACTCATTATCAGCTCTGCTAATTATTACTAGCCTACTGATTTTAGAAAAATTATTCTTATTAAACTAGTGCTTTAAAATGTCTGCTAGATGTTAATTCTAGATGTTAAATATACAGTGGCCCCTACACATTTACAGGGATTCAGGGCAGAACCCTTGCAAAAGTGGAAAAACCATGAATAACTTCCCCGTGCCATCCTCCTAATTCCCTCCAGAGCTCCCCCTCCCATTCCCTTGCCTCTGGCCCTGGCACTCCAGGGGGTGGGGAGACAAGGTATTGGGCTTACTGGTACTTTTCCCTCAGAGAAGAGCAGTGCACTAAGTTCTGGCATTCTAGATACTTTCAGTCACCATTTTGAAAAAGGAGATTCTTCCCAGAGGAGAGAGGTGGGAGCAAAGAGAGCACTTGACCAATCAGCAGCCATTACACAACAGAATATGCAGCCATGTAGCAGAGAGGACACGCCTCCATCAGTGAAGGGGCACTGTTCACCCAAAAGGAAAAAAAACATCCGTTTTAAACAGAAACCTTGCAAGCTTGGGGTGAGGAATCCAAGGGACCGAGAGGAGGAAAATGTGAGGGAAAGCAAGCATAATCAAATCTGCAAAAGTCAGATTTGCAAAGGTTATCAGCTAGAAACCTAATCCTGTAAATTTGTCAGTTACAGCAAGATATGAAGGAATTTCCACTGCCACGATATAAGTTGGTTTCTAAGTTTTCTCTCTACAGCTTGTTATAGTAACCTCTTTTCTAGTCTCTTATTCTTTTGGCAAGCTATATTTGAATATGATTAAATGGTGATAGAGTTTGATATCCCACATGGCCATGGAAACCCACTGGGTGATCTTGAGTGCATCACACACTCTCCGCCCCAGAAAACCTTATGATAGGATTGCTGTAAGTCAGAAATGACTTGAAGGCAGACAACAACAACAAACAAACAATAAAAATGCTGATAATAAATGGATATTTTTCAGCAAGTTGTGATGCAGGGAGTGAGAGTGGAGAAGAATGAGTTGCAAAAGACACAATGTTCACCCAAAATGAAAGAGAAGTCTCACTAGATGACAGTTGAAGCTCTTCAAATAGATAAAGACAGACAAGAAGCAAAAGCAAAAGATTACAGAAATATGGTAAGAATCCTGAGTTCAACTGTTCAGAGACTGTGCATTGGAACAAAGAGGCAAGAGGTAGCAAAAGCTTTTAGAAAACAGAATGCAAAGTCTGACTGAATAATATCAATAAGACTTTAGGGAAAACCTATCAGCATAATGACAATCCAAGTTTAGGCTCCAACTACAAAGGCAACTGAGGAAGAAACTGCTAGAAGCAACTGTGTTAAAAATAGGGGTATGTTCAATACTGAGGACAGCAGATTTTTTGGACATTGGAATGAAGACATAGATGAAGCAGTTACGTTGTATTGAAACAGAGGATGAGCTTATGTTATGAAGAGTGTTGAATGGTAATTAGAAAGGCTCCTCCCTATGTTTTTATTAGCTTTTTTGCCCTTCTCAGCAGGATGTTCAGAAACATCATCTACACCATAACACTTAGGCCATTTCTGCACGAGGCGAGGGAATCGCTCCGTGCCGTTACTCACCGGATCTTCTGGCTCCTCGGTCTGGTCCAGGGTGAACTGGAGCAGTGCGAGGTCTTAGATCCGCACTGCTCCGGCTTCCAAAATGGCGGCTTCGGGTTGGTTGTGGGTCCCGACCAACCGCTGAAGCTTGCCGAAAGCCCGCCCTCCGCAGATCGCAGGCTCGCATTGTTGTGAGCCTGCGAATCTGCACAAGGGAACAGGTACGCAATGGCACGCTCGGAAAAATGAGAAACCTCTTTTTTCTGGTCTTAAAAAAGCGTGCTGGAGGACCAGTTGGGGGCGTTTTGGAGCAGATTGAGGTGCGGATCTCCAGTAAGTAGTCCAAATCTAGTCCGTTCCAAGGTGCAGATGTCCTCAGTCGAGGACGCACTGCGCCGTTTTAATTCCCCTGTGCGGAAACGGCCTTAGAATAAGTCTTTTTCTCAAAATGTTTTTTTCCCCCTGAGTCTTTTCTTGGAGTGACTGGCAGAGAGCAGACTGCTGATTTGAGACTGTAGCTGATGTTGGCATTGAGTCAATGCCAGGACTGTAGTGAGTTCTGTTAACAGTCAGTGCTGAAGAAATAAGAAGTGATGTTGAAACTCAGGACGTTGTCAGAGCTGATCAGTCTCTTTGTCTTTATCAAGGAGATTCTCAGACACAAAGTTGGCAGAAGAGAGGCTGAAGTTTACAGGACCTTTCCAAGGAAGGCTGTTTACAGACCCAAATACCAGCACTCAGCAGTTAGAGTTGAGAGACTTTATCCATTGTACATGGGACCTCTTCCCAAGCTGCTAAATGAAGGTTTCAAAGTTCCAAGGCCTCTGTTTGGTACTGTATACGTTATTATAACAGGTTTGTGCTTGGGGAATCTGCCCCACGCATCCTGACTGTCCTTCCAAAGAGAAAATCTTCTCTCTGGAAGAGGTAGAGTTTGAACAGGGACGTAGAGCCCATACAAGCCCTGGATCAACACTGTCCCAGCAATCATTTCAAGTGATCAGGAAATTAGACCAAGTAAAAAGAGTAAGACTAAGAAGAAAGGAGAATGAAGGCTAGTCAGCACAAATTGTTCACAGAGATAGCCTAGAATGTTGTTTTCAATGCTACTCATGTGACAGATGAAAAAGAACTGAAAAAACAAATAGTGCTGAGGTATACCTAGCTGTGTGCCATGATAGCAGGGAGCAAGACTCTCACCAAATTCTATTCAGTTCTTTAATAGGCACCAGACTTATATGACTCAGACTGAGAGATGACAAAGAACTGATTTGGCTGACTCTGCTACCTCCTTTCACACTGCTTAATATAAAGTTTGATGATGAGCTAGGGTTGTCATTCTGAAACAAAGAGCAGAGAGTATACCATCTCTCTCTCTCTCTCTCTCTCTCTCTCTCTCTCTGTCCCTCTCTCTCTCTCTCTCTCTGTCCCTCTCATGGGAGGGGAGCATTCTAAGAGTTTTACAAGCAGGGATAAATTTGGATGCATTGCTGGCACACCAGCTCTTGCTTCAGAACCCTATTAATTACATGACCCATTTCATATCCCCTTGAAACCTATCCCAATTGTTCATACACTTCTCTGTAGTAATAGTTTTGGAGCTCTGCTGTTTCCTCTGTTGCATAGAGATCTTTTCAGCCACAAAGGTTGGGTTCTGTGCCATATCACTAAAGAGCACGCTGAAGTAAAGTATGCGGGTTTGCAGTTAACACATACATAAACCAGTATGGTCAAACTCCCTCCAAACATATGCCAAACATCTGTGCCAGTTACAAGCTGTTCCAGGCCCAAACCCCTAGTGTTTGGCTGTCACCCCAGCTATGAAACTAAAATACTTGAAACATTACCTTTCTCTTGTTGGTTGAAATCCAGTAGAGTAAGTCTGGAGTATTTAAATGCAAACTCCAAAGTCAGCAGCTTTAAGCTTATGGAAACAAAAAGATCCCTCTACTTTTCCCCTGCAGCTTCCTTGTTACATACAACATCTCATTTAACCCTTTGTTATTTATTTATTATATTTGTATGCTGCTTTTCTCCTCGTACAGGACCCAAGGCGGCTTCCAACCACAAATTAAAACATCAAAACATTTAAAAACATTAAAAACATATAAAACCATTAAAAGTTCTTTGTTGTTGGACGCTTTTATGTTATTTATGAATTCTTTGTGTGGCAGCATGGAACCTTGGGTTTATGGCCCCAAACAGCCCATAAGTAGTATATATGTTTGGCATACATTTGGAGAAGATATGAGATGGGGGAGAAGCATATGTTTAAGTACCGGTAGTCAATTTCTTGCTCTGAATGAAAAACAAGAATGATGCTCCCTCTCCACCTCTACCCAAAGGGAGGGATGCTCTGAAGACTTTACAAGGGCTTTGGCTACTTAAACAGGCCCTCCCTATCTCATATCTTCTACAAACTTGTACACTGTGATAGCAGAGTTATCAAAAGAGGTCCATAACTATTACAGAGAAATGTATGTAATCTTCATTTGCATCTGAGGTTGTTACTCAGCTGTCTTTCATGCTCCAAGGCAGTATCTGTACAAAGTCTCTTTATATAGAAGCAATTATGAGCATACCTAATCACAAACTGAATTCAGTGGGGTGTATTTCCAGATAAGTGGGCACAAGATTTCAGCTATAATAGGGTTTTACATTTTAATCTCTTTGATGCCCCAGGTCTTTAAGAACTTGCCCCTCTATTATCATCTCTTCTTTCTCCAACACCATGCCAATATCATTCATGCACATATGACCTGGTACTAAAGGCAGCTAACAAGTAATGCATTGCTTTGTCTAATCAGCTTCCTATAGCCTTTGCATGTCTACAGACTGATGATTTCCACTGTATTATTTGAGAAACTAGTTGAAGTAAAGGATCTGTTGTCATGTGCCTTCAAGCCATTTCTGACTTATAGTGAACCTAAGATGAACCTATCATGGGGTTTTCTTGGCAAGATTTATTCAGAGAGGGTTTGCCTTTGCCCTCCTCTGAGACTGAGAAAATGTGACTTGCTCAAGGTCACCCAATCGGTTTCCATGTCTGAGGAGGGATTCAAACCCTGTTCTCCAGAATCATAGCCCAACCCTCTAACCACCACACCACACAGGCTATGTGGATCTAGTGAGCCAAAAGTACCCATGCAAAAAGGAGGCTTTGTGCTGCATCTTTGCATAAAAAGAGCCTTCCTTCCAGTCAGGAGGCACAAACAGATCAATGACTCATGCAGAGTCCTAAGCATGAGTTCCTTTGAGGTTGGATAAGCTTTACTCTTTCACACGCTTTATTGGTATAAGTGAAAAAAAGGGGGAAAAGACTATGTATGACAGACTTCATAATAGAAAAATATAGATCCCTGGAACTCCTGTTTAAGACCTTTAATTGGAAAGATAAATCTGTCACTGTCATCTTTTCTGAGCTTTGTTAAAATAAAATAAAAAATAAAATAAAATAAAATGTACTAGAGAAACTAAGGATATACTGATGCATCCACCACTACTCTGTGTCACAAATCAGACTTAAGTTAGCTGACTCTAATGTCTTGTTTGTAGATTTGGCTTTGAAATTATGCATCACGTGGCCACATTGATCCATCTTTGCCCTTTGCCTGTCAATATCTTATACGAAAGAGCAGAAATCAAATGTAAATAAACAGTCTCATATGCAGAGTTCAGGATCCTTACCGGCAGATTCTTCAAAAATTTGGAAGCCACTGAGGCATTGTAATTATGACCAGAGGCATCAGATAGCCAGTCCTTTTCAGAGATTCGAACAGGGAGAACATAGTGCATTGTTTTAAGATAGGAGCAGGAATTCTTCAAGGTTAAGACAACAGTTGTGACATCACAAAGAAGGGATGCATACATAATCACCACAGATATGGAGGTTTTACCCTAGAGATGTTTATTAAAAGCATAACATTAATTTATTTCCAGCATGAATGAACAATTAGCTCTCTACCACACAGCCTTCTACATAGAACCATGGACATTACAGTTATGCCTTTATACTTGTTTTGCCTGCATTGCATATATGCAAAATATATAATGGGGAAAGTTCCAGATATAGCTTTTCTTTGGAATCATTTAAAAATTATTTCACAATTACCTCATCCATGTGACCATTCTAAATACCGTTTGTCTACTAGAATGCTACATACTTACCCATGCCAAGACAACAGTCCCAATCCAACTAAAGTTAGCTGTGAAAAATCTCACTGGTATCAGTTGAATAAGAGGGGCTTCTTTATTTATACGTGTTGTTTTTTCACATAATTATCCACATAGTAACACAAATGACTTCCGCACTGCACCTGTAAAAAGCTTTCTTCTAGATCTTTTTTTTTTTAAAGGCGCCCCCACACATATCAACTGGACGTACTGAAAAAGCATAGATCCTGGAGGCAAGGAAACCAAGAGGATCTAGAACTTCCTGTGACAAAAGTGGAGTGGAAGTTGAGTTGCATGTCTTTAAAAGTTACCACTTGACAAAACGATGAACCTGTTCTTCACTGTAGCTTGTGCATAACACATATGGATGAATAACAAACATCTCTAAGCAGAAACATATAGTTAATAACAGTACAAACATGAAAGACTACAACCATGTAGTTTCATATTTTATCTAGAGTTCTTTTGGAGGACAAGAACCAGGAGAACAGGCCCCAGCTAGGAGATGCAGGCAGAAGCTCAAGCTGCTCCTTCCCCAGATGGGTCCAGCTGTCCCAGAAGAACACAGTCATACTTTGAAGCAGTCAGGCTTCCGAGAGAGAGACAGAGAGAGTATACAAATATCTCAGGAGGCATAGTGATAAGACAAAACTGCACCACCAAAAGACTCACTTTTGATAAAGAATAGTCCAGCACTAATTTTACCACATTAAAGACAGGTATCTATGGGAGGAGCAGCATACAATGGCTGACATAAAGAGACACCGCCTCCCCATAGGCTGGTTCTGAATTTCAGCATATGTCCTTCCCTGACATAACCTCTTTTTCTTTCTCTCTATTCCAGCATTCCTAAAACTTGTAAGACCTCCTAGAACTTCGACCTTGGTGTCCATGCCTGGTCCGGGCTGGCAGCCAAGAGAAGCTGATAATACAGGTCAAGAAGTTCAGGTAGTTAAGCAATTAGTCAGTTTACTTTAGGAAGAAAACAACCTTACAAACAAGAAGCAAATAGCAATCCCAGCAATGTCCATAAATCAACAGCAGGCAATATAAGCACAGATCAAACAGCAGAATAACAGGCAAGAGAAGCAAACAGAAGCATGCATGGGAGAAATGGTCAGTTGATTGCTGACAAAGGCTAGTGGGGGAAAGGCTCAGTTCTTATAGATTCCAAGGTCAGCGCAGCTGGTGCCTGATTAATTGGTGCTTGGCATAAATTTGCTGGGAGCGACATAGGAGACTCTTCTGGTGTCTACGCTGGGTGAAGATAGATATGGATAGATAGAATAATAGAGTTGGAAGAGACCCCAAAGGCCATTGAGTCCAATCCCCTGCTATGCAGGAACACCCATCAAAGCATTCCCAACAGATGGCCATCCAGCCTCTGCTTAAAAACCTCCAAAGAAGGAGATTCTACCACACTCCGAGGCAGCATATTCCACTGCCAGACAGCTCTGACCATCAGGGTGTTCTTCCTGAGGTTCAGGTGGAATCTCCTTTCCTGCAGCTTGAATCCATTGCTCCTTGTTCTAGTCTCTGGAGCAGGAGAAAACAAGCCCACTCCCTCCTCATGACATCCCTGCAAATATTTAGACATGGCTATCATGACCCCTCTTAACCTTCTCTTCTGCAGACTAAATATCCCTAGCTCCCTAAGCTGCTCCTCATAGGGCATGGAAGCCCCTGTCAGAGCTGCTAATGACAAGCAGCAGCTGCTGGTCCCTGTTGCTCTGGCTGGAGATGAGTCCTGCAGCTCAAGAGCTCCCCCTGCTGCCATGGACCAAGCAGGCTCGGATGTTCCTCTGCCTGCTCCTTTAGAGCAACCGGGAGCCAGCTGTGATCCCGAGGATGCCTTGGAGCCTGCAGCAATCAGCCCACAAACAAGGCGGAGACTCAAGAGAGTGAGCAAAGGGAGGCTTCCTTGATTACGTTCAAGAAGTGGTGACTGGCCACACCTGTGCCTGAGCTATATAAATGCCTGCCTGGAAGCTTTCTTCTGCTTGTGGCAAACTTTTTACAAGCCCTCTCCTTGCCTGTTCCTTGCTTCCAGCACCTGGCTCCTGATACCTTGGATTGATCTCCTGGCCCCTGACCCCTGGATTTTGGACTCTTGACTATGGCTTTCGCTTGTTGTTCAGGCTTAGGTAAATGGACTGCCTATGAGTAATTGCTTGCTTTGACTCCTCCTGGGGGGGACTCTATTATCTCTCCCTCTCCTTTCTCCAGGCTGGCTCACTGCCCAGGTCTCTGACCTTGACAATGGCTTCCAGTGTCAGGGATTCCAGGCAGGGAACCCTGGGAAAATGATCAGCCCACTGCAAAGATGTTGCATCATGTCCCAGCTGTGGGTAACTGCAAGGTTGCATAAAGAAGCTGGGGTCATGTGCAGATGGTAGAGGGAGGTGTGCAAACCTCTACCTGATTGGTTGTAGATATGTATATAACAAAGCAATGCCAGTATGTATTTGTCTGTTGACCAAACCTGGTGCCTGGCGAAAGCTTTTGTCCATCTGTCCTATGTTTTGTATATAACGGAACTTTGCTGCAAGATAAAGTGCCTCCTGTTTTGGAAGAAACTCCTCCGTGCGTGAGTATCCTTACTGGGGAACAAGGCTGCTGCTGTTGGCTCGCTGAACTCTGGTTTTTCCGCTGTGTTTCTGTGGGGCTGAAACTCCTATCATCCCCAACATCCAGACCCTTCACCATTTTGATTGCCCTCCTCTGGATACGTTCCAGCTTGTTGATATCCTTCTTGAATTGAGGTGTCCAGAACTGGACACAGTATTCCAAATGAGGCCTAACCAATGCAGAATAGAGTGGTACCATTACCTCCCTTGATCTAGACACCATACTCCTATTGATGCAACCAAGAATCACATTGGCTTTCTTGGCTGCCTCATCACAATGCTGACTCATGTTCAGCTTGTGGTCTACCAAGACTCTTAGATCCCTTTCCCATGTACTGCTATCCAGATATTCTCTGTGTCCAAATGGGCAGGGCTCCATCCATAGAACAGAACCATGGCAGTTAAGGTGGAATCACAGTGCTATAGTCCTGTAGTGCAGACAGAATCTGAGTTAAGAGGAGCATGAGAGTGTGTGTGTGGTGTTTTAAATGCAATAGTCTAGCTTTTGTAAAGCTAAACATAACAAGGCAGCTTCTGTTTTGGTTTTTATATATTTTCACCTCTGAGAACACTATCTGTGTGATAGGTTGGACTCATACAAGGTGGCTGTGGTGGCAGCACTGAATATTAAAGAGTGGTGTCCATTGGGTGGTGTCCATTGGGGACAGAAGTTGCATAAATCCTCATAGAAACTCTGAGGGCATTTAGACAGTCTCTACAATGGGTGTCGCCTAAGGGAGACAGGAGAAAGTTCTTACTTTGTGGCAGAGTTGGAGATAAGGGAAAGCCTTCACTCTTGGTAACTGTAGTAACTGGCCCTGGGGTCTCTTCCAATGCTGTGATTCTATGATTCTAAGTAGATAGAAAAAAAAGTTGACCTATACTTGGTTACAAGAGCCCCTATGAGCTAGCTCTCATATGTGAGTGTTAGCTAGCAGTCATTATTGGGGTTGCATTCCCATGTATGTCAAAGTGAACATAGAGAGTAACTGACTTCTTGAAGATGCAAGTAAGAAGGAAGCAAAAAGCTTGAGATCATAGACCAAAGGAAGATACATAGAAGTAATACAAAGGGCAGGAATTATTTAGACTCCGCTCTCTCATAAATCATTTCATACACTTTTTAATGTCTCTTTGCTGCCAACACAATGGAGGGCAAGAATCTTTATTTATTTTTATATATATATATAAAAATTATAAAAGGAAAAAAGAAAAACATACATAACATGATAAACATAAAGGTGAAAGAAAAAAGTTACAACAGAAAAATGCTTACACTTCTATTTCTCTCGAAGTCCATTAACATAATATATTTGTTCCATGTATTATAAATCATACTGATTATATATTTTTGTTATGTTTATGTGAATCTCATTCTCATTATACCCATTGTTATTATTTATTCTCAAGGGCAGGACTCTCTAAACTCTTTTCTAAAAGTATAATTGATGACCTGGATCTTGGCTAACTGATGCATCTATTCTAGGCTGTTTATCTAAGACCTAACTACATTCAGAGTCCAAAGCTGATCTAACATAATGTAAAAGTCGACATAACTGCTGAAATGAAGCCTCTCGTCATTCAACTAATAATTTTATCTGAAAAAAATAACAGGAGTTGAGAAAGCCAGAAATGAGGCATATCATGGTTTGATTTCCAAAACAGGGAGGATGTTTTTGAAAACCGGAATTTATTTTAAATATTTGCTTTTACAATATCTCTGAACATTATTTGTTCGTTCTTTTCCTCTCTTAGTCTCTTCTTTTCATTTTATTTTTTTATTTCACCACTCCCTATAATTTGTCTAATTTAAAGTCTTCAGATGGAGATAATGAATATTGGCCGCTACTGAGTAGCGCTACCAACAGTGAGTTGTTTAACCTATCCAATAATGACAATGAGGTTTTAGATTCATAATCATTATCTGTGTCAGATCCTGAAGTTGAAGATTGAGCCAGATCCAAAGCTGTGGTAGACCTTGTAGAGGCATGTATAGGGGATGGAGGATTAGGTACTAGTGATGATTGGCTCAAAATGGAGACAAACAATAGGGAAGGCCATTGTTGAGGACACTGAGGAGCTGATGAGATAATTGCCAGGGCTGTATAGCAATGATTGGAGGTGCAGAAGTTGATGAAGTAGAAGTCAATGCAGAGACAATGCAGTAACTGCCAGCAGCTCTGGCTGTAATACAGGATAATGTTCAACTGCTGTTATCAAGGCTGAATTTGGAGGATGAAATATTGTAGCTGAAGGCTGCTGTTGGATCCAACATGATGACAGCTTTACTTTCCACTGAGGCCAATTCTCAGTTGGAAGGGGGAAAGCCCCGTGGTGGTAAATAAGGATACCAAGGAGCTGGTGGGTCCCACTGTCACGATCCCATTTTCATCAGAAGACAAACCAGACTTACAACTGGAGGAGTCACAGCAGAGCGTAATAATCAGCCAAGCCCTACTTCTGTTCAGCAGGTCAGGTCAGAGCAGGAAGAGGAGCTAGAAGAAAGGCCACCCACTCTCAGAGAAAGGTTAAGGCTCAGGCCTCTGGCCCACAAATGAAGTGAGAGGCTGCAATCAAGACATCAGGACTCCATGGAGTCTACCCTGATAAGATAATGATGGTGATGTGGAGACTGAGACCAGGAAGTTTGACTGCTGAGGTTGGAGGTTTCATAATATCAAATCCACATGAGGCTAGTGATCGAGTCTGGCTTCAGGACTGTTCAACAGAGAATGAGCTGTGATGTCTGTTGACATAAGAACCTCTTCCAAGGCTTCCTTCAAATGAAAAGAGGTAAGATAAGATGAGGAGTCTGGAAGTTCACCTTCAGAATAAGATGCCACCAGTTGCACATCCACCTCCATTTCTGACGAGATATTCTGATACTATGTGGTTTGCAAGTCTATCCTTTCATCAACCAAAAGTAAGTCCTGAATAGGTGAGAAGATTGTAAGGAGGGAAACGGTGAAGCAAGCTAGAACTTGGGCAACATCTGATGCAACCTACAACTGTTGGCCCATCAGATCCAATGCCATCGAGATTGGACTTGGAACCAAGCCCTGTCTCAAAGAAGAAGAAAATATGTGTTTAATCTTTTTGTCCTTTCTGTATTGGTCTCTCAACATTATGAATGAGAATGAGAGTTCTTCAAAGGGTGTTCTGACACCATAGATGTTATCTGCACCTTCAGGGTGGAGGAAGACAACCCTATACTGGAACTAGGGGCTCCAAAACCAAAGGATTCAGACCTGGGACCAGTTCTGCCATCTTGCTGAGGTTCATGTTTTAAATACACAATGCTCCTAGAGAGCGTGAAAAACAGATTGCATCCTCAAGAGCATGGGGCTGAAGGTCAGCAGCATAGTTCCTTCAGGTCTGCTGTGTAAAATCCTGACAGTGCCACAGTTTCCGCATAATATGGGCCTCAACTAAGCAGAATAAGCAGCTGGAGTGCTCTTCAGGGACTGGACTCTTCAACCCACAAGATGTGCATTTGTTGAACAAGACCCCTGAGGCCATAAAACTGCTTTATACACACCAGAGATATAAGTAGAAGGAAGTAACAAACAGCAAAGATGATGACAAAATGATGAAGAGAGGAAGAACAAAGAAGAATAAGGAGCTGGGAAAGGTTTGACTTTTTTAAAAAATATATACAGATGGACAAGAAAAGAAGGTAGACAAAGAATAGAAACACTGGGCCCAGAGGGAAAAATGGAGTTTCAAAACCTTGCTGCATATGCTATGGAAGTTAAAATGAAGATGACCAGAAAGGCACAAACCACACTGGACATGCATAGTAGAAAGGCTGAGATTAATGCTAAAATGCTATAGAAGAGCTATGGAAAGTTCCAAAACTATGCTGTGCAGGTTCAGGAAGACCAATTTGTGTGAGTCACAGAGATCACTGCTTTGCTATTTTGGAATACTTTGAAGTGAGAATTTGTCCCTTGGCCATGAAAAGGACTGGTTAGTTGTTTTATGGTTGACTGGATAACAATGAGATCATTATAAACAAACCGTCTTATTGAACAGACTGCAGTCTTCAAGGAAGTGGCACTAGATATTCTTTAGAACTTCAAAAGATACAAGAGGAATTTTTTTTTAATTTCTGCTTGTCTTGGAGTCGTGTTTGGGACCTCTGAATCATTTCAGAGTCTTTCTGAATCATATGTTAAACACTCTACTGAAACTAAGAATTAGAGACCAAACTTTTGTTTGCGTCAGTATTGAACAGCAAGATTCGTTATATATAGTAGGGCTTGTATTGTTTTCTGCTCCTTTTTATTTTATTTAGAGTGAGGAACTGCTGGGAGAAATTGATTTTTCCCCCTTTATTTCTGAAATTTGTAGTACTAATTGCTATTGCAATTGTCAGCTGAGGCCCAAAAAGCACTCACAAAGGATCTCTAATTTGTCTTCCCTACAAAACCAATCAACCTAAAATTGATCAGTTTTTAGACATTGTAGGTCAACATTAAATGACAATAGATTTACAGTTCCTACCTTCAATATATTTAAGGTCTTAGAAACTGAAGAGTCAGAGCTTTAGCAACCACTTGCAAAAACCAAATTACAATTAACCATATAAGTGGGACCAGGCATGCAAATAATGATGAGTCTACCATTAATACTTTTCCTAGTGAGAGGACAATTCTAGCAGAGCAAAGTAATTTCTTGGCTCAAATAAGTGTAAGAAATTTCCAATATTTGTTATAAAACATTTTGCTTTCCCCCTGAGAGTATTACTAAGAAGACATGCCTCATCAGAAAAGACAATAATGCTTGATAAGGTAGAAGGCAGTAGAAAAAGAGGAAGACTGCACTACAGATAGATAGACTCCATCAAGAAACACACACCCTGGATCTGCAAGACCTAAACGGGGTTGCCATAAATCACAGTCAACTTGGCAGACATTAATAGCAAACACCAAAGTAAAGAAGGGAAAACCAAAGAAATGAGAAAGTTCTCCTTTCAGTTCTCATTCAGCAGGCAACAAGAACACTCTCATCAAAACTGATACTGTGGCCAATCAACCGGAACAGAATGGGAACAGTGAGCAAGAACACCAAACCCTCTGAACATGCATATTGGAGTAGGATATGGTTCTAGCCAAAACTTTCAGCTACAGAATGTTTTGGAAAAATTATGTAGGTGCAGAACACAACATGTATAAATGTACACCCCCCCAAAAAAAAACAGCAAAGAAGAAATTAATAACGTTCATCCTGTTTTCAGCAAATCTTGAAACACAGTTCTAGGTGCGCATAACATCAAGTCACAATTAATTTAGCTGGACTGGGACTGATGCATTCACATTCCTCATTGGTAGAATTTTCCAGATTGTTCAAATATTATTGTTTTTAATATGTATTTCTCTACCACCTATTCCATGCTTTTTCTTTTTAAAATCTATTAAGAAGGAAAAGATGGTACAGCAGCAAAGTGTCGTTTGATTGGTACCACTAGGAGGTTTCTGTCCAGAAGTACTCTGTTTTAGAGTTACTGCACAGTAATAATAATACAAAACTGCATTAAACTATACTGAAGCTCCTTGTTCATTGAAACACAAAATAGGCAATACCATTTCACCCTTTATTTTTTCTCTTTTAGTCACCTTTTGCTTACTATTATTAAGAGATGTTGTAATTCTACCTTTCAGTCTTATCTTCTGAAATATTGAATTCTCTATTTGTACCTTCTATTCAAGTAAAATAGAGTAGAGTGAAAATTATTGGGCAAAATTGTAGTTTCCTATCCCTGTTTCTTAGGGAAAATCAACTTTTGTTGGAACACATCTGACCCTGCAGTGTGTTTCCAATGAGAAAACATAAACTAGCATACTCTCATAGGGGGTTCATTTATGAGCAATAACTTATAGTATGAAGGACCTGCTTTTTAAAGATACAGGCTAAAATAGCAATAGCAACTTCTCCTTTTTGAGGGTGGGTGTGGTTTCATTAACTGGTTGGGAGAATTCAGTCTGGTTTATAAAGTGAATCTAAACCAATAAGGTCATGTTTACTTTGATTGTTGCTATGACTATAGACAGTATAATTCTGTTCTCCTCTTATGTCTTCCTACATTTCAAAAAGGAAGGAAATTCCCTGAATTAGAAACAAACAAACTTTGATTTAAAATTTAAAAAAAGACCTGTTTGGAGTATGTGCCCCAAGCAAGACAGTTTGGGCTACAGATCACTCTTTCTCTCCAGTGCTATCATGAACCATGAGCACACTGATGGATCCTTCTTGTACTTTAACTCTGACCCTGAATAAAGTAAGAGGTGCACTCCAATCTTTGATCCACTGGACAGAAAACCTCATGTTCCTTTGTGGTACACATTACCTTCCCAAGTAAATGTGATTATTTCCTGTCCAGAGCAAAGATATTTATGAGGTGTTTATGGGAAGAGTAGCCTTTCAACCAGCCAGGATCACCCCTCTTGTTAAATTCACCCTCATCAGTTCATTAATGATGACAGGCACTTGTTTAGAAACTAGACAGCTTCCTTGGATTAAGGTAGAAAGGACAAGTGTCGCACCAAATCCCTAAACTCTGGACAACCTCTCTCAGCAATTTAATGCTTATGTTAAATATCATGGGATACAAAACTGAACCCCAAGAGACCCCACATGTCAACAGCCAGAGTCACACAGGAGTCTCCCAGCACCACCTTCTAGGTTCACTTGCCCAAGAAGGAAAAAAACCACTATAAAAAAATGCTTCCAAGTCCAATCATAGCCAAGTGGCTCAGAAGATGCCAAGAACCTAGCAGAACCAATAGGGACATACTGGCCATTTCTGCACTGCACTGTTACAGTGCTATAGTACTATTATTCTACTTTCAACATCCTATGGAATCATTTGCAGTTCCATCCTATGGAATCCTATGGAACATTTGCAGTTTAGGGGAGAGGTATTTAGAATTCTCAGCCAAAGAGCTCTTTGGCCTCAGTAAACTACAGACCCCAGAATTCCACAGAATGTTGAAAGTAGAATAATAGCACATAACAATGTAGTGTGGAAATGGCCACTCTCCCTGTCCAGTTCCCTGGTCATCCACCAAGGCAACCAAAGCTGTCTGTCCCCTAGCCAGGCCTAAAACCAGATCTAGTTAACCCATCTCATCCAGAATCTAGGAAATCCAGAAACCCCTGGAGCTTGGTGGCCACCCTACTCTCCAGTGCCTTACTCAAAAATAGAATACTGGAAACTGGGCAGTATTAGTCTAATATGTTGGGATCCAGGAAGGGCTTTTTCAGCAATGGTCTGATAACTGCCTTCTTTAAGCATGGTGAAACTCTGCATTGTTTTAGTGAAGCACTCCTTGACCACTCTTTCTACTCACTTTTTTTAAAAAGAGTAGATAAAAGAAATAATACAGCTGGATAAAACACTAGAACTGTTCCTCTGGTAGGGAGTTTTCTTCCCACTCATCAGGTTGCAAATGTGGAGTTTATACTCCACAAATATTTGCTGGTTAAAATAATTCCCTTACTCTTTCTCTGGCTCAGTGTCCTTACTGAATTCTCTGATTAGGCATCCTTAGTAATGCTTTGTGTTTGAAAACTATTTTTATTTCAAGTTTTAAAACTCTAAATCCCCTTGTGCAAAGAGTAACAGAAACAGAGGCCATTTCCATATCGGGCTTCTAAAACGGTGTAGAGCGACCTCTAACGGAGGTCTTCTACACTGTAGAGTGGACTGGCGTGGACTACTTTTCGTAGTTCCACACCAGAATCCACTCAGGAGCAGCGGGAACTAGCCGGGCTGCGTGTTTTTAAAAACCTCTTTTTCGAGGTTTTTAAAAAGAATGGAGCGCGCAGCCCCGTGCCGCTCCGTCGCCCGGCTCCAAAGTGGATTTGCAGGCGCGCGCAAGTGCGTGCCTGCAGATCTGCCGGGGGTGGGCTTCCAGCTGGCGAGCTTCTCCGCTTGGTGGAGAGCCTCCACCAACCGGAAGCTGCCATTTGGGACGCCGGAGGACTGCGGAGCAGCGAGCTCGCGCTGCTCCGCGGGGCGATGGACTCACCCGGCTGCGGGTAAGCTCCGTTTTAGCGTGTTTTCGCCCTTCCCCCCCCCATGTGAAAAGGGCCAGAATCTTCACTGTTTATTGGACTCAGAGGTTAGAGTTGCAGCATTCCACAGCCTTCATTAGCCAAGACATCAGCCTTATCAAACAACTCACAGTAAACTGATAATTAAAACATCACTAAAAAGTCCTCCAAACCCTTAGAGGCAAAGAAGCCAAAACCTCTGAATTTGATTAAGATTGATTGATTAAGAATGAATGAATGAATAAATCTTTATTGCTCAGCTAAAAGCCATTGCAACTCACCACAGTCAGACAAAATACATCTAAAGAACAGAATAAGACATTACAAATGGTAAGAGACTCTTATAAAAGCTGACATACAAGAACAACGTATAAGGAATAAATGATCAATGTAATGATTTTAAAAAATCGGAGCAATATAAAATGTCTCTAAGATGATATAATGTAATCCAATGTAAAATTCAATATAAAATTATATCATATTATATAAAATATACAATTTAAAATTACACTTATGTATTCTATAAGACCAGGATCAATTACTTTTATCACCTCTGTATTATTTGTGGGGATAGTTTTGATATCTAGATCTTATCTTACTTGCAGCTAACGCAAAATTTGCAACCATAACAGTGACATAGGGGTCGTTATCAGCTAATAGTCCACAAATCTGCTCAAGAGGTGGTCTATTGGAAAGGGGAGAGGAGTGGAGGAAGCAATTAAGGAACTTTTGCCTGGGAGATGTATATAGAGGGCAATATAAAAGGTAGTGTTGGATGTCCTCTACATCCCCGTTCTCACAGATGCAGAGTCTTTGGTGGACAGGGATATTATCATATCTTCCCTTCAAATAGGCAGATGGCATACACTGAAAGCATAAAGCTGTGAACGCTTTTCTAAGTGAAGCGAAGGTAAGGTTTAAAAGATATTGCTCCATTCCAAAATATGTTTTATATAATGGGTACCATAAGGAATATGCTGTTCGGGAGAGCAAATGTAGGTCACCCCATTTAGAAGCGAGGTAGATTTTTTCTTTAACCAGTTGTTTAATTTTTTTGGAAGAATAGGTGGGTAAGGCTTCTAAATTGATCCCAAAATAGAAGAGTATAGGCCTTATGGAATTTGTCCACGAATTTTGGAAGGGGGACTGTAATTGCTCTAGAAAGCATTTTCTGGGAAGCCTATTGTCGTTCATACTGGCCAGCTTCAGCCAATATAACGCTAAAGCCACCTGTACTCCAGCTTGTAAAGAGGCTAACCCAGTTTCCGCTCTTAAGATAGAAGCAGGGGTACCTTTTGGGGCGGTCAACAAAGATTTCAAAAAAGCATTCTGAACTGTTTCTAAAGGAAAAGAGTTATCATATCCCCAGATCTCCGCACCATACAATAATTGGGGAACAATTTTCTTTTGGAAGACCTCAACAGTGGGAGCAAACAAATTCCTCCCGTAAAATTTATGAAATCTCAGTAGAGAATTAATAGAATGAGAGGCTTTCAGCTTAACTGCCTGGAAATGCGTTTTCCATGACAGTTTTGAGTTAAAACCCAAACCCAAATATTTAAAATAAGTTTGCTGTTCTATAGAGTTTCCATTAAGTCTCCAACTATGTGGTTTCTTCTTCTTCCCAAAAACCACCACTTTGGTTTTAGTATGATTTACTATTAATCGCTCTTTTAAACAAAAAGCACTCAACTTCTTTAGTAGTCTCTGCATCCCGCTTTCTTCTGAATGGGAACAACTATGCTCACTTTCTGCCCCTGGGGAATTTTCCCATGTTGGTTAATAGAGGTGAAAAGTGAGGCAAGGATTGGAGACCACCAACCAGGATTTGATTTAAATAGTTCTCCAGGAAGCATATCTTCTCCAGGTGCTTTTTTAATAGGGAGGGAGTTAATCAAAAAGTTAATTTCATCGGGAGATACTGGATCCCATTCAGGACAACAAGAAAGTACAGGGATGACCAGGCTGGGCTTCAGAGTGGACATAAAGATAGTATGGTTGAAGAGGGTGAAGAAGTGAGCCTGCCATTGAGCAGAGGTGATTTGGTTAGCAGTTGAGTCGTGTACGCCCCTTGTCCCTTTTGTCACCATGGCTCAGAATTTAGTAGAATCCCTTTCTGCAAGTGCCTGGGCTAGCTCCATCCAAATCTGCTGTATGTATCCTGCTCTTTTTTCTTTAAGTTTTTATACTCCCTGCGAAGGTGTATATAGACCCTATAATTTTCTTGTGAATCTTCATGTCGATTAAGAATAAAACCAAATAAAAATTTAAAATAGATAACTGAGCTCAAGCCAAGTGCTCCCATCTCGGCTCACTCCCCCCCGCCCCCCCCCAAATACTATACAAGATTCTGTGCCATGTATTCTGCACAATTTTTCCCCCCACCAAAGACATGTTTTCTGAAAATGAAGCAATATACCAGCAGAGAAAGCCATCTTTTCAACACAAACAAATTTACTGTGCAGTCATATTTTCTCATGTACTTGTTCAGAAAAGTCTGGAATTACAAATAGTCTTTTTTTAAAAATGTGCCATTTTCTCCCAGAGCTGGAAGAAAACTAGTGAAATTATGCTTTCTCAGTTCCAAGAATAAAATAAGCAAAAATTTGCATCTCTAAAGCCTGTTATTCATTTCAGCTCTTCTATATCCTAGTGATATAGAAGAATTTTGGGAATTTTATGGCCCTTCAAATACTGCTGAATTGCAGTTCCCAATATTCTTCTCCACTGGCTGTGCTGGCTAGGGCCGGTGGAAGGTGCAATTGCCATCCTGATAAAGGGAGTGGTGTAGCTACTGGGGTAATGCTCCACTCTTTATTTGGAATGGAAATTAATGTACAAGAAGGGTCTAGCAGCAGGCCCATGTTTTTGAGTAAGTATGATACAGGTGATTTTTCTCCCTTCAAACAAAAGGTTTTTTCTGTTTGGAGGATAAGAATTCTATTAGTGTAATTTTGTAAATTTGAATCTCCTGCTTGTAATCCCCAATCCACTACATCTAGAATGCCGGCTAGTTTAAGCCTTGTATATTCCTATAAACATATCATATTAATTTGTAGGAGTCCTGTCAACACCATAGACTTAAAACTGGTTCAGACTAATTCCCTACTCTAAGTCTGCCCCAAAGATGAAGACCATTACAGATCACTAACCTAACTCACCAACCTAAAAGTTCCAGAATTTTACTAGAGAAAACAGTGTAAACTAGTCTGGGTTGTTGAGCCAATGTGCTGAAGAGAACAGTATAAGCGATATGTTAAATTTATTTATATTTTAATAAGACATCTTGAAAAAGCTGTGTATATGTTACCTGTTCAAAAAATCTACTATGAACGCGGATACGCATTATATAACTATCACTGTCGTCCCAGTAGTCTACTGTATCCACATCCAGGAGAGTCGGCCTTCCAACTACTGTCCTCATTAGTTGCCTATGGAATATCTGATAGGCTGTGGAATGAGACAATAAAGATAATGTTTATTTCCTCTCTTTCCTCCCTCTTGGACAACATCATGCAAGAAAAGCATGCTCTGAGAACACACTCGGAACAAAACCAGCTGAGCATTCTGACTGATTCCAATGTAATTTTCTGTCATATACACTTGTGTAGGAAGACACCTCAGATTACTATATGACTAAAGAATCCATGCTTATCTAGTAGAGAATAACAGCCACCAGAAAATCAGTATGATATCTTGCGTGCTATAAAATACCTGATCAGTATCAACTAGGTTGGTTCTAATGGTATTGCTTCTATGAATGAAACTGGTAGGGGGAAACCATCTCTAGTCTATTCTGAAGCCTACCCTGTGCACCCCAAAAACAGCTCCAAAGCATTCAGAAACTACTGAGTGACATAGATAATTGCAGGTGGGAGGTAAGGGATAGAAAGTTTTGCTGTATTAGCAGTCAGGCACTTGAATCATGTTGGATTTAAGTTTACCTAAAGAGACATTTAAGCTACATTTTGAGAGGAACCTTTTCCCCTTGACAAACACTGTTTTTGAGAATTCATAAAGAGCAATTAGTCTTAGAGGGCTGAAACAATATGTATTCTTCTGTTTCAGCCCTCTAAGACCATGCAAATCTAAAATGCATTCTAAATACTGCCCTAAATAAATGAAGATACATAAAATAGAACCAGAACTGTATATGGCAGGTACCGGTAATTCGACAGAGTCATTCAATCTGGTAAAGAACTTGGTACCACACTAGTCAAACCATACAGACATAGACCATGCCTGACATTCTTAGGTTCACTTTTACATTTGTAGAAGTGTCTTCATGTACAAAACTCATTGTCTATAGACTCAACATGTCTGTATCACTCAAGATGCAATAAAAAATAGTACTCTTGGTACTATTGAGGAGATATACTCTACCCCAGCCTTAGCTGACCTAATGGAACCAGATTTTGTACTTAGTCCCCAAGGTATCAACAATTGCATAAGTGGGCATTGGTCCTTTAACTAACATGTTGCAATGCTCAGAGGCCAAGGTCCTTTTGATCAGTAGAGCTGTTGATTTTTAGGCTTAAGTAGGTCATAATCTGATTGGCTGATACAGATGGTGGCAGTGCAGCAATGGCAGCAAGGTTAAATGATCATGGGCACACCAGTGATAGGTAAGGGGAAGAGCCAGAGAAAGCCATCTCTGTTAGGAGAGAAAGCTGTCCTGATGGATCCTGTTCTGTTTGGGAGCTGGCAGGGCAGCTTTTCTCACAAGGCCAATGGCTTTCTTTATTTTCCCCCACCCATTGCTATACAACACCTGGAATTTCGGACTTGATCCCTCAGGACAGGCTACAAAGTTCTGACAGTACCAGGAAGTGAGGGCTGAAGCTGCTAATTTTTCCTGTTTTCAGCTGCAGGACTGCTGTCCTTGTTGCTGCACTTCATTTTGTCTGGGGTCTTGAGCTCTCTTCAAAACAAAGCCAATTTACATAGCTCAAAACGTACTCCTCACCACCCGATTTGGGGTGTTACTTCCTCTGAGAGCTGATCAGGACCATCTGTACACTACAGAATCAAATGTATCAATCAAATGACAGGGTCTAAACACATAGGGAAAAAAGAGTAAGACAGCAGACAGATCAAGTGTAATACTGGGATAGGGTGAACTAGAGTGATGGCAAATTCCCATAATGATGAACTGACTGTGCCCAAGACTTGCATTTGTATAGGTTCAATTAGTCTAAAGTCCAGGCCAAATCATGCATGCTTATGCCTTGCCCCTTTTGACTTGCTTCATTTAGGAAGAAGGGACTATCTAGCTAAGCCCAAAAAGTACTAGATGCCACCTAGAACGGGTACAGCCCCACCTATGCTGAGAAGCTTGTGGGACTAGAGCTGTTAAAGAAACCTGCCTTGGAAGAGGTGTGTAACTACTGCTGCTTAACATGATCTTCCTTGCAAAATAGTCAAGCAGCTGTTTGGTGGCTCACTCCAAGACTTTTGAATGAAACATTTTCCTAATCTAATTTAATTGGTTTTCAAGCTACAAATGAAACGGTCTTGGTTACCCTCTGGGATGACACTTGCTAGAAAGAGAGAGGTGTATGTGTGTATGACCTTGGTACTTCAAAATATGGTGACAGGTCAGCTAACTGGAAATGGGCAATGTGAATACATCATGGCAATGGTTCACCATCTTCACTATTTCCAATTCATTTTTAGGTCCTGTTAAATGGAGTTTCAGTATCACTATTTTTTGGTTTTTGGTTTTTTAAATATGCAGATAACTAGCATCAGCCCATGGGATGCTCTAGGGCACATGGCTACTAACATCTGCATAACCATATTGGGCTTGTATGGATTAAATATCTGCACAAGGATTGCTTATGGTCTTTATATATCTAAAGTTGGTTATGTACCTAAACATACGTGTAGCTGAAAAATACATCTTACATTTCCTCTCAATGATACAGTTAACAGTGAACATGTTCACTGAAGGCACAGGAAGTACACATGAAGAATTTCCCTTTAACTATTATAAAGACCCTTATATCTATTTCATAAAGAGTACTGATGGTAGAAAGATTTTGAAAACCTTACCTACATTAACTGGAGTTACTCTGAATGTAAACTCTTGTTGTGACCCAATATCCAAGTATTCAATTGCATGAAGAGGTAAATCATCAAACTGTTGTATTGTATATCTACATATGTCAACAATAATTCTCCATTTTCTTCCATTTCTAGTGCCAAAGTTATACAAAAACCACTGCCCATTTGGAATGGGTTGGTTTAAAGTCACTTGATTAGGCATAACGGCATTTCCTAAAGCATTGATGTTATCCACAACTTCAGTAATTAAGAAACTGCTAGATCCTGGAATTACCACTGTTTTTTCAACATCAGTTTCTTTAAATATATTAACAGCTGCAAACAAACAAACAAACACATATTTTAAAAGTTGCACAAAAATGTGTATTCACTTGTTGACACTGATATGGATATCTCTTATTTATACAAAAATAAACTGACTAGAAGATAGCTTCACTTGGTCATCATACCAATTGGAATGAGAAGTTGTTCTAACGTGAACAGCCATTCTGGGATGACAGGAGAAACAATCCACTACTCATGGGTTTGATCCCTCATGCCAGTCCATGCCTTCAACATTCTTTTTTTGTTTTATCTGTTAGGCTCCCTCCCTACCAGCTTGCTTATGTTCTCCAGCCAATCTACAATTACTAAACCCCCTTTCTTCATCTTTCCTAATCATTTCTGTTTGCCCCCTCTTTTTTTTGGAGGAGGGTGTGGATTGTTCCTCCTGTCCTCCCAGAAAGACCATTCATGTAAGTACAACTTCTCATTCTCAGGATGGCAAGAGGACCAATCCCCTACTCGTGGGATCTTCCCAAATCCATTATTTTGGGGGAGGGGCACCAGAAGTGTTATCTACACTACAGCTTGTACCATTGTGCAGCCAAACACTGCCTGTGCTGATTTGTATTTGTCAAGTTTATAATGTCTAATAAACATAGTTGGTTCTTTCCATCCTGCTGTGTTAGAAATGTCCTCCAATGAGGATGCTGCAAAGTATGCTACAGAAGTTGCCATTCATCTTGTAGAATGAGGCCAGACATTTCTTGGTCTTGGCTTCTTTGAATAATCGTAGCATAAATAGATACAAACCTTCATCACCTGGCTATTATTGTTTACTAGCCCTGTGTCCCAAAGTTCTAGGATAGTGAGATACAAGCAGTGCTTCAGTTCGTCTTATGTTTCTTGTTGTCCTAATGTACGTTTTTACTGCTCTCTGCACATCTAAAGTATGACACTTATGTTCCAACACGTGCATTGGCCTTGGCCAAAAAGTTGGCTAGTAAATTGCCCCTCTAGCAGCTGCAGTGTTTATACACTTAGGCAGAAATGTCAGGTCCAGAAACAGTGTTGCCCTGTCCTCTTTATATGCAGATGTGCCAATAAAGACTCTCCTTCCAAACTCAGGATTGCTGATAACACTACTATTTGTCTCTTCAGAGTATTTGGTCTTAAGCCTTTTCTGATTCCTTCCTGCAGACAACGTAATACCTGATGCACATTTATTCTCTCTATCTGCTCCCCCTCTGATCTAAACTATCGCACAAATGTTTTCCATGTTCTACTGTATATTTTCTGAGTGGCCTCTCTTCTAGATGCTAAGATGGTTTCTACAACCTCCATGTTGTACCCTTGATCTCTCAGATATTGCCATTCAATCTCCACACAGTCAGATGAAGCCACTCTGGATCTGGGTGGTATACGACCCTGGCTGAGCAGATTCTCTTGAATTGGTAAGTGCTGAGGAGATTCCTGAGACATTTGCATTAGCAGTGGAAACTATGGCCTCCCTGGCCAATATGGAGTCACTAAGAAAACAGAAGCCTTCTCTTATTATATTTTTAGTAGTGCCTTCTGAACAATACAGATCGCAAAAAACATCGTGCACTCCCTGAGGTCATGGAATTGACAGCACATCCTGTGACTCTGCATTGTTGTCTCCATCTATTGAAAAGAAGCACTTTAACTTGATGTTCTTTCCAAATGTGAATAAATCTACTTGCAAGAGTCCATATGGGTCTAGCAGTTGACCAAATATGTTGCAATTCAGGGACCATTTTCTCAGATGTATCCAATTCCTGCTGAGTTAGTCTGCTCATACATTTAGGACCCCTTTCACATATACCACCTGTATTGATTTGACATTCTTCTTGGCCCATTTGAATAGCCTCATTGACTTCCACACCAGCAGTACAGAATGTAGACCTCCTTGTTTGCAGCCATGTGCCTTCACTGTTTTATTGTCTGTGCAGATTACAAACCTCAGTAATGCTAAGTCGACTGCTTTCATTTCAAGATAATTTATACTGATCTTCTTATCCACAGCCAACCAGAGCTCCTGCACTGAGTACTCCATAAGTGTGCTCCCCATCCAGATAAACTCACATCTGTCATTATCTGAATTCCACTGAGAACCTTCAACGGGACTCCTGTGACTATTTTCTGATCTTTCAGCCACTAACTCAAATCAGTCCTCACTTGTTGAAGTATCACTACTTGATATACCTTTTTGCTCCTATGGCCAACTAGTGAAACAATATCAGTCTTTGAAGTAGTCTTGAATGAAATTTGCCCCACTGTATTAACTGAATTGTTGATATTAAGGTGCCCATCAGTTTGGCCAATCCAATCCAATCTACTGACTCTAAGGAGCGAATTTCTGCTACTTCCGGTTTCAGTTTCATCATTCTCTTGTGCAACAGGAACAATCTCACCTTCAAGGTATTTAATCTTGCCCCTACATGAGTCAATTTGATTGTCAGTCTCAAATGGCTCTTTTTGAAATTTATTAGAAAGCCACACATTTGCAATGTTCTTATTGTTAAAGATATATCCTGCAATAACTTGGTTACTGATCTGGTTTTCAGCAGAATGTCATCCAGATAAGGATACAACTGAACACCTTGCAATCTGAGGTGTGCTGTTACTGGAATCAGAACCTTTGTGAACATGCTTGGAGCTAACACCAAACTGAAAGGCAAGGCCCTGAAGTGGAAATCTTGTCCCTGGTAATAGACCCTTAAGTATTTCTTGTCCTGATCTATCATTGGAATATGAAGGCATGCCTCCTTGAGAAATTTGTTGAGGTATCTCAGATTCAAGACTGGTCTGTATTTCCCATTGCTCTTGGGAACAGTGAAAAGGTTTGAATAAACTCCAGAGAATTTCTGTTCCTTAGGCACCTCCTCTATGGCTGCAATATTCATCAAGTGTATTATTTCTTGCCAAACAATCTTTTGCTTGGTTGTGTCTTTAGATACTAGTGAAGGGATAAACCTGCTCCACAGTCTTTTGTGGAAACATATCTTGTAACCATGAGACACTACACTGAGTGTCCACTGATCAGTTGTTATCCATCTTCACCGCTTCCTGAAAAGCAGGAACCTTCCCACCACCAGCACTTCCTGATAGTCAATACTGAAACTTACCCCATTTAGGGGCAGAAGATCCTCCGCTTTCCTGTCCCTGCTTGGTAAACTGACTGTCTGTTAAACTGGGATCTTTGTCTACCTCATTAGTATCTATTATCTTGAAACTCCAGTTGTCTTCCCCCACTCCTTCCTCCACAAATGGAGTAGTTGGAGTTTTTGTAAGATCTCCCATCATTTCCCTTTTTCTGTGATGTAGGCATCACTTGTTTTTCCTTTGCCTCCACCTACCACCTTCTCCAATGCTTGATTGCCAAACAGCAATTCTCCTTTGAAAGGAACAAATGCCAAATTATTATGGGACTTTTGATATGCTCCCAGTGTCTCAACCATAATGATCTCCTTGCTACAGTTATTGCATTCATGTTTCTAGCTCCAAATGCAGTTGCATCATGACCTGCATTGCCACATATTTAAGAGCTTTCTGAATCCTTGAACTGCCCTTTGTAAAGCATGAATATTTAAGTCATGTACATCTAACACATCTTGTGCCCAAAGCACTGCAGCCTTGGTGAGCATAGACATTGCCACAGATGCTCTAATTATTAAAGCTGCTGGCTCATGTGCTTTTTTCAGATCTGTCTCCACTCTCCTCTCATCTACCTCTTTCAACTGTGTGTCCCCCTCCCTGGGGACAATCATCCCTGATACAAGCCCCACAATCAGAATATCCATCAAGGAGGCCTTCAAGAAGTCTATATCCTTATAGAACAAATACAACTTTTGACTATACTCCAATAGCTTCTTAGTATTCCACTGAGTTGACCACTGAGTTTCAATTAGATCTCTAAACAAATGGCATCTCTACCATTTGAGATTCCTTTACCTTAATAACTGAAGCTATTTTCCTTGTCCTTATCTTTTCCTTCCTCTGAAGATGAGGTTCCTTCTAAACCTAATGTTTATAATACTCTCTTTAGCAAACCATGGAAAGTCTTCCCCTCAAAGAGCCTATCCAAAACTTTCTCAGAGTTGTCTTCCTCATCAGATGAGTGTCACTCACTATTCTCTTCCAAATTCCTTCAGAAATTTCTCCATCGTCAATTAATTCATCATCATCTTCCCTTACCACAGAATTCTGCTGTCTCCTTTTCTCTATATGCCTGTTGTGACCCATTGCTAATTCAGCTTGTCTTCTGTTCTTTACTTTATCTGCAGCTCTTGCTTTTTTATTTTTGGACCCCTATTCATCCACTGCTGTTCTCTTTGACCTTCTAGAGCTCTCCACCATAATAAATTCAAAATTCATTTCAATACTGTCTGCCTGAATCTGATTATCATCACATGTGCCCCTAAACATCCTGCTATTCATTAAATTAATTGAATTTTCTCCTAAATTCATTCTCTGTATGTTAAATAAATATTTCTAAATAAATTCATTGTATTTAAAAAGGCCATTTGAGTCTGCCAATCAAATCTATTGAAATTCATTAAAGGATTAGACTGAGAATTCATTAAAGCTTATAACCTAGTATTAATGGCTTCATTAATCATTACATTCAAGTCTGGGTTAATTTATTCAGTCATTTGACTCACAATCTCCTGTCTTCCACTCATCCTATTTTCTCTCACTCACCTCACTCTTCTCTGCTTGTTTGTTCAACACATCTATAGATGTCTTCTGTAAAAACTCTTTGAAATCGGGTGTCATCTTCATAGGAAGAAGGAACAGAATGTTTGCATCTTCTTTCAGCATGTCTTCCTGCTCCTAACTGCCACCATATGGTCTGCTTGGCTGCACACCATTGGTGCTGACTCGGTGCCTGTCTGCAGCATAGCTCCACCCCATGTATTGGCCATTTGTGGCATCACTGATTGGGTTGGCTCATTGCCTGTCTGCACTGTAGCTCCAACTCTGGTGGCTGTTTGCAACATTGCTATTGGGGCTAGCCCGCTGCCTATCTGCAATGTAGCTCCGCACCCCCACCCCCAAGCTGGCCAGTTGACTCACAGAATGGCAGCTAACCAACTGTGTTGCCGTCTGGGAACTACTGTTCTCAAAATGGCACCTGGCAGCCACGGCTGGACTTTCCAATGCTGCCACCACCTGTTTATCCATCATCTTAGCCCTGGTAATGTCAAGTCTTCCACTTTCTTCCTCTTCTTCTCCATCGTAGGCTTGTCCATGTCTTTTCCTTTCCTATCTTCCACTTTCTGACTACTCAATATTTTTATCTCTTCTTGCTCACTCTCACTTCAGTTGAGAAAAGTCTTTCTTAAATCTGATTTTTCTCTCCTCGCCTGCAACCTGCTTTAATGCAATCTTCTGCAACTGTAGGATCTCTTAACTGTTGCTGTTTTCTCAGCTACTAACACCAGTATTTCCTCCTCAGTCTGAGAATTAGCAGGTCTTTTCTTTCTTTCTTTTCTACTGTTTCTATCCTGCTCCATAGTCCTATGCTAAATAAAATCAAATTTAAACAACAAAATAAAATCTGAAAATACAACCGGATAGGGGATATTTGTGAGTGGTTAGCAGGAGAATTATAAACTGACTAGATAGGGTGGGAGCCTAATGGATGAAACCAAAAAAGAATGTTGAAGGCTCCTGCATGGACTGGTGCAAGGGGATCAAACCCATGAGTAGTGGATTGGTCCCATTTCCCAAGAATGATGCAGCATCTAGATTTTTTGCCTTTCTTGTTAAGATATGACAGGCCTACACAAGTTACGCAGATGTGGTGTCACACTAGAGCACTGGGAACAGAGAAAAATCACAACTGTCACTAGCAGGTACCTTGTTTTCCCATTTAGAGCATTTTGAAGTTGAGAAGGTGGTCCTGTCAACTCAGCTGCAGCAGTTGCAAAGTGAAGGGAAAAAACTATTCAGTGATGGTGGGATTGAGTGCTCCTTTGGTAGTAGCAGGGCTGATAGCAGGGTCTCCCATATCAGACAACTTTTGCCAAGGAGCCAGACTAATGTGCCAAATAGTATTGGGCAGCAGTGGTAGTGAGGACTGACACTAGCGGAAGATCTCTCAGAGACAATGGCAGTGGCACTATAGCTAATATTTCCTTGACAGAAGCAGGCACAGTAACAGATTTTGAACATCTTTTACAATGAAAGCCCTATGATGAGACAATCCAAAATGAATGAGAGATAGTACCAGAAGATCAGATTCCCAGGTCGGTAGGCATTCAACAAGCTACTAGGCTACAGCAGAGGACAACTATGAGTAGTGCTAATAATGCAGCTGGACTCAAGCTGAAAGGATTTACAGCTGTTCATGCACTTAGAAATGAAACTAAAGCTTGAAGCCACACAACATATATTATAAGAACATGGAATGTGAGAAGCATGAATCAAGAAAGCTAGACATAGTAAAGTAAGAAATGGAATGTATAAACATTGCAGTATTTGAGGTGACTGAGCTAAAGTGGGCAGGAAAGAGACATGTTGAGTTAGATCATTACAAAAGTGGGAAACAGAGAAGAATCAAAGACTGTAGGAAAATTTGGTTCAACATTCAAGAAATGTAGCTGAAGCAGGACAGCAACTGATTGAATTCTGCACGATCAACAGTTTGTTCATCACAAACACAGTCTTCAAGCAACAAAGGAGGCAACTGTATACATGGACATCACTTTATGGCCAATTATTGTTGTTGTTGTGTGCCTTCAAATACACATGGCAACCCTAAGAAAAACCTATCACACAGTTTTCTGGGGTTGAAAGTGTGTGATACACCTAAGGTCACTCAGTGGGTTTCCATGTCAATACAGAAATAAAATAGACTACCTAGTTGGAAGTAGAAGATGGAGAAGCTCCATTCTTGCTGCAAAAAACAAGATTAAGAGTACATTGTGGCACAGACCATGAACTGTTAATATCAAAAATTTAGAGTAAAGCTAAAGAAGAACACTAAACCAAATATTGTGCCAAAATATGACCTGAAGAACACTCCTGTAGAATTTAAAGATAATGTAAAAAATTGATTTATGCTATTAAGTCTAATTGATGAGGAACTGGAAGAACTCAGGACTGTAGCCAGTGATATTGTCAGAGAGTAATGCAAAAAGACACTGCCTACAGACAATAAGAAAGAGAAGCCTTGCTGAATGACAAATGAAATTCTTCAAGCAGTTGTGTACAGACAAGAAGTAAAAGTAAAATGGGATGGAAATAGAGCCAGCTTGGACATCTGACATTTCTTGTACCATACATGGTAAAAGTCTTTGCTTGTATGAGAGATTAGTGCAATGGCTCTGTAGTTACTGTAGTCTCTGATGTTTCTTTTCTTGGGGATGTGAATGTACAGCAGGCCCTCCACATTTGCAGGTTTCACTTTCACAAATTTGATCATTCGTGGTGCCCGCTTGCCTCCCTCCCCCATTCTCCCCCTCCCAATCCCTGGCCTTTTGCCTAGGGGAAGAAAAGCCGAAAGATCTTCACTCCCTTGCACTCACCCCACCCCCCTGCTGGCAGGGGCATGCTGGCAGTTGCAGCAGCAGCAGCATGCAGGCAAGAAGATCGTCCCTTCCCTGCATTCTCCCCCCTGCCCTCTGTGTGGACCTGTCGGCAGCAGCTGGCAGGAGACTGCAAAGAGGAAGATATTGCCTCTCCTGCACTGTCTCACCCTGTGCCTGTGCGATCGTGCTGGCAGCAAGCAGCAGGAGGGTGCAGGGAGGAAGATCTTGCCTCTCCTACACTTTCCCCATCTGTTGCCCACACAATCATGCTGGGAGCTGCCGAGAGGAGAGGAAGATCTTGCCTCTCCTGCGCTCCTTCTACCTGTTGCCCATACGATTGTGCTGGGAGCTGCCGGCGGGAGAGACAGAGAGGAAGATCTTGCCCCTTTTGCACTTCCCCTACCCATCGCCCACACAATTGTGTTGGAAGCCGTCCACAGGAGAGTAAAGAGAGGAAGATGTTACCTCACTGGTAAACCTTGTTCTGGGGTCTACAATTTTGATATTAAAATATGATTCAATGTGCCTGAGAGGTCACCCAGATGGGCACGTAGGCAGCAATGGTTGAACGATCGAAAACCAGGTCAGGCCAGTAAAATCCCCAGTCACGTAGCCCCAGGAGACCTCAAGCTGTGCAAACCCACAGTAGACAAAGGGTCCTCAGCCCCTGAGAAGCCGACTTGAGGGGATTAGCATGTTTGTCCCAAGTTGAGCACCGATAGCAATAAAATCCTATCAGGCAAGGACCATTTACATAAAGTCATACCACAACCCAATGCAGCTGAAGATCCTGAGACTTTGGCAACACCTTATAATCTCATCATGCAAAGAAAGTTATCATCGTGGAGCTTCTTTCTCATTGCAACACCCATTGTTCTCCCCGGGGAAGGATTAGCCCTCAAGGTACCTTTTCCCCTACAAATAGTCCCAGTTTTTGAGAGTTTCTTTGGATCACTCCTGGTCATCCCAGCAGACCACTTCTCCGTCCATTGAGTAATCTCCTCAGCCCTCTCCGTGCTGAGCCCCACTTCGCTGTTTTTCCTGGACCAAGGACTTCAGGAAAAGGTGCAATATTACCCCAGCTACAACCCCTTCAATATTCCCCTATCCAGTTTCCTCTCTTTTGCTTCTTAATAGGTCTTGAATGAGTGTGTGAGTGATTGCGTTGGTGCGTGAGACTTTCATTCAATAAAATCATTTATTGGACTTTTTTTTTTTTAATTTGGTTTTTGGCTTGGCCTGACCGCGCAAAAACTGGGTAAAAATACCCTTCCAGGTTACCCTGCCTCTCGCATTGCTATTGCTCATGCTCTGGCTAGGTTCCATTCCCCATCACATGGAGCACATTGAGGTGTCCCCCAAGGGACCCCAGAAATCAGGGTAACAAAGATCTTACCTCTCTTGCACTTCCCCCACCCATTGCTTGCATGATTGTGCTGGGAGCTGCTGGCTGGAAAGAGGAAAACCTTGCTCCTCCTGCATTTCCTCGCCTGTTGCCTGCACAATCTCACTGGCAGCAGCAGGCAGGAGGATGCAGAGAGGAAAATCTTCACTCCCTGCACTCCCTTATCCTTCCCTGCCCGGGTGCATGGAAAAAAGGAAGACAGCATGAGCAGCAGGTATGAGAGCACAGGGGAAAACCTTCCTTCTCATTCATATTCCAAAAAAGACATTCCAAAAGATTTTACCATGCCGCCTCCTATGCTGTACTAATTAGTCTTAGTTATGTTGCCATTGCTGTTGTCTCTGAAATATCCTCCACAGTGTCACCCTCCACTACTGCTGCAGCCCAGTAGCTGTTTGGCACATTTGGTCCAGCTCCTCAGGAAAAGCCTGTCTGACACCATCACAGGCATGGATTAATCCACCTATTTTTGTCTCTCTATTGTTTCACAGTCTCCTCCATTAATTTTTAAATTTTCAGTTTTTTTCCATTGAATATATGAAGAAAGTTTCAAATTCTGTTGTTCTTACAAAAACTAAACAAAATAAAATTCTTAAACACCTGTGCTGGGCAAGTTCTGTGAGTACAGTAATTCATGGTATGGAAACTAATGTTGTACCTACCTGTCACATGCCTGTTAAAGATTAGGAGCCTGTTAGAAGAAAATACATGGCAACCTAATTCAGCACCAAAAATAGGTTGAGTAAATAGGGATTCAAAGCCAAAGTTTCAATTGTTCACTATTCTCAAAGTCCTCTGCCTGGATGGGGGAATCTGTCAAGTTTTCTTTCTCTCACAATCACTTTTTAAACATCTCATTTTTCCTCGCCAACTTATGAAGAAATTTGTGAATTTTTAAGAAATTCATAAATCAGAACCAGAAAAAAATGAAATTCTCATTCATCCCTTATCGCATGATCTACACACCTGAAGCAGAAAGCCGAAGCTGATATGAGTCACTGCCATGGGCAGGGGCCAAAATAGTTAAAGTATTTGCTGTAGCAGGGCTGTCAGCTTTAAATTCAACAGGAAAGCGATCCAGTACATCTATAAGGACACATGACAAAAAGTGTCGCGTAATTGGCTTCCTGTACACCTTATTGATTACACCTGATCCTCCTGGCCTAAATTTAAACACATAATCATATTTTACTGTCTTGATAATGATATCAAACTACATTTTTAGTGCATATAAATGGAATGTGATCTCATGTCTTTCTTAACACTTAGCAGCATGACAAATCCTGAAGAGTCTATGTATGTACCTCATTGGTTTTGCTTCTTGCTCTTACTGGCAGGGAGAGTTTGTTCAACTTAATCTAGAGGATGCAAATAATTTCCTTGTAAGAGGCAATACTGCCCATCTTAAACACATTTTTTACTTAATAAATGTTACTTTTAGAATTTGGCACTGGGACTGCTGCAGTTGCCATGTGAACCTCTTATCCTGGACCTCTCAGCAACGGTAGCTTGCATTGACAGTTTCAGCTACATGCAGAGACCTTTCTATTGAGTTTTCTCTGTTTCCTGGATGATACCTGCCTTTGTAGTTCATCTGATTTCTGATGCAGTTTTTCTCCTTCAATGTCTGGGAAGCCATTTCTTTTTGAATGGGGCCATGCTGCAACCAGAGTCTTTCTTTAAGAGAAAGCTCACTTCTGTGGGGCTTTTGTTCCACTGAGGGCTATGGGAGGAAAAGGGTTTTCCTTTGTTTTTTGCAAGGTGTGCCAGCCTATTAACTCTCTAAAGATGGATCAGGACAACAATGAGAAACATAGCTTGTAATCTGCTTGAGACTACTACATCTCTTTTTGTGTAGTACAGGCACTGATGTAGACTTGAGTTGATTGACTTGGACTCAAGTTAGATTTAAGTCACTTCAGTGACTTGACTTGTCAATAAATGATGCATTGAGTCACTTGACTCATGACTTGTATATTTTTAGTGACTGACTTGCTGGCATTTGTTGAGTAACATAACACATTTATCCAGAAACCTTACAACTTTGAAAAATGCTTCCATTTCTTTTTCCTACTGGTCACATGACAATCTGTCTCAAGCCCAAGTGTGGGCACATTTCTTAGAGGGGAACATCAAACAGATTAGCCAATGGGCCTGAGGCAGGCTTGTGCTCTGCTCAGTAGCCTGACCCTGCTGCATATTGGAGGAGCCTTCTAAAACATTTCCTAAGAGCAGAAGACAAGACTCACGCCCAGAGTGCAGGGTGCATTTCTCAGAGGGAACAGAAAATGTGTTAAGCAATGGGCTTGAGGAGGAAAGATCCTTCCTTCTAAAGCTTTTGGAGCTTCAGTAAAGGAGGATCCTATTCACCACTTCTGAAATAGCCTCCAGCTTTGCAAATGGGAATCTTATTCACCATTTCCAAAGCTGCAGACCCTTTTTATGCCCACTGACACAAAAGCCTCCAGCTTTGGGAAAGGGGAGTAAAAAGGATCCTACTCCCCACTTCCAAAACTGCAAATGGCAAAATTGCAAATGTGGAGGGTCAAGTCAAATGGTTAAAACTGACTTTGTTTGACTCTGGCCAAAATTTCTGGAATACGGGTTGGGGTACAAAATTGGCTCCCAGACTTCACACTTGTTGTGAGAGTATCTTGCAAGAATTTGAGATTTGACTTGAGACTTGAAGGTAGAGACTTGAGACTTGGAGTAAAACACTTAAATACATTACTGAGCTCAGGGTCTCTTAATGCTACCCCAAAATTGTGACAGCATCTATCATTTCCTTCTCATTACTTCTGGACGAGAAAAGGGCAGTGTCTTGTGGTTATACAAAGATATAGGGAATGAGAGGGTGCTCTGTCACCCTCCTGCATCAGAGAAGCACTGTAGGTGTTGCTGGATTTTGATGGCTACTATAATAGTGGCAAATCTGACGGCCAAGGCATTTAAAAATTTTGAATTTTTAAAGTGGTGAAATTAATTCACTCCACATTTATTTTTGCTTGCTTGCTCTCTGTTTGCTGGTTTTATGATTTTTATGACATACTCAGTGTTGTTTCTGTAATTTTTTAAAAATATAATGTTATGTGCCCTATTGTAGAACTTCCTTTGGTAATGGAGTAGAACAGTATAGTTAAAAATAAATAATACCTACATATTATGTGGCCCCGTAGTATTCAGATTCTGGGAAGCTTTCCTAAGTACAGGTCTTCCTATTAGGTGCCAGCTAAATATACATTCAGGATGGGGTGATCATGAAGGACACATAGCAAGCGGGACTCTGTTTTCTGAAGATTCTGAAACTGGATTCTGTTTTCTGCTAAGTCTGGATAGATAGTTTGTAGCCTGTTCCCCTTAAAATTGTGTTTTTAAAAGTTAGCACTGCTCATTTTGGCCTCTGAAATAAATATTTTTTTCAACTAAAGAATCTCTGGAACGATTGAGTATTGCTTGACAAATAATTTTTCCAATACTTGCTGTTAATTGGTATTTACCCATATACGAACACTTTCCCTACTTGCAGACGACTGAACATTGCATTGGGTACTGCTGGAACCAATGACACATGGTTACAAAAAATCATCTGCTCTTCAGTGACATACTGTGCTGACAAAGCAGCATTAAAACCTAAATCGTCCTCCTGGAACAAAATGAGGAAACAAATTATTAGATTTTATCATGTGCAGACACTTTAACTAGCTTAGGAAAAAAATAAAGCTGTTGCCTCATCAAAATTTTAAAAGTAAGTTATTTGAATTTATTACTAGTCATAATTGCAATAGATATTAAAATGTAATAGTTTCAATTATTGGTTTAGGTATTTTAAACTGATCCATAGTGCTTTGGTCAAAAGGAATTCCATCTCTTTGGTCAGGCACTCTGTCCAACAGGCTGCCAGTTTCAAGTGTCTGTACTTAGAATCTGAGTCAGGTTAGGGATTATTTTTGTGTACCTGCTGCACAACAGTCTCCCTTCCTGAGTCAACAGGAAAGCTGTTACAGAAGAGCAAGAGACATTCTAATTTTCTGGAAACCCAAACTGCTGTCAAGATGTCATCCCCCTGAAATCTTGGTTTAAGAATCCAGTTCTCAACAGGACCTGATACTGCCAGGCTCCAGACACATATCCTCCACTGACAGTATTAAAGGAAATTGTTATCTGTCACTGAGAAGTCATACATATGCCTCCATGAGTGCTATGCTAATGCTCAGCTGATACACTCACAAGGTGTATCCAGAGGTATGGTAAGAAATTTGGACAATCTGGAAGCACCCTTACCTCTTAGGGAGGTGAACAAGTTCAGATACTACCTAGATTACTTTCATAATCTTGATTTAAAAATGCTAAATAAATTGTCTTATCCTATACCACTCCTCCAGTTTATAGAAAACTTGGGTGAGGTGGAAAAGTGGCCAGGATGAGCTTCCCTGTAAGAAAATAGCATATTCTTACTGTCCTAAGTTCAGCTTCCTTGATACCTTTTGTTTTGAACCCTGCAGTAACTCTGGAATTCTGGTGGCTGTTCATTTTTGGGCATCTCTCACCCTTATGGGTCTCATCAGTTGGAAGAACGTGTTCCATGTCGCTTCTATATTCAATGACTCTTTTCTGGCATAACTGTTTGTACAGCTCTGGTACTATGCCATGATTCAAGAATTACTGATCCTGTATTTTCCTATTAAACCACTTTGTCTCCACAAAATGTTCCACTTACCTTGTATACGGAGCAAGAAAGCTATGCCCTTTGGTAAAACACCCATCAATTACAGAGCCAGGTTCCAGACATTGCAAGAATACAGTTAAATCTGTGAGGCCAAGCAGGAGGTCTATACCATGCACATGAATTGCTGACTCTGATCCAAGAAAAGCACCAAAGCAAAAAGTCTAGAATACTGGGAAATAGTTATCAAGGATCATGTGCTGAACCACAATCTTACTGGAATTTTAGTACTTGGTCCCATTTGTAAGGCTCTCCATCCAAATTTTGTTTTAGTCAAATTGTGATAGTGCAGGGGTTCCTAATAACAAGTAAGCCACTGTTTGGTCTCTCTGTCTAAGAACTTTCTTTTGCCTGTACCCATAGACAAATTGGTGATCCTGTTACTGCCCTGGCTAGCACGAGCTTTGGGGGATATAAAAAGATATCTCTTGATATCAATAATTCGGCCTCACATACCCATTCCCTTCCACGTGCTTGCGAGGCCCCACGCACACAGGCTCGGCCGATAATCGCTGTAATATTCTAGCACAATACAGGCAGGTCAGAAATAGCCGACTTGCAGCTTTAGGAGACCTCAAGGCAAGTACCTTCATTAGGGGTGCATGCAACTTTCAAAAGATCCTCTGCCCCGCGCTGGCAGCTTGACGATTGAGCTATACAACGCTCAAGTACTCCGCATTTGCATACTGGCTACTCTATTGACAATTTGGCTATAACTCAATCATTCAAATTCTGACCTTTCGGAGGCTTTGTCTCCAGCCCCAAATCTATTGTTTTCCCCAAGTCCGACCTAGCCTGCGGTCACAATTCTCCTTATAAAAACCCCTGACTTTGAGCGCTTCCTTGGATCGCTCTTGGCTTCCATCCCGCCTTGCTGTCGCTTTGTCCAGCGAGCCTTCCTCTCAGCTCCACGTGCTGAGATCCACACTCCCCAGCTTCTCCGCTTCCAACCGGGCTTCAGGACAGGTGAAGTATCACCCAGACCAACAAGTCCTCTAAAATCTCCTCTATCCCACTCCAACCTTTATTTCTTTAGTTATCTTGTGTGAGTGTGCCGCATACACTGTTTGATTGTGTTTTTAATAAAACCACATTTATTATTTCAACTTCTGTGTGCTTCTTGACTCGGCCTGACCCTGTAGACATAGGGTTCAAGATCCTGCTAAGTTACCCTGCCTCTCGTATCGCTAAAGCAGTGCTCAGAGCTAATCTTCCCCACCCATTGTTGAGCACATTTTGGTGTCCCTCACGGGACCCCCAAGTAAACAGGGTAACAATCCCATTGCCAAAAGGGCTAAGGTGTATGCCCCATTTTGAATTTGGAACTAAAGATAAAAAACCAGAGAGTGATCTGCACCACAGCATTTTCCTAAGGCCCTTTTCGCATGGCATTTGCCATGCGAAAGGGTGCCTGGAGCGTCGCACGATTGTGAGGAGCGATCTGCATGATGCACTCACAATCACATGTCACTCCAGGGTAGGGCAGGCGCCACTCGTGCACTTTTTCATTTTTGGCTTTCAGCCAAAAATGGTGTGCGATTGTGCATTGCTCCAGGGCCCCGCATGCACTTGCCGTGCATGCGGAGCCTCCAGAGGCGTGGCGGTCGTGCTTCCTGCCCCAGTGCAGCCTGGAAAACTCCCAGGCTGCGCTGCGGAAGGAAGAGGTGGGGCTCTCGTGCTACCTGCTCGGGAGCAGGCAGCTCGTGTGGAGCTGAAGTAGTGGGGATGCGAGAGCCTCTCGCTGGAGGCTGCTCGTGCAATCCCCGCACCCCAGCACCAAAAAAAGGTAAGCTGCGGAAAGGGCCTAAATCTTCATAATCAATATAGAAATGAAGACCTTTGGATATCCAGCTTCCTCTTTTGTTGTGGAATACTTCATTTTGGGACAGCATATTAATGTGAATATAGAGGTTCAGTTGTCATTGGATGAGACTGCCTGCCTCATGAAGGACGAAATCCATAGTTTGGGAATCTTCCCAGATCATTGCCAACTATGAAAGTACAGTTGGCACTAGATTTCATCAACTTCAGTGAGCACATCAATCTGATACTTCTGATCACATCAGATCTTTTCGACTTCTGCCGGGTTTGGGGAATATTTTTGCAGTTCAATGCTGATTTAGCTGGTTGAACTAATTCATTCAAAAATGCTTTATAAAATTCACCTGGGAATCCATCAAATTCTAGTTCTTTCTCTTGTTTTATTTTCTTCACAGCATCTTAAATGTCTTTGTAAGAGGGGAATTTTTATAAATTTTATTAGATTCCTCCTTAGGTTTCTTATCTAGAGAATTTTAAAATGCTTGCAAATTCATTGGATCATTAAAATCTGACCTGAAGAAGTGAAATTGAGGAAAAAATCCAAAATTCATTGTTAATTTCATTGCTTATTAAATAAAGTTTGCTAGAGTTAATTTTGAAAATGCGAACTATGTTTTCTGTAGATTTCTTTTTAGTGCATGTGCTAATAGTTTATATTTCTCACACATTTGTAAAACTGTCAGTTTAAAATAGATTGAATATGTTCGTATACCATCTAAATCTAGAATAGCTGCTTCCCTTTTTTGTGATCTAACAGTTTCAGAATTCTACTTTGAAATTCATGGTGTCATCATCAGATGACAGGCAACTTGAAGGCAAATGAACAAACAAACAAGCCCACCCTTTTTGTGTTAGCTAATGTTCTATTAAAATCCTTCAATTTCATTTATCAAATTATTTCTAGCTATTTCTTGATTTTAAAACATAAAGCCTTCTTGTATAAATTGTCCCAGTAAAATAGGCAAAACCAGTTGACATCTATGATAGAGGTGACTCTTTGTGGAAAGGATGGTGGTATCTTAGAGGAGATACATATTTGGGGTGATAACAAAGAGAATGGTGAAACAATGCCTGGATTTGACTCTCTGAGTTAAACCCCCAAACATAATACTTTATCTGAAGACCTACGACCTAGCCAGAAATGCTCTAAAACAGACAGAAGAGGCTGAGAGTGAAACAGAAACCAGATTAGTTAAGAATGGTATTGTGTCTACAGGGAGCACTGGCTGTATTGATGCCTCCACTAGCTGACTGATTTGGTCTTCAGATGTGATTAATATATGTGGACACTGGCTAAGATACAGATGGAGTAGTGTCGACAACCAGTGGAGCCAAGGATGATAATAATGCAGGAAGTTCCTAGCTAGATATGTTGTCTTTCTTGCAATTCTGCTTCTTGGAGGGTGGAGGAAGAAGGCTCCTGTCTCTCATCTGCCTTTTTGATGGATTTCTTAATGGAGTTAAGGATAATAGTGGTGCAGGAGATTCTTGGCTATTTTTTCCGTTTTTCATAATGCTTCTTCTCCAGGGAGAGGAGGTGAAGGGAAAAGACATATGTCTCTGATCTCATTTTCTGATGAAGTTCGTTATTTTATTTCTGATTTTTCTGATGAAGTTTTTTATTTTAAGGAGTGCCCCAGAGCTGGAAAGAAAGAAAAACTTGAGAAGTGCAGCCTTCTTTGTTTTCACAACTGAACTGCCCTTGAAATTGATTCTTATTGGATCTGAATGTTGATTGTGTAGCTGCGATTAGCACTCTGGTCATCTGTTCCTGCCCAGTTGATGTTGATGGTACCAACATGAATACAGATGGTACTAGCGTCAAATCCTAGCCAATAAAACTGAAACCACCTTTAGAATTTGCAGCCTAAACAGAGGTAGGGATTGAATACAAAGGACGGTTGAGGGCAATGATCACTGATCTGGAGAGAAGTCTCCCAAGAAGCCAGCTGAAAAGGCCTGATTGTGGCATACGTGCTTGCTGAGCCCTTTACAAATAGAGCAACTTCCACTTATATGTCCTTCTGCTAGACATCTGAGGCGCTTAGGATGTCCACCTGATAGAGTACTCTTATCCTCAGAAGGAAAAAAGTCAAGTGAAGCTTGACAAGGAAGTAAGGAATTGAAGAGGAAGGATTGAAAAATGTTAACTTATGACAGAAACATCTTAGAAGCAGTAGAATAATCATCATGCAGCTCCTCTTACAACAAGAAAAAAGAATCAAGGGAGCGACTCTGAAGCCTGCTGAAGCATGCATGCTGTAGGGGGGGCATTCCACCCAAAAATTACTCATTTCTGGACTGTTCTGATCGTGGCTTAGTGCAGGCAGAAGACCTATTTGTAAGAGTGATAGAGACCACAGAGATTTATCCAGTTGTGATCTTAACACTAGCATCCAGCTCTGATGCACTGAAAAAGTGAAAGATCATCCCCACACAGCAATAATTACAATGCATAAATATTATCATTAGCACATTCATATGAAATGTATACATATTATTATTAGCTTCATTAGCACCTCAAAAGCATACTATACCTTCAATAAAGTGTTCGTATCCAGCACAGATACTACTACATCATCAACAGATGTAGCATTCAGACTAATATGATTTAAAGTTCCCAGGTGGTCAAAGTACATGCTGAAGATAGCTTTTCGTGTAATTCTAAGCCTGGCATATCTTTGTAGGCCTAAGGGAAAGAATAAAGGAAAATATAAACAATGGAGTGCACCAAATCTTGCTAAAATAGAGAGCATGAATTCATTTTAGAAAAGTGATTTTAGTGGCTCTGTAGGAAGATCAGCGTCTGCTCTGGTCAGAGCCAGTTTGTTGCAAAGTTTTGGTCTATGATTTGTGAGGTTCAAGTTAAAGTCCCTCCTGACTTTGGGCCAGCATCTCTCCACATAACCTATCTCAGGACTGTTTTGAGAAGTAAGTAGGGAGAAGGAAGGGCATAAGTCACTTTGAGCTCATGAAAGGAAAGGCAGGATAAGAATGTAAGAAACAAATTGTTCAGTCAGTGTATATGTAATGAGGAAATCAACTGTTTGGATTAGGAGGAAATCTATTTAAATTATTGAGACTCTTGAAAGTTAAGGTAACAAAAATGTCTAAAACAAACTGGAAAAGGCCAGGAGCTAAACAAACCCACATGCACAAAGAACTTCTATATAATAAGCATGGCAGTATTACTGATCTCCTTTGTTCTCTTTTACCTTACAGGTTACAGTTTTGAATGGTTCTTTGACTTTTGATCCAACTTTTTTGAAGTGTGATGGGAACTACAGCAGGAAATGCCTGGCTCAAAAGCCTCACAGAACCATCAGAAGATTATACAGCTCTTTGTTTCCCAGACAACTCTATATTGTGAGAAATCAGCAAGCAATAAGAATTACTTACTTATTTCCTAGAGATTAGTATGTCTGGAGTAAGATGTTCCTAGGTCCTGGTCTTTGCTACTAGTTGCCTTGTTCTCATCACCTTCACCTGTAGTAGACTCACACTATCAGAGGCACCTCTTCCCTCTTTGGCTTATACATCTCTTGACAGAAATAACAGCAAAGGTAAAGTATCCATCTCAGGAGAGGGTAAATTCCCTGGGTACCTCAAGGGGTTTCATATGCTACCTCCAGTTTAGTAGGAGAGAGGATTAAATAAGGTCTGGGCTCCTCACACATTGGTATCATTCTTCCATTCCAGCTTTGGAAAGCTGCATGGATGTGGTGTGCTCCCAAACATAGAAATCAGCATCGTAGATGTCTGCCTCCATGCATCACCACATATTTGTATGACTGCAAAGCAAGGATCCAATATTGGATCTGACATTATAGTCTTCAAAAGTCTGGACTCAGTGGAAGGGAGTGTAGTTGGCAATCAGAGCAAATACCATTTTTAGCAGGTAATGCTCAATTTCTTGCATGCCCATTGGGTCAAAACTGCATTCTGTGATATGAAGAACTTCTGATCTGGGGCAAGATCTTGCACTAAAATGCATGATCCAATTTCTCCAAACATTATTGGTATAGTAAACTCATCGAGTCTTCCTCCTTGAGATGTCTGGGCACTGGACAAAACAAAATGTAACACTATTTCCTATATTCTGTGAAACTACATGCTAATTTTTAAGGTGCAAGAAGGATGAATTGTCAATATTTTGTCCCTGAGAATGAGAAGTTGGTGCTTACCTGAATAATCATTCTGGGATGACAGGAGGAGCAATCCACCACGATTGGGTCTTGATCCCTTGCGCCAGCCCAATGCAGGAGCTTTTGAATTCTAAATCAGTTTTTTTCATTGGCCCCAGGTCCCATCCTGTCAGTTTCCTTATCTAGTGTTATCTATAGACTTTAACATCTAAACTAACCATCCAACAGAAAAATATACTAACACAAAAACAATACTATAAAAAACTAGAGGTGGGTGTGGATTGCTCCTCCTGTCATCCCAGAATGATTGTTCATGTAAGTATCAACTTCTCATTCTCAGGATGGCAGGAGGATCAATCCACCACAACTGGGAACTTCCCAAGCTTAACTTGTAGGGTGGGTACTGCACTAGACTGAAGACTATGCTAAACAACTGCTTGTAAAAAAGTGCAACCAGAAGTTGCCTGCGCTGACTTATATTTACCTAACTTGTAGTGTCTGATAAAAGTAGTTGGTTCTTTCCATCCAGCAGCATTACATATTTCTTCCAATGAAGAAGATACTGCATAAGCCACTGTAGTTGCCATTGATCTCATCGAATGAGACCATACATTCTTTGGTCTTGGCTTCTTTGAGTAATCATAGCACAAATAAATGCATGCTTTAATCCATCTGGCTATGGCTGTTTTACTTGCCCTATGATCCAGAGTTTTTGGATGAAAACACACCAATAAAGCCTCAGATTTTCTAAACTGACTTGTTCTTTTAATGTAAATCTTGACAGCTCTTCGCATATCTAAAGTGTGCCATTTATGCTCCAACTCATGTTTTGGTTTCGGGCAAAAAGTGGGTAAGTAAATGTCCCCGACCTTTTGAATTGTAGACACTCATTTAGACAAGAAAGTTGGATCTAGACGTAGTGTCAATCTGTCCTCTTCAAATCTGCACAAATTAGCATTTATTGACAGTGCCGCTAACTCTGACACTCTCCTCGCAGATGTAATGGCCAATAAAAACACTACTTTAAATGACATCATCCTCAAGGATGCCTCCTTCAGCGGTTCGAAAGGAGCTGATGTTAATGCATTCAAAACTAAATTTAGATCCCAATGAGAAAATCTGTGGACTGTTGGAAAAGTTGGTAAGGTCACCCCTTTGAGAAATCTCTTACTGTGGGGATGAGATGACAACGATCCCCCATTCAAATTCAATATTGCAGATAAAGCTGCTACTTGCTTTTTAAGTGTATTTGGCATCAAACCCTTATCAAGTCCATTCTGTAAAAATTGAAGTATCTGTGGAACCGTAATGTCACTCACTGCTACTGGTACCACCTTACACCACTTAAGAAAAGCTTTACTCTGTATAGATTCTCTTCTAGATGCCAACATTGTTTTCACAACATTGTCAGAATAGCCCAAATCTACTAAATATTTCCGTTCAACTTCCACACAGTTAACTGGAGCCAGTCTGAATCTGGATGAAAAATTGGACCTAGACTTAACAGATCTCTGAGTGTTGGCAAGCGAGTTGGCATTTCCACAGACATTTGCATCTTCAAGGAGAACCATGGCCTTCTTGGCCACTGAGCGGCTACTAACAACACAGTAGCCTTCTCCTGCTTTATTTTTAGAAGGACCCCGTTACCCTGATTGCTGGGGGTCCCGGGAGGGACACCAAATTGCTCTCAAAATTATACAAGTTGGGGAAATTAGTCAAAGAGCACAAGTTAGCACTGCGAGAGGCAGGGTAACGTAGCGAGATCTTGAACCCTATGTCTACGGGGTCAGGCCGAGTCAAGGAGCACACCGGAGTGAAATAACAATTGTGAATTTTATTAAAAATACAATCAATCGGTGTATGCAACACAAACACACAGAGAAACTATAGAAATAAAGGTTGGAGTGGGATAGAGGGATTTTTAGAGGAGTTGTGGGTTTGGGTAATACTACACCTGTCCTGAAGCCCGGTCGGAAGTGGAGAAGCTGGGGAGCGTGGATCTCAGCACGTGGAGCTGAGGGGAAGGCTCGCTGGACAAAGCGACAGCAAGGCGGGATGGATGCCAAGAGCGATCCAAGGAAGCGCTCAAAGTCAGGGGTTTTTATAAGGAGAATTGTGACCACAGGCTAGTTTGGACTTGGGGAAAACAACAGATTTGGGGCTGGAGACAAAGCCTCCGAAAGGTCAGAATTTGAATGATTAAATTATTGCCAAATTGTCAATAGAGTAGCCAGTATGCAAACGCAGAGTGCTTGGACGTTGTATAGCTCAATCGTCAAGCTGCCAGCCCGGGGCAGAGGACCTTTTGAAAGTTGCGTGCATACATAATTGGGTACTTGCCTTGAGGTCTCCTGAAGCCACGAGTCGGCTATTTTCTGGCCTGCCTGTATTGTGTTGTAATATTACAGTGATTATCGGCCGAGCCTGTGTGCGTCTTTGTCCGGGGGCCTCGCAAGCACGTGGAGGGGATAGAAGGCCAAATTATTGATATCAAAAGATATCTTTTTAATATCCCCCAAGCTCGGGCTAGCCAGGGCAGTAACAACCCTCTGAATAATCCTTATTGGAGGAAAAGCATAATGGAGTCCCAGAGGCCACTGAGTTGACAATGCATCGTGCACCTCCACATCTCTGCTTCCATCTGTTAAATACATTTTTTTTAATTTGGCATTCTCTCCAGATGCAAACAAGTCTATCTGTAAGAGACCATAACGTCTCTCTAACTGAGCAAATATTTCTTTGCTGAGAGACCACTCCCCTGGGTGAATCCAATGCCTGCTCAAGTAATCCACTTGCACATTTAACACCCCTTTGAGGTGCACTGCCGTTATCGATCTCAAATTTTTCTCTGCCCACTTGAACAACCTGGTGAACTCCGCTACTAGAGGTACTGAATGAAACCCTCTCTGCTTGCAAATGTAGGCTCTCACTGTCATGTTGTCTGTACAAATCATCATATGTTGTTTCCTCACTATTTCTGTGAATCTTAACAATACTAGGCAGACAGCCTTCAACTCTAGATAATTTATATTGTATTTCTTGTCCACCACTGTTCATTTGCCTTGAACAGATAAGTCCTTGCAGTGTGCTTCCCATCCTACCAAACTTGCATCTGTTGTCACCTGAACAACATTGACAATCTGCAAGGGAACACCTGACAAAACATTCTTTCTTTTCATCCACCAACTCAATTCCCCTTTCAAAGTGGATGGTAATGCCACTTGGCAATGTCTTCTCAATGCTATTGCTAATTGGTGAGGAATTAACACCCTTTGCAGTGGCCTTGCATGAAACCTGCCCCACTGCACCAACTGAATTGTTGAAATTAGAATTCCCATCAATTTTGCCAAAAGCATTAAGTCTGCTGACCTCAAAGCTTTTATTCTTGCTACATACCGACTTAACTTCATCACCCTTTCCTGAGAAAAATGCAATCTCCTCTTCAGGGTATTTAGCTTTGCCTCTAGATGTGTCAAAACATTTGTGGGTTCCAAATGACTCTTCTCTAGATTCAGCAGAAAACCACAGTCTTGCAATGTCTGAATAGTCAGACTCACATCCGTCTTCAATTTTACCATTGAAGGTTCTTTCACCAAAATATCGTCTAGATACAGGTATAAGTGAACACCCTTCATATGCAGATGTGCCACTAAGGGAATTAATACTTTTGTGAATACTCTCGGGGCTGATGCCAGACCAAAAGGCAAGGCTTTGAATTGGAAATGCTGATCCTGGTATTGAAACCTCAACTATCTTCTGTCCTCCACTGCCATCGGTGTAAGAAGATCCTTGACATCTATGGAAACCATAACATCCCCCAGGGACAAATTGTCCTTTATGGTTTGCAACATTTCCATCTTGAATTTTCGATATTTCACTAATTTGTTCAGATATTTTAGGTTCAATACTACCTGGAACTTCCCATTGCTTTTTGGAACAATGAAAAAGATTGAATATACTCCCAAAAATTCCTGTTCTAGCAGCACATCCTCTATAGCACCCATCTGCAATAGATGACAAATTTCCTGCCAAACTACCTCCTGTTTGTTCTTGTCTTTGGATACCCGTGAGGCCAGAAATCTGTTCCTTTCAATTCATTCACTGTGTGCTGTGTAAACAAATTTTGTAACCTTGAGTTACAACTCTTATTACTCATTGATCTGTCATTATTTGTTTCCACCTCTCTCCAAACAAAAGAAGTTCCCCCCCCACTGGAACTTCTTGGTTGTCAATATTACAACTTGCCCCTTTTTTGGGCAGTCGTTCCTCCTTTTCCTTGACCTTAATGAGAGAATTGTCCTTGTCTACTAAACTGAGATCTCTGTCTATTCCATTGAAACTTTCCACCTCTGAAATCTGACATTCTGACATTACTCCTTCCTCCACGAAAGGAGTAACTGGTACTTCTAAAAGTTTTCTTTTCATTCCTTTTCTTTTGTAATGTTGGCATAACTTGTTTCTTATCCTTTGTCTCTACAAACACCTTCTCCAATGCTTGAGAACCAAACAACAGTTCTCCTGCAAAAGGAACAAAAGCCAAATTCTTATGGGATTTCTGATCTGCCTCCCAATAATTTAACCATAATGATCTTCTTGCTAGGGTTATCGTGTTCATACTTCTGGCCCCAAATGCCGTAGCATCATGGCCAGTATCAGCTATATATTTCAAAACCTTCTGAATTTTCCCTACTGCTTTAAACATTGCTTGCACGCATAATTCTTGAGACTCTAAAATATCCTGAGTCCACAAAACAGCAGCCCTAGTAAATATTGATGCTGCTATAGAAGCTCTTATTGCCACTGCCGTTGACTCATGGGCTTTCTTCAATGTTGTCTCTGCCCTTCTCTCATCGACTTCCTTAAGCTGGGTGTCCCCTTCCTTAGGAGCAACTGCTCCTGACACTAGTCCGACTATTAGGGCATCCATGAGAGGAATCTTAAGGAAGTCCATATCCTTCTTTTGAAAAGAATACAACTTGTGACTGAGACCCAGCAGTTTCTTTGAATTCCACTGAGATGACCATTCATTCAAAATTACATCTGTAAATAAATCTGGCACAGGAATTTCCACATCTTGTGTTTCTTTCTTTCTTATCACTGAAGCAATTCTATCACTAAGTTCCTGTTCCTTAGTACTCTCTTTACCCATTCCAGTACCTTCCAAACCTAAAGTTTCCAAAACCCTTTTTAGAAGACTTTGGAAATTCTCTCCCTCAAACAATCTATCAGACAACATTTCTTCACCCTCTTCTTCTTCTGAAGAAAACATATAATCCTTCTCCTCTAATTCCATTGTCATCACTATTTTGGCCATCATCCTGAGGCACACACATATCTAGGTGCATTTTTCCCTGAATCTTTCTATTTTTAATTTGCATAGGAACCTCAGTGTGGCGAACCTGATGGGAGGGGGTCTTGACAACAGAGCCTCCTTGGCAACTAAGAATGTTTAAGCTGATTGGCTTGTGAAATGGAACCTTGGATAGCTCAGGGAATGGGCTGGTGGAAAGAGGAAAACAATGATTTTTAACTGTCTGGTGTGTGTTTGAAGAGGAGTGTGATTTGTGGTGTGTCTGAGGGAGGTTAGAGATTTGAATAGCTCTGTGGAGGAGAGAACTGAGAAATTGGGTGTACAAGAGATAGTGAATGAATTGAAAGAGAGAGAGAGAAAGAAGAATGGTGTACTGTTTATAAACATTTACATACAAGACACAGTTAAAGCAACAGTGTTGCAATAAATGTTTGAAGTTCTGTGTTCCTTAAAACAGTGTCACAGAGTCTTATTCTGAATTCTGGAATATACACGCTACCAATACTAATATCTTGACCTTAGTGCCAACAGTACCACAGTCCTGGAAAATATAAATCACTGCTGATCTTTACATCCGGGAGAAGGGCAGATTTAGGGAAGGCAGTAAAGGGGGAGAGTCCTGAAAGGAAGAAGCCAAAGGGGGGACAAGAGTGAGGAAGGAACTACATTCTCAGAAAGGGAGAACTGAGGCAGACCCGTTTGTCCTGGCTCTGGCTTGATTCAGAGATCTCCTTGGCTGTTCAGTTCTGATTACAAAGAGGTGTCAAGCTGGGCAGGCCTTGAGTGGGAGGCTTGGGTGCGCCTTTCGTACTCAGCACTGATGGGTGGTGTGTTTTTTTCCCTGCGCGCGTGTTTGTCACACTCAGTTTCCAATTTTTCCCTTTTCTCTCATTAAGCACACTTTGGCTGTTTTCTTCCAATCTTCTTCTTTTTACCCTTGGGCCATCCTGTCCGTCATGTACTAATTCATCTGCCTCCAATTCATTATTTTCATGAGGTAATTCATTCCTAATTGCATCTGTGTTAAAATAATTCATTCTCTTATTTGATGATAAATTCAATTGTTTTTGATTAATTTGATTTTGAACATTAAAATTATTCCATAAATTCATCATGTTAAATAAATTCATCTGTGTTTGCCGATCATACGTATTGTAATTCATTGCAGGCAGTGGTGGTCTAAACATATTCTGCAACTGTGCCTGTACTGTTTCTTTAACAATTTGATTTATATTTGAACACATATCCCCTTGAAATTGATGTCTTGAATGCAAATCCGCTTGCATATTTGATTGCTCTACTTCAGAAGAAAAGCTATTCCCAATAGGTATTTCCACCGTCATTCTTTGCATACATTCCTTAAAATCAGAACTCATTTTAAAAGGACCCAACATAGAAATATTAGCCTTGCCAGTGTCCATCGCCTCTTCCATGCGTGTCACTGTCTTTCCTGACTCCCTTGCTGGCATGCTACTGGGACAGCCACTTTTCCTATCATGTGCTGTTTTGAAGCTTCTGAAGCATGTGCTGTCTGCTTATCCTGATCGTGCTGCCTGTCCGTTGCTGGGGAAACAGCTGAGCTTGTGTGAGATGAAGCTCTGTACTCTCCCAGCAGTTCCTCATGGCGTCCAGCATGCTTTGGAGCCATCTTAGAATTCACCAATTCAAGATGGCGTCTGGAACTCGCTGTGGTAAGTTTAGAGCTAATCCCTGAAGCCTTAGTCCTACTTTTGACCGCTGATCTATCAGAACACTCAACTTTCTTCCTCTTTCTTTCCGTGCTACCCTTCTGAGCCTCTTTTCCCTTACCGGACACACTGACCTGTTTTTCCTGCTTCCCAGCCTTTTTTAATTCCTCTGGTTCACTCTCACTTGAGCTCAGAAATATCTGTCTCAAATCAGGGTCTTTGCCATCATCCAGTACGCGTGCCTTCACAGTATTTTGGATGGAAACAAGTTCGTTTTCACCCTGGACTCGCTGTTTTGCTGTCCCTTGGGCAGAATCAACCGGCTCCTCATCTGCCACCCGCTGACTAGCAGTGGACAAGATGGAATTTTCCATTAATTTTATTTGTCTATCTTAACTTGTATTCTTTTTCTCCTGCTCCATTTCTCTTCTCTAAACAAAACTAAATATTAGATGGGACCTAAAAACGCGTCTGGCTGGTACGCAGGAGATTAAAAAGCTGACAGGATGGGACCTGGGGCCAATGGAAAAAACAATTTAGAATTTGAAGGCTCCTGCATTGGGCTGGCACAAGGGATCAAGACCCAATCGTGGTGGATTGCTCCTCCTGCCATTCCGAGAAAGCAAAATTCTTCCAGCCCACAGAGAGACAGAATTCTAATAGCTTTTCAAGGAGGAGCAGATATTAAGAATAACAGAAATTGCCCAGATAAGAACTTCATTCTTTTCTTTTATGGGTAGAAAGAAATTTAAACATCTCAGTTCCAAGAACAATATATGGCTGAGGAAAAGTTCTAAAACAACACATCACATCATTAAAAACTCAATCCATTTAGTTTCTAAAAGCCTTGTAGCATAAGAATGTTTTTAACCGCCAATGGAAGGAGAGCAAGAAGGGAGCCATCCTGGCTTCCTTAAGGAGGAGTTCCAAAGACTGTGAGCAGCCACCAAGAAGGCCCTCTTTATTGTTCCCACCAAACTGAGTCTGAGAATGTGGTGGTACAGAGGGAAGGGCTCCTCCAGAAGATCTTAGAACTCTGATGGGCTCATAAAGGGATATATGGTTCTTGAAACAGCCTGAACCCAAGCTGTATAGGGCTTTATAGGTCAAAACCAGCACTCTGAATTGTGTTCAGAAACAGACAGGCAGTGGAGCTGTTGCAATAAGGGAGTTGTATGCTGCCTTTGGACAGCCCCAGTTAGCAATATAGCTGCAGCTCTTTGAACCATTTAAAGTTTCTGAGTGCTTCTCAAAAGCAGCCCCACACAGAGCACATTACAATAATCCAAATGGGAAGTAACCAAAGCATGTGTTATCATGCTGACTTCTCTGATCTGACTTCTCCAGGAATAGGCACAGTAGGCATACTAGTTTTAATTGTGTGAATGCAGTCGTGGTAACTGCCAAAATCTGAGCCTCCAGGCTCAGTGCTGAATCCAGGAGTATCCTCAAACTGCAAACCTGTCTTTTCCGAATAGCCCCATCTAACACCAGCTGAATTCCTGTTCCTAGATCTATCTTTTGACTGACCAGGAACACTTCTGCCTTGTCTGGATTAAGCTTCAATTTCTTCACTTTCATCCAGTCCATTATAGCTACTAGGCACTGGTTTAACACAGAAACAGTTTCCTTGGAATTAGGTGGAAAGAGTAATAGAGTTAGGTATCATCAGCAGACATCTAGCCCCAAAACTCTGAACAACGTGTCCCAGAGGTTTCATGTAGATGTTAAATAGCACAGGGAACAAGACAGAATCCTGATATAGTCCACATGCTAGTGGCTAAGGAGTTGAACAGGAATCCCCCAGCACCACCCTGTAAGAAGGCACCTCCAGGTAAGAATGGAGTCACTATAGAACAGTACCTCCAGGTCCCATCCCAGTGATATGATCCAGAAGGATACCATGGTTGATAGCATTGAAAGCCACCAAGAGGTCCAGCAGAACCAACAAGAACACACTCCTCCCAGACAGTTCTTGGTGTATGGTATCCACTAAGGTGACCAAAGCTATCTTTGTGCTATTACTAGGCCTGAAACTAGCCTGAAATGGAACTACATAATCCATCTTATCCAGGAACTGCTGGAGTTGCAGAGCCACCACATGCTCTAGTACTTTGCCTGAAAATGGGATGTTGGAGACAGTATGTAGGATCCAGGAAAATTTTTCCAAAAGTAGTATGTTGTGACCCTGCCTTGTTGTAAAAGGCATTAGTCACTCCCCTTACCCACTCAGCCACTCCTTCTCTGACCTGTTTAATAAGCCAGGGAAGGCAAGGATCTAGTACATATATGGTAGGTCTTGCTTCTCCAAGGATCCTGTCCATATCCTTGAACTGCACAAATTGAAAAGTGTATCCACCATCATTTGACAAGCAGGGGGCAAAGTTACATCTACTGGACCTATATCAACTCTGGGGTCAAAGTCAAAGTAAATCCAAGCAATTTTATCTGTGAAGTCATGGGCTTTGCAGTGGGCTGTTGAGTGGCTTAAATTCTCCTTTGAGCCAGATCGTAACAGATCCCTGTCTACATGAAAACAGGTCTGCTGGATGATTCTATGAAGATGCAATGGTGTTAGATAAAAAAAGACTTTTTTCCCTACCCTTATTGCCTCACAATAGGCCTTCAGGTATGTTTTAGCCTGTTTTTGGTCAGATTCACTCTGAATCTTCTGCCAGTGTTGCTCTGGTCTCTATCTCATTCATTTCATTGCTGACAGCTCCTTAGAAAACCAGGAGACTGTTTTAACATTATTTTTAGTTATCATTTTAATTATCATTTTCTTGCCTGGTAGCTTAGGGATTACATTAAAGGGCAAAACATTTGCCTTAGCTCCTCTATCTAATGTAAACTTAGCTGAACATTTTCATAAGATAATATTAGCATTCACCTAGCACTTTGACTTAACAGCTGCATCATTAATCTCCTGAGCCAATTTTCTATTATCAAACTGCATACTTTAAGCTCATGAAATTGTTGTCTTTGCTGTACACTTTCAGGACTTAACAATGTTAATTTTCATAACCTGGCATAACTATTTTCCATATCCAGCAGAAGCTTGCTGTTAACATTGCTACATAGCAGCACAGGAAAAGTTACCATTGCAGGCAGCCAGAAAACAGTGCCTTCACAAGTGATTGATTACTCATAAAGGGACAATAAGATCCTATCTCTGATTGGAGAGGAAGATAATTGTTCATATTACTGAAGGCTAATGAAGATTCACCTCTGATTGGGCAGAGGCTGAAGATACCATAAAAACCAGCTCTCGAGAGACAAAAGTTCGGCTGTTACACACTCTTCGGTATGGACATAGCTGGTTCCAACTTTTCTGTCTCTTAAAAGCTTTGATGCTAACAATGCTGTTTCTGGCTGATAAATAGCCAGAATCTGTTGGTAAAAGAGAGGAAGAGAGAATCTCTGCTCTCAGGTTGGCTTTAATAATGATATAGTGGTTATATGAGTAGATACATGTCTATTATAGTTAGAATGGAAGTTGCAATGGCTTTCAATGTCCATGGAAGATTATTATTTCCCATGGATACCCGAATCTCAAGCAACAGGTGCTGCTGTGTGTATAGCAATGCCTGATGTGTGTTTATCCACAGATGAAATATGGGTTAGGATCTCCCAATACTGCGTACAATGAAGTATTCCTTACAAATGCAAATCTGTACAGACTATGTGATAGCAGTGTATAACATGCCAATATGCTGTAAGATATGTAATGTTTTTGCCTAATGTAGAGTTAATACAAGCTATGTGCCCAGACAATGAAAAGAATAGGTTGCTTACCTGTAACTGTGTTTCTTTGAGTGGTCATCTGTGCCCTCACACGATGGGATCTTCGCATATGTGCAGTTGCGATTTCGGAAAGTTTCAGAGTTGAGCAGCTTGGCGGGAACCCCTCTCCTATTCGGTACTGAGCATGCTCAGTCCTGTCAAGCTAGCGATTTCTCTTCAGTTTCAAAGTCTGCCGATGAGGTGACCTGAAAGAGGGGAGGCTGGGCGGGTATGTGTGAGGGCACAGATGACTGCTCGAAGAAACACAGTTACAGGTAAGCAACCTGTTCTTCTTCTTCGTGGTCTCTGTGCCTCACACAATGGGAGATTAGGTAGCTTACCACTGGATGGTGGGTCAGGTCCTAGATGATGGAGGACAGCACTGCACGGCCAAAGCAAGCATCACGTTGGGATCTACAGTCCAAGTGGTAGTGCCGGATGAATGTTGAAGGTTGTGTCCATGTAGCCACATGACAGAGTTCCTTCAGGTCAACTCCTTTGAGGAGGGCTGCTGAGGAGGCCGTAGCCCGAGTCGAGTGGGCATGTAGAGACGAGGGAGGTGGTTATTTCACAAGTTCATAAGAGAGGCGAATTGTTTCCATGACCCACTTGGAAAAATGCTGAGTAGAGACTTTGTGGCCTTTCCGTCTCCCTCTGTAGCAGACAAAAAGGTGAGGAGTGAGGCGAAAAGATGAGCTTCATAGGATGTTGTGGGTTTTCCAGCTTTTGAGGCCGTGTTCTATTAGTATTTTCTCCTGATGTTTTGCCTGCATCTGTGGCTGGCATCTTCAGAGAATATGGTGGCATGGAAGTTAAACAGAGTATATATACTTGTGTAGCCCCGGAGGGAGCAATTTCCATGTCTTACAGATGGCTTATTGTTAAATGGGATATCCCCCAGAGTTGTATTGTTAGTCAGGTGATATGCATAAGTACATTAGCAACCCATTGTATTGTTCCCTGTAGAGGGACCTCCAGAGTCTGGGTGGAGTTCATTGGCATGTTTTTGAGTCTGGATTTTAGTGTTCTTAGATGCAGGTGAAACATCAGGAGAAAATACTAATAGAACACGGCCTCAAAACCCGGAAAACCCACAACAACCTATGGATTCCAGCCATGAAAGCCTTCAACTTTACATCAAGACGAGGTTTATTGTAGATAGAAGGCAAGCGCCCAGTGGACATCCAACAAGTGGAGGGAGTGCTCAAGAGGCATAGATGGATCAGGATAAAAGGTTGAAAGGATTATATCCTGGTTTAAGTGGAATTCGGAGACGACCTTAGGGAGAAAGGACAGGTCTGGGCAGAGAACTACCTTGTCCTTATGGAATACCAGGAAGGGTTCATCCGCACGTAGCACGGTCAGTTCTCCTGCCCTCCTACCTGATGTAATGGCCACAAGGAATGCTGTCTTCAGAGTAAGGAGGCAGTCATCCAATGTGGCCAGAGGTTCAAACGGATGGGAGAGGACCAAAGATAATGAGCATGGAGGGAGTGGTGGGGAGGTAGGAGGGTAGAGATGATGAAGGCCTTTAAGGAACTGTTTGACTGTAGGGTTCCTAAAAAGAGCCAAGGAGGGAGAGTTGTGAGGCTGGTAAGTGACAGTGGCAGAGAGGTAGACCTTGAGAGAAGAGAAGGCCAGTCCTTGTTCCTTGAGAGAAAGGAGGAAATGCAGGACATTTGATAAGGAGGCAGAGGAAGAAACCTCAGATCTACCATCTGCGAAGGTAGTAAACTTTCACCACTTGTATTCATAGCAACTATGTGTAGACTCCTTCCTAGAAGCCGTGAGGACCGCCAGAATAGTAGGGGAGTCTAGAATGTTATCCTCCAGGCATATAGGTAGAGGCGAGGGAGGTCCAGGTGAAGCACCCAACCATCCAAGTGAGAGGGGAGGTCCAGAGTGTGTGGGAGAGACATTCAACAGCCCCAAGAGATGGTGAGGAGGCAGCCGAACCAGTGTTGTCTCAGCCAGTAAGGGGCTATGAGAATAGCGTCTGCCTGGTCTGTGGCAATCTTGGCTACCACTCAGGCAAGGAGTGGAAACAGGGGGAAGATGTACAGCAGCCCCTTGTTCCATGGAAACTGAAACGCGTCTCCGAGAGAGCAATGTCCTATGCTGGCTCTGGAGCAGTAGTGAGTACACTTCTTGTTCTTGTGGGTGTCAAATAGGTCAATGGATGGAGTGCCCCGGCAGGGTACTATCTGGCAAAAAGCCATATTGGACAGGGACTGCTCATGGTGGCAAGCTGTGTCCCTGCTCAGTGTGTCCGCTGTAGCATTGTCTTGCCCCGCCAGGTGTACTGCTATTGAGTGGATCCCTAGTGGGACACACCAGTCCCAGATATGTAACACGAGGTGGAGCAGTAGGGAGAGTGAGTGCCTCCCTGACGGTTTATAGCTATGGTGTTGTTGGACAACACCTGCAGCGTTCACCCGAAAAGGCGTTTCCAAAAGGCCCGGAGAGCTTTGAAGATTGCTAGAAGGTCCAGGGCACTGATGTGCAAATGTTTTTCTGGTCCAGTCCAGTGATCCTGGACTGAGAGCCGATTGCAATGGGCTCCCCAGCCGTGGATGGATGCATCAGTGATGACAGTGATGGACATACGGAGTTCGGTCAATGGCATTCCTGAGAGTGGGGCAACAGCCACCAGCGGAGAGAGTCCTTGACCGGACATGGGATGTGAAACCTCCAATGCTGGTCGTCGAGAAGGGTATTGAAATATCTGAGAAACCAGTGTTGCAGGGGGCGGGCATGAAGACGAGATAAGTAAGTGATGGAGGTTGTGGCCGCCATGTAACCAAGGAGCTGTTGGATTTGGTGAGTGGAGGTGGAGGGACTGTGAAGAATTGTGGAAACGGACTGGCACAGGACGCTCATGCACTTTACCAGGAGAAACACCATTGCAGAAGTGGAGTCCAAGGTAGCCCTAATGAAGTCGAGGGTACAAGTTGGTTCCAAGTGAGATTTTTTGGGATTGACCCTGAAGCCAAGATCGGAGACCAAAGAAAGGGTAAGATGAATGTCTTTGTACAGTTCTGTCTGCAGGACGCCACCAACAGCCAATCATCAAGGTAAGGGTACACCATCACATGCTTCATACAGAAGAAAGACACCACAGTGGCCAGGCACTTGGTGAAAACCCTGGGAACTGTGGATAGGCCAAAGGGAAACACCTTGTATTTGTAACATGTGTCTTTGATTGCGAAGTGGAGGTACCTCCTGTGTTGAGGGTGAATAGCAATATGGAAGTAACCATCTTGTAAGATCTATGGATGCGAGCCAGTCCCATCACTTGAGGAGAGGGATGATGGAGGCCAGTGTGACCATCTTGAAGTTCCAGGGTGAGACGAAGGAGTTGACTGCCTGGAGGTCCAGAATGGGTCGAAGAGTGCCATCTCTCTTCAGGACAGTGAAGTACTGGGAGAAAAAAACGGTGTGCTTGGCAGAAGGGGGCAGCTTTTCTATGGCCCCTTTGTGAAGAAGTGTATCTATCTCCTCAAGGAGAGCGAAACTGGAAGGTGTGGAATAGAAGATGCCAACAAGAGGGGTGTTTACAAATTTGATGGCGTAACCGAGATGGACAATGGTTAGCACCCAGGTGTCTGAAGTGATGGCACGCCAGGTGTTGAAGTGGCGAGAAAGTTCTGGGGCCTTGGAAGACAGACGGCCCAAAAGACAAAAGCTTGGCAGAGTGGCGACCCGCGAGAAGAGCCAAAATCTAGACTTAGCAGCAGAAGAAGACTTCTTAGAAGAAGCTTGACGTTGTCTGAAAGAACAACGAGATGAAGAGGCTGGAGCAGTGAACTGTTGAGAGGACTGCCATGGAGACCTAGATCTGGAAGTGCATCTCCATGATAAGCGGAATGAATGCAGCCTTCTAGCCTGAGATGAAGAATGGAGTCCCATCTTCTTTGCCATGAGACGAGCCTTCATGAGATGGTCCATGGCATCATCTGTAGCAGCATGGAAGAGGCCCTGGCCATTGAAGGGAAGATCTTCAATTCTCTTCCGATTGTCCTCTGTCAAGCCAGTGGAGCAGAGCCACGCAAAGCGACAGAGAGCAATCACACCTACCATGACCTGCACTGAACCCTCCACGGCATATCAGGAAGATTGGATCTGTTGATTGGTAAGGGCCACTAATTCATTGTAGAATTGGAGAGCCGTGGCCTAGTGGTCATCGGGAAGATGAGGGATTAAGGGAAGCAGTCTGTCCCAAATGTTTTGCTGATACGCCGCTAAGCAGGTTTGAGTATTTGAGACCCTGGCAATCAGGGAGGAAGCAGAGTAGAAACGGCAGCCAAAAATGTTTAGACGACGTCCCTCACAATCAGAGGGAGTCGTGAGCTTTTTTACCTCCCTTAGTTTGAGAGGACTCAATGATGATGGAGTTGGGAGTGGGATGATTGAATAGGAATTCCACATCCTTGCGTTGTGTCTGGTAAAGGTGTTCCAAGTGACAAGGAATGGGTTGAAAGGAAGCTGGTTGAGAACAAGGATGCTTAATGACTTCCTGAAGAGCTGATAAAAAGGGAATCGGTGCCATTGTAGCAGGCCGAGAGTCAACATAATGAAAGACTGGATCCTGGACGGTAGGAGAGGGTCCAGAAATATCAAGGCCTAAAGCTTTGGCCATCCTAACGAGGACATCAGAAAACTGCTTGATGTCCTCGGGTGCTGTATCTGGAGTTGGTTCTCCAAAAGTAAGTGGGGGTGAACTGTGTAATGGAGAAGTGGAGTCAGAAGAGTTATCTTCGGAATCATAAGAGGCGGACAATGGAAAAGTTGGAGGTGGATGAGGGTCCTGAACGTTGGATGCACACGGGACAGGGTCGATACTGATGTCGGTACCAAGGCCAGTACCAAAGTCAGAACTGATGAGATCGGGAGGACGGTTGGTATCAGGGCCACAAGAGACTGCGTCGGAAGTGGCACAATAGAAGCGGGTGGAGGCGCAGGAGCCACGGGTTCATCGAATGGAGGCCGAGAGACCATAGCTGTCATCAGCAGTGGTGGAGAGATGGTGTGGGATTGAGAAGCGCGATCTCAAGACCTGCGGCAAGACCAAGGCAATGGAGAAAGCCAGTAGTAGGCAGAATGGGATCGAGGATGGGACTGAGAAGAATAGTACCGAGATCAGTGTTGATAGCATGGCCGAGAGGGAGAGATGGAGACCTAGAGCCGCAAGGCCTGTGAGGAGACCAATGACGAATGTCAGGATGGTAGCGATCGCGGCACACTGGTGAGTAGGAATAGTAGGAGCCAGGCTGTTCCCTCCATAAATGCTCGTGACCATAACGAGCTATATAGGAAGCGGAGAAAAATGGTGAATCCTCCGTGGCAGGAGAAAAGTCATAGAAGCTGCGATGACAGTGATGACGACGGTGAGGAGACCTACGACGGTCCCTAAGGCTCAGATAGCGGGCCACACTAGGTTGGGACCAGTCTCTAGAGGTGACCCGGGGAACACCCAGAGCCGGTGGGTGATCCGTGTCAGGATGGCGACAGGCCACAGGTGGAGGAAGCAAATCATGTGTATGCCTCTGACTGGGCTGCTCCCTTGGCAAGGGAGGAGAGGTGGCTGGAGAGGGTTAGCACTGCTGGTCCAAAGTAGGATCTGTCAGTACTGGCGAGAGTAGCACCGGGTGTTGGAGAGCCCCTGGAGCTGGAGAGAGAATGGGGGCCTGCGTCTCCTCCAATGTGGCCAGTTGAGGTTGAACCTGCGTTAGTGGCAGAGTGGGTAGAGGCCCAAGAGAGACAGCTTTGGAGGTCAACGGGTGGATAGCAGGGGAAGGAGAGTGATGTTTCTCCTTCTTCTTCTTTTTCTTAGGAGCCACTGAGGAGTGGCGCGAAGAGATCCATTTTCTCTTGGCTAGAGTAAGAACTGTCCAAGGCTGTTGGGTCAAAGTTGCCTGAGAGGTAGAGTAGGTGGACATGGCATCCCTAGAGCTGGAAGATTGAGGTACCACCGGCATCTTAGGGAGTTTCGGAATCCTTGGGAGAGAAGCAATGGGTGGCAGGGCCGAAGAGGAGGCAGATATCGATACCAAGGATGTCAGTACCAAGGTGGAAGTCTGTCAGGAACCGAATTCACACACACAAATATAACAGTGCGATTACACTATTTATTAGGAGCGTGATACATACTACAGGATTTCAGTGAACGATCTGAGGCAGTTTAGCAGAATCCAAACATAAGTAGCAAAAGATACTTTCCCACAAAAGCAGATATCAAGAAACCTTGAAGCAGCTAAGTCCTGGATGGTATTTCTTATCAAAGCTGCATTCCTGGCTTTGTTTACCTAACGGTCTCTGGTTCGTTTCCTTGGTTACAAGCAAGCAGCTAATTACTACTACTACTACATGTCCTGTGCTGAAAATATGGAGGGCTACCCAACAAAGTCGGTACCAGAGTAGTCAGTAAAGATGAAGATTTCGATACCAACGGGCCTCAGGCCGGACAGATCAAAGCCGAAGTGGTAAACAGCGCTGTGTTGGAGGCCGCTTGATCCTTTAAACAAAGAGCCTGCTCCCAACAGTAGGATTTCAAACAGGACGTCCTGTTCATTAAAGTTTGTAAGGTAAACTCCTTGCAAACAGAATAGGCCCGTACATTATGGGCCTCTCTGAGGCAGAACAAACACTCTGAATGAGCGTCAGAAAGCGAAACCTTGCAGCCGCAAGATACACACAGTTTGAAGAGTGCAGAAGACATAAGAAGAAGAAGGGGTTCTAACAATTCTTGTTAAGAACAAAGATAAAACAATCAAAGAGGAAAGAATGCTGCTCAGCAGAGGAAGCCTTCTGAGCTGCTAACTGGTTGGCGGACAAAAAGAAACTGAGGAGAAACTGCTAGCTTGGTGGGACTGAGCATGCTCAGTACCAAATGGGGGAGGAGTTCCCACCAAGCTGCTCAGCTCTGGAACTTTCCGAAATCGCAACTGCACATGCACAAAGATCCCATTGCGTGAAGCACAGAGACCATGAAGAAGAAGTCTATGTTCCTCGTTAAGGGGAATATATCTCTGTACATTTACTGCTTTGTCCATTTTATTACCTTGTCCATTTTAATAAAATAGCCTAAAATATCTTTCAGCAGCCTGCTTATTTTCCCATGTATAAATCCTAAAATTCCACTGTTTAAGAGTGCTTAAGTAGAGTGTTGATGCTAACTCTCCCTCTTTGGACTACACCATTGATCTTAAATTGGGAGTCCAGGCAATGAGAAGGTGATGAGAGGAGACTCCAAACAGATATATATCAGCTGAGAAGCAGCAAAGAACCTTCAGACCTAAAGAAATGGAATGGGATACCACACCTGTTTCAAGAGACTGACAGAGAAAATGAAGGTCGAACTGTAAGTTACAATAAACATGTCACAAAGAATTATTTCTGTTTTTCACATTTACTTAATAACAGGTAAAAGAATCTTGATGAAATTTGGAAGACTGATCCTTTCCCTATGTAGATGTGATGCCATCTGAAACATTTCCTCTCTAGTATGGCAATTTTATGAAAAAAATTAGGAACATTCTGCAAAGATTCATAGCCACGTGCATATGGAGAGAAGATTTTTTTCAGGATACTGGTTGGAAAGAGAAGAAATATCACACACACCCTTTCCATGTGCTGTTACCCTGATTTTTCATCAGACATTCCCAAAGCAGTTATTAAATACATTTTACATGCTGACATAGTTTCTAATGAAATAAGTAGCATGGTTGGAATTTTCACACTAAGACACAGAGAGGAAGAAAATGTGACTTATGGTGGGGAGCCTCCAGTATGTAGGTCCTGGAGATGCTCAAGCCTCTGCCATGTGATGGACTGCATGTGCTTCAGAAATGTCACAGACTAGATATAAATAGTATATGTATTCCATTGCCACTTTGCCTTGACTGTTCACATTTTTTAAACTACTGTCCAAATATGCATATTGCAGCTGATAAAATAGATTATAGAACATGAGAGTTTATGAAGGCATTTAATCTTTAAGATGCCACAGAATCTTTGTTTTGTTACAAAAGATAAATACAGTTCGGGTTTTTTTTTAAAGCTGTTTATAATAAAGATGTTGGCATTTCTATGTTTGCTTTATTTCATGTTCTGCATCCTCATGATGGTGTGGGGTGGTGTGATAATCTGCCTCACTACATATTCCAGAGAATTCTCCAAAAAATCCAAAAATCTTACCTGCCTTAGTATAGAAAATCGTGCCTTTGTCAGTGACAAATACAATTGCTTGAGTGTAAACACATGTGTCTGTTTCTACAATAGTCTCATTCTCCAGTTTCATTACTGGTATAAAAACATTGCCTCCATCATAAGAAAGCCATACCTAAGCAGAAAGTAGGAAATGAATTTAATAATGGTAACTGATTATTTCGTATATTTTAATTAAATATTATTGATAATGATAACTGAATGACTGTTTGCGTAATGATAATTCAAAATGCATTAAGACGACAGCATATTAACCGATCTGGCCAATTTACAAAAGGCCGTCGAAATACAGGATTATTCCCAGCGTACTAATATTGCAATTCCGGCAATTCAACAAAACAGGTAAGGAATAATAGTTTCACAAATATCTGTTCAGCTAATGCAGGTGAATATTTTCTACTCCCACCTCAATTATAGTTAATATAACACTGATAACAGCAACAACATTATTACAATGCAGGCCATGCGGTTGTCCCTATGGGCAGAACTCCATAGATGTGGCCATTGTTGGTACTGGTAGAGCTACAGAGGTCCTGGCAGAGGTGGTCAAAGCAGGCGTCAGCATTAGCATTGGTGTCAACATGGTAGCTGCAGAAGAAGCCAGGGCTGAAGGACAGCTGAAATCTCCAGTGTAGGCTGAGACAACAAAGTTGGTGTCAGAGTTGACATCAGGAGCACTGGGGCTATTGCAAATGGGGAGAGGCATGATTGAGGCACAGAAGAGTCCAGTGGAGCAGCCACTGGCACAGAGTACTGTTTATTATACTTGGACCACTTTTTCTTGGGCCCATCATTCCCCCTATCCTTAGAGGAGTCACTATTATCTGAGGGAGCATGCCTCTTCTTCCTAGCTTTAGCAGGGGTAGACTTCCCCAGGGATTCAGTATGAGTTGTGGGTTGATCTAGCACAGCCAGAGAAGCAGAAGTGTGAGGGACCTGACAGTCCAGTGGAGTATCCTCAGGATCCATCAGTGCTAGAGTCTTTGATCCTCATTCCATCAACATTGAGGAAGTCTTCGGTATCAATGTGGGTTTGTGCTTCTTTGGTCTAGAGCATGTTGTAGAGAATGAAAACAAGGCCAGGCTTGTCACTGCTTGTCCTGCCACCTGGAGGGACTTTCCCCAGCAACAGAATTTCAGTCAGGTCTCTGCAGGGTTCATTTTCTACAGATGGTACACTTCTGGATGATGTGCCCCTCACCCAAGCAAAACAGACACTGAGGATGGTCATCTGAGAGACCTCCTGACATGTTGTGCTGCATTTAAAGAGGGAGGTGGAGGCCATAGAAAAGATACAATGAGAGAGTGAAAAGGGCATGGGGGGGGGAGACAGAGGGGATGGAAAACTCTTAGAGAGAAAATAAGCTGGAAAGTAAGTGAAAGATAAAAAGTACCCAGTAGAGAACACCCAAGACTGAAGCTTCAGAAAGAAACTGAGGAGATGGTAGCTTGGGGGCCTAGGACATGTCTGGTAGTGAGGAGGGGACAAGATCTCCTGCCAAGCTACTCAGCTCTACAGCATTGCAAACAGGGTATCTGCACAGGTGCAAAACCCATTTGTGTGAAGTAAAGAGACCACAAAGAAGAACAATTGTATTTACAAAATGCAATAAAACATTTTTGCTTGGACGCAGTCACTGTCTTTTGTGCCTAATGGATCCTCTTCACCCATATGTAATATAAAAATTCAAGGAAACAACAGTCCAGGAAAAAGATGAGGTACTGAAGAGACAAACTAAGTACAATGATGTAAATTCTAGCAGAGGAGATCTGAGGTACTTGTAGTATTTCAAGTCTTCTTTCTTCAAAGATACGAGTTTCTTTTCCAAAAGAATTTATGAACTTCAGAAATTATGATCATGATACAAATGAATTATTTATCAACTTCAACAGGTTTCCCACTCTTACATACCTGATTTCCATAAGCATATAAAAAATGACTGCCTGGATGGAAAAACATCCCAAATGGGATAAAGCTTGTATCTGGAAACCAGAAAGCTGGAAACTTTCTCTGTTTATTTAGTTCATGGCCTTTCAGACTATGCACTGACACCAATGCCCTGTTCTAGGAAGAAAAGAAGAAACAAGGAAAAGTTGTACATTGTCAGAGATTAATAGTGATCTAGCAGGAAAACGAGTCAAGACTGGATTAGTTAATTTTCCTGGACATAAGAGATTTTTAGCAAGTGAAATACTTGCTGGTCACTCTATTGGATGACTCAAACCAGATACTTGATAGGGGGGATGTGCCCCTGCTAATTCACCTGGTTTTCATTTCCATCATCAAGTGATATCAGTGGTATCTTTCTGGATCATTTGGCTATAATTTGACTAGGAGCTATTGTTTTGGACAGCTTCCAGAACTGTTTGCAGGGCAGGGCCCAAACTGTGGTACTGAGGGATTTTTAAAAAAAAAAAACATCAATGGTAAATAGAATATAGGGCCCCTCAGTGTTTTGTTCTGTTACCTATGTTGTTTAATATCTAAATACAGCCACATGGAAAGTGTGCCCCGTGATTTGAAGATGGATATCATCAAAACATCAATGAAGCAGCTCTCAGTCTTTCTGCGTGGCCTCTAGATCTGAACCCGTGCCTGGAGGCTGATGGGTTTAAAAGTGAATATGTTGAGACATAATATGAGCACAACAGAAGACGATCTTTAGAAAAGACAACATAGGATTAGATATATAGTTTTATTGTAGGAAGAGCTACATTTCCCTTAAAAGAGAGGTGGGAAAAATGTGTACTGGGGTCCCCATGTGGCCACCAGGGCTGTTTTCGTGGCCCCCTGGACCCCCTTACAGGTCAATTTTTTGCAAAGATTATTTTTTCTCCAAAGTGCCCCCACATTTCACATTTCCACCACATTTAAAACAGCTGGGCCAATTTATGTCCAGGAGAAACCTTTTTTGAAAGAGGAAGTCAATTCTACTCACTTCCTATGCATAAAAAAGGGAATCTCCTAAAATGGCCCAGGAAGGCCTCCAAACAAGCTCAGAATACAGCCACCACCCCAGAGGACTTTCGGAGGCAAAAATGTTTCTGATTTGTATTTTTCAGTGGAATCAGACTCAGGATGAGAGTGGACCAACAACGTCTGTTGGGGAGCTAACGTAGCCCCCTAGCCTTCCACAGCTACCCACCATTGCCTTAAAGAGTCTATTTGCAATCTGGAGATTTGCTTGAATCTAACTTTGCCACTTGATGGTTATTCGATGGTGAGCATAGTTAGGATTGCCTTCATACAGCTTTAGTTAGGGTACTAGCTATTTCATTTCCTGAATAAAGTACCACTCACATCCAGAGTAGGTTATTTCAATAAGCTGTCCACACGGCTATTCATGAAAATCCTAAATGTAAAATGCAAAAAGTGTAAAAAAATTCAGCCACTCTCATATCTGTGTATGCCAATCAGTGGTGGCTGATGACTTCCATATTAGTAAGGCAGTGATGTTTTAAAACCTCTCTAGGTTTTAGTTTAGACTTCAGTCAAAATCCAAGAACCCAACCTATTTTGAAGAAGACATTCAGCACCGTGGGCAGCTCCTTTAAAGTTCAGCCTAAAACCCAGAGTGGGTTCACTACTCCACTGATAGGAAAGCCACCAACTCCCGCTGGGTATCAGCTGCAGCACATTACTCAGATTCTGTTTGTTGCTTTCAGTGAGTTTCTAGGCCTAATTCAAGATGCAGATTACTACCTGAACAGTTCTAAATCTTCTCCTGCTTGCTCGTCTGTCAATTACATTCATCATCAGCGTCCCTGCCTCTTATCCACTTGGCTTAGGAGACTCAGTTGGCTGGGATACATGACAGGCCTCCTTGGTATGAATGTCTTCCCTAGACAAGCCAATTTGCCTCTCTGTCTCCTATCCTTCAGGCAAACACTAGGCATTTGGCTTGTTTTCAGTATTTTTCTGCAATTATGGAAGGTAACGTGCTGTTTATGATGTCATGGGTTTGTATATAAAACTGTTGCTTGATTGACTGTGTGAGTATGAGGTAAATAGCTGTTGGGAGGGGAGGAAGAATAAAGTGTAGAAATGGATGCTGATTAGTGGAATGTTTGGGGAGATTTGCATGGCAGTTGATGAACAACAGGGTTTTCGGTCTGAGCGGCATGTAGAGTTTTTGCCTGTGTTTAAAGAAGAATGTGGCAGGAAAATGTGTCTGAGAGGGCTTTGAGTGAAACTAGGATTGGAGTGAGAGAAAGGAGTTTCAGTTGTGTGGCTGGTAAGGGTCTGATTTAACTTGAGAGAGGAGAGTGTGGTGTTTCAAATGTTATATACAAATAATCTGCTCTTTTATGTTTAATTTTTGTATATAATGTTTTGTTTTTGGCCTGTGGAATCACTATCATTCTGAGAGCTGGTTTCAGACAACATGTCTGTGGTGATAGCATTGAACGTGGAAGGGTGATACCCTATTTGGGGATAAAACAAGTATAAATATTCATAGGAATTGTATGGGCTTTGAGACTGACCGCACAGTCAGAATGACATAAGGGGGACAGGAGGAAGTCCTTAGATGTGGCAGAAGTGGGGATCAGGGAGAGCCCTCACTTTGAGTTTTTGCAGTGAGTTTTTGGTGGGTTAAGGGTAAAGAACCCCACAACTGATGTAAGGAGCAGTGGGATGCAAGTGGAGATCTCCACATTTGGTGGCAGCGTTAGGATTACTCAAGATCAATCCCCACATTTGGTACCACCTACTTAAGAGTAATGCCCACATTACTCTTATTAATTGCATTTTACTCTGTTGTTTTACTCCTTATCATGTGAGAAACCACCTTGGGAAGCTGGGGTGGGGGAACAGTTTGATGCATCTACAGAAAACAATGGTCAGAATTCTGCTGAGGACTTATTTCTTCATAAGCGGACTTGCATATGCAGGAATCAGAACTGCACAATTTCATAATGTCCCTATCCAATAGAGAGCTGCTGTTATATTAATTTATAGCAAAGCTACCAAACTGCCCTTTGTGCATTGGTGTTCAATGCACAATGATACCAATGCACAATGGGAAGGATGTGCATCTGTCCCAATGCACATCATGTTAGTCCTGTGCAAATCAGACAGCAATGTACATTGGGTACTCGTGCTTGTCTGCTGTCACACATCTTCACAATTTAGTTAAGGAGTTTCTTAGTGCCTTGGCTATGTAGCTAAGTCTACATCAAATTATGTAATCTACCAGGTCATACAGGATTCCAGCAGATGTTGACAATGGTAGACCAACCAAAGAACTGGAGGTCATACAAATTCCATATTTTTTCAAATCTTGTCCCATCTATTGTTTAATTCCCATTTTCTATCAATTTTCTAATTTTGCTCACTATAACAGCTAAAATATCTATAAAATTTATTCTGAGAATTTTGACAGAAGAAAAGCACTATAAACAACTACAAAATGCTATATAGACAGGATTAACAAATAAATTACGTCTTTTTACCTGTTGAGATAAAATAGCTATTCCCGTGTTCTGTTCGTAATCAACAATGAAAGAAACTACTCGTCTAGAGACTGATTTTTCAGCTTTTGTTCTGTGAGGCAAGCAATTATGCCATTTTGTAAACGAATCATTACTATAGAAACAAGTGGATTCCTGTTTTAAAAAAATCTAAATTAGTACAGGAAGCTAATGTGCAGTTTTGGCAATTAATTTAGGAAAATCAACCATAGCTCTGGTTCCAAAGCATTGTCAAAGAAATTTTTGAGCACTATAGAAATAAAGAACTCAGGTGTCTTACAGTTGAGGTAAGACACTTAATATTCTAAGCATAATAAATTACAATCTTTGAACTTATGAGCTTTCCCCTCTTCATTTGTGCAGCACTCAATTTTATTTGACTTAGTCATAATTTGATAAAACTTTCTTTACTATCTCATGTCTATTCTTTCCAGTTTTACCTGTTTAGGTATCTCCTCAGTCCAGGCCTTTGAATCCTTCAGGGCAGCTATTCATCCACATGCCTGATGATCTATGATAGCTTCACTGGAAGCTTTTAATCATTGCTTGGCCATTTTTGTTTACCTTACCTGCCTTTAGCTTAAGATCTTCCATATGGCAGCATACAAATCAAACAAATATTAGGAGAAACTACAATACACAGTGTTAGAAGAAATGTTGCAAACTATAGCCACTCTGTATGGGCACCTACTAAGACTGGATTTGATGGAAACTCTGTTAAAGCTTCCTTTCTGAATGTTTATTGCCATGATTGTCAGGAAGTCAAATCTATACTGAACAACATTATAATCAATAAAACCTTCTTGGATTTCACCATCTTTTGTCTTACCTGACTTAATGTCTTGTCTTTGTTAAATGACAGACCAACATAGTCCACTGGAAGGAAAAATGCATTAAACACGTCACTGTATTTCTACAAGACAGCTTACAAAATGTATACATCCAAGTTGATGTGAACATCTGCAAATTGTTCAGAGTCAAATTTTAAAACTAGGTTTGCTCAAAATGCACAGGCTTTAAAAAGACAGGAATAATCAGAAGTATTCTTGGCAGCTGTTAACATTTAAAACATTTTAATTTACAATTCTTCACAAATATGTAGCAGTTCCTTAACAAAGAAGCTTCATATACAGAGACAGTAAACTTCTCTGTGCCAGATACTTATGACAAACAGAAAGGCTGTCGCCTTAACTCCATGGTTGTACACAGCTTCAATGTATCTGGCTGGCCATGTTGAAAACATAATATTGGCCCTCTGAGCTGATCCAGGAGGCCTGTTCTTATCTCTGATTTATTAACCCCCAAAAGGCAATAATGTTGTTGGGTGCAAAAGTATTTTCAAGCATTTGGTCTTTTGTTTCTGACTTCCTAAGCCATTCTAAACATACCATTCTATGTGTTAAAATCTTTGAATCCATTTTGAGTCTGTCTTACTGGCTTTTTGCAAACTGCACTGCAAGAACTGTGTCCAGAGTCAATGCTACAGATAAGGTAGTAAGGACAACTTTGAAACTGGCCGTCTTACCCTGAGAACATCCATTTGTTTACAGAAATGATGATGTTTAAGCAGTTGGCTGGAAGCAGAGTCTAGAAAGTTGGTCCCTCTTGACCAAAAGTACCTCTGTGTGTGTGTGTGTGTGTGTGTGTGTGTGTGTCTCTTTCTGATCTGGGTTCAGGGACCAATCCAGCTCCATGCCACACCTGGGAAGGTGTGGTAGGGCTGATATCTCAGCCCAACCCAACAATGTGGCAAAGATATACTTGTAACTTCTGCAGCAAGCCTGTAAGTAGACCAGGAGGTCTAAAACTAAAGTTGGTTGCTACACATACAATGTCTTCTATTTCACTATTACCACTTTAATCATGGTTAGGTATTGCATGCATATTGATATTAACCACAATAAAAACTACACAGGTTTTTAACTGTTATCACACCTTGGTTAAGAAGAAATGGATTTGTCTATTCACAGATAGCATTGACACTGATTTAGTATTAAATCATGGTTAAGGTTCTGGCTGGCAGAAAGCCCTTGTTTCAGACCTTGTTTTTATCACGGATTTATGATATGGCTTTTCAACCTCTGCTCTCCATCCATTAGCAACATGGGAAATGAAGGTGATGATGACAGTAATAATAACAATAATGCTGCCTTACTTCACAAGGCTATTATAAAAACTATAAGGGGATAATGTATGTGAAATGAGCCAGTGTAGTGTAGTGGCTTGGGTGTTGGGTGACTACAACTCTGGCGACCACGTTTTGAATCCTTGCTCAACCATTTAAACCCATTGGGTGACTTTGAGCCAGTCATACTCTCTCAGCCTCAGAGGAAGGCAAGGTCAAATCCCTTCTAGACAAATCTTGCCAAGATAACTCCTTAATAGGGATGCTTTAGAGTTGTCATAAGTTGGAAATGACAAATGTATGCGAAATGCTTTGAACAATTTAAACTATTGTACAAACATTAATTAGAGGACTAGTATGGCATAGTGGTTTGAGTGTTAGGCTCTGACTCTGGAGACCAAGGTTGAAATCTCTGCTCAGCCATGGAAATCCACTGGGTGACCTTGGTCAAGTCATACTCTCTCAGCCTCAGAAAAAGGTATTGGTAACCTCCTCTGAACAAATCTTACCAAGACAACCCCATGACAGGTTTTCCCTTGGGTCACCATAAGTCAGAAATGACTAGAAGGTACATAGCAATGAACAAACATTAAGAGTTATTAATAATACTTGTTTACAAATAATGGTGAACAATATATGGGGTCTTAGTACTTCTTTTATGAAAAACCCTGGGCTTGTCTCATTGTAGCATAAATATCTGCCAGCTGAATCATGCTACTGCAGTATTACAAAATCCCTATACTGAATTCCAACACAACACAATATATGAGAAATGGTAAAAGCATATAGCTACTGCCTCATTCTACAATGCACAATGTGTGATGGACAGAAGCAGTGCACAAGACATTACTCTAGGTTCGTTGGTCATTACATTAGATACATTACTCTGGGTCCATTATTCCATGTCTACAACAGTTCCACATGCAAGAACTCATTTCTGCTGCCATCAGCTGGGTATGTTTGCTTCACACTGTCCAAAACAGTCACTCCACATGTATAGCACGACTTACACCTATGTATGTCACTAACAGAAGAGTGGTGGGTGAGAGTAGCGGGTTCAGTTTCCCCTACCAGTGTTCCATACGACCGCGAAAAGGAGAGCCACCCCAGCAAGCTTGTGCCACTGTCAAGCCTCACCCGCGCCGATGGGAGAAGGGGGGAGAATCTATCTCCCTTCCCTGTCCCTGTCACCAAATTTATTCCATGGTTAGAAGAAACTCATTTCCTATATTGGAATGGCTTCCCGTTGTTTGTTTGATTATTTGGTTATCCGATGGAAGAACCCTGAGGACTACAGCAGGCATTCCCCCTAAAGGAATAGCTGTTCATGAGATATAAGAACCCTTCTCTTCCCCTTCTCAGAGAGGTTGGAATTGAGAGAGCATTTTAAAGCTTCTTGTGTTTTTTTCTCCCTTGGCTTTTCTGGGCATAGGCATTCTGTGTTGGGATACCGAGGTGAAAGACGCCAACCCTGAAGAGGATTTTCTCTGTCTTTTTGTGTTTTGGATGCTTTCCACAAGGCATTTGCTGTTAAGGGGCAGTATTTTTGCTCACATCTCTTTCTTTTTGCCTTATATGCCTGAGGAGTTTGGATCCTCAGCAAGAGTTATAGTCTTATAGTCCCAAACCATACTGGAGAGTGAGTTTTGTTTAAATTGCTATTCTGGCTCTATGTGTTTAAGACTGTCTAACGGTCTAAACTAAATAAAGAGCAACATTTAAAAGTTAGCCAGTTTTGAAGTGAGACTGATACCGATGCTGATACTGACATTGAATGAACCGACTAAATATGGAATTGGCAACTAGGATTGTGAACTGTGAATTGTTTGTGAAATGTTGACGAGTTTTTCATATGTTGAAGTATTATCTGCATGTTGATTGAAGACCTGATGAATTGAGGAATTCTTAGTAGGACTAAATAACCGACCAACTAACCAATGGATTAATTAATTGTGAAATTCTATAACAAAATTAGTGATGAGATGCTGGATGGATCAATTTATTAATTGCTAACTGGTTTGATTTTCAGATCTTTAGAGATTTAGCCCCTTCTCAGTTTCTTCTAGCTTCTGTATTGTGATTATTGACTCGGGGGTTGATGAATTGAATTACTTATCCCATTTATCTGATGAATTTCTTTTGAGGTACGAAGTGTGTGGGTGTAATAATGGATGTTATCTATGAATCATAAGAAACTTTATTTAATAATGAATTCTTTGTGGGTAAAATGATGAAGATATAATATTCTTGGATTATTACATAATGGCACAGTACATTGGCTAAATCAGCAGCCAGAGTTAGTAACAGTTAACATGTAAATTTAACAATTTTTGCTTCCAATACTTAACAGGATTAAACCACTTGGCTAAAACAACCAGACAAAACCAGAAATCAGAATTAATTAATTTAGACTCGGTTTACTTTAATTTTATAACACTCTACTCATTCAAGCCTAATATATATCAGTTATAAACAAAAAATAGTAAACTCTGTGATTGTCAATTTCAAGAATCCTAAATTTATTTTCAGTTACTTATTGCAATTAAATCTGAATTCATTCTTTGTTAAATAATTGGAATTTATTAACCAACCTAGGAAATAATCGACTTAAAATTAGAACGAGCCAGAGTTATTAAAATTGGACTAAACAATTCAAAGAGGTAGATTGACTGAAGGTGGTTTAATAATATCAGGTTAATTAGAACTGAGATAAACTTGACCTTTTAATTGAAAAAAAAAGTAAAAAGAAAAATGCACAAGATGAGATCAAGCAAGGCCCGAGGTGTGGAATCACAGGCAAGAAGAGATTCCACAGAAGAACCCCCCGAATATCAAAGGAAGTTTATGGAGGAAGTTAGAGATTATATGATGGACATAGGCAAGATTTGAAAGACCTAAAATCTCAAATGTTGGTGGTGCAGGACACACTAGAACAGGTCAAGAAAGATGTTATTTGCAATAAGAAAGAGATTGATGTGAACAAGAAAGACATTCAAGTGTTAAAACAAAGGATGACTGCATCCTCCTCAGATCTTGAGAAGCAACTTGATAGACTTGTTTTGTTGGAACAAAAACAAATGGATGCATGGATACGCATTAGAGGCCTTGAAGAGAGAGGGGATGAAGATATAAGGAAAAGGATTGTTGGTTTGATGGCAGACTTTTTGGAGATTGAAGAAGAGATCATTGATGGAGAGATCAACACCACATAAAGAGTTCAATCCATCATGGCTAAAAAGAAAAATTTACCCAGGGATGTAGTGGTTCAATTTACCAGGAAATCTACCAAAGAAAAGATATTGGAAAAATATAATAAATCACCTCTAATGGACCAAGAGAAACAGTTAATTGTTTTGTGTGAAATTCCAATGTGAATATTGAAGAAACGGAAGGACTATGATTTTTTGGTCACAAAGTTAACAGCAAGCCAAATCATGTACCGCTCGGACCATCTAGAAGGGGTGATATTTAACTTCAGAGACCAGAGATTTCAACTCAACTCCATTGAGAAGGCTGAAGATTTCCTAAAAACCCATGGAGATGAATTGAGCAAATCTAAAGAAACATCTCCAAAAAGAACAGAGAGACAGTTTAGAAGGAAGGACATGACTGTGGAGACTCAAAATGTTAAAGAATTTGATCAGAAAAAGCAGGAAAACAAAACAGGTAAGGAAACCATGGAGGAGAGTGTAGAAGAGACTAGACCTTTGGAAACCAGTCTCATCGATTTGGATTTAGATGATTTGGCTATGTTGAAAATTAAAGAAAAATTACTTGCGCTATCATCTCTTGGAACATGAATGGATTGAAGATGAATGTAGATGTGTGTTGCCTACAGGAAACCCATATTAAAAAGAAAGATGAAAGATGGCTTCTAGACAACTGTTTAGGGGAATTGTTCATTTCTGCCGCTTACATCAAGAGAAGAGGAGTGGCTATGTATGTTAAACCATATTTAGCCCTAAAATTAATCTTTTGTGATGACAAGGGTAGATTTTTGGGAGTGGAAATTAAGATTGATGGTCATGCTCTACTTTTGATTGGTTTACATGTCCTCTGTAATGAGAATAGACAATGCTATGAGGATTTGAAAAAGCATATCTGGACGCACCAATATGAAAACATGTCAATTCTTGGAGATTTTAACAGAGTGGTGAATATATACCTTGATAGAAGTTCGCAATCTAAGACCAAAAAACATCATGGGAAAATTCAGAAGGAATTTTTGTAGTTGGCTGAGGAACTGCAACTATCAGATGTTTGGAGAGATAAGCATTCCTTCACTAAAGATTTCACTTTTTTTTTCCAATTGACACAATTCCTGGTTGAGAATAGATCTAATCTGGCTTTCAAAAGTATTTCTAAATTATGTCAAAAAGATTGAAATTCTGCCAAAAATATTGAGTGACCATAATCCTATGAAGTTGGTTCTGAACTTCCATATCAGATTTAGATGTTGGAGATTGGATGAAAATGTATTACGGCATGGAAAGATTGTGGAATATTGTAAGAAGGAATTCGAAGAATTTTTCAAAAGAAATTTAAATAACGAAGTGAATATAGCAATGGTTTGGGATGTGGCAAAAGCTGTATTCCGTGGAATTTTCATCCAAAAAACATGTGAAAGAAAAAAGCAACAAAGAGCAGAAATGGATGAATTATTGAGTAAGGTGAGAAATACTGAAAACAAATTGAGTTCAGACCCAAATAACAAAACGCATATTTCCACAATGAAGATACTACAAAGACAATTATCTGGGATGGTCACTAAAGAAATGGATAAGAAACTGAAATATGTGAAGCAGAACTTTTTTGAAAATGCTCATAAGCCAGGTAGATGGCTGGCATGCAAAATAAGAAAAGAAAAGACAAAAAGACTTATTCTACAAATTAAGGAAGGTGAACAAAACATAACAAATGAGAAAGAGATCCTGAAACTTTTGTATAATTACTTCAGTAACTTGTACTGTGATTGGCATTTGGTGAACAAGCTGAAATTGGATGATTACTTATGATCTCAGAAGCTTCCTTAAATTAAGTCAGAGCATAGAGAGATACTGAACCAGCCTATTTCTTTGATGGAAATAATAGAAGCAATCGATAGGACCAAATTGGGAAAAGCTGCAGGCCCAGATGGGCTTCCAGCCAATTTTTACAAGCATTTCAAAGACCAGCTAGCGAAACCATTACGGAAATTGTTAAACTCAATATTGGAAAATAGTCAGATTCCAAATAGTTGGCAAAAAGCAAACATTGTCCTAATCCCAAAGATTGAATTGGAAGAAGTTACGTGTAAAGATTTTAGGCCAATCTCTCTTTTAAATGATGACTATAAGATATTTGCATCAATCTTGGCCAAACGGCTAAACCAGATTCTTCCAAGTTATATCAATGAAGATCAAACAGGTTTCCTTCCAGGGAGATAAATGAGGGACAATATGAGAACTGTAATGAATATTTTGGAATATTTTGAGTCACATAATGAAAAGAAGGGAGCTTTACTTTTCCTAGATGCAGAAAAGGCCTTCAATAATATCAGATGGGATTTCATGTTGAAGGTATTGGAAGAAATGAAGTTTGGACAAGCATTCTTGACCTGGATTAAGAGTATCTATCAGGAGCAAAAGGCAAGCTTGATTATAAATTCCAATCAATCTGAAACATTTCCCATACAGAAAGGGACAAGGCATTACTGTTCATTTCAGCGTTAGAAGTGCTTCTAAGAAACCTTCAAAAGCAGGAGGATATTCAAGCGTGAAGGCTGGGAAAGATGAATACAAAACCTGGGCATTTGCTGATGATGTGGTGCTTTTTTTGGAAGACCCGCTACCTCAAATAGCCAATATAAATAGAGAGCTAAATCAGTTTGGTGAGTTGGCAGGGTTTAAGATTAATAAACACAAAACAAAAATGTTAATTAAAAATATTAAAAACCAAGAGAAAACGCAATTAGAGGAAATATCCAGAATCCAGTGTACTCATAGTGTACAATATCTGGGAATTCAGGTTACAAATAACAACAATCAACTATTTCAAAATAATTATTTAATAGCCTGGAAATCTATCCAGGGGAAAATGGAGGTCTGGAAATGGTTAGTCTTGCCTTTATTGGGAAAAATATCGTTCAAAATGAGCATTTTACCCCGTATGTTATTCCTATTCCAAATGATTCCGATACCCATCCCTTATAGGTGGTTTGAGAATTGTAAAAAAGATATAGTAAGATTCCTTTGGGATGGGAGAAAACCAAGGGTTAAGTTTAAACCGATGACTGATCTCCAGGAACAAGGAGGATTTTCTATGCCTGATTTAAGAATATATTATGTGGGTGCATGCTCGGTTTGGATAAGACCATGGGTACTCCTGAACAATCATTAGCTTTTGGTGCTGGAGGGGCATGATCTACACTTTGGGTGGCATGCCTACCTATGGTATGGCAAGGTTGAGGTGTATGTAATTCAGAAATCTCTCTTTAGGATATGGATTAAGTACAAAACCCTTTTATATGCTAAGCTGCCACCCTCTATCTCACCAGCAGAAGAACTTCAGATACAAGGTTTAAGGAGAGAGGGAGATTGGTTTACCTATAAAGATCTAGCATACCTAGAAGATGGGGCAGTTAAACTGAAAGATCAACAAAAGCTTCAACAAGAGGAGATTGTTATACAGTGGTTTCCCTACTTCCAGATCAAAGAGAGGTTTAAAAAGAATATGGAAATGGGTGGTATAACTCTGGAACTACCACCTCTAGAAAAACAATGGCAGGGTGGGGATACCCACCTGTTGTCGAAAATGTATAAATTAATATTAGGGATTGATCTGGAAGGAGAAACCATTAAAGATATATGATCAAATGGGCGCATGATTTAGGCCATAATATATATCTAGACGATTGGCAGAAGGTGTGGAAAAAGTCTTCTAAATTTACCTGATCTTGCATCTTGCAAGAGAACGTGCTGAAAATGTGGTTCAGGTGGTACCTCCCACCTGTGAGAATTGCCAAAATGTTTGAGAGTGCAAAGAACAGATGTTGGGAGTGTGACAAAGAGATTGGTACCTTTTTTCACCAGTGGTGGGGATGCCAAAAGGTTAAAAAATTTTGGAGGATGATATGTTCCAAAATTCAAAAAATATTGCTTGTTAAAATCGATCTAAAACTGAAATTTTTCTTGCTGGGTATTTTCCATTTGGATAAGCAAATGAAAGAAAAATTCAGTAGCTTGATTTGGCACATGGTTACGGCGGCAAGAATTATTCTCACCAGATATCGGAAAAAAGAGTCGACACCACTTGAGATAGAATGGTTAGAGAAGCTGGCAGAAATTGCCGGGATAGAAAAACTCACTTGCATGATAGAAAATAAACCAGATAGTAAATTTTTAAAAACTTGACAACCATTGTTAGAGTACCTATACACCAAAACTGGGATCAATTATGGCTTAAGAGGAAAATTTGATTGAGAAATTAGCTAACAGGAGATTCAAAGTGGGAAGTTTAGAGAAAGGGGATCAGTTAGGGTTGTTACAGTCAATTACCCATGAAAACAGTTACTTTGCAATTATGAGACTAGCAAAATTTCTGAATGTATTTCTTTAATTGTATACATATATTGAAAGTGAAATTGATTAATACCCAGGTTAAAAATTATACATACATACATATACATATATATACATATACACACACACACACACACACACACACACACATACACATACATACACACACACACACACACACACACACACACACATATATGCGCGCGCGCACACACACATCCATACATACATATAGTCTCATTCTCAGCTTGGAGGGGGACTGATAAGAAAATTAGTGGGGGAGGTCCTCTCTGAAGCTATCTCTTAAATGCTGGATGTTTTATGTAACCCTAAGCCCGTGATTGTTCTTAAAGTATTTGTATATTTGGGTGAGATCTGGCGTGCTACGGAATGTTAGTTTATTAGTTCGTTAGTCATCATAATACTGACCTTTATTAGTGTATGATACTGTTATGTCGATGCTGTTTTGAAATGCATTCTGGATGATTTGTTATGCTAGTGTTTTAGTTTTGCTAGTGCAGACTGATGTTTGTGTACAGCAATGTAACGTATGTTATATATTTGTATTATATGGATATATGTTATGATACTATGCGAAAATCTTTGTCGTTCTATCTTATTTTCTTTCCAATTTCCCTTTCCTTGTTGAATAAAAAGAATTAAAAAAAAAAAGAATTCTGGCCAAAGTGTTCTTGCCTTCAAATCTAATAAATAAATGTTTCTAAACAGTTCAGGCATAATTTGGGAAAGAATGTACTTAAATGCTTAAAAACAGAAACATCTAGATTCTGGACAGATTGGAGAGCTGGGCCAAGCCTAACAAAATGAAATTCAACAGAGAGAAGTGTAAGGTCCTACGCTTGGGTAGAAAAAATGGAATAAAGAAATATAGGATGGGGGACACGTGGCTGGATAGCAGTACGTGTGAAAGGGATCTAGGAGTCTTAACAGACCACAAGCTGAACATGAGTCAGCAGTGTGATGCGGCAGCCAAGAAAGCCAACGCAATTCTCGGCTGCATCAATAGGAGTATGGTGTCTAGATCGAGGGAGGTACTGGTACCACTCTACTCTGCTTTGGTTAGACCTCATCTTTAATACTGTGTCCAGTTCTGGGCACCCCAACTCAAGAAGGACATGGTCAAGCTGGAGCAGGTCCAGAGGAGGGCGACCAAAATGGTGACGGTCCTGGAAGCCATGCCCTATGAGGACAGACTTAGAGAGTTGGGTATGTTTAGTCTGCAGAAGAGAAGGTTAAGAGGGGACAGGATAGCTATGTTTAAATATTTGAAGGGATCCCATGTAGAGGAGGGAGAGGGCTTGTTTTCTGCCACTCCAGAGACCAGGACAAGGAGCAATGGATTCAAGCTGCAGGAAAGGAGATTCCACCTGAACCTCAGGAAGAACTTCCTGACAGTCAGGGCTGTCCGGCAGTGGAATATGCTGCCTCGGAGTGTGGTGGAGTCTCCTTCTTTGGAGGTTTTTAAGCAGAGGCTGGATGGCCATCTGTCGGGAGTGCTTTGAGGGTGTTCCTGCATGGCAGGGGGTTGGACTGGATGGCCCATGTGGTCTCTTCCAACTCTACATTTCTATGATTCCATGATTCTAAACAGTCAATGCTCTGCTGGTTGAGTAGATTACCCTTGCAAGAAAGCTTGAGTCTCTACGTAATCTATGGAATGAAAGTAGGATTGCTATAGACTACAATAAAGGTAATTTTATCTTCCAAATTCTGCTCTTAGGTGTTGGCAAACCAGATCTCCTATGCCATCCAAGGCCTTTTTTGATCAGTGAACCAGAATTCTCACTCTTGCAAACTGAGATTCCTGTTCCATGTAAAACCTTCCAGAGCTGGAAACCAGAGCTCATTTCAATGCCAAATTTTTCACAGTTTAAATTAGCATTTATCTTTGATTAAACTTTTATTAAAGATAAGACAAAAGAAGCTTTTACAAGCAAGAGGGGAACCTCCACAGACTGGTCTAAATCTGTAGTATGGAGGTTCCCTGTCCTCTGCCCTGAACATTTACTTCAAATGTTCTCATCCAAAGGCTACAAAAGAGTTTGAACAGGTGACTTGAGAAATGTCAGCTAGAAATTAATGTGGTAACTAATGCACCTCTAGCCAAAGAAAGAGACTGCTAAGAGCCTAATACTGCTAGCTACAACATATCTTTCCTTTGCTTTGTTATTGTTGTGTGCCTTCAAATCATTTCTGATTTATGGCAACCCTAAAGGGAAACCTTTCACCAGGTTTACATGGCAGAATTTGTTAAGGGAGGGTTGCTCTTGCCTTCCTCTGAGGATGAAAGAGTGGGACTTGCCCAAGTGGGTTTCCATGGCCGAGTGGGGATTCAAACTTGGTTTCCAGAATCATAGTTCGATGCCCAAATCACTACTCCATGCTGGCTCATTTCATACACATTATCTCCTTGTAATTTTTACAATAGCCTTGTGAAGTAAGGCAGCATTATTTTTATTATTGTCATCACCACCACTGCAAATCATTCCTTTGCTTACCACATTCTGCAACCCACTGTCTATGCCATAGGATCCAAATCTGGAACTTTTAGACAAATATTTATATTTGCTGAAAACTACAAGACATTTCTGCAGGTGGTTCTGGCAATGCGTCCTTTTCTTGCCTACAAACATTATAATACAATCATATTATAGGGTATCTGAATACATAACAAGAATGTCCTTTTAAAAATGCTAAGGATTTGCCTTTACTATAATAGTTCATTACGCTGTTTCTTGCTTCTTATATTCATATTCCCTGCAACTCTGGTTTCCTTACCTTCATAGTGTTCTCTGTTAGCTAGACATTGGCGGCTGTACCATATTCTTGCCCTGAAATAATCATCCTACAAAGAAAAACATGAAATAAGTACATACCATACCAGCAGATACTTTTCAATTGTGTATGGTGTAGCAAGGCCCAGGAGAAGTCCAATAAATCATAGCCCTCAGTAGTGTGGCTGCCACACCCTATCCCAGCACTTCCTGAAAGCTGTGGGGAGAGCTCATAGGACTGCCACATGCCAGAAAAAATGGAGAAGAGCACCAGTTCTTTCTAGCCATTTGTAGCAGCGCCAGCAATACCAGTCACTGCTGGTTAAAAGAAGAAGGAAATGCCATCCATTTCATGAAAGAGCAGGAAGATATGACCTGGATCCAAGGATAGAAGATTAAAAAGGAAACAATAATGAGCGTCAGGAAGAAATTTGCAAGGCATGCTGGATAGGAAAGTAGTTACCTGAAGAATTTTATCTTTCAGAAACAAACCTCTTACACATGGGCCCTTGCCACTGATTCAAAGAAGAAAGGTTAACCCATGAATAATAACAATCAGCGGAATTTACTATTAACATTCTATGTTTTACATACAAAGTAAAGTTACAGTACAATTGTCTACTCCAGTTATGTTGGCTGGAGAACTATAGGATCTTCAAATTTTGCCAGGAAATTCTGAAAATACATTGGCATCAAAGACTTTCTATCAATGTATCACTAGCATTTTACTACACAATGTTGTTAAAAGCTTAGAAATTATGAATGACCTTGAAGGATCTTCTCTCAGTGGCATGAGTGCAGTTGTGGAAACAGACTGCTAGAATGGGTTGAACTGTTTTGGTGTATTTAGCCTGACTGATTTTCTTCTATTGTGGAAATTAGCTGAATTGCTGCCATCCTTATTGATAACGGTTCTGATGTTAGTAGTGTCTGTCTGATTTGCCCCTTTAGGATGCATAATAAAATACATCTTTCTTTCCTACCATCCCAAAGAATATGATAATTGAGAAGTATTGCAGGCAGTTAGAAGCAGAACTGGACTTAGCTGAAATTCTACGTATCTTGAGAACTCAGTTCAGCTCCTTATTACAATGAAATGTTTTGATAACAAAAGTGGTGTTTCAATTAAGTGACTACCACTCAATGGAATACCAAAATACATGCCCACCCATCTGTTTTCCTTCTACTCATACAGTCACGATGGACCACAGAATTTAGAATAATTGTACAGCTGTTTACAGATTACTGTTAGCAACCTATAAACATTAAACCAGGGGACATATAACTCAGTTAATAAATTACCATTCTTGGTGATATATAATTTGTGTGTAACTCATTCCTCTTGTCATGTGAATTTTAAGAGAGAATTGGTAAAATTAGAATGAAAGGGCACTTAACTTTATACAAACAGATTCCTTGCATATAACTGTGATTTTTTCTGAGTGGACATCTGTAAACTCACACACATGGGTTGTTCTCTACTTGTGCAGAGACATCCAGAAGCTTCTAAAGCTAAGGTGAATATTTTGATAGTAGCTCCACCCTCTCTGTATCCCACATGTCTAGAGCAATTCTGCTCTTTTCCATCATTTCCTGAATGCTGCAGTGCAGAGAACAAGTACAAACAGAAGGTAAACCTTTGCAGAGTAGAGTAAAGCAGCTTGCATGAGTGATTTCACAGGTGATCAGTCAAAGAACCATGGTTTCAAGTACTTCTTCCTCATGATCTCTGTGACTCACATTTATGGGTGTTTAGCAAGCTGACTTACTAGAAGAAGGGCAGATGATATTTACAGATTGAAGAAAGGATAGCAAACCAAATGAATCTTCCTGTCTAGGTGTGATAATCTGCAAGTCAGGGGTGTGTCTGTGTAACAACCTTATCAATCTTGTGAAGAGGCGTACACTGAAGAAAGGCATTGAGATGGTTATGTAGATCTGGTGGAATGGCTCTAAAAAGGCTGAGGCAAGGCCTTGTTAGCTACCTGATAAACTGATGCAACATCTGCCACAACTGATTGAGATAGCCAGTGTCATCACAGGCACACCCTTGCAAGAACCCCCATAGCAAACAAAAAGACAAGGGGAAATGTGAAAGTACTTTGTCTTGTTTACATAAACGGCCAGGACCCTCCTTACATCAAGTGCATGCCACTTGTGCTCTTCACCCAATCCTAGTGAGGGAGAAAATACCAGCAGAACAAAGTCCTAAGAAATGTGAAAAAAGATTACCATCTTTGGCAGAAAAGCAAAATCAGATGTCCTTGTGAAACTGGAGAAAATGCCTATCTATCCTCAGTGTTGCCAGTTCACTTGCCTGACATATGTAATAGCCACTAGGAAAACCTTTTTCTAAGAAAGAAGGTGATGTTTCAAAAGGCTTATCTATGAGTTTAGATAAGACCTGTTGCAGATTCCATGGTGGAAGAATTGGTCCTAAACAGGGATAAAGGTTTTTTACTCCCTTGAGGAAATTTTTAACCTCTGGGTATATAAACCAGGAGATACGGTGATGAAGAATGTGCTGTAACTGTAGCAAGATAAACTTTAATGGATGCAAGACTCAAATTACCATGTGTTAGGGAAATTGAGAAGTCTAAAATTTTGGCAATCTGTAGTAGTTAAGTGGGGCTGTTGTTACTGGCCAGCAAAGAATGGAAATATCTCCATTTGTTGCAATAAGATATTTTTGTGGAGTGCTTCTTTGTTGCTGCAAGGATAGTGGTTGCATGCTCAGAACAATTATGAGGAATTATTCTCCAAGTAGTTAGGTCAGGGTATGAATCTCTGGGTGTATGACTGCATGTTGTTGTTGGGAGAGTAGGTCTGATCTGGCAGCTTTCAATAGTGATGACATGCTTGGTGAAGTATCAGTACAAACCATGGTTTCCTTGGCCACCATGGAGTTATTAGGATGCAGTCAGCTAATTTATCTCTGATATTGGCTAACACTTTTGTCAACAGAGGAAGAATGGAAAGATGGAAAGTTTTGGTCCCATCAAGGAGTACAGAAATGCATCTTCTATAGAATGCAGCAACCTCCTTCCCATGGGACAAAACTTTGTGCAATGAATATTATCCTGAATTGAAAAAAGATCTACTGATGATGTGTCCACTTGGCAAATCAAGCTGAGGCTGTTCTTGGGGCTAAGTACCATTTGTGAGACACCAATGGTTCTGATTCACATAATCAGTTGTGTGATTGACCACTCTAGAGAGGTGTATGGCAACTGGATGCAGCAATCCCCAAAGTCTATCACAAGGATGAAAAGGGGGATGGATGTTGTGCCCCCTTCTTTATTGATGCAATACATCATTGACATACTGCCTATTAATAAGAGGGCTACTTGACCTTGTAGTGACTGCTTGAATGCATGGAAGTTTTCATAAATATCAACATCCAGTATGTTGATGTTAAGGGATTTATTCTCATTCAACTATAAATCATTGATGATCAGGCCATCCAAGTAGCCTCCCCCACTCTACTGCAGATACATCCATTGTAACTTGGGTTGAAGGATGAGGGGGACTTAAAGGGACCCTAGCAAGAATGTTTCACAGGTGGGTCCACCATATGAAAGACTCTTTTACTGAAGGTGGCAATGTCACCCATCCATTCTTTAGGTTGGCTCTGGAACTGAAGGCACATATGAAGGAACATATACTGAAGGAACTGAAGGTACGTACCAGATTGCTGCAGATCCCTCATGGAAAGATATGTAAAAGGAGTCACTGGCATTGTCAATGCCGTAAGCCCCAGAAGAATTGGTATTGTACGTTCTTAACATGCAAGTGAGATAAATATTGCACTGTCCTATAACCTGTAGGTCCTGTTAAATGGCAATGATGCCCTCACTAAAACCACTCTGATGAAACAGACTCTCTCTGTAGGGCAGAGGCTCAATTTGTATTGTATTGTAATGTTACCCTGATTTCTGGGGGTCCCGGGAGGGACACCTTAATGTGCTCAAAACAATGGGGAATGGGAATTAGTTGAGAGCACTAGTTAGCAATGCGAGAGGCAGGGCAACGTAGTGAGATCTTGAACCCAATGTCTACGGGGTCAGGCCGAGTCAATGAGCAAACAGAAGCAAATAATAATGAATGTTTTATTGAGACGCAGTCAAACACGTGTATGCAACACACTCACACAAGGAACTATAGAAATAAAAGGTAGGAGTTGGACAGAGAGATTTTGAGAGGAAGTTTGGTATGGGAAATACTATACCTGTCCTGAAGCCCGGTAAAAGCAAAGAAGCTGGGGAGCGTGGATTCTCAGCACGTGGGGCTGAGGGGAGGCTCGTCAAACAGAGCAGCAGTAAGTTGGGAGGCAGGTCACGAGTGATCCAACGAGACGCTCAAAGTCAGGGGTTCTTATAGGGAAAATTGTGGCCACAGGCTAGTCCGTACTTGGGGAAAACAATGAGTTTCGGGCTGGAGACAAAGCCTCCGAAAGGTCAGTACTTTAGATGATTGAGTTATGACCAGATTGTCAATAGAGTAGCCAGTATGCAAACGCGGAGTGCTTGAGAGTTGTATAGTGTGCTCATCAAGCTGCCTGTGTGGGGCAGGGGATCTTTTGTAAGTTGCGTGCATACATAATGTGGTACTTGCCTTGAGGTCTCCTGAAGCTGCATTTGGCAATGACTGGCCTGCCTAGATCGGGGTTTGAATGGTTCGGCTATTGTCAGCCACGCCTGTGTGCGTGCTTGTCCGGGGGCCTTGCAAGCACGTGGAGAGGAATGGGTGAAGAAGGCCAAATTATTGATATCAAATGATATCTAATATCCCACAAGCTTGGGCTAGAAACAGTGGTAGCAATCCCCCCCCCCGAAAATGGGCGATGTTGGGGACAATATCGAACATTTTCCAATCAAAACACAAAAATAGTTTTAGTGCCAAATAGGGGTCTAAAGGCTCAGAGGTAGTATTTCTCCATAAGGAAAGGGGAACTTTGGTGAAAAACAGAGGTTATTCTAACTACAAAATACATTCCTAACTAAACTTAAACACATTCACACAAATGCATAGCAACAATAAGCAATAAACAACAATAAATGGTCCTGTCAATTGAGAAGTGGCAGTATATGAGCGGTTGAGGCAAATAGCAAAGTGCAAAACAGTTGAACTTGAAGCAAAGCATGCCTTCCAATGAGGCACTGCAAATCGTGAGCAAGGAGAAAGTGATAGCTGTTACAATGTATCCAATTTTGCAAACTAGCTAACAATTGCGAGCTGACTATTAGCTGCTTGCATCTTGCAGATCTTGGAGAAAGGAATAGTCCATATGAAGCTTCTTCGGTGATCAAGATAGCAAAAGTCTTTTAAAATGGGTTTTTGAATCCAAAGTCCTTTGTCTCTGTCGGGAGGTGTTTGGGTCACCCCCTCCATGGTCCCACAGCTGCTGCAGAGGGCTCGGGCATCTCCTTGGACCGACTCCTGAATGAAGCTGCGATTTTCTTCTTCACCCCCCCCCCCGATACCCGGGGGAGATGGTCAGGTCCAGAGGGTCTTCCCAGCTCTCAGGAGCTGTCGACCTATAGCTATTTTGGCAACAGAACTGACAACAAGGTTATCCAGTGCATAGATAGAACGCAAATTACCAGCTCAGCGCCTGATGGGAGTTCAAGTTGAAACAATTTTTGCTCGCTGTGATCTGAAAGTGTATGTGGGAGCGAGGATTTAAATAGCTCCCAAGTATAAAGCTGTTTTGGCTGTAGGAAGGCCGATACGGTAGTAAAGCTGTGAATTCAGAACCCGCATCAATCCTCCGGCCTCAAGGCTTGGTTAGCCAAAGTCATCCCGGAACAAGGTTGGATTGAGAAATCCAAAGTCATTCCAGAACGAGATCTGGTTCCAGTTAGCAGACAAATAGCCAAAGTCATCCCATAACAGGATGGGATCTCACTTGGCAGTTGGTTCGCCAAGGTCCCCCCCCCCATCGCTCAAGCCCAGAGCCTGACTCCAAGCCTGATGATGTATCCCGAGGGCTTCAGGGTCTGCCAGTATGGTGCTAGTAGCTAGATGTAGGTTCTGAGTGCACAACTTCCCTACCTCAAGAAAGCTGGATTCCAAGGCAGGCCTGAGAGATGGTCGCCTTCGGATAGACTTTTGAAACCAGATGGGACATTCTATTCAAAACAATTCACACCAACAATCAAAGAAAACAGTACCGCAATCCACATGAACGGTCCCATTCCGTCTCCCTGTAGGGAACACAGATATGGGAGTCCGTCACTACCCATAACTATACACAGGGGCTATTTACAGAAGCGGGAAAGTCAGAGGGGTCGCCACTCCTCTCTGTCCCGTTCAGACAACATTCATTTACCCGTTGTCAAAGGCCTCGTAAATTGAGACAAACGTCTTGGACAAGTTAACAGCTGGCACTTCCTTGTGACTTAAGGAAGTCTGACAAACCACTGGACTCACATTGTGCCTTTGGGTGCCTGGATCTTCCAACTCGGGGATTACCACAGAGGCGGGATCGACAGGCTGACCTTTCCATTCTTTAAGCTGAGAGACGTGGAAGAATTTAAGCCAGTCTCCCTTCTTCCTAGGTATGCGGACCTGGTAGACCACAGGGGAAATCCTTTTCACAATGGGGATGGGACCCCCCCATTTAGCAGCAAGAGAGTGCTTGTCCTTATAGAAGTTCCTATACAGAACGAACTGCTCTTCTTCTCACTGGCATGGGTGATGAACCTATCCCAGCCTTTTATCCATCTTTTGCAGGTTCTTGCCTAGTTGTTCTGCTACTTGCCTGTGTATTTGACTTATATGCTGGATCAGATTCTTCACCCACTCGTTGTTCAAGACAACGGGTTCCAAATCTGAAGGTAAACTGGTGTCAATCCAAAAGGCTTCTGTCAACATCATCTTACACCCGGTCATGACCATGTGTGGCGTAAAAACATGTGATGCCACGGTGCCTCTGAATGCCATCAAGATAATGGGCAGTTTGACGTCCCAATCCCTCCCCCAGGATTGCACGACCTTCCGGAGTGCCTCCTTCAAAGAATAGTTGGTATTTGTCCGGAGCTTTGTGGGTGATGCGTAATGTGGAATCGCTGGCGTATGCCCAGCGCCCTGCACAACTCTTGGGTCACCTCTCCAGTGAAGTGAATTCCAAGATCCGAGTCAAGGTCACGTGACACGCCCCAGCGAGCCCAAACATTGTTGAACAGCAGCCGTGCAGCTGTGCTGGCTGTATTGTCTCTGCAGGGAAAAGCCTCGACCCATTTGCTAAAGGGATCAATTACTGTCAAACAGTACTTGTTCCCTCTAGGTGTAGTGGGCAAAGGACCTATGAAATCAATTTGGATTCGGATCCAGGGACCCTCAGTCCGTTGGTGCTGAATGGGAGCTTTGGGCCCGGAGGGGTCAGCATTGACCACGGTGCAAGACAAGCAATTGTCAACCCACTGGTTAACATCTTGCTTCATCTGGGGCCACCAACCGGTTTCCCTAACTCTGTCCAACGTGACTCCTCATCCATGGTGTCCCTGCTCATGAACGAACTGGATCACGTCTCCTCTAAGGTCTTTGGACACTATCCAATGGTGCTGGCCACTGGCATCGATGGCCCAGAACACTCCATCTGTCTGCTCTATTTTAAAATGGCCAGACTCGTCAGACCTGTTTCTGGCCAGTTTGGAAATCTCTGGGTCTCCCTTCTGAAGGGTGCCTAAGTCAAACACAGGGGGAAGCAACAGCTGTTTGGGATTGACATTGATGGCAGCGATGGGAGTCCCATCCATCAAAGCAGCCTCCCTGGCAAGGGCATCTGCCCGGTTGTTCCAAATGCAAGTAGCCGTGCCCTTCTTTTGATGCCCTCGGACATGAGCAACCCAAGTAGGGGCAGTCCTCTCTTCAATTTGGGCAGCAATGCGAACCCATTTGTCCAGATGGGCTATGGGTTTCCCATCTGCAGTTTTCAAGTCATTTTGGATCCAGATTGGAAGCCACAGACTGGCTGCTTTAGCAGTCCAATCTGAATCAGTGTAGATGGCTAACGGACAGTCAAGCGGTTCGTGCTCTAAGATAGCCTTTAGAGCTTCTACTTCTACTGCTTGGCTAGAGTGAGGCCAGGCTTTTCCCTGTAGGGTGAAGGAGTCTGCGATGCGGATCACTCCAAAGCCTGTCTCCATCCACGTGCATGGAGGAACCATCACAGAACCAATATGTAAAGCCTTGCAATTGAGCCTCTCCGAGAGAAGCTCCCCACTCAACTGGCCAATTAGGTTGGTACATCGGTGGCAAGGGACACTCATGTGTGGCTCCGGTCACAACTAGACCATAGGGAGCTGATGGATCCCGGTATGACAAGCCCACACATGGAGAGAGCATATCTTCCAAGAAAGAATCCTACACCTAGAAGTTCCCTCAATCTGCTGTTGCAGCTGTGGCAGATGAAAAGGCACTGAGGGAAAAGAATGCAATCACTTTAAACATGTGCAGTGAAGAGGGAGCAGGGTTACCACTAAAACTTTCATTTTAGTTTCAGAAGTTTCCAAATGTCTCTGTATAGGTGAAGAGTAACTCATGTGTGAATGCAGAGACAATAAAGAAGAACTTACTTTCATCAGAAAAGAAGAACAAGAGTTTCTAAGAGTCTGAAATGGCTCTATGAACAAGGCAGAAGGAAGTTAACTAATTTGACATTAGGAATAGCAAAAGCGTCATTTAACCATTTCTCACCATTTCAAAGCCACACAAGGTTGGTTTGCTGAACTGGAAGAAAACAAGATAAAATGAAATACAACAATGTGAACAAAATTCCCCCCCGAGATTTCTCACAAAGTAATTTTACAAAAACATTTTTTTACACAATTACGTACTACATCTTCTTAATCTTGAGATACTCCACTGTACATTATGCCCAATCATCACGATCAGTAAAATAACAGTATTTTAAATCATGCATATATCTCATCACTGTGGCAGTCTTCAAATACTTTATCCATGTGACACAGCTTATGTAAGGAATTCGGCTGCTTGAGTTGATTGGCAATGCAGAAGCAGTCACATTCTCATTGTCGCTCCCAATCAATTTTTCCTGTCCTACAAGCCCTGGCTGAGTTTAAACTAGTCTTCAGAACCCTCTCTGTAAAGTCTTTCTTCCTGCTTACTGAGTAAAGCTCAGAATAAAGGTGTGAAACCTTTGTCCTCCAGATATTTTGGGTGTCAGCTCCCACATTGAGGTGTTATGAGCTAGTTCAAAATATTTGGATGGCTAAAGGTTCCCAGTTCCTGGATTGGACAATGGATGGCTAACCTGAAGTATGAATGCCCCAAGTGACACTCCCAGATAGGTAGAAGACCTATGTGTCTAAATGTGGCATAGAAAGGGGTCTGCATTTCTGTCTGTCTTTAGTTCCATGTCCATACAGTAAAGCAAAAAAATACTATGACACAAAGGTCTGTATGTGTATTGTACTATGTAACAGAATTGTTGGGAGTTAACAACTTTTGCACACCTATACTCACTAGTAGATGGACTGAAGTGACTCTCTAGGAGTCCAGGCACAACATTTTTTGGTAGCTTCTTGTTTGTTTTGTATATTTGCCCACACTTACTCTCTTCTTGCGTAACATAGTCTTCTTTTGTTCTTTGGGGTCTCATTTGCTCTCACCCCTAGCCTCTGTCCCCTTCTACGTCATGAACCACATGTGAGAAGAGCTCTCTTTCCATTAAATGCTCCAACTTTCTTGATACCATGTAGTACTTTTTGTTTTTCCACTTTGCCTTCAGGATGGGCCTGGGCTGATTATCCATGAGTATTTGTAAGGCAAACTACTTTCTATATACCTTACAAAAAAGATTAAGTTTAATTTCTTTCTCTGCAGGACTTGTGTGTAGAGGTGGAGTGAGTTGTTCAACTTCTGCAGAGTGCATTAATTATTATGCTTGAGAGATTTACTACTATCTGTCTCATTTCTCAACAAGAACATTGCAGTTAGAAAGGTTAAATAGGACTTATGCCACACTAGCCAAAGGTGTAGAGTCTGCTGACTATGATTCTGGGAGACCAAGGTTCAAATCGTTACTCAGCTCACTAAGCGACCTCGAACAAGTCACACTCTCCCAACGTCAGAGGAAAGCAACGGCAAACCCCTTTCAAATAAATCTTGCCAAGAAAACCACACAATGGGGTCTCCATAAGTTAGAAACTACTTGAAGGCACATAGCAACAAGACCAAAACAACTGAATGCCACTGGCCAAGTAATTTAGTGAAGTTGTTATCAGTTCTTGGCTTACAATCATCCTTATCATAAATTTGATCTGATGCTGCCTGACAGCATGCTTGTGGAGTGGGAGCATCTCCTCTCAGTTTTCCTGCAGGCCCTGAAGGACAATAGAACATCAGAAAGCTCAAGTGGGAGAGGTTTTAACATCAATTCCTTTCAGCATAAATTTTAACTGCAACTTAATAGTTAAGATTTATGTAATCTTCTGAAAACCACCATGGAGATAAAACGTCACCACATTTGCAAACAACCTTCATTCTGTCTTCAACTATTGCTGTCTCCTTCCTCTTTCACCCAACTGTCAACCTAATACACATACTAGATCACACATTTTCTTTGAATATGTCTGTTATTACTGTTGTTAGTTGATACCTGTCATTAGTTAATCCTTTGAATTTAAACCTTAATCTGATTTTCTGAATGTGTGTTTTTCATTTTTATCATTGAATTAATTATTGGTTTAGCAACTATCAACTGGCAAAGATCCCATCTGGCATATATTTTATGATACGGTACAATGTGCTGGAGTTATGCTACACCCAAGTTCATTTATTTATTTATCTAAATATTTTAATCCCACTCTTTTATTGTGAGATCTCAGGATGGCAAAGAGACAAAACAATATAAATGATTAAAACAATGCCATAAACTCAGTGAATAGGGTAAAATGAGATAAAAACACATTAACTCAACATGTTAAAACGACTTTGAAAGGCTAAGAGTTTTTATAAACCCATATACATGCATGAAATTAAATTAGGTTCCCAAAGTTTTAAGACAAAGCCATATCTTGACCTGGTGCCAAAAAGACACCAACACTGGTTCCAGTTGGGTCTCCAAGATAAGCTTTCACAAGGGAGGTGTCATGACCAAGAAGGTCATCTCCTGTGTCCTGCCCGTTCTTATTGCACCCACTGGTTGGACAGAGGAAGACTTTTCCACCAGATTTCAATCCTCAGGCAGGTTTATATAAGAAGTAGTGCTTCTTCAAATATTGTGGCCCCAAGTCCTTTAGGGCTTTGAATGTTATTAACAGCACTATGAATTCAGAACAGAAGTGAATTGGCAGTGAATGCAGTTCTTCTTAAACCAGTGTTGTCTATTGCCAAAATGACATCCCAGTCAGCAAGTTTCATTTTGTACTAGCTGTAGCTTCTAACTCATCTTCAAGGATAGCTCCACATAGAGTGCATAACAGTACAGGAATCCTCCATCTTTTGACACCCCATTATCTGACAACTCACTCTTTTGAAGCTTCCAAATTAAAGCCAAGTTCCATTAATTTGACCAGGGTTCCACCCCTTCTTCAGTTCTTCTTGCCTATGGAGGCTCACTTAGAACTGCTTACATGCTCATTCTGCTTGCAAAGCACGCTGAGAGGGAAAAGTTGCTAAACCAGCTAAGAGACTTAGCAACACATGCGTGATTGGTCCCAAGCAAACCTCTGTAAGTCATTCATGCTCCTTACAGTACAGTAGATGGGTTCTGCTTTCTAACTCATTCTTTTTTCTGACAGTGATCTGTTCCTTAACCTGTCAGAAAGTGATGTATTTAAGTCTTTTACTCCAAGTCTGAAGTCTCCAGTCTCCATCTTCAGCTCTCAAGTCAGGTCTCAAGCCCTTGCAAGATATCTTCAACTCCAGTCTCAAGTCTGGCAGCCAATTTTAAGAAGGAAAGGGTCCTTCTGCCTCAATCCTGTTGCCTAACACATTTGCTGTTCCTCTCTGAGAAATGCACCCTGCACTGTGTGTGTGTGAGTCTTGCCTTTTGGTCCTAGGAAAAGTTTTAGAAGGCTCTTCTGACACTCAGCAGGGACAGGCTGTCAAGCAGACCTCAACCCCGCCTCAGGCCTGTCATCTAATGCATTTGCTGTTCCCCTCTGAGAAATCCACCCACACTTTGAGTTTGAGACAGATCATATGACCAGTATGCAAAAAGAGACAGAAGCATTTTGGATTAAGGTGTTGTGTTACTGAACCAAGAGCAGCAAGTTGGTCAATTAAAATATACAAGTCATGAGTTCAGTTGAGTCAGTGCATCATTTATTGCCAATCAACTTGAGTCTACATTGCTGCTGTCAGAAAGTATATGAAGTCTGTAGTCTCATGAGGAAACTACGCGTGCACGGACTACTATCTCTGTCCTGGAAAGACTCTGTAGTTGGCAGACAAGTAGGATCACATAATTGTACTAGATCGCACAGTTGCACAACTAGTTACATAGCAGCTGTCAGTGCTTGATTCTTACCTGTTGCACAGTGGCCTAAGATACCACCCTTGCACAACCTCCTAAAAAGTGAAATCATTTGTGTAACAGATGTATTCCAGCAAAAATCAGAAAAAGGACTGTAGACTACCTCCAATCCCCTATATTCTTAAGGTGCTAGGTTTGGAGAGTGTTCAGATATATAATCTGCATAAAATCCTTTTATATATGTTCCAGTTATATCACATGTACACCAGGTTATACGTGCTTGTTAAATAGAACAGCTGGTAACACAGGCAAAGGTTTAAGTGCTCCTTTGCTTCTGCCCCTTCTCCACTAGAAAAGAAAGGGAATTAGAGCCTCATTGAACATATTACATGAAAGTGCAGTGTAACTTCAGAACCATTACAGTTCTTTATGATTTATAGTGCAATTTCTGTTATGCATTTGCACCTGTGTTATATCTTTTATTTAAGATTTCATCCAGATGTCGCAATACTACTGAACAGCAAAGGCACAAGAGTCCTGCAATCCAGTTCTGCACTGGCAAGTTTTTTGTGGCTTTGAACTTTTGCAATAGTGCATAGGTGTGAAATTTAGTATGTAATTTGTTGTAATGTTGCTAAAAATATGCTCTTGTGTACCTTCAAGCCATTTCTGACTTAACGGCAACTTTAAGGTGATGCTATCATGGGGTTTTCTTGGCAAGATTTGTTCAGAGAGGGCTTGCTATTGCCTTATTCTGAAGCTGAGAGAATGTGACTTTCTCAAGGTCACTCACTGGATTTCTATGGCTGTTTTGATTTGATTCCTGATCTCCAGAGTCCTGGTCCAATACCCAAATCACCATACCATGCTGGCTATTTGCTAAAAATGTACTGGGATTTAAATTGCGATTGTGTTTGCAATATTCAGTTATAGTTGGCTCCATAGAACCCAGAAAGAGATACACCAACATTATCAGTTTTCTTTCATTTTGTATACGCCTCTGTGTGTGTGTGCATGTGTACAAAAATCATATTATCAGAAGAAAAGGAAGACAAAAATCTTAGACCTACTCACCACCAGGAAAAGTTATCTCAAGTTTACTGTATGCTTATTCATAATTTCAATAATTGCTTTTTCAGTTCGCCTATTAATAATTTCTGTAACACTAGCAGAGATGCTGGTAAGTTCAAAGACATACTTAACGTACTTTCAGCATCTGTCCTGTTGCATAACGCAAATCTTCACTGATAAATAGTCCCATTGTAGTAAGTATTATTAGACGAGTATTTATTAAAATTACATCCACAAGCGCAAGACCAGAGCAATCTGTGAGAAAGAAAAAGCATAATGAGAAATCTTAGCACATATTTTTCTTGGCCAGTAATGAGGGAGAGAAGCCTAAATATCCTAAAGGCACCAGATCCCATCTGATCTTGGAGGTTAAGCAGGGTCTTGCCCTGGTTGGTATTTGGATGGGAGAGTGCAACAAATACCAGGTGCTGTATGCTACATTTCAGAAGGAACTGGTGAAACCACCTCTGAGTACACCTTGCCTAAGAAAACCCTGGGAAACTCAGGATGTTGCCATTAGTCAACCGGCAACATTAAGGCATGTCCACATACACACAATGAGGGAGAGTTCTTTAGATCGCAAGGCTTGGAAGTATGACTTTACCCACCTCTCATAATATAAGACAGGATATAATCTTTTAAAAAGTAATAGGAATAATCTAATTGAAGTATTGAAAAGATGAAGAAATTACCATCATCTAGGACAGTACAAATGTTGTCTGTCATATTATACCACTTTGTATCTCGAGTCATAAATCCAGTGTCAGTGATTCCTATAACTACTCCTGTTAAAAAAAGAGTAGACATACATAAAAAGAGAATGGCAATATAAAACCATTTTACCAGTATTTGACATAGGGTTAAATATACCTGATTTCCCTGAGCAGTATGGAGTTCAAGAGACACAGCAATGAACCAGGTTTACCTTTCGCTTGAATAATGAGATAACTGGAGACTTAAGGCATAAATGTAGTATGTTGGGTTTACAGTAGAGTCTCCATTATCCGACATAAACGGGCAGGCTAATAGTCGAATAGTCGAAAATGTCGGATAATCCGGAGGGTCAAAGAAATCACCTTGAAATCACCTGTTGCCATGCTTTGGCCCTTGTTTTGGGGCCTGGAGGTACTCGCCCTGCTCGCTGCCGCCGCTGCCGCGCTCGGGGCCGTGTTTTGGGGCGAGGCTTCACTCGCCCTTCTCTCCTTGCCCGTCGCGGCCGCCATGTTTGGGGGCGTGTCTGGGGTGCGGAAATGCCTAAAGCCACGCCCCCAAGCAGCCGCGACGTCGGATAATCCAGAATGTCGGATGACCGAATGTCGGATAATCGAGACTCTACTGTATTTATAATTATACACATCAGGAAAAGTGGAGCTATAGCTTAACATCCCAAGAGCAAGAAACTACACTTTTCCCACAACACATCGCCAGAAAGTATTCTCAAATGCTGTTAACTTATAGAGCTCAGATACTCAACCCAACCAACTCTGCTAATTTCTCTGGCAAGGCTAAACTACAAGCTGTGTTGAATTAATACGGTAGCCAATGACTGATATTTTTTTTAACTCTGAAAGCAACCACACAAGGCACCAATCCAGGTCAGAATACCCACATGTGCATGGGATTTAAAGTTACTCCCTCCGTTGTTCCCTGCTAAGTAAATTAAAATTCCCCTATATGCAGGAATTTTTTAAAATAAAAAAAACACTATGAAGGCACTAAAAGCGGTCTCTGCTTCGTTTTCTAACCAAATCAAGGGCGTGCATGTGTGACAATACCAGGAGCCTTTTTTAATGCTGTTTCTGCTCTCCTATCATCTGCTTCTTTGAGTATCTCCTCCCCAGGGAGGAATTGCTCCTGACACCAAGCCCACAATCGGGGCATTATTAATGGGGTCTTAATAGAGTCTACATCCCTTTTTTTTACAAAGGAATACAGCTTTTGACTGTACCCTAATAATTTTTTTGAATTTCCCTGGCTTGACCACTCTGCCAGAATTACATCCTTAAATAGTTCTGGCAATGGAATTTCAATCTCCTGTATCTCTTTCTTTCTAATAACTGAAGCTACTTTTGCATTCTATTTCCTATTATCCTCCTCTGCATTATTAGAATTTAGCCCTAAAGTTTGTAAAACTCTCTTCAGAAGATTATGAAAATTTTCTCCTTCAAATAGCCTATCTGACACTATTTCCCCTTCTTCTTCCTCTTCTGAGGAATTACATTCTTCCTCCTCAGGCACCATTACACAGTCATCTTGATCTTCTTCCATATCTTCCAACATCATTTCATCATGTTGACAATCCTCTCTATTTACTCTTTTTACCCTGTTTTGACTTTACATCTACTGCTATTTAATGTTTTCCTTTATTATTTGAACACAGCTGCTCTTTTCCACTTCTCTTTTTTGTCATTGTATCCTTATCCAACCTTCTCCTTTCTGAATATACTTCATCATGTTGCAATTCATCAGGGGCCTCTTTCTGTGCATCACGATCGTTATATGAATTCATCTGATTTCTTGAATTCATTTGATTATATGTCAAATTCATCTGATTTTGAAAATTAGAATTCCTCTAACAATTCATCATACTAAAAATGCCACTTGAAATTGCAAATCATTGGTATTAAAATTCATTAGTGGTGCTTGTGAAGTCAATAATGTTTGCATATGTGACTGAACTGCTTCCTTTACTGAGGCATCTATATCTGGCCTTTGCTGTACATTTGCCTCAGCCAACATAGACCCAGTACTCCGTTGTACTGTGCTAGCAATCTCTTTCATTGCCTTTTGCTTTGATCTTGGCACACCCACAAATAGTTTCTGTAAATACTCTTTAAATTCCGCTGTCATTTTAACAGGACCTATTGCTGATGCAAGCACCTCCTCTGCCTGTTCACAAGCCTCAGCGCGCGCTACAGGCACCGCTGGATCAGCCTGCTTGGATGTCATGGGTATGACCATGCTGCCTGCAGTTTGCGAAGGTCCACCCCCTCAGCTCCCTGTTAGCACTTCCACATGGTGTCCTGCAGCCATCAGGACCATCTTAGAACCTGCCGATTCAAGATGGCGCCCAGAAGCCGTGATAAGTTTAGGAATTGTCACTGTGCCTTTTGTTAGCCTTTTTGACTCCAATTCCTCAGTTTTCTTTCTTTTTTTTCTAATTTTACCTTTTGAGGCTCTTTACCTTTTTCCTTCTCACTGGTTAGCTTTTTTCTGCCCACTGATTATTACCTTAACCTCCTCCAGTTCACTTTCATTTGAGGTTAGAAAATTTTTTCTCAAGTCAGATCAACTGCCATTATCCAGGGGTCTCTGCAAAATGACTTTCTGAATGGAATCCAATTTTTCATCATCTGAGCCCCGCTTAGTTGCTGGCCTCATCAGGACAGAATTATTTTTCTCATCGTTCGAGATCTGCAAAATCATGGTCTTTTGGACTGAACCACATTTTGCTTTTTCTCTCACTGTTGATTCCTCTTTTTTCCTGCTTCATTATAATCAACTAATGTTTTAATACCGGACAGAGATGAAACATAACTGACTGGTACTAAGGAGGAAAATAAACTGACCAGACAGGGACAGGGGCCAACAGAAAAAACTGAACTGGAACATAGAAGGCTCCTGCATCGGGCTGGCATGAGGGATCAAAACCCATGAGTAGTAGCTTGATCCTCCTGGCATCTCGAGAATGGGTATTTGGAGGAAAAAAATTGGAAAATAATATCTTTGAGAAATATTTTGGAGGGGTTTCAGGGGCTGCATGTGGCTTATGGGCTCCACTCTCCTATCCCTGCTTTAGATGTCTGGGTGACTTAACTGGACTCCCTATTCAGATATCAACACATTGATGGTGATGATGACTGATTCCTTGCATGGGCAAAATGCTCTATCTTCCCTCTGGTTTCAAAGGAGGACCATTAGCTGAGCAAGGTATGAACCTGAGGAGGTTCCTTGAGCTTATACAGTGGATCGTACCTGGGTGAAAAATTCAGATAAACCAGTTTTGTACAGTTCTTCTATGTAGATACATAGAAGCACATGGAATCACTGCTACCATTGAAGATATAAGGTCCAGAAAGCCCTGAATTCTCTTTACCAAACCTGAACTTGCACAACAAGTCTGCTAAGATACCTTGCTTCCTTAAAATTGTGGACCTGTCCTGCGGGAAATTACCTTTGTTTGTCAGTGAATCAAGATGAACACTTTCAAACTCTATGGCTTGTGATTAAATGAAACTGAACTTAAATTTCTTTGAATTTATTTTGATCTCCAGGTAGTCAGAAGCAAAAGTATAACATGAGGATCTCTATGGAGCAGACACTGACTGCAAACAGCAACTTTTGTCAATGGACAGGTATGACACCTTGGGTTCTCAAGCGCGCTGGTGTCACAGCCATACACTTGGTGGGAAAGTAAGGAGAAGTGAATAGGCCAAATGCCAGCATCATGAATTGGAAGTGAACTGGAAGGCAATTGGAAAGACATGATAGAAATATGGAAATAGACATCCTGAAGGTCATGATCCAGTTTCCACAGAAGCGCAAGACAAGGCTGTGATCCTGTGAAACTTCTTTGCACCAAGTGTGTTGATGTCTCTCCAGGCCACTATGGCTATTTGCAGTTTTTGGCTATATATACTAGAATTATCCTCTCTGTTACCAAGGTGCAAGTGGTAAATACTGTTACTTAAGTAGTCAAAGTGGCATCATGCATCAGAAGAGAATATCAGTAGGCTTGAGAAAGCACTAAGATTAGAAGGAGTACAAAAACTTTTAAAAAATGCTAGAGGGAATCTCCCCCCTGCCACAACTGAATAGCCCAATGTGGACTGAATATACTCAGCAGCCACAAAATGCCTGATGGATATGAGTGCTGATGAGATCACTCTCAGCCAGGAGTAAGTGACATTATTTGAAACTGATTCATAGTTGGTATTTGACACCTCTGTGGCAAGATTATGTCAAAAATTAAACTAATGACAGCTGCTGTAGTCAACATGCTGAAAATGATAAATGTGTTCATATGTGGTGGCACTGCTGTCTTGTCAAATTCACAAACCACATGTAGCTCCCAAGCCTGTTTTTGCGATCCTTGAGGTTACCCAGCATCCCTCAAAAAATTATACAAAATGGGGGTTTACCCCAATATTCCCCAGGGAACATGGGGGAATTTTCTCCATTTTTATGGTCACCTGGAATGTTTCAGGCCTAAAAGAGGCATTTTTTAAAACTCGAAGTGATGTGGAAGTTTACTCTTTTTTTTTGGAAAAGAAAAGAAAAGGCAACAGAGCATCAAGGGAGCTCTGGGTAGGGATAAATGCAACATCCCAAACACTGATTCTATGATTCTGTGACACTTCATGATATACAATGATATATTGTACTTACCTGGTACTCCAGGAGTATAAATTATACCAAGTATTGCTGCATCACTGGCACAAGGACTTTTTGTTAGTGTGGTATTTATTATTAGAGACAATGATAGACTAATATCCACTGGAGTACCAAGTTTCCAAATCCATTGAAGAATAGGCTCTGTAAAACAGAGAACATCAATAAGTCATTAATCTTGGTTTATCAATATGTACAAATGTGGTAACTATTACTAATTTTTTTAAAAAAATTAGCAACAATATGACAAGATTCATTAGGTTCTTTAAGCACATGTTTCTGAAATGTATGTAGCATATATGAACAATAAGCATAAACGGCAGGTGAAGGGGAAAATGCATATTGCCAGTTTGTATAAATCTAATATATCAGTTCGTATGATCTCCAGTTCATATAAATCAGCTGTTTCTGAGTGTATGCAGAGAAAACCTGTTTTTAGGTCAGGTTTTAAGCCTAAACATTAATAAGAACATATTTTAAATTAAGGAAGTGCATTAATATGTGGGATGCTGAAAAAATCCAAATACAATCTGTCTAATACTGAAATTCCAATGTTTGAACACAACAGACTATGTAAGGTCTTGTGGAAATCTGCAGGCAGATGGGCAGAAATGCCAGTCAGCAAAACTTAACACATGAACTTAACCATAAATGTTTCTGTAAATGGTTATGGTACATTTGAAATTTTCCATCTCCATCTATCTTTATGTTGCACTGAGTTAACAGTTTATATACTCTTCTCCTACCCAATGAGATCTAATTTCTAAGCCCTCAAACCGGCATTGCCCCCCTTTGATAAGGTACAGGATGCCTCTTTATAAAGTGCCAGGAAAGAGCATCACTCTCTACAAAATGTAGTGTAATAAAGGCCAAATCCCAGTACACTTTGGCAATTAATCTTTATTCTCTCTCAGCCTCACAGGAAGGCAATGGCAAACGCTTTCTGAACCAATCTTGCCATGAAAACCCCTGACAGGCCTTAGGGTTGTCATAATTCAGAAACAACTGGAAGTCACACAACTTCATTTATTTTCTATAATTCTGTATACCGTTTCCAGAAATTAAGTTCCATTGGACTCAATGGGTCTTACATCTAAGAAGGTGTGTGTATGTAAGTACATGTACACAGACACACACAAGTTGTGCAAATTTCCTTTCAGAATCCTGTGTGTGTTTGTGTATTTGCAGAAGCAAAATTGGGTACACACACATGTATACACTTACAGCCTCCACAAACTCTACAGCAATGGAAGATGCAGGAAAGATGGAGGAAAGTAATCCAACATCGGAGGATGGTGGATCAGAGGGAACAGAAAGCAGGGGAGTAGCCCAGCAATAAGGACATGGAATAAAGGATGTGTGGTAAGAAAACGAGTAGCTCTGCAATGTAGGATTGGATGAAGGCTGGGTTAGAAAGAAGGGGACTGGTAGAAAGGTAGAAAGAAGGACCCTTCAGAAAGCTGTATGGGGAAAGCTACAGCGGAAGAAAGAAAACAAAAGAAGTTGCAGGCTAGAAACAGCTTTGAAAACAGAATAGTCCAGGACAAAGCTGGTAATGAGGCTATGCCAAACAGCTAAAACTGTTAAAATAATGATGCCAGGAGGCTTTGCAGGTTGGAAATCTCCTTCATTCTGTGGTTAAGACTCCTCTGTGTATGCATAATGAAAGCAAGCCACCCCTCCCCCCCCCAAAAAAAACAACTTGGAAGAGAGCAGATGTATATAAACCCTTAAAGAAGTGACTTACTGTTGCCCACCTGCTGCTGTTTGCAGGACACTTCAATTGCAAAACAAATCAGCAAACCAGAGTCTGTTTATGGCTTTACAAATGGATAGTTCCTGGGCCTATAAAAGTACTTTATAGTGCTAAATAAAGAGCTTTACTGTGGGATATCAGCCCAGTCTGTATCACATGGGATTCTGATAAATAGATGGTTTTCTCAGTTACATGTATGCCAATCTGCATTTACATCCACTTTCCTCTCCTACTTCTGGAAGCGAGGTACACAATTTTTAGCATCCCCTTTACAGTATAACACCCCAAATTGTGTATTTTATTGATACAGTGTGCCCTTCATATATAAGGGTGTGCCATTCCAGGAACACCCATGTAAAACAAAATAAAATAATGCTTGTGTCCCATTATCTTCAACAGATAAGATTTGGGCAAGCCTGTGGGAGTGTAGCTCCGTGCCCGCTGCATCAATTGATGATAATGGATGTGACACTATGCACAATCTCAAATTCATGTATGTCAAGTTGCACCATAAGAGGACACACTGTACACCTTCATATTTATATACACCAAAGTACATAAAATAATCTGAAAAATCCACAGAAAATCCATAAGCAAGAAAAAGGAGCCATATGATCCATCTAGTGGATAGCAGAGTGCATGAGAGTACACAGCCAGTCAGAAGACCCGCAGGATAGAATCTGTGTGGTTTGTTTATCTCTAACTAGATCTGTTGTTAAAGATTAAGTTTGTTAATAACCTTTCTTAATGCAATATATCACAGTTATTTTATTTCTACCTCTGTAATATTTATTTGTATGTTTTCTTCATCATAGTCCAAATATCCTTATTCATATTCAGTGATTTCAAACCTATGAGCAATGATCATTTACTTATTTGAAAATAGTAGAGGCTTTTCAAACCACTTTAGTTGGCTTGATACATAGCTCAGGGTTTGGAAAAAAGCCTTCCAGAATAATACACACAGCAACCTTTTGATAGGGTTTTTCAGATAGTCAGCGCACTGAAAAAGCTCTAATTGAGACTGCAAACTTTCTGCAATGCCTTGTCAGTGAATTCAGTGAAATATGTATATAGGGGATTTAAAAATGTAATCAATTCTACATGCAGACTGCAGCATCAAAAATGTCTCCTCTTCATCATCATCATCTTAAGCATCATCATCATCATCCTCAATCCATTTCTGCCTCTTAAATTTTTCAGTGTCAAAAGAAACATTAACCCAGTCTTTATGCAGACATTATATTGCATTACCTTGTCTGACCCCCCACCCCTTGCCATTTTGTTTCTCCACATTCTGTCTTAACAGTTCCCTCTTGGCCAGAGTATATGGACAATCAAATATTGTAGATGTCAATTTCTTTTACAGTGATAGTTTTTCATCATCCACACAGTCAAAATGTTCCTTGTGTATAGCACACAGCCAGGTTTTCTTTTGAAATTCTTACTTTCTTCTGAAATTAGGTGCACTGCATCAGCCAATTGCGGTATGTTCTCTTCTACTCCTTTCCTTGCTAAATCCAGCTTGATTGTCTGCCATTTCTCAGTCCACATATGAGAAAACCCTTTGTTGTAAAAATCTTGAACATCGCTTTGCTTGCATGAGATGTTAATGCATTGATTTGATGGGTACTATAATCTTGGGGACTGGAAAGTATATTGATTGTTTCCAATCTGTGGGCCACTGTTTTGTTTTCTATATTTACTGGCACATTTTTGTTAGAAATTGGATGAATTTTGCCTCTGTATTTTGAAATGGCTCTATTAGTATGCCATCTGTCCCTGGTTATTTATTTGTCCTGGGTGTGTTTGGAAACAGCTTCTACTTTACTTTCTAAAACTGCAGCTTCATCATCAACTTGAAGATTGTCTCATTATAGGGTTTTCATTGTAAAAGACATGGCTTATCAGCGCATTCATCTGTGCAGTAGTAAAGAGAGTTAGCTAAAGCGTCATTGCCATTGTCTATAAGAGATCTTTCATCAGGGTCATCTCTCACTACTGCTGCTGCCCAGTAGCTTCCAACCTGGAGCCATCCTCACCATTGCAGCCATCAGTTCTCCTCTGCTGATTTAGCTGTTACTCCTTGAAGAGCACAGATACATCTGAGTCTCCATTCTGAACATTCTGCTTTGTGTGACTGTACTAGAGGTCTATACTGTTGATGATAAAATCTAGTCTCCTTGTGGTATTATTTTCAGCCTCTATGAGACACCTGAACCCACTCACTCCATTAATAAGGTAAGCATCTGCCAGAGAGATCTGTTTATATATATTAAAGCAGAAAGTTAATTTACAGTATTAATCTTGTGTGACACAACATGAAAATAACACAGTCCTAGACACTTTCTAAGACAGAGTTCAAAGAGCATCTTGGACAGTTGTCAAACCTATTTTAGTTTGCTCATGATTCAACTGTTGATTCATTTTATAGTCTGACAATCTGAAAATATGTCTCTCTCATCAGCAGTTTATTCTGCTTGCATATTCCGTCTTTCAATATAGTAGACTTATTAGAATTAGTGCCTTAAATGGCTTCAGATATAAAATCCAAACTCAACACATGAATATAGTCAGACGGTTCTGCACTGAATGTATAAATTGACATTAATTTCACAGAGATTATAATCACATGTAAAATTCCAAAAGTTTATACAGACTATGGCTTACCTCTCATAATATCTAGTAAAGTTCCTTCAGTAGTGAACATATTTAATCCATGGTGCATATTGAATCTTACAAACCATTCCTCTATTGGAGCAATATCTGCCTCAATAGGACATATAAAAGAAACAGTGATTATTCATAAAAACATACATGTCTGAGATCTTGCCTCAGTAGACATAGCTATGACTACAGAGATTTCGGAGCTGAAGAAAGATGACTGCAGTACTTCTCCAAATTGTGGGGTACATTGAGACAGCCAGCTGGGAAGACCCCTCAGGGTCCTGCCATGACAGCTTTTCTCAATGCACCTTGCAATTGAAAGAACACTGCAGTTGTCTTTCCTAGTGTCTTGATCTGCAGAGGCTTAGAAACCTTTCAGTAGGGCCACTGCCTGGCCTAAGGGATAGGTTTTTGGGGTCATGTTCAGTTGTTAATGAAAGTAAACATGAAATCCCAAAGTTACAAGAGTGTAAATTCAGCTTACAATCTCATAAATATTGAACAGGATACTGGCCACATGTTTATATCCTGTTTTAATATGTGAGTCAATGTGAGCATTATTCAGTGGACATTTAAATAATATAGTTTATCTTTGGACACAGTTAGCACATTTTACATGATGGGGGGACTCAAAACTTGAAACACTGACATTTTTCTCAGTTTTCTTTATATCATCATCTTATGGTGGCTCAAGCTCAAGAGTAATATCTGCAAGATCTCATTTTTTTATAGGACTATACTTTCAGGCTGTTCTATTTGCCTCTCTTTATGGCAAATTTTCAAAAATTTGGCTTGAGTAAATACATAGAGCTTGGAAGTTGCTAATTACAAGTGTTACTCATAACTAATTCATTTTTCCAAATAATAAATGTATAACTTTACCACATCATGACTGCACCATAATGAGGGATAACTTCACTATGTTGAAACTATTTTATTTATTTATTTATTTATTTATTTATCTATTCATTCATTCATTCATTCATTCATTCCACATAGGGAGTTAGTTATCAAACACCTGCTCAAACAAAGAAGTCTTTAGATACCAGAAGGAGAGCAGAGATCAGGCAAGCCTAGTTTCCTGTAAAACTCTAACTAAAACATGTTAGTTGCTTGCTTAATTACTCATTGCTTTGCCATTACTTGTTTTAGAAAAGAAAACCCTGGAACTGATAAAATAATGGCATAAAACTTGAAAAATTCTTATTAAAAAATTCCTATCAAATAATTTCCTTTAAAGTAACATTAAAACTAATGAGCAACCCTTACTTGTTACCTTAGTAACACAATACCACTCCCTTGCATTGTATTACTTTTGAACTGTGATTTATTATTACACTTCCATTAACAAGAAAAGTAACTTGTTACATCTAACTATTTGTTTGTTTGTTTGTTTAAATATCGTGCCATCTACCTAGAGATCTCAGGGTGGCATATGTTTTTAATATGTTTTTAGGCTTTTAAAATCATTTTAATATTTTATACATAATGTTTCTGATTGGTTTTATTGCCATAACAAATCTGTTTAGCTGTTGTGCTCACAGGCTTTTACTCCTGGTGCTACAGCTCCAATGCAACTTATACTAGCAGAGATATGCTGATGTATCCAACAGGATCTTGGTCAAGAATTAATTACACTCAATACGTTTTAAAAATCAATAAAATGTCTACTTTTAAGTTCAGTATGCAGAGAATAAATTTGGGCATGAATCCTATTGGTATTGGTAGTGCAGTCAGTAGACTCCTCTGCAGATCTACTGGATCAACTAATTAATCATTTAACAATTGATTTCAGTGGGTCTATTCTATTTGGCACCCTCAACAGGATTCAGGCCTTAATGTGAAAGTACACTTGGTATGCACACATGATATTTAGAATGCAAATGATTCTACTAGTACTTCATCAACTAAATACAGAACTATTAGGAGAAATAACAGATAATTATAAAGCTCTCTCACCTGTATTATATGTAATCTCTTCTCGGGGAATATCAATTGACCATGAATCCACATCTTCTCCCTTTTATTTAAGAAATTATGTGGGGAAAAAGTTTTCAGTTATATACTAGATGAATTATTATATAATCTCTTAAAACCATAGAATCAATCTCACTTTTTCCCATAACTGGTGGTAAGCAAGGGATTGGACTCGATGGCCCATGATGCCCCTTCTAACTCTATGAATTCAAACTTAATTTTAGCTTAAAAACAAATTAAGTTACTTCTTGTTAGAAAATGTCAAATATAATTTAATCCATTTTATCTAGTTAGTTCCTATCTCTGGATATGAGGAACTTGCTCAAGAAACAATCATGAGGGGGTACAAGTGAACTGGGGAGAAACACTGTATTAAATAAAAATCTATGAGAAATATATGGTTGGGATTTAGGGCCTTATTTACAAGGATCTACTTTGTATCAAGAAGAAAAATTATTGCAAATGTTAAGGGATATACCTGAGGGCTTGTCTAATTATCTCCAACCTAATCTTGTTGAATTTCTGACAGATATCTTCTGGCTGCTTCAAAGCTAAGGGGAAACCCTACTAAGTGTCATTTGGTAAACTGTAAAGTTGTAGTCTAGATCTGAATACTGTTACCAATTATGCAGATGTAATTTTTAAAGGAAACACAGAGCATTCCTCCATAAAGATACTTTTGCTTTCATTTCTCTGTTAATGTTCCAGTTGGTTGAAGCAACATGGTTGAACCAACAGGTGTTGTTGTGCGCCTTCAAGTTGTTTCCAATCTATGGCAACTCTAAAATGAACCCTATCATGGAATTTACTTAGCAAGATTTGTTCAAAGAGAGTTTGCCACTGCCTTTTTTCTGAGGCTGCAAATCAACAACTAACTAACCTAAAACACTAATGTTATTTGTGAGTCAATGTTCAGCTTCAAGAACAGACACCACTGAGAATATTTTGAGATTCAATATCTTAGAGAGGACAAGCACTTCAGACCAAGGGCCTTTCCGCACAAACTGTTATAGTGCTATTATTTCACTTTCAACATCCTGTGGAATTCTGGGGTTTGTAGTTTACTGAGGCCAAAGAGGTCTCTGGCTGAGAATTCTAAATGCCACTCCCTAAACTGCAAACCCCAAGATTCCATGGGATGTTGAAAGTGGAAGAACAGCACTTATAACAGTATAGTGCAGAAAGGCCCTAAGATGACAGGATGAGGTACAGCCCCTGTTTCGACTATGAGTTACTGGTGAAGTGAGAGGCAAATTCGTGGAGGAGAAAGATCGCTCACTTGTAAAGGAATCTATGATCACAGCAATTTAACTATGTTCTGTGTGAAAAAGCATATCCTTTTGTCTGTTTTAAATCTCTCGGTGTTCAGGTTCATCATTTTAACAGAATTATCACCAAAATCTGAAGTAAGACTACTAGGAACTACTATACGTTTCAAGTGGAGTGTGCATCTGACTTCAACATGGCAGAATGAGAGCTCACTCTTGCTCAGACCATGAGAAACACTACTGATTAGTAATCTGTAAGAAAAGCCTCAAAAAAACCCTGGAGGGAGTTAAAGTAACTCTGTCTCATATCCTAAATATTAAAAATATTCACTAAGAAGGGAAGCACAATTACAACCATTTAGAAACGTTCACCCATTTATTTAATGTGCTGTGGTAGCTATTTTCCAGCTGTGATTGTCTGTGACACTCGTTCTGTTTGCATTTTGTCTGTGTGCATAACATACCACATTAATGTTTTTTTTTTCAATCAGACAATGGAAATATGCTACCACAGCAAATTCCATTTTTGTTGCTTTGCCAACGTGTGAATTCTGTGTCCCACCCAGAACTTGCACATTTCCACATCCTATTCCATAAACAGCCTTCCCATTCCAACTGCAATAATTCATACTATATCCTGTTCTCTTCTGGACTTCTGAGTTTTACAAAAATGAAAAATAAAAGATTCAAACTGAATCATGGTAATGATGTGACAGTTTTCTATGACTGATTTAAGTTCTAGGATATTTTTTTTCTCATGCCAGAAAAAAACATTACTTTTATGACATTAGAAAGTGGCAGAGGAAACATTTAAATTGGACTTCTTTGAGATAACCAGAATTAAAAAAATTAGGAGAGCTCCTTCATTTTCTTCTGGTCGTTGGCTTAAGTAGTTCGACAACATCACTCTCACTAAAGATTCAGGCCAGAATTATAAATTTCTAGGACAAGGTGGAAACCTATTGACTGCATATGTCAGTTCACTTGCTGAACTGAGAATGATCTCCCCACCGCCCATCTGCAGAGATGATGCAGAAGAAATAAGACATAGCTTTCCTCTTTGACATACTACTACAGGTTGTGGAAAAACGTACCAGAGGAAATACTTAAGGCCCCAGCATCCCTCACTGTTGGGAAAAAAAATGCAAATACACTGTATTTGCAGGAGAAGCTCCATGACAAGACTGTTACATTTCTGCTGAATCTTTCTCACGGAATCCATCCTCCAAATCAAAGGTGAGTTCTGTATGTTTGTGTAATGATTTTCAGAAACACTCCTTCAAAGGTTTTCCCTTTGAAAAAAAATGTTTTAAGGTGGAGCACCATTTAATAATTACTGTCCTCAAAGACCCCTCCATCGTTTGTCCATACTTTCCATCAAACTTGCTCTACAATGATCTAATATAGTGGTGAGCAATTGCAGAGGGTCTGCAGGCCATTTCTCGCCAACTCTACATCTGTTGTATGGGTTACATCAGCCTCCCAGTGAAACTGCAAATGAACAGAAGCGTTCTGAAGTGTAGGTATTCATGTGTACAGTTATACTTCAGTTACCAAAGTAGATGTGTTCCTAACCATTATGGCTGGAATCCTACTGAGTTACAAATGTGTAACCTAGAGTTACACATTTATAACTGGTATTCATAATCTCTACATGTTCTCTAGTTTAGAGGGTATGTAGGGACTATGAAAGTCCCTCAAACCTCACTTTCTAGGAAGCAGCCAGTGCGATTCATGCGAATCCATTCCTCTGTTGTTTGGGAAGCAGTTGACTGATGTTCCCACTCACCCCTTGTGTGAGCACTCTCAGTGCAAGAGGGGATCGTGGCAAGGACGCTGCTTCTGCCTGTCGCAACAGAGATTGCTCATGGGACAGGCTGTCAGTGCTTCCCAAGCAATAAGTAGGGTTTTTTAAACTTTGCATTGTGTGTGATGTTAGCACTCATGTTGGCGGGCAGTGACTAAGTATCCTTGTTAGCACATTCATTATAGATCTTTCAGCCTCATATGGAGGTGTGCAGCAGAATCTAGTTCATTTGGTTGCTCAGTCTCAGTTTTTAATGCCATGTAGAGGAAGCCACTGATAACTGATGAGCACTGTATTATATGGAGGGGAAGATGGTACACTGTTAGTAGGCCTCTCCCTCCCAAATTACCTCATACAGTCTGTTCTTATGTGCCACCAACTGACTGATGGGAATGAACAAGTAAAAAAAGGATTTTTACCCACTGTAACTTGGTTATCTCCCTCCAAGCTGCTTCACTGTTGTTGTAAATATTACAAAACATGCATTGTGTCAATCAGAAATGAACCTTCTTGTTAAGTTTTTCTATTTTGTGCAGTTTTCTCATTTAGATATCCCTTATGCTTTTCTATTTCATATTCTATAGTATTGTTCCTCTACAAACATAGCTGATGGATCAATCTGGTGATTTTTGAAGATGAGGTATAAGATTGAAAAGAAAGATTTTAGGCCTGCGTCTATGAACAATTGCACCAAACCTGACTTCAAAAAATTAAATCCCATTTTGGCTTAAGCCAGTTATTTAAAAGAAATGTATTATGCTTGCATTATGAGTTTTTAAAATTTATGAAAAGGAAAGAAAGAAATTAATTTCAAGAATGGCAAACTAAGCTGAACTTCCTAGGATTTCTTTAGAGAGCTTGACTAAAAAGTGATTTTTAATTTTAAGGAGAGGGAAAAAAAACTACTTTTGCATATAGTATACCTCATTAGCATCTTATAGAATATAAATTAGTGATAAGACTTTTAGGCCTACTTAGATAAGGTAAAAAAAAATTAAGCAGGAAATGTTTAAAAACGAAAAACAAAAGTTTCCTCTACCCACTTAAATGACTTGCAATAGAGTTTGATATCCTTTGTCACAGAAGTAGTAGGTTAAAAAGCTGGCCAAAATAAAGAGATCCACATAAGAATATCATTCTCTTGAACTGGAATATTATATCTACAATTTATGGATTGCACTAATGTACCATCGGCCGCAGATAAATTAAGCAGGGGTTCCCTGAGACCTGAAAGTTATTTCATCGATTCCTTCAGGGTAAACAGTTTGAGAAAAGCTAATACTGTCTAGTTTCACTAGTTGTGACTGCCTGGATAGAAGCATCCCAATCCTAACGCTGTCAGACTGTGAACCCCTCTCTGTTTGGACAATAGTTCCCCAGAGCTGACCAGACAGATTCCAGACTGTTTGCTATTTGATCTTTTCAAATGGAAATGCCAAGAAGTGAATCTGAGACTCTCTGCATATAAAACATGTATTCTTCCACCAAGTCTTCCCGAAATGTTTTACCAGAGTCATTTTGAAGAAGAAGACTTTTGAATAGGTACTGTTGAAAATTTGTATGCTTGGAGCAAGACCTGCTGAAGTATAAAGAAGTAGATTCTTCCTTCTGTTCTTCTTGGTGTCATCCTTGTTGTTGTCATACAAATGACAAATGACTTTCTTTAACAACACACACACACAAAAAAAAAACAGATTTAACAGATGAATCACAGCTCCGTAATATCCAACACAATCAAAATTAGAAATGACAGATAAAATCTGAGGAACTATGTCACTGATTTCAAAATGAGTTAACAACAACAGCAACAAACCATAATAAATGAGTTAGTAACTGCATGTGTGTGTGTGTGTGTGTGTGTGTTTATCTAGTTTTCTAGGGTTTGGATAAATATCACCCATGTTTTCAAGCAGAGATGGTTATCTGACTTAAAGATCAGATGAAGTAGCTTGAGCAGGGGCATCACCCTTTCTTGCAATAAAAAAAGGGCTTGTTGTATCCTCTGGTTGCAAACAGAAGGCCCTCTGGTCTGTAGCCTCGCAGTAACATTTCCTGGATCACAAAACCACAGAAATTACCATATTTCAGATCAGGAGATGAAGTCTAAGATTCCAGACCAGAAAGTCTTGTGATTACAGACATCACAGTAAGGATTTTCAAAAATTATACCAAAAATAAGGAAATCTCTTCTGTGTCCATTAATTTTTCTCTAAAGCCAGGTATGCAGCCTGTCTTACCCCCTTCAATGCTATGACAATTTCCCCTTGCTTCCAGTCTTCAGAGGTATTTTATCATATACACATGCTCCAATGTCAATGAGCAAATGGAAAAATAAAGCTTGGCTGAAAGAATCAATCTAGTCACAAGCCTTGGTACTAGTTTTTGCGGCAATAAGCATATATAACATATTTATCAAGAATTAAACACCTTTGCATTTTTTCCCCAGAAACAGGAATCCTAAAATTCAGAGAGTTTTCTTCAAATTTGAATACTTTCCTCCAAGTTTACAGGTCCTGCTGCTTCTGAGCAAAGACAACCAAAGGCTTTTAAGATCTCGAACATAACACTCCTGGAGAAATTTTATGCCAGAAATGGAAATTCTCCTAATTGTATCAATTCCAACAAACTACCTTATGAGCAGCATTTATGGAAAAGTGTCTTGTGGCAGAGAACAGGATGGGACTTGGGGAGCTCAGTTTCAGGCAAGGATCAGAGTTTGCTATTAGGTCATCAGTCCCTTCCTTAATGGACCTGTTCCAGGGCTGAACTCAGACCAGCTTGATCTGGCTTTGAACTGCTCTTGCCTGCCAGCTGTTTGAATGCTGCTAAGCTGAGGGCCCCTTCATATTACGCAATTATATATGATTCCAATTTTAATTGCCATAAGTCAATCCTATGAAATCCTGAGATTTTTTTAGAGAGGGAAATTTAGAATTCTCAACCAGAGAGCTCTAATGCCTCACCAAACCACAAATCCCAGGACTCTACAGAAAGTTGCCATAAATGTTAAAAGGGAATCATAAATGGTATAACTGTATAATCTATTAACATTTTTTCATTTCTATGTACAGGTGAATCAAGAACACAAAACTGAAAACTGAAAACTTACCAAATTATGCTTTGGAAGGAACAATTTAATTGCTTTTGTTTTTTTAGTGTCATTCCTGAAGATTTCTGTGTAGCAGGAGAAACTTGAATTGGCCTCCACTGAAAGAGAAAATTTTGATTAATGTTGCATATGATCTTTAAAATTGTCAGTAGATTCTTTTGTTCTCATGGACCAGCATAGCCATCTTTCTTTTTAACAAATTTCTGCTCACTTTTTGTCAGCTTGTACTTCAGTGTGAAATATTAGAACAAATTGCACTACCATTGCAATTCCAGTGCATATGCAGCTCAGTTCTATGGCTGAGAAAAAGTAGCCTTAATGGCAGCCCTGCCTTACTTTGTGTATTTATTTAATACCCCACCTCTTTCCCAGTGCTGGAACCAAGGTATCTTACAATAGAATATTGCTAAAATCAAACATAATTAAACCAAAACAAAATAATCAGATTAAAATAACAATTGCACTGAAATGTTTAGAATTATTTAACACAAAAGAAAAAAAAGTTTTAAAAAGTACAGCACACACTGTTAAAAATCTTTCTGAAACAAAGAGTTAAAGGTTGTCTAAAGAAAGAGGTCTTTCTCTCAGAGTCTCACAGCCAATAAGGCCAGTTGGCATGCAGTTGTATGCAGAAGCTTCGAGTTCTGGGTTGTTGTTTTTTTTAACTTTTTTCATTTTTTTCCTTTTATTATGAATCACATGCTTAGTAAACATTCATATCTACTATATTACAATGTTATTACAAGGCATTTTTTTAACAACAATTGTTTTTTCAACCTATCCTACCCACCCCCAACCCCCCAAATGGCTGACAGAGGATCTAGACCCCATTTGTACCAAAAAGCTTTTTCAGAGATATGGGATATAACCTTAATCAAATTTATCACATCTTCATACTCCGATTTTAATTTTACCTTCTCAATTACCATTTTCCAGTTATCACTCCATGATCCTTTACTGTATTGTCCACTATACTCTAACTTTCATTCCCTAAGTCAAACAATATAACTCCTTTTACATATTTTAACAAATAAAACTCGTTCCATTTTGATTTCTTTTTGCACCCTAAAACAATAACAGCATGAGCAGCTTTTAAAATTTGTTTTGTTACATAACTTTCATTCTTATTTAAATCTATTATCCCTAAATTGAGGGTTAAGCTCTGCTGAATTGTACAAAGACTGGTTGCACTTTCAAATGTTCAAACACTAACAACAACAAGGACGATAAATTTTGCAAAGAAATAAGGCCACAGTTATAGCTGGGATTCCTTGCTAGAAGCTCAATAAAGGCCTTTTATAGTGGAACAAAAGTTGAACCTCACCATGGCGCTACCCTTCTGTAGTGGTGCGACTGTGTGCTCCTTTGTTGTGAGAGGCTGTGCTGATGATAACACTGCTGCTGGTAGGGTCTCCAATATCAAACAGGCTTTTGCTGAGAAGCGACACTAAATGGGCCAAACAGCTACTTGACAGCTGCAGTAAGGGTGGTGACACTGGTGAAGGATCTCGCAGAGACAACAGGTCTTTCTGCACTACACTGTTATAGTGCTATTGTTCCACTTTCAACATCCTATGGAATTCTGGGGTTTGCAGTTTAGAGAGGGGCATTTAGAATTCTCAGCCAGAGGGCTCTTGGGCCTCAGTAAACTGCAAACTTCAGAATTCTAAAGGATGTTGAAAATAGAACAATAGCACTATAACAGTATAGTGCAGACAGGCCCAATGTAAATGGCACCATACCTAACACTTGTTAGTACTGCACAGAAGGAAGCACTAGTAAAGCACTTCTGAAGGTCTTTTATCGTGAAGATGCTATAATGAGACAATCCAAATGAAACAAGAGATAGTGACAGAAGATGAGATTCCCAGGTTCGAAGGCACTCAACAAGCTCGTGGGGAAGACCAAAGGACTTGTACAAGTAGTGCTCTGGCTAATGATACAACTGAGCTCAAGCTGAAATGCTGTTCAGCTGCTGAAGCGCTCAGAGGTGAAAGGTAGGTCTGAAGCTGCATAACATGTATTATAGGAACATGAATGTGAGAAGCATGAATCAGAGGAAGTCAGACATAGTAAGAAAATAAACAGAATGTATAAGCATTGCAATACTTGGAGTGAATGAACTAAAGGTGTTATCTGCACCTCCCCCCCCCAAAAAAAAAGGAAGGAAGGAAGAGGAAGAGGAAGAGAAAGAGAAAAAGGAAAAGAAAAAGAAAAAGAAAACCCCACTGGGTGACAGATGAAATTCTTCAGGTGGTAAAGTCAGATTAGAAGTGAAAGTAAAAGGTAACAGAAATAAGGTCAGAGTTCTGAGTGCAACTGTTCAGTGACTCGTATGTAGGGACAAAAAGAACTACCATACTTATCAATTCAGAGAAATAGAAGACAACAAAAAAAGGCAGAACAAGAACCTTGTTCCACAAGATCCAAGAAATCAAAGGGAGACTTAAACCAAGGATGTGAAGGCTATATGACCAAAAGAGGAAATCATTACATGACCAAGAAGAAATGAAACAATGATGGAAACAATACACGGGAGAACTATATAAAAGAGACAAAAGGATGACAGATTCATTCAAGGAGAAAGCATTTGAAGATGAACTTACAATTTTAGAAAGTGAAGTGGAAGCTGCACTCAAGGCTCTTGGGAGAAATAAAGCACCAGGACCAGATAGCTTACCTACGGACCTGCTTCAAACTATAGAGACATGATCCACTCAATTTCTAACTAAAATCTGACAAAAATATGAAAAACAAAACAATCCCGCAGTTTGGAAATGCTATATATTCCAATCCCAAGAAAAGGGAAACCAGGGATAGCAGTAATCAGTGGAGCATTCCATTAATCTCCCATCCAAGCAAAGTTATTCTCAAAATTTTACAACAAAGACTTTTGTTACATATCGAGCTAGAAATGCCAAATGCTCAAGCTAGGCCAGGAAAGGAAGAGGCACTAGGGATCATACTGCAAACATACACTGGATAATGGAGCACATCGAAGAATTTTAGAAGAATATCAGCATGTATTTTACATATTATAGAAAAATATTTGTAGATCATGAAAAACTATGGATTGTTCTTAAAGAAACCCTGATGGATAACCCTGCTCAGGAAGAGAGGCCACCATCAGGACACAATACAGAGAAAAAGAATGATTTGCAGATAGCAAAGTAGTCAGACAAGACTGTATTTTATCACCCTGTCTATTTAACTTGTACATTGACTGTATCATACTTAAAGCTGGATTAGACTCTGAAGATGGTACATGAAATGCGGAGAACAGCATATCAACAATTTAAGATGTGCAGGTCACCCTGTGCTATTAGCGGAACATAGCAAAGAGTTGGAACAGCTTTTGAGGAAAGTCAAAGAAGAAAGTGCAAAGACAGATTTATAGCTGAACACCAAGGAAACAAAATAATTAGCACAGATGATTACATAATTTTAAAGTAGACAAGGAATACACTGAAATAGGTCAAGATTGTCCATGCCTTGGCTCAGTCATTAATCAGAAAGAAGACTGTAGCCAAGAAATAAGAAGAAGAGTAGGACTTAGAATGGCAGGTATGAAGGAACTACACAAGATTCTCAAATCCAAAGATATCTAACTGAATACCAAAGTCAGAGTTGTCCATGCAATTATATTTCCAGTTTCTGTGAATTGTTGTGAAAGCTGGACAATGAAGAAAGAAGGAAGTGAAGAGAATCAACTCCTTCAAAATGTAGTGCTGGAGAAGAGTTCTATGGATACCATGGACTGCTAAAAAGAGAAATGAATGATTCCTAGAGCAAATCAAGCCTGAACTCTCCCTAGAACTCAAGATGACTAAGCTGAGACTGTTGTATAGTCAGCCCTCCACATTTGTGGTTTTCACTTTTGCAGATTTGGTTATTCATGGATTATTTCCTGTCACCTCTGCTGCCTTCCTATGCCATTTTTAACAGGGACTGCAAGCTGCATGAGACTGAGAAACTTCGAATGAGGCTTGTAAGTCCCTATCAAAAATGGTATAGGGCTGCAGTGGAGGTAGCAGTAAGCCCCACCAGCCACCACTTCTGCCTTGTGGAGGAACCCTGATGTCTCAAAGGAATCCATGGTGGATTTTGTGTGTTAAATATGGTTTGGGAGGGCCTAGAGTTATTCACTTTTTCCACATTCTTGGGGGCCCTGGGCCTCTAACCCTAGCGAATATGGAGGGATAACTGGGCAGATCACAAGAAGACATGATTCATTAGAAAAGACAGTGCTGCTTGGTAGGGTTGAAGACAGTAGAAAAAGAGGAAGGTCCCATTACAGGTGGATAGACTCAATCAAGAAAGTCACAGCCCTGTGTTTGCAAGACCTGAGTAGGGCTGTTGATGACAGCATGACTTGGAAGTCTCTCATTCATATGGCTGCCATAAGTTGAAGTTGACTTGATGGCAGTTAACAACAACAATGAGGAGATTGAACAACATTAATAGGGAGGGGGCACTCACACCTGCCACCTATCCTGATTTGGCAGGGACAGGCTGGATTAATCTTCTTTTGTCTTCTTTTTCCAGCTGCTCCCACTTTCTCCCTTCTTCTTTGGCTTATTCCCACTGGTGCAAACTGAGTTCAAAGTGGAAAAGTAGTTTGCATTCAATTAAATAAGCAGGAGACTGAAAAGAAGAGGGGGCACAATCTTGCCATTCCCAGTAAGCTCAGGCATGAGCAAACTGATGCACAGTGGCGGAGCTTGGAGTCTGCGGGGGGGGGGGTTACGGTGCAAGGGACATGGCCACTGTGCATGGGAGTGTGGCTGTGCTGCATGGGGGCGTGGCCAGGGCACGCGGAGGCCTGGCTATGGGCCAGGATGCCCCAAAAAAATGCTGCCCAGGGCAAACCACTCTCCCCATCCCATGTCCCTACGCGACTGCTGACACAGCCTCTCTGAGACATGTTATTCTTCTTCATTAATACCTTTTGCTGTCTTCACTACATGTCGATGTTGCTTGACCACATGTGTCCCTGCTTTCATTTGTGAAATGATGGAGGGTGTGGGCTTTTCACACAACATTGCTGCTGTTCCCTTTTTCTGTTGGTGTAATCCCTCTTTTCATCACAAAAAAATAATCTATTTGTCAACTAAGATCACAGACTGGTCTGCTTTTGTTCCCCTTTTGCCTGTATCCTGATTCAAGTCAGGTGGGTCCAGGTAGGTGTGTTCTGGGTGAGTGGAGGGTGCAGAGTGCCTCATCCCCTTCCCACTTTATTTCTGATTGGGAAGGTGGATAAGAAATTGAACTGAAGTCATCCTGATATGGCAGGAAAGAAAAGTTCAGCTGTGGATGGGAGAGATAAGTTGAAGGAAGAAATCCTGTTTTAAGACAGAAAATCCACCCAGTAGAATTTAGCTTTGTAGGCACAATCCAATATGCATTCTGAGATGTACGCCCACTGACCTCAGTAGTATTCTCCCCTTTAAATTAAACATGATATCCCACTTGGACCAAATAAAAGTTATTTTCCTCATGGGAAATAAAAGAAAATGCAAGTTGTATGACCTCCACACTTAATGTAAACAATGCCTGATGCACTAATTAACCAATATGTATCCAAAATCCAATCAACATGAGCAATACATTACCCAAGTTGATAGTAACAAGAATCTTCAACTTGCCTTTTATATTGTAGGTGATTCCTGAGGAAAGTTTGAAAATGGCTCCAAGGGCAATACAAACCTGCAACAACTCCATCTGTGTAATAAAACAAGCATTTAAAAATATTTAAAACTGCCTCTCCCAACATTCAGTCAATCTTACACTGACCAAGAAGTGGAACATGGGATAATATAACTAGGCAGATGAAAGTGGCAAGCCTCATTCTGTACACCTTCCCAGAAGTTTTATGGAAGCTGACACCAGCAAAGCCTATTTTCTCTTGGGAACACATAAAGTAAGAGGCATATTAAGCCCCTTCCAAATGTGCTCTGCTGTGCATGAGTGCTTTTCCAAAGGACTGGTTGTAATGCATAGCAACAGAGGAAAGTAAAGCTCTTGACTTCAGAATAATGTGGTGGAGATAACAAAATCTTGCTCATTATATTTGACACTGGTAACACCTGCAAACTGGCCCAGGGGAGTTCAATTTTGGTTGCTTCTGCCATTTTGGTTGCTTCTGACATAAAGATGAAGATAGTTATTATTTACCACTTTTAGCTAATTCTGACAGGAACCTTACGAAGTTATTCAGTTTTAATAATTTGCTTTATGAAGTTGTTACCTGTCATGTAGATTCTAGGAGGATCAACAGGGAGGATAAAAAATATTTAAAATTAATTTGGAGGAAAGCAAAGTCCTTTCTTTCTCTCAAAAAAGAAATCTTGAATCTGGGGAGGAGAAACTACTTCAACTTTAACAAGATAGCCCAAGGCCTAAATACTGTACTTGGGCCAAATTCCCTTGAACTCAGCTCAGCAGGACTTCTCCATAGATATGCAAACAGTTGTTTTCAGTCCTCCATATCCAGTCCCAAAAAGTAACATTTCTAAGCCCCCTCCCATATGATAGGATGATTTTGAAGGGGGGGGATACAAAATATTTTTATAAAAAAAGTTTTTTCCCCCAAAAAATAGCACACTGTAACTGTAAATTAATACATCTGCTTTGAATCACTGTTCTTCTGTTGTTGAGGTATTTAGTATCAAACTCTTTTTAAAAATGACCTGCTGGTGAATAATGTGTCCTGTTCTGTAGAAATTTATGTGTTCTTCTGCTTTGCACCATTTTATGGAGGCAGCCATTTTGAATTTTTCAACATTCAAATCACTTCTGGTAAGAAGACTTCCTGGGAAAATAAAACAGTGCCTGCTCTTCCTCTCCAAATAATTTCCTTTCATTCACTAAATGCAGCTAAAAGAAATTAATTTCAGTCTCAAAATGTGTGAAATGGTTGTTGTCAGTTCAGTACAGCCCTACCTCTAACAGGTGGGAGATTAAAGATACTGCATTATACATGGGTAGAACTCACACCAGATTACACACCTTGGTCGGATTTTCCCTCAAGTGTTACCATCCTATTTTTCCTCAGACGTACTACTTCACATTTTACTACAGAATGCGAACTGTATCTTAAGAGCTATGGTGGGAATTTATTCCCATGTATCTCAGAAAGACAGAAAATATAGCTGGCCCTCCACATTTGCAGGTTTCACTTTGATTATTTGTAAGTTTCTGCCATCGCTGCCCGCCCTCCACCTTCTGGTGCTTCTTTTCGAAGGGAACCTTCCCTCTGAGCAGCTCCAATCAGGCTGCAGAGCCCTTTAAAAACCCGCCTCTGATCTTCTTCCTCCTTCTCCGGCCATTGCCTCACCAGATGGCAACAGCTGGGACCCCGATTTCTCAGCACCACAAACCCCCTCCCAGTGCCTCCCACACACCCTAAGAATAAGAAGGGCAGGGGGGAGGAAATACAGGGCCACCATGCTGACCCAAGCTGTTTCCTTGACCTGATTTGGATCCTGGTGTCCATTCTCCCCGCCACGCCTTGGCTCCCTTCCCACAGACACACGTTCACACACACGTATTTTGATATTTGCGATGTTTCCACTTTTACAAGGGTCTTGAGCCCTGAATCCAAGCAAGGCCAAAGGTACTCTCATTCACAATCACATTATTCTCAGATAAATTCTAGACTCCTCCCTCCCCCCATGCCATGTCTGATTGTGTACTCCTCATCTTTTTAAAATAGTATCGTGTCTTTAATGCTAAGAAGGAGAAGTGGTTACTTGTTCCAGAGTTATTCTTGATTACCTTTAGCGCAACTCTTGCTGAGCCATCTTCTTCTCTTCCAAAAGAACCAGTTAACTGCTTATCAGTCTGGATTCCACAGGATGACAGTTGGAAGATTTCAACTCCCTTCGCAGATAGTGTCGTGTCTCCTAAGCTGATCAAGATGGAAGAATGCTTGTTCGTAGCTACTGCTAAGACTATTTACCCACTGTGGATGAGGGTTTCAGTTCGGGCTACCTATCAGAAGGAGAACAAAAATTTCTGGTGAAATCTAACCCTAGAACACCTGTATTTTACATTTCACTGGCAATACATTTTAGGATATAATTACAATTTTAGTAATAAGCTGCAGCGGGGTTATCCTTACACAAGATGTATGCTGCACCATCTTTTTTATCATCAGCACTACCCTGAACTATAATGGTCCCTCTTTTATCTTTCAGCCCAGTTGCATCCTTGAAAGCTATATAAATCTCTCTTTCCTCTGACCATCTGTTAACATTAAAAAAAAAAAATCTTGAGCTTAGTTCATATGTTTCTTTTGGCCCAGCAAATGGCATAAGATTTTTAGCTTCAGAAATTTCTCTAGCCACATTTGAAATCCCTACATACAGGCCCTAGGCAGTGTACATAGATTAAAATTATTTTTTCTTATATCACGGATGTTTTATCATATGTGTTTATCATGTGTTGTCTTTTCATACTTATATTTCTATGTAGCCACTGAAGATATATATGGGTATATATATAACACAAACCATGTTTTGTGTGTGTGTGTGTTTGTATGTAACCACGTTGGCTTTCTCTACAATAAAGCAGGAATCTATCAAGCGCTTCAAGATGTGTCTCTGTTTATTCCCATGGTTATCTTTATTGAGTCAATCCTCATGTAATAAGATCTTGTAAAACCAATTGTGTCATCTAAGCATCATTGACTCTAGCACTGTGGCTTAATTTAATTAATAACTTGCTTCTGGAGATACGTTACTGCTGAAATTCCAACTGATCAATTACTTTTGTTAAAAAAAATAAATTTAATTAAATTGATCCATTCTGTTGGCAAATTTCCAACATACTTCATAATGGTTGTTGTTGTTGTTGTTGTGTGTGCCTTAAAGTCATTTCCAGTTTATGGCGACCCTAAGGTGAACCTATCATGAGGCTTTCTGGGGCTGATGTGATGTGATGTGCCCAAGATTACCCAGTGGGTTTCCATGGTCAAGCAGGGAATCTAACTGATGTCAATTCATTCATTCCTAGGAATGGAAGCATCATCATCATCAAGGGACCCTTTCTTCTCTTACTTTTTCTGGAAGCATTACCTGCCAGAGGCCTTCTAGAATCAAATGCTGATTTATGCTAGTCAAGTTTGCTTGGTGTAAATCCCTAAACATATTTAAACATATTAAATATATAGACAAATACATAAATATATCTAATATATAGACAATTATGCACCCAAACTGAATACTTCAGTGGGTAAGACAAACAGAAGCATCTTTTAAAAATATCTAAGGCAAAAGAAATTAGCAGAGGGTGAAGATAATAAAGTGCTGCAGTGCATTGATGATTCGTGCTGTGTATTTTTCCTCAACACTGCTGTTCTCCATTACAGACACTTTGTGGCAGCAATGTCCATCTTTTTTTTTTCTTCCAAAGGTTTTTCTGCACTTAAGAAGAAAGTTCTACCTATTGCTGCCTCCACAGAATACTAGAAGTATTTCTTCATTACTATTACATGCTGTTGCTCCAGAATACTAGAAGTAGATTATATAATGCAAGTATTTTGTTCTGGATTTATATCTTTTTATGAAAAGAAAAGCCCAATAGAAGTATAAGTTGAGGACTTGCACATCATGTGTAGGGAATCCCCACTGCTTCCTTTCCTCCAACAAAAGTTTGAATAAATTCCGCAGATTCCTAACATGTTACAAAAAAGGCTGGGACTTGGCAAATAGCACTTCTATTAAATTGATTTTTCCATTGTCTCCTTGCGTTCAGGTTAATTAAAGATCAATACCTGGATTATTTTTAGCTAGTGGTATATCAGTGTAAGGGGTAGACCTAGTAAAGTATTTTTATTTTATTCTCATTTGAAGTGGACTAGCCACTCCAAGCTTTCCTAAGCCAAGGAGCTTTTGTTCCCCAAAAGTGGATGGCCATAGAGTAGTACTCTCTTTTTTGGATATAGCTGCACACATCATCTGCTGTAAGCATAAATTGCAATAACAGTTAATTTGGTATTTAATGTTGGAGGCAACCTCTGGTCTATGGGTAGTATTGGCAATTTGCAGTAGGTAGGCCTTCTTTCTCTCTGCGTGGATAACCTCATTCTAGTTCATAATTTCCTTTCCAGTACTCAGCTGCATGGGAAGAAATACAAATTCTTATTGAAAAGGCCTAGTGTGGTGAACTGCATAGAACCAAATTTTGTACATGCATCTGGGAAATGAAACAAACAAACAAACAAAAACACATAACAGTGGAAAGTTATGAAGATAGCTAGACTTCAATCTAGATATGATCCTGACTGGTGATGTGCCATTTTAAAGTCCACTTATCTAGTCTGGAGACATCCTTTCAGAATTCTTTGCAATCTCTTTTAGTTTTTATTGGCTTGATAATTTTGTGTCATTAGAAAATGTGAGGACCCCTCACTACAGACTGTTTATCACAAATTAAAAGCTCTGGTCCCAACACATATCTTTGGTGAACTCAATTTCTTTATGTTGCTCCATTTCTTTCAATTATTTGCGTTTTAACTTTTGTATTCTATGGCTTTTAACTATGGCCATTTCCGCACTAGACTGTTATAGTGCTATTACTCCACTTTCCACATCCTATGGAATCCTGGGGTTTGCAGTTTAGAGAGGGACCTCAAAGGCAGGGTATAAATGATGATGATGATGATGATTCTTATCATCATCATCATCATCATCATCATTATACATGCTCCGTGATTTTGTTCTTAATTCTTTCATTCTTAATCCCTATTCTACATTTCCTGTTCTTTAACCAATTAAGGACCTGTGTTGTTATCATGAGTGCTTGGTTTGGCCAGAAGACTTTGGTAAGGAACGTTGTTAAACAGTTTTCAAAAATGCAAACCACCACAATTGGAATGCTCCTATTCACATGCTTGCTGGGACATCTGCATAGCCATGTTTACCCTTCTTCAGCAAGATACAGTCTTCTATATGGTTGATAATTTTCTCTGTAACGTTCTCTAACAATAAAATATTTTCCCCTGTGGGCAGCCCCAGCCCAGCAATTACTCTTGATGAGGAAATTCCCTCAGGTTGAGGGGCACTGTCATGCCACAGGCCCAAAACTCTGGTGCAAACACAGACAGGATGCTGCCCAACAGCCACAACACTGCCATGAACTAGATAATACTTACTGCAGCCCAACATGGATGAGAAAGAGAGAGCCCACAGAACTCACAGCATTTATACAGACAAGATGCATGAATTAGGCAAACAGCGGGAGGAGGCTGTTGGCTAATACAAGGGATGGAGCGTGGAGAAATCTGTTGCAGACAACTTGTGTTACTGGTGGAGGCAACACGGTCTTCTTTTGATCCTTGGTTCATGTTTCTGGAAAACCTTTAACTTCACTTTGTGTGCTGACTGTGCTGTTGGATATTCCCTTGAACTGACACTCTGAATTTATTACTTAGACTGCTGAAACAAAAAAAAAAAAATGGTGACTCAAGTTTCTGTAAACCTTTTCTGTGGCAGCTACTGTGGACTCTATGGCAGGACTGTGAACTGTGGCTAGCTACCTGGAAAAGACAGTTACCTTTTAATGTTTTGTTACTGAGCTTAAGACTATTCATCAATTCAGGTTCCTCTCAAGCCTGTAGAGCTTTCTTTCCCCCCTAGTCTTACATAGATGTTTGCACGTACAACTTTTGTTTGTCCACAAGGGAGGTCTTCCTACTTTAGTTGAGTTATAGCAGGATGTCTTTCAAGTCTGACCAAAATGCAGCATGTGTAAATATGACTGGCACTGTTCACTATTTGGCTCAGTTGTCTGTGCAAGCAGTGCACTAGCTATGGGCTGCATTTTTCTTGCCTTCAATTGGGAGCCAGAGAGATTGGCTTTTGTGACATCTTTGCGGCACAAAAGTCTGGCAAATATAGCTTTGCTGCTTCTGAACGTAACAAAAGCTTATTCCTAATTGAAGATCCACTGAATGAATGGTTTTCCATTTCAATTATGTTTGAAAGGTTATAAAAGCTGAGGTGCTTGATTACTCCTAATAGATCCACACATACAAAAACCACCACAATGTGACAGTAAGAATGGTGAACAAGCATATTTGAATTTGCCTTCAGAACTTGCTCAAATCTCCTTTGCCTTCAGAGTTGTCATAACCATTTCTGTGAAACCACTCATAAAACTCTATGACACCCAGAAACAAAAGCTGTGATTGGGAGCTGGGGATACAGGTCAATAAAATGTGAAAAACACAGTACTTAACATCTATCCCTGCTATGCTGCCTTTTCAAAGGCAGGGGATTTATGAGTAGGGCTGAATTCAAACACCTTAATTGTAAAGTAGCGTGGTCCCGGTGGGAATATAAAGCCCAGTTGTTTTGAATACATAGATTGACACTTTGTATAATAGCAACCTAATGTATTAGAGGTGCATGCTGGTTTTATATGTGGCCATGTTTATAAAGAGATTTCAGATTTCTTGGACATGTGTGCGTGCATCCGGGATTATTCAAGAGGCAGGTGTGTACATGACGTCACTGTTAACACTTGGCATCACCAGCTCATCAGTCAATTCTTTTCACACCCTTCTTAAACAAAGCATTGGCACAGGGCCTGGCACACTGGATAACAAGTTGAGATTCTGGATCACTGAAGCAGCCTTGAGCCAGCAACAGGAACTCACAAAATAAAAAACTTTTCCTTCTCTAACTTCTACTTCATTCAATAAAAGTATAGTCACAGTTGGGTCAACAAGCACAACCTGTACAAATACCTATCCCTAGGTCTAATGCTCTTAATTGAGGAAGCAAAACAAGACAGCTGTAATTCTGTATTTTTCGTTCTTACATAATGATAGCGAGCTTGGGAGGGGGAGATGTTCATATGTAGAACAATTGATTTATATTAGTTTCCTTTAACATTTTGTTTTATAACAACTGGTGGTTACTCATCTAGTGCTGTTAATATTAACAAACAAAACATTCAGATTCTACTTTCATGGTTCTATCATGCTGAAGTTTACATTATCAATGGAACCCGCCATTAAAACCTGGATTTATTCCATTACATCAACTAAAGATGGATGGGTCTAACTCAGCCAAATTGCAAAGAGAAGCTTCAAAAGAAGTGGGGAGGGAGGACACAAGCAGGAAACAAAGTAGAAGAAAAAAAAATACCAGCTAATAAATTCTGCTGTATGGCTGGAGGATTCTATCCTATTATATTTTTCATTGAAAATGAAGGTGGACAGTTATATTCCAGTAATGATTGAATAACGATGGTGATCCTAGCTAAATGGGAAGACTTTTAGCTAAATTAAGTAGCTAAATGAATACAGTTGTAAATGTTGGATAATTTAAACATAATTTCTTTTAAATACAAACGGTTTAGGAATTACAGCCAAACTATACAGACTGATGCAAACTATTTGTAAAATGGATGCTGATGTTTTATTGTAACAGAAAACACATATGAAACATTGGAGGAGAAAGGGAGGGGGAAGGAAAAAAGAAGGCATGTGGCAGCACCTTTAAGACTACAGTAACTGGTTTTTATTTTAGGATGAGGTTTTGTGGATATAACCCCACTTCTTTACACTCCTCACAATGTGACTGTTCTTTTACTACAAGAATTGACACCACCTTTGGAATAGGAAACCTTGCAAATGTTTTGAACTACAACTCCCAACAGTTCTGAGATGGAGTCTGAGGGTGTGGCCATCCTGAGCGCCTAGAAGCCCCAGCAACAGGTTGCTAGGCAACCGGAACAGCCATTCAAGAGAGAAACCCAGCCCATTAGTGTGAAGAAGGGGTCAGAGGCCTGAGAGGGAAATGCATATGCGGAAGGCACTGAATTGGTTTTGTCACACTTCAGGGAAGAAGGGCTAAGAGTCAGTCCTTCAGCCAGAACAGTTTTCAGTCAGCCAAAGGGCGGTGGGTTGAGAGGGTATGTTTTCTCAGAGAAAGTCTAGAAATGACCAGAGAAAGCCTAGAGAGAGAGGCAGAAGAGAAATCAACACAGTTTGGAATCTGGTCAGAGAGAGTGATCTAGATTTCGGAATTGAGCCTTTGGGCAAAAGGGTCGCCAAAGGGCTGTGTGTGTAAAAGATATAAGGAAACTCTCTAAACACATTCTGAAGATCTGGTTAGCTCAGACATATATATGAAAACCAATACTTTATTCTGGTTGCTATTTTAGGAAAGAATATAGTATATTTTTATAAACTTTGACTCAGTTGAATGATTTCCAGCAGTTATAACCAAACAGAATCACACTACCATAGATCATTAAAAGGGCTGTAAATAACAATTGAAAGGCTTTACCCTTTTTTACACAAAGGTGGTGTTTTAAAGGGAAAGGAAGAGCTAAGCAAGGTGACAGGACACTTTAACAAACTTGGGGGAAGCTGCCATGCCAGTCTCTGAGGAGAAAAGCAGGCCCAGTCATAAGCTCCAGTTAGCACTGCCAGTGGTCAGGGAGGATGGAAGTTAAGGTCGAAAGTGTGTGAAGGGCACTAAGTTATGGAACACTGGGACTAGACAGCTTTAAACGAAAGTTTAGGGTCTCATCCTCTACTTGTTTTTGATTCAATACAGCTCCGCCTTGGAGGATCTGCTGTTAAATTAACTTCTCTGCTCACAACAGTGAGTTGAGCCTTAGAACCAAAGATGTAAGAATGGTGAAGCTTTGAAGAAGTGTAGGGAGGCAGTAAATTACCTCAACATGGCAAGAGTTGTCACTCCCAGGCCCTCCCCCCTTAAACTCCAATACCCATCATGACAAGCGTGCATTTTCCAAGTTTATTTCAAAATTTTAAAAAGTAAAACTCTATTTCCCTCCTCTCTGCTTTATCTCTGTTGTTCACAATGAAGTTAACACTAGCAAGATCACACTAGAAAAGCTTTAGAAATAAAATAGTAGCTGAGGCACTGTTTTTAAATGATAAAAGTGGTAAAATCTTCCTGAAGAAATGTCTGTCCAAATGAGGGCTGAATTAAATCTGAGACTATTAACTGCCGTCTGAAATGAACATAAATATAACATCATCCCAGTTTTTTTCCTAAGTTGAGCATAAATATACAAAAAAAAGAAATCCATAGGTAATCTTCATAGATAATAAAAGCCAGTCAGTTAGTTAGGCCATTAACAAAGGTGGGCTTTGAATTCCATGAACATTTCCAGGACTTTTCTCTTTGTCAATTTTCTTCAGCACATTTTGCTCTCCAGAAGTGGCACTGTGCAGAGTCCATGTGTGCATTTATTTTTTTCCCTCTTAATTGATGGTTCTTTGTTTTAAATATGTATAGAAGTCTTGTTTTAAATATGTATAGAAGTCTTTTGCCTATGACCAAGAGCACTGTCCATAGGATCAGCATGCTGAACTGACATTATGCCATTTGACAACAACCTTTTCTGGATTGGCAATTGTGTCTTGCCACTGATCAGCAGCTTCAACACTGCTGCTGTCACTGCTTAGCCAGACCTGCATGGGGGAAAAAGAAAAGGGAATTGTTATAAGAAGCATATCATAAACCATACTCAATGTTTACTTTGACCTCTGTATAAACAAAATAAGTACATCAGTTCAGAATTTGAACAAAAAGATTAAAAATATGGTTTGAATAATGGACTAGGACTCAAATTCCCACTCAGCCACAGAAATCCACTGGGTGACTTTAGGCAGATCACCCTCTCAGCCTCAGAAAAATGCAATGGTAAACCTACTCTGAATAAATTGTGCCAAGAAACCCCTATGATATGGTTACCTTAAGCTGGAATTGTTTCGAAGGCAACGATTACTGACTTTTTTTAAAAAAGAAAAAAAACCCAGGATCTTTTAAAAGAAAAAAAACCCTGGATTTGCTTTAATATTCTAAGTTTATATTTTTTATTATATGTTGCTGAATGCTTTTATAAAGATCATCCTGTCTTTCATGCACAATAATTATAGAATCAAATACGTGCTGTGGATCAATACAACATCATACAAGTTTGCAACAGATAAAAAATAGTGATGCATTTTGAAGCATGTCCAGCAAAATGATGAATCACTATCTGAAGCTGAGGGAATTCAAAGCTTGCATGTGTGTAGTATGAATAATCAGCCCTTTAGTTTATACAGTGTCAAAGATACCTTCAGTGTAAACAAGTGCAAAATGATGCTTCACAAATATTTATATATACATTCACTGCTTTGCTTGCTCATTGCTCTGCAGTTTGTTTTAAGATTTATGACTGTACCACTGATAAAAAGCAAACCTATGACTGTGTTTTTTCAAGCTTTACCATTTACTTCTTGCATATTGCGTCAAAATCTGACAGCTTGGTGTTTGTGCAAAACACTGCTAATGAAACTGACATAATACTTTGCGCTAAGAGGAATATTTTGCAGCATTGGACAGTTTGTTTGCCACTAAGGACTACATCTCAAAAGTCTGACAATAGGATGGCATTTTTTTCTCTCTCGCAAGTGTTGAGGATACATAAAATATATGCCACCAGCCAGCCAATCTTAGGCCAGAATCCTGTAGCAGCTTATACTTAACTAAGCAACTTCTCCTGGCCCAACCCCTCCAAACCTCATGGAAACATCATTTAACCATGCTCTGATCATCAGCAGAATGGACCTCCTTCTCCCATTGCTGCTGATGCCCAGTAAAGTAAGTTGGAAGAGGATCATGACTGTGGCAATAGTGCCAAAATGATTATGAATATGATCGAGGTGAGACAGAGATGTTGTCAATCAAAGAGAACAGAGAAGAGGGATTCAGCCTGTGCTGAAAAGTTACACTCCTCCCGGAAATCTCAGATTTGTAACTTGGGTGCACTGCTGGACTCAATCCTGAGCATGGAAGGTCAAGTTTCAGCAGGAATGCATCTGCACAGTTAAAGCATATGCACCAGCTACACCCATTCCTAGAGATGTCAGATCTGGCTACACTGACACAGACATTGATGACATCCTGTTTGGATTACTGTAACACATTCCATGTGGGGCTGCCTTTGGAAAATGCTGGGAAACTTCAGTGAGTTCAAAATGCTGTAGCTACAGTGCTAACCAGGCCTGGTTACAGAAAACATTTAACTCTCTCGCTGAAACAGTTTCACAGCTACTGCTTTGTTTCCTGACATAATTCAAATGCTGGTTATGATCTATAGAGCCTTATATATCTTAGGTGCAGATTATCTGAAACACTTCCCTATTTGAGCCTGGCTGAGTCTTAAGATCTTTGGGTAAGGGCAGCTTTCTCATAGTCCCCCTATCCTCATAGCGTCATATGGTGAAGACTTCTCGGTGATTGCTCCCAGACTTAGGAATTCCTTCCTGTGAGATGCTAGGCTGAGTCCTTCTCTGTGCTCCTTTTGCCAGCAAGTAAATTCTATTCCATTCTAGGCACTAAATTACTAACAGTTAGTTGTTGTTATTAACGGCTGTCAAGTTGACTTTGACTTACAGCAACCTTAAAATCAACCAATCCACAGCCCTGCTCGGGTCTTGCAAACTCAGGGCTGTGGCTTCTTCGATTGAGTCTATCCACCTATCTTTCCCTACTGCCTTCTATCTTGCCAAGCAACACTGTCTTTTCTAGGAAGTCAAAGGTATCTTCACTCTTATTGCAAGAGCCTACAGAACATTTTTTTAACTTTACTATTTTTTACACCAAATACAATAATTAAAATTAACAAAATTTACAACTGAAATTAACAATTACATTTAACAAAGATTAACAATAATTTCCAATTTCTTTCACATTTAATTTGAAAAACAAAGTGAGTGTTTTATTAACTGAACTAGGAGAAGGCAATCCTGTCCTCTCATGGAGCAGGGGGCTTTGCTCTTACATTGGGAGTCCTAAGCTATCACAGGAAGGAATACCTGAAAACACAGTCAGTCCTTCATTTTTGTGAAGGTTTGGGCACAGGACCCTTGTGAAAGTGGAAAAATTATGAATATTGTAAGCCTCTCCCCCCATGGTATTAAACATACACAAAAGAACTATCTGTACTGGTAGGGTGGCTAGGCCTGGCCGTGCGTCTGTTTCCTTGCTCACTCACTCACTTATGCAAGGGCGTGGGAAAGGAATGGGATGGGGAAGCAGCAGGAGGGAGAACATCTGGCCCATCTCCTTCCTTCCTCCCATCCAAGCGAGTGAGTGAACCCATCCTCTTTCCTCCCTCTTGCCCACATGAGTGAACCCATGTGCTCTCCTCCTGTCCCACCCCTTCACCCTAGTAATCTGCAAATAATCAAATTCATGAATGCTTAACCCACAAATGTGGAGGGCTGACTGTACAGTTTTGTCCTATTTACCTGAAATAGCAGTACAAGCTGGTATTCCCTCCTTCACAGTTGCAATGGTAACATGTAAAAAGATACAGCTATTCCAAATCAAAACTATTCACCAGATGATGCATAAGTTGTTTTATTTTAGGAATCTTAAAAGGTCTTTTGATAGTCTGTTGTGTTCAGCTGAGTAGTTCACACATGGCCTGGACTGGTATTTAGCATTAGGGTTACAAAACAACTAGCTTAATAGAACAGAGGAGCTGAATGGCGCTACTATTCACTTGTCATCATTTCCCCTTCCTCAGGACCAGCACAAATTTCTAACAGTGCAGGGATATGAGTGAAAATAGGAGAGGAAGGACAAATTACAGAATCTACAATTTGCCACCATTTGTAATCAGGTAAAGATGGAATGCAGGATACAGAAAGCCCATGGAAAAATGGACTGGAATAAGGAGGAATGTTTGGGATAGTGGAATTATGAACAAGGGTAAGTCATTTTTTCCAGACAGTTTTTTCTTTGTTTTGTCTGAACAGTGAATTTAAATGTTAACAGTACCAAAAAACGCCTACAGTACTGTGTAAACATACACATAAGCTGTAATGCCATTGTTCCATTACAAAGCATAAGGAGTTGTACAAAGTATATAGAATGCAATTCTCCCTGATCAAAACCAATCCTGGAAGTTATATTTGATCACTAGTTGAAGACATTGGTGATTTCCTTCATAGCCCTACTTCTCTTTCCTCTTCACCCAGCAAAGAAGAAGGAGAAGAAGCAAACCTACCTGCCTTGTCAGGAAGCATTTATGAGCACTGACAGTACTTCACTCCTTCTCCGTCTTCCCCACCCGGGAAGACAGCAATCCAGATCCCCAGCCAAAGTAGAAAAGCTCCACTAGGTACTTTGGCCAGAACCCAATATCAGGGAGCATGGCTACAACCCAACATTGTTTGGCCAACAAGGGCCACAACTGAGAGAATCTCAACCTACCCCAATCTACTGTATTTGCCGGCGTTTTAGATGCACCAGCATATAAGACACACCCCATTTTTCAAGGAGTATTTTTCAGGAAATTTTTTTTTTGTACCCTGACTTGGCAAAATGCACAAAAAAGGAGGGGAATGAAAGGAGTGCTACACCAGGCTTCCCCCACTCCTTCCCTTCCTGTTTTGCCTTGGCAGAGAGAACTCCGTTCACTCCCTATGCATTTAGTGTTAACCATATTTGCTGGTTTATAAGCCACAGCCCATTTTCAGAGGGTATTTTTTAAGGAAAAAAAGTGTGTCTTATACGCCAGCAAATATGGTACTTCCTCATCCCTGCTCCAGAACCACATGTTTGGAGTATATGGGGAAAATAAACTCACCTGTCCAAGAAAGTGTTTTCTTCTCACTGAGCTCCTGCTGTAGAGTTTGATAAGAAAATTTATCCCATTTTCTTTCTGACTCACTGGAAAAATCATAGTTTCTCCCCATTTCACTTGACCATTTGTAGATTTCAGTAGTCGGGTCTTTTTTTTATCAACCAGTCCTTCAGCACTAAGCATGGAAACCTTTACAAAATAATCTAGCATGGGAAGAAATTAGATACAAAATTATTTAAAAAACATTTTCCCCATGTTCAATTTAAGAATCAGCAAGTACAAAAATGTATGATAATGTTTGTTAAAACTACTTATATCTGCATATTGACATCCTTCTCTACATATAACCTTATCCTGGCCTGCAGTGTTTGGTCATTTCAATGAGTACTAAAAAGTAACAGAATATAGGTACTGAAATGAGCCAGGGAGGCACCACAAGAAGAGCACAACTGCTTTCTTAGTAATATTACTTTCATGTGTCTCAGAAGCATATATGGGCCACAATGTACAGATATTCAAGCCAGCATAGTGTAGTTTGAGCACTGTACTATGCCTCTGAAGACCAGGGTCTGACTGCCCGCTCAGCCATGGAAACCCACTGGATGACCATGGGCAAGTCACATTCTCTCAGCCTCAGTGAAAGGCAAAGGCAATCCCCTATGAACAAATCTGGCCAAGAAAACTCTGTGATAGGGTCACTTTAGGGTCACCATAAGTCAGAAACGACTTGAAAGAACACAAGAACAACATATAGATATTCTTATATGACATTATTAGTAATTTTGCATTTGACTTAAAAAAGAGAGCAAAACCAAAACAACGTGGCTTCAGAACAAATAAAACATAATTTAGCAAGATGACTACTGGAATAACTACAGAGGGTCTTCCCTATCTTTGGCCAAAATACTTAAGAGAAAGACAAACAAAAAGGCCATAAAGCTTACTTGCAGACAGTGGTGTGGATGAGCTTGGAAGGTTCTGAGCTTCAAGAATTTGCAACTGTATCCTGCTGTTTACTGCTTGAAAACAAGAGCCTATTTTCAGTTCTGCAGGGGACACCTATACAGATAACAAGAGAGCCAGTTTTCACAAATCAGAAATAAAAAGTTTTATTATACTGTGAGTAAAAGAAGGACTATCTCCAATATGAGCCAGGAGGTAGTCACGTACATAGAAGTTCTAGCCCCCTCGCTCCCATCTGCTGACTCATGGCTCTACCTCACCTGAAGCGCCTCCTCTGGGCATTACCTAATATGGTACAAGGGGTCAATGGTTGGTTGAAAAATGCCGCAGTGGGTGTGTGTACTGTTTGCCTGGGTAAAAAGGCCTTGCCCCGCCTCTGGCCTTTGTTCCCGGGCCTCCGGCACCCTGCTGCAGCAGACTCATTTTTTTTACTTTTATACTTTTGCACTCAATAAATCTGGCATTTAGCCTTTGAACCAAGAAACGTCTGGTCATTTGCCTGTTTCTCAGAAAAAGCTGTCCTTCTTTAGGGCGGAGAAGGTGACAGTTTTATGGCGCCCAACGTGGGGCCCTGCAGAGAAGCGGGCAGGAGTTGAGAATCCCGCCCTGATCAGTCCTCCTGCCCAGGCGGCTAGACGGGAAAGGCAAACCTTTGAAAACCGTCTGATCTTGGTGGCGAGCAGCGGTTAACTCATCCGGCGCCAGCGTCCCTTTGAGACGTGATGAAAAAATCGTGGTGCATCTTGATCAGAGGGAAAGGTAAGGACATGCTTCCTGATTCAAGAGCTCTGAAATTCTAGGGTTGAGGTCTGGGAAGCTACGGTGATGCCACCAGCCCTTCTCTCTCCCTGGTAAGTCTCCTAAGTACAGAGACTGCCCTTAGGTAGCCGCCTTTGGGCCTGAGTTCAGTTTGGAATTCCCTGTTTCAGCTTTGTGGTATGCTTGTGTGTGTGCTTGGGAGGGGGGTGTTTTGAGACGGCCAAGAAAGAGTGAGGCAGACGCTGTTTCTTCTGTCTGCCAATTGACGTGTTAATTGTCTGTTAATCGCCTGTGAATTTGCATTCCCTGTGTGTTTTGTTTTCAATTTGCAGTAGTAGAGATGGGTTTAAAGAATTCTAAGCGACAGCATGTTAGGAAGAAAAACATTGGGCCAGGTTCCCCTCTTACTCCCTTGAGGTGTGTGTTGCAAAATTGGAAAGATGTGGGGGAGGGATTGTCTAAAAAGCAAATGGTCCAGTATTGCACGGAAATCTGGCCTCAATATAGAGTTCCTGGAATGCCTAAGTGGGACACAAATGGAACATTTGATAAGCTAGCATTGCAAGCTTGGATTAATTGGTTAGATTCATCTGGGAAAACTGTTGAGGAACAATACATGAGAGTTTTTAAAAATTCCTCTTTTGGGTTTCCTGACCCCCCCACACATCGCCTCCCGGACAGTTCAAAGGCTGTGATGGCTATTGCCCAGATTCTTTCCCCAGCAACAGCCTCTGAACCTTCTCAACTACAAAAGCTTAAGCGAGGGGGATGGGATCCTTTAGATCATCTACCCCCTCCGCCATATCCGCAGCCAGCTGCCGAGGCAAGCCTCCTGGCTGGTGAGGTGGCTAATTACACTCCTCCTCCTCCTGTAAATTCAGATTTAGAAGAAGGCGGGGCCGGGGGGGGCTCAAGTACAGCTATTTTACAGCCAGTAGCTCAGCCATCCTCTTCCGCTGGTCTTACTGCGCCCCCTTGTGACTCAGCGATTTATAGACCGCTCCAGAAGGAATTGCTTCAGCTTTTAAAAGATCAGGAACGCCTTCCACTGGATAAAATAAGCGCCAAACCGGCAGATGTGGCCACCAATCCGAAAAATGTAGCCAGCAATGACTGCCAGATGATGCTTAGTCACCCTTTGGTGCCTGTGTACCCCTTGAGAGAAGTCCCAGATGGCAGGGGCGGAATTAGTTATGTTGATCACCCCCTGTCCAGCTTGGAGGTTAGGGAATTTAAAAAGACAATGAAGTCTCTTATTGAAGACCCTGTTGGAGTGGCAGAGCAATTTCAGCAATTTCTGGGGCCCTCCATCTATACCTGGAAGGAGTTTATGGCCATTCTCAACATTCTGTTCTCTGGGGAAGAGATGATTATGATTAGGAAAGCAGCTATGTTGGAGTGGGAGAAGGCCCATCCTCCAGGTACTGATGGATCTGTCCCTGCAGAACAGAAATACCCCAACCAAGATCCACGTTGGGACAACAGGGCAGAGGCGGATAGGCAGAAAATGGAAAATCTGAAAGCTCTGATTATTGCTGGAATTAAATGTTCAGTTCCCCGCTCTCAGAACCCCCACAAGGCTTTTGACATTCAACAGGAAAAGGATGAGTCACCTTCTGCCTTCCTCCAGAGATTGAAGGAACGGGCAATGAAATACTCTGGGCTAGACGTGAATGGTGAATATGGACAGAGTCTCCTTGTATTCCACTTTGTTACTAGGACTTGGCCTGACATCAGAAAAGGATGAGTCACCTTCTGCCTTCCTCCAGAGATTGAAGGAACGGGCAATGAAATACTCTGGGCTAGACGTGAATGGTGAATATGGACAGAGTCTCCTTGTATTCCACTTTGTTACTAGGACTTGGCCTGACATCAGAAATAAGTTGCAGAAAATGGAGGATTGGAATGCAAGGGATATAGGTGAACTGTTAAGGGTAGCCCAGAAGGTCTATGTGAGACGAGATGAAGAAAAGCAGAAACAAAAGGCTCGGATAATGGCTGTATCAATGCAACAAGCACAGCCAGCTGTTGGCCAGGGACCTGGGGGACGTGGAAGAGGGATGGCGGAACGGGAAGAGGAGGACAAATGGGAAGAGAAAGGTTGGGGAAATCACAATGTGCTTACTGCAAACAATTTGGGCACTGGCGAGCCCAATGTCCTCAGAAGAATAGGGGAAGAGGCGGCGGGAATTCTTTTCCTAATCCTTCAGCCCTTCCTTTCAATCCCCAACGTGAAACAGTCCAGCTGGCTCCAGTTGCAAACCCTCAGGACGATTCCTGGACGGACTGAGGGAGTCAGGGGCCCGGCATCCCACCCCCGGAGCCCCGGGTAACTCTGAGGGTGGGCAATGAAGACCAAGAGTTCCTGGTAGATACCGGAGCAGCCATTTCTGCTGTTACACGCCCACTACCTGTTCCTGTAGAGAAGCAAGTGACTGTTGGAGGAGCCACTGGCAGCCAGTCTGTGGTTTCTTATGCTCCAATTGAATGCCAAATTGGACACCGAGAACTAAAAGCACCTTTCTTACTGCTCCCGGAGGCCCATGTGAATCTGCTGGGGAGAGACTTGTTATGCTTGACCAGGGCGTGCATAGAATTTGAAGAAGATGGTACCAACACAGTAATCTTCCGGACACCTGTAGACTTTTGGCGAGGTCCAGCGCCCCAGGCGGTCACTACAAAGATTATGAATATCAATTCCACGAACATCACTTCTACAGTCTCCTCCCGAATCCCTCCAGGAATTTGGGATACAGGCCTTCCAGGACTCGCAGTTACTGTAGAGCCAGTAAAAATCAGGCTAAGAGAAGGAGCACAACCTGTATGTTTGTCCCAATATAAAATCCGTCCACACCTCAGAGAGGGACTAGTCAAGTTAATAGAGAAATTGGTTGAAGGAGGCATCATCACTCATGGGCCAATTGATTGTAGCCCTTGGAATACCCCCATCCTAGCAGTCCAAAAACCGTCGGGAGGTCTTCGTCTTGTGCATGATCTCCGCGCCGTAAACTCTGCTACCCAGGATCTACCCCAGCTTGTTCCTGATCCCTACACGCTGCTCAGTGTCTTGTCACCTACACACTCCTGGTTCACGGTTTTGGATCTAAAAGATGCATTCTTTTGCATCCCACTTCACCCTGAAAGCCAGAAAATATTTGCCTTCTCTTACCCCTTGGATGACGGCGGAAATGTCCAAAGAGCCCTGTGGACTCGCTTGCCACAGGGTTTCAAGAACTCTTCAGTTCTCTTTGGTCAAGCGCTAGCCCGAGATCTCCGAGACTGGCCTCGGGAACAGAACACTATTCTGCTCCAATATGTGGACGACCTGCTCTTGGCAAACGAGACCCAACTCGCCTGTGAAGAAGAGACTATTTCACTCCTGACTTTCCTGCTGGAACGAGGATATCGAGCCTCCGAGGAAAAGGCCCAGTTAATCCAGCCTAAGATCCGTTTTTTGGGCCATGACATCTCTGCAGGACAGCGAGCGTTGGCCCCTGAGCGGGTTGAGGCAATTCTTCGAATACCAACGCCCCGAACCGTCAAGGAACTCAGATCTTTCCTGGGCCTGACAGGGTTCTGCAGGCTATGGATTTGGGACTATGGAAACCTGTCTAAACCCTTGTATTCCATTATGACGGAGTCTGAGAAGGCTGGTCATAACTTACTTCCCGAGGACCCAATTATTAAGACTGCAACAGATCAACTGAAAGCCCGCCTAGCCTCTGCTCCTGCTCTGCACCTTCCTAACCCCTCGGAGCTCTTCATTCTCTTTGTAGCTGAACAGGAAGGAGTGGCAAAAGCAGTGCTCACTCAATCATCAGATCTGGCACCAAAGGTGATTGCTTACTTCAGTAAGAACCTAGATGATACTGCTCGAGGTTGGCCTGCCTGCCTGAGGGCAGTGGCAGCAGCCACTCTCATGATAAAAGAAGCATTGAAATTGACCTTTGGAGGACAACTTACGGTATATTCCCCGCATGCTCTTCGTTCCATATTGGAACTACGGGGACCAACTTGGATGACATCAGACCGCTTGGCAAAGTGCCAGGCCCTCATGCTGGAAAATGGAAGGGTTTCTGTGCTCAGAATAGAGAGAAGTAATCCGGCAGAGTACCTCCCCGAGATTCCGAAACTTGAGTTCAGCAAACCCCTCCATGATTGCGTGACCACCATAGATTTCCAGACCAAACCACGGCCAGACCTCTCTGAAACTCCCCTTCAAAATCCGGATGTCATCTGGTTCACAGATGGCTCCAGCTTTGTAGAACAAGGAATCCGACACACTGGATGGGCCGTGGTGGACCATCTTGGGACACTCGTGAGATCTGGGGCTCTACCTGCCGCTTGCTCAGCTCAAAGAGCGGAATTAGAAGCCATGGTCCAAGCAACCCGATATGCTAAAGGTCTGCGTGCAACCATCTACACGGACTCCAAGTACGTCTGGGGAGTTGTACATGCCCACGCTCAACTCTGGCAGGAGAAGGGACTGCTAGACCAATCTGACAGCCCAATTAAGCATAGAAATGGTATAAAAGAATTATTGGAATCAGTCCATTTACCACAAGAACTTGCCATTGTTCACTGTAAAGGGCATCAGAAAGAAGATTCAGAAATCGCCAGAGGAAATAGATTCGCTGATGAACAAGCAAAACTAGCAGCGCGCAAAGGATCTGCTCGAGAGTGCACTGTGAACACAGTAGCCATCCCAATGCCTCCTGAGAAGATACCATACACTCCAGAAGACTACACCACAGCCAAGAACGCAGGCTACCGCCAAGTCCAGAGCTGGCTCATTCATCCTGAAACCAACCGGATTTGGATCCCAGTTTCTGTTCAGCGACCACTGGTTGAGAAAATTCATCAACAGACACATCTAGGAGAAGAAGCCTTGATACATCTGTGGAGAAGATATTTCGATGGACCATCCGTAAGATCCACTCTAGCATCTATTGTTCGTACTTGTGAAATCTGTCAACAAGTGAATCCTGCTCATGGAAATCGCCCAGACAGGGCTAGGAGACATCTGCACAACCCTTCTATATATCCAGGGCAATATTGGCAAATTGACTTCACTGAATTCCCCAGAGCCCTGGGATTTCGGTATCTGTTGGTCCTTGTCTGCAAGTTCTCAGGATGGGTTGAGGCCTTTCCATGTAGGACCTGCAAGGCAAGAGAAGTTGTGAAACACCTATTGGAGTCTGTCTTACCTCGCTGGTCTCTACCTTGTGGACTTGATTCTGACCAGGGACCCCATTTTACTTCGCGGATCCTGCAGAAACTGATGAAGACACTCAACGTCACCTGGAAATTCCACTCCCTCTACCATCCCCAAGCAAGCGGGATGGTGGAACGGATGAACTCTACGCTTAAGACTCACCTGACTAAGATTTCCCTAGAAACTGACTTACCCTGGGTTAAGGCGTTGCCTCTGGCCCTCACTAAGGCTAGAATCACTCCAAAAGGTCCTCTGAAACTCTCCCCTTTTGAGAGAGTATTCGGCCGTCCTTGGCCTAGCCAATTCTGTCCGGGAAGCCTGAGGGGGGAGGTTGAGATAGGAGATGCAGTGTTACAAAAGTATGTACGTTCTTTGGGTGCTGTTCTGGCTTCTGTTCGCTTTTTGTCCTTACAGGAACGTCCTTTCAGCCTTGATGGTCCGGTGCATCACATTCAGCCTGGTGATTGGGTGGTCGTAAAGATTTGGGGAAGACGACCCTTGTCCCCGGCGTGGACCAAACCTGCCCAGGTGCTGCTGACTACTGATACCGCTGTCAAGGTCCAGGGCCACAAACCTTGGATTCATCATTCCAGAGTTAAGAAGGTACCGGAACCCAGAAGGTGGAGGGTGACCCAAGAGGACGCCAGCGACGGACTCAAGCTGCTGTTTCGGAGAGACGCACCAAATTTTTGATCCTTCAGAGACTTTATTTCTCAGAGTCACTCCGGAGGCTGACCTGAGACCTCAGTATTAGATCTCGAACTGTGTCTGTTAACCACTGTAGTAGTTTAGGCCTGATTACACTGACAATAGTTTTAGAACGAATTGCACTGATTGCACCGACTTATAGTCTTTATATACACTGCGTTTTGATATCTTGCTATTATGAAGTGCCTGTTCCTTGTATTGTTGATTACCTACTTGCCTGAGAGCACTCAGGCTAGTTGGCATGAGAACATTTTCCATCAACTGGTTCATAATATTTCCCAAGTGGCAAATGTCACCAAATGTTGGGTTTGTACGTATGGCCCTTCCTCTCACTTACAGGGATGGCCTGTCGTACCTGTAGACACTCTGAATCTTACTGGCTGGAATAGAACCACAGTATACGGAACCTCCCAGGTCAGTGCAGACCCTTTAAAGGATCCCGGCCAGTTCATTTTGAGCCGACGAGGGGATCCACCATTGGCCCCCTTGTGCGTGCATCGATGGAACACCTCTCGTGAAGGGTACTATGCTGTTTTGCAGGGAGGTCGCACCCGGAGAATCCCCTCTTTAGGAGATTATCCCAACTGTAATGTAACGTTTGAACTCCCTGAATTTCGGCAGGCCTGCCCGGGAAGGTACCCCAATATCAGCTTCCCTTTTAGTTGTAATGATGCTTTCATCGAATTATATGGGAACCGTAGGGGCCATTCTCCATTCAATAAACTCCAAGAAGAAGCCAGCTTGCATACTGGTCAGTGGACTTATGGCCTGCCCTCCGGGATATACTGGCTTTGCGGCCATTGGGCGGGCAAAGCCCTTCCCCCAGTCTGGAAAGGAACTTGTACTATTGGTTCTCTCTCAATGGGGGGAATTCGGTTCTACCCCCTCCAACAGCCTATTGAAGCCTGGGACAGACAATTCGGATGGCACCGAGTGAAGAAGAGAGCATATGACGAAAGTTATGGGTATGATCGTGATAACACTTACTTGTCAGAAGGGGAAAGACTGGGAGCTATCATATTCCCCAATGTGGGAGTTGCTTTAAATATACGCCAAATTCGGAGATTCTCTGCTCAGCTGGAAATCCTGGCCAATACCACAGCACATGGAATAAACGCCCTGCAGACTGAGGTGGACTCGCTTGCAGGTGTATTAGCCCAGCATAAATTGGCCCTGGATTACCTACTTAGCAAGGAAGGAGGGTTATGTTTTTGGTTAAACACCACCTGCTGCCACTACATCAATGAGTCTGGATACATTGAAGAAGATGTGAACAAATTACACAAGGTGGTTGGTGACATCCGTAAAACCTATTCCCCGAGAAATGAAGAGTGGTGGTCATGGTTCACTAACTGGCTACCGAATCTTGGATGGGTGAAAGGTGTCTTTGTCATTTTTATTTTGTTTACCTGTATAGCTCTATGTTTCTGTTGTTTAATACAATGTGTACCAATTTTCTGCAATTCACTACTTAACAAAGGGTCCACTGAACTGCCTCGAAAAGTTGATGTTGTCAAAGAGACTCAACTCTTAGTTCAAGGGTACGGGATGGGCTAGTCCTTCTATGTGAGGGGGGAAAACTGTGAGTAAAAGAAGGACTATCTCCAATATGAGCCAGGAGGTAGTCACGTACATAGAAGTTCTAGCCCCCTCGCTCCCATCTGCTGACTCATGGCTCTACCTCACCTGAAGCGCCTCCTCTGGGCATTACCTAATATGGTACAAGGGGTCAATGGTTGGTTGAAAAATGCCGCAGTGGGTGTGTGTACTGTTTGCCTGGGTAAAAAGGCCTTGCCCCGCCTCTGGCCTTTGTTCCCGGGCCTCCGGCACCCTGCTGCAGCAGACTCATTTTTTTTACTTTTATACTTTTGCACTCAATAAATCTGGCATTTAGCCTTTGAACCAAGAAACGTCTGGTCATTTGCCTGTTTCTCAGAAAAAGCTGTCCTTCTTTAGGGCGGAGAAGGTGACAATACAGATGTCTAAGTGATCAACGTTCATTGGCTACTTTCTGTTTTGACATACAATGAATGTGAATGTAGTCACAGAATACACCTCCCCGTTTTTTTGGTCTGACTATTAAGCTGGCTGACTATTTTTCATATTCTGAGTACAAAAGCTCCAAATCCACCCAAATATATAAGAATGAAGACTAGGATCTACATAACTTCTTGCAAAGAGTTTTCAGTCCTCTTCAGGCAGTAAAACCCCAAGCTGTTTTTAAAACTCTCATTTATTTTAAAAGTAGCTTGCCATGTGGAATGTTTCACTGCTGTTAGAAGAGAAACAAACAGCCTTAAACTCACAAAATTAATTTGTTTTTTGGATGATTTTGCATTAAAACTTAGAAAACAAAGAAACAGCATGACTTCCACATGCAAAAAACAAAACAAACAAAAATCAAAACAAAGGAAAAAAAACATAATTAAAATCCATCTAAGTTGGGGCGAATATAACCCTAAATCAATTGCAGGAATGCCTGTACACCAATCAGTACTACATGCACAACTGTTTTTTCAGATATTGAGAACGCAATTTTCTTCTGTATTATAAACATAGCCAAGCATAGGTTTTGAAACTATTTACTGGCTCTATCAATTGCAGCTGTATCAGTTTTAGATTTAATAGAGGCTATAAATTAGTCAAAGCTTCATAAAGTTTTCCTAGAACTCTTAGCAGCCAACTGTTGGCTACAACGTGCAGAGGTTTACTCCTCAAATTTAAACAAAAAATTTCTGAATTCTGGCAAGGTGTGTTACTTGAAATCAAAGAGCCTCAGAGTTCTGCTATAGCAGGTGTGGGAATTATGTGACCTTCTAGATGTTGTTAGATGGCAATTCCCAGCTGACTTTGACAGCACAGCAACCCCATTGTGAGGAATGCTGGGAGATGTAGCCCAGCAACATTTGGAGGACCATATAATTCCCACCCTGTATTAAAGGAATACTTCCATGGGTAGAGAAGGAAAGAAATCTTCTACACTCATGCTCTTTGAAACCTGTTCAGTATGAGAGAGGAGGTATTGGGGCTGGCTGAAGAAAAGGGGAATTGCCAAAGACTGCCGCATTCCCTTCCTTTGGTGAGACTGTCATGTATATTAGACTCTTACTCCCACAGAAGGACATATGTGAATTTTTGAGGCTATGGCAGTTACTTGTGCATTGTTTATAAAAGATATTTTCAGGATCCCAGCCAGAACACAGACATGTCCCCACATGATATCAGTTCTGGGCAACTTTAAAGCTCCCTCAAACACATTAACTTACTGAAGCTTTGGAAGGAGGTGTGATCATCAACCAGTACTCAGTTTCTTGTGAACTGAGCTCTCGCAGAGGCAAAGCACATTCTCCTATAGTTTTCTTCCTGGGAGTCTGAGCTTGTACTTTAAGCACTAGTCTTGCAGTCTGTAGGAGTTGCAATTTTATAGCAAACACAAAGGTTTCCATAAATTCTATGTCCTAGAAGGAAATAACAATCCATTACAAAAACAAAGAATCAATACATTAAATTCTAATTCTAGCATGGGGGAGAGGACAGAAGAGGAGCAGCCAGTTATATCTCTATCATGTCAGGGCTCAAGCTGCTGCTAAGAGCCCCTCCCTCAAGGAAGCACGGCAGACATATCTCCATTGTGCTTAGATCCAGCGGCTGCTGAGAGCTTCTTCCTCTAGCTTCCCAGCTGCCACTTGCCTGGCCACTTAGGAAGGAAAAAGAACGGCCAAGAACACTTCCATTTGGGCAGGAGAGCTTATTCTTTTCCTCTCTTCCCTCCCCATCTCCTTTCCCTCACACATTCCACATTAACTGCTTGTAAGCTGCTCTGACAGCCTTTTAAGCTAAAGGGTACAGTATAAATCCTATAAATAAATACAGAATAAACACCAATATAGAAGATAGCTTTGTTAAAGCTAATGGCAATTTTAAAATAAAGGAGGATTTCCTGTTGATTGCAAGGCCTAGATTTTCTCTCTTGAGATATTCATTCATTATCAGTGGTCCAAGCAGAATAAACAATTAAAAATAGCAGTAATAAAAACATTTAAGTTAAGAGCACCTAATCCATAAAAATCTAGGTAAGAATCAGGTTGTTGATATTTTCTAAAAATAAAGAAATAATTTTCTAAAAATAAAGAAGAAGAATCCTGGAAGTTCTCTAATGAAAGGACATTGTACAGTTTTGGGACCACATAACAATGGGATGAAAGGCAGGATCTCCAACACTGATCTTAAAGCCTATTCAAGTTTGCAGGGAACAACTACATGGGTAGTGGCACATCTGCTGTACTCAACTGAAAGACTGGGAAGTCTACTATATCTATAGGAGATACTACAGTAGGCCCTCCACATTCATGGGGGCTAGGGACACAAAATCCCTGCGAAAGTCAAAAAACCACAAATAACTCCCCCCACTTCATTCTGCCACCCACCACTGGCAGGATCTCCACAGTGGTGGGAAGGAGAGCATGGGGGACAAGATCTCCCCCCCACTTCACTCTCCCACACACTGCCAGCGTGATCGTGGCTGCAGTGGCAGGCAGGAGAACACGAGGCAAGATCTCCCCTCCACTTCACTCTCCCACTTGCCTCCGGTGCGAATGTGCCCACAGCAGCAGGCAGGAGAGCACGGGGGACAAGATTTCTCCCTGCACTCTCCTGTCCGCCACTGCACAGGTGACAGGTGGGAGAGTGAGGTGAGGGGGAGATCTTGTCCCACTTGCTCTCCTCCCTGCCGCTGCGGGCACAATGCGGAGAGCAAGTGGCACTGTGAGTAATCAAACCTGTGAGAGTCAAACCCACAAATGCGGGGGAGGGGGGAACTGTACCCTGCTGCTGTTGACAGTCAAGAAGGGTCTTGGCTATCAGTAGGACCTTCAAAGTAACAAACACAAGAAATGCTAAATAACACAACTAATTTTGATATCCAGACTATTAATTGGAGATACATGTATTAACCATCATCCTTGGCTTAAGGGCACAAAAGAAGCATGTGATAGCAGCATGCTTCACAATATATTTTAGTGCATAAAGAGAAAAAAACCTTTAAAAAAAAAGAACACTGGAAAAACATTAGGTTTGCCAGTTCTTCTGGTAGGTCTCATATGCCTTTAACAATTGTGTGTGTAACTACACAATCAGGAAGCAATAATCAGGTATACAATAAGCAGGTAAAGGTGTTGCATAAATATTTTGAAATAAGAAAAAGTTTTATGTGTTAATGTGGGTATTAACAGCACATGAACTCTGCCAGAATGACTTGGTTAACATTCCCAAACATGCAGTTACCAAAATAGTCCCCAGCACTGCCAACTGCTTAAACAACACACTATAAAACCTCTTTTACTGTAGTGACTGGATAGCAAGCCATCACCATTTTTCCCAACCCAAAGACATCTTATATAAGAAATTGCCAAGGCCACACCTCTCCTAATAGTTAGAAAACCCACACCACTCTCAAAAAAGGACTGCCATTCCTGTAAGCTCTTAAAGGGGAAAAAACCTCACTCCTGATGCACTGTTGCTTTTGTGCCCCTCTACTACAGGGCTTAAGCTAATATGCATGTGGAATAAATTTGAGATTTTAAAATGTATCAGTTTTTTAAAAGATGTTAAATATGTAAGGATAACTTACACTGGAAGCTTCTTTTGCCAAACACCTAAAATTAACTGGCTTGGGCAGTGTAAGGACTCCCTTGATGGAAATGTAGGGTTTTTCTCCACAGCTAGAAGACCAGCTCAGATCTTTGCACTGTAACGTTAAAAATTGAAACTCAGTTTATTCTACTTGCAACCAAACTGTTTGCTTGATTTTGTTTTCCTTACAAAAATTAGGAACCAACTTCACTCTAACAATCAAAATACATTTATGCAGAAGGAAAAAAAAAGACTGAAGAAATAAATGGAAAAATAGAAAGGTTACTAGAAAGCCCTCTAGTTTCTCCTTAAAATTTAATGAACGAGGCAGGCCAAATGCTCAGTAAAGGCATTCTGGTATCATCTGCTCTCTTATTATAGTATGCAGCTCTCTGTCCCCATAAAATCAGAAGCAACCTGAAAAGTCTCCTTTGGTAATTCAGATTACTACCAGAGCAGACATGATGGTTTGGAATAGGTATCTCTAAGATGACAGTAGCACACAATCCTCATTCATACACTACTGTGGCACATCACCGAAAGATTCATGCTAGTCAGCATTAGATTAATGGATTACAATATAAAAAGCGTCACAGAATCTTCTTTAGCATAAACTTGTATAAAAATACTGAAAATTCTACCAATCATGCTTACAGAGAATCTGTAGCTCAGCAAATGCAAGATCCCAGGTTCAATTTCTGTTGTTTCTAGTTAAAAGTATCTCAGCTATCAGGGCTAGGAAAGCCCACTATTATTGATATAGCAATAGGTTAGGTAGAGCTAAGCCTTCACTTGGAAGAGTTTCTTTTTATATGTTATATTTTCCACTACCACTAAAGCACACATAGAATAATAATACAATACTATGTCTGCTCAGAAATAAATCCAATTAAATGTAATAACTGTTAATCCCCAAAAACTCTATATAGTGTTAAAGCCTAAAAAGCCTATTTTGTTGTAACAGATTGTGTGGGTACATACACAGATGGTTGTGTACATATAATGTTAAAAGTAAATAAAAATGTCATGAAAACTATAACGGTAGGTGATATTGTGACAAGTATTTCTAATATGCAGAGAAAACTATTGTACACACTGTTGTATTTCACCAGATATAATTGTCTGTTTTATATACTTTGTCAATCTTAATAGTAATGTTTATTTTTTTTCCATGTTTGTAAACTTTGCAGACTTTACTGGAATGAAATGTACCACTGCAATTAATCCTGGCTGTTCTGCAGTTAAAAGAGGAGAAAGGAAAAAGTACAGAGGCAACAAAATTCCTGTTGTCTTTATTTAGCAGGAAACTGTTGCACACTGGCTTTTGCAGGAAGGAGGCCTTCCTGCTGATCTCACAGAGTTCTTGCCCTTTGAAAAAGCAGGGGTTTGGTGCACAAACTAAACCTCTGCCTGACATCTTTTACATCACCAAAAAAAGACTTATGGCGGGATCAGTTACTGAAGTCTTATTAGAAATACTCACTTGCAAGATTGTGATCCAGATTTGTTCCACAGGAAGAAGATAGCACACCTTCACATTTAGTCTGCCAAATTCTCTTTCATCACTTGACACTGTAATGGTATCTAGGAACAAATCCAATAACTTTTCCAAAACTTGTTCTCAAAAGCAACAAAAAACATTATTAAATTCAGTGAACTATTAATTCCTTCAGTATTTCCAGTAATAATTCAGCACACACCTACTATTGCCAGAATTCATGTAATCTAAAAGGAAATACATGTTTTTGAACCCAGAAGTCTTTCTGTCAACACTTCAACTATTTGTGATTAAATCCACAAACAGCATACCTGAACCATGGAAAAAATCATAAAATATTAACAAGATAATGGGTTGCTAACTAGTTTCCCTGCCAGTGTTGTGGTGAGCCAGTGAATTGAGACCAGCAGATCAGAAAACAAGAGTTTATTATACTGCGCAGGGATCTCAGTGGAATCAATTTCCAAAAGACTGAGAGCCCCCTTTTAGGTTTCAGCACACATTTATACTTTCTAAAAAAACAAGTACAGGAAATGATTACCATATATGAAAAAGTACAGGTTTAAGTTTCGAAATGATGTATTACAGTTTCAAAAATGAAGTATCTCTGTACCAGGGAGTATTCTCCCTTGGTTGCATCGACTCCCAAACTCCCTATATCCCATGCATTGCCAAGCCGCATACCTAAGCTCTTGATACGATAAGAGACGCATCTGCCTGACTTATTTTTCTCTATTTTTCTACTCAAGCAAGCAGTTTCTACAATTTAACCCCTTCATCACCAGAACTCTTTAACCTTCAGCATGTGCACCCAAAGCACATTAACCTTTTCTTCACTGTTGCACCCTAGTGTCACAAAAAGGTTCTCTCTTAAAGGCATAGAGTCTCTTCCAGGAAATAGGTGGCAATTCTAATAGGGTGATACCTTGTATTTTCATGAAGAAACTTTAGTCATCAGTGCATTGTGACAATGAAAGTAATTGTGTCCAATCTCTTCCTCTCTCCCTATTTTCAGGATGTTTCCACCCTTTTCTCTATGTCTTTCTTTACATCTCTTTAATTAAAACAACAACAACAACAAATTCTCTAAAGCTTTAGTGAGAGAACAGAAGGCTCTTGTACTCTGAAAGATCAACTTTCAGTCCAGTCAATTTCACCTTGGGTTGAAGATGCAAGAATGGGAAAGCAGAATAGGAGAAAATGTCACCCAAACCTTTCCTCCACTTAAGTTCTCAGGTTGGCTAATATGTGTGTATGTGTACATATGTGTACCTTTCCAAACAACAAACTTACTGCCTTTTTCACAGAGACAACACACACACACTCCCTGTGTGAACGGAGGCACTGGGGAAGACTGTCTAGGGAAGGAGTGCAATGGGGGGGTGAGTGGGCAATCTTGCTCTGAGGAATCAAACAGAACAATAGCACAAGTAATTTATCACTTTAGCACTACATCTCTACAGTTTTTTTTTTTAAATAAGGAAACATTGGGGGGGGAACAGAAGGAAACTGCATGTGAATGCAGAAAAACCTCTGGGGATTCAAGCTGCTTGTATACACCCACATCTGATGTCACAATCCACCTCACAAGATAACCACAAATGAATTGAAAATATACTGCCTTTCTACTACTACATAATACTTAACAATATTCTTCAATACAAATTCTTTTTAAAATTCTGTATAACAATTTATGTACCTTATTAGAAGTTATTTTTAACACACCAAAGAGGATTCAATTATGTATTTTTACTCCTTCCATACATTATATTCACATAGTAAAATCCAGGGAGAAATTTAGCATATGCTATTTCTGAATATTTGAACATTGTATTATATTTTTTATGTATGTATGGTCAAGAGAGAGAAATTTGCTGAGGCTTGTCTGCTGAGATTTCCCCACCTACAGCTGTTCTTTAACCGGATTCTTGATGCTACTAAAAGAACAAGGACTTTCATTTGAAAGAAAGAAAGTGGAAATAAAAAATAACAATCAAGTAAATGCTCATGTTGATGCGATGTATCTGGGGAACTTAAAAAACAGATTTAACTCTAAGTAACAGATTTTTCCCATTCTTGCTCTACAACATTCTTATTCCAAATTGGTGCTACAATCCATATACACTCTGAAACACTGAAATCATTACAGTTATGTGGAATCCTACACAAGTAGTAGGGATGATCAAGCACAACAGATCACAAGTTCCAAAAAGGGCAATCAGAAAAACATACTAATTATTTCTGAAAAATCTGTACAAACACATTGTAGGACTAAAATGGCCTGTGTCTTGGAAAGACTCCAAGGTGCTTTCTGCAGGTCTGAAGCCTCTCTCAAAAACAGTAGTCTAGGATTAGCTCTGAGAATTGTTTCCGTAAAATGGCCTCATCACCCCTGAGCTATGTTAAAATGTACATATTTTTCATATCATATAACATCCAATTTACTGTCAAACTCAAACAAGACAAGAAAACAGCATTTATTACCTAAACTCCTGTTACTACCTTGCGAGCCCTTCGTAGAGGAGGTGCTGCTTGGAACACTCGACACTGAATCATATCGCTACAAGGAAAAACAAAAGTCTGATTAGTAAACAAGACCGAAACATCAGTGTAAGACCACCTATCATTGTATCATACCCCTCAGAGGCAGAGTGCTTTATTGGTTTGAGTCTTGGACCAGGATGCTGGAAGATCATGGTTTGAATCCCTACTTGGCCATGGAAACCCACTTGGTGACCTTGGGCAGGTCACCCCTCAGCCTCACGGGAAGACAAAGACAAACCCCCTCTGAACAAGTTCTGCCAAGCAAACCCCATGACAGGTTAACATTAGGGTCACCATGAGTCAGAAGGCAGAAAAGAACAAATCACTCTCCTAATGGCAAGGAAGGAGGAGTAAGAGCTATTAAGAATGTGACTGGCTATTTCTCACCCATTAAAGCCACCAAAAAGTGAGAAAATCTGCTAAACAAAGGTATTTATTTACAGTCTGGCCTACAGTAAAGCTGTTTAAATCCCATGTAAGTCAATGGGGACAAAGCAGTATTGACAACTTAAAGGAATGCAGTGTACAGCAGCAATAAAAATAGCAACCAATTTTGTATCATGCTGTTACTATAAATTTCTCCAAACATTGTAAGCATCCCTTGAAAAGAATGGATATGTGATCAGGCAAGAAACCCACAAAGTTATATGTATCAGTAATTTCATTCATCACAAAAGTGGCTAGAGATCAGCATAACTGAGAAAAGTCCAGGGAATTTTGTATCCACAGTAAATAAGGCACGGGCTGACTAATTATTCACTCCCAATTTTTCTTATACGTAATCAATTCCCTGCCTTATATCTAACAGGTGGGGTGGCCAATATTTATACTTTTTAGGCATTTCGGAATTTGTTGGTGTACTCAGGCTGTGATCAGAGATTGTCAATTTTAAAAAATATGTTCTCTTATTTTCCAGCGTACATTAAAATGATTTCTAGTGAAAAATATTTATCCTACTTAGATACCGACATTAGATGCCAAATGCTTTTGCTATAACATTCTAATTTCTGCTAAAACAGCCAAGCATGAAATGCATTTGGAATCAGTGAAGCAGGACTTTAAAAGAGGAGAAAATAATTTATATAGCAATTCACCAGCTGCACAAAATTCTTAAAAGAGCTTGGCCTTTTAAGCATTTCAAGTATTAGATTGATGCTACAAAAGAAAACAACACATTTCTGGGTGAACGTAGCCTGCCTATCTCTTTGTGAGGAAGGTCAGGAAATGTAAGTAGATAAATGAGAAGAACTTGCCTGGAGAAAGCGGTGGGGTGGACTTGTAAGATCAAACATAGAATGGCTTAGAGAAGATGAGCCTGGCAACGTGCTTCTCCGTAAGTCACAAACTAAAAAGAGGAACAGAAAAGGGACCACTTGTTGAAATCTCAGGTAATTGCATGTATAACTGCATAGTATATACCATATGTAGTAGACTTCAGATTGTTAAGAAAGCCATGTAAAGAGATCACATTCAGAAACAAAAGACAAAATAGTGTCACACCCTAAAGATGAGCACATGCATCTCAGGTACATCCAGAGAGCTATGAGTCTACTTCAGATCAAAATTTCCCTTTGCCAGCCCCATTAAAATAAATGTAACCCATACACACACTCATGTGGTAGCTCTTTGAGGAGGCTCCTGTTCACTTCTCCCTTATATGCGTCCACAGAGAAAATTACTTTACTTCTGTTGAGCATATTATGGCCTTCTCAAATTATCACATTAGATCATTCTTCTCAAGCAATCATAGGATAAGAAAATACACTGGAGTCTTGTGGTATCTATGCTAAAATTCTTATTTGTTGTTTCATAGAGGCTTCATAACCTGGCAGGAAGCCACACTAAGCAGTGCTACCCTCTTAAAAAAGATTGTGTGAACAAACTCAGAACTTTCCAAGTTCAGAACCTCCAGCTTTTGGTTTCAAGAAATCCCTATGTATCTGAATAATATACTTGTTTCATCCCCTTAGAGTAACTGCAGTTTAGTTAACTGTAGAGTAAGTGTGCAATGTGTCAGAAATAAAAGGATGAATATTGCCAAAGGAAAACAGAATGAGGAGGTACTATTTAATCTGCAGCTCAGTCCAAGACATTTTGCTACCTTGGGCAAATCGATAAATAGTATTCCCACCCAACCAAGTGGAGGTGCATGACATTCAAATCTAGCTAGGTTATTTTAGCACGTGAGGAAGAAAATGTCAACAAAATTCTCTCCCTATGCCTGGTATTAAAAATACAATAATAAAACTATATTAGTATTAGTTGTCCTTTCATAACACCCCAGCTGGATCTCTTCTACACCTATATCTGTGTCTACTATACAGGGGATACAGTATTCAGAATCCAGGATCATCATACTGTATCAGTGGTTTTTAACTTTTGGCCTTCCAGATGTTTTTTTTTTTTTTTTTGCTTTAATTCCCAGAAGTCCTAGCAAGCATGGCCAATGGTAAGGGATTATGAGACCAGAAGTCCAAAACATCTGGAGGGCCAAAAGTTGAGAACCACTGTTTTAACTCCTTCTGGAATAACTGTATGTTTTGCAATTCTTTCCATGTCACACTTCATGTACAGAACTTCCAAGCTTCATCCTCACAGCCATATTTGTTTTAATAAAGTGGAGAAAGAAGGGCTCCAAAAGGCTGCATAGGGATTCTGAACCAAACTCATTCACATCCAAAAGAAGCATTATATTCTGGACCACCTAGTCTTCCTGCCAGTTTATTCCATCTGCAGGCAGTGAAGAGACATGGCAAAAACTGTGTAGTACTAAAGCTTTTTTTTTTTTACCTGATCCGTACAGTCTCCTACCGTCCAATTTTTCTGGGTAACATTGAGCCAACTCTGGAGAGAGTGGTGGTGGCTGGTGATGCATATAGAACGGGTTATACACCACATCAACAAGAGGTCTCTGCTGGTATGTACTAGAAAGTTCTGTTTTTCGGTCACCAAAAGAAGTTATAGCAGAACCTGTGAAGCATTATTTATATTAGGCAATACAGCATTCACTAAAATATTGTGTAACGTGTGTGCAGAAGGTCATCATACAGAGTCAAAAAACAAATGTTTCCTTTTCCTTGGTTACATGTCTGTGTAAAGGTCAGCAGCTGTATTGGCTAACAGTCTTGTAAAAACGAAAGAGTTTCCTGGATGTAAATACTTCCACTGGGTATTTATATGAAAAGCTTCATGTTCTTTATAAGATAAAAGAAACAGAAATAGTAAGTGCATTTACCCTGCATAGTTATCCACATTTGCGGACTGTTAATAATTACATTAAAACTGTTTTATTACTCAGAGCTATAATAAGTCATTACTTTTGAGACAATGAAAAAATGTGTTCAGTCTTACCCAAAACATAAAATGAGCTGGTTCATGTCAAGAAAGTTTACAGACAAAGTAGTGACGTAGATGCGGTAGTAACATATGAACAGCATTTATCCATGTATTTGGAATCACAATGAAAAACTGCATGTCAGGGTCTTGGCCACAAATTACTGGCATGCCAACACTTCATTAAATGGACCCAGAAAATCATGTTTAAATGAAACATAGACCACAATTAACTATATAGATAGGTTTCTTACATAATATTATCATTACAGATAAACAGGGTTTCAAAAACATGTCCTGTAACATATAGCTCTGACCAGATGAAAAGTGTGAGCATGGAGCACTGAACAGGAGCTACAACTTGATGGCACTAAGACTGTGTGTCCCAGTATTATTACACAGAGGAATGCAACAATCTTCTGAATGGCTGAGCCCTTGATCTAGTACGCTTACTCTGCAGTATGATTTGAATCAAATTGCCCTGCAATTGTTCCTAAGCTGGTATTTGAAGTGTCTGAGGGATGTCCCTCTTCTTCCAAACCTTTCCCCTAAAGCCCCACCTCAATGGATTTCCCACACCTTGGTTATCTTCCTAATCGGAAAGAGCAAAGGGGGATCTTTACTGTTATACCCAACTGGAGATAACAGTAGGGACCTGTGCTTGCCTTGAATTCTCTTCCAGTGGGGGAGAATACAGAATGCGCAGATCTTTCAAAACCCAAGCACCAGGAATACTCTTCTAGACATTGCTTGGGTGTATGTGTATGGGGAAGGCAAAGAGAGGGTAATGCCACATCTACAGATACAACACCAGGACAAAACTCCAGGAGGCAATGAATCTGGGAAACCAGTGATCTCAGGGGCACTGCCACCCCCTGACACTACTTAGGGGACCCATGCTGACTCTCTACCCCAGCACAGTGGAATTTATCTTATATTCAAAACTGAAACAAATTACAAAAAATAATACCAGATGTAGAAGTTTAGCCATATGCTGCCTAGAAACCTTCTGATCTCCCCTACCCAGTAAATAACTGTGGCAGCACATCTTAGCACTAGAAAAACTGCCTTATAGGACTCAGGGGAGCAAAACTACACAGGTGGAGCATTATGCTCTCCCCACATGATGTAGGATGGCATCTAATATGTCCAACTCTGGGAGCTCTATTAACTTTGCTTTAAAGCTTTGACCCATCAAGCTAAGGGCCATTCTAAGCCTCAGAAAGCCAGGTACTTTTCCTAGTGAGTAAATGAGACAGAATGTGACTGCAGTCTCTCTTGGGACTATGAGCCAGACACTTAACAATTTGCTGGGATTTATTGTCAGTGACAACGAGAAAAATGGCACTCAACAAAGAAAAAAGGCAGAGAAACAAGTTGAAAAGCTCTATTAAAAAAACTTAAAAGGAATTGACTTCAGAGATGAGGAAAAGATAAAAGTCTACAGCACATTTTCTGAGAGATGCCACAATTTATTACTGCAATCACAACTACCACCATATCAATAGTAACAGCAGTAGTGTAGTAGTAATTGAAAAATAGGGTTTTTTATGTTTTTCTAAGTTATACAGCTATTTATTTTCACCAAACGAAATCCTTAAATAATAGATGCATTCAGACTATAAAATACTGGTTTATTAAGTCAAAATTTGAAAAAAAAAATCATGTACCCACAGTCTTTGCTCCTCTCTTTGTGCAAAAATGAAACAAGCCAGGAAGATATAAAATCATGGCTTTTCATTATGCCCATACTGAGAACTACAATGAATTTCCTACAGGATAGTATACAAAAGGCAGTTTTAAACCATGGAATCATATTAAGCCTTATTTGGAAGATGTGGACTATAATTTCCCAGTTCAAACACTAACAGGAAGCTATGGTTAATAGTTGGTTTATGGTTTGTTTTCCACTTCTCTGAAAGAAGAAGCAAGTTGATGTGTAAAGGTTGTCCATATTCTCATTATATTAAGCAGAAATTTGAGTACTGAAACTTTTAAAGTACTAGATACGTCAATGTGATTAGATATCTTCCACCAAAATACTGCAGAAAAATGAGCAATTCCAAGTTCCTATATTTTATAAACTAATAGACACAGCACATCTTTTTGATTTATCATCTTAATTCTTCAGTCCACCTTTTCAATTCCAGAACTGTTGCTACTTTAAAAGTTAGTTTTACACCATTAAATGCTAACATTTCTAACATCACAAAATATCTGTTTGTTTGTTTTTTTAAAAAACTTCAAGATTAGGAATGCATTCCGAATTAAACGCCCTGGCCTGCAAAACATTCTCTGAGTTCAAAGTCCTTGAAGAGCATAAATTTCACAATAAGACACTGTTCCCTTATCCAAAACACTCTGGGGAGAAAAAAAAAATGATGTCTACAGCCAGCAGCTTCAAGAGAGGGACAAAAGGACACACTGTCATAGAAACTTTATCTACCTGAAATAAGACCTTAGATCTACCTTCCAAGCCAGATTAGGCAGAAATGGAAATAACAGTTGGAATACAAATGATGGTCCGAATTGTCTGAATGGTTTATTTAAGTGTTCTTGGAATAAACATCCCAACTTACTTCAAGTTCTGATAGCTTATGCTTATGCTTTCAATGAAGTGAAACAGAAGGTGAAGAGACTAACACCAAGCCCAGTTAAAAACGAGGAGCTTTTATTCTGGGATAACTGGTTACCCACAGAGCAATAGAGTGTTTCCTTTCCTCTGGAAAGTGCATACAGTGCAGAAATTCCTTGAAGCCACACAGTGACATACTATCTGAAACAGTAAGCAAGAATCAGTAGTTTCTAACAGGGGCAGGTATGTGGTACTCTCTTTTTCCCCTAAGGTCCTATGATGTTCTACCCAGAACTTGGTGCAAAATGCATACACTTAGAATTAAAGAAATCTGAGTCTAAGAATTTGTTTCAGCATCAAAACTGAATGGAGCTCACTGTACTTTCTCTCTCTCTCTCTCTCTTTCTCTCTCTCTCTCTCACACACACACACACGCACACACACACACAGATTACTTCTTACTTTCCTCATATCAACACTGTAATTTAGGGGAAGTATGGAAGTCACTTTGTTGCTGCCATTGTAAAACAACTGGGAAACAGAAATCCTTGCTACTCCATTGCAAATCACCCAGCAATCTCTTAGGAGATCTGTATATTTCTTCTGCCCACCCTTGACTTAAAAAAGCTAGAATTAATGATAATTAGTGTGAAAATAGAAGCTGGGCAAGCCTGGATGGTGCCAGTCAATCACAGTTAAGCAAATGTTGTGAACAGCAGGGCCTACAGGGGACAAATAATACAAAATTGGTGCTTATTTGATACAGGGAAGATAGGGAAAAGATGGCAGAGATAAGAGAAAGATGATATAGACACAGTGAAAAGCTGTAACAAAGACAGGACAGTCAGCCAGATAGAAGAACGGAATGGTATTTTATGAAGCTGCAAATGATTAAACAGTTCAGGGGTTAATGTATTATCTAAATGTGTCTTAATAAACTTCTACTTGTTTATTCTTTTCTTTTTTTTAACAGCTGTGTCTGACTTTGTTTTGATAGTCTGGTCACACTTACCACAGTGAGCCCACAGAACAGCACAATAACTAGTCCACATAGGAATCACCTTGGGTCCAAGTACCCAATCCAGGGAGGAATTAAAAGAGGAAAGGGAGCAAGGTGAGTAACAGGAGCCCAAGGGTTTGCAGCTGTGAGGCCAGCCCAGAGAAGAGATGTACCACATATATTTCTCAAAAGCACAAATACCTCTCAAACAATACAGGATATAACCTCCCTCATATAAACAAGCTTTTACAAACCTATCTAAAGACAGTCTACCCAAAAGCTGCTTTAATTTAATACTGTTCTGTTCCACTGTTTTTACCTTGACTTCCTCCAAGGTGTGAATTACCAAGGTTCTTGGGCTGGACATAGGCAAGTCTGAACTGAGGAACCACAAAGGGTACTTCCTTGCCACCTGGCGGGAGCTTGGAAAGAAGATAATCTTCTGAACAGCCAACCTGCCGTTTCACCGACACAGAAGACAAAGGCGGTTTCTCCACAATATTTGATCTACATTCGGCTGTAACTTCAGACTCCTTCTCCAGAGAGGCTGTTATTTAACATAAGAAGCATGACAAGCATATTCATTCTTGAGTGAGCAGTCTGAAATGATCTTTTGTATTTTAACAGGATCAGAACCAAATAGGTTTTTCCATCCTGCTGATTGTATTTGAGGCAAGGAAACAATGGACAGCAACTATCCTGAGAGCAATCAAATTGGTCTGAAGTACTGAAATCCAGTTTTGCTTCTAGTTTCTTACCACAGCTAACTCAGGAAAAAATTTTATAAGGTGAGTATTAAATGGTGACTAAAGTTTCAGAAGATGAATACTAAATATTAATCACAAATACAAACCATCACAGAATGCAGAAGGCATTTAACCCAAGTATGAATTATTAACCCTCATAATCTTGGGCATATTAAATACTTAGCTCTACACAAGTCTCTCTCACACACATACTGAATGCCTCTTGCTTGTGACAGACAGAAGTTCTGTAGTTATCACAAGGCAAGCGGACAACAAAATACACAGTGCAAGTAATCACCAATTTCTGTGATAAGCCTAAAATACAAACAGGAGGACTCATCACTAAAATATATTCATACTTTATCAAAACAGTTTAAAAATCAAAATGGATTAAAACTGATGTGGAAAAATGAAATTAAATAGCACAGTTAACTGATTCAGAATGATCTCAGACTTGGAATACCCCATCTTTAAATCGATTTCTGCTATAGTTAAAGAAAATTCAATAAAAGCTCTATTCAGATGGCATTTTACACCTGTTAGGCTGAACAGGAAAAAACTCCATAGTCTCTCCAATGTGTTCAAGTGTTCATGGAGGACAAGAAACTTTTATCCACTTACAGTTCTATTGTGAAAAAGGATATGAATACTGGTTGACTATCGGACACTGTATCGTCAATTACTTCTAAAAAAGTGAAACCATATAAACTACTACTGTTATCCATTTTTTCTGAAGATAACAAAAACTTGTTAATTTTACTTTCATTAGTGACTGCCCCACTTGACATTGATAGTAAGTGGGAAAAATTAAGTAATTTATCCCTTAAAAGCTAGTGGTCTAAAGTCTGGTAAATTGCCCTCATAGAAAGATTGAAATATGCTTCTAGAGCATCTCAAAGAAGTGGAAATGAAGATTTTTGGGACAGATGGCTTCCTTATATTCAGTACATAAATAAACATGGCAGCTTTGAAAAGGCACCAGTACTGCAAGCAACATTTGAGGGAAATTGCTTAATTTGTATAGCCTTGTCGAGTCCTGCTGCTTGATTTCTTTAAAAAGAAGAAAACTTATTGGACTCTATTTTCAATTTTGTCTTAATATTAAGTCATACTTAATTTTATTTAGTTTATTTTTATTTATTTATTTATTCTTGTATTTCTGGTTATATTTTAAAAATAAAAAATTAAAAATGCAGTATGTAGGGTAAACAATTGCTGCATTAATGGTAGATCAAAGGTTTGCTAGATCAAAGGAGTTTTAATCAATTAATTGACTAATCAGTCAATTAAATCTGTATACATGTGCAGTAACCAAAACAACAGCTCTTACAAAGAAAACTTGTCGTCAGTGTCTGTCAACACTACATATGTACGCCACAGTAGGTGCTCTCCCACAAGAGGTTTTTCCTTTTCTATAAGAATGAAGTATAGTTCCTTTCGTAACACAGTGCCTGCCATCTGCTATTTAAACATTTTAAAGTAGTGGGGAAATGCCTTATTAGTTATTTAAATGAACTAATTTATCAATCTAAGCTTGAAGCTTTAAATTCATATTCTCCTTTTGAGAATCAAATATTGGGAGATCACAATTAGATTTTCACAGATTTCATACTAATTAATATTGTCATCTTTTTTAAAACCATTCCCCCAAAAAAGTGTGGACATGCCCAAAAACAGCATGTAGTATTTAACATTAACTTAACTCACCATCATGCTTTTCTTTCTCAATATACAAACAGCCTCTGCAACAGTTTTTGATGAATTCTTTTGCCATTATTGCTTCTAATACAAGCTGGAATAAATAGACCTGAGATAGATATCAGCCCTGAAAATAAAACATGACATCGGATCAGACATAAAGAAATTTAGAAGAGATATTTTGATTTCTTCTTTTTTCATTTTCCCAGTTGGTATATCGTTAGTGCTAAGCAGAACAATGTTCTGAAATAAATCAGCACTAGTATCTTTTGCTACTGGAAGCAGTGCTAGGATAACCCTGATTATCTAGCTAAGATAATTAACTAAACTAATTAACTAACTAAAACATTTAAAAGTAAAATACTTAATCTTCTATTCAGGTCAATTTATAGACATAATATACACTTTAAAAAATATTAAGCAAGTTCTTGAATATAAAACAATACCACAGACAAGTAAATAATCCAAAACCAGTAACTATTGAGTCCTAGGCTTGATTGACTCAACTCTGAAATGCCATTCTAAATAAGATCTTATAGTCTTTTGTAGAAGCCATTAATAACATATTTTGTCAAAACTTCTAAGGAAGGTCATTCCACAACAGTGGGACTACAACAGGAGCATTTTGAAACAGTTTCTGTCTCTTTTTGAGTTCATGCGCAGGATAACCAATGAAGATTTTAACTAATAGGGAAAAGATTATACCAGGAGGCATACTCCTGTAGGCCCGTGGATACCTGTCTTTAAAATTAGCACATTTTTCCAAGGCTATATGGCTACTCTGCTTCAGTCCTTGCAGTAAATATTCTTTCTCATATCTAATTGTAGAGAATTCCAGGCTTGAAACTATTTTCACTTATTGCCAGTTTACAATATGAGAGAATATGCAAGTTATATACTGTGAGAAAACAGTAGCTTAAACAGTGCCTTAGCAGAAGGTAAGGAAAGATAAGTTTATATTTGAACACATGCATTTTATGTAACAGAACAGCAGAGACTATTATTGGAGCCTTAACATCTGACAACTTGTTTGATCACCAAGCAAATGATCCCTTTTTTTTCCAGGTTATTTCCCTTCCACCAGGGCCAACACAGAACCCAAGCAGGCAAGAGGCATGATGGATCACAATGGTACAGCAGAGAAAGAAGGAATTATCGTTCTGACCCTTCTACCAATTTAATTGGGAGAAAGAGTCAGAATGAAAATTCTACCAACTTACTAGGTAGGAAGCAAACATATTTATTAAAGGACTAAGAAAGCAGAAGCATGGGTTTCTATACTGGCTATGGAATGGGGTATTTATTCTGTTCTGCAGAATGGAAATTACAGCTTTTGAGGATTTATTTACATAACTGTATTACGGCCTGAAAAATGGTTTTGGTGCCACCACTGAAGATACTGTTGTGGTGAGCCAGTGAACTGAGACCAGCAGATCAGAAAACAAGAGTTTATTATACTGCGCAGGGATCTCAGTGGAATCAATTTCCAAAATACTGAGAAACCCGTTTTAGGTTTCAGCACACATTTATACCTTCTAAAAAACAGGTACAGGAAATGATTACCATATATGAAAAGAGTACAGGTTACAAAAGTTTAAGTTTCGAAATTATGTATTACAGTTTCAAAAATGAAGTATCTCTGTACCAGGGAGTATTCTCCCTTGGTTGCATCGACTCCCAAACTGCCTATATCCCAAGCATTGCCAAGCCGCATACCTAAGCTCTTGATACGATAAGAGACGCATCTGCCTGACTTATTTTTCTCTATTTTTCTACTCAAGCAAGCAGTTTCTACAATTTAACCCCTTCATCATTCCCCCCTTTTCTGCCAAATTCTATTGCAATTTGAGCATAATTTGCTTAAGCCTGCTTTTGAGCCATTACAGCAAAATGAGCTGCCTTTCCCTCCATAGCTTCAGAGAGAGAGGCCCGTACACATTTCATAGCACAGGAAATACATATCATCATTAAAAACCCTTCTACAATCAAAACTATAATGCCTAAAAACAAAGTTTTCAGCCAGCCAAAATCTGGTAACCAGGAAGTCAACCAATCCCAAGGATTACCAATGCCACTGTCATTGTTTTGTATTAGCCCTTTTAGGTGTCGTATCTCGTCCTCTATAGTCTTGTTCAAATCAAGGAAGATGATTTTGCACCCTCCCTTGACTATAGAACAAAACCCCCTTTTTCTGGCTAATAGGTAATCCAAGGCCATCCGATGTTGTAACAATAACTGATTGAGCTCTTCAATTTCTTGTTGAAGGGCCCGTATCAACTTCCCAGTTGCATTTATAGTTTTCTCCAATCTACAAGTCAATCCTAATATACTTTTACGATTTTCTTGAGCTATGGTCCCTGGATAGGATCCCAAAGTAAGGACCCCCGTTATTAGTCCACCTCCTACTCTACTGGCCTCAGCCTGAGCCAATTTCCCTCCTACGATGACCAGATCTTCACATTGGCTACCCAGTGGTCCCACCAGGTTCCTTCTTCTTCTAACAGCCCGTTTTGGTCGTCCTGGAAGGAAAACTTGAATAGGTATAGTCATATACCCAATTCCCACACACTGATAAGTCCCTGGGTGATAATTGGTGGCCCATCCATTAAAATAAAACCATAAATTTGGATCCTGAGCCATCAATCCGGAGCATATACTGCCAGATTCTGTATAATTAGGAGTAAACATAGGATATTCCGGATACAACTCTCCAAGACTGGTTTCATTTAAATCTGTCTCGGGTTAATAGGATTTGTTATATGAGCCATACAAATAAAATCTATTACTACAGGCCAAATAATTTCCCAATTTAGCATAAAATGAGGGGTGCTGTATATATCCTTTCCACTTAGAATTCCAGTTTCCACTATGGTAACAACAAAAACACATGCCGGAGGAATAAGTATAAAATTTCAGCCGCCTAAACCGAGTTTTGTTTAGACTACCGTCAACTTTGGCAAACATATTGGGATTTCCCTTTAATGCTGTCTGCAGGGCTGCTACAACCACTCCCAGTTCATTAATGAGGGAGGGCATAAAACCAAAATCTGCCACGGTCTGTGGGTGTTCATAAATTAGAGTGACATTGGGTCCATGTTGTTGGAACACATGTGCAGTGTGTTGCTTAAACCAGTTGGTCTCAATTATTCCACACATCATGCCCCACACTCCTATCAACATTATCCGCTTCATCTTCAGAGTCAAATAGGGGTCCAAACCTACTTATCCCACACCAGTACCTTCTATACATATACAAGAAATACACCAGAACTAAAATTCCAAAAAGTATACACACTACTATTATTACTAGTTCACTAACACTCACTGCTCATCATCATCCTCCGTAGGGGATCTGGCCGGGCGTAGAATAGTCAGCCTCCGGAGCGACTATAGCAAGCCCTAGTCCCGGTCTTCCTTCCTCTGCAGTTGCTAGGTCTGACTGTACATAGAGCTACCAGCCTCCAGACGTGAGGCAGCAGTAGGGTCTAGCCTAGATTTTTCATTCACCTGTTGCGGATCTGACTGTGTGTAGAGTGGTCAACATATAGAGACTTCATATAAATATAGAAATGCCATTTCAATCCTAAAAGTCTTCTTCAGTGCCTTTATTATGACTGCATATTAGGGTCAATAGAGTATATATGTTTTCAGGATATTACCACATATAAATTAGCACTGCTTGTTCAAATGCTGCTAAAACATTGTACTTCTGTATTATGTTTATTGCTGCCTACCTTTTCAGCCTACCTATATTCTTATGTAATTTTTTGAAAAATATTTACTATAAATACTATACCTATATTTTTTGTATGTCAGTTCCTATACAGTTAATGAGCACCTAATGAAGCCTCAGCCCACTGGAAGGCTCACTGATGACCAAAGATACTAGGATGTTGCTTAATTGGAAAACTATATGGAATAGAGATGTAAAATTTCTAGAAACTGGGAAGCCATGGGGGTATGTGTGAATTTTTTTTGTTTTTTGTTTTTCTGGAAAAAAAACTGAAAAAATCAGAAAATTTTAAAAATACAATATTATCACCCTTCACAAATTAAAAGTCACTTTGCCACTTTAGGAACAGAAAATACATTACATATAATTTGGTTAGACATAAAATTATTAGTTGGCATACTGCTGGGAAGTTATGTCATTGTATAGTGACTTATGATTGTGCAAAGTTGAATTGCACCATTGTGGAAGATTAGTTTTCTCTGGATAGGCAAGAGGAGTAACCCATACATTTTTGGGTTTTCCCATGCACTAATTGGCTGAGCAGAAGTCCAAAGTTCTTTTTCTGTTGCAACCGTTTGCTCCCTTCACCAACAGCTTTTTGTTTTCTACCTTGCCAGCTGGTCATGTTTTCCCCTTTGTACTTCTCTTGAACAATGGAGAGCAAATCATGGCCATTCCACAACATGTCCCAATGTGCACTAGAAGCCCCCATTGCACAGCAGGACATCTTCCACTGTACCCCTTTGTCCCTCATTCCAGTTCACTAGTACGGTTGTACATTGTGTCAGTGACATAACTTTGACATTGTAAAGTTACATACTCTAGCACTTGATGAAGGGTCTTGGCTTGGCCACCATGTTTTATATTAAAAGTATACCTTATTCAGAAAATAATTATTTAAATTAATTTACTTTTTTTTAAAATTAATCTGTTACAGATGGACCTACAAGTCCTGAACTATAAGGAACTCCTGAACTACAAGGAACATCTATTGGTTTTGCCAGTTTTATGGGAAAAAAGCAAAAAAAATTGCAGTGAAAATAACAAACCATCAACCTTAGTAAAACAAAGTATATAATTTTATCTCCACTAATTCTTCATAATGTAAAGCAGACATTATGGTAAAACATCCCCACTCCCCAAAAAAGAACTGGGGAAAGGAAAGCAAAACTAGGAATTGTAATGATGTAGTAATGTACATAATGAGGTGGTAATGTACATAACCTTACATAAAAGTCTTCCTCTTACACAGTTTTTAAAAATGATTTTGGGACCCTGATAATGGATTATGTTTAACATTTTTAACTACTATTACTTGAGCCAAAGAGGATTCAGGCATCATTCAAAGGTCCAAGGTCTTCCCTTTTCAACTATAGTAAGGCTAATCTTTCCTCTGATACAAATGATACACCTGAACCATTTTATCCAGGCTATCTGTAACTCACCTAACTTTTCTATTCCTAACATGAAAGAGCTATTCTTGTGTAAGTCACACCAATGTCATATGACTTTGTTGTTACTATGTGTAACCTGTCTCCCACAAGGAAATACTTTTAAATAAAATGTGCTGCTATGATGACTTTAACAAAGAAAAACCTCGCCAAAACAGATGATGTTGCTATAAACTTGCCCTAAAAAATTAAGAACATTAAGAAAAGAGCAGCTAACTACAACAAAAATTAGCCAAGGATTTTTAAATAGCAGGAATGAGAAACAGAAATGTACGTATTCTACAAAGCACAAGTATAACTGGGATACTGAAATGTAGTATAATTTTTAACATGCTAATACCAACAGCAAGCTAAGGCACACAGAGGCACCACCTTTCATTTTGTATTGGAACCACCCATGGGCCAAAATAGGTCCTACGGTGAAATTCCTATCCCCTGCTTAAATTAACCAGTTTCTTATGACTACTAGTAACTCTGCCCCAGTAAGCAATATTCACCATACTCTGAATATCTTATAAAAGCAACACATTAACTCATCTTTCAACGAGTGTGTTGTTAATAAAGATGATAATGTCTGTTTTGGTGGGGAGAACAGATGAAAACTCTGTTTAGGGTTGCCAGGTGTCCCTTATGAAAAGAGATGCCCTTATTTGAGGGCCAGAAATCTCCCTTATTTTGAGTCTGGATGTGTTAACAAATGATAAGGTTGGGCTGCAGGAACTAGCTAGTGTATGTGATGCTCACCATCAATACAAGTAATTGGCTCTCCCTTCAATCTATCCTATGCCTTAAGGCTAAAAGATGTCTTCCCCTTAGCACCCTAGCATAAACAGAGGAGAGTAAGAGTACAGTTTCTCACACACAGCCATGTGCCTGACAAAAAGCACAAAGCAGCAGGCATGTCCATGCACCCAATCTATGACTCTGGAGATCAGGGGTCTGAATCCTCGTTCAGCAAAGGAAACCCACTGGGTAACCTCAGGCAAGTCACATTTTCCCAGCCTCAGAGAATGGCAAAGGCAACAAATCTTGCCAAGAAAACCCTCATGCCAAATAATTTTTGATATAGCTAAAACAGATTCAGCACTGTTAATGCACTCCAAAAAGGAATCATATATGGATACTCATAAAGACAGACATTTATACATCATTTAATTTACATTTGGAGAATGTGGACAATACATTAATTTTACAGAGAAGTTGGTATTCAGAATTTAGAATGCAATCTTATTAATAACCACTTCCTGATTGCCAGCCCAAAATGAAACAAATTTCAGGTGTCTCGTACTGCTCTTTTGAAAACCTGACAAACCTAATTCTTGTTCCAAAAGCAGCTTAATGCAAAGGGCACTCTGTCATTCATGATGATAGTGCAATGGCATCATTGTCTCCCAAACTGTGCCCTCCACTACACTCCTAATTCATATAGCAGCTGGTTTGATGAATTATCACCCTATGGAAGGGATCTACAAGGATGATGTTAAAAGCTTTAATAAAAATCATGATTTAACTTTTAACTGGAATGAGACCAGTACCAGTATCAATCAGGATTCCCAAGAGGTGAGTGTTCCACAATTGGGCTGAAAGAAGTGTGACCTGCCCAGCTTCACCCAGCAGGTTTCCATGGCTGAGCAGGGATCTGAACCCTGGTTCCTAGAGTCTTAGTCCAATGCTCTAACCACTACACTGAACTGGCTTTCTAACATGGATGCATACTCCTAGTTAATTTTGAGAAGTTAGGGAAGAGTTATGCATCCTGTTCCAGAAGAGGTTGTTTTCTCTTGAAGATCAGATTAAGCACTCGGGGCTGCTTTTAAATCCAGTACTGCTGACAGGTACACTTGCTGCATCCATAGCTTCTGATGCTTTTTACATGCTTTTGTTTGGTTGGTGCATTAGCTACGTGCCCTCTAAGAGAAAGAAAGGTCTATCCATAGTTACTCATATCAGTGCCCTAGATTACACACTGTGAGTCTGCTTTTTAAAAGTGCTTGTAGAACTCCGTAAATGAAGAATATGATGGATGGATTATTAACTGGTCCTTACTGCTCTGAACATATGTGTATATATGCCTTCAAGTTGCCTGTTGACCTGGTGAATTTAATACATTTTTTCTTAGACAAAGAACTTTCAGAGGTGGTTTTGCCTGTTCCCTCCTCTGAAATATAGTCTACAGCACATGGTATTTGTTGGCAGTCTTCCATCCAAGTACTAGTCCAAAGCTGACCCTGCTTAGTTTCTAGGATCAGACAGGATCTGGTGTCTTTAGGATATTTAGGCAGAATATTCTACCAGTATTAAAGAGATCTTTAGTGACTCCCAGTTTGTTTCTAGGTTTAACTCAAAATGGTCCTTATAACCCCTGAAGTAGGAGTGGGAATCATGCAGCCCTCCAGATGATGTTGGTCTGTAACTCCCAGCATTCTTCTCCATTGCTTCTGATGGCTAGGGCTGCTGGGACTTGCAGTCTGACATCATCTGGAGAGCTGCATGGTTCCCATTCCCTGGTCTAAAATCATAAATGCCATAGGTCAAGGTACCTAAATAATGTTGCTTTTTACCCAAATGGACCTGTCTATTCATTTCAATAATCTCTCTATGTACCCTTCTGAAGTCAGGTAGGTATTTCCTAAGTAAATAATATGTCTTCCTAAGGCAGTGCTCTCCCACTACATATATCTTAGACACCACACATTCTGTTTTTCATTTCTTTAATAGCATTTATGGTGAATTAGATGTGTGTGTTTTTCTGTTTTTGCCCCCTATATTTTATTATTTCAGTATAATTTATGTATTTTACTGTTTCATGAAAGCTGCCATGAAGATATTCGTTTCAAAAGTATTTAAGTTTTATAAATAAGTATGTACTCACAGCAGTATCCACAGTTTTCACAATTCCAGCTGAGAGACTCAAACTTGTTACTTGTTGTCCTGGCACTTTTAAATCCAGGGCTGCTATGCTAGTTTGAGAATCAGTGTTAGTGTATTTTTAGATTCAGTGTTGATCTAAGTTTTTCTCAATAATAATCTCTTCTCTGTTTGGTTCAGTGTTTTTCTATTAAGTGGCTGCTAGTTCAAATGCAACTCAAACATACTGGATATGGAAAATAAAACTAAAGAGAAAATATTTTAAAAGCTATTCAAACTAACACACATGAATTGAAAGATCAAAGCTGCTTGTTTTTAATAACAGTCTGCCAGACACACTTCTAAAGAATCATTACAACTTTAATGCTGTTATACAAGAGAACATAATTTCATTAACAATTCTCAGATTTGTTTGGCCATGCTGCAAAAGTTAATCAGATAAACTCCATATCAAAGACTTTATTCCTAGCACAAGACATAAATATTTGAAATGAAAAGCAGATACTCTCAACAAGTAATTAAATAAAAATGGACATAATAGGAACCAACTGTAAAGAACATAAATGATCAAGAACTGAACATGATCTTAAAATAAAACAGGGAGATCACCACTGTTGTTATAAATAAGTCACTGTTTATCAGGCTATACAGGAATTGCCTCTTGGCTCAGTACTCTAGAGATCTACCTTGAACAAGTACGACAGAATTTAAAAAGGATAACTCATACTAGACTGAGTGATGAAAAGAGATTAGTTGTACAAATTCTCAATAAGATTAACCAATTTATTGCTATTCTTCTGGTACTACATATCCAGCTAAATATTTGTCTTGCCCTAATTGTATGCATATAGTAGGCTAAGCCACTACAATAACAGTACAGCAGCATGGAGGAATATTTAATCCAGGTTATTCACATATGCTATTGACACTTCTTAGTGGCAATTTGCAGATATGAGACATTACATCTTTGCAATGGTTGTTATTACCAAAGTACAAGGAAGTTCTATCTGTTGAAGTTGAGGGTCTGATAAAACTTACAGGTAAAGCAAATGTCCCAAACTATCTCGTAGATAACCACGGAGAGTTATACTTAAAAACACTTACATTTAGCTCCTGAATGTGAATAATTACACAGGTAGGACCTACAGCAAAATCATCAGGCTGAATAATTGAATATTTCACTATTACATGTATTAACTGTTTTTCTTTTAGATATAACTAAAATATGAAACATAACAGGTAACAAAATTAGAATGACTAAATTAACCAATTTAATAAAACCCATAATGTTACAAATGGTTTATCATGGTATAGGAACAACATGTAAACACTGTTTTGCTGCAAGATAGCAAAGAGCAATCTTTAAGTTAGCAGAGAGTAAGAAGTCAATCTTCAGTATTTCTGTTCTCATGTAAGATTTGCATATTGTATGAACAGATATATGACAGAGAAATTTAGGCAGTGAAAGATATCACTGCCAACCTATTCATTCTAGAGTAAAAAAGACCTCAAAAAATGGGATAAGTAATTGTGGGATGGATAGTCATTTGAATACCTGGATATGTAAGGCTGACTAGAGAGAACATATTCTTAATCACAGAGAAGAGCACACACTGTATTATGGAAATTGTTTTTTATGAGCACAAACCATGTGAATAGTAGCAGAAATAGGGGCATTGTTCCAAGAGAATTTGCCTCTAATTTTGTCAGAGGACCAAAGGACTAGTATGCATTTTCTTGGAAGCCTGCCATCAAAGGAGGATCATGTTATCCAAGAGCAAACCTGCTGGACCAGACCAAAGGCCTATGAAATGCTGTATAGCATTCTGCCACTCAAAAAGGTTTACTAAATATCAAAAGAAAGACCACAAGTGGGACATGGGAGCAAAAGCTCTGCTGGCTCCTTTTCTAGGAGCTGACATTCAGATGCATGCTGCCTCTGACCTTGTAGGTAGTATACAGTCATACCTAGTTCTCAACCAGGCGTTTACTTTCTAAAGTTCCCTTCAACTGTTAAGCTTCCATACATCTGTAAGATAGCATAGGCATTCCCTGATGTCCCTGCCTTTATGCTCTCTACCTGGTCATACAATGTCTGCGAGGAAAAACTTTCTGTGGCACTAGAATCCAGATTATGCAAGTTTTCAACTCACAGGGAGAGAGCTCATATACATCCAACAGGTTTGTCCATTTCAGAAACTTGCCAAAAGCATGGAAAACACAAGGATGCATCTCACTGGAAATGTAACAGCAAAGCTAGGCCCTACCTTCCCTGCCTGCATGCAACTTTAACTGCTTGGCAACGGAGAAACTGAAGTAAGTTGGTAGCCATCCTCATTTTTTGGCAGTGAATTCTGTAAGTTAACAATAATCTATTCAAACATGTATAGCACATCCTTTTTGTCTGTTTGCATATCCCATTATTCATCTTGCCTCAATAATGCAGGCTTTTAGAATTTTAGGGAGAAACTTGACTCTTCACTCAGTTTCTCAACATCATTTTATGAATATCTATCACATCCCCCTCTTATTCATTTCTCTACACTAAAATGCCTTAGATATTTTAATCCTTCCATATAGAAGAATTACTCCAGAGTTCTGGTCACTGTTATTCTTTTCTGCTTTTAGACTTAAAACTAGTCCTATTATTTCTAGATTGTCTGTTAGTGTACATTTTGTTAGTCACCTTGAAAAGCACTGTAGAAATGCAAAGTAGCAACAATCTAAACAAAAGAACCATTGAGAAGATGCAAAGTCTTATCTGGTTTATACTTTTACACAAAAGGAGCAATTTATCATAAAATGCAAGCACCCCTAGCTGTGCAGTAAACCTCTACTCCTTTCAATGTATATCTCAAGCTGTGTGGAACTTTCTACTACCTCATTCTTCTATTTCTTCAGAAGCCTTATTGTACCTTAAGTTTTTCAACATGTGTATCCATGTCATGATTCTTTTACACAGTGCACTCTTCCAGACAAGACATACTAAATACACTTATTATACTCTTGCCATCTACCACAACTGTGGTATTATCACTTCTTAGTAGGCATCTTAGGTTGCTATTGGCCTTTCTGTCTTGTTTTAATCCTACACAACACTACCCCAATTGTTAAGGCTATTCAATTCAGTCTGACAGTTTCTTGTGTCAGGTCATATATCAATAACAAATCTACCTTCCTACCCTGCAAAACCCACTGTTTCAGTTTAATCAGCCAATGACTATCTTTAGCTAGAGCAGAGGGTAAAGCCATAAAAAAGAATAAAGATATAGTTTCACCATTGCCCTTGAATGACAATCCAAAAATCATGTGTGCTTTTTAAACTTCTACATTTAAGGAACTGCTTTTTTAGAAACAAATAGAGCAAGCAGAATGTTGATTAATGTTTGTCTACAGAAAAAGAAAATAGGAAGCAGGATCTTTTCCATAATAGAAAGGTGTTCCAGCATAGTATTGTTGGTTAAGACTTCTAATAATTTTTACCAGGGGAGATAACGTATTAGTAGTAATACTAATACAAAAATTGTTTCACAAAAAATTAAAGATAACTGGGTAAAAGCAAAAACAAACATGCCTGTACGAATTTTTTTTAATCATTAAGTCATAAAATGAGGGGAAAAAGGAATATAATCAAATGAAGGTAACTTTCATATATGTATGCATATAATCTCTTCATAAGCCACTTATAATGCACCATGTTACTGGTAAACAAGCCCAAAGAAATGAATAACTGTACAATTACTTTTTCTTTTATATTACATAATGTATGAGGTTATTCCGTTATCACATTGACTTGGATTACAATTCAGAAAGGTATGACATGTTGTGCAAGCAAGCCACTAACTGCCTTTGGCTGGGAACTAACTTCCTCTTTGGGCTGCTTGTTGCACAACTACCTGTAACAATATTCCCTTTCACATTCCTCAGGATGACATTTGCCAAGAAAAGAAATATTCTTGACTCTTCAGTTATTACCACCACCACAACTTCTGCAAGCACCATCTTCCTTGAGTTTTAAAAAGTTTGAAACATTTTGTGCCCTCATTGTCTGAAAGAACTTTTGTCAGATTCTGGCATTTTCTCAATGTCATAGCTACATACCAACACAGCTTTTAACTCAACACACACAATTCATGAGGTGCTTCATAGAACTCCTGGTTTTGTTATGTTCAGGGGGACAGAGAAAGCAGAGGATGAGGTTAAATGCCTTGCAATTCCAATACAGTATATGACTGCGTTCTCCTTGGAAGATCACAAGTCATGTGGATGCATCATAATTCTAGGTCAATAAAATTCCAGCTGCAGAGTACAGTTCCAAACTAAATAAAAATTGGCAAAAGTTTTCATAAAGAATCACAAGTGCTTATTTAAGTATCAGAACACATTTGAGAAGCCAAACACAGTACATTATCAGAAATAACAGTCACTCCCCATTCTAAATCTGAAATGATTAATTTCCTATATTCTAAACTCAGAAGGAAAGAATGGGCTTAAGTTGCTCCACTCTTTGTAGACAGGAGGGAAAGTTTCCACAATAAGCACAGTGAAAAGTCTGTGGAATTCTAACTAGCAACCTATCAGGAACATCAGGTAACAGTATACTGGAAGTAGTTTTATCTCAATTTTTCAAAAAAAACAAAAAACAAAAAAACACCTGCACATAACAAAGAAAGTCACATGCCACAACTGTCAGATTCAATTGATCCTCTTAATTTTAAATCAACTATTTGCAATCATCTGTCTTGTGTGTCTGTGGGTGTATACCTTCACAACTGGACACCTACAAAGCTGAATGACAAATTTGCACTCATAACCTCCACCAGTGGCCAAGAAAGTAGACATGTTTGGACATCGTAATAAGCACAAAAGGGAGAGGTAGCCTGTTGCCAGTACAACTCTTGCCTGATCACTCCCATGCTAACAATAACAGCTAAGCAGATCATGGACCTTCCATTTTTGGTACACTTATTACAGCATCTGACGCAAGCTCTCTTCATGTCTCTTTCCCAGTTATCCAGAGAAATAACACATGGTTTGTACTCAGTTTGCTTCTATCTTGTCAGAAAAGAGACCAGACAGAGTACCAAATTCAGAGATCACAATAAACCAGCCACGGACACAAGATCCTAATATGTTCAACTGTCCCCATGTGCGATGGAAGCAATTATGCAGTATACACCAGCATACTGCTTCTCAGCAATAAGCCAATTTCTCTAGAACCCTGGCCTATGATAACCTATGAACCCAGTACAAGGTTCATGCCATAGAGAGAAAGGGGAAGGGTGGCTTCAGTAGTAGATCTGTATTTCTTATAACACACATGTGACCATCAGTGCTTTTCTAACAAAATACTCACTGGTTTCTTAAATATTTAATCCTTTAATAGATATGTAGAAGATGTTTTATAAGCACATTCGACTGTTTATAATGTTACGTGCTATAGTGTTCTACAGAACATTAGTTATGTATTACTTTAAATCTACAAAAGTGCAGATATAGCAAAAATTCCACACTGTTGCAAGTTAATTTGAGTTTTCTGACTATTCTATCTAAACCAGAAGTTCACAAAAAGTGCGCTAAGGAAAACCAGATGTTGAATTAGAACAGTAATATTTTATTGGTTGAACTAGGGTATGTGAGATATTCCATTCTAAACAATACTCTTCCAGGAAGCAGTTTTTACCCTCAGTTAATTTAAGTTTATTTAAATAGTCATGCCATGTAAGAATTTAAGGTGTTCAAGAACAGTATTGCATTTCTAATCAATGAAAGTTGCTACACAAATTAAACTTTCTCTGGCATTCTAGAGACACCTGAAGAATCATAGAAATGTATGCTATTTGAGCATCATGGAGCTGCTGAAGTTCACTCGCCGTATTCCGTACAATTTTCTGTGTAGAATCAAGCCCAACAGATGGTTCTCAAAATACTGAGCAGTGTCCACAATGTTAGAAACCTATCCTTGAAGCAGTTTTGCAATTATTTTTTCAAAGGATAGATCAACAAATGAATGTTTAAAGGAATAAACTTTCAAGTAGTATTCTACTGCTATAAGTCAGAGAGATTGTGAAAGCAGAGGAATGCTGGGCTTACCTGGTCTGGGGAACATAATCCTGTGAATTTTGTAGGTACCCTAGCAGAGAAAGCACTACATCAGGGAGCCCACAATTATAAGTAGAACAAAAGGTATTCTCAACTCCCCTGCAGTAAATTGTGAGCAAAGTGCTCTCTTGAGACATCAGCTCAAAAGAAAATGCAAGTGGCATACTTGTACAGGACCAACAGCTGATAATGTCGCAATAAACAGTCATCAGATGGCTGGTTCCTGGAGCTAACACTCCAAGAAAGATACTTGAGTTGCTTAGTAGGAGGTCACCTGTTCCCAGGACACAATGACTGCTTTTAAACTCTTCTTTTTTCTACTTGTTTAAAGAATACATTAACAGTTGTGCTGGATCAGATCTAAGACTTGTCTGGTCCAGTATTCTGTTCCCAGAGTAATGAACCACATGCCTATGGAAAACTCACAAGCAGGAGTTGAGTGCAGCAAGCACCCTCCTACTTCTTTTCCCTAGCAGCTAGTATTTGGAGGTATACTGGTTCTAACAATGGACACAATATACAGCCATTATGACTAGTAGCTATTATGCACAAACTTTTAATCTTAGTGCATACTCTTTTGGAAAATTAGCAGAAATAACCAAGAATAGCCTGAATGTGATGGTGGTCTCTCATTGTAAAGGGAAGAACTGCAATATATTTAAAACCAAACCATGGTCTACATTTATAGTTAGAAATGCAGGAAAAACAGTAGCCTGGATTGACAACTCAGTTCTGACACTTTAAACCCTCACTTTATCAATATTTAAGACTAGAATGTAAAAAATACAACCAAGATTATATATGGAAGTTTGCAATAAAAAAAACAGAAATCCAATTAAAAATAGGAGAACACACCAACATGATGAGAGGCGAATTTGTGTTTTGTTGGGTAGAATTCAAATCTGGGGGAAGCTACTTTTCCAGACTACTTTTCCCACAATGCCCTGGCATTCCAGCTGAGCCAGAGAGGAGTGACTTTTTGCACTGCAGCTCCCATAATCACCTGCCCAGCCATACAGCTTGAGGAAAGTGACTTTGAGAGTTATAGTTCCCAAAATCCACCACAGCTCCAGCCTTAATAGCAGAGGCTGGGGGAAGTGACTAATTGGATTACAATTCCCAGAATCCTTTGGAACTCAGCACTTACTAGTTAACCTTAGGAAGTCACAAACATACTCAAAACTATACTCTTATACGAATGAGGTAGCTGGGAATCTCAAACAATGTGTGTATATACACAGATCTCCCATAAAAACTCAAAATGCCTGCCCCTGTTCTCCTCATTGATAGCAGGTAAAAGCACTCTGCCCATGCTCCAAGAGACCACTTCCTACTTTCTCTGGGTAGGGAGCACTTATTGACCATAAGCCATCCAATGGGATCAGAAGTTAAGAGGACAAGGACCAAAGGTCTCATGCTTCCTTTGAGCATCTACCTGGGAACCTCTGCTGCAGGAGGTGGGAAGATACTACAAGTCCCAGCAGGCTCTGCACCGCTCCAGGTAGTGACACATGGCTTTGGAATGCAAAGGTGCCTCTTTTCTTTCTCGCCCTCCAGATTCTGACTCCAGGGCTCAGTCTCAACCGCACTCCCTTTTCTTCAGATGAATCCTCCCCCTCTGTCTCTGTGCCCTTTGCCAGAATCCTCGCTCCTCCCCTGGCGAACAATGAGTGTCCGCGCCTCCAAAAATGTGCCACCAAGGGCAGACCGCTTCTTCGACACCCCCTAGCTACGCTACTGGTTGCATTCCCTCCCCCCCCAAGAAAAAAAGGAGGAAAAGAAAAGAAAAGAGGAGAAAATGTGCTTACTAAGCAGTGATTCTATGACAAGATCAATGCACCAGACTCCCTTCGTGTATTTGAAGGTTCACAAATAAAAATTCCACTTAAAATTCAGAATGGAGAAGTTCAGTTTCATAAGAGTAAATTTAAACTGAAAGGTAAGTGAAGAAATTGTACTGCACTGGATTAATATTCTGGTGGAAGAAGTACTACCAAAATATTTTAATGTTCTTAAAAACTCTACCTTTGCCCAACTGGTAAAATTATTCTAGATAGTTTTTAAATCCTGCATTAGTAAGCACCAGATTCAAGTACTACAATTATTTTGCTGATAACATTGTTCCCATGACCTGTAAATATGTTCATTCAGCCAGATAAGGAAACATGCGAAAGAACTGGCAGATATAGTAAATGCTTCACAGCGTGGACAGTTTGATTCAGATGAAAGCCAAGAGAACTCAGCATATTAAAGGCAGGCAGAAGCTTGAATTACACATGATTTAAACAGAAAAAGCATTCTATACAATATATGAGAAAAACAATGGGAAGTTGTCCTCAGAAGTTCCGAGGTTTTTTTTAAGTGCCTGAGCAACAGCAAAAAATATCTAGAATGCTCTAATTTCAAATGGTAATTTAAAGCTTCTCTTTTTAGGAAGTTTTTCTTTATGTATTGAACGCATGCAGATCTATACAAAGATCCACATAAACATTTCAAGGTGGTGTACAACAGTGTTAGAATATTTTTGGAAACTTTGGAAAAAAATTAATCCTACTTGGTACACCTATTGTGCGTACTTACTTGATAGTAAAACCCACAGAACACAATGGACTTTGCTACTTCTAAATCTGGATGTACTAGATTTTGCTGTATATGTGGTATCAATAATAACATGAATTTAAAATGGAATATTCTGTTCACTGGAACAATCTCAGGGCTGCACCCAGTGCCATATGAGCAGATTTCCACTGAGGCAATGGGTCTCTACCTTTTTCTTCTTCTTCGGCAACCCCAGATCTGCTCCAGAGGATACACCAGACCTCTGAAGCACATCTAGAAAGTACAGGAGATGCAGGAAGAAGCTCCTTTCCTTGATGAATGCTCACCATTGGATACAACCCACAAAACATTTTTTTCTTTTTAACGCCTGTTTAATGCGGCTTTTAACTTGTGTTTTTTTAAACAGAAGTTAAGCTTAATTCTGTTAAGTTTTGTACTAAGAGTTTCTAATTATATTGTGCTTTTAAAACACTGTATGCCACCTTGAAACCTGGGAGAAAGATGGGCTACAAACTAAGCAAATAAATAAATAAGTAATAATAGAGTTCACAAAGCAAAATAGAAAAATATCATGAATTAACTGAAAACCTTTTCAAAGGACAACTATCTTTGCATAACACAGACAGTACAGCTGTCCAAAATGGGACAAATATAATTAATATCAGCTACATTAAGTACAGATCCAATTACTGGTGCAATTATATTGACTATTATAAGTTAGAGAGAAAGCCAGCATGCTGTAATGGTTTGAATATTGGATTAGGACACTGGGAGACCAGGATCTGAATTCCTGCTCAGCCATGGAAACCCAGTGGGTGACCCTGGGCAAGCCACACTCTCTCAGCCTCTGAGGAAGGCAAAAGTAAATCCTCTCTGAACAAATCTTGCCAAGAAAACTCTACGATAGGTTCAGCTTAGAGCCACTATAATTTGGAAACGACTTGAAGACACACAGCAACTATAAGGTTACGTCCATCTCATACCCATGTTTTTAAGAAACATACAGACAGTATTTTACTTTGCATTCTTTTTAATTGCATTATTGCCCTATCACATCCTCAGTCATACAAATTCCTCAGCAAATGAAGAATGTATCTCCCAAATATCCCAAGAGATATAACAAAGCAGACAGCATTCTACTAATAAACTACATCCAAGGTGAGAATGTGCCCAGAACTTAACATAAAGAAAGTTACAAGACTAGTTTGAACTGAACTGACCCGATTTTAGAGAGCTCCGTCAAATGGTAAGATGCACTTGAACACACCCAACTGGTCAGGTCCTTAAAGAATATGGACAAGAATATGGTTTGCAACACAGCGTTCTGATACAACAATTCTTCTGGTAGCGCAAGTCCTCTACAACAACATTTTGTAAAAGAAGGTTGAACCAGTACAAATATATTTATAAAAGATACACTTCCTTTACTAATTAAGGTTGTGCCCAGTTACTCATATCTTCAGTTGTCTGAGACTAGATCTATTGAACATGGTGGGCCTTAGCTCCATGGAAATATGCAGAGAATTGCTATGTGTTGAGACTGGACTATCAGAGAGGAACGATCTCAACATAACAACCTTCTATTTCTATCTTGAGAAAGAAGTAGGGATGGGCCAACCGAATCCTTGAATCCTCAGCAAGGATTTGAGATTCGCAAATCCGAATCCCTGTGCCAAAATAGGCAAACCGAATCTTTCGAATCCACCAACCAAATAGTTTGTTGGAGACTGGGATGCCTGAAACCCTGGGAGACCAGACATATACAGGGAGATGGCCAGTAGGCGAGTTTTTCCCTTGGAGTAATAATGGCCTTTGCTAACAATTTCAGAAATTACATCTGGGGTTGTATTCTAATATATTTAAATTGAACATTTAATATTTAAGTTCAGCACTATTTTCTGTGCTGAAAATCAATGACATTTCTGACTTACACTGACCCTAAGGTGAACCTATCATGGGATTCTGTGGGGGCTGAGAGTTTGTGACACTCAAGGTCACCTAATGGGTTTCAACGGCTGAGTGGGAGGACAGAATTCTGGTCTCTGGAGTCATAGGCCATTTCCGCGCTACGCTGTTATAGTGCCATTATTCCTCTTTCAACATCCTATGAATCCTGAGGTTTGCAGTTCAGGGAGAGGCATTCATAATTTCCCAGAGAGCTCTTTGGCTTCAGTAAACTACAAACCCCAGAATTCCACAGGATGTTGAAAGTGGAAAGTGGAATAATAGCACTATAATAGTGCAGTGCAGAAACGGTCATAGTCTAACACTCAAGCCACTATACCACACCGGCTCTCAGCACTTCCCCCATTATTCTTGAAGCATTCAACTGCACGGGAGTGCAATCACCCTGAACAGAGTTGTCAATCCAAGCAAAGTTTTTGATTCTTGCATTACCTTTCCTCACCAATTAAATATAAATAAGTTTGCGCACTGTACATCTCAACATAGCTGCCCTTTGAGGATCTTAAAGGAAGCTTTCGAGACTTCCAACATGTTTTTGCTCATTCCTTATAACATACAACAGTATACGTTGTATGTTAAACACTGATGTGTCTTGAACTTATTTAGTTTTTAAAACGTTTAGCTTTTAAAAACTTATCTGTGATTCTTCATAGAAGGGCTATACTGTAGGCCTTTTACTAAAAAAAAAAACCAAAAAAACTTAAGACCATTGGACTAAACAACAAAGGTAAGAACTAGAGCATCTATACTACCTGTATACTACCCTCAAAAGTCATTACTATTTTCAGGTCAAGTACAATCCTTTAAAGGAATAAATTGATTTGCAATTAAAGCTTTAATTTAATAGCTTACAAACCTTATGAATATAGGTTAGCCGCCTTCATCAACCTCAATAAGAGATGTTAGTAGTTAGGACTTGTTTAAAAAATATTTCATTTCTTCAGGACTAATGATACCTAGATCCCAGCCTTATATTAAAAGAAATGTTAATAATCCATTAAATTTTTTAGGTTTAGTATAAAGACAAGTACAACGAAAATACATTCTGTCTAAACACTCTGAGGAATTAGCATTATATTCTGGCCACATTACAGAGAACTGCTGCATAAGGTTTCTGCGGCCCAATGTTAAATGACTTTTTTAACTGACAAGTTGAAGGTCAGAACAATACCGATAGTATACCTGCTAGATGAGGGAGCCAGCGCGGTGTAGTGGTTTGAATGGTGGACTACAGGCTTTATCACGCAAGTAAATCACAATTATAGCAAGATAATAGTGCCTTTGGCTAGGATTTATCACGTTATCTGGTTCCTCTTGTTGTTCTCTCAGTGGGAGACAATTTAGAAAGCATTTCTTTTACAAAGGAGGCAATTAATGGATTTGTTATCCCACCCTGAGAACAACAGAAGAGAAAGATCATGGGATAAGCCCCAGCCAAAGACATTACTATCTTGCTGCAATTGCAGTTCACCTGCCCCTTGTAAAGCCCTACGAGGACGTTAAGAGTTGTTGTGTGCCTTCAAGTCATTTCTGACTTAGGGCAAACCTATCACGGGGCTTTCTGGGGCTGAGATTACGTGACAACTCTGGAGAGCAGGTGTCAAACCCCTGCTCACCCACCGAAACCCCACTGGGTGACCCTGGGCAAGCCACACTCCCTCAGTCTCAAAGGCAGGCAAAGGCACACCTCCTCTGAACAAATCTTGCCAAGACAACCCCATGACAGGGTTGCCTTAGGGTCTCCCTAAGCCTGAAAGGACCTGAAGGCACACAACAACAACAGCAACAACAACCTCCTACAGGGTAAATCAGGGATAAATGATCAAGAACTAAGAAAGCACAACAGTGCAAAAGTTCCAGCAAGAAAAGAATTAAGCAAACTGTTTGCTAAACTAATTCCTACCAAGCAAATCAATCCCTCCCACACACACAAACCAGAGTGCGGGCTAGCGGCAGGGACACCACCTTTCCCTCTGGCCCCAGTCCACTTTAACAGCGGCCATTTCCGCGCTAGACTGTTATAGCGCTATTATTCCACTTTCAACATCCGATGGAATCCTGGGGTTTGCAGTTTAGGGAGGGGCCGGTTGGCCCCTCCCTAAACTGCAAACCCCAGGATTCCATCGGATGTTGAAAGTGGAATAATAGCGCTATAACAGTCTAGCGCGGAAATGGCCAGCGTCCTGAGGAGGTAAAAAATCAAGCAGGCGCACCTGACTGCATATTCATTTCTTGAGAAATTCTACCCCTGTCGGATTACCTCTGAAAGAAGTATTTTATCCGGCGGCAACCGGTGCCCATCCCCATGTCCTGCCTCATGGGAACCTCCCGGCCACCTCACGTTAACAAGGCTCACAATCGAAGCAGCCGGACAAACAAGGGGGTCTACCTCAGCCTGCAGCTCTCGCCGGCCGGTTCCCTTCATCCCCCGCCTCTCTCGCCTTTCTCTCCCGGAGGGCAGACAACCGGCCCGCCGCGCCGGGTGCTTCGGCCTTCCAAGCAAAGCCCTCGGCCCTGCCTCAGGCTGCACGCAGCGCCACCGGCCACCTCCGCTTCCAGCGCCCTGGGCAAAAGGGGAGCTCGCTCCTCTCCCAACACGAGGAGCGAGGCCGACACCAAACTTCTCCGCGGAGCAGGAGAAAGCGGGCGCGCGCGGGGGGGGGGGAGGCTGGGAGGTTAGCGCAGGCGCACCTGCGGCCTCCGAGCAGGGACGCGGCTCCCTTCAGGTGCCTTCCTCTTCTTTTTATCCTCCCCCTTCCTCAATTCTGTGCTTGCCTCTCTTTCCTGGCAGGTTCGCTGCGGTTAAGCGCCGCCGAGTCCTCTTCGGTTTGTGGAGACCCTAGGAGGTAGAGACTCCCGCAGCACCCTGGTGCCAAAAAATCCCTGCTCGGGGTCTCTAAATTGAAGGCAGCGGCGTCCCCGGCTGCGTCTCTGCTTCTGGACGACTGAATGTGTCTTTTTTTTCCCGCCAACGCGCTCACATTGGAACGCGGCTTTAAACGCCCCCCTCCCCGCCTCACGACTCCCCGTCCCCTCCTCAGCCAGCACCTTACAAGAAAGGGTAGCTCTTCCCTGAGTCTGCACTAGCCTGTTGTAGCGCTATGATTCCACTGGCCACATCCTATGGAATCCTGGGGTTTGCCATTTCGGGAGGGGCCGTCCGGCCCCTCCCGAAATGGCAAACCCCAGGATTCCATAGGATGTGGCCAGTGGAATCATAGCGCTATAACAGGCTAGTGCAGAGATGGCCTTACAGGCAGGACTCCGAGGACTGACTTGGGGGCCTTTTTCCGTCGCAGGTTGCGAGGCGCCGCTTTCCGAGGCCATTTGGACTTCTGCAAACACGCGTTTCCCTCTCCCACGTCTGAGCTCCGCGGTCCGAAGGCTTCACAGTCCGCTTTCTAGCTCTCGCTCTCTTATTCGCATCTTGCCCTTCGGGATAGATGTCTCTCCCGGTTTTTTATCGCTCCGGATAAGCTGGACCTCTTCTCCCGAGTCCCAAGTCTCGCTAAACCTTTACAGACTAAATTTTTTCCTTTGTTTTTCCTCTTCTGGCGAGAGTTGTCCCACACACCTAATGCAGCGGGTTTTAGCTTGGTGTGGATACTTGGAAACATAGAAGGCTCGCCCAAGACCGGCCCTAACTTTCTTTTGCCCCGAAGGTGCAGCAGCTACTCCTCTGGCTTTCTCGACCTGATGCCTCGGAGGGATGAAACTTAAGCTATTTTACCTGCCTCGGGCTCTCTCCCCACCCTTTGAACCGGATGCGACAGCTTTTCCGATGGACCCTAAAGTCAGACAAGTAGTACTGGAATTTCCAGGTTTGCCGTAATTCGTTTATTTACTGGTTATGGGGACGCTGTTGCTGAAGACAAAGAAAGTCCCCATTAAATCCAGTCTGTCAGATTGACCTTAATGGGCTTGAAGGCTCCATGTCACAGCTTTCCAAACTTTTCATGTCGGTGTCACGCTTTTTAATGCCCGCCACTGCCCCCGCCGGGGTCTTCCTCAGCCCAAGGTGTCACAAAAAGACCCCGGCGAGGGCAGCGGCGGGCCAGGCCCAAGTGGAGGCAGCCCCTCCGCTCGGGCCCGGCCTGGCGCCGCCCTCGCCAGGGTTTTCCTCCGCCCAGGGTGGCGGCAGTGGCAGAGGCAGCCCCTTCATCCGGGCATCGCCCAACGCAGTGGCAGGCGGTCGCGTAGGGACGGGAGTGCAGAGGGTTGTGGTTCCCCCCAAGCGCCAACATTTGTGGGGCGTCCTGGCCTGTAGCCATGGCCCCGTGTGCCCTGGCCATGCCCCTGTGCCCCGCGGCCACGCGCCCATGTGCTGTAGCCCGGCCCCCCTCTACACACTCCAAGCTCTGTCACTGGTACCAGGAGACGCATTCCCTCCACCTGTTATGTTCATGCAACACACCTACACACTAACCTGTTGTGACACACAGTTTGGAAAGCTCTGCTCTATATAAATATGTTGCTTTAATAAAACTTATTAGTAGAATCATCATCATCAGTGGTAGGTTTTTTAAATTTGGCATATCTTTCTGAAAATGAAAAAGATATTTATGCCAGATAAGCAAAAATGCCAAACTCATAGAATTAAACACACAGGTTGAATGTTGAGTGCTCTACTTACAGCTCAGTTGAACTTTCAGCCACAGTTTTCAGCAGAGGTTCTACCTGGGAGGATGATAATTCTCTGTGGACCCAATTTCGAACTACAAGTGATTATTCCTTGGGAGCAGGATCTATATCTCTGGCCAAAGCTAACTAGTTTCCTATTGGGTTCTGGTGAGCAAGGCAATCAGAGCTTGGGAGTTGACAAAAGTAGCACTGTAAAACAATACTATGACATGACTAACAAATACATACTTTTGTGAACTATTGTCCTTTTGACCAGATGCATGATCTCTGATTATCTCTATGGGAGCTGAGAAGACTAAGGTGCTAATCATACTAGTTAGTTGTTTTGGTTCATTCTGTTTGAAAACCACTTTTTAGGTACTTGGAAAGGCAGTGGAACGCAATGCACTATTTTGTACCATCACTGCATTAGTGCTTCAGTGGCATTAGTTCCTGTGTTTGCTTTCTTGCACTTAAAATATAGCAACACCATTTACACCATCCTGTTTGCTCTGCCTGAATTTTTGTTGAAAAAAAGGGAGGGAATCCATAATTGTGCAGTTATGCAATCACATAAATACATAATGATTCTATGGCAGAAACACCCCAGCTCCAAGCCCAGATTGGGAAGATGAACATGTACCGCATCACTTCCACTATTCTTTTCTATGCTTTTTCCTGTGGACCAACACTTATTTTGGTCTAATTTTCTCTTTAAATTCTTCATTTACTCTTTAAACTTTTCCTGGATCCTGTGTTTTCTGTGGGCATTAATCAGTGTAGATTGGAATTTTACTGTTCTGCTACTCCCTTTATCAAAAATAAGTAATTGGGAAAAAACATGCTAGAGAACTGAGAACAAACATACAGGGAACTCTTGGGAATACCTTTGAAAGTAAGGATGGTACTAGTCAGCCCAACTGTTGGAAATACCCAGGGATTTCTGCTGGAGATCCTTGGGAATCCCCAACGGAGAAGCAATGAAACCACACCTATACCATACCCAGTGAGCTCCCAGTATTGCAAAGAAGTGGAATGAGACGTTTAAACTCAAAATGGTTACTAAACCTAATGGGATGGAGGTCATTAATGGGTTGTTCAAGTGGAAAAAGAATCAGTTGCCAAATGACCCAATGGCAGTACAGCACAATACCAGAAAAGCCATAACATTATGCAGTAAGCTCCAGGTAAAGATGGGACTAACACAGTGCCGTTGCAGTATAACAGTCTGATGTGATATACTCCTTGTCCAGTTTAAGGCTGGCAAATATCCAGGTGAGCACATCTACAGCCAAAAGGAACTGGCAGGGGGAAATGAGATCAGCTCCCATGCTTAAACAGAACGGCAAGCAGAATCGTGGTCCAGATAGTCCAAGTTTCAAGAGGAAAAAGCATTCCTGAGTCCAAAGCTGAGAAGGGAATTGTCCAAAATATTACTCCAAAGTACATAATGAAGGTCACAGATCTGCAAAGCCAGAGATATCAGACATGGTTGCACAGAAGTTCTGGGAAATATTGCCTGCAGCAATGAAACAGCCTAGGCTGAGGTAATTCATAAACTAGCATAAACTAGGTGGCCTCATTAGCTCAGCATCCTGTATTTAAAGTGAAGCAAGAAGTTGCCTGACACTTTGCTTCTGGCACTTTATGTTGTTTGACAGGGCGAAGTGCCTTTGCCTTCTCTTCTGACCTGCAGCTGCTGCCTGGGATGGTCCAGGCTCTGCCTCTGCCAATGTTATGCCAGGAGTGCTGGCCTTGTCTGGCTCCACTTGGAGCCCATCATCTTGGGATCTTTCTTCCCCTTCTTCATCTGAGGTGGCCTCTGCCCTTTTGGAAATGACACTCCTAAGGGGTAGTCAGAAGGGATGACACATCCTATGTGTAAAACAGAGGCTGCAGTTTCAGCCAGACTGACAACAGGAACACAACTGAATTCGGGGCTTTGTAAAATTAAAGGTGCTACCTACTTCTCTAGAAATCTAACACAGGAACAGTGTACTTTGGGAGCATGACACAGTTGGCCCTTCTGCACTACACAAATATTGCACTATAATTCCACTGTAACTACCACTGGCTGCCTCTATGGAATCCTGAGGTTTGTAGTCCTTGGAGGTACTGTAGCTCTCAGGTTGAGACTGCTAGACGTCCCTCCCTAAACTGCAAAACCCATGATTCCATAGAACAGAACCATGGCAGTTAAAGTGGAATGACAGTGCAATAGTTATGTACGGAAAGGTGCAGTGTTTAAGCTGTAGTTCCACCTCTGCTCAACCTTTATATTTATAAAGAAATACAAAGATTACAATATGCCAATTAGTCTCCAGGACCTCCTACTAAAAGAGGCCAAAAGCCAGGTAAACCCACTACCCTTGGAACTCCTCACCACTAGAAAATGGGAGTGACTGGAACAATGCAACTAAGTAATCTAAGTGGCAAGTATCCTTTCATTGACATAATTTCATTGAATTTTATTTACATTTTTTTAATTAAAATTTTCTCCTGTTACTGGTACACTGCTATAGTTTTTCTGAATTATGAAAAGGTGAAGTTAACAACATAATGAAATGAAATGCTGTTAAAATCCTTTTTTTCTACAATGTAAATTTGAATTTATCCAAGGATTTTGATGATCCTGTTACCACAGCCTACTGAAACCTAAAATGGTGACTTTTTGGTTTCCTCTCACTTTCTCAAGACCTTATCAGATTACTCATCTTACCTATGAGTTTCAGTTCTGAAGTCCAGTTATGTGGCAACAAACTCCTAACAAATGTGTGAAAAAAACAGAATAAGGAAAGGTTGTGACAAAAATTGAATTGAAAAACAGGGAAGGTCTACCACAACAATAGCTGGAAAATGATACTTCCTCATTTTGTCCACTTCAATTTGAGATAGTCATGCCTTTTGGCATGTTTCTGGTTATTTGGAAATAACACTCAAAGCTTGGTAACAAGTAACAACCTTCCCTGTAACATGATATTTATTTATTTACTTGTTTATTAACATTGCATTGAGTTTTCAAAAACACGTTATTGATAATCTCTGTCCTCCACAGGACATTGCATTACATTTCATAATGTAAGAATATAAATAGATGAAATCATATTTTTGTAAAACTAAGGAGCAGGAGAAATAATGAGGTAAGTATATATTTGGTAGGTGCATTATGAGATACATAATGTTACTTTTTAGGGTAATTGGGGAACAATGTTGATAGTTATTTCAAAAATAATGTAATGACTGGTATCATTCTTATTTTCAAGTGTATAAGCAACAGTGTTTACTCATTCCTCTTGAAAATCTGCTTTTGCAGGAGGAGCTTTTGGGCATTTTTGTACTGTGTTTTGTTGTATTTAATTTTTTTCAAAAAAGAAAAAGGATATTTTCATTTCTACAGACTTTGAAATGTATTTTATAATCAGTTTGGCTACCCCTGCCTTCATTAACATTAAATTCATCAGTTATTCATTAACTTCATTATTCATTCATTATTAGTTATTCATTAACTTCATTAGTGCCTAAATACCATGAAGGCACCAGATCTTCTCTGATCTTGGAAGCTAAGCAGGGTCAGTCTTGGTTAATACTTGAATGGGAGGCAGTCAGGGAATAATATATATTCTAGTCTATATTTTAGAGGAATGCAGTGCAAACCAACCCTGAGTACTATTTGCTAAGGAAACCCTATGAAATTCATGAGGTTGCCATAAATTGACACGTTGGACTTGAAGGTAACCAAACACACACATTGGGACAATACCTTCATGAGGCAAATAAAAAGACACAAATATCTCAGTAACAGCTTTTGAAAACAAGTTCTTTTAACAGGCCACGATGTTTTAAAAACATGCAGGAAGGAATGAGGAAGTGTGATAATGTTGGCATCAGTAGTCCATATATTGTCTTCAGGCAGTATGTAGAGAGGAGTACATAGATGATCAAATCAACCTGCTCAGGCACAACTGCCAATGGCCCTGAGTGCACTAGGAACAACAATAACCAAAAAGTACCGAGTGGTGGAGATGATGATCATAGTGGTGGCGATAATAATGATGGGCAATGTGTATGGCCCTCCATGTCCAGGGGTTTAACATTTGCGGATTTGATCATTTGCCACAGCCTCCGCTGCTGCACTATGCAATTTTTAACAGAAATTTAAAAGTCTCACCTTGTATTTGCAGTCTCTCTGCAAGCCTCATGAGACTGAGAGAAACTGCGAATGTGAGGAAATGCTTGTAAGTCCCTATTAAAAATGTCATGGGGAAGGCACGGGAGGCGGCAGCAAGCCCTGCCATCCACCTGCTTCTGCCTTGCGAAGCAACCCTGTCACCTTGAAGGCAGAACTGGAAGGCTGGAGTGCTCTCCACTGCAGATTCAAATGTATTGTGTGGTGTACATTTGAATCCATGGTGGGTTGAAATCTGCAGACCATACTGTACTTTTTTGTGTATGTTAAATATGGTTTGGAAGGCCTATAGATATTTGTGGTTTTTCCACTTTCACAGAGGTCCTACGCCCCAACTCCTGCGAATGTGGAGGGAGAAGGTCACAAACTCTGCATTCGTTTTCATGGGTTTCTGTCTGATTTCCAGGGCATTTTAAGAATAATGTTATTTTTGAAAATAAATGGGTAGTAAAGTAAGGGTGCACCTAAGTATAGAGTGTCTAGCATCTTTCATCCGTTTTCAACTCTCTTAAAATTGGAAACTGATGTTAATTGCATAAGTATGTTGTGCAGATATGCTTTGTTAGTAAAACAATCATATTAAACTGAAAACTCTTAAGTAATATGGCAATAGTTAATCTGGAGTGTTCACTGAGCCTCACCCCATTCTATGAAGTAGGCATCTTGCATAGAAACAGTTTCCGGAGATGTAATCAAACCTAAGGAAATTTAGCTCACATTTTATTTATCAGAGCCAGTGTGGTATAACAGTTTGAGTGTTGGACTACAACCCTGGAGACCAGAGCACAATTTTCTGCTCAGAGATGGAAACCCACGAGGTGACCTTGCGTGCGTCTCACACACTCAGCCCCCAGAAAACCCCATGATAGGTTCACCTTAGGGTTGCCCTAAATTGGAAACGACTTGAAGGCACACAACAACAACAAAAACAACAACAACTTGTATATCCTGGAAGGAAATGTCATAGTATGCTAAATTACATCAGTTTATAAAAACAAATATTTCATTTATTATTGGTTACCATCCTGCCAGATAGACATTATCTCAAAACACAAAAAGGTTGGATATCTAGAGTAATATTAACTGTGAGATAATCTTTGTTGTTGTTGTTGTTGTTGTTGTTGTTGTTGTGTCCCTTCAAGTTATTTCTGACATATAGTGACCCTAAAGGAGCCATATCACAGGGTTTTCTTGGAAACATTTGTTCAGAAGGGGTTTGCCTTTGCCTTCCTCTGAAGCTGAGAGAGTATGACTTGTCCATGGTCACCCAGTGGGTTTCTATGGCTTAGCAGAGATTTGAACCTTGGGCCATTTCCACACAAGGTTGATACATCATAACAGCATCGAATTCTTACCCTCCAGTCTGCACGTTGTACCATTTTAGCATCATAGTTTTCCTTGTGGTTCTGCACGTTTTCAGCTCCTAGAACAGTTCACTGCAATGCGAAACCACTATATGTGAAAACCGGAAGAACTCCAATGTAAATCTGCCAAACCGGTTCTGCTTCAGTTTTTGTCTCCGTGCAGAAGTGTAGCATCGATTCACATCGCAGAAGTGGCCGGCTATGGGCTTTCCCAGGCTGTCCTTTCCGTCCTTTCCATCTCTCTCTCTCTCTCCACCCGTCAAAGAACAGGTTGCCATCATTATTGTCTTCATGCGTTAAACCAACAGCAGGAAGAGAGTGGATCTGGTAATGGACTATTAAGACGTGTTTTTTCCCATATCAGTGAACATACATTCCTATGCACAAATGTAGCAACATAGAAATGTGTTAAAAATGTATGTGTGTTTTTTAAAAAACAGACCAATCAGCTATGGTGGGGCGGAGTAAGGCAGGGCAATAGGAGTGGCCAGGGACTTGCTGTTGTGGATGCAGCAACCGCTGTTCTCTGCAGTAGTATGATATAAATGGAGGGGGGGGTGCGGCCAGCACAGTTTCTGAATTTCTGAATTCAGTTTCCAAATCAGATTATAAAAACACTGCTCTTGACACGCAGTGAACCGCTCCTCCCCTCTCATGAAGAAATGGCCTTGGTCTCCAGAGTCATGGAGCCTTTCTGCCCTATACTATTATAGAGCTATTATTCCACTTTCAATATCCTGTGGAATCCTGGGGTTTGCAGTTTAGGGAGGATTCAGAATTCTCAGCCACAGAGCTCTTTGGCCTCAGTGAAGTATAAACCCTAGAATTCCACAGGATGTTGAAAGGGGAATAATAGCACTACAACAGTGTAGTGCAGAAAGGTCCATAGTCCAACACACAAAGCACAACACACTGGCTTACTTGCTAGAAATCTAGACTAGAAATTTCCAAATAAATGCTGGGGTAAAAAGTCATGCTGTGCCTTTCAAGTAATAAGTGGGATTGTTTTTAATGTCCAAGATCCATCTGAGAGATTTGGAGCGGGGAGGGCTGAAACTTTTGAGTTGTAATAATCACTCTGTCTGAAAACTCAGTTGGTCAGTGTCAGCAGAAATATGCAAAGCCATAGGGAAAAAAGAACTTTAAATAATATATACATATTTAAAACCAAGAGAGCATCTTTGTAAACAAAGCAGCAAGTAAGCTAGCTCGCTGAGCCTACTCAGTAACCAGAACAGAAAATCAGTGTTCAGAGAGGTACCCATGTAAGTCTAGGACAGCAAAAAAGAAAAAAAATGTGTGTTGGGGAGGAGCCTAGCAGCACTTTAAGACTAGGGTTTAGTCTTAATGATGCCACTCAATTTCTCCTCTTCCTTTTTTTCAAAATACTGAACACCTTCTTTTTTTAGAAAAGGAAAATAGAAAATTGAAGGATAAGGGAGTGCTCTGCTTGAGCTCCTTACAATTGATCAGACTGTGGAGGAGGGCATAATTGGCCAAAATCCAGAACAGAACATCAAGTGAGCATGAGCAACAACATTTGTTCGCCTAATCCTGAACTGAAATGGTTGAGTGGCTGTCAGTTTGGAAGCAAAACTGGCTGTACAATTGCCTTCTTGCCAGATTTTCTTCCAAACCAAATAGACACACTTAAGTTTGGTATTTATATGCCATTCCATTGCTGCACATCGTAACTTATAAAGGAAACGTCACACACACGTAAAACAGTTTGATAGGAATCTGTGAGCCTCTAGAACAGTGATACTTAACCTTTTCTTTACCAGGGCCTCCCTGTAAATATAATTTGTTGCTGGAATCCCCCAAGACTTTAAATTTAGGTTTAAATATTCAAATATTATTTAAATATTCAAACATCATTCATTCATTCATTCATTCATTCATTCATTCATTCATTCATTCATTCATGTATTTATTTATTTATGGCTTGTAGAGACTAAGATTCAAATCCTTGTTCAGACACTGGGTGACCTTGGGCAAGTGACATTCTCTCAGCCTCAGAAAAAGGCAAAGGGAACCCCCCCCCAACAAATCTTGCCAGAAAAGTCCTGTGATAGGTTCTTTGTAGGGTTACCATAATTCTGAAATGACTTGAAGGCACACAACAATAAAGTCCTGCTGGTGGGGGGAGATTCTTTCTAGCCATTGTGTTTCCCTCCTTTGAAAACTGACTTATGGTGACCCTAAGGTGAACCTTTCATGGAGGGTTTCTTGGCAAGATGTGTTGTCTTCGCCTTTCTCTGAGGTTAAGAGAATGTGATTTGCTTGTGGTCACCCAGTGGGTTTCCATGGCTGAGTGGGGATTCGAACTCTGATCTCCAGAGTCATGGTTTGGGCACGCGCACATCCTTGCCATTGTGTCCCTTTTGTCAGGGACGCAGCAGCAGGGTGTGTGGGTGTCGAGGGACATAGTGGCAAGTATGTGCACGCATCCAAATGGCTTCTTTGCTTGCAAATGAGGGAGCAGTTTGGACATTCGCATGCACACCCCCCACTGCATTCCTGTTGCTGCTGGTGGTGGTGGTGTCCAGGAGCAGAGCTTTTCTGGACCCCTTGTCAGGGCTTTGCAGACCCCAAGTTAAGAACTTTTGTTCTGGAATGAACAGAATGCCAAAATGACATTTGTGAGGGGAAAATAAAAATAGAGAGGAGAGTTTAAAAAGGAGAGAACTGACTTGCTCACATTCCTGACAACTTGTAGTCACTCTTTTACAGGACATGGATGGGCAAGATAAAGCGCTGAAGCCACATGCAGGCTCTAATAACACTCCCAGACTTTCTCAATTGCCCTTTTTCTGGGAAAAAGACTTCTCTTGGAATCCTCTGGAAGCAGCAGGTCAACCTTTTAAATAGGCTGCAGAGTATCCCATATTGGTTAATATAAAACTCTATTTTTTTGTTTTTATTCAAATCCAGAAGTAGTTTTCCATCTACAGTTGGCCCTCCACAGTTGTGGGTTTAACTTTAATGGATTTGATTATTTGTGTGTCTCCAGCTCCTGCCTCCCCCATCTCAGGTGCTTCTTTTCTAGGGGAACCTTCTCAATGGCTCCAATCAGGCCACACAGCCCTTTAAAAACCCACCTCTGATCCTCCTCCACCTCCACAAGATGTCGGGCCAGCTAAGGATGGCTCACAGCCTAATTTCTCAGTACTAGAAATCCTCTCCCTATGACCCCCTCCCTATGACAGGAGAGAGGATGTATAGAGCCACCATGCTGACTCATTCCACTTCCCTCTCCTTTCCCTGATCTGGCTTGGACCCGATTGCATGTTCTCCCCACAATGCCTTGGCCTCCTTCCCGGAGACAGACAAATGCACACACTCATTTTGATATTTGCGATTTTTCTACTTTTGCAAGGGTCCTGCACCCCTAACCCTAGTGAATGTGGAAGGCCAATTGTACCCCTCTTTTTCAGTGAGACCACTTGATGGCTACAAGGAAAGAATGCTGGCTTCAAGACCTGCCAAAAATGTCCACACTTGATATAAAGGGGTTAGTGCTGAAGAAATGTGTTCTTTAGAGTTTTTTTAAAATTCCTCTATCTGTACCATATTGGGATATTTCAAGAGAAAGGACTGGGAAAAATACATTTTTCATGCTCTCCAGAAACTAACAATCCCATAGCACTGAGAACCTGTTGGTGATGTTTTTGTTAGCCGGAATCTTCTATGGTAGTTACAAATGCGTAACCTAGAGTTACACATGCGTGACTGTTACATATTCACAAATCCCCATTTTTTGCAATCAATGGGAGTCTGTTTCCTTGTCAATTGAGAAGCAGTTGACTGACGTCCGTGTGCCCCCTTGTGTGAGTGATCTCTAGCACAACGGTGAATTGCATCAGGGACCCTGATTCTGCCTGTTGCACAAGATATTATTACTCACAAGAAGGGATGGAAATGGCAGTCACTTGCTTCTCATCCAACAGGGTAATAGACATCTGTTGATTGCTGCCACAGCTTCCTGGTAAGTGGGAATGGGAGGCTTTGGGCTATGATTCACTGTGTAGCGCCGTCACTTCAGAGCCTACACATATGTAAATCCCATTGAGGATTCTGAATACCATCATGATCATCATGATCATTTGTATCTATGTCCCACATTTTTCCCAATCTGGGAATCAAAGAATCATAGATTTGGAAGAGACCCCCAAGGGCCATGGAGTCCAACTCCCTGCCATGCAGGAAAACATCATCAAAGCATTTCTGATAGATGGCCATCCAACCTCTGTTTAAAAATCTCCAAAGAAGGAGACTCCACTACACTTCTAGGCAGAGTATTCCACTGTTCTCCTCTTATCATCAGGAAGTTCTTCCTAAAGTTTAGATGGAATCTCTTTTCCTGAAGTTTGAAGCCATTTCTCTGTTATCCTGGTCTTTGGAGCAGAAAACAGGCTTGCTCTATCTTCCATATGAGATCTCTTCAAATATTTAAAATAGCTATCATGTTGTCTCCTAATCTTCTCTTCTCCAGTGTTACCTTGATTTCTGGGGGTCCCGGGAGGGACACCTAAATGTGCTCAGAACAATGGGGAGGGAATTAGCATAGAGCACAAGTTTGCAATGCGAGAGGCAGGGTAACGCAGCGAGATCTTGAACCCTATGTCTACGGGGTCAGGCCGAGTCAATGATAAGGCAGATGTTGAAATAATAATAATTGTTTTATTGAAACACAATCAAACAAGTGTATGCAACACACTCACACAAGGAACTATAGAAATAAAGGTAGGAGTGGGATAGAGGGATTTTTAGAGGAGGTTTGGTATGGGAAATACTATACCTGTCCTGAAGCCCGGTAAGAAGCAAAGAAGCGGGGGAGCGTGGATTCTCAGCACATGGGGCTGAGGGGAAGGCTCGCTGGACAAAGCGACAGCAAGGCAGGATGGAAGCAAGAGCGATCCGAGGAAGCGCTCAAAGTCGGGGGTTCTTATAGGGAAAATTGTGGCCGCAGGCTAGTCCGTACTTGGGGAAAACAATGAGTTTGGGGCTGGAGACAAAGCCTCTGAAAGGTCAGTACTTTAGATGGTTGAGTTATAGCCAGATTGTCAATAGAGTTGCCAGTATGCAAACACAGAGTGCTTGAGAGTTGTATAGTCCGCTCATCAAGCTGCCTGCGCGGGGCAGGGGATCTTTTTGTAAGTAGCGTGCATACATAATGTGGTACTTGCCTTGAGGTCTCCTGAAGCTGCATTCGGCAATGACTGGCCTGCCTAGATCGGGATGTGAATGGTTCGGCTATTGTCGGCCGCACCTGTGTGCGTGCTTGTCCGGGGGCCTCGCAAGCATGTAGAGAGGAATGGGTAGAGAAGGCCGAATTATTAATATCAAATTATATCTTAATATCCCACAAGCTCGGGCTAGAAACAGCGGTAACATCAGGCTAAGTATATACAGCTCCCAAAGCTGCTCCTCATACGGCATGGTTTCCAGGCCTTCTATCATCTGGACACATTCCAGCTTGTCAATATCCTTCCTGAACTATGGTGCCCAGAACTGGACACAGTATTCCAGGTGGAATCTAATGCCAAAGCAGAATAGAGGGGTACTATCACTTCCTTTGACTTAGATACCACACTCCTGTTGATGCAGTCCAGAATCGCATTGGCTGTTTTAGCTGCCACATCACACTCCTGACTCATGTTCAGCTTGTGGTCTACTAAGACTCCTAGATCCCTTTCACATGTAATGTGGTCAAGCCAGGTGTCACCCATCTTATATCTGTGCATTTCATTTTTGTTTATCACTGATAAACTATCAATAAAATTAAAGGCAATTACGAGAAACCATTTAAAAGAAAAAAAAACGCAGCACATGAAAAGCCCTTTCCCGCTGAACAGTCCACCCTCAAAGGCCTTGTGAAAAAAAGTTCTTCACCTGCCTACGGAAAGATAACAAGGATAGGATGATAGAGTTGGAAGGGGCCCCATGGGCCATGAGACCCAACCCCGATTGGTGCAGGATCTCTAGATAGAGCATTAGCAGCAGGGCGCCGACCAGCCTCTTTTTGAAGATATCCAAAGGAGGCCTCTGAGGCAACAGAAAACAAGCTTGCAACCCTCCTTTTTGTGGTAGTCCTTGAGGTATTTAAAGAGTGTGATCATGTCACCTCTCAATCTTCTCTTCACTAAGTTGAATATGCCCAGCTCCTTCAGCCTCCTCATATGTTTGTTCTCCATACCTCTAATCATCACTGTTGCCCTTCTCTGAACCTGCTCCAAACTTGTCTACATCCTTCTTAAAATGAGGAACCTACAACTAAATGCAAGTACTTCAGATGAGGTTGGATCCATTTGGAATAGAATGGGGTTGTTATTTCCCTTAACTTAGAAACTATGGTTCTATTAATGAAGGGTATGATATGCTTCTTTGCTGCAGCATCATACTGTTGGCTCATGTCCAACAATATGGGATCAATAATAATCCCAACATCTTTTGCACACGTAATACTGCTGAGCCAATCCCTGTACATTTGGGTTTTGTGGTCTAAATATAGAATTTTGCATTTGTCCTTATTGAATTTCATTTCATTAATTTCAAACCAGTTCTCTAGTTTATCAAGGTCTTTTGAATCTTGTTTGTATCTTTCAGTTTGTTAGCTACCCCTCTCAGTTTTGTATCATCCGCAAATCTGACAAGGATTTCCTCCACATTGTCATCTAAATCATTGGTAAAAATATTGAAGAGTGTCTACCCCAAAACAGAGCCCTGTGGCACTTCACTTGACGCTTTCCTCCAGTTTGAAGGACAGACACTGATAACAACTCTTTGAGCATGGTTTTCCAACCACTTATGGATCCATCTGATGGCATTTCCATCTATTCCATGTTTAGTCAGTTTTTTAATCAAAATTTTATGGGGGACCTTCTTAAATGCTTTGCTGAAATCCAGCAAATGACATCCACAGTATTCCTACCGTCTACTAAATTAGTGACCTGATCAAAAAAGGATATCAGTATAGTTTGGCAGGATTTACTTTTGACAAACCAGTGCTGGCTCCTACTCCTACTGCATTGTCACCAAGATAGAGATTCCTGTATAATCCTTTCTAATATTTTTCCTGGCTGACTGGCCTGTAGTTCTCTAGATCTTCTTTTTTGCCTTTTTCAAAGAGAGGAACGATGTTTACTTGCCTTCAGTCTTTAGAACTTCGTTGGTTTCCCAAGATCTCTCAAAAAATGATGGCAAGTGGTTCAGAGAGTATGTTAGCAAGTTTCATCAATATTCTGGGATGCAGTTCATCTGGTCCTGACGATTTGAACTCATTTAGGTTAATGAAGTGGTTCCTGACTATCTCTTTATCAATCTTGATTTGCAATATGGATTCACTGACAAAATCTCTGCTTATGCATGGAAGAACACAGTTTTTTTTAGGGGGAGGAAAGGACTGAAGCAAAATAAAGTGTTGTGCAGTTCTGCCTTTTTGGAGTGATCTCTTAGCATTTTACCATCCTTTTGCTGAGCAGTGCTCCTACTGTTTCCTACTTTAGCTTTCCTTACACTGTTTCTGCAAGGTTGGGCTACATGTCTGTCCTGTTCCTTGACAATTCATCCTTCCTGCCATTCCTTGTATGTGCTTGTGACAGGGCTTACGTCTTTCTCTCTCAGATTGGTACAGCAGCTCCCCATCTGACAAAGTGCCCTGTCTTTTCCACACAGCTCTGCTTCCTCCCTTATAACACCGCTTTTGTGTAAAAAAGCGCGAAGCCTTCCAATGATTATTTAGAACCCCTTTATAGTTCTATGGGAGCGTGTTTTCTGTGTGTCTTTATTTACTGTATACCACTCAGCCAAGTCAGTATTTATAAAAATAAACTGTAATATTTATTAAGATAACATACAGAACAAAGTATTGGAGTTCATATGCAGGTCAGAATTAATGTAATTCTTCAGAGTACTTTTAGTCAGTTTCCTTATATCTGTAATTTCTCATATAAGCACGAGTATAATAAACAACTCTTTGGCTGTACTCTCACCAAAGGCACAACCTCCAGTCTAAGTCACACTTTCTGACCAGATTCTATAATGGTTTAAACAGTCTTCTGCCTCTCTCTAGGCTTCCCTGAGAATTAAACCCTTTCCACGCAGGCAGCCTGTCTGACTGACTGACTAAGAGACTTTATTACAGATCTCTCTCTGGCTGAAGGACTGACAAATGACAATCAGTGTTTGCCTGTGTACATCTTTTCCTCTCAGCCACCAGCTCCTTCTTTACACTGCTGGGCATGGTTTCTCTCCTGAAGAGCTATTCTGGTTGCCTGGCAACCTGTGGCTAAGCCGCTCTGGCACTCAGGACAGCCACACTCCCAGAACTCTGTCGCAGTTTTCCTCACAGTCATCTGTCAAAAAGCACCTCCCAATTCTAGGTTCAGCATTTAGCCTTAGGAAGACGTGCCCAACGGTGCCAACTGCAGTTTTCCCTTGCCTTACAGTCAGCTATATTTCTGCTGCTGCAGCCACCAGACAGCTGAATATTGGTCTTACCATTGGAAAGAATGAGACTGAAACCTCTGGTGGATTTTCCCGGCAGGAGTTGTCAACTACGTACATCGTGAGACAGGCCCACCCTGCCCATCATCCTGCTGCTCTCTGTTCTTCTGAGGTAAAATTCAACTACTGGTTGGTCAGGTTTTATACATAGAATAGGAGGCGGGAGGGCCATCTTGTCCTTCGTTTCAGACAGCAAAATGCATTGGTGCAGCCTCACAAAACTCCCACAAAAAACTCTGTGGATCTCTGTTTTACCTATAAAATCATATTTACCTTTCTGCACCAGGACTTTAAGTTCATCTTGTTTGTTTCCCAGATTCTGGCCTTGTTTGTTCTTACCTTTTACCTTACTGCAAGTTTTGCTGTGACTGCCGTGCTCTCCCTCAGCTTCTCCTCTAGAATTCACATCCTTGTGTTTAGACCTTGCCTTTGGGTAAATGTTGGAGCTATCGTCTCAACCTCACCCCCAGGGATTTAGTCTAAAGCCCTCTTGATCAGACAAACCATGCTTCTGCAAAGACATTCTTCCCTGTCTTCATGAGGTGCAGCCAACCTGTAGCCAAATCATCCTCCTTCTAAAAGTGAAAATTATGATCCCAGAAACCAAAACTATCTTGTCGACATCTTCTGTGATACCTGCAGTATCTTGTGTTCCCTGCGTAGTCTTCTATCTTTCACAGGCTGAATTGTTGAGAGTACCACTTGTGCCTCTAAGCTCTTCACTTTTTGCTCAGGGCTTCCTAGTCCAAGGTAATCTGCTCAGAGGTGTCCTTTGCAGTGCCGTTGGTGCCCACATGAATCAGGAGAATGGAGTACGTCCTTGTGTTCTTGATGAGCTCAGTGAGTGGTTAGTGGCATCCTGGGTACAGGTACCAGGAAGACAGGACGCTTCCAGATTCACTTTGTCCAGCTGTCAGACAGGGCCCTCTGCACCCCTAAACAGTGAATAACCGACTACCAGCACTTTTCTTTTCTACTTGCTGCAGTTGGTGGTTAGGCTGGCTCCTTCCTTGGCATGCAGTTTTTCTTGTTGCTGGTTTCCTGCTTCTGACTCTTCACTACCCATATCCTCAGGAGGACGTAGGAAACAACTGCTTAATTGGAGCAATTCAGAATCCTTTGTGTGTGGTCTGCCTCTGGCAATGAATGTCTTCCAGGGTGCTTCCTCAGTGTTACAGTCCTTTTTGTTTTCATTGGCAGTTTCTTCCTGTTGGTTCTGTAGGATCAATACTCCCTCTGTTCTATCCAGGGCGTCTTTGTGTTCTCTGATGCGTTGAAGTGTCTCAACACATACCTGAAATGTGCTGACCTTCTCTTCCAGTAGAGCCACCTGCCTTCTTGGACTATATGCTCAGGGACATCACATGGTTAAAAACAAACAAAAGCCCCTTCTCAAGCTTTCCAAAAACACAGTCAAAGAATCTAGGATGACCCCTCAAACACAGCTCCACTTCTGCTCTTTCCTCAGAGACTGAGCTCCAAAGACTGAGGCAGCAGTTATATAAAGCAAATGGCTGCTAGCTTTATCTCCCAAGCAAATCAGTAACTCAGCAGAAGGCTCTCCCACTTGAACTATGTGCTCAAAGAGAGCATACAGACAAAAACAACCAAAAAGCCCCCTCACCAAGCTTTCAGAAAAACACAGTGGAAGAATCAAGGATGACTCCAAAACGCAGCTCACCTTTTGCTCTCCTCAGAGTGTACCCATTACAAAATGCTGAAATCCAAGGCTGGGAACTAGTTCCAAACATGAGGCCTCCAGCGCCTTGTAACACAACAGGAGAATGCCCCCAAGTAAGTGTGAAATTAAAAAAGAATCCTGTCCATGAAACTTCAACCACATACCATTGGGCCTGAACTAGTTTACTTTGTTCTTGTTCATGACTGCCTGGCTCCTTGAACATTAGGTCTCATCTTAAGATGTGGGGACACTGCACCATTATATTAGAAGGTCCTCTAGATCTCTTTAGGTTTATACTTCTTTCCTGCTCTTTCACATGTGCTCTTTTTTATTGTTTTAGTTGAGGAATTGGGGTCTCAATCAAGAGTCACCCCAAGCATCCTTGGCACCATGGATGTATGTACCTTCAAATCATCTGTTGACTTATGGAGACCTGATGAATTTCATAGAGCTCTTGGGCAAGGAGTGCTCAGAGGTGGCTCTGCCAGTTACTTCCTCTGAAGTATAGCCTACAGCACCTGGTATTCATAGGTGGTCTCCCATCCAAATACTAGCCAGGGCTCACTCTGCTTACCTTCCAAGATTAGACAGAATCTGGTGCTTTTAGGGTATTTAGGCCACTGGTACCATGACTACTGTGTGTAAAAGAAGTCGTCCCTGGGTTGCTGGGTTAAACAATCTCCTGAACTTGGCTATCTGGCCAAGCCTGGTCTATCACTCAAGCACACTTAGGCAACTAAGTATATCTCATATTGATATGTTTATTTCCAAAAGTCCACTCTATATATCACTTCAGAAAACTGCAGCTATTGATATATTTGTTTTATTGCAAGTTACTTCAAAGGTCTAGTACAAAGGTAACATTTGAAAATAATTGAAACATGTAAAATAAAATCTATTTAACAATGAGAAAAATATTCTAATGAACAACAAATCTAATTATGTAGTGTTGTGCAAAGTTTAGGAGTGAACTACCTACCAAATGCACCTTACATTTTATACTCTTTACCCCTTCCTTGGTTATATGATGTGTTGCTGATCTGCTTACAGTGTTCTGATAACCCAGAGGTTTTGCCCATTTATTATGAAGGTTGAGTCTCTTGTAACCGTAAAAAATGGAGCCTCCATATTCAAAATCTCTAATTATAAGTTTGGGGAGGGCTGCTAGCCTGTGGCCCAAGTGAAGGGGAGGACACATCTCTCCCTGCAAGGGGATCAAGGTACTGATGGTTGGGAGAAGTTGAGCTTTTGCTAACATTTCCTTTATGTCAGCTTCCTAGAATCTGATCAGAAGGTAGAATTTTAAGAACTATTTTTAGGATTGAAATTATTTTCATAACTGTATTCATAACTGTACTGTAAAATCATCACCCAAATCCATGGGAATAAAAATCGGTAGATAGATGGATGAGTGGATGGATGAGCAGCTAGGCAAATAGACAGACTTCTACCACATTCTGTACGCCCAGTGGCTGGCTGTTTCTAAAAAGCACAGCTGAACCACAAGACTTGCATGATTCAAGACAGCTTGTCTTTAGTTACTTAAAATACCACCTCTAAGAATGCACCATATTTTTTTTCTAAGAATCTGTGACACTGCTTTATTTCATTGGTATCTATTTAGACCCTGCATTTGACGAGAAGAATGACTTATGACTGCATGCATAATTCTTTCACTAAAAAGCACAAGAGCTATGCCTGCACAATTATGACATTAAAAAAGTCTGCTCGTGTGGCAGGGTGGAGCTCCATTCCAAGTGCAGCTGCGTTATCATGGATGCGTGGGCAGCAGATCATGTTTTAATCTCTTTCATGTTAGCATAAGGACTGGGCTGTGAACACTGCAGCTTTTGTGCTCCAAATGACTGGATTCTTTGAAATTATGCTCAGCCCTGAGGGATCAGCTATAACTGGATAGCACTGATTTGCCAAATCCAAAAAAGAGAGGTGCTATTTACTTAATTGTGCTCTGGCTGGGAAACAACATTGTTTGATATTAAATGAGCATACACCTTGTTACCTATAGGTGTATTCCTGTCTATTCAGTTGTCAGAACCGTTTTTATGCCTAGACTTTAAAAAAAAAGTGGCTTTTGTTCAGGGACCAAAAGTAAATTCATCTAAGATCAACTTGATTTTCAATGCATGCCTGCCCCATGACATAATGCAGAATGTCAGTGGGTGTTGAAACATTAACTCCATCAGACTGAGGGAAGAATTTTCTTGCATACTCCCTGTAAGGACTCAAGTGACTCTTTACTGCCCCTCTCTTACTTCCTCCATCTGTTCCTTCACAAGTACTACTAGTTCATAGACCTGCAGCTATGAGAATACCACTAGTAAATCTTCAACATTAACCTGCAAAATGCCAAAAGAGCACGTTTCAAAGTATTTTCATTTGAACTAGAAAGGATCTCGGCAATCATTCACAAGAAAGCACAAAAAGGTTTCCAGTGGGTTTTTAGTTATTTATTTAAATTAAACATGTGTATTTAGGAGAGATGATACCTCTGTGGCAGGGGACTTGAACTGTGCGCAAATGGTCCCAGGTTCTATCTGCAGCATCTCCTGCACTTGCAAAAGAAAAACTCATCCATACAGAAGGGATTTCAGGATCAGTTTTGGAGTTCCCTAGAGCACTTGGTTGTCTGCCTTCAAATCATTTCCCAATTATGGCAACCGTAAGGAAAACCTATCACAGACTTTTCTGGGGCTGAAAGTGTGTGACGCCCCCAAGGTCACCCAATGGGTTTCTATGGCTAAGCAGGGAATTGAACCCTGGTCTCCTGGGTTTTAGTCCAACAATCAGACCACTGCACTACTCTGACTGTCACTTAGTACTAGGCTTAAATATCCTGAAAACATCAGATCCCATCTGATCTTGGAAGCTATGCAGGGTCAGGCCTGGCTAGCATTTGGATGGGAGACCACCAAGGATTACCAGGTGCTGTAGGCTAAATTTCAGAAGAGGGAATGTTAAACCTCTTCTGAGTATTCCTTGCTTAAGAAAATCCTATAAAATTCATGGGGTCACTATAAGTTGACAGATGATTCCGAGGTACACCCACCCACCCACACAAAGCATCTGGTAATATCACACACACACACACACACACACACACACACAGGTCTTTGTCTCGAATATTCACCCCAAAATTAATCTCTCCTGTCAGTCTGTCTAGTCACTGAGATCATTGGATGAGGTGCTTCTGATGGACTCACATTGGCCTGAAGTCTGTTTTAGAGATACTGAATCGCAGAAGGTACTTTGAGAGTATTAGCTCTCTGCTTGTGGAACTCTATGACAGCTTAAATTAGGCAGGTACCCATATTACTCTGTTTTCAGCAGCTGATGAAGGCATTTCATTTAACAAATTTTTTGATTCAAAGACCTGTCATGTTTTTATTGGTATAGTTGGCTGCAATCTTGTATGGTCTTTACATAGGCATACGGACCTCCGTTACGGTTCTATGCACAGGGTTCTGGCGTGACCCCTCCCCCATCTCCAATTACAGGGCTGCAGCCATGGCAATTGATAAGGGTCTGTTCCCATGTTGCTTGTCAAGTAGCTAGCTGCCATTTCCACCCACTCCTGTGAGCAATCTCCATTGCAACAGGCAGAAAGAGGTCCCTGTTGCAATTCCTCCTTGTGACGGAGATCACTCACGGAAGAGTGGTTAAAAATGGCAGCCAGCTGCTTCCTGAGCAACAGGAGAACAGACTTCCCCTTGGATTGCAGCAGCTGCTTCCCACTAAGTGGAAACTGGGGGACTTTCACAGGCTTTAAAATATGTAACAGTCATGAACGTGTAACTCCAACTTATGCGTTTGCAACTGTGACAGGATTCCAGCTGTTGTCTTTATTTTATCTCTTGTTGATGTATTTTTAATCTTTCATCTTTTGATTCATGTCCACTGCTTGGGAACATTTTAAATATAAAGCGGTATATAAATGCATTAAATAAACCAATATGTTGAGTAAAATAGAACAATGTTGCTCTGTTCTAAGCACAACTAAGTTTGGATCCAATTCAGTTTCTTTATTTCTCCCACATCACCCCTCTGGGTTGCAGCTATGGCAAAGAGGGCCTATAAGGACTGGAAGTTTTATATATGGAGGGGAGGATAATGGAAACCCCCTTCCTAAGCCTAACAGCAGGCTAATGGTTAGGTCAGTCATAACTGCAGCAGAGGAAATTATTCACTCTGCATCTTATTGGCATGCTGTGACCCTCAGTCCTGATCACTCCTCCTGTCCTGTAGTTGTTATATAGGAAAAGGAAAACACTAAATACATTAAATCTAGTCATGCATATAATCTCATAGCGATCTAGGAAGATCCATGCTGGTTTAGACCAAAACCCTACTTAGCCTAGAATTCTGGAGTATAAGAACGCTGCCAGCAGAATATGAGTGCAATTCCACCCTCTGTTTCACATTCTCCAGCAATTGATATTAATACTGATAGATTGATACATTGGTACGATAGCCAATGATATGATACGGCAAATATAGATGTAGGAGAAATTCCTCCCTGTCCCTGTTTGGGTTCAAGAATGCAGGCTTTAGTGAATTAAAGACAATAATATATTTAATGACATGCTGGTCCAGATGTCAACATTCAAGCTGAGCAAACTGACACCAAAGCAAATATAAACCTTATCATTTATAGCAGTTCTGGAAAATCTACCTAGCAACGGCATACAACAAAATATTAGCCAAAATCATTAAGATGTAGCAGGAATTTTTAAGCACACATAAAAGTATTGACTTTGACTTTTCCTTACATATCAAATTTTTATTGTTATTAGTAGAAAGCAGCGGTTAGTTGATAGTAGGGTATGAATGCCCTGAAAATGCTTACTCTGCTTTTTCTTGAGATTCCCAAGAGCTCAATAACTCTGCAACTTCTAAAATTTTCCATGATTCAGGATACTTTTCCTTCAGCATACTTTACCTTACTTTGGCCTTATCATCTATGACCTTTCCACATCACTAATTGATGTCTCTGTCCTCTGTGGATTTATTCAGTCCCTTTATAAATCTATCCAAGTTGGTCTCCATCACTAAATTTTGTGGCAGTGAATTGCACAGTTTATACATTGTATGAAGAAGTACCTCCTGTTATTTGTTTAGTATATGTTGTCATTTAGCTTCAGTGGATGATACCAGGTTCTAGTATTACGAGAGTGGGAGAAATCTCCCTATCCATTTTCTGTACAACTGGTATAATTACTGCTATCATGTCTCCCTGCACTCACTTTCTAAGCTAAACAGCTCCCCTGATTTTAACCTTTTGGTGCAGAGGAGTGGCTATAACGCCTTGATAATTTTGGCTGCCTTTTGCTCCTTTCTGAACAATAATTTGGTTTTTCAGATGCAGTGATGAGAACTCTATGGTATATTCCAGAACTGAATTTGTATACTTTGTGGATTTGGCTAAGGGCAATACAATATTGGCAGTTTTATATTCAGTCCCTTTCCCAATCATGCCTCACATGGAATCTGAGTTTTTTTTACAACAGATACACACAAGGGCTACCACAGCCCCAAGATCCCTTTCTTGTACAGTTGCTTACCGGTTCAGATCCCATCAGTGTAAATTTGAAGCTTTTGCTCTGAAAGGTTCTCTCCAAGAGCAGTATGAAAATAGGAAATTGACTCATTGTAAGCCCCTTGCTTACAATGAGCCAATTTCCTATTTTCATACTGTTCTTGGAAAGAACCTTTCAGAGCTCTTCTTAATCCAGTTTTGTTCTCACTGTTTGAAATAATTTTGTATCATCACTAAACATGGCCAACTAATTAAAACTTAAGGTCATTTAGAAACAAGGTAAAAGAAACCACTCCAACACAGATTCCCCAAGAGATACCACTGTTAACTATCTGCTATAACAAGTGTTAGCCACAGCATGTTCTGTTACAGGAAAAGAGGTGAATGCATTGCTACTCACCCTTCTGGCAAAAAACAAAAAGTAAAAGTAAGAAATAAAAAAAATTACCATGTGCGTATGGGTCTGCCCTGCTTAAAAGGTAGCTTTTGGAGGGATGTGTGGACATTGCATTGACAGAAGAGACTTATGGCCTGTGTAATGACCATAAAAGTGAATTGTGATGGCATGAGTCAGATTTATGCCACTGTAATTCATGAAAAGGCTGCTAGCCATTGTTTCAGTCATCTTTCCAACAACTCTACAGAACAGTTTTATCTCATTTATTGTTTCCATGTTCCAAAAATCTGCCTAAGACCTTATTGTTATGGCCCTGTGCAACCCCCAAGATTGATATGGTTTAATTGGCAAGATATTATTTGATTGGCAACTACATTAATTGACATTGATATAAAATGGAACCTGAGGTGACTGGAAGGTCAAGCTGGCCAGAGGAAAATTACTGTCTGAAAATGTATGATTGCAAGGTAGGTCAGCCAAGACCTCCTCTAGGCATTGCTGAAGTCATTGTCAGGCAGATGATCAAGCAATTCTGGAGATAATAGGCTTAAGCTGAACCTGGAACATCTCTGAGCATACAAAAGGGAAGTTCCCATCAAAACAATGATTGTTTTGACCCTGTTCTCTCACACCTGGACATTTCCCTACATTGTCCTCCAAACCTTTTTCATAATACAGAGCTATTATGACAGCCATTACCTCTTTGTCACCTAAACACTAAGGCCATTAACTCCATCCGGACCCCATTGTCAGTGTTGCAAACCCCATTGTTCATTCAGCTGGGAAAGCCATTCACACCCACCACAAGGTAGTTTTTGGGTATATAAGTCATCTGTTGTTTTTTTAAAATCATTTTATTCAAAATTCTCATTATAAAAAAACCATACATATTCAATTGTCAGCTTCAATAGAAATATATCTGATCTTCCACATTGATCTAGATTCCATTTTCCAGATTTCTAAAGACTTAAGATAGTGTACAACATTCTACAGTTAATTTATCTGATAGTTCTTACATTTCATTCATCATATTTCTGCTTCATGATATATACCTGTCGCCCACGCGTATTATAACTTTAATCATGAATTACGTATTTCCAGCTGTTAAAACCCAGCAATTACCCGTTACAATTTGCCATTCTTTCTGTATCACATTGTCTGATTTCCCCTTTAATCTCTGGGAGACCATATCTGCATTTTTATTTTCGATAAGTGTAGCCCACCATTGTTCTATTGTAGGTATTTGCTAAGTTTTCCATAGCTTTGCATATTCAATACGAGCTGTTGTTATCATATACAGTAATATTGTCCAATGCTTCTTTTATAAGTCCTCTGTTTTGAGCAGTCAGATGCAGTACTTCACTTGCTGGTGGCCATGCTGTTGCTATGATTCCCGGTTGTGTACTACCCTTAGACACACAAGTCTAAGCCACATTGCTGCTTCTTCAGAACTCTTCTGGATTGGTAATTATAACCCCAAAACCTCATTCTCGCTATCCATAATTTTTCTTTCCTTTATCTTTCAATTAGCTCTTGTGTGAATGTGTGATACTGCTTGTATCTTGTCTGCATGTGTGAGTGAATTCCCCTCAATAAAATACATTTTTAATTTACTTTTGAATCTCTGGCTGGTTCTTTCCTGAAGGACCCCATAAACATTCGTGGAAAGATCTCATTAAGTTATCACTCTCTTGCATGCCTCCTAATTTTGAGCTAATTAATCTCCCATTATCACATGGAGGTACTGGCATCGCAAGTGGACCCCTGAGTCACCCATGTTTTGGGGTAACACTGTTACCTGGGGTTCTTTCATACTATGCAGTCCTGGTATTTGCAATTTAGGAAGGGATATTTAGGATTCTCAGTCACAAGCTCTAGTACTCTCCAAATTATAGCAGGCACAGCTCCATCATGCCTAGGCCCAGAAGCGGATGAAAGCATTTCCCCCATCCCAACTGACACTGCTGTGGCCTTGGAAGGAGAGAAAAAGAGACAGTTATCTATTGGACTGAATCCCCTTCCACACTGGCATCCTCTTTTCCTTTTGTGTCTTGTCTCAATTAGACTGTAAGCCTGAGAACAGGGAACTGTTTTATTGTTCTTTTACTTGTAAAGTGCCATGTCCAGCCATGGTACTATATGTTTCGAAGGCAGTTAAAATGGAAACATAATATTATAATTTTATAATACAAAAAGTCCCCAGTGTGTTAATGGAAGAGGTGAAATTTGTGTGTTAATGCAAGGGTGAAATATAGGAAGGAGTGAAGTGGGTGTGAGTTTCCTAAGTCACAAGTCAATCTATTAGCTATTATACTAGCTACAAATTAACTATTTACGCTGATGGAAAACAAATAAACATTCTTGAATCCTTTGATAACCAAGCATATTTCTATTTATAGATCTGAAACTAGCTTTATGAGTTTATCTTTAGAGCTGTTCAACTTGCAACCTTTTTACCATGGAATAGAAATGAGCAGTAATATGTAGCAGGAGGAAATCATTAGAACATTTGGTTCTGCGTATCCTGATTTAATGAAATCCTTCATCAAGTGCATGATTCAGAATTAATCTGTTTGTTGCGCAGTACAGGAGAGGCTGTTGAATATGGGTAGCACTTAAAGCTAGCAACAGAGATGTTCATTTCTATTTGAAACCACTAAAGATCCTTATCAGCACTGTGAATAACTTGTAAATCTAACATATCCTGATGATTGTCAGGTTGGCAGGGCATGTGTTATCATAGTCACGCATGCAAGTTACCTGAGGAGAGGTTTTTTTTTTTTACAAAAAGGCAATTGTAGAGCTAGTTTCTTTGAGTGCTGTACAAAGGCAGCAAATTTCAAAGTAGTGGTACATTCCAAATTTACTCTAATAAACCTTTAGAAAAAAGCATTCCTCTGCAAAAGCATTCAGTGTCAACTATGACTGTCATGTAGACAAACTGGAACTAGTACCAATGTGAGCTAAATGTAACATCATGGAATGAAAGGGAAGGCCATTTCCACGCTATACTGGTATATTGCTCTTATTCCACTTTCAACATCCTGTGGAACTTTGGGGTTTGTAGTTTACTGAGACCAAAGCGCTCTCTGGCTGAGAATTCTAAATGCCCCTCTGTAAACTGCAAACCCCAGGATTCCATAGGATGTTGAAAGTGGAATGATAGCACTATAACAGTGTAGTGCAGAAACGGCGTAACAATCGGTTAATGACTGAAATATTAGAAAATGAAATGGGAATTTGTGGTCCTTGGATTGTGAATCACTTATCTCTAGACAGCATAAAATGATTCAACACTACATCATCCCTGAATAACCTAAGGAACACAGGTCCCAATCCCAGTGCCTTAAAGTTTAAATTGCTTTCAAATGAACACGCAGCCCAGTCCTACTCATATATTCAGAAGCATGTCTGATTGAATTCATTGGGGCTTTGAATCAAGAAAGGTGTGCATAAACTCATTCTAAAATAATGTGATGACTGATCCAGTGATCCAGTGTGATGACTGGAAATTGTGCTTAGAACTGCAAAAATAGAACAGCAAAATTACTCACAACTAATTTTAGTTGAAGTTACTGGGTTGGACTGCAATATTTGCCTGTGGAAAGAAGTGACCAGTAGCTGCTTGCCTTTCCTGCCTTCTGTTCACTGCCCACTGTCACTATCCCCTGCTCTCTAACGAGGGTCCATGGGGTGTTTAGGGGACTGATGGAGATGAGCAAGGTCACAGGAAATCAACAAAAAATCTGTGAGTGAGACGAAGCTGTCTCTGCCTGTTCTGCACACTTTTTCTTTCTGGTTAGACGCAATATTATGTGCTTTATTAGTGCAAAACTGAAATATTGCACATGTACTGACATGAGTCTGCTTAGTATTTTCTACATACAGTGCTTGTACAATAGGCTATACCTTAGACCAGGTCCTCTCTCCAGTGATTTCTATTTGCCTTCTTGACCAGTGTTTCAAGGGTGATTCTAACAGGCTGACAAATTCCAAATTTATGTTAAAAGCCCCTCTCTCCCAGCCCCTCGGTTATTCTGGTGAACAAGATATTTGAAAACAAAGACATAGCCTTTGTCAGTCTGGATCAGTACGCAATGAGATCTTTTAATCCTTTGAGATTGAGGGAAAGAAGTTGGTAGCATAAGCTTTCTCTTGTTTCTCTCAGTTACTCCCAAAGGTGCTACGAGATCCCTTTGCATGCTGATCCGGGCTGACACGGCTGTGTCTTTGAATGCATTACTACAATCTGCTTCATTTTAAAAACAAGGTTCACAACAACAGAACTCACTTATAATTTTATTGGAAATGAAATTTTCATTTTTTTTTTGTACAAAAGCTTTAAAGAACAGTCCCACATTGACATATTCAATGCTGTGTTCCTTCACCATCTTTAAAAAATAACATAAGAATTTTAAAAAGTTTGGTTTCATATAGAAATTAGTAAGGATTTGTGCATGAAAGAATCAGAAACATCAAAATCACCCAGCATAAATTATACTATTGCCTTTAGGGAAGAGATGAAATGTGATGGTCTGGAATGAGGTGAGAAAGAGGAAACCCATGCTATGACTACATTGAGGAAGTGACTAGTCTGTTCTGGTAATAATAGCAATGATGTCAATAGCTAGGATCACTTGGGACAGGGGACAAATTTATCCTCCATGCCAGTGTGTCCTCCCATTGCACCCCTTTACTTTGTCCCATCTAAGTAAATAATCATTTTGCTCCTATGGGGGAATAAAGTGCTACATGTGGGGATTATGTTGGGGGCTCTCCTGACATCTGGTTCTTCTTTCCACGTATATATCCTGCCTGTCTTAAAGATGGGTATTTTGCTGTTATATGTTCGTGAACAGACATACATTGTGTGCATCGGAGTGGGGAAAAGTATAACATTTCTTTTCCTTACAGAAGTGCTTGTGGATCCAGAAACCAGGCCTGTTTTACTGAGTTCAGTTGCCCTGTTGCTTGTGAGTATGTAATTAATTTCACAATGTCTGCCAAAATTCCCAAAGGCGGAGGGGGGGGCGGGAGGAGTTCTGCTGCCAAGCTTTGAAAGCCATTGCAAAAATGCCTTGGAACACCAGAGGGCATTCATCAGCATTTGTCTAACTACTAGTCCCCTTTTGTCCAGACACAAACGTACATACACCAGCTACCTGACACAGTGAGCAAAAGATCATGCTCCCCACAGGGCCCTGGAAGTGTCTGAAATCTCCTCTCTAATCTCATTTATTTTAATGTTTAACATTTTAACACTGATTTTATATTTAGTTTCCTTATAGAAGAACTGATTATGGTCACCAAAAATAGTGGCTAGACTTTTTAAAAAAATTATTACCTTCTGGTGTAGAAGTACGCTTTTTGCTCTTGAAGTGTGGTTTTTGACTGCTAGTTTTTCTTGCTTCATATGGTTAGGCTGTTATTTAAATGGTTCAGTGTATTTTGCTAGTTTCAGAAATCTAAAACAAATTATAATATCATAGGTGTTATCTGGTCCACTGTGGGCACAGTGCCCACAAATAATCCCTGTAAGATTCAAGAGTTCTGTATCCCCATCTCAAACTTCTGTGGGCACACAAGTGCTTTGTGATTTGTTCTTAAAACAAACCAAAATAGGCTTTTTGTTGAGATGTTCTGCACTAGCATAATTTAAAAAACAACAACACCCTATTCTTTTTATGGGTCATGTTTTTACAAAGTTCCAAATTTTAAAAGAACATTAGATTCATATACATTGAGAACATGCAAATGTTGCTGATATGCAGCATAAATATATTACAATTTATCATCAGTATGCATCAGTAGAAATTAACAAACCAAAGGCCCAGAAAAATCTGGTCCCTGAAGATGAAATAAAGGACTACAAAGGCATGTTTTTGTTTTACAGAATGCCCCATATTTTTAAGTGTTAAATTCTGTCTAGACATTTCAGAATCTCTGTGGGAATGAACTAATCGGTTCTTCAGATATTTTCAGATTGTGAATCTGAACAGAGGCCATTTTAAAATCAAATTCAGGCAACTGGACAAGCATAGTAAAGATAGGCGTCTTCACAGTTCTGAGATGAAATGTTTCTTTGTGGCACAACGTGTTGGTCTATATAAAGTACTCTAATGAAGACTATCTGGATACTCTTCAAATTAAGTAATTACCTAGATCACTATGTGAGAGGTAAATGTTTGGTAACAAACTGAAAAAGCAAGATCTCATGTCTCATGATTTTTATAAAGGTGGTGAAACACCATGATCAATTGAGTAATTCTCCTTCACAAATCCTACAGAAATGAATGAGAATCACCCAAGAGGATTACTGATGTTCAGATATATTTTATTTACTTATTAATTTCCATTTTTTTCTCAACAGAGTTTTCATAGGGAACTCACTGGTGGATTGATAATTTCCCTTCCACCTTTTTCATAGCCTTTTCAGAGGACAAAGCAAGAATTATGCCTAACCATCTGTGCTTAAGTAACTCTAGAAAGACTCTTTGATTGTGTTATGATGGTCTGTCATCACATAATGTGGTGAAAGAGAGAAGCTTTGGGATGGAGGTGATTTAAGCCTTGCAAGCGCTTGCTCAAAATGCTAGAATTTTCTGAGTAATTGCAAATGGCAAAGTAAGCATTGTGGAGATGAAAGCCATTTCACTAGTAATGGTATGTATGTTGCTGTCACACAACTGAATTCACAAAGACCTAAAACACAGCACAACCTAAGGTTTAACAAGGCAAGCACAGGTGAAAGTGAGCCACTTCTGCTTCTAAACTAACCAGTTACTTGTCTCCTCTGAACTGGTGAAATAGTCTTTAAACATAGTTTGCTAACAAGCCAGGAGCATTAAACATGGTTTGATCCTTGTTTGTATTAACAAACCATAGGCTTACATCAGGAAGTGAATCCTTCACAGGTCCTCACAACCTCTTTGGAGGAGAGGGGAAGGGGAAGGAGCAGGGGAAGTGCATGAGCCCTAGGTTGTCTGATCCTGATGTATTTAATGCTAAAACTATATACTGTTAAATCTCAAAAGGCATAGATGTAGGAAGAATAATGTCTCAAGTTCGTCCACTGAAAAATTCATGCCAGTCACTTCCATCATACTTGAGTTATATAAACAATCCTTGATGTGCTGGTTCAACAAAGTGTTTATGCTTAGGACATTATATTTTATGAAACCACGATTAATTACTTAAGGTAGAGGTTACTCAAATTCCAGACCAGTATATATACCCAGGGAATTCCCTTATTTCCTTTTGATTTGTACATCTTTCATTGCTTCAAATAAGAGTTTACAGAAATGAAAAATGTTGAAGTTGAAACAGAAACTGAGCCTATAAAGATTAACATGTTAAACAATGTATAGGTTAGGCATAACTGAATCAGAAACACAACCTGTTATGTGATCACATTGTTCTGGGGTAGAGATAGAAGAACTAAAAAGCATATAGGACTGTTGTGAACCACTTAAATGTTTATAGTTTGTTCATGAACAATCTAGTTCTCTGTTAAAAAAAAGTTTACAAACCTAAGTTTAAAAAAATCCTGAATTCCCAGAGTCACTGAAGAAATTTCCTATTTTTAATGAGATTTCCTGAAATGATTTAATATTACATATCTTACTACCGATGCTCGAACTCATTTCCAAACAAGAATGGAAAGATAAATGTTATGCGTAAGGAAGGAGTTGTAGTCACAACTGTCATCTTAAGATCATTCATTTTAGGTTTTGCTTTTGTAAACATGTCTCCAAATATATGTAGAATCACACTTATATTTTTCTAAAATCTAAGAGAGCCATTGTCTGTATCATATCTGAATGGGTCCATTCTCAATCCCTAGATGAATAGGCTACTGTGCTACCACTGAAATCCAATTATTTTGGATGTGCATTCAGAGATACATAGCTAGTTCATGTTGACTAAATCCTATAGCAGGTCAACAGCAATCTAATGGAATGAATGAAATGTTTCATATGCTACTTAAAAATTTGTACAATAAAAGTTTCTTGCAACAAATAAATGTTATGTGTTATAATAATAATGGCTTGTTGGGGGCATGAATGATTGAATATAGTACATACGGAGCTATAGAGCTTCTGGTTCCCTTCTTCACAGAAGAATGTTCCATGTGCATGATATTACATATGCCTAAAATAGTTTTTTTCTGTGAACAACTGAACTTACAAAGCTGTCTTATATTAAGTCAGAACATTGGCCCATCTAGGACATAGTTGTCTACTTCTGTTTGTAGCGACTTTCCAGGGCATTAGATAGAACCCTTAGACTATTTCCTTTAAATCTCCTTACCCAAGCCAGGGTAGGGGGAAACCTTTGGTCTTCCAGATGCTTTGGCTTATAATTCCCACCAGCTCACCCCAATGTGGCTAATCGTAAGAGGCTCTGGAACTGTAGTCCAGAACTTCTGCAGGGCTAAATATCCTCTCCTATAACTAGAGATGCTGGGAACTGTACTAGGACTCTACTTACTATGTGTTTTATGACTGAGCTATGTCATATTCTCGATTATCTTTTTTCATATTTACAGCTTTTCCTACTCACAGAAGAGAACAAAGAAGTGCTCTGAATGCACAGCATATATACGAGTTGTTGAAATGTGACCTGTGGCTGCCTGTGTTTATTTTCATACACTATAATAATGCTTCTTATCTAACTGCAGGCTGCCATGTGGGAGCCTGAAATATAAATGGATAGTCAAGCCTTATAAATTTTACAAATATGTTCAATGTACTTCCCATTGATCTCCCCCTCAGAAATTAATGACTCCAAAGAGCTACTTAATGTGTAACCAACAAGCTGGTAGGTTGCTGCTGTTTCATTTTTAAATTTGAGCATCAGACCTGCACCATATTACGAACTTTTCCATTTTAAAGACATGTAAGTCCTTATTGCACAGGTAGATAGTGTTCAAGAAGCAAAAGGCCAAAGTCCTCTTAGGTATGTGTTGGTTCTATGGATTATAGTCAATGATTTGGGGGATTAAAGAGTTGCTGATGCTTTCCTAATTTCACAGATGTTGCATTTGCTAAGCCTTTTTGAAAAGGAAGGGAAAAGAACAGACAGCCAAAGCTAGCTTTTCCCATGGTTCTGCTGGTGCTTTTCTGTTAAGCAGCATTGCTGTTATAAAGATGGAGAGCTTCACAGTTTCTTATGTTTATAATCACACCCTAAAAAGTGTTTGGAAAGCAAGACAACAGCTTCATAAGAGCACATGATCAATGAAAACAAAACAAAACAAATTGCTAAGAAATCCATTGAGAATTAAAAGCTCAGACGGCTTCAAACCTTGAGGAGACCTGGCCCATCACTGTAACATGAGCCATTGTGACAACTTTTAATACTGATTTCATGTTGAGTTATTAGATGCACTGACTCCTGAGAAGAAAGTTCTGGCAGAAAAGGGATGATGTCCTTTTCAAATGTTATTTTTTCTTTCTTTTCTTTCCTTTTTAAGAAAGCAACGAGACTCTACGGTTTAAAAGGGATATTGTGACACATATATCCTCAACCGAATGACAGAACTTCCTCTGAAGTTGATGACTGTGTTAACAGTGACCATCTCCAGGTCCAACTGAATCTCACGGGGCCCCTTCAGAGGACGAGTCATCACTAGTGTGGCGCTGATAGGTCCAGTTTGCTATATGGAAATATAGAAAAAAGAGTTTGAGGTTCTCCACATGCAGCATAGTCGCCCAAATACATCTTTGAGGGTTGGCTAAGAACTATTTGATAGTATCCAAATGTTCAGAGACAGAGGGGCTTTTTTTTTTTTTTGATAGCTGTGGAAATGACTAAAAATCTCTTTATTAAAGGCTTATGTTTAATAATCAAATTAGATACAGCTTGTTTTCCATTGTGTCTTAGATGTCATCATCAGGATCATAATATGGACTACATTTCCAAATTAATGGATTAAGAACCATCTCTCTAACGATGATACAAGCTTCCATGTGGCCTGATTTCCTGATTTTGGAGCAGTCAGTCATCACTTGTCCTATCTGATCACACAGACATGAATTAAAAGGTATTCAGGGAAAGTGCAATAGAATTTTTGAGTGTCTCAACAGGGCTCTTGAACTCTAAGGCTTCACTGCAGTTTTTTTCAAAAGCTATATACCTAACTGCCCATGGCAAGCAGAAACGATCCCTCAGTGATCACCTAAGAAAGCTGCTGCCACAACCCTGCTATCAGACCTTCAGTATACCATACATAATTGACTTGGGCTGTAATCCTATACGCTTACCTGGAATTTAATAGGACTGGGTAGTCATGCACATGATCATGTACAGTCCAGCCAGCCCTAATAAAGGGCTGAAAGCTATCTGTTTTTATTTATTTGCAAGCTGTGCTGCACATGTACATCATGAAAATTGTACGAGCTGTTTGGCTACTGAAGGGCTAAATGACACATCACTTGCTCGCAGCTTGATTTTAAAAAGAATGTTTGTCCTTAAATAATAAGTAAATTAATTCAGTGCAAGATTCTGTCCCTAATCACACTCACCCGCATGTAGAATTCTCTGCCTTCATTTCCAGATTTGATCTGGAAGATGTAATAAGCACCAGGGTAGCGGGAAGTAGCTTGCATTTGAAATATATCAGAGGGCACTGTTCGTCCTGACACATCCATGTCTCTATACAAGATGGTGAATGGCTGATCTCTACAACCAGGATTCTCAGCTGGACACATACAGTGACTGGCAAAACAAAATCATCATTGTTGTCATTAACAACAAAGTTCTGTGGCACCCTTAACTGCAATCCTATACTTCAGCATTCCCCTACCTGATGCCTACTAGATGTGTGACACTGTGACTCCCATCATCACAGCTCACAGTAGATGGGAGGTGTAGTCAAACACATCTCAAGGGCACCACGTTGGGGAAAGATGCGGTACATAGTTATTTGACATAAAGTCCACTGAATTCTGTAAAACTTACTTCTGAGAAGATATTGTAGGATTGCACTGTTAAATATTAGCAATTTTATTATGCCATATGCTTTCAGAGGTGAGTCCACATCATCATATAATGATACTGAGTCAATTTCTGTGCCAGTTTTGTGTCGAGATAGGTAGGTTTTATGCCGGTTGTACTGCTTTTGTTTCAAGTCTATTCTGATTTTTATTTTGTATATTTGATTTGTAAGTTGTACACATTGCTCAAAGGACCTGCCTAACAGGAAATATAAAAAAATCATAAATATAAAATATCACAATATTTTACATTGCCTGTTTTCTGCTGTACTTTTTACAATAGTACGTCTCCTATTACATTACACAAAGGATGCTCAATAAATCTGTGAAGTCATTCATCCCTTAATTAACAAGTTTATGATAAAGATTATTGCATCTCAAATCAGATTATATTCCACAATTTATCTGATCTAAACTAATGCACACACATCATTTATTCTTCAGATTCTTCATGTCTTAAAATGCATTGTTTGGAACAAAACCTTGACATATGATTAATGAGCATTTTATTGATCACTCTCATGATTACTGTGACTTTAAGTTCCTAGTCACTGACAGAATCTATTCATATAAATACAGTTGATCTGACAGTGACACATTACTGCTATACAAGAATGCTGAGTGAATTTTCATACTGAACATCATCAAGGGCTTAAACATCAGTTTGGATTTGGCTCCACTGTGGTTAAGAATACTTTTAGGAGAACTATAACACTCTGTTAAGTCTATCATGATCTTTTCTCTTTAAGTATGCTTTTTTTTAAATTGTAGTTTAAAAGGGACGGTCTGTTTGTTTGGTTTCCAGTAATTCTTCCTTTGGAGAAACTTTACAATGTTTGGAGAAACATAACTTAACAGTCCACGAATGTCTCCAGTCCATGACTTTTATATCCAGGGCTTGTGAGTATTTACAGTTAACAGGTGTGGGGTGAGGTGTGGACTACTTCCTTTTAGGAGTTCAATGTTATATACTGCCTCTAATTTATTTATTTATTTATATAAATATGGAGAGAATCAGTGTGATGTAGTGGCAATGACAAACTCCCTCTAAACAAATCTCATCTTAAGGCCACCATAAGCTGGAAATGATTTGAAAGTACTTATGAAGACAAGAACAACAGCAACAAAAACATTTTTAAATAGGTGTTGTTTAACCTTATAAGAGGAATGGTTTAATGTTTAATGCCAGTTTGTTTCTGGACACAATTAAAAGGGCTGACTATGACCTATAAAGCCCTGTATGCGTTAGGTTCAGGCTACCTAGCAGACAGTTTCTTCCTGAATGAGCCTGCACAGGCTTGGAGATCATTGGAAGAGGCTCTTGTCTCAGTCCCACCACCATTGCAAGCACAGTTGGTTGGGACACAAGAGAGGTCCTTCTCAATGGCTGCCCCTAGACTCTGGAACTGCCTACCCAGGGAGGCCAAAAGGGCTGCTTCCTTGTTGTCCTTCCACTGCCAGGCTAAAGCCTTTTTATTTTAGCTGAGAAAGTTTTTAAAGGACAGGCAACAAAGTGCTGTACAGTCTTCCCTCCACATTCATGGGTTTGACCTTCATGAATTTGATTATTCGCCAGATGCCTGTATGCCCCCCATTCTCCTTCTCCCATTCCCTTGTGTTTTGCCAGGTGTGGAAGAAGGCAAGCGTACCCGGGCAAAAGGAAAGGGAATGGGGAGGGAGGAGGAGAAGATATGCGCGCATTCCTTCTCTGCCGTCAGTGCTCCCCTTCCCATTCCCTTGCATTGTGTCCTGGCACAGAGAACATGCACCAAGGCAAAAGGCAAGGGAATTGGGGGGGTTTTCTCAGTTTTCTCCCCAAAGGAAAAAAGTACTCAGTCTGGGTGGTGGGGAGCAAGTGGGGAAGTGGGGGAAATGCAGCACAGAATAGGTAGGGAAGTAGTACAGGAATACCTGGCTACTCTAAATGCATTCAAGTCTCCAGGGCCAGATGAACTACATCCAAGGATATTAAAAGAACTGGCAGAAGTAATTTCAGAACTACTGGCAATAATCTTTGAGAATTTTTGGAGAAGATAAGTCCCAGCAGACTGGAGGAAGGCAAATGTTGTCTCCATCTTCAAAAAGGGGGGAAAAAAGAGGACCCGAATAATTATCATACAGTCAGCCTGACTTCAATACTCGGAAAAATTCTAGAGCAGATAATTAAACAGAGAGCTTGTAATTACTTAGAAAGCAATGCTGTGATCACTAAAAGTCAACATGGGTTTCTCAAAAACAAGTCATGCCAGACTAATCTTATCTGTTTTTATGATAGAGTTACAAGTTTGATAGACAAAGGGAATGCTGTGGATGTAGCATATCTTGATTTCAGTAAGGCCTTTGATAAACTTCCCCATGATATTCTTGCAAAGAATCTAGTAAAATGTGAGCTAGATAGTGCTACTGTTAGGTGGATTTGTAATTGGTTAACTGACCAAACCCAAAGGGTGCTCACCAACAGTTTCTCTTCATCCTGGAGAGAAGTGACTAGTGGGTTGCCACAGCGTTCTGTCCTGGGCCCAATGCTATTCAACATCTTTATCAATGACTTGGATGAAGGAATAGAGGGCATGCTGATCAAATTTTCAGATGATACCAAATTGGGAGGGATTGCTAATACCCCAAAGGACAGGATCAAAATTCAAAATGATCTTGACAGATTGGAGAGCTGGGCCAAAGCTAACAAAATGAATTTCAACAGACAGAAATGTAAGGTCCTACACTTGGGCAGAAAAAAATGTAATGCACAAATATAGGATGGGTGACATCTGACTGGAACAACAGTATATGTGAAAGGGATCTAGGAGTCTTAGTAGACCACAAGCTGAACATAAGTCAGCAGTGTGATGTGGGAGCCAACAAAACCAACACAATTCTTGGTTGCATCAATAGGAATATGGTGTCCAGATTGAGGAAAGTAACACTACCATTCTATTCTGCTTTGAGTAGACCTCATCTGGAATACTGTGTCCGGTTCTGGGCCCCTCATTTCAAGAAGTATACTGACAAGCTGGAACGTGTCCAGAGGAGGGTGACCAAAATGGTGGGGGATCTGGAAGCCATGCCTTATAAGGAACGTCTTAGGGAGCTGGTTATATTTAGTCTGCAGAAGAGAAGGTTAAGAGGGGACATGATAGCCATGTTTAAATATTTGAAAGAATGTCATATTGAAGAGGGAACAGTCTTGTTTTCCAACGCTCCAGAGACTAGGACAGGGAGCAATGGATTCAAATTACGGGAAAAAGATTCCACCTAAACCTCAGGAAGAACTTCCTGACTATCAGAGCTGTCCGGCAGTGGAATATGCTGCCTCAGAGTGTGGTGGAGTCTCCCTTTTTGGAGGTCTTTAAACAGAAGCTGGATGGCCATCTGTTGGGTGTGCTTTGGTATGTGTTCCTGCATGACAGGGGGTTGGACTGGATGGCCCCTGTGGTCTCTTCCAACTCTATGATTCAATGATTCAATTGTATTCTATGAAACACATTGCCCATGGAAAAGGAAAATCCCCTTATTCTTCTATGATATTACTTACTTTTCACTGATCAAGAGGTAAGGTTCTTCACATCTTACTGGGTCTAGGCATTTGTATCCCCCTTGAATATTGAAGCATGTTTGCAGCAAGGTGCAAGTGTGGTTCCCAACCTCACATTCGTTAATATCTAAAATGGAAAAAAAACATTTTTAAATAATGTATTTTAATAAACTATTTAGCAATTTATTATCATTTATAAAACTATTAATATAAATGAAACCATAAAAGTAGGGTTGCCAGACTGAACGCTGGAGATGGCTCCTGTACTTTTAATGGTGATACAGAAGCAGGCATTTCATCAGGTGATGCCTGTCATGCAACCAGATAATAAGCAACACCTACTGAAATTTCCTCTTCTACACAACCATTAAAGGTACAGGAGTCACTTCCAGTTTTCACATTGGCAACTCTGCTTAAAAGTTCTGCAAGATATCTTCCCACATATAACAACACAGTATGGTGTAGTGGTTAGGGCACTGAACTAGGATCTAGGAGACATGAGTTTGAAGCCCTATTCACTGTAAAGTTCAGTTCCCAAATAGTAACCCTCAGCCTAATTTACCTACCACACAAGGTTGCTGGGAGGATAAATAGAGTAATCAACATGGAGGAAGCCATGATGTTTTTGAAGGAATTGAAGTTTATAATTTGCTGTTAACTGTCATCAAGTTGACTTTGACTTATGGTGACTCTATGAATGAGAGATCACCAAGTCACCCTATCATCAATAGCCCTGCTCAGGTCTTGCAGACTCAGGGCTATGGTTTCATTGATTGAGTCCATTCGCCTTTAATGGGGTCCTCCTCTTTTCGTACTGCTTTCTACCTTGCCAAGCATTATCGTCTTTTGTAGTGAATCATGTCTTCTCATGATATTCCAAAATTTAGTCATCTTGGCTTCTATGAAGAGTTCAGGCTTGATTTGCTCTAGGACTCCCCCCCCCGCCTTTTTTTTTGGCAGCCCATGGTATCCACAGAATTCTCCTTCAGCACCACATTTCAAATGTATTGATTCTCTTCCTATAAGCTTTTTTCACTGTCCAGCTTTCTCAACCATACATAGAAATTGGAAATATAAGGGCACGGACAATCCTGATTTTGGTATTCAATGATATATACATTTGAGGATCTTGTATGGTTTCTTCAGAATTCTGAGCATCACTTTCCTTGCATGGGAGATCAATGCAGTGATTCTGTGGCTACTGTAGCTCCTGGTATCGCCTTTTTTGGGGACTGGAATGTATATTGAGCCTTTCCAGTTTGTGGTCCAGTCTTTTTGTCTTCCATATTTGCTGGCAGATTTTAGTTAGAATTTGAGTGAATTCTGTCTCTGTTGTTTGAAGCAGTTCTATTGGTATGTCATCTGTTCCTGGTGATTTATTTCTCCGAAGTGCTTTGAGTGCAGCTTCCACTTCACTTTCCAAAATTGTATGTTCACCTTCAAATGGTTTTTCCTTGAACGAATCTGTTATCCTTTCTTCTTTTTTTAATATAGTTCTTCAGTGTATTGTTTCTAATGGTTTTTTATTTCTCATTTTAGATCTTTTTATTCAAAAGAAAATACTACCAAAACCGGCATTTCAACTGTACATTATACTGACTTACAAATATTCCAAAAATTACAAAAAATTCTATAAACAAAACCAAACTGTTATCAGATAGTACATCAAAACCATTAATTTCTTATCCAGTTTTTCCAATTCTTTATAACTGTCTATTACAGTTATTAACTACCTTAAAGAATATACTCATATTCTCATATTTCGTATTCATACCTACGGAGTCATTTCCTTCCTCCTATAGATTTTTATGTAATATACAATATAGATGTTCCTAAAGTGCCCGTATAACTAATCTCCTATTCCGTATTTCTATCTTCTTGGGTTTTCTCTAAAAAAAACAAAGAAAAAAACAAAAACAAACCTACTTCCCTTATTCACTTTCCTTGTGCATGCTGAGTATTCCCTAGATCATAGTTTCCAACTATAAATGAGTCCTATATTTTTCCTCCTCAAACTCTATCTATTAAAATTTCTTTGGTTCTATTTTATTATATTCTAATTTGTATTTATAAGCCCAGATCAGCAAGTTCGTAATGGCTTTTTATTTCTTCATGCAGCGTGTTCCTCTGCTGGTCACAGAGCACCCCATTCTTGGTTTAATTTTCCCTTTGAATTCTTCGAACTTGTGGAAGAGCCCTCTTCTTCTGCCTTTTTTTGTTGTGGCCTTCTATTTCTCTGTAGTTCTCTTTGTCCCTGTGCACAAATCTTTGAACAACTGCATTCAGGATTCTGACCCTATTTCTGTCCCCTGTTACTTTTGCTTCTTATCTGTCCTTAACTGTCATCCAGTGAGGTATTTTTTTCTTTTTAGCTGCAGAGAGTGACTTTTTTTTTAAAACTCTTCCTTCACAATGTCATTGGCTTCAGTCCAGAGTTCTTCTGGCTGCTGATCAATTTAGGATTAATAGCGCATATCTATTTTTTACATTATTTTTAAATTCTTCAGGGATGTTCTTCAAGTTGTATTTTGGTATGATGGTTAGTTTAGTGTTCTTCTTTAGCTTCACTCTAACTTTTGCTATTAGTAGTTCATGGTCTGTGCCACAACCTGATCCAAGTCTTGTTTTTGCAGAGAGGATGGAGCTTCTCCATCTTCTGCTTCCAATTATGTAGTCTGATTTCTATATTGGCCATCTGGTGATGTCCATGTATACAGTCACCTTGTTGGTTGCCTGAAGAATGTGTCTGAAATGAGCGAAAAGCTGGTCTCACAAAAATCAGTCTCCTGCTTCATTTCTTGATCCTAAGTCAAATTCTCCTACAATGTTTAGTTCTGTTCTGTTTCCTACTTTTGAGCTCCAAACGCCTATGATTACCAACAAATCCTGTTTTGGTGCGTGATCAATTTCCTCCTGGACTCCAGTGCAAAATATCTCAATTTCTTCTTTTTCTGTTATGTTGTAGCATAAACTTAGATTATGATTATATTGATGGGTTTCTGTTACCCTATATACTGGGGGTCCCAGGAGGGACACCAAACTGTGCTCAACTAAAGTTGGGGAAAATTAGCTCAGAGCACTGCTTAGCATTACGAGCAGGGTAACGTAGCGAGATCTTGAACCCTATGTCTACGGGGTCAGGTCGAGTCAAGTAGCACACAGAAGTTGAAATAATAAACGATGTTTTATTAAATACACAGCAAAACAGTGTATGCAACACACTCATACAAGATAACTAAAGAAAATAAAGGTTGGAGTGGTATAGAGGGATTTTTAGAGGGATTGCTGGTTTGGGTGATACTTCACCTGTCCTGAAGCCCAGAAAAATAGAGAGCGAGGCTGGGGTGCGATGTAGCTCAGCACGTGGAGCTGAGGGGAGGCTCGCCAAGCAAAGCAGTCGCAAGGCGGGATGAAACTCGGGAGCGTTCCGAGGAAGGTCTCGGAATCAAGGGTTCTTATAAAGAGAATTGTGACTGCAGGCTATGCCGTACTTGGGGGGAAACAATAGATTTGGAGTTGGAGACAAAGCCTCCGAAAGGTCAGAATCTGAATGATTGAATTATCGCAGAGGTTCTCAATAGAGTAGCCAGTATGCAAACACAGAGTACTTGGGTATTGTATAGTTAACCCATCAAGCTGCCAACGTGGGGCAGAGGCCCTTTTGTAGGTTGGATGCATACCTAATTAGAGTACTTGCCTGGAGGTCTCCTAAAGCAGTGAGTCAGCTATTTCTGGCCTGCCTGTATTGTTGTTTGAATATTACGGCAATTAACGGCCGAGCTTGTTTACGTGCTTGTCTGGTGGCCTCGCAAGCACGTGGAGAGGAATAGAGAAGTGAAGCCAAATTATGATATCAAGAGGATATCCTTTAATATCCCCAAAGCTCGGACTAGCCAGGGCAGTAACATTTCCCTGAAGTCTTATTGATATTATTGCATCAGACTTTGCATTATATCCTTTGACTACTTTTGTTACATCTCTCCTCACACTATTAATGCCACCCAATTTCTTCTCAGATTTCCATTTCTCAAGTAAAGCACTGTATAATTATCTGACTCAAAATGTCCAATTCCTGTCCACTTTCGCTTGCTCACCGCAAGAATTGCAATACATTCCATTTCTTGTTTTACAGTGTCTAGCTTCCCCTGATTCATGGTTCTCACAGTCCATGTTCCTATAATATCTGTTCTCCAGCTTTGGACTTTCCTTTCACCTGTGAGCATGTCAACAGCTGACTGTTCTTTCAGCTTGAGTCCAGTTGTGTCATTAGCCACAGTGTTACTCATGGTTATCTTCTGCCATACTCCAGAAGCTTGTTGAGCGCCTTTTGACTTTCAGTCTCATCTTCTGGCACTGTTTCTTGCTTCATTTCTGACTGTCTCACCACAGGGTTTTCAAGGTAGAAGGCTTCAGAATTGGTTTAACATTGCCTTCTTCTGCACAGTACTAACAAGCGTTAGCTATGGTGCCACTGCTGTTGTCTTTAAGAGATTCTCTGCCAGTGTCATTCCCCCACTAATGCTGCTACCGAGTAACTGTTCAGCATGTCTGGTCTGACTTTACAGCAAAAGCCTAGCTGACATGAGAGACCCTACCAGCAGCACTGCTACCAATGGCATAGCCTCTTGTCACATAAGAACATACAATCCCACCACCATGGAAAGACATTGCTGTGGTGGGAAGGATATGATAGAAAGGGAGTGGGGGATAAAATAGCCTTCTATTGCATAAAATTCATTAACTGAATAGAGTCTTGTTTTCGAATGAGAAGGAAGGCCAAAACTGTATTAAAATTTGTTACGACAAATTATGCAACTGTTTTTCCCCATCGTTCTTTTATGGTGCCAGCAGTGTGCCAAGAACTGGCAGGCTAAAAGCAGAGGGAGTGATTATTTACTTGCTAATTTTCAATGGTAACTGATTGGCTGGCCCATGATGACTTATGGTTGTTACCAGCCAGGACACTCCTCATGGTCAGGGTGAGATGGCAAGAAGATTTCTAGAATATATGGGAGTGGCAAAAGGCAAACACTTAAAACATAGGCAGTGAGCTTAGTTAGGAAAGGAAGGAAACATAGTAAGTGCATGGATGAAAAGAGTCTTACAGGATCCAAGGGGAAGTTGCTTGATTTTGAGGGAAACCAATACTGGCTTAGTGATTAATACTGTCTGCTTGCTTGCTCAGCCACAATCATCTTATATATTTACGCAAAAAAGAAAGAGAACTTATGAAAATGCTGTAATTCCCAAGTGCTCTCTCTCTCTCTCTCTCTCTCTCATCCAAAAGGAAATTAAACCCTCCAGCAATTGCACCTGGCCTGCTTGGACAGTCGAGAGTACCTAACAATGCACAGTTTTTGGCTTCTGGAATCAGGCAGCACTGTGGCCAAAACAGGGTTGTTCCCAGCTAATTCCATTTTACATTTATCCATTAGCTGTGAAGAATGCATGTGAATATTGCAATATAATGATGGACAGAAGTGAGCAATTACCCTGCTAAAACATCTAGATTAATCACGTATCCTATCTGCCATCTGACTTGGTCATTCGATAAGACAGTATAGATTTGACCCAGAAATACAAATCTATATCTTAATCTGATTTTTGCCACGTCTGGCTCTGAAGGAAGCAGAAAGAAGAAAGGACAGTAAAAGGCAATGATGGTCCAGCATCCAATTTTCCGATGTCATAAAATTTACCCCTGATTAAATAGAGGGCAATAAAGCACGTATGTAATTTTGAAGTGTCCTCCATGCTTCAGATTTCTACACTACATCTAGAAACGTGAGCAGCAGTTCATGGAAAATTACTGTCCTTAGAAACCTATGGGTGCATGATTTAGCTAAAATTGGAGAGTCAGGAGGTAGGATTAAACCCTCTTTCAACTTTTCTCCCATAACTTGGGCACTGCAGAACTTTGTTTGCCTCTGTTAGTCTATTGGTGTAACTGCTGGTGGCAAATGCTAATCACAGCTAATAAGCCATGACTGTAAGATCACTCTGACAAGGCTCAGTCATACTGGTTTATTCCATGTTTATTGTCTAAATGTACATACAACATATAAAGTGGCCAGTCTAGAATGTACATCATATGAACCAGCAACCACTTCTGTGACTGAGGCTGTACTTTTCATCATAGGGTTCACACTAATATTTCTGCATCCTGCCATGTCCTTGCATGTCCAATAGATTGTCTACAGAATTAAACCTGTGCTAATTTGTTTTAAGACTTGCAGCTATTGTAATGACTTACCAAGCTGGCCCAAGACATTTCACCACTTGAGGCAAACGACATGGTGATCGCTTATCTCCAGTCTATGTATAGATCTGAGTGGAGCAGCCACTGAATCTTATGTTACCACTGCAGATGGGATAGTGTCTTCTACTACACCTGATACAGCAGGTTAATTTAGGGGCCTCACAAAAGGATGTACATAGACTTACATAGCTCTCCCTTTTAGGAAAGAGAAAACAGCTGTGGGGTTCAAGAGAAAAAGCCAGGAGGATGCTACTGCTTCTCCCATAGTATTTGAGTTGGTCACCTCACTCTGACTAATGACAGGGCCAGCCTGGGTGACTTATCTATATGGAGTCCATTTCTTTTCAAACAAGGAAAGGAAGGAGATTTGCTAGTCTTGACATTTTGCCAGGAAGGAGAACTGGAAACCTCTGGCATACAAACGCAAAAAGATATTTAAATAAGAACACTTTATATTGATATTCAGTTTAAATTTCTGTATAGAATACAAGGGAAGAAAAACCTACTGAAAAGGAAGCTGCAGAACAACAGCTTAGTTCTGCCAATAGTAAGTCAGTCAACACCTCTTTTCAGTTACACTTGCCAGAAGGAAAGAACAGTCTCCTAGATTTGAAACTTGGTTACTTGCTAAAGTACTTCAGTGCTTTCACAGATGTCCACAGCTTGGTAGTAAACAAGACCATGTTTAAACACAGAGTCAACTTTTTCTATCAAGTTATTTGGGAGGTTTGCCACTTCACAGTTGGCGTAGAAAAAGGGATTGGCATGGGACCTGTTGTGTAACTTTTAACTCCACTGAAGAATGGTTGCTTATGCCAGAAAGCCCATTAGTTTTAATGATACTGCTCACATAGTTGCACAACAGCTCCAAACATGTATTTCTTACAATACAAATTGTGCCATTGCTTAGATTTTATGGTGCAAAGTGTGATAATATTTTGCTCCCTTCATCATTTTTTCCTTTCTTGAAAAACGACTAATGTATCTTCTGTTTGTTTGTTTTTGAAATACAGTTGGTAAAATATTCTTACCCTGGCATCGAGTATCATCAAGAAGAACATAGCCAGTGGGGCAAAAGCAGTAGTAGCTGCCTGGCTGATTGACACATTCATGCTGACAAAGAAATTCTGAAAAGCTACATTCATCCATATCTGCAAATTTTAAAATAGAAAGAGTTAATAATACATTCATGATAGGTTCTTTGATTGTTACAGCCAACATAGATAAGTGTTTCAATCCATATTTATTTCCTATCATCTCCTATAAGACAATTATGATTGTTCTGACCTTTTAGGAATTGCCCTAATACACGGGTGGGAATTATGCAGCTCTCCAGAAGTTGCTGAACTGTAATTTCCAGCAGCCCTATCTAGCACAGTCAATGATGAAGAAGGCTGGGAACTGCAGTCCAGCAACATCCAGAGGGTTGTGCAGTTCCTACTCTTGCCCTAACATCTTGGGCTTCAGTAAAGACCAGATGTACCACAAGCCACAAGCCATCTCACAAACACAAATCAGCTCACATAAATAGAATGTGCCATTTTCTGCCAGTCAGAATAATGACCTCATACATGTGTCCCACCATAAATGCTTTCCTGGATTCCTAGTTTTTATGTGGCAAGTGCACGCTTCTCTTCTTCTTCAGTGTTTCTCCACCGTGTGTGTTTGTGTGCATGTGCATGTGTGTGCGTGCATGCCTTCAAGTCACTTCTCGACTTAGGGTGACCCTCATGAATTTCATAGGGTTTTCTTAGGTAGGAAATACTCAGAGTTGATTTGCCGTCTAGGTACTGACCCTGCTTACCTTCCAAGAACAGACAGGATCTGGTGCCTTCAGGGTATTTAGGCTTTGTCTCACACTTGAAGTTTCATGTATGAATCACTCAGACCTTGTATGATCACCTGAGCCCATCCTGGAAGCCTAACTTCCCAAAGAACCCTTTTTTTAAATGAAATATTCTGATATCTTCTTGTGCCAGGGTAAACACTCCCCCTCCCATCCTCATATTAGAATTGGGTTGTATAAAATATGACTATAAAATATGACTAGTCACATTATCATGCTAGGCCAACAAAGTATTTCACAACATGAGGATGATGAAGCAATCTTCCAAAACTTTTGATTGAAACCAGATTTAAATACATTTTGTGTGACCCATCTGAGGAAAACATGTACAAAACTCTTAGTTCCTCAAGAAGTTCATAGAACTGAAGCCCTTCTAGCACAAGGTCAAGCTGAAGAGAAGGCAAGCTGCTTTATACCCTGGTATCTCTTGACAACAATGGGAGAATAGAGATAGCCAAGAGGATTAACTTCAGCCTCCTGGACCTAAGCCTGATTAGCAGAAGTTTATATCCCAGTAACGAAAAAAACAAACATACGGAAACTCACTCTTTCTACATAATAATATTTATTAACATACTATGCTAGAGTTGCTGTAGCCAAGAGTGTAACTTTAATTAAATCCTTATTCTCCTATTGGGCTGACACAAAAGGGACAGGTAGATTAAAATAGACAGACAGACAGATGATTGTAAACATATGAACAAAAGCATGTGACTTTTTTTAAAAAAGAAATTGTGTAATGCCTAGCCATTTCAGGCATAACAGCAAGAACAATCATGTCAAAATTTGGGCTTAGCCGCTAAGAAGTTTAGTCCCAACACTCTTCACTTCTTACTTCTTTCTGTATTTCCTTCAAATATTAAATGAAGTCAGATTCTGGACCAAAGAACATAGCTAGTAATGATCACACTTATTCTGTACTAAATTAAGAAAATTCATAGCCTGATCCTTAGATCATGTTCCAAAAGCAACTGTTTGGGAGGAGATACGTGTACTCTTGAGACAGCGCAAAATTACAGAAAAAATGCTACTGTGGGGAGATTAAGACCAAGACAGAAGGCAGCTGTACCCAAAGTTGGCTCTTCAGTGTTGATTTCCTTTTAAAAACTGACCTAATTGGTGCTACCCTGCCCCACTGCATCCTTTCCTCACATACCATATGCTCTTTTTACTGTCAGCCAGGCAGTATTGCATCTCCAGGAGAAGATTTATTTTTTTCAAGAGCCTGAGTGGACTCTCTCAGTTAACTAGGCACAAGGGACCTTTTCAGAACACAAACAGGCTTAACTAATCATTTTCAAATTAAACCAAATGTTTAAAGTGCTAAAACTGAAACAAACATAAAAGCACTAACTACATCATATCATCTTTATTGCAGCCATATGGCTGAAATCATTGACTGCTGTCATTATAATCACTACCCCGAACATATTTGTACACTCTTCATTAGCTCAACTGTGAAAAGCCAGGGAAACTGTAGTTTATCAAGGTAAGCACAACACATCTGGCTATCTGATGCAATTGACTGTTACTTCAGGGCTATTAAAAGAACAGTGTCCTTCACCAATACACCAGAGGTAGCATCAGAGGTAGCACGCTAGCAGAGGGGATGAACAACAGCTCACGTTTACACACAGCATATATTCTCTGTTCTCCAAAATCTGGGACCGTTCAATGAATCTGGATTGCAATCCAGACAAACAAACAAGATAATATGCACAACATGAAGTCTTCTGGAATGTATTTGTGCTACCCTGGCAGTTTCTCTATCTGCTCACTTGGTCAGCACCTTTTCTAACAACACTCATCTGTGAGTCAATAGGCAAAGGCAAGCAGAGGTGCACTGGGGTTGAGGGGCCTATGGTCAGAGTGCTTTTAAGGCAGGGTCTTCTCTACTGCCTTGCCAGCCCTGCTTTTCCTTCCTTCCTTCCTTCCTTCCGTCCTTCCTTCTAACCACTACCCCACGCCTGCTCTCATAAAAGCATAACATGCTTTTTAAAAGACCTGCCACAGCAAGTTAAGAGCCAAACACCTGTCTACATAAAAAGATATTTGCCTGTTGGTGGAAAGAGAGCAGAGGTGGAGGGGCAGGAATTCCATAATTTGGCTCTTTCTCCCATGACTTCTTGGGGGTAATTAGGCCACTGGACTACTGTGCTCTGTACCTGCATGCATGCTCCAGACTAGTGTCACCACTTAAGATGACACATACAGATAGGTCAGGCCAGCAACAAGCAACATGGCTTCTGGGCTACCAGCTTAGACGTATGAGAGTGGCAGTGGGTAGAAGCTAAGAAGGAATGGATAGAAGTCTACCAATCCCTAATATTTGCTGCCTTATGTACATCATTCTATCTAACGATAGGGCCAGCCCTAAAGTCTAACTAAAGTTTTGCTGTCAAGGGGCACCTGAGATGTTCAAATACGCATGGCTACAGCCCTGAGCACATTTGTTTGAAAGTATATTCCACAGAAACTAATGGAGCTTTAAGTCTGACAAATAATGTTATGGTTTAGCTAATTTAAAAATTCCAGAGTTTTGACTTTTAGTCCCAGCTCCACTAAACCATTGCTCTATAGTGGATGACAGGGTTTAGATCCAGCAGACCCAGGGCCATCTCCGTCCCGTCCATGCCTGCTTCCAGAACACCCACTTCAGGGGACCTCTGTCCATCTTATCCTCTCTTGGATTGCTGAGAGGTTATGAATATTCTGAAAATGTACATAAAAGAAGTACAGTGATTTATAAATCTGTTGAAAATCCTGATCCGCAAATGTCAGCTCAAATAAAACGCTCTTAAAAATGATCCTGGAATTTGTAATAACCTTACTGTTCAGAACTGAAGTGTGCTTTCTACACTCTATTTACAATTGCTGTTGGATACACAGAAAATGTTCACTCAACCAAATTCTCAAATGTATTATTTTACTTCTGACTGTTTATTTTTTAAGGCTTTGCTGACCACCAAGCTGATGATGGTAACAACCGTCACTGGCTATTTTGTACTATTGCTGTGGCTGCTGCTATCTTGAATCACACCACATATTCGCAATTTCAAAAGAATGGTTATGGAGCAAAATTTGTCTCTGGAAGATTGCCTCAGTTGAGATTTTTTTAAACAAAAGATTTAGTATTTGGCTATCACTTGAACAGGTTCCACTAGCAGAAATACCAGCCCTTCTGTTTTGTCTACATGACTAATTGTAACAGGAAATCTCATTGTAGTCTTGTGGGATTTTTAACTGTCACCTTCCAGGTAATGATTATGACATATAACGATGATGTACATGTGGAGAAGTGGATCTTTCCCTTCAAAAAATCAAGATAATCATGACCTATAGTTTTTAATTACCAGTACAACTAATGCCATCAGCCTCCAATTCATAACCAGGGTCACAGCGGCAAAGAAATGATCCATAGGTGTTGACACAGTTTTGTACGCAAGGATTGTTAGTTGTACATTCATTCACATCTGTGAGAAACAAGTACTTATATCAATATCAATTCTTACATTTTTCAATTACTATTTAAAGACAATCAAAGCAAGCAATTTTAAAGAGGAACCTTTAAAAAAAAAAGAGAGACTAAATAAGCAGAATATCCCACCCATAACACTGACAGGACTGTATTTAATTATATTTCGATTTTGTCATATTGCAGGGCAACAACTTACATAAATATAATAAAATAAAAAATACACTTTTAAAAAATTAAAATAAAAAACACTATAACACCATTTACCATTGTTGTGTTGTTGCGTGCCTTCAAGTCATTTCTGAGTTATGGCAACCCTAAGGAGAACCTATCACAGTTTTCTTGGCAAGATTTGTTCAGAAGGGGTTTACCTTTGTCCTCCTCTGACGCTGAGAGAGTGTGACTTGCCTAAGATTACTCAGTGGGTATCCATGGTTGAGCGTGGATTTGAACCCTGGTCTCCAGAGCTTTAGACCAATGCTCAAATCACTCTATCACATTAGTTTTACATTATCCAGAGTATTCTCCAATTAAGGATGTCAGCAGAGCTGCAAACATTCCAGACAGCTATTTTTTGATCAGTATATTCTCCGTTTCTATCAGATTGCATTCTTTTGGTCTCTGTTATGTATGTGTTGAACAGACTACACTTTTCACAAAGACACATAAAACATAAAAGAAATGGACAATTTTTTTTTTAATATGGAACGCTTCATGAATTTGCGTGTCATCCTTGCCCAAGGGCCATGCTAATCTTCTCTGTATCGTTCTAATTTTAGTATATGTGCTGCCAAAGCGAGCACAGAAATGGACAATTTTTGAAGGGTTTTAAAATGGCTTTATAAAGCCAAACCAGCAACTTGAATCATTGTCAGAAAACCCCTAGAAACCCATGCAGACTCTGGAGGATGTCTGAGTGGTTGTGCAAAGATACTGTTCCATTTACAATAAATAATTCATACTTCCAGTTTTGATTATTACACTGGGCATTAAAACTTCAGCCCACAGAAGGTTTTGTACAGGTGGCCTGAAGGATGTTAGATGAGACTCTAACTAGAGCATTGCCATCTAGCTCTGGCCAAACTGAAAAGAGCTACCAGGAGACCAACAATGCAAGCCAGATTCTTCTTTGCATCCATGAGCCTGAGCAGATCATTATACTTTATGATGCCCATAAAAACCTCTAAATCAGGTTGTCCACTGTCCACTGAGCACTTATCTACGCCTTAACAGCCGCAGACCAGATTTACCTTGTGCCTCCTTGCCCTCAACTACACAGCAACAGCCTGATACAAAACATGAGAAGCTACTGTAGTACAGTGGTCCCTTCACTTTCGCAAGAGTTCAGGGCTCAAAACCCTCGTGAAAATAGAAAAACCACAAATAATTCCTCCCACTTTCCCTCCTATTCCCTTCTGGGGCTCCCCCCTTCTATTCCCATGCAAAATGGAAGAGAATGGGGGATGGGTGAGAGAGGGCTCCCCCTCCCATTTCTGCGCATTTTGCCCCCGGAGTGGAGAACCCATGCGAGCCTTCCCCCAGCCCCCATTCTCCTCCATTTTGCATGGGAAGAGGAAGTGGGGGAGCTCCAGAGGGGAAAAGAAAAGCTTGCACAAGTCTTCCCCCTGAATCCCTTCCATTTTGCCTTGATGTGAGTTCTCCCCACTGGGGCAAAATGCATGGGAATGGGAGGAGGAGTATGGGAGGGGGAGACACACACACTTGTGAATAATCAAACTGGTGAAGGTCAAACTTGCGAATCTGGATGGAGGACTGTACTCTGCTAGAGGACTCCCCAGTTATGTGCTACAAGAGGTCCATTAAACTGAAGATTCTGAAGACTGAATGCAGACCTTCTACAGGCAAAACACAAGCTCAACTACTGAGCTACCGACTCATGGCATACAGAAAATATAGCTGATTTTTGCTGATGTTGAAAAGCATGTTCAGGGAAAACAATCATGTCACCCATCAGATGGAAAGGAAGGAAGGAAGAAAAAGATTAACTGGTTGGGCATTCTTTTTACACTTCATAGCAAGCAGGAAACTCATCTTGCTTTTCTGTGCCAAAATATCTCTGTATATGAGGACAGAGTTCGTTGAACTGCTAACGGAGCTGCAGACAAGGCACCATCTACTAAAATCGTCAAAGGTAGCAATCCTCAAAGTATAGTGTACCCCAGACTCTAACACGCAAACAAAGCTTCAGTGCTGGAAAAACTCAGTTTACTACTGTAACATCTTGAAAAGATTTTGCATGCTCTGTTTGGGATCAGGCCAATACAGCCAAAAAAATTTGAAGTGATTCCTGCAGGTGCTTCCTTGTTTATCTACTAATTTTAAGACTCCAACTGTTTTAATCATAACAAGACCTGGCCAAAAGCGGCAGGATGAAATAAGGGGGGAAAGGGCAATGTATAAAGGCTTGTGACTGCTATGCATTGTAGACTTAACCCTCAAGATCATCTTTAATGGGTATATTGCTAGGAGATTCCCCCATCCCTTAGGGCAGCTTTGATAATTTTGCAGCTGAAGAACCAGAACAAGGAATTCCATCCCCCACAAACAAAAAATCATAGTAACTTGTCTGCAGCAACACAAAGAAGGAGACACATGTATTAGGGTTATATGTATTTTATGTTCACAAAGGAGGATAATGAAATAGCACAGAAGCTAAAAGAACTCTTTTCATCTTTCTGTCTACTCTGCAGAAGATGCAAGGCAGATACATGTGTCTGAACCAGGAGCCTGGAGAGTGGCCAGTATAATGCTAATTTTTTTAGTGAGGGCAGGGAAACCTAGGAAATGATCATCAGGTTAGCTTATTGCCTGTTCTGGAAAGCATTTTTAAAGTTAAAATGATCAGCTGCTGAGAAGGACAGGTCTTGCTGAAAATGAAGCAGCGTGCCTTCTGCAAAGATAAATGGTCTTTTTGAGAATGTCAGTAAACATGGGGTGATGTGGTAGACTTTGTCAAAACCATTTTGGACATCCAGTTAAATACAGTCTCTTGAGGAAGTTCAGTGGTATGGGCTGAAAGGAGAGGTCCTTCTATGGTTCAGTAACTGATTAAAAAACCGAGAACAGAGACAAACAAAATAGCCATCCTTGCAATGGAGGGGTTCAAATAGTGGGGTCCCTCAAAAATCTGTATCAGGAGTAACTTTTGTAGCTTATTCATAAATCATTTAAATACAATAGTCACACTTGCTGATGACACAAGATTGTTTGGGATAGTTAACACAAAAACAGATTGTGAAGAGCTCTGAAAGTGTGTCTCCAAGTATGGGGAATAAGCATTGAGATGCCAAATACCATTACAGTTTCAGAAACTGTAAAAGTGATGTTTATTGGGGCAAAAAATCCCAATTTCTTATTTACACTGAGATCAGAGCTGGCGGTGACTGGAGTTGGTTTAAATAGTTCAGTGAAAATGCTGACCCTCTTATTGACATCCTGTTACCGGCATACGCATATGCAAACTGCAAAGTCTCTTTTGGGGCGGGAGGGGTGTCATTATGGAGGTTAGTATTTTCCCTCCTCCCTTTTCATCAACCAAAGCCCTCCCTGCGTATTATTACAAACCTGCTGCAGCCGCCTGTCCCAGACACTGTCTGGTAGAAAGCAGAGAAAACTGAACAAGTATTTGGCTATGTCCCCATAGACCTCCAGTGGCCTCCAGTGGACCTCAGTGTATGATGTAATAATTTTGCTTCTAAGGAAACAGACAGATGCTTCTGTAATCCCCTCCCATAATCTCCACCAGCCACAAAATGGTGGGCGAGCGTAGAGGAGCTGCAGCAACTCAGTAGTAAATCTGAGAGGTGGTGAATGAGTTGATGCAGCATAGTTCTGCATGCTATACAGAATTCTAGGTCATATGCGACGAGTGTTGCGCATAACTAGAAAAGTAATTGAAAAATAAAATTGTTAATATTGTAACACCCTTATACCAATCTATGTCACAACAACATTTGAGATACTGTTTACAGTTATTATTACATCTTTAAAAGGATGTAGTAGACTGGAAAAGCTACTGAAAAGGACAACCAAAATGATCAAGGAGTTGGAACAAGCCTAAGAGTACAGGATGCAACATTTGGGGGTATGTAACCTTGGAAAAGAGTCAACGTGGGGTGATCCTGAACCTGAAGATCAAGATTCAATTCCCCGCTTGGCCATGGAAACCCACTGGGGAACCTTGGGTGCATCAGACACACACAGCCCAGAAAACCCCATGATAGGTTTACCTTAGGGTCACCATAAGTTGGTAATAACTTGAAGGCACACAATAACAACAACCTTGGAAAAGAGGTAATTAAGAGGAGATGTGATAGAAGTATATAAAATCATGCATGGGGCAGAACAGATAAAGGGATGTTCTTCCTTCTCTCTGATCTCACCACTGAAGATTGATGATAAATTCAGAACAGATAAAAGGAAGTACTTCTTCACAAAAGGAATAAGTAAATTGCAGAATCTGTTCTTACGAGATGCAATTATGGTCACAAATTGGTTGTGGCTTTAAAAAGGGGTTAGGTAAATCATGGAGATTAGAGCCATTAACAGGTACTTGTCAGGAAGGCTACAAATCACCTCCAGTATCAGAAGCACTATGCCCTTATCAATCACTGGGTACAGTGGCAATTGTGTCCTACTTGTGAGCATCCCACAGATATCAGGATAGCCACTAAGGGAACCAAGTGCCTTTGGCCTGATCCACCACATTTCTGTTATCTTCTTAATACCTTGGCATGATCTTCCATCTTCATTCAAGATAAATCCTGGATTGCACGTACAGGAGTAAGAGCCAGGTACATTGGCACACAGCTGGTGACAGTAACCAAAGCGGCATTCGTCTATGTCTGGAAAAAATGTGAATTACAAATGGGACTAAGAGTTCTATCCAATGTTGAGAAAAAGTGATAATCAAACTGTTTCACAGAAACATCTATTAAGAGCCAATATTTTCTAACAATGTCAATAACTATAGTATTTTCAACAACCGTCTTGTTCAGACCCGCCAGCATATATTTATTTCCCAAACAAATCTTGCCACAGTTAAGTAAAGACTCTTCACCCCTCCTATACATACACACATGGACACTGCTTCATTCTCTCTTTCCATCCCTGCTCTCTCCCTATCACTCAGATACTCATTCACACAAGCAGGTGTTCTGTCTGCATGCTTCCCCAGTAAAACTAGCTGCAATAGCTAATACAGTATGCTGTGGTGCAGCTGGAGGGAAAGGAATGAAGACAATGCACCCCAACAAGAATTCTGATCCTCAGATGAAATTTTCCTTCAGTTCTCAAATTTCCAGCATTGCAAGGAATGTGACGCTAATGACTGTAAACACCTACAATGGTTACATTTCCTGTGTTTGCATTCCTTTAGCAAGTCTGGTTGCCCCTTTTCTTTGGGTGCTTAAACTATACTTCTAAATGCTCGTATGAAGTTTTAAGTTACTGCAATGTTAGAAATTTTGGAACTGAAGGAGAATTTCATTTGGGGAGGCAGTAGGATTGCCAGGTGAAATAAAGGGGAAGGCTTGTCCTAGGTATGTTTAGCCAGATGAAAAGAAGGTTAAGAGGGAACATGATAGCCATGTTTAATATTTGAAGAGATGTTATGATGAAGATGGAGCAAGCTTGTTTTCTGATGCTCCAGAGACTAGGACACAGAGCAAAGTATTCAAACTACAGGAAAAGAGATTTCACCTAAGAGCTGGTAAGAGCTGTTCAACAGTGGAATATGCTGCCTCGGAGTGTGGTGGAGTCACCTTCTTTGGACATTTTTAAACAAAGGCTGGACAGCGCTTTGAGTGTGTGTTCTTGCATGGCAGGGGATTGGACTTGATGGCTGTTGTGGTCTCTTCCAACTCTATGATTCCATGATTTTAATAGTTGGGCAGAAGAGGAAATTTCAGCGGGTGTATGCAAGCAATACCTGCTAAATTTCCCTCTTTTACACAATCATTAAAGGAAAATAAAGCCTTCTCTCTTATTCTACCTGGCAACCCTAAAAGGCAGAATTTTTATTGAGGGAGCAATGTCTTCATTTTGCCTCCCCCATAGTTACACCCCTCTACATGCTGTAGAGAAGATCTCTGACAGCTGCATACATCCTACAGCTAAACCATCAATCAGAAGATCCCTTCTACTCCATCCGTTTTACTGATACCATCCTCATTACCCTCTCACGGAAGAAGCTTGATGGTCTAAATCAAAGTCTGTCAACAACCCATCATGCAAAAACATCAACAAAATTTTTTTAAAAAATAAGTTCGTTTCACCCTACAGAATATCGTACCTAAGCACTGGCCCTCTAAAAGCCAGTATCCTTCAGTGCAGGAACAAGTATACCCTCCTTCAGTGTTGATACAGATTTGCGTAGGGTTGCACTGATGTGTTTCAGATGCACATTCATCAACATCTGCAACAGAGAAAATAATCAAGGATTACATGATTATTCAGACACAAACAGCACTTGCTTTAACTGTGGAGTTCCATTCCTATGATCAAGCAAATAATGGTTGCATCTGAGAAAGAAATCAGGAGGAATTTCATTATATATTTGGAGCTGTCTTAACTGCAGCCTCTGAGGCATTGAAATTAATTGACTATTATGCTCCTCACGCCAAGGTACTGACAGGATAAAAATCACTGGCAGTTCAGGAGAAACATATCCACCCAACAGATGCTCTGTCTCTTTTAGGGCTGACTCAACAACAGAGGTTGCTTCCAGTTTCTTTGGTATTGTGTTACATCTACTGGTTGCTTTCCTAGTAAATAAGATTTCTGAACTCATACCAACTAGTAACTAGTAATTAAAAAAAAAAGTCTTCTCTAATCAGAAATTTAATTTTCCTGTTCTCCAGGGCACTAGGGCTGTAGTCCCAAACATACTTCTAGCATGATGCTAAGCACGTTTCTTAGAAATAAGTCCCCTGTGTTAAATGGAACTGATAAAACACTCTTATGTATGTTTACAAATAATCCTTTCTGCTTTCAGTGTGGCTTGCCTCCAAGAAATATGTACAGGATTGAAATCTTACTCTTTAGTAAGTACCTGTAAATCTGCAACCACAGATTGCAATCATACACATAGATAGGATCAAATTAGATGTTATTTAAAATTTAGATCCAAAGAACAGGATTCAAAGATGCATTTCAAGTTTAAGTGCATTTCTAAATCCCATTCTTTGGATTTTCCCTTTTTTTTTTAAACTGAAAACAGCTCTGGGAGTGCTAATTTGCCTCAAATTTCCACTCCTTAAAGCAGCAATCTGCAGTAAATAATAGCAACAACAATGGCAAACGGCAGCTTTGAAGGAAGGAAGCAACTCTGAAGGTGAAATATTCACCACAAAGTGGAGTAGAGTCCCAACTGGGACTGGAGGGCCCATGGGTACTTTTAAGAGCAATGAAAAGAGATATGGGAATTTCCAAGCATGGGACACAAAAGAACAATTATAGTGACAGCAGTTTGATCCTTTTGTGTGTGTATATGGGTGCCTTCAAGTCGCCTGTCAACTTACAGCAACCCCATACATTTTATAGGGTTTTCTCTGGCAAGGAATACTCAGAGGTCGTTTTGCCAATTCCTTCCTCCAATGGCTCTGCTTAGCTTCAAAGATCAGACAGGGTCTGGGGTCTTTAGGGTCTTTAGGCTAGCTTAATCCATAGTCAGAACTAACTCTCATTGAACTCAACAGGACTTACTTTTGAATAAACATGCATAAGATCAGATTTCATTACTTTTACTTTTAAAATAAAGTATTCTTTTCTATGTAAAACAGTCTCAAGAAAACGTGCTTAATGTGATGGTAGCTAATAACATTTTATTCTTACAGTTGTTATGGTGCTGAGTTGAATTTAGCTGTGAAACTGCACATGCTCAGAGATTATACAGTTGGCCCTCCATGTTCATTAGAGTTATCGGCACAAGACTTTTGCAAAAGTGAAAACATTGCAAATATCAAAATGTGTTTGTGTGTCTGTCGGGAGGGGTCCGAGGCATGGTGGAGAGAGTGGGCACCCAGGGTCCCAACCAGGTCAAGGAAAGGTGAGGGAAAAGGGGGGAGTTGGCATGGTGGTCCTATACTTCCTTCTCTCACCCATCTCCTTCCTTGGGTATGTATGTGCAGGGGGCATCTGGAGAGGGTTTGTGGTGCTGAAAAATCAGGCTGTGAGCCATCCTTAGCTGGCAGGTAGTGTCTGGTGGAGGAGGAGGAGAAGGACCAGTGGAGGTTTATAAAGGGCTGGCTAGCCTGATCAGAGCTGCTGAGAGGGAGGGGTCCCCCCAAAAAGAAGTGCCTGAGGTGGGGGGAAGAGTTGAAGAAACTTGCAAATAATCAAATCCGTGAAAGTCAAACCCACAAATGAAGAAGGCCTACTGCAGCTTAAAAAAAATCAGAACTGACGAAGGATCTTTTTGTTGTTGTTACACTAATATATCCAGAATATAGAATCAATTGAAAAGCACAGTAATCAGTAAAGAAAGTGAGTAAAAAGAGAAATCTAACCAATGTGCTTCATAATGAAAGTAATACACCCAGCTATCTAAAGCCATTCCCCATAAGTCCATGAAATCTTTCCAACAAATGATGAAGCTGCACTTAACATAATGCTGTATACAACTGTAAAAAGGAACAGAGGGATTTGCAGCAGCTACTGGACATTTTTCTTGCCTCCTCAAATTGTACATCTGTTACTTCATAACGTCAAATCAAATCAGGTGAGAAAGGTGAAACGAAACAGGAAAATAGTAGATATGCCCATTCTAGTAAAATATAGCATCATGTTTGAGCTTTACTGGCTACATCCGACTGTGGGGGGAAAAACATATAAGTGCTCCAAGGACATTCTTTGGCACTTATTTGTTCCTTGGAAAATTACAAGCAAGAGCAAATGGACTAGAGGGTATTGTACAAACATCACTTCCCTATTCAATTGCATAGTATATTACATAAATATGGGAATAAACTGCTCAGTTTTGTGCAGCTCATTACTTTGCTGCCAAGTTCTTTTGCTCCGAACAGAACTGAAAGACATACACAGACGAATGTTTTAATGACTTTCCACTGCTTTTCACCTTCAGCATCTTGGATAAGGATTAAGAAATGTCACTGCATATAGTGGCCTCCCAATACAACTTATGTGTAAAAACTGGTACTGGGATTTCAATGCGACACATATGTAACACCACACAGGTAAGGTTCTTTTACTCATCCCTCAACATTTGAAAATCAGGTCTTAGTGTATCATACCAGCTTTCGAATGCAGAAGAGTTCCAGAAATTAAAATCTGATCATGAACAAGGAGAAATAATAGATTCCTTCCTTCCGAAAATCACACAGAAAAAGCAACCTTGACAGAAATACGTTGAAAGCCATGATGCTACTGCTAACATATATTACTTTTTGGTATGATGTAATCAGTTATGAAAAGGAGCTCAATGGTTGGTAATATTATAATTTTTTCGAGAATGAATAATGTTTATTTCTTACTTTTAAAATGTTACTTGTGGGGGATTATTTTAGTTAATTTGGGCTGTTTTGTGGGAGTTTTGTCCTTTTTAAAAAAATTAAAAAGAAGATATTATTGAAAAGTAATACAGTAACTTTTATCATGAACAGTGTGTATCACAATGAATTAACTGGCTTTCACATTGTAGTGAATAATGAATCAAGAATTAACTACTTTTAAAAAGTACTATTCTAGGCTCTGTTTGCATGGATGCATTTGGACCTGGTTCCTAATAAATATCCTCAAAGACAGACATTTTATATCTTCTCCAAACACCCTGTACTGTTGTGCAGTCATTCTTAACTGCTGGCAGAATTTCTCCCCAGAACTTGCTCTTTCCTTGGATCAAACTGGATTCAATTATTATACAAGGTTCCAAATTTATGCTTCTTTATATGATAATTGTTTTTGATAGGTGAAAATATTTTCTTTAACCTAAAGAGTGTGTGCTTACTGTTTGCTTGCCCCTTAACTTTCTGTGTGGACAGAGCATCCATTACTGTAGCTATGCAGATGCTGAACCAGTGCCTGGATGCTGGATAAGGACTAAAAAACATGAAGGTGAATCACAACAAGATGGAGCAACTGTGAACTGATGGCTGTCAGGTACAGGAAGTGGGTAATAACTTCCCCTGAATAAGACTGCAGTCCCCCAAAGGAACAAAGGCCTCCTAATTCTTTCATCTCTGTCACTGGAGTTCCAGGTACACTCCATGGCTTGGATTGCCTTAGGACAGCTTTTAACTATGGCCTTTTCTGGACAGAGATAACCTGGCCACTCTGAGCCTTTCTGCCCTACACTCTTGTGGTGCTACTATTCCACTTTGAACATCCTGTGGCATTCTGGGGTTTGTAGTTTACTGAGGGCAAAGAGCTCTCTGGTTGAGAATTCTAAATGCCCCTCCCTAAACTGCAAACCCCAGGATCCCATAGGATGTTGAAAGTAGAATAATAGCACTATAACAGTGTAGTGCAGAAATGGTCTCTGAGTGGGGTTCCTCTTGAAGATGACTCAAAAGCAACCACCTGGCATCAATTTTAGAAGAATTGCACTGGTTTCCAATATGCTTTTTGAATTCAAGGTGCTGGTGATAACGCTGAAAGTCCTAATACCTGAAGGAGTTGCTTTCCCTATATACACCTGCCTGAAGACAGAGGTCTGTTGAAGCGGCACTTCTCATGGACAACGTGGGAGAAGTTTTCATTTTTTTCCTGCTCTGGAATCCCTGTTGTGGAATGCCCTCTCTTGGAGCCACAACTGGCACTAATACTGACTTCAGCGCAGCACGGAATTAACACTTGGCTTTTATCAAAGCCTTTGGGGGCAGGCAGTCTATCGATTTTTTTTCTTCCAAATCTACACAAGTACAGAGTTGTAAACTATTGAAACAAATTTTAATTGTTAAATATGGACCAAGAAATATTAAATTACTGCTTACTGTTTTGAATTTTTTATTTGCTTTAAAATGATTTTATTTGCTTTCTAACTATCCAAATGCATTGCGTGATCAGGGACAACAGTCGCTCAAAGAAACACGAACACCAGATGTGGGAAGTAAAGGCCACAAATGTTTATTGGCTATAGATGCAAAACAGGTTGGCGTATGCCTGGGTGCGGATCCAGGCATAGATCAACCTGCCTGTTGACTGATAAGCCCAATCCACTAGCTCAAGGCCAGTTGCCAGGAGGGAACCATCCAGGCGTATCCCTCCTGTCACCAGGGGGTGCATGCTGCATGCATAACCGCCATTCTAATGCACCCCCTGAACCAACTGGGACTCGAGACGTCCCCCAGCCAAGAGGAAATTGATACCTACGTCCCAGATCCACAACCCAAGTGACTGCCTAACAAGTTGTGACAAAATACAAGGTACAGGACTACGCATGCATGAACAAACAGCAAACAAAGGGGGATGGGCTGCTGCCAGGCCAAGAATGGCGGGCGGCAAGGGGATGGCAGACTAAGTACAACAGAGGTGGACCTGCGTGAAGGCGGCTCCCTTTACCCAAGCCCACCTCATCAGCTAATGAATTCAAAGCAGGCACTTTGAACTCACTGGCTGATGGTGGAACAAAAGGGGAGCTCCAGGCCATGCCGCGCACACCCAGAACTGCCCCAACAACCCAGCAGCCAGAAGAGGCTACCAGCCATGCGACTGCGACGCCGACCCGAAATGGCATAACATGGTGAGTTGTGCAGCACACATACATCAGTAGTTGCATTTTTCTCTATCACTTAGTACAATGTTTATGGTACATTGCTATCATTTTTTAAAAAATAGTAGCTTCTTATTTTATTGAGAGAAGTTACAATTTTACCTCACCTCATGCTGGTGTACTTCTCTTCTCTTGCACCTTGGGTTGTACCTGCTGAAACATCCTCTTCTACACAACCTTATTTTATATTACCTAAAGCCTACTTGATGTACTTTCTACCCTCCTTCCTTTCTCCCCAGTGTGCTCCACAGCATCCCTTCACTGCAGCTCCCGTGTGGGCAAGGTGGTAGCAGCGGCAGCAGTGGGGGAGGCAAGTTAGGATGAACAGAAGGTGGCAATAAGGAGAATGACTCTTTTCCTCCTACATTATGCAGTGGGAGAACCTCAGCTTCCCCTGATAAATGGAATTCCATCTTTTATTCCTGGACATCTAATAAAAATACATAATACTGCTGCATCACACAAGTTCCAAATAACAACGGATTCTACAGGACCTCAAATGCTGATTATTACAGCTTTTACCTACTTTGTTGCATCTCTCCTCCTCCACGCCAAAGGCTCCATTGCTTTCTGTGAAGACTTTGCAAGGAGCTCTACAAAACAGACTTCAGCTAGATCTTCCTAGAACAGGTAGGCTTCCCTACAGAATTGTAGCACTGAAATATGAAACTGAAACAGGACAGCTCACTTTGTGGCCTGTTTGTTTTTTTCCCAGGTCTATCTGGTAAGCCACAGCAGACACAAAAAAGTAAAGCTTAATCCAGCAGGGATGTTGCTCTCCATTCTAGGAAGCTTGGAGAAATCTTTAGTGGAAAGAAACAAACAGCTAGCCAATTTCTCCAAATGGTGATCAGTTTACATTCCCACTAATGCATGAACTTCTTGATGGCACATTTGAACTAAGTCATTAAAGACTTTCTTCCAAACCATTTGGAAGGCCAACAAAATATTGAATGCATATGGGATCACTTTTAAATTGTTTCCACTGCTCTTAAAAATATTACATCTGTCTTCACCCTTATAATGCAGCATCTGTTGCATTTTAAATCTGCATGTATCTGGATATCCTGAAACCTATATAAAAAGAATAAACTGCAAACAAATCAAAAGAAAGGCAGCTCTATCTTTTCACAACAGGAGCAAAACTTTTGCTACTCACTGCAGGAAATGTCATAAAGGAATGATTAGGATACAAAATAATTATCAAAATATCATAGACAGTTTTCTTAGTAGTAACAACTGTGAACAAAATGGAGGAAAAATATGGGTGTGTGAAAATGAATTATTAATACGACTTTTGAATATGAAGCAGATCTATCAATAGCATGTTTTATGAGACATGCGGCAGTGTGGAGTGCTCTCTTCAGCAACAGCTTTTTTCAGAATACTTACTTCCATTCCATTCAGGATATTCTTTTCAGTGGCAGGGCTTGGAGTGTGTGGAGAGGGGGCAGGAGGGGGTGGGGCTATGACGTGGGGTGTGTGGCCACTGGCCGCGATGCGTGGGGGCGCGGCCAGTGTATGCGGGGACATGGTTACGGGCTGGGATGCCTCAAAAACATTGCCGCCCAGGGGAATCGCCTGCTCCGCCCCCACATCCCTAAGTGACTGATTCTTTTTCCATCCTCTCTGTATTCTGTTCACCCTTGCTCCAAGTCAGTCAATGTTCTATGATGAATGAGCATACACACTTTGTTTATCCAAGAGTATTTTCTGTCAGCTGCCTGTATGATCAGAGACTTTTTATTCCAGCTCCCCAGGCCAGATTATTTCAACCCAGTATAAGACTGAAAAGGACAGGAACAAAATCTAGGACTTTTCAATCATCCTGGATGTATCTAATAAGTGTTAGCAGTGCAGTCCTAGCCCTCTTGTCTGCCCATTGATGGCTAGAGGGGGTTAGGGTGATTTGTTGACATGTCTCTGCCTGTCTCTTGAATCTACCAATGTTTCTTCATCTGGTGGTAAAACAGTAAGAAAGCTCCAGAACAGAGGATTCTGTAGGCAGGTTAGCTTAGAAGATTACTTTTTAGTCTCCTGGATCCAAAACTGCTGGTTTCCTGGTGAGTGGCCACCTCTCTGCTCCTTTTTCACTGTCAGGTAAAGATCTTTTATTTTAAAACAGGCGTTTGAAGAGTAATATATCATGATGAAAAGGATTTTAATTAAAGTCTTAAAGGTTCATGAATGGAGTCTGAATTCAGTAGTTTTTTTTATGACAGAGTGCTGGGTGGACTCTGGCTTGGTAGAGCAGTATTCAACCCAAACAAGCAATTAAACCAACTTTATACTGTATAGAATTTTTACAAAAACCATCAGTGGAAGCAACTGAGCAACAAAAAGCAATAACAAAGATACAAACTCACCAGTAAGGACCAAGGATTGTTCCTGAACTATGCGCAGTGCACCCTCTTTTGGCATAACTTCCATACACATGAAAGCAGGCTTGCATGAAGTGTCATTCCCATTATGGTAAATAGACACAACAAGCACACAGGAGCAGGAGTATTCACATTGCATCCATTGACTACACTCACATTTTTTGTTTTACACAGCGGATGCACTGTACATCAAACTTGTTCTTCATTCCTTATTTCAGTGGTCTAGGTGGTTATCATATCCATAGAACATATCAAGATGTTTTGGAACATGGCTCAGAATGTTTTGTACATGTTTAACTTACCTTGAAATCAACAGAATCTTACAACATTTTCTATGTCGAAACATCCTTTTCCTTAACATATATGTACCTCATTTAGGCCATATGGTCACCTTTCAACTTTTCTCCTTTACACGGAAAAAGTTTTCAGTGAGATGTTTGTGCTGGACTTCTTATTGTTAGGTCTTTACAATGATTATTATAACATAATATTTTGGAGGGTGTTGTAAGCTGCCTTCAATCCCATTTTGGAAAAAAGATGGGATATAAAGCTAATAAATAAATGAAAAAGTGGTTTATATATCCCCCTAGAGAAGGCGGTGCAATCTGGGATCATGTGCATTTACAAGTAAAACAGAAAAGGATCTCAATATGCACAATCAGTATTTCATCTGTTGTGTGTCTCTTCATTCCCTATTGTACCTGCTAACAATGGCTTGCTACTTTCCGTACGGGCCCCATGCTTTGCACTCTTGCCACTCTCCCACTTGTACAGGACATTCTCTCACACGTTGTTCTATGGAGGCAACAATGGAAACCAACATGAAGATGAGCCGCAATGACCAGGTCACTCTCAGTTGTTACATGATGTAGTTAAACCAGTTGTTCCTGGAAGCCTCCTGTACCTTTGCCAGCTTCACAGCAAACAGTTATGGAACAGGTAATGATGTGGCTAACAAAGAATGATAGTTATGAGCACATTGCACCTACAAATCTGTTGAATGCACGAGGCACAGAAGTCTTTCTCAGGTCTCTGGCTAGAAACCTGATACCACTTTCAGGATCTCTCTCATTATTGGTATTGTAGGCCAAACTCATCCTGAAAAAATCACTGTATCTGGACAACAGGACCTCTTTTGAACCTGAGAATGGAGAGGGACAGGAAAGTGACTGTGCTGAGGTCTGATGGTACATTTGGCACCTGGGAAGGGGAACAGTGAGCAAAGCCAACTCAGGACTCAGCCAGCTCCCAAGGAACTAGCTGAATTCACTTCATTAGCACCTTAGTTTTTAAAGGTATTTTAATCTCTTGGTTTCTCCACCTTTTTCTGCATCTGATATTCTTTTTAAGATATAAGGTGACCACAGCTGTACACATTATTCCACATGAGGTATCTAGAACTGTAGACACTATTTCATAGTGTTGACTTTGGCCAGGCTTCCCAATAAAAGCTATTGTTTGGGTGCAAATTGAGCTAGTCTCAGATTGTCCATTTCAGCTTGTTTGTGTGCCTTGTATACCTCCAGTTCATTAGTCCTGAAGCTTAGATTACTTGGATTATAAATTCTTGAATCCCAAACTACACACTGTATTTTGTACGTATTTGATATATGGTTCAACTAAATATCAAAATGATAGTAATACTGTTCTTTCAAAACTAGCTAACATTTTTGTGGCAACAAATAGTTCCCAGATGTTGCCAGCAATTGTCCTCTAGCAGCAGAGTGATGGGGATTTTAAAGAATTATGTTGGAAAAGGTGAATCTTTCATTGATTTCTGTGCTCACACCATCTTTGCCAGTTGCCTCAGGGAAAGTCTTGATTAGCTCTGAAAAAAAGAAGGCTGCCCATTCTTGTTTGGCCAAGGCAATGTGATTTTTGGCGCTGTGTGAAGCCAGACAGTTTATTCAGATAAAATAAATTGCTTTTCAAATTTCATTCAATTTTGGGGTCTGTTCCTCAGCCAGATGTGCTCCTAGTGCAATCCTCATAAAGCTACAGTTATTCTTCTCTAGGCAATGTGAATTTGGGGCTTCTTTAAAAGCAGAGACATTGTGGTGGATGAAAGCCAGTCCTGGAGAAATATCCTTGAAAATTATTGGCTTGAAGGATGTAACAGCTGTGTCCTCATTACCATTAAATGGACCAAAGCTGTGCAATGTTTCTTTCAAATTTAACACACTACAAAGTCTTCTACTTCTGCCTTTATTTTTCTCCTTCTTCTTGTTTTGGCTTGTTTCAAGTGGCATTGTTAACTGAAAATGCCTTTAATCCCAGCTCAAATAATAACTCATTTTAGCTCTAATGTAGCATTTGTTCATTTTAAAATGCTGTTCTACTTTCAAAAACCTCACAGATAAATAAAAAGGACCCATCTACATGCGACAAATTGAGTTGCCTTTTGTTTGTTCGCAATGATCTCCCCCCCCCCTCTTTTTTTGCTTATTGACAAAATGTAACCATACAGGTTGCAAAATATAGCAGAAGACTGCCATGGTCAGGGAAGAGTTGTTTTTTTTTAAAGAAGCTATACGGGTTTTTCACTGTAATAACAAAAATAGCACTTCACAGAACATTTGAGTGAACATTGGTACAACCCTCACTAGGCAACATGCTATTCCAATGAATCTATAAAACAGGAAGCTGTTACATTGTTTCTGTACGTTTACAATTTGGAACAACACAGCAGGGTGGGCAGCCTGTGGTCCTTCAGATTCTGTTGGACTATAACTCCCACTGGCCTTGGATATGGACCCTCCTCATCCTATTGTGTCTCCTGCATCAAATATCAGATTGTAAGCTCCTAAGGGTAAAGAGATGGGGTTTTTTGGTTGCCTTTTGGTAAAATGTCACAAACATAATGGGCTTTCATAAAAATTACAACAATAGTCCATAGCTAAGTTTGCCAGAGTGAAAACTGGAGAAGGCTCTCATGCCTTTAATGGTTGTGTAGAAGAAATATTTTCACCAGGTGTTGCTTGTTATCTGGTTGAATGGCAAAACAACACCTGCTGAAACTCTGTTCTCAACAACCATTAAACGTAGAGGATCCTGCTCCAGTTTTCACTCCAGCAACCCTAAATACCATTGGTCTAGCTACCTGTTCCAACAGCACTTTCATCATTGCATCCAGAAGCAAATTATATTCTTAATTCTACTTCTCCTAGCTGTTTTTCCCCTATAACTTCTCAAGCCAGGTACTTTTACCTGATTTACCTTTTTCAGTGTTCAGACCAATGATTATCTCACAAATATGGATTTGGGACCCTGAGAACATAAGAAGAGCCATTCTGGATCTCAGTAACAACTGGATACATATCTAATCCAGCATTCTGTACACATAGTGACCAACCAGTTGCTTTTGGAAAGGCTGGCATCAGTACATTAGCGAAGCTCCTCCACTTTGTATTCTCTCAGCAACCAGGCATTTACTTCTGATACTGAAACAGGAAAAAACCTGGATGGATTTGGGGAACACAGATGGAACATTAAATATGCCATTCCTTTCTGTCCTTTCTCTGCGATAAGAGACTGTATCTTGCAATGCATCAGCTTTGCAGGAGAAAAGGGATCTCTAGCCTATGACTACGCACAACTGTAACACATGGTTTCGTTCATAATCTAAATGAAACAGCAGTAAAAATCTGTCTGCTTTAGCATAAATGTTAACTTTCAGGACACAAATGATGCTTTAACATATTTATACAGTATTATAGAAGAAAGGGTTAATCATACAGAATGTTCTGAAACAAGGCAGAAATTGCCATTAGGCTATGGGCCATAATTAATCCAAATAATGATGGAAAATACAGCCTGGGAACAATGCCAGACTGCCTTAGCCTAACTCAGAGAACAACTTCTTACAGAAACAATTTCAACACTAATATGATCCCATCAACAAGTACTTCAGAATCAACAAGGCATCAAATGTTTGATTGTAAAACATGGTGGTGGGGGGGAACCAGGGATAATGGGGATTTAGATCTGATTGGTATGTGTATGCCAACTATAAACAACCATAAACTAGCTGGAGGTTATTGTGTTATTTACTAAACTCTTTGGGAATGTTTGTCTCCCATTTCGTGACCTACAGTCCTGTTGGTCAACTATGGACATGGGGATCTTTAGAGAAGGTTAGAGGAGACAGCTTCTATGGGGAGCCAAAGATTGAGCCCTTGCGGAATTCAAGACACAAGGCAAATGTGCAGGCAGTGTTCTCCCCATTTATTTTGCAAGAATCTAACTTGATTTGGTCTTTCAGGAAATGTAGCAAAAAAAACAAAAAACACCTGTCTGTACTCATGCATAAGTCTAGAAATTTTAGTCAAAAAATCAACCCAAAAAACCTGGGTCAACTTATCCACAGGTCAATGTAGGTACTATACCTTAACTCTTATCAAAAATGGAGCCATGCCTTTCCCTGAGTAGAACGGTGAAAGGCAAGAGTTTAGTCCATCCTGGACAAACCTAAAATAAGCACCAACCACAGCACTTCTTGTCATTTTGAATGCCTGAGCAGGAAAAGGGTGGCAGCCAATAGTGGCTGGCCCCCTGAGGCAGAGTTGGTGCTTTCCCTGCCCTGGGAAATGACCCTTGACATATCCATGGGTCATATCAAAATCCATAATTTTCACCCTCAAACCTGCCCTCAACTTACACATGAAGCAGATTTATACATGAGCATATATGGTAAGTTAAAACAACTTTTGAGTATTTCTTGCCTAATAAACAATGTAAAATTCACGGGGTTGCCATAAGTCGACAGGTAACCTGAAGCACATACACACAAAGTAGAACCAAAAATAACAGTTAAAAAAAACCAAACAAAACCTAGTGTGACAAATTTCTGGGGGTGTGGCTATCTGGACTGCCAGTGAAGCTCAAAAGCAACCAGTTAGGCAACCAGAATAGCACCTCAGGAGTAGCCTACTAGTGTGTGAGAGGGCCTTATGGCTGCAAGAAAAAATTATATAAATATAAAGTAAAGTACTTGTGGGTATATACCTTCAGTGACAGCCTATCAAGGAGCTAGGGAGTAAAATCCCTTTGTCAGCCAGAGAGTGTGTCTGTTTTGGGAGGTTTATTCTCAGTGGAAGCCTAGCAAGAAGAAGAAGACTAATTAAGATATAGTAGAATTCCGTCAGAGAATGTGATCCAGACTGAGGATTAAGTTTAGCCAAAGTACTATTGTATGATAATTGTGCCTTTTGTGAAAATCTAAAGACATGATTGATCTGTTTCTGAGCAGTGAGTTAACTGTTAGTACTGTCTGTGTTTTGAATAAATGTATCAACATTGAACTGAATAAGAACTCTAACATGTCCCTTTATTTTTATTGTTATCTTAATAAATGTTACAGTTTATCTTTATAAATACCAACTCGGCTTGAATTGTCTACAGTGATAAGTAACATAGAAAACACTGCCATAAAATTATTATTGGGCTATTTATTTACAGGTACAACATTTAAATTTGAAACGACAGCAACTATATTAATTACAAACATGTTGCTAATATGAGGAATACAATTTATGGAAATGGGCTGCCGAGGGGTATACAAGTGAAAAAACAAAAAGGTTGGGAACCACTGGTCTTGGCAGAAAAATTGAATAGCAATGCAAACTAGGGAAAGTAAATAAAAACAGTGTTTTGTACATTAAGATTTCTACTTAGATTTTTGTATGTATATCCTCAAACAAGAAAAGAAAAAAAAACTTCATTTTGATGCAAAACGTTATGGTTGGAGCTTTATCTCTGAAAACAGGGAAGTCTAGAGATCAGTCTCCCCATGCTAATTTAAACATATGGTGTGCCCTAGTATTTTCTCTGAAAAGAAGGGAAAAAAAACCTCTGAAAAACCAGAGTCAAAGTTGTGCAGTCCAAAATCAAGGAAATTTCACCACATATGTTTGTTAATCAAATTCTAAATTTGGGCACATTCATGGTCCCTGGTTCTACCTTTCACTTTTGCAGGTGCAAATTTTTTTTTTTTTTTTTTTTTTTTTGCTTAAAGCCCAGGTTGCTCTTCTATCCCCCCTCCTTTTTGTACTCAGTCCCTGATGGTTTTTATTAGCCAGATAGGATGTCAAGAGCACAAGAGGTGGCACATATTTTCCGAAGCACTGATTGAAGCGAACATAACAAACACAAGGTAATAACATTTCCTGTTAAGTGTTCGTTCCAGCTACAGCACCCAAATCATTCAGCCTCAACAATTCTATGCACAAATGTCTAGCAAAGTTGTCACAGTAGACTTGAATTGATTCAGCATCGGAATTTGATGGAGTAGTCACAGCAGACTGGAACAGTTCTGCTGGATGACTTTCTGTGAGCAGAATGGCAGCAGCGCATAAAGAATAAAATAAATGCCTTTTCCACTCTCACATTGGCATGATCTTTATAATGAACTCTGAGCCACAGTTGCTCTGACTCATCCCATCTCACCAACACCTTTTACAGTAAATGACTTGCAGTGCACAGATGGCAAACACATCTGACATGTAAAGCATGAATTGGTCCGTAACTTCCTTCTGTATTTTGTACTTACGCAAACCTGGAAAGCTTAATCATAACTTTTATTACTCTATACCAGTAAGGAGCAAAATAGCCTGTGGTACTAGAACAATCAAATTCACCAAGCAGAGATACACAGGGTGGGGCAAATCAATTACCTACAGCAACCCATGGACCAGACAGTGATATATATACTGATCTAAAGGTGAATTATCAGAAGAGAAGATTTCTTCTCAAAACAAATGCGTAGTATTCTTATTTTATAGATGAGGAACACTGAGCATGAAAAATAAACAATTAGCAGGAGCACATTCATACTACAGAATTATAGTGCTATTATTCCATTTTAACTGCTATGGTTCTAACCTATGAAATCCTGGAACCAGTAGTCTGGTGTTTACTAATCTCACTAGATCCTCTGAAGATGCCAGCTACAGATGCAGGTGAAATGTCAAGAGAAAATACTAATAGAACACGGCCTCAAAGCCCAGAAAACCCACAACAACCTATCCTCAGCCTGTTTAAAAAACCCACAAAAACATAGATCTATAAGTCTGGCCACCAAAATGGAAAACATGAGAATATGGAGGTTGATGCATATCTTGGTGCATTTTGGACAATGCCTCTCGAAAAGTTTTGTTAACTTATATAAGTCTTACCTGACCACATTGTTTTATTTCACATGTGCATATTGATAGTTTTGCACAAACCATTTGCTAAAACAAGCTGAATTGCTTTCCTCTTCTACTATAGGAACCTTTCCCTATTCTTTCCATGGTTTTTTTTGCCTCTGATATCAAATCTTCTGTTCAAGAAGTAGTGCACAGGAACACATCTACTTTGTCAACCAAGGTATGCCTGTAATTGTGTACGTCCATAAGTACAGCGCCAGTCCAAAAACATTTTGCTGCCTGAGACAAAGGACAATGGGGTGTCTCTTCCACATTTCACATACAAGAGCCAGTTAGATTGGCAGATGAATCTTATGCTCACACTGAAAAAGTGTTATAGGCTGTAAAGTTGTCCTCCACCATGACTAAGCAGACCAGTTTAGAGGGCCAAATGGCTGCATTTGGTCTTCTCCTAGAGTATTTTATTTTAATTTTCACATATACATTGACTCATTGGGTTTGCCATTAAACATACACACTCAACAGAAAGATGCAGCCAACTGCGTGCATGTGTGTGTGTGTGTGTGTGTGCATATGCCTTCAAGTTATCTGTTGACTTATGGCAACTACACAAATTTCATAGAATTTTCTTAGGCAAAGAATACTCAGAGGTGGGTTTTGCCAGTTCCCTTCTCATACTCTCCAACATTTCACAGATGAAAACTAGGACACGTGTGGCCAAGTGACACATGTGGTCATAATCACATAAGTTATTAATTAGAAATTATAAGCTAAGTAGATGAAGGGAATGCTGTGGATATAACATATCTTGATTTCAGTAAGGCCTGTGACAAGGTCCCCCATAAACCAGTAAAATGTTGGCTAGACAATGCTACTGTTAGGAGTATTTGTAGCTGGCTGATGAACAGAACATAAAGGATACTTACCAATTGCTCCTCTTCATCCTGGAGAGATGTAAATAGTGGGGTGCCACAGAGTTCTGTCCTGGGTCCAGTGCTATTCAATCTTTGTCAATGGCTTGGATGAGGGAATAGGTGGGCATTCTTATGAAATGTGCAGATGACACCAAGTTAGGAGAGGTAGCTAATATCCCAGAAGATAGGATCCGAATTCAAATTACTTTAACAGATTAGAGAGCTGGACCAAAACTAATAAAATGAACTTCAGTGGGGAGAAATGTAAGGTACTACACTTAGGCAGCAAAAAGAAAATGCACAAGTATAGGACGGATGACACCTGGCTTGACCGCAGTTTATGTGAAAGGGATTTAGGAGTTTTAGTAGATCACAAGCTGAATGTGAGTCCGCAGTGTGATGTAGCAGCTAAAAAAGCCAATGCAATTCTAGGCTGCATCAATAGGAATATGATGTCTAGGTCAAGGGAAGTAACGGTACCACTCTATTCTGCTTTGGTCAGATCTTGCCTGGAATAGTGTGTCCATTTTTGAGCACCACTATTCAAGAAGGATATTGACAAGCTTGAACGTGTCCAGAAGAAGGTGACCAAAATGGCCTGGAAACTGTGCCCTATGAGGAGTGGCTTAGGAACCTACATATGTTTAGCCTGGAGAAGAGAAACTCAAGAAGTGACATGATAGCTGTGTTTCTCAAGAAGTGACATGATAGCTGTGTTTAAATATTTGAAGGGATGTCATACGGAGGATGGAGCAAACTTGGTTTCTGCTGCTCTACAGACTAGGACAAGGAGCAATACCTTCAACCTACGGGAAAAGAGATTCCACTTAAACATTAGCAACAACTTCCTAATCAGTTTGACAGTGGAATACACTGCTTTGGAGTGTGGTGAAGTCTCCTTCTTTGCAGGCTTTGAAACAGAGGCTGGATGGCTATCTGTTGGGAGCACTTTGATTGTGTATGCCTGCATGGCAGGGAGTTGGACTCAATGGCCCTTGTGCTCTCTTCTGATTCTAAGAATATGACAAAAGGTAACAAGAGGCTTCAAGCCGCTTCCTTTTACCTGAACCTATGGATAACAGCAAGATTCCTCCCCTTTCCCCTGATGAGATAACTGAGCACAAACTACTTTTGTACTTTGGAACCCAGTTTGCAGCAATGGAAGTAAGCAGAGATGGAAGGGGAAAATTAGGAAAAGGAGAGAGAAACTGGGATGTTTTAAAAGCAGCTGAAAATGTGGTACAACAGAAAAATAGTTAACTGAGACCATCCTTCCAAATTGAGACAGCTGGAGGGTATTTACACAGGCTGTAAACAGAGGAGATGGCAAACCAGGACCATTCTATCATCCCTCCTGAAAAAAACACCTAATAGAATTCTCCTCTCTCACTTGTCACCACCAGCAGCCATTCTAGCAGAAGGAGATAAGACAAGACTATTTGAAGAAAAGAAAGACTATTTGCTTTCCTTCACATTCATCTTTCCATTTGTGGTCTGCTTCAGTGACTTTAAATCTGAAACCAGGGGCTATCTTTTTAAAATTATTAATGGCATATTAGCCACTCCAATCAACTGTTTTGGTTGAAAAATAAGATAAAAATGTAACAAACTACTAAATTTGAATGGTAAGTCGCCCCACCTCATACCATCCCCTTATAGCTACACTTAAAAAATGTCATGCATGAAGAGGGCCAAAGTAGAAACACAGAGAACAGGGCTCAGACATATTAAAACTCCACATTACACAAAACAGCATTTGTTATTCTGAGAGTAGATGGCTCAGGCATATTAAAACTCTACACTACATAAGGCAGCATTTAGGATTCTGAAAGGCAGGACTACTAGTTCATCTGTTCTGCAGAAAAGACACTAGAAACAACATCACTCTCAAACTTCCTACAGAGTCTGGCAAAGCAGTCAAGTTATCTAGCCCAATTGCAAATGCTGAAGAGCCAATTCATATTTTCTATATACGTTGGCCAAATATCTTGATTATGGCATAGGACTGTGGCCAGATTTAGGGCTGGAACCAAAGCGAAGAGAAACAAACAAAGCAGAACCAAGAAATATAATGCAGGAGCCAAGAATAGCAATCAATTTTATGTGTCAGTGTGAACACTGCCACCTCTAGACACTACATAAAGACTACAGACAACACATTTTTTTCAGAAGGCTGAGGAATCCTTAACATTGCACCAGCCATATGGAGCCTAGCTGAAAACAGTTTCCACAGTTGTGGCTAATCCACACTATGGTGGCAATGGATGAGCACCATGCTGCTGAAACCTGTTGCATAACATGGAGAAGATCCACGCCACCATCCACAGCTGCCAAAACACATTATGTTTTATACCACCAGCTTTGAACTACCACCTCATGGAAATTACGTCCCCCATGTGCTAACAGAAGAAGACTAGCACTGCATGAAAGTAAATAGGACGGTGGTTTTCATTAGATCAAGGGTTCCCAAATCTGGATCCTCAGATATCATTTGACTACAGTCCCCACAAACCCTGACCACTGGCCAAACTAGCTCAGGCTTTTGCAAACTGAAGTCCAACAAAAACATTTGCAGACCAATGCTGAGAACCACCGAATTAGGCCATCATCTTGTGTAGAATAGAGCCATACACTGGGAATTGTCCTGTTTCTCTGAAATGCCCAGAAGGGATGTTCTGGCAAGTGGCCTAAAAAAACAGGACAGTATTTTCTGTACTAAAGCTGTAAGACCAGATGTATTTCAGAGTCTAAATAATTCCTCCCAATCTTATTTGCATAAAAAAGAACCTTCTATCTAAGGTTAATTGCTTGCATGGATGGGACCGGAATTTGAGGAAAATGAAGATGTAGTGGAGTGAAACTTTGGCTTTTCCTTTCCTAGCTACCTGCCCAAATGGCAGCTTACCCCTAAAATAAATTAGCCTAAGAAAAAGGTTCTGTTCAGATGCTATTCCTCTGGGCGGAGGAAACAGTTAAGACTTCTGTAATATGCACACCCACCCAACAATTAGCCTTTAGGGAAAAAATCATTATGGTTGAGAGACCATATGATGTGACCCCTGTTCTTCAGATTTACAACATCTTCCTGAATGGCCTGTGCATACATATAATTATGTAATGTTAATTGCTTGTTATTATGCAAATAGACATAATTTGTAAGGATCTACCAGGGAAAACTACAGCTACACAAACATTTGGATACAAGGCAATTATCTTGAGGAGTTAGTACTAATTTATCCCAGGGTCATAAACACATGTCCAGCACAACACAACACTCAGGTATCTCAAAGTCATTCAGTGACTTGTAAAGAAAATCTGCTAACAGGCCAAGATGATTTGTTCACTCCTTGCCTTCTTTTACCCAGCATGAAAAACAGTTCCCATGCCAAGTTAAATTACTATCATAGCAGACTAAACTAACAGACACGTACTAAATTCAGTGGACTTGGCAAAGCCAAAAATGAGGGCGGAAAAAAAAATAAAAGCAGTACAAAGGAAAAAGTGATGATTAGTAATCAATGCAGACAATAAGAGCCCCAGTGGCCTTACTTGGATGTAGAACTAAAATGTGTTTTAGCTAAGTATGGATGAATCTGTTAGTTACCCTCCCACTGCATTCAGATGTTCTTTATTTCAAGTTCTTTCCTTGAATGCATGAAGAAATCTAGGAATTCTGATCAGTTTAAGTGAGTGGAATTCTCAACTACCAATAATATTTCCCAGTCTGGAAAAGTTCATGTATTGTCTGACTGACATGTAGGTGCCCAAAAACGAGGCACTTAATAGTGGAGGAGAAATAAGTGGTATTAATTCAGGGCCTATCCAGAAAGGAAAAAAAGTCCCTGGAAGTATCAAAACTTTCCAGTTCTTTCTGTTTCGATTTTACCTGCACACTCATGGTTTTGCATCCAAACACTTTCCTGAAACATCCTGAGTTTCCTTCACTCCCTGCCCCTTTGTGTACTTTCTCCTCTTCCTCCCACTGATCACGTGTCACATCTAGATGCAGGTGCTTCAGAAACTGATTTTCGCCACTTTCCACTGACCCCTTTTTTGAAATTATTATTCAGGAGTTATAGTCAAAGGCCATTTTCGCACTAGACTGTTATAGTGCTATTATTCCACTTTCAACATCCTATGGAATCCTGGGGTTTGCAGTTTTGGGAGGGGCCTTGAGGCCCTCCCAAAACTGCAAACCCCAGGATTCCATAGGATGTTGAAAGTGGAATAATAGCGCTTTAACAGTCTAGTGCAGACTGAGAGAAAGTATTAAAGTGCTTTAGCAATACAATATTATACTAGTTAAGCATTAAGATCATTCTCTTTTATTGCTAGTATTCCTCTTTCCCTCACTTGATCTCTGTTGAATCTGCTGTCCTTGGAACAATCACTATGTCTCCTGGCACCAGCCATCTTTGTTAGTTCCAAGATAACGCACCCAGCCAGCCATGGAGAGGTACATTTCATTTTGGGAAATACTGGGTTAATTCAAACTGACCTAGGGAATGGGAATAGAAAGTCCTTATAAATGCTGTTTCCTGGAAACACTTCGGGATAGGGAAATCTCAAAACAAAAACGAAACAAACAAAACAGAAAGGATAGGAACAAGACGAGCAACTTTTTGGTTTTTCCAATCTGTTTAGATGGGCCTTTAGGCACCACAAAGATGGTTGATTGGCCCAGGTTTTAATTCCAAAATTTTAGAGCAAAACACCTCTGTTCGGATGAATAACTCTTACCAGTTTTATTTACCCCTATATTCCAATGTTAGAAACCTCAAGTTTTTGTCTTGCAAAATTAGGAAGACATTAGTGAACTTTGTATTTTTTTAACTCCAGAAAAGGAACAAATGAAATTGTCACCTATCTTGGGGTGAGCCAGAAGTTCATGAGCTTGCCACTTCTCTCTTCTTCCCAACAAGGAAATTAGGTGCTTTTGCTCTTTATAAAATATAGGCTCTTTTCACATGGGGGGGGGGGGGACGGTGTAGAGCGACCTCTCACGGAGGTCGTCTACACCGTAGAGTGGACTGGCGTGGACTACTTTTCGTAGTTCCATACCAGAATCCACTCAGGAGCGGCTGGAACTAGCCAGGCTGCGTGTTTTTTAAAAACCTCTTTTTCGAGGTTTTTAAAAAGCACGGAGCGCGCAGCCCCATGCCGCTCCGCTGCCAGGCTCTAAAGTGGATCTGTAGGCGCGCGCAAGTGCGTGCCTGCAGATCTGCCGGGGGCGGGCTTCCGGCTGGCGAGCTTCTCCGGTTGGTGGAGAGCCTCCATCAACCGGAAGCTGCCATCTGGGACGCCAGAGGAGTGTGGAGCAGCGAGCTCGCGCTGCTCCACGTGGCGACAGACTTACCCGGCTGGAGGTAAGCTCCGTTTTTGGGCGTTTTCGCCCGTTTCCCCCCCACACATGTGAAAAGGGCCATAGTTACCTCTTCTAGGCTAGGATTCTGCTTTGTGCAGTTCTGTGTCCTCCCCCTGCCCAAGCAGCTATTAAGGCCAGGAAGGGCCAATGTGCTAAGCCCTCGAGACTTTCTGTGCCACTTGCTTCCATCACCCACACATACACCCTTGCTGTCAGGCATCTAGAAGATGAAAGAGAGGAGGATGGTTTTGGTAGACTCTGACTCTGCTTGTAGTCCCTGGCACAATTGTTCCCAGGGAAGAGAGCCTGCCCATCTACCTGTTTTGTGACCACTGCAGCAGGAACAGCTACCTCATGACACATCTTCTACGAAGATGGCCCATACCTGCCAACATTTGCTGCAGTCCCATTATGAGTTTCCCAAATTACTATGAAATCAAACATCCACCACTGCCCTTTGAGCATCAAGCAGGGAAAGCGTTTCTACAGTCCTCCCTCCACATTTGCAGGTTCGACCTTTGCTAATTTGATTATTCGCAAGGCATGTGCTTACCCGCCCGTGCCCCCTCGCAATTTTCTTCCTCACATCCCTTGCATTCCTCACCCCAGGCTTGCAAGGCTTGTATTTAAAATTGCTTTTGAGTGAGCAAAACCTCCTCCCATTGGTAAAGGAGTGGCCTCTTTGTATTGGCTGCTGATTGGTCAGGTGTTCCTTTCTCAAGATGGCTGCCAGAAGTAATTAGAATTTCAGAACTCCCTCTTCTCTGTCTGAGGGACAAAATACCAGTAAACCTTTTAGGCTGTCCTTTTTCTCCCTCCCCACCAACGCTGGGGCCAGAGGCAAAGGAATGGGTGGGGGGAAGCTCCAGAGGGGAATGGGGGGGGGAATCATTGGGGGGGGGAGTTATTTGTGCTTTTCCACTTTCACAAGGGTCCCCAAACCCTCGTGAACGTGGAGGGCTACTGTATTACCAAATGCTGAACATCCTTTGCAAGCTTTTGAAATACCAAATACTGACCATTCTTAAAGAGATATATGGTGCAAAGGCTTTCTGAAGCTCTGATCTTTATCAACATTTGGTAGGCACTGTGGTGATGAAAGGAGGGGGAAAAATCTTTCTTTTTGGCCATTTAGCTGTTGGGAAACCAATGATCCAGAGATCAAAAGTGCTACCTGTAAACAAGAGATAATGACTCCAAAGCCAGTAAGCAGGTAGTACAGGAACCACTTTGTTGTCAAGGTCCTGGATGGTGGGAAGTTAATGGCCAATAACCAAAAAATGTGTATGTGCAACACAGAAGTGTGTGCCCTAATACAGCTTAAGAGGGAACTGAAGAACTCTGCTGTTCCCTCACTACTCCCACATTAATTTACTTAATTACCTCAAGTATTTCATCCCTGAGTAACCAGAATATTGACAGTGTACCTAATAATGATAATGGGGAGTTTGGTAAGATCCTTGAATGTAAAGATATACTCCTGAATACTAAAGCCAAGGTCTATCTAAACCATAGTATTCCCAGTTTCTATGTATGGATATGACAGCTGGAAAGTGAAGAAAGCTGATGGGAAAATAGCAATTCATTTGAAAAATGGTGCTGGAGGAGAGTTTTACAGATACTCTAGTCCACCAAAAAGACAAATAAATGACTTCAAGAGCAAATCAAGGCTGAACTCTCACAAGAAGCCAAAATTACTAAAGTCAGGCAACTATATTTTGGACATATCATGTGACAAGACAACTCATTGGAAAAGGTGGCAAAGCCCAGTGAATCAGTAAAAAAATAGAAAAGCAGTATTTTGGGTGGATCCACTGAGTAAAGGAAGCCATAGTCTTGAATTTGTAACACCTGAGCAGGGTAGTTAATAACAGGGTCTCTTGGAAGTCTCACATTCACAGAGCTGCCATAGGTTCAACCTGATGCCACATAACAACCCAAAAGGTAATGGATGCCCAGTCAGAAGTGCCAGTGCAATAAAAATGCATTTAGTTCAGCAGTGTCACAAAGATCAACCTAACACAAGCAGACAAATGAACAATAAACATAGTCTAAAAACAGCACAGTACCCAGAGGTGCTAGATGACAACCCCCATCATCCCACCTAGCACAGCCAATTGGTATGTGGTGGGGATAATGGAAATGTACTCTGATAGGGCTGGGGAGTGCCAGATTGGGAAAGCTGTACTCTTACAGGTTTGTTAATATCATTGCAGATTGGCTTCTAAGGAAAACTTCTGCAAATGGGAATAGAACTGTTATTTTTTCTGGACAGAAGGTATACATTATTATAATGATTGCTATGTATGATTATCACACCATAAGAAAAATGGCAGCATAAAAACATTATGATTAAATATTACCACTACTGCAGTCTTTTTTGGCACCAGGAGGTGGAAAGAAAAGAGGGATGAAAACTGAATTGAAAAGGTTGTAAGATGAGATCAAATGCTTTAGGAGTGATTTTCCCAACTTGACAGTTATCAGATGTGTTTGATTCCTCCTATTCTCAAGCAACTGTTACAGTTCCTATGTGGGAGACGGGGGGAGGATTCTTGGTTGGAAGAAGCCACCTTTAAAAGCCGCCTATTTGGTTGGTATCCTAAAGGTTTTCAATAATAAGTTAGTTCATGATAATTCAAACAATTAAATGATTTCAGATATTAATTTTGGTAGTGATGACTTAATTTGCCAATTTCTAACATTCAAAATTTTCAAATTAATTTTCAGACCTAACAGTTAAAGTTCCAGATTGAGGCAGCAGCCCTCTAGGATTTCAAAGAAAAGTTCTGCCCAGCCCAATCTAGCCATGTGAAAATTCTTGAAATTTTGAACTACTGGGGAAAAACTGGTTCCTTCTCAGAACAGAAATCTCAACAACAACTGAAATCTGTGCAACACTTTCTTATCAAATCATAACTTATTTTATTGCTTTAGCAATGTTAGAAGTTGTTCATTTATAACTTAGCATATAAAAAACACATTTGCTTGATACAGTTGTGAATATATGCTGCCTCCAGTTTGCTCCAGCTTGTTGTTGTTGCATTCCTTCAAATTATTTCCAACTTACTGTGACCCTAAGGTGAATCTATCATGGGGTTTCCATGGGGCTGAGTGGGGAATTAAACCCTGCTCACCAGGGTCATAGTCCAACATTCAAATCACTATAACAAGCTGGCTCTTATTTTTATTTCTCACCACGCCCCCCCCCCCCCCCAGGAACTAAGCCCTACTTCTGGCCTTAATTATGATCTAGGGAAGTAGGCCAACCTCAAAGGTGAAGGAGGAACACATAAGCCTGAAAATCATTCATATAATCCTATATCATTAATATTATATTTAGACCAAATCCATACGGAGTAATGGATAGATGAAGGAGATGTGGGTTCAGATGCCACCTAAGCCATTGAACTAGCTTGGGCCTGACTAGGCTACTGGTAGCTTAGGCCTGACTAGCTTGGGCCTGACTAGGCTACTGGTAGTATTACACAGAATTGTTGTGAGTATAACGGAGGTGAAAGTCAGAGTCTTTATACTATCCTGAACACTCTGAAGGAAGAGCCAAAACCACCACCCCCACCACCCCCCACAATAATTCAGTTCTGGAAACCGTGACAGCGAGAATTTAATCTTCTAGTTTTCATATACAAGGAGAGGGGAAGCAGCAGATTTGGGCTAATGGTGCTTTTCTCCTCCTCCTTTCCCTTCTCCATGCAATGGAGGAGCAAAGCCAAGTCCAAGGTGAAGTTCTGGGTGGAAAGGATCCACCCAGTGTTTCCATTGTAGAGCTACTGACACCAGGAGGCAAGGCTTTTACATCCTCCATACCATGCAGCACTGTAGAGGGAGTACAGAATTGCATTTCCCCATCCCTGGCTCTCCCACCCAATTGTGAGTCCTCACTTTGGTATAAACGAGACACCTTCTAGTGCAAAAGTCTGTACTATCTTGGAAGGGCAATACCATCAATTGAAAGAAGCCAGGGAACTAGCTTTTATCCAACCAATGATAACCCAAATGTGCCTGATCTCCTATTTTTCAAAAATCTCTACTTATAAAATACAGAATATAACAAACTCCTTCTCATAAATTTATTAGAATGAGTAACCCTGAAGTAGAGCTGCACCCACAAAAAAGAATCCCTACATATATTTTAAAGGTACCTGTGGCTTTGGATTCAAAGGTGTTTTTAAAGCACTAAAAACTGCTATACAACTAATAAAACATAATGACAAAGACTGTTTTTTTCTCCCATCTCTCCCCACTCCCCCAATTTTCTTTTGCTAACTTTATTCCCAGATGGACTGTCAGGAAAGAAAAACAAGTGAAGAAATGCTGGAGCCAGAAGACAGGGTGTTACACTTGGAACTCAGATATCTAGTTCAGATTCCAGCTGATCTATGGACTCATTGGGTGGCCCTGGGAAAAACCATTAAGCCTCAACTTCAGTCTCCCATCTGCAAAAATAGGAATCAGAATAGCCTTCTTCAAAAGCTGGTTGAGAAAAAGGATCAGAAAAGAACCATAAAGTACACTGTAATCTGAAAAGATCTGTATCAATACACACACACACACACACACACACACACAGAGAGAGAGAGAGAGAGAGAGATCAAAAGGCTTTGATTGCTAACCTGCTGAAGAACTTCATGATGCCAAAAACAGAATTCAAAAAATTAAGAATTTTTGCCAGGAAACTGAGAAGAGATATGAGAAGAGTGCACTTAGTATGAGACACTGAATGCTGATAAGGAAAAAACTCTATCTCCTGTAGCTAGATTTTTCCACTTTTCCACAATAATTTTTTAAGCTGTAGTGCACTTCTTATTCCCTTTTTTCTATACTCAGATGCTCTGAAGGGAAGTATCAGCAATAACTTGAGATGTTACTCGGTTTTTACCTTTTATTCTATATGTACACTGGTTGCATAGCAGACAGATTCCCACTGAGTGAAGCATTTTTCAACACTGCATCTTAATGCCAGGCATGGACTTAAAAGCAGAGGGGTCACTGGAGATAACTGCCATGCTGGGCAACCTACAAAGTATGCAGTGTGTGTTTTCAATTCTATAACAGAGACAGTCTCCAGGATGCAGTACAAATCTGTATGCAGTATATATTTTAGATCTGCACCGTGCCCTTAAAATTTCTGTTGCCTCAGCAGATGAAGAAACTGAGATCCCTCCTGGATATGTTTCGCTTGGGTATGTATAGCTTGGAAAAGAGAAGACTGAGAGGTAATTTGACAGCCATCTTTAACTATCTGAAGGGAAATCATGCAGAAGATAGAGAAACCTTGTTTTCCGCAGCTCCAGAAACTAGAATGAGAAGCAATGGATTCAGTTTGCAGGAAAAGAGGTTCTACCTAAATATTAAGAAGAACTAATTAATTGTAAGAATTGTTCAGCAGTGGAATACATTGTCTTGGAAAGTGGAGGTTTTTGTTTTGTTTTGTTTTTTTGAGGTCTTTAAACAAGTTGGGCAGCTATTTCTCAGTTCTACAGTAAAGAGATTCCTGCATGGCTGGGGGATTGGACTAGGTGGCTGTTGCAGTCCCTTCCAATGCTAAGATTATATGAGTCTATGATTTCTGCTTATTACTATTTAATTACTTTTTATGACTGGTGGCTACTAGCTACCAAATGTGAGCCACCACCTGCTTTAGGGGAAAGACAGTGGAAAAAAGAATTTAAAGTGTTTCTATCTAAAGAAATATTTACCTGTCTCTATTAATGTGAGTTTTTATAACTCAGAGATTCCAGGAGAATGGATAGAGCTTTAAAAACTTGAAGTTCTGTTACAAAATCTCAGTAAGTCTTCAGTGACCTCTTCTAATTAAAAATATAGCCCTATAAAAGGCTGTTGAAAGAACTTCCTATCACTTGGGAAAATTGCAATGTGAGTACTTCTTTGTTGCCTTCCATCTCTGTTCCTTTTTTCTCTATTTTGTTTGTCTTGAGGTCACTGTTCTCTTTTATATAGTTTCTCCTACTTCTTTCCACCTTTCCACAGAAATGCTTTTTCACTCAGGCTTGCTGAAACAGGCACTCTCCACATGTGTTAAACTATATTTCCCATCATCCCCAGCCAGTGTAGCTGTCCTGGTAGACTGCTGGGAGTTGTAGTCCTTACAGTCCCAAGCAGTGGACTACCTCTGGAGTGGAGAGCTCCAAGTTACAAATAGATGTGTTAAATAATTTAGCAGGAATGAAAAATAAAAAGTCTATCCATTGCTTTTTACCTCTAACAATACCAAACAAGGATTACAAAAATCATTGTGAAGCAGGAAATGGTGGGGTGGGGTGAAGGGAAATTGGAAGGAACTTTCGGCTTATGAATGTGTAATGAAAGAACATGAGGCTTTGCTTCAGTTAAGATGTGCCAAGGGTTACTGGGCTAAATTCTTTGAACAAAGGGGGCCATTATTATGGCTAAGCATTCTAGAGCTTGAAAGAAAAACAGCCAGAAATGGAATGAGTTAAAAGGGTCACAGCCAGATAAAAAATGTTGGCTTAGATTTGGTACTTCATGCTTTGCTTGAGGAATGCAATTTACTCCCACCTGGAACTGAGTAGTTTCATAGCAGTTGCATTTGCTACACATCTTTCTCTCAGCAGAAACGTGAAATTTGAGCAATCTGAGTCTTACAATACACACGCATGACCAGAACATGTGGCTGAAAGACCTGATGCAGATGCCATTCCTCAGTGTGTGTACCTGGATGTTTAACAAAAGTATTCATATATTTATTATTCACCCTGTGACTCTGGTGTTGCTCCACAAACAAAACTGCTGTGCAAACGAAGACATAATTTATGAAATCTTTGGAGCGTAAGTATGCAATAGCCCAGGCCAGCACAAATACATTTTGCTGCCTGTGATAAAGGATGGGATAATTCCCATTCCACATACAGAGCGCATACCCCAGTGCTGGACAGGCAAGCATCATGCACTGCACGTAAGACAAACGGCTAGTTTGGAGACCACGACAAGGCACATGGCAGATAGATTTCTGTCCCTCAACAGAGTGGGCTCAGGAGGTAAAGGCAAGGATAGTGGCTGCTGCCCCCCACATACATCTGCTGCCTGAGGCAGTTCCCTCAGTCACCATAGTATGACTTGCTCTGGCAGTCAAACACCTCCTGTCCAATTGCTCCAATGGTTTGTCCACTCTCTCTTTTCTCTAGGTAACTGTAACAAGCAGGACTTGTCTCTAACTGTGCCCCACTGCCAAGAACATGGAAGAGTAGGCACAAGGATGATTTATGCTGAAGGGCAGGAAGCAACAGAGCTATTGCACATTCTTCCCCAGGCTTTGTGTTCCTAAACTTCAAACAAGCAAAACCTCTCGGATTGGGATCTGACAGTCATAGTTTCCTCTGGCACCATGGAGTTTCTCTCTTACTGTGAATGCATAGATATACAGACCTGGCTTCTTTTGAGTCAGAAAATGACCTACTTGCATAGTAGGGACACTACATGGCCTCAGACTGCAGCCATCCCAGCCCTACAACCTGAAGTTCTTTTATTCTGGTAGCATTAGAAATTACCACAGCTGCTAGTTTTGTTGGCCAGTCCATTGTTCACATTTGGTAGTCTCACTGATTGCCGTATTTGGGAATAGGAAGTAATTTTTACTCGTCAGATGGCCTACTGACCAAGGGTATGTGCTCTTTCCATTGTAGAGTATGAATTGGCAGTTTGCTGATTGTTCTACCTATTCTTACATTTGACAGACATCTTGGGTATGCTCCTATGGCCTGAGTTAGACTGCTCCCTGTCCAATATTCCAGGATTCCAATGCTGAATCTATCATCTAACTAAGTTTTTGTACCATTTTCCCCCTTTTCTTCCAAAAAATGGGGAAATTATTACTTACCATACTACAGAATAACTCCTCTAGAAGCATATGATTACAAAAACACAATAACATGGACCGTGGAACAGGGAACAGAGGGGTTTGAGCCCCCATTTTAAGCATATGTTGGGGGGGGTCTAAGCTCCTCCAAAATTATCTCGGCCAGACTGGACCACCAAGACTCCTACGTAGTTCAACCTTCTCAGGCAATATAAATCAGAAGTGTATTAAATGAGGAAGCATTAAGACATATTAAGATAGCTACTTAAGAGGAGTAATAAAGGCTGCTTGCAGTCTATGCTATGCACACTTATTTGGGAGTAAGCTATGCTGAACACAAGGAGGGCACCTCTAAGGAGGCGCTGTGCAGTAAGGGTTTCACTATTTAAGGATGTTTGATAATAATGGATAGAAAAAGTAATTTACCCTCCCCCTCAAGTACATGCAAGTAGACATTAATAACAATTTACCTAACAATATACAGCTCCTTATCCACCTTAAAAACAATTCTGGGATCTGTGCATGATAGCCTTGAATTTCATTCAGCTTGGGCAGACAGAACATTCATGCTGATGGTTTTAGCATTCATTTGGAATGATTACTACATGCACTTCAAGACATAACAACTGCCATGCTACATTAGACAGTGGATGCATGAAGCCCAGAATTCTGTCCTGGGCAATGGCCAGTTGTATACCTTGGAAAGTTCACAGGGATGATGCAATAGCCACATCCATTGTTTGAATGGGATACAGTGCACACTGGCATGGAGTAGGCGAGTTTTCCTTCCTAGATACAATCTTAAAAATCAAAGAATGAATCCTTTGTTAACAATGTCCTAGAAACCAAAGTTATCTTCTCTATCCTGCCAAGTATTTGTTTTCAACAGTAGGAAAGAATATTTACTGAGAAGTTCACTTATAACAACCAAACGTAGCTAGTGCAAATTTCTCCAATGCAAAAGCAAGAAATGCTTTCATGGATATTTACCATATGAAAGAGGGAACAAAATGTACCACACATATGTTGATGTCAGCATGCAATGTACTGCATACTGGGTGCATGTCACACAACATGTGTTAATAAAATACAGGTTTTAAAAAAAAACAGAACAAAATATAGGCTGAGAACATCACACAAATAAGAAAAGTCACAGCACCACCTGTGATGCAACACATGTATGAACAAATGTAGATGGGTTAGACAAAAAAACAACTTGTGTGCCAAATATTTTGCCTGAAAGTTTAAAACAACTTCTGGTATTAGAAAACAATGACCGCACAATGCATTATTAATCATTTTTGTCATGGGATAAACTACAGCCTCCAAAATAAATAAACAAACAGAAGGCCACAGCACAATCAAGCTTTCGTACTCACTCTGTTCCTTTTTTCTGCATTTACCCTGTAATTCCCATTGGTTATAAGCTTTTAATTCCATGCTGACTAATAATTGACTCCACAGTTAATGGACTCCACAATTAATGCTAATATTCATACCCCAGACATTTTAGCTTAAATTCTACAGGTTGCTGTACTGTCAAAATAAGCAAATATATTATGGTGCAAAGGCAAAAAAGGCCAGCAGACCATTTTGAAATCAGATGATTGCCCTGTTAGAGCTGTGTTAATTTGTCGAATCTACCTTAGAACAGCCAAGATTTCACACATATATCATAACAAGATCATGACAAGGTCATGAGATAAATCTGTATATACATAGGCTTTTCATCATCAGAGAGTTTCTAGACTTTATAGAGCCAGAAACATCAGCACAAATCTTTGGGGATGGTTTCAAGAGAAACAAAGGTTCTCTATGATAAATCTGAATTTCATGTCCATGGTTTGCTGCACTGGCAGAATAAGGATCTAATCTCAGTATCAGGAGGAGCCAGTGGCTCCAATGTTAAGGGTGCAGTCAATCAGCTGTGGGTATATTCCAGACTTTAAAAAACCTGTCTAAAGTGCTGAACCTACTTTACAGATAGCATTCAGAACCTTGAACAGCTCCTCTAGAGTTTGGAATACAGCTGTACTCCTGACATGGGAACCACCAACTGCTCCATATATTATAAAGGCTACCATGCAAGAAAGTGCATTGAAGCAGGAAAAGGTTGCCACATCCTTATCAGTGCTCACTACTCTTTGAACCTTCACAGCCATGCATATTGTTAAGATTTGGCAGACTTTTTTTTTAAAGGCCAAATTCTTTCAAAATATATGCCAGTGGTAGCTGGTGGTTCTGATGTCAATTGGGCAATGAATTTCCTCCAAGTTTTAGTCCAAACTTTAAACAAGCTATTCAAAATGCAGGATTTATTTCAGGGACAGGGTTCGATTTCTTGGAGAGCTCCTCTAAATATCAGACAAAACCCAGAGCGAATTTGCCAATGCCATTGACAATGGAGGCACTAGCCACCACTATATATGTCCTATCAGATCAGTGGCCCTTGAACCAGTCTTTCAAACATGTAAAACTGTTGCCTTAGCTTGCATTAATTTGGAAGGATTGCACTGGATATAACAGTGATTACCAAACTCTAGTCCTCTAGGTGTTTTGGACTTCAGCTCCCAGAAGTCCCAGCCACCTTGGCCAATGATCCATGATTCTGGAAGCTGAAGTCCAAAAACACTGGCTTATAATAATCATAACACAACTATCACTTTAAAAAAAATCCTGTAATCTGTAAGATATTTTTCTACTTACCCACACACTGATTATTTTCACTCATTTGGTAGCCAAACCGACAAATGAGCGGAGTTCTTGCAGCCGTAGGGTAATTGAGAGCAGGAGCTTGGGCTGGAGGAGGTGGATATAAACTAGCCGCATAAGGATTCATATATGGTGTTCGATAAACAGGATCTGTTCGTGGAGCGCATAAATAGCCACCATGCTGGTTAACACACACCATATCTCCTCTGCAGGCTTCAGCAATAGTTCGACATTCATCGACATCTGAAGGAATGTAGACATGGCAAAGTCATCTGTTGTTTAAATCAGTTAATAATTAATGTCTCTGCTTTTAATCAGTTCATAATTAATTAATTAATTGCTGGAATGCCTGTCCTTTTTCATTTTATCGGAATTTCAGTATCAGTGCTTTTTGTGGAATGTTTAATATAATACATAATAATCACTGAGGGATGATGATTCTACCATTTTAAAATACTCTCTGCTAGAAGGAAAGAATATTGTTAAGATTCCACTTCCTCCCCAATAACCACAATGTACATGAAACACAACAGGTTCATTGACATTAACTTGTTTTTTTCAGTTGTCTGAGCTAATGTATACACAAGGCTAGGGTTACCAGGTAAAATGAGGGACAGGGCTCCTGCATCTTAGGTGGTTGTATAGAAAAGGGAATTTCAGCAGGTGAACATTGCATGACAAACACCTGCTGAAACTCCCTCTTTTTTGCACAACTATTGAAGGTATAGGAGCACTGTTCCTTATTTCATCTGGCAACCCTACACTACACATTTTTAGGTATATGGCGAGGCAGAAGGCAGTTCCTTAGATCCTCTTTTTTATCATCTTGCCACACTATTGCTAACAACTGCTAATGATGCAGTAAAATGCAGACACATACTGAAACAAAACAGGACTTGGGTGCTTTCATCATACATATTCTTTCATCATACATATTTACTAGCAAAGAAGCTAGTAAAATGCGGGCTGGACAGGGCTACTGTTAGTTGGATTTGTAATTGGTTGACCAACCAAACCCAAAGGCTGATCACGAATGGCTGCTTTCATCCTGGAGAGAAGTGACTAGCGGGGTGCCACAGGGTTCTGTCCGGAGCCCAGTGCTGTTCAATATTTTTATCAATGACTTGGATGAAGGAATAGAGGGCATGCTCATCAAATTTGCAGATGACACCAAATTGGGAGGGGTTGCTAATACGCCAGAGGACAGGATCAAAATTCAAAATGATCTGGATAGATTGGAGAGCTGGGCCAAAGCTAACAAAATGAAATTCAACAGAGAGAAGTGTAAGGTCCTACACTTAGGTAGAAAAAATGGAATACAGAAATATAGGATGGGGGACACGTGGCTGGATAGCAGTATGTGTGAAAGGGATCTAGGAGTCTTAATAGACCACAAGCTGAACATGAGTCAGCAGTGTGATGCGGCAGCCAAGAAAGCCAATGCAATTCTCGGCTGCATCAATAGGAGTATGGTGTCCAGATCGAGGGAGGTACTGGTACCACTCTACTCTGCTTTGGTTAGACCTCATCTTTAATACTGTGTCCAGTTCTGGGCACCCCAATTCAAGGAGGACATGGTCAAGCTGGAGCAGGTCCAGAGGAGGGCGACCAAAATGGTGAGGGGCCTGGAAGTCATGCCCTATGAGACAGACTTAGAGAGCTGGGTATGTTTAGCCTGCAGAAGAGAAGGTTAAGAGGGGACATGATAGCTATGTTTAAATATTGAAGGGATGCCATGTAGAGGAGGGAGTGGGCTTGTTTTCTGCTGCTCCAGAGACCAGGACAAGGAGCAATGGATTCAAGCTGCAGGAAAGGAGATTCCACCTGAACCTCAAGAAGAACTTCCTGATGGTCAGGGCTGTCCGGCAGTGGAATATGCTGCCTCAGAGTGTAGTGGAGTCTCCTTCCTTGGAGGTTTTTAAGCAGAGGCTGGATGGTCATCTGTCGGGAGTGCTTTGAGGGTGTTCCTGCATGGCAGGGGGTTGGACTGGATGGCCCGTGTGGTCTCTTCCAACTCTACATTTCTATGATTCTATGATATTCACAATGATGTTTGGCCAAAAAGAGGCAGCACAAAGAGCTAGGGGTGGAACCAGGCAGGCCTGCAGGCACAGGTGAATAACAACTCCCTTCAGACCCAATCAGTATAGCCAACAGTGAGGAGTTGTGAAGCCTGCAGTCCAACCTTGAGAGCGGTATGATTGCCACCCTTGATTTTACTTGCACTGTATAGGATAGGACACACTGAACGCCATCAGCTCAACGGACGTCCATCTTACTGTAATGTTTTCAACGAAAATACACAAGGCCCACTTTTCTTTCCTTCTAATCTGCAGTTTCATTGCCAGTTGCAAACATCTACCCTGCCTTTCCCAGCTACAGCACTAAGATGTTCAAGTTAGGTTGTTGTGTCATCCCTCCCTCCTGCCCCTAGACATGGATAGTTTGATGTGGCAGCTGCGAAGCTTGGCTTTTGATCTAGAATTCCAAACTTCTTTTATAGTCTTGCTTGTATAAACACAGACACAGGATGTCAAAAAGGATTTTTTTAAATCTCTTTTTAGCTCTTACCAATATGTTAAGGTTCTTTTATGCTGCACTAAACTGACTTCAAATAAATACAAACTAAATGACAGTATCAGAACATATCTGCCATTTAGGTTGTTCCCATTCAAGAAATATAGCCATTTTGTTATTTCAAAGAGAAAGGCAGTTGCTAGTTTTGTGGGAAAGATTGCAGAAGGTGATTTTTACCAATGTATCATGATCACTTACTGTATGATTTGAAATGCCACTCTCTTAAATTTCTAGAGCAGCCTTCCTTAACATGGTGCCTTGGATTATATCTCCCATCATCTCTAGCCAGCAAGAATATTGACTGGTTGGGCATGATAGGAGTTGCAGCTCAGCACATCTTGGGAGGAATTGTGTTTGAGCAACTGCAGGGATATCTCAGTTAACAAAGCCTCTAACAAAAAGCTCCTTTTTACAAAGCCTTTTTAGCCTGCCCAGCTCCCCTTCCCCTCCTTATCTTCTGTTCAGCTGAAAGCTTTAGCAGCACTAGCATTGGGGGAATGGCAAAGGCAGGCTTTTGGTGTTGAGTCGCAGTAGTGTATCTGTAGTAAACAGTGCAATAAGCAAAGCTTGAATTGGGAAACAGTGGGATTCTAGCCTAGCTGTGTGTGTGGCTGCATGTGGCTGCCTACAACAGGCAAGATAAACAGCAGCTTACTCCAGAATCCCTTACAGAACAGCAAAACAGAGAGAAAAGGGGAAAGTGGACGAGCTTGCCTCATCACCTACCCCTGCATGCTAAAGAGGCATAGTACTCTGTGTCTGACCACCAAAATGGAAGTTGTAAGTGGAGGCTGGTGAAAGAAAAAATAATCTCTGAATGCATTTTGGACAAGGCTTTCAAGTGGTCTCTACCAAGTTCAAAATGTTTTTGTACACTTAAGCAAGGCTTACCTGACATGCTTTACTTCACACTGTTAGTTTTGGATAAAAAGTTTGCTGAAAAACATTGGACTGTTCTTTTTTATTGTTGAACTGTGCTTCTTTTCTGTGGTGTAGGAACCTACCTTTATTCTCACCTTGTAATTTCTGCCTCTGTTATCAAATTTTCTGTTAGGGAGGTAACATTCAAGAGCGCATCTACTTCATTAATTGAGGTATACCTGTATATTAAGGTCATATTATTTGAAATCTTTGTTATCTCAGTCTCCTAGGCAGCTATATTCACAATCAGAACAGGTCCTGTTATTAGGACATTAGAACGCTGCTTCAAGTGGTGGATTTTATAGGACAGAAAACTGCCAAATATTGTTTAACAGGTTTTAGAACTATTTCAGTGAGATTTTCTGCCTCAGGCATTATAATGTGTTGGACTATGCCTCTTTTTACAGTATTCCAGTTGTTTCACTAAAACCTTTTGAAAGCAGTTCTTCCACTTAGCTGAGTGTCACTCGCTCCAGAATTTTGTTATTTATAACGACATATATAGCTGTCATCCTTAGCTGCCAACTCCTATGCTTTCTCAGAAAATCAGGTGGCTGAAAAGTCAAGGAAACAGTCTGGACAACTTGGCTGATCCAGTTTTAGTTAGATAAATCAAACTTTCCTTTTCGTCCCCTCAGTTTAAAAATTAACACTTATTGTTGACCATACTGGATGCCATCAATTGAACAGCTGTATCCACCTGGGGGAGTAAAGATTTTAAATCCAGCAGCCTACCTGACTGTTTCCTCATCAGAGCCAATTCGCATTATATTGTCTGACACTCAACATAGTTATATTAAAGAAGCGGATCTAATTAATACCCTGAACAAGATATTTCTACAGTGAAGGACAACCATAAGCAAAATGCTTTCACTTAAGACATTGAATGTAGTGGGTTGTGAAATTCCAGTTTAAAGCGATTGCAATCAAATCTTACCTAAGCATCGGCCCGTGGCACGGTCCATCTCAAACCCATTTGAGCATTGTTGCTAAAAAGAGAAATTTAATAAAGAACATCCAGTTAATGGAAAAATAACAGAACAGAAAATTACAGATCAGAAGCCAATTTCTTTTTACCTCCCAGGCCCCCTTGTATGCTAAGTCCAGGCATGAACAGCACAAACTCATAGTTCTCCAAACAGAACTAAATTTTTGCAATGGTTAGGTCACATCTGGTATACTGTATCTATCTCTGCTGCAGAGGCTGGAAGGCCATCTGTCAAGGATCCTACAGCTGCACTCTGCATTATAGATCCTGCACTGACATCCAGCTCAAAAATTCTGTGTTGCAACCCCGACACCCTGAACATAAAACAGTGGGCACTTGTTTTAGTAAAGCCAAATATATTATGCTATTCAGTTGAGTTAAGCCAAAGTTTACTCTTGTAATTAAATGCACATCCATGAAGCTAAAAATGGAATCACTGCAAAATCATCTCATGTACTTTGAGCCACCTAATGACCCACACTGGGTTTTGAAAGGCTGCCAGCATTTTGGTGTTCTGCTAATTGTTGCCCGCTTTTTAGAAAAAAAAATAAGGAAATCAAAGTTTGTAAAAATACACATTTCATCACATATTGCAGACCTTTAAAAGCAGTTTGGTTGTGCTTGCTAACGTTTATTTAGTTGAAAAGACCAAGCGGCCCAGCTGAGTTGCTGGCTTCTGTTTCTCCAAATTCCATTCTGCATTGTATGGCAGAGTATTAGAAGATCTTACTGCGTGAATGTGAGGTCTTAAAAATACCACCTTCTTTTCTGCCTTTGTTCGCATATTACTCCAACATTTACCCTAGGCACTGTTCAAAACCTACACATGCAGCACTCTGTTATTGAAGACCCAGACTTGTTAAAGACATGAGAATGTCTTAAGACATGTATGCAGCTATGCTGTAGAAGAAATTTTCAACAAAAAACCAACATAACCAAGTTAAATTGTAGAACTCTCTTCCTATATCAACATGTGTTCAACAAAACAGACTATCAAAATTGTCTTCAATTCAATTTGTTGTACTTAATACAATTTCATAAAGTATTCTGCTGGCTCATTACTGTAGCTGCTATATCTTACATTTGGCTCTTTCTTTGTCTATATGTGAGTTAGAAGAGACATAACTCTAAATGTGTCTCTAATATGTAAAAGAAATAAAACTATCGGGGCATTTATATTTCTTGCATGTCTTCCTTTTGCTTATACGCAGGAACTTCATTTAGGAAAAGTTACGAAGCAACTCACCATTCAGTTTCAATTATTACAGAATAGTAGTTATATTTCTAATTATACCATAGATTCAGATTAAATCAAATCAAGAAACATTCATAACACAAAGTACTTTTTTAAAAACTGAAATCATGATTGTATCTATAGCTAGGAACAGACAGGTGTTTGTGTTAATTTTGGTCAGTTTGTCAATTCATCAGTTTGCATTTCTTTTTTAAAAATACTGAAAATTGTACACATTTTTCCACCACATTTCACCTAATATATACCTGTCTTTGTGTCCCCTTTATCATAATATAGACACCTATTCTAGCAATTCCCTCAATATAAGGCATTTTAGTGCATTATGTTTACTAATACATACTTTTGTGTATCCACATAATTGCAAGGGATGAAGGTGGGACAAATTGGGCCATTTTGGGGCCCTCTGGGGATGTTTTAGGTCAAGGAAAGGCTTTCTTTTAACCAGGAAATGAACCAGAAGTCTGCCACAGCTGCATGTGTGCCAGGGAATTTTTAGTTTTAATTTTTTTTAATTAAAAAAAATTCCATCCAAAATGGGCCACACTTCCCCAACTCCTGTATTGGCATAATATCAATCATTATATATTAATATTATGCTTCCTGCTATGGCCATTTCCGCACTACACTGTTATAGTGCTATTATCCCACTTTCAATACCCTGTGGAATTCTGTGGTTTGTAGCTTACTGTGGCCAAAGTGTTCTCTGGCTGAGAATTTTAAATGCTCCTCGCTAAACTTAAAACCCCAGGATTCCATAGGATGTTGAAAGTGGAAAAATAGCACTGTAACATGGTAGTGTGGAAATGGCCTATGTCTCCCTGCCTGCCAACAGTACTGATACACAAAATAGAAAGGGAGTGGGGGAGTTAAAAAAGAGTTTTGTGGCACCTTTAAGACTAACTGACTTACTTCAGCATAAGCATTAATGGACTGTGACCTGGTTCTTCAGTCACATCCTTCACAGCCTCTTTAGGGACATTCAAAATAATAATATACAAAGTCTGCACCTGGGAGTAGCTGTGTTGAGCATTAAACAAAATCAAAATCCAAAATACACATTGATGATACCTTAATCAGACCAAGGCACAAAAAACACTATGCCAGCTTTCAAAGCTCACTGGTTTCTGTCAGGCAAAGGTGATATATCAAAATGGGGAATAGGATCCTTCTTACTCCACCTTCCCAAAGCTGGAGGCCTTTGTGTCAATGGGTATAAAAGAATCTGCAGCTTCTGAAGTGGCGAACAGGATCCTTCTTACTTTCCATTTCCAAAGCTGGAGACTTTTTTGGAAGTGGTAAATAAGATTCTTTTTACTCCCCATTACTGAAGCTTCAAAAGCTTTAGAAGGAAGGGTCCTTCTTCCTCAAGCCTATTGTCTAACACATTTGCTGTTCCCCTTTGAGAAATGTGCCCTGTGCTCTGGAGTGAGTCTTGCCTTCTGCTTTTAGGAAAAGTTTTAGAAGGCTCTTCCAATATGCAGCAGAGACAGGCTGCCGGGCAGACCTCTACTCCACCTCAAGCCCATTGCCTAACCCATTTGCTGTTCCCCTCTAAGAAATGCGTCCACGCTTTGGGCTTGAGACACATCCTCACGTGACCAGTAGGCAAAAAAAGATGGAAGCGTTCAAAGCTGTCAGGTTTCTGGATTAATGTGTTATGTTACTGAACCAAGAGCAGCAAGTCAGTCACTAAAGATATACAAGTCATGAACCGAGTCAGTGCATCATTTATTGCCAAGTTGAGCTCAAGTCAAGTCACTGTAGCGACTTCACTTTGACTTGAGTCCAAGTCAATCAACTTGAGTCTACATTACTGTGCAGGGGAAACAAAAGTGATATTGTTGAAGTCATAAGCCCACAGGTGTGCATCTTGTGGTTTTGGGTGTTATGAAGAGTGTGTGTGAATGCAGAAGGCTTACTCTTCAGTCCCTTAGACGGTGCTCCTGCATGCAGAAATGTAGTTCTGTATCTTTTTCTCACCTGTGTCTTCCCACGATTTAAGAGGCAGCCAACCACCATCAAAATGGTCATTATCCTGTAATAGGAACACAAATCTTAACATATGAAATCACTCATATGGAACTGCTAACCAACTATGGATGGTTCAAAACATAGCAAATGGTGGTGTCTAGTTTTCCACTCATCCAACCAAATCACTGTAAATAGTACACAGAGCCCTAAACTGGACAGGGAACTTCCATGGGTCTGGAAAAAAAATTCTGTCCCTGGGAGTACCCAGGGACCCCAAATGCCCCACAAAAATCCCCAAATCATTGACAAGTCCACTTCTAGTATTTCTAGAAGTTAAAGATTTCTAAGGGGAGGCCTGCAACTTATTTAAAAGGTGAATTGTCACCCTAGGGAGATTTCCACGAAAGAAATTCTCTCTTACTTACCTTTAGCCAGAAAAAAGACAATCTGGAGATCATGGGCTGCAAAAAAACCTGAGATGACCATATGCATCCCCAGGGTTGCAGTCTGCCCAACCCTACCCTAAACAGTTTGTGAGCATGTTGCCTGGATGACTGTTCATCTGGGACTTAAGACTGGCTACTGAAGCCCCGTTCAGAGATCAGCCATTCAGATCAGTTATATAAATGGTCATAAGGGACAGGTCTTTTTCAGTAATGACCCTGTATTTACAGAATTTCCTTCTGACAGAGATACATTTGGCTCTCACCTTATTTACTTTAGAATGGCCTTTTAAAGACTTTTTGTTTCAAATCTGTTTTCCACTGAAATTAGATGCTGGATTTTTAAACACCTTCTTTCTTTTAATTGTAACATGATTTGAATTAGTTTGATTGGGAACTGTTTTATGCTGTTTGCTTAAATTAAAATGGTTTAAATACTTGTTTTAAATGTTTTCATGATTTGAATATATGTTGCCTTGAGGAGATGCTTGTTTTAACAGTGTAAAAATGCTAACAAATAAATACATTTCTAATCCCGATGGAAGAAGACCAGGGTGGAGTGGTGAATAATGAAAGACTGCATATATGAAAGATCGTATCTCCCTATATGAGCCTGCCTGAGTTTTAAGATCTGCAGGAGAGGGCTTTTTCTTGGTCCCATTACAAGCACATTTGATGAGGACACAGCAGAGACCCTTCTTGGTGGATGCTCCGAAGTTGTAGAATTCCCTTCCTCGGAGATCTGACTGGCCCCCTCCCTGTTGTCTTTCCACTAGCGATAAAGCCTTTTTTACTTAGGGAAGCATTTGGTTTTTAACATGTTGTGACTGATGGAGCTATTAATGGAGGGGTGTTGTTGTTTCTATTTTATTATGTTTTAAATTTGTTTTTAAAATGGTTTTTCGTTTGTGTTTTTTAAACAGAAGTTTGGTTTGAGTGTGTTCTAACTTTTCATATATATATATATATATATATATATATATATATATTAGTTGTACTGGGTTTTTGAATGGTTGTGAGCCACCTTGAATTCAGTACTTGGAGAGGTATATTAAATATATCTTAATACAGTATGATAAAATATTAATATTAAACAAATATATATTAAATAATTATAAGTTATTTATTAATACTTAAATAAATTAAGTGACTAAGTTCTGGTCATCCTGTGGCAATAGTACTAGGTCGCTCTACACTGTGTGTTGTATGACAGGCTGGTCTTTTCGAAATCAACATGCTCCAAAAGTATTAAATAAAGTGTTGAACTCTTGTTATCCAAACAACTGGCATGCTGGCTGGAGATGACGGAAGTTGCAGATGAACACATCTGGTGGTGCCAGGTTGGAGAAGGCTGTTCTCCAAAGGAAAAGCTCATCAGCATCATTACAAGCAGCCATTATCTTTTCCAGAGAAGAGATCATACATGTACTTCCAAAGTCTATGGACTGAGTTGTTCTCTGTAAGTACTATCATGCTGGTAGGCCCTGTAGGAAACTGGGGGGAGGGAGGGGGTGGCAACGGTTGAGGTGTTCAGGCTGAGATTCTCCATTTCTGCTCAATTAGTATGTGTGCGTGCATAAACTATACATTGTAAAAATGCTATAAGGCTTCCATGACCTCATTCTGAAGAAACAGAATAGTGGCTCCGACACTCAGTTCTTGAACAACAGGGCAGCAAGTTTATAACAGTGAACTAACCATCAACACAACAGCTGGAATCCTGTAAGGGATTTACATATGCATAAGCACCATGGTTATGGTGCTGTACAGTGAATCCTGGCCTGGGTTCTCAAGTCCCTACTTACTGGGCAGCAGCCATCACAATCAACAGGGGTCTGTTCCCCTGTCCCTCTGGAAGCAGCTGACTGCTGTTTACAGTCTCTCCTGTGAGCAATCTCCTGTGGGACAGGCAAAAGCAGGATCCTTGTTCCAATTCCCGCTTGCACAGGCACACTGCTTGCACAGAGGGGCCACAATCAGCTGCTTCCCGATAGACTGGGGAACAGACCCCACTGATCTCAGCAGATGCAGTCTAGTAAATAGGGATTGGTGGTCTTTCATTATCCTTTGTAGAGAAGCAATGTGGGGATCGTGAACACATAGCAGGCACAAATGAGTAACTCTACATTGCACATTTGTAACTGCCATAGATGATTCTGGTCAACTTCAGTACAATATTCCAGAATGATTATTTTTCAGCTAAACAACCTCTACACATTGTCAGACAGAATCCACCAGAATGTTCTTGTCTGCAGGTCCCAGTTAAAATATTGTTAAAATATAAGTGTAGGAGCCACATAGTTCAACAAATTGTGGAAGACAACTCATGGATTTTATCTGTAAGGATAATTTTTTTTTATCTATTTATGCCTATTTATGCCTATTAAAGAGATTATTTACTCTTTTACTATTTACTATTTATGCCTATTACTATTTACTATTTATGCCTATTAACTATTTATGCCTATAAATAGTTACTATTTACTATTTATGCCTATTAAAGAGATTATAAAGTATTTACACTATTTCCTGTGACAGGAGAAAGAGTAACTGCTTTACAATCCTGTTCAATAGGTGTTTTTAAGGAGCTCTCCACTTTTAGAAAACTTTTACTATTCCTACTCCTACAGTTTACAATTCTCAGTTTCTAATTAGATGCTCACAAAATGTTTGTCTGGTTTGCATATATTACAGGAGGCAGACAAATCTGTTTACAGTTCTGACAGTAACTTCTCCAACTATTCAGAACAAGTCCAAGAAATAAGGCACAGGGAAAAAAAAAAGCCAAACCCTCAGTCATTAATTGCATGCAGGCAGATGTCGCTTTCCTTGGCAGAAAATGGGAATTGTTCTCTGGAGCCATTACTCTGGAAACAGATGCATTACAGTTTGAAGTCCTGCAACATCATGCAGTTTGCGGTCTATGGATCTCCTAAAATCTTTCTGGAGAGATAGTGAAATTTTAACAAATGAAGGAACTGCCTCCCTCGCCAAACATGAATTCTGCCCTCCTATTAAATTTTCCTTCAGTCCCCAATTTTTAGCATGGCAGTAACTTAAAACTTCAGTTGAGCACTTAGAAACACAGACTGAGATCCTGCATTGGTAGCTACATACCATAATGCCATCCCCATGAAACCTACCTGTTAAGCCCTAACTGAAGGGTATCTGCAGATTGGGGTACTGTGAAATGACTATTGCAGTACTGTCCCAGTTGGAGGGAGCATTGAGACAGGCAGCTGGAGATATCCTCAGGGTCTACAGCTGCTTCTTTCAACATGCCCTGTGACCTCTGGGGAAATCTGCAGTTGGAATTGCCCAGTGCCTTGGTCTGATTTCCCCAGCACTGGGCATTTCCAGGTGCCTAGTGCCCTGATCCCAGTGCCCAGTGCCCTGACTGGAAACCCCTTTTGGCTACAGTGCTGCCTGGCTTAAGAGGTAGGTTTTGGGGCTGACTTCCAGCTGTTAATGACCATAAGCATGAATCCCAAATGTTATTAGACCTTTATGAGATCTTACATTGAACAGGATACCAACCACAGTTCAGACATCCCAGCTGCATAGCAAAGCGGCAGGCAAAGTTACTTAAGGAATTCAAACACAGCCAACATGTAGGTGTGAACAGTTTTTACTCTCTCTCTCTCTCTCTCTGCAATGCTAGAAATTTGGGGCTGAAGAAAATTTTAACTGAGGATAGAATCCTTATTTGGGAGGCAATGCCCTCATTTTCCCCTTCTGCAGCTTCACCCATGCATATACACTACATGTTAAAGTGCAGAGCCACAATGAGAAGCAAAGAGGAGGGAATATAGAGCTATTGCATAGCAGCAAATGTAGGCTTGGTGCTCACCATACACTCAGCGCTTGCAGCTACAGCCACTCCTGACTCCTCAGCAAGCACACCTCTAGGACACCTGTCTTATAGCACCTATAACACTGAAGCATCTTAAATACCCAAATGTATGATTGTGTGAATGTGAGAACCACCCTGTCCCTGCTTGGAAAGGTTACTTTTGAACCACAGTTCTCATAATCACTAGCCAGTAGGCAGGTAGTCAAAAAAAGAACCTTTGCAAGATTTGCCCTCTTGGATCATGTGCAAGTGCCATCTAAGCCAACATTTTGTTTCCAACAATTGCCAGCCAAATGTATTCAGAAATTGCACAAGTAGGGGACACATCCCCTCCTCCTGCTGCTTTTCCACTTCCAACTGATATTAAGAGTCATATGGCCACAATATGGAGGCTGCATTTAGTCATAATGGCCACTAGCCACTGATAAACCTACACTTCTGAAGTGGTGTGCAGTGCTGTTCTCAAAGTCATGCTACTAGTTGCATTTGCACTGCCAGCTGACATTAGGTGCAGGATGTGGACTGCAGGGTGCAGGGGAGTTGTTTTCAGAGATCACAGCAAACAAATAAACAGGCAATTAATAACTGCAAATTTAAGCCTTATATTCTTAGTTCTGTTGCTGCAAGCAGTTCTCTCAATTTCTACTGAAACAAAGATCACCAGACAGACATCTTCTAGTGCTGCTAATTACATGGCACTGCACATCTATTTTACATTTCCTTCCTTAATGTAATATTTTCTGGGTAGAAGGAAAAAAAGGTGGATTGATGGGAACACACAAGAGGGTTAGGAATGAAAGATGTCATCAACTGGACCCTTCCACACTTATAAAATTCCATGTTTAAGGTAAGGTGATTGCAAGATTTTATTTTCATATAACAGCACATATTATTCTTCCCCTTTTTGTATTTTTTTCCATAGTGACCTCTTTGTTTTTCCTCCTGTTCAGAATTTCAACTGTAAGACCCTTCTGGCAGAGACCTGCCATGTTTTGCATATCTTAGTTTGTAAACCTCTGTTTTATGCAGAGGAGATGAACACATGGCCTTCTAAATGTCGAACAACAGCTCCCATCATCTCTCCTCACTAGATCTACTGACTAGGACTCATGGGATTTGCAGTCCCACAATATCTACCGGACCACATGTTTCCCACTCTTGACCTACAGGGGTGGTGAAAAAGTGAACAAATTGTTGTAGTTTCTACATAGCCTTTCTCTGTTACCAGTAATTGGTTTAGAATAGGTTTCCCAGTTGCAAAACAATAGAGGAATTTACTTTTGTAAGGGCTAATCTGCAATCACTTCTTCAAGACACATACTGTCAAGGGAGACAGACCATAATAGGCACAATGCATGATCTATCAGTACAATTTCTAGCTACAGAGGCTGACCTAACCAACAGCTGAAACTGTGTAAATTAAAACCAAAAGAGCAAAAACCTTTCAGTCCTTAACTAGTTTTAAGCCAGAAGATAATATCTGCTGATACACATTTGCACAGAAAAGGGTTCACACTCTCTGGAAGTTGCGGAAGCCATAGAGGTTAGGGAACAGTACAAAAAAGAAAGTATGTTGCATCATGAATAACATAATGCAATAGAATCTGCTCTTCCCACTTCAGTTTCTTTACAGACAACTTTAGCAAGTGTGATGTGACAAGAAACCTGGGGGCTGACTGAGACTTGCACTCAGCAGACACAGTGGAGTGGGGGGGAACAGAAATTAGAGCATCAACTTACCTTTTCAGTCCTGTCATGTCCAAAACTGATGAAGAAAGCTGAGGAAGAGAGAAATGGTGTCTGAATAGCTGAACAGCTAAAAACAGATTTGTACATTAAATCTTTTGCTAGAACTTCAGTCCTACCATCATTTTTATTCCAGAGAATGAAAGACCAAATCATAGAGAAACAGAAAAAGACAGAGAGAGAGAGAGAGAGAGAAAGGGAGAGAGAGAGAGAAAGGGAGAGACAGAAGGGGAAGGAAGGAGGAGGGAGGGAAGGAGGGGAGAAGAGGGAAGGGAGAAGGAGAGGTCTGCTCCTCCTCAAACACTGGAGAGAATACAGCAAAAAAGCACCTGGTTTTGCTTAGTTCTCCTCTGTAATTCAGCATTAAACCAATTGGAGGAGGAATGTTAAAAATGAACACTTCATTTTCTAAGTATGTTAAACAATGCAAATGGGAGGCCTCAGTCTGGGGACAGCTGGTTTAGATTAGAGCGCTCACCAACTGGCTAGACTCCCCACAACACTCCTGAGGAGCCTGCCAGGATTGAAACACACATACACGCACACAATCCGCAATTTTAAGGGAAGCCTTTCTTGCTGCAAACGCAGTGCAGGAGTGTGCTGGAAGGGGAGATGGTACTGGCACTGGACAAACAACACTCTGTCAAGAAACCACCAGGGAAGTATAATAACGTGCAAATACCAAGGATCCATACCCGGCAACATTTCACAGATGAAAACCAGGAGGCATGTGGCCAAGCAACGTCAGAGTGTGCTCAACATGGCAAAAGTTATTAATGCGGAAGAACACACAAGCCAGGAGAGACTGCAGCAGTTTGCTTTTGCCCGAGGCCCCTTCGGCAGGGTGACGCCCTCCTGGCCTGGGGAAGCGAGAGAAGCAGGATGTCGGAGTCCAACCCCCTGCCAGTGCCTCTCTGCCAGCAAGGGAGGGGAGGCGAAGGTACTTGCCCAAGAGGAGGAGGTGGCAGCGGGAGTATCCAATACGAACATCGAGTGGAAACGCTGAGCCAAGCTGAGCCAAGGTCAAATCCAAAAGGTCCAGAAAGCTGAAGGTCCGTCCAAGAGGGTCGAGGGAGCCGGAACACAAGGGTCTTGAGGGCTTGCATAGTGATTTGCTACAAGCAAACAGCAAGCAACACTGACAGACTTCAACAGCCACTGAAAACAGATGTTACTCGTCATTGCTCTGTTTCCTTAATCTAGCCAGAGCGGCTTTCCTCTGAGCTGTTCGTTTTAGTCTCCTCTGTGGTTGGAGGCTTGGGGACACAGGTGAATGTAATTCCTCTAAATCACTGCTGGTTCCTTCTCCTTCTGAAGGTAGCTGGGGAAACTCTGCCTCCGCTTGTCTTTCAACTGATGGGGATATTTGCAAGCTGGTTTGGTCGATCTCTGGCTCTGTTCCTGGCATAATCAGTTGTTCATCAACCTCAGAGCCTTCATTTATCATACTGGACCATGACAATATTTCCGCATGATGTCGTCATGGTCCTGCCCTGGTTGCATCCCCAGCCAGCACAATCGTGGGGTATATCACTGATGGAAAAACTCCATCAATGCCCCCTGATTGTACGAACTTTCCACCGCCACTGGCCATGCAGAAGGGTCGAAAGCGTGATCACATGCTTCCTTCCCCACTGCAGCATGGGAAGAAGGCCGGCTGCAGTGGGGAAGGAAGGAGTGCATACCTTGTGCTCCCTTCTGCAAGCAACCAGTCGGGTGTGGAGGGAACATTGGGGACACACTCCCATCCCAGCAGACGCACTGCCAGGATTGCAACAGGATGACACGGGAGAGTGTTGTCATATGGAAAAGAGTCTACTGAAATTCTTTCCCTTCCTCTCTTTTCCTGCCCTGCTGAGTTAAATGGTCAAGCTACTTTTGTGCTCTCAGCTCAACTTTGTAGCTATTGAAGAAAGTGTGTCCTGAACACAAGTCAGCAAGAGCCCAAGGCAGCAGGTTGCTGGTGTGAGAAGAGATTGAGTAGTCAGCCCAGTCCAGATCAGTCACAAGTTACCTGAGTAAGATGAAAGGAGAAGCACAAGGTGGTTCAGAAGTTGTATCAGCAGGTTAGAAGTCCAGGTACATGCGACAGCAAAGAGGAAACAGAATAGTCCAAACATAGCCAGTCCAAGATCAAGACAAAACAGGAACTTGAGAGAGTACTGCCAGTCATAAAACAAGTAAGTAACTAGCTTACAAACTGAAAAAATAAAAAGAAAAACAACTAATTCTAGAGATAAAAGAAGGTCATGAGATCCATACAAACCAAAATAATATTAAGGAAGCATCTGTCAGACACTATAAGAAACTCTGTCAAGAGTCAGTTATGGGTCAAGGAAAGGATGATAAGATAAAATGATATTTAACAGACACCGAGATACAGGAGATTACAGATATTCAAAGAAGGGATCTCAATAGGCCAATTATAAAAATGGAGATAACAGATGCAATAAAGAAATTAAAATCTGGGAAGGCACCAGGGCTGGACAGTTTTACAGCCTTATATTACAAAACATTTCTTCTTTGATTATAGTTTTATTTCCTTCCTTTAATTTCATTATCAACTTACTTTGTCTTTCTTTTCTTAATTTATATGCTAGCCACCTGCCTGGTTTATTGGGCAAATTCAAAATTCTGTTGTTTTACGTAGTCTTATTTTATTCTCATTTCTTTCACCATTAACATTGACATCTGCTTGTGTAAGAGCTTTATTTGCATAGTGATCTCCCTATTATCTGGATTCTTTTTCAGTTCTTTTTCTCTAACCTCTTCTGTCAATCTCAACCATTTTTTCTGTTGCAGCTTCTTCTTTTCAATACTCAACTGTATGAAATATCTTCTGATAATTGTTTTTCCAGCATTTCAGACCATTTGAATTTCAGTATCTTTCTTTGAACTCAATTCAAAATATTCTTTCAATTTTTTTATATCTTTTAATTATATCCTTCTTATCTAATAATTATTCATTTAATTTCCATCTAAATGTGTTGGTCCTTTTCTTTAATGACAACATCTCTAGGTTATGATCTGACATCGTTTTTGGTAGAAAACCTATTTTATTGATTGTCTTGATTAACCTCTTGATGTAAGAACTAAATAAATTCTTGAATGGGACTTACAGATATCAGAATAAACTGTAAATTCCTTCCTATTTCCTCCAAAAACTCTCCAAGCGTCCACCAATTGTAGTTCTTCCATCATATTAAAAAAAGTCTCTTGGAAATTTACCCTGGTTCTTTCTAATAATTTTCCCGAGGCTCTGTCCAATTTGGGGTTTATCACTCCATTAAAGTCTCCTAACAAGCACTAATTTTAGTATTCATGTTGGGCTAATTTCTCTCTTAATTCTTTATAAAATGAATTTTTTTTTCCATTTACTGGAGCATAAACACCCACAACCAACACTTTATAACTATTACTATTTATTTCAGCCCCCACATAAAGACCTTTACAATAAGCAATGATCAATTTTGGGCATAATACCAATTTAATATACATTACAACACCATTTTTACTGACATTCCCAGCTGAAACAAATTTATCACCTAACTTCTTTTGATTAAGCAAAATTACATATTTATTCTTTATTCTTATCTGTTATAAACACATAATATCAGCATTTAATTTTTGCAAATAATGGAAAATTAGATTATGCCTTTTATGCCTGTTCAAACTTTTAACATTCCATGTTATAAGTTTAAAATTTTTTTGGCATTCCCCCTCTTTACCCTTTAAGGCAGTTAGTCTTTTCTACTTCTGTACTTTGCTATCAGAAATGTCAAAGTCCAAAAGACTAATTTCTTTTTTTATCTCTAGCTTGATCTTTCTTTTTTACTTTTTCTTTCTCTTCTTATCCTTCTTATTTCTTCAGTGCTGTCCTGTTGTTCTTCATTTTTAGTTTGGTCAGAGATTTCTTATTCTTTATCTTCCTCTGCCAAACTTTCAAATCTTTCAAAATCTTTTCTTCTTCTCCTTTTGAATTCGCTGGCCTTTTCTACTGAATTAATTCAGAACCATTCTTTTTTATATGTAAAATTTAATCCCTCCAGTTTGTCCCAACTGAATAGGATTTTCCATCTTTTCAGACAGTCAACTAGAAAGGTGTAGTCTTTTCTCTTCGCACAAGGACCTCCTTCAAAATTATTGCTAGTTTTCCATCAATTTTGATGCCTTTGTTGTAGTGAATCTCTAATACAAAGTCTCAGACACTCTTTTTCACAATTGAACTATAATGTTCGTAGGTATATTGTTCTTTTTAGCAACTGGGATGCTCGCTCTGTATACTCAGTCTATCTAATTTTCCAACTAACCTTCTTCCACCTCTAGGGTGAGTGCCAAACTTTTAATTATTCTGCTTTTGTGGTGTGTTTTGTTCCAAAATGCCACAAAATCTCAGCCTTGCCTCCTTTTCTTTTTGCTCTGTCAGTGCCAACCTAATTGTCTTTCTAACTCCACATTTAAATCAAAAGTGTCCTTCTCAAGGTGTTGAATCTCTTCTTTATTTTCTTCTGTTTCTTTCTTCATTTGAATCACCATATCCTGGATAGCCTTGAATTTAGTGTTCATATCATCTAGCCTGTTTCTTGTTTCCTTTCTGAATTGCCTCATTTCTTCCATAAATGCTAGCATATAATGTGGAGTTCCCTCTTCTGCAGATCCTCTTCCTTGCTGGTTATGTGTTTCTTGAGTTAGGTTCTTATTCTTCCTGTTGCCATTTCTTATTCTATTTATGTTGCACTCTTCTTTGCTTTTCATATCTTCTTTCTTTTCAATCCTCTGTTTCAATGTCTTCTTACACACTTCATTTACCTAGAATAAAGAAGAAATGGGAAAAGAAAAAACTACCATGCCCTCCAGTATATCTCCTTTAAAAATTTCATGCACAAGTTGTAAAGGAAAAAAAATGCGCTCGCCTCTCTGCCGGTTATGTTAGACAGACAGCAATATCCATAATGTCAGTGTTCTTGTCAGATCTTTCAGAGGCAGACTCTTAAAAAACTCTCCTACTCTTTTGCAATAGAAAATAAGCAAATAAAAAAAATTGTGTGTGTGTGTGTGTGTATGAAAGTATGTACATATATATGTATATATGTGTGTGTGTGTGAAAAATATTAAAAATAAAAAAGAGCATATTTAATTAGGAGAAGAGGCTTCTTTTAAAAGGAGATTACTCATAAATGAGGGCATAGAGAGAATAAACCAGTGACCATTTCTCTAACCCAGTGTCAGTTCGAAACAGATGGTTCCGGTGCAGTAGGAAGTTATGGAAGACTCTTGCTAGCTGATTGGAGTCCTTTCACGCTATACATTTATAGCACTATGAATCCACATTAACTGCCATGGGTGCATCCTAAGGAATGCTAGGGCTTGTAGTTTGGGGCGGCACTAGAGCTCTCCAGCAGATAATTCTAAATCCTCTTGGTTCAACTGTAAATTGCAGGATACCAAAGGAAGTTGTCATGGCAGTTAAAGTTGAATATGACAGTATGATTGTATAATGTATAAACGGTATAAAACCCCTTCCATGGGAGGTCTGGTTGTCACCCCTTCCTACTTTCTTTCCACCAGCAGATGAAGATGTTTTTATTCAGGCAGGCCTTTGAATTTTAATTACGGAACACTCTGTGTGTGTGTGTGTGTGTGTGTGTGCACGCGTGTGTGCGTAAAGTAGTGTGTTGTATTTTTAATATATTATTGGAAAGTATGTTTTAAATATTCTTTAAGAGTTTTAACTGTTTCTTATCATGCTTTTAAAATAATGTTATTTAATTCTTTTTTTAACTTTTGCAAATGAATGTTTTAGCTTAATCTTTTTAAAATTATTGTGAGCCATCTTGAATTCCATCCTGGGAGAAAAGTGGACATAAATTCAATAAAGAAGAAGAAGAGACAGGCACAGCACCATCATGCCTAGGCCCAGCAGCAATGAAAGGCCCTTCCCTCCCTCCCAACTGCCACGGCCCTGGCCTCAGAGGGAAAGAAGAAGGGGCAGTATCTGCTGGATTTAATCCCTTCACCCCATTTTCCTTTTGTGTCATGTCTTAATTAGATTTTTAGTCTGAAGGCAGGGAACTGCTTTGCTGTTCTTCTACTGTACTTGTAAAACACCATGTACAGTGATGGTGCTATATAAATAAATGATAATAACAAATAGTGTGAAAGGGCCCCCGGGTTGCAGCAATGTTTCTCAGGCTATCCAGATCCCCCCACTCCAAAAAACATTCCTTCAGCAGGTACTCTAAACGAACAGTTCTTTGTACAAATGATGTCCATCACCAGCCAAAGGCTCCTGGTCTTTGAGAGCAGTATGTAACTGCCCATCTTTCTTTCTTTTTCAAAAAAGGAAAAAAGCTTATAACATTTCTTCAAGCCTTTGTGGACCCCCTATGAGGACATCACGGCCCCCTGGGGTTCCACAGAGCCCAAGTTAAGAACCAGTGCTCTAAACAATAGCCTCCTTCTCTCTCCATTGTTTTATTGGAACAGGAACAGCAACAGCAACATTTTCTTCTCCCCTTTTCTTTCTTCTAAGGCAGGGATGAGGGGAATGGGACAGGTGGCTTGTGCTAGTCCTGATGGGTTTGCAGCCCAAGGGTCTTGCTTTTCTGAGACCACCATAGCTCTACCCCAGCTTTTCCTATGTTTTTAAGCATCATCTTGAATACATGTTGCTATCTGATGTGATGCTCAAGATGACACCCCATAAATCCACTGCGGAAGGGGACCAAATTGGTGGAAGAATCTCTCTTCAGCACTGTTGATAGCACCCTCCACTTTATCTGAGGGAGGGACACTGTTTGATTTAATAAATTAGCTTTAAAAAACAATCAGATGACAGCCATGATATTCTGTGAGAAAGTGAAGATGAGATTCTGGCTGCATTGAAATTAACATGTAGCTGTGACAAGTTTAATTATTCTCGTAGAGCTACACTCCTAATTTCTTCTCGGGCTTGAGGCTAGCCTGTCTGGATGAGCAACTGAAGATGTTGTGCTTTTTCAATAGTTACGTGGTCACTTTCTTTCTCTCTCATACCCTCTCTCTCTCTCTTTCTTCAGTACAGTTCCTTTCATGCACCTTCCAAGCTAAACGAAATCCTACAGTTGGGACCAGCTCTTCCAAGGCTGTCTCCAGCACATTTGAATGCACTAGTAGAAAGTGGATAAGTATGAGCAGGCAGGCTTTAGTAAAGCCAATCTGAAAGTCAGACGATTAGAAGTTAAAAAAGAAAAAAACAAAAAACAAAAATCCCAGAACAAATAGAATGCCATCTCATAAGAATGAACATAAATTTTGAATCTTACAGACCTGCAATTTTGCATAGAAATGGTTGTTGCCATGTGTCTTCAAGTCATTCCCAACTTATAGTGACCCTAAGGTGACCCTATCATGGGATTTTCTGGGGCTGAGCATATGCGACACCATCAGGGTAACCCAGTGGATTTCCATGGTTGAGTGGGGAATTGAACCCTGGTCTCTGGAGTCATAGACCATTTCCACACGGGGTTTTTAAAACAGTGCAGTCCGTCCTCCAAGGAGGAGGTCTGCGCCTGGGAACGGACTGGGTTGGACCTACTTAACGTAGATCCGCACCTCAGCCCGCTCCCGAATGACCCTGAGTGGTCGTCCAGCATGCTTTTGAAAGACCGCTAAAGGCAGGTCTTTCAAAAGCACGGAGCGCGCCACTGCAAGCCTGCTCCCTTATGCAGATTCGCAGGCTCGCCCCAATGCGAGCCTGCAATCTGCCGGGGGCGGGCTTTAGGCTGGCGAGCTTCAGGGGTTGGTCGAGACCCTCGGCCAACTGGAAGCCGCCATTTGGGACGCTGGAGCAGTGCGTATCGACAAGCACGCACTGCTCTGGAGCAGCGTGGACCGGACCGGAAAGCCAAAAAGTCCAGTAAGTAGTGGCGCGGGGTGATTCCCTCACCCCGTGTGGAAATGGCCATAGTCCGATTCCCAAAAGCACTGCAACATGTTGACTCTCTTACACAGGAATACAGCAGGCTATGTTCTCTTAATTGCCATCAGATCAACTTAAATCAACTTCAGCTTATGGCAATTAGAGACATCTAAGAGCCCTGCTAAGGTTTTCTAGCAGGCTATACAGTTGCTAAAACAGAACAGCATGGGTTTCAAAGTTTCAAGAGATCAGGCTCTCACTTTCAAAATTCTTTAGCAATAAACATCCTGCTGATCCAATCTATAACAACTGTCTCAAGTATGCTGTAAATTTTTCTTTCTGAGGAGGCGAATAATAATCAGTTGTCTATCAATACATGGATTCAGATGGTGTGCAGAAGACTCCCCACTGAAAGTATGATTCAGTACTTTCTATCTTAAAAACCTATTAATGTTTCATTATATTATGGAAATAATTTTGCTTACCATAGCCATGAAAAATTATATCAAGGCTTTCTGCCGTGTAAGAAAAGTTGTCCAAAGAGGAGATCATTTTCCTAGGAAACCATCCATCCTTTGCCGTTTTTTTTTTTTTTTTGGCAAGAGATCCTGAGAATTGTTAATTGAATCAAGCAAAGAGAGTAGCAGATGTTATCTGACGTAGTTTGAAGTATCTCTTTGTAAGCTCTGAAACCCGTGCGCTTTCATTATGAATTGTTCATGGCTTTCTTAAGAAAGTTTAATTTTTCCTTCAGTTGGGGTAAATTAGTTTAGTCTATACAATAATTGTATCAACTACAATAGGAGCAGCAGCTTACAAGAAAGTGAAGAAATAACATGTTCTGCTTCCTGTTCATTGGCCAGTTTCCTTAGTGTTTAACACCACATTATATGAACTTCCTGGCTAAAAACACTGTTAAGTGTTTTAAACATCAAATCTTACACATTTGTCATTCAGTTGTCATTGAGACTGCAGCACAAGACGAAGTTTAATTGTTTCTCTGGCAGGGCCTACTTCTTTTTCTCTCAGACTGGTGTGGTAGCTCCCCAGTCTGATAAAGCACCCTGGCACTTCACACACAACTCCGCCTTCCCCTTTTAACACCACCTTTATGGAAAGGGTGAGGCCCTTCAATGGTTATTTCGAACCCCTTAATAGTTCTATGGTAGCGTGTTTTCTGTGTGTCTTTAAATACTGTATATCGCTCAGCTGAGTCGGTATCTATAAAAATAAATGGTAACATATAGAACAAATTATTGGAGTTCATATGCAGATCAAAATTAATACAGTTCTTCAGAGGACTTTTAGTCACTTTCCTTATATCTTTAAACTCTCCTATAAGTAAAAGTATCATAAACAGTCCTTTGGTGCATTCTCACCACAGGCACAACCACCAATCTAGGTCATACTTTCTGACCAGACTCTATAATGGTCTAATCAGTCTTCTGCCTCTCTCTAGGCTTCTCTGAGAATTAAACCCTTTCCACGCAGACAGCCTCCCTGGCTGGCTGAGAGACACTATTCCAGAGCTCTCTCGGGCTGAGGGACTGACAAATGAAAATCAAAATTTTATCTCTTTCCCCTCAGCCACCAGCTCCTCCCTTACGCTAATGGGGTGGGTTTCTCTCCCGCAGAGCTATTCTGGTTGCCTGACAACCTGTTGCTAGGCTGCTCTGGCGCTCAGGATAGCCACCCCCCCAGAACTCCATCACAGTTCCCTTTACAGTCATCCTGTCAAAAAGTACCTCCCAGTTTCATGTACAGCATTTAGCCTTAGGAGGAAGAGCCCAATGGTATCAATGGAAGTTTCCCCCCAACTTACAGTTAGCCACATTTCTGCTGCTGCACCCCACGGACAGCTGGACATTGGCTTTACCGTTAGACAGAGTGAGACTGGTAGAACTTTCCTCAAGGGGTGTCAGCTTCGTACATCATATGACTGGCCCACCTTGTCCATCATCCTCTTGCTCCAAAGTGAGGTAGAAGATTCTGTTCCACTGAGGTGAAAGTCAGCTACCGATCTGGTCAGGTTTTATATACAGACTAGGAGGCAGGAGGGTATTGCTTCAGACAGTAAAATGTATCGGGGCAGCCTTGCAAAGCTCCCACAAAAAGGTCTGTGTTTTCTCCGCAATTCAGTGCCTCTCTTGGCAACTTTCAAATATTTTATTGTGCTAGGGAACTTTCTTTAAAAAATGCCAAGTCTGAATTCAGAACCCTTTCTCCCCTATATAGCTGAAATGCACATCAGCCTGGCCTATCCAGCGACCTGCTTTCTTCCCCTCACTCTCTCCAGCAATTCCCGCCCCTTGCTGTGCTTTTTTTGGAAAGGTTTCACTGCCACATCTGCATGACAATAGTAAAAATAAACCATTATAACAGCTGAGTTGTGGAGAGTTGTGTGAGAAATCTACCACCGGCATCACTCTTACAAAGGTGATATGACTGGGGGATTCTACACACAGGTATCTACTTCCCATAGTTATGAATGCTTCAGCAGCTTTTTTTTTTTAAAGTTTCCCTGTTTCACATTGAATTTCATACAGCTATTCACACTGCTTCACAGAAAAGTTCCCTCTTCTGACCTCTAATCTTTCTCACACTCTCAGTTTGTATCCGTTATTTCAAGTGGGAATGGTTGTGGTGACTCTGTTGGGTGTTCCTATCCCATTTCCCTGAAATCATCAGGATGTCTAAGCAGTATTATGCTTTACTACCATAGTGAAAACTTTCTTATTTATGAGGGAAAAAAATCCCTTTTCTCTGTTACATTTTTAAAAGCTTATTTTTCAATAACTCCTAGCATTTTGAAGCTTTGTACAGTGTATTGCAACATGGGTCGACTCAGAAATAACCCCCATGGATTTTGGTGGGACTTATTCCCAAGTAGATGCATATATGATTGCAATTCCAATCTTCTTGGTGGAAGTGCCCACTCAGAAGCCCCACTGACCTAATGCTATCCATTAATGCACTGAGATTCCAACTTCAGTTTTACTCTTGGTCAGTAACAATCCCTGGGTTGTCACACTGCTGCATCTTTCTTTCCTTTCCACCTCCACCAACATGGGCACTTCACCCACTCTTTTAATGCCTTGTTAGTTAAACCAAAGTAAAGAGTGATTTATTTCACTTAAGAGGCTGCTGATCCACCACATGTATGATAGTGTGTGTGTGTGTGTGCACGCGCGCATGCGCATATCAGTTAGTAAATCAAGAGTTAAGAATTCTTCATCTGAAATTGTTGAGTCTCTGAATGTGTCTTTTTGATAATCTCTGAATATTCGTCTGCACAACCAAATCACTGTGTCCTTTCTGTTTCTTCGCTCCCAGTCAAAAAGTGTGGTCCGCAAAGATCAGTGGTAAAGCAAAGGTTTCACTTCCTGGTGCCAAGGATCTTAAATACAATCTGGAGCATCCGCCATTTTAATTCAGGTTTCATAGCAAGCCTAGTCTTCAACACACCCATCTTATCTTAATTGTACATTTAGGAGGAGGAGAATGGGAATGGGTAAAACCAGAATGGAAGAGGTAGAGGGAGCAAGGGGGAGAAGCCAAGAGTAGGATGCCAGGGGAAATAAGGGACAGGGCTCCTACAACTTTAGTGGTTGTACAGAAGATGGAATTTTAGCAGGTGAAGCTTATATGACAAGCAATACCTGCTGAAATACCCTCTTCTACACAGCTATTAAGAATATACCAGCACTATCCCTTTCCTTCACCTGGCAACTCCAGCCAAGAGAGAAAGAACCAGGGGATGAGCTTGACGAAAACATCTAGCATAATCAATAGAGGAAATAAAGTTACTGAACAGAGCCACAATGCACTCCCCACAAGACTCCAAGTACTTTGTCACTATACAGTCTCCCTTTACAGAGGGGGACAGTCATAGAAGACCCTGGCTGCTTGAGATTTTTGGTCTTCAGTTAAGCAATCAAATCTTCTCCCACCCCACCATCTTCCAATACTCCCCTCCAATACTTCCAATACTCTCTTTCCAATACTCCCCTCCATTTCCCAAACTTTGCTGTTCTTCTGCTCCACAAACCAAGCTATTTGGCCTGGGGCCCCAGCCTTCTTCCCAAACAAATCGCATAGATTAGCCAGCCTACCCAGAGTCAGACAATATATTTCTTCCAATTCTAATATTTCTTCTCCTGAGGCAGGGACCCTTCCATTTTTGCTGAGTATGACAGAGAGGGAGGAGCTCATCCTAGCTGCTTTGGCTATAATAGTATTCAATCACCAGAAATTTTAATTTAAAATTTAATAAATTGTAATTGGATTTAGCTATCAACATTTCATTGGTTAGCAATTATCATGTATTAAAATCTTTACATATCCACTAACAAATGGGATGCTGCTTCCTGTACTTTTTCTCTGTTTCCTTCTTCCATCCTATCATCATTAAAATGCTGTTCCATAACATGCTCCAGAGTTACCTGTCACAGCAAAAAGCATTCCCATAAATTGAAGTTTTTAAAGCATTGACTACAGAAAGAAGCCTGCTTACATGTGTAAACCTGTAGCAATTTCACTGTATTAAACCACCCACGATTTGTCATTTTTGGCAGCTATACTCAACCTATGCATGGGTAATAATTCTTTTATTTAAAGAATGTTTCTAGCCTGTCTCATCCTGAAGACTTACTGATAAAAGCTAAAATTCAGATGTGCAATATTCAGCCCAAATTAATTCATTTTTCATGCAAATATTAATGTCCCTTTCTGAATACAGTGAAATAAAAAATGTATGTGCAAAAGTAAATTATAACGAGAAGGATTCTGTTCAGCTCGAGTAAGTAAAAACTGATTTGATTTTTGATATGGCAAAGGTGTTTTACAGATGATTTCGACATCCAGATGATTCTGACTTTTCATTTTGATGACATTTGCTAAAAATCCTAATTTGCAAATGCCATGTAGTAGAAAATAGTATCAGAACTATTGAACATAAACTGCTTATATTTTTCCATACAGACAGTTTTCAAAGTAACAGGAAGGAGATGGAAGAGATTTTTTTTTTGGCCCAATTCCTTGATTCCCACCCAGAGATCCCAGGTTAAGAACATCTGCTCTTGATCTTTCCAGAACTTAAATAATTCCTTACCATTGGCTATGTCCAGGGCTTAGGTGCTGGTACTTGGCGTAAGAATAAAGGTGTGGAATACAAACAAGAATATCAATATGTTTGTCTGTGAAATACTGGAAGATGTACATTGCAAAGTTACGTTTCTTTTTGTTGCTGTTGTGCTCATCAGTTTATACCTGTGTCAGTCAGTAATTTTTTTTACTTCAAATAAGGAAACATAAGATTTTTGTTGATTGTTCTGGAGACAAATCTTACAGTGTTCCTCTTCTCAGCCAATACAGTGTGCCCACTTCTGCCGCGACTTCCACATCCACAAACACAAGGTTTCATGAAGTGTCGCTCCCATTTATAGTCAATGGATGCGACAGGCATGTGCACATTCCCTCCATTGACTATAATGAAATGCAACACTTATATTTTTTGTTTCATATGAAGGGGTCCTGGAACAGAACCCCTGTATAAATAGAGGGTGCACTGTATGTGCACCTATGCTGAAGTTTTTCTTCATCTTTACTGGTATATTAAAATTTGCATTTTATAATATTTTAACAAGGGAAGATCTAGTTGGAACGTATCTATTCATCAACGTTATGCATTAAAACAATTTTCTGTTTCCTTCTATCACCCTTTGTTAGCCTCCTCCTCATTATCAAGTATTATTCCATCTGTTCTCCTCAGCTTTTTCTGTTTTGTTATGAATTTTCATTACGTCTTTGTATATATGTGCGTCAAAGCTACCCATCAATGTATGATGACCTCATGGATTTCATAGGGTTTTCTTAGGCAGTTTTGCCATTTCCTCCCTCTGAAACATCACCTACAGCACCTGGTATTCACTGACAGTCTCCCATCCAAGTACTAACCAGAGCTGCCCTTGTTTGGTTTTCAAGATCAGACAGGATCTGGTGCCATGACAAAAACTTAACTAAAAGCAGAAATTTCTGTTAAAGCCACTTTAATTGTAATCCTGACATAGAGCACTATCTTATTTGATATGCAGAACTGAAAGTGGGTTCAGCCCCCACAGCTGGTCTGGGGACCACTGATGGATGAATGAAATAGTCAGGAGGCCAGCCAAGTGACTACCTCTGGCCTATGGTAGTCACTTTGAGCTAAATAGGAAGGATCCCCTGGCTATGCATGAAGGGAAGGGATCCAAAGAAGGAGCTCTTTCCCAATCTCTTCCCCACCTTCCCTCCCTCCCTAACTTCCTATGGTTCAGGAAGAAAATACAGAAACCTGCTGCCTGGAGGGCCTACCAATGCATGCACTCACAGCATTCTCTGTAGCAAAGTAGGAGAGCAGAAATGGAAGTAGGTCCTTGGTGCTTGAAGCCTGGCTTTACAGGAGATGGGAGACTTTCTTCTTCTGCTTCCATATCAGGCTGCTTTGCTTGGCAGCTGTGAGACAAACAGGAGCAGGATGCTGGGCCCTGGTCATTTCTATTGGTTTCCTTCCCCTCATGCTGATCCTGTATATAATATATAAACTCCTTTAGGACAAGAAGAATGAATTGTGGTGAATGAATTTTTTAAAAAGAACTTAGGAGTATACAACTCTCTTTCCCCACAGAATTATCTTCAATAATTTTGCCTGCAATTTTTTATCTTTTAAATATTCTTATATTAACATTTTTAGAGTGCTGCCTCCTGAAACTTCTTGTTGCAACTGTCTGCACTCACTCAAATAGATTTGGGGATTCTTGTTCCATATACAGGACAGAGAAAAAGGGCTGAGTGAACGAACCATTTTGAAGATTATACTCAGATACAACATGCAGACTGTAATGTATAAAACGTGTCCAATTTAACTTCAGGAAAACAGGATTTTGAAAGAGGTTGTTGAATTCATATTGAAATTAGTATTTTAAAACAGGATGCTGTATTATGTTTCCAAACTATAACCTACCCTTATCTTCATTTTTGGAACAAACTATCCCTTTCTGATCTACAAAACACTAGCTTCAGTTATGAGAAGTCAAAATGCAACACTTTATTATGAATAGAAATTCCTGAAACTATGCCAGAGATTAATTTATAAGGATTTAGATATTTTTAAATAGATATATAAATATAAACAAAAGGCTCTTTGCATTCATTAATTTGGCAGGTTCTAAGCAACTATTTTTCATGATTCATTCTATATTCCAATTGAATTTCAACTACAAGGTAGTAACTAAGAGACACTGGAGAAAAGGCTCTGAGTTCTAACATAGAACTTAAACTATAGCCAAAATCCAAGGTCAAAATCAATGTCAACCATGTGGGTTTCTGCTTGAGTTAACAAGACCTCTCTTCCTCTCCTTCCTATGGCAATATTCATGGCTTTCCAAAGTTTGCTAAAGAGGATCTCCCAAAATACCCAGAACAGATTTTTGAGGGCATGAAGGATACAGGGTGGAGTGGCCATTAGTCTTCTCTTTTCTGCTGACTGAACTGTTCCATCAGTGGAAGGCAATAACTGGATGCAACCCAGTATTACCTTTAATACAAACTACATGAATAACAGCATAGAAAAAAGGGTAGGTTTTTAAGAGATGCTGTCTCAAATTATATTCTCCAGGCATCAAGAACTCCTTCTAGACCTTGTGCCAATAGTTTGATGACACACTCAGTATAACTTGTACAAGTCTTTGCAGCAAAATTTACAGAATTCTGATTGTTTTTATGTAGACCTATTTACATATTGGAATAAAGTATAATTCCCTTTAGACTTTATACATATATTCATACTTTAAATCTCCATTCAAATTTATGCATATAAGCAATAGTCTCTTAAATATACATCTTAAACCATTATAGTACTGCGTATTTCAACCATACTTACACCATGAATATACAAATGGGATGTCGGGTTTGCAATTAGTGGTCAACTGAAAAATAATCATGAACTCAGCAATGCTGGTAGGTTTGAAATATTTGTTGTATTAAACAGCTTCTGGAGCTATGAAACCCCAACTGAAGCACTGCTAAGAAATAAAATTTGTGAGACACTCTTGCACTAATTGTTTTTAAAAACTTGTTTCAGATATCATGTGGTACCTGAAAGATGGGTTTGTGAATGAGAGCAAACAAACAGGCCACTCTTCTTAGTATATCCATCCTATTTAACCACACTGACTTTGGCTGCCACAAACTATTTCTTGGTCACCAAGAGACAACACTGTTGTGAGCGTGATGACCAACAGCACAGCTGACCAACACAGACTCGGTCAGCTAATGCCATTCCCTTTGTAGCTTTGTACCTTTACACCCCCTTACCCTTTCACATGATGAATTACAAGCCATGCTGATTTAACAGAAATCAAAGAGGATACCAGAAAGCCCAGAAACATTCTATATTAATCCTACACTGAACAATACAAAATTGTTCCACCCTATATAATTAAGGAGCGTGGCTCTGAGTTGAAGTGGTAAATTTGGATTAAATCTGACATTCTGTAGGGACTGGGAATATATATGGTCTCCAGAGTGTACCTATTTCCTCATCATCCTGGGCTTCAAAAGGCATGGTGCTGGAAGCCACATGCTGTCTAATGCCTGTCTCTATTGTGCTCAATTCCAAATGTACATACAGTCTTTTCTGGAGTTGTGCTCTTTTTTACACAATCAACTTAATAAATGACCTCAAGGCTGCAACTGAGATAACTTTTGCTAGAACCCCCCCCCACACACACACACATGTGGTCAAAATAACATTGATGTTAAAATGCATGCTGCATGGTTGAGAGCCTTTGGATAGAACTGTTAAAACTTCCAGTATTTTTCTTTTTGGTAGTTTATATGTAGGTAGGATTTTTCCACTTGAAAGCAGATGCAGCAAACTAATATAAACAAGGACCATTTCTTCTGTGATGGCAGCAGCAACTAAAAAAAGTAACAGACAGGTAAGAAAAAGCACTTTGAAAAGTTTTGGGAGTAGGATGCGGGGGGAGATGAGAGAGACATTACCAACTTAAGGGCAACTGAATATGAACAAACCACTTTTTACAAAAGGCCTCTTTGTGGTATATTATACAAATGCAGTGTTCTCTTTTTCCTTAAAGTGCTATTGTCGCCATCACTGTGAACTCAGAACTGTCTATTGCTTTAACAAGTCTTTTAGTACTGCACCAGCACTGGCGTCAGGTGCTACTGGCAAGGGTGTGAAAGTGGGCAAGGCATCAGAAATGGGTTTCATAAGCAGATGCCCAGATCCACCAGGTCCAAGATTAGCAGGGGTGATGAGTGGGACCGCTGCAGATCGGGGTGCAAGGAATGGATTCACGTCTGGTCTCCTACTGGTTCCTGAGCCTGTTGGTTCTGGCAGAAACAAATGCAGAAAATATTGCTTAGTAATTTATTTAGGACAGTCTTTTCAGCAAACCTGCACAGGATTAGCTTCAATAATTTTGTCTACAGTTTTACATCATTTAAACTGTCCTTTGAGTAACAGAACCCAAATCCATCCTCGTAAGGATGCAATAATGACTATACATATGATAATTTGCAGGAATTATTTTCATCACAGTAAACCATATTCTTAAATCCCAAAGCTCTCCATTCGTTTATAGCCTCGTGTCCTAAACTTCCAAATATTTTAATATCATGACACTGATATAAAATTTGACTTGTATTTCATGATATAAAACAAAATCTGGGTTTGTTCCTCCTCTCACCTGCATAGGAGAGCAGTGGGACACACATTACAGTCATTCCTCTACATTTGCTAGGGTTAGGGGCACAGGACCCATGTGAAAGTGAAAAAACCATGAATAACTCTATCCCTCCCAAACCATATTTAATACACAAAAAAAGTATGATCACCATATCCAATCCACCATGTATTCTTTTGAGGCATCTGGGTTCCTTCACAAGGCAGGTGTGGGTGGCTGGTGGGGCTTACTGCCACCTACACTGCTACCCCACGCCATTTTTAATAGGGACTTATAAGCCTCATTCGCAGTTTCTGAGTCTCTGGAGGCTTGCAGTCTCCAATAAAAATGGCATAGAGAGGCAGCAGAGGTGACAGCAAATAATCCATGAATAATCAAATCTGCAAAAGTGAAACTTGCAAATCTGGAGGGCTGACTGTATATTCAGGTTCACTGAAGTTGCTTGCTTGGCTACAGCAAACTCACCACAGCCTGTTTCAAGGCCATGGTTAGTTAGTATCTGGATGGGAGACTGCCACTGGATACCAGGTGCTGTAAGCTTATTTCCATCTCTCAGTACTCCTTACCTAAGAAAACCTTATGAAATCAATGGGGACACACACATATGTTAGTTACAGTCTGACAATTTCTTTCTCTTGTACTCTAACCCATAGGAGAGAACATACTCTTATTTTTCAAACAGTGCTGCAGCAGTCTTGTGAAAAGAAATTGCCAAAATATTTTGTACTGGATTTGCGAGCAATCATGAGATAAGTATGGAACATGCTGTGCATTAAATCTACCACATGGAGATGTTTCCATGAAATTGCAATTCACCACAATTTTGAGAAATCCAACCTTTTAAAAAAAATCTACATGAGAATGAGAACAGAAACTTTTAAAACTGAATTGAGACACTCAGGAGTTAAATATATATCATAATCCTACATAAATCCTTCATTCACTGAGACTAACCTAGGAACTATGTATTTATGTCTGTTAATCTACTCTTAACATTTTGAAAGAAATCTGCAATACCCAAACAATTAAGGGACACACAATGCGTGTCTGGTTTTATAGGGCAACAATCCAATTCAGGAATGGACAAAGTCCCTCTGAACTTTTGGTCCAGACAAGAAAACTGAATGTCTGCCAAATAAAATAGAGCACCTTCACTATTAGAGCACAAGTGATAAGAGAACAAAAGTCATATAAACTATAGATTTATTGAAAATATAAACTTTCAAAGATAAGCTTTCAGACTGGAAATTTCCCAGCTTTACTGCAACAATTTAAAGCCAAGCATTCACAGTGGGAAAACATTCAAGAAATGTACCAAGAAATGTTCTCCATGGAGAGGCAAAGTTTTCATAAACTTTTCATATATAAATATTCTTAAAAATATATCTGAAGGGGCAATGTTCTATGAAAAGCCATATTTTGCAGTGACTGCAGTAAAAAGGGGAATGGAACAGTGATCTTAAGACTTTATTTACAACCACTGGTTCACTGTCACCATGCCTCTCACCACACTGAGATCATGCACAAATATGCCCACTTAGCACATTATTTTTGCTAATATTTTTGGACTGCTTTGTGCAGCCCAATTAACTTGATAAATACAGCCTTGAAAGTCTGTATTCAACTAACATAACATCACCACTCAAATTAAATATAATATTTCATATCTTCTGAAAATAAAAGGCATTACCTGTCACATTGCTGGAAGGATTAGGACTGGGTTTGCCAAGTCCTGTTGCTCCTAATGGTTTCATGTCATGGACAGAAAGTTTTGGTGGAGGAAGAGCTGGACGGGATTCTGTTTCAAGGAACTTTACAAACAATTCTGAGAAAGACTGAAAAGGTATACACTAATTATACCAATGCAAACTTTTTGGAAATATGTAATACATATTTGACTCATGAGTTCAAGATGCCCTGAATCAAGTACTGCAGAACAATGTTAGCAGGATGATTTTATTTTAACATGACCACATTATTTTAGATAAAAGGTAAGGCCTGTCTGTCGACAGAGTTAGAGAGAATCTCCAGAACTTACACTTTGCTGGCATAGCACCTAGGGTCAGCACTATAGTATGATGATGCAACAGATTAGGATACTGTGGAAAATAGTCTCTACAGGTATGGTTTTCCTATACTTAAAATTGGGATTGGTTCCATGAATCAATCAAGCAAGCAAGGAAGTTTCACATAATATGGTTTTTTAGAAAGAAGACAGCAAGCTCTAGATGTTGGTTATGCAATACAGGTATCACTTCTTTGAAGCTTTGAGGTTTGATTTTAGCCACAAGTTATAATTTGTATTAATTATGTTGCAGAAGAAAAAACTTTGATATTCACAGATTGTTAACTGTTAAATTACATTGTTTTCATACTTCATGGTTAGAATGATAAATAATCAATGTCTACCACCCACCAGTCTAAATATCTCATTGTCTTATCAGGAAATGCATCCTGATAAGGCAATGAGTTGTAGTTGTGATTTTCATTTGGACTTCTTTTGAACCATGGACTGCTTACACTAACCTATTTGATCACTCTACACTTGCTTGGTTCTCTCTAACATTATGAACTGGCTGTGTGTTTGTTTGGTGTTCTTTTTTTTCCCACTCCCATTTCCTCCTCCTCTTCTTCCTCCTCTTCCTCTTCCTTCTTCTTCCTTTTTTTCTTTGTGTGGATTGGCTTTGGTTGCTACAACAGCTGTGGCTGTTCACATACTGAACAGCCTTCCATAGTGGTCCAGACACTGGAAACCTCAAGGCTGAACTACTGTTATGTACAGCTACATTTAATGCTAGTGCAGAAGCTGAGTTGGTACAGAATTCTTTCTCTAGGCTTCTGACAGGGATAGCCTACTGGCAGCATGTTAATATCTCTGCTGATGGAACTGAGCTGGCTGCTGTCTATTTGCTACTGGACAAGGTTCATGGTTTTATTGTTTGCATATTAAGCCCCAAACAACTTTGCATCTAGTTCCTTGAAAGAATATCTTTCACTTTATAGACCTTTATAGTCCTTGAGTTAGCTGCAGAGGTTTTCCTAGTAGTATCACATACTTCACCCACTCTGCAGTCACTGGAATTTAATGTGCTAACATGTCATATGGAATTCTCTCCTCCAATATTAAACAAGCTCCAACAATTTTTATCTTCAGGTGCATGTTGGAAGATACACCTATTTTTGCTAACCTTTTCAGTACAGTTTAGCCTACTAAATATTCTATTCTTATGAATAATGCTGACTTGACAATGCTCCAAAATGCTGGGGTGGAAATGTCAATATCTTCAAGCCTTCTGCAGAGGCATTAAGCTAGCTTGTCAGCATTTAGTAATCTGCAAGACCTGGTTTTAGTAAAATACTTACACTGTTGAATATTGATTGATGGGTGGGCCTCAGAGGTGTGTTGGGGACACTCTTTGATCCAGCACCTCCTCCAAACCATCCAGTCACCCATCGAGTAACACCTGTTTGATCTTCTGACAGTAACTAGAAAGCAATTTAAACCAGAAAAGGCTATTATTACCTGCTACTATTTCTCATACAACAACAACAAAGATAAATCCAACAACACACTGGTAGTTGCATTTTCTTCCTTTTCCACTGCAACCTTCCACAGAAGCTGCAAACAGCTCTGCAGACAATAAAAGTCCTCAAGTGCTGGTTTTGGGAGCACATGAGGAGCTGTAGTGGGGAAGTGAGCACTCTTCTCCTTGGTTTCACTTGACTCTGTTCTTCCACCAAGAGAACTCCACTGATCTTGCCCTTTATTATGGATACTATTACTTTTACTATTTCTAAATTAAAATTAGGTGACAATACTTCAAACGCAGTATTGAAAGAAATGATACAATATGTAATTAGACATATTAGATGGGTTTACAGTTGATAGGAACAAAATTGCTCTGAATCACACAAGCTGTTCAGAAGCAAAGGAGAGACCAGAGTATCTAGAAATGAGGCATCTGAATAATCTGCAGAAGGAAGATAGATCTTACATGAGAAAATGGAAATTGTGTAATGTGTGCAAGCTACAGAATTTCTTCATATAAAATTTAGATTGAATTTCATTCTCTGAGTGCACACAGCTCTCCTCGTTGCACAAGAGTTTGTAAAAGGCTGCTCTACCATTTTTTTGGATACAACAATAGGGGCGCAATGCACTTTTCTATTAAAAGCCTCTTGTTCATTTTTACTAACAAGCCAAACTTTTCTTTATAGAAACAGGCTTATGTTAAAAGTTCAGCTAGATCCAAAATTGTTCAGCTAGTATCAATTGGGCGATTTGGAATAACTTGGTGAACAGAATTTAGTCCATGTGACCAACAACAATTGAGAGAGTTTCTTTATTCTAGGACATGATCAATTAACAGAGAATTACTCATTTGCTTTAATTTATTTTATTTTATTTATTTTATTTAATTTATTAAAATAAAGATAACCCTCTTAATATGCTTTCAAAACTTTTTTCCACTTCACAATGGTAGGTTAGCTATCCACTGTGTTTAGTGCATTCCTGGAAGATAACTTGCTGGCCTACTGAAAAGGCCATTGAGAAAAAATGGATGCAGTATGTTGGAATTACCTGCTCAAGCTCTTCCTTTTTTATTCCCAGGATGCTTCCCATTAGCCTTAGCACTTCGTGGCGCTTATTCTTTGGAGTATGGAAATGCCCAATGAAAAGGTTTCTCATCAGGACCCTGCCATAGTGGAGATGAAAAAAAAAATTGATGGTGCTAATGATCAAGTAAAGTAACTGAACGATCCAAAGGCATTATTCTTGGTATCACTCTGCATCTTCCCTGCCCATATTGTTTTAAGTAGTAAGGAACATAAGTTGTAATTTAGAAGCAACACACTAGAAAATAAGAAGTATTTGGTAGACTAAGGAATTATAGCTAACAGGAACTCAAAAGTGATTTTGACATTTACTTGTAATGACGGACCAAGACAAGTACGTTTTCCTACAAACCATTTCTGCTGGCCAAAGATCTGGCATTTCTGTTCTGTATTTACATGTTTTTTCAATTTCTGTTCTTTACTTACAGCAACTTATCATTTGTATGCTGCAGATCTGACTTTAAGGAGAAGGGGATGATGCCTGGAGTACATCTGGCTTAGGGAGTGGAAAAGTCTACTTTATGACACATGTTTGGACAAGGCTATCTTTTATGTCTCTCTCTCCCTTTTGATTTTACACTATCATAATAATATTGCCACAGAAAAGAATCCTTGATGACAATGTATTGCTCTATTTAGCAAACTGGATTAAAAATTAACAAATTAACCTTTGTTTGTTTTGCAGGCATTTAATTTTAAGTAAACCATTCTGAATGAATCTCTCCACAAAAAAGTTTTGCACATCTTAATTCCTAATAGGCTAATTTGCTTTAAACAGAATTTTCTCTTGCAGAAACACTGACACATAAAGTTGTGCAGAAACATATTAATGTCAGGCAATTTGTGTCCACAGTACCATAGCTCCAAGGTGAGCTCTGCAAAGGGAAGGGATATGGACATAAATACTTGAGCTGCCACCCAATTAAAGAAAGTGTATGTAACAATACAGATTTTAGCGAGTAAACCAAATTTGCACCAAAGCAATAATTATGGATGAAAAGAACTTACTTCCTGGACCAGACAAAGTTAAGTCCTATTAATTTGGATGAGAGTTTCTTCTGAAGAAATCTGAAGAAATGCATCCTTGCAGCATGGGCAGAACTACCTAGTCTAATGTCTTACACCTTAGTACTTAGGTGGGCTAATAGCCCTTCCCTTGCTGAGCCATCTCCTTGAAAACTATGGGGAAGGCCAGCATTAGTAACTTAACACAAGGCTCTAAGCTTCCACTGAAGTTGTTCTCCACCTTCTATTTCTGACATGGAAGAGGAGAAAAATATCAGGCATGAATTTAAATGGCAGTAATGGGATACTTCTTCTAAAGTGGTGCTTAGTACCAGGGGCAGGAGGACTCTTGAAAGAAATAATCTGGAAGGTCTTGCATCAGTTAACTGTTTTGATCAATTAAATATTGCCTCTAAAAAAATACATTTTTTGAAACAGGTATTTCATGCCACAGCTACACAGTGTGTACTTTTTCTCAAAAGAAAGAATATAAATCCCAAACATAAAAGATTATTTTTTTTCCTATTTAGAGAGTCACTCACTTGTCCACTTTTCCTTCCGTGCTGTTTATGAGGTTCATTAGCTTGTTTTGTGCATCTTCTAACATTTCTTGCTTTAGTTCACCTACAGAAATAATAACATTTTGCTGCAGTGAGGAGATAATAAACATTGCAGATAGGCTAACAGAACGTCATATAGGAGTATCAATGTGTCTAGTTTCACTTTTATCTACAGACATAAAGAAGCTTATTTTTCCACACTTAAAGACCAAAACCTGAGATTTTACAAAGGATAGGTTTTCCAAGCTTTTGTTGTAACGGCAAGGAGAGGATCATAATGGCTTGCTTTTTCACAAAATGGTCTGAAGCAAGCTGTCCAAAATTTCCACACAATGAAAAGGATTATAAATTGGCACAAAGCAAACACTTCCTCAGACTTATTTCAGAGAAGGATGACACATACGGAAAAAGCTTTACTTGAGTTAATACCTTTCAATTTCTGTTAAAATACCTGTCACATTACCCTGATAGAACAGAAAGTATGCCAAAACACAGACAGCAGGATATAAATCCACTACTCAAGGCAAGGGAAGACAGTCAGCCTTGGTTAAAGTATATAAAGATGAGAAAATAAGATCTCCTAAAATAATACAGCTTGTAATCCCAAACAATCTACTAGTGAGTAGATGTCACAGAAGATCAAATAAGCATGGATGGGACTGCACTGTTAGGAGTCCTTGGCCAGGGTCCAACACAATCCCGTTTGCTGATGGAATTCCTTCCAACCTTTTGTGCATCCCAAAAATCTGTTCCAGAGGGCTGGGACATCTTTTGGAGCTGTTTCCTGATTGGTGCCAAGGGCTACAGTAGGCAAAGGGAAAGAAAGAAAGTTCTAGTGTTGCACCCATAACAGCAACACTGGATTTAGGCTAGTATAATGAATTTAGGTATTCTCACTTGAGAGGCTTCAGTTAAGGTGGATCACAAGTCAATGTGGATCATGATGCACCCATAAGAATAAAACAGAGATTGACAGAAAACCATTTTTCACAGTTATTTTGGACGGATAAACTGATGGACTGATCTAGCTTCTTTTCAAGTCACCACATTTTTATGCATATGCACCAGTGCTTCGTAGTATTCATGAGGTAAATATTTAATCTCATTTCATATTAAACATAACTATGAGCCAGTTTGGACACAGTTCTGTTCTATAGTTTGTATATGTGGTGTGATGGGAAGAAAGGCCGAAGGGCCTTATGAATTTGGAAGCATCTGCTGATCTTGAGAATGTACTGACACATGGTGGCAACAAAACCTGACTTCAGAGAAAACCAAATACAGCCATTTGAGATTGTTTGTACCTCGTTTATAGTCCCTTTATGGCACAGTAAAATTTATTAGAAAATAATTTTGCCATTTTCAGAAGGAAGACTTTTAAAAAAAAATCCACAGAAAAATTATGTCAGTAAAATATAAAGTCAGTTTCAGGAAAATGAGATGAATTGGTATCAGCAGAGCTATTCAAAAGGTCTTTCTGCCTAAGAGAATATGTTTTTGATACTAAAAGTGTGCACAGACATGCACAATGACTTTTTGTTTATTTTAAAAATGTGTGGTAGGCAGCACCCTTTAAAAGAAAAGGACGATTAAAAAATGTTGTTCTGACAACATCTATTCACACCTATAAGCTTAGACATGTCATCTGCAAAGTAAAGTGTTAAAAGGATCAACAGCTACTTGGCAGTACTTGAATAAGCCCTCTGTGCATATAAATAAGAAAAATGAAGCTTTTAAAATTACAGAACATGTAACTATAGGACTGTCCTGTTTTTTTTGCCAGCAGTTGCTCAGAGCTTGTGTGTGTGCGTGCATGCACATGTGCGCATGAACATAGCTATGTGAAGTGCAGAAGCTGTCAGATTTTTATCCTGTCCCAGTCAGTCACAAGTGTCTCATCACGACAAAGGAAGTAGCAAGAGTGTTGGTGTCAGCCAGTCCAAACTGAAACAGCAAGGCAGGGATTCAAGGTAACAAGCCAGAAGGGAGTCCAAAAGCAGCATTTGTTGAATGAAGCAAGGTCCAAAGGCATGAAGAAAATTACTAAGCGAGAGGGGCTGCTAATTAGTCAAATTGAGAGTAACAATCTACCAGGGAGGAGCTGGCTGTCTTCACACAGCCGGTGTTTAATTGCTGTCTCTTACTTAAGAGCCATTGGGATCTTGGAACTAAAGTTTCAGGTTAGAACTAAGGAAACCAAGTTTTAAATTACTATGAAACCATGAGAAGCTCTCCCTGTGTGACCTTTGGCTAATCACTATCCCAATCTACTTCACAGAGTTGCTGTGAGGACAAAAAGAGATGGAGTGAAGACCCACACCTCCCCACCTTGAGCTTTTTGTGGGAACGTAAGAAACAAAAAAAGGTAATTTGTTTTGTTAATATATTATTTCCTTCAGCTAAGCTATTAGGCTAAATTTAGTATTACAGAATGGCTGAATGTGTCAGGGATTCCAGGCAGGGAACCCTGGGAAAATGATCAGCCCACTGCAAAGATGTTGCATCATGCCCCAGCTGTGGGTAATTGCAAGGTTGCATAAGAAACTGGGGTCGTGTGCAGATGGTAGAGGGAGGTGTGCAAACCTCTACCTGATTGGTTGTAGATACGTACATAACAAAGCAACGCCAGTATGTATTCGTCTGTTGACCAAACCTGGTGCCTGGCGCAAGCTTTTGTCCGTCTGTCCTATGTTTTGTATATAACGGAACTTTGATGCAAGATAAAGTGCCTCCTGTTTGGAAGAAACTCCTCCGTGTGTGAGTATCCTTACTGGGGAACAAGGCTGCTGCTGTTGGCTCGCTGAACTCTGGCTTTTCCGCTGTGTTTCTGTGGGGCTGAAACTCCTATCATCCCCCCAACAGAATGTTCCATCTATTTTGTAATCAACTTCTTCTTTATTATCTTATTGTGCCCTACAATTGACTTCTGAAAAGATATGATACTTTAATTAATGGGTATAAAAAAGGACAGGGCAGAGCTATATTTCAGCATGGGGTCCTGAAAATTAGACACAATATTCTCCTGCAATTTGTAAACCATTTATGGAAATTCAAAATCCTCCATCTGGTATGCCTTCTGTTTTTACATTAATACAATTTCTCCTGCCAAAAAAATCCATTTAAAGATTCTTTCAGCAGTTTAGGCCAACAAATCTGTGTCTGGGAATGTATCTGGCCACTGTTCAACAAGACATTATATGTTTTCTTGTGTAAATAACATCTTTTGAACACAGTCTCCTTTTTATTTTTTTTTAAACTGTCACATCTGATGGGTGGTTGGAAGGGAGGAGAGTTTCAATTCCATCCTTAAGTCCTGCTCAACATCCCATATCCGCAACCTGTGCCAAAAGTATGGTCTAGAGGGGACTACGATATTTTTGATTATACTGGTGGCACACTTGCCAAGATGCTGAGCACCGCTACAAAATTAACGTTAGAGGGAGACAGAGAAGGAGCATTCTTTCTTCATCTCTCCAGCAGTGTTTTCCACAAACAGGGAAGCTGCAATGCTTCACTACAATAGTGACAGCCATATTGAAAAATGGAAGGCAAGAAGCTGAAGACAGAGAGTTTTATCCTCAGACTTTCCATCCATCCCTGAAGCCATCTTCACTTGGTATAGCCAGGTACTTCCCCAAGTCCAGTCTGAGGCTCTGCTCACTAAAAACTGACCACAGCCTGCAGACATCAAGAAATATAATAATATCAGAAGCACTGAGCCTCTCTCTTGGGAAACTATACAGCTAATTTTAAATAGTGATGTCGAACATTTCTTCTTCCCTCATTGCTATTCTGGTTTATCCACTGAGTATAGGAGCAGTGGGCAGGTTTTGTATCTTTTACATGACTATCAGCAAATGCAACAATTTATTGATACCATAAGTATGTGTGTATGTGTGTGTATAAAGTGAGGAGACTTCACTTCTGGGATCTACATGTGCTTTCATTAGAGTTCTACTAACTGTACTGCAAAAGACAGATACTTTGATCAACCTTTCTTCATTTTACCAATATAATTAAGGGCATGGCTGTCAGCTATACAACAGTCAAAAATCCTTGCCAGTCTAGTAAAAATTGCCCAAAGATCAACCAGGTGATTCAGATTTCCCTTATGTCTGTCCTTGACTTATATGGTACAAAGAAATGCATACACTCAGAGACACTCTTTGGACAGGGCTGAACTTGGTAGATTCTGTGCTCTGGTAGACTCAATTTCCAGGAGAAACAGATGTTCCCACTCTTGCTCCGCTTGGACTGAAACCTATTTACTTCATTTTACAGAATTCAGTGGTAGCACTGAGCCTTCAGTCCTAAACTATAGGAATGTGCCTGGTGTTCCACTTTTCATTGATTCCAGAGTGTGACAGAATGATATCAGGTAACAAAAACGCTGGAAACAGGCTATTAAGTTTTCAGTTATCTATCCTAAGCAGTATTGGATAGTATAACTTATGAGGTTAATAAGCAAGGCCTTTTGTGTGGCTTTTGAATTTTAAATGTAAGTTAACTCATTTGAAATTTAGTACAAATTTGAAGTTACAGGAAGATTCATTCTACCATTGAACCAATTTAGAGTTAATGAAGCACCGATTCTCTGATTGGCCAACAAACAATATTTGACCAGTCTGCAAACCCCAGAATTTTGTTTGATTATAAGAAACTATGCAAAATTAAAACAAGTTGTGCATGCCAAATCCAATAGGACAATTCAAAGAGCAAAAAGAAGTATGAGAACATAGCACACTGAAACTTGGCTGAAAAAGGTTGTGTGTGCTTTCCACAATATTATCCTATGAAAGTACAGACTGCAAACACACAACTGGAACTTAGGGCAATGTTTATACAATGAAGTCATAAACATCACAACTTCTTGTGCAATCAATGCTGATCTACTGTGGCTAAATTCCTTTCCTCTGTGGCCAAATCCCCATATGTCTCATTCACCCCAAACACTATTTTCCCCATCTGATGATCAACGGAGTACAGAAGTCACTGCTAGAGGAGGAAGGTTAAATTCTTAATCCTCCTTTGCTTAATGCAACTCAAACACAGGATGGATCCTTTGAGACTTTTTATGTTTTGTATAAATTTTGATTCACTATAAGCTGCTTTGAGGTGCTTTTACTAACATGGAAGCACGATAACATGGTCTAAACAAACATCAAGAAGATGTATGCCCCTCTTTAAAGGACAAAGTAAACAGTGGGCCAAGGATGCTGAGCCTAAGTGCAGAAGGCAATTTGGCTTCTTGCTTGCTGACTTCTTTCCTGAAAGCTTTTCAATGTTGGATGCTGAGTGGAAAAAAAAACCTACAGCTTCAAAAATAAGGTATTTGGAGTGCCATGAGCTCTAAGGCAGCAGGGGAAAGGCAGGGTTTAGAGTAAATACCTTATGTATCCTAATGCAGCGCCTGTGAAAGTTCCACCCAAGATACTATGTGTGGACTTCCTCATAAATGAACCAATCCTCAAACACATACTCAACCATCAGATTGTCACCTGTCACACAGAATCATTCAGAACAGGGAGTAGTAAATACTACTAACCGGGGCTTGGAAGAATTATATTTGTTTTGCAATTCCAGTATCACATTGAATACGTCAAGCCAAAGAAACAACATCTCATAACATGGAAGCACCAAAGGTCAGAATGCAGATACAAAAATAGATTTGAACAACAAACATTCCATAGAGGTTGTCAGTATCCTTAGATTGGTCATAGTTCACTCTGAAATATCTATGGGAGGGGATCATTAGGACATATTTGTGTTATAAATAACATTCTTAAACAAAGGACCTTAGTTATGCTTCACTAAAATGTCAAGAGATCATTATTCTCAAAACAACTTATAAGGAATAAGGAGACCTATACAGCCAGTCACTGTATGTTCATGTTCAAGTTCTGCCATACAACAAAAGCTATTTTTATAAAAAGAAATGTTTCTTCTGGCAAATCTTTCTGCTGTCTGGCCAAAATGTGTGTTAAATAAAATACAACAGTATTTCATCAACACTTTGGAGAGCTTAATCAAACAATAAAAAAAATAAGGCTTGGTTTTAAGCAAGCGCACTATGCAATATTGTAGAATAAGGATCAATGTCAGTTCTGATTTTTCTCTGTTTCTGCTTTTTCCAATTTTATGTCCCCTGGATGCTGTTTCTATATAAATTTATTTGAAAAAAAACAGAGCTACAAGAAAATCTATATGCCTTTTGTGCAAATTTCTTTTGGGCGATTTCTTCCCTACACTGTTATAATGCTATTATTCCACTTCCAACATCCTGTGGAATTCTGGGCTTTGCAGTTCACTGAGGCCAAAGAGCTCTCTGGCTGAGAATTCTAAATGCCCTTCCCTAAACTGCAAACCCCAGGATTCCATAGGCTGTTGAAAGTGGAATAACAGCACTGTAACATGGTAGTGCGGAAATGGCCTATTTTGTATACATCTTTGCTTACTGTGTACATTTTGCCAGCAGTTTTCCTAATTTAGTACCTTTTGTACATCACTGTCCATTAATATATGCATTTGTGTGCACTCCAGATTAATGTATGCATTTTTATGCATATTTTCCAAAAATCAGAGAACAGCAATCTGTCCATGTTTGTACTGGACAATTTTGTTTACACCTTATATGACACAAGAGTTTGGGAGTGCATCTTAATGTGACTTAACTGCATTTCAATTTTTGTTGTACCCCATTTCAAGCCTTGGAGGGAGCCAAGTAAGAAATAAAACAACAACAACAGCAACTATCATCATCATCATCATCCCCCTCATCCTCTCCATGCTTGCTGCTGCATGAGAAAATTTGTAAGAACCCTACATCTTTGTTTAAATTGAAGATTTTTTCTTTTAGTCTAGAACAGTAGCTTGCAACCACTGGTCTTCTAAACGTTTGAATACTAGTTGAGGCAGCAAACTAGTTGTAGGGTCAGTCACTAGAGAAAAGTAAGCAAAGTTGGTGAAGTTATGGCAGCTCCTCAGTATCTTTCTCTCTTTCTCACAGACACACATACTGTAAGCAAGCATGAATACAGAGGAATTTACTTTCCACAATCTACACTTTCTGTCATATAGGAAAAGCTATATTGCTCCAGTCTTCTTGCTCTGGCAATAGCCATTTCTCTCACAGGAAGAACAGCCTCCCTTAGCTAAATGATCAATTTAAAAATAAGAACAGAAATTCCTAACTTCAGGAATAGACTATGTTAGATATAAAAGGCACCTCCTGTAAGTGGAAAAAAACTTCCATTTACGCAAGGTACTCCCTCAATTCCCTCTCTCAACCACTTTCTGAATCTTTTGATACTCGATGAGTAGGCATGGAGGGCAGCACTAGAAAAGAGTGATCAGACAGTGCTCCTGCATGAGCAGAACCCTGGATTCAATCCAACAGATGATCTTTAAACCCACTAAAGGCAGAACTTATAATATCCTTGTGTTTTTTGTCACAATCAGTCTAAGCTGCCTTATGAAGAAATAGAAGAGATGTTTGGGTTGACGTAAAAATGGTTGCAAGCGCTGCGCAATCAGCTCAGCTGCTTTAACTCAGTTGTGAGAAATGACTGAAATCTAGTCTGATTATACAACTCACAAGATAGACTGTCAATTTCTTAAAGGATGCTCAAAAGGTCTTGATTTTATGACCAACACAGATTTTCATGAATTATCCTGAAATGCTGGAGAAAGCCATTCACTTTTTACTACAGATCTGCTCCTGCAGCTCTGTTAAAAAAACAAAACAAACAAACAAACAAAAAACCATACTATCTAGGGCAGTGTTGAAAACCTAGGAGGAAAAACATTTTTTTCTGTCATCATATTCAGTATTTGTTAGTCACTGAAGCATAATTCAGCAGGACTCCAATACTTGAAACGTATGTCTGTCTGTTCAGTATCGAACTCAAAGAATGTGAGTTCATTCTGTTCCCAAGTGTTGCCTCATCAGAGAAAGGAGAACATAGGGCTTACTAATGAGTGCATCAGGGTGAGCCAGAATCCTAGAAGGGAACTAAAGGCCAAATGTTGATGCAAGCGTTTAGGAGTGGGGAGTGACGAACTAATTTTCTGGTATTTACTGCAGAATATAAAATGGCTTCTGAAAAAGAACAGTCACTAATTTGCAAGACTTTCTGCATTTATACAGGTACTTTTTGCAAAAACTTTAAAGAATCCTGTTACCTTCTCTTTTAAGCTCCTCAATTTGCTCTTCCTTGAGATCTAGCTGTTCTGTTAACCTTGATGCAGAATCTAGTGCAGCATTTGCTTCTTCTAACTTTTCCTGTTAAGGTGAGACAGATCATTGTAGCAACTATTTATTGTATTATCACAGCCACTGATACAGTAAAAATCAGTTTAAAATCTCTTCTGTTTTAGCCATCTGGTTTACATACACGGAACTTTTTACAGGCAGCCTTTAAGAGTTATTTATTTAAAAAACAGATTATGATCAAGCATATTCTACTCCCTTCCCAAATCCTTTTTCCTTATTTTGTACTCATATCTTTCTGTAGGAACCATTCAGTCTCATTAATTCCCACTCTTCTGGATCTTTCTGACACTGCTGTTCTTATTTGCCCTATTAATTAAAATAAGAACAGGCTGCATTCTAGAGCCATATTATCTCACCTGCAAGGAAATCACTTTCTCTTCTAATTGTTCTGCTTTTTTCTTCCATTCTGCAATCTGCTTTTGGTGTTTCTGTAGCTCTGCCGAATACATGGCTTTCTCTTCTAAAGACAAAATAGGTACACACTTAGCATATTCTATCATCTCTTGCTATCCCTTTTAATGTTACCATTGCTAGGTAAATCAAGATTTGAAGGAAATCACTCATTTGAAAGTCTGTCACAAAATTGTTACTATATTTTTTAGAAAAACAAGGTATTTATGGAAATCTTCACATTATATCTGGTGAATTAACTTACCCCGCTGAAACTGCTCTAGCACCATCTGCAGGTTGGCCAGGGACATAGCATACTGTTTCACTTGGTCTTGTGAAATCGTTAGCTGAAGCACTGTTTCATCTCTGTGCCTAGTTACAAGATCCAGTTGTTCTTGCAAGGATTCCACTTGCATACTAGCTTGATGGCTTCAGGGAAAAAATACACACACACACACACACACACAAACATAATCCGTCAGCCAGGGTATTTTTAGAAAAAAAAATTCTCACTTTTGGATTCTAGATATTTGGCAATCACTTCAATCAAAATACAAACTTAAAAACAGCTGCTGTAGGTATTATTTCTGGGAAGGACAGTTTAAGCCAGCCGTTCCCAACTATTTTTTTCTCATGCCCCCCACCCCCCACCTTAGGAGCTCTTCTCAGGTTTCAGGACCCCCCGTCAAACAGCAATACAACATGAATAGACAGAAAATCATTTATTATATTGAACACCAAGAAAACTTGAACATTCTGATATACTGGACAAAACTTTTATAAAGACTGTATGAAATGAAGACACCTGTCAGGCCTAATGCAATCCTTGAGCTTGGTGCTTTTCTACAGGTTTCATGACATCAGGCTCCAAATTAGACAATGACAGTCAGAGGTCACCTCTTGTTGCAATATCAGTCTATGGGGTTATGAAATACATTGCAAAAGCACAAACTTTTGCAGATTTTAGCTCTTAAATCAAAATGTGAGAGAAGCTTAAGCAATAACTTTGCCAGTTGTGCCGAATTCAAACAGTGTTGGAAAGACAGAATCATGGAATCATAGATCTTACAAATATTATAAATAGGAGGGAAACTATTGACTGCAATTAAGGTTGGTGCTTAGTTATGTCATTGGTTCAGTTACAAGAGCCCCCATAAACTCTTGGGGCTCCCCTTCTCACAGTTTTGTGAGATGTCCCAGGGCCCCCCTGGGGATATATAGCCCCCATTGAGAATGGTTGGTGTATCCCTCCCCACCCCCACTCATTAAAAAAGGCTAAGACATTTGTTAGAAAAACAATACATTCTATTCAGGAAACAACTCTAATTACATAAAGAGGTATTTGTCTTTCATACAAACTTAAATAAGGGGAAACAGGTGGAAGACACATGAAATGACCTTATTTACAAGAAATGCCAATGCTTAACATAGGTTATAGTAAGACACTAAATATATTAAAGCCATTTCTGCACTAGACTGTTACAGCGCTATTATTCCACTTTCAACATCCTATGGAATCCTGGGGTTTGCAGTTATGGTAGGGGCCAGCTGGCCCCTCTCGAAACTGCAAACCCCAAGATTCCATAAGATGTTGAAAGTGGAATAATAGCGCTGTAACAGTCTAGTGCAGAAATGGCCTATGAGATATTAAGCTGGGATTTAAAGACAGCATGCATTCATCCACATGAGTCTGCATACATGTGCTAACTTCACTTTGGGGAAAGTCCAGGGGAGTCCTAACCACTCCTACATCTTGCCTAGCCCATCAACCATTAGGAGGCTGGCAGGAAAAGTTCATGTGCTGCTAAGCAGTGTGGGGGTGTGGGTGGTAATTTTGGCTGTACTGGGACTGCTTGAGAGTGGAGGCCTAAGCTCACAACCCTTCTCAGGAATCTCAATGAAGCCACATGGCACTGTGGTCACGATGGAAGGAAATCAAAACTTGCCCTTGCTAACATTTCTGATACAACCAAAATCCTTCTCACTGGAGGGGCAATGATTTCAGCTGCATCAAGAGCTGAGGAAGCAGGATGGTAATCCTGTGAGTAGGGGAGGAGGTTTTGTATCTCTGAAGACATGCATCAGCAAGAGCGGGTTGTGTGTATGTCTGTCCAGCTAAGTGTGTGTGTGTGTGTGTGTGTGTGGGAACAGTTGTGAATGTGTGTCCAAAGGAAGGAAAGAGAAAAGAGAGATGAGAGGCTGGTCTTTGGCCCACTCTCTAACGAATCTGGCCATGCCCGCTGTTGGAGCCCCTGTTGCATGTGGTCTTCCAGGATAAAGACACTGCCCACTCCTGCTCTAGAATGTAACACACGGAACATAGTTTGACAGTTAGGTTTTGAGAGCGCTCCCACTAGAATGGGGAGCTTTCCGTAAAAATGAAAGAACCTTGTGGGATTAGACTAAGATGTCTATCTAGTCCAGTATATTGTCTTTGATAACGACCAACCTTGGGCAAGGAGATAATAGCCCTCTTACAATATTGCTCTTTAGCAACCAGCATTCAGATATTAACTGCCACTTTAACATAGAGATTCCACTAATTTTTTGCAGGTAGTAACTACTGCTACAATTCTTCATAAATGTGTATAACACTAGCATGCTAGTGGCCATCACCAGTCTTGTGGCAGTGAATACCATAAAATGATTGTGCACTGCATGAAACAGTATTTCCTTTAATCTGTCCTATAACCACCTACTAATCAATGCTGTGTGTCACTGTAAGTTTTAGTGTTATGGGAAACCAAGTACTTTTCTACCCAGTTTTTCCAGGCTGTGCATACTTCTTTAAAAGTTTATCATGTCCTCTCTCAGCCACTTTTATTTTCTAACTTAAAAACCTTAAATATCTTGCATGGGTTTTTGCTTGTTTTCATACAGTGCTACCAAATCTGCCACTGTATGGAATGGCAACAAAAGGAAGAAGCAAGTTTCTTTGTAAAGAAGGAGCTTAGTGAGTACACACCTTCTTCCAAAATAGAACTGTGCTTCTATTGGTACAGTTTTACTCAGAAAGCAGGTGTTCCCTGTAAAACTTACTTTGTTCTAAAACAAAATCATGACATTTGGCTGCTGCCACAGTCTTGTCTTTGGTAGCAAGGCACAGTCCCTGACGTATGAGAGGACCCAACGTGGCTCCCCATGCCAGGGAAACTGCCAATTTCTGTTTCATCCTTTCTATGTGTTTCTTCAGGTATGCAGTATAGATCAAACAAGGCACCTTGGTTTGGACCTAAAATGCTACTCTCTGCCATGCATCAAGTTGTTAGGTATTTCTTATATTCTTTAAAGCACTGTCTAGTTGACTCTGTCTATTCAATTTTGATTTCATTTCTTCCTCTCCAGTTCCAGCCCCCATGCATTTTTATGAGAACCAGCATGGTATAATGGTTTGAGTACTGGATTACAACCTTGGAGACCAGGATTTGATTCCTCACTTGGCCACAGAACCCCACCAGGTGGGTTACACACTCTCAGCCTCAGAAAACCCCATGACAGGTTCACCTTAGGGTCACCATAACATAGAAATGACTTGAAGGCACACAACAAGAAACTCATTTTTTGGCATCACTCTATATATAACATATTCTGGGCATGTTGGACAAGTGAAACCAATGGCATTTTCAAAGTGGTGCATTTTAAAATATATAAAGGAAAGCAAAGCAAAGAAAAACAGGAAGAGACACAAAAGGAAAATGACCTGCATAAGTAAACATTACAATAGCAGTAACAAGAGAGCCTGGTGTTGAGGTTAAAGGTCTGCAATGGCTGAACGTCAGTATTCAGTAATATCTATTACACCAATACATTTCCAACTGATAATTTCTTACCTTTTGAGAGGAGTCAAGGAAGAAAGCCCAGTGGGCACAGGACTTTGGGATGGGTGCTACTGGACTTTTGTAAAATAATCCTTCAACTACCTACTGATGAGGAGTTTAAGAGTAAAGGAAACAAATTATTACCTAGCATTTTCTACTGCAGTTGATGAAGACTGTAGTTTTTCCTCCAAAATCTGGACTTTCTTTCTGAGCTTAGATTCCCGATCTTCAGCTGCTAAAGCTTCACGTGTGGAGGTGTCTTCCCTTTCCAAAAGGTGATTTCGTAATCTCTCCAGTTCTTGATTTAGACGCTGCTCCTTATCACGTAAATGCTGAACCTGTGGGTCAGTGAGAATAATTTCTTCAGCTTTCCTTACTTTTGCCTCAGCTCCCCACTCTTTAATTTAGTCATTGTCATATCATACCTCATTCTGCAGGGCAGTAGTTTCCATTTGCTTTTGCTTGAGTGCCAACATGACTTGATCTCTCTCATGCTGAAAAGCAACAGCCTTCTCTTGCATAGACTTTGCTTCATTCAACAGCTGGTGTAACTCCCCTGCATTTCCCTTTTACAAAAAGAAATAAAGAGAGCTTATGCATTTTTAAAGTCTACCTTATTTTACTGTAAGAGAAAGCAATAAATGTTGCCATCTCTCACCAAAAAGAAATGGAACTCCATTTTCCCCAGAATATTCATTGTTCAAGTCATAAGGATTAATTAGTGAGCTCACAGATTACATGGAGGAAAATACTGTACAAATACAGTTAAAAACTTATGCCACTCCATCTGTTTCTACAGAAAAAGCACTCTATGTAGGAAATAACATGCAAGTTATATTTAGACTACTGCATGCAATGATTCTGCATCTATTAACAACATTTCTCACAGTGGATGCAAGACAGTATATAGTCAATATATGCCTACATGCTGGAAAGTACAAGGTTCCTAGATACGCCAACAACAAATTACAATTGTTCATAAATAGAAGCCTCAATCCAGGTTGCACAAGTTATTCAAGGAAAAGGTAGATGGATACAGTGATACGAGCTACAGCAGCTTCATAAATAAGCCTGCAAAAGTTACTTGCCACAGAAAAAATTATTAACTTGGGCCTATCTGTGGAAGAATGGAGAGTTCTTTTCTTAGCATTTCCCCACTATATTATTAAATTCTTAATAGGAATGTATACTAAATTCATGGAATTTTCACAGACTTTCCATAGATTTGCAGACATTCAACTTTCTATAGATTTGCAACATTCAACTTTCCAATCACACCTGTTGGATAGGATTCAAACTATTGCTTTTCCAATTAAATTCAATAAGGTTTTTAATTTTAAGGTAATATGGGTTGGCTTGGAGCAAAATTTAACCAATTAACAAGACTTGAATAGGGACAATAGGGTTAAGAGTCTGCTCAGTTGTGAAGACTATTGCTTAGTGATCCTGTGCAAGTCATTCTCTCTCAGTGTAATTTATCTTGGGTAAAGTCATCAAAAGGTAAAGCAAAGGTGCATCACCTCATTTTAATTCTTGGGGAAAAGGACAGATAAAATATGACAATTAAAGTAGGGCTGCATCTCTATGCACTTCTACTTAGGAATATGTTCAATTGAACACAGTAGGATCTATGTTTGAATAAATACACATAGAACTGCTCTGCAAGATAGACACTCGCTTGAATTTACATTTTTCTGTTTTTACAAATTTGTATTTTAAAATACAATGTGCCTGCTATATATATGCAGAGATTCTATTCCAGGAATCCTAGCATAAAGCAAAAAACACAAAGCATCACATCCTGTTATAGTCGATGGATGCAACATGTGCATTCCCCTGGCAGTGTGCCTGCATGTCCTGTGTCCACTGACTCTAACTGAACACACTGCTTCATGTGACTTGCATTCATGCATGTGGAGGTCACACAAGGAGAGCCCACTGTATATCAATGTTTTTTAAAAAATGGAGCTAGTTTTCATTCCAATATAGCTGCACAAAGCTCTGATAGTGTGTCAGATATTTCTGATAGGTAAAAAAGGTAAATTATGTCAAATATTTTTCAAGGAGGCTCAATACTTATTTTGACCAAAAAGGTTGACATAATTCCCAGAATGATGCATATGCCCCAAAAATTGTAATGTGTACTGCATGGCGTAAGGCATATCCCCTTTCTCCCCTCAAATACAAAATAATTCATCACACACCTTTTCTCTCTCTTTCAGCATTTTTTCAAATGTAAGAGCTTTCTCCTTCATAGAATGTGATTCAAATTCCTTTTCTCTCAACATCATAGAAAACTGCATGTTAGTCTCTTGCAGTGCTCGGAATTCTGTTTCTTTTTCCTGGCATCTTGTCACTATTCTATCATTTTCTTCTTTCAACTTACGGAGATCCATTTCTAAAACAAGAGTTCTCTCCTTTAGGTTAGTTACACCTTGCTTCAGAAGCTCATTTTCACTCTCTTTATTATTAAGATTTTCACTCAGAGAAACTAACTGATCACTTTTTGATTTTATCAGCAGATCTTTTTCCTTTAGTGACTTCTGCAAAACATCACACTTCTCTTTTAACTGTTTTATTTCCAGGTCAGACCCTTCTTGACACTTTCTCTCCATTTCTGATGATGCAGCCACAGAATCAGATAGTCTTTGATTATTTTCCTGCAGAGTTTGGATAGTTGCATCTTTTTCCTCCAATGCTTTTGTCATGCGCTCCAGTTCCTCACTGAGTAGTTTGGTCTCACCAGTAAGCACCTGAGAAACAGCACTGCTAGAAATGTCTTGTGGCTGCCCACCAGTGGTAGAGATCACTGGCACAGGTGTTGTCACCATATCAAGCTTACCCAAAATAATATCCCTGGTATTATTAAGCTTTCCTATACTATGCTGAACTTGTGCTAATTCTTGGCTAAAAGTTTTCAACTTTTGCTCATTCTGTTCATAGCCCTGGATTAAGCCTTTATATTTGATCTGCAACTGAGAACTGTTCTCACTGTCAGCTGAAATCTGTGCCTGAAGGCTCTGTAGTTCCACCTGGAGATGAGCAGACTCATGTTGCATATTCTGGACAGTGGTCATTACCTGTTTCTTCCACTCTTCCATTTTCTTCACTTGCTGTTTCAGCTTATCACGCTCCTGTAAAAGCTCTTCAAACTGATTGCTATTGATTCCTCCTAACTCACTGCCTGCACTCATGCTGGATGTCTGAAGGACAGTCAATAAAGTTTGGCACTTTTGACTTAAAGCATCAATCTCAATGTCTTTTTCTCTAATAATACGGGACAAGTTTTTAATAGTTTCTCGAGACATATCTTGACTGCTACTTTCAAATTCACTGGCTAATTTTTGGTTTTCTTCCTGCAGCTTCTTTAGGGCTGCTTCCTTAGCTGCTACAATATCCATCATTTTGTGATAATCTGTTTTTAATTGACTGTTTTCCCTTGTCTTCTCACTAAGAACTGCCAACACTTGCTCTCTTTCCATGGCATAGGCTTGTAATTGCTGCTGAAGGTAAAGAACATCCTGCCTATAAGGTGGAGAAGAAACCCTTGCATGAAGAGCTTGTATCTCTAAATTTTTCTCTTGAATGATTTGTGTAAGTTTGCCAACTTCATCTTTGGATAACTGATCTATTTGTTTACTTAGTGAGACATTCTGTTCATTCAGAAGTTTGATTTCCATTTCTCTCTCCTTGATGCCTTTTACTAGCCTTTCAATCTCAGCTTTAGATAAATCATGTTTCTCATTCCCATTTTCACCATTAAGTGGTTGCACTTTTGTTCCTGGAAAAAGATCTGAAGTGTCCGGCTGAATGACTTTTCTCTGATTGTGTAACTGTTCTATTGTCCTCTGCAGGCTTTTGATTTCCTCATCCTTTTCCAAGCACACTTGCCTGTGTGTGATGGTCATCTGTTCCTGCTGAAATCTGGTTTCCTCAATCTCCTTTTTATACTCCTGCAGGGATTGCTGAAGCTGGGCCATTTTCTGATTCTGATCCTCAAGCATCTGTTTGTCCCTTTTCCCTTCTTCTTCAAGATTATTTTTAAATATTGTTAACTGAGTTATTTCTGCTTCAAGTTCAGTGATAATATCTAGGGTTTTGGGCTCTGCCAAAGGGGCTGACCTACTCTGCTGGTCTTTTAGACGGTCCATCTCTTCTTTCAAATGATTGTTCTCTTCTTTCATGGCTGAAAGGTTTTTCTCTTTTTCTTCTAAACTTTGCTTTAAAAGTTCAAGTTTTCTGGAATCCTTAACATAATCTTCATGTTGCTGCTCCAGTTCAGAGGCTCTTGTTTTAAACTTTTCAACAAAGACCTCTTTCTCTTTTATGAGCTCTGTCAGTTGTTTCTGACTTGCTAAGCTACTTGTTAACATCTCTTTAGTTTCCTCATGATCAGCGTCCATCTGTTCAATGTTCCTCTTAAGTTCTGCAATCTCAAAATCTTTCTCTTGATGGAGTTTAACTAAGCGTTCGTGGTCAAGCTGCAATGCAGTGGTATTCATGTTGCGTGCATTTGACAGCTCTTCAATGGTTTGCTCGTACTTATGAGCTTGTTCCAACAACTGGCTTTCAGTCTGGTTTAGTTCATTTTCTAATCGACCCTTTTCTGTTTTCAAAGCTTCCAGCATGGTATCTTTTTCAAAAACCATCTTGTTTTTCTCACTACTTGCTATCTGCAACTGCTGCTTAAGCTCTTCACATGCAATATGAAGCTTTTCTTTTTCTATTTGAAGATCCAAAATAGATTTCTCTAAGTCTGTGTTTCTTAGTTTACTTTCTGAAATTTGCTCATTCAACTTTGAAATTTCTATTTCACTCGCTTTGGTTGAATTATCTTGATAACTGTGGGTAGATTCATGACTGCTCTTTGTTAATTCTCTTTTGAGTGCTGAAATTTCCTCTTCTCTTTGTAGTAGATTTCTCTTTAATTCAACCACTTCCTGTTTATTTTTGGAGCTACATTGTTGGGATGCCTTCAACTGCTCTTTTAACTCTTTTATTTTAGTTTCCAGGTGTTGTTTAGTCATATGCAAATCATTAAGTGCAAATGTACACTGATTCAATTTCTCTCTCTGACTTTCTTGATCTTTGATCATTTCTAGCTTCTCTGCTTCCAGCTTAGATGATTTCCTTTTTTCAGACTCTATGTCCAGTTTTAGTTCGTTGATAGTATTAACACTTTCAGCATTCTGTCTGGCTAGTTGCTCTTTTAACACAATCATATGCTAAAATAAAAACAAACAATTAACAGTAAAACAGTACATAAATCCAACTCATTCATGAGAGATATGCAATTAACATTGTAAAATTTTTTAAGAGTGAAAAAAATCATCATGTCAATGTATGCTTTTCCAAATACTATATCTGTAGTTTGTTAAACAGTATTAAGCAAAGTCAAAAGATGTTTTTGGGGTTATTTAAATGAAAGCTGTAACTTTGTCATAGTGACACATAGGTTTGGTACTTCCCACTTGGATTACTGCAGTGTGCTCTATATGAGGAGGCCACAAAAGAGTGTTGCGAAACTTCAGCTGGTTACAAAGACATGCAGTCAGACAGTTAACTAGGGCTGGCTGCAGAGAACAGACAACTCTTCTTACAATAGGTCTATTCTGAGCACAATTTAAAGTGCTAGGATATGATCTATAAATCCCTATATGGCCTGTGTCCAGGCTATCTGAAGAACTGTGTCTTCCCATATCTGTATGTCCGATCTCTTAAATCTTTGGCGAGGGAATCACATCTCTTGATCTCACCAATTCTCTCTTTTGGTGGAACTTGAGAGAGGGAATTTTCTATGGTTGCATCCAGATCCTGGAACACCTCCCCCAGAGAGGCTAAGCTGGCTCCCTCTTTGCTCTCTCTTTTCGTTGGCAGCTGAAGATATTTTTAGTCCAACAGACTTGGTAACTGAATGCTTGATAAGAGAAGGGCTTTTTTAAAGGCAGGCTGCACTAATTTTTTCTCTTTTAAGTCAACGTTTTAAATTGTTTCAACTCTAGAGACAGCTGAATACTATTATAACCATTTTTGTATGTTTCTAGCTACATGTGTTTTTACTGGTTTTGTTCATGTAAGCTGCCTTGAGAGGAAAAAGTGGGGTATAAAGAAGTAACAGAACAGAAATGAAATGGATGTGTCCCCTTGCTTATATCTTAAGAATATTTAGTAACGATGAGATAATTAACAATATAATCCTCTAGGAGATTATTGCAATACAAGATAATTCTTACATATAATAGTATAAATATGTTCTGTGTGCACCAGCTTCATAAGAGCAGATGCTGTGCACTTTCAAGATAGCCATCTTCAACAGAAGAAAGAAGTAAGTCTCATGCTATCCTTTTAAACTACCAAGAGAAAGGCGGACAACTATATGCACCTTACTGTAAATTTCTATAGTGTAGTAGAAGGAAAACCACATACCTTTAAAACAAGGCATGCACTCTCTGTGTATGTTGTTTTAAAGGTAATGGGATGGGGGCTTTTCCACATTAAAATTCAGTTAAAATTAAAATTCAGTAGCAAATGTGAGGGGGCACTGGGGAAGGGGGCTTATGTAGGCCATACATTACCCCTCCCTCTATTAAAATCTTGAAATCTTTTGCAATAAGATGTGTCTAAGAACTATTGCCCCTCATCTTAAGGCTAGTCTTAATTTCTATTGCGATGTAGATATATTATTGAAAGAACTGCCTGTTTGCACTAGAAGTGAAATGAATTAAAATAATAATTCTGATTAGTATAATCTCAGAATTGCACTCACTAAATTGTTGTTGATGGATCCTTCACTAAATAACCTTTTAATCAGCTACAAGTAGCTAATCACCAACCTGAGACTTCCTATTATTGGAACTCTGTGGCAAAATTAAACATTAATAAAAACACAACAATATAACTGAGCTGCCTGCATGGCTCTTTGAACTTTCTACTCTGAGAATGGCCAGCTAGAGAGACCCCTTGGAGTCCTGTCACACCTCCTCAGCCCATGGCACGCTGCAATGAGGGCGTAGCTATGGATGCCATTTCCGAGCGCTCCAATCTCAAGTGCCTCAGAAATGCTTGGTCGTGGCCCTGCCAAGCGGCTAAGGTAGTTTTGGGGGGTCACATCTGGTTATTCATAATCATAAGCATGAATCACCAGCTGTTATCATACCATATGTTCAGCTTATGATATCATAACTGCTAAAAAGGGTGGCAACTCAATATCTTTAAACATCAAAACATGTCATTCCTTTCCCTCCCCATTTAGTTAACTGAATATATAACCTGCGTAGCTTCTTGGTTCTGCTTGTCCAGTTCTTCTAGTTCTCCCATTAGAGTGTTGTTTTCAGCAAGGCTTTCATTAAGTTCATGTTGCTTTCTTTCCAAGTCTTGTCGTAACTGATTTAACACTAAATTTTGTTCTTCAGTGGATACACAGGTACTAGTGTTTAGTTGTAAACTTGCCACTTCTTCCTGGGATCCTTCCTTAATTTAGACAGAAAAAAGACCCTAAATTTAATAGGATAAAATCAATTTCAGTATATTCATAAACATAAAGCTAGCATTTTTAAAAAGGTCACAAATTATTTGTGAAACTGATGCTTTCTGAGAAATAAAAAACCATGAATGATTATATTACAATAGATTTGTTTTTAAGGTGCCTCAAGACCCTTCATCATTGTTTTCACAGCAATTGACAAAAAATGACCACTCTTTCTAGGCTTCTCCTTACAAGAGTCTATTTCCACATAGTGACAGTGATGAGGGAAGAAACAATTGGTCCTGCTTGTCACAGAAGTCTGGGTTCACAAACATCTTTTCTACAGCTGCAACTAAATGAAGGAGAAGAGTTTACATCTACCGTGTGAACCTTTTCTTTGGCACTATACACTGATTCTTAGTAGAATCTTGAGGATCTCTGCTTTCTGGGGCCTCCTGATGGAACAAGGAAATTGGAAATGCGATGGGAAAAACTTCTGGTGCAGCCAACAAACTGCCCAGTTTAATTACTTGGCTTGTTCCAAGACAGGTCTGAGTCCCTCATGTGACAACTGCTAGAAAGATGATAATAGAATGCATCATCATCTTAAGCTGTAACTCTTTTCTCTTGGGAATCTCTGCCCATTCTCTAACATCTTTTTACTTAAGATTACTATCTATGGCAATCCAAAGGTTAGATATTTAAGTCTTTGTGGTAGCAAAAACAACTGAGAGATGTGTGGCTCCTTAAATACTAAATTACAATAACTTTAGACACAACCAGGATGCTGGGGGAAACTGTAGGCACTGAGATCATATGAAGATCAATAGAGAAATTATGGGCAATAACCTTTGAATTAGTCTAAATAGGACCTTTCACAACAGTCATGCCACAATTAAATTAGCAGCGTCGCATTAAAAAAACATTTATAGTGGGGACAGGAGTGCCCGGTCTCTATTTATCCAAAACTGATCTGAACACAGTATCTGCCCAGGCAAGCAGGAGTCAGTTGGTCTCCTAAACATCCCACTTTTACAGCTTTGTAAACATATGCAGAATCATTAACAAGGCCAAGAAGCATATGGGTAGCAATTCCCTTCCATGCATGTACATGTTTCCTTGTATTAATGGATAGAAAGTAGATACTATTTCTTTAGCATCAGTAATCTCTTTACCTGATTTGACTTTTTCAATCGTGTTATTTCATTTTCTGAATCTGTAAAAACAACAGATAAATCAGCTACTTCTCTGATGGGAAAATAAAGACAGAAAGTGATTTTAAGAAATTCAGTATAAATCTCAAAGGCAAGAAAATAAAAGGCAGCACTAAATACTTCTCTCTTAATCACGCATTCTAGAAAATGACAAATTCCAAGTAAAGAAAAGAAAAGGATAGTATTAAAAAGCACTTTGAATTACTGCTGATAATAAAAAGCAATACATTTGTTTCTAGTCACTTCAACATATCTCATCTATGTGGAAGCAACTTAAAAATGAACAAAGCAAATCCAAGTGAATTCATATGACTAAACTGTTTTTTACTAACATGAGAAAAGTGGTAAGAGATCAGTGGTTTTTACAAAAACACTGAGTAGCAAGCTACTCTTTTTAAACATCCTTAAGGGCAGTGGCAGCCCCCTAATCTTGGATAGCAAAGAATCTGTTTGGAAATTACCAGAAGATAAAACTCCTTAATGTCCCAAATGCAAAAAGCTCTTTGTGCACGGGTGCTTGCCTCTTGGAATCTCAATCTCAAATTATTCCTGAAATATTCTTTCCTAGAACTGTAAAGGCCTGGGAAAAACTGAATAATTTGGGGAAGGGGAAATAAATGCTTCTTCCCTTTTTTCCCCCTGAAGCTTTTTTCCTTGAAAAAATTGAAGGAATATAGAATATTTTATTTCAGAATGCTGAATTATAGGTGTCCACATATTTACTAATCCAATAACATTTCCAAAAAAACTGTTAAGAGGAAGACTTTTATGTAAGAAGATGTACAGTTATCAAATCATTATAATTTGCAGTCTTGGTTTCCTTTTCTCAATTCATTTTATAGAAATGAAGACATTATTTCTGGGTTGACACTGTGGAGAACTAACACAGACAAAAAAAAAGTAACTTCAGTTGGTTATTATATTCTGAATAAACTGAACTTTCAACATACTAAAGATGATAAGCTCATGCCAAACAAAGTTACAGATAATGAACTTTATGTTCTTAAGAAATATATTGACATTAAATCTATAAAAAAGTATGTTTAAAATGTTTCAATTTTTCCAAAAACCATTTTTATGGAAAAAGAAAACAGAAAAAAGTCCCTGATCCCTCAGGTTTCAAAATTTTTACATCTCTAGTCTTTACACATTGAAAAGAGCAAAATACTGAATCCATCTTCATACCAAGGAGGGCTTGTTGTAGTCGGAGCACTTCTGCCTGCAGTGAGTCTGCTGAATTATGAGAGACTGTTTCTTGCTTTTTCAAACCATCCTGTTCTTTGATAATAGATTCTTGGAGCTTATTGAATTCAGATTTTAGTCTTTCATGTTCCTGTGTTAGTTGACTTTTCCCCATTTTTACCAATTCAAGTTCTTTCAAGAGAACATTTTTCTCTTCTTCTGCTGAAGCCAACTGTTGATTTAAACTTTCCACTTTTTCCTGCAGGTCCTTCAAGTGTAGTGCTGTAGATCCGGATGGACTGTTCTGCACATCTTGTTCAGAAGATGCTTCAACAGTTCCACCAACTGTAAACCAGGGAAAAAATAGCGTTTTCTTTGCAGTTCACACAGAATCAAAGTGCCTGAGAAATTTAACAGCAAGTTTGGAAATGAAAAGAACTATAAAAATAAAGAATTAAAATTAATACCGTTGAACTGCACCTCAGTTTTTTTGGTTTGTAATTTTTTTTTTCATTTATGCATGTGTGCATGGGTGTTTTGTGGAAGGAAAGAGAAATGTGAGTTCCACAGAAATCTATAGAAATCTCTATGAAAGCTAATAATCTGTAAGGCCATCGCTGTCAACAAGTTTTGTTACTACTTCATTTGGAATGGGAGGCTGGAAGCCAGCAACCTAGAAACAATCTTCTCTCTTCCTGTGACATCATGTAAAATACCATGGAAGGGAAGCAGTGCATCTAAACAAGTGAAGGTCTGTCCTATCACTGTGACACTCCTGGTGTTCCCTCTTCAAGCCGATTTCAACCTGAAGACAACAGGGACAGGAAGGCACAACGAATTCTCCTTCATGTAGGTTGGTGTGTCTCTCCCCATCTAGCCACTAAGTTAAAACTAACCAAACTGTCCCTTAAGATTATTCATAAGCAGTACTGTACCCCAACACAAATTGCAAGAATTTTTAAGAATACCTCTTCCATGTGCTGGAGAGGATGCCAGGAAAAGGGAACATATTTGCATCTTTGGTTTTACTGTCCAAAGACTTACCACTTTTGGGCTTCAGTTTTACAAATAATATCTAGTATGACTCATCAGAACATTAGGATGTGTCCAGCACTGATCCTATTTTCTATATTCACCAATGAGAATAAGTGACTTAACATATTAATCTTTAATAACCTTTTTTATAGCCCCTGCAAGGAAAGAAATTGCACAGAATTGGAGAATGGGGAATTTCTCACTGAATAAGCGGTAGAGTAGAGTTTGGGACGCAATTCTGTCAGAAAAATTTTCTGACCAATTTCATTTTGGAAATACTTCATATGCACCCTTTAAAGAAAGATGGTTCCCATTCTTGAAGTATATAGACTCCAATAAGTTAATTCAAGTTCCACCATTACAGGGGCAAATTCTCAGAAATGGTATTTTGTCTGGATGAATATGGTTGGACATGTGTTATCAAAATGATGTTGTTATTAAGATTGTTATGCCATGTGTTCAAGCAATCAGGATATAATGGCATTGTTATTCTTGCTGTATTATTGTCATTTGTATTTTATTTATAATTTTTTTTTAAAAAAAAACAACTAACCAAATTGAATGTATGTTGCATCATTGAACTAGTTCCTGGTTTCACAAACCCTACTTTTGGAGTCACAGAGAATAAACTGAGGTGAGGCTATCCTGAGACTTCGAAATAAATTTTAGATCTGAACAAAGTTTTAGCACCTTATTGTGCATGAAACTTACTGCACCATCTTGGGCCAGTTATTATCTCTTAGTCTAATTTACCACACTGAGTTGTTGTAAGCATTAAATGGGAAACAGAAAAGCCACATACACCATTTTCAGGTTACTGAAGGAGACATAAATATAATTATAATTAATGACAACAGTTGTGACAGTACTTTTGACTTTCCATCACAAAATAATTCATAATAATTAACTGGATTAAGAGCTGACCCTCCACAAACAGATAGGCTCCTTTTGATGATGGAAGAAAACATGATCTTCCCACTAGAAGGAAGGGACAGACTGACTCCATTTCTCCTCCCCATTACAACCTGTAATGTCCCCGTACACATTGTTTTGGACGTCTTTGAAACACCCAGAGAATACATAGGAAACTGCAAGGCAGAGGCCAAACTGCCTGCCAAGACTGTTACCTACAGGATCAACCAATAAGTAGACAGTCAGCTCTCCATATCTGTAGGTTAATCACAGATTACTGAGGGGAAAAGGATGGGATAGGAGGAAGGCCACATGTGTTCACTCACTTCCACAGACAGGTGAGGAAAAGGGGGTGCACAGAAGGGAGGGGGTACATGTGTGCTCACTCACACAGGGAGGGGCAGAGTATGGGATGGGAGAAAAGAAGGCATGATGTTCACTCACTTGCGTGGGCAGAAGTAAATGGGATGGTACAGGAGAAGGGCACGTATGCACATTTGCTCACTTGTTTGGGCAGGACGTGAGAAGGGAGTGGGACGGAGAATGCCATGCACTTCTCTGCTCACCCACATGGACGGGGGACAGGGATGGGATGGGACGAGGGAGTGGGCATGCATTTACTCACTTGCATGGGCAGAAGCGGGGGAATGGATGGAACAGGAGATGGGCACATGCATTCACTCACTCGCATGGATGGGAAGAGGATGGGATCTCCCCCATTCCTTTCCTCCCCTTGTGCCTGCACAAGAAGTGAGCAAGGGAACACATGTAGGGCCAGGCCCAGCCACCCCACCAGTACAGGTAACTTTGTGTATGTGTTAAATACAGTTTGGGGGGCTTATGATATTCGTGGGTTTTCCACTTTTGCAGGGGCCTTAAGCCTCTAACCCCTACAAAAGTGGAGGGCCAACTGCAGTTCCATTTCAAACAACCATGGAGTATTTTAATTAGCAAGTACACAAAGAAAAACACATTTAAATGCTATATGAAGGACTATATTATGATTAATCATTAGTTAGGAATTAATGTTCTGTGAAGTAACCCACTAAAGCTGTAAAACAGGAGCTACCACTACATAGCCGTGAACAACAGGTTGAGACTAATTCACTGATTCCTTGGAGGCTTTTAGTTAGAATAGTTTCTTTGCACTGGGCACTCTCCAGATGCATTGGACTCAAATGATTATTTTCCTTGGCCAAGAGCCATGTTGGCTGGAGACGACAGAAACAGTGGCAAAAACATCAGAGTGCCACACTGAGAAAGCCTGGCTTAGAACATGAAGCTACTTTCAATTAAGATTCAGAAGAAATTGTCCCTCTTCCATGAAAAAAACCTCAGACTTTGAATGGGGAAACCTGGGCACAAATTTCCAACTGATCATATAGCTTATTAGGTAACCTGGCTTAGTCACTATATCTAAGCCAGTCTTATACAGTATGAGAATAATAAGGGATTATCTCTCCTCAACCTCTCTCAAATATGCTGCCCTGCATTTCTTGAACGATTTGCATGATTATGACAATTATCAAAACTGCAGACTACTGACTGATATTGATGAGTCTTAAACTATGACAACCCTCTCATTAGAAAACATTTAGCGACTTTTACAAGTGTTACTAGTGAACAAATATCATGTTAGACAATGTAACTATAAATAGATGAAACAGGAATTGGATTTACTATCAACTTTTTTGATCCTGGTAGGCAGAAGGGATGTGCTTCAATACAAACCGTACTGTGTTTAAGATTTCTACATAGATCAAACCATGAGTCTTGCCACAAACAACTGAGACAGGAGGTTGGAAATTGGAAATCCCACTACAGTAGCATTTTCCAACTCTCATCATCTCTAAACAAAGGCCACCCTGGCTGCTGATGGGAACAGTTCTAGTATAACAACCTCTGGTGAATCAAAGTAGAAGACAATTGACTAAGCACAAAATGTATGGATGTATGGATGTATGTATGTGTGTGTGTGTGTGTGTGTGTGTATGTATATATGTATATGTATATGTATGTATGTACACACACACACACACATATACATATATATATATACACATATATGTGTATACATACACACACACAGAGTCACAATCAAAAAGCTGAAAGAACACAAGCACTTTGTAAACACAAACAGAAAGAAAAGAAATCACCATTTCCATTTGGGGAAGAAATTTATAAGTTGCCTAACTGTACATCTTGAGAAAACTGCAAGCTCTACCTTTCAAATTATAAGGTATATTAGGGCAGAAAGGTGGAAGAGACATGAGACAGGAAAAAGATACCATTTGCTTATCTGTTCTTTGTAAAGTGTTCTTTTTGGAGGAAGGATAATCTAGACAAGGACTGCAATCACAAAGACCACCCAATACAGGATGGCATTCTTCATTATTAGCTACAATGGCAGAGACTGCTGGGATTTGCAGTCCAACAAAATCTGCAGGACCATGTGATATCTGTCCTGGTATAGGTTGTAGACTTTAAGGGGAAAAAATATGGAAAATGCAGCACACACTACAGACGTGAAGGGATACTTGGAATCTGTCATGTTTTCAACAGCTAGGGATGATAGTAACAGGCTATCCAAAAGTTTTTAAAACTCTCACTCAGCCATAAGCAACACCTTTCTGTAGCTGATCTTCAAGTTCTTCAATTCTTTCCTCATATTCACCCAGTTCTTCTCTATGACGCCGGCTTATCTCTCCTAATTTTTGACGATGTGCATCCTGTAATACTGAAAGCTCATGCTGGTGCTCGTCTATTTCTTGACTCAACTTCTGTTTTAGCTCCTAAAATGTGTAATTAAAGAAAGTTAAAGAAAAGAACTTGCCCAAGGTCACCCAATGGATTTCCGTGCCTGAGTAAGACTCGAACCCTCATCTCCCAGAGTCCTAGTCCAAGACTCAAACCACTGTACCAGGATGGCTCTCTATGGAGCACTAAAGGAGACAAAATAATTTTGTTTTAATAAATTCGATGGTGCCTCTTGTTCTTCCAGGTTTTTTATTTTTTTTGCACGATTCTCATAGCCTGGTAAAATCAAAGAGGTTTCTTACAATTCAGGACTCCGTAGATCCATTTATAAGGAAAAAAAAAATCTTAAAAATTAAATTCAATTTGCAATTATTTTCTGAATAAACTGTATTTTGAAAACATTAAACATGATAATTTTACATCAAACCAAATTATACATAAAATCTGTTATATAATACAGTGACTTTGAATCTATAGACTACTCATCCTGCTTTTCAAATCCTGCCCCCCCCAACTCAAAAACTTTGTTTCCTCTTTGTGGCTTGAAAATTTGTGGAAACTTTACACTGCTAGGTGAGAATTAGAACTTCTGATGTCAGTCACTATTGTGTGCAACAAACCTGAGGTCACAAAAATCACTCTTACGATTAATCTGGAAAAAAGTCTAATAAGATTTATATGGACTTTTATGTATAATCAAACTGTTCCAACATAGAAGAACTACACGCACGAATGTTTTATATTTCAGAGGATAAAAAAATCATAGCAACTGCACAGGAATGGTAGATTTATTAAAAGAGTGACCTTACCTTGATGATATTTTGCAGCTTGTAGATTTCACTCTGATCTGCACTATTTGCTCCTTCTGGTTTCGAAAACTAAATAAAAGGGCAAAAATAAATGCTCACGTATGTTTAGCTACAATATTTCTTTGAAAGGCATGCAGCAACAACTAAAGCAGTTGTACATTTATAAGATTTCGTAATTCATAGCTGGACAATATTTAACAAAGCCAAAAGATTGAGGAACGGGATGATTCTGTAAGATTCACGTGGCCCAGTGAACTGAATACCAGAAGAAAACTTAGCCCTTTATTAATCAAGTGTTTTCTGACTTTAGTATTTCTAAGTGAATAATTCACTTCATATTTGTAAGGAAGAGAGATATAAGCAGAAAGAACTGAAATAATAATAAATAAAAAACATTCTAAGAACAATAAATATTCATTCGTATGCTCCAAAAATATCTTCAATGAAAATATATACAACTAATTTGCTTCCGATATCTTTTCTTGAAAGCACACAACCGCAAGCTTCAATGCTGATGTAGATTTATCTGTTTTCACATGCCACAAGTATCAAACCACAACATCTGAAAGCCTAAGTGAAGCAAGCCTATACTTTACAGAGAGCACTGAATGCTTGGGTTAAACATTTAGTTCCACCAAAGGCCTCCAGAGATTTGGAATCAGGTTTGAAAGACAGCAGGATGCAGCTCTTTATACTTCTTCTGCAAACTATACCAATAAGAATTACCCGGTTCAGAAATAAAGAAGGGAGCTACCAGCAAATTTCTATAATTAGGCAATTATCATACCTTTATATTCAGACCCAGGAAAAGTTCAAATCAGACTTTATTTGTTCTTGACAAAATTCAAAACACTAGTAGTGACTGTAGCACTGATTGTTATAATTTTTTGTACAAGCATGTCATGAAACACGTGCATCATAAATGCCATATATTAACTACACAGAAAAGTGCCTGACCTGTGCAATTTGTTTCCAATGGTTCACTTCAGATTCCAGCCTTGAAATCTCATTGGACAGCCTGTTTATTTCTTGCTGGGACCAGATTACATCTCCAAAGTCCATGTCATCTCCTTGAAAACTGGAAGAAGTATGTCTAACCATAGGAACAAAGGAAGCTGATGTACTGGTGGATGGAGAGATAGCAGACCCTAACTGCGATGACTGAGCAGCTGACTGTACCTTCAGCAATTGCTCTTGTAGTGTATTCTGCCTAGCTTTAAGATGGCTGATCTCCACCTAAATAGACAGAAATAAGACACAGTGACATGGCCAGTTTAGTAAGAAACGACAAGTAACCTCTGAAAATGATGGTATTTGAGCAACATCTTAGAAACAGGTTAATTTTTCTAGTACCTGTTAGTCAACAGGGAGTTGAAGGTGCACACACACACACACTCACATGCACACTCGCTAAAAGTATTCCCATCTGAGGAAAGGGACTTTGCTGACTAAGAATTAGGAAAGAATTTTCACATTTAACACAATGGATACAAGTGCTATCAAATGCATCCATATGAACTGTTTCTTGACCAGATTTCAGTGCTCTTTCCAAGAAATCAAGCATATAATTTGGTTCTGATATTCTACAAAAGGGGTGGGGAGACTTTCAAGGGTAGTGAGCCAGATTCCTCCACCCAGACACTCACCAACTACTCTGTGGGTCAGATTACATCAAGAAATAAGGCCACACCTCCTGATGTCACTAGGCTGCAGGCACCTTAGTTGCAAATCTGGCTTTGCTCAACAAAAGCTTTCCTCAGTTAAGAAAAGCTTGTGTGAAGTGAAGCCCATACGCTGACCAAGAAATTAGAGGAAAGAGCATTCCTCTTTCTGTTGCCTCAGTTGGGGGCCTAACCTTAATCCTTTCCTATTTTCTCCACATGGGCAAGATGAAAGAAAGGTGAAACAGCTACAGGTGGTGCTTCAAGGAGCAGGTCTAGGGAAGGTGAGGAGAGAGTGAAACACATGGGCTGGAGGCCACTTGCTTTCCCAATTCCTCTGTTCTAAGGGGCAGGATTTCAGTGAGGGCTAATTCTAAGCCTGGCAGGCCAAATTTGGTGCATGAACGAGGGTCTTCAATTGAAGAATGAGTAAAATGTGATTATGTATATGCACACAGATACAGAAACACCTAGTGTCTAAACTCAGGCATTAGCTTTTATGAAATAATTTACAAATGCAGACAAAGATCAAGACAGAGTGATCGTGTTAAACATTCTTTGAACCATCTGTACCTCTTTCTGCTGCAGTTGATTGCGGTATTCTATAGACTGTTGCTTTATTTGAAGTTCTGCCGCTTCATGTTTTTCTTCCAGGTCACTACAAACCTTCTTCAACCTCTCATTCTACGGGAGGAAAAGTAATTGAATCTTTCAAAAACGAAACTCCCCAAATTAATTTAATCCAACATACACTTTACTGAAAATATGCCACAGACTCTAAACTGATGAAAAAAATAGAAAATTTTTTTTTCAATATGCTTCACTTTTCTGGTCTACTGTCCCACCTCTGATCTCAGTGTTGCGAGAAGGTTTTCTACATCCCGAAGACTTGAATTGGATACAGGAAAGCCTGCTGCAGCATCTGAAAAGAGGAAAGAAGGGAAGGCAACTGAAACAAGCAAATTTCTCACAATACCATACCTGTTGGAATATGTTTGACAACTACTTTTTAAGATCAGCAGTTAAAAGTAGATTTAAAACACCCTCTCAGACTGAATTCCTACAACTTTTATATTTAAAATGCCACAAAAAAACCCTTCAGAATCCATGTGTTTTGGATTTAAAATGAAAACAAACACAGAAGAGATAATATTTTATCAATTGTTCAGATTCTTCAAACATAACTATTTGCGCAGGGGCCATGCTAATCTTCTCTGTATTGTTCCAATTTGAGTATACGCGCTGCCAAAGCAAGCACCACTAGATAAAATAGAGGAAGAATGAGCTCCAGTCCTTAATTATCTCACAAAGAAATGGAATAACTCATTTGTAGATGAACTTTAAGATAAATTTTCTTTCCTCAAGCAATTTTTTAAACAATGGTTAATACTGTGTTCGTTTTTGAAGGAATCTGTGTATAATACTAAGCAATTGACTGATTTTTGGGTAGATAAACAGAAATGGCAGAATATACTATGTGATGAAAAAAAGAACAAACTAAGGGAGTTTAATATCTCTTTTGAATAACATCCAAAAAAAGGGTAAGAGGAGTCAACAAAGGTCTACAGGTAACAAGATGGATAGATATATAGAGTTACAATTTCCTTTCTTTACATTAAGGGGTTAATGAACTAACCAACTTTTGTATATTAGTACACTTTTTTATTAATTTAACTAAATCTAATGAATAGTGGCAGAAGATAAAAGGAAGCAAAAATTAATGAGAAACTGGATAAATTTCCATAATGTCTTGAAATGCCGATATTTAATTGCCGATATTTTATTACTATCTCATTTTAACTTTTTAATGATTTCTCTTTTCATTATAACTTTTTCTTTTGTAAAATTTCCATGTTTTTCTTTGTTTTTGTTCAATAAAAAGAAAAATTGAAAAAAAAACCCCACATAATTCTAAAAGGCTGGCCTACTCAATATTGATTTTCCTCTATCCAAATCTTAGGCTATGTGTATGCCAGCATAGCAATCTTCTGTTCTTGGAAAAGGAAATGCTCTAGATTGGGCTGAGCAACTTGTGCATTCCAGATATCACCAGACTGCCACTGCCATTATCGCTGACGATTGGCTTTGCTGGCTGTAGATGGGAGGTGTAATTTAACTAGATCTGGAGGGCTACATGTTGCTCACTTTGACCTAAATCTTTAGAAAAAGAGTAAAAATCACTTCACTTTAGCCTTTCATTACAATGGCTGCTTTTACTAACAATGATAACAGTGAATTTCTATGTTATCTGTGGCCAAGAAGTATGGTGTGCAAGCAGTGAATTTGCTCCTGCTTCGTTTTTGTTTGTTAATTCAACACTAATGGTGTGAAACTTTATTGCATTCTACCCAGCTCTGCAGCCCTTTGTGACCCTTAAAATTAACCCCACAGGATTTTCCAGCCCTCTAGATCAGAAATGCATGAAGAACTACAGGATGATCAGCTCCCCTTTCATTTCTGCTGGCAGAAGCAATTCTGACAGCAGAACCACCCTGTTGATATTTACCATAATGAGAAGCAAGTAACAAATTTTATAGAATACAAACAAATCAGTTCACAAAACACGGTTTGTTGCCAGTTTAAAAATCAGTTTATTCAGGAGCAAACTCCCAGAAACTAAGTTTGAATGTCACACAAAACTGTAATTTTTAATAAACTAGGATAAGGCAGCAATTCTGCCTTATCATTAGGTGCAATAACTGCTCCTTGTATCTAGACACAACCAAGCAATACTGAATTTTTGTCAGAATAAAGCCAAATGTCTTCACAGGTTCATTTTTAAGGTTAAATTTCTAGAACAATGTCAAAGGCATTTGTTATCATCACTAATAAAGCTTAAGTTCTGAAAACCAATATTCAATAAAGTCACTACATAGTTTAAATTGAAACATGTACTAAAACTTCCTAAAATTATCATATTGTACAAATTTTAGGGAGCTACATTAGACTGTATTTGTCACAATGCTTAGTTTGAAGAACATATAATCCCTGGAATTTATTTTCACAGTGGCTGCAGAAAACTGTAACATAACAGCTGAACTTTGCCTGCTGAGTGTCCACAATGAAAAATGTTCTCAGATGAGGTAATCTTTCTTTTCTGTACAATGTCTATTTTACACAAGCTATTCCCCACATCATACTGAGTCAATCGGTATGGTTACTGCCATCTCTAAACTAACTCCTGAACTGGGCCCTTTGCCACATTAACATTCTCTCATAGAAATAACTGAGAAAAGTACACATCATAATAGAAAGAAACTGTTAGTGTAGATATATCTCATTTAGACGTGAGCACAGATTAAGTAAATTAGTTGTTGGAGTCCTGCTGCCAATTATTAATATCCCTCCCTGAAATATTTAACTACTAAACTTCAAAAAGATGGCAACTTTACACCAAGTTTGAAAATAATTTCAGATAATACAGAGTAAAAGCAGCTATCCACAAAGCACTTTAAAGCAAAGTGGAACCTGAGCACTACTTACTACTGCCATTCAATGTATTTTACTCATATCTACATATTGCTGAGTTTAAAAGGGGGTTTAGTTCCATGTAGGTTTACATGTAATGCTAAAACTGTATTGCCTGTACTGTGGAGGAAATTTAGTACTGTTTATACACTGCTCACTACTAACATTGAGAACACAACGGGCCCTCCATATTCACTGGTTTGCCTTTTACATATTTGATGATTTGTGAATTTGATTAGGATGTTATCTCTAGGAATCTCTATGTCTTCCAGCGTGACGCTATAGTCAACTTCCACTGGAAGCTAACCACAGAATTGTGCTGGAAGACTTAGCAATTCCTAGAGAAATGTTCTCTCAGGTAGAAGAAAATAGTGTTTGTGATTTTTATATTTGAGGTTTTTCTACTTTCATGAGCATCTTGCTCCTTTAACTCCCACAAGAGTGTAGGGTCAACTGTACTCTAAAGCAGGCATGAGCAACTCCATATATTGTTGGTTTACTCCTATCAGTCCTTGTCAGGACACCCAAAGCTGAAGGAGTTAGGGAACTGGAATCCAAATATAACAGGAGGGCCAAAGTTGGCTACCTCAGTTCTAAAGAATAAGCTTTATTCACACAGAAAGCAAGTTGTATCAAATGCTAGTTTTACACTAGTGAAAAATGTTTCTGCTTACTTAAGTCAAGATATCTCATTCTTGCTAGTCCATTTTAGCTACTGTTCCCCCACTTATAGCTCTCTGTGTTATATCCTATATTGCAGGGGTAGGCTATTACACTAGACCTAGGAGTTGGTTTTCCACCATTGGTATCCCTCAGGGAACAGACTGCCAATCTCCCCCTCCAAACTAAAAGTGGCCCAGAGTCTACTTCTGGTCTTGGAAAACAGTTTTTCTGTTGTTGTTCTAACTGTTAAATGGAGGGGGAGGGCCTGCAATCTATTTAAAGGTGAATTGAGGCTTCCAGGACAGTTAATTCACTTTTTATTTTTAAGACAGAGTCTATATGGTTTGTGGGCTCCCAAGAGCCCCAGGGGCTACATGGTCGCAGGTCTTCATTTTCCCTACGCCTGCTGTACCATTTCAGAAGGCCTTCTACCCTCACATGCGCAGTTTCTTATGTTACGTGAGAGGACTGCATGAGATAAAAGCACTGTTGAAAATCAGGTATCGTGTTCTGCTAGCAAAACTGCTTTTCCTTGCACAAAGCACATATACAAACCAACCAGCTATTTCAACAAATGGCGCATATGTGGCTTGGCCAAGTGCTAAATGTTAATATTGCATCACAGTTAGCTGCAAACCAGAAAATTAATATGTCGCTTGAACTGGGCTTAAATGAACAAGTGTCATGTGTTTATTATTCACTATTCTCTTGGCATAGTGGTACCTCCTTAGATATGCCCCTCCAGAGGCTCATGTTAATTCCTTAGTTTATGCCAGCCTTTCTAGCCTGATAGCCTCCTGATGCTTTGGACTAAAACTCTCAGCACTTCTGTTGGCAAACTGATGGCCAGAAAAGGTAGAGGGCAATAGGCTGTACAAGGCCGATTTATACCATAGTTTCTTTGTACACTTAAGCTCTTAACCACATTTAAGGTAACAGAATATGGTTACTACTTATCATGCTTGAGAACTGTATCTGCACCACATTTCTTAAAACTTTTATGTTTACTTCCTACAATGATAAATGAATACATATTATTTATTATTGCCGAACTAATAAATAATTAGGACAACAAAAATCCTTACCCAGAACAGCTTCCCTGTTAATGCATCTCTCCTTGAAAATGATTGGGACAATTATGAACAGGAGTGTATGATCAACTGAGTATGTATGAATTTCTAGAAATATGTTTTTGGAGTCTAACAGTATATCTGGTTATTCAGAAGTCATTGAATTCAATATAATTTTGTTGTTCTGTTCCTTCAAATCATTTCCAACTTATGACTACCCTAAGGCAAACCTATCACAGGGTTTTCTTGGCAAGATAGCTTTAGAGGGGGTTTGCCTTTGCCTTCCTTTGAGGCTGAGAGTGTGTGACTTGCCCAAAGTCACCCAGTGAGTTTCCATGGCTGAGCGGGGATTCAAACCCTAGTCTTGAAGGTCGTCGTCTAATGCTCAGACCACTATGTCACACTGGTTTTCTCCACTAGGCCTAGTCACATATAAATAGAGACTGAAGCCTAAATAAAGTGTGCACAGAAATGTAAACAAGAAAAATTCCAGTTATGCTGCTCTAATATTGTTCGCCTTCCCAACATGTTATTTACAGAATATAACAAGAATGAGATCATAACAAGAGTTATTTAGGGATCATAACAACAGCTTCTACTGAGCTGGACAACTAAAATCATTTAGCTATAGAGATCATTCCACCAGCAGCTGGATCATATTTTTCTAAAATCTGTATAGTTTTAAGTAGAATACAACAATTGTAACTCAAGGCTGCAGCTCAATATGCCTCCCTTGGTTCTCTCTGTGCTGCCTTTGTGACAGACTTAATAGATCAGCTATCCCCTAAACCAGTAATTGAAGCCTTAACCATGTTATAACTTTGCTACTCTTGCCTACCTTGACTTGACATGTTAATGCAAGAAGATTGTCCATAAAGTAACACTGCTTACTTCAAAATACAGTCTCCGCTCCACTTTAGCAAGGGTTCAGAGCACAAAATCCTCACAAAAGTAAAAAAAACACAAATAACTTCCCCTGCTCAAGAGAGTGCTCCCTCTCCAATTCCCTTCTGGGGCTCCCCACTCCCATTCCCTTGCCTTTTGCCCAGGCACAGAAAGCGAAGGTAAGCATGCACAGGAAAAAGGCAAAGGAATGAGAGGGGGAGAAGGCAAGCAGGCCCCTTGCTGATAATCAAATTTGCAAAGGTCAAACCTGTGAATGTGGAGGGAAGACTGTACATGCAGTTCCAAATGTGTAGTGCTGACACCTCTTCCAGCTGCACTGATTTGTTTTTGAGTTCAGTTCAAAGTGTCAGTTTTAACACTGAAAGCAGGTGTGGGAAAAATGTGGCCTGTGGATGAGAGGCCGCACAGAGGACCAAAATAGGGCAAATTCATCTAAACATTCCCTAGGAAGGTGTTGTGAACACTGGGAGTGAGGAAAAAATATTGGGGTATTGTTCAAGTTCCCCAGGGGGATCCAGTGAAGCCCCAAACTCCTGCTAGTGGCCCACCCCAACATATTTAAAATCCTGAGAGAAGAGTACATTAAGAACCACATTCATTGATGTGAAATTCCCTGGCCTGTGTAATAATCTACCAAGGACCAAACTACCTCATGCATTCTCCACTGTAGGAAAACTGAGACCTTCTCTGTGATACTGCCTTACCAGAATGCTAGGTCTCATCGTTGGCCACATTTCAGCGGGCAACAAAAATTTTCATTCTCAACCAGATTTATCAAGTGTTTTATACAATTTGATGCTCCACTCTGTATAGAGTCTGTTCTTTCAATTGTTATTTTAACATGCTGTGTGTTTTGACAACAATTTTCAGTTTTGAGATGTGTCTGCAGTTAATGGATGAGGAATAGTTAGATAATACTTGAAGGTATAGATCCAATGTGAAAAGCATTAAAATGGAAAACTTGAAGAGGGAAAAGGGAAGGGGAAGGAATTGTATATTATTTTTTAAAAATGAGGTTATGCAAAAGTGGGAATGCTGATAAAGGTGCTTCTCTTTATTTTTGGATAAAAAAATTTTAATTTTTTAAAAATTTTATTTAAGAATAATTTTTAATTTTAATTTTATTTAAAAAATAAAATATATCTGCAATCTGGATGGATTCAGTTTTCTTTCTTTTAAAAGTGAGATTTTATTTATTTATTATCGATTTATTACACCCAACAACCCTGTAGGGCAAGGCAGACTGAAAGGGAGAGTGTGACTGGTCCAAGAGCACCCAGTGAGTTTCATGGTTCATCGAGCACTAAGACCCAGATCTGCCACATCACAGTCCAATATTTCTCATTTAAAAAACAAACAAACAAACCAGTAAATATCTCCTAGGTTCAAAACAGGTTTCGCCCTGAACCCTTGCTAAAGTGGAGCAGAGACTGTATTTTGAAGTAAGCAGTGTTACTTTATGGACAATCTCCTTGCATTAACATGTCAACTCAGGGAAGGCAAGAGTAGCACAGTTATAACATGGTTAAAGTTTCAAGTACTGGTTAAGGGGATGGCTGATCTATTAAGTCTGTCACAAAGGCAGCACAGAGAGAACCAAGGGAGGCATATTGAGCTGCAGCCTTGATTGTATTCTACTTAAAACTATACAGATTTTAGAAAAATATGATCCAGCTGCTGGTGGAATGATCTCTATAGCTAAATGATTTTAGTTGTCCAGCTCAGTAGAAGCTGTTGTTATGATCCCTAAATAACTTTTGTTAGGATCTCATTCTTGTTATATTCTGTAAATAACATATTGGGAAGGCGAACAATATTAGAGCAGCATAACTGGAATTTTTCTTGTTTACATTTCTGTGCACATTTTATTTAGGCTTCAGTCTCTATGTGTATGTGACTAGGCCTAGTGGAGAAAACCAGTGTGACATAGTGGTCTGAGCATTAGACTACGACCTTCAAGACTAGGGTTTGACTAGGGAATGCCTGATTCACTTTTGGACCCCTTACAGGAATATTTAGCTCGCCCTACTCCACCGTTTCCCACCCTCAAGAATACCTGTCATATTTGTGGCCAAAGCACTTCCATCCTTATCTGAGGATGCCCTACTTTTCAGCAGTTTTCTCTGAACCTCTGGAAACTGGATGGAACTTCTCTCCCGCCCTCCTCTGCACTGAAGACCCCTCTACCTGCCCCCCCATAACACCCCTTTTCTTCTTACCTCCCGCCTCCTCCGTGCCTTCCAGCAGCATATCCTTGGTGAAACTGGAGATCTGCCCGGTCAGGGTCGACAAGCTACCTCCCACCTGTCCCACTAGGGACTGGCCCAGCCCTGCGCCCAGGCCCCCCAACCACGACGCCATCCCTGCTGCAGTTCAGGGGCGCCCACCGGCCCTCAGGAACGCCAGAGACAGGGCGCGGGGCGGGGTGGTCGGGCTGGCGGCGAAGGCAGCAAGAGCAGTCGTCACCCGCTATCCTAGCGCCGCTTTCCCCGCCCGAACCGGGTCCCTCCTTCAGCCGAGGAGCCTCGAGAAAAGAAGCCAGGCGGCCGGCCGGCAGTCAGTCTTTAAAGTAAAAGCCCGGCGCCATGACGCCCTGCCGCCTCTCTTTTGGCTGATGTCTTCAAGCAGCGACAGGCCCTCCCGGTCGGGCTGCCACCTCAACGGCCGCCATGATACCTCCTGGATCACCATAGAGTTCGGGCGGCTAGAAGGGCCCCCCCCGGCGCCCGAGGGAACGTGTCCCGGCGAGGAAAGCAAATCAGGATACAGAAGGCCCGCCGGTCGCGCGGCCTCGGGTGAACGTAGGGGGCCGCCCAAATTCCGTTAAACCCAGGCCTTCCCCTCCGCCCCCAGTAGCTTGAAAGACTAACGAGGGAGGGGATGCACGGTCCGATCCGGTTGACTCTTACTGGAAAATAAAGCGTCTTGTTGCCAAGCAAGTGTGCTGCGAGGGATTGTAGACCGATCTGTATGTTTGTTGTTGTTGTTGTTGTTGTGTGCCTTCAAGCCGTTTCCGACTTACGGCGATCCTAAGGCGAGCTGATCAAAGGGTTTTCCAGGTAAGATTTGTTTAGAGGGCTTGCCCTTGCCTTCCTCTGAGGCTGAGAGAGTGTGACTTGCCCACGGCGACTCAGTGCGTTCTTCACTTCGTAGTAAGTTCCACGCAGTTCGGTGGGGCTTACTCCAAAGACGCCAAGAAGGGAGTTCTACCTTCCCCATGTTGGGTTCTTCCCCTTCCTTACTATTGCGTCATAGTTTTTTTTTATAGTGAAATTCTTCTAGCCATCTGTTTCCAAGACCAGTTTTGACTTTGAATCGATACTGATCCGTTCTTTTGAGCACTCCAAAAGACCTCGCCAGAAAATTCAGAATGCTAAAAAATAAAATACATACACTCCAATATTTTATAGATGGAAAAGGGGAACTGGTGGCAAGCAACTTTAGTGGGGTCAAGATGGCAACAATTACACTCACCCCTCCACACCTGCGGGTTTCACATTTGCGGATTTGATTATTCACGGATTATTTGCTGTCACCTCTGCTGCCTCCCTGGGCCATTTTTAATAGGGACTGCAAGCCCCTCGTGAGACTGAGAAACTGTGAACAAGGCTTGTAAGTCCCTATTAAAAATGGTGTGGGGCAGCAGTGGAGGTGGCAGAAAGCCCCACCGGCGGCCCCCTTCTGCCTTGTGACGGAACCCTGAAGCCTCAAAGGAATCCATGGTGAGTTGAATATGCTGATCATACTTTTTTGTGTGTTAAATAGGATTTGGGAGGGCCTAGAGGTATTCACAGTTTTTCCACTTTCACGTTGGTCCTGTGCCCCTAACCCTACCAAACGTGGAGGGATGACTGTATTGAGAAAGAACAGACAAGGTTGGAAAGACTAGCAGTTTGCTTTTACCTGAGCCTGCTGGGAAGGGCAACATTTCTCCTCCTCCTTTTCTCTGCTCCTGCTGGACTGAGTCCAAACTACTTTTGCACTTTGAACTCAGTTTGCAACAATTGAAGTAAGCTGAGGACAAAACAGGCAAATGTGAGGAGGAAAGAGAAACTGGGACATTTTAAAAGCAGCTGAAAAAGTGGAAGGATGGAGGATTAATAGGACAGTTGAAGGGTAGGAAAATGGCTTCCCCTCAGACTGACTGTTTTCCTATTAATGTTCTGCCCTTGCACCCAGGAACGTTACTCAAATTATTTTCATCTAAGTTCATATGCATACGTAATATCCTATTAGGTGAGCCAGCATAGTGTATAGGCTTGAATGTTGGACTACGACTTGGGGAGCCCAGTGTTCAAATCCCCACTCAGCCATGGAAAGCCATTGGGTAACCTTTGAGCAAGGCACACTCTCTCAGCCTCAGAGGACAGCGGTGACAAGCCTTCGAAAAAATCTTGCCAATAAAACCCTGTGATAGGTTCACCTTAGGGTCATCGTAAGTCAGACATGACTAAGGTACACAACAAAACACTTACATCTATGGTGAGATGCTAAGCAGGGATTCATGTGGGAGAAAGGCTTTTTGTTTATAAAAGTTTCTATCACTTCTGAGTTTCTGTCAAACGTTTAAATAAAGCACCAAAAGAGGATGGGGTATTCACTGCTAAGGTGGGGTTTTCACCATCAGTGTAAAACCTAATTAGGAAGTTTTCCATTGTTGTGACACTGCTGTTGTTGTGTGCCTTCAAGTTGTTTCCAATTATAGAGACCATAACACAAACCTATCATGGGGTTTGCTGAGGCTGAGAGTATGTGATGCTGCCAGGACCACCCATTGGCTTCCATAGCTGACCAGGGGATTGAAGCCTGGTCTCCAGGGTCATAGTGCAAGGCTCAAACCACCACACCACACTGGCTTTTTGGGTGACACTACCAACTTTGAAACTTTTCTTTCCATGAAAGTCTGTTGATCCTCCTGGGACGCTGACACTTGTTAATGACACTATTTAATTCCTAGCCTCATGAGGGTTCCCTTGCCCATTTTATTACAACTTATTTCTGGTTCCCAGCCAGCATAGTACATTCTAAGAATCCCTCCACTATTCATATTGTCAGGAACTGAATCCCCACACACAAATAGTACAGAGCATAAACACTATTTATTTGGAGTGAGGTACATTGTACAAGACCTTAGTGAGGAGACTACTGTTCAAAAGGAAATGCAAGAGCTTAAGATTCCCCAGCGCTCCCTCCCCTTTGCCGAGAGACCCTGAAGCTGTGAGAGCTGAGCGGCGCTTATCAGCACATTCCTAGCAAGTGTTTACCTAATGGTCTCTGGTACGTAGGCTTCTCTGGTACAAGTAGGCTGTTACTTATGCTGGACTACATATCCCATTACTTAATATGGAAGGCACCTTGACACATATGGTCATCTATACATCTTGGCTTCAGGCAAAATCTTTCCAACTTTGTCCCAAAATGACCATCTTACTGATGGTCTTGTCACCTCTTCACCATAACCACAAATTTTGCATTTCTGTTACTATTCATACACACCAGGGTGGTGGTGTGGTTTGAGCACTGGACTACAACTCTGAAGAACAGAGTCTGAATCCATGCTCAGGCATGGAAACACACCAGGTGACCTTGGGCAAGTCATACTCTCTCAGCCTCAGAAAAAGGCAAATGCAAGCCCCCCCCCCCCGAATAAATCTTACCAAGAAAACCCTATGATAGGTTTGCTTTAGGGTTGCCAAAATTTGGAAATTACTTGAAGGCACATGACAATAATCATTATTCACATACGCACTTCATTCATAAGTGTTTGTCCTCATAAATGTTTGTCCATAGCACTTCACTCCATACATCTGATGAAGCAGACTCCATATACAAAAGCTTATGCTACAAACTTCTTTCTCTCAAAGGTGCTACAAGATCCCTTTTCACAGTGATCCTCCAGTTGTGTACATATTATTATGCTGCTACACGGACTCTATTCCTCTCAATAATCAAAGATGAGCCAATGTCTTCCATAGTTTGCTCCTGTGCCACTGGAATTACAAAAACAGAACCAAATGCTTGAACTTTGGAAGATACCAGTTATTAGCACAAGGATTTACAGATGTCAGTATGTTCTGTAGTAGGTGATAACTTCTGGTTATGAAGAGGATGCATACCTTACTAATAGTACTAAAATTTGTTGCTGGCTTCTAGACAGGTACATACATTCTGAGCTTTAGGTCCAAAATGCAAAATTGAGGTCGCCCTATTTTCTGTGAATATTCTTTTTTCCCCTTCTTGTTTCAGCCAGACATAGATTGGAGCGGATGTGAACATGACTGCTACAAGTCTAAGCTTGTTCCACATCCAAATGCACTGCACTGAAGATCATGTTAACATGTAAGATTCCTCTTCCTGGGGCTCTGCTTTCATAGCAAAGTTATTCAGCCGGGATCATCAATTGTTTTTCATATGTAACTGGGTTCCAACAGTATAATTAAGTGGAAGACAAATCAGACATTCCCTGACAATTTTTCCTTAAGTGCCCTTTGCATTCCAAACACATTACACAGATATAATTCAGAGTAGGAAAACACTGAATGCATTTAAGGTTAAATGACACCTCCGTGTCACAGGAATACCAAGGGAGTATTTTGTTTACTGGTAAACAAAAACATAAACTTAACAAGAGCAGCTGAAAAAAATCCATGAGCAATGAAAACCAAATTTATTTCATTCTTCTTGACAGAACTGGATCTTCCATTTTTCAAATCATGCTGTAAGACTGCACAAGGAAATTATCTATACTGTACTGCTTTCCATGTTTCACTAACGAGCATGAACACTGATACTATGGGATACTAAAAAAAGCCAAGGAGGAAGATTTGGGTAAAATTATCAGAAATAATGACTGAATATTCATTAAGGCTTTAACTTAACTTCCAGTTAGGAATATATGTAGCTGAGATAAGTGGCTACAAATTATCAAAGTGATTTGAGGGCTTCACAATTTTTAAAAGCAGGTGGGGGTAGCAAGCAAAACAAGTCTAGGGGCCAATTTTCAGTGTCTGAAACTATGGAAGGTGACAGTCAACCAAGGCATTTAGTTATACTGTTTGTATTCTAAGGAATTGGCTGGCCTGCCCCCTTCAAGAATCACAAAACATCCACTCCAGGAGTCGCAAAATAGTGTTTTTTTGTGCTAACTTTTCTCCAGAGGGGGGGCTATTGGCCATGGAAAGTCTTTTGGGGGAGCTGTATATAATCCGCCAGCCACCCTTTGCCCACATCTGATTTAAAGCTAGTTTCTGCAAATCTATCTTGTCATAAAAAAATGCACTTCAAAATAACCAGAAACTACAACAAGTACATGTACTACCCCAATTCTGTAAGGTATCTTCATGTTTCAACCACAGCTTGACTCTAAACTCTCTCTTTTCCTTTTTTTTTTTTTTGTATGCGTGTACATTTTCAGTGGAGGCAATTTTTAGAAAATGAGTTCAGCCTTCATAATTGACATGGTACCTGTGTTTTACACTTGGACCTGAATACGACAGATCTTTGAAACAAATGGCCCTAAATTCATCCAGATTCAGCTTGTCCAGAAGAACACCATTTATTGGAAAAGTACAAAGAAAAAATAATAAAATTATGTTTTATACAGAGTGGTATGATTTCATTTCATGCGCTATATGAATCCCTTCGCATATTTATTTTCAAGTAATAGCTTAAAAGCAACAAAATTAAAATAAATGCAGATAGCTTTAAGTAACTAATGCTGCAGTTGTTTTAAAAATCAATCACTTGTGCATGAAGTTTCCTACTGTTAATAAATCAAGTAGGGCCAGGGTGCTGCCTTAAGATTATGGAAATAGTAAAGCTAGATGCACTTTTAAAAGTAATGTTCATACTTAGGGCCACATCCCATTGCCAGTACTTCACAAAGATCAACAAAACATGAAGCATGCAAATAAGATAACTGGGATCTGGCTCCTTATATGTAACAAGCCATCTAAATAACATTATGGTAAACCAACTTCATTAAAACCCAAGTGCTCCTTTTTAAATATTCTGTATTCCCTATCGTACCATATAGTTGCATACAATTATTTTTCATTCAGTAGCTAGGGGGTGACACATCAGTATGGTGCAATAATAATAATTTTGAAACAATCAGCAAACACAAATAGGTTTTCCAAGATTTTTCTTACTGTATCTGGCTAATGTCTATGGGCTAAGAATACAGTCTGAACACTGTAAACATCCATAACCATAGCAATCAGGTATATGTAAACAGAATGTACGCTTAAAGCACCAATTACAAAGCAGAAAAACTTTTTTTTTGTAATACAGAATGCCAAATTTAGTCATCCTGTCATATTAATCTTGTATATCAAAAGTATAATCTAACAAAAAAAAAGTTGTTCAGCATTTGCTCCCTATTTTTCCTCAGTAACAGAAACAATGACAGAAACAACTGTAAGGTGCATGAACAAAGGCCATTTATGAAAAGCTGCAAAATTCTTACAGGCAGAAGACATTCATTAACCTCTGATAGAATACATACCCACTCACACATTCTTTTATGAACATCCATTCTTAACACACAGGTATCCATGCAGGGTTCATTTCGTGTATCTGGTATGCATATTCATAGAGTGGCACTGAAGTCATGGCATCAAAGTGTTTCCTTCTCTTCCTCAATTTTGAACAGTCTGGAATTCTAGGAAGACTGTAACTCAGTGGTAGAGTACTTGCTTTGCATGCAGAATGTCCCAGGTTTAATCCCTGACATCTCCAGTCAAAAAGCAACTCAGACAGCAGGACTAGAAAAGACCACTACTTGAGATCTTGGAGAGATGCTGCCAGTCAAAGCAGATTGTACTCAGTATCAAGCAGCTATAAAAGTTCAATCAGTCATTTTAATACTTGTAGAAACAAAACAATAAAAAGAAAGCATACAATGAAAATAATGTCCAAAAAGAAAAGGAATAAAGGTGATTGTTTAACAATACCGCAGCATTGCCAAATTCAGTTATCCAGCCAACATTCATGTGCTTGAGTGCTTGCTAGGACAGAGCATCATGTTAAAGACTGCTCAAAATTTAGCATAAGAATATAAACAAAATCCTTTTCTTTTCTCCTCTTAAAAGGACGATGGTTCAGTGATCCATGATGGACTTAACTCCTGAATTTCACTACTTAAAAACAGAGTTTTGGGGGGGGGGGGTGTGCGTGTGCACATACTGATAAAGGAATTTTGAATAATCTCACCCATGAAATGTTTTCATGTTGGAAATAACAGAAACTACTAGTCAACATTCTGTTTATTTACAGTGTAACTGGAATACCTTTTAGGAACGAATGGCAAATTATATTTATTCAGTCTCGCTGATTCAGAATACAGATGAGAACGATGGAATGCCCTCAAACATCATATATGTGACTCTAAGAAGTTTCAGATGTCACACTTTGGCTATAGTTCTAACACGTGGGCCTCATGATTTTTATAAGTGTCTTGTGTAACTGTCTATAGGGAACTAATTTTGCTCAGAGCAAAAGAAATCCACAAGGGCATAGCATCATCACTGAATGGGGCTGTGGTACTTCACAACTATTTGCCAATGTAACAAACAAACCCTGAATTTCTACAGGTTGGAAAAGTGCTGGATTAGATTTTATGCCACAGGGATATCTCTTTACTCAGATGATGAATCTCTACCAACTTGATTAGAACTAGTCATATGGTCAGAGCTAAAACCTTTAACTGATAATTTATTTCTATGACATGACGATCGCCTTTTCATTACGATCATGAATCCCAAAGGTTTCAGGTCTATATCCTGCTTTGGTACATCAATGAAACGAACCCTACTTTTATACCACCCGCACAAGATTAATACCAGATTTAGTGTTCGCAATAAAAATAAAAATAGGCATTTTTGTCATTTCTTTTCTTCTGCATTCATGCTGTTTCTAACAGTTTCCAAGGACATATTCATGGCTGCTTGAAGCATATCATCTTCACTCATATCACCTCCTGGCAAGAAACAACAGATCATAAGAAGAAAACTTAGTGATTCATGAACTATGGCTTATGAAGTCAGGAAAGATTACTGTGGCCAAGCTCTCCTCCCTAGCCTTTCCCCTTCCCTCTCCCTATTGTGATAATCTATGGTTTGAAGGTCATAACTTTCAGAACACACAGAACTGGGGAACCTCAGCTTAACCTGTCAATCAGAAAAAAAATTCCACTGGAGGCTCTGTGCAGGCGCAAAACCCCTTGCGTGAGGCACAGAGACAATGAAGAACCACCAAGAATAACCATCTGAACTAACCAATTTTTGTGACATCTCTCTTTCTTGAGATATTATTGAACTTTTTATACCCCTATCCAATAAAAGTAATTTTACTTTTCATCATGCAGCCAATTACAGGGCTAGAAATATTACTACTAGAAACAGTCTTTCCCAAACTGGTATCGGTTAGATGGGCTAGACAAATCTCACTATCCCCACCAATCTAACCAGTGGCCATTCTGGATAGGACAATGGGTTGTGTCTGTAACACATCTGGAGGACACCAGATTGGAGAAGGTTGAGGTAAAGAGCTGTATACGATAGGCATGGACCTGTCTAATCCAACAAGCGCATATAAAAGTAAAAATAAATATTGTGCACTATATCATCATGGGTGTGGAAGACAAGTAGAACAGAGACAGACATTATTTAGGTGACACTAACAATAGATGATGGCTTCTGAAAGGAGGTAGAAGCAGTAGGGAGAACACAAATGCAGCAGGCACACTGTCCAGGGTTGGGGAGTAAGTGGGTTCCTCAATGACTTCCATGACTTCAGACTTTTACAGTCATACACATCAGTGCACTGGTATATATAAAGGATGAGGAAAGTATGATCAGAAGCTGCTGATCGGAAGCTAAGGAGTGCCATTCCTTTAAATTCCCCAAGCCATATCTTCTCTAGATGGTTTCAGGTATTAATTCTGATAATTGCTAACCACTGGTAATGTTGGGTGGTGTTCAAGGGAGTTGTACTCCAAACATCTGGAGAGTAAGTCTACTGTACATTGTCTCTCAAATTATATGAAGGTGAGAAACAATTCCATTTATAGAGTAAACATCTTGACCAATTTTTACCAATTTAAATATATATAGATAGATTAGATAAGATAGATAGATAGATAGATAGATAGATAGATAGATAGATATAGATCAAATGCCACTGTAATTGCCTATCTTGAAAAGTTCAGAGACAAGTATTTTATTACCAGAGGAAGAGAAAAATTTTGCAAAAAGGATGAGTGGAACAACAGGGTGTTGTATGCATTGTAACATATCATACAGAGGAATGCTAAGCACTGAATAGTACCTGGGTCCGTAACTAGTGCATTTGAACTTGTAACTGGTGTGTCATGAAATTCCGGATTCTGAACTTGCTGATTCAACTGCTGCTGTCTAAAAGAATCAACCAGTTAATAACAGTTTTGGAAAAGGAACAAAAATAGGCAGATTTAATTTCACTTATATAAAGGAAAGTGTACTATTCCCATCGATACTTGTCTTTCTTCTGGGCATTATTTCTTCTTGTTCAGTGCTGGAGTACTAACTGTTATGCTTAGAAGCCTCTGACCCAACAGTAGTGAACTGCAGCAATGCTTTATTCAATATCCATTTAAAAATTAAGCTCTAAATCCAATTTCTAGTCCTAACTAGAGCACATCTATTAACCACCTTATAAATTATAAGAACGTGTGTAAATCCTATTGATTCAAATAGGTCTACTTTTATCGGGGCTAGCAATCTGACTTAGGCATAAATACCTAATTCTAAATATTTATCAGGCATATCTGATCACCTACCCCATCAAAAATTAGGTGGAAAATATACTACTGTAGTTTTCTGAACCCAAACTAACAAGTTTCACAGAAGATTAGTGGTGTCCATAAATTAAAACCAGACTGAACTGGTAAAAAAACTGTAAGAAAAACAATTATACTGGATATTATAACATATTCATCTATTCATTTCTGAAGACAGACAATTGCTCCTTTTATCTTTTGTGGAAATGATGCAACCGGAAGTTATGCTTTTGTTCCTACTATATTTTAATTACAGGATTTACTATGAAATATAAATATTCTTAATCAATTTTATTCATTTATTTATATCCAATCTATCTCCCAAAATAAGAACTTATGATGACAATAATATCATATTCTTTTGAATATATTTTGTCATTAAAATAGTAATAAAAAAGAAAGAAATTGTAAATTTTGTGGTGTCACATATCTAATTCAAGAACCTTATTTTATACTGTAGAATAAATTATGATAGCATAACTGTCCAGATGAGTTAAGAGACAGCAGCATGCTTGTAAAATAGAGGCTTTTTGTAAGCAACAAACAGAATCATGTCAGCTAGGCTGGCAGTTGGCATTTCCACATTAAAATGAACACTGATGTTACAAGTCACTTGAATAAAAGAGTATGACATCAGTCAGGAATGAAAATCAAACAAAATGGCAAAAGAGCCTTGATTCCTTTGTGTCTGGGCTTGTAATTCATGATTCTACACGAAAAAGCATCTGTGATAAGAATCTACCACTCTATATTCTTTTGCATGACAAAACAGATAGCTGGATAATGAGTTAAGGCATGTACAATGTGATGTGAACAACTAAGGAGGTTCTCCTGTCTGTGACAAGTATGCTGGCCTAATCATGTGCTACAACACAATACCAAAGAATCAAGATGTCTACCCAACTGAGGAGGAGGCATCTGACTGAAAATCACTTGGAACACTGAACTGTGAAAATAAGTCTAGGACAACTGAGACATTACTAAGGCTACGGTGCAGGAGCTAAAGATGCCAGTGACTGGTTTAGTTAATGAAAGGCTTCTAGGACTACCTCTCTCCAAATCCCATTTGACAGAGTCTACATTACTTTTCAAAATAGGCCTGTCTTCTTCGTCGCAGTTCTTCTGACGAAAGGGTTTCAGCTGAGTTTGATCCAGAGGAGTGTGGAACATTCTGTGTGCAGGACTCTGGAAAGCCAGTTCGAGGGCCTCCTAAAGTAACATACATGCACCATTAGGGAGACAGGCTGACTTAACTGAGAGATGGTATTTATTTTCCATTAAAATATCCCTATTACTTTATGTACCAAGTTTCTCATAAAATGTTGAATGGATGACACAATTATTTAATTAAATTTTCCAACTATTAAAGAGTTGGAAGAGGTTCTATTTTTATTTTTCTATTTCTAAAAATCAGATAAAACATGTTACAAAAGTAGTAGTCCTTGTGATCAAGGTATCTCCCCAGCCACTGGGCTAAACACTTTAGTGAAAAATAAATTTGCTTTTAAATGATTTTTTAAAATTCAAGATATACAGCCCCCCCAGCCTCCTCCCATTAGCCGCAGGAGGAGGGGACTGGGGAACAACTCTGTAACGTTTCAGGACTTCCTGGCTATTGTAGAGCCAGCCCCACCTTCCCATCTAAATGGAAATGATACCCATCACTTCCTGTTTTGAAAGAACATCTCTTCTCGTCCTAGAACAGTCCAAGAGGTAAAAATATACAAAAACCATTTTCAAAGATGGAGAGAGGCCCTCTGAAGGGTGAGTGTGACCCCGAGACTTTGAGAAGATGCCCAGCCCTGCTTTAAATCCTGAAATAGCATGGGACACACATTTCTCCAGGAGTACCACTGGGTGACCTTGGGTGCACCACACATTCTCAGCCCAGAAAACCCCAAGGTCATCATAAGTTGGAAAGCACTTGAAGGCACACAACAAGAACACCCACTCTGCATATCTGCCTATCTGTTGTCTTCTGCTGAGGTCCTACTTCAAGCATCTCTATTGACAGAAATGCAATATGTAATAAAAAAAGAGAGATTTTTTTTTACTGTTGGGACCTGAGTTTTGGTTGAATGTTCAGTATCGTCATGCATAATACATGGTGATAACCTTTTTATCCTCCAGACATTTAACAGGTAGTTGATGGTTCCTACTCTTACTGAAACGTTTTATTTGATTTTTATAGCTTTGAAATACCATTCCTAAAGAAGTATGACTGGTACCCATATTAGAAGCTTTGCAGTTTAGATGTCTGTGCATGTACCTTCAAGTCATATGTTGACCTATGGTGACCCAATGAATTTCATAGGGTTTCCCTAGCCAAGGAATATTCAGAAGTGGTTTTGCTAGTTTCTTCCTCTGAAATATAGCCTACAGCACCTAGTAGTTGTTGGCAGTCTTCCATCCAAGTACTAACGAGGGCTAACCCTGACTAGCTTCCAAGATCAGATGGGATCTGGTGCCTTTAGGGTATTTGTTTATCCAGAAATGGAAGAGTTTCTTTATTCTGCTGCTGTCCTTTTTTTTTGTTTAAATGCAGAATTTACTTTTATTTCATTGTAATTTCCTTATCTTGGGCACTGTCCTGCAATCTTATTTGATGAAATATGATAAAACTTGATAAAACATGCTTTAAATTAAAGACCTTTTTACCTTGCATACTAAGTTGAATGGCTCTACGGAGATCAGCTTCTTCATCCTCCATATCGATCTCCTGCCTGCTGAGAGCAAGTGCTTTTTGGAAATTTTCTTCATCTTCATCTAACATGGCTGTACCATCATAGGGACTATTAATATCCAGTGCTTGTTCTACATCTGGTTTTTGGGTCCTGGAGAAATTACAAATACAAAGAAATGGTTTCATTCTAATGTCAAGTTTTTAAAACATCCTATCCTGTTCTTCTCCCTCAGAGACGTCCTTTATAAAGTCTCTTAAAAAAAAACAACTGTGGAGGGGGCCAGACCTGATTTTCTTTCTCACAGACTGAAGTGGTAGCTATAGCATCCTGCCCCCCACTGTAAAATTCTGCTTTTCCCTTTAAACTCACTACCTTAATGTATAAACGATAAAGCCTCTCAGTTGTTATTCAGAATGATGTACTGATCTGTGGTAGCATGTTACTAACTGATTAGAACTAATGAAAAGTACTCTACTGAGTCAGAATTTATAAATATATAATGTCATCTTCACTAAAATAACAAACAGGGAAAAGGTATTAGTGTTTATCCAGTTTCTTATGGCTTCATTCAAGATACAGGCACAAAACTTTCATACACACACAGACCTTTGGCTTCCCTTTTCCTCAAAGGCTTAATTCCCAAGTCTAGGTCATACCTTCTGACTCAACTCAAAAATGGTTTGGTTTCTCCTCCGTCTCTCTCTCTAGAACTCTGAAAAGGCAACCATGCCTATTCAGACAACTACCCTGGCTGACTGAAGAGCTATAAGTTAAAACTCTCTCCCTCTCTCTTTTGAAATCTCTCTGAAGGAATTGCTAAAATCCAAATCACTGTGCCTTATATATAGACCTTCTCCTCACAAACATCAGCCTCTCCCTGTCACCAATGGGCTGGGTTTCTCTCTTACAGAGCCACTTCGGCTACATGGCAACCTGTTGCTAGGGCTGTCCTGCCACTCAGGCTAGCCACACCCCCAGGCTCTGTCACAAAAATATTAATTTAAAATTTTCAAATAAGATTCGCAAAATCATCATATAGGACTAATAAGAACAAAAAACAGCATGGGACAGCTAAAAATGCTTTGCAAAAGAGAATGCTAAGCATCCCTCAAAATCATTTCCTTCCTCCTACCTCTATTAAGGATCATAACAAATGATAGGAAACCCCATTTCCTATAATCTTCTGATCTCAAGAATTCCGGAACAGCTAAAAGCTCTTTTCCCCAAGTTAAGACAGTTCTGCCCCATAGCTACTAAACTGCCTCTCACGTTGATATACTGCATTCTGCAATTCCTACTATGTTTGAAACAACGTATTCCCTTACAAATAACAAGAGACGCAGTTTATGATAACCAATATGAGCAAAGCATTATTGCTGTGAGAACATGCTGAATAGATAGGCAGAGATCAAAACACCATGCTGGTGTCACTCAGAAATTATTTGGGATGGCTGAGAAAAATGTAACAGGCAAAAAGAGTTTGGATGCCAGAACAGTTAGTAGGGTCACAGACGGTCAGTAATGCAGTTCACTTCACTTGGAATCCCTATTACACCTTTATTCATGTACATTTCTATAAACCAGGGTTTTTATACAAGAAAAAAATCTTTATCTTCACTTATGACACTGAACAAACATAGCTTAAACCATATGATTTCATATTTTGTTTAACCTTTATTATTCATACAGTCTTTGTAAGTACAACCATATTCTTGACCAGTCTATGTAGAAATTATGATCTAGAATAAGAGATAAGGAAGCTGAGGAGCCCATCTCTATCCTACATAAACAGTTGTGCAGACAAAAGAAAAGCAGAAAGAGTGAAGAGAGAAAAGAGTGTTGAATATGACCCCTCATTACCTTGTGCAAACTGCATATGTTACTTCGCTGTTTGCATTTAGGATTTGAAAGTACTCACAATCAGCATTCAACATTTATTATGAGTTTTTATTTACCTTACCTTTGATCTTTCGATTGTAGTGTCTCTTCCCCAATCAGTTTTGGCCGCTGCATTTGCTGCACTCGAATCATCTGCAATAACTGATCAGCCTCACAATCTGGTAAGTCACCTTTTACAACAAATATTGAATAACCTGAGGAAAATAAAAGCACATGATCCAGCATGAAAGATAGCCTATCAAAAAAATATGATAAAGACAAGTAGGGGTGTGAACAAACAATTGCCTATTCTGTGCAATTCTGTCCTTCTTTTAATGACTTCACTGTTTTATTAAAATATTATGACAGAGAAGGTTTCTTATAAAAGAGTTTGATATCTGAAAGTCAGAATTACCTTCCTGTTGTAACTGGGCCAGGAAAAGTGCAAGGTAAGTATCAGATATTAGTTCTGGACCCGTCAAGAGAGAGTTCAGGTTGAACCACTGTAATTTTAAAAACAGGTATCAAATAAAGATGGTTAACATGTGATTTAATCAGTCTATTTTTGTACATGGCAAACATCTACCTGTTGTCTGAGCAATTGTTCTTTGATTAATATTATTACTTTAAAGCACAAATGAATTATTTCTGGCTGTCTGCTACTTGCCAACTATCCCAATATGGAATCTGAATACTAACAACCTGAATACATCTTGATACTTTGCCTCCAAGTAGTCTTTCAGCTGGTTAGAGCTCCTGCACACTATGCACATTATCCATAATGTCAGCTGCATTAGTGCTGGTTTTCAAGCTGTGATGCATCGAAGAAAAGGTTCATGCTTTATAGCAAGATCTATTTGCTGATTTAGGCCTCAGGAGGTCTGAACAATCATGGTGAGAGGCTACTAAGAATCAGAACCATTCCAGAGATACTAGTTTTTACCATTACTAACACTGTTTTCCAGCAATGTCAAACTGATCTGTGTCCATTTACATTCTCTACGTTCTCCCTCCATTGCAATTTCAATGTACATTAAATTTCTTTAGGGAAGTCAGTGGGATAGGGCATGCACCTTTTTATGCTTATATTGACTTCTTCTCACCAGAACTGTACGAATTTCTGACTGACGTTATGTGTTGCTCTGGGCAAATTTTTATTTTTTTGTACAAAATCTAGCTGAAGATAGGAATACATAAGCAGTTCCGGACCATCTGTTGAAAGTGGTCCAAATATCTTATTCTTCCAATACAGAAATATTGTATCCCCTGAGCACTTAATCTGCACTAATGTATACCTCAGAAAGTGTAATTCTTCTTCCTGAGAGAAAAGCGATTATGATTGTAACTGCTCTGTAAGATGTACACAATCATAGGCATTTATTTGTATAGCTTGGGACCAGAATGATGATTAGCAAAATCCATCCACCATGCCAGCTTTCTTACTTCAACATTTGCTTTTATTTTAGTATTATCTATTTAACTTTAGTTCTTTGCATGCTCTACAGTCCTCATTAAAAAAAAAAAAAATTAACAGCAGACTTCTCTCTCCACTCTTCCCATTACGTGTGGGCTGGACATCGCACCTGTATATTACAGACTAAATCTCTGGTATTTTGGTGCAAAGGCTAAAATTCTGTTGGAATATACTGTGCCAGACTAATATCCACAGGCTGCCAGATCTAAGCTGATACATGTTATGTTCCTCCTACCACATCAACACAAGGGCCATCTAATCCAAGCCCCTGCCACACAGGAATACACAGCTAAAGCACAAGAGGTGGCCATTCAACTTTTGTTTAAAGACTTCCAAGGAAGGAGAGTCCGCCTCCATGGAGGCAGTTCATTCCACTGCTGAATAGCTCATACCTGTCAGGAAGTTCTTTGCAGTGTGTAACTTTCAAATAAGCTTGAACTCTTTGAATCTAACATGACGTGCTTTGTCCTAAAATCATAGCATCAGAAAGTTGAAAAGGGAATGTAAGGGCCATCAAGTTCAGACCCCTGCCATACAGAAATGCACAACTAAAGCACTCCTGAAAGATGGCCATCCAACTTCTGTTTATTCCATCACCAAACAGCTCTTACCATAAAGAAGTTCTGTAATTTATATCAAACTGCATGTGACAGATTTTTAATACTATATACTATGAAGCATATTATATACTATGAAGCTGCAATCCTAGGTGTTCCAATACGTGAGATAGGAGTCGTTCCCAAAACAAATATTCTTTTGATATGCATACTTGAAATCACTTTTTAAACCAGAAGGAAAAAGAAAGACTATCACCTGTTTTCCTAATTTTCGAACTGTAAACCAGTGTTCTTTATAGTTACAAATAAAAGATCTTTCATTTCTGAAAGAAAAAAATACAATTAAATATTAGAGCTCATATTTAAGTCTTTATCCTATCATTCATATATTAAAAACATTTTAGGAAAGAGAACTACAATTCAGATTATTTGATCATCTGATCTGCTTTGATGGTTCAGAGTATTCTAATAGAACTATTCTGGAAACATATTTAATATGCAATACATTTTATAAATATAGACAAACACAGTCATGTCATAAAGCAGATATGATGCCACATACCATTCAAAGTCAGCATTCTGTGATGCCACAGATACTGAGATGTCATGAAGGCTCAGAGGACAAATGGACATGTAAGGCCTCAAAAATATGAAAAAGAGTAAGCTGAGGGGATAAAACCAAAACTTCAGATAGTAATTCTCAAAAGGAGAATATCAATTTTCTGATGGAAATGATAAGGTTTCTTTTTCTGGCATTATTTGATCTTTCTATATAATGGAAAAAGGGAGCTAAATAGAAAGTCTTACATAGGATCGATTCCGAGCCTCTGATACTCTGGGCTGTTGAAGAGGATTAGTTCTAAACCCCAAACTTTCAAGGCATTGCTTATAACCTGTCAAAAAACAGCACTTTTCATTAAACAAACCAGTCAGTTGTAAATTTAAAGCAATGCAACCACTCTAGCCACTATTAAAACAAATATATTTTTTTCACAAAGCTGGGATTGGAAAAATTTCTAAGTTTCATCTAAAGGAGACCACTGGGATGAGAAAATTCAAAGTCAACCTTCATGAATCTACATTCAGCAGACCACATGCAACATATCTAAGAGTCAATAACAAATATACAATTTGACCAAGAGGATCTCAGAAAGCACATGACTCCAGAACTGGTATTATAAACAGTTGTACAGCCATCACTTTATTTTGTCTTTAAAGCATCAAACTTAAGCTATATGCCTGAATGGTATATTGGTAATATATAGTTCATATTAACCTTCTTCATACATCATTTACAGCTGCTTAGAATGGCAGCTGAGAAATTAAAAAGACAATTCACCTTCATTTAAAACACATACTCTGCAGAGAAGAGCCAAGTAATTTATAGCAAAATGGGACTGATAGTGAAAATCTTCTCGTTTCAGTAATTTATATCTATTTTAGAAATACAGGGTAATTCTGCACTGTACCACAAATTTGTTTTTCTACTTGTAGTCTAGCGTTTCTTGCAGCAATCATATCCAGTGTAGGGAACACACATATACACGGGTTTTGAGCCAAGGCGATTTACTTAAAGTACAGTCCACCTTTCAGTTTGGCATACCTACAAAACAGCTTATAAGGACAAGATAAATAAAATGTTTTCTTCATGTCTATAAATGGCTGTAACCCCATAGGGTGGTTTTGCTGCTGACCTGCAGTATCCTCTCACTTCTGCAGCCCCCTGTCCACTGTAAAACCTGCTCTGGAAGGATAGGAAGCCCTCTGGAGGTGGCTTTCTGGTGGTGCAGAGGGCTGGAGGGAGGGAAAGAGTATTTGGTTGAACTAGAAGGCATCTGCCAGCACAACACCGGGTCAAAACTGTCTGCATGTCAACCACATTTTATACACCACAGAAAATAGCAATACACACGCCCTATAAAAACCAGGGAGTTTTTTTCCATTTTTTAGAACAACTTTCCATTAACTATAAGGTTTTAAATTCATGAACTAGTCTATTTACCTGGGACACAACTGAATGAGAATTTTCCTTCATGCCTCTTCCCAAAACCCAGAGTTGTACAGCTGTGTATTTTAATTGAGAACTTAAATAATTTCTTGCTTCATTGATGATTTTGCCATTTTGGAAGACAGACACAAGTATACCCTATCCCTAAGTATGTAGAAGAACTTGATTATTAAAACAAACTTCTACACCAGGGTGGGAATTCTGCACTCTTCCAGCTGTTACTGGACTACAACTCCCACCATTTCTCATCTGTGCCTATACTAGTTAAGGCTCCTAGGTTTTGCAATCCAGCAACATATAGATTCCCACCTCCATCTGTACACACTATTGGGTTGCTTTAATCCCTCTGAAAATCAATGGAATATAGTCTAGCCACAGGACTGCAACCACAAGGATCCAAACCAGTGAAATATCTACAATGTAATTTTTTGAACTATAAATTGGTAAAGACATTTGAAGATATCCAATTTGTCCAAATGCCTTCTAAACTGCTCTAAAATGTGGAGAGTGCTTTTACTGAAATACACTAATCTTAATGAATCTTTTCTAAAGAATGAGACTACAGCAAATGCTTACTTGAATTGAGAAGAAGCCACTGTCATCCATATTTCCAGAAGGTTGCTATTGAATAAAAAATGGAAGAGAAAAATGTGATTAATCCACATCACTCAAACAGCTTGAAAAATCAAAAACTGTGAAAGACTTATACCCACCTTTAACATTTTATCCATGCCAGAACACACAATATATTACAAGCCATACTAGGACTATACACAAATAAAACAGGTGCACATGGGCTAATTTTGGGCATCAAATTAAAAGTAGGGGAAAGATAGCCTTTTTCTTCCAGTTTCTCTGGAATAGCAATTTGTTAAACAGAAAACTAAAATGTTAAAAAGAATACACTAACATGCAGAAGTTTAGAATTACAATTCTGCAATGGAACTGTCCTAATCAGAGCATACTTGTAGTAAATTTGCATAACACCAGTTTGCAGGACAAGTCAGCCTGCCTAAAGAACTTTAAAGCCCAATACCTGCAAAAATGTCCTATACTCTTCACTAGAAAGTCCTCCTTCTGCCATCCTTATTCTCTCTTCTTCATCCAGCTGTTGTGCAATAGAAGACAGTTCTACAGGACTGAAATATTCTCCCTGCAGCAGGTTATTCAAACAGTGCTGAGCACACAGGGACCCTTCTTGCTATTAAGTGTAAACAAATAACAAACACAAAACACTACTATAAGCATTATGTGGTCTCATCATGATTCTTTGCTCAAATGCAATGTCTTTAAAATAGAGAAACAATTCTACTTATTCAAGTATACCATTGCTGCCGAGTTTGTCTAAGCCTGAGAAATGCTTTCTCAACAGTCAATCAAAAAGGCATGCTTACATACTTCAAAAGATCTTTCTCTAATTCAGCACTTTTATACCTCTGATTTTATTTATTTATCGAAAGCAGACCAGCCAGAATGGCACCCAAGTTGGCTAATGATTTCAGTCATACAATGCAGATACAATTAAAATATAAGAAAGATTGAAAGTAATACAAAATCACTCATCGAGAAAAGAAAAGAGAACATCCACCCAATTAAGAGCCTTTGTGGCGGCAACTCATCTTAATGACAAAAGACCTGCTTGATTCAAAAAGTCTCTGTTTGAAGGACAGATATATTTATAAAATTAATTTGTTGCATTAATTTATGATACAAATCATTGCCCTTTAAACTGTCAAATTCAAAGTCATTTGAAATTATTTTAAAAATTCATAAAAATTCAGAAAGGCAAGGTTAGTCAAAAGTAACAAATTAAAATTATACTAAAATAATGTGAAACAGTAATTGCTACTGAAAAATATTAATGAACTTAGCACTTAACAATTACAATAATTAATTTTAAACCGATAGCTGAAAATGAAATAGTCATAAATTAATTTCTAACACATCTAGCTTAAGGAAAGCACTCTTACATTTTCACTAAATATGTATCTGAGAGTAGTGAGACTGGGTAAAGGATTTCTTTTGAAGAACTCAAAACCCAGCAGGTTGATATAGGATAATATTATCCTTGAAATGGCCCATCATATTTTGCTGTCCTATCATAACCAGCCCCTGCCCTGGTCAAAAGTCTGGTCTCACCACTTTAGACCAGCTAAAGTCTCAAAACACTTCCCAGGTTCACATAATGTGGCAAGCCAAGGATCTGCAAGCAATAAGAGCAACAAAACAGGCCAAGTAGCTTTACTTCATGGTTAATTTACTATGTCATCTGGCAGTTTCCCTCCTTTCCCAAAAAAAACAGAGAAAGAATTTTGGTTTGTACTTGGCTTCTTCCCTGCCCCCTGGGAGAGAACAAACCAGAGAAGAGAAGCCGCCTGATGTTGGCTCAATGATTTCACTGAGTGACTTCCACTGCAAATCAGGAAGATGGTCCACATTCCTCTTTCATGAGAGTATTCTGCAGATGGCTACCTTGTGGTGTCATATTGCAAACCTAAGATGGAGAATAAATTAGTCTCAAGTATTGTCATTAATTGTCTCCAGGTCCGCTTTGACTTATGGTGACTGCTATGAATGAGAGATCTTCAAAAGTCCCAGTCATCAACAGCCCTGCTCAGGTCTTGCAAATTCAGGGATGTGGCTTTCTTGGTTAATTCACCTTTAATGCAGTATACTGCTTTCAATGTTACTGAACAATATCATATTTTCTAATGAGTCATTTTGTCTCATGATATGGCTAAAATATGATACCACCCCTCTTGGGTCATTTTGGCTTCTAGTTAAAGTTCACGCTTGGTTTGCTCTGAAAGACATTTGTCTTTTTGCCAGTCTATGGTATCTGCAGAACTCCCTGCCAGCACCACAATTCAAGTAAATTAATTCTATTCCCATCAGTCTCCTGTCACTTTCAATTTTGTACTTAATGCCAGTAGTATTAGCCTGACTTTCATCCAATGAGCTAATGGTGGTATGAATGACTCTTCTTTCCTCAACTCCATCCTTACAATAACCACCACCACTGTAAGAAGTAGATTTAGTGAATTGCACAAGGCCCCCTACTGAGTTTCGTGGCTCAGTAGGAACTTGAACTTGATCTTTTAACTCCCATTTCTACATTATCTTAGCCACTCCACCACAAAGGCTCTCCTGAGGTTCAGTTCTCCAACCGCTTTCTCACTGCTCCAGACAGACAACAAAGTTGACATGTTCTGTGGACATGGCCCTGACAGAGCCTTTTCAATCATTCTGTTAGCACAGCCAGAAACAGCTGCATCAAAGACCACTGCTTAGTGTCAGTAGATACTAAACAGTAGCTACCTTTGTAAGGGTTAAATTTTTGAATAAATATTTAGCATTTGAATTTTGACTGTCCTTGCATGTAAATCTTCTATGGGATGTAATTCTCACACTATGCCTTCAGAAAATGCACATGCGTAGGAAGGTGTGTCCCTGAAACATATAGCAAGATTATGAGTTCAAAGGCAGTTCAGTTAAAGACCCTTACATTCCTGTGTTTAAATCCTTCAGTGAAAGAACCATGAATTTAGTATTTAAAATGTTGTAGACATATTTTTAAATAAAGATTTATTTCCATGCAGAATCTTTTTAAACACTTGCTTGCCATTAACTACAACGATTTTTTTAAGCTTTCAAAAGCTAGCTGTTGTTCGATTTATGAGATTTCCTTCCTGTCTTTCCTCCAAATATGAGTTTCTAAGGCAGTCTTTCATTCAGGATCATATCTACTTGACCTCAGAGATATACATGTTATATTTCTTTATTTATATTAATGACAATACTTAGGATGCTTTCCTATGCAAAGGAACCTAGAAATTTATATTGCAATAAGACCTAAAATCAGAGCAATATAAAAAATAAAAAAAGCAAATGTGTGCACTGGTAGAACAGTAATTGTTATATAATGGCCAGAAATCTCTGTCATGGTCTATTCTGTAACTTTATGCACACTTAACTACGAAACAAAGGTGTTAAGAAACCCTGTAACTGAACTGCGAAGATGCACAAAGGGACACTAGCAAGAGTGTCCTTGTGTACATTGGGCTCTACCAGTGCACGTCGGCACTCCCTAGCCAGGCTCCTAATGCACAATGGGTTCCATTACTTTATTGGCTCTCCTATGAAGTAATGTCACAACAGCCTTTTGCTGAATATGAATGTTACAGAACTGCCCAATTCTATTTTCCATAGCCATAAATACATTTACAGAGACGTGAGCCCCACAGGGTTCCAGCCAATACCAGTAAATTCATAATATAGCTTTTTGAACCTGGCACCTTATAAACAGCAATATCAAACCAATTAATGAGCAACTGTGTTTTGACAGTTTACAAAAAATTTTTAAAAAAAGTCACGGTAGGGTGCCTTTAACTCTCTGGACCATTTATGGCTGGGATCATATACTCTTAAAATGGAGGCATAAACCAATTAGCAATAACAAGACTTATTTCTAACTAGACATGTAGGGGACTGGGCTCCAAATATACAGGGCAAATGTGCATTAAAATGGCAAATGCAGTTCAGGGTTTTAAAAATAAAAGGATTCCTAACTTCACATATACAGCATGCTGATCAAACAAGCTGACAGAAAAGGGATCTTGTTGTTTTGCTCAATGAAAGTGTCAACCTAATGTGTAGCTGCTTAGAAAAAAGCAAATCCTTTATGGGTGATCATTAAAACAAGAACTAAAATGTGTATAAGCCTTGGCAAAGTGTCTTTGAAATCACTGATAGCTTTGAGGTCAGAATAAATAGTTATCCTTAAGAAGTCTGGGCAAGAGAAAAAAAGGAACTGAAAACAAGACTGCCAAAATCATAACATTGTTACGTAAATCAATGGTGCAATCACACATAGAACACTCTATACACTTTTGGTCTCAATATACTTTTTTAACATGCAGAAAAGGGGCTGGAAAGAATACAAAGCTGATCAAGAGACTGAAATAATCCCCTGTGAGGACTGGCTATAACATTTGGACTCTTCAGCTCTATCACAAAATGACAGAGATGTATTGTATAAAATTATGTATGATGTGAAAAAAGAATATGCAGCAGTTTTTCTCTACCTTTTATAACACTGAAAGCTGTCATTCAATCAGGCAGAATGGTGGGAGATTCAGGAAGAGAAAAGGAAATACACCTTCCACATCACATAGTTAACTAAAGAAGTTAACTAAAGAATTCTCTACCATAAGATGCAGCTGTGGCCACCAGCCTGGATGAAGGGATTATGAGGAATCAATATCAATTTTCATGTTGGCTATTTAGTACCTTCAATGTTAAGCTTGTCTACACTTATGCACATGGAGTGGAGAGCACCATAAGTTTCATTTCGATAGTGGATCACACAGCATATCCAGTTAATCCTGTGTAGCTGCTTTTCCTGATGGCATGAGGGACTGCAGATGGGGGCGGGGGTCACTCAGTAAACTCAGAGTGCACGTGTCAAACTGTTTACCACCTATTCATATAGATTTTTAGATCTAATCCCCTATTTATGCTAATAGTACAAGGCTCAAAATTATGGGAGAGTTACCAATTTTATAAGACCATTCATCATGTTATAGAACTTCCTGAGGGTCAGAGCTGTCCAGCAGTGGACTTATTTTCTCAATAATAAGTCATGCCAGACTAATCTTATCTCTTTTTACGATAAGAGTTACAAGCTTGATAGATGAAGAGAATGCTGTGGACGTAGGATATCTTGATTTCAGTAAGGCCTTTGACACAGTTCCCCATGATATTCTTGCAAAGAAGCTAGTAAAATGCAGGCTGGAAGTGCTACTGTTAGGTGGATTTGTAATTCGTTGACCAACTGAAGCCAAAGAGTGCTCACCAATGGCTGCTTTTCATCCTGGAGAGAAGTGACTAGTGGGGTGCCACAGGGTTCTGTCCTGGACCCAGTGCTATTCAACATCTTCATCAATGAGTTGGATGAAGGAGTAGAGGGCATGCTGATCAAATCTGCAGATGATACCAAATTGGGAGGGGTTGCTAATATGTCAGAGGACAGGATCAAAATTCAAAATGACCTGGACAGATTGGAGAACTGGGCCAAAGCTAACAAAATGAATTTCAACAGAGAGAAATATAAGGTCTTACACTTAGGCAGAAAAAATGGAATGCACAATTACAGGATGGGGATGCATGGCTGGATAACAGTATGTGTGAAAGGGTTCTAGGAGTCTTGGTAGACCACAAACTGAACAGGAGTCAGCAGTGTGATGAGGCAGCCAAGAAAGCCAACGCAATTCTTGGTTGCATCAATAGGAGTATGGTGTCTAGATCGAAGGAGGTAATGGTACCACCCTATTCTACATTGGTTAGACCTCATCTGGAATACTGTGTCCAGTTCTGGGCACCTCAATTCAAGAAGGATATTGACAAGCTGGAGCACGTCCAGAGGAGGGCAACCAAAATGGTAAAGGGTCTAGAAGCCATGGCCTATGAAGAGCGGCTTAGGGAGCGGGGGATGTTTAGTCTGCAGAAGAGAAGAGGGGACATGATAGCCATGTTTAAATATTTGAAGGGATGTCAAGTCAAGGAGGGAGCAGGCTTGTTTTCCACTGCTCCAGAGGCTTGGACAAAGAGCAATGGATTCAAGCTGCAGGAAAGCAGATTCCACCTGAACCTCAGGAAGAACTTCCTGACAGTCAGAGCTGTCTGGCAGTGGAATGTGCTGCCTTGAAGTGTGGTGGAGTCTCCTTCTTTGGAGATTTTTAAGCAGAGGCTGGATGGCCATCTGTTGGGAATGCTTTGATGTATGTTCCTGCATGTCAGGGAGTTGGACTGGATGGCCCCTGTGGTCTCTTCCAACTCTGTGATTCTGTGATTCTAAGCTAGAAGAGTTATTAATAGTAATCTAGTTCATTTTCTATTTGACACAATTTCAACTGTGCTGTACACTGTTCGAGAGAGATTTGCTATATTAATTTGGCAATCATTGTACGACGCTGCAATAGAAGGTGGAGTGTCCCAAAAGCAAGGAACAGAACACACATACCTGCTACATCATGGCATAAAAGTTTAAAAGATACCAACTATAATCATAATACAGCCCTTGCAGAAAGAAATGGCTTTTTAAATGCCTTTCACAGAATTGCTAACAGAGAGCCCACTGATGGCCAATTTATACGACAAATGGTACACTGTTCAGAAAATACTACCATACTCTATACTTAAGAGGTGATATCCCAGGACAGAAATATGCTCATGCTCACATATCAGATATGCACACATCCAAGCTTGAGAGACATTCTCTGACCTTTAGTAAACGAATACATTTCAACCTAACCTACTCCACAGGTTTATTTTAAGGGAAAGCCTATGTAAGGCAACCTGAGAATTTTAGAGAAGGGACAGGATAAAATGCCGTAAGATGTTTAATCAACTAACCTAGCCAGCAGAATTCACCCATGAAAGATAACAAACTACATTACTCCAGAAGTAAAATACAGGAGTAAGCAAGTAAACAGAAATTTGATGTTTATACCTATGATAACAGACGAGAAAACATGTTGTAGCAGTAATGTAATCATGTAGCGTGAAACACAGCAAAAAAAGAAGTGAAATATCAGTGGTACCAGATATTCATTTGATAACATATTTGAAAACAACAGGCCACTTGTACCAATAAGGCAGGGAAAACGATGTCATGCTTTCAAATTATAAACATATCAGAAGCTTACAGAACAAGAGAGATCAACTTTATAGACTTCAATGAAGTGGAGCAAGTAAGTGAACTAACTAGCACCTCCCATGCTAGGGTTGCGATTAAACGTCTAGCAAAACAGAGCCACATCTACCAGCCGAGCTCACACACCCTTGTCATCCATGTTGAAATCCCCACTTCCCTATTTGGAACTCACTACCGCCAGAAACCCAGAGAGGAGCCAACCCGCACCCAAAAGCCCTCACCGAAATCAGCAGCAGGAGAAACCACCCACTTGTAGCAACTCACTCGCGGTCAGGAGAGCATGCTTTTAAGAAGATGTTCAAACGGCAGAGGAGATCCTAAGTATCCTGACATATGAGACAGTCCAGAACAGAAGGCTTCCTTCTATTCGCCAGTAGGGTCCTTTATGGCCAAACCCACCTTGACAACGGTCACCCAGTTGTCTTAGCACGAGGTCTGTTGCTCTATCTTATTCCTCGCCTCCTCCTCACAAACATAACAACACATGGACTTAGGTTCCTGGATAAAAGACTTTCCCAGGCGGCCTCTCCCCAGTGCTGTACTTGAGTTTCCTGGGGAAAGGAGCCAGGCCATTTCCGCACTAGACTGTTATAGCGCCCTTATTCCACTTTCAACATCCTATAGAATCCTGGGGTTTGCAGTTTAGGGAGGGGCCTTTGAGAACCCCAGGATTCTATAGGATGTTGAAAGTGGAATAAGGGCGCTATAACAGTCTAGTGCGGAAATGGCCCCAGTAAGACTACAGGCTTTGCCTCCTTTCAAAGGTCTCTAACCTCCCTCGCCGCTCAGACGAGAACAAGTGAGTTACCCCTTTTTATTGAACTCGGTGGTCCCCTTAAGGCTGTCCACTTACCCTCTCGTGAAAGATGGCCTCCATGTTTATTTGTCTCCGAGTAGAAGCAGCAGCCTCCGCGCCACATGACGGTGCCCCAGCCAATCAAGCCCCGCTCCGCCCCGTCATCAGCTCCAGCCAATCACCGTGGCTTCCTTCTTCCAGGAGAGGTTTAACCACTCCTCACCCCGCAACCTATCTATGAGCTCAACAAACACACCACAGAGAGGTAAGTTGAAAGAGCGGTCGCACGGTTTCGTCCTACTCCTGCTTCCGGTTCCGTCATATTAGGGGCTACCATAGAGAGGTTATAAGAGGCCTGTAATAGAAGATTCTCTTTGGCAGCAGCCGCTTGACACAAATCAGACCCTGGCCGGTTCCGCGCTACGCTGTTATAACGCTATTAGTCCATTTTCAACATCCTCTGGAATTCTGGGGTTTGTAGTTTACTTAGGCCAAAAAGCTCACTGGCTGAGAATTCTAAATGCCTCTCCCGAAACCACAAACTCCAGAATTCTACAGGATGTTAAAAATGGAATAATAGCGCTATAACAGTGTAGTGCAGAAACGGCCCGTGTCTTTCGAAGGAGGGTCTTTCTCGGGTAAATTGGTTCGGGCTACATTTGGCTGTTGAAGCCTCTCCTGAAGTGTGTGCGTGTGTACGTGCGTGCTCTTGGAAACCGGCCTCCAATGTCGCACTTAACTAGGATTGATTTAAACTTAGAAGCGGCAGTTCGTTCCTTGATTGGTTTTATGTCGAGGTAGGCAACTTTTAGCCCACCCAAATACTGCTGGGATGCGACGTTTATCAGTCCTGGCCACCACTATCAGCAGTGACGCATAATGAGTATTGCATCTCACCGACAGTTTGCAGAGACACAACTCCCTGGTCTGTATGTCTTCCTTGAGTTCAGCTTTGACCCTTCAGATTTTTGGACTCAGAAGCATGGCCGATGTTAAGAAACGACAGAAGTTGTAGTCCAAAAAGTGGCAAGGAGGGAGCAAAGGTTTCTCTCCCCTGCATTAATTTTCATTGACCCCATTGCCCGGGAGGGGGGGGAGATACTTTCCTTTAATCCGAGATTGTTGTACAGGTATTTAGGAGAACAGTGAGATCTAGGGAAACAAAACAGGAGTGTTGTGCCCCAATAAGAATTTTTTCTCCAATGAACTTCTCCTTCAGCATGCTGGACTTCTAGCAAAGCAATAACTTAGAATTTCAGGCAAGCATTAAGTTACCAAGGGAACATGAACACAGTGAACACGATGAGCTACAGGTGTGAACAATTTTCAGTGTCTCCCTCTGAAAGACTAGAATTCTTACCGTGGACAATGCCCTCAACTCCCTACCCCCATACCTCTGGTACCGTACTATTTATATCCACTTAGAAATTAAGTTGCACAGGTATAATGGCTGGTAGAGAGGTACAGGCTTGCAGCACTGTATTTATTTTTGTTACCTGTGTCATGTCAGAAAGGCACCTCACATTTTGTGCAATGGCCTACTTCTAAGTGGAGTGAAATATGCTTCGTCTACTGCTGGGGAACATATAGACAGCTCTCCTTTTCCTTACAGGCCTGCATAATGGTCACAAATTTAACAGGCACAATCAATACCAAGGTGTGTGAGTAGGGGGAAAGCTGGAATTGTTTCATGTATCTTTCAATCTGTTTTTGAATGCACAGAGAATTCTCTCAGTTCCTCACTATTTTAATATCCTTTATAGATTGTGTTATTTTCTCTTAGCATGCTGATGCTTTCAAAGCACTGAAACAAAGATGGTAGACCACTGCATTTTCAGAACCTAGTTGACATGTAGGAATTCCAAGATACAATCTCATTATACCTTGTTGACTGAGTATCTCCTAAAGCTTAAATCTTTGTGTAAATCTCTTTTAATTTTTCCTTAAAGGGTCAATAAGAGACCATGGTTATTTTATACCTGTGCAGTGTAAGGAACTCTCTACCCCTTTTTACTTGAGAGTGATTTTATTTATATCTATTTTCAGCCACTTTTGCTCTACTACCCTTTACCAAATGGCAAGACATCAGAAATCTGAGAGAACTATTAAGTGTCTGGTTTCTTGCAGACATTACCAGCACTAGATGGTGAAAAGCAAGCAAGGAGAAACAAACTTAACAATGTAATTAGCGCACTGTTAGTAAGGACAAAAAACTTAAAACTATAAATTAAGGTGATGTGCCAAGGAAGGATTTGAACTCATACTGTACTAATTATTTTTATAGCAGGTTTTGTTTTTAAATAAAACTGGAAAAGAACAGTCTTGATACTGTTTCCTCTAGAACAATCCCATGCAGTAGGCTGGTGCAGACAACTAGGGTTTTTTTTTTAAAACTATGGCAGCCTGCCCTGATGCAATCAGCAGAGTTACTTAATTTTCATGATTGATTTTAAGTTTTATTCTTCTCCACTCCTGGAGGCCTCTAGGAATTGCATTTTAACAAGTGGGGTAATTTTTGCACCCCATCTCCAATTTATAGATACAGGACTGCAAAAAAAGACCTTAGTCTAGTTTCCTCATGGGAATAGGCCCCTTCACATTCTCTTTTGCAGCAGGGGGTGGGAACGAAGGTAAAAAGACAGCCATATGGCCAGAATCAAGCTATTAGCCCCTCACAGAATTGGAGCTAAAGTGTCTTCCTTATATCCAGGCTTTAGTGAGTATAAAGTGAAACCAATTAATGTTACCATCTTAAAATAGATCTCCTTCTGAGCTCCACTGAACAACATCAACACCAGATACCAATATCTAATGAAATTCTGGAACAGCAGTGAAAATACTGGTGCTATCTACTGAGTTAGAATCATAGAGTTGGAAGAGACCACAGGGGCCATCCAGTCCAACCTCCTACTATGCAAGTTGTGACCAAGATTGTCAAATGCTGGAGGAACTAGTAGGTTACAGAAAGATATTGGTTAGCAAAAAGATTGTTGCTGTTAAACTGCTGCTAACATTGACTTACAGTGACCCTATGAATGGAACTCCTCCAAGTCACCCTGCTCAGGTCTTGGCAAACTCAAGGCTGTGGCTCCCTTGTTTGAGTCCATACATCTGTAATGTGGTCTCCTTCTTTCCTACCGCCTTCTACCTTCCTACGCATACTGTCTTTTCTAGTAAGTTATGTCTTCTCATGATGTGTCCAAAGTATGACAGTCTCAGGTTAGTCATCTTGGCTTCTAGGAACTGTTCAGGCTTGACTTGCTCTAGGTTCCATTTATTAGCTTTTTAGTAGTCAACAGTATCGGTAAAACTCTCCTCCAGCATCGTATTTCGAATGAGTTGATTTTCTTCCTATCAGCTTTCTTCGCTGTCCAGCTTTCACAACCATACAAAGAGATTGGGAATATAGTGGCATGGACAGTTAGAGAGATTACAAAACACATCTGCCTTTCCCAAATGCTGCAGGAACAGGAACACATTAGGATACCACCTCCGTTGTGTGGTTTCTCCTTTTTGAAATGAACATTTTAGTCGTAATTAACCTCGTCCTCAAAACCTCACTATGCTTCAGGTACACACATCTATATGCCTCTGGTATCTGTAGTGTTCTTTCATCCAAACAACTATGAATTTTAAGGACAATGGGAATTTTAAAGAAAGGAAGAAAATGTTTTAGATGAACATACTTCTCCTTCTCACTGATTATATTCTTTGTCCATCTAAGCATGTGGTACTTTATCTGGATTATTAGGACCTCATGAGGTGCAGAATGCCTTCTTAAATAAACACATAAAGACAGCTACTCAGATTTTTCACCACCAGCACCTATTCTCATACCCCTCCCAAGCTGGTATATCTTAATACAATTCTTTGTTAACATGAAATAAATTTTAAAGTTGTGGGAGAGGGGACAGCAAAATAAATTAAATTTTCAGTTCCAAATACTTTTTAGGTTGGTTGTCAGCATGTTTTTATTTAAAGGTGGGAAAAGAAGATCCCAGACATATGTCCCCAGGGAAGAAATTCCATAAATACAAAGCTTAGAAATTTAAGCTTAAGAAAAATGAATGTAATGACATATTGAACCCATCCATAACTGGAGTAAACATTACATTTTTCTCCTTAAAAGTAACTTTCCAAGGTCCTGCTAACATCATGAATTCAACAGAGATGGGCCTGGGAGAAATGTATTTTTACCAAAGATTTTTGTTTCACTTGATGACATAATCACACACTACTTCTACAGGCAAATTTAATTGTATGGGAATGCTTCTCATTCAAAACATTATTTCCATGTGACTTCTTCTCCAGGTTTCAATTCCCTAAGAAAATAAAATATAGGATCACCAAATTAGGAAAAAAACCCACCTTTTACATTTAAAATTATGCTCTGCTAAGTAATTAGCTATTCTGTAGCAGATCTGAAAAAGACTGTACCAGAAGACGTCACTTCTATACCTTCTTTAACAATATTCAATAAAAATGGCAACTTACTTGAAAAAATAAAATCGTTTGTAATATTTTTGTACTCAAAATAGATCTAACCAAATGTTTTTAGTGTGCAGACTGCCCCAAACAACATGTATGACTTGTCCTCTAGATTTTTTTTAAAGAAACAAAATCAGGATGTTCAGTCCTCTTTGGCTACATAATTTTGGTTATCAGAATAATACTGCACCAGCACCATATAGAGAAACAGGAGTAGGAATTGTATGGACCACAGACAGCATGTAGTTCCCCAAAACTGTACTTGCAACCTTCAAACCCTCCATCCCCCCAGTTTTTAGTTTAATGAAAATGACAGAATTGCAGCTTTAGAAGTGTTATTCTCTTTTAAAGTAATCTTTAACATGTTTTAAGCATACAATCCCTACTTTAAAAAAATGCAGTTTTTAAAAAATCAGATCTGACCTGGTTTGGCTTACAGAGTCTGGTGCAGAACATAGCAAGTTGGAGAATGAAATACAGGCCTCAAATTTTCCAAAGTTACCCACCCAGAAGCAAAGAGAATTGCAGAAAACTGGCATATACACCAGTCTTTCTGATGGCCCATTACTTGGGAGTGTTTTCTAATGCAGTTTTACTGACAAACCAGGACATACACAGTCTGTGTGAAGCCCAAATCCTTCACGGATTGTAAGAAATGTGTTTGTACCACTTTTCATTTAAAAAAACAAACTCCAAAGTAATTCACAATAAAGGCAGATACAATAAAACACTGGCTAAAAGAATACAATGATCAAATAAGTAAAGCCATGAAAATCCAATGAAAACCAAAGGTAAATTATGGACTGAACCATTAAGAAAATGAATAGGAAAACACTGAAACCAGAGGCCTGCTGGGTCCAGGTAAATCATACACTATGTAGCCAACAGCTGGAGTGATCATCACTCCAACAGCAATTCAGTGTAGGGGGAGGGGGGAGTCACATGTAACTGCATATGTTCAACAAACATGCAAAGGGATGAATAAACCCACACTCTCCTACTCTCTGCAAACATCTACTGTAGATGTATGCGAGGGCACTTCTGTGCACATTTATATGATCAGAAGACTACTGCTCCTCATGATTGAGAGACTCTTTCTAATCAGGATCCTTCCTTGAACACTGCTAAGTTCAGAAAACTCTCTCTCATGAATGATCTTGGAAACAGATACAGAGAGCATTTGAGGTAGGGAAGTTTTTATTCTGCTGGTAGACAAACTGTACAGGGTACAATTCAGCATTTTTGCCTGGAACCTAAATATTACTTTTGATGGCAGGCAAATCCCTTTGGGAAGGACATTTCATATTTTGACACCACTAACAAAAAAGTGTATTATTTTGCTAATGACAGTCTTATCTCAAATGAAAGTAGTATCTGCTGAAGGGTCTTTGCAGATAATCTAAAATATGGCCAAGATGATATGGGATTAGACACTTAATTAAAAACAGTGGAACCCTTGTACATGCAACCTCCTGATCTGGAAACTCCAATGATTGTGGCAAGTCATGTCGTATACTAAAATAGCAGTGACATGGATGCGCTGAAGTGTCTGCACACATGTCACTACCATTTAATAATACGGGACATAAGCATTCATGTTTTTCACTATTTGCAGGAGGGGTCTTGGAATGGAACCGCGCCCCCAATAAGGAAGGTCCACTGTACTTAGGTCTCCAGTTGCTCTGAATGTCAAGTGCTACCACTGTGACTCAGAAGCAAACATGTAGCCAGAGAAACTCTTAAAATGGGCACAATATGAATGAAGGAGACCTTTCCAGTCAGGATTCTGGTAGCCATATTTGATGTGGCTGTAAAAGGTGCTTCTAAATCTTCTTCAGGATCAGCCCTCAATGTGAAAAACTGCAGTAAACCAACCATGCTTAGGAAGGCATGAATCACTACAATGAAAATGTATTAGCAGCTGTATTTGTCCACAAACTTTGCTCAAATATATTGTAGAAAGCAACAGGTTTTGAATTTTAGATACAATGTTACTATTATGTTGCTCAGTGGGACTCCCCCAGCCATAACTAACCTTTGAAACAATTTGCTCTTGTTTCTGTAGAGTGTCAGTTTCTCATCATTCCTCCTGTCAAAGTAACATCCCACCACAAATCCTATGGGAACCAAAGTCAGGCCCCAGTAATCTCGTACTAACTGGATAATATTCACCATGTTCACTAAAGGAAAAAGAACAAAAAAGATTACATCCAGAAAAAACATTTATGTATGTACAAAACATATAAATCACTTATTAGTAGAAATGTTGTCAGGCAGAAACACTTATAACAATTTAACTCATAACAATTTAACTGATCAATTTCAACAGATGTCCACAAGTTTATGATTACAAGATTATGAGTATGGGAAAAACAGATCTTTCCTAAATAAGAATTCCCAGATATTTTAGCTTATCCTCATAGGAAAGAAGATCATCTTGATTGCTCTTTTCTGCACCTTTTCTTTTTTTGGCACCTTTTTTAATTAAATAAATAAAACCACAAATCATTCAGAACAAAATAACAACAAAAAATACATCCATACAAACATCAGACATTCTAATCTACACATATCTAAAACAAATACTAACAAAACATAACTAAAATTGGTTCCTGCCCTGATTGTAAACAGTTCATATTGCTTAAACATTTACACCTAGCTGTTAAGTCTGCACCTTTACTACTTGTATGACAACCTTAAGCATGATTAATAAGAAGCAAGTTCCACTCACTCATTGGGAAACATTGGGAAACTTCTGAGAAAACATGCTTAGGCTCAGACTATGTAAACCATTTCACATGTAATAACATTCCTACATATAATTCCCCTCTATGTTGGAAACATTTTAACATGTAATCTGTAAAGTTACCATAACAGGCTGGAATTCTGTGTTGTTGCAAAGTTTACACATATTTAGTTATGTAGCGGGATCATACTCCTCGCTGTTTTCGCACCTCCTGCTGTGGCCCCAGGCCCAACTGCGGTGGCGGTCACTGGGAAAACAGTGAGGAGCACAGCAGCCCACGCTCCCTGCTGTTTTCCCGCCCACCGCTGCCACGATTGGGCCTGGGGCGGGAGGCAGGACAGGGTGTTCGGTACTATCCGCGGATTTCACTATCCGTGGGGGGCCCCCAGAACCAATCCTCCACGGATACGGGGCCCCTACTGTAATTTACAACTGCAGAAGAGCAAGCATGCATGACAAGGATTGTGTGTCCTAAGATATTTTTCCCATTACCCTATTTGCTAGTGTATAAGACTTGCTTTTTTTCTCGAAACATATTGTTTGAAAATGGGGTATGTCTTATATGCCAGTGTGTCTTATACACTGGCAAATAGTATTTGTTGATGTATAAATGGGGTGCATCTTATACGCCAGCAAATACGGTATTTTGATTTATAATTAAGTTGATTATAGTAGTAGTGATGACATTCTTCCCTTCAATATTCTTTTGGCATATTTGAAATAGGAATCTGATTTAGATTTAGAGCATTAAATCAGGCAGCAAATCCATCTAGTCTGACATTCTTTTTTACAGAGTGACCAACTGGACAATAAGCAGAAGTTAACAAGCAGGGAATAGACAAGAGATCTCTTTGTTGTTTGTATTCTATTGATTCTGTCTCTGACTTTGGATGTTCCAGATTATAGCAAACAGGCCTAACTTACATCTATCTGTACACAAATGGATAAGAACTTATCTTTATTTATTTCTCCATTTTTCAGCCCACTCCCAATCTCTCCCATCAATCATGAGATTGATAAGACAGTCCCTGTCTTTGCTTGGCAACCTGCAATGATGGGATTTTCCCAAATTCTTCATGCAGTTTAGCATGTTTATTTGACTTATTTTTAAAAAACAATACTTTGTACTATCCCAACTAATACGTTTGAAGAAAAATATTTTCATAGGAAAAAAATAAAGTGCACATTTATTCAAAGTTTTACATGCAAATTATTTCCCTTAGAATACTTCCATAAATTTTGCAGCATGTACTTTTGCTACATGTAACTCCTCACACTGGCTGTTTAAATTTAAGAGGAAAGACATTTAAACTGTAGGCACACTAATAAACTGTGCATTATGTGCTGTCTCTGTCCACTCATCTGTTTTTATTAAAATTTAACTGTCTTCCAATGAAGTCATTGGAACACCAGTTTCTGGCAGGATTTCATTGTTACTAATAAATTTTTAAGAACAACTTTTTAAAGAAATTAAGAATTTCTGGTAAAAAAAAGCACTGAAAGATTTTCAAGAAATGTTTCATTTTCTAAAACTTTCTGCCTATATCCCTGGGAGACTGCTAGACTTAACCTGAGATTCCCACTCAGTACTTGCTAATATTACAGTGCCAGGAGAAGTAGGCTCCATCCAGAGTAGAAAAGAAGCTTTGGCTGCAGTGTTCAGAAAAGATCGAGATAGTCAGCTAAACTCAGAAGAAATCAAATCCAATGAGTGCATGCCATATGGATAAGAAGCATCAAGTCATATACACAAACTAGGCCCATTTCTGCACTACACTGTTACAGTGCTATTATTCCATTTTCAACATCCTGCAGAATTCTGAGGTTTGTAGTTTAGGGAGGGGTATTTAGAATTCTCAGCCAGAGAGCTCTTTGACCTCAGTAAACTACAAACCCCAGAATTCCACAGGATGTTGAAAGTGGAATAGCAGCACTGCAACAGTGTAGTGCAGAAATGGCCTAAGTCTCAGCAATGTCACTCCCATCTTGTTAACTGATATCAACTTCGACTTATGGTGACCCTATGAACGAGAGACCCCCCAAGTCACTCTATCTACAACAGCCCTGATCACAATTGATTGCCAATAGAAGTAGTGTCTATTAAGGAGAACGGAGTGAATTGGCCATCAGGTGCAAAAATACCTAAACAAAGTGCTGCATGGTCCACTGCTAGGAAGGGTCTGCCACCACAAAGATGCAGTATTACAGGAAGACCATACAGTGACTGGATTTAGGCAGAATAAAACTGCTTTACTGAGATTTTGCTTCATCCTGACTACAAGCATGGAAAAGAGCAGGGTAGGTAGAGAGCGGGAATTACCACGTGCAGAGAGCAAAGGTATCCCGGCTCTGCATAAACATGGAGATTCTCAAGAACCTCGACGCCAAAACATATTGGCAACTAAATATAGATATGGTTGCAAGCATAACGTCTATGCTGGAGAGGTGTAAATGGAAACTAAAGAAGCGGTTATGGATATCAGGTGACAGAAGTATCAGTGGAACCCAAGGCCGTTTCCGCACTAGACCGTTACAGCGCTTTTATTCCACTTTCAAACATCCTATGGAATCCTGGGGTTTGCCAGCTGCAAACTCCAGGGTTCCATAGGATGTTGAAAGTGGAATAATAGCGCTATAACAGACTAGTGCGGAAATGGCCCAAGTTAGGAAGAAAGCAATACTGTAGTGCTAAATATATTTCCCCTATTAAAACACAGCACTAGATCCTACTACTGAGTAAGCCTGGGCTGCACCTGGATCTGTCCTCCACTGAGTACAGAAAAAAACAAAGCTAGTAGTTAACCCGAAGCAACTGCTCCCGACTACACGATTCTACATACTAAGTACCAGAAGACTAAACTTACATTATGGCGCCTTACACACACAGCTGGTCTTCCTAACCCCTTTCTCAGGCCGCTCAGACACCCCCCCCTCCTCGCCATAGGCCACCTCAGCCTCACCTGTGCCGCGGGCCTCGGTTTTCGCTGCGAACCCAAGAGGGCCCAGACAAGGACGCTCAGAGAGAGCGGGGCTCGACCCTCCTAGCAGGAAGGCGGAAGAGTCCATTAACTGGGGGGAATGCAAAAGGAAACATTCCTTTTTCAGCGCTCGGAGTCCCTTCCCCCATACGGCTTTGGAGTTTTGTAGAGCCTCCGTTAAGAGACTTGAGATCATTTAAGGGGCTAGGTGGATGAAGGAAGACGCTCACATTTCACTCTCCCCCTCCGAACTGCGCTAATGGCACAGTCCCCGTCCCTTTTCGGTCGAGGTTCCTCCCCCTCCCTCGGCACGTCAGCCGGTTTCCTTATTCCCTCTCGGGCCAAAATGGCGGCGCACGCGGGGCGGGTGGTGTGTGGTTGGGAACGGTCGTGCGCCTTTCCCCGTTCAGATCTTCAATAGATTTAGGATCTGGGAATTAACCAGGGGCTGTTCTACAGGTAAGGGCCAAAATGAATGCCGGAGAGGGGCACGATTGACCCCCACTCACTTACTTTACTGTGTCTCGCAGGCACCCGTATAGAAGAAGACTGATCAGTTCCCGCCCTTCTTTTGATGGTGTATTTTTAGGAAAAAGGGAGGCGACGATTGCCGGGTGGGTTAGGGAATGAAGAGGTCTCTTTCGTGTGAATCAAGCAAAAGAGAATTTGGGGATGTTCTTCGCGCTGTTTGGCGGGTGGCGCGGCAAGATCCTTTGCAGGGCGCAGCTGGATTCCCGTGATGTCACAAAATTGGAGCTGTAATCTTTAGTCTGATTATTGGGGCTGAACATAGTGGCCCTTTAGGATGGGGTGGGAAGTGTCCCTTTTGCCACGTTCCACTTGTGAAGGGACAAAAGTGCTTTTTGATGACTACCTGGTGATAGTTGATCAAGATGTTATGGCTCTATATGTGCATTTGTAAATTTGTGTTTTCTTTTCCATGACATGTGAAATAATCTGCCAGGAAGACTTTAAATCGATATAATATCCAGCCCTATACAGCATACACCAAACTGAGTCTAGAAAGGAGGCGTACAGTAGTGTGATGCTTACTAAGGGGTAGTAGGTTGTGGTATTAAATCCTTACCCTGCCCATAATTTCCCTTATTGAAAATGTCTCCTCACTGTGGCTGTGGCTGGAGTCCTATAGGTTTGTTATTATAAGCCTTATGAGCCTTCTATGGACAAAGCCTAAAGGGAGTTATGCTTTGTGATGAAGACTTCTATGATAGCAGCTACTATGCAAAAATGGAAATACAGTCAGCCCTCCACATTTGTGGGTTTCACTTTTGTGGATTTGATTATTCATGAATTATTTGCTGCTGCCTCTGCTGTCTCTCTATGCCATTTTTGATAGGGACTGCAAGCTTCCTGATACTGAGAAACTGTGAATGAGGTTTGTAAGTCCCCATTAAAAATGGTGTGGGGGCAGCAGTCGAGGCGGCAGTAAGCCCCGCCAGCCACCCACTTCTGCCTTGTGAAGGAACCCTGATGTTTCAAAGGAATCCACGGTGGGTTGAATATGATGATCATACTTTTTTGTGTGTTAAATATAGTTTCTAGGCCCTCCCAAACTATATTTAACACACACAAAAGTATGATCATATTATCTACTGTTTTTCCACTTTCGTGGGGATCCTGTGCCCCTAACCCTAGCAAATGTGGAGGGATGACTGTATCCAATATTCTCCTGGCTATGCCTAGAAAGAAGTGGAGTGTGATGCAGTTAAAAGCTTGTTTACACCTGAAATGAGCCTTTGCATTTTCCTGTTTCTCTCAGTGAGTGGTTTGTTGTTGTATGCCTTCAAGTCATTCTTGACTTATGGCAACCCTACGGCAAACCCATCACAGGTTCTTCTGGGTACTGAGATTGTGTAATGCATTCAAGCTCACCATGGCCAAGCAGGAAATCAAACCCTGGTCTCCAGGGTTGTAGTCCAGTGCTCAAACCACTATACCATGCTGGCTTTCCAGTGAGTGCTTACCTACCTTGTATTTGAAGCAGGAAGTATATTCTAATCTTGCTTTAGATGTCCACAAGTGTAGCACTGTACTATTCTCCAAAACCAGGAATGTTAGCTGTTCATAAATCTCAAGTGGAAGAAAATAGCTAATGTAGACAAAACCTGTTCCCTGCTGGCCCAGGCCAATTAGAGGTGATTTTTGTTTCTGGTTCTGTAGACCCAATCAGTGCCTAAATAATCCTAAAAGCACCAAATGACCTCTGATTTTGAAAGCTAAGCAGGATCAGCTCTAGTTAGTACTTGGCTGGGAGACTGCCAATGAATACCAGGTGCTGTAGGCTAAATTTCAGAGGGAAAAAAATGGCAAAACCACCTTTTGAATGTTCGCTACTGAAGAAAACACTTGAATGCGTATACACACAGGCACAATCAGGTGTGTTCCATGCTTATATGTGACACACTGCTTGGATATTGATATGTTGTATGATGTTAATAGATGGATAATAAGAGATCTTCATGTTTCTAGGGTTTTGATGCAGTTTAAGAATGCTGCAACATAAAAATAAATATCTTCTGTCAGTTGTGAAACACATGTTATTCTCTTACAGTAGCTACTTTTAGGGACCATATATGAGAAGCTAGAATGACATCAATTATCAAGCTAACCACCCTCTCAGGGGTGCAGGAAGAATCAGCTCTCTGTTATTTACTTCAAGTAGATGAATTTCGCTTCCTATTGGATTGTGGCTGGGATGAGAATTTTTCTATGGACATCATTGATTCCCTGAGGAAGTAAGTAGAATCTGACTTCAGCTGAAATTCTGCTTCATTGGAGGTACCCCTGAAAGATGTTCTAATTATTGGCTGTTTGATATAGGCTAGGTCAAGAGATATCAGTAGATACATGTATGCATTTTTAGATGATCAGAGGCCTTTAGTAAAAATTAAAGATTTCTACAAAAGCCAGTCTCTCTTTCAGTCTTTATCTTTACTGTACATGAAGTTTGACTTTTTAAAAAAATCAGAACAGTTGACTTCTGAATTTTTTTCCAGTACACCAATCATATATTGTCTGCAGGAAAAAAATTAATGAAAATCTATAGACTTTGATCACAGAGAAGAAGAATTCTGTACCAGCTAATGTCCTGCAATTAGATACATTTCCCCTGATCTGTCCGAATGTACGAACGTGGAACTATTCCACACATTGCTCCTATTATGGTATCCGGTACATGGGGAAAACAAAATTCTTTGCTTAGAGTTGCTCATATGAAAATCCTACCTGAATTTTTTATACATTGGATCCAGAAAAATGCACAGTATTCAGAATGGTCTATCCAATGTGAATTGGTAGAGTAGATGCACAAGGAAATTGCTGTTAACTACAGCATTCTTGCTTTATATTATATAGCATTTGTGATATATTGCTGATCCCCTTTACGTTTGTTTGCTGTCACATAATAGGAGAATTGGGTACAGAATCATTGTATTCCTGGTTGTTGATCCTGTGGATCTTCAGTAAAAGAAGGTTCTTTTCACTCTATCAGCTTGCCCAGTTGTCTACGCTTGGTTTCAATTGACTGTAAGAAGGCTTCAGTTCTTATGTTGCAAATTCTTCAGTGAAACATGTTAAAGCATAAAAATAGTTGCTTAAGTCCTGACTGTCTCTTCTATGAGTAGAAGGGCTTTTAGTCAAGAATAAGATCCTGCTGACCAAAGAAGTGGTAATTTTTACCAGTTCCCTTCCTACAGTGTCCCTATTTCTTGAAATTCTCTCCACTCTCCAGAGCATGTTTTTGAGGCTGCAGTTGGATGGGGAATTAGCAAATGAGTTCATGATGGAACTCTGAAAAATAAAGACCTGATAGGATTCTTTTCTGCTGTAGCCAAACAACTGATTGCCCAATAAAAGGCAGGGAGTAATGGATTTTTCATTATATGAGTGGTTGAATCCTATGGTAGTTGGCACTTATGAAGAAGTCAATTGCAGTCAAAAAGTATAGAAATGACCAGATAAACAACTCATTTAATGAAACTGATGATTTTTTATTGCATATTCCAACATTAAAAATATTATTTATCATCGCATTGTAGCTTATAGTAAACTTGAAATGGTCTGTTGTTCTAATTATCTGCCCGATGAATATGACAGTTAACTGCTTTCTTCTGATACAGCATTCAAAATCAATCTTGTGGTGTTTCTCTTTTGTTCTTCTTGTTCATTTGTTTTTGTGTTTCTGCTGTTCCCTTTTCATTCAACAAAATGTAATAAAAGGATTGATATAACAAAGCTTTTAAAAAATGTTACTTCCCCTCTTCTGCTTATGATAGTATAATGAAAGTGGATCTGTTATAGCTATGGGTAAGCAAACACAGGAACTAGTCCATCATTTAGATTAAAAATATATGTACGTGCATTTGTTTATTGACATGCTCAATATAGTAATTGAAGTACTCTGATTTTTCAAATGGTGGAATGTTTTATAATTTCCTCCTCATGTTTTGTTTTCTTTTACAGACATGTTCATCAGGTTGATGCGGTACTTCTTTCACATCCAGATCCTTTACATTTGGGTGCACTTCCATATGCAGTAGGAAAGATGGGTTTGAATTGTGCTATTTATGCAACGATTCCAGTGTACAAAATGGGCCAGATGTTCATGTATGATCTCTACCAGGTATAGTTCAAAGGAAGTTTACTTTTTTAAAATAACTATTAATTAAGTTGTGCATGAATGGAATCTAAAATTATTTTCATGTTCTTTTTGTTGGTTAGTCACGGCACAATACGGAAGACTTCACTTTGTTTACCCTGGATGATGTGGATGCGGCTTTTGATAAAATACAGCAACTAAAATTTTCTCAGATTGTCAATTTGAAAGGTGAAAAATAACTTTTTTATAAAAGTGATGGTTTGTATGGAATTTGCATCTTTGTAGGGGATTTGTTATTCATTTGTTCACATGTGCTAGAAACACATTTCTAAATGTTTTTGAAATAGTTTAATATTTTATATTCTAGATACTTATTTTGCTTCTTTTGTTTAAATTGCTAAAAATGTTTGCTTTGTATGTTTACTTTCCTAAGTAGCTGCTAACATATTAATGTGAAGAAAGGTCATTTTAATTCAGATTTGTTTCTGGGATTCATAGAATCATAGAAATGTAGAGTTGGAAGAGACCACAGGGGCCATCCAGTCCAACCCCCTGCCATGCAGGAACACCCTCAAAGCACTCCCGACAGATGGCCATCCAGCCTCTGCTTAAAAACCTCCGAAGGAGGAGATTCCACCACACTCTGAGGCAGCATATTCCACTGCCGGACAGCCCTGACTGTCAGGAAGTTCTTCCTGAGGTTCAGGTGGAATCTCCTTTCCTGCAGCTTGAATCCATTGCTCCTTGTCCTGGTCTCTGGAGCGGCAGAAAACAAGCCCTTTCCCTCCTCTACATGACATCCCTTCATATATTTAAACATGGCTGTCATGTCCCCTCTTAACCTTCTCTTCTGCAGACTAAACATACCCAGCTCTCTAAGTCTGTCCTCATAGGGCATGGCTTCCAGGCCCCTCACATTTTGGTTGCCCTCCTCTGGACTTGCTCCAGCTTGACCATGTCCTTCTTGAATTGGGGTGCCCAATTACTTGATAATGCCTGTCATCACCCCATCAACAAGTAAAAGAGTTTGCTTGAACTAGAAACTTCATAAAGATTTTGTTGGCCGTCTGTTCAGTCGCCTCTAAAGACTATAAAAAGTATTAAGTAGATACTGACAAACCAAATGTTTTCTTCCCCATACCCAAAAGAGACCTGAGATTATATATCTCTTAGCAAGATGGGAATTACACTATCTTGTAGGTTTCATAGATTATGAACTGCTAGAGGGAGAAAGTTGTATAAGTTACTTTTTATTTATTTTCACCTTTCTCTTTAAAAAGGTATGTGAAGCAGTTTTTAAAAAGATAATATAGACATATCTCAGTTAACAAATAGATGTGTTTATAAGCATTACCTCTTTAACAGAAAATTTGGTAGCAGAGGCAGAAGTAATGTGAAAAGAATAGGCTCCTACATCACAAAGAATAACAGCTCTACATGTTTCTGCAAACTTTTTTATTCAAAACTAAACAATATGCACATGTGAAATGAACAAACCAGGTCAGGTAAGCCTTCCATACAAGCATTTTGGACCTTTTAGAGACCCCTTGAGAGCTTCTTTCAAATGCATCCAAGAATTATTTTATTACTTTTACAACCTTCACTTTTATTACATTCATTTTGGTAGCCGGACTTCTAGATCTATGCTTTTTAAACCCAGGGGTAGCTGGTAGGTCAGACTTACCTGCTCTCATCTGTTCTCTCTGTTTTGCTGTTCACATATGTTCAGCAAGGGATTCTGGAGATAGTTGCTGTTTACTTTGCCTGTTGTAGGCAGCCACACATGGCTACAGTAGAATTGGCTAGAGTAAAAATCTATTCTTTTCCAGCTCAACCTTTATCATATTGTTTACTGCAGGCATGCATGCTGAAAATCTCTGTTTCTCCAGTCCTTCACCATCCTTGCAGTGCTGATGTTGCTTAAAAACTTCTACCTACACAGAGGCAGACATCTGCGTGCACCCATATTTCTCCCTCATTGGCAAAGGAGGGAGCAGTTTTGCCACCCACACGAACACACCCGCTGCCACGTCCCTTACGAAAGAGATACGGTGGCAGGTTTGTGTGGACACCCAAACTATGATTCTGGAGACCAGAGTCTGAATTCCCACTCTTCCATGGAAACCCACTGGGTGACCTCAGACAAGTCACATTTTCTCAGCTTCAGAGAAAGGCAAAAGCAGCAAATCTTGCCAAGAAAACTCAAATAATAGATTTGCCGTGGAGTCACCATAAGTCAGTTTTCAAAGGGAAGAGACATGATGATGGCTAGAAAGAACCTCTCTCTTTCCGTGGCACTTTGTTGTTGGGTGCTTTCAAGTCACTTCAGACTTATGGTAACCCTCAGATGAATTTACCACAGTTTTTTTTTTTTGGAAGATTTGTTCAGAGAGGGTTTGCCTTTGCTTTCACCTGAGGTTGAGAGAATGTGACCTGCCCAGGATCCAGTGTCTGAGCAGGAATTTGAATCCTATTCTCCAGAAGCCACTAATAAATAAGTAAATATTTGAATATTTAAATAAATATTCAAATATTTAAATCTAAAGTTAAATATTTAAATCTTGAATTAAGTCTTGGGTTCCCAGGCAACAAATTGTGTTTTCTGGGGGACCCCAGTAAAGAAAAGGTTAAGAACCACTGATCTAGACCATTTCTGTACATGTCAGTAGGAATCCAGAAAATGCTACAGAGTAAATTATTTGCAAAAATCAGGTTTAATATTGCTCTCCCTTGGCAGCAGCTAGAGTGCTGATACCCTGTTTTAATTGATCTAATGTTAAGATGGATTACAGGAAACTTTGCATGTCTGTGTGTAATATACTGTTTTTCATTTAGGGAAAGGACATGGCTTGTCTATCACCCCATTACCAGCAGGTCATATGATAGGAGGTACAATCTGGAAGATTGTCAAAGATGGAGAAGAAGAAATAGTTTATGCAGTTGATTTCAACCACAAGAGGGAAATGTATGTACCTAATAGTTGCTAATTTCCTCTTGATATAATTTCTTAGTACTTTTGATTTCTAAAAATACCTGGTCTTGTATTTAATACAACCATAGAAGTTACTAGCCTTGCACTTGCCCGCATTAGTTACACTTGGCCTGAAAGAGGAGACTGGTAATGAATCAATTTGCAAAAACTTCCTGTCCAGTCATATGAAGGCTGTTTTTCATTTGACACACCGTTTTTCCCGAGAAAATGGGGTGCGTCTTATATGCCAGTGCATCTTATATGCCAGCAAACAGCATTTGCCAGTGTGCAAATGGGAGTGTGTCTTATACAATGGTGCATTTTATACACTGGCAAATAAGGTACTGTATTTGCTGGCATATAAGACACACTTTTTTTTCTTAAAAAATACCCTTTGAAGATGAGGTGAGTCTAATACACCAGCAAATACGGTAATGCTAAAAACATAGGGAATGAGCTAGGAGCCAAAATTCTCCTTGCCCAAGCAAACAGGAAGGGAAGGGGTAGTGGAATCCAGGTGAAGCACTCCTTACCTTCTCCTCCTCTCTTGTGCATTTTAATTCTCCTAGGGCCCAAGAAAAACTGGTGCAGCACTCTTTACATTCCCCTCCTCTCCTGATACAGCACTCCTTTCACTCCCCTCACCAGGGAACTAAAAAATTTTTTTCCTGAAAAATACCCCTTGAAAGTGGGATGCGTCTTATATGCCAGTGCGTCTAATACACGGGCAAATATGGTAAATTGATAGCCAAAATGTAGTGAATTTCAAAGATTTGCATGAGCAGCAATTAAAATTTGAGAAAAAGGAGGCTGCCTCTTTGATTTAGAGAATCTGAAGTTTAAAAATAATTTTGAAATGCAGTATGGCTATGTCAAGTACCAAAATTCTCTAGCAGCAGCCAAGGCTATTGTTTGTCTTTCCCAATCACTGTTCTTTAGCTCTTTATTTAAAGACAAGTTCCCAACAACCAAAAAGATTTAAAATAAATTGTCCGAGGAAGGGGAGAAATATCAATATTATTAAATGAATTATTATTAATCATTATTAAATTAATATTATTAAATATTAATATTAAGTGAAAATATTAAAACACTTTGATCTATGTATCAGTAGTCATGCTGGTCCTACTCCTAATTGTACTTTCGATGACACAGTTTAGTGATCTGCACAACTTATGTAACCTGATTTTAGCAGGAACAGCTTAGTTACTTGCAACATTTGGGATAAGATGAAGGTTTTGTTATAAAACAGGATGTGATAAATAACATGTTTGCCATGCGGCGGCACATGTATTAAAATGGTTTATCATATTAATATGACAGATAATGTTAATTGCTGATGACTTCTTTCACAGCTGCTTTTGTGTTTGTTAATATCTCACTCCTTAATCCTTTTTGTTCCTCAACCTCTCTCTGAAGCAGAATAGTTTCTGCCTGTATAACCCTGAAAGCCATTATGTGTATTAGTGCTCTTTAGATAATATGTAAAAAGAAGCAGCTGTTAATGTAATAAAACTAGTCATTAGTCATGTGTTATAATGAAAATGGATTGGTTATGGAAATGGAGAAACTGTGGAAAGTAGGAGAATAGATTTCTGGTATATTTTTGCTATTTTGCTTTATTTAACTAGAGCACTTAAATTGTCTGATGTGACTTCTTTTTGCAGCCATTTGAATGGATGTTCCCTGGAAATGTTAAGTAGGCCTTCTTTGCTTATCACTGATTCATTTAATGCTACCTACGTACAACCAAGGCGGAAGCAAAGAGATGAACAATTGCTGAGTATGTATTTTGCTGTACCACGTAAAGTGCTAATAACTGGATGGGAAGACGTAAAATGGAATTTCTGTTTGCCACCATTTCTAAACCCCAGCTCCTATGTAGTATATGTGAATGTTAAGGTGGGGGTACAGTTTAGCAATCTAGGTAAGATCATGAGTTTGGTTGAAAAGCATAACCCATCTATTGTACTGTAAGGAGCAGGAAGGACTTATGGAGGCTCACCCCCTCTCACCTTGCTTTGCAAGCAACATGCATGTGTGAGCTTTTCCAAGCTAGCTTCTGTAGGCAAGAACAACCGAAGAAAGAGCAGAACCCCCTTTGAATTAATAGAACCTGTCCTTGATTTGGAAGCATCAAAAGAGCAAATTGTCAGATGACAAGGCATCAGAAGCGGTGGTGGAACCTGCAAGAGCTTGTACTGTCTTGGTGTTGGTTTTGCAAGCCCAAGTAACTGACACACCAGAAGGAGGCAGTATGGTAGGATTTTGTAGAAGAAAGGCAGAGAGAGGTTATGTAATTAAAATCTAATTTGGAGGAAGCTCTTTAATGTGCAGTAAACTACTGTATGCCACATGTGGACTACAAGCCAGTACTTGGGCAAATTGAAGATTAAAGAAATTAAATACTAATTTTGAAGAGATTGAAAGTACCGCTCATTAAATATCTGCTTGTTTTCTTGTCTTCAGCAAATGTCTTGGAAACACTTAGAGGTGATGGAAATGTCCTAATAGCTGTCGACACTGCAGGCAGAGTTTTGGAACTTGCCCAGCTGCTTGATCAGATATGGAGGACAAAAGATGCTGGTTTAGGAGTCTACTCTTTAGCACTTTTAAATAATGTCAGCTACAACGTTGTGGAATTCTCAAAATCACAGGTTTGTTTTGATAGTAGAATGTGCATGTGATTAGATTAGGTCTTTGGCCACACTGTGGTGTTTTGCAGGAGAATAATTGTTCCATGCTATTAGGTATTTGAATTGTAGAAGAAGAACTTGCATTGGTGTAGTTTGGGGAACATACAGTGCAAACAGGAAGGTCATTGGTTGTCTAGATGGAAAAATTCTTACTTATTGCATAGAGACTTTGAAAAGCAAGTTGAAATAGAGAATACTTAGCCAAACAGTCTGACTTAATATTATGATAGTTCATATGTTGATGAATGAAATTTATGCACTATCTGTATAGATACCAATAAAAGGCATATGATAAATCAAGATTGATTTTGCTAATAGGTTATTGCAACTTTATTCTAAAAATTATCTGATGACCTGCCAGTTTTTTTCTCTCCTGTTTGTAGGTGGAGTGGATGAGTGACAAACTGATGAGGTGTTTTGAAGATAAGAGGAATAATCCTTTCCAGTTTCGTCATCTTTCACTCTGTCATGGACTTGCAGATTTGGCTCGAGTTCCTAGTCCCAAAGTTGTCCTTGCCAGCCAACCAGATCTGGATTGTGGATTTTCAAGAGATCTCTTTATACAATGGTGTCAGGACCCCAAAAACTCTATCATTTTGACGTATAGAACCACCCCTGGCACATTGGCACGATTTCTAATAGATAATCCCTCTGAAAAAGTTATAGACATAGAGGTAAACAAAAATTATCTCTTTGGTTAGTCTTATATAAGAGCAGTAATTGAAGAGCACAAATCCATTTGTGCACTGGGTTGCTTTATTTTCTGTGAAACATGTCCTTTCATTCTTTATTCTGCTTTGAACACTAGATTCCCACAAGAATGAATAATAATAATAATAATAATAATAAAATTTATTTCTATCCTGCCTCTCCACAAGGATCGAGGCGGCGAACAACATAAAATACATTAAATACATTAAAAGAGATTAAAAACATGCCCAATCCTCACCATCCACCAACCCACCTAAACCAACCCCTTAAAATACACAATCAACAGTCAATCAGTTGACTGTTAAGAAAACAAGAAGACAATTGATGGGAGGTGATGGAAATGCTAATCTTGGAAGGCCTGTCGGAAGAGATCAGTCTTGACCGCTTTTTTAAAGCAGTCCAGACTGGTAATATGCCGGGTCTCCTACTAAACTACTGCAAGCATGTTTTTTGTATGTCACAGTATACATTGGTATTTGTGTGTTTGTATGTGCCATCATATGGCCTGTCAACTTATGGTAACTCCATGGATTTCCCTGGGTTTTCTTAGGCAAGGAATACTCTGAGATGTTTTTGTCAGTTCCTTTGCAATGCAGTAAATCTTGGGCAGTCTTGACTTCACAGTGTATGTCTATATTTACACATACGCACACACATGCACACACATTTGTGTGTGTGTGTTTGTGGTGTGCATGTATTTTATATGTGCGTAAAGGATTCATTTTTACATGTGAAACAGGCTTGAAATAGTTCTGAAGGCTTCCCGTAATGGATGTGACTGCAAAAATGGAAAAGTTTATTTTCATAAACTGTTAGGCTAATTGTTTTATCACAAAATCAATGGTTAGATTCCATTGAAGATTAAACTTTATCAGGTATGTGGTATTGTAGGTAGGAATCCTGTTATGTTGATATTTTTTTCTTGAATGCTGGTTTCCCCTAAAGATATATTGAGAAATTCATTGAGAAGATAAATTGAGAAATTCTTAGCCTACATAATGCCCTTCTTGGTGTGTGTATATATATATATTTACATATATATATTTCTTTCAGTTAAGGAAAAGGGTCAAACTCGAAGGAAAGGAACTTGAAGAGTACCTGGAGAAGGAGAAACTTAAAAAAGAGGCAGCTAAAAAGCTAGAACAGTCGAAAGAGTGAGTATATATGAGTATAGTCATGCATGTGTTCTTGGAAGTTATTTGAGGCAACCTTTTAGTAAATGCTTTATGGTCGTTACATATCCTAAATTAACTTGTCAACAACTGATGAAAATGCTTCTTAAATCTATATAAGGAACTTCCTACAAGAATTTGTGATTCGATGTCTGTGTTAACTTCAAAAATTAAGACTATGCAGTTTTGATACACATTGTAGGTATATTACATTCCACAGTACTTTATGGTACGGAACAAATGGATCCAGTGAATTATCTCTGAGCATTCAGTAGTGCAGCACTGTTGAAACCAAATGCAAAAACAGTGCAGCACTGTTGAAACCAAATGCAAAAACAAATCGAAAAAAAGTGGATTGGAGCAACTTCCCTGTGAGAAAAGGCTAGAACATCTGAGGCCATTTGGTGTAGAAAAACAGTGAGTCAAAGGGTAGATGATAAAGCTATGTAAAATAGTTATGTGGAGAAGCAATTGAATAGAGAGGTTTTTATCTCCCTCTCTCAATACCCTGGGTCATCCAGTGAAGTGGAATTGTGGGGAATTCAGGGCAGAATTTTGAAAGTTTGATTTGGCTAAACAGAGTTAAACTATAGAATTTGCTCCTTTGGTTGCAAACAGCTTAAATCAATTTAAAGAGGGACTGGACAATTTCAGGGAAGATGAGGATATAATTGGCTTTTAACCATGATAGCTGTAAACTCCCTCCTGGATCAGATTGCTCTGAATACCAATTACTGGAGAATAACAGTGTGAGAGGGATTTTCTCATGTCCTGCTTCTGGGTTTCCCATGTGCATCTGGTTGTCCATTGTGGGCAACAGGATGTTGAACTGGATAAATCTTTAGTATGATCCATCTGGACCATTCTTAAGTGATTGTGAGTCCAGTGTCCAGATAGGAAAACACCAGAACCAATCAGAATGTTGTAAAGAAACATCAGGCTCAAAGCATTTCATTTATGTTTTGTTATTCCTATGTATAAATATTCCATTTTGGGTTCCCATTTTAGAGCAGACATTGATTCCAGTGATGAAAGCGATGCTGAAGAAGACATTGATCAACCATCTGTTCATAAAACTAAACATGACTTGATGATGAAAGGGGAAGGTAACCGGAAAGGAAGCTTCTTCAAACAGGCCAAAAAATCTTACCCTATGTTTCCAGCTCCAGAAGAGAGGATTAAATGGGACGAATATGGAGAGATTATCAAGTATGTGGGAGAGAGGAAAAGGGATGTTGTTATAGCATGTATAAAATGTGGGGAGCCTCTTACATCTAAAAGCAGAACTTAATTGTGCCTGCCCTCATTTAAAAAAATGTATGTTCCAATATATTTTTATAATACGCATGTTTAATGGTTTCTGTCCTTCTGTGCCTGTCCAAAATCTGTTTTGGAAGAGTGAGGGACTCTGCAGAGTAAAGTGGGGTTGGGGGTAAATAGGAGAAGAGGAGGTTCTATTGTACAAACCTTGGCATGTTGTATTGTTGGATCTTGAACATGCGTTCCCGGATTTGAGTCTTTTTTTAAAAAAAAGTTTGTTAGTGTTACCTTGCTAAGTAAATAAATGGGACATATTGATTTGTGTACACTGTCTGCCTTTCCACCACACATTTTCTTGATATTATCTTAATTTGCATTAATCATCCTCTCTTGTTTAGACCTGAAGATTTCCTTGTTCCAGAACTGCAGGCAACAGAGGAAGAAAAAAACAAATTAGAATCAGGGCTTACAAATGGAGAAGAACCTATGGACCAAGATTTATCAGATGTTCCTACCAAATGCATTTCAACAACAGAATCAATGGAAATAAAGTAGGTGCACTAAGACTAGCGGCAGCTGGAGGGCACTGTTAGCAATTGAGTAATTTTGGTTAGTTCATTGCAAATGATCCCTTTCCCCACGAGCTGAGATTGTCTGGTAATTCCAAAGGTGATAGTGAAATCAAAGCCATATTGAGTTTTCATACAATGAAAATTTTCTGTAATAATTGTTACCTTATTGTTCATTTTTAAAAATGAATCTACGGCTTGATGCCATCCCTCACCTGCCTTTCAACTGACCAAGAACGTTTTCATTTTTTTTTGGATTAAGCCTCAAATTGTTTCATCCTCATCCAGCACATTACAGATAACAGGCACTGGTTTAGTACTGAAACAAGTTCCTTGGAAATGGATGGAAAAATGATAGAGTTGAGTGTCAGTTGGCATACTGGTGACACTGAAATCCAAAACTCTGTAGTTTCCCTGTAGTTTCATGTTAAACAGAATGGGGGATGAAATAGACCTGAAGAACACCAGGTAAACAGCTAGGGCGTTTAGCAGGAATTCTTCAAGAGTGTCAAGCTCAATTTCCTCTTGGGCCACATCAGCATTATGGTTGCCCTCAAAGGGCTGGTTGTATCTGTAAGACTATATAAATGTTATATTATAAATTATAATGCACAAATTATAATGTACCCAATACCACAAGAAAATTGGAAATCTTACACCCATTGGACCTGTGTCAACTACAGCATCCAGCGCAAAGTGGATCTGAGTGACTTTGTCTGCAAAGTATCTTGCACATTCTTTACAGCAGGCTCTGTAGCATATAAATCAAGTGTTTTTGTTTGGTCGCAGTATTTAATCTCTTCAGCCCTTTGGTTGCTCAGTGTCAAGATATACTTGACTTCAAGAGGTGTGTATTTTAAAAAACAGAGATAGCATTGAGGTGGGGGGGAAGAGGTGGGGGGCATACTTAACTATATCAGAGCAAACATAGAAGTTAACTCTTTCTTTCCTTGATGAGAAAAATGCTTCTGCTGAAGTTGATATTTGCTTTGGGGGAAACTCCCATTCTCATGAATGGAGAATTTTCTTCCAATAGAAATACTAGCTCTAGCAGAGAAGGACTTAAAACTCACTCTTCCTGCATGTTCTCATCCTGAAAATTGTCAATTTTTCAGTAATACAATTGCTTTTCAAACCTACATCTGTTACCATTTACCATTTTAAACCGAACATGAGGCTAAATCCAGTTGCTAGTCCTGACAAGAGTGGATTCCTTAAAAAAATGGGATTTACATAAGTTGCTTGTTATTGTATGCCTTCAAGTCATTTCTAACTGAGATTTGCCTTAAGGTAATAATGTCACAGGGTTTTCATAGCAAGAGTTGTTCAGAGAGTGTTTGTCATTGCTTTCCTCTGAAGCCAAGAGAGTGTGGTTTGCCCACAGTCACTCCGTGGGTGTCTCTGGCAAAGTGAGGATTTGAATCCTGGTCCCCAAAGTCATAGTCCAATGCTCAAACCATTATACTATGTGGTTCTTGCCTGCGTAAGTGATTTACCATTTAGCAATTGTTGCAATGAATCTGCTGGTCAGTGGGACCAGCAACTGGATTTAGGCCATGGTTTTTTGCAGTTTCTTAGAGCATCCAAGATAAATTCCAAGAAAAATGTCCAAAGCAAAGTCATGTATGTGGTTTTAAGGGCTGGCTTTCTGTTCAGATTCAGCTTCCCTAGAAATTTTGTTTGGAAAAAGCCCATAGACATGCTTTAACCTCCGTCACATTAATGGAGATAAAAAAACGCCACAGGCAAAAAAAAAATCAGTAGATTTTTGGAACCTTTTCTGCCTCAAGCAATTTTTTAGGAAAGGGCATTTCACCTAGATTTTTCTGTTGTTGTTTTTTTTGCCCCCCACAAATAATGAAAACGTAAAATAGCAGGGTCCAGCAACTTGGTGTGTTTCATTGTAAAAACTAGGTTTGTTGTTCTTGTTTTATGTTGTTAACCTGTTAATCCATACAAGTACATGTCTTCTTACAGCTAATTATTATAGGACCTTTAAGTAAGGGATGTCTATTCAACAATTTTCAAAAATTCAACTCTGTTGTTTCTATCACATCTTAATATTTTTTTGTTGGCTAGATTATTGTTTTTGTTGGCTGGAATATTAACAGGTGTTCTGTGAATTAGCACAGTTATCGCTGCATGTTTTTCTGTTGTTAAAAGTTCTTAATTAAACAGGATTAGACTGACAAAATTAAGAGGCATGAATAGTGCATAATTGCTATACAGTTCATGAGAAACTGTCTTACACTGACATTTGCATTATCGGCTACAAAATGTCTTATTTTATTTCAAGGTGCTTGAATGATACTTACTTTGTCATTGATGGGTTTGGATTCTCTGTCTTGCATTTGAGCTAGTCAGTAACAAATTCAGTAGACGTATAATTGAGTAGATTTTTCTCCTTACATCAAATTTTAGAGCTCGTGTCACATATATAGACTATGAAGGTCGATCAGATGGAGACTCCATTAAGAAAATCATTAATCAGATGAAGCCACGGCAACTGATCATTGTCCACGGACCACCTGAAGCCAGTCAGGATCTTGCAGAGTCTTGTAGAGCTTTTGGTGGAAAGGACATTAAGGTTTACACACCCAAACTGCATGAAACTGTAGATGCAACCAGTGAGACTCACATATACCAGGTAAGATTGCAGAACTGGTTAAAGAGGGTTTGACAACTATACTGGTGATAAAATGGGGTTTTAAAGCTTTATTCCAAACTTGTACTGAAGTGCTTGTCCTCTCATGGCATGATGGGGAAATAAAAATTTCCAGCAAGTATCATGTTGGAATTCTTTCCAAGCTGACATGTTACACTTAGGTTAATGAAAGATGATGGTTGATGCAATCAATTAGGTGGGAATCATGCAGCCCTGCAGATTTCGGGCTGCAGTTTGCAGCATTCCTCAACATTAGCTGTGTTCGTTAAAACTGGTGGGAGTTGCACTCTAGCAACATCTAGAAGGCCACATTATTCTCAACCCAAATCTAGGTATGCAACAGCATTATTGTATCTGTTGCACAGTTTTTGTTGCATTTCTAGGTCCAGGTTTAACTGCTTATATTGACTTATAGTCCTGTTGGTTATTCCGCGCTAGAGTAGAACCATTTAATCAGTTGCTGAAGAGTGAGTAAACAAATACATTCTACTGATGTAAAGGTGAGAGCTGATGTGGTGTAGTGGTTTGACCATTGGATTGCAGTTCTGTAGTCTGTAGTTGTTTCATTGGTTGCCTGGGCCATCCCAATCCTTACAGTAGTTTCCAAGATTAATGCCGTGATACGTTATCCTTTGTAATCTGTTCCTAATATTGTTGCATTTCTAGAGCTCTTCCATTGATTTAAGGTATGTGATGATGTTGAACACATAGAATGGTGTTTTTAATTTGTTTTTCTTTATTTTTTAACTAATGGATCAGGTTAGGTTAAAAGATTCCCTCGTCAGTTCCCTTCAGTTTTGTAAAGCTAAAGATGCTGAACTGGCATGGATAGATGGAGTCTTGGACATGCGGGTATCAAAAGTGGACACTGGGGTGATTTTGGAAGAAGGGGAACTGAGAGATGATGGCGAAGACACAGAAATGCAAGTGGATGCTTCCTCTTCAGATTCCAGTGCTGTAGCACAGCAGAAGGCCATGAAGAGTCTCTTTGGAGATGATGACAAAGAAATTTGTGAAGAGAGTGAGATCATTCCTACTTTGGAGCCTTTACCCCCAAATGAAGTAAGAAAACTTTGTTCTTCAGATAAGTTTTTATTGCTTTGGGATTTGTGCCTTGTTTTCAAAGGAAATTATTTATATTTTAGTGTTGGAATCAAGATTTTTTTAAACAAAGAAACTGCGTACACAAATATCTTGCTAAAATCAAAGTTATGCTTTGTGTAATTAAAATTGGCAAGAGAGAACTTGATTCATATCAAGTGGGAACAAAGGAGAGGGATTTCTTTGTGGCCGCTTGCAGACTTTCAGACTCCTTCTGTAGGAAGGCCAGGATGGCTCCCTCCTGCTGCTGGCAAGTTGATACATTCTTATACCATCAGGCTTTTAGAAAGTAACTGGGATGGGATTTTAGTGATGTTCAGTGCTGTTTCTTGGTTTGTATATAGTCTTTTAATGAATTTTAATGTTTTTAACTGTAAATTGTTCAATGGTTTCTAAAATAACTTTTATTTATACTTTTATTGAAGTATTTGTATAGTTTTTAATCTGTATTGTATTTAAATATGTTGTAAGCTGCCTTGAGTCTCTTGTAGGACAAAAATTGCTGTGCTAATTTAATTTGGCATACTGGCCACCGGTTGGCCACCCAAAAGTACGTATTTGTCAAAGATATGAAATAGGTAGAATATTCTCCGTATGACAAGTTATATTCAGTTATGACAAGTTGCAAGCAGAACTCTAGGCTTCTGTTTGACAATGCCATAAAGTATCTAAATGCAAGTGGATGAAAACCACTGGCCTGTGAAGTATATTGTCTTGTGCAGTTTCCACACATTGCAATAAAGCTTACGAAAGCTATTTCTCAGTGGGCTGTGCCTTTGATGGCAGCACAAAAATATAATTATTAATGGAATGCTTTTGTCACATTCTATCATCCTTGAGGCTGAGCCTTGGCACTTGTACAAAGCTATTTTGATGTTTGTAAGAGTGCTTTCTTAACTCTCCTTAAACGTTTCCATTAGCATTTAGTTCATACTTTCTTCACAAAAGGTTCCTGGACATCAGTCTGTCTTCATGAATGAGCCAAGATTGTCTGACTTCAAGCAGGTTCTCCTGCGAGAAGGAATTCAAGCCGAATTTGTTGGAGGAGTCCTTGTATGTAACAACTTGGTGGCTGTTCGCAGGGTAAATAGATTCTCTTTCTTTGTGTTCTTTTTATGTGCCAGTTATAGTAAATCTTTCCTTTGAAGTCAGTGGGTAATTGAATGTAATCTGATTTGTTGCAGACTGAAACGGGACGTATTGGATTGGAAGGCTGTCTGTGTGAAGACTTCTATAAAATTAGAGATCTTTTATATGAACAATATGCCATTGTGTGAAAGAGCACTGTAAATATGATACTTTACGGACTTGTTTTATTTTTATGGAATTATTACACAGCACGTGTGTATAAGGGCCTGTGGTAGCCTTTATCAAAGGTTTCCAGTAGCAGAACCCAGTGATGGAACATAATTAGATATGCTAGAGATAAAGTATGTCTACATAAATTTTCTGTATGTTTTGCCAGTTTTATTTTTCAGATCAAGATTTTTGTTAGAAAGTACTTGTTTCACAGGATTTCACTTGCAGGTGGGTTTTTTTGGGGGGGGGGTAGAGGTGACAGCTGTTCTGAGTTGGATTCAGTCTAAGTTGTATTTGGTTCTTGTTGAACTTCATAGGGGATTAGGTTAAATCATTGTTAATCTGTCCCATTGATTTCAGTGTTCAGTCAAACTCAGTCTGGATCCAGCCCTTCAAGGTTATGTTTAAAAATGCAAACTGTGTATTTATCAAAAGCCAGTTTTCCTGTTTGCAATTAAAATTATTTTCTTCCATCATTGATTTTGTGCTTTGGTAAAACCAGACTCAACAGATTCTAGATAACTTGATATATTGATTATAGTGTGCCTGCCTCCCAAGAATTAACATACATCTGGTTTTTGTAGTTTAGCATACAGATACTTCCAAGTTATCTTCTAAGTGTTTTGGATAATCAAATCAGTTTACTAGCTGGACATACACATAAAACTAAAGGTGCCCAAAGGAAATGTGCAAGTGGAGAAGTGCGCTCTTCTGAATCAGATGTCGGGGGGGAGTTTCTGTAAAGTAAGCTGCACAAATTTTAGCTCTTACCTGGAAAAGATTTCTGGATCATTTCAAAATTATGTAATTCTAGCTCTCATAAGTGGTTGCTACTGACAATTTATTTTAGTATCTTCAAGGAGGATAAACTGGGATTGTACAATCCTCTCCCACATTTGTGGGTTTAATTTTCATGGATTTGATTATTTGTGAGTTTCTGGGGGACCTCTGCTGTCCCCCAGCTCAGGCCCTTCTTTTCTGGGGGAACCTTCTCTCTCAGCAGCTCTGATCAGGCTGCACAGCCCTTTAAAAACCTGCCTCTGCTTTTCTTCCAACAGCCACTGTCTGGCCAGCTAAGAACAGCTCATAGTCTGATTCCTCAGCACCATAAACCCTTTCCCAGTGCCTCCCTCACACTCAAGAAAAGAGATAAGCACAAATAGCAGTAGTATAGGGTCACCGTGCAACCCCGCCTCCTTTCCCTCTCCTTTCCCTGGCCTGGTTTGGACCCTAAGTTCCTGTTCTCCCCACCATGCTTTGGCTCCCTTCTCACAGGCGCACACGTTTTGATATTTGCAATTTTTCCACTTTTGGGAGGTCCTGTGCCCCTAACCCTATTGAATGTGGAGGGCTGACTGAATTATTAATGCTACATGTATTTTCCATAAAACATTTTTAATAGGCAGCATGTAATACTGGCATTGCACTGAAGAACCATTTCTATCAGGAAAACTGAGAACAGGTTTCCTCATTTTGTTTGCAGCCTCACTTACTTTCAAAACTGGTTATGGAGCTGGAAGCCTTCTGGAACAGGGTTTTGTGTTGTACAAACTGCTGCATTGGGAGAACAGTGATGAACATCCAATACTTGTTGATTTAAGCCATTGATTGCACTTTTAATTATGAATTCCTTGCTATTAATCAGAGCTATGTGTGTTTAAAAAAAACCTGAAAGGAAGCAGATAACGGCATATAAGTAACCTTAGAGGAGCAAAATTCACACAATCATTATCTTATTATCTTTTTAAAAATGAATTAATGACATTGAAGATATGAGTCAAAAGCTGCCCTTCTGCTAATAAAAAATGTTTTCTATTCAGCAAAGGCCTGTTTTCGGTGGAATAGAAGAAGCATTACTTGATTGAAGTAATCTCACATACGTTCTTTCATAATGGGCAGGATTCTGCGGAAATTCTTTTCTGTAACTTTTTTACTTTCTGTTAGAGTTCATATGCAATGGTCTGTATACATCTCATTCACCATGTTCCCACATTGTGCTGTGGTTTGTTGTTATTACGTGCTGTTGCGTTGGTTTTGACCTATGGCAGCCTCTGAATGAGAAACCTTGAAGGTCATCAACAGCCCTGATGCAGTGTTGCAAACTCAGGGCTGTGGCTTCTTGATGGAATCAACCCATCTGTAATGTGATCTTCCTTTTCCTTTTGCCTTCCACTTTACCATTGTCACCTTTTCCAGTGAGTCATGTTGCCTCATGATTTGTCTCCAGCGTCAGTTTAGTTACTTTGGCTTCTAGGGAGAGTTCAGCTTGATTTCCTTTCAGACCCATTCATTTGTTTTTTTTGTCCATGGTATCAGTAAAACGCTTCTCCAGCAACACATTAAAAATGAATTGTTTTTTATTTTCTGTCAGATGTCTTCACTATCTAGCTCTCACAACTGTACATAGAAATCAGGAATACCAGGGCATGGATGGTTCTGATTTTCTATTTGATGATATATACACTAGAGGATCTTACCTAGCTTCTTCATAGCTACCCTTCCAAGTCCTGTTCTTTTCTGATTTCTTGACATTCTAATTGACGATTGAACAAGGTATCAAAAATCTTACTATTTCATTGTCTTTATGCTTTTAAGTTACATGGTCATTATTTTTGTTTTGTCAATATTCAACTGTAACTTTGAGCACTTTTTTCCTTAATGTTCGTCTGTTGTTGCTCCAAGTCTTTGCTACTTTCTGCTTGGTAATAGGGTGTTAATCTGCATATCTTAAATTACTGATATTCCTTGATGTTCCCCAAGTTTTCATACCTCCTTCCTCAGTCTAATCCTGCTTTCTGTGTGCTATGTTCGACATATACATTATACAGATAGGGTGATAAAATGCAGCTTTATCTGACCCCGTTGCAAATTGACTTAGGTTGTCATTTCCAGAGTCAAATGTAATTATGTGATGGATCCCTTTCCTGTCCATTTTAGCTCACTCATCCCAAATACTGCAGTGTTAAGCATTCTCTCCCTCCCTCCCTTTCAGTTTCTAGCTTACTGCAACTCATATTTCCTACATTCCATGTTCCTACTGTACGCATGCATTGTGCAGCCTTAGACTTTGCTTTCACATCTGTGCATGTCTGTAGTTGTCCTTTTGGCTTGAGCCTCGTTGTATCATTGAATACAGTACTATTCGTATTTGTCCTTTGCTTTGACCCAGTAGCTGGTTTGGTGGAGAGGGTTTCCCTTTTCTGGTGTTAATTCTTACTTCATAGGACTTTTTTTTTTTTTTTGAGGTAAAGGACATTCAGAAGTGATTTACTATTGCTTCCTTCTCTCACCTTTATCTTCTGCTTAATAACAGATGTGAGAGAAAAGAAAAGGGTTGCTGCTGTTGTCCCTTTCCTTCTTCCAATGTCTCCCCAACGACTGCTGCTGCCCAGAAGTTTCCCCTCACTGAGCTGAGGTGTTTGGCACATTTTTTTCTGGCTTATCAACAAAAGCAAGTAGGTCTTGGGAGAGTCTATCATCATCAACATATCTTCTTCTTTCATTGGAAGGATATAATCCCACCACTACGGAAAGGTAGTGCCATGGTGTGCCCCATTATGATACAGAGCCAGAGATAACAGTGGTGTTACACTGTGACAAGTCTTCTATTAGTGCTACGCTGAGCAATCCATACTCATCCAAATATAGATGAGCTGCTGCTTTGGTCATCCCTTGCTGTTGGCCAGGCTGAATTGATAGGAGTTGAGCCCAACAGGACCTGGAAGGTACAGATTTCTCAGTCCTGTGCTAGTATCAGAGTTCATGGAAGATTACTAATTCATTTTCTACTTCTGTTTGTGGTTTTCTGAATGTAAGCCATAGAATTCTGCATTTCATTATGTTTATTGGAAGGAAGGATATAGTCATTTCATTTTTGTCACTTTCATTATACAGTTACCAGGTAAAATAGAACTGCTTTTTAAAAAGTTGAATGAATGTGAAAGATTTGGCAGTTACATTGTTTATACCACTGCAGAACTTTGGGTAAATAATGATTACCAAACTTTTCATTTCTACATGAGCAGAAACGTTTTTCCTGTATCATTTTTTCAAACATTAAAGAATATACTGGTTTCAGTTTCACTATACATTCAGTACAAATGTTACATGTAAGTCCCTTTCAGTAATAATTCTACTTTAATAAGATACATCCTTTGTCTGTCTGGCTTGTAAATCTGCTTTAATGTTCATTTTTCTTCCAATTCTATTGCATCATATCTAGAACAAGGACAGATCTTCACTATAGGATCTAGAGGGAAAGAAGCATTTCACTAGCACTGCAGCATTAGATCAACTTAAGTTCTTTACCCTGTCTTTTCCATGTAACTTATTTTTAAAAAATTTGTACCACCCCTTTGTTTAAGTGGCAACTAAATTATGAATTAAAGTTGGCTGAAGGTTTAGCTGTGCCTTTTTTTTTTAAAGAATGCCAGTTAATAAAATCCACTCAATATCATTTAGGTACATTTTTCCAAAAAATGGATAGTGTATTATGCTTTTAAATATAAAAGCTGTCATGCTGAATTTCTCAAACAGATCTCCTCATCTAATTAATGTTTACAAGTTTCTTTAACAATTCAGTGATTTTCTAACAATCCACAACTGGTTTCAAAGGAAGGGTTAAGTGAAATTTTCTGCACACATATTTCTACACAATTAGGAATATTAGTTCTACTCAATTATAGAAGAGAACCAAAGAATGTAAAATAAAAATTCATCATCAGCAGAGTGTTTATATATCCTGCCATTTTTCCAGGACTACACCAGGCAACAGTATTGCAAATTTAAGTGTTGTACAATAAAATGTGAACTTAGGAAGTGGCTGTTTTTAGTATTGTGCTAGATTGGGGTGAGAAGCATGTGGCCTTCCAGCTGGTGTTGCACTGCAACTCACAGCATCCATCAACAATGACTATGCTAGCCAGGGCTGATGGGATTTACAGTCTGGCAATACCTGGAGGGCCATATGGTTCCCTTCCCTGGTCTAAATGTAACTGGTCTCCGGATGCTAGACCATATAGAATAGATAATATTGTGTAGTCCTGCCCAGCCTGAATCCTCTGCCTCCTACTTCTACTGCAGTTAAAGCTAATTAAATTCTTAACCAATTCTACAATCAAGTTAAGGTACCTTGTTAGTTTTAGCTGCTACTAAATCATTGCCAGTATAATCCTCAACTACAATAGCTGTGGAAGGATGAGTAGGGATTCACTGTCTTGTTTGCATTCAGACTTTATTCATTCTGCAATAATGTACATAGATTTCCCATGTGAGTGGGCTTTCTTGCTCATTACACTTTTGTGCTTCCAAAGGATAAGACCTGTAAACATAGACTTTCACCTATAGCCCTCAAAGTAATGCTGGAGTTCATGAATGTATAAGAGCCTTTGGAGGAGTCTGATTTTCAACATGGGTAAATTTGAATTGTACTCATATTTTTAAAGGTTGTATATAAAGCATTAAATGTTAAGTGTCATGCTTTAAGCCTGTGGTTCATTTTTTCTGGCAGAGTAGCAATACGGTAGACAGATTTGGGGAAACTATGAACACAATTGATGTCCAGTTGCAATTTCAAAAGACTGATTTATATTGAAATGTTATGTTTTAAAGGTTTGTAAGAAGCAGCAGTTCCATTTCAAAGTCATCCTTTAATAATAAAATGAACACTACCAAACATTGGTTGGTATGTCTGCTACTTCTGTAGTAAACCTAATTGTTATTAGACATCTACTGAAGCAAAGATACCCCATCTGGCCCTGAAATAATTGTTCTGAGAAAGTTTTTTTTACTGATTTGTAGAGGTTTTGTCTGTAGGCTTTATCCCTCTTTGATGTTGACTTACAGAGAAAATTATCCAGTTGAAACAGGGGACTAATTTTTTTAATATTTTGAAGGTAAAAATACTTTATCTAAACAGCTTGTCATTGTGATTTTGAAAAATGTATATATGTTCAGGCAGTCAAATATAACAGTTGCTTTTTGTGAACTGCAAAGAGCTTTTTTTTTAAAAAAAGCCAATTTGTAGAAAGTTTCATTTCTAGCCAGAAAAATAAAAGTCACCCTAACAAGTAAGACTTAGTTCAGGAAGATCTCCATAATGCATTCCATTCCTTTGTGCTACTTTCTCACTGTAGCTGGGGAGGCAGAGGTAAGCTTTCAGTCCGTCTGTCATCAATCCGTTTGAATTCAGTGTGGCCACTTGACAGGTGAAGGTTTGGGCTGAATAGTTACATAATGCTTTTGTGACAGACTTCATTATTTTGAGGTTAATAACATTGAACAATGGGCCTAAATACTCTGAAGGCGCCAGATCCCATCTACTCTTGGTTAGTGTTTGGATGGGGGACGGTCAATGAATACCAAGTGCTGTAGGCTAGACTTCTGTGGAAGGAACTAACAAAATCACCTCTGAATATTCCTTGCCTAAGAAAACCCTATGAAATTCATGGGGTTGCCATAAGTCATCAGGCCACTTAGAGGCACTTACACAGACAACAGTGAGGAATGAATGAGACCAAATCACATTATTTTTATAGGCAGAGCTTTTATTCAAAGGGGAAATAAAATGTTCTAAAAAAGTTTTTCAGAACTTTGTATAAATTCTATTCCTTCGTGCTCTAAAGAAATGCATTGCCTCCAACTAGGTTAAATATGTCTATGGATACATTATACTTTGTCCTTTAGAACATTTCGCTGTGAGCTATGTTGGAATATTTCCATAAGACATGTATGCAGATGGAGGCTCACATGTTTGCCATGGGGTGGATGACTGGAATGCTTTGTGCATCTGATATATAATGCCTAGCATCTGGAAATTAACATGATGTTGTAGATCTCTTACTATTTGACCAAACATTTGCTGGAAGTGTGAACTTTTTAAATCTAAAATTATTCTAGCAGCTTCATTAAAATCAGCTGATTTTATGTATTTGATAATGTTGCTTTCTGTTTTAGCATATTGTGTTGCAGTACTTTCATCTTATTGAATATTTGTCACTGGTTGCCTGGAAGCTTTCTGAAGGTAGATATAAACTGGGGAAAAAATTGTATTCCACTCATTATCCCAAGGAGCTCAGAGTGGTATTTTCACCTTAGATGATTGCCAAAAGCGTTTGGTTTTAGTTGCACTCCTTGTGTTTTGTCCCCCTCCCCATTAAATACAGGTTTCCCCCACTTATCTGACAAGTTAGGGACCAGAAAATGGAACTGGTTGGAAAGCAGAACCCGTGTACTGTACTGTAGGGAGCATGAAGGACGTATAGAAGCTCACTTGGGACTGACTGTATGTGTGGCTTGCCAAGTCTCTCAGCCAGCTTAGTGCCTTTTTCCCCTATCTCAGCTCACTTTGCAAGCAGCACACACATGCGAGCGACTCAAACGAGCCTTCGTAGGCAAGAAGAACTGATGAAAGAGTGGAACCCCTGTGGAATTAATAGAACTTGTCCTTAATTTGGCAGCATCAAACAAGTGAGTGGTCAGATAATGGGGCGTCAAAAGATGGAGTCTTCTTGTAATGCTTTTCTGGAGCAAGCTTTTAAGATAAACAGATGAATTCCAACTGTACCTATAAGCCCCTTAAAAGTAAAAGTGTAGTAAGGTGGACTGTGCCATTAAATAATGTATCATGAAACTGCTGGCTGCTTCCTTAGCCTTTTCTCTTTCCAAGTATCTCTCACCTTAGTTAGTCGAAAACCAAACTTGTTCCATGCATCTATGTAGAATGATAACTTATCCAGTGATAATATTTCACTATCCTGTAATCCCGTTGTCATTTTCAGTGTTACCCAAGTAAGTATAACACCACGTTGGTTTCTAAGATTTTTTTTAAAAAAAATATTTCTGCAATAACACATTTCAAAGAGAACATCTAGTTAAACTCAAAATTACAAACCAACCAACATTATATCAAACCATACATTAAATTGGCTTGTTGGTAGCAAACATTTGGCAGGATGAGATGAGCGATTAGAAGCTTCAGCAAATATTGGGGGGAACGCAAGGGGGATTACTTTCACTTGAATAAGCAATAACCTGATACCATGTGTCTTCAAATGTGTTGTCTCTAGTGGCTTCTTCAGCTAAGCTGATTTGGCGTCAGTTTTTCAGAAACGGCTACGCTTCAGGTTTTTATCAGGCCACTGTCTAAAAGACAAATCTTTTCGGCTTCTAGGGTGGTTTAATAACTGGAATGATGTCCTAATGCTAATTCTCATGGCACGAAAACAGCTTCTATAGATGGGGTATCTGTAAATGAGGAGGTGTTGAGGGCCGTATTTAGGGGAGTGACGTCTGCCAGAGATTGCCCGCTCATAACCAGACTGAAGCCAGCATTAGGTAGGGCCAGAGCCGAAAATAGGCAGGGCCACCTCTGTTGCTTTCTCTCTTTCCTCATCATTTTTATCCAGTGAAGAGACAGATAGTTCTATCCAGCCGAGACAGTTGTGTCAACTGATTGCTTGCAGGGGGTTTTGAAAATAGGCCAAAGGCCACAGATGTGCCATATGTCAAATACTTTGGGAGTGATTTTTTTTCAAACCGTTTCTGCCTGTCGCTTAATCTTCTTAGTTCCTAGCTACTTTATGTCCTACACAAAATAAAAACCCTTATGAATGGAAATAGAACATGATGACAAAATCCCATACAAAAGCGTTGTTTGTGCTCTGATTCATTTTCCTGTCCTTTCATTGTTCAGCATGTTATTCGGGCTGCTGCAAGCTTCTCTGTCTGTACGTCGCATAAGATAATGCTCATAATTTGAAAATGAATGCAACCTTGCGGCTATGTTTTGTTTGTTTGTTTAATTATTTATTTTTAAATTAAAGCTGGCTTGGCTCTTGCCAATGTCTGTTTGATGCTTTAGGAGAACGACCAAAATTAGTCTCCCCCAGCAAAAATGACAAGCAGCCTTGTGTTATCTTATGAGGATTGTGTTCTGAGAGGGATTAGAATCCCCTTTGTCAGATGAAATAGTTGCCGTAATTGGTGAGTTTATATGCTGTGTAAAGAAAACATACATTGTAGCCAATGCTTTTTCTACAGGTGTACCTTATGATAGGTTCACCTTAGGGTTGCCATAAATCACAGATGACTTGAAGGCACACAACAACAGCAAAATTGCTTCTGACTTTCGAGGTATTTTCCTTTTTAAGAACTTATACAAGAAGGCATCCAAATGCACAAGCATTTCTCTCTTCTCCTTCCCACAAAAATCCGTGCCACCAAGCATGGCTAAGCATGAGCTTAGCTAGCATCAAATGAAAAAGGAAACACATGCCTCCTTTCCTAAAGTGCCATCATCTCTTTCTTTCAACCTTTGGTCCCTCATATGCCCTTCCTTCTCTAGGAGCCATTTTAGGACTGGACTTTGTGGGAAGATTCACCCCACTCTGATCTAGGTAGGGTGTAAAAACTGAGTAACCTTAGAACTGGAGACCAGGAGGCAACAGTCCCCATCTGCAAATGCTGCCTAGCCAGCCAGCCAGCCAGCCCTGACAAGAACCCCATTGTAAACATTGCTGGATGCCCCTGTTCTCCCCAGGCTAAGAGTACAGGGACAAAGGTGGGACATTTAACTCTGCCAGTTTTATATTGGCTACTAGCCATAGACCTTTGAAAGCTAATGACTAGTAAGTTTTATTTGGCATTAACTTTCATAGACTATACACTTCATCAGATGCATAGAGTTGTAGCCTAAGTTTGAAGACACTTGTGGGAGGAGAGGGAGGCACAGAGAAATGGAAGTGTAAAAACATAGTGATGATCTTAATAATCATCTTTCATTTGTCAAAAGGTGACAAGGATATCCAAATACAGGAGCCACAGACTGTTCTGTTCTTCAAGGTCTTCTTTGTAACCAACCTGCTTCCCAGTTTTCTGTAATGATCTATCTCTGTGGTTCTTAACCTGGGATCCGGGGGGCCCTGGGGCTCTACGGACCCTTCACAGGGGATCCATGAAGCCCTCCTGCTGGACACCAACAGCAGTGGTAGCAACGACATGGAAGCGGAGGGGGTTGCTGGTGCTGAAACTTGTCCAAGCTTGGTCTGGGCTGGCAGCCAGGAGAAGCTGATAACAAACACAGGTCAGAAACTCGGCAGTAACTTAAGTGGTCAGTTTACTTAAGCAAGGAAACAGCTTTGCAAATGAGAAGCAATAATGGTCCCAACAATGTCCATAAATCAGAGGCAGGCAAAACAAACACAAGTCAAAGGCAGAAACACAGGCAAGGGCAGCGAACAGAAGCATGCATGGGAGAAATGGTCAGTTGATTGCTGACAAAGTCTAGAGGGGAAAGGCTCAGTTCTTATAGGCTCCAGGATCAGTGTAGCTGGTGCCTGATTAATTGGTGCTTGGCATAAATTCTTTGGGAGCGACGTAGGAGACCCTTCTGGTGTCTACTCTGGGCAAAGGTAGATATGGATAGATCATTCTCTGTGTCCAAATGGGCAGGGCTCCCTGCTGGGGCTGACACTTCTGTCCCTGGGGTGGGTGGTAGTACTTTCTGCTCTGCAGGTTTTGCTGTAGCAGTCTCTGTGCCAGGGCTCAGGGCAGGTTCCGCTGCCTCAGACTCTGAGTCTGAGTCTAGGTCGTGGAAGCCCATGACAAAACTACTCCCTTGTTTACCAAACTATGATTGCAGAGACCAGGGTTTAAATGCCCACTCGGCCATGGAAACCCACTGGGTGACCTCAGGCAAGTCACATTCTCTCAGCCTCAGAGAAAGGCAAAGGCAACAAATCTTGGCAAGTATGCTCTCATGATAGGTTTGCCTTGGGGTTGCAATAAGTCAGTTTTCAAAGGGGAGGGACATGATGACTAGAAAGAACCTCCCCCTGTCAGCAGTTTCCTCTAATATATTTGAGTGTGAACTCTCATACCTACTTTTCTCATGACTGTATTGCTCAAACCTCCTTTTTTTCATTAGGGTATCCAGTGACTAGGTTGACTGTGCATGACAAAAATCATAGTCCAACACATCTGGAAGCACCAAGCCGAGGAAAGCTAAAGTAGTAGCTCAAGAGCTTTTTATCTGTTTTTCACAATGCAAATATTTTTTTAAAAAAAACATGAATGTAGAACCAATTTTACAGTCCAGAATTGCACAACTTTAGCCTATTGCAACTACCAATTAAATACATGATAAAAATAACATCTGGGAAATACAGTTTTACATAACCCATCTGTCTTTAAAACAAGCATTTAACAGCTGGAGATACAGGGCCATGTGACTGGGCAACAGCACAGATCAATATTCTGGCCTCGCAAGTGACATATTATGAAGCATTATTTAAGAGGGGTATTGCCTGGTCCTATGCCTACTTGGTAGACTTTTACTCTAAAGTCAATTGTGCCTAGGGGTGTGATCTTAATTTGTTATAATCGCCCATCTTTTTACAAGTGAGTGGCACACCAATTTTGTTTTACTGCCAAGTAACTTGATTCTCTTGTGTTACTCTTAGGAACCAGCGGCTGTGTCTTGTGGGTTGCTTGAGGGAGATGATGACAGGGCTGCTTTCTCTCAGTGCACTTTGTTGGGTCAAATAAGTTAACGTTGCATAAAATCCATTGCAATCTGTTTTCCCAGGGTGCTGGATAATCCCACTGTATTAGCCAGACAGTCAGACTTCCATCCTCTATCACTTTTGATCCATATAGGATGAAATCCTTGTTTCATATCTTTCCAGAGGTAAACTATTACAATTCCTGAGTCAGAGCAGGACTTCTTTACTACCGTATAGATCCTAGAGTTCTCATTATTTTATATAATTTCATTTATTATATTTTGGTGGGTTTTTTTCCACCCTCTGTAATCTCTGAGATTTGACTAATGCACAATATTGCAAATGCATCGCTACCCGGGCCAACAGCCTTTAAATCACTTGTGGATGTATAAACCTCTTATGCTGATTAAAAGTGTTAAGGTTATTATTTTTTTTTATGTAACTCGAGCTAAATTTAATTTGTGTTGCCGTCAAAGGACTACTCTAATATCACAGTACATGTTCCTGGTTATGCTTTCATTGGAGTTCATGAAAAAAAAATCCTGTTCCAAACTTGAGTTGTATCTGTGATCTTGGGGTTGCTTGTTTGTTTCAAGTGGCAGAACTATATAATTCTGGATCACTCAGGAAAGTAAATGTATACTTTTAGATTTTTTATTTAATAAAAAGCATAAAACATATTCTGTGCAAACTAAAGGGAAGCAAATTAGACTTTGGTCCTTTCCAGACGTGTGGGAGGAGCCGCGCGAAAACGCTACTCACCGGACTTCTTCAGCGTCCAGGCGAGTCCGTCGGGACGAGGAGCAGTGCGAGCTTGTCGGCATCCAAAATGGCGGCTTCCGGTTGGTGGAGGCTCTCCACCAACCGGAGAAGCTCGCCAGCCTAAAGCCTGCCCCCGGCAGATCTGCAGGCACGCACTAGTGCGCGCCTGCAAATCTGCACCGGAGTGCAGCGACGGAGCGACACGGAGTTGCGCGCTCCGTGCTTTTTAAAAACCTCTAAAAAGAGGTTTTTAAAAAGCACGCTGCGCGACCAGTTCCAGTCACTTCGGAGCAGACTGAGGTATGGAACTACAAAAAGTAGTCCTCCCCAGTCCACTCTATGGTGCAGAAGACCTCCGTCGGAGGTCGCTCTGCACCGTTTCAATTGCCCCATGTGGAAAGGGCCTTTGAGTTCTTCCGAATGAGCTGCATGCTGTTACTGATTTTTTTTTCCATTTTCCCTTTTTAACCAGGTGCAGTCTGTAACAAGTTGTTGTAATGCTCAGTACCCCAGTGAAAGTTCTAGCTAGCCAACAAGACTTGCTTCTATTCCCTCTCTTCTTTAATTTCCCATTTCCTTCTTCACAACATAATTTCTCTCTCCAGTAATGAGCATAATCAAGGCCAGATTAAGCTGGCTGGAGACTATAGCTCCCACCATGGCCATGTTGGTTAGAGCTGATGAGAACTGTAGTCCAACAACACTGGTTGATGTCCACATGCCTCTCCTTTTGTTTTGGAGGATCATGCCATACCCAGTTATTTTTACTTAAAATTGTTCAAAATGCTCCCCCCGATTTTGTGCCTGCAGGGAACAATTTTGCTCTGTTTTTGTGCTCTCCCAAGTTGTGTTTAGGTCGAGAAAAGAACTTTTCTAAACCAAGAAGACGGCTTTTAAAAACCAGGAAGTAAACCAGCCTAAAATATCCTTGAGTGACAAAAACGTCCTGCAGTCACAGGTAGAGTAAAACCAGTTGAGGTTGGGAAGCCCTTGCATGCCCTTCAGCATTTCACAGATAAAAACTGGCCAAATAACATCAGAGTGTGGTTAAGATGCAGAAGTTATTTATGAGGAAGAACACATAAGCTGGGAGAGACTGCAACAGATTGCTTTTGCTTGAGCCAACTGAGAAGGATAAAACTCACTTCTCCTCTGCCCTCTCTGAGTTAACTGAGTTAATTACTTTTGTACTTTGAACTCAGTTTGCAGCAATTGAGGTAAACAGAGGAGAAAAGGGGAAAGTGGGAGGAGGAGAGAGGAACTGGGAGATTTTTTAAAGCAGCTGAAAAAATGGGATGACAGAAGATTAATCAGGATTGACCTTGCCAAATATGGTAGGTGCTTGGGTACAACTTGTGGTTCTTGTGAGTCCCCTTGTTTGTTTGTCTATAACAAACAAGGGGACTAATAAGAGCTACAAACTGTACTTTCACCTTCCCTGCCTTACAAGAAACCATATCTTGGATCTTCATTGTCTTCCAACATGTTTGCCAAGTATGTTACTGCCCTGGTTAGCCCGAGCTTGGGGGATATAAAAAGATATCTTTTGATATCAATAATTCGGCTTCACATACCCATTCCTCTCCACGTGCTTGCGAGGCCCCCGGACAAACACGCACACAGGCTCGGCCGATAATCGCTGGAATATTACAATACAGGCAGGCCAGAAAATAGCCGACTTGAGGCTTCAGGAGACCTCAAGGCAAGTACTCTATTATGTATGCATGCAGCTTTCAAAAGATCCTCTGCCCCGAGCTGGCAGCTTGATGATCTGACTATACAACGTCCAAGCACTCTGCGTTTGCATACTGGCTACTCGTCTTGACAATTTGGCGATAATTCAGTCATTCAAATTCTGACCTTTCGGAGGCTTTGTCTCCAGCCCCAAATCCATTGTTTTCCCCAAGTCTGACCTACCTGCGGTCACAATTCTTCTTATAAAAACCCATGATTTTGAGCGCCTCTTCGGATCGCTCTTGGCTTCCATCCCGCCTTGCTGTCGCTTTGTCCAGCGAGCCTTCCCCTCAGCTCCACGTGCTGAGATCCACGCTCCCCAGCTTCTCCGTTTCCTACCGGGCTTCAGGACAGGTGTAGTATTACCCAAACCAACAACTCCTGTAAAAATCCCTCTATACCACTCCAACCTTTATTTCTATAGTTTCTCTGTGTGTTTGTGTTGCTTACACTGATTGACTGTATTTTAATAAAATTCACATTTGTTATTTAACTCCGGTTTGCTTCTTGACTCGGCCTGACCCCGTAGACGTTGGGTTCAAGATCTCGCTACGTTACCCTGCCTCTCGCAGCGCTAACTTGTGCTCTTGACTAATTTCACCAACTTGTATAATTTTGAAAGCAATTTGGTGTCCCTCCCGGGACCCCCAGAAAACAGGGTAACAGTATCTTTCTCTTCCTTAGCATTTAATGAAGCAGCAAGAAGGATTTTTCTGTTCTGACAGTCCTCCTATATAATTTGTTAGATCATTTTGTTCCCTAGGATGTGTTATTGCTTTTAAAATTTTCTGATTATCGTCCTCAAGAAGGAAAAACAAACCATTCTAATTTTTATAGACATATGATGAAAGTATGTTTTATGTTTGAACTGCAGGTGCTGGGATGAATAAAGGGTGTGAAGTATCAGCATGGCTAGCAAGAATTAATACAGTTCAATTTACTAGTCATAGCTTTAAAAGTGTGATTTTCTCTTCTCTTTACATACCTTCACCAGATACCCTTAGCTACAGTTACAGTCACTTCAGTAAAAAATGTTAATTTCCATTAAGATTAACTAGGTTTCATACATAGTCAGAATTCCAGGGTTTGCCTAAGAAAAAATCTGAAATATTTAATTAGAATTAAAAAGGAAGAGGGTCAGCATCCCCCACTCAATTTCTCTTAGCTGAGAGATTACCCTCCATTACATGTACAGCAGCCAAGTAAACTTGGATGTGTGTTTCTATTCTGTTAAGCGATTGTGATACAAAGCAGCCAATGTTAATGAGAATTAAGTATGCTCTGTTGTTTTTAATCTTGGATAATACCATTAAGTGTAACATTGGAGGCCTTCTGAAGCAGTTTAACCCTACCTATCTATGCACGGAAACCATTCATCTGCCAGGCCACTGTATTTAATATTAGAAAAATGGACACACTACTTTGTAGTTCCAAAGCTGAACAATTGAAGAGGGTTCTAGCCTCCTGTCCCTTATTATTATTTTAACAGATTTCTCTTGGCTCTATCACTCTTGGCTCTTTGAAGTCTTCTCCATCTTTGCCTAATATGGAACAAAAATTTAAAGTCAGAGCATTCCAAGTTCTGAGTAGTGATTTATAAATGTATAAGTAAGACACTTCTGCTTAATAAAACAAATTGAGCAGGAAAATTTAAGAATACATCTTAGCATTGGATCTGTATAATACTTGAGCAAAGTACAATGCCATTGATCTATTTAACATATGGCACGTGTACAAAAACAGTCTATTCAATAGTCTACTTTGTGTAATACAATCAAACACAAAAAAATAGCATATAAAAATATGTCCATGAATGTTCAGTATACATGATGCAATTCCATATTTTTTGGTTCTTGTCCTAATTTTTTAAAATGTTAGATTTCCTGAGTTCCTTTTAAAAATGCCAAATTCCAATTTACCAATAAATGGGCTTTTTCAATGGCATAATGCCATAGATAATTTAGGGTATGGAAATATTTGTTAGCCGTATATTTGGCTTTTGACTGTGGATGGAAGAAGATTAATACATCCTCTATCAGTGATTGGCATATAAGAATATCAAACTACAAGATGAATTAATTTACAAACTTTATGAAAGGGAGACGGGTGAAAGAATAATCAATTAATAGAAAAATGAAGTCTTATTAATTACAAGTACTATAACATCCCAGATGACCAGGATGAAATTAAACTATGTTTTATTAAGAATAGTTTGATCAGCTGTTTTTTTTAAGTAATTTAAATTGTGTTGAGATGGTTTTTGTTTCCTGTAGTTACTTTTTTACCCTTTTCCTTTTATTGTTAATGAGTACAGCGACCCCCTCCACATTGGTGATGGTTTGGGGCACAGAAACCTCCCCTCCCCCCGTGCACTCTCCCTCCTATTCCTTTCTGGGGCTTCCCCCTCCCATTTCCCTTGCCTTTTGCCCACGTGCAGAGAATGAAGGCACAGCATGCTTGGGCAAAAGGCAAGGGAATAAATAGTGCTATAATTTGAGAGAGTGAATGGGCACTGGATTGAAGTCAAAAGGCTAAGAATACCTACTGCATTACTGTGGATTATGGATGATTTGAAAGTGGTAATCATTTACTCACTCAAGACATTCCACCACAATTTCAACAACTTCCACCCCTACCATCAATCTTAGCCTGGAACTATGACAGAACAAGTTCACTTTCTGGACACCACCATACAGCTGTACAACAGGTATCTAAGCTCCACACTATATCACAAACCCACTGACCACTGCGTGTACTTACATGCCTCCTTTTTCCACCCTAGACACAGTACCTAATCCATAGTTTATAGTCAAGCCCTCCAATACAATTGCATCTCCTCAAACCTGCATGCCAAACTCATGGAATTACAGCAAGTATTCCTCAAGCTACAGTACCTGCCATATGAAGTAAAATATAATAGTAGTAGTAGTAGTAGTGGTAACAACAACAATAATAATGATATCAACAGGCAAGACTTGTACTCAGGACTAATATATTACAGAATAGACTTAAGTCAGGAAATAGCAGAACCCCAGTAGTGATCACATACAGCTCCCAATTGAGATCATTCAGATATATTGTCAAGGAACAACATCCGATTCTGGAAATTAAAGCTGCCCTCTCATAGGCTCTTGGCAGCAGGCCTTTACTTGCCCACAGACAGCCTCCTAATTAAACAGTTACTTATTTGCTGGAGGACATACAACATGGATGGGGAGATGGGTACAACACCTTGCTATGAATCCAGATGCCAACTTTGCCCACATATCTACTCAGGAAATGTCATCACAGGACCTAATCACATCGCCCACAATATTAAGTGTACTTTCACTTGCTTATCCTCTAATATGATATATGCCATCTTCTGTCAACCATGCCCTTCAGCACTCTGCCTTAAGCAAACAAGCCAATCTCTGCCCCAGAAGATAAGTGGAAATAAATTAGACACTAGGAATGAGAATACACAAAAAACAGTGGCAGATCACTTCAATCTTCCTGGTATTCCATCTTGGACCTCAGAAGAACAGTCCTTGAACAACAACAACAAACAACAAAGGAAGATTAGAAATAGAAACAGTAACATTGGAATATATCCACAAACTCTAATCCATCAACGTTGGGTTGAACAGAGGCAATAGTTTCCTGGCACACTACAGATACTATAACACTGTGTAACACCCTGGCTTTATGAGGGCTCTCTTGGTCAGTTTATGACATGTCCTTTCTGGTTCCTAGCCAGCATTGCACTACATTCCAATAACTCCCTCCACCATTCATATGGTTATCTACTTACTTTGGCTTTAGGTGACATCTTTCCTCCTGTATTTTCCTTAAACAGAACTTGTCACTTCATCGCCATACACCAACATTTCACATTTCTATTGCTATTCACATGTATCACCTGCTCATTCATAGCTACAAAGGTCTGTTCCTAAGAACTTTACTCTATGGATCTGATAAAGCAGACTTAAGTCTATGAAAACTTATGCTACCAACTTCTTTCTCTGAGTTAGGCCATTTCCGCACTAGAGTGGAAGAGTGTTCCACGGCGTTTTATGAGCGGTGTTTTTTACTCTGACTTACCCTGATTCCTATCTGCATGCCCTCCAGTTTCTGTTGAAGTAAAGTAGAGAAAATCATCTGTAGCTTCCGCATCGTCAATTCTCCTGGAACTCCTATTCCTCTCTCTCCTTTACTCTGCTGCCGCTGATTGGTCAATTTAATGCCCACCTCTGTAGTGTGAATCAATGTAATGCTTCCACATGCAGGAAAAAATGCAGCGGCACTGTTGTGGTTGGTTTGCATTGGAGTTTTTCCGTTTTTATATTACATCGGTTTCACAACGATGTGAACTCCACTTAGAGCTGAACACGTGTGGAATGAACTACAACAGAACGTCAAACCAATTTGACATGCAGATGTATTCATGATGCAATGACGCTACAGCGATGTATCTCCCTTGTGCGGAAAGAGCCTTAGTCTCAAAAGTGCTACAAGATTTCTTTGCCTACCGATCCAAACCAATACGATTATGTCTTTGACATTTACTTCCTGTATAACCATAGTATTAAGTATATTTTCAAAGCATTTAAACATGAAAAACATGTTTACAATCAGGACCTATAGCTAATTGCTAGTACCAACAAGAACAGACCCACTGAACCAACTGATGAGTAGTAAAATCATAGAATCATAGAAATGTAGAGTTGGAAGAGACCACACGGGCCATCCAGTCCAACCCCCTACCATGCAGGAATACCCTCAAAGCACTCCTGACAGATGGCCATCCAGCCTCTGCTTAAAAACCTCCAAAGAAGGAGACCCCACCACACTCCAAGGCAGCATATTCCACTGCCAGACAGCCCTGACCGTCAGGAAGTTCTTCCTGAGGTTCAGGTGGAATCTCCTAGCACTTATGTAATTCCCACTGATTTAATGCGTCTACTCTGTTTGGGGACTAGCAGTTGTTTGTAGACCCAAGACAATACAGATTCTATTGCCTCATCAGAACAATGAATTCTGTGTAGCCTGAACACAACTTCACTATGTCCACCAATTTTAAGTAGTATCTTTATTGTACGTATGAAGAGTTTATGTTTTTATTTCCCAAGATCTGAATGAGAGAACTTAGACAGGCATACTTTTATATCTTGTCAGAAGATAAGGAAAGGAACTCATCTCCCCCTTCATCTCCATGGTTTATAGTTTTAGAAAGCCAGGGCAATTTAAGTTGGCAACTTTAAATTGGCATGAGGCAAGGCAATGAAGCAGTTACCTCAATGACAACTGCCCAAGGGCAGGGAGCAGTAATGAGATGTTGGAAGACAGAGCCTTGTGTATTAACAACCTGTCCTGCACACCCAAAGTTAACCCGATGCCTTCAGGTGTGGTGAAGGATGCTGTCACCAGAATCAAAATAAAATCCAACTGCCAGTTTTGTCAGGAACAAAGGGCAGGGCACCATATTGTCTGCCTCAGGAGGTGAAGTGTCTTGTGCCATTCCTGCCTTGATTCAACCAATAGTTTGGAATTTTCTTAACCTTTTCTACCATGAATGGTATGGCTGGAATCCATAAAATTTAAACATTTTAGTTTGTGTGTTTTGAGTATATGGCTGATTTTTCAAGCTGGAATTAGCTCTTCTTACCACATGGAGTCACCCTCCAGAGGCATATACCTACTCGAGATAGTTACTCTAGGCACAGTGCCTAAGGTCTACAAATATTTTAGGGCCTACAAAAACAGGATTTTAGGGGCTACAAAAACATCCCTGCTGGTACATTGAGGTGAGGCAGGGAGCTGAATACAAGAGTGCCTAGGGTTTACAAAAACTTTGATGTGTCCCTGCGCCTACTATTCTGTTGGTGAAGACTTTTCTGTTTTGGTGCATGTGAAAGTTTTATGTTTTTTTGTATCAGATGTTCCTCACTAAAGGCCCTAGGCTGCAGTGTCCTGGAAAGCTGTGCTTTTGACGCTGCATCTTAAAAGGGTAATTAGGCTTTCTTTCTTTTCAAAAAGTAAGCTTTCCTTCAAAGGATTTAGTATATGTTTGTTTGTGAGAGAAACACACAGAGAAAGAAAAAATAGATGTGCGGGGAGGATGGATGCAGACATAACACTAGTCCTTGAAAAAAAACTGAGGTTGCCAGTTTACCTTTTAATTCAATGTAATTTTTCCTTCTTTAGAAAACCATTTGTAACTGGGGGTATTTTGGTGTGAGAGAATTTTTTTTTAAAGTGCCTTGTTACCCTGTGAACTGGGGGTCCCGGGAGGGACACCAAAATGTGCTCAACTAAAGTTGGGGAAAATTAGCTCAGAGCACTGCTTAGCGTTACGAGAGGCAGGGTAACGTAGCGAGATCTTGAAACCTATGCCTACAGGGTCGGGTCGAGTCAAGGAGAACACAGAAGTTGAAACAATAAATGATGTTTATTAAATACAAGCAAAACAGTGTATGCGACACACTCATACAAGATAACTAAAGAAAATAAAGGTTGGAGTGGTATAGAGGGATTTTTAGAGGGATTGCTGGTCTGGGTGATACTTCACCTGTCCTGAAGCCCAGGAAAAATAGAGAGCGAGGCTGGGGTGCGATGTAGCTCAGCACGTGGAGCTGAGGGGAGGCTCACCAAGCAAAGTGGCAGCAAGGCGGGATGAAACTCGGGGGCGTTCCGAGGAAGGTCTCGGAATCAAGGGTTTTTATAAGGAGAATTGTGACTGCAGCCTATGCCGTACTTGGGGGAAAACAATAGATTTGGAGTTGGAGACAAAGCCTCCGAAAGGTCAGAATCTGAATGATTGAGTTATCGTAGCGATTCTCAATAGAGTAGCCAGTATGCAGATGCAGAGTACTTGGGTATTGCATAGTTTACCAATCAAGCTGCCATCGCGGGGCAGAGGCTCTTTTGTAAGTTGCGTGCATACTTAATTAGAGTACTTGCCTGGAGGTCTCCTAAAGCAGCGAGTCAGCTACTTCTGGCCTGCCTGTATTGTAGTTTGAATCTTACGGCTATTAACGGCCAAGCTTGTTTACGTGCTTGTCCGGTGGCCTCGCAAGCACGTGTAGAGGAATAGAAAGGTGCAGCCGAATTGTGATATCAAGGGATATCTTTAATATCTCCAAAGCTCAGAATAGCCAGGGCAGTAACAGCCTACCATAAATGTGAGCCCCATGTCTATTCTAAGCCTACCAAAGACCAAGGAAACAGAGGGAATCTGTGAAATTAAAATTAAATTAGGGTTGACATCTTGAGTATAACATTCTCACTTGCAAGTAATAGCCTCCAAGCAACTGTAGGGAGCCTATACTTTTTGCTTGGACTGTGGGCTGTGTGAGCCTGTTTACCCTTTCCTCACCTGTTGTGGTACTGACAAGAATGCAGCAGCTATTAACTCAAGAAGGTAAGTTTGAATGCTTTTGGAACTAGAAGCTGCTGGAAAAGGAGTAATTGAAGGAGGTGCAATTGAGATTCTGCTGAGAGAAGAAAAGGATAACACCCCATGTGTTACAATACCAGCAAAAAATGGGGGTCATGCATTGCCTATTAACATTAAAAAAAACAAACCCACTTTTATTTTTATTTTTTTACCCGTTTAGCTTCAAGACAAATTTGTTCTTCAGTTCCAGCAAACTGGTGATTATCTTGAAAGAACTTTGCAGACCAAGTCTGACAGATAAACTGTTACTGTGCTGCATCATTGGACTAGGTGATGTCTGTTTCTTTATTAATATGCATTCCCCCCCCCACAATATATTAATATCCAGTATATTTTTGATGAGAAATGGTCATTTGTCATCGCACTGAGGCAATGGAGGTTATGAAAAATGAAAGGTAGCTTTACTAAAATGGTTAATTTTTTAAATTTTGCTGAAATAGTTAATAGGAGCTTTGCTGAAATGGAAAATATTGAAACTGCAAAAATGGGTTCACAAGAAAGGGCATGAAAAAAAGGAAAAAGAGCCAACAGCTGCCTGGGATGTTAATGAGCTGGAACGGTTAGATCTAACAAGGATGGTCAAAGAGTCCTTAGTAGATAAAGTCAGGATGAAGCCAAATTTATATGGGCTAAAAAGAGAAGCCAAATTGTCAATATGACTTGGGACATATTATAGGTATGAGCTTAAGGAAGAAAGGGGTGCCAATGACAATGAGGTAATACACTTATGAATTAACCAATCAGATTTGGTTCTGGGGAACCAATCAAGTAGTGGATTGTAAACTAATAACTAATCTAATGATGCTTAAGGTATTGGTAAAAGTGTATGTAAGGGACTGTAAACCCTTTGTCTAGGTTCTGGATTTGTCTCTGGGCCCAGGACCTTTACTGAGCAGTAAAGTAATAAAGCCTCTGTTGGAAAACACTCAATTGGTGGTAAGTCTATCGGGCATGTAAACCTAGGAGGGTCTTTGCATGTTTGGTGTAGCAGCTCCATCACCATTTGCTGAAACATTTTGTTTCAAACTATTTCATGTTTTTAATCCCCTGTACAGTATGTCCCCCGTATCCGTGTGACCAATATACATGCTTTCACTTACCCCTGCTGAAATGCAGATTGAATATATTGCTTTGAATTTAATAGAAATTAAATAGAAATTGAAGTAATAAAGGGAAATTCATACAACATTACATGGAAGATGGAAAGGAATGGAAAATTCCAGAAATGACACCCTGTTTGCTCTTGCTCTCACACTGTCTGATGTTGTCCAAGCTGTTTCATGGTTCCTCACTATATATATATATGCTGTATGCTTCCCAGTCATTTAGTTGTGTGATCTGATTGTGGCAAAGTGTCCTTCTGTAAAATTCTTGTGCTTGTATAGTACAGTAAAGTGCTTGTCCTTATACAGTGGTAAAATCCTTCTCCTTGAATGCTTATGTTGTTTGTAATGGCCCAAAAGTTCAAGAGTGGTGATGCTAGCAATCCTGATAAGCCTAAGAGAACCCTTAAAGTGCTTCCTTTAGGTGAGAAAGTGAAAGTTCTTAAATTAATCAGGAAAGAAAATAAAATGTGTAATGAGGTTGCTAAGATCGATGGTAAAAATAAATCTTCCATTCATGATATTGTGGAGGGGAAAAAGAAATCCATGCTTGTTTTGCTGTTGTACCTCAAAGCACAAAAGGTACCTCCACAGTGCATGATAAGTGCTTAATAAAATGGAGAAAACATTAAATTTGTCGCTGCAAGACATGAAATGAAAATGGATTCCCATTAACAGCAATGTGTGCGCCACAAAGCATTGAGGCTATATGAAGACTTCAGGAGGGCATTCCCTGAAACAAGTGCCACCAAGCCCTTTACTGCAAGTAGAAATGGTTGCAGAGATTTAGGAAAAGGTTTGGACCTAAAAATATAAAACTGAGTAGAGTGGATTTATCTACCAATGAAGCAGCTGCTGCCACATTTCCAGAACAGTTTCAGAAGTTGAGTAAGGAGAAAGGATACCATTCAAAGCAGGTGTTCAGTTGTGATGAAACTGGGCTCTTCTGGAAGAAAAATGCCCACTAGAATCTACATTCATAAAACTGCAAAGGTGGCACCAGGACATAAAGCATGGAAGGACAATAACTCTGGGCCTATGTGGCAACTCTACAAGGCATATAAGAAAGCCTGGCATAGTACACAAATTGAAGAATCCACACGTTCTTAAAAACAAAAAACAAATGTTATCTGCCCAGGTTTTGGCAGCACAATAAGAAAGTGTAGGTAACAGCCATCTTGATTAAAGAATGGTTTCACCAATGCTTCATCCCAAAAGTAAAATATTAATAGTCCTGTTAATAGTAGACAATACACATTCATGCAGAATCTGTTTGCTATGAAAATGGAAACTACGTTTTCTTACCTCCCGGTACAACTACAATGATTCAACCCCTTGACCATCACTTCTTTTGTCAAGGCCATGTATACACACCTGGTATTTGATCACATTCTAGCAGCAGTTGATGCAGAACCTAATGCGGACATAATACAGAGCTGGAAATCTTTCACTGTTGCTGATGCAATAACCTTCACCAAAGCTGCAATGGATGAATTAAAACCAGAAATTGTAAATGCCTTCTGGAAAAACTTGTGGAGTGATGTTGTGGATGATTTTCATACCTTCCCAGGGATCAACTGAGAAATTAGGAAAAACACCAAGACAACTTGGTGGAGAATGATTTACTGATGAGGAAGCGGAAGAACATATTGATGGCCGTGAAAAAGAGTTAACAAACATGGAATTGGAAGAACCTGTTAAGACATCTTCAGAGGAAGAGGAATAGAAGAAACAGATGCAGAACCAACCCTGTGGACTTTAGAGAAATTGTCAAAGTGTTTCAAATTGCACAGACATTAAAGGACAAAATTATGGAATATGATCCTTGGATGGAATGCAGCATTAAAGTCACCTGTATGATCACTGAAGGTTTACAACCTCTGCATCAACACTTTGATGAGAAGGCACACAACAACAACAGCATATCAGCAACAATTTCCTTTTATTTTCTCCTCCAACTGCATTCCACCTTCTCTTCCATCAAGCAAAAGTGAAATATTCACCGTTATGAAAGAAATTCTCAATATACAGTTAAAGTTAAATAAATAAAAATATACATGCACATATGTAAATGAAGGCTTTGATAGGTCAATTAAAAACTTTGGTTTGGCCTAACATACCATAACATAGCTTCTACTGCTATGACTCTGTATGTACCCATTATGCTCCTTAAAAATAAACAGGGGTAACATAATATTGTTCATGGTTAGTACTAGCTCCCAATCAGATGCTGTGCTAACAAGACAGAACTGGAACGAAAAGGGCCATGCAAAACTCTTTAGAGCTTGGGAAAAACAGAAACAAGTACACAGTCTGTTAAGCTCTGGCAAACCCTCATGTTGTCTAGTGTCAGTGCTTGCAGAAAGTTTCCTAAATGAATTACAGTAACTCTTTTAAAAGACAACATTAACACAGAAAAGAGTAAATTGAAATAAAAACAAAGAGGAAAAGGAATCGTGTGGCGTTCATATTAAATTCTGCAACTTCTAATGTATTTTCATTATATCTGCTCAGGACATTGTTGATGAAGATGCAGGTTACACATCTTGATAAATAACTAGCTTGAGTTGAAGCTAACCACCAAGAAAAGTCAATCCATATCATAGGGTCATGGGATGCGACCAAGCAATAAAGAAATACCAGATTCCTGTGTTCTGTGCTCAAACACATTTTGAAGCCTTACAACACATAACTCATCATCTTGAAAGCCCACACATAGTCAGGGGGCAAAGGACAGTTGAGTAGGAGACAAGATTCACACCAGGGCCTTCTCTGAGATCCTGCTTAGGATCTGTCCCTGTCTTGAAGCTGATCTTGGCCATGAACTTGCCGGCTGGCCTTTGGAAACCCATTCTCCTCACTCCTACCATGTGCAGTGAAGAAGATTCTTTACTTTATTTATATCTTGTTTTTTCCTCAAAACAAGGACTCAAGACAGCTTACAAAATTAAAAAAGATACTGTACAAGACACACAAACCAAAATGGCATTACAAACAGTTTAAAATCTCAATTAAAAATAAACAAAATAAAAAACAGTTTAAAAGAAATATGACATACCATTAAAAAGCTCTTTTTTAAAAGCAGTTTCCTAATGCCTAAATACCCTAACAGTACCAGATCCTATCTGATCTATGGAGCTGTGAGCTGTGCACCTAACAACAACAACAACAACAACAACACTCACTGAATTATTTCCTGAGAGCTGGAATTTCAAATTAGGTATTCACATTTGGGCCTAAATACCCTAAAAGCACCAGATCCCATCTGATCTTGGGAGCTAAGCAGGGTCAACCCTGGTTAGCACTTGGGTCAAAGATCACCGATGAATACTACGTGCTGTAGGCTATGTTTCAGAGGAAGAAACTGAATATTGAGAGAGGGCTTGTTTTCTGCTGCTCCAGAGACCAGGACAAGGAGCAATGGATTCAAGCTGCAGGAAAGGAGATTCTACCTGAACCTCAGGAAGAACTTCCTGACAGTCAGGGCTGTCCGGCAGTGGAATATGCTGCCTCGGAGTGTGGTGGAGTCTCCTTCCTTGGAGGTTTTTAAGCAGAGGCTGGATGACCATCTGTCGGGAGTGCTTTGAGGGTATTCCTGCATGGTAGGGGGTTGGACTGGATGGCCCGTGTGGTCTCTTCCAACTCTACATTTCTATGATTCTATGATTTCTTTCCTAAGAAAACTCTGTGATTAGAGCACTACAGTCTATGTGGTCACCATTTAAAATTCCCCCAGTGCCTTGGAGAGACCCTACCCTGAGGCAAAGCACTTATGGATTACTAAAATAAGGATTAGCTTGAAGACCCAGCCACTTCTGTCCAGTTTTAGCAGAGGTCCTAGCCAGCATTCTATGAGTCCAGCACTGGCCAGCTACTTTTTGAGGAAGTTATTTACTATCCCTGATTTTCTCACAGAAGGACCTCCCTCTGTAAGCTTCAGAAAATCTCAAAGCCCACCCTGGGCTGTTGTTCTAAGGCCTTGAACACAGCCGCGTAGGGACAGGGGAGTGATGGGGAGACAATGTTTTTGGGGCGTCCTGGCTTGTAGCCATGCCCCTGCATGCTGTGGCCATGCCCCCATGCACCACGGTCACAGCCCCACGCGCTGTGGTCTTGAGAGAGACCAGTTAACAAGTGATCTTTAGAGAAGAATGTCTGTTTAGGGAGGGGGGGAAAAAAAGCTCCGTTTGAAGCTTCCTTTTGCTTCTTTCCACAGAAAGCCTCAAAGTGACTGTGTAATCAGTAATTATTAATTAATTAGTTATTGTCCTTGTCTCAGGCAATATTTATTATATAAGTGGGATGGGAGAGAAGTTACAGCATGTGTTTTTCTTCACTTGGAGTGGTAATTTATATGGAGTGTGAAATTTCTTGGAACACATTCATTTCTGGTTTAATCATGTAACTTACTGCATGATTAAGCAGACATAAGACAGCCTTCATCCCAAACAGTATATAATTAGCTGCTTTTGGGTAAGCAAATTGGTTTTTTTTCCTTCTCCACATCAGCTCTGTAGAAATATGGTCACACCTGTAGGTTGCTGTACGTAACTGCTGTCAAGCATTGTTGTCTTTTGTGCCGTTGTTATATAATCATTTCTTCAATTTAGAATTTCTATCTTAATTCCTATTTTTTTCAAGCAGCTTATAAATAGCTGTTAAATGTAATAATTTGAAAATGAAATGTGTGTACCTTTCAAAAATAGTATCAAGGCAGTTCACCTGACAACCAATATAGCAGTGGGAAAATGATATCAAATTGTGTTCAGACACCAGCACCAGAGTCTTAATTCCCACAGACTTTGGATATAAAGCCCCGGAGAATATAGTTTTCATCCATTTCATAAACAAGAGTGAACTGATCCAGCTGGCTTTTTTAGGTAGAGAATTAAAACTGGTATTCCTGCCAGTCTTTGTTTAGGGGATAATACATTGTTTGATCGTGCTACTATATTGTTTTAAAATTAGTTTTAAAAGCTTTGAAAACAGATAATTGGCCAATCTCTCCCAATGACCCTTTAAAAAAATTAAAAATTGACATAACAAGCAAACACTACTCATTAAATGACAACAACAAATCAATATCTAATATACAAAAGTCAAAGTTTGTTTGTCTCTGGTAGGCAAAGACCTCATATGATTGGCTGTGTCAGGCAAAGACCTCAAATGATTGGCTGCCTAAGAAGATTCTATGGAATCCTGGGGTTTGCAGTCTAGGGAGGTGCCTTTAGAATTCTCAGCCAGAGAGCTCTTAGGCCTCAGTCAACTGTGTCTATCCTGAATAGGCCGGTTGCTATGGAGATGTGGCCTAGCAGCAAGGAGGAGGGCAGTATATTCCCTCAGGAACCAAACCTTTCTATGTTAATAACTCTGAATATAGATTGGATTGGGGAATATGGGGAAAAGTTACAGGTACTGAACAAGACAGTTTGGGGAATTAGATGCACAGGATCTCAAATCTTTCTAACAAATATTACCTATGAGAAAATAAAATCCCAGGCAACACCGGATATATACGCTAGTTAACAATAAAACAGGAAAATCCAAATGTTATGGCCTTGTCATTGTGTTAACAAGTGATATTATTTGTAATGTGAAAAAGCAGAAGGGAATCCAGTAGCACCAACATGGCTTTGAATATATACATATATTTCAGTTAGCAAAGTTTCTGACAAAGAATCTCCTTTTTATAAAGTCTTTTTATGTCCACCCAGCACCCCGCTTCCTTCTGCTCCTCTACCTGGAAATTTTATTTCAGTAGCATCAGAACTGAGAGGGTGATGAAGAAGGGCTGGACAAACAGACTTTTGGTGTCAGATTGGACCAATGTGTCTGCAGTAATCAATGCAATAAAGCTTGAATTGAAAAAGAATGGGATTCTGCTCTAGCCAATCTTATTGAACCTGCATGTATTTGCCTCTAACAGGTGAGGTATTAAACCATCTGCTTCCAGAATCCCTTATTGAGCATGTGTGAACAGCAAAACAGAAAGAAAATGGGAGGCCAGCCTGCCTCTCCCTGTATTCTCCAGCACACAGGAGAGAATCAACACCAATACTCTTCACAGAAGAGGAATTTTTGCCAGCTTGTGCCTCTCAACACCTGCTTGCTGCTGCCAAGCGCTGCTTCTCTCTCTCCTGCAGACCGCTACCTGCCTGGAAGACTATCACTGCCTGCAGAACTAGGCTCCAAGTACTGAGCTAGCTGCCTGGTTAAACCACCAAACCAGCACCTGTCCTCTTCCTGCAAGGGAATATTCACTGCCTTCCTGAGATGGCAGGCTTGCCACCTCCAGGGATGCTCCTTTGGAGACGAGGCAATATTCCTTTTAATAGATATCTTAACTCTTTTTAAACAGTTCTGCCCTGCTGGCAAAAGGAAGAAAGATGTCATTTGGAGAGCTTGAGAGGGGAATAGTCCAGGGAGCAGCCATTTCAGATAGAGATAGATAGGGAGTGAGGAGAAAGTGTTATCAGCATGAGACAAGGGAGATCACAGGGTATGGGTTGCTCCCAAACTATCCCCACCTCAAATGGTCTGGATAGTTTTGACAACAAGCCCTGTGGGCTGAAACTGGTACTGCTTAATGCTAGGTCGGTGAATGGAAAACCGCCTCTGATCCTGGACTTGATTCTGGATGAGCATGCTGACGTGGCTTGCATAACAGATACTTGGCTAAAGGAAGTGGGCAGTGAGGAGGAGTAAAGTCTCCCAGATTTGTCCTCCAGGGTTCTCAGTTTCTCAGTGCAGCAGAAGGTGAGGCCTGGGGGCAGGAAGACAGAGTTGCAGTTGTCTATTATGATTTTATCTCCTTCACCAGGTGTCCATCCCACAGTCTACTAGGTTTGAGTGTTTGCATCTGAAGTTGGATGACCAGGACAGAATAGGGATTCTGTTGGTGTACTGCTCATCTTGCTGCTCAATATTCTTTCCTGACCTGGCTGAGTTGCTGGTGCTGGAGTCCTCCTGGCTTGTTGCGCTGGGGGACTTCGACATCCATGCTGAAACCACTCTGTTGGGAGCAACTCTAGATTTCTTGTTCTCTGTGATGACCAGGGTTTGTCTCAAATAATATACAGGGCCACCCACAATGCAGCAAACATTCTGGACCTGGTTTTCTGTGCTGAGTGAGATGATGATGATTATCCTATCTCAGTACCAGCAGCACAGCTGATAATTCAAACAAAACAAACCGAATACCTCCCAGCTGGTCACTTACTTTTATTCACTAAGCACAAGGTCAAAAATAAAGTCTAACAGAATTCAAAGGCAAGTGAGTCCAAAGTCATTCAGGGTAATCCAGAGTCAGGCGCAGAGTTCAGCAAGGCATCCAGGAAAGAGAGAGGTCAGATAAGCTTCGACAACTCCTGGAGGGGAAGGGTGGCAGCTATATAGGTCAGCCACCTAACATAGCTGTTGCCTGAGTAATTGTTGCCAGTTATAAAAGCTCTGGGATCAACATAGGCTTTCTCTTTGTTGTCTGCACTCAGCAAAGGTAGGTACTGGTAAATTATCTTCTGGGTCTGAAGGGACAGGATTCTCTGCTGGAGATGGCATTGCCCCCTGTTCTGTTAGTGGCACTGTAACCTCTTTCCGTGCAGCAGGTCCTGGCATGCCTTCTGTTTCAGCCTCTGGCATGTCCCCTGTTTCAGACTCTGAGTCAGAGTCCATGTTCTGGAAGCAGGGCATGACAGTGATCTGGGTGTGGAGGAACTTTTATAGTCCTATTGTCATGGATTACCTACCTGGTGGGGTTTAGACTCACTGGGACTCAGAATGTCTGCAAGGTTGGGAAGCCAAAGAGGCACAGCTGCCTCCATTCCTTGAGACATCAGATCTGTCTGAAGTAACACATGCCTTGAGTACATTCTAATGGATTACTGTAATACACTACATTTGGGACTAACTTTGGACACTGTTGGGAAACTCTAATGGGTTCAAAATACTGTGGGCAGGTTGCTGACTAGAACAGATTAACAGGATGATATAACCCCCTTGTTAAAACAACTCCATTGGCTACTGATCTATTTCCGGGCAGAATTCATGCCTGGATGTATTTTGGAAGACTCCTTCAAGTGGTCTCAAGAAGATTCAAAATGTTTCTGTTTACTTATCCAAGGTCTACCTGACATAGTTGTTTCGTTTCACATGTGCGTATTGTTCATTTTGCATGGAAAGTTTGCTGAAACATGTTCAGCAGCTCTTCTTTTTTGTGGGGTAGGAACCTGTCCCTATTCTTTCCATGTTATTCCTGCCTCTCATACCGATGTTTTGTTAAGGTAAAGCCTAGGAAACTTAATTGAGATATTAATATTAACTTAACTGAGATATAGCTGTGTTACCTTCCAGCTTGTTTTTGTACATTTTTTTTAAAGTGAAGATGCCATGCTAAAGGCACCAGCTCCTGTCTGATCTTGGAAGCTAAGTGGGATAAGCCCTGGTTAGTACTTCGGTGGGAAACCATCAATGAACACCAGGTGCTGTAGGCTATATTTCAGAGGAAGGAACTGGCAAAGCTGTCTCTGAGTATTCCTTGCCTAAGAAAATCCTATGAAATGCATGGGGTTGCCATCAGTCAACCAGTGGCACACACCACTGCCGAGAAGAATAGTCTATTGGCTTGTCTAGGTATGGATACAGTGTGGCCTTCGTGTTCTTGGACTACATCTCACAACATTTTCGTTATTGACTATGTCAGTGTCTGAGGGACAGAGTTCAGCACCTTCGATAGTTCATTCATCATTCAAACTAAAACCCAGAGAGGATTTACTACTCCACTGACACTGATGTCACCAGGCTCCTCTGTAATGAAGGCATATAACCTTCATTGCTCAGAAAAGAAAGGAAATCTCGGTGAAATGCTTCAGTAAAAATGGAATAACTACCCCTTTTAATACAGTGTAACAACTTGTAATACAGGATAAGGAAAATCTAATTGGTTGCACTGGGATGTGTCATCAAGAAGAGACCTCTTTCCTGGCTCTTACTGTCTTGGCTTCTGAGCAGCATTTATGTGAAAGGTGAACATTATGGGACACTCTTTCCTTGAAATGGATATGAACTGAACAATTTATTGTATACTTGTGTTTTATTAGTCTGGGCTTCTGGGGATCTTCCCATGTTAGATATGGTGGTAGAAACACTCTTAAATTATATTGGAAATTACTTGAAAAGGCCAGAAATAGAATGCGAACCATTATCTAAACAAATATTTTGGAACCTTCTTCCTTCTCTAAGTTTACACTTTCATATTCATCTCTAACATATCATATGATGATATATATGTGTGAATGGACACTCACTGGTGTAAAACCTCATACCATTTGCAACAAATTCCTATTAGGCACACATCAGTTCCCCAAGCATGTCTCAGCTGCATCCCTAGCTCCTTGCATTTATAATCTATCATTTTATTTACATCCTTCTTTTTCCCAAGAGTAGGATTCAAGGCAGCTTACAGAATAAATACAAGTAAAACTGATATAACTAAAAATGTATAAAAAGTTAGGATTAAAATAACATTAATCTGTTCATAGAATTAAAACCATATAGAACATTAATTTGAAAGCATAGATTAAAAACTGTACAGCACTAAAACAGAACAAAACTATTGTAAAAACAATCCATTACCAAGTGCCTGCTAGAATAGATAGTTCTTCACCTGATGACAAGAAGGCAGAAGTAGGGATCCAGCCTAATCTCACTAGCAAAGGAGTTCTAGGATCTAGGAGCAGGCATGGAGAAGGACCTCTCCTGTATTCCCAACAAACATGACTGCAAAGGCAGTGAGATTGAGAGATTTAACATATTGCACAAGGCAGCAAAGAAAGGGAAATCTTACTCAGCATCTGCTTCATGTAACAATGGATTAATCAAGCCATATCAGATCTGACCAATTTTACTAAGTTAACCCACTTCTTGGAACAAATCAGAGAGTTGGATGGGATCCCCAGAAGACCATCTAGATTTGGTGCAAGAATTTTGTATTCCTTCAGATGTTTTTGAAATGCAACTCCCAGCATTCTCACTTTGGCTCTGCTGGCTAGGACTGCTGGGAACTGCATCTCAACAACATCCAGATGGCTGCATTTTGCCCACTCTTGGCCTAGTTGCTTCTGCCTAGAGTTGCCTGTAATCTCATGATGGTAATGTATTTCAGTAGAATTCATTTCATACATTTAGTTTCCAGTTAGAAATACAGCAATGAAGAACAGAGAAAAGTGATTTATATAAGAGACAGAAAGATTAAGTGGTGGTCTCTAAAAATGATGTTCCCCTAAGAAACTCACTCCTTCAAGTTTCATTTATGCCATGAACTTATCACATGGTTTCAAGCAAGTCAGTCCCACCTTCTTGGAAAGCCTGGATTGGGAAAGACTGGTAATGCCTCTGTTTTGCACACAAAAGACTCAAGAAGCAGGTAGCAAACCCTGGCTAATTTTGTTTAACTGGAAATCACATTATTTTTGCTGTTGTTTGTAGTCAAGTCAACTTGAATTTATGGTGACTCTATTAATGAAATACCTTCAAGAGCCTTAGACATCAACTGAACTCCCCAGATATTGCAAACTCAGGGCTGAATCAATCCACCTGTAATGTGATCCTAGAGACCCCGTGTGGTATGCAGTTTGAGTGTTGGACTCTGAAGACCAGGGTCTGAATGCCTGCTCAGCCATGGAAACCCACTAGGTGAACTTGGGCAAATCTCAGCTTCAGAGGAAGGCAAATGCAACCCCCCTCTGCACAAATCTTACCAAGAAAGCCCTGTGATAGATTGATCTTAAGGTAACCATAAGTCAGAAATTACCTGAAGACACACACCAACAACAACAATGTGATCTTTCTCTTTTCCCACTCCTTTTCACTTTGTCAAGTGTTATCTTTTCCAGTGAACCAAGTCATCTCATGATACGTCCAAAGTCTTGGTTCATCTTGGCTTCTAGAGAGAGTTCAGGCCTGATTTGCTCTGGGACCCCATTTATTTGTTTTTTTAGTAATCCAAGGTATCCAGAGAACTCCCCTCCAGCACCACATTTCAACTGAGTTTATTCTCTTCCTTTAATCTTTCTTCACTGTCCAGCTTTTACAACTGTATATAGAAAGGAGAAATTCTGTGGCCAGGATGATTCTGACCGATATCTACTGATATATTTTTACATTTGATTATCTAAGCTGTTCTTTCATAGCTCCCCTCCCAAGTCAGATGTCTTGACTACAGTCTCCATTATCATTAGTGACTTAAGTAAGGCAGAGCATACAAACTCACTGACACGGAACAGTAGTGCCAAGGTTCCCAACCATATACCTTACTTTTTCTTTCTCAGTTTTGAAGCACCCAACTATTAATGTAGATGATATAAAATGGGGGAGGGGGGAATTGTCGTCGTCGTCGTGTGCCTTTCAGTCATTTTGACTTATGGCAACCCTAAGATGAACCTATTACAGGGTTTTCTTGGCAAGATTTGTTCTGACAGGGATGGCATTTGCCATCCTCTGAGGCTGAGCGCATGTGACTTGCCCAAGGTAGTCCAGTGGGTTTTCATGGTCCATCAGGGATTTGAACCCTGACCTCTAGAGCTGTAGTCCAATGCTCAGACCACAACACCACACTGGCTCTCAGGGGCAAGGATGCTGGAGACAAATATATTCTGTAGTCCTTCATAAATTACTCCAGCAAAGTTATACTCACACTCTATTTAAATCAGGGGTGGGAACTGACATAGCTATGGGTAGTGAATGTTGGAAGTTTTAGTCCAACATCATCTGGAGAGCCACATGATTCCCGCCTTGATTTAAGTAACGATATGTTCACCTATAAATCATAGCAGGGCATTTATTTTAATTTAGGTACATATATATCACACCTTTCCAAAAATGAATTCAAAATGGCATATATGGCTTTCCCCTCTTTATCCTTACATCAACCCTGTGAATAGATCATGCTCTAAAAGAGAAAATAGAGAGAGGGAGAGAGATCACCCAGTAGGGCAGTTGCAGTCCAAAAAATTAATGTTTCAAATCTTTTCCAAGGATGCCAGGTAATGATACCAATCATGGCTATGAACTTTACAATTCATAACACTGAAGCTGGCAAGCCATTGCTTTTGACATGATCAAATTTCTTTGTATGAAATAGAATTGTCAGGTATTGTTGACTCTTTTTGAAAAGCCAACCTCAGTTTCTGATTCATCCTTTGAACCAGCACATTGATATTCCAAGGTAATACAGTAAATATACCATCCCTGCTTCTCCCCCAAATACTCAAGGTCAAAGGGCATATCACTAGAAAATCTCAAGCCATTATGGAGGGAAAAATAATGGAATCACACCTGAAAGAAACATGGTAAACTACCTGAAATTATGCTGGCACAGAACATTGATAAAACAAGTTATATAATTTACTCTCCAGCAAGGATTAAGTAGGATAAAGCCAGCTCCTAATGATTATTTGTTTAGGATTAACACTGACAGAAGAGCTGGTTTAGCAGGAGGTTCCTAAGGGTCTGGGCTTCTTTTCTCTTATCAAATGTTCCCAGTGGCAACAAGTCACACTTTCAGATTGGAAAGCTCAGCCCACCACCCTGAACTTTTGCCCCTCAGTTCAGTTTACACTACTGGCCTATTTGCTGGAAATTACAATGAGAATTCTGAGATGTAGACAGGATACAGCTGCTTTCCTGACTGCAGCAAATAAGCATTTCTACATGCTTTAAAATAAGAATTTTAAGCAGGTAGCCAGGAAATGTAGGGAGGAGGTCAGAAAGGCTAAAGCACAGAACGAACTTAGGCTGGCCAGAGACATTAAACACAATAAAAAGGGCTTTTTTAAATATGTCCGCAGCAAAAGGAAAAAGAAAGAGGCGATAGGGTCACTGAGCAGAGACTTACTAACAGGGGGAAGAGAAAAGGCAGAACTACTTAACACCTTCTTTGCCTCAGTTTTTTCCCAGAAGGATACAAGCACTCAACCTGGCGGTTGGGGAGCAGGTGAGGAAGCAGGGGAAATGCGGCACATAATAGGTAGAGAGGTGTACAAGAATACCTGGCTACACTGGATGAATTCAAGTCTCCAGGGCCAGATGAATTGCATCCTAGGATATTAAAAGAACTGGCAGAGGTCATTTCGGAACCGCTTGCTATAATCTTTGAGAAATCTTGGAGGACAGGAGAAGTTCCAGCAGACTGGAAGAGAGCAAATGTTGTCCCCATCTTCAAGAAGGGAAAAAAAGAGGATCCAAATAATTATCGCCCAGTCAGCCTGACGTCAGTACCCGGAAAGATTCTGGAGCAGATCATTAAGCAGTCAGTTTCTAATCACTTAGAAAGCAATGCGGTAATCACGAGAAGTCAACATGGATTTCTCAAAAATAAGTCATGCCAGACTAATCTTATTTCTTTTTATGATAGAGTAACTAGCTTGATAGATGAAGGGAATGCTGTGGATGTAGCATATCTCGATTTCAGTAAGGCCTTTGACAAAGTTCCCCATGACATTCTTGCAAAGAAGCTAGTAAAATGTGGGCTGGACAGGGCTACTGTCATGTGGATCTGTAACTGGTTGACTGACCGTTGCCAAAGGGTGCTCACCAATGGCTGCTTTTCATCCTGGAGAGAAGTGACTAGCGGTGTGCCACAGGGTTCTGTCCTGGGCCCAGTGCTGTTCAATATCTTCATCAACGACTTGGATGAAGGAATAGAGGGCATGCTCATCAAATTTGCAGATGACACCAAATTGGGAGGTTGCTAATACGCCAGAGGACAGGATCAAAATTCAAAATGACCTGGACAGATTGGAGAGCTGGGCCAAGGCTAACAAAATGAAATTCAACAGAGAGAAGTGTAAGGTCCTACACTTAGGTAGAAAAAATGGAATGCAGAAATGTAGGATGGGGGACATGTGGCTGGATGGCAGTACATGTGAAAGGGATCTAGGAGTCTTAATAGACCACAAGCTGAACAGGAGTCAGCAATGTGATGCGGCAGCCAAGAAAGCCAATGCAATTCTCGGCTGCATCAATAGGAGTATGGTGTCTAGATCGAGGGAGGTACTGGTACCACTCTACTCTGCTTTGGTTAGACCTCATCTTGAATACTGTGTCCAGTTCTGGGCACCCCAATTCAAGAAGGACATGGTCAAGCTGGAGCAGGTCCAGAGGAGGGCGACCAAAATGGTGAAGGGCCTGGAAGCCAAGCCCTATGAGGATAGACTTAGAGAGCTGGGTATGTTCAGTCTGCAGAAGAGAAGGTTAAGAGGGGACATGATAGCTATGTTTAAATATTTGAAGGGATGCCATGTAGAGGAGGGAGAAGGCTTGTTTTCTGCCGCTCCAGAGACCAGGACAAGGAGCAATGGATTCAAGCTGCAGGAAAGGAGATTCCACCTGAACCTCAGGAAGAACTTCCTGACAGTCAGGGCTGTCCGGCAGTGGAATATGCTGCCTCAGAGTGTGGTGGAGTCTCCTTCTTTGGAGGTTTTTAAGCAGAGGCTGGATGGCCATCTGTCGGGAGTGCTTTGAAGGTGTTCCTGCATGGCAGGGGGTTGGACTGGATGGCCCGTGTGGTCTCTTCCAACTCTACATTTCTATGATTCTATGAAGAATTTATTCTCTCTTCTGTTCATTTAAGAATCTTTCACTGAAATTCTCTCTCACAAAAGGCAGGATATAAATAAATATCATTGTCGTCGTCGTCGTCACCACCCAACCTCTGGCAACTTGTAGTTCCCATCTCACTGGAGTGGCAAGTCTATTCCAAGTTTCACTCTGAATTTTAAATGAGCTATCCAAGGTGCTGAACTTATTTTGGAAATAGGAAAGGCATCCTATTGAAGATGCAACCAACCCTTTGTCCATGCTGCAGCACCCTTGCTGGGTGGCTCAGTTAATGTGGTTGGTACACAGGCACATACATATAGATTTTTACACTGTTGGAGATGTAATACTGCTAATGCTCCCTTAACACATATGTTTGGAGCATGTGGTATTTCTCCTCCATCATTTAGTAAGGCCACAGTCTGTACCTATGGAAACAATGTGTCATGTACAGGGTAACTCCCAACTCCAATGAACACTCAGCAGTTTTCAGAAGTTTATCCAAAGGCAGTTAACATAAGTTCCCAAGTGCACATTTCAGCAGGTTGCTAGAACTGAAGACTTGTTGGCATTGCATTTTCTTATAAGTGCATGAAGCTACTATTAGTCAGTTAAATAAAACAGTCCCTTTTGCAAGCTGGGTTCCTTCCCAGACCTTCCCAACCTTGTACTGCTTTTGATCTCACCCCTTAACAAGGCCTGCTATATCAACATTCACTCATTCCCAAAATGTTGCTGTTACTGTCCACAGCTTCCACCTAACCCCCTCCAGCCTTTTTCTCCATGCATCTGCTTATATAGTCCTTAGAGTATACAGCAATAATATTACAGGAATAAGACAGATGCTATCAGGTACAGAAAGCATGTATCAAGCAACATACTGTTATTAGGAAGATTAAATGCAGAGTCATCCAAGTACAGTACTAGTGAAACATATATCAATCAAAGCAATCAAAACCGGTACAGTTGGCCATCTATATATTCACAAGTTTAACTTTTACAGATTTGATTATTTGCAAGTTTCTCCACCCCTGCTCCCCACCACCCCATAGGCCTCTTTTCTAGGGAAAATTTCCCTCTTAGTGGCTCTGACCAGGCTGCAGAGAACTTTAAAAACCCACCACTAGTCCTCCTCCTCCTCCACCACTTCCTGCCTGGCCAGCTAAGACAGGTTGCAGCCCAATTTCTTAGCACCACAAACTGTCCCCTGATGCCCTTCCCCAAACTGAAGAAAGGAGATGGGTGAGAAAGAAGATATAGGGGCATCATGCTGACCCACCCCCTTTCCCTCACCTTTCCTTGACCTGGTTTGGACCCTGGATTCCTGCTCTCTCCACCATGCCTTGGCCCCCTTCCCACACACACACTGATTGTGATATTTGCGATTGTTCCACTTTCATGGGGGTTCTGAGCCCCCAACTCTAGCAAATGTGGAAGGCCAGCTGTACAATGCTTTGGGCTTTCCTGTCTGCTCCTGAATTTCAGTGGCAAGCTGCTGCAAAGCATTTAATGGAAGCAAAATGCTTTCTTTAAACTATTCTTTCCTCCACTACTTGTTGTTGAAATTGAGAAGTATGGCTTGGCACTAGTTTCAGTCTTTTAATTTATAAGAGTATCTCCAGGGGCTGCAAATGTGGCCCCTGAAAGCTTCATGTGTCCTACCCCTGCTCCAGAAACAGAGCAAATGTACTCCGTCATTTACATGACAGCCCTTCAAAGGCTTGAATATATCATTGTTTTCCCCCAACAACATCTTCTCAGTGCTAAAAATATGCAACTCCTTCAGCCCTTCTTCATAGCTTATGATCTCTTGAACTATAGTGCCTAGAATCCTTTCAGAGAAAGCTTCCTAAAATAATTCTCTTTGAGGCAAAGAAAGAATACCTAATCCCTTTGCCCTTGAGGAATGGTTTAATTGAAACGCGCTAGCATTTTAATTTTATCTTCCAAGAATAAACTTTCCAAGAAAATACAAGCCTTAGGTTTGATTTCTTTTCTTATCTTAAAAAACAAAACAAACCTGAAGTAATTTTCGGAACAAACTCTAGACATGCTTCTACCTTTAACAAGTGAAGCTGAGAGCCAGAGTCATAACATACTTTCTTATTTGCTGGCATGGAGGAGAGGAGAAAGATTCCCCCACGGGTGTTAAAATCAGCCTCCATACATACACAGATCTTCTGAGCAAGGTTCATGTATCTACAGAACTTACACAAATGAAATAATAACAAGAATGGTAACAACAATTTCATTCATATGTACAGTAGCTTAATTTTATAACACAGTGAATTCATCAAGGCCACTAGATTGCAAATCTTCACCATTTTGTATAACACCTCATTAGCCAATTGCAGAAAAAAAAAAGACTATAGCCCATTCCATCAGTTGCATAAGCAGACAAGAAGGAGTAGGGAAAATTAGAGACAGAGAGAGACTGCTATATCAGAAAAGAACCTCCTACCACCAGAGTGTCATATCAGAATAACATGTCTTATCACATTGCATGTTTTAATCAGCTTAATTTACTAAGGGCCAGTACTTTTTAACTTATCAGCAATGCTATTATCAATAGTTGCGTATCAATAAAGTAATTTCTCTCTGATCTCACTGATTATAATCCCCCCAACTGTACATATTGTGTGTGTGTGTGTGCATTCCAACTAAAAGTTCAGGCATTTGACCGTGGGCTATTGCTATGAAAGCTCATAAAAATAAAGGTGTAACATTGTACCCTCCTGTTCTATGCTCCCTGCATGCAGGATATTTGAGGCAGGAACTTCCTCTATATATTTTCAGATCTAATGAGGTGGAAGTTGAGGAATACATGACAGGGCTTTCTCTGGAGTGGCACCCAGACTATGAAACTCCCTCCCAGAGAAAGTCTGGTTGGCTCCATCCCTCTTGACTTCAGTTCTGTACATCTTTTGATCCTTTAAAAACAGGATGCCTTTTCTAATGTGTTTTCAACTATTTTTAAATATTGTTTTCGTCTGTTTTAAAAGAATGTTTTATAGCTATACTTCAGTTAACAAAGTAGATGTGTTCCTGGGTGTTACTTTGTTAACAGAAAATTTGGTACCAGGGCCAGAAAATTTGATACCAGAGTAGATACAACATGTAAAGAATACTCTTAGCTTCCTACATCACAGAAAAAAGAAGAGCACTTCAATGTATTTCAGCAGACTTTTTATTCAGAACTAACCATATGCACATGTGAAATGAAACAACCTGGTCAGGTAAGCCTTGCATAAGCAAGCAAAAATATTTCGAACCTTTTAAAGATCATTGGCAAGCTTCCTTAAAACTGCATCCAGAGACGTTTCTATTTAATCAGCCTCTGTTTTCCTTACAAGTTCCATTATAGCGGCCAAGTGTATAGATTTGTGCCTCTTTAACATGCTGAGAGATAGCTGGTGAGTCAGGTTTATTTGCTTTACTCTTTTCTCACTGTTTCATTGTTCCCACATACTCAGTAAGAGATTCTAGAGGCAACTGATGTTTACCTTGCTTGTTGCAGGCAGGCAGTGGAGCTACAGTATAAAAAGGAGGGAGGAAGGAGGAGAAAAAGAGAAATGTAGCAGCACCCTTAAGACTAACTAATTTAAGACTAGCTAACCTTAAGACTTATTTTTACATGAGCTTTCATGGATATAAGCTCAGTTTTTGGATTCAGTATCAAATGGATCAGCTAGAGCAGATTCCCATTCTTTCCCAGATGAAGTTTTATTGTACTGTTTTCTGCAAATCTACTTCTGCTGCCTGACAGAGTTTTTCTAGCCCTAGTCCTTCTTCACCATCATCCCAGTGCCAATGCTGCTAAAAAAAGCTTCCACATGGAAAGAAGAAAAGAAGAAAAAGGGGCCCTGAGGTGTAAAAATACTTTGTTAAAAAGGAGCTTCCTGGACAGAGGCTTTTAAAACTGAGGTATGTCTATACTTGTTTTATCTGTTGGAAGCCCTGGTGAACTGCGGGACAATGAACAATTACTTTAATTAAAAAATGAGTGCCACCACCATCATAAGTAAGATTGTTCTCTCTTAGAATTCCTCTTGGCGATGACTCCGATAGTGCAGCGTCTACTCTTCAGAAACATACACGATATAAATATACAAGATTTGCTTGGTTAGCCTAATGCACAAGGGCCAAGAAAATCTTTCTTTTTACACATGACTTGAGCTGTAAGAGGCTAGGAACAGTTATTTTAAATTGTACTTCTGTATTTTTTAAAAGAAAATCTTGTAATTTTAGTAATACATATTCAGTATTTTAATTGTAATGTTCTATAGGCAGTGCCAAAATGCAAGCTATAAATATATACAGTCACCCCTTCATATTTGAGGGTTTGACTTTTTTTGCGAGTTTCTTGAATACCTGCTTCCCCTCCTCAGGTGCTTCTTTTCTGGGGGAACTTTCTTCCTTGGCAGCTCCAAACAGGCTATACGGCCCTTTAAAAGCCTGCCTCCCCCCCCCTCCTCCTGCCTGGCCAACTAAGGATGGTTCACAGCCCTGTTTCTCACCACCACAAACCCTCTCCCAATGCCCCCCACCCTGCACTCGAGGAAGGAAATGGATGAGATTGAGGAAGCATACAACCACCATGCCACTCATCCCCTTCCCTCTCCTTTCCTTGATCCGGTTTGGACCCTGGGTATCTATTCTCCCAACCATGGCTGGGCCCCCTTCCCACGGACACACACACATTTTGATATTTGCAATTTTTTCTCTTTTGCAGGGGGTCCTGCACCCCAACCCTAACAAATGTGGGAGGCTGACTGCAAATAATCAAAAATACTTCCTTTGTTAGCCCAGACATATAGCGCCTGGCATATGCCTTATTTCACCTGGCAATCCTACCCTTTAGCTGCGTTGGAGTAAAACTCCCACCATGGGAAAGCTGATCTAGTTATTCTAAAACTCCTATTCTGATTTGGAGTGATTCACAGGGATCTATTCTAGGATATTTAAAATCAGGCTGTATTGATTTGATTCTGTATTCTTCTTCATAAACAAAGTTTAGAAAAATTAATTTCAGACTTCAGACCCCTGAGTGATTCTGAAAGCTATAGTCCTAAAAATCCCAATGTTCCCAAATGTTGTTTGTAACAATAGGCTAGATTGGGGGGGAGGAGGGGGATCCTACTCTGTGATGTTCTATTTGGCCTCACTTGCAGGTAACAAATTAAATGGATCAAGGTGAGAATGAAAACTCACGCGCAGCAGTTGTAGAGTTGAGAGTGTATGGTTAGAAATATAGCAGCGAGCAGAAGTACTGCACATGAGGGAACAGGCTGAACATGTGGGTCTAAGTTAAGTAAGATGCTCCTAGGTACTTTAAATCCAGCCCCCATAATCTCCCATCAGTAAGGACAGTAGATTTGTGTTCTGAAACAAGATGTGCCTGCAATAGTCAGCCAACAGAGAGCTTCTCACAGGGATTTGCGGCAGCTTTGGCATGTGGCCCATTGTGGGCTTTTCACCATCAGGGCACTCCCGGCAAGGATCAGCCATGTAATTTGAAGGGAGTGTTAAGAAATGGAAACATTTCCTTTGCCACTGGGATTCCCTTCTGCTCTCACACTTGGCTGGGACTAAGGCTGTTTACAGGCTGCCGTCTTAGCTGCCAATCTATCTGCCCAAGAGACTTAAAGGAAGGTTTAGAGATCTTTGGACTGGCCAAACAATGCTGCCTACACATTCTCTATTACTGCTGCTTTGGAACTGGGCTATGTAAAAATCTTGAGGCCCATTCACGCTACACAATTATAACCCTTTGATTCATCTTTAACTGCTATGGCTTTATCGTTTGGAATCCTGGGGTTTCCAATTTGGTGAGGCACTAGAGCTCTCTGACTGGAAATTCTAAGTTGTTGTCGTTGCATGCTTTCAAGTTGTTTCTGACTTATGGCAATCCTAAGGTGAACCTATCATGGGGTTTTTGGCGGCTGAGAGTGTGTGATGCACCCATGGTCGCCCAGTGGGTTTTCATTGCAGATCAGCCAATTGAACCCTGATCTCCAATGTTGTAGTCCAGTGCTAAATCATGATACTCACTGGTTACTGCCTTGTTGCAAATATCTCCTTTGGGGGCAAGGCACTTGAGCACATGATTCCTGGCAACTTCAGACATTCTTGGAGGAAACAGACCATCTGGACACATTTCAGTCTAGTTTCAGGCCTGGGTATGGCATTGAAATGACCTTATATGCTCTGATTGACAACTTACTCCAGTGGAAAGACCAGGGAGTGTTACCCTTTTGATCTTCCTGGATCTCTCAGTGGCTTTTGATACCATTAATCATGTACTGGCTCTGTTGGATGGGAATAGGAGGCACTGTTCTGCAATGGTTTTACGCTATCTGGAAGTCTGGTTCCAGACAGTAGCATTGGAGGATTCCTGTTCAGTCCCATGGCAATTAAGCTGTGGGGTGCCATAGGGTTCCATATTATCCCCTCTACTGTTCGATATCTACATGAGGCTGCTGGGGGTGGTCATATCGGGGTTTGGAGTGGAGTGCCATCAATATGCTGATGACACTCAGCTCTGTCTCTCCTTGTCATCAGAGTCAGCTGGGGCTGTGCAGGTGCTGGACCAGCGCTTGGATGCTGGACTGGACGAGAGTCAGTAAACTGAAGCTGAATCCTGACAACATGGGGGCTCTGTGGATTGATCGTTCTTGCATTCAGGAACTGAGTAAACAGCCTGTTCTGGATGGACTTGCACTCTCTCTGAAGGAGCAGTATGTAGCTTAAGAGTGCTCCTAGATCCATCCCTGTCACTGGAAGCCCAAGGGGACTCTGTGGCATGGAGTGCTTGGTGGTAGCTTCAACTGGTGCGCCAACTATAGCCTTTTCTGGACAGAGATAACCTAGCTACAGTAGGCCATACACTGGTAACCTCTCAATCAGACTGCTATAATGTGCTCTCTCTGGGGCTGCCCTTGAAGAAGATTTGGAAGCTGCAGCCAGTGCAAAATGCACCAGCTCAACTGTTGACTGGAATATCATACAGACAGCATGTAATGCCAATCTTAAAAGAATTGCATTGGCTGCCAATATGTTTCTGGTCTGAATTCAAGGTGCTTATGATGACAATTAAAGCCCTAAAGTCCTTGATAGTTCAGAGAGCACCTCTTCTCAGATGTGCATGCCCAGGGATTAAGATATCCTGGGGTGGGGGCTGCTCAGTGTCCTACCAGTGAGGTCAACACACTGCGCTGGGAGATGGGAAAAGGCCTTAGCTGTGGTACCCCAAATGTGGAATATTCTCTCCATGGAGGCCTGACTGACACCAAGATTCATGTCTTTTAGGTACCAAGTTAAAACTTGGCTGTTTACCAGAGCCTCTGGGCCTCATTAATTCAAGCCAATGGCTTTTATATATAGTTTTGAACACTTCTAAAAAAATTAAAATCTTATTTTTAACTCATTGTATGTTTAATATATTTTTAGCTTATTTAAATTATCTTACTGTTTTTCAACCTGTTTTAATGCTATTTGTAAGCCTCCCTGAGATGTCTTGATATAGAGTGGGGTATAAATATTTTCATAAATTAATAAAGAACATATTCTCTTTAACTTTCCCATTTCTGTTTTTTCTGGGATCTACGTACTTAAGCCCTTTGGTTCCTTTTTCCCTATTGGGGTCACTTCCCCTTTCTTTAGGTAATTGTTAGGTCTCTTTCATGCTACCCAATTACACTTTTATACCACTTTAACTGCTGGGGCTGAATCCTGTGGAATTCTGGGATTTGTAGTTTGGTGAGACACTAGGCCTCCGTGGCAGAACATTCAAAATACCACAGAGAACTACAAATCCTGGGATTCCATAGGATGGAGTCATGACAATTAAAGTGGTATCAAAGTGCTATAACTATGCATTGTGTAAAAGACTCTTGTTTCTTCATTGCCTTTGTTTGGAAAGGGAGCAGCCATGGAGCTCTAACTCAAATAATCTAGCTAACCTCCACGTGTGCAAACCAGCCTTTATAGGCTCTTGTAAGCAAGTACAACTCAGCTACTTTCTTCTGGCCATTTCCACACTAGACTGTTATAGTGCTATTATTCCAGTTTCAACATCCTATGGAATCCTGGGGTTTGCAGTTCAGGGAGGGGAATTTAGAATTCTCAGCCAGAGAGTTCTTTGGTCTCAGTAAACTACAAGCCCCAGAATTCAACAGGATGTTGACAGTGGAATAATAGAACTATAATATGGAAATAGCCTCTGTCTCCTTTCCCATCCAAAGATGTATTTCCAGAAATAACAAATGTTAAGTTCTCCTTTTTACCTCAGTAAAGCATTCTACATAATAACTCGCATTTCTATTGCAAGTCCATGCCACAGTAGCCTTGTAGCATTCTGCATTACTGGAGTACCAAATCTTCTTGCAGTGGGAGCTTGAAAACTTTTTGTCTAAATGCCTCTAAAAGTGACTTCTAGTAATAACTTCTTTGACTAAAATGTTACTCATTATGACAAGAAACTAACTCCTCCTTATTGGTTGGCCATCTGCAGGAGTGCTTTGGGTATTCCTTTATGGCAGGGGATTGGACCGAATGGCCCTTGTGGTCTCTTCCAACTCTAGAGTCTATGATTCTAAGTTACTTTTGAACTGTAATTTAATTGCACCCTTCTTACACCTAACCCCATGCTTTCCATCATTGGTGTCAATCCCAAGGGAATAACTTTTACTTGGCCTGCAGCATAACTACTTTACTTCTAAAAAACCCAAATACATGTAAATAAGGTAAGATGACTTTAAAAAAGAACGGCAGTGGATTTTTTTCAAAAATAAAACATGACATTATTGTTTTACAGGAGTTTTATTTATGCACACAAGTAATAGGGGCCTAATACTTTTTGTTGGTTGCAGTCTTTATGTGGGGAAACTATTCTTTTATATTCCACTTTTCCTCTCAGGAGCTCAAGGTGGCATACGTGGTTCTTCCCTGCCCATACTTTATCTTCACAACAACCCTGTGAAGTAGGACAGGCTGAGAGAGAGTGTCTGGCTCAAGGCCATCTAGTGAATTTCATGCATCAGTGGAAACTAGAACCTGAATCTCCCATCTCCCAGTCCAACATTTCAACCACTACTCTACAGTGACTTTCATCCAGTAATAATGCTGTTGAGAACTTAAGTGTCTCTGTTCTTGTGGACAACAGAGACAATGACCTTATATCATTTTCCCCAAGTATGTACTGGTGCTGAGTTCAAGCCCACTGTAGCTGCCTCACACTAAGCGTCTATATCATATCATAGAATCAGAGTTGGAAGAGACCCCAGGGACCATCCAGTCCAACCCCCTGCTATGCAGGAACACACATCAAAGCATTTCCAACAGATGGCCATCCAGCCTCTGCTTAAAAACCTCCAAAGAAGGAGACCCCACCACACTCCGAGGCAGCATATTCCACTGCCAGACAGCCCTGACCATCAGGAAGTTCTTCCTGAGGTTCAGGTGGAATCTCCTTTCCTGCAGCTTGAATCCATTGCTCCTAGTCCTAGTCTCTGGAGCAGCAGAGAACAAGCCCGCTCCCTCCTCCACATGACATCTCTTCAAATATTTCAACATAGCTATCATGTATATGCCCTCTTAACCTTCTCTTCTGCAGACTAAACATCCCCAGCTCCTTAAGCCGCTCCTCACAGGCCATGGCTTCCAGACCCTTCACCATTTTGGTCACCATCCTCTGGACACATTCCAGTTTGTTGATATCCTTCTTGAACTGACGTGGCCAGAACTGGACGCAGTATTCCAAATGAGGTCTAACTAAAGCAGAGTAGAGTGGTACCAGTACCTCCCTCAATCTAGACACCATACTCCTATTGATGCAACCAAGAATCGTGTTGGCTTTCTTGGCTGCTACATCACACTGCTGACTCCTGTTCAGCTTGTGATCTACCAAGACTCCTAGGTCCTTTTCACACGTACTGCTCTCCAGCCACATGTCCCCCATCCTATATTTGTGCATTCCGTTTTTTCTGCCTAAGTGTAGGACCTTACATTTCTCTCTGTTGGAATTCATTTTGTTAGCTTTGGCCCAGCTCTCCAATCTGTCAAGGTCATTTAGAAATTTGATCCTGTCCTCTGGGGTATTAGCAACCTCTCCCAATTTGGTATCATCTCCAGATTTGACCAGCATGCCCTGTACTCCTTCATCCAAGTCATTGATGAAGATGTTGAATAGCACTGGTCCCAGAACAGAACCCTGTGGCACCTCACTAGTCACTTCTCTCCAGGATAAAAAGCAGCCCTTAGTGAGCACCCTTTGGGTTCGGTCGATCAACCAATTACAAATCCAACTAACAGTAGCCCTGTCCAGCCCGCATTTTACTAGCTTCATTGCAAGAATATCATGGGGAACTTTGTCAAAGGCCTTACTGAAATCTGAGTATGCCTCATCCATTTGGAAGGAGGTGGTTTCACTCATGAGAAGGCAACTGTTTGTTCATTTTCTATCATGTGGGTGGCCTACGAACAGGTTGGCGGCCAAGCTGTTCATTGCTGGGGGCTGTCTGACTGTGGCAGAACCACCTTCCATCAACTTTTGGAGAAAACCAAGGTCTCGAGGATACTTAAAGAGCCTTTCCAACCAACTATCTGTCAACACCACCCACCCACTCACATAGAGTCAGAAACCAATGTATGCCTTCTCTCCCTCTTTTTTATCACATAACATTTGTTTTCTTCCTTCCTTTTTTTTTCTTCCTGGCAGAGTCCTTACCAAACCATGAAAAAGGCCCACACTATGCTGGCTGCTGTGTAGTCAACAACAACAATAAGGAGATAACAAGTTGTAGCCTATTGCCGTTCCTTTGGAAGTCAGTATTTATTTGTTACATTTCTCTCTCAAGAGCTTAAGATAGTTTACATGGCTCTCTTTCCTCTCTTCCACTTTATCCTCACAGCAGACCAGTGAGGTAGGGTATGCTGAGAAAGAGTGACTTGCCCACAGTCATCTGGTGAATTTCATGCGTCAGTAAAGACTAGAATCTTGATCTCCCAAATCCCAGTCTTCGAACCACTACGCTGGCTATTAAAGCATTTTGTGACATTTCCTATGGCAAGAGTGGACTGATTTTACCTCCTAGACCTCGCCACGATTGCACCACCCCAGCAAGCCAAAATGTCTGCATTTTACTTGGTAGTCCCTCTCAAAATTGTGACAGGAAGTGACAATCACAAGTTTTCATGCATCCAGGCGGACCTTCTACATGGTCTGGGGGCAAAACTGAAAATCAGACTGAGATTTAAAAAAAAAATGGGAGGGAGTTGGGGGACAGCCAAAACAGTAGGGTCCAAAGATCACACATAGCCTGCAGGCTGCACTATGCCCACCTTTGCCCTGTGGGAAGGTTCTTGTAGCTCAAAGTACAACAAAGCAATGCGTCATTTGTAGAATTTCAAATGCCAAAATAATGAGGACTGAGTTTACATGGTTTTGTTTATGTAAATTAATACGTGGTTTTCTCTTCGCTTTCCTCATATTATTAATACTTGGTATTTGCATAGTGCTTCCAAGTATTGAAAGTACTTCACATGCAGCAATTTAGTTTATTTATAGCAGTGGGTAGCAGCAAATAAATAAAGGAAATGACAAGACTGTCCCTGCCTTCAATCTTATAATTTTTCTTTGAAAAAATAGGAACATAATAACAAAAGGGAAAAGGGATCCAGGAGAGAAAACGAAAACAAGATAGCTGTGTTATGAGGTGACAATTATAGCCGGCACAGGGTGATGGCTGAAGTGTTGAACTAGGAAAATGAAAAACTCCTCTCGGCCACTGGGTGGCCTTGGGCAAGTCACACTCTCTCTAAGCCCCAGGAAGAAAACAATGGCAAATCCTCTCTGGCCAAATCTTGCTCAGAAAACCCTGTGATGGGTTTGCCTTGGGGTCTCCATAAACCAGAAGTCACACAACAACAAATGTTAGGGGGTTCCTCAACTTGGTGGAATGCCTGTTGGATGATGGCTATCTATCCTTCACACTACTCAGTTGTAGCACTGTGATTCCACTATAACTGCCATGGTTCCATCCTGTGGAATCCTGGGATTCACATTCTGGGGAGGGGCATTTAAGATTCTCACCAGACTACAAACCCTGAGATTTCCTAGGATGTTATCACGATAAAGTGGAATAATAGTAATATTATTGTGTAGTGTGAAAGAGACCCTAGTCATATGGCCAAGGGTGTGGAACCTCTTTCAATTCAACATCCAGATTCAATCCCACAGAAGTTATCTGGGGGCCATGTTCTAGTTCATACCCTTCAAGATTTCACAGATGAAAGCCAGGACATGTGTGACCAAGCAACATCAGAGTGGGATCAAGATGGCAAAAGTTATTAATGAGGAAGAACATACAAGCTAGGAGAGGCTACAGTACTTTACTTTTGCCTGTGGCTCCTGGTAAGGGCAAGCTTCCACCTCTCCTTGCATGTTGAACTCAGTTTGCAGCAATTGAAGGAAACTGAGGACAAAGAGAAAAAGTGGAAGGAGGAGAGAGAAACTGGGACATTTTAAAAGCAGCTGAAAAAGTGGGCAACAGGTTTAATTGGGACAGTTGAGGGAGCTATGCTAGTGGTAAACGGAACCAAAGGCAGCAAGGTGGGATTCCAATATTGTTTAGCTCAAAGATCTTACAGCCAATAGCTAAGTCTTAGAGAAGGCCTTTCAACTTTTATAATGACAGTGGGGCCATACAAAAGTTGGAAAACAACCTTACGAAGCAGGTAATGCTCATCTGGAAGAATTCGGAGAGCTAGGGTTGAGAAGTTTGCCACTCTATTGAGCTTGAGGTAAAGTTGAAGGCAGAGGTAAAATATGAAATGGGATCTTCATTATTCTTAGCTTGATACAGTTGGCCCTCCACATTTGCTAAGGTTAGGAAAAACCGCAATGTGTGTGTTTCTGTGGGAAGAGGAATGAGGAATGCTGGGGAGTGCAGGCACCCAGGGTCCAAACCAGGTCAGAAAAATGATGGAGAAAGGAAGTAGGTTGGCATGATGATCCTGTACTTCCTCTCTCTTGCCCATCTCCTTCCTTGGGTGTGTGGGGGCATTAGGAGAGGGTTTGTGGTGCTGAGAAATTGGGCGGCGATCTGTCCTCAGCTGGCCAGGCAGCAAGTGGTCGAAGACGAGGAAGAGGACAAAAGGCAGGTTTTTAAAGGGCTCTGTGGCCTGATCAGAGCCGCCAAGAGAGAAGGTTCCCCTGGAAAAGAAGCACTGGGTAGGAGGCAGTGGTTGAAGAAAAATCCATGAAAGTCAAATCCACAAACGTGGAGGGCCAACTATATTTTAATCTGAGGTTGGACAACCATTTTTTAAACTGGCAAAGAGCTGAAGTGCCAGCTGTTCTGATTTTTAAATTTCCTTTTTAAAGTTAAAATACATAAAACTCTGTGCCATGAATATGTCAAATAGATTTAAAATTAAACTGATTAAAATAATGAAAATGATTAAGAATCAATTCTTTGTTAAATTATTTAAATTTCCCAAACTCATTGTTGGCAAATGAAATCCCTCCACTAACATTTGAATAATTACTACATTTATTTTTTATATATAAATGAAATAAATGTATTCAAATTGATATTAATTAATAGAGCATTGACTATTCCTAATGAACTAAAGAGAACTACATTGTGATACTGCCCATTGATTTGCCATTGATTATCATGCATTCATTTCCTCTTCTTATTGATAATTGTTCATTTAGCAGTTCATCAGTGAATTTTGGAGGCAGACTGTAATGTTAGTTTCTTTAAAACAAAATTCTGGCTTGCATGCCCTCGTAAAGAGTGCAAGTTTGCCCGTGCACTGCCTCTACTGGAAACACTACTGTTATTTGACATATTTCTGAAGCTGCGTTGAGTGCTTTAAATGAATTGAGAGCCCATATAATTCTCTTGTGTGTGCAATGGCTTTGTGGCATCATTACATATTATAAATGACTATGGATAATTTTAGATGGAGGTGGTTAAGCAGAGACCTAGATCCCACGATAAGGTTACATAATATAATTACCAGCATGTGGAGTTAGTATTAATCATGTTATGTATTTCTTATGTTGAATTGCATTATTGGACAACTGAGCCAAAGTGCCAAATGGGCAACTGAATGCACAACGAAATGTATATGCACCTCCATGCACCATGGCATCGGATTAGCAATTCTTTTCACAACCTTAAATTGAATGCAGCTGTTCTGCATTGGACAACAGTGTTCAACTGCTTCTGTAGAACAATGTTTCTCAGGTTTTCTGATGTGGGAGATAACCTTTTTTTTTCCACAGTGTGCCAGGGACTGATAGTCTTTCCTGAAAATTCATCATACTGGTCCATACTGGTCCATGGAGCACCACTCTGAGTAGAGGATGTTACACATTCTTAAAACACACAATTCCAGCCATAAACAATCAAAGCGTTATGATTTCTATGTATGATTGTAAAAGCTGTACAGTGAGGAAAACTAAAGGAAGAGAATGAATTCATTTGAAATATGGTGTGGGGGGAGAGTTCTGCAGACCACGCATTGCCACAAAGACCAGTAACGGGGTCCCAGAGTAAATCAAGCCTGAACTCTCCACCTAGAAGCCAAAATGAATAAACTGGCCATATGATGAGACAACATGATTCATTAGAAAAGACAATCATGCTTGGTAAAGTGGGACACAGAAAAAAAGGAAGAATGCATTACAGGTGGATAGACTCTATCTGCAGGACCTGAGCAGGATTCTTGATGAAAAGGTCTCTTGAAGGTTTCCCATTAATAAATTGAAGCCAACTTGATGGCAGTTAACAATAACAATCACAGAACTGGTGCCATCTAAAGATGCGTACAGGTGGCTTCTTAAAATTCACCCTATTTGTGGGTAAAGAAATGGAGTGTGATAGGGGAGATTTTACCAAATTTGTCATCAGAAATTTTTTAACAGTTTCTTGGGGGATGGGGCTCATTATTAGTGGTGGCAGTAACGCAGTTCCTTCCTTTTATTAATAAAATTTTCTTGTTTCTGCTGCCATTATATAAGCTGGCAGCCTGACAATCATGTTGTATCCTTGTAAATGACCCAGAACACATAGTTTTCCAAAGCACTGTAAGTGGAAAAATACTGGCTGCCTTGCCACACATCCACCCACAGGGTAAAAATGGGTGGAAAGTATGCAGTGAAAATTCTGCAGAGTGGTCTTCTTTTTCTGGAGTTGGAGATAAGGAAAGAAAACACCTGGACAATTCCTCTGAAAAATTTCAGCTCAGCTCTTAATTTTTATGCAGCATACTTGGCAACTATGCAATGAATTCTCTTTCATCTGTTGATTGGGTAACATCTAAATGAGGGTTCCTCTGCTAACCGACCTTGTCTTGTCATATGTGAGTGAGTCTACAGGAAAACAAAATCAGTGCCAGAATCTACTTTATTAGGCATATATTTAGTTCAAGAAGTGTTCATTCTGCTTTGCCAACAGAGACTCAAAGCACCTTACAATAAATAATGCAATTTTCTGAATGCAGACTCTGAAACCCTACACCAAAGGTAGCCAAAGTGCAGCTGTATCCAGTCTCCAAGCTCCTTTTTAATCCCCCCTTGTGCTACCCTGTTTTATTTCCCAATTGATATCATGGTTTGCCTCTGAAATTTGGTGGCAAACTACTAAAGCTACTAAAAGCATTAGAATGCAAGACATTAACTACAGCATTTATAGGCAAGAAGGTAGTCAGTCTCAAGGTCAGTATCAACCTGGCTCCTATTCTTAGCCTTAACTAGCATAGACCCATTGGAATAATGGGACTTTCATAAGTTTAAGTCTCCTGAGGATGGGGCTAATAATAGCCTTTAGACTGCCATATTCAATAGTTTATGTATACACACATGGTGCACATGCACACACACATACAATCAATTAATCAAGTATAATTGAGAGGGGGATTTTATTTCTCCATAACTAGTGGGGAAGAAATTTATTTGCTAATAAGAAAACCAGTTTTTCCAGTGGTGTAGGGAGAGGGGCATAAGGGTAGTGGTGTGCCCTGGGCGGCATTTTTTTGGTGGGTGCCACCGCTCCTTGCTTGCCCCCTACATGCCATCGCCCCTCCCCCGCACACCATCACCCCACCCACGTGCCCTGTCACCCCTACCTGTGGCCTGTAACCCCTCCCCCGCATGCCATAGCCCCACCAACATGCGCTCTAGCCCCTCCTCCACACACTGTCACCCCTTCCCCATGCGCCATCACCCCACTCAGGCATACCGTCACCCCCCTCCCACCCCTCTGTCCATGCCCCTACCCTGCTCATGCCAAGCTATGCCACTGAGTTTTTCCAAGTACTAATTAAGATGAATGAAAAGGATAGGGGAATCTGTTAATCATGAAAATTAAATATAAGAGTAAAATAAAGTATTAAAGGAAAAGCAGTATATCCCTTCTCCATATGCGACAATATCTTGGGTGTGCAGTCACTTGACTATTCTAAAAGTGGTCCTGGAGCCTGTGTAGGTTGGTCACCCCTCCAGGCAGTCTCCTGAGGATGATGGACATGTGATCATTATTTAACCTCTTTGTGTTTTTCTCCTTTCCGTGACACTAGTGCTGATAGCTTCATTTGCCGTTGTTTTGAGTGACTCCAGGGAATCTCTGTAGACCTCTTAGATGCAGAGCTACCTGTTAGGTGAGATGGAATACAGACCCACGTTATACCTGGTCCCATTTTGTTTCATTAGACATTATTGCAATGTCAACCTCCTTAGAACCTCTCTAGTTTTTCATTGCTCAGGGATTAGACAGTAGTGTATTTGTGGCACCCATCGACCAACCTTCTCCAATTTGATACCCTTGCAATATTCTGGGCTGCAACTCCCGTGAGTCCTACCACAGTGGTCAGTGGTAAGACATGATAGGAATTGCAGTACAGAACCTCTAGAATGTGCCAGATTATAGAAGGCTGCAGCCAAAAGCTTTCTAAAATATCAGGGATGTTTGACAATATCTGGAAGTAAATGTTCAAAATATATACCACATTAACCAAGCTATTACTGGGATATTTTAAATCAGAGGTGAAATTACTATTGAATCAGAGCAATTTTCTTCTCCAGATGAAACCTGATTTTTTAACATATACATGCATATGTCTATATATAGATATAAAATTGTGTCTAACACACAGGCTGATTGCTTTCTTTTGATGCACATGTCAATGTACTTGAACAGCCAGCAACATCTCAATCACTTGTCTCAAATAAAGCACCAACAGAACTCCTAAGTAATTTTCAGCTTGAATAGTCATTGAAAAAAAATTGCTCCAAGTGGAAAATAAATGGAAGCTGCTTTGAGTCCCCTCTGAATACAAACTGTAGCACTCCATCTAACCTCCAGTGCTGAGAGTTACAATCAAAAAGGATCCATCAAGAAGACACAAGAACAGTCTTTTAGGAGACTGGTTATTTAAATGTATATGAGTGCAATTGCTATGTGGTCAGTTGCCCCATCTTACTGCTTTGCTCCAAATGACAATGAGAGATATTCAGACCTGAGACGTCCTTGTAGGAACATCAGCCAGCAGAAGCTGGCAGGAAATAACTTATTTGTTGATTCTGACATGATGTATATATTTTGCATATAAAAGTATCATTTACTATGTTTTTCCCTATAGCCATTCTGACTAGTGTTTGCTTTGACAACACAAATGACTGTTTACCAAGTGGCAATAACTCACTGTGATGTGCATAAAACCACTTAATAAGATGGCCACCTGCATTGCTCTGGTAAGTGCTGAACAGAATTACATAGGGTTGCCAAGTAAGGACTACGCCAGGCTCTGAGATTTCAGGGCCAAAATCTGAAACTAGTGATGACCTCATGTGATGTCATAGGGGGTGATGACATAAGGCTAGTTTTATAAGAGACAGCCTCTGGTAGTGTCATAAGCACCAATCACAGTTGCACAGAGTATCCTATTCAGTAAAAAACACCAAGATTGGAATCCCGTTGATTAGTCTCAATTAGAGTAGACCAACTGAATCAGCTGATGAATTATGAGTCCATTCACAGGCAAATCCAACTGATTCGATGGATTTAGTGTAGTTGGGATGAATGATGGGAACTGGGCCCAAGTTTACCAACTGAGAAATATACACATATGCATACTTTTCAAAGCAGAACTCTTGCCCTGAGATTCCTCCCTCTCAGCCTGTGGACTGGCAAAGAGGGGCCAGGCCCTGATATTTGGGAATCCTAATCAAACATCTGCATTTGACAGTCCTGCCGTGCTGTTCAGGACACGTTACAGAAAGCATGTTTCCTAATACTTAAACCAGCTTGTGCCAATACATTTCCTGCAAAATGCAAGGATTCATGTTGCACACACATCCCAAGTTCCTTTTTGCACCTATTTCATCTGAACTAATAACTAATTCAGGTCCTAGGCTAAGATTATTTGATTCTCAGTTTCAGTCCCCAACTGTAGGATAGTAATAGGATGTTTATAGTGTTAGATATGGCAGGGCTGCAGCTCAAGTTACATTCAAAATGCATATGTGTACATGGTTAAGAGGAGATAGAATTAGACTTCTTCAGACTGCTACACTGCCTCTTGTCTGCTGAACTTATCCTGACATTCCTTCTGGCCCAAGGCCGTATCCATACTATACAGTTACAGCAGTTTTATATCACTTTAACTGTCATGGCTCATGGAATCCTGGGATTTGTAGTTTGATAAGGTAAGGTACTTAGAGGTGTTTATAGCCCAGCATTGTACATCATTGAATGACAAATCACAGGTTTCCATAGGATGGAGATATACCAGACTGATATAATCATACACTGTGACCTAGACTGATGCTGTTAAGGTCACTGATGCTTCTTCTCAAATTTCTTCTGATCCTCCGAGGAGTAGAAAGCATTTTGGCTTTGCTCAAAGAGCAAGCAAGGTTTCCTTTCATTTTTCCTATTTAGTTCATTGGAACTGGATCAATCCAGCTGTCTGTCTCAGTGTGTTTCTCTCAATAGAGATTAGTTTTCGTACTCAAGAAAGCAGACTAGATGTTGGATTGCTTGTCAGGGAAAGTGGAAAGTTTGAACCAGGACAATATTCACAGAAAAACAGAATCATAGAATCTTAGAATTGGAAGGGACCACAAAGGCCATTTAGTCCAACCCCTGCCATGCAGGAAAAGACAATTAAAGCACCCAACCTCTGTTTAAAGACTTCCAGAGATGGAGAGTCCACCACACTCTAAAGCAGTATTTCTTGCCTCATTTTCCGATAACCTTGTGTGGTTCTTAAGGGTGTCTGATTTCTTGTGCGTTTGTTAATTCCAAATAAAATACTCTGTTAACTTTTAACTGGAGTCCTCTCTACAATTAGGATCCTTTCCACATGTGGGGGGGGGGGCGAAAACGCCCAAAAACGGAGCTTACCAGCAGCCGGGTAAGTCCGTCGCAATGTGGAGTAGTGCGAGCTCGCTGCTCCGCAGTCCTCCGGCGTCCCAAATGGCCGCTTCCGGTTGGTGGAGGCTCTCCACCAACCGGAGAAGCTTGCCAGCCAGAAGCCCGCCCCCGGCAGATCTGCAGGCACACACTTGCGCGTGCCTGCAAATCCACTTTGGAGCCGGGCGACGGAGCGGCACGAGGCTGCGCGCTCCGTGCTTTTTAAAAACCTCGAAAAAGAGGTTTTTAAAAAACACGCAGCGCGGCTAGTTCCGGCCGCTCCTGAGTGGATTCTGGTGTGGAACTACAAAAAGCCAGTCCGCTCTACGGTGTAGAAGACCTCTGTGAGAGGTCGCTCTGCACCATTACAGAAGCCCGGTGTGGAAATGGCCTAGGACTGGTATACACAGGTGAAAAGATCCTGCCATTACCCTCCTCCCGCAGGCCCCCTTTGAGCTATAATTTCCCCAAATTCTAAGGAGACGTCCACATTGTGGGTGGACCTCAAAGTCCCCCACTTCTTACAGTAGCAGTCTAGTGGTCTCCTCTCTTTGCATGTTGATTAAATACACTTACCTAACAAGTAGTGAATAGGGCTTTTTTTTCCTCTCTGATTTAATATTACATACCAAGTACAATCTAACCCAACCAAAGTATTTAAGTCCTGTTGGCTTCCCTGAGGGAGCAAAGTCATGAGGCACCCTTTTGATCAGCACATGACAAGATGAGGGAAATCAATTTAAACATAGAGAATTACCATCTCTTGTAGTCAGATCATTTCAGGTTATCCCACAGCTGCATACTTGCTCTCAACAAAACCTCTATTATATCCCTTAAGACGTAATTGCATGACACATGTGAACTCTTGCTTCTGGAAACCAAGAACAATTGTGTTCCCGCCCCCATATCTCCATATTCAGTTGTCATAGAAATTTGATGAACATTAATTTGACCCATTATAAACAGACATAAGTTGGCTCAGTGTGAGAAACATCCACTTAGCCTGCATTTTCGTTTATCTAGAAAAGTTCACACCAGGATTTATCAAGAAAACAGGTTGTTTGTTTGTTTTAAAAAAGTAAGAAACACAAAGACATTATCAAGGCATTTATCTGAAAACCTGCTTACTCCTAGGCAAGGAAGATCAATGGAACATCTTAAAACATGATAATGAGCTTTGCTGACAGAATCTTGTGTAGAGGATCATGACTATGGTTGCCATGGGAGGCAATTATTAGTTGGAAACCTTGGGCCTGGCCCAAATGCTAATCTTATATCTAAAAGTCAAAGTTTGTGAGTTTGTCTGTGCCAGGCAGGCAAAGACCTCATATGATTGGCTGTGTGAGGCGAGAAGTCCTCATATGATTGGCTGCCTGTGAAGATTCTATGGAATCCTGGGGTTGGCAGTTTAGGGAGGGGCCTTTAGAATTCTCAGCCAGAAAGCTCTTGGACCTCAGGCCAGTTACTATGGAGATGGGGCCTACCAGCAAGAAGGAAGAGGACAGTGTATTCCCTCAGGAAACTAACCTCTGTATATTAACAACTCTGAATACAGATTGGATTGGGGAATATAGGGAAAAGTTACAAGTACTAGACAGCACAGTTCGGGGAATTAGAGACACAGGATCTCAAATCTGTGTATTTCAACCGCAACTAATTCCTAAGGTAAGGTAAGGTAATTCCTAAGGGATTTCTAACAGGTATTATCTATGCGAAAACAAAATCCCAGGCAACACCAGGTATATACGCTAGTAGCACATAATATACAGGTGATGCATCTCCATGGGAGACAATTATTAGGCAATCTTCCTTAAGACTTTTGAATGGTTTGCCAGAGCAAGGAAATGAGGTGCCGTATTCCCCATTTTTGGCTAAAGATGATTTAATGTAGATGATTCTGAGAGGTTTTGGAGAAATGACCTTGTGGGATAACAGCTGTCTGCAATTCTCCAGAGAATGTCTATGCTAACCAGGGGATTCTAGCAGTTGTAGTTTCAACAATCTGGTCTCTGCGAAGGGAGAAAACAAATAGAAACTCCAGTTAGAGGCTGACATTGACGTGTAAGTCTTGTTCAGGTGTTTAGTAAGTGTGTATCCTTCCATGAGGAGGTTGATTATGCGAGCCCCACTCTCTCCATCATTGCTTTCCTCCTACAAAGACACCATGTCTGAAGAGAAGAGCCTATGGTATCTGTAGGGGCTCAACACAGTGTTACCCTGAAAACTGGGGGTATCTCGAGGACACCCAAACAGACTTCAAATTAAGGGAATTAACAGAGAAACTCAAAGCTTGCAAGAGGTCAGGGCAAGGGATCTTCAACCCTATGTCTACGGGGTCAGAACCACGCAAGAGTCAGAGGAACAGTCTATAGTAAATTTATTAAAACTAACAAAGAAGGTCACAACACACGTTAACAAATAATCCTACAATCACACAAGGGCTACAGGAATGAAATTGGAAATAAGAGACAGTTGGGAGAGAGGGCATACGGACCTTACTCTATTCGTCCTGGAGAAGGAGAAGATTAGCGAAGGCTCAGTGTAAAGCACCAAGGGGAGGCTGGATCCCGGGGCTGGAAGGCGGGAAGCAGCGGGGTTTCACGGCGAGTTGGATACGCGAGTCGCATTTAGCTCTCAGCAGCGTCTGAGAGGCTTAAGTGGGACACCTCGGTAACAGCGAAACAGGCCCTTGTCCGGTCTGGGAGGCTCTCCAAAGAGGCTCAAAAAATGAGGATTTTTATAGCCAATTTCTGTCCTCAGGCTGTGTATAGGCTAGCAAAGTGGTGTTAATGGGCGATGATTGAGGAATATAATGTTAGGCAAATCTCACGACCTCTCCTTAGTATTGTTTCTCCCGGGAAAGTCCAGGTACATGATAGGATTATCATTCCAAATTGATAGACATTGATTGTCTATCCTTGCAAAGTTCATCAGTGTGGCTTGGGGCTGAGGCAACCTTTTTATTAATCAAGGAGAGAGTCTATTGTGGCTGCCTAGAGATACGTGACTGTGAACAATAGGTTGTTGTCTTTTAGCCTAAAGGACATTGTCTACATTCCCATACAGCAGCAAAGGCGTTGTTGGTCTTGAGAATTTAATTCAAAACCAATCTTTACTTGCAACCGACCTTTGCTAGCCAATATCCAATATGGGGGAAGTCATACCAATTTAGGGGCCCTCTCTTAGGGTTACTCTGGGGTGTAACAACAGGACCCAGAACAAAAAAACCTGGGGTGGTGGTACCGTAAATACAACAGCCTTTTCTCTTCAGACATGTTGATTTCACATGAGAATAAGTGATGACCAGTGGCCCTTGGTGGCTTCCACATCAGTGAAGTGGCCAGTCTGTTCTGGTATTTAGTCTGAGCTGTCAAAGAGCTATCAAACAGGCTGAACCTCTTTTGAGCATAAGGTTCAGCCTCTCGGATATCTCCTCTAAATTTTGGATTAAAACATGGAGGAGATTCAACACTGCCCTGCCAGGGAAGCCACAAGTGGCCACTGGGTAATGACCAGTGCAGGGCTAGCCAGGGAACTCCTTGCAGGTTGAATATGTATGCTTGCCAGCACCTGAACCGGGTTTAAGAGAACTGAGTTTTTGGTCTGTAACAGTCAGCATGTGCTGACTAACCTCTGGCAATCTGATGGGAAAACAATGGGTGTTGGTTGTCTCCTGGAGTGTTTAGGAGCTATGCATCAATCTATTCCTGAACAGTGTATTTGTAAATACACCCAGATACTAGAAAATTCCAGATCTCTGTAATGACCCTCTTTCAAATGAAACCAAGGCCCTTTCCGCACGGCATGTGCCACGTGAAAAGGCACCTGGAGTGTCGCGCCATTGTGAGGAGCGATCTGCACGACACACTCACAATCACGCGACACTCCAGGGGCCGGCAGGCGCCGATCACGCACCTTTTCATTTTCAGCTGGAAGCTGAAAATGTTGGGCAACTGTGCATTGCTCCCAGGCCCCACGCACACTTACCTGGAATGCGGAGTCTCTGGAGCTGCCCCGGTTGCGCTTCCTGCCCCAGCGCAGCCTGGGAAGCTCCCAGGCTGCACTGCAGAAGGAAGAGGTGGGGCTCTCACGCAAGCAGGCAGCTCGTGTGGAGCTGAGGCAGCAGGGATGCGAGAGCCTCTCACCAGAGGCTGCTCGCGCGATCCCCGCACCCCAGCACCGGAGAAAGGTAAGGTGCGGAAAGGGCCCAAATTTGAGTAAAGCATTGAATACCTAGGAATTTCTCCTTGCTTAGAGAAATAGGCTGAGCGAAATAAAATAATGCTAGTCAACATCACTTGTTCCTCAAGTGAAAAGTCCCAGGATTGTTAGAGCACTTCTGGAAAGATAATTAAATGCAAGCTTCCTAAAGAATTACAATGCCTACAATGACAGCAACTAAGGCAATTTCCACACTACACTGTTATAGTGCTATTATACTGCTTTCAACATCCTGTGGAATTCGGGGGTTTGTAGTTTACTGATGCCAAAGACCTCTCTGTCTGGGAATTATAAATCTCCCCCCCCAAACTGCAAACTCTAGGATTCCATAGGATGTTGAAAGTGGAATAGTAGCACTATAACAGTGTAGTGCAGAAATGGCCTAAGATATTCCAGAAGTAATGTATTAAGCTTTGCTGAAATTCACAGCATGACTTATGGGTCAGACATGGGTCTAATTCAAACGTAATGTTAAACTGCAGTTTCGCAAGATGAAAATGAGTCACAGAGCTTTCCGCACCTTACCTTTTCGCGCTGCCGGGTTAGGGTTTTAGTGCAAGAAGGCTTGGGAGGAACGCTGCCGTGTCCCTGCTGCTTCGGCTCCGCAGCTCCTTCCTGGTTGCACGAGCGCCCCACCCCTTTCTTCCACGGTGCAGCCTGGGAGTTAGAGGCTGCGCTGGGGCAGGAAGCACGACCGGCGCAGCTCAGGAGGCTTCGCACGGCAGGTAAGTGTGCGCAAGGCCCCGGAGCAATGCGCGACCGCACAGCATTTTTGGCTTTGAGCCGAAAATGAAAAGATGCGTGTGCGGTCCGCGTCAGGCCCTTGAGCGTCGCGTAAATGTGAATGCGTCATGCAGACCGCTCCTCACATTTACACAACACTCAAGGGGCCCTTTCGCTTCAAAAACGCCGTGCGAAAAGGGCGACAGTGTTCTTTCATGCTTCGTATCTTTACAAAGTTGCTTGGGGGGTTCACAACTCTCAGAGCCCTCTACCCCTCATAGACCTTAAATGGATTCTGGGAACTATTGTCTAAAACAGTCAAGCTTTGGCTATCCCATGCCTCATCCAGCAAGAAGAAATTTTGCAGTGTTCTCTTCCATTTTACATTAATGGCAATTTATCATACTGTTTGAACCTGGACAATCCATGGACAATTTTAGCAATGATTTATATGTGGTAGTATTGGAAACTGTCATATTTTAACAAACTATCGTTAAGATTAAGCGCAGATCACCCAAGTTTCTATAGCATGCTAAACTGTGGTTAAACTAAAATGGAAGTGGCAGTTCCTAACTTCCTCTTCAGGGAAAGGAGAAATGTATGGGCCTGGGCTGAACTGAGGTTTGCTATATTCTCCTCATGGTGAATCACAGAAGGGCAACTAGAGTAAGTTATGTCAATTTTGTGTCTCTGCAACTCTCCAGGAGCCACACAGATTACCAAAAATGGAGGGGGGGGGGGAGAGAGAGAGAGAGAGAGAGAGATCACTTCTGATTTTGAAAAAAGGTATTTTTTCCCCGATTTGGCAGGACAGCCCTGATTAATCTTCTGTTGTCCCACTTTTTAATCTGCCTTTAAAATGCTCATTTCTTTCCTCTTTCTCCCATTTTCTCCCTTTGCCCTTGGCTTACTTCAGTTGCTGCAAACTGATTTCACAGTGCAAAAGTAGCTTGCATTCAACTCAGCAGAGCAATTTTGCCCTTCCCAGTAGGCTCAGGCAAAACCAATTTTTTTCAACCACTCCTAACTTCTCCGTTATTCCTCAGTAGTAACTATTGCCCTCTTGATCACACTCTGATGTTGCTTGGCCACATGTGCTGGTTTTCATGTGTGAAATGTTGGAGGTCCATGTTTTTCTTTAAATGTCAAACAATACAACAGGCAGCTATGTAAAAAGTGAATTGTCTATCTTGGAAGATTCCAGAAGAGGTATTTCACTTTTTGGGATGGGGTGGGGGACAGCAAAAGGATAGTGCTGGGAGTTTGGAGGGATTAGGGGTTCAAAAGTAATCCTGGAGGGCTGTAATTTGCCCTCGCCACTGCTAAACTATGGCTTCGCCCTGTGTTTGTACCTAGCCACTGTCTCACAGCCTAGTATACTACCAAAATAGTCTTGTGGAGACAGAATATAGAGATGCGTTTTTGTATCCTTGTTCTACAGAAGCTAGATGGCAGGATGTAGGGGCCTTTTACACCACACAGTTATAACACTATGATTCCACTGTAATTGCCATGGCAACATCCAGTGGAGTTCTGGGGGTTGTAGTTTGGAAGACACTAGAACTCTTGGCTGAGAATTATAACTGCCCCTCCCTGAACTGCAGTTCCCAAAATTCTATAGGATGTGGCCATGCCAGTCAGGGTGGAACTATATCTAATATATAAAAGTCAAAGTTTGTTTGTCTCTGGCCATTTCCTCATGGGCTTAAAGAAACGGTGCAGAGCGTCCTCCAGGGAGGACATCTGCACCTGGGAGCGGACTGGTTCAGACCTACTTAGTGTAGTTCCGCACCTTAGCCTGCTCCGGAACGACCCGAAGTGGTCATCCAGCATGCTTTTGAAAGACTGCTTGAAACATTTTCAAAAGCATGGAGCGCGCCACTCTGTGCCCGCGCTCCAGTGCAGATTTGCAGGCTGGCACCAGTGCGAGCCTGTGATCTGCCGGGGGTGGGCTTTAGGCTGGTGGGCTTCAGCGGCTGGTGGAGAGCCTCGACCAACTGGAAGCGGCCATTTTCGTCCCCGGAGCAGTGTGGAGTGGCGGCCACGCACTGCTCCGGACCAGCCTGGACCCAAGTGTGGAGCCAAGAAGTCCGGTAAATACCGGCACGGGGCAATTCCCTCGCCCCGTGCAGAAATGGCCTCTGTCAGGCGAAGACCTCATATGATTGGTTGCCTAAGAAGATTCTATGGAATCCTGGGGTCTGCAGTTTAGGGAGGGGCCTTTAGAGTTCTCAGCCAGAGAGCTCTTCAGACTCAGTCAACTGTTTCTGTCTTGAATAGGCCAGTTGCTATAGAGACATGGCCTAGCAGCAAAGAGGAGGGCAGTGTATTCCCTCAGGAACCAAACCTTTCTGTATTAATAACTCTGAATATAGATTGGATTGGGGAATATGAGGAAAAGTTACAGGTACTGGATAAGACAGTTTGGGGAATTAGAGACACAGGATCTCAAATCTTTCTAACAAGTATTACCTGTGAGAAAATAAAATATATGCTAGTCCCCTATAATTGTGTAGTGTGAAAGGGCCTTTGGGAAAACGTGAGATGAGTGTGTAAAAGCCCATCTGTAGCCTCAGAACCATAGAAACCGAGTTCCAGTCCAGCTCTTGTTTCCTCGAAGACACATATTTGTCACTTTTTCTCTTTGCTGCTTGGCCCCAGCCTTCTGTTATTGCTGTCAACATGTCAGTTGTCACCAAAAGTGTTTCTATTTGGCACATTCATGTGAAGCCCACTGAGGATTCAGCTGGCTGCTTCTGGCATGGTAATTAAGTGTAAACAAGAGACAGCACTGTTTTTGTGAGCCACAGAGGTTTTTCCTTAAACATAAAATGTTCGGTAGCACAGTAAGGTTTTTTTTTTAATAGCCTGTTATTTTCTTGGATATTTTTATGTGTGTAATCTTTTCCTTTCATTCTGCTTTTCAGTGCATGGCATTCAGTTTTCATGGCTGGCATTCACCAACTGGGTTTGTTCTTAGAGGAGACTAAATCATTTTCGTCACAATGAATAGAAATATATCAAATCTCAAAGTAAGAAGCCACAACGGGATTAAATCTATGTTTACATATGATTAGACATCAGTTGATCATTAATATTATAGCTTATCATCATAAAGGCAAGTGATCTGTTATCTAGTATCTAGCAAAGGAGCTAACACCACATTTTCACTACCAATATGGCACCATAAAAATGCAGCAGTGCAGTGGCAAATTTGGCAGTGGAGGTGGGAGTGGGAACCACAAAAATCAGTGAAGGGGGTACACATGGCCAACTTATTTCCTCTTCCTGTCAGTAATGTTGTATGATTTGTATTTTTCCCCATTAGTAGTATTTTGTGTTCAAAAGCAATATGTCCTGCTCATTATCTAATCTTAGGTGTATCCACACTGCACAGTTACAGTGGTTTGACACCACTTTAACTGTCATGACTCCATCCTTCAGAATCCTAGGATCTGTAGTTTGGTGGGAGTTGGAATTCTCTAGCCCATTTCCCCAAACTACAAGATTACATCTGTCTGGCACGGAATTTGAAGAGCCCCAGGAAACTGAATCATAGAGTTTCAAAGGATGGAGCCATCACAGTTGAAGTGTTATCAAATCCTATAACTGTGTAGTTTAGATATACCATATATTAATTTTAATAATTCATTACCTTCACAGAAAGCCTGGTATTTCGTTTTAACTTGTTTTAGCCCAAGGATTAACGGAATACATATTTTACCACTGTTACCTTGATCTAGAAAACTAGGCCTACCAGTCATAGAATCATAGACTCATAGAGTTGGAAGAGACCACGGGGGCCATCCAGTCCAACCCCCTGCTTTGCAGGAACATACATCAAACATTCCCAACAGATGGCCATCCAGCCTCTACTTAAAAACCTCCGAAGGAGGAGATTCCACCACACTCTGAGGCAGCATATTCCACTGCCGGACAGCTCTGACTGTCAGGAAGTTCTTCCTGAGGTACAGGTGGAATCTCCTTTCCTCCAGCTTGAATCCATTGCTCCTTGTCCTAGTCTCTGGAGCAGTGGAAAACAAGCCTGCTCCCTCCTCGACATGACATCCCTTAAAATATTTAAACATGGCTATCATGTCCCCTCTCAACCTTCTCTTCTGCAAACTAAACATACCCAGCTCCCTAAGCCACTCTTCATAGGGCATGACTTCCAGACCCTTCACCATTTTTGTCATCCTCCTCTGGACATGCTCCAGCTTGTCGATAGCCTTCTTGAATTGAGATGCCCAGAACTGGACACAGTATTCCAAATGAGGTGGCACCATTACCTCCCTCGATCTAGACACCATACTCCTATTGATGCAACCAAGAATTGCATTGGCTTTCTTGATTACTGCATTGTCTTCCAGCAATGAGAGTGGCCAACGAGATGTGAATGTATAATAATGCCAACTCATTCTCCTTGCTGTGACTGCAGTTCCAGTGGCATCATTTGTTTTCCAAAACTATAGATAGTCTGATGGGGCAGGGGCGATAGACAAATTCTTCTTACTCAGCAGTTCTGTCTCTTCACTAACCCAACAGTAAAGGATACAGCAGAATTCACTGTCAGGAAAAAGTGCAAGAATTTTTCCGTTAGAGGACATGAATAGCCCTAGAGCAAATTCAAAGATATGACCATTAAATTATCTACCTAACAAGCTGGAATGACAGAGAAGAAAACTTCTGGAGCTGTATCAATAAAGGCTGTCTAAGGGCCTTTCCACACTATACTGTTACAGTGCTATTATTCCACTTTCAACATCCTACGGAATCCTGGGGTTTGCAGTTTAGGGAGAGGCATTTAGAATTCTCAGCCAGCAAGCTCTTTGGCCTCAGTAAACTACAAAACCAAGAATTCCCCGGGATGTTCAAAATGGAATTATAGTACTGTAACAGTGTAGTGCAGAAAGGCCCAAAGTCCTTTTCAAGATGAGAAGGAGTACGTCATGTGTCTGTCCCCAATTGTTTCCAGCACTAAAGGCTAACATCCTGTTAGTGACATATGCAGGCAAAAGTTCACCTTATATCTATGTATCTTTTCTTGGTTGTTGTGGAGATTGGTGTTCCCTTCCGCTCTTTGCAATGATCAAAGACAGAAAGGCATTTTCCATGGCAAGATTTAATGTCCTTTCCTCTAACCAGCAGATCTAATAAAACTCTAATGAATGAGAGATGCTATCCCTGTGATAATCATGACATTGAAACCATGTCACATGTTCTTTTCCACTAACAGTTTTTACCAAGGGGCCAGAAAATATCTACTATACCCTATCATCCAACATCTCTCTGGGCACTCCTATGAGTCTCTGGTGGTTATGCTGCTCTAGGGCTCAGGCAAGTCACTTACTCAGCAAGCAGCTAAAGTTTTAAATCTGGCTGTTTTAACCAGACTATCACTGTCTATGTAATCTACCATAATATATAAAAGTCAAAGTTTGTTTGTCTGTGTCAGGCAAAGTCCTCATATGATTGGCTGCTTGAGAAGATTCTATGGAATCCTGGGTTTTGCAGTTTAAAGAGGGGCCTTTAGAATTCTCAGCCACAGAGCTCTTGGGCCTCAGTCAACTGTGTCTGTCTTGAATAGGCCGGTTGCAATGGAGATGGGGCCTAGCAACAAGGAGGAGGGCAATGTATTCTCTCAGGAACCCAACTTGTGTATGTTAATAACTCTAAATACAGATTGGATTGGGGAATATGGGGAAAAATTACAGGTACTGGAGAAGACAGTTTGGTGAGTTTCTAAGAAGAAAATAAAACCCCAGAAAAGTTACAGGTACTGGACAAGGCAGTTTGGAGAATTAGAGACACAGGATCTCAAATCTTTCTAACAAGTATTACCTATGAGAAAACAAAATTCTGGGCAACACCGGGTATATGTGCTAGTATTACTATATTTAATACATTATATTTTTATAATTACTGACTTGTTACAACAATATTTATATTTTTAATGTCAGTGCCCTAATGTGCTTTTTTAAAATGTATTTAGTATGCTGTTTTAATGGTCTGTTGACTGTAATAAAGTAATGTGTGTGAGAGCTCAAAAGCTCTCCTGGATTTAACTGTTGGCCCACTGCAGCCTCCCCCATCATGGTCATTCAATGGCTTTTGGAGAGCAGCTGGATTAAAGAAGAATCTGGCTATGTTCCTTAGCCAAACACAGAGCAATCTCAGTGGATGATGTCATCCGTCTGTGTCTGGCTATGGAAACTTAGCCAAATGCTTCTCTGATCTCCATGCTCTCCGTGAGCCACTGAATGGCTATTGTGGGGAGGCTGCAGCAGCTAAATGGTGAGTCTAGGGAGGAGTAAGAGGAGAGATGTAGTGCAATTTTCCTTGCAGAACTATTATGGTGTACAGTAACATGGAGGTTCTCAGCCTAAGGTTACCATATGCCAACATGAACTGATGTTAGAGATTCTGGCCATTTCCGCATGACACCGCTATCCCGCAATAACAGCGGATTGTTTCCAGTTCAGGAGCCATGCTACCGCATGAAGTTATGGCTATCTAGCTTCTATCTCATCCCCAAGCATTGCAAAACCATTGTGTTCTATTGCCAGAGAAAAAAATCCATTAAGCGCCTCCTTTAGTGCTTCAATCCCATCAACTGGCTCACTGTGAAGCCGTAATAGTGCTTGATAGTGCCTCCTGTTATTGTGCATCCAACAGTGGGCAGGCTGTGGGTGTGCCCAGCTTGTCCTTCCCTCAGTGACTCCCATGGTGTGGTAACTTCAAAAGCTATCACCTTTCCATGTTTATTTTAAAGTTCTCTTTTGAGTTAAAACTTTTAATTTTTATAAAATACATTTTTAGGCATTGTAGCATGAAAATGCAATAGTGTACTGGCATGTTTAGTACAGCTTCCAAAGTAAAACAAAAACAAAACTCAACAATCAGGGGCAGTGGGGCAGGATAGAGGTGGAGAAAGGGAGCGGCCAAGGATGCTGTAGTGCAGAAGGAACACCAGTGGCAATACCACTACTATTGCCACAGTTTTGGCAATAAAAAGAGGATGCTGCACCAGTTATACACCATACAATATTTTAAAACCAGATCATATTGAAAATTAAAATTTTCTGTTCAATTTCCATACTTTACCTTAATCCTAATTTTGCTAACTTTTATTTTCAAATTTTATTGTGCAGTAGCGTTTATTGTGTGGTTGTGATGGAGAAATGCTGTGGAATAGAACTACATATGTAAATATCTAGCCTGCCCAAGCTTGCAAGTGCAGCCCCTTTCACAAAGCAAGTATAGTGTTTTAGTATCATTTTAACTGCCATGGCTGCATCCAATGGAATTCTGGGGCTTGTAGTTTTGTGAGGCACTAGAGTTACCTGGCAGAGAAGACTAAATACTAGGATGTATAGTTGATGAGGTATTTAGACTCTTCTGTCAAACAGTTCTAGTACTGCACAAAACTACAAATTCCAGGACTCTGTAGGATAGAGCCACTATGGCATTTAAATTGGTATCAAAACCCTATATGTGTGCAGTGTGAATTGGGCCATAGAGTGATGCCTTCTGGTTAAGTGGAGAATGCTTTTCTCTTGCCAAGAACTTAGGCAACTATTGTCTGCCACTCTGCCAGCCTGATCAGATTTTCTGTGAAATGGGGATGAGGGGATAGGGGAGACTACTCTCTTGTACTTTGCCTCAGGTACATTATTTCATGGCCAGATTGGTATAGGTTGGAGCAATTGAACACTTTGTGTGCTGCCTGCCAGTCCTCTGTAACAAGTCACCCCCAGCTTCTCCAGGTATGTTGTGATAGAAGGTATGGCTTTAGGTTACATAAGCCATTTCCACACTGGGCTTCTGTAATGGTGCAGAGCGACCTCTCACGGAGGTCTTCTACACCGTAGAGTGGACTGGCGTGGACTACTTTTTGTAGTTCCACACCAGAATCCACTCAGGAGTGGCCGGAACTAGCCGCGCTGCGTGTTTTTTAAAAACCTCTTTTTCGAGGTTTTTAAAAAGTACGGAGCGTGCAGCCCCGCGCCGCTCCATCGCCCGGCTCCGACGCGGATTTGCAGGCGCGCGCAAGTGCGTGCCTGCAGATCTGCCGGGGGTGGGCTTCCAGCTGGCGAGCTTCTCCGCTTGGTGGAGAGCCTCCACCAACCAGAAGCTGCCATTTGGGACGCCGGAGGACTGCGGAGCAGCGAGCTCGTGCTGCTCCGCGTCGCGACGGACTTACCTGGCTGCCGGTAAGCTCCGTTTTTGGGCGTTTTCGCCCGTCCCGCCCCCCACATGTGGAAAGGGCCATACATTCACTAAAGTAATTCATAGTTCTACCTACAGAGCTATCAAGAAGCTGGAATTCTTAGTGAATTAAAGACAGTATCTAGCAACTACACTGAAATTATCTTGGAGACAGCTCACAGAAGATAGCTTCTGTTTGTTACTTCTCTTGGAAATGCTGACAAAGGAAAACTTCTGAACAACAACAGGAATGTAAAGGAAATGCAAGCTAAGTTCTTTAGGTACAATAATAGCACAATGTTGCTATAATAATTTCCCAAGAAACCGTGTTGCTTCAACTTTCATTCATACCCACAGGGATTGCTTGGTCAATTAATTTGTAAATTCAAAACTCTCTGGAAACTGCATCACCTGATGGAAAACTCTGCCACTCAGTGTTAGATGTGGTTTTCTTGGTTGTGTTTTTTTCAGTAGTGTGGTGAGATTGCTCTGCACATGCTTAGAGGCAATCTTTCACGTCACAAGGAGTGAGTCCAATTAAAGCCTTCACTAAGCATAGCTTCACCCCAGTGGAATCAATGTGTATAGTGAAACAGGCTGTGTTTGGTGAATTGTGTCCTGTATTTCCATTTAGAGGTGCATCGTTCACATGGATTGTTACAAGCTAATATTAATTTTTGTGCTAGGGTATACAGACTCAGAAGGGCATAGTCAGCAGTCACCTATATTATATTGTTTTGGAAAGGAATTGCATTCCAATTATGTACCAGTAACCTCTCGAAATATTTCCTAGGAATTATTTAAAAGAGTCTAGTTGCACAAATGTTCTTCCTTTCTCCCTCCTCCTCTTTTCTCCTTTCTCCTCCTTAAACAAAATGCCCCTTCTTCCAATGAAGATGACATGCAGGATATGCAGTCTTCAAAAACAGCCTCATTACAGCTTTAATGGAGTGGTCAGAATCAGTCAGTCTCTTGGGCAAGATGCCTGCTTGCTTACGCATTGACCCAAGACAGTCTCTCAAGTAAATAACATGGCATTTAGAACCCTCCTAATTAGATATTTACCACAGAAAAGGGCTTCACTGTTAACTGAACACTATGCTGGGGAATTTTAAAATTAAAATACACACACATTTAATGAAGGCCTGATGTGATTAATTTGCTAGGCATTTTGAGGACTGCATATTGGGTTCTTCTAGACTGCCCAACACTCCTGTAAATGTTAGAGCAATCAATTCTGGGATTTCACATGTTGTAATGCCTTGTAATAGTTATTTCTGCTCCTGTATTCAGTCATGCCCTAAATATACTAGGACCATGTTTGTTGTTGGTTGTAGCAGATTTTAGTGATACCTTCAATCTGCATATTGCAATTTTATCCCGCTTGGGGTGTGGTTAAGCTGTGGTGTTACTCCACTGGAAAAATCCTATCCTGGGGTCTACAATTTTGATATTAAAATATGATTCAGGGTGCCTGAGAGGTCACCCGGATACATAGGCAGCAATGGTCAAAGATTGAAAACCAGGTCGGGCCAGTAAAATCCCCAGTCACGTAGCCTCAGGAGACCTCAAGCTGTGCAAACCCACAATAAACAAAGGGTCCTCAGCCCTGAGACGCTGACTTGAGGGGATTAGCGTGTCTGCCCCAAGTTGAGCAAATGTTTCATCAGGTGAGGACCATTTACATGGAGTCACACCACAGACTAACACAGCTGAAAATCCTGAGACTCTGGCAACACCTTGCAATCCCATTACACAAAGGAAATTACCATGGTGGAGCTTCGTTATCGCTCCAACACCCATTGTTCTCCCCGGGAAAGGATTAGCCCACCAGGTACTTTTCCCCCTACAAATAGTCCCAGTTTTTGAGTGGTTCTTTGGATCACTCCCAGTCACCCCAGCAGACCGTTGCTCTGTCTGTTGAGTGATCCCCTCAGCCCTCTCTGTGCTGAGCCCCACTCCTCCGCTGTTTTTCCCAGACCAAGGACTTCAGGAACAGGTGCAGTATCACCCCAGCTACACCCCTTCAATACTCCCTCTGTCCAATTTCCTCTCTTTTTTTTCTTAATAGCTCTTGGGTGCGTGTGTGCGTGACTGCGTTGGTGCGTGAGACTTTCATTCAATAAAATCATTTATTGGACATTCTTGTTTGGTTTTTGGCTTAGCCTGACCCTGTAAAAACTGGGTAAAAAGACCCCGCTAGGTTACCCTGCCTCTGGCATTGCTATTGCTTGTGCTCTGGCTAGTTTCCATTCCCTATCATGTGGAGCACATTGAGGTGTCCCCCAAGGGACCCCAGAAATCAGGATAACAGTGGATTGGGCATGGTTTCCCTTCATCTGCTTGATTGCCTCCATGAACTCAGCACTTCCCCCCATATGGTCCTTCCCTACTTCCCACATTCCCAGGCCATTTCTTCCCTACACCATTGTGCTATTATTCTACTTTCAACATCTGTGGGATTCTGGGGTTTGTAGTTTATTGAGGCCAAAGAGCTCTCTGGCTGAGAATTCTAAGAGCCCCTCCCTAAACTGCAAACCCCAGGATTCCATAGGAGGTTGAAAGTGGAATAATAGCACTAACAGTGTCGTGTGGAAATGGCCCTAGTCTTACACATTATTTTTATTGTTTCTGTTTAATTATTAGTTGGTTTGTTTTGTAGTCAAAGTGCTAAAAGTGATATAAAGTTATACCACTTTAGCACTGTAGCCCAAAAAAGAAGCGAGGGGGGAGAAATGTTCAGTTTGGGAAGCGGAAATGAATGAGGGAATTCAGGTCAGTGGATAACCTCTGTGATAAAGGTCACACTCCCTTTCCAAACACCATCAGTGGCTAAAATATAGTGGGAGGGATAGAGATAAAGAATATGAACAGCCTGTATCAGAGACTCCTGGGACAGAAAAGAAATGCTAGCCTCTGGTGCAGGTAGGAAAAAGTGCAGCTAATACCAGAATTTCAGGAAAAAAAATAAAAACATGAAAGGAAGGAACTAACATGTAGATGTTACCACCCCCACCAGTAAGTACAGCTACAAGTCCTGCCACATCCTGACACTTTTGGCCAGTCTGGAGAAGCCCACTGAAATAAATCATGGCTAAGATGCTGAATTGGGAGACATATTGTGACATTCCCTCCTGACGGAACTGTGATCATCTTCCCTCTCCCTTCCTGCAGGACTCACATTCCTTGCGTATGTTTGTGTGTGTGCACACATGTGCGTGCGTGCTCCACAGCCATTTAGTGGCTGGTGGAAGATGAAGAGTGTCAGAGAAGCATCTGGCTATAGAGACACACAATGATGACATCATCCTCCAGGATGACTGGAGGACCCCCAGGATGCCACAGAGGATGACTTTGTCATTCTGTGTCTTGCTATAAGCACAAAGCCAGACACTTCTCCATTCTGCATCTGTGGGATCAGTTCCAGTTGACACAGCCTGAGAACCAGAGGCAGGCTTTTAAAAGGCTGCACGGCTTGATCGGAGCTGCTGAGAGGGAGGGTTGCCCTAGAAAAGAAGCACCAAAGGAGGCAGGGTTTGAAGAAACTCACAACTAATCAAACCCGTGAAAGTCAAACCCGCAAACGGGAGGGCCAACTGTACTTTTATATTTTGAACTCAGTTTGCAGCAACTGAAGTAAGTTGAGGACAATGGGGGAAACTGGAAAGAGAAACTGGGACATTTTAAAACCAGTTGAAAAAGTGGGATGGTAGAGGATCAATCAGGACTGTCTCTGCCAAACTAGGACGGTTGGAGAGTATTCCAGTACCAGGCCTGGCAAAACCCTCTGGTGCTCATACAACCCAGCATTTTCCCTATTACTGGACCTAAAATGCATGTAACTCCAAGCATATGCTTATAATAAGATAAATATAAATATTAGAAGTATATGTTTGGGGTTATATGCTTTCTAGCTCCTGTGATTGGTCCATATACGTAAACTTGTGCTTCTGAAGTGTAGTAGCATTTTCCACACCATACCAGGTATTAATATCAAGCATGTAAACAACACTTAAAAAACAAAAAAACTGGAGGAAGATAATCCATACAGATGTCTTGAATGAATGTTGCAAGAAGCAGTGTCAAGAACTGATGTAACCTACAGACAACAGCTGACTTTGGACCAACCTGACCTGTATCACAATGCAGTCATTTACAAAGACATGAAGTAACCCGTGTAATCTTTTAAGTGGGACTCCACCAATCACAAGAAGAATCTAAAAATAGCTCCTCAAATTTAAGAGGTTTACCATCTTTGCTGCCTTAGCTAAGCATACTGAAGCATATACATTACTTGTACACTCCTATGTCAAACTGAAGTTACATCCATTACTCACATATTAGACATTCTGCTCTTTCTCCCATGTCTTAAAGATCATCTTTTCATTACCGATACATTTAATACTATCATTGTGCTGTGCAGTAACATTTATAAGAATGTACAGGAATGTTTAATGCACCTTGCTCTGCAACCAGCATTCCAAATAATCTTACAACAAGTTATCGTCATCATCATCATCACCACCACCATCATCACCGTTATCGTAATCTTTATTTACGCCTTCTCAAATCGGCTTACAAATTAAAATACAATACATGCAACACTACAAAAAATTAAAATAGAGTCAAATTACCAACAGTGTTGAAAAACATTTCAGAAAAATAATTTTGAATGGTAAAAAGTAGCTTAAAATACCAGGACAGCTAAAGCAATAAAGCCAATGCAGGAACACCCTAAGAGGCCTTGCTTTAAAAACCATCAGTTCTCAAAAGCCTATTAGAATAAAACAGTTTTTGCCTGCCGCTGGAAAGACTACAAGGAGGGGGGGCATTCTAACCTCCTAAGGAAGGAAGTTCCAGAGCCCTGAGGCAGCCACCACGAAAGGTCTATCTTCAGTCCCCATCAGTCATGCTGTGAAGATGGTAGGACTGAGCGAAAGGCAATCTGTCAGATACCATGGACCTAAGCTGTTTAGGACTTTATAGGTCATAGCCTGAACAATGAATTCTACCTGGAAACAACCTGGCAGCGTGAGGATAAAAAAGATGCTCAGCATGGTGCACAATAAAATATACAGTAAAATAACAATGTAGGGACAGAAAAATAAAAATCTCATCCATCATATTGTGATGAATTTGGGCATCTTAACAACTGCGATTGTGGATGAGTTGATTACCGTGGTATTACCTAAGGCGCTACCAGACTTGTGTTGGGAATAGGGACTTCACACAAAACTATAGATGTTCCTTGATAAGCTTGAGTCCGTCTCAAGGCTTGGACTTTATACCTTCCAACATTTCACCAATGAAAACCAGGGCTCGTATGGCCAAGCAACATCAGGGTGCAGTCAAGATGGCGAAAAGTACTAATAAGGCACAGCACACAAGCTAGAAGGGGTGCAGCAGTCTGCACTTGCCTGAGCCTTTGAGAAAGGCAAGATTCTGTCTTCTGAATTAACTGAGTGCAAACTACTATTGCACTTTGAATTCAGTTTTCAGCAATTGGAGTAAACTGAGGATAAAGAGGGAAAGGGGGGGGGGAATGATGCTAGGACACTTTCAAAGCAGCTGAAAAAAATGGAACAGAGGGTTGATCAAGGCCGTGTCTCCCAAACTGGAACAGTTGAAGGGGATGGTAGTATTTCATCCACGAGAAACTGACACTCATTGGCTAGGGGGAGAAAGTAGAGAAGGTTTGGAGCCAAGGTTGAAGAAAATGACAGCTTCATGGAAATGTTCTCCAGTGCCTTTGTAGCCCTATTCAGATGCCCCGAAAGAGGACCTAGTTTGGTGGAGATGGTGAATGATGAGCATATGTGGATGTGAAAGTCTTCAGCAGCTCTCTTCTTACTACCAAATGCCACATTTAAATTTCTACAACACAGGCTTGTTTCAAGGTATTCTGAGAGGTGGGAGAGGGGAACAGACTGGCAGTCAGCACAAATAGGTGCTGCCATTCCTCCCCTCCCTCCAAATGCTTATGATAGTTAATTCTAGAGGGAATTCTGAGGGTTTAAGTATGAGGGTCAGTAAGTTAGTGAATGAATTGCTGGCTCCATGCCCCTGAAAGTCATTTACTCCACCCTCAGAAAGTGAAAAGAAGTAGTTTCACTTCCTTATTTCCCTGTATTTTCTTTCAAATTTGAGCTGGTGGTTAAACTTTATTTTAATTTGAACTGAAGAACTGATGGGAGAGGAAAAAGGGGGAAAGTTTTGAGCTGGAGTTTGCTGAAGAAATACCAACATTTCTTTAAAAACAACAACAACAACAACAAAAACAGGATGCATGTGGTCCAGCAACATCAAAGTGTGTCAGGATGGCAAAAGTTATCAGTGAGGAAGAAGCCAAAGAGGCCAGAGCAGCTTCTTTTTGCCAGAGCTTACTGGGAAGGGCAAGATTCTTCTCCTTCCTCGCCTCTACCCACTGCTGAGTTCATTGAGGGCCTTTCCACTGTACACTGTTATAGTGCTATTATTCCGCTTTTAACATCCTGTGGAATTCTGGGGTTTGTAGTTTATTGAGGCCAAATTCTCTGGCTGAGAATTCTAAATGCCCCTCCCTAAACTACAAACCCCAGGTTTCCATAGGATGTTGAAAGTGGAATAATAGCACTATAACAGTGTAGTGTGGAAATGCCCTGAGTGCAAACTACTTCAGTTTATAGCAACTGAAGTAAGCTGAGGACAAAGAAGGAAAGTGAGAGGAGGAGAGATAAACCGGGATATTTTAAAAACATCTGGAAAACTCTGATGACAGTGGATTAATTGATTTTGAATACATGCATATAACTGCACTTTGGAATTAGCCTTTAAAATGAATTTACATCTCTTGCCAGCTGCCTCAGTAGGGACTCATGTCTTGTGCATTTAGTTTGGTTTCTTGTTTTTGCAGGTGTTTTGGTTTTTATGAGTTAGAGAGCATGCTGTTGTGCATCTGTGGTAATGTGTGAAGCAGGAGTTTTTCAGTTTTCAGCTGCTACAATCTGTCCAATCTTTAATGTGGCAAAAATATATCTTCCAAGTGCAGCTGACTTGCTAGTTTCCACCTACATTTTTCCCAGGAGTAGGTGAGGTTTCTCAGTGAAAAAAGATGCTGACTGTGGTCCACAATAAGTGTTTTTTCTCCTTCTCTTTTTCATACAGCTTTTTGAAAATGAGGCCTAACACACTACACTGTTATTGTGCTATTATTCCACTTTCATAATCTGACGGAATCTTGGGGTTTGTGGTTTAGGGGGGGCACTTTGGACTCTGTAAACTACAAACCTGAGAATTCCACAGGATGTTGAAAGTGGAATAATAGCACTATAACAGTGTAGGACGGAAATGGCCTTATTAAGCAGAGTCTATTCAAAATACCATCTATAGGACTAAGCAGCAACGTTGGGATCATCATAATATTAGAGCTCTTCAGCATGACAAGGCTGTGTTTTGATGTCTGCTGTTTTTTGTCCTGGCATACACCTGAGCCCAAAATGCAATTTCCAGACATGTAAGAATGTAGGATAATAATCTAGGGTTCAAACTGACTAATGATTTGTACTAAGAAAGAAAATAATTACACACAGAGAAACCTAGCGAAAACATAATACTGGCTTCTGTAAACTGGGAGCCAGCCTTCTGAATGTACAATGCTTTAGGCTCACTATAGTCCACTTAGATTTGTTGGGCTAAGTGAGAAGGGCTCACCCAATGAATTTAAAGGTTTACTAGGGACTTGAGTTAGAACATGGGAGGGGCAGAACTCTAACATGACACCGCATCTTATATTTACTATTACCAGCACAGTCCTAAGAATATCTATTCAGAAGTACATCTCACTAAAGTCCATCAGGATATATTTCTTCCAAAATGAGAACATCATTCTAGGCAGGACATTAATTTTTATAGCAGAAATTCTGTCCAACAAAGACAAGTTTAAACTCTCCCATCTTGACATATGGTTCTTAAATTTCATTCCATATCTTAATATAATTTTATTGAAATAAGGTACCATTCATATTTGTCAAGGCAGTATTTAACTTTCTTCCCAATTTAAAAACTTGATTTTTCCATCAATTGTAGTCGATCTTCTGTACTCATATTTTTCATTAGCATCTTTGTCTTTTGGTTATTCGTCTTTTTTTTTAGTTAAGAATTTTCAAAACACATACAACACAGAAACAGTTTTACCAACCAGCCCTCTTTTGTTGGAAGCTCTGTATTCTTTTGATTCTGAGCATATAGTAAACATACTGTGATGGTCATATGTAATAGAATCTCACTGTTCTTCTTTTCAAGTTGTTTTTCTATTAATCCCAATAAGTATAATTCCGGTTTCAACTGAAATTAACTTTTAAAATTTTACACAGCATAAAATGTATTTGACTCCAGAATCTTTTGGCTTTTTCACATGTCCACCTCACATGAGAAAAGGATCCCACTTATTGCTCCCATTTTCAACATCTGTTAGAAATTCTCTATGTATTTGGCCAATTTTTCTGCTGTGAAATACCAATGATACATCATCTTATAAAATATTTTCTTTAAGATCATAACATAATGTAAATGTAATTCCCTCTGACTGCATTTTCTCCCATTGTTCCTGCTGTATATTATGCCCAATATTTTGTTCCCATTTTATCATACAGTCTTGAATTACCTCTTCTTCCATCTCTAGTTTAAACAAAAATGTATACATTTTACCAATCAAATTATCATTATCTGAGTGCAACAGTTTCTCAAATTCAGTTTTAGTCAACTAAGGATCATGTTTTTTAAAATCTACTTTATATCTTTCAACTATATGCTTGGATGTTAATTCTCCAGTTGATTTAATTCTATAGTGTTCTTGTTTAAGCCTCAGAAGATCTTGATATTTCTCTCATTTTTCTTTTGCCATCCTCTCCTTCCTATAAAAAGCCTCTTGTGATGAGGAGTTTTAGGGCACGACCTTGGTTTGAATATTCCATATTCTTAACAGAGCTTTTCTCACGTAGAGATTATTAAACTCTACACTGTCTTTTGGTTATTAATCTTGAAGCCTGCCAACAGAGCAAAATCCTTTAATTTCCCCGTTGACCCTTTTATGCATTCCAGAGGGTCTTCCAAAACTATCACTAAGTCATCAGCAAATGCCCTTAATTTATAAACTTCTCTTAAAATGTTTATTCCCATAAATCTGCTATCTTGTCTTATATCTCTGTTTAATACCTCTTGGTATTATACTTCTTCCCTAGGAGGATTAGGAGAGGATCCTGAGTTACTAGTATGATTATTTTTAATACAGAGTGTAATGTCTAGATCATGCTGGGCAACTGTGGAAGGTTAGAGGATGCATTAGCTCCTCAGGAGACTTTGGAGGGCCATACCTCCTGCTGTTCCCCCCAACCAAATTTTGACCTCCAAATACCCTTTAGGGAAAAGGGAGGCATTTCACCATGTTTTTGAGCTCACTCTTTTGACAAATTTCTCCAATGCCCCCCAGTTGTCCTCTAGAGAGTTTGGGGGCACTTCCACAAAATTTTGGGCCCATCTATCCAGATTAGGCCCAAGAGATGCCTTTTTTAAAATAACAACAGGAAATGAGTGAAAATCACTTTCTGTCCACTTCCTGTTTCACAAAGGGCTGTTGTATACTGAAACTGGATCCCAAACATGGTGGAAATGCTCCCCAAACTGCCTAGAGGGCAACCAGGGGTATTTTGGGGGCAAAAAATGTTTTGAAAAATTTTACAAAATTTTTGCAAAAGTTAAGTTGACCCCTGAGGGGCCCAAGAGACCTCCTATTATAGTGTAAGTGTCCTCCATACCGCTTAGAGCAAACATGCAGGATCAGATTGTAGAGCCATGGGACTGAATTGATGTATCAGGGCAAACTGTTCTCTAGATGAGTAGCTATGCAACTGTTGCAATAGAAGTAACAGTTTGACATTAAAGACTGTTATATTTACTGTGATGTGAATATAACCACCCATAGGCTACAGTGTATTTGCTATGATAAAGTTGGCTGTGATCTCTGGAAACTCAGATTATAAAACGTTTCTTACATCATTTCCACATGACAATGCTGTCCTGTGTTGTCCCATTGCAATCCCAGCAGCACCTTTGCCAGGATGGGAGCGTGTCCCCAATTCTCCCCTCTGCTTCTGGAAGGGAGCGCAAGTGATACGCACCTTCCTTCCGTAGCGCAGCCGGCCTCTTTCCCATGCTGCGCTGGGGATGGAAGTGCCTCTTCTGCATGGCCGGCGGTGATGGGATCATAGGTGCTTAATGGATTTTTTTCTGTTATCCAGTGATCATGTTGGGTGGGAACGCACTGTCTGTAGCACCACAATGACGTGCAAAAACACGACTCATGGACCACTACCAACACATCCCCATTGTGGGACAGCCCCGTTGTGTGGAAATGGCCTCTGTCTTTCAATGAGATTCTCTGCTAGATGTTTTGTGATCTTCCAATAGTTTACAGAAGGAGGGCTAGCAAGAACTGCAGTTCCTAGTTCTGTGGTTATGTCCCATGTTTCTGTGAATTATATCTATAAGGGCAGTTTATGTGGTATCAGTTCAGATCTTCTGCTTGTTTTTCTTCTGGTCTAAACTGTTTGCAGTCTTGAAAAAAAAATGACCTGTGTCAGTAAGCAGCAAGGCATTCTCACCTGAGAGTTGGAAGAGGCAGCAAAAAACAAAAACAAACTCACCTACTGGGAATATGGGAGGAAGGAAGCACAAAAATAGGCTAGAATCTTGTTTGTAAAATGCACTGCTAGGCTTCTTAAGTCATGAGTTACCTGCAAACTATACTAGGGGGCAGCAGCTGAAAAGAGAAAGTGGATTTAACCTGACTGGCTGTTAACAGGGGCTCTCCTCTGAAGGAAAATTTGCCACCAGTAGCTGCAGCGAATCATCTCATCAGGATTACTCTTTGCTCAAAGTAGAAAAGAGCTTTGATCTGCTTTGCTCTTTAGGTTGCAGTATATGCTTTGTATACCTCTCAATTGTACAGATACACACAGATTTTGATTGGGAGGGCATTGTAAATGTGTTGAAACAAAAACAAAAGCTCTTCTAAAACACTTTTAACACCTTTAAGATTTAGAAAATCTACACCTTTATGGACTCCAGCCCACTTATTCCAGTGGGAACAAATACTGGTATCTCTGTACAATGGAATGAGAGTTGTCTGTACAGAACAACACTTTGTGAGTGAAGAAAAGGTTCACAGACACCCAGTTTGACATTTGATATAATATGTTTTACCTGCTGTGTTTCAGTTTTATAGGACACTAGCGTATATACCCGCATTGCCCAGGATTTTATTTTCTCATACGTAATGCTTGTTAGAAAGATTTGAGATGCTGTCTCTCTAATTCCCCAAACTGTCTTGTCCAGTACCTGTAACTTTTCCCCATGTTCCCCAATCCAATCTGTATTCAGAGTTATTAACATACAGAGGTTGGGTTCCTGAGGGAATACACTGCCTTCCTCCTTGCTGCTAGGCCTTGTCTCCATAGCAACCGGCCTATTCAAGACAAGCCCAAGAGCAACCTGGCTGAGAATTCTAAAGGCCCCTCCCTAAACTGCAAACCCCAGGATTTCATAGAATCTTCTCAGGCAGCCAGTCATATGAGGTCTTCGTCTGATACAGCCAATCATATGAGGTCTTCTTGCCTGACACAGACAAACAAACAAACAAACAAACAAACAAATGTTGACTTTTATATTAGTAGATGAAGGCTTGTGGTGGCTGCCATTGTTTTCCCCACAATGCAAAGGACTTTGCGGCCCTTTTCGCACGGCATTTCTTAAGCAAAAGGGCCCCTTGAGCATCGCGTAAATGGGAGGAGTGGTCTGCATGACACACTCCCATTTACGTGATGCTCAAGAGCCTCATGCGCAGCGCATACGCACCTTTTTATTTTCGGCTTTTAGCTGAAAATGGTGTGCATTTGCGCACCGGTCAGGGGTCTGGGGCGAACTTGTCTGCCCTGTGGAGCCACTGGAGCCGGGCCGGTTGCGTTTTGTGTCCTCAATGCAGCCTACATCTCCCAGGCTGCACTGCGGAAGGAAGAGGTGGGGCATGGGAGGGGCGCTCACGCGACCAGGAAGCTGCTGCGGAGCCCAAGCAGCAGGGACGCGAAAGCCTTCCTCCGAAGGCTTCTCGCGTGAGCGCCGGCCCCCACCTCCGCAAAAAGGTAAGGTGCGGAAAGGGCCTAAGTTAGGCACATTGTGGTAAAAGTAAAATGTCTGGCATAAGCTAAACTGCAGTAGCTGGATCTCAAGACTCCGTGTAGGCAGGACCGAGGGTGGACAAAACCCCACACTGTGGGCCCTGCTGGGATTCAGAGGTCCCTACAACCGCTCAAGGCTATATAGCCTGTTAACGCTGGCTTACTTGGAGGGAGATGAAATGTGAACAATGCCTTTTGATGATTTTGTGACAAATCACTGCAGACTTTTAAAATGTATACAAAAGTTATATATTCAAAGAACTGAAATAAACTTTCTGGATGTTGTAGAGTTCAGAGCTGAGACATGTGAGTTTTTTGGATTACACAGTCCAGAATCTTCTAGCCAGCATGGCCACTGCGAATTGTAACTGAAAATTTTTTTTCCCTCAAGAGCTCTGATAATACTTAACCAGAACTCTGTTCTCTTTCTAAGGGCCTTTCTGCACTATACTGTTATAGTGCTGTTATTCCACTTTCAACATCCTACAGAATCCTGGGGTTTGCAGTTTAGGGAGAGGCATTTAGAATTCTCAGCCAGAGAGGTCTTTGGCCTCAGTAAACTATAAACCCCAGAATTCCACAGGATGTTGAAAGTGGAATAATAGAATTATAACAGTATAACATGGAAGGCCCTAAGTAGAGGGTGCTGACCTTGTTTCCACCAATGCAAATGGTCAGTTTTGCCACCTCAGCTTAAACTGTCCAATAAGATTGGTACATAAGAATTCAGAAGATTCTAGACTCATCCCTTCATCCCTTACATTTTCTGAAGCAGAGAAATGTGTTGTGGATTTTTAGCTGATATTTTCAAAGCGCTTAGAAATCTGCTGAGACATCTGCTCTCAAAGTGTAAAAAATGTTATTGGCTGAACGTTCTTCCAATTTTTCACAGGTTACTTTGGCAACATGAGGGTGTTCCACTTACAGACATCTGGTGTTTTTCATCACAGGTAAAAAAAAAGAAAATATATTCCAGCCCCCCCCCCCCGCAACTCTCAGTTTCCAATAAAGTTCTGAAGCTTCTAGTCAAAATGATATGGCAATCAATGAAGCTTCTAGTCAAAATTATATAGAAGACTCCTAGTACCACCAAATAATTATTCCACTACGAACTATACTTTTTTCTTTTTTTCCCAAGTAAATAAATATTCATTGTACATAAAAGTGAAGCAAAAAATGAAACAATCAGTTCATTCTTGAATATGAAACGTGATATATAGTCAAAAAGTTATGGTTTTCAAAGAAAAAAAAACAATAACAAATCAACAATCCATAATGTGTACAACATTTTTCAGTCAGGAATAGAGAGTACATTGTTCCATAAATGTGTGAGATTTCAGAGGATAGACAGCATCAGAGTTATTACTGACAAAGTCAAAATTTGGAAGTAATGTACTGTGAAAATTGATGAATAACCACAAAAAACAGTTAACAAAAATGTGGGCACCAGGCACACGGAAAGAATTTTACAGATTGGGTATCCAGTGATTGCAAAAGTTACTTTTTGGATTCCATATCCCAGAATCTCCATAAGCATGACCACCACTTCCAGAAACATAGAACCATAGAGTTGGAAGGTACCTCATGTCCAACTACCATGCAGAAATACATAGCTTAATTACTCTTGAGAGATGGCCATCCAACCTCTGTTTAAAGACTTCCAGTGAAGAAGAATACGGCTATTTCTGCACTATACTATTACAGTGCTATTATTGCACTTCCAACATCCTGTGGAATTCTGGAGTTTGTAGTTTGCTGAAGCCAAAGAGCTCTCTGGCTGAGAACTCTAAATGCCCCTCCCTAAACTGCAAACCCCAGGATTCCATAGGATGTTGAAAGTGGAAGTGTAGTGCGGAAATGGCCTGTATTACTTTCCAAGGTAATCCATTCCATGGTTAAACAGCTTTCATCACCAGCCCTTCAATCTATGGCCATTTCCGCACGAGGTTGATACATCATAGCAACATCAAATTCTTACCTTTCTGTCTGCACATTGAAGCGTTTTAGCTTCACAGTTTTCCTTGTGGTTCTGCACATTTCAGCTCCTAGAATGGTTCACTGCAGTTCACTGTGATGCAAAACCACTGTATGTGAAAACTGGAAAAACTCCGATGTAAATCTGCCATACTGGTTCTGCTTTGGTTTTCGTCTACATGCAGAAGCGTAGCATCAATTCACATCACAGAAGTGGCCAGCTATGGGTGTTCCCAGGCTGTCCCTTCTGTCACTTCCATCCCTATGTCTCGCTGCCCATCAAAGGACAGGCTGCCATTATTATTGTCTTCCTGTGTTAAATGGACAGCGGGAAGAGAGTGGATCTGGTAATGGACTGTTAAGACGTGTTTTTTCCACGTATCAACGAACATACATTCCTATGCACAAACGTAACAACACAGAAATGTGTTTAACATGTATGTGTGTTTTTTAAAAAACAGACCAATCAGCGATGGCCAGGGACTTGCTGTTGTGGATGCAGCAACTGCTGTTCTCCGCAGTAGTACGACGTAAATGGGGTGGGGGTGCAGACAGCACATTTTCTGAATTTCTGAATTCAGTTTCTGAATTGGAGTATAAAAACACCACTCTTGGCACGCAGTGAACCACTCCTCCTCTCTTGTGCGGAAATGGCCTATTAAGGTCATTTTGAATCCTAATTTTGTCCTCTAGGTATTAGCTACCCCTTCTACTTTGGTATCACATTCAGATTTGATAAACATGTCTTCTATTCCTTTATCCAAGCAATTTACAAAGATGTTGAACAACTGGGCCCAGGGAAGAATCCTAAGGCACCCTACTAGTTACTTCTCTTCAGGTTGAAGAGCACATTGATGAGCACTCTTTGAGTTTGGTTCATCAACCAGTTACCAATTTGCCTAACAGCAGCATTGTTCAGCCCATATTTTACCTGCTTGTCTGCAAGAATATCATGGGGGACCTTGTCAAAATCAAGATATACTTACATCCACAGCAGTCCCCTGATTTACCAAGCTTGTAACTCTGTCGAAAAGAGACATATTAGTCTGGCATGACTTGTTTTTAAAAAGCCCATGCTGGATTTTAGTAATTACAGCATTCCTTTCTAAGTAGCCATACTGGCTGGGGTATTGTGGAAGCTGGTGTCTTAAAAAAGTAGCATTTCTAACTTGGCCTTTTTAAAAGAGGGGGCATGGAGGCAACTACTCAGGGCGTCAGATGTACGATCTGCAGGCCTCATGCAGAGAGGAGCGCATATCAACACTGGCACTGCTATATTGCTGCCAACCCATGCCTTTCAGAATTCTACTATGAGCTCCATAAAAATAATGGAGAATATAATGGAGAAGAAGGCAGTAGATAATGGCCTCAAATCAATGTTCTGCTGCAATGTTCTGCTTGGTGTCTTTAAAACGCCTTATCATTTTGCATCTTAATTCTGTTCTCTGGGTATTAGCTACCACAATCCAAAAAAGTACCATAATCCAAAAAGTATACTCCGGCTTAAAAAAGCAGTAGCAAATAGGGTAAACACTCCACAGACAAAATAGCTTTCTGCCCAATATTTGCTGAACCCCTGTAATTTGCTGTAGGGATGTGCTTTTTGAATGTTCACCCAACTCCTGATATATACTTTGTCTTATGTCTTACCCAGTTTTTTTCCCAGGTACCATCATAGCCCACCAGTTATCATGTACCTCACTTTGGATGTGGTGGGGGAGAGCCAGAGAATACCCTTGAGTCACAATCTTAATGCACAGGCAGGTATGTGAAGAAGTCAGCAGTCTTTTAAAAACTCACATCAATCGATACTGGAGGATTTCTATGTAAATTTTACATTTTCGTTCTCAATAAAAATAATATAAAAACTCACATCCAAAATTGATTGCATAAAGCTTCCTGTTGCACTGCAGCTCTTTCCCTACTTTATCCTGCTCTCTTGCTCTTAGTGGAATGGAAAATCTTCTCCCAAAATTATATTCCCAACTGCCAATTTGCATCTGTATATTCTTAGCATATTGATTGATTGATGCTTTCTTGCTAGTGCACTTAAACGCCTTCTCTTCATTCTGTGTACTTGTTCATAAACAGATTAATTGGGTCTTGAAACAGGCTATAAATAAGCTGCAAAAACATGTTGACTAAGGGTGATATTCATGAAGCCAAAATGTTGGACTCAGATGTTGGACCGCAGTTGCCGTAACACCACACAGTCCAACAACATATGGAGTGCCATAAATTCCCCACCTTTGCCCTAAAGCTTATAGACCAGGGTGGGCAACTACCAGGCATTGTTGGGGAGGCATGCTCTGGCGCTTGGAGGGCCAGGTCACCATGTCTCAACTCAATTTTTAATTTCTAGGGGTTTTTTTTTTGTTTTTTTGCTAAAAATGTCTCTTCTCAATATCCCTAGAGAGCTGAGATGGGAGATATCATGTTGTTGCCTCCCCTGAGCGATTTTAGACCACAGAGAAGGCTTAAAAAAAGAAGCAGGAAGTAAACTTTCCTGGGCCTAAAATATCCCACTTGTCCCATATCCTCCAACTGCCCTGATTTGTCAGTCCTCATAAATCATCTGTTCCATTTTCTCAGCTGCTTTGAAAATGTTCTGGATTTTGGCCCTTTTCGCAAGCGACTTTGAACACGAAATGGTCACAGGAGCAATGCAGAATCGCAAGGACAGTTCTGTGTGATGTTCTCGCGATCGTGCGTCACTCCTGTAGCAATCCCGTGGCAATTGTGCATTACATCATTTTTGGCTCTTTGCCGAAAAAGATGCACGATTGCACATTCCTCCCGCGTCCCTCCCGCACTTACCTTGCATGTGGAACATCAGGAAGCACGGCCATCGCACTTCTTCCCCCAGCGCAGCCTGAAAAAGTACCCGGCTGCGCTGAGGAAAGAAGGGGCGAAGCTATTGCATTTCCTTCTGTCCAGCATGGAGCTGGTGCGGAGGGAAGCGCAGGGGATTCCAGCAGCACCAAGTAAGGTGTGAAAAGGGCCTTTCTCTCCTCTTCCCACTTTTCCCCTTTACTTGCTTCAGTTGCTGCAAACTGACTACTGAATGCAAAAGGAATTTACACTCAATTTACTCAGCAGGGAGAGAAGAGACAAGGGGACAGAATCTTACCCTTCCTAATAGACTCAGGCAAAAGCAAACTGCTGTAATTTCTCATAGATTGTTCTGTTATTTATCCTAATTAACTCCTGGAGAAAGCTTCCTCCCTTTTTCTCTTCTTCCAGTTTTTTTTTTCAGTTCAAAAATTAAAGCAAACTTTTGAAGCAATGATCAGCCCAAATCTAGAAGGGAATACAGGGAAATTAATTGGTGAAATGTTAGAGGGTATGCACCCCAAGCATGGCAAACTTGGCCCCCATGCCTGGAGGAATATTCTTTTTTTTTTTCCAAAAAATTGGAGGATGCTGTGGGGGTGCATATAGGCTGATCATTGCCCACCCCTGTTCAGAAATAATTGACAGTAACGTATTACACAATTGTAGCAGATAAGGTAAACTGAAATCCTTTCTTCAAAACAACTTAATTTTGGGTAGGGTGAGTGAGTGGGGGGATGAGGTGTTCCTCTCCTGATCTTGCAATCTGGCTCATATGCGCACAGTAGGTCAAGCACAGCAATTCATAAAAATCAGATGTCAGGGTGCCATCACAGTGTAGGGCCACAGCTGTTTTCCATCATAAGAGAGCTGGAGTCATTCCCAGACACAGCGTTGGCACAATGTCACCCATTAGAACTGTGGTGCTAAACACATTCTAAGTCATTGCTATGGTACATGGATTGGCCCTCTGTCATTATTAAGAACCCCCTTAAAGACCTGAGTGACAGTTTAGCATTTTCTGATACAAAACCTAATCTTTAAAATGGCCACTCATTTTTTCCTGAATGAGCGGCTCAACAGCCAGTCATTTTAGAGTAATGGGGCCTAAGGAGGATGGAGGAAAGTGCAGAACATGAAACCAGGTATCCTGATGTACTTAGTCATATTCTCCAACTATCCTGATTTGGCAGGGACAGTCCTGATTAATCCTCCAATATCCCACTTTTTCTGGTGCCTTTAAAATGCCCATCCTTCCATTCATCTCTGTTGTCCTCAGCTTACTTCAATTGCTGCCAACTGAACTCAGACTGCAAAAGTAGTTTTGACTCAATTAACTCAGAAGGGAACAGAGAACAGGAGGGAGTGGAATTTTGCCCTCTCCCAGTAGGCTCTGTGAAATGTTGAAAGGCATGATTTAGTTGTATTAAATGTTAATTTGACAACCATTTAAAATGAGGGCCTACTGCTAATGCAGTGGGCACTTATGGATTTCCAAAAAGAAGAGGATGAAAGAACACTTGTAAGAGCTAATTTATATGTATACTGTAGAAGCAAATTTACAACCATAGCATGGAAGTAACTACACACAAACAATGAATTACTTGTAGTTAATTCTTCTTTTGTCATAATTAAGGTATAGTTATGTTATAGTGTGATTGTTTTACATCCCACACTACTTCTCAACTCTGAATTTCTCTTTCCCGTATGTGTTGTACTCTAAAAGGCCCAGCCCATGACATTTTGCTACCTGAGGCAAAGGACAAGATGCCAGATTATGGTATGCCAGAAGATACCAGATTCCAGGTAGACATGCACAGGATTTTGCTGTAACACTGCGGTGTTGTAACAACTTGCCTGGAAGTATGCCTCAGTTCCCCAAAACCCTGATAGTAAATGACTTGAAGGCACACAACAACAACAACTCCTGGTTATTTTACAAAATGATTAAAATATTTGTATTCTGCCATTTATCACAAGATCTCTGGGTGAATCATAACAGAATTAATATAAACAAGTTAAAATTTAAAACAATTTAAAAACAGGCTAAAGGCATGTTAAGCAATTTAACAATTAAAACAAATTACGAGTTTCTCTATACCTGTACAGATATAGGGAAAATCAGTGGACTCCAAAGGCTCTGATACAAAGCCATGTTTTCACTTAGTGCTGGAATTAAGCCAGAGTTGCTGCCAATTGGGCCTCTGAAGGCTGGCTATTCCATAAATGGAGTGCCTGTAGCAGAGAAGGCCCTCTCCCATATCCTCATGCCATTGCATTTCTCAACCTGGTGGGACACGGGGGTGGGGGCTCCAGCAGAGCCCAGTCCTTGGGCAACCATAGTCGTTGGGCACTCCTTCAAATACCATGATTCCATGACAGTTAGGGCTTTAGATGTCATTATCAGCAATTTGAATGCAGATGCTAAACTCAGTGGGACTTGTTTCTGAGTAGACATGTATCGGATTGGGCTTCCAGATTGCAATTTGATGCACAATGTAGCTGGGAACTCAACTGAGCACTATGCTTCTTATTCCTAACAACTTATATCTGATTAAACAAATATCTGAGCTGGATAGCTACTATCCTAGGCCATTTCCGTACTACACTGATATAATGCTATTATTCATAGAATCATAGAGTTGGAAGAGACCCCAGGGGCCATTGAGTCCAACCCCCTGCTATGCAGGAACACACATCAAAGCATTCCCAACAGATGGCCATCCAGCCTCTGCTTAAAAATCTCCAAAGAAGGAGACCCCACCACACTCCGAGGCAGCACATTCCACTGCCGGACAGCCCTGACCATCAGGAAGTTATTCCTGAGGTTCAGGTGGAATCTCCTTTCCTGCAGCTTGAATCCATTGCTCCTTGTCCTAGTCTCTGGAGCAGCAGAGAACAAGCCCGCTCCCCCCTCAACATGACATCCCTTCAAATATTTAAACATGGCTATCATGTCCCCTCTTAACCTTCTCTTCTGCAGACTAAACATACCCAGCTCCCTAAGCTGTTCTTCATAGGGCATGACTTCCAGACCCTTCACCATTTTGGTCACCCTCCTCTGGACATGTTCCAGCTTGTCTATGTCCTTCTTGAATGGAGGTGCCCAGAACTGGACACAGTATTCCAGATGAGGTCTAACCAATGCAGCATAGGGTGGTACCATTACCTCCCTTGATCTAGACACCATACTCTTATTGATGCAACCAAGAATCACATTGGCTTTCTTGGCTGCTGCATCACACTGCTGACTCATGTTCAGCTTGTGATCTACCAAGACTCCTAGATCCCTTTCACATGTACTGCTATCCAGCCACGCATCCCCCATCCTATATTTGTGCATTCCATTTTTTCTGCCTAAGTGCAGGACCTTACATTTCTCTCTGTTGAAATTCATTTTGTTAGCTTTGGCCCAGCTCTCCAATTTGTCAAGGTCATTTTGAAATTTGATCCTGTCCTCTGGTGTATTAGCAACCCCTCCCAATTTGCTATCATCTGCAAATTTGATCAGCATGCCCTCCGCTCTTTCATCCAAGTCATTGGATTTCAACATTTCAACTGTCAACATCCTATGGAATTCTGTGGTTTGCAGTTTACGGAGGAGTATTTAGAATTCTCAGCCAGAGAGCTCTTTGGCCTGAGTAAACTACAATCCCCAAAATTCCACAGGATGTTGAAAGTAGAATAATAGCATTATAACAGTGTAGTGCAGAAATGGCTCTAGACACTTATTTAGGCATAAACCCCAATGAGCATAGCGGATCCTACTTCTGATTTGATGTGAACAGGACTGCACTGTTGGAGAAGCTGCAGTAATAGTAACATATCCAGAGTATGAGTGAGCCCATTCATTGTTTCTCTAGATAGATCAGCCTTTCAGAGACTATCATAAATCCCATATCAACTTGCAAATACAAAAGACACACGAAGGGTAGGAGCTCCCTCTTGACTTTGCCTCTCAGGAAGCTGTTGCATCTTGTTTACTGAAGCAGATACATAGAAGATCGTGCACAGACAAAATGTCTTGTAGCTCCTATTGTGAAATCTGAACAGATGTCATTATGGATTGCACAATTGTATTTCCTGTTGTTCATAACTGGTCCTGCAATATTAGTGCAGAACAAATTTATCCCATTAGTTCAATTTTATTTATTTATTTATTTATTTATTAAATTTATATGCTGCCTTTTCTCCCAAAGTGGGACCCAAGGCGGCTTCCAAGAAGTCAAAAAACATTAAGAGCATTTAAACAATTAAAAACATAAAAAACATATACAATTATAAAACTTACAATACATTTTTAAAAACAGCTAATAAATAAGTAGAAGCTCCTCTGCTCACCCATTAAAGGCCTGCTTAAAAAGAAATGTCTTTGCCTGCCTGCAGAAAGAAAGCAGGGAGGGGGCTAGCCTAACCCCCCACAGAAGAGAGTTGCACTGAGTGGGAGCAACCATTGAGAAGGCTCTCTCCCGTGTCCTCACCAGGAGAGCCTGGGATGGTAGTGGGACCAAGAGAAAGCCTTTTCCTGTAGATCTTAGGACTCTGGCAGTTTCATATAAGGAGATATGTTTTTTTTAAAGAGTCCATACTTAAGCTTTATAGGGCTTTATCACTCATGACCAGCACTTTGAATTGTGCCCGGAAACAAACAGGTAGCTAGTGACGCTGTTTTATAACAAAGAATTTATGTGCTCCTTGTAATTGGTCCTGGTCAATATTCTGGCTGCAGCATTTTGAACCTGCTGAAGTTTCTGAACAGTTTCCAAAGGCAGCCCCACGTAGAGTGTGTTATAATAGTCCAACTGAGATAAAATCAAAGCATGTGTCTTTGTAGCCAGATCTGACATCTCAAGGAACAGGCCAATTTTGCTTTCACCTAAAACTGTTGCTCTGGGGTAAAGAAAAAAAAAAAAAGGACTGAAATTTCAGCACAGTTTCAAATCAGAACATGTGTCTTTGTGACAGACTGAAGACATCAGCTCATCCCTCAATTGCACAAATCATTTTGGAATAAATAGACGTTGTATAAGAAGCTATAAGAAACGTTGCTTGAAACTATCCAACCAACAAGTCCTATGATGCTTGTGCCTCTCTCTCATCCCCTTCTGTTGCCTTTAATAACTGAACAACATATAAATATTCAACAGGTACAAGCTTTGCAATATGCATAAGTTATAACAGGGAAAGCAGCACCAGTTCTTTTTTTCTTTTCTTTTTTGCCTATCTGCTAAATAGGTGTTTAAATATCACTTCCAGATTATTTATCTATTCACCTGAACTACTTATCTGGACTAGGGGTGGAAATTGTGCTGCTTTCCAGAGGTATTTGGACTCCCAGTATCCTGAAGCTGCCATAGCCAGTTATGCACCATGCTGGGAGATGCAGTCCAGCAATTTATAGAGGGCTTTGGAATTCCCACATCTGTCCTAGACCCTTCAGAATACAGATATGCACAGGCCATTTCCGCACTGCACTGTTATAGTGCTATTATTCAATTTTCAATATCCTATGGAATCCTGAAGTTTGCAGTTTAGGGAGGGGCATTCAGAATTCTCAGCCAGAGAGCTCTTTGGCCTCAGTAAACTACAAGCTCCAGAATTCCACAGGATGTCGAAAGTAGAATAATAGCACTATAACAGAGTAGTGTGGAAATGATCTCAGTTAACAGAGTAGATGTGTTCCTGGGCATTGTTTCTTTAAGAGAAAATTTGATACTAAAGGAAGAAGTAATATGGAAAGAATGGAAATAGTTTCCTACACCACAAAAAAGAAGAGCAGTTGAACATGGTTTGGCATACATTTTATTCAAAACTAACAATATGCCCCTGTGAAATTAAAAAGAAAAAAGAAAAGCTGAGTCAGATAACCCTTGTGTAAGTAAACAAAAACATTTTGAAGTATCGGGCTACGATCCTGGAGACCAGAGTTCAACTCCCTGCTTGGTCATGGAAACCCACCGGGTGACCTTGGGTGCATCGCACTCTCTCGGTCTCAGAAAACCCTGGGATAGGTTGGCGTTAGGGTTACCATAAATCAGAAACGACTTGAAGGCACACAATAACAGGAGACCATATGAAAACTTCTTCCAAAATGAACCCAGGGATGATCTTTTTCCTTTCACCAACATCCTCCTTTCTTCTGATTTCTTTGATGGCCAAACCTACAATTCAGTGTTTTCTTAATATGCTGAGGGAATCAGCCTTATCTGTCCTCCTTTTTTCCTCTGTTTTGCTGTTCATGCATGCTTAGTAAGGGATCCTGGAGGCAACTACTGTTTACCTTGCCAGTTGTGGGAAGGCACACACAGCGCAAATAGGATCAACATGAGTAGAATCCAGATCTTTCTCAGCTCAAGATATTATTGCATTGTTTTGCTGCAAACACTCTGCTGCAACCCAGCACAGAAAGATCGATGTTTCTGCAACTCTTCTTCACCATCCTGCCAATTCTGATGCTGCTAGAAAAACTCCCAACCAGATAGAGGATGAGGAAAAAGTGGGGCTTGCAAAAAGGAGTTTCTTTGTGTGAAGTTTTATTAGCTGAGGTATGCTTCTACGTCCCACCTACCTTCCTTTTCTATATGTATGCATGAATACGGAGATTCATCTGAAGAAGGAGTGGAAGTGGTGGAAGGAAGCTGCTTGCTACTTGCTTGTGTTTGCACATTCAGTGGATGTGCCTGAAGCTCCCTCTCAGAAACTGCAAGTGCTGTGCTAATTAGCAGCACAGTATATAACGGAGAGGCAGCTTACCTGGACGTATCAGCATCCCTCTGAGACTCTGAGGTCTATGCTGTAAAGTACCTCTGTGAAGTCTATCTTTTTCTAACTTTGGTTTTTTAAAAAAGGCAGCAGCTATGCTACAGCTTGTGGTGATAGGGAGCACATTTGGAAGCTGCAGGTGTGGGAAGTGCTACTTAAACCAGTGTTATAGTTGATGTTTTACATATTACATATTTTTAATATTTATATTCCATCTTGCCTCAAAGGAGTTCAGGGTGATTTGTGTGTTGTTGAATGTCATGAAATGGGTCTGTAAATGTTTGATGTCCCTTGAAACTGAAATTCCCATTTCAGATACTGCAACGGTACCATTAAAAGAAATTGCTCTGGTAAATCTACCCCTAATTGACCCACCTGCCCACTTTCCTTACTTTTTGACTCTCTTCTAGTATTCCCATCCCCCCAACTTATTTTTATTGGTTTATAGGTGCACAGCTTAACCAGATTCTCTGAAACCCACTTCACCCCTTTAAGAAAAAAAGATAGAATATAGATTAGCAAAGTACATTCATTCAGTGGAATGTAATAATAACAATACATTGCCTATCTTATTTTGCTTCCATCTCTTTCACTCATGACTTGTTCTCTACTTCTTATATGTACTCAACATGGCCTTCCTAGGAAAGATCTGCTTTCGTCAGATTTCCAGATGAGTCTCTTCTCTGAATAACATCAGTAAGAAAAGTCTGCTATGTATGCAAATTTCATTTCCTAACTTTGGAACACTCTCCCTGGAGAGGTTTGACTGCCAACATTACAGTCCTTTTGGTGTCAGGTTAAGACTTTTTAATTGAATGTATTCCACCTGCATGATATTGCTTTATTGCTTACTGTCTCTCAGTTTTACTGGTTACGTGATAGAATGCTATAAAAGGAATTAAAAAATACTATGTTTAATTCAAAACTTTTAAAATACACACCATCCTGAATTTAGCTGGATGGAGGCTGGGTTAGAATCATAATATCACTACCCAACAGTCATGGAAGAATTAAAAAAAAGAAGCAATTAAATAAATAATAATAAAGTAATAAATAAGGAGTCACTAGAAATAAAGGCTCACACACAAGTAACTATCAAAGACCACAAATGAAGACTGTGAAAGACCAAAATGAGAGAATAAACATTTCTGAGGGAAAGACAATGGACAATGGAACATTTTCATTGGACTGGGAAATCACATTCTGACAATCTGGAGAGAAAGACAACAAAAATAATCAGTCCCTCTCACTGTCTGCCTTACAGGCAAGACTTTTTGTTCCCACTGGGCTTCTTGCTGTGAAACCACTTAGGCAGCAGCAGAACAACTAATAGAGAAGCAGGCACTAACATATCTGCCTGGAGACTGCTTCATTCTTTAATGCAATGGCAACAGTCCAAACAGTAAGAAGTAAAAGAAGCCTTCATGCTGCAGAAGCTTTGCTAAGGGCATCAGGGTTCCTTCCAGAAGCAAAAATTTTCTTCTTATGTAGCACTCTGGTGAGGTCCTCAGTGAGGCTCTGCTCATGGCAAAAGCCAGTCTCATCCAGTCTGTACAAGCAGAAGGTATGAGGTTACCTGCTCCTGCCAGCCACCTCAAAGTACTTGTAATAAATGAATCAGAAGCTCTGCACTCTGAGAGTTGCCATTATTGATATTGCTGTTATTGTTACTATTGTTATTATTGTTGTTATTATTGTATTAATTTATATCCTGTGATAGATGACACCTCTGAGGTTGATGAGCAATTGATTGTGCCAGAAACAGAGCCAGTGAGAGATCAAACTATCTTCCCAACACCCTCATAAGCTGAAAGATAAGCTGAGATAGAGTTGTTGCAACCAGTGCCAGAGGGAGAGGAGACCAGCAATGATTTAAAGGAATTAAATCCACCTTTGCTCCCCTGCCACCAATCATGGAGGAGACAAAAACGAGCATTTTGGTGAGATTGGGAAAACAGAACAATGATAAGTAGTACCTGTTTTCGTTGGCTATATAAGTCTGTTGGTGTGGCTTGCTGTTTGCTTGTAGCAAATCGCTACTCAAGCTTTCATGACCTTTATGTTCCGGCTCTCTTGACCCTTTTTGGATGGACTTTTTCAGCATTCTGGACTTTTGGGATTTGACCTTGACTTCAGCTTGGCTCAGCATTTCTACTTGATTGTTTACATTGGACACCCCCCCACTTCCTCCTCTTGAGCAAGTACTATCATCTTCCTTCCCTTGCTGACATATCCTACCCTTTTCTCAGTTTGAGACTCAAGGTGGGTAAACAACAGTTACAGAAAACATAACTAAAAAATTATGTCATAGAAAAGTTAAAAGACTAAGCTATCAAAATTTAAAGACAGTTGAAAACAGAAATCATCCAAAAGCAAAAGAAAAATGAATAGAGAATCCAGCACATTATAACAGGTCCACTCTTTCTATGCAGTTGGTCCTCAGAGGTCTGCTGAAACAAAAAAAATCTTCACCAGAGGTGCATCTGGGGTGGGGCAAGTAGGGTACATGCCTTGGCTGCCAGTGATGGGGGGGGCACAAAAAAAGCCGTGCATGTAGGGGTGGGGTGTGTGGTAGGGGTAAGAAGGTAGGGGTACAACTTCCATGCTTGCTCTAGCTGCTGTTTACACTTGATACGCCACTGGTCTTCACCTGTCTGTAGCAAGGTAGCAAGGAGAGTGCCAGCCTAATATCTCTGGGAAGTGAGTTCCAAAGCCTGAGAACCACCACCAAGAAAGCCGTTTCCTGTATTCTCACCAGATGTACCTGTGAGGGGGGTGGGACAGAGAGAAGGACCCTCTCAGAAGATGTCAAAACATGGACATGCTTGTATGGGAATATATGGTCCTTCAAATAGCCTGGATCCAATGTTAGTGCGGTGGATAGCCCTATCCCGGGGTCTACAATTTAATATTAAAAATATCTCCATGTGCTTGAGAGGTCCCCCTAATGAGCACGTTGACAGGCACGGCCGAGCAGCTGAAAACAGGAAAAACCCAGTCAGTCCAGTAAATCCATAGTCACGTAGCCCCAGGAGACCTCCAGACATAAAATACAAAAAGGGTCCTCAGCCCCAAGGAGCAGGCTTGAACGGATTAACGCCTCTGACACACAGCTCATCAAGCAAGGACGATTTGCATACAGCCAAGGCTTTGACAACCCTGGCAAAATCCAACCATGCAAAGGACGTTGACATTCTGGAGCATTGTTCTAGCTCCTCCACCTATTGTTCTCCCTGGGAAAGGATTAGCCCTCCAGGTACCTTTTCCCCCATAAATAGACCCTGTTTTTGAGCGGTTCTTTGGATCACTCCCGGCTTCCCAGCAGACCGTCACTCTGTCCGTTGAGCTATCCCCTCAGCTCTCCACGTGCTGAGTCTCATCTCTCTCTCTGCTGCTGTCTCGGACCTCTGGACTTCAGGACCAGGTGCAGTATTCCCTGGCTGTAACCCTCCAAAGCTCCCCTATCCAATTTCCTCTCTTTTTATTTCTTAATAGCTCTTGAGTGAGTGTGTGAGTGCGTAAGTGCGCAAACCTTTATTTTTAATGAAATCATTTATTAGACAATTTCGCTCGGTTTTTGGCTCGGCCTGACCCCGTAAAAACTGGGTAAAGAGACCCTGCTAGGTTGCCCTGCCTCTTGCATTGCTATTGCTTGTGCTCTGGCTAGTTTCCATTCCCCATCATGTGGAGCACATTGAGGTGTCCCCCAAGGGACCCCAGAAATCAGGGTAACACCAAGCAGTATAGGAGTTTACCAGTCATAACCAGCACTTTGAATTATGCCCAGAGGTGAACCAGCAGCCAGTGAAGCTGTTGCAACAAGAGAGTGCTAAAGAGACAAATGGTCTGATTCAGTACAGAGAAGATCTATATGCATGTGTCTGTCTCCTTTTAGGGTACATAAGTTACACAGCACTTGTCCTCATTCCCAATAGGTATTTTACCTGCCATGTCAGAGGAATCATGGGGTTGCATGGAAGGAAGAGGTTCATACAGAAAAATCTGTCACAAAAATCTGACAGATTCTTGGATCTTGAGTCTAACCTAGCTCTTTATAATTAGACCAAATTATAAACTGAATGTTTATCACAAGTAATAGCAGACAGTATGCATGCATGTCCCTTGCCTCTCTCCCAAGACTGTGAAACCTAGGTACTTGTCACTCAATGTGTGCATTAAGGGTGTGCATCTCAGAGTTACCTTTCTTAATAACATCAGCTAATTTTGTTGTTATTTGCCATCAAGTCAACTTTGACTTATGGTGACCCTATGAATGAGAGACCCACAAGAGCCCTGGTCATAAACTGCCTTGCTCAGGACTTGCAAACTCAGGTCCATGGCTTCCCTGATTGAATCAATCCACCTATAATGTGGTCTCCCACTTTTCCTACTGCTTTCCACTTTACCAGGTATTAGTGTCTTTTTCCAGTGAGACATGTCATCTCATGGTAAGGCCAAAGAATGAAGGTCTCATTTTAGTTATTTTGGCTTCTAGGGAGAGTTCAGGCTTGATTGCTGTAAGAATCCTTTATTGGTTATTTTGGCAGTCCATGGTATCTTGAAAAATTCTTCTCCAGCACATTTCAAATGGGTTGATTTTCTTCCTATCAGCTTTCTTCACTGTCCAGCTTTCACAACCACACAAGGAAATGAGAAATATGATGGCATGAATAATTCTGACTTTAGTATTCAATGATGTCTCTTTATACTCAAGGATCTTGTCTAGTTCCTTCATAGCTCCTGTCCCAAGTCTTCTTCTGATTGTTGACTGGAGTCTTCATTCTGATTAATGACTGAGCCAAGGTATGGAAAATCTCTTAACTATTTTAATGTTATCATTGTCAACTTATGTAAATCACCTGTGGTCATTACTTTTGTTTTCTTAATGTTCAGCTGTAACCCTGCCTTTGCACTTTCTTCTTGACTTTCTTCAGTAGTTGTTCCCAGTTTTTGCTATTTTCTGCTAGTAATATGGTGCCGTCAGCATATCTTAAATTGTTGATGTTCCTTCCTTCATTTTCACACTTCCTTTCTCTCACCCTAATGCAGGTTTGTGTATGATATGTTCACCATGCAAGTCAAACAGCCTTGTCCGTGGAATCATTAGATGAGAGACACTGGGTTCCCCAAGAGTAGGTAAGGTTTAAGCTTTGGTCCAAGTACTTGTCATTGGTTTTGGGATGGGGATAGGACCAAAGCACTGAACAACAGGGTTTACCTCTGTACGATCCAGCTTCCTGCTCCTAACTTTGTGTCTGGATATGGATATAGATATGGAAATTGGGGTTGGGGAACGGATGAATAAATGGGAATTCCTTTTGTCTGATATGGGGAGAGAATAGTGAACCACTAAATAACAGTGAGGATGTAACAGGAGAAAAGTCAATGAAAAAGAAAAAGAGTGGAAATTATAGTTGCCAAGTTGGCTTGATTTCATTTGAGTTCCAGCTATGCCAACTGGTTCATGGCCTGGATTCCTAGCTTTCACTTAAGCAAACTGAGAGAGAGAGAGAGAGAGAGAGACAGAGACAGAGACAGAGACAGAGACAGAGACAGAATCAGAGAGAGAGAGCAAAGGGAAAGATTTATCTGCACTAGACTGTTGTGGCAGTTTTGTACCACTTTAGTTGTCGTGGCTCTGTCCTAAGAAGTCCTGGCGTTTGTAGCTGGTGAGAGATTAAAAGTTACCAATATTTCTTGAGAAGATAGCTGCTGAGGCCAAAAAGCGAGAGGCTGAGGATTAAACTGATATAATTCTGTAATGTAGACAGGCACTAATGTTACGCTTGGGAACTGTCGTCCAGGAAGATAAAAAAGAAATTATAATAATTTTCAGAGACATAGCCATTTTTGCCTCTTTTGGCACAAAGTGGAAAGAGAGGGGGGAAGCAAATGAATCCAACAGCAACTTGAACACTAAATGATTTATTTCAGTATGAGCGTTCATATATATCAACACACTTCTTTAGCTGTTCTGATGGGATTGGAAGTATAACCACAGGTATACTGGAGGTGCAAGGTTGAGGGGGTGGGTCAGAGTGCAAGAAGAAGCAAAGTGTGACCTTAAGAGTGAATACTAGGATAGTCCAAACATGTTTTTGGGAAGCTCGCTAATTTGCAAAAGAGAGGGGTGCTACTGATGTATGTGTGCGAGGGAGGGGAGAAGGATGAATGGGGTGGGAGTGAAATCCCCCTTTCAGAGTCACTTTGTCTTTCAGGCTGCAAGTTATGCTATAGCCATAATTATGTTCCATTAGCAGTAGATAATTGCAATTGATGCCATCTGAAACAGAAAAAAATAGACCCTTTTCCTGATTATCTTTTTATTTGCCTAGGATTTCTGATACTAGGAAAAATACTATTTCTTAGTGAATGGGAGAAGTGAAATTTGATGTGATGAAAAGAACATGGGTGGAAACAGGCGGCCCAGATTAAATCATCGTTTTTTCCCCCACAAAGACTTAGTCCACAACATCTCTAGGTAATATTTTAATACCAGCTAACCAGCTTTCACACCCTGCCGCCTCATCCCAGTTTCCATGGTAACACGGCTCAAACATCCCTTTGCTGCAAGAAAGGTGAAATGTAAACCATCTGTGGCTCAATATTTAGATGTTGCAATATAGAAATGAAATAAATAAAGTGGAAAAGAGGGCCAGGTCAAGAAGGGCGGAGAACCAGCCACTCCTCTCCTGCCCCCTAGTCTACCTGGTTGCTTTTAAATTAGAAGTTTATTGAATTCCTTTCTCCAGCAGGTGCAGGGAAAATGGATTGGTCAGCTTGAATGTGGCAGGGCTTGGATGCTGGAAGGCAAGCCTATGGCAGCTGCTGTGCATTAGGCAAGAAAGATGATAGCATGATTGAAAAAGGGCATAGATTAAATTTAGCACTCTTATAAAAGAGTTATGTGCCAAAACCACACATTAACAAAAGATGTTGAGTTTACAGTGCTGCTGCTGTTTGCTATTGTCATTTTTTTAAAAAATGTTGCAGGAGTCTTTCAACCCCCTGGGAAGTGAAATGGAGTGTGCATCTCATAATATTTATTCCCTGCTATAATTCAGATCTAATGAGCTCCAGGTCCTGCCCTAGATAGTAATACATCTTCTGACCAGGAGGCATTTTTGCTCTTTCCCCTAGTCATAGAGTAGATTCCCTTATTTTGTAGGAGACTATGGCACCACACAAAACTGCTAGATGGCTCAGATGTGGGTGCAGTTATTGCAATGCACACATTTTTATATCAGAGTTCAGTTTCAGGGTTCAGCTCATCAATAGTAATGTTTAAGAGAGCAAGAGTGATGACATGGGATGTGCTTGATGCTTACTAACAGCAATAGCTAGTTCCTATAACCTGAGTTTAGAGATCAGAAGATGCAGTCTCTAAGTACACTTGAATCTTATGTGGACTTGCACTGTGTGGGAGAAATTTGTATATTGATTATCTGGTTATAAGCTATTACTGTGGGTCACAGTTCTGTGTTCATCTGATCTATGTCTATTTGCAAGACTGGAATGCCAGGCTCTGTCCAAATCTTGTCTGGAATGTAGACACATTCACTGACTTGCTGTTTGATCACTGACTGCTGATTAATCATGCGATTCCAAAGTATGAATTATTTTTGTGCCTGAAAGATTAGCATATTTGTAGCTTTAAGCACCCTGTTGCAATCATATGACTATAATGAAGTCTGCCCTCCCTCCTTCTGTACGGATGGTGGTTTTCGTTTGTTCAAGTGAGTCACAAAGGATAATTTTCCTTCTGAGGGTCATATACCCTCACATACATCCTTCCTAAAGCAATAAAATGTTGCATTAAAAAAAATCATAGTGTTTTCTGGACAAAAGAAATGTCTTAGCCAAGAGAAAGGGATCACTAATTTGCATGTCTGTAAGTAACCACATGCTTGGGTTTGATCCTTGTGATTTTCATGAGGCTTGACAGCATTAATGGTAATCCCTTACATGTTGAATGAAAGAAAATGGCTTTTAACAATACATGAATTCTTTTCTTGCTGTGACATTTTAAACTCAAAACAAAAATGTGCGCAGGGCATTTGCAGAAGCATAAGACCATGGCATATCTTCCCAAGCAAAACATTCTATTTTATATTTTGATTTTCTCCCATGAGTGGGACTTATACTGCCCATTCCCGTTCTGTCCATTGTCGTCTGACCTGATATGGTACTGCTGTGTATTTTTAATGAACAGATAATAGGACTGGTGTGTCAAGTGAAAAATTCATTCTTTGGAGAATCATCCATTGTAGATTCAAAGAAGTTCTCTAATTGTATAGAGTCTCTTTCCCACAATAGAGCTTTAAAGAGTGAAAATGCCACCAATTATTTGCATCTCTCCTACCTTGTGCAGCATAGACATTGAGACAATCTTACTAAAGTTTGTGGCCTTCTAATTTATGCATTGATCATTTGACTATCTAGTATCTTCAACTGTGAGGAAGGAGTCAGGGAGTCAAAGGCAATTATTACCTCTCAGCTGCTTCATCAGATAAGTAGTCCTGTAATTATTAATTACATTGGTATACCACCACTATTATTATTTTTCACATAATGGGCAACAGAAAGTACCTGCACAAAAACATCATTAATTACAGCCCTGCCTTACCTGTTATTCCACAAGAATCCTCTAGATTAGAAATTAGGACATCCAGCTAGAAGTCCCTGCTTGGCCATGAAGCTCCCTGGGTGACCTTGAGCCAGATACAATTTCTCAGCTTAGCCTATTCTCACAAGGTTCTTGTGAAGAAGAAAGTGGGCGAGAAAATCTGGGAAGGAAGACCATGCATATCACTTGAGCTTTGTGAAGGTAAGGTGCAAATGAAACGAATTTTAAAAATTGAAATAAATAAGAAAAGATGTATATTGAAGGCAAATGATCCATCAATACCTAGCACCACAGACTAAAGATGCTAGAGGAAGTGGAAACAAACAAACCGAATCACAACATAACACTATTTTTAAGGTATCTATAGTGGGGTCCTGTGGGGATAGGTTTGCTTCCATGTCCTGCCTCACTAGAGGAACACAGCTCTACAGCTTTCTCTTGGTCCTGCCACCATCACATGTTCATTTTGTGAGGACATGGGAGAAAGCCTTCTCAGTGGCTGCTCCAGGTGGTGGAATTCCCTTCCACAGAAGATCCAGTTAGCCCACTGCTGCTCTCCTTCCGCTGGCAAGTTAAGACTTTCTTATTTAAGCAGGTGTTTGATTGATTTTTTAAATTATATGGTAGAATAGTGCTGGTAACAGTGTAATGTGTTTTAAGCCTGGTTGTTCTCCATTATTATTTAAATGTATTTGAAACTTTTTTGAACTGTTTTTAATAGTACGTGTGTTTAATTGGCAGTGGCAAACCCACTGTGAACAAATCTTGCCAAGAAAACCTTGTCATGGTTTGTCTTAGGGTTGCTGTAGGTTGGAAATGACTTGAAGGCACACAACAACAAATAGACATTTAAGCCAACTTCTATTTAAAATTTTGTAAACTGCCTTTGGTCCCTTTATGGGAGAATGATGGGGTATAAATTGAATACATAATAAATAAAATACTCAGACTGAGAAGAAATCTATGCCAGCAGCATGACTCCCTTGTATCAGTGAAAGGCTACTAACTTTTAGTGACGTTGCAGTGGGCAATTAAAACATATTTGCTTATAACTGCCTTTGCATAACCTTAAGGATTCCATTTGGGATCTTGTGATTGTGAGGTTGCTGTGTTCTGTGATGTTTAGTTATTGGCTCATTTCTATTCTAATGTTACTAATCCTTTAGTATGGTTACTTTTCTGGACTACAGTTCCCGGAAATCCCCTGATAGCATAGCCTTTCGATGAGGGTTGTATCTCTCAAAAGTAACTTTGCCAAGGTCTGCCTCTGGCTGCCATAGTTTAATTTTGTGACCATGTCTTTAGCTTAGAATCATAGAATCTTAGAGTTGGAAGGGACCATTAGGGACACCCAGTCTAATCCTCTGCTATGCAAGAATACATCACTAAAGCCCCCGTGAAAAATACCCATCCAACTGTTACCCTGATTTCTGGGGTCCCGTGAGGGACACCTCAATGTGCTCAAAATACTGGGGAATGGGAATTAGCAAGAGCACAAGCTAAGAATGCAAGAGGCAGGGCAACCTAGCGAGATCTTGAACCCAATGTTGACGGGGTCAGGCCGAGTCAATAATCAAACAGAAGTAAATAATAATTGTTTTCCTTTATTTTGAGATACAGTCAAAACATATGTATGCAGACACTCACACAGACCTAGTGAAAGAAAGGTAGGAGTTGGATAGAGGGTTTTGATAGGGATTTTTAAGGGGAAATACTACACCTGATCCTGAAGCCCGGTTTATCAGAAGAAAAGTCAGTTGTATCGGAGATTCTCAGCACGTGGGAGCTGAGGGGAGGCTCGTCAAACGGAGCGACAGCAAGGCGAGATGGAAGTCAGAGCGATCTGAAGAGACGCTCAAAATCAGGGGGTCTTATAGGGGAAAATGTGCCTGTAGGCTAGTCCATTGCCGGGGAAAACAATGGGTTTCGGGCTGGAGACAGAGCCTCCAAAAGGTCAGTACTTTAGATGATTGAATTATGACAGCGTTGTCAATAGCGTAGACAGTATGCAAATGTGGAGTGCTTGACAGTTGGATATTCGGCTCGTCAAGCTGCCTGCTCGGGGCAGGGGATCTTTTGTAAACGGCATGCATACATAATGTGCTCTCGAGAGGGTACTTACTTGGCGGTCTCCTGAAGCTGCAGTCTGGCAATTACTGGCCTGCCTGGATTTGTTTTGAATAGTTCAGCTATTTTCGGCTGCGCCTGTGTGCATGCTTGTCCGGGGGCCTCGCAAGCACATGGAGAGGAATGGGTAGTGAAGGCCAAATTCTTGATATCAAATGATATCTAATATACCACAAGTCTGGACTAGAAACTACAGTAACAGAACCACTGTTGAAAGCCCTCTAAATGAGAGTCTGCCAGCTTCTGGAAAGTCTATTCCACTGTCAAACAGCTCTTATGGTAAAGAAGTTCTTCCAATATTTCAGCAGAATCTCTTTTCTTGTAATTTCAAACCACCGTCTGCATTCTGCTGTCTGGAACATGAGAAAACAAGCTTTCTCCATCTTCTGCATGGTATCCTATCAGATATTATAAGATGGCTAACATATCACCTCTGAGTCTTCTCTTCTCTAGGCATAGCATACCAAACTGCCTAAGTTCTTCCTCATAAGGCTTGGTTTCCAGACTTTTGATCATTTTTGTCATTCTCCATGTCCCAGTTTGTCAATATCCTTCTCGAACTATAGTGCCCAGGACTTGGACACAGGATTCCATAGCTTTAGCTGTGATCTGCTTATAATGTTATGTACTGACAGAACTCATGTGTGTTTGTGTGTGCATGCATGCGCATACAGCTAGTGAATGAGCAGCCATGTGCAGAAAGAGAGTTCTAAGTCTCTAAGCTCTCGTTTACTTCTCAACGATCTAGCATGCAGCCAAGCCTATAATACTTCAGTATCAATGCTTTCACTGAACAGCAGGCCCATTGCCTAAGACTTTATATTTGGCTTTGAAAAGAGTACAGCCTGATTAAACTTGAACTGAACTCTGAAAAAGACAGATTGCCACTTTCTTTACTTAAACCATTAACTGAAGGCAGGACTAGTCAAAGACATTTTGCTACCCAAGACAAAAACCAAAATGCCACCATCCCCCATCCCCAGCCTTTCCATGTACAGAAGCTGAAAGGACTGACATTAGAATCAAACCAGGATGGGTAGCTAAGACTTCAGAAGACAGAAGCAAAATTCAAGATGATTGTAACTTATTGGAGAGCTGGAAAAAACTAAAATTGTTTCAACAAAGATAAATGTAAGATACTACATTTGGACTGTTATTGTTGTGTGCCTTCAACTCATTTCTGACTTATAGCGACCCTAAGGTGAACCTATCACAGAGTTCTCTGGGGCTGAGAGTGTGTGATGGGCCCAAAACTTCCATGGCTGAGCAGGGAATTGAACCCTGGTCTCTAGAGTCATAATTTAATGCTCAAACAACTATATACCATGCTGACTCTCTACATCTGGATAGGAAAAAACAAATGCACAGCCAGAAAATAGATGACACGTGACTTGACAGCAATACATGTAAAAAGAATTTGGTGTCTTTTTAGAGCACAAGTTTAACATGCTATAGTGTGGTAGAAAAAAAAGCCAATGCAGTTCTAGCCTGCTGAAATCTCCCTCCTGTGATTGCAGCGGTGTTGTGTCTGCCAAAGACAAGTGAGTACTGGATTCTGACCATACTATAAAGATAGTTAACACTGAAGGGGCAGCTGTCAAGTGGCACAGTTCGCCAACTGGATTCTCATGCCCACTTTTTCGTTTAGAAACAGACACTTCTTTTACGGACTACATCTCTTTTTCCAGGGATCATAAAACCAACGTGGAGACCAGAGCACTAGATAGGAAATGAAATGCCAAGCATTAAGGAAATTGAAACAATGAACAACTGTTTTAATGGCATGCTATATCTAAAGATCAAAGATCATGAGAACTACACTGTTCCCCCCCTGCCCCAGCCTACAAAAGCATGCTGTTTCATAGATAACTTGGAATTACCTAAAGAGCATAAAATTATTATCAACACAGAGCAAATAATTCAGCAGGAACATTTTTTGCTTCTGTGATACAAGCTTTTCAGACATTCTGACCCTCTACTCCCTTTTTTTGCTCTGATTAAAAAGCACAGGGATCTCAGGACTTTTTTGAATAGCAATTTAATTAAGTACTACTTGGTCGCTGGATTCCAGGAGATCTTTGGTACATACTGGATTTGTGTTTTTGCTGTTGCTCCCCTTCTCTCTGAATGTATCTGCATATCTTCACTATGCAGTTATATCAGTTTTATCCCACTTTATGGGAGTACATAGAATTCTCTGTTCAAAGAGCTCTACTGCCTATCTAGACTTCTAAATTTCTCACTGAATTACAGATCTATAGGATAGACCAATGATAGTTAAAGTGGTACCAAAGTGCTTCGAGTGGGTAGTGCAGATGTACCCTTATAGGTTCTGAGGGCATAATATACCAAGAATGTGTCTTACAGGGGCCCCATTAACATACTCTGGGTGCCTCCACATGGGAAAAAAGTCTCTGCTAAGTCCCAGATTTTCTTTCTGTACAGTCTCATTTTAGAGATCCATGTGACACTTTCTTCATCCTGAAGAATTTCCTGAAAGTGCCTGGAATTTATTTATTTAATTTGTTTAATTTACCAAAGACCCCAGGTTGGTTCAAATTAACTCAGTACTTTCTGCAATTTATGGGTTACTTGCAGTGTGTTTCTACCAACAGAGGTGTTCTCACTTAATTTCAAAGCTGATTGCTTAGTGAACATCCTCTGAATGAGTTCTGTTGTGATTGGGAAATCAACAAAAAATTGTAGATATTCTTCTGGAAGGTGTCCCAAGGCATTGGTTAGTGACAGAAATCTGTTTTTGGAATTTCTGTTTTTTTCTTTCATGCACACCATTGCTTTCCTATCTTGGTAGCAACAGATATTTTCAGATAATAGGTCAAAACATTGAAAAGTTTTTTTTTTTTAAAAAATAGAACTCTCTAAGCCCTCAACAGATCCCACTGGCCATACTGGCCGGGGAATTCTGGGAGTTATATTCCTAAAAGTAGTGTTTGTAAGCTCAGATAACTGTCATGCTTTAATTTTCTGGTCAGATAAAGTTGCAAACAAAATCATCAATTTTATGGATGAATTAGACACGATGCCTGCTTGGCAGATGGGCCTGAATTAGAGTCAGCACTGGAGGAATTGCTAATACAGGTCACAACATATTTACTGAACAGCATCAAATGAAATTAACTCATGTGCAACGCTATAGCTGGAACATTTTAATTATGGTTAAACTAATGGTTCTCACTCTGACAGTTGCTTCAAACCTTTCCCATTTTGCCCCCCTTGCTCTTGCTTTTTCTTCTATGTGTTAGCTAGCAAAGTACAAAGAAAGCAGAAGTCTCCTTTTCTTTAACCATAAAAACGGATATTTAATAAGCAATTTGCCCAAGGTAAAAAAAAAAACATAACTGCACTACACAGAGCTGGGAGAGACTGGGAGAGAAAATGGGAACTTGTAAGTATATTTTTAAAGACATTGTAAATTAATATATACTATTAATCATTGCTGTCATCAGGAGGAAGAGGAAGAGAAAGAAGCAAAGGAAAACATGCATTATGTAGTCAGCATTTTTAATTACAAAGGAAATACAGGTTGTACCACCCAGACAGATGCTCTCCTATTTCTACTGTCCTTACTCATGTACGAAAGGTCAGGCAGAAAGGTATTGTTTCATTCTGATTTTGTCTTCATTTTGAGCCCAGTGTGCCAATGACACAACATGGCAACAACACTAAACATGAAGGGTATAGGTCATGTAAGAGTAAGGCCAGACATTCTTCCACCTTGCAATTTATTTCTGTTTATTGTGATTTTCCAGAACAGCCTCTCATACAATATTGTATGAAACATATGCTTATTTGTAGATTCAAAGTAGAGAGGGAAAGAATATTTGAAAATAGAAGCCCTCATCTTGCTCAGCCTCCACACACTTAAATGCGAGGCTGTGTGAAGTATCGCATCCTGTTATAGTCAATGGATATGAAGTGCACATGCACACGCTGTTGCGGGTGTGCTCACATTGCATCCGTTGACTATAAAGGGACATGGAGCGTCATGGTTTTTTTGTTTTGTTTTGTTTTACACAGAGGTTCCTGGCAAATATGGTGCGTGCGCTGTGTTCAACAAATGATAGAAAAACATGTTTTTTTAGTAGCCAAAAAGCTCGATGAGAAGAATCCTGGACTGATGAGAATCTTCACAGTTCAGGACTTACTCAGGGCAAGTTTTGCACATGGTTGTTTTGCACAAAAAGCAGCATTTTCTGTACTGGAAACAGCTTTTTGTGTGTGCAGAAAATAGTATTTCCCCACAAAAATATTTTGTATACAGAAACAACTGTTTCCTGCACAAAAAATGCCGCAATTGGGGACATTCCCTGCAAAATTCACATGTGATTTGCACAGAAAGCAGCATTTTTTGTGCAGGAGATAGTTTTTTCTGTACAGTGGCATGTTTCAGGGTTTCCGGTGCTTCTATACAGATTGAGGAAAACATAATACCCCAACAGATTCCCTCCCCCCCCATCAGATTTTTAGGAGATCCCATTGTGCCATAGGATTTCTTGCAGAGAGCAAAGTTTTCTTCCTCCTTTTCAAGAAAGATTCACTTCCTGTTACACACACAGATTCACTCACTCTGGCCTTTCCTTTGACTTGGGCCATTTCCGCACGAGCCTGTTCTAGTGCTATGATTCCACTTTCAACATCCTATGGAATCCTGGGGTTTGCAGTTTCGGGAGGGCCATGCGGCCCCTCCCGAAACTGCAAACCCAGGATTCCATAGGATGTTGAAAGTGGAATCATAGCACTAGAACAGGCTCGTGCGGAAATGGCCTAGGTTAGGGGAAGAACTTGTTATCACTTCTGCCCATCACTTATATTTTCTTAGGCCATCTGTTCCCACTGAAGTACATCAAACATTAACTGCTATCAAGTGACCTCTGCCTTGTCTTATTAGGTGTTGCCTCAGAGAACCTCCATTGGCACCTGTGCTTGCATAGACTGTTGATATCTGCTGGAGAGAACCAATAGTTCCAGTGTTGAGGGGAGCAGAGAAATAACGGAAGCAGCAGTTGTGGGAGAGGACATTGGCAGGGTCTCCCTTAGAGAGGATAGCAGTGCTACTTTAGCTAACTCTTGTTATTACTATGCAGAAAAAGGTACAGGTAAAGCACGTCCGAATGTATTTTAGTTTGAAAAACCCATGATGAGACAGTCTTCTAAAGAATGGTTGCATTTTAAGAAAACCACAGTGTTTATTATTTTTAAATAATACTAGCATATATGCCCAGCATTGCCCAGGATTTTATTTTCTCATAGGTAATACTTGTTAGAAATACCTTAGGAATTATCTTACCTTACCTTACCTTAGGAGTTAGATGCAGTCGAAATACACAGACTTGAGATCCTGTGTCTCTAATTCCCCAAACTGTCTTGTCCAGTACCTGTAACTTTTCCCCATATTCCCCAATCCAATCTGTATTCAGAGTTGTTAACATACAGAGGTCTGGTTTCTGAGGGAATACACTGCCCTCCTCCTTGCTACTGGGTCTCATCTCCATAGCAATTGGCCAGGCCCAAGAGTACTCTGGCTGAGAATTCTAAAGTCCCCTCCCTAAACTGTAAGCCCCAAAATTCCATAGGATCTTCTCAGGCAGCCAATCATATGAGATCTTCGTACCTGACACAGCCAATCATATGAGGTCTTCTCTGTCTGACACAGACAAACTTTGACTTTTATATATTAGATAGACCTGCAGTGTTTACTATGTTCAGTGTAAGTTACATAAGACACAGTCAGGGTCTGCTCAGGAACAGCCTCCAAGGTTGCCACTATAACGTCCCAACTGGGAAGCTGTTTTTCACTCTTGCTGCACTGGTGAGCTGTGGGTCATGCTCGCCTCCGGCATGCCCCCTGGAATTCCTCAACATACTAACCACTCAGTTCTATAATTTAGGAAAGTTCAGGAAGGTCCAAGGAGTTAAGTGCTCTACTGATTTCCTACAGAAGACAAATACAAAGTAGCTGAAATAAAGTAACCTGTTGGCATGATTTTGTCTATGAAAGTCTTTTATACTTTTGAGCTTCCCAGAGCTTTCACAGTGAATGAGCAAATTAAGGGTATTCTTAGAGGGAAGTAATTGAGCAAAGAGATCTCACTATTGTTGGTCTAACAATCACTGAGATGATTTGTAGTGTCATTAAAGACAGAACCTAGACAGAATCAAAGACTTTCAGGCCCAATGGGAAAGAGGTTTAAACTAGGCACTTACATAGACTTTTGGAGCATGCCTCTTTATATTCCCTGGTTAGGTTTAGGTGTATTAAAGTTTTATAATTTGTAGTGTAAAAAGCTTGCATTCTCTCCATTACCAAAAGAAGCAGGTACAACAAAAATGTATCTGCTTTTGCACCCTGTGTTTCTACGCACAGTGAAAACCTAGCTATTTCATACAACTAAAAAGATTTATCAACTGAAGTTACAAAGAAAAAAGAAAAACAATCTTAATTTGGAGGTACATCGAAAATACATGCAGAGAGAAAATCAGCTATCATCTGACAGAAAAAAAAAAAGGATGACCTGTTTCAAGTTAATTGAGCAAAGGGTTCACAATAGTATAGTAGCAATCTTTGAGTGAGCCACTTCTGTGGAGCAAAGTTACATGCACTGCCAGCAGAGTTTTGAAACACTGTATTCTGCAGTGTTTCAGTATTGTTTTCTAGTTTGGACTTCTCCTCCAAGCTAGATTTTCACATTTGGAAAGCCTAGGTTTATTCTAGCACAAGATGTATCACTCCCAAAATATACTGATGAATGTATGTTTTCAGAACCTACCTCCTCTCATGTTTGAAGTGGGTATTGTTATAATTTACAGATATGAAGATATGCTATAACAGTTACTGAAATAGTTCATAGAAGCCAAGCTTCCAATTCCAGATTCCAACGGAAAAAAAAGCTGGCAGTATTGTGCCAAGAAAATGAGTGTGTTTTGGCAGATGAGTGCCAGCATTAAGTTACAACTTCACTACACATCATCAGTCAGTACACGCAGTCCAAAAACAAGTGCTACTAGGTATAGCAAAGGATCTGGGTGGAGTTACCAGATGACATTTTATGATTTGGCTTTGGACTTATCCCTGCTCCCCCTGTGAATAATTCTGGGGTAAAGAGTAATGTGGGGGTGTTGTTCTTGACAAGTAAATTTATAGCTATGAAATAAAGTTAGTGATGCTTCTTCAATCACAGCACATATTCAGCACCTACGTTGCCTGTGATTCCCAGGACATGCAGTCTCTCCACTTGAAATAATTTATTTGCTCAACTGATTTATCAGCATTCCCTTCCCTTCCTTTATTTCTTTCTCTTTCCCCTTACATTTACTTATTTTGTTGCACAAAGCACACACACACACATACACCTTGATCATTATTTTTATCATCATCATCATCATCTGAGGTCCTACATCATAGTCTACATTTTGTAACTTTACGAATCAGTAGCTATGTTGTGAGAGCCAGAGTGGTGTAGTGGTTTGAGCACTGGGAGACCAGGCCATGAACACTTGGCCATGAACACCTACTGGGTGACCTTGGGCATGTCGCACACTCTCAAGTTCAGAAAACCCTTTGATAGGGTTGCCTTAGAGTCTCTATAAACTGGAAACAACTTGAAGACACACAGAACAAGCTATGTTGTAGCAACACAATGAAACTCTGTTAGTGAATTTCAAAGAATTTCAAAGGTGCTCCAATGGACACTGGGCATGTCTGATGCACATTAGGCACTTCTTATGTGCATTGGTGCATTGGGCACTTCTGACAAATACTACATGCTCCTGTTGTGCTCCAGCGCTTTCTAGCCAATGCCTGTATGTGCACTGAGGAGTTGCAAAACTAATCAGTTCAATTTTGTGCACACATGGGCCATTTTCAAAGATGTTCATCTCAAGCAAAATGCCAACCATTGTAATGATTGTTTTTAATTTTCTTTATTGAACATACAGGACACATACAACAATTCATCAGAAAAAATAATACAATACTAACAAATACTTCAGCACCTAAATGGTAAGGTAATGCTGTGTGAATCAGGTAGCAACAAATTTATAAGCATCTGACTTTTTTCCTTTTAATAGGAGTTCCTGTACTTCTCATCAACTTATTTATAGAATCATAGAATTATACAGTTGGAAGAGAGCACAAGGACAGTCAAGTCCAACCCTCTGCCATGCAGGAATACACCATCAAAGCATTCCCAACAGATGGCCATCCAGCCTCTGTTTAAAAACCTACAAAGAAGGAGACTCCACCACACTCTGAGGCAGCATATTCCACTGCCGGACAGCCCTGACTGTCAGGAAGTTCTTCCTAAGTTTCAAGTGGAATCTCTTTTCCTGAAGTTTGAAGCCATTGCTCTGTGTCCTAGTCTCTGGAGCAGCAGAGAACAGAGTTGCCTATCTTCCATGTGACATCCCTTCAAAAAGAAGAAAGAAGGCCGATCCAAAATATCACGTGTGACAAGGGAATTACTTCCACACCTCCAGATTTGTTGAGAAAGTCTATAAAACATTGCCATTTGTCCAGAAAGTCTTCTTCTTGTATCTCCTCCCTCTCCTGTATGTCCCTTAACAACTTTGTTGCTAATTTGTAATTTAAGGGTAAATTCAGGCCATTGGGCACTTCTGATCCATGTCCTCCATTGGACAGTGTTGATCCAGGGAGATATGAAATGTCTTTCCTTTCCCCCAAAACTGGGTTTCAAAGCAGTTTACAGGTGGCCCTCCACGTTTGCGAGTTTTACATTTGTGGATTTAATCATTTGTGAGTTTCTCCAACCTCTCACCCCCTCAATCTTAAACACGTCATTTCTGGGGGAGTTTTCCCTCTCAGTGGCTCCGATCAGGCCATGTAGCCCTTTAAAACCTGCCTCTGGTCCTCCTCCTTCTCCTTCAGTCATTGCCTGGCCAGCTAACGATGGCTCACATCCTGATTTCTCAGCACCACAAACCCTCCCCAGTGCCCCCCACCCGCACGGAAGGAGATGGGCAAGAGAGAGGAAGTATAGGGCTACCATGCCAACCCACCTTCTTTCCCTCTCCTTTCCCTGACCTGGTTTGGACCCTGTGTGCCTGCTCTTCCCACCATGTCTCAGCCCCATTCCACAGACACACACAAACATTTTCATATTTGCAGTTTTACCAGTTTTGTGGGGGTCCTGAGCCCCTAATCCCAGTGAATGTGGAGGAACAACTGTACTACAGTTAAAAGAACTGGAGATTAAAATGTAACAGTAAATACAATACAAAACATTATTGTTAGATTATAACTAAACTACATCACTAAAACACTTTAAAACATTATTAGTTAAAATCATATGCCATGTAACAGGAATATTAGGCATTTATGATAGGGATCCTGGGAAGGGGGGGAGAATGATGGGAATGAGTGGAAAGCAGTGTGTTCTTGCTACTAAACAAAATCTAGGAAACTCAATAAGGTTTATGTATATAACAAAAACAAATGTTGCTACAATATTATATGTGACAATTTATTTGTGACTGAATCCATTTCCTGTGATCTCAATAGGACTTAAGCATGACTAAGGTATGTGCTGGGCCCTTAGCAGTCGTCGTAGTAGCTGACATGACCAGGTGTACCAAGTTTTTTAAAATTATTTTAGGTTCCCCTGATTTTATCCACTTTTGCTTCAGTTTTTGCTTCAAATTCTTTTATTTTATTGATTTTTTTTCCTTCAGTTACCTTATGCGGTTCTTGCATGTTTGTATGTAGTAATTCAGAAATAGTCTAAATAAATTAATTAACTGTTTCTAATACTGGAATCTATCTATGTGTCAAGAGAAAGAACGCCATGCATTCCACAATATATTAAAGGCGAAGTCAGTGCCTTGTGTCCAGAAGCCTAAGACCATAGTCATTACTATTTACTTAAACAGCCAGTTAATTAAATTTATGTCATTCCTTTCTCTCAAAATCGAGACTCACAAAAAGATTTTAAAAAGAGACACATGCCATACACAGATAAGAAGAAAATAAGCTATAATATTAAAACACAGTCAAACAAATTATAAAGCACAACTGAATTAAAAGCACATCACTAAACAGTACAACACTTACAGCCAGTCTATGTGCCACTCTGTCTATGGAACTGATTGAGCCCAGTAGGATGTTCTTAAGCATCTGAATTCATGACATTTCCATGCATATCAAGGACAGGAAACTGTGGAAGGCTAAAGAGCCACATTAGCCCCTTTGGAGACCTCGGAGGGCTGCACCTGCGTCTGCAATTTTTTTTAAATAATAAAAATAAATTTAAAAAATAAACATTAATTTTTTTTTTTTTGCTCCCATAATGCCTCTTAAGGGGCATGGATTTCATGTTTTGGGTTTAAATTGGCCTTCCTGTACAAGATACCTCAGTGGATTTTCACGATCATGTTCAACCTTGTACTTAGGAGATCTAAATAAACTAAAACCACTCTTTTAGCTACTGTGGTTGTGAATCAGGTTTATAAAGGCTGCAAAGGTTAAAAAGGGAAGCAACTATTTATTTAAGTGATATATTCATTAAAAGTGAGCAAGGGCTTCTGGATATAGAAATAACTATACATATTCAAGTTCTCAGCACTAATGAATCATGGATCTTAAACTGCATACAGATCCTTGGGCGTACTGAGAGAACTCTGATGAAGAAATCTCATTTATTTATTTTGGGCAGTCACCCAGTTAAAGAACTCTTAGGTAACTTCCACACAAGACTGTTATAGTGCTATTATTCCACTTTCAGCTCCCTATGGAATCCTGGGGTTTGCAGTTTAGGGAGGGCCATTTAGAATTCTCAGCCAGAGAGCTCTTTGACCTCAGTAAGCTACAAACTCCAGAATTTCACAGGATGTTGAAAGTGGAATAATAGCACAGTGTAGTGTGGAAAAGCCCTTAGTCTAACACTGCAGGATGAATTGGTGGTGGCTGCAATTATATATCCACTTACCTAGGAGTAAATTTTGTTAAAAATCAATAAAATCAATCCTGCTGTTAGCCCCAGCTGCAGTAGATCCATTAAACAATGGGAACTTGGTCAATCAACACTTATGTCAGTTCTGCCAGTTCCAATAAGACTAATTGAGACTAACCTAGCAGGCCTGCATAGCCATACTGATTAACCATTCTTGAAATCTTCCCTAAAAATATACTAACTGCATCTAGAAAAGAATGGCTACGTTTATGAAAAAGCTCATACTCATTGTGACTTCCAGGTATGACTACCTAGGTCAAAGAGAGACAGAGGAGATTGTCAAGATTTATTTATTTGTTTATTAAATATTTCATGTATAAATATTTATTTCTGGATTTTCCAAAAGATGACTCATGATTCAAAAATATCATTAACATTCATAAAAATACAAAATAAATCCATCATACATAACTAAGCTTTATCACTGTTGTTCAACTAAAAGATTTTAGAAGATTTCCCCCCAAAAGCATAATCACAAAACCAACATGAAAAAAACAAGCTGCAATAAATCTAGAGAAGCAGCAAATTCCTCATCCGGAATACTGTGTCCAGTTCTAGGCACTTCATTTCAACCAAAATGGTGAAGGGTCTGGAAGCCATGCCCTATGAGGCGCGTCTTAGGGAGTTGGGGATGTTTAGTCTGCAGAAGAGAAGGTTAAGAGGGGACATGATAGCCATGTTTAAATATTTGAAAGGATGTCATAACAAAGACATCCAGAAAGTAGGACAAGGAGCAGTGGATTCAAACTACAGGAAAAGAGATTCCACTTGAACCTCAGGAAGAACTTCCTGATGGTCAGAGCTGTCTGGCAGTGGAATATGCTGCCTCAGAGTGTAATGGAGTCTTCTTCTTTGGAGGTTTTTAAGCAGAGGCTGGATGGTCATCTGTTGGGAGTACTATGAAGTATGTCCCTGCATAGCAGGGGGTTGGACTAGATGACCCCCGTGGTCTCTTCCAGCTCTATTATTCTATGATTCTATGAAATTGCCCTTCCATTTGTAAGGAATTTCATAATAGCAGGGCCACCATTGACGATACCCCGTCTTTTCTGCCTGCTGACTTAGTTGATCTTACTGACAGGGATACAAGGAAGGTTGATTGCAATATATGAATAATTATATAAGTTGAAGGTCTGGATCCTTCAGTGTTTAAGACCAGCACCTTTAACTGTGCCTGGAAATGCAGTGGTAACCTGTGTAACTGGTGAGATATCAAAGTCACGTGTTCAGACCTCCTGGATTCTGGTAATATCTGACCATCCCAGGTTTCTGAACTCTCTTTAAAGACAAGTTACAGTAGTAAATGTAAGTGATCCACTTTCTCTAGATAGGACTATAACTGGTAGCATTCTTTGTGACCACTGTCACAGCATGCATCATCACTGATAGTATTAATTTCAGGAGGTCCTCTCAAATGCAAACTTTATATATGAAGAGTTAAACAGAGTACAGTTTTTGAATTCGACGTATCACTGAGATCAAGGCTCTTCCTGTCTTCCCAGGTGTCCAATTCATGGTTAAAGTAGAAAATAGTTATAAAAGGGTTGCTATCCCAGATATCCACTTGAACAGCTTTGTAATGCCATGAAGAGGATGGCCCTCTGTTCTGCTTTACAGAGGATAATCATCATTTTGAAGGGCTGTCAAAGGACAATCTTCCATTTGAAAAAGTCCTCTATTTGATAGGCTGTCTAGTCTGCCTCTATTTTAAAAATGAAGAGCTGAAAGGAGAGCAGCAGGGGCTTGAAACTGCCCATGGGCAGTAGACTGAATAAGCAGGTAAACAATACACTATGTGTTCCTAAAATGAATTTCAACAGAGAGAAATGTAGGGTCCTGCACTTGGGCAGAAAAAATGAAAGTCACACATATAGGATGGGGGACGTGTGGCTGGACAGCAGTATGTGTGAAAAGGATCTAGGAGTCTTGGTAGATCACAAGCTGAACATGAGTCAGCAGTGTGATGTGGCAGCCAAGAAAGCCAACACGATTCTTGGTTGCATCAATAGGAGTATGGTGTCTAGATCAAGGGAGGTAATGGTACCACTCTATTCTGCATTGGTTAGGCCTCATTTGGAATACTGTGTCCGGTTCTGGGCACCTCAATTCAAGAAGGATGTTGACAAGCTGGAATGTGTCCAGAGGAGGGTGACCAAGATGGTGAAGGGTCTGGAAGCCATGTCTGATGAGGAACGGCTCAGGGAGCTGGGTATGTTTAGTCTGCAGAAGAGAAGGTTAAGAGGGCACATGATAGCCATGTTTAAATATTTGAAGGGATGTCATGTTGAGGAGGGAGCAGGCTTGTTCTCTACTGCTCCAGAGACTAGGACTAGGAGCAATGGATTCAAGCTGCAGGAAAGGAGATTCCATCTGAACCTCAAGAAGAACTTCCTGATGGTCCGAGCTGTCTGGTAGTGGAATATGCTGCCTCAGAATGTGGTGGAGTCTTCTTCTTTGGAGGTTTTTAAGCAGAGGCTGGATGGCCATCTGTTGGGAATGCTTTGGTGGGTGTTCCTGCATAGCAGGGGGTTGGACTCGATGGCCCCTGGGGTCTCTTCCAACTCTATGATTCTATGATTCTATTTGAGTTATAATAATTATTTCTAAATTTGCATGTGCCTCAAGGCATTAGCATATATGCAAATCTCTGCCTTCTTTCATCCTCTTCTCTGGTGATGCATTTGCCCATATTTCTGGGAATAAGCCATCCCAGCCATCAAAGGGACACTAAAAATAGTATCTGATAAAGTGGACTGGAGTCCACAGAAGCCTAGGCTAGCACATACCAATTAAGATGAATGATGCTACCAGATTCCTTGACGTCTTTTTTTATGTTTAAAGCACGATGTTTTGCCTAGACTTCTACTAAAGCTAGAACTTGCCTTTGTATGGAAATAACCTAATTTTTAGAAATATTTATGTATTGTTTTCATTGACTTTGAAACCTTTACACTTGAAGTAGATTTTTAATACATTTCTGAAATTTTCAGATTATTTTTCTTTATTCTCCACTGAGCAAGGAATAGTATGCATACTTTACTTTCCATGCTGGCAGGGGAATGGAACTGGAGTTGGAATAGAAAACAAAATTTTTCCAAATGTTAGTCTTTTGGCAAGGTGTCATAGGTTGATAAGCTGCCACAATACTTTCTGTTAAACCTAAATACCCTGAAGGCACCAAATCTTGTCTGATCCTGGAAGCTAAGCAAGGTCAGACCTAGCTAGTACTTCAAAGGGTGACCAGGAATACCCAAAACTGTAGGTAATGCTTCAGGGGAAGGCAATGGCAAACCACCTTTGAGTACTCCTTGCCTAAGAAAACCCTATGAAGTTCATGAGGTAGCTATAAGTTGGGAGATAACTTAAAGGTACAGACATACAAACACAATACTATCTGTTGCTCTCAATAACAAACAGTGGCTGGGATCCTGTAGGGCACAGTGCACCATAGTAGCTACGCCATCTTGAATCCCATCTTGGGAGAAAGGCGGGATATAAATTCAATAAATAAACAAATATGCAGAACTATGCTGCAGCTGTCCATTTAACTGTCCCCTGGACTTGTCAGTGAGCCACTGCTGCTCCCTGTGGGCTATTCTGTGGCTTGTGGAGAGCTATTTGTGGAGGGGGGAAGAGACTGAAAAAGTGTCTGGCTATGTTTTTGTAACCAGACACTTAATGATTATGTCATTTGCAGATGTCCATTGGGGTCTTCCGAAAGTCTCGATGGATGACGTAATCATTTCGCACCTGGTTAGGGGGACACAGCCAAACATTTCAGCTTTGCTGCCTCACATGGGGGAGGGAGCTTTGATACTTGCGGAAGGAGGAAGGCGCCTCAAGAATGACTTCCCCGAAACATATACAGGTGTAAGGTTGAGTTACACCTATGGGTGCCACTAACACGATGCCTGCCATAGTTTGCAGGAGCCAATGTTCCTGATATTTTTTTTTTTTTAAAAAAAACAACCTTAAAAGTTTAAACAACCTCCGAAAGCAATATCTTCTCAGCAGCTATGTCTGATTTCCCTGCTATTCCTGGCTTTACCCTCACCGTGGCCACCTGTCCTCCTTTCCAAGAGGAGGGATTTGTTCCTCAGGGAGGAAAGAAAACAAAAACACAAACAGCAACCGCCTCGACCCCTTTGGGCGCCCTGCCCCGTCACGTGCCATTCTGAGAGGGAGGGAGAGCGGAATAGAGAGGCAGGGGGTCGCCTGGGTGTGATCGCGAGTGTGACACGGGGCAGGCTGAGCCGGGCCAGCACGTGCTCTCGCACGCCTTCCTCCCCGCACGCAGCGCCCTGTGCCAAGTGCTAAATGAAGAAGGGATAATTCCCGCGCCATTTAGGGGAAAAGATTAATTTGGTCAGTTAATCCTTGTCCTCTCCCGCCCGCCCCTCTCTCCCTCCCCCCCCCGGGCCAGCGCGGGAAACCAACGCAACGCCCAAGCGCGAGGTGCCGCTCGGGACGAGGCGCCGGGGGACCGGAGCGGCGCCCCGAGGGAAGCCGCATGCGCGCGCTGCCTGCCCGGTGGGGAGGGCGAAGCTCTCTGGCAGCGCTCGGGTGCCGCGCTTCGGAGTGAAAGTTGCCCGCGAAGCGGAGGAGCCTCCCCAGCCCCGAGAGAGACCGAGAGGCCGGCCGAGGCGCGTGGGTAGGAGCCTCCGAAGGAACTCGCGCCCTCCTTTCTCTCCTTCTTTCCCGGCGCGCCGCAGGGGCCGGCGAGGAAGCAGCTGGGGATTCGAGGCTGCAAAAGCCAAAGCCGACCGGAGAGGAAGGGCGGGCGGGGGGCGAGGCTGGCGCCGGGGGCGATGAATCAAATGATGAAGCGGAGGAGGACTGTTGCCGCCGCCGCCGCCGCCGCGGGCTTGGGAGCCTCTGGTACGAGCGGGCAGAGGAGAGGACGGCGGCTGTAAAACTTTCCAGTGGGACGCGGAGCGGAGCGGGGCTCTGTTCCTGATCGCCCGGGTCTCTCTCTCTCTCTCTCTCTCTCTCTCTCTCTCTTTCCTGCCCCGCTCTCTTTCATTCGAAGTGGTGCCTGGAATTTGCAAGGGCTGCCCCGGCTGTCTCCTTCCGTGCAGCTGCCGGGGCGCCGCTGGTTTCAGCGGCCTCTCCAGCACCGGAGGCGATTCCCTGCCCGGATTAGTTACTCATTTCGCCTTCGACAACGGCACCGAGAGCCGGGGCGGGCCCGCGCGGAGGGCATCGGCGGCTCCTGTTCGCCGGCGATGGCATCCTGAGGCGAGATCGCGGGCGCCGGAACGCTCCACCTGCTCGCGGGGCGGCTCTCTCGGGCGCAGCCGCGCCTCCGCCGCCGCCGCCGGCTCCCTGTTCGCCCCGCGCCTCCCTTTCCTCGTCCGCCGCCTCCGTGTTTCCCTTTTTGGCCCCCGCCCCTTCCCGTGCTTATCTCGCCTCTGGCCGTGAGGATGCAACACTCCGCGGGGATTCCCTCCAAGTGATCCGCGCTTTCTAGGGAAAAACAGTCTGAAAATACAAGACACGGAGGGGAAAAGGCTGCTTCGGCTCCTCTTGCTCACCGTCGCCCGCGATCGTGCCCAGCAGCAGCCGGCGGCCGGATCGCGATGGGTCTGGAGGTGCAGGCGGGCGGCCCCGCGAAACCGGCCCTCTTCAAGCTGAGGAAAGTTCGCAAGAGGCGGGAGATGCTGCTTCAACAGCTCGGCTTCATCTGCGCGATCCTCTTCTTTGTTTGGTGCATGTCCAGCCTGCTCTCCAAGCTAGGTAGGTGGGCGGCCGGACGGAGAAATGATGGAAAGGGTGGGTTACACGCTCCCGCGGGGCGAGGGACAGCTAGGTTTGGGTAAGGCGAAGGCGATTGACTGCCTCGAGTTTACCACCCTTCCCGATTTGGCCAGCATGTTTTCCTACAGTGCAACAGTTGTCCCTAGTGTAGGCTCCCAGGTGAGTGGTTTCAACTCTCTGTGGATTTTTTTGGTGCTTAAGAACATCAACGATCCATGCAGGATCAGACCAAGACTCTGCTGGATCGCTGTCCAGAGTCTCATCAGATTGGTCTTGGAGTACTAGAAACAGGACAGGAAAGCAGTAAAGGCTAATCTGTGGCCCTCTTGTGGATTTTCCTCTATGGCTGGGACACAAGAGAAACTCCAGTTCCTCTGTGCCACAGCTGGCATGTTGGGAGTAGTAGCTCATCAATATCTGGAGGGCCAAGCATTCCTGAAAGGTGTAATAAGCCCCTGCGTATTGTCCCTTCCAGTAACCGAGTTTCAGAAATATACCTGCTTTGAAAGTTAGAGGTTCCTCATAGCCCTCCTGACTAGTAACCACTGCTGAGTTCATGCTTAGTTAATGTTGTTTCACTTTAATGGTATCCCAGTCATCCCTGCATCTTGTAGCAGTGAGTTGCATAAATTTTTGCAGTATATGAAAATGCACATCCCTTTTCTTCTTATCTTGAATTGGATTCCAGTAGAAATAGTGAGGCACTAGTCTGTTTTTAGGTTCTCCTTACAGTGCACCTCTATGCTCATACAGCAAGCTCCCTGTTTTCAAGGGGATTTAGTATCAGGTTTGAGAATGCAGCCTTAGTCACTTCAGGGATGATTCTTAATTCATAGGAGCACATGCTAAATACATAAGTATGTCCGGGAGTGTTTGATCCCATCAATGCACATTTCTTCCTCAGCACTTAAACAGATGACTTAAGCAGCTTGTTCCAGGACAGATTTGTAAAAATTTCTTTTTCCTATGAGAGAAAGAAGGGGAAATTGCACATCAGTTTTTAAATCACTCCTGCAACAGTTATGTGACTTATGCATGGGAGTTGATTCCTGCCTTGTAAATCTCACAGTCAGATCTGGAGCTGTTGAGTACATGGGACAGTTTTTGCTGCAGATCAAATGATATATGGAACCCCGCTTAATAGGGATTTTTGTGACATGCGAATGATAATGGCTGAGGGTTGTTTCTACAGGGTGTGGGAGAGCATGGCAAATTTGGTATATGCATGTGAGGGGCAGTGGTGGAATAATATAACACTGGATGACTTCAGGAGGAATGTTTTAGTGACTTTGGTGACAGTGTGGTGTAGTGGTTGGAACACTGGACAGTCTTGGAGACCAGGGCTCATTCCCTACTCAGCCATGGAAATCCACTGAGTGACCTTGGGCATGTCACATACTCTCAGCTCCAGAAAGCCCTGTGATAGGGTTGCCTTAAGGTCTCCATAAGTTGGAAATGACTTGAAGGCACACAGCAACAACAACAGTGCATAAAAGTGACAGCAGTGAATTAACTTTCATTAGATATGGATTTTGCTCATTGTCTAATGAACTTGATTGCTCACTTATGAAGAAGCCCTTGCAAGCTGAGCTGGCTGGTCAATCCCTCCTTCCCTCCCTCCCCTCTTTCCATAGGCTTAGAACAGTGATTCCAAAATGGGAAGATTAGAACTAGGTTTGCCAGGTCAACCATTTTAAAATATAATAATAAGCAGCCATGGACTTTTTACTGTCTGCTGACTAGAGTGCGATAAAGCTGTGACAGATCAGAATTCAGGGTCATCTGTTATGATCTATAGGGATTTGTTATATTCCAAAACCGCAGACAATCCTTTAAAATAGCCCAGGCTCTTAAATAAATGGACATCTGGCAGCCTCTAGTCCCCAGGGATGATGGCTCCACTTCCCCTTCACCACCCCCACTGAGGCTCCTGTACCTTTAACAAGAGAAGAAGTTTGGCAGGTGCATTGGCTCCTCCCTTTAATAACCGAGATGTTCCAAAATAACCCTCTGCTAGGTAGCTATTAAATGAATGACCTGTGAGGCTAGGAATTGGCAGCTCTTCTTAGCTTGGACCCATCCATGGGTGTGCGCTCTGTGATTACGCTAATAGTAGGTGTTGTGGAAAATTCAACATCAAAAGCCAGACAAAGGATGTTGAGTAGAAGCGGTGGCATGTGGGCACTGAACAAAGATGAAATTTCCTTCCGTGGTTTCTGTCTTTTTTGAAAGCTGGCATCACTTACTGGCAAAGGCTAAAATCCTGTGTGCCAGGAATGTGTATAGCAGGGGGTTGGACTCAATGGCCCCTGTGGTGTCTTCCAACTCTATGGTTCTATGAAACTCTGTGGGTCTGAGGTCTACTTTCTTTACCTGAGGCCCTCTAAGGCAGGGGTTTTTAACTTTTGTTTTTATTGGGAACCCCCTGCAAAATATAATTTGTTGCTGTAGACCCCCAAGACTTAACTGAATATTTAAATATTTAAATTTATATTTAAATATTTATTTAAATATTTATTTATTTATTTAAAGCCTCTGGAAACTAGGAGTCAAATCCCTGCTCAGACACTGGGTAACTTTGGGCAAATCACATTCTCCCAGCCTCAGATGAAGGCAAAGAGAAATCCCCTCTAAACAAATCTTGGCAAAAGATCCCTGTGATAAGTTCACTTTAGGGTTGCCATAAGTCAGAAGTGTCACAACAAAGTGTCACAGACAGGGGGAGGTTCTTTCTAGCCATCATGTCTCTACTCTTTGAAAACTGGCTTGTGGTGACCCTAAGGCAAACCTATCATGAGAGTTTTCTTGGCAAGATTTGCCTTTCTCTGAAGCTGAGAAAATGTCACTCGCCTGAAGTCACCCAGTGGGTTTCCACGACTGAGCAGAGATTCAAATCCTGGTCTCCAAGGTCATAGTTTAGATGCATGGACATGCCTGCCACTGTGTCCCTTTCGTCAGGGAGGCAGCAGTGTGGGTATGTGTGCACGCACCCAAACAGCTCCCTCATTTGCAAGCAAGGGAGCAGTTTTGGCACCCATATAATCCCCCCTGCTGCCCCATCCCTATTGCTGCTGCCGCTGTTGGTATCCAGCAGCAGGGCTTTGCAGAACCCCCTGTGAAGGCTCCGCAGACCTCTGGCGTCCCCAGACTCCAGGTTAAGAACCACCACTCTAAGGGACTGCAGTCAAAAATATATGCAAAATGAAAAACAGAAGTGGAAGTGTCTGGAAGTCTACTTCTGTGTTTTGAAAAACAGGGTGTTTCTTTTTTTTGTTAAAAAATGTTGAACAGTTGTGTGTATGTGTGTGTGAGAGAGAGACTGATTTAAAAGTTGATTTGGGGATATTTCACACTAAACAAATACAGTGCTGCCATGGCTGCATCCTGTGGAATTCTGGGATATACCATTTGATGAGGCAAGAGAGGAGCTTCCTGACCAAGAATGCTGAATATCTGTCCCTAAATTGCAAAGGCCAGGATTCCACAGGCTGCAATTGTGGCAGTTAAATCGGAATCATAGTGCCACAAAAGCAGCATCATGGATTGCCTGCAGTCCCAGGGCCATGCTTTGCCCATCCCTGTTATACATACTTGCCTAGGAGTAAGTCCCATTGAATGTAATAGGATTTACTTCTGACTAAACATGCATAGGCTTGTGCTGTTCACTTCTAAGCTGTATACTGGCCAATCTCCAAGTCACACCATACTGACTTTAGGTTTTGGGGTTGCCTCCTGGGTGGTACATTATTAGTGGGTTGTTTTAATTGGCAAGGGATGTAGGACACTGTGAAGTAAAGTTGTACCCATGTGCCCTCTGTCAAGGAGGCTAATACAAGCAAAGCAAGACACTCTTTTTCTGGAAGAACATTACTTTCCAGCTCACAGGTGGTGCAAATAAAAGGCAGCTTTACCATACTCAGTGTCAGAGCTTTCTTTCACTGGCACAGCAATCATTAAAACTAAAGGAAATATAAAGATTATTGTTAATGTCTTGTCTGAAGGATTTGTCCAGCTTTCTCAAGCCTCAGTGCTTAGTTGGTCAGCCTTCAATCTGGAATCTGTTCTACTTCTTCAGGATAACAGGCAGATATCTTTTATGTTACTCTGATAATTCTTTCTTTTAGATGGAAATGCAAGGGCTTGCGGTGGGCCTTCTGTATGCAAAATGTGTGCTCTACCCAATCCCTTCTCTTAAGCAAGCTTCAGCCCCAGTACTATGGATACAAATATGCATATGTACAGTCATCCCTCCACATTCACTAGGGTTAGGGGCACAGGACCCCTGTGAAAGTGGAAAAACCGTGAATAACTCTAAGCGCTCCCAAACCATATTTAACACACAAAAATGTGTGATCACCATGTTCAACCTCCGTGGATTCCTTTGAGGCATCAGGGTTCCTTCACAAGGCAGAAGTGGGTGGCTGGTGGGGCTTACTGCCACCTCAGCTGCTCCCCTACACCATTTTTAATAGGGACTTACAAGCCTCATTCACAGTTTCTCAGTCTCACGAGGCTTGCAGACCATATTAAAAATGACATAGGGCAGCAGCAGAGGTGACACCAAATAATCCGTGAATAATCAAATCTGCAAAAGTGAAACCCGCAAATGTTGAGGGCTGATTGTAGAAAATATTGCAAAGTAGTTGTACCTATTAGTGGGAAATTGTGGATGAATGAAATACCTTATCCTTCAATCACAGAACTACAGAGTTGGAAGGGACCTTGAAGGTCGTCTAATGCCAAAGGAGGAACTCACATCAAAACCATCCTTAACCAATCACCATCTACCCTCTGTTTGGAGACCTCTAACAAAAAGGAGGCCACCATCTTTCTGAAGTAGTCCTTCCCACTGTTAAACATTTCTTACCATCAGGAGGTTCTTCTTGATGTATAGTCATATTCTCTTTTCTTATACAGTAGCCCCTCCACATTCACGAGGAATAGCTGAAAAAAACTCATAAAACAATTTAGCACAGGATCGGCTGAAGCATTAATGTTTATTAAAAGTACGCTTCTGCAGAAGCAGGTGCTCCCCAGAGAGAAGGACACACCCCAGTACTGAATATTTCATATTTTATCCCCTGTTCCCGTCGCAGGTTTTCCTTCCCCTGGGATCCCATTGGATAGGACCCCAAAGGTTACAGCCTATCAGGATCGCCTAAGAAGTTACATTTCCACTTCCCCATATTTACAGTATGAGTGATCACACACTAATCATGCATTTCCCTAGTGTATCCTTAATTCTCATTAGCAGTTTCAAAATGCCCCTTGGTGTAATCGCCCTAACAGTTTCTAACCACCCCTACTTCTAAACAATGCCAGCCGTTTTTCTTATATTCCTTATCAACCAGTTTACTCCTTACAGACAGCCTTGTCCTGTCTGGTGTGTTGTATTCTGAAACACACCAGCCACCCTAAAGATCCAAGGTCTTGGAGGCCCTCTTTTGTTCAGCTGCCAATTTTAGGAAGCTGTTTTCTTAGATTTGTATTACAGAAGCTCAAATATAAAATATACTGAAATATATGTGTAAATATATCTAAAATATGTGTTATACATATAAGCTAATATATATGCTTCTAATACATGTTATCATAGAATCATAGAAATGTAGAGTTGGAAGAGACCACACAGGCCATCCAGTCCAACTCCCTGCCGTGCAGGAACACCCTCAAAACACTCCCGACAGATGGCCATCCAGCCTCTGCTTAAAAACCTCCAAAGAAGGAGACTCCACCACACTCCGAGGCAGCATATTCCACTGCCGGACAGCCCTGACTGTCAGGAAGTTCTTCCTGAGGTTCAGGTGGAATCTCCTTTCCTGCAGCTTGAATCCATTGCTCCTTGTCCTGGTCTCTGGAGCAGCAGAAAACAAGCCATCTCCTTCCTCTACATGGCATCCCTTCAAATATTTAAACATGGCTATCATGTCCCCTCTTAACCTTCTCTTCTGCAGACTAAACATACCCAGCTCTCTAAGTCTATCCTCATAGGGCATGGCTTCCAGGCCCTTCACCATTTTGGTTGCCCTCCTCTGGACCTGCTCCAGCCTGACCATGTCCTTCTTGAATTGGGGTGCCCAGAACTGGACACAGTATTCAAGATGAGGTCTAACCAAAGCAGAGTAGAGTGGTACCAGTACCTCCCTCGATCTACACACCATACTCCTATTGATGCAGCTGAGAATTGCATTGGCTTTCTTGGCTGCCGCATCACACTGCTGACTCATGTTCAGCTTGTGGTCTCTTAAAACTCCTAGATCCCTTTCACACGTACTGCTATCCAGCCACGTGTCCCCCATCCTATATTTCTGCATTCCATTTTTTCTACCTAAGCGTAGGACCATACACTTCTCTCTGTTGAATTTCATTTTGTTAGCTTTGGCCCAGCTCTCCAATCTGTCCAGGTCATTTTGAATTTTGATCCTGTCCTCTGGCGTATTAGCAACCCCTCCCAATTTGGTGTCATCTGCAGATTTGATGAGCATGCCCTCTATTCCTTCATCCAAGTTGTTGATGAAGATATTGAACAGCACTGGGCCAAGGACAGAACCCTGTGGCACCCCGCTAGTCACTTCTCTCCAGGATGAAAAGCAGCCATTCGTCAACCAATTACAAATCCAACTAATAGTAGCCCTGTCCAGCCCGCATTTTACTAGCTTCTTTGCAAGAGTGTCATGGGGAACTTTGTCAAAGGCCTTACTGAAATCGAGATATGCTACATCCACAGCATTCCCTTCATCTATCAAGCTAGTAACTCTAGCATAAAAACAGATAGGATTAGTCTGGCATGACTTATTTTTGAGAAATCCGTGTTGACTTCTCGTGATTACCGCATTGCTTTCTAAGTGATTAGAAACTGACTGCTTAATGATCTGCTCCAGAATCTTTCCGGGTACTGACGTCAGGCTGACTGGGCGATAATTATTTGGGTCCTCTTTTTCTCCCTTCTTGAAGATGGGGACAACATTTGCCCTCTTCCAGTCTGCTGGAACTTCTCCTGTCCTCCAAGATTTCTCAAAGATTATAGCAAGCGGTTCCGAAATGACCTCTGCCAGTTCTTTTAATATCCCAGGATGCAATTCATCTGGCCCTGGAGACTTGAATTCATCCAGTGTGGCCAGGTATTCCTGTACCACCTCTCTACCTATTATGTGCCTCATTTCCCCTGCTTCCTCACCTGCTCCCTAACCGCCAGGTTGAGTGCTTGTATCCTTCTGGGAAAAAACTGAGGCAAAGAAGGTGTGAAGTAGTTCTGCCTTTTCTCTTCCCCCGTTAGTAATTTGCCATCTTCTCTGCGCAGCGACCCTATCGTCTCCTTCTTTTTCCTTTTGCTACGGATATATTTAAAAAAAGCCCTTTTTATTGTTTTTGATGTCTCTGGCCAGCCTAAGTTCGTTCTGTGCTTTAGCCTTTCTGACCTCCTCCCTACATCTCCTAGCTACTTGCTTAAATTCTTCTTTGGTGGTTTCCCCCTTCTTCCATTTCCTGTACGTGTTTCTCTTAACACTTAGCTCAACTGAGAGTTCTTTAGTCAACCATTCTGGTTTCTTCAGATGCCTTCCATTTTTCCTCCTTACTGGCACAGTTTTAGACTGTGCCTTCAGTATCTCCCTTATAAGGAACTCCCATGCCTCCTGAACTCCTTTCCCTTTCACTATTCTTGACCACGGAATTCCAGCCAGCAGCTCCCTAAGTTTACAGAAGTCTACTTTTCTAAAATCTAAGACGAGTGTCTGGCTACACTTGTCTTCTCCTTCCCACTGAATGCCAAATTCCAATAGGGCATGGTCATTCCCCCCTAAGTTATTAAAGTTATTAATGCTGTATACCCAGTGCAGAAGCTAAAATAGGTTTCCCTTCTCTCACTTCATTTAAAAAGTTTCTTTAGAGTATGATGGTTCTTTCTGCAAACTTTAAGGTTCCTTGCAAAAATGCTAATAAGCTTTCTCTTATTTCTCAGTCGCCTTGATTTGTTTCTACAGGGACAATTAATTCAGTGTTAGAGGGAGTGCCAGCACATGCTGCACTGTTGGTATTGTATTCTTCCCCAAATTTTGCAAAGCAGAGCTAAGTCACTATATTTTGCCCTTGCAAAAGCTTTTGAATAATTATGAAGGGAATCCTTATGTGAATACAAGGGAATTGTTAGTTTAGAGCTTCTAACTGTATGGTCTGTTGGAGCATCTCATATTTTATTACTTGAGTCTACAGCTTCCTTATCAGAAGAAGGTCAATTAAACCTTGTCATTAACTATGACTCTTCCATTCTTACCTGTTATAATTTAATAAAACCTTGTTCTCTTCAGATCTGAATTGCTGTTAAATACCAATTCTTATCTAGTATAAAGTACAGCTAATTGGTGAAGAATGAATGCAGAGGCATCATTCTTACAGTGGAGGAAGTGGCTTGATAAAACTATTGCTGCTGTCAACTATTTTGTCCCAATTCTGCAAGTTTTAGGTCTGCTTAAAGCTGAACTGGAGAAAAATGATAATTTCTGGTTAGTATGCACAGAACATTACCATAACTCAGTGAGTTTTACAACAAGTTGTAAAATATTTTTTGACGTTGTTTCTGTATATGGTATGAAATATCAATGCATATAAACTTTAAAACATATGTATCTCTTGAAAACAACAACAATTCCCCACCCAAAAAGTCCCATTTGATGCACGAGGGCAGGAATGTGCTTGAGACCTCCTTGGAAATGAGAAACAATTCACTGGTTCATGATTTAACTTGCAAGTTCATTAACTTGCAGCTGAATTCTGAATTCTCACTGCAGATGAAAAACTTGCTTTGAGAGGGTTTTTCAGATGCTGTGTCTATCTTCAGGAAGAAGTACAGGTAAATGTATGCTATACGTATGAGATCATATTTATAGCTTAATTCCAGCGATTGAAACTTAGCTAACAGAACAATCCTAAGCATGGGAACGTGTGTGGTGGAAAAACTGTCACTTTCCAAGCACCACAAGCTTCTTTCATCCAGAGATAACTTGAAAAAAATCATTTTTTAAAGACTTTTGAATGAATGAATGAATGAATGAATCTTTATTTCAGATCAAAAATTTTTGGGACTTTGGTTGCTGTTGTTATGTACCTTGGACTTACAGTGACCCCTTCTTGGCAAGATTTATTCAGAGGAGGTTTGCCTTTGTTTTCCTTTTAGGCTAAGAAAGTGTGACTTTCCCAAGGTAACTCAGTAGGTTTCTATGGCTAAGTGAGGATTTGAACCCTTGTTTCCAGTCCAACACTCAAAGCACTATACTCTGCTGGCTCTTTTTCCTTTTCCACCTTTGTAGAAGACCTACTAGTTACTAGTTTGCAGTAACTAGCCTAATCATGCACCCTGCCCTGGAGTCAGTGCCAGCTCTCAGTGGTCCTTCCACCAGTAGAAATGCAGCCACAATGGTGGAACGCACCATTGTTATTCAAGGAAGATCTCTGTGGGATAGACTTCCCTTTTTGCAGAGGAATCCACAGATGGAACCCACAGAGGCTGGATGGCCATCTATTGGGAGTCCTTTGATGTGTGTTCCTGCATTGCAGGCGGTTGGACTGGATGGCCCCTGTGGTCCTTCCAACTCTATGATTCTATGATTCTAGGGGCTGTCTTTACCCCTGAACAGGTCCAGGTACTACAGGATTGCACCCTAACTTTTGAGTTTTCTGGTAACTAGAATTTGAACTCCTATTTATGCAATATATTGATGCAAAACTATCGAATCAGATGACAGCCATAAATTTTTTTATAGGTAACTGCAATAAATCTATTTTGGGACAAAGTAGAGGCTTTACAATCTGAATAGCTTACGGAATACATTTTGTTTTATGATGAATTCAGGCCTTATCAGCATGTGAAGCATATCGTGCTTGCAAGCCTATATAAATTCTTGTCTGCCAATGCTTTCTCCTTTTTCCTGGTCCAAGGATCACTGCTGAACCTCAAGCCAGAACTTCCACATCATTTTTCTCTATGCTCTGTATGTCAACTTACATTCCTGGTTGGTACTGGAAATCTCTCTCCCAAGTGTATGAAGGAATACAGAATTCCTCCAGTCTAATGTTCCATTTTCTATGTAGCTTAGTTTAGTTCGAACAGGATTAGTGGCCTCTGTTATGAGGTGAATGTAATGTTGCATGGTTTGACTATGAGATACGAAATTATTCAATATTTAGACTTTTCTAGTAGTCACAGTTGAACCACAGCTCAGATAACTGCAAATGCGCTAGTGTGCTACATTGCCTGTCCTTTGCATGCTTTCGCTTTTTATTAAACCACACTTTTACCTTATATATGACCTCAAGAATCTGTGGTCTTATCCCAACTCTAGTTAATTACCCAACCAGGAATATCAAACTGCAGATTTTCTGGGTTTGTCTTCACTGACTATGGATAGAATAAAGCACTGTTTTCTGTAGTAACACATAATGTGAAACAGCACGCCTTTCCACACTACACTATTATAGTGCTATTATTCCACTTTAAACATTCTCTGGAATCCTGAGGTTTGCAGTTTAGGGAGCAGCCTTTAGGATTCTCAGCCAGAGAGCTCTTTGGCCTCAGTAAACTACAAACCCCAGAATTCCACAGGATGTTGAATGTGGAATAATAGCACTATAACAGTGTAGTGTGGAAAGGCCCAGTGATTTAGACAAAGTGGTGGTGGAAATTTTAATGCTACTTCTGTCGTATACAAAAGAGATGGGTGGGTAGTATGTAAGGTCAGTAATCACCACAGTTCATCACAATAATCTAAGTTAGGGCTAGTGAACTATAGTGCTCCAGATGTTTTTGGCCTATAGCTCCCCTCAGCCCTAGCCAGCATTGCCCTTGGTAAGGGATTATGGGAGCTGCAGCACATAGTACGGATGGCCACTTGTGTTTTAAATAATCTGTTCTAAGTGTCCCCTATTCTTCCAGTCCAAACTTTCAACTCAGTGGTTTCAATTGATTTAAGCAGTTTGGGATTTACCACTGGAACACAGGAATTGGCTTTTTATACAGACCATTGCTACATCTGTCTGAGGCTCTCAACTCTGAATGGCTGTCTAGGGATTAAGATAGGGTTCTATCCTGGTCCCATGTGGAGATACCTGGTATTCTTTAGTGATCATCCAGGCATTAACCAAGCCTGAGCCTGTTTAGCTGCTGAGGTCAGACTAGATTCAATACTAATTAGGTCATTTTGAACTATGACTTCATCTTCTAAACTGAGATTCCCAAATCACAGATTTCTACTGGGATGGGATTGAAGTTGCATGCTAAGCCTCCGAGCACTGGACTATTATGGCAGTATTTCATCTGCATGAGTGAGCTCAGTCTGAGTTTCTCAGTCTGTGGTTTTTTTTTTATTTAGGACATAACAACCCAGTCTGAACATCCCAAAGGGCAAGAAGTTTGCCCAGTACATTGCTGTTGGTTTTTGTGAGTGTGGGAGTTATGCTTGGTGGTCTCCTGTTCAAGTACTAACTAGGCCTGAGTCTGCTTAGAGTCAAAAATCAGAGAAGATGGTATCATGGTGTATAACTCCATGTGTGTGACCTTTTTCAAAGGAGAGATATATATTTGGATTCATTTTAATGTTTGTATCTTGGCCTTAATGTACATTAAATTTCAATTTTCTAACTGGTGCAGGAGTAGCTCAGCAATGCTGATAGCTGTGAGTGAGCAGTCCATCTCTCTGTCTGTCTCATTCCTCTTGATATATTTGCATATATACACAGATACTTGCCCGTTATACATGATTGCCTGGTGGCTGATTCCAGCAAAACATTCAAATTCTGTGGATAATACACATAGAGAAATTATAAAAGGAAGAGGAAGGGGGAATCTTGTGACAAGTTCAAGACTGATTTATTTTAGTAGGTGGTTTCATGGATTACAACCCATTTCCTGAGATACATTGAAACTTGTCTTTGTTGTGTGTCCTCAAGTCATTTCTGACTTCTGGCAACCCTAAGGTGAACCTATCATGGGGTTTTCTTGGCAAGATTTCTTCAGAGGAGGTTTGTCATTGCCCTCCACTGATACTGAGGGAGTTTGACTTGCCCCAGATCACCCACTGGGTTTCCATGCCCAAGTGAGAATTTGAACCAGAGTCTTAGTGTAACACCCAAACCACTATGCCACAATTGCTTTCTATACTGAAATGCATATGTGGATTGCAGTCTACAGAAACGTATGCTAAAATAAACTTGTAGAGAGAGAGAAAAAGCTTTTTGAAAATATTCTATTGAATGCTATGGCAAAGATTAGTAAGTAAGCAGGAGGATGTCCACGGAAATCTACTCTTCCACTTACTGATCTTGCAAAGTTTTTGTGAATTTTCTATTCCAGTGGATACTTCTGCCTGTGGAAATAATCATCCTTGCAAAACCAGAACCCATATATTTAAATCCACTGCCATTTATGTGCTAAAATAAACACATTGTAATACACTAGGTGAATCCATTTTTAATCCTTATTTTTGCCCGTTATCCTATGAATTAGAGAAGTTTAATTTAGCTTTATAATGTGTAGCTACAACCCACTGATCAGTTTCATGTTTCCTTTTCTTCCATTGCCTTAGCCAATTCTATATGTGTGAATCCAGGGTGTCTGTGGCAGGAACTGTGTTCACCTGTCTACACTTGTACAACTAGTAATTTCTGTGAAGATTTGAAGTACAAGTTCCTGCTGGGCTTCTTTGTAATAAAGACTTCTTTGAAATTTTCTCTGCATAGAACCCTTGAAAGACATTCTTGAAAGGAACCCATGTGTTATGGAGAACAATGATGAATTCTATACAGGTGTTTCTGTGGCTCTTGTGACAGTCTGGTTGTTGAGCTAGTTGACAGTGGCAAAGGCCGGTGTTCTCCATTTCAGAGTTTTTATGTATTTTAAACAAGAAAATCCCACTGCCAACTTTTTTAATTGGTTTGTTTACTGCTGGTCAGAATCACTGACTGGAGGACCTACATTTGATTTCCTAAAGAGCTTAAGAAGAGCTGTGTGTGCTTTCAAATCACTTGCAGAGTTCTATTGACCCCATGAATTTCACAGAGTTTTCTTAGGCAAGGAATACTCAGAGGCCACATCTTTACTCTGAGATATGCCCTACAGCAGTGGTTCTTAACCTTTTTTTTATTGGGGACCCTCTACTGGGGACTCCCAAGACTTAACTCAAGATTTAAATATTTAAATTTGGATTTAAATATTCAAATATTCATTTACATTTTCAAATATTTATTTATTAAAGGCTTGTGGAGACTAGGGCCATTTCTGCACTAGCTTGTTATAGCGCGATGATTCCACTTTCAACATCCTCTGGAATCCTGGGGTTTGTAGTTTCGGGAGGGGCCAGGTGGCCCCTCCTGAAACTGCAAACCCCAGGATTCCAGAGGATGTTGAAAGTGGAATCATCGCGCTATAACAGGCTGGTGTGGAAATGGCCCATGATTCAAATCCCTGCTTAGGCACTGGGTGGCATTTGGCAACTGACATTTTGTCTTCTGGTAGATCTCTCATGATTTGCAGATGATCTTTTTGGTTCTCTGCTGCTCAGCGATAACAGTGACAAAATGATCCCTCCCTCCCCACTGTAACTTACATTTCTGAAATATAGAAAGCAGGTGAAAACTAGGAGTGGATTTTTGGGTGGAAAAATTGTGAGCCCTGTTCATTTCTGTTAATCAAAACAAATAGCTGGGTTCAGAATTTTTCAGACTCTGCTGAACATCTTTTGTATTAGGCTCCTGTTGGTTGATCTTGGGGTTTGAGGTTTGTTTTGTTTTTTTCCTCAAAAAAAGCAACAATGAAGCACATCTTGTGAATCTGACTGCCTGCCCATCCTGGCACCCCTTTTCACAGTATAAGACCTAAAATGCAGAAGATGACAGATGGCTCTCTAGCTTCTACTTAAATACCTCCAGAAAGGAGACCCCCACCACCTACAGCCCCAATCTGTTCCACTGTGAAAGGCCATAACACTTTCCATTTATTTGCAGATCCATGTATTTCAGAAATGATTCCCGAACAGGAAAAAAATGGCTGTATGTGAGATCTCTGTGTGAGCTGTCAATATTGTAACCATGAATACGCAAGCTGGAGTGACTCCCTCACTCGTGAGAACCTGTAACAATACACTGTGATAATTGCTTGCCCTTTGAGACATCCAGAAAGTTTTTACCTGAGTGAAGGGGCTTCCTGTGATAGCCTGGTTAATACTTGCATGAGAGATCACCAGGAAGTACCAGGAGCCTCCAGTAAGATTAGGCCTGATGCCCTGGAGAATTATTGCTGCCCATCAGAGCTGACAATACTGGACCACATGGACTAATGTTCTGCCTTAGTACGAAGTAGCTTTCTGTAGACACACGTGTATACATGCAAATATACATTCTGTTCCTATGCTAAATCAGAGCAACGTTGCAGAAGTAGAAACAGCTTTAGTATTCTTATTATTGCATGAAAAGCCAGTAATTCAAAAAGTGTTTTTTATTTTTTTTGGAATTTAGCTTCTAGAATCCATGGCCATGCTGGTGGGGAATTTGGAAGTTATAGTCCCAAAGTTAACTTTCCAAGTTCTGAGTGACCCATCTTCAGGTCTAACAAGTGATTGTGCAGTTTAAAATACATATATACAAGCGCGCATGCACGCCCCTCCCCCAGTTTTCAGTAATTATATTGCAAACTACTAACTGACAGCCCAGAGTCTGGCTGGTTATTTTAGATAGCTGGGTGAATTCTAGCCTTAACTTCTGAAGTTCTTGACCATCTTCTGATTATATAGACCTGTCCTCTCCATCTATCCTCTCCGCCAGTTTTTCCTCCCTTTTAATATTCCTCTTTATTATCTTTTTGTTATTCTTGTAATGTGCCTTCAAGTAGACTCCAGCCTATGGAGACCCTATTGTAGGTTTTTCTTTGCAAGATGCGTTCAGAGGAGATTTGTTATTGCAATCTTCTCAAGTTTGTGTAACTTGCCCAAGGTCACCCAGTGGATTTCCGTAGTCGAGCAGGATTTTGAAGCCTCTTCTCTTAGAGTCCTAGTCCTAATCCCACTGTCCATTACCGTAGTGGTGCATTCCAACAGAAACATTGTAAGAGTAGCAGCACTGTTTGCACCTGGAGCAATACAATGCTTTTATTTATTTTTTTACAATATCTGTACCCCACCCTTCATCATGGCATCTCAGAGTGGTATATGAACACAACGGTACAGTGGCCTGCTCCACTTTCGCAAGGGTTCAAGGCACAGAACTCTAGCGAAAGTGGAAAAACCACAAATAACTCCCTCTTCTGGGGCTCTTCCCTTCCCGTTTCCGTGTGAAACAGAAGAGAAGGGGGTGGGGAAGCCTCGTGCAAGCCTTCCTTTCTGCCTCCAGAGCTCCCCCTCCCATTCTTATGCATTTTGCCCTGGCATAGAGAACTCCCACAAACCTTCCTGACCCCCCTTTCCCTTCCATCCACCCTCCATTTCTTTCTGTTTTGCCTTGGTGTGAGTTCTCCATGCAGGGGTAGAATGTGTGGGAATGAGAGGAGGAGAAGGGCGGAAGGCACACACACTGGCAAATAATCAAATTCGCAAAGGTCAAATCTGCAAATTTGGAGGGAGGACTGTATAAACAATTTTTATTTTATTTGAGAGACTACAGATCGGCCCTGAGTTTTTGCAGATGATAGCTACATGGTGGAATGAGAAACTGGTACATATACATGTACACAGCTTAAGAATTGAGTCACAAAACAGGAGAAAGAAAGGCAAGAATAAAGAGAGAGGTTGTTACAGATACTCCCCCTACTACTGGGCATTAAAAAAAAAAAAAGCATCTTAGTAGCATGTACTGTATTCCCTTTTAACCAGCATTGCAAATATTCTCTGAATATTTCAAAGAACTCTTTGAAAATGATTGCAGTGTCTAACACATATTTCTGGTATGTTCCACACAAATTACCAATCCACAATATATATACAGGTGTACCTCATTTTAAGGTGCTTTGTTTTAGAACACTTTGCTAGTACGGTGCTTTTCCATTATATAATACCGCACCATTTTGTTACGTGCTTGCAACAGTAGTTCAATTTGTGTCTGTGTCATTGTCTGGTAATTTTTAACAGTTATTATTTTTACTTTTGCATTTTTTAAGGCCTAGTGCTGTTGTACACTTAATAAATGACAGTGTAAATATGTTTTTAGACTTTAATATGTACTAGCAAGTAAAAAACAAAACAAAACTGAGATTCACTTTAAGGCGATATTTGCTTTAAAGCAGTGATCTGGAGCCTAACCTGCCATATTAGCAAGATATGCCACTATTTTTCTTACCATCCTGCTTCCTGACAAATATCTGTATTAGTCATTTATCACTTGAAAGAGAGAGAGTGAGAGAGAGAGAGAGCAAGCAAAGAGCTCTATTCACATTAAGGTTTCCTTATTATTTGCAGGCCTTACTCATTACAAGTAGGTATCTGTTGACAAGACTGTGCTGAACACTCAGTCTTTCAGCCTTCATTTCATTTTTGAATGGATTTGTTATTGCTGTTATTTACATTCCTGCTCTTTCTTCATTGACTTCAGTGTACAAATTCCTTTGTTTATCCTCAGATCCACTCTGTGAGGTGGGGAAGGCAAAGAAAGAGTTAGTGATGCAAGATTGCACAGTAAACTTTATAAGTATCTGGAGATTTGCTTTCTGACTTTTTTCCTTTTTGAACCACTGTTCTAACCACTCTACCATACTGCCTCTCTCCCCTTTGGGTCTCTCTTCTTAGCTTTTATCCCCTGACATACATCCAGTCATAAATAATATAAAATCTGCTAAGAAAAGATGCTGAACTTTGCTTGTGTCATAAAGAAATATTATCAAGTGGTGGAAAAAATAAGGTATATGTGTACATTCGAACAGATGAGGTTATTTTTTCCAACTTTTTTTAAAAATACTGTGCCTCCCTTTATGCAGGACAAGAATCAGCTATTGTCGACAAAAATGTCCTATCAGAATTATGGAGGAACAGAAGATTGATGGCATCAAATAATGAATCACATGAAGAAAAGAACTGCACGGAGCCAGGTAAGAAATGGAGAGCTTTAAGGTATCTCCCCGCACCATTTCTGCTTTGTTGTACTGCTGTACTGAAAGCTGCAGAGATGTGTCAGACTTTGAATAGTATGCCATACAAGAAGAAGGTTTAATGAGCACAAAACTTGGTAGCAGACAAAAGACACTGAAAGCCCAGTCCAAGCAAGCAGAAAGGTAATTTCTCAGTTGTAGAAAATGAGCCTGAGTCTTCACACTGATTCTTCTGCAGATGTTTCTTGATCACGGCTATGTGTGTCATGTTTGTGCTAGTGTATTGGGAAATAATGGGACAACAAAATGTACAGGAATGTGATTATTTGCTTCTCTAAGTATGTGGTATTCAGATGTGATATGTTTTGCTCATGCATCAGTCCTCAATAAACATAAATGCATGCATCCTCAAAAATTAAAGGAGGAGAGAAGCCAAAACATCTTTATGTGGGCAGCTGACCTAAAGGCAAGCAGGTTCTGTCAGTCAGGTAGTGGAGCTCAAGAGGTGTTATTTCAGTAGGCAGGCAGGCAGATCAGCTTATGGAATGGTAGAAAAGCTGGGAATTTACAACCAGATCAGTCTGTGCCAAAGCAACAAGTTACTGAGACTGAGGAAACAGTCTAGAATAGTGGTTCTTAATCTTGGATCCATGGACCTCCAGGGGGCCACAATGTCTTCACAGGGGGGTCCACTAAGGCTTGAAGAAATATTATAAGTTTTTATAGTTAAAAGAGAAAGAGACAGACAGACAGACAGACAGACAGATATTGTATGGAATCACTGCAATAAAAATATTATAAAGGGAATGAGTGCATTTACTTATTTCTCTCTTCTTTCCTAATCTGAAGACTGTTGATGAGCAACGTTAGATAAATATTTGATGCACTTTAGGGTTTTAAATCTTGAGTTAAGTCCTGGGGGTCTGTGGCAACAAAAGATATTTAAAGGGGGTCCATAGTTTTTTAAAAAAAGAGTACGAACTGCTGGTCTAGAATCAGAAGATTTCACAGAACCAGACCTGTATGTCGTCTGAGTTGCTACCTGTAGTATTGTCCTATGGACATCTTCAGTCATGGCCACCCACAGTCCTGTATGGGCCAGATGTTGTCAGGGTGTCTGTCATACTCCTAATATAAGCGGGGAGGAGGATTTCCTTTGGAACCACCCCATAGCTTCAGTAGAATACTCAGCACTGCTCCTCTCTCCCTTCCCCAAATAGGAAAGAAAGAGGCAGAATAAAGTGTTCTCAGCTGGTACTCACGAAATGCTGGCCAAGAGCTCTTAACTTGGCATGCTTTTCTCGCCATTATTAGTTATTAGGGAGGGATTCCTGTAGCACCCCCTTCCCCCCATAGCTTACAGGCTTGGTGAGAGTGACTCCATAGGTTAGTTAAGGTACACAGATTGAAGGTAATATCTCTATTCTGTACTAAAATATAACAAAAAATATCAGAAAAATATAAAAAATATCAATATCAAAAAAATATTAAAAAATATTTTAAAAAAATGGCAATCCATCACCCAAAAGCTAGTCAAGGTGGCAACCGTCCTGCTCCCAAAATGTGGTTCGAGATGCTATGTGCTTTACAGTTACATCTCCTCAGTCCATTAAACAGCTTGATATATTTTGCAAATTTTTAATTATGCCATATTGCAACTCCCCTCCCCTCCCCTCATTTTTAGAGCAGTGGGGACATCTCTCGGAGTGATAAATATATGTCATGATTGCTATGTTTTGTTATGACAAAAATGTACATCTTTTAAGACTGCAGCTGTGCAGAAGATTGGAAATGTATTCTTACTAAATCATTCAAATAGGAAGGGGGCTATAATTTGAGTTTATGATTGCTGCTTTCCATATTGTGTACCACATGTATTAGAGTCTCACTTTTTAAAAAATAACTCATTAGAAACAGGGAAAGATTTTCTTATCAAGATTTGCAAAACAGCAGTCTGAAAATACAGCCAAGGCAAAAAAACAAACAAAAACCAACAACAAAAAAATAAATACGCTGCTGATCTTTGTTTTGGGGCCCACAGAGATGTTTATTCCCTAAAGGCCACTTTCTTCTTTGTCAGTCTGCATACAGCAATACATTGCATTTGTAGTAAGACATCTATACTCTGACTTGGTCCTGAACATAATATGGGGAGGAGTTTTGAAACAGTATGATGGATCCCCTCTATGCTCAAGAAGCCAATGAATCAATTCACCCAGACAGGTCCTGTGGTCCCTGCTCTGTTGTTTCCTTATCATTTGTGTCAATCCACCCTTGTTACAGGAAGTGAATATTCCTTTACATCAAATGGATGCTTAATACATTTTTTCACTCGCTATCCTATTCTTCATATTCTCCTGTCTTGACTATCTACCTTAATGGAGCATAGAATGGAGATTTTCTCCAGGACTGCGTCATGGGTTATGATCACCCACTGGATTAGAATGGAATATAGCCCTGGAAGCCGACGGAATCAATTCCATTAATGCTACCAACCACAGATTACAACTTTGAGGCTTTGCCAAGTTACTATACTTAGGTGCTTCATCAGAGAGTCTTCACTGTGCATTTTGTTATGTCCGTAAAGTTCTAAAGGAGCCACTGAAACAGCTTGATGGACAGAAATATTTTGCTGATCCTGATTTCCTGATGTTCTAGCATTTCTGTAGAGCTGTTAGATATAAAATAGTGTGGACAACTTTGGTGGGTCTTGAGGCCAGTTTTTTGTCATGGGGTCATCTGGATGCTATGTTGGCTGATACAAATGCCAAAAACAGGGATAGGGGATGTAAGCTGCCAGAAGTCCAATTCTAATTTTGAAAAAACATTTTAAAAAAATGTTAAATAGCGCAGAGGGTCCCTTTGACCTATTTAAAGGTAAATTGCTGCTCTTAGACACTTCCAGGAGAGCCAATTCACAGACAGTTTAGAGTCTAGAGGGACAGATAAACAGCCTTAAGGGGTGCACTTTTCTCACCCCAGCATAAAGAAAGAACAATCTCTGTCACATTTGACTGTACACATAAGGATATAACAAAAGAAGAGCTCTGTTAGTATCAATCAAGAACTCCCATAGTGCAGCATCTTGTTTCCATTAGTGGCCTCCCAGGGGATTCTGGGAAGTCCACAAAACAATCTATAGACAAACCTCTTCCATAGTTTGACTACAGCATTTGCTTTTTTAATTTATTTCTGTCCCTTCTGCCCCATTCCTCTACCATATCAATAGATCCCAGGGCAGGGTGCAGACAGGAAAACAACCTGAACCATTGTAAAGCAGTTTAAAACAAATCAACAGGATGCGTGAATGGGTAGAGATCTGCAGCAGTTTGGGCTAGGGCTGAGCCATGGTCACTGGGTCACAAAAGCTTGAGTCAAGGGCCAGGTTTTAACTTGACGCCTCGATGAGACTAGCATTGAGCCTCCAAGATGAGGTCCTTACACAATGGCAGATTCCACAGCAGAAATAACCCTCCTTCACACCTTCACATGATGTGTTCCTCCCACTGGTATGACACAGAGAAAGGCCTCTAGTATTTATCACCACAATATATTCATATAAAGCATTCATACCAACACAGGGATGGTCAATCCACTCTTGGTTTTGTGGCTGCTTCTTCCACAGCTGCTCTGGGTTGTTACAGGAGTAAGACTGGGTCCAAACTGTTTTCAGGAATAGGCTTCAGTGGCTGGATGGCTCTCATACAATCTGGAGCAGCTGTGGGAGCCCTGGCCCAAAAAACAAGAGTAGATTTGCCCCCTCCCTGAAAATGGATCCACTGTTGCCTCTGCTTTAGTGCATGGCTAGTGGTTGCTGGTGAATTTGTTTATTCCCCATGTAAGCCATTTACTGTAACCACATCTTGTGGCAGTGAATTCCACAAACAGATTATGCACCTGGTAAATTAGTACTTTCCTTTATGTGTCATAAAATCTACTGCTCATTAGTTTTATTTGGCAACCTAAATTCAAGGAGTTGGGGGAAGGGAGAAGATTCATTCTATCCACTTTCTCTGTATTATTCAGAACATGAATTACCTAACACCAGTCATAACACTTCTGTTGTATGCAGGCTGATGCTGGTTCACTTGTGATTTTTTTTTTCTTGAGTGGAACAACATTTCTACACATACAATTTCTACTTTTTGCATGTCAAAAAAAATATAATAATAATCCAGCCCATAAACGAAATAATTGTAGATCAGTTTACTGTCATTTTCAAATGATTATTCACTTCTGGATACAGATCCAGTTTTGCAGTCCTTTTAATTTATAGCACATGGTTTTGGTCACGTATTACGTATTTTTTGTCCAAAGGCATTTGCGTCAAGGCAATGCTTTTCTGTTTCACTGTAATAGAGAAAGGTTAACATGGAGGGAAGCAACCTAGCCTCCCTATATGAGTTCCATAACCCTGGTGCAGCTGCTGAGAAGGCCCTCCCTTGAATGTTGACAATCCCACATTTATTCAATGATTGTCCAGAAATTTATAGTCAAAACAGGGACTGCCCATTGATTCCTGATTCTGATTGTCAGTGTTCCTTGGTACTAGTCCAGTTAGTGAAAAACTACATATTTCTTTCTAGACATTCAGAGTATTAATCTATCATTATTTACATACACAAACGCCAACATTCACCAAATTTGGGGCATTCACACTGTAACGTATAGCACATTCTGTGTTGCTGGTATGACTTTTATGGATGTTTTGTGACTTGAATAAAGTTCTACAGTCCTCCCTCCACATTCACAGGTTTGGCGTTCATGAATTTGATTATTTGCGAGGTATGTGTGAGCCTCCTCCCCAAATCTCCTCCCCCCATTTCCTTGCCTCTGGCCCTGGTGCTGAGAACTTCTGCAAAGACCATAGACAAGGGAGGCTCATGGGAGCCTTTCTTCTCCCCTCTGGAGCTCCCCCCTCCCATTTCCTTGCCTCTGGTCCCAGTGCACAAAAGGCAAGGGAATGGGACTGGGGAGCCCTGGAAGGGAACAGGGAAGGGTACCTGGCAGGGGGCAGGAGAGTTATTCATGGTTTTCTACTTTCATGAGGGTTCTGTACCCTGAACCCTTGCAAAAGTGGAGAAGACACTGTATATTGCAGAAATTTGACTCAGGCACTTTATAAATGAATGCATTCATATCAGCAACATAGCCCAACAGGAATAAAATAACAGGAAATAGAAATCAAGTTTCATCTGTCACCCTTGGCTGAACTTTCAAAAATGTGTGTGCAGTTGGTATGTCAATTAATATGTGTAGTCAATGTGTAGCAAACTATGAACCCATCTCTAACAGGCATCCTCCTTCAGTGATGGTACAGGATATTGTGTATGTTGTCTTCTTGGCCTTCATTTTAGAGCTCTTCACACTCTTAAGTGGGATTTTACCACCCTGGACAATTGGACATATTTCACTCAAAATAGTGGAGTAATCTTCTATAACTGTTAAATATTTATGTAAGAGCTACAAATAGCACTGGTGTCAGTCACTGTATAGTTTTATGGGATGCAGATCTATCTCATCTAGACATTTTCAGTAGGAACTTTAATTGAAAAGTTTGAATAAAAGTCTGGAGAAGACCCATGGCTGTTTGGTTCCAAAAAGAACTTTTAACACAGCCTGAATTTAGAGAAGGATTAGCCTCTGGATGTTTTGGAGTAAAAATCTCATAGTTCCTCATCATTGGACATGCTGGCTGGTACTAACAAGAGCTGTAATTCAAAAATATGGAGGGCACCAGATTGCTTACCAATGGAGAGGGAGTCTCTGTTGATAAACAAGGAGAACCAGGAAGTACCAGTAATTGAAAACTAGAAGCATAACATATTACTTTGTCACTGTTTAGATAGCTTCCTCAGCAGGGAGCAGGTCAGCCAACTGACTGTGCTTAGGATCATGCTGTTATCACAGCAATTCTGCAAAATACTCTCAGTCATGGTATTCCTGCCAGGCAGGTGGTTGATGACCCTTGTGGTCCCTTCCAGCCCTAAGATTCTGTGATTCTACTGTGTGCAGTAGAACTTGTAAGTGTGTCTGGGATTGAAAGCACACTCACCAGAGCAGGGATTGACAAAATGGGGCACTCCAGATGTTGCTAGGCTTCACCTTCCACCAACTCTAAAAAGCATATTCAATGGTGAGAAAAGCTGCGAGTTGCTATCCAACAATATCTCAGAGAGAAAACTTGATTTTAGCCACCCTGGTGACATAGAAATTCCTACGAAACACAGTGGGATGTACTTCTAAGCAAAAATGCATATGTGGGTGAAATCTTATGCTAGATGTGAGGACTTTTTGGGTCTCCAGATGTTTCGGACTTCAGGTTCCTGAAACCCCAGCCAGCCTCGAACGGTCTCCACACTGTACTCTTGTAGTCCAAAATAGCTGAAGGGCCAAAGGTTTCCCCACTCCTCATCTTATGTGCATCTGTGCCCTATTAAGCCAGGATGCCTTCCATCTGAATAAAAAAATAAACAACTAGACTGCATGTGTCATGTCTAGCATAATTCAGGAAATTTTTGTAGCATATTGGAAATGATCACAAGCTTATTTATACTAGTACCTTTCCAAAAGGACAACCATTTGGTTGCCTTTCGGAAAAAAATACTCAAGGTGCTTGTCAAGACCTGCTGGTCCTTGAATAAGGAACCCATTCCTCTCTTTAGATCTGCTACCTGTGAAAATATGGTTCCTTTAAGAAGTGGGCTGGAAAAAAATACATGTGGAGTGAATTGGCATGGCCAGAGAGGTAATCGGAGAGAATAAGTGGGAATGTTATCTAAGATGACATACTCTAGTATTAAAGCACGATAAAAAGTTATTTCCCAATAACCCAGAAACCAAGATAAGAAGCCATTGGAGCTACAGGTAGAAGTATTTCCCAAAGCAGTAAAGGGTTCCCACCTATTCAACTGATAACTCACCTTGCCAGGAAGCGCTATAAAAATTTACTGTTCATACTGGGACTTTGCCCAGGCAAAGACCATCTTTATTAACTCTCTAGTTCTTCTCTGGTTCTAACTCATTATCATTTGTTTTCTGCTTGGTGGCATCATTCTGACAATGACTTAAAAAGACTCATAAGATGCAATAATTTGAATAGAAGACATAAAATTCAATCCTGAGATCAAAGAAACTGACTCTGAAAAAGCTTGTGCTACAAGCTTCTTTCTCTCCATTAGTTTCAACGGTGCTACAAGATCCCTTCGTGTAGCGATACAGACTAACATGGCGGTGTCTTTGAATATGAGTAATATTTAAAAGTAGCTATAGAACAACAATTAATACCAGAATCTTTTCTTTATCTGAGCCACAAACCAGCACTGTGTAAAGACAGCTCCTATGGTTTACACCTCTACACAAATATCCAAACCCACACAATACAATATAGGATAAGAGATTTTCATGGTTACTTATGAATCTGGATAATAGTATGGAAACAGAGAGTTTTCCACTTTGCTGAAATTACATTAACTATATGCACTTTTTGACTTTTCATAACATCTTTAGAGAAGATGGTTCTAAAAACTCTCCAAGGTAACTTGTTCCTTTGTCAAATAGCTTGAGGAGATCTTGTGTGTGGGGGGGAACTTCTCAAAATTATTAAAGAATGGAAAAGTATGAGGTAAAATATACATCATTTCACATTGTGTTCTCTTCAGCCTATTAATGGTTTGTGAATTACTGTATTGGAACATAAAACATTGTAAAGTTCTAGCAATATATTTTAAAAACTTTTTTTAAAAGGAGCCTCTGGCTTTCAGGAGGCATGGTGAAATACAGAGAACATAAAACCATTTATTTGTTAATATTGTGAGGAACTAGAATGTAGTGTTGGCATTCTGACATCCACTGAATTTCAAAATGTTGCAGTTATGTTCTTTTAAAAATAATACGTTCCTCATGGATTTGAGATTGTAAGATCATTGTGGGCAGAGACCTCTCTAATCTTTGCTTACAGAACTACATGCGATGGCACTGAACAGTAATAACAGCAGCAACAGGCAGTGAAAGAATCTGTAAATGAAATAAGAACATTGTAGTCTGGCATCATGATTCCATAGTGGCTGCTTGGATGTGTGTGGGAAGCTGAGAGGACATAAATGTAATAGCATCTTTCTGGTCGATACTTCTTGGTAACTAATATTGAAATTATGCTGAAGTCCTGAGACACAATGGTATACCTGTGTGTTGCGTGTAGGTATTATGAGTAGTGGCCAGAATAGCCTTATTCTTCTTGATTTTGTCAAATTACCTTTTAAAGCAGAGATGGGTAACTGTGGAGTAGGTAGAGGACATTTCTTCTTGTAGACTCTCCCCAGGCTGCATAGTACCTCCTGGGATGACCGGAAATGTTGTTGTCTCTCTTCCATTGGCTTAAACATGGCTGATTTTTACCATTTTGGGGATGACTGTGGTTTGGGGGAGTAGTGGAAGACAAAATGAGCCAAAACACACCACTTTTTAATAAAGGTTTGGGTGTTTTGGTGGTGTTTTTCAGTCTTTCTTTGTTTTCTTTTTTTCTTTCTTTTTTTGGGCCATTTTTTCTTAAATAGGGGGACTGAGGGCTTTGGGGGTCTTCAATCCCCTCCACAGGCCATACATTTCCCAATCCTTCATTAAAGCCCATCCCAGTTGGTGCTGTTGGCACATCCCATGGTACCAAATTCCATCCTTTAACAAAGGAAGGATTTTAGTGGCAGCTAGGACTCATGTTAGCCTCTACGTAAATCTCTTAAGTGCCTTAGCCCATAAGCATAAGCTTCAAAGCTGCCAGTCAGAGCCTCTGGCAGCTGTCCATGTGTACCCACCAAGATTTGCTGGATTTGTCTTTCAAAATGCTTTTGGAAGGGTTGGGGAGATGACCTCTGTGAATAGCCATTTCTGCACTACACTGTTATAGTGCTATTATTCAATTTACAACATCTTAGGGAATCCTAGGGTTTGCAGTTTAGGGAGGGGCCTTTAGAATTCTCAGCCAGAGAGCTCTTTGGCCTCAGTAAACTACAAAGCCCAGAATTCCACAGGATGTTGAAAGTAGAATAATAGCACTACAACAGTATAGGGCAGAAATGGCCAATGTATGCAGAAGACCAAATCCTGCATGGAGCTGCTAGTGCAAGCTATCTGCTTGACCTGGCTGTGGAGGACAGAAGTTTACATTCTAGGCAGAAGCTTCCTAGTACCCAACATGGTGCTGAGAGTAAACCCTAAGGAGTTAAATACGATGAAACTTGCCCTGTGCAAATTTCATGGAGCTAGATTATTTCTAAATTTCTCAGGTGAGAGGCTGTCTTCATGACAATATGCTTTGGCATATTTGTTCAGCTGTTGCAAGGCCATAGAAAGAGATGCTGCTGGGGTTTGAAGCAGCACATCATCTGGCTGGACTGTTTCTGCACTGAGATTTCATGTCTCCATGACATATTTGTTGCTTAAACTAAAAAGACTTCATCCTCTACCAAATGGTTGGCTAGCAAATGCAGTGTCTCTACAGTTGTTCTGGAGCTGGGCTTCTCTGGCATTAGTCATCAGGTACCACGCAGTAGATCGCTGTTGGCGGAGACAGACTGACAGCAGAGAGATGTAGCATTCATAGGGCTTTGGACAGATGTTACTTCAGCAGGGGTTGGAGCTCAAGCGAGCACCAAAATAGTACAGCCCATCCCTAGCCAAGAGCTAGCAGGAGCTTAAAGGAACATAGGAAACTACTCTCTAACAGGATCAGGAAGATACCCTGATATTGTCTGTTCTAAGAGTAGCCTTCCAGGACTTAAGGTGTAGGTTGTTTTTTCCCCAGCTACTTACTTTTAGTCAAGAGATGCTAGATATTTAACTTGGACCTTATGCTTACCGTGAATTTGCTCTGCCAATAAGCTAAACTGAAGGAGACTTGGGCCCTTTCTGGACGAGGCAAGGGAATCGCTCCGTGCCGTTACCTACCGCTTCTTCTGGGGTCCGAAGCAACGCGGACTGTCCCTGAAGCCCTTCTGCAGGGCTCCTCCTTGGTCCAGGGTGAATTGGAGCAGTGCGAGGTCTGTAGATCCGCACTGCTCTGGCTTTCAAAATGGCAGCTTCCAGCTTCCAAAATGGTGGTCTCCAGCTTCCAAAATGGCGGCTTCCGGCTTCCAAAATGGCAGCTCCCAGTTGGTCGTGGGTCCCAACCAACTGCTGAAGCTCGCCACACCTAAAGCCCGACCTCCGCAGATTGCGGGCTCGCATTGGTGCGAGCCTGCGAATCTGCACGAGGGAGCAGGAACGCAATGACGCGTTCCAGGAAAATAAAGACCTGTTTTTTCCGGTCTTTCAAAAACATGCTGGAGGACCACTTGGGGTTGTCTTGGAGCGGACTGAGGTGCGGATCTCCGGTAAGTAGTCCGCTCCTAGTCCGCTCCAAGGTGCAGACGACCTCCCTGCGAGGACACACTGCCCCGTTCTAATTGCCTGGTGCGGAAAGGGCCTTGGTTTGCAACCATGCACTCAGGCTGCTGGTTGATAGATGTTGTTGTTGTTGTATGCCTTCAAGTCATTTTTGACTTATGGCAACCCTGAGGTGAACCTGTCATGGAGTTTACCTGGTAGACTTTGTTCAGCGTGGTTTGCCCTTTCTTTCCTCTGATGCTGAGAGTGTGTGACTTGTCCAAGGTCACCAAGTAGATTTCTGTGGCCAAGCAAGGATTTGTACCCTGGTCTGAGTGGTCTAATCCAGAAATCAAACCACTGCACCATGCTGACTCTCATATTTTTTTTTAATTTTTAGTGTACTTATATCCTGGCATACGACAATCTCCACTTTATCCTCTCTGCAGCTGTGTGAGGTATATCAGGCTAAAAGAGAGCCACTGGCTCAATGGGGACTTAACCCTGGATCATCCAGGTCCAGTCCAACTTTCTAACCAGTCCACCATATCACTTGTTCTCTTTTTTTCCTGCTCAGGTTGCTCCAGATGTAGCATCATTGGGAGGCAATTAGGTAAAAACTGGCAGCTGACTTAGCAGTGGCCACTGGTACAGCTGCTGCTACAAATGTTCATGCTGAGAGGGAACAGAAAAGAAGAGAGAACATTGCTGTGCTCCTGCCACAGTAAATGAGAAATCGTCTCCTCTGCTCTTTGGAGAATCTGTTTTCCACTGAAATCATGTCCAGTTGCAAAAATAGTGCAGGATTTGGGAGGAGTACGGGATGCCTTCGTGATCTGATGGATGAAGCTGCTTCACCTCAACGTATCATGAGAAGATATAATTCACTGGAAAAGATGATAATGGTTGGTAAAGTGGGAAGCAGTAGGGAAATAGAGAGACTGTTTTACAGGTGGATAGACTCAATCAAGGAAGCCATGGCTCTGAACTTGAAAGATCTGAGCAGGGCAGTTGATAACATGGTGATTTAGAGGTCTCCCATTTATATGGTCAAGATAGTAGAAGTCAATTTGACAGCAAATAGTAGGATCGCTAACAACAAAGGATGGGACCTCATTCAGACCAAAATCCAAAATCATTTCAAACAAGTTCTGGGCAGGGTTGCCTCCTAATAGTTGTGGAGGAGGGCAAAGTCAAAATCACCATCATTTTCCAGTATAAAGCTCTTATTGAGAGTAAAAAGATCCCTGGGGGGGGGGATGTTTCAACCATGTTATTTGGGGAAAATCATATATAAAAGCCAGGAAACCACCAAGGAGTGGTGAAATGCTCTTCTCTCTGTCCCACCACTTTCACAGGTACCCTATGGTGGGAATATTTTGTGGCTACTCCTGGGTTCTGGAACTCACTTCCTAGAGAGGTTAGACTGGAACCCTCCTTGCTATTCTTTTGTAGGTAGGTAAGCCTTTTTTTTTTCAGCAGGCATTAAAGGTCTCACTGTTCACAGAGAAAGAGTCTTTCGTGTCCTGTGTTGCTTATGGTTGTCAACTTTTTAATGGTTATGGTTTAAACTGCTTTCATTTTTTTAATTCATAGTTTGGTTATATCCTTAAACTGTGTATGATGCAATTTCTTTTAGCTGTATCTGTAACTTTTGTAAGCTACCTTACTGGGATAAACAACAACAACAACAACATAACGACAGGCATGTCTGCCCTGGAAGTCCCCCCCCCCTATTGTTTCAGATTGAATCTTTCTAAAAGGAAACCAGCAAAACCATTTCAAGAACAAATTTCTGACGGGGGAGGTCAGGAAAGAGAGTGTACATTTGTTTGGAGGGCAGAGACAGTGCTGTTAAATCACCTCTACCACTCCTAAAATGTCACATCTGTTTGTAGGCTTTGAATCATCCTGTAAATACTTCAGCCCCTTTGAGCCTTGTGTTCTATGCGTGAATGTCACCATATGCAAAACAGAACATGGAAGGAAAGTTAAACATATCACATTCTAGCCCTGTAGATTTTGATGTTTTCATTATGGGTTGATTAAAGAGGAAACTAACTTAAAGCATTAAAATACAGTACCTGAAAGATTTATATTTTTTTGTGAAATTCCTCTAAACTTTATTAAAAGGTCAGCAGAAGAGAGAGGCCACAGCTGTTGCAAACAGAGATGTCCTTTGTTACTCTATTGGTCCTGAGCTCCTTCCCGATGATAAGGATGGTGTGGAGAACTTTGTTTGAACAGGACCTCTATCTAGAAGTAGTCTGGCTGCTGAATCTTTTTTCAGGTTTATGTGAATCTGATTTCAATCCTACAGTACAAACCAGCTCTGTGTATTTTGGAAAAGCGGCAAACAGAATGGTTTTCAAGAACCTCAGTCATAAGACAAACCTGAGGTATTCCATGTGGGTGTCTGGAACTAATGCCATTTGTATAAGGAGTAGTGAAATAAGTGCTAAAAGTCAAGGAGAATGAAGGTGAATCTAGTATAGCATATTTGTGTGATGTCTTATGGAAGGTCATCTGTGGCTCCCACTATGTGGAATGATCACTCATTGAAGTCAAGTGGGTTCCCAGTTGTTGACTGTCCCCACTGTCAATCAAAGACCTACCTGTTTACCCAGGCATTTCCCTAATTGTTAACCCTATCTGTTACTCTTGGTTTTCAATGAACAGTCATATGCACTTTACTGTTTTTATCACTTTATCATTATATCCTAGTAAACACTGTTTTAGTGTACCTGGGGGTATATTTGTAAATGAGTTTGGGGTTTTGTTTTGTTTTTTTACATAAACAGTGGTATAAAAATTCTGAAATTAAATTCATAAGAAATAAAAGTGTGGATGTAACAAAGTCTGCAAGATCTTATTATATAATCTTGTTTTGGGAGCCCCAAGATGTACCCCATTATAGTACTTACAGATAGTAATAGGATCACAGCCCTGGCTCATGAAGATTTCTGGTTAAGACTGAAAGGAAAGCCAGAAAATCACCTAACAAAATTATGTTTTCTGGAACAACTGGCTCTTTGCTCCTCCAAAGAAAAATCATGGCATCAAAATATCACATGTCTTCTTTGTAAATACGGCTTTTCAGAAATTTATTTTTCCCAGAAAGATAATTTATCAGGAAAGAAAGAGTTCAAGTTACATGTTAACAACATGTTCTTGCAAGAAAACTTTGCTTCTCTCGCTTCAGTCAAGGGCCCTTTCTGCTCAATACACCCAACATGGGGATGGGAGAAGAACGGGGCCAGGACGATGCTTATGCATAATATTGTCCTGATCCAGTCCTTCTCCCATCCCTGGGAGGTGCGATTGCACTGCAAATCATTGACAGGTTTTCCCTCCCACTGCGGGCCTGCGCTTACCTTGTTTGCAGAAGTCCTGGAAGCGCGATGACTGCACTTCCTGCCCCTAGCTGTGCTGGGCAGCAAGAGGTGTGGCCGTCATACTTACTGGATCCCACAGGCAGTTGGTGTGGAGGGAAGTGCTCCATCACGCTCCTCTCTCAGGAGAGCTGCCTGCGCTATTGCCGCTAGATGCCACTGGGACAGAAGTAAGCTGCAGAAAGAGCCCAAGTATCCTCAGGGGATAATTTTCTCAAACACCTTCTGGGCCCAGAGGACTACATATGTAAAAGTGAAAATTTTTGTCTAAAAAAGGAGCTAGCATTAGCTAGGTTCCAGCTAATGGTCTCCATAGTCTTGGATGGCCAATTAGCTAAACTCTCTTACCATTTACACTACTGTTGTTGTGGCCTGGATGAAACTGAGGGTCTCCATCACTACTTGTTTAGTTGTTCTTTGTCACAGGGAATCAGAGGGAAATACCTTGTTGAGTTGTTGTTAAAAATAATTGGTCTGCCTGCCCCCCCCCTTTTTTTTGCTTTTCTGTAAAGATTCTAGTGTCACTTGAAGAGCTGCAAATTTCTTAGTTGTGTTAGTTATTATAAGGCAGTCCCAAAAGTTTGAAACCTTAATGTTCTTAAGGTTTTATTTCCTATATTCTAATTCTTACTGGTAAACTTAATAATATGAGAAATGCAGCTGGAATTTCTCTGTTATATTTTAACTTTGTTATTTTTTATTGGTATAACCTCTTTGACATTATGTTGTAATGACCTATAGTTGTAAGCAGTTGAAACTTGAACCTGAATATTATATAACCTGTTCTTGTGTTCCCTTCACTTTCACCTCCTACCTCTACAGTTCACACAAGTTGGTTTTTGCATAGAAGTCTTATGCTGACCCTCATCTTAGCCACAGTCTTATTCCTTCCGTGATGAAGTGACATCTCCAGCAGCCCCCCAGCCCTGAAAAAGGCAGCTATCAATATTTAGAGCATCATGTGTTTTTTAATAGATCAGTCTGATGAATGTCTTTTTTTGGATCTTCTGCACTTTGTGAGTTTACTGGGCAAAGCCATTGTCCAAACAGATTCACAGCAACTGGATATTAGATTAATGACACCAGTATTGAAAGTGTTTTGGAAATTTCTAGCAGAGGCTATGGCTTGTTTAGTTGATTTGAGTAAACCAGTGGCCAATTCTAAATCTTTCTCCAAAATGTTATCTTTCGAAAAGCAAGGAATTGCTACATTATAGGAGATAAAGGAATGCCTTGCCCAGTGTCAGTCTTTCTTTGCTTCCATTACTTCCTGCCAAAATGAGGACAAGACCAGAAGATAGGCAATAAGGCTGCCTCTGAGACAAGTTGATTCCTCCTGTCTTTGTCCTGCTTAAGACCATAAATGTTCTTTTCTCCTTCAGATCAGCAGATGTAAGATACCATCTGAATTGAATCTTCCAGAACTTTTCTTCAAGTTTTTCAGATATTATATTCTTTGCTACATTGTTATAGAACTAAGCCAATCTTCTTTTTCTTTTTCTGCAAGAGTTTCCCATTTACCACCAAGCTTAAAACTTATTTTAAAAAAAACTTTCTGCCACAGTTAGCTTATGAAAAGATTCAAATGTCTGGAACAGTGATAGGGAGATGCTTTTCTTCTGAAGATAATGGAAGGATGAATGGTTTTATCCTCCCATTTCTTTGCTAACCTCCATCTGTGTTAAGAAATTAGTACTGTGCTAAAAGTTTCTAACCTGACCTAGCTTATATAGATACAAAAGAAAACTGCCCATTTTAAAATGTGAAGTGCATGATGATAAGCTACATTTAACTTTCCTTTTTAATCTACAACAAATGTTAAGCATACTTTAAACTGCAGGTTGAACTTCTTCGTTTTGTTCATTTTGAAATCTTAATAAATTCACGTATGTATGTCCTTTTAGGTCAATCTCATGCCAAGTTACTTATTTCTCCAGTTGGAATCAAACTTCTATCCCTTGTAGTTTAGAAGTGTGATAGTATAGATTGACATCTGCCAATCCTCTCTCTCTTCCCTCATATACTTTAAATATAAATAGTATTTCCCCCACAACTTTTGGCACTTCTGTTATCCCACACTACTAGGTCTGTATCTGTTGGGGGTAGATCCTTAAATATTTAATAAGATTGCTCCTTTGTTTGCTTCTATTAGGGATGGAATGTTTTTGGTACTATCCAAGTTAGCTATTTTCAGGTTAATACTAAATCATTCGGATGTACAGAACAATCCTGTGGTTACCAGCCTCCATACAGTTACCTGGAAATAAGTCTTATTGAGCTAAATCCAACTGTCAGTTTCAACTAGATTATACAACAATACAAGAAAAGCCCTGGTGGATAAGACCAAAGACCTATATAGTCCAACATTCTTTCCACAAAGTTACCAACTAGTTGCCTTTGCTAGTACACCAGCACTTATATAAGTTGCATTGATTCAGTGGCTTTGCTTCTGTTGTGAGAAACAATTGGATGTAGCCCACTGAATTTGTTGGACTTATATCTGAGAACATATTCATGAGATTTAATTGTGAATATTATTTCTCTTATAGATAGAGACTTGATTATGCTGAGCCAAAAATTGAAACAAAGGGACAACTTATTCTTCTAGTTGTGTTATAGTGGGAGGCATCTTGATAGTCTAGGGTTGTATTTTCCTAACCAGATTCCCAAATAAATTTATTTCATCTAACATAAATGGCTTGAGGTTCTGTGGTCAAAGCCAAGAACAAAGGGAAAAGGGGATGAATTTTTTGAGTGTTACTTCTAAGTTGAAAATTTGAAATGATGTCATTGGCTACTTTTCTTCTTACAGATGGAGAATAGTTCAATGTAATCAGCTCGTTCATTCATTTATTTACTTTACGTTTTATTTTATTTTATTTTATTTTATTATTTTATTTTAATTCTGCCTTTCTCCTGGGATGAGCTCCAAGACAGCTATTTATAAGCACCCCTTCAACAGAGGCTGTTTCTGCACTACACTGTTACAGTGCTATTATTCCACTTTCAACATCCTGTGGAATTCCAGGGTTTGTAGTTTCCTGAGGCCAAAGAGCTCTCTGGCTGAGAATTGTAAATGCTCCTCCCTAAACTGCAAACCCCAGGATTCCATAAGATGTTGAAAATTGAATAATAGTACTATAGCAGTGTAGTGTGGAAATGGCTAAACCTTCCCTGGATTGCTTACAGAATAAAATACAATAAAATATTTGAAATGCAATAAACCCTGCAAAATGCAAGCTTAAAAGTCTGAAAGCTTTTTTCTATATTGTTATTGTTAGTAATCCACCTGTCCCTATAGATCAAAGTAGAGAACAATAATGAATTAGGCACATAGTATAAGTTAAAAGAGCATATGAAACCAGTATATATTAAAAAGAATACATAATTTAAAATCATCAATTTAAAAATCATCTGGGTAGGTCTGCTGGAAGAGTCTATTCTTTACTGCTGTTTTGAACCCAGAAGATATATCTAGCCTACAGATCTCTACCAGCAGGTCATTCCCCAATCTGGGGGTGGCCAAAGAAAATACCCTCTGGGTAAAAGCTGTCAGCATAGTTTTGGTGGCTGAAGGACATCTACTTCAGAAGACCTGAAAGTATGGGACAGAACATACAGGAGGAGAAGATGATCCTGTAGATGTATATATATATGTGCCTTCACTTGGACCAAACCATATAGGGCTTTAAAGGTACTAAATGACACTTTGAACCTTGCTTGGAGATTAACTGGCAGTTGTGTATTTAATTACAAAATGTTTAAAAGGCCTGGATGAATGAAATGGTCTTCATCTGCTGCTGGAAAGCTCACAGAAGGAAGCCTTTATTGTGGAAAGCATCCCCCATTGAGAGAATCACCACTGAGAAGGTATCTTCCCAAGTAACCACCTGCCTTACTTAGTAGGGACACACAGGGCAAGCCCTCTGTAGGGGAGAAGATCCGAAGAGGTATATGTATATATAAAGGAAGGTGATTTTTCCAAGCCACTGATGGCATTAAAAGTTAAAGCCTGCACTTGTAAGTTGGGACTTGAAATGTAAACTGGCTACTCTGTGACCCTGTCCCTTGGTTCTCCTCTATCTGTGGGCTTATGGAACAGTTGTGCAATCACAGCAACTGGAAAAGCAAAATATTTTACATTAGACCAGTTTCTTGTTCCTTTTTGATCGGAGATGTTAAGGATTGAAACTGGGATGTTTTGTATGCACAAGAACTGCTTTGTCACTGAACTGTGATCTAATATATTTGTTGGAGACATTAATCTTCCTTACCGAGTCAGGCTAGTCTTCTGTGGTTAGTAGTGGTTCTCTAGACCTTCAGGGAAAGGTCTTTCTTAGCTCTGCTGCCAAAGATCCTTTTAACTAGGGGTGTGATGGATTGAAACCGGGAACTTTTGTGTCCAAGCAATGCTCTGTCACTGAGCTATGACTTTTTCCTTTGTTTTCACCAGAGTGAGTGCTACCCACAGGTGCCTGAACAAGCTTTTCTACTGCGAGCTGCAAAGTGCTTTCTTAACCCTTCGGAATACATGATTAGATGTATTTCCATATCTTATCCGACTTTCACATCAGAGTCCGTGACTGTTCTTTTTCCTTCAGTGAACTGAAACTGAACCACAATTATATCCAACCTGCTGAAACGAAATTCAAACTAGTGCTGGGCCTTGAAAGTTCCCTGTTCTAAAAAAAATAAAAGAGCATTTTAGAGGTGGGAAGCCCTGATTGTGTGATTAATATTCAGGGGTTAAGAGAAACTTATAAACTTTTTCTTAAGGGAGAAACTTTTACAAAGGAACAAGAGATTTTTTTCCCCAGTCTTCTTTTTAATTAATGTCTGTAGCTTCTAGAAGCATTGGTGTCATCACTGAAGGATCCTGGTAGAATTTGTTATTTAGAATGGCCCAGTGCAAATCATGCTCATGATGGCCAAGCAAGCAAGCAAGCAAATAAATAAATAAATAAATTGAATGCATGCATGCATGCATGCTTGCTGTTTGCACTATTGATTAAATAATTTTTGGTTAACTGATCTTTTTTTTCCAAAATTGAACTTTAATGTGGAACATAAACAGTTACTTTATTTACAATCTTCTAATATATAAAAGTCAAAGTTTGTCTGTGTCAGGCAAAGACCTCATATGATTGGCTGCTTAGGAGGTTTCTATGGAATCCTGGGGTTTGCAGTTTAGGGAGGGGCCTTTAGAATTCTCAGCCAGAATGCTCTTGGGACTAAATCTACTGTGCCTGTCTTAAATAGGCTGGTTGCTATGGAGATGAGGCCTAGCAGCAAGGAGGAGGGCAGTATATTCCCTTAGGAACCCAAACTCTGCGTGTTAATAACTCTGAATACAGATTGGATTGGGGAATATAGGGAAAAGTTATAGGTACTGGACAAGACAATTTGGGAAATTAGAGACACAGGATCTCAAATCTTTCTAACGAGTATTACCTATGAGAAAATAAAATCTCGGGCAACGCCAGGTATATACGCTAATTTTTATGTAATAAAAATAGTAAATTTGCTTCTTCCCCAAGGAATTCAAAGTGGCAGACATTGTTCTCCCCACAAGGTAGTTTTAAAATGAGAGATAGTGACTGGGTTGATGTCACCCAGTAAGGATTTGAACTTGGTTCTTCCAAGTCCCATTCCAAAAATCTAACTATTATTTTCAACTCAGTATTAATATTCTGCTTCAAGAAGAAATCTGCTTCTTTTGCCTCTAGTTTGTTTGACTAAAAAAAAAAATCTTGTGTAATACTTTCTGTTTTTCTCATCTTCTCTGTCTAATGACAGGTTGGATCCACAACAAAATGCTGTAGCCCTTGTTGCTCTCTAATAAGGCTGCTCATCTTTTCAGCGTTCCAGCTGCTCAGTCACACTTTCTCCAGAATATTCTGTTCCACCACTTTCCTTTAACCTTTTCCCCCTTTTGCCCAACAGTCAGTCAGCATTCCATGGCTATTGAACATGCTCAGTCTTTGTTAACCTGTTTTGGACGTGATGTTTTTCACTGGCCTGTTTTCGCAGCAGTTGTATCGACATGCAGTGTTAGAAACAGTGATCCTGTGCTGAAGTGCTGGGAAAGAGTTATAACAAAGCTCCAGTGGATTTCTACTTTACTAAAACATACCAACATTATTATACAGTTTTTATGCCTGGTTGGAAAAGAGGGGGAAAACATCACAACCTCACAGTTATGGTTATCATTCTTTAGTTGTGCTGGCTTGTAATTTCAGTTCTGCAACTGGGCCTTTATGATCATCTTTGGAGCGGTTCCTGATAATCTGAATGTAGCTGTGTACTCCCACAATGAGAAGAGGAAATTCTCTTCTTCCTCTTTCTCAGGAACTTGCGGTGTAGCTATCATGCCTTATTCAACTGTTCTTGGAAACTAGAGTTGAAAAGGTATTATAAATCCATCTGTGTGCTCATTAATCCATGTTTCAGTTTGTGACTAATGTAGGATGAAGCCTCCATGAGGCACTGGGTTGTCTGAGAATGTTAACACATAGTAACCATTGTCTAAGGACATAATCAGTGAAACATAAATCATGGTTTAATATTAAGAAAGCCAGTTAGGGTGGATTTGACTGGGATAGTTTATCAGTCTGTCTTACTACCTCATTTACTTACTTTGAGCTTTAAGTCATCTTAATTTTATTCTTCTACTTTGCACATTTCCCTTGGATCATGTTATCCTTACCTGTACAATAACTGTTAGAAGAGGAACAATACTGCTTTTTTCCCCCCTGATAACTTCCTGAGAAAGCATTGGAAATTGTCATAATGTTCTTCTTCCTTCACAAGTTGCTGGTGGCAGTGGATAATTGTGCATTGCCTTTAAAATCTCCCTCTTCATAGCTAATTTAAAAGGAGCTATTGGCTGTGCTGATAAAGCCATCTTTCTTTGCATTGTGTGCACATTTTGAACTTATGATAAGCTCCCTGGAAATTCTCAGTAGAATTCAAAGGGCCTGGTGGAACTTTCAGCAAGGTGGTAATTGGGATGCTGGGACTGTAGTGAAGTCAACTGATATCAGTGATGTCTCCTGCAAAATGGGCCAGCTCAAGGACTGGTAGGACACTCTTCCTCCCACTTTCCTTCTTTGTTGTCAGCTTACTTCAGTTGATGTAAACTGGAATTTCAAGTGTGAAACATTCAATTAGCTGCGGTGAAAGGAGAGGAGGGGCAGAGTCCTGCCCTTTCCAATAGACTCAGGCAAAAGCAAACTGCGGCAGCCTTTACTAGCTTGGGTTTTCTTCCTTATTAATAACTTTTGCAATCTTGACTGCACTCTGATGTTGCTTGGCCCTGCATGTCCCACTTTTTATCTGTGAAATGTTAGCGAGTGTGTGTCTTTTATCACCAGGCCTGTTTTGTGAGCTTCCAGAAGTATCTAGTTGCTATAGGAAACCAACTCCTAGGTGAGGTGGACCTCATTCTGCAAAGGCAATTCTTATGAAATCTGCTACACAATTGTAGCACTATGGTTCTCCTTTAACTGTCATGGTCCTATCCTGTGGAATCCTTGGATCTGCAGTTTATGCAGTGGTATTTAGAATTCTCAGCCAGAAAACTCTAATGCCTCACCAAACTGCAAAGCCCAGGATTCCATAAGACGCAGCCACAGCAATGACGGTGGAATCATAGTGGTATCAGTGGGTAACCCAAAGGGGTCCGAGGTTCTATAAGCCAGTAGCTCTCAGCTTTTTCATATCTTCTATCCCACTGAAGAGAGTGCCACTATGAAACAGAGAACTCTTTTCCCATGAAACATATATGTATGTATGTCTGTGTGTCTGTGTATGTTTATATCATAACATATCAAAAGATCACAGATACCTAATCAATCACAGGGATTTGCAGAAAGACATGGGGACTGATGGAAAGTGAATTCATAGTAATTGTTATATAGGCCTTTATGATAAATTACCCTGCACCTACACTCAGCTCCCTCCACTCTACTGTTTGAAGCAGTTTATTTGAAGTATTTTTGGAGCAGGCCTGAGAGGAAACAGTATTTAAAAGTGGATTAGATAAATTCACTGGGGAATGTCTGTCAATAGTTACTAGTCACAGTGATTATACAGCATCTCAGGGATCAGAGCTGGCATGCAAATGAATACAAATTTCTAGAAAACAACACTAGGAAAGAACTTCTGCCTTCATGTCCTGCTTGTGTGTTTCCCAGAGGCTGATCCAGCAGGGCTCAGTGTTTGTTTGTTTGTTTGTTTGTTTGCTTATTTATTTATTAAAACATTTTTATCTCACCTCTATCATGGCATCTCAGGGAAGCATGCAATTAAAACAGTATAAGTAATTTAAAATAATTCCATATTAAAAAACAACAGCATAATTTAAATAGGAGAAAAACATACTATATAAACCACCAGGTTAAAATAGCAGAAAAGGCTAAAACAGTTAAAACCATGTTGTTATTTGCCATCAAGTTGACTTTGACTTATGAGAACCTCATGAATGAGAACTCCAAGTTATCCCATCATTGACAGCTCTGCTTAGGTCTTGCAAGCTCAGAGCTGTGGCTTCCTTGATTGAGTCTATCCACCTGTAATATGATCTTCCTCTTTTCATACTGCTTTCTACCTTGCCAAGCATTATTGCCTTTTCTAGTGAGTTGTGTCTTTTCATGATATATCCAAAGTATAACAGTCTCAGTTTGGTCATCGTGGCTTCTAGGAAGAGTTCAGCCTTGAGCTGCTCTTGGACCCATTTGCAGTTGGCCTTCCATGTTCATGGGTTTAACATTCATGGATTTGAATATTTGTGAGCTTCAACCTCTGGCCCCCCACTTCAAGTCTCTCTTTTTAAGGGGACCTTCCTTCTCGTCAGTTCTGTTCAGATTGCACAGCCCTTAGAAACCCACCTCTGATCTTCCTCTACCAGCCACTGCCTGGCCAGCTCAGGACAGTTTGCAATCTTGACTTCTTAGTGCCACAAACCTTTTCCTGGTTCCTCCCCACACCCAAGGAATGAGATAGGCGAGAGAAAAGAAGTATAGGATCACCATTCTGGCCCACCCTTTTCCATCTGTGTTCCCTGACCGGATTTGGATCTTGCGAGCCCCTGCTCCCCATCATGCCTTGGCTCTCTTCACACAGACACACACACATTTTAATATTTGCAGTTTTTCCACTTTCGTGGGGATCCTGGACCCTTAACCCTAGTGAATGTGGAGGGTGAACTGCATTAGTCTGTTTGGCAGTCCATGGCATCCACAGGACTCTCTTCAAATATCACATTTCAAGTGAATTGATCTCTTCCTATCAGATTTCTTCACTGTCCAGCTTTCGCAACCATACATCTAAATCTTAAAGGGAATGTAATGGATAGTCCTGACTTTGGTATTCAATTATGTATCTTTATATTTGAGGATCTCATCTAATTTCTTCATAGCTGTCTTTTCAAAGTCCATGTCTTCTTCTGATTTCTTGACTGCAGTCTCCATTTTGATTAATGACTGAGCTAAGTTATTGAAAATCTTGAATTATATCAATGTCTTCATCATCTACGTTAAAGCTATATAAATCTTCTGTGGTCATTATTTTTGTTTTCTTAACATTCAGCTGTAATCCTGCCTTTGCACTTTCCTCCTTGAATTTCTTCAATAGCTGTCCTAAGTCTTTGCTATTTTTTCCTTGTAGTGTGGTGTAATCTGCATATCGTAAATTCATGATCCTTCCTCCAATTTGCGTACACTCCAAAAGTGTACATGTACACTTTAGAAAATAATAAGACTGGGTCTCAAAGGGTTCAATAAAAATCCATGTTTTAACTTGGTGTCTGAGATAGACAGATGTTGGTGCCAGCTTGGCCTCCAAGGGGAGGGTTTCCACAGCAAACAAGCCACAGCTAAGAAGGTCCTCTGCCGTCTCTTGTGTGATATATCATCCCCACTAGTGGAACACAGAATAGGGGCGTGCCAACAAATCTCAGTTCTTGGTCAGGTAGATACCTTTAGGTATTGAGATCCTAAGCCATTTAGGTCTTTGAATGTCATCACCTATACCTAGAATTCAGACTGAAATTAATTGGCTTGAAATATAAGCATGTAGGGTGGCACTGGGGCAAGATTTGGTCCTATCATCATGCTTGGTTTAGACCAGGGGCAGGGAAAATACTGCCTTCCAGATGTTGTTGGAGCGCAGCTTCCATCATCTTTAACCAGCATAGTCAATAGTGAGGAATGGGAGAAGTTGCAGTCCAACAAATAGTCTAGAGGACTGTGTTTTGCACACCCCGATTTACACTCAGAAAATGGGGGAAGGGCTCCATTTTATAGCCAAATTGGTGCACACATGTTTGTTAGACACAAGCACATCTAATAGTTTGGCTTAAAGTGGAAAGAGGTCTTTGTAGGAGTGGATTGTGTTCAGACTCTCTTCAACATTTGTATTAGTTATTTAGATAAAGGAACATATAATTACAGAACTGCCATACACTCCGAAGCCACAGGAACTATTCTTTTTGGGAGTCTTTATACAGACATCAATTGGCAGGTCCTACCTTTACTGATTTGAATCCTTCGGCATCTTTTCATTGCAATATGGATCAGTTAAGAACATTTTAAAACAGTCCCTTTTTGTTACTGGACAATATCTTATTAATAAATAGATTGTCTAGGTTTAAGGTATTAATGCAAAATAGATGTTAATTGAAAAGTAGAAAGTGGATTGTTTTGCATTGTTGCTACAATGAAAAAGCAAAATGTAGTAAAAAAAATCATTTTCTAGCTCTTGCCATTCATTATATGACTTGAACATTATGTTTTCATATTTAGAGATGAGGACATTATGTGAATTCTAACCTGAATGCTATAGTTGTGGATATTTACAATTCATATCTTATTTTGTGCCCAGTTCTTCCCATAAATATTGAAAGATAATTTATCATTTTTTTATCTTTTTTTTTTAACATAAAGTAAGATTTTCCTTATTGCCTGCCACTCTTAATTACCATATCACATTTTGCTCTTTGGCCTCAGTAAACTAAAACTGCAAGAATTCCACAGGATGTTGAAAGTGGAATAATAGCACTGTAACAGTGTAGTGCAGAAATGGTCTAAGCTTCCCTCGCTCCCAATTTTCCTTGCTTTAAAACTGCTTCTATATTTCTCATATGGCACAGCAAAAACCAAAATAATAACAGCAGCATCAGCAGACCCACAAATCTGCAAACCTTCAATAGAAAAAAAAGAAATGCTTTGAGCACATGCAATATCTCATCACTTAAAACAACAACACCTTCATGACTACAGGAATAAAATAAAGTTTGCTTTTGCTGGCCTGATTCAAAACATATTTACCTAGGAATATTAAGTACTGTGAAGGGTGTTTGGCAAATACAGACTTTGCAAATATATAGAGACTTGCAGAGTTCTTAGGCTGTCTTACAAACCAATAGGTAAGGAGGAAAAGAGGAAGGAAAGATGTAACCACAGGCTTGGAACTTTGGCTGTGGGAAAAGGAGTTACAGGAGGGGAGCTGGAGAGGGAAAGTAGAAAGGAAGAAGTAGGATTTAGTGCCCCAGTTCTGGGCCTTTGCTGGACGCTGAGCCTTTTCAACTCTGTTTTGGCAAACAAGTGCTGGTTACTCTTTGACAGGACATGGTGATGCAGGTGGAATGCATATGGCCATCTTTCAGGAGTGCTGTAATTGTGTATTCCTGAATGGCTTAGGGCTCAATGGCCCCTGAAGCCCCTTGCAACTCTGTGAGTCTAAGAAACAGCCTTTGCTGTGGTAAAGCCATTGGTGCATCTATCTCAGAAATGTTTACGTTAACTGATTGGGATTTCAGGTAGGGGTCTTTCTTAGTCCTACATGGAGATATGAGGAGCTGAACCTGGAAACTTTTGCTCACAAGGCGTTTGTTCTTCCATTGAACTGTGGCACAATTTGAGAAACTGAAATGGTAAACATCAACCTCATGATGTCAGATGAGATTTAAGATCAGATAACAGTCCTGAAAAAGCTGCTCTGGGTTTTTTTTGCTGCACTTTGATTTTATTAACATTAACATGTATACATGTGTTAAGAATTTGATGTATTAAGATAGAGTATGAGCTCTATCAATTATCTTTCCTCCTACCCTATGATTTACTTTTGCGGATTTACATATTATGTATTATTTAAACAAATGATATGTAGCAAAGCTTCCTTTCTTTCCCCTGTTTGCTATTTTGGTTACATGGTGACTTCATATTTTGAACTAAGACACTGGATCTCATTATTATTTAACAACTACGGACAAAAGCCTCTTGTAATTATAAGATTAGCCAGAGTTACACTGTGTTTTCATTCTGCCTTAAGTCCACGGGTGTGTGAATACATGTGCTCTTTGAATGAAAGCATGATCTGACCTTTTGGGTAGGAGTTTGCTGTTAGCTGAAAGGCTTTTGGGCTTTTCAAAACCTTATGAAGTTGGATTGCTCTGTTAGGCAAAGTTTACACCCAATTTCTTTCCTGCAGAAACAAGAATGGGGTGCAAATGGCTTCCAGACAGCCAGTGTAGTGTAGAGGTTTGCCTGTTGGACTAGGATACTGGGAGACCAGGGTTTGAATCCCTGCTTGGCCATGGAAACCACTGGGTAGCCTTGGGCAAGTTACACTCTCTCTGCTTAGAGGAAGGCAAGGGCAAATGCCCTGGGAACAAATTCAGCCAAGAAAACCCCGTGATAAGGTTGCTTTAGGGTCACCATAAGTCAGAAATGACATGGAGATACACAACAACAAATGGCTTCCATTGCTCCTGGAGAAAAAGGAAAGGGAGTGGAAATGTGCCGTGGACTGCGTGAATAGTTGTATACTGAGCTTGGAACAGTTACTTTTTGGGGGCCATATCTCCTAGAATTCTCCAGAGAGGATGGCCAGTACAAAAAAGTAACCTTTCTAGGTTCTTGAAATATTTCATGAACTGGAGTAGTCTTTTAAAATGCATGCTCCCCATAGTTTAGATTACAGCTCCTATCATCCACTTGCCTCAGGTCATGTTGGTTGTGCTGATGGGAATTGTAATCCAAAGCATCAGCAAGATGCCTGGTTGAGGAGGGGTTTACTGAAGGGCCACATCTTTCTAGGATCTATTGATATTTACATGTTTTTTTACATATAGAAATATGCTCTTCTGCCTTCAAACCAAGAAGTGATCAGGCTTCTTACTCTAGTCACTTCTGGTATGTGTATAGGCTGAAAATGGAGAACCTCTCCTCTAGAAGACTAGCAAAATGGCCTATAGAGGTTTGATGGCTATTTGGGACTATGTATATATATTTGGCAGCCCCACATTTTTGAGAGGTAGGAAAGAACATGGGAGTTGATAATGGGAGTTGTAGCTCTCCAACCTCCTATGAAGCACCATTGCATTCCCCAACACCTGAGCTAGTTGAAATGAGGTGTCCATTGAAGTCACCTGTTGGCCACATACCTTCCAACTGTACCAGTTTGGCAGGGACAGTCCTGGTTAATCCTCTGTTGTCCCACTTTTTCAGCTGCTTTTAAAACATCCCAGTTTCTCTCTCCTCCTCCTCCTTTCTTCCTTTTTTCTCTTACCTCCATTGCTGCCAACTGAGTTCAAAGTGCAAAAGTCATTTGTACTCAGTTAAGTCAGCTGGAAGAGAAAGAGGAGGGGGCAGAATCTTGCCAGTCCGTGTAGACTCAGACAAAAGCAAACAGCTATAGCCTTTCCTGGCTTGTGCATTGTTTCTGATTAATAACTTTTGGCATTTTGACACACTGTAGTGTTGCTTGGCTACATGCATCATGGTTTTCATCTCTGAAGTATTGGAGGGTATGCGTCTAGCCACAAGCAAATCTTTCTGAGCACCACGTATTCTAGGCTGCCTAACAGAAAATGAGGCACTGCTTGAGTTCTCTGCTTATTCTAGAAGACTCAGGGCATTTCCACACTGCACTGTTATAGTGCCATTATTCCACTTTTAACATCCTGTGAAATCCTGGGGTTTGCAATTTAGGGAGGGGCATTTAGAATTCTCAGCCAGGGAGCTCTTTGGCCTCAGTAAACTATAAACCCCAGAATTCCACAGGACGTTGAAAGTGGAATAATAGCACTACAACAGTATAATGCAGAAATGCCCTCAGATGTTAGTTGGGTTTCTCATTTCATGCTAGGTAGAAAAAACAAAACCTGGCCCTTTGGTATATGAAGAGAAGCCTTGAGGGAAGGAAGAGTCAGTCTCCTATTTCTTCCCAAGGCACTAGAAGCACTTGGAAGTAGCAGGAGGAATTTTGTCAGCAAGTGTCCAAATTCTTTTTGAAAAGAGAGAAAGCTGGTTAGTACAACAATCATGTTGTTGTTGTGTACCTTCAGGTTGTTTCCAACCTATGGCAACCCTAAGGCAAACCTATCACAGAGTTTTCTGCCGTTGAGAATGTGTGATGTACCCAAGGTCATCCATTGGGTTTCCATAGCCAGGTGGGGAATCAAACCCTGGTCTCGACGGTTGTAGTCAAACGCTCAAACTACTGCACCACACTGGCTCTCACAACATTCATACCATGATCCCATTCCATATGTATAATCTCTTGAGCCATGAAACAAAATTTCTCTTTTCATCCTGAAATTAACTTTTCTACATTTCTACAACTGCACCACAGTCCACACTGGCACTGTTCTACCATATTTTCCAACTCCCTCATCCCACACTTTTTCATTTTCATTAATGCAGTATCTAGCTTGAAACAAAGGCCCATAAAATTTGCTGACTTTATTGTAACTAGTTGGGTGAATTCTCATAATTTCATTATCCTGTCCAAGCGCTGGTTTTTAAAAAATTCTGCTACATCTACAAGGGAGTCTAGTGCAGCATTCTTCCCTCCAGGAATATACAACCGAAGCACTCCTGAAAAATGGCCATTCACCCTTTGTTTAAAGACTTCCAAAGGAGAGGCCTGAGACAGGCTATTTCACTGTCACACAACTCTTACAGTCAAGACATTCTTCCTAATATTTAGGTAGAATCTCTTTTTATGCAATTTGAAGAGTTATTCAACAGGGGACCTTAGTACCTGGAGAGTTGAGGAGTCTCTTTATTTGGATGTCTTCAAAAAGAGGCTAGACCTTCTAGGAATGCTCTAGCTAGATTCTTGCACTGAATGGGGAGTAGGACTAGGACCCCTTCCAACTTTACCATTCCTTGAATCCGTTGGTTTGCATTCTGCTCTCTGGAACAACAGAAGTCAAAAGACACTTCGCCTTCATTTTGTCACATTCTAGATATGCCATCTGCCACTCATTTAGGACATTAGGTGGCCAGTGTTTTCTCTTCCCTAAGCCCTGTTTATGATATGGGGGAGGATGTGGTGGCAGTATTCTAGCCAAATAAGAAGCAAGCTTGCCTCTGGCCAAGCAATTTCTAGAGAGATTTGAAATGTTCTTCTCTGCAAGCACCTGGATATGGTCATTTAAGTCTGTTTACAGTGCACTGTGTGGTCTGGATTGTGTGACTTTGTGCAGAGAGAGGTGATTTGAGGAGAGTTTCATCTTCTCCCTGGGGACCCTGATAATGGATTGCTTAGTTTTTTTGTTCAAATCTTGTAAGAGACTTGCTGATGCGAAACTCTTTCTACCCTGAAGAGTGCTATGGAGTTGTGAGGTTCTGAAACACCATTTTTACTATAAAAATGACAGGGTCTCAGACTGAATGTCTGTGAGTATGAGCAGGCTACTTTCCCATTATGAAAGAAATGTCATTGCCTTCTCTTCCTTCTGAATATGCTGTTGGAATCTTTATGCAAGCTATGTTTTTGAGAGAGAGAGATGGCGAGAGATAGAAGAAAGGTGTATGTGTGCGCGCGCATGCATGCTCTGTTCTGGACTGTCTGGATTGCTAGTACAGCAGCTGAGAAACCAATACAAGCTTGTGCAGCCTTGGCTGGCATATGCTATAAAACAAGATCAGTGAGGCCTGAGCTATGTACTTATTAAATGTATACCCTCCTTTTCCAGAAAAATAAAAGATGCTCAAGGTTACTAGTGCTTAGAGGGCTGAAGCCTCATGAATGCCCAGTTATAACTTTCCCCACTCCTACCCACACCCATGAATAAAAGGACGCTGTTGACTTATTTAGAAGAAATATACTTGAGTACTGAACACCATTGGATCAGGAACTAAACCAGGGACAGGGAACAAATGGTCCCCAAACTCCAACTCCCAGCACCCTGAGTCAACATGACCATTCACTAGGGATAGGGGCAGTTATAGTCTAACAAAATTTAGAGTAATAGTGCTTCCCCACTTTGAGCTAAACCTCTCTTCCTGGAGATTCCACCCATGGATAATCAGCTTGGTAAATCCAATTTTGCAATTTCCAGCTTGCACTAGTGGATAAGAGAGTGTTGTGATAGTGAAACAGGTTCAGAAATGGCTCTACATACAACTTAGTATGATCAGTCCTTGCCTTGTAAAGACTGGAAGGCGGCGGCAGCAACAGCAACGTGAAAGTGGAGGGGTGGGATGGGGAACCCAGTGACAGAACACACTCTTTGCATCCAGACCATCCCACTTCAGTCTCCAGTTAAGGGAGCCTTGCTAGCCATGAGAGATCTTTGCTTTGGCCCTTGAAGAGGTATTTGGCTTGATAGGCCAATGGACTAAGGAGTCAAGAAGGTTCATTCTTTCATAATGGTGTCAGATGCTTCCATGTTGTAGGAACTGTTTTCCATGTAGACATACAGTGCTTCTTTATTTGCACTCACATAGCACATGCATACATACTCACTCCATTACAAAGGTTGTCATCACCCTCATGCTTTAGTGCAGAGGTGGACAGATTATGGTCCTCCCAATATTATTGGACTGCAAATCACAGCTGCCTTAACAAGCCATAGCTGATGGTGAGGGATCATGAGAACTGAAGTTCAACAACTTTTGGGGGTCCACAAGTTGTCCACCCAGGCTCAAGTCTACACACCTTGGATGCAACCACATCCAGGACCAGTTGAACCTATTATGTTGTGTAAGGCAAAGCTTGTTCCCTCATCTCATATTCCATATACAGAAACAAACTGGACTGGCAGCTGAATTTTATTTTAACACTGGTGATGGGATAATTTTTTCCACAGCATCTTGGAAGAGATCACCTGGCACATACAACTCTGCCATCCATCACAGGGGAATAATCAAGAGTTTCAGGAGACATGGCTTGGGGACTGCCACTGCTACTTCCACAACATCTGTTTTATAGAACAGTTGCCCCATTCTGTCTAATAGTAGGGCCGGCCCCAACTGCATATTACATTTCTGTCTAAAGCACTACAAGGCAAAGAAATGTCCTTTATTGTTAATAGACAATTGCCAGTGATCCAAGATTTGGAAGGAAAACAAGGAGTTCATTCTCATACAGAGAATTTCTGCTTTCACTTGAATGAGGAGCAGGTGCAGAACCATGACTTGCTGGAGCAGTAGAAATGGGGACAGTAATGCATGTTGATCTTCTTCATCTCTCCCAAATATGGTTTGCTGTGTTCTCAGGCTCAGAGGAGAAAGGCAGGCAGAATTAGCAATACTGGCCACTTTTTCAGTCTGAGCAAATGGCCAGGTATCTTTCCACAGCTTTTTCAACAGCCTTTGGGGTAAATGTTGGGAACAAGCACAAAGCAAATGGAAGAAAATGCCTGAATTAATAGGCTTGATTTACATACTTAGCAGGACATCTGCATAATAGAACAGGATTATGGAACTCTATTTCTCTCTAGTGGACAGATTGCATTTATTCTGAAGTATTTGTATTTTGAGAACTGTTCCATTCAAAAGTGGAAAATAACTGAGTCAGTTCTATTAAAAAAAAACCCTTGATATCTGGAGATTAGACTTTTCTTAAACTGGTAATCTTGTATTTAGCTATTAAATAAGTCTTGTTACATTTTCATATTTCTCATCTTGAAAGTTAGGAATCTGCTTTTGACTGAATCCTTTATCAAGTGACAAGGTCTATAAAATTGTTTAAGAATATGAATCTGGCCTTCTGTCTCTTTGCCCACTTTTGTTGTAATAAATTAACAATTATTTCTGACATTTGCTTATCTGAAACCAGTGCAGTTATTCTATTTTTATTTTCGTTTTTACAAGAGAGGAAATATACAACTAGGTGTAATATATTTCCCACTTCTTTCCCACTCTCATATAACATTTTTCAGAGAAAAAGAAAGACATTAATGAAATAACAGGAGAAATCATTTGTGTAAACTATTCGTGGAATAATCTGACAGTTTTGTATTTTTCAGGATTGCCAAATGTCAGTAAAATTTTTGTTAATGAATGATGCCCAGAAGAGGTGTTCCATGCTTTGTTCAGTTACTCATTTGGGAGTGATGTGGTCTTCCACATGTTGCTGAACTGCAGTTCCCATCATCTCCAAATAGCATAGCCAGTGATGGGGAATGCTGAGGGTTAGCAGTCCAGAAGTTTAGAGGACTCATCTTACAGTGCAATTGTATACATGTCTGTCAAGTAGTTAACCCAGGGCTCAGAAACATTACTTCTTGGGACTATAATTCCCAGAACCCCCAGAAGGTATCTGGGGATTGTAGTTCAAAAAAGTAACTTTTTCAAGCTCTGAGTAAGCTACACTGAATATATTAGGAGAGAAATCCTAGATAACTATGTTTAAGATTTAAACTTTAGTGCAAACTGTGTCTTACAACTAGAGAATGCTTTCAGAAGAATATGCTATTATGTGCTCAGTTAAAACCAGAATCCAAGCTAAATCCAGCCAAACTCATGTTCTGCAATATGTTTTGAAAACATCTGTGGTGGTTGTGTTGCCTGTTGATACTGGATAGGATTGTCCCTGTTTGTACTTTGTACAAAAGCATTTGTGGGATCAATTGGTGGGACCAATCTCTGATGGTCAGTATGCTTCCACCTTCTTAGTTGAGTTTGTCTATTCTGCTATTACCACCAGCAGCTCCAGTAGGCCTTCTGTTTAATTTTAAAAAATATGTTAATATACCCTTTTATGATTTCTAGGAAGTGTGATGTGGTAGCTTAAAAAAAAAACAATTCAGTTCTGGGCTGCATCCATAAGAGTACAGTGTCTAGGTCAAGGGAAGTGATAGTACTACTCTATTCTGCTTTGGTCAGACCCCACCTGCAATACTGTGCCCAGTTCTGGGCACCACAACTGAGGAAAGATATTGACAAACTGGAATGTATCCAGAGGAGGGTAACCAGAATGGTAGAATGCCTGGAAACCTATGAGGAATGACTTAGGGAACTGGGTATGTTTACCCTGAAAAGAGAAGATAAAGAGGTTACATGATAGCTAAGTTTAAATATTTGAAATAATGTCATATTTTAAGTTTCAAAAAAGCAAGATATTTATTATATCTGGTATATATTAAGATAGTTGTCATTCAAGTCTGTTTTAACCAATGTTAAACTGCTTGCTTTTAACTTGAGAAACTGTTATTACAATAAACTTAAAATAGTTTTTCCCATTTATTCCAAGCTTTGTCTTTCATACACATCCAACATTTAGCCTATGTCTTTATTGTTTACATAAAATGTTTAACAGATAAATATCAGCAAATTACTGCATTTCAAAGATCTGGAAAAAAATCAAGGTTAGAATTTAAACTTCTTGGAAAACATGGCATCATATTAATTGGATTACTAGCCATAGTTGTGCCATCAGTGTTTCTGCACAGGTCCCAACACTGAGGAGCTTGCAGCCTCAATTTTAATATTAGAGAAGCAACAGAGGAAGAGGTGGGGTAGTGAAAGAACAGGAGGAAAGAATATATGATAGTTACTGGCTGAGTTACAGTTGGGCATGGAAGTATGGGTTGTATCAAAATTTTCATTAGAAAAGTTGGATCTTGAAGAAAATCACATTGAAATGCTGGTTGTTCAACACAACCTGAATTATGTTCATGCATAGAACAGTTTTTAACATGTTCCCTCTGATAGCTTGCATTACAGGAACTCATCATTTTCAAGAAAAAGACTTGTACCATTTTAGAGCATTAAAGCCACGAAGCACACTGGAGGTGCCCTCATTATATTCAGTCCAAACATAACTATAGCTTGCAATGAGTCAGCTTTGGGAAAAATTGGGCTGGGATTTTGGAGCAGAAGCTGGCTGTCCAGAATGCTGATTGGTTGCTCACTCCCATAAAGTTGCCAAGAAAGTATCCCTTCTTTTTCCCTTTCATCCGTTCTGGAGTACTTTTGTATTCTTTTTCTTTAGGGCTACTTTTAATAAATTAATTGGGAGAGAAGATGAAGCATATGATATGTTCATGGGGGATGGATACAGGGCAAACAGCCTGCCTGAAATCTGTGTGAAGGGCATGGGCTCACCAGCATTTGCGTTTCTGGTATGCAAGTCCATCATTTCAGTTGTGAAGCTTCAAAGAAACCACAGCTGAAACATAAACTGAGAGATTAGGCCACTCACTCACTCACTCACTCACTCACTCACTCACTCACTCACTCAGTCTCTCTCTCTCTCTCTCTCTCTCTCTCTCTCTCTCTCTCTCTCTCTCTCTCTCTCTCTTCTTTCTTTTTTTCTTCCTCCCTCCCTCCCTCCCTCCCTCCCTCCCTCCCTCCCTTTCTCTTTCCTCACTTTCTCCCGGAATTGGGACTTACGGCAGCTTACAGTTTAAAAATAATAATATAGCTAACATATACAAAAACTGAACATTAAAACAGAAGTTGATTTGATGGCGCTTAACAACATAAATGCCAAATGAGAAGTAGTTACTATAACTTTAAAAAAGAAATACAACTCATTTCACCCAGTGGTTCCATTTTAGGAGCACAGACCACTTTGAGAATATGATGAAAGTTATGGAACCCCCTCCCCTGAGTAAAATGTACTTAAACATAATTTCCACCCTTCCATGTGTATGCTGTGAGCATAGTGCATACCAGGAAGTAAGCAGCAAAAGGTGGCTGTGGTCCCAGGTATATCAGTAATGTATATCAGTAATGTTAGAAGGAAAGTGCCGTGCCTGCCTGCCTGCCTGCCTGCCTGCCTGCCTGCCTGCCTGCCTGCCTGCCTTCCTTTCTTGTTACAGATAATACAATAGGCATTCCTTCATTTATTAAAGTGGAGAAATGTTCCACTGTACATGCTGTGTAGAAATGTTTCTGGCCTTACAATAATTAGTCATACCATATGTTTTTGTTGATGTTGTTGTTATGTGAATAGCTTTAGAACTTTTTCTTTAGCTGAGAAAGTTTTTGTATACTTAGGATCAGAGCATGTCTAATGAGGGCAAACTGGTGAGGAAGTCTGGAATCCAACTCATAAGAGCACTCATTGAAAGACCTGGTATTGCTCAACCCGAAGAAGAGACAAGAAGAGAAGGGCTTTCACATGGAAAATAAAGCAGATCTTTCTTGTCTCAGAAGGCATAACTAGGACTAATGGGTAGATAGATCCAGGAAACAGATTTTTGTTGAAGTGGGCAGAAACTTCCTAACAGTGCGCATTGTTTAGCAGTGAAACAGACTATGTTGAGCTGGATGATGGTTTGCTGGAAGTATTAAGTCTGAATGAGTATTTGTGGAGAATGTTCTCATTGCAAGATTCTTGCATGGAACCAGAGGTTGGGTTAGATGATTTCTAGGGATGCTTCCAGCTCTAAAATTCTGTATTGATCAGTTGAAGAAGTTTATATCATTATCACTGTTCACAGTAAAATATTCCATGGAAAATGTTCTTGGGTAAGTCATAAGCTTCGATTTTCATCATGTGTTATATGGTAGCAGCAGCAAGAATGAAGACTTTTTTCTTTCCTGTCCTAGAGTCAGAATCACACCTATTAACACACCATGCCTTTCCACTCCCTTGTGAGCTTCTACTTTCTCTTTTTTTTATGGTTGAGCTACAAGATTTAGTCTCTCCCTCTGATCTTATACTGTATGGCTCAGAGCCAATGCTCTATTGCAGGATTTGCCCGATGGTCCTCATCTGTTGGTCATGGTGGCTCATGGTTGCATGATGAATATCTTTCTGTCATGCCATTCAGTGAATTGTGACCACAGTGTGAACTCCTGCAGTTCTGTCCAGTTTTGACTGGGGATTCTGGGAGCATAGTCTTTAAATAATCTTTCCAAGTTCTGATGTGATTTCAGGAATTCAGGGTTCAGAAGAAAACATGAAGCAAGTGCACAAGCACAATCATCATGGTAATGACAGCTCAAAATATCCAAGAGTCAGAAGCACTCTCTCTTTCCATGCCCCTGTGTTGGCACTATGAAGGACTCAGCTCCATGTGAACCTCCATGGTATCTTGTTACGTATCTGGGGGAGAATGGCCTTTGGCATCTTCCTGGAACTTTGTGCTTTTGCTTCCAAAAACTTTCACTCAACAAAAGTGATATGACTTTTCTTTCTGATTTTCTCTCTGTGTGTATGTTTTTTTTTTTAATATGAACTGGTTAGATTACCCCAGGCTTTTTTAAAAATGCAAATAGATTCAGAATGTACAGATAGGAATTTTGTAACTTGCCTGCCTTTCACCCTTGCATAAATGAACAGTTGGAGCTATTGGAGGAGTTCACTGTGCTGCTCTCAGCTCACTCAGTAGCACAAAGGAAAAGTGCCCATTGTGCAACCATTGGCCAACACCCACAGCTGCTAAGTTTTGCTTCTGTTCATTTATGATGCAGCCAGGCAGTGGCAGGTGGTGGTGTCAGCGAGTCTGTGAATCCATTCCAGGTTTTCAGTAGCATTAAAGGAACTATCCAAAGTGCTGAATCTATTTTGAGGATATAGTTCAGTACCTTGGATAACAAGGACGGCAAAAACAGCCGTGGCTGGCAGCATTGCTAGCAGAGCCTACCCTAAAGGCATCGGATTCTGTCTAATCTTGGAAAGTAGGGTCAGTCCTGATTAATGCTTAGATGGGAGACTACCAATGAATACCAGGTGCTGCAGGCTATATTTCAGAAGAAGGTACTGGCAAAACCACCTCTCAATATTTCTTGCCTAAGAAAGCCCTGTGAAATTCGTAAGTCATCATAAGTGAACAGGCAACTTGAAGGAACATATGCACACAATGCCCAGAGAAGGATTTGGAAGCTGGCTAGAGAGCAATTTCTATCCCTCCATTCCCTTCATCTGCCTTCTTTACAAGGATAACAGCCTTGAAACAAATCTTGTCTTTATAACACTGCCTATTGCTATTGTCACTTGGGGAGGGGGCAAGTCAGAAGGGAGATTGTGAGACCAGCCTTGAAGTTCACACTTTATGTTCCCAGCCTGGCTGAGTAGACTGGCCAGAGAGAACACCTTACTATTGTCTGGAAAAGTGGTAGAGTCCAACAGAGCAGTCTCAGTTGCCACCTCTTTATGTCTGTGCCCTTCTTGCCTTGAGATCAAGTATGTTTATCTTCTGTTTCTTCTCTCTTTCTCTTTGTGTTATAAGGCTTTTTATGCTTTCTGGTGCTCTTGTATTTTACAGTATGTTTTTATGCACGGTTGATGTGGACCCTTTCTTAGTAGAGAGAATAACATCTGATGACAGGTTGTAGATAAGGGGTGTGAAGTTATTGGCCTTCCATGTGTTTGGGACTTCAGCCCCCAGAAGCAGCAGCTGGCATAGCCAATATTAAAGGATTTCAGGAACTTCAGTTTGGACCATCTGGAGGACCTGATGTTCATCACTCCTTTTGTGGACACTTAGGCGCTTCCATGACATTAATCTGAAAAAAATGGCATGCCTCTCCAGGTGAGCCAGCCGACCGCAAAGTGAAAGCTGTCTTCACCCATCTTTTGACTAATTTTCATATTACTTCAGTCCTTTCAGCAATATGAACATGAGACTTTTGGGTTATATGCTTCAGGGAAATTTTCACATTCTTCTTCCTCTTACGCCATGTTTCAGCGTTTAAAGCTTTGCCTATTTTTAGTTAGGGGTGAAAGTAGAACATTGGAGGCAGCCAAAAACATTCCCCTGTTCCAGTGTCTATAACTTTATTGCTGGAGGAGTGATTTTAGGGGATGGCAGGTTTTGTTTTGTTTTTTAATATTAAGTTTCTCATTTTGAAATTCATGCATTTTCTGAACAAGCCTACATAATACCTGCTTGCTGTATATATTAAAATACATTGATTGACTGATAAATAGAGCTTTTATGCTTTCTCAGAGAATAACCTAGAGCAGCTTAGTCATATGAACCATGTGCTTTTTGTACCATAGAATTATAGCCAGTGTTTGACTTGGTGGACAATTTGGCTCTCTCTGTACACATTTAAGGACAGTGAGGCCACTTACTTCAAGACTAAGTGCCCAACGCGTGCCAGGAGGGGTGGTACAGTGTTTTTCCATGAGAACAAAAGTAGATATTTCCTTGTTGAATTAGCAGAGACAGAAACTTGAAAAGTAAACGTCCTGTTGAGTTAAAGTAGTAACAGGACATAAAACAGAAGAATAGGAATATCTAGGTAGTGTTAAATGGATGATGATGCAGTATATTGTTGTATTGTATTTATAATGCTTAATACTGAAAACCAAATTACCCCCCATCCTTTCAATTTGTTTTTCTATATGGAAAGATTGACGTTAGATTTCTTTGTTAATCATAGATAGATAGATAGAGTCAGCCCTTCACGTTTGCGGGTTTCACTTTTGTGGATTTGATTATTCACGTATTATTTGCTGTCACCTCTGCTGCCTCCCTATGCCATTTTTAATACGAGCTGCAAGCCTCATGAGACTGAGAAACTGAACGAGGCTTGTAAACCCCTATTAAAATTGGTGTGGGGCATCAGTGGAGGTGGCAGTAAGCCCCATCAGCCACTCACTTCTGTCTTGTGAAGGAACCCTGATGCCTCAAAGGAATCCACGGTGTGTTGAATATGGTGATCATGTTTTTTTGTGTGTTAAATATGGTTTGGGAGAGCCTAGAGTTATTCACTGTTCTTTCACTTTCATGGGGGTCTTGTGCAGCAACCCTAGCAAACGTGGCGGGATGGCTGTACACACACACACACACACACACACACACACAATACAATCATTTTTCTCCTGGTATGCTGCTCTCAGCCAATCAGAGATCAAATAGTGACATCAGGAGACTGCGGAGTCAGTAAGGTTGAATATATGGTTGATGTCATAGAGAACTGAGAGTGAGGGCAATGCTTCTTCAACCAGCACTATCCACACTCTGAATGATCTGTACCTTCTGTGCATCAGGTATTTCCAAGCCAGTAGTTCTTAATCTTTTCTTTACCAGGGACCCCCTGCAAATATAATTTTTTTGCCAGAGACCCTAATCTTAACTCAAGATTTAAATATTTAACTTTAGATTTAAATGTTCAAAGATCTATTTACATTTTTGAATGTTTATTTATTTATTTATTTATTAAAGACTTCTAGAGATTGAGATCCAAATCCCTGCTCAGACACTAGGTGACTGTGGGCAAGTTACATTCTCTTAGCCTCAGAAGAGGGCAAAAGCAAACCCCCTCTGAACAATTTTTTTTTTTTGCCAAAACAAAACCCATGATAGGTTCCCTTTAGGATTGCCAAAAGTCAGAAATGACTTAAAGGCACACAACAACAAAGTGCTGCTGACAAGGGGGAGGTTTTTTCTAGCCATCATGTCTCTCGCCTTTGAAAGTAACTTATGACTACCCTAAGGTGAACCTGTCATGAGGGTTTTCTTGGAAAGATTTGTTGCCTTTGCCTTTCTCTGAGGCTGAGAGAATGTGACTCACCTCAGATCATCCAGTGGGTTTCCATGGCTGCCAGGGGATTCAAACATTGGTTTCTAGAGTCATAGTTTGGATGTATGCTCATGCCTGCCACCATATCCCTTTTTTCAAGGATGTGGCAGCAGAGGTGTGTGTGTGCGCACCCAAACTGCTCCCTTGTTTGCAAACAAGGGAACAGTTTCACCCTGCACAACCTCCCCTCACTGCCACATCCCTATTGCTGCTACTATTGGTGTCTAGCAGCAGGGCTCTGTTGTCTCTTAAATGGGTTCCTCAGACCCCAGGATAAGAAACACTGTTCTAACCAATAATGAACAGGGAGCACAAGCACTATTTTTGGTTCTGCTCAATTTGGATTTTAAATCTAATGGAACTGAAAAGCATGAGAGAAAAGGAAATCATCTTGAACTATCTGTATACTACCTAGATCATTATTATGCTTTTATCCCACAATTTCTCCAAGAGATTATAGCAGCACTTTAACCTCAGAATAATGGTGTAAAGTTGAAGCAACAGAGTCTTGGTGGAATCTGTAGTTAGGCTGGTCTGAGAAACCATGACTAGTGGCTGCTGATGGCTTCCACGTCTGTGGGATGATGAAGCCACACTGGGTTTTAGTTTGAACTTTAAAGTTTGCCCCCAAATAGTTCATCGCCTTGGATAGCTCCTTTAAAATTTGGACTAAACCTCATAGACTAGGTTCACCACAGTGTTGTCGTGGGAGTTTCATAAGGTAGGCCTGGGGAACCTGTAGTCCTCCAGTTGTTGTGGAGAATCCAATTTCCATCTGCTCCTGCCAGGTCTGGCTAATTATGATGGATGATGGGATAAACAATTCATCAGTATTTGAAGGACCACAGGTTTCCTACTACTCTACTGGGATTTCAAATACGGAAGTTTAACAGACTAGCCTTTATGCTACCCAGGTGTATCTCAGTATATGCAAATAGGTATTTTAGCAGCTGTAAAGGCTGCTGGCAATAACAAAGGTTTCTTGCCCATAATTCTTGATTTTCTTGGCACAAATTAAGTGCAGTGCTTTCAGCCATCACAAATAGACTTGCTGTGCATATTGTAGGCATCTAATGCTCAGACTTTCATGAAAAGTTTTTTAAAAATGTCAGGAATTTTAAGCTGTCAGTACCCACAATTAAGTCTTGTGAGAGCTATGCAGCTTTACATAGTTCTCTGTGTAATCCTTCACTCTGCTTTATCCTCCACTCCCCATCCAAAGAGGGGACAGCTGACCACCCCTAACATATTCCAGGTAATTAAAAGAGAACTTAGACTCTCATCATCTTAAAAAAAAAATTCCTGATTTCAAGCAGAGGTGAAACCAACAGATTTTTTTTAGGCACAGGAGAAATGCAAGAAGGTCTCTTTTAAGAGAAAGGAACTGTTTATAGAATGCAAAATCCTTTCCAACAAATTAGGAGTATTTCCAGATTTAAAGAATAAACATTTTCTGAAGGTATGCATTTACATTGAAGTATAAGCATCATTAAATCTGATGGGCTTATTTCTGAGAAGCTGTGTACAAGATTGCATTATGAAGTACATATTTTAAGAAGAATTCTACTGGATTAGCCCACTTTTCCATCTAATTCAATATTTTTCTTTGCATTATGGCCAGCCAGACAAATTTGGGAAGCCCACAAGCAGAAGAGAGTTTTGTGGTACAGTAGCTGGACCAGGATTTAAAATTCTTACTCAGCCATGAAGGTTACAGGATGATCTGGGCCATTCACCATCTCTTAGCCTGTTCTACTTCACAGGGGTTGTTGTGTGAATTGTTTTTTCTGCTTCTTTTCTAGCTTTCCAATATCCTTTTTGAGATGCAGCAACTAAGCCTGTAAACTGTATTCCAGCTTCATTTTTATCAATTAAGTAAAGTTGTTAATGACAGCATCCAGTATGGATTCTTTGTAGCTTAATTTCCCTTCTTAGAGGTATATTAAATTTTGTTCCCAGCAGGGATAATGCACATATGCTTAACAGCAGGATCTGACCTCTTTCTAGTACAAACAGATTTTAAAGTGCTTTTGGCATTGTGAAGCTCTAAGCAACTTCAGGTCCCTGTTGAGACATTTCTGTGGGGCTGTATCTTTCATTGTTTTCTGATATGGATTTTCAGCAAATGAATTGCTTAGTACTCTTGTGTGAGTGTTTTTCAGTGACTGCTTGCCAATAAGTCTTCATTGTGGTAGCAAGAACATGAGAAGAGAACTACCAGATCAGACCAAAAGCCTATTTAATCCAGCATCTTGGTCTGGATGGTTTCCCTACAAATATTTGTAACAAGCCCATAGCCGGGACAGAGTCTTCTGGTGTGATTCTCCAGTAACTGGTCTTCAAAGGTAAATGACCTGTGATCCTGTGGGCGGTGTATAGCTATCACCCTTTACCTTCTAAAGCTGTTCAAATTGGTAGACATTGCTCCATCTTATGACAGAAAATCCATGCATTGTGTGAGGAGATACTTGCATTTTCCTCTCCTCAGTCTCCCACAGCTCGGTTACATTGGATGACCTGGCTTGTAGGATTATGAAGGAGGGATAAAAGGTTTCTTTTTCTTTCCATTTTCTCCACATTATGCATAATCTAAAATACCTCTGTCTTATCTCCTGTTATTCTCCATTCTGTTTACCCTTTCCTGTGATAAACAAAACAAACAGTGCCTATTTTATAGAAGGAGAATTCCTTCCAAGTATACACCCCCTTTGAAGCCTTGAAAGATGTAGGCTCTCTATGTAGGCTGAAGGGTTATCTGTGTGGTAGATTGAAACAGATTAGTAGTGATTTCCTTTTCTAAAATAATCTTGGGAATCATTGCTGTGGATGATGGGTAAAAGTTTTCTAAGAGACTTATAGATATTCTCATCAGACTGTTAACTGATAGGATTATTTGAAGGAAAGATTACAATCACAGTTAAAATGATGTAAGAAGTGTTTATAGAGCTGATTAATGGGCACATGTGAGAGGGTTTGCACAGAGGTTTGCTAGATTGAAAACTGGAGAGGTTGTGTAGAAGAGAGAATTTCTGCAAGTGTTGCTTGTGATGCAACCAAATAACAAGCAGAACCTGCCGAAACTCTCTCTTCTAAACAACCATTAAAGCTACAAGAGCTGTCTCCAAGTTTTTTCTCTGGCAAACCTACATATGCATGTGAACAACATAGGTGAAAATTGGGGAAAAAGTGCAGATAGCTCAGAATGCAGTGATGACGGTGGTCTGATCATATAATACCTATTCTGGCCTGACAATATAGCCTGCAGCTGTTCTTGAGTCCAGTTCCTTAGGATCTCAATATGCAATGTGTACTCCACGTTTGAAAGCCAGCATAGTGAAATGGTTTGCGCATCAGAGTATGACTCCGGAGACCAGGGTTTGAATCCCATGGAAACCCACTGGATAACCGTGGGCAAGTCATGTTGTCTCAGCTTCAGAGGAAGGCAAAGGCAAACCCCTACTGCTCAAATCTTGCCAAGAAAACCCCATGATAGCTTTGCCTTGGGGTTGCCTTGAAGGCACACAGCAACAACCTCAAGTTCCCAGTGTGTAATGGAATTCCTATTCTGATATGATCCTGTCAGTACTCTGAAATTAATATCCAAGTCTTCAAATGTATACACCTCCTTCAGGAGAGACTCTGAGTGTGGTAACAAGACAAAAAGGCCTTTCTAGTTGTGGCTCCCTCCACTTGTTGAATGCTGTGAGGTGAGCCTGCCCCTGACAATCTCATATTTCTGGCACCAGGTTAAAGGTTTCTCCAGTTCTAAGTATGTGATGCAGTGTGATTGGCTGGTTTTAAAGTATTGGCCTTATGCCAATTGAACATCTCTGCAATTCCTTCTTAGGGGGTGGGAGTTGTTCCATAGTTTATTTTTATTGGTTTTGGTTTGAACTTTTGGATATTTTAATTTTAAGACACATTGATTTTAAGACACATTTTTTACAGCATCTGAGAAAAACAACAATGGGGACAAAAATAGGAGAGGGCACCCACAGAGTATCGTAACAGCTTCTTGTGGGCATCTGAGTAAAGTCTGTATGCAGAGCTTAGAGTCAGAATCTGGTGGATGAAGAGATGGAGATCAGCTTTTAAATTGTGTCTCTGTTGCTCTTGTTAACAAAGCTCACAGCCACCAAGCAATAACTCTGGAAAGTGAGTTGAGCAACAGAATATCAGTCAAGTCCCACAGAAGCAGATGCACTGTATAGTGAAGAAGCTGAGCAGGTGGGAAACACAAAAACACTCTCTCTCATCCTTCCCACTTTTCATCATGCACGAAAGAATAAAATGGAAATTGATACAGCCTATCTGTGAGAGTGCCCACAACACTCTGTCAGAATTCCAAATGTACTCCTTGTGAGGGTTGTTCACCAGCCCCACTTCTGCCATCAAATGATCAAATGTGAGCACTTCCTCTTGTCCCACCAGTATTGGCATCAAATGGCACTGCTACCAATAAAATATTTTCAGTGCTAAAGATTACTACCATTTTTTAAAATTTTCCCAGTCTAGTTCTGTTGGCATCTCCTAGTATCAAAATGTACTAAATATCCCAAATGTACTGAAAACAACCATTGTAGTTAAGCATTGTATTATGCCCTTAAGTGGCTGAAATAATATGAATAAGAATAGGTGGCTAGAATAATATGAATAAGAGACTTCCAGGAGACCCTGCCCTGCTCAGTTTTCACAAGCTCAGGACCATGGCTTCTTTCATTGAATCAATCCATCTAAAATGTGGTCTTCATTTTTTCTTACTCTTTTCCATTTTACTGTATTATCACCTTTTTTGGTGAGTTATGTTGTCTTAGGATGTTTCAAAATACAATAGTCTCAGCTTAGTAATTTGAGAGTTCAAGTGAGAGTTCAGGCTTGGTTTGGTTTTAGACTCCTTTTTAAAATCTTTTTGGTAGTCCACAGTATCTGTAGAACTTTTCCCCAGCACCACATTCTAAATTAGTTGATTTTCTTCCTCTGAGCTGTCTTAACTGTTCATCTTTTATAACCATACACAGATATCAGAAATACCGTGGTATGGGTGATTCTGACTTTGGTATTTAATGAGCTATCTTTACACTTGAGGATCTTATCTGGTTCCCTCAAGGCTATTTTTTCAAGTTTCTGATTTCTTAGCTACATTCTCCACTTTGATTGATGACTGAGCCAAGGATTAGAATCCCTCTACAGGTCATTTTGCTATCATTCTGTAAGAAATAAAAAAAGTCTTTAAAATAACAAATATATCTATATTTTAAAGCAACGTATGCCTCAGGGAAAGTCTCCAAAAACAATTACCAAAGGAAGCCATTTCTGTTACCCCCTTAAGCATGTTGTTTCTTCCCTCTTTGCAGTTAGGTGGCCAATATGGCATTTTCATTCTAAAATACTTGAAATGTAACATGATGTTTTTATCTAAAAGTTGGGTTGATTTGTCTTCACATTCCTCTTTTATAATTTATTTATGAGCTGACCTGCTGTTGCTTTTAGCAGATCTCTTTAAAAACATAGAATCATAGAGTTGGAAGAGACCACAATGGCGATCCAGTGCAACCCCCTGCCATGCAGGGATATACCATTGAAGCATTCCTAACAGATGGCCACCCAGCCTCTGTTTAAAAACCTCCTAAGAAGGAGACTCCACCATGCTCCAAGACAGTGCATTCCAGTGTCAAACTGCTCTTACCATCAGGAAGTTCTTCCTAATGTTTAGAAGGAATCTCTTTTCCTGAAGTTTGAAGTCATTGCTCCATGTCCTAGTCTCTGGACCAGTAGAAAATAGGCTTACTCCATCCTCCATATGACATCCCTTCCAATATTTAAACATAGCTATCATGTCCCTTCTTAACCTTCTCTTCTCCAGACTACACTTTCTCGGCTCCCAAAGCTACTACTCATAGGGTATAGTTTCTAGGCCTTCTGTGATTTTGGTCGTCGTCCTTTGGACAGGTTTTAGCTTGTCAATATCCTTCCTGAACTGTGGTGCCCAGAACTGGGCATAGTATTCCAGCTCAGGTCTGACCAAAGCAGAATAGAGCGGTAAAGTCTAGAAACTATGTACAGGTTTCACCTGCAGCTTGGCTTCTCAGTGCTTACACTCTTCCTGTTTCTGTCCTTGGTCCACAATGCTGTCATTAAACTGAAAATTCAGCATTAGACACAGGAACGGAAAGTGAGCAAGGGATCAGTTCCTCCATTTGGCTGCCACTCTGGTGTTTGTCTGAAAACCCCCACACATCTTTGATCTGTGTTACGCACCTTGAAGACAGTGTCTTCCTTTATTTTTTGTAAAATGAACTAGTCATCATATAGCTTGTCCATGTTGATTTCACTGTGGAGTGCAGTTGCAAGAAACCTATAAATCTCTCCATTTCACATTTTAAAAGGAAGAGCACTGGAATATGAAGAGCAGGGTAGTGGGAGTGGTCCACCACAGGTGCAGACAGTAAGAGAGTGCATTGCAGCAGGATCCGGAGCGGCTTATCCAGAGTGGTAGTGGTGTTAATGGTTATGATGGTGTGGAGAGTAAGTCTTCACTAATGGGGCCACCAAAGAGACCAAAGGGGGCTGTTCAGCCATGGCCTTGTCATCACCCTTGTTGTTGGCCCACCAGAGTCTGCGCCACCAACTCTCCCTGCTGCTCCCCCATCACCACTGCAGAGTACTGAGGGGAGCTGTGACTAAGGCCATTTCCGCACTACACTGTTATAGTGCTATTATTCCACTGTCAACATCCTGTGGAATCCTGGGGTTTGCAGTTTTGGGAGGGGCCAGAGGCATAGTAGCACTATAACAGTGTAGTGCGGAAAGGCCCTCAGTTGGTGACAGCTGCATAATGATGGTACTGATCTAGGCTGATGGGACCCTGCCTCAGCCACAGCCCCTGGCAAGCCCAATATCTCATCCAGCAGCAGCTCACCAGCAAGTGTGGGCTTAGGCATGGGGCTTGGAGGCAGCAAGGGGAAGAAGCGGAAAAAGAATAGTAGCAGCAGTTGGGACGCTTCAAGCTGGCCCTTGGCCTGGGCTTCTGATGGGGGGCAAAGTGCTCCCCCAACAGCTCTTTGAACAACCTCATATGAGTAGTGGAACCTCAGGTTTGGCCCAAGTAACCTGGCAGTGGTCTGCCTGCAGCTCAGCCCCACCCATTTCCCCTTATGGTGTTAAAAAATTATCCACTCCAGGAGAGTATAGAAATTTTTTTCTTAAATGATGTTTGAACATCACACTATTTCTGCAGCTATTCAGTGCAACGTGTCAGTGTCTCACAAGCTTCGTCTCTGAATTTTCTGTTGTTACGTGGGGACACATTCAAATTGGCTTAGGCTTGTGTTTCATAGAATTTTCCCTTTATTCCTCATTTCAATTTTGTGATGACACTTTTTGTGACCCCACAGAGTTCTGTGGAAATGCCACAATAACACTGCAGTTCCTTCACAGCATCTTGACAGGTTATGTAACAAAGAGGGAAAGATTTGTGTTCTTCCTCACTGAATGCTGCCCACACAAACCTCACACATTCTTCTCCCCACTCTGAAAAAAGTACCCCTTAACACAGACCAACTTTGTAGTGTGTGTTCAGATGTCACAACTATCTTGTTGGTATGTGCTGATACACAAGTTTGCATTTCATTTGTGTGTATGTGCACACACCTCCAAGTTACCTGTCATTCCAACAGTGATGTTGGAAGTATTTTGTTTATAGTCATGGCTTGTGTAACTTGTGTAGTGGGAAGTAGTGTGGTAAACCTACCCTTCTTGAGCTGTGTTTCTTGGGACAAGTCTGTTTGTAAAAATGAGGATATTTGTGTCATTCTTTTCTGTTTCTCTGATTCTGTGTGTCATGTTCAGGGCAGAGCAAACAATTGATCAGCAAACAGCAGAGCAGGGCTTACTCACTAGGCAAGAGCGGGGAAATGTCCAAACAGAGTTCAGGTTCTGGAGCAAACAAACCAAAGGCCAAATCCAAGTCATATTCAAACAGACAGAGGTTCAAGGTGATCCAGATACAAGAGAACACAGTGCAGGACTTCACAACTGAAAAGATCAATTACTGACCCTGAAAGGAAAGGGCCATCTGAAAGCCTTTTATCTACTGATGCTGTTGCCACAGGTGTTCCTTCATTAGGGCTCATTTGTTACTTAAATGTGCTGAGCGGCACAGCTCCCTTCTCTGACATCATCTCTCTTGCACAGTAAGTGTCTGGGTTATCTCATCCTCTGATATTTGTTCCCCTTGCTTAGGCCCCTGTTGTTGCTTGTTATTTTTTCCTGAGCAAGCTTCTGGGGAAACTCCTGCCTCTGGGGAAACTTCTGCCTTGGATTCTGAATCCTCCTCCTCACTGCCAAGATCTCCAAGGCAGGGCTTGACACTTTGTATTTTATGCTTCTAGAATGGCTTCTCACAGTTTGTCTTTCTTCTTATTTAACTGAAAACTCTTGATGGCATAGCCTGCATTCTGTTGCAGCTGTGTTGACACTGTCAAGCTAACTTTTGGATGCATCTTCCTTGTACGTTCAACATTAAAACTACACAAATAGTTTTTCTTTTTTTACTGTGTCATTGTCTGAAGTAGCAGTCGTGTAGGGACGTGGGTGGGGGGATTTGCCCAGGGCAGCAATGTTTTTGGGGTGTCCCAATCCACAGCCATGCCTCCGCACACCCTGGCCACGCCGCCATGCACCACAGTCATGGCTCCGCGCACGGCGGCCATGCCCCTCACACCATAGTCCTGCCCCCCTCCACACACTCCAAGCTCTGCCACTGTGAAGTAGGGTTGCCTGGAGATAGCTTCTGTACAAAAAATGGTTGTGTAAAACAGGGAATTATGGTGAATATTGTTATCTTGTTGTGTAATAAGAAATGTCTGTTGAAACTCCCCTTTCTACACAACCTTAAAGTACAGGAGTAATTTCCAGTTTTCATTCTAGTACCCCTAGTCTGAAGGTCTTTCACCACCTCCCTCACCTATGAGCTGAATATTTTTTGTTTAAATTTACAGAGGAAGAATTGCATGATTGCCAAATATAGTACAAAAAGATGTCCTCCTTACTCAACAAGCACCTGCAAACTGTGTCACTACAGAGAGATTCAGGGAACTGTTCTTGGATACTCATCTCTTTTCTGTCTCTCCTAGTTCTCTCTGCACCTGCTAACTCAGTTTCATAACATTTATGCAGAACTGGTGTGGATGGCTTCCCCCTTTCCTTACTGATCGTTTGCCCTGACTTACCCGCTGTTGCCTCTTCCTGAGATGACAGGCCAATGTGAGACCATACTAGTGGTTTGACAATATGGCCTGCAAGAGTTTTTTGGAGATTGATGTCAGTTCCTGGATTCCAGGTCAGATCTGTAGGTTAAGAACCACTGGCATATGGGACAAGGCTGAACCCTGAGGGCCTCCACAGGCCAATGGTCAAGGAATTGAGCAGGAATCTCTCAGTAAAACCATCTGAGAGTGTCCCTCCAAGAAAGAACAGAGACACTGTAGAACAGTACCTCCAAGCCTCATCCCAGTGAGGTAACTCAGAAGGGTATCGTGGTCGATGGTACTGAAAGCTTCCGAGAGGTCAAACAGAACCAACAGGGATCCTCCAGTCCAGTTCCCAGTGTAGGTCATCCACAAATGAGACCAAAACTGTCTCTATCCCATAACAAGGTCTGAAAGCAGACTGAAATGGATCCACCTCATTCAGGAACTCCTGGAGTTGAGAAACCACTACATGCTCTATTATTTTGCCTAAAAATACAAGATTGGAGATTGGCCTATGGTAGGATCCAGGGAAGGTTTTTTTTCAGAAGAGATCTTACCACACCCTCCTGCAGAAATGTTGGGACTCTTGCTTTTAAAGAGGTCTTGATCCTTTCCTTTACCCATTCAGCAAGTCCTCCTCTGCCCTGTTTAATTAGCTAAAAAGGGCAAGGGTCTAGGACATATGTGATGGGTCTCACCACTCTGAGGATCCTGTCCACATCTTCAGTCTGCACAAATTGAAAAATATGCATCAATACTAGACAAGTAGGGGGCCAAGGCTACATCCAGTGTATCAACTCTGGCATCTAAGTCAGAGCAAATCTGAGTGATTTTATCTGCAAAATGGTGGGCAAATTCTTTGCAGTCAGCTGTAGAGTGGTTTACATTTTCCTTTGTAATAGATCTCTTTCCATGTCTCTTCCGAAAACATGCTTCTGAGCAGTGGAGATGAAAGAGTGAGCACTGAGGCTCTTTCTCACTAAACAAATATAGCACTATGATTTCACTTTAACTTCCGTGATTCCACTCTATGGAGTCCTGGGCTTTACAGTTTTGGAAGGGGTATTTAGAATTCTCCACCAGACTGTGCTAGTCCTTTGCCAAACTATAAATCCCAAGACTCCATGAGATCAAATTATGACAGTTAAAATGGAATCATAGTGCTGTATTTGTGTAGTGTGAGTGGGCCCCAGAGGAACAGAAGCTCTCATTAAGGAGCAAAGGAACAGCTTAATATCAGTTTATGTAATAGATGGGGACAGAACAGATGGACAGAAGGGGAAACACACCCTATCTCACTCTACTGTTACCGTTCCTTGTAGGCTTTCTTGCTGCTTTTTGTGCTTTTGTATTGCTCTCCATTTCAAAGAAGGAGAACGTCTCCAACATGGGAGGTGGAATTGGGGACTTCACCAGTAAAGATCTTCTCCCTCCTGACTTTCTGCCAGTGAGAGCATTCTGTGTGGCCATGCTAATGTGGAAACTGTACAGGAAGTACCCACGTTTTGACGTCCTGTTATCTGACAACTTGCTGTTTTGACACTTCCAGATTAAGGACAAATTCCATTAATGGGGATTCTGTTCTTTCTTCAGTTCTTGCCTACAGAGGCTCACTTGGAACTGCTCACAGGCATGTGTTCTTGCAAAGTGAGCTGAGAGGGTAAAAAAGGCTCTGAGCCCACTGAGAGACTTTGCAAACAGTGCATGCGTTATTGGAAACAAGTGAGCCTCTGTAAGTCCTACATGCTCCCCACAGTACAATACATGGGTTCCACTTTTCTTCCAATTCCATTTTCTGACAGTGCTCTGGTCCCTAACCTATCAGTTAAGTGAGGGAAGCCTGTTGTTCAAAAAGTTCTTCCAAGCTCTGGCTCAGAGAATTCTCATTCTAGCTCAGGAAAAAGGAGCTAGATCCAAACCTATGTGAAGGACTATAACACTGGGAAATGCAAGGAGCCCTCCCTGAAGAGACCATCTCTTTTGCAGGGCAAATGCAGACAGCAGATCCTGTGTTGAAAGTAGCACCTAGCATTATTTTACTGTATTTTATTTTTTGAAAGGTTAAGTTCACACTTGGGTGCCTCCCTCTAATTGAATTCCAGCAGTAGCAAAGATCCAAAAAAGCCATTATGACCTTTTAAAAATTACCTATTCAGCATTTATTTAAGTTAAAAAGTGTGGCCTTTTTTTTGGATAGACATGAGTGACCTTGAGTGGTTTGCAGAATCAAGGCTCCAGTAAAATTAATGAAGGCAAAAAAAGACACAATAAAAGAAGTGAGATGAAAGTGGGAGCCTGAACAAAACACATGAACAGATGGGGGGGAAAAGCAGTGATGAGCCAGGGAGATGGCAACGCAAAAAGCTGAGTAAGACAATTAGGGCTTTGCCAGACAACAAGGAAAAACTCTGATCTTCATCTTTGTGCTTATTAGTGGCATGGGGCACTAATGGAATCCTTGTGTAATGGATGATGTGACAGTTTTGCTCCAAGGTGGGAAGTCCATCTTGCTGCTTTTTTCCTTTCTTTTTAAAGGAAGAAGTACAGGCATCAGCAGCTTATCTGATGGGATAGGGACCAGAGTGCTGTCAGAAAGTGGAATTGGTTGAAAAGCAAAACCCAGTTTTTCATTAGTTCTCCTCTTGCCTTCTCCCTGTAGAGAACATGAGGAAATTATGGAGGCTCGCCAAGCAATTCCCTCATGTTCCCTACAGAGAGAAGGCGAGAGGAGAAGAACTGACGAAAGAGCAGGCCTGCATGAAAAGAACGGCACATGTCCATAATTTACAGTGGTTGAAAGGACAGGACATCAAAAAACCGAGTCATTGAAAAGTGGAGGGATGCCTGTACACTTATAGATCGTTGAAGTTAGACAACTTTGTATATCTGAACTGAATGCAGACACACACACACACATACACCAACTTCAACAATCTACAGGGTCTATATAGGTGAGTAACAACATTACCTAAACCTCTTTACTTTTGCAGAGAGGCAACAGTATTAAACTCAGCACCTCACTTTACTTTTGTGGGTACTGAGATGGAACAATGTTAACCTCTTAACAGTTAGGTAACACTGTTAAGAGGGTGAGGGGATGAATACTTAACAGCAACACTGTTAAGGGAAGGAGAAGATAGAGAATGTTTATTTGTTATTTGCTATATGTTACTTTTCCAGGTCATTTAAGATTTCACTTTATTTTTCTCTATTTTTCTATTATTTCAAATGGATGACACAGGAGAGAAACAGAAATAATGATTAACTAATGGATTAATAATGTGATACTAACACATTATTCCCTATCCACCCCCAGTTGAAACACAGAGTTTTTGATAATATAAAATTATGTACATAACACATTCACAATACATAACACACTACACAAAGATATTAAAAAAAGAAAAAAAGAAACAAACCCAAATCACAGTCTACCACACAACCACTAAACTAAACTAAACTACAAAAATAAAATAAAGAAAAAAATTGTTGTTTTTCAATAAAAACTTTTTTTATTTAAAAAAAGAAAAGCTATGAAGGTGATTGTTCCAGTGTCATTCACTGAGATAGACTTCTGCTACAGTGCTGAAGAGCAGGGTGAATGCAGAGATCTGCCTCCATATGCGTTGACACTGACAGTTGTTGGATGCAGGGAATCCACAGGAAAAAAAAGACAAATTCAAGTGCTCCATAGATGGTCTTTATTTATTATTTGAAACAAGCGCAACATGTTTCAGCTTGTGTAATTGTTTCAGCAGTCCTCATCAAGAGCTATATAAAAACAAACATAAATACAGAAAGAGGGAGGATAGCCAAAGGATTATTAACTTAGGGAAGCGTTTGCATGTTAAGAGCTGGAAGTCCTTTGATGTTGACAATACTGAATTGCTCAATACTTTTCCCTGGTTATTTTGTTTAATAAAGATTTTATTCTATTTTCTTAAAGAGCAGCCTCCATACAGTATCTCTTTAATTTGAGCTCAGTTACACATACTACCACAGGTGACACATTCAGTTGTGATAAACCTGAAACCTCTGCCCTATATCCACAAGAGCTGTGGGCTTAAGGAAAGCAGAAGGGGGATATAAGTGTGGAGAGGGAGCCAGGGGGTGGTCAATATATAAAAGGGTGCTGCTTCTCCAGGAAGAGAGAATTTTAAGCAGGCCTGATCTGTTCTAGCCCTGGCTGGCTCAGATCTCCGCATTTTGACAGGAACGTGGGAGAGGGCATTCTCAGTGACTGCTCCCAGGTTCTGGAATTCCCTTCCCAGACAGGTCAAGACAGGCACCCTCCCTACTTTCTTTCCACAGTCAAGCAAAGACATTTTTATTCCAACAGGTGTTCCATGTGTGATCATGGCCTGTCTATTAAAAGGTGGTGGATATTGTTAACTGTGCTGATTTTATAGATGTTCTAGTTTTAATTATGTATTGAACTTTGTTTTAATTCTTATTTGATTGTTTAATTTGTGTTGTAGCTTTTGTATTCTGTGATTTTTAACCTTTTTCTTTTGAAGTTATTGTAAGCCACTTTGAGTCACTACTAGGAAATACTAGGAAATACTAATACTAGGAAAATAAAAATAATAATAATAATACATACCAATATGTCTAGCGGGATAAATTTCTGGAGCTGAGAAATCTCTTTCCATTTGCTGGACTGATAAACAACTAACGAAACAGGCTTGAAGATCTTTTTAAAAAAATATTTTAAAAAAATATTTTACAGATGGTCAGGAAGAAAAAGGAGGGAAAACAGAGGGGGTGAGATAGCCTTCAAGGAACAGGTTGGGCTTGTTTCAAATAAATAAAGATGATCTACAGAGTACTTGGAGACTTTTCTCCTTCTTTTCCCTATGGTTTCACTTATGTGCTCTTCAGTATCTGTCTTTGATTGGGTGCAGAGAAGCCAGCTGGCCTGCAGATGAGAACCAGATTGACCAGCATTGATGCAGGTGCATATTTTAACACAAATTAATGCAAAATAGACATTGGGGTAACACTTATTTTAGAGGAAAAATATATACTTGTCAGGATCCATAGCCCCTGCCATATATTGGTTTGCTGGATGTATGTTGAAATAGTGTATTGTAGTCTTTGTAGAAGTACTGTGGTGCAACTCCATTAGGCTTAGTGTAGGCTACAAAGTATCCAATGCTAATTGATGACTGCAGCATTATATCTGATTGGAGCCTGCCTGTATAATATTACAAAGTATCACTTGTTTATTGCTTTATTGCCCATTGCTACAATGTATCCAGTGGGGGGGAGATCAGAGCTGAGGAGAGAATGAAACTGTAAAGACATGTGTTTTGAGAACCTGGTATCTCCAAGATAAGAGGCAACAAATATGTGCTTAGGTCAAGGATGAGAAATGGGAACCACATGCAAGTCTGGGAACTGTCTGACAAGTGGTATGATGTTAGATTTATCTCCAGTCACAGCTTTGTGCTTCTAGATTTTGGAATTGTCTCTATGAAAGGTGTGAGCTCCATGTCTGCTTTAGTCTCAGCAACTTTGGAAGAAATGTGCTGTGTTGCCTGCATTTTCTGCAAATAAATATTATTGTCTGCCTCAGAGTGAAGTTTGTGGAGTATGGGTTATCCAGTGCATGACAATATTGTGCAATCAAATACATTTTCCTTTTTTTCATAGGATTAAAAACAACAAGCTGCAAAATATGTGTTGTGGTAATCCTTCTATTAGGCCAACCAAAAGATTGAAAATATACTATGCTGTCCTTTGAAGCTGATTTGCTTCTTCATCAGGGAAAGAAGTTTTAAAAAGGGAGAAGAAACATGATGGTATTAGAATCATAGGCATGGATCTTCTTTGAGATGTTTGCTTAAATTGGTGCTTAAGGTAATCTTAAGGGAGGGTTGATTGAGGTAGAGCCCACCCACCCCCCATTCTTGGTCATGGGAGGAATGGAGACAAAGGCAGTAAAAGTTAGGTAATAAAAGTTTCATCTTGATGAGCAGTAACAAAGTTCCTCTCTGACTGGTTTGGGAATTTTCTAGTTTTCCTGGGGAAAAGTGAATTTGAAAACAAATACTGCATTAATGTGCCTAGCCTCTCTTGTTCCTAAAAGCCCTCGCCCACACAAATATTCATCCCTATTCCTTCCCTTAAATCAGCATTAGCCTAAGAACAGTGGTGAAATGGCAGAAGTGAGAGGTAGAAGTGGAGGGGGGGGGATTTTCCTTCCTGAGCCATCTGTAATACTGGCCAACAGCAATCCAAGACGCATGATGAGACTTGCAAGCCCTTGCAAGAATTGCTTGTTCCAAAGTGTACCACCCCCAGCATGTGACAGGTGCACAGTGGAGAAGAGGATTAAAAAATCCACCCTCTTCTCCTTTTACTGCTCACCTTTCCAGCTGTTCTTTCACTGCCTCAGATTTAAGGGGGAAGTGATTTGTGGGTGGATGGGGGAAATTTTGGAGTATGGTGGAAGTTGGATGTTGGGGGCCAGGGAGTAGTTGATCAGATTAGATGTTGTGCCCAAAAGATTGCTTCAAGCGATCTCAGCTCTCAGTACAGAACAAATGAAAGCTTTCTGGTTTCTGCTGTTTCCCTTGTGCTGCAGTTCAGCAAAGGACAAGTCGTGAGCTGTAATATGAACACACGACATGCACAAAAGCGTACCAGTCATTTCGGACTCCGGAATGAATTTTAAAACAGGATTTAAATGGGGCTAGATGTTTAGTGCGTCCAGGTGAGCTATGAGTACTTTCATTTCATCTCATTAATGTCAGAGGAAAGGATACTGTACTGTCACCGCAGCGCTGATTATTCTGTGGCGGTGCTTCTCAAGAGATCTGATATGGCAGGTAGGCAAGAGTTTTCCCCCCATTGTGCCAGGGACTGGCACCATATTTTTGCCCATTGACAGCTCCTGTTCTTCCTGGAAACTCTGGGTACCAGCAGTCAACAGCTCGGTGATCAGCACTGTTTCACAGCAAACCACTTTGAGCAGCACTGTTCTACTTCTTCCTTCTAAAATGCATACATATGTTTTGTCCATGTACTCATACATTACAAGACTCCAGTAAGTCTCCCTGCAATCTCTAAAGATGGTTAGGGTTCTGCAGTCTCTAACGATGGTTTCTTCCATTTGAGATGGTCTCCAGCAAGTTAGGCCCTTTCCACATTCTATCTTTTTGTGAAGTTGTCCAATGGAGGTCCTTGCAGCGGCTCTGCCAGGAGGGGAGCACGATGGGAGCATTCCCTTCTGCACTGGTTGGCTTCCTGTGGAAGGGAATGCGATGGCTATGCCTCTTCGTTCTGCAGTGCAGCTGGGTACTTTCCTAGGCTGCACTGGGGCAGGAAGCACAGCCATTGCACTTCCAGGGCTTCAGCAGGACAGGTAAGTGCAGGATGGTGACACAATCACGTGTCATTGATGGAGAAAACCCATCAATGATTTAACCAGCAGTTGCACCACTTGGGGATGGGAGAAGGATGGGACTGCAACAACATCATGCAGAAGCATCATTGCCATCCTGTCCTTCTCCTGTCCCTGTGGTGGGATGGGATTGTGCTACAGAAAGGGCCTTAGATTCCTGTATCTGATAACAAGGTTTACAAAGATTTACATGTCTAAAAAGGCAATATACCTAAATGTATCTGTAGAGTCCCCTGGTCTCTGGAAGAGAGACCATGTTGTAAAATGTGCAGTGGTACAAAGTGTACGTCCACATACCAATAAAGAACCAAGATGAGGCTCAGTGTCTACTGAACAGGTATAACAGTGTAGCCTATTTAAATTGTGGACTGTGATATTGCAGTAGCATCATGAGTATAGTCAAGATAAAGGTATTACAGTGCTGGATAACACTTTGGATAACACTTCAAAAAACTTTTTAATCTTTAAATTGTAACAACATAATATACAAGAAACATGGGGTAGAATTATAGATTTTGAATACACTCTGTCAGTGGTAATCAGTAATAAGTATGTTGCTGTCAATTAGCTTTGGGCTCACAGTGGGGTTAAAACAGAGACTGACTTTCTGTTCAAATGCTAAGATTCAACAAGATCAACTCTTAACATTTTAAAATTATTTGCATGCTGCTTTGCTTATTTACACTTGTTTGTAGTAATTGCTTTACAAATGAATCCTATTAGACCAATAAAATAAGGCATTTTTAGAAAACTGGTTTCTGTTGTTTAGGGTTTTGCTACTATACCTTTCACTTTCTTTTCCCTTTTTTGTTTTGTTTTGCATCAAGAGCCTTCAAAGAAGATTTCACTCTGTTAAAAAAAATGTGACTCCAACCATGCCATCTTTTTTCCCCTTTCTTCCACCATATCCTTTAATAGAAGCCCCGTGGTTGAAATTTCAGAGGAATATCAGATGAATCTGACAGCATCTAGAGTGTCACCTGTGGCTTTTTTTTTTTTTGGCTTTGTGCTCACTGAATCAAGGATTTCATCATTTCACATTGGATTAAAACATAATAGGTTGCTACTGATTAACAACAAACCACAATGTCCGTGGCTTGCACAATGCCATGTTCCAGCTACTGGGGTCATGTGCTGTTGCTTGTACTTTTTGCAAAACGCAACTAGATTTCCATTTTGGTCTTTAGAGTTTGGATTTAATGGCTATACAGCCAATATTGTATAATGGTGTGAGCACTTGGCTAGGACTCTGGAGACCAGGGTCGAAATTCCTGCTCGGCCATGGAAACACACTGGGTGACCTAGGGCAAGTCACATTCTCTCAGCCTCAGAGGGAGGTGATGACAAATCCCCTCTGAACAAATTTTGCCAAGAAAACCCTGTGATAACGTTTGCCTTAGGGTTGTCATAAGTTGGAAATGACTTGAAGGCACAAAACAACAAATTGGCAATTGAGTTTGAGGGATCCCTCTCCCATAACAAGTCTTGGTTTGTTGTTGGGGCTACATCTATCCATTCCCCTTTTAACTCTCCTCAGTTTGCACAAAACTTGCCCTAAGGCTCTGTTTCTCTCACTTTGTTCTGCAACATCTAATCTACATGGACTATTTCTCACAGAGGTGCGCAGAATATTTCTTATTCAACTAGATAGCATATTTAGTTCAGGAAGAAATATGTTGTGTAATATTATACGTACAATGCATCAATTCTGTTAGAATCTGAATTCTTTACAATTAAAGTCCAGAACAGTTTGAGACCTTGATACCTGAGGGAATGTTTCTTCCTATATATACTTGTCTAAGAACTGAGGTCCTCCTCTGCATTCTACCAGTGGGAGCAATAGGAAGTGGGAAGATAGGGAGGGCCCTATCAGCCATGCCCTCCTCCCCCAATTATGGAATGCCCCTCCCTTGGAGGGCTGAATGGCACCAACAATGATTTCTTTCTTATGCCAAGTTAAAAGATGGCTTTTTATTAAAGCCTTTGGGGCTAATGTATTTCAAGTCTACATGAGAAGGGCGACCAAAATGGTGAGGGATCTGGAAACCGTGCCCTATGAAGAGCAGCGGAGGGAGCTAGGTATGTTTAGCCTGATGAAAGGAAGGTTAAGAGGTGACATGATAGCAATGTTTAAATATTTGAAGAGATGTTATACTGAAGATGGAGTAAGCTTGTTTTCTGCTGCTCCAGAGACTAGGACATGGAGCAATGGCTTCAAACTTAAAGAAAAGAAATTATACCTGAACCTCAGCAAGAACTTCGTAACAGTAAGAGCAGTTCAACAGTGGAATGTGCTGCCTTGGAGTGTGGTAGGGTGTCTTTCTTTGGATGCTTTTAAACACAGGCTTGATGGCCATTTGCTGAGAGTGCTTTGAGTGTGCATGGCAGGGGGTTGGACTCGATGGCTGTTGTTGTCTCTTCCAACTCTGTGATTGTATAGTTCTATGATTCTGTGTACATGAATTTAAATTGTTGGGGTTTTTAAAATGGTTTTTGTGATGGTTTCAATTGTTCCTGTGTTCGATATTTTTTACTTTGTTTAAATTATTTATGTTTTTATTCTGGAAATGGTTTTAAATTGTATTTTATCCTGAGATTCTGTGATAAAAGGCAGCACAGAAGTGCTTTAGTAAGTAAAAATAAATAAACATTTGCTGATTTCCTGTATACAAAGTGAGAAATAGTAAGCCTAGCCTTGAGTATATGGAGTATTCCTTATGAAACTGCATAGAATGTTTCTCAGATTTAGATACATGCAGTTTATCAAAATTCTCCACATAGTTTTATACATAACAGGCATGTGCTGACTTAAATATGTAATACGTATGTGCTTACCTTAATGGTGCTTATACATTTTGCATAAATAACACAGTCCTTGGTTATTAATAGGTAAATTTATTTGAAACCAGGTTAACTGTTACAGTGGGCCTTCCACTTTTGTGAGTTCAGCAGTTGTGGATTTGATTATTTGCAAGTTATTTATTTATTTTTAAAAATTCTTACTTATTTGTCCCTGCCATGGGGGAAAAAAATGTTGTTTCTAGGTCCTCCAGTTCAATTCTGTAGTCCACTTCAGCAGAAAGTGGACCATAGAGTCACACTGGAAGACCTAGAAATTTCTAGAGAGAATACTTCTCTAGTCATTGCTAGGTCTTCTAGTGTAAGCTTATGGCCCACTTCTACCAGTTGTTGGCCATAAAACTGAACTGGAGGAACTAGAGATTCCTTGAGAAGTATTCTCAGGTATATAAAAAAAGTGTTTGTTATTTTTATTTTTGTTGTGCCCCTAAATCTCACAAAATGCAGTGCTCACTGTAGTTTCAAGATCTTTTATTGGCAAGTATAAATAAAATATGATGGAGAAAATTGTCATTTAGTGAGTAAGTTGGCAAATAGAATAAAAAGGCCTGGGCTTGGGGAACCACTGCAGCTATGATAGAGTAAAGAGAGTAAAGGAGTAGTGTTTGTTTGCTTTATATTGTGTTATAACCCATTATAATGTACACTCCCCAAGCCAGCACATGAACAGGAAAACAATTATACCTTTGTTTTCACACTAATGAATGTTGGATTATACTTTTCTAGTTTTAAACATGTGCGCCAAAATGGATCTTTGGCAAAATATGTCCCAAAGTGCACATATTGGATATGGGGAATGCAACATCAGAGAGAAATCCTTCCAAAAATGTATACTTTTGGGGAAATTGTGTACAGAAAGGATTATAGTATTGGGGACTGCTTTCAGAAATGTTTATGGGGAAAACTGCTTGGAAAGGTGCGTGCAAATTTTCATGGACTTTTAACAAAACATCCACAAGCTGACATGTAAATGGGATGGAGCAAAGTTGTCCTTGGAGGTGAAATACAAATCCTTTAGTAATTGAAACAGACTCCTTTGTCCATGGCTAACAGCCAGCATTTGGAATCTTCTGCAGTCCATCCAAAGGGAGATTGCTATAACTCCAGGCCAGAGGTATCTGACAGGAAACATTTCTCTACTCCTTCACTTCAATTAATTAAGTGGCTTGAAATTTTAAATGGGTATCCTGCCCCCCCCCCCATGTATATATTCTTCTGTCACATCACTATTTTTTGAATATCTTTAATGGCTTATGGCACAATCCTAAAAAAGATTTATTCCAAAGTAAATCTTGTTGATTTCAACTTACTAACTATGAGATGGAAGTGTTGGGGATGATAGGTGTTTCAGCCCCACAGAAACACAGCGGAAAAACCAGAGTTCAGCGAGCCAACAGCAGCAGCCTTGTTCCCCAGTAAGGATACTCACACACGGAGGAGTTTCTTCCAAAACAGGAGGCACTTTATCTTGCAGCAAAGTTCCGTTATATACAAAACATAGAACAGACAGACAAAAGCTTGCACCAGACACCAGTTTTGGTCAACAGACAAATACATGCTGGCGTTGCTTTGTTATATACATATCTACAACCAATCAGGTAAAGGTTTGCACACCTCCCTCTACCATCTGCACACGACCCCAGTTTCTTATGCAACCTTGCAATTACCCACAGCTGGGGCATGATGCAACATCTTTGCAGTGGGCTGATCATTTTCCCAGGGTTCCCTGCCTGGAATCCCTGACAGGAAGTTGCCCAGCTGCATTTGCTACCATTAGCAAATTTCCATTCACCTTAACTGGTTTGTGTTAAACCGAATGCTAGAGTTGCCATTAATGTTCAGCCAGGTGGGGGCAACTGGCAGCCCTCTCTCAATTCACTGCTGAATGGGTTTAGTCTGTGATATTCTCATTACCCCTTAGTCATAGCATGTAGCATGGAAGTGCGATCTGGTATTCTGGCAAAGATCCTTGCGTTGCTAAAAGTATGCACTTAAATCCGAAAGTCTGAATTAAGAAACTTCAGTGATATCATTGCATTATGATGCTGAAAACCCGGGTTTGATTCCTCACTTGGCCATGGAAACCCACTGGGTGATCATGGGTGTCTCACACACTCTCAGCCCCTAGAAAACCCTGTGATAGGGTTGCTTTAGGGTCACCCTAAGTCAAAAACAACTTGAAGGCACACAACAACAAGACAAGAGGGAACCTATTTTGGGGAGATGGTTCAGAAATGTGGAGATCTTCTTTAACGTTCAGACTAAAACTCAGAGCAGATTTACCCTTCCCCACTGCCATCACAGCCACACACCACTCAGGTCAGAAGAAAAGTATATTTAATAATGTTTGAACCAGACCTGAGTTTGATATTTTGTGATTATCTGTATTGACAAGTGAACATCCCACACAAACTATCCTGAAGGGAATGTGTGTGGGGTGGCTGTAGGTAGTAAAGGTATCATTCCACTTTCATTTTTATGAACTAAAACTAAAACCTTCCAAAATCCTGCACAGTGAGGGGCAGATGAGGGATTATATCTTGTGTCAGCAGTGATGCCATACAGCAGGCTGACCATCCAATTGCTAAAGAAGATTAGGTGCACTCTGGCAAGAACATGGTTAGCAGGAGTGTCTGACAAGGGACTGGGAAGAGGGTTTTGGATCTGATCTGCAGCTACATTCATGCTGGTGAATCTGGCGCATTCAGTGGAAAGAAAACAGCTTCACTCTCACTGCTGCCCAAAACACTAATTGCCTGCAGAGAGTCGATAATACACACAAAACCTAGTGTGCTGATAAATAGTTTCAGAAAAGTGAAATGATTAAAAAAAATGTAAGATTGCCATTGTTCCAAGAAAGATATTCTCACTTGGCAGTCACTTTAGCTGTGCTGTTTTTGGCAAAGGAAATGTCATTTGATTAATTCCTGACATTTTGTGAAGAAAGGTGGAAGTTTTATTATTATTAACATCATAAATGCAACACTTAATGTGTGTGGGAGTAGCTTGCTGAATGTAAATTTAAAAACTGAGAACATCTTCAACAATATTTTTCTCCCCTCATTAGCATATTTCATCATTGCTATGTAAATATTCCAAGCTGTATAAATGTAACTTGCTAGCTAAAACTGACATAGCTGAGCATATGCTTCATGAGTATTTTAATGAGATATAGTTTAGACTTCTTTTGGACATTTTCATACCCAGAAAGAGGGCTGATATTGACCACCACACCACTCTGGAAACACTCGATTCATTCATCTGAATTTGGAAGCTAAGCAGGGTTGGCTCTGCTTAGTCCTTGGATGAAAGGTCACAAGGTAGTAACAGTGATTTCCAGAAAGGACTAGGAAAGAATTCCTGCCTGAGAATCTGGAGAGCCAAGTCATAGCTTCTGGTTGACAGTGTAACCTCTTTGAGTATTGGTTTGGTCCAGTGGATGGAAAAAAACCTTAAAGAAGGGGCACGCTGGCTGGCTGAATTCAGAAGCAGAGGGAGAGCTGGAGCTGAAAAACAGCTGCAGTCTCCAGGGCTAAGGAGTAAGCCCTTTTCACATTGAATAAAGTAGTGGGATTTTCAGTTGTGTGTTTAAGATGGAATAAAAGAGTAAATTCTTTGTAGTGTGACTTCTATATTGCATTTGCTTCTATTTTGCATTTTTTTTTAATTTAAGGCTTTAAGACTTGCATCTAACATGTTGCAATACAATTAAATGGCACAGACGAAAGGGTCCTTCAGTCAAGTCAGGTAATGGCATCTCATTGGATGCTTGGAGCTTTGAGGACAGTACATTTGTATCTAATTCAAATATATATTTTTCTGCATTGTTAAAAATGTGTATTGGGACTTAAATTGTGATTGTGCTTGCAATATTGATTTATAGTTGGTCCCATAGAACCCTGAAAGAGATACAACAGCACCAGGCAAGGTAAATTTGAAGCACCTTTTTATGTCTTTCTATGTCCTTTGATTGCTCCAGTAGTGGTCAGAAAGAACACGTCTAAAATCTCTTACCTAGATATTTTTAACTTGGGCTTGAAGAAGCAACTACAGTTCTCCCTCCAATTCATGAGTTTGACCTCCATGAATTTTGTTATTCACGAGGGACGTGTGTGTCTCCCCCCCCCTTCTCCTCCTCTTCCCATTCCTTTGCCTTTTGCCTGGGTGTGCCTGCCTTCCTTCTCTGCACCCAGGCAAAAGGCAAGGGAATGGGAGGGGAGAACTATGCACAGGGAATGAAGGTGCATGTGTGCCTTTCCCCCCATTCTCTTGCTTTTTGCCCTTGTGCTCTTGCCTTCTATCTCCGCACCCGGGCAAAAGACAAGGGAATAGGAAGGGGGAGCCCCAGAAAGGTATGGGAGTGGGAGCACAGGTGGGAGGTATTTGCAGTTTTTCCATTTTCACAAGGGTTCTACTCTCCAAACCCTCGTGAAAGTGGAGGCACCACTGTAGTTTTCTATCTGTTACTGGTTGGAGGGTAGCAGTAGGTCTAGGAAAAGGCTGCCTTACCATGAGAGATGATTACTTTCCTTTCATCACAGAAGCAATTTATTTATTTGTTCAGTGTTTTTCATTTCCACCTTTATCACAACAGCCTTAAGTCATTTCCACACCACACTATTGTAGTGCTATTATTCTACTTTCAACATCCTGTGGAACTCTGGGCTTTGAAGTTTAGGGAGGGGCATTTAGAATTCTCACCCAGAGAGCTGTTTGGCCTCAGTAAACCACAAACCCCAGAATTCAACAGGATGTTGAAAGCAGAATAATAGCACTATAACAATGTGGTGCAGAAATGGCCCTAGAGGTATGTTTGCATTGCTAATCTCTGTTTGGAGCACAGCAAGAACAAGGGTGGTGCGTGGAGAAAGGGTTAAGTGGCAGGTTGCCCCTTTCCTGAAACGGCTTTTTTCCTGAAAGAAGCTGTATTCCGGGTTTCATTTTGAACATCCATATACATGAATAGTTTGAGTCAGTTTTGCACCACTATTATTGTTGTTGTTACCACCACCACCATTACCATCATTTATATCCTGTCTTTCCCAAAAACTGGGATTCGGGGAATGGTAGGGACATAAATGAGCCCTTTCCACTAGTTGCCTGCACACGTTAATTTAACATACATGGAGCTGAAGACTGTGACTGCTATCCCTGTTTCCAGCATAGTGCACAAAGCTTGAAAAAATCACTTTACATCTTGAATCCCCCAGCTAGAATTCATTCCACCATTTCCTGCATGCTTAGGACTCCTTAACATGTAGAGACCCTAGGTGTGTATGGTTAGCTGGACATGCTTAGACTCCCCCATTAAGATGCCACATTGAGGACACAGATACTGGGGATTCAGCTATTAGCATTCACGATGTCAAGAAATAGAGCTGGCAGGAAAGATTGCACTCTCACTGCCATGTTTAACTCCCTTCCTGTGGGTTTCAACCAGTGGGAAATTGGCTAAATACATTTTTTAAAAAACTTGAACCGAAAGGACAGGAGAAAATTACAGCTCCCTCCCATTCTTTTGCCCCATGATACATGTCCAGCAGGCTTTTGGACATGGCAGTTTTTCTGTCTTTGGATCTCCCCACTATGACCAGCAGGGGATCATTCTGTAACCCTTTTCAAAGAAGGAAAAAAAATAGGTCACTGCATTTGGGTCATAACATGTTGGCTTGGATTTGTTATCTAACAATTGCTCTAAAAATACCTCAGGCTATGGCTTGGGCCTTAGGTAAGAACTTCACCTGCCTGCTCATCCAGCCTCAACAAGTCTGTTGTTTGTGCCCTGTAGTCTCAAAGGATGTTTTTTGTTTTGCTCTGCTTTGTTTTGGAGAGGGTAATCTGCAACAACATACTGGCAACATAGGAGCAAAGCTGAAAAAGTTACTTTTCTGATCCAGAATCCCTATGGGGAAATATAGTTCAAAAGTAACTTTTCTAAACTCTGCCTGTGGGCTTATAGTTCCTTCCCACCAGTCCTTTTTTTTTTTAAAATGCCGTAGTATATGCTGCTAGCTGGTATATAATACTAGCTTTTTAACACTCCAGAGCTCCAGTGCACTTCTCATACTGTCCCTTTATATTTCCTAACAGCTCAAACTGTGTATTCAACACGCATATGGTATGTTGCAAAGCCTACTTAGCAATTTCATAAAAGACTGAATCTAGGCCATTTCTGCCCTACACTGTTATAGTGCTATTATTCTACTTTCGACATCCTGTGGAATTCTGGGGTTTGTAGTTTACTGAGGCCAAAGAGCTCTCTGGCCGAGTATTCTAAATGCCTCTCCCTAAACTGCAAACCCCAGGGTTCCATAGGATGTTGAAAGTGGAATAATAACACTATTACAGTGTAGTGTGGAAATGGCCCTAGAAGTCCCTACTGTCTGCAGGGCAGTAAGCAGCTTATGCTGCAAAACTGTATATACCTCCTCAGAATTAGTCTTATTGATTTTAATGAGATGTACCCCGAAATAAGCAGGTGTATTGTAGGCTTATTGGTCCAGTTCAGATGTAATAACAAATCATTGTTTATTTGAAATGATCATTGTTTTATATTCTAGCTTGTTAGCTAACTATGGCTCATATAGTGTAACATAATTTCTTGTGTTCAGACAAACTGGGGAATGTGAATTATGAACACACAAGGAATATGAACTTTAATGCTTGGATGAGAGGTGGAGTATGCAAGCCCATTCCTTGTGTTGAAAATAACAAACCAGGTTTAACTGTCATGTCTCAATTAGAACGTTGTGTTTTGTATGTTGATTTTTAAAAAACCTATATGACATTACTGTCAAAGAATTATGAAGTTGGAAGGGACTCTAATGGCCATCTAGTCCAATCTCTGGCCACTGCAACAATCCACTGCTAAAGCTCCCATTTGAGGTTGACCTTACAACGTTCCCACTACATATCTATATATGTGCCTTTATTTCCACTTCCACATCCATTAGATGACAATTAGATGACATTTTTCATTATATATGATAACTGATTTGGTGTTCTGTACGCCTTCTAATTCGTTTTAACTGTTGCTCTCTTGTTTTAGTATCTTTAACTTCATTTTGCCACTCTTTAATTTGTTTACTACTTATTTTACTATCTCTTTCCCATATTTCTAATAAACACTTTCTGGTTTAAATTGGCTTTCCAATAGAATTTTATAAACTGCCCCCCCCCCCATTCCTTTTTCCCTTCCAACCTTTCTTCTCATTAAACCTTCTAGGAGATATTGAGTTTCTCCATATACCCTTAATTTTAGCAACCTCTTATAAATCCCAGCTAATTGAAGCCAAAACTAGTGGTTGACATCTAATCTCTTTTTAAAAAACCCCAGTGAAGGAGAACTCACCACCTTCAACATAATCTGTTTTACTGTTGAACAGCTCTGACAATTAGGAAATTCTTGCTAATGTTCAGTCAGAATCTTATTTCTTGTAATTTGAATTCCTTGGCTCAACAAATCCATTAGACTTGATGCTCTTCATGTTGGCCCTTCTCTTCCTTCTCTGCTGTTTGGAAGTCTACTGCTAAACTCTCAAACCTGTGCTGACATGGTTGACGACTTTTTTCTTCTTTATTAGCTTATTTTTCCCCCTTTCTGACATTATTTTAATCTCTTGCTTGTGTCCATGTCTGTTCGCTTCTTCCTGATTCTCTCATCTCTCTGTGTTTTAGGAAAGATAGCCTCTCATGAAGATTACTTGTTCTGTTAGTATGGATTACTCCTACCAAAATCTGTCTTCTAATCTAATGGGTGAATACGGGAAGAGAAAAATGGCCTGCCAAGAATGAATGACGGGAGCCCATTGAGTGGTCTAATCTAACACCAGTCCATTGAGGATCTTTGATGTTTGATGGAGTCACTTAAGGAATCCCAATTAATTTTCCTCCTAGAATAGATAGCTCACCCATCTCGAGTCCAAAGTCCTATTGTGTGGAATTTCCTCCACTGAAAACCAGGGGGCTGACATGCCAAGCAGATGTTGGACATGGAAAATCAAGAGAAAGCATATTTAGCTTTATAATTTAGGCTTCAAAGGCATCATGTGAATGTTATTTCATACGGATTATCCAAACGCTTACATATTCTGTCATATGTTGATCTGTATTTAACATCAATCTGTCATTTTACTGTATAAAGTCTAGCACTGATCTGAGACTGACATAGACGGCAATTGATTCCAGGATAGTGAAAATCTGCTGAGTTAGGGGCAAGAATGGTGCAGCTCTCCCACAATTGTTGTTGAATTGCAACTCTCAGCAGCCCAGCCAGCATAGCAAGGGGTGAGGAAAGTGGGATTTGCAGTTCAACATCTGAAGCACCAGATGATTGCCAGCCCTGCAGTACTCAATAGGTCTGGACAGAGTTGCTTGAGGTAAAGAGTTGATGTTATATGTCTGTAGATCAGAAGTCTGGGATTACTTATTTTATTACCTGTGGAATGAAAAAAAAATGCGTTTTTGAAAACTCACCTGAGAGGCTTGTGATAACTTGGACTAATGTCTATAAGAAATGGCAGAGCTTGGAAACAGCAGAGCATTACATTCATAGTGTCTCGGAGTTGCACTGTAAAGGATATTTTCCCAAGCTCTGAGGAACTGACAATATTTACTTAATTTTCATTTTCTTTCAAAATGGAAGTCTCTGAATAAAATCACACTTTTTTATGCACTTTTCATGCACTTTTTCCATAATCATAATCATTAAAACATACAATACGTCTTGGTATGATCCAACATGGTTTCCCCATGTTTTTCAGTTTTTGAGATGGTATTAATAGTACCACTAGAACTCCAGAACAAATTCATAATCTTGTGACTGAATGCCAGTTCCAATGTAACCCCCAGTTTTCATCCCCAACAACCAGGCAGCATTCCATTCTCACTGAGCATGCTCAGTTGTCACTAGCCTGTCCCCCTCCCCTATTCCTAAACCATTTTTATATATTATTTTTCTAAACTGTGGAATCTATTCAAACGACACACTCCCTCTTGTGTGTGGATTGAGCAGCTTCTCTAGTGGCATTTATATGATTGTCATTTTCTTCCTTGTTAAGGAGTTTTCCTTGTGCTGAAGTTTTTCCCCTGCCCCTTTGCTTTGGAACGTTCTTCATTTTCTTAATGTCTTCTGAGAATTACAATTCCCTATCTTCTGTATGTTTACATAGCACATGGTTAGAAATGGTGGTCCCGTCCCACTGGGGTTCTTCTTAAATTTGTCTGTCTTCAGTCTCTTGGAATGGGAGTAAGTGCTTTACAGTCCCATGGAAGAAGGTGCATTTATCTGGAAATAACAATTTAATTTTCAGTTACTGAGTGGGAATTTCTAGTCTTCCCAGGAGCTGTTTCTGTCTTGTAGCATGGCAGTATAGTAAAACAACAGAAGCAGAGCATATACTAGGTTGGGCCATAAAGCCAGAGCTCAAGGGGAAAAGGTACATTTTGATTACTGCTTTCAGAATCCATCAGCCAGCATGGGCTGTGGCCATGCTGGGTGAAGGATTCTGGGAAATGTAACCCAAAAAAGTAACTCAACACAAAATCATTTCAGACGTATCATGTAGCACCATTTTAAAAGTCTTTGTGGGGAGGATCACAATTGTCTTAATTTGGACCTGAGAGAACTGTTTGTCTTCTTTAAATATGCATACAGCCTTCTAGCCACACTCAGTTCTGGATAATTTGGGAGCTACAAACGGTTTGAGGTCCTGAAGAAAGATCAAGAATCATAAAATAAGGAGAGCAGTTTTTGTGATGTTCCTCATCCACGGTTGCTACTTGCAGAGCAATCTGAACTGAAAGACAGGTTGCAATCTTTCCCACTATAGTAAAATTTATTTTATTTCTGTTACAACGAGAATGACTATTTCTGCAAACACAGAGACAACACATCTAGCAGATGCAGATGCAAATATCTATGTATCTTACATCCCACCCACATGGGATCTTAGTTTTTCTAATTTTACTTAATTTAAGCAGTTTAGAAAATTTAAAATATTCAAAGAGACTAAAAGTATATTAAATAATTTCAAAGTTAAAACAGAGTAAAAAAGGTTAAAACAGTTTAAAACTATGTTCATGTGCATTATGGAAGAAATCAATTTGGCCTCAAAAGCATTAATAAAAAGCCACATTTTAACTTGATGCAGGGATGAAGCCAGTGTCAGTGCCAATTGGGCCTCCAAAGGGAGGGCTTTTTATATAACTGCGCTACCACAGCAGAGAAGGCTTTCTCCTTTGTCTTTCCCCAATGCATTACTCCCAATAGTGGGGCGCAAAGGAGGAACCTTCCATTGGACCTCATTTCTCAATCATATATAATTTTAATTTCATGCAGATCCATGCATTTTCCTTGTCTTCTTTTCTTTTTGGTGATATATTTCATCAAGAAAGTGTCTCACAATAGTGGTTCCTATTTCTTTCAGTCAGTTCTACAGTAATTTACTGTTAGTCAAATGAGAACTCTTAGAAGTGAGAGATAAATTTGACCTATCCCACTTAGATGAGCCATCCTCAAAAGTTGTCAATTACAGATGACTTAACCTCATGAACTTATAAAAGAATGCAGACAGTTCTAGTGACAGATAAATTTTTTTTTGAAAGTGCGGAGGCACCTGTAAAGAACTAAGCAGATGGTAACAAGCCAGATACCATGACTTTATGTGGACTGACACATTCTTCTTAGTTGTACAAGGATGAGTTCACATAGAAGAGCTATCTTGCTCACACTAGCTGGTTCTCATTCTCTCCCCCCGCCATCTCTCTCTCTCTCTGATGAACTGATTCACCATAAAGTTTTTAGAACAACTTGCTACATTATTTGCTAAATTAATTCAGGCGTAGCAGAATTTCAGAGGAAGAAAAAGACCCTAATAATTTTCCAGATTTCTGTCCAATATTAAGTAATGTGAAATATTGGGGTTTGCCTTACAGAAATGACTTGAAGGCACAAAACAAAAACAAGGCCCAGTAAACGTAATCTTGTAAATAATTATCCATAGGAGGCAGTGTAAGCTATAAACCAGGAAGATCAAAGTTCAAATTTAGTCACAAATTTAGTGAGGATTACGTATGTAGAGTGCCTAAAGAAAAATACTGTATATAAGGGGCTGAAAAGAGCTAAGATACTACAGATTAATATGAAATACTTAATAGGTTACTTTTAGTTTTTCTTCTGTTAGATTAGGTTGCTTTATTCTTGTAAATTGTTGCATTTATTAGTTGTATTTCTATTTTACCTTTCCTTCAAGGAGCTGAAGCCAGCATATATGGTTTTCTTCTTCCCTGTTTTACCATCAAAACAACCCTGTGAGATAGGCCAGGCTGAAAAAGTATGACTGGTCCACTCTAGCACTCCAACTATTACACCACATTTGTTAAATATAAATGGAGTAACAGAACTCACAATAGCATTGCAGACGCAGGAACCAAGATCTGTGGCAGACCCAGATGCCAGATCTGGTCTGGCAATACCATTACAGGACCCAATAATGTAATCCACTACATCTACAACTTAGGCCCCTTCCGCAGCTTACCTGGGTCCATGGTGGTCCCAGTGTCATCCCGGAAGCGATTTTGCCAGGATGGGAGTGCAGATGCCAAAGCTCCCCTCTCTGCTGCCCTGTTCACTGCAGAAGTATGATGGCCCCACATCTTCCTGCTACAGCACAACTGGACACTTTCCTAGGCTACATTGGGGCAGGAAGTGCCTCCAATGCATTTCTAGGGCCTCCGCAGGCAAGGTAAGAGTGGGCATGTGATAGGATAGTGGTGTGATCGCAGGTCATTGACAGCGAAAACCCATCAAGGATATACCTCACGATTGTGCCACCTAGGGATGGGAGAAGGACGGGACCACAACTCCATCATGCAGAATTGTTGTCACGGTCCCACTCCTGTCCCTATAGCAGTCTGGGAGGGTGGAGTGGAAAGGGCCTCACTTATCCTCCTTGACCATCATTTGCCAGCAGTGAAAACTCCACTGCGTTCTACACAGAACAAAAAGGCCGGTTCATACACAAAAAGGACACAAGAGACTCTGCAACATCAGAAAAAGCAGTGGGAGAAACTTTAGCCTCTCAGGACACTCAGTCACAGATTTTAGAAGTGCTGGAACAAAGAAACTTCAAAGGAAGGTTAGAAAGAAATACTGCTAAAGTATACTATATTAACATATTCCAATCAATTCCAAGAGGTTTGAGTCAGTATAATGGATTCTTTGTGCATTGCATACATTAATTGATTTAGCTAGACCAAGAAGTCTGTGTTATCGGCAACAGTTCTGTGAGGAGCTAGGGCTGATAAGGTCATTTTGTTAGTTCTTTTTAAATTTTATTTCTTTTTGACCTATCAATAGCCCTGTCCCTTCCCCTCCCCACCAAATGTGTATTGTGTTTTATATTTTAATCTCTAGGGGCCCTTTCGCACTACAACAGTTAAAACACAATGATTTTACCTTGACTAACCTGGCAACATTCTAGGGAATGCTGAGATTTTCAATTTAGACAGGAGAATTTAGAAATTATATTTTTGATTTCTATGTATGGTAATAAAAGCTAGAAAGTGAATAAAGGTGATAGGAAAGGAATCAATTCATTTTAAATATGGTGCTGAAGAAGAGTTCTAGAGAAACCATGGACTTCCAAAAGACAAATGCATGAGTCCAAGAGCAAAACAAGCCTGAAATTTCCCTAGAAGCCAAAATAACTAAGCTCAGACTGTTGTACTTTGGACATATCATGAAAAGACATGAATCATTAGAAAAGACAGTACAGTAGCCCCTTCACATTGGCAAGGGTTTGGAGCACAGAACCCTCAGAAAAGTGGAAAAACCACAAATAACCCCTCTTGCGATTCCCCTCTCATTCCCCTCCGAAGTTTCCCCCTCCCATTTCTTTGCCTCTGGCCCGGTGTTGGGAGCGAGGAGCAAAAAGACAAGCTAAAAGGCTTACTGGTACTTTCCCCTCAGGCAAAGAAGAGGGGAGTTCTGGAGTTCTAACTACTTCTGGTGGCCATCTCGAGAAAGGAGGCCCTGACCAATCAGCAGCCAATACAGAGCAGAATGTGCAATCACATGGTAGAGGAGCCACACTTTCAGCATTGCTCACTCAAAAGGAAAAAAAATGTCTAAAGCACAAGCCTCGCAAGCCTGGGGTGAAGAATGCAAGGGATGGCTGGAGGAAAATGGGAGGGAGGCAAGCACGTGCCTTGCAAATAATCAAATTCATGAAGGTCAAGCCTGTGAATGTGGAGGGAGGACTATAATGCTTTGTAAGGTAGAAGCAGTCAGAAAAATGGAACACCTCACTACTGGTGGATAGACTCAATCAAGGAAGCCACATCTCTGAGTTCGCAAGACCTCAGCAGGGTGACTTGGAAGTTTCTCATTCATAGGGTCACCATAAGTTGAAGTTGACTTCACAGCAGTTAATAACAACAATATTTAGAATTCTTAGCGAGAGGGCTGTAGTGCCTCATCAAACTACATATCCTAGGATTCCATAGCACATTGCCATGGCAGTTAAAGTGGAATCATAGTGCTATAATTTCCTAGTGTGAAAGGACCCTGATAATACTTCAAGTATCTGAACAAATAAGCTATAGTCCATGAAATCTCATGCCCAGTAAAAATTCTTAGTTTGTAATATACCACAATACTTTATATGTGGAAAGATCGTAAAGTTTTCTTTGGCACTTTCTGCAGTGTACCTTGTTCTGACAACATCTAGTTCAGGTCCCAGTGTTGTCTCTGCTGGGAGAGGAGCATGACAGGAGTGCTCCCTTCTGCACTGGCTGCCTCCGTGAATGGAGGAAGCACAATGGTGCTGCCTCTTTCTTCCACAGCGCAGCCGGGTACTGTCCCAAGCTGCTCTAGGGCAGGAAGCACAGCCATTGCACTTCCAGGACCTCTGCACACCAGGCAAGTGCAGGCAGGCAGCGGGATGGTGTTGCAATTGCCAGTCATTGATGCGGAAAATCCGTCAATGATTTACTGTGCAATCGCAGCACCTGGGGATGGGAGAAGGACACGCATAAGCATCATCTGGGTCCTGTCCTTCTCTTGTCTCCAATGAGGGACAACAACATCCTGCAGAAGGGGCCTCTATATGAGTTTTACTGCCACAGCCCAGTGCCCCACAAAATTTTCCTCTCCTGTGCATGTTTGTTCCCACATACTCAGATCTCTCCTTTTCACCCTCACTGTCGTCCATCTTCCATTCACAGTGCATGTGACACACAAACTGAATCATGGCCTTAGAAAAAATAATACTGGCTTACCCTGTAATTGTTTAACAAATGCAAATAGTCTTTCTTCCTAAAAGGATTAAATAAAAATCCACATTTTAAACAAGGACCTGGTAATCTTGACTTTTACAGAATAAATGTTTGTAATCAGAGGAATAGAGCCACTTCCAGAGTCCATTTCTTTAATACACCATCTTTTCACAATGCAAATATTCATTGGATTTAATACTTTGCAGTTGAGTCAGTAATTTGCTTTATAGCCTGCCACTCGCCATGACAAAGATAATCGTATTTGGCAGCCCTCTCTGGGTAGAGCCAAGCAAATTGAATTAATACACTGCTGTGATTAAATGTCTTAGCAAGTGCTTTTGCTTGCAGAATTGGAAGACAGGGAGCAAGGAGATCTGGAGTGCTAGAAGCTTACTTCTTGTCCAAACTGTGCGGTGGTCTCACTGCTAGGGAAAGTTTGTTGAACGACTCTCTACCACTTCAACATTATTCACTCAGAAGTGGCAGGGAGCCAAAGAAGTCCCCCTCCTTGCCCTCACCCCACCACCATGTTAAGTTCCCTTTCATTCCAGGGTCCTCTGCAATCAATTTTCATTGTCTTACTGGCAGTCAGTTTCACACTGTGGTGAATGGCTTTCTAAGGGCTATCTCATTATAGTCTTAGTCTTGCACATAAATTAACTAGTCTGCAATTAATCTTGCATGCCACTCCTTGATGGTCAGAATGCAGGTGGTATCCTTTCATTATTAAAAACTGGAAAACATATGAAAGGGTGGCTGCTTTGGAAATAACTGTCTGATTAGACTATTCCAGAGGGAAAGTTGTATTAATCTCTACCAGGAAAAACTACAGGAAGTCCAGAGTGCAAAGCAGATTCATAAAGATCCTTCCTGTCCATGTAGTGTAAGATATGAAAAAGAGGCAATTGTAATAACACTTTGGAATTACATTTTTTCCATTTGTGTGGGTATCCCAAATACCTTTGATAGCCTTTCAAGTTTCACATGGAACTCTTCATTCATTTAAAAAATACCTGCTTTATTGAGTCAGATTTTTACAAAAATGTGTGTGTGTGTGTGTGTGTGTGTGTGTATAAAAATATAAATATAAATAAATAAAAATATACCAGCTAGTCAGTATCAATGGCTATCAGTCTACTTACGTTGTATATATCTGAGCATTGGCTAAAATGTCTGTCACATGCTGTACTTTCTGCATTTCTTGGCCTTCATTCCCCACAGTTTATCTTTTTCCATTTATGTGTGCATTTGCACACACATGGACACATCAGTTGAAGATATTTTTCATTCATCTGGTAAACTGAGCTAAGTCCTCATAATGTTAAGCAATGATAAGTCAGAGAGCCTTCAAGCATCTTTCTCTAATGCCCCCCCCCTTTTTTTATTCTAACATAATGAGAAATATCTCTCTGGAATGACTTTCTGAATATGGCAACTGGATTATTATTACATAGATCAACTCCTTTGGATCCTCTTGGAAGGAAATGTAGGAAGTGAGCAATATCTGGCCACTTAATGTGAGCTTCTGAATGCCTTTGGCCAGGAGTGGGAAACTGTTGTGGGTCTGGGGAGGATTTTCCACCCTGCATATAGATCCTGGAATGGATGGATATGGGGCTTGAGTTACACAGAGCTGAGCACACGCAGACATCAAAAACCAATGATCAGGCACCAGGATCTGAACCACCAAGATTCCTGCACTGATGAGCCTTCTTTGCCTTCACTTAATAGGGTCTTATGTGTTTCCCCCTTTCCTTGACATATTTATGTTCTCTTTTTAAAAATGTTGGTAATATTTTGTTTACAACACTGTTTCAATTGGGGTTGTTGTTGTAGTTCACTATCTGCTTACATGTAAGTATGCAACGTTTGTAATGACCTGCCAGCCAGGCTTGAGCTGCCCTCCTCATACCTTAAAAACAGTTCTGGGGTCCCTCCAGGACCCTCTGGAGGCTTCATGGATTGTTCAAATGCCACAAAACAAAGAAAACACTGGAATTGGCCAGTGTACTTCTGGTTTTGAAGAAAGGATGTTTTTTAATGACAAACTGTGCAGAGGAAAGAGTAGCAACCTATTTAAAAGGTGAATTGCAGTTCCTGGAGACTTCTAGGAATTAATTGGGGAGAAAGCAGAAACAGGACAGTCCAAGAGTCTGATTGATGCCTTAAAAACAACCTTGAGGGCAGATGTGGTCCCAGAGCCACACTTTGCCCAGACCAGCCTTTGATGATCAACTGCACTGTGACATCTACTTCTCAGTGGCACACTGAAGCCCTGGGATACAGGGGCAATGGTCATCCCCATAAAATTTCTCCCAAATGGGAAGGCCATCAAAACTACAGCTATGAAACTAAAAAGGCAGGTAGACTTCCTAGTATGAGTTTACTAATTTACAGTTGCGTGCCTTCAAGTTGTTTCTGACTTATGATGAACTGAAGTCGAACCTATCATAGGGGTTTCTGGGGCTGAGTGTGTGTGATGCACCCATTGGGTTTCCATGGTCGAGTGGGGATCAAACCCTGGTCTCCAAGGTTGGAGTCCAGTGCTGAAACTACTACACCATGTGGGCTATCTTTACAATAGTCACTCCTTCTCTGTGGTTTTGTTTTCCACGGTTTCAGTTACTTGCCATCAACTACAATTATTACAACACAACTTCAATCAACTGCAAATATTAGTGGAAAATTCCTGAAATAAACCATTCATAAGTTTTAAATTGCATGCCGTTCCCAGTAGTATGATGAAATCTGACACATCCTGTCCTGTTATGCTTGGGACGTGAATCTTCCCTTTGTCTAATGTGTCTGTGCTGTATTGTATATGCCATCCGCCCTTTAGTCACTTAGTAGCCATCTGGGTTATCAGATTGACTGTCATGGTACCACAGAGCTTGTGGTCAAGTAACCCTTATTTTACTTAATAATCCACAGTGAGAAAACTTTATTGTAAGTGTAAGAAAAAATATAGTATATATAAAGAGTTCGGTACTATCCACGGTTTCAGGCATCCACTGGTGGAATGTATCTTGGAATGTATCCCCTATCAATAAGGGGTGGGTGGGACTATTGTATTTAGGAACATAGAAAGCTTCCAGTGGATACCTTTATGGAACTCTATGGAATTCAACAATGCTACAGATCATCTCTCTACACAAAGTCCACCATCATCTCATCTAAAGCTGTGGAATAACAGACTATGAACTCTGACTGATTTTGCTGTGTACATGGTGGCTGATCACTGCACTTTCTTTTAGACAGGGACAGAGAGAGAAGGGATGGAGAAGTACTAACAATCAATGTATGGCTAAAATTAAAAAATAAAAATAACGTAAAACATTTAAAAAATATTTTAAGAAATTTTCAGTGTTTTATGAAGAGAGAGCTCTGTCCCATCGTCTGATCCCTTTAATGACATGCACTCTTCCACTGAGCTGTAGTCTGTACCCAAAATCATTTTGGAAAGGTGCAAAAAGAGGACATCAACCTGCTGGATATTCATATCCAAAAGATATTATTTCCAATTTATGTATAATTTTAGAAAATGGTAGTTTGACTGAAAAAGTATTGCACGTAGAGTTGGCTTGTGGGTTTTGAAAAGTAAACAGCAGGTGAGTGGTCAGGTATTTGAAGAGTAAGTCCCACTCTGTCAGTGCTAACTTTGGGGGGAAATGCATATAAGGTCAGGAGGAGACTGTATACCATCCTTCTCCAAGTTAAATAAAACTCTCCAGTTTTGGAGAAGGTAAGACTTTACGAAGTCATTCATTCATATATACATGAAGCTTGTGCTAGAAGATGGAATGCAAGAAACAATGGGGCATACAATTCCATTGGAGCATCACATTTGTTGTTTTTAATGGTGCTTGGCAGGAGGTCTCTTTCTCAACTTATGAAGTGGCAATTAATACCTACTTGCTATGTGCATTAAGCTATGCATTGGCCAGTTATGGAGGTCACCTAACGTCCCTGCTCTTACTCATTGGCCATGTTAGCCTTGGGGCTTTGTGGTTATAAGTAAAGAGAGTATGGGAGTAAAATGACACCAAAACAGAACTACTTCATAGAATTATGGAAATCTCTTGTTTCGTCTACTAAAGTGAACAAGCAGGCATTGTTGAAGACAGAAGTGTCTTATGTTGTAATTATGTTGCATTTCTATTTACCAGTCTCATCAAAAGTTTTACTGTATACAGGAAAGTTTGGGTGAAGTAGGGGAGGAAATGTTCTGTTCAGTACCAACAGACTACCACCACCTCCTCCTCCTCCTGTAGGAGGTATTTTCTTCATCTCTCCGTACTTCATTTTGTTTATGCAATGATTTTATGCTCTTGCTTTTATAAAATTAGTATCCATCACGGCCATCATAGAAGAAAGGTTAATTGACAGCTTGCCATTGTGATCCGTAAATGGAACTTCCATGTTCAGTAGTAGCATATCCAGTTAAACAACAGCAGATAGATAATTTGATTTACTGAATTGTCAACTGCACAGAAACATCATGAGACAAACATGATGCATTGAAAAAGACAGCAATGCTTGGTAAAAGCATTGGAAGGTCACATTATGGGTGGATTGAGCTTGCATGACCTAAGCAGAGCAGTTGTTGACTGGGGCTCTTAACCTGAAGTGGACTTGATGACAAACAACATAATTTGATTTACTGGTTTTCAACTGAAAAGAAACATCTGTTCCTCAGCTGTGTAGATATTTTCTGTTCTACTTGAACTATACATCCTTTAAGAAAATGGAGCCTATGCAATATAAAACAAATATCACCATCTAAGAGGCGGTCTATATAAATCAAAACGAAGAAAAAAGAAGAGATACATGCATCTTTAGAATACTTTCTTGAGTTGCAGAATAAGAGTAAATCCCTCAACAGTGAAAAAACCCCTTATAGAGAGGGATTCAACACCATCTAGCTAACTAAAGCAGAGCTGAAGAAGAGATTACCAGAAGGCATACAGAACTATTTTAAAGAAAATGTAACTGAGAGAGTGCCTGCATTCTAGCCTATATTACAAGGGATGGCCAAAATGAAGACTGACCTTGAACAACTATGATTGCAGGCAGAAAGAAAAGAATTAGGGGGAAAAAAACAGGATTAAAAGGGATGCTTTAAGCATTCAACAAATAAAAAGAAAGAATTAGATAACACTGAATTAAAACAAACAACCAAACATTGACAACACTTTGTTCAGCTGCAGAATGAAAGTGAATCTTTTGACAACCAACAAGCCCCCTTACCAATCATAAATCCTGCCCAAAACAAGACAGGGCACAGCTTCTCTATGTACAGCTAGGTACTTAAAGCAGAGGGTGCCGCTTTTTGCCTGCGGAACAGAATAACTCAGCCTGTTAATAACTGTGTCAGGGAAGCCACAGGACATCTTGCACAATCACCATCCCATTAGGAATCTCTTGCCTCTGCGGGTAAATCATCTGGTGATAAGGTGAAGAAAGCACATGCCTGGATGGGTTATAAAACAGCTGATCCACGTGGCTGGTGAGATGTTCAGTGAGGCTTATGAGATTTTGGAACTTAGTCCATTGGCAGGTTGCCTGTAGCAGTATAGATAGGGCATATGGGAGCAATGCTCTCGTGCTAGCCAAGAAAGTCTACTGGAATAATAATCCAGTAACCATTCTAAGCAGAAAGCATGTGTCGGTTGTATGCAGAGGAATTTCTCCCTCTGTCTTCTGCAGCAGCAGTCAGGGCTTCAAAAACAAGGGCATGCTTGGTCAATTAAGCAATTAAGCTTACCTATAATAATTCTTCACTGACAGATGCTGATAACATGGTTTTTGTTGCTATTTTGGGAACAAATATTGTGTACAGCTAGTGCCCATATACACAACACACACACACAGATTTCTTTTGGACTACAACTCCCAGAATCCCCCAACCAGCAAGGTCACTGGCCACTGGAAGTTACAGTTCAAAAAAGTAATTTTCCCAGGCTGTGGTATTAGAGTTAAAAGGAAAAAAAATACAGTTCCTTGGTTATTTAACTTTTTTGGAAAAGCAAAGTTAAAAATTCAAGCTGCATCTAAGCAGTTGTTTGAAAAATAATTGGAAAAAACAACTTGCAATGCACGCTTAGAGATATTTGTGGATGTATGTCACTTCAAGTTGTCTGTTGACTTACAGCGGCCCCATGAATTTCATAGGGTTTTCTTAGACAAGGAATACTCAGAGGTGGTTTTGTCAGTTCCTTTTTCTGAAATATATCATATATGGCACCTGGTATTTGTTGGCAGTCTCTCATCCAAGTAAATTTAGGTCTGTGGAGTGCAACCTATTTTGAGGATACAGTGAGGTTTCACTTTTAGATTTCTGTTGGCATTGCTTATGCTGCAAACTTACATGCATTTACTAAAGAGGAATTCTCATTGAAATCAATGGGACTTCTGACTGAATGTGCATAGAGTTGCACTGTTATTGTGTTATATGCTGTGGTAGACTTAGGTCAGAAAGACCAAAGTTTGAATGCCTGCTTGGCTTGGACATGTGACATTGCAGGATGTTGTACCTCCTCACCAAGCCACCAAGGCCATGGTCAATTAGGGGTAAGCTGAGACAGAATGTGTAGGTATTTAGTCTGCAGTGTAAGTATCAGCCTTGAATGTACCCTGGCAACTTTCATATAAACAAAAGATTGTGAGTATGAGTAATAGTATGCTGAGACCCTACACTGGGACAGTGTACTATAAATCTTCATATATAGAGCTATATGGCTTGGGTACGGACTTGGGATGATCGTATCTCCCATTACGAGCTCATTAGAGTTCTAAGATCATCTGGAAAAGCACTTCTTTCTGTCCCATAACCTTCTCAGATTCGTTTGGTGGGAACAAGAGAGAAGGTCTTCTTGATGGCTGCTCCCAGACTTTGCAACTCCTCTGTATGGAGGTCAGGAAGCCTCCATCCTTTTTCTCTTTCTGTCAGCAAGTCAAAGCATTTTTAAAACATTAGGCTTTTACCAACTGACAGGAACGGGTTTTTAATGTAATGTGCTGCTGTCTAAGGTTTGTATGCCGTCTTTCAATAAATTTGAATGTTTTTAATGTTTAATGTTTTAACTTTATAAGTTGTTTAATTGGTTTAAAATAACTTATATTTGTACTTTTGTGTAGTTTTTAATCTGTTTTGTTTTAAAATATGTTTTTGAGTCTAATTATTTGGAGAAAGGTGGAATATAAATAAAAATTAGTAGTAATAATAATAGTAATAATAATAAATGGCATTTTCTGTGTTACAGAATCCTTGTGTTGAATAGCAGTGTTGTACAACTGAACCAAGGCAGCAAGTGCCTAACCAATTGTGTCTGTGCATTCATGCACAATATATATTCACTCATAATATGCTATATACACAGTGTGAATCCATGATCAATGGGATCACATGCAGAACTTTATTTCTGCAACTTTGAACTCAATGCAGGTGTTCCACATCTGACAAAAATATCAAAGTAGAGCAACTTATGCATGTCTAAGACACAAACAGGATTCCCTTATGGTTCATTAGTACAGCAGTAGTCATTGCAAAACAGAACACCTGGCTTGGATGGTTTACAGTGTTATGTGGCTTACTTATATAGCCTTACACCAGCCCATAGTGTGGCCGTCCTAGACGGACAGATTTCTTTAAAGTGAAGTGGAGGAGGAGGGAGAAACATACAATGTCTGTAAAGTCCAAAACTTGGAAAAATTGCTCTTTGCAGTTGTCTGAATCCCCCAGCTAGCATGACTTTCAGGAAAGAAGGAAGGATTGTGTGTGTGTGTGTGTGTGTGTGTGTGTGAGAGAGAGAGAGAGAGAGAGAGAGAGAGAGAGAAAGAAGCCCTCAAGGAATCCTGTAATATCCAGGGCCTCTCCCGACTCCCATCCCTCTGTCCTAATGACAAGTGTGATGATATAACTTTAAGCGGTTTCAGATTTAATCCCATTACAGCAGTGACCCATTGGCTCAGGACTTTGTAGGTGCTTGCTCTGTAAAGGAAAAACCAGGAGCCAGCTAATAAGCCTCAACACTTGGAAAAGTTACTTCAGCTCTCCAGATCCCCATGTTGCCTAGAGAATTCTCAGAGTTACAGTTCAAAAAAAGAGAAACTTGTTCAAGCTTTGGTTAGAGTGATTGATGCAGGTACATCTTACCTCTATGCAAAGGTGGTTTTTTTCCTCCTAATGGATCCTTTTGGTTTTGATACCAATTATTACCAAACAAGCTGGCAGGAGTTACAATAAAAGGAGCATGTATCCTGCCTTCTGCATGAGAAGGCAAGCAAAGGATAAATCCTGAGAGAAGTTCGTTGGGCAGCTGCATAGGGGGATCATTCAGAGGCTGATGGAAGTGATTGGAGATAGCTGCTTGATTTAGCAACATCGGTTTTACATAATGTGGAGCAATTTTGGCCTCTTGAAAAATTGACAACAGCCGCAGAAGATTACTGCATGCCAACAGCCATTTTATGGATTATCTTCCACAGCACCCCGGGCAATTAATAACGTCACTTGCATTCCAGTGTAACTATATGGTATCTCTTGAACACCGAAATGCTAAATGCATTATCCCAGTCTGTGCCTCACTGCAATCCTTCCCTGCTCCGAGCACTCTTTATAAATTATTCCTGCAACTTGTACGTTGGTGTTTCAGGCCCAATTGGGGAGAAGTGAAGGCATTAGGCTAAGAATTAAGTGTTTCTTGTTTGTTCCTGCCACAGATTAGGAGCTGTCTGGGGAAAGGTAGAGGGCTGTGCAACACTCAGACCCCCCCCCCCCGACAACTTCCCATCTTCTTTGGCCACCCCCTTGGCTAATGAGAGTGGGAGCCATATGGCCTAGAATCTTATTTGTTTATTTAAGTGAGAGGTGAGATTCTTTCATTTCTGCACTTTTCTGCACTCTAGTGGTATCACAATATACAAGCAAGATGACTCATTTCATATATGGAACATGAGACAACTCTTGATTAATATATTGCAAAGAAATATGTTGAAGTACTCAAAATTCAGTAAATCATAATCATAGTGTAATGTTTCATATAGTTCTCTTTTTTTCCTTCGCACCTGGAAATCCCCCACCACCCAAAATTGTTTTGAATGAACAGAAAGATTTGTAAAAATGCATCTTTGCTTTGTGGACATCAGAAAAGATTAGCGTGTTCTTTTCAGTGGTTCTCAACCTTTGATCTTCCTGATGTTTGGGGCATCACTTCCCAGGAGTTCTAACCAGTATGGTCAGTGCTCAGGAAGTCTGGGAGCTGATGTTCAAAATATCTGAAGGACCAACTGTTGAGAACCACTGAACTAGAACATAAACCAGCAGATTCAAATAGCAAGAAAAGAGATTATATCTAAGCATTAGGAAGACTTCTTAACTGTAGATGCTGTTCAACAGTGGAACAAACTGCATTAGAGGGTGGTAGACCTCTTTCTTTGGAGATCTTTATGCAGAGGTTGAATGGGCATCTTTCAGGACTGCTTTAGTTGTGTATTCCTGCGTGCATGGCAAGGGTTGGACTAGATGGCCCTTGTGGTCTCTTTCAGCTCCAAGATTCTATAAAGTTGTTGTACAATTATGAATCTCTGGATTTTAAAAGTGCAACTGACAAAGTTTATATTTGTATCAAAACAACATTTTATGTACAGCTGCCTATTGATTCCCTGTTGAATTTTGAAGTGATTTATAGGCTATACTTCTGAACATGCTATGAATAATTCAGTTTTTTAATGTAGTTTGCATCACTGATATTTATTTAGTTCCTTTTGGCTAGGAGTCAAGGAGATCAAAGTGTTATTAAGGGACTGAGCTTGAACTTTTTTTTAGATGCAAGTTTTATTTATGGCAGTTGGTAATACTATGGCAACTCTGTGAAAACCAGATTTACTTTTTTAGATACCGCATTGGAATGATAATGGTCCTTTCTTCTGCCACTCTGCTCCTCCACGGTGTCAGCATTTATGCATGTGCACTTGGTTGTTATACATCACTTCAAGCTGCAACCATGGCCATTTCCGCGGGGCAGTGTCATGCCAGAATGGGGACACAAGAGGAGCGGGACCTTGACAATGCTTCTGCATGACGTTGTTGTGGTCCTACCCTTTTCGCATCCCCAGCTGGTGCAATTGTGTAGTATATCATTGGTGGAAAAACTCCATCAATGGCCCCCAATTGCACGAGGTTCTGGTTGCTGCCAACCATGCAGAAGGGCCGGAAGCGTGATCACACACTTCCTTCTCCACTGTACCACGGGAAGAAGGTAGGCTGCAGTGCAGAAGAAAGGAGCATGTCCCTCACATTCCCTTCCTCAGGCAGCTGTCCAGGTGCAGAGGGGAGCATTGGGGACGCACTCCCATCCTGGCATAGGCGCTGCCAGCATTGTGATGGGATGATGTGGAAGAGTGTTGTCATGAGGAAATGGTGCATGATTTCAAGTGCATTTGAAAATCATGGTTCAGACTTGAAGAAACCATGCTTACAAGATGGAGAACCTGGTTTGATGAAAAACAGTGGTTGTTGCAAGCATACTAAGCATGGGTAAGAGAATCTAGTATGTAATGCAAACCTGTGATTATCGCAAGTGGACTGGCACAAGCCATTGTTGACACTAGAAAGAGAGCAGGAGTGGAGAATCCTCCAAGGAGTCCATATTGTATTTGCACAGGGTCTTTATTATTCATAACCTTTACTTTAGGACAAAAGCTAGTTCCTGAGGAAAAAGGGAGTGTCTGTCCTGCAACATGTCCTCAAATCTATGTAGTGCAATGTAATATTCAATCTAGCCTAAACCTGATTCCCCCTACCACTTGGAGAAATGGCAACAATAATTTCATGTATGCTTATTGGATTTTGCACATAAAGGCCATATTCAAACATTACTTATCCACGTGGGTGTGTGGAAATGGAGGTGGAAATGACTCGCCCCTTGGCATGGCAGAGCTTTTGTTCTGCTGCTCTTCACTTTGTAATGGGCTCATGGGATAATAGGAATCACTTCATGGGAGAACAGGAATGGGTTGGAAGATTGCTCCTGCTATATTGGATCTCCTTAAGACATGGAGAATTAAGGAGGCTCAAATAGCTTGGATTGTTCCTAATGGTAGGTGCTATCCTTAGAGGGTAAGCATAGGAGAAAAGCTTTTGAGAGCAGCTACTGGCTCTGATTCAGTTTAGTTGAATGAAAAGATCATCACAAATTCATGCTTTTAGAACAGTATGGTGGCATTTCTAAACTGGTCCTTTTCAGCCACTCAGAAATATGGGAGAGCAGAACAGTATGAAGTTAATCATGGATGTGTTGGCTTAGTTACTGTCTATGGATGGACATGTTCATTTGTGGGTACAAGATCACTTAGTAAGCTTTTAATTTTTATCACCGCATCAAAGTTACTAGTCCACAAACTGGGGAATGCTGGAGAATTATTGTCTACTGCAGCCTAATACCTTGTCAAAGGAAAGAAGATCAAACAGTATGCATGCAACTAAGCCTGCTTGATGTCAGGGACTGAATGGTTTTGAAGATTTTATTGCTTTTTATTGTGGGGTTTATTTTTTTTCTGTCAGAAATAAATAAACAAACAATCCCCCTTCCCGGTAGCTTATCATATATGTGTTGGATTAGATATATTCTCAAAAAGAGATCTGTGCATGCAGGTATTTCCTGAGTGTTTTGAGGCCTTGATCTCTGCCTCCAGAAAATTATTTGGGTTGAGCTTATGTTTGATGGTTATGAGAAACAGGGAAAAATTTGTTGTCTGCAGAGCCTCAGTTACTTCTAACCTTTTCTGACTGTTAAGCTGTCTCCGTAATTTCAGTCTTGTGACTCAGTCTTTCCTGTTCACCTTTTTTCTCTTTCAGCAATTCATGAATTCCCTGATGATTTATTCACAAATAAGGAAAGGCAACAAGGAGCAATTTTGCTTCATATTATTGGTGTAAGTACAATCAGGTTTTCACACAGATGTTGGTGTAATTGTTCAGCTAAAAGATGTCCTACATTTATTTGTTAATATTTATATTTAATGTTATATTTAAAAGGTTGTGGCTCACTGTATCTTGAAAACTCGGGGAGAATCACAGTTTCTTAATGGAAGTCTGTTTGCAGTCAGCAGACTTGCTCAGGGAGGACCCATAGCAGCCCATCCTTGGCATGCAGAAGGTCGCAGGTGCAATCCTTGGCATCTCTAGTTAAAAGGATGAGATTGCAGGTAATTGGAAAGAACTTTTCCACTTGAGACCCTGCAGAGCTGCTGCCGGTCAAACTTGATGTTCCTGGACAAAATAGACATACAGTTTCACCTGGTAGAAGGTAGCTGCCTTTATTTCTAGGCCAAGAATACATATGTTTTGGGTCATTGCTACTCAGAGTGGTGGTCTGTGGACCAGTGCCAGTCCCTGGAAAAGTTCCAGGAAAGAAAAAAAAATGTAGCCAATGGACACGAATATGTTACATATTGTGGAAAAAAGTTGGCAGCTACCCACATTAGATAGCTTAAGAAACATTGCTCTATTTTATACTGATGTAGATGCCCCAATATTTGATTGACTGATTAATTGAATGTATACCCTGACTTTGTCCCAAGATGGAAATCCAAGAATCAATCAGTGCTCTACTGTACAGCCAGTGCTCTACTGTAGCTTCATTTAACCAAAGCATAAAAAGAAGGGGTGACATGCTAAAGAAAGCAGGTGAGATGAGACAAGAGAGAATGTGATTAAGGATGGAAAATAAAATTGATGCATTCCAAAGGAACAGAAACAGAAATAAGGACTTGGAGATTTGTTATCAGCCAAAATAGGCAATGTGGGCTAGGTAGAGACCTAGTCTGACCTGGGATAATACTACTTCCAATGTTCCCTGTATCTCCCACAGAGCACTCTTTTCTGTGGTAGCTAGGATATTCTGGGGATTGTAGTCCAAAAATAACTTTTCCAAGCTCAGGTTTCTCCAGCTAAACCTTGCATTGGAACTAGACATTGTGGAAGAAACCTGATTACAGCCATTCCTTTTGTTCTCCTCTTCTGTTGCATAAAATGTGTGATATGATGTCATCTTGGCCTGAGTTAACCCATCTGCATAAGCAGCAGCCATGGTGCAGAATCTCAAGAAACTGTGATGATCTCACATTCAGTCTTGTTACAGCTTATGGGGGAGTAGGAAGAGGAGAGATGGAGCTGTTGTTTGCCTAGCCCCATCTTTAGATGGTTGGATTCATAGGCATGCACATAACAGCTTGCAACATTGGTTGCTTGATTCCTGTTCCTTCTTCCACCTGGTCTGGAGAGTACCACAGATAGTTGCCTAGAATCCAGGTTGTCCCAGGCTGTGTGTGTATGTGCCTTCAAGTCAACTGTGGACTTGTAGCAACTCCATTTGATATGGTTTTTTCAGCCAAGGAATACTCAAAGGTGGCTTACCATTTACTTCATTTGAAATATAACTTACAGCATCTGTTATTCCTTGGCGGTCCCCCATGCAAATACTAATCAGACCTAGCCCTTTTTAGCTTCCCAGAGCAGATGAGATCTAGTGTTTTTATGGAATTTAGATTTAGCAAAAAATGTTGTTGTTGTTGATGTATGCCTTCAAGGCATTTGTGACTTATGGCAACTTTGAGCTGAACTTCTCATAGGGTTTCCTTCACAAGATTTATTCAGAGGGGTTTTGAAGCTGAGAGAGTGTATCCTGCCCAAGGCCAACCAGTTGGTTTCCATCACTGAGCATGGATTATCAGCATGGCCTCCTGATGTCCTAGTTCAGCATTCAAGCCACTATATTACTTCGGCTCTCTAACAAAAAAATATTATGATACGTTAAAGATCAACATTTGGAAAAGGTTTTGTCTAAAACGAGGTCCCAGAATTCCCCAGCCACTGTGGCATATGCAGACGGGTCTCACTTGATGGCATATATGGCAATTCATTTAAGTATCTGCTCCCAGTCTTCTCCTACATTCTTCAGTATTTGCACACACACTTCCCTGTCTTCATAGTGACTACATTCAATTTTCCATTATCAACAGGAACTATTCATAGAACTTGAGCTCCTGAAAGGAGGATCAAGGCAAAACCCTATGCTCAGGTCATTTCCGCACTAGACTGTTATAGCGCTATTATTCCATTTTCAACATCCTATGGAATCCTGGGGTTTGCAGTTTAGGGAGGGGCTTGAGGCCTGAGGCCCCTCCCTGAACTGCAAACCCCAGGATTCCATAGGATGTTGAAAATGGAATAATAGCGCTATAACAGTCTAGTGCGGAAATGGCCTCACCTGGCTAATGCTGGTGGGGACATGTCTGGAAAATAGCAGATTTTGCTGCATATTAGAAGGGTTGTCAGGGAGAATCTAGGACAACTATACTGTTGCTGGCAACATTAGAACATGCAGTTTCATTCTCTCCCTCCACCTTTTTGAAGGAATTTTATAAATCTGGGGACCAAGTGCTTTCTTCTTCAAAATGCAATATATAAATACCTAAAATAAACATAATAAAAATGCATGTACATAACATTTGTTCAGATATATCATAACATTAAGACCAAAACAAAGAAGAAAGGAAATTGTTAAGAATTTTTCGAAGAGTTATACAAAATTCTTAGAAAGTCTGAATTTGTAGGTGTTCTCTGATGTAGTCTCAGTATGTATTCCTTGAATGAATATCAGGAGTGTCTTGCTATGTTTCACTTGTGACCTGGGTTTTTTTTTGTAATACCTTTTTGTGTTTTGTCTTTGCTGTTTTTCCCACAGGCTCTGTATATGTTCTATGCCTTGGCTATTGTTTGTGATGATTTCTTTGTTCCATCTTTAGAGAAAATCTGTGAGGTATGTGAAAGATAAGTGCTGCTCATATAAATCTGGTCTTGGTATGGTAAGGAGAGTGGGGAGAAACTTCAAGCCTGCTTGAGAATATAATAGAGAAAGTATCTCATACTTACAACTTTCTCGTGGCCCTTTGGGCAATCTCTTCCTAATCACTTAGAACATGTATTTTCTAGCACACAGGTGTCAAACACAAGGCCCGCGGGCCAAATCTGGCCCACCAGGCCATTTCGTGTGGCCCTTGCACCTTTGCTGCAGCAGTGGCACTCACCTCGCCTGGCGAGCCTGGGGGCAGAAAGAGGCACACTTTGGATATACTGACCAATTCTGTGTTACTTTACAGAGGTACAGGGACCATAAACTACGATGAAATAGTCCCCAAATGTCCAAGACAAATAAAGTTTATGCAGAGGGAAGACAGTTTAAAAACCAGTAATAATCGAATGCAGAGGAAATTATTTAATATGATAAAAGAGTAGATACGTTTATATAGTCTTACAGATACGACTGGCCCTTTGAGGGCAGCCATAATGCTGATGCGGCCCAAGATGAAATTGAGTTTGACATCCCTGTTCTAGCATGTGATTTTTGTGAATAAATCCCAAAATAGTTCTTGACAACTGCTTTTATAAAAAAATAATTTTTTTTACAGCAGAAAGGGAAATGGCAACAGTTTTGTTCTTGCCTATGAGAACAAAATTTTACAATGATTTCCATTCCTTTTGTCAAGTAAGCCTGACATTTTGAGACTTGGGTTTCTTGTCCCTTCTCATGTCTGGTGCAGAAGTCCTGTTTTTTTTAAAGTCAGTATATAGGCATATTGTGGAGGATTTATGAATTCTATATTTGTATTTTTTAAGAAACTACATCTGAGTGAAGATGTTGCAGGAGCCACATTTATGGCTGCAGGAAGTTCAACCCCAGAGTTATTTGCATCTGTCATAGGTAAGGAATTCTATATAAAAGTATATATGATTTACAAAATTGTTTCCCCAGATGCCAAGGATACAATGATTGCTATCATATAATAGTCTCTGTATGTGTCACTGATATTCAAAAATAACTTTTTATACAACATATGTTGTATAAGCATGTTACAACATAAGCATATGTTGTATAAACAGCAAGATCTATGTATGCAAAAATAATTTTTTCAATTGTCAATATCAGTAATCTGCCACTAAGTCAGGAATGGTGAACATGCAGAAGTTTTGGACTATATCTCTTACAATTCCTTCACAATTATACCGAAGTAGACCTGTTGCTCCCCCTCCCCCTCTTCTGTTTCCAGGTGTGTTTATCACTCACGGGGATGTGGGTGTTGGAACCATTGTCGGTTCAGCTGTTTTCAATATCCTCTGTATCATTGGAGTCTGCGGTATCTTTGCTGGACAGGTTTGTAAAGTTTTTTTTTATTCCATTCTCCTACCATTGCACCCAAATAGGGTAACTAAGGCTATTTCCACACTACACTGTTGTAGTGCTATTATTCCACTTTCAACATCCTGTAGAATTCTGGGATTTGTAGTTTACTGAGGCCAAAGAGCTCTCTGGCTGAGAATTCTAAATGTTCCTCCCTAAACTGCAAATCCCAGAATTCCATAGGATGTTGAAAGTGGAATAATAGCACTATAACAGTGTAGCGCGGAAATGGCCTATAAGAATATATTATAGAATAAACTCTTACATGAATACCAAGTGTATCATTTGGTTGTGAATGCAATGTGCTTGCTGTAGGCACAGTTTCTGAATACATAAATGAATTCTCAGATATAGAAATGATGCATCCACATTTTCTCAGTGTGTGGATAAATATGAAAACAGCTGCTAATATAATTGTTGGCCTGCATACCTCGTGATTTAAATGGGAATGCCGTAATCAAGCTGTTCGTCTTAAAGGTGCCACACAACTCTTTGTTATTTTGCTGGAACACACTGACATGGCCGTAGCTTTGAAAATCACAGAAATAAGATCTGTTTTCCCCATTCCAAGAATCCTTCTGTCCACAACCAGAAACTGAGCTGAGAATTCTGGTATATTCCTATATAGCTTTGGTGAATGTGACCTTCCTTGGGGCAAAATATGTGGTTTTACACCTCTTCTTAAAATGGTTATAGAATCATAGAAATGTAGAGTTGGAAGAGACCACATGGGCCATCCAGTCCAACCCCCTGCCATGCAGGAACACCCTCAAAGCACTTCCGGCAGATGGCCATCCAGCCTGTGCTTAAAAACCTCCAAAGAAGGAGACTCCACCACACTCCGAGGCAGCATATTCCACTGCCGGACAGCCCTGACTGTCAGGAAGTTCTTCCTGAGGTTCAGGTGGAATCTCCTTTCCTGCAGTTATGAAATGAATAAGAGGACTTGATATATACTTTATGATCCAGCAAGCACAGAACTTTTCTCCATGGTAGATCTATTTCTACATTTTGTGTAATAGCCAGCTTCATAGTCCAGCTAAAAGAAAGCACTTTAAAGATCCTTGGGAAAGTACGTATAATAAAGTACATTACATGGGCTGGATTGTGCGCATTTTGTTTATAGTTCTAGTTTCCATTTGACAACTCTCTATAAATAGATTATGGTTTTGGTTAATTTTCAGTTTCCAAGCAATGTGGCAGGTGGCTTACCACATCTGCTGTTCAGCATATAATGCAATTTGTACCATTTACAAACCTAAACTGCTTTATGTAGGTCCACAGTATTTGGCTCTCCTCACCTGCTCTGCCTTAGTTAAGAAAAAAATCCACTATTCACTATAATAATTCTAAGTAATGCTAAAGGAGGAACAGGGGAGTTACACAGTCAAAATACAACTTTGTTCATCTATGTTCCGTGTAGATCCTTGGTTGATATAAAAAACATGGTGTTAAAAATTCAAGCAACAGTTTGAGTCAATTCTACTGCAGAGGCTCTGAGTGTTTTTCACAGTTCATATAGCCATAGTTTTTTTGTGATAAACAGAGGTAACCAGTGAATTTCTGTGACAATCTGCATGGTTATTACTTCCTCATGTCTCTTGTACAGCTCCGTCTTTACAAGACAAAGAGGGGGAATCGCCAGACTATGGGCACAAGAAAACAGCAATCACACCTGAATTATAGGTTCTAAAACTTATTTTCTAAGTGAATCTTTCCAGAACAAAATATAGTTCTTTTTGTAGGACTTAAGTGTAAATAAATGGTAAATGCTAAGTAATAAGTGGTAAGGAAGGAAATAGGGTAGTTTACATCACTCTGGGAATCACCTCTTGATTTTAGCAGTATTACTCACATTTACAGAGGCTAAATTTCAAGTATTTTCCAAATGCCTTTCTAAAACCAAATAATTGCTAAGGCTTTGACTAAAGGTTGCTGCATGGAATAATTGTGTCTACTTCCCAGGTGGTCCGTCTCACCTGGTGGTCTGTGTGCAGGGATTCTGTCTACTACACACTGTCTGTGGTCGTGCTTATTGTGGTAAGTTTCCATTTTGTTCTAAGCTCTCATGTCCTGTTTAAGCAGAGGGAATGAGTCTGCTTTGCTTTGTATCTCCCCAGAAAGTTTATAATCATTTGAAGCTTCCTATTAAAAAGCAGCAGGTGTGGTTACTTCTAAATTGCTACATAGCTGATCTTAAAACATGTACCCAGGATTCTGTGTGACAGGAGTGGGGAACTTGAGATGCTGTTAGACTGGACCTCTGTTAGTTGTAGGCAATAGAACCAATACTGAGATATGACTGGAGAATGCAGTCCTGGAGGCCCACACATACCTAATTTCTATTGTGTGGTATGGGGACTTCCTAAGGGAAGAACCTTGTGTAGACCTCATGGAAACTATCGAAGCTGCCTTCAGGCATGAGGTATAGCCATTCTCCTCTGTTGGTTTCTTTTGCAACTGATGGGTCCTAGTGGACTTAATGTAGCAGGTGGGAAGGCCATCAGAAATGTACTAAGCTGTGCTAGTACCTACATTTCCCATAGTGTAGTGACAGTACACTCTTGTTGTCATATACATTTCCCACAGTGCCCTGGAATGACTACATGAAGGTGGAGGGTTGAGGGTCATTTACGTGGTGGCCATACCTAGCCACTTGGTGGTCCAAAGCAGGCACTGGCTATGCAATTTGGTAATTGCCTAAGGATGCCAGCTGCTGACACTGGCAGGGAAGACCAGAAACATTTATTTCAGATTCAACTTTGTTATTCATTAAATAAACCCACAAACAAACTTGTACTGTGAGTCAGTTGCTCACCAGTCAAAATGCCAGCTCTTGAGATCTGGCAGCAAAATGTGCTTACCTAGTATTCTTTACTAACTGTAATGCTGGGGAAACTAAATCTTATGTGTAAATGGGTGAAACAAAGCTCTGGCTTTTCTTAAAAAATAGAAGGCTTGAGGAAGGAAGCAACCAGGAGTGCCATTCTGAACAGAAACAAAAAGACTATTATGGAAATGATTTAACAGTGCAATCTTTTCTCAGAGATCCTCTGGCTCTATGGGATTAGGATTAGGCATAAGCCTCTTGTGTTGGTAGAAATGCCCTTCTGCTGCCAGAATTCACTTTGGCTGACAGATCTTAGAGATGTGATCACAGAGGAATCCACCAGCTGCTCTGACAGCTATGATCTTCTGGCAGAAAAGCCTAAAAATGGGTGATGAAGGGGTGGAGCAAGGGAAGAGTCAAGTTATGCCAGATCCAAACCTCTTCTGTCCCAAGGACATGGCTACAGTGTTGGCACAAATTGAAGCCCAGGTGGTGATAGGTCTAAGTAGTTTCCAACATCCTAAGGGGTTTGGATTCAACACATGGATCAACTTAACTTTGGCCATCTTGGAGAGCTTTAATGCTCACCCCCTTGCTGTAATGCCTCTACTTGAAATATCAATACCATGGAACTGATTTTCTTTATTTAAAAAAGAAGAAGAAGAAAAGATGGGTCGTCATCATGCATTTACTATGCCATTATTGTTTACTGCCTCAGTGCTGCTCTGGATAAGACAGCCTTATATAACTGAGGTTGCTTCCATACTACACAGTTGTACCTCTATGGTTCAATTATAGCTACCCTTCTATATCCCATGGCATCCTGGTGTTTGCAGTCTGGTAAGCCACTAGAACTCTCTGAGAATTCTAAATAGCCCTCCCTAAACTGCAAGTCCCAGAATTCCATAGGATGTGGCAGGGACAGTTAAATGGAATCATAGTGTTATAATTGTGTAATATCAAAGAGCCCCAGGTTCTGTCCAGATATTTCCAAATGTAACTCAGATCATCCCCAGCTAACATGGTCAATGGTAGTGTGAGAGCTGAAATCCAAAGTTTCTAGAGGGTGCCTTGATCTGACTTAAGGTTTGGCCTCTGGGCCTGACCCTTGCAACCCTCCTCAGCATTCACTACAGAAACAATGGCTCAGTGCCAAACCGTTGCACCTGTTGAGAGAGAACGCCCATAACAATTCTTTCTGGAAATCCTTTTATACTAAGCATCACTGTAATGTGCAGTATAACCAAAATGCTTTCATTGGGCTAGAGAAATATTGTTCTTCTTTTTGTCTTTTTCTTTCTTTTCCTTTTCAGTTTATATACGATGAGAAAATTGTATGGTAAGTTGTGCGTTTTATTTCTTTGTACTGCTTGGTGATTGGGATAAAAGCTTGGCAGCCAAAATAGTCCTTCCCTTGTGGAGTTGAATAGCAAGTGAGAAATCTGCGTTGGAGTTAATTGCCACATCCATAGCTCTGTCATCATAGGCCATTTCCGCACTACACTCTTATAGGATGATTATTCCACTTTCAACATCCTGTGGAATCCTGGGGTTTGCAGTTTAGGGAGGGGCCGGCCGGCCCCTCCCTAAACTGCAAACCCCAGGATTCCATAGGATGTTGAAAGTGGAATAATCACGCTATAAGAGTGTAGTGCGGAAATGGCCTTACTATGGCAAAGGTGATAAGCGAGGCTAGGGGTTGTCCTGTTGATTGCTCCACCTCACTGCCCACCAGTGTGACTCCACTGGGAAGAAAGTTGCAGTGCCACTCCCATATTTGCTGGGGAATAACAATAATAAACAATACAACTATTGCTATTACTACCATAATGTATATCCTGACTTTTCCCCAAAGCCAGGACTCAAGATGGCTTATAGATTAAAACAAACGCATATAATAAAAACAAACAAAAGATCAGCATTTAAATGGAAGTAAACTATGGAGCACACTAAAAACAGTTAAAAGCATACTATTAAAAATGGTTAAAAGCAGGGTTTTTTAAAACAACAACAGTGCAGTTAAAACAGTCTACCATGCTCTTAGAAGCCCTTTCTTTAAAAACTGCCCATTCCTAAAAGCCTATCAGCATAAAACCTGTCGGCCTGCAGATAGAAGGATAGCAAGGGAGTTTTCAGTCCTGCAGTTCAATCTTTTCCCTTCCACATGCTTCTTGAACACCTTTTTTGACCCCTTCAAAACTTAGCGAACATTGTTGGCAGTATATTTGGACCAATGGGAGCCTTCTCAGAGGATGTGACAGGGCCTTTCCTGCTATCAGACCTCCCTCTCAGCCAGTAGAGTAGGGGCCCTTTCACACTAGTTTTTTTCACACTACACTACATTACAATTCCACTTAATTGGTTCCATCCTGGGTAATCCTGTGATTTGCATTTTAGTGAGGAGTATTAAGAATTCTCTGTCAGGGAGCTTTATTGCCTCACCACACTACAAATGCCAGGTTCCCATAGGATGACACTTAAGGTGGAATTATGTAGTGTGAAAGGACACCAATACTTGCCTAACTTCCTGTTGTCCCTCATCCAATTTACCAGCCAAGGTAGAATTGCTCCCATACTACTTTCAGCCAAATAGCATGAAGTAACTATGGTTTGGGCCAGATCTGCCTTTGTGATATTTCTAATTGAAAGCAATTATATATTAGAGAAGAGAGGAGAGCGAGTTCACTTCATGTTCAGTCTGCCATTAATCTGGCCTCTGAGGGAAGGAAGAGCAGCCAGGACCCCCTCCATCATGACTTGGCCCAATGGCTGATGACAGGCCGTCCCTCCGTGTTGCAACTGCCACTGCTGTGGCCTCTGAGGGAGAGAAGAGCAGCCAGCATCCGCTGGTCTCAATTTCTTCCCCCATTGCTATTCCATTTTTCTTGCGTTTCCTTGAGCCCCTTCAGTGAAAAGGCAGGGAACTGTCAAATTAACAATTTGTAAGCCACTCTGTGGGTCTTTTTGGCTGAAGGGTGGGGTCTGAATGGTCTGAATGAACGAATCTTAGAAATGGGGAGTAAAGTAATGCCAGAGTGGTTCAAGAAAGGCTTTTTTCTTTTCTTTTTAAAATGGGGGTTGAGAAGAGGGCCTGACAAGCAGAGAGGGAGGCTGTTTGGAGCTTAGAGGGCACCATGTCAGCGGGGTGGGCTGTAGTGAGGAAAAGGCAAAATGGTGGTGATGGCAGTAAGAAGTGCAAAGAGAGAACCAAGGAGTGAAGACACAGATCTTGTCCATTATAGTTTCTAACAAAGAGAGGTGTGCACACACACAAAAGATGGGAAATATTGGTCAGTATACTTTATTAGCATGTCCACTTATGTCATGTGGTACACTACTAATTTCCTTCCTTTTTATTTCTTTGAGGTGGGAAAGCCTTATACTCATCATTATGTACTCGTTCTACATACTTATCATGAAGTAAGTGCTCTAAACCTCTTCTGTTCTTTAACTGTGTTTTGTTATTGTTGCTTTCTCCATGCTAGATATATTTTTATGTGAATACATATCATGCAGCTGTAGCAAATGGATGGAAGTGGTTGTTCCTGTGTGATTCCACAGTTGTTGTTGTGTGCCTTCAAGTCATTTCCAACTAAAGGGGACCCTAAAATGAGCCTATCAGGGTTTTTTGGGGAGCTGAGAGTATGTGATGTGCCCAAGGTTACCCTATGGATCTCCATAGCCAAGTGGGCAATTGAACCCCAGTCTCCAGGCTTGTAGTCCAATGCTCAAACCGTTATACCACTCTGACTCTATTCCACAGTACCAGTGAGGAAAGTGGCATGTATTTTGTGCAAAACAGTTTATCACCTCTTTTCCTAACCTGGCATTTTCCAGGCATATTGGACTACAACAATGATAATTACAGTGGAAGATAGAGATTGTAGTCCACATACCTGGATAGTACCAGATTGGAGAAGCCTGATGTTTAAATGTCAGAGAATACAGCTTTCACTTTAACGAAGGAGTACCTGAGAAGACAGATAAGGCAGAGTTGCATTAGGTTCACTCGTTTATATGTATTTACAAAATTTGCACTTCCCAAAACAGTACACAAACTGGAATACAGTTGTCCTTTGGTATTTGCGCTTGTCATAATCTTGATGTGCAAACATGCATTCTAGTGAAAAAATTCACAGAACAGCATTACATTAACCATCATGCTCCAGAATTAAAAAATACCCTTGCATTTTATGACTTGTGGGATCTTTTCAGATCCCAATAAGAATTCTAACATATTATGAAGTATAAATGTGTTTTGTTGTTGTGTGCCTTCAACTTGTTTCCAATTAATAGCAACCCTAAGGTGAACCTATTACAGGGTTTTCATGGCAAAATTTGTTCACAGGGGGTTTACTCTTTCCTCTGGGGCTGAGAGAGTATGACTTGCTTAAGGTCCCCCAGTGGGTTTCCATAGCAGAGTGGAGATTCAAACCTTGGTCTCCAGAGTTGTAGTCCAATGCTCAAACCTCTACACTACGCTGGCTCTCCATAAATATGGCATTACAATAGATCATGGGGTATAAATATGGTTCATGTCCAAACAAGTTTGTGTATTTTGAACTAAAGTGTATTTAACCCAAACACGCAGAGCTAGAAAATACAAAGTGGAATAAAAGTGAAACAAATTCAGGTAAAACAAAACAAAACAAACATGTCTTATAAGTGCAAGGCCTTTCCCTTGCTCTGGGGAATTCCATTGTTGTATCAATGGAAGAAATTTTGATTTTTCCTAAATAGCACCAACCTGCTGAAAACCAGAGCTCATCATTTTTGCTTTGCCACGTTTGCTCTTGGAGTAAACAAAGACTTACTATATTTGCTGGTGTATAAGTCTCACTTTTTCCCCCAAAAATACTGTTTGAAAATGGAGTGCATCTTATATGCCGGTGTGTCTTATACACCAGCAAATAGTATTTGCCAGTGAATAAATGGGGTCTGTCTTATATACGAGTGCATTTTATACGCTGGTAAATACCATATGTGCTCAATAGATTTGTAAAACGATGGAAATGATCAGCATATCTTTTAAGGTATTTTAAAACCATGTCCTAAATAATTGTATTCAATTAAAAAAATCTCAGGGCAGAATGGTGGAGAGCAAGAGGTCATTTTACTCTGAGATACAAAATAGTAACCTACAGCTGATATGGCTTCTCCAGAGTCTTGGTTATTTAGACTGCAGAACTTGCTGTGGATAATGTAAAATTCTTGCTAGCCTCAGTTTGTTCAGTTTGCTGTCTGCATCTGATTTATAGGCTTTGTGTCATTCACTTTCAGGTTACGTAATTGAACACTTAGCAGCACATTTCCAAAATATTAGGAATAAGAAGTAAAAGAACAAGTATGAGGACACAGCAAAAATCTTGCCAAAATGCCTTTAAATAAATGGGTTGTAGTCCTGCACCTGCTTGCTCTAACTAACATGCCCAATTGAAGCCAGTGCTATAGATCAGCAAGAGAGCACATGATCTGCATGCAGAAGGTCGCAGTTTCAATCACTGGCATCTCTAGCTAAAAGGATTAGGTAGCAGGTGATGGGAAAGATCATTCTTTGCTTGAGACCCTGGGGGAGGCTGCCAGTCAGAAGAGATTATACCGTCATAGTGCTTAAATAGCTCTCAAAACATACTTTCTGAAAGGAGCACAGCATATGAAGAGAAAATCAGATTAATTTCTGACCAGGGTTCAAAGCCCCACTCAGCTACAGCAACCTATTGAGTAACTCTGAGCAAATCATATTCTCTCAGCCTTAGAAGAAGGCAATGGGAAACCTCATCTTTCCAAGAAGACCTTACAATAGGATCACCATAAGTTGGAGTTGACTTGCAGCCACATAACAACACAACAGCTATGCTACAGCATGCTGACATTGGCCTGTAATGTATTGTTAGTTCCAACAGGAGTACTCTCAGTGTGTTTTTACCTATGTGTTGAGTCACCATTCAACAATCTAGTCTATGAGTTTCCTTCCCCTGGGGCTAGCCAATCAGATTCAGACCACTGGGTATAATTGTGGAAATTCCTGAGGACATTCTCGGGTACCTGGCTCAGGTAAATTTGTAATTTACTTATGCATTGCATTCATACATTATGTTTTTATGTATGCACATACAAAAAAAAGCATGATCTAGTTTGAAACATAAGTACTTTAAAAATCCATTGCATTTAGTGGGAAAAAGATAAGCACTCTGAGTTATCTTACTGAAATCAATGGGATGTGTGTGCTTAAATCTGGCCAGATTGGAGACAGTCAGCTGGCTTTTGATAAATCATTGTGTTTCACCCTACCCTACTCACAGCAATAACTACACTAGAAACAGTTGTAGACTGTAGACCTTTCGGGCTTTACCAACCTACATTTTCTTCCTTTTCCTTTATACTTCTAGGTACAATATGAAGATGCAGAACTTCTTTACTTTAAAAAGCATGAATGTTGGGAATGGCAACACTGTCAACAGCGAACTGGAAGATGGTAATGACTCTTATGACATTGGTCGTGATGACCCTTCAATACCCTTGCTGTGGAAAGGTAAGGCTAAGCAGACAGGAGCTGAACCAAAGGTTGACATGACACATTGTTCTCTGTTGGTGGTTCATACCTTCACCAGCTTCCATAACCTTGCATAGAATGATGCAGTGTTTTTCAGATGCTTGTTCCCCCCCCCCCGCCCCTGTTGCTTTCAGGCAGATCCAATTCTGCTGAGCCTTTTGGGGATTATTACAGCTAGCAGATGTATTGTTGCTTTTATTGTGGGCCTTCGAGTCATTTCTGACTTACAGTGACTCTAAGGTGAACCTGTAACAGGGGTTTCTAGGGCTGAGACGCCCAAGGTCACCCAGGGGGTTTCCATGGCCGAACAGGGAATTGAGTACACTGGGCATAAAACAAATGGATACAAAACTGTCAATATCATGTTGTGTGGGTATGTGCCATCAGCTCACCTGTTGACTTAGAATCACAGATTTGTAGAGTTGGAAGAGACTACAAGGGCTATCGAGTCTAATCCACTGCCATGCAGCAATACGTCATCAAAGGATTCCTGGCAGATGGCCATCTAACCTCTGTTTAAAAACTTCCAAAGAAGGAGACTCCATCATACTCCGAGGCAGCATATTCCACTGTTGTATTGCTTTTACCATCAGGAAGCTCTTCCTAAATGGAATCTCTTTTCCATATTTAGACCCCATGAATTTGATAGGGTTTTCTTAGGCAAGGAACACTCAGAAGTAGTTTGCTATTGCCTTCCTCTGAAATATAACCTAAAGTACCTGGTATTTGTTGGTGGTCTCCCATTCAAGTAATACAGAGCTGACCCTGCTTAGCTTCCAAGATCAGCTGAGATCTGGTACCTTCAGGGTATTTAGGCTCTTACCTTTTTATAAATCCATGGTGCAAGTGCAAGTGTGGATAGTTCTGGTTATCACACCTGAAAAAGGATACTATAGAACTGGAAAAGTGCTGAAAGGGACACAATGATTTTACAATATGCTTGAAAGAATTTGAGAAAGCAACAGACAACAGCAAAAGGAAATCAAAATGTTAAAGGGGATGGAACAACTCCTCTATGAGGAAAAATTAAAGTGCTTGGGTCTTAGGAGAAAAAAAAAGTAAAAGGAGACATAATAAAGGTGTATAAAATGATGCATGGTCTGGAGAAGATAGATAGGTAGAAATTTTTCTCCCTCTCTCATCATACTGGAACATGGAGTTGTCCACTGTAAATGAATGGGGGCAGAATTAGGACGGATAAAATAAAAAACTTTTTCAGACAGTGCACAGTTAAAATGTAGAATTCATTGGCCCATGTTGTAGTGATGGCTGACAACTTGGCTGTCTTTAAAAGGAAACTAGATTAATTCATTGGGGCCACCTATGAACGCTAGTCAGGACAGTTGCCTAATCACTTCCAGTATCAGAGGCAGTATGCCTCCGGGTATCTATTGCCAGGGAACGCAAAAAGAGGGTGAAGTTGCAACCAAGTCCTGCTGGTGGGCTTTCTCTAGGCAACTGATTGGCCTCTGTGTGAACATAACATAGAACCAGATAGGTCTGATCCAGTGTGGCTGTTCTTATGTTCTTTTTTGATACACCAAGTTAATTACAATGTCTCTGAGTTGTAGCCAATGGTTTCATGAGTACAAAGCAGCTTTCTTAATCTCTCTGTTGGCTTTCCCCTTGAAGCTCTTCTTTCCATCCTTACTCTGCTGAACTCTGTCCAGAAAGCTGAGGTAGGATATTGAATATGGTGGCCTACAAGGCAGCAGAGGGAAAAAGATTGATTTGAAATAGAGTGGCAGAACCTCTGTTGATGCAGGACTCCTCTATCCAGTTTCAAGTACTTGTCCCCCCGTCAGTCCACAGTGCTCAGGAGGCCTCATCTGCATGGGTTCTGGAAGACACAGAGGCGACGAGAATGGAGGGAGTGACTGGATAACCAAACCCCCTTCTGCTTGAGCAGCCATAAATACAATAATATTGCTGCTGCTTAGTGTTATTTATATGCCACTCTTCAAGTCAAAACCTCTCAGAGTTCTTTTTACAGACATTTGAAACAACAATTGGCTTTTCAAAAAATCCATAGGATGCAGGCATGACAGTTAAAGTAGAATGAATATGCTCTAATGGTATAGTGTGAAAGGGCCAGATCTTAGTAGTCAGATCACCTAGATCACAGTCTTTAGCTAATCAAAAAGGTATATTTCAGAAAATGTTATTTCTAACATTTAATAAGCAGGAAGTTCAGCAAAAGCAATCAAGCAGCAACACCAGACTGAAACAGCTGATTGAAAATGAAAAACTATAAGGCATGTCTCAATAAAAATATCTTCACCTATCACTGGAGGTGAGAGTCTGTGCCATACAGACTTCTCTGATGAAGGTGTTCTAAAATCTGAGCACAACAACAGAGAAGGCCCTGTCACCAAGGCTGAATAAAGCAGCAAATTGCTGCACGCAGACGCTACCCCCAGAATTCAGGATATGTAGTATCTAAAGCCAGCCAAGCCATTTTAATACAAGGCAGAAAATCCAACAAACTTCCTCTGCAACTCTAGAAGTACAAATAAAATGATAAATACAGGAACTAGCCATTTGCCATCCTTTCTTGCTTCCTCAACTATTCTGTGTTGCCTGCATTGCACATTGGTTTTCCTGTTTAGTAAAGGTGAACTTAGTTATACTGATGTACTTCAAGAATCTCCATATATTTTTCTTGGTTTCTATCAGAACCTAAGAGGGAACCTAACAGGGAATCAATAGCAGGCATGGTTATTCTCCATTAATTGATATAGCCCACTAGCTTATTTATGTAGTATGTGCTGAAAGCTACCCTATTCTTGGACATAGCACAGTGTTGCTGTTCATACTATATGTGAAGGATTTCTGGAGTTTTCTAGTTAGAAGAATTAGGCACAAGAAACAAGCATGGTTGGAAAGCCACCGCCATTGATCTCCCTGTGAGTCTGCAGGAGAACATTTTATGTGACTGGGGTTGTGCAGTAGGTACATGCAGAGCAACATTAAACACTAAACATTAAATGCTCTACATGAACTGAACATTAATCTTAGAATATGCAAAAGAAACTTCTGTAATTTTCTGGTACTGACTGTCATGCAAGTCAATATGAAGAGGGTTCCCTAACAGAAGGCAGTTTGAAGACTGAGGTGGGAAGACGGTAGAGTGTGGAACAGAAGAATATTTGTTTCAGTGTTAATGTGTGACTGCTGTGTGAGGATCAGCAGGACAACATAGCCATTTGTAAGAATGCTGGATTCAAGTGTGGAGAGGATATTCTAGCACTTTAGTATCTTGCTGTGTCCAGAGAAGCAATTACTGGCATGTGGAAGAGCACAATATGTTTCTTTTCATGGATTTGTGAGTGAAGTTCCCTCTGACTCTTGAGAGGAAGTAACGGCCAAGAGACTGGTGTGTTCGCTTGATGTGAGGTAGTGCTTGACTTTCTGGACTGAGCAACGAAAGATAGATCTCTCTATCCAGTCTCAACATTGTAATGAAATAACTAGTCAAATCATTAGTTACATCAATCTTTTTTCCTATTTTCCGTGTTGTTTTTCACTAATCCTGCCTGCCCTAATTCTTGAGTCCTACAAGATACCCTGTCAAGTCAGTCTTGCATAATGTAAACAGGAATATCCCTCATCTTTCACAGGAGATGTCATAAGAGCTGCAACTAGAATTCAGGCAGTGAGAACAATAAGCAAAAAGAACTATGCCCTGACTCCAGTGTGACACTTGCAGTAGCATTGGGATTTGGGGCCCTTCCCTGCTGCAGCCCTCTCTAGTGCTGATAAATATGCCCTGGGGAGATTTTCAGCCTACCACCTTATGCTGAATTCCATTCTTACATGAGGAAGAAGTCCAGCATATGATGCCTCCTTACATTCTTACATTCTGTCTTGTTACTTTAAAATTGCTCTGATTTTCCCGAGGGAGGAGGAATAGTGATACAAGCTATTTATCCACATTATCCACATGGCCCAGCATTCTAGAGTGACCATTGGCCATGTTGACTAGGGATTATGGAAGTCAGAATCCAAAGCATCTTGAAGACTTAGCTTGGGGAGAACTGATAGAGAAGTCCCTTTTATAAAACTTCAGTGCATAAACTCAGTTCAGAGTAAAGTTATTTGTCTTGTTAAATCTGTACAGTGACATGTTTATATCTCCTCTCCCCACAACCATAGGACAGCAGCTTTCCCCCCCCTCTTGGCCAAAATATACCATGTCTTTGGCCCTTTTCGCACCTTACCTTTTCCTGGTGCTGGGCTGCGGGGCTTGCGCAGGAAGCCTTGGGAGGAACGCTCTCGCATCCCTCCTGCTTCGGCTCTGCAGCTGCTTCCTGGTCACGTGAGCGCCCTGCCTCTTCTGTTTGCAGTGCAGCCTGGGACCTCCCAGGCTGCACTGAGGAGAGGATGTGTGACTGGCCCGGCTCCCGAGGCTCTGCACACAAGGTAAGTGCGCACGGGGCCCTGGAGCGATGCGCGACCGCGCAGCATTTTCAGCTTTGAGCCGAAAATTTAAAAATGCATGCGCGGTCCATGTCAGGCCCTTGAGCGTCACGCAAATGTGAGTGCATCGTATGGACCGCTCCTCACATTTATGCGATGCTCAAGGGGCCCCTTTGCTTCAGAAATGCCATGCGAAAAGGGCCTCTCTGTTCTCCTGAATAGTTTGATTCACAGTTTCTTGGAGTGAAATTTCACTTTGCTCAGGTCAAGACTTTGCCATTGCAGGCCGTACTTCTCACTCTGTGTGCTATTGCTAGCACGGTTGTCTGCTTTGTCTGTTAACACCTCTCCTGGGTCAGTGGGGCTTGGATCTCACCTTGATCTTACCCAGTATATGAGTGCAAAGTCTGATTATTTTCTAACAAAGAACACCTGCTCTCTGTCTACTGCCTTCTACATCCTGATGGCGGGAATTCTATTACTTGGGAGGTTCACAGACTGCTGAGCTGCCTTTGAAGCTTGTAACTTTTATTGCTTTCAAGAGCTTCAACTGGCAAAACATAAAAGCTTCTATTACTGGATTCTCATATATATAAAGCTTCTCATCCAGAGGAAAATCCAATTTCAGAGACAAACCTTATACACAAGAAGTGAAGATCTGTACTTTTGCTCCTAATGTTCATGTTTTGGCAATAATAACAATGGCTGGACACCCCTTTTTTATTGTGATGACCCATACACCTTTGACTTTGATTTCCTGGTAGTCAATACAAGCCCCTTAGTGATAGAATAGTGGGTTAGTGCAGAATAGAGGTCAGCTGAGTCAACAACTTATCCACATTCCAAAGGGGTAGCTTGCTTTTCTGTTGTAGCAAGAAATGGCAGCCTTGCAACATCTTAACAACAAAATTATTCCTTATGACATATTTATCTATGTGGACCAGGGACCCATTCACCATTATAGCACTGTAATTCTGTTTTAACTACTGTGGTTCCATTTTATGAAATCCTGGGATTTGCAGTTTAAAGAGTGGTATTTAGAATGGCCAGAGAGCTCTGGTGCATCACCAAATTATAAGACCCAGGATGCCATAGGAGATAGCCAAGACAGTTAAAAAAGAATAGCACTATTAATGCATATTGCCAAATGGCCCCAGGGCTCACTTTGTTACATTCAGGTTACTTACAGCAAACCCAGGGTGACCAAAGGCCCTTTCATACTACACAATTATAATGTTATATTTCACTTTAATTGTCATGGCAACATCCTATACAATCCTAGGATTTCAGCTTGGCAAGGCACTAGAACTCCATGGCAGAGAATTCTAAATGCTCATTGCTGTGTGCCTTCAAGTTGTGTCTGACCCTATGGCAAATCTATCACAGGGTTCTCTTCACAAGGTTTGTTCAGAGAGGGTTTACCATTGCCCACTTCTCAGGCTGAGAAAGTAGGACGCGCCCAAGGTCACCCAGTGGTTTCCATGGCTGAGCATGGATTTGAGCCATGGTTTTCTGGAGCCCAAGTCTAGCACTCAAACCACTACACCACAGTAACTCAACAATTCTTAATCCCTTTCTCTTAGCTGCAAATTCCAGGATTCCATAGGATGGTAACGACAATTTCTCTGAAATGTAATGAGTAAGTACTGTAGTGAGAATGGGCCCCATAAGAAAAGGAGGGACAGGACTTCAGTCTCTTTCACAGAGAAGAGGGTATTTCAGCAGGAAATTCTTGACATATGGGGATGGGAAAAGTTCATCTCTTGAACATATCTCTTTTGCAAAACTAATCAAAGTACATAAGCTTTAAACTTTTAAACTGAAATCAATAATAGCTTAGGGACACTGCTTGTACTCCAGTCTTTAGTGAGCGGCAGGAGCTTCTCCATATATTAACATATTGCTATTGAATGCTAGTTCTCTAGGATACTGTGTGTGTACTGTTGGTTTTCACCTAAAATTATTTGCCTAAAGCTAAATGTTCTTCAGACAGGGGACAGACAAAAAAACATGACACTTTCTTCTGCATCTATTGATTTCTCAAATTCTTTCAGGCAGACTTTGAAACTAAATCCACTGGGACCAGCTGAGATACAATCAGGAATGATGGGTGCTACAACCAGGGACCTCCTGATCTGTGTTGTGCTGCTGCCCTTGAGGGCTGAGCTTAAGGCTTCAGAAAGAAGGCTGAAACGGTTATGTTGTTCCTCAAGTAACATTGTTCCCCAAGTTCAGCATAACTGTGCCCACCCATGAAACCAGTTTGTTCTGCTTGTGAATGGTGTGAGGTTCAGGGCCAAGCCTTTTCTTTTAGTCAAAAGCCAAATTTTAGCCCTCAGTTTGAAAATTTTTCAGGAAAATAGCATTAGCTTTTTTAAGGTAATTTATTGATTGTTAAATCATTTGTAGCAAGTTACCAATATCACCTTTAAATTGGAATTTAAAATAATAAATTACAAAAATACAAAGCAATATTTTAACATAACAAACATGTAAGCATTATTAATTATGAAGAAGAAAATCATGTTTACCTCATTCTTATCCAAATACTTAAAAGTAATGAAATTGTTTTGTGCTACAGTGGCCCCTTGACTTTTGCAAGAGTTCAGGGCCCGGAACCCTCACAAAAGTAAAAAAAACAAAAACCTGCAAAATAACTCCCCTGCCCAAGAGAGCGCTCTCCCTCCCATTCCTTTCTGGGGCTCTTCCCTCCCATTCTTGTGTTTTTTGCCTGGGTAGGTATGCCTGCCTTCCCCGCACCTGGGCAAAAGGCAAGTGAATGGGAGGGGGAAACCCCCCAGGCAGAGAAGGCACACACACACCTCCTTCTCCTCTGTTCTCCTGCCTGATGCCCAGATGCTCCGCCATCTTTCTGTGTGCCTGGGTGAAAGGCAAGCAAATAGGGGGAAACACTTCCCATCCTCCATTCTCCTGCCTGTTGCGTGGGCGCCCTGCCTTCTTTCTGTGCACCCAGGCAAAAAGAAAGCAAATGGAAGGGGAAAGGCTTGCATGCATGAACCCTTCTGCGTCCCATTCGCTTGCCTTTTGCTGGGGCACAGGGAAGGAAGGCATCGTATCTGGGCAAAAGATCAGGGAATGGGAGGGGAGAATGGAGGGGAAACAAATGGGCATCTTGCATATAAATAAATTCACTAAGGTCAAACCCGTGAATGTGGAGGGAGCGCTGTATTTTAAAAATAGGTAATGAGTAATGATATCACTCTGCTAGTCCCAATCTAAATCTCTTCAGATCTTTTCTAAGTCCCTCCTCTTATTGTGTACTGTCAGTTCCTTAAAAGTGCATAGCCTGTCTTCTTGGCCTTGCCAGGCTCCTTTGCCAAGTTTGTCCAGCTTTTCCATCTGAGATGCTCCATTTTATTCAGCTGAGATTCATAGTACCAGCCTCTCTGAGTTCCTAGCTGCTCTCATCTTGGCACTCGTATTCAATGTCAAGATGCAAAGAGAATCAGCCAAAGCAGCAAGAGTCAGGGACTTGTTAAGAGGAAAGGGAAAATGTGTCATATTCGCACAGCTTCAGGCTTTCTGCTCAGGATTCTGAGGTCACTCTGTAGTGAACTGTCCATCTTGCATGCATCGTCCCTCCCAGATTCTTTAGCTAACTCTCCTCAGCCTCATTAGTACTTAGAGTAAGTTTCATGGTGAGTGGCAACTCTGCTAACACTTCTGTGTTGCACACTTCAAAAACACCATTGCAGAAATTCACTGGAGATGGGCCTCCCTAATGAGATCAGCTTGTTGAAAACACCACCATTTCCTCTTTCACTGAAACCTAGGCGATTTCTGCACGAGACTGTTATAGCGCTATGATTCCACTTTCAACATCCTATGAAATCCTGGGGTTTGCAGTTTAGGGAGGGCCCCTCCCGAAACTGCAAACCCCAGGATTCCATAGGATGTTGAAAGTGGAATCATAGCGCTATAACAGCCTCGTGTGGAAATCGCCCTAGTGATAAGCCCTTGTAGCTGACTCTTCCTCTTGTAATAAATCATACTTAATGGCACTTAATATTTCTGCAGTGGTTTTACCCAAGTGTTGAAATGGCTTTACATGGATCAGCTTTCTCCACAACCAGGCTTCATCCAGAGGCTTGGGACTACCATCCCCATCCTCCCCAATCAGGATGACACAGATTACCTCTGAAATGCCTTTATCAAGCACTGTCAGACCAATATTTTCACACATACCTCATTACAGATCCCAGGGCTAAAGCTAAGAGCAATTCTGGGAATTGCAGCCAAACAAACCTGGAGGCAGTTGCTTGCAGAAGGCTGTTATATGCTTGAGTCATCTTATTAATGATCAATGATACCTATATAAAGTGCAGCCTCAGTTACCTTTTGTCAGCAACTACAGTCATAATCTACAACCTTATTGTTTTGTTTTCTAAATATGGAATTATTCTAGTCTAAGCACTCTTTTGCCTTCAACATTGTTTGGTTAACAAGAGCTTCACGTTTCAAAGGCAGTCATCTTTTTAAAATATCCAATATTTCCAGTGCTTCTGTTAAATACTTCTGTTGAACCCCTGTGATTCCTATTATCTGCATTTCCAAATATTTGTACAAATGCTCCAGAAAAAGGAAGTATTCAGAATGCCTTTTGGCATTTCAGAAATTTGTGTTACCATCAGAGTTCAGTTCTGGGATTTGAATGGGAAGATCTGCTCTCCGATCCCAACCATACAGTTTAAGCTTTTGGATGGCAACTGTCATGACTCAGTACACACCTAAAAGAAACAAGGCACATAGTTCAGATCTCTGCATGCTGCTAGATAGACCAACTGGCATACAAACTGGCATGCTGTAGAAGCAAAATAATTTGTACCATTTCATTTATGAGATTAATGAAGGATGATTTAGCCTACATAGGCAGCACAACAGAGTGGCTGAACCTTAAAGGGGCAGAATGGACTGTTCTAATACAGCTAGCAATGCCATTTTGAAATAATCTTCTTGGTAAAACAAAACTTGCTGCAGATAGAAAACTATCTGAAAGCTATTGGGTGCTGAAAATTAGTTGAGTACTGGGTATGTCTTTTATTGCTTTATTAAAATTGTGTTTTAAATTGATTTTTGTGTTTTTAATTATGTTTTTCACGTATATGTTTCTATGCCATGTCTTAATGAAAGTTTTGCTTTTGGTCTGTTGTTGTTGTATGCCTTCAAGTTGTTTCCAACTTAGGTTCACCTGAGAGTCACCATATCATGGGGTTTTGTTGGCAAGATTTGTTCAGGGCAGTTGCCTTTGCCTGCCTCTGAGGCTGAGAGGGTGTGACTTGCCCAAGGTCACCCAGTGGGTTTCCATGGTCAAGCAGGGATTCAGACCCTGTTCTCCAGAGTCATAGTCCAACACTCAAACCGCTACACTACGTTGGCTCTTTTTAATCTTTATTTTAATAGTATCAATAAATAGCTCAGCAGATGAAAGGGTTCTAATCCAGCATGCTCTCTGATGTGCTTCTTTTCTACTTGCAAGAAACTATTACATAGGGAACTACAGGCTTCCCCCACTTATCTCACAGGTTAGGGACTGCAGCACTGTCAGAAAATGAAACTGGTTAAAAAGCGGAATCCATATACTATATTGCAGGGAGCATGAAGGATTTAGGGAGGCTCACTTGGGACCGATCACACAGGTGCTTCTTGCAAAGTCTTTCAGCCTTTTTCTGTTTCTCATCTCACTTTTGCAAGTAGCACATGCATGTGAGTGGTTCCAAGCAAACCTTCACAGGCAAGAAGAACTGATGAAAGAGCGGAACCGTCAAAACAGCAAGTTGTCAGATGATGGGGCATCAAAAAGTGGGGTTGTCCTGTATTCCAAAATGTTCTGCCTCTTCACTCATGAAGTCATACAGTCCATTTTGCTTCTTCCTCATTCCTTAGATTGCCCGTGAAAGATAGATAACTAGTTTTTGCAAATTTGGTCCAACTTTGGAACTCTTCCTCAGCACTCCGAGGTATTGCTTTCTCTATGTGCAACTAAGTTGAGCAGTGAATTGCATAAGCAACAGACAGGAATCTGCTCCCTGGACTCACCCCTGGGGGATTTTGCAGAAGACAGTGCTTCTTTGCTGTCCATGATATAGTCTGAAACAAAATGTTGCTTGGGACTTCTTCTTCATTTCTCTCTCTTCTGACTTATCTCTGTTTGTAATAACAGGCATGCCGTCATCCCATGTCAGGTTGTTATGAGGAACCCACTCTTATTCCTTTGCTCGTGCTGGATGCTTCCCCAGTTTTCCAGTGCTTTTCAGTCTGAAATTATGCACTAATGGTTTGTTTAATATTTTCCCCACACACTAAAATTTCCTCTTGCTCTTAACGTAAGTAACCTTCTGTAAATATGTGTATGTGTGTATATTTATCCAACTCAATAACTAGGGCAATAAAGAATGTTATTGCCCCTCAATCCCTTCCTTTCTCCACCACTCCCATCACCTTTTTTCCCTCTGGGGTTGATATTTTACTTCATTGCAGTGTGTATTCTAACACCATACATCTCCTGTCTGCTAAGCCTTACTGTGCTTGCTTTGTCTAGCTGATAGCATTTGTTGTACTACTTGCATGCATATGTTATATTTTCCTTTTATTAATTCTCAGGGCTGCATGTTTTATCTCTGGGTTTAGAAATAAAACTTTAGCACAGTGTAAAGCTCCCATTTTTATGCAGATTATCACAAATCCATTAAAACAAGCTTTTGCTAAGCTGCACAGTGACCTAGCATGTTATAATGAAGGTAGAGACAACATTCTTCTAAAATGGTAGTTGTAGTTGAGGGATTATGCCACTGGCGGTTCTAAAAATGAACAGACTACGAACTTGCTTGTCCTTTTGTCAAACAGCAATAGTAATTTGTAAGGGTCTCTAGTATTAGCTTGTTTTTGTTTTGATTATTACTGTCATCATCCTTCTCATCATTTGTAGTCCACAGAAATTAAGCTCTTTTGAGACCTATTGATTTTGCTGAAAAAAAATTGAGCATGTGCTTACGTTTCCATTTGAAATTACTGAGAGTGACCTTTGCTTGGATCACAGCCTTTATTTTAACTTTGTTATTATAAATTGCCTACCTAAGTAGATTTCATACAGTAAGCACATTCTAAAACAGTAACAAGCCTAATAGTATAAGCCAAAAGATATTAGTGATCTAGGATGAAGGGCTTGGCAGAGAAATGCAGGCTATTTCCACAGAAACCCATGAAGTTTCTGCACAGCTGTAACTTAAAGTGATTGCACAAAGATGGCAAAATGCACTTAGTGACATACAACTTAAACTGGCTGTCGATCGAAATTCAGTGATTTCAGATTTTTTAGGCTTCAGAATGTATTACCCTTCAGCAACCTGAAGGAGCCATTATGAGGCAAACATTGGCAAAGACAGGCAAAGAGAAGGAAGCAAATTGTATAGCTAACCATTGGCATTGTGGTCAATAGTGAAGGGAACACAGCAGTACGGCCGAAATTCCGTGGTGATGGTCGATGAGATCATTTGCTCCAGTCCTCCAAAGTACCGTTTTCCCGAAGCTGGCTTGCGAATAATGATTACAAACAAATTTGGGCCAAGAACCAGGCTACGGATGGCAAGCAGGCTTATTATCAATGAGGTGAGTCTACAAAGGGGAAACTAATTCATGTTCTGAGTAATGCAGTTCCTTTTTTAAAAAAGGAGTTCCTTTAGTTGTTCTTGTGCCTTGTTTATATAGCAATCAGCATATATGGCGCTTTGCAGAATAATCTTTTTTGAAATATCTTTATTCAAAGGAAATTGAAGTTTTAATCTATAAAGTTTTAAGGTGAGGAGAAAATGGAAGAGAAGAGGGTGCATAACGGAGTCACAGAGCACATGCTTTGAATGAAATAGGTCCTGAGTTCAGTCTCTGGAATCTCCAGGACTAGGAGAAAATCCTGCCTGAAATCCTAGAGAGCCAGGTTAGGAATGAAGTTCAGAGAAAAGTAGGGAGGCAACAAATTTGCAATTAGTGTTAAGTGGATTGGGCATATTGTTTCCAGTGTCAGTGTTTACACCAGGGCCAGGGAAGTATTAGCTCTCCAGATATCTGGGACATCAGCTCCCAGAAGCTGCAGCCAGAAGTTGTAGTTCAGTGGTGCCCTGACCCTGCACTGGGTAAAAGTTATTTGAGAAGAAAGGAAAGAAATGTTAGCGTAATCTGGTTGATAGGACGGTATAACGAGCTCTCTATGTATGTGGTCCTATATGATGACCGAAAAGGCTAGTAAGGACAATTGTCTATAAAGAGAAGTAGCTAAGCACTGCATAGGGTTACAGTACATACTATTTGTGGGTTAAAGGTGCACACATATTTATGTATTTCAGTTCATAGAATGTCTGTTATCAGAATCAGGGAACAGGTACAGGCATCCAAATCTTTACAGGATGGTGTCCTTTGTTCTTACGATAATACAACCTAGAACAGAGATAGGGAATATGTGGCTCTTCGGCTGTTGTTGGACTCTGACTCCTATCATCCTCATCTAGAATGGCCACAGGTCAGGGCTCAGGAGTGCTGTAGTCACACAGCAACTAGAAGGCCTCGTGTTCCCTATTGCTGGCTTACAAGATAGCTGAGTTAAACACAGAGAGAGAGAGAGAGAGAGATTCAGAAGGGGCCAAAAATGATCTTCTTAAAGATACACTTACCTCTCTCACTGGTGTACTAATGAAGGAAAAGGCTGCAACAGCTTAAGGCAGGCAGAGATCAGGCTAGGCCATCTGACTTTATGTTAATGCTGATATGCTTCTCAGAAGATACAGGAGATCCCATCTCACAGTAAACCTATTACAATGAGCTGATGTCAGGTGGGGGGATGACTTTTGAAAGTTCTTGATTTTCTTTCTTTTGCTCCAAGAGGAAAACTTAGAATTGTGTGTGATCAGTTTGGCAGCATAATAAAAAGAGCCTCAGTTTGAAAGAAAGGCGAATCCCAGTACGCAGAAGTGCTTAAACATGCTAGAAAGAATCCTTGGATCCTAGCCATAAAGGGGCATAAACTGGCAGATTGCTTAAATGTCTGTGATGAGTGAGGATGGAGAGAGTAATATATGATAAATTTAGATGGGAAAAACCAAGTAAGATCAGGAAACTGTCTGTAAATGGCTTCAGTATTCACTGGAACTGTTTTGCATACTTTCTAGCGGCAGCGACTAATCCATTCGACTAATGGCAAGCTGATTCAGAATGGGAAACATGAGAACATTGAAAATGGGGCTATACCTATTGATAACCAAGAAGAGGACAATGAACATGTCAACCTGTCTCCATTTTCAGTTCCAGGTAAATCTTAAAAGCTATATTATGGAATAAATGAGAGAGAAAGATTCATTTCCACTTTGGGTTGCTAATCAAAGCGTTAGAGTTCCAAACTCAGTCACCAGGACTGGACAACCTGCTAGCCTCTAACTTTATTAATATATATATATAGTTGTTCTCCCACCCCCAACTCCCTTCTTTTTTTATTTGCCTTGCCTTCTGGACTGAGCAAAAAAGGGAGTAAACACATTTGAGTTCCTTTCAGCTGGAGGCTCACAGCATTCGCATTCAGTGGTGTAGCCTAAATTCTTTTTTAAAATTTTATTTAAATTATTCATCACACATACAAATTACGCATAAAATTTATATTTCATCCCTTCCCCCCTCTCCCCACTCATCCCTGAAATGGTATTTCATAATTAATATTTTTCCCTGTATGTAGTATATCATTTTAATGCTATCATCCACATCCTCATAGCCCTCTCTCTCCTTTACAAACTTTACAAAGTATTGAATTAATAGATCTGTGTCACTTGACATGGGTTGCCAGCAGGTTCTGTCAGAGAGGATTTCAGTCCCCGGGCACCCTCACCCACTAAACTTGCTGCTATGGAATTCTGTAGTTTCTTCCTTTAGGCTATTCATATAAATAGAACACTTGATAGAGTGTGCAGAATAGACTACACACTGGTTTAATAATCATTCCTTCTTCACAGGCAACCTTAGGGAAATGTAGTTCTGCAGGGAGGCTAATAGAATTTTCTGTAAGAGAATTCTCGGCTTCTTTGCAAAATAATAGCCCAAAGAATCCTTATGGGAAGCCAAGACAGTTAAACCAATGGGAAATTAAACCTTGTACATCTGTGTACATTTATACAAAAAATGAATTATTGTAACCTATAAATTGGCTCTAAGGTGTATATTCAGATGGGGTCAGCGAAAAATATTTTGTTGCCTTGCTGCAAGGCAAGAAAGTTAGCATCCTTTTCAACCAGATAAAAGCCAACCAGGCTGGTTGAATGTTAGTCCAACAATGGTTATCAAAGCAATGCTTGTTCAAATCTTCTTAGCTAGCAGCAGCAGCCTAGCAGGGTTAGTTGCTAGGGGAATATACCAAGCTGACACATTGCCAGTGCTCACCCTTCCAGCATCTGCTGCCTGAAATGACCACTTTTGCTGAATGGTAGGGCTGGCCCTGCATTCAAACTATTTCTTGTTCATTTCTGAATTGCCTTTCTCCAGAATAGCAGGATATGGGCACTCTTCCCCTTAAGCAATGCCGAATTTACAAAATTGAACCAATGTGATTTATGACAAAAGAATAGATGGAAAAATGATAGCAGTTAGATGAAAAAATGAGTGAAGCTGGACTACTTGAGAGGAGTTATGAAAAAGCTCAGATCATAGAAGTAGCCAGTTTAATGCCTGCTGCTAGTAAGCAATTCATTCCACTCCTGACTTTCTTCTGTGTAAGGGAGAGATTTATCAGTTCTTTCCCAGATACTATAGTTGTTTCATCAGAAGTCCTAGGTTGGTCATAACATAAGAAAGTACACAACAGAGATTGCTTGCATTAATTGTTGCTGCTTTAATAGTTGGAGGTAGCTTGAGACAAACAGTCCAGCTTCTACCCAGAGGAAGTATGACTGCTACTTGGATGGAACTTTTGTATGGGAATTCCCAATGGAAAGTGCCAACATCGTGCTGCATTCTCTGTATCCTACTGTCTTTAACAGAGCCCTATCCTTCCGCCTGAGGCTTTAGCTTAACTCTGCCTTATGACTGGGCCAACCTGGCTACAAAGTGTAACATACTGTTATTTTCTCTTTCTTTCTTTGTATTTATTTGTTTGTTTTTTGTTTGTTTGTTTAACAATTTCTACCCTGCCTTATATCAAAAGTTCTCAGGACAAAGTACAAGTAAAATCAATGCAAACAAGTTAGAGCAATTTAAAACAATAAAAAGTAATTTAAATAACCTTCAAAGTTATCCAACCCCAAAGCTGAATGACTGGAGTACAGTGATGCAAAGGAGGCACAAAACATTTCAAAGAACTTTAAGGCGAACAGTCATTTTTGCTTCCACCATTTTAAAATCAACTGCAGTATTATTTCTTAGTTTAGCTAGGCTCCAAATGGTTGCCTGTCTACCATGTTTCTCTGGAAAACTCATCACTTGTGGTCTACCTCTGATATGTAATTCCAGTTAATTCCACTGCTGGTGTCTGGCTCATCTCCCTCATCTGAGGGTTGGTTTAGGACCTAATAATTTTTTTTTGGAAAGAAATGCAGCTTTGGCCATTTCCACACTACTCTGTTACAGTGCTGTTTTTCCACTTTCAACATCCTATGGTATCCTGGGGTTTGCAGTTTAGGGAGGAGAATTTAGAATTCTCAGCCAGAAGTCTCTTTGGCTTCAGTAAACTACAAACCCCAGAATTCCACGGGATGTTGAACGTGGAATAATAGTACTATAACAGTGTAAGGGCAGAAATGGCCTTTGATTTTAGAAGAGTAAAAGTCATTACAGAAAGTATAATGGTTGGAATGTATTTACAGGTTACATTTATACCCTGTCTTTCCTCTAGTGAGCTCAAGGTGTCACCCATAACTCTCCTCCTTCTCAGTTTCTCCTCACAGCAACCTTGCTGAGCCGTAAAAGAGTGACTGGCCCATGATCATCCAGTGAGCTCTTCAACCTGGATTTTCCAAATCCTAATCTGACCCTGTAACTGTACTGGCTTTCCATATCTTTGAAAAAAACATATTGTGCTTTCTGTGTAAATTTAACAGATTTTGTTAAATTTGAAATCAATGTTGTTCTTTAAATGACAGGAAGTGATAGAAACCATTTTGGCATTGATAAGAAAACAGATATTAGACAGGCTCCCAGGCAATTTAATACTGTTTTCTAAGAGGTAACAGAGTTGCCTGCTTCTGTATGAAACAGTATGAAACAGCTTTGGTCTCAGAAAGTAACCTGCTCCCCAGAAAGGCTTCTCTTTCATACAAGATGAACTTTAGCTAGAACTCTGGTTTTCAGACAATATGACTAGGACTCCATGGCATATGTACAGAATATAGCATCTGGCATGAAATTCAGTTTCTAAGTCTTTTTCAAAATGTATTTCTCATTACTAAAGTATTTCTCTCTCCTTTAAAATACACATCTGTAACCTTTGCTTCATTTTGCTCTAATTATTATTATTATTATATAATTATTATCTTCTTGTTGTTGTGAGCCTTCAAGTCATTTCCGATTTATGCCAGTCCTAAGGCAAACCCATCACAGGGTTTTCTTGGCAAAAATTTGTTCAGAGAGGGTTGGCCTCTATCTTCCTCTGAAGCAGAAAGGGTACGGCCATTTCTGTACCAGACTGTTATAGTGCTATTATTTCACTTTCAACAAAGGCCCCTCCCTAAACTGCAAACCCCAGGGTTCCATAGGATATTGAAAGTGGAATAATAGCACTATAATAGTCTGGTGTGGAAATGGCCTATGACTTGCCCAGTGCCTATGACTTGGCCACAGTGGGTTTCTGTGGCTGAAAAGGGATTTGAGCCATAATCTCCAGAGTCATAATCCAGTGCTTAGACCACTATACCACATTTCTCAATTATTGATTAATTACACTTAAATAGAGATATGATTAAATACTGAATGTACAAAGAAAAAAAATCTGTTCTTTCCCTTTCTTCTTATCCAGAAGGAAAAATGGACAAAGTCAAATGGATTCTGACGTGGCCGCTGATATTCGTACTCTTTTTCACTGTCCCAAATTGCAGCAAACCACGCTGGGAAAACTTTTTCATGCTGACCTTCCTCTTATCTACTCTATGGATTGCTTTGTTTTCCTACGTTATGGTGTGGCTGGTGAGTGGATGCAAAAATAGGGTTTTTTTAAACATGAAAACAACTGATTTTGAAGTAACACTGAAAATGAAAGTGTTAAGGAAGAACAAGATATATTACATGACAACAAGGTGTAACACTACAGTAACTTAAAAGAGAAGGGATTGTTGGCCATGTGGTTCTTTCTTTCAGCATGCAAAAACCGTTGGCAAATCTAACCTACCTATCAAGCAGCTATTCCCTCTGTTCCTCATTGCCTACAAAATTTAACCTAATCCTTTGAATAAGCCAAAGTGAAGACCCATGTGGTCAGGGCAGTCAGGGAAATACAAGCATTCATCTTTTTTTTTTTTTAATTCAGATGTACTTATTATTGTGTAGTGTCAAACTTTAAAAGAAAGGCTTCCTCAAATTTGCAGCAGAATCTTGCTGTGAATAGGACTGATTGGCTAGAGCCTATGATATTTGAAAACCACTCTCTGAAGCAGTTTTTAAAGTTTTTAAACAAATGTTTTGGGGGATAAGATGATGGAATAATGTTGTTTAGAAAATATGATAAAAGAACCAAGCATAGAAGAGGTTAAAAATTTCGCTTCTCACTTTTCTGGTTCATATAGGAACACTGCCCTATGCAGCCCAAGTGCATTGTGACCATTCAAGGAGCTCCAGACATAGTAATTGAGCTTGGGACTCCTTGGCTGAAACAACAGTCAGTTTGTAGAGGAAGCCAAGTTTATATGATGTGTGTGAATAACTGATTAAAACAAGAGTTGCTGTGACTTCTGCTTTAATGGAGAACACAAGTTCTCTAGGTTACTGTGTCCCTAGAGACATACTAGAAGGAGAAGTATTTTGTTGCTTTTTAATTAAAAGCTTCTCTATTTTAGTTCCATTTTGAGCTTGAATTCTTTTTCAAGCACAAGTTCCCAGTCTTTTATTCTCCAAGGGAGATTGCTGTAAACAGAACTTTAAAATGTTATTTTTTTGTACTACAGCCCCTAGAATTCAACAGCCAGTGTGGCCAGTGATTGTAAGCTCTGAAAGCGATAGCAGAAGCTCTCTTCTAGGCTGGAAATCTATCATCGCTTTCTCAGAAATGCAGCAAGAACAATATAAGTGAAGCATCCATTGGCCATGTTGGGCACTCATCCTAGAAAAGCTTTACAAAAAAAGTAGTCCACTGACCACGCTGGCTGGGAGATTCTTGGAGTTGCAATCCAGAAAAGGTAACATCTGCAAGCTTTGGAACCTGTTTGATCAGAGATGACAGTGTGCCAAAAGTTTGTAGTCCAGATGTTTTGGACTACAGCTTAGATCACACACAGCTATGGACAGTGTTGATTGCTCTTGCTATCTAAGACTAATGAAAGTAGCAGTGCAAACTATCTGGAAGGCGCTAAGTTGGGATAGGCTGGTATCTCCATGGGGTTCTACTATATCATCTTCATCTCTCTTAAGTTGGAGTTATTACATTTTATCCTGCCTGTTCCCCCTAAGAACAGGTAATGAACACAAGGCTCCCAGTGAACATGGTTCTCATCTGTTAATTTTATCCTCACAACTGTGTAGTAGGATTGCAAACAGGGACAGGCTCAAGATCACCTATGAAGGTTTAGGTCTGAGTGGATATTTGAATATGGGTTTCACCATCCGTAGTCTTAACTACAACACTCTCCTGGCTTTGTTTGGCTTCTTGTTGGTTCAGCTCATCAGAAAAGAGGATTGTCAGTTAGGAAACAACCCAGGTGCACTGCAGAGGAACCATCACAAGCAAAGCAGAGATACAGAACACACCTTAGAAGCATTACTTTTTTTTTTTTTGGACTATAACTCCCAGAACCCCCCATCCTGCATGTCTACTGCCCTTGCTGCCTGAGGAATTCTGGGAGCTGGTGTCTCCAAAATATCTTTTCTAAATTCTGAGAGACTTCCATCTTACCGTTTCTGACACCTGATATGGTCACAATACATTGGGAATGTGTCCTTCAAATTTTCTGATAAACAAAAAAAGAAAAACACAGAAGCTTTGCAGTACACTGCTCTGCTCTCATGGATGATCCCAGTTATCTGGAGGATTTTTTGTTTTATTCTAGATTGCTGCTGCAATTTTGTTTCATTACTGAAATTCTTGTGTTTATGTGCTTGATTCATGTCAACACCCCCACGCCCAAGAAGCTAAAGTAATCCATGAGTCATGATTGCTATTGTGAATGCAAGATGACAAAGAAGCTTCTCTATTGTTTTCAGCAACTGTGTTTTCCTTTGTTGCATAGGTTACAGTGATTGGTTACACTCTAGGGATACCTGATGTTATCATGGGCATTACTTTCCTAGCTGCAGGAACCAGTGTACCAGACTGCATGGCCAGTCTAATAGTAGCAAGACAAGGTAATGTCTTCAGTGGTTTCAGAGAAATATTTATGAGTGTTCTCTATACAAATAAGCAGATCTGTTACATTTTGTCATATCCAAATGGGGCTCATATCATTTAAGTATAGAAATGATAGTGAAATTTGTTTGGTCCGTTTTCTAATACAAATCAACCTAATTTGCCTTCTATGAACTAATTCATGAACCAGAGCATTCAATAACCCTTCAATTTTTCCATTTTTCTGAATTTTGTTATGCAGTTTATTTCTTCAAGAAAAATGCATAGAAACATGCTTGCATTAAAGAAAATTAGATGCAAATATATGTACATTAGGGAGAAGAGCAAACATAAAGGCATCTCTCAAAGAAGCACATTCGAAAAAATGTATGTCTTAGTAGGAAACGATGTACAAATGTTGTGATAACTTTTATAAAATTCCAAATCAGTGCCAAAATGGGGCAAAATTAATGTATTTGGACTAAACAAAATTAGAGAAAGCGATACATATAGATACATCCCATGATGGATCCCCTCTTCAGGCTGGCCACACAGTTTCAACCCTTGGGGTCCTGTCACTCACCTTGCCCCCTTGCCCCACTTAATCCCAAAAAAGTATGATCACCATATTCAACCCACCTTTGAGGCATCAGGGTTTCTTCCCAAAGCAGAAGTGGCTGGCTGGTGGGGCTTACTGCCACCTCCACTGCTGCCCCACACCATTTTTAATAGGGACTTACAAGCCTCATTCACAGACACTCAGTCTCATGAGGCTTGCAGTCCCTATTAAAAATGGCATAGGGAGGTGACAGCAAATAATCAAATGCGCAAAAGGGAAACCTGCAAATGTGGAGGACTGACTATATTTAATCATTCACAGCTCCCCCAAACCATATTCAGTTCTTCCTCTTGGTGACAGCCCTATCTCTGTTACAGCTTTTCCCTATCTCTAGGCCATCTTTCCCCTCTCTGCCTTCTGTCAGCGATAAACCTCAGTTTTGTATCATTTCTCCCCCATAGGCCCCCATCACAGCATTCCCTGAGCTGTGATTGACTAGCACCAACCAGGCTTGTCCAGCTCCTCCCTTCACACATCCATCTTGATTTAAGAAACAATGTGTGTCAAAAACAGAGTTGCAACATTTAATCAGTTAAAATTGTTGGCTTTGAACCATGCAAAGTTTGTTTCAAAAACTACACTAGAGTTTGGCAGAATTCATTGACACTGAAGAAGAAAGATGGAGACATATATTGACAAAATGTTCAGAGTTTCCTCCAGAGTAGCGAGAGAGAGGAAATTACCAAGAGACATTATTATAATGTTCACGAGGACTATGGTTAGAGACAAAATATTACAGCGAAGCTACGATGGACTACTGAAGATTGAAGATAAAGACGTCAGAATTTTAAGATATACCTTATCAAATCCTAAAGAAAAGACAAGAATATCAACCGTTGGCCGACCTTCTGCAAAAGCGTCAGATTAATTATCAATGGGAAAAGGTTGAAGGCTTGTCCTTTACGTATAAACAGCAGAGATATAGGATTAACTCAGTACACAAAGCAAAAGAAATGATGGACAAATTGAAGAAAGACTTACAAAAGGACACCTCTGAAGAAGAGAAAGATCATGAACAGCTACCTCCAGAGGAGGAAAGAGAACAACTACAAGAAGAAGAAGACGACAGAGAACAAGAGGAAGTAATAGAAGTAGTGCAAGGAACTGTGGAACAAGAAGAAGGGGAGGTAGACGGAGACATACTGAAGGAATAAGCTAAACTTCAGTAATAAAATATTAATATAACCCACAAAATGGATTTGAAAATTTATTCTTGGAACATTAAGGGGTTTAACTCTGAATACAAAAGAAGACAAATTTTTCACCATCTAGAGAAACAGAATATAGATATAATATGTCTGCAAGAAGCTCGAATTAGAACTCAAGATTTGAGATATGTCAGGAATTTGAAACCAGGTAGCTGTTTTGCAGCTACGATTGATAAAAAGAAGAGGGGAGTTTTGATATATGTAAACTCAAAATTTGGTGCAAAGCAAATCTTTCAGGATTGCAATAGTCGTTATATAGGAGTTGAAGTTACTTTGAAACAGAATAAAATATTAATAGTAGAAATATATGCACCAAACGGAGCTAAAGATGAATTCTTCCCTACAATACAGGAAGAGGTATTGAGATATCTTAATGAAACAGGAAATTCTAACATTATTGTTTTGGGGGATTTTAATGGAGTAATCAGTCCCCAAGTTGACAGGACAATGCAAAAGTTAACTCCCCGAAACAACGGCAAACTTCCTAAGAGCTTCTTTAATATGATGGACAATTTAAACTTCTGTGACACTTGGAGATACAAGAACGGGCAACTGGATGGACATACATATTATTCGGATAGACATAGGTCAATGTCAAGAATAGATATGATGTTAGTATCCAAACAACTCTTGATGAAAACTACAGATATGGGCATTCTTCCCAATTTATGCTCTGATCATAATCCGTTGCAATTAAAGATAAGGATTAAAGACAGAGAAAGAACATGGAGACTGAATGATGAGATTTGGAATAAGGAGAAGTACATAGCGAAAGCAAAAACAAAGATAATTAATTATTTTAATGAGAACTTGACGTCGGAACTGTCGATGAAAACCATCTGGGATGCAAGTAAAGCAGTGATGCGTGGTAACTTTATCAGATGGACTGCAGAAATTAAAAAAGAAAAGAGAAACATTGAGCAGCGAATTTTGGAAAAGATGAAAGAAATTGAACAACAGATGAGACAAAATCCGTCGGATAAACAGATTAGATTACAGATGAAGGTAAAGCAAGCTGAATTAAATCAACTTAATTTGGAAGAAATAGAGCAACAGATAAAGAGAACGAAATATAATTTCTTCGAACAAGCTAATATACCTTCAAAACTTTTGGCAGGTTTACTGTGTAAAAGAAGGTCCAGAAATATCATAACCGAGATTAGAACAGGAGAAGAAAGAATTACAAAACAAGAGGGAATAAAACAAGCTTTTTATAATTACTACATGAAGCTGATGAGTAAGATCTCAAAGGGGAAAAAAATACAAGAAGTGGAAGAATATCTGAAGAAAATGAATAAAATGAGATTTAATGAAAACCAAAGATCAATCTTGAATAAATCTATTACTATGATGGAAGTAGTTGAGGCTATTAGGAATTTGAAGAACGATAAAGCTCCAGGACCCGACGGCTTCACTGCAAGATATTATAAAATTATGGAACATGAGATTTCAATACCTTTGCAAAGCACTATAAATGAAATAATAAAGGAAGGAATACCAGATACTTGGAAAGAAGCTAACGTTGTGCTGATCCCGAAAGAAGAGATTTGAGCGATGTAAAGAACTATAGACCAATATCACTTTTGAATACAGACTACAAGATCTTTGCTTCAATTCTAGCAGCGAGGCTCAAAAAGTGCTGGTAGAGGTAATTGATGAGGACCAGAATGGCTTTCTACCAAAAAGATCTTTGAGAAATAACATTAGAACAGTCTTAAATGTAATCGAATACTATGAAAAGCATAATGAACGGAAAATGGCCATGATATTTGTAGATGCGGAGAAAGCTTTTGACATGATCAGCTGGCCATTCATGCAGATGGCAGTTAAACAGATGCAGGCAGGAGAAAAATTTGTTGCATGGATTGAAGCAATTTACAGCCAACAACAAGCTCGACTGGTCATAAATGGTGAAAGAACACAAATGATAGAACTGCACAGAGGTACGAGACACGGGTGTCCCCTGTCTCCTCTGCTGTTTATCATGACAATGGAAATACTTAACAATGCTATAAGAGAAGATAAAGAAATAAGAGGAGTCCAAATTAAGAAATATCATTACAAGTTAAAAGCTTTTGCTGACGATCTGGTCTTCTTACTGGATGACCCAGGGAAATGTATTGAAAAATTGATTATTACAGTTCAAGAATATGGAGAATTCTGTGGTTTTAAAGTTAATAAGGAAAAAACAGTCTTCTTAACCAAAAATATGACTGAAAGAGAAGAGATGGAATTAGTACAAAAACCAGGATTCAATAGAGGACAAAAGGTAAAATATCTAGGTATTTCGATAGCCAAAAGAAACAATGAGTTATTTCAAAATAATTATGAAAAAAAATGGAAGGAAATAACAAAAGACTTGGAAAGTTGGACCTCCATGCGTTTGTCAATGATGGGGAGGATAGCTGCAATAAAGATGAATGTTTTGCCAAAAATGAACTTTTTGTTCCAAAATCTTCCTATAATAATGAACATGAAACCTTTCATACAATGGAAGAGAGAACTAACTAAGTTTATATGGCAAGGGAAAAAACCTAGGATAAAATGGAATACTATGACAGACTTAAAAAGTAGAGGAGGAATGGGACTACCAGACTTTCAAATATACTATAAGGCTGTGGCTTTTACGTGGATAAAAGACTGGGTAGACCTACAAGACACAAGAATGTTAGCACTGGAGGGAGCGGACCTGAGGATGGGGTGGCATGCCTGTATGTTTTATGATAAAACAAAAATAGACAAAGACTTCACACATCACTTTATCAGAAAATCGCTTCTGAAAATTTGGGAGGATTATAAAACTAAAAACATACGGCAGCTCCCCACCTGGGTCTCACCGCAAGAGGCTTTTTTTGGCAGATGGACGGACACAGACAAATGGTTGCGATATAATTATATAATTGAGAGATCAACGTCCAACAACTTTAAGATTAAAACAAGAGAAAAATTAGAACAAGAGGGAATAACATTAAGTTGGTTCCCTTACAGACAGTTAGCAGAAAGGTTTCAGATGGATATAAAAACATATGGAATTGAACTTAAAGAGAAAACTGGAGTAATTAAATGGCTGTTTGAAAATCCGCCTCATTCACTTGCCCAAATATATCAAGAAATACTACATCAGGAGAGGCAAGAAGAAACAGTAAAGGCAACAATGATTTCATGGGCACAAAATATCGGACATTCTATACAATTAGAGTCTTGGGAGCAGAGCTGGAAAAAAACACAGAAATTTACAGTAGCACAGAATTTGAAAGAGAATTATTACAAGCTATTTCATAGATGGTACATGACACCAGATAAATTAAAAAAGATTTATAATACAGGTACTGGAGAATGCTGGAAATGTCAGAATGAGGTTGGTATGATATTTCATATGTGGTGAACATGTCCTAAAACTAAGAAATATTGGACTGAAATACATAACAAAATATATGCATTAATGAAAGTACAGTTTGCTAAGTTACCAGAATTGTATTTGTTAAATATGACTGATGTATTAGAAGGTACTGGTATAAAGAAGTACTGGAGAATGTTACTGTACATGATAACAACAGCTCATATTGAATATGCAAAGATGTGGAAAACTCAGCAAATACCCACATTAGAACAATGGTGGGGTACACTGATTGAAAACAAAAATGCTGATATGGTCTCTCAGAGATTAAAAGGGAAATCAGACGATGAGATACAAAAAGAATGGCAAATTGTAATGGGTTATTGCTGGGTACCATCAGATGGAAATCTGTGATTCATGATTTAAGATAAATTATGAGGGGGCTACAGGATATTTATCATGAAGCGGGAATATGGAGATGGAAATGCAAGAATCAACAAGTAATAATAGCACTAAAATGTAGTACAATATTTTAAGCATGTTAAGAAATATTGATAATGAAATCTAGACCAGTGTGGAAGATCAGAAATATTTCAAATAAGTTGACAGTTATAATTGTTTGTTTTATATTTGAATTTGAATAAAATGATTAATTAAAAAAACTACACTAGGGTTCAATTGAAAAGAACAAGAACATTTAGTCATTACTTAAGTCCTATTGATGTCATTAGGAGCTGAGTGCAACTACTTTGATTGACTAAAAAGGGCCTCAGTTAATTTGTCACTTATGGATATATAGATGAATAGATGTGCAAATAAATGGATATATAGATAAATATGTGAATATGTGTTATATGAGAATTAAAAAGATGCTAGACATCTCTAACAGTGGTTCAACAATGGAGCCAACTGCCGAGAGAGGTAGTGAGATCTCCTCTGAATGTCTTCAAACAGAGGCTGGACAGCTACTTGCTGGGGATGTTCTAGCTGGAGATCCTGCACTGAACTGGGGGTTGGACTCAATGGCTCATGAGGCCCCTTCTATGATTCTATGACTCTTTGTGTTCATAAGTACTTGCATTGAAAATTACTGGTTGTGTGTGTATATGTGATTTTTAATGCAAGTATTTAACAAAAACTTTAGATGACAAGCACCATCTTAACAGAGGTATTTCCTCTTCTCTCATGTAAGAGGGATTGCCTCTTCCAAGATTATACCTGTCCTATATATAAATGTATCATCCTTTGGCTTGAGAATAATTGGTTCACCTATATGCAATATTTAATTAGTCAGCAAGCACCTATATGGTTAAGCAAGTAAGATTTCTTTAACTGAGTAATGGCTTTAGTCTCAAATTGTGGGACCAGGATACAAAGTATTGCCAAGTGAGATTTTACCTTTTCAATCAACTCCATGGCTTTTTAAAAGTGATTCACCACATGTTATGGGGAAGATGGTAGTCCAGAAAGTCAAATCACAGTCAGACCACCATCCTACAGTTCCCAAGGTCATGAGACTTAAACCCACTTAGTCTTCATTTCTCTACACATTTATTTCAGGGTAAGCCTCATTAACCCTAGCTGGACTTCTGAGTAGACAAGTATATCAATCTGCTGAACTTGTTGTTTCTACACATGATCTTTCCTTTTAGAGGTCATTACCTTGTCATCTTTGCTTCTCCCCTGGTATAAAAAGAATTGCTACTAGGATCAAATGCTGGTTTTAATTGTGATTTTTTTTCCAGGCCTAGGTGACATGGCGGTATCGAATACAATTGGCAGCAATGTGTTTGATATTCTTGTGGGCCTTGGAGTACCGTGGGGTTTGCAGACTATGGTGGTTAATTACGGCTCCTTTGTATGTATATTAACTTAAAGTTTTCTTTTCAAACTTTTTCTTATTATCAAAGCAAATGCACTTGATTGAGAGACTATTTTTGGACTCCATTTAGCTGAAACTACTAGGTGTAAAAAATCATGGCAGCACAACGCTCTGAAAATTCAGTACCTTGGATCTAGACTCAGCTGTGTTAAAAGCAGGTCCACTGAAATCAGCGGGACTTAGGTTAGTCATGACTAAGAAGTCCCGTTGCTTTCAGTGTGTCATTTCATAGTGTGACTAAATTGGGGTCCAACCCACTATATATAAATTCTGTAAACCAATTTCTCCCGCCCAAATCTGTCTTGGTCAAATGCTCTGATGCCTGATTCCCAGCAGTGATCACATCATTGTTGTCAAAAATGCTCAATCCTCCCACAGATTACTTAGTTGGTGTCACTTCCTGCTGCAAGGAACTAGCTCTGTTGGAAGTGGTACCTCAGCTGTTGCAAAGAGCAAGCACAGAAGGTGTTCTAATAGCTGGTACAAAGTGGGAAGATGTCCCATATGCCTCTGCAAAAACAAAGATGCCTTTGCAGTTTATTGATTTCATAGAAGCAGCCAGTAATGTTCATGAAGTCAACATCATTCTGTTCCTGCTCTGTAGCTCAAAAGAATGAATTGCTCCTGGTGCTGCTTTAGTGCATCAGCTGAACCAGCCCCAGTTCCCACCAGGTTAACAATATAGTTCCTTCACCCCTCACATGATTTAATTGTTTTCTGCTGTTGTTAAAAGTACAGTATTATCTTGTCCTCTCCAGTCAAAGGCACACAGAAATATGCTCCACCCCTTGCATTCTTGGAGGTGCTAAATTAGTCTCTCATATGAGGCTACTATTTTGCTTGTGATTGCAAGAATTGATCACTGATTCCTTATGTGCTTTAATATATCTGCATGGCTCCGTAGCAAAATTCTTGTTGACATAAGATGTTCCTCATTGACTTTGTTTATCAGGGCCAGAATCTTGTGGGATTCTTAGTTTTTTTGGGTTTTTTTAAAACAAAAGATAGTTATTACATCTTAAAGTTGTAAAAAATATTTCAAAGCTGTATTTCTTCTGATTTTCAACAGGTTAAAATAAACAGCAAAGGACTTGTCTATTCTGTTGTGCTTCTCCTAGGATCGGTAGCTCTTACTGTAAGTGTCCTCCTATTATATTAGTCACTTTCTGCATAAACCCATTTTATATAATATACTCTTATTATATGAGGTGGGCAAAATGTGTCCTAGCAACTCAATGTGAAATCACCAGATCCTTCCACTTGTCATGTACTGGATGACCTAGTATCCATGAATGCACTTGGAACTTTTTAGTAGTGTGCATTCAAGGATTAAAAGAGCAACCACAGCACACTTTCATAGAAGTTGCTGAAACTGATTAACATGACGAGCCGAGTTTTTTTATAGTTTACTAGCGTATATACCCAGTGTGGCCCAGGATTTTATTTTGTCATACGTAATACTTGTTAGAAAAATTTGAGATCCTCTGTCTCTATTTCCCCAAACTGTCTTGTCCAGTACCTGTAACTTTTCCCTATATTTCCCAATCCAATCTGTATTCAGAGTTATTAACATGCAGAGGTTGGGTTCCTGAGGGAATACACTGCCCTCCTCCTTGCTCCTAGGCTTCATCTTCATAGCAGCTGGCCAGGCCCAAGAGCTCTCTTGCTGAGAATTCTAAAGGCCCCACCTTAAACTGCAAACCCCAGGATTCCATAGAATCTTCTTAGGCAGCGAATCATATGAGGCCTTCACCTGCCTGACACAGACCAACGAACAAACTTTGACTTCTATATATTAGTAGATCAGTACAAATTTAAGTGCACAAAGCATTCATTGGTTACCACATATGACTGATGCCTACCAAACACTTTCCCATGCCCACCAAACACTTTCCCACCAACCTTAACCTCAAAACATTTTTTTAAAAAACGCTTTCAATAACCACAGTCTGGAAAGTTATTTTTTTGGAATGATTTCCCAGTTTAAGAAATCATCTAGCGATTGATTGCATGAGCAGTTGGAGAGCTGGAGCACTTCTTTCCCTCTGTTCACCTCCTGTCTGATCTGTGGAAATCTCTACCCAGAAGCCCCCAACAGCATCTTATCTGCTGCTGAAAGGTACCGAGAGTCCCGCCTAAAGGAGAACGCACAGGACCCAGTTTCTTTGTATAATGACTTGTTTTAAAAATCCCTTCTGTTTTTTAAAATGCTGCTCTGCATTGGTTTGTAAAATTTATTTCTTCATTAACCCAGATGTTGTGTTCTTACAGGTCGGTGGCATCCACATCAATAAATGGAAGCTTGACAGGAAGCTGGGCATTTATGTGCTTGGTCTTTATGCCGTCTTCTTGTGTTTCTCGATACTGATAGAGTTTAACGTCTTCACTTTTGTCAACTTCCCAATGTGCCGAGAAGATGACTGAAGGAAACCACTGACAAGTGTAATCTGGATCCATTATGCTAAAAATGACAGGAGACGTTTTACATTTCTACCTGCTGCTTCTCCAAAATCTCAGTGTCTTTCCTGCTTCATCACCTTATGAGCACTTTTCTTCTACTTCAAAGGAAAACACCTGTTTCTTTGAATAACATGCAAACTTAAGGCAACCAAAGCATTCTCTTCTTCTTTTTCTTCTTCCTCTTTGGATCTTACTGTTCCATCATGCAGCTCTGTGGATGTCATGCAGAACTTGCAAAATCCAGTCGTCCTGTTGTGGTACTCAATCTTTTTTTAGGCAAGTGATTCTCAACGTCAATTTTAATATGAAGTCTGGAAAAAAAACAACTCAGCTTCCTTCTGATGGCCTGTGGTTTTCCAAATAAGAGGAAAAGAGAGTGGATCAGGATTTTATTGTGGCTCGTTTTGAGCATCTCAGCCATGGGATTTCATGCACTTATTATGAAATGCACTACTGAGAACCTTCTTCTCCCCTTCAAGTGCTCTGTTTAAAGAGAACTTTCACTGATGCTGAGGAGTCTTTGGTGATGTTCATCAGAACATTGTTATCTCATTTTTATTATTTACAAAGAAAGACTTGAAAGACACAAAAACAGTCCCACTAAAAAGAGAGAGAGAGGAGGAAATACAATACTACTGACAATGTTATTCTTAAAAAAAAATCATGAAACTGATTATGTGGTAAACTGGAGATCCCTACTTGAAAATGGCAACACAGCATTCAAAAGTTGGCTATAAACAATTGCAAATATCAAGAATGACTATATATATGAAATATTAAGTTTTCAGTTCATAAAGTTGTGCCAGCACCAGTAAGAATACCCGTCAATTTTAGAGGAAAACAGAAAACTAAAATCTTGGGTGCTCAGTAAATGATTGTGAAGGTAAATCATTGGAAGAATGTGAGTCTAATGCAAATGCCTTCCAGGTCATCATAGATGCAGTACGGATTTGAAGGTGTTTTATATTTTCATATGTATGTGTTTGTGTGTTTGTATGCATGTGTGCATGCATGCATGCACACAACAAAATATCACTGAACACTCCCCAGTTAATTGTTGTTCCATGAGCTGAATTTCTTTTGTGTCCAGGTTCACATTTTAGCAAATGCTGTGGAAAAACTGGGTGGCAGGAACGTAGTAAAAAACCTGCTAACCTTCGAAAAACTGGAATCTGAGCATAGATTGAAATAATTATGGAACACTGCACACTATGCACCTTTCTTCCTGCCCATTGTGTTTCAATTCACTTTTGGTCAAGGTGTAAGCCTGCCTTGTTAGCATTATAAAGTTTGGAAAATTTACTTTTTGGGCTATAATTCTCAGAATTCTCTTACTGGTTCAAGTTGTAGTCTGACAAACTAATTCTTCCAAGTTTTGCCATACTGAAGAGATCATTATTCACATAATGATAAAATGTTGTCAGCCAGAGTTTGGATGCTACTCTTTTGAACCTCCACTCCCAGCGTTCCCTAGCCTTCATAGGGGATTCTGGGACTTTTAGTCCAAAAAGTCATTTTTTCCAAGCACTGTTCTCAGGTTGGATTAGAAGTGTTGTCCAATAAAACTACTGAGGAATGTTGAAAAAGTTTCTATCAGCTGAAAAAAAAAACACTCCTTTAACTGAAAAGTAGGTTGTAGAACAAGGGTTGACACACTTTCATGATTGTCAGTTTGCTGTGGTCCCTTTGTCTGCAATTTACAGGGTTGATTCTCCTGTGCTGAAGTGCACGTTAGTTTGATTGACATGAAAGAGGTTGTTTTTGTTTGTTCGTTTTTTTCAAAGCATAACTAATTTGGCAGCTGAGCTGGATTCTTAGCCCTCTAGGGTCATAGGGTCTGTGTTTGGCCAGTTGTATATCATATATGAAACAGATCTGCATCTTTGTGGATGTAATTGGGAAGATAACCAGACTCGCAGAACATAAACTGTAGATAGATTTGCATATTGCCACTGATGGAGGAGAAAATATATTAATGCCTCTTATTCCACTCCCCATTTTTGCTCTTCTCATGTACTGTCTGAAGCAAGATTTTGTACATTTCCAGCACGCTGCAGTGCATAAGCTCCTATTGTATCTAAAAGCTCCTATGGTTTCTTTGTGAGGGAAATGCAAATGGCCCCACTTTGGAATTTTCAGAAGCACAAAAGCATGAAGTGCAGGTTAAGTATACAGCATGATCAGGTTAGAAGTGGGTCTCAGTGACATGCTGAAATGATGATCCCAATAGATTTGCCAAAACCACCAGCACATTTTAATTCCGTTATTTGATTAAAAAAAAATGTATTTTAAATTTGCTGATGAACATAAAAGTTACCACAGAAGCACAAATGATCTTTATACATAGCTTTTTTTTAATTTTTAACATAGATTGATAAATAAAATATATTGGATGCTTAAAAGATTTCATGGATTAAAAATAAATTAAATATATATATTTTTGCATGCAAAGTTGTTTGGCAGAATTCCTGCAATAATTGCACCAACAAGAGAACACTATATTACTGTAGAAGGCAAGAACTTTTTATAAGGGACTTAATAATTGCTGCAGGTATCAACTAGAAACCTGGAATGTCCCAGCTGATTACAAAACTTTCCATTCATGTACCTGCACAGGTTTTGACCCCGTCCATTCAAGCTAGTGTAGAGGAGAGTATTCCTTCCCTTGGTCAAGCTTTAATAGTACTTCATAATGTCTATTATGCAGTATCCGTAGACATGCCAGTTGACAGTGCCTTAGAAAGGCATAACTAAAAAAAGAGCCTGCCCACCAAACATATACTCTGTTTGCTGGTGTATAAGACTCACTTTTTTTCCTGAAAAATACTGTTTGAAAATGGGGTGCTTCTTATATGCCAGCAAACAGTATTTGCTGGCATATAAATGGGGTGTGTCTTATATGCCCGCAAATATGGTAGTTCTGTGGTAAAATGGAGGCTGAACAGTGTGCTTCAGAGAGAGCTCTTCTGTTCACAGGAAGTATTTTTGGAGTTCAAGATTAATATGGAGTTTTAGACGTTCCTTTTGCATTTCCCTTCACTAAATTAAATTTGGATGCCTCAACTTACCAAACTGCATTATGAGACTGATTCATGTATGCATATTTCATTCCCCAGTGATTGCCACAGCAGTTGTAAAGGACCTGTCAGGGATAGAACTTTCATATCATGTCATACCCTACAACAAAAGTGATACTTCCCAAAGGAATTGTATCAGAGCTGTTTCACACATCACATGGAGTTTGCATTCAAGACACTCCTACAAGCAAGTCTTGGCTGTCTGAATGCTGAGCAGAGAATGGCAAATGTACTTTTTGGGACTAAAACTCCCAGAATCCCTCATGCTGTCCAGGTTAACTAGGAGATTTCGGGAGCTGTAGTCTAAAAACCAACTTTTCCAAGCTGTGGTGTTGAATGTTGAATGTATGATAAAATACAGTTGCAAACACGTAACTTTTTTATTATGAGAGTTAGGTATCATGTAAAAAATGTAGTGTGTGAATTGCTTAAAATTCAATTTCAAGCAATATTGAGTAGCCCCTCCACATGCGCGAGAGGCACAGAACCCTCGCAAAAGTGGAAAAATCATGAGTAACTCCCACCCTATGATTCCGCTCCAGAACTCCCCACTCCCGTTCCTTTGCCTCTGGCTCCAGCATTGGGGAATGAGAGATAAAAAAGACACAGTGAAAGCCTTACTGGTACTTTCCCCTCGAAGGGAGAAGAGAACAGTTTTTCCCTTCTAGTTACTTCTGGTGGCCATCTTGAAAAGGGAGAGGTAGGAACACAGAGCATCTGACCAGTCAGCAGCCATTACACAGCAGAATGGGCAACCACATAACAGAGTGGCCATGGCCACGGCTCTAGCAGTAGGAGCGGGCTTTGCTCACCCAAAAGCAAAAAACATCTATTTTAAACACAAACCTGGCAAGACTGGGATGAGGAATGCAAGGAACTGGAGGAGGAAAATGGAGGCGGGAGGCAAGCACGTGCCTCGCAAGTAATCAAATTTGTGACGGTCAAACCCATGAATGTAGGTCTGCGCAAGGAGGACTGTAGTGTTAAATAATCAGATGAGGGGCATGTATCTTTGAACCAGTCCGACAGCATTCTCTCATCCATACAAAGCGGTGTAGAGAGACCAAAAGGTACTTTGGGGGCATTCATGCAAACATCCCTTAAGTTAGCTTTTTAGGTACATGATTCATTCAGATTCATTCCAGGTACATGATTCATTCGTTCAGAACTGTTGATTTCTTTCAAAACAAGATTATACGCAATTTCTTATACTGGGAAATATAAATGAGACTTTTTTTTAATGCAATACTTTCTTCTTAATTGGCATGAGGCATCCGACACTCATTTTTTAATAGTTTCGTGGAAAAAGAGAAACTTCTTCTTAATCTTGTTCTCTTCTTTGTAACAAATATCAGTATTGACTAAGTTGGCAAGTGAATCCCACAAATCAGCTTTAGTGCTGTAGTTTATGTCAGAAAAACAGCCTTTGTTCCATAGTTGGGACATAGGAAGGAAAGATAATGTGCTGTGTTTCATATACTTAGGAAAAAAAGAAACCAAAAAAAGTATATCTCTTTCTGCTCCTTGAAGACAATCAGCAGCCCCACACATTGACCAGGAGGTGGCTTGTTGGCCTTGTCACCCCAATATGCTGGCCCAATTCCAACATAGCAAACAGAAAGTGGAAGTGGATCACCAGAACAGTGATGATCGCTACTAGTGCTCTGGTGGGAGCACTTATGCTGGAGCACTATTCTTGTGATACAGCTAAGGAACAAATTGCACCCCCTGTGCAGATGGTAGACTTGGTGTGTTTTTGTTTTTGCCAGAATTAATGCCAGAGTGTAGCAAAGCTTGGCAAAGTTACTTTGGATTACACTTCCTACAATCTTCTAGTCACATGTGGCTAGTAACCATCGAGAGGATTCTAGGAGCTGGAATCTTAAGTTACTTTTCTAGCCTCTGCAGTGCAGAAGCTTGTCAGATGGGACATTTTCTGTCCCCCTGTCTGGGTTCACCCATCATAAGACCAGAAAACTATGTCAGCAAGGGTTCTTTATTTGTTAAGTAGATGTGCTATGTATGTTGCAATCTTACACTGCACAGAGCAGAAGGAACTTTAACACCTCTTTCCACATTTGTGGACCATGCCATGAGCTGTGAGGACACATGATGCAAGAAGAGGCATTGTATCCATCTACAGTCCTCTTGCTAGCCCAAGAAGGGAAGGTGTGTGTATTGGAATTTCCTTCTCCTTTCCCACTTTCTTTGTTCCATAGCTAAGTAAGACATCGACATACCAAAAACTCGAAACAGTTTTATTTTTTATCTTCTTCAGCATTCCTGCAGCAAAATAGAATGAACATTGCTTGCATTTTGGAAGAGTCTGAGGCTGAATTCTGAAAAACAGAGGCCTCAAATCCTGATGTGCTTCTAGACCATTTTTTTAACCTGTTACTTTTTGAGAGATACCAGTGCAATCAACCTGGAAAATGACTACAGTCATCTGTCGGGGTTAGGGGTGCAGGACATCTGCAAAAATAGAAAAACCACAAATATCTATAGGCCTCCAAATCATATTTAACACACATACAAAAAGTACGATCCACAGATTCAGCCCATTATGGATTCAAATATACGGTACAGAATAATTTGAATCTGCATGGGGCAGCATACTAGCTGTTCAGTTCTGCCTTTGAGGTGCAGGCTTTCTTCACGAGGCAGAAGTGGGTAGCTGTCAGGGTTGCCACTGCCCCCGCCACTGCCCAACACCATTTTTATTTGAGACTTACAAGCCTCACCTCACATTTGCAGTCTCTCTCAGTCTCACGAGGCTTCCAGGGAGACTGCAAATGTGAGGCAAGACTTCTAAGTCCCTATTAAAAGTGGCATAAGGCAGCAGCAGAGGTGGCAGCAAATAATCAACAAATAATCAAATCTGTGAATGTTAAACTTGCAAACACGGAGGGCCAGCTGTATTCATATAGGTAGAAAGAACCTAGTAATCCATGCGGTGACCTTTCCCTCAGAAGAAAGAGCCTGCAACATACATGCACACAGCAATACATGATTTGCCAAAGAATGTGTGCACTTCATACGAGGACAATAATCAGCCACTGCATACCATCATTTATTAAGTTTCCCACTGTACATTTTGATCTGTATGTGAAAGTCCACTGCATCAAAGCCATAAGACAAAGTTCTTAGGGAGAAAAAAACAACCTTGCATTTGACTCCTTCCTATGCTTCTAGAAGACCCACACATATTTATATTTTTGCAATATTTTGCCAAGAACCTTTTAAGTTGGTCTCAAACTTGTGCCTTGTGTTCACTCCTGCAAAAAATTCATACCTTCAACCTGAAAAGAAAATACATGCCTCCTCTGGTCCACCCATCCCCCTTTTAGCATTGAGGATTTATGTCCACTTCCCTTTACAAACTGCTAAAAACTTGTTTTGCATTCAAGTAAAAGATGCATAAACAGCTATATTATTATTAAAGAAAACTAACTAAGTCTCATACAGTTGACTGTATAGGTGGGTGTGTTGTATTGGTCGTGAAGTGAATGAGAGAAAATAATGTTGTCTTATTGCTACTCATTACATTACATTACAGATTTTAAAAAAAAGTACTTTTGTTTGGAAATACATGTGCCTAAAATGGATTAAGTTATTATTATTTATTTATTCTTTTATTCATTTATATCCTGCCTTTCCCCCAAAAATGGGACTCGAGGCAGGTTAAATTTGACCCGAGCTACGATGAGCCACTGCGCTAGCAAATGAATATTCTGGACCAAAAATGGGAAAAGTATGGCTGTCTGTGTGCTGGTGGACAGTTCATCCCAGTAACCTAACTATCTCAGTGAACAGTGAGGAATTCTGGGAGTGGCAGTTCAACAGCATCCAGAGGGCTGCATGATTTCTACTCCCGTCCTAGGCATTGGTCAGAATCCTATTGGTAGTCCCAATTAGATTAGGCCCATTGATTCAGTGGGATTTCCATCAGTGATGGCTCATCTTTCAACAGCTGAGAGAGCTCATTGAGACTCTCCATGGGATCCAGGCCTGCATCTCCCCCGGGACATTTCTGAAGTTATCATGTTTACCTTGAGTTCACCCTGTTGTGAAAGCCTATGGAGCTCTGTGCTTTGTGAAAAAAATATTTCAAAAGCATCATTCAGTACATATATATGTACTATAAGACATGTATTAAAAAAAACCTTTAAGCCGCCCTTCATAACTGTAATAGTACACACAATACAGATAAATATGATGACTATAAGACTATAGATTGAATATATGAATATTCGAAGCTTGAGAAAAAAAATACTAATTTGGACAATAATGCCCAGAATCCCCTGGCCAGAGAGTTGCACTCATCCCACTGAAGAGCTTCTCTTGATTATACTGAAGCACAGGCAAGCTAACAGAAAGAAGGTTCCAAGCTGTTTATGATATTAAACACAAGAACATTAAACCAACACCTTAAATTAAGTCGAAAGTGAATACAAAGGAAGTGCAGCTTTTTGAGAATTGCTATAATATCATCCTGCCCAGCTGTACCAGTTACAGTTTGCATTAGTTGCAGTTTCTAAGTCATCTTCAAGGGCAGCTCTGTGCAAAACCTGCTACCGTAACCTGTCCCAGTGGCTGGAGACAGACGGGACTATTCTGAGAGAGCTGAAGATGGTTTGAAAGAAGGATCACTGTTTACAGTGCGTGTTCCTCCCACATTTGTTTTAAGTAAATGGATTTTACTTGGTTTTAGAATTTAAGTATTTAAGGGAGGGAGATTAGATAGATAGACAGACAGTTAGTTAGTTAGTTAGTTGCTGTGCGCCTTCAAGTTGTTTTTACTTATGGTGGCCCTATGACAAACCTATCACAGGATTTTCTGCGGCTGAGAGTGTGTGATGTGTCCAAGGCCACCGAGTGGGTTTCCATGGCTGAGAGGGGAATTGAATGCTGGTCTCCATGGTCATAATCCAAAGCTCAAACCATTACACCATGCTGGATCTCACACAGATGCGTACATACATATACATACACATACACATATACATATGTGTATGTATTCAAGTATATAAATATAAATATATACATACATGAACTAGAATGGTGTAGTGGTTTGAGGATTGGATTGTGACCCTGGAGACCAGAGATCAATGCCCTGCTTGGCCAGAAAAACCCACTGGGTGACCTTGGGCATGTCACACACTCTCAGCCCCGAAAACCCAGTGATAGGTTCACATGAGTGTTGCCATAAGTCAGAAATTACTTGAAGGCATACAGCAACAACATGCACACACTTAAATACTTGCATATACCCCTTCCTTAAATACTTATATTCCCTGCAAAATTGTTTCTGTTTCTTTTACAGATCCGTATTCTTCCTTCCTATAGTAGCCTCAAGCTACTTGACACAGGTAACATAACGCATTATGAAGCAATTGGAGCCAAAGCAAAAGTGGGAGAAAAGGAAGCATGTGGTCTGCTCTCTCAAATAATTTTCAACACTCTCCTTTAAACAAAATAGATACACAAAGAAACAACCTCTTGTCTATTTCCAGCCTTCTCCAATTCTCTTGAAAGAGCAGAGTGGAGCAGGATGTTGTAGGGTTGTTAGATGTTTTTGTTTTTTTCATCTTAAGTGTCTGTAGTGGCCCTGATCCTGCAGTGGGAATCTGCACTTCAGACTCCACCAAGAGGGAGTACCGCTCACTGAAAAGATACTGCAGGACTGGGGTTTAGATCTGTGTTGTTCTTGTTTATCAAATCAGCATGCCAGGGCTACTTTTGTGTTTATTTGTATGAAGAGGTGATGATCTGAGCTCTGGTGAGCCAGCGTGGAAGATTGCTCGCCTGCGTCTTCCCTTCTGATCAGCATTGTTTTTCCTTCTTGCTCATTCATCATCGTCCTCATTGTGCCAAGTTTATTTTCTTTTTATATTTTTTCTTACATCCACTGCAGTTGTAACAAATACGTAGCTTAGCTTCTCGATGATAGAATTTATTTCTTATTGTTTGGAGAGCTTTAAAACAAAAGACGCAAGGAAAAAAGGATTCCCACTGATTTTCTTAGATTTTCTACAGATGATTGTACAGAAAGTTGCACTCATCCCACTGAAGACTGCTGTGACTGTCAAAAGTGGAGTTCTTGCCCCTTTTGCATTTTGCTATTTTCACAATCATCTGTCATTGTCAGTCAAAAGAGAAATTATATGTCAATATTAAAGATTAGGTTATTTCAGCAGAGTTTGACTTAGTTCATTATAAACACTGCCTAAGTGTTCATGCAAATGTGGGAAATAAAAGTAAACTCCAAGGTCACTTTACAACAAATGATGAATAATGTTTGTATCCATGTCAAGCCAAAGATGTTTGTTATTAAATTGCACCTCCTTATTCAAATTTGTACAGTAGAAAGATTTCCTTTACTACTTAATATCAAATGCTACCCTAACTATGTGATAACCTTCCTGTGTATGAGTTTTGTGAGCTAACTTTTGCTGTGTTTAGTGGGTTGGCTCACTACTTTGTCATGCTAGTCTAAGTTCCATTGATTTCAATGGGTCTGTTTTTAAGTATGACAAAATATGTATCCAACCTGGTGTTTATAAATTACCAAAAGTACTTAGCAGCTTTGCTGTTTGTGCCATTTAACTTGAACAGAGCAAGCATCTTCTGGCTACTTATCTAGAAAATCTTTGCCTTGCTAGTTGGCAACATATGCAGCTTACATTTAGGTTTTAAAACTTTCTTATGGAAAGACTTCAGCAGGGTTTAGTTGCATGTAAACTCTGTTATCATCTTCTTAGCTTTTTTTGACTGCCCACTTCCCCCAAAGTAGTGGTTTTCACACATTATGCAGTCAGGAAATCTGTTCGACATTAACAATTTTGTTGAAGAATCCCAGAACATTGCAAAAGAGAAGTACAATAAGGTGCATATGTTGCCCTAGTGTGCCCTAAAACAGAAGTTCTCAAACTGTTTTCTTTTTACAGGCCACTTGAAAATTTCTGGTAGTCTTAGTAAGCCACTTAGCAATTTTTTTCACTGTTGTTCTACAAATAAAGGTCAAATATAACTTTTAATAAGGATTTCCCCACCCATTAAATGCTAGCATCATTTCAGAACTCAGGAGTATATTATGAAAATCATGGACACTTAGGACAGGTTGCTGAGAAGTTTCCCTTAATTATTAAATTTTTAGGAGGAGACCAATAGAATCCACCAGTGCCATATGAGACTCATGTTTCGCCTAGTTTGCTTGTTTCTTGACTCTTCCAAAAAAGTCTCCCAGACAACAGCAGCTAGCGGTTTCCATGTTGGTGAAATCTATTAATCTGCTCTGGGATCTAGTGTGAACTGTAAAGGAGCTATCCAAAGTGATGAATCCTATCTCCAAATTCAGTTCAGCACCTTGGATAGCACTGTTAAAGTTTTAACTAAAGCCCAGAGTGGAATTATCACCCCACTGACATGGAAGCTGGTACTGGCAAAGACCACCTGCATGGATTTTGGAGACCACAGTTTGAGAACCTCTGAGCTAGGACATAATGCAGCTGTTTTCTGTTACCAGCACACTAAAGGAGAAGAAGATTGATGTAGCAGACAGGTGCTTTTTCAGGGATCTTTGTCTACTCTTTTAAAATCCTTCCAGGATTTCTTGGACCACTACCCTTAAGCATCACTGAGTGGGAGCATATCCACTACTGAATATAGCAAAGCTTCTGGGTTATGAATGTCGCAAATTATGTTTTTATGTGCACTACCCTTCTGTTGTATATGGCATGTTCTTTGCACTGCTATCCTGTTATTCAAAGCACTTTTTGAAAGAAAATTGATTGTAATGGAGAGCTGCTGTTAGTTACCTGATTCCTTAAAATGCAATTATTGGCAATCGGTTCTTGTTCATTTTTGTTCTTTTTTCTGAAGACAGAATGTAGATCTTTTAAGTCTGTAAACAAAACATGCTTGAAAGGTGAACAGCTTTTAATGTTTGAGAACTTTGAATTTTGTCAAAATCTGAAAACATCAGAAGCTGACATAACCAGATGGCCAAGGTCTACAGATCAGACCAATGCTCATCATTGTTTTCGTTGACGCAAGATTACGGCCTTTATTAACCATGGGTAAGGAAAAAAAGAAAAAAAACTTCTGAAAGCAGCAATTTTGTTCCCAGTGGCTAAAACTCTCCAGCAAAGTTCGCTCTTTGTTGGGTGAGATGATTCAGGGATGTTCTCAAGCACAGAACAAACTTGCTGATCCACAACGATTTCTTTTCTGTTCTGTTTCGAAAGGATGTATGTTATATGCATCCCACAATGGGGTGCATGGTAGTGGTGGTACCTCTTTTTTAAAAAAATAAAATTATGACACTTTTTATAGTGCTACAGAGAGAATGGAAAGTGAAAACTTTGTAAACTGTAAATTATACAGATCTATTTATCATGTTATTTATTTTTTTCAATGACTGTGACCTTATGCACTGTGAATGCTCTTGTGATATGGGGTTCTTTGTACAGATCTGTATGTCATTAACACAAAAATCCAGATGTCATAATTTGTTATATTATATTGGCATGACCTTGATTATTTTTATTGGGGAAAAGGAAGAGAGAAAAATCCAATAGTTAATATGAACTGAAATGAAGATTTATATTTAAAATTAAATTAGCAGTCAGTATTGTAAGGCATTATATACATATATATATATTATATATATATATCTACATATGTACACTGTCAATAAAATATATAAGAACAACTGAAATGTGGTGATGATATTTTTCTCAGTAAAAGTATGTCCAAAAGTCTGGAAAAAGTAATGAACCATTGAAGATAACAGTAAAATCAGAACATCGTAATTTGTTTCTTAACATTCAGAATCAAACATTGGTATGACTCTGTGACAGACCCTTATTTTTCCCAGATGGGTGTGGCAATTTCCAATCTGATAAGGCACCTTGTCTTTACCATGCAGCTCTGTCTTTCCCCTTATAACACCACCTTCGTGTAAAAAGGGTGAGGAATTTAAATGTTTGTTTAGAATTAATAATTTTATGGTATCATGTCTTCTGTTACTTTATATACTGTATAGAACTCAGCCAAGTATTTACACAAATAATCTGTGATACCAGAAAGAATACAGTATTAGAGTTCATATGCAGCTCAAAGTTAATACATTTCTTCAATGTACTTTTAGACAGTTCACTTATATCTTTAAACTTTCAGGCCATTTCCACCCTACACCGTTATAGTGCTATTATTCCACTTTTAACACCCTTAAAAGTGGAATTCTGGGCTTTGTAGTTTACTGAGGCCAAGAGAGCTCTCTGACTGAAAATTTTAAATGTCCCTCCCTGAACTGCAAATCCCAGAATTCCATAGGATGATGAAAGTGGAATAACGGCACCATAACAGTGTAGTGTGGAAATGATCTCATATAAAGCACAAATATCATATAATAGCCCCTTGGCTACGCTCCCAACAAAGGCTCAACCCCCAATCTAGATCACACTCTCTGACCAGATTCTACTAAGATTCAGTTACTCTTCTGCCTCTCACTAGGCTTCCACTGAGATTTAAATCTCCCCACACAGGCACACTCCCTGGCGGACTGAGGGACTCTACTCCTTAGTTCCCTGCTAGGTTCTCACTGAACACCCATAGGTACTTGGTTTTATATCGATTTTTCTCTCAGCCACCAGCCCCTTCCACACATTACTGGGCTGGGTTTTTCTCCTCGGAAGCTATTCTGATGGCCTGGCAACCTGTTTCCAGGCTGTGCTGGCACTCCAGCCACATCCCCAGAACTTTATCACAGGGACATTTTAAAAGCAGCACTAAAAATGTCAGAGGATTAATCAGGGCTGTTGGAGGGTAGGTAGATGAAGAACACCTTTCCCCCAGCTCTCACTGGGTTTGTCTCCTTAGGAGATATTCTAGTTGCCTGCTAACCTGTTTCCAGGCTGCACTACCCATACCTTCAGATAGCCATACCCTCAGAACTCTGTCACAAACTCCTATTAGTTACTACTGATTGGAGTAGAAACAATAACTCAACTGTCAAGTGACCAAATCTCATTGATTTGGTTGGTCCATAGGAGGCAGTCCATAGAGTTTCACAGATTTGTTCATAGGATGGAAATTAATTTGAGGAGAACTATAAGCTTATACCCATTGAGTAAGGTTGTCTCCATCCCACTGTGGGGTAAGCAAGAGAAAGAATCTAGCCTGCAGCTGTGTAGATGGAAACTGTTGATTCTCAATGTCTTTCATTTCTGCCATATACATGAATGGTTGCCCTTCAGTCAATTGGGATAAAAAAAATTATAAAGCTCTGTACTGTGACACTGAAAACATAATGTGCCTTCCATCTATGAAATCACCTGGTCTACGTTTTCACTTGGTTCTGCTGTCTGGAGATGATGAGAGTTGTAGTGTATCATATCCTGAGGGCACCAGATTAAGGAAGGCTGCTCCAGACCAGAGTATGAGGTTCTTGCAGTTGTGTTCTTTCTGTCATAGCTCCAGGATGGTTACTGTGGTTCTGCACTTTAGTCACATCAGACATTGAACCAGCCCTTCTGTCCCTGCCTGGTGTTCTGACCTTGCCTCAACTTCATATTGGGTACAGATTCCTGTCTCTAGCTCCCTCTGTTGTCGAAAACAGTTCCCCAAACCTACCTGTGGCTAGGTTTGATTTTCTGTTTAGAGCTTTTACATATGCAAATATCCTCCCAAACAGGACCCTCCCTAGAAAAGGATTTTAAAAGATTTTAAAAATACAGGAAGAAAAATGACAATTTTGTCCATTCATTTTTATTTTTATTTTTATTTTTATTTTTTGCATGCTTAGCTGTCATTACAATCCAATTTTCTTCTCAACATTCTACTTCTGAACACATGCACTATGTGTATATATACCTTAAATTCTTAGATTATACTTCTTGAATGTCAGAAAATGGATTCTAATTCATAAAAAATCACGCTATACAAATCTGTTAGTCTTAGGGTGCCACACAATTCTACAGATTAGCGCTTAAAATTCTGGCCTATTGAGTTCCCTCTTCTGAATATCCAACCATTGTTTTGAATTAAGTTGGTATCACTTTTTGACTGACAGGCTTCTCCTCGTTGACTTCTGTAGGGCAGGGAAATCTGTCATAGTCCATCTAGCACTGAGAACAGACTGTTATTAACTGCAGTAAAATTGACTTTAACTTATGGTGACCGTATGAAGTCACCCTATCATCAACAGCTCTGCTCACGTCTTGGAAACTCAATGCCATGGCTTTCTTGATTAAATCCACCCACCTGTAGTGCAGTCTGCCTCTTTTCCTACTGCCTTTTATCTTACCTAGAATTATTGCCTTTCCTAGTGAGTCTTGTCTTTGCATGATATGTCCAAAGTATGATGGTCTGTTTAGTCATCTTGGCTTCTAGAAAGAGTTCAGGTTTGATTTGCTCTAGGACATATTTATTTGCCCTTCAGAAGTCCACAGTCTCTCTAGAACTCTTCTCTAGCATCACATTGCAAATGATTTTCTTCCAATCACCTTTCTTCACTGTCCGGTTTCCACAACAATAGAAATTGGAAACACCATTGAATGGACAATCCTAACTTTAGTATTTAATTATATGTCTTGACACTTCAGGATCTTGTCTAGTTCCTTCTTCAATTGTTCTTCCAAGTCTTACTGTTCTTCTGATTTCTTAACTTCAGTCTCCATTCTGATTAATGGCTGAACCAAGGGATGGAAAATCTTGGAATGATTTCAATGTGTTCATCATTTACTTTAAAGTTATGTAAACTATCTGTGCATATTGTTTTTTGTTTTCTTAATGTTTAACTGTAAACCTGTCTTTGCACTTTCTTCCTTGACTTTCTTCAGTAATTGTTCCAAGTCTTTCCTATTTTCTGCTAGTAGTATGGTGTTATCTGCATATCTTAAATTTTTGATGTTCCTTCCTGCAATTTTCATACCTCCTTCCTCTGAGTCTAATCCTGCTTTATGTGTGATATATTCAGTGTACAATTTAGCATAATAAAAATGCAGCATTGCCTGCTCCCTTGCCAATTGGAAACCATTCCGTTTCTCCATATTCTGTTCTGACAGTAACTTCTTGTCCTGAGTACAGATTACTCATCTGTAAAATCAAATGTTGTGGCATACCCACTTCTTTAAGAGCAATCTATAGTTTTTCATGATCTACACAATCAAAGGTTTTGCTATAATCTATAAAGCACAGGCTGATTTTCTTCTGAAATCTTTGTTGTGCTCCATTTTCCAATGAATGTTTGCAGTATGATCCCTAGTACCTCTTCCTTTCCTTAACCCAGCTTGGACATCTGCCGATTTTCACTCCATATATGGTAGTTACTTTTTAAAATTAAAAGTTACGAGCATTTTAAGGCATTTTGGATGCATTGTGAGTGGGATGTTTCAAGTTTCATGCCATCTCTTTTATCACTACTACAAAAGTCATAAACAAGGTAAAGTGGAATGAAATGAATTATTAACAGCAAAAATATTAATGTTATAGGTCCCAGATTACTTTTTCGGCCTGTTTGACAAGTTACATAATGAGTTCTTTTTAAGAAATAACTTTTCCAAGCTGCCGCTCTTCGATTGGCCAGCTGCTGCCCTTCACTCCCGGAGAAAGGCTTCCGCTGGTGAGATGCTCCTGGTTGGAATGGCCACTGGGTTTCTCTTGGATTGAAACACAGGGGCTGCTAGCCAGCTTCTGCACAATCCTATAAACAAGCCAGCTGCCTGTTGGGGATGATAGGAGTTTCAGCCCCAAGGAAGCGCAGCGGAAAAACCAGAGTTCAGCGAGCCAACAGCAGCAGCCTTGTTCCCCAGTAAGGATACTCACACACGGAGGAGTTTCTTCCAAAACAGGAGGCACTTTATCTTGCAGCAAAGTTCCGTTATATACAAAACATAGGACAGACAGGCAAAAGCTTGCGCCAGGCACCAGGTTTGGTCAACAGACAAATACATACTGGCGTTGCTTTGTTATATACATATCTACAACCAATCAGGTAGAGGTTTGCACACCTCCCTCTACCATCTGCACACGACCCCCGTTTCTTATGCAACCTTGCAATTACCCACAGCTGGGGCATGATGCAACATCTTTGCAGTGGGCTGATCATTTTCCCAGGGTTCCCTGCCTGGAATCCCTGACACTGCCAGCCCAAAGGCCACTATTGGAGATCTGAGGCTAAGTTGGAGTACAGGGCTGTGCTAGATCTGGGGGATGTAGTTTGACCCTGATGAAAAGATTTCAGCAGTAATGCTCTCTCTTTTATTACTGTCTTTTTTCTTTTTTACTGCCATGCTGCAGGGGGAGAGGTGCATGTTCCAAAACGATTTGAACCACTTTGGGTATCATACACCTTGCATTGGCTGAGGTGAAGTTTTTCACTGCCCAGCCTCAGGCAGTAAAATGTCCCAGGCATGCTCTACTCCCTGGCGGTGGAGGAGACAAGGCCTTAAATGGACAAGCCTTAAATAGGCTGGATTGTGTGGAGTTTAATCCACTGCCTGAGCAGAGCAGATTATAAAGTCAGGTCATTTTTTCCCCAGAATGTGTGCATGTGCAAGAGAGAGAGGCAGAGGGAGAGCGAGAGGGAGAGGGAGAGAGAGAGAGATTCTACCTCACTTTTGCCTGGGAAAAAGTTAGCATTCCTAGGGTCACAGCTCATAAAAGGCTCAGTGCTGTTGCTGTGGGAAAAGCCCCATTCCAGTGTTCAAAATCAGGCAACAGTTTGACTCAGCAGGCTCAGATAGCCAGTTATGTAATGCAAGTTTGTGCTATAAAGGGCTTGTAATCTTTGGATTAGCAGCCAGGAGCCCTCAGAAAGGGGTTCAACCTTCTTATGTAGCACACAGACAATACAGAGCAGCTTGCCGACAGTGAAGAAAACCACTCTTATTATGCAATCAGCACTTCTGAAAGCAGAAGTGGTAAAAATGGTAAAAATCATAGTTTTTCCCTTTTGGCATTTGTTAGGGTTTACTGTCACTGCTAGAATGCATCCCCCTCCATCCCTGCCTGGAAATTGATATTGCAAGGTGGGTGAACATGTCTGTGCTGGTACTTCGCAAGAAACAAATTCATTCAATAATTTGTACATTCATGCATTTTTAATTATACCACCACCAGAGCAAGTTAACAGCTATTTATAAGATCATAAAAGCAATAAAATAAAAGCAGAATAAAACTACAAGTAGGCCAAAATAATCACAGAACTTTTTTGTTTCTACATCAGAGAATATTTCCTTGCCATCATAGGCTTCCTATTTAGTTAAACTCCAAAAGAGAATGAAGAGAATGGCAATGAAGCCAACAGTAAAAAATACATCTTAATCATTTATATTGATATTACTGCAAAAATGATTGAAGTTGTTTAGGGAGGGGAAAAGAAGGAAGGAAAAGAGGATAAAAATACACTTAAAATAAAAGGATAGGGAAGGGAGACTGAAACTTACTTGATTATATTTTGGCCAATAAGCTACATGGATAAACTACCCCAGTGATCTTTTCATTCCAGCACTTTAAAAAGAGCGACCATCATTCTAAAGATGTTCTATTGCTGCAGTTATTCTCTTTCCTCTACATGTTAACTTAATTCACTCAACCACACACCACTTACTCTCCAACCAATTACTGAACAAAGGCACTTCTTTTTCCACCATTTAGCAATACAGATTTTTGCAGTAGTCAGAAGAACTGTAACTGCTTCTTTTGCTCGACCTTTGGATGTTGAAAGAATAGGAGAACTGTCTTAGGTTTTCATGCTAAATTACACCCGGTAGTCTGCTGAACCACGTTCACTTCAAAGGTTATTTTGGTTTGTTCATATTTTTACAGAATCAGAAGATAATGCACAAACTCTGTCCAACATAACTGTACCTCCAGCAGGGCTTATTTTCTTACAGTTACTGGCAGGAGTGGATCTAGGGTGGGGCAACTGGGGCGCATGCCCCGGGCGCCGATGTTAGGGGGATGCAAAAAAGAGGAATCCCCCTGCCCGGCCCTGTCACCGCTTGCCCACCCTCCTCCACCACTGCTCGCCCCGCCCATCTCCTCACCCCTCCCTCACCCACCACCCACTTCTGCCACTCGCCTCACCTACTTCCTCGCACCACTCACCCCACCCCCTTGCCCTGGGCGCTGTTAAGCCTCTGTATGCCACTGGTCACTGGATATTTTACATGAGATCAGGCCCCCCTGATACACTATTCTGAAGCCAATTTCTTTGAGGCATGACCACAAGGGATTGTATTAAATAGCCTAATCCAGTCTGATTGATCAGTTCAGAGATTAAACTGTAACAGATTTTTTTTTTCCAATTTGATCCTATGAGAGGACATAAGAGAGCCAGCATTCTGCAGTGGTCTGAGTGTTGAACTATAGACCAAGGCTCAGTTCCCTGTTTGGCCATGGAAACCCACTGAGTAACTCTGGGTGGATCCCATACTCACAGCCCCCAGAAGACTCTGTGATAGGTTTGTCTTAGGGTTGCCCTAAGTTGGAAATGACTTGAAGGAACACAACAAGAACAATGGGACATAAACAAACATATTTGTTATCAGAAAGTTTTAAATGACTTAGTGATTAATTTACCTCAGTTTGACTTGATTTTAAAGATTTCACAGTTGGATCTTACCCATGATTGTCCATATGCACTAGACAATATACAAAATCTTCTGTGGATGCTGTTAATCTGTGCACATTTCCTTGACGTTCAGGTGAATCCATACGATGCCATCGTTTGTATATTCTGAGAAGGCAACAAACCAGACACAAAACATACAGCCAACCAAGATTCTAGCCCTCATGACAATTTGAAAAAAATTAGGCAGGGATATAGAACCTGTTTCATGGGAATGGTGCATGCTCACTGGAACCAGTGGAAAGTAGTCAAAGTAACCAAATATATGCAAATTTGCCTAGGCTGAGAGTTTTATCAGCATAAAAAAAAGTCTTAGCACATTTGTGTAATTTTGGGGACAGATAGGTAACATCTGTGTATTTGTTTAATTGGGGACTGCAGGACATTACTGCACTGCTCAGAAATGAACTGAACTGAAGCACGGGGAGAGAAGAGGGAAACGTAAACAGATTACACACTCACTACAACCAGACGGTGGCTAATTAAGTTTTTGTTGTTGCTGTTGGTGGCGTGTGCTTCAAGTTGTTTTCTGATTTATGGCAAATCTAAAGGGAACCTATTATGGGGGCAAGACTCGTCCAGAGGGATTTTCCCATTGCCTTCTTCTGAGGTTGAGAGAGTATGACTTGCCCAAGGTCAGCCAGTGGGTGTCCATGGCCAAACAGAGATTTAGATTCTGGTCTTCCAGGTCCAAGTCTGTCACTCAAACCACTACTTCACACTGACTCCCTGGTCAATTTCTTTCTGTAAGGCTCTGAACTCCTAGTAGCAGGTAGGTAACATCTTTTCTCTGGTCTAATTACTAAAAGTAATGTACTGAAAATCTGAACTATCATAGAAGTTTGTTTCAAGGGCTTTTGTGTTATAAAGGTGCTGGATTGTCATTTTTTTTCTGGGTGGAAATGATTGGAAGAATGTTTCAGATAAGAAGTTAGGGAAGCAAAATTCCAAACTGTCTTTATAAAGCAGAGGAAAATGGGGGTGGGGGATTACCCACACATATAGATTTCTTTGGGATCAGTAAATACTTTGGCCAATTATTAGTCCTAACTAATAACACTAACTAACTAACAAACTAATAACACATGCGGTTCCCCTTGATTCAATAGGTCTGTGCTAGTTGGCCTAATGTAACAGGCTGGGCAGTTTTCTGGAGTTCTGTTTTGCCTCATTTAGGCTCTAGATGCTGTAATGAATGTGTATTTGATAGTTGTGTTATAAATATAGATACGTGCTAGCTCCAGGCATGTATCCAACCTAACTATAAATAAAGATAAGAGTGAGATCATGAGAGAAAATGAAAGTAAATGGCCAGCTCATAATAACCTGACAATATAGGGTTATTGGCCTAATGCCAGCAACAACACCTGTGCACTTCTGCTCAGAAAGAGAACATCTGTAGATTTGTGTGTGAAGATAAACCTTGGTAGATACACTAGCTGGGACAGGTAGGAGGCGGGGTTATATATAGAAGACAATCATTTTGGCTGGATGACATAACTGAGGGAGGAGTGAGATCTATTAGCTGATTGGCTAAACAAAAGCTGGAGACTTTTGAACAGCACAGCGCTAGATTTTGTTCTCAGTAAGTTGGTCATACTCTAAGCTGCTGCTCCCACCAAGCAATGACTGATAACCGGAACTCCTATGTGTTGTAAGATATTCCTTTCTGGATGAAGCTTGTTATCATGGAATGCCAGTTGAAAAATAAGGTTAAACAGACATGCTAGGAAAGGGAGTGTAAGACTTTGCTATATAATTCTAACAGAGGTATAAGTTCGTTATGAGAACTCACCTAGACTGATTTAAGGTCTATGTAAACTGTGCCACTGAAGACATACTAATCTGGGCTATCTGTAACTAGAATAAATATCAGTATAAAACTACAATTTCTATTAATTTTCTGATAGACCAAGGCTTAAGAATACTTTAAGGGAATACAAATGTTGTTCTGACTATTGGACAGGACTGGGCTTTGCAACCTTGGAAGCCTAAGTGACCAACATTGCAACTCTCAGAAAATCCAAACAAATTCAGACCAACAGCTACAAGGCAAATGACCTTGAATCTCCTCAAGATACAGAGGTAGAAGAACCACACGCATGTCACTCAGCCAGTGGATATAGGCCCACATCTGATGGTATTTCAAGCTGGAAACAATATGTATGATTTACCAAGTCCCCACATTATCTAAATGAGAGACATACCTTCCAACTGTCCCAGTTACGGAGGAGCAGCCCCATTTAATTTCCTGTCATTCCACATTTTAAAGCTGCTTTTAAAATCTCCCAGTTTCTTTCTCCCTCCCACTTTCCCCCTTTGCCCTCAGCTTATTACATGATGTTGCTTGCTTACATGTGTGCTGGTTTTCATCTGTGAAATGTTGGAGGGTATTGACCTACCAGTATGCTAAATCTATGCTGAGTTCTTTGCTCTTTGCACACAGTCTGTTGCTTTGAGACTCCTGCACTAAAAGATCTCTTTGAGGTCTTGTATTAAAATATTTGGTTTCAAAAACAGACAATGGCATTCCATATACAAAGCTTTAGGCTTGTATCCTGCCCCCCACAAACTACAGTCTCTGTCCAAAGCTAAGAAGTAGTTAATTACAAGTAAGGACCTACCTGTTCTGGGTGACTTTTTGAGGCCCCTTCACACTTTACATTTATAGCATTACAATCCCATTTTAACTGCAAGTAGCAATATTTTATAGAATCCCGGGGTTTGCAGTTTAGGGAAGGGTATTTAGGGTTTACAGCCAGACAGCTGTAGTCCCTCCCCAAATTACAAACCCCAGAATTCCATAGGATGATGCAGCCAAGGCAGTTAAAGTGGAATCAGAGTGCTATAATTATGGAATATGAAAAGGCCCCAGGTATTTTGGATTAAAACTAGGTTAGACAGCATAGCCCATAGACAAAAGCGTTGGAAGCCGGGAAGAGACATGGAAGATCATTATATGACCTAGAAGATCAGCGTATGCATAGAAATGGAAAAATTCCAGCAAATGAAGACTGGCGACTGAAACTGACTGACCTAGCAAAAATGGACAAACTCTCAAAAAATACTGGGAATTTTTGATTGTCTTTTGGTAGAAAAATGAGAAAATGTTAACTGTAGGTTTTGCTAATTAACAGATTCAGTTAGGTTGAAGAAGTGCATAAACAGTGTATAATAGGACAATCTATCTTACATAAGGTATATAACCATCATTAGGAAAATCAGAAGCCAATTTTAAATTTTCTTCTTCTTTTTTGTCTGTTTTTTTATTATTTCTTTCTTCTCTCTTTTTTGCTTTTATTTTCTGCTTTCCTTTCTTTTCTTTGATGTTTGTGGTTAAAAGTTTCTAACCAAAAATATACAACTAAATAAAAAGAAGTGTTAGAAGCTGAAGTCCAACAACATCTCAAGGATGCTGAGATGCCTACCCATTGTATGATATTGTTACAGTCTCCTGTCCCAGTCCACTAAGAGTTACAAGAGCACAAGTGTTTATCTGAAAATTGGGTTTGCTCAATTTAAGTTACTGGAGGCTTGCAGTATTTTTTTTTCAAGTATCTGGATTTATTTACAGATACACAGGCTAAGCATATAGTTCTCAGTTCTGGGCCATTTTGCACTAGACTGTTATAGCGCTATTATTCCACTTTCAACATCCTATGGAATCCTGGGGTTTGCAGTTTCGGGAGGGGCCAGCGCTATAACAGTCTAGTGCGGAAATGGCTCTGGTCTATGCAAAATATGTTTCTTTTTAGAAAAATCATTTCCTAATTGCTTAATTACGGCTACAGTTTTATTAATACACCATTTTTATTGTAGGATAGTGTTTTTGTATTGCTTGTTTTCATTTACTGTAACCTGCTCTCACACTCTTGAAGTCAAACAACTGGAGAGCTAGAAAAGTAAAGGAGAGTGAGAAACAGAAATTCCTGACCAGATTTTCAGGGGTAAAGGTATAAGCCTGCAGCATACAGCCTTCCTGTATCCCAAGCTCAGTTCTAATTTGAGCTACGACCAAACCCAGGACTCACCCAGACAGGTAATTACAGCAACGAAAGCAACAACCTGCAGGAAATGTGTCAGCAGCCTGCTGCACATTGTGGTATTAGTTGCTGTACTTGTTCCCATTAAAAACAAAAAACACACAAAAAAAGCGTGTTTCTGCAGTCCCAGACTGTTCTGGTATTTCCTGGCACCAGCCACAACATTTCCACACCTCCAGTGGGTATCCTTTAATTCTGAAATGTATTGGAACAAAAATTCTTCCCCGCCTCCTCCTCTTCCTCCTCTCTCTTTTAAAAAAATAGAGTTACAGTTCATCACTGCTTCACTATAATATTAAAATGCTGAGAATTTTCTTAAGAAAAGTCAGAGGAGAAAATTTGCCTAGCAAACCATAGAATCTCCTTAGCAATAGACTTCCTGGTTTGTTTTTTTAAAAAAGGCTTTGGAAGATCCAAGAAATCACTACAATCATCCCCCCATACAAGAAAACAAAAGAAAACAGGATAAGCAGATACAGAGGCGACAACAACTGACAAAACCCAAAAGCTGTGTCATGAGAACTCATGCTTCTTTAGATCAGTCTGGAAGAGATATCTGCTTATTTACATTGCTGTTATTCTTACCCTGAATTAGCACATTCCTCAGGTTGGAGAGAGCATGTAATTCCCCTTCTAGGTCCTCTCAAACAATTTCCTTATGTCTACAAGGAAAACCATTCCAGAGACACCCATGCTGGATCTCTCTTCAAAAGATGACCTGACAGATGAAAGCTGTCTAACCAGTTTGGGTTTTGTTGGCAGTCTCTCTCTCTCTTTTTCAGCCACTGTAAACAATAACAGTACTGCACATGAGCAGAGAGAGTACATGTGTGGTTAATTGGTTGCGGGGCTCTTTCTGGTGCACTTAGTACATCTGCTTTGCTTTCAGGGAAGGAAATTTCTTCTCTTGCAGCCTGTAGGTGTGCAATGCAGGGAATTAATGTGAAGGGCCCTTCCAGTTAATGCATGATCTTTGACTAATCTGCTTGGAGTCACCAGTACAGTTACAAAATAGAGTTTAAGACAGATGCAGAGGTACCTCAAATGGATATTACATGAAACAGTTTCCTCAAGAGGTGGGATTTCTTCTCATTGCCTTCTGTCAGCTCATTAAACTGCTTGGCGGTTTTGTTTTGTTTTTAAAGCAAGGGATTAAAGGATACCTGGGATATTTACGGAGAGCCAGTGTGATGTAGCGGTTTGAGCACTGGACTACGACTCTGGAGACCAGGATTCAAATCCTCCCTCAGCCCACTAGAAACCCATTGTGTGATCTTGGGCAGATCACACTTTCTCAGCCTCAGAGAAGGCAATGGCAAACCTCCTCTGAACAAATTTCGTCAAGAAAGCCCTGTGATAGGCTTACCTTAGGGTTGCTATAAGTCAGAAATGACTTGAAAGCACCCAACAACAACGTAATTATTGTTACATTTATCTCATTTTTTATTCAGTGAGCTCAAGCCTTGGCTTTCCTTAATTTTATTCAAGTTGTGGGAAAGTGAGTGGACAAAGGTCACACAGTGAGTTTCATGGCTCATTGGAGACTAGAATTTGAATATTCTGGCTTCTGGTACAATAGATTAACCACTACATTGCATTGGCTTCTCTTGGGATTCCTAGCCTCAATCCAGCTTTTAGTCACAAAGAGAGTAAACCCAACGACTCAATGGACTTTATACAAATGTTAACAACTTTTGTTCATTCAAAAAATCCACTCCAGACGTAGGACTTACAATTTGATTTAGCTTTCTTTTTTCCCCTGGGGAGTTTTTATAACAGTCAAGACATGGGTACTCGTTCATGGGTTTTGATGGAGAAATATTGGTTTTAATGAGACTTCGGAGAAGACAAAGTACCTCAGAGGAGTTTCTCCTTCTGGTTTACCATTAATGTTGTGTAATTTTTAAGAGGTGATTACACATTCCATGGAAAAGTGTGACCTGGCCTCTCAAAGCCTAGGTTTGTTTGTTTGCTTTTAAAGTATTTTTTTTAATATTTCACACACATAAAATAACTGGATATACACCACAGCTATGGATATATCCAACCCCCTCCTGCCACTTCTATATTTATATTCCCTAGTCGAATTCTGCCTTGTCTTCCATTTTTACAGAAAAAGAAATTACTGTTTCATCCTCTCATAGATTTATTAGATTCATAGATCCATAGAGAGATTTATTTTTAACCAGTCAATTACTCCTTTCCATTCCCTTAAAGTTCTGAATAGGTTTATTTTTTAAAGAATTTACTAATTTTTCAGTCTCTAACATATCCAGGACTTTTAATTTCCCTTCTTCTAGGTTAATTTCTTTCTTTTCTTTACAATGTTGGGCATATGTAAACCTCGCTGCTGTTATCAAATACAACAGTATCTTCTGGTGTCTTCTGATCTCCCTGTTCTGACTTCAGATATTTAGTAAATAAAATTCCGGTATCATTTCAAAATTCACTTTACAAATTTTTTGGTTTTCATCATGTATCCCCTTCCAAAATTTCTTTGCCATCCGACAAGTCCACCACATATGAAGAAAGGACCTCACCTTCTCACCACCTTTCCAACACTTCGCACCCCATTTTTAGTCATTTTTTGTAATCTCTCTGGGGTCATATACCATCTATGCAACATCTTATAAAAGTTCTCTCTCAAATTTAAATTTGGCTTACATTTTATATCTACTTTCCAAGCTTTTTCCCAAGCTTCTAATTCAGTTGGATGCCCCATCAAAGCCTAGGCTTTTAATAAGTTGGACAAAGACACCCCAAAATATTTTGCTGTCTGAGATGGAGAAGCAAATGGTACCTCCACTGACCCACAATACTTCAAGCCAGCCAAATTATTTTACATTGATGGCAGAAAATGCTGTAAGAATCTCCTGTTCCCTACAGTAAAACAATACCAGAGCTTGCGAAGTAACTTTTCAAATGCAGATTTAAAAAAATAACCTGTTTCTGTTGCTCAGACGAAAAAGGTTACCTAGTTACATTACTTGCTACAATGCCCATTAGTTTTCCATTACTTTTTGTGATTTTTTTTTTTGAGGGGAGAAAACCTCAGGATAAGAAAGGAAGTAAATAAATGATAAATAAATGATTAAATAAATGAACTAAATGATAAATAGATAAATGGAAATGTTTTGTCAGTCTGCTTTTTAAAATGTCCTTAAAAGTAATTTCTGAAAATAATTAGAATCTGTAACGCATTACACTGGTAAAATAACTTTGCCCTTATTTACTAAATATCTATTCAACCGTAACTTTGCGATACCTTCATTACCCCAAAAGTAACCAGCTACAGCGAACGATGTCAATTATAACTTGCTACTCCCAAGCTTTGACCGCAGTAACCAACATGCTGCTATTTTATGACCCTCGGAATCTGCTGCCTGAGGTAGCCATTTCCCTCCGCCAAATGGTAGGGCCAGCCCTAAGCGGTACACTTGTTCGCATGGTAGCAAGTTCAGGACATATAAATCTAGCGCTCTCAGGGAGCCGTGCCACCTCCAACGTGTAAATGCTCCATTCTTGCCAGTCCTGTGTAAACAGCGTGAAGGTTTCCAGACTCCATCTGGTTCCAGTTACTCACTCAGCACACGCAAATACACATGCCTCAGGAATTTGCAGATGGACACTGTAACTGCTGTACATAAAACTCCTTTTCCAGTCCGTGTTCACTGCAGCCAGGCACTTCCACGCCTCCAGAATGTACCTGCGACCCTGATGAATTAATTCCTTCCCATGACTTGAGACTAACATCAGGTACAAAAACCTGGTGACTAATAGTCACAGGCCTCCCTTTCTCCTATCTGAGCTAAAGTTCATGACCAAAAATGGGTTTATAAAAAAAAAACACACCACACATACAGACAGAGAAGAAAAGAAAACACCCTTGACCACCAAGGACTGCCTCTTCCTGAAGGCCCCCGTTCACATAAATACAGGAAGTAGAAAAGAAAGAGGCTGAAAGCAAAAGCCATTTGGAAGTTTATTCTCTCTTTGGAGTCGCCAGGCTTTGGGAAGCGCTGCAGGAGCAAGAAAAGAAAAAAAGAAGCGAAGCTCTTTTCTTTCGTGTTAAACCCATCAACTGCCTAAATATTTTTTTTTCCCCTCCAAAAAAAGTGAGGGTCTGGAGAAGGCGTGGAAGTTTTGTTCAGGAAATGCCAAGGTATAACTGGCCTCACAAGGGAGAGCTCCACCGATTTTGAAAGGAGAAGCGCCCCAGCAAAGCCTTGCGGTGAGGATGAAAACATCGCTGGGAAACCAGGGAGCTGGGTGAGTCCTGGAACTTTTTGACAAGGGTACTTTTTCCTCTCCAGTGAAAGTCTCTCTCTCTCCTTCCTCCCCACCCTTCATGCTGCCTGCTGGAGAAAAAAAAAACACCTCTCTCTCTCTCCTTTATATCCGCTAGCTGGCAGACTCTGTGGGGGTATCAGCTGTGCAACCGCAGTAATAGCAATTTACAGCTTTTCTTTTAGTGAAGTCCAATGAATACCTATTTAAAGCAACGGGAGCTTTGTGGGAAGGGAGGAGAGAAGTATAATTTGAACTGGAGGCGGGGGAAAAGAAGGAGAATTTGACAGAAACAGCTCTTTCCCCCTTGCTAGGATGGTGGGGAGCTGGAATCACAGCGGGACTTTTTGTGTGTGTGGATCCAGAGTGAAAATGGGCTTTGATCTTTCCAACTTTGACCATTTCCACACTAGACTATTATAGTGCTATTATTTCACTTTCAACATCCTATGGGGTCCTGGGGTTTGCAGCCTCAAAGGCCCCTCCCTAAACTGCAAACCCCAGGATTCCATAGGATGTCGAAAGTGGAATAATAGCACTCTAACAGTCTAGTGAGGAAATATGTCACAAAGATGGAGCTTCTTTTTCCAGCTTGCTTGGTAAATCAATGGGATAGGAAGCAGCAATTTAGGCAGGTGAAGTAGTCTCCCCCCAGCTCCGTCTGTTACACAGTGGTACCAGGAGAACTTTACCTGTTGGGTTTCTGCCTGGCAGGCTGCTGTTAAAAGCACAAGAGCAGTAAACAAAAAAAGTCTTGGGGCAGGTCAGAACAGCATGAAAGTAAAGAGGTAGGATTTGAGGCAGGGAACCTAAGTGTGTATCCAACATTGTGGCCCATGATGAAGACAGATATAGCAAGGTTAGAGATTTGCAGCAACTAAAAAGTTTGCTGGGATTGGACTTACATTTAGATGTTTCTAAAGATAACACTAAAGATCCAAGGATTGTGTAGGAAGGACCCATAGCATTTAAACTGGCATCAAAGTGCTGTAATTGTGTGGTATGATAGAGAGCTAATGCCAGTAAACAGCACCATTTCACATGCATAGCAATTTCAAACAGTTTTGCAGGTACTCTTAAATGTTGATGAGATTTGCCCTTCACCCTGCAAGATGAGCAAATTTGTGTAACAAAAAAACATACGATGCACTTGTTAAAAAGAAAAGACCAGGCAAATAAGTTGACAGGATGGGCAAAACTGAGGATCAACGCAGATTATGCCACAAACATATGTGTTAGTACAGAGGAAATTTGAAGACTAGTTTCACACCAGGGTGAAGAACTTACTGCGAATGTGCTTTAAAATCACATTCAACTTTTTGCCTCAGAAATCCTCTGTATTTCTAAATGTTTTAGAAATTTCTGAGAATGAGGACTAACACATGGGTGCCCTGACCTGTGATATTCCACAGCTTGTTTTCTGTTCTCATTATAATTAGTGGTTTGAGAGGTTTCCCACACCCTTCTTCTGTACTGCAGTTCCCACAAGCCTTCCATGGCCATGCTCATGGTGGGCAATTTGAGAGTTGTAGTCCAAAAAAGGTACTTCTCCAAACATTGACTTGAAGTAGCTCCAACAGAGAAGACCATTACCTGAAACATTTCCTTCATATTGTGCTCTTCCACCAAGACAGCACTCACAGAAAGCCATATTTGCTTTAAAAGGAAGTGATCAATGTAGCTATAATATTCTGAAAATTCATTTTAACAAATTCCAGCCCTTATAATTTTGGAGAAGGAGTTCTCCTTCCGTCGTTGTGTGCCTTCAGGTTGTTTCTAACTTATGGTGACCCTCAGGTGAAGCTATCATGGGATTTTCTTGTTTTGATTTGTTCAGAGGGGTTTTGCCATTGCCTTCCTCTGAGGTTAAGAGAATATGACTCCCCTAAGGTCATCCAGTGGATTTCAATGGTTGAGCAGATATTCGAACTCTGGTCTCCTAGTCCAACATTCAAATGACTACACCATGCTCTCATCCCTATCTACTGTCAAAATCAGCACTGTGGTATTCTTTCCCACACTTCTGGTTTTTCTCTCTTTGCAGTAAAGTTGTTTGTTGGCAATGTCTGCACTCCAAAAGCCCTGGATAGTGGCTGGTGGGAAGGGGAGGAGAAATGGGGGGGGTTTTTTGGAGCTAGAAGAGGAGGAGAATGGCTAAGTGGATGGTGTTGAGCTAATCTTCCAAGAAGTCACTCAGGAAGAATCCAGATTTTTCCCACTGGATGAAGATGTACTTGTAACCATAGCAATCTGGAATCCACATGGCAACCAGTGAAGGTACCAAATACACAAGCAGCTCAGTAACCACAGTTCTCTGGCATGCAGGAGTGGTAGGAGAGTGAGAAAGGAAAAAGAAATGCAACAAAATGTGTTCTGGTTGGGTGACCCCCTCCCCACAAATTTAATATAGCTATTAAAAATAATACATTTATACCTGTTATTTAGGGATCTTGACTCATGACTGCATGACCAGGCCATAATATGTACACATTGAAGCATTTATTTACTTTAGAATTTGCTTTGGATAAAGGTAGAATGTTCAGCTCCTTGCTGGTAGAATTATAGACACACCTCACTTAACGAAGCCCCTGACAAAGAAGCTCCCGTTTACAAAGTCTTTTTGTACCCACCAGTGCCCCTTTCCTCCTTGTTCTCTATGTCTCTAGACTTTTTTTTTTTAGTAACATCAGCATGGGGAGGATGATGACGGAGGGCTGGAGGCACACAAGTCTTTCAGGGGCAGGCTGCAGAAACAACTCTGCCTGCAAACAGTGCAATACTGCTTGAGTTGCAAAAGAATGGGATTGTCCTGTAGCCAACTCTACTGTAGCTATGTGTGGTTGTCTACAGCAGGAAAGGTAACAAGCTACTGCCTTCAGAATCTCTTGCTGAGCATTGCACGAAAAGCAGCACAGAGAGTGAAGGGGAGAGTAGATAATTCTGCTTCACCAACTACACCAGACAAGTTGAAAAAGCATAGATTTATAAGTTTGGTTACCAAATTATAAGAAAAAATGAAGGCTGGTGAAAGGAAAAGTCATCCCTGGATGTATTTTGGGAGAAGCCTTCAAGAAGTCTCTAGATTCTAGAAGTTTTTTCTTTTTTTCTGTTTTGCATCTAGGTTTGCAAGGCTTACCTGACCTGGTTGTTTCATTTCACACATGCCTATTGTTAGTTTTGAATAGAAGATTAGCTGAAATATATTGAACTGCTCTTCTTTTGCGGGGGATATTAGAAACCTATTCCAAGCTGTTCCTTGTTATTTCTGCCAATGGTAGCAAAGTTTCTGTAATGTCCAGTAATACATCTATGTTGTTAACTGTAGCCTGCCTGTAATTCAGTGGGGAGATACTTCTTGTAAGTATAGAAGTCTTTGAGGTCAGTCCAGGTTCAATTCTATCCTTTAAAAAAAAGCCCAGTAAAAAATGTTCCTGTTTCCTACTTAAAAACAATTGGGGGAAGATGGTGTCACTTTCCAAAACGTCATTTCAACATGTGGAAAAGCACTGCATGTCAGCCATTACAAGGATCTCTTATCTGTCTTACACATTCTGAGATGCTATTTCCCATGCAAAAGACATCCAGACACTGCAGAGAAGCCAGGGTTGCGAGGAGAAAAGCCTGCATTGTGAGGAGTGGAAATAAACATAGACCTGAGGTGCTGGGATAACTCTCTTTTCTAGTTTCATTGGACAACTGAGAACACAGTTCTAGCAAAAGTGGAGTTGGCAGGAGTGACGTTTCAGGAGCATGTCAAACGGATTGGAGGAAGGAAGGGGCAAAAACGACCCAACAGCACTGGGAAGAATGAATCTATTTTGCGCACTAATATATTGTACACTAATATACTAATATGTACACTAATATCTTAGTGTACTCTGATGCTGTCTTTCATTCTCTGAAAAACTTGTCTGTGCCCAATAGTCATGCATAAAAAAATATAAATTACACTTTGGGGGAATGTGTGTGCACGCATGTGTGTTTAAAAGAGAGAGTACAATATTTATCTAAATGCAAATACAAAGAACATCTGTTATGACTCCTTTTTATGTCTCAGAAACAATAACTAACAATGTTATCAACGTATAAACTGTTGCTAATTTTTAAAAGAAAGAGATCATATTTAGGTTGCATTCAACATCATCTTAACCATGTTGACTCAGAAATGAATTTCATAAAGCTCAGTAAGAATACCCAGAGGTTCGATCAAAACCTCTATTTGTCTGTCAGCCTCTCCGTCGTACACACATAGACACAGAGGATTATTTTTGAGGATTTGCACACATGACTACTGGGCTTTCTTCCTTTTAAAATGGTGATAGGTGGCATGACGTATTTTTGTCTGAATAAGCCCCATTTATTCCATTGCTTCATCTCTGCCCACTGGTTTTCACAGGTTTTTCAATTTTTACCGGAGATTATAGATACTGACTGACCATATACACTGAGAAATGATACTCTCCCTAGAGGTTTTATCTATGTCAAACATGGCAGAAACATTTGACAGGGAGGCTCACAAAAGGTTTGGGGTGAGAAAGCATTTTTTCATTTTATGTGAAAAGGAAATAAAATTGTTTTGAGTAATTCCTGCTTAGTCGTATCCAGCACACCTATTTGTTGGTGCTGCAGGCCATTGCCTCAAGTCCTAAGGTGTACCTTTACAGTAATGAAATTTTTCATTACTTTAGATGAAGCCCACATTCCACATTTTAAGATATGTATCTAGGTTCATGGTCGTTCATATTGCTAAGTCTTAAGAGGCATGTTACGATTTGTCCTTTGGTTTGTCATGTCATAACTTGCTAGAAAGGAGCCAAATGTTAGCAAACTGAAAATTTTATCTCAGTTTGCACATGTCCCCTTCTCCGCCCACAACTTCATAACTGTATTAAAGTCGACAGATACAAAGTCAGTTTTAGTCAAGTACGTTTGTCTAAAACAGGGCTTTCCAAACGACGTGCTGCGACACATTAGTGTGTCATCTGAAGTGTGTAGGTGTGTTACCTACGATCTTGGAAATGTATGTTATTATTTATAAGTCATATATTTTTAAAAATTCATATATTTTAAAAAATATATTAAATATATGAAAGGTTTTCATGAGATATGTTGCATCCCCATACATTTTGTTATAACAATTTATGTGTGTGTCTGTATGTCTCATAAGGGGTTAGTTTAACCTCTGGTTTGCTAGTAAAACTGAGTTACTGTGTCGCGAAATGATGCGTGTCTAAAAAGTGTGTCACCAACATGAAAAGTTTGGAAAGCTCTGGTCTAAAACCTAAAGTGAGCAACAGTAATCTGAAAAATGAATCGCTAGGCTTCCTCACAGAGAGCCAGTATAGTGTAGTGGTTTGAGTTTTGGACAACAACCAGGGTTCAATTGCCCACTCGGTCATGGAAACCCACTGGCTGACCTTGGGCACATCACACAGACTCAGCCCACAGAAGACCTCATGATAGGGTTGCCTTAGGGTTGCCATAAGTCAGAAATGACTTGAAGACACATAACAACAAGCTTTCTCACACTTCTCTGTTGGGTCTAGCAATTGGAAGCTGAGCCACTGGCCTCTCTGATGGTATGTCTCAGTAGGAATGGATGGCTCAGTCTATTTCCTCTCTGTGTCAATTTTGAATGTTGTTGTTGTATGCCTTCAAGCACCCTTAAGGTGAATCTAGCATGGGGTTTTCTGGGACTGAGAGTGTGTGATACGCCCAAGGCCACCCAGTGGCTTTCCATGGCTGAGTGGGGAATTAAACCCTGGTCTCGAGGGTACTCATTCAGAAGACCATTTGGCTGTGTTTCAGCATCAGTCTGTTTTGTTTTTTAATATTCATTCATGTATGTCATTCCATTTGCTTAAAATGCAGACCAAACAAAATTGTAAAGCATCCCTGTTTTTAAATATATGCAATATGGCTTCGCCAATAAGCCCACAAGCACATCTGAAGATCAGATATGACTTCCAAGAGAATCACAGTTTGAGTGTCTCTACTTTCACAAATTAAAGCTGCCTTCCCCATCCCAAACTGCTCTCCTCACTCTGTTCAGATACCAGCTGGGAGGAGTAGCTAAAGAATCAACTTTGTTAGTATTAGAAACAGGGAAATGTCTCCAATGACAAAGAGAAATAAAAAGTTTAACATTAGATGAGCTGCACTGAAGCACCTAAAAATATCTGGAACATAAAAGACTCTGAATCAGATCAGCTCCCTACTCTCACATTTTATTCCATGCAGAACTCTTAAGAGCTGATCCAAACAGAATATAGTTGTTTTTTTTAATGAAAGATGTAAATAATTTAATGACTCCATTATCAGGAGTTGTTCATGAATCAACACCCTGAAACCAGGTAAAGCACACATTTGGGGTAGCTGTGTTGGCCATGAAGCAGTATACAACAAAATCTGCAAAACAGTGGTACCTTTTTGGGCCCAGCTGAAAAACACAAAATACATCATGCAAGCTTTTGAAGTTTCACTGGCTTCTTCATCAGGCAAAGATGGTGAAAATCAGACAGAAAAAGAAAAATTATGGTGTTAGAGTCCTAGGCCTACATTTGGTCTCAGATGTCACTTCTGCTGTCAGCAAAGGTGATCTAGACTCTAGAGGTATATTAAGGCAGGCAGAGGCCACTCCCCTTCTTGGCCATGTGGGGACCATGGAAAAAGGGGAGTAAATGATAAGGAATAAAACTTCAAGTCCATTAGAAGCCACAAAGTAACTTCCATTGATATCCAGGCTAGCTCTGTGCCCTGGGAGGCTGACTGCCCCTTTCTTAGGAAGAGAACATTGACTTCCTAAAGAAGTCTCTGCACTGTTACATCTGGAAAAACTTTTCAGTGCTATATTGCCAAAGAAAACCCTATGAAATTTGTGGGGTTGTCATAAGTCAACAGGCAACTTGAAGGCACATACAGACAGATAGGTAAAACTTGTCAGTTGTAGTCCAAATGAAAGAGTTTTGCCTTTGTTGGAGTTAGAAATCTCAAAGAGTTAAGTCCTAGTCCATTAATCCCTCTTGTTAAAGTTTCCCCTGTTGCAGCTAAATTTGATATCTTCAAATCCAGGAAACATATTTAGGGGTAGCCATGTTGGCCATGCAGGAAAATACAACAAAGTTCAAAATCCACAAAACAGTGATATCTTTGTTGGGTCAACTATAAAACACAAAATATATCATTCAACCTTTTGAAGCTTCATTGGCTTCTTATCAAGCAAAGATTAAAAATTATATAGGAGAAGAAAATGACAAGGTTAGAGTCACAGGCCTACATTTTGTCTCAGATGATGTGCATGCAATGGGGAGTTGTGTGCTAGCTTCTTCCCTACAAAATGAATTTCATCTCCCTCTACCCATGCTAGGTGACTATCTGAAGAGGAAAGCCTGGCCATCCATTCATTTTAGTACCCTCGCCTAGAAAAGCAGGGTGCCTGGCTGTGGGGAGAGACTTCACAGCTAGAGGCTCTCAGCTTCAAAAAGTCACCCTACGTGTATAGAGAACATAAGATCTGTCAACAGAACTGTAGTGGAGACTGGTAGCTTCCATGTCAGTGGAGGGGTGAATCTGGTCTGGATTTTAATAGGAACTATAAAGGAGCTATCTGAATGCTGAATCCTATCACTTCCAATTGGCCCAGAATGTTAGATAGCTTCTTTAAAATTTGGACTAAAACCTGGAGCAGATTCACAGCTCCGCTGACATCAAAAAACCAGCAGTCACCAGTTACCTGCTCACTTTCCGAATGCCTGAAGGGGGCTGTTGTCTTTCAACAACCCAAAGATAAAGCTTTGGTATTACTTCACTTCATCTTATCTCATCTGGAAGGCCAAAGGTCTGTCTCCTGACATACTATGAACTCCAGGGCCTCACCCCTTAGCTACACATGTTCAGTAGAATGTGAATAAAGTCACTATGAAAGTACAGGGTTGCACACCTTTTGAGTTCTGAAAGAACCACCATCTTCTAGTCTGTTACTGAACAAAACAGAAGTGGTGGTTCATTCAGGACTAGGGAAATATGCAGTCTTGTAATTATAGAGGGACTTTACCAATGTTCAAAGTCCTAAAGCTTACCAGTAAAGTCCAAGATGGCTTAGTAGCCAGGCGCCTAGAGGAATGCTTGTTCCCTTCCGTTCCCTTCCACTCATAGATAGATGACTTCAGAGACTTCTCTCTAAAAGACCATATGCTGTCTGTCTTCTCCATGGTAGCACCCCATTTATGGTATTCTTTCTTTGGAGAAGCTCATCTGACACTATTGTTTTTTCCTTTTTTATGCCAGACAAAGACTGGAAGTATATTTCAAGCGTTAATCAGTATTAATATAGTTATGTTTACTTGTATTTGTTCTTCTTTTGACAAATTGCCCTGGAAACTATGCTGAGGGCGCGTGTGTTTAATCTTTCATTAAAAGTTTCATCCCTAGGCCAACACTCAAACCATTAGATCATGTTGGCTGGCCTGCACAGCATGTTTTTTTCGCCTTCCTAGAATAGCTCCTGCATTTGGCTAGTGCAGATGAGTGAGAATTTCACTTAGTTTATTCTTTTTGCATATGAACCTATTGAAATATGCAAATTTCTTCATAAATGGAATGGGGAAAGTTTGAGATTTTCAAATGTGAGGAAAAGTTGAATTAATAGATTTATCTACCACCACTGGACAGCATGTGTAATGTAGTGAGAATCTTGGACTAGGTAGACCCAAATTCATATCCCTTTTGGCTATGAGGTTTCCTGGTTGACCTTGGACCATCCTAGATCTTATTTCAACCTTTTCCTATCCAGATCTTTTTCACTATAGCTCCCAGAATTCCTGGTCATTTGTTATGCTGGCTGAAACTGATAAGAGCTGAGGCCCTAAACATGTAGAGGATATCACACTGGGGAAGGCTAATTGTACTGTCAGAATGAAAGAAATCTGAGGCATTTGTGTGTGTGTGTGTAAGGACTGTGAAATTCATTCATTTCTGATATTCAGTCTCAGATTTTGGGCTCAGAATTCTTTAATTCTACGAGTTTATCTTTGCAGTGGACTAAGACTGAGGGATCTGACCCACATAGTGAGAAAACAAGCTAGACAATCATGCAAGCCTGACATTTGCCCATCCCTGATCCAAGACTCATTAAGCTAAAGACATTGGGTCTACTTTGATACAAGTGTCAACTTTGATATATGAGTCAGTGGTGCAGCAGCCAAAAAAGCCAATGCAGTCCTGAGCTGCATCAACAGGTGCATAGCATCCCATCTATTGGCCTAAAAAGAGAGCTAAGAGCACTAGCACAGTACTGCAGAGAGGATCAACTAGTACTCAATTACCAAAAAACTAAAATCATGGCATTTGCTAAAAGGCCCAAGAATCATACCTGGAGTATAGATGGACAAAAGATTGAAGAGATTGAAAGACAAGAGGAGGCCATTATATACCCGCGGGGCTCAAACTTTTCGAAGCCAAGTCAGTAGCACAACTCCTTTATGGATCCCAACTGGGATCCTTCCCGAACCCTGCACCGTTACAACTTGTGCAATCCAAATTTTTAAGATCAGCTTTCCAAGCTCCAAAATGTGTCTCCAACGCAACTCTGAGACTAGAGTCAGGTTTTATGAAAGTGGAGGCCAGAATGTGGGTAACTATACTCAGCTACTGGCTTAGACTATCCTTCTTTCCCACTGGCCTGGCTCCACTAACCTTGAGAGATGACTTCCAGTCTATGTGGAAACGGACAGTGATGACCAAAATCTCATCACTGGGTTTTTCCCCAGAGCTTCTGCTCAGCATGGGATATGATAAGGCCAAAGCAGCTATCAAACAATGGGCGGTAGATACAGAGCGACAACTGGATCTAGCTAGCACCTCAACCTTTATTGCTATTGACCCCAACAGATATCAAGCTTCACCTATGGCATACTTAGCAACACTAGAAGTACCTAAGCACCAGAGGGCCTTTACTTTGGCACGATGTTATGCCCTCCCCTCAGCTGTCCTGGAAGGCCGATACAAGAAGATCCCCTTCTCAGACAGACTGTGCCCCTGTGGCTCTGGCCAAATTGAAACAACAGAGCATGTGCTTCTCCAGTGCTTGTACTACAGTGACATCTGCCTCAGCCTTATTTCCCCTCTCTTGCATAAATACCAAGGATGCGCTGGAGAATTTCTTTGTTACTTTCAGACACCAACCCCCATATAACATATAATGCTGCCAGATTCTGTGCAGCAGCAGTTAAAATTCGTCGGGCACTGACCTCCGCAGTAGACTAGTTCCAAGCTTGTCTTGTTATACGGGAGCTGTGCAACCTGAAGGGGAATTTCAATGCTGTCTTTAACCTCTTTTTAACCTGTGTTTTTATCCTTTTTTTCTGTATCCCCTTTTTACCTGTGCTGGTCTATGACCGTAATAAATATTCTATTCTATTCTATTCTATTCTATTCTATTCTATTCTATTCTATTCTATTCTATTCCATCCCATCCCATCCCATCCCATCCCATCCCATCCCATCCCATCCCATCCAGATTGAGGGAAGTGGTAGCGTCACTCTACTGTCCTTTGGTCAGACCTCACTAGGAATATGGTATCCAGTTGAAGGCACCACAGTTCACGAAGGATATTGGCAAGCTGGAATGTATCCAAAGAAGGTGACCAAAATGATCAAGCCTTATGAGGGAACTGGGTATATTCAGGTTAGAGAAGAGAAGACTAAGAGGTGACATGATAGCTATCTTTAAGCATCCAAAGAGATGTCATGTAGAAGATGGAGCAAGCTTGTTTGCTACTGCTCCAGAGACTAGAACATGAACGAATATCTTCAAATTACAAGAAAAGATATTCTACCTAAACATTAGGAAGAACTTTTTTTTATTGCAAGAGTGATTTGACAGTGTAATAGAGTACCTTGCAGGGTGGTAGACTTTTTTGGTTTAGAGTTCTTTAAACAGAGGTTGGATGGACATTTTTCAGGAGTGCTTTTGTTACCATACCCTACCACTTCTCCTGCAAAAAAATGCAGTTTTCATAAATTAGACTCATTAATGTCCAGAGAATATGATCAGAGACATGTTTGGGGTCATGATCGTGGAAAATCCAGATAGGATTATGCAGAAAACCCCGATGTTGAGGCTTCAGTCTTTTTGCATTTTTTGAACACAGTGGAAGATGAACTTCCCAGATAAAACAATCAGAGACCATCCCTTGATCACACTCTATGGAGATCTTCCCTATACCTCATCTGACCAAACATTAAGAGGTGGTCATGAATCCCATCAATGTTTTGTCACTCTGGAGTTAAAGCAATCAGCTCATTCCAGACCCCTTTGTCAGTCTCATGGGAAAGCCATTGTGGCCTTCAAGAGTATGAAATAGGGTATAAAAATTCTAGCTTCCACCCCAGCCAGCTGCAATACATAGAACATAGTGTGCCCCAAACTGCCATTCCTCTGTGCTACCCTCAGGCACTGTGTGAACCCCTCTGCTGTGAAATTCTTCTTCAAGACTGGTAACTATCAACCTTTCCACTCCTAATCTCTCTCTGTCCAACCTATCCCACCTCACTTTCCAATAGGTTCTTAAGAGTGTCTGATTTCTTGTTTGTTTGTCAATTCAAATAAAATACTTTGTTAACCTGAGTCCTCTCTACAGTTAATACTGGTATACATACTGCAGGGGGAAAGATCTTGCTGTTACCCTCCTCTCACAGGCCTCCTTTGAGCTATAATTCCTCCAAATTCTAAGAAGACACTGGCATTGTGGGGGGACCCCAATGTCCCCCATCTCTTAGGGTAACAGTTCATTCCTGAATGGCAGGGGATTGGATTTAGATGGTCCTTGTGGTCTGTTCCAACTCTAAGGTTCTATGATTCTTTGAAATAAAATTGGGACTAGGTCAACTGTATGTGATAGGAAGGGCTGGCCTAAGACAATTTGCTACTTGAAGCAAAGCATATAATGCCAGTGGCAACAGAACAGCCCAAAAGCAGCAGGCTAGATTAGGGGGTGCAAGACAGGCTACACTGTCCTGCATCCTGAGATAAGGTCCATCAAAAGAGAGGCAGTGCCCATGAGGGTCAGGAGGAATAGCTGAGAGGCTCCCACTGCTACCCCTGTCATTTGCTGCCTTAGGCTAATGGTAGGTCCAGTCCAGCTGATAGCTTTTCAGAGTTAGCATAGTTCAATTGGGGTTTACTTCCGTTGTGGCTTTTCGTATGTGTCTGTCAGAGCAGCAAGGGAAGCTGCTGTGGTCAAACAGAGTGAGCGTCCTAAGTTGGAGGCATGTTCCTACAACCCCCCCCCCCACTCCTTTCAGCTTCTGCTACTGCAGCAGCTGCAAGCACACTTCCGCTGTCCATCTTCTGAAACAATAATAAGTTCATTGTGTTAAGAGGCACAGGAATTAATGTTACGTAGTTTCATTGGACAAATAGCTCATTTTTAAGAGAATTGAAGTTAGTCAAACAGAACCATTACTGGCTGTGATCACCAGGTACTCTTTTCTTCGTAACATATTGTCAGCAAAGAAGTTTTGTAGAATTTCAAGGGAGAGCCTGCAAAACCTGTAAATGGAGACAGTAGTGCTGGACATGCAAACTGGGAATCCCGGTGCCCCTTTCTTATCACCACCAGCTTCAATTCTGACTGTGTCTGGTTTAATTTTTGTAAACTGCCTTATAAAGGCTGGGGAAAAGGTGGAATAACAACAACAATAGCCTATTTTACAGTCTTCCTCAGCATGGCCAGTTAAAGAATTCCTTACAGATCAGGAAGTGGGAATCTAGAAGAAAGTGCTTCCTAGGACAAAGGCAGGGAGGAAGGTGGCAGAATGCAATTGGAGTCATATGTACCCTCCAACATTTCACAGATGAAAACTGGGACACATGTGGCCAAGCAACTTCAGAGTACAGTCAGGATGTCAAAAAAGTTATTAATGAGGAAGAAGACACAAGCTAGGAGAGACTGCAGCAGTTTGCTTTTGGCTGAGCCTAATGGAAAGGACAAGATTCTGCCCCTTCTCTCCAATCCTTCCCACCAATTGACTGACTGCAAACTACTTTTGCAGTTTGAACTCAGTTTGCAGCAAGTGAAGTAAACTGAGGACAAAGGGAGAAAGAGAGAGAAACTGGGACATTTTAAAAGCAGCTGAAAAAGTAGGACGACAGAGAATTAATTGAGACAGTCCCTGCCAAACTGGAGCAGATGGAGGCTCTTTGGTAGAATCTCAAGTCTATTACAGTGTTTGATGAGGTCACTTTTTTGAACTATAACTCCCAGAATCCCTTATCCAACAAGGTCAGTAACAATACAGACTGGGAGTACTGGCAGTTGTTCTCTTTAAAAAGCCAGGTTTACTAGCATGTAAGAATTTTTTTAATATATAGTTACACAGTACTGGACAATTAACTAATTCACACAGAGATAATTAACAGTCCTCAGTCCCCTTAACTAGGTGCCAGTTTCAAGATTCTTCTTAGTACTCTTTGAAATTTTCCTGGAGCTATGTGTCTGTAAAGCCTTGAAACAGGGACTGTATATTATTTCAGTAAATCTCTTAGAGTCCCAGTAGCTGCCAGTCAACCAGTAGTCAAGGTTCAACAGGCAGGGTATCCCTGACTGAACATAACTTTGATTGGAGCAGTATTGAACTCAGTTCCAGGTTTGTACTGCTGGTATCTTTTGGTGGCAGTGAGTGACTGCTGAATCTCCTGTTCCACCACTCATACTCATATCTGCTTTCAGCAAAGGAGAAGGTCCTCCTCAGCATCACCAACAGGGAGGAGGAAAGGCCAAAGTTTAGAGGAAGTAGAAACAGCAAAGGCAAGAAGAAAGGGAATGAGTGGTGGGGAAGCCGTAAGTCCTTGATTGCCAGTAATATCTTCTCATTCTGGGGACAACATATCAAGTTACCTTAAACTGAGTGAGAGCACAAGTCCATCTGCAGTATTGTCTGACTTTGATGGGCAATAGCTGTCCAGAACTGCTGACAAGTGTATTCCCCATCCTTATTATTGCAAGTCCCTTTTTTTTAAAAAAAGTAGACCTGTGTAGGAAACTGAATTATAAACCTTTTGCTTGTGGACTGTATGCTCCACTAGTCAGCTACAGCCCCCTCCTGGCTTCAGGTCCGAGCTCAGAGTTGTTATCTGTTACCAGAATCTCAAGGAAAAGAAGTAAAACAAACCAGAATGCTGTGATACACAGACTTATTTACTAACCACAGATAGAACAATCCATAGTTTCCCAGGACTGGTTGTGTCAGTGAACTGTGGTTAGTGCAAAAGAAAGTACAATCTTTCCACATGGTTACAGGAAGGGAGAGGACGGGGGAAGATGTGAGCCTGAGGCTCTGAAAGGTTCATACTCATAACCATCTCAACAACAGAAGAACTATGGAAAGAACTTTTCTGGCTGCTGTTATGTTGTATTTGCTCCACAAAATCTGACCTACTCTAGTCTAAAAGCAAAGATGATGTGTGTGTGTGTGTGTGTGTGTGTGAGAGAGAGAGAGAGAGAGAGAGAGAGAGAGAGAGTGTTATGTGTTTGACAGGTTTTGATAATAGACTGCAGGATATCTTGGGTGTTTCTGATCCATTAGGTCACCATAAGTCAAAGCCAACTTGATGGCAATTAGCACAACAACGTGATCAAAAGGTCAAAATGAACCACATTAGTTGCAGCATGTGAGATGGCATCCTGTACGCTACATTGTGCCACAGTGTTCCGATGTGCTGGTGTGCAAACATGGCCACTGGTATGATGAAACTTCTGCATCTCACCCAGAGGTATAACCTTTAGACCAGTCCTCCTAGGTCTTGTAGCTTCCAAATATACTGAACTATAATTACGATCATCCCCCAGACAGCACAGGATTTCCACTTGGAAAATTCTAGGGTGAGCAAAGGGTTAGAATATCACAATAATTAGATGTTGAAAAAAAATCATAGACTCATAGAGTTGGAAGAGACCCCAACGGCCATTGAGTCCTATTCCCTGCCATCCAGAAACACACAGTCAAAGCAGCCCCAACAAATGGCCATCCAGCCTCTGTTTAAAAACCTCCAAAGAAGGTGACTCTACACACCAAGGCAGCATATTTCACTCTTGAATGGCTCTTACCATCAGGAAGTTCTTCCTGATGTTTAGGTGAAATCTTTTTTTCTTGTAGTTTGAATCTATTGCTCCTTGTTCTAGTCTCTGGAGCAGCAGAAAACAAGCTTGCTCCCTCTTCAACATGACATCCATCAAATATTTAAACATGGCTATCATGTCACCTCTTCACCTTCTATTCATCAGGCTAAACATACCTACCTTCCTAAGTCGTTCCTCATAGGGCATTGTTTCCAGACCTTTCAACATTTTGGTTGCCCTCCTCTGGACATGTTACTTCTTGAATTGTGGTGCCCAGAGCTGGACACAGTATTCCAGGTGAGGTCTGACCAAAGCAGAATAGACTTTTTGAAAATCTCTCCCAAAGATGAGATAGAGGCAAAGTAAGAATGGTTATTCAACAGTGACCAGTAGCAGGAAATCAGGACTGTCTCTCGTAAAAAGGATTCCTTGGTCTCTGTGCCTCACACAATGGGAATCTTTGCGCATCCGTAGTAGCTTTTCGGAAAGTTCCAGAGCTGAGCAGCTTGGCGGGAACCCCTCCCCCATCTGGTACTGAGCATGCTCAGTCATGCCAAGCTAACGGTCTCTCCTCAGTTTCTTTTCATCCACTGACCTGTTAGTAGCTCGGAAGGCTTCCTCACTGAGCAGTTCCTCAATTCTTGGCCTTTTTCTTCATCTTTCATTCGTTTTTTCTCATCTTTTACAACAAAACTGTGAGAACTCTTCCCCCCTTCTTATATGATCTTTGTTTAAGTTGCGTGTGTCTTGTGGCCATAAGGTCTCCCTTTCGGATGCCCACCCCGAGTGTTTGTTCTGCCTTGGGGAGGGCCATAACATTAGAGTCTGCTCTATTTGTAAGGACTTCACCTCACAGACTCTTAAGAATAGAGCTTCTCGGTTGAAATCCTATTGTTGGGAGCAGGCCCTTCGCATTAAGGAGCAGGCTTCTTCCACTGTGTCGGTATTGGTGCCTTCCATGACGTCCTCTACTTCGGTCCCAAAGTTATCAGTAGCGTGCGCTCCTTCTATATTGACAACCTCAGTACCGGTACTGAAGGCAACCTCGTCGAGCTTGCCGCTGATTTCGTCTCTGCCTAAGATTCCGAAGCTCTCCAAGATGCCTACTGTCCAAACCACTGGAGATGCCACTTTGACCTCTCAACAAGCTCGCAGGGCCCCTACCTAGGCAGAGCGTAAACGCGCCTTGTCACACCATACTTCTGTTTCCTCCAGCAAGGAAAAGAAGAAGAGGAGAAAGGAGAAGCACTGCTCTCCTTCTCCCACTACCCATCCGTCGGCTACTCGACTTGCCTCTCTTGGTCCCTTACCGACTCCTCCGCCAACTCAGCCTGTGATGTCCCCCGTCGAGGACAAGAATGCTCTTGCCCTTTTGCCAGTACGGGACTCCACTCAGCTCCTGGTACTATCGGTCCCAGCTACTGTGGCTCTGGTTTCCGACTTGGACCATTGATCCTCGCCGATGGCTTGCCTATGACCTCTGGCCAATCTGGAGATGGCTGCCTGCAAACTCCCCAAGTGGTCGGGACTACCGACATCGCACTGCTTATGAGCCTTCGCTGGCGAGGGTGGATTCGCCCTTTTCCTTGGCTTCCTATATCCACGAACATCTTTGGAGAGAGCATCCCAGCTCTTACCACTCTTACTCGCTGGCCTACTGTGATCGGTACCATCCCAATGTTCGTTGTTGGTCTCCTTACCACCCTCGACATTCATGCTCTCCATCGCGGTCCCCTTCAGGATCTCGTTACCAGCATTCCCCTTGGTAACGCAGCTCCAGATCCCGTTCTCAGTCCTGATAGCCCTACTACTGCCACTCTCGGTCTTGCCACTGGTCACGAGATCCATTATCTCATCCATGGGCTGTTTCACCTCCTCCTCAGGTGACAGCCACGGTGTCATGGCCTCCGCCGGATACTTGACCTGCGTCCACTCTGCCAACATCTCTGTTGGCTTTGTTGTCAACACAGTCTGTCATTGCACTGATCCCGACTGTACTACCCATTTTGTCAGCATTGACTTCGGTACCAGTTCACACCCTGGCCTCGGTACTGGTGCAAATTTGAGTCTAGCTACCGGCTGCGACTGTTCTACCGGCTTCTGCTCCATCTGCTGTTCTTTCTGAGACGGGACCAGCCCAACATCATCGTTCTCAATCCCTTTGCTCATCGTGTCCTTCTTCTGGTTCTTATGATTCCGACGGTGATTCTACGGATTCCACACCGCAAGCTCACACCTCACTGCCTCTAGCGTTTGGAGACCCGTCTCCTGATTCCGCTCCTGAGGACATCAAGCAGTTCTCGGACATCTTAGTCCACATGGCCACTGCCTTGAGCCTCGACATCTCTGGACCTGCTCCTACTGTACAGGACGCGGTCTTCCACTATGTCAATACTCGCCCCCCATCAACGGCTCCAATTCCATTTCTACCCATCCTGCAGAAGGTTTTGAAGCACCCTTGGACCCAGCCAGCTTCGCTTCAACCAATCCCTCACTGCCTGGAGCATCTCTGCCACACCCAGAAGAAAGATGTTGATTTCCTCTTCAAACATCCGACTCCAAATTCAGTTGTTGTTGAGTCAACCCAAACTAAAGGGGACAAAAGGGCTCATATGACCCTGCCTGATTGTGAGGGCCGCCGTTTAGATGTCTTCGGCCATCACTTCTATTCTGCTTCTTCGTTGATCACCAGGATCTCCAATACTCAAGCTTGCCTGGTGGCCTATCAACGCAACATCTGGGATAGATTCTTTCCCCTCCTCTCCTGCCTGCCCGACGATCACAGGGCCACTGCTGTTCAATATTTTAATGATTCTGTGGCCCTTTTGAATCAACAGATTTTGTCCTCTTGACATGCTGTTGAGGGTGCGGCACGCGTGATGGTCAGTGCAATTGCTCTCCACCGTTTCACTTGGTCCGGTCCGCTGGTTTAACCGATGATAGCTGAAAGCGTATTGAGCATCTGCCCTTTGACGGCCAAGGGCTGTTCCATGCCACTACAGACGAGGCAATGGACTAACTTATGAAAGCTCATCTGATGGCTAAAAAGTTGGGCCTTCACCCCTCGGCCCAGCCTAAAAGGCCACCTTCATCACATTCGTCCTGGAGGCACCCTTCCAACTCTTACAGGTCACACTCGTCTCACCGCTTATCTCTGCAATCTTCCTTACCAGCCTCTTCCCACTGTTCTTTAAATGTCGCCAGCCGTCTTCCAAGAAATCCTCCTCGACTGCCAAATCTCGTTTTTGACTCCGGTTGCAGGTCGCCACCTCTGCCTCTCTTCCACTTGCCCAACCGCCTTGCCAGAACCACAGGACTGGCCCGCCACCTCAACATCTGGCGCAACATCACTTCAGAGTCTGATGACCGTCTCCTCACTATGAAGACAGCATTCTTGGTTACCATCTTGGTCACCATCACTTCAGCTAGGCGGGCAGGAGAACTAACTGCTTTGTGTTTTGATGAGCCGTTCCTGATGTTCCACCAGGACAAGGTGGTCCTCCATCCTGATCTTTCTTTTCTTCCTAATGTAGTCTCTGATTTCCATATAAATCAAGACTTGATTCTACCTACTTTCTATCCAGACCCTCCATCGTCCCTCAGGCGCTCTCTTCACTCGCTCAATGTGCGCCGTGCGCTTGCCTTTTACCTTCAACGGACCTCCACCTTTCATCAGACTCCCCACCTTTTTGTGTGCTATGGTGGATGTCAGAAAGGTCAACGTCTCCTCTCAACGGTTTTCCAAATGGGTTGCCCAGACAATTCACGTTGCCTATGAACGTGCCAGGCAACCTCCCCTGGCTTTGCTTCGGGCCCATTCTACCAGGGCGATGGCCTCCTCAGCAGCACTTCTCAGGGGAGTTGACCTACAGGAGCTTTGCCATGTGGCTACATGGTCATGGCCTTCAACCTTCATCCGCCATTACCGCCTTAACTGTAGGGCCTGGTGTGACGCTCGCTTCGACCGTGTGGTGCTGTCTTCAGTCCTCTAGGACCTGACCCACCGTCCAATGGTAAGCTACTCAGTCTCCCATTGTGTGAGGCACAGAAACCATGAAGAAGAAGAACAGGTTGCTTACCTGTAACTGTGGTTCTTTGAGTGGTCATCTGTGCCCTCACACACACCTGCCCAGCCTCCCCTCTTTCAGGTCTTGCTTCAGCGGACTTCGAAACTGAGGAGAGACTGTTAGCTTGGCAGGACTGAGTATGCTCAGTACCGGATGGGAGAGGGGTTCCCGCCAAGCTGCTCAGCTCTGGAACTTTCGGAAAAGCTATTGCACATGTGTGAAGATTCCCATTGTGTGAGGGCACAGATGATCACTCAAAGAACCACAGTTACAGGTAAGCAACCTGTTCATTGCTGGAGTGCATACTTTAGGAACGTTAGGTTCTACAATGTGTCCCTAAAGAACTGAATCAGCAGTTACCTCCAGCAGTCTTAGATCCAGCATCATACTGTCCTCCACAGCATCCCACCACACCCACTTGGAAGCTGGCCCTGTCTTACACTCCACTAGTTGGCAATGAATCCCACCAGTTTCCCATCTGTTCAGTCAATGTGATGCAGCGAACAGTTTCTGTTTTCTCTGAGTGCAAGGGACACATTCTTTAGAGATGACTCTACTGAAGTCCTCACTAAAGGAAAACAGAAACGGCTCACGGCATTGCATTTATTTAACAGATGGGAAATTGGTTGGGTTTGTGCCATGGATTGAATTTTGCCTAGAAATTGTTCATGTAATAAAAATGTGCTGAGTGCAGTTTATAAAGCTTTGCAAGTGAACTTCTCCAAATACTTCTCTAGTGGAAGAAAGTTGCATATGTGCATATTTCCCCTTCTACCCTATATGATTAGGGGAAAGGAACCTCCCAGCTCTTCTTTCAAACACCTGCTTTATTAATTTTCTCATGCTGTCTGCCTTTTCTGAGAAACCATCTTTGTTACTGCTTAATGAAGTGCTGATCACTCATTCTCATGAGGGATTAATACTCAGGCTAAAGAGATACAGGTAGTGAGTAATGTTTACATAGAACTTTAAAATATTTAGAATTCTGTCTTTGCCTTGGGGTATAATAAGAAATCCATGGCTCCTATAATAAGAAAACACTGCTAAAAATTAAACGAATTATAAAAAGAGATGGGGGACTGGGAAGGAGAAAAAAAATATTTGGAAGAAGCAGTTTCCAGTGTTATCACAAATTTGGAGGCATCACCCAGGTCAAATCAATCACCCTTGAGTCCTTTTGCTATCAATGGGAGGATTAAGGATAAGTTTATTTTTCTCTTGAAATCAACTGGATTCAAAAAATTTTAGTAAGCATAACATGAAACCATTACTAATCTTGATTAAAATGAATCAACAGAGTACTGCTACTAAACTGGATGAAAACCAGGTTCACAAAGAGAGCTTAATAGTTCACCTTCAGAATCACATTGATTTGACCTGACAGTGGCCACACATGACACCAAAGCAAAGCATAGAAATATTTCTGTTTTGGATTACCTTTTCCAGAATCCCTCAGTCACATGGTCAGTAATCTCCAAAAGTTCTCCATGGGTTTTTGTATTCTCTCTCAACCTCTGCACCAAACACAGATCTAGTGGAGCCAGGCAAGTTCATGTGTTACTGGCAGCACATCTTGGCTTCATCTGTTGGCCAGTGGACCAAGAAGACTGCCTTCCAGTATAAATATGACAGCAAGGGCCAACCAACCTGGTTCCGTACATTGCCACCCAAAAAGGAGCAGCTGCAGGACACTTGCTTCTCCCCTTGGTCTTATTCACACAACAGAGTTATAGCACTATTATTGCCATGGTTCTGTCCTACGGAATGCTGGGATTTGTGGTTTAGGAAGCGGAATTTAGAATTCTCAGCCAGAGAGTGCTAGTGCCTCACTAGACTACCAGTCCCAGGATTCCATAGGATGGAACCATGGCACAGTGTAAAAATAGTGCCATCATGGTGGACTGTGAATGGGCCCCTTTTCAACAAGAAAACTGTCACCAACTGACGTTGCCATAGGGGCTACAGAACTGATGGTCAGTGTACTGTATCTTCTAGCATCAGTCTGAAGTCCTAAAATCCACTTGCTAGTCACAGGTAGGATAGTCCCGCTGAATCTTGCGGATTTACACAATTGTTGATTTACCATTGGGGAATAAATTAAATGGTTGTGAAAGTTGGACAGTGAAGAAGGCTGACAGGGAAAAAATCATCTGATTTAAAATGTGCAGCTGGAGAAGAGCTCTATGGATACCACAGATTACAAAAAAAGACAAATAAATGGGTCCAAGAACAAACTAAGCATGAATTCTGCCTGGAAGCCAAAATGAACAAACTGGGGCTATCATACTTTGGATGTATCATGAGATGACATGACTTATTGGAAAACACAATAATGTGGATAAAGTGGAAAGCACATCATGTTGAACTTCTGAAATGTTGTACACCACCTTGGATTCCATGTTGGGAGAAACATATAGAGTAAATAAATAAATAAATAAATAAGGCAGTTGGAAAAAAGGAAAGTGGCACTGCAGGTGAACTGACTCAGTCAAGGAAACCAGTGTTGTGAGTTTGCAAGACCTGAGCAGGGCTTTTCATAATTGGGGCTTTTGGATCTCTTATGAATGGGGTCACCATAAGTTGAAATCAACTTGATGGCAAACAAACAACAAAAACAAAATTGATTCAGTGGCTATAGTCCTGCTGAGATTCCCAACTGAATTTAATCCCTAGGAAACAGCAATCCCTGCCTCCCAGAGTGCACGCTACAGAGTTTGTTTCACCCTTCCCTACCAGAAACACCAATATGAGAACTTTGTAACTAAGAGCATGTAGCTGACTTTGTTGTTTCCTCCTTTCTGCCAGTCTCTGCTTCTTTTGTGTTGCACTTTTGTGGGACAACAGAGGATTGGTGAGGACTGTGCCTGTCAAATTGGGACAGTTGGAGAGTATGGGATCGTGGGAGTTGATGTCTAAAACATCTGGAGGGCCAAATATTTTCTACCTATGCATTAGGATACTAGCAATTTTATTTTGTAATTCAATGATTCCCAATGTAGAAAAGTTCCAAAGTCAAGTCTTAGGGATAGCTATTCTATACAAATGTGTCCATCACTGGACAGTAAAATTCATAGTGTTCATATAGAGATTGAGATTTCTTGGTATCAGGTTCTTCCCATCTTTTTATGATCTCATTCTTTTGCTGTTGTGTACCTTGAAGTCATTTCCAGCCTCTCTGCAGTTTCATTAAATCTTAACCGGTATTTGCTATACCTCCTCCTGTCTTCTAGCAAAGATATTTCTCTATCAAAACTCATGAACTAGCACCTATCTCTTACCTGGTATAAAAATTTCTCTGGAGAACACAGAAAGCTAAATCCAATTGTGAGCCCCAGCTGGAGTAAACCTTTTGAATGAACGAGGGTTGTTAACACTTGTGTAAAATCCATTGATTCAGTGGGTTTATTTTGTGTCTAAGAGTTGGATTTAGGCTAAGAATCCCAACAGAAGCCAATGAAACATAGTGGTTGGTCTGTTGGATCAGAAGCCAGAATATTCAGATTCTAGTCTCCACTGAGCCATGAAACTCACTGGGTGAACTTTGGCCACTCACTCTCCCTCAGCTTGAATAAAATGAAGGAAGCCATGCCTTGACCTTACTTCATGAAAGGATGGATGTAACTAATAAATGGTAAATACATAGTTATTATTGTTTATTGGTCAATGACCGAAATAAAGTGTCTGTCTGTCTAGTTATTATTGTGTGCCTTAAAGTTGTTTCTGACTTATGGCAACCCTAAGCAAACCTATCACAGGGTTTTCCTGGCAACATTTGTTCAAAGGAGGTTTGCATTTGCCTTTTCCTGAGGTGGAGAGAATATGACTTGCCTAAGATCACCCAGTGGGTTCCCATGGCTGAGTGGTAATTCAGACCCTGGTCTCCAGAGTCGTAGTTCAAATGCTCCAACACTACACTACACTGTCTCTCTCATTCTATGTCTCCACAGAATCCTATTCTGCTTCCTCCTTGTGGTATAAAGGTGACCCCGGGCTCTGAAAGGCCTTGCCAGCAGAGGATAAGTTCTGCTAGGTTTCACTAAGATGATGAGTCTTTGAGTATGGCCCTGGCTGTAGATTGAATGTCTACCATTCCAAGACCAGCTAAGTTTAAGTAGAAAGAAGCCAATCAACAGAAAGTTGGTGTGCCAGATAATTAATCCCCCACAGAAACTATAAATACAACACCAGTGTGACAGCGTTGTGATCCGTTATCTCCTCAGTGGAGGAGACCATAGACCTTCAAGGTATTCAAGATACCATGCTATGAGTGAGGCTACTCTAGGGAGCCATTTAACCAATGTACCATACTCCAAGCATGTCGTCTACTTTTGCTATTGCCACTCTACCCATGAATGGAAAATCCCACTCTCGCATCCTGCAGGGAGAAGAGAGGCATATTCTTCTTGAATCACAGTGCACAGCAGTCTCCTGAATCTAACAAGGTTCTAAAGATTGTAAAACGGCATGCAATTTGGCTGCTCATTTCTAAAGAAATATGTTATGGTGGTGACGTGACTAATTGCATCAATACCACAAGGCCTAAAGGCAATTTATCCTGCCATTTCCTCAGGATTCCAGCTGAGCTGTCTTGCAATTTACGTCAAATAAAGTACCATGCTTGGATGTAATTACTACGCGATCAATTAAGCCATATTTCCAGTTATGCTGCTAAAATCTGGCTCCTCTGGAAAATGCTACAAATGTTTTGTTGTGCCTGAAATAGCCAGAATTGGCTCTTAACAGTAACAGAAGCTCAAAGCTCCGAAAAGTTATATTGTAGAGGGCCACTGCTCCCTAGGAGACTCTGCAAGTTGTAGTCTAAAAGGTAGCTTCTCCAAGTTCTGGGGGAAATGTAGCTCTTGAAGCAGACTGGCAACCAAATACATTGCAATAGAATTGGATGGTTGGGAAAGGGGCAATTGATGTGAGGCTTCATTCTTGTTGGATTGATTTCTTGCAGGGGAAGGTGTTGCTAGCAGCCTGCAAACAACAGGCACTACCCCTGTGTACCAGATTGCAAAATTTTCTGCCTCCAATCATTAGCTGATGAGGGATTTCCCCTGCTGAAAATTTCTTATTTCCAGTTGAAGTGTCTTCTGCTTCCTCACCAATGCAGGCTTTTAAAAAATCTGATTACAGCATGGAGGCACTGGCCGGGGCCATTTCTAGGGAAAAAAGGATAGTCTTCTTCTCCCAACAGTGTGGCCTACCTCCTTTTGCAAAACCATTTCTCCCTCACTACAATCAAGTGAAAAACATAGATGAAAGCAGAAAATCCAGGCCATTTCCACACTAGCCTGTTATAGTGCTATTATTCCACTTTCAAAATCCTATGGAATCTTGGGGTTTGCAAACCCCAAACCCCTAAACTGCAGACCCCAAGATTCCATAGGATGTTGAAAGTGGAATAATTGCACTTTAACAGGCTAGTGTGGAAATGGCCCCAGAGAACCAGGCCAATACTGCTGCTGTACACATGGTGTCAGCTCCAGGACTGTGATACCCAAAAACCTCCCCTTGCCAAAAAAGCAGAACAAAAAGCAAAAAGGGGGAAAAACAGCAGAAGTTTTTCCCTGGTTGTTCAGACAAAAGGAAAAGCCCTGCTGGCTGTCTTGTTGAAGGTGTCAGCCTGAGGTCCTGTTCAAAGCACAGCACAGAGAGATAAACCATTAGATGCATGTGGAGTACAATAGAAATGACCTGCTTCTCAGCACAAATCCTGAGACTTGGCAGGGATGAGGGAACTCAAATGCGGCTCCATTTCTCTCCTCTCCTTTCTTGCAGCAGCTACCTGTGGTGCTTGCCACACAGTTCGATTAAATAGCTGATTAAGCTTTTTCATTGCTTGGCCTCTGGATGTTCTGCCTGCTGAGAGCAATGTGCAGGGCCAAACATTGCTTCCACTAGCTCCATTAACTGATATGACTCAAGACGTGGACATTTAGAGAGAGTGGGAAGATTCATTGGCAACACCAATTTTATGTAGAGCTCTCTCTCTCTGTTTGCTGCATCTGTGTGCTATATTCCCTTGAACAAGTGTACGTTCAAGAAGAGATTATTTCTCTAACATTTTTAAGGGAGTACTTGTCCTTCATTATTTATTTCTCAGAAACATTAGCCTTACTTTACAGGTATGCTAGCCATACTTACAAGCAGACAGACACAAACACACATACCTAACTAGGGTTGCTAGGTCAGAAGCATCCTAGGCCCTAGGAGTTCAGAAGCAAAACTTCAGGGCTAGGGACTTTGCTCAGTGGCGTCACAGGGACAGAGTCAGGTAACGTCATTAAGCATGAAACATTAAGCAGTTGCTCTGAGCATGTCATTCATGAAGTCCTATTTGATGCTTTAAATAGTATACATATTGGTAGAGAAAGACAGGGCAGGACTGGTTCTTTTTACCAGCTCCATTTTCAGATGCTCTCCCATTTTCTCTACTGTATTAATAAAATTCACTGGTGAGGCGTCACAGACTATAAACATTCTTGTAAGGGGCCTTTTGTATTAAATGAGGGGACAAAGAAGGTGAACCCATCACAGGGTTTTCTGGGGCTGAGACTGTGTAACGTGTTCATGGTCACCCAGTGGGTTTGCTTGGCTGAGTGGGGAATCGAACTCTGGTATCCAGGTTCATAGCCCAATGCTCAAACTACTACATCATGCTGGCTGTCATCACTGATCTTCAAAAAACAAAAAAACCCCTTAAAATCTATTATACTTTCCACTCCAGTTTCTCTTTTGTAGTACATATTTACTACATATGTACTACATTTCAACTTCTGCTTGTTGTTTGATTCTTCAAACAGACAAGCAAGACAACCTTGTATCTTTCCAATTTACTTTGTAGCATCAGAGATTTGTCCTCATTTACTGGGATTACTAATTATTTGCATTTTCAGGCTTCACCGGCACTTTGGATTTGTTTTGGGGCTCTTCATCTGGACCCATTCAGTGGCTGACACCTTTAAACACTTGGTCTTGCGTCAAAGATGTGATGCTTGGCGCAGAATGGCCAATAGCTATGCCATCGTTTGTAGGCTTGCTCCATGATGGGCCCTTCATTCTGATTTCTGGATGCATACCCTCCAACAGTGCAGAGATGAAAACTGAGACACGTGTGCCCAAGTGACATGTAGTCAAAATAGCAAAAAAGGTATTGATTGGGAAAACCAAAAAGCTATGAGAAGGTGCAACAGTTTCCATTTGGCTGAGTCTACTGGGCAGGGCAAGATTCCATCTCCTCCTCTCCTCTCCTCTCCTCTCCTCTCCCTGAGTTAATGAAGTGCAGACTACTTTGGCACTTTGAATTCAGCTTACACCTGAGGACAAAGCTGGAAAGAGAGAATGGGAGTGTGACCTTACCTTATCTTACCTTACCTTACCCTTACCTCTCCAAGATTGGTGTGGCAGTTCCCAATCTGATAAGGCACCCTGTCTTTACTCCACAGCTCTGCCTTCCCTCTTATAACACCAACTTTGTGTAAAAAGGTGAGGGATTTAAATGTTTGTTTAGAACCATTTAATAGTTTTATGGTATTGTGACTTCTATGTTACTCTATATACTGCATAGAACCCAGCTGAGTCAGTATTTACAAAAGTAAACTGTGATACCAAACAGAATAAAGTATTGGAGTTCACATGCACATCAAAGTTAATACATTTCTTCAATGTACCTTTAGACAGTTCACTTATATCTTTAGATCTCATATAAAGCACAAGTATCATATAACAGCCCTTTGGATATACTTCCGACAAAGGCTCAACTTCCAGTCTAGGTCACACACTCTGACCAGATTCTACTAAGTTTCAGTTACTCTTCTGCCTCTCACTAGGCTTCCACTGAGAATTAAATCTGCCCGCACAGCCACACTCCCTGGCTGACTGAGGGACTCTACCCCTTAGCTCCCTGCTAGGTTCTGACTGAACATCCATAGAGGTACTTAGTTTTATATAAGCTTTTCTTTCAGTCACCAGCCCCTCCTACACACCAGTAGGCTGGGTTTCTCTCCGGAGGAGCTATTCTGGTTGCCTGGCAACCTGCTTCCAGGCTGCACTGGCACTCCAGATAGCCACATCCCCAGAACTTCATCACAGGGGCATTTTAAAACCAGCAGAAAAAATGACAGAGGGTTAATCAGGACAGCTGAAGGGTAAGTAGATGAAGAACACCTCTCCCTACTTCTCTTTACCCTGGAAGGTACAGTAAGGATGTCTCCAAATGCTAGGATCCAGGCAGTGCTTCCCAGTCATAAGATATGAGCCAAAGTGGACATGATCCTTTTTTCTCTCTTTTCATCTCTGTCATAGTTACAGTGTGTTCAGTAAGAGACTTACAAATATATGTGCATGTGTGCAGGATAGCCATGACATCATATGGTGTGAAGAGAACAGACACAACGAATTTTTTCACATCCTTTTCTCATAATACTGACATTCATGTCTATCCAATGAATCTGAATGTCAGGGCGGACAAACAAAAGTAACTCTTCACATGGGGTGTAGTCAGTCTACGGAACTCCGTACCACAAGATGTGGCAATGGCTACTGATTTACCTAGCTTGGAAAGGTTCCCTTTTGGACTACAACTCCCTAGCCAACATGGGATTGAACCTAGGCCTTTCACCTACAAAGAATGTGTTTTACCAGGGAATTTTACCATGAATAGAGTTCTGTTATTTGCTTCATGGCCTTCGGCATAACCTGGATGCTCCTTGGGCTATGACATATGTCATGCAATACCACCATTATATAGAAATGTATGCTTTAGAGTCCCAGTGGCCTTTTACGCAAGTAGCTATAGAAGGAGGAAATAATGAGTTCAGGAAGGGGAAAAGAAGTTCATTCTTTCTTTGACCCATACATTTAATGCAAAAGGCATTTCAAAATCTGCTTTATTCCCTGCAGTGTTCACTCATATGAGCTTTTTTGAATTTTCAGCCCCCATCGCTGGCAAGTCAGAGCAAGGAAATGATGGGCAAGGAAATGTTAAGCTCTCACCACACCATTATTTCTATCACTCTGAACCCCCCCTGCAAAAAAAAAACAAAAAAAACCCCTGGCCAACAGAGCTATAATAATTCAGGTTTGCATGAATTTAGAAGTAGCACATTAAGAGTAACATTACTGGTAATGCCACTTTTTACAGTAATATGGGCACAACAAAGTTATTTTTGTGAAATAGCAGAACTATACAGTGATGCGGTTGTTTCTTGTGTAACATGCAACATCTAACTGTGATTTCTAGAATGTTGTTGGAGCAGTCATTTGCAGGGGTTCTGGGGCCATTTTAAGTAATCTTTCTTATCATAATCAATAACAAAAAGTAGCATGTTACTCTTAAATAACTGGTTAGTGTTTTAACTTTTTAAAAAGCAACAGCCAATACTAACACACTACTTTTTAAAATAATTTTCCAAGCACTGTTTTGCATGTTACCACCAGTCAGTTTCTCTTGCAATAACATGGCAAGGGTGGGGTTTAAATGTCAGTTGTCACAAATACAATTCCACCTGCCGTTCGCATCGGTGAACAAATCTAACTTTAGACAGAAGATAGTCCGAGTGTTTATTTTTAAAGTGTTAACAGTCTTCTTGCAGAGCTTCCACTGGGAATAACTAAAACATTTGTTGTAATGAATTTCTGACCTGCTATAACCTGCACTGCGTGATACGGTCTGAAAATTCAGTCAGATTCAAAAGTAGATGTATTCAGAGTATTGCTGTGCTTGTGGAATAATATCCATTGCTAAAGGCTGGTGTGTGTGCATTTGTGGATGTCTCTGTATATAGAAAATAGGTTTCAGAGAATAAAACTGCCATACAACAAAGTTACTGCTGGTGGTGTAGAGATATATGGGTGCTCTCCATGTTTTTGACATGGAAGGATTAGAAATTTCTTTTTCTGCTTAGGTGCTGTTGCCTTTCTGCACCCCAAGTGAGGTGGGCTGAAATGACAGAAAAGATATTTACTTCTGGTTTTCAGTTGATCTTTCATGGTCACAGAATGTAGGTGATTTGCTTTTAGAATTCTGTCAACCAACCAGTCCTGTATGAAAGACCTGCTACAGAGTTTACATTCTCCAGTCTGTGTAGGGTATAGCTTTCAAAGCATCAACAGCGTTGTTTAATGTAATGTAGGGCAGGAACAGGGAAAGTGCAACCCACCTCTGATATAGGGTGAGGCCAGTGCTAAAATAATAACAACAACAGACATTTCATTCTCTCCCATTCCTTGATATTCATAGTAAATACATTCATCATTCTAGAAAGCTCTGTCTTCTATACCATCCAACTATCTCAATTTGACTGGGACAGTCCTAATCCCCTATCATCCAACTTTTTCAGCTGCTTTTAAAATGTCTCAGTTTCTACCTGGTATCCAGTTATCTTATATACAAGATTTGAAACCACATTGTTCAAACCCCTGGAACAACATTTGAAATGTTGGATTGATCCATTTTAACCATTTATAACTAAAAAACTGACATGCAGTCAGTATATTTCAACATGCTGATATTGAGTTCATGCACAGAACTTGTGATTAAGTTGAAAATTATATTATTAATTTATTTAGGATTTTTTATTTTTCTGCTTCTGTTTTTTTCTTATAATTTTGTTAAAGATTTTTTTTAAAAAATTTAAAACATCCCAGTTTCTCTCTCCTCCTCCCACTTTCAACCTTTGCCCTCAGCTCATCTTGACCACATTCTGGCTAAATAGGGTCCTGGTTTTTCATCTATGAAATGCTGGACGGTGTGTTGCCTATTCAGTCCCAAATGGTGTAAGCCCCACAGTCCTGCTGTCCTCTATCCATTCGATTTGTTGTAGGGGGCTCCTGAATTTTTGCATAGCCTGGATTACTATAGATTCCATTCAGCAGCTGCAGGATGGATTCTGGGAAGTTAACTGCACTACTCTTGCCTTCCATGGATTTCAGTTTAATATTCCTCTGCTGATTTTTTTTTTTAATGTTTGGTTTTGTTTTTTTAGGCCTGTCACAGAACGTGCGGATAAACCAGAAACTGACACCCAGCCAAGCCAGTCTATTGCTGCAAAAAACTGCTTCCCCCAACCAGGCATCAGTGTCCTTGAGAAGCTCATCAAAACCTGCCCGACTTGGCTTCAGCTGAACCTCAGTAAAGAGAAGGCTGCTGAGATACTTTGCAAGGAACCAGCAGGGGTATGCCTCCACTCCTTTATATCATATCAGATGCAGAAAACAATATCTGTTCCTCGAGGAACCAGTTTTAGAGCTCCCTTCTTTTTCATTTTCTCCCCCCTCCTTTCTTCAAGATTGAGTCGGAATCAAATACTTCACCTGAGTTGTATTTGAATTTCACTTCAGACGTGTGATTCTCTCCCAGACCAAATGCTGTCTCTTCCTTAGGTTTTCATGGGACAATCTGTGGAACAATGTATGATTTTAGGGTTGCAAGTGTTCCTTATTACAAGGAATGCCCCCTATTTCAAGGTTGGAAAACTTTTCCTTTTATATAGACTGAATGAGGTGCCAAAAATCCTATGTTTTGGGGTACGAACCCTTCATAAAGACAGAAATGTGTGCATAATGTAAGGAGTGTCCATCTTCTTCCTCAGCTGAGAGAGGTGTGGTGGGGACCCATACCGGGTTTCGGAGAGAGGAAGGAATATCTGTGTCCTTCCTCAGCTGAGAGAGGCGTGTGAGATGGGGCATGTCAGGCTTTACAATTCATTTTCCAGATCACTGGTTCTCGTTCTTTGGTCCTCTAGAAGTTTTGGGTGTCAACTTCCAGAAATCCTGTGCAATGGCCATACTCACTGGAACTTATAGAAAATGAAGTCCAAAATATCGAGAGAATCAGTGGTTGAGGACCTTTGTTCTAAATGGATCCTTGATCTGATACAGCAAGCCAATTCTTACATTTTTAAGAAGAGGTAGTCACCCTACTTCTTAAAAGCTTATCCAAGGAGATGCTTTGCAGAAGATGCTACACATTCATTCACCCACCTTTCTGTTGTTTGGCCTCAGCATTTGGCAGTCTGACACATATTATGTCTGAACTCAGAGGTTTCACTTATCTATTGTGACCAGTTATTATACGTTTGATAATGTCAGCAAGCATGTGGATAGGGGCAATCTGATATGCCTGCTTTTTCAAAAAGTGTCTGATGCAGCAAAGGCTCATTAGCGGTCACAGGATAAGAAGCATGGAAGCAAGATTTCCTAGGAAAAGAGGTTCATCCACAAATATTGGAAAGTTATTTTTAAAAGTGAGTAGTTAGCATTGCAACATCCCCACAATAGCTAGTTGTGGTTATAGTTAAATGTTTTTGAAAGGTAACTGAGGCCATTTCCATACTAGCCTGTTATAGTGCTATTATTCCACTTTCAGCATCCTATGGAATCCTGGGGTTTGCAGTTTAGGGAGGGGCCTCAAACATACCACCGTAACTGCCAATCCCAGGATTCCATAGGATTTTGAAAGTGGAATAATAGCACTATAACAGTCTAGTGTGGAAATGGCCTAACTCTTTAGTTTCTAATTTCTCAAAAAGCAACCAAGGAGGAAAAGTGATGGAAAATAATATTCCTGTCGGTTGCTTTACCTGTTGATAAAGTTCTGCAGGGTTTTTTTTAAACCAATCAGATAATATTGCCTGTTTCACATCAATTCCCAGTACCAACATAAATAATTTATTCCTACCTAGAAGCTGGATTCTTCTTATTCCAGGATACAGTTCGGGGTGGGGTGGGGGATCTCTTAAAAAAAACTGTGGTTGTGTAGTTTTGATTAAATGGCATTTCTCTGAAATGGGAGGGAGAGTACAGGGCCTTCATGCTAGAATAATAAGATTCTGTAAATTTAAAAAAAAGAAGGCATGCACATCCAAGTCTCTGTGTGTGTGTGGAACAGTCAGAGATGATTTTGCCAGTTCCTTCCTCTGAAATATAGCCCGTCCAAATATTAATTAGGGCTGACCCAGGCTTCCAAAATCAGATGGGACCTGGTACCTTTGGAATATTCAGGCCCCTAACGAGGGTCATTTCTGCACCACACTGTTATAGTGTTATTATTCCACTTTCAACATCCCATGGAATCCTGGGGTTTGCAGTTTAGGGAGAGGCATTTACAATTCTCAGCCAGAGAGCTCTTTGGCCTCAGTAAACTACAAACCCCAGAACTCCACAGGATGTTGAAAGTGGAATAATAGCATTATAACAGTGCAGAAATGGCCCGGGTCTCCAGAGCCAATAATGACCAGAGACAAAATAGTAAGATATGATTGGCCAATTGACTGTAGTATTATGATGTCTGTATGCTTATTGGCCAAATTGCCTACCCAACTTCCTTCATCCTCCTTCCCCTCCCTACTGGCTGAAATGGTCTATGTGGATTGAAAATGCTTTTCTAGGAAGTCCCAACTGGGAATAAATGAGGTTTTCTCTTGCAAGAGAACTTGTGTTTTTTGGGTTTTTTTGCAGTAGTTTGAACAGGCGCTAAATCAGTGATTTTTGAAATAGGACCTGGATGCTACCAACTACTATCTCAAAACAAAACAAAAAAACCCACTAAATTAGTTACTTTTGAAAAACCACCAGGATACTACCAAAACACACTCTCCTGGCAGCTGTCCTGGGTCTGTCACACAATTGACAACAGAACACTAGGCAATAACATAAGCATAACACAAGCCACCGCTAGTACCATGAGATACTCTTCCTCAATTACCTGGTAAAGTTATCCCTCATTCAGTTGCAACTGTACTGTAATTTAGTTACACCAATTTTGGGGGAGATAATTGCAAGTAACTAGTTATTTACAAGATTTCCCATGCCTTGGGAGTCTGTGGCCCTTTTCGCATGGCATTTTCCATGCGAAAGGGTGCCTGGAGTGTCGTGCGATTGTGAGGAGCGATCTGCACGACACACTCACAATCACGCGACGCTCCAGGGGCCAGCAGGCGCCCATCGTGCACCTTTTCATTTTTAGCTAGAAGCCGGAAATGGTGTGCGATTGCGCATTGTTCCTGGGCCCCACGCACACTTATCTGGCGTACAGAGCCTCCGGAGCCACGCCGGTTGCGCTTCCTGCCCCAGTGCAGCCTGGGAAACTCCCAGGCTCCGCTGCAGAAGGAAGAGGTGGGGCTCTCACGCAAGCAGGCAGCTCATGTGGAGCCGAAGCAGCAGGGACGCGAAAGCCTCTCACCAGAGGCTGCTCGCGCGATCCCCACACCCCAGCGCTGGAAGAAGGTAAGGTGCGGAAACGGCCTGTGTTGTCTAGAAAACAGTACATCCCTGGACTTTAAAAAGAGATGGATCAGTTTTGTTTTGTTTTTTAATAGAAATAATGGCTGGCATCCTCTATTGCAGTTATAGATCCATGACCTAGAGTTATGTATCCATAACTGCTCCATATTCAGCTATGCGATGTATTCATGATTGTGGCACTATTGCTATGATGGTTAATGCCTCCTGAAACCCACCTTAAACTGCAGGGAGCTGCTGCAAGCAACAGAGGTTTGGGATGTTATTTAGTAGAGTGCTCCAGATGTAGTATGAGGTGGGAGAAAGGTGGCATGCAAATAGAATAAATAAATAGAATAAATAAAAATAAATAACCTGCCTCCAAGTTGCTCAGGATGGTTCCCTGGAGTTTAAGATGGGTGTTGGGTGTTGATTTCTTAGGTCATTTATAGCGACATTTATGAATGCAAGGCAGGATCTCTGCCAGCATTCTCAAAATACTTTGGGAGAAAAAAAGGATAACAAACAAGGCCCAGAAGTAGAATCTATATAATGTCAAAAATGAGAATGCAATCCCTTGAGCACCATCCCATGAGTAAAGAGCAAACCTTTAAAACATGTCAGTGACAGTCTTAGCCCAATTGCAGGTGTACAGCTGCAATTGTTGAAATAAATAGGATGAAGAAGTGGTCTGGCAGTGTCATCCTCGTGGGAGTTCTGGATTTACTTTCAGTTGAATCATAACATGGGAAAGCACCCCTGTGCTCTTCCCACAGATCTCTCACAGTGTGACCCTGTGTTTTGCCAACCAAATACTTCTGTTGCACTTCCTGTTACTCAGAAATTAATGTGTTGGTATTAGATATTCATTGCATCATTATGTATGCTAATTTTGCACAGACTAGCATTTCCCCCTTTTTTGTAGTAAGATTAATAGTCTGTAACTGGTCCCTTTTTGAAAGCAGTCTTATAGATTTCTTACATTATATTTTTCCCCCCAAAGCAGCTCTAAGGACTTCATTTACTATTTAAGGCACAAGCTATCATTATTGATCATCCTGCAGTCTAATTAAAGGCACACAAAACAGTACAACTGAAAGCAGAAATATCTACTTCTTTTAATTTTACCAAAGTAAAAGGGAACATGGGGCCAGAAGGCCACTATTAGGACTGTAACAGATAGGATGGTAGGAACAATAGTGTGCTTCAACCTTCTTGTTCCTGCCATTTCTGTCCTGCAAATGTACTCCCAAGATAATTTCTTTTTCAGCTAGACTTACAGTGGGCCCTCAATGTCTGCTATTGGTTTGATTCTAGGACCACCACCACCCCGCCTTGGATTCCAAAATTTGTGGATGTTCAGGTCCTGTTATGTGCAATGGTGTAATAAAATGGTATCCTTTATATAAAATGGCAAAATCAAAGTTTGCTTTTTGGATGTAGAATCATAGAATCATAGAAATGTAGAGTTGGAAGAGACCACACAGGCCATCCAGTCCAACCCCCTGCCGTGCAGGAACACCCTCAAAGCACTCCCGACAGATGGCCATCCAGCCTCTCCTTAAAAACTTCCAAAGAAGGAGACTCCACCACACTCTGAGGCAGCATATTCCACTGCCGGACAGCCCTGACTGTCAGGAAGTTCTTCCTGAGGTTCAGGTGGAATCTCCTTTCCTGCAGCTTGAATCCGTTGCTCCTTGTCCTAGTCTCTGGAGCGGCAGAAAACAAGCCCTCTCCCTCCTCTACATGGCATCCCTTCAAATATTTAAACATAGCTATCATGTCCCCTCTTAACCTTCTCTTCTGCAGACTGAACATACCCAGCTCTCTAAGTCTATCCTCATAGGGCTTGGCTTCCAGGCCCCTCACCATTTTGGTCGCCCTCCTCTGGACCTGCTCCAGCTTGACCATGTCCTTCTTGAATTGGGGTGCCCAGAACTGGACACAGTATTCAAGATGAGGTCTAACCAAATCAGAGTAGAGTGGTACCAGTACCTCCCTCGATCTAGACACCATACTCCTATTGATGCAGCCGAGAATTGCATTGGCTTTCTTGGCTGCCGCATCACATTGCTGACTCAGGTTCAGCTTGTGGTCTATTAAGACTCCTAGATCCCTTTCACACGTACTGCCATCCAGCCACGTGTCCCCCATCCTATATTTCTGCATTCCATTTTTTCTACCTAAGTGTAGGACCTTACACTTCTCTCTGTTGAATTTCATTTTGTTAGCCTTGGCCCAGCTCTCCAATCTGTCCAGGTCATTTTGAATTTTGATCCTGTCCTCTGGCGTACTAGCAACCCCTCCCAATTTGGTGTCATCTGCAAATTTGATGAGCATGCCCTCTATTCCTTCATCCAAGTCGTTGATGAAGATATCGAACAGCACTGGGCCCAGGACAGAACCCTGTGGCACCCCGCTAGTCACTTCTCTCCAGGATGAAAAGCAGCCATTGGTGAGCACCCTTTGGGAATGGTCAGTCAACCGGTTACAGATCCACATGACAGTAGCCCTGTCCAGCCCACATTTTACTAGCTTCTTTGCAAGAATGTCATGGGGAACTTTGTCAAAGGCCTTACTGAAATCGAGATATGCTACATCCACAGCATTCCCTTCATCTATCAAGCTAGTAACTCTATCATAAAAAGAAATAAGATTAGTCTGGCATGACTTATTTTTGAGAAATCCATGTTGACTTCTCGTGATTACCGCATTGCTTTCTAAGTGATTAGAAACTGACTGCTTAATGATCTGCTCCAGGATCTTTCCGGGTACTGACGTCAGGCTGACTGGGCGATAATTATTTGGATCCTCTTTTTTTCCCTTCTTGAAGATGGGGACAACATTTGCCCTCTTCCAGTCTGCTGGAACTTCTCCTGTCCTCCAAGATTTTTCAAAGATTATAGCAAGCGGTTCCGAAATGACCTCTGCCAGTTCCTTTAATATCCTAGGATGCAATTCATCTGGCCCCAGAGACTTGAAGTCATCCAGTGTGGCCAGGTATTCCTGTACCACCTCTCTACCTATTATGTGCCGCATTTCCCCTGCTTCCTCACCTGCTCCCCAACCGCCAGGTTGAGCGCTTGTATCCTTCTGGGAAAAAACTGAGGCAAAGAAGGTGTTAAGTAGTTCTGCCTTTTCTCTTCCCCCTGTTAGTAATTCGCCATCTTCTCTGCGCAGCGACCCTATCGCCTCTTTCTTTTTCCTTTTGCTGTGGACATATTTAAAAAAGCCCTTTTTATTGTGTTTAATGTCTCTGGCCAGCCTAAGTTCGTTCTGTGCTTTAGCCTTTCTGACCTTCTCCCTACATTTCCTGGCTACTTGCTTAAATTCTTCTTTGGTGGTTTCCCCCCTCTTCCATTTCCTGTAGACGTTTCTCTTAATGCTTAGCTCAGCTGAGAGTTCTTTACTCAACCATTCTGGTTTCTTCAGATGCCTTCCATTTTTCCTCCTTACTGGCACAGTTTTAGACTGTGCCTTCAGTATCTCCCTTTTAAGGAACTCCCACGCCTCCTGAACTCCTTTCTCTTTCACTATTCTTGACCACGGAATTTCAGCCAGCAGCTCCTTAAGTTTACAGAAGTCCACTTTTTTAAAATCTAAGAGGAGTGTCTGGCTAAACTTATCTTCTCCTTCCCACTGAATGCCAAATTCCAATAGGGCATGGTCACTCCCCCCTAAAGATCCAACCACTTCTACCTCATTAACAAGGTCATCCCTATTGGTCAGGATCAGATCTAGAATATTTGATCCCCTTGTCGCCTCTTCCACCTTCTGGACCATGAAATTGTCTGCAAGACAAGCAAGAAACTTGCTGGACCTTGCTGTCTTGGCAGAGTTTGACTGCCAACATATATCTGGGTAATTGAAATCTCCTATTATTACTGTATCTCTCCTTTTTGAATGTGTGGTCATTTGGTTGAGGAAGGCGTCATCAAGGTCCTCAGTCTGGGCTGGAGGTCTGTAGTAAACCCCCACCAGAATATCCCTATAGTTTCTTGCTCCCTTAATTCTTACCCAGATGCTCTCGACCTGGCTTTCTGGGTTTAAGTCATAGATCTCTTCACAGGTGAAAACATCCTTGACATACAAGGCTACTCCTCCTCCTTTCTTGTTTGGTCTATTTCTACAAAATAGGCTATACCCCTCTATTCCTACATTCCAATCCTGAGACTCATCCCACCAGGTCTCAGTGATGCCTATCAAATCGTATTTATTTTGTTGTACTAGGAGTTCAAGTTCATCTTGCTTGTTTCCCATACTCTGCGCGTTAGTGTAGAGACACTTAAATCCCCGGGCCCTTCCTGCAAGTCCTGTACTATAGTTTCTACTCCTGCCACCATTGGACGTTTGTACTACTTGGTCAATATAGTTTGGGCCTTTCCCCCCTGCACTCGTCGTGTCTTTGCCCTGAATAATATTGTCTCCCTTCCCAGCAGAACTTAGTTTAAAGACCTTTTAATCCTCCGTGCAAGACTGTTTGCAATAACATTCTTGCCAAGTTTCGTGAGGTGCAGCCCATCCCTTGCCAGAAGCCCACGTTCATGGAAATTCAGGCCATGTTCCAAAAACCCAAACCGTTGCTGGCGGCACCATGTGCGGAGCCAGTTGTTGACCTCTGCTATTGCCCTTTCCCTTTGTGCGCCATATCCTTGAACAGGGAGGAGAGATGAAATGACCACCTGTAGTTGTTGTTGTTGTTCTGGAATATTTTCAAGCGGTAGTTGATTGAATCTGTGAATACATAATCTGCGGATATGGAAGGCTGACTGTGCTACCCATTCCAGAATCTGGGGAGCTTAGTGGATTAAAAACTCCAGGTAGGATAAGTGCCTTTCCAGAATCAGCACATAAGGAAGGGGTTAAGCATCCCCTTCATACTGACTGAATTTGCTATGCAAGCATCCCAGTCCCTCTCCCTCATATCTTTTGACATTTTGCAGATGAAGGCTGGGGCATGGGCACTCAAGATGACAAAAATCAGAGTGAGGTCAAGATAGCAAAAGTTTTTAATGAAGAAGAACAGACAGGCTAGGAGAGGCTGTAGCAGTTTGCTTTTGCCAAGGACTGCAGTGAAGGGCAAGACCCCATCCCTTCTCCTTCCCGCTGAGTTAGTTGAGGGGGAAACTACTTTTCCACTTTGAACTCAGTTTGCAACAGTTTAAGGAAGCTGAGAACAAAAGGGGAAAATGGGAGTGGGAGGGAGAAACTGGGACATTTTAACAGCAGCTGAAAAAGTGGGACAGCAGAAAATTAATCAGTATTGTTCTGCCAAATTGGAACATTTCCTCCAACATTTCACAGATGATAACCAGGACACATGTGGCCAAGAGTGTGGTCAAGAAGGCAAATATTATTATTAAAAAGGAAGAAGAGACAAGCTGGGAGAGTCTATAGCAGTTTGCTTTTGCATAAGCCTCCTGGGAAGGGCAGGATTCTGTCCATAACTCTTCGCTTACCTTGCTGAATTAATTGAATTTGAATTAGTTATTTGCAATTAACTAAGGACAAAAGGACAATTAACTAAGGACAATTAACTGAGGACAAAAGAGGAGAGCAGGAGGGGAAAAGAAAAACTGGGACATTTAGAAAGCAGCCAAGAAAGTGTAATGACAGAGTATTAATCAGGACTGTCCCTTGAGATCATGTGCTTGTCTGAGAAATAGTTGAAAAAGTAACTGTTCCAGACTCTGATGCCTATTTCCTTAAGCGGCTGCCTTTCCTTGCATGACTATAGAGCTGGCCTGGCCTGAATCTAACTGTTAGTCCCATCTAAAGCAGACTGATTGAATGTATGAACCTGCACAAGTGGTGATTTCTAAACTTCTCCAGGGCTGAATGCAAACTGCATAATTATAGCAGATTAATCCCAGTTTAATAGCTCTGTCCCATGGAATCTTGGGACTGGTAGTTTGGGGAAGGACTTAGAATTCACTAGAGTCTCTCCAAGTCCCTCACAAAACTATAAATCCCAGGTTTCCACAGGGCAGAAACAAAGCATTCATCTTTGCCATTTGCTAGGAACAATATTTAAACAACCTCCTCATGAGACTGTAGTTCTCTCCTAGCTTTTTCCTTTCCACCTCTTGAACAAACATCTCCCTGGTTTTTCCCACCAAAAACTATTTATCAGCATTTGTAGGGAGAATATGGTCTTGCTGCAGCTATACTTTTGATGTAATAGAATTACAAAATTTTCTCCCAGGTCTGATATGTTTATTTGGATAATCAAACTTATCACTGTTTTCTGTTGTCACATCATTTTATATATGTTTGTCTCTCTCTGTTTAGATATTCATTGTTAGGAAAGAGGAGAAAATGGAAAATTTGTTCCTCTCAGTTCATTATCCAACGAAGACAGAGGCTTCTGAGGTTCTGGAGTACAGTATTAAAGAAGAAGAATCACGTAAGTCTATCCACACTTGAAATCTATTCCTCAGCCAATCTGTTTTTCTGTTTCCATTTTTCCACCGCATCCCTCATATGTGCAATAGGAATACAAGTCATGTAGTTTTTTTCAGAGCTTGGAAAAATGTTGTTGGAGATTTTATTGTTTTTGTGTGCCTTCAAGTCTTTTCAAACTTACCATTGACCCTAAAGTGAACCTATCATCTGTACCGCTTTTCTTTGGATGTCTACTCTGTATTTCTAAATGCTCTACTGAATTTCTAAATTACTGCAATGCATGAAATTTGGGGGCTGAAGGAGAATTTCATGGGGAACAGAATTTTTAGCAGTAGCATGTGTATTTCTATACCGCTCATCAGCTAAGTGCTCTCTAAGCGGTTTACAATGTGTTAAGCTAATTGCCCGCAACAAGCTGGGTACTCATTTTACCGACCCGTGGAAGGATGGAAGGCTGAGTAAACCTGGAGCCCGGCAGGATTGAACTCACAACCCTGTGGCTGTAGTACCGGCATTAAACACTGCACCACCAGGGCTCCTTCCTTATAAGGGCCAGTACCCACATTTGCTCCTCTTGTATCTACACTCCTGAATTTGCTCTTTCTCTCTCAGGCCACAAATTACAATCACAACTAAAAGCCCTCTGCGGACTTTAGAAAGAGTTATTCTCTCGGGACCAATGGGGACTTTTTCTGCACCCTATAGCTACAAGTGGGGTAGTGGACATTAGTGTGTTCTTTCCTGTAAAATTACAACCGTTTGAGAAAATCTGAGAAATGCTAGTTGAGAGGTAACCTGCCTCCATACATGGAGGTTTTAGCTTTCCTGTGACCATGCTAATGCTCACTGATGGGTGTATCCTGCTGCATCATCATTTGGGACTATTTAGCTTAGAAAAAAAAGGCAAATTAGGGGAGACATGGTAAGATATATAAAATTATGCATATTGCAGAGAAAGTAAGGTAGGATTAGGTTCTATTTGTCTCTTAAAATAACAAGAATCTGGAATCATCCACTGAAGCTGAATACTGGGAAATTAAAAAAAATAATAATAAGAGGAAGCACTTTTCTATATAGCATAAAATTAAGCTGTAGAACTCACTATAAGATTTGGTGATAATTACCAACTTGGCTGGCTTTAAAAGGAGATTAGATAAATTAATGGAGGATTGGGGTCATCCACAGCTACTAGACAGGATGGCTATATATCACCTCTAGCATCAGAGGAAATATACCTTTGTGTGTCAGTTGCCAGGGAACATGAAATGGAACAGGTAGATGCACTTCTGTATTTTTCCCCCCGGTTTTCTTATGGTCAACTGATTGCCCACTTTGTAAACAGAATATTGCCTTAATGGGCCCTTGGTCTGATCCAGCACGGCTGTTCTTGCGTGCTTGTGTTCTTGATCCTTTTTCTGGAGCCATCTAAGTTCGTGTCTTTACATCTCTAGCAACAAATATGGTAAATTCCCATTTTTGGACCATATCTCACAGAATCCCACAGCCAGCATAGCCCTAATACCATGCCATAGGTAATTTTCCAAGCCACCCATCCTGTAGGAACCTCCTTCCTCCAAGTCAGGTATCCATGGAATTGGCACCTTGGACCTGGGTATGACCTCCATCCTCCCATCTTCCTGCTGCTGCTCTCTTTATTTTTCTTCATTGTTGCTGCTGCCGTCACCTCCAACATAACGTTGCCTGTGGAACAACAGGATCTCAGCTTTTGAGCTAAGAACTTTGTATGCAATGGTCTACTAAGCCAATCTGGCCTTCTTTCTTATATGGGGAGAAGGCATTTTGCTTACTTGATTTTTGAAATGGAATACATGCCCTTCCTTAATGACACACAGTTTTACAAACTTCCATTCTATAAGCCATTCCTGCACTTTGGTGCTCGCAATTCCTGCTGATAAGGATTAAATGGATTCAAATGCTAATGGTTACCCTGGAGTACTGCAGCAGTCAGAATAAAATGCCCTGTACTCTGTGCAGCTTGACACACAATGGGCTTCTTGCTGATGAAATTTCTCTAGTGGCATATTCTCAGAAACTGCATCAGCTGGAGCAATAAGTTGTCCCAAAGAGAAGTCACATGTTTTTAAACAGACACACACATACACACACACATTTCACAACAGCTATCATTCTGAACTTCACAGCCTTTCTCTCTGAAAAAGCAAACTGGAAAAAAAATGAGGGATACATTCACTCTGGTGCATCCTTTGCTTGCATGATCTCATTTTCTGATAAGCATCAACGCAAGCCCCAGTGTTTGCTTCACAGCTACTTCAGGGGGGAAAAAATCTTATTATTGTTTTAAAAGAGAGTGTATTTCTTTGAATATCTGGCGTTGTGAGCTCCTTGTACCTAGAAATGTGTAAGTGCTTGGGGAATATTTGTGGGCTTTATGGCATATCATGATTCAGAGAGTGTTAAATTAGCTTGAACAATTGAGGAGTTATAACACTATCTGTAGGAGCATCTGTGTATTATTCATATGGATGCTTAATGAGGGAATTGAAGGGGATGACTAGGCAGAGGTTGACAAAAGGCAGTTTTATTCTTTAACTGACAATTTCCCATCAGCTTCATTCTGTTTTGGTTTGAAAACGTTTGGTAATTCGGTGGTTATCAGCAAATGCTTCATTAGGCCCACAGATAACAGCATGCTTGCAGATTTTTCATTCTGCACCTAAAGATCTAATGAAATGTTGCATAAACTAATTGCAACACAGTGTCAGTAACTGGTTTGCCCCTGAGGGTTATTTATTATATATGCATTCCATCCTTCCCCTGAAAAGTTCACTCCTGTATTTATGTCTTTACTAAATTTACATACCATCTTTCTGCTGATGTTAAACCTGACACAGATAATCACCGGTGTACATAAAACCAAAATTTCTCAACCAAGATTCCCTGGAACCCTAGGGTTCCATGAGAGGTCACTGGGGTGCCATGAGAGATCATGACTGAAGAAAAGAAGTGACATGATGGCTATGTTTAAATATTTGAACAGGTATCATATGGAAGATGGACCACAAAGGCCATCCAGTCCCACCCCCTGCCATGCAGCAATACACAAGCAAAGCTCTTCTGACAGATGGGTATCCAGCCTTCGTTCGAAGAAGGAGACTCCACCACATTTCAAGGCAACATATTATATTGTCAAACAGCTCCTACCGTCAGGAAGTTCTTCCTAATATTTAGGTGGAATCTCTTTTCCTGTAGTTTAAAGCCATTGCTCCATGTACTAGGCCCTTTTCACATGGCATTTTCCATGCAAAAGGGCCCCTCGAGCGTCGTGCAAATGTGAGGAGCGGTCCACATAACGCACTCACATTTGCGCGACGCTCCAGGGCCTGGCAGGCACCGCTCATGCACTTTTTCATTTTCGGCTTTAAGCCGAAAATGGTGGGTGGTTGCGCATCGCTCCGGGGCCCCGTGCGCACTTGCCGTGCATGTGGAGCCTCGGGAGCCAGGCCAGTCGCACTTCCTGTCTCAGTGCAGCCTGGGAAGGTCCCAGGCTGCACTGCGAAAGGAAGAGGCGGAGCTCTCGCGTGAGCAGGCAGCTGGTGCGGAGCGAAAGGATCCCGGACGCGACAGCTTCTCTCCGGAGGCTGCTCGCGCAAGCACCGCACCCCAGCGCCAAGAAAAGGTGAGTTGTGGAAAGGGCCCAAGTTTTTGGAAGAGCAGAAAACAAATTTGCTGTATCTCCAATATGACATCCTTTCAAATATTTAAACATGGCTATCATGTCACCTCTTAACCTTCTCTTCTCCAGGTTAAACATACCCCGTTCCCTAAGCTCCTTCTCAGAGGTCATGCTTTCCAGAACTTTTACCATTTTGGTTGCCCTCCTTTGGGCACATTCCAGCTTGTCAATATGCTTCCTGAACTGTGGTGCCCAAAACTGGACGTAGTATTCCAGTGAAGTCTCACCAAAGCAGAATATAGTGGTACTGGTACTTCTCTCAATCTAGGCACTATATGTCTATTGATGTACTCTAGAATTGCATTGTCTTTTTTAGCTGCAGCATCACACTGTTGATTCATGTTCAGCTTGTGACCTATTAAGACTCCTAGATACCTTTAACATGTACTGTTGTCAAGCCAGGTGTCACCCGTCCTACATCTCTGCATTTTTTTTCTGCCCAGATGTAGTACCTTACCTTTCTCCCTGTTGAACTTCACTTTTGTTAGTTTTGGCGCTGCTCTTTAACAAAGTGAAGTTCAACAGGGATAAATGTAAGGTACTACACTGAAGCACTTAGGTAAGATACTACGCATAATGAATTCGACCCTGCACCCCCACTGACCATGCTCAATCCCTGAAATGCATTTGGCGAGGTGCACTTCTGTTTGTATCTTACAGTAAAAGATCAGACCATTCTCTGAAGTACGGAAAAGCAAAGTGCAGCCTTGCAGATGTTGCTGGACTTCAACTCTCATGAGCACTAGCCAGAACAGCCAATGGTGAGGATAGCTGGGAGTTGTAGCCTAACAATTTCTGGAGGGCTAGGCTTTACTGACCCCTACTCTACAAACATGTAGTCCTTAGTTGAGTGAGGCTAACCAGAATCAGTGCAGAATGAACATCAAGAAGTGGGTAGGATAGCGTTATGAGCAGAGTCAACACTGGGTTAGTGGTGTGTGGCTAGATGACGGGGCCAGGAGTGGGTTGAAATTCAGCATCCTGGCAACTCTGAGAATAACTGAGAACATGTTCACATTGGAGGCAGACATGGTGCTTGCATCACAGTAGACAGAATCAAGGGATTTGTAAGAATTGGGATTCTGGTGAAGTTCAGTGACTACAAAACTTAACATACACCAATAGCAGTGAAGAACAGAGCATTATCCAGTTACAGCAAAGACCTGGTGGATTAGATCAAGGGCTGTAATATAGCCCAGCATCTTGTTCGCAGTGGAGGCCAGCCAAATGCTTTTGGAAGAACTGGGAACAAAGCTTGAAGGCAGCAATTCAGCTTCGTGTTTATCTTTCCAGTATTTCATATTCAAAAGTGCATCATCTGTGCGCATGGAAGTTTGCTGAAGTGTTCCTAGAAGTATCATATAAAAATATGCCTGATTTCCTTTTAAAACCACACAACCCATTGGGCCATAGCTTAGAAACATTACTTTTGGGGCTATTACTCTCAGAGTTTTCAAGTCAGTCTCCAAAAGATTAACGTCTCCAAGATCTGGTGAATAATAGTGCATTGCATAAGTTAATTATGTACTGGGTGGAGATATTTGTGTAATCACTCCCTCACCAGGATGAAAACTGGACATGGACCAAGGATGGGAAACTTGATACTGATCTCAAGGCAGCAAGTGATGGATGATTATTTTCAGAAACAAATCTCAGAATCTCAAAGATGCAAACATTAGCAGTCTTAAGTCCCCCATGACTGCTAATGTTTGCATCTACCAACACCTGCTGGGAGACTAACTCTGCTAATCATAGACTTTCCAGCAAATTCCTAATGTGCCTTGCAGATAATGTCTTATTTCAAAAGACAGAGGTAGGAACAAAGAGATTGGCAATCCTGGACTTAACTTAATTCTAACCAGTAGGAAGGAATTACTCACTGAAATCAAAGAAGTTGATACTTTAGGGGGAAGTGACTACGTAATGCTAAAAACTGCAATTGTAGGACAGGGCAAAGAATAATATAGTCAAACAATGGACCATTGATTTCAGAAAATTAGATTTTAACAAGTTTAAGGAATTACTGGGTGGAATCCCATGGCTAGGCATGCTAAAGAAGAAAAACACTGAGCAAGGGTAGAAGTTCTTGAGGAATGAGTTGCAAAAAGCACAATCACAAACAATCTCAATGGAAGACGTAGTATTGGAGGAACTTGTTGATATACTCTCTGAACTGCTTGCTGTCATTTTTTTTAGAAATCTTGGAGAACAGGTAAGATTCCAAAGAACTAGAGAAGGGCAAAGATTGTCCCTCTCTTCAAAATAAGGCAAAAAATAAGATTCATGAAACCAAGAACCAGTCACCATAGCCCCAATACCAGGAAAAACAGATTATAGAGCAGGCTGTTTACAAGTATCCTGATGATAGTGCAGTGATCAGTAGGAGCCAACATGGCTTTGTCAAGAACAAATCCGGCCAAGCTAAACTTGTATCTTTTTTTCATCAGGTCACTAGTTTAGTAGATGGTGGGAATGCTGTGGATGACATTTATCTGGATTTCAGCAAAGGATTTGATAAAGTGCTCCACAATGTTTTGATTAGCCAGCTGATTAAATGTGGAATACATGGGAATGCTGTCAAATGGATCCATAACTGATTGGAAAACCATGTTCAAATAGTTGTCATCAATGGCTCCACTTCAGACTGGAAGGAGGTCTCAAGTAGAGTGCCTTCGGGTTCTATCCTAGGGGCATTATTCTTCAGCATTTTTATCAATGATTTAGATGACCATATGGAGGGAATCATCATCAGGTTTGAAGATGACACATCTTGGCTAACACATTGGAAGATAGGAACGGAATTCAAAAGGATCTAGATAAACTAGAAAATTGGACAGATATTAATAACATGAAGTTCAATAGAAACAAATGCAAAATTCTACATGTAGGCCAAAAAATCAAATGCAAAGATATAGGATGGAGGATGCATGACTCAGCACTACTACATAGGAAAAGAAATTTAGAATTTTTGTTGATCATATGTTGAACATGAACCAGCTATGTGGTGCTGTAGCAAAAAAGGTGTGTGCTATTTTAACTTGCATTAGTAGAAGCATAGTTTTCAAGTCAAGGAAAGTAATAGTCCTGCTATATTCAGTGCTGGCCAGGCTTCATCTGGAGCACCGTGATCAGTTCTGGGCATCTCATTTTAAGAAGAATGTAGACAAGTTTGATTAGATTCTGAGAAGGACAATGAAAATGGATTAGAGGTGTGGAGTGCAGGAATATTTGTTATCTATATCAAGCAGAGTGCAGAATAGCCAGTACAGTATGAGTTTGTGGTAGAAAACAAGAGAAAATACTCAGGATGCTCTTGTAAGGTTAAAAAAAAGAAAAACTTACATTTATTGCTGCAAGAAATCCATCTTGGACTAGGAAAGGAGATAAACAAAAGAAGATTATCTAAATTTCAGTAGAAGACCCCCTAAAAGCTGCTTCTCATGTATGGTTGGAAGCCACTCTGAGGAAGGATGCTCCCTTCCCAGACAAAGGGAGACAAAGGACTAACTAGCTTTTGGAAGAAGAGGACGTGACCTATGTAGGCAGGAAGGAGGCAAAAAAGCTTGAGTATGTAGCTCAAAGAAAGAGAGAAGTCAAAGAAAAGGGCAGGCATGCTCGCTAGCATTCCCTCTTACTAATCATCTTATACAAGCATTGATGCAAGGGGGTTCAGAGAAGGGCAATGAGGATGATTAGAGGTATGGAGAACACAATATATGAGAAAAAGTTGAAGGAGCTGGGTTTGTTCAGCTTGATGAAGAGAAGATTGGGGGTTGCCCTCTTTAAATACCTCAAGGACCGTCACAGAGAAGACGCCATTCTTTGCTGCCCCAGAGAGTAGGACCAGGTCTGATGGTTTGAAGTAACAGGAGAGTAGATATTGTTTATGAACATCTAGAAGAAATTTCTTGGCATCAAGAGCTGTTCAGTAATGGAATCAGTTGCCTAGAGAGGTATTGGACAGCTATTTGCTGGGGATGCTTTAGCTGGAGATAACTGCATTGAGCAAGGGGTTGGATTAGATAGCCCATGAGGCACCTTCCAACTCTATAATTCTATAAGGTTGAACTAACCTTCACATTGATTGATTCTTATCTCTCTATAGCTACAAGTGTAGGTTTATAAATCCATGTAAGTTGTATCACGTTATTCAGAATATAAGAACGTAAAAAGATCATATTGGATTAAATCAAAGGCCTATCTACTCAGACATTCTGTCTACATAGTGGCCAATTTGTGTCTTGTACGAAGCCCACCAGTGGGTCATGAGTGTGGTAGCACCCTCCACGTCACATTCTCTTGTCAACTGATCTATAGAAACTTACCACATCTAGTATGGGAGGTGATATGTAGCCATCTTGATTCATAGCTATTGATGCCCCCATCCTCCATGAATTTACCCAGTCCCCTTTTGAAGCCATAAAAGTTGACAGCCATAAATGGTACAACTGTGAATTCCACAATTTAACTATGAGCTGTGTAAAGAAGCATTTTCTTTTCTCTGTCTTGAATCTCCCACAATTTCCTGTAAGTGACAGCAAAGAGTTAAACCATATTATGTGTAGAAGGGTCATGAGGATAATAGATTTCTAAATTTGATCCCATTCAGTACATAGGCAGAAGATGCCACCATTAACATGCAGAATGATTGCTGGAGCCTTGGAGATGTTACATTCCAGTCATAGTGACTTGGGTTATTTTTAGCTCAAGTAATGTGCGTGGGATAGCTTTGTCAGTTGTCCCTATTTAGTAACTTTGACTGCAGAACATTGGAATAAACTAAGAGTCGTGCCTCTGGTTTCCTTCCTCATTTGGGGTAAGTTGCCCACCCTGTTGTATCTACAAACAAATGATGACCTCTCTTTCTTGTATATTTTTCTTGGGTAGACAAATAGCTGATATATGTATGACAGAGCAATCTAGTAGACTTCCTACAGTTTAAGTCTTTTAAAAAAAATGTTCCTTTGCTTTAGCAAAGGTAATTGTTTTCAGGATTTTCTATATGTGGATTAAGCATGACGGGCAATGGATTTAGTTTTATTAAACTCTGATTTTTCAGATGACCTTGGTATTGTCTAACAAACATTAATATAAAGATTTCCAAAGCACTGGGACTATTCTAGGACTATTTACTCATGTAAATAAGGAGAGGACAGTGAAATTATATAACCAACGATATGCCTTTACAACTGAAAAATATTTAAAGAACAATGTTCCTCACAATACACAGACTCAGACCATGAAATTTGGACCGGAATCCTGTATTGTGGGATGGCCAATGTGTTGAACGTGTTCTGGGAGTTGCTGTTATTTTTTACCGTCAGGTTGACTTGGACTTAGAGCAACCCTATGAATGAGAATCTTCCAAGGGCTGAGAGTATTTCAGTTTAAATTCCTGCTACACTGTGAAGGTCACCATGTGATCAGTCGCTATTAGGTCAGTCTTATTTTCTCAGTCTAGTCCATGTTGGAGGATTTCTCTAAGCAACGATGACCTTGCTATGCAATACAGTGAAGTACTTGAGATCATCATCACAAGGGGTAGGAAATGGAGGAATACATGAAGACAGAACTTTACATCCAAATGCTTTGGAGTCACTACAACTCCCCCTAAGACTTGGTTGGCCCTAGCAGGGCTATGAGTGCTACATGGGTTCCAATATAGTCAGCCAATACTGATTATAAAGATGAACCACACATAGCTCAGTGGCAAAGCACATCCTTTGCATCCTGAAGGTCGGAGTTTCAATCTATGCTATTTCCAGTTAAGGCTAGGAAAACCTTTAAGAGCTCCTGCTAGTCAGTATCTACAATATGGGCTTGGTGTTGTTGTTGTTGTTGTTGTTGTTGTTGTTGTTGTTGTGTGTTTTCAAGTTGTTTCTGACTGTTAGCAACCATAGATAAACCTATCATGAGGTTTTCTTGGCAGGATTTGTTCAGAGCAGGGTTGTCTTTGCCTTCCTCAGAGGCTGAGAAAATGTGACTTGCCCAAGACCACCCAGTAGGTGTCCACGGCTGAGCAGGGATTCAAACCTTGGTCTCCCAGTGTCCTAGTCCAACTTTCAGACCACTAATCCATGCTAACTCACCAAGGCCATTTCCACACTAGACTGTTATAGTGCTGTTATTCCACTTTCAACATCCTATGGAATCCTGTGGTTTGCCGTTTAGGGAGGTGCCTTTGAGGCTCCTCCAGGATTCCATAGGATCTTGAAAGTGGAATAATAGCAATATAACAGTCTAGTGTGGAAATGGCTCAAATTTTTACCTCAGTAGAAAGCAGCTTCCTGTGCTTCTCTGGGAGAAAGCTAAGAGTATAAAAGTGATTTTTCCCCCTTTTTTTGGACTACATCTCCCAGAATCTCCCAACTAGTGTGGCTGCTGCTTGTTGCGGGATTCTGTGATTTTCAGATTTAAAAAAAAACCTTTTCCAATCTTTTGGAGAAGCACCTTGAATTCCGTTTAGCAAAGAGTTAGCAAAGAATCCATTTGCACACTGGCTCTATGAAACTACAAACAGACAAGCAAACATCTACAAAGGAAAGAAGCAGAGGGAAAGAAAGAGAAGGGGGTACTTTTTCCTTTTATTCTCCTCTTGCATTCTCCATGGAGCTAGCTCTGGAATGAACCCTTCCAAACCCTCTACAGCTCAACAAGAGAGAGTACAGAGGGCCAGCCCAGATTCAGCCTCAGGGTGCGAGCATCCAAGAAGAGCGTTGTCTTGGGAAGCTGCTGTACAGCTGATGTGTGTTAGAGCTCTTTTCTTTCAAAGATATTTCTTAGGGCCAGTGTGCAAAGGGACTCAGGAGGCAGGCAGATGATGTGGCCTGGGAATTCCTAGATATTGTTGCTTCCAAGCAAGAAGCCCTCTCATTGCTTGCAGCTTATTATCCAGCTGTTCTGATTTGGGAGGGACAGTCTCATGTAATCCTCTGCCGTTCCACTTTTTCAGCTGCTTTTAAAATGCCCCCGTTTCTCTCTCCTTCTGCCATTTCCTCCCTTTGTCTTCAGTTTACTTCAATTGCTGCAAACTGAGTTCAAACTGCAAAAGTTTAACTCAGCAGTGGGGAGAAGACAAGAGGGGATAGAATCTTGCCCTTCCCTGTAGACTCAAGCAAAATCACACTGCTGCAGCCTCTCCTAGCTCATATGTTTTTCCTCATTAATTAACTTATGCCATTTTGACCTCACTCTGATGCTGCTTGGTCAGACTGGTTTTCATCTTTGACATACTGGAATGTACACCAGAGAAAACCGAATGGCACTGAGGCAATGGAGCTTACAGAAAATAAAAGGTGGCTTTACTAAAATAGATATTATTAGTTTTAGTAGTTTGGCTGAAATGGCTAATAGGAGCTTTGCTGAAATAGTCAATATTGAAATTGCAAAAATGGGTTCACAGAAAGGGCACAAAAAAGGGGAGAAAAAGCCAACACTGTCTGAGAAGTTAACCAGCTGTAAGAGCCAACAGCTACCTGGGATATTAATGAGCTGGAAGGGTTAGATCATACCTAACAAGGACGATCAAAGAGTCCTTAGTATTTAAAGTCAGGAAGAAGCCAAATTGATATGGGCTAAAAAGAGAATCCAAATTGTCAATATGACCTGGGACATGTTACAGATATGAGCTAAAGGAAGAAAGGGGTGCCAGTGATAATGAGGTGATACACTTATGAATTAACCAATCAGATTTGGTTTTGGGAAACCAATCAATTAGTGGGTCATAAACTAGTAACCAATCAAATGATGCTTCAGGTATGACAAAAGTTTATTTAAAGTATTGTAGACGATTTGTCTGGATTCTGGATTTGCCTAAGTGCCCAGAACCTTTGATGTGCAGCAGATCAATAATCAAGTCTTTGTGGGAAAAAACTGAACTGGTAGTTAATCTTTTGGGCACACTAGGCATGAACTTGGGGGGATCTTTTCCTGTTTAGTGTGACAGCGCCCTAGGAGATTTCTGTGCTCTTTCAGCCACTGATTCACTACTTGAAGACCTACCCCTCCCACTTTTTAATGGTACTTTTAACCTGTTTTTAAGACTTTGATGCACAATTTCCTTACATGATTTAACCCCACAATAATAGATGCTAAATTTGCTTGCAAGGTTCGGGAAACGTATAACCAAATTTTGTGAGTTAGTTCACATTTGAAAGGGGAGGAACTTGAGGTTTAAAAAAAAATCAAAATGTAGAAGAACACAAAGAATCCACACCTACAAAATGCAGATTCTGTTGTTGTGTGGGTGCAGGAGACAAACTTAATGTTCTAGGCCTGGGTGTTTTCACATCCTGAGAAGAGTTGGCTTCTGAATCAAAGCATAGTAGGGGTTTTCCATACTGCTCTGCAAATGTCATTGTTCATGGCAATTCTGCCTTAGTTAATTTGAAGCACAATTGAAAGCAGTTATTGAGATGGCCTTCAAGAATAAAGAATTTCCATCTTAAAGTTTAATCTCTTCCTCTAAGGGAGAACTTCCTGAAAAATGCCTGCCTCTGGCAAATAAATGCAATTTCCTTATTTCTGTTCTGTTTTTTTTTCCCCCAGAACAAATACCTTATTTTGCTTTATTGGTCTCATGGTTGAGTGGAGATACCTCTGTGTGTGTGTGTGTGTGTGTGTGTGTGTGTGTGTGTGTGTGTGTATTAGAATTCATACAATGTTTATCAGAAGAGTAAAAACAATGTGATTCTTTTGAGATGACCATCCAGTCTTACCTAACTTGATGTCTCCTTACTGGGGGAGGGGGACAGTATAATGAGGCGGAGATTATTGCTTTTTTTCTGGGAGCTAGAGTTCTAAAGAGAGCCAGTGTGGTTTGAATGTTGGACTAGGACTCTGGAGACCGGGATTCGAATCCAGCCATGGGAACCCAGTGGGTGACATTGAGCAAGTCACACTCTCTCAGCTCAGAGGAAAGTAATTATGAAGCATCTTGGCCAGAGCTGCCTAGAGATTATAGGAATTGTTGTCCATTACAACTGAAAAGCTTGGAGAAGCTTCCTCTTTCAATGTGGCGTGAAAAAACAAAAATGGACCATAGGTACCATGCAGATTGCATTAAGGTTAAGATAGAATCATGCAGCCGTAGAGCTGGAAGAGGCTTCATGGTTCATCAAATCCAACAACCTGTTCTGTGCAGGATTTTCAGCTAAACCATCCCCAGCAAGTAGCTGTCCAGCCTCTCTTTGAAGACATCCAAAGAAGAGGCCCCACCACATTTCTAGGCAATTAGCTCCATCTCCAAACCACTCTTACTGTCAAGAAGTTCCTTATAATGTTCAGTGGAAATATCCCCACCTGTAACTTCATGCCAGTAAATCTGCCCGAATCCTTTGGGGCAGCAGAGAATAGGCCTGCCCCTTCCTCTTTGTGGCAGACCTTGGGGTATTTAAAGAGTTCAATCATGTCACCCCTCAGTTTTCTCTTCATCAAGCTGAACAAGCCAGCTCCTTCAACCTTTCCTCATGTATTTGGTTCTGAACATTTCCTTTCTCTTTCTTTTTGTGTCTTGTTTAATAAAAATAATTTTTTAAAAAAAGGAAGCAGAGGTTTTAGGATGCACCCACCAGAGCTGCTCTTTCTTGTTGGGGAAAACCATCTGAGTGCCACATAGAACAAAAATCACTCCAGACTAAAAGAGATTCAAGTCAGAAAAATGGGGTACGGGAAAGGATTGATTTAAAAAAATAATTTCCTACTCTTGTGACTCCAGTTTGAATTGCAGCCCCTTGTAACTCCTTTTGAGTTTTATTTAGGAAATGGGGAGCATACAACAAAACTGAGGGGGTGTCTATCTAAATGCAGTCTTTTCCTACTGATGAATGTTTCAGGGTGAGTTGATTTAGAGTCGGTAACAACAGTTAAGAGTTCTGTAGTGAGGACTCAGATAGGTCTGAGGAACCCACTTATTTTACCAGAACTAACAAAAATTACTCTTGAGGACTGTTGTTGTTGTTGTTGGGTGCCTTCAAGTTGTTTTCAACTTATGGCAACCCCAAGATGACCCTGTCACTTTTTTTGGAGGGGGGAGATTTATTTGGAGAAGGTTTGCCTTTGTTTTCCCCTGAGGCTGAGAGAGTGTGACTTGTCCAAGGTCATCCAGTGGGTTTCCATGGCTGAGCAGAGATTGAACCCTGGTCTCCAGAGTCCTAGTCCAACATTCAAACAGCTATGGCACACTGGCTCTCTTTAGGACTACAGCTTCCAGAAAAAAGGGATAATCTCCATCTTTGCGTGACCGAAGATGGAGATTACTTGTATACAGTAAACTAATTAAAGAACCAAATGGGAGCTGTGTTCTGTAGTGGTTAGGAGACATGTTTGTTCTCCTGGTATTGTAGAGAGTTATCTCAGGCCTCCTCCAGGACAGCTAAATAGTGGCCAATATCCTACGTCAAGGTTGTGTAGTGTAAATCTCTATACGTGGAGCTGTATATTGATTGTGCCTATGCAACACTTGCATTGAGTGGTAGTGTTGAGCAACTGAATGCACACTCAGATATGCAACCAAATGCAGAAAGGAACATGTATCTCATGTCAGAAAGGAACATATATCTCATGCGCCATCTCATGCACACGTGCCTCTGCGTACACAATGGTATCAAATGTCCATCCTCAGTTCAGCGGCCTGGAAATGAATGTGGATGTTGTACATTGGACAAAAAGGTCCAACTGCTTCCATAGGAGAACTTGTGCTTGCATAAGACACGAGCAGATTTCCAGCCTATGTGATACATTCCCTCTGGTAACTCGTGTGCTGTAATGGGGGCTTTGTAGTCTGAAAGGAAGAATTCCCCTATTAAGTAACAGCATCAAAACAACGGTCCTTTACAAAGCGGAAGGCCCATTGATCTGGCCATTTTGATTGACCGGACTCTACACAGATCAGTCAACAGGATACAGACAAACCTCTAGATACTAATCATTTCCTATTATTAAGTTGATATTAAAAAAAAACCCAGAACATTCCTTCCATAGTTAAACAATAATGACAGACCCCGTTGCGTATGTATAATGTGCATGCGCCTTCATGTTGCATAGTGACCGCATGAATTTTCATAGGGCTTTTTTAGGCAAGGAACAATCAGAGATGGTTTTGCCGCTTCCTTCCTCTGAAATATTGGCTACAGCACCTGGTATTTGTTGGTGGTCTCCCATCCAAATACTAACTAGGGCTGAGCCTGCTTAGCTTATAGGATCAGATGGGATTTGGAGCCTTTAGGGTATTTAGGTAGCATGTACAATTGTTGCTGTGCCTTCAAGTTGTTTCTGAGTTATGGTGCCTTAAGGTGAACCTATCACAGGGTTTTCTGTGGACTGAGAGTGTGATGTGTCCAAGATCACCCAGCTGGTTTCTGTGGCTGAGCAGGGACTTGAATCCTGCTCTCCAGTGTCATAGTCCATGTGCAAGCCACTACACTACATTGACTCTCCGGTATGTAGTACTGTATGTAGTCCATGCTGAAACCACTACACCACATTGACTCTCTGATATGTCCAGTCCGCACTCTACTAGTTGAAGCTAGTAGAATGCATGCTGGACAGGGCTATTGTTAGGTGGATCTGTAGTTGGTTGACTGACTGAACCCAAAGGGTGCTCGCCAATGGCTGCTTTTCATCCTGGAGAGAGGTGACTAGTGAGGTGCCACAGGGTTCTGTCCTGGGCCCAGTGCTGTTCAATATCTTCATCAGAGAGAAATGTAAGGTCCTACACTTAGGCAGAAAAAATGGAATACAGAAATATAGGATGGGGGGCATGTGGCTGGATAGCAGTACATGTGAAAGGGATCTAGGAGTCTTGGTGGACCACAAGCTGAATGTGAGTCAGCAGTGTGATGCGGCAGCCAAGAAAGCCAACACAATTCTCGGTTGCATCAATAGGAGTATGGTGTCTAGATCGAGGGAGGTAAGGGTACCGCTCTATTTTGCATTGGTTAGGCCTCATTTGGAATACTGTGTCCAGTTCTGGGCACCTCAATTCAAGAAGGATATCGACAAGCTGGAGCGTGTCCGGAGGAGGGTGACCAAAATGGTGAAGAGTCTGGAAGCCATGCCCTATGAATGGTGGCTTAGAGAGCTGGGTATGTTTAGTTTGCAAAAGAGAAGGTTAAGGGGGGACATGATAGCCATGTTTAAATATTTGAAGGGATGTCATGTCGAGGAGGGAGTGGGCTTGTTTTCCACTGCTCCAGAGACTAGGACAAGGAGCAATGGATTCAAGCTGCAGGAAAGGAGATTCCACCTGAACCTCAGGAAGAACTTCCTGATGGTGAGAGCTGTCCCGCAGTGGAATATGCTGCCTTGGAGTGTGATGGAGTCTCTTTCTTTGGAGGTTTTTAAGCAGAGGCTGGATGTCCATCTGTTGGGAATGCTTTGATGTATGTACCTGCATAGCAGGGGGTTGGACTGGATGGCCCCTGGGGTCTCTTCCAACTCTATGATTCTATGCACAGTATCTGGTCATAGCTGATTACGAGTTTGAGTAATCTGGTTGTACTGTAAATGGTGCTATCTGTGATGAAGTATATACAGTATCTGACCACAAAAAGCAGCATTTCTAGTACATCCAAATTACTCAAGCTTGTAATTGGCTATGAAGAGCATTTTCCACATACAAAGCTGAAAAAAAATATTTTCCAGCTCCTTTTGCACTTCTTTGCCCATCTGTGAATGTTGTTACTGTAAGTTAGAAAGTGGAAGACATTTATTTTTAAATCAGTTACACATTCTGGCCAGCGTAGGTTTTACATTTGCATTCTGGGCCTGTGAAATGGAAAAACGAATTTTGGCTTCAATATTGTCCTTTAAAAAGCTGGGCTTCCATTCCCTGACTTTAAAATACACAACAGCCACTTGCCTTTGTCCCTTTAAAATACACTTTTTCAAAACTACAGGTATATCTCAGTTAACAAAGTAGTTGTGTTCCTGACTTCTTTAACAGAAAATTTGGTTCCAAAAGCAGATATAACATGGGAATAATAGGGATTGGTTCCTACACCACAAGAAAGAAGAGCACTTCAACTTGTTCCAACAAACGTTTTATTCAAAATTAACAATACGCACATAAGAAATGAAATAACCAGACCAGACAAGGCTTGCATAAGTAAACAAAAACATTTTGAACCTTGTAGAGACCAGCTGAAGGCTTCTTCCAAAATGTTACCAGGGATGATTTTCTTTTACCAGTCGCCACTTTTCCTAGAATTTTTATTTTCATAGCCAAAGTTATAGCACTATTTTTTTTAAAAAAATCCCCGGCATGTTTTTTTTATTTTTTTATTTTATTATTATAAAAGTTATAACAATCAATATTTATAAATAATCATTCTTTCTTTTTATAAATATATAAGAAACAAAAAACAAATATATACAATCAAATTTGTATACCTATCTAACATCTTCTTCTACTACTTCTTCTTCTTCTATTGCTCTTCTAACTTAGTCTGCATATACAGATACCTCTATATCTAAATAAATTTCAGTTACATGTCTTGTATATTCTGCTTTGTCTTACATATGAATTCCTTTTCTGCTTTGTTCTGAGTTTTATGAGCATCCTTCTACATAGAAATTATATACAGATTATATACAATTTTTTTAAAAAAACATACTAGGGATAGTTGATGAGCCAGATTTATCTCATTTCTCCTTTTCTCTGTTTTGCTGTTCGTACATGAGCACTAAGGGATTCTGGAGTCAGCTGCCTAAAGTAGGCAGGCACACATGGCTACTGTAGGATTGGTTAGAATAGTATCCTGCTGTTTTCCATCTCAACATTTATGTCGTTGTTTACTGCAGATGCACTGAAGCAAAAATGCACCACAAATCTGTATTTTTCCAATCCTCCTTCACCATTTTTCCAATGCTAATACTGCTAAAAAAATACAGCTGTACTGAGGAAAGGAGGGGAAAGGAGGGTGGGACAGTATAAAAAGGCTTTATAAAAAGAAGCTTCTTTCTGAGAGGCTTTGTTAACTCAGGCGTGCAAAGAGTCAGATAAATATCTTTACTCTTTATGTGGCCTTCCCAGAATGAATTTATCCATCATTATTTCTTGTTTAGTGAGAATAATCCCTAAATATTTTTCTTGTTTTTCCATCAGTACTGCACCTGGAAGGATCTGTCCTTGTGTTTGAAGACATCTTCAAACTGGTTGCATTCTACTGTGTCAGTAGGTAAGTTGAATTTATGTTGTCTGTTGGCCTTGTAATGGCATCAGGCAGCCTGCAGAAAACTGCTGGAGATGGACAATGGAGAGACAGACAGTTCCATCCTTCCTGGAGCAGGCTGCTACTTTTCTAAATTGGGCACTAAGGAGGGACAGAGAAATTCATTCCTCCTTTGCCTGCCTGCCTGGCTGCCTGCTTAGTTCCCAGCATGGAATCCTTTATCCTTTTGGGCTACCAGTCTGGAACTTAAATACAGAGCTGGTAAATGCTACCAGTAATTCAGCATCTGCTGCAAGTCTTTGGATTATCTTTAACTTGTGGTAAATAAAATTGCTTTTGAATGAGAGGACTTTCTTTTAAAAAAAGCAGAGTGTGCACATTGAGGTTTACGTAAGACAAATGGTAGCTGACTCGGGATGGGTGGAGAAGGCCATAGCGAGTTCATCTCTTAGGCTTCCTGGTATCTGCAAAGGCAAGATGTTTTTTCAACACTCATGCCAGTCATGTTGGGGGGAAAAAACCCTTCTTGCAGCATAGAGAAACTATAGGCATACATGATTTCATTTATGCCGATAGTTTCTCTATGCTGCAAGGTTTTTTTCCCACCTGACATGACTGGTATGAGTTCCAAGCTATTATCAAAAGAGTTGGAATTAGCTTGGAAGTAAAGAAAGACAGGCTTCACCAGTGACTGTTGAAATATTTTGGTTGTGTGTAGCCCTTTGCAACCATCATAAATGTGGCCAGTTCCCTTAATTACCTGAAATGACATCCATGTATCTAAAAGACTATTGTGTCATAGAATGTTACAGCTGGAAAGAGCTACAAGTTTGTTTGTTTTTGTTTTTTTAGTTTTTCCCTTTTTATCTGTGGTTTTGGCAGAACAAATTTTCTACTAATTATTTTTAGATTTTGCAGTCTGGTGAGGGAGTCCAGCAATGACTTGTGATCAGTACTCCAAAATTATTTTCAGGAAGTGTCAAAAACACTAGACATGTGATTGTGGCAGATCTTGGCCACTATGCCAGAATATACGGCACCATCCCAAATGTGCGTGTGTTTGTTTCACATCTCAGAATTCAGAGTATAAGTCAGCCTTCCCAACAGTGGCAGCTGTCCTGATGTTTTGGACTACAACTCCCACCGCCCCACTATCAGCCTTGTTGGCAGAGACTGATCAAAGCTGGGGGTCCACAAGCAGCACACAGGAATACCAAACTGAAGCAGTCCTGAAAGATGCCCAACAGATCAAGAAGGAGATCTATTCCATTGTTGAGGCAGTCTCTTCCACTGTTGAGCAGTTCTTGTAGTGAAGAAGCTCCTCCTAATGCATAAGTGGAATATCTTTTCTTGTAATTTGAATCCACTGGTTCATGTTCTGCTCCGTGGAGCAGTAGAAAACAAGCTGGTCCCATTTTCTACATGACATCCCTTCAGATATTTAAATATGGCTCTCAGTCTTCTCTAAGTCATGCCTCATAAAGCTTTTCAGATCTTTGAGGCCTGAGTTCTCAAAAGCCTGTAGTCTCTTCAAATACTTGAAAGATATAGCATTTATTATTTTGTAGTTGTTTCCCTGTCCAAGGTCACAGGCCAACTATTCTTCCCTGTTGCACAAAAGAAATCTTGGGATGGACTATCTATTCATAGGCCAGGACATTCTGACAAACCAGGCCTGGACCAAGCGATGGATCTACTTCAAACAGTAGAAAAGCTTCCATTTTTACCTTCTTATCTTATGAGAGAGGTACTCTGCACATGTTAGAGATGTTCTCATTTTTATTGATTCCCCCCCCCTGCTGCTTTTCTCACAACATGGGCCAATGTGTGCAGTGCCTCCATCCCTCAGTTGTATCCTCACAGCAGCCTTGTGAGGTAGGTTAGGGTTGAAAGACAGTGGCTAGTCTAAGGTGACCTAGGCAAGCAAATGTCTTGGCAGCAACTTGAACCCAGCTGCTTACTCAGAGCCCAATGTTGTAAGTCACTGGCTTCACAGCCCCAGTGCCACGTGGTATGAAGATGGGGGCACTTCACACTGCCGTTGTGGGTGTTACACCCTCTCTGGGGTACACTGGCATTTCATTGAACTCATTATATGGTGCTAAATAGGGCTGCCAAGTGAGACAGTCCCAGGCCCTGATATTTCAAGACCAAAACCTGAAATCTAGAGATGACAACTCACCTTATGATGTCATGGGGCAGATCCTGTGGATGTTAACAGGGCCAACGTTACAAGAGACAGCCCTGAATAATGTCATTAAGCAAATTGTCTTAAATATCTACCACAGTTGCTCACAGTATACCATTCAAGTAAAAAGGGTAAAGTCTAACAAATGAAGAAAATAGATACATACATACAATCTTTTCAAGTCAGTGCGCTCGCCTTGAGATTCCTCCCACCTGCCCCAAGGACTAGAGAAGATGGGCCAGGCCTTGTGATCTGGCAGCTCTAGTTGTGAATGTTCTAGCATTTGACCTTGAAAGCGTATTCTGGCACTGAGGCCCGTTGAGATCTAACTCAAACTGAAATCTAAATTAGTGAGGCTTATACGTACTTGCCTCCCGTATTTTCTCCCGGGAGCATACTGGTGAACTTGGGGCTCATTTGGCTGCATCCTTACGACAACCTTGTTAAAGAAGATAGAAAATACTTACTATCATTCAATGGCATCATGGTTGGGTAGGATTTTCTTTCAACCGTCTTCCTGTTCTGAGTCTATAATTCCATCTCCTTATTCAGGTTTATTACTGATATAAAAATGTTTAAGATGAGGCATAAACCTCCAGTTGATCCAGCTATGTGTTACTATTGTGAGTGGAAGAGGGCATACTTTACCCCACTCTCTCCATGATTACATGTATCACCGCATGTGGAAAGGGACATTCTGGTAGAGTTGAGAAAACTCATCTTTTTGGACTAAAACTCCAGCCAGCAGAGCGCTGTGGTCATGGTGGACAGGGTAATTCCAGAAGGCATAGCCCAAAACAGGTAAACTTTCTTGGCTCTGCTGTGTTCCAGAGTCTGTGGAGACAGAGATAGAGAAGAACCACCTTTTCAAGAAAAGTTAGAGAAGGGAAGCAGAGGTAACACACTCCCTGTCCTCATGGACAATGTGAACACCTGGATAGGTCTTTCATGTATGCATGCACGCATGCGTGTATCTTTGTAGGCTGGGCCAACTTACTTTGCTGCTTAAGATAAAGGTCAGAATGCTGCCTCCACTTACATTGCTCCCCATTCCATCTAAAGAAGTTCCACAAGCATCCTCCCAACACTTCACCTTTGTTCTCTAACATCCCTCAACAACCGGCTTCTGATTGAGTGCTTTGCCTGATGTTAGGGCCTGTCCAGTATGATGATTTGCATGCATGAGATAGGCATGTAGACTAGATGGATATTCATCTGCTGACCCCAAAACAGAAGTCTTTAGACTGCTTACAGTGAAAAGCAAGTACTTATCTTATGTGTGGTCTTTGAAGCAAAACAGAAAATGATGCTTTTGCCACCTGAAAAAAAAAACCTTGTATCTGCCAAACCACAATCAACTGTATTTACTTCTACTTCTTCTTTCCATCCTGACCCTGACTTCCCTAGAGATTTGCTTCCCTTCACACTGAAACTGCCACAGGCAATATTGGAAGCCGATAGTTCTACAGACTTAGAAACCATCTCTAGCCTGGGGATAGGTAAGTTGTGCTGGAAATATTATCTATGTTTGTGGCTTGTTAGTATTGCTTTCTTCAAGCATAAATGCATTCCTTGTTGTCTCTGGAACATGTGAAGTTGCTTTAGTTGTGTTAAGAAGGACTATCCACAGGCCAGCAAGAATTAGGGTGGCCATATCTCTTATTTTACAAACCTATTAGAAGGATTGTCAGAGAACAGTCCTCTCTTTGATATTATCATCTCTGTGAAGGGCTGTCCCATTCAAATCTGGTTTAAAGGTAACAAACCGTAAGAAGAAGGAGCAGAGGCAATGAAGTTGCCCATTAGCTGTCAGAATCTGGGCAGCAGACTAAGCAGGCATATGGGTTACCGGCTCACAGTCTCCCCCTCTTCCCTGCTAAAATGGATTTATTTTGTAGTTCTGTTTAAATTATATCAATCGTTTTAAAATGCACGTTAATGAATTAGCCCATGCAACAAATAGTGTCATCGTTTTCTCCTATTTCATTTTATGATTTAATGTTTAACAGAAGATAAGAACAAACCAATCCATAGCCACAGGGGGAAGAAAAGGAAGACAGAAGAAAAGAAGCAAACCACATATAAACATTACACATATATAACTAGGACTAAAACTAAACTGAACTAAACTAAATCAAACTAAACTAAGACTGAAACGGAATAACACAACCCATTACTAAAAGACTAATCTCTTACATTGAACACAGCCTAACTACACCAGACTAACAAACATACAAAAGAGCTCTGACCTCTACCGTACCAGCTGTAATGAAAAGGAAAAGTCAATTGATATCCTATGGCTTATTCTGCTATTGCAGATCTAAATACTTTCAGCTTACTAGAATTGCTAATAATCAGTCACAGATTAGTACATCGTTAGATTTCTTACTGCTCAAAAAGTCCATAAACGGTCTCTAGTCTTTAAAAAAAAATCTTCAATTGATCTATCTCAGTGGTACTTAACCTGGGGTCCATGGACCCCTGGAGTTCCACAGAGCCCCACAGGAGTCTGCAAAGTCCTGCTGCTATAGCAGCAATCGGGAAGTAATGGGGGGAGAGCAGCAGTGGTGTGTGTGGAGGTGGGTAGGTGCCAAAACTGTCCCTTCGTTTGCAAACAAGGGAGCAACTTGGGCACCTGCACACACCTGCCATACTGTGTCCCTTCGTCAGGGTGTGTGGGCACCAGGGGACACAGCAAACAAGGCAGAAGTTTTGTTGCCCACATCCTCCCGCTACCATGTCCCTGACAAAAGGGACTCAGTGGTAGGCATGTGAACATGCCCAAACTATGAACCCAAACTATGCCCAAACCCTGATGACCAGGGTTTGAATCTCCACTTTGCTGGATTGGGTGGCCTTGGCCAAATCACATTCTCTCAACCTCAGAGAAAGGCAAAGGCAACAAACCTTGCCAAGAGAACCCCTAATGATAGGTTCACCTGAGGGTTGCCATAAGTCACTTTTTAAAGGGGAAAGACATGATGGCTAGAAAAAACTTCTTTCTGTTAGTGGGACTGTATTATTGTGTGCCTTCAAGTCACTTCTGGCTTATGGCAACCCTAAGGTGAACCTATCACAGGGATTTTTTGACAAGATTTGTTCAGAGTGGGTTTGCCTTTGCCTTCCTCTGAGGCTGACAGAATGCGAGTGCCAAGATCACCCAGTGTCTGAGCGAGGATCTCCGAAAGCCTTTAATACATACATACATGCATACATACGTACATACATACTTGAATATTTAAGTAAATATTTGAATAAAGAAATATATGAATATTTAAAGAAATATATGATAATTTAAATCTTGAGTTACCCTATTTGCTGGCATACAAGACTCACTTTTTTCCCTGAAAAATACTGTTTGAAAATGGGGTGTGTCTTATATGCCAATGCATCTAAAATACTATTTGCTGGCGTATAAATGGGATGCGTCTTATATGCTGGTGCATTTTATATGCCGGCAAATACAGTAAGTCTTGGGGGTCACCAGCAACACGTTATATTTACAGGGGGTCCCTGATTAAAAAAAAAGTTAAGAACCACCAATCTAATCTTTTGAAATCCACATCAGCTTCACAATTTGGGTAAGATCCACAACTTCAACAACTCATTCTTCCATGACTGGTGCCTCAGTCCACTTTCAAGTTAGGGCAAACAGGATTGACTACTTCCATACTACACTGTAATAGTACTATTATTCTACTTTCAACCTCCTGTGGAATTCTGGGGTTTGTAGTTTACTGAAGCCAAAGAGCTCTCTGGCTGAGAATTCTAAAGGCCCCTCCCTAAACTGCAAACTCCAGGATTCCATAGGATGTTGAAAGTGGAATAATAGCACTATACCATTCTTGCAGCTGTTATTATGTATTGAAGAAGTAGTTCATATTTCCTGTCCAGTTCCTTATCAGTAATTCCCAACAAAAACATTTCTAGTGACATTGCAAAATCTACCATTAACATTTTTTTAAATTAACATATAAATCTTAGACTAAAAACTCTTCCCTTTCTTGCAAGTCCACCACATATGAAAAAAAAAAAAGATTGTTCTCGTAACAGTCAAAGAGGAGGTGGAGGCAGGTAGTCTGCCCAAGCTTCCTGTTCCAAAAGGAAAGATTTCATAATCGACAATGCCTGTTTGTTGTCAATTTCCAGTTCCTCCAGAATCATGCACTGTTTAGGGAACAGGAATTCCCCACTTTGTAGTGACACTTCCAAAGCTTATACGCACAGCACTAGAAACAAATCTTGTTCACACATCCCTCTGCAATCTGTTTCTTTATTAAAACATAATTCATGGATAATTTTATAGTTTCTAGATCTCAGCTTGAGGATGGGATGGAGATCACTTATAGCTTTTGTTTATCCTTGTGCTTATAGTGACATGAGATATTAGATCTACAACTTTCCAGTACAATGTTTTCAAAGAAGATTTTTTTTAGCCTGAATTTGTTTTATTGTCAACCATCTTGATTGTGTGTGTGTGTGTGTGTGTATGTATAAAGGTGGCATCTAAAATAAATAAATAAATGCAATGCCTTCTAGGAAAAAAATTAACTTGCAACTTGTGTTGACCAACATTTCACATGTTAACTCCAAAAACAACAACAAAGTTTTGTTTAACATTTTCTCTATTCAGAGTTACAAAGAATAGCGTAGAATGATATCAACTTCCCTAATTTTGTTAAAAGCAAAAATTGTCAGAGTCAGTATCATAATTTTTGGATGGACATCCCTCTTTGAGAGGGGACCCAATTTTTAAGGAAATCATCCTTTAAATTAGCATGCAAAGTAGTCTTAATCTGCAGAGACATTTTGTCTGTTAGAAACACTAGATGGCCTTGAGTTCTATTGAGAAAAAGAAAAACTTATTGATGATAATGCCTTGAATATTATTTTTCATGTGCATTCAGGAGTACAGTATTTTGTCCTTTGGAAAATGTGCTGTTTCCACCTAAATAGCACACTCGCTGTTTGAAATGTCTTGCAAAAGTGGCTAAGGTCAGTTGTTTAATGGATAAATTTTGTGATGTGCTAAATACAGAATGATTCAGTTCTCAACTGAAGCATATTTCTTACACATGTATATACCTGATACAAAGCCACACTACTTATTAATTAGTTCCATTTATATCTCACCCATCCTCCTTTGAAAACAAAGCAGGGGACTCTTGAACCTCACAACAAGAATGATTGGCTCTCGATCATCCAGTGAGCTTCATGGTTCAATACAGACTATGAATTCAATCTCCTGATTTACAGTCCAACTTTTATCATAACCTCCAATATTTCACAGATGAAAACCAGGACACATGTGGCCAAGCAATATGACCACGGTTATTATTGAGGGAGAACACACAAGCTAAGAGATGCTGCAGCAGTTTGCTCCTGCCTGTGCCTACTGGGAAGGGCAAAACTCCACCCTCTCCTCTCCTTTCCCCTCTCTTGGGTTAATTAAGTACAAACTATTTTTGTACTTTGAACTCCATTTGCACTGATGGAAGTAAACCTGATGTCAGTGGGTGAAAGTGGGAGGAGGAAAGAGAAACCTGGACACTTTAAAAGCAGCTGAGAAAGTAGGGGACAACAGAAGATTATTCAGACTGTCCCTGCCAAACTGGGACAGTTGGAAGGTTTGTACTCTAATCGTTATATCACTTTGGCTCTTTAAATCTCACCGCCAACTCTCTACATCTTTGGATGATTTGAAAAGATTGTTTAGGATTAAGAATCAATCTGCATTATGCTGTTTTATATTTGTAAGGCACACGCCTACATTTCTGCATTTTACGCTTTTCTACATATCTTACTATAGGCTTTTCAAGACATCTTATAGTAAGCTTTAAAATGTGTATATATGTGTCCTCAAGTCGCTTTTTGGCAGCCCCATAAATTTCGTAAGATTTTCTTAGACAAATACTCAGAGGCGGTTTGTCAGTTCCTTCCTCTGAAATACAGCCAATAGCTCCTGCTCTTTGTTGGCAGTTTCCCATCCAAGTACTGATCAGGGAGTATCCAATCAAAATTTTCAAATTACAAAAGGGATTGTTGTGGTGTTGATGGTGGTGTTCCTTCATTTCCCACTTATTGTGATCCTAAGGCAAACTTATTGTGGGATTTTCTGGGGCTGAGAGTGTGTGATGCACCCAAAGTCACCCAGTGGGTTTCCATGGCTGAGAGGGGAATCAAACCCTGGACTACAGGGTTGTAACCCAGTGTTCAAATCGCTACACTACACTCATAAAGGGGATAAGAGAAATAAAAGCAATAGTCTAACAGAATACATACATATACTCAGTAGCAAAACAAAATGGAACCAGCTAAATCCTGGCTGAAAAAAGAAAAGTTTTGCCAGTCTTTTCTAAATCTAAGAACAGTTGTCAGTTTTCATACTGCCTTAGGCAGAATATTCTAGAGCTTAGACACTCTTGTTAAAGTGTAATAGGGTGCTAATATTTCTTGCGAATTTTATGTGCAACTTCTATTAGATTTTGTAAGTTCTAAAGCAATGCTATGTGTTCAGTGCAAAACAGAATAATACGTAAATTCTCAAGAAACCTTCTGCGGTTCTTTTTTAATCTGGACTTAAGACACGACAGCCTTTTCCTTTCCAACACTTCCTCATTTCTTTAATTGCATTTGTATTCTTGGACAGGTTTCTGGGACTCCTCTTTAAATCAAAGGCGAGGTGGAAGGTTTCCCCATTCTGTGAAATGTCCTGCTTTCGACACAGCCCAAGCAAAAAAAGTAAAAAATGCAAGCCAGTGTTTTGCAAGCAGCACAAACAATTGCTCATGTGAAATTGAGCTGTCAATAGGAAACGACAGGCTGTGGTTTGTAAATCCTATTTTTATAGAGGAGAGAAGCCATTGGTTTCCTCTGAATGTTCCTCCCACAAAGAGCTGCAGAGAGAGTCCTTCTTTTACTGGAGATACTGTGGCAAGATCACAAAAGAAGTGTCCAAGCCGGCGACCCCCTCCACCTCCTCCTCCACCCCTTCCACCACCACCACCACTCCCTCCTCCACCACCACCTCTGCATGTTCTGAAGCAGCCTGACAAACCTCTCATGACCACTTCTGAAGAAGACCACCTTCAGGATCTGGGGAAAAACAAAAAGGAGATGAAAACTGAGATTATCAAAGAGAATGATGAGCGAGAGTCCTTCTTTCCTGGTGACCCTTCTTCGTCTGCCATTCCCAAGAAACGTTTTCCTCCTTCCATTCCACCAAGGAGATGCTCAACTGAAAGAGCTTCAGGGAAAAGCTGCTTTGACAAATCTGGGCATGTTCCAAAACCAGGAGGGGAACAAACAGCAAAACAGAGTGGTGGGAATGACAGTTGTGCCAAAGATCTCCAAGGCATGGAAGAAACAGAGGTATTTAAAGAAGAGATGGAGAAGACCTCAGAAGGTCTGGAGATGAAACCTGGTAATGAGGCCAAAAAGCCTGGTAATGAGGCCAAGAAGATGCCAATTGAGCTGCAAAGGAAGCCCTCAGAGAAGCCAACAGTGCCTCCTGTCCCACCCCCAAGAAAGAAGAGACCTTCTCGATTTCCATCATCTGCCAGCTCTGGACATTCAAAGCACGTGATCATTGAAGATCTGGAAGTGTTCAGTCTGCAAGAAAGTGCACAGCCAGGAGAAAAAACTTGCTCTGATGTAAAAAGGGAATCAAAATTAGGCCTTAAGCTTGTCAGCATATCAGATTGTGAAGGTTCTCGCGACTCACTGCATTGCCCAGTAAGCAATGCAGGCCTTCCGACACGTGCGTCTGAGCCTGACTCCTATTCCACCAGTAGCACAGAGGATGAGCTGGAGTCAGTCACCAGCCCTTCTGTGAAGAAGACCCGTTCCCTGATTTTAGGCAAGGCCAGGCATCGTCTGTCCATGGTCAGCCTGAGTAATGTCTTCACAGCTTTCCTGTCTGCTGACAGAAAGCTCCAAAAGAAAATTGTGGAGCTGGCTCAGGATAAGGACTCATACTTTGGTAATTTGGTGCAGGACTATAGAGTGTACAGTCTGGATATGATGGCCAAGCAGAGCTCCAGCACAGAAATGCTCCAAGAGATTCGCTTAATGATGACGCAGCTGAAGAGCTATTTAATCCAAAGCATGGAACTCAGATCTTTTGTAGACCAGACTGTTTACACAGACGACCAACTAGGTAAGTGCTGCCATTTCTACTCTTTCCTTCAGATGTTCCAGGGTATTTTGCTACCAGAAGCAGAACAATAAATGGGTGCCCTTCCCTCTTCCAAAATCAAGGTACTGTAGTATCATAGGCCAATCAAGTTATTTTGGCACTTGAGGCAAAACTTATCACAGATACCTTGCTCCCTTCCTGGCAGTAAAAGACAAATGAACAAAATAGCTGTAGTAAAGTGTGGAATTATAAATTAGCTACCCTTTCAAGATTCAGAAATCTGCCACTGAGGCCACTTCCTCACCGTGCCTAAAGGTAGGGCTGGCACTGTCATCAGGGTATGTTAAGTTTTCCTGAAGTGGAAAAACAAAAGGGAAATAAAAGAAGGGAGCAAGTTAAGAAATCAATAAGAGAACTGGAGGTATATATGTTTCTTGTATTTGGCATCTATTGGCATCTACCAAGTCCTAAGTTTTAAAAGAAAGGGGCTTTTAAAGAGAGTGCTAAACTGTTTTTACTGTAGTATTTAAAAAAAACAAAACCCTGGTTTTTATCATTTTAGCTGTATGTTTTCAATTGTTTTAAAATATTTTTTACATTTACTTCCATTTTTAATGTTGATCTTTTGTGTGTTTTAACTACATAGCATTAATTTTAATTTGTAAACTGCCCTTAGTCCTAGTTTTGTGGAACGGTAAAATTAGTCATCATTATCATCATTATCAGCAGTACTAGAGGTACACAGGTTTCTTGCATTAGGCAGCTACTGGCATCTACTAATCTCAGATTATTTATGCCTGCAAATCAGGAGTATTAATCTATTTTTCCACTGTGATGTCAACATTTTTAAAAGGGGTCTGGAAGAAGCAGTGCAGTCAAAGGGCACATTGTAGGCTTTTGTTTTTTGCTTGCATGCGCTTTGCATCTGTGCCCCACCCTTTTCCTAAAAGCTTGGGAAAAGATTACTTTGGGGGACTACCAGTCCCAGAATCCCCTAGCCAGCATACTGTCTGGCCATGATGGCTGGGGAACAGTAATCCAAAACAGTAATTTTTCTGAGTCCAGCTTCTTTCCAGGACGTTAGACTGATATATACAAGGTCACGCTATTCTAGAAAAATGCTGGATTGAGAAACAGTGGCTTCCCTCCAGGCTGAAAAGTGTATCATTAATCTTTGAAACTCCATATACTGCATTAGAGTGTTATTGCTGTAACTAGTCCCTCGACTTCTGATACAATGATGATGATAATTATGGTGATTTTTTTTTCTTTTTAGTTGCTTTCCTCACAATTTGTTTCCTTCTTGTTTTTACTCTTTCTTGAAGTATGACAGCAAGGAAATGTTTTGCATAAATGAGACAGTGGGCTGGACTGGATAGGTGCAGTGGCTGGATCGAAAGCAAGAAAGTGGACTTTCTGAAAAATTGGTTTGTTCCTTTGAACCTTTGGTTTCATAGTTCTTTTGAACTGTGCTCACTTAGTTGAGTCATCCCTCTTGTGCTGCATGAAATTACACAACATACTGCTATGCACAAATTCAGGCTAATGGCCTATAAAATGGTGGAGGGTTGTGATTTACAGATTATATTAGATTTGTGTTTCAAATGCAATGGATGACTGCAGACAGATTGGAAGTAGGGTAGTCAACTGCTTTGTCTAGTGCTGCTCCTGTGCAGAAATCTAGCTAGTGAAGCTTTCCTTGAGAAGTATTTATGGTATTTCTATACCACTTTTCTGAGGTCAAGCAAGATAGTGCACAGACAATACAGAATACAAGTAAGTTGGCTGAAATAGGCTTGACAATAATGTCAAGAATATAATAGCTTTAAAATCAGTTAAAAATGTGTTTTTCTTCCTATCCATTGTGAAGACAGAGCAGGGGCCAGTTGTGGTTCCAAGGGTATGCACTTCCAGTCTGGAAATACTATATGAGAAAACTTTTCCTTTGTGGCTGACAAACAGACCCCTGTAAATGGAAGCATCTGTGTGTGTTCATTGGGAGTAAGGAAGCGGAAAGCATTCAGTTGTGCAGGAAAATATTCTGCACATGCTCAGAGGTTCCCAATCCATTTCTGATTAAGAATTTTCCACCCTTGATTCAGTGGCTGATTTTTGTAGCTATCCACTGTGCTTGCAATAGATCAGTGTCCTTTAACTGAAATACATCACTCTTTAGTAACCTTTAACAAACAAAGCATTTGAAGAGTGTTTGAAATGTCCATTTTGGTGGGGGTGGAAAGAAATGAGAGGTACAGATGAGTGACAAACTGAAATATACCAGATCCTGTCTGATCTTGGAAGTTAAGCAGGGTCAGTCCTGGTTAGTACCTGGACAGGAGGCCACCAAGGAATACTAGGCTGTATTTCAGAGGAAGGAGCTGGCAAAACCACCTCTGACTATTCCTTGCCTAAGAACCCCCCTATGAAATTCATGTGGCTGCCATAAGTCAACAGGTGACTTGAAGGCACATACACACACACACATATTTGCACATGGTGAGAGCACATGTGTCAAGACAGTATTTCCCAATCTAGAAGTTCCCAAATATGTTGGATTCTTACCATTCCCAGGCAACAATCTTACTGTGGACTTTTTAGTCCAGGTGGGAGAAAATTGCCAGATTGGAAACAGGCAACTTTAAAGAAATTAATAATCTTAAAGATATTAACCTTAAATTAATAACCTTAAAGCCTGGAATCAGGGCTGGGCAAAGTGTGGTCCACAGGTTGCATTTTGAATGCCCCCAGGGACTTTTAGTTGCCGTGAAGCCATCACCATTTCTCTCTTTCTTTCTCTCTTTCTTTCTCTCTCTCTTTCTTTCTTTCTTTCTTTCTTTCTTTCTTTCTTTCTTTCTTTCTTTCTTTCTATGGCACCGTCACTGTACTTGGTGCTTTACAGTAAAAGAACAACAAAACAGTTCCGTGCCCTCAGACTTGCAACCTAATTATGACATAATGCAAAAAGAAAAGGGAATGGCAGTGTGGTAGTGGATTAAGTCCAGCAGACATTGTCTCTTTTCTCCCTCCATGGCCAGGGCAGTGAAAATTGGGATGGGCCTTTCATCTGCCCTTGGGCACAGACATGATGGAGCTGTTCCTGTCTCCTCTTCTCTCTCTCCAAGGGCAGGGCTGTGGCAGCTGGGATAGAGGAAGGATCCCTCATCACCCAAGAATGAGTGAGCATAGTGAGAATGCTCCCATGTCCCCTAAAGGGCATTTTGGGGCATAGAAACTTTACACAATGAATACCAGGTATGGTAGGCTATATTTTAGAGGAAGGAACTGGAACGACTACCTCTGAGTACTTTGCCTTAGAAAACACTATGAAATTAATAGGGCCAGCATAGGTCAACAAGGGTCTTGAAAGCACTGTGCACACAAGACCAGTGACAAACTTAATGCCATTCTTTAGAAATCCCATGGTCTGGCCAACACTGGTATCTTGATCAAATGAGTTAACTAGAGATAATTTAATAGATGGAATGATTCGTATTGTTAACATTTATGGTAGTGAATTAACTTTCAGATTTCCAAGATTTAACATTATCTAATTAATCCTCAAGCCTAATCTTTCAAGCTCTATCAGGATTGCACTGTTGGTGTTCTGACCTAGTCATAAGCTTGGGAAAGTTCCTTTCCTGGACTACATTTTCCAAAACCTCCTGGCCGTGCTGGCTGGGAGATTCTGGGAGCTGCAGTCTAGAACAGTTGTTTTTCCAAGTCTCTCCCTGAGCTATCATGCAAATTAGTACTACGGAATTGATAATTGGTTAGAATCAACAGGTTATGTTAGTATGGACTAGCCCTCTGAGGGAAGCATACTGTTGCATTGAAGGTGGCCAGTTCAGAATTGTTCCAGGTCAAAACCTGAGACCTAGAGATGGCCCCTGGTGATGCCATTAAACATTGTGCATTAAGTACTAACCACAGTTGCTCAGACCTTGTCATTGAAAAGGAGAGAGACAGAGAGAATACATATGTTCTCGTTTGGAAATTAGGCAAGTAATCTTAAAGTGAAATGAGGGGATTACTCTTTCTCACCTATGTAGGGAGATGAGATTTGTTGTTAACTGCTGTCAAGTTGACAATGACTTGTGGCAATCCTGTGAATGGGAAACCACCAGGTCAACCACCCTGCTCAGGCCTTACAGATTCTTGGCTGTGGCTTTCTTGATTGAGTCTCTCCTTCTGTAATGTGGTCTTCCTCTTTTCCCACTGCCTTTTACCTCACCAAGCATTATTGTCTTCTCCAGTGAGTCATGCCTTCTCATGATATGTCCAAAGTATGACAATCTCAGTTTGGTCACCTTGGCTTCTAGGGAGAGGTCAGGTTTGATTTGCTCGTTTATTGTCTTTTAGCAATCCACAGAATCCACAGAACTCTTCTCCAGCACCACATTTCAGATGAGCTCATGTTCTTACTATCAGCTTTCTTTGCTGTCCAGCTTTCACAACCAAACATAGAGATTAGAAAGACAATGGCATGGGCTATTGCAACTTTAGTATTCAAAGTGTTATCTTGATACTTCAGGATCTTGTCTAGATCCTTCATAGCTGCCATTCTAAGTCCTAGTCTTCTTCTGATTTCTTGACCATAGTCTTCATTCTGATTAATGGCTGAGCCAAGGTATAGAAAAACTATATTCACGTATTTATTGTCTACTTTAAAGTGATATAAATCATCTGTGGTCATTATTTTTGATTTTGTAACGTTCAATTGTAAATCTGCCTTTTCAGTATCTCCCTTGACTTTCTTCAGCAATCATTCCAAGTCTTTGCTATTTTCTACTAGTAGTCATCTTCATATCTTAAATTGCTGGCATTCCTTCCTCCAATTTTCATGCCTTCTTCCTCTGCATCTAATCCAGCTTTATGTATGTTACATCCAGCATGCTGGTTAAACAGACAGAATGATAAAATATAGCCTTGCCTAACTCCCTTGCCAATTGGAAACTATTCCATTTCTTTGTACACTGACTGTAGCTTTTTGTCCTGAGTAGAGGTTATGCATCATGACAGTCAAATGTTCTTTAAGAGTGATCATAGTTTTTCATGATCTATACAATCAAAGGCTTTCCTATAATCTATAAAGCACACTCTGCTTTTCTTTTGAAATTCTTTGGTGTACTCCATTATCCAATGTACTCAGCAATATGATTCCTCATGCCTCTTCCTTTCCTGAACCTAGCCTGGACATTTGACATTTCTTGCACCATATATGGTAAAAGTACTTGTAGAATTCTGAGCCTCACTTTATTTGCCTGGGGAGCTGATGGAATGGTCCTGTGGCTACTGCAGTCTCTGATATCCCCTTTCTTTGGGCCATCGTTTTGTTTTCCATATTTGTTCGGATAAGGAAGCAAAAATCTAGCCTTCTTGCTTCTTGCCAGAAGGTGGATCCAGAGCAGAGTGGAGAGTGAGCCCATGAAAACTGGAGACTCAGGACTAGGGTCTGAGATCTGGCAACCTTGGACTTTGATTGCAATCATTTAACTTATATAAGGTGCATTTCATGTAGTTCAGCAATGAACTGTATGGCTCCATTTACAAGAAAGGACAGGTACCCTGGCTACAGAGTTTGGTTTGCTTAAGTGCATGTAGAGCTGACAAGAGGACAGGCATGATGCAATTTGGTGTGTTTTGCAAGGCTGTTGGAAAGCTGTTTTTTCAAGGCGAGTGTTTTTTCACTTGCTGAATGTTAAACAAGCATTGAGCAATAGCCTCAGTAGGCTATGAAGAGGAGTGGCCTCAACTGTAGACTAGGATGTTTTATGTTGCTGAATGTACATTGCCAGGAGTAGAAGGAGCAGGAGGTTGTACTGTAGGAGTGAAAGCAAACAGCAGCCTTATAGGGAAATGAAAACTTCAACGGGTTGCTTCATTTAACATCAGCCCTGGAGGTTCATCTTTCTACACAGTCATATTGACGACATTTCCTCCTGGATGTTCTGCTGCTCCTTCAAACGGAACACAGAACAAGAGTTTTTTTTTCCTCCCATTGAAACTCCATTTTCCCATCATGTACCCCTTTCTGAGAAACTGTTTCTTTCCCATGAATGAAGGCTCTTGGTATTATCTTCTGCTCTGCTTTCACCTTCATGTGCACATGTGGACTTTGCCATTTTGAACCCTCCTTTTGTTTACAACACTCTTCCTTTGTGTACACACACACTGAAATTTGCAAAATCTCATTTCCTCTGCATCTGTTGCTGAAGACCTTGTCCAAGATGTGACAATATTTCACTCAAATTACGGAGAAAGTCTGGCTTACTTTATTGTCATCATCTATCTCTTCTTCCTCCTCCCCATTTTCTGTTAATTCGCTAAGCCTTTGCTAGAATCAACCTTGTGTTGTCTTCCTCATTCTGTTAATGGAGAAGTCAGCTAACTATCCCATTTCCCAGTCTGAGGGATGGATTTATGTACACTTACTAACTTTGCAGGTGAATTATACATACCCTCCAATATTTCAGAGATAAAAACTGGGACACTTGTGGCAAAGCAACATGAGAGTGGGGTCACAATAGCAAAAGTTATTGATGAGGAAGAACACACTACCTAGAAGAAGCTGCAACAATTTGTTTTTGCCTAAGCCTATTGAGAAGGGCAAGATTCTGCTCTTCTTTTCCCTCTTGCTGGATTATCTGAGTGTAAATGACTTCAGTTTGAAGCAACTGAAGTAAGCTGAGGACAAAGGGGGAAAGAGGGAGGAGGAGAAAGAAACGGAGACATTTTTAAAGCAGCCATAAAAATGAGACAACAAGGGTTTAATCAGGCGTGTCCCTGCCCAGTTGGGACAGTTAGAGGGTATGATTCTATTCAAAATGAGGGTTGTTTTTTTTTCATTTCTGACCTATGGCAAACCTAAGGCCAACCTATCATGGGGGCTAAGAGTGCATGACATGCCCAAGGTCACCCAGCGGGTTTCCACGGCCAAATGGGAAATCAAACCCTGGTCTGTAATCTAACACTCAAACTATCACACCACGCTGGCTCTTGAAAATCAGTTGTTGAAGGAGGAAAAAGAGAGACAGAGTTAGGCTGAGACCAAGGGTAAGCTACTGATGGAGGCTAAGGGGCTGCATTAGCTCCCAGGAGATCTTTGGGGGGCTATACACTCTGCAAAAAATTCCTTTTGTGCCCCCAAATGCCTCAAACACTCTCTAGGAGAAAACATGTGGACTTTGCCATTTTGAACCCTCCTTTTGTTTACAACAAAAAGTGATTATGATTTTCAAGAGATTGACCTCTGGGGCTGTAAAAAAGGTCCTGGGAAGCCACTTGTGTTCCACGGGCAGTGCTTTGTCTGTCTTGATCTAGACAGAGACCTGTGTGAGCTGGCTTGATTCCTAAAGAACATTATCAAAGTAGTAAGTATTTTAAGTATTAGGAAGTATTTTCATTGCCAGAGGCTTTTGAGGGTTAAGAACAGAACTTCCAAATTCCCAAAGTAAAACTTATGCTATCTCTGCACTAGGCCGTTATACTGCTATTATTCCGCTTTCAACATCCTATGGGATCCTGGGGTTTGCAGTTTAGGGAGGGGCCTTTAGAATTCTCAGCCAGAGAGCTCTTTGGCCTCAGTAAACTATAAACCCCAGAATTCCACAAGGGATTGAAAATAGAATAATAGCACTGTAACAGTCTAGTGCGGAAATGGCATTAGTAACATTAGTAAATAAGGGAACTCGACTATTCAAGAAAAACAAATACAGTCATGTTGAAGAGACATGCCCTGCTCTGTTTGAGCTGTTGAGTGCTCACAAGATGTAGGAAAATGGCTCATGTTAATGTTCCCTACAGTCTCCAGAGACAAAACCTTTACCTGTCTTCATTGGTATCGGCATACAAAGGAATCTTGTAGTGCCTTACAGAGGTTTGTCAGCTTATGCTGCAATCTTCGTTCTCCCAGTTAGTCTCAAAGATGCTACAAGATTTCCTTGTATGCTGATACAGACTTTAAATATGACCTCATTAAAGCTAGCCTGAGACCTTAAATTTGACTATGCATTCCAGAAGGAATTTTCATAAGTACGCAAAAGGATGTGAGAAAATAGTTGAGAAGGACTAAGCTTAAATAATCTTTTAAAATTTCAGCTTTAGACCAATTATAATTTATTTTTGGTGAATGGTGTTACATTATATTATGTATAGTTTTTATTGCTTTTAAATTCTATCTGTAAGATTTTTCTGTTAGAAAAGGGCACCCAAGAAATTTTCGTCATCATCATCATCATCATCATCTAGAACTCACTGATATTTCTGTACATTTAGTATATATACAAGATAGGTAGAATAAAAGACAGGTGATAGATTATATGAGTATACTTCTACAGTACTTCTAAGAAGCGTGTGCCTGTCTGTCCTAATATGTTAATTTCTGACATATTCCTTTTATGCTTTTCTAGAGGTGATTATTGAATCAGCTTTGCACAAGTGTGTCTTGAAGCCTTTAAAACAGGCCATTGATACTTACTTAAGGGAAATCCACAACAAAGATGGATCCTTCAAGCTCCTCAAGGAAAATCAAGAAGTCATACAAAATACAACTACCACTGACCTCGGAGTTACCACTAGTGTGCCTGAAGGTGCGGTTCTGGAGAAGATCCTACACAAATTCACAAACATGCACAAGGCCTATTCTCCAGAGAAAAAGATTAGCATCCTACTGAAGTCTTGCAAACTCATCTATGACTCCATGACTCAGGGAAACCCAGGTAGTGTGAGTCTGTTTTGAACATCTTGATGCTGCTTTTCTGTCTTCTAAATTATATGAAGTCTAACAAAATTGTCTGTGGTTACTAGTTTGGAATTCTGTTTTATTCATTTGATTTATATCTTACCTTGCTCTCAAAAGTAGGATAAAAAAAATTTGGGGCTCCTCCAGAATGGGCAAAAACACTGGGATTTGACAGGTACTTACTGAGATTTTTAAAAATATCTATATGTCTTCTTCTTCTGTCTACTTCCTCTCCTGGTCTGTTTCTCATTAATTTCAGGACTAATCATGACTTTTTAAACCCAGAGCATGGGTGGTGTTTTTTATGTTTTTTTTAACATCCCAGAGTTCTGATACGGCAGGGATAAATTCCCACATCTATGTCTACTGTTATAGACATATCTTTCTCTTGTACTTCTGGGCTGTCCCACAGATGATGTGTTGAATAGGGATGTGATCTTCACCATGGATGTTTTCATCTCATCTTCCTTCCTGCATTACATTTCTGATTACAAAATTCTTCCTTTCCTTTCCTTTCTTTCTTTGGCTGTTTCTGCCTTATGCTGTTATAGTGCTGTTATTCCACTTTCAACTGTCTGTGGAATCCTGGGGTTTGTAGTTTAGGGAGAGGCCTTTAGCATTCTCAACCAGAAAGCTTTTTGGCCTCAGTAAACTACAAACCCCAGAATTCCACAGGATGTTGAAAGTGGAACAATAACCCTATAACAGTTTAGTGTGGAAATGGCCTTCCTTCCTTCCTTTCAACAGTTATAAGTATAAAGTGGTATAGCACTTCAGCACTATGACTGTTATCTAAATAAATAAATAAATGTCATAGGGAACATCAGTGCTGGGGAAAAGCGTGGGAGAAGATGCTGAGTTCATACAGAGGATAACAAAGAGGGAAGGAAGTCCTGCCCACATCACAGTTAACCACACCTCTAGCAGAAAAAAAGAAGAGAAAAAGAAAAGTGGCTAAAACACCAGTATATTTAGGGCAAAACTGGATGCAGCAGCAGGTGCAGCCATTAAATGGCATGAAATCTAGAAACAGAATAGCCCAACATTTACTAAAACTATTGACCCATCTGGAGGAACTCTTAAATGAAACAAACGCAGCTGAAACATAATAATAGTTGTTACATTGATCATTGTGTGTGATACAGCCAGTTTGTTGCTGCAGCAGTACTTGCTAATGGAGATCAAAAATACAAAAGACATATTTGAACAGGAACAGAAAGACAATTTAACTACAAAAAAAAAAATAGCCAAAATCTCAAAGCAGTTGCATACTAGAGCAGCATTGACAGCTCTTTTTGGAGAAAGCAAGAAGGCACTTAAAAAGGCTACTTGCAAAGAAAACATTTTATCAAACGTAATAGAATCTCTGTTGTGTTTGTTGGCCAGATAGGCTTGGGAAAGTTACTTTTTCAAACTGTAACTCACAGAATCCCTCATGGAAAGGCACCAAAGAACTATTATAGCCTCCTCTAGCTACTAACATCAGTGCAGGGAATATAATATTTCTCATGCTATGTATGTTTTATATTTATATGTATATTAATATAATATAATATAATATAATATAATATAAATATTATATAATTTATTAGTGTATAAAAAACATATGACACCAAACACAGACTAAACAACTACAAAAGACATAAAAAGGGGGAAAAATCTGTACAAAAACATGTTAAGAGTCACCTATACAGAATAATACTACTAATAAAACAATATGATAATACCTACAAAATAACAAAGTTACAAAAATTGATCTAAACTAGTACACAAATAGCTGATGCCGTATAGTGTTTTTGTGGATTTGTGGTACTGTTTTTCTTTTGAGTCCCTGCTTTTATATCTTGTAGCAAACACTTGAAATATCACAACAGCCCATGAATATGAAGACTCATAGCAGGGCCAGGAAGAAAAGACTATATTCTTATCTGCATAGGAATTTAATAATATAAGTAGATTGGCTTTCAAGAGAACAGTGGTCCAGTTTTTTAAAAAAGATATTTCAGATGTGGAATTAGTAGGAAGTTATAAACAAATGTTCTCATCCTCAACAAGAAATGGTGTCTTGATACCCCACCAACAAAAGGGTCAATCACAATGAGATTTTTTTGTTCATTTTAGGGCTTTTTTGTGAAAAAATGGTTTGAATTAAAAAAAAAAACTTGGGGTTTTTCCTTTAGGATTTTGCACAAAAATCCATTTTACACACGTTTTATTTTTTGCAGAAAAAAATACAAGAGTTTTTGTTATATACAGTTTTTACAAAAAGATATGAAAAATTACTGGAAAATGAGCAAAATGCTCACAGTCTCACCCAGTGGGGAGAACCTTTTTGAACTTTTTTGTTCTTGCCTAGTCTGGAGAAGTGCTGTTGTGTACATAGAAGCAGAAACATGGATCTCTGAGAATCATAGGTGCTTCATGAGTCTCCTTATTTTTTTAAAACAATGGACCTGAGTCCTAGATCCAGTAGCAGCACAAAAGTTGCTGCCACTTGAGATACAAGGACATGTGCCATCACCACACCATTGCTGCTGCTGCTGTACATGCATACATACACAGACACACAGACATACACGTTAGATTGTTGTGCCCTCTTGAGAGCCGCAGCAGCCCTTTCTTTTAGATGAAGTGAGACGATGGGTACTCAACCCCTCCTTGGATTCCCTGCCCCCAGCTGCTTTCTTCCTGAAGGGCATGCTGCAGCAGTGGAATACCAAGATCTACAGGGCCCTCCAGAGAATCCACCACGGTTCTTTGTTGAGGCAGTGGCAGGGATCTTCTCTACAGTGAAGAAGGAAGGCTCAGCATTTGCCAATCCTCTTGTTTTGCCATCTGAGATGTAGAGTTCACCCTGCCTAATGAGAGAGCCAGCCCTGCCAAAGTCAGATAGCTAGGGTACTGTCACAGACAGTGCAATTCTATTTCTGTTCATCCAGAAGTAATTTGCACTATGTCCAATCTAACTAGTAAATGTATGAAAGTTTCTAGAGTGACAGTGCAATCCTGTGCATGTCTGCTCAGAAATAAGCCCTCTTGATGTCATTGAAGCTTATTTCTGGGTTACAACATTGGAGGCTGAATCAGTTATCTTTTGTTATCTGGGTCTAATATCAATCTAAATAGTTATATGTTGTTGCCTGTTCCTGTACTGTTTAAGATACTATTTTTTTTTTCATACTGTTAGTATATTTCCTGGAAAGGGAGACATCTGTATGACTTGCTTAATGATGTTTGTAAAGTGCTTTGAGATCCATGTGTGAGGATTGTACCTAAGCCACCAGTGACTAATTATTTTTCCCATTGTGCCAGAGAGCCAAGAGAGAAGCAGATCCATCCATCTGTGTGTGGGCAGAGTCCTCATTTCTTTATGGAGGTCTGGGAAGGATTCCAATTGCTTTTAACTCTGCATTCAATTATTAAATACCAATTTCATTCAAACACTGTAGCCCAACCACTGTGGCTGATTCTGTAGGTCACTTACCTAGAAGACTCTTACAGGGAGCCGGTTTTGTAGCACAGCAGAGGGCTTATTTTAAGCCTCTTATAGATATTTATGAAGCAAATGTTTTGTGTCATTGGAAAAAAATGAAAAAAAAAAAAAAGAGGCAAGCTGGATTTGGAATAAGGCAATTCCACCTTGAACAAGCGAGCCCAGCTCCAATGTCATTGAAGCAGCCGCTGAAGGACATGCAACTAGTAATCACGAGCTCTTTGGTGTAGGCTGAGAGACAGATGTGGAAGTTACAGTTAGAACTCGATGAATCTTCATTTCCTTTTCTTTCTTTTCTTTCTTAAATAACCTTTTTTTTTAAAAAAATGGGGAATACTGAAGTTGTTACACAGACATACAAGACTATTGATTATGTATGTGTATGGGGGTTGTAACTGAAATGATACTGTTCACTTTGCCTTGTATTTGATGGTGATATCTACAAATCAAAAGACCCTTTTCATTTATGGGAAGGATGAGAAGGTTTTTGATCGACTGCAGCAGCAACTTTTGGTCCTCCAGATGTTTGGGACTTCAGCTCCCAAAAGTCCCAGTCAATATGGCCAATGCTCAGGAATTATGGGAGCTGATGTCAAAAAAACCTTGTAAACCAGAGGTTGAGAATGCTTGTTCTGGGAGGGAGTGGAGCAATTATTTGCAGATTCCCCCTCCCTTTGCAGCCCATAGTGGTCTGTAAAAATCCTTCCACTCTCCAGAGAAGTTGAAGGATTCTGGAGGCTCTAAGGGGAAGAAATAATGTGTAAAAAAAAGGAGTCCTTCCTCTCCATTAGCAGAGGCCTCTGCTGGACCAAAAGCTCTTCTATATGTGATAGAGTACCTTTGAATTTAGCCCCCTGAAGAGTGCAGCTTATAGCTGACCCTCCAAGACTAAATGTTTGCATCAGCAAAAAGTATTGAGAACTGTTTCTTCCTTGCTCATTCCTGAGCCTCTGATAGATGAGGCGGACTTTTTGCAAGTAGATCTCAAGTGGATCTGACCCTACACTGGAGGACCTCAGCCCAGAGACTGGATTTTTAAGAGATTTTGGAGCATTTATCTTGTTTGCTTGCTTCTTGAATGCCCAGCATTTGACCTTGTTAGTTCATGCTGAGCCAGCACTTCACCTTTCATATATCATTTCTGACCTGCTAGATCTCTATAAATTTCATCCATGGAGCTGTTAGAGTACTTGCCAAGTAGACAGCAGGAGCATAACCTGCTTCTTTGCAGCTGTTGCCAATCCAGTATAAAGAATGACCATAAGCTAGCTTTCTGTGGCAATTAGTTTGGTCATTTTTCTTATGTCTCTTGCATTTTCCCAGAAGAAGTGGAAACTTCTTTATGTGGTTTCGATCAGTCAAGTTAATTTGCCTTTGAACCTCTCTTTCATTATTTATGTTAATTCCTGTCCATTGTTAATGAAGATGTGGAATAAATAGCAAAAGAGAAGTCTCAGTGATTCAAATAAACTTTTTAGTGAAAGAATGTTTTATATGTGCATCATAAGACAAACAACTCCTGCATAAGGAAAAAAATAAAGCTTGTACTGTATATTGCAGTGTGATGGGAAGGGAATGCACTGTGATGAGAGGCATATGATTTCAGTATTTCAGGTCAGGTGCTCTTTCTTCTGCTGGAGCAAATATTAATCTTTTAAGGTCGGTAACAAAGACATTGCAACTGTTAAAAGATTTTCTGTACTATTAACCAAAATGGAAACTCTAGTCAAGAAATCAGAAGACTAGTACTAGGAAAGGCAGCTACGAAGGAACTAGATGAGATCCTCAAGTGCAAACACATATTAAATACCAACGACAGACTCATCAGGGTTATGATATTACCAATTTCTATGTATGGTTGTAAAAGCTGGACAGTGAAGAAAGCTGACAAGATTAAAATTCATTAACTGGAAATGTGGTGCAGGTGAAGAGTTCTGTCAATACTATGGACTGCTAAAAACACAAACAAATGGATCTGAGAGCAACAAGCTTGAACTTCAGCGTTATGAGCCTGAACATTATGAGTTCATTGGTTTCCATGGGTCTGCTGTAACTAAGCCAGCTTGGTGTAATAGTTTAAGCATTGGACTATGACTGTGAAGATGAGGGTTCGAATCCTTGCTCAGCCATGGAAGTCTCCTGGGTAGCCTTGGGCAAATCACACTTTTTCAGAGGAAGGCAAAGGCAAACCCCCTCTGAAAAAATTTCCCCGGGAAAACCCCATGATGTGTTTGCCTTAGGATCACTGTGAGTCAGAAATGACTTGAAGGCGCACAGCAATGGCTCTGATTAACTCTAGATCCAACACTAGAAAGAAAGAGTCTTCCATTACCAGAGCTTTTGATCCATCTCCCACTAATCTGTTGCTGGCAGAGTGGAGATTGTGAAGAAGCTGTGTTTTCCTTGTTCTGCAGACAGTATGTTTCATCTTATTCAAAAATTTTAATGGGAGGAAATTCATTTAGATCCAGTCCAGGACTGGCTTCAATGTATCCCTATGTTGGTTCTGAGGTCTGGAAGGTGAAGGGCTGTGGATTTAATGGATTCATGTCTGTCCCCACCTGCTGACATGCTTCAAATATATTGTTTTTCCCTCTTCATGGTCTGAATTCCAGCTTTATTGAGGTAGCCATTACAAACACCTCCATGGTGGCTGGCAGGGCACAGAAGGAGGATTCCATGATCCAAATGCCTCCTGTGAGTTTTAGAGCATTGTCCAAGACCTTGAAGGTATTTATACTCCTTCCTCTGCCCCCGCCCCCCCGCAAGCTGTCCTGGGGCCTTAAATTTGCTCTTTAAATTTAAAAATAGAATACAATAACCCCCTTGTACCCTTTCAATTCTGTGAATGCCTGTTCTTGGAAGTAGTCAATTAATTCCCATGTGCTCAGAGCAAGGCATATAAATGTTATCACTTTCCAGCCTTTATAGTTCATGCAGGGAAGTGACAAAGGAGAAATCACGACATGCATGCAGCCATCATTTGAGGCAGTGGTCCTCATAGTTATGACCAGTGCAACAAGGAAAGACTATTAAGTTATAACAGCTATGGTGTCAAGGAAAGGTTGGTAAGAACAACAAGTTCTGCTCAATAAAATGTAGAAATGGGGAGGAAAGGTTTTTGAATTAAGTCTGGAATGATCTATAACCTGCTGCTCTATGTGTATAGAAGAGGGCGGTGGTAGAGCTGACTGTATTATTTGAAATCACAGCAGCTTCTAAATGCTGTTCCTGCCCATTGAAAAAAAAAATCAGACCAAGGTTAAAGATTCTATTTTGGCCCACTCCTTACTGTGTTCCTGTCCCCTTCTACCAATAATATAAGAGAGGAGAAATGAACATGTAGGAGCCAGTGTGGTATAGTGGTTTGAGCATTGGACTACAACTGTGGAAACAACGTTTCAAATCTCTGCTCCGTCATGGAACCCCACTGGGTGACCTTGGGTAAGTCACACTCTCTCAGTCTCACAACTTAAAATCATAGAGTTGGAAGAGATCCCAGGGGCCATCCAGTCCAACCCCAAGCCATGCAGGAACCCACATCAAAGCACTTCCAACAGATGACCACTCAGCCTCTGCTTAAAAACCTCCAAAGAGGGAGACTCCACCATGCTCTGAGGCAGCATATTCCACCGCTGGATAGCTCTGACCATCAGGAAGTTCTTCCTGAGGTTTAGATGGAATCTCTTTTCCTGTAGTTTGAATCCGTTGTTCTTTGTCTTAGTCTTTGGAGCAGTGGATAACAAGCCTGCTCCCTCCGCGACACGACATCCCTTCAAATATAGTTGAACTTGAAGGCACAGAACAATAACAAAGCAACATGTGCCTCAGATATTCTGGGACTGCAACTTTCATCCGCTCTAGCCACCAGAGTAGATAACCATAAGGGGTGGTAGCAGCCAGAACTATACTTCCTAATAGGCACAGAGAGGTAATCACCTCAGATGACAGATGTTAAGAGAGATGTTTGATATTTGACCTGCCTGTTGTGCCTCTGTCTGAGGCCATTTCCACACTAGACTGTTACAGTGCTATTACTCCACTTTCAACATCCTATGGAATTCTGGCATTGGCAGTTTAGGGAGGGGCCAGCCAGCCCCTCCCTAAACTGCAAACCCCAGGATTCCATAGGATGCTGAAAGTGGAATAATAGCACTATAACAGTGTAGTGTGGAAATGGCCTGAGTTTTGTGGGGCCAACATTGCAAACACAATCACAATTTGAGTCCCTCCCTCCCTTCCTACCTTCCTTCCTTTCTTTCTTTCTAAACAAAAATGCAAGAAATCAAATACATTCTTGTACAACACATATCTACAACACAGAATGCCACGCATTCAATGAGGTACCAGTGTAGGACCTGATTGTTGGACTCTTCTACATATGATGGCAGTAGTATTGCAACGTTAGACCTTAAACAGCCCTAAATAAAAGATAAAAATGAGGACCAATGCTTAATAGAAATTCCACTACAAGGAATTGTATCACCCTTTTGTCCCCTCCTAAATATGTAACTGAAAATCCTATACAATCCAACTTTCCCAATTTGTGAGGGGCCATCCCGATTAACCTTCAATCATCCCACTTTTTCAGCTGCTTTTAACATGTCCCAATTTCTCTCACCCCCTTCCACTTTCCCCCTTTGTCCATAGTTTAGATCATTTGCTATAAAATGAGTGCAAAGTGCAAAAGTAGTTTGCACTGTTAACCCAGCATGAGGGAGAAGGGAAGAGGAGCACAGTCTTGCTCTTCCCAGTAGGATCAGAAAAATGCAAACTGTTGCAGCCTCTCCTGGCTTGTGTGTTCCTACTCATTAATAACTTTTGCCATCTTGACTACAGTCAGATATCACTTTGCCATGTGTGTCCTGGTTCTCCTCTGTGAAATGTTGGAGGGTATGCTGTTGCATGGCTACATGGTCACCACAATGATAAATGATAATTGGTATTCACCTAGGGCAAGTCGCACTCTCTCAGCCTCAACCGAAGGCAAAGGCAAACTCACTCCAAACAAATCTTGTCAAGAAAACCCATGATATCTTTGCTTTAGAGTCACCATAAGTTGGAAACACCTGGAAGGCACACAAAAGCAATAGTTCACCACTTGACGATCATATTTACCTCATCCTAAACTCCATTACACTTGCATTAATACATTGAATTAATTTGCAGTTTGTTGAAGCGAATAGCAACAAAACTAGAAGACTTAACTCGTTTTAAATGTTAAAATTAGCATAATTATATTAGATAGACTTAGACAATTAGCTTCCGACAATTAGCATATTATGTTAGACATTTTTTGAAGGCATGGTTCATTCCAGTTTAATATTCATGGCTTCTGTTGTTCAACATTCCCAGCACCACCTCCTCTGCTCACACCGCTGTATTCTAATTCCTAAGGTTCCATAAGCAGAAAAAGTGACTGTTACACAAGTTTTTAATTTGTGGTATTAATATGTTAAGAGAATCACACAGAGATGTAAAAGGAGACATAAAGTCATTTGATCTGGAGGATAAATATTGAAAATTCAGTCTGGCAGGTTGAGACATAACCACCAAAGTGTGACTTAACCATCCTTGGCTTAAATAGGAAGTGCCCACTATGCAATGCTCTATTATCTGATAACTCATTCTTTTGATGCTTCCAAATTAAGGATAAGTTCCATTAGTTAGATGTGGGGTCTGCTGTTTTGTTATGGAGGCTTGCTTGGGACCACTCGTGTACCCATAGCCCCAAGTCTTGCCTACAGAAAGAGTGGATCCTTTGGTCGAATGACTAGAACTTGTCTGCATTGCAAGCATCAAAAGAGTGGGATTAAGTCAGTTCTTCTTACCTACAGAATCCCACTTGGGACTGCACATGCACGGCTTGCAAAGCAGGCTCAGAGAGGTGGAAGGCACCAAGCCAGCTGAGAGACTTTACAAACAGCCCATGCACACGGTCTGTCCCAAGTGGCCCTCATAAGTCCTTCATCTTCCCTACAGTAGATGGGTTCTGCTTTTCAACTATTTCCCCTTCTGATAGTGCTCTGGTCCCTAAGCTGTCAGATAAGCAGGAGAAGCCTGTATATCCCAGAGCTTAGAATGCAACAACTTGCTGAGATAACTGTATCCTTTTAGCATCAATGAACTGGAACAATTAATTTTATTTTATTTATTTTTTGTCTGTAACAGACAGGGTTGTAATTCACTAGTTTTCAACGTACAGTCCTCCTTCCACATTCGCAGGTTTGACCTTCATGAATTTGATTATTGGTGAGTGCATGTGCCTCTCCTCCCCGTTCTCGTCCTTCCATTCCCTTGTATTTTGCCGGGCATGGAGAAGAGAGGCAAGTGCGCCCAGGAAAAAGGCAAGGAAATGCGGGGGAGGCATGTGCGCATGTTCTCCCCTCTGGAGCTTCCCCCTCCCATTCCCATGCATTTGGTCCCAGCAGGGAATGGGAGGGAGAGCATGGGGGAGTTATTTGCAGGTTTTCCACTTTCGTGAGAGTTCTGCACCCCAAACCCTTGCAAAAGTGGAGGGGCCAATGTAATATTATTGAGAGTGTTCTGACTCTGCTTAAACATTGGGAGAAGAGGAGGAAAAGTCACATTTGTGTCTGCCTCTTTGTGCGATGTGGTGCAGCTAAAGAGAAAAAAAAGGAGCCAGCAACAAGGAGGAGAGATTGGAAGAGGTACATTGAAAATGTGAGCTGTACTAAAGCGTCAGGTTAGCTGAAAATGCTAAAATAAATAAAAGTTATACTGCCTTTTCTGCCTTTCTCCAGTCTGCTGAAATGAAAGAGGTTGCTGCAATTGCCACAAAGAAAAAGAGAAAGTGAGAGTCCGAGTGAGTGTGTTGGGTGGGGAAAGGACTACCTTACCAGAATGACTGCTCCAAACAATGGCATAGGACATGCAACAGAATTAGGCCATTTCCACCCTACACTGTTATAGTGCTATTATTCCACTTTCAACATCCTATGGAATCCTGAGGTTTGCAGTTTATGGAGGGGCATTTAGAATTCTTAGCCAGAGAGTTCTTTGGCCTCAATAAATTACAAACCCCAGAATTCCACAGGATGTTAAGTGGAATAATAGCACTGTAACACTGTAGGGTGGAAATGACCTTAGTTGAATTAGTGTGAGCTATGAGAAAGGATTTAGAGGAGGGTAGAGTGTTCCTCTGCATGGCTCAGAGACAGGAGAACCAGAGATCATTTTCTTATATTTATCAATGCACCAAGCGTTCTCAGTGGCTGTACTTAAAGGAACTCTCTCCCCTGGGAGGTCCTGTTGCCCCCCCCTGCTGTCGTTCTGCTGGCAAGTGAAGACCTTTTTATTTAAGGAACTCTTGGTTTTTTAGTGAGTTGCAGCAGATCAAACTTTTAAAGGGGGTATAGTGTTTTTATTTCAGGATATGTAAACATCTTTTAATGCTGTTTTAAAAAATTTTAACACTTTTTTTAATGGAAATTTAATTTGATCATACTTTAACTTTTGTAGTTAGTTTTTAATTATGTTCTGCTTTGAAAGTATTGTATGTCACCTTGGATCCCATGATGGGAGAAAGGTGAGATATTGAATAAGTAAATAAACAGTATTATTTAATGTTTAAAAGTAATGTTACTTTTTTGACTACAGTGACTGGAACAAATATTTAATGATCTTTTGGATGTTCAGGGTATTGAGAAATGTAACTGATCCTTTAAAAAATATAACATTCTAAACTCTGATATATCCCAGTGCTTGGAAAAGCTGTTGTGATGTTTAGACAATGGCATGGCCGATGTGGGACTATGGGAGTTGCACTCTAAAAAAGTAACTTTTACAAACTCCAATATACCTGCAATCTCTGTTGTGCACAAAAAGCTTTATGATCCTAAAATATCTGAGCGTATGATCAAGTAGTGTCTATGGCATTTGGGTTCCAGATGTTTAAGCCGTGTTTGTGAAATTGTAGTGGCTGGTACAATTTTGGCTGGTGGAAGCAACACTTTCTGTTTCAATTAGGTGGATCCTAGGAAATTTGTTGGCCACATTAACTGCTAACCCTGTACCTCCACTGATGTCTGATTCTTAGAAATTTATTTTGGCCCTCCATCGAACCCACCTGAAGCTTCCTCTGTACAGCCAAAAACGGTAACACTCTACAAAGAAAACATTTTGCCCAGCACTCACTGTACAATGAAGCTGCTTTTCTGTTTTTGTAAATCACAAAACATAGCTCCCAGAATGTATGAGACTGTGTGAATAACAACATAAATTCAGTTTATAAAAGGAGTCTTAAAACTCACGAGTCTGCCACTCTGTTTTAATTGAGCTGGCTTTACTTCTCTACCTATATTCTCTAGCTTGTTTAAAGTTTACAGATTTTTGGATGATGAACAGAAGAGCATTTATTCACAGCTCCAGCTTGATAGAATTCTCAGCCTCAAAGAAACCCTCTGTTGAATTTGCCTGACATATAAGGGAACTTTTACAACAGGAAATACTTGTAAAAAGTCAGTGAGCACAATCCAGTGCACAGCTAAGCATGCTTAAGCCCATTGGTTTCAATAGACTTAAGAATATTTAAGTCACTGTTGGACTGTAGCCAGCGGGAACACTTTGGAAAATAAGGGGCTGTTTTTAACCAAGGGACTAAACTCACTGGTACTATGATTTTAGAAGAGCTTTGTTACATGTTCCTTTTAGATGAATTGTTATCTCTGTTTGAGCTATTCATACAACTCCAGAGATATGAAGGAAGAGACTGAGACAGTACTTACTGCTGCTCCTCCCTGTGTTTTTTTTCTTGGCAGCCTGGGCCCATCACCTTTCATGATGAGGCTTGGGAGATGGCCTGTATCAGAGATAGGGAAAGTGTAGCCCCAGGGCTGCGTACTCACACACACATCAGACACCAAAGATCCATTGCAATTATAGCACTATGATTCCATTTTAACATCCACGGTTGAGCCCTGCAGAATCCTGGGATTTTAGGAATTTAGAGGTATTTACAATTCTCATTCAGACGGCTTATCTAGTGCCTCACCAAAATATAAACCTTAAGATTCCATAGGATGCAGCCCTGGCAGTGAAAGTGGAATATAGTGCTATAATTCTACAGTGTGAATGGATCCTGGGAGAGACAGTCCATCTTTTAAATAGGTTGCAGGAGCTACCTGCTTTGTTTCTGACCAAAAAAATGCCTGTTTCTGAAAATCAGACTTTGAGTGTCTGACATTTTTGGCAGCCTTTGTAGCCACCGCAGGGTCCTGGGACCAGAAAATTGTCTGCAAGAGCTGCTGCAGTTCCTTAATCCTGATTTATATGTATAGCAAGGCTGATCCAAGGTATTTTGTTGCCTGAAGCCAAACCTGAAGGGACCCTTTCACACTGCACAATTATAGCCCTATGATTGCATTTTAGTTGCTAATGATTCGTATGGAATCGTGAGATTGGAAGTTTGAGAAGGCACTACAGCTCTCTGGCAAAGGATTCTAAATACCTCTCTCTAAGGCCCTTTCCGCACAAGGTGAGGGAATCACTCCATGCCGTTACCTACCGCTTCTTCTAGGGTCTGAAACAGTGTGGACTGTCCCTGAAGCCCTTCTGCAGGGCTGCTCCTTGGTCCAGGGCGAATTGGAGCAGTGCGAGGTCTGTAGCTAGGCACTGCTCCATCTTCCAAAATGGCGGCTTCTGGCTTCCAAAATGGTGGTTCTGGTTTCCAAAATGGCGACTTCCAGTTGGTCGTGGGTGCCGACCAACCGCTGAAGCTCACCATGCCTAAAGCCTGCCCTCTACAGATCGCAGGCTCACATTGGTACAAGCCTGTAAATCTGCACAAGGGAGCAAGAATGCAATGGCGCGTTCCAGGAAAATAAAGACCTACTTTTTGCAGTCTTTAGAAAACACGCTGGAGGACCACTTGGGGTCGTTTTGGAGCGGACTGAGGTGCGGATCTCTGGTAAGTAGTCCGCTCCTAGTCTGCTCCAAGGTGCAGACGACCTCTGTGAGAGGACGCACTGCCCCATTCTAATTGCCTGGTGCAGAAAGGGCCACAATTGCACAGCCCACGATTCCATAGAATGTTGCAAAATGGCAGTTAAAGTGGAATCATGGCACTATAATTGTGTAATGTAACACCCCCTAGATCTGCATGGTTTTGATTAGTTTCAATCAAAACAAAACAAAAACAGCCAGAGCTGTTGGACAAAGTAGCAACAGGCTGATGTGTATACTTGTTCAATATCTGTTCTGTTCCAGCATTTTACTCTCATAAAAACGGCTGTTTCCAGCCTTAAAAGGTCTTGAAGTATTCTCATTTTCTCATAGTAGTAGTAGTTAGCTAACATCAAAAATTTCTGGTTAAATCCTTCCTGGCTTGCTGCTGAAATAGATCTGCATACTGCCAAACCCTGAGAGTATGTGCCTTTTTTTTCTTTTTTCTTTTTTCTTTTTTTGAGATACGTATGGAAACGTGAGATCACCTAGTTTGGTGAGGCACTGAAGCAATTTGGCTGAGAAGTCTAAATGCTGCTCCCTGAATTGTGAGTTCCAAGAATCCATAGGATGGATGAATAGGCCTCAGGTTACAAGTAACACCTGCTGAAATCTGCTTTTCTACACAACTATTAAAAGTAGCCCTCTCCAGTTTTCATTCTGGCAACCCTAATTGCCCACAGTGGTTGTAAACTGAATGAAGAACTTAGGCTTAGGAACCTACTTCATACCTTGTGTCATCATGTGGAAAGCAGTAGGGCCAGGTTGAGCAGAGCAAGCAGGTGACTAGAGAAGACTTTGTTCTAACTGAGAAGGAGTAAATCTCGGAGTCTCCAGCACTTCACAGATGAAAATTGCAACATATGTCTTGGAGCCACATCAGAGTGTGGTCAAAAGGATGTGGCTGGGCAACAAGACGCAAAAGTTATTAATGAGGAAGAATACACAAGACTAATATTTAAAGCAGAGAAACCCTGGGATGAATGTACTAAGACTATTCCTCCTGCTGAGTTGGTCAAGTGCACACTACTTTGTGTTTTGACTCAGTTTTCAGCCATTGAAATAAGCAGTTGCTCAGTTTTCAGCAGTTGAAATAAACAAGGACAAAGGGGGAAAGCAGGAGGAGGAGAGAGAAACCAGGACATTTTAAAAGCAGCTGAGAAAATGGGACAGGAGAGGGTTAACTAGAACTATCCCTGCCTTGTTCTTCAAAAGACCTTGAAAAAGTTCTTTCTTACACTACAGCTGTCAGAACCGTAGGTAACCTTTCCATACTCTGTTCTTAAATTACTTTCACAGCATAATTTCACTCAAAGAGAAAACTCTTATTTTTTTCTTTCTTTCTATAATAACAGAGCCAGCAGGGTGTAGTTTTAAAAGCTGTACTGCTGCCAAATCAATTTGCACATTTACATCATCGTCAGTCCCATCCTATTTCTGATGTGCCTTTTGGCAGCTATACAAAGCCAGCTGCTCACCAAAGGCTGTGATCGGGGCTGGTTCACACATGGAGCTGGCACCGAGGTTGTACATGCAGAGGTGCATCTTTGGCCTCCTGCGGCTCACCAGCCTTTCAACTCCTGCTGATGTAGTTTGTGAAGGGTTAATTTGTTTCTCTTCTTGTTCCAGGAAAGCCTTATGGGGCAGATGACTTCCTTCCAGTGCTTATGTATGTTCTGGCCCGCAGTGACCTGACGGAGGTGCTTCTGAATGTAGAGTACATGATGGAGCTCATGGACCCTGCTCTGCAGCTGGGGGAAGGTATGGAAAAGAACTGATGTATTGCTATAGCCAAGGAAAAGCAGGATGATGTTGGTGTCTGTTTGTTGACTTAGTTAATATCCCACCTTCCTCTCAATATGGGTTCCAAGACAAATATTAGTTAAAACAAAATACAATTAAAATTTTCATGGAAATTATAGTAGCTGGTAGCAATGGGTACAATCAGGTAGCCCCAGTGGTGGATAGTGGCTACCATTTTAATGCAGCAGTGAATCCATTGTGGATTTCGGTCTGAACTTTTAAAGACCCAAGGTACTGAACCCTTTACCTGCAGCACTTTGGTTAACTCTTTTAAAGTTCAGACTAAAACCTGGAGTGGATTGATCACCCTATGGATGGGGAGCCACCAGCCTCCAATGGGTTGTTTTGAATCTATTTTTATACATTTGTATCTCAATTTTTTATCTGATCTAGGAAGGCTCTGTTCTCAGAGCTTGGAAACCAACCAACCTTCCTTCCTTCCTTCCCCTGGCTTCTTTTTCTCTCTTTGGACTATAGTTCCCAGAACCACCTTTCCCCCAGTCAGATGTCTGGGGGGAGGTAGTGGTTCTATTAATGCTTTTGTTTGTTATTTGGAAGGTGGGCAATTACCAGCTTCCTCTCACACTCATGCTTCTTCTATAGGCTGCTGGAATCTAATCTCAGCAGTCATGTTGTCTGACAAGGTGGCAGCCATCTATACAGTGGTTGTAGTAAACATAGTCACTGGGTTTAGTCTGTGGGGAACCAGGGTCACAGGACAGATGAATGGCTCTAGGGTGGCAAAGAAGAGAATAGTTTTGGCCCTTGCATCAGTTTAATTATGTCGCTCTTGTTTTGGAGCCACTAAACAAGTCTAGAACCACTTTATAGGTAAAGATGCAATGGCTAAGAGACCTACCTATGAATGAGGAACTCCCAAGTGCAAACCAGGAAGTCCATTTAGCTCAATATTGTCTTCTCTGACTGTCAGTGAAGCTCCAGGAAGAAGTCTTTGTTTTCACATCTTATCTGTTCTCTTAACTGGAGCTGAGAGAGGTACAACTTTCGACATACAAAGCAGGTGTTAACGTATTTTCAGCCTGACTAGGGGCTTCTACGAGATGTACATTGAAAATTTTATTTTTCCAAGTTCTAGATTTACTACTCATTTCCTATGATAACTCTCACACACAGACACACACACGCTTATATGGGTGTTACACTGTGCTCTGTGGGACTGTGGAAGCAAAATGATCTTGGATGTTTACAGTGTTCATGAGGGACAGCTGAGGGCAAGCTGGTGGCACCACTGCCACTGTTAAAAAATAAATATATGGATGGAATTAATATTGGTTATTAATAAATCCTAGCCACTGTTCTGTTTTTCCTGGCCCTGCCCACCCAAACCTGACAGAAACGTCATTTGCCCATGTTTTGATGGCTGGCTGAGTGGACCTCCTTCTCCCCATGCAGGTAATAAAGTAGATTTGGGTGGGGGGGAGTGACAATTGTGGCAAGAGTATCCAATCGTGACTAAGTAGCAATTGTGAATATGGAACAGTTTCCCAGATTTATTCATCTGCAACTATTCTATTGCTACTTAGTCACAGTTGTGACAATACTGCCATGATAGTAACACCGTTCCCAACCTACATTACTGAGCATCAGTTGCCCGAGGAAAGAGAGCTCAGTTCTGCTGGCAGTCAGAACATGGCTGAAAGATGTTTCCATCAGGTTTGAGTGGGGGACACAACATTAGCCATCTTTTTAGGAAGTGACTTAGAGCAAATGACATTTAAGGTCCCTTCCATACTAAAACCAGTGAATTCTGAACAACATACAGTGAGCTTCCATGCAGTACAGCATTTATTCCACTTAGGACTGGCTAGATCTGAGACCTGATTAATTATAAAGGCATAACTACATCACATAGCTTCACACCAGAAATGTCACAACAGTGCTGAAAACAAAGGTGCTATTTTTTTTCCCTCTCCTCCCTCCCCCAATTTCCTTCTCTCTGAGTTGTCACAGTACCAGCTGCCAGTTGTTGGTTCTTTTCCCTGTCATTTGAGTCCTTAAACAGCTACTTTCCCCCTTGCCTCTAGTGGACATACTTTTGAAGACCAAGGATTCTGTGTTTTAAAGATTACATACCAATAAAACAGACTGTTTCTTTAAGTTATTTGCTACCTAGTCATGGGCCCCAGGAGTCTCCCAGGGTACTTGTGCAAACAAGCAGGCCTCTTTGGTAGTGCTGCTACCTAGGCAATAAATACCTAGTGATGGCCCAAAGGGAAGCAGAATGGCATGTGTGCCCCTCCCAAAGAGGGTCAGAGAAAACAAGACTAAGAGATTTTATCGTAGCGTAGCCTTTTGCTGACTTGTATCCCTTCTCATCAAGTGCATAATGTGTGATCCTTTCTTGATGTGTGCATGTACAAACACATGCACAGAAAGAGAGAGAGTGAAAGAGAAAGAGGGAAAGAGAGAGGCTTGTTGTTAACTATATTCAAGTCTGCTTCAATTGACTCTATGAATTAGATATCCCCTTTATCAACAATCCTGCTGACTGATGTTAACAGCCTTGCAAATTCAGGGCCATAGCTTCCCTGAGTGATCCACTTGTAATAGGATTTTCCTCTTTTCTTGCTGTCTCCCACTTTACCAAGCATAATTATCTTTTCCAGTAAATCATATCTTCTCATGATATATCCAAAGTGGTTTAGCCATCTTGGTTTCTAGGGAGAGTTCAGACTTGATCTGCTCTCGGACCCATGTATAATCAGTCCTCCGTATCCATGGGTTCTGCTTCCATGGATACAACCTACAACAACTTGAAAATATTTTTTAAAAAAGTTCCAAAGAGCAAACTTTGAATTTGCCATGGGCTGAATACTACACTTGATATGTTGGCATACCCTGCTGTAGCCTCTCACCATTTCATAGATCCTCAGGCTCTCTCTCGCATTCATTGGAGTTGTTCATTTCATATACTACACTATTGTATAAAATGGGACTTGAGCATCCATAGATTTTGTTATCCGTAGGGGGTGGTGATGGTCTGAAACTAAACCCCAGCAGATACCGGGTACCCATTGTATATGTCTTTTTGGACATCCATGGTATATGTAGAATTCTTCTTCAGCACTACATTGCAAATGAGATAATTCTTCCCCTATCAGCTTCCTTCATTGTCCAATTTTCACAGTTGTGTACACAGAAATTGGAAATACAGTACAATACAGTTCTGACTTCAGTATTCAGCGGTGTATCTTTACACTTGAGGATCTTACTTTGTTTCTCTATAGCTATGAAGATTGGTATTAAAAGGTCCTGGCATGGAAACAGTGTAGTTTATGACTTTTGCATGCAAAGCTCAGGTAGCTACCATGACCTGTTAAGAGGAGGTTACTGTGTTCAACTTGCTTCTTTGCAACCTTATTTGTTACAGTTATATGCCACTTTTCTGCCAACAATCAGGTTTGCATGAAAATGTCACAGAAGGGACCCCTTTTACTTCATGACTTTCTCTGAACCTGTATCTGTAAGGATGTGTGCATGTGCAGACTTATGCTACCAGCTGGTGATAACTCTCCATGCAGTCTGTGAATAGTCTTAGTAAACTTGTGGCTCAATTGGAGGCATGTCCACTTGGAAGCAAGCCCCAGTGATTTTAGAGGGGCTTAGCCCACAGTAAGCAGGGAGAGGATTGCTGCCTGAATATATTTGTCTGTAACATGCCCTGCGAGAGGTTGTGTAGTGTTCACAGAGCACTGGAGAAGTCATTTCCCAGTGTCCCAATCTGTAGTGCCTCAGAAACCCTTTGGCTGAGTTGCTGCCATGAAACAATAGGTTCTTAAGTGATGGCATTATCAGAAATAACTATGATGATGGAACTCCATCGTTGTAGTTACGTCTGACAATACAGGATCTCAGCTATTGTTTTGTTCATAGGCAGGTGCAACTTATTCATCAACTGATTAACTGAACTTATAAATTTAATTAGCCAAATAATTAAATTAGTCGACTAAATGGACAATTGATTGACCCACTAATGACATTATAGAAAAACACAATTCAAGAAAGCTGTGTTACATTTCCCTAACAGGGATCTATAGACCTTTGAATATTCTTATAAAATTTCCTTTTTGGGTCTGTCAGTCTCAATCCTTACTGTGTGTTTACCATATGAACTTACATTGATTTTTTAAAATTTATATTAATTGTGGAGATATGCTGCTTTTTTCCCTTAACAATTCTACTGTGTTTCTCTTAAGCTGTAGAACAAATAATGGAAGTGTTTGTAGCTCTTGAACTAAACAGGCTCAGATGGAACCAGAATGTAAACTAGCTGCAGTTAGTGGCAAGACGCCCACCATGGGGTAGAGTTCCTTGTGATCTTTTAAATGGCAAATCTTTCAGTGCAGCAATGAACTTTGCCTAACTTGTAACTATGTATGTAATTAATGCACAAGTGCCATCTGCTGGCCACTTTCATTTACTGCAATTAGTTCTGAATGCTTCACTCATTACTGTTGTAATTACTGTTGTGTTGGAAGCGTTATTGTTGTTGTTATATGCCTGTAAGTCGTTTTCAACTTACGACTACCATAAGGCGACCAGCCACAGGGTTTTCTTGGCAAGATTTGCCTTCCTCTGTGGCTGAGAGAGTGGAACTTGCTCAAGGTCATCAAGTGGGTTATCCTGGGGGTATGCAGATTCAAGCCGTATTTAGAGTCAAACCACTACGTCATGCTGGCTAAAGGAAGCAGTAAGTGTCTCCTCAGAAAAATTGAAAACCAAGTCCGGTTTATAAATTTGTTGAAGAGTATTATGACGTTAGAACTTTAGATTTTCTCTTTATTTCAGATCCTGTGAATTGGATGAAAATTTCCGTCTGTTCCAAATGATAATGACCCAAAGCCCCCTTATAGCTCTAGGGTTTCAGATCTCTTTGCTCCTCATTAGGGATGGGGAAATCTAATGATTTATTTTCTCTTGTGTTCAGTTTTTCACACCTCAAGCTTTTGCTTCCCTTGGTGTGCAAGCATTTGTGGAGTTTCATAAATTCTTCAAAAAATAAACTTAATAAAATTCTCCTCCACATGCACCTGCCAAAATCAGATATTCTGAAGAGTATGCTGTAGCTCCATGCCATATAGCAGTGAAAGCTGAGGAATCTCTGAAGGGGTAAAGGTGACAGCTCTAAAGCAGCACTAAGATGACTGAACAAAATCCAAATTTCAAGATTTAAGCACTCAAAGTGGTGGAGCCTGGGTGGACAAATCTGTCAGTTTTGATTTCTTTCTTTCTTTCTTTCTTTCTTTCTTTCTTTCTTTCTTTCTTTCTTTCTTTCTTTCTTTCAAGTCTCAAGTTCTTTCATTTTTCGTAAGAAGAAATTTGGGCATTGGTAACATTTAATCAAAAATGAACTAAAATGAAGTTCTGACCCATCTTCTTTTTCTCATTCTGAAAGAGTAGTAGTAGTAGTGATGATGATGATGATGATGATTTGGTACCCACCTCTCCCCAAGGCTTGAGGCAGAGTACAAGATAAATTAAATGCAATTAAAACCACATTGTGGTTAAAATACACTAAAAACACATAAAATCATTTAAAATACAAATAACTAAAATACATCATAATTAAAAATACATCATAATAACTGGGTAGGCCTTCCAGAAGCAATAAGTCTTTAGTATTTTTTTGAATTTGAACAGCATATTTTGCTGTCGAATTTCTTCCGGCAGGTCATTCCACAGTCTTGGGTGGCCAACAAGAATGTGACCTCTGAGTGACCATTGCCAGTTTAGTCCTGGCTAGTTTAAGTAAATGACCCCCAGAGGATCTGAGTATATGGGGTAGATTGTATGGGAGGAAGCGATCCTGTAGGTAACTTGGATCCAAAACATGTAGAATTTTAAAGGTAATAACCAACACTTTGTACTTTGCCCAGAAACTAACTGGCAGCCAGTGGAGTGATTTTAATATTGGTGTGATATGCTCCCTCCTCGCTGGACCTGTAGGGTACAGGTACAGTGAGGAGTACACAAAGTTAGTATTCTGCCTGGTTCATAATGTCATGTCTGTCTACTATGGCTAGAAAAAATATACCTTCCTTACTTTTCATTGTGTGTTTTCACTAGCTGCCTTTACACCTTAGAAGTGATTCAGTAATACTGAAAAATGCAAGAAGGTTGCATGATGTGTAAAAAGAATGAAGAACGGCTCATTAATTCTTCTTAATTTTTGATAGGCTCTTATTATTTAATCACTACTTATGGAGCGGTGGAGCTTATCAAGAGTTACGATAAGATCACAGTCACCCGGCAGCTAAGCACTGAGGTTCAAGATTCTATCCATCGGTGGGAGAGACGGAGAACGCTTAACAAAGCCCGGGCATCCCGATCCTCTGTTCAGGTTAGAAGATAAATGCAGCATTTGCTTTCATTCTATTTATCTCTTCCCTTAGTTTATTTAAATAATTTATATATCACCCTTTTGTGGCAGTTTAGAAAAAAAAATACCCACAGCTTAAACTGCATAGAGTATATAGTGGACAAAAATTAGTTTAAAAAAATAGTTTAAAAAGCCTGGAAGAATGAAAACTTCTCTGCCTAGGGCTGAAAGGATAATAGTGTTGGTGCCAGCTGAGCAGCCAATGTGGTCTCTCTGGGCTCCATCTACTTTATGTAACACAGTGGGGACATTTGGAGAGGAGACTCTGAAGATAAGCTAAACTACAACTGTATTGGTGTGAAAACAAGCAGTCCTTTAAATTCAAATGCTATGCTAGAAACCAATGAAGTTCTTTCAACACCAGAGGCATGCTCCTATGTACAAGCCTCAGTCAATAGTCTCATTGTTCTATTTTAAACTAATGGCAGTTTCCAGTTGCCATCTCCTCCTCCTCCTCCTCCTCTTTGTACCCTGCTTTTTCCCAAACTTGGGACTCAAAGTGGCTTACAATTTAAAAGAACAATACAATTAAAAACATACAAAAAGTGAACATTTAAAAAAATTAAACTATTCACAATATTAAAAGAGTATTAGAACACAACACCAAGTTAAAATAATGAAATTCAATTATAAAGATAAAAAGCTATTAAAAACAGTTCCGTCTAAAACAATGCAGTAACACCCTGCCCATTCTGCAGCACCCCCTAGCCCAGTACCCCCCAGCCCATTCTGTCAGAATAAAAAAGGTTTTAGTCTGTCAACAGGAGGACAACAAGGAGGTCATAACCAGCATGTGGGTGTATTCTTGGATTCATCCCTGAACCTGGATGCCTTGGTTTTGACAGTGGCCAGGAGCACATTTGCACAGTTAAAACTAGTGTACTAGCTGTATTCGTTTCTTGAGAAGCCAGATCTGGCCATGGTAATGCATGCCTCAATTATATCTCGATTGGATTGCTGTAATGCAGTGTGTGGGGCTGCCTTTGAAAACTTCAGCAGGTTCGCAATGGTAGGACTAGACTGCTGACTAGGGCTGGCTATAGGGAACATATAACTCCTTGCTGAAACAGCTTCACTGGCTGCCCTATATGAGCCTGCCTAGGTCTTACAATATTTGGAGGAGGCTTTTCTCCTCACCATCCCAAGCTCAGCTGTTGGGAGAGGGGCTTCTCCGTGTCTGTTCTTAGGCTTTGGAATTCTCTCCCAAGGGAGATTTGACCTGCACCCTCTCTGTTGTCTTTTCACTGGTAGGCAAAGACCTTCTTGTTTAAACAGGTCTTCAGCCTTGGCTGACCAGAGTGGAGTGATGTGCAATTGGGTGTGTTGTTTTTTAGTATTTAATGCACCCTAAGTGATACCTTCTTCACCACACCTTCACTTCTCACAAAAATTGCTATGACTCCAGCCTTGAAGGTCCTGAAGTATTCTGGTGTTCTCAAAGAAGTAATAATCTAAAACCAGAGGTTTTTAGTTAAATATTCTCTATCAGGTGGGCTAAACTGCAAACCCCAGGATTCCATAGGATGTTGAAAGTGGAATAATAGCACTGTAACAGTCTAGTGCAGAAATGGCCATAATCAGAAAGGAAAAGCGTTCAGCTTGTGGTCAATTTAGGGTTTTCTAACTTTTCACCACAGGGTGGCAGCAAAAGATAACCTCAAAGTGGGGGTCTGTGGACCAGCAATGGAAGTTTTCTGGGAAAGAAAGACACTGTCACAGCCCATGCGCATAAATATAGTAGCAGGTCCTGGCATGTTGGGGGACGTCATGCTAATCGCTGAACGTCAGATAGCCCAAGAAACACTAATCTGAGCCAATCCCTTGCCACTATAAGAAAAGAACTACTAAAATACCCAGACCTCCGATCTAAAGGAAATTAGCCCATCAGCTGCCATTTCACTTTCAGTCATCTTATACCACTGGAAAATTATTCCTGTTATTTAGCTGAAGTTCCCATCCTTGTAGTTTGAATCCAATTGTCCTGTCCTTTTGAGCAACAGAAAACAATTTGTTCCAATCTTGTATGTGACAGCCCTACAAATATTTGGAGAGGGCTCTTGCTAAGATCATATCTCTTAATCTTAACTGCAGAGCATACGTGATCCAAACTCTTCAACCTTTCCTTCTAAGACCAAGAAGTTTGGATTCCATTCCTCTCACCTTGTTTACCACCTTTATTTTACAGTGATCGTTAAGAGCACAAGAAGGGCCATGTTGGCTCAGACCAGAGGACTACTTAGCTCAACATTCTGTTCATAAAATGGCCAGTTAGTTGCCCAAATTGAACCTGACAGTTGCCTAGGAGCTCCGTCTTGCACTATAGTGCTACATTCTTTTTATTTTTCTGCATGCATAATATTTATTAATAATACAATCTGATGCTCCTTCTTTCCAGGATTTCATTGCAATTTCTTTTATGGAGGCTGATGCCAAAACAAGGACGCTGGCCTACCGGACTGACTCAACAACCCACCAGCTGATTCAGCAGTGCAATGAGAAGTTTGAAGTCTCAGAACCACAGAACTATGGCCTGTTTGTTCAAGTGGATGACAAGAGCATGCGGCTTGATGATGACGCCCTTCCCCACTGCATCAAGTCCCACCTGTTGAACAAGGAACCCAAGCCGACTTTCTATTTTATTTATAAGCGAATAGACAATGAAGAGACAACAGTTCCCATCATCAAGGACCCAGATGCTTTATAACACCAAAACAGCTGTGTTGTAGCAACTCATTTCTAAGGGCTATGATGCTTTTCCTTTCAAAACATGCTGATCTCCACCAAGTTGCAGAAACAGCCTGAACCACAACTTTCTGAATGGCTGGTGGTGGAAAGAGCATTTGTGGTTGTCCTCCAGGGAATTTTCTTGATTGAATTCATTTGCCACTGTTAAAGGAATATTCCATGTAAAGGTCACTCTTGGAGAAACTTGAAGAATTTAGAACCTCATACCATGAGCAAATGATGTAGCCTTTCATGCCAGCTGTCACAGAACAAAGTTGGCAAACTTGAGGTAATGGGCATTATGACAACATCTTCTCAAGCCATGGAACATCAAGCCTACAGTGTTATCACAGACAGCCCAGAATATTTGGGGGCTGGAGGTAGAAAATCCAAATAGACTGCCTGGCAATAGTAGAGAACAATGGTAATAAATGAAGCATTTCACAGTGCTTTTGATGAGACTCTGACATTGCCCTTCCCTCACAGTGGTGTGCTTCTCATTTTCCAATGATAAAACTGACTTTTAATATCACATCTGACCCAAGATATCTTGCTGTCCGAGGCAGAGAAGCAAAACACATGTCTAATTCAAAGTGCCCAAAGATACCCAAAGCCAAAAGTGTTATTTTTTCAAAGAGGCAGAAAACTCCACAAATGCCTTTCCCAATCCCTGGTAGTAAAATGCCAGATCAAATAACTAACATGATCGTTTGTGAAACCTAAAGCCTGTTGCCTGAAAATGCATAACAATAGGATCAGCCCTGCTGAACATATTACTTTAGTATTCTGTTCCTCCATGAAATTTCAGAATCCAACCTGAAATTAAAAGAGGGACATAGCTGCTGCCACTCCATGTTTTTCCCCCCTACTTGTTTATAACATCTAGTTCACAGGTGGGTAACTAGAAGGCTAGGGGGCTACATGACACCTCCAGAGGCACTTGGGAGGACCACAACCTCTCTATTGCCCCTCCCCACAAAAAGAAATTGCCCCAAAATGCTCCTAAACATAATCTAGGGGGCTTGGGAACATTTTTGCTATGTCTTCAGGTCCCACTGGGCCATTAGCAGGTAACTGGAACTCGCTTCCCATTTTAGAAAAAGGCCTCTCCTGGGCCTGAAATAGCTCAGTAGCCCCCCCCCCCCATGGCAAATACATCTCCCTACTCTCAGAGGGCCTTACGAAGCATTTTTCTTTTACCTCTGGGGGGGCATGGGAGCTACAAGAATGGCCCTGGCAAGTACGTACTATCCATAGGCTGCACTTTGCCCACCCTGATTCAGTTGAACGGAACCTATGAAATGATGATGACATCACACTGTGCATTGCCCCACGTCATTGGCTCTGAGGGACAGAGCAACATATCATGCAGTAGTGTTCTGCATCGTGTACGGTGGGACGCTACAGGACAGAAAAATGGAACCAGTGTATGTACAGACATTTTAATGTAGCAGAAGACACAGTTCACAGTCAGGCAGGCCATAAGCATGTAGCTGAAATGTTTTTGTGTGAAGTCTTTACTGAGGCCTCTCCCCATTATGCTTCACAAGTGTTACATCTAACAGTTTAACAGTGGGGAGGGGGGAATATGTGGCTCCCAGATGTTGCTGGCAACTTCATCTTTCACCATTGGTTGTTCAGGCCAGTTGGGAGCTGTGGTCTATCAACATCTGGATGGCTACACATTCCCAACACCAGAGGGCAGTTTTATTTTAGTAACCTATGGCAGTGAGAAGGGATGTAGCGTAGCAGCGGAACAAATATTTTGCGTTCAGGAAGTCCAGACTCAGTCTCTGGCATCTCCAGGTATAGCTGGGAAAGATTCCCACTTGAAATCCTGGAAAGCTGCTGCCTCAATATGGGAGCTTCCTGTCTTTCCAGAGGAAGGCAGGCACGCAGGCAGAATAGGAAGAGAAAGAATGGCCAGCCAAAGACATCTTGCTGCCTTAAACAAAGGACAAGTTCAATCATTTAAGCACTTTATTTCTGTCCCCAAAAATGGGTGTCCAGGTGGCTTATTGAATAAAAAGAGATACAAGTAAAACCACATATAACTAAAAGCATACAAAAAGCAAGGATTAAAATAATGTTGAACTTCCTTTAGAATTAGAATCATATAAAGTATTAATTTAAGAGCATGGGTTGAAAATAGTACAGCACTAAAGCAGAAAACCCATTAGGTGAAACCACCAGTTCCAATGTGTGTGCTGGAACAGAAAAGCCTTCACTTGATGACCAAAAGCCAGTAAAGAGAGAACCAGCTTAGCCTCCCTAGGAAAGGAGTTCCAAAGTGTACGAGCAACCACAAAGAAGGCCTTCTCTTGTGTCCTCATCAAAGATGGTGCTCTGCCTTCAATTCTACCACCAGAAAGTGACCAGGTTGACACTTAAATTTTATTTTGATATTGATAATGGGGCAGCAGGCTAGCTTTGGGGGCACAGAGTGGGACGTATGGAACACACAGCTCTGTCTTCAGTCTAAGAGACAGAATGGGAGGCTGCTGTGTCTGCCCTCCCACACAACCCCACACCTGCCACCTGAGGTGATCACCGCACTCTGCCTAAAAGCAGTATAGAGGGAAGAGTGACAGAGAGATTCTCAAGAAGTGACTAGGAAAAGGGAGCATGAAACGGAAAATATCGAAATTGTATTGGGGGAACTGGACCCATTAAAAAAATGTATTCTCTGTAATGCAGTGTGTAGCTTTTGAGTTGCTACTATTAAGACGAGTGGCACATGTTCTTGTGATGTTCATTCTCTGCCTGTTTAACCTCATGTGAGTCTTTAGAACTCTGTAAACTGGCACAAAACCAAGAGAAAGCTTAGATGTGTGGAGCTAAATTTTTGTACTTTGTACAGCACAGCACATAATGGTGACTGCAGTGTACATTTTAAAGCCCTCAATGCATACAGTTGTCCGGTGTTAGATAATAAAAGCAGTACATGCTAATTAGCAAGATGAAGATATACGCCATACTGCCTGCATCATCTCTTTGTAGATCAGAGAGACATTTCACATGCTCAGGGTGAGAAGAGAGAAGAGAGATTCAATTTGTGAAATGGTATCTTTTCCAGTATTAAGATAGATTCATAGTAAAAACATAGCTATCACTTTGCTATGGGTGAATTTAAGCCAAAGCTCTTTAAGGAACAAGAACTTGGTTTACCTATCTGAACAGGGCTGGCCCTAGGCATTTTCTTGTCCGTGGTGAAGAAGGTGTCTCTCCCACTTCACGTATAAGAGCCGGCCAGACCAGCAGCTGAATCTGGGATCAACAGTGTTTGTGAGACAGTATCCTCCACCACAGCGGAGGGCAGCAGCCTAGCTTTAGTGATTCAGCGCAGGTTTTCTGGAACACACAGTTCTGTTCTCCACCCAACTCAGCATCTGTACTTGAGTCAATGAACTCACTCTGCCTAAGGTTTGGCCAGCCCTGCTTTAGCAGTTACTCCACGTTATAGGACTGTCAAACCAGAAATTCTTTCTGGCTGACAAAATACAAGGGCTTTTGGAGACCTTAGAATCAAACAGTTATTTATCAAGGTAGCTCTGTTGGACTGATTTAACAATATCTCAGTGTTAAGGATTCTTTTTGTCACTGAAAACTTTTTGTCACTTCTCTTCAGCTTGATGTTTATTAATATGTCTTCTCTCCCTTAATATGCTGTCTCTATATAGAACCATTTCATCAAATCTGTGCTGCACAAGTGTCTTTCAAATTTTATTTATTGCCCTGTGTTATGCTATGTATTTGAAGTTGGTGCCTCATTTCTAGAGGCAGTATAGATAAAGACTTGGGAAAATGCAAGTGCTCACAGTAGTAACTTCAGTTTGGTTCTCTGAAGTAGTTCAAATAAAGGAATTTTAAGGTCACTGGCTGGCCTTTTAACAGTTATCTCTCCTCGTGTATTAACGGCCTTGAAATGATTGTTCTATTGGCCTATGCTGACAGTATCTATACCTTCAGATTATATTGTGGGGTGAAGTTTTATGCCAAGCTGTTGATCCCAGTTATTTGCTTACATTCCTCTGAGAAAATCTGCTCCTTCTCTTAAAAAGACACTCAACCTTGGTAGGAACCTTATTTTGGAGATCTGTGATTTCATTGTTTCAGGTTGTTCCCTCTCATTGCATTCGTAGTTGTTGTGGCTGATTGTTCGGCTGATGAGCCTCTCCATACTTGGCTAGCCTTCACATGGCAGACATGCAATCCACCACTGGGGCCCATACCTGAAGCTTTGGTGTTTGCAAGGTTGGTACCTGAAGCATTGGTAGAGCTTGCCAGACCTTGCATTCTGCTGGGATAGCCTTCAAGAGCTGAGTCTCATTTCCACACTACAGTGGGCCAGTCAAACAGAACTTTGTAAAGATCCCATACAAAAGACTTATCTCTTTCTCAACTGTCCTTATAATCAATAACTCCTTGAAAAATGCAGGATATAAAGGACCTCGGGGGTCAGAACAAATTCTCCAATTAATCCAAGCACTGTATTTTGCATAATGGCCAGCCAGGTGCCTTTGGGAAGCCCACAAGTTGGATTTGCAGCCAACAGGGTTCTCCCATGGTTATTTCCTTTCCCAGTACTGGGTATTAAAAGGCATATTCACTCTGAAGTCCAGAGACTGGATACAGTCATACTGATTAGTTGCCATTGAGACTTCCTCTCTGCCAATTTCCTCTCTATCAATCTGTATCATCCCCATTAAAAGACACCTAAAAATAATGGCCATCATCACAACTGATGGCTGAAAATTTCACAAATTAATAACACACTGCATTGAAGAACACACTGCTTCCTTCCAGACTTTCCTTCTGTCTTGTCTGCTCCTGTTGCAGGTGAGTCTGCTTGGTAGCAAGTTGAAAGCTAAGGATGTAAGAAAGGAGGTGAAGTGCCTCAAACCAATAAAAACTCTGTATGTTACCAGATATCACTGTAGGCTATCATTTGCCCCTCATCAGTGTGGAACTGGATCCAAGCCCAGCTGAGAACAGTCCATCTCAGGATACCTTCCTTCTTTCTAAACACAGGGTCCATGGAATTAAACCTTTAGTTGTACAATCGCCATGCCTCGTTGACAGAATTTTACAGGGGATCCATATAATTAGTCACTGTATATATATATATGGCCATAGGTAAAACTGGGCTAAAGCCAACCAGATCTTGGGAGTAACTACTTAGAATTAGAATCACAAAATCATAAAATCACAGAATTGGAAGAGACCACAACGGCCACTGAGTCCAAACCCCTGCAATGCAGGAGCACACAGTCAAAGCATTCCCAGCAAATGGCCATCCAGACTCTGGTCAAAAATCTTCAAAGAAGATGACTCCACCACATTCCGAGGTAGCATGGTTTGTTCGTTTTGGCCCAGCTGTCTAATCTGTCAAGGTCATTTTGAATTCTGATCCTGTCCCCTGGGGAATTAGCTATCCCTCCTAATTTGGTGTCATCTGCAAATTTGATCAGCATGTCCTTTATTCCATCACCCAAGTCATTGATAAAGCTATTGAACAGCACTGGGCCCAGAAAAGAACCCTGTGGCACCCCACTAGTCACTTCTTTCCGGGATAAAGAGGAGCCATTGGTGAACACCCTTTGTGTTTGGCCAGTCAGCCAATTACAAATCCACCTAACAATAGCATTGTCTAACTCACATTTTACTATCTTGTTTGCAAGAATATCATGCGGAACCTTGTCAAAGGCCTCACTGAAATGAAGACACACTACGTCATCAGCATTCCCTTCATCTGCCAGGCTTGTAACAATATCAAAAAAGAGATCAGATTAATCTGGCCTGGCTTGTTTTTGAGAAACCCATGTTGACTTTCTGAGTGCTTGCAGACTGTCTGTTTAACGATCTGCTCTAGGATCTTTCCTGGTATTGATGTCAGGCTGACTGGGCTGTAATTGTTTGGGTCCTCTTTTTTCCCCCTTTTGAAGATGGGAACAACATTTGCTCTCCTCCGATCTGCTGGGATTTCTCTTGATATCCAGGAACTGTCAAGGATTATTGCCAGTGGTTCTGAAATTACTTCTGCCAGTTTTTTAAAATACTGTTTGATGTAGTGCATCTTGCCCTGGTGACCTGAATTCATTTAGAGTAGCTAGGTATTCCTGTACTACCTGTTTACCTATTCTTCATTTCCCCTATTACATCATCTGTTCCATTTTTTCCAGGTTGAACACTGTTTTTCTTTTGACAGAAGACCAAAACAAAGAAAGCGTTGAGTAGTTCTGCGTTTTCTCTGTCCTCTGTTATCACTTCTCCATCTTCTGCTCACAGCAGCCCTAACATCTCCTTGTTTTTCCTTTTGCTACAGACATAACCAAAAAAGCCCTTTTTATTATTTTTAACTTCTCTAGCAAGCCTGAGTTCATTCTGCGCTTTAGCTTTGCTGACTTTTTTTGTTACATGTGCTGACTATTTGTATGAATTCGTCTTTGGTGCTTTCCCTTTTTTTTCCATTTCTTTTACACGGCCCTTTTAAATCTTAGTTCAGTTGAAAGTTCCTGGTTTCTTTAGACACCTCCCATTTTTCCTCCTCAATGGTACTGTTTAAAACTGTACCTTCAATATTTCACTTTTAAGAAAGTCCCATCCATCCTAAACTCCTTTCTCTTTCAGTATGCCTGACCAGAGGATGACACCTAATATTTCCCTAAGTTTACTGAAATCAGCTTTCTTAAAGCTGAATTCATTATTTGTAATTTACTGAATTTTAAAGAGACCTTTAACCATCCTCCTCTATTCATTTTGTTGTTGTTATGGTCTACTTTCAAGACATTTCTGATCCTAAGGTGAAGCTGTCTTGGGTTTTCTTGGCAGAATTTGTTCAGAGGGGGTTTGCCCTTGCCTTCCTTTGGGGCTGAGAGAGAATGAGTATCAGAGAGAGTATCTAGTGAGTTTCCATGGCCAAGCAGGGATTCAAACCTTAGTCTTCCAGTGTCCCAGGCCATTTCTGCACTAGACTGTTATAGTGCTATTATTCTGCTTTCAACATCCTATGGAATCCTGGGGTTTGCAGTTTAAGGGAGGGGCCTTTGAGGCCTTTGAGGCCCCTCCCTAAGCTGCAAACCCCAGGATTCCATAGGATGTTGAAAGTGGAATAGTAACACTATAACAAGCTAGTGCGGAAATGACCCTAGTCCAACACTCAAGCCACTCCTCCACTTTGGCTCTCTCTCTATTCAGAAGCCCTTCTTTATTTTTCCACTATTTCTCCCCCCCCCCCTTCCTTCCTTCCTTCCTTCCTTCCTGTGGGAAAATCTAAGGAACAAAATACAGGATAATTGCACAGTGCCTTCTAACTTTTAGCATGAGGTATTCTCTACCTGAAAACTCTCTCAGACTGTAAGTATTTTTCCAAGCAACTTTCCAAATTTTGAAACCAGTTGTGCCTAATAAACCCCATTCTTTGTAATGGGTCTATTCTATACAGGACTAACATTGGATACAGCCTGGCTGCAACAGGTCTAGTGGCACAAAAGTTGAAGGTGAAACACAGCTCTCCATTCCTACCTGTCATTAGCAAAATGGGCTAAGGAGCAGCTGAGATGGCAAACAACTCTCATATGTACACTCACATAGGTCCACAATAAGAGGGAAGAGGGGAGGGAAGAGGCTATGACTAAGATCCTGCACCAGGGAGTGTACTGCAAAGTTCTGCCCAGACAGAACTACGGTACACAGTACACAGAACTACAGTGCACAGGTTTGCAGCTTGGGAGTGCTCTTGGATTAAACTCTGAGCCTGGAAGCCCAGGTCTCAGCAGTAGCCGGGAGTCCATTTGCACAGTTAAGGCTTGTGAGCCAGCTGCTCCCCTTCCTTGAGATGTCAGACCTGGCCATAGTGACACATGCCTTGGTTACATCCTGGTTGGATTACCGTAACGCACTCTGTCTGGGACTGCCTTTGAAAAGTGCTCGGGAACTTCAGCTGGTCCAAAGAGTTGCAACCAGGTTGTTAACTGGAACTGGTTAGAGGGAGTGTACAACACCCCTGCTGCAGGAGCTCCACTGGCTGCCAACCTGTTCCCGGGCACAATTCAAAATGCTGGTGATGACCTTTAAAGCCCTACACAGCTCAGGTCCAGGTTATTTGAAGGACCGTATCCTCCCCTACGAACCAGCCCAGGGGTTGAGATCTGCAGGAGAGGTCCTTCTCTTGGTCCCGCCACCCCTACAGGTGCATTTGGTGGGAACGCAGGCGAGGGCCTTCTCAGTGGCTGCTCCCAGGCTCTGGAACTCCCTGCCCAAAGAGGTTAGACTGGCATACTCTCTGCCTGCCTTCAGGAAACAACTAAAAACATTCCTCTTCCAGCAAGCATTTTATATGTAATTTCTATCGGTGCTGGTTATTTTATTTTTTATTATTTATTATTATTATTTATTATTTATTATTTATGGTTATTTAAATTGTTATTTAATTGATATTTTAATGCTGTTTTTATATGCATTTTAATATGTTTTAATTATTATTGTGGTTTAATTTTTCTTTTAACTTTTGTATATAACAGTTTTTAATTATGTTTCTTTTAATGGCTGTAAGCTGCCTTGAGTCCCCTTGGAGAGAAAAGCGGGATAAAAATAAAGATGATGATGATGATGATGATGATGATGATGATGATGATGATGATAATGCCTCCCTTTCCTCCTTCCACCCTACAGGACTGGGCTTCTGCTTGTAGAGATCCCCCTCCACAGCCATTTAGTAGCTGATGTAGAGTGAGAGACATCAGAGTAATATCTGGTTCAGTCCCTGTAATCAGATACACTACAGTGATCACATCCTCCTGGACCTCTACAGTACCCCCAGGGAGATCTGTTGATCTGTGTCTGGTTATAGGGACATAGTCAGACACTTCTCTTATGCTGTTGGCTCTTCACTGGCCACTAAATGGATATGCAGGGGTCTGCTACAGGAGGAAGGTGAGTCCTGCATGGATTTGGACATTGCAAAGACCAGTGTTAAATACAGAAGGATAACTTTCAGTTATATCTGAATATGTTACTAACAGGATGGCAAGTTGGCACACAGGAACAGTGGCATCAATGAATATCCTGTCAGCCTCCATTCATCAATGTGGGCATCATATGATGATGGGTAAGAAAGGAACTGAAATACTGTGTCCAGTTCTGGGCACAGCAGGTCGAAAAAGCTGTTGACAAGCTGGAACATGTTCAGAGAAGGGAAACCAAAATGGTAAGGGGTCTGAAAACCCTATGTCCTATGAGGAATGGCTTAGGGAATTGGAAATTTCTTTCAACAGACCAGGAGCACCTCTGTCTTGTCTTGATTAAATTTCAATTTGTTTGTCCTCATCCAGTCCATTACTGATAACAGACATTGGCTCAGTACTGCTAGCTTCCCTGGAATCAGATAGAAAGGAGAGACAAAGTTGGGTATCATCAGCATATTGATGACACTAAACTTCAAACATCCAGATGATTTCTCCCAGCAGTTTCAGGTAGATATTAAACAGCATGGAGGACAAGCCATGTAAGACAACCAGTCTAACACATTTCAGTCATAATCAATCACACACCCTACAGTGAACTAGTGACATTGTAAAATTCCCAACTGTCATATAAGATATAAGCAATTGTACTTTCCCCCTTAACACAATTTGCTGAACAGGACAAAAGGACCATCACACCTAGAACAAGAGGAAAGATAACAGACAATGAACAATGAACCAACAATGAACAATGAACTGATAATGAACAGTATGAGCGTGGTAGTTATACCTCTTAGAGACCAAAGAAGACCTACATGTGTATCAATTTGCACAGAGTTCACTCAGTGGGGGACAAGAACTTTGATTCAACATGGTTATCTGTTACTCATGTGCTTCTCTTGCGCCTACCGACACAAAGGCATATCTGCGGGGATGTGAGTGAGACCTTCTAGGTGGCCCCTTTCAGACTGTGTAACTGCCTGCTACACACAAGTGGCCCTCTCTTCATAAAAGAGCATCTCTGGTGCCAAAATCTAGTTAAACTATGCAGGTAAATGCTTGCACATTTGAACAAAATGATATTTTCCTTGCTGTCTGTTCATCAATTAGGGCTCTGTGTAGTTAGTACCACATGCTCTAGCAGGACCCAGCTCTTCCATACTGGGTGATAAGAGAAAGGGATCATTGACCAAACTTAATGTGTTTTAAAGTCATTAGTTCCAGTCAATGTCCCAGCAACCTTAGTAACGAATTACCATTACACTTTGCCATTATTCTAAAGAAGGGACAAATGGCATCCCTCTGCGTTGTAGAATGACAGATCCCAGCTTTCCTCACCATTGGGTAGTATGAAGAGAGATGATGGGAGTTGCAGTTAAGCAACATCTGGAGAGCAACATTTTGCTTATCTCTGTTCTAAAGATGCTAAACTTTACTTTGAGTCATTTTCAAAACAGAGCTTGGAAAAGTTACTCTTTTGAATTCTGGCAGTTGCAGTACAATGTACATGGCCCAGGTCCGGGTTACCTGAAGGGCCATTTTCTCCCTTACGAACCTGCCCATGCTTTGAGATCTTTTGGGGAGGTCCTTGTCTCTGTTCCCACTACCCTCACAGGTACATTTGGTGGGAACATGGGAGAGGGCCTTCCCCATGGTTGCTCCTAGGTTCAGCAACTCCCTTCCCAGAAAAGCTAAATTGGTACCCTCCTTACTATCTTTCCACAGCAGGTGAAATCCTTCTTATTCCAGCAAGCCTTTGAGAATTGATTTCTAGGGGAAATGGGCCTCGTATAATGTGCTGGATTTCATTTGCTGTTGTTTAAATGCTTTATGTTTTAACTGCCTTTAATTTTATGATGATTTTTAACTTTTTATGCTGTGAATAATTATAGTTAGTTTCACTATCGTAAGCTAACTTGACTCCCAAACTGGGAAAAAAGGAGGGATGACGAGGATAAAATCTTTCCCAAACTCTTTAAAAATCCAAACAAGTCCCTATCTCGAATCTCAGGACAGGGACAAAGGTGGAATATAAACAAAACAACAACAACAACGATAATTTTAAAAATGCAATAGAACTATATCGTGCTGTAACTATAAAGGAAACTTTAAAAAGTTACACTCACATCACTTTATCTTACATGTCTTTTACATGCCACATTTACAGCACTTCATCATTCTACAACTGTAATTTAACTTTACTGTATCTTAGTTGTTTGCGGGGGGGGGGAGAACTGCAAGTTACTCCTTATTTGCGAATCATTACTTTAACTGGGAAATAACGGCTTTGTGAAATATCTGTGATAATGACTTTTTCTCAACAGTCAGCCCTCTCAATTGTCCTTTTTTCACCTAAAAGCAACAGAGACAGCAGGTTTCTGGTGGTGTTAGTGATGACCCATTGCAATCATGTGAAAGAGTGAGTGGCCTATTTGTTGAGTCATGTGAATGAGGAGATTCACATGACTCTCATCAGCTGGCCGGCCAACATTCACTCAGCTTCTGGGAATGTTACCCTTTGAACTAGCTGCCTTGCACAATCGAGACAAACATCTGTTTCCTTGCAAACTCTTCATTCTTTTCGTGCACAAATAGGAAGAGAGAAGAAAATCTCCCCATAAGGACGGTTAACTGCTGAGCGCACAGATTCCATGTGAGAGGGATAAAAACATATTTTGTTCACTCATTAGTCGATCTGATCTAGGAGAAAAATCCCTCTCAGCCCTAAATAAATCAATCAAATTCTGAACATAGATCCTCTCCTGTTCTACCAAATGTACTGTCTTTGCACAGAAGCTGGGGGTGTGGTGGAGAGGACTCCACAGTAGCTACAGAACTTGATTAAAAAATTGAGAAGCATCTTATATCTATGCCTGGAAGTAAACAAGATGCAAGCAGTTGACTGGTTTAAGATGGATGTCTGACAAGAGACCTACATCACCTTCAAGGACAGCTCCAACTAAAAATTCTTACAGTAGTCTAAACTGGAAGTGATATCTGTGTGTACTAGGCAGACCAGATCTGATTTCTCCAAGAAAAGATGCAGTGGGTTTACAAGACAAAACAGGGTTTATTTGTTTTTAAACACTCTTGACCAAGTGTTATCAGGTGCAGGTCTGGTTGCAAAAGAACTCCCAAAATGTGATTCAGTTAGTGGGAATTGAACCTGTGCTCAAAACAGGCTGAATATTTGCTGAACCCTCCAATAACAGTAATTCCATCCTGGCTGGATTAAATACCATTGTGCTTATTTGTTGATTACATTAATATTTGTCTTTTTCTTCAATGGCACTCTACCTTCACATTTTATCTTCAAAGCAACCTTGCAAAGCAAGGCCGTTTCTGCACTAGCCTGTTATAGCGCTATGATTCCACTTGTAACATCCTATGGAATCCTGGGGTTTGCAGAAACCGCAAACCCCAGGATTCCATAGGATGTTGCAAGTGGAATCATAGCGCTATAACAGGCTAGTGCGGAAGTGGCCCAGGTCAGGCTGAGAGAGAGAGTGACTGGCTCAAGGTCATCCAGCAAGTTTCATGGCTCACTGGGTACTAGGACTTGGTTCTCTCAAGTCCCAGTTTGTTACCACTAGATCTCACACATTCAGGATCATCTATTTTGCTCTTTTGGTAGACAGCAAATGGGTGATTGTTGTAGGCTGAGCTTTGTAAAAAGAATAGAGGGTGAGGACAAGAAAAAAAAAAGAAGAAAATTATTCCACAAGGTCTACAAACTCCACAGTTCAAGAAATTTCTGAAAGGTAGTGTTGCCACAAATGCTGAGAATAAAGAATCACAGAGATGGGTACAGGTTATTTGTGGCCCACCTTAGACTGCCAATCATAGAATCATAGAGTTGGAAGACATCACAAGGGTCATTCGGTCCAGCCCCCTGCCATGCAGGAATACACATTCAAAGCACTCCCAATAGATGGCCATCCAGCTTCTGTTTAAAAATTTCCAAAGAAAGTCATTCTTCATCATGGGTTACACTGAATGTTAGCACTGACGGGAGTTGTCTTTCAGCAAATCTAGAGAGTTGCAAGCTATTCATCCCTGGAACACAGGAATACAGATAGAACATTTTTACCTGATTTGCATTTATTTTTACTTTCATCTTATTGTTACTGGCAACTCTGAGCACCATTTGTAGTCAAAAGACAGATTGTTTATATCTGTATATATTTTAAAATAGACATATAGGTAGAAAAAGACCAGAGAATATAAAGATCTGTCATTCGTAAGGTATAATTTTACTGAACATGAAAAAAACAGAGGAAGTGGTGGGTATTCTGAAATATTAAGGGACATAACATACATCTTAACATTTTAAGTTGAGTTTGAAAGCCTTGCAAAAGAATCCACTTTTGATTAGGATTAGTATAAACAAACCATGGAAAACTTTCACACACACATGTAACAGTGCATAAATCTTCCAACAAACTGCTCTTATTCATTTTTTTTAAGTAGGGACCTTAGTCTGAAATAATATTTTATAGATTTTCCCACTAACATGCTCCGAGTCAGGTTTCAGTAATTTATCAAATTCTCTCTCATTAGTTTCTATCGCATTTCATTTCATATCCATTTTATATTTTTCTGCCAATTGCCTGTGTAATAACCAATGGCTGGTAAATTCATGTTCAGTTAATTCCTCTTTCAATTTTAGTTGAACTATATCTCCTTGTATTTTCAGTACATCTTTATTTGTAATCCATTTGTCAAGTCATAGCTTCTCTCTTCTACAGAAGGCTTCACGTGTGGAGATCCGTAATGGGATTTTTGGATAGTTTTCTCTTATACTTCAAGCACACTTTTAGGAGTGACTTTCTAATGTAATGGTAATTTAATTCTTTATTCACACTTGCTTTTTCATACCAAATATATGCACACCATCCAAAGATCAGATCCACACCCTCTAGTGGATTAGGATTAGTATAAATGGATTCATCAGGATTCTCCTGAGTCTTCAACATCTGAAATGGGAGCCATGAGAACAAAAATGGATCATCGAAAACTTTCACACACACACACACACATATGCACACCTGTGTAACAGTATATAAACATTCCAACAAAGTGCTCTCATTCATTTCTCTGATAGAGAGCTTAATTTGAAGCGAAAGTACCCTGAAAGTGGGTTGACCAACTGCTTGGTTCACTGGCATGTGGGTAAAGCTTAGCAACCTTTGTCTTCCAGAAAACTTCAAGACAACACCAGAAAATTGTAACCCCCTCCTTGGAGTGAATATGGTTACAGTGACCTTGAACTTCAAGTCTCATGTCTGGACTTTCTGTGCTGATTCTGTTATCCTTTTTTGGGATGTGGGGGAGAGAAAAGGTTGCTCACTCCACAATAGGCTTTGACTTCTCCCCCTGCTCCTTAAATGAAGATGTGCAGTATCAGAATCCTGTTGTTTATCCTTTCTCACCACTCTCAACACATATCATAGAATCATAGAAATGTAGAGTTGGAAGAGACCACGGGGGCCATCCAGTCCAACCCCCTACCATGCAGGAATACCCTCAAAGCACTCCCGACAGATGGCCATCCAGCCTCTGCTTAAAAACCTCCAAAGAAGGAGACTCCACTACACTCCGAGGCAGCATATTCCACTGCCGGACAGCCCTGACCGTCAGGAAGTTCTTCCTGAGGTTCAGGTGGAATCTCCTTTCCTGCAGCTTGAATCCATTGCTCCTTGTCCTGGTCTCTGGAGCGGCAGAAAACAAGCCCCCTCCCTCCTCTACATGGCATCCCTTCAAATATTTAAACACAGCTATCATGTCCCCTCTTAACCTTCTCTTCTGCAGACTGAACATACCCAGCTCTCTAAGTCTATCCTCATAGGCCAGGCTTCCAGGCCTCTCACCATTTTGGTCGCCCTCCTCTGGACCTGCTCCAGCTTGACCGTGTCCTTCTTGAATTGGGGTGCCCAGAACTGGACACAGTATTCAAGATGAGGTCTAACCAAATCAGAGTAGAGTGGTACCGGTACCTCCCTCGATCTAGACACCATACTCCTATTGATGCAGCCGAGAATTGCATTGGCTTTCTTGGCTGCCGCATCACACTGCTGACTCATGTTCAGCTTGTGGTCTATTAGGACTCCTAGATCCCTTTCACACGTACTGCCATCCAGCCACGTGTCCCCCATCCTATATTTCTGCGTTCCGTTTTTTCTACCTAAGTGTAGGACCTTACACTTCTCTCTGTTGAATTTCATTTTGTTAGCCTTGGCCCAGCTCTCCAGTCTGTCCAGGTCATTTTGAATTTTGATCCTGTCCTCTGGCGTATTAGCAACCTCTCCCAATTTGGTGTCATCTGCAAACTTGATGAGCATGCCGTCTATTCCTTCCTCCAAGTCATTGAAGAAAATATTGAACAGCACTGGGCCCAGGACAGAACCCTGTGGCACCCAAGAATGCAATAAGATAACCTATGCACTCGTGATGGCTGTGAAGAAAAACATCACGAGTGTAGTGCTCAGAAATACCAAAAGTCAAGATGTTTTCTCCCTGGGGTGAAAGAAAAATAGCACCCTGGCTCACTCTGTATACAAAGGTCGATGGGCTAGCCTGTCATTCTCATTCTACAAACGTATTTACACAGATGCTATTAAAGCAGCTTTCCCCAATCTGATGCCCTCCAAATGTGTAGGACAAAAACTTCCATAATATCATACCACTGGAGGAAGTTGTGGGAAGTTGTAATCCAACACACTGAAAGGAAGCCAGGGTTGAGAATGGCTGGTCTACGTGCAATGAGGTGCAGGAGCCTGCTTGTTGCTCATGCTTTCCTCCCTCCACCATACAAAGACCCTTCTCTGTGTGTTGTTACTGCCCTGGCTAGTCCGAGCTTTGGGGATATTAAAAGATATCCTCTTGATATCACAATTCGGCTTCACTTCTCTATTTCTCTCCACGTGCTTGCGAGGCCACCGGACAAGCACGTAAACAAGCTCGGCCATTAATAGCCGTAATATTCAAACTACAATACAGGCAGGCCAGGAATAGCTGACTCACTGCTTTAGGAGACCTCCAGGCAAGTATTCTAATTAAGTATGCACGCCACTTACAAAAGAGCCTCTGCCCCGCGATGGCAGCTTGATGGGTTAACTATACAATACCCAAAGTACTCTGCGTGTGCATACTGGCTACTCTATTGTGAATCGCTATGATAACTCAATCGTTCAGATTCTGACCTTTCGGAGGCTTTGTCTCCAACTCCAAATCTATTGTTTTCCCCCAAGTACGGCATAGGCTGCAGTCACAATTCTCCTTATAAAAACCCTTGATTCCGAGACCTTCCTCGGAACGCTCCCGAGTTTCATCCCGCCTTGCCACCGCTTTGCTTGGCGAGCCTCCCCTCAGCTCCACGTGCTGAGCTACATCGCACCCCAGCTTCGCTCTCTATTTTTCTGGGCTTCAGGACAGGTGAAGTATCACCCAAACCAGCAATCCCTCTAAAAATCCCTCTATACCACTCCAACCTTTATTTTCTTTAGTTATCTTGTATGAGTGTGTCGCATACACTGTTTTGTTTGTATTTAATAAACATCATTTATTATTTCAATTTGGGTGTTCTCCTTGATTCGACCCGACCCCGTAGACATAGGGTTCAAGATTTCGCTATGTTATCCTGCCTCTCGTAACGCTAAGCAGTGCTCTGAGCTAATTTTCCCCACCTTTGCTTGAGCACATTTTGGTGTCCCTCCCGAGACCCCCAGTACACAGCGTAGCAGTGTTCATATGCCTGTGAGCTCTGCTTTAATTCGGAGGCAAGCAATGGTGGCCCTCTAGAAGTTTTTGAATTGCAACTCCCATAATTCCCCACCACATTTGCTAGGGCTGATAGGAAGTGGTAGGTCAAAATCACCTGATGGAGACCACAGTAATCTATGCCCAGTCTAATTCTTGTGAGAGACAGAAAGAGACATGGGCCATTTCCGCACTACACTGCTATAGCCGAAAAGGCAGAAATGGCCATAGCATTGTAACAGTGCAGTGAGGAAAGGTCCTCAGTTGATTACAGTCATCCCTCCACATTCACTAGGATTAGGAGCACAGAACCGCCGTGAAAGTGGAAAAACTGTGTGTAACTCTAGGTCCTCCCAAACCACACGTAACACACAAAAAAGTATGATTACCATATTCAACCAACCATGGATTCCTTTGAGGCACCAGGGTTCCTTCACAAGGCAGAAGTGGGTGGCTGGTGAGGCTTACTGTCACCTCTGCTGCCTCCCTTTGCTATTTTTAATAGAGACTTACAAGCCTTGGTCACAGTTTCTCAGTCTCACAAGGCTTGCAGTCCCTGTTAAAAATGGCATAGGGAGGCAGCAGACATGACAGCAAATGATCCGTGAATAATCAAATCCGCAAAAGTGAAACCCGCAGATATGGAGGGCTGACCGTAGTTTATTATGAATACAATGCCTGGGGGAGGCAGGAAGAATACTGTGTGTTCTCCTTGATATATAATACCCCATACCATTTATCATTGGTGACCAGAATGCTATAGAGGTACACAGCTTCTGCAGAACTGACTAAAGGCTGTCTCATGTGGAAGTGTCTCATCACAGAATTTTCAAAGCTGAACTCTCACTAGAAGCAAAGATGACTAAACAGAAGCTGGCATACTTTGGACATGCCATGAGAAGATGAGCCTCATTGGAAATATGAATCTTGGTAAAGTGAATTACAGGTGGATTGATTCAGTCAAGGAAGTCAGGGCCCTGATTTTGCAAAATCTGAGGGCAGCTGATGATTGGGGCTCTTGGATGTCTCTCATAGGGCTGCCATAAGTCAAAGCTGACTTGATAGCAAACATGTGCAAGCACATGCAAGCAGTTCAGGCATTCTATTGTTTGAGAGCATGGAATATACCACTGCTGCTTATCAAAACATAAAGTTGGAGTGCTGCAAAGATGTGTAAGAAAAGACTGGTGTAATAGGTGTTGGCATCAGAGTAAGGTTTTAGCTTACTGAAGATATTTCTGATTTCTTCTATAGATATTTTGGAAAAGAGGGAAATGTTCCCAGCCTAGTGAGGAGAATCACTTAACTGCTGGGATCTGAGGGGCAAAGGGCTGAAGAGAATCACAATTATGAAAGAGCTGAGCAGTACTTCAGTGTCCTTCAGATTCTTCTCCAGAACACCTGGGTACCAATTAGAATAGCATTTCTCCTACTATATCTAGCATGCCATGGCATAATGGAACAGCAGGGTTTTTTTTTAAAGACAGATTCTTGAGGGCTAGAACAAACTTATACTGGATAGCACTTTATTGGTTTTATTTTCTGAAGATTATCAGTATTTCCTGTTTGCACTCCTCAAAGCATTTCCTTAGACCGAGGAACCCGGAGTCCTCTTAGCGACATGTTAGCATATCCAGTGTTTTTGTTTTTCCAGAAAAAAGACTGCCATGGATAACACCACTTTTGAGGGGAAAAAGCAATGATTTTTGCTGAAACAAATTTCGCAAAAATGTCTAAGAATATAAAGAAAATACAACAGTTCTTGAAACCTTGCCAAGTGGGGAGAAATTTTGAAATTCCCCATTTTTCATAAAATCAAGTGCTTACATCTCTATTTTGTTGGACAGCAATGATTTACATTTCTGCTTGCTGTCTCAATTAGCAAAGTAGTTTTGACCAACACTGTTATTTGTTTAGAATCCTCTTTGAGACTCCAGTTCATTCTGATACATCATTTTAGGTTTCAGCAGTGTACAGACAAACCACATTTCAAATAACTGCTATTGAATAAATTCAAGAGTACACTATACAAAGTATGCATTTATTAAAAGAATGAGAGATTGTTGTTAATACTTCTTACCTAGAATCGGAGATATCAATCACCATAATGTATTTTGAAATAAGGATGGGGAACAAACTTCTCCCATTCATGACCACGGGCAGGAACCCATCCAGTCTTCCAGATATTATAGGACTGCAACTTGAATTAGCATTATCTAGCACTGCCAACTATAAGGGATGATCAGAACTGCTGTCCAATGATGTCTAGACCACGTTGCCTGTCTTTGGTCTAACAGATCGTGTGTCCTATACTATGAGTCCACTTTAACTGCCAGGGTAACATGCTATAGAATCCTGGAATTCGTAGTTTAAGGTGTTCAGAATTTTAAATACTCCTCCCTAAACTACAAATCCTAGGATTCCATAGCATATTGTCATGACAGTTATAGTGAAATCATATAACTAATAGTGAAGTGTGAAGGGGTCCATGTTTAAGTATAATAAAGGAAAATTGTTCCCACCTGTATTGCACACAAGTAGAAATGCTGAATTGTAAACCTATAAATGTGTAAGTCCCTTTGATTCAACAGGTCCACTCTACTTGAGACTAGTAATTAGATTTAGCCCACAGTAAGTGGTGGTGGAAGCAGTGATCTAACATTTGGAAAAGCCATACATCCATCTCTTTAATATCCAGGGCAGTAAGATGGTAGAAGTCAGGTCAAAAGCAAGCTGCTACAACGTGTTGAGAAATTGGGCTGTGCATGTTTGCCTCAAGGGCTACCTTGTACCTCCTAAGTTACCCTGTTGCCTTCAGGTACAATGCTACTTCAATGTTGCCCCTTTGCCAAAGAGCCACTTCTAGTTCAGCTGACTTCAGAAAGTACAACCAGTGTGGGGAGCGGGGGCACCATTCTGTCCTTTGCCTCAAAGAGCAAAACGTCTTGAAGAGGCCAGCTACATTTCACAAAAGCTTTGAGCATTCTTATCTTCTCCTCAGGGTGACTCCAGAAGATGACTTCTGAGAAACTCTGAGGACACTAAGGCATAGTTCCAAAGCCGCCTAAAATGAAGCTGAAACATAAAAAGCACACACTCTGGAGGCACAGGTTCTCACTCAACCATGGACTGAAAGAGAGATAAGAAACAGGAGCTTAAAGTGCTGCATAAGCAGCACAACTTTTTATTATTATTATTCACAGGTTGCTCCAAATACTGCAAAATTTTCCACCAGGTTGTGTAACATACAAATTACATTAGAATCCAAAACAGAACAGCAGTAGGCAGTCTCCTTCAGCAGAGGGATGAAAATAACATCTCCATCACAAATGGAATTCACTTGATTACATTCTAAGAAAACTTGATCATTTTTAAAGCAAAATGAGTTCTGTAAGTCAGAGAAAGAAAACCTGTGGCTTTTTATTTGTGAGCCATGCTTTGTAAAAACTTTCAGTTAACAGTGCATCCCTTCATTTATTAAAGCATCAATTCCCAATTATTAAAAAGAGAACAAACGTATTTACTACAGGCCTATTTATGATACTCATCACACAAACCATCCAAAACCTGAGTGAAAGTTTTAAAACCAAAGACAAAAAAACCAGTTCAGTTAAAACAAGCACTTAGGCAAGCCAGTCCACCTCCAGGAAAGCATTAACATAGACCCCAAACAGCCACAAGATTGGAGCTAAGGAACATACATGGCATTTGTGCCAACTTTGATTAATTTGTCAGATCAAGGGGGACTTCAGAAGCAGCTTTCAGAGTGAAACACACCTGCTGAGTGTATAATGTTTCACTCAGTAAAGGCTTTAAGGTGCAGAACATGGTCAGAGCTGTCCAAGAGAGCTCCCACTGTTGGTTTCTTATGGTCTGCAGTGGATGCATTTAACTGGGCTCTCTTTGCTTTGTATCTTGCATTGATTACAATCACATCATCCTCACTTTATGTTGGATTACTCAACAGACAGTGTTTGTGGTAGTGTTAATATCCACGGCATACTTGATCCATGGCAAGTTGTATTCTGCAAGACAAAAGAACAGTTTAAATACAATAGTACCTTCACTACACTGTATACACATACATATCTCTGTTCTCTTGACACCTCCCTTGTACATACACACACACACACACACACATACACAATACTAGCAAACCAGCAGGTACCACTGATTTCCAGTTCTTAGAAGCATGTTGAAAAACAGATTAGCTTCATGTGCAGTTTTACCTGTCAATATGATATCCCGATTCACAGACATTGACCAAGGCATACAGGTGTCTCAGAGCATATTCATACTGAAAACAGAAGCAAGAAGGAGATATATTATATACATATGAAAAATATTTCCCCATTTGTTCTGTAGATATAAAAGACTTTTTGTAGATGCTATGAGTCCTCTCTCTTTTCACTGGAATTTATTACTGGTACCACTGACCTAGGACAAGGCCAGAAGGTGAGGTTGTCCTAGGATCTGATATTGTGGTGGATATTCACTGTACCCATCCTGCTTTTTCTTCCAATTATACAGTGTGCTACAAGTAGGACAAAAAAGTGGCTAGTTGCTAAGGGAGGCATGAAATAAGTTTAACACCATTCAAAGATGGTTTGCACAAGAGGTCTGTTGACAGCCTCTGCCTCTTCAGGGGCCACACCCCTTCACAATCTGTGAGAGGTTGCTTGCCAGGATGTATATGATCCAAGATGTGTATGATCCAAGACTCTTCTTTTCTCTTGCTAATGTTTCTTCTATGCCTGTTACATCATTGTTCTTTTCCACCCCCTTCCACCCCTACATCACATAGCAAGCTGGAATCTGAAGCAACTAGACCCAGAGGGAAATTAGGACAAGGGGCATATGTAGCCCTAGGGCTACAGATGACCTGCCTCTAGTTTAAGGACCTTAGTCATAACAAGTGCAAGGTACATCTTTCTCCCAAAAGTGTGGTAAAGTTGTTTCCTAAACCATGAAGACTGGAGGGTTTGGGAAGGTAGCATCTTAAAAAGAAAAAAAAGGGGGGGGGTTCTACAGAAGCCCTCCCAAGAAATGCCTTTTGTTACGTGCTTTCAACTCCAGCTTATGGCAACCATATCATAGTGTTTTCCTGGCAAGATTTATTCAATGGAGGTTTGCCATTGCCTTCCTCTTAAGTGAGAAAGCATAACTTGTCCAAGGTCATCCAGTTGCTTTCCAAGACTGTTCAGGAATTCAAACCCAGGTCTCCCAGAATTGTAGTCCAACACTCAAGCTACTACACCACACTAGTTCACAGACAAGCATTATTCTTTTGCTTTTGAAAGCAATGTCTTGATGCAAATCCCTTTTTATCCCAATGGAGCAGTTCAACCATCTCATCTTATATCTTGTTCAAGTGTGCACAGTTCTTGTTGTTGTGTTCCTTGAAGTCGTTTTCAACTTATGGCAGCTGTATCATGGGGGTTTTGTGGAAAAATTTGTTCAGAGGGGGTTTGCCCTTGCCTTCCTGTGAGGCCCAGAGAGTGTGACATGCCCAAGGTCACCAAGTGAGTTTCCGTGGCTGAGCAGGAATTCAAACCCTGGTCTCCAGTGTCATAGTTGAACACTGAAACCCACGACAGCACACTGGATCTCTTCAAGTACGCATACAGAAACCTAAGTAGAACAATAGTGGATTGGACTGAAGTCCTGTTTGGTCCTGCCTCTGGTTCACACAGCAGACAACCACTTGACTCACCCCCTAGCAAATGATACATGGAATAATACTGCCTCTGATACTGGATGTGAGATAATCATCTAGATTACAACCCGCTGATGGCCCTAACCTCTACTTACTACCTTGTGCCAGCCAAGAAAGGCATGTTTACAACTGATGCTTTCCTTGCCAATACAGAGAGAAACAAGTGGATGACTGTGAACAGATTTGGGAGTGGATAAGGCCCTCCCTTTCTGTGTGGAACAGGAAGGATCTATACCGTGGACATTCCTCCATCTTGTGCACTGAGACTGAGAAGTCTTACCACAGGAAAGTGCCAGTTGAAGCATCGTCTTTTAAAGTGATCCATGGCTGCATAGTAGCAGTCATAATTTCTCAGGAGTAACCTGCCCGTCAAGATATACTCAGTACGTTCCTCAGAGTTTGTTACAAAGAATATAATCTTGTGCATCATCTTCTGGATTAGTTCTTTGGCCTGTAGAAAAAGATAAAAGGATAAACACATAAGTTACCAATATAAATGAGATATTTTAAGAATCACTGTGGCCCTAGAATATGGGTGGAGAGGAAGTGGGCCTAAGGAGATCATGTTTAAAATAGTAGATTTCCTCTGAGGCAACTTCCATTCAAATTCAAATTGTCAGAAAATGTGCCAAACATGCAATCAATCACTCAATCAATCAATCAATCAAATTTAAAGAAATAAAATAAAAATACATACTTCAGTAATTGTGAGATTTCTGGAGAAGATTCTAGAACAGAAGCTTGAAAACATTTGGATGATATATATGTAGATGGTGTGCTGTTCTCCCTTTGGATCTCGGCTATGAAAGAGAAACCTGCCATCCTAACTGTATCAATCTAGGTTATACATGAAGGAGACCAATGCAATAGACCATTTGAAGATGGGATTTCAACACAGCATGAGCAGTTGAAAAAAAAATCTTCATCTTATGCATTTTCAGTAGCTCACTGGCATTCCATCCTCTCCTCCTATTCCTATCTAGCATGACTTGTATTAGCACTATTAAGTGCTACTGACATCCCTGTTCGACATCCATGAATGTGCTGTGTATCTTCATTCTTACCTCCAGATGTCTGTTCATCTCTTCTAAGATATTCTTAGCCTCATGGGCATCATTGGTGGCCATCAGTCTGCGCTTCATGATTGCGAGGGGCACATCAGGACTTGGAGTGAGGTCTAGGCGACTTACTGGTGGCAATGAAAGGGGAGCACTGGAGGCCTGGTTTGTGCCTTGGAACTGCACCACTTTCATATGAGCAATGGACTGGAAAGTGAGGACAAACAGTCAATCAGCTTCAATGGGACAGAAGAATATTCAAGAGCCAATTTGATTTTCTAAAGCTCACATCGTTTGAGGAGATGTTACGGCTTGTCCTATCATTTTGTTTTTGCAGCAACCTTAAGAGGCAGGTTTAGGGAAGGGGGAACTATATAGCTCAGAAGTACAGCACACGCTTTGCACAGAGAAGGCCCCAGGTTCAGTCTCTGGTATCCCCATATAATACTGGAAAAATCCTGTCAGAAGCACTGGAGAGCCTCTGCCAGTACATTTCCACTATACTTAGCTAAATGGATCAAATACGAGATGCTGACAGCAGAGCCCAGAAATGTTACTCTTTTGGATTGGTTCTGCTGGCTGGAGTTTCTGGTAACAGTAGTTCAAAAAAAAAAAAAAAAAACAACTTCTCAAGGCTCTGCTCAGTAAAAGATTACCTCTTGTATTCCTCATTTAGGCTGCTGGAAGGAGACTGGCTCAAGGCTGCTCAATTAATTAATTAACCATTACTAAAAGCAAGCATTTGAACCCAGAACTTGGAAAAGTTACTTTTTTGGACTACAGCTTTTTTTGGCTATAGTAGCTGGAGGATTTAGGGAACACAGTCCAAAAACACCGTTGTGAACAACGCTGGGTCCCACGTTGGAACATGCTCCGGGTATAAATTCAATTAATTAATTAAGAGATCACAATTTTTGGCTGGCTGGTGAGATACAACTTGAAGTACATGCAGATAAAGCAACACTTAATTTTATTTTTTCTATATTTATATCCCACCTATCTGCCAAGAATGGCATTCAAGGGGGCAAGCAACATTAACATTTCAATAGAAGTGTTTTAAATGTATTTAGATTGTTTTTAATTATCTGTTTTTAATAGTACAATGATTTAAATATTTAACTTTTGCAATATAACATTTTAGTCAACTAATTACTGTAAGCTGCCTTGGGTCCTTGCCAGCAGAAAGGTGAGGTATAAATTGAACAAATAAACATTTCTTGTCCTACCCAAGAATGAATTACAAGAAATACATTATTTCCAAATGTGTTGCTTCCAAGCTCTGATCCCATCAAATGTGCCTTTTTGGTTGATGAGACCAAAGATATGGTCCTCCTCCTCAACCATTTTAAAAGCTGGGAAGGCTCATATGGGAGACAACAGTCTTTTCAGATAACTTCATCCCAAATTGTTTAGGGCGGGTTAGGAAACTGTGGCTTTCCAAATGTGGCAGGATCCAGTTCTCACAATCCTTCAGTATTGGGTATAGGTGAAAACATATGGGGAATACCTACAAGTCTACCAGCACTTACCAAGGGCTTTGTAGATGAAAACCAGTACTTTGAATTTAAAAAGGCAGAGTAGACAGTGAAACAGTAATAATGAGAGAATCATGTGCTTGCTGTAATCAGCTGTACTTAATAGCTGTACTTAATAGCATTCTTAACTAGCTGAAGTTTCCAAACACTTTTTAAAGGCGGTGTTGGAAGCAATCTGCTGCAAAAGGAGATAATCAGTGCAGGAGACTTGTTATCTTTCAAGAACTGACCTCCACCCCTCGGCTTTAAAAAGTGACTACCAGATACGGCTCCTGACATCAGCACCCATTCAATTACTCACTAAGTTTCCATACTGCATCACATGGCTGGTGTTGGTGTGCTTCTTTACCAACACAAATTGCTTATGGAGAGTTTCCTTTTTCAGATCCTCCTGCAGGCAAAAGAGAAAAAAAATATTTGCATGTGGTTAAGCCATCAGTGCTCAGACACAATGACCCACGTAAGTACAACAAAAAGCACAAAAAAAATTCTTACAAAGAAAAAGAAAGAGAGAGAGAGAGAGAGAATTGCTGACAGAACACCAAACAGGATTAAAACATCATTTCAACCTCGAGTGGCACTAAAGAACTTGAGGTTAAAATGGTATTTCAGCTGAAAGTCATTACAGATCATTTGCTTAGAGCCTAGAAGTTATTTTTGGAGTACAAACCCTTGAATCCCCAGCAAGCTTCTTAGCTGAGGATTCTGGGAGCTGTAGTCCAAAACTGTAACTTTTCCAGGCCTTGGAAAGCTCAGTTGGGGAGTTTGCATTGACTGATCTTTAAGGGTACATCTATGCTATGTACATTTGCATCTGTTTCACATTTCTGTGGCCAGAATTTGCTCAGCAGTTATCTATAAATACGAGATGCTTCCACAGCACCATCTTTGATGACACTGTGTGTATAAGACATACAGCGGAAATTTCACAATCTTGTCCACTGAGCTGCAACAAGCCACATGAATGTTTCGCTTGCAATTTTGCTTTCATCAAATGGTAAGACCCCATGCTAAAGGAAGACATTTTGTGGGGTTCTACTCATATGTAGGCCAATCAAGAAGTGGGTCCTATACCACACAATTATTCCTTTCTATTCCTGCCCTTTGCAGACACAGTTACTGTAGAATGGGCGTACTGGGCAGTGCACAGTGGGCTGCCAAGATGAGGACCAAATCTCTGCTCAATCATAAAAAAACAATGAGTTGCCTTGGACCAGAAGCTCTTTCTCAGTCTGATTGAGCTCACGGGGTTGTTGTTAGGATAAAGTTGGATAAGCCCAGGTACAGCGTCCTGAGCTCACTGGATGGTTACAGATGTGATTAAATAGCATTTGCCAAGGAAAGAGGATAGAATGTATGGGAAGGTGAGGAAAAGAGAAGTCAAGAGGATGACAAATGCTTGCCCAAGTAATATCTATGAGCCACAAAGCTGTGGTCTGAGAACTTGAAACATAAGGCTCAGACTGAGGTTCCTGTTTTAAGAAACAAATGAGTCACATCCAGAAAACATTCCATCCAAGTCCTCTTTCAGTGAGAAGACGGGTCTGGTGCAGGAAATCCCTAGCTTCCCCTACCTTCACTGTATTGGGACTCTCCAAAGCTAGATTCTCCCCCTGGCTGCAGCAGGCAAAAGTCAGTTTTGACAGTGTTGGGATTTTGACTATATAACAGAAGTTGTCATGTGCAACACTGGTGCCATATTGAAGATTCCACCACACTGCACTGATAACATTATGGACAGGAAAAGCTGGTCCCATCCAGTAATACTGAGGAGCTGAAGGAAAAGAGCTACAAATTTAGCAATACAGGTGGCTGGCCAGACTGCAAAAAGGCCTCCTGTAGGCACAAGTAGAATGTTCCCATCCCTGGGCAAACAGAGTCAATGCCTAGCTTAACACACTCTTAATCATCCCTCCAATTCTAAACAGACGAATCCAGATAATATAGATATATCAGATAGGAGAATCTTCTATAACCCCATATTTTAACACTATGTGAAAGTGGTATCATTATGCATCATTGCTGAATTCAGAATTGAGAGGCAGGAAGGTACTTTCATGAACTACAACTCCTGGAATCAACCAGTCCACATGGCCTGTGGCCATGCTGGGTTGTGGAATTCTGAAAGTTATTTTCTTTGACTACATCTTTTTCCTAGCTCTGCTGAACTGCTGCTTCTTTGGGAACAGGTCTTTCAGGCACTCTGGTTAGAAAAAAAAAAATCAGAGTCCAATCTTGTGCATTTTTGCTATGCTGTGATTAGAGCTTGGAAAATTATTTCTTTGGAGTGAGCTTCCAGGCTGACTGGGAGATTTGTAGAGTTGTGGTCTTAAACCACCATATTACCAAGCCAGGGGCAGAGGTGGGAAAAGGGCACCCTGTAGGCCGTATATGATTCCCTCACCTCCTTTTTGTGCCTTGCAGCCTTCCAATTTGGGGAGAGCTGATTTTCTGGCCCCCAACCTCCCCAATCCATACAAAACTGCCCCACGCTACAACAATTTTGCTTTCCATACCCTGCCATTATAACCCCAAACCATGAAAAAACAAACAAACAAACAGCCAAAACCAAAGTGATGTCATGCCACTACTGGCTTGAAAAAAAACGTGTCTTTGCAGCCTGTTGGGGTGCATGAGGAGTGCTTGGTGCAGTTGCTCACGTTTTGCTCTGGAGCCCTGTACTATCTGTGTATCAAATCAACTTTGTTTACTGGAAAAGGAAACAAACATTTTGGAGATGAGATTGAGCTTCTAAAGTTAATGTCCAGAACTTAAGGTGGCCCTCAGTGATGAAGCTGCCCATGCCTGCATTCAGAGAATGTACTGATCTTAAATACATATTACCAATGGAGCACTGGACAGTTCTAAATCAAAAGGCACAGCGACTCACCACATCAGAATCTTCCATCCAGTTTACACTGTACCAGTCACCAAGGTAAGTTTGTCTAGAATCATCAAAGTAGCACGCATATGAAGACTCATGAGGATTGGCAGCAGTAGTGGCATAAACTACAAGACAAATAAGAAAGGCACTAATGGACTTACACCCCACTGCTGGACTGCGATTGTCAGATGGCCTCTTCCAAGCACTCAGATCTACAACTCAGTTCAAAGGAAGTTCAGCTCAGTTCAGCTGAAGAACTTGGGATTTTAAGCAGCTTGACACCAATAAATCTGTGTCTACGAAGCAAGGCCAGTTTTACCACTGGGTACTTCTGGAATCCTCTTCTACTCTTTCTGCCATCAGGCCAAAGTATTTTTATTTCAGCAGGCCTTTGGTTCTTAACTTGTTGTGGTAAAAGGAGCTTTTAACAGGGTGTGCTGTGCTTTTATCTTTATTATGTTTTAAATGTATTTTCAATAGAATTATTACTTAATTGCTTTTTTACTTTTATACCAATAGAGTTTTTGGCTGCACTTTGTTTTAACTTATTATAAGCTGCCTTGAGTCCTGTGCTGAGGGAAATATAGGATATAAATTAATTAAATGAAATAGCGACTTCACTAATACAGTACCTGCAAGTACTGGACAAGGGTACACAGGTATTGTTAAAAGCCATTTGTTCTTAAGGCTAGTCCTTAAGCTGATGCCCTCCAAATGTTCTGACTATAATTCCCACCAACATTCACCAACAAGGACAGTATTGGAGATTATGGAAACTGTAGTCCAAACATCACAGGAGCCACAACTCTTAAGAAGACTGGCCGAGACTCCAAACTCTTGAGACATGATATAACTAATACACACACACACACACACACACACACACACACACACACACGATGGTGCTATATATGCTAGGATTGTGGGTGAGATCTGCCACCACCAGAAGTCTAATGTGGAAGGCCCCTTCTCCTGAAAATAATTTAGGATCATAAGTCACTGCTGGACTCCCTTCTCCTACCACACACTCACATGAACTCTAAAAATAACTAGTAGAAAATTTGTTCTACCTATTCCAAAGATGAAAAAGGAAACACTAAACATCGAAAGGAAAAACATCAGCCTGGGGGGAGATACATTAAGATTCCTGACAGTTAAACCATGTTCTAGAATGAGTTCACAAATGTTATTAATTCTTCATGTTCCTCCCACCCCTAACTATTTTGGTTATAATAGGGGAAGACAGTTCACGAATCCCAAGTCAAAGTGCTGATTGATCACTTACCATTGATATCAGGAGGCAGATGTTGCATCATTGATCCAGATTCACATGCCTCAATGTAGAACACCAGCTGCAATTTATGTGAGACATTGTGAGACACATTTGAGAAGAAATTAGATCACTACAACCTGTTTTCCTTTGTTACTGCCATATCCTTTTCCTCTCCCACTTCCCCCTGTGCACTGTTCACCTCCCAGCTTCACATTATTATTGCCTAATACTACTCCTCTATATTTTTAAGGCAAATTATGTAGTCTGTTAAATAGCTGAACACTTTCCACCTTGTTTGAGAGCCAAACCCAGAGTATAATGCACAATAGAAAAGTGTGATAGATAAAGTATGATAGGAAAAAATCCATTTTAGTTCTGGTTTGGTTATATATTAAGCTGGATTGTTTATTATACATTGCAAGCCACTTTCTTGAAAAAGTAGATTAGAAGGAGTAACAAATGACTCTTACTATTGCTCCAGTCCTACTCAGTGTCTAGGACACAGGAAATTCTGCTTGGGAAAGAAATCCAAGCAAGAAAACCAGTGCTTTGACAAATGCCAAAGAAAGTGAGCTTTCTTTAAAGTCTTTTTTGCCCCCACTTCTGCTGGCATACTGATATTGTCCTCTTGTTTTCTGGTGCTGTTATTTTGATTACACAAGGAACAGCACTTAGACAAGTAGGTTGCTACAGGTGCACACTCCCCCTTCCCAACAAATTCTAGTATCAGTATTCCCCAACCAGGTGCTTGCAGATGTGCAGGACTATAATTTTACCTTCTTGTACTTGTTGTGATGGTACATATATTTAATGGTCTTCTGCAGATCTTCTGCTTTAAGCTGTAAAACAAGACAGTACTTGTACATATTGCATTGCCATCCCACAACAGAAAGAGAAATGGAGTGTAATGAGACACAGAAAACAGGCTTTTATATAACAGATCTCTGAAATCCAAAGCACTTTGACAAAAGGCAATTTATCAGTAGTCTGCACACTAACCTTGTATGATAGGCTGCATTATTATCACTATCCTCATATTACAGACTGGGAGAAAAGGTGAACATGCAAACCAAACTCTGAAAGTGTCTCACTGTACTGAGCAGCCCACTCTCAGTTGAGCTAACCCACTGCAGAGATTTTTATACATATGACTTAAGATCCTAGCCCTTTCATTAAGGAGACAAGTACAAAGATCAAAATAGAAGAAAGGGGTAGAAGAAATTGCTCTTAATATTTTTCAGCATTTACAGCCAGGACCATCTGATATTTAGCAGGGCAGTAGGTTTAATTTCTACAATAACTTGGTAGAACTTACACCAAACCATTGTATTACATACTATACTGCACATACTTTAGCACTACTTCTGTCATTTGAGGAATTTAAAAATATAAACAACTAGAAAAGTTACCCGCTCACACACACATACATTATAGATTGCATATTTTAGGTACGAAATATTAAACAAAACATGACAGCAGAACACATACATGTATGTTAAGTCTTTCTGGACCCCATATCAAAGGAAAGGCATGTTACTGAATAAATAAGCTTACTTATATGCCTTTTACACTGCTGTTCTTTCCTTAAAAATAGAACTTAGAGAAGCCAACACGAAAAACAATACAGGTTAAAAACAGAAAATGTTTTAGAGCACCAAACAACTTTTAGAAGGAATTAAGAGCAAGTGAATTGAAGACAACACCTCCCCAAACTAAAAGTCACTTTTAAAACAATGGTTTCCAAGAGAGAAGCATGTGTTTGATGCGTTTTAATCACTTTTAAAGACATTAATTTAACTGGATTGATTAATGTTTTTTAAACTTTGTGCCATGTATTATTTTAGCTATTTGTCCTCTCTCACATTCCCACCAATCTGCCTCTGAGGGGGAGTGCAACTCCCACAATAATCTGAAGGTTTGTATGAGCAAATATGGTTTTCCAGATAGCCAACATAATATAAGGCTTTACAGGTTATAATCAATATGCTGAATTGTGCTGGGATACAGAATGGTAGCCATGAAAGCTTCTGCAAAAAGGCACGTGCATCTTTCTTACAACTGGCCTCTTCAACATCTGATTGCAAGACAGACAATGCAAGTTTTCAGGCATCAGGACTTTAGGAAGACCTATGCCACAGACCATGAAAAACCACTCTCAGTTGGAGCAGACAATGCTGGGAAAGAGGAACCATTAATCTGACCCACAATGAAGAGAGCTTTGTATATTATTGAAAGCTTACAAATATTTGACTTGTACATACATTAAATATTCTCCTACCTTAGAGAAGATGGGAAAATTACTCACCTCATCTTCTGGAAAAGCTAAAATTCCAGGGGCACCATGATCAGTGAAATAGACAAATATGTGGTCCTTGGGTCCACTGCAAAGGGAGAGAGAAAACATCTGTCAGACTTTTTTTGATCACTTATTTAGGTTGAGACTATTCAAATATAAAGGCAAATCTTTCAAACACACATTCTCTTCTCTTGCATCTTACCTTTTTACTACTTTCCCTGATCCTTTGTTCTTCATTGCTTCAGCATCACCTCTCAGCACAGCAAGGAAGTTGGCTGGAGTAACATCCTACAGACAGATGGGAGATTTGTAGTTAAATGCAGCAAGCATGTACTCTTTTGGGCTTCCTACTAAACCCAAGAGTGCCTTTCAAGAGGTGTGCTGGGGACCCAGCAGGGCTAGACAGCCAGCCATGAACCAAACATATGCCCTGGTAGATCAGATGGATGGGCTATCTGGGCCAGCATGCTGCTCACATAGTGGCTGACCAAATGTCACTGAAAAAGCCAAAGGTAGGACACAAGCACATCATCCTCCTTCATTGGGAGTTTCTAGATCCCACAGAGGTTCAGGTGAGGAAACAAAGAGACTCAGCAGCAGGCTGGACAACCACTCATGAACTGAACATATGCCCTGCAAGGCAACTCCAAATCCGAGTGCGTGACTATAGCACACTGTTGCTCTATGGAAGGGAAATTTATAAAGAAATTACTTTTTTGGACTACAAATCCCAAATAGCCACATGGGCTTGGGGATTCTGGAAGCTGCAGTCCAACTGAGTTGATGTTTCCAAGATCTGATCAATATATCAGCTTGGCTAGCTTGCTGTGCTCAGTGGAGCTTCTGTGCACAGGTGGACTCTGTGCTCTAATACAGAATCCCCTTCTTGCCCAGAATAGGAAAGAATCCCCTTGCCCCTCCCTTCAGTGAGTTTCCAAATAAATTTGTAGCGCAGGGTTAGCTGCTATTGTTACAGAAAGTTAAGATGCCAATGTGCACACACTAGCCCTGAGGACATCTAGAGATCTTGGATGTGGTCAACACCATCAACTCATACACATTTTTCCATTATCTAAAACAGCTATTATTGCTACATAATCAGATCTCTCTCACTATTTGTAGCTTGCAACTTGGTGAGAAAAGGTATCTATACTTTGTGTCTATATTTTGACTTTATCTCTATATTACAAACTATGCAATGTGACTTTACCCAATGAAAGTATTAAAGGATTGGAAACATGCCCTAACAAGAACTGTGCAGCACTCAATTCAATACACCTGGGCCCCTTTTACACTACATAATTACAGCACTATATTCTGTCTTAACTGCCACGCTTCCATCCTATGGAATCCTGAGTTTTGCAGTTTAGGGAGGGGCATTTAAAATTCCCAGCCAGAGAGCTCTAGCGCCTCACCAAATGACAAATCCCAGGATTCCACAGGATGCAGCCATGGCAGTTAAAGTGGAATGCAGTTCTACATTTGTGTACTATGAATGGACCCCTGAGTTCCATAAAGTAACAATGATCCATGGATTATGTGAAATGGCGAACATCCAAACCACCATTAATTCATCTGGGACAACTTTATGAATAGGATTTTCAATGAACAGCAATGCCCATCAAATGTGAAAAACTGCTTTTAAACCCAAGAGGAGATTCAAGAGCTTCTTGGGATAGGTCTGGATTAGAATGTAGAGAAAAAGTCTTTTGAATGAGCTGAAGTAGTTATTTAGATAGATTTATGTACACTGTAGTGAATTCAGAAACTGCAACCTGTTTTACATTGCTGGATTTAAGTTCCTTTATCAAGCATCCTTACTGTAAAGGTCAGCCCTGCTTTCAATACACAAGAGGTCCACAACACCCAACAAATGAGCTAACCCCTAGAAAACCTCCAAGTATTAAAGTACTTATCCCTGCCAAATCTGCAAGACATAAACACACAACTTTAGTTACATTTAAAGGTGGATACATATACATTTCCTACCCAAGCTAACTGAAAGCTTCAAAATGTTAGGCAATTGCACATTATATAGTTTTTGGGAAAACGTAAAAATGTAATGGGAAAATGTAATTCAGAGCCAACAACATTCCTGGGTAACAGGACAAGGAAACCTGAGCCCTACCTCTTTCACATAATCCTTTAGTGTTCCTTTGTACACATCTGTGCCATTAGGACGATTGACAATGATGCCTGGGGTTGGATTCCTGGATGTGGGGAAAAAAGGCAGGCATATTAAAAAATTCAATTAAAAAACAGTTAAAGAAGGTGAGCTCCTTCTGTATTAACCTATAAGGATGAAGACACGTCAGTGGAATCAAGCTGCTGTTAGACATCTTTGTTTATTAGCATAAGAGCCATGGTGGATCAGACCAGAGACCTGCCTTGTCCAATATTCTGTTCTCGTAGCAGTAATCAGTTGACTATGGTGGAGTGAGGTAACTGTGCTCCACAGATTGCATGTGGCCCCAGAGGTCAAAATATACTCTAAGGGGGGGGTGTCATTTTTCCATGTTTTGCCTCCCCATGCCACCCTCTCTTATACTGATCTAGCATACAGTTCATGGGAGACTACTTCTCTATTCTCAATTCATTTCCCAAACATCTCCCTTCTCCTCCGATTCTCTTCTTCATTTGTTTATTTATTCATCCTAAGGTCACGAACTAGGATTTGTACTTACTGATGTGCACGGTTATAAATGCTGAGGCACATATTGTCTCAAGGGCTACCAGCCAATGAAACTTTAACCCCAAGAATGCCTTCCATATAATCCACACTGCCGCTTTACTGACTTCATCTATGCCTGCCATAGACCAGCAGTAGATAACCGGTGGCCTGCCAGATCTTTGTTGGACTGCAGCCCCCATCATCCCTCACTACTGTCTATGCTGGATAACACTGATGGGAGTTGAATTCCAACAACATCTGGAGGGCTGTAAGTTGCCTATTGACGATGAAGCACGTTACACACAGTAGGGGTGAATGATGCAGACTTCCAACAGAGAACAGAGCTTAGCAGATGTTGAAACTTAGAACTGGAATAGGCAAAGGATGAGCCACAGCTCTTGAAGCCTCCCCACAAAAGCCCCAGACTCATCTTTTCTTTAAAAATCTGGCAATTTTTTACCCCCTTCAGCATATATCCACCGCAAAATGCAGCAGTCTGTTTGCTCCAACACCAGCCCCCCAAAGCCTCAAAAAACAGGTGGGGTAGGTAAAAAAAATCACTTGAAACTGAAACTGAAAGTGATGCAACATGGATTCTGGTTGTGCTGGGTGTGTAGCGTGACCTGACCTATGGAGGCTGTGTGTGCAGGGGTAAAGATTACGCTGTGTTTCTTCAGCATCTGCTCACCTCTGGCCCAGAAGACAAGATCTGTCAGCTGTTACATAGCTTTTCCTTCTGCTGGACAGCCTCAGGTTTCATATATCTAATCACCAAATGCCAATTCCCGCATTACACTTTGGCAAGCATATCTGGATGTATCCGCTTTACTGTAACACCAGGAGTAGCAACTTGCCTTTCCAACCACAACAGCTGAGTTCTGCTGTTTACTGCTGCAATCCAACAACATCTGGAAGGTCATAAGTTATCTATTCTTGGTCTTTCTCAAGTGGGGATGGAGGTGGAGAAAATATGACTTTTTCAGTTTTTACGCTGAGCATAGATAGCGTTGTGGGCATAATGAGGAGATTACTATTACTAAAATTACTAAAATTCAGAATTGTAGAAGATTAGTAGTAGCCCACAAGATAAAAGTATATGGATCAACATGCAATACCCAAATGAAGACAGATATATCGCCAGCTGTGGAGTTACAATTTTTTTTAAAAAAGTCAGAATTTCAAAACAGGCTATTGTCAGTCTATAGCTTATGCCTGCTTCCAATCTATAAACACAACCAGGATGAAAAAGAAGTAGTTTCCCATTGTGTCTTAACTGGGGAAAGTGAGGTTAGTTCAAATGAACTGGGTTCTGAGACTTCCCCCCCTTCCTGGGGAAAAAAAAAAAAGGACAAAGGAGAAGGGGGTTGAAGGTCAGCCTTGGACACACATTGGACCCATTCCGCCAGGAACTGAAGCTTGCAATTCTGTAAAATGCTGTAGAAGTCTTGTGACTGAACAGTGCAGTAATGTAATATTCATATTCACTCACACACATGCACCACAGGGATGCGGTGTTGGGTCATAAGATTTCTAAAGCATTTTACAGAAACAAAAATTTAATTTGTTGGTAGAATACATCTGCTGGGGGGGGTGCGTGCACGTGTGTGCGTGCGTGTTTTCACACACACACACATATATACATACACACATACAGAGAGAGAAAGAGAGATGCACGTATGCATCATCACCATCATGATGGCAACACAAAACCACAGTGATTCTACATTCTGGTCAAAGTTTTGTTACTTACTGTTCATTATAGGCAATGTCATCATACATCATAACAATGATCTGTTCATCTGGAATGCCATTCCGGTGCACAATCTGGTAAGCATGGCATGTATCAGCCTAAAAGACAGAGGATACTCTTCCTTACTGGCTATCTTTAAATAAGCTAATAGCAGCAGAAGAATTTGTACAATTGGAGCATTTTTCGGTACTAATTCCCAAATGAAACTTCAGAGAAAAAAGATCCGTCAAACACACACAGGACCATATGCAGAGCACACCCAAATTAAAATGCCTACAGGTTTAATTAGGCAAACCAGCTTGCTGCTATGTTTGTGCAATACTACCAATGCCTTGAACAACTGCTTAATCCTAACAACTACAGATCTAGGTCATTCCATGTGCAGTTGTAAGCTTCAGTTTTGTGCCATTTCTCAGAGAAGCCACTCTGTCCCCCAGTCATTCACCTTCTGACAGAGAACTTAGCTGCTGAATGCCAAAAGCACTGGTGCCAAATAGAGCCACTGAGAAACACAAAGAAGACAGGAAGTCAGCTTAAGAAACCCCATGATTTGCAGAACTTCATGAACAAATAGGAGAGGGTATTAAAAGGTTAACTAACACATCCCAGTGACTGGCCAAATTCAATGGGCACACAATCCCAAATTGGGGGGGTAGGAGAAGGGGGGACTACCTTCGTAGAGAACAAGACTGGGTAATAAGCCATGCTGCAACATTTTGTTGCAGATCTCACTTGTCCAAAGTAGAAGATACAGTTGTCTCTTTGAAGGTACTCCCTTGTGACTAATAAATTATCTCTTGGTACAACTACCCAGCGTAGGACTGTAAGGCGTCCACAGTCCAGCTGTGTTACTGCTGACTTCTCATGAAAGCACTTCAACAGGGAGAAGCAAGCTAGAAACTCCCCAGTCAGGGGCATAAATGACCAGATGTGGGAAGCAATCTGACATCATGTCTACATATAACTTCAGAGTGGAGTAATGCCCCACTGGGGAAGAGAGGGTAAAAAAAACAGTTTGGGAATAGGCTCAGGGAAAGTAAATTTCTTTGATTATAACTCCCAGTAACTTCTAGCCAGCCTGGCTGCAGCTCTGAACTCAGAAACAGTTGTTATGCATTTTTATATTTCACTGAATTTCTAGAGTGTGCTGCTTCTGCTCCTAGCTAGGAAGGAAAAGCCAGGCATCTATAAAATAAATGAAGTCATGAGTCAGCCCCATGAGAAAATCAACATGACACTACAACCAAAGGATTTTTCACTGTAACTATACTCTTGAAACAAATCACTGTATTTTAGCAAATCTACATTGTGCCAGATGAGGACACAGTGAGGTTAATATGCTCGGGGGAACAAGAAACCAATCATCTGAATGATGCTTCTGTGTTGCTGGGGAAAAATGGATGCTGAACAATCACTGCATGTCTGTCTCAAAAACCAGAAGTCTCAAGTCAAGACTGTCTGCAATTATACCAAGAGAACTCCTCTAAGACTTCAGCATAAAAGGGACAAATGGCACGAGGAGGCAGTATAAGGACTCTAGCAGATCCATTAATATTTATTTTACAGCATGAGCTTGTGGATTTCAACCTATTTCCTCCTACGTTTTCTGAAAACTCTTAAGGCTTCAGCCAGTTCTCACGGTTGGATACTATTCAGTATCTGCAAAATGCTTTTGTTCCTTTGCCTAGCTTGGTAATAGGCACAAATGGGTTTGTATTTCATAACACAACCGCAGCAAATGGCTTTTCAGAAGAATTTAAGAGCTAAGTAAACAAGAATATCTATTGCCAAAAAAAGAAAATCTCTCCACCACTCTGTGTACCAATATCCTGTTTAAACCAGCATAGATTTTGTTTCTAAAGAGATTGTGCTGACACAATTTGCTTATCCTGAAGTTACTGAGGAAGGGCACAACTCACGACTTAACTAAACTATCTGACTCACAGATTTGCGTGAAAATCCCATCCTTGCAGTTTCTTTTTCCCATTTCTTCCCCAACTGCCTACACAGAGCTCCCTCCTTGACTATTTTTAAACAGGCCTTAAAGAGCCAATTGCTTTTAACTGAACTGTTCAGCTTTTGACTGTTCTACTATTACTGATAATAAGTAATTAATAGCTAACTAATAGTATTTTTATTTTAAATGTATTATTTTTTATTTTAAATGCTTTATTCTGTGAAGAGCCTTGTCTCAAAAGACAGGATAAAATATTTTAAAGAATAAAATAAGGCACCAGAACACACAGCTTGACGCCACAAATTGTATCTTTTACAGATGTTGCGCCAGGAATGCTGATAGTCCTTGAGCTGGGGGGGGGGGCAACCCTTCCATGTTCCCTTATGAAACCTGACCTTTTTTGCTTCTGATAGAATTGCAGTTTGAACCTTCTCAAAGACCAGTCACATGTTTCGGCATTGTCCGCTTATTCTGGCACACATCCCCAGCGTGGCTTAGCTCACAGCTTCACCTCATGTTAAGAAATTACTTCAAGTCCAGTAATAAAGGACAAACAATACTGAGCACTGAGGCACATTGAGACTATGATACTGAGATGTCAAATCTGGCTACAGTGACACACACCTTGATTACATCTCAGTTGGACTACTGTAACACACTCTATGTGGAGCTGCCTTTGGAAACTGTTCAGAAACTTCAGTGGGATCAACATGTGGCAGACAGAAGGCTGACTGGGGCCAGTTACAGGCAGCACATAACTCCCTTATTAGAACAGCTTCACTGGCTACCTGTTTGTTTCTGGGCACATTCAAAGTCCTGGTAATGACCTATAAAGCCCTATATGGCTTAAGGTCAGGATCGTATCTCCCTATACAAACCTGCCAGAGCACAAAGATCCACAGAGGAAAACTTTCTCTTGGTCCTGCTACTGTCCTAAGTTCACCTGGTGAGGACAGGGAAGAGAACCTTCTCAGTGGCTGCTTCCACCCTCTGGAACTCCCTTCCTCAGGAAGCTAGGATGGCCCCCTCCTTGCTTTCTTTTCCCCAGAAGGCAAAAACATTCTTATTTAAGCAAGCTTTTAATGTATAAGCATGTGGGCTTTTAGTATCAAGATGTCTTTAACATTTTTGCAGGTTTTTATAATTTTATATGCTTTTAATTGTTTTAAATGTCTTACTAATGTTTCTAACTTTTTGGAAGCCACCTTGGGTCCCAGTCTGGGAGAAAGGCAGTATAATAACAACAACAACAACGAAATAAATAAATAAATAAATAAATAAATATTCGTGCAAAAAATAAAAACCTAAGTGCCATTAGACTGCTTTCAAAAGAGATCAGTGTAGTTTAGGCTGGTATTTCTTGGATAAAGTAACCTCAACGAAAGCTTACACATGGAAAAAAAGCCAAGGCTGGTAATGGTGTAAAAACCTAAGTCACTGAAAGGTTGCTTGACCTCAGAAGCTACCTGTTCGTTACAAGTTCACTTCACACTGCAGACTTTCTCCTACTTGTCCTTATCCTCGAACACTTAATCCTTCTCTTTCTCCTCCTCAAACAATGCTGCCTATCCTCCAATATTTGTTCTCACCCCATCTGCCCATCCTTGACCTGCACTGTCTGCCATTTACATTTACACTGCTCAGTGGGGATTACACAAGGGCTCCCACACACCTCTGTGTGGTCCATCCTGCTTCTCCACAATAGATGGGGAAGGAAGACATGTGTGAGTGCTAAGGCCTTCAGTTGTGGAATATTACTAAAGCAGAAGTTCACAGAGCCATGATAACCTCCCTCCATGACTCTAAATCAGCCTCCCCAGATCATCACAACAAGATTTCAACTTAGAGTGCAGTGGGGAACCAGCGGGTAGTGGTCCATTAGGTGTTCCTGCCCATAGCAAGGGGTGATGGGATTTGTATTCCATCTGGAGGGATAAACATTCCCCATCCTTGCTTTAGTAGATTCACAAAATCATGATTCTATCCTGCCATGCCGGAATACACAACTGAAAGCACTCCTGAGACTGCACTCTTTTGTTTAAAGACCTCCAAAAAAGAACATCTCACCACCCTCGAAGAGAGCCAGTTTCACTGTTAAACAGCTCTTACGATCAAGAAGTTCTGCCTAATGTGGGACTTCTTTCCTTGTAACATAAATCCATTGGTTTGTGTCCTGGTTTCTGGAGCAGTGGAAAACATGTTTGCTCCATCTTCTACATCAGTGCTTCCCAAGCTATCTGATATGGGTGACCAGTAATCCTGAAATGTCTGATACTGGTACCATATATTTCTCCATTAGCGACAATTGTTTCTTGTCTTCCTGGAAACTGTCTGGGGGCAAGCAGCCAATGATTCAGGGATCGTCACCAGTCCCTGGACCACCACTTTCACTTTGAGTAGCACTGTTCAACATGACATCCCCTCAGATACGTAAAGATGGCTGCCCTATTACTTTGCAGTGTTCTTTTCTCTGAGCTAAACATACTCAGTCTCCTAAGTTGTTCCTCATAGGTTTCTAGATCTTTTCAGTGTTACTATAGTTAGTCAGTTACCTGGTTCAACTAGTCTGTTTGTATATGAGATCCCTCACTAAACACTCAACCTTTCTATTGTGTGTTTGCATACAGAGAGCCAACATTCAATGACCGCACAAACACCAAATGCCAAATCTTTTAGCTGACGTTATGTGTTATATTATTTGTTGTTCCCTGCTTCAAGCTCTATGGAAAGGCAACTAAGTAAAAGCAGTAGTAACGGTAATAATTTTAGATCTTGTTGTTGTTAAAAAGCCACTGTGAAAAGACCTTCCAGACTCATCAGAACAGATCATTCTTTCCCAGTGAGAATCTGCTGATACTTTTAACTACTGAAAGAAACCTGAGTGATGTACAGGCAACACAAGAGCAGTGTTCGGCAGTGTCATTTTTGGACTTGAGGTCTCAGAATCCTCCTAGCTAAAACACCCACTAGCAGAGACACAGTCTTTGAGGAGGAAAGGAAAGATTTGACCAGATTTGATGCAAGCACCCCTCCATTTTGCCAGTCAACCTCAGATTACTGCTCTTACCTGGTGTCTGTAGTTCATCCAGCCATATGAACCAGCTACAATAACAACCCAATGCTTGCCTCCGTCTTTAGGGTCCTCCTGCAGGGGTGGAAAGGCACCAATCCCCAAGATACAGCTAAGCAATACTGCTATCGTGAAAGCCATTTTCTCTGCTCTTTGTCCAAGAACTACAGGAACTGTAGGGCATGAATACAATAACATGAAACAGAAATTAATAGGGATTTTTAAAAGAAAACAAAAATGATGAGCATTTTAAAACTTTCTTTTAACAGAACCGTTCTGAAGTAGAGTTCAAAATACTGAGACACATTTTTTTCTGAAACTGATCAAAATGGAGGCAGCTGAAGTACCTCTTAGCAGAGAAAACTTGAGCTAGGCAACTTTATCTTTTACTGTATTCCTCAGATTTAAGGGACATTGCAAGAATGGAGGATGGGAGTTGCAGTCCAACCATACTCGGATGAGGCTGCTCATTTCTTGCCCCTTTACTGATTGAGCGTAATAGACTCATTTATAAATAACACTGCCTAATACTACAGCAACTCATCATTGTTGTCACAGCTGAAGTCCAGGGAACAACTTCTTAACATTTTTTTAATCCACATGTAACAAGGTTCGCCTCTCATTTACTATATGAAAGACCATCTACATTAAAATTAAGACTGGGGAAACTACTGAAAGCAGGAAGAGCACTGCATATCTTTTAGAAAGTTAGTACAAATCACATGTTAGTAAAAATCAGTGTTCCACACTTCCCCATTATTTTGGGGGAAATCTAAGAGGAAGAGGAAGAGGAAGTGGAAGTCTATAATGTTCTTGAAGATAGACACAGGTTAAATAGTACAGGGCAGAAACCAATGAGGTCCTGCCTGGCATATCCTCTGGCTTGTATCAGTTCAAAGTACTTTTATACAATGCTGTCAATTTAGAGAGACAGAATGTATCACTCTTCACAAACCCTAGTGAGATGATGCAGTTAAGACGATGCTATGGAAGTATGAATTCTCCAGGATTAGATATTTACAATACCCGCAAGATCTAAACAAACAGATGGAGCTTATATGCCTCCTCTCCTCTCTCCTTTCGCCAGTTAGCAGTTCAACCATCTATCTGCAATACTGAAATGTTTTGCTGATGAATTTTCCACCTTCAGAGAATTAACTCCAGGGCTGACCTCTTCACTGAAGAAGCCTTTGATTACTTGAACAGATTCTGCAACACTTCCATGGTTCATTCTGAGTGCTGGTCAGCCCTGCTTGGGAGCCTAGCCATCACCCTGCATAAATCATGGCTTGGAATGCATTTTTTTTTTTAAAAAAACTCAACAATATATAGCTTCATGTCAGGGAGAAGATAAGTAACTGCAGGAAATCCCCCACCTTTGGACAACCCACTATCTGACAACTTGGTCTTTTGACACTTTCAGATGAAGTACACGTCCCATTAATTCAGTGGGGATTCTGCTTTTTCATCAGTTCTTCTTGCCTACAGAGACTCACTTGGAACCACGTGCACATACACACTGCTTGCAAAGTGAGCTGGGGGGGAGGCAATAGGCCAGCTGAGAAGCTTTGCAAGTAGCATAAGCACAGTCAGTCCCAAGTGAGCCTCTATAACTCCTTTGTGCTACCTACAGTATAGTACATGGCTTCTAGTTTTCAACCAGTTCCATTTTCTGACAGTGCTCTGGTCCCTAACCTGTCAGATAAGTAGGGGAAGCCCATACTCTAAGGAAACTGTATGTCAGGAAAACCAAACTGACACACTAGCAATCAAAAAACTCCAGGGTTCTTTAGAACACTGTTGGGAACCTCTTAACTCTTAGTTCATCGTTTGGACTAAGCAACTGTGATCTCTATCATGGTAATGACCTCCAATAAGCTCATTCCTCTCCCTAGCAACATCTATTTTGACAGCAGGCCAGCCCAATCCTGCTCAGTGCTCTGCTCAAGCTGCACTTCTCTGCACAATTATCAGAATGTAAAGAATGGGACTTATAAACAATATATGCATAGAGTTGCACTGCAAAGTCACAGCCTAGTCTGACTGAATATGTCTTCCAGTCACACTCAACATAATTAGGTACAATAGTGCTACTCTGCAATAAGCATGAAAGAGGAAGGCTATGCTCCACTAGGCTGCTGTGCACCCTGGTCGGAAGCTGATGATCACGCCTGGTGAACAAGGAAAGGAAGAAGACTGCACAGTGGCCTTGGTGGCTACACTCTCCCATTCTCTTCTTGTATAATGGTATACAGCAGCGGTTCTTAACTTCTTCTTTACCAGGGACCCCCTGTAAATATAATTTGTTACCAGGGAACCCCAAGGTTTAACTCACGAATTAAATATTTAAATTAAGATTTAAATATCCAAATATTTATTTATTAAAGATTTCTGGAGATTAGGATTTAAATCCCAGCTCAGACACTGGGTGACTCTGAGCGAGTCACATGCTCTCAGTCTCTGAGGAAGACAAAGGCAACCCCCATCATAAGAACTCTTGTCCAAAAAAACCCTGTGATGGGTTCACCTTTGGGCTGCCATAAGTCAGAAATGACTTGAAGGCACACAACAACAAAGGCCCACTGAGAAGGGGAGGTTCTTTCTAGCTATCATGTCTCTCCCGTGTGAAAACTGACTTATGGTGACCCTAAGGCAAACCTATCACAGGGGCTTTTTTGGCAAGATTTGTTGCCTTTGCCTTTCTCAGAGGCTGAGAGAATGTGACTTGCCTGAAGCCATTCAGTGGGTTTCCACAGTTGAGTGGAGATTCAAACTTATCTGGAATTTATTAACAGTATGACTGTGAGCAATAATAAAAATTTAGGGGATGGTGAATAATATAGGTATTATAAAAGAAGCGACTTCTTAAGTTAAACTAAAATAATAATGACGAACTTGCTGATCTGGGCTTAGAAATACAAACTAGAATATAATAAAATAGAATCAAAGAAATTTTAATAGAGTTCAAGGAGGAAAAATATAGGACTCATTCATAGTTGGAAACTACGATCTCGGGAATACTCAAAATGCCCAAGGAAAGTGAATAAGGGAAGTACGTTTGTATGTTTTTTTCTTTTTCTTTTTAGAGAAAACCCAATAAGATAGAAATATGGAATAGGAGATTAGTTATAAGGGCACTTTAGGAACATCTATATTGTATATTACATAAAAATCTACAGGAGGAAGGAAACGACTCCGTAGGTATGAATACGAAATATGAGAATATGAGTGTATTTTTTAAGGTAGTTAATAATTGTAATAGACAGTTATAAAGAATTGGAAAAACTGGATAAGAAACTAATGGTTTTGATGTACTATCTGATAACAGTTTGGTTTTGTTTATAGAATTTTTTGTAATCTTTGGAATATTTGTAAGTCAGTATAATGTACAGTTGAAATGCCGGTTTTGCTAATATTTTTTTCTTTTTAATAAAAAGATCTAAAATACAAACTTATCTGGAATTGAGTTTGGCCCTCAGGTTGACAGATTCTCTATACGACAAGTCAGCATTCTACTCACCTATTTCAGATGGGATGGAGAAGGAAACAGAATGAAGCTCAGAGAGAGAGTAGTCTGCCTGAGGCCATCTTCACAGCAAAGTAGCTATTCAACCTGCAGACTTCCTGATTCTGAGCTCAATCTCTTAGCCACCACCCTACAATAATATGCTAATTGTTCAGGCTGTGGAAGTACAGATTCTGATACATATGTACGAACTGCATGTGGGGAAAGCAGATTATAGCCATTTAACTTGTTAAGTCTGAATACACACAACTGTGATTGTCATTACTTCTTCCAAAGTCACAAAGGGCCTGGATCATCCAAAAGTAATCATAACAGGAAGAGGGGACTTGGCCGAACTGTGCTATTTACATAAACTCATTTTTAAAGGTGGGAGGGAGACCAGATCAGCCTCCTCGAGATGTTTTAGAATACAAGTATACTCATTCCTTATCATTAGCCACATGGTTTGGGACTGGTGGGGGTTGTAATCCCAAACATTCATAAGACTCTTAGATATTCCCATACAGAAAGATCTTTTCACTGACCTGGACTGCATTTAAGACCCCCATAAACAGATGGAGAACCCAGAAAAATTCTTAAAAGTATTTTTTTTGGTAAATATTACTGTCCTAAGTATGAAGTATGGGGGTAGGGGAGGGATAATTCATATTTTATAATGTCACAAACATGTTTGGGACACTGTTTACAGTCAACTTTGACCACTACAAAGTGCAGGCAAAGAGTCTGCTTGGTTCATTTCTTTTGGAAGCAAGACATATATGTTATTGGAAAAGCTACAATGACCAGTGTCCAAAGAATTACTGAGTCAATGGACATGGAGGATTCTTTTTTTAAAATACCCCTTCTTGTCTACTACACAGCACATCCTATTACGACATACATAATAAACTGCTTTTATAGATCTTCTCAGTTTCAATAGCAGGCTTTTACCTTTGCACTCTGCACAGTAAGCGTGCTGCCACCCATGCAGTGAGCATGCGGCAAACTGGCCTCCTCCCTACCCTATCTGAGAGTGGCAGAGGTATGTGACGATTACCTTGGCAGTTGCACAATAATTTACATCCTCTCTACAGCCTAACAGTTAGGAAGGAAGCTGGAGGTTTCTCCAGCTGATATGTTGCTTATAGAGCTTGGAAAAATTACTTTTGGACTACAGCTCCCAGAATCCCCTGATCATAGAATTATAGAGTTGGAAGAGACCACAGGGCCATCGAGTCCAACCCCCTGTCATGCAGGAATACACATCAAAGCACTCCCAACAGATGGCCATTCAGCCTCTATCTAAAAACCTCCAAAGGAGATTCCGCCACACTCCGAGGCAGCACATTCCACTGCCAGACAGCTCTGACCATTAGGAAGTTCTTCCTGAGGTTCAGGTGGAATCTCTTTTCCTGCAGCTTGAATCCATTGCTCCTTGTCCTAGTCTCTGGAGCAGCAGCAAACAAGCCCGTTCCCTCCTTGACATGACACCCCTTCAAATATTTAAACATGGCTATCGTGTCCCCTCTTAACCTTCTCTTCTGCAGACTAAACATACCCAGCTCCCTCAGCCGCCCCTCATAGGGCATGGCTTCCAGACCCTTCATCATTTTGGTTGGCCTCCTCTGGACAGCTCCAGCTTGTTCCAGAACTGGACACAGTATTCCAGATGAGGTCTAACCAAAGCAGAACAGAGTGGTACCATTATCTCCCTTGATCTAGACACCATACTCCTATTGATGCAACCAAGAATCGTGTTGGCTTTCTTGGCTGCTGCATTACACTGCAGACTCATGTTCAGCTTCTGATCTACCAAGACTCCAAATGCCTTTCACACATACTGTTATCCAGCCATGTGTCTCCCATCCTGTATTTGTGCATTCCATTTTTTCTGCCTAAGTGTAGAACCTTACATTTCTCTCTGTCGAAATTCATTTTGTTAGCTTTGGCCCAGCTCCCCAATCTGTCAAGGTCATTTTGAATTTTGATCCTGTCCTCTGGTGTATTAGCAACCTCTCCCAACTTGGTGTCATCTGCAAATTTGATCATCATGCCCTTTCCTCCTCATCCAAGTCATTTGGATGTGTCCATTTCCAGAGGAGAGAGCAGAAGGTAAGCTGTGTCTGAGAAGACATCCTTGACTGGGTGTTTTTTACAGGCTTCTGAGACTGTGTTTGTTTGTTTGGCTGTTTTGATTCTGGGAAGTGTAGTCCAAAAGTAGCCTTTGCAAGCTCTAATTACTTTTCTGTCCAGAAGAGAGGTGCTGAGCATCCTTTGCCTCTGCATTGTCATGGTGTCTTGACTATGCCATGGCCAATCCCTCCACAAAGAGGTTCAGGTACTTGGCTACTAAGCTGATCCAAGGAGTCTGGTTCCTGGGAGGTTCTTTTGCCATGAAAAGACTGGGGAGCTGCTTTTCCAGAAACACTTCTGGCTACCTCTAAATTGATAATTTATTGGGCCATGACCCTTGTTTCAGGGCTGTGGAGTCAGAATTAAAAGCATTTTTGGGTGGAATCAGATATGGCAGAAATGTACAATTGCAGATTTAAAATAAAAGCTTAGAGTATTATAAAAATATATGGTAAATGTATCATTTTATACTTTTATCTTTTTTAAAAATATATTGAATGTCTAATTTGTCGCATATTTACTTTCATAGGAATTGAGGAAAGTTTTCTTCTTCAGAAATTTTAATCAAATGTATTTTATGTTCCATCAGTCTAAGCAGTCTGATTCACATGGGGCCAATAAATATCTTGTGCTACCATTTTACTAAAGTAAATTAATTACTCATGTACATACATTTGCCATTTATGAAGGAAACAGAATTGCACAATAGAAATATGGAGATTTAAGAGTTGAAGTTCAAGGTCTGGCATACTGACACCACAGCCTTGCCTTGTTTTCAGCAAGGAGATTAGACTGCTTAGAACTGCCAATAGCTGCTGAAGTGTTGTCTAAATGGTTAAACATTTATCTTTGTCCAGAAATCTACATGGCAACTGGACACAATCCAACAGGAAGTTCTTCTGCACATGATTGATTTCAGTAAGGGAAGATCTGCATACAACTTGTGTGGAAAGCCTTCTCAGTAATCTGAGTCTGAATGACAATTTCCAACCTCCCTTACCATTGGCCAGCTTGCCTACCATTTATGGGATCTGAAGTCCAAAGGATTTGGAGAATACCAGGTTACACTGCTCCCTAGCCTAGACTTCATGTGTACGGTGGCCCCTCGACTTTCGCAAGGGTTCGAGTCACAGAATCAAAACTATGCAAATCTCTCCCCCCACACCCAAGTGAGCACTCCCTCTCCCATTCCCTTCCAGGGCTCCCCTCACACTTGCTTGCATTTTGCCTGGGCACGCTGCCTTCCAGGCAGCTAGGCAACAGGCAAGTAATGGGAAGGGGGAGTTATGCACCCAGAGAAGGCATGCGCGCGCACTTCCCTTCCCATTCACTTGCATTTCACCTCGACACGCCGCCTTCCAGGCACCCAGGAGACAGGTAAGTGAATGGGAGGGGGCAGCAACATGACTGGAGATGGTAAGCCTGCAAGGCTGCCCCTTCCCATTCACTTGCCTTTTGCCCAGGTCTGTGGATAGAAGACACACCCACACAGAAAAAAATAGTTAAAACTGAGCATTTTCAAACAGTGAACGCCATGAAGAACAGCACTGTTATGGCTGTTTGCCAGAAGCTTAAAAGAGATGGGGCCAACCTAGTGTCCTTGCATAGGGGTGCTGCTACAGACAAAGTCCTGTTATGTGTAACCACCAACCTAACTTCACGAGTTATTGGGACATGCAACAAAGCCTCCTGTTAAAGAATGACTTTAAATAAGTAAGATCAGAAATTTCTGGCAACCTCATATGGGAGGAGGTAGCCTTTCAGATATCTTGTCTGCAAGCTGTTTCTGGTTTTGCAGATCAAAGCCAGCACCTTGAATTGAGGTCAGAAGCAAATTGGAAACCAGTGCAGTTCTTGCACAACCAGTATTATATGATCTCTAGAATACTCACCCGACACCAGTCTGGTGGCTGCATTTTGCACTAGCTGCAACTTCTGAACATTTTTCATGGGCAGGTCTACGTAAAGTATCTTGTTGTTATAACGTGCCTTCAAGTTGTTTCTGACTTACGGTAAACCTATTGTGGTTTTTTTCTTGGCAAGATTCGTTCGGGGGAGGGGTTGCCTTTGCCCAAAGTCACCCAGTGGATTTCTAGGGCCACGTGGAGATAAAACCCTGTTCTCTGGAGTCCTAGTGTAATACTCAAATCACCACACCATGCTGGCTCTCTTACAGTGCATTTCACTGATCTAATCTGGAGGTAACTAAGGAATAAACCACTGTGGCCAGATTTGCCTCCCCCATGAAAGGGTGTCGCTGACACACCACTCAAAACTGGGCAAAGGCCCTCCTGGTCACTGTAGCAACCTGGCTTTTCAGGGGCTACGCTGGGCCCAAGAGCACCCCCAAGCTACAAACATGATTTTTCAGGGGGAGAGCAGTCCCCTCCAGAAGAGGTTGCAATTCCAATCCCAGGTTGGTTTTCCTACTGATTTACAGCACTTCCATCTTATCTGGATTAAGCCTCACTCTGTTCATAGAATCATGGAGTTGGAACAGACCCCAAGGGCCATCGAGTCCAACCCCCTGCAATGCAGGAACACCCATCAAAGCATTCCCAACAGATGGCCATCCAGCCTCTGCAAAGAAGGAGACTCTACCATACTCTGAGGCAGCATATTCCACTGCTGGACAGGTCTGACCATCAGGAAGTTCTTCCTGAGGTTCAAGTGGAATCTCCTTTCCTGCAGCTTGAATCCATTGCTACTTGTCCTAGTCTCTGGAGCAGCAGAAAACAAGCCCACTCCATCCTCGACATGACATCCCTTCAAATATTTAAATATGGCTATCATGTCCCCTCTTAACTTTCTCTTCACTTGCACCCATTCGTTCACTGCATCCAGACAATGATTCAGGACTTCCACAGCATCAGTTGTACAGGAGAAACAGAGCTGGGTATCGTCAGCACCCAACTCCAAAACTGGATGACTTCTCCCAGAGGCTTCATATATATGTTGAAAAGCATAGGGGACAGCATTGATCGCTGTAAGACTGCACAGGCTAGTAGCCAAAAGGTTGAGCAACTGTCCCCCAGCACCACCTTCTGAAATGTCCGGCCAGGAAAGACTGAAACCACTACAAAGCAATGTTCCCAAGTCCCATATCAGCCAGACAACCCAGAAGGTCAATGATATCTAATGCTGCTGAAAGATCCAGGAAGACCAACAGGGACACACTCCCCCGTCCAACTCTCGGTATAGATCATTCAACCAAGAGCACCACAGGTGTTCCTGTTCCATAACCAGACCTGAACCTAGACTGGAATGGGTCCAGGTAATCTGTTTCATTCCAGAAAGCCTGGAGTTGTGTTGCCACCACATGCTCTAAGAACTTACCTAGAAAGACTTAAAGATGATGTAACCTACTCGCTTTTCTTTTTTATTTTGTAATTAAACTTTAATAAAAATATTTTTAAAAAAAGAGCTTACCTAAAAAGGGGAGATTAGAGACTGGTCAATAGTTACATAGCGAGGTGGGGTCTAATGAAGGTTTTTTTTTCCAACAAAGGCATTACAATTGCTTCTTTTAGAGAGGTTGGAACATAGCTCTCTTTCAAAGAAGCATTTACAACCTCTACTATCCAAGTAGCCAATCCTTCCCTGGCAGCTTTAATTAGCCAGGATGGACATGGGTTTCAGAGGTTGGCCTCACCTCTCCAAACAATTTGTCCACATCTTGATGTTGAACAACCTGAAATTCATCCATCAAAACCAGATATGTGGAGTCCAAGTCAAAATGAATCCAAGATATTTTCTTTGCAAAGCATTTAGCAAATTCATCACAGTACTCTTCTGAGAGTCCTCCTTAGTAAACTGAGATCTAGGATGTAACTGTCTTTTAACTTCCAGGAACAGCTGCACTGGACAAGATTGAGTTGATATAACAGAGGCAGCAAAGAATTGTTTCTTTGCTGTCTTCACTGCTTCAGAGTAGGTTCTAAAATCACCCTAAAACCATGCTTAATCAGACTTATCCAAAGTCTCTCTGCTACTGTCACTCTAGTCACCTACCCAAGCACTTTATTGCTCTAAGCTCCTCAGAAATCCAAGGAGTCTGGGCTCTGCACCCAAATAAATGATGCTTACAACATCCAGCTTTTAGTCCACACTAAAGCAGACCCACTGAAACATTAGACTTATCTAAGTTTCGACTTAACAAGTCTCATTCATTCAAAGGGCCTACTCCTGTAAGGACTAATAAATTGATTTAGCTCTTTATTGCAGAAACACAGACAAATGTTTTTCCTTTCATCTAGATGTGAGGTTACAACATACCCATATCTGCAGTTTTTTATACTTATCAGCAAGCCTGCATTGATCCAGTCATAAGACTAGGATACCTATGCATATATCAACTTCTGATAAGTAAGAGTCCTACCAAAAACAATTCCGCAACTTGCTGGTAACAGAGAGGTGACAGACTGCAGTAGAGACTAAGTCAGTCTTACTTAAAAAGGTACAGCATCTTCTTGCACTATGTATGCAACTGGTATTAAACAGTGACTTTAACAGATTGCAGACTTGATCAGAAAGGAACAATAGCAAACAGAACCACTGACAATCTGAATTGCAAACATCTGAAGTCTACCACCTCTTCTCAGTAAATGCATCTGACTGCACAACAAGCATTTGTAGTGTTTAACATATCAGGTTCTTCTTAACTTGTTTTTGCAGTATTTTCCTTCTTACATGCAAAATGCATCTATATCAGAGCTTGGGCTACAGATTTTGAAGAACACTCCTGACAAAAGTGTTACGATACATGACTACCTTCCTTGTACAGATAAAATCCAAGGTCATTAGCCAACTGAGGAAACACATTCAACAAAATCAATATTTTTTGCTACCAACACTAACAAGAACAATTTATCTCAAAGTAAAACATTTAAGGAAATTAAAATTAGTTTCTTTCATTGAGAGCAAGATTCTGATCATTTACACCAAAATGTCCCACTACTGAGAGAGGTTTTAACCCAGACTGCATTGATTTGTCTGCTGAGGAACCTCTGTGGGCATCAACCCACAGAATGAATGTTGCAGGGTTCTGCAGTAGTGTCTTCTAGGCACACACTCATCCAACAGAGAAAACTGGCTAGACTTGCTGGGCCTTTCAGGTATTTGACATACCTGATACTCTTCTGATCATGCAACGGGAAGGAAAAATAATATTGTTTGATTATACACTGCTTCTTTTGTCAATTCTGCACGTCCTACCATTATCGTTACTGACTTTCAGAGGTACAGAACTTTTGTTTCATGAGAGAAAAGAAAAGTTACTTTCTCCAAGCAATGCTTAGTTTTATACACATTTATTGTGTATTGCGTCCCTAGTTGTTCAAATGTTGCTCCTCTCAGAGGGGAGTTGTTCCAGCCCCTTGATCATTTTGGTTGCCCCTTTCTGTGGTCATTTCCGCATTACACTGTTATAGTACTAATAGTCCACTTTCAACAATTATGGAATCCTGGGGTCTGTAGTTTAGGGAGAGGCCTTTAGAATTCTCAGCCAGAGAGCTTTTTGGCCTCAGTAAACTACAAACTCCAGAATTCCACAGGATGTTGAAAGTGGAAGGACAGCACTATAACAATGTAGTGAGGAAATGGCCTATACTTTTTCTAGCTCTACAATATCCTTTCAGATGTGATGACCAGAACAGTACACAGATTTCCAGGCGTGGTTGCACCACAGGTTTGTGTCAAGGCATCTAAGACATTTTTAGTTTTATTTTCAATTCCTTTTCTAACAACACCCAACGCAAATTTGCCTTTTTTACAGCAGATGCATACTGTATCATCGTTCTCACTGAGTTCCGCCACAAGAACCAAGATCTGTCTTGGTAAGTCACTGCTACTCCAGATCCTAAGAGTAAATATATAAGATGTTGTTGGCAGGGGGAGGTTTGGCTCCCCAGTATACAGTTGATCCTCCACATTTGCAAGGGTTTGGGGTGCTGAAAAAACTGCAAATAACTCCCCCCACTCCCCCTCCCATTCCCTTCTGGGTTCCCTCTTCCTGTTCCCATGCAAATTGAAGGGAATTGAGGGGGGTGGGAAGAAGGCTCACATGAGACTTCCTTTCTCCCACCAGAGCTCCCCCCACCATTCCTACGCATTTTGCCCTGTACAGAGAACTCACACAAGCCTTCCCCTGCCCCATTCCTTTCTGTTTTGCCTCAGCACGAGTTCTCTGCACTGGGGCAAAATGCATAGGAATAGCAAGGGGAGCTTACACTGCACTTGCCATTTTAATACCCATCCCACCAGTTTGGAAAGATCCTTTTGGAGATTTCTGTCATGCTTTCTGTTTGCTCACCCTAAATAATTTACTGCCCTCTGCAAACCTGGCCATTTCAGTCGCCGTTCCATTGCTCACTCCTAACTCCAGATTGTTTCTGAAAAAACTAAAGCACAGTAGTCCCAATGCAAGCCATTGGGGGACCCCCATGGTTTATGTCCCTCCAGCAGGAGAACTGTGTCTTTAATGTCTATCTATACAATGTGGGGAAACCTCTACTGCTGCTTGTCTGGCCATCTTCATTTCCCTTATGAAGATTTCCAGAGGTCTCATAGCTTCAGAAACGTGACAGGAAAAGGATACTTTTCCATTGTGTTGAAACTGCTGAATGGCAAGGTGAAAGTACATTTTTTCTGACATCACATGCTCTACTTGAGATTACAAGAGGAACCAGTTTAACCATCAGGTGATCTTGTAATTTAAACACACAGTTATGGTTTTGAAAAGCTGTGTATTCTGGACTGTATGGCTTCCTTAACTATTTCTCTCCTCTGCACCCCTTCCCTCCCCACCCCCTTCCTCTAGTAAGCAAGAGAGGAAGCAATGGTTAACCTTCCCTTCCAAGCTGTTGGCACTAGAATCTTCAGCGGCTAGCAAAGAACTTGAAAGAGTCACTTTCTGGACATCCCTCTGAATCATCAGCCACCATTGCCAATAGCCATGGCGGTAGGGGACTTGAGGAACTACATTCCAAAAAGTAACTTTTCCAATTCTGGGCTAACAATTTTAAAAATCTAACAAAAAGGGGTATTTGCATTAAACCAATTTAAGGTCCTTTCTAGTAAAGGATGTCCCTGAGGACAGCTGTTCTGGCTTATGGTGCCACCACAGAGAAGACACTCTCTCAATTATGCTATGGCTCAAGGAGCACACAGATCTTAACATATGAGTAGTCTGGTACAGGAGTAAGCTGTCCCACACTATAAGGCCACTGTAGTCACACAACAGCCCTAATTAACAAATATCCAGTCAAATTCAAGATGTCCATTAGAGTAAAAAAAAAAATATATCAAAGTATGTGTGGTAAAGAAACTATGAATGTCAGGGCAAAACACTTGCCAGTAAACACAAATTTTCTTTGTTGCTCATCTTCTCATTAACCACTTCCTGAATTGACTGCTTCCAACTGAAGTTTATACCTACAGCAGGGATGGGAAAATCAATGTTATTGGACTGCAATTCTCACCTTTCCCAGCTCCCTGCTACAATAGCTGGGAGGGACTTCTGAAAGCTAAACTTCAACAAAATCTGGAGGGATGCATGATTTCCTACTCTGAGAGACCTATCTATCCTATTTAGAAAGACCTACTCAGTTCAGATGCTCAAATAGAAAACTCTGAAACATTATTTTTGGATCACATGTCCCAGAAATTCCTAGTCATCATGGCCACTAACCATGCTAGATACGAAAATTCTGAGAACTGTGGTCCAAATACATTCCCCCCCTCTCCTTTCCAAGCTCTGCAATATGCTTTTATTTGAATATAGCAATTTAGCTATATTTAACCATCTCTCCATTCAATAAGGTGATCATTAGTTGCTTACCTAACAGAAAAAAAAACTTGCCCTTTCTATGAAGAGTTGACTTACAGCATACTGCACAGCATACTTTGCTCACAGCATACTGCAACAAGTTATAACTGTACAGACTTTTTCAAGAATGAATATAAAAATTTCCTCATCATACCAGATCAAAGTTCACCTACTATCTAGCAGTTGACAAAGCAGATTTCTGAGAAATTTGCCTGCTGTGCATGACAGAAGTATGCAGGACATGATGGAAGCTATCCCCACCACCTGGACCTCAAGCCGCAAAGGATCATTTTGTGGACTGGCTGGGAGGTTTTGAGGAATGTGGGTCCAAAAAGTAAAATTTCCAAGGTTTTACCTGGGACCCTTCATACTACACAGTTACAGTAGATGATTCCAAATTAACTGCCATGGCTTCATCTTACAGACTCCTGGCATTTGCAGTTTAGGGAAGGTTATTTAGAATTCTATGCCAGAGAGCTGTAGTGTCTCATCAAACTACAAATCCCTTGAATCCATAGCATGCTGTCATAGCAGTTACAGTGGTATCACAGTGCTATAACTGTGCAGGGCAAAATGGCCCCAGACATCTGTCTCCAAAAGTGGGAGGTAAACAACCCTCAAATATGAATATTCTCTTTAGACATAAGTGTCAAGCCAATAACGTTAAGTGAGGCAGTCAGATTTATGGCAAACATGTCTCACAATGCTCTTTCTATTTGTGGTAGTTATGGCATTTCTCTTTGCAAAGACAAAACTGTAATGAGGATGAGTCAATGGCCCACTGGGCCATTAGCCACTTGGGCAAAACTGGAACTGGGATCATGTACAGTTGGTCCTCCTAAAGCTCACTTGGGTGGCAGTAAGAACTTCTAGCTAAGACAACACAAGGAGTTTTAATGCCATCTTGTAGAAAGGAGATGGATTTCTGCACTACACTGTTGTAGTGCTATTAGTCTGCTTTCAACGTCCTGTGGAATTCTGGGGTTTGTAGTTTACTGAGGGAAAAGAGCTCTCTGGCTGAGAATTCTAAATGCCCCTCTCTAAACTGTAAATCCCAGAATAGGAAGTTGAAAGTGGAATAATAGCACTATAACAATGTAGTGTAGAAATGGCCAGAATCTTTTGTATTTCCTCTCCGCAGTGGTTGTTACTTGCCACTTTAGTCCATCATGAACCTAAAGACAGTTTCACTGGAGGGATACAATTTTACTCTTCAAGCTGTGTCAAATGCTAGAGTCTCCCTGTATGGCAAATAACTCTGTGCCCTCAGAGTAGTTGTGGGTAGAGCCCTCCAGATGTTGGACTGCAGTCCCCAGCATTTCCTCACTACTGATTTTGTTGGGTAGAACTAAAATCTAACAACATGTGGAAGGATGCATTTAACTAACCCTACTACAGAGCCTTTGGTTTCCATGTGTTTTGAATTATAGCTACAACTGTCTCTTCCCACTTGCCACACTGGGTGAGCTTCAACAGAGTGGTAGACCAAGATTTCTGGACAAAGGTTCCCCACTCCGGCTGGGAACACATAAAGCTGTCTGCACAACTTCAGAACTTACAGTCTTCCCAGATGCTTTTGACTGGGAAGATGAGCTAGCTGCCTTAAGGAGGAAGAGGGAACACAGGCACTGGGCTGAATCCGGCACTCCTAGGATCCCAACATGGAATGCCATGATTTTCTGGAGAGGCAGCTTCCCTCAGCCCATGCTATCACTATCTATTGTTTTCCCAATTTTTGCACAGATTTTTCCCCATTCTGAAAAACTGAAACAGTTCTCCTAAAGCTCAGTTAGTGACTGTAAGACGCAGATAGTTTTAGTCCCATCAAGATGCTTTTGGGCCTGCCCAGCACTGGAATGTGATCCTTATGTTCTTCACTGAAATTGAATTTGGTTCCCAGGCTGAAAGTGTCTATGCATACCTAAAGATTAGATCACAAAGGAAAACCTAAGCATCTCTTCCAAACACATAGATTAGTTCTCCAGAGAAGTTCATTTAATTTCCGTTGGGGAAATATTATATCCTTGTGTTAACCACACTTTTCCCTGCCTTTTAAAATGCAAGCATACACATCTGTATTTACCTGAAGTTTACCTAAGGACAGCTTTCCTCTTCTGCCAACTTTTTACCAACTAAAAAGGTAAAGCACACACAAGGAAGAGACTGGGATCTTTTTCTCCAACACATTCTAAGCACCATATAGTATACTGGTTTTTCATCAGCTACACGGGTCGACAAACCATGCATACTCTAGCCACATAAATTACAAGCTGAAACACACTTAGTTGGGGTCATTTAAGTAAGATATATGCCCCTCAAGCTATGGTGTTCATTTTATTTATTTATTTAGCCTACCTAGGCAATTCTTTCCACGCCATTTTATTGCCAAGGAATTCATACACAGAACCAAGATGCAGGACCCTATAATACTGCAGAAACACATACTAGAGTAGTTTCCAGGTCTGTTGTGCACTACATGATACTAGTGCACTCTTTAAATCTGCTAACTCCCATCATTCACAACCAGCTGGTTGGCTGATGGATTCTGAAAATTACAGTCACTGAGTGCATCAGTGTCAGAGGGCTGTGCTAAGACTGTATGCTCATATCATGCAATGTCCAACAGGCAGAACTGACTGCAAGATCAGAGATTCTACAAGTAAGTTTGTGCCCTTACAGGAAGGGTAGGGAACTTTGGACACGCCAAATATTTTGGCCTACAACTCTCCTCAGTCCCACCCAGCATGGCTCATCGTAAAAGGCTGTGGGCGTTCTACTCCAAAACATCTGGAGAGCCAAAGGCTCACTAAACATGTCCTAGAAGAAAACTTTGGCAGCTGACACAGCTTAATGGTTAAGTTACATGCCTCCATAGGAACAGCACGGAGATCAAAACAAGAAATAACTCTGGTTTGTATGGAGATAAAAGCACAAGGGATTCCTTTCCAGAAGGTCATAACTGACAGACCTATTTCATATTAACCTGACTAATCCTCTGCTGTTATATCTAGATGGAATTTTCATACTTACTAGTTGTATGCGTGCATCTTGGAAAGAACTATCCAACCCCAGGGGACAACAGTGCAAGACAGTTAGCTTCATTATCCTCTATTAGCAACTTCCCAGGATTCTCTGCTTTGTTATTGTTCGAAACTAAGGGAACTCTAGTTTGATTTGGTGGGGAAATTCTGATATTTGAGGAAGGGTGCCCTAAAATACAACAAATTTGCAGTTATGAACTACAGAGGATAAACAGCAGTGGTGGACAGGGTCTGTCTCAAGAAAGCCTGCCTATCATTGATCTAATTAGGGAGGCTAATCAAGTCTCCAGAAATTCCAGGTTTCCATAGAACACTTTGAAAACTACTGCCTTAACACAATAGCCCCAAATTCTAAACATCTTTAGAGTCTTAAGATCTTAATGCAGCAAGCTATAACTCCCATGCCACTGGATTTCTCACTGAGCTAATCAGCACTGTAAGTCCTGTCTCAGCTATATCAGTTACAATGTGCTGACATCTTTAAAAACATATTTCCTGCTAAACAGTTGTACTATGAGATTTTAACAAGCTTTCTCCCAGTCACTCTCTGATACTAGCAAGCCAGCCAAGGAGCAAAGGATTCAGCCCCAAAATCCCAAACAATTAACCCACCCAGAGATAATCCAGGCTAGAACTGGTGAAACATTAGATTCCTGGAAAACTTCATTCACATTCAACACTTATCCTGGAATCCTACAATAGTGATGGCACTGGAAATATATACAAAGTTATCCTGGCATAATACAGTGAAATCTGAGGACTAGGATCTCAATTTCACCTCTGCCCAGTTGTGTTGTGAGCCAACGGACTGCTGACGCATCTTCACGAAGATGTACAAGTATGTCTTTGCAAAGAGAAATCACATTGTCATAATGATCACAAATAGGAAGGGCAGTGTTGTAGTCTGGAACACTTTGTTTTAATTGTACATCTTAGACACAGTTTTGTAACAAAAGACTCAAGGTGTCCTGCAATTAAAATAATAAAGATGTATATATAAAAGTGATAGCCACCATGGTATAGCGGTTTGAGTATCAGACTAGGACACTGGGAGACTGGGGTTCGAATCCTTGCTCAGCCACAGAAACACACTGGGTGACCTTGGGCAGGCCACTCTCTCAGCCTCAGAGGAAGCCAAGGACAAACCACTTCTGAACAAATTTTGCCATGAAAACCAGAGACAGGTTCACTTTAGGGACACCATAAGTCAGCACTGACTTGAACTCACCTTAGGTTCACCATATGTCAGAAACGGCTTGAAGGCACAGAACAACATAAATAAGAATTGAGGCGGTTCTTTATCTCCTGCCCCACTCATTCTCGGACTCGGGACATAAACAAAACGTAAGAAAACTGATAACCAACGGATAGATGTTAAAACTGCAATGCATCAGGCCACAGAGGCTTCATACTTCTGGATCCCAACTCATCCACAGGAGTGAGGGACTGCCTTCGCATGCCACCCTTAAGATCACCGCAAGACACAAACGACGAATCACCCTGGGCAACAGAGCCCTTTTCCGCACTAGACTGTTATAGCCCTATGATTCCACTTTCAACATCCCGTGGAATCCTAGGGTTTGCAGTTTAGGGAGTTTAGGGCCTCCCTAAACTGCAAACCCCAGGATTCCATGGGACGTTAAAAGTGGAATCATAGCGCTATAACAGTCCAGTGCGGAAATGGCCAGAGTCCAGACCGAACCTGGACTTGATCCAAAAGGCCCACTGTGGTGTCCTCGTTAGTCATCCACACACATTCCTTCCACAGCAGCATACGCAGTGGAAACCGGGGACCAGAATCCCAACGCCGCCCTCTCCTTACTGGCTAGTGGCCCAGTGAGCCATTCTCGCAATGCCAAACGCATAAGCACAGGCATCCTTCCGGAGTACCACGCGGCCAACGCACCGCTTCTTACCCAAACTGGAGGAGGGCGCTGCGAGTCCCTGCCGGCCGGCCGCCTTCGCCCCCGCAAAGCCTCCCACCGAACAAAAACCCGGCGGCGGCGGCAGCAGCGACTGAGCTCAGCCCGGCCGGCGAAAACACTTAAGCCAGAGACGGGCGGAGGCGGGGCAAAGTATGATTGGCGGCCTTGCGGCCATTGGCCTCCCCACAGAGCCGATCCAGCGGGCCAGCCCCCCAGTTGCGCAAGGGACCCAATTCCCTAGGGAGCGAGCTCGCCGACTTGAGAGCGCGGTGCATGTTGGGAGTTGGAGGCAGCGATTCCAAAACAAGGGAGGGGTGGCAACAGCCTCGTCTAGGGTGAGGGCGTGGACGGGTGGCACCCGATACGTGGAAATTACTTAGGGCGGGAATAGGGTTGCCCGGTGTTGCTTTTTATAAGGGACGCCCCCTTATCCGAAGGCTGGAAAGCTTTTCCTTTTATGTAGGACCAACAACAGAATGCCAATCAATCAATCAATAAATATCCTGTAATTTGGGTTGTGGGCTGTTCATAAAGACAAGTGTATGCATCGTGTAACTCATGAATGTGGACAGTGTGTTAATTTTATAGAGAAAAACGTGACTAAGTTAACTGCATTCCATACTTTCTTTGGTATTTAGAGAGAAGACGAAAATTGTTCCTGATTGTCAATCTTGCATGGCCTGAATTTTGACTGTCTCTTATTGCTGATTTGAGAATTTGGCAACACCAGGTGGGAATAAATCATGCAACTCAATGGCCTTTCGTTTTGAGTGAACCCGCAAAATCAGGATTGGGTGGTTTGTCATGCTTCATCTGCTGATTGTCCTATCCTAGGCATATTTGTTCTACCCCAGAGTTCAATAGGGCATATTTGCAAATACCACACAAAAAGAGAGAGTGTCACATATGATTTAGTAAATCCTATGAAACCGAATGGAGCAAGACTTAGGCCATTGCTGCACTACGCTGTTATGGTGCTATTATTCCACTTTTGGCATCCTGTGGAATTCTGGGGTTTGTAGTTTGCTGATGCCAAATAAGTCTCTGGCTGAGCATTCTAAATACCCCTCCCTAAACTGCAAACCCCAGGATTCCATAGGATGTTGAAAGTGGAATAATAGCACTATAATAGTAATGCAGAAATGGCCCTGCTTTTAAATGAACGTACTATAATCGCACTTCACTTCAAGTAACTAGGGGATTTTCCACACTACCCTGTTATAGTGCTATTATTGCACTTTCAACATCCTGTGGAATCCTGGGGTTTGCAGTTTAGGGGAGAGGCATTTAGAATTCTCAGCCAGAGAGCACTTTGGTGTCAGTAAACTACAAACCCTAGAATTCCACAGGATGTTGGAAGTGGAATAATAGCACTATAACTGTGTAGGGTGGAAAGGCCCTAGGACTGCAGTCCTATTGCTATACATCTGGCCTGGAAGGAAATCCCACTGAACACAAAATGGGACCTCTGAGTTGGCAGATATGGGCTTACTTATAGGTGAACTCCAAGACCTATTTCTAAATAAATATTTCATATTAGTCTCATATACTGTGTATGAGTCACACTAATCTGGAAATAAGCTTTATTGAACTTAGTGGGGCTTTTTTCTGAGTAAATCAGTATAGGATCAGTCTTTTCTTGCTTGGGTTTTCAAAGTAAACAGTAACAGACTTCTGTGCAGTAGTAATAAGAATTAGCGAAAATGCTGCTTATTTATTTTATTAATTTGTACCCTGTCTTTCTCCAGACAGGGGACCCAAGGCAGCTTATTACAAAGTTATAAACCAGATACAGTTGAAAACCTGATGAAGAAAAAGTAAAAATAAATAAATAAGTTATCATGTTAAAATACTCATAATTTTGTCCTTGTGTACCATCAAATTCATTTCTGACTTTTGGCAACCCAAAGGTGAGCCTATCGCAGGGTTTTCGTGGCAGAATATGGTTTTTTTTTAGGGGCTTGCTCTTCCCTTCCTCAGGCTGAGAGAGTGTGACTTGCCCAAGGTCACCTAGTGGGTTTCCATGGCTGAGTGGTACAAACCCTGCTCTGCCAGAGTCCCAGTCCAATGCTCAAACCACCATGCTGGCTCATAATTCAGCCTCGATTTATAATAATATAAAATCAATTGTCAAATCACCACCCCACCTACTGGCTGCTGCTCAGTAGCTGTTTGGTATATTTACTGTGATTTCTCAGCAAAAGCCTGTCTGACTAGGAAGATCTTACCAATGCTAGTGCTGCCAGCAGCATAGCCTCAAAGGAGTATACAGGTCACATCCATAGAAAGGTAGTGCCAGGTTGGAAAGGTTATTCTGAACATCCACCGAAATAGGATTCACCCAAATCTATGGGTTTAGAAGAAGTTTGGTAAGTGTCATTTAGTTAGATATATTTCTCACCCCATATGCTTGAAATTGCATGGTCAGACCTCAATCTTATGCATACATTTGAAAATGCACTGCCCTTCTCCAGTTTTTCTGTTCCCATTTTGCAGAAACTGAACAGTTATTTAATTTGCTGTGACTCCATTTTTACTGACAGGAAGAGAGACAGATGTTTGCAGGATTTGCTGCCTCATATGCTCAAATAACTCAGCTGGCTTTAAGTACTCCATACTACACTATTATAGTGCTATTATTCCACTTTCAACCTCCTGTGGAATTCTGGGGTTGGAGTTTACTGAGAATTCTAAATAACTCTTCCTAAACAGCAAGTCCCAGGATTCCATAGGATTGTCACCTTCTACGCCCTTAAGAAGGACAGCTTCTTCTGAGAAACAGGCAAATGACCAGACGTTTCTTGGTTCAAAGGCTAGAGGCCAGATTTATTGAGTACAAAAGTATAAAAGTATAAAAATATATAAATCTGCTGCAGCAGGGTGCCGGAGGTTCGGGACAAAGGCCAGAGGCTTGGCAAGGCCTTTTTATCCAGGTAAACAGCATACACACCCACTGCGGCAATTTTCCACCAATTGCAGACCACTCGCCCCATATTAGATAATGTCCAGAAACTTCCATCCATATAAGGAAATGTCCAGAGGGGCAGGTAATATGAGGTTTCCTCCAATTACAAACTACCTTTCAAATAAGGCAATGTCCAGGGAGAGATGCTACAGGTGAGGTAGAGTCATGAGTCTGCAGACGGGAGGGGCTAGAACTCCTGTGTATGTGACTACCTCCTAGCTTGTAATGGAGGTTGTCTTTCCTTCACCCACAGTTTCCCCCCTCACATAGGAGGACTAGCCCATCCCGTACCCCTGAACTAAAAGTTGGGTCTCTCTGGCAACGTCGACCCTTCGAGGTAGGTCTACGGACCTATTGTTGTGTAGTGAATTACAGAAAATTGGCGTACATTGAAATAGACAGCAGAAACACAGAGCTATATATGTAAACAAAATAAAAATAACAAAAACGCTTTTCACCCATCCAAAATTTGGTAGCCAGCTAGCGAGCCATGACCACCAGTCTTCACTTCTCGGAGAATAAGTTTTACGGATGTCACCAACCACCTTGTGCAATTTGTTCACATCTTCTTCAATGTATCCAGACTCACTGATGTAGTGGCAGCAAGTGGTGTTTAGCCAAAAACACAATCCTCCCCCTTTGCTAAGCAGGTAATCCAGTGCCAATTTATGCTGAGCTAATACACCTGCAAGCGAGTCCACCTCAGTCTTGCAGGGCGTTTATTCCATGTGCAGTGGTATTGGCCAGGATTTCCAGCTGAGCAGAGAGTCTCCAAATTTGGCGTATATTTAAAGCAACTCCCACCATAGGAAACATAATAGCTCCCAACCTCCCACCTTCGGGCAAGTAAGTGTCATCACGATCATACCCATAACTCTCATCATATGCTCTCTTCACCCGGTGCCATCCAAATTGTCCGTCCCAGGCTTCAATAGGCTGTTCAATGGGGGTGGAACTGAATCCCCCCCACTGAGAGAGAACCAATGGTGCAAGTACCATTCCATACTGGGGGAAGTGTTTTTCCCGCCCAATGGCCACAAAGCCAATACATCCCAGAAGGCAGGCCAGGTATCCACTGACCATTATGAAAGCTGGCTGCTTCCTGGAGCTTATTTAAAGGGGACTGGCCTCTCTTATTCCCATATAACTCATTGAAACCCTCGCTGCAACTAAAAGGGAAGCTGACATTGGGATACTTTCCTGGGCAAGCCTGTGGAGATTCAGGGATTTCAAATGTTACATCACAGTTGGGATAGTCTCCTAAAGAAATTCTCGACAAGGGGATTCGCTGGGTTCGACCTCCCTGGAAAACAGCATAATACCCTTCATGAGAGGTGCTCCATCGATGCACGCACAAGGGGGCCAATGGTGGATCCCCTCGTTGGCTCAAAATGAACTGGCTGGGATCCTTTAAAGGGTCCGCGCTATCCTGGAAGGCTCTGTATACAGTGGTTCTGTTCCAGCCAGTGAGATTCAGGGTGTCTACTGGTACTACGGGCCATCCCTGTAAATGGGAGGAAGGGCCATACGTACAAACCCAACATTTGGTGACATTTGCTACTTGGGAAATATTATGAACCAGTTGATGAAAAATGTTCTCATGCCAGCCAGCCTGAGTGCTTTCAGGCAAGTAGGTAATCAATAATACAAGGAACAGGTCCGTCATAATAACAAGAAATCAAAACACAGTGTTTAAAAGGTTATAAGTCAGTGCAGTCAGTCCTAAAACTAATATCAGTGCAATCAGTCCTAAAACTATTACAGTGGTTGACAGACACAGTTCAAAATCCAATACTGAGATCTCAGGTCAGCCTCTGGAGTGACTCTGAGAAATAAAGTCTCTGAAGGATCAAGTATCTGGCGCGTTTCTTCTAAATAGCAGCTTGAGTCCGTCACTGGCGTCCTCTTGGGTCAACTTCCACCTTCTGGGTTCTCGCACCTTTTTAACTCTGGAATGATGGATCCAAGATTTGTGGCCCTGGACTTTGACAGCGGTATCGGTGGTCAGCAAAACTTGGGCAGGTTTTGTCCACGCCGGCGACAAGGGTCGCCTTCCCCAAATCTTTACAAGCACTCAATCACCAGGCTGGATGTGGTGCACCGGACCATGAAGGTTGAAGGGTCGTTCCTGTAAGGATAAAAAGCGAACAGAGGCCAGAGCAGCACCCAGAGAACGAACATACTTTTGTAACACTGCATCTCCTATCTCAACCTCCCCCTCAGGCTTCCCAGACAGAGTTGGCTAGGCCAGGGGCGACTGAATACTCTCTCAAAAGGGGAGAGTTTCAGGGGACCTTTTGGAGTGATTCTAGCCTTTGTGAGGGCCAGAGGCAGTGCCTTGACCCAGGGTAGGTCAGTTTCTAGGGAAATTTTAGTCAGGTGGGTCTTAAGCGTAGAGTTCATCCGTTCCACCATCCCGCTTGCTTGGGGATGGTAGGGGGAGTGGAATCTCCAGGTGATGTTGAGTGTCTTCATCAGTTTCTGCAGGATCCACGAGGTAAAATGGGGTCCCTGGTCAGAATCGAGTCCACAAGGCAGGGACCAGCGAGGTAGGATAGACTCCAACAGGTGTTTCACAACTTCTCTTGCCTTACAGGTCCTACACGGAAAGGCCTCAACCCATCCTGAGAACTTGCAGACAAGGACTAACAGATACCGAAATCCCAGGGCTCTGGGGAATTCAGTGAAGTCAATTTGCCAGTATTGCCTCGGGTATGTAGAAGGGTTGTGCAGATGTCTCCTAGCCCTGTCTGGGCAGTTTCCATGAGCAGGATTCACCTGTTGGCAGATTTCACAAGTACGAACAATAGATGCTAGAGTAGGTCTTACGGATGGTCCATCGAAATATCTTCTCCACAGATGTATCAAGGCTTCTTCTCCTAGATGTGTCTGTTGATGGATCTTCTCAACTAGTGGTCGCTGAACAGAAGCTGGGATCCAAATCCGGTTGGTTTCAGGGTGAATGAGCCAGCTCTGGACCTAGCGGTACCCTGCGTTCTTGGCTGTGGTGTAGTCTTCTTGAGTGTATGGTGGCTTCTCAGGAGGCATTGGGATGGCTACTGTGTTCACAGTGCACCCTCGAGCAGATCCTCTGCGCGCTGCTAGTTTTGCTTGTTCGTCAGCAGATTTATTTCCTTTGGCGATTTCTGAATCTTCTTTCTGATGCCCTTTACAGTGAACAATGACAAGTTCTTGTGGTAAATGGACTGATTCCAATAATTCCTTTATTCCATTTCTATGCTTGATAGGGCTGTCAGATTGGTCTAGCAGCCCTTTCTCATGCCAGAGTTGAGCATGGGCATGTACAACTCCCCAGATGTACTTGGAGTCCGTGTAGATGGTTGCACGCAGACCTTTTGCATGTCGGGTCGCTTGAATCATGGCCTCTAATTCCGCTCTTTGAGCTGAGCAAGAGGCAGGTAGAGCCCCAGATCGCACGAGCGTCCCAAGATGATCCACTACGGCCCATCCAGTGTGTCGGATTCCCTGTTCTATGAAGCTGGAGCCATCTGTGAACCAGATGACATCTGGATTTTGAAGGGGAGTTTCGGAGAGGTCTGGCCGTGGTTTGGTTTGGAAATCTATGGTGGTCACGCAATCATGGAGTGGTTTGCTGAACTCAAGTTTCGGAATCTCGGGGAGGTACTCTGCCGGATTATTCCTTTCTATTCTGAGCACGGAGACCCTTCCATCTTCCAGCATAGTGGCCTGGCACTTTGCCAAGCAGTCTGATGTCATCCAAGTTGGTCCCCATAGTTCCAGTATGGAATGAAGAGCATGCAGGGAATATACAGTAAGTTGTCCTCCAAAGGTCAATTTCAATGCTTCTTTTATCATGAGAGTGGCTGCTGCCACTGCTCTCAGGCAGGCAGGCCAACCTCGAGCAGTATCATCTAGATTCTTACTGAAGTAGGCAATCACCTTCAGTGCCAGGTCTGATGATTGAGTGAGCACTGCCTTAGCCACTCCTTCCTGTTCAGCTACAAAGAGAATGAAGGGCTCTGAAGGGTTGGGAAGGTGCAAAGCTGGCGCAGAGGCTAAGCGGGCTTTCAACTCATCTGTTGCAGTCTTAATAACTGGGTCCTCGGGCAGCAGGCTATGACCAGCCTTCTCAGACTCCGTCATGATGGAATACAAAGGTTTAGACAGGTTTCCAAAGTTCCAAATCCATAGCCTGCAGAACCCTGTCAGACCCAGGAAAGATCTAAGTTCCTTGACGGTTTGGGGCATTGGTATCCGAAGAATTGCTTCAATCCGCTCAGGCGCCAGGGCTCGCTGTCCTGCAGAGATGTCATGGCCCAAAAAGCCGCTACCCTCAACAGTTCACCTATATCCCTTGTATTCCAATCTTCCAGCTTCTGGAGCTTGGTGCGGATATCAGGCCAAGCTCTAGTAACAAAATGGAATACAAGCAGGCTTTGTCCATGTTCACTATTTACATCTAGCCCGGAGTATTTTATCGCCTGTTCTTTCAGCCTCTGGAGGAAGGCAGAGGGCGATTCATCTTTTTCCTGTTGAATATCAAAAGCCTTGTGGGGGTTCTGTGCGCGGGGAACCAAGTGCTTAATGCCAGCAATAATCAGAGCTTTCAGATCTTCCATTTTCTCCCTGTCTGCTTGTGCCTTATTGTCCCAATGGGGGTCCTGATTGGGGTACTTCTATTCTGCGGGGACAGATCCATCCATACCTGGAGGATGGGCCTTTTCCCACTCCACCATAGCTGCATTCCTAATCATAACCAATTCTTCCCCCGAGAACAGAATGTTAAGGATGGCCATTAACTCTTTCCAGGTATAGATAGAGGGTCCCAGAAATTGCTGGAATTGCTCTGCCACCCCAATAGGGTCTTCAATTAGGGGCTTCATTGTTTTTTTTAATTCTCTAACTTCCAAGCTGGACAGGGGGTGATCAACATAACTAATCCTGCCCCTGCCATCTGGGACTTCCCTCAATGGGTACATTGGCACTGAAGTATGGCTGTTCATTGCTTGGGGGGGCCGTGCTCACCGAAACTACAACTGCTTGTTTGGCTGCTTGTTTGGACTTGGTCCCATCCAGAGGAAGGTTCTCTTGGTCTTTTAAAAGCTGTGCCAGTTCTTTCTGGAGAGATTTGTGAGGCTCAGACGTCCCTGCGGCTGAGCCACTAGGGGGCGCAGTAGGATCAACGGAGGGGGATGCCTGAGCCGGGGCCACTCCAGCCGAAGCTGGTTGTAAAGGAGAGTCTGTGTTTGAGCCCCCTCTGGTGCTGCCATCTTCAAAATCTGGATTTATGGGCGGTGGGGGCGGCGGGAAATCAGCCAGCCCATCAGCCATTGGGCCAACAGCGGGAGCTGGCTGAGGGTAAGGAGGAGGGGGAAGGTGATCTAGGGGGTCCCAGCTATCTCTCTTAAACGTTTGGAATTGAGAAAGTCCAGAGGATTTTACTGGGGCAAGAGCCATGACTGCCTTTGCACTGTCCGGGAGGCAATGTGGGAGAGAATCAGGGAACCCAATGCCTGCATTCTTAAACACTCTCATGTACCTTTCTTCAACAGTTTTCCCAACTGAATCTAACCAGTTAATCCAAGCTTGCAATGCTAGCTTATCAAACGTCCCATTCGCGTCCCACTGAGACAACCCAGGGATCCGATACTGAGGCCAAATTTCAGTACAATACTTTATCATTTGCTTTTTAGACAGTCCCTTCCCCACTTCCTTCCAATTCTGCAACACACACCGCAAGGGAGTAATGGGGGAGCCCCCCCCCTGGGTTTTTCTCCCTAATCTGTTTCTGTTTTGAACTGTTTGAACCCATCTCTGCTATTACAAAATGTACAAATTCACAGACAAGGAGACGCACACCAAATAACAGACGGAAGAGACGGCATTCGCTTCACTCATTCCCGGCTGCCTCTCTCGCGGGTAGAACAGAACCGTGGGGTGGAGCTCCACACTCACTTCGTCCGTGTTTGGACGTCTCAGACACACTCCAGGCACACACATGCACACTACAAAGCTGAAACAGGGGAATTCCCAAACTGAACTCAGGCCCAAGGTACCTATCTAGGGGCAGTCCCTGACTTTTTGGGACTTACCAGAGGGTGAGGTGGATCACAGGCGCGCCGTTCCGAACCTCAACCCTAATCAAATTTCAGAGCCTTGAATCAGGAAGGTAGAGCCTCGTCCTTGCCGCTGATCAGGAGCGCACCGCGATGATTCCCGTCACGTCACAAGAGGGACGTTGGCGTCTGATGTGAAAAATCGATGTCCGCCACCAGGATCAGACGGTCTTCAGAGGGATGCCTTCCCGTCTGGCCTCCTGGGCAGGGGGACTGATGCAGGGCGAAATTTCTCAACCCCTGCCTATTTCTCTCGGGCCCCACGTTGGGCACCAGAAAACTGTCACCTTCTACGCCCTTAAGAAGGACAGCTTCTTCTGAGAAACAGGCAAATGACCAGACGTTTCTTGGTTCAAAGACTAGAGGCCAGATTTATTGAGTACAAAAGTATAAAAGTATAAAAATATATAAATCTGCTGCAGCAGGGTGCCGGAGGTTCGGGACAAAGGCCAGAGGCTTGGCAAGGCCTTTTTATCCAGGTAAACAGCATACACACCCACTGCGGCATTTTTCCACCAATTGCAGACCACCCGCCCCATATTAGATAATGTCCAGAAACTTCCATCCATATAAGGAAATGTCCAGAGGGGCAGGTAATATGAAGTTTCCTCCCATTATAAACTACCTTCCAAATAAGGCAATGTCCAGGGAGAGATGCTACAGGTGAGGTAGAGTCATGAGTCCGCAGACGGGAGGGGCTAGAACTCCTGTGTATGTGACTACCTCCTAGCTTGTAATGGAGGTTGTCTTTCCTTCACTCACAGGATGTTGAAAGTGGAATAATAGCATTATAATAGTGTTGTGTGGAAAGGCCCTATATCTTGACTTGGAGAGACGTGGCATTTGGTGTTCTACCTCAGGCAGCAAAATGCCATGGGTTGGCCCTGGTGGTGAATTGCTTGTCTGTGTGAAATGTGCCAAGTTAAACACTAGCTATCCCAGTATACTGAATGCTCCTCCCACTGCTGTGAAAGACCCAGGAGAAATCCTTATCTACACCATAAATGCTCCCCCAATTCCATTCCCTTCTTACTTCTTGGGAGAGGGGACTGTCCTGGAAGAATAAACTCTCTTAAAAATGTAAAGACCTAAACTGGATTAAAGTATTAAAGCCCCAGAATTGAAATGTTTTCTGCCTCTTTCATAGTAAACAATTATAGCACTTTGATACCACTTTAGCTCCCAGGAGTCCATCCTGGCAGTTAAAGAATTCCATCCATGGAATTCTGGAAGCGGTAGTTTCATGAGGTATTTAGCATTCTTTGCAAGAGCTCTACTGTCCAACCAAATTACAGATCCCAGGATTCTACAGGATGCAGCCATAGAAGTTAAAGTGGTGTAGAAGTGATAAAACTGTATTAGAAATGAAAACAGCCCTTATCTTCTAACAGAAGATATACAGTTCTATTTCTCACAAAGCTCCATTACTAAAATCTCCAGGAAGACTAAACGTTTTGAAAGAGTGTCCTCTGGTGGATGAAAACAGAATTTCTATATAGATTTGAGACAAATGTTTGAGGTTTCCTTAAATAACTAGAGCAACATACTAAAGTACACGCATCAGCTCCTGAAGTCAGCTTCATCACTTTAACCCCATGAATTCAATGGAAATTACTCACAAGTGAGGCACATGTTTATCTGTTAGTTATTAATAACTAGTATGGGGTAGATGAGAGCCAGCATTTTATAGTGGTTTGAGCACCGGACTACAGCCCTGGAGACTAGGATTTAATTCGCCACTCAGCATGGAAGCTCACAGGGCTATTTCCGCACTGGACTGTTAGAGCGCTATTGTTCCACTTTCAACATCCTCTGGAATCCAGGGTGATCTTGGGCACCTCACACATTCTCAGCCCTAGAATTCCCGTGATGGGTTCATCTTAGGGTCAGTATAAGTAAGAAATGGCTTGAAGGCGCACAGCAACAACAGGGGGGTGGACAATGCAGTGAGTCTTGGGGAGGCAAACTTAAGGGTGTTTATTTTGCCCTGTGGAGTTGAATGGGACTTATTGGAGAGTGCAACTTATCTGTAGTGATGGCTGTGGCTGGGAAATTATGTATATACACTAGGTTTTAGTCTGAACTTTATCAATCTGGGGTGCTGAGCCCCCTTAGTTCTTCACCTGGGATAGCTCCTTTAATTTAATTAATTAAAACCCTTTTACTAGTGCCCAGGACCTGAAAGAAAATTTTCTGAAGATGATGTATAGATATCACCTAACACCTGAGAAACGGGATAAAATATACCACACGGGTAACACTGACTGTTGGAAGTGCAAAGAAAAAACAGGATCTTACTATCATTTGTGGTGGGCTTGTTCTGCAGCCAGAATATATTGGCTAAATATATATGAAGCAATAAAAGAGATCTTTCAAGTAACATTTCCTGTTTCCCCTGAATTCTTTCTGTTAAATACGACGCATATGTTCCAAAAAGACTTTGCTCAGAAAAATAATAAGATACTGCTATACTTGGTCACAGCAGCAAGAATATCCTATGCTAAAATGTGGAAAAGCATAGAAGTACCAGATCTAGATCAATGGATAATGAAAGCTACAGAATACAAGGAGTTCGACATGTTTACACAACTCATAAGAGGAAAATCGACCAAGGAGGTGGAAGATAAATGGGAACCTGTGACAAGATATATAGCTAAAAGATGGGGGATTGAAGTTTAAATTGAGTAAATTGAATAGTTTATAGATAAAAGAATAGATTAAAGTTTAATAGAAGTTCAAATAGAAATCGTAAAGACAAATAAAAATAGGAGAATTATAATTAGGATAATAATAACTTGTGTCCTAATTCATATCTTCTTTTACAATTAATTTTTGTAATACTGGGGAATACATAGAATTATATTTGTTGACAGTTGATACTAAAGATACAGAAAAAAGTGCACAAATTAGAAGAAAAAAGTTAAAATGATATTTTATGAAATTTCATATTGATATGATAAACATAAAGCGCATTAATACAATTCAGAGAAACGGTTTTTAAGCATTTTCTCTCAAAAAATGACATAATGGAAAAGAAATATTCAGCATGAATTAAGAAGTATATGGAAATTTGTAATATATGTCTGAAACTATAAACAAAACTAGAAGGTATATTGATTGTATTGATAAGATACTCATGTTGAATGTTGATGGAATGGAGTGTATCTGAAGAAAGATTGTCCTTTTTATTTTTATTTTTGTAAAAAAATAAAAAAAAATAATTTAATTAATTAAAACCCAAAACAAATTCAACACCTCACTGACATGGACGTCACCAGCTACCACTACTTACCTGTTAGTAAATCTCTCAAATGAAGCACAGTAAGGCTTAAACATCTTTTTGTCATACCATACCTATTCTGAGTAACTAGGACTGCAATCCTGTACACGTTTAGCAGTGAGTATGGCCCACTGAACTTTGAACTATAACAATGCAGTGTGGAAAAGGCCAGACTGAAATCAGTCTGGCCATTTCTGCACTACATTGTTATAGTGCTATTATTCCACTTTTAACATCCTATGGAATCCTGGAGTCTGCAGTTTAGGGAGGGGCATTTAGAATTCTCAGCCAGAGAGCTCTTTGGCCTCAGTAAGATACAAACCCCAGAATTCCACAGGATGTTGAAAGTGTAACAATAGCACTATAATAGGCTAGTGTGGAAATGGCCTCTGACTTACTTCTGGGTGGACACGTATAGACGTGTCAAGTAAATTCTGAGATCTGCTTCTGAATATATGTTACAAACGACAGAGCTATTTTGTTGTGGGCAGCCAGAGAATTGAGACCAGCGGTTTCAGAAAACAGGAGTTTAGTTTACTGCGCAGGGATCTCAGTCTTCCAAAAAGACCGAGAGAGCCCAGAGTCAGGTATCAGCTTACCTTTTATACACTCTAGTAAACAGGTACAGGAAATGATTAAAATATGACCATATATGAACAGTTTACAGGTTACAGACAGGTTACAGAGACCCAGGTTACAGCTTTCAAAATGATGTATTTCGGTACCAAGGGAGTACTCTCACTGGGTTGCGCTGACCTAAAAAACTCCCCAGGTTCCCTGCATAGCTAAGCTCATACCTAAGCCTTCTGATAAGATAAAGGACGCATCTGCTCGCCTTATTTTTCCTTATTTTTCTACTTAAGCAACTGCAGTTCTAAGGTTTTAACCCTTTCAATTTAAGTCTATTGTTGTTGTTGTGTGCCTTCAAGTTGTTTCCTACCGCAAATCAAGCCTGAACTCTCCATAGAAGCCAGGATGATTAAAAGAAATTGTTATACCTTGGACATATCATAAGACATGACTCACTAGAAAGGACAACAATGCTTGGTAAAGTAGAAAATAATAGGAAAAGATAGACAGGTGGATAGACACAGAGCATTTCCACATTACACTGTTACAGCGCTATTATTCCATTTCCAACCTCTTATGGAATCCTGGGGTTTGCAGTTTAGGGAGAGGCTTTTGGAATTCTCAGCCAGAGAGCTCTTTGGCTTCAGTAAACTACAGTAAACTACAAACCCCAGACTACAAACTACAAATGCCACAGGATGTTAAAAGTGGAATAATAGCATTGTAACAGCTTAGTGTGGAAAGGCCCTCGATCAAGGAAGCCACAGCCCTGAGTTTGCAATCCCTGAGCAGGGCTATTAATGAGAGGGTGACCTGGAGATCTCTCCTTCATGAGAATAGAGTCCTATATTATGCTTCGTTCAGACTGTAACTTTTCCATGTGTCTCTCTCACACATACAGCCATATACATTCATATACAAATCTATATGGCTATATATGGCAATGTGACCCACTGAATTATGTGAAGCTTGCTTGTGATGAGACATACAACTGGTATTATATTTTTACCCACATGGGAACACATTCTAATTCCACTTTTGTCCGGCCCATCCCACTCAGGAGTCATTCCCACTGCAGGCCCTTTAATCCAATTGAATTCAATAGGGTTCACTTCTGAGTAAGCATGTATAAGATGGCACTGAAAGTGTACACTAGAGAGCCTGGAGTTACTCTAAAGACGACAGAAAGATGGAAAAATGACACATAGGCCATTTCCGCACTAGACTGCTGTAGTGCTATTATACCACTTTCAACATCCTGTGGAATCCTCAAAGGCCCCTCCCTAAACTGCAAACCCCAGGATTCATAGGATGTTGAAAGTGGAATAATAGCACTGTAACAGTCTAGTGCAGAGATGGCCACAGCTTCCACTTAAAAGTAACAGCCCTCATCCAGACGTTCTTGCTTATTATCTTCTACGAATATAGCTTGGCGATGCTTCATTCCTCGATATATCAAAGATGACAATTCTACCCTTTGAAAGCAGCTTTGGGGTGGGGGGAACCGTTTGGCTTGAGCTCCCCTCCACGATCACAAGAAACCATGGGGCTAAACTTGAACGCGTTTCTCCTTTCTTGCCACAAACGCAAAGAAAGGAAAAATTCCGCCTTGATATCTACCCGTTTATCTCTACGGTTGTAGTTCTACCCTTTTTCCTATCTCTATGCCCCACGAATGTTTACTTCTCAAAGAGGCGTGTTGGGCGGCGCACGCGTGTTTGCCTCACTTCCGCACGGGGCCCGTGTGCGCCGGCGCCTGGCGAAGGGCAGCGGGTGGATGCCGCTGGGTCCTGGTGCTCTCCGATTAGTGGCCACGTCTCCCGGAAGATGGGTCCGGGAGCCCTGTCTAAAGGGTGGCCTGGCGGCGCCTGTCCCCGCCACGGCTGTCGGCCTTTCCCCTGATTCATCCTGCTCGTCGTGTTGGGTCCTGCCTGGACGCCTGGCTCCGGAAAGCGGGGCAGGGACAGAGTGAGGTGGAGGGGTAAGTGGAGGCCCGGAGGAGGAAGAGAAGGTGGTGAAGAACAAGGGGGAGGCGGTGAATGTGAGGAGAAATCTCATCGGAAGGGATGTGTGTGTGTAAAAGGAACGTTTCAGATGTAATTAAGACTGTAATGCGATTGTGAGCCCCTACTGGAGGAGGGGGGCTTTCCCGTGCGGTGGCCAGCACATACAATTGCGATGCTTTTGCTTTTCCTTTTGGCAAAAGTTTTTGCCCATAGTGTGACAGGCCGAAGTTCAGCAGGTAGAGCTTTTCTGGGTAGAAAACAATAGTAGCCGTGATTTCTGCCTCTTTGGATACCTTACTGCCCTGTAGCCGGATGAGGCGTAAGAGCCCTCCCAAACCAAAAAAGGTGGCAACACTAGAGGAGCAATATTGTTGCTGGACAAAAGTAATTATAATGAGAACATGTGGGTGTTTTGCACAGAAGAAGGGCGGAGAGGGAATAATAAGGAATATTGTAGTTAAGAGGGTGTAAGAGTCTTGTTGTGGACTGGATACAGGGAGTGCATGTAGCAGAAATTAAGTCTCTTGTGGTACCTCTGGCAGGATGCAGTGACACAAAGTGGGATTTAATCTGTAGGGCTGGGTATTTAAATGTGGTCAAAAAGAGCGGTGTGGTGTAGTGGTTTGAGCATTGGACTACAACCCTGGAGACTAGGATCTGATTCCTTGCATCTCACACTCTCAGCCCCAGAAAAAAAAGGTGATAGGGTCAGCATAAGTTGGAAATTACTCAAAGGCAGACAACAAAAAGAGCAGCAGAAATAGACTACTGTGGTCGAACTGGTAACAGTAGTATGTTCAACTATAAATTGTATGTGGCAGTGATTATGGTTCTGTGCTAGTCCACATGTTTGTTATGTATTCCTTTTTCTTAGGGCACACCTTCCAGGGCACCAGAAAATCTACCCACACAGGCGCAGGTTAGGTGAGAGTGTGACTTCATAAAGTATAAAGTATAATAGGTTTAAATGTGACAAGGCCCTATTTAGATGGTTGCTAAGATTCAGTTTACGAAGCGTTTCTTCTCCAGATGCACTGTCTTCTAGTATGCGTTGGTGTAGGCAAACTTAGAATGTGGATGGACTGGTCACCAGTATGCCTGGCTGTGCGTTTCTTGATAGTAGATAATGGAAAACTTATTGTCTTGATCCAGAGATAAAGTGTTATTGAATCTATGACTGTTTAGTTTACACTTGCCTCCTGCATCGTGGCAAAGAGGAGACCAGTCTGGCTGCATCCAGTGAAACAGCAGTTGTCTCCCCTTCCTGCCAGAGAGAATTCTCTGCTTCAGCTGACAGTTGCAAAAGCTATACCTCCTCCTTTGAAGGAAGAATATCTTGGTTACATGGTGACTAACCTGTTCCAATCCTTCTGCCAGAACTGAGGCAGCTTCAGGAATTTATTTGCTACCCTGTGTTAGAAAGATCACTTAGCTCCATCTTCCTGAATGTGCTTTCTTTCTTACAGAATTGTAGAATCATTAGAGTTGGTATGGTGCCAAAGCCCATCTAGCCCACCCACCTGCCATGCAGAATTACACAGCTGAAGCACTCTTGTGGGATAGCCATCCAACCTCCAGTGACGGAGAGTCCGCTATCCTTCAAGGCAGCCCGTTCCACTGCCAAACAGCTCTTAGTGTCAAGAAGTTACTCCAAATGTTTAAATGGAACCTCTTATCCTGCAGTTTGGATTTTCTTCTCTCCCTGTTCCCCTTTCCTTTCATACTGCATCTTTTTCTATTGTGATTTGACAGGCAGGGGCTGTTTTGCTTTTTAATAGATATGGAGTGTTTAGGGAATTTTAAATGCTGTATAAGAAGCACACCATATATGTTGGCAATAATAGTAACAATATTAATACATTTTTATTTTTGACCTCTGAAAGACTACTACAACCACTTTTATGATATCTTCAGCCATTTCCGCACTAGACTGTTATAGTGCTGTTATTCCACTTTCAACATCCTATGAAATTCTGGGGTTTGCAGTTTAGAGAGAGCCAACTCCAGGATTCCATATATAGCACTATAACAGTCTAGTGCGGAAACGGCCTTAGATTTATGAGCTGTATAAAATTTCTAGGCTGCCATGTATATGCCTGTTTAAATATTTTTAACTGAACTTTTAACTGATCTATTCATATTTTTTGCCATGTGTTCCAGTGAGGCAGATGAATCTGTCAGATACACATTCTTAACCAGTATTATTTTGTATAATTCTTCCTCAGTGAAAACTGTTTAGTAGTTGAAATAATTTCAAGACAGCATTCTACTCAGATGTAGTATAAATTAAAACGCTGCCATGGCCCAGCTTAGTTCTGGGACTGCTCCATTTAATTTCAGTAGGGCTTATACAGGACTTCCCAGCAGATCATGCACAATGAGTTAGGTTTGCATGTCTCCCATTTGCTCAGCCATAATAGTGTCCCAGACCCACAACCTGCAAGTCACTGTAGTTGGTCACCACTGATGTCACCACAGCTGAGCCATGTGTCTAAATTCAGATCTGCCACAACTGAATAGAAAGCAAGGGGTAGGGAAGGAGCAAAAGGTCTGTTGAGTGATGTGAACTGAACCCATGTCAGTCTTGTTGTCTGCCTCTCCCCAGATACAGGTGAGGTTCTGCACTCTTCATCAGCTCACTCTTTCTGCTTCTTGAACCAGACCTTCATACTCTTGCAGTTGACCCATTTTAGCAACATAAAGAGAACCCAGCTGAATCAGACCAAAGGCCTATGTAGTTCAGGTTTCTGTTCACACATTAGCCATCCAATTGCCCATGATAGGAATAGGAATGTAACAGTATCTAAACTTTGTTATATGTTTGGATTTCAGCTTTGATTTTTATAGATGGGATCACCTCCTCAGCACAGTGATGTGAAACTGACTTTAAGTTGTGACAAAAAGGGGATAACATCCAAATGGGCTAGTGTTTTGACATTTGATCCTGTGTAATCTAAGCTTCTCCTGTTTGCATCTTTCTTTCACAAGGGTGAACTTTTGGTGGTTGAACTCCCTATAACATACCGCCTCCAACATGTCGTGGTTTGCTGAGCTGGCTGGAAAGGCAGAGGACCTTCTCAATCGGGTAGATCAAGGTGCTGCCTCAGCATTGAGCAAGAGAGAGAATCCTGGCCCTGTAACCTACAGCAACAGCCACTTAGTTGAAGTCAGTGAGTACCCGAAAGTGTACCAGCAGATGGGAGAGCAGGAGTTTCAGGCATCGTCTAAACCAAGCTTTATCTCCTCAGCAGCAGATAACATCAAGAATCAGAAAGCAACAATCCTAGCAGGAACTGCCAATGTTAAAACAGCATCCAGAACGTCCGTGGAACCATCTTCTTCTGTGGAAGCAGCTTCTATGCCTAGACCATCTTCCCAGTTTGTGCGAAGGAAAAAATCTGAACCCAATGATGAACTCTTGTTTGACTTTCTCAATAGCTCTGAAAAGGAACCTAATGGTAAAAAGGATCTTAAAAGAGAGAGAAGCAGAGCAGCTGCTGCTCAAAATCATTCTCGGACTTCCAGCATTAGCTCTGTGTCAGCAAGTTCACAGAGCATCAAGACTGGAGAAGATGCTTCAGTTCAGAGCCAAGGCAATGGTAGCTAAGTATAACTACAGCTGTTACCTATAGATGTTCTTCATTAACCAGTATTGTCTGGATGTACCCTTTTGGTTCATTGTTTTGCAGAAATAATTGGAAGGGCCTAGAAAATCTACCTTACATTTGCTGTTGAAGTGGTGGAAGGGTTTCCCCTGTGGATAATATGGAGTTTCTAACAACTTTAAATATTTACAGGTTTTTAAAAATCTGCTTTCAGTTTTATTCATTAATGACTCAGATTATATTTTATTAGCTTTTGAATCAAAATAAACAATCAAGTAGGGTTTTCTCCCTCCAGATATGCTAGATTTCAACTCCAAGTCCCAGCCAGTTGGAAGAGTTTCTGGGAGTTGTACTCCAAAACATCTGGAGAAACAAAAGTTTCCCATCCTTGACCCAAAACTGCAATAATACCAGCTTCAGTAAAAGAGTCTGTGTCTCTGTCTTTATACAAGTAAAATGGAAACTAATCGGATAGGTAATTATATGTGTTCTTCCTTACCAGCTTTTATTTTTGGTACACATTGGAGAGAGAGAGAGAGAGAGAGAGAGAGAGATACTGGGTTGTCCTGTAATTTCCCAGCATCGCTTGCTGTTTGCCACTGCAGTGAGATTTTAACTGTTTAGGTACTAGCATCAGTGAATAACTGAACTGAAGTAACAATTCCAACTCCACATAGAATGTGCTGTTTGTAGTCAGCACAGCACTGTACCTGTTGTTAATTTTTTGGCTTTTGCTTTGTTAAAAAAACAAATAAACCAATTTTCTATAGATTTCTTACTGTGAATGTTAAAATGCAAGGTGAATTTTGAAACTTGTATTAAATTTAGCATCACTTGGCCATCACAGCAAGCCTAAGACATTTTTGAATGAACTATCCAGTTGACTAATTAATGTAAAATGCAAGCCACTGAGATCTAAAATAGAAGATGGAAGGATAACAAGGAAAGTGAGAAGACTCAGGCACATGATCTTAATGTGGTAAGAAGCCTGGCAGAATGATTGTTGCTGGATAATTGAGAAGAGGCAAAGCCTGGTGAAGCTATCCGCTTGGAAGGGATGGTGGCACCTCTGCCCCCCCTCTTCCTTTCATGTGAGGCTGTCCTGAACAGCTCTTCAGTATGCAGATTTGGGTGGTGGGATATTGTCATCTACAAAAATGCAAAACTGTGAACAAGTAAGTGTTCAGCTTGCACCTACTTGTGACCCTATATAAGCTGTGGTTGTAGATTGCCAGTGCAGCACACACTCCTGCCCATTTACTTTTTATAGGCGTGTGGGAAAAAGAAGAGGTTTGTCCAATCTTAGGTAGACTACATTTGGCTTTGGAAGCCACAAGCTTTGGAAGCCTTGTTACCATATCTGTGGAGCTTGGAACTGTTACTGCTTTGAAATACAAATCCCACAATTTCTCAGGTAATGTGGCCAGTAGCCTTACTGGCTCAGGGATCCTGTACAAAAAGACGTTTTTCCAAATTCTGCATTTCTTCTATTTTAAAATGTCGAGGCAATTTGCCTTGTCTGTGTTTGTTTATGAATTCAAAAGAGTAGCATTACAGTAATAACACCATTCCAAACCAATATCTAACATCTCTGTGTAGTGAACTTGCTACTGGATTGCAATCCTATATTTGCTTATGTGAGAGTAAGTCTCAGTAGGGCTTGTTGCAGATTAACTTTAGGATTTTGCACTGTTAATCAAAAAAGAATGTGAACTAAGAAAGGTTCTTGGTTAAATATGATTCTGCTCATACAGAAACTCCTGATAGTTCCAGTTCTGGGCTGGAAACAGATGTGGATGTTAAGAAAGATCCCCTGCAAAGTGCAGAAGCTAACCCCAGCCTTGCAGCTAATGACAGCAAATCTCATGAGTTGTCCAGTCTTCGCCTGGAGAATCAGCTTCTGCGGAATGAAGTGCAATCTTTAAATCAAGAAATGGCATCATTAATTCAGAGAGCCAAAGAAACCCAAACAGGTAGGGAGAAATTTGAAAAGTGTGACATTCACAGTAATAATAACTTTGGAGATTTTTTTTAGACCAATATCGTGCAGTGGCTGAAAAGTCTTCATAGGGCTGTGTTGAAAATATTACTAAGTGGATCTCTGAGAGGTACCCTGAATACATGAACTGTGCAGTGAAAATGGCAAAGATGAGTGATTTTGATTGGATTGTTTAACAGGTGGTGGGAAAGACAGGGGAAGTAAATGTTTCATCTAGTCTGTTATTGTCTCTTCTGTTTGGCGGCAGTCCTGCAAAGTCTCAGACAGGAGATCTTCTCTAGCCCTGTTGTCTGTGGTTCTTTAATGGGAATTTTTTTTCTTTGTTAGGGATGGGATGAATCCAGAATTTTCCAAATCCGAATCTGGATCCAAATCCCTGGAAGTTTCTGGGAATCCACGAATCTCACAAATGTTGAATCTTTTGAATCCTTTTTTTTAAAAAGGGTTTAAAAAGCAAAGGACAGAAGGATAATCTTGGGCAAGACACACTCTCTCAGCCTTAGCAAAAGCCTAGGCAAAGGCAAACCTCCCTCTGAAGAAATCTGGCCAGGACAATTGTCATAGTTTTGCCTCAGGATCTCCCCAGATTGAAAATTACATGAAGGCCCTTTCTACACAGGCAGGAAAATGTGGATTAATCCCATATTTTCCTGCCTGTGTAGACAGGGCCACATACTACAGTACAGAGTTGATCCAGGTCAAAACTGGATTTTCTTTGCATAGCTCCTTATGCCATCCTGGGGTTTGTAGTTTGATGATGCACCAGCACACTTTGACAGAGAAGGCTGTGACACCTTGTAAAACTACAAACCCCAGAACTGTGTATGAAAGGGTTTTGCAAAGGAGCTATGCAAAGGAATCTTTCAGCTGTCCTTGAAATCTCAAGAAGACTGCACCTTCCAGCCAATCAGGCCTTTGGTGGGCCCCGGAGGTGCCAATTTTTAAAAACAATTTTTCCTTTGTGCTACATTTGGTTTCTCATGTGGCTCATGAGAAACCATGACAGACATTTCACTTCTTATCCTATTCTAGCTATAGGTTTACAACCAGGCACTGTCTTGTGGAAGGAGGTACACTGGCTTACATGTGTCAATCACTGGATGATATTGTGTGACCTTGCCCTTTGCCCACTACTTCTGATAAGTACTGACCCCTGACCCCAGCATTGATACATGCCATTGATTTTCAGTACAGAAAATAGTGCTGAACTTAAATATGAAATGTTCAATTTGATATATTAGAATACAACCCCAGATGTAATTTCTGAAATTATTAGCAAAGGCCATTATTACTCCAAGGGAAAAACTCACCTACTTGCCATCTCCCCTTGTGTATCTGGTCTCCCAGGTTTTCAGGCATCCCAGTCTCCAACAAACTATTTTGTTGGTGGATTCGAAAGATTTGATTTGCCTATTTTAGCACAGGGATTTGAATTTGCGAATCTCAAATCCTTCCCAAGGATTCACGGATTCGAGGATTTGCGGATTTGGTTGGCCCATCCCTATTCTTTGTAATAGTCTCTTCCTTTTTTCAATTTTTCCAATTTTTTGGGGGAAAAAAGGCTTCAGGGAAAAAACTTTTTTTTAGAATTTTTCCATTTTTTTTCCAGGCCTCCACATCTCTAGTTAACAACACCTTAACAAATTAAACTTGATTTGGAAGTTAGCAAATCTACTTCAAATAGCTAGAGGAAAAGAAGAAAGAAGGAAGGAAGGAAGGAAGGAAGGAAGGAAGGAAGGAAAGAAAGAAAGAAAGAAAGAAAGAAAGAAAGAAAGAAAGAAAGACAGTTCTGAAACTTTCAAGAATTATTTCAGCAAATATATAAAGAGGGAAAGAATGATACACTTCAAAGGTGTTCAGGTCCTTTTGGTTGACTGTGGGGAAGCAGACATTTATATCAGATGGGTGTGTACCTAAATACTAAATTTATGCACCACTGTGTCTTTCTGGGAGAATATCTGTTATAGCTGAAAGTTATTGCATAAAATGTAGTTTAAAAGGTATCCAACAACAATAAAAAGGGAAACTGGGAACCTTATGTCTGCATGGGACCAACATGGCTAAACCACTACTAGTTGGATTTCTTATTTGCATCCTGATTTCTTATTGCTGTCAGAATCATGCTGAACGCTTAAGAAATGTAGCCTCTAAGTAAACTTTCTAGTAAGTTCATCAGTCATGCTGACAACTGCTGACTTACATTTTGCAGAATTAAACAATGCCCGAGCAAAGATTGAGAAGTGGAATGCTGATCACCCAAACAGTGACCGGCTTGTTCGGGAACTTCAAGCTCAAGTTGACGATCTTACAGAGGCTGCTGCTGCCAAAGATTCCCAGTTGGCTGTCCTGAAAGTTAGGCTACAGGAAGCTGATCAACTTCTGAACTCACGAAATAAAGCACTGGAAGCACTGCAGAATGAAAAATCACGGTACCCAAAATCCTCCTTGCCATTTCATGATTTGAGAGAGTTCTTTAGAAACTGTTGTCTCCCATGTATCCCTTCTGCTTCTGAGATAATTTTTACATCTGCATAATATGATTTTCGACTTCATCTTCAACAGCCAGTGGCTTGAATAGTAACTCCTGTTCTTCATAGAAGAATGTTCAGTGTGAGTGTTAAAGAAGCCCCAGTTTAAATGATACATTGGTAGTATAGGAGCTGCTCTTCCTGTTTTAGACAGAGCTGTATGGTGGTTTGGACAGAGCTTGGAGACATTACTTTTCTGGATGACTAATCCCAGAATCCTCCAGTCAGCATGACCTCTGGCCATACCCCCCATTTCTGGGACTTTTTTCCCCAATTTTTCCGAGTTCCAGTTTTTTTGTGATTTTGAGAACTGACCTGTGATCCCAAATCTGACGCTGTGACAGCCAGTCAGCCTGCACTTCCTGGAAGCTGTCTAGGCTGTATTAATAGAAATTTTATATATCATCTTAATGTGGGCGTTGTCCTAGAGCAGGAGTTCCCATGCCACTTGGGCATCATTTAAGTCAGACCTAATTTGCATCTGAATCTAGAGCATTTTTATTCTGACAGAGAATGGCAAGTTTCTCAAAGTCCATTGGCTGGAATGCAACAAGCCTCCAGAGCATCCAGCTCTGAGCAGCTTTTGGTTTTTTCTCAACCATATCTTCTTTGAGTAGTATTGAAAGCTGCTTCTTAAAATTCCAAGGTTTGAAGAAGCACCTTGTAATGGGACTGTAGGGGATAGCTCAGGAAACTAAACTAAAGTAATTAGGGTAAGAATCTCTGTTTGTTGTCCCTCAGCCAGTGCTTCTCAAAGTGGTGGTCCACAGACCAGTGACAGTCTGTGAGCTATTTGCTCATGGCCAGCAGTAAGTTTCTATGAAAGAAGGAAACATGGGCACAAATATGGTGCCAGTACCTGGCACACTGAAGGAGAGAAGCTCTGGTGTTCCACATCAGATGGCTTCAGAAGCACTGCACTAAACCATTACTTCCCAAACCTGGCTTCCTGGGTGTTGAACTTCAACTTCCAGAAGCCTCATCCAGCATGGCCAGTGGTCAAGGAGTCTGGGAATTTCAGCAACTTAGGGGAACCAAGTTTAGGAACTACTGCCAAGTTTGCCTAATAGAATCTTTTCCTTTGGGTCTTTCTGACTCTTCTTCAGATGAGGTCAGACAGATTCATTCAGAATATGCCGCTCAACATGGCAAATCACTATTAGACACAATAGTTCTTCACTGCTAGAGGCACCCAAAATTCACAGCATGTAATAAAATACATACAGCAGTAACTGCTTTGGAGACAGGGGAATGGAAGGAATGATCTTGGGCAGGGATAGAATTAAAAGAAATAAAATGTTGTGTATAGGATATTGACTTGTATCTTGAAAGAAAGGATGTACCTCATTTCTATATTAGTAAACCTTTATTTTTGCTTGTCAAGAATAATTCAGGACAACAGCGAAGGGGCCAGTCTGCACAATCAAGCTCTCCAGACCCTTCAGGAGAGGTTACATGATGCAGAATCTGCACTTAGAAGGGAGCAAGAAGGCTACAAACAGATGCAGGTCAGAACTGTAAACCTGGACATTCTTTCTTTTCACTGAATGAGAAACTGGCCCGTGCAGGAGCAGTGGTTAGATATTAGGCTTGACAGATCTTATTATACACTAGAACTCCAAAATCCACCAAACAAAAGCCAAATGTGAATGTCATCATTTTTTGTCACATTCTTTTTTTTTTTATTAATTTTATTGAACTTCACAAAATAAAAAAAAAGATTCTTTAAATTGTAATTTTACATGCATTGATTCTGATCTTCCACTCTGGTCTGGTCTTCACTTCTCGCAAATCACTCTACTTGTTACATTAGAATCACAATACAATGATTATCTCAACTGTTTGAACATGCATTTCCCTCTTCTACACACTCAAAATACTGTCATTTCATCTTGTCAGTTCCCAGCTTTCACTTCATTCTGCTTTCTCATGTCGACATATTCCAATATGTTTTCTTTCCTCTGCTTATCTCTTATGAACTTCTACTATCCTCTCATATATTTTCTTCCAACTCTCCATTACTTAACTAAAATCTTACTGTTGTAAAAAAAAGTCTGTCAGTGTATATCTGGAAGTCTGAGCTATTATTACTGTAACAGTCACTCCACTTCTTTCCCTGGATTCCGTTATATTAAAATATCTTGTTTCCCACCTCTACTCTTAAATCCTATTCAACCCCTTTCTGCCCTTCAACAATATCATAGTGTTCATTTTCATAGAAATATATTGATATATCAATCATTTGTAAGCTTAATTGACATTGCCAAAATACAATTCTAACACACGTGATTCAGGACCCTGTGATTGACTCCAATTCCCATTCCCCTCTCTTGTCTGGGACTTTGCAGCCCGGAAATACATTCTGAAAGCTCTCCGTATTCTCATGGTTGCTTATACTCCAAGCTGCTCTGTCCCAGAGAGTGAAGGTATTTTGCTTGAATAATTTCCCTCACAAACCCCCTCCCATCTTAGTCTTTGCTGCCCGGCGTTTTCCTGAAGAATTGCTGTATTCTCAAAGTCGCTTTAATTCCAGGCTGCTCCAACCGTAGGTGTGAGGGTATTTACTTGAATAACTTCCATTGTAGACTTGCCCATCTCAATATCCCTTTCCTCCCATCTTGGACTTTGCTGCCCGAAGCTAATTTCTGAAGATTCCTTGTATTCTTATAGACGCTTAAGTTCCAAGCTGCTCAGTCCTTGGGTGTAAGGGTATTTGCTTAAGTAACTTCCATCAGAGACTTACCAATCTCATTACCCCTTTCAACCCTTTGACAATATCAGAATATTTAACTTAATGAAAATATATCAATCACATACATATGCTTAATTGACATTGCTGAAATACATTCACTTGTCATATTTAGAACCCTGTACCAAAATCCACTTTCTGTTCCCCCCTCCCTTCTTGGACTTCGCTGCCCGGAGTTTGTTTCTGAAGATTCATTGCATTCTCATAGTCGCTTAAATTCCAGGCTGTTTCATCCATGGGAATGAGGATGTTTTGTTTAAATGACCTTCCAGCACAGTCTCAGCAGTCTCAATAATCCCAAATCCAAATAGAAGTCAGGAAACAAGAGTCCCAAAACAGGAGTTTAAAAAAGGAACTTAAAAAAAGAAAACGCACAACTCCGTAGTTTTTCCTCCCCAGGTATTCTTCTAAAGTTCAAAATCCACAGCAAAAGAACCAATAATCCGCTCGTCTCAATTCAACCAGAATATTAAAATAAAGAATTATAGAAAGTTCACTGTCCAAATGAAGAGTATTAAATTTTATAAAGTTCAATTTTTTCCTTTAGGGCAATACCAACTGCTCATTTATTTGACATTTTAAACTGTAAGTCCATATTACAAGCCAAAAGTCTCTTAACAGTAATAGCATCAATCATCGTGAGAAAGCAGATACACCTCATAGCCTTTTCTTTAAATTCAGCTGCCCCTTTAAGATGAAAGCTCAGCACTTCGCACTCACATTTCTCCTGGGTCCCTCCATTACTTCGCTCCTGCACAGCGTTGCAAGCCAGCTCTGTTATGATAATCCTGAAATGAAGAGCAGAACAGGTTACGTTTTCTTATTCTTTTCTGCTTGAAACTTGATTTCTTAATTAAAAGTCGACGGCAGCGGTTGTGCTGCTCAGGCGACGATCCCGCTGGCTCCGTCATGGTCCTTCGACCCCCTGACGCTTCGTGCTCCCCCAGCCAGGTAGAGCCACGCGCCAGTTGTGGGGTCCCCTTCGGACCCTTTCCGCACCCCTAGTACTGGAGGGGTGTTTTGCTGCTTCTGGGTCTCAAGAGAAGCGGCTGGAATCCAGCGGGTGGCTGCTCGGAGCCACGCCATTGCGCAGCTTCTTTCCGAGCTGCCACTCGCGCCCGCCATGCGACCGGAAGGGGTTTTTTTTTTGTCACATTCTGATCTCAAGAGTCTTGTTTTCATTGCTAGAATTGAACTGACCGAAAGACGCTCCTGAGCTTTACCTAATTTTTGGTGGGAAAAGCCATTTAGTCAGTTAAGCAGCTGGGAGCCAGGCTGGGAAGCAATGTTGCTGTTACTATGTTAACTTTAGGTCATTAAAGAAAATTAATATGTTGACATCAAAATGGTGGGAAAATAATACATCAATCTAACAAATTGATAATGTTTTAGAAAAATTAAAATGATGAAAAATGGTGAATGACAAGTTCAAGTAGAAAGAAACTATAATTGTTACTTTAAAAACATTGTTAACATTTAACTTTTCAAATAACTCATTTAGAAGTCATTGTTGAATAATGTTAATTAATGAACTGAGGTAGTGGGTTAAATTTTAATGAATCATTCCAAGTTCTGAGTGGGAATCAGAAATCTGTACCAATCCACTGCAGTTGCTGCAGAGACTGACTGCTAGACTGTGATCTAACCTCTTCCCTCTTGTGTTGTGCTGCGTGCCTTTCATGTTGCCATTGTACCAGAGCATGGGGTTTGGTCTATAATTCCCAGCCTCTCTTGAAAGTATGTTGACTGTGGAGTTCTGGGAGCTGAAGTCCAAAAAAGTAACTCTCCCATGCTCTGCCCTGTTAATAAGTTCTCCCATTGCTGGGCAACACAGCTGAAAGGCATGATCTCTCCTCCAGGTAAACAAAGGGTTAATTCTGTGATGGTTTAGATTACATTTATTGGGGGTCAGCATCAGGAAAGAGATCATGAGAGACAATTGTCCAATGACCAATTTGTGGGAAGTGTGAAAGCATCAAAGCCTCCATGGTGAGAGGCTATAAAAACACAGTGCCATGAGGCACAAGGAAGACTTGAGAAACTTTGTAGAGACTTTGGGGACTGATGGAGAGGTAGGGAGATGCTGCCTGCCATACCATCCATAAGAAAGCTTGGCCAGAGGCCGAACAAAGATCTAGACTCCCAGCTTTCCATGAACATGAACAAAAACCCAGAACGCCATCTGTTTCATGAGTAGAGTAGAAATGTTCAGCTGGTCTTCTTAGGGCTTATGTTTCCTTTCTAACCTCAGCTGAATGTGTCTTCGACTGTCCTGTAGCTTTGTAAGTACTCCTGACCAAGACCTGAAGGAAGGTGCCTTCATGCTAATTTTAGATTGCTTGCTTAGAATAAAAGCTTTCCTTTAATGATTTCCCCTTTTCCACACTTATTTCACGTGTGTTTGCTTGGTGTATGCACACATATGTGTGTAGGATTCTCATCTCCCATGGGAGGGAGAGGGAAATCTCTGGCGAGTCAGAGGTGTAAAAAATGTGAGTTAAACCTCTCAATAACTTTCCACTAAGTTACTGCATCATGAGACATATGGATTAGTTGTTGGTGGCAGCTGGATAGAATTTGGGGGGGTCCCTTCTCTTACTCAAGAGCAGGAGATGGGCTGGATTCCATTACAACACCCAGAGATTGACTACTAGATTGTGATCTGACCTCTTCTGTCTTGTGTTCTACCAAGTGCCCCTCATGTTGCCATTGTACTGGAGCATGGAAGATGTGGGATTTTTTGGACTATAGTTCCTAGCTTCTCCCTGAAGCATGTTGATTGGAGAGTTCTGGGAGCTAAAGTCCAAAAAGTAACTCATACACGCTCTGCTTTGTACAAATGTGATAGGTCCAGTGCAGCTGTGCTCTCTTCAGATATCAGAGGACAATGTCAGATGAGGATAAGCCAGTACATTCCCATTATTTCCACGTGCAACACTGCTTATGTTTTAAAGATTAACACAGTTCCTCATGGGAATAACAAGTTCATCTGCACTAATCTTACAGCCAGATCAATTACATTTAATTTGCACAAAGCTTATTAAGCTTTTTAAAAATTATCGTCTGGTTTTTAAAAATGTTGACAGAGATATGAATGAGTTCTTGTTCATATTTCTGCTGCAGTGTTACCTTCTGAATTGTTTTCAGTTTGTTATAACACCCATCAAACTTCCACCTTACAGAATGAATTTGCCACACGGCTCAGTAAAATGGAAGCTGAACGTCAGAATTTGGCTGAAGCAGTAACTGCAGCTGAGCGGAAACTTGTGGAAGAAAAGCGGAGGGCAGATGAATTTCAGCAACAAACTAAAGTAGCCAAAGCCAACATGGAGTCTGCTAAGCAAGAGCTGGTTGACTATAAACAAAAAGCTACACGTATACTCCAGGTAAAGCTGTTCTCTGTAAATGCACACAGATTAATCCAGCTGTTATCCAGAAAGATGTGTATGTGACTGTAGTTCTCCTAGTGCCTATTGAGCTGCACTGAAACAGGATTATCCATGTGTGAGAAAGGGGTTGTTATCAGGTTGGGGGAGGGAATTTTAAAATGGAAAACAACTCTGGGCACAACCCCTCTCTTCAAAATAACCTGCTGAGGACTGAACATGCTGGATAGGCTTACTGCCTATTGTGAGAGTCAGAGTTCAAATGGAATGGAATTGAGTGGCTGGAATCTCGAAACAGGGAGTACCCCATATCACATAGTTTTGTTGGAAATCCCACTTGTGTTAGACTGGGGTATGAATCTGTTGACCATTCAGATGTTGTATTCTACCAGCACTAGCCATCATAGCCAATGGTGACAGATGCTAGTGTTAGCGACAACTGGCAAGTTTTCCTGGAATGCAACAAAGCCAATATGTCACACACCAGTGGGAGATTCAAAATAATAAAAAATCTTTTATTCAACCAAGCAATATCCAGGGGAATTCCAAATCAGATGTGCTGGAACAAAGAAAGGCATACACATTTGTACTTCCCATAAGAAAAGGAATTAGCATACTAAGTTACATCACTTCCTGTGTAATACCTGGTGAACTTCAGGTGTCAGAGCATGCGCTTTGGCCCTGTCAGGTAGTAACTCCCCTCAGTACATCAGTCACTTAGCACCTATCTGTTGTTTATTCAAAGTGGGGCCTGCTTACACTAGGAGCTGATATAGTCCAAAAACTGTGGATGGTCATATGATCCCTGCTGCTATGTTAGACTACGGATTGTGGTAGAACCTCCATGTACCAAGGTTATATATCTCTTGAATTGCAAACAGAGGGGGTCAGCTATCATCTTTAGATCCTTCTTGCAACCAAGGTGTTACTTGATTCAAAATGGCCCTGTTTACCACAGTTAGCACACACCAAAGTGAAGGTAATCAAATATAGACTCTGATTATTTATTATGTGGCTTCATTGACTTATTACTATGTCTTTGAACTCCAGTCCAAAGAAAAGTTGATAAATAGCCTGAAAGAAGGCTCTGGAATTGAAGGACTTGATAGTCAAACAGCAAGCCTCATGGAGTTGGAGGAGCTGAGGCATGAGCGAGAGGCGCAGAAGGAGGAGATGCAAAAGCTACGAGGACAAATACATCAGCTGAGAACAGAACTACAGGTACAACTGGAGAACAAATAGCCCTTCAGTTATTGTCATGGTTGAAAAGAGTGCACCAGTCCTAGTTTCACTCGCTGGTATTTGCTTAATTGATTAAAACAGCATTGGAGCAGAGAAGTTGAGTTGATGTGGTTACAGTGGCTATAGTGTCAGATCAATGCCAGAAAAATCTGGATTCAGATTCTTCACTCTTATAATTTACATAATGATCCCTTGAGCTGTTCAGATATGCTCATCTTCACCTACATCAGAGCTAAAAATAAAATAGATAACCCCAGGTGTTGTCCCCTTTGACGAGAATATGATAAGGAAAACTCAAATTTGAACTGTGATAGCTTGCTGTCAGTTAAATTGGGTCTGTTTCCACTCTTGTCTAGCTACCATAAGGATATGAATGGCTGGCTACTGGTCACGATGACTGTGTATTCCATGTTAAAAGCAGTATGCCTTGGAATACAAATTGTTAAAGAAAACAAATAAGAGGATACTGTTGCACTCGTGTTCTGCTTGCATGTGGGCATCCCACAGGCTTGTTGGCTACTGTAGTAACAAAATGGACTAGATAGATCTGTGGTCTAAGCCAGTGGGTCCCTTAATATGTTCTCAAAGGGTTCTGCATTCATTTGCCCCAGATGCCATGTTTCCATGGGGGCATGTGTGTATGTGTGTGTGCTATTTCATAAGCGAATAGGTCTGGGTACCAGCAGTTATTGGCAGTGAGGTATTAGAAACGGCAAAGGCAAAGGGAGAAGTTCAGAGATGTTGAGACATTACAAAAAAAGCCCAGAAGGCAGTAACTTTGTTCTGTGGCTCTTATTTGAAATATCCAGAGGAGTATGTGTATGGGGTGGCACATGGCTCAAGATATTTTTAAATGCCAGGACAAAGGCTAAGATGGTGGCCCTTCTCTCCACTTCTGGAATTCTACTGGAGAAGCAGTTGGCCGTTCCTTCAACACTAATGATGCGTCATTGCTGAGGGCTGGAGGAAATGCAGATATTTTCTTCAACAGAAGAAAAAGGCTTGGCCCAGGGCGGGCGTGCTGAGGAGGAACAGCCAGCTCATGTTCAATCAGTATCTGCTGCCTAATGCAGCTGACTTATTCTGCCTGATCGTACGGCCAACCCTGTAATGCCTACATCTCCTCAGGTGAATTTCCTCTTGGATGTTACAAAGGAAGTACTGCCAGCAAAGGCATAACTTACTGCACATTGTTGGCAGCACTTCTTTGAAGTACCTGAAGCTATTCAACAGCAGCGTCACTTTGGCACGCAAGCCACTTTTTGAGCAAGAAAAGCATACAGTGTTTCACAGACCACCCTGTAGTTATCCTGCAATGATCAGGTACAGAGGAACAGAAATTCCTTTGAGGAAAGACCAAGGTTAAACCTGGAAACATGTGGGGCCAAGACCATATTTAGAAAAGCTACTTTTTTTCTTTAGAAGGTTGCTGTTCAAGAAAGCACATAAATAGTAACATGCTGTTTTGTGTAGGACATGGAAGCGCAGCAAATAAATGAAGCCGAGTCCGCAAGAGAGCAGATTCAAGATCTGCAGGAGCAAATTGCAGCCCACAAAAGAGCCAAACAGGAAGTGGAGGCTGAACTAGAGAGACAGAAACAGGTAAGTTTCAGAGCGGTGATTATTGTATATTCAGTGGAGAGATCAATCCACTCATATGGGTTTATTCATTAACAACCACTGTGAAGCAGGGCCCCTTGCCTTTCTTTTCCTTTACTTAGTCTGAACTCCCTCCCCTCAGTTTTTAGATATCCTACTGCCTGATATAGTGTCTATCTGAGCTCTCTCTTTTAACTGTGGAAAATCACAAAAATTTAACAAACATTAAGAGAACAATAGGTCCTGCAGGAAGAGAGAAAAAGAAAAAGGGAAACGTATGCCACAGTTAAATTTATATAAATGAAAACCTGCGTTCTACCACCTGTAACTTGGAAACCTTGGTTTTGCTGGAGAATTACAGAACTGATTGCGATTGCCAGGGAAATTTGGTCTATGTTGGAATACTTGAGTTGACCCTAACCAGTGCTAAGAATCTTCTTTGTTGCTCCCTTTTCATTGACTCTTCTAAATTCAGTAATTCCCTTTCCCTGTTACGGCTTCTGGAGTGTATTCTACTTCCAGTGAAGCAAAGAGAAAATGGAAAAAAGCATGCATATCTGATGCTAGGGTTAAAGTGACCCTGCAAAGTACTGTTTAATTTGTTAGTTATTTGTCATATCACCTGTTCTTGCCAGTTTTCTGTGTGAAAGAATCATAGAGGTTGGAAATGCAGTATTTTGTCCATTTTATTACCTCCCTTAAGAGCACTACAAATGGTTTCAAAGTTTAGAGTGTTCCACAGGTGCACAAAACCTTACAAACCTAAATTTTTAAGACATAAATATCTTTGTGACCCAGCAAAATTGATTGGGCTTTTTTTTTGTTTGTGCTGAATAATACTTTCTGTTTTTCCTTTGGAAGTCACTCGCACCTTCATCTCAGCAGGCAGCCAGATTTAAAAGCAACTCTCAGTCAAGGATTCAGAAATATCTTTCTAGCCAGGCAAATAGAGAGTAATACATATGCAGGTGTGCAACGTACTGTATGTTTTATACATAGGGATGATATGATCTATGATTTAAATTATTTTAAATGATATATCATTATTTAAAGTGTTCCCCTGAGGGACTCAGTTTTTCTGATTTAAATCACAGTTCAAATAACTTGTGAGAAAGATTCTATTTATCATTTTTAATGAAAACACGTTATTGTTGAATATAACTTTAATTCATTTTTGGAGGTGTAGTTTTCTTTAGAAGATAGATGAACATAGGTACTCTAGGCTAGTTTCAGAGGAAGAGACTAACAAAACCAGCCCTGAGTATCCCTTGCCCAAGATTCTGTGAAATTCAAGGGGTCACCATAAGTCAACAGGTGACTTGGAAGCGCGTACACACAAACACTAAGCAATTATTCTGAACTTCTCTTCAGATTAATTTTCAAGTCATCAAAAACTGAATTTATTACATTTACATCCAGGTTATTTCTCCCTGTTCAGATCTGCTCTATCTATCTAAATTCTTCATTCATTGTTCTTCTCGGTTTTTACATTTAGAGAGAGGCAATACCAAAACAAAATTATTAGTAGGAGCCAGCTGGGTTGGTCAAAAACAAATCCTGCCAAGCTAATATATTTTTTTTTTTTATGGGATCACTAGTTTAGTAGATGACAGGAACACTCTAGATGCCATCTGGCTGGGTTTCAGCAAAATATTTGATAAGGTCCCCTATGATATTTGTATTAGCAATCTGATTAAATGTGGAATAGATGGAAACACTATTGGATCCATGATTGGTTAGAAAATTGTGTCCAAAGAATCGCCATCAATGACTGTGCTTCATACTGGAGGGAAGGCTTGAATTGAGTGCTGCAGAGTTCTGTCCTGGAATCCTTATCAGGTTTGCAGATGACACAAAACTAGGAAGAGTAGCGAACACATTGGAAGATAGCAACAGAATTCAAAAGGACCTTGATAAGCTAGAAAATTTACTGAAACTAATAGAGTGAAATATAACAGAGAGAAACGCAGAAGTCTTGAGTTAGGCCACAAAAATCAAGTGCACACCTGTAGAATGGGAGATACTTGACTTAGTGGCTGTACATGTAAGAAGAACCTTGGGATTATTGCTGATCATAAGCTGAAGACCCAGCAGTGTGATGACGCAGCAAAAAAAAGACAAACAGTGTTTTAGCCTCCATGAATAGAACCATAGTTTCCGAGAGAAAGGAAGCAATAGTCCTAATGTATTCTGCACTAGTCGACCTTGTTTGGAGTACTGTGTTCAATTCTGGGCACTTCATTTTAAGAAGGATATAGACAAGCTGGAACGGGTTCAGGGAAGGGCAACAAGGATGACAAGAGCTATGGAGCCCAAAACCTATGAGGAAACCTATGAAGGAACTGGGCGTGTTCAGCCTGGTGAAGAGAAGACTGGGGTGGCATGATTTCACCCTTTAAATAACTCAAGGGGTGTCACAGAGAGGAGGGTGGAAGTTTATTCTGTGCTGCCCCAGAGGGGAGGACTAAGTTTAATGGTTTGAAGTTATGGGAGGGTAGATTTCAACTGAACACATGAACTTCTTCACAGTTCACAAGGGAACAAATGAGCTAGGGGATGGTGGTGGAATCTAGGGATGCCTTAGCTGGATCTCCTGCAGTGAATGGCGGTGGGGGGGTTGGACTCAGTGGCCTGTGAGGCCCTTCCAACTCTGTAATTCTTTTATTCTCATCTTCAGAGCAGACCCATCTCCATAAACTGCTATTAATATACTCACAGAATATCAATAGAAGTTGTATAACCAGTATTCATGATGATACATTTGACCTACCATGACTTAAGGCAGCTTCCAACAATTGAAACAAACATAGTTAAAAGAAATCCAGCATACGAAAGTTAAAAAGTAATTAAACTATTAAAAATCAAAGCAGTTAAAACAGAAGCTATTAAAAGGCATTAAATAAAAATCCAGCACATTATACATATCCCATGTCTTCTAAAAAAAATTAGTTCTCAAAGGTGTGGAAGAAAAAAGTCTTCACTTGTATGCAGAAAGACAGTAAAGGGAATTCCCTGGGTAGGGAATTCCAGAACCTGGGAGCAGATATATGAGGTATATTGGAAGGGCAGGCGTGAGTTTCTTGGTGGTGCAATAAAAGTGGAACCCATTGCATATAGTTTTTCAAGTAGCATTACTGATTGCCTCTTCATACTGCTTTTGGGTAGGATAAAATTTTTTGATTTTGACGTCTGATGCCTGCTTTTTGCGCTAACATTGCTCTTTTACAGTTTCTTTCAACCATAAATCCTGCTAAATTTGTAACAGTTTTGTGGGTAAGCAGCTAGAATAACTGGAACATTTCACACATACTGCATGAACCCTTGCCAAGGTCACTGCACAATCCTCTTGTTAAAGCTGTAATCTATCCAACCAATCTTTGGTTAGGAGAAGGTTGTTTTTCCTTTACCTAGAGGACTTTTTTTCTTTTTTTGTTCTATCACGAACAGTTGTTTTGAGATGAAAGACGAAGCCATGGGATGCTCAGTTTGCTTTCCCTGATGAGAACTAGTTTATCTTGCAGGATTACCTGTCCCTCCAGAAATTCCATATTAATTAGATAGTGGCAGAATGAACTAATGAAAAGGCAAAAGATCCACATTTGCTCTGCAAAGATAGTTGCATAATGTTTATTATATATGTTTGTTACCAAGCCATATGGTGGTATTCTGTTACAGCTGTGCTGTGGATGGACAGTCTTTTTTCACCTTGCCCTTTTGCTCTCAGGTGGAAATACAATTATTAAGTACACTAAACCAGTCCATTCAAATGGGTTTGTTTTGGCAAATAATTGACTGCCTTAATTCACCTGAATCTTCTTCCTTGTTTAGCTGCTGTCTTGTTCCAGATGGTGTCCCAAGAATTCTTCCATTGTCAGATACACACACACATTATATAGCATAAGCATTATATATGGTAAATAGTGCAGCAGGAGGTACCCAGTAGAGAAGCATTCCAACCCTTTCACTGATAGTGTCCTCACCCATCAGAGGCAGTGTGGCAGAACTGGGTCCCCAAACAAATTCTACTCAGACTATTGCTCAGCTGCAAATCAGATTCAGTCCCCATTGCTAGTTATATGGGGGACCTGGGTTCAGGGGCATTTCCCACAAGACAAAAGTTGGAGAATGGGCTCCCAAGGTTATATATTGCAGAAGCAAACAAAGAAAATCAGAATGCGCAAGTGATCCATCTCCCCAGGTAACCTGCATGTTAGCAAGAGAAAAAAAATTCAAAAAAATTAGTCTGTTCTTGGGCTTCGTATCTTTTCCCAGCAGACTGCAGAGCAAATACAAAAAAATATCTAACAAGGTCACTGATAAAAGTGAATCCTTTCACCTTGTTTCTGAAATCTTGAGTCTGAAATCTGAAAACAGTATTTCCATTTTTATGAAACTGCAGATACTTCAGGTCCAGCCCAAGATATTTTGCTTCTTGAGACAATGAACATAATGGTGTCTCTTCTCCCATTTCCCAAACAGAAGCTCACTGGAGTGCCAGTTGATTCTAATTTCTCTACTTGTATAGGATTGAATGCACCACCACACCTGAGAGAAACAGAGCAATGTAGAGTTCTGCCTCTCAAGGTATCTGATATAGGGGACCACCAGTTGTTGTTGGTTTTTTCCCATTTGCCAGGGGCCAATACCATATTTGTGTTCCTTAGTTATAACTATTTTTTTTCTGAAAACTTGCCAGGGACAGCAGCCATTTAGAGGGTCAAGATAGCCTGTATTGACACATGAAGATCATGGTGTGAAGAGCCTATAGTAAAGATCTTTTCCAAAGCCAAATAAAATAAAGGTGCAGAGAGAAAATACTCCGTCCCAAATGGATGTTGAGGTGACAAAGATTACTTGCAGTAAGTCTTGCGAGACTTTCCAGAAGAGGAGTCAGAGAACATAGTAATTCTATTTGGAATGGTGAAAAGAGAAAGATGACAGACCAACCAAAACGCATTGTTAAGTTCCAGACAGACTTAGGATTTTAGCCAGCAAAAAAAGTAATGAGATTTTGTGTCTAAAATCTAGGACTCTGGGAATCTGTGAGAGAGTTATTTCAGATAAGCCTAGAGTTTTAGTGACTTCAGCTTAAAATGAGCAGGGCAAAGACTAGCCAGTGATTTCAGCAAGAGACTTACAGGAGCAGGAACCTTCTTTGTAGGAGCTCCAGGTCAAAGATTGCTACAGCAAGCAGACCCTTCCCCATCCCAGAATAAAATTAGAATATACTGGATATTTTATGTCATTTAGAAGTAAGAACACCCTTAAGCTTTGCCTGCACATGCCATTTGCGAAGATTGCACATTTGGAAATGTAGCAGTGTCCCAAGACCTTGCACCATTTTGCTGATGGCCAAGCAAAGTACATAATACTGTAAGAATGGCTAAGGTTCACATATCTGAGAGGGAGAAAATTATGGCAATAGTTTGATGAATAAAACAGAATAATGTTGAGCTAACCACTTTGTCCTAGAGATGGTTTTCCATGTCATTGTACATAAAGCATTGCTTGATAGCTGTAGGATGTCACATGGGAGGACAGAACTCTTTTCCAGATGGTATTCACTCATTTTCAGCAGCTCAATCAGAATACTTCACAACCCTAGTAGTGATGGTTAATAGATCCACATTCTTCCTTTTGTTCCTGATGGGCCGGCTCAAGGATTTAACCAGATTTGGCCTTTTTTCCACCAGTCACAGGCTAGCCGTTGCTAATCATTGCTTTAAATAATTATTTTCCTAGGAGCTTCGCTATACTGAAGAAGAACTGTACCGGACAAAGAATACTCTTCAAAGTCGAATTTCAGACAGGGAGGAAGAGATTCAGAAACTGAGAAACCAGGTAAGGGGTTAACTTTTTAATAAATATTGTTGACTGATATACTCCTGCTAGCTACTGGACAGCCAAAAGCTTGCTGTGAAAATACATAAATGGGAAATACTGCAGTATTAACACATCACACTAGTATGACATCATGGTCAGGTTAATCTGGATATAGATTTTTTTTTAAAAAAAAAGCATTAAGTATTTCTTAAAGTTTGATTTAAAAAGAAATCTGCCATAATTTTCAAAATTGAAGTGCTGTCAAGCCCACTGAGTTAAAAGCAGTGAATTAATGTAAACAAAGAATGACAGGAGGAAGATAGGATTTCTAAGGTCATAAAGTCTGCTGCTTATAAAGGTGTTCCATCTATACTTTTAATTTGCCAAGCCTAAAACTCTTTCCTGGTGGAAAGTCTAGATGGGAGGAGGAGCAGCTCCACACTCACCCCATTCCTGTCTTCTTTTCCTTCCCTTGAGCAAGAAGGGATGGATGTGGATGTGCATTCGGTCAAGTCTGCAAGATTATTTTTGACCATGCATGTCCCAAACAATCCTGATTTTCCTCAAAAATTTATTTTTTTGATTATATTTTTAATAAAAATTACATCATTAGAGCTGGAAAGATGTCGAGAATTTCTCTGTAGCTGCCTGGATATCTACCACTCAATTCTCTATCTTCAGAGTTCAAAGAAATACTGGTTGCTTGTCATGCTTGATAGTGTTTGGTGCCACACTCATTGTGGCAATTGCATGCACTGGAGACATGCTGCTCGGTTGCTTTAACAATCCATGTAGTTGCCAACAAATGTGTTTTATTACAGCAATAAGTTAACATGTGTGAATTGCGCAATAGGAAATTTAGCTAAATCTGTATTAAATGTAAATCAGCTGACTCATGCTTTCAGACACCCAGAGTAATAATATATTGGCTGAGACCCTGTACTGGGTGGTGTATGTGTATCACATAGCTCTTGTCCCCTCAAGACCTCATCTTGTAAGCAGAGCAGCCTCACTCAACAAGGCCACTGCCATGTTGGTGGAAAGCAGGGAAATGAATGGGGTTGCATCCAGCTCTTTTCTTATAGGTGGATGTGCTGGGACAGGCATTTGCTGAGACTTCCAGGAATCCTTGCATTCTGTCTGCAGCTGACATCATTGTAGTGTGTTCAGTTACAAGAAAATAGCCAGATGCATCCATGTGCATCACCCCTCTCTCTGGCGACATGGAAATGGCATGTTGGGCCATGGCTGCACTGCTAACAAAGTGAGCTTTGGACAGATTTTGGCCATTGGATTATGGGAGCAGAATCCCAATCTAAGCAGTGACCATAGAAGTGAGTTACAATGGCACAATGCCAGGGCAGTCCACTAATGAGATGCAAGCTGTCATCACTCCTCCCACAATCCTTTTACTGCTCCTTGTTTTTCAGCTGACCAACAAAACGTTGAGTAGCAGTAGCCAATCAGAGTTGGAAAATCGGCTGCACCAATTGACAGAGACACTAATTCAGAAGCAGACTATGCTGGAGAATCTCAGCACAGAGAAGAACTCCTTAGTCTACCAGCTGGAGCGATTGGAGCAGCAGATGAAGACTGTCCAAGGTCCTTCAGCAAATGGTCCCTCCATTAACATGGCAGGAATTGAAAGCAGTGAAGGTAAACACTGGCCTGGAGGGCCATGTGTGCGTGCAGATATTAATTTGTTAATGAAGAATGTGTGTTTTGGAAATAATTTTGTGCAAATGTAGTTGGGTTGATGCTTTTTCTCCTGCAACATTTTGTAATGTTGCTTGACTTTTCCAAGACTCTCCATTCCATTCCCCTTCCCACCACTTTTCTCCCCTACCAATCAGCATTTGTGGCTGCTGAGCGTGCTCAGTCAATTCCAGATTGGGGTGAGGAATTCCTATCTCTTAGTTCTCTTTTTTTTTTTTGCTGAATAAATTTTTGCACTTTGGGGCCTCCATAAAGATCACTGATAGCTCTGGAGTGCGATGTGTGTGTTGGTGGTGTTATTTTGGCTGCACAAGCAACGGCAGTCACATGAGAAATGACAATCCCTGGATATTTTAAGTTTAAATTTTATATCTAGCAGTTTCATGCTTTATTACAGACGTAAGCTTTAGTAGACTTCTAACAGGCTGCTGTTAGTTCTGATTGTATCTTTTATAGTATAGTTGCCAAACTAGTATAGGCATACTGGTTACATCAAGTTCCCAATCATATGAATCATTTAAATCAGAGTATTTTTTGTTATGTGACTTTGGAGTGGGGAAGAGGCATTTAGTGTCTGATGCAGAAAAAATTTTTTATGTCACTCACCCAGACACCTGCTTGTTGTAAAAATAGAAAACAGTAAATAATGGACAATTTTTTGGCCTGCAATTCAAACATTCCACCAATAGTGATTGTCTCTATAACTGCTGACAGCATACTCAGCCATATAGGAAACTCAGCTGTATGAGAAACTTCAGATGTTGTAGAACTGCAGCTCTCAACAGCACATTGCCAATGGTGAGGGATGATGAGAATTGCACCCCCACAACATCTGGAGAGCTACATATTCTCCATCCTTTGCCTCCACTAACATACATGCATATAAATTTGCCCTGCACAATAGCCAAATTCCCATGGATGCAACTAGGTTACTACCTCTCCTGTCTTTTCAGATAGAGAACCTCCTCATTGTTCCTCTACCATGTTTATTAGTTTAAGGATTTTTTTAAAAAAATATTTTGTAACTTTTATATTTCCTTTTGTGTAACACTTAAAAAGTATAATTATCAGAAATGACCAGTTCCTTTTACCTAACAGTAAGCTGGTCACTATCCAGGAGTTTTTGACTTCAACTCCTGCAGTCCCTCATCATCAGTTGGGGCTGATGGGAGTTGCATTCCCATATAACCGGGACGTATCAAGTTGTGGGCCATAGACCACACTATAGAATGTCTTACAAGTTGTAAGTAAGACAGTGCCATTGTAATCAGCTTTGTTCTATTGAAATTGTTTTTCCCTTCCAAAATACTTTTTTTTTTAATTTGGGAAACTTAACATTTACATTTGAGATCACTTTTCTTTAAAAAAAATAATTGCCCATTAAAAAATATATGTGCTGTTTTTCTAAAAAATCCCTCTCCTTCCCAGCCAACATTATGTTGTTTAGTGTAACCAAAAGCATAATAATATCAGCTAATTAGTATGATTAATCAGTGACTCTATAAATGATGCATTGAAAATATGACTTTTAATCAAAATTGCCTGAGCCAACAATTTCATTACTCATTATGGTTCACTCTGCTTCTCAAAATGCAAACAACAAAGTCAACCAGATTGTCCCGATGATCAAAAATTATCTCTTTTTCCTCAAAGGAAATTAGTGCTTCATAGGGTTGATAGAATAAGAAGAATCTTCAGGACGGTCTGTTGCAGCACACTGCAAGGCAGAGACCTTTGCATATCAGCATACTTCAGCATCAAACTCTCCAATTTTAGGTGCCCTGATTAAATTCAGACTTGACTATTGGAATAAATTGTACACAGGACTACCTTTGGTGTTTCGGAAACATCCATTTCTACAAAATGATGTAGGTGAAAGTTATTGGGGGCCAGCAGTTGCAAACTAAATTTACCAATTTTGCACCAGCTCTGTTGATTAATGGTTAATCATGCATTGCAAAACTTGATTCAAAGTGTTACTATTAAACCTACAAGCTTGAAATGGTTTGGTTTTGGGTTTTCTAAAGGGTAAGCCACCCTTATAATTCTACCATAAGAGCAACTACTAAGATCTTCTTTGAGTTCCTGTAACTTTGACTAGTTAAATAGACGTAGGGTCTTTTCAATGGTAACTCCACAGTTTTAGAACTCTCAAAGTTTGGAAGAGTAATTTTTGGACTACAGATTCCAGATGCCCCCAGCCAATATGGCAACTGACCATGCTGGCTGGGAGATTCTAGGAACTATAGTCCAAAACAACTTCCTTTCACACACAACTACATATGAAACCTTCCTTCATATGAAACATTTCTTGGAGTTTAATTTGTTCCAGCCAGCTGCTAATTTGGTGCTTCCTTGTGATGCTGAATTCTTGTGTTTTTTGACCATTCAGGTGTAGCTCAGTTGAATAAGGTGATGCCTTTAAAAGTGATATATGAATATTAAAAGTAACTCAACAGTTTGAATCCTGTTCTCTGGATTTGTGCACCACAGTTGAGAGCTCAAGAGCAGACAAGTTTTCTGATAGAATCAACAACCAAAAAAAAAAAAAAAAAAATTAATAAAAGGATCCAGGCAGTTGGAGAAAACAAGACACCACAAAAATGTCATCATTGTACTTTAAAATGAAGTGCAGCACAACTTTAATCTGTTTACACAGCCATAAGTCCCTACGCATCCAGTGAGGTTTACCTACCAAACGAGTATGCTCAGGATTGCAGCCTTGGTTGTAATCAGATCAGTTGTTACCTTAAAACCTTAAGCTAGGTTCTAGCCCAGCCTTTTTTGACCCCAACATCATTACAAAGAGTGGAAATATATGCAGAAAGGAGTAATCAATTGATCAAAAGAAGCCATTCTTCTATAAGGAAAATGAATGATGTGTGGGGCTTCTTTTCTTTCTTATATAAGGGAAAATAAGAGGAAGATACAATAGAGAATACTAAAATTATGCATAATGTGAGGGGGAAAACGGTATGGAGACCCTTCTCTCTGTCTGCCTCTCTCTCTCTTTCCCCCCAGCGACCAATAACCTGGAGTCATCCAGTGAAGATGAACTGTGGGAGGTACAGATAAAACTGAAATATACATGTTCTTGCTTTCTCAATATTCTTGATGTAGGCACTCGTATGCGAAACGTTCCTGTCCTTTTTAGCGATCTCGATGTGAATGTAGCAGGAATGTATGGCAAAGTCCGTAGAGCTGCCAGCAGTATAGACCGGTTCAGGTGAGGAAATGGTGTTGTTTTGGCACATTCTTTTATCCTTCTATCCAAATTAGTTGGCAATATAAAAATAATTTTCAAAAAAAGAGGCTGTATGAATTGGATGTTGGGAAAGTTTGACTTGACAGATGTTTTAAACTTCAGCTTCCACAAGCCCTAGCCAGCATGGACAATGATAGAAGGGTTTTCAAAGTTGTAGTTGCAAACATCTTTAGGGCCAATGTTTCCCCACCCATGAGGTACACGAATACAGAATTTGGACATCTGAAAAATAAGTGATGCTGTCATCTGAGCACTGCTGCTATCAAAATGGTGTTTTCACCTACCTGCCTTTCAACCAAGGCAGTTGCTGATTTTGTTGAGGAGGCCATATGCTTTGGTGTATCAAGATTATGAAATGGTATCTGCTTGCTATTGATTGTAAAGGTTTTATTTATAAAGAGGGGGGGAAATCAGATATGTGAATCATCTATCACCTTTAGCTCACAGAACTTAATGCATTTGAATCTGTTCTACCATCCATCTGAGGAGCTAAGCTGACCCTAACATGCTTTGCAGTGCCCTAAGGACCTGAGTGTGGTCCTTAGATATCTGTATCAGGAATGGGGAAGCTTTTGCTATCCAGATGTGTTAGAATAGAACTCCCATTAGCTCTTTCCATTGGCCATGCTTATTGGGGATTCTGGGAGTTGACATACAAAACATTTGGGAGACAAGATCTTCCCCATTTTTAACATACTCTTTGTCATCTGCAGTGTTCTTTGCAATTGTGTCTTGTCTGCTGATGGAAAGCTCTTTATTTCATTGGAAGCTTCCATGGGCAGAAAGAGTGGGGTAGTGTAGGGGATTTTCGCAAATGCCCCCCTTGTTTTTCCACTTTCCATATTGTTCCAAGTCCCCCGTTCCCAACTTCTGGAGCAGATTTAAAGAAGGGTACAAGGGGATGTAGGGGGAAGGAGACCCACTGAAACATGCCTCCTCTTTTTCCCTTCTCTCACTCTTCTGTGGAAGGTTGTGCTGGATCAGTGAGCCTTCCATCAGAAGAGAGGAGACAACTGAGATACAGTTCACAGTCCACCAAGGCACATTTGCCACTTAGTGGCATTACATTGCTATAGGAATTTCAAGAAGGAAGAATGGAATTTGACTTGAATGGATTTTACTTTCCCTAACGTCCAATCCTCCCCAAAATTCTTCTCTGCCATTTCATTGTGGCATGGAGATGAGCGTGGGTTTTTAAAGGCTTTTTCAGAAGAGTGCAGGCCCTGGCAAGTTCTACCAAGCTGGTAAGGCTTTAAATATAGTCCTGGTGGCACAATAAATGGCTGCCACCCAAGGACTAGCCAAGTTATATATGGAGAGACCTCATCACATGAAGTCTGAACATCATAGCAGCTATGAATACAGTGATATGTGTGATATCTATTGATGGAAGAACTACCCACACCAGTGAAATCAGAGATATTTGGGATATCATATATACTGTCCTAGCAGATTTTTAAAAATATGAATTTGGAATAGTTCATGGCTGATACAGGGAGAAATATGAGCAAGGAAATATATGTGTGTGTATATATATATATATCTATATATATCTAATGTTTCCATTGTATTTGGTAACAGCATTCGACTTGGAATATTTCTACGTCGATATCCCATTGCAAGGGTATTTGTTATCATTTATATGGTGAGTCTGTTTAATCTACTTAAATGGCAGCTTTTTTATTCTTTGTTACATAATACATAATCTTGATCTGACAGGCATTGAGTGGCACATACAAGAAATATGAGATATAATTAATTTTGACATTTCAGTATTCTTTGTAAGTAGCTTATGCGTTTCTTGTGATTGTGCAGCACAAGAGAGATTGGAGTAACTTTGAAACAGTTATTGAATTTTTTAAAAATCTGTATTTCAGTGTGCGTTGATATAGCACTAAAATTTTTCAGTAATAAAGTTTAAAGCCCTGTGGTTTGCTCTATCATACTTTAAGCTATGTTTAAATGTGAGCACTTATGTGATAGAGAACCAGCATGGTGTAGTAGTTTGAGCATTGTACTGTGACTCTGGAGACAAGGTTTGAATCCCTGCTCAGCCATAAAACCCACTGGGTGACCTTGGGCAAGTCACACACTCTCAGCATCAAAGGACTGCAAAGGCAAACACCTCTGAACAAATCTTGCCAAGAAAACCTTTCCAACTTAGGATCACTATAAGTTGGAGATGACCTGAAGGCACACAGCACACAACTTACGTGTTGGTAGTGGCATTAGTGGTTGTCCTGTTTTTGTTTTGTAGTTGCTATTTACTAAGGGAGCATTTCCAAAATGGGGTCCCTAAGGCTGTTGTATCACAGGAACTTAGCATCTGTACTTCCAGGTCAGAGGATGTAGTAGCATATGGGGGTCTTGGAAAATAAAGTTTTATGAGGAGATAACTTTGATGAACTCTCTGGGACTGCTTCAGTAAAGAGGTCTGTTCCAAACCCTCATCTTACCTTCCCACTATGGGCAGGATTTGGGCAAGTGGCCCACACTGAAAAGCATCCCAAAACTCAGGAACCATCAAAGCTACAATTGGACAGTTTATTAGAAAACTGGCAGGAACTGTCATGTTTTGATTGCATCTCTGGAGAAGTCTTCTTATACTTGTTCCTATTTTGGTATCCTGTCATTTTTAGTGCCTACATATTTGATCTATATTTTTCTAGTGCCAGAAGAGAACTTCTCACTTTCCCTTACCTGGTCTCTTCTTGTGTGGTTCCCAACCCGGCATGTCAGAAGAGCTATTTCTGCTTTCAAAATACTCTGCCAGGTTGCAGAAATTTCTTGGAGAGACTTGTCTGCCGCCATCACTTCTCTGTGTAGTTAAGAACTATGTTCATGATTTGTGGGGTATTGACTAATATACCAGTGCTGGGAAGAGTTGCTTTTTCACCATTATCCCCCTAGCTTTGGGATTCTGGGAGTTGTTATCCAAAAGAGTATTTTCCTAGCTCTGCATTATACTCTCATTTTAGGTAACATTTTATGGGTTATGTTTTAATCCAGTTCACGCTTTCCCTGCTTGTTGTATAATAACAGTAGTACTTCAACTGCTACTGCTACTACACTAGAGGTCTTCTGAAGAGTTTCCACAAGGCATGACACTGTTACAAGGTTGCAGTTGTCCTTTTCACTTGGCAGAGTGCAAGTTGGCCTTTTTTTATGGTTCTAAAAATATTAAGTGTAGCTTTAGAAATTGGTTTTTTCCACTGCTCTTCATTCATGTCTGATTAGCACAGCCTGTGATTTCTGTGATGGTCCCTGAAGAATGTATCTATTTGGCTGTTCTAGTGGATATTAAATCCACAGCAGGGATCAGATTGCACCAGAGGAAGCTGGGCCTGAAGTTCATAGAGGTATCCCTCACCAAGTTGGTGCTTTCAGATCTGTTGGACTACAGCTTTCATCAGTGTCAGCCAGCATAGACTTTTACTGTGCTGGCTTGGAATGACAGAGGATGGTAGCTAAAAACATCTGGAGAGCATCTATTTGAGGGAGGCTGCTGTACAGTTATGTAAGAAACCCCTTTCAGCATCCAGTTGCTTTTCTGTGTCTGACTACATAAATGCCTTTCCTGAAAAACCATGCTGATTATCTAAGGTTGCCATTTTTCTAGGCTACCAAGTATTTCAAATACTGCAGGGGGCAGAAAAGCACTTCAGTTGGACACTTGTATTTCTCCTTTCCGTGCCATACTAACTGTGAATGTTAAATCAAATGGGCCATGTTATTTCCCCCTTCTGTTAAAAAAATTATTCAAACCAGCAACTCCACTCCCATTTAACAGTAAAATCTTTAGACTAACATCCAAACTCAGTTAGCATCTGTGGTGTGAACCAGCAGGGTATCACCCTTTCCACAAAGTAATCTATAATCTCTCCAGCAACCATGGCCACTGCCCACAGGAGACTCGAACAAGGTCACTGTAGTATTTGAAAGGCTTTTCACAACGTGTCAGGAAGTACATTTTGCTTTGTGATCTCATAGGCCTTTTGTATTGACAGATTTAAAATTGTGCCCTCTTGGTTTGATGAAAGGATTTAAAAATCAGAATTCATATATAGAAAATTCATGTTTGCTTTCATCTTCAGCTTTGATCCAGAGCTCTGTACGTATGTGGGGCTTCAATTGGCCACCATGGCAGGTATCTAGCATGATGAAGCAGGCAAAATGTTGGACAATTGGAGAGAGCCACGTGAGTTCTCATCCTGTCCTAAAGTTTACTGGATTGACCTCGAACCAATCACTGCTCCTTGGTATAACTGTCTCTAAAACAAGGGTGGGAACCTTTGATTTTACAGTTGTTTTGGACAACTCCCATAATCTTTTATTGTTAGCCACATAGGCTGGAACTTCTGGTCATTAAAATCTGAACTATCTGGAAGATCAAAGGTTCCCCACTCTTCCTTTAAAATGACAAAATGAAGATCAACAGGAATGACCCTATGTTTGCATAGGCAGAGGAAATACCCCAGTGCATTTGACAAATTCCATCATGGCTGACACATGTGAAAACACTATTTGTTCCATTTGTAGCCCATTGTCCTTCTTCGTGTTGGGTCAGATTGAGCAGCTCTTGCTTGTGCCGAGCTCTTCTTGTGTCTCTGAGTTCCTTGTTCGGAGTTTCTTTTGCACTAGAGTGCTTGGGTTTCTTAAAGATCATACTGCCATGTGCTAAATCCTGTTTCTGTTTTGCCAGGCATTGCTTCACCTGTGGGTCATGATTGTTCTGCTTACCTACACTCCAGAAATGCATCATGATAATCCAACTGGGAAATAAGGCACAACTGTGGAACAGAGCATACCCATATGATTAATGGAAACTTCACTGAAAATCATAACAACAAAAAGTGACTGATAATGACTCATTTGGCATTGAAAAATATGACAGCTGCTCCATCTCTTCTGTGCTGACTTGGACAACTTATTTGGCAGGCAGTCTAAGTTTAGTACCTTTCACTTCCATGAAACAAAAGCAGTTTCCTTAGGAAAAGGCTATTGGGTGAGCTGTGACCTCTAATCTGTCTTCATCACACTCCTAGTGGTTCATACAGTATGCCCATCTGTATAAAACAACACTGTATTTTTGATTCTACAGGAAATGGGCTATAATCATGGAAAGTAAAATGTACTCAGAAGCTGAATCAAACATTTATTCCTTCTGTTCTCTTCCAGCACTTTCAAACTTTGTAAATATATAAATTCAGCTTTTCTTTAACATGTTCATATAATGCAGGCCTTGTGGCTGCTTGATAGATTATTTCTTTCCCTGTAAATAGCTTTAAAGAGAAATAAAAATATATTACACACTGCTTTAATTTTGGTCTTTCGCCTTTTGGAAAAATGTTTCTTCTATAGTAATGCAAAAAATAGTATTTTTAATGCTTATTTTAATCCTTACCTATTGTTGTGTACATACTAAAATGTGCCTTCTCTTCTGTGTTTCATGACATTGCAAATCAACTGCCTTATTAAGTATTTTGTTTTCAGATTTTCATGGCAAGCACCTTAACATGAATAGAAAGGAGGGAAAGATTTATTTGTAAATTCTAGCAAGACTCATCAACATTAAAGTAGCTGCCAGATGACAATAAAAGCAGCAACCTAACTCAATTTAATTCTGATGGCTGTTGTTTTTGTGCCATTTCTATTGCATCCTTCTTACCTGCCATTGCTAGTTTCCTGTACCATTTTGATATGTCTGCCTGTTTTGGGTTGACTGCTCTCTGTCTCCCTTTTGTACTCATAAGCAAGAAATGGAGATATGAATCAGGTAAGAGAAATGGATCTTTTGGGTATAAGAAAGTTGTGTGGTTAGCTCTTTCTCCTTAGCAACAGCCTGTTCCATCTTCACTGGCAGACGTGGGTCACTTTCCTACCTTCTGTACATGATTCTGTCAGCACACCTGCTTCCTGCAGCCTTGCTTGCTTATAAGGAACCCTTTGGGAACCAATTGGTAGCCATGAAGATGTATCTCAAAAGCTCAAGAGAATAGGTCAGTGGAAGGAAAAACTGCCTGCCACATTTATGCCAGGGATGCCCTGCTTTCCTTCAAGACTTCCTTGTTTGCTGAGCTCCTACTTGTTTCATCTCCGTGTTCCTTTTGTGAAGAGATTTGGCCCTTCTCGTGATCCACCATCACCAGAGGCTGTTGTAGGGTATATGAAGGAGAGCTTTCTCAGGGGCTGTTTTCAGGCTATAGAATTCCCTGCTGAGGGAAGGTAGTCTGCCCTCTGCCCGGTTGTCCTTGTGGCAGCAGGTATAGACCTGTTTGTTTTCTTTTGGTACTCATAAGTGGGGCTTTTGGTGATTGCTTGCAGAGGCGAGGACAGCTTTCCTGAAGGGGTGCTCAAGAGCATCTTAGTGGTGAGCAGACCAGATAGTACCCTCTTTCACATTACACAATTATAGCCCTTTGATGCCATGTTAAGTACATGGCCTCATTGATATCCTGGGATTTGTAGTTTGGTGCGGTATTTAGAATTCTCTGCCAGAGAGTTTACCAAATTACAAAGCCCAGCATTTCATAGGATGCAACCATGGCAGGTATCAAAGGACTCTAGTTGTGTAGTATGGAAGAGACTGTAAGGGTGTGTGTATGTGTCTGCCTTCCTGCCTGCCTGCCAATACCAGATTCTGTTTTCCCTTCTCAAATGATGAAATTTGGGTATTCTGGGAGCACAGAAGTGCTTAGGGGAAAGGCAAAATCATGATTGAATTCAGTTCCCTGAACCTCTCATTTTAAAACAAGTGTTTTCTGAATTAGACTGTTCTTATCAACTACAAGCTCATTGTTGGTATGGGCAGGGCTGGTTGAAATAGTAGAATTGGGAATGGAAGGACCTAAGAAGGACTGGCAGGGCAGTGTGGTTTCAGCATCATTTACACTCCATCCTGCCCTGCTCCTTTCTCTATTTTGAAAACACCTTTGTTTCCCCCTCAAACCCTCCACGTTTTCTGACCGCACTGTAGAGCTTTAGAGTTGAAAGGGATCTCATTATTTTACATGACAGTTTCTTTTCCTTGCTGTATCATTAACTTAGCAAACAGAGAATTAAAAAAAAATCCTCCTTTTATATAAGAGTTAATATTTTTTCCCGTTTATCACTGGCACTGAAGCAGCTGTTGCTGTTCTATTTCAGGACTTCTTTTTTTTTATTATTGTTATTTTTGGCTTTAATCTTCCCTGATGAAAAGCCTGCAGCAACCTAAATGCAAAACAGTGTGTGGTGTTTCAAAAGGTCATGAGTTGGTGGTGGTTGTTTTTTGCAATAATGCCTGCTGCCTCTGTCTCCTGGAGTTGGGGAGGTACATGGTATTTTTGCTTCGATATACCCATCTTTATCCCATAGGAAAACCAGATAACGTGAAGCTGAGATGGAAAGCTGTGCTTTATACATCCCATTGTCAGCAGTGGTCTAAATCTGGACATCAAAAGGCATGTTATCTCATGGGATCACACTGCTCAGCAGTCCAGCTATGTGAATGAGTTCATATCGTTGATCTTGACATCCCTGTCTCTGTACTATTCAACACAATTAACTAATTGCATGCAGCTTCAGAGGTCTTATTAAATTCTGAAGTGCTCTATGAAAGCCATCTTTGCACGACCTACTTGTAAAAGCTCAGAAGTGCACAGGAAATGACCGCTATTGCAATTAGAATGTTGTGACCAGATAGACCTTTAGTTGAAACCCTCTGGACAGTTTTCCTCTTACATAATCAGATTCAAGTGAGGTAGAACATATGATCACTTAAGGGTAAGGATAATCAAAAATTTTGTTCAGTCTGTTTTTGAAGCAGCATAGCCCAAATTTACATCTCCTGAATGAATTTGTGGATCAGAAATTCATCTGTCTGTTTTTGCACCTGTTTAAGTGTGCTATGGTTTTCAGTTAAAAAATAGTCTAAACTAGTTAGAAAAATATATGTCGTATGCTGAAATATATGTTCAATGTTTATTTTAGCCTATATATCTTAGGATTTTCTGTAGAATCTCAAAATGCATAAAAACAAAAGCAGCAGTTGAGCAATGCTAATATTAAATATGCAGACATACAAGTTCCCCATCATCATCATCATTATTATCAATAGGGGATGTGGAAAGAAAAGATCTCTCCCTACTGCAGCACTGGGGGGGGGGGGGATAGGTCTGCAGTTAAACTCAGTCCCCAGATGGAAATCGCAGGCTGAATGGATCATTGCCTGTGTCTGTGGGTATCAGGTTCCACCGAGTAACCATATTGGGAGTTTGAGAAAACCTGATTCATAGAATCATAGCCTTGGAAAGGACCATAACAGCAATCTAATCTAGCAATCTGGCATGCAGGAATATATAACCAAAGCACTCAGGAGAGATGGCCACCTAACCTTCTTTTAAAAACCTTCTCAGAAAGAGAGTCCACCCCACCTACTTCAAGGCAGTCCAAAGAGCGTTTATAGCTTTTATAGTCAAGAAGCTCTTCCTAATATTTAGGTGGAATCTCTTTTCTTCTAATTTGAATCCATTGGTTCATGTTTTGGTGTCTAGAATAGCAAAAACAAGCTATTCTATATGACAGTCCTCCAGATATTTAGAGATGGCTATCATATCAGCTTTGTCTTCTCTTCGCCAAGCTAAACATACCCAGCTCCCTAAGCTGCTTCTCATAGGGCTTGGTTTCCAGACCTTTTATCGTCTTGGTCATCTTCCTTTTGGCACGTTCCAACTTGACAATATCCCTCATGAACTGTGGTACCCACAGCTGGACACCTTATTCCAGGTGTGATCTGATGTGAAAAGACAAAGGCTGTCTGTTACTCAGGCCATTTCCGCACTAGACTGCAAACCCCAGGATTCTGTAGGATGCCAAAAATGGAATAATAGCACTATAACAGTCTAGTGCAGAAATGGTCTCAGAGATCTGTCTGTTGCCTGTATGCTACGCAAGGCATTCGACTCCCCACTTAACCCAGTACCACCATCATTTTCCCAAGCTACAATTAATGTTTAATGTTCACAGCTTGAAAAATAATGGATGCCACTATTACTTTGTTTTCCCACAGTTCGCTCCTAGAAATGGTTGCCAGTTCAAGATTGCCCCAGACCCTGAGATTTCCAGGTCAAAAACAATTGCTCATGGCTTGCCATTCGAACTCATGCAGACAAAGCATATTTTGCTCTTTGTAAAAGACAGAAATCTTAGCAAAAGGGACTGTTCACCTATCTAGGTGAAATGAGAGGATTATTCTTTCTTATTTGCTCCAGGAGATGAGATAAGGGACATTTAATCTAGTCCACTTGCTTCTAGCCAGAAGGTAGATGCAGTACAAAGGAGAAGGTAAGCCTTGTGGCCACCACCACTGTGTGAGAAGGAAGAAGCTAAGTAAATATATAGGTCCATGGAGAGTCTTTGCAAATTGCAGCAATAAATCAATTAGCCCTTGCAAATTATAGCAAATTGCTGCCCTAATAGATGAGCTGGAGATCTGCACACATTCCATTCCTCTTTCCTGAAGCTGAGCCCATGAAAACTCACTCTGAGATCTGGCAATCCTAATTTAATTTCTAGAATCCACTGAGTTCCTTGCAGAAAGAGGACTGTCTCTTCTCTCAGTTAGTGTTCACAGGTACACGATAACTTGCTTTAGAAATGTCATTTTGTCACCAGTGAGCCTGATTTTAATGTTCAATATTTCACTGAAAGCTGAGCAACAGTACAAAACAGTGTGGCTTCTACTGGTACTCATTCTCTGTGTGAGAGATTTTCCCAGTAAAACTCAAATAAAAAGACTTTATCTTTCTTAGCTGCTCCTTATGTGTGGAATTAACTTTATGATCTCTTAATACCCTTTTAAGGTTTTTTTTATAGCTCTTATAAATTTTTCCTCTAAATCAGCCTCACTCGTCTATCCTGGTGATCTATTTTGCAAAGAGAACATAGCTGATGGAGGCCTGCTCACACTTCAGTTGCTGTTCTGATATTATTTATCACAAATCATGATGAGCTTATGTTCTTAAACTCACCCATTCCGCAGGCTGCGCCTTATGATGAATTGTAGGTTTTCTTGGCAAAATGTCAGGAAGCAGTAACTGAGCATTTCCCAAACACTGCTCTCATGCAATTTTGCTATCAAATATGTGAATTTCAACCTGTGCTCACTGGTCAAAACAGGTACATACTCCATAGCTGGATATGTGTCTGCTAGTAGATAAAGAGGTAATACAGTAATACCTGGCTACTCTAAATGAATTCTACTCTTAAAAAGCAATATTTGCAAATTGTTAACAGGGCAGCTGCTCCTTCATGGTCTCTGTGCATTCTGTGTCCATGTACTACTTTAATGAGATATTCTTAATAAATGTTTCCATGTATGACACCTGCCTTCCAACTTATTTTCTCTTAAATTGGCCCAGTGTCAACTTCTCAAAGAATTAAAGTCGAGAGTTTAGGATATCTTCACGTGCAACTGCTGTATCATACAGTCAACGTGTGTACAACTTTAAATTCCTGTGTATGTATCTGGAAAACCTCACTGGGCCAGAGTTCATTGCTCCCCAAATTTTGCCTCCAACCCATAAAATTTTCTTTCTGTCCCCCAATTTCTAGCATTGCAATAACTTAAATTTTCAATTGTGCATTTAGAAATAGAGTTGACATATCCAAGGAAAAGGCCCAGGCAGAGTTATGAAAGGAATGCAAACATGGCAAATATATGAGTTTGAGGTATTTACAATCAGCAGTGTTTCACTCTCTGCAATGCCAGAAATTTGAAAACCGAAAGAAAATTTTATTTGGGGAGTCAGAACTCTTGTTGAGTGGGCAATGCCTTAAATCTCCACTCAGGAGCTAAATCCCATTCTCTTCATGTATATCTATCTGCATATTCTCCTTGTATATTATTTCCCCAGCAGAAAATAATTGTGTAACACCAGTTTTTTCCATAAGAATCACAGACTGTGGAGCTGCTGTCTTCTGGTCAAGAGCAGCTCAGGATTTCATGCTAGGCATGGCAGCTTTGAGCCTTTGTCGCCCAAAGAAGGTGACTGGACACTCTATTTATATGGTTTTCTATTCTGGGCAAGAAATTATTATTGAAATTATTCACAGAGCTATGAGTAGTTAGGTTTTGGAACTTCAAGGACCTAAATATAACTTTTCTGAACACTGGTTATTTAAAAGGTAACATACATCTCTCTGGATTATTGACAAATGCCTTACAGAAACAGAGACAAATTTATCATTTTGGTCCACGCTACCTTAAGGATCATATATGAGTCTGCCTGGGCTCTAAGATCTTCAGGGCTTTTTGTAAATATTTTTAATTTTAACTGTATTTGATTTTGTAAATCACTCTAGATCCTACTAGGAAAAATGTGGAATATAAATGAATAAATCATCATCATCATCATCATCATCATCATCATCGTCATCGTCATCATCATCCTTATTTATAGAGGAATATACCTAGCGTAAGATTAACAATAAAAAGAATTTCTTATAATTACTCAAAAAACTGTTTTGTTTTTTTTTTTAAATCGTCAGGTAGAAGCCACATATGCTTCTACTCTTTTTACTCCAATTAAATCTCTCTTGGACAAAAGGAGCAAGGCAGTAATGAATAAACTCTGTCATTTTGCAAGGTTTGGCATCTGTATGCTTCTATAGTTTGAAATGAGGAAGCCCCAGTTTGCATCCAGGAACTTAAAAAGAAAGTAAGTTCTGGGAGCTGTCTTACCATATTTTCTTTCTTTCTGGCCTGTCCTCAAAGAAGAAACACCACAAAATCTCTTGTACAAGTTGCTTTAAAAATGTTACACAACTCACTGTAATTTAATTCCTCGTTGTTCTTCCTGGCAAGAATATCCCTGTCATAGGGCTGTATGATAAGTCCTACAGCTAACATCTAATGCTTACAGGAAGAACAAATTGATCAGTACAAACAGAAAACACGTATAGTCTAGCAGGCAGAATATTCAGGAACATCCTGTGGACTAAAAGATGGAAATCAAAGATTTTTTTTAAGGATATGTACCTAGAAGACAGTTTTCCAGAATGAAGGAAAAATAGGCACAGAAGCCAAAACTAGATATTCCTGTTATGGATGCTTTTGGAAATGTCCAAAGATTATATAATCTAGTAAGTTTAAATTTGCTAGTTTTGGATCAGTTTTACAAAAATTCCATTAGGGAAGATGTAACATAATTAATAGAATTAAAACTAAGAGGAATTAAGGTTCTCCAAGGAACAGCTTTTTCTTGGTGAACAGCTAACAGCATTATTCTGTTCTCTGCTCAATACAGTTCTGCTCTGAGACTGATAAAGTTCTTATTAATGTTTTCTTAATCACCCTATCCAAGATAGTTGAGATGCCATGCTAGAAGTTTTAGATAATTTTGAAGCTTATATCTGACTTCTGCTTCAGTCAGATACTTTGCACTGAGATGTGAGTTTCCTGGCACTCATTACTGCCCCTGAATCCTTCTGGGGCTGCACACTCCTTTTGTCCTTTCGGATATTGCATCAAGTGATCTTCACCTTAGAAAACATGGAGCAGTAAAAATGTTATGAAAAATGAGGCATCATCAACCAAGAAAAGTGTAGTAAATATGGCCTCTACCACCAGAGGGATAGTTGTTAAAGAGTTCCTCTTAGTATCATTGCCAAATGTTAACAGCTGTTCAGTGGCATATAATGGGTAAATTTGTATGAAGTAGTCTCTGACAGATAGCATCACTTTAGCTTGATAATTCAGAGCTGAGAAAAGACTACAGGCTGGGAACAGACTGCAGGAGTAAACTTTTCTGTTACCATCCTGCTTGTATGGTTCTCATTGCTATTGGGATGGAAGATTAATCATGCCTGCATGCTTCAGTTTCCTTTCTTTGCCTTCTGCACTACGTAAAGCTCACATCACCTGCAGGAGGGAGCATGGATCACCCCTCAGGAACTCCATTTAGCCAGCCACATGATGCTACAGTGTCAGTCATGGGATAGCCAGGGTAGAATTTGTACTTCTTGTATTTCTGTTATGTGCTGTAAGGAGATGTTGGGCTCCATGGGCTAAAGAAGTTCAGTGCTTTCTTTGCTAAAACCTGCTTGCTGCCTCATGTACCACCAACAAAGCTTATCTCATAACAGTGAAGTGTGTCTGTTTTTGGTACCAATGAAGTCTTAGGGAGGACTGGAACTGCAGCCAGCTCTTGCTCAGAACTACCATGTGAATGTGATCTGAGAACTTTCTTGTAAAAAAACATTTTGGGAGAGTGGGAGCATTCAGAATAAAATCTCAGTAAAATCCAAAGGAGCTTCAGGAAATATTCCCCTCAAAATATTTGAAACAGAGAAGCTTTTACTGAATAGTTTTCCATTTTTACTGCAATGTCCTATGCTTCTTTCCCATCCAAGTGTGTTTTCAATGGAATAAATGCCCATTTACACTGCTAATAACTCCCAGAAATTCATCTGAGCAAGAGTATTACTATGCACACTGCCTGAGTATTAGTAACAGAAATGATATTTAACACGCCCCTCCCCCCAAAAAACCCTGATAGTGAGGTATAAATTAGAAGTCATAAGGACTTGGCCAGTTAAAGATATATTCCTTAATCTGTGCCCGTTGGTTTCTTTCAGAACTTGACTGCTGCAGAATTTGTGCAAGTGGTTTTCTTTCCCAAATGCGACTGGTCTGATTGGAGCTACTTCTCACTTCTTTGCCTGTTTTTTGGTTAATTGAAACTGGGCCCTTCTCAGCATCATTGGCTTCCTTTGTTTGCTGTGGTTGGAAAGGTTGGTGCTCAACTGATAACTGACTGTCAACCTGTTCTATCTGTCCTTCTGGGAAGGTTACTTCTTCAGCCAAATCTGGGATACTGAGCTCAGATCCCTTCATTGCCTCCAGTTGACCACCATTCTGAGGTTCTTCTTGTGCCATTTTGGGGGAGTGCTTAAAGAATTCATGAAATGAAGGTTTATCGTCCTCTGTAACCACCTGTAAGGAATCTTTGAAAGGCTTTTCCTCTTCCTTCATGGTATGTCTTTCTTCATTAATCTGGGATATTTTACCAGAAAGGTACAGAATTTCTGAAAGAGGTTTTCTTTCCTAAATGAAGCTAATCTGGTTATATTTGTGTTGTAGTTCTTTAGCTGTCCTTTGACTCAGCAAGGTTTGCTCTCCTTGGTATCTGCTTCACTTGTAGGCTGCTCTAGGAAAGATTTTGGGCTCCGGAGGAAGTATTGGCCAGTAGATGGTTGACCTCCTCGGATTCCCTGGATTACAGGATGCTCACGGGAGCGTTTTCTGTATGTTGTTGTGATGCCAGAGATATCTATGAATTTAGATTCTGAATTTCTTCCTCAACCTCTTTTATTTGGACTTCTTTCCTCAGAGGCTTCTTCCCTTATTGCTTGACTGATATCTTCTCTCTCTGGGTTTTGTTTGTCTCAATGTTGCTCCCATTAATTTCTTCAATATTTATCATTTCTTCATATTGGTCTCCAAACTACTAGCATAAGTCAGTTTGCATTGGTGGGACAGCTGTAGCAAAATCTCTCTTTTTCTAACAGCCACAAGAGACTGCCAAGCACCTCCTCAACTAGTCCACCTTCTCTTGGAGAATTGAAGAATGCTTGAAAGGTCTTGTCCCTCTTATCTTCTTACCAGAAGGGTTTTCCTTCACTGCTTCTGAGTTGAGCTCCAATTTGTTCATAAGTAGGGTGGTACATTTCTTGGATAGTAAGTGGGTGGTACATTTCTTATTTCTTTTTCTGAGAGTGATGTCAAATCATGCCATTGATAACAGTAGTAGTAGTAGTACAGTAGTAGCTGGTAATCTCAGTATGTTGGATGCAGTTTTCTGTGGTATCTTTTCTGTTTTCACTGGACGTACTGCTCTGTTCTAGAACTTCTGAATGGTTTCTATGACATCACATCAATGTCCCTCCATTCAGGGGTGAACTACCCAGTCTTGTGTAGACGCCTTTAAAACACACACACCTTTCTATAGTCCACCAGCTTTTAAAATATAAAAGATATAACCAAAACTTTGTGTAAATAAATATAATTCATTTTAGCTTTTCACTTGTATTTGACATTACTTTAATGTCAAAACTAGATGATTTATACAGCACCACAGTACGGGACTAAGGTGAAGAATGCTTAATTTTGCTTCCAGTTCATCACACTGGATCACGTGTTCATCAAGCTGGCTAGCATAATAAACATCAGTTGAGTTGTATCACCAAGAACAGGATAGATCTCATATTTCCTAAGATGATTTTCATCATGGTAAGCAAGGATAGGATTGCTTTTGTGTGTGTGTCTGGAGTGGGGGGTTTACATCTCTGTCTCTCAGAGTTGTACCCTCAATAGACTGGTCATTAATAGCCTCTTGATGAACAGCAAGCAGGAAAAAGAAGCACTGTATATATTAAAGCTGGTTCCACCATTACCTAGAATGACGCAGTCACCTCAGACACTAGGTTTGAGGTTTCACTAAAGGGCAACAAATAGTTATTTGATTTTGTTGTTGTTGTTGTTCTGGTTTTTTTTTCTGTCAGTGATGATTATGGGGTTCTGTTACCCTGATTTCTGGGGTCCTTTGGGGGACACCTCAATGTGCTCCACACAATGGGGAATGGAAACTAGCCAGAGCACAAGCTATAGCAATGCGAGAGGCAAGGCAACCTAGCGAGATCTTCTAACCCAATTTTTACAGGGTCAGGCCGAGCCAAAAACCAAGCAAAATTGTCTAATAAAATGATTTTATTAAAAATAAAGACTTGCGCACATTCACGCTTACGCACGCACTCACTCACGCAAGACCTAGCAAGAAGTAAAAGAGAGGAAATTGGATAGGGGGCTTTTGAAGGGTTACAGCTGGGGAATACTGCCCCTGCTCCTGAAGTCCAGAGGTCCGAGACAGCAACGGAGAGAGAGGGATGAGACTCAGCACGTGGAGGGCCGAGGGGATAGCTCAACGGATGGAGTGACGGTCTGTTGGGAAGCACGGAGCTATCCGGGAGCGGTCCAAAGAGCTGCTCAAAAACTGGGTCTATTTATGGAGGAAAAGGTACCTGGAGGGCTAATCCTTTCCCGGGGAGAACAATAGGTGGAGGAGCTAGAACAAAGCTCCAAAATGTCAGCATCCTGTGCATGATTGGATTTGCCGGGGTTGTCAAAGCCTCGGCTGTATGCAAATCGTCCTTGCTTGATGGGCTGTTTGTCAGATGCGTTAATCCCTTCAAACTGGCTTCTGGGGGCTGAGGACCCTTTTTGTATTTTATATTTTACATGTCTGGAGGTCTCCTGGGGCTACGTGACTCTGAATATACTGGCCTGACTGGGTTTTTCCTGTTTTCAGCTGATCAACCGTGCCTGCCTACATGCTTGTTCGGGGGACCTCACAAGCATGTGGAGATATTTTTAATATTAAATTGTAGACCCTGGTATAGGGTTATCTACCGCAGTAACAGTTCACTGCTTCATGTACCAAAAACAAACAAACAAAAACCCCAAAAACCCTTAGCAGGCTGATGAACTTCGACCTAAATGGATAGGGATTGTATTTGTTTTTCTGCCTCAGGCAGAAATGGCTGGTCTCTATTATAACAACATTAAGAAAACTCTGCTGTTAGGATGACAATCCTGATCCCCCTGTTTACATCTTAACTTTTCAATAGATTCATGCATCTGAGTCCACTGAAAGTGGACATTATGGTAAGGATGATCAGGGATGAAACAAGTCATTTCCAAAAATTGTGTTTCCGTCTCATTCCCCAGTGCTCAGCAATACAACTCAAAAGATGCCTACATTCCTCTCTGTAAGAATGAACTTAGGAGGTTAGGTACTACTCTGAAAGGAATTTATAGTTTTTAAATGCTCAGAGGACTCGTATTATGTTTGTAAAATAAAATAATGGCTGTTGGGAAGTTACATCATCATAACCAACTTGTGATTACACAAAGTTGAACTCCATCGTTACACAACATTTGTATTCTGAGGAGGGGAGCAGAGATGTAGCTATTCCACCAGGACTATGGAGCAAATGGAGCCAGCAGTATGGCTATAGCACAATGTGTCCCAATACACCACATTGCCCATTGCACAATAGTAGTCCAACTTGCCCGATTGGACATCTTGCATGGTGTCCCATTATGCATCATCACAATTCACTAGCATGGTTGCATATCATGTCAGTGATATAGCTCCATCATCATAAAGTTATACATTATAGCCTCAGATGCAGGATCTCAGCCAAGATTTTAAACACACACACATAGAAACCAAAGTAGAACAGTCCTGCTGATGATCTGTGAATTTCCAGAAGGAGCCAACATGATGTAGTGGTTTGAATGTTGGATTATGATCTTGAAGATCAGGGTTCAATTCCCTGCTCGACATTGGGAACCCCCTGGGTGACCTTGAGCGTTGCACACACTCTCAACCTCAGAAAAACCCATGATAGGTTCACCTTAGGGTCACCATAAATCAGAAATGACTTGCAAGCACACAACAACAAAAACAATGGAATTTGTTGTGGAGTAGGTGGAGGAAACGGAGGTGGAGAGGAAGAAATAGGTTTTCTCAAGACCCTAGCTGCTGATGTAGAGGAGATTAGAGGTAGGTGAAGTGGAAAAGGGGTAAAAAAAATCTCTCCCTCACTGCACCATAGGGAGATTTTCAGGAGAAACAAACATGTCTTCTGCCTTCACTACTTTCCACCTCCTTCTATATAGCTATAAAATACTCTGGTTCAGGTCTGGCATTCTGGCAACCACACGTAAACCCTCTAGTGCTCTAGGACCATAAGGAGCTATTTTACCCATGCTCAGGCTAGTCAGACTGGTGCCAAATCTCCAGAATTTTGAGCAGAGGTTTTTTTAATTACTATTATTTACATAAATTCTGAGTCAGTTATTGCCACACTTGGACCCAAGATGACAAACCATGGCCTAGATCCTGTTGTTAGTCCTGACTAGAGTAAACCCACTCAGTCAGTGAGATTTACCTATGTGCTAACTCACCATTCAACAATTGACTGAATGTGTCTACTGTAAATGGGACTAACCCCCAGGATGTCAGCCAATACTGGCTTTTATTTTTTTAGAACAGCACAGTGAAAAAGATGATTTAGAGGATGGAAAGGAAAAAAAGATGTAAATTTTCTCTCTTCCCCCTCTTTTGATGTCTCCTTCCCTCCCACAACAACTCTTAAACAAGGCATAAAGAGTCCCCTGCCAAGGCGCTGGAGCTTTTAACAGGAGAGCTCCTCTTAGGGACTGTGAGTATACTGTAATATTCTGTGACAAGCCTCACTTTTTATGATAGATGCATTTTGAGAAAAGCTTAACATTTCTATTATGGACATATCAAATCGAAAAGAATGAGGATCCATTTATGTTCTGGCTAAAATTGGCTAAAAATCATATGCTGTCCTTCCTGAACTGTTTTATGTCTTTCTGTGAGAAAAGTATCCATTAAAATAAGGATGAGCAAGCTGTGGCCTTCTGGATATCATTGGACCCCAACTCTTGTAAGTCCTCACCACTGGCTCTGTTGGCTGGGGTGATGACAACTGCAGTCTCACACTATCTCGAGCTCCAAGTGTCTTCCTCCTCTGGGTTAAAAGCAAGGTTGATGTTGGTGGAGCCATGGAAGAATTCCAAAAACAGGGCTCCCTTTGTGCTGTTATGTTACCTCTGCAATTGGAGTGCGGACCTCGCTTATACCAGACCAGTGGTGGTATTGCCAGGCCAAGAGGAACCCTCCCTGGAGCCAGAGTCGATTCTTTTCAATCCCAAGGGAATGGAGTGACTCGACTCTGGGCATTGCCACTGCCTGTTTCCCAGCTTGTATGACTGAGGTCTGAGTCTCAGAAGTAACGACTCCAAAATGCCACACACCTCTTCGCTTCAATGCAGCTGGATAAATGAAACTAAGTTGGATGGTAAATGCTATCAACCCTTGGGAGGGTGCAATATGAGAGATCTACAGTCACCCCTTCTCAGAAGCATTTATTCCAGGGCTTTCCAAACGGTGCTGCAACATGTTAGTGTGTTGCCTGCAGTGTGTAGGTGTGTTGCCTACAATCTTGGAAATGTATGCCATTATTTATAGATCATGTATTTTTAAAAATATATGAAAGGTTTTCATGAGATATGTGGTGTCCCCATACATTTTGTTATTATAATTTATGTATGTGTCTGTATCTCTTATAAGGGGTTAGTTTAACCTCCAGTTTGCTAGTAAAACTGAATTACTGTGTTGCGAAATGATGCATGTCTAAAGAGTGTATCGCCAACATGAAAAGTTTGGAAAGCTCTGATTTATTCTTTTGACAGCACCCCAGTACAAAATGCTTGTGAGTGTATGTATGGAGCACCAACCACAGTATGAGACCTTGGAGCATTTGCTCCGGTAGCACCATGGATAAGCTAGCCTTGCTTAAAAGATTCTCAGACCTACACCTGAAACCTACATTAGAAACTTCCCCAGATCTAGAGTACTTGCCAGAACATTGGCTTAGATTCACTGACTAAGAACCAATGGCATTGATTGGGGCAAAATATTTGTTTTCACATTGCTCTACAAGGACCTGTGATTATGAACTGCAAGTATGTTTTCAGTGAACTAAATATTTGCACTGCTTGTTCACAGTATTTAATATGGCAAATGTTATTGGCAGTATTTAAGGTGCCTGAGTTTCACTAACAACAAAGGAATTTGGAAGAAGAAGGGGGCGGGAGATCATAATCCTCTGAGGCTAGAGTGACAAAGGGAGTTGGTGGGACCTGATGACTCTCTGACTGTTGCGTGACAAGAGAATGTGCTGAAAGATCATGATACACTGACTGTGGGGAGACAAGGGGAAGTGCTGGCACAGCGGGCTGTTCTGTTTCTGAAGGTCGAGGAGAAAGGGAGAGTATTACTGGAATTAACAATACCGTATCCTTAGAAGAAATTGTACCTGTGTTAAAAGTTGGTGTTTCCTTCTCTGTACTTGGCGGGTACAGATACTCCACAAGTCTTTTTCCATCCCAAAAGAAGCTTGTCTGAGTAATCCTGCATTTAACATCTTGGCCTGTTTTTTGTTGAATCCATAATGTGTCCTCATCAATGCTAGCTTTGTTTGCTTGCTGCACTTGGGAAGTTGTTTGGCTCTCTAGAGAATGGTGCTCAGCTGATTTCTGACTGTCATGTTGTGACACCACTCCATTTGACTGCTGGTGGGATTCCTGAGCCTCTGGCTCTTGGATTTCAGGGGGATATTCTTGCTCTGACAAGAACTTCCTTCCTGTAGGATAAGTCACACTGGTGTCCAGACCTGCTACTTCCTCCACGGTGCTTAGAGAGTGCAGATATTCAGCAAGTGTCGTTCCATCCCAGGAGAAACTTGTCTGAGTGGAACTACATTTCGCTTCTTTGCCAGTCTGTGGACTACTCCAAGCTGCACCACCATTAATTATCATTTCATTTGTTTGCAGCAGCTGGGAAGGTATTTTGCTCTTCAGACACTGGTCTTCAATTGATTGGAGATGAACATCGTCTTCAGCATGCTCTTCTGGATGTTGTTGTCCTTGCTCAGTTTCTGGCTCTGTTGGAGGTGTGATGCTACTGTGTTTGGATTCTTGGCTACCACTCTGAGCTTTTTCTCCTTCTAACACCTGGGAGCTCTGGAAGTAATCTTGGAAAAAAGGTTGCTCATTTTTAGTCACTTCAACTGGAGTTTCATCTTCTTTTGCACCCCCTGCTTTACACTCTACATTTTCACTTCCTTGGGGTATCTCACTAGAAGGGTGTAGAATTTCTGAAAGAGGTTTTGTTTCCCAGATGAAACTGGTCTGGTTAGACTTATTTTGCAATTCTTTTTTAGTCACCTCACCTGGAGTTTCATCTTCTTTTGCACCCACTGCTTTACTCTCTACATTTTCACTTCCTTGGGGTATCTCACTAGAAGGGTGTAGAATTTCTGAAAGAGGTTTTCTTTCCCAGATGAAACTGGTCTGGTTAGACTTATTTTGCAATTCTCTGCTGGTTCCTTTGCTTACCCAGCGTCTGCTGTTGCCTTTGGTGTTGGCTTCAGTCTTATGCTGCTCTTGGAGAATTTTTGGGCTCTGTAGGGAGTGATGGCCTATGGTGGGGTCTTCTCTTTGTAAACCTGAATTCAAAGGTTTCTGGCTGCAGTTGTGGGAACTTTTCCTGAGCTGTGCTGTGTGACTTGTTGGGCTGCTGCAAATATTTGTCTGCTGGTTGAGGTCCTGAGATTGTTTGTCCTCCACTTCTTTATCTGAAATTGTTTTTTCTTGGGTTTCCCCTTCCATTACTGGGTTCAAAATTCCACTGGCCTGAGGTTTCTTCCTCTCATTGTTATATTCCTCAGTAATTTCACAGTTGGTTTCCTCAGCATCTGCAATTATCCTGCCATCTGTAAGATCTGACAGCTCAAGCAAGGGTTCTGAATCTTCCATCATTCCTTTGCGTCTCCAGACTGCTATCGTCAATCAGTCCCAGATGGCAGCTGCAGCCAACAGTTGCACATGAGATACTTGGAAGCCTCTATCCCACTAGTTTTCTTCTTTTTTTCTCTTGGAAAATCTATAAATCATTAATATTGAGAAGTATTTTGTTCCAGTAATCATAATTCCCTCAATACCTGCCACGCTATTCATCTGAACTCTAATTTAGATTGATGTTGCATAGTCCCATAATTATCGAGACGGGTAGTAGGTTTCTTGTTTTTCCTTTATATCGACTAAATTGAAATCATGGCCCTTATATTAGAACATTAGCCCTGTATATGATGGATCCAGTAGTATTTTCTTTCTTCTTCTTCATCTACCACCCTGTTCTAGAACACTTGGTTGATTTCTGTGACATCACTGTCTTTTCTACTCCATCCATTCAAGTGAGGAGTGCCATCAGTCTCCTTCCTTCGTCTCTTTTATTATAATTAGAGGTCCTATAATCTTTTAATGTTTTTTTACAGTGTGCAGTGTCAGCATCAGTCAGAGGTAGCTCTGGATGGTGCTGCCACCATGGTCTTAATATGACATGGTTCACTTTTGTCAGTCAGCCACTACGTCTTGCTGTCCTGTGCACTTTTATCTGGTGCCATACTTGTTTTCTCGGTTGCTTGAGCTTCTCAGACCTCCTGTCATCAATATTTCCCTCCTCCATTCCAACCCCTTGCCAGCTGACCTATGGTTTTGTCACCTGGTACCCTCCAAACATTTTAGACTATAGATCCCATCAGTCCCAGTCACCATGGCCAACGGCTATGGGTCCAGTCAGTAAGGGTAATAGACTAGGGTCTTTGTCTAAAGTCTGGAGGCAGGCTTCTGGCAACAACAAACCGGTTGCTGCACTTACAAATTATCCTATGTGCAGCATTACAATTACTGTGCCTTTAAGAATTTTACTCGGCGTGGAGTATCATAAAGACTTGGCAGCTTTGAGAAAAACATATAGAGTGGAATGGCATAATGAGAGAAGCTGGGAAAAGTTGAATTCTCACCTCCTAGGCATTGAATACAGTATCAGGTTTTGCATGCACAGGTTTAGATATCTGCAGTGCAACTTTAATTAGTCACTACTAATTAGCCACTGTGGCAACATTACACTTAATTCTGGGATTCACAGGTTGTCTTTGTTGTTGTTGTTGTGTGCCTTCCAGTCTTTTCTCACTTAAGGCAAACCTATCAGGGGCTTTTCTTGGGCTGGAGGGGCATTTAGAATTTTCTGCCAGAGAATTCTAGTTCCTCACGAGATTACAAGCCCCAGGATTCCATAGGATGCTACCACGGCAGTAAAAGTGGAAGACAGTGCTATAATTGTGTAGTGTGAGTCCTAGTCCAACCCTCAAACCACTACACTACACTGGCTGTCTAGAAAGGAATATGTCCAGCTATAGACTCACAAGCAACCAAGGTGGCTGTTATACCTTTCAGGTTCAGTACTCTGTGAAGACACCGGATTGGATCTGGACTGAGAAGTTTGCTCTGTTGAGACTATTGTTCACCCTAGTATATCTAACCCTTTGTTCTCTTTGCCTAAAAATATCTCGACCAAACTTATCCCCCTTTTTTTTTTTTGGCTAGCTTTATGTTAAAACATGGGTATGAGGGTCCAGAAGTCAGTTTTTCCCCAACATGGAGAGCACCCCTCAAAATGTGCATTTTCATCCCCACAAAACCAGAAGTGACCAGCAGTTCATGTCTTTATGTATTTGATTTATATCCACCGTGGAACTCAAAGTGGCAAAATAGTCCTCTCTCAATAAACACACACAAACTAAAGCGAGCAAGGAAATTGTTCATTCTCAAGGCTTCTAGGACTACCTATTACCATTTTTATAACCCCAAAAGGAGGTGGGTTTAGGAAGTGTCTAAAGGGTGCAAAATAGCTTGGGGGAGGCACATGTAGCCATGTAGCCTGTGGGCTGCATCATTTCCACCTCTGGTTTAAAAACATAAAAATGTCTAGGCTTTACTTGTTCTACCTGAGTCCAGACTCCTGTTCGCATTGGTTGCTGTGAGGTTCTCACCCTGCTGGACTGCTGATTGTTGGAATCACTTTCACCTTGGAATCCAGGGCTTTGCCAGAGACCCTTGTTAATTCTCTTGCTCAAAGTACCCAGGCTGTTTTTCCCAGAAAAAAAGTTCCCACTTTTTTCCTCAAGTCATAGACTTGTAATCCATACTCTCCAACTGTCCCAATGGGACAAGGAGAGTCATAATCAGTCCTTTGCCATCCCACTTTTTCAGCTACTTTGAAAAAGTCCTGGTTTCTCTCTCTTCCCATTTCCCCCCTTGGTCCTCAGCTTATACCAACTGCTTCAAACTGAGATCAAAGTGCAAATGTAGTTTGTAGTCAATTAAAACACCAAGGAGGAGAAAGAATCTTGCCCTTCTCATTAGTCTCAGGCAAAAGTAAACTGCTACAACCTCTTCTAGCTTGTCTGTTCTTCGTCATTAATAACATGTGCCATCTTGACCACACTCTGATGTGGCTTGGCCACACATATTCCACTTTTCGTCTATAAATTATTGGAAAACATGGCAGTCTAGTCTTTTCCAAGTCTCTTTCTTTTGCTATAGCTGCAGGAGGTATAGACATGACATCCCTCAAAACACATCTTTCAAGTCCCACCTTGTGCTTCTGTACCCATTGTAGCTTCTATCTCTTTTAACCATTTTCCCCTGTGATGTTTGAGTGAAATTAGTTCTGTCTTTAAATCACTAATTTATTTACACTGGTTTTTTTAAACTAGTGAAATCGTACTGTTTTAAATTTTTGAATTTTTACTGTTTGATGTTATATTGTATGCCATTATTGTTGTGAGGCACCTTGAAAATGAGATTTTATCTTTGAGATTTAATTTTTAAAACATGAAACAGCAATGGAATAAGAATAAATCTATTAACTATGCATGCTTAAAGGAGAAAGTGTGTGTGTGAGAGAGAGAGAAAGAGAGAAAGATTATTTTCGTCTTTGGTTGATAACATTGCTGCAGTCATACTAAAATATTAAAGAGGAACCACCACTAATGCGCTCAAAACCAGGCAGCAATGAGCAAGTGCCAAGGCTCTTGCCACTTTTGTGGGCCCACTGCCAATTCCCGGAGCCTGCTGAAGCTACTGCTGTCCCTCCCAGTGTTGCTGCCTCTATACATATCCTTTCTGACTAAGCAAGGACAGAAAGCAGCAAGGAGAGGAACAAGGAGAAGATGCAATAACCTCTTCACACCTTATAATGTCCTTTGCCCTGTTTCCTCCCTCAGAGAAAGAAGCAACCAAATAGGCCTTGGCAAAAAATGGGGATGAGGAGCAGCCCTACTATGACTTTCCCGGCCCAATAATCTCATGAAACGTAGAACTGGGCCTACTTGAAATACTGGTGGCAGGATCAGCCCTACCATTGGGCAAAATGAGGTAGCTGCCTCAGGTACTAAGTCCTGGAGGGCGGCAGTGTGGTTGCCTCTGCCCACTTTGAGACAAAAACATGAGTCTTGCATGGTTCATCAATTGTGTCATGCCCTACCAGAAAGAGACCTCCCCAGAAGGCGATAAGAAAGAGGAGGTTGAAGACAACAGGCTGCATTCAGAGCTGTAGGTGGTTGGGAGCCCTGCCCTGGAATTCTTGAAAGCAGAGTCTAGACTATCCCATGTAGTTCCTGAAGACTAAGAGCCAGATACTAAACTACTTCATTCCTCTGAACACTGCAGACTAAAACACCAACTGCAAAAGAGCAGGCAAAACCTTGACTGACCTTAAAAAAAAGAAGATGAGGTGTGCTGAGTTAAAGCTAGCTATAAATTAGCATGGCCAAGCCAATTTCTTCATTGCAAACAACGGCTCCAAAATCTCCGTGAGGCATTCTTCGATGGTTCTTGCTCTATCTCTTCCTGTATTTCATCTTGCTCCTTAGATTATTCTCTTCAGTTACCTCTGACTAACACTGGACTATGGTTACCCTCAGATGGACTCTTGTAGTTTGACCCCAAACAGTCTCAATTACGCTTCTGCTCCTTCTGCCTTTCTATGTATGATTCTGGATTGGATTGGTTTTCTTCTGGCTGTTCTCTTGGACTCATTTGGGTTCTTGCCACCCTTAAAGAGGACAAAGTTGTTCCCTCATTGTCACAGTTACAGTGGTTGTCAGCCAATTTCCAAGTGTTGGTTCTGACCTATAAAATCTGATATGACTGAGGACCAGGTTATATGAAGGACCATATTCTCCCAGGTAAGCATGCTCATCCTTTAAGATCTTCTGTCCTACTGCCTTCACAGGTACATCTGGTGGAAATACAAGAGTGGGCCTTCTCAGTGGCTCCTTGCAGGCTCTGGAACTCCTTTCTTAGAGAGATTAAGGCCATTTCCACATGGGGTTTTTAAAATGGTGCAGAGCGTCCTCCAGGGAGGATGTCTGCACCTGGGAGCGGACTGGGTCGGACCTACTTAACGTAGATCTGCACCCCAGCCTGCTCCGGAATGACCCCAAGTGGTCGTCCAGCGTGCTTTTGAAAAAACCTGTTTCTTGAGGTTTTTCAAAAGCATGGAGCGTGCCAGTGCAAGCCTGCTGTCTTATGCAGATTCACAGGCTCGCGTTGGTGCAAGCCTGCAATCTGCAGGGGGTGGGCTTCAGGCTGGCGAGCTTCAGCGGTTGGTTGAGAGCCTCGACCAACCGGAAGCTGCCATTTTCGTCCCCAGAGCAGTGCGGAGCGGTGGCCACGCACTGCTCCAGAGCAGCGTGGACCAGACCAGGGAGCCCAAAAGTCCGGTGAGTAGCATCACGGGGAAGGGGGTGGGAAATAAATAAATAAATGCAATGCCGGAGGAAAGGCAGCCCAGGAGAAACAACCAGATTCATCATCATCCAATGATTCATTTGTAAACAACACTTCCAGATGCAACCCTAAGAGGGTAATCTCACTGGTTGCCTTCCAAATGAATATGACTTTGTATAAAAAAATAATGATTATTAATCCTGATGGCTATATATTCCCCCTAGGATGCCTCTCAATGCCCCATTTGCTAGAGAACAGAAGCAGGTGGGTTTTCTTGAGCTCATGTCCTGCTTGTGGGGCCTCCATAAGCATCTGATTGTTTACCACTGTGAGGAGAGAATTTTAGACTAGGACAGGTCTTTAGTCTGATCCAACACAGCTCTCCTTATGTTCTTCATAATGGGAATCAGTAGTAAGAAGAGAATGCTTGTTAGGATGTGGGCAACATGACCATCTTTCATGGGAGCTTTGGAACCTTAAAGGTTACATTAGGCCTGCAGATGAACTGAGGCTCTTGATAATTATTTATTATTACAGTGCTGTAACTGGCAACAAGGTAAGTGTTGTTTCTCCCCCTAGAACAAGGGATGTGGACATTTTATCAACTATATTTGTCCTGGTGATAGAGCTAATTTGGTTACTGTGTTCCCCCATTGCTTTGTATCCTGTCAACAGGGCCATGTGGTAAAACAAATGAGTCTTTATTAAAGTGAACTATTTGCTAGCAATCAAGCCAGGGACAATGACAAGGAAATGGGCATTCATCTTTTCAAAATAATATCTGTATTCTATTATTTTTCATTATTACTATCGTTGCTAATGAGGTGGGAACTGACACTGCCTGTTATTGACTAGCTTTCTGTGTAAACTTTTCTTAGAAAAGCAGTTAAGTAAGCAAGGGGGAAACACGGTTGGAAAATTATCTAGACTCAAAGGATACATGTGGTTTTCATTCACTGGAGTGAGCAAACACAGCCAGGACCTTTCCTTCCTTTCATATTTTAGCATATTTCTCCCATTTTAAGTGGTCAGGAAGGAAGACCAGACACTTTTATGAAGGTGTGGACAGCCAATTCGAGTGTTTGGATTACCAACAATTACTATTGATGATACAACAAAATCCACAATCCACAAAGCAGTGATACCTTTATTGGGCCAACTAAGAAGCACAAAATACATCATACAAACTTTCAAAGCTTCACTGGTGTTTTTTGTCAGGCAAAGATGTTAACAATTATACAAGAGAAGAAAAGTGACAGTGTTAGAGTCACAGGCATACATTTTGAGTCAAATCTTACTCTCTTGTCGGTTAAGATATCTCGGTTAAGATAAGACTCTCTTGTCGGTGGAAGGATATCAAGCAGAGCATACTCCCTTTCTTGACTATGCGGACAAAAACCAGCAAAAGACAGGCAATAAAATCTCAATTCCAATAGCAGCCACAAAGTAACTTCCATTGAGATCCAGGCTGCCTCTGTCCTTTTCTTAGGCAGAGAATATTGAATTTCTTTAGAAGTCTCTATACCGTTACATCTGGAAAAAATTTTAAGTGCTGTTTAGGTAAAACTTGCCAATTGCAGTCCAAATGAAGGAGTTTTATCTTCACTAGAGGTAGAAATTTCAAAGAGTTGAGTCCCAGTCCATTAGCTGTTAGAAGTTCTCTTCTTTGCATCTAAATTCCGTATCTTCAAATCCATATTCAGGTGTTAGCTGTGTGGCGAAACATAGCAAAATCCAAAATCTACAAAATCTTTATCGGGCCAACTGGAAAAGCACAAAATACATTATGCTAACTTTCAAAGCTTCTCCATCAGGCAAAACCTGCAGGCTTTTCCATCAGGCAAAGATGTTAAAAATCCTACAGTCATACTACTGATGAATCACTTTTTATTTGGGACTTTAGAGCAAAATAGCTTTGGGAAAATTTTGGATAAAGAGGTGGATTTTTTAAAAAGAAATTAAAACTGCTCTTTTAACATCATCGTTGTACTGGCAAACAATTGTTTTCAGATAACACAGGGAAGTAGAGTAGTAGGAAGTAGGGAATCAATGGAAGTTTAATCACAAGAAGTGCAGAAGGTCTATGATCTTATTTTTTTGGTCATACATTGCCACTTTTGAAGTGAATACAACAGGGTTAGCACACATTGTGTTGTCAACTGTCAACTTTGACTTATAGCAACCCTATGGATGAGAAACCTCCAAATTGTCTTATCATCTGGCTCAGGCCTTGCAGATTGAGCAATATGTCTTCCTTGATTGAATCTATCTATCTATAATGCAAGCTTCCTCTTTACCTATTGCCTTCTACCTTACCAAGCATTATTGTCTTTACTAATGAGTCACGTCTTTTCATGATATGGCCAAAGTATGGCAGTCTCAGTTTAGTCACCTTGGCTTGTAGGGAGAGTTCAAGCTTGATTTGCTCTAGGATCCATTTATTTGTCTTTTTAGCAGTCCAGGATATCCGTAGAATGCTTCTCCAGCACCACATTTCAAATGAGTGGATTTTCTTCCTCTCGGCTTTCTTCAGATCTAGCTTTCACAACCATACATAGAAAGTGGAAATACCACGGCATGGATAGTCCCAACTTTAGGGCTGGCAAAGAACACCTCTTGCTTTCATGTATATTGCTGACTATGGTCAGAAACAGGATGCTAGAACGGGCAGAACTGTGGGCTCTTCCTATGTTTTTATGTACTTTGAACAGAACTTGGATAAATTATCTTTTTATGCTACAACTCTTGAAATGTCTAGATAGCGTGTTCACTGTCAAAGTCACACCATGGGAGTAGTTTTGCCCATACAACCCCTGAGGGAGGCATATGCTTAGTACTTGCCTGTGAGAAGGGCTGCTCCACAGCAGAGGGAGAAGGGTAACCCTTTAATTTGTGTTTGAGGTGATATTAAAGTTCTTGTGTAGTGCTAGATCCATGATAACTGTTTCACACATGCAAGTTACCACTTGAAGATGCACACACTAGTGACTGAAATGTTTATGGGTAAAATTAATTTGTCCTCCTCCACTGTTGCAATGGCATTTGCCAGAAACCAGCTTCTCTCCTCCTCTTGTTCTGGAAGTCTGGGAGATGATATGAAGTAGATTTTGGTGGCAGCGAGCCCACTGTGAAGAGGTGGAAGGATAGGCTAGGATATGAAATGTCCATCCTTTGAATGGGGCTTAGCTTAGAAAACTGGAAACAGCCTTCAGTGGAAGCTATCTAATTCTGATCTTCATGCAATCAAAGTCAAGTTCCATTTCTTCCCCTGGCAACTGTAAACGTCAGTGAGACTGAACAGTGCTTGAGTTTTGCCTGTTGTGGTGACAAACAAAGAATAGTAAGAAGTCTTTGCTGCATTATAGTCTCCTCCAAGAGCAGCTCTTTTGCTGTCAGTCTTCAAATCCTATTTACTATCTCCCATCGGAAAGCTAACTAAGAGATTAAAAAGAGAGATTACTTTAGCTGCTGTGTTTTTCTGAGCTAAGAGAATCCAGCCCAGATCTATTTTAACACTATCTGGTTGAGGTCTTGGAGGAGGCTGAAATGAATGTGCAGGTACTTTAGAAATCATATCTTCTCCAAGAACCCATGCATGCACGCTGTTTTATGTTTGTGTATGTATGTGGGGCAGTTGAGGAGTCCAAGAACCATGAAACTTGTTCCATTGTGCCAAAGGTGTGAGAATTACTGTGGCTGAAATCCAATTGCTAGTCCCCATTAGAACTGACCCAAGGAATAAATATGATCTGCATAAGTGCATAAGTTCTAGGTAGAAGCAATGTTTGGATCCATTTGCCAATTGCTGAATGCTGCATCAGCCCTTGTTGATTCAATGGGTCAACTGTAATCAGCAGTAGCAAAATGGATTTATGCTTATACTTCCTGCTTAGACGTGTGTATGTATAAACATTTCTCTATCTTTTCCTCTCTCACAAGATCTTAGGGCAGCTTGGTCTAGTTCCTTTCTCACCAGACAAATCAAGATGGAATCTACCATTCCCAGTGCCTTTCACTCCCAGCATAAAAGGGCAGTGAGTCTCATGACAGGAGAAGGGTGGGGTGGGGGGTTTGAATTGAATAAATAAAATAGTAACTTAGGATAGTTAATTCCCTGCCCCCCCCAAAAAAAACCCATTAAAGCACTTTATTAAAGCACTTTATTTCACAAGTGAGACTTAAATGCTAATAACACTGGTAATATCAACTAAAAATAGTACAAATGTCTATTTTATGGTTTGTCAGAATGATCTCACACCAGGAACATTTACACAAAATGCTAAGCCAGAATTATTAGAATCTAAAGTAGGTGGAACATGCTGCTCAATCACAACCCTTTCTCTGCTCCTGAAAATAGAAGTTAGATTAACCAGCAATTTACCAGAACAGGTAAGTTTACCATTACTACTCTCTGTATTACTGTGCTATTCTTCTGTACTATTCTGTACCATGTCTCTTTAATGGCACAAAGACACCAGGAAGATAGTTTTTTTTTCTTTCTTATTTAGGAGGCCACCTGAGTCCCTGGAGAGCATGTAAGGTTGGCTTTTAGGCACTTTTCAGGCAATGAAACCAGAATAGATGATAAAACAAGATTAAAAGGAGAGGAAATATAACAAATTATGATCAAAGCAAAGTTGCTTGAAAGTACTCAGCTCTTCTGTACCTAATTAACAATACAACCCAAACTCTACAAGTTACTTTTAAAATTTCAGATTACAGTTATAATAACAGTTAGCATTTGAAAAATACTGGGCTTATTCCTCTGATATTTTCTGGAGTGCTGCTGGCAGGGTAGGCTAATAGCTACTATGTTGGAGTGTAACAAGTTCACATCCATACTCAGCTGTTGATTAAGCGCCGTTGGGTTGATTGCGGTTTCTCAGCCTAATTTTCTTCACAGAGTTTCTGTGAGGACACAAAAGAGAAGAAATATGAACACTGCCCTAATTGTCTTTGGAAAAGGAAAAGGTACAAGTGTAACAAATAAAACAATGCATTATCTCAGTAAACGTTACAACAGGGATAGGAAAACTTTGGTCCTTCAGATTTTTTTGGAATTGTAATTCTCAACAGCCCCCTCAGCATATCTAGTGATGAGGAATGGTGCGGGAAGCTCAATGTATCTGGAAGACCACCTCTGCATTACAACAAATGGAAGAGTAATTTAAGTCTGTAAGATCCACAACAAAATGTTGTACTGTGGACTGACACTGTTGTATTGAGAGTTGGCCAGGAAGCATTTGGCTGTGTCCCTATATTCAGATGCACACATATGATATCATCATCTGGGACATCTGAAGACCCCCCTGCAAAGGTCCTGGAAGATGACTTCATCATTGTATGTTTAGGTATAGAAATGTAGCCAGTTGCTTCTCTGCTACCCCATTGCCTGCTGTCCACTAGCAATTATATGGCTTGGTTGATGAAGGGTAGCAAAAGACAGGTGAGTTTTGAAAGGGTTGAGGGGGGTAGCTATGCAAATGAGATGTTGAATTCCTCTCTCTGTAGCAATAATAATAATAACAACAACATACGCTAGCCAAAATCTTAGTGAGCAATTTCGTGGCCAGAGTCCTAAAGCTGACACCTAAATATTGGGAAAAATCCACAAGTGCTATTGTTTGATGAATGATGCCAGAAAATCTGCTAGGTGATGATGTTATGATGCCTGCCAATTTTGAAAGTACAAACTAGGTGTGTGCAAGCATTTATATTGCATAAGAGACACTTAGGGGAAAAAATGAAAAATGTTGGGACCAATAGATTTTCATTTTATTTTATTACGGTCAACAGACCATTAAAACAGCATGTTAAAACATTTTAAAACAATGCAAATATAAATAAATATAGTGGCTCACATTTACTGGAGGAAATACAATCAAGATGGTAATGGTAACATACAATGTGAGTAAGCAGATATTTCATTTACATAGACAAGGAGGATCTAGTTAAAATAGCTAAGTTTAAAAATTTTGCCACTTGGAGAGTAATCTCTTTGTCAGAACCTTGCAGTAAGATAACCATTAGAGACTCTATGGGACGCCCAGGAAAGCGTTGTGTGATGGGGTATAATAAATCTTCCCTAGCCCCTTGGTAGAAACTACAACGAAAAAGTACATGTGATAAAGATTCAATTTCCTGATTATCACAGGGGCAGCATCTTTTGCTCAGTGGTGTTTTGTTGAATCTGCCAGTTAGCAAATTTGAGCGAAGGACATTAAACCTTGCCAGGGAGAAAGTCCTTCTATATTTTGGAACTGTTAACCAGCTTAAATAAGGCATTCCATCTTTTCAAGGTAAGCATGGTAAACCCAGTGACTGAGGGGAGCAAGGTCCCCTGGCTGTCCCTTGCAGCTCCTGGTAGTCAGTGTCCCTCAACCTCTGCTTGACAATAGCTTTGGCCCCATCTAAGTCTAGAGATAGCAAGTGGGATATGGATAATCCCACTGAGATGATCTTGCATTCAATTGCCTTTCTCCAAGATGATTTAAAGGAGTCAGACATAGTTTTACCCAACAAAGAGTTGGAATTAATTGTATAACAGCAACGGAGCCAGAAGTGGATAGAGTACATCCATGCCAGACTTTTTAAAGAATTTAGGCCTGCCTCCAAGTAGAGGGCAGATCTAGCGACACATCTGGGGACACCATATATTACCCTCAGAAAGAAAGACGGAATTCCTTTAAAGGAATTCTTATTATTACGAGGAAACCAAATTGAGGCCCCATAAAGCAACTGTGGGACAATTTTAGCTTTAAAAACCTGTATGGCAGCTGGAATAAATTTACCACCCTTAGTAAAGAAAAACTGAGTTAATGCTCTCAAATTTTGTTTGGCTTTCAGTTTGATGTACTTCTCCTGAGTTCTCCATCTTACAGCTTCATGAAACCAAATACCCAGATATTTATACGAGTCCACTTGTTCAATTCGGTTTCCCCCTATCAACCATGAATATCTGATCTTTCTTTTGGCAAAAACAAGAATTTTGGCAAAAACAAGAACAAGACAGCATCATCGGCATAAAGAAGGATAAAAACTTTTGTTGAGTCCATATTTGGTGGATGGGATGGTAAAGGTGCCATGGTCTGAGGAAGATCAGCTAAAAATAAATTAAATAGGGTGGGAGCAAGAATGCATCCCTGTCTTACACCCCTGTTGGTAGGAATCTCATTTGTGAGGTACCCTTGCCTGGAACTACAAACTTGAACAGTAGTGTTATAATACAGGGACTGAATTAAAAATAAAAGTCACCTATCAATGGAATACTGTTCCAATTTGCTCCAGAGGCAGCCATGTGGGATTGAATCAAATGCTGATTTTAGATCAATAAATGCAGAGAAAAGTTTCCCACCATTTGGTAAAGTATATTTTTGTGCTAGATGAGCCAAAACCAGACAGTGGTCTAGTGAAGAGCAACCTGATTTAAAACCAATCTGCTCTTCCCCAATGATGCTGTTATCGTTAATGCACTCTTTCAGCTTAATAGCTAAAAAACTGGCATATACCTTCCCTATAAGAGATAGCAGACTAATAGGTCGATAGTTATGCGGGTCGTCTTTAGGACCCTTCTTATAGATTGGAATAATAAAGGCCTTTAGCCAAGCTACAGGGATTATGCCAGATTTATTAATTAGAGAAAAAAGGACTGCCAACATGAGTGCCCACCAACTGATGTTATGTATCAACAGTTCTGAGGAAATGCCATCACATCCTGCAGACTTGCCCTTCTTTAGCTGACCTAACAGTTCCTCAATTTCTTCTGTAGTTACATTTGGCCAATCTGGAATGTTCAGAGGTAACAGGGGAGGTGTTTTGGGTTTAGATGTGCAGGGGTCGTTAAAGATTTAGATTTTCTAATGATATTTGTGACTGGAAATCTTGTAAAATCTAAAATAATGAATAATGTATACATTCAGTCATAGTATGTTTTAGAAATGATTGATTTAAAGCTAAATCTTATTATTAGTCACAATGGAAGGGATTGATTGAAACTATTGATAGTTGGTAAGTTCTATTGATACAACAGGCCTATTCCAGCTGGGTCTAACAAATGGTTTTGGTGCTTAGTCTATTGGCAGGAAAACCACTAATGGTTCTTTTTCTTGTAATTTTTTTTTTATTTTGCATTATTTTTGTAGTTTCTTCTTCTTCTTCTGTCTTCTGTATTCAGAATGATAATTTTTTAAAAAAGAAGTGGTCCACCAAGTAAAACACAATCCAGCATCAAAGTATGGTGGACCAGTAGAGACCTGGGCCATTTCTGCACTAGACTGTTAATAGCGCCAGCTGGCCCCTCGCAAAACTGCAAACTCCAGGATTCCATAGGATGTTGAAAGTGGAATCATAGTGCTATTAACAGTCTAGTGCGGAAATGGTCCTGGTCTTCTTGGTTTCTCCCAGCCCTTGGTGAATAGCTGTATATCACTGTTAGCTTGTACTTGGCTTCATGAACAATGTATGTACTCATTTATTAGGTAACTGAGTGTCCTAACTATGATAGCTGCTTAACGCAACTGACAAACTTTCTTCTAAAGGAAAGTCTTAAGTCTTTTGTTGCTCCATACTTGATCAAATATTTGCTATCTATGGGTATAGTACGTGGACCCAGGAAAAACGGGGGTGGTAAGACTCAAAAATAGGCTAGCACTTGGCTAGGGGAGGTTGAGCCTGTTCCAGAGATAGTCAGACAAAATTGGACCACCAAGACTGTGATGTAGTTGAGCTTCTTCAGGAATTATCAATAAGAAATGTACAAAATGATCACGTGCTAAGAAATATCATGACAGTTACCATCATTGAGCCCTTCCAGGACTAATAGCTACCTGCAGTCTATCTTTTGTACACATACTTGGACAATAAGATACAATGAACACATGCAGGGACGTTCTAAGTACGTATTGTCCTTGTAAGCATTGTTATAGTTAAGGATGTTTGAATGATAACGGATAGGAAAACTAAATTTGCCCTCCACCTGCAAGTACTTGCAAGTAGGTGTTTAAGGAGGTATTTGGTTTGAGGAAGATAGAGCTTTTAATGGTGTGTGTTTGTGTAGTGTTTTTATTTTATCATGTTTTAAACATGTTTTTAATGTTGTTCTTAAACTTAGTATTTAATTTGTTTTTAGAACTGAAGTTTAGTTTGTGTTTTAACTTTTGTACTAAGAGTTTTTAAATTATATTGTTTTTTTTAAATATTATATGTTGCCTTGAATCCTATGCTGAGAGAAAGGTGGGATTTTTATTATTGTTATTATTATTAAATATTTTTATTAATATTAATAATTAATATTAATTAATTAGGCAAAATTAATACCAACTTATCTGCCAATGTTGAGCTCCCTCCCCCTTAAAAAAACAGTTCTGAGGCTCCTGGTACTGGAGAGGCCAGATGGCAAGAGCAGTATTCAACAGAGAGAAGTGTAAGGTCCTACACTTAGGTAGAAAAAATGGAATGCAGAAATATAGGATGGGGGACACATGGCTGGATGGCAGTATGTGTGAAAGGGATCTAGGAGTCTTAATAGACCACAAGCTGAACATGAGTCAGCAATGTGATGCGGCAGCCAAGAAAGCCAATGCAATTCTCGGCTGCATCAATAGGAGTATGGTGTCTAGATCGAGGGAGGTACTGGTACCACTCTACTCTGCTTTGGTTAGACCTCATCTTGAATACTGTGTCCACTTCTGGACACCCCAATTCAAGAAGGACATGGTCAAGCTGGAGCAGGTCCAGAGGAGGGCGACCAAAATGGTGAAGGGCCTGGAAGCCAAGCCCTATGAGGATAGACTTAGAGAGCTGGGTATGTTCAGTCTACAGAAGAGAAGGTTAAGAGGGGACATGATAGCTAAGTTTAAATATTTGAAGGGATGCCATGTAGAGGAGGGAGAGGGCTTGTTTTCTGCTGCTCCAGAGACCAGGACAAGGAGCAATGGATTCAAGCTGCAGGAAAGGAGATTCCACCTGAAGCTCAGGAAGAACTTCCTGACGGTCAGGGCTGTCCGGCAGTGGAATATGCTGCCTCGGAGTGTGGTGGAGTCTCCTTCTTTGGAGGTTTTTAAGCAGAGGCTGGATGGCCATCTGTCGGGAGTGCTTTGAGGGTGTTCCTGCATGGCAGGGGGTTGGACTGGATGGCCCGTGTGGTCTCTTCCAACTCTACATTTCTGTGAATCTGTGATTCTGTGAGTTTTATCAGTCCTATTTTTGATCAAATCAAAATAGGCTTGACCAACAAGAAAATGAATTTCTGATAGCTGACAACAACATAGGAGTACTGGAAAAGAAGATTTTATTGCAATACGATGTGCATACCTGATAATACTTTTCTTTCATGGTGGGTTGTTTTAATAATCACTGATGGTATCATACTTGACAGTCTGTATTCTGTTTTTCTAATCTTGGTTTTTATCATAACTTGCAGTCCAAAGAAATCCATATATACACATATATAGTTAGAAATATCTAGACTAGGAGTTGTTTAACCTTTTAAATGTTAGCAAAGATGGTAGTTGAAATAAACATTAAACAATAAAGGTAGTTTGCCCATATCAGTCTAAAGCATTATCACCTATACACAAAGCTGGCCCTGCCATAAGGCAACGTGAGGAATCAGATATGGGGGAGAAGTATGAAGAGAATAGAGAAAAGAGTTCCTTGGTCTTTCCTCTAGGTTGGAGGACAGGTTGCCATACTGTCGTCAGAGGGAGTGAAAAGTATTGTCACATCAGAAGTGGTAAAGTACAGTTCAACTGGTTGACTCTGTACAGCATGAGAGGGCAGGGATGTGTCATCCCTCCCTTGCTTCAGGCAGAAAAATGCCTTGGAACAGCCTTAGAACCGCTATGTTGGCTGTTGGTTTAGTTATTGGCTTCTGTCTTAATTCCTAAGAGATTCATCAGCATACTAATCTGGCAGTTTGCCATCCTGCAATGTGTTTCATTTATTATTCAGCCTTGGTAAGCTAGTAGCTGCAAGCTGTTAAGTCTGAGACCATTCTTGCATCTGATTTCTTGGACTTCGGATCTATCCAGTGACAGTTCGGTTGCATCCCCACTGGCAAGGCATATGGGACATGATCTCTTGCGGGTTGTTGAGAAACAAGGAGATTGCTGAAAATGTTTTTGTGACAAACCAACAAGGCAGTGGCAGAGCTTGCTGCCAGCGGGGTAGGGGTGGGGGACGAGGGCCATGGGCGGGGTTACGGCCGATGTGGGTGGGGCGATGATGCAATTGGGAGGGGCTATGGTGCACATGGGTGGAGCAACGACATGTGTGGGCGGGGCTGCAGTGCACATGGACGGGACAATGACACACATGGGCAGGGAGACGGTGCACATGGGCGGGGAGACAGCGCACATGAGCAGAGCGATGATGTGCAGGGGGACAGGCAAGAAGCGGTGCTAACCCAAAAAAAGTGCCACCCGGGGTGCACTGTCTCTGTTGCCCCTCCGTCCCTACGCTAGTGCAACAAGGCACATCTTCCAAGAGCAGAGACAGGATCGCTGAAGGAGGAAAAATAGCAGGGATCAGAGGGTGGAAGTAACACACTGAGAGTAACAATGTTATTTGTAATGCATTCATCTGGTGAGCAGCGATCATACCTTGAAAAATAATGCAATGACTAACACTGCTGGTGTGCTTGTGTAGTAAGTAAATTTTACTTGTTATTTCAAATATTATGGGAAAGTTATTTGCTAGAATTTTGAAGAGTTTTGAAAATACAAAACACTTATATTTTAAGTATCTTTTAACATTCATGTGTTAGTATCAATTGATGTGTTAGTATCAAGTAATTGATAATTAATTTCTTTTTTCAAAAAAGACCTAACATTAGCTTTTGCAATGATGTTTCCATACTCTGACATGGATGTATTATGGGAAGGGATGGACCAAGTTATTGGTAAGTGGTTTGTCCAGAAAAGGACTCCCCTTTCCCAATCAAGGTTTTTAAAACCTGGGCAACACTGCATTACAGCGGAGAGGATAGTCCACCAGCATAAGCCTGAGCTTGTTAGCAGCTTACTTCTAATTTGTTTAGGCAGCCAGAGAGAGTAGAAGCTAGTGACCCTGATATAGCTTTGAAAGCATGAGAGGCACAGAGTCTAAAGCACTGAGCCCTCATGCCCTAAAACAAAGAACATAACACTAAATAAGCGACTTCTACATTATGGCTTGCTCTCAGAGAAGTATATTCTACTATTCACCCTGGAACAGGACAATTGAGATCATAGTGTGTGGATACAAGTTCAAGAAATCAGTGAAAACCATATGCCACAGCTAAGACACAGATCAATGGAAGGTCACAAACCACTATTGTAAACATTACTATTTGTTCTTTTAGCAACATTAGGATCCGTGAACCTATAAGGAATAACAGGTGCCAAAAAGACAAGTCTTTCCCTCCCAGAACAGAGCTGACATTTGAACAGTAGGGGGCTGATCCAAGACATTTTGCTGCCTGAAGCAGAGTAGGAACTACTGCCCCATGAAGATGGACAGTACCCAAAGTCAGCCAAATTGTTATGATACCTGGGGCAGGCAATCCCACAATTCCACAGTCCCACAACAGTAACAGCATGGTGGACAAGATGGTACCTTATGACACCCCACGGCTTAATAGTTACGGAAATGAACAGGAGTCCTTGGTGCTACTCTCTGGAACTGGCCCTACAGATAGAGTGGTATCTCTATAGTTCCTCCTGCCCCCATCCTGTGCCTACTGAGAGATCCAGGAGGATCAACATGCAAGACTCTTTCCTGTCTTTCACATAGGTTGGGACAACTAAGCTACCACATCCTAGCCTAAAACCAGACTGAAATGGGAACCATTTCCTCCATGAACATCTTAAGTTGCTCAGCTACCACATGCTCAAGCATCTTGTCCCAAACAGGGAATATTAGTGATGAAGCAATAGCTCTCTAAATACCTCTTGTTCCAGGGCGTCCCTTATTTCTCACAGCCCACTCACCAAAAGTGCATGAGTGAGGCTGAGAAGAAACACTCAAAGAGAGGAATGACACAGGAAGCCAAAACCTTTATCTGTGAAGTATTAGCCATACTCTCCCATCAACAATACCCCACAACAAAAATCAATATTTTACATGCATGATCAATAGATAATGGCTGGCATCCTGTTAGTGACATACGCATACATAAATTCCTTTACCCCTGTGCTTGTACTTTTTTGGCATGGCATGATGTTTGTATTCAGATGAAGATCATGGAAGCAGAGTTGAACATGCCATTGCATCTTTGATGCCGTTGTGAATTGCGAGTGTAGATGCATATTGTGCGTTGGAATGCTGATGTGCTTCACACAGTACAATTGTATATTTCACATGTTATACCATACACACCCACTCTGTGGGATGTGCTATTTTCATAATTGGACATATTTCATGCCCACAACACATCTTTGAAAGTGTACTGGCTGTAAGCACGTGTTACCCTGATTTCTGGGGGTCCCGAGGGGGACACCTAAATGCGCTCTCAATTATATAAGTTGGGGAAATTAGCCAAGAGCACAGCCTAGCAATACGAGAGGCAGGGTAACGTAGCAAGATCTTGAACCCTATGTTTACAGGGTCAGGCCGAGTCAAGGAGCACACAGAAATTGAAATAATAAATGTTGTTTTATTAAAAATACAATCAAATAGTGTATGCAGCACACTCACCCAGATAACTAGAGAAATAAAGGTTGGAGTGGGATAGAGGGATTTTTAGAGGAGTTGTTGGTTTGGGTAATACTCCACCTGTCCTGAAGCCCGGTTGGAAGCAGAGAAGCTGGGGAGCATGGATCTCAGCACATGGAGCTGAGGGGAAGGCTCGCTGGACAAAGCGACAGCAAGGCAGGATGGAAGCCAAGAGCGATCCAAGGAAGCAGTCAAAGTCAGGGGTTCTTATAGGGAAAATTGTAACTGCAGGCTAGTTCATACTTGGGGAAAACAATGGATTTGGGGCTGGAGACAAAGCCTCTGAAAGATCAGAATTTGAATGATTGAATTATAGCCAAATTGTCAATAGAGTGGCCAGTATGCAAACGCAGAGTGCTTTAGCGTTGTATAGTCCGATCATCAAGCTGCTAGCACAGGGCAGAGTATCTTTTGAAAGTTGCATGCATACATAATTGAGGTACTTGCCTTGAGGTCTTCTGAAGCTGCGAGTCGGCTATTTCTGGCCTGCCTGTATTGTGTGGGAATATTACGGCGATTATCGGCGTGCCTGTCTGCGAGCTTGTCCGTGGGACCTCACAAGCACGTGGAGGGGAATGGGTATGTGAGGCCGAATTATTGATGTCGAAAGATATCTTTATATCGCACAAGCTCGGGCTAGCCAGGGCAGTAACACACGTGCCAGGTCAGGATAACCTGAGACATGCCCAGGTTGTAAGTTCAGAGACGATTAGCCAAGAAAGCCCAATTCTGATAGGCTTAAGATAATTCTTTCAAAAACTGTAAACTGCAAGTCCTCCTGAAAATAATAGCAGATGAAACTGCCCAGGTGAAACAATCAGGGACCCCCAACTCTGAGCGTATCCTATGGACACTTTCCCTATTCATACCACCTGACCAAAACATTAAGTGTTTGTTAGTGTTTTGTCACCTAGAGTACAGACAATCAGCCCATTCCGGACTCCTTTGTCAATTCCGTGACAAAGCCATTACTACTTTGTCCATGCACCTTCCTTCAGGGCGGGAAATAGGGTATAAAAACCCCAGCTCTAGGCCCAGTACTTAGATGTAATACTTGGTGCCTAGACCTCTGTTCATTCTTGCTACCCTCAGATATTGTCTGAACCACTCCCCTTCGATCTTCTGCTTCAGGATTGGTAGCTTTCCACCCAGTCTCTCTCTATCCAACCTTTCTTGCCTCATTTTCCAATAGCCTTGTATAGTCCTTGAGAGTGCCTGATTTCTTGTATCCTTGTTAATTCTCAATAAAATACCCTATTATCTTTTAACTGGAGTTCTCTACAGTTGGTACTGGTACTGAAAAGATCCTGTCATTCCCTCCTCTCACAGGCCTCCTTTGAGCTATTATTACCAAAATTCTAAGGAGACACTGGCATTGTGGGTGGACCCCAATGCCGCCTCTCTTCTTAGAGTAACATACATGTGTCTGCACATTCAGTTGTGCAGTGTTGCAATCCACTGATCCACAATCAAAACCTCTGTGAGTGTAAAGTTACATTTTGTCTCCTTAATATAGGATTTCAGTATTATTTTTAAGAAACAACAGTCAACGAGAATAATTCTCTTACTCTTAAGTCAGAAATCTTTGGGGAAAACAGACAGTTGAACAATGACACTATGTAGTTTCTGCTGGCTCCCTGGGGAATCATCACTCTGCTGCTGTTCATCCTTTGTGGTTTGTTGGTTGTTTCTTCAGAGGTCTCCATGATTTCCCCCCATTTCCCAGGATGTATTTCCCTGAAAGTCAAAGGAGAAAGAAAGTCTTAAGACAAAATTGGAAAGAAAGGCACTTCACCTTCAAAACGCCAAATACATGCTTCATTATATGAAAACCAAAAGTAACATGGGAAGCACCAACACTCTGATCAAGATTTACATTAAAACGGTATTTCATATGGACTGATTTATCTTTGCAAATGACTATATGTAATGGGTGGCAATAAGAACTGAATGTCAGCAACAGGTTTTCCCCCTTCCTGGTTATAAGGTTTACTGCTATTTTGTACTTATACCAGGGTCCACATTGTTTGATTTAAGAGTCAATGTTGGCACCCCCTCTGATTTTTGTTTGATGTCTGTAACAGCAACAACCATACTTGGAAGAAGATAGTTTAATTTCCCATTTATTTCTAAAAATCAAAACCAGTCATAATCTAATAATGTCGCCATTGTGGTTTAATAATTTTTGTTGTTGTTGTGCACCTTCAGGTTGTTTCCAGCTCATGGTGACACTAAGACCAACCTATCATCGAGTTTTCTTGGCAGAGGGGGTTTGTTTTTGCCTTAGGCTGAGAGAATGTGACTTGCCCAAGGTCACCCAGTGGGTTTCCATGACCAAGCAGGAATTTGACCCTAGTCTCTAGAGTCATCATCCAGCGCTCAAACCACTGCACCACACTGCTTCTCAATCATTGGCTAATAATGTAGTGAAATAAAAAAAAACCTTCCTTATTAATATACCTGATGTTGAAATAGATGGTGGTGGAAAAACCATCTCTGAATCTCCCTCTTCCCCTTCCCTTTCCAACACTCCCTTTCCCTGGTCGCTCTCTTCTTGAAGCTCTCACTTTGTTCAAAGTCTCTTTCATCTCCCCCCTTTTGTGCAATAATTGTGTCATTATCATCCATTTCTAGTGTCCTTGTCCTCTATGTTCTGCTTAGGAGCTCTTCTGCATGTCATAGAAACCTATTCTCCTGCAAAACCTCCACTGTCATTCTGGTCTTTCTTCTTTCTGTCTTTTTCTTTCTACATTCTTCCTTTCATCTCTCTCTCCTTCCATGGATGCTGCATCATAATACAGAAAAGCACAGACTTCTTCTTCCTGCTCCTCTCTTCCTTCTGCCCTCTGCTTACTGTTGCAGCTACAGCAGCTGCTTGCCAAACTCATATAAGGATGGTAAAGTGGAAAGAGGAAAAGACATAGGGGACAAAATTGCTGTCTCCTATATGATTCCCAGGAAAATCTCAAAATTGTGTTTGTGCCTTCAAGTTGCCTATCAACTTATAATCACCCCATGAATTTTACAGGGCCTTCTTAGGCAAGGAATACTCAGAGGTGGTTTAGCCAATTTCCTCCTCTGAAATATAGCCCACAGCATTTGGTATTTGTTGATGATCTCCTATTCAAATACTAACCAGGACAGACTCTGCTTAGCTTCCAAGACAGGATTTGGTGCCTTTAGGGTATTTAGGGTCTGCTTCTCCAAATTACATTACATTAACTTGGAAAAAAAGGTGCTTATGTTCTGTAAGTTTTTTAATGCAAAACTGTATTTAACATAATATTAACACGTTGGTTCTCATACCTGTCTTTTGCCTGCTTTCTCTTTGCTGACCAACCCACGAAATGAAGAGACCACACACAGGGCTTGGGTTGAGATACCGGGTCCCAAAGTGAACTTCAGCCAGCCCCTTTCTCTGGAAGGCAAGCCCCCTGCCACGCCCTCCTTGCCTCACGAGCCCCGAAATGAAGGCCAACCGTGGGCCCGCCCCAAGGACAACTCGATCATTGTCCTCCCCCCTTGTCTAATGACAAGACGGGAGGGCTCCTGAGGTTTGTCCTACACCACAGGGTGCCATAGGTACTCACCAAAGCCTTTAGAACCCCCCTTTTCCCGCCAGTGTGCCTATTTAAGTGACCTATTTAAGACACCACCCCGAGGAGCCAATTATCCATTTTCCTTGGTGCAGTGTAGGGTAGGTGAAAAAACCCCTTGGTAGGGGGAAAAAATTCCTACTTGGCCCCAAAGGGACCAGCAAGCTTACACTGAAACCAAAGGGAGGGAGGGTGGGTTGCCATGAGTCCAAAGAGGGTGAGGAAGGGGCGGTGCGGCCTTAAAAGGAGGCCCACTGGCTTCACCCCCTCTCAACCTACTGTGCGACCCTTGTCGCGCAGTAATTGTGCGGTCGCCTCTCGCGGGAGGCCGGCAAAGGCATCTCCCCCCACCAGATGCAGTGTGGTGCAGTCGGAGGGGGGAAACGAATTCTCTCTCTCTCTCTCTCTCTCTCTCTCTCTCTCTCTCACACACACACACACACACACACACACACACAGAGTGAATGACTTGTTGATTTCACTTTCACTGAAGACTGGGTCTCATTTATACAGTCCCCCTAGGGACCTCGTTTGGTACCCTCTTTGATCAGCAGTAACCTGTGAGCCTGAGAACCATCGTGGTGTAGTGGTATTAACCTAGGACTATGACTCTGGAGACCAGGGTTCGATTCCCCGCTCAGCCATGGAAGCCCACTGGGTGACCTTAGGAATGTCACACACTCCCAGCCCCAGAAAACCCTATAAAAGGTTCGCCTTAGGGTCACCATAAGTCAGAAACAACTTGAAGGCACACAACAACGACAACAACAACAACAGTCTGTGAGCCATAGGATGGAGATCACTTCTCTGGAAGGCTATATTCTTCAAACAAATGCCTGAAGTCAGAAATAGGTGGTTGAATGTAAGCAAGCTTACATCAAATTTCGACAAGATGGAATTGTTTATGGGAAGGACGCCAAGTGATTGCAGAATTAATGGAGGTGATTTGTTAATGCCAATTTTGGAGGTGATCTACCCTCTCCCAAACAGGTTTACTGCTGAGGCACACTTCAGCATCCAGGTATACGTCTTGATTAGGCAGTGAGTAAGTACATGAGTGAGCAAATGACTTGCTAATAGGCAGGTGAGTGAACACTGTCTACTACAGGTGACTGGGGGGACTGCATTCCCAACAGATGGTCATCTAAGCAGAAGCTGGATGGCCATCTGTTGAGAGTGCTTTGATGTGGGTTCCTGCATGGCAGGGGGTTGGACTGGATGGCCCTTGTGGTCTCTTCCAACTCTATGATTCTATGACTCTATAAGCAGGCCAGAAGCAAAGAGGAAGTGAGCATGTGAGAAGGGGTAGATGGTGTTGATGAGTAGCAGCAAGGGGGACCAGGGTTCTTTTGCTGGCAGGTGGCTTGCAGGAGCACCAAACTTAGCTGTTGCCCCCCATGCCAATCTCTGGCACCAGCCCTTAGGATACTTCAGGATACTTTTCTCTTGAATGCATCGACTTCACTTTCAAGAACCATTCTTTCTGTTAATATCAGGCTGCTGCAAATCTCTGTTTGTGAGTACAAAAACAGAGCCACACATGGCTTTTCCAGATGTTCAGATAGGCAGAGCTTGATTGGTACTACTGCTGCAGTCAACAATCAAATGGGGTGACCTCATGGGACAATATATTGACAGAGTGGAAGTCGGTGCTCCTGCTAATATGTACACTTCATTAGCCAAGTCGATGGAACTCTCTGTCATTTCATTGTAAAACACAGCTGTAATTGAATATGCTAGAATTTATGAGGGGAAGGCTCAGTGAGTCAGTAGAGGACAGGCTCCAGATCTAGCTGGACAGTGGCAAAAAAAGAAAGATGTGCTGAGATGGATAGCAATAGGGAGAAGAGTGAGAGAGTCTGCACTGTTCAACAGCAAGTACAAGAGCATCTAGAGGCAAGGGTGGGAATAGTGTGGCCCTTCAGATGTTGTTGAACTGCGACTCTCAGCAATCCCCACCATTGACTATGGTGGCTAAGCCTGCTGGGAGTTGCAGTTTGGCAACATCTGGAGAGTTCACAATTCCTGCCTCTGATGAAGTTAATAGTCACGAGATTCAGCTTAAGCAGGAAGCCAAGGGTACAAATCAGGTTTTTTCACCCAGTATGGAACATCTGGGCAATCAGAGTTCTAAGCTGTTGGCCAATTAATTTCAGGATGGTCACCTGACACATGATACTCATGCTTGAGAGGCAGAGATATTTGTTAGGTTAGAAGGAGATAGTAGGGCAAAGGTAGAATTCCAGGAAAATGGCCATATGCTCCAACATTTCCAACACATGCGGCCAAGGGACACCAGAGTCTGGTCAACATGGTGAAAGTTATTCATGAGGAAGAGCACACAAGCTAGGAATGTCTGTGGCAGTTTATTTTTGCCTGATCCTACTTCTCTCCTCTCTCCACTGCTGAGTTAATGGAGTACTTTTGCATTTTCAACTCAGTTTGCAGCAATTGAAGTGAGCTGAGATCAAAGGGGGAAAGTGGAAGGAGCAGAGAGAAACTGGGATATTTTTAAAGCAGCTGAAAAAGTGGGACAACAGAGGATTGATTAATGGGGACTGCCCTGCCAAATTGGAACAGTTGGGGCGTATGGATGTCTGAGTGATCTGCAGAGATTAGCTAACATTTCTGAGTCCTAGTTTCTTTTTTCACTTTATTATTGATTATTGATCTTTATTTCAGGGGAGCAGAAAGTGGCATATGAGGCTCGTATCCTAATAACAGTATTGCTATGACATTAGGTTATTTTTTATTACTTTTATTACTTTATTTCTTATCTTCCTTCAAACAATAGAATATATTAACATAATCCGCATATTACTTTCTCCCTCTGCCACTCTCCTCTGCCTACCCCCTTGAGTTTCCAACTAATACATATAAATTCTCCTATCTAAATTACTCCCGTGTATGTGTATATATATATATATATATATATATATATATATATATATATATATGGAGAGAGAGAGAGAGAATAACTTTCTCCCTGACAAACAGGGAATCATATATACTAAATATCATTCAAAACCCCGTATTTGCACTGTCACCAAATCTTGCTTTAACATACAATAAAAAAGGCTGCCAGATTTGAAGATAAGTTTGTATTGAATTTCCTTTTAACCAGTTCGTCAGTTTGTCTGATATAGCTGCTTCCATTACTTTGCAATCCATTCTTCCACAGTCGGAATCTGCTTCTGTTTCCAATATTTAGTGTATATTAATCTTGGCGCTGTAATCAAATAATATAACAAAATTCTGTTCTCTCGTTCAATTTTATCCTCCTAATCTATCATATTTAAAATGAAAAGTTCATGTTCAAGTATTGTTCCTGCAGCCAAAAAAAATTTTTTTTATCTTTCCACTAATTTATATCCAATATTTCCTAGCCTTGTTACAAGTGCATTATTGGTGGTAGAATGTACCTATGTATTTGTTGCATTTCCAACATTTATTATTTATATTTTTGTATATTTTTTGCCAGTCTATCAGGGGTCAAATGCCACCTGTACATACTCTGAAAGAGATTCTCCTTATAATCATAACATCAGGTGAATTTTAATTCCCTAATTTGTTCCAGTCAAATAGAATGGTCTATTTTCTTTGCCCATTTCACCATGCAATTTTTCATTTGTTCTTCTTCTGTGTCAAATCTTAACAATAATTTATCTATTTTAGCTATCAAATGAGTTTTTTTTCCTACAGATCACCTTCTCTTTGACATCAGGTCATTGTTTATGCTAACAATAACCCTGTGCAATTGCTCCACAGTCACCCAGTGAGTTTCTGACTCAAGTGGGACTTACAAGGGATGTAGCTATGGTGTGTGTGAAAAGATGCCCCCACCACCATAGGAATCCTGTGCCCCTAAATGAAAGTCTCATTCACTCCCCAAATTTCTAGTATTACAATAACTGAAAATTTCAGTTGAGTATTTACAAATATAGTTTAGGCACTCAAAGATACCAAATAAAAGAGCTATAGGTGTGCACACACCAGATTCTGTCTGTCCTTGAAAGCTGAGCATGGCTGTTTAGTACCTGAATGGGAGACTGCCAACAAATACCAGGTGCTGTGGGCTATGTTTCAGAGGAGGGAGCTGGCAAAACCTCCACTGGGTATTCTTTGCCTAAGAAAACTCTAAGAAATTTATGGGGTCGCCATAAGTCAACTACTGACCTGAAGGCACATACAGGTGTGCACAATTTTCAGTGTCTCATTCTCTGCAATGCTAGAAAATCGAGGACTGAAGGAAAATTTCATTGGGGGAGCAGAATTCTTATTTGGAGGGACAATGTTCTCATTTTTCACATACATACACATACCATAGTCATACCCCTGTGATGAGACCATTTCTCATGAGTCCCAGTCTAACCACCACCCCACACCAATGCTCTAGTTGTTTACCAACAGCAACAATAACTTCCACCCCATCCTAAATTACACTGCTTCATTAAAAAAGCTTGAGGTAACGAGGAGGGAAATTTTGTGTGGAAGCAAGTGTCTCAGAGCTTCATTCAGGTTGGGTACATAGAAGAAATTCCTGGGTTCACAATTCTGCAAATCAAAGCTTGGGGCTTTTGGACCAGGATCTGATTGCTGGATCTAGCATATGTCCTGAGAACCAGTGTCTTGAAAAAAATCTTTCAGTCTCTTTAAAAAGCCTGTCTCCCATAAGCATATCTTCATAGAGTGGATACTGTGGCATAATGATTAGCATGTTGGACTGGGATTTGGGAGAGCCAGATGCTAATCTCCATTCAGTCATGAAACACACATTGTGTCCTTGGACCAATCACTCCTGACCCACCTCCCTGGGGTGTTGTGAAAATAAAGTGGAGAGGAGAGGAAGAATATATATCACTTAAGGCTCACTGGAGGAAAAGCAAGATATACATTTAGCTGATTAATAAAGTATATGTCCCCGGGGAATTAGCAGGGAGTCTGAAAGTAAGGTCGGTTTTGTCAGTTCACTAAAGATGTGGGATTCTTTTACTTTTGAAAGACAGGATTGAGTTATCCACATAAATGGAGACAGTATTTTTTGTTGAGAGCTTTGCTGTGCTTCTAGTTCAGTGCAGCAACAGACAACCCTCTGACACTATAACAAGCAACACCATTGCGGCTGTCACTTTTAATTAAGCGCATCTCCATTTCTGTGTCACTCCAAATGTTGTTCCAGCAGCAGCAGTAATTCAATAAGTGGCCAAGTTTCATCAGAAACATTCTCTGGATTTTTTTTTCTTTTTCAAAAAGTCTTTAATGTACTGGAGATACGAAGCATGCGTCTATTTCTATTGTAATTTGAATGGGAAGATCAGTGCGTTTGATCAAGTTAAGAGGCACCAGGGCTTGTTCACTCCTTCTGGCCTTAAGCTTTAATTCTGGCCTGGAGAAGTTACATTTTGCAGTATGACTCCAGCTGTCTGTAGGATTCTGGGAGTTATAGTCCAAAAAAAGCAACATGTGGGAAGATAGGGGCTTCAAAATCCAGTTTTATGAGACAACTGAGGACCTGTTACATCTGGGATGGGCAAAGTGATCCCTGAGACTGTTTTGTGGCCTTCACATTCCACCAGGAGAGAGACCGCCTGTCCCTTTAATGTTTGTGTAGAAGAGAGAGTTTCATCAGGTGTTACTTGTGGGATAAGTACTACCTGCTTAGATCCCCTCTTTTGGACAACCATTAAAGGGGATGGAGCCCCATCCCTTATTTCACTGACATCTCTAGGTGGGGAACCTGAGGCCCAAGGGCCAAATACACCTCCCCTGGAGTCCATCCTTGGCTTTCCATGATTTTCCTGGACAGTCATGGCCTCTTCCACGTGACATCATTGTTTGGTTATTTCCCAGCACTTTTATGGGTTTTCCCACATTTTAAAAGGCTGAAATGCCTTTCCTAAGTCTAGTTACTAGCATATTTAAGTTAAAACATAGTGGTATATTTGGTACTACTTTTTTGCCTTTGGCCTTGACTGCTGGTAGAATTCCCCTGCTGGGAAGTCTCTAAATTTGAATTCAGCTCTCAGACCCAAAGTGCTAAGGTTGGCTAAGTCAGGAGTATCCCGGTCCTGCTCACAATTCTCACAGCTGGAACCACAGGCTTAAGGACAGCTCCCTGGTGATTCATGAGGCAGGGCCAAATGGGTTGTGTGGAGAGACAGAACCATGTACACTACCTTCAAGAAATCCTTCAAGGGAAGATGAGAAATAAATGTTAACAAATAACAGTCTTTATTAGAATGGCATGAAGGTACATGATTAAAGTTCAGTGACTGAAGCTAAAGGAGTCTGACTCTCAACACAAGGCCTGGATAAGACGACAATGTTACCCCAAAAGGTGGATGACTCAGAGGTCCACCCACAGTGCCAGTGCCTCTGAGGAACAGTGGGGAATTATTGGCTCATAAGCAAGAGGGGGGTAATCTTACAAGATCTTTCCAACTATGTGTACCAGTACTAATGCAGGGACACTAGTGGGAGATTAAAATAATGTTTTTATTGGGAAAAATCACAAACACACGCAAGATTCAAGCAGTATCATGACCACATAAAGCTAACTGGAGGAAAGGAAGGGAAGGGAAGGGAAGGGAAGGGAAGGAGGGAAAAATTGGATAGCAAGAAATTAAGGTGAAGTGGGTGATTTTTACCCATCCTGAAGAGAAATGATGAAGCGATGTGGCTCAGACTAGGGGTAGTACAAGAATGGGAATCTGAGCAGCAGTGTGATGGCCTGAGTCCAGTGTACTATGAGTTGTCTGGCTGAGAGCCAGGATTTAAATATTCTGTTCCTGCCCTGAGTGGGGAGGTGTTAATGGTTCTCTGGCAGAGAAAACAGTGGGGTCGTAGTATTAGGTGACAAGTCATTGATGAGAATCGTGATAACTTCTTAATGTCTGGGCAGGTGAGGAAATAAAGGAGAATTTTGGTGGGAAGAAGGAACAGGTTGATGACGATCAGTTGCTCTATTGAGACAACTTTGTGTGCTATTGCATTTGAAATCATTGAGGGGATATTTGGAAGCTCATTAGCTCTAGATCTTCCTGACTGATATGACCTAGCCATGCCCAGAGGTCCCATCTGACCTACTTTTGCATGTGTTCAGACATTCTTCTTTGCCATCATGGCTTTTCAACCATAACAGTATATGATTTATATTTTATGCCAATTAAATAATATAACATGGAGTGGGGATGCATGACATGGTGACAACAGCTGATAGCTCCTTGTAAGCTACTATGAACTCCTTGGAAGAATTACGGAATATCAATCTTGTCTAGGACATGAGGCTTTCCCTTTTATAGATTATGATATCTGAGACAAGTAGGGGATACCTCTTTCCCTGCACTGTGGTAAAACAGTAAGAGGAAGATGGTGAATATATAATTTAAAGATTAATTCACAGGGTCAGAATAGCCTTTGGGAGATTAAGCCTGTCCCCCTTTATGTCCTTAGAATCATGGAATCACATTGCTAGAAGGTACCTCAAGGGACTCTAGTTCAACCCCCTGCCAAAGCACTTCTGAGATGTGAGAATCACCCATGTGTTTAAAGCCCTCCAATGAAGGAGAGTCAACGGCACTTCATTCCACTGTTGAGCAGTTCTTCCCATCAGAAATGCCTTCCTAATGTTCAGGTGGATCTTTTTTTTTCTTGTGATGTGAATCTGCATACTCTCCGACTGTCCCAGTTTAGCAGGGACAGTCCTCATTTGTCTACTGTTGTCCCACTTTTTCAGCTGCTTTTGAAATGTCCTAGTTTCCCTGTCTTCCTTCCACTTTCCTCTTTCCGTTCGGCTAACTTCTATTGCTGAAAACTGGTTTCAAAGTGTTAAAGTAGTTTGCACTCAATTAACTCAGCAGGGGGCGGGGGAAGGAAAAGAGGGGACAGCATCTTGCCCTTCCCAGTAGCCTGAGGCCAGATCCAACTTCTGCAATCTCTTCTAGCTTGTGTGTCTTTCCTCATTAATAACTTTTGTCATTTTGACCATATTCTGATTTGCCTGGATACATGTGTCCCATTATTCATCTGTGGAATGTTGGAGGATATGAATCTGTTGGGAACCAGCTTTCTGTAGTGTTTGAACATTGGCCTATGACTCTGGAGACCAGGGTTCAAATCCCCGTACAGCCATGGAAATCCACTGGGTGACCTTTGACAATCACACTCTCTCAGCCTCCAAAAAAGGCAAAGGCAAACCCTCTCTGAACAAATCTTGCCAAGAAAAATCCATGATAGGTTTGCTTTAGGGTTGCAATAAGTCAGGAACAACAACAGGCACACAACAGTGAACCTTGCTGGTCATTTGGAGATCACAGCTCACAAATCTACAGGCAGCATTTGTCAGTTTGTATCTCTAAAGAAAGGTGCCACATCTACCAGTTTTACTAAAACTTTCCAAGGCTTAAAATTATACTATTTAGGTGTCGTTCCATGGCGAGAACGGCAGGTGGAGAAAGTGAGAAAGCAGACATCTAGGAGAAAAAAGACTATTATAATATCTTTACAAAATAATTAAGAGGAAGAAAAATACATATATGAACTATTTCTGACCTCTGTAGTTTTGAGATCTACATTTTTTGCAGGCACAAAAAGTTCTGTATTGTGTGAGAAGAACTTGTTTAACATTGCTTGTCAAATGCAGGGCCTAGAATCATCATAGAGAATAAAACTTTAACAATATGCAGTGATTTGTTTTTAGGAGTGTCTTGGCAGTCATATGAGTATAGCAGGAGTGAAGTATCCAGGCAACCAGCTTGACTTAATGAAATCTCATGCAAACAGACCTGATGGGCCCTGTGACAAGGGAAAAGCACATTCAGAAATTTAAATATGGCAAGTGTCTTGAAATATAGCTTTGTTGATGTGTGTCACCCCAAACACAGTAACTGAATCATCCTCAAAGATATGGCCCTATACAGCTATAGCACACTTGCTCTAGAATAAAAGACTATGTTGCCCTGTGTACTGGGGGTCCCGGGAGGGACACCAAAATATGCTCAACTAAAGGTGGGGAAAATTAACTCAGAGCACTGCTTAGCATTACAAGAGGCAGGGTAACATAGCGAGATCTTGAACCCTATGTCTATGGGGTCAAGTCGAGTCAAGGAGCACACAAAAGTTGAAACAACAAATGATGTTTTATTAAATACACAAGCAAAACAGTGTATGCGACACATTCACACAAGATAACTAAAGAAAATAAAGGTTGGAGTGGTATAGAGGAATTTTTAGAGGGATTGCTGGTTTGGGTGATACTTCATCTGTCCTGAAGCCCGGAAAAATAGAGAGCGAGGCTGGGGTGCGATGTAGCTCAGCACGCGGAGCTGAGGGGAGGCTCGCCAAGCAAAGCGGCAGCAAGGCGGGATGAAACTCAGGAGCGATCCAAGGAAGGTCTCGGAATCAAGGGTTTTTATAAGGAGAATGTGACTGCAGGCTATGCCGTACTTGCGGGAAAACAATAGATTTGGAGCTGGAGACAAAGCCTCCGAAAGGTCAGAATCTGAATGATTGAGTTATCACAGAGGTTCTCAATAGAGTAGCCAGTATGCAAACGCAGAGTACTTGGGTATTGTATAGGTTACCCATCAAGCTGCCAGCACGGGGCAGAGGCTCTTTTGTAGGTTGGATGCATACCTAATTAGAGTACTTGCCTGGAGGTCTCCTAAAGCAGCGAGTCAGCTATTCCTGGCCTGCCTGTATTGTTGTTTGAATATTACGGCAATTAATGGCCGAGCTTGGTGGCGTGCTTGTCCGGTGGCCTCGCAAGCACGTGGAGGGGAATAGAGAAGTGCAGCCAAATTGTGATATCAAAAGGATATCTTTTAATATCCCCAAAGCTCGGACTAGCCAGGGCAGTAACAACTAAATGGATTCAGAATAGCAGTTGCAATGCGTCAGAGATACCTGTGGCCCTCCAGATGTTATTGAATGCTTAGTTAGCATAGGAAAGAGTGTGAAATGATGGGAGTACTGATTCTCCAACATTTGAAATGTCAATGGTTGCCCATTCTTAATCAGAAGACTTAATGCAATGGAATTAGGCTTGTCAGGCAAGTTATTTTCCATCTGCTGAGATTTCAGGGCTCAAATCTGAGATCTAGATCTTGTGATGTCACAGGAGACAAGTTCTGGGGGTGGTTACAAGGGGAAGCCTTGGTGATGACATTGTGTAACACATGAAGCACCAACCACAGCTGCACAGAGTTTGGCATTCAAATAAAAAACACACAGGAATAAAACATACATGCTTAAAACATATACTCTGCTTTGGTTAGATCTCACATGGAATATAGTGTCCACTTCTGGGTACCACAATTCAAGAAGAATATCGACAAACAGGAACATATCCAGAGGAGGGTGACCAAAACAGTGAAGAATCTGGGAACCATGCACTATGAGGAGCAGCTTAGGGAGCTAGGCATGTTTAGCCTGATGAAAAGAAGGTTAAGAGATGACATGATATCCACGTTCAAATATTTGAAAGGATGTCATGTTGAAAATGAAGCAGGCTTGTTTTCTGTTGCTCCAGAAACTAGGACACAGAGCAATGGATTCAAACTACAGGAAAAGAGACTTCACCTAATGGTAAGAGCCATTTGACAGTGGAATATGCTGCCTTGGAGTGTGGTGGGGTCACCTTCTTTGGAGCTTTTTAAAGAGAGGCTGGATGGCCATTTGCTGGAGATGCTTTGAGTGTGTATTTCTGCATGGCAGGGGGTTGGACTCAATGGCTGTTGTGGTCTCTTCCAACTCTTATGATTCTGTGATTCTAAGACAGTGCTCTCACCCTGAAATTCCTTCCCCTGTCCAGAGATATGGAGAAGAAAGGCTAGGCTCTGACATGTCGGATCCATGGTAACAATTGCAAAATAACATATGCACTTGTATGGGCTTGAGAGAGCATACTCCCTTAACTGTCTACTTGACAGAGACAGTTCTGATTCATCTACTGTTGTCCCACTTTTTCTGCTGCTTTTAAAATGCCTCAGTTTCTTCCTTCCACTTTCCCCCTTTCTCTTTGGCTTACTTGGGTTTCTGCAAACTTGTTTCAAAATGCTAAAGGAGTTTGCATGTTTGCATGCTATTGAGTTAGCAGAGGTGAAGAGGACGGGAGCAGGTGGACTCTTGCTTTTTCCTATAGACTCAGGGAAAAGCAACCTGCTGCTGCCTCTACTAGCTTGTCTGTTTTTCCTCATTAATTGCCGTCTTCACCACCCTCTGATGCTGCTTGGCCATACATGTCCTGCTTTTCATCTGTGAAATTAGAGGGTCTGTAATCATAATGTTAGACTGAACATACAGCACATTGTAAAGGTCCTCATTTAGATAGTCTTTAAGACTTTAGCCCAGGTATTGGGGATATTTGTGGATTTGAGGGTCATATTAGCCCCGGGTAGGCATGTTTTAGGCTGAATGTCAACAGTTTGGAGGAGCCACATCCCAAATTGGGCTAGGCCACAGCCTGAAATAAGTGAGATCATCCTCGGAGTGATAAACCTATCGTAGCTACTTTTCTAGACACACACATGTATTATTCATTCAATTTTCTGTTTTTTCCTTCATGCTCTCCTTTTTTTTTGATTTAGAAAGCCTGAAGAAGCTTTTGTTTTAGAAAAACCTGCATGCTTTTTCGGGGTTTTCATTAGTCCAAATAACAGTATTGCTTAACTATGGATTTCTTACCCTCTCTCTGTCTCGTGGATCACAATCACTACTTTTGTGATGGTTACTGTGCGTTGTCATTGTTAATTATTATATAGAATTCACCACAAAACAATGTGATGATGCCACCCAGCTTAGATGGCTCCAGAAATGGGATTAGACAAATCCAGAAAGGACAGACCCATCAATGGCTTTTATTATCTGTTATGGCTAAGTGGAACCTCCATGATCAGGCAGTATATCTCTGAATCCCAATTCTTGTGGGATTAGGGAAGTTTATTGTTTTCATGCCTTGTTATTAATTTTATGGAATTCACTACAACAAAATGTGATGATGCACATCTTGAGGTCACAAAAAAATAAATAAATCAGACCTCTGTTGGGAAAAAGATGCTAGACTATTAGGCAGGGTGAGTTAAGATTTTAGGTATCAAGAAAGAGCAACAAGAATGTTAATTAATTAATTAATGTATTGTGATGTATTTTTTACTGCCAGAGACAGGATGTGCTTGTGTAGTTTTCTCCCTAAGTTGCCCTAATAGCATGCCTGGCTGTCAGTACTATGCACCTTGATTGGGAGCATGGAGCATCGTTTGCCACTCAGCAAAATGTCTTCTGCTGGCCTGTTCCAGCAGCTTCTGCTATTATGCACTCGTGAACTTTCTCCCACAAACGGAGTAACTGAAGGATAGGGTCGAAATCCTATCAGGCAATCCAGTCCTCTTTCCTTACAGGAACAGGTTCTGCCTTCCAAATGAGCCTGCCTTAATTCTCCATATATGCAAGACAGGCAGAAATCAGGAGGTGTCACTTTTTCTGGAGTGCTGCTGCAAAGGTTTGGAAACCTGTCCCAATTCATTTCTGGCTGTGGATGCAGCTGTTAAAAGCACAGCAGACTCTCTGTTCCTATGACTTCAGAAACCCCAAACCACTGTTTAGAATAAGTAATTTATTGCAAAGCAAAGAGGATCAAAACTCCCTAGGGAAGCCTTTCAGCCACTGTGGTGCTTTGATAGGCAAGCAGCAGATCTGATTAAATTTTGAATGATGCTTTACGTACAAAACCCAGCTTCTAGGGCTATGAAGTGGGTGTGTGTGTGGTTCCTTCCTTCTCTGTTTTTCTCTCTTGCTTCTTATTGTAAACTACATTTTTTAAAAAAGCAAAACATTATAGTTCTTCCTGATCAAATAAGCGCACTCATTATCACACTGAACATACTTGTTAAGTAAACACTTCTTGATTAAATGCTCAGTTCAATCAGCTCGGGTTACTTAGCTCACTTATTAAAAAACTCACCATCCATATGTTATTTTACACACAGGCCACCCATTTACTTCATGCATGTTCATAAAAATGAAATCTTTAATTGGGTGGCCCGTTTGTTTAGTCATCATATCTCATTTATATGCAACAGCAGGATATTGAAAGCAGATGTGTGGCGGACAAAAGTCTAGTTTAATGATTCTGAAGAGAATAGAAAGAGACCCATTAAGGAATATTCACTCTTGCAAAAACTCCCTTCAATTACAGCAGGAAGGAAATTAAGGCATTTGATTAGCCAAGAACCAAAATGGAGTCAGTCTTTATATATACTGTGAATAACTCAGTACCCATCATTATTATAGAAGAGCTCCGTTCAAAAGAAATATCAATGTTTTATTACAAAGGAGAGTTTATATATTTGAGTTATCTACTGAACTGTGGCGGTTGGATACTTTTTGGATTATGACACCCAGCATTCAGTAGTTGCCGTCCTGGCTGGGGTACTCTGAGAATCACTGACAAAAGCCATTTCCGCAGTATACTGTTACAGTGCTATTATTCCACTTTCAATATCCTGTTGAATTCTAGAGTTTGTAGTTTACTGAGGCCAAAGAGCTCTCTGGCTGAGAATTCTAAATGTCCCTCCCTAAACTTCCTTAGGATATTGAAAGTGGAATAATAGCACTATGAGAGTGTAGTGAGGAAATGGCCAAAGATGTTATATTGAAGAAACAGAACATAACTTTATTCTCACAGTATTAAGTAGAAGTTGTGCAATTATGTCTAATTAGTGAATTGTGAGGTTGATTTCATTAACATCATGAATGTCGCCAGGCTCATGTGTATGGACACATGTATGTCCATGCGCCCTTGCGTGTGCATTGTTCATTGATATGCATTGCAGTGCATGCAAAACTTTGCTTCCCCAATGCTGAACTGAATATATACTCCATATTAAACAAAAATGGCCAGTCATTTCCATGGGGGAATTTACACACGTGTAAGACACTGACATGATTCCAGCCATAATTCAAAAGTAATTTTTCCAGTTCTGGTTGTTGAAGGTCCTTGTTGTTAGAATGAAAGGTGTACACAAGAGACCACAAGGACCATCTAGTCCTACCCCTTGAAATTCAGGAATTCACAAGTAAAGCAGTCCTGAAAAATGCTTACCCAGGCTCTGTTTAAAAACCTCGAAAACATGAGGGTCCACTCCACTGTCTAACAGCTCTTACAGTAAAGAAGTTCTTCTGAAAGTTTAGGTGGAATCTCTTTTCTTGTAATTCAAATCCATTAGCCTGTGTTCTAGTTTCTGCAGCAGAAAACATACTTGCTCCATCCTGCACGATATTCCTTCAAATATTTAAAGACAGCTATCATCATGTCATCTCTCAGCCTTTTGAGTTCAAGAAGTTCAAGGTGAAGAGCAAGAAGGTGGAAGGGAAAGTCTTAAGGCAAATGCTACGAGCAAAGAAGTTGGACTAGAGAACCAAGGTTCAAGTGCCCACTGAATCCTACAAGTCACTAGATGAACTTGGGTCAGTCACAGTCTTTCAGCCTGACCTACTTCACAGGGTTCTTGTGAGAACAAAGTGGACCAGAGGAGAGCAGTATATGCCACCTCAAGCTGACTAGAGGAAAAAAAGGAGATGTCAGTATAACAAATTATGGAATAAAGGACATTTGCGGCTTGCTTGTTTAGTGAAAGCTTAGGAGTCAGAGGGAAAGACATCTGGGAATTCAGCATGATATAAATGTATTAAATAAATATATGTTAACCTACTAGAAAGGCTTGAGATTTTGACTAGAATCTACACAACAGAATGTACACGACAGCATGTTCTGATCCTCTCCTGAATCAGCCTCAATTTGTTTTTGATCCAGATCCACTGCTGACATACCACTTTGCTATTCTTAGTCCAACTCTGCACTAGTCTTCTGAGCCACAGGTAAGTGTAAAAGCTCTCAGAGTAAGCTGGTGTGCCAGCAGATTAGATGGCTTTAAAAGGGATTGTACAGATTCATTTGTGGATGGCTACTAACCATGATGGCTACACACTGCATCCTAACTCAGTCAAAATGCTTATGAATTCGAGTTGCTAGAACAGGAAAGGAGTCCTTTCCTTGTTCAGACTAAGGAAAAGTTGTCCATTTTTTCCATGATAAATCCAAGACTCCTGCAACTAGCATCTGGTTGATGACTCTAGGAAATAGGATGCTGGACTTGTATTCTTGTTCCAAAGGAATTACATAAATGTGGAGCATTGACTATGCCACATCTCTTGTTCTGTTTTTTTCCAAGAGAGAGGCAGCTAAGAGGAAATTGCTTCCATGGTTGCCATCGTTCTTTCCGAACATTTTCTTTTCTGTTCCTAGCTGACTCTCTGTCTCCATAGAATTGTAGAGATGGAAGAGACCACAGAGGCCATCCAGTCCAACCCTCTGCTATGCAGGAACACCCATCAAAGCATTCCCAACAGATGGCCATCCATCCTCTGCTTAAAAACCTCCAAAGAAGGAGACTCCACCACACTTCGAGGCAGCATATTCCACTGCCAGACACTGTCTCTAGTGCTTTATCCAGACTGGGATGGAAGGCTGGCTTTTCCAGAAACATTTTTATTTCTGCTGTAAGACACTCATCAGCTTCTATTTACATAAATGTCCTTTATTGGTAATATTGATTGACTTCACATAGCTCATTCAGCTGAGGTCTTTCAGCAAGACCTCAGTCAGTCTAACAGCATTGCTGAGCGTTCTGGTTTGTCCAAGGGTTTAGTTAAACTGAAACAAACCATTTGTTTCTTTCCTAACAGATATTATATAAATGTTTCATAATCAATATTTCATGACACGTGATTCAACTGCAGTGGTGAATCATTTGTTTAGTCTTTTCCAATCTGGTGTTTTGCAGATATATTGGACTATGATCCCCCAAAGCAACTACAGTTGGCTGTTGAATTATGATAGCTATATTCCAACTCACCAGGAGGGTACCAGGTTGAGAAAGGATTATCATTTTTCACTGCATACCAGATCCTTCAACACCAGATCCTTCCCCTGCACAAAGAAGATCACTTTAGATTTCTCCTGGGATAAGTGCTCTCCTCCAGCTTTTTGAGTTATCAGAGATTTCTGAAACATAAGGTCTTCTTGAGCCTCACATAGGGTTATCTTCAGTGCTTGGAAAACCAAAAATCATCCACATTGGTGTGAGGATTCAGAGAACTGTAATAAAAAGGTAGTTTTTTGGAACTTCCTGATTATCCCTTAATCAACTCTACTTCAGGTGCTCTCTCTCTCTCTCTGTATGTTTCCCCCTATATAATGCAATTTCAGAGTGACATACAGACAAAGATAATTTAAATGAAATGTAAAACAATTTTAAAAACACCAATTTAAAACTATGGGGTACATGCTCCCGCAAAAGAACATTTGTGAACTGCAGGCTGGAAGCAGAAAAAAAGAGCCATCAGGCAACTGTACTGATTTATTTAATGGCATTCGTATGCCACCAATGTTCCAAGAGCCATGAAATCGTACACGTGTTCACCCCCTCCATTTTATCCTCTCAACAGCCCGTGGGATAAGTAAACCAGGTTCAAGATCATCCTGGCTATAGTCTGACTCTCCAGTAGCTTGATTTTATAGTATACAACTATGTATAATTTTGAAGAAAAGGAGACTTCATAATACTAGAACTCAGGACCATCTACCGAAGCTGAATGTTTGGAAATTCAGAAGAGGGGTGTGTGTTTTTCACATAGTGCATAAACTATAGAATTACAGACATATGTAATAATTGCAACTTGCTTAGATGACTTTGCAATAGGATTAGACAAATTAATGGAGGGCTAGACTATCAAAGTAATAGACAACCATTCTATCAAGTCTATACGCCATGCATGGGTAGAGTTAGGTGCACTAGTTGCTACTTAGGTGCACTAAATATGCTTCTCCTCAGTTGCTGGGGAACATGAGCGGGCAGGCGCTATTGGACTCACATGCTGCTTGTAGGCTTCTCTTGGCCTTTTGGTTGGCTCACCATAAGTACCAACACCAGTGTTTCAGTGCAGCAGGTAATCCATTTCTGGGTAATGTTTCACAAAAGCTGGCTTCTCAGTCATTCGGGATTATTTGCTGTTTTCAAAGGAGACTAGAAAATTACAGTCACTTGCATTGTTCAAGGTCTGACTGTAAAACCAGTTATGTCCTTTTCAGCGTTTGGTGAATGTGGCCAGAAAGGAAGGAAAGATGGAAGAAAATGCTGTTGTTGAGCATTTATATACAGAGCTTCAGATTGTTGCAAATACTTTGCATACACTAATTCAGTAAACGATACATTTTTATACAAGTTGATATTAGTAAGGTACCTAACCTGTTCATTATCTTTTGAAATAACTTCTGTTTTTTATATTTTTACCTTGATATTTTTTAAACCTTGATCTGAGCCTCCTTAAATTCCATATTTGGAAGAAAAGCAGGATAACAGACAACCTTCCTGCAAAGAAAACCTACTGTGCTCTGGCTGCCTGCCTTTTAGCATAAGCTTTATCCATAGAAACGAGAAGGTAAAATCTTTTCAAAGCACAGTGGTAAGCACTGTCAGACGCATAACTTTTAAATGATAAAAACCTATACTTAATTGATTTCTTACAAAACCAACATGATATGTGCTCGCTTTAAGCAGCATTCCCAGAAACAAGCCAACAATACAGAGGCTGAAGCTATATGAAACTGCTTCTCTTTACACTGGCTGCTTAATACTGTTAGCAGCATAATAGTAAAAGGAGCATTTATCTGTGTGGCCTTGCTTTGTCTAATTACGGGGTGGGGGGAGACTGGATGTAATTGCATCCAGGATTTGGGTATCTATGTGTTATCAGATTCTGCCTCATCCTCCCAACAGAACACATCCGTTACAAACAAACGCTAAGCAGATGGCTAGTTAGAGTGGAAGTAGATATGATTCTTCTCCAACATTCTGTTTTGCTTTCCTCTTCCTTATTTTCCCTTCCTAAAACACTTAGAGCTGGGCCATCCTCAGATGCAGGTTTCTTCCTCTCACCTCTAGCTCGACCACTAACTTCCAAGACTCTCCTGTCGTGATTTTCAGGTAGTTCTTCCTCAACCAAAGTGCAAACAAAGAGAGTCATGGCTGCATGAATCATCCCAATATATCAGGGGACCCATTAGAGATTCCCAGTCCTATTTTTTAAAAACAAACCTAAGGAGTTCTCTAACCTGTAATGACTGCTGATTTTTCAAAATGAGCTATCCATGGTACTGAACCTACTTTGAGGGTTAGAGTTCAGCACTTTCATAGAATCATAGGATCATAGAGTTGGAAAAGACCACAGGGGCCATCCAGTCCAACCCCCTGCTATGCAGGAACACACATCAGAGCATTCCCAACAGATGGATATCCAGCCTCTGTTTAAAAACCTCCAAAGAAGCAGACTCCACCACACCCTGAGGCAGCATATTTCACTATCAGAGAGCTCTGACCGTCAGGAAGTTCTTCCTGAGGTTCAGGTGGAATCTCCTTTCCTGCAGCTTGAATCCATTGCTCCTTGTCCTAGTCTCTGGAGCAGTGGAAAACAAGCCCGCTCCCTCCTCTACATGACATCCCTTCAAATATTTAAACATGGCTGTCATGTTCCCTCTTAACTGTCTCTTCTGCAGACTAAATATACCCAGCTCCCTAAGCCACTCCTCATAGGGCATGGCTTCCAGACCCTTCACCATTTTGGTCACTCTCCTCTGGATACATTCCAGCTTGTCGATATCATTCTTGAATTGCCCAGAACTGGACACAGTATTCCAAATGAGGTCTAACCAAAGCAGAATAAAGTGGTACCATTACCTCTCTTGATCTAGACGCCATACTCCTATTGATGCAAGCAAGAATCGCATTGGCTTTCTTGGCTGCTGCATCACACTGTTGACTCATGTTCAGCTTGTGATCTACCAAGACTCCTAGATCCCTTTCACATATACTGTTATCTAGCCATGTGTACCCCATCCTATATTGGTCCATTCCATTTTTTCTGCCTAGATGCAGGACCTTACATTTCTCTCTGTTAAAATTCATTTTGTTAACTTTGGCTCAGCTCTCCAATCTGTCAAGGTGATTTTGAATTTTGACCCTGTCCTCTGGCATATTAGCAACCTCTCCCAATTTGGTGTCATCTGCAAATTTGATGAGCATGCTCTCTATCCCTTCATCCAAGTAATTGATGAAGATGTTGAATAGCACTGGGCTCAGGACAGAACCCTGTGGCAGCCCACTAGTCAGTTCTCTCCAGGATGAAAAGCAGCCCTTGGCGAGCACCCTTTGGGTTCAGTCAGTCAACCAATTACCAATCCATCTAACAGTAGCACTGTCCAGCCTGCATTTTACTAGCTTCTTGCAAGAATGCCATGGGGAATTTTGCCAAAGGCCTTACTGAAATCAAGATATGCTACGTCCACAGCATTCCCTTCATCTATCAAACTTGTAACTCTATCACAAAAGGAGATAAGATTAGTCTGGCACGACTTATTTTTGAGAAATCCATGTTGACTTTTAGTGTTTATGGCATTGCCATCTAAGTAATTACAAACTGACTGTTTAATGATCTGCTCTAGGATCTTTCCTGGTATTGATGTCAGGCTAACCAGACGATAATTATTTGAGTCCTCTTTTTTCCCCTTCTTGAAGATGGGGACAACATTTGCCCTCCTCCAGTCTGCTGGGACTTCTCCTGTTCCCCAAGAGTTCTCAAGGATTATTGTGAGCAGTTCTGAAATGACATCTACCAGTTCTTCTAACATCCTCAGGTGTAATTCATCTGGCCCTGGAGACTTGAATTCATCTAGTTTAGTCAGGTATTCCTGAACTACTTCTCTACCTATTCTGTGCTGCATTTCTCCCACTTCCCCGCTTGCTTCCCCACCCCCACCCCCCAGGTTGAGTACTTCTATCCTTTTGGAAGAAAACTGAGGCAAAGAAGATGTCGAGTAGTTCTGCCTTTTCTCTTCCCCCTGTTAGTAATTGGCCATCTTCTCTGCACAGTGACCCTATCATGTCCTTGTTTTTCCTTTTGCTGCAAACATATCTAAAAAAAACCCTTTTTATTGTTTTTAATGTCTCTGGCAAGCCTGAGTTCATTCTACGCTTTCTGACCTTCTCCCTATATTTCCTGGGTATTTGCTTGAATTCCTCTTTGGTGATTTTGCCATTCTTCCATTTCCTGTACATGTTTCTTTTAACACTTAGCTCAGCTGAGAGTTCTTTAGGCAACCATTCTGGTTTCTTTAGACACCTGCCATTTTTCCTCCTTATTGGCACAGTTTTAAATTGTGCCTTCAGTATCTCACTTTTAAGAAACTCCCATCCATCATGAACTCTTTTCTCTGTCAGTATTCTTGACCATGAGATTTCAGCCAGTAGCTCCTTAAGTTTACAGAAATCAGCTTTTTTAAAGTCCAAAATGCGTGTCTGGCTACACTTGGCTTCTCCTTCCCACTGAATGACAAATTCCAATAGACCATGGTCATTCCCCCCTAAGGATCCCACCACTTCCACCTCATTAACAAGGTCATCCCTGTTGGTCAGGATCAGATCTAAAATAGTTGATCCCCTTGTCGCCTCTTCCACCTTCTGGACCATGAAATTGTCTGCAAGGGAAGCAAGGAACTTGTTGGATCTTGTTGTCTTGGCAAAGTTTGACTGCCAACATATATCAGGATAGTTGAAATCTCCCATTACTATTGCATCTCTCCTTTTTGAGTGTGTGGTCATCTGCTCCAGGAAGTCCTCAGGCTGGCTTGGAGGTCTGTAGTAAACCCCCCACAATAACATTCCTGTTGTTTTTCGCTCCCTTAATTCTTACCCAGATGCTCTCAATCTGGCTTCCTGGATTTAAGTCATGGATCTCTTCACAGGTGAAAACATCCTTGACATATAAGGCTACTCCTCCTCCTTTCTTGTTTGGTCTACTTTTGCGAAATAGGTTATACCCCCCTATTACTACATTCCAAACTTTAGGCTCGTCCCACCAGTTTTCAGTGATGCTTATTAAATCATATTTATTTTGTTGTATTAAGAGGACATGAGTAAGAATAGGAAGTAGGGACTTCTTGGTTGTGGTGTTTCCTCATTCATGGAATTCTCTCCTACCTGTTTGCTATCCTCCCTCCTTGATGATTTTTAGAAAACAACTGGCAACCATGGTTTTGTCCTTTCATTAGGGTTTCATGTTTGCTGTGGCTGCTAATTGATCTGTTTATTGTTTGGCTATCACTTTAATCAGTGTTTTCTGCCAGTGGGTTTTATCTGTATTAGCTATTTTGGGAATCCTGGTGACTGAAAGATGGAACACAAATATTTTAAATATCAAATATTTTTTAGTAAGAAAAATACACTGTGGATTGTGAACAAATTAGCAGCAGCTCTCAAATCCTTTTGTGGTTTGTTCTAATTATGCTGTTTACAGATCTTTAAGCATGCAGTGTTTTTATTGACTAGCTCAGGCCATTTCTGCTGCTGAAAACAGGACGGCGAGAAATTGTGCTAGGAGGCCTGAATCGGGGTTGCTTTGCCATATGTAGCTCAAATACCAATGCTAGAGGCTGTTGTAGACCTAATTGTGAAGAAGACTGGAACTAAATACACTGAATACAACTGTAGCTGCAGGGGGTCCAGAGTCCTCATCACCAAATTGTCAACACATCTAAAATACTTGTGAAGCTTAAGAATGCAAACTGTGTAACTCTCTCTCTCTCTCTCTCTCCAAATATGTATTATAGGAACCATTTTATCTTGGCTTACATCGATGTGTCTAAAAGCAACATGGCACTCAAAATGTGCCACAGACAACTGAGACCCAATGAAGCAACAGCTGCTGTGGAAAAAGCTGTGATGGCAGTTTTAATCTTAATAGTCAAAATAATGATACAAACAACAGAAATCAGTGATAGCGTGATAGACACGCAGAGTGTTAGAAATTCAGCAATGAGCAATTCTTCCAAGAATTGCAACATGCACGAGGTTGGCAATTTTTTAACTGCTTCTTCTCCCTAAGCCTTTTGCCACATAGATACCAAGCAGGGGAAATTCCCGCCCCATGGCTTCTATTCCTGTCAGGAAAAAGAAAATATCAGACTTCTAATTTTCACTCATTGTGCTTCTTTTAAAACAGGATGAGGGCCTATTAAAAAGAAATATCTGTCCAAAACACACAGAAAAAGAATATTTAAACCCCAGTTTCAGGCCAGCCAATTTGCCGTACACAGATTGCTGGTCGCCACTCTGCTGTTCCATTTTCCGATTGTGTACTGTTGTGTATAAGTTGTGTACTTATATCGAAGCCACATCACTTTCTTTGCTGTTCTTCTGGATTGGTAAATATCACCCACTTCATCCTGAAATCCTTCAGTTAGTCTTGTTTGATTCTGTGACTGATTGGATCTTGTGTGTGTGATTGCAGTTCCCCCAATAAAACACATTAAGCTTACTTTTGGGATCTCCAGCTGGTTCTTCCCTGCACTAGTACTGGTAAAAATAGGTGTAAAAGATCTCATAAGGTTACCCACTCTCTCAGGCCTCCTCTTTGAGCTAACATTCCCCACTGTTTCATGGAGGCACTGGCTTCGCAGGTGGACCCTTAAGTCACCCATATTTTGGGGTAACAAGAAGACGAAAGGAGAAATGGGTAGAAGTGGCAGAATTGTGGCTGCTTCATTTCCCATAGCACTGGAGATTGAAAGATGCGGGGCAGATCTCTGGATTGCGCTCTCACAATATTATCATTTCATACTCTCCAACTGCCCCAATTTGGAAAAGACAGTCTGCAGTTATCCTTTGTGGTTCTGCTTTTTCAGCTGCTTTCAGAATGCTGCAGTTTCTCTCCTCCTCCTTGTCCTTTCCTCTTTTGTCTTCAGCTTCCTTCAATTGCTGCAAGCTGAGTTCGAAACTCAAACATAGTTTGCACTCAGTTGATTCATCAGGAGTAAGAGGAGATGAAGGGTGGAATATGGCCCTTTCTAGTAGGCTCAGGCAAAAGTAAACAGTTGCAGACTCCCATAATCTGTGCCTTCTTCCTCATTAATAATACACATTAATAATTAATCATTCTCTTCCTCATTAATAATTTTTAATATCTTGACTACACTCTGGTGTTATTTACCCACGTGTGTCCCAGTTTCATCTGTGAAATGATGGAGGGTATTTTATTTCCTCCTCTACAGCAGAAGTAGGATTTGAAAGGTATAAGACTGGTTTCTGGGCTTTGATCAGGTAATGTTTTCTATGCTTCCGAAAGAGAGGTAGAAAAACTATGACTCTCCAGATACTATTGGTCTACAAATCAAATTAGTCCCAGCAACATGGCTGGTGATCATGGGCAATGGAAACTGTAGTCCAACATCTATGGGGACACAGTTTCTTCACCCCTACTCTAAAACTTTAATATTACTAATCTCTATACCTTTTCTTCTATCCATGATCACAGATTTGCAGAGGGTGGGGGAAACAAAATCTGAACAATTTGGCTTCATTTTGGAGTTGTTAAAGTACATTTGGGAGTAACTGTGCATCTTAGTTCAAGTTGTATAATTAGTTTGCACAGTGGTGTGCCGGGATTTGTTACAGGACACACACTGCTGTGTAATGTGAAAGAGAAACGCCTTCTTTAATCCACATACATACCCCCTCACCACTTAGATAAATTAAATTGTAATGTGTATGCCATTTTTAATGTCAATTTTATCTTGCATCATGGGATCTAAACCCTCTTGGGATTTTTGTTTGCTTGTTTTTTTTTCTACAGTGAAATATATAAATATCTACCCTCATCCTTGGCTGAATAAAAGATAAGAGTCTCATTAGACAGATTGTTGAATGTTGCTTCTTCTGAGCTCTAATATCATTTCCCTATTGATACGTTTTCCTTAACCATCTTGTGCAACATTTGTTGTAATTAAAGAGAGCTCAGGGGCCTCACACAAGGGCAATCAAGGTTGGTGTGTATCCTATTATCACAAACCTCATATAGCAAGGTTGTTTCATTTTGGTCAGGGTTTCATTTTGTCAGATTTATGGCACAGACTGCTTTACTTAGCTGCTTGATCTAATTTGTGAAGCTTGCTCTCAGATCTGCCAAATGAGCCATTTCCCTCCAGAATCCAAGGTATAAATTGCATTGCTTTGCACTGCCATTTTTTTTTAAAAAAAATGGCCCAGCTCAAAGGTTCCAAAACAAAATAAAACAATAAACACGTAAAAAGATGGATTTCAACAGTGGCCTGTCAGTAAACCATACTATTGGCATTGTAGAAGCTGACTCAACTGAGCATTAGAGTTGTATTTTGAGGTGGCGGTGGCCACACTCCACAGCACAAACTTCAACATGCAAAGAAGCCATCAGACCCTTACACATTATGTTATCAGGTTACTTAACAAGTGACTACCAACCGGCAGTGTTAGCCTGTCTCCTAACCATTAATCAGAGAATAGGTTAACCAACAGGGTCAATGGAGTCTCTTTTTCTCCCTCTTGTGCTGCCTAACATGAGGAACAAGATGGCCTCGCCTTCCCATTCCACAAACAAAAGCCAAATGAACTGACAGTTGAATCTTTTCTCAGCACTGATTGATGAGACACTATCCTCTGCCACACTTGAAAGCAGCAGGCTGGCTCAGTAGTACAGGGCACACTGTACAGCTCAAAATCCTCTCTTCTAGTACTTTGCTGCTGCCCTCCAGTGTCTGCTGCCTAAGGTGACTGGTTCCCTCTGCCTAATGGTAGGGTTGGACCTGTAATGGATTACGGTTGTGATTTCAGGCTATACAGTATCATCAGGCTGTCAATGTTTGGTTTGGAAAAAAAAAAAGATGCTATCTGATATGCAGGGAGCAGGGTTTGACCCCTATGGACTTTGGAAAGCCCAAGTATGTAACAAGTGTTTTCCCAGACAAATAGGCCAAACATAGTCCTCTCTGTCTTCATCCCCACACCTTCCAGTAGTTCACAGATGAAACCAGTTACAGTTGGCCATCCACATTTGCTAGGATTGGGGGCACAGGATCCTCGCAAAAGTGGAAAATTGCCAATATCAAAATATGTGTGTGTGTTTGTGGGAAGGGGGTCGGGGCATGGTGGGGAAAGCAGGCACTCAGGGTCCAAACCAGGTCAGGGAAAAGACAGGGAAAGAGGGTGAGTCAGCGTGTTGAACGTATACTTTCTTTCTCACTTATCTTCTTCCTGAGGTGTGTGGGGGGCATTGGGAGAGCGTTTGTGGTGCTGAGAAATTGTGAGCTGTTCTTAGCTGGCCAGGCAGTGGCTGGTGGAAGAGGAGAAGGACCAGAGGAGGGTTTTTAAAGGGCTGTACGGCTTGATCAGAGGCACCAAGAGGGAAATTTCCCCCAGAAAAGAAATGCCAAGGTGTGTGTGGCAGGGGTTGGAGAAACTCAGAAGTAATGAAATCTGTGAAAATCCAGCCTGCAAATGCTGAGGACCAACTGTATATAGATTTTTCTTTTTTAAAGAAAAGCTTTAGTAATCTCTTCTCAAAAAGAAGCTGACCTTTCAAAAGGATACTCTATAATGTTCTGTTGGACAGAAAGGAGGAGGAGAAGGCTGTCCCTTGTTAATCAGCTTTCCACAATCTGCCCATGTCCAGATGTGTGTTTAACAATAAATCCATCGCCTCGAGTTAGCAATGATATGATATGAGTTGCGGTTCACTGCATCTGGAGGGCGGCACCAGTTTAAAACCAGTTGGTCTAAAATATGTACATGGATACTTCCCATAAATCAGGAGTGAGAATTCTGTAGCCCTCCAGATGTTGTTGAACTGTAACTCCCAGTATTCCTCACTGTGCTAGCCAGGGCTGATGGTAGCTACTGTTCAACAACACCTGGAGGACCACATGATTCCCACCTTGATGAACATGAAAGGTTCAGGACTGTGTTTTTTGAGCAGCCCAGCAACTGGTAAGACTGAGCAAAATGTATTGTATAAGCCAACACAAAACAAGAAAAAAAGCAAAAGAAAGCCTTGGGAGACTAGAAACAGCCATTTCAAATTCCTGTTCCTGAGGATGCTTTGAGTATGCAATCACCAAGATGCATATGATTTAGAACTTGGTTTCCCAGCTAATAATCTGTCTTACAACCCCACTTGTTTACTTTTATTATCCTTGTTCTGGAAATTGCTGAAAGCTGGTGGTGTCAAGCTACAGGTAACAACAGGGCAGCATCAATTTGGCTTTATATAATAGTTCCCCCTGATACTGGTGCACCCCCTCTGCTACAGCTGTTAATGTTCCCAGTTTTTGTGATAACTACAATGGAGTTGGCACCTGCAGCAGTTCTATGTCTTGACCAAGGTTTCAAGGAAGCCAGAGTTTGCTAAACACAGGAGGAAATCAACACCCTTCTCAGCTTGGTTTCAGTCCCCCAGAGTGACTGGCAGAGAACAAGAGCTGGGATGCTTTCCAACTTTAATTAATACAGCAGCATGCATTAGGAAAGAAAGCAGAACTAGGAGCCAAACAGAGCCTGAAAAGCATGTGTAGCAGAAGGACAACTTCAGATTTTCCAGTTCTCCCAAGGCTATAGGAACGCCACAGGCTGCAGCTTCAAAACAGAGGTACAGGGCAAGACAGGAGGACGAGCTCTTCCTAAAAAGGGATGTTCTAACATGGTGTGGTGGGAGAGGGAATACATGGAATTTAATTTCTGTGTGGAGCCTATGCATGCAGTGTTCCTAATAAAGCAGCAGAAAGCCCCATGCACATAAAATTAGCTTAGGGACATAAGCAGAACCATTCAGCATCAGACCAAAGGCCTGTCAGGTGATCTATTAGTTGCTTGTTGGAAGCCTACTGGGAAGACACACGTTCAGTTTCATCTGTTTCACGTTCCCCAGCAACTGATACACAGAGGCATAATGTCTCTGAGACTGAAGATAATATATAGCCATCATGGTAGTCTTTGCTGACTCTGTCCTCTGTGGATTTGTCTAATCTCTTTTTAAAACCATTTGAGTTGGTAGCAATCACTGCATCTTATGATGGTGAGTGTCAAATTTATGGATGTGGCTGTCCATATATGGGCAAGGTTTGGTGCACAAAGTTGTATTTAAAAAAAATACATAAAGGCAGAGTACATGGAGTACTAGCAGTGGCTTTGAGAAGACCTACAAAGTTATTGAAATGATTGTTTAATGACCTACTACATTTCCACCAGAAGGAAGAGGATCTTGAAAGTAATTTTTACAGCAGCAACTGAGAGTCAGTTTTAATAAGTTCATTGTTGGCAAAAATCACATTGGACACTCAAATATGTGACCTAGTTTCTCACCTGAAGCTGTCTACACTCATCACTAGCTAGACTTTGTGCGGTGATGGCTTCATACAAGGGAGATTTTCCAGAGCCTCTACATTTTAATAGTATGATTTTAATTACAGGTGTAACCTGCTTTTTGATGACTTATTTTTTGGCTCTTTTGACTGTACTGTTCTTTCAATGTGGGATCTGCTCTTTCATTTTTCTGTAGGGAACATGAGGGAATTATGAAAGCTTGCTTTAAATTAACATGTGGAGATTTAATAAGAATACTTGACATATGTTTGCTGTATTTATTCCAAAAGAACATTTCCTTCTTATTAGTTTGGAAAGCATGTTTAATGACATGTATCACTGCCCAGACTTCCTTCCTTTTATGGAGCATAAAACCAACGATTAATGTCATTCTCAGACCTTGCAGGCAAAATGATGTGAAGATAGGAGAGGTGTAACCTCAATCTGTCCAGCTGTAGTTTATTATTGAGTCTATGTGATGAACATATCCAGTTTGTTTTTAAGCCATATAGTTGACAATTTATATTCACTGATTCTAATCCCAGCCTGTGATTAACTGCCAACGTTGCCTTGGTTTAAGCGTAAAGCACAAACTAGAACCTAGAATAGGTTCAGCACTTTGGATAGTTCCTCTGAAGTCTGAAACCTGGAGCAGATTCTCCAGCAATTCCCACACTAGACTGCCCTAGTGCTATTATTCCACTTTCAACATCCTATGGAATCCTGGGGTTTGCAGTTTAGGGAGGGGCCTTTGAGGCCCCTTTTATGAGCTTTTATGAAAGCTCAATAAACTAATCCTTAATTGATTTTGTTTTTAAATTTATTTTTAAAACGTCCACGCTCAGTTTTCCCAATATTAACACAGCATAGCTTACTTGTAGACACTGACAAATCCTTGATGTAGTTTTAATGAAAAATAAACTTAATTAAAAGCTGAAGGCTTTGTTTGCACTCATAAACCTAAAGCAATAAACCATACCAGCTGCTACAGCAAAATAAGACTTCACACGCTTAGGTCTCGAAAGGTGAAGCAGCATTGCGCAAAGACCAACATGTTAAATATGTGTGGGAACATGATATTCTGGGCCATGATTGATCAGACAAAGAACCTCCTTTCAGGTTATCTGTAACAGACTCCAACCTAGCACAATATACACAGAGAAGGTATGCAAGTAATCAGACACGAAGGTCAGCTGGAAAAATGGGTTGTTTACAGACTGCTCAGTTGAGAGAAGGAACAAGCCAAAGGCTCTTCAATCTTGGCATCAGGGCTAGTCCAAGGCCATTTGCTGCCTAAGGTGAAGTAAAATTTGGAGCAAGTAAGTGACCTGCCCCGGATGGAGTTGTATTTTCCCCAGAAGGGGCAGGTGCATAGCTTGGGAATATTTTTAGATCCATCTTTCCACTGGAGACTCAGGTGGACTCTGTGGCTTGGAGAGTTTGGTGCCAGCTTAGGCTAGTACATCAGCTATGGACTTTCCTGGACAGGGATAACCTAGTCATAGCAGTCCATACACTAGTAACTTCCCAGTTAGATTACTGCAATACAGTTTACATGGTGCTGCCCTTGAAGGTGACTTGGAAACTGTAGATAGTGCAAAATGTAGCAGCGCTAACTGGAATATCACACAGAAATCATATAGCATTGGTTTTAAAAGAATTGCACTAATTTCCAGTACACTTCCACACTGGATTCAAAGTGCTAGGAATGGCATATAAAACCTTAAATGGCTTGGGATTTTCATTCTTGAAAGCGTGCCCCTTTCTAGATATGCTTGCTGAAGGTTTGAGGTCTGCTGGAGAGACCCTCTTCCGTGTCCCATCAGTCAGGGCAATATGCTGTCAGAAGATTTGGGGAAGAGGCTCTTCTCTGCTATGGCACTTTAGTTATGGAGCGCGAAGGAGGCAACTGGCATGAAGGCATCCAGTCACGGTAGACTGAGGTTGTGAAGGGGGAGCTGCAAAGTAGTAGCATGTATCAAAAGGCAGAGCCTTGTCTCTGAGAGCTTCAGACAGGGTGTGTGAGAGAGAGAAGAATTCAGGGTGTGAGAGGAAGACAGGATTTTGAACTGCCACTGACAGGGTCAAGTTGACAGAGAGGGCTTTGAACCACTAGAGACTGGAACTGTAGACTGGAACAGGAAGAGAAAACTACAGTGGGCCATGGGTATCTGCTAGGATTTGGTTTCAGGACCCCCATGGGGATACCAAAATTTGTGGATATTCAAGGCTCATCAGGTACAATGGTGTAGTAAAATGGTGTCCCTTATATAAAAATGGCAAAATCAAAGTTTGCTTTTTGGATTTTTTTTTTAAATCATTTTCAAGCCATGGTTGGTTGAAACTGTGCACACAGCATCTGTGGATATGAAGGGCCAACTGTACTTATGATTTTGAGGAGCTTTTTACATATATATAATTAGCAATGATTCTATTTGTTTCTACTGCATTTAACAATTGCATTATTGCATTGTTTCTATTGCATTTAATAAATCGATTCTTATTGTTGTTTTAAACCTTCAGGCTCCCTCTGAAGCCTGAATTGGAGTCAGGCCATACATACCAAAATGAAGGAACTTACACAGCAGCACAGCGACAAGTCCACACTTCAGGGCTGACCCTGAGGCCCAGCAACCAATCCAGCATGAGAAAAATTGGGACAACAAGGCCAAGGTGAGTGGCAGGATTCCTAGGAGTTTTAGGACCAGCCTGGGCAGAGATCTGTCATATGGAATTTCCTCCCTTTAGAGGCCTAATTGGTGCCTGTCTTGCTGTCATTCCATTCCAAAGTGAAAAGATGGTTGCTTACAAAAGCCTTGGGAGAAGCCTAACTGGTTTGATACAGATCCACATGTGTGCATAGTTTTAAGGGTATTGTAATAGGTTTTAATCTGTTTCCTTTTGACTTGTTACATTGTTTAATATGTTTTTAGGTTTTGAAAGTCATTATCTTGTTTTAAACTGATCATGTTGATTTTATTGTGTGTTTCCCTGAGATCCTTAGATAGAGGAAGGGATATCCATATTTCAATAAATAAATAACGCTAGGTAAATTAATTCATTAAAAAGTGGTATCCCATTCTCCATTCATCAACTTGACTGTCAATTAACAGAACACTCTACTTCACTACACAATAGGCATTGGACAAATTTAGGCTGCCCAGGGCAGGCCATGTAGTATCTGCAGCTCTGCCTTTCGACAGATGAGACTGGCCGACTGGTTTAGGAGGAGCTGAAGCCGCAGGCGTCATCTGGCTGAGCAAGTCACTTCACTATGCCCAGTGATAGGGCTGGCCTTGCTCAGCATCAACCAGCTATCATATTTTTTCTCTCCATGAGACCATGCCATGCTTGGTCTACCTCACGTCTGTGCTCTTGTGGGGATCTTATTTGGAGATATGTAGATAATCCACTTGGCAAACCTATGCTAGAAGCCGGCATCAATCTATGAAGATGACGGGCAATAGATTCTGAATATCTGAATGAAATACTCCTTCATACAGAGTGTAACTTAAATATTAAGAACATTTCAGCAGGATATGGTGAGGGCTACTGCCTGTGATGCCTTTGAAAGTGAAATGGACCAGGGCGGCTAGTGTCTCCCAAGTTGGTGAATCTTTGACAGAACCATCTAAGATGCAGAACCTGTTTGCAGGATGAGATTCAGTACCTCGAATACCTCTTTTATAGTCTGGGCTAAAGTCTAGAATGGATTCTGCACTCCACTGAAAAGGATGTCAGTGCACTTAACCATTTTATTTTATTTTTTAATGTATATATGTATTTATTTCTCCCTATGCAGGATCCAAGGCAGCCTGCAGCATCTGAAAAACAGAGTCTGGTTAAAAACCATGATTTCTACAAATGTTTAAAAACAATTAAATAGCAGCTCAGTTAAAAGCAGACAATTAAAACAATATAAAAACACAAATATATATATAAAGTCAATAATATAAATAAAAACAATATAGAAACATAATAAAATGATTTTAGAATAACACAAACCCACCCACCCCACAAACCTTTTCTGTTACATAGATTTTGAACCAAAGGTCTGCCTGAATAAGAAGGTCTTAGCCTGTTGATGAAAGAAAGGGGGGTGCAACTGAATGTCCCATGGAGGGAATTCCACAATCTAGGAGCAGCCATGGAGAAGGCTGTCTCCCAGGTCCTCACCAAAAGTACCTGAGATGGTGGTGGGACTGAAGAAAGTCTTCCCTCATAGATCTTTAAGTTCAGGCAGGCTCATCGAGAGAGATATGGTCTTCCAGTTAGTCTGGACACAAGCCATGTGGGTCTTTAAAGCTCATAATCATCACTTTGAATTCTTCCCAGAAATGGAATGGTAGCCAGTGAAGGTTTTTCGACAGGAGCAGTTATATGATCCTTGTAACCAGGCTCAGTCAACAGTTTGGCCACAGCATTTTGGACCCTCTGAAGGCCACAAAGAGCATGTTACAGTAATCCAACTGGGATGTATTCAAGGCATGTGTTACCTCAGCCAGATGTGATGTCTCAAGGAACATACACAGCTGGCACAGAAGTTTTAACTGCAAATGCACTCCTGGCCATTGCTGAAACCTGGGCATCCAGGCTCACATCAGAGTCCAGGAGTATACACAAGCTGCAAACCTGGGATTTCAGAGGGGGTATAATCCCATCTAGCACAGGCTGAATCTTTTCATCAGTCTAAACATACTTAGCTCCCTAAGCCACTCTTCATAGGCCATGGTTTCCAGACCCTTCACCATCTTGGTTGCCCTCCTCTGGACATGTTCCAGCTTGTCAATATACTTCTTGAATTGTGGGGCCCAGAACTGGACACAGTATTCCAGGTGACGCTGACCAAAGCAGAATAGGGTGGTATTATTACTTGCCTTGATCTCAACACTATACTCCTATTAATACAGTCCAGAATAGCATTCGCTTTTTTAGCTGCTGCATCACACTGCTGACTCATGTTCAGCTTGTGGTCCATTAAGACTCCTAGATCCCTTTCACACATACAATTTTCAAGCCAGGTATCACCCATCCTATCTGTGCATTTCGTTCTTTCTTCCTAAGTGTAGTACCTTACATTTCTTCCTGTTCAAATTCATTTTGTTTTTTTGGCCCAGCTCTCTAATCTGTCAAGGTCATTTTGAATTCTGGTTCTATTCTGGTATTAGCTATCCCTCCTAATTTGGCCTCATCTGCAAATTTGATGATGCCTTCTATTCCATCACCCAAGTTATTGATAAAGATGTTGAATAGCATTGGACCCAGGACAGAACCCAGAAGGATATTGGTGGCACTGAATTACAAAACTCTGGATGACCTCTCCCTGCAGTTTTGTATAGATGTTAAATAGCATGTGAGGTGAAACATAGGATGACTGGCCCAAGATCACCCAATGAGTTTCCTAGCTTAGTGGGGAATTGAACCTGAGCTCCTAAATCCTGGTCTAACACTCTATACATTATAGCATACTACCTATGCTATAGAGATTAGCTTCTCTTTTAAAAAGACAATTGAAAGTGGCCTGTGAGAGACACTAATGTTACACCCTAAGATCTAACAACTAGAGCCTGTTGCAAAATATGCACACTTTGAATCACAGAATTCTGAGCCCAGGAATTTTAGCATTAGAAGTGAATTGAATTTTCACATTAAAATCCACTCCTTGTTGTCTCAAGCTTTTCACTGCAACAGCATTAAGATGAGTTGAAGGAATGTACTGTTTCCATCGCTAAGCTGAGGGGTTAGTGCAGTGTAGTGTCAGATTCACGGATTGCTCGTGTAGTCAGTAGTGAATGGTATCCCCACCCCCTATTATTGCTGGATGAGTTCCACCCACTCACCCCATTCCATGAACAGCCATTGGTTAGAGTGTCAGATTGTGTCAGACTTGTGATGGAAGAGTCTGGTTTCAGGTCCAAGGAGAAGAAGCGGCTAATCTGGAAACGCACTCGCAGAAACTGACACTGCTGTCTGCGTATCCGTATCTATTTATTTTTGGCAAGGTGTAAGCAAGATGCTTGGCAATTCATGCAACTAATTTCAGGCTGCTGTAAAGTGTAGTCGAGGCAAAAGAAATCAAAGCGATTCAGGATCACTTTACTGCTGACCTAACAATGGCTGCAAGAGATGAATACCCTTTAACAAAGTGACAGCCTGGTCTTTGAAGCTGTTGTGTTGTGAAGAATGTATTATTATGTTTTGACATTTGAGATATAATTCCCTTGCACTAGAAAAAGAGCCCTGCTCATGGGAAAATATAAGACTTGGGAAAATATAGGTGCATTCTCCATTTCACTGGCTTGAAACAGCTCAGCCAGGGCTGATGGAGACGGATAGGCCACAAGGCCTTGGTAGAGTTCATAACTTGTATGCAAGTTCAGCCTTCACATTGGCCGCTGAAATGTTTGAGATAGCAGAACTTGGAAAGAAGAAACTTTGGAGAGATCAGTCAATCAGAGGAGACAATCCCAGCCTTAAGATGGGAATAGGGGCTGTCTCAACATGAAGTGCCTTACATGTTTTCCTCATTGGCTCAAAATCAGTTTCCTCTAGTTGGAAACTGGAAATCTTTATGAAGTTTCACACAAGCTCTGTTAGACCAGTATACTGTTGCCTGTTTTACAAAGATATTCGCTGCCTTCCTTAGAAGTCTTTAAGCTCGGGTTTATTACTTTTTTTAAAGTTCATGATTAGTTACTTGCTCAGGATGTTAATCAAGATGTCAGCCTCGTCTGGTACTCAACATTTTCTCATTTTAAGAGGAACAAATTTGTTTTGTTTTATCTAACTGACCTTACTTGTACCCCTTTATAGAAGACATACACAATGTGTCCCTCTGTGTACTGTGAGGGACGATTTCATAAAGTCCTTGTGGAACAGTGTCTTTGTCCCCTTATGCTGGGTCAGGTGGAAGATGCTAAACATTATGGCCATTTCTGCACTAGCCTGTTATAGTGCTATTATTCTACTTTCAACATCCTGTAGAACCCTGGGATTTGCAGTTTAGGGAGGGGCCTCAAAGATTAAACAACACGAGGTTATAACAAGATGGGAACTTTGGCCAGTCCACCAACCCTCTTGAAAGACCACTTGTTTTACCCTCTTTCCTGTCCACCACCTTTTCTTTTTGTGTTGTTTCTTTTTAGATGGCTAGCTTGTGGGCAAGAACAGTCTTGTTTTTATTGATTGAGTGTAAGACACTCTGGAAGCATGCCTATTTATTTATTTATTTATTTATTTATTTATTTATTTATTTATACGTTTATATCCCACTTTGTGTCACTGGAACTCGAGGCAGCATACAAGTAATATCAATTTAAATGCTTTAAAAATTTTTGAATTTAAAGCAAAAAAAGAGTAAATTTAACAGATTAAAACATAATGAACAGATTAAAATGGCTTAAAAGGTTAAAACAGTTTAAAGGCATGTACCTGTACCATGCATATCATAGTAGTCTTGAACATGAACAACTGTGGACAGATTATCCCTGTCTAAGAAAGGCTGTAGAGTCCAATCTGGCTCTGCCAGAGAATGGGTCCAGTATTATGCCCAAGCTACACACCTGCTCCTTCAGGGGAAGTGCAACTCCATCCAGGAGACGTCACTTACCCAGTTCCTAGACTTGGGAACCACAAATCCACAGAGCTTCTGTCTCATCAGGATTCAGATTCAGTTTACTGGCCCTTATCCAGGCCATTACATCATCCAGAAATTGGTCCAGCACCTGATTCTGATGACAAGGAGAAATTCAATAGAGTGTTTCCTGCATATTGATGGCACCCAGCTCCCAAACTCCTAATGATCTCACCCAGCAATTTCATACAGATATTGAACAGCATGTGAAATAGGAAGCAATTCTCTTATATTAGGCCAAGCAAGAATCCCTCAATGCAACTGTGATGTCATGGGCTTGGGTTGGTCCATGTTCTTTAATTTCTTGGTTGTATAGTAGAGTATAAGATGAAGAGCTGTTGGCAAGGGGAGAGAATGATGTGTTGGAGTGAATGCTGATTGGTGGAATGTTTGAGGAGGTTTGCATAAGGTTGATGAAAGACAGTTAAGAGTCAATCAGGTTTAGGAATAAATGAATGGTTTTTAAGGGTCTGTGGTAGCTAGAAAGGAACATGAGAGAATGTGTTGTGTTTAAAATGTAATTAATATTTAATCTGCTTTGTTATGTCTAACTTCTGTTTAAAATAGAATTGTTTTTGTTTTTGTACACTTTTGACCTCCAGAAAAGCTATCTGATTGAAAGCCTGGATTCAGATAAGGTGTCTGTGGTGGCAGCGTTGAATGCAGAGAGGTGGCATCCATTGGGGATAGAAGCTGCATGAATCCTCATAGGAACCTTGAAGGCATTCAGACGGTCCCCACAGTTGGTGTCACACAAAGGGAACAGGAGGCAGTCCTTACATTGTGACAATGGTGACCATCAGGGAAAGCTCTCAGTCTTGGTGATTGTAGTGAACCCCACAGAAGTCTTCACATTTGGTGGTTTAAAGTGTAGAAACCCCACATTTGGCCACAATTGGTGGCAGAATAGTGGGATAAAGGGTGGAAAACCTCAAAGCAACTCTGTGGAACTGAGCCTGAATACTGAAATAGAACCATCATAACATGATGGCTGCTACTCCCATTCTACAGAGGTGGTTTGGTAAAATGCCATGATCAAACTTCACAACAAAATGATCTGAGCATGAAAACAAGATTGTTGTACCAGATGATCCCATCCTCCCAGCAGGAAACACTAGGTTCAGGATATGCCTTGTCACGTGAGTCAGGCCAACTGAGATAGCAGCAAAGTTGTTCTGGTAGGCAGGAATTTCTGAGTGGGTTTCCTCATGGATGCTGAAGAACCCTATGGCCACAGTCCTGGGATTATCCAGCTCAGCCTATGGGACCATCTCAGCCAGCTGAAGCAGCAGGTAGGTAGTACAGGAAAGGCGTGCCTGTTCTTTCTCTTTGGCCTCCACAAGATACAAACCTTCAAAAGTGATGTGGTTCATGAAAAAAATGTCAACTCCTCTTCTACCCAGTTTTTTTATTTAGATTGGTGCTGCACCAAGTATCCAGGGAGATAAAACTGGTATAGGTCCAGCCCCTCTAAGTCATACAGTATTACACAACAGATTAGCCTCTTCATTTACAACAAAGCCATGGATGGTGAAATGTTTGGGCTGACCTGGCATTGAGCAGAAGCAAGGACAGAAGTGGGCAGAATGACTGGACAACCTGTTGTCTTTCTCCTGGGAAGAAGGACTGAAACATGAGACAAGTGTCCAGTATCTATCTCACCTTCCCTTCTGGATCTATGTAAAATGCTTTCAGAGGAGGCCAGGGAAGAACCAATGAGTTGGTAGAAGAAAATGACTTGTCTTTGCCAGGTGCTATGAGCCAAATGTCTTGTAAAGAGAGGAGCTCAAGTGCAAGGTATTCCCAGAACATTTGCATATCATGTGTAGGTAAACTATGGCTACTTGTTACTGCAGCTACTTTAGTGAAATAGACCTGACTTCCCCTCTCCAAAGATATGCATTTATTCAGGGGCGGATTCTGCATCTTGTGCTCAGCCCCATAATGAAACATCACTTACAACCTCTCCTCTCCTAGAAGGGCAGCTGATTTGATTTGCAAGAAACTGTTAAGAAGTGAAGAAAATGGGGTTGTGGAGAGGTTGTAATGATAAACAAAAGCCAACCTTAAAAAGATTCTAGCCAGGGAGGCCTGGTGGGTCACATTTGGCCTGCAGCTGAATGTTCCTCACACTCAGAGTAGCAAAACCTCATGACTTGGTTAGTCTTGATTATCTTGATTATCTGATTATCCTCTGAGCACATGCAGAGGTCAAACAGTGACACAAGGCTTCACCACAGCAGAGGTTTCCAGTGAAGCAGAAAAAATTCCAGAGTCTCATTAAGTTAGGCTTAGAGGCAGATTTATTGCTGTTCACCAAGATAAAGGCTTTTGGCCAAACATTCCAGAAGCAATTAAGTAGGTAAAAACACCAGAAGATAAACGGGCAGCATCTCCCCTTACAAGGCATAAACTGTCAGCAGCATGACAGGTCCAACTAGGCAATCCTAACTGGCAGCTGGTAAAGGCAAAACTCAGCCTTTTTAAGTCTCCCTGTCACCCTGAACAAGCGGGATGACCCAATCAGTGTCCTGGCGTGTGGCCTTCCCCAATACACAAGATGTAGTCAAAACAATCCTGATAACCTTGCACCTGCTCATCTGGCCACATCATCTCTTTCCCTGCCATCCACTCAGAGGAAACCATGCTGGCCTCAGCGTATATCCTTGACAGATTCTGCATCTTCTGCTCAGCCCCACAATGAAACCTCACTTACAGCCTCTCCTCCTCTAGAAGGGCAGCTGGTTTGATTTGCAAGAAACTGATAAGAAATGAAGAAAATAGGGTTGTTGAGGAGTTGGAATGATGAACAAAAGCCAGCCTTAAAAAGATTCTAGCCAGGGAGGCCTGGTGGGTCACATTTGGCCTGCAGCTGAATGTTCCTCACACTCAGAGTAGCAAAACCCCCTGACTTGGTTAGTCTTGATTATCTGGATTGCCTCAGCTCAATTTTTTTCTGTGTCACGATGTTGATAGTAACATCTATCAAATGTCTAGTTATGGGGATAACCCGGATAGCCATGGGCTTAATTACCAGAGTGGTGTAGTAATTTCAGTGCTGAACTAGGAATCCAGAAGACCAGACTGTGAATCCCTGGTCAACCATGAAAACCCATTAGCTGACCTTAGGGCAAGTCACACACTCTCCATTTTAGAGGAAGGGATTAAGAAACATTTTTGTTCCATGAAAACCCCATGATAAGAGTCACCATAAGTCAAAGTCAACTTGAAGGCCAACAACAACAACAAACCAACTTCTGACAAACTAGGTGACTTCCTCATAGAAAGCAACAGAACTTCCATATGCAGGTCCAGAGGCACATGCTTCAGATGTATCTCTCTGTCACACATCACACACCCCTTTCTCTCCCTTTAACATTCCCTAATTTCTCTCCTTCACAATATCTGTGGCTGCACACTAGAGAAGAGTCTGATTCTTACACTGAAGTTGAGCTCTGGTTCTCATGTTTTAGGCCAGAAAACACAACAGCTAATTGTGAGAGCTTTGAGGATGTTTCTGCCAACTCTGTCCAATTGTGAGACAGTTCAAGGGGTGAGATAAAAGCAAAATCTGTGTGTGTGGACTAAAAAATAACTAAGTAAGAGATGGTTCTCCAACAGACTTTAGGGAATGTCTGCCCCTGCAACAATATTTTTGTTGGCTCAATATTAGCTACATGTTGATTCTCACCCTACCTAAAGCAATCTTACCTTGGTTCAGCTTGATTGTTTGTTGGCTAAACACTGACAAGACTCTGGAGAGGATATCTGGAGGTGAAGAAGACTGCCACAATATCCCAAAAAAGCAGTCACAGAAGGTTCTTCTCGCTTATCCTGTTTCTTCACAGCTAAGTGCGTGTTCACAAGTTTCAAATTGCACTGCATCTGCACTTGGTTCTTGGTCCTTCCCTTGGACTTGCTGAAGGTTGAGAATCAGTTCTCATAGTAGGAAACCTGAACCAGTGGGGAGTGATAAACAGAAAAATAGCCACAGATATCTTGGTTTATTTCCCTTCTGGTCTATCTGAATAACTACTTGTTGACTGGTAGTTTGATATTCTCAGGTTCTACTTCCTTCCTCGTACTTTTTTTTTAAAAAAATGGGCTTTATTATAGGAAAACCACAGCATACAAATATAAAATATAAAATCAAATATGAAACCAAGACAACTACTGACCAGACATTTAAGTAATAGTAAGTAGAAGCACCATTTTAGGAGATAATTAGTTACCTAAATCTCTATATAGTAATCAGATCTATGATAGAACATTATTCCAAAGTCTAGCATGAGACTGCAGAGGCATTAATATATCTTTTTGGAGCTAACATAATCAATAAATGGAAACCGGTCATAAAAAAATGTCTTCAAGGTGTTCATTTTCAGAGTGTCTAATTTTCTGGTATTTCTGCAATAGGTGAATTGTTGTGTTTTAATTTGTCCCAGGACTGTGGTTCTCAGTCTTTGACCCTCTACCTCTTCTAGATATCGCAAAATTCTAGATCATTGATTGTGCCAGCTAGGCCATCAAATAAAAAACATCTAGATGAGTAAATGTTGAGAACTTTCTTGCAAGAGGAAGTCTGTATCTTCTCCATTATGGCTGCAACCATACCTGCCTAAAAACAGCATTAGAGGGTTTTATAATCTAAGGGTTTTCCCCCCCCTTTTATAATGCATAATTCCTATAATTCCTTCTTTTTATAATATAACTCAGGTCTTTCTTTCTGATTTTTCCCTGGATGAATTTCCAGAAACAATAATATGTTAAGATTTCTTTTTCCAGTTACCACTCCTAAGAGTACTTATTTCTTTCAGCAATCTTCTGCTCAGCAATAAAACTGCTGAACTCTGCTAGTATAAATACTATAATCCAGGTGGGTTGTCTACCATTTGATGTTCTTAAAGTACCATACAGTTGGCCCTCCATATCTGCAGATTCTGTATCCGCAGATTCAGCCAACCATGGCTTGAAAATATCCCCCCCCCCCCAAAAAAAAATCCTAAAAGCAAACTTTGATTTAAGGATGCAGTTTTACTACACCACTGGGACTAGTGCATCCATGAATTTTGGTATCCTCAGAGGAACCAAACCCTAGAGGATACTGAGGGCTCACCTATGTATTATACTCCAACCAGGTATCTTCCAGATATGTTGGCCTACAACTCGCATCACTACCAACAAGCATGGCCATTCCTGGGAGTTGTAGTCCAACTCATCTGGAAGGCACTGGGTTGGGAAAGTCAAGCATACATTTATCCTTCACAACACAACACAGAACAAGTTGCAGATCTGTTCTAGGGCCTGGGGAAGGATATACACTTATCATAAATGGGAGCTAGCCAATTGGCACCTACCATATATAGTTTTTCCCTTTCATGCTGAAAAATGTGTAGAACTTGTTCATTTTTTAAGTATTTGTGATGGGTAAGAAAAAAGAATAAGAAGTGGGAAGGGAACAGCTGGCATGTGTGCCCCTCCATGTGGACAAAGTGGTATCAGTCCTTGCCATAGGCTGTTTCAAAAACAGTTTTGGGGTCCTGCTTCCCAAGCCTGCTAACTCACAGCAAAGGGAGAGATAGTAGGTAGATTAAGACTTACTAGTAGGTCTCCAGATGATATGCAGCAGAGCAGTGAGCATTCTTGACTCCTGGTTATTTCAGATCGACACCTACGAAGTGAATCCCTTCTCCAAATGGAACCCATGCCCTACGAAGAGTGGCTTAAGGAGCTGGGTGTGTTTAGCCTGGAGAAGAGGTGACATGATAGCCATGTTAAAATATTTGAAAGGATGTCATATGGAAGATGGAGCAAGCTTGTTTTCTGCCACTCCAGAGACTAGGACATGGAGCAATGGATTCAAGCTATAGGAAAAGAGATTCCCACCTAAAGAATTTCCTGACAGTAAGAGCAGTATGACAGAGGAATATGTTGCCTTGAGGTGTGGTAGAGCCTCCTTTGAAAGTTTTTAAACACAGGCTGGATGGCTGTCTATCAGGAATGCCTTGGTGATGTATTCCTGCATGGTAGGGGGTTGAACTGAATGGCCCTTGTGCTCTCTTCCAACTCTATGATTCAATGAAATGATTTTGGCACAGCAGGACTGTGAACTCTACAAATTCCCAGAGCTCTTTCACACTGCATAATTATAACCTTATGATTCCAGTTTAACTGGCATGGTGCACTCCTTTGGAATTCTAGGATCTGCAGTTTGGGGTGAGGTACTTAGAATGCTCACTGAGAGAACTCTAGTGCCTCACCAGATTTACAAGCTCAGTTCCAGAACTCCACGGGATGCAGCCACTGCAGTTGGAGTGGAATCATTGTACTATAATTGCGTGACTGTAGAAGTCTTTCAATTCTGAGTGGATTTTTCTTTTTGCACTCAGTTCCAATTGGTGTTAAAAAAAAAAACAATAAAAAAGAGGTACCCAAAATCGACATGTAGCTGTTGGAATTATATGATGTCATGGAGATAGATAAATCAACAATGTTCTTAAAAGGGAAAACTATAGAGGATTTTAGAGAACAATGGGAATGCTTAAGCAGTTATTTTGGGGAGGTGTCTCAACAGTGGTCCTGGAAGACTATGACGCAGATAATGATTCTTGAGCATTGAAAGTACGGAAAGTTTAAATAAGATCCTCAAGGTTGTCTGTATTGTTTTAGAAAATATTATATATGTGAATCTGTAAGTTCTGTGTAAGCAAATTTGTGTAAAAAGAAAAAGAAGTTACAGAGCTTATCGTAGAATCCCCGGCCACACGCTCTTTGGCCACGCTAACTAAGGATGCTGGGAATGGTAGTCCAAAAAGGTAACCTTTTCAGATGCGGAGAGGGGGAAGAGACCCAGGGTAGTCTTGAAATTCTGCCTCCTTCCCTTGGCCTTCTGATCAGCTCGGCATGAGGGCAGGCCCGACGTTCCCTGTGGTTTTTCCGTCCCTGTGCCACCCTTTACCTGCGGCAGCCAGTGTCCCTGGCACTTCGGCACTTTCGTGGCATCAGCCGCAGCGGGCGAGACGAGCGTCCTTCGCCCGGGAGTCCGGCCACCGCGCGCTTCCGGAGCAGAGGAGCGCCCGTCCCGATCTGGGGGCGCCTCGGGGCTTGGCGAGAACCTCGGGATCGCGAAGGAGGGGGCAGCACTGCCGTTCCCGTCCACTGGATCTTCCCCGGCTGGGATGGAGGGAGGGGGGCACGGCTTCCTCCTGACGCCGTTTCCGGAGGGGAGGGGGAGAGAGAGAGAGGGAGGGGGAGGAGGAGGAGGAGGGGAGGGGAAAATATATAAACGAGGTTGAGCTGCTGCAGTGCCCCGTCGGGGACGATCGTCAGGCAAAGGCATTAAAAGAAAGGCGAAGAGGATCTGGGGACGGGCGCGGAGAGAGGCGGATTAAATCTCCCCCGCAGGCTCAGCGCTCGCCCGAGGCCGGCCGCCCGACGTTTTTTCCAAGCCGGGTCCCACCGTCGTCCGCCCCGAGCTCCGAAGACCGGCCGCCGGCGCGAAAGCCAGAGGCGCGCCTTGCCTCGCCCGCCGCCTGCCCGCCTCCCGCTCGCCAGCCGCAATCGCCGCTCCTCCGGCACGATGCCTCTCCCTGCGTTCTGGGCTGCCCTCCTCCTGGCGGGGCGAGGTAAGCCGGGAAGGCGGGCGGGAAGGAGAGAAAGGCGGCGCCGGGGCTCGGGTTGCGGCCCGCGGGGCTCGCCCGCCAGCGGTGCGCGCCCCCCGGGAGCGCCGGTCCGCAGTGGCCGTCCTTCCCAGCACCAAGGACAGCGGCGCGGAGTCCCCGGCTCGCCCGGTGGCGACGGCCGGAGCGTGGAATGGGGGCGAGGCCGGGCGGATCCGGGAGGACGGGGAGAAGCTCTTATTGATCGCAGGGAAAGGCGGGGAGGGTTGGCATTTGAACGGCTCCCAGGCCAGTTCCGCACTAGACTGTCATAGTGCTGTTACTCCACTTTCAACATCCTATGGAATCCTGGGGTTTGCAGTTTAGGGAGGGGCCTTTCAGGCCCCTCCCTAAACTGCAAACCCCAGGATTCCATAGGATGTTGAAAGTGGAGTAACAGCACTATGACAGTCTAGTGCGGAACTGGCCTCAGTGGCGAGGAAACTTTGGGGGACGAGTCTAACAGGCTCGCCTTTGATAGCCAAAGTCACGTTCTTGCCCTCCAAACTTTAACAAACCCATTCTAATCTTTTTTTTTTTTTAAAAGCTTCCCCCTTTTCCGAAGTCAGAAATGGCAACCGGTTAAAAAACTTCCTCCAACAGGAGTGAAGCGATGATCACCCTAGAAGGAATCATGAACATATAAGATGGTTGTTACCTGTGTGGATTTTTTTTTTTTTAAACGGCATATTTTCATAGTTAACAAGAGGAAGTTGAGTCAACTGGTTTACTAGATTCCAGGTTTGCGATTATTGGGATGAGAATCTACGATTGTGAGATGGTAACTCCAGTCAGGCTTAGGGAGGGAGGATGTTTATGTTAGTATTTTTGTGTTCGTGTTGATATGGATATCTATATTAGCTCTATTAATTGTAATTTTTTCTTCAAACTTTTTTTTTATTTTTTCCAATGTATTAACAAGGTTTGTTTTGTCTTGTTTTGTTTTGTCTTGTTTTCGCTCAATAATTTTTTTTAAAAAAAGAAAAATGCTTCCCCCAGCGTACTATAAGAACAGAGTTCTGTTCTGCAGCTTCGTCTTTCAGTCCAAATGTCGGTTCTTTTCCTCTACACACCTCCCCACGCACCCACTTGTTCCCTCTCTTAGTTACTTGCCTATCTGAAATCCAAAAAGAGTAATCAATCAATCAATGCACCAATTGGGCTATTCAAATTCTGGGTCCTGGGGAGGAAAAAAGATTCCACAATCTATTTTTGAGCGATGAATTGCAGAGCCTTTCTCCCTTACAAAACCATTACTGCAGTCTACTAGCTTTTAATAGATGTCAGTTTGAGTAAGTGTAGGCAGAACACAAACATTCCACCTTTGTTCAATGAACAAATTCATGATCCTGGGTTTCACAAATTCTTTTGTGGCTTATTATGCTGCCCATGTATCTTTATGCCAATCCTCACCCCTTCCCTCCAATCCTCACCCCTTCCCTGTGCTTAGCTTGTATAGGCTAAATTTAGCATTTGCTGAGTTTCATCAACTAGATGGGAAAACTCAGAAAATATGCCATTATGCTAATTGTAGTCTTCTCTCTGTCTTTCTTTTTCATTCTTGCAGTAATTTCACTTCCAGTAACAAATCCAACAACCCAAGATGATGCCAAGGTGAGTTGCAAAAACAAAATGGGGTTAACAGTATATGTTTATTCATCTGTGTAAACAGGTTTAGTCCTTCATGTTTAAACAATTCCTTGATATAGTAGTTGACTTGCTGGTACACTTTACAAATTAAATTTTTGGAGATACACACAAGACTCATAAAAATGTCTTAACTAAAAAGAATAAGTGCAATAAACTGAAATATATGTACATGTATCATATACATTCTTGCACCCAAGAGAAGGGACCAGTTGTAAATCTGTGCTGGGACAAACCCTGGCTTCTTGCTGTGTAATGTGTTGAAACAACCATTTAGAAAAGGGATTTCCTTGCAATTTTTAAAATATTTGCATTTTGTGTGACCAAACTAGACAATGAGGACCTTGGTGTGATTTCACCAGTTTTCAGTAGTAGCTGGAGATGCCTGTCTTGAGCATCTGAGGGTTGGTGAATTAGGCTTCCAATTATATCCCGCATAAGCCCATTGTGAGCTAAACTTAACCCCCTGCTGTTAAAGGGCTTAAGTGTTACTGGTAACATACTTGAATATTGTTACTAGGGCTAATGTCCTAGTGCAGCAAAATCAACACACACACACTCAAAAAGACGTTGTAGAAATGTATCATTATCCCAATAGTTTCAATGATGAATAGCATTCAATGATAATAGCATAGATGATACACAGAAGGTGATAGAGATGGTTCTAAGGCAGATATTCAAATAGCGTTGGGCAGAAATTTTATTTCAGTTTATCTGTTTTCATTAGAATTTACCTAAAATCTCCAAATTTTTCATGTTTAAGATGGGGTTAACTTGAGAGATTTAAAAATAATAATATGGAAGAAACCAAAACTGGCAGATTTGCCAATCTAAGCCTATCACTTTAAATGCTTTGGTTTGAGTCCCTGTGGATTCAGCCAGGAAAATTCTGTCAAAAGTTGGTGTTTTTTTTTTCCTTAGGGATTGTTAATCTAAAATAGCTCTATAGCACACAGATGCAATGCCATCATCTTTGAGCCAAGAACACCTATACTAATTCAACTTGGCCAGCATAAATGAGCGAAATATTCCACTTTAGTTCAGTTTTGATTTTATTTTCACAGATTTCTTTCCTATTCAAGAAGGGAAAAAACTTGAGGTCTAAAAGTTTCCAATACTAGGGAAAGAAAAACTGACACATGCTTCCATCCCTAATTTGAAAGAAAGACTGGATGCAGAGGCTTCAATAGCACAAATGAAATGAAGGGATAAAAGATGACAATACCCAAGAACTTTAGCCAACAGAGTGAGGCAACAGGACTATGGGAAAACAAATGGGAAAAGTAGATGTTTACTGCTTTTCTATTTGATTTGGAGAAATATGTGTTAAACAAACTTATTACCTTATTGAGCCTACTTTACCTGGTACTATTTAGAGCTACTTTCTATAGTGCACCTGCCTTCTGCTTGTATCCCATTGTGTTGTGGCTTGTACAAACTGATCTAGAAAGAGGCAGATCATGGGTGGAGTAGATGCTGTTTTCATCCTCTTTGTAGATGGGGTCACATGAAAGCACATGTTGTGCGTATACTGCTTGCAGCCCCAGAGAATAAGATGAATGCACACTGACAACCATATTGCACGCCTGATAAGGACATGCATTTCTATCCATACCTGCAAAATCAGAGGAAGAAAACACTGGCTACTTCACATCCAGTTGTACACCACACTGTACAAAAGCCTATTTTTCTTAACATATCTTCTTTGCTAGGTCATAGGTTTTTTTTCTTTTGCACAGGCTTGCAGGTGGACTAAACCATTGAAAAGACCCCCAGTCTCTCAGTGGTTATCATGAGTGGAAGTGGGAGATTGATTTTAGATTTTAGTTTCCGATCTGTGGATTCACAGATGTTTTTGGACTATAATTCCCAGAATCCTTTATCTTTTTGCCAGAGTTTCTCCAACAATATCTGGGACCATTCTTGTGTATTTTAGGATGATCAGATCAACCTGCTGTAGCTGCTGGTTTGTGTGTGTATGAGCATACATGTGTGTACAGGCTGGAAAACTGCACCCAAAAGTTCACTAATGCTTTGCTTAATGTGCTATACTTTCAAAATTGCTTTCCTATTCATATTTACCAAAATTGTTTTCCCCACTCATTGCTAATAGAACTGAACTTCCAGGTCCCCCATCTTTGCTTCCATCTTTCACTGAAATCTGCAGTGAAAGACATTTCTATTTTTCCATGGATGGAAAAGGCTTTTGCTGGCATCTCTGCTGGATTAATTATCTTTAATCTTTACTCTCAAGCCACCAGTACTCCCAGCCCTGGTGCTATAAGAAATGCTGCACAGACCTCTTTTTGCCAGACTGCAACCTGGAGGATGATTTTGTTTGGAGCTCCCAGCATGCTCAGTGCCAGTTCTGGAAGCTTCTAAAGATCTGGGGGATTGGCTGTGATTTCATGCTTGTTTAGGTGCTTCCCCACTGATTCAAATCACAGTAATTGTGCAGACTTTTGCCTTAATCAAGAGTACAGCAGCACTCGGCAAGATGCTCCACTGTATAACTTCCTCAGCAGCAGTCATTTGAAAGAACCCTAATAAGCCAACAAGTTTGTTCTTCCAATCACAGCCATTCACATCAGTTTGAATATGCTGTTACGGGGATCTGTGTTGCAAGCTCTTCTTTAATGTTCAGTGATGCCGTCTGTACCACAGCATACCCAGTTGGTTGTCAGAGGCTTGAATCCAAAGCTGAACATTGGAAAACTAAGTGAGTAATGAAAGTTAGGAACAGCCCAGAGGATAGTTTGAAGCAGGAGTAGGGAATTTGTCTCCAGATTAGGTTGAACTACATCTCTCCTCTTTCCTGACCATTGCCTATTGGTTAGGGCTGATGGGAACTGGGATCCAGATGCTTCTGGTCCACCACCACCCCTGATCTAAGGGGTTAAGATATGATAGGAAATCATGTGTCCTCTAGGCACTGGACTGCAAGTCCCAGCAGCCCAAGCCAAGGGATTGGGTTACAACAAGTTTCACTCCAACAACATCTGGAGGGTGATATCCAACTTCCTGCTGCTGAAGATGAAGAAGCTTGGGCCCCAAGCAATTATGGTGTAGAAGACCATTTGATAATCATAGCTTACAATCGGAATTATGTCCCATGCTTGTTAGCTGTGCTGATATCAATGACTCAAGCATTTCTGTGTGGGACTGAGGGGCATTTGTGGGCAACTTCGTGGTAAGGAAGCAGTGTAGGAATATAATAAGGAACTGCTAGTTACAAGATGCTCAGTTCCCTTAGGTTAAATGGGAATTGTGGTAATTTCTTGCTTAAAGGAAATAAGACAGCAAAGTTTTGAAGGTAGGAACTCTATACCCCCATAGTTGCGAATAATTCCCATTGAACTTCATGAGGTCTTCTGAGTAGGGTTGTGCAGGAAATCATGTAAGTCACCTTGCCATACAGCAGAAGTTTAAAAAGGTATTTCTTTGAATCACAACTCCTAGGACCCCTCAGTCTGGGAGATTCTAGTCTAAATCCACTTGCTAAGGCCAAGGAGAATAAACCCACAGAATCAATGGAATACAAACGGTGATTTGTTGTTGTATGCCTTTAAGCTTCTGACTTATGGGGATCTTCAGGTGAACATGTCATGGGTTTTTCTTGGCAAGATTTATTCAGAAGGATGTTGGACTTACTTTCTTCTGAGGCTGGGAGAGTGGCCATTTCTGCACTAAACTGTTATAGTGGCATTATTCCACTTTCAACATCCTATCAAATCCTGGGGTTTGCAGTTTAGGGAGGGGCTTCAGGATGTTGAAAGTGGAATAATGGCACTATAACAATCTAGTGCGGAAATGGCCAGTGTGGGTTGTCCCAAGTCACCCAGTGAGTTTCAGTGGCCAAACAGGGATTTGAACTCTGGTCTCCTGGAGTCAATATTCCATCACTCCAATCACTATATCACACTGGTTCAATGATAACTTAGCACTCAGTAAATTATTCAGTGGGTCTGCCCTAGTTGGGCCTAGCAATTGGATTTAAGTCTCCAGGGGGTTGTATTCCCCCAAAAGTTAGGTTTCAAAACTCAGCCATGAATGAATTACACTGCTGTTCACAAAGCACGTGTGGAACGACTCACTTCCCTGTGCAAAGCACCAAACTGTAAACAACTGAGCTAAGCTTGGCCCCCTGCCCTGCCACAACAGCTTTTGCTGACTTGGATCGTCCAGCGTTGCTGACAATGCAAGAAGGGCAGTGCAGTGAGTTCTGAATTCGGTCTCTTTCCGTTACAAAACCTGCCAGCACCTCCACATTGATTTTTCACTAGGTAGACCCATTATACCATTCACCTTTCTGCAGTGCTGGGCATACTGTGAAGGAACTTGATGCAGCTGCTGCTTTGGGCAGCAGATTTTGAGAGGAAAGTGCCATTAGTCTTACTCCAACTCTAATGTCTGCATAGCCTTAAAAAGAAAAAGGAAAAAAGGACAGGGAAGGATGCAAATGCACTCTATCATTTATCTGCTGAAAATGGTTTAAAAGCATGCCCTGCCAGTGCTCTGCACCTCCTGCAGAAAGCCTGTCTTGCCCTGATTGCTGCTGTATTCATTTTGAAGGCCTCAGTTTCTTGTTCTGAGCTGCCCAAGACTCTGATGGTTTCATTTTGCTTATGTTAGGACTGCAGACCAATTCAAGAGATCTTTCTAAATTAAAGGTATTCTACAGGCCGTGGTGGTGGGTGGTCTCCATGTCAGTGGGTTAGTGAATCTCCTCCGGGTTTTAATCTGAACTTTAAATGACCTATGCCAGTTGCTGAAAGGCACCTCCAAAATATATTCTGCACCTTAGGTAGATCTTTTAAAGTTCTGATTAAAACTCAGAGTGGATTTACCACCACACTGACATGGAAGCCACCAGCCACTGCTGGCTACAGGAGAAAGGAAAAACAGCTTTGTCTCGGATCCCCTCCCTATGATTGCACAATGTGAGCTTTCCAGCTTTTCTGCCTTCCTGAAAGTTATCTAGTTTTTTGTTTTGTAAGCCCCAAGAAAGATCTCCACAGATCATTGTAACAGGGATGGGTGACATGGACCCAGGACAGGGAGGTCTTAAAGTTCCCTTGTCCCCACCAAGACTAGGCTGGGTGGCTGAGCTCCCTTGAAATGATCAGGTGAAATTGGACCCCCAAGACTCCTATGGAGTTGAGCCTCTGTAGGCATTATCAACCAGAAGTATACTAAATGGTCAAGCACTAAGAAATATTAAAATGGCTGTTGTTGTTGAATCCTCCCAGGAATAACAGCTGCCTGTTTGCAATCTGTCCTGCATGCATTTAGTTAGGAGTAAGCTTCACTGAACATATGGAAGGCATGTCCAAGTACACACTCTGCTTGTAAGAGTCTTCATATTTAAGGGTGCTTGAATAGTAATGGCTGGGAAAAGTAATTTGTCCTCCTTTGCAAATACTTGCAATAGGCAAATTTAATACCCACCTGCCTATCAGTGTTGGGCCTTTCCCCTTTTCAGAACAGTCCCAGAATCTCTGCTGAGTGGAAAGTAGACTCAATTTCTGTAAAGAGAGCTATAGGGCTCAAACTTGTCCGGAAAATGTGTCTTTTTGAATCTGGATCCTTAATTCCCTAATCATAGATATGGTCATGTGTGACATGAGATAAGGGCTATTGATGGCTAATATGTTGGCTATGTATAAACAGAAACCTGCATTAAATTCCTGGACTTCAATCCAAATTAGCACAGCTGTTCTTGTTATCCACTTGTGGCACACTGCTAATATTCAGAAAATGGTATTACAAATATGTTATGAGTGCATGTATTTCAGATTGAGCTCTGATGTTCCAAACAACTTTCTTGACTGAGATTCACTACATATCCTATATAGCCAAAAGAGAAATTGTAGGATTTCCCCTAAAATGGGCATACCTTATTGTAGCCCTTGCGGGAAGCCATTGATCCTTCACTAAACAGCAGTTTGGGCTAGGTAACCTCCAAGGTCCCTTCCAAACTGTGATTCTGTGAAGCTAGTTAGGATGAAAACAGAAGAATAGAGCCACACTTTTAATTAATTCATACTTACTTCTGGTTTTGTATCTGCTTGCCAATGATATATTAACTGTCATTGCTAGTCCCTGTGTAAAATGATAGTTAGCTACAGTGCAAAATCTACTCTTTTGGACTGCATCTCCAAGAATTCACAGCCGGTATGCCCAGTGGCTACTCTGACTGGGGAATTCTGTGAGCTGTGTCAAAAAAATAACTTGTCCAAACTCTGGCTGTTAATTACACTGTTCTACAATCTTCTAGGGTTTAATCATGCTGTAGTTCTCACATACTTTATGGTCTTCTGGGAATTCAGTACTCCAGATATCATTCTTCTTTCTTCCTATCCGTTTATATCAATTTATATCCATTTACGTAGCACTTGATGCAGGGATTCTGCAGTTGTGGCCTCCCAAATGTGGACTAATTTCTCCAGTGATGTCTCCTAGGTCCCAGTTTGGCTGTCATTCAGACAACATGTCAAAGCCTTTCTGTTCTCTAATGTTCTCTAACACTGCTCAGTCATTGATATTTTGATTGCTTATGCATTTAATGATGTGTGCCACTGGGTGTTTAATTATTATACAGTGTAATCCTATGGTTCCATGAGACACCATCCCAGGAGCCGTAGAATGTATTGGATCTCCCTCTCTGGGCCATTGCAGAGACATCTGTGACCCTTATTCTTCCAAGGCCACAACTCTGATATCAGAGAGGCTGAGACACAAGACCCTGTTCAGCCAGCAATAGCAATAGCATGTGTATTTCTATACTGCTTATCAGCGAAGTGCTCTCTAAGCAGTTTACAACGTATTAGCTAATTGCCCCCAACAAGCTGGGTACTCATTTTACTGACCTGTGGAAGGCTGGAAGGCTGAGTCAACCTGGAGCCCGGAAGGATCGAACTCACAACCTTGTGGCAGCGGTACCGGCATTTAACCACTGCGCCACCAGGGCACCAGCATGAGCCAAGCAGGGCTTTGGCTGTCTCAGATATCAGTGCTCTCCAAAACAACGTTTAAGACTGCTCTAAAGGCAGCAGATCCCATTAGATCTTGGAAGCTAAGCAGGGTCAGCTCTGGTTAGTACTTGGATGAGAGACTGTCAATGAATATCAGGTGCAGTAGGCTGTGTTTCAGAGGAAGGAACTGGCAAAAACCACTTCTGAGTATTTCTTGCCTAAGAAAATCCTATGAAATTTATGGAGTCACAGGTGACTTAAAGGCACACACACACACACTTATGTTTTACAAAAGACGCTTCACAATCAATATGTCATTGTTGACAACTACAGAGAAGTAAGTGATACATGTGAATATGTAACCTGCTGTTAATAGAACAATCCTTGAAACTCACTGACTTTTTCACATAGGCACATATCACCCTAACAATAGAACGTTCTGTCTTATCCAAAAGATGACTCAAAACATGGATACACACACACACACACACACTCAGAGAGGACCACACAGTGACATGTGTCCTTCAGTTCCCAGAAATACTGGACAGCATGCCCCATGATGAGGGATTCTGGGAGCTGAAGTCCAAAACATCTGGAGAACCAAACGCTGAAAACCCCTGGTGTAGTGTGAATGGGTCCTAAGCCACTGCAATCAGCTGTGCTAATTCTTTCCAGATTTACTTGTATACACATTAATTAGTGTAAGTTCTTTTTATGCAAATATGAACTCCCTTTTGTCCTCTTTTTTGGTGAAACTTCCTATCCTGCCACCATTTTTAAAAGAGAGGCAGCAGGAAAGAATTAGAAGCTTTAAGACTTCTGATTCTGTCTACCAAGCACAAGAGAAAAATGAAGTGGTTTCCTTCCATTTGGTTGCCATTCCATTCTTTAATCTGAAAAGTCAATATGGCAAAAGTAATTTTCTACTAGAGGAGAAGGATTTACCACTTACAAACTGCAAACATTTGGAAAGGGCTTGAATAAGAAACCTAACTGGCAGCTGAGAATCAATTGTCAACTCACTGTGATTGAAAGAGCATCTGGAATAATCTTGCTTCAAGTTAGAATAGTAGATGATAGACTTGAATTTAGAAAGCCTTCCATTTGCTTTTTTTAAAAAGCGTTTCACTTACAGAAGGAAAGAGTACTTTATAATAAGTTAAAATGTCTTCTGTCTCCATCCTGACCCATTTTGCTTGCATCATTGATATGAGAGCCACTGTGAATTATTGTTTCCTTTACAAATATGATTAAATTGGGACATGCAGCTCTGCATAGACTGCAAAAGCAGGTCTTAAATATTTCAGAATGCATTGCTAGGCTCTTAATCCGTCATACTCATGATTGATAAATTAAGATATGAAAGCAGAGTTTTTTGTCTCGGTTTGGAAAATGTATTGCTTTACAAGAAATTTGATTTTTTTTTTAGTTAGTACCAAGAAAAGACTCTGTCTGTCTGTCTCTCTGTCTCTCTGTCTGTCTGTGTTGGATGGAGGAGAGAGCTTTGATTCTACTGCATCAAAAGTCAGGATATAATTGAAATATATTTGTTCTTATTACTTTTAACTGCTATTAATACTATTTGCCATTGGCTCTGTAATCTTTTAATTTATGCCAACAGTAGCCTGCATTACCAGAAAGTTCTCCCAAATCATAGAGATCAAAAAGGAGAGAAGGACAAACCAAGTAGACCACACAATACAGAATAGGACAATATCACTCAAGTGCTGAACCTGTGCTAAAAACTTTGTGTTCTACAACCTTGGTGGAATAGCATCCATATTCTAGCAGAGTTACTGTGGAACAATTTATGAAACATTTACAGTAATCTGACCACAGCTCTTAAATATATTGAATTCTTAAAAAAAGAAAGCTTATATTTTTGTTAATATGTTGTTATTAACCTTAAAGTGGTTATTATTGTTGTTATAGTTATTTATTTTGAGCAGAAAGGCAAGATGTCAATTTTCAACAAAGCAAAATATTAAGTGGAAGAGAGAAAGAAAGCGGATTAGTAGAAAATTACCTGTGCTTTGAGCATCTTGTCTCTCCTTCTGCATGGTACTGTTTATGCCGATGACTTGTTAGCACCTAAGTTATTAATCTGAGGCAGTGAAAATGGCTTCAGATAAAGGGCACAGAGGAGTGTACTCTTGAGTATAATTGGAACCCTAGACATTTCATTGTCTTATCTGCCTCCCTAGTGTCATGGTTGGTCAATGCTGGACCCCATGTTCAAATCCCCAGTCAGCCATGTAGCTCTCCAGATTCCTTGAGCTCATCACAATCTCTCAGCCACACCTTCTTCATATGGCTGTTGTGGAGATAAAAAGAGGGATGGGGGAGAAGAATGGAATATAAACAAATACATGCAAATACATTTATGTTTTTCTAGGTGATGAAATGCATTGCCGAGGTAATTTCAGATACGGTGTCAAAGCCAAATCCACTCCCAATCAGCCAGGAATGCCTAGAAACTCTTCAAGGGGGTATGATATCTTGTTTTTCTTTCTGTACTTTTCTGTCAGGATGGAAGAAAGGGTTAGCTCTAATTTGCATGACTTGGCTTTGGTACAATGCCTTAAAAATCTAACTTTAACCATTGGTTAAACAAAGGCTAAGTAAAACATTCAATTAAGACACTGATATTGCATTCTAAATTAAATTGTTTTTGCTGTTTTTAAGTGGGCTTCAGTAATGAATTAATTTTTTAAAAAAGTCAGCCTTCAGAGTTGCTAATGAAACCACAATGAGTGAAAAAACATCGCACGCCAACTCGTTATGCCACCCAATTGTTCACATGACAGTTCCTTTTCTTACAGATGAAAGGATCCGTTCCATTCTTCGTCATCAAAACTTACTAAAGGAACTTCAAGAAATCGCAATCCAAGGTATTGTTCTGATGGAATCGTGTGTGTGTGTGTGTGTGTGTGTGTGTGTGTGTGTGACAAGGAGAGATTTTTTTTCTTTGTTAAAAATTCTTGATTCTATTTCACATGGATGTGTTTCCATATGCTCAAAACTATGCTAGGCGCATATGCTGTAGAAATGCAGAAAAAGTACATAGTATCATATTTGCTCCTGAGAACCACAGTCATCATTAAAACAATGACAGCAACAACTTTTTAGTCCTACTGAGCCTGGGTATAAAATTAAAAGACTGGGATCAGAAACTGCTGTGGTGGCTGAATGACAAATAATTGATTGTGCCTCACGCTGTTCTTTGATCTTCTCCAAATCACAAATAAATTAAGCATTATTTAAAATGCACAATAAGTTATGCAAACCAAGAGTAGAGTTTTGCATAATTTATTCAGGTCATTGCAGAACTTCGTTTAATATAATTTGGGTTTGGAGTGTGAGAGTTGGCATAGAATTTAGCTTGCCTGAATGTTGGTTGTTGGTTGGTTTTGTATGGAAAACACACTGTTTTGTTTACAGGCAGCCTTTTAATACATTGCTTGTTTCCAGTGGGATGAGCATTTAAGCTCAGAGGTAGCTGTGCTGTAACATAACTGATCACAGTGTAACATCATGAATATCTATCATGTTACTATAAATATAGTTTAATTAATTTGAACTTTGGAAAATGGCTTTATCACAAAAGTATAGAAGCACTTCTAAACTGATTCTGGTATATATGATGTTCATGAGGAAGAAAATGCAAATGGAAACAAGCGTTGTCTAAAGTTCATTATTACAAAATATTCATTCACTACTTTGAAAGTAGTAGTAGCTTGGGGAAAAATGTTCCCTTAAATACGAAGAGAAATTGAAATTTACAGGGTTTAAAATAGGCAGACATGCAAAATAATTGTTAGAATAAGAACACTAAATGGTCAGAATATAGGTATTTGTTAATAGAGGAATCTTTAAACTTTTGAGCTTATAGTAACCCTATAAAGGAAAGTTGGAAGTGAATTTACAAATTAATGTCGTGTATAAATGGAGGATATCTTGTGTAATGTACAGCTATACATGTATATAAACGTATTTAGTCAGAAGCAAGATGAAGCTACTCCTTTGTATTATTCTATCATTTATTAAGGAAATAATGGAGCCATTTATAATGTACAGATCAGGAAAGAATTCATCATTGGTAATCTATTTGAATTTTAATTTATTCATTGATATTTGCTATAATTGGTCTGTCACTTTAACGTTGCTCTTAATAAAAAATAATTAAGAAAAAAAGTTACTTCAGATAAAGTGTAGATTTTTAAAGACCTGTCACAGTGCATTTCTATTACAATTCTATATATAGTCAGCCTTCCATATCTGCAGATTCTATATCTAAGAATTCAACCAACCATAGCTTGAAAATATCCCCCCGCAATCCAAAAAGCAAACTTTGATTCTGCCATTTTATATAATGGGCACCATTTTATTACACCATTGTGCATAATGGGACTTGAGCATCCATGAATTTGGGTATCCACGGGGGTCCTGGAACCAAACCCCAGCAGATACCAAAGCCCATTGTATGCCTGATCAGAAATAAGTCTCACAGTATAGGATTTGCAACTTACTAACAAAAGCAACATTAATTGGTTGTGATTCTCATTGAGGCTGCAATTGTATTAACTTATGCTGTGATATTGGGAACAGATATTTATATGGTGCTTTTCAAGTGTTCAGTATACTTCTGAAGCATTATCATATTACGAACTCCCCATTTTGCAAATAGGGGACAAGCTGAGGTTGAAAGACAGTGGCTTGCTAAGTTCTCCTTGAAAGTTCACATCTGGTGCAGCATTTCAAAGAGGGAACTTTTTGTTTCTAGTTCTCAACAAGTTCCAGTCAATGTGAAGCTTGCTCTCACCCTTGCCAGCTCTGATTAGAGGTGGCCATAAGTGGCTCTTTCACAGTATATAATTATAGAGCTATGAGTCCAGTTGAATTGCCATGGCAACATGGGCTTTTTAGTGTAGGAGTCCTGGGCTTTGTAGTGTGATGAGGCACTAGTGCTCTCTGGCAGAGAATTCTAAACTGCGAATCCCTCTGTTCCACAGAATGTTGCCAGGGCAGCTAAACTGGAATCACACTGCTATTACTTGCAGTGTGAGAGGACCCAGCAGGGAGGCTGATTAAGATCCGGACTGCATCATGTGGAGAGAAAGCTTTATCTCCCTTTTCTCCTTAAGCACAGTCTCAGTGAAATTCTCTCTGCATCCAGCAAGGGAGATGCTATTGTTTCCAGTGCCACTCCCTACATGTACCAGGTAGTCTATATGGAACAAAGTTTTCATAGACGTGCACGGGATGGTTAAATCCTTCCTTCCATATGCCATAGTATGATTCACAGTTCTTACCAACCCAGTTCTCATGTTTTCTGTTTCGATAGGCAAAAATAGACATGCAAGGTCAAGCACAGATGTTGAGATGACATGTATTTTTATGCATGGGGTAGATCTTTCAAAATAATGCTTTAAACAAATTCAGCTAGTGGGAAATATCTGGGTTTTCTTATGTGTTGGTTGTTATGAGAACGAATGTGCTGAAAAAGTCCATATCGGAAAACAGGAAAAGAAAAGCCACGGAGGGCAGGAACTGTATTTTAAAAGGAGAGAGCTCTCAAATGTTTATTCTCTCCCCTGGTAATTTCTGTGTATGAAACAGGAGCAAATGAAAGGACAGAACAGCAGAAGAAAAGCCATGGATTTGAAGATGAGCTTTCTGAAGTCCTAGAGACCCAAAGTGATGGGAACACAGAAAGAGGTTGGTGTCAGCATAACCCTCGCAAAATTCGGGCAGAGTAACATGAAGGTGGATGTGATTTCAAATGGCCTTGGCACACACACCTGGTCCATATCAGAAGTCATTTGCTGCAGTGATGGGTGCATGTGACCTCCCTTCTGCTCCCACACTGGCTAGAAACGGTTGAAAGCTTCAAGCACTCAGTCATGGCCATCAGCTTTCTAAGTCGCAGATACAAGCATTTCTCTGTCTTCCTCTTGCAGGCTCAGTCCCAAGACATTTTGGTGTCTGAGGTTAAATAAAGAAAACAGTGCTGGCTGCCCTCCTCAAGTCAATAGACAGAGTCCTTAAGAACGATCAAATATTTAGGCCCCAAAGGCTGAAAATCTCACAACCAACTTTCCCTACCCCTAGCAGTAAACATGTAGCATGTAGAGTTGCCAGATTGAAAACTAGAGAAGGTTCCTGTATCTTTAATTACTGTGTAGAAGAGGTAATTTCAGCAGGTGTTGTTTGTTGTGCAATCAGGTCACAAGCAATATCTGATGAAATTCCCTCTTCTACACCACCAGTAAAGGTACAAAAGCCCTCTCCAGTTTCCACTGTGGCAGCCTTTGTCATGAGAAATTGAGTAACCATGTGTTGCCCTTTCATGGTACTCCAAATCAGCTGCCTGAGACAGTTGTATCAGTCTGCCTAAGAAGAAGCGCTGCGGTCTACTAGCTTTGTCAATCTGTGGAAATAAAGGCTGGAATTCAGAATCTCAGTTATGAATGCATAATCTAGAGTCATTCATAACTGATTCATATTTATGATCCCTACATAGTCAATAGTGTAGGGGATACATAGGGCAGAGCTTTCCAAACTTTTCATGTTGGTAACACACTTTTTAGACATGCATCATTTTGCAACACAGTACTTCAAATAAGTAATTCAATAAGTGGAGGCAGCTCCTCCACTCAAGCCTGGTCCACCTCCGCCGCTACCTTTGCCAGGGTCTTCCTTGGCCCAGTGCGGTGGTGGTGGCAGCAAGAGAGGCAGCTCCTCCACCCATGACATACACGGAACACACCTACACACCGCAGGCAACACACTAATGTGTCATGACGCACAGTTTGGAAAGCTCTGATGTAGGGATTATAAAAGTCACTCACTGCTGACTTACCAGACAGCAGCTGCTGTGAGCAACAGGGGTCTGTTCTGCGTTCGATCAGGACATACCAGACTGATGTCTCCACTACCTCTTCCACCAGTGGTCTCTAGTGGGAGGAGGAACTGTGATCGGGATCCTGCTTCTGACCATTGCACCAGAGATCACTTGTGAAAGTGGACTGGCAATATTGGTCCCAGTTGACAGGGGAACAGCTCCCCATTGCTTGCAGCAGCTGCTGCCTGTTAAGTCAGGATTGGGAGGAATCAACTGGGAGAGGCTACTTAGTTACACAACTAAAGTAGTTACATAGTTGAGTAGCTGATCTAGCATGCCAGCCATTATTTCCCCCAATGTGGAGGTTCAATTCACCTGTGCACTTAGGCCTACCCTCCTGGTCAACAGTAGCACTGGCTCTATTATTAGGCAGTGTGAAGTAGCTGCTCCTGGCAGCAAATATGAGAGACAATGAAACGGTAACAAATTGTTAGCTATTTAATTATTAGCTTTGTATTTTTTTACTGCCAGGGTTGCAGAGAGGTGCTTGTAGGATTTTCTGTCTCAAGTGCTAGAATAACTTGCCTGACCTTGGGTATTGTCCACATTTGACTGGGGGGTGAGAAGTCAAGAAGAGAAATGTTTGCTAACCTGAGGCCATTTCTGCACTACACTGTTATAGTGCTATTATTCCACTTTCAGCATCCTATGGAATCCTGGGGTTTGCAGGTTACTGAGGCCAAAGAGCTCTCTGGCTGAGAATTCTAAATGCCCCTCCCTAAATGGCAAACCCCAGGATTCCATAGGACGTTGAAAGTGGAATAATAGCTGTATAACAGTGTAGTGTGGAAATGGCCTCACTTAGGAAAAGAAATACCTTGGTCAGCCGATGATCAGGAAGATATGTAATGCATTTCTAGGCACAGTGGAGACCACACTCCTAAACTATCCTCATCTGGCAAGGTCAGTGCTGATTAATCCTCTGTTGTCCCACTTTTTCATCTGGTGTTAAAATGTCTCAGTTTCTCTCCTGCTCCTCCCCCTTTCTCCTTAGCTTACATTAATTGCTGCAAACAGAGTTCAAAATAGAAAAGTAGTTTGTACTCAATAAACGCAGCAGTGGAGAGAGTAGAGAAGGTGGTCCGTTTCCCCTCCCAGGTGGCTCAAGCAAAAGGAAGCTGCTGCAGCCTCTCCTTGCTTTGTGCGTTCCTCCTCATTAATAACTCTTGCCATTTTGACCACACTCTAATGTTGCTTGGCCACATGTCTCCTGATTTTCCTTTGTGAAATGTTGGAAGGTATGGGAGCCCTCTTTCTGTTTTGTTCTGATACAAGAAGCTCTGTTTTGGTGCCATTTTATTGTAGTTTGCTGTCATCGGCTGTAATAATAATAATAATAATAATAATAATAATAATAAAATTTATTTCTATCCTGCCTCTCCAAAAGGATCGAGGCGGCGACCAACATAAAATACATTAAATACATTAAAAGAGTTTAAAAACATACCCAATCCTCACCATCCACCAACCCACCTAAACCAACCCCTTAAAACACACAATTAACAAGCAGTTGACTATTAACAAAACAACAAGACAATTGATGGGAGGCGATGAAAATGCTAGTCTTGGAAGGCCTGTCGGAAGAGATCAGTCTTGACCGCTTTTTTAAAGCAGTCCAGGCTGGTAATATGCCGGGTTTCCTCCGGCAGGCCGTTCCATAACTTGGGAGTGATAGAAGAAAAGGTCCTCTGGGTAACCGCAGCCAACCTAGTTCTAACTGGCTGCAGTAAATTCCTCCCAGAGGACCTTAATGTGCGGGGCGGATTACATGGAAGAAGGCGATCCTGCAGGTAGGCTGGCCCCAAGCCATGAAGGGCTTTAAAGGTAATAAACAACACCTTGTACTGTGCCCGGAAACTGACAGGCAGCCAATGAAGAGATTTTAAAATTGGTGTTATATGGTCAGTTTTAGATCTGCCGGTGACCAACCTGGCTGCCATATTCTGAACTAATTGAAGTTTCCGGACTAAGCACAAGGGTAGCCCTATGTAGAGCGCATTGCAGAAGTCGAGCCGCGAAGTTACCAGCGTATGCACCACTGTTTTTAGGTGTTCCAGCTCCAGAAAGGGGCACAGTTGGCGTATCAGCCGAAGCTTAGTTTTAGATATTGGGTCTTTTCACTCTAATTAATGTTAACGGACATGATAACATGCTATGGAACCCTCGGACCTGCAGTTTAGGGAAGGGTATTTACAATTCTCTGTCAGAGAACTCCAGAACCTTACCAAACTACAATCTTCAAGATTCCATAGAATTCAGTCATGGCATTTAAACTGCAATCATGGTGCTATAATCTTGCAGTGTGAAATTGCCCATTGGCTGTTTCTTATAGTCTATACTACAAATGTGTATCAGTTTCATAGCACTTTAACACCCATGGCTTCCATCAAAGAAACTGCCTAGTGATCTGTGCGTGTGTGTGTGTGTGTGTGTGAGAAATATTCTACATTCTATCACCTTTTCACTTGAACAATACCTTTCTTCCCCCTCCCAGGTTATCTTACAACAAAATCAACAAAAATATATTGAAATCACAACATTGTAAACACACAAGAAAAACATGAATTGAAACAAAATTAAAATTAAAATTAAAAACTGAGGAAGTAACAGTAAAGTATTGCCCATCCCCACAGATTATAGAAAGGCTTTCTGGAACAAACACAGCTTTGACTGTGGAAGGAAAGCCTAAGAGGTAGGAGGGACTTTCAGAGAAATGGTGCCTTCACTGAGAAGAAGGTCCTGCTCCCTGTCGATATCAACTTAAGCTCCAAAGGTCAAGGAATGGGATATCATACACCAATCTAAGCTGGTTGGGAGGAGTGTCCTTAGTGGAAAAAAAAATGCTTCCTTTCTTAGCTGTTCAAAATATGTGCTGCACACCACACACACACATTCTCATTTAAAAAAAAAAATTAAACATTGTTTTTATTGATTGTTGATGTTATAGTATAAAAATGAAACCAAACATGCATTCTCACAAGAGAATACTGTTAAACCAGTTTAATTGGTTAGACCAATATCAGCTCAAGACGGCAAGATGAGATACATGCGTCCTTTGTGTTTTATCACATTTTCCCCCTTAACTTTTAGGATTGGATTTTTACATAATTGCAATGTGCTGAATTTATGGATAACTACAAAATGATAGAGTTGATATGAAATGTATGGATATTATTTGAGGGTATTTGCTTCAGGTCCAATAAGTTAGTAGGATCCAGTTCCTGGCAATGCCAGTTCCTTTTTAGCAGGGACCCTGAAACAGTTTTAATAGGGGACTGAAAATTGGGAGGCAGGTTGTTATTAAGTTTGCCTACTTGCAAGGGGAAGGCAAATTACTTTTCCCATCCAATATCATTGAAACATACTTCCAGGATCCTTAAATGTACGGTACAGAGCCCACTTGGAAGTGCTATCCATGTGTTAGTGTGGCTTACTCGCAAGTAAGTGTGCACAGGACAGATGGCAGGCTGCTTTTACTATTCCTGAGAGAGCTCAATGACAATCACTCTCTTAATATTAATGCTTCATCACTCAGTACACTTCTAAATGATGATGCTCGAAGAAGCTCAATGGCATAGGAATCTTGGTGGTCCAATTTGCCAGATCGTTTTAGCAAAGGATTAGCATCCGCCCCACCTAGTCTTGGGCAGCTTGAGCCCCATTTCATGCATGCACACACACACACACGTTCTGGTGTCCATTATTTTTTTTGCGGGGGGGTCTGCTTGTGCCTCTCTTTTGCCACACTCCAGTGGAAAATTGATGGCCAGTACATCAGTGAGGTAGTCAATCCAACCTAAGGTTTTAGCTTGATTCCCCAAATATGTTCAGAACCTTGGATAGCTTCTCTAAAGTCCATCCAGAATGGATTCTGTTCTGTACTCATATAGAAGACACCAGCCACTGATGCCACACACCAGTCTAGACTGATGAGAAGATCAGTTTTCTCATCACCAGCACAACCAGTGGCCATGCTGGCTGAAGTTTAGCCGAGCTGTGCCCCCAACAGTGACATTTCCAAGCTTTGGGGAAATTTGAGCCACTTCTTGCAGAATCTATAACAAAAGCTTGGGTCCATGCTATTTGAAGGCCTGTTCTCTCCTTACACGAGTGTGTTAGAGCTCTCAGATCTTCAGGAGAGGCCTTTTTTTTCTGTCCCGCTACCTTCTCTTGCTGAATTTTGTAACAACCAGGGAGAGGGCCTTCTCAGTGGCTGCTCCGATGCTTAAGAACCCCCTTCCTAGGGAGGTTAGAATGGCCCCCTCCTTACTTTCTTTCTGCCAGCAAGTAAAAACATTCATATTCAGTCAGGTTTTTAGAAATTGACTATGATGGGCTTTTAATGGTGTGCTGTCCTGTTTTCTTGGTTTGTATACGGTATTTTAATGAATTTTAATAGTTTTAACTTTAAAAATTAATTGTTTTTTTTAAATAAATTTATTTTATTTACATATACCCTTTGTTGATGTTTTTACACAGTTTTTAGTCTCTGTTGTTTATAACAAGCTGTAAGCTAATTTGGGTCCTGTTACAGACAAGAAGGCAGGATATAAATAAAATAAAGAAAATGAAAAATATGCTATTCCAAATTTTGGCACATCCATCTTCCTTGATTTAAATAAGAGGATACCAAAGTGCCTGGTCTTTATATCAGATTCCAGATGGAGATGTTTAAGGACTTGGTTTTGGCAGAGTTTGGAAATACTACTGTTTTGTATTTTATGTTATGTTAAAGCAAATGCTGCCCCTGAGTGTCTTTGAGTTTGGTTGATAAGCAGAGAGCAAACTGATCACCTCAGAAACCAAGTCTAGATCTGAGGTTATTTTCTATGTGGCAAACACCCCCACAGACAGCCATTTCCTTCTTCCTTTTATTTTTTTGACTTTCAGAACTGTCCGAGGGCTCTCCCAGTGAGGATCCTATTGCCTCCTTGGCTGAGCTGGAAGAGGCAGAGAAGAGTCAGAAGAACAGTGAAAGGGACATTTCAAAAGAGGAGGAGAGAAACAGCTTGGAGGAGAGGGAGCCCAGGGCTCAAGATGTTGAGACTGCAGATGACAAGGAGAACACTGCGGGATTTGAGAGCAACGAGGTTGGTGAGGCTGAAGAATTGCCCTGGGATGATGCAGCTGTAGACAACCACATCCACGATGATGTCCGAGATGAGGAGCCACCTCAGCAGAAACACCAAGAGGATGAAGAAGATGTCCTAGGAACAGATGAATTTGAGGAGAAGGAGAAGGAGCATGCTTCCAGACACAGCCAAGAGGAAAGCAAGGAGGAGAGAGAGGATAGTGTCAGAGACCGAGCTGAGGAGGAGGAGGAAGAGGAAGATCAGGAGGATGAGGAGGAAGAAGAGGAAAAAGATGATGAAGAAGAAGTGGAGGAAGAGAAGGAGAGAAACACCTCTGAAGAAGAACATCCTACCAGTTCAGAGGATATGGAGGATCAAAGAGAGGATGGTATGTTTACCCACTCATGCCCAGGTACTCAGTGGTATATCTAGGCTCAGCAGCACCTAGGGCAAGCATGGAAGTTGCGCCCCTAGGTACTGCTGCACCACCACTGCACTGGGCCAGGAAAGACCCTGATGGGGACAGTGGTGGCAGATGTGGGGAGCAGTGGTGAGCAGGGGGGCAGCTGCAGTGAGGGTTAGTGGCAGGTGCGGGGTGGTGGTGGCGCAGGTGTGGGGGGCAACGGGTTGGTGCGGGGGGCTGGCAGGCACAGGGGGTGACGGGCGGGTGTGGGGTTGTGGCAGCAGGCTTGGGGGGTGATAGGTGGTTGCAGGGGTGACATGCAGGTGCAAGGAGGCAGCTGCCGGTGTGGGAGCTGATGGTTGGGTGCATGGATGGCAGTGGCAGGCAGGAGGGTGACCCCAGGCATTGGCACCCAGGTCACACAGCCCAGTTGCCTCACTCTAGATACACCTCTGCAGGTACGTTAATTTGATTTTCTGTGACCTGTACTCACCCAATATCTACTTCACTCTGACCATAGTAGCCAGGTGGTGTATTGTTTTTAAGCAATGTTGCCTAAGTAGCATTTTGTGTTAGCATCAGTGGGAAAGACTGTTTTCCCATAGGTATTCTGGAATCTATTCCTAAGCACACTTGTTTGGTACCAAACAGACTATCAAAATGCTTAACAGATGGAGAAGTTACGAATCTGACCCACTGCTTCCAGACACATGAAGTATGGCACTGCTTTGTCCCCTTTCCTTATGATAATGTGTGTTGGTTGATTGATATGGAAATACTCAAGGTGGTGATTGGGACTGGTGTAAGGGTTACATTTTTAGACCTATATTTAAAATGTCTTGGATGTGTACCTAAGAATGTTGCATTTGATGTGGCACTTTTGGAAGAGCTCCTATTCAAGAATATAATTTGGGAATTGTGGAAAGGAAAAACTGCGTTTTAGTTAACTAACCCAAAACAAATAATCCATATACACTTTGGCCATTTCCCCCCAGATAACCAAGACATTAAGGGATTTGCAGAGGATGAAAAACTTGCAGAAGACAAAGAGAGATACCACCATATGAAAGGAGGAAGACATCACTCTCTCGATGATGCAAGGCAGGACAAAGATACCTCCCATGCCAGGGATACTGAAAGTGAGGAAGTGGAAGCAGACTCCCGAGATTTAGAGGATGCCAAGAGATGGAACAAGATGGACGAACTGGCCAAGCAACTGACGACTACAAAGCGTGCAGAAGAAACTGAAAGCAATGAAGAAGACCCAGATAGGTCCATGAAACTGGCTGTTCGATCCCACAAGTATGACTTCCGTAATTCCGAAGACAATGAAAGGAGGCCACAGAAGCATCATTCAAAGGAGGAGAGCAGTGAGGGAGGCTTTCCACTTGTTGCCATGCCCGAAGAAAAGAAGGATGAAGAAGGAAGTGCTAACAGGAAGACAGAGGTAAGGCCTTGTTCATTTACAAGAACCATTTCCCCAGTATTATATCAAGTCCCAAGAGGCTGAATTTAGTGGCTGAGAGACATGCACTGCCTCCCCAGATGTTGTTGGATTAGGATTCCCATTGTTACCCTGCTTTCTGGGGTCCCGTGGGGGATACCTCAATGTACTCCAAATAATGGGGAATGGGAATTAGCCAGAGCACAAGCTGTAGCAATGCAAGAGGCAGGGCAACTTAGCAAGATCTTTTACCCAATGTTTACGGGGTCAGGCCAAGTCAAAAACCAAGCAAAAGTAAATTATAATTGTTTTCTTTATTTAAAAGACAGTCACTGCACACATACGCACTCACTCACACAGACCTAAGAAGATAAAGGGAGGAAATGTGATAGGGGATTTTGAGAAGGATTTTTCAGGGGGAATACTGCACCTGATCCTGTAGCCTGGGTAGCCAGAAGAAAGTCAGTTGAAGCGGAGATTCTCAGCACGTGGAAGCTGAGGGGAAGGCTCGTCAAACGGAGCGGCAGCAAGGTGGGATGACAACCGTGAGCGATCCGAGTGATCTGAGGAAGCGCTCAAAATCAGGGCTTCTTATAGGGGAAAATGTGCCTGTAGGGTAGTCTGTTCCCGGGGGAAAAAATAGGTTTCGGGTTGGAGACAAAGCCTCCGAAAGGTCAGTACTTTGAATGATTGGATTTTGACAGAGTTGTCAATAGCGCAGACAGTATGCAAATGGGGAGTGCTTGACAGTTGGCTATTCTGAAGCGCTAATCTCGTCAAGATGGCGGTTCAGGGCAGAGAATCTTTTCTATGCTTGGTGCATACTTAATTTAGTTTAAAGTATACTTGCCTGGAGGCCTCCTGAAGTTGCGTGTCGGAAAATTACTGGCTTGCCTGGGATTTTTCGTGTATCTTTCAGCCGATCGGACATGTCCGTTTGCGTGCTTATCCTGGGGCCTCACAAGCACGTGGAGGGGAGCAGTTTGGAATGGCCCGTCTTTTGATACCAAATTATATTTAGTAAGCCCTGGGCTTGGACCACAGTAACACCATCATTCTTCACTACTGGTCATGTTAGCTTGGGCTGTCAGTGTCCAACAACCCCTGAAAGGCCCAACCCTGATTTCACATAATAGTTTCATTATTATTAATAGTAGTAGCAATAGCAGCAGTAGTATTAGTAACAGTAAAGGCAGTATTTGTAAGTCTAGTAGAAGGATAAGACACACAGTAATTCACCTAAATTAACTCTGAAGGAGGGTACAGAGAGAGAGAGAGAGAGAAATCTTCTGGCTACACTGCCTAAGAGATGGCTCACAAAAATCATCCTGGTTTGCAATTTAGGGAGGGGCATTTAGAATTCTCAGCCTGAGAGCTCTTTGGCCTCAGTAATCTACAAACCCCAGAATTCCACAGGATGCTGAAAGTGGAATAATAACACTGTAACAGTATAGTGCAGAAATGGCCTTAGAATCATAGAATCATAGAATAGTAGAGTTGGAAGACACTGCAAAGACCGTCGAGTCCAACCCCTGCCATGCAGGAATACACAGTTAAAGCAGTCCTGAAAGATGGCTGCCCAGCCTCTGTTTAAAAATCTCCAAAGGAGGAGACTCCACCATACTCTGAGGCAGCATATTCCACTGCCGAACAGCTCTGACTGTCAGGAAGTTCTTCCTACTGTTTAGATGGAATCTCTTTCCTGAAATTTGAAACCATTGCTCTGTATCCTAGTCTCTTGAGCAGCAGAAAACAGGCTTGTTCCATCTTCCATATGACATTCCTTTAAGTATTTAAACATGGTTATCATGTCTCCTCTTAACCTTTTCTCCTGCAGACTAAACATACCCAGCTCCCTAAGCCACTTCTCAAAGGGCATGGCTTCCAGACCCTTCACCATTTTGGTCACCGTCCTCTGGACATTTTAAAAGCAGCTGAAAAAGTAGGATTTATCAGGACTGTCCCTGCAAAATCAGGACAGTTTAAGGGTATGAAATCCCAGAGCTGTCCATTCTTTTAATCCAGTATCTCTAATCTTTAGTTGCCAATGAAGACAGGCTACCTAGCTTGCCACAAAGCAAACAGAGTGATTATCCCCATTCCGCCAACAGCAGTAATTCTTCCTTTTTGCTCAGAAGTGAGCATGTGCCTTTTTACCACATTATCATCCCTGTGTTTTCAGGGAGTTGCCAAGAGACTGACAAGACGCCAGGGAGAGAGCGAGCAAAACTTGACAACAGTCACCCAGGTACCTGTAGCAGCACAAATCCCTCTGCACTATCAGCTTAGAGGAGAAAAAAAGGGAAGGGAGAGAAAGAGCAGTCTTCATGGTTTATATATTGAGGTGCTAACAGCTGTGCTATTGGGAGGAGGAGAAAACGCAACTGGGAGAAGATTGTTCCAGCACTCAGATGAAAACATACAAGAAGAACCCACTGTCTCTGATTAGCAGGCCTAATGAATTATCAATTACTGCTGATACCTCATCATACGGCCATGCATTGTTTTCAGCAGTGCTGGCCCAAGGCGTTTTTGACTATTTCCGAATTGTCCGGTTGACACTAGACTACACAGTTTAGGGAGGGGCCTCAGAGGCCCCTCCCTAAAGGGCAAATCCCAGGATTCCATAGGATGTTGAAAGTGGAATAATAGCGCTATGGCAGTCTAGTGCGGAAATGGCCTTTGCTGTCTGAGGCAAGGAACACACCAATGTGCTCAGCCACATTCCATGTACAAAATGGCCATGTTCAATTCAAGACCTATCAGCAATGGGTCAATGTCCTCCACACCTCAAGGGAACAGGCTAACTTAGGAAATGCAGGGACAGCTGCATGGTCCACAGCCATTTCCTCCAACACCTTGCTACTTCCTCCCAGCATCTACTGCTTCAGGCAAGTGTCTCAGTCTGCCCAATGGTAGGGCAGGTCTTGATTTTCAGCTTATGATAGTCTTTCCCATTGTACACAACTGAGACAGAACTTTTCAGTTGGTGCAAACCTCTTGGCAAGGCCTGGGAAAGTTATTGTTTTGAACTACGACTCCCAGAATCGCCCATCCACCATGCCCATTAAATAGTATGAATTGTCCTGTGGGGAAGAAAATGCTCTTTTGAAAGCTTTGCTTCTTGGTCACATTATTGTGTGGAATGGATTTGGCAGCAGATACAATGGCAGAAGCAGTGTCTATGCCTGTGAGCAATCTTAGCTCTCCATTGTTTTCAACTGTAAACTGTGCCCTGGAGACGGGGAGGGGGGAAGAGAGGAGAAAGAGACCTTTGAAGAAACCATCTATCATCACTCCTACATGGGTTGCCAGCTCAGGATCATCCCAGGCCCCACGGTTTTCAGGCCCAAACCTGAGACCTAGGTATGGCTCCTGGTGATGTCATTAAGGGCCTTTCTGCCCTACACTGTTATAGTGCTATGATTCCACTTTCAACATCCTATGGAATCCTGGGATTTGCAGTTTAGGGAGGGGCATTTAGAATTCTCAGCCAGAGAGCTCTTTGGCCTCAGTAAACTACAAACTCCAGAATTCCACAGGATGTTGAAAGTGGAATAATAGCACTGTAACAGTGTAATGTGGAAAGGCCCTAAGTGTTGTGCATTAAAAACCAGTGATGCTCATAGCTTGCCATTCAAACCCGCCCTCTTTCTCTTGTGTGTGTGTGTGCGCGCGCACACACACACACACACCAAATTTTCCTGTCTGGAAATTGAGACATAAATCTTATCTAAAGTGGCTGTTCCCAGATTGAGATGGGTTTGTCCCTTCTCGCCTACTTAGGGAGACAGGATAAGGAACCTTAATCTATTTTCAGAAGGAAGATGCAGAGCAGAGCAGATGGTGAACCCTGGCACCACAACATCTGGGAGGGAAGGAACAAGCTAACCAAATAAATACCTGGACTCCTTGGAGAGTCCACAAATTGCAGTGATAATCCAATTGAGCCTTGCCAATTTGTATCAAACTACTGATTTACTAGCTGAACTGGAGATCTGCACACAACCCTCTTCTTTAGCCCATAACTGAGCACATCAAAAGTGGAGAATTTGCTCCCTTGTGTCTTGCTGGAGATGGCCCATGAAAACTTGAGGCCCAGGGCCAGGCCCTGAAATCTGAAAACCCTATTCTCAAAAGTAAATCTGAGGTGCAGAAAAGGTTGTAGCTCAGCAAGAGAGTACAAGATTCACCTGGAAAAAGTGGGCTAAACAGGCCTGGGCAAAAAAAAAAAAAAAAAAAACTAGTTAGAAATCCCTTGAGAGATGCTCCCAATCTATATAGCTTTGCTTTCCCCAAAGGTTCTGTTGTACAAATGTGTTGAACTGACTCAGTAAATAAAACAGCTTCCTTTGATCCTATACATGAGGCATGGGGTGGGGGGGGGGTCATCGTCCCTCCAGATGTTGATGAACTTTTCCTCTCATTATGGCTCCCCATTGGCCATGCTAGCTAGGGCTAATGGAAAATAAAGTTCAGCAATATCTAGAGGGACACAAAAAAATTTGGCCCTGCTCTAGGTACTATGGCCATCTGAGATCTTTTTTGCTGCTGCTGATTGTAGGAGAGGATCACGTGCTAAGTAGGTTCTTTTAGATGAGTTTAAACTATACCTATGCTTATGTTTTTTCCAGCACACACACACACACACACACACACACACACACATTTTCTCATCTTGGCACTGGGACAGAAGCTGGGCATCTTGCTCCCTAAGTGAAGGATTTCCTGTGATCCTACAAAATCCTCTTTAAGTCACGAACATACTGCTGCCTACGCTCAATCCAGGCTGTGCCTACACTTTCATTACACTGAAAGGCATAGAGCTTCTGGCTCCAAACAAATCTCTCTGTCCTCTTATTAAGGAAATGTGGACAGAGAGGCTAGAGCGAAAAGATGATCTTCTGAGACAGCATCAAGCCCACATCTGTGGTCTTGATGGCCAAACAATTTGTGATGATAGCTCACAGGTTTAAACAAATGTACATGATATGGGGATTTATTTTGAAGAAAGAGTCACCACAGGGCCTTATTTTGGGTGTTTTGAAATTCTGGACTTGATGGGGTTACTGGAAGGAGAGTGCTCAGGGCTCAGTGTGTGACAATGCCGGGGCTACTGAGGTATAGTTACAGGAGGGGGACAAAATAAGATCATTGCCTGCCAAATAAAAATTCTGCCCCCAATGAAATTTTCTTTCACTTATAGTGAGAGTTCAGGCCTGATTTGCTCTAGGACTCATTTACCTTTTTTAGCAGTCCATGGTATCTGTAGAGCTCTTCTCCAGCATCACATTTCAAATTAGTTGATTTTCTTCCTGTCAGCTTTCTTCACTGTCCAGCTTTTGCAACCATATATATAGAAATCAAAAATACAATGACATGAAGGATTTTGACTGTTTTGATTGCCCAGAGCAGGGCAATCGAAATGATAAAAGGCCTAGAAACCATGCCCTGCGAGGAACAGCTTTTAGGGTACTGGGTATGTTTAGCCTGGGGAAGAGGTCAAGAGGTGCCACGATAGCCATGCTTAAATATTTGAAGTGATAACATATGGAAAATGGAGCAAGCTTGTTTTCTCCAAAGACTAGGACACTAGGAACTATTTGGTGTTGCATTCCTCATTCAAATAATTTTACTGAAGATAGGAGGAGGGATTAATGACCTTTCACAACATGTATTAATTGGGTATTTAATAAGCCACTTCTAGTTTCTTTTTCTATGAGCACATTCAATTCTCTTCAACAAAGAGACAAACATCTTCTGAACAGCAGCTTCCAGCATGCTGTATTTCTCATTAGGTCAAGAGTGGGAAATGTACAACACTCCAGTGTTGTTGACCTGCAACTCCCATAGTTCCTCACCACTGGGTATGCTGGGACTTGCGGTCCATTGATACTTGAAAGGAGACAGGGTCTTGATCTTTTGCATCTTCCGATACGAGGGATTCATTTACATCCTTGCTATGGCAAGTGGATTTTTTTTCCTGCTTACCTGGCCTGTTTGAAGTTTTATTTAAAGATTGCAAACTGAGGGGAAGATAGCACAAAGAACTGATGACGCATGCCAGATTGGAAAATACTTCCAATATGGGGGTGAAGTACAATCAGCCCTCCACATTTGTAGGTTCAACATTCACAGATTTGCGGGTTTCTCCAACCCCTCCACCTCGTAGTGCTGCCCCCCCCACCTCAGGCACTTTTTTCCAGGAGATCCCTCCCTCTCAGCAATAATGAGGCCACACGGCCCTTTAAAACCCCACCTCTGATTCTCCTCCTCCACCACCAGCCCCTGCCTGGCTAGCTAAGGACAGCTCACAGTCTTGAGTCCCTAACCCCAGCTAACGTGGAGGGATATACAACTCAGAAAATTAGGTCAGAACAACGAAGAACAGCATTTAAATCCTATATTCAGGAAGGCCCATTAGGCAGAATGAGGAAACTGTTTTAGGCAGCAGGTGCTGAGGATCACAGCGGTGGGCCCTCAAGTTGTTCCATCTGAGCTCCTTGGACTTTCCCTCCTGTGTCTCCTAAACTCCCTCAGTGTCTTCAGACTCCATTCCAAAGCCATTGCTGATGTAAGGTTCAAACTGAGATTACAGCATCAAGAGCACTATGACTCGGGTCTAAATGTTCTGTTCATAAAAAAAGGGATTTCATTGTAATTCCTTCCTTCCTTCCTTCCTTCTTTTTCTTTTTCTTTTAAAGCCAGGACAGCTTTCTAGGAACTGGAATATATATATGGGTGTGTGTGTGAGAGAGGGAGAGAATAGAGAGAATTCAATCTTATTGAGAATTTCACCTTGTTGTTTTCCTTACAAAAGATATTTAAATTTTTACTTTCAATTTTAAAAAACTTGATAAAAAAGAACAAAAGAGGCAGTTAAAGGTAAAGAACACAAATACAGTGTATAAAATCTAGCAGTCTGGCATAAACAAAATTTAGAAAAGGTCTTTGGAAATAGTCTTCAAAACAAGTGTAAAAATGAGAAGAAAAGACAGCTTTGCAAATCTCTCTGGAAAGTGAGTTTGAGAACCATAGGATCATAACTGAAAAGGTCCTCTTTCTCCATTCCTAATTCAGCTCCCTGAGTGGTGAAGTTGCACCTTTGCGGAAGCACCAAATACCCTCTAACTGTCGTGATTTGGCAAAGACAGTCCTGATTAATCCTCTATTGGCCCACTTTTTTAACTGCTCTTATAATATCCCAGTTGTTCTTTCCTCCTCCCACTTTTCTCATTTATCCTCAGCTTACCATACTTTCATTAGTGAAAACTGAGTTCAAAGTGCAAAAGTAGTTTGTAGTCAATTAATTCAGCTGGGAGGAAGAGAGGAAGGACATAATCTTGCCCTTCCCAGTGAGCTCAGGCAAAAGCAAGCTGCTGCAGCCTCTCCTAGCTTTGTGTGTTCTTCCCCATTAATAACTTTTGCCATCTTGACCACACTCTGATGTTGCTTGGCCACACATCTTCCCACTTTCATCTGTAAAATATTAGTGGGTATGCCTGTTGTAAAGGTCAGGAGCAAATTTTATGTGTCTCCTTTCTTCTTCCAGGACCAGGAACTGGAAAGCCTCGCTGCAATAGAAGCAGAACTGGAGAGTGTGGCCCACAAGCTCCATGCCCTGAGAAGGGGTTGATGATCTAACAAACCACATATGATGTGAGCAAAAAGCCAGAAGTTTTAATTCACCATGTTTAACACTGCAATTTAATTTGATTTAATTTTTGAAAGGAGAATGTAATAATGGAGCAGGTATATTTCTGCCTAGAAAGTCAGTGTCACTAGAAAAAAATGGCCACCTCCTTCTGTATGTATGTGTGTGGGGTAGTACTGCTCTCCATTGCTTTCATATTTGATTTCTAATCTATTGATTTTCTCTTGTAACTTTTGAATTACAGTATCACAAGCAGTGTGATTTATTCATGGATTTTCTGTTCACAAAAAGGGATTACTTTCTCATTCCCCTTTATTTTCCTTTATTTGGTTTTGTTCTGTATTTTTTTCTAAATCCATGACAGCTTTCTAGAATATTTTACTTCTAATGTCACTAGGTTTCCTGGAGAAAGAGATATATAAAATAATAACTTGCAATAATTTGTTAATCTTTTGATTCAAAGATGAGAAACTCTGACTGTAATATATTCTATATAAAAATTCAGGACAAAAAAAATAAACACACAACTTTGGGCTCCTTCCTTTGCCTCTCTTAGTGGTAGTGTAAAGAACCTCTGAAGAACAGAATGCTGGACATGGATGGGTTGGGTTGGGTTTGAATCTTTATTCATTGTGGATATTAAATGAGTGACCTTGGATTGGTCACATTCTTTGAAATGGAGGTGGGCAACTTGGACCTAACTTCATGTGGTCCCAAACTTCCCATCCATCCATCCATCCATCCATCCATCCATCCATCCATCCATCCATCCACCCACTACAACTCTGAAGACCAGGGTTTGATTCCCTGCTCAGCCATGAAACCCACTGGGTGGCCTTGGGCATATCACACACTCTGAGCCCCAGAAAACCCCATAATAGGTTCACCTTAGGGCGCCATAAGTCAGAAATGACTTCTAAGGCATATAACAACAACAACCTTTCTCCTAGACCAGAGCTCAAGGCTGCTTTCAAAAGACAAAAAAATCACAACAAAAACACATATAGTTAAAACATGCAAAATTAAGAGTAAAACAGTATTAAACAACCACAGAATTAAAATCATTAAAAATATGAGTTCAAACACAAAGAGAAAAGCTACACCACCATGAAAAGCCCCTCTTTTGTTTAAAGATGAGTTTCCAAAGGCTTGCTGGGGCCTGCTATTGAAAAGACAACACAGAAGAAGGCTTCCTAGGTCCCCTGGGGAGGGACTTCCAAAGTGTGGGACCAATCACAGAGAAGACCTTCTCCTGCACTCCCACCAGCCATGCCTGTGAATAGGGTAGGAGGGAACAAAGTGCTTCCCCTTAAGATCTCATATGGGAAGATCCAGTCCTGCAAATAACCTGGGCATGACTCATAGAGGGTTACAATCAGCACTTTGAATTTTATTTCTTTTTTTATAAAGTTGCTGCTAGTTACTTTTGCCAGAGCAACTGTTGATTGCAATTTATGTGAAAAGGGTAACACTTTGAATTGTTTTTAGCCTCCTCAGTTAAAAAAAAAAAAAAAACAATTAAAGTTAAAACTGACCAAAAATCCTCCCAAAGCAACATTTAAGGAAGCAGAAGTAGATGTTATTCATTACACTGAAAAAGGTAATAATATAACCACTTGTTCAACTGCCTTTTTTTTTTAATGATGCCATATTCTGCAAAATGCTCCACAGAGGTGACATACCACACATTATTTTCAAGCTCTGCTAGAAGTCAGCCTAACTTTAAAATGTTGGCAATTGGTTTAAATTTCTGGCAAGATAAGTGGTCCCTCTTCTGGCAGTTCACTAGTTAAGGAGGAAGAAGGAAAGGGAGAGAAGAGAAAGAGAAGAGGCTCAAGAAAGAGGGAAAGTGCAGAAAGGGTGAGCTGAAGGCATTCTGACTCTGCCCACTTGTTTGGAACCCTTGACAGACTTTTCCTGAAGAAATGTGCTCCTCCAGAAGGGAAAAAAAATTCTCTAGTCCTGCTCTAAAGCCTTGACAGCACTCACACATATCCCTGCCTTGAATGCAACTAACTTGGTGGATGTCACTTCTGAACTCTTTGACAGACTAGTGGGGGAGAACTGAGAAAAACATGCAAATCCCTGCCTTAGATCCAAAACTTATTTAAGGTGGTAAACTTCCAAAATAATTTTGGATTTATATTTCTCACCAGTTGATCATTTTTCCCTGGACTTCCCAGTGTTTAATCTTCATGTTTTACTATAGGAGAGTCTTAAATGTCATTATATGATGTTGTGCTATCATTATACAATCATGTTTTACCCAGCCAAGTTTCATTTTGTACACATTTCCTATGTATCTATTCCTTTCCTTGCCTGTCAACATCTCTGGGTAGGAACTAGGTACAGAAGTTGTGATTTATCTTCCCAGTTAAAGGACATGGCCCAGAACGGGAGAGAAACAACAGTGGAGGTGAACAACTGGCTCTGCAGATGGTGCTGCCAGGAACAGTTTGGTTTCTTGGATCATGGGCTACAGTTTCATGAAGATGGACTACTGGCAAGTGATGGGTTGCACCTCATAGCAGTTGGCAGGAGTATTTTTTGCTAAGATGCTCACAAACCTTACCGGGAGGACTTTAAACTGAATTATATGAGTTATGTGGGGGAGGGTGACAGTATTGTTTCGGCAAGAATTCATCAAGTGCTAGAGATAATAATCCCAATGTTATTGAAGGAACTGAGCGAACAGTACAAGAACCTGACCGTAGTAGGAGAAAAACTTTAAATAAGGAGCTAAGGGGACTGATCCATGGTCTTAGATGTCTCCACACTAATCCACAGAGCATGGGAAATAAACAAGAGGAACTTGAATTCTTAACACAGCAAAGCAGATATGACATAATAGGCATCACTGAAACCTGGTGGGATGAGTCTCATGATTGGAACGTAGTAATAGAGGGGCACAATCTATTTCAGAGAAATAGACTAAGCAGGAAGGGAGGAAGAGTAGCACTCTATGTCAAGGATGTTTATACCTGTGAAGAGATCCATGACTTAAATCCTGGAAGCTAGGTTGAGAGCATCTGGGTAAAAATTAAGGGGAGGAGGAAGAATCAAGGATGTCATTTTGGGGGTCTACTACAGATCCCCAAATGAGACTGAGGACTTAGATGAGGCCTTCCTAAAACAGATGACCACACATTCAGAAAAAAAAGATACAGTAGTGAGAGATTTTAACTATCCTGATATTTGTTTATAAGTCAAATTCTGACAAAAATATCAGGTCCAACAAATTCCTCACTTGCCTTGCAGACAGTTTCATTGTCCAGAAGATGGAAGAGGCAACAAGGGGATCAGGTATTTTGTACCTGATCCTATCCAACAGTGATGACTTGGTTAATGGGGTGGAAGTGGCAGAATCCTTAGGAGAGAGTGACCATGTTCTCCTGGAGTTTGTTATACAGTGGAAAGGGGAAGCCAAACATAGTCAGACTCGCATTCTAGACTTTAAGAAAGCTGATTTCAGTAAACTTAGGGAAATATTATGTGTCATCCCATGGCCAGGCATATTAAAAGAGAAAGGAGTTTGTGATGAATGGGAGTTTCTTAAAAGAGAAGATATTGAAGGCACGATTTCAAACAATTCCATTAAGGAAGAAGAATGGGAGGTGTCTAAAGAAACCAGGATGGATGTCTAAAGAACTTTCAAATGAACTAAGATTTAAAAGGGCCATGTACAAGAAATGGAAAAAGGGGGAAATCACCAAAGAGGAATTCTCTTTGCCAGCATGTGTAGGGAAAAAATCAGAGAAGCTAAAGTGCAGAACAAGCTCAGATTTGCCAGAGAGGTTAAACACAATAAAAAGGTTTTTGGTTATGTCTGTAGGAAAAGGAAAAACAAGGAGATGGTAGGGCTGCTGCAAAGAGAAAATGGAGAAGTGGTAACAGGGGACAGAGAAAAGGCAGAACTACTCAAGACTTTCTTAGTCTTCTCCCAAAAGAAAAACAGCGTTCAACCTGGAGAAATGATGATGTAATAGGGGAAATGCAGATTAGATAAAGAGGTATTACAGGAATACCTGGCTACGCTAAATAAATTCAGTTCACCAGAACCAGATGAACTATATCCAAAAGTATTAAAAGAACTGGCAGAAGTAATTTCAGAACCACTGGCAATAATCCTTGAGAGTTCCTGGATATCAGGAGAAATGCCAGCAGACTGGAGGAGAGCAAATGTCCCCATCTTCAGAAAGGGGAAAGAAGAGGACCCAAACAATTACAGCCCAGTCAGTTTGACATCAATACCAGGAAAGATCCTAGAGCAGATCATTAAATAGAAAGTCTATAACTACTTAGAAAGGAATGCCATGATCACTAGAAGTCAACACGGGTTTCTCAAAACCATGCCAATCTCATCACTTTTTTTTTGACAGAGTTACAAGCTTGGTGGATGAAGAGAATGCTGTGGATGTAGTATATCTTGATTTCCGTAAGGCCTTTGACAAAGTCTCCCATGATATTCTTGCAAACAAGGTAGTAAAATGTGAGTTAGAAAATACTACTGTTAGGTAGATTTGTAATTGGCTGACTGGCCAAACACAAAGGGTTCTCTTCATCCCAGAAAGAAGTGACTAGTGGGTTGCCACAGGGTTCTGTCCTGGGCCCAGTGCTATTCAACATCTTTATCAATGACTTGGATGATGGAATTGATGGCATGCTCATCAGATTTGCAAGTGACACCAGATTAGGAGGGATAACTAATACCAGAATAGGACTAGAATTCAGAATGACCTTGACAGATTAGAGAGCTGGGCCAAAGCTAACAAAATGAATTTGAACAGGGAGAAATGTAGGATACTATCCTTAAGAAAAAAGAATAAAATGCACAGATATAGGATAGGTGACACCTGGCTTGAAAACAGTACATATGAAAGAGGTCTAGGAGTCTCAGTGGACCACAAACTGAACATGAGTCAACAGTGTGATGCGGGCAGCTTAAAAAGCCAATGAGATTCTAGGCTGCATCAACAGGAGTATAATGTCAAGATCAAGGCTAGTAATAATACCACTCTTTTCTGCTTTGGCTAGTTCTGGGCACCACAATTCAAGGAGGATATTGACAAGCTGGGATGTGTCCAGAGGAGGGCAACCAAAATGATGAAGGGTCTGGAAACTATGGCCTATGAGGAGCGGTTTAGGGCGCTGGATATGTTTAGCCTGATGAAAAGAAGGTTAAGAGGTGACATGATAGCCATGTTTAAATATTTGAAGGGATGTCATGTTGAAGATGGAGCAAGCTTTTCTTCTGCTGCTCTGGGGACTAAGACATGGACCAATGAATTCAAACTACAGGAAAAGAGATTTCACCTAAACATCAGGAAGAACTTCTGGATGGTAAGAGCCATTTGACAGTGGAATATGCTGCCTCGAAGTGTGGTGGAGTCACCTTCTTTGGAGGTTTTTAAAGAGAGGGTGGATGGCCATTTGTTGGGGGCCTGTGTGTCTTCCTGCATAGCAGAGGGTTGGACTTGATGGCCATGGTGATCTCTTCCAGCTCTATGAGTCTATGATTCTACACATGCTTCAAATTTACACGTTTAAGAATGTTATACATCTCCATGTCAAGAGGCTGACTTGCCTACCCTGAGAAGTTAAGGATTCTGTGAATTACAGTCCAAAATGGGAACTTCCTGAAGCTCTGGTTCTGATGTCTCTCCTCCTACGCTCAAAGCATGAGCAAGGAGGTAACAGGGCTGCACAGGCTAACTGCGCATTTGGGCGCTGTGAGAAAGGGCACACAGGGACACGTGATGTGAGGATGGGGTGAGCTGGGCTCAGGAGGGGGAGCTTCATCCACGATTATACCCATAAGGCCCTTTCTCACAAAGGCCAAGCTAATGTCACAGTGGTATGTCTCTTCCTCCGTCTGTTACTGATTTTGTAGGTATCCTGAATTTGTGTGTAAGATGGGTGGGGAAGCAGCTTAAAACAATTTTTATGGATGTACCAAAACATGGCAGGGGGTTGGTCTGGATGGCCCCTGTGGTCTCTTCCGACTCTATGATTCTATGAAAAAATTACGTTTTTGTATTATAAGCCTCAAATTCACTCAGAGTCAACGTGGATACTGGCAGTCATTGTTCAATTGGGATATGGGGAGCTACGGTTACAGTCCAAAACAGTAATATTGCTACACTTTGGGCCTTACAACTCTACTACTGAAGGTAAGCGTTCAGGTTCAAGCAAATTCAGGGTGCACCAAACTTAAACGCCACCCCCACCCAGTTTTTAGAAAACCCATTTATTGCTAATCTATCAGAAGAAATCCTAAATAGATGGAGGCTAACTTACCAGTGTAGTATACTGAGCTGTGTTGAACTAAGACTCTGAGAGACCAGAGTTTAAATTCCTTCACAGTCAGGGAAACAGATGGTCACACTCTCTCAGCCTCTGAGACACACAATGGCAAATGCCCTGTGAACAAATCTTGCCAAGAAAACCCCATGGCAGGTTCTCCTTAGGTTCGCCATAAGTCGTTTTTGACTCAAAGACACATAACAACAACAAATTAGCACTACCTGGCTAAATACCCTGAAGGCACCAGATCCCATCTGATCTTGGAAGCTAGGCAGAGTCAGGCCTGTTTAGTACTTGGAATACCAGGTACTGTAGGCTATATTCAGAGAAAGGCAATAGCAAATTTCTTCTCAATAAAGCTTGTCCCATTGCCATATGACAGAGTTAACTTGAAGCTACGTAACACCAACAAAATCAGCACTGGGATCTTGAAGCCTGGATTCGAAGAGATCACATGAAGACTTTTTGTGGTTGCTGCTGAAGCCCAGCCTTGATTTACCCAACTACCTTCTAATCATTAACAAGAACACAAGACAAGATATTGGAATAAGGCATTTATTTAAAATCAGGTGTCTGGGGGCAAAGACATCTTGTCTTCACAGCAGATACAGAAACAACAGATAACAACGTGAGTGCATTTTAACTCTACTGTTAGAAATTGGGGTGGGGGGGATTGTCACAGGTGTTTGGCTAAAAAAACAAAAGACAAAATGGGATATATCATTATTGAAAATCAACAACTTAAGCAAAAGGAAGCACCATATTATTACTGAGAAGGATGACTTGTCATGCTGTACAACTAAAAAGCTAAGAAGCTAATATTTTTGGTTTTTATATCAGCCCAGATTTTTCTTTTATTATATATAGATCTATATCTATATCTTTTATTTATTTTATATATATATATATATATATATATATATATATATATAAAATATGTATGTATATATACACATTAAATACAAAATCATTTAGTTTTTCATAAAAGTAGTTTTGTGCATAGGACCAAAGCAAATCACAACACTCACGCTTATTAGCACTATAATAAAATGCCAGAGGGTTATGGAAGAAACATCAATGTCTTTATGCAAACTTGGCATAACCATGAAAATGGTCCCATATGGGTTTGAACTTTGAACTGGGAACAGTAAGCATGAAGCTTGTCCTTAAAAGAAAACCAAAACAGTTCCTGATTCAATAAACAACAGATTGTTAATTACTAATAATGACAAATCAGAGTCCATTTTTAATGAGATCTTAACTGGGATCTCAATTGGAAAGAGGCACAGGAGTCACTCTACACAGTTGCTGCAGTTCAGTACCACTATAACTGTCATGGCTCCATCCTATGGATTCCTGGGAATTGTAGTCTGGTAAGGTACTAATGCCCCAGAGCTCTCTAGCAAAGAATTCTAAATATCTCACCAGACTACAGTTCCCAGGAGGCCATAGAAGACAGACGTGGCAATTACAGCTGCTATAATTGTGTGCTGTAGATGCACTTGTAAACACAGTGAGGAGGGGGAAGAGAGGAGCTAAAGAAATAAATAATTTTAAAAATATATCTCATACAGTTTAAAAACAACACTTTTTTCTTTACAAAAGAGATAACGCCCTCTCCGTTATTCTTTCGTGAGCTGCACAGGGCCTAGAAGACAGAAATCACTTTATTTACCCCCAAATCACTTACATATATTTGCAGCATTGAAATACGACATGCATTTCTTCACAGACTAAAAGGTTACATTAGGCCATCCCTGTGCAAATGGTGGGGGGGGGAAAAAGTAAACATGCCAGGAACTGCTTACGTAAAAAAGGAAGACATGATTCCCTAAACTCCACCTTGTTGCTGCCTTCCCTAGCTTTCACCTATTTTGTTGTTGGGTGCCTTCAGCTTGTTTCTAACTTATGGCAACCCTAAAGTGAACCTATCATGGGGTTTTCTGGGGCTGAAAGTGTGTGACACATCCAAGATCACCCAGTGGGTCTCCTGGGCTGAGTGGGGAATTGAACTCTATTCACCAGAGTCATAGTCAAATGCTCAAACCATTACACTGCACTGGATCTCTTTTACCCGTTAGTAACTATAAAATGATTTGACGGTGGGGGACAGGTGTCTCCTTCTTTTCAGCGCTGGGAATCAGACTAAACTGCACATTTAGAATGTCTTTTTCCACTGCTATGAGTGAGATACTAGCCTGGCATGTACAAGGTGTGGGTCTCCAAATGATGCTGGACTACAGCTCTCAGCATGCTTTTTCATTAGCTATGCTGATTAGGACTGCTGGGAGCTGCTGTCCATCAACATCTGGAGGCCCACACAAACTGGTCATCTCTGTACTAGATTACACTCTGGCAGTCTATATAAAACAGCAGATTACACAGAAAATGGATGCAACTGACAAAGAGGGTTCCAATCTATGTCAGCTCATGCCACAAAATTTTTGTTACTCTATCAGCTGCCAGAAAACATAGTAGTTCAGAGGCCCGGACTACAGGTATTTCTCCATTAATGAAGTATATGTGTTCCAGGGCATTACTTCTTTAACAGAAAATTTGGTACCTGAGGCAGAAATACATAAACATGGAAAGAACAGGGCGAGTTTCCTATACTATAAACAAGAACAGCAATTCAACTTGTTTCTGCCAACCTTTTGTCCAAAACTTAACAATATGCATATCTCAAATGAAACAACCAGATCTGGTAAGCCTTGCATAGCTGTACAGAAACAGTGCAGATCTTCTGGAGACCACTTGGAAGCTTCTTCCAAAATGCACCTCCAAAATTATTCTTTGTCTCACTACCCTCCATCTTTCTTATGAATCCATTTTGGTGGCCAACTTAACAGATCTGTGTGTGTGTGTGTGTTTTAATATGTTTGGGGTAGCTGGTGAGGCAGGCTCTCTGCTTTCTCTTGTTGTTCACGCATGCTCACTAGGGATTCTTGGGGCAGTTACTATTTACCTGGCCTGTGGTTAGGCAGACACTCATGTTTACAGCAGAACTGCTAAATTAGAATTAGATTACAAACTTTATTGGCATTGTTTACTGCAGACACGCTGCTGCAAATCAACGTGAAAAGTCTCTGTTTCTCTAGGCCTTCTTCACTGTCTTCCCAATGCTAATGCTGCTAAAAAAAATCCAACTAGTCAGAGGATGATGAGGAAAAGAGGGCAGGGTGGAAAAGGCATAAAAAGACTTGGTAAAAAGAAGCTTCTTTCTCAGAGGCTTTGTTAACTAAGAAATGCCTGTATATCAATTCAGACTGTATGTGAAGTTCCACTGGACTGCATTAATATTAATTCCTTCTTAGAAAATTTTAAAAAAACTAAACAGAAAATAAAATATAAGAGGTAAGGGGCTTAAATTCAGTGGCAGACATCCACTGGCACACCTGTTTCCCTCAGCTAAACCAAAGAGGGATAGTCTCCCATCCCCATTGTATAAAAAAATCTGTTCTGGAGGGTGGGTGGGAACAACCAGTTTTTAGATGACACCAAAGGGGCTGAGGAGAGGCAAATAGTTCCATTATACCAGCGCTGAATCTAGGTAAAGGATCTAGCTGAGTTGTCTCTGGTCTTTCTTTACGTAAAGTCTTTCCTGCTTCTTTGCCCTGTGGGAGAACCAGCAGCCCCGTCACAGAGATCCCGAACAGTTTTGTAGTATAATCTGCTCTATGGAGACTGGGCCTCAGGAGCACCCGGAGCAGCATCAAACCCCAGTTCAAAGCAACATCTTTTCATTCTGGAAAAGTTCACTGGGACAGGAAAAGAGACAAGGTTCTATTATGCCCTAGTGAAAAGTGGATTCTCTTTGACCGATTCACTAATTTTCCCACAGGGAATTAACATCTGCCTTGCCCCCATACCCAGCCGTCAGACAGTGAGTATTTTTTTGCACGCCTCAATGCTTTGAAAGAACCATACCAAATTTCTGCTAAAGTTTGTGCATGTTGTATAAATTCTGCTATTAGAGGAAGCAGGAAAGTCTTCACAGAAAGTGAGTTTTAAAATAAGAATTGAAGAGTTTAAGTCATTTAATTGGCCAATAAAATTTTAGACAGAAAAAAAGGTGCTTGCCAATAAATCAAGCTTTTAAAAAAAATACGAAGATTTATTTACAAGCATTGTCTTGAAAGAGGCCCTTCTCTTAGGAACTGGGAATTTCTCTTCTAAGGTAACCACCACTGTACATATCTGTGGATTACTGAAAAACAGTTTTTTTTTAATTAGAACAATCTTTTCAAGCTCTCATTTGCAAATCAACTGACTTAAATTTACAACCAACCTATCAACAACGCATCAAGTTAAGCTAGGATTTAACTGTGTAAGTCTTTATTTTAGTTGGCAAAGTTGCTGGCATCAACAACTTTGTGAGACCGTTTTTCCAACCATATATAAATTATTTTAAAAAAGCTACTGAATCCAATGACAAAGTCACATTGTTCATTTAATGTACACAAAGAGACCAGGGGTAGTCAGGAGAATCACGGTAGAACCTTTTCAATTTTAAGCCAGTGAAAACCGCAATATTAACGCAGGTACATTACTAATGTACTTCTTCATACTCTCCATTCTTCTAAGTACTGTACATCTTAGTGCCATGAATAATTTACATGAATAGGACACAATGTTACAGCAGATTCTGAGAAAGAAAGCGAAGAACATTTGCTCATTTTGCACACTACTGGGGAACTAAAGCAGTGCAGCCAGGTACATTCACGTTGAAGGCGACAGGGTTTTTTTTACAATATGCTGGAAAGAAGAGCTTTCTGAACAGAGGTTGAAGCTCAATGGGATATGGAGTTATGCCCAAGAATGCTCTGAAACCTTTCAGTTCACTTCTGTCCATAATGCAATGCTTGTAATGGACTGTCCCTCTACCTGTCAATCTATAGTTTTTGTACCACCATGAACCACACAGTTCTTTCTTTCTTTCTTTCTTTCTTTCTTTCTTTCTTTCTTTCTTTCTTTCTTTCTTTCTTTCATGTATTTATATCCTGCCCTTCGGCCAAAAAATCTCTCCAAATGTGTTGTTGCTTGGTTGAGTACAACCAAGTGATATATTGTTGGGATCACAACAATATAACACATTATTGCAAAAACATTGCACAATGGTTTCACATTTATCTTGCACTTCTAATTTACCATGTGCATACAGGAAACTGCCATACAGAAGAATCCTATGGCTACTGGCTAGTTCAAAAGAAGTCCACATGGCTTGACCTTGCTGCAACTTAAAGACACACTTGTTGAAAAGCTGAGAAGTTTGTACAGGGATACTAAAAACCATCAAGTTAGTCTATGCTTATTTTAGCCAAGCATTTGTAATTCATCCTGCTGCTATTATTTATCATTCTGGTTGCCTGGATATTGAATCTAGCCTATGTTTTAGGATATAAGCATCAGATATTTTTAAAAATTAATTTCCATGCATCATTGATTATTACAAAACAGTTCAAAAGAATAATAAAAAAAACCCCAAAAACCCTGAACTGATCTACAGAATTTTGAACAATAACCAGAAGTCGAGTTAAAATTCTTTCAGAACCGTCTCCCTCTATTTAGGATCAGCCCTGATGTGAAAAGCATCTTAATTACAAATTTGGTTTTGATCCGATAGAGTCTCTAGCATCAACTATTCCTGAACAGATTATTTTTATCCTGTTTGCTTAACCCAGCACCAGAACATTTTACCAGAACGTTTCCGCCTGTCCTCAGTCTTTTAATCCTTAAACTGTGGCCAATCTTCTGGTATTAAGTTTACAAATTTCTCAGCTCTTACCAAGCAGCAACATGTGCAATGCACATGCTTCACAAACAAAAGGTAAATTGAAGGGCAGCCTCCTATGTGTTCTTACTCATGCTCAACATTTCTTGTATTTGGAGATGCATCCTATGTACGACAGTGTGCCCAAATGACCTAATAAAGAATGAAGGGGTCTGGCCATTGTTGAGGCTTTCTTTTTAAGTATGTTACTTGAAACAGGGTTTTTCCAAAGATAATTGTCCCAGTGAAAAAATATATAACATTCTAAAGGATGTTCTTTGCAATGAACACACATAAACATTGAACATTACTTCACTAAGTTGTTTCCCTTGCTGAAGATCAGCATCAACCCTCCATTTTGCCCCACAGTTCATTCATCAGATGCCTGTGGTTTTCTTTCAAAAGTGGTGAACGAGGAAAACATTTAAAGCAATTTATATGAATTCATTCATAATAATTTCCATCCTTCACCAATCTTTTACCTCAAAGTCATAAGCATTTGAAGAACAACAGTAAAGCTGCTCCGAGGTCTGTTGGTGATTTCTCCGGTGCTACCCAACAGACACCTGTCACAGCTGGCTTCTCCTAGTCCAAACTGAGCCATACTAAAATCCTCAGAACTATGCTGCTGTTTTTTCTCTAGACAGAAAAATGTACAACTGTTTTCATTCTGTGGCTGGCAGCTTGCTGGTTAGTCCCAGACAGAGAAGACATATTAAATTAATTCTTGAAGTATGAATTAATATTATTATTAATAATATTAATATTAATAATATTAATATTATTAACAGGTAAATATTATTAACTGAATGGGCCTGCCCTCGTCAGGACTAACAACAGGGTTAAGGTCTTTGTTTGAAAGGGAATACCATGCATGTCCAAATGTGGAGATGTTCTGCAGCGAAGGTTCACATACAAAAAGCTGCCCTTTAAGAGAAAAACATGGAAACATCTCAAGAACCAAACAGGAGCTCAAGAGGTATGGTGCAACTGCAGCCCGAGATTTAAAAATCATGCAACAGCTTTTTGTTTTGTTATTGGTAAGACTTACTCATTGCTGTGTAATTCATAGCAACATATCTATGCCTTCCTTGACACCTAGAGGACTGCAGTTTTGTTGTTGTTAGACTCAAGATATTATAAAAGAAGAAAAATGAGCAAAAGATTGACGAGATACCTGCTGAATCCAGTTATAATGCCATCTAATTACAGAATATTTGTGGGTTATGAAAAATTTACATTATCATCTTTCTTAAATTAGCATCAGTTATAGTTATGGTGAGAAAGAAGCTGGCAACTTACCCAGCTACAGAATTAAATTCAGGCTCTAGTTACAGTCAAGATCTGGGAAGCATGTCTATAAAACATACTCTGTGTTAAGACTTCAGAGAATTTACAAAATACACTTAATAATCATTTGTAAACAAATATAAAATGCACAATTATATTTCAGTAGTTTATTTTGGAGAAATCAAGCAGTGCAAAATAAGCCAACCAAAATGTAGAAGGCAGCCAGGAAAAGAAATTCTTACTCATTAATAAACTAGAAACAGCATAAGGACACTGCAATTGGATCCAATGCTCAGATTAATGTAAACAGTTAGTTCTGAAATATCTCTTGTTGCTCAACCAGACTAAACTCATTATTTTTTAGGTTGCTCGTCCTTTAACCCAAATTTAATATTGCCACTTCAACAAATGATGAGGTCATGGTAGGGGTAATGGTTACAAAAAAATTGTAAGGTAGTGATGCTGTAGGATGACTAACTATATATACTCTAGATTGCCTGCTCTACAAGAGCAAGGGCTAAATTCACAAGTCTTCCTCCTGGTCTCCCTTGTGACGTTTTGTAAAGCAACATGCATGATGCTACCTCAAGACATTTGTTTTGTGACCCATACAAGGGTGCCAGTGTGCTATGCTATTGACACCCAACAAGATGACATGAATCTTGACTTACTAAATGTTTCTGGAGAGACTCAGCTGCTTTCAGAGATTCCATGCACTGGGGCAATCTGAATTTTTGGCTTGTGTTGCATGCATACCCACACTCACACAAAATCAAGCTGAAAAGAAAAGTTTAGAAAGTTCTTTCCAAAATGATTTCAGTTTGTTCTTTTAGCCTGTGGGTTTACAAAAGCTTTGATCTATCACAAAGATGCTAACAAATCAATGTTCAACCCATGTTTTTACCTATATCCCATTGTCTGTAAAATATACACAGGCAAACCTTTATATTTACGATAACCTCATCAAATCTTGGGAGAGAGGAGGGTAATTATTTGGAATCATTATGACCAGAATTTGATACAGGAATCCAGAAAAGATATCTCATAATCTCTAAAGTCTATTTGACAAGAGGATAACCTTTCATTTTTTATTAAAATACAGACTAATAGTGTTTATAATCTACTGCAGCGTTCTGCTGAAGTTTTAAAAATAAAACAAAAAGCTATAGCAGTATTATCCCCCCTCTCTCTCTTTCTGTCTCCTTCTGTACACATATCAACACTTTTAGTCTTTCTACAAAATACACCCCTCTGCATTGGATAAACACTTTGCCTGTCTTTGCACTGTCTCTGGTTATCTCATTTCCCTCTTCCTCAATTCAAAATTTCATGTGTCTCCTCAGTTGTCTTCCCCTTCAAAAATACCTGGTGTTAGAAGAGACAGATAATATGTTATACACTTCCAGGAATGGCTGCTCTTTATTGGGTTTGAGGAACTGTGAGTACTCATGCTTCCTTGTACAGCTCCGCAAAGTAACCTTTGATGTTGCCTATATACCCACATGATCAAGACACCCCCTTTCCCCAAGAAAAGAAGAAAACAGGAGGAGAGGTCATATATACAGCCTACAACATCACTGCACCATAGCCTAACTCCAAGTGAGCAAGTTCTGGAGTTCCAGGGGCCAGTTTTGCAATTTCTGGATCTGCTGCAAAGTACACTGTAATCTTCAGACCAAAAGCCAACTTCCGTTTTGGTGGGCAAAACAAGTCCCAAAGGAGAGGAAGCTAAAGAAGCGTTGCTGCTCCTGTATGCTTCTGGGAACAGCAAGGCTCTTTTTGAAAAACATATTTCCTGGAGGGAGGGGAGAGGGAAGGTGTGGTAGCCACAAAAATTGATAGGAGACCACATCCATCTGATCTGTCCACTTCTGGTCTAAAGGCAGCGTGCTAGCCACCAACCACTAGCAGCACAATGGAATCTTCCCGCCTTCCTTCCCATCCTTTCCCTTAGCTTGTCCTCTTTAACCATCTACAACACCAGGAGATCTGCCCCAGAGGGTTTCTCACGTGGTGGGCTCTGAGGGGCATTCTCCCTATTTCATTCATGGCAGCTATTTCATCAGTAGCATCACCCTATGTGTTGTGCATTCACACATTCCCTCACCTCACACAAAAAGTCCATTCCAGTCAATGTACAAAGCAGTCTGCAGACCCCAACCCCAGATGAATATTCAGTCACTCCACTAATGAATAACCCAAATATGAGACCTTTAATGGCATTTCCTTAAACAATCTAGGCATGTGCCCCAAATAAGAACAAGGAAACCCAGACATTCATTAATGATACCTTTTCAAAGTCCCGACCAATCAGAAGATGTACAAAGATGATGCTGACTGAAAGAGACAGGCATAAGGGGCACTTTTTGCTTTGCGAATGGGTCTAAAGATATGGCCAGACTGCAAAAGACAGGTTAATACACGTTGTCCTTGTGAAATTACCTCAAGAGAAGCAACCCACAGAGAAATGGTTGGAGTGGTATAAAGGAATTAAATCTTGGAAAAGTTATTGGAATTACATCTCCCAGAACCCATTGGCTGTGCTGGCTGGAGAATTCTGGGAGGTAAAGTCCCTTATAAAAGATTATGCCCAGTGTTGAGAAAATGAGGGAGTAGTGGTCACAAAGACAGTTGGCTCTCCTGTAATTTAAGGATCAGCAAAGCAGCAAAAAAATGAAAAAGAACTAATTGAAAAGAACACCCCTGTTTACCCCTTGTGTCAGATATGCTAGTGCTCCCAACCACTAGTGAGACAAGAGAGATCAGAGATGGGAATCATCTGCTCCTCCAGATGTTTCTGAAATGCAACTCCCAGAATCACCCATCCTCAACTCTGCTAGCTAAGTCTGCCGAGAGTTGCAGCCCAACATCATCTGGAGGGCCACATGATTGACAGAATATCCCGGTAGTGTTGCGTCAGTCAGCTTCCATTAGGGAATTTAACAAGGTGATAGACTCTACTTTTCACTGTGGCAAATGTGAAGTCAAGTAATACTTCTCTTTTGGAAGAGAGGAGATAGTTTGAAGGTGGCTCTAATTAAAATCAAAAACACCAAACCTGGACATTTAGGTTTTATCTAGTTCAGTAGACAAATAATAAATGAACACAGCCTCAGTTTAATTTTTGGACTGTGACAGGAAGGAGCCAAGAAAAAAGGTTGCTAACTTCACCTGAACACATTTTCAACATCCTCCTATCAATTCTTTGAGGTTTATCTTTGAGATCCTGGTCACTGATGGTTACAAAGAGCGGAGAAAGAGGGATGGGGTGGAATATGAAACCCACCCTCCCATATTAAGGTCTAGTGATTAAGACACATGCACACACAGATACACACAGACATACACACACACATGTGTAAATTTACTACAGATCTACATTAGGAATCTGATGAAGTGGACCCAGACCACTAATTTTGTTTTCATTTTCAAAATCATGTTGAATCAACAAAGATTTGTTTTGTTTAGTAGTAGCATTACCAACCAGCCTGTTCTGATCCTTGGGCCTACAGCTTTTTTTTCTTTCTCTTTTTCTTTCAGTCTGTGGCACTGACTGGGTTATTGGGAGGAAGCTTTTGTTGCTAATGTGGCAACACAGTGTTGCTGAAAGCTTGGAGACACTGCAGAGTTACAGCCTAGTCTCTGGTGCTGAAGCTTCACAGAGCTGTTGGTCTCGCTGTCCACAATCCAGGAGTCTTTGCCCACCAGGCTCCGGCAGGCCGTGGCAGCACAGCATGTCCGCTCCCCCACAAGACCGCCGGTTTGCTCGGCCAAGTGCTTGCTACGGTTTAGCTGGGACACCTCTGGAGCTTGCCCCTGCAGGACAGTAGCTATGTGGTTCAGGAGATCCGTGAAGAACTCTGAGACACCCTCATACCCTGAGAGAAGAATGAGGAAGAAAGAAGTGGGAAAGAATCAGATGAGCTCAATCTTTCCAATCAAAACAAGTTCTTTCAATAGGATTCTATTGTTTCTCTTCTCACCCAAAATGCACACGAAGCAACAGCTGACAAAGAGTTCACTTTCTATAAGGCCACAACCATCAGAAGTATTATGTCCCCTGCAGCTCTCAAAACCCCAACAAGAATATTACTTTGGTACTCAGAGTGGGTTTATTTTCCATATTTATTTTACACACACACACATACAGACAGTATATATATGTTGGAGGGGTCAAAATAACAAAGCAACCAGCGCTTGGAAAAGTTACTTTTTTAGGCTACAACTCCCAGAATCACCTGCCCAACTCCCAGGTGATTCTGGGAACTGTAGTTCAAATTTTTTTTTCCCAAGTTCTGAAAATGACAGCCCTGAAATGAAAACCTTTAATTCAATTGCCTTTTTTTTTAAAAAAAAAACCTCATAAACCTGAACAACAACGCTGGAAGCAGGGCAACAACTCCGTGTTAAGGAAAAGTTTATGGGTGTGGTTCATGCTGTTACTTTGGGTCCCTTGTTGGGAGAAAGATAGGAGATACAATAAATAAGTAAATTATCTATCTATCTATCTATCTATCTATCTATCTATCTATAGCAGGGTGGATGAAGTTGAAGATCCATTCTAAACACATCATGTGCCCAAAATCTACCAAAGTTATGCAAGTAAACAATTCGCGTGGAAGTTTTAGTGGGATTTCCAAAACCTCACAGCATTCTCCTCCTTTGGAATCTTACAAGATAACAGAGTGGGACAGGGAGTTAAGTTTAGCTGGAACCCCTAAGTGTCTTCTCATGCAAGGAAGAAAGGAGATGATAAAACAGCCTTCTACTCCAAAATGATGTGTGAGCATGCTGCAAAATAAAGGGAATCCACCAAATTACTAATTACACTGTTTCTAAGGAAAATTCTTTTCCAGAGCAATGATAAATCCTTATGTCAGAATAAAATAAACATTGGATAAAATAGGGAAACCTGGACATTTTAAAGTCTATAGCAAGAAATGCTAATCTAAACACAGGAGACATATCCTGAAACTAATTTTGTTTGGTTTGGTTAAACCTTTTAATTCAGAGAACTAGGTTCTCTGTCTCAGTCAGACTGCAGTTCCTTTCGCACAGCTATTCAAGTTATCTTACCCCTCCCCTAAAACTCAACACTACCTCCACATATTGTGACTGCTGCAGGATGTATGAGTGTCACATGAATGCCTCCTGAAGAATCACATATTGTATGGGTATCTCAAAAACCTTGACCTGTACTGTGTATCTCAAATATCCTTTTCACCCGCAGTCTCCCAGTGCATCCATGGGAAAAGTAACATAACTTCAGTGTGTACTTTAAAAATAACTAAAACTGAGAATCTACTGCTTGTGTTCTTAGGAACACAGAATGCCATCATATAAAGTTAGTCCACTGATCCATCTAACTCAGTATTCTCAACTCTGACTAGGACTGCCTTTTCAGGGTTTCTGGCAGGATTATTCCCTAACCTACTTGGTATTCCCTGATGGACTTCTATGCAAGTACTAACCAGGCCCAACCCTGCTTTGCTTCCAAAATTAGAAGAGACTGGGTGTATTTTAGGGTGGTATGGCAGTAACTCTAAGTTTGACGTCACTGATTGTGCTCAGTTCCCATGTTTACGACAGTCATATGGACCAGTAACTTCCTCTGTACAGCACTTTATTCAAGTCTTGTAGTTTTAAAAAAGGACAACACATGTTACTGGACTGCCAGAAAGGACCTGGCCCTTAGGAGTGCCTAAGTGGCTGGAATGCTCACATTTCTGGCCTGGGATAATCTAGAAAAGTCAAGTAGATGTCTCACAGGAGGCTATATTAAGTAGATACTATCAGAGGCAGGCAGCTGGCTAAAATGAAGAGAAAGAAAAAGAGTGCAGAGAAGCTGGTGTGAATAAGACACCTATCGATATCAGCTTTGAGGCAGGAGACTACAGTGAGAAGGGGACAGAGACACTATGAATCAAAACAAAAGCCGTCCTCTGTCAGTTGACAACTTCATTCAGAAACACCTTTTGTGCATTCAGAGAACGCGTGGAGGTGGGCCCCAGCCCCGACTTCCTGTCTGCCACAAAATAGCATGGAGCGAATGTAATGCTGGTCTCCAACTGTCAGTGCTATGAAAATTTCATACTGTCTCCAATCGCTTGCAGCCTGAAATCTGACTTTGGAGAATCTCCCCCATCCTCCAGGGCAAATTTTGGGGATGCACAGCATGAGGTGGGACACACTGAGCAGGGGAGACTGTTCCCTCTTCATTCTGCTGACAAAACCACTTCCTGTTGGGATTCTCAGCACACAACCTCCATAGGCCCCCTAAATGGGGCCTCTTTGAGCACACAGCTGTATTCAACTGGAGGTTCCTCCCTCGGATTTGAGACCACACATTGACAGGGGCTCCCAATTACACACAAGGAGCCACCTATCTAGATTCCTGTTCAGACCTTCTGCTGGGCCTTGAAGTGGTCATGGGTGATGCCATCAAACCTATGATCATAGAATCATAGAGCTGGAAGCAGGGGCCATCCAGTCCAACTCCCTGCTATGCAGGAACACACTTCACAGCACTCCTAAAAAACAACCATCTAGCCTCTGCTTAAAAACCTCCAAAGGAGGAGACTCCACCACACTCCGAGGCAGCACATTCCACTGCTGAACAGCTCTGACTGTCAGGAAGTTCTTCCTGAGGTTCAGGTGGAATCTCTTTTCCTGCAGCTTGAATCCATTGCTCCTTGACATAGGCTGTGGACTATTCTCTCTGTCCCTGCTTCTATACTTTCCTTTAATGTAAGGCACTTCTGAAAGGGGCTTAAGCAAATGTTTACATCAGGTATGCACTGTGTTTAATTTGTACGGTCTATAGCAGCTGACTCTTACCTGGGAATGCATTAATATCAATGACGGCATGCTGACCAGTCTGATTGTTAATGATGATGTCAATCCCAAAGAGAGAAATTCCCAGCGCTTGCCTGAGCGTCTTCGAGATTGCCCGGATGACATCATCATTTGGCCTCTCAAACACACCTTCTATTTTATCAAGCTACAAAGAGAAAGGAGAAGGGAAACAAGGAGAGGCCACATTTAATAAATGGGGAGGGCGGAGTTCCAATTACAAGGATATACTATTTTCCTACCACCCAACGTAAACAAAAAAAGCAGGTCAATCAATTATATGGAAGTCTTTGGGAAAGTGTCATGTTTTTCAATCTAATCAATTTAATTAATTAATTTAATTAGATTTAATTCTATTACAGTCTGCATTCCATGCTTATGGATTTGACCTTCACGAATTTTATTTTTTGCAAGGTGTTTGCTTGCCTCTCCTCCATTCTCCCCATCCCATCCTCTCGCCTGGGTGCACACGCCTTCCTTCTCTGGGGGGGGCACGTGCACACCTTCTCCACACACAGGGCTCCCCCTTCCACTCGCTCGTCTTTTACCCAGGTGGGTAAAAGGAACGCATATGAACCCAGGCAAAGGGAAAGGGAAAGGGAGCTACAAAAGAGAATGGGAGGGTGAACATTCACTCAGGTGGGGGAAGAATTATTCACTTTTTTTTTTTTTAACTTTCATGAGGGTTTGTGCCCTGAACCCTCACGAAAGTGGAGGGGCCACTTTAACTTATTTCAAGCCTGATACATCACACTTTAGAACATTGAGATTGAGATTTTCAGCACATGTTTTGAATAGCTCAGTAGTACAGCAAATATTTTGTATGCACAAAGTCCTGTATTCAGTTCTGGGCATTTACAGTTTAAACAGCAACAAGAACAACAGCAACAAGTGAAGGGAAAGAGCTCTGTCTCTGATCTGGAAATGGATTTTGGGTAAGTTACTTTCTGAGACTATATTTTCCAAATCTTCCAGCCAGGTTGATTTAGAAGATCCCTGGAGATGTAATTTTTAAAACCGTATTTTTTTTCCTGAAACTCTCCTCTGGAGAGCTAAGTCAGAGTAGACAACATGTGATCTGGTACAGAGCAGCCTCCTCTGTTATTATGAGATAAAAGACAAAACATGTCAAGAAGCTTTCTTGGATTATTCTGAGGTGCAGCAATGAAACCTAGAGGAAACTAGGAAATAACTGCTACAAATTCAGGGATCTATACAGAATATGACACTGAGATCTATTTTGTTACTTAAAATCACTCAGTGAGTAATTATTTCCAAAAAGACAAATTATTTCCACAATACTTACTGCAGTTAGAATGGAAGAGGACTCTGGTTTTGATACATTGTGGCTGTTGAAAAATATCGATTCTCTATCTGTAGGTTGAAAAAGTAAGAATAATGTAAACGTTATAAACAGAATTCAGGAGACTGAAATGTCTAGGTTACTCACAGGTGGAAATCTAAACTCTCCAGAAATTCTAAAACTAAGTGGGGGAAGAAATGTTTTTTCTCTCTCTTCCTGTACTTGATTACAAAACATGGTATTTTATTTACTTCAGTCCTGTCTTTCTCCCATGCAGGATCCAAGGTGGCATTTCAAAGTACTTTAAAATAGAATACCACAAAAAATCAATCTTAGTATTAAAGAACAGAGAGCCAGCATGGTGTAGTGTTTTGAGCACTGGATTATTACTCTGGAGACCAGAGCTCAGTGTATCTGCTCAGCCATGATCTTGGGCATGTCTCACATTCTCAGCCCCCAGAAAACCCTGTGACAGGTTCGGTTTAGGGTTGCCAGAAATGACTTGAAGGCACATACCAACATTAAAGAACAATTTTAAAGCAATTAAATAAACTTATGGATAAAAACAGCACTGTATTAAGATCAGTTTACAGCATTTGAAGCACCACAAAATGTGGGAGAAAATTTGGCACATCGCATTGAAAGATCCTCCCATGGCAACCAGGCGATGGAGAAATGTCAACCTAAATAAAATGGCCTCTGTCTGCTGGTGGAGACAAAGGGGACACTTCCTTCAGCAGACACTGTTTTTTTTACTGGGGTTAAAAAAAAAGGTAAATGAACAAAGATGGCTTTTTTCCTTTAGGGTTTATAACCATTTCTTAATTTATGGTGTGTGTGTGTTTATAACAGAATTCTTCCTGTTGGAAATGATGCTGGTAGTATATTTAGGACACCAAAATTATGTTGACGACTTTTTTTCAGCAGACAAGATGGTCTGCCAGATGATCAAAAAAAAAAAAGTCCCATTTTGTCTCATATGGACATATTTTTTCTGGTTCTGGATATTTGGGTGCTGCAGAATACCCTTCATTTTACACTCACAAAAAGTCTTGTGAGTATGTGGCATTTTTACACCCTGAAATACACTGGAAAGCCTATGGAGTTTGAAAATATCCAAGATGCAGGCACTTAGGACAAGTTGTTTTGTTTTTAATCCAGTTAAACAATAAACAAGCCCTTGAAAACACTAGTGTCAGAGTTTCTAGAAGATTAACTTCTAAAGCTGAGCATTCACTTTCATATTCATGGACTTCAGAGAAACTGAAGTTTGCACTAATTATCAGCACTCACTTGGCACAAAAAAGCATCTTGGATCGAAGACTTTTTTTGTGTGCCTACAGTATGCACCAGAATTATCATCCTCTAAGCCTGTGTTCCCTCAAGCATGCAAATCTGGATACTCTACAGCTCTTGATATTCTGAGGGAATAAAACCTCATTTTAAAAAGATTTCACTCATTTCAAAAGAGAAGATATTGCATCCTTTTTTTCTATATTTCCCCAAATTTCCTACTTTTCCATGGGACAAAAAAAAAAAAAAGAGAGAGAGAAAGAGAAAGAAAAGAAAAGGAAAAAAAAGAACAAGAAAAAGCAACATTTTCTGTGGGGAAAAAAGGATCTCATGTCTTCTCTTCTGCTGCAATTCTAACCCCCTCTCTTCAGTGGAAGTCAGCTTTTCAGATCACTTTGAGTCCAAAAATGTTTTAACTCACAAACACTAGAGGGCAGTGCAACCTCAAAATTCTAGGGGCATTTGTATGTATGTGCCTTCAAGTTGCCTGTCCACATATGGCAACCCCATGAATTTCAGAGGGTTTTCTTAGGCAACAAATATGTGGAGGTAGTTTTGCCAGTTCCTTCCTAAGAAATATAGCTTACAGCATTAACAATTCCCATAAAAGGTTTGAACTGTACATCCCCCTTACTCTTTGCATTAAGCACAATTTGGAGCTCGCAGCATAATATTCCACCTCGCTAGGGATACAGCTACGGGGTGGGGGGTGGGGATAAGAGTACTGCTCCCCAAATTAAACTCCAAAGTTAAAATTTCTTCAATCCTCAAATTTCTAGCATTGCTGTAACTTAAAACTTCAGGTAAACATTTATAAATATGATTTAGCCATCCAAGAAAAGGACAGGCTAAACTTCCAAGGGAATGCAGACACAGTAAATGTATGAGTTCTAGAAGCCATAAAGCACCTGCAAACGGGAACAGCATAATTTGTTCAGTAGAGACCCAGCATGAGAGTTGAGCCAAGTATAAGGCAGACACAGGGAGTGCTATGATTGCATCCAAGAATTTCTCAATTACTGGGAGTGAAGAAAAAAAGTAAACAAATCCCCTGAAACTTTTAAGTGTCTTTTTTTTTCAAGTCCACAACTCCGTAAATCAGAACCTAAAAACCAAGTGCGTTCATATAACTTATTTAATTTAAGAATTCCATTCATGTCCATTTCAAAACACATGCCATCCTAATTCACACAAGGAAAAAGTCCAGGCTGCACGAAATAGATGTTTTAATTTTAGTGGGCTATTTAAAACAGTGATTCTCTCACTGCTGGCCAGACACCTGAGAGGGGTGGACTTCACAAGACTCCTGGAAGTGGGGGAATGGTTCTATGGTAATGCAGGGCCACTTTCACCCCAGTAACAGAGGTTTAGTGTTGTTCCTTCCAAAATTGTTATGGAGCTGCAGGAACTGGGCCCGCAGAACTGTTGCAGCTACTCTTCCTCATGTTTTTGGCTGTTACTGGTTTTTAGGACAGAGGTAGGGACCTTATGGACCTCCTGAGGTCTTACACGACAGTTCTCACAACTCCTTGACACTGGCCTTCACAGCTGGGGCTTTGGGAGATTAACTTCAAAATATGTAAAAGACCAAAGCTTTTGTACCTCTGTTTTAAGAGGTCATTAGAGATGGCCCATTATAGTTGTCATCTAATGATAGTGTGCTCCATTTCATAAAACCTTAAGCATACAGGTGGCTCTCTGCAAGGACTCCATTCATGAGCCTATTGAAGAAATGGTTGTCACAAGGTTGGGAATTTTAAGAATGTGGCAGAGATTTCCATAGGTCTTCCCTCCACCCTTCCCCAGGTTCAAAGAATTTAAGAAACACATTTTCTCTTCTGGTTGAGGAAAGGATGTCAGCAAGACTCTCCCCTGTTCACGCTCGCATTGAACTGTCACTCTTTAAGCTTACCTGAAACTCCTGCTGAGAAGTTCTTAACTGATGGTCTCTTCACCACAGTGTATGACTCTCCAACTACAAAGACTTTGTATAACACAGCATTGTGGTTGATGAAGCTTTGAATCACACATGGTGGCTGAACGGCTTTCAGGCCTTCCTGGTTGAATATGATAGCCATCTGAAAAACAGAGGAAAAACACAGCCATACACATACACATGTGCTTGTTTCAATGAGGACCTGCAATTCAAGGCAAAGATGACTGTTTCCTGCATTGTTTCACTGGTGTTTACCTCAACAGTAATCTGTAGCAGTGCATGTGAGATGGATGTACATACAGTAATTTTCATCTCTGGTTCAGCTACATATACATGTACGAGTAAACACTATCATATTACCCACACTCCTGTGAGAAAACACCAAGCTAACATAGATGTACATACATCAGTGATGTCTGAGAGCCAGTATGATGTAGTAGTTAAGTGCTGGACTAAGAGTCTGGGAGACCACAGTTTGAATTCCCGCTCGGCCATGGAAACCAACTAGGTGACCTCTGGCAAGTCATATACTCTCAGCTTTACAGAAGGCAATGCAAACCTCCTCTGAACAAATCTCACCAAGAAAAAAACAAGATAGGGGTCTCCCTAAGTGGGAGGTTATAATGCAGCAGTTATAGTTCCTGCATCACGTGTACACTAAGGTTCTTCTCAGCTGCACTGCAACTCTCAAGCTTCCTAACACAGAAAGTACTTCCAAGGGTTGCAGAAGTGGCTCTAAGAGATGCATGAGAGTTTGGAAACTGATCTTTCTGGCACGCAACGGCCAGAATCCTATATGGCTCAGCACAGTGTAGTAGTTCCACATGTGGCGCTATGCTACGGCTGGCTATTCATTACCCCTACCCCCAGACTTACTACTGAGCAACAAAAGCCATGCCACACCTATTCCATGGCCGGTAGAGAGCCAATTGTGGGGGAGGGAGAGGGAGGGAGTATCTTTCATCTAGGTAACAACCATCTAAATTAACTGGACAGCAATTTTCATCATTCCTCATCACTGGCTATGCTGACTAGGACTGGTGGGAGCTGCAGTCCAACAACAGCTGTAAGACCATGGTTTCCCACTGGCCAGTAACTTAGGCCATTTCCACACGGGGTAATAAAAACGGTGCAGTCCGTCCTCCACGGAGGACGTCTGCACCTTGGAGCGGACTGGGTCCGGACTACTTACTGTAGATCCGCACCTCAGTCTGCTCCGGAACGACCCCAAGTGGTCCTCCAGCGTGCTTTTGAAAGACCTGATTCTTCCGGTCTTTCAAAAGCATGGAGCGCGCCACTGCGAGCCTGCTCCCTTGTGCAGATTCGCAGGCTCGCACCAATGTGAGCCTGCGAACTGCCGAGGGCGGGCTTTAGGCTGGCAAGCTTCAGCGGCTGGTCGAGACCCACGACCAACCGGAAGCCACCATTTTGGACGCTGGAGCAGAGCGGATCGACAATCATGTACTGCTCCAGAGCAGCCTGGACCGGACTGGGGAGCCAGAAGATCCGGTAAGTAGCGGTGCGGAGCGATTCCCTCGCCCCATGCGGAAATGGCCTTAATTTCAGCATGGAAGTTGGGAAGACGATTTCTCTAATGCTTGCAGTAAATCCAAATTAGAAACTTTCCATGTTGCACGGGAGAATAACCTAACAGCATTTCATTATCTGGTCTCTATGAAGACCTTAATGAATAAAAGGCCTTCATTAATCTGGCCTTCTTAATGAAAAAAAAATTAATACCAAGAAAAAAGTCATATAAGACTACCAATGACTTCTAATTAAATATGAGAATAAAAGGAAAGAACCTTCATTACCTCTCCTTACTAACAAAGGTAATACTCCCTCCCTGCAACATTTCTGTTCTGGCTCAAAACTTCAGGGCCTGAAGAAGTTATTGTTGGACCAGAATTCCTCAGCCAGCACAGCTATCCAAGGTGTTTTTTAAAAAATCAAATAATATATGGAGTCCTGTGTCAATACTCACCTCATGAGAATTGGTTCCATGGGCTACTCTTGTTTTACAAACTATACAGGGAGAAAAAGAAAGGCAAATTGTGAGTAAATGGAGCAAAGCACACACAAAACATTTCACTACTGTTTCTAACGAAGAGTTTCTAATCCAGCTTGTGAACCACCTTTTTAAGATAGTGAACATTAACACACCAGGGCAAAGGGTGTTCAGCCTGGTGTAGATGGGATCACACTCCCAATAAAATATCAGGTTTACTGTCTGTGGTGGGGGGTTCCTTATTCATCCACGATTGTCTTCAGGAGCTCAAATGATCTCTGTGGCTCAAAGTAGCCTTTTACCAGCTTGGGCTGATATAAGAATGATGATCTTATTTAGATAGACCTAACTTGGCCTCAACTCCTTAACTATCTACACTTTGGTATTTTATTTATTTTGTTCATTTATATCCTGCCTTTCTCCCAGTAATGGGACTCAAGGCAGTTAACAACATATTTAAAAACATGATGTCCCCATGGCAATGCGTTATACTTGAGAGATCTTGAAAAATGTTTCCAAAAGTGACGTTTGTCCAGAACAAGGCTGTAAGAACTTCATCTTAGAAATCCATGTTTTAATTGCGGATTAGGGTTAGTAGGTTGCATTATACTGTATTTTAGTGATATATTTGTTTTGCTTCAGGTAGGTATCTGGTTAGATTCTTTGGCAAGACGAATGCTTGACAACACAAATGATTAAGTTGGTCCAATAAAGATGCTTTTATAATCTGAAGTTGCCAATGTCTCCTCTAATTGAAAGAAACAACTTCAGTGTTTTAATAGCTGGCTATTTAACAAAAATGAAATTAATCAGGTGATACCTCTAATATGATAGAGGTATCACCTCCACAATGTTAAGAAAGTTAGATTTTGCAAGAAATTATTTTGGAGGACAGAACTGCATTAGAGCTGAAGTGTTTTATTTAACAGTTTGTGAATTTGTTTCATCAATTCAAATTGTTCAGCCTACAAGCAAAGTCACATACAATTAGCGCACAACTTTCCTTCCTCCTCAATTAATGACACTTGCTAGACATCACTAGTTATTTTGAGTAAGTACAATAAATTGCCACACTCTACTAGGAACACTTTTTAAATTGCAACTTTCCCTTTGATGTGCACTTGAGGGTTTTAACAACAACAATAACAACTTTTTACTTCTTACCTGCCTCTCCCCAAGGCTTGAGCAAGGGTACAACGTAGATTAAAGTACAACTAAAAACACATTATAGATTAAAATATACTACAAACACATACAACCATTTAAAATAAATAAATTTAAAATTTCTAGTTAAAAACTGACCAGGTAGGCCTGCCAGAAGAGACAGGTCTTTAGTACTTTTTAAAATTCAGACAGCCTATTTTTGCTGTCAAATCTCTTCTGGTAGGTCATTCCACAGTCTAGGGGGCGGCTGACAAAAAGGGTGACCATTGGCAATGGGTGACCATTGCCGGTCTCCATCCTGGCTGGTTTAAGTAAATGGCCCCCAGAGGACCTGAGAGTACGGGGTGGATTTTCTCTCCATTTTCTCCAACTGAAGTACTCTTGCTCACGTTATTGGAGAATTTCAGGGAGAAACATACTCTAAGAGCTTTCTAACAGGTAAAATGTAAAGCTGGATGACATACTGAACGGGAATGCAATTCCATGCTTTTCTATTTGCTCCAAGGTGTCTCCTCCACATGCACTTGTCAACTCCATAAATGGTGGAGAACAGATTCGCTCATCTGAAAACACAAAGAACAAAAAACGAGACAATTCGGTCTTTATGTGCCAAACCTGATTTCCTTCATTAATAGCCATTGTTCTATTTGGCTCCAATGACTGCAACATTTCCTCAGCTTTTTGTTTTACATAAATATATATATCTTCTGACTGGGGAAAGGATGTAGACTGCAACAGCTTATGCTATAATAAACATGTTAGTTTTTAAGATAGGAGTGAGCAACATGGAGTGTCATGGCTGTTTTTTGAGGCCCCTACTGTCCCACTGGTAGCCATCAAATTTCTGATTTTGGCACCATCACTAGAAGTCCATTATTGAGAACCCGCACCTCAAAGCATATCCTCTCTTCCTTGTGGAAAGGACACAGATATTCTTTCCTGCCAATCTTGAAAGTTCTGTGGTACAGGAAGGTGCTCCAGTTCTCTCATGAAGCACAGAGAGCTTCCGCAGTGGCCACCAATTTTTGACAGCAACTACAGCACTGGTGGAACCTTGACAGCAGTCACTGATGTTCACCTGAAGCTACTGATCTGTGGTGGTGGCAATGTGGCCCCCGGTTGATTGGAATGGTTCAATTTTTTTTAAAAAAAATGCCCATCAAAAAGTTGTTTCCCCCTGCTCTACGGTTCTACTAGATGCTAAATGGACCAACATGGCTAGCACTTTGGAAGCTTTCTTCAGTAAAGAGCTATTCTGTTAATAGAAACTGTACTTTCCAAGACCAGCGAAGTAATAGTCCCACTATATTCTGCACTAGTCAGGCCTCCTCTGAAGTTCTGTGTTCAGTTCTGGACACCTCATTTTAGGAAGGATATAGACAAGCTGGTGCAGATTTGGAAGAGGGCCATAAGGATGATAAAAAATATAGAGTACAAAACATATGAGGAAAGGCTGGGGGACCTGGGCATGTTCATCCTGATGAACTTTGAGGGATGATACGGCTGCATTCTTTCTGTATCTCTGTCTGTCTATATTTCTGACTGTCACTGAGAGAAGGGTACAGGTTTGTTCTCTGCTGGCCCACAGGGCAGGATCAGACCAAATGGTTTTAAGTTACAGCAAGGTAGATTTTGATTGAACGTTAGAAGGAACTTCTTGACAGTAAGAGCTGTTCAGCAGTGGGGATCTCTTTCTCTGGACATCTTCAAAAAGAGGCTATTTTTATAATGGAACTGTTGTATTTTTCTCTTTCTTCCACATATGTTTTTAACTGTTTATCATGTTTATCAGAGAATGTGCCATTATTTAATATCATTACCCTCTTACGAGCTTACTGGCAGAATATAATACATAACAGGTTGTTGTTGAGTGCCTTCATGTCACTTCAGACTTTTGGCAAACCTAAGGCAAGTCTATTAAGAGGTTTTCAAGATTTGTTCAGGGGGGGTTGTCCTGGCCTTCTGCTGAGGCTGAGAGAGTGTGACTTGCCCGAGGCCACCTAGTTGGTTTCCATGGCCTAGTGGGGATTCAACGCCTATTCTCCAGAGTCATAGTCCAACACTCAAACCACCATACCACACTGGCTCTCTACATAAAATGTTCTAACAATAAATAGTAAATTAAATACAGTTTGAATTTGGAAGCGCCAAAAAGGAATGATGCTATTATCCATTCTCAATCCCCACTCTCCATCCACCAAAAGATATTTCAAAGCAAGCTTCTCTACACAACTGGCCCCTGGAATATCAGTTAATAAGCAAGGTCACAGAATCAGACAGCAGGAATATCACAGAAGAGATTCCTGCCAGGCAAAGAGCTCTAGGCCAGCCAAATCATGTGAATCACTAAATTCAGTATCAGAATAAACCTTGAGGCTGAAAAAAATTGCCCAAGGGGAGTTGAGAAAAGCTCACCATATGGTTTTTTCTCCAGAAGTAAACATGAATTTAATTAGAATCTTCTTTTCAAACCACTTAGCTTCATTTGATTTACTCAATGCTCCAGAAGTATACAGAATTCTAACTATCAATCTCTCATCTTTCTTGTAAATTAAACTTTAAATTGCAAGCCACGTGACTCCACTTTTCTACACTGGTCCAAACGGCTAAACATAGAGTGTCGGGGAACCATGAACTTATGGCTCCTTCTGTAATTTTTTTCTTTTCTTTTTATGGCATTTGGAGCCATGAGTTTGCTATTCTCATACCATGCTGCTCTCACATACTGGTCAGCTTGTGAAAACTGTCTTTTCAAACATAATTATTAAATTATGGTTTATCGTGATCTGAACAAGTCTCATTGATCTTTGAGCTCCTCTCTCAAGTAGCCATGAAGAGATAATGGGAAGCACATGTTTCCACAGATATTTGTGGTGGCTTAACCTAGCCAAAGGATGATCTTACTTACGGTTTAGGGAAACCAATCAACTGCAAATCCCTCTTTTTGATTCTTCCTGCCTTGTTTGTCTAAACCAAACTCTCCTGACCAAGTGCCCTCCAGATATCTTGCACCATAATACTTTTCATCAACAGCCATGTGTGTGATAATTGAAGTTGTCATCTTCCACAACTGGAGCACCCATGATATAGACATTTTAAAGCTACAGTCGGGAGTCACCAGAGTTTGGAGTCTGGACACAATCCCTTTTAGCTGCACCTGGATTGACAGGAATGGGCATAAGAGTACACCACATTTTACCATTACATTTAAACCAGATCTCTGTATTGATCCATGTTGATTAATTCATAGGAAGGCATGCCCACGTTCCCCATAGGAGGCTAGGCTAGCCCCTTTTCTGTTCTTCTTTTGCCAGGAAATAAGTAAATTTTTATCTAATCAGGCATTTGGCCTTTGATAGGTAATGAAGAAGGGTTTCTCTAATGGTGGGGGGATGGGTGTATATTTTTATCTTTCTAGTTAGGTTTCTAAAACAATTTTGTGCTGTTTTAAATTAAAAGTGTTTTACATGCTGATTTAATCATTTTTAAACTTTTGTATCATCATATTTTTGATTGTACTAAGCCTGTTAGCTACCTTAGGTCCCATCTCAGGAGAAAGGCAGTATACAAATTAAGGTAGGGGTTATGAGATTGATCCTTCTGCAATTCCTTTATCACACTGCATTGCAAAAGAGAACTGCAGGCAAGTAGCTTGTAAAAACATAAGCTGACAGACAAATTGATGCTTTGAGGTCAACTTGGATCTATATATACATAAAAAACCCCTCTCTACCCTGAAACAAAGTTTAAAAGTTTCCCAGGCTTCAAAGCTGGATAAAGCAGGCAGCAAAACCTGAAAGTGACAGTACTGAAATATTTACAAGTTTCTGCCAGAAGTTCCTTAACTTGCATTAATTGGAGGACTTGCATTTGATTCATCCAAGGTACATGGGAACAACTTTGGCTGAGCTCCCATCCATATGTCTGCGGCTCACAAATCTCTTTTTTGCCATCAGCCATGTAAATTCAGATTGCTGTCTGGTTCTACCTCGGTTCTCTCCATTTGTCGCCAATGCAAATGGCAAAGGAGGGGTGAATCTTTCAGAGACATATTATTTATGTAGTGTGTGTGTACGTGCCTTCAAGTCATCTGTCAATTTAATGGCAGCCTCATTAATTTCACAGGGTTTTCTTAAGCAAGGAATATTCAGAGATGATTTTGCCAATATTATGCCATCACTTCTTCAGCATTCCCACTACAACTCTGCCACTTGACCAAGTGGGACTTGGAGAGTGGATACACAAAGAAGACTTTTAGCTGATCCCAAGCACTAGTGCAATTATTACACACTACTAATTGCAACATAGACTTTCCTCAGAAAAGCAGAATAAAAACTGGGTCAGTAATGAAATAGCACTAGGAAAATAAAATAATAATTGGGGGATAACAACCCGCAATATCTCCCAGCTATCAGAACCAGGGCAGCTGCAGCATTCTGGGAGTTGCAGTCCAAAAAGTAACTTTTCCAAGCTAAAGATCCCACAAGTTACAATTCAAAAAAGTAACTTTTCCAAGCTCTGCTTATGTATATACAAATTTGCTCCTGGTGTCTGCAGGTGATGCAGTTTCTGTTTCAAAATATGCCACCGACTCCATTTTTGTTCTGCACAGACCCAATACAGCAACAACAGTGCAACATCCTATCTGCATAGAATGCACGAGGAGGGAAGCAAGGAAAGAAAGGAGAGGAGGGAAAAGCTTTAAGACCTAATATTGAAGTTCTGAAATGAGGTATGACTGGAACCTGTAATGAGGTTTTAAGAGTAACATGAATGTAGATGGATACAGAAGAGAAAGGGAAAAGTGAGGATTTGGAGAGAATCATTATGAATGTCTCAGAATTGCTCCACTTTTGACCTCTAGTTAACTTTAAAAACAGCCATGTCAACAAAGCTGGTAAGGCAGATGAGGAACCTGAGAGATAACTTCATCTTCCAGCAACCTCTTCCTATTTCTCCAACACTGACTTAAATTTTTGTAAAAACCCACCACAACACTTATCTGTCACATTCAATATCAAGATGATGATGATATTATTATTATTAATAATAATAAAAACAACAATATAATAAGAAGATATATAATATATGATGTACCAAATTTGATATAATACAAAACAAAATATCTAAATATTCACTATTAACATTTGATTCGGCAGGTTATCATTTCATATTTATCTTATATATAAAATAGTCTGATCTTTATCATACATAGATAACTTCATTAGGTTTCATATAAGATCGAATATATTAAATCCATTATATATTCCTTCAAATCTCATAAACTATTTATCTATACAATGTCTTAATTCAAATTCAATTTTCCTCTATAAAATTCTCTACCGCTAGGTTACTCCATCTGTTTCTTAAATATTGTAACAAAGGGTCCCATGTTTTTATAACTGGTTCCAACCTTGTTCCTCTTACTAAGGCAGTTAGCTTATCAGATACAGCCATACCCAAGAGTTTAAGTAACCATTCCTCTTCATTAGGAATATCAGATTGTTTCCAATTCTTGACATATATAATTCTAGCAGCAGTGGTTATATAAAATAAAAATTTTCCATATTTTTTTCCATATCCTTATCAGTCATACCCAACAAATATAATTCTGGTTCCATTCGAACTTTTATACCCAGAATTTTCTCTGTCTCCAAATGAATAATTTTCCAAAATTGTCTAGCCTTGGAACAATTCTACCACATATGGTAGAATGTTCCTTTTTCGTCCTTACACTTCCAGCATTTATTGTCTACATTTTTATACATTCTTGCCAATTTATCAGGAGGTAGATACCATCTTAGATACACTTTGTATACATTCTCTTTTACATTTTGATTAGCAGTATATCCTATACTCTTCTTCCAAATTTTCTCCCATTTTGCATACTCAATTGGGTGGCCTACATTTCGTGCCCACTGAATCATAGAATCTTTAATAATTTCCTCCTCAGTCTCCCACCTAAGAAGCAATTTATATATTTTGGTGATTAATTTCAATTTGACTTCAAATACTATCTGATCAAATTCTGTTCTTTCAATTTGAAACCCATTCGAATTCTTCTCAATCTTCCACTTTTCCTTTAATTGTCTGTGGAGCAGCCAGTGGCATTTTAATCCATCTTTACTAAGTTCTTCCTGTGTTTTGTACTCCACTTCCACTCCATTTATCTTTGTCAGGTCTTTAAATGTTATCAATATCAAGATGATTTTAGCTCTCAGACAGGTTAAGCAAACAAATGACGATCTAAAGAAAATTGGTCTCAAAGCTTCTGAAAAGAATAAGATAGGTAGGCTGATTTCAGTGAATTCTAGACTGGATTATAAATGGGACACCAAGGCCAAGGCTGCATCTCATAACCTGTACACATTTTAAAGCTCAGTTCTAAAATATGGAATATATGCAACCAATCATGGAGCAGACTGTAAGTGCAGATCACATTTCCTTGCAAACTGATTAACTGGTAGCCCTGTGAAATACCTCTGTGATTAGAAGATAAAATTTCAAGTCACACTGTCTGTATCTATTTCTGTATGAATGTGACAATTCACTGGATGTTTAACAAAGACTCTTGTAGCACCTTAAAGACTAACATACTGCACTGAGCATGAGCTTTCACAATCTCCATCTGACTCCACCGGACACATCTGATCAAGTGGGCTAGAATCCATGGCAGCTTATACCTACTATTTTTTTATTTTATTTTTTAAGATAGCACAGGAATTTTTGTTGTTTTTGCTGAAACAGACCAATATGGCTACCTTAACCCAACCCCCTTAATGTTACTCTTGCTTCCCTTCAATGCTGAGATTTAACTGATGTACCCTGAACATTTTCAGTGTTGTTCATGAATCTGCAACTTTGCGTTCACCATTTTGAGATGACAGTTGCTAACTTAAAAGCAGAAACAAGCTTGTCTCTAGTCACCAGTTAACGCTGCCTTTATTTGCAGTTTACTGATGAAAGAATCTCACTTCCCCTGACTGTGTCCTGTTAGCAAAAAAGGAGAGCCATTGGTTTTGGAAGATGAGAAGGACAGTAGAGAGAAAGAAGCATGTGACAGCAGATTTCACTGTTCCGTATCACTTCCTACAGAACAAACAGAGGGAAACCCAGTTATGTCATACTAATCCAGGCCTTGAGTAAACAACTCTTCTATGCAAATCCCTCTCTCCCACCCCACATCCAAACACAAGGCTGTATCAAGAAATCTTTGCCATGGTCCAGCATTAGGGAAGAACTGCTTTGGTTTTCATGAAAGCAATGATTTCTATGAGTGATAAGCAACAGAGGAATATAAATCAGTAAATAGCTGTGCATCAGAAGATCAAGAATGGGGAACATATCTTTTTTTTTCATAATTCTGTCACAGAGTTTCAGCCAAGTACATGCACAAACTATTTCTATGAAACATCAGAATGATTACCAATGGATTACCAACTCCAATTCAGAACTGATCCTTTCAACAACAGTTGAATTAAATTGGAGGTGGATGTTTCTGTTCCCTCAAAGTTTTTATATCAACTTTTTTTTAAAAAAAATCTATTTAGCACTGCTTTAATATGAGATACCTTTGAAGGAAATGAATCCATTTTTTGCAAACTACTGTAATACATAATGAAATCAAACACACATCAAATACATAAAAGCAAAGATTCTTTATATCTAAGGATATAGAATATTTATATTTTATATCCTATAAGTATTTATATTCTGCTACAAAGAAAAAAAATGACTCCACAAGAAACGACTTATTAGCATAAAAACAGAGATCTTTCAAAAATAGTCAAGAATATTAAAATCTAAACAGAGCACTTCTGAATCAGAACCAAACTACTACAGTGTTTATTTCCCATAGTCGCTTGACTGTGGTTTCCTGAAACTCACAAGCAGGCTTTTAGGAAATGTAGTTCTCCCCAAGGACCACCAGGGACTTCTTCCTAGCATGTACTGGTAAACAGGACTGGGCAGCAGGGAGATCTTCACATGTCTATCTCCCTGGAGCTGATGTGCCACTGGCATTCCAACCAGATAAAAGACTCATCCACAGTTTACTGTAATGTGCAAATTTAGTTATTGTGGACTTGCATTTTTCCCTTATGGAGAAACAGAAGAAGGCGATCCCATCTTTCTACAATGTGTGATCCAAGAGCTTCTTTTGACAATACATTTTTGGGTGCAAAACAAAACCAAAAATACAAGAACAAAAACAAACAGTGGAACCCATTACAGGCTAAATCCAATTGTTGGCCCCAAGTGGAACAGATCTACTGAATCAACGGAGCATAAACAGGTGATGACTTACCAAGCAACCCTAGATTCAGTAAGTCTACTTTAGTTGGAACTAACAACTGGATTTAGGCCAATCTTTGTACCTTTTGATTGTAATGCAATCACAAAACCTTTTTATTGCAGGTGAGACATGTTAGCACTTACCTTATGGAAAATCAATATTATGGCAGGTTAGGAAAACTAAATCAACATGGCAACAAAAATAATCCCTGAGACTGTGGTTGTAGAATTACCCAAAAGACTATTGTTAAATAGTTACTTACTGAAATAATAGAAACAAGAAAAGGACAATTTCATTACTTTACAAGATAACTGAATGGCCTTGTTTAATTCATTCCTTTCTACTAGCCTAAAGAGACAATTAAATTTCCTGAAATCTTGGTGTTAATTCTTTAAACCACAGGCACAAACAACTAGAGGATTCCATTACTGGCAAAGCAGAATATTCTGTATCAAATAAACAAACTTCCCATGAAAAGCTTTAACTGAATTCTTAAGCTGCCAAATTATACCCTGAGGAAGGCTTTAAATCTCTAATAAAGAGGTGTAGAAAGACCTGCAGTATCTTTTTTTCCCCTTTTATAGCTAGCACTAAGCAGTTGTTTCCTTTTAGGCCTATTGATAGGCAGAAAGGTAAAGGCCAGAAAGTAGGCAGCATGAAAGTATGAAGATAAGTATGCTCTACAGCTTTCCCCTGACCCTATTTTCCAGTTTCATGACAAAGAATATCTCAAGTCCTCTGTGTGATAAGAAGAGAAAGAATTAGACTAGTTTTCACTGTTGATAAACCCATGCCAGTTCGTCTTGAACAGGATTCAGAAGCACTGGCAGGTTCACGGAGTCTGAACTTGAACCTTGTGTTACTCTGACTTCTGGGGATCCTGTGGGGGACACCTTGATTTGCTCCAAGTTATAAAGGTTGGGGAAATTAGCAGAGCACTGGCATTAGCAAAACAAGGGGCAGGGTAACCCAACAAGATCTTTTACCCAACTTTACGGGGTCAGGCCAAGCAAAAAGCCAGACAAATGTACCAAATAAATGAATTTTATTAAATTAATATAGTACCATGCACCAATGCACTCATTTACTCACACACACAAGGCCTACTGGGAAGGAAAAGAGGTGAAAACTGGATAGGGGATATAGCAAAGGGAATGTAGAGGCGGTGATCCTGCACCTATCCTGAAGTCTTTGCTCCGGGAAATGGTGAGAACGGAACTTAGCGAAGAGATAGCTGAGGGGATCACTCAACTAACAGAGTGCTGGTCTCCTAGTGTGGTGGGGAGTTCTCCAAAGAGACCCTCAAAAACTGGGACTACTTATAGGGCAGAATGTACCTCAAGGGCAGGCCCTCTCCCAGGAAGAACAATGGCCACAACAAAGGAAGGAATGCCACACAATGGCAACTTGGTAGCTTGCATGATTGGTTTACACTGCTTTGCAATATTGGTTTATGTAGGGTTGCAGTATTGGTCTATGTAGATAGATGTCACCTTGTAGGATTTTCTAGAGTCAAAGTTGCTCAACCTGGGGAAAACACGCTAATCCCTTCAAGTTGGCTATTCTTGGCTGAGGACCCTTTGTTTATGTGGATGTGTATAGCCTAAGGTCTCTTTGGGCTACGTGACTGGGTTTTTTTCTGGTTTTGACTTGTTTTCAGTCATTTGACCTCTTTGTCTACGTGCCCACCCAGGCAACCTCTCTGGTATGGCAGGCATATCTGATATCAAATTTATAGTCCCTGGGGTAGGGTATGCCAGTGGGGTAACACTTGCTAGCCTCGGCCCTTTAACACTGCACAACCAATATAGTGCTATATTCCACTTTAACTGCCATAGCAATGTCCTGCGGAATTCTGGAGATCTGCAATTTAGGGAGACATATTTAGAATTCTCAACCAGAAAGGTGTAGAGCCTCACAAAACTACAAATCCCAGGATTCCAGTGGATGGAAGCTGAAGTGGAATCATAATGCTTTAAATGTGTAGTGTGAAAGGGCCCCTGAGAATCTTCTCAGGAAATGAATATGCTGAGGCCTGTCACCAACCACGTGCCAGCTCATGACAACAGTGCCATCCTCCAGGACCTTTGTAAAATGCCTGCACAGTGATGTACCAGCTATCAGAACTCAGCTGGTAACAATCCTCAACTGCCTCCAGGTACTACACGGCTATGACAGGAGACGGACAGGAAAAAAGGGCTAGTCTTGGGGGAGCTGGAGTAGTTCTCCAAGTCTATTTGAAGACTCTGGGCTTCATGATTCTCCTTGGTGGGATTTCCCAGGACTCAAGAAGTCCCCCCCACATACACTTTGAATAGTCTTTACATCCCTACTGTAGAGAGGATGAAATTTTCCAAGAATCGCCGTTCATTTGTATCAGGAAGGCTTTCTGTGGGTTAAGTTAAAAAAAAAACTAGGAAAATGGTTCATAACCAAAACAAAACCTCACCAGTACTGTGCAGTGACAGAAATGGGCCGCAGATCTGCTTTGCAACTTTTTGCTTGCTGTTTGCTCACCACAGCTTGCATCCATGTTATTATCAATTAAAAATCCCACAACGGTAATGATTATGCCAATACCTTGACAAACCCAGAAAGCGATGTCTACCCTAGAACAACTGGAAACATTTCAGCCTCTGTCCAACTCAATGCAACAAAGAGAAATTAATTTAATTAAGCCAGTTCCTTTTCAGAGTGGTTGGTAGTGATTACAGTGACTCCTGCTTTAGAAAGGGTACTTTTTATTATTGTATTATAAATGTTTTGTAGTTGGAGACAAGTGTTCTCTACCTCAGATATCACCCCCCCCCGCTCACACACACACACACACCCCTACCTACCAGAGCAGCACAGTAGGAAAAGGTCAGCCTGCAAGAGCAGTGGTTTGGACTTCTCTGAAGGGTAACAAGCAACCTCTTTCATGAAAACATGTTAACAACAAGGCCCTTTCAACTAGCACCTCGGTCTGATGACAACCTCAAAGGACTTCATAATACCTGTTCCAAGCCGAGAGGCTTCCTTTGAAGGAGGATGTGTGTGCGTACACACACACACACACACACACTATTCACAACCGCTTGAGATACATACTGCTGCAACTGTCAGTATGGCCTGATTAGCTGACTAAGCTCAAAAGTTTCAACAGCAGATAAATAAAGGAGAGCTTTCTGGGTAACATAATCCTCTAAATTGCAGAAAACCAGGGCATAGCACAATGGTTATGAAGTCACACTGTACAGGGCTGGTTGCAGCAATTTGGGAAAGTGCTTCAGGTCACTTCAGATTGTCCTTCTAGCACCAGTCACTCTATGAGGTCCTGGGCAACAATTTTTCACATTATCTGCTACTTGTGCCCATTCACATGGCTGTTACAGTTCCACTTTAACTATCATGGTTCCTTTCTATGGAAATCCTGGGATCTGAAGTTTAGGGAGAGGTATTTAGTATCCCCAGCCTCAGAACTTTAGTTCCTCACCAGACTACAAACCCCAAGATTCCATAGGACTTGGCCATGGCATTTCAAATGGAATATTAGTGCTACAATTTTAATATTCCTTTTAAGCTGAGATGCTGTGAAATAAAGTTTAGAATTTCTACCAGGGATCTAACTCTTCACTAAGCTTCTTCTCAGATGTAGCAATGAGTAATTTCATCGATTTTCTTCCTGCTCTGGGAAAGTCTTCAAAAACCACAGTTTTTGAAAGCTATTCGCACTTCAACATTTATCTGCACCAAACTCACATGCAGCTGTTTTCCACTGAAAACAGCATTTTCTGAATAGAAAATAATGCTCCAGTGCAGAAATAATAATTCCTGCACAGATTAATTCCTGCACACATGTGCAAAACAACCACATGTGAATTTTTCACAGAGTAAGTCTCAAACTACGAAGATTCTTATCAGTCTAGGATCCTTCTTATTAGTGTTTCTCAACATCTGGAAAACATTTTTTTCCCACAATTTTTCAAATGTTTTTGAATATTCTCTCCATCCTTAATTTCTACATACACGATAGGTGCTCCACTGCTGAGCTACAGTCTGTCTTGAATATACATTACACATTAACATTTGGGTCTTGCACTTTACATTCATGTCATGGCCGGTCCAAGATATTTTGCAGCCTGAAGACTCACAGCAAATCACATCCATTCCACCCTAGTCAAGGTGTATAGCAGCCCAACCTGGCCAATCTAGTTTGGTATCTGAGACTGAAAATCCCATAAAGACCTCGTCCTCTATCTGGCAGTAAAAATAGAATAAGTTTACTGACTAACAATTTGCTACCCTTCCAGGCACTCAAAAGCTATTGCCTAATAGTAGGACTAACCTCATCAAGTGTTGTACATAACTAAATACATTAAAAAAGTAGAATAAATTCAATTACAAAAATTATACTGTTATATTCTGGGCAGGATTGGTACCAGGTTTTGGGGGGGGGGGGCTACCTTGGACATCTTGACCTGGTGTATGAAAGAATTCTTCAAATTTCTGTGGTCCTTTCTGCACTACACTATTACAGTGCTATTATTCTACTTTCAACATTGTATGGAATCCAGGGTTTCCAGTTTAGGGAGGGGCATTTAGAATTCTCAGCCAGAGCGCTCTTGGGCCTCAGTAAACTGAAAACCCCTGTGTCATCACAGGGGTATCTGAGTAGCACTTATGTAATGCTTGGACAGCAAGGCCATCCCCAACTTGGGGTCCATTCTCATTACAGAATTACAGTGCTATTATCCCTCTTTAACTGTGATGGTTCCATTCTGTGGAATCCTGGGACTGGCAGGTTAGGGAAGGGCATTTAGAATTATCTGCCAGAGAGCTCTGGTGTCTCCCCAGACTAACAGTCCCACGATTTCATAAGACGAAACCATGGCAGTTAAAGTAGAATAATTGTGCTATAATTCTGTAGAGTGAATAGGCTGTTCGTTTGATCCAAGTGAGAACTAAGGTGGTAAGCAGCACTGGCCAATTACATTAACAATTGCCCAATTACATTAACAACTGGAACAAGCCATGAACCTAAAAATCCTTATTACTATTATATAATTTTAGGGGCTTGGGATGATAAGACCATCATGCTTCAACCTGACTAAGTCCTGCTTAAAGGAAGAACTAAGACGGCAGCATGAGATCACAGCATTGGTAATTATTCACTTACACTAGCCACTGGCAACATTTACGTTCCTGAAAATGTTCACTGCTTTAGTCTTTGATGTAAATGATGGCACAGGGAAGAAAGTAACAGGTACCTGGATTTATTTCCTTTTTGTACAAGAAATACCCAACTCCTAGTTCCCAGTGTTGAGAAGGCCTACATTTGGACCCTAAGTCTGATATTTATTTGTTTAGCAGTTAGGATTAAGAAGAGAAGAAAAAACTCACTGTACATAAAGTTAACTGTCTACTCTAAACAACAGAATGATTAACCTGGAGTTTGCTTCATGAAAGTTTTAATTCATATGGATTTATGCTGGTCTTGCAAGAGTATCTGAACTACAACATAAGGTAAATCAAAGACAGCAAAAGAGAGGAAAGGAAAGAAATTGCTGACATTCTGGCTGCTTCTCAGAGAAGAAACACAGCTAAATTCAGCAATGTAGACACTTCTCATCACAGCCCAGCATCGTTTGTATAAAGTAAGATTTGATTTATTAGACAAACTATTTCCTTTCTGTCTGAATAATTTAACATCCTTCTTTAGATTTTAGTTTATTTTTCTTTTCAACTGTTTACAGACTCAAATTTAGTTTTTACAGAAGTTAAGCCAGATACAACTGAAGACAATCCACAACATCTCCAAAATATGGTCCTTGTCTACCCTTCTAGGTACATTAGCCTAAACTGATTGCATATTAATCTTTCCTATTAGAACACCCCAGAACCAGACTGAGTTTATAAGGTGGGTGGATCAAACTGCTGTCACTAGCAAGTGACAGATCAATAGATGATGTTCTGAAACATTTTCAACCTGTGAATTATATAACGAAAGCTTGGCAATGAGAGCTGCTTGAAAAACATTTCAACGCCTTTTAAAAAGGAAATCACAGAACAAAATACACGGTAAATGAGGCACTACCTTAAAGGTCACTTTCTTTCTCGGGTAATAAATTTATATCTGGGCCTTTCTCATTTCAAACTGATGATGAGGGTTCATATGCAAACAAGGGCATTCCCTGACAGTCAGAAGGCTATGCTTTCTCCCTAACTTACTATTCTACGTGCAAGGATGGAAACACGCATGTTATGTGCACATGTGTGGTGTGTATTTTTACACAAGAGGCCATGTACAGCAGAGCTTTCCAAACTTTTCATGTTGGTGACACACTTTTTCAACATGTATCATTTCGCGATATAGGAATTCAGTTTTACTAGCAAACTGGAGGTACCCAGAGGCATATCTAGGGTGGAAAAAGGCAGCCCGCCCCAATCCTGGCCCACTGCCACTGCCCTCATCAGGAAAGGCCCCAGCGAGAGCAGTGGCAGGGGGAAGACAGACCCCTCCCACCCAGTCCCTGCCCGCTGCCATTTTGCTCTTGCTGGGGAAAGGCCCCAGTGAGAGCAGCAGGCCAGGCTCGGGGGGGGGGGGGTCTTTCTCAGCTGAAGAGGTGACACACCAACACACTACAGGCGACACACTAATGTGTCTCGACACACCATTTGGAAAGCACTGATGTACAGAGAAACTAGGTAGGGGTGCCAACTTTCTACTTGACACTCCTAATCTAATCTCTGCCACCAGCCAGGAGTGAAAAAAGGAATCTTGCAAAACCTCTATTAGCGGTCATATAAGGTCTTAAAAGAATTGTACTGGCTTCCACTTTGCTTCCAAGCTCAATTCAGGGTGCTAGTTTGTACCTACAAAGTCCTAAAAAGCTTGGGCCAGGATATCTGAAAGACTGCCTCTTCCCATATGAATCTATCCAAAATTTGAGATCTTCATAAGAAGCCCTGTTGCATGTCCCAACACCCTGCAAGGCCAGTTTGGTACATACATGTAAGAGGGCTGTCTCTGTAGCAGTACCCCAACTGTGGAATTCTCCATCAAAGGAAGTAAGGGTAGTTCCTTCTGAGCTTCTGGTAGGCAGCTAAAATGATGCTGTTCCATGTGATCTTTGGTCTTTGGTGTTCCTCAGCTGTCTGGGTTTGAATTATTTCAAAGACTGTTTTCAGTTTGTTTTAAACCTTTTTATTGATGTATCTAATATTTTAAATGCTTTTATTTGTTATACATCACCTTGGGAACCCTAGTGAGCTGAGAGGAGATACATAAATGCCATCCATCCATCCATGCATCAACAAACAAACAATCTACCCAAGCAAGACTGCTAGCAGAGGAAGATCAGCCTGGCCCCCTGTGGATATTAACTATATTATCTGCATTAACTATCTGATCTGCTTTATTTATTTTTTCTCTTCATTTCCTGTCGACTATGTGCCTTGACCTTAAGTCCATAAGCCTCTTACTTTTTTTTTCCTTAAAAAATGATGCCAGCCCATTTTTGAAGAAAACATTTGTCTGAATGGAGATAAAAAATATAATCATGGAAGTAAATAAAACAACCTATACCCTCTTCTACAAAATTGTATTACTATTGATTTTTTTTATTCACAAAGGATGTTCTGAGGATTAAGAAGATAAACACAGGTATATTGTAGTTGCCACGAAAAATACTATTCCATTGTGAGAAAGCCTCAGAAAGCTGCTCACTCAGAAATACACAAGAGAAAAGAACAGTATATTTTCTGAGACTGCTTGCTTGTTTTTGCAGTTGTAATTCATATGATACCATTTCAGCAGAATAATCAGTCCATGAGAGGCAGTGTCATACAGTGGTTTGAGTGCTAGACTACAGACCTGGAGACAAGAGTTCAATTCCCTGCTTGTTCATGGAGATCCACTGGGTTGACCTTGGGTTCATCACACATTCTCAGCTCCCAGAAAACTCCATGATAGGTTTGTGTTAGGGTCATCAGAAGTCAGAAGTGACTTGAAGGCACACAATAACAAATCAATCCACAGTCTTTCAGTCAACAAGAAATGTGCTCAAAATTATACCAGGTAGATATTTTTTTAAATAAAAACCCACCATCACCATCATCATTATCAATAAATTTATGGAGCTAGCTGAAGGCCATGACAAACAGAGCATCAACAATTCAAACTATAGATAATTTTTTTCAGCTGCCAACAAGAAATACTTCAATACTTTGAGTCTCAATGGTAGCTTGTGGCAATTTCATCTAACTCGCTCTTTCTAATCCTTAGTGTGACCAAAGCAAAAGGGCTGCTTTATGTGTTACATAGCCACTGGTATAACTAAAAAGAAACTAAACAAATTCTACAGGAGTTTTTTCACTTCCAAATGTCAGCAAGAGTTTCAAAAATCACTCTCTTGGGTCATTATACAGCAGACAAGTTAGTACATAGTGAACAATGTCTTCCACCTGACATTGGCCATAGATGCCTAGTCTGCTTTCAAACAGCACCTTATTATAGCGTTCATCTAGAACTGCAGTTGGACTTGAAATTACAGTTTGGTGAAGGCAAATTCTTAGATGAAGTACTAACAGAGAGAGAGATGGTAGAATTCATTAAAGAAGAAGAATTCTACCTCTCTAACACACAAGTGGAAATGCTTCCTCTAAAAAAATCACATGTCACAAAATGGGATCACAGGAAGTTACTTTATATTAGCTCAGACTACTTCCAGCCCAATATTGGCATACAGTGATTGGCTGCAGTTTTCCAAGGGCTCAGACAGTAGTCTTCTCCATCACCTGCTGCTTGATCCTCCTAACTGAAGAAGCCAAGAACTGAAGCTCAGACCTTCTGCAGGCCACACCTCCGCACCCCAGAAGTGCAGACTCTCTCTTAAGACAAAAAACAGCCTGCTTTTTACCTTCAGGATTGTTTATTCATATGCAAATATATGCAGATTTAATTGATTAAAAACCCACATACCCAATGAGCTACGATTCGGGTGACAACATTAATCCATATGCCTGCTGAAGCTCGTTTGGGAACATAAAAAGAATAATCCACTGTCCCTTCCCCGCTGCTCCCAATCCTATGTAAGAGGATGCATTTCCTCCCAGGCAATTATTTTGCTGTTGTTGAAAGAACATCCTGTCCCCAGCACCTGTTTCTTCAGTCTCCATGAATAATGAATTCACTGCAAATGCGTCTGTCAGCTGGTCAACATGCTTGCTATTTTTTCTAATGTATCAAAGCTTCTTTCAGCATGAAAAGATCCCTCTCTCCTTCTCTTTCTTGTTCCTCCTCTGCTTGAGTTTTATTTCTCTGCACCAGGAACATGATTAAGAGTTTAACTTTCTGCATAGCAAAACGGGAGCAATATTTTATGTATCTATTTTTTGCCAACCAACTAGAGAAAAGGGGCAAATCTTTTTCATCCAACAACCACTGAATGAAGAACCGCCTTTTGTTCACTTCTAGTACTCCCCAAAACCCAGGCTCAAATGACTGTTTGTTCTCCCCTACAAGATGACTGTGTTTATTCCAGTGAACATGCAAATCTGAGACTCTCTAAATCTCCTTTCCACGGACAAGCTTTTTCAACTAGAGATGCTTTAAATGGAGAAGACTCAAAAACAACAATGTGTGGTTCTTTTAGCTATACTGATCCAACCATCTGTGTTTCTTTCAATTAAAAACAAAATCAGAAACCTAGACTTTGGTTACTCAGCCAAAGAAAAGATTTTCAGTGCCAGATAAAAGTAAGAGAACATGTGCAATGAAAAAGTAATGTGTCATTCCTCTGGATCATGGCTGGGGACAATGTGGCTCTCCATTTGTTCCTGGATTGGTTCCCATCATTGTACCCCACTGACTATGCTGCTAGGGCTGATAAGAATTACACCCCAATATTTGGAGTTGCTCCAGTGCAGAGCCAACCAGTGCTCCAGCGAACTGCCTTGTTTCAGATTGTAGGATGTGAATGTCTTACTACAGTAATAAAGAATATACATTACTATTTAGTTAGGGATCAGACCCATTTACTACTGGGAGTAATTTCTGGGAAGAATTAGAAAGCAGCCAAGGGATGCCCCTCTCAACAGCTTTCTTTTATAAAGCAGTCTGTTTTATAAGCTTGTCTGTGTCCTTCTATTATAGCAAAACTCATGTACCCCACCCCACTCTGCTGGAACCTCCCCCCACCAATGGATCTCCTGATTTCACTGGTGGATTATTTGGAAGCTAAGCAGCATCAGTTGTGGTTAGTACTCAGATGGGGGACCACCAAGGAATAACACGTTGTTGCAGTTGTTAATTGTTAACCAGCTGACTTCAACTTATGGCAACCCTACGAATGAGAGACCTCAAAGCCACTCTGTTATCAACAGTCCCCACAAACTCAAGGCCATGGTTTCCTTCACTGGGTCCATCCACATGGTCTTCCTCTTTTCCTATTGCTTCCCATGTTACCAGTCTTTTTTACTGAGTCATGTCTCCTCATGATATGTCCAAAGTACCGTATTTGCTGGCGTATTAGATGCACTAGCATATAAGACACACCCCATTCACTTTTCAAGGGGTATTTTTCAGGAAAAAAAATTTTTAGTTCTCTTGTGAGCAAAATGGGCAGGAAAGGAAGGGAAGGAAAGGAGAGTTGCCCCAGGAGAGGAGGGGAATGAAAAGAGTGCTGCACCATTACCCCTCTCTTCCTGTTTGCTTGGGCAGAGACTCCTGGCAGAGTCAAAATGATGATGAGAATGAGAAGATTTCTGCACCAGGAGAAGAGGGGAATGAAAAGAGTGCTGCACCATTGCCCCACCCTTCCTATTTTGCTTGGGCACAAACTCCCAGTAGAGTGAAAATGCACAGGAGAGGAGGGGAAGGTAAGGAGAAACTTTAGAAATACCTATGTTCTTATAGATCAAGACTTCCACTGCCTCTGCTCTTCCTGTTTCGCCTAGGCAGAGAAAACTCCTTTCACTCCCCTTCCCTTATGTTTTTAGCATTACCATATCTGCTGGTGTATAAGACGCACTTTATTTTCAGAGAGTATTTTTTAGGGGAAAAAAGTGTGTCTTATATGCCAGCAAATATGGTATAACATGCGTAGTTTAGTCATTTTGGTTTCTGGGGAGAATTCAGGCTTGATTTTCTCTAATACTCAATCATTTGTCTTTGTGGTAGACCACGGTATCTGTAGAGCTCTTCTCCAGTGCTACATTTCAAACAAGCTGATTCTCTTCCTATCAGCTTTCTTCACTGTCCAGCTTTCACAATCATACAAAGAAATCAGAAATATGATAGCACAGACAATTCTGACTATGGTTCCTTGTCTAAGAAAACCCTATGAAATTCACGCCAATAGGTGATTTGAAGGTACATAGTCAGAAAGTATTTTAGATATATTCAATTGACTTGTATTGTTGTAGGTCATCTGTAAGCCACCCTGGGAAAGTTTTACAATGAAAGATGGTATATTAAAGGCTTTGAATAAAAGGTAAAAACAATAAACAAAAAGTTTCTCTGAGGCTACACACTTGGTTGAGGAGTAGAGTGAAAACCAAAGACATCTCCTGTCCCTTTAATGGCTGTGTTGTTCACAACACAACAAAGTAACAAGGAACACCTGCCAAAATTCCCTCTTCTACACAATCCTAACAGGGACAGGAGGTGTCTTCAGTTTTCACTCTGGCAACCCTACTGAAGAGGGCTGCCTGGCCTCTATACTGCTTTGTTTACTTGGCTTGTCTAGCTGCTCCCTGAATTACAAGGGAAGCTCAAAGAAGGGTTCTGGAACTTTTGCAGCGGGTGGCAGGGGGTTCCACTGCCTAGTTAACCTTTACAGAAAACTTCCGGGAGGAAAGGTTTGTATAACATGGGAAGGAATCGGGGGGGGGGGGAGTCGAGGATTTCGTTAAGCCCCCACTTTATCCTTTCCTTTAAGAACACAACAGCCAGCCTGCAGCAAACTAGTTTGAAGCTTTTATAGGAGAAGGTCCTTTGGAACTGTCTGCTCTGGCCTACTGCTAACACTGGATGTTACCTGTCATCAGAAATTAAGGTGGTGTGGAAGCTGAAACGTTGACTGAAATGTTCAGTCCCTAGATTCAGTAAAAAAAAACAAAAAACACCATGGTAAGAGGAATGCCTTTTGGGTTCTGCATTATATATAGTCATGGGGAGCACCCAGAGAAAGATTGAAAAGGAGACGTGGGTAAAAATAAAAATGCATGAATTTATAGAAAACAACTGCCTTGACATTATCTAGTCAGCCATCTACCAGAGTTGTGCCTATGGAAACTTCTAGAGTTGGTAAATAAACCAGAAGAAGTAGCAAATCTAAAAACAGACCAGTTTTGCTTTGGAAACAGACATGACCTTTCTTGGTCACTCAAGCCAGCAAAAGCTTTAGTCTCATAAAGCTTGGGGGAGGGGGGCAAAGATGAGGGGATTCTCAATTTAGAAACATTAATAAATCATGCTACCTGCCTCATAGCAAATTTCCCCAGCTGCAGAATCTGCTTCAAGAAGTGTTGTGGACCCAAAATCATTCTTCCCTTGAAGAAAGTAAAATGAAAGAAAGCAAGAAGCAGCAGCAGCACCAAAAAAAAGAACAAAACTATAAAGGCATTTCCCAGTGAGTTGGGGAAAGTTGCTTTTCTGACAGGAGATTCCAAAGCAGCACCGTTTTTTCCTGCAACGTTCTCCAAAGATTGCTCCAGAAGAGGGGGCATCACGCAGTCAGGGGCCACTGGGACCGCACTGAATGCTAAATTGAGGGGGGGCACCTAAACATGTGGCTTTCTATGCATGTTCAGTTCCCAATACCAAGGCTTTGCCTAAAACAGCCTTCAAATACGAAATGTGTGAAAGATTTGTGCGTGTAAATAGATCAAACACATTACAAGAACAGTATCTGACCACGAATGGGTACACCAACACACATCTGAAGCGTTAATATCCACGGGTAACAGTTTCTTTCTTCCTCACTATGAGCATATACTTTGGAAAACACACACCCCTGTCTGTCATATAGACTAGAAGTACTCCCCCATGAGTTCCTCAATGTTCTGGAGTTCAACTCATAGTCTTCTGTCAATATTCAGGGATTCTAGGGCTGGAATGCTATTACTGAGATGCATTCACATAAGCATGGCTTACACACACATGCCTTTTTTTGAGGTGGAGTACACAGTGCTGTTCTGTAGCCCTCTGTGTAATGTCCACCCCCCCCCCATTGGCTTCATGTCACAGGAAAGGCTGTTTCTGCTACAGGTTAATGGTGAGGAGGGAATGAAGGGAGAGGTAGTTCAATACGATGTATGTCAAAGGGGAAAGGATAGGAGGGTGCACCCTCTCTGTGAGCACATTCCCATTTCCTTCCTCCTCTGAGCCAAGACCAGTCAGTTCAATCATTTTCCGTGGCCTTGCAGAGCTTTACATTCCACTTGCTAGATGTAGGATCTCAGCCTAGGAGGTGAAACCAAAAGGTATCTGGGGTCCAAAGTTTGGGAATCACTGATATATGCTACTCATCTTCCAATGGATTAAGTGTGACGTATGTAGAAGCATCAGAGAATCATAAAATCATAAAAGAGTTGGAAGCGGCCTCATGGGCCACAGAGTCCAACACCTTTCTTAGTGCAGGATTTCCAGCTAAAGCATCCCAGCAGATAGCTGTCTAGCCTCTTTTTGGGGATGCCCACGGATACCTCATCTTCTCATCTTGTGAAGAGAAAACCAATTTTGTGAAAGTCACTCAATTAATTTCCTAAGTAAGAAAAGACAGAAGCTCAGTTTTTAAGATGAGATGGGCAAGCAACGGAGCACAGGCTATGTAAACAGAAGGTCTCAGCTTCAATCCTTGGCACCTTCACTATGAAAAAAATAATAATCCTGAGCCCTGGAGAGCTGTTGCCTTTCTGATGAATTTAGTAGATCAGTGGTTAGATCCTAGCCAGTGATCTGAGCCAGCAGAATGAGCCAGTAGAATGAGTGAATATATAAGCCAGCAAAATTGGTGCCTCGCTCTATGTACATATAGGGACTTTGTAGCGCCTTCTACCAACTAAACCTCGTCAAATGAATGATGAGAGATCTTCCAAAGTGGCATTCAATATGGTGGTGGTACAGCAGTCAGAATGGGGAAACGGTTCTCTCTCTCTTTCTGGAGGAGTGTGTTGCCAATGTGGAGAGGCCACAAAAGTTACTTTGCTCATATTTTATTTTTTTCTTACACTTCTAACTCATGTTTCTCTTGGAAAGCCCAAGGCAGTGAACATGAGTGTTCTCCTTTCCTGCTTTATTCTCACAACCCTCCACTGAGATAGGTCAGTCTGAGCTTGTGAGTCACTGGACCAAAATTTTCCAGTGGGTCAGTAGGAACTATCTCTCACAATAACTGTAGTTATTAGACAAAGACATTTTTAGAAGGAGTCTCAGCAATTTACATTAACTGAAACAACTGATTAATATGATATTGGGTGGGAGAAGGGAAATGCCCTCAAAGTGAAACATTCAGAGAGACTAGCTTAACTGGGTCCACAGGAAGCCAGTAATGTTTTAATCTCTGAAGAAAGAATAATGGTGCAATTAATTTAGAATGAAGTTATTTTCCAGCGGTAGAGAAATCTTTTCTGAGGTGCTCCTATTACATTTTCACAAATCTCCTAGGTAATGAGTAGGCAGGGAATAACACAAGAGGGAACTGCAGGTCAGTTCAGGAGGCAAAATAATAATAATAAAAACCTTCAATATTCTGTTCCCTTGCATCACAAAACAGCAATTTTTCTTAGGAGAAGCTCACAAATGTTGCTTTGGATTTAATCAACTTGCTGAAAATAGCTAAGGGTAAAATACAGTGCTCTGGATAATTCCATTCATCTTTCAGTAGCTTTTCCTGGTCCAATCCTAGCACTGGAGAGCCAGCTAATGACAGCCCAAGGCAGTGACTGGATTATCTAAGAATGTACTCAATTCATAACCATGATCAAAGAGCCAAACCTCTGGATAACTGGCCTGGACTCAGTGCTGATCTCATGAACCCCTTGCATCTAGCTGTGCAGTAAATCAAACAGAAGCAATGAGCAACTGCACACAAATGTCTGTAAAGAAGAGCAGAAGATTTCAGAGTGTGCACCTACAGGCTGATCAGCAACAGCCCTATATGACTAGAGAATGTGCCCCACAATCCATTGCAACCTGAAGGAATTCTTAGTCGATCAATCAGCACGGAAAGGAAGGGAATAGGGAAACCCTTGTAGTTGAGGGCTCAAAGAGAGAAATATGAATTCATTTTGAATGAATGTAAAGTAAGTGGTGATTGCAAAACTAGGCCATGCCTTGATCTAAAGAAAACTTCACAAGTAGAAATGGCTTTTTTAAGGGAGACAGAAGGATAGCTCAATAACAAATAGCAAGAAACAGAAAGAGCAATGCTAATCTAAACAGTAGTCTGCTGACCAATGCTGGTTTGTGGTAAATCTCCAGGAAACTAAGTGAATGCAATGGTAATACGGCACAAATATGGTACCAGTCCCTGGCACACTGAGATAAAAATGGCAGCCCATCACATCAGATAGTTTGAGAAACAATGAACTAGATGATTAAGATTCAACATTAAAAACTCTAGTTTGTAGGAATTCAAGTCACAGCGAAAAGTGTATCACACAAATGGGAAGATTCCATAATTTATGCACAGATGCTAACAGAGCATGAAGAAAAGGACTGCATGGAAAGCAAAAGGAAGGGAGCAGGGCATGAATAATACTGTCTGTAGATTAGTATAACACAGACATCTGAAAGTCTTTTTTTAATTAGGGATAGGGATAAGAGGCCTGGTTGTTTGGAAACTTCCTCGATTTAAAGCTAGAACATTGAAATAGTTTCCTACAACAGCAGTTTACAAGCAGAGAAATCCTATATTAGGAAACATTTAATACACTAACCATAAGTTACATAAGCACTCCCACTCACTATGATTCATCTTTTGCTTATAGGCTTCCCCATAGGATTTTCCTCCTCTTTACTTCCCACATTCTGTCTCTGACTTTGGGAAATATTACCACTTCTTAAAGCAGCTTTCCTCAATGCAGTACCCTCCAGATGTTTTGGACTACACAACTCATAGTCCCAAACCTATGACCTCTTGGATGAGGATTTCTTGTTCTGTTGTTGTATGTCTTCAAGCTGTTTTCAACTTATGGCAACCTAAGGCAACTTACGGCAATCACAATGTTTTCCTTGCATGATTTATTCAGAGGAGGTATGACACTGCATTTCTGTGACCTGCCCAAGGTGATGACCTTGGTGAGCTTCCATGGCTGAGTGTGGATTGAAACTCTGGACTCCCAGAGTCCTAGTCCAACACTCAAACCATTGTACAATGCTGACTTTCAGCATGTTGCTGGCTCTCAGCTGGCTGAGGATACCAGAACTATAATCCAGCATATCTAGAGGGCACAGGGTTGGGAAAAGTTGCTTTAAGGCTTTGGGCCTATAATCCTTCCAATATTTCAGACTCCTGAAATCTTCCTTTTTCTAGCCTAAAAGTGATTTGCTGTCTCTTCTGGAAGCCTCCCAGAGAAGAGATTCACTGTATAAATAGGTTGTAGAGCCAGCTCTGCACTATTTAACATTAATTTTTTTTTTTTCAAAACCAAAAATGGACAGCTGGATACTTCTAGTGGCAGAAAATTAAGTCCCCAAAATCTGCCATAGTTGTCTAGCCCTTATGCAGATTCAACCCGTACAGTCAACCTACCTTTGGGCATGCAGATAGACAAACAGACAGGAACATATAATTTTTAAAAATCTATTCATTTCCACTTTTGTTAGTTTGGGTAGCTGGCTTGAATGTCCTCTGAATGCCTTCAATTAATGTAGGTAGCATGTGCATGAATTCTTAACAAAAACAATACAGGAAACTGGCATACCACAAAAATTAGCAGTGTGAAAAGGCCTAAGCATTTCAGTGTTAGCTTCATACAAGCTCATTAGAAATCAGTTATCTTTTAATGTATATACTTAAGCATTGTTTGGCAAAGGTGTGCGTGTGTGCCCATCTGCTGCAGAGATGGCAGAAAGAAATGTCAGACTGTATAGGAGACTATTGTGTAAAAGAACTGAATAATACCTTGGAGTTAGAGGCTTTAGCTCTTTAATCAGGCAATACAATTCCTTAGATCATGTTTTGGCAAGTGGGAAAGAATTCTTGTGGTAGCATGTCTCTACAGTGGCCACATTCCAAAGCTTAAATATAATCTCCCATATAATCAGAAGAACTTTGGCTGCAGCATGGACTCAACCATATCACTTTTATAGAACCACAAGCCAATATTTGCTTTTAAGATTTTTTTTCCTTCTAGATTTTGGTTAACTTTTTTAAGGAAATAGGAAAAGAGGTATGATCATACTTTCCCAAATTTAACTCTAATTCGAACGCAGCAAACATAGTTTAGAGGAACCTGCATGTACATTTAGTGAAGAAAGCTGACAGCAACATAATCAACAATTTGAAACGTGGAGCTGGAGTTTTAGGGATATCACAGACTGCCTAAAAGACTAATAAATGAATTGCTGTTATGTGCCTTCCAGTTGTTTCTGACTTACGATGACTCTAAGGCAACCTTATCACATTTTTTTCTTGGCAAGCTTTGTTCAGAGGCGTTTGCCTTTGGCCCTTTCCGCATGGTGTAGTTACTGCGTAGCTGCGAAGGCTTCAGGAGACGTACATCCACACGACGTCGTCGCAATTAAGTGGACGTGAAGTTGCTGGTGCGTCTTTGCATGTCACTAAAGCATTGTATTTGAGCAACGGAAAAAATGCGTTTTCACTCCCTCAGACTGCTTCTGCTATGTTTCTACAACTACACGCGGAACTGTTGAAGCGCTTTCTGGCAGGAATGGGGGGATTGAGGGCGTGCTCGGCTTGTCCCTCTGTCACTTCCCGTCCTGATTTGTCCCTGCCCACCAAAGCAGAGGTTGCCATCATTTTTCCTCCACGTGAGAAATGATGGAGGAGAAGAAAAGCAGGGAGAAAGTGGCAGGTAAGTTTTTTCTAATAAATCAATCCTTGCGGAACTTAGGAACCTTCTTCTCACTGGGCCAATTTTTAGGGGGAGGAGTGGGCTGCGGGACGGTCACTTCAGGCATTCTGGCTGCTCACACAGATGTTGGGAGTTTCAGCCCTTCCTCAAGTAAACATTTCCAAGTCTCACGGGAGCTGCAGTCACTCAGAACCCCCCCTCAAACACGCTGCTCCCTTCCCCTTACCTCCCCCACCCATACCCCCCCCCAGCAACTGCCAAGCATGCCCAACTGCAAAAAGGACCACCCTGGAATCCGCTCTGCCAGCTTTATGGGACCTGCAGTCGCTTAAATCCTTCCTCAAAAACATCCACCACCCTCCCTTGGCCAACAAAAACCCCCTCCCACCCCACCAAATGCCCCACCACAAAAAGGATCACCCTGCTATGCACCCTGCCAGCTTCATAGGACCTGCAGTCACTCAGCCCCCCCCCCCCAAATTCCACTGCCCTCCCTTGGCCAACAGAACCCCCCTCCCACCCTGCCAAATATGCCCTGTTGCAAAAAGGACCATCTCACTATGCACTCTGCCAGCCTCATGGGACTTGCAGTCACTCAACCCCCCCCCCCCCCAAAATCCACTAACCTCCCCTCACCAACCCATGCTCCCTGGAAACCACCCAACATACCCCATTGCAGAAAGCCCCCCCCCCGATGTGCACTCTGCTAGCCTCACAGGACCTGCAGTCACTTCAAAACGCAAATTCCTTTTGTCTTTTCCATCTTTTTAGGTACTTGGCTGCACCTCCCTCTGCTTGACTGGGGACTTCATGCATTCTACAGTATACTCTGTGTACTCTTGAGCACTGAACATACTGTCATACTGTCAACCCCAGAAAACTCCATATTAGATTAGTCCTAGCTCGGAAACGACTTGAAGGCGCACAACAACAGCAACAAGCTTTTGTAGGCTCTAGCCTGTTTTGTTTGCGTCATATATAAACTCTAACTTATAAAAGCTTATGTGACAACAAGCATTAGCCTTTAAAGTACCACAGAATTCATTCTGATTTTATTAAAATAAAATAGCTTGGCCACATATCTGGATTGTGTTCTTGGAATCAATTTATTCACATATCCATTTAGTAGGCTTAGCAAAGTCTTGAAACAGTTCTGCAAACAAGCACAGGCCACAATAAAATCTATTTCAGGAGATATATTGTATTCATGTCTCTATGAAGATAACTTAATGAGTAATTTCCTGTCCAAAAATATGTACTTTAATCAAGATGTTCAATAAGTCAATTTGAACAAGTATCAAAAGACAGCCTCAGAGCCACAAATGTGCCAGCAAAGAGAAAGCTGATGCGATGGGGTAATCTCCACTTGGCCTTGAGGTATACTGGATGATCCTCAGGCCGTTACTATCTCTCACTTTAACCTTCCTCACAGGGTTGTTCTGAAGGTAAAGTGGGGAAGAGGAGAGCCATATCCCTGCCCGGAAGAAAGATGTGCTACAAATGAAATAAATAGAAATAAATATTTAGTCAAAATTTAGAACCGGCAGCATTCATAAATATGGAAGCATCTATAAATATGGGTTCATTCTGCCTAAACTGTATAGCCAGACAGGTAACTATCACCCCACAGTGAAGAAGAGAAGCCATAGAATAAATATGCAGCAAACACATCCAAGATCATGGAACAACAATTAAAAGTGCCTCAAAATGCTCCTTCTTAAATTTAGCACAATGGCTTCTTTTACATAGAACAGGAGAACAAGAACAAGAGGATTCAATGTCTTCCAGCACCAAACAACTTGACAAAGGAATCTATAATATGGCCCAAAGGCAATCACAAATCTTTTTGCCTGGCCCAACTCCCCAACCCATCCTAGCTGAATTCACTTTGAATCTGAACAAACTGAAGGATGAAGATATACCGTCACTGCTATCCCCCTTAGACTTGCTCTGAATGGCTTCATCAAGACACTCTAAGGTGCAACCACCTCTGACATGAAATAGTATCACTGTGCTTCACTTTGGTGTCACCCCATACTAAACACAGCACTAACAGCAGGAGCCTGCCATACTAGTTATATTTATTGTGTAGAAAACTGTCAGGGATTCCAGGCAGGGAACCCTGGGAAAATGATCAGCCCACTGCAAAGATGCTGCATCATGCCCCAGCTGTGGGTAATTGCAAGGTTGCATAAGAAACTGGGGTCGTGTGCAGATGGTAGAGGGACCTCTACCTGACTGGTTGTAGATATGTATATAACAAAGCAACGCCAGTATGTATTTGTCTGCTGACCAAACCTGGTGCCTGGTGCAAGCTTTTGTCCGTCTGTCCTATGTTTTGTATATAACGGAACTCTGCTGCAAGATAAAGTGCCTCCTGTTTTGGAAGAAACTCCTCCGTGTGTGAGTATCCTTACTGGGGAACAAGGCTGCTGCTGTTGGCTCGCTGAACTCTGGTTTTTCCACTGCGTTTCCGTGGGGCTGAAACTCCTATCACCCCCAACAAAAACTCATCACAAACAGCAAGGCATTTTTTTTTCTGAAAATATATCAAGGCATAAACTAATATAATTATATATTATTTAATATATTTAATTTTATTTATTTTATATTATTTAATATTTAATAATTTAATATAATAATTGTTACCAATGATATTATTAATGTTATAATATTTTATTTTAAAAAGAGTAGTCTGGATACATCCAGGGTATCTGAAAGAAAAATGATTTTGAGGAAAGATATCTATTAAAAACTTTTGTGCTCCAATATTCTGGAAATATGTGTTTCTACCAGGATAATGAAAGACTTGTTTTAGAAGGACTTCACAAAAACAGATAAAAACCGAACACCCTTTCCACTAGTTATCTAGTTTCCGCCCTGCAACACATAAATACCAGCGATACAGTTTTAAAAAAATCTATAAGCCTACCTTGCATGTATGTCTCTATTTGTCTAATAAGCTCGTAAGACTTTGATCGGTCCAGCAGTGTCCTGATTGCAGGCAGGGGGTCCAGAATGATGGTTTCAGGATGAGCATCAATATACTCCTAGGGGAAATGAAAAGATATGGCACAAAAGTCAAACACGATGAGTTGCTGGAAAGTAGATATATTACACAGTTAGCAGAGCACCAGATGGTGCCTCAAGTTTAGTTTACCTGTGAGTTAGTGATAATACCTGAGTTTCAAATTTCCTGGCAGCTTATCAGATTCAACTTGTCATATCCTTGGCAGCTTAGTAAATTCATTCTGTGGGAAGCAGTAATTCAGGTGAAGAGAAGCTATAATTCCCAGCCATAACCCGAAATTGGTGCTTCAGGGTGTACAGAATATCTCATCCCCCCTCTACTTTGTGCACCTAAATGCCCATTTAACTATAAATAATATCATTACTGCTTTGTGTCCCATTTTGGGAGAAAGGTGGGATATAAACCAATAAATGGAGAAAGAATATGCTTAAAAATCTTTTTTGAATCACTGGCAAAACTTTCTAAAGTACTGAATCCTACCTTAGCAGTTTAAGAAATATCAGTCACCGATGGCCATTAGAGGGGCCTTTGAAGGTGATCGCTGCTAAGTGTTCAAGCAGTCCAGAAGTCAATGACTATTAGTCACAGTCACTGTACAAAACATTTCTGGGTTCAAAGTCAATATGCCCTTAAACATGAATGTAACTAGAGAAGGTTGCTACTTTCATTGTGGGCGTCCCAGAAGCATCTGGGTGGTCACAGCAGGAAGCAGAATTGTACTAGGATCCTTAGGCCTAAATCTCATTCGTAGCCCCAGCAAGAGTGGACCTGTTGAATCAACTGCTGAATGATGAGTCAACACTTAGGCACATTCCACTGATTCAACGTGTTTAATCTAGTTGTGCTTATCAAGTGCATTTAGCCTACTGTCTGAGCCAACATGATTATTCTTAAGGTAATCTCAACTGCACAGCTGAACAGAATGGCAATGGCACCTTAAAAATAGTGACTGTCATCGTTGGTAGAAAAATGTGATGAGCATGTTGTGATGAGCAATACCATATTGGATGGAATCACTCCCACAACTGAACCCAAAGGCCCGTAACTGTGGCTCTCTTAAGCCCTTAACTGAGCTGTGCATACTGCAGAAGTCATGATCACTCAATCAACATTGCAACATAGCATTTGACAGAACTTTATACTGTATAATCATGATTAATCATAACTAAGCAAATTAACAAAATGTATTTACAAATATAACACTCCACTTGCTTTCCTATATGGGCTGAAGAAATTAATAAATCAATTAAATTGCTCAGATACCCTGGAATCTGCAGCACAAGAGGTGGTCATTTTTGAACCCATGCACACCTATGGCCTTTCACCAATTAAGATGGCCCACTATCACCTAGGCCATTTCCGCACTACAGTGTTATAGTGCTATTATTCCACTTTCAACATCCTGTGGAATTCTGGGTTGTGTAGTTCATTGAGGCCAAAGAGTTCTTTGGCTGAGAATTCTAAATGCCCCTCCCTAAACTGCAAACCCCATTGTTCCACAGGATGTTGAAAGTGGCATAATAGCACTATAACAGTGTAGTGTGGAAATGGCTCTATTTAAGTCAACCCAAACCTTACGTTCTCTGACTTTCTCAGTCTATGGAAATTCTTCTTCACTATGTCGTGTACCTGTCCTATCTAGTATACCTTTCATATTTACCTGCACCTTCTTATAAAAATTTTTAAAGGACTACACTTTTGGCTAAAGATCAGCCTGATCCAGATACTGCATGTGTGTCCCTTTGTCTTAACATAACAACATTCAAGTCAAACAAATAGAAACAACAACATTAGGGTAGATCTTTATTTGGATCTCAAGGCAGATATTCAGTATGAAATCGTCATCAACTCTGTTAGCTCAAAGTAAGCCAAAATAGAACTGTTCGGTTTGAAAATTCTCAGTATCAGAGGTGAGGGAAGCAACCACAGAGGAGGGGAAGAGGTGGTTGGGGAGATTTTCTGTCACACCAGAAGATGTATCAAAGGATTTCTACAATTCTGCATTTTAAAAAATGAAGTGTATGTGAGGGGTTCACAAAATATCACTCTCCTCCTCAATCTAACATGCTTCTCAAAAGGGGTCTCATCTGTTAGTCTCCATGCATGACAAATGGAGATTTCTTGAAAGACCCCCGACAAAGACATTCTGGACTTTAAAAACCGATGGTGGCAACTCTTGGGACCAAAGCTGCTATTTGACAAGACAGCTGGCTACCCCAGTAAAAATGCTAACTATTTTAAGCAGCAGCAACATACTACAATTTTTGCTCTTCAGTGGGTTTGTTTTTGTTTTTACGATCCTCTTCTGCTCTGTCACTAGAATTTCTAAAAACTGTCCCTGCTGAAAACTTAAGCCTGTTTATACATTACCAAGAGCAGCCACTACTCTAGTGTTTGCTCTTGGGCCATTCCCATATGAACTATTACTTGGCTAGATCATGAAGTACACTTGTCCAATGGCCACCACTGTTTATATGGATCATGGAGACCTGCGGCTCATCTGTATACGTTTTCCCATCAGCCTCTGCTGAAGTCACTATGAGAGGAAAAGCTGCCAGCTGGGAAGATGAACAGCCTTTTGACCCAGCAGTGTGCACAGTTGTATCCCATATATCCTGTGTATAGATATTACAGGGAGGAATGAAAGAGAAATAACTGCAGAGATCGAGGCAAAAGGATCCATAGTTGTCTGCTGTAATGTATATGCAATGTTTGTCTTCTTGCCAGAAAACCCAGCAACTGTGCCTTCAGCAAGTGCAAACTGGCAGTTCTTATGGAAGAGAAGGTCACTGTACTAGGCTACGTGTTGAGACCCTTCAGTACATCAGAGAACATAAGGACTTTCTGGATGGAACACAGAGCCAAGTGATCATATCGAACCAACAGAAAGAAACTGCCAAGGAAAATGAAGAGGTTTGAAACAAGTGAGAAAACACCCTGGAGGACAGGCACTACCAGGAGCAGACCTTACAAAAGGGATTCCAAACTCCTCCAACTAAGCAATCACTTCCTGCATCTTCATGCAAATAGCATCAGTAAAGATGCTTAAACAGGATACCAGCAACAAGGGGTGCTGCAATGCCAAGGAAGGAGTCAAGGTAATGACCACTTGCAACCAGAAGAAAAGAATGGTGCTGGTGGTTGAAGACTCAGCTTAGGTGTACAGAAGCACCTGTGTGCCATAATAAGATGAATCAGGAACTGTACTGTCTTTCTTGTGCACATATCCAGGATGTCACTGACAAATTGCCAAAATTCATTAAGAGCACAGATCAGTACCACTTTCTCCTTATTCATGTGGGCATCAATGACATGGCCAAGAACACCTCTAAGCAGATCACCTCTGACTAAGAAGATTTGGGCAAAAAGCTGAAGGGACCTGAGGCACAGCTGGTATTCTCATCAATTCTGCCAGTGAAGTATAGAGGACTACACAGGGACAGAAAAATGCTGAAAGTGAGTAACTGGCTACACAGATGGTGTAGATGGGAGACATTTGGCTTCTGGAGCCATGGTCTTCATTTTTGAGACAGAGGACTACTGGCTACAGAGGAAATGCACTTCACAAAGCCTGCGAAGAACGCTTTTGGTAGCAGCATGCAAGTCTGATCAATAGAGCTTCAGATTAAATCCTTGGGGGACTGGAGACAATAGCTCAAACAACAACCCAAAGGCAAGCTTTAAACACATGGATGTGAATTCCAGAGAAGCCACAGGAGAGAATGGGATCCATAGAAAAACTGACAGTAAATTAATAGGTGACAAGAAACAAAGGTTCAAATACCAGTGCACAGAGTTTAGGAAACTAAGATGGATACCGAAGTCCTAGTGCAGGAGGGTAAATTTGACTTTATAGACATAACAGCAACTTGGTGGGATGACCCCCATGATTGGAATATTACAACTGAAAGGTATAACTTATTCGAAAAGAATAGATGTGGCAGAAAAGGAGGGGGGCAGCATTACATGTCAAAGATAAATTCTCCTGTACAGAAATCTATGAGAATGATCACAATGGACCAGCTGAGAATATTTGGGTAAAAATAAATTGAGAAAACAAAACAACATTGTGATAGGTATTTACTACAGGCCACCAAACCAAGAAGAAGTGATGGATGATGATTTTCAGAAACAAATCTCAGAAATCTCAAACATGCAAGAATCGGTAGTTATGGGGGCCTTCAATTATCCTGATATCTGCTGAAAGGCTCTCCAACTAATTCCTGATGTGCCTTGCAGCACAACAAACTCAAGGAGGAAATGAAAAAGGAAAAAAGTATGTATAAAGAATGGAAGGAAGGATCAATCACCAAGAAAGAGTACAAATGTATAGCCCAAGCTTGCGGAAATAGTATAAAGAAAGCTAAAGCTCAGAATGAGCTGAGACTATCCAGGCAAGTAAGGAGAAAGAAATGGGAGTTTTCAGATACATTCAAAGCAAAGGAGACAGCGGAGCCACTGCTCAGTAAGGATGGTAACATGCTAACAGATCACAGTGAAAAGGCAGAACTACTCAATATCTATTTTACTTCAGTTTTCCCCCCCAAAAAAGAACTGGATACTTCCACGCAGCAGCAGAAACCTTGGCAAGGGATCTGTACTGCAACTCAAGGTCAAGAGATTTAGTCTGGAATCACCTAGCTAACCTAAATAAATTCAAACCTGCAGGGTCAGATGAACTGTATTCCAGATTACTGAAGGAACCTGCTGATGTACTCTCTGAACCACTTGTCATTATTTCTGAGAAATCTTGGAGAACAGGTGAGGTGCTGGAGGACTGGAGAAGGACAAACACTGTCCCTCTCCTCAAAAAAAAAAAAAAAAAAAAAAAAAGACAATAAAGAAGATACAGGAAACTACAGACCAGTCAGCCTGACGTCAATACTAGGAAAAATATTAGAACATATTATACAGGAGTCTGTATGCCAGTATCTTGATAACAATGCAGTGATCAGTAGAAGCCAGCATGGATTTGCTGAGAACGAATTCTACCGAACTAATCTTGTATCTTTACTTGATCAGGTGCTTAGTTTATTAGATCGTGGGAATGCTGTGGTTATCATTTATCTGGATTTCAGTAAAGCATTTATTAAGGTCCCCCATAATATTTTGATTAGCAGGCTGATTAAATGTGAAATAGATGGGAACACTGTCAGGTGAATCCATAATTGGTTGGAAAACCATGCTCAAAGAGTCGTCATCAATCACTGCACTTCAAACTGGAAGGAGGTCTTGAGTGGGAAAGTCTTAGGATTCTGTTGCAGGGCCATTACTGTTTAACGTTTTTATCAATGACTTAGATGATGGGGTAGAGGAAATTCTTATCAAGTGTGCAGATGATACAAAAATGGGAGGTGTAGCTAACACATTGGGAAGGAACAGAATCCAAAAGGAACTAGATAAACTAGAAAACTGGGCAGAAATTCGTAAAATGAAATTCAATAGAAGCAAATGCAACATTCTATATTTAGGTCACAAAAACCAAATGCACAAGTATAGGATGGGGAGATACATGGCTAATTAGTACTACATGTGAAAAGGGATTGTTGTTGATCGTAAGATGAACAGGAGCCAATAGCATGATGCTGCAGCAACGAAGGCGAATGCTATTTTAGCCTGCATTCATAGAAGCATCATTTCCAAGTTGAGGGAAGTAATAATCCCACTATATACAGCACTAAGTACTGTGCTGAGTTCTGCGCACCTCATTTTCAGAAGGATCTAGACAAGTTGGAGTGGGGTCAGAGAGGGGCAACAAGGATGATAAGGAGAATGAAACATAAGGAAACACTGAAGCATGTTCAGCTTGGTCAAGAGAAGACGTGATGTCATGGCACTCTTTAAATATCTCTAGTACTGTCACAGACAGAAAGGTGCAGGCCTGTTCTCTACTGTCCCAGAAAGCAGGATCAAGTCTAATGGTCTGAAGTTACAAGAGAGTAGATTTCAATTCAATGTTACAAGGAGATTCTTAACAGTTAGAGCTGTGCAGCAATGGAACCAATTACCTAGAGAAGTGGTGGGATCTCTTTCTTTGGACATCTTCAAAAAGAGGCTATTTTTATAACTGTTTTTATCATAAACACACAATTCTTTTTAGCCACATTAAGCAAATGATATCAAATGTTATACAAGAACAGCCACAGAGGGCAGAGCATCCATATAATTCCATGAAAAATATAAAACAGTGCCTTAATCTGGAAATTTCATGCTTTATTCGTGCTCCAAAGAGAAGTTTCCTGGTATTTTGAAAATGGGATCAGATTTTAGTCTCTTTTGTTCCTCTTTCTTCAAGACTCTTCTTTTTAAAGACATCCTATGATAACAAGGCTATAAATTCCACCCTTAGCTAGCAATTTTCACTCATCAAGTGGTATCAGGCAGCTAAGTGGGCATATGTGTATCCTCTCCTGGAATTTCAAAACCACAAAGCACAATTACAGGGTACCTGTTTCATCTTTTATAAACATGTACTTAAACTTCACTTTGCCAACAGTTGACTATCTTGTATAATCCTTTGACTTTCAAAATAACAATGATAATCTAGGTTAGCTCTTTCAAAACAGTAGGTGCATTTTTGTTATTATCTAGCTTAATGCCTTTTGGGTTGTCGAGAAAATTAATGATAATACTGCAGGACTAAAATCAATTATTTTTAAAATTATCATGATGCCATGGCACAAATAATAACACTCCTACAAATCTAGGTCTGGGCTGCACTTAATTCTTTTTCTGGAAATACTCATTAGGGCTTTGTAGCCACACATCGTAGAGTCCATGGGCATTATCCTGCATCTGCTCTAATGTTAGGCAGGGTGATGCAGATGCCTCAGGGTAGCAGAAGCTAAGCTGTGAGAGGACGTGTGACATAATGTTGAACAAGAGTGGCATGTATGCCATATGGCCCATCCTATGTCCACTATGCTAAGCCACTACCCTTGAGTGGTGGTAAAAAAAGCCATCTCACCAGCAGTGCTGAAGTAAGTCTTGTCACTTCCTGAACATGGAACGAGAAGAGGGTGCCATCTCTGCCTCAATTATCAAAACGGGTTGGGATGATCCTGCTATTATCAGTTACAAATATGTGGAGGAGTGTCTGACAAGACACCAGCTATCTCTATTTCCAGTTCACATCACAGAAGCACAGCCTGAGATGTAGTCACATTTTCGGTGAGACAGCTTAATATTTCCTTTACTAACCACAGAGGGCCAATAAAATCTCCCCTAATTGCCCAGCTAGAGGAAGCGAGTAGTTCTAACAAGGGCTAGTACTCCAGCTGGAATTGAAATCTGGAAAACAGAAGGCAAATAAGTCCCTAGATGGGGCTCATAGACTAGAAACATATGGAGAGAAAAAACCCAACTGCTCCTGGCAAGAACAGTTGGCAAAAATGAAACCAAACGAGATGACAAACTCACCATCACCCTTCCTCTGAAACAGTGGGCTTCAAAAGCACTCTAAACAGGCCAATTTCTGCATGTTTAACAATCTAGGTAACACATCAAGTTCTTCAAGGAATCCAGTAGCCAAAAATAATTTCACAAAATAAGTTAAGAAGCTGCTGGATTTGATCACAGCCTTTGAACCACTGCAAGGAAGATGACAGGCTGCAAAGATAGTTCCAACAAATTTTATGCAATCCCTGTTTTAACTGTAACAAACAGTAATTAAGCCAATACTGCACTAAAAGCCACACAGTTCCTTTTTTCTTTATTATATTTGGGGAACCCTGGATATAGGGCCTCTTTCAGGAATATGTTGTTTTGCTATAAATGAAGAGATGTGTGACCATGCTACCAAGAGAAATATGCAACTTTTTTTTTAATGCAAGCAAGGAAAATGCCCCTTTGAGCAACAGCAAACTAAAATGGCTATATTAAGGCATTACTTATTTTTAGCTTGATCTTGGATTCTTCAACATTGTACATCTCTCCTTCAACACGACCCAGGGAGCAAAGCTGGTTGGGCATACCTACCACCTTACGTAGCTAGTTAAATGCTATATGTCTCTCGGGAGACCAGCTCAGTTATTTTCACACAGGGAACAGAGATTATAGAGCAATAGTAATCCTACTTAGCAATGGTAGTTCATTTCAGGGCTATCAGAGAGAGCAATTCTGCTCATTTTACAGCAAAGGTTACACCACACTCTATACTGTGAAATCCCACATGGTACCCCACAGAGAAATGCGCTTAATTTCCTGACAAACAGACTCTGGCTGATATTAGGTTTTCACTTACAGGATGCTCCAACTGGACAAATGGGTGTAAGGGGGCACTTTTAACTATTTTTCTGCAGCCCTCTGAAATAAGTACTCCAGAGAGTCGAGGACCATCTGAATCAGTGTTGGTGGTGACAATGAAGAGCTGAAGGGGTGGAGATAAGTAAAATTTCCCTCTTCACCTTTTCCTCATATCCTTTTTGACAATGGAAGGATCCCTTCTATTGGTGGATCAGATAGTCCAGATCCATAGTTGCATGAAAACCATCTACAACACATCAAAATTGAGTTTCTTTTTAATTCATCTCTTGTATATTAGTAAAGCTGTTCCCCAATCAAGTTGCCCCCCTAGTTTCCTCTTCTTTTTGTTCAGAAGCCAACTGCCTGTTCTTGCCTGTATAGTCTCCCCATTTTTCTCCTACATTGTCTTTGCATTGTCTCGCTGATACTATGACCTAAGGTTAACAGACCAGGGGTTTTTGAAAGAATCAGAAAATTGGAGTTGGGAAACTTTGAATTCATGTCAATGTCTGATTTACACCTATTCTGATGGGTCAAATCTTATAAAGTGAGGAGAGCAAGAAAAAAAAGCAAGTATGCTTGCCTCCACATGGGAATTCCTTCAAAATTTTAAATAACTACTTAACTATTATTTGTTCTTTTATATTGTTTACTTTTTGCATTGTGTTTTGATGGCTTATGACTGCACAGTAAATTACATTGTTCACTGGAAATTCATTCATTTCCCTTTCAACCTCTGGTAAGGGAGCCAGTGTTTTAAATATCTTCCAAGGAACCCTTTCCACAGCCACTGTCCTGATGAATTTTTTTCACGTTTAAGATGATTCTGGGAAATGTTCAATTTCACATAATACCCCATACTCCATCCAGGATCCTGGCCTCCCTCTGTTCCACACGACAGGAGAGCATATTCAATAACCAGAGTTTTTCTCCATCCACCATGTGAAAGAGATTCACTCTGCCACAAGAAATGGACACCCCTGAGCCAAACAGAGAGCTCCAGGAACCCCAGAAGGACATGAAGGCAATGGATTTTCCAGGCATAGTTGGGAAAAATTACTTTTCCAGTCCCATTCTGGCTTTGCTGAGAAGGGAATTCTAGGAGCTAACATTTCTCTTCCTGGACAGATGGTATTGGGGAGATCTGCTTTTACATTATACCTTGAAAAACAAAGGTGGGTCGACACTTATCTTAAATTGTCACTTTAGATTTGTCTTTTTACAATTGCTGTTTCAAAACAGACTAGCTATTCCACTTGTTCCCCAGGTTTAACTCACTGTGAACATCTTCTTGAATGAACTTTAAAATTACCTGATTTCTTTATTTAAAGTGTAATATAAATTATTTCTTATATCTTTTTAAATCTATTTATTATATCTTTTATGCCTTTCTGCTAAAAGCTATCAAGGTTCTGATGCACAGCAAATCAAGATAATTATTAACATAAAAAGAACAACTAACAGTTTCCAATATTAATGCCATAATACAATACAAAAGTTAAAGAGGTGTTAAGATACTGCTATACCAATCCCAAAAATAAATGGAAGATGGGTGTGTTATCATTTTTTCTTGAAATGTGGGAGTTTCTGGATAGAGATGGAAAGAATATTTGAAAATATTTAGAAAATGATTTTTAAAAATGGGTTCCTTGAAAGTTGGGAACAGAAAAAAGAGTATCCTAGATAGGTGAGAACCATCACAATTTAGGATTTATTCTGCCTGAAAAATGCACATGGTTTGTAAGCAGGTTTCCTGCATGGAAGACATTTTCCTTGCAGAAAATAATATTTTTGCACAGAAAACAGGTTTCCTGCATGGAAAATAATAGTTCTGCACAAAAAATAAAATGCTGTTTTCTATAGAGACTTATTTTCTGGGCAGAAAATGTCATTTCTGTGCAAAAAGCCCATATGCATTTTTCTGCACTGACTGAGGGCCTTATCACGCTATACTATTATAGCACTATTACTCCACTTTAACTGTCATGGCAATATCAGAAAGAATCATAGTATTTGCAGTTTAGGGACAGCATTTAGAATGCTCAGCCAGAGAGCTCCAGTTCCTCACCAAACTACAAACCCTAGAATTTCAAAAGATGCAGCCAGGGTAGTTAAAATGGAATAACAGCACTATAATAGTGTAGTATGATAGGGTCCTAAGTCCCAAAAGACAAACACCATTATTCTTCCACATCCGCGAATCTGATTATTCGTGAGGTAGGTGTGTGCGTGCCTCCCCACCATCCTCCTCCTCCCATTCCCTTGCATTTTGCTGGGTGTGGAGAAGGAAGGCAAGTACCTGGACAAAAGACAAGGAAATGGGGGGGGGGCATGCACGCTCCTTCCTTCTTCCCTTCAGAGCTCCCCCTCCCATTCTCTTTCCTCTGGCCTCAGTGCTGAGAACTCGTGCTGAGGCAATAGGCATGGGAATTGGGGGAGGAGGTTTCTACAAGCCTTCCTTCTCTCCTCTGGAGCTCCCTGCTACCACTTCCTTGCCTCTGGCCCTGGCACTAAGAACTTGCACCAAGACCAAAGACAAGGGAATGTGGGGGAGAGACTTGGACAAGCCTTCCTTCTCCCCTCTGAAGCTCACCATTCCCTTGCCTCTGCCCCCCGTGTGCAAAAGGCAACGGAATGGGAGCAGGGAGCCCCGGAAGGGAATAGGAGGGAGGTCGTGGGGGGAGTTATTCATGGTTTTTCCACTTTCACAAAGGTTCTGTGCCCCAACCCCTTGCAAAAGGGGAGGGGCCACCGTTGTCCTTGAAAAGTGCACAGTTTTTGACCTCTCCCACCACCAGCACCACCACCACCAAACAGGAAAAATGCATGCTACACAGACTGGAGAGAAACGGAAGCAAGAGCAAGCAGTAAAAATGAGAACACCAACTTTCTGCCTGTTTAATTTTAAAGGGAGAGGTTGCCTCTCTTCACTCCTCCTCTCTAAACCAAGAGTGGGGGATGTGTTTCTCCAGATATCGTTAGACTACTGCTCCCATCATCCCTGATCACCATAATATGTGATACAGGTGATGAGATTTGCAGTCAAACATAAGAAAAGCAATGCTGGATCAAACCATTGACCAGCCTAACATTCCGTTCACGTAACAGTCAACTAGTTTCCTGTGGGAAGTCTGCCGCAGGACTTGAATGTAACTGCATGCTCCATCTCATATGTGTATGTGTTTTCAGCCTGTCAACTTATGGAGGTCCCATGAATACTCAAGAGGGGGTTCTGCCAGTTCCTTCCTCTGATTAATTACATTTTAATTTTTGTATTCTAAGGGTTTTAACTATGTCTTTTTAATTGTTATAAGATGCTCTGAGTCCCAACATGGGAAAAAAGCAGGATATCAATAAAGATAATGGTGGTGATGATGATGATGATGTCTACAGCACCTGGTATTCATTGCCAGTCGCCCATCCAACTACTAACCAGGGCCAACCTTGCTTAGCTTCCAACATCAGACAGGATCTGGTGCCTTTAGGGCAGAGCTTTCTAAACTTTTCATGCTGGTGACACACTTTTCAGACATGCATCATTTTGCGACACAGTAATTCAGTTTTACTAACAAACCAGAGGTTAAACTAACCCCTTATAAGAGATACAGACACATACATAAACTGTAATAACAAAATGTGTGGGGGCACAAAATATTCCATGAAAATCTTTCACATATATTTTAAAAATACATGATTTATAAATAATAACATACATTTCCAAGATTGTAGGCGACACACCTAAACACTTCAGGCGACACACTAACGTGTCGCGGCACACCGTTTGGAAAGCACTGCTTTAGGGTATTTAGGCTCCCCATCTCATATACTCTAGCAACTGATATCAAAGCTGACACAAGCTATCATCCCTGCTCTAGATAAGGCCTCTATTTTTAACTCTCAACCAAGTTGTTCTTTCTTTCCTTTAAGCCACTGGGAGAAAACTTGCTAGTTACAGGTTGAAATATATTCCACAGATTTTTAAAGACACCTACTTCAGACAGTAGTTTATTCTCTTCCATTTTCTCGACTTAAATACCGTACTTTAATGCTTTCCAGTTCCCACCTCCATCTTCATTCTAAAATTTGCCACTAGTTTTTAGTTTATCTGTTACCTAATGTTCTTATTCTTTCCATCAGTTATACTCCCTTCATTGCCTTCTATTTCCTTACCTCACTCAGTTTAAGTTACTTCTTTTTGTTCGTGTTTAAATCTCTTCAGTTCCTCTTTTCTGTCATCTCTTCATCTGCCCCCTTTGTTCTGGCACTGTGGTGAAACGAACTCTTGCTTACACTGCAGGTTACTTCCCCTGTTTCACACCTACATGCTCTCTCCTCTGCTGCCCATTCATTTTCAACGCAACATCTATATCCTCCCTCCCTTCAGTAGTTTCAACAGCATTTGTAAACTTTTTACTTTCTCTCTCATGTGCTCTTGCCTTAAAAACAAAACTGTGCTGCTATGGGAAGGATTATTTTAAAATATGATTGTTGTATAGCATCTAGACTACAAGGGGATCTTTGCATTCTTATATTATTTCAATAACCAGTGTTATTAGATAAAACCCAACATTGTCCAACTTATAGCAGAAGGGACATTATTGTCAGAATGGATCCCTTCACTCACTTGCCACTCACCCATGCTGCTAAAATCTACTCTGAAAGACTCTTGAAAAGATTTAGAGGGGCAGGTGGGAAAAGCAAACAGAAAAATCCATTCCCATGGAATTTGGATGCCATTCACTGAGTGTGTTTCTTAAAAGCTAAAACCCCTTCACGATCAATCAAACTGGAAGCAACATGAATTATTTGTCATTTTTCTCATTCATTGCTAAAAGGAAACTAAGCCTCAAGTATCTTGAAAGAACAGCCAAAGGCATGTTAGAAATCAGAAGCAGGACTGAGAATTTCCTATCACCCCAAACTGAGCATTCATAATCTACACTACAGGGCAATTTGCTTCCCTCACTTCACATATCAACTATCCCCAGCATCTCCACTCATGTCTTCCATTGGTCGCCAAGCCTGCTATGTATTTGTGCACCTCGGATACATCCATGCTGCATAATTATAGCAACTTGATACCACCTTAACTGCCATAGCTCTATCCTATGGAACTGTGAGGTTTGTACTTTGGTGGGGTGCTTAGAAACGTCTGGGGCACTCACTTCATCTGCAGCATTACAGCTCTCTGGCAGAGAATTCTGAGCAGCTTAAAAACTACAAATCCCAAGATTCCACAGGATGGCACCCACAACAGTTAAAGGGTTATCAAGGGGCTATAATTCTGTAGTGTGGATTCAACTCGAGTTGTGAGAACTAACATTATTCAGAAGCCAGCTGTTTAATGTACATTTGCTCTCACCACATTCTTTAGTGAGGATTCCTTGCTGCAGACTTTGAGATAGAGCAAGTGAAGATCAGCTAGCAAAATTATTGCCTTTGTGATGAGTGAAATATATGTAGAGAGGGAGTCCTTAAGGGAGTGCTCAATAACAAATCAGAAGTATAGTTAAAACATTAACACTACAGGAGTGGACAAGTTCCCAAAGTTAATTTTCCATCTCCATGATATACTAGAAAGACAGCATGGTATAGTGGTCTGGGGCCACTTAGCACTATACTGTTATAGTGCTATTATTCCACTTTCAACATCCTGTGGAATTTTGGGGTTTGTGGTTTACTGAGGCCAAAATGCTCTCTGGCTGAGAATTCTAAATGCCCCTCCCTAAAGTATAGACCCCAGAATTCCACAGGATGTTGAAAGTGGAATAACAGCACTACAACAAAGCAGTGCAGAAATGGCCTGACTTGGACTAGGACTCTGAGAGACCAGGGTTTGACTTGCTCAACATCACCTTGTGGAAACACACCAGGTAATGTTGAGCAGGTCACACCCTCCCAGTCTCAGAGGAAGGCAATGTCAAACCTCTGAATTCTTGTGAAGAAAACCCTGTAATAGGGTTGCCAAAAGTCAGAATCAGCTCGAAGGCACAGTACAAACGACAAGATGACCCACTGTGAATAGCACCACTTGCAAACATACGGGTGGGGACAAGCAAAAGGAAAATCAAGACTGAACATGGCAAGATGCCCACTTCTGGTAAACCTTATCTAGATAGAGTAATTAAAAAAACTTGTATGAATACTTTAATCTTTCTCATGTCACTAGGAATTCTAATATATTGCAGGGTATAAAATCCTGCACACATGAATGTTTGTGGGTGCAAAATCAAGAGTTTTCCACAAAAGCCAAATACTCACAGCCAGAAAAGCACAACTGCCTATGAAGTGGAATGTTTGTTCTAGGTAGTTCTCAATCCTCTTTTTTTCACACAAATATCCTAACCAACACATACACAATAAATTTGTTGGGATAATTTTTTCCTAGAATATTTTTGTCTGGTTTTTTTTTTAAAGGCTGTACATGGCAGGGAACTGGAGCTTGGTAATGCTGTTCACAATTTTTCAGGCGAGAATGCTATAAAATTCCTATCTTGCAGATCTAGTTCTGAATGAGTTCTGCAACAAAACATGATTCTGGATGTCCTGACTGCCTGGATTAAAGTGAGTTCAAAATTACCACTTCCAAATATGTTCAGAAGCAGAAATGAGATTTCTGGTGGACTTTTTTTGCTGGCAGGGAACAATAGGTCCAGGAGGGTTGCCAGTGAAACTAAGCCTTGGCGGTGGTGGAGTGTGGAGTGTGTGTGTGTGGGGGGGAGGGCAGGGCTATGGCACAAGGGTCATGGCCACTGTGAGTAGGGGTGTGACTGTGGTGCATGGGGGCATGGCCAGGGTGTGCGGGGGCGTAGCTACGGGCCAGGACGCCCCCAAAACATTGCCACCCAGGGTGAACCACCCCACCATCCCTACGCAACTGAGCCTTGGGGGCCACATCAGTCCAGGGTCTTATACTTTGCTTGTTCCTACGATAAAGACTAAATGCATTAGAATCTAACATCTAGAAAACAGCAGTGCAAAAATGTGAATGAGGAGTGGGCCACCCAAGTGGAAGGAAAGAAGGCACGTGGTATCCATATAACAACAGTGTCCCCGCATGTAGGACTTTACTCTCTTACAGGAGTAAATAGTAACTATGCACTTACATGGGAAAAGAAATGAAACTCTTCCCCATCCTTAGTACCTGGGAGACACTAAAGTTGATTTCCCACAGCATAGTTATAGCACTTTTTTATAGCATTTTGATACCACTTTAGCTGCCACAGCTGCATTCTATGTTGTCCTGGGATTTGTAGTTTGGTAATACATTAGAGCTCTCTGGAAAAGAATTCGAAGTACCTTGTGGAACTACAAATCACAGAATCCCATAGAATACAGCCATGACAATTAAAGTGGTATCAAAATAGTGGGGAAGACTTTCTGTCTGTCCTGGTGAGGACACAGCAGGAAGTCTTCTCTCTGGCTCTCCCAAATTTTGGAACTCTCTCCCAAATGAGGCTCAGTCTGTTCTCTTTCAGATGGCAGGCAAAAGCCTTTTTTAAATTTAGAACACTTTTGGTTCTTATTGCAACTCAAGGTTCTTTTAATGTAATATTGTTTGCTATGTCTTAACGTGTTTTTAACTCTGAGTTTTTATAGAACTGCTTATTTAATTTTTTTAAACTTTTGTATCAGATAGGCTTTAGCTGTACTTTGTTTTAATTTGCTGTAAGCAAATTACTAAAAAAATTGCTATAAGCAAATTACTAAAAAAACCCAACCTTATTAATTAATTAATTAAAAAGTGTGAAAGTGACACAGGAATCAAGTCTGCTCCTACATACATAGCTGCAGCTTGAGCTCTACTCTTTGGTCATACTCAAGTATAATAGTATGTTTGAAACTGTGTGTGTGCGTCTATCTGACCCAGCCGCCTTGTCGTTCAAAAAAACCTCTGAGATCACTAAATTCTTGCAAGGCTTAAAACATCCAGCCACTGCTGTTATATTCCAAACAGTAGAAGCCAGTTATGATTGTGACAAGTCTTGCGCATGTTTAATGATTATACAGTGGCCCCTCTACTTTCGTGAGGGTTTGGGGCACAGAACTCTCATGAAAGTAGAAAAACTGTGAATACCTCCCCTCCCACAATCCCTCTCCCATTCCCTTCTGGGACTCCCCCCACCTCACTTCCATCCCTATTGCCTCAGCGCACATTCTCAGTGCCAAGACCAGAGGCAAGGAAATGGGAGGGGGAGCTCCAGAGGGGAGAAAAAAAGCTCACACAACCCCCCCCCCCCATTTCCTTGCCTTTTGTCTGGGTATTCTTCTTCCTTCTCTGTGCCCAGCAAAATGCAAGGGAATGGGAAGAAGAGACTGAGGATGAAGGCAAAGACATGCCTCACAAATAATCAAATTTGTGAAGGTGAAACCCACAACTGTGGAGGAGGACTTGAAAGGGCAAATTAGAATGTCATCTAATTTATAATCTAGTAAAGAGCCCAGGAAGCTCCAACTATATCAAGGTCACACATACAGTGTAGGTATATCACTGAGGCATTACTGAGCACTTACTGCTGTGATAGGTACCACCAAGGTCTACAGCTCCTGAAAGAATGGGGAAGCAAAAGATACAGAGTATGACTGCCAATTAGTGCTGCATGATGCAGAGCCAACACCTTCTGCATCGACCAATCCAGCACCATAAGCTACTGGACACTACTAGAAGCAGCAATTGAGCATGTAAGGATGGTGGTGATTTCTGAGACTTAACTGAGTTGTACAACAATTTGGAAGAATGGAGGGGGCATTCACCTGAATGAAGGAGAAATGCAAATAACCCAGAATAGGTCTAGTACTATCTTAAAGTACATCACAAGGGACTGTCAGAACTTGGAACACTTATGGAGCTACAGCTCCCAGAAAAACCCAGCCAATTGCCCACCTATGCAATTGGTGGGCAGAAAAACCCAGCCAACTGCCCACCTATGCTAGCTTAGAGTTCTGAGAACTGTAGTTCAAGAAGGTAATTTTCCTGAGTGCAGCCTGGATTATCAAAGGCAGAAATACTCGCCTCTTTGTACTTGGTTTAAGTAGTTACACAAGACGCGATATAAACCACAGATGGATTGATGAATTTATTGAGATCCCCTCTCTGAAAGTACAAGTACAGAATCATCCTAGGGAACAACAATTCCCTTGCTTTGTTTATTTAAAATCTGGCAACTAGCTGCAAGCACTGTGCAAAGATCCTCCTGTATTTATTTTGTTTAAGTCATTCCCTCCTCTCAGTACCAACAACTGAGAGCTTGTTTCCAGCTGAGCTATTTAATACTCTGAGCTCACACAATCAAGAACAAGCATTTTAAAGCTACAAGAGCATCAGTACAAGCTTCAGCTTCAAATGTAAAGACTGCCCAATTATGGATATATTAACTGGAACAGTTCCTCTTATTTAAATAGGTTTCACCTTGAAGTTTGTCCCCAAGGTATAATTCAAGAAAGAAAAATAAAAAAGAAAAGACTTCAGCAACATAAAACGCTATGTTCAGAATTTGCAAAAGCAGCTATTCTCAATATCCAGGTCAAGTTATACCTCCCAAAAGGAATGCAAAGAACAGCTAAGAGAATAACTCACACGTGTTTTCCTTACAAAGGTAAAAAATGCACGACTTCAGCTATCTAACCTCTTTCTTTCTCCATCATCTTTTTGCTGTAAACACTACATTTTCTGACTATGATAGTAGTGCAGAACTACCTATAACTTCTTTTAAAAAAAATTCTCTGTTTACCAGTTTTTAGGACCATGTCTTCACAAAGCAATGTACATAGGAATGATATATTAGGTACTTTAGGTAAGTGTACAGTAACTACGAAGATAAATCATTGACAACCACAATAGGCATGTACACTCATTAAGGAAAGGCAGTGGTGAAGATATGTTTTCAAGACATTTTTAAAGGCCTGTATTGAAGGAGATGAATGCAAAACAACTGGAAGTGAGGTCCATAACCGTGAAGTCATCACAACAAAGGCCTTCTTGTGTTCTGCAAGCTAATGGAGGGTTTCATAATCAGAACACCTAAAGCAGAACGTAGTGTATCGGCAAGGGTGAAATAAGGCAACCTGATCCATTCAGGTTGCACACAAACTTTGGATTGGACCTGGAAACATATTGGTAACTGGTGCAGCTGGAATAAAACAAGAAAAAGTGTTATATGCTGTGACTTAGAGGGCTGGTGTAGTGGTTTGAGCATTGGACTACAATTCTGGAGACCAGGGTTCAGATCCCCACTTGGCCAAGGAAACCCATGGGTTACGTTGGCACTCTTTCAGCCTCAGAGGAAGGCAAAGGCCATCCCTCTCTGAACAAATCTTGCCAAGAAAATTCTGTAATAAGTTTGCCTTAGGGTCACCCATAAGTTGGAAACAACTTGAAAGCATGCAACAACAAATGCTGAGACCTCTCTCTTCTCATTAGCCCTTGGACAGCTTCATTTTGGCCTATCAAAATATATGAACCAGCTTCAGATGAAACACTGTATGAACCACATTACAGTAGTTCATGATATGATATGAATGGAATGGAAAGGAGAACTGGAATATTTAGTTCTGACTAATCAACAGCCATTGGTTTTAACATCTATAACTAGTATGGTTATAGATCTCCAACTATACCTTATACAGCAGAAACTGCTTTTTCAGGTATATCAGTTGCCACAATATTTATTTTAATTAATTAACTAAATTATTTATTGCATTTATACATCACCTTTTTTCTCAGAGTGGGACCCAAGGCAGCTTACAAAAATGTTTAAAAACATTAAAACATTTAAAACAATTTAAAATATTAAAAACATATTAAAATTATAAAAACTCAACAATTTTTTTTAAAAAAGCAGCTTAATAAATAAAAAGCTCCCCTGTTCACAGACAAAAAAAACGTCTATTCAAGAAAAGGTTTTCTAAAGTAGCAAACTGATGGAGATGTAATATTGCTAACGCTTCCTTAATGTGTACATTTTGGAGTTGTCCTATAGTAGTTACATTTTTGGAGGAAGTAATCGCATGAGTAAACTTGGTTTTGGAAATTTTCTTGATATTCAGAGATGGCACGTTCTTTTGAATTATTTACCTGTTTCTTGGAAATTAACAAATGGCCAACATAAGTGGATTTTTCAAGCCCTCTTGCCTGTTATTGATACTTTGCTACTCAAAGGATAATTTTTCTCCAACTGAGATCCAATGGATAGAACATCTAACAATGCTTGCAACATTTGAAATATGGATGTTTAGATGAAATTTGCAAAATGGACTTATATTAGGACATTTGGTCAGCCTTTATAGAAACTTATGACTAATACGGTTATTTTTTTTTCTTCCTTTTGTGTTTTCATTTTCCTATTTTTTTTATACTGGAACTTTATCGTATGTAACTGAGAATATTTTTAATGCAAATAAAAAAATATTCAAAGTAAGTAGGTTAGTAAATAAAAGATAACAGCAACATTACTCACCTGGAACCTATGAACCAATGCCAGCGCCTGGCAGTCATTTTGGTCAGCTTCAATGATGACATCTGTCAGTTTATGGATGATCACATCTAATGGGCCCTGATCTTCTATTGGTTTCATAAGATCAAGCTGGATGAAAATAGTAACGAAAATACAGAAAAGTCTTATTCTGTGAAAGATCAAATTTTAGTTTCTAATTACAGTTTCCAAGAAAATTCTCCTTCAGATGTAACAGTAAAGTATTTTTCAGTAAACAGTTGTCCAACTGAAGCCTGCCCTATTTAACCAGAGCATTCTTTCATCTCACCTAGAGATGTCTTCTTTTAATAGGCAGTGACTTTCCAATAGGTATTCAGCTACGTGTCATTAGGCACCATTTCCTGGAACCACTTGAAGCCAATGTAATAAAACTGCTTTTTATTATAGGTAATTGGCTTAGCAATTCAGGTGACTGGTAGCCCAGTACTAAGCCAGCAGTTCCCAGGCTTGAACCCAAGATGACAGATCATGGCCTAAATTGTGTTGTTAGTCCTGACTAGAGTAAACCCACTGAGTCAATGGGATTTACTTATATATTCACTCACCTATCAACAATTGACTGAAGGAGTCAATGGGATTTACTTATATATTCACTCACCTATCAACAATTGACTGAAGGAGTCTAGCTGAGCTGGGACTACTAACAGGATGCCAATCTGTAACTCCCATCATCACTGAAAACTAGTCACGCTGGTTAGAGATGAGAAGAGCTGTAGACCAAAACCACCTGGTAACCGAGCAAGAGATTTCTCAGGCCCAAGACTTTTCCTGGCTATAGATAGCTACAATCCTTTTAACTGAAAAGGCTGGTGTCAAATGAGTAACCCTCAATATGCCCTCAAAGCTTGGATTCTACCACTATGCTGAATTATGTCCTCCTGCTACAGTGCATACAGACTTTTGCTAAATTGTGCACTTATTTACACTAGTTATAAAAAGCAGCAAGCTGGCAGGTAAGACTACAAACTTATTTTTGTGTTCATAAGAGCACCTTGAATATTAATGGTACAGTTCAGTTTCTTGGTCAAGCAGGGATGAGCAACTCATATTATTCCAGATGTTTTTGGACTGCAATTTCCATCATCCCTCTATGCTGGCTGTGCTGGCTAAGCTGATGGGAAGTGCAGTCCAACAGCATCTGGAGGGCCACAAATTACCCACCTTTGTAGAATTGTTGTTATGGTTTGTGTCTTTGAGTCATTTCCAATCAACTCTAAGGTGAACCTGCCACTGGGTTTTCTTGATAAGATTTGTTCAGAGGGAGTTTGTCTTTGCCTTCCTCTGAGACTGAGAGAATGTGACTTTCCCAAGGTCACCCGTGAGTTTCCATGGCCAAGTGGGGATTCAAATCCTGGCCCAGGATTATAGCCCAGCCCTGGTCCCTTTATAGAATTAGCATTATGTTTATGTTATAATACGCCTAATAAAGGTCAATTGAATTGAATTGAATTAGCATTTTTAAAAATAAACTAAAATTTCTCAAAATGCCTGTCTGGACTGAATTGTCTTCTTGCAACTGTATTCATGAGGTAAGAATATAAAACTTCATACTGCATCCAAAGAAATGGGTTTATATCCATGAAAGCTCATGCTAAAATTAAAACCAGTTAGTCTTACAGGTGCTGCCACATTTTTTCTCTCTCCCTCCCTTTCTCCTTTTTATAAAACTTTAAGACAATCTTTCTATCATGTAGTACTTGTACATATTCTAAGTAACAAAAGACGAGATTTGGCTTTTGGAAGGACAAGAATCCATCATTCCCTGTACATATGAATAACATATGACCTGCATCTCATTGTGTCACAGGCAAAGACCAGGAACAGCTATGACTAGTCAGCTTCAGTTAACCATAGCCAAAAATCCTAGCTATGGGTACAAGACAGAATGTCTTCTCAACTACCAGAGTGGTAATGGTGGCATGGCTACCAATTATACTTTTGCCCCTAAATAGTTTGTTTTAAAAAATATCAGACACACCCCTATACACTTGAAATGATCTGGAGTTGTAATAAAGCTGTGCAGAATCCTGAAGTATAATGGGAGGGCAAAATATAAGTTTTCTTTAAAAATAAAATCAGTGAACAGCTTGAAAAGCTACACTCACTGTATTCATATTGTACAGTAATAGGCAGGGATGAGAGTATGTTAGGCAAGTCCCCTGCCAGACTACCACGGTGATGAGCACAATGCAAATACTAGACACACTCAGAACTCTCAGTTCTGTATTCCATCACAGGTTATGCCTCCCACATAGTCTGATCTGTTGCAGAATGAATTGCCCAAAGTACGTATGACAGCGACTATGTATTTAGGTACAGATCTCCTCCAATCTGACATAAAACAAAAGCAGAGTGCAATTTAAGGAAAACATGGGGTCCGTGTGTGTGTGTGTGTGTGTGTAAGTTACTTCACCTTCTCCCTGCCCGCTCCTCTTACTCTCACTTTCTATTCCCCCCGTGTCCTTTTATTCCATCTGGGCTCCAAACCACACATGAGACCAGCTGGGAGTGGGACAATATCTGGGGAAAGGTTGTCAAGGAAAACAGATGAATGGGAAGAATGATTGAGCACTTCTTGTTTCCAGCCCCTCTGATACTTTAAATTGAACTCCAACATCCCATACGAGACACGATTAGTGCTGATATACTTTTGGACACAGAAGCCTGCTGCATACCCTTCTACCGTCCAAATTTGGTAAGGCAGTCCTACTTAATCCTTTGCCACCCCACCCGTTCAGATCCTTTTAAAATGTCCCAGTTTCTCTCTTCTCTTCCCAATTTCGCCCTTTGTCCTCAGCTTACTTAAATTGTTGCACACTGTGTTCAAAGTACAGGATAGTTTTCACTCAGTTAACTGGGGTGGAGAAGAAGAGTGCAATTTTATTCTTCCCAGTAGGCTCAGGCAAAAGCAAACTGCTACAACCTCTTCTAGCCTGTGTGTTCTTCCTCATTAATAACTTTTGCCATCTTGACCACACTCTAATGTTGCTTGACCATACGTGCCCTGGTTACATCTTTGAAATGTTGGAAGATATGCTCCTGCCACTGCTTGTGCTGCTGGGCTTCATATTTAACCCAAATATAGTAATATTTTCACTGATAGCATTGGTATTTAATTCTGGCCAAACTCAGAGAACAGCTTTACTAAAGAAAACCAGAAAGATTAGAAAGATTGGTAACAGAATCACCATAGAGTCTCCTTCTGGAAAACCTGCTCTATGCCTTTTCCAGATCAGTTTTAACAAGTGTGACTTGCAATGTAGCTCCATGGATTTTCTGGGTTTTGCCAGAGGTTGTTGCCCTCACATTTACTCATTCTACATTTCTGGGCGGTTGCTTGCAGTCATTTCTTAGATCTGCACTATGATTCTTCCAGGTTTCTTTTTTAATCTGGAGCATAGTTTGCTAAGGTTGTCCTATAATTTGAAGGGAAGATTTTCTCCTATGATATTTTTGACCTTTTAAAGTGCTATAATGCAGAGGTCCCATTTCACTATTGCATTCTTTTCTTAAAAACTTAAAATAAAGGATTAAAGCACACTTTATTATTCTGATGTGTCTTGGAATTAAGAAGAAATACATCTTAGGTTGTGAATAAAATGTTGCAGCTGGTGCTAGGAACTGCCAGAATATAGTGCGATGCAACAGAGACATCACTAGGCATTTTAGAAAACAAAACAAGAACTACAAATAACACAAATTCCTAACACATTTTCCCTATCTGGAAGTGCTCCCAGTTTTTAATCTCTACACGTGCGTGCACAAACACACACTTATGTCAAATCATCACTGTAAAGTGAAGCCACTGGGTGAGTGATAAAAAGAGAAGGACATTTGGGAAACTGCCTGTTTCCCGATAGCACAGAGACCCAACTCTAAAAAAACTCTCCCCAATGCAGAAGTGTTGGCCTACAACTCCCATTATGCTTCAGTAAACATGGCCACTGCAGAAGTTGCTACCCAAAACATCTTAGGGTACCAAGCTGGAAAAGGGCAATAGATAAAATGTATATATCCAGGCAGATGATTAAAAACAAGACCAGTGTGAAAAACTCGCAGCTACCCTGAAGTGATTTGAATTTAACATGCACAGGAGTGAATTCCACTGAATGCAGTAGATTAAGTAGTCTTGGGGCAGGTTTTTCCTACACTTAACACGGTGAGTGGACCTGTATGTTTATTTTAACACAACCTTCCTCTTTGCACGCCACTCCCGAGCTCTTTGGAACAGAGGCAGGACATAAACTGCAACAAATTTAAATCTGGGTTTGTTTTGCATACAAAATCTTGCCTTGTAAAACATTTAAGAGGAAAATGATGCCGGGACCAGAGAAAGCAAAAGCCACACATACACACTCCCTTCCAACATCCATACCAAGGAAAATCAGTCAGCATAAGGATATGCTTGCCAAAGTAGGAGAAAAGGAGGAGGGGATGAGGGAAAAGTAGCAAAGAACTGTCAATGCAAGCGAGCCCAGATGGGTTCAACAAGGTTGTCTACCAAGCTGCTGCCATAAGCCGCTGTTAGGAGAGTATGTCTGAAACCACAGCACTCCTGCCCACCCCTTCCAAGCAGCTGCAACAAGCAAGATTACAGTTCTGTTTCACAGAGGGAAGGTGTCGGAAGAAGGGAAAATAAAAATATTAGACAACATTATTCCCACATGAGAAAAACGGTGAGCAGAGATAGATAAAATACCATGCGGTAAGATTATTTTTTAAACAATATTCTGATCACTTGATTGATATTAAGGTAAATACAGTGGATTCCCCCCCCACACACACACTGTGAAGTGTTGTTAAGTGTGGTAATTAATGTTTCTTTATATTTGCCACTTGGTAAAGTGGTCATGTCTATTAACAATCTAGGTCCTAGATGGATAAAAATGGAGGCCCAGGCAGGTTTTTAAAAACTCTTTAATGTAGTACCTTAATCCTGAATATTTTCTAAACCCAACGAGAATGTCAGTATATTGCATGGTATAAAAAATTCTCCAATGTCCACAGGGGTGTTTGTGGGTACACAATCAAGGGTATTCCTCAACAACCAAGTACCCACAGCCAGAAATCGTAACCTATGAGGTGGAACATTTGTTTGGTACGATTGTCAGCCCTCTTTCTTGGTGCCCCCCCCATGTAACCAATATAAATTTGATAAATTTGTAGGGACAATTTTTGTCCTCAGCCATATCTTTCCTGTTTAAAAAGGCTATACGTGGCAGCTGAAACCCAGGCACATCTTTACATCTTTTCAGATGACAATATTATAAAATCTTTAACTTGTAAAACTAGTTCTATGTGATTTCTGCAACAAAACGTGACTCTGGGTGACAAATGTCCCAGCTGATTTACTTTGTATTGCTGGGTATTAAAACATTCCATGTCCACAGAGTATTTGTACGTGGAAAATCAAGAGTATTCCACAATATTCAAACACTCAGAGAATATCCTTCTTTGCAGAAAATGTAATTAACAGAAATGCAGCAGAATTTTGGATCAATTTTTGTACAGTCATTTTTAACTGTGTTTTTTTTAAAAAATAAAAACCATGGTAAGTGGCTGAAAACTTGGGGTCACAGTTTGCAACTCTTCCAGCAACAATGTTGTAAAATACCTACATTGTACAGGTCTAGTTCTGTATTAATTCTGAAACAAGCCCTCTGTCTGGGGGAACTAAAATTTCCAATCTGCCTGCATGAGGATTTAAAAAAAGGCTTGACTTATCTAATTAAGTTTCCATTGCAACTACTTTTCATTAATTTGAAAAAGTACGCTTACAGTTATCAGAAGGTATTTTAAAATTTCCTTCAATTTTGGTGCATTTGATGGGTATTGTTTCTAGTAAGAAAACATACAAACAATCAAGATAGCCTTAAAATTAAGACAAAATAAAACTGTCCACAGTACAAAACTAAATAAATGCTAGGACCAGCTAAACAAAAATGTATAGTGGGCCTTCAGCATCCACTGGGTTTGGTTCCAGGGCCCCCCATGGAGATCAAAATTCATGGATGCTCAAGTCCCATTAGGTACAATGGTGTAGTAAAATGGTGTTCCTCATATCAAATTGCAAAATCAAAGTTTACAATTTGGATTTTTTATATGTATACAATTTCAAGCTGTGGTTGGTTGACTCTGTAGACACAGAATCTGTGGATATGGAGGACCGACTGTAGTAGTGATATTGTACTGAAGGTCCCTAGGCATACCACTGTAAAAAATTCTTAAAACATTTGGAAGAGTTAGAAGAGAAGGTTAAGAGGGGACATGATAGCTATGTTTAAATATTTGAAGGGATGCCATGTAGAGGAAGGACAGGGCTTGTTTTCTGCTGCTCCAGAGATCAGGACAAGGAGCAATGGATTCAAGCTGCAGGAAAGGAGATTCCACCTGAACCTCAGGAAGAACTTCCTGACAGTCAGGGCTGTCCAGCAGTGGAATCTGCTGCCTCGGAGTGTGGTGGAGTCTCCTTCTTTGGAGGCTTTTAAGCAGAGGCTGGATGGCCATCTGTCGGGAGTGCTTTGAGGGTATTCCTACATGGTAGTGGGTTGGACTGGATGGCCTGTGTGGTCTCTTCCAACTCTACATTTCTATGATTCTATGATTCTATGAGTTTTCTTTAAAACACCTAAGATTTTAAGTAAACACCTTCAGGAAGGACTTTTCATAGCCAGGATGGTACTGCCAAAAGAACTCTTTCTCTGATAGCTGCCCAACATGTCTTGTTTCACAGCAAGTCTTGCTTCAAGTCTAGTTTTCTACTCAAACGTTTTGACAAGCTATGGTTCTTACATACTCAAGTGGCGGGGGGGGCGGCAGGCTCTTAACAGTGTGAAAGTGAACTCAGGTATGGTCATGCTTACCACCTGGCTTATCTCCCTATTCCTCCTCCTGGGTATTCTTTTGTGACTGAAAATACAGAACATGGAAGTGATACCATGTGGTTTAGCCATCATCGCTTCAAACCTGTCACATCTTCCTGCTTTACTGTAAGGACTATTCATTTCAGAAATCCATTCTCTAAAAGCATAGAGAGATGGAAATCGAGTATTTAAGATAACAATGTTCATCCTTCTCTACAACCAGATTCAAGAATCCCTATACAAGCAGCATTAAGGTATATGAGGGTAACAAACTACCCACATGAAACTGCTTACACACAGGGAATAACAACTTGTTGTCAAAATTTTCCTCGCATGAAGAAAGAAGTTCCCTAAAATCCACTCAAGTAAGGAAAAGGATTGCTCCACATGGTTCAAGCTGGAGTCTGAATTCAGAACAAGTGCTCTGAAATAGTGACTTCTCACAGCAAGAACTGACAATGTCAAGCAATTATTACACAGTTCAAGCTGTTTGCAAGAAGGTTCTCTATGTGCTCAGAACAATTCGTAGCTGTAGAAAAAGTAAACATTTCTAAACTGCACAGAGTTTGGAGCATTTCCACATTTCCTTTGCACATTGGCATACAATATTCCTACAAAAAACCCAGCAACAATGTTGAAGCCTTTTCAACTGCTAGATCACCTTTTGTCACAAATCTGACAAAGTCTAGAGTACATTTCTGATGACCACCTGCTGAGCAGAACAACCAGCCAGCGTTTCTCCTTGGCTAGAATTGCTGCCCTCCTGTTCTTTGCAGTTCCTCTCTTCCAGATTTGAGACATTCACCCCAAAACGTTTGTTTTCTTCAGGGAAATCAGTGCATAGCTCCACAAAAAATAGTCCAAAAGCATAAAACGGAAGAAATAGGAATGAATGGCCTTTAAATGAGGAGCTGAACAACTGAGCTGTAACCCTGGAAAAAGAATCAGCTGTTTGCTCAGTAAGCAAACAGAAAATCCGAAGAGAAAGCCATGGATTGGGGCTACATGCACCTGGCCACCTCATGAACTGAAAGTCTAACCAACATCTCCCTACAAACTGATTTAATTAACACATCTCCTTGCCCACCATTAGTCTCCTGTAAGTACACTCCAGTAACTGTTCTGCTTGCTCGAAAAGTTACTTTTGAAGATGAATAAACCTAATAGCACACTGGAGCCATCTAAAATGAGCAGTGGTTAGATGATGTTTTAAGTCTTTATGAATGTTATTGCAACACGTTATTACATTCATTAATTTTAAAAGTAACTTTCCAAGCTCAGCTTTACAAACAGGACATTTTATAAATCAAATGCCCTCCCTTGCCCTTAGATTTTTTTTCCCTCTGGTTTTTCCTGTTATTCTTTGCTCTCACAGTTATTCCCTCGAGCACAGCACAGTCGTTTACACATGAGAACTAAAGAAAAATCTTATGAATTCTAAACCTGAAGCAGTTAACATCCAGCCTGCATTATACAGTTTGGAATTAAAGTTTAACACTGGGTGGTGTCAGAACCAGAGTTCATGACCATACCTCGTGATAAAACATCTACTAAGGAAAAAACACTTGTGCGCTCTGCAAACTTCACTCCAGCATCAGATTTCTGGCACTCACATATTTCCATAAATTGTACAATTCAACGCTTTGCTGCTAATTTCAGCATTCTCTGGAATGAAATGCCCCTTCTTCTGAACAGAATGTACAGGCGCCAGCCTGTATTGACCCTGACCAAAGCCTGTACATGGCATTTCTAAAGCAATGTGAGGTTACTAAGCCAGAAAATCTCTTTTTCTTCACTTCATATTTGAGATTTCGACTGACTAAAGTCCACAAAAACAAAGCTACAGCAATACAGCTCCCAAGACAATTTTTTAAAAAAATGCTTATATTCATTTTTTTTGCTGTACTGTGTTTTCAAATTTATCAAGTGCTATGGTTATTACATTTTCCTTCAAAGAGCACAAACACACATAGTTTTCTCTGTCCCCATTCACAACAATTCTATCCTCACAACTCCAGGTTAGAGTGAAAGATAGTGGCTCATCCCAGATTACCCAGCAAGCCTCCTTAACAAAATGGCATGTGAACATGGGTCTCCAAAGTCCCAAACTAGACTTTCTCAACTAGAAATGTCAGGGATTCAAACTGGGTCCTTTCACATGCCAAGCCTGTGTTCTCCCACCTTACAATGGTCTCTTTCTCAATTGTAGACACTTCATGTTGATAGAATGAATGTGCTCTGCACATGCTCAAAAGCACTCTTTCCTTTTTAACAGTACTTCACTTTACAAGCCATAAAATACAGCCTAGCTCTAAGGAGAGCCATTGTGTATCATGATAACTGAGAATGGGAAATCAAGTTCCTTCTCCCTTTTCCCCCCCAAGTTCCTTTTACCTTTCATCTCCTCACCTCTGTTCCTTCCAGTCCAGTCCAGCCGGCCCCTCCCTAAACTACAAACTCCAGGATCCATAGGATGTTGAAAGTGGAATCACAGCGCTATAACAGTCTAGTGCCAAAATGGCCTTAGTCTGCAACTACATCCAGGAACTAATAATGAATCTCAGAAAGAAGGAGGAGGTTACCATATGAAAGGTGGATACGTTCCTCCTTATAACATCTGTGGGTGTACATGTATATATGAGCACATGTGGAAAGGATGACTTTCTTTTCTGGGTATGTCATGGGGTTCTTGGAGTCTGATAAAGCTAAGAGGTGCCTGGGCTCCAGATGCAATGAGGACATTTTGCTTACGTTCAGGAATAATTTCTTATTCAGGCTGTTTTCAAAGAAAGGAAATCGCTTATGTGCTTTAGGGCAAGGGGGTTGGAGGAAGGGAGAGTAAAATCTGAAGCAACAGAAAGAAGAGGGAAGAACCAACAAATTTAAAATGGTTGACCTGTATGTAGATCAACCCCCTAACAGTGGCATTAATAAGCACCACACTCTAAACCAGGTTTTTTTAAACCTTTCTATGATCTGGGCCCTCTTGAAAAAGCTGAAAAATGACAGAGGCCGACCAGCCACAAAATGGCAGTGCAGCAGCAGCAAATCAACACATGACAACGTGTGGAAATGGAGTTTGGCATTATTAGCTGACAATTTCTGATGTAATTTTAGATTGCTAATTAATCCTTCTTTGGAAACTGCTAAATTCTTTGTCACAATGATTTCCTTGTTGCAAGGAGTTCCATAATCTGGCTTCTTTCAAATAACAGTACAGATGGGGGAGGGTACAGATTCCATAAATGAATGCAATGAAATAAACATCAGGAAAAATTATCCCACAGTAAATCTGTTACACATACTTCTACCATACATACCTCAAGGGGTTGGGAGGAAGTGCTATGACAGAGAAGCTGTAATGACCAGATAAAAGAACTATTAATGGGTTCTGACTGAAAAAAAATATAAAGCACTTCTGGAATACTCTCAAGGATAGGAACTGAGTTTATTTTACTGGTAACTGACTAGGGTGAATTATAACTATGTATATGATCCAGGAGAACAACAGTATAAATTAGGCAAATAAACTCTTTATTTTTCAAGAGATTTCTCCTTCCTTGGGGAGAGGCCAATTTCAAATTTCTCCTGCAGTCTTCTTTCAGAGTGGTATGAATCATACAGCTTTCCAAATACTGTTAGACTGCAATTCTTGACATTTTTCAACACTGGCTATGCTGGCTAGGGCTGCTAAGCCTTGGAGTCCAATGACATTTGGAAAGCCACATGATTCCCATCCCTGTTCTATAATCTTTGAGATAGAGTAAATTGGGCCTTCCCTGCTGTATTTTCACGAACTTGTCTAGCAAATAGCCATTTTCACTCCCATTTGATCCCTTCTGGGGACTCCTTCTGCTAGGCCTCTCTACACAGGTTTCTCTAGACAGGCAACATGAACGTAAGGAAAACAGATCTTCTGAGCTCCATACTCCATGAAGAACTTAGATGGGACTGAGGCAATTATATTTTTAATAAAAGCTACAAACACCAAGTAATATGAGGGCACACAGCACATACTTTACAAATGATGAAAAATCTAACCCCAGAAAAATCTATTGAAAAAATTAGACAATATCTATCAAACTTTAACCTTCTATAGATAAGCCATTTCTTATCCCTTGAACTTCAAAATCAAAGCAGAGCATCCTCTAACCACCTTTTCTTATATCAGCAGTAAGCAACTGCATGGGGGCTAGGGTCAATTCCTCCCCACCTCCTCTAAAGGTAGCACATGCATCCAAACAGTAAGTGCAAATCTTTCCATTTACTTCTACAGGTCCTTCTCAAAATGGTGACCAGAAAAGGACTTCACATCACATCTTGTCACCATTTTGAAAGGAACTGAAGAAGAAGATGGAGCTATTTGTGGATCGTAACAGGTAATGGGGTGAAAGTATTTCTTTAGCATTTTCAGATGTTTGGGGCTTTCTGCGTGATTTGGGACAAAATCTGCCTCCAAATAGAACCTTTTTTTAAAAAAAATGGGGGCTGAGCCTTTTGAGGAGTTGGTTGATGGGCTTTAAGGGCCACAAACCTAGGGTCAAGGTAATACATGCAGCCCACATTTTTCTCCACCTCTTTGTTGCTGCCAGTAAGTGATTGCTGGGCTTTGAACTTAATGTGTATCTACATATCTCAGGAGAGGGGACCTAGAGAGGTGTTGCTTCACACAAGTCAATAATGTACAAAAGAAATAAACCACAGGAAGTCCCACAGCGAGGCTTTTACAAATGTTTCAGTAGACGTCAGCCAGCAAGACAGGAAAGGACCACTGAAGAAAACCTAGCAGTATTCTTTCTCCCTGTCCAAAGATGGTGAGCTTGCTCCTTGAAACAAGAGAAAGCAATGCTGGGCATGTTATATTTCATGTGGAAACCACTACTGTTTTTATTGGCAAAAAAAAAAAGACTAAATAGGGGCAACTTTTTTCCCCCTCTATCTTCTCAGTGGAATATTTTTTTGTTTTGAAATAAAAGTTACAGTAGTTGATGTGCTTGCTAACATCCTGATTAAATTTACTGCAATATGCTCTTTGTGGGATTGCCTTTGAAGATGGCTCAGCTGCAGCTAGTGCAACCCACAACAATTGTATAGCTGATGGGAAAACCTCATAGACTGGTTTTAAGGAATTGCACTGGCAGAATTCTAGGTGCTGATACTTTTATTTAAAGCCCCAAACAGCCTGGGAAATCAGTATTTGAAAATACACCTGTCCCCCTATATGCCTGCTGAAGGACTAAGGCCTGTTGGAGGGGTCCTCATCTGTGCATACACTTCCGCCCCAGTGTGGGACACTGTGAAGGGATGAAGGAGAAGACCTTCTCTGCCCTGGCGCCCTGGTTGTGGAATGCCCATTTGGAAGAACTGTTGGCACGAAACTTTGCTTCATTCTGGCAATAAGTTAAAACGTGACTTTTTATTCTCGTCATTCACACTTTAGCCCAATCTTGAGAAGTTTTTTAAATGTTTTAATTGTTAAATTGTTCAATATGTTTTGAGAAAAAAACATATTGGGCTAGAGAAAAAAATAGCAAAGAAGGTACTAGAGAAAAGAGAGATATATAACAGCTAACTATCTCATAGAAGGCAGACAAATTTGGGATCCTGATATCTGTTCACTTTACAGTCATTTAATCAACTTTACTGCTTCCTTATTGCCCCACCCATCATAAAGTCCCCTCCCAGAACCAGATGCCAGAACAAACTCAGCTATTTAGTATTTGCTGATAACGGAGCCAAAGTGCAGCAAGGGAGGGCTGATGGCATATAAACCACTCTTTGTGACAGAAGAACTACCCTGATCTAGTCTGCAAAGGGGGAATTCAGAACAAGCCCACTACAGACTGCAACAGTAGAGTGAAAAGTTCAACAAAAGGGGTTTCCATTTATCCCGCTGGTCTTAAACATACTACACAATCAGTTCATTTAATTATCCATCCAAGTTCTGCAAAGGCCAGGGAAAAAAGTCTACTTCTCTTTGCAAGTTTCCCAGTCCTCCCTCTTCAGTGCCTGACTAGACAAATAGCTCAGCACAGAAGGCCTTCATACAGAGAGTTCAAACTCCCACTGTGAATTAAAAAATGCTGAAACACTAGTTTCCTGTTCTTCACAGAACTGGAAAAATCAAAGACGAACAGAATAATCTCTTAAACTGCCCAATCGATACATTTCATCTACAGGTGTTTGAGCAGTAAAATAACTTCTTGCTGCTGTTTGGACTCAGGGTCATCAGCAGTCACTACCTTGTTGGGGTTGCTCATGGTGATGGGTGTTAATCTGAAGCATTTGTATGAACGCAGAAGAAGTAGACTCTCTTTTTTTCACAAGGAAGAACATGCCTAACCAAAGCTGCAAAATAACATTCCGCATTAACATTGCTTTGTCTTGTATGGTGAGGGGTGGGGAATTCTCATTCTTCTTGTGGGAGATAGATTAATAAGATTTCATATTAGTAAGATTTCCTCACAGTGAGTCAGATCATTTCCTCACATTGAATCAAGCTAGTACCATCTACTTTTACTGACATAGTACTCTTAACACCTCCGATATTTTCTGTTACTTATTGTTGACAGTAAAACCAATAAACCAACCCCCTTACCACCATTATAATAAATAAGAATTTGCTGTCCTCCTTATATATCTAAAACCAGCTTCCTTAGGCAACTGCCTTGCTGCATAGTGGCAGAGGAGACCTTGCCCGAGATCCTTCAACCAGAATACTGGCATTGAACTTGGGACTTCTGGCATGCAAATGAACTCCGGCACTCAATTATAGCACTGAACTTGGGACTTCTGGCATGCAGATAAACTCCAGCACTGAGTTAGGGCTCAATTATATGTCTTAACTGGTATGGTTCAATGACATATATAGATACAGATATTTGTATGTATGTATATTGAACTTTGCTCATTTCCTGGGTCCAATGCTATTTAACATCTCTATAAATGATTTGGTTGATGTAATAGAGGGTATGCTTATCAATTTTGCAAATGGCATCAAATTAGGAGGGGTAGCTAATGCTCCAAAAAAGACAGAAGTAGAATTCAAAATGACCTTAAAAGTTGGTTAGAAAGCTGGATTAAAATTAATAAAAAATTTTTATAAAATGATGTATAAATGGTACTTGACCGCTATTAAGTTAGCTAAGATATATATATAAGGGTGTTGGAAATGGAAAAATCATGAAGGTACTTTATTCCATATATTGTGGCAATGTAAAAAAGCGAAAAAATACTGGAAACAGATTTGTAATTATATACAGAACATATTAAAAGTAAAAATGATATTTAGACCAGAAGTACTCCTTTTAAATATGATAGATAAGGATGATTTAATGGAAAGACAGCATTGAAAACTTTTAAGATATATGGTGACAGCAGCTAGAATAATTTATGCAAAATATTGGAAAAGTAAGAAAATTCCAAAATTATACAAATAGTTAAATAAACTTTTGGAATTAGCAGAAATGGATAAGCTTACTGCTTTACTAAGAGGAAACTCAATTGAATCCTATTCAAAAACTTGGAAACCCTTTACAAACCATGTAAAGACCATTAGGGGAGATTTAGTAACTGTTGGATTTGATATGTAAAATTAAATAGATTTAGGTTGGAAAGGGGAATACATGTGAATATATAGATTTAAAAGGCGGTGATAATTGATATTTAGAACCAGCAATCGAAATAAATCAGGAAGTTAGTTTTGTTGTTGTTAAACGTTTGTTACAAGAGAATAGCGAATGTCTAGGTTTGTATGTTTCTTTTTTTCTTAACTCTTTAAACTTTTTTTAGCTCTGTTCTTTCTCTTCTTCCTATTTCTTCCTTCTTTCTTCTTTTTCTTTTATACAGCTGTAGTTTGCATAGTCTGTATTTTCTATTTTGTGTCATTGTATGTCAATGTATTTTAATTTGAAATTAATAAAGACCATTTTTAAGAATAATTTTTTAAACAATAACTACCAAATGAATTTCAACAAGAACAAATGCAAGATCTACATTTAGGAAGGAAAAATGAATTGCACAAATACAGGATGGGTGACACTTGGCCTGACAAGAGCGCACATGGAAAGGTTCTAGGATAGTTAGCAGACCACAAGATAAACATGAGTCAACAAGTGTGATGTGGCAGCCAAAAAGCCAAGCAATTACTCAAAAGCAACTTCAGGCTGTACCAACAGAGGTATAGTACAAAAATCAAGGAAAGTAATAGTACCACTCTATACAGCTTTGATCAGACCTTACATGGAATACTGTTCCATTTCTGGGCACCGCAGTTCAAGAAGGACATTGACAAGGTCAAATGTTTCCAAAGGAAGGTATCAAAGATGATCAGGAAAACCAAGCCCTGTGAGATACAGCTTAGGAAACTGGGTATGTTAGCCTGAAGAGAAGATCAAGAAATGATACAATAGCCATCTTTAATTATCCAAAGGGATATCAGATGGTAGATGAGATAAATTTGTTTTGTGCTGCTCTAAAGTCCACAACAAGAACTAATGGATTCAAATTGCAAGAGATTCCACCTAAACATTATTGTAAGAGTTGCTTGATAGTGGAATATACTGCCTCAGAGGGTGGTAGAGTCTCTTTTTTCGAAAGGTTGGATGGCTACCTCTCTGAAGTTCCTAGTTGTATATTCCAGCGTGGCTGGGATTGGATTAGATGATCCTTGTGGTCCCTTCCAATTCTATAATTCTATAATTCAAAGAAACACCGGAATAGAGAGACTAGACCCAGCACACTTACCAGGCTTTCTCCAAACTTACTATACCAAGCAGCATTTTAGTGTTCTGGTTTCAGGTCAAAATAGAGTATTATGAAAACACTATCTCTCTCCTCAACCCTTATTTCATCTCCCTCTGGAAAAAAACTTTAAACCACAGGAGCTAATTGCTCACCACTTCTGTTTATGTACTCCAACTCTTATAATTACTCTTCAGCACAAAACAACAAGCCACTGCACACAAGGGACATACTTTTCCGGTGATTACTCGAAGATGTGTAGAGCAAAGAGAAATGTAACTGAAGCAGGAGAGCAGCATAAAGCCTGCTGGGGTTGAAAGCAGTTTGATTTCTTTTTGTTACAAGAGCAGATGACAGAAAGCCTACATAATAAGGCCCACATGCCCAGAGCTAATTTAGTCATTCACCCATTTCTGGCATCAGTAGACTTGGACATTAAAAATAATAGCTGATTCTTAGTTCTAAAGCAATGCAGTGCAACTAAAGATCTAACTGGGGGATGGGTACCATATGCAAACCAGTTCTTGAGAAGAGAGCTAAAGATCAGGCACAGAAATCAAAGCTACATTCCCCCCCCCCCCCCGATCTGAGACAGAACATTTTCCTTTCTGTATACCACACCAGCCCTAAATTTAGCCATGCTAAGGAAATCTAATCTGGTTAGAAAAAAAAAACAATTAGAAATATCTAGTTTACTAGGCTGGGTTCTAGCTGTCTCAGATAGATAGATCGATCGATAGATCGACAGACAGACAGACAGACAGACAGACAGACAGACAGACAGACAGATTCTGTTCTGTTATTCTCCCACATCAGTTGTGTTCTTATTGTTGTTGTCATTTTCCACTTAGGAGTGACACTAAGGCAAACCTATCACAGAATTTTCTTGGCAAGATTTGTTCAGACAACATCTGCCATTGTCTTCCTCTGAGGGTGAGGGAGTATAACTTGCCGAAGGTCACCCAGTGGATCTCCATGGCCAAGCAGGCATTTGAATCCTGGGCTCTCGGAGTTTTAGCCCAACGTTCAAGCCACTACGCCACACTCTTACCATATCAAACTCCCAAACAATTTTATGGCATTTAGGACTGAATTTGATGTAAAATTAATGCATAATGTGCACTGATGCAATGGCAATATCTTAGCACATTTAAGATCTTCAAGGGTAAACAGTACAGCATGGAGATGCATGATGCTGCTAAAAATAGCAGTTGTGCTTATCCTCCTCCATTCTTTCCCGCAGTAATGTATACAACACATGATGTGAATGTCAAGATACTCTGAGTTACTTGTCTCTGGTCCAATCAACTGGCTGAGAGGACAAACACTGTCTAAGAATGGATGTCATTTTGGCTACACACTCATTCATTCACTCACTCACTTGTTCATTCATTCATTCAATTTATATCCTCTTTCTCCTAATACTGAAACCCAAGTTTAAAACAAAATAAAATGAAAATAAAATATAGCCCAAACGTTAAAAAAAAATTAAATAGGCAATCCTATCGAAGTTGATTCAAAAACACTTTAAAACAGGTTTAAAATGTAAAGATAAAACACACCCCAGTAATAAAGTGTTCTGCACAACCAATTAAATGTCAAAGACGTGTCCAAATAAAATAAGCCTGCCAGTGAAAAGAAAGTAGAGGGCCCAACCAACCCTCCAGTGGGAAGGAATTCCACAGGCTGGGAGTAGCCAGTGAGCAGTCTCTCTCTCATGTCTAGACCAAGCACACCTGTGATGCTACCACAGCTATACCATGAAGTACATACTGCCAAAGAAGGGGGAGCCTGAACCAGAGAAGAATCCTATCCCATCCTTGCCATCTGGCCACTGTCGTGCCCAGTAGCATAAAGTTTACACAGGAGGGTCTGTGCTGAATGATTCAGGCTAAATCAGAGGCCATGCAATATACTATTCACAGATAACAGCAGTCTTTATTGGGATTCCTCATGCCATTGTTTGTCTTTGTCTCAATCTCAACAGCAAGAAATCACTAGTTTTCTCTGCTCTTTTCAGGATCTCAGGTGTTTCTCTCCAGGGAAGGTGACCCAGCTTGGCTCACACTATTTTTAAGAGTTGTCAAGAGAAACAGAAAAAGTAAAAAGTAATAACAGCACATGCTGGCAAAGCACGCTACCTGACCTTGACAGGACAGAAAGTAATCTTTGGCTGCTTCTTAGTACATCTCCTCAAATCCTTTTATGTTTGAGAGCCACACAAACAAACAAACAGAACTGACCTACTGAAAATGTAATGGCAACTTCCTTCATGTAGTATAACACAAATTAGGAACAAAAACTCTTCCGCTCTCTGGAACAAGTTCTCCCTCCTTTCCTTTGTTGTTCTAAACAATGGCTTTAGCTCTGCACCTGCAATGGTGTAAATATGAACTAGGTTGATGCAGATGAGACCTACCACTAAGCAGAATGGAGCCACTTCAGGCAGCTGATATGCGGTATCATGAAAGGATTTCAAAATGTTAGTTATTTAAACTGACACTGCAGGTAAGGAGGGAACAGGGATGCTTGCTCAATTTTCTGCCTCGTGTCACCAAATAAGGTGATTGGTCTTGTGTACTATAAGTGTGAATGAAATGTGTCTTTGGATGAAGGTGAGACATTTGCTGCTCCACCGCAGGCAGCAAAATTTCTTGAGACAACTGTGGGACCAGGGCTCCTATCTTCAGCACAAATGTGAAGCTGGTTTAAGCAAATCCATACAGAGATAAACATGGCTGACATTAACCACGTTTTGCAGCTGTGGCAGTGTTGTGCTAAAAAAGTATTATAGCCTATTCAGGACAGAAGAGGATTTACACCAGATAGGAGAGGGAATACTGAATCATGGTTTCCAGAAACAGACTCTGCACTAAACCACTGGCTCGGTGTACTTAAGGAGGAAGAGAAAACAACAAGAATATAATATATGATTTCTCTTTAACTGCCATGGCAAAATCCTATGGATTCCTAGGAGTTCCACTTTAGGGAGCAGTACAGTTGGCCCTCCGCATTTGTGCATTCAACTTTCATGGATTTGATTATTTGTGAGTTTCTCCAAATCTTGCCCCCCACCTCAGGCCACTCTTTTCCAAAGGAGCCTTCTCTCTAGGCAGCTCAGATCAGGTTGTGCAGCCCTTTAAACACTCAGCTCTGGTCCTTCTCCTTCTCCTCCACCTGGCATTGCCTGGTCAGCTAAGGGTGGCTCACACCCAATTTCTCAGTGCCACAGTGCCTCTTCCAATGCCCCCACCAAGACCCAAGGAAAGACAAGGGCAAGAGAGAGGAAGCACAGGGCCACCATGCTGACCCACTCCTGTTCCCTCTCCTTTCTTTGATCTTGTTTGGACCCTAGCTGCTCATTCTCCCTACCATGTCTCAGTCCCCTTCCTCGCCCCACCCGACATTTTGATACTTGTGATTTTTCCACTTTTACAAAAATCTTGCACCCTTAACCCTAGCAAATGTCGAGGGCCAACTGTATTTAGAATTCTCTGTCAGAGAATTGTAGCGTCTCAACAAACTACAAATCCTAGGATTCCACATCATAATGCCATGACAGCTAAAGTGGAATACAGCACAGTAATTTTGTAATATGAACAGGCCCCTGCTAGAGTTCCTCAGGGACTGGGTATGCTAAGGCCTCAGAGCTTCCTCAAGTGGAATATTGGCTCCTGTGATTGGAAAGCAGTATGAAGTAGGCTACATTTCAGAGAAAGGAACTGGTAAAACCACTTCTGAGTATTCCTTTCCTAAAAAAAATCTATGAAATTCATGCCATAAGTCTACAGGCAACTTGAACACACACCTATGAAGACCCTAGAATAAGCAGCGCTTTAACTGTGTAGTGTGTAAGGGCCCAAAGACTGCAAATAAATATGACGTGGAAGACATTAAACTGATTTTCTTTGTCACTTATTTTCATTCATTACTCACTCTGTCAGTGCTTTCAAATGAGAAGCTAGAGCAAGGAGGAAGCAACTTTGCTCTCCTAAACCTTCCTGAATGCATCTCAGGCTGAATTTTCTGCTGCAATGACAGCAGCAAACATGTACACAACACCTTTCTTTTAAAACAAGGCACATGAACAGTGAACACCTTATTTCCAAAAACAACTGTGCTTCTAGAAGGCTGACAGGAACACTATTTCTTGTTTTAAACAGGTACTGTGTCCCCCCTTGTCATGGCACATGCAGCAATTGGCAAGGCTCAGAATCTGGAGTACATGTAGCATGAGTGACATGTCACCTGATCCAATCCTGAATTAGAGCATTATGAGTTACATCTTGTAGTTAGCCCTCAGTGATCCTTTCAGTAATAAACTGAACTCTCCTTCTACCTATTACAAGTAAAACAAGGAGCTCAATGAAAGGTGAAGAAAGTTAGCACACTGAATCTGTATTTATAACAAAGACGAGCAGGAGATCTACACACTTTTCACAGCTCTTGGAGAAACTGATGTTTAATTCATAGCAATCCTTATTTCACATAATGAGCTTTGCCTTGATCTTGGATACTGTATATGCAGAGTTCTCAGTAATCTTTCACTGCCTGTGCTCCACTGTCAGTCCCATTAGGGACAAGCATTTTAGCTTACCTTTGATGTACATTCTTTATGCGCAGAAACCCAGCCATTACCTCAGCCAGCCAGGAGAGTTAAAGCCACTAAATATGTCTCTGCCTGACTACTGGAGAGCTTGATTTTAGGGGCTATTTTTTAGACTGGGTCAAAACCAGGGCCTAAATACAATTGTTAGTCCCAGGTAGACCTGCTGGAACAATGAAGCATTTGTAAGAGTTGACTTAATACTCATTGATTCCGTTGATTCACTTTATCTGGGCCCAACAATTGGATTTAGTCCTTGTTTTCCTAAAAAAAAAGTCTTCCCTTTCTTTAATTATCATTTATATACCTTAAAAACTATAATCGCTGAAAAAAACAGGCTATCTGGCTGTCTTCAAGTATGACTGGAAATCATTACCACTAGAGATTAAGGACCGAATGATTATAGAGATTAATAAGGGTTATTTAGTCAAAGCACAACCATTGCTCAGGTGTACCAATGAGCAAATTCTCTGTACAAGACTAATCAAATGATCTGTTTCTTACCACACGTAAGATTTATCCTATTATAATGTTTAGCTCAGATTTCTTTTTAAACTGATTGTGAGACTGAGGACAATCCTATGTACATGTACTCAAAAGTCCATCAGAGACTGTTGTCAAGTCATTTCTGACTTATGGTGACCCTAAAAACCCTATCATAGGGTTTTCTTGGCAAGATCTGTTCAGAGGAGGTTTGCCATTACCCTCCTTTGAGGCTGAGAGAATGTGAGTTGCCCAGAGTCACCCAAGGTCAAGTAGAGATTCCAAGCCTGGTCTCCAAAATCACAGTCCAGCACTCAAACCACTACATCATCTGGTTCTACCAACGGCATTTCTCCCTCCTAAATGTGCATATGACTTGAACCATTGAGGACTGACTTGTCCACACTCCAAAGAAGAGTTCTGAAACTTTATTCTGGGGGCCATAGTTCCCAGAACACCACAATCAGTATGGCACTGGTCCAAACAAATTTTGAAATGAAGCACCAACAATAGATATCAGGGGAGCAACTTTTCACATCATCTGCCTAGTTGATGACTTAAACAGGGCGGTCTACAGTTTGTAACACAAAGTGGAAGTAGACAAATAACCCTCACATATCCAATTTTCCTGTCTATCATCAGAGACATCTTTTACCAATCATGGGAGAAGAGTGGTAGAAGAAATATAATGCAGACAGTAAGAAAAGGGAGAGTTCAGTCTACTTCACCCACAGCCAACTTATGTTGGGGAATCAGATATAAAAAAGGAGGAGCACTTCCCTTTAAGGGTGAAGCATGGTTGCCCTTGTTTACTCCTGCGGTACAGCCAACACATAATTATGAGCTAGTCCAATACTAAAGAGTTAAACTATGCAGCCGTCAGTTCCTCAAGAAAAAAAACAAAGTAGCATTTATATGAAGTAATCGTATTATATACGATATTGCAGTTCATAGGTTTATTCTCTGAAATGCTCTAGCATAACCGACCAAGGAAACAAACTCGGGATGTTGTTGCAAAGACAGGGGGTGGGTGGGTGGGCACTCTGAGAATCAAGAGGGCCGCATTAGATTCTATGGGACAAAATTATGGGAAAATAGTGAGCAAAAACTTATGAGACCAGAGGATAACCTTCCAAAAAAATAGGATAATCAGCGCCAGAAATTGATTTTAGCCTTTTTTCTAGTAGCTCAACCCCTGGTGTTAAATCTGTTCCATTAATGTTCAAACTAAACCCCACAGTGGATTCACTGTGCCACTAACATAAAAGTCACCAACCACCACTGGTAGGCTGAAGGTTATCCAGTGTATTTTGCAAAGTGGAGATGCAGATCCAGTTTTTCTTAATTTGTATTCATTTATTCCTTGTTTATGATGTAAACACTGAAGTGCATGAGATCAGCCATCTTGCTCACATTATGAGTTAACCCCTTTTTCAGAACAAAAACAACCTCTAAATAAGGATATTTATATTCTGCTTTCCACCCAAGACTGGTTCCCAAATCCAGTTCAATGCTTTATCCTGACAAAATCACATTGGCCTTGTAGAATTGATGTCTCTCATTGTACTGCACAAAATTCCGACAGCTCTGCCTCCTTGGCTGCCAACTTGATGCACAGAAATTTTTACTTAAAAATTAAAAACATTAAAAGGGGGGCTTGTTCCTCAACAAAACTCTTTTCAGTTAGCTCACTAATTGGCTGTCTATATATGCTTCTAGTCACTGATTTGTGAACAAAAAGATACTGAAACCCTTTCTATCCAAACACAGTAAAAAAAATTGCTAAAATCCCCAACTTGGGATTTTTTAAAAATGTTTGTTATGTTCAAAAATAAAGCCCCTTTCTGATAAACATCAAAAGGGACAAAACTATTTCCACTTTACATTCACTGCAGGATTCTGCAAGGCTGAGCTCATTACTAAAAAAAAGGACTGTCTCAACTAATTAGAACATTTAATGAATTGGATCTGAAATAGGGTTTTGGTACAAGTCAGTGACAAATCAATACTTGTTTTAATTGGTTAGCACAGGATTGTCATAGAGCTGAGAAATAATCCAGCCAACATGCTTTCCATATTCAGACTTACTACACATGCTACCTTATTATGTATTTCACGCAGGTTGAAAAAAGGGCCTTGTTAACTCAACCTGAAGTGAAGTGGATTCTATCTCTCTCTCCTTCATTTAGCTAACAGGACTTTTCATTCTCAATATCTACCCTTTTAAAAGTCATTACTCAAGTGCCTTATAAATCAAGTGACTTCAATACAATTCAGTACTTGACTTCCAAGTCCTGAATTCCTCAGGCAAACCCATAGGAAGCAATCTCAAAACAGGAGAACATTTCATTCAGGAAACATGCATGTATTCTGGCATATGAGAAAATAAAAGCCAAAGGGAGATGCATTCTTTTTATTTAAAAAACTGTTGTAGTTCAAACACTGAAGTCAACTTATGCTACTTCATTGAGTATTGTTGTTGTGTGCCCTCAAGTTGTTTCTTGACTTCTTGCTGTGTACCTTCAAGTTGTTTCACAAGCTTTTCTGGGCTGAGAGTGCGGGATGTGCCCAAGGTCACTCAGTGGGTTTCCATGCCCAAGGAGGGAATCAAACCCTGGTCTCCAGGGTTGTAGTGCAACGCTTCTATGAACGTTTTGATTAGACAAGAATTTTTACATTCTACGTATAAATGCAATTAGAATTTTTATACTCATTAAAGATAATCTCCCATGATTTCTTTGTCCTTCAGCATCTAAGCTGCAGCAATTTGTCAGTACAAAAGCATTTCACTTTCCTTTTTACTTTCTTGTATGCTGGGAAGTAAAAGAAAAACCATATAATTCCAGAATATGCATCTTTGCAATTTCTTCTCCTTGGCTGTCCTGAGCCTTTACTGGGTCTCAAATTTACAAGTCTCAAGTTTACAAAACAGTACTTCCCATCTCAATACACAGCAGCGCCAATCATCCTAGCAACAACCCTGGGACTAAGTCACTAATGCACAGAGTAGGCTTCTTTAAAGTACTGACACTCTGATGTGTTGGAAGACAACTCCTATTATCCCCAGCCACCACAGTAGCTAGAGATACACACAGTAGTCTAACATAGCTCGAGGTGGAGGAGACTGAACATTAAGAGGAACATCTGGAGGTTGCCGCTTATTTTATAGTATTCATTTTGCAAGACTACAACAGTCACACACAGAGCTGTGCTTTCACACCCCAACAGCGGCAGCTTCCTACATTCTGGTGTGTCTGTGTTTGTGTGCTGTCAAGATAATAAACTGGAACACTTGACACTGGTTGGATACGAAGCCACATACACACACTCACACACACTGGCATGGTATATGTGGGACCCTGATGGCTAAGTGAATCAACTGAAGGCTAAAGAAGAAATGGGTGGGGCAATTCACACACAGCTCAATACTATACATGTCTGCTCAGCCATAAGTCAAACAGAATTAATTTGGACTTACTCTGAAGTAAGCATGTAAAGGATGACAGTCTTAGCTCTTGCCACTAAAATGTATTTGCACAGAAAACAATGGACGGTTGCAACCTCCTCCTCCCGACTTCAATTCAAGACAATGTTATCAGAACTTTGATTATTCCTGTTTATACATATTTATACATTTTCTAGAAGATAAGCATCCAGTTATCTGAACTGCCTTTGGGAAACTGGGCTTTTCTTTTGTTGGCAGTAGCTGTGAGCTTGAAATCTTTCTGATGCAAACTCAGGACTGAGCTATTTCTCTACACTGCCAAATCGGATAGTTCCTTGTGCATCCTATGTTACGGGGTGGCTACAGAAGGAAACAGACTGAGAGGCCTGGTGTGTAAATTCCTAGTGCACTCAGCAATCTGTGGCTCTCAAACACAATCAAGGTAATTTTAGCTAGGAAAGAATGTTTGGTGGATACAAAGCATACCAAGAGTGGTTATTGTTAATTGCTGAGAAGCCAACTACTTATGGCAACCCTATGAATGTGAGACCTCTAAGTATCTATGTTATCAACAGCCCTGCTAAAGTCTTGCAAACTCAGGTTTGTGGTTTCCTTGACTGAGTCTATCTATTTGTAATGCAGGCTTCCTCTGTTACTACTGCCTTCCACTTTATCAAGCATTATCGTCATTTCTAATAAGGCATGTCTTCTCATATGTCTGAAATATGAAAGTCTCCATTTAGTCATTTTGGCTTCTAGAGAGACTTCAGGCTTGATTTGTTTTAAGACCCACTCATCTGTCCTTGTAACAGGCCATGGTATCCATAAATCGCTCCTTCAGCACCACATTTCAAATGAACTGATTCACTTCCTTTCAGCCCTCTTTACTGTCCAGCTTTCACAACCATACATAGAAACTGGAAATATTATGATAATCCTGGAAACTGGAAATACTATGACAATACTATGACAATCTTGACCTTGGTATTCAGTGATATATCTTGACACTTCAGGATCTTGTCTAGTTCCTTCATAGCTGCCCCTCCAAATTCTAGTCTTCTGATTTCTTGACTGTACTCTCTATTTATATTGAGCCAAAGTATAGCAAATCTTTAGCTATTTCAATGTCTTCATCATCATTTATACTGACAGAGACTTCTTTAAAAGGTTTGATTTAGAAATCAGCAGCAGCACACCATTATGTTACCCCTTCTTTATGTAACTGAATGGCAACAAAATGGTTATCTACTTCAACTGAAGGTGAATAGCCTCTACTCTCTCAACTGGCAACTGAAATTGCAGCCCTCTAGGTAGCCAAATATTGGCTCCGTTGATACCATTTTCTACTCTATTCTTCCATCCCCAACCTCTGCATAGCTTCTTTTTTCTCTATCATGCATTCACTGTACTTGCCTTTCATGCTTCTGTTACAGCCACAATAGCAAGTGGCAGGGAATACATGCACAATGGTTTTGAAGTACCATACTGCTTTTTCGAAAAGGGGAAGAGGCAAGAAAATAAAGCTAGTAAGCTCTGACTGCATGTTTTAGAAAGGAAGCTGGGGTGGGGGTGGATATAGTGCATTTTTATAATGGAAAAGGGAACAAAGTGCAACGCACAAGGGAAACACCCTGTGTAAATGTAATTGACTTTATTTATTGCATGATAAGATATTTGAAGGTGGTGGTGGTGGAGAAACTCCATTAAATAAGCAGTTCAAAACGTGGAAGTTGCACCTTCTCATTACTTTATGGCCTTGTGATCTCAGCACACTCGTAGATTATTTACAATACTGCTATAACGATACACTGGGGTGACTGGAACAGCAATCAGTGTGACACCCAACACATGGCTCCAGTGCATTAAAGGTCAAGATCACTGTAGTCATACTGGCCCTGAAGAAACACAAGGACAGAGCTTGAAAAGCTGCTATCTCTCAGAATCTCCCAGCCATGGTCATGCCTGCTTAGAGATTCTGGGAGTTATTGTCCACAAAATTTGTTTTTCCAAGTACTACACAGGACTGATGCAAGTATAATATTGTCCAGACTTGTAACTACAGGCCCTTTCACACTATACAGCTACAGCACTATGATTCCACTTTAACACTGGCAGCATCCTATGGAATCCTGGGATTCACAGTTGAGGGAGAGGCATTTAGAATTTTCTTCCACAGAGCTCTAATCTCTCCTCAAACTACAAACCCCAAGATTCTATAGGACATCGCCAATGAGGTTAAACTACAATTATAGCGCTAAAAAGGTATAGAGTAAAAGGGCCATATGATAGGGAGACTGGAGGCACAACATGTGACTGTTACGTTTCTCCTACTCCTCTGCTCAAGCTTATGTGATCCTTTTTCCTCCTCTTTACATATAACAGATTTCCCCTTTTCAGCTATTCTGCTTCCACTACAGGCAACAAAACTAACCTTTAACTGTGACTCCAAACTAGGATTTGGAGCTCACCATGTTTACCAAAGACACTGACGCGAACAGAACATGGCTTCCCAGTTAGTTCCAAAACGACTATTTTATGGGGCCAATTCATTGAAAGCCTTACTTGTATTCAGTATGAAAAGAAGTCATCTGCGTTTTTCTAAGAACAAATGTACACAGCACACCCTTTCCTCCCTTGTTTTATCATCTTCCCTTCTGTCTAACCTAGACAATATTGTACTTGCTTGGGACAGAAGCCTTTCTATTTATTTGTTTACATTGCTCTAAAGCCTGGTGCGCATCAATGATATGATGAAAACAAACAGCAACATGGTCTGCTTCGGCATACCTGTGGAGTCAACAGTAGTTTCACTGAACATGGAGTCAAATTTCAAGCCTTTGAAAGTTATTCAGCGAACAAACCTATAGTTCAGGGAAGTATTGCAATAAGCAATTCTTGTTAGGCAAGCATCTATTGTATTTTCTGTGCCATTAAAAAGTGGGTTAATTCAAGGGTCAGCACAGATGTTCAGCTCAGTTCATAGCTGTTTGCTAGAGCTGCTGAGAAAACTTTTGTGAAATATACAATAACAGCATATAACTCCCACCTGAATTTGAAAGACAGGCTTATAAGTCTTTTTAACAATGAACAAAGAAACAGATAAAACCAGCAGCAGCCTTTACCTGGGGTGTATCTGCCCTACACATTTATGGGAGTTTGAGACCAATTTAACTGTCATAGCACCAATTCTATACAATCCTGGGATTTGTAGTTTGGCAAGGGACTTAGAATTCTCTCTGCTCTAGAGCTCTAATGCAGCGATTCTCAATCTTTGGTCCTTCAGATACTTTGGACTTCAACTCCCCAAAGGCCTGAAAAGTGGCCATGTTGGCTAGGGCTGCTCAGAGCCGAAGTCAAAAGCTGGAAAACCAAAGACTGAAATCCACAGCACTAGTGGACACTCCCCTGAACTATAGCAGAGAATTCCAAGTCCCTCATCAAACTACAAATCCCAAGATTCCAGTGGACAGAGCCAAAACAGTTTAAAGTGGTATTACACTATTTTAAGCATGCAGTGCACTCCAGATTAATAAGCATATACACAACTCACAGTTATCCATGTAAAGTATATGCGACATCCTACTCTACAGCACCTGATTACCTGCTTCTCCTTAGCTACCTGTTAAAATCCAAGCAACGCAGAGCCAAAATTCCCTTTCCCACCACTGTGAAATAATACCACATCTTTCCAATTGCTTCCACTGAAGCAAGCCAGAAAAGTCATGACACTCCAACAGAAACAGTGAACTCTCAGCCAGCCTACAAAACACATTCCTTTTCGGCTGCTGGTTTTAGTGCAGAAATGGGGAACAGACGGTCTTCCAGATTTTGCTGAAATGCAGCTCTCATGATTTCTCTTCATTGGCTCTGCTGGTTCTATCAGATAGGAGTTGCAGTCCAACAACAAATGGAGGGTTGCATTGCTATTATGTATGGAAACTATTCAAGAAAATCCCACTGAGTAATCTTATCCTGAAGCAACTCTCTTGTTCCACTAACTGCTGGTCTGCTTCCACACACAATTCAAAGCTCTGGTTTTGACCTATAAAGCCTTACATGGCTTGGGTCAAAGCTATCTGAAGGATTGTATCTCCCCCTTAGAGCTCTAAGAGCTCTAAGGTTATCTGGAGAGGCCCCTCTATCTGTCCCACCACCTTCTCAGGTTCATTTGGTGGAATAAGGGAGAGGGCGTTCTCAGTGGCTGCTCCAAGACTTTGCAACTGTTCCACTAGAGAGGTCAAGATAGCCCTGTCCTCGCTCTCCTTCCATCAGCAAGTCAAAACATTTTTATGCCATTAAGCTTTTAGCAACTGACTGAGGTGGAGATGTAATGCTGTGCAGTGCCCTTTTTAAGGTTTGTATATAGATTTTAAATGATTTTAAAGTTTTTAAAGTTCTAACTTTATAAATCGTTCAATTGCTTTTTGCATAATTCTTGTATATTTACTCTTATTAATTACTTTGGTACAATTTTTGATTTGTACTGTTTTTTGAACGAGTTCTTTTTAAACGAGCTCTCTTTCTTGGGAGAAAGGCAGGATATAAATGAATGTAATAATAATAATTACCCTACCAGAACTTTCGCATGGAATTCCCTGGAAAAACAGGGTAGAAGGCATGTCACCCCGTGCCCCACAGCAACCTCTCCAGCCTGAGGTTCCACATCACATAATAGCTCTTCAGGGAGGGGCTGGAGCTGATGAATTCAGCAGTACATGAGATCTAAAGCCTAAAGAACAGCCCTTACCCCATCTGCTCAATTGTTAAGGAGGGATCCAGATCTGATCTATGCTGCCCAGCTCCTTAAGAAGTCACAATACAACCAGGAAGAACAGAGGCCTGAGCCAGACTGATATAAGACTGTACACCAGAGTCTCCCTCAATCTGTTACCAAATTCAGAGTGTCTGCAGCCTTTGGCAGCAACTCTACCAGACATATCTTTAGCAAATACCCACATAGTCAGCTTATTGTCAAGCTCACTATTCAAGTCCACTTTTCAAGACTTGCTGTAAGCAAAGAGGTACAGGCTCTGCAGCACTGACAGATACCTACAGCCCTCCAGATACACTGAATTACAATTCAAGCAATCTCCTACCACTGGCCATGCTGGCTGAAGCTTTTGGGAACTGAAACTCTGAAACATTTGGAGGGCTAAAGGTCTCTCTTCTGTGCTATATAAGGAAGGAGGAGAAAAGCTGCAGAACTAAATCATACCAATCTGTCCTTGCCGCAGCACTGAACTAAGGTCTGTCACCTACATTACATATTGTACCAAACCCACATCTTAAGACACGTCAGGAAAAATGTGCAAACTGGTCAATGCAAAGCTATTTAATACCTCAGAAAAGCACTGGCCTCTTCCCTGCTATCTGCCTTGGAAATTACAAGCCTAAACCAGTTCAGTTGTGTAACATTTCCTGCGTTACTTCCTACTTTTGATGCTGATTTGGGATGAATATGCCTAGGCAAATAAATCAGTAATAGCTACTGTCCTACAAAGCATTTCAGTAGCCAGTATGCACACAGTCTATGTGAACTGTTTATGTCATATCCACAGCATACAAGAAAAAAAAAGCCCCAACTCCTTCAATTTTAACAGTCTTTTCTTTCTAGTAACTTAGAAAGTTCATCTTGCTTGGCACAGGCAGCCATACACACTGCTATTAACAAGTCTGAATAAGTAACACAAGAAATGACCCTCAGATACAGTTCACTAAATGTGACACAAGACACCAAAAGTCCGGGGCAAAGAAAGAAATACCACAATGTCATCAGCACTGTATTCCTCTCTTTATAATTAGGATGAATGGGGAAATATTTTATATTAATATTTTAAACAGGACTTGAGCAGTTACTTTTAAAATGTTTCAAAATAATGCAGTTTAAGAAATCCAGCCATATGTTTCCTTTTTAAAGGCACAGTATCTCATTGGTTCTCCAGGCTCAACATCTAGTTATGTGGTTTATATATTCTTCTACAGGTTAACTGAAAATAAAAATGCCTAGAATCTCCCTGCTGGGCTTCTCCTGAGTAAGAAGCCAGCCTCTCAAAAGCAGATCATTCCAGCAGAACACAAGATGCTCTGCTATCTATCATAAGGATGAGCTACAGTGAGCCTTGGACTCAAGTGATCCCTTTCCTCCTTCACTGTGGCCCAGGAGGAAACCAAACATATCTGTTTCCATTTTCAGTTACCTGAGGCAGGGGAAATGCAGCCCAGGGCTGTAAGCAGACCCTAAGCCCCACTCTGGTGATCCCTGAAACTCTCCCAACAATCCCTCAAGCCCCTTGAACGCATCCATTTGTGTGTGTGAGTGTGTGTGTGAGTGTGTGTGTGAGTGTGTGTGTGTGTGAGAGTGATTTTTCAGGCAGTTTTTGACATAAATTGCCTCCAAAGACCCTGATTTTGTGCAAAAAACAGCCTCTTGCTCCCACCCGAACTCCCTATCCCTTAAAAATACCCTCTAATTTTCAGCCATATAGTGGCCAAAATGTGACCAGAAAAGACACTACATCACTTGTACTTGCCATTTTGGCTGATATACAGCCTTCCAAAATGGATATTTTGGCATACAGATGAATAGGGGCAGGCTGTATGGAGTAAAAGAAAATTGGCTCCTAGCGCCATGTAGTTGCCTGCCCCTGCCCTAAATCATTGTTAATCTGAACTATAGCTTGTTGTAACCACAAAATCAGTGGCATAGCTGGGGGCACAGAAAGGGCAGTCCACCCCAGGCAGCACATTTTTGGGGGTGCCAACGGCCCTCCACAACATGGCTGAGATGAAGTCCTCCCTCTTCTGCTATGCCCTCCAGAGCCCCACTGGCTTCAAGGTTCCCAGCGCCAGCAGTGGCCTCAAGACCCAGCTTCTGTTTGGCACCCTGCACGGCATCAGCAACATTCTCGGCTGACCCATGACCACCGCTTCCATCACTGCTGGCAACCTCCTCACTGGCCTGCTCACTGCTGCCGTGATGGGGATGTATTTTAACCCCGTGGCCGTCTGCAGGTACCCCAAGCTCCTGGGCAGCTGCCCATCTTCTGGCCCGCAGTGACCAGACGCCATGGAGGGACCCACCGCTTGGCTGTTCCAGTAAGGCAGGAGTGTGGTTGGGCTTGCCAAGTGGAGGGAGGGACAGCTGGCCCCCAAGTCCATGAAAGGGGAGTGGGGCACACGTGGGGGGGAAGGGGCTCTTTTGCCCCAGATGGCAAACGCTCTTGCTGCGCACCAGTCGAAACAAGCTGCTATTCATTTAAAATTGAAGTCAGGAGTTCTGAAGTCTCCTTTGTAGCTTGCCAACCAAAGGCACAGGTCTGCCAAAGGAGAAGGGAAGCATAGGAGCCCAAGGCTTTATGGAGCTCATCACCATAATGCTAAAGCAGAACTATGACTTACTACTGCCTATGAATGAGGCCACCAGGCTCACATGAGTCTTGTCTCCAGATACTGAAGAGACACAATTTTCTTCACTTCAGCAAGGTGAAGCTACCATGTGCTTGCAAATGCCTCTTGGGGACAAATATATCGGTTTAGGAGTATAAAGAAGTCACTTTTTTAAGGTTACAACTCTCCAAACCCCCACCCGAATCATGGCCCAATCCCCCCAAGTGTTCATGCTGGCAGGTGGATTGTGGAAGTTACAGTCCAGAAAGTCACGTCCTCAAGCTCTGATTAGTGTACCCAGCAAAGAGCTGCTCCAAACAGAATTGCTAAATTGGGCAGGAATGGAGAAATTATTTCATCCAACTTTCTTCAATGTCAAAATCACTTGTTGGAAAGTTTCCACCAGCTGTTAGTCCTCCCTCTTCATTATTAAAAAGCAAACAAACCAGCTCCAAATTCTACACAATCCTTATTGCTTTTCTCCACCTGCCAACTGTTCTTGCAGCTCTGATCTTTTTTGATCTCATCTAAGCCCCTCTCATTGCCTGCGGCTGTAAAAACAAACAGTCTTCTGATATCTCAAACACGAACACATTTATCATGGTATATGATTGCTCTCTTGCAGTTATCCACAGTAATGCTTAAGACATTTTCCCATATGACCAATAACCAATTATTTTACCTTGATTGCAACTAAGCATCAATTGATGACAAAGTGATATCTGGTCATCATTAACTGGAACAGTCTCAAGATTTGCTACCTATCCTTGATGGTGTTTTATTGCAAGATGGGGAAAAACACTACTGCTTCCATGGCCCTTTTCGCACCTTACCTTTCATCGGTGCTGGGCTGCTCGGCTCGTGCACGAAGGCTTGGGAGGAACGCTGCTGCATCCCTTCTGCTTCGGCTCCGCAGCTACTGCCTTGTTGCACGAATGCCCCGCCTCTTCTGTTTGCAGAAGAGCATGAACACTTGGGGGGATTGGGCCATGATTGGGGTGGGGGTCTGGGACCTCGCAGGCTGCACTGAGGAGAGGACGCGCGACCGGCCCGGCTCCTGAGGCTTCGCATGGCAGCTGAGTGCGTGTGAGGCCCCAGAGTGATGCGCGACCACGCAGCATTTTTGGTTTAGAGCCAAAAATGAAAAAGTGTGTGCGCGGTCCGCGTCAGGCCCTTGAGCGTTGCGTAAATGTGAGTGTGTCATGCAGACCGCTCCTCGCATTTATGCGATGCTCAAGGGGCCCTTTCGCTTCAAAAACGCAGTGCGAAAAGGGCCCATGTTCTAACAAAATACAGAGAACTAGCAGGTTTTCTAAGGCAAAACTGCCTCTACCACCCCCTTTGTCCCTACCTCACTCTCTTTCTTTTTGAATTTTTGTATGCACCCACATCTTGCAGATTAAAATTGCAGTTTAGGACAGCAATAAAAGAGTAGATAGCCCATTTCCACATGAATGATGGGAAACAACACTATCACCCACTCTATATACATTCTTCCATGCTGCTTTACTGGAAGCACTTCCCTCCCACGACCCAAATCAAATAATCAGCACTATGCCAGACTAGAGGTGATTAATACAGAGATAAGTCAGGTAACTGATTCCCCTAACCAGTGCATACCTTTTTTCTTTATATAAATTAAACATCCCCGGCTATATTATTAGACTAGGAAGACATATATACAAACATGCCTATGCCCCAACCTGTCTAATCTGATTCTCAGTCTATGCTAACATTTTATTAGCTTTTATTTCAGTTGGCCATCTCCTAGCAGATTACCCAGAAATAAACCATCTCTTTTTGCATCCAAAAAAAGAAAAGAAAAAAGGGAAATGGAGAAAAGCAATCTCGGATCACAAAATTAAAAATTTGTAAGCTGCTCTGAGAGCCTTCGTGACTGAAGAGTGGAGTATAAACACTCTAAATAAATACTAAATAAGTAAATAATAAATGGTAGAGGAAAGTTTTTCCAGTTTTCTCATGGAATCTCCATTCACTTCAAATTATCTACTCATCCGGTCATTTAGTTTGTATCACTGAACTGGGTCATTTCAAATCCATGGTCTTTGCCTGGTAAAACCAATAAACTGGAGGTTTTAACAGTGTTTCATCTAACTTTTTCCAATTAATTTGGACCATCTTTACCTAATTTAAGCATGGAATAATCACATAGGATGACAACGTGAAGTCAGCTTATTGTTGTTGTGTGCCTTCAAGTCATTCCTGACTTATGGTAACCCAAAGGCAGACCTATCATGGGGTTTTCTGGGGACTGAGAATGTGTGCTATGCCCAAGGTCATCCAGTGGGTTTTCATGGCTGAGCAGGGAAACTGAAACCTGGCCTCTAAGGTTGTAGTCCAATGCTCAAACAACCATACCATGCTGACTGTACTCTGAGGTTGCTTTTCTGATGTTATTTTGTAAATGACACACTTTAATCCAAACAATGGAATAGCAATGAAAAAATACTTCCTGATGGTAAAAGCAGTTCAACAGTGGCATGAGCTGCCTCAGAGTTTGGTGGAGTCTCCTTCTTTGGAGGTTTTTAAATAGAAGCTGGATGGCCATCTGTTGGGAATGCTTTGATGGTGTACTCCTGCATGATAGCGGGTTGGACTCTATGACTCTTGTGGTTTCTTCCAACTCTATGATTCTACTTCTTAGATGCCAGAGGTAAAAACACCATAGAACTGCTAGGATGGTGCTTGTTAGGGAGTTTATTTTTACTTCCAGGAAGGAAGAAAGGGACTAATTTATTGAATTACTCTAACTTAATTCAGATGAAAACACAGAGCTGTTTCCAGCATTAGGCTACCTGGGAAAGCAGCAAGAGATGATTCCACTACTGACTGTACAGCTACTACTGGAAAAGGGAGTACAGGCAATTCTTAGCCCAGTAAAGTCTTAATGAATTGCAGGACACATTATGAGAGTGCTTGTTCAAGTGACGTTCAAGTACTGGTACTTGCACAGTGACAGTTGATACTTGCACCGTGACAAAGATAAGAAATCCAGAAACAGCTGAAGCTTTGCCTGTCTGTAGAAGGAAGAAAAAGAGAGGCCCTGCTTGCCTTCTTTGGAAGGGAGTTCCACTGTCTACGAGCAACAATCAAGAAAGAACTCAGTTTCAAGATTACTCTTTAAAATGGTTATTTTACCAAATATTAACTGCTACTCAGTGTTCTCTGGTTCAGCCATCTGATATTTTTAAAAACATTATTTTTGGCTCATCCCTTAACAGAGCTGTGTGAGCTAGGCATACTCTTAAAGAGCAAAGAAGACAAGCTGGGTGAATGAAGGGCAAAGAAGTCAGAACTCATTGGGCATCTGAGGAAGAGGTAAAAATCAAGTGAAACAGACAAGTGTTCTAGTATAATCTTGTTAGCTGGTGACAGTCCAAAAAAAAAAGGAGTGGCAAAAGACTTTAACAAGAACTTCATGCACTACTGACTAAAAACAGAGATAAATAGATAAAATGGCAACATTACTACCCAAGATCAAGGCAAATATTTCAATAAAGCTTGTAGACACAACGTTCTTTTAGGCATAATTTGGACATAATTGTATTCTATGCATTATTTTTCAAGCCAAAGAAGACTTGCAATTCAAACAAGGACTTAATAACATCATTTTTCCTCTGGAAGGAAAAGCAGAAAAAACCATACTGTTTCTATAAAGAAAGAATATCCTTCCCAGTTGGAAATTCCAGTTGTTCTTGTTGTTAACTTTATTTATATATTTCCTTTCCCCTGTAAAACTGGGACTCATGGCAGCTTACAAATTAAAACACAATACAGTTGAAATGTACAAAAGATAAACATCAAAATGGAATTAAACTATGAACAACATTTAAAAACAATTTAAAGCATACAGTTAAAAATGATAAAATGGTCATTTAATTAAAAAGAGTACACTTAAAGCAATAAAAACAGTACAGCATCCTCATCAAAAGCCCTTTCTTTAAAAACTTCAGTTCTCAAAAGCCTGTCAAAATTCCAGAGTCTAGGGGCTGCCATCAATAAGGCCCTAGGCTAGTTGAGAAAGTATAGGTGGTGGTTCTGCTACTGACTGCAGAAGCACTATTAGCACAGGGAGTGCACAGAACACTTCACCCAATGAAGTCTTAATGAAGCGCAGGACAGTTTACAAGAGAGCCTTTGTTGTCTCTGTCCATAAATCTGATAATCCTGAAATGATACCGGACTAAAACCACATTCCAAAGGGTCTCTTTATTCACAGGATTTTTTCCATGCAGAGATTGGCCCTTTCCACATGTGGGGGGAAAACGGGCGAAAACGCCCAAAAACGGAGCTTACCGGCAGCCGGGTAAGTCCGTCGCGACGCGGAGTAGCGCGAGCTCGCTGCTCCGCAGTCCTCCGGCGTCCCAAATGACGGCTTCCGGTTGGTGGAGGCTCTCCACCAACTGGAGAAGCTCGCCAGCTGGAAGCCCGCCCCTGGCAGATCTGCAGGCACGCACTTGCGCATGCCTGCAAATCCGTGTTGGAGCCGGGCGACGGAGCAGCACCGGGCTGCGCACTCCGTGCTTTTTAAAAACCTCGAAAAAGAAGTTTTTAAAAAACACGCAGCGCAGCTAGTTCCGGCCGCTCCTGAGTGGATTCTGGTGTGGAACTACAAAAAGTAGTCCACGCCAGTCCACTCTACGGTGTAGAAGAGCTCCGTGAGAGGTCGCTCTGCACCATTACAGAAGCCTGGTGTGGAAATGGCCATCATCTTGATGTAAAAGCCACACAGGTGGACTACTTGTCCATCCATGCACACGGTCATGTTAGGAAATTTATCTACAGTTTATTTAATCACAATTATACATTCCTGTGTTTGATAACCATTCTACATTTGGATGTCTAGATATGTCTTGAAAACCCTTCAGGGACAGAGACAGTTTTAGGGCAATTATTCATTCCCTACTACACTGAGAATAGAAATGAAATGTCTATTTGTTTGTATTTAACAAAGCCCCTATTCGAGCTTTATTTTAGCTGTAGACTCCCAAAGTGACCTCCAGAAGTCACTTTCATGACACATTTCTTCAATCTGTAATATGGATAGCACTGATCTATCTTAAAGGTATGTTAAATGCATTAATAAAATAATTGCTGGACAAAATTCTGCTTCATTGTATTTGTTGCTTTTCTTTGTCTTATTTGGAATTTTTAATGTTTCAATTATTTTATAGTTTTAATTTCTCTTGTACAGCATCTTGGTGGCTACGTGGGTGATGGTGATTTGGAAATGGTATAGTACATAAAAAATAGTTTAAAAATTAATCACTTAGCAGCAGTACTATATCTCTACTACAGATGCAATAGTATCCCAAGGCAGAGCCATGTTAATCTTTTTCAGCATAAAATGATATAATAGAATCCTATACCACATTTGCAACTAACAGATAAAAACCTTCTAGCACAAGATTTCATAGATGACAGCCCATTTCATTAGATGCAGATAAAACTTCTGTGATCAAACATTTTTTATGAATGGGTGCAGGAGGAGGGGAGAGAGAGTATGAATTGTAATAGAAATGGAAATTGGGTGCATGGTAATGGGGTGACAAGTTCAGTCTTGATAATGGTCATAAAGAATAGTTAAAGTGACAAAGCTGCAAGATAGATTTTTCATATAAACCAAGATGAACAGCTGGTAGAGGTAGTCCTTCGTCCAGTGCACTGATATGGGTAAAGAAGCTTTTTTACTCTTCAGAATTATAGCTCTACAATTCCACTTTAACTGCCATGGCTGCATTTTATGGAATTCTAGGATTTGTAGTCTGGTAATGCATTGAGTTCTCTAGCTTAGAATTCTAAACACCCCTCCCTACAGTGCAAATACCATGATTCTATTGGATGGAACCTTGGCCGTTAAGGTAGATTCATAGTGCTGTACGTTCTGTACTGTCAAAGGGCCCCAAGACTATTAAAGTTTTGTAACAGAGGAGGCATGAGGACCCTTCTTAGCAGCTGGGACATAATATGTGTTGTATGCCAACAAACCATGGTCTCTGTTCAAATCACTAAAAATAGGCTGGAGTAATTCAGTAATTTTTTTCAGCAATTCAGTAATTTCTCTAATATCCCTTTGAAATGTTTTTGTACAAGGACTGCTGCTTGGAGATCTGAGATGTTTACAGAACCTTCACTCTATGCATCTGTAGAAGTGGTCTGGAGTACACGAAAGCTTATACTAGGTTTTTTTTTTTAGTTACTCTCAAAGATATACTCTTTTATATCTATTACTGATGTATTATCTCTTAGGGGCATACCTCTGAATAATTAAGAATTTACATTCCTGAGGTTGAAATTCAGATTTGTTCCTCTACATATGATATGGCTCCAGTTTACTGAGGAACTGGGATCCAAAAAAGGGTTCTCATTTTCTAATTCCTGCTTTTTCCTGCAGAAATCCATGGTGTTTTGGATGCAACATCTGGATCCAATTCAAAAGCTATCTAGAGGAAAAAGCAACAGGATGAAGGGATTCAGATTTTGATATGTGTGTGTATGCTTTAAGGCACCAAAGCTGTGATTAAGCCTGGACTATGCACTTAAGGTTTAGCTCAAATGCTTGCATGTGTGTGTGTGTGTGTCTGTGTATGTTTGCATAAATAAATAAAAATAAACTTTTTAAAAATTAAACACACGCACACACATCTTGACCAAGAATTAAACATGCTCTTTCTCTGTTCAATAAATACCTGTGAATAACAAGTGAAAACTCACATTCTTAAAAATACGGATCAATGCTAAGCGGCAAGGTCAGGGCTGTCCGGCAGTGAAATATGCTGCCTCAGAGTGTGGTGGAGTCTCCTTCCTTGGCGGTTTTTAAGCAGAGGCTGGATGGCCATCTGTCCGGAGTGCTTTGAGGGTATTCCTGCATGGTAGGGGGTTGGACTGGATGGCCCGTGTGGTCTCTTCCAACTCTACATTTCTATGATTCTATGATTCTAAGGTACTTGGTATGCTGGAAGTAGGAAATTCAATAAATAACATCTTAATTTAATCAAAGGGTGGGAATGCTCTTTCATCCCTAGAGCCAAGTGAAACTCTGGATAAATTCTCAGGGCCCACATTACAGGGGTGGGCAAGATCAAAAGCAAAAGGATGATTTCAGCTTATAGTTCTTATTTCCAGCAGTTATGCCCTAGGAGGGCCATTTCAATTTCCCAGAAGAAGCTGGGAAATCATCAAACTATGGTGCGGAGAGGAAGTGAGGCTTGGTCATCAGGGGAAGCCCACAACCAAATGGGATTTGACCTCATTTGAAGCCTGAAATTCTCTACGTTGATCTGTAACATTTGCATCCTTCCTCTCCAAGACTTAAGGCAGTATCAAGGAAATAAATAGAAACACAAAAACATATAATTAAAACACCCTAAAACTGTTCTACAACAGCAGCAGGACAGAATCTATAAATTATTCCAGATATAGTAAATACTTCCTCTGTTATCTCCCACTTCCCTATGTAGGTTAATTGCTTCTCCCACTATATCCCTTCTCCAAGGAAAAATCATTCAACTGGGACTCTCCATTACAATATTTTTGGAATTGGGTATTTTACTAAAAATATTAACTGTACTTGGGCAGAAATGAGCAAAACTATAACTTAAGACTGCTCACAGCTTTATGACCGCTCTGAAAGAACTTGGCAAGACACAAAATTAGGGTGGGACTCATCTAACTTGTGAAGAAGGAAGTTGTTAACCTTTAATTCATTTAGTATAGCCTTAAGTACAGAAAATTGGATGCCATGGCAACATTTAGAGGGTACTATTTTCCTGAACTACAATTGTACAATGCTAGAAAAACACACACAGAGATGAATATGCAAAAAGGGCATAATCTGATAAACTGAGATAACACTAATGTCAAACCACTTATTTGCAAAGATCAAGATATGAAGCTCTATACTGCAGGCAGCCAAGACTTGTAGGCTTCTTATTCCAATGCTTTTTGGCTTCCACTCATCTGCCTGAAGCAATTCCATTAACACAGAAAGCTATCTTCATTAATCTAGCAACAACCTTTACTAGCCCTCCTTCTTCAAATTCCTGAAAATGTGGATTATACAAACTCAGTCCTCCATGGTTCAGGAACTTTGACAACTATAAACCTAATTAACATCAGTTAAATTCGAGCAGTCTTATCGTAAGAGCCAGACAAGGGTCTTTATTAAAGGCCTATCTTAGAATATGAGAAGATTTGGATTTTGATACAAATTCTTTTATGCCACAGCAAGAATTCTATGTACGGTTATGAGAGCTGGACAGTGAAGAAAGTTGATGGGAAGAGAGTCAACTAATTTTACACGTGCTGCTAGACAGAGTTCTTCAGATAGTGTAGACTGCCCAAGCGACCAATAAATGGGTCCTAGAGCAAATAAAGCCAGAACTCTCCCTTGACTGAACTGAGGCTATCATATTCTGTCCATATCATAAGACAACATAATTCCTTATTAGAGAAAAGTATAATGCTTGGTAAAGTGGCAAGCAGTAAGAAAAGAGGAAGACCACATTACAGGTGGATAAACTAAATCAAGGAAGCCAAGCTTCTGAGCTTGCAGGACCTGAGTAGGGCTGTTGATGACAGGGTTTCTTGGAGGTCTCATAGTGTCATCATAGGTGGAAGCCGCCTGGACAACAAGAATTTATACTAAGAAAAAACATCCCTTTTCTTGCACTGACAAACATTTTCTATTGTTATTTACTTATTTTAAAAGTGGTTCATATTATTTTAGATTTCCTTCTAATGTAAATCACAGGGGCTCTTACAGTATCGAGTGGTATACAAATATTATAAATAAATAAATAAGAAAGAAAGAAAGAAAGAAAGAAAGAAAGAAAGAAAGAAAGAAAGAAAGTTCTGCATAGGAGTACCATCCTTACATTTGTGTTTACGGTAGCAGTGAAATGTGGGGGCAGGGGCTCAAACATTCTATCGTTAAGCACTCCAACAAGTTCTTTCACAGGTAACATCTGTATATTATTGACACATATACTACCTTGAAGCTGTGAAGGCAGAGAAGGGATGACAACCACCTTAGTAATCTCTTGGTAAGAACATGGTGAGTTGCATAAGGAGAAAGCATCTGCCTACACAGATTCCCCAATACGGCTCAGACTGAAAGGCAAGGAATGAGCCTTCCCCAACCTAGTGGCCCTTCTAGATCTAAGATTACTGCTGCCACTACCACCGGGCAACATTGTATGTTAGATAGCAACAGTGGCAGATGTAGTCTAGAAGGCCACCAAGCTGGAGATTAACACTGTAGAGAGCTACACAAAAATAATGGGTGGGGAAATGAGATGGTTTGGGTGAGGAAGAAACATGAATGAGAAAGGGCCAGAGACCTACCCCTACATCAGCTTGGAAGATGTAGGATTTAATCATAACAGGCCTCCCCAACTGGCTTGATCAAGTACCAGCAAGTGTCCAAAAACATCTTTTCTCCATAATTTTTTGTAGGAAAGGCTTCAGTTTCATTGGCATCCAAGAAAACTAGCTTTCAAAGCTTAACAATTCAGCATAAAAGTTTTAAAGCAGTGGAGAGGGAGGAAAGAAGGGGTTGTTGATAGTGGTATTTTCACTGGCCCCGATCAAAATCACAAACATTAAAAAAACAACAGAGGCTGGGGCATACATAGCCCTTCCCAGCTTCAGTACTTCTGGCATTTTCAGGAGACAAGAAGCAGAAGGAAAGATGAACTGCGATCTGTTATAATTCACTATGCATATTGGATAGCTTATTGAAGGTAGGATGAGAAGATACTATTTCCATATAGCATAGAGTCATAACATGACATCCGTTCCCATGGTTTCCACTCATAACAATTTTGAACAAAATATAAGGACACAAAATATTAATATCTCTAACTGTGACTGCAAAAACCCAATCTCTCTTGAAGTGATCAAACAGGACTAACAAAAACAGGAAATCTCAGCAAAATTCTGTGACAGGATGAAAGGAATAACCCACATCCCCAGACGGCTATTATAGAGACACAATCAGGATTAACCTCAACAGGACAGAGAGATGTTGCTCACAATCTATTTATCACTGGATTCTCTCTGGGGGGAAAAAAACCTGTGGTGGTAAAAAGATCCACACTAGATCAGTGTGCCCTTTTCAACTTCTTATTTCCAAACAAAAAAATGGGAATAATCCAACCAAAAGGTTGGGAAGAATCCAACCAAAGGTAAACACTTTTAAGTGCCATTTATTTCAGCTAGGCAAGAGAAAGCTGTAAGCAATTCCTCAAAATACCTCTTGAAATCCATGAGTTAGTAGTGTTTAATTTTTCCTGAATTATGCTTTTCATGTTTAGCTGTGTTAGGATGTGACAGAAAGAGGCAACACCTTAAGACCTTCATCAAAAGCCTTCCTCATCAAAACACATTTGGCATTTTACTGGTTTATAAAATGTATTACGTTTTCACTTCCTTTTTTTTCTAGTTCAAGTTTGCAGCAGCCACCTTCTTCCTATAACTTAGGTTGAACACACATAAACCAACTGATGGATGAATTTTTGTTCATGAACATTTGGGTGTACTGGGCATGTTAAGGGACTACTCCAAGATTATGCAGGAACCAGGAAATAGCACAGTTTGCTACACAGGACCAGGAGACAGTATTTCGAAACTATTCTTTGCAAAAGTCAGTATGTTTAAAATTGCTTATCTCAGTACTAGAGAACCATATCCTCAAAATAGCTGCTTGCTTGAGCTACTTGCTTGGTAATTTTCCTCTCATTTGATCAGGAATTTTACTTTATACCATAATCCTATGGACTTATGCAGAAGTAGGTCCTGATGAATATGATAGGATTTCTTCTAAGACATTTACATACGCAATTGATGTCTTAACAAAATAAAGACATTTAAAAAAAAAAAGTACATCCACATTGATTCACACACACCATTGACCTCTGGTAAGTTCTAATAAAAACTGGCTTGTTGAATTCTCCTGTCTGGCTCAACTTCTGCCTAGTATATCAAGCGGGATTCAGTTAAAACCCTAATGTGAAGCTTTATACAGCACCAACTACTGTTGCTCAATACTGCAGTTACAGACTAGAAGAATTAGGTTGGGTATGTTTCCTACTATAAGGAAGATTATCTATCCAATGGCGTTTCATGCTTGAAGAACTGTACAGTTCAAATCTGGTTTAAAGATAAAGAACCATAGGAAGCGACAACCGCAGAGGCCCTGAAATGGCCAATCCACACTCAGTATCTAGACAGCAGACAGAGAAAGCACCATGGTCACAGTCCCCCACCACCACTTATTTATTATTTGTTTATTTAAATCCTGCTTATTGACCAATATGGGACGTAAGGTGACTCATAAAACTGATTATAACAAATTACAGCAAAAAGAACCTATCATAATAGTAAAAGAAAATTTTAAAAGAATTATATAACCTTACTTTTTAAATGCTTTTAAAAGCATTTAGTATCTAACAATGAGAATAAAAAGCATAGGACTCTCCATTAAAAGGCCTTCTGCAGTGGCCAAAAGTCAAATCAAATGATGTTCCTCTTCCAGCAGAAGGGAAACAGGCCAGCCTAGTGTCCTTGTGGGGGAGAGTTTCACAGCTTAGGAGAAGCCATCAAATAAGCCCTTTCACTTGTCCTTACCAAATTTGCCTACAACGGTGGTGGGACTAAGAGAAAATCTTCTTCTGAGGATCTCAAAACTCAGGTTGGTTCATAAAGGGAAATATCTTTAAAGCATTTATACATTTATATCTCTATGCCCACCAAGGCTTCTGAAATTATGTACGACAAAACAATCTGGCCCAAGCCAAATCTAATATATAAAGTCAAAGTCTGTGAGTTTATGAGCTTGTAAGTTTGTCTGTGTCCGGCAGGTGAAGACCTCATATGATTGGCTGTGTGAGGCGAGAAGACCTCATATGATTGGCTGCCTGTGAAGTTTCTATGGAATCCTGGAGTTGACAGTTTAGGGAGGGGCCCTTGGAATTCTCAGCCGGAGAGCTCTTGGGCCTGGCTGGTTGCTGTGGAGATGAGGCCTAACAGCAAGAAGGAGGAGGACAGTGTATTCCCTCAGAAACCAAACCTCTGAATGTTAACAATTCTGAATACAGACTGGATTGGGGAATATGGGGAAAAGTTACAGGTACTTGACAACACAGTTTGGAGAGTTAGAGACATGGAATCTTAAATCTTTGTAACGAGTGTTACCTATGAGAAAAAGTAAAATTCTGAGCAACGCCAGATAAGTACACTAGTCATTTATAAAGTCATCATTGTTTCTAAATTTGCATCCATGCATATAAATTAGCAAGCACAACATTTATGTAAATCGGTGTCCTCCTTTGGGGGAATGCATGGAGAGGAAGAACTTATAAGCAGATAAGCAAATAAAACACTGTTTAATCAAGTTCTGAAACTGGTGCATTTGGTAGACTTCACATGTTGTTGTTAAGACATAGCAACAACATGTGAAGTCTACCAAATGCACCAGTTTCAGAACTTGATTAAGCAGTGTTTTATTTTAGTAGCCTTCAGCTTCTTTTACCCAACAGGAAATACTTCTAACAATAAATCATGATTTATCATCCACACTTGCTCTTGCTATGCATGACCATCACGGCAGCCCACTCTGTTGCTATGTCACAATTTGAAAACAAACATTTGTGCACAAAGCCATATATAACCTTGAGAGAGTCTATAAAGAAAGATGTTAAATGTCAATCAGTAAGGAGTTTGAGAAAATTACTATTCACATCCAACTACCTGTATATTCAGTAATTATTGCAATAAAAATGAAAAGCTTTAGTTTAGCCTCTCATAAACTTTTATGGCCCTTGTTTTTGCAAAGGTCACAATTAAGAATGAAGTTACAGAGATCAGATGTATTCATGATGCCATCAACCTCAAGGTATAGGCTGTGTAATGTTCCCATTATCAATCTTTATATAGAGCGAACCATGAGAGCGTGAGTTCTTCTGTTTACTTAAACAGGCAGACTCAGACACCAGCATAAATGTACAAGTGCCAAATCAAAAGAGTATCCAGGATTTCTCTATCCCTGAATGTACCGTTTATCCACTGGACTATTACCAGTAGTCAAATTTCCAAAAGTTTCTAACCTTAAGCCAAAAAAAAAAGTGCATTAAAAGCACACATAATCAGACTTGCTTGGGAACTACTGCCTATCCTGGCAAAATCAATATATCAGCTATTTATTAATACTATGTATTAGCTATAAGTAAATTAGCTTTGGTGAATCAGCATGCTGTAGTGGTCTGAATGTTGGACTAGGACTTCAGAAGACCAGTGTCTGAATCCCCACGAAGCCATGGAAACCCAGTTGGTGACCTTGAGCAAGTTACACTCTCTCAAACTTAGAGGAAGGCAATGGCAAACTTCTGAATAACTCTTGCCTAGGAAACCCTATGATGACAATAAGTTGGAGTCGACTTGAAGGCACATACGAACAACAAAATTAGCTTCCCCAAGAAAGGCAACCCCTTCACTGTCATGCCTTAAAAAGTGCAATCATCAGGCTGTGCAACAAAATTACTCCATCAGACCAAACTGTTTTTGAATGCATCCAAACCATAAGGCTGAATGTTTTACTCAAGAAGATTTAAAAGCTTTCCTTTACTTGCACAACTAGCCAACATATTTCTTCTTTTGTTTTCCTTATGTTTGATCCAGGTCATTATTAGCTCCCTCCCAGTGGTGTCTTTTCTATCATTCTTCAGCTGATTCTATCAGAGCACTATAAACAATTGGCTGTTATTTGGCAAGAGAAAGTTGGGCAAGGGGAGAAAATTGTGGACTCTTTTTACTAACATCTGAAGTAATGTCTTTCCAGAATAAAGACAGAACGGTCCAAAAATTTCTGGTATGGAATGAGTACATCATTTACGCTCAAGATGAAAATTCTCCTAGTTCCATATAATTTGCACGTTGTGGATTATACACATACTGTACTGAATTTAGTTGTAATGGTATAAGGTTGGACCAGATCAATGCTACTAAAAGTGGTGATCTCTACACTGGAGTTGGCCCCCCAGCCAGTCATTGGCAGTTCCTGGCAAGTTTCCAGGAAAGAAAGAAACCAGTATACTTAATGGGCACAAAGTCAGTGCAAATCCCTAGAAAACAATACTTGTTCATCCTTTACATCAGCTAGCCCAAGAACCACTGGACTAGATGACTTCTGAAACCTCTCCCAACCTCATGATTAAGGAGAAAGCGAAGAACAGGGAAAATGGTCCAGCTGAAAGGAACCCTAAAATTCAAACAGAGCCTTCCTCAATCCAGTGATTTTCTGAACAATAAAGCTCCCACAAGTGCTGATGGAATTTGCAATTCAGCCCACTCAGAGGGAACCATTATGGGAAAGAAGTCCTAGCCTATTCCACTTGCAGCACACAGGCAGATTAATAGATTTGATAATACTGATTGCTATTGAATCTGATATCCATTCCTCAACAATCACAGAGATTATCTTCTATTTTACTACTATATCACACAGGCCTTTAATTATTATCTCACCATCAATTTACTATTGAGAACCTCAATGGTTGCCAACAATTACTGGAAAAAAAAATCAGACATGGAATATTAAGTTCTCCTTCCATTGCTACCACAAGTAGGAGTTGCATATTACTCGTAGCAAGTGCAGAGCATGCTTTGGAAATTCTGAGGACCTGCACGAAAAGCAATGTTATACATAACCTATTTTTTCCGCCTTGTGGCTTTACCTTCACCTGAAAAAAAAATCTATCATATAGAGTCTCTAGGAGGCAGCAATAACTGTGCGTTTATTAATAAGTTTACAATGCTACCCCAGGCAGTTTATCTACACACGCAAAAAAGCTAGATTCTGTAACTGCGAACATCTGTGTAGAGCAGAGCTTTCCAAACTGTGTCATGACACGTTAGTGTGTCACTGCAGTGTGTAGGTGTGTTGTGCAAATGTAATGGGTGGAACGGCTGTCTCTCCTGCTGCCACAATGGGCCGGGCCCATGTGAAGGAGCTGCCTTTCTCCACCGCCGCGGGATGAGGAAGACCCTGGCAACAACAGCAGCAGGCCAGGCTCAGGTGGAGGGGCTGCCTCCACTTACTGAATTACTTTGTCGTGAAATGACGCATGTCAAAAAAGTGTGTCACCAACATGAAAAGTTTGGAAAGCCTTGGTGTAGAGAGCCAGTTGTTGCAATTGTTGGTATACTGGACTAAGACTCTGAGAGACCAGGGTTTGAATCTATGCTTGACTATGGGAACTCACTGGGTGGCCTTGGGTAAGTTATTCTCTTCAGAAGAAGGCAATGGCAAAGCCCTCTGAACAAATCTTTCCCAAACCTTCCACGGTAGGTTTGCCGTAGGTTTCTGTAAGTTGAAAATAACTTGAAGGTATGCAATAACAATACATCTGTATATGGTGCACCCTTTATCATAAAAACGTTACTACTATCCATAATTTTTGAGCAAATTTGTTACCAATTACTGGAAATCTTATTTATTTCCCACCCATAGTCCTGCAATTTCAGAAGCTAACCACACTCTTCTGATCACTTTCAAAAATGTAAATCCTGGCAGATCATTTTGAAAAAAGAAGGGTGAAAGAGGTGGGGAGGAATCTAGGAACACTTTTAAGACTAACTGGTTTATTTTACTTCAGTCTAAAATAAGCCAGCTAGCCTTAAGGCTACTGCTAGTTTCCTTTCTCCACTCCCCCTTTCCTACTTATGCTGCAGCAGACTAACAGAAAATAGTGTCTCTCTGAAAACAGATTTTAAAAATCAGGGCTGCAAATTCTGACACAACTATACCCTCCAGGCAGCACCTCATACTGCACTAAAACCAAATCACAACAACGGATACAGTCATTTTGATTTATAACTCATTTGCCCAAAGTCTGGAGCAAGTTTCAAACTATGAGAAGTAAGCAAATGAGAGAGAGTTGTTTACTGACTGTGTTTCTTACTTTATCCATTGCCTGCTATCTGTTTACTAATCTTTACATAGCAATGTGGAAATCTGTGGGATTTTCAATAAGGAAAATGGTTTCCCTACTCAAAAAGAACTTCCTGACTCATCCTCATCAAGAAGGTAAGCTCAATTCTGTGGGAGATGGGTGGATGGATGGATGGATGGATGGATGAAAGGAAGAAGTGTGCTCCAAGGGTTGGAGCATCTTTTCTAAAGGCTAGAACACCTGTTTACTTGTCAATGTCAAGTTCCCTGATGCACACACATATCCAAGCTTTGCTCCCATAAACACCCAGGTGAGAGTCTCAAAATACAAGTGAGATGTGTCCTTTTATTAAGATGTTGATACACAAAGACTTGAAAAGATTTTAAAAATAGGTCTCCTCTTTTTGATACTGGGGAACCAGCTCGCCAACATCCTTCAGACCTTTTCTGGTTTGCAGGGCTTCCAGTCAAGTCTCTCTGTATATTTTATTGGATATGCATTTTACAAGAGTCTTTTCCTTGGATACATTTGGCTGTTCTTTGCTTAGTCCACTAACATATCACATGAAAATAAACCCCTCAACATTTCATAAAAACAAGTGTTGCCTAGCAACAATTAGTGCAAACTATTTTCCGCAGCATTTTACTTAGACTGCAGACAAACTCACTTCTTTGTAGTATGCTGATTAAACCAGTAGTTTCCAAAATGTATCCCTCCCATCATTCCTCTTTGAAGCAGTAAGGTAAGAACATGACAAAACCGTATTTTCCTCTAACGATCACCAACTTACTACAGTACAATTACTTCAACTTGTACAACAATAATGGAACTCAAGGTGGCTAACAACATATTTAAAAACAATAAAGATTAAAAACTATACAAAAACTTAGACATAAAGCATAAATAAAAAGGTTATTTCAAAAGGAATTAAACAATTTATAAAATTCAAACATTAAACATTAAAAATCATGAAAATGCTATATAAATCATAAAGCAAAAACATCATTAAAAGTCCATCCCATTCAGTTTCTAAAAGCCTTGTGGCATGAGAATGTCTTCAACTGCCAATGAAAGGAGAGCAAGGATTATCTTCCACTTTGTTTCCACGATGCTGTCCTCTGTTTTTGGTTTCATTCCATGGCCATCAAGGCCATTTCCGCACTACACTGTTATAGTGCTATTATTCTCAGCCAGACTGCTCTTTGGCTTCAGTAAACTACAAAGCCCAGAATTCTACAGGATGTTGAAAGTGCAATAATAGCACTATAAAAGTGTAGTGCAGAAAGGGCCCAAGAAACAGCCCACATCATATATGAAAGTTTATGGATCTAGGCCATCTTAAAAGAGAATCATATCCAAAAATATCGCATGGGCATTACTTTTCAGTTGTTCTTCACAGGTTCTGAACAAAAAGTATGCTTCTGGGCAAAAATGCTAACAAGTGTGGTGAACATTTGATCCTCCAGATGTCCCTTGATTGCTACTCCCATCAGCAGTAGTCCATAGAGCCAGTAAGACACGACAGAAGTTGCAGATTTCTACTCTAAAGTTTAGAGTACCCCAGAGCTCAAGCTAATTGAGCAACAGAGGACATAAGCTACAGCTAGCTCAGGAATTGACCATTTTCAATGGTAACTGGTGTGAAGAGCTCCAATCAAAGCCCTTAAGTGCACAGATCCTACCTTCAGCATTTTTCCCAGAGTGTGCAAAATGGTTCAGCAGCAGAGAAGTGACATCTTCAAGTGCTACCAGCGATTTCATGTCATAAGCTTAGTGAAGATTTACGAGCACACTTGCTATGTCATGAGAAGTACTGTTTAGCAGAAGCAAGCAGCCAAATCTACAGCACAGCAGAGCTCTGGCAGTGGCCAATTATTTTCCCATGCTAGGACTATCCTTGAACTATACAGTCTTTTGCTTTGAAGAGAAAGCTTAATTGCCCAAAGCTGCATACAAAGCAGAAGACTGTTCAGGAGAAGATGACAAGAGGAAGTGCATTAGAGAGGAAGCACCTCAGACTGGAGAGGATTAGAGCAGGACGGAACATGGGATATAATTTCAAAGGACAGCTCCATCAATTTGGGCCCCCCGCTATGCCAATTAATATTGAACCAGCCCCATCCTCAGGCAAAGTGTGGCAGCCTCCTCTGCCAGCAGACAGTGGAGCTGTTTCACACCACACAATTACAGTGCTATGATTCCACTTTAACTACCATGATTCCCTCCTATGTAATCCTGTAGTTTAGAAAGGTGCATTTACAGTGCAAGAGCCTGTATGGTGTAGTGTTTTGAGCACTGGACTATAACCCTGGAGACCATGATTCAATTGGCCATGGAAAACCACGAGGTGACCTAGAGTGTGTCACATACTCTCAGCCCCAGAAAACGCCATGATAGGTTAGCCATAGGTTCCAATAAGTTGGACGCGACTTGCTCAGAGCTCTGGTGCTTCTCCAAACTGCAAACCACAGGATACCACAGGATGCAACTATGGCAATTAGAGTGGCATCAAACTGCTATAACTGTTGTTCATGTGTCTTCAAGTAGCCTGTCAACTTATGGCAACCCCAGGAATCTCATAGGGTTTTCTTAGACAAGGAATATTCGGAAGTGGTTTTGCCAGTTCCTTCCTCTGAAATATAGCTTACAGCCATTGGTGGTCTCCCATCCAAGTACTAACCAGGGCTGACCCTGCACAGCTTCCAAGATCAGATGGGATCTGGTGCCTTTAGCATATTTAGGCCACTCCATCCTGAAAGGGTCCATAGTGAGGTAAGAGGGACAGGAAGGAGCAGCAAGGTGATGGAGAATGAAACAGTGCATACTGTGCGAACGACTGGCCTGCAGCCCACAAAAGTGGCAGACGGCATTGTCCTGATGCCCCTGTTGAGGTAAGATTCAGCCACTAGTTCAGCTTCTTGATGTCGAATGGGTGCAGGATTCTGTCATGTGCTTCCAGGCTGGAAAATCTCTTAGGCCAATGATGGCTGAATCAGAGTGAAGCGACCACTAAGAGCATGGCTCTTTTTCTCCACAGGAGCAAAATAGTACCCACTCACTAAGAACTTTTGCCCATCAGCTAAATTAATGTTCCTCTTGTTAGGAAAAAGAACATTAATTTCTATCTGTGTCAGAGACATCTTTGCCCTTTTGCTGTACTACTGCAATGGTTTTATAGGTGTGCATATGTCTCTGTACCTGTGTTTTAATATACGCATTTTGTAAGCTGTCATGAGGAGGGCCTGTCAGTAGTATATCACAGTGGTCGGGAACAGAAGAGATTACAATGCCCTTTCACTGTTTCTCAATCCTTTGTCAAAGTAGAGTTGGGAGTTACTATTTGAAGTATATTTGACTTTCTCTGCAGATTTAGAAAGTTCTTTAAAGTCTATTCCTGGTATGAATATTTACACAGAAACAAGCTAAGAACTAAAGAGTCCTAAGTGCCTCTCTTCTTTTATACATTCCTGTTCATGAGGAATAAGAAATGTGCAGTTTTGAATCATCACTATCACTACTGAAAGTAAAAATACTGTTCTGCTATGAAAAGGAAAGAACAACGGTAGCAAGAAGCACATGTGCTTTCTCAACACCAATGAAATTGTGTGTATAACTGCAATCTGGAATTTTCAATCTGGATTTTGATAAAAATGCAGAAGAGTTCCAATCCTAACTGTAAGTGTATGCCCCAAGAAACTGGCAAGATCAAGAAATCTTCAGGCTGGAGTTAATGAAAATGCATTTCTCCCATATCAGGCAGAGGAATGTGTGGTTGGACTATTATCTATAATAGTCTTGGCCAAGATAGCCGTAGAGAAGGTGCTACGGAAGTTTCAATTCAAAACCAATTTCCACTTTTGAAGACACAACTAATACAGTGTGGATGTCACTAGAGGACATATAGTTGCATCCTCGAATATACTAAAATTGGATATTGCCACAGTATAATAAACTATCGAGAATCCCATGAAGTTAGATATACCCTCCATTCTAATAACCATTTTAGACACTATGAATGCATCTGTATGTGACCATATACAATTCTCCTCCTAGGATGAATCTTTGTATCTAATACCCATGTATTTATTTTACTAATATACTTATGTATATTAGATCTGCATATAAGCATGTATTACATATACATATCAGTTCTTACCAATGCATCAGTATAATATATATTTGTGTTTACCATAACGGGTCAGAATTGTATTTTTCTTCATTTTTCTATCTTAGCTTCTCTCAGTTATTTTTAATTAATTGTTAAGAGATCAGTTCTCAGCAGTGATACTCCAGTTTAATGCAGCCAATAATATTCAGGTTTCTAGACGCTGACAGTTCTGTTTATATAGACTGGTGTTGTGAATACAGTTCACAACAACATTCAAAGACAACTTTGTTAGAAACGAAGGAATGTTATTAGAAAGGAAAGTGAATCATGTTAACCTACAAACTGAAACTGTCTTCTAGATAAAGGAAATATGTCCCTCCAGCCTGCATGGAGTGCCACATTTCAGTTACTCAGTTCTTTCTGAGATGAACATTCTATTAAAGATTTGTTCCTTCTCCTTCGTATATTTCAGATGTGGCTTTACTTTATTTTTACAGACATTCAAGAGCTGAAGTCCAACAGAATTGCAATTATCCTTCTCTGTCTGTCAGAATTTTGGCACTGCAATATCTGAATGCCATGGAAATAAGCTTTTCCCCTTTCTAAGTCTAGCTTTTATTTCAAAGTAGAATGTTTTTTGTGTGTTATGCACACACACACGCTCATAGACATGTACGCACATGCACACATACACATTCTAAAAATCAGACATATACAAGACAGTCATCCAACGGATTCTTAACCTCTAACAGAAAGAGACATAAAGTTGTTAGGATCTGTTTTCTAATGGTGGTATTCCAGGCCAATCATATAGCTCAGAGATTATCTATATGTTAAGAGCAGCCGTATGAAGGCTCACTTAAGGTACAAGTGAGCAAAGTGCAGCAAGGCAGTCCTAGGCAGTACTGCCTATTCTGGTTAGGTGCAGCCTAATAATATGTCTATCCCTATCCAAGAGGCAGATATATGTAAAGTATTTATGGATCTGTGTAAGCCTTTTGAGACAGCACAGTACAGAGACCTGAATACTGGATAAGGACTCTGGGAGTCCAGGATTCAAATCCCTGCTCAGCTATGGAAACCTGCTGGGTGACCTGGGGCAAATCACGCTCTCTCAACTTAAGAAGACAAAGGCAAATCTCCTCTAAATAACTCCTGGCAAGAAAACTCTATAAGTTCATGAGAAGTTGGAGTCAATTTTAAGGCACATAAAAGATAAACCACTTCTTGCATAAATCCAACTATGTTATACTTCTCACAATGGATCAGCTCCATTTTATGCCATAGAATGCCAAAGCATCATTTACAGTAATTTGACTGCCTCTGTATGCCTTTGTAACTATGAGACTTGACCAGAAGTGTAAAATATGGGACTCTTCAGTGATCAGTATCAGTCATATTTCTAAACTTGAAGATGCAAGCCTGAATTCTATCAGAAATCCCAACTAGAACAGACCAGTGAAATCAAATATTGAATGATGCATCAACACTTTGAGTCAAATGGGTCTTCTGTAGTTGGGATTAAAAACAGGATTCAGACAGATTTTTTTTTCTGCGAGAAAAACAAAAACATTCAAATTTTATTTGCATGAACATAAATGCAATCTGTGTGCCAATATTCAGCATCTCTAGCCAAGAAACCTATTAATATCAACATTAAGATGGGATATTTCACACAGAAATTCAATATGATGCTTTTGTGCCATAGTTTAGCTTCAAAAAGTAGATGAAAGGAATGAAGGGTAACAGTTTCCTTAAAACACACTTCACAATATAACTAATAATGAGTCAGATCAGTGGTACATGAAATATCATAGAGCCTCAGATACTGATCAGGCTGAGAAGTTTGAAGACATAACAGCAAACAATATATACTGGATATTCTGTTTTCACTGGTAAATTTCCTACATTCAGCTAATTCTTATAATCTTTGTATGGAACTAGATATTACCAAAAAACAGAACATAGAAATCATTTGTTACAGCAAGCAACATTATCTGTAATAATTACTTTTTAAGGTATTTCAAGCATAGCAATGTTCCTTTTAAAAGTAATTCAGCATTCAGTAACATCATTAATTTCCCCCACTTCAGAAATAACGTTTACTCATTACTTTTGGAGAAGCTAAAAATGCTATGCGGGGACCTTTTGAGGAGTTTTCTTCTCAAATTGTTGGGAGTGCCTGCTTCTACCTTTATTGTATTTTATTGAAATAACATGGTTAATAAACCGGAACACACTATTTTTAAGCTAGCACATTTGTGTTATTTTATACTATTCACTGACATTGTCTGTTACGACTTTCATTGCTCATTATCGCAATTTAAAAAAAATGTGTTACACTATTCATTAGTACCTAGTGAAATATTTTTTTCAAACAACAACAAAAATACTAAAAACGCCCTCCCAGTCTTGCACTCCAGAGTAACAAATTAAACAACTAAGGTGTTCATTATGCAAAATTTTAACTTTACTGTTCAAAAATATAACCAGCAAAGTTGTTACTTCTAAGAAGCTGTTTTCAAGCTCTGCCCTAACTGTAATTAGCATCAGCAAATCTAGTGCAATCATCTTTCTGTTTGTAGCTGTTTTCACTTATGTTCCGGAGAAAAAATATATATATTTTTATACAATTTATTCACATAATTTTTCATATAAAATGTGTGTATGTGTAAGAGAGAAGAGTGAGAAGTGATTTTGGAAAACCTTATCAAAATAATGAGAGCAAACAAGAAGAACTGTACTCACCTGTATAACTTCTATCCCTCTTTTCCTGAGGAAAGAAAAGGGAAAGAAATAGTTATTTGACAGGAAAATGAAAGATTAGTTATTGTTTTAGAGTTACTGAAAACACTGTCTCTGATGTTTGCCACCCTTAAATATTTACATTCCCAACAGAGAAATACTGTAGTTCTCTACCCAACCTGCTGCTCTTCAGACATGTTTTTGACTACCACCCACCTAAACCAGGGAAGTCTGCATCATCTAGTTAGAACTCCAAAACCAAATAGCAATTTTTCAAGTCTAATTATTTCCATATACAACCATCTTGGGTTATTTGATGTTTATTTAAGTTGCACTGGCAACAAGAGAAAGGCAAAAATAACCAAGGATGAAGTCATTCCCAAAGATTCGCATACATTTCCCCCCCTCCATAATACAGTTTTTATTGCATTTTCAAAAGGAGCAAATGACAACAAACTAGTGACCAAACACACTCATGGTCTATCCCAAAGCCCTTTTTACAGCACCAATAAAATTGTCTTCACTCAACTGAGGAGTCGCTAAGACCAGTCTGACTACAGAAAGATCAAAGTTCAAAAGAAAAGAGTAGACATATATTTTAGCCTCGTCTAAAAGTGAGAAAATTAGAAGTATTCTTTAAATGGGAGAGCAGACGGATACTTGTTATGTGCCTTTATGTCAGCTTTGACTTGCAGCAAACTTATTGTGGGGTTTTCTTGGCCAGATTTATTCAGAGGAGGTTTGCTCTCGCTTTCCTCAAAAACTGACACAGTACAACTTGCCGAACATAACCCACTGGGTTCCATGACTGAGTGGAGATTTGAACTCTGGTCTTCAAAAGGCTAGTCCAACACTCAGACCGTTATACCATGGTGGCTCTTGTCTTGTCCCTATCCACAAGTAACAAAATCAGACACGTTTCTTAAATGTGAAACCAAATGTGGCAAGTGCAAACAGGCTGATATTTATTTTGCTTTGGATATGAAATCCTTAAGAGAGTTGTTTTGCAGCTCTAATTTATACTCCATCTAATTGAAATGCACTGTTTCGCCTTTTGCAATCAGATCAACCACTCGTTATTCGTTATTACGTCTGCAAAAGGTGGGAGGAGGCTTCTAAGGAAAGACAATTTACAGGTTCAGTAAGGCATAGGAAACTGGTTCTTGAGATCATCCCTGTAGCACAATGTTCAGTGGATTGATCCACTGAGAGTACAAGGGAAATTCCTAGGAACAGGCAGGGTATGGACTTAGGCTTTTCCTGCAATGATTATACAGTGTAGATTGCACGTAATTTGGCCATAAGAAACATGCTGAATGCTAGTTTTTCTTTTTTTTAAAAAAATCCATAAATTGCCTTTCCATGGAAATTTTGTAGGTGGCTTACAAAATCTGAAAAACTAAAATTCTAAAAATCCTTAATAAAGACTAGTTAAATATTAGACAAATGAGCAACCTAGGAAACGATACACACCATGCCATGACAAAACACACACACACACACACACACACACACACACAAATTCCCCAGCAATCACAGATATTTTGACAACTTCTGTGATAGCCGGCTTTAGTAGTGATCAACAAACCTCCTTGGGACGGGTTTCCCAAACTGACAGGAGTGCAGCTAGCCAAGGAACAAGCACATTGATGCCCAAGTCAGAACTTGCCCCTCCAATTATATTTTTTTAACTCCCTATATTTCTAAATACATTTTAGGTATAGAAAGAAAAGGAGCATGCAAAGTTACCAAGGGAGTATAAACACGTATAAAAGTTCTAGGTACGAACAGTTTCAAGTGCCTCACTCTCTGTAATGCAAGGCATTTGGGGGCTAAAGGAAAGATTCAGAATTCCTATGAGGGAGGCAATATCCTCATCTTACACCCTCCTACATAGCTTTGCATACTTCTGCAACATTAGGGGACCTTTGGCCTCCTAAATGTTTTGCTCTACAGCTCCCATGATCACCTGCCACTAGTCATGCTGGCTGGAATTTCTGAGATTGGAAGATCCAAAGCACTGCAATGTATTGTTATTGCAGAGAACACTCTACTGTGAAAAGAACATACAGGATCTGGAATAAAACCTGATCCAGAAATTTCAAAGGCTGAGAAAGGGACATGATATTGTTAAGATGCAAAATCTGCACTGCTTCCAGTTCCAGATTTTTAAAGGGCAGATCTGCATGCATCCAGTGTAATTTGGAGACTAGAGAGATCACCAAACAATGGATGACTTGGTCAAGGTCTTTGTCCTTCAAGAAGGGACACAACAAGTCAGCTGTAGCTGATAAAAGGCCACTCTTGACCACAGTTACTAATGTGGAATCCAAGAAAATAAATTTTTGGACACAATATCTGATACAGTATCAGAAACAGCATGACACCCAGATGACGAACCCTCATTCGTTAGGCTATTGTCATCAGCCACATCCAATAATCCCTTCCCACATGTCATCATTTGTCATTCCTTCCATCTTATCTGACTTCCATACATAGAGAACTAACAAACTATCCAGCACTAACATTCCAATAAACTTCACAACCTGTCATGACCACCCCTGAAGCTGATGGAACTGACACACAAAAATGACGCACACTGATATATTAATGATACCCCACACCTCAGGTTCTCTGCAACACAGACTTCATATGTAGGCACTTCTGTTTTCAGTTTTGGACAGTTCAGAGAGATTGGGAAATTCAAGGATCATGGGGATAAAGGATGCAAAACTTCCACATTTGTGTGTGGTTTTGCATGGGCTATTTTGGAGTGAAAGTCACATGAAAAAAATTAAGGAGGGTCTGGAAGTTCTGCAGCGTCCTAGGAAACTACAAAAAGATTTTGGGGTCATACTTTCCCTACCTCTTGTGTAGATACTTAGTTAGGTTTTGACCTTTATGGATCTCTAATGTTAAAGAGAAAGAAACAGACAAACAGAAAGACAGACCATGACATACTATAGTCTTTCACAACCTGGTATTCTTCACATACTTTTGATTACAGTGTTCATCTACTCTGACCACTGACCATGCTGACTAGGCTGATGGAAGTCCAAAACATATGAAGGGTTTCTTATTGGGAAAGGTTGAAATACTCAAATTATCAGTGATCTTAATTCAGCTGATTAATTTAGTCAAGTACAGCTACCTTAAAGGGGCAAAAAGTTTGCTATTAACATTTAAGTTTGAATTAAATATTAATTGTACAGGAGTATCCATGCTGGGATGAAAAATACACAGATAAACAGACTACAGTGCACCATCTGCTGACATGACTTCAGTGCACACAAATGCCATGCCACGCAAAACCCCACGTTGCATTATTGTCAATGGATGTGCTGGGCACATGCCCACATCAGCAGATGAGCACACATTGTATCCATTGACAATAATGGGATGGAGCATTTGCATTTTTTGTATTATATGAAAGTTCCTGGAATGGAACTCCCACATATATGGAGAGTGCACTGTACTCCCTCAAATGACTTAAAAAAAAATCTATTCCAAATTAAAACAAGTCTGGAAAATTAGGTTTCCTTCTATTCACAAAAACAGTCTCCAGTGGATTAGAATTAGAAAATTCCAGAAAATTTTGTCCAATATCAGTCTAATCATTGTTCACAGTCTCAGGAAAACCCTTGTTTGCCAAGCATCTGTGCAAGATTTCATAAGAAAATGGTATTTCTTATATAGCAATATGCTGGAATGACATGACTCTATCGTCTGTGTTAGAGAGGCGGTACAGCAAGTATAATCAGGCAGGGCAGCCTTCACTAACATGGTGCCAGATGTGTTGGGAATACACATCTGATAACTGGTTGATTATGAGATTTGCAGTCCATAACTTGTGTACAGTGCAAGCCTGCTTTACAGTAATATATCTCCCTCAAGATTTATGCTATGGCAATATGAACCTGGTTGAGTATAATGCTAGGAACTGCAAATAATTCAGCAGACAGAGCAATGCTTGTGACCATTACTAATGCTGCCATGGAAACTGGGAGGGAACTTAAGCTATTTCGATCTAAGCTACCTTCACTTAACTTGTTTGTTCTCGGGCTAAACTCAATTGTTTGTTCCAATGACAGTAGATCCAATTGACCACTGGAAATTTAGAACATGAATACTGCTGTATGTTCTATTGATTCAATGGGTCTATGCCCATTGGGAATAATGACTAGATCTAGATATTTACATGAAGTCATTACTGTATTAATTTAGATATATACATGAACCTTATCAAATATGAAAGTACCTCTTGGTATAATTTGTCTTTTTTTAAGGCTACTTTTAATTGGAAGATATTCAGACTATTGCTTCAAGAAGGAGTCATTGCTTTGTGGTAGACCAAGGGGAAATATCTTCCAAGCAAAACACCCCCCGGTATAACCCACAACATCAATCATTAAAGAAAGGATCAATCTAATTTAACATGCATATACTTTTTTCAGTGGCTTGTTACTGAAGATTATATATTATCAGATGGTAAAATTTGGTTGGAAAATGCTAGGTGCATTTGAACAAAACAGTCATTTTACAGTCACAAGCACTGCAACAAACAATTTATTTTTTAAAGAGATGGAGGCGTATCATACTATCAGAACTAACAGTCTTAAAGAATAAGGGTTTCCTACAGCACAACAGAGCATTTGGCCTTTCAGTACAGAGACATTATAATCCTTTCCTCTTGAACTTGTGTTACTTGCAGTCTTCCTGTTTTGGATTAGATTAGATGGTTTCAGCAGTATTCAGTCATCAATGTGTATTCTGTCTCACTGAGCTTACATAAATCTTACTTTGAAAAAACAGGAACCTTGGTATTCGATCTTAAGGGCTTCTCTAACATGTGAGGGGTGGTAAGAAGGGTGGCAGTGCACAGAGAAATCAGAAAGTTGACCTGTCATGCCATCAGACATCATAAAAGGTAGAGCTGACTCACAATCCTCAATCCTGGGGATTAATTTTGTAAGTATTCTTGGCAATTACACCAGCTGACTTGAAGACTTGGCTGATTTATCATCCTTCCTTGCATAGCACAGATTTTCCTTGAAAAATGAAACAACACAAAAAAGCCCAGGCTTGTGATAGATGGATCATGCAGGGAGAAAAACAGGAATAAAATACTCTACATAACTATCCTTATTTTTCAGCATTCAGATTCTTTGGACATAGAAATAAGCCGAAAAATCTTGGGCTTGTCATTCATCACCCTCATTTTTTTTCCCCATCATAGTGTTGCAAGTTCCCTTAACAGTAGCCAATGAAGAACATATATACAGACAGACAGACACTATCTTCTAAGACAGAGCTTTCCAAACTGTGTATCACGATAGTGTGTCAGCTGCAGTGTGTACATGTGCCACACAAACGTAACAGGTGGAGGGGCTCCCTCTCCTGCCACCACCACCTCAGGCCGAGGATGACCCCAGTGAGGGCAGTAGGCCAGGCCCGGGTGGACGGGCTGCTTCTCCCGCTGCCGCTGTCCCGGGTCAAGGAAGACTCTGGTGGTGGTGGTGGTGGCGGCCAGCCAGACTCGGGTGGAGGGGCTGCCTCACTTACTGAATTACCTACTGAATTACTGTGTTGTGAAATGATGCATATCTAAAATTGTGTCACCAACATGAAAAGTTTGGAAAGCTCTGTTCTAAAATGTTCAACATACAACAGAAATGGCAGGATCTGCCTGGGATCTGTCTTCTGCGGTAGATAGGTAGCTAGTTGTTACTGTGTGCTTTCAAGCTATTTCTGACTTACAGCAGGGTTTTCTCAGCAAGATTTGTTCAGTGGGGGTGTGACTTACCCAAGTCACCCTGCAAGTTTCCATGGTTGAGCCTGGATATGAACCCTGGCTTCCCCGTCAAACACTCAAGCCACTACACCACACTGGCTGGGTAAGTCCATCTGTTCAATTCCTCAGAATCTCTCGGTGACCTCCACTTGTCCTCATTTCGCAGCCTCCCCTAAACTTCTCTTCAGTTTTTTTCAGGGTATGGGGGGAACGGAGACAGGCAAATGTGTTTCAGCCAGCCAAGTTGTACAAATCATAAATCTGGACCCAACTCACTATATCTACTTCTGTTGATACACTCCGAACATATAGTGCTCTTTCAACAGTCCAGCCATCTGGAGCATTCTCCAAATAAGAATGTTATAGACACCCAACAAAGAAAATGTCAGCTGCCAGACATAGCACAAAAGTCCTGTAAGAGTTTATTTTATGTTCCCTAGGACAAAAAGAGATAGGCTGTTCTTTAGTAGCAAAGGACTAAATAGTACTAGACTGGTGGTTTAATAGGCATTTCTTTATCGGCTCCATAATCACTTAACATGTGGAACCTGCTCCTAAAACAGATAAAAAGATGTGCAGCATGACAAACTTTTCAATGCAATATATCCACAGCTCCTTAAGCCAATAGCTTTGCCTCTCTTTTCCTGGATGACATTGAGAAGTAGAAGAATAAGCCTTCCTCTTTAATGTGAAGGCATTTGTCCAGAACAGTGTCTCGATTTTTAATCTGGATGCACTGGCACTTTTTTTAAGATAAACTTTTCAGCCATACTGTTTTATGTTCTTCGTTATGTTGTCCTTTTCTGTGGTTTCTACTGAACTGTACAACACATTTATTCATTTTTGGTTTTGTAAGCAAGCTTATATGGAATTACCATAAAAGCATCATGCACAAAAGAATCCCTTACCATTTTCTTAGAAGCAGCTGCTGCTAATGTTGCTACTTGGAAAAAGACATGGAATGCATCTTGCCTTGAATCCATACAAGATGCATTTTGGGGAGAAAACTGTGTGCAAAACTACATATACATTTCCAAGGTATATATGACTACATGTACATATATTTTAAACACGAGAGTAAAAATGCTTCAGTGAATGCAAAAACGCACATAAATATGTGTACATTAAAAACCTGTACACAGAAATGCATGAAAATTTAAATGTGAAGCAAAATCCTCTCTCAAATCAGTACAAGAATGGAACACAACAAGAATGCCAGCAGGAACCTAAGACCCTCAACAAGCCTTACAGATTTGCATAATAATACTTTCATTCTCTTGCTTTCTCATGAACTGTAGCTGATCCATCAACTACATGTGGAAACCCACACTCCTAAATCAAGCAATAATTCTGGCAGCGCTGGGGGTGTGGTTAGATTTCCCAGGTTTCAAGTATTTATCCTCTGGCACAGAAGCTTTCAAATTAAAACCCTCGAAAGGGCTTGTAAGTGGTATCACAGAAGCAGTCCAAGAAGCATATTAGCCATTGCACACTATCAGGTGGAGGAACTGAAAAGATTTCACTGGATTCCACAGTCTCACAGCTCTCTGCATCTTCTGAGACAAATGCAAGAAGAGATACATCACACCTTGAGAATCTGCTCACATTTCTGAGCCTTACAGAGCATTTTAAAACAATGCTTCTTAAACTGATCTGAAGGGAACAGCTGGATTTTTTTCCTCTCAACATGGTGCCAGGGACCACAACCACATTTGTGTCTATTCACTATACAGTCAGCCTTCCACATTTGTGGGTTTGACATTCACAGATTTGATTATTTGTGAGTTTCTCCAGCTCCTGCCCTCCCCCTCAGGTGCTTTTTTTTGGGGGGAACCTTCCCTCTTGGTGGCTCCAATCAGGCCGCACAGCCCTTTAAAAACCCACCTCTGGTCCTCCTCTTCCTCTACCAGTCTCTACCTGACCAGCTAAGATGGTTCTCTGCCCAAATTCTCAGCACCACAAACCCTGTACCCATGCCCCACACACATCCAAGGAAGAAGATGGGCAAGACAGAGGAAGTACAGGACTATCCATACCAACCATCTCCTTTTCCTGACCTGGTTTAGACCCTGGATGCCCACTTTCCCCACCCGTGCCTCAGCCCCCTTCTCACAGACACACAATTTTTGTTATTTGTGAATTTTTCACTTTTGCGCTGGTCCTGTGTCCCTAACCTTAGCGAATGTGGAGAGCCAAGTGTAATTGTTTCCTTCTTTCCTAGAAATTCCCTATAGACTGGCAGCCAATAGTGCACAGACTAGCAGTGGTTTCCAGACCACTGTTTTGAGTAGCACTATTTTAGAGACATTAAATATGCACGCAACAATATGAAGATCTTCAAAAGTTAAAAAATACATATTCTTGAAAAAATGCACACAAATACTTAAGGCAATTAGGAAAACGAATCCATCATCTGCCTTGACTCCGGGTTTGGGGGGGCGAGGAGGGTTATAATAAACTTAATTACAATATAATAGGTGCTGCAAGCTATATTTAAGAAGGAAATAGCAAAACCACCTCTGGGTATTCCTTGCCTAAGAAAACCCATAATTAGGTAAAATGGATAAAGAATGCCCAATTTAGGAGAAACGAATTAAAACACGTACAAATTTCAATGTGGTTAAAAAAAAAAGGTCTTGCAATCCAATGCAAAATAAGGTCATAAGGAAAATGCAGGTGGAATTGGAGAAACACAATGAAATCGAGCTAGAAAGATTTTCAAATCCCCAGTCTGCTGATACTATGAAAACTGCAAATTGTTTGGCAGCCAAAGCGAGCCCTCTACGATGAACAGATGACTCACTAGTGCAATAAGATCATCAGCTCTATAAGAAAAGTAGCATTTTGTAAGTAATGAGTCCAAGATTACAAGGGAGGGGAAAAAGCTGAGACTACTCTGTTATATTTATATCAAAAATTACATTCTACATTAACAAATATTTCTGATTGAGGTTTAATACATTGTGCCAGGTACTTTGAATACTAACAAATTAGACTGCAGTCCTGTACACATTTACTTAAGCTTAAGCCCAATATAACTCAAGAGGATTTATTTTAGAGTAAACAGAATGTGCTGAGATTGTGCTATTAACCTAATAATTATCCCTCTGAAATTCAAAATTTTCACCAGTAGCACTTCTCTCTTCAGCTTACCTCAGGATGAAGCTGTTCACACCTCAGGACCGATATCTTACAGTAGAGTCTCGATTATCCGACATTCGGTCATCCGACATTCTGGATTATCCGACGTCGCGGCTGCTTGGGGGCGTGGCTTTAGGCATTTCCGCGCCCCCAGACACGCCCCCAAACATGGCGGCCGCGACGGGCAAGGAGAGAAGGGCGAGTGAAGCCTCGCCCCAAAACATGGCCCCGAGCGCGGCAGCGAGCAGGGCGAGTACCTCCAGGCCCCAAAACAAAGGCCAAAGCATGGCAACAGGTGATTTCAAGGTGATTTCTTTGACCCTCCGGATTATCCGACATTTTCGACTATCTGACTATTAGCCTGCCCGTTTATGTCGGATAATCGAGACTCTACTGTATATGGAAATGCAATCGGCTTGAATCATCATCAGAAACTCACTAGCTATTTCACAACCTTTAGGAAAAGCAAACAATATCCCCTCCATAACACTCTTCTGTGAACACACAAGACTCACAAATCATCCCACGTCACTTCTCTGGGAAGACTTGTTGTGATTGTGTGTCTTCAAATGAAGACCTTGTGAAGAATGGCAAAATGACAATGCACTTGCCTTTTCTACGCTTATGTCTCTTTCATGACCACTTACAAATGAGGGATCTTTCTAATCTTACAGACAGCATTTACTCTGCCACAGCTGGACATCCACAGTTTTGTTTCCTGCCAAGAACCAAAGTGTGATGACTACATCAAATTAAACTTACTTCAGCCACAAGATGCAACCAACTCAACAAGATTCTTGAGAGCCTCACTGTCTTCTGCCTACAAAGTGATTTACAGATTTGTCCAAAACAGATACAGCTCAGATCTCAAAGAAGATCCCAGTTCTATCAATGGAGAAGGAAATTCTACTGCTCTGCTTTGACTGTTTGTGTCTCCCAATGTCTTGTGGCCAACAAGGAGCATAGCATCTACTTGCTTCAATACTCCTTCCAAGACCATCTTAAACAACACCTTTAACATCTCAAGAAAGATATAGCTCAATGATTCTGCATTACCACATTTTTCGCCTAACTTTATTTTTAACATCTATTCCTGACGAAGAACCTTGTGAGCCTTAAAAGCTTGCGTAATATATTTTGCACCTTTTGGTTGGCCTAAAAGAACTACTACTGTAACATGCATTTCTGATTTTGTCATATTTTCCAAGAAGATTCTGAACAAGTGGAGGCAATGATAGTGAAGGTGGTTTAGGAAATTACTTAAACTTATCATGATTACATATTACTTAATACAGCCAGAAAAGGAGTCCTGAATCAATTTACAACAAACATACAGAGACTCAACATGCAATCACAAGCTGGAGTCTTGTTGTTGCATTATACTTTTTCCATGATCACTCAGCAGTGAGGAAAGGCCAACAAAATCTGCTGGCTCTGGGCAACTTATGTCTCCAATGGCATCTCCAATGCCTGATTTTCTCCACGGTCATCGTTCCTGTGGCTTATTTCCTCCTGCCACCACCGCCTATGCCAGTAGCACTACGTCACCATAACTCATCCACAGGATTCTGGCCATACAGTCCTTAAAAACATACAGATTTACTGAAACTGCCCATCCTTGCAGATTACCTGAAACAGGGGTAGGTAACTGTGGAGAAGGAGTGGGTCATTTTTTATCCTTGTAGTCTCCCCGAGGGAGCACACTATTGCAGCTGACATGACCAGAAGTGAGGTCATCTCATAGCCAGTTTCATTTTTTGGCTTGAGTGACTGGAGAGAGGTTGGGGATTTCTTATCAATGTGGAAGTTGTGAGGTAGTATTGTAGGTAAAAGTAACACATTTTGGGCAGTTATGAGCTGTTGCCTCCTGCCAAAAAAATCCCTGAAACCATTTTTTTTTTAAATTGAGCTCCAAATGGGCCTTACAGGTTACACTTTCCCCAACCATGCTCTAACGCCATCCTCCATATAGCTTTGATAACAGAAATCAAAGCTAGAGTTTTACAATGGTCCCAACACCTGAAAGAAAAGAAAGAAAAAGTCATCCTCAGGTGAGCTTCCCTGGGGAGAGCTGTACATAATCTGTACACCAGAGGTCTTCAACTATTTGAGTCCAGACATAGGAGTGGATTCCATCTTGTTCTAGAAGATGGTGGGTTGCATCAGTGATACCACTAAGAGAAAAGGAGGGGAAGACAAAGTGGGGGGAAAGGAAACTAGAGAGAGTAGAAGTATGTCTATATGATAGTATAAATTTATATTACGTTTAACTGCTATGGCTTCTGCCCAGATTCTTGGGTATTATAGCTTAGTGCAGGAATTAAGTTTGTTGCATCTAACCACATAGATAGAACTAAAATTCCCACAACTTCCTAGGTTCCGATTAAGTTTTACTTTCCAATTCTACAAAAATCCCTAATAGGTTTGATTATTTTTATTTATTCCATCTCTGGTCAAATCACACTCCCTGGGTTATCCTAAAACGGTAGCTTTTGTGTGTCTGCCAGCGTCTTCAGTAAATATTTTGGTTTTATACTTTCCATAACGTTTTACTCTTCTTTCATATCAGATAGTTTTATACATTCCATAATGTTTTACTCTTCTTTCATATCAGATCTAGCATTCTCTTGACTAAAATAAACTGAATTGAATTGAGGGCTTTTCCAAAGGAAAAATCAAAAGGAACAAAATTAAAGCAGTCTATCTGCATGACCCTCAATCACACAGATGTACATGCAAAAGAATAATGATATTTAAAACTAGATTCAATATCAGGATTAAAGATAATCTACAAAGATGGGATACCATATCATGCAGCTGAATAAATTACTTTTGCATGAAACTATGTATATTCTTTTTTTGAAACAGCAATGAACTTCTCAGTGCTTCTGCTGGGGAGGAATGTTCAAAGACAATCAACCCAAAGTCTCTAGAAGTCAAAAGAAAATAACTGTATCAATAAGTCAGTTACCAATGGAACAAGAGCATTAATCCACTAAACAGAGAACTGTAACTCTTTCACTCGAACAGTAAATAGCATTAAGAACTGGTTCTGAACATCCAAATATTATTTATTACCACCTAACTTGAGCTCTGCTCCTAGAGATACATCTGCATGGAATGAACCAAAGATAGTCAACCCTAATGGGCTTTAGTATACACATGTATATTTCAGAAGGCCTGGATCTGCTCTTCTCCCCACCTGCTGCCAGCCCCTGGATTCTATAATGCTGTCTGCAATTATGTAGTAGAGCTTAGAGCTTATAAAAAGAACAGATTGAGTGCTCTAAGTTCTGTCCCTTGCCATCTGCCAGCACGTTCTCTTCCTCTTTCTCTTGCTGCAGCAGGATCACCATGCCGGAGTGAGGAAAAGCAGCAGCAATGAATGAGGAAAAGAAAATGAATGTTTAGCTTCCCTGCCTGCTCACCCCTAACAACTTGGACAATCCCAAGAAAAGAAAAGATCCCACAAGGAACTGGTTCTCTGTGAAGTGACTGCCATGAAGAAAGGGATACCACATGGAGAATATGCCTGCCCATGTTACCAAACTAATTGTGGCCAAGGTTTCACATACCTGCTTCCCACAACTACACTTCCCTGCTTCAACTAGACTCTCTTCCTTCGCCTCTAACATCAAACTCAGACCTCCAAAAGCAAAATGCAGAGGATTCTGTTGGTCCTGCGAAGTGGGAGGAATAATCATAAACTGGTAGATCTTCATCACAAGATCTTCTTCACAAAATGTAGCAAACACACACATACAAGCACACAATTTCAGTGATTTGGCTAAACCAGATTGATCTTCATTCCAGGAAGATTCATCCCACATCTTAAGAGAAACATGAAATACATTTTAAAGAAAGTCTGTTCATTTTGTTGTTGTTGAGTGCCTTTATAGTAGACACATATTTCTAGTTCTGGGGAAGCCTAAAAAAACACTTTTCCATGGGTCAGCAGTCACCACATTAGCAAAAATATGGAAGAATAGCAGGCTGTTTTTAAAAAACAGAAATACAAAATGTCAAGTTTGCAAACCACACATGCCTTTAAGAAACAGGAGCACTGACCCAAAAGAAAACTGAAACTGCTAAACTACATGAGACAAAAATGCAGCTCTTAAGTGAGTTGAGTAAAATCTAGCCTTACCAGCAATGCTACCAAGAAAAAGAACACTTATTGATTTGATCATATTTGATTTAGTGGAACTTGCTTGTTCCTAGTAGATTATTATCAACTTTCCTCAACCTAGTCCTCCTCGCACTGAATTGGACAAGTGCCATGACTACATAGGTGTATTCCTAATAATTTTAGTGATGCAGTTATGTTAATAACTTTTTTTGTTTTGTTTTATGGTTGCATTACAGTTTTACTACTTGACTTTATTGTATCTTCTGGGTTAAAATACATAATACTGCAAGTTCCATTAAGGTTTTTGGAACAAAAAACAGCATGGAACTGCCTAAATAAACCATCGACTTTGGAAAGTGCAGATGATGACGACAAGCATAACCATGATGATTAAAACGATTATATCCTATCACAGAAGCACAGGGCACCATACAATCAAAATCAGTTTAACCATTTAAAACAGTTTCAAAAGTGACAATCAAAATAATCCAGGATCCTTGCACAGTACACAACTACAGCACTACGCTTTAACTGCCATGATCACATCCTTTCAAATCCTGAGATTTGGGGAGGCAGTAGAATTCTTCGACTACGAATTCTAAATACGCTTCCTTAAACTACAAATTTCTGGATTCCATGGAATGGAACACGGCAGTAGAAGTGGAATCATAGTGCTATAACTATGCAGTGTGAAAGGCCCCCCATTCAAAACTATGTACACACATGTCTACTTTTTTCTGCTTATTATCTGAGGGTCCTGACACAGTTATCAATTAAGATCAGGAAAGGCCATTCTGAAGATGGAGATCCACTTGTTGGGCACCTAGGAAAGGGTGCTCTTTCTTTTTTTTGTTGCCGGTTTAGAAATGCACACCTATTCGCACTCTGGCCTGTGCAAAGGGACCATGTCAAATCTTCCTTTTTGGCTCTCAGAAGCAATTGTTTCTAGTGTTCTATTGTTTTATCTTGTTTTTTATGGGATTACTGTTTTATTATTTTTCTTTGTACACATCTTTTGATGGGTTTCACAAAGGGGGTACTGAAACTCCTTTAAAAAAAATCAATCAATTATCAAAAAACCCAGCAGAACTTCCTTTCAAATCATTTCTAATTTCTATAAGGAGACACAAAGCATACACACGATTGGCTGTCCTATTTTACTGTGCAGGAAGCACCAAGCAGAGATTTTAACCCAGATAGAACGATATACCAAACTATGTGGTCTGTCTAATCTCCTTATATCTTACCTTCCCACAGAGTTACAGGGAAGAACGAAAGAGGATGATTCACTGTAATACAAACACCACATGTTCATGCTCTAATAGGTCAAATGACAGTTGTTATGAAGTTCAGAAGAGAAGTGATTACGGCCATAGGCACAGCTAGGATGAAGACCGTGTGCTGCAGTGGAAATTTCCCATTAATAAAGAACTAAACTGGCAAATCATTTAGCATCAATCATGCTGCCCTATGAGAAACAGCCAAAGACCTGCAGATAGGTCAAAACAAAAATCAAAAGAAACCTTGTTGTCCAAAAGGAAAAAAAAACACAATCCAAATTAGTGCTGAAGTCATGGGCCTAAATCCAATTGCTGTTTTCAATTAGGCTAGGCCCAATGAATCAATGGGAAGTTAGTCAACAAATCAGTAATGTAAGTTCCATTGATTCAATAGTCTAATACAGATGGCACTACTAACAGCATTAAGGCCACAGGTGGAATTAATGTGGCCCTCCCAAGTTGGATTGCAACTTTAAGTATTCCCTGTCACTGACAATGATGGCTAAGACTGTTGGGACTTGAATTTAAACAATGGGAGGAGGACGTGATTCTCCTGGTTTAGGTCAATATGTTTACACAACGCCTTTAGATGGAATGGGGGGGGGAGTCTGCAGACAGGGGTTAGGCAGCTGCAATATCCCCCAAGGGATTCTGGAGAGTCACATCACCTCTTTCAACCCCGAGTCCTAAAAATAAATAAATAAATAAAATCTCTACATCACTATTAACCAAAAGTGCAATTATGGAACATTTTGTAGCAGAACAATTTCCTGTAAAATATAAAAAATTCAATTCATTAAGTAAGGAACTACTTCCACAAAAGAACAAGACATACATTTTCCTATGGTAAGGTTGGGATTTTTCCCCCTTCATACAAAGGAATTGGGGTAAAAGAATATTATACTGAAAAAACAATATAACTGCAAATCCATGGAGGTTCAAAGAGTGATCATTTCAATGATGTGACACATTCGGACTGCCTGAATAAAAATTGGAGGGCGTGTCCTTAGTTTTAATTATTGTGTAAAGAAAGGAGCTTCAGCATATATTGTTTGTCATTTGCTTGTATGATAAGCTATACCTATTGAAATTTCCTCTACTATACAACCATTAAAGGTACAAGAGACCCCAACATTCACTCTGGCAACTGGCAACACATAGAGGAAAAAAAATTAAACACAAATCTGTGTTCTTCCTTCTAAGAGCCTGACCACGGTTTATCATCATAACAACAAACCAAAACAATCCTGGGGCTTAGAGCCTCCCTTTCTAGTATTTTCAACTTCCTTTTCTGTTTTAACTATATTTATTTTTATTTGAATTGCTGTAAACAGAAACACATAAATATATGTAAAAATTAACCAAAATGGAAGCAGAAGCTCTCAACTGCCTCCTCACAGCCATGAGAAAGGAGAGAGGAGGTACACAAACCTGGAGACAAATGAAGGCCATGTCCTCTTTCCAAATATGATGGATATCAGTATATAATGGATATATTATAATATATGTTATATAATATATATAATATAATATGATGGATATCTGTATATAATGTCACAGGGCTGAGGAATGGAGCAGAAGAGTGGAAGCGGGAAGGCCATATATGAACATGTCTTTTAATATCTTCAGGGTCATAAAGTTTCAACATGCCAACTGCAAGTTGAGGAATCTGACAACCCTTGACCTCTGAATACTTTTGCTCCACAAAACCTCCCACAGATTCTTGGGTAATTCTGTAAACTTCCTCCTATGACTAAATTATTCAGGGTAATGTTCTCCCTTCCTTCTCCTTTTTTTTTTTTGGTTCCCAGAAAAGTAACTTGCTGAAGATAATTCAGCTGTATTTCTTTTTTTAATTATTGACGAAGAGATGTTTATATATGTAAACCAAGTCCTGTTTTAGCACAACTGTACTTCAAAGCACAGCAGTTCATAAAACCTGGCAAGTAATTTTTAACCAGGTGAGATATTTGCTCTGGAGAATATAGAGTAATAAAAATTTGATACAGCAGAAGCCAATATAAGAACAAGGCTGTCTAAATAGAGCTCCTTTCCTCAAGACTCCGAAAAAGCTTAAGAAGCCCAAGACTGAAAAAGCTTAAGAAGCCTAAGATCGTATCACAAATATTCTAAAAATGAGAAGTTTGATAGAGATGTGACTATACTTTGTCTGAACAGCTGTTTATTTGGGTCACTTTTGTAGACTGTGTCCATGCGCACGTGCATGCGCGCGCGCACACACACACACAGAGCACTGTCTTGTGACACGGTGTTAACTCACCTCAAAGAAATTCTCTTCTACTTACATACAAGAATTTCACCCTTTCACATTTATATCTGGTTTGATAACAGCCAATGGGAACAAAAGTTTTCCACTCTGCTACTGAAAAATGTCTATAGATCATTTATATAAGCACTAAGGAAAGCATTTTTTTTTTAAAAAAGGGAGAAATTAGCTTTAGCAGCTACCAAAAGCAACAGATGCCCTCATTAATTTCTATCACTAGCACAAAAGTTTTCACCACAACTGAAGCTGTTCCTGCATGGAAGGTTACAGATTTGGGCAAGTCTTCCACTATCTGGCACCTTGCAGATGTATTGCACTACAACTCCCACTGTGGTGGGTGAGGCTGATGGGACATGAAGTCAAACAACATCTGGAAGACCCTAAGGTGAAAGAAAGTCAACTTAGATCATCTTGTACTGAAGAGGCAGGAATTGTACAGCCCTCCAGCTATTGTTGGACTGCAACTCTCAGAAGTCCTCACCACTGACTCTGCTGCCCAGAGCTTCTGTGATTTGCAGTCTGACCACATGATTCCCATTGCAATGACTTGGGGACTTCGTTTCTTTTGCACTCTTCATTTCTCAGTGAGTTTCCCAACCCAGGGCCCATGTTTGAAAATTGTTGTTGCTCTTCATAAGTTAGAGCAAGTTCAGAGAAGGGCAACAAAGATGATAAAAGGTATGGAACACAAACATATGAGGAGAGGTTGAAGGAGCTGGAACTGAAGGAGTTCTTCAGCTTGGTGAAGACAAGACTGAAGAGAAACATGATCATACTCTTTAAATATCTCAGGGATTACCACAAAGAGGAGGATGCAGGCTTGTCCTCTACAGCCTCAGAGAGCAGAGCTGGATCTAATGGTTTTAAGTTACAGGACGGGAAATTTCAACTGAACATTAGAAGAAACTTCTTGACAGCGAGAGAGGCTCTGAAATGGAACCAATTATCTAGAGAGGTGGTGGGGTCTCCTCTGGATGTCTTCAAAGAGAGGATGGACAGCTATCTGCCGCAGATGCTTCAGTTGGAGATCCTGCACTGAGTAGGGAGTTGGATGTGACAGGGCTCCTTCCAAATCTATCATTCTATGCTTTTTAAGAACTAAAAGCATAGAATCATAGAGTTGGAAGAGATCACAACAGTCACTGAGTCCAACCCCTGCCATGCGGAAACACAATCTCAAATGGCAAATGGCTATCTAGCCTGTTTAAAAACCTCCAAAGAAAGTGACTCCACCACATTCCAAGGAAGCATATTCCACTGTCAGATAACTCCTACTGTCAGGAAGTTCTTCCTGGTGTTTAGGTGAAATCTCTTTTCTTGTAGTTTCCTGTAGTTTGAATCCATTGCTCCATGTTCTAGCCTCAGCATCAGAATCTATTGCTCCATGTCCTAGCATCTCACGTTTCTAGTTAATGATAAAGATCTTTAGTTCACTATTTTAATAAATAATCATTAGGGTGAAGCAACTAATTCTTCAGAAGGATGGCAATACAAAAGATCAAACATCAGTCTCATCTCATTTAGACCATGAAATTCATACAGTTGAAGATACATTACTTTTTTACAGCTTGGGATGTGAAGAGTAGCAGGGCATGCCAGGCATCTTTTGGTTTCCCCAATGAAAACCCACATTGAGGGGAGCAGTTGTGCAGTGCAAGAGCAAGGATAAACAAAATGAATATCCAAAAGCATGGTTAAGAGCTCCAGTAATGTACCCAGGAACACCTTATATGGGCTAAGTTTATTTGCTTTCAGAGGCAGAATGAGCACCATTTTAACCAATCTCTTCTTGACAACAATAGGCTAGACTATCTCCATGAGGACCCCCATTATTGGCAAAAATACCATAAAGATCTAGTACACAGCAACAAATTAAACTTATGCAGTCAGGCCATAGTGCTGGTGCTGTGAGATAAACGCAACATGAGTCCTTCCTGGAGCAGAGCCATTAAATGTAAGGGGACTTGCATTAGCTGTAACTAACAAGTGCCATTCATTTTGAGGGTTATACTGTATGGAGAACTGATTCTGAATTAACTGTTTAGATACTATTTTTTTATTAATATAGGATTGGGCATTCAAAACGTAAATACCTTCTGTGTATCGCAAACCCTCTGTATGTTCTTTCCTTTTCATTCTTCCTGAATGTCAGAAAGGAAATGACTAAGCTTCTTTTAAGACACTGCCATTCAAGAGGCTGAGTCTCCTTCTCACACCTTATCAAAATAATCAACCAAAGACACTCTAGCACATGCATTTCTTCTGCCTAACAGGGATAGGGTGGGGGCTTTAACAATGCTGTGGTAACTAACAGAATTTTTTAGTGGGAATCACTTAATGCTTTTGATATGATTCATATGCACCTGCCAGAACGGGTGAACAATTGCAGCCTAAAATTTTCTAGCAGTCCTAAGGCAACACAGCAAATAGCAGTGACTATGGGAATGGTACTCCAGAAACCATCAAGAAGGCCACAGTTGCCTATCTTGTTCTAGAAAATCTCAGGGAGGGAAACATCTATTAAACAAATATGTGCTGAAAACAGTAAAACATCAACACTTGAATCATATGCTTCCTTTGGGGTCACACAAGAATTTTATCAGTATGGTTGCACTGTCACCCTGCCTATACTTTTTTGCTTTCAACTGAAATCTGAAGCTAGTTTCAAATCCCCGATTCTGGTTAAGGCTAAGGCAAGTAAAAACAAAGCCCATGATGCTGAGTTCAATTTCAAAACTTTTAATATCTCTGTAGTCTGAGGATGAAAGCATTACACTTCTGGATCTGAGCCCTAGTAACCAGAAATAACCAGTCCCACAAAATGACAGTGTTGGGGAGCGGGGTGTGTGTGTGCGCTGCTGTTCACAACAGCAATAGCAGCCAAGTTTTGATTTAACAAGTCTAGTGAGATTGTAAGGGCTTCTGTTTCTCCCAGCTACCAAGATTAAGGAATCCAGATATTTCCAGGAGGCTATTAAAATTATAATGCTCAAAAATGGCTGCATTAAGTCAAATCCAAATATTATTTCCACACTAAGTGGTTTCACTTAAACTATTTTGAGGAAAACCATTTCAGTCAGTGAAAGACCTATTTCTTCAATCCTGATTTTCCAGTGGGTGTGGGGAAGCAACTCTGCAGACCCTCTTAATTTTTCAGGACCTCTGCCAGAGACTCTAAGCAGAGGACAAACCCACAGGCCATCTATGTCTTTCAAAATCATATTCTAATTCTCTGCCTGAGAAAACATGAAGTATTTAAAATGGATGGATGTAATGGATGGAAGTAATAAATATTATTTAAATCATCTCAACAATCTATTTATAAATGTCTCATAGGCCAGGAATCATTTTCAACCTGATCAGACGTTTTAGTTAGGAACACTCTACCTAGGAGGTGGAGGCAACAGAAATTAACAGTCTGGATCATTAATGTAAAGGATATCAGCTCCAGGTTTCCAGACCTGACATTCCAGAGCTTTCCTAACAGACACTAGATGCTACAATCACAAATTGTTATCATCAAGATACTTGTTTTTTTGACATTTAACATAGTCAGCAGATTTATTCATCTTGCTCCCTTTTTTTTTAAAAAAAATTGCTTAGAAAAGAAGAGGGGAAGAAAAGACATGATCCTGTCTATGTAACTCAACCCCATAATCACTGCTGTATCATTAAAAAAATAAGTAATGAACTAGAGCATTTGTGCTCATCTTGACTTTAGAGACACCCACGCACAGGTATTGCTTCAGATTCTTAAGGAATTAATAACACGTAGTTAGAGGAAATTATCTTCAGCTAAGATGAATTTTCAAGGGCAATATATAAGTATCATTCTCTGGATGTACTGAATAATATGAAATATACCTTTTCTCCTGTAACAGTAACTTTATTATTCTTCAGAGTTCTGTAAATGCACTGACTGAGTTCTTAGAAGCAAATTAGGGGCATCAGAAACACTCAGCCCCAGAAAACCCCGTGACATGTTCACTTTAGGGTCACCATAATTCAGAAACAGCTTGAAGGCACACAACAACAACAGACTCAAAAGTATATACTTGTATTGGGCACAGAACCACCTTACACAAGGATGTAGAAAGCACAGAGGCAAGAAATGAATGCAACTGCTGGTCTTGTTGAAGCAAACAGTTCAAGGGACTATATCCAGCCCTTCCATAAGCCAAACAAAACTGGACATTCTCTGCAGAACTTTTTGACTAATTGGGGGAACTATCATAATAAATGCACATTTTTATCTATTCCAAGTCTTTCATTAATTGCTTTCCTGCTCACAGGGACCCCCAACATATATCTTTGGTAAGAATATTGAGGTGATATAAATAAGTGAAGAGAAGAAGGATTGTAGTGCCATTACTCTATGAATTTCGTACTACACACACACACACACACACACACACAAATGGGTCTAATGGCTACGGGAGGCAGATCAGGCATTCAGACTTCTATCCAACCCGGATGTTAGAAGGTAATTTAAAACAAATAAAATACATACCTCTCCCAAGTCTGAGCAAGCTTAGTTACCCTGGAGCAAACTGACCTTTGACTATTTGCTGTTGGGCACAGTATTTACAGGAACAAGCACTGTAACAGTCAGCGTGGTATTTACAGGGTGAAATAATGTAACAGTCACCTTCTGCCAGTAGCAGCTACATCCGATCTCTGCAGGGATCAGTGTTGGTGGCAACTAGTGGCTTCCACATCACTAGGCCAGTGAGTCAGTGGGCCATGGTTTGAGTCCAAATTTTAAAGCTGCTATCCAGGATACTGACCTCTGTCCCCAAAGTATGCCAAGTGTCTTGAACAGCTCCGTTAAAGCTCAGAGTAAAACAAAGAACAGCTCACTGCCTGGCACGGACATCACCAGCCATCACTGTCTAGTGCACCATAACCTTCTTGATGACCAGTTAGACTTGCACAAAAGAGCAACTGAGAAGTCTAATCAATATCAACAATACTGGAAGTAGCAAATATGGGGAAAGGCATGAGGAAGAGGTAGGGGAACTCCAGAACAGTGTATTTTACCAACTTGAGTAGCTGGTGGCCCCATAACTACTTGTCTGGGCTAGCTTTTTTTGCAGAGTAAGGAAACTCAACACACATTTCTCTATCTCTGCATAAAAGCTGCAAAGCAGTAATATATTATCAAGCAATTGTTTGTCTTCTCATAATAAGACAGTTATACAGTATGGTCAAATGACTGTACAGTAACATCCCATCTGGACAAGAGCTCTGTATTACCATGTTTTTCCATAAGCAAACAAACAAACAAAGCTTTGGATTGTCTTACAAAGCCAACAGTTATACAATTTGCAAGTTCAAAGTCTTGGAAAATTGCAACCTGTATTCACCATATCAGTTTGCACAAAAGGTAGTTTCTGTGTCCATTGGACGTATATAGAACTGGATAAGAAAATAAAGAAACATCCTTGGAACAAAGCAATTAATAGACCAAAGATCTAGAATACATACCTTCACATACCTTTCTGTTTGTCACCTATTTTTTCAAGTAGTATATTTTCAAGCTTAAATGTAAAGCTGTCTCTCTTCTGTAGCTATCAGAGGATTTCAGCTTAGAACCAGTAAAATCACAAACTTTGAACAGTGCTAAATATACCAGTCAGTTGATGAAAATGAAGAATATTTTTCTAATTCTTTTATGTCAGCAACAGACTTCATAGGGAGAGTTAGCCAAAAATAATATAATAAAAAATGGGACTATAATGACTGTTACTTTTTAACTCCAGGGCAGAAAAGAAAAATATATTACAGGAAGAAGGTTCTGTGCCAAGTCTCCCATGAAACAATGCCCATTGTGCAAATGTGTACATATAGGGTGACAGGCTAATCAGGAAATAACTGTTTCAAAGTAAAAAAAAAATCATTACATGGGCAAATTTGCTAGGCCCTGCTTGTACACAGCTCAAAGACTGTTCAGAGGAATTAAAATTTCACTTGCTTGCTCCTTGCATAGAGATACAAGTTTAGTTATTTAACACTAATGCTTTAAATGCATAGGAATACAAGACAATGTCTTATAGTATACGGCTTATACCAGGTCAGATCATTGGTCCACCCAGCCCAACACTGTCAACTCTAACTGGCAAGTAGTTCTCTAATGTGTCACACAGGAATTCTTTGGCAGCCCAGCCTCTAAATCCCTAGTGTTCCTTAGTGATCTTTCATCTAAATACTAATCTGGTTAGCTGCTGATTAGCTCCCGAGATTGGGTGTGTTCAGGCAGGTTTAGTGACTGCATAAAGTTTGCTCTACTTCTCAGAGACATGTTTGCTCTATCTGTTAGAGGCACAGTGATCCTAATTACACAGGATAAAGTGTTTAGGCTGGTATTAGAACTTGAATACAACACAGTATCTATTTATTAAATTAAGATGCTGGATTATGCCTCAAAACAACCCTAGCACGTCTTTCTGTTTGCTGCTTCTCAAAACATCAAAATGGGTGAGGTTATCTTTATTTAAATTAAGGGTGGGAATCATGTGTCCCTCCAGACAATAGGAGTGCAACTCCTACAAGCCTTCCAGCATAGCCAATGATGAGGAATGCTGAGTCTGCAGTCCAACATCTGGAGGGCCACGTGATTCTCATCCCTGCATTAAGCAGTAACTACACCATTTTGTAGAAAGTGGTTTGGGGGAATAAAATCATTAATACTACCAAGAAAGCATTAATACCATCAAGTTTTACTCATAACATTGATATGATCAAATTAAGGTACAGAGAAAACAGCACTTTTTATGGCCTGAGGGGAGGACCTGAAGATTCATGAGCCAACCTGAACTCATGAGCCAACTTAAGTGTAGTCAGTATCTGGACGACAGAACTGTTGGGAAATGGATGTATATCATCTTGAGTTAATGAAAGACAGGTAGTAAATGAATATAATACATAAATAAATAGATAGAATTGAACAAAACCCGTTAGTAGGTGATGCAGAGATGGGGAAAGCTATAGAGAGAAACTACCATTAGCAAAACAGAAAAAATATTTTGTCTCCTCTGTTCGTCCGTAGTGTCAAGCAGATCAGGAATTTGTAATGATCAATCATTGTACATGGTTTTATATAACGGGCTTCCTGTTTCACAGTTTTAAAAAATAATTTTGGGAGGAGTAAATATATGAACATTTTGTCTTGAACCTTTTAGCCATCATTGTAAAAAAAAATTCCATAATCCGTTTTTCTCCAATTTAATTTTTTAAAGGAAAAAAAGACTTCCGGGGGGGGGGGGATGGTTTCCAGCTATTTTCAGGAGGTTTGCCCCAGGCCTTCAAATCTTCAGATGGACTCTCCCCCCCACCGCCACAAAGAACCAGGTACTAGTACCATATTTGTTCTATTGGCTATGCTTGTTTCTTTCTTTGTTAGAAGGTCACTGTAGATTGTAGCAACATTGCCCCCAACCATTGTACCATATTAGGACATAATCCCGGAATTACAGCACTTCACTAAAAATAAACAGCCCAAATTAATAATGTAAAATCTTATAACTGCTTTATCATTTTTGAATCTGTGCCCTGTGAAGCCTATCACTTGCTGATTTACACCTTGTGCCATGGGAAGTATGAGTTACTTTGAAGAAACAATTCTGTTTAGCCACAGAAATAATTTAGTGGTGATGTAATGAAATAACTGATGCATTTTATCAGTGTAATGAAGAGCAATAAACAAGTTTTTCGTAACAATTTCTCCTACCCATTAATCATCGGCCATATCATCTGTTCAGTTAACAGTTAACCAGCAATACCACCATGGTGATAATGTCAAGATTAGAAAGGGCACAGTCAGCACCAGATCCTGTTCAAGTAACAGAACTTCATTAACCCTGATGAATAATGTTGAACTCCAGTAATACTCCAAGTTGTACTGTCTTGCACACTTCTGCAAAGCAATATTTTTAGCCACATAACATGGAAGAGACCAGCATCTTTAAAGCAACAAGCAGACATTATTTAGATATTTTAAGGGGAACTTCTGCAGCTGCTTTATTTCAACATGGAAAAGAACCAGCTACCAGTTTATTTTCCTTACATACTGTATGAATGAAGAACTAAACCTAATTATTTCAAAACCTCAAGTATTTAGGTATTGCAAGTTTTCCATTTTGTTAATGTTCTCAATATCTGTGTAACAGCTGCAGAACTGGCTAAACAATTACAGGATCATCTGAGTAATTTTCTTCATTCTTAGCACAAAAAGTCTCAGAGGGCAGCTGCTTGTAATCATCATGGGATCCTTTCTGTGAAGTCAGACAGCAAAGTTACACAGCTTCAGACAGGTATAATAGAAACAAAACCCCAAATCCACAATCAGCCAATACCTTTATTAGGATCCACTACAATCCCATAATAGTGTGCAAGCTCTCGAATGCTCCAGAACTTTTTCTACTTCAATAACATGAGACAGAACTTCCTACCAAGAGTAAATTTAGATGGGATCTTTCTATGCTATTCTCAATTTTTGTTGTCATGGGCCTTGAAGCTGACTCTAACGTACAGCAACCCTATTATAGGAGTTTCTTGGCAAGATTCATTCAGAGGTTTACCACTGCCCTCCTCTAGATCGAGGGGGTACAGCTTGCCCAAAGTCACCCACAGGTTTCCATGACTGAGTAGGGTCTCGAACCCAACCCAAAAGAGTCTTCACCGAACACTTAAATCGCTACAGCGCTGTACATCAGCTTTACGACTGGATTTAGCCAGAACACCCTTCTAAAAGGCAGTTAAAAATACAACACTTTCAAAAAATTTTACACGAAACACCTAAGCCAGCCATATGGTATCTGCCCATTTAATTCAAGTCCATTAGCTTTCTGAATCTTCTGGTATCATAGAATTGTCACAGTTTTATATTTAACGACGCACACTAGATTCTTGGCTTTTCATAAGACCAGCAGGCCACCAACTGGTTGCTGCAGAGCACAGTGTCACATGGTTCCTCTGGTGAAAGTCAAACAGAAGAGCTAAGGAACACCATATACCAACAGCATATAAAAATGTTACGTGCAAACTTTTACAAGCAGGGAAAAAAAGCAACTCTAATATATCCCAAACAACGTCTTTCTTTGACTTTATAAATTCACCTGTGCTATGGGCAGTTGTTCTCTGGAGCCATTCTGAAACTGGAATGGGTTACTCAACACTGAACAATGTTGTCTACATCAGTCCTCCCCACCCTTATGGCCTCCAGATGTGTGAGGACTACAACTCCCTTCCTCCCCAGCATTTATGGTCACAGGGAATGGCTGCTCTACCAGCAGCAGTTCTCCAGAGTTACAGATATGGGTCCTGCCCAGCACTATCTGATGACACCAGGCACTGAATATGGGACCATTTCCATATGCTATACCATTTAGAGTGTGTGCTCTTCTATTAAGCTATGGTATAGGAAAGCCAGAATGGTGTAGTGGTTTGAGAGCTGGACAACGAGCCTGGAGACCAGGGTTTGATGCCCCACTTAGCCGTGGAAGCCCACCATGTGATCTTGGGCACATCACACACTTTCAGCCCCCAGAACACCCCATGATAGGTTCACCTTAGGCTCACCGTAAGTCAGAAACAACTTGAAGGCACACAGCAACAGCAACTACAACAACAACAACAACAAACTGTATTTGCCAACGTATAAGACACACTTTTTTTCCTGAAAAATAACTTTTAAAAATAGGGTGCATCTTATGCGCCAGTGGGTCTTATCGGCTGGCAAAAAACAACCCTTTTCCTAAGCATTTTGCCACCCTGCAAGTTCTCAGCACAGAGGCAAAATGCACTAAAAGCGAGGGGAAGCTCCGGAGGGAGGAAAGAACCCTTGTGGTTCCCCCACCCCCACTTTACCTTCCGTTTTGAAGGGGAAGAGAAAAGAAGTAGCTCCAGAGGAGGGGAGAAAGAACATGGAGCTTTCTTCTTGCCCTTCCATAATGCCTTCCTTTCCCTTCCCCTGCAAACCAGAGGGGAAAAGGAAGGGGAAGAAAGATCCTAGGAACTTTCTTTCCCCACCTCTGGTGCTCCTTCCTTCCCCTGTAAACCAGACGGGAAAGAAAGATCCTAGGAACTTTCTTTCCTCACCTCTGGTGCTGCTTCCTTCCCCTTCCCCTGAAAACCAGAGGGGAAAGAAAGATCCTAGGAACTTTCTTTTCCTGCCTCTGGAGCTCCCTCCTTTCCCTTCCTCTGCAAAACAGAGGGAAAGGGGGCAGGAGAAGTTATGCTGTTTTTTTTAAACTAGTTTTTTTTCCCAGGGAAAAAAAAACATTTTAAAATGGGTGTGTCTTCTATGCTGGTGAGTCTTATACGCCGACAAATATGGAACATATAACACAGCAGTCGGCAACCTTCCAAATCTTATCAATTAACCCCACTACTCACCTATATTCTTCTAATACCTAGAAGGAACCTTTTTGTCCCAGTAAACTATATAACGGTTGCTATCCAAAAGAGTAGGAAATTGAGAGGTCCACGTAGGTTATCCTGTGCAAAATATGCTCGCAACTCCCATCTCACTCCCAGAGCAAGCATCATATCGGGTCTGGAAATTTTCATCTCAATTTATCTTCAAGCGGAGTGAAATCAAGAGAGATGGGGCAGAAGGAAAGGAATGCTGAAAACTGCATTAGGCTGGCCTTGTACCCAGTCACATTACAGAATGTTGTCTAACTCAGCCAAATCTCAACTGTGGGTTATCAGGTGTTCAGACACACCAGTCACATTCACAACCCTACTACTCTGAAGAAACAAAAGAATTCTATTACCATTTTCACTGCATACCATTGGAATAACCACTCTTAAAATGTACAGGTTTGTGGGCAGATGGTCAACCAAAATATTTCCTACCAAAGGTGTGCCCTGACTGCTCTCAAGAGAAGTTGAGATTCTTCAGTTTGCCCACTTGAAACCCGTTTTAAGAGCTCTTCTGCACCTAAAACACACTATACTTCAGCTCTCTAATAAGACTGTAACGTAATAGGTTTGAAACAGTCATCATCTTTGCTCCAGTGATCTGGCTTTGCCACAATTCAAAAAGACTCCATATTGAGTCAATTTAATAAATGCTGAAAATAGTTCCATACAGGGCAGGTCCCAAAAATTACTCTTGTTCTCTCCCTTTAAAATAAAAATAAAAAATTAAATCATTGAAATGTTCAGTACAAGCAGGTGAGTGCCCACACCCACACACCAGGCTCAGCATATTCAACTCTTTACAAGCCACTGAACATTAATTCCCTACTAGATAACACAGGAGGCAAGGAGTAGACAATGGGCAGTAGCTGGAGGAAGACAAACAACCATGACAATGCCTTCCTACTTTTAAAAACTTGCCTCTTACTTTCAAATAAATTCATGGCATTTTACCCTCAATACAGCCCTGCAAAGTAAGCTAGGTTAAGATACAGAGATGGGCTGCAGGTTACACAGTGAGCATTACAGCTGAATGCGAATTTAAACATGGGTCTCCCCAGTATTAACCAAACCAAAAGAATAAACCAGGCCTTTTTCAGGTATTTTCTGCCATGCTTTCCATTGCAGAAAACAACAAACTGGGAAATAGGAAAGTTCCTTGCAGACGGAGGAACAAATCTTCAAAACATGGCAAAACTTCAAAGAGTTCTTTTTAAGCCTCCTACAGCACACAGATAAGATGCACGCACTACTGTATTTATTTTATATCCCACCTTTCTCCCAATATGGGACCCAAGGTGGCTTTCACAATATTTTGTAAAAAAAACAAAAGAAAAGGCAGAAAAATAGATTGTTTTTTTTCTAGCTCTTAATTCTGGTGTTGAAAACGAGAGATTTTTTTCCCATTATCAAACAAGAACAATAAATATTCATTTGAGCAAACTGACATCAGTATGTCACATTCTTCCTTCCCAGCCAAATACCTCGAAGGACCCAATCTCTTTAATTGTCCTAACATCCACCTTTCTTCCTATCGCTTCATGGAAATATTCTGGCTTCTTGCCCAGTGCCATTGGTCTAGAGTTCCCTCTTGCCCAAGGAATTTTTTTTTAAACTTACTATTCTGTCTGCCAATCCACTGTGCAAGCACAATGTAAAGATGGACTTACTTAGAGGAAGTAATCTTGTCCAAAACTGCCAAGTGAGGAGTGCTGCCCCAATGAGGAAAAAAAAAATAGCTTTCAGAAGTTACTTGCCAGAGGAAATGCACAGACAGTGAATGGATTCAGCATCCACTTTAACACTGGTTCTTCATTTTAAACTACCCTTTCACATCCCAGCCCACCTAAAATTTATTAGCACAACTGCCCTAATAACCAGATTTGCCACAATTGTATCTAATTAGCATTCAACTCTGTCCATAGGAAATGTGTAATATACTAAAAGACCAAACAAACTGGAGACAGAGCAGGAATTCTGGAGGTAAATCCATTTGTAGCATTACTCAAATTCCCATTTGTCCCCAGACTACATTTTGCCAATTTAAGATTTCAATCCCACAAGAAAAGCAAGCAAAGGCAGTACTATACATTTGTAGGAGGAGGTAAAAGCAAATATTAAATACAGAATTCTTCCTGAGTTGTATATGGTAAACTATTTAAGAGCCTCCCAGTGTTCCCACTGACTACAATTATGAGTTAAATGACAGAATAAAGTTTAGCATTGGGTTTGCCATCTTGATTTTTAATGGAAAACAGATGTGATCACAGTGATCTTTATATGGAAGCAAACTCTACTGATCTCAGCAGAGCTCATTTCAAAGTATGGATGCTCAACAGTTCGCATTTTTAAGAGAACTAAGTTGATCCAAGCCAAAACGCAAATCAAAACTCTATTATCTTTCTATTTTCCAACTTCTCCAAATTGTGTGACACAGTTCTCAGGTCAAAACAGTGAAAAATGCAGCAATAAATGAACTTCAGGGTAAAATTCATACAAAAGTAATGTGAATTTTCATGCAAAAACAAGTCAGAACAAATCCATGAAAAATCGAAATGGGATGGCAACAGAATTGTCCATCCATCTCTGTTGGTAACACGAGCAGGAGTAAGATAAAAAACACCACAGTTCCAGGAATTTGCAGTTACCGTTCATAAGCAAGCACGCAAACAAACACACACACGCACATGAACACACAAGCGCGCACATGCACACACAGTCACAAAAAAAAGATCTTCACTGTGTTCCCTAACAGGATGGGGGAATGGATCTGATCTTTATACCAGATGAAGGAAATTTGAAAAGAATATGATTTGCTTCTTTTAGAATGAGCATCTGTTGTATTTTCCCTATATGCTGTTTGAAACATTCATTACAAGTTCTCTGTATCCAGAGCAATTATGCTTGTTGCATGAAACACAGTCTCTTCTTCTACAGCAGATGGGAAACTTGAACTCACCTCTTCAAGGTCCAATTCTCTGTACTACGGATATACCACCTATGGCAGCCTAAAGCATTCAGTGCATCCTCCATTAAACGCCTTAATTTCCTGCAACCGCCATACACTTATCTTTCATGAACATCCCATCAATTTCAAACAAATTGCTTTTTCCTTACTGCTGCTAGCAGTGAAAAAAGGATGTCCATTTGGCCCTCCATATCCATGGATTCTGTATCAACAGATTCAACCAAGCACAACTTGAACATATTCCTTAAAAAAAAAACACAAATCCAAAAGCAAGCTTTAATTTTGCCATTTTATATAAAGGATGCCATTTATTATGTCATTGTATATAATGAATCTTGAGCATCTACAAATTTTGGCTTCCATGGGGAGTCCTGGAACCAAACCCTAGTGGATACCAAGGGACCACTGTATAAGGAAATGGAATGTAAAGCCTTGTTTATAATCTCTTCCTAAGAGGTTTTTATGCATATCAAATGTCCCATTCTGGGAAACAGCAGAGCTTGAGGAATTACTTTTTAAATTTGTTGTTTCAAAATCCAAAAAAAAGGATCCACAAGGAGGACTTTTAATAACTCATTATGCTAATTATTACTTTAAAAAAACCAGTTTGCAAGTGATGAGAGAATGGCAAAAAACATTCAACAAACCTCTCAAAATTACTTTTAATTTCCTAAAGGCTTCCTCCTAAAGGATAATTTTAAAACTACTGTAACTAGAAAAAATGACACACAACAACAGAATTCACATTGTTCTCACTAGCTGATACCTGTGAAATGTAATTTTATTATGTCCCCTTTTTAAAATAGTAGCTGGTTACAGATAACTTAGGTACTTCTAAGTAATTGCACATATACTCAGGCAGAGGCTGCGGAGAAGAGGGTCTGAGTTCCCTCCTACACAGGAGAAAGCACTGTTAGGATATTTAGCTCCTTAGCACCTCAGCCAGGAACACATGAAGTCTTCAGAATCGGAACGGTTGTCTCCTTCTGCTCCATACATTGGTTCTACTTTCCCAAGCACTCTCAGCTGGCTAAAAAATATATATACCATTATGATCTTTGTGCTATTCACAAGACCTGTGTGTGTGTGTGTGTGCGCACGCGTGTGCGTACCTGCAGATCACTTGTCAGCTTACGGAGACCCTATGAATTTCATAGGATTTTCTTAGGCAAGGAATACTCAGGGGAGGTTCTGCAAGTTCCTTTGTGTGAAATATATCCTGCAACACATGATATGGATTGGCAGTTTCATATCCAAATACTAACCAGGGCTGAACCTGCTTACCTTCCAAAATCAGACATGATCTGGTGCCTTTAGGCCCTTCACAAGACTTGGCTCACTAGAATTCCAAACAGTCAGTATATTTGCTACTAAACAAAAAATTTCCACACATCAAATTAGCAGCTTGCACAAGTCACTTCACAAAACCTGATCAAGTCCAAGAAAGAAAGAAAAAATCGCATCTCCAGCTCATACTATAATATTGCAAAGAAGCCTTGGTAACAGGAAGCACCATTCTTATACGGGCATGATTTTAAATGCTGGAATCTAGTAAACCCCTAACTGGCACATGGAAAGCATCTGACAAAAGACTAGTCTTTGCAAGTTTGTAAGTTAATGAGAATTCCTGGGAGAGTATGCAATATATTTCATGACAATTTGTTTTTAAAAGGTGCTTAATGCCTCAGATTAGAATTATTCTCTACTTCTAACATCTGTCTTGTTTGACTTCTTGTGCCTTGTGTGCTATATACAACAAGCAATTTCATTTAATGCAGTTTATAACAATCTATATGCAAGATTCCACAATCACCTGTAAATTCAGCTTCACTTTATCATTCGCAGCTAGCAAAAAAACAAAAAACAGAATTCTTGTTTTGGAGAGCTGAATTTTGTGAGGCCAACAGTCTATTCATTTGAAACACATTCTTTAAGAACCACAGTACACATGGACGTCACCAAATGTCCAATACAAAAACCAAAGAGACTATATAATTAGAAGCAAAAGATGGAGAAAGCTGCATGCTCTCTGCAAAACCAAAACCAAGAGCAGACTGTGGCACAGACCATGACCTGCTAATATCAAGAATTAGAGTAAAACCAAAGAAATACACTACGTCAAGGATCATGCCAAAATACAAACCTGGTCACCCATATATAAGGAAATGTTCCTAACCAAAGTAGAATGAAGACCTTCTCAGCCACAGGAGCAACTTCACTGAAAAAAAGAGGTGGACAAAAGGTCTTGAATTTTAGAAGTACAGTAAATTCATAGTCACACTTAAGAGATCTCAGGTATGGATGTCAAAAAGTTTATTACAGATATGTGTCCCTTTTTTACTTCAATAACAATAACAACAACAATGCCCATCAGACTAGAACTGGAAGTTGTAATTTCCAAGATCAAAACAAATGCTTTAAAAATAAAAAACCCATTTCCTTCCAGCTGACAAGTATTTTGTAGGAACATCTTGTACATCAAGTAGAAACAGTGCCCCCTTCCAGATGCTGTTGAGCTGCACCTGCTATCGGCCCTCATCAGCGTAGCCAAAAGTGACGAACGCAGGGAACTGCAGTCCAAGAGCATGCGAAAGGCCGTACAATCCCTAGTTTTGGTGCCCATGTTTGCTTTTCCTTTCATTAGATTTTCTCTCACACAGGATACAGGTTCCTATTTCTCATAAGCATAAGTTATGACTTTTTGGCCTATCAAAAGCAATGTTCATATATTACGTTCAGTAGAGATACAATCTCTGTATACCTTTTCTCTGATTATTCTGTTACATGTGTTGGAATGCATATGTGTGCATCTGCAATGCATATGTGTTGATAGAGGAGTTTCCAGGTCCACATTGGTAACCAATAAGGTTGAACAATTGAAATAAGGAATATTGACGCCTGCAGCTATACAGCCCTGGAGTAAATAGAGCTCAGACCTCACGGTGCCACTCTCTGGTCTCAAAACCACCACTGGATAAGGGCTGTGTAAGGGTATTAGCTACACTTTTGCCTGCCACTGCCTTATCTGGTACTTTTTATTCACCCTCTTCCTGTTCCCTTCAGCCTCTTTCCTCACTCAAACCTTCTGCTGTCCCTCAAAGGTACCTCACATACCACATAATGTCCTCCTCCTTAGAATGACAAAGGATTGTACTTTATGGAAGTTGCAAAATATGTTCGTTTTGTCCAAGTACAGCAGTATCCTTAATCTGCACTCTGGATTTAAGACAATTCTTGTACCTGGCTACAAATCAAGAAGAAAAAAGAAACAGAGATTATCACAATCATTCAAACATGTGTACTGATACTCAGAACATACAGAGGGTGTAAGATGTGCACATCCCTTATGACAGCCCAAAATTGTATTTGGGAGTGTCTGAAAGCCACAGACTGTGTATCACTGCAGTTTTGTAGTTATCTGAAAGACCTGTTCAAGTACTGAAAAAGTGTGAATATAAAATATTGGTAGGGGAAAGTTATATAGGTATACATCAGTTCACCAAGGTAGCATGTTCCAAGGCATTAACAGAAAACTTGATATGAGAGGCAGAGAAAACATGGAAAAAACAGTGACAGATTCACTACACCTTGTTTTTCATCATTTATTGTAACTGCTAAACCTGAACAATCGATTAGCTTTTACATTAATCTGTGCAGGACATTAAATCCTTGCACCAATCACTGGGAAATATTATTTATAGATCACTTTTCCAGATTCACGTATTTATAAGGATGTGCAAGTGATCAAATGCTATAATCAATTAATACAATATTACAATCACTTACATTGAATACCTCCATCACCCAACTGTAGAGCAGATAGTCTGCATATAAAAGGTTCAACCTTCAACATCTCTACTTAAAAGGGATCAGATAGCAAGGGATGAGAAGACCTTGGCTGAGGAACTGTTTGCCAGCCAATGTAAAGACTGAGCTAGAAGGACCAATACTCTGCTCTAAGGCAATTTTCTAGGTTCCTGAGAGAACAAAAAGGGCAAGGGATTTTTTAAAAAATATCATGAGCATATTTAATTTAAGATGACCAGTAAATCTATTCAAGGACAGAAAGAGAAACTGCCTGCCAGATCTCCCCTCAGAGACAATTCCAAAATTGTGGAGTAAGACCTGAAAATGTCTTAAATTTGACAATCGCCATCTGTGTGGTTAGCAGGAGCTAGTGATCCTGGCCCTGTTTCCAAGGTAAGACAAGTCAACACCAGCAGGCAGGTTATTACTAATTTTGCCTGCTTTCAGGTACCTGCAGGGGGAGTGTTTAGGAACTTCAACCAACCACAGAGTTTCAGCCAGATTGCTAATGGATGCTGGGTAAGAGGAAGCATTTGACTCCCTTGTCACAACAGCACTGGTAGCTGCCAATCTGTTTCAGGGCACAAGCCAAAGTGCTGGTTATGACCTATATAGCCCTATACAGATCTTCAGAGAAGGCACAATTCTCTGTCCTCCACCCTCACAGACATGTCTGGCGGGAACGTGAGAGAAGACCTTCTCTGTGGCTGCACCTTGACTTTGGAATACCCTTCCTAGAGAGGTCAGGATGGTTCTTTCTTTACTGTCTTGGGATGGCAGGTGAAGACCTTTCTACCTGAGCAAAGTCATTGAGGATTGTTAAGAAGAGGACTTTTTATGGTGCTGTACTGTTTCAAATCTTTGTTTTAAATAACATTTGAAGTGATTACAATTCTGTTGTTAGTTTATTACGTTCTAATCTCAATTTTGTATATGTTTAACTACAGTCAACCATCCACATTTGCAGGCTTCAATTTTGTTGTGGATTTGACTATTCACAGATTATTTGCTGTCACCTCTGCTGCCTCCCTTGGCCATTTTTAATAGGGACTGCAAGCCTCGTGTGACTGAGAAACTGCAAACAAGGCTTTTAAGTCCCTATTAAAAAGGGTGTGGGGCAGCAGTAGAGGTGGCAGTAAGCCCCACCAGCCACCCACTTCTGCCTTGTGGAGGAACCCTGATGTCTCAAAGTAATCCATCGTGGGTTGAATATGGTGATCATCCTTTTTTGTGTGTTAAATACAGTTTCGGAAAGCCTAGAGTTATTCACGTTTTTTTTCACTTTCACAGGGGTCCTGTGTCCCCAACCCTAGCAAATGCTGAGGAATTACTGTATATGTGCTTATGTGTTTTTAACTATATATGTTTTTATTGCAATTTTATGTTTCATACGCCACCTTGAGCGCCAGTATGGAAAAAAGAAAGAGCGTAAATAAAGCAATGAGTGGATAGAGGGCAAATTGTTTTTTCCATCCAGTGCCATTCAGGAGCCTTAAATATATCATCATCATTATCATCATCTTTATTTTTATCCCGCTTTTCTCCCTGAGGGAACTCAAAGCGGCTTACAGCCATTAAAAGAAACATCACTAAAAACTGTCATATACAAAATTTAAAACAAAGATTAAACTACAATAATAATTAAAACATGTTAAAGACTCTTACAACTACGTGTACCTAGTAGTGCTCTCAATGCACAGTCATCTCAATGTACAGTCATCTCAGCCTTCCCAGTGTTCTCTGCCCCCCCTCATTCAGAGGTCCACGGCAAGACGAGCCCCAAAAACACAGCTTGAGACGTCAATCAGGATTTCTCAGTCCCTGAAAAAGCTATTTTCAGCCTCTAAGGTTCCACTAGATGTTGTCCATACTTTCCAATTTTTTCTTTTTTCTAAAAATCTGAGTTTTCAGGAAGACAGGGTCACTAAACAATATCATGTTCTATGCTTTCTCTGAACTTCATGAAGAATTATAGCAGGTCCACAGAATATCACAGAACATCACGATTTGGAATCATAGTCTGAAATGAGTTTGAAAATTATGATTCTGATTAAGTCTAACCCTGATTAACTATTGGCAACAGGTATAGCACTAAACAGGTACATAGCCCTGGTTAACTGTTGTTAACGGGTGTAACACAAAACTATAATTACAGAAAATAATGCAAAGGAGACAGGAATTTCTACATTAAGGAGGAAAAGGAATACATGAATCCACAGAATGTCTGTTAATCTCCAAACCACAGTTTAAAGATAAAGAAATGTTTTCTCTCAACTGCACCTAAAAGGGGGGCAAGTCTTATTATTCTCATAATAAATTTAAGTGAGAACTACTTACAGATTAGAGGAAACATTATTAGTTATAAACCAAAACATACATGTTGAAGTAGTGTTGTTTACCCACATGGAGAAACCAGAAGAGTTCCAACAAAATAGGAAATCTTAAATTGTGAAAAATTTGCATGTAACCAAGCAGAAGACAAACAAGAAGTCAGGAGACTACAGTGCACACTTTGTTTCATATCCATCATTAACCAACAAATTATTTTCTCAAGTGTAAAATGTACTGTTTTGAAAGCTGCCTTGGGTCCCACTCTGCCAGAAAAGCAGCATATAAATGAAGTAAGTAAATATTTATATGCACAACATGTTTTGTTTAAGTCTGGATCCCAATTACTTTAGAACAAAATGTGACATCTACCCTTCTTCTCCCTCATGATGCTTGCCCCTTTGTTATCGTTGCGTGCCTTCAACTTGTTTCCAACTTATGGTGATCCTAAGGAGAACCTATTATGGGGCTTTCTGAGGCTGGAAGTATACGGCACACCCAATATCACCCAGTGTGTTTCCCTGGCACAGCAGGGAACAGAACCCTGGCCTCCAAGGTCATAGTCCAATGGTCACGCCACTACACCATGCTAGACTGCTGACATAGCTGTGCAACCTTTTTATATTAAGGTATATATTCTCTGGGGAGTAACTTACCAGGAGCCTCATGCCTGTGATAGGCTAGGGAGAGCTCATGGTAGGTAGAAACAGGGCACAAAGCAGGCAGATTAACCCTTCTTCTCTCTCTCTCTCTCTGCCACCATCTTTTCTCGTCATCTCTCTTCACACTCAACCCATGGGTGTGCCCAACCGTCTGCTGGGCAGACTGTTAAAGTATCCAGCAGATGGTTGGGGAAAAGACAAATTGTTCTAACTGACTGCTAGCTTTTAAAATTTGCTCACCTAAAACTAGGCTGAAGGGTGCCCACCCTTGGTTTATTAGACCTGACTGCAAATGGCTGGTGACTTAGAATCAATTTAATTGAACTGACTGTGCATTTTGTATGTCTTGACACAAGCAGTGGGGGTTTCTAGACAGTGAGCTGGAAGAGAGTACTGAGAAAGTTAGGTGGTTATCTAGACTGGATCTATTTTGATTAACTAAGAATTAGGTCCAGTGAGATTAGTCAGAGTAAACTCATTTTCACACAAGTCATCATCTTTTAAAAATGCAGATGGCACCCTTTACTACACTCTCTGACCTAAACGACACTGCCTGTTAAGTACAGCAAAGCCACTGTATCGATCATCCAAGAAGTGACTCTGAAACAGTAGAGCAGTACTTGTGCCCACGTTTCTGAAACATGAACAGGATTCAAGCTTCCCAAAGCATCTTAGAACAGAATGTGTGGTTCCCCTCCAATTTGCACCTCTCTCTCCCTCCAAGTTCCAACTGCCATTGCTGTGGCCCCTGAAGCGGAAGGAGAGCAGCCAGGAACAATGAACTTGATTTACACCCCACCATCATGTTTAGATTGTAAGCCTAAGGGCAGGGAATTGTCAAACTAATTGTGAGTTGCTCTGACAACCTCTGAAACATACAGGGGTAGCCGTGTTGGCCATGCAGCAAAATCCAAAATCCACAAAAGAGCTATACCACTATTGGCCAAACAAAATACAGAAAATACATCATGCAAGCTTTCAGAGCTTCACTGGCTTCTTTATCAGGCAAAGACGTTGAAAATCATACAGCAGAAGAAAGCTGATGATGTGAGAATGACAGGCCAAATAAAGGTATCACTGCCAGTTGGATTTGGTTGCACGGCCAACATGACTGACCCTGAATATGCTTCCTGGATTTGAAGATATCCAATTGAGTCATGACAGGGAAATCATAAAACAAGAGGAAGCCAAAATATTGGGACATAAGTCTTTGAGGTTTTCTACCTCCAACAAAATCCTCACACAACCAAGAAGAACAGTGACCTCCGCTATACACTGGAATCCTTCAATACCATCTCAACTGTCAGAGCAACATCTGAGACAGAACACATGCCTATGACTCTTACCATCTTATCTTTTTTCTCCTGTATGATTTTTAACCTCTTTGTCTGATGAAGAAGCCAGTGAAGCTTCAAAAGCTTACATAATGTAATTTATGTTTTGAAGTTGGCTGAATAAAGACATCTCTGTTTTGTGGATTTTGGATTGTGTTGTATTTTGCTTCACGGCCAACATGACTACCCCTGAACGAGGCCTACAATTAGTCTCAGATGCTATTCTTATCAGTTAAAATGGTATCAGAAGATCTCAACACAGGCAGAGGCCACTCCACTTTTTGGCCATGTGGGGACCAGAGACAAAGGGCAATTAAAGGACAGATAATAAAATTTCAGCTCCCTTAGCAACAAAAAGTAATTTCACTTGAGATCTAGGCTGCTTCTGGGAATCTTCGTAGTTGAAGAGTAGGGCATAAATATTTATTTAAATATAGTGTCATTCTTCCCTTATGCCAACAATCATGGACCATGAGCTCCATTCTTCTGAAGATGAAATATTCGAAATGTCTAAACAAATTCCTGTAGTCTGAAAATTCACTTCTTTAAAAAGAGAGCAGCTAAGTAACCATCAAGAATGTACTTCAGGAACACGTTCTTCACCACTGGCTACGGTTGCTGAAAAGTACAATCTATCAATCTCTAGTGAGCTATGTGACTCCCTCCTATGATGCCTATGAATACGACCTCAGTTTAGATGGTAAAACAATAAAATTCCATCTATTACGCCTTCTAAAAAAGAAAGGATGGTACCAATAATCATTCACCATAGACAGGATTACTAAGACAACAGAATTCTCCATTACTTAAACACCAGAGATGACTCAGATACAAAGTCAGAGTTACACTGAAAATGACAGTACAATCTTCCCAAAACGTTTCAGATGCCATTCATGTCAACTCAGTTGGTCAGAGGGTGGTACTAATAACACCAAGAGATGTAGCCAGAAGTCTATGGCATGTTTTTTCCTCAGAGGGATGATACTGTATTTTGTTGACAAACAGCAAATATTTTGTATACAGAAGGCTCCAAATTCAAACTTTTGTACCACTAGGTGTGGCTGGTAAAAGCTGTCATCTAAAATACTAGAGAGGTACCACCACTCAGGGTAGTTAACAGTGTTGATGAGTTAATGTCCCAATTCAGGTTCCTGTATGTTGTAACACGCTTTTGAGAAGTCCAAGCGACAGCAAAGTTTCACTCTACTTCTCTCTCACCACACACTGAAAATGTATTCTGCTCAGACAGCCAAATTCTGCTCTGACTGTGAAGTTCGCACTGTCCAGTTTACCAAATTTGTGGACCAGCAGCTTTGATCACTCCTAACCTTTCAGCACCCCTCACAACTAAAGAAAACGTATTTAGAGTTCAACTATTGCATCTCGAGACAAAAAAATACCTGGAAGTAAATGCTAGTTCAACACCACAGGAAAACTAAAACGGAATAATGTTTAAAAGGAGCAAGGAAAATTGTCTTAGAACACCAATACAGCTGAAAAGTTGTTTGGAAGTTTAACAATAAAGCCTCAATTGTTTTTGTTGGCTTTTCCCTGAAAAATGTTATCTGGAATACTTGCTTTGGAGAATTCAGCAGGACAAGAAGGACTAAGAAGCTGCCACCACCACCAACAGACTTAACCTCTGTTTGTCATTTCAGCCTCTGTTTCAAAAATTACTTGACTTCCTATAGTTTGAGAAGATTTTACTTGTTTACTAATTCAGAAGTGGCCGAATACCCGTAGGAAGCTAGGACTGTTTGTAGCAGGACTAGTTTATAGTAAACCTCAACAGCTTATGTTATATACCAAGACAATCAGGTCATTCATTGCTTTAATTGGAGGAACCACTGTGTTACCATTTTGGTTCTCCACCCCAAGCAAAACTCTGTCTCATTTTTACTATTAATAAGCCCTGGAAGATTTTGAATGGAAGATAACAAGCCCTGAAGAATAAAGCTGGGAAAGAGATGAGAAAAGCCCTTTCATGGATTGTTTGTTTGTTTGCAAAACTGGTAGCATTTAGGCCACCTTAGTTTAATGCAAATAGTATTTACAGATGCATTAAAAGAGAGAGGGGATAAATGCTATCATAAAATAATATTAGATCCAGTAACCTAAAAATTGTGGGAAACAGAATATTAGTTATAAGCAATTGTACAAGGTGCTGCGGATATATACTGCTTCCAATCTCACAACAAAAAAACTCCTTAATGCCAGCAGTCCACTCTGCTTATTTGTCCAAAGGCTAGTAATCTTCCTTCACGGACCAGTTACTATGATAGTAGAAAGTTCCTAAGCAGTAACAACTGCAGTTCTAAAGCTCCCTCAATATGAAAAATCTGCACGTGTCTAGATAATCCCCAAAGCCTCATATTATACCGCATCTATTATTGGTATATCAGGAGAGAGTGTGGGAAGGAAGGAGGTGGCAGCCAAAGAAGCTAAGCAAATTACAAGGTTTTCACATCCTCGTGGCATCAAGCATGGTTTTTTTCCTCTTTGATCAAGGGTGTTATTATGATTTGTAAGGCTCAATTCCCCAAGTGGCAGTTATCAGGATCTCATTGTAAGCTGCCTTGTAAACGCAGGTTGATTTGATAACCAGACCACCACGGTTAAGGAACAAGAAGCCCATCCTACGATTATTCTTGAGATAGATGCCAAAGCAGTCAAGTTAAGAGAGGCCATTTCCCTACTAGACTGTTACAGTGCTATTATTCCACTTTCAACATCCTACGGAATCCTGGGCTTTGCAGTTTAGGGAGGGGCCTTTGAGGCTGCAAACCCCAGGATTCCATAGGATGTTGAAAGTGGAATAACAGCACTATAACAGTCCAGTGCGGAAATGGCCAGAGTCTCCAAGAAAAGGGAATGAATTCTTTTCACTCATCCACACACACACACGATTGATTTGTAAGGCTCTTACCTGCAAAGCTCTGCAAACGCCTGGAAATTCAGCTTCTTGATTTTCTTCTCGCTCAGCCAATAACCAACCCTCTTCCCTTTCAGAAAGGTCTGCATCTTCTCTTCCACCTCACCAAAGCAAAGGGTTCTTTTAAAAAGGAGCACGCAAAAAAATGAAAATAAATGATTTTTCTTTTTTAAGATGCCACCAGGCACCCACTCGGAAGTGTGGATATAATGAAGCACTCGTGTATATTAACGGTGTGTGGGGGTGTCCTCCCAGATCTCTTCTTATTCTGTTCTTAGGGCGCCCAGAGAAGACTGGTGAGGGGAAAAAGGTCTTTTAAGATTTCACATCCATTGGGGATTTTTTGGTTTTTGTTTTCCTGTTAAGCAACGGAACGCTAAGAGCGGAGGCTGGGGATGGAAAGCAAAAGCAACCGCTCAGCAGCCATCAGGAAACTTGCATGGCTCAGGCGGGCAGAGGCGGGCTCCAGCTCCTCCCGAGCAAGCAAGCAACCAAGCAGCCAGCCAGCCGGGTGCAACCCTTTTTTGCAGGCCCTCCGAGAGGCCAGGCAGATCGAGGAAGGTTCCGAGACTACGGGAAAGTGCCGCCTCCTCCAGGCGCTCCTGCTGGTGCTTCTCCAATTCGATCGGTTTAATGGAAGAGAGGGCGGGCGGTGGTGGTGGCGGCTGGCGCTGCTGCTGCTGTTGCCGCCCTCCGAGGAACCGCAGCCCGAGACGAGACGGCAATGGGGAGCTTGCACGCCCGGGAGGGGAGGGGAGGGGAGGGGAGGGGAGCTAATAAAGCCGCACACTGGTGGCCGCCTGCCTGCCCGCCTCCCTCTCCCTCCTCTTGGGCTGCTGCAACCTTTCACGTCTCCATTTGCCCGCTATTCTCCGCCGCCGCCTCTACTTCCTCCTCCTCCTCCTCCTCCTCGTCGTCGTCTTGCCGCCGGTCTCCTCCTCTCTCCACCCCCAACACGAAGGCGGGATTGCGGGGGAGAAAGGCGGCTGGAAGACACACCCTCGTCGCCGCAGCCTTGGGGAGAGCTTGCGAAGCCCGGTCCCCCTGCGCCGCAGTAGCAACAAGGTGCGCCCTCCTCGCTTGGTCTTATCTTTACGGGGATCGCCCCCGGTGTCGACCCGCACTAGCCTGTTGTAGCGCTATTATTCCACTTTCAAGATCCTATGGAATCCTGGGGTTTGCAGTTGAGGGAGGGGCCCCCCGGGCCCCTCCCTCAACTGCAAACCCCAGCATTCCATAGGATCTTGAAAGTGGAATAATAGCGCTACAACCAGCTAGTGCGGAAATGGCCAAAGCTTAATAGCCAGGGCTGGCCTGCAGGGGGAAGCACTGAGTCCCCCTCCCAGCTGGGATTTTGCTCGAGAGCAAACCCCGTTGGGCTCCTTGGGTTTTACTGTTCTTTCTGCAAACCGTGCCCTGGATTGGCAGCCTTAAAAGCCCGCCGCGCCTTGTGGGAGGAGGATCTCGCGGGTCGATTCGGCTGCGGGGCTGGAGTTCGCGGCCGGAGGCGCTCCCGTTGGCAACAACAACGGTGCCCTTGAGCACGTGCAGAGCGACCCTCTCCTTATTAAGGGGAAGCGTTGGTTTCTCGGCGGCGGTGTCTTGATAAAAATCCACAGCTAGCGTAAGCGTAAGGTTGTGAAGCTTGATAGGAAGAGAATCCGCTCAGCTGGAATGTGATGCTGGGGAAGAGGTCAGCGCCTACCCTGGGTTACCAAAAAGACGAATAAATGGGTCCTAAGGCAAATCAAACCTGAACTTTCCCTAGAAGCCAAGATGACAAAGGGCCTTTCAATACTACACTGCTATGGTGCTGTTATTCCACATCCGACATCCTGTGGAGTTCTGGGGTTTGTAGTTTACTGAGGCCAAAGACCTCTCTGGCTGGGAATTCTAAAGGCCCCTCCCTGAACAGCAAACCCCAGGATTCCACAGGATGTTGAAAGTGGAATAATAGCACTATGGCAGTGTAGGGCGGAAAATGGCTAAGCTGACACTGTCCTACCTTGGATATATTGTGAGAAGACATGACTCACTAAAAAAGACAATGATGTTTGGCAAGGTAGAAGGCAGTAGGAAAAGAGGAAGACTGTATTACAGATGGGCAGACTCAATCAAGGAAGCCATGGCCCTGCGTTTGCAAGACCTAAGCAGGGCTTGCTGATAACAGAGTGGCTGGGACTTCTCTTGTTCGTAGGGTCACTATAAGTTAAAGCCGACTTGACCCACAGTTAACAAACAAAGCATCATCTCTGGCTCCTCCCTGTTTTAATGGAATCGCGCTCCACCACAGTCTTCTGAAAAATTTGTGCAAGGATGCCAAGAGGTTCCATGTTTAGTCTGGGGTTCAAACAAGAGAGTTAGTTTATTTTTTTTGGATTGCAGCTCCCAGAATCCTATTGCTACCGGCTATTATATTGATTGGGGGATTCTGGAAGCTGCAGTTTAAAAGTAACTTTTCCAGCCTCTGCTGCCAACACCCCTGCCTCATCAAGGTTGGGAACATTATGGCTCTCCTCCAGGACACTCATGCTAGTATATGCCCCTTCTTTAAACTATAATAGGGATTCTGGAAGTTTTAGATCAACCTACCTGGTGGGAGTCATATTGACTGTGGAATAAGGGGAGATGCAGAGTGGCGCATCTAGAGGCCAAAAGTAAATGGGTAATGCCAGTTATGAGGGGGAGCTCCATAGACCTTGAGAATCTTTCTAAACCACATAAACCTCTATTGCAAAAGAAAGTAGGGTGGCATACACAAAACCGTAAAAGAACAAATTCTATGTCTGTGTACACATGCACACACATACTTAAATGCCTGGGCAAGTGGGGAAATGTTTTTAGTTTGATGCTGAAAAGAAAACAAGGTCAGCCCCAATAGTATCTATCTGGGGAGTTCATTCCAAGTTATGGTGCCACCACAAAGAAGGCCATATTCTTTGCATATAGAGTGTATTTCTCCATTGACAGCATTCAGACAAGGGACAGCTCTCAAGATCATATTTCAATAGGCAAGATTATGTCAGAGAAGCTCTCCTTCAGGTTATAATTGAACTGAGGACAGTCACTCTTTTGTGTCTTATCCTACATCATCTCTTTCAAAAGGTACCCTGAAAGCAGTTACTGTTAAAACATGTAATTGATTTGTACATTACTAGCATATATACCCAGCGTTGCCCGGGAAATTATTTTCTTGTAGGTAATTCTTGTTAAAAATACTTTTGGAATTATCTTACCTTACTTTATGAATTAGATGCGGTTGAAATAAACAGATTTGAGTTCCTGTGTCTCTAATTTCCCAGTCTGTCTTGTCCAGTCAGTGTCACTTTTCCCCATATTGCCCGTTCCAATCTATATTCAGAGTTATTAACGTTCAGGGTTTGGGTCCCTGAGGGAAATACAGTGCCCTCTTTTTTGCTGTTAGGCTGCATCTCCATAGCAACCAGCCTAAGGCCTCTGGCTGAGGATTCTAAAGGCCTCTCCCTGAACTGCCAACCCCAGGATTCCGAAAGAATCTTCAGAGCCAGCCAATCATGTGAGGTCTTCACTTCACCCAACCAATCGTATGAGGCCTTTGCCTGCCTGACACAGACAAACGGACAAACTCACTCACAAACTGACTTTTATATAGTAGATTGTTGTTGTGAGGCTTCAAGTCACTTCTGACTAATAGTGACCTTAAGGCTGGCCTATCACAGAGTTTTCTTGGCAAGGTTTGTTCAGAGGGGGCTTGCCCTGGTCTTCCTCTGAGACTGTGAGAGTGTGGCTTGCTCAAGGTCACCCACTGGGTTTCCAGTGGGGATTCAGACTCTGGAATCCCAGTGTCCTAATCCAATGTGTTACACCATGCTGGCTCTCTTCTATCCATTATACCCTTGGTTTTGTTTCATCCTGAAACTTTATGCTTGGACAAGACTACAAACCCAAACCATGAGAAGAACTGGCTTAAAAATAGCTGTTAATGTTAGCCGGACTTTTCCAGTTTACAGTTGCTGTGGCTTAGTGATTACCTACCTCACTTAACTGGAGAAAACTAGTTTAAAATCTTCTTGGCCACAAAACTCAACTTGAGTGACCTTGGCCTTGTCAAGTTGCCCTCATCCGAGACTGACAGCACTGTACCAATCCTTGAGCAACTTGGAGAAAGTACAGTTCTCTGGAGCAGAGGGCTTGCTTTCCGCTGCTCCAGAGACGAGGACAAGGAGCAATGGAGTCAAGCTGCAGGAAAAGAGATTCCACTTAAACCTCAGGAAAAACTTCCTGACGGTCAGAGCTGTCTGGCAGTGGAATATGCTGCCTTGGAGTGTGGTGGCGTCTCCTCCTTTGGAGCTTTTTAAGCAGAGGCTGGATGACCATCTGTTGAGAGTGCTTTGATGTGGGTTCCTGCGTGGCAGGGAGTTGGACTGGATGGCCCCTGTGGTCTCTTCCAACTCTATGATTCTGTGATTCTCCCTCCACATGTGTGGGTTTGACCTTTGTGGAACTGATTATTCGCAAGGGACCCATTTGCCTCCCCCCGTTCTCCCCTTCCCATTCCCTGGCCTTTTGCCCAGGCACGAAGGCAGGGTGCCGAAGCTCGACAGCTATCTGCTTGCCTGTCACCTGTGCAGGCAGAAGAAAGGCAGGGAGCGTTGGCAACAGGCTGCCGAACGGAATGCCGAGGGGGATGTTTCACTGTCCATTTGGTGGCCTGTCGCCTGCGCAGGCAGAAGGACGGCAGGGAGCACGGTGACAGGCCGCTGAGTGGAGCGTGCGGTGTGGAGTGTTTCTCCAGCCAGAAGGAAGGCAAGGCGTGCAGGTGACAGGCAGGAGAATGGAGGGGGGAGCCCCTGGAGGGAATGGGAAGCAGAGCACTCACTTAGATGGGAGGGGTTATTTGCATTTTTTTGGGAGGGGTTGTTTGTTTTTTTACTTCCATGAAGGGTCTGGACCCCAAATCCTCAAGGGGCCACTGTATAAAGATATAACAAAATATATATACACAGACAATTTTGAAAGAAACGCCAGCCCTCAAAGCTCATGGTTGGTGAGGGTTCCAAGGACTACAGCCAGTATGGTGTAGTGATTTGAGTGTTGGACTAGAACTCTGGAAGACCTGGGTTCAGATCCTCGCTCAACCATGAGAACCTAGTGGGTGACCTCAGGCAAATCATACTTTTTGCCTGGTCTAGAAAACCCTGTGATGGGGTAACTTTGAATCATCATAAGTGAGAAGCTACCTGAAGGCACACAACAACAACACAGCCTTCATATGTAAATAAAAGGATCTGCTCTAGGATCCTTTTTGGCCCTAGAATGATATATAAATGCTTTAAATAAAATAAATAAAATTAAAAGTCCCAGATTAATTCTTTTTGGTGTGTCTGCATAAGGTAGCAAGAAGTGAGAAAGGACTTTCTCTACCTATGCCCCGGAGGGCCATTATCAGTCAGAGGAGATGGTGTTGGGCTAGATTATTTGGAGTGTTTGACAACCATTTTCTGCTCTTCCAACCCTGGGTTAGTTGCATTGCCAACATTTTTGATAACTGGAAGAGATGTTCTAAGACTCAAAAGTTGCTTCTGGGCAATTATCAGGGCAGTTTTTTTAAGGCTGGGGGCGGGGGTCAACTAAGAAAGGGAAGAATGGATGGAAGATGTTGTAAGTACTTGCTTATTGCAGGCATTTAAAATCTCACTCAAGCTTGCAAGCTGGCAGCCTTAGTTTATTATTAATTTATTACCTGTATATCTCACCTTTCCTCCAGTGAGCTCAAAGCAGTGTACATGGCTCTCTTCCCTGCTTAAGCTTCCAAACAATCCTGTTTGTAAAGTCAGGCTGAGAGAAAGTGACTGCACCCAGAGCATTTCATGCCTCAGTGTGAACTCGAAGATGGCTCTTCCAAATCCCAGAACTGGGGAGAAATCACATCTGTAAAATGTATGCTTGATGACAGTCTATCATGGCTATTGCATCTCTCCACACTGCCTTCCATGTAGTGGCAGAATCTTTCTAGTAATGCAGCCTGATGGAGCAGGAAATGGAACTTTGCTGCCACGGAGATGCTGAGTACAGTAAATCACACTGATTCACTAGGTGTGGGTGTGACTTGCTAACTTTATTGAGCTTTTTCCTCTTATTTTTTTTAAGGCAGAAATTGGCTCTTTTTTTCTAAGGGGAACTTGAATAGGAACAGGAAAAGTTGGTGGGGTTAATGGTGGAATGTTGTAACAGGCAGAGTGTGTCATGACTCATGTGTACAATAAGCATTGGTGTAACTATTGTTTGCATTCAGGAAAGTCAAGGCCTGAGGGGCTTTGTTCTTATGCCGGACATGACTGTTAACGGTGATTTACACACTGGTTCCCAAAAGGGGAGTGTGAAAAGAAATTTGCCTGTGACTACACTAGATGACAATTACAGCTGAGAAAGCAAGAAATATAACAATCTATTTATCTCCATTTATTCTGAACAAGCGAGGGCGGGAATTTTGTGGCAGTTTATTTTTGATAAGAATTTACCAAAATTTGCAAAATTCTTCAAATTCAGGTTGGAATAATCTGTGCATTAAAAGTAATCAAGTGTGAATTAAACTGATAGATTTGTCCATCTCTAAGTTCCAGGGTTTGGATGCCTCACTTTTAAGGAGCTGGCATGAATCCCTGTGTAGGAACTTTGGTTTGCCATCTTTCTCTCTCTTTCCTTTTGAGTCAACTCATCTTTTACGAGAATCTGGCAGGCAAGTACAAAATGATCTTCACCATGCTGGATATAGCTGCATCTATTGAATCTGCCTAGTGCAGATGGGTCAGAATTTCATTTCAGTCTGCTTTCAATAAGAATTTACCATAAGTCACACGTCTTCATATTTGGAGTAGAAAAAAAGTTGAGATTGATCACATACAGGTGAGGGAGTAAGTGATACATTTATCTCTAAACCTTTTTGAACTTACATCATGGATCTTGCAAGCAAAGAACTGATTGGAAAGTGGGAATGGAGGAATTGTGTAGTATTAGAAAACACCGTTATACCGGCAATCCTTCACTCAGTAGTCCCCAAAATAGGTCCAAACCTGCTTGAAGTAGAATATGTGAATATGTGAAAGATAAAATCCAAATGGCTCCTTTTTCTTGTCAATAGTTTTTTTTTTTAATGGTCAGTTTGCTGTCTTTAATGGCATCTCAAATCTGTTAACCCGAGTCAGCCAACTTGCTCTTTCTTATAGTGTCTCCTTAACAGTCTTTTTACTTTCAAGTAGATCAGCTCTCTGAGAATTATTACACTGTCTTCACTACTTTGCCAAAGGGAGCTTTTATTTTACTATCCCTGTTCTCCACAGAACTGTGAACTCTACATTCAGACCAGCCATAAACCATTTTTACCCTCTTAATGGGACATTTAAACACTTCAGAACTTGCGGAGGAGGGGGTTGAATCATTCAGTAACTCTGTTTTCTTCTTGACTAATGTTGGCCTCCTCTGGTTTTATAGGATCTCTAAGCATGGATCTGAAGATAAAGAAAGGGATGGGAAGAAACATTCTCATCACATCCACAGCTAACCATCTATAACCCTGACAGCCCTCCCCAGAAAAACAAGTGGGAGGTTGTCTTTCTGAACAATGTGGGATGGGGTATGGAGGACAGCTGAAGAGAGGAGGGCTAAAAATATTTCTTCCCATGAACTTCCTTAATTTTGTTAATTTAAAGATTCAAACCTGTCCTAGGGCAGTTCTCATTGTCAGCGAACCTCATCCCTTCAAATAAATATTTGAATATTTAAATCTAAATTTAAATATTTCAATCTTGAGTTAAGTGTTGGAGGTTCCTGGCAACAAATCATATTTACAAGGGGTCTCCAGTAAAGAAAAGATTAAGAACCACTGGCCTAAATTAATAGAGTGACCTTTGGTGAGAGGGCTGTGAAAGGAAGTCTATGATAGAATTTATTAACTTTCTTAGCTTTCTGTTTCACTGTTTATCTACTTATTTTTTATATTTTTAAAAAATGTATGAATAGTTAATACTTAATGCCTCATTCATAGACACATCTGGGGCAGATACATGAGAGAAGGCCAAGTTCTATTTAAAAGAGGCAAAAAACCCCAAACAAACAAGAATTGGCCACAGAGGTTGCATCATGGAAGATTAATTGGCTTTACTTATGCCAAATTATCATCGATCACATCCAAACTTGTTTCATCAGGGAAACTGATAGATTAATAACAATCTTTGAAAAAATGTGTGACCAATCCAGCAATATACAAAAGGGGCAAGCCTCTCTGATTTATAGATGGCTAATTCAGTATAAGTATGGCAGAAGGCAAGTCTCCAGAACTGGCTGAGAGCTAGAATTAAACCTGAAAATAACAGAGAATGAATGGTACCATTTATGGACCTCTGCTCCTTTCAAATCTAGGTGGGCTTTAATTAAAGGGAATACTCTTAAGATTGTACACAAATGGTTATGTTATTTTGTGCCTTCAAGTCATTATGACTTATGGAGACCCTAAGGCAAACCTAGCACAGGGTTTCCTGGGTCAGAGAGTATGCTGATGTGTCTAGTAGGTTTTCCATGATGGAGTGGGGAATCAAACCCTGGTCTCCAGGATCATAGTCCAATGCTCAGAATACTAGATCACACCGGCCCTTCACAAATGGTATCTAACCCCAATTAAACTAGCTAGATGGATCAAAAATGCCGCTCCTAAATGTTGGAGAGGGTGCAATGTTAAGGGTACATTTGAATTCATTGCTCCTTGTCCTAGTCTCTGGAGCAGCGGAAAACAGGCCTGGTCCCTCCTCGACATGACATCCCTTCAAATATTTAAACATGGCTATCACGTCCCCTCTTAACCTTCTCTTCTGCAGACTAAACATACCCAGCTCCCTAAGCTGCTCTTCATAGGGCGTGGCTTCCAGACCCTTCACCATTTTGGTCGCCCTCCGCTGGACACGCTCCAGCTTGTTGATATCTTTCTTGAACTGAGGTTCCCAGAACTGGGCACAGTATTCCAGAAGAAGTCTAACCAAAGCAGAATAGAGTGGTATCATTACCTCCCTTGATCTAGACACCATACTCTTATTGATGCAACCAAGAAGTGTGTTGGCTTTCTTGATTGCAGCATCACAGTAGCTGACTCATGTTCAGCTTGTGATCTACCAAGACTCCTAGATCCCTTTCACACATACTGTTATCCAACCACGTGTCCCCCATCCTATATTTGCGCATTCCATTTTTTTCTGCCTAAATGCAGGACCTTACATTTCACCAACAACGACCAGGTGTTATAGGCTATATTTTACAGGAAGGAACTGGTTAATGCACCTCTGAGTACTCCTTGGCTAAGAATACCCTATGAAATTCATGGAGTCACCGTAAGTAAACAGGTTTGAAGGCTCATACACACTCACACTTTCTGCTAGGATGGGATCCAATGTGGCTAAATTTAGAGTATTTATACTCTGCTCTTCAGTCAAAAGGACTCCCGGAGCAGTTTACAAATTGTTAATTTCACAGTTCCCTGCCCTCAGATGTACAATCTAAAAAGAGATGAAACACAAGGAAAAGGGGATAGCAAGAGCACGGGACATTAACTCCATGAGATGCTAGCCGCTGTTTTCTCCCTCTGAGGTCACAGCAGTGGCAATTGGGAGAGAGGGAGGTGGCACCTTTCATCCGCGGCTGGACCTGGGCGCGATGGAGCTGTGCCTGCCCGTTCTGTTCTCCCGCTCGGGCCGGAGCAGTTGGAGTGGAAAGATGGCCTTTCCTCACATTGTTGGGTCTAGGCACGACGGAGCTGTGCCTGACTCTTCTTCTTTTCCTCAAGGCCAGAGCAGTGCCGTTTGGGGTGGGGGAAAGCCTTTCCTCAGTTGCTGGGCTAGGCACGACGGAGTTGTGCTTGTCTGTTCTTTTCTCCCTCTGAGGCCAAAGCAATGGCAGTTGGGATGGAGGGAGGCCTTTCATCAGCTGCTGAACGTAGGCGTGATGGAGCTGTGCCTTTCTGTTCCTTTTTCTCTCTGAGGCCAGAGCAATGGCGGCTGGAAGGGAGAGAGGGCCATGGCACAGTAGAGCTCTGCCTTCCATCTGGGAACCCTAAGAAGGCTGGATTCAGCCCCAGGTCTGATGTTCCCAAATTCTTAGCTAATTGAGCCACTTACAGTGTTCCCTGCCATGAATGATTCTGTCAGATGGCATAAAATCCAGTAGAAAAATTGTCCCTTGTTTTTTCCCAAGGCATTAAAGGAAGATGGTTCTCTGGTTTGAATGGAGTGACTGTGGAGGTGCCTCAGGGAAGGTCTTCTGACAAAGAAAATTTCCCAACCACATTAAAACACACATACCAAGAAGCTGAAAAGATTAAAATTTTGTGACTGTTTGCTCAATGGATGATTTCACTTTCAGCTTTGGCAACTCCCCGAAGTGATTATGAAATTGTGCCTTCAGAAACAAAAGACACAGAAGTTACAAGGAAATGACGAGGATCCCAAGAGTAATGTAAGGTACCGTAAGATCTCATGCCTACTCTGTGAGATTTTGCACTGTTCTTCTTTGTGAGTAGAAGATGCTCATCAAATTGCTCATGGAAGTCTCTCTTTCCCTTCCTTGGTCATATTTTTGAGGGACAGACTGGGCAAAGACATCCTCTGGGTCTTCCTTTTGGTTTTCTTTTATCTAAATTATTTTTGGCTGCCTTGAAGGGTAGAATTTTAATATGATAAAAGAAGCAATACTAAAGTGTATCAGCATGACACAATACAATTCAGTAAAAACAGTAATTACAAATTCAATCGGCAGCTAAGTGAAAGACAATGAAACTTCTGTCAATGGGGCTTATGTGGCTGTGGTGAATTTTTTTAAAAAAATCTCACGATGCTAAAGAACAATGCTAGTTTAGGGCAACGTGTGAAATACAGAGTGGCTAGATTCAGCCACCTGGCATTGAAAGAGGCTTGCTTATTTTACTAATAGAGGAGTCTCTATGTGATTGCCTTCTAGGGTAAATGTGCTCTGTGTAAAGGCCCTTTCATATTACACAATTATAGTGCTGTGATTCCATTTTAACAACCATGGCAACATATTATGGAATTCTGTGGTTTGTAGCTTGGTAAGGCAGGCTCTCTGGCTGAGAATTTTTGAAAAAACCTTCCCTAAACTCCAAATCCCAAGATTCCGTGGGATGCAGCCACAACAATTAAAAGGGGAATTATACCATTATAACTGTGTAGCGTGAAGGGGCCCCATTTCAGAGTGCTCTTACCAAACTGTGAACTCTCTCTGTTGAGAGTATCTACCACATCCATCATCTGTTTTTAGTATGCCGCTCCACCAGTTTTCTTTTCCCGTATGAAAACTTGAACCTAATGAAAAAGACACAGACATCAAGATTTTTGTGGACAGCAATCTTGTCGGTCTTCCAGATCATTCGTTCTCACTCATACTTTTCTCCGTTATTGGAACAGCCTTTTTGCAAATGGTCGTGATAAGTTTATCCTATTATTATTGTGCACCCCTTTTGAATTTTGCTGCCATTGACTTTAACTGAAAGCTAAACCTTGCAACTTTCTAATTCCTTTTTCAAAGATTCGTTAGAGCATAAATGCTTACATGGGTTGAATTCTGCACATTCTTCACAATTCCAGGGAAATTATAACCTAGCTTGCAGTGCAAGGTCAGAGGAGGCCATTCGATCCAGAAAATACATGAGGTTAATGCCAGGACACTGGAAGATAAAACTGAACTGAATGAAATACAATAGCGACAGTTTGGACACACCCTAACTGTTCCAGTGAATTATTAGCTGCTTGTTCTGTTATGACCCATTGTTTGGATTAGCTTTAGAAGGTAAACAGCCTTCCTAAATAAATGGCATAGATATATAGTCTGTTTGGAAGGCACAAAAAACATTAGAAATGTAGTAATTGCTCATGGTCTTACATGGGCTTAAGAGTGTGATTCCTCATATTACTTCATGAATAGATGTTGATTTATCTATCAATAAAGTAAGGGATTGGATCCAGAGTGCCCCTTCTACGAACAGAAAGTGTTTAGATCCAGGGCTTAGAGGGCGTACACGCCAACTTTCCTGATTTGACAGGGACAGTACCCAGTAATCCTTTGTTGACCCACTTTTTTGGATGCTTTCACAATGCCCTAGTTTTGCTTCCTTGCTCCCACTTTCCTCTTCTGTCTTCAGCTTCCTTTAATTGCTGCAAATTGAGTTCAAAATGCAAAAGTAGTTTGTATTCAATTAATTGGGCGGCTGGGAGAGGAGAGGAAGGGCTGGAATCTTTCTTTTCCCAGCGGGCTTAGGCAAAATCAAGCTGCTGCAGCCTCTCCTAGCCTTTGTGGTCTTCCTATTAATAACTTTGGTCATTTTGACCTGACGCTCATGTTTCTTGGCCACACATGGACTGGTTTTAAGCTATGAAGTGTTGGTGGATGTGAGAGAAAGTATGGAGGGGGATATTTTATTCTTTTTCTCCTGGGACTCTTCTGTTACATCTGCTTCATTGTTCCAGATGATCCCTTATTAGGGACCTGGTGGAAGGACATGGGAGGCTGGAGGAGAATTCAGCAGAAATCACTTCCCTTCTTTCTTCTAGAGCGGAACATCCCAGGAGCAGACTTTTATTTACAGATCCACTCAGCATCCAAACTAATAACCGTGAATCACAACTGTTCCAAATACTTTCAAATATGACATTGTGTGTACACATCCACACATGCATGCATGCGTGCACACACACACACATGCATGCACGCACACACACCATTTAGGAATATTGTTGAAGCTATGGGTGAAAATGATTTCCTCTCTGGACTCCTGGAGAACCTTTTCAGATAATACAGTCCAAAGACAGATGAACACATGCAGAGATGGAACAAAGCAGGGCCACACACCAGGAGCAGCAGGTGGTTCAAAAGTTGGGTTTGCGGGAATACGCCTTGCATTTTTGACCATTTCCACACTATACTGTTATAGTGCTATTATTCCCCTTTCAACATCCTGTGGAATCCTGGGATTTGCAATTTAAGGAAGGGCATTTAGAATTCTCAGCCAGAGAGCTCTTTGGCCTCAGTAAACTACAAACCCCAGAATTCCACAGGATGTTGAAAGTAGAATAGTAGTGCTATAACGGTATAGTGCGGCAATGGTCCAAGTTCCCATTGACTCAACCTAGCTATGCTAGCTGGAACTAGCAAAAAGATTTGGGCCATAATTATTTTCAACATATTTTCAAATTATTTTCAACATAAATAGGAAAAGAATTGGCAATATCTGGTGCCAACAGAATCCTGGAGTTAGATCAGTGATGGAAATTGTGCAGTCCCTTGGATGTATTTGGACTGTAACCCCCAACATCTCTTTCCATTGGCTATGCTGGATAAATGCTTGCACGTCAGTCAAAAGCAATTAAAAAATGTAATATCAATGTTATCTAATACTTTACAACAGAAAGAATATATTGATTTGATTGTTCCCTTAAAAAATTTTTTTTCTTCACAGAATTGTAAGGGCCTATGGTCATGCATAATAAAATGGGCTGTTTGAATATGAAGAATCTATCAGGCAAATTAGGGTTTCTGTTGGAGATGAAGCAAAGCATGAAGAGATTGTGTATAGCCTTGGGTTATGATGTCTCATTTCTTATAGATTTTTGCTGCATCTACCCTGGCAGATAATTCATCTTCTGGTCTTCTTCCACTTTGTCTCCAGGGTAATTATCTCCAAAGGATTTTATTTTAGAACTTCAAATGCGTCATTTAGGTCACAGGTAATGAATGTAGTTTTTTTAAATCAGAGTTTGGAAAAGATACTTTTTCATTTCAGTTCCCAAAATTCCCCAGCCAGTAGTGAAAGTGGCTGGTGCATTTTGTAGATTTTAATCCAGTAAAGTAACTTTTCTAAGCTCTGGCAATACAGTATTGATGAAAATAATAATTTCAAAATAGAAATAGAGAAAAGGGGAAAAGGAGCAGACATAGAGCAACTGGAAGTTAACACTTCACTTTCTTAATCCATAATTTGAGTAAATTTATTTTGAAAATGTATATATAATTCTACATCTATATAGAATGTGTTTGAAATGTGTTTACAAAATCCAGAATCATGGCATTTCTGCTCTACATTGTTATAGTGCTATTAATCCCCTTTCAACATCCTATGGAATCCTGAGGTTTGCAATTTAAGGAAGGGCGTTTAGAATTCTCAGTCAGAAAGCTCTTTCACCTCAGTAAACTACAAACGCCAGAATTTCACAGGATGGTGGAAGTGGAATAATAGCACTATAACAGTAATAGTGTGGAAATGGCCCATATCTCTGGCCCCCAAGAGAAGTTGCATCTGAATTCATGTTGATCTTGCTGCCAAGCAGTAGACCATTGTGCATCCAGATGATATTTACACTACTATATGTCAAATAATTCATCCGCAAACCTTGTTACATGTTGAAAATCAGTCTTCAGGCTGCATATCGCCAACTCCTGAACTACATCAATGACAGCTACTTCTGTTCTATTATCTTGAAACTGAATAGTGTTGCCCCTGTTGCAATTAAAACATCAAGTAGTCATAATGTAATTGGAAGAATATTCCACTCTTTAGAGTGTTTTTATCTTTGGGAAATTCAAAGATAAAACTCAGTTTTCCAACTAATCCTTCTTCATATATCTTCATATACACTTGCATAAATTGGATATAGCATTTTTGGGCCTTAATAAAAACAGATCAGCATCCTGAAATATTCCTTGAAGACAAAAAGAAGCAGTTCAGATATAAGAAACTTGGTTGTAGTGTGCACTAAGTAACAAAACATATTTTAAGACACAGATTTATTTTGGCTAAATTTCTACTGATTGTGAAGGGAAAATAAACTCATACGTGATTTCAGACCTGGCTTGTTTTCACTGACATGAATTCAAGCAAACCAGTGTTCTGTGATTTTAAACATTACAGGGAACTGTGATAGATGGGGTTATGCTTTACCTAAAAACTCATGTTCATGGCTTAGCTATATTTCCTATATTCAACCCTGAGCCTGGAAGTTCATTTTTCAGTGGCGGCCAAGAGTGCCTTTGCATAGTTAAGGCTTTATGTCAACTGTCCCCATTCCTAGAGGCATGGGGACGCATGGCTTAGTTTCATCCCATTTGGATTGCTGTAATACACTCCATACGGGGTTGCCTTTGAAGAATGTTCAGAAACTTCAGCCGATCCAAGAACTGCAGTCACATTGTTAACCACAGCTCACTACACGGAGCACACAACTCCCTTATTGCAAAAGCTCCATTGGCCACCAGTCTTGTTTCTGGGCACAATTCAAAGTGGTTGTGGTCTATAAAATTCTATATAGCTCAGATCCAGGTTACCTGCAGGACCATATGAGACTGCCTGGGTTCTGAGATCATCTAGGGAGGTCCTTCTCTTGGTCCCATGACCTTCACAAGTACATCTGGTGAAAGCAAAGGAGAAGACCTTCTCAGAGGCTGCTCCAAGTCTCTGGGACTCCCTTGCGACAGAGGCTAGACTGGACTTTTCCTTGTTATCCTTTTGTAGGCAGATGAAGACCTTTTTCTTTTGGTTGAGGGCTGAATGCTCAGGGGGAGAGGGCCTTTCAGAATATGCTGCACTGTTTATGTTTAATATTTTCTTTTTAATGATCATGCTTTAATGGCTTTTGAATGGCTATTGAAGGTTGTTGATTATGATCATGTTTATTTGTTTCCCACCTTCCTCCCAGAATTCTGACTCAAGGCAGCTTACAGTTTAGCAGGGGTTTGGACTACATAGCAGGGGCTGGACTGGATGGCCCCTGTGGTCTTTTCCAACTCTATGATTCTATGATTCTATGAAAAGAGCAATATAGGTAAAAACATACAAAAAGTGAAATTAAAATAAAATTGAATCACTCACAATATTAAAAAACTTCACATCTCTAGATAAAGAATAAAATGGAATTTAAAAAATTAAAAAGCTCTTTAGAATAGTACAGTTTAAACAATGCAGCACCCCCTAGCCCATTCTTTGAAAGCCCTCTATATTAAAAGTTTTGGAAAGATGGAAGGGACTTCCAGAATCTAAGGGCAGCCACTGAGAAGGCTTGTAGAAATGCGTATATGCTGAGCAAAACATCTTGTGAGAGCAGACACTTTAAATCAAAGAGGATTAGATGGAACAACTTTGCATTGTCCCATGTGACTAGCTAGCTGGTGGCAAAATTGTACAGACAGTAGTGTGTGTGACTGATAATTGTATTTTTAACCTTTGTGTGATATGAATGTTTTAGTTGTGTCTGTTTTAACTGTTGTAAGCTACCTTGGGTCCCAAACTGGAAAAAAGGCAATCAAAATATAACAACTGTGATTAATTGATCTTCTCTGCGATGCTGAAGAGAAGGGAATGGAGTATGCTAGCCCATGACTTGCCAAAAATAACTGTCTTGGTGAAAACTATTCAGTGAATTCCATTGGTGAATAGGGACATGACAAAAGGTAATCTTGGATATTGGGCAAATTACAGCCATGACTGAGGGAAGAAGAATGACTTGCTCCTAACTGTTGCCTTCTTGGCCATCAAAACTGTCAAGTTAAATAAATGAAAAAGCTTGTGCTTCATAGAATATAGCAAAGCCTTTGATTCTGTATATCATGAAACAATATGGAGAAATGGAATGGTTTCCCATTGGCAAGGGGGTCAGGCAAAGCTGCATTTTATCACCTTATCTTTCCAATAGATACACTGAACATATCATATGTAATCCTGGATTACGCTCAGAGGAAGAAGGCATGAAAATTGAGGAAAGGAACATCACCAGTCTGAGGCCACTTCTGGACCACACTGTTATAGTGCTATTATCCCACTTTTAACAGCCTATGGAATCCTGGGGTTTGCAGTTTAGGGAGAGGCATTTAGAATACTCAGCCAGAGAGCTCTTGGGCCTCAGTAAGCTACAAACCCCAGAATTCCACAGGATGTTAAAGTGGAATAATAGCACTATAACGGTGTTGTGCAGAAAGGCCCTCTTGGGATGGGAACTAAAGTGTAATTTACTACTATTTACTTACTAAAGTGTAAATATATATCATTCTAAACCAAAGTCGGGATTGTACATATCATATTATTCCTGATTTCTTTATATGGGATGAAAGCTGGACAGCGAAGAAAGCGGACAGGAAGCAAATCAACTCATTTCAAATGGGGTGTCGAAGGAGAGTTCTACAGATACCATGGACTGCCAAAAAGACCAACAGATAGGTCCAAGAGTAAATCAAGTCTGAATTTTCACCAGAAACCAGAATGACTAGACTGAAAGTATTGTACTTCGGACATCTCATGAGATAGCATGACAATCTATCTAGAAAAGACAATCATGCTTGGCAAAGCAGAAGGCAGTAAGAAAAGAGGAAGACTGCATTACAGATGGATTAAGGAAGCCGTTGCACTGATTCTGGAAGACCTCAGCAGGGCTGTGGATGACAAGACTGTTTTGGAAGTATCTTTTTGACAGAGTTGCCATAAATTAAAGTCAATTTGATGGTAATTAATAAATAAAAAAAATGGAGAAGGAAATAAATTTCTTTAATTGTAGATGTAACTAATGTGGTGTAAGGTTCCTAGATGTGACTGAAGAAATTTAATGTAACTTTCTATTCTGGAGAATGGAAATACAGACAGATTAGACAGTGGCAGGCAGATTTATATGGTGTCACGCTTGAGAAGCTAGAAAGCAATCATTTGACCAAATCTCTTTTTTCCCCAGAGAGAAGATTGTGTAGTTTAACAACCACAGATTAAATCTGAGATACAATCATGAGCACAGGGTCAGATATGAACAAGGAAAAAAGTCCCAAACATATAACAAAATCCTTCTGTGATGTATAGTGATAATAAAAATAGAAAAACAAAAAGGAAGATTTTCTCTGCTGAGACTTCCAGATTCCTTTTCTCACATCTAATATTTTTAAGAGCAACAGACTTCTCACAGGGGAACCTTGTACCTTTGTACCTACAAAGGTATTTCTGCTGTTCTAAAACAGAGGACCTTGCCAATATCCTATAAAGTACAGATAATGTGGAATACGAAACTTTGTTCTGGAATTATTACTCTTTTAGAATAAGGGTGAAGAACCTTTCCATATGCCCTTTACTGCCAAAACTCGGAAGGGTTTCTTTTGTTGACTATAACTCCCAGACTCCCACAACAAAGCATGGAATTCTGGGAGCTGCAGTCCAAAAAAAAATATTTTCTAATCTCTGTTCATTTCTGAAATTTAGGCTATTGAAACATGATTTTAAAAACTACAAAATAGAAGTAGTTTATTATAAATACACCTCTAAAACAGTGGGTAAATATCTGACTTGCACAATCAACTTTGGTTTTTATTAGAACCCATAGATCCACTAACTAGAATGTAGTGCACAAGTCACAGGCCATTTCTGCATTACACTGTTATAGTGTTATTATTCCACTTTCAACATCCTATGGAGTCCTGGGGTTTGCATTTTGGGGAGGGGCATTTAGAATTCTCAGCCAGAGAGCTCTTTGGCCTCAGTAAACCTCAGAATTCCACAGGATGTTGAAAGTGGAATAATAGCACTATAACCGTGTAGGGTGGAAATGGCCACACACTTAGAATTAAAGAAGTCTGAGGACTGGGACATGTTTGGTTATCAGAGCTGAATGAAGGTTATTATTCATCAATACAAAAAACTGATTAGCACTTACAGCAAGCTTGCTTCAACAACATACCTTAGGGCTTTTGCCACCTGCCACTGAGCTATTGTTAAATAATTGGGGTCCAAAATCTTTGATGATGTCTGTAGATCACACAGAATTGCAGATCACTCAAAGATGTCATGGTAGATTCAGATCTACCTTCTTCCCAACCCTTCTCCAGAGCATCTTTAGTGCTGCAGAAATGGTAGGTGAATAGCAAATTGTTAAATCACCAGCAAAGCAATGGAATGACATGAATAGACAGCAGTGGAGGGCAATGCTATTTTATTTTGTTCTGTATTTGGAAGTGTCATAGAAGGGCAGTACTTAAAAGTATAGGGAAGTCAGTCAAAAAGTATAACATGTTGTTTACATAAAAAAAACCAAACCCTTAACATTAATTAAGTTTATATTAAAAGGGTGGGGCTTTTCCTAATTAATTTGACTTTTAAATTTAAATTAGAATACTTCAGTGGACAGTGGAAGGGAGTCAGAAAGGAGAACAATGATAATACAGATGGATTGATCCAATCAAGGAAACCACTGAGTCTGCAAGACATGAGGAAAAGCTGATAATGATCAGGGCTCTTGGTGGCCTCTCATTAATAGGGTCACCATAAGCTGAAGCCAACTTAATGGCAAATAACTGCACTAAAAACCTTACTAGAATGAAAAGTCCTACCAATGATTTTACTCCTCCCTATTTGTCCCTGTTTTGAGTTTGAGCGAGAGAAGTAGCTGCTTTAGTACAACAAATATGGAAACGCACCTCACTTTGTTTGGATTCTTCAAATACACACCCCCTGGCTCATGGATGATTGCTTCTGTTTAGTTCACAGTGTGCTGCATGGAGTGAACTTCTTTCTTGAAAGGACCCAAACTAGAATTTTTACTGCAGCTACAGGATTTGAATGTCTTGCATTGCCAGCAGTTTGGGGAGGCATCTAGCCCACTTCCAGGATGGTGTGAAACAGAAGAGCCATTTCTGCACTAGACTGTTATAGTGCTGTTATTCTACTTTCAACACACTGGAATTCTGTGGTTTGTAGTTTACTGAGGCCAAAGAGCTCTCTGGCTGAGAATTCTAAATGCCCCTCCCTAAACTGTAAACCCCAGGATTCCACAGGATGTTGAAAGTGGAATAATAGCACTATAACAGTCTAGTGCAGAAATGACCAAGGAGTATTCAGTTTTTCCTGCTTCTTCCTCTTCTTGTGTTTGTCTAGGATTTTAGAGAAAGAGCTCCTCCAAATAATACAAAGTGATGGTGGTATATATTGCTGTAGATCTCAGATACAGTAATTTTTAAAATATCCAAATGTCACTTCTGTTGTCCTGGACTATTTTCTGGCAATTCCTGGCACTGGCTGCCACATTCTATTCCCATACTCAGGGGAGGGGGCTTCTTTTTAATTCCAAGACATATCAGAACAAAAAAGTATCATCTGCTCCTATTATTTGTTTGTTTAAGTTAGATTTACAGTATAGCGCATCACTGCTTCAGTAGGTCAGTGAAATGACATGTTTGCAATATAGTGTTATAACTCTAAATTTTTAAAGAAAATAAGAAGAACATTTTCCCTTCAAAGCATAAGGTTACTTCAGCAAAATACACCCCAGTTTTAAAAAAAGTTTTGGAAGAGCCCTAGTGAAGATCTAAGAAACCCCCTACAAGTGGTCCTCCAAAAGAATTAAAAAAGTAGATTTGGAGGTGACAAAAACTGGCAAAACCCACCAAATTCCAAGGAACTGTATTGCAAGAAGTCATGCTTCTTTAACCCAGTCTGAAGACACAAAATTCATCATCATCATCATCATCACTGAAGTCCACATTATGCATTGCTGGTTCTTGGGTCCTGAAAATTTGAAATACTTTGACAAAATAAGAGCCAAAGTAAGTGGTGGCACATATGACCTGGCTTTGAAGTTTGAATTAGACTTGCACATCATGCAGTGCCTACCTTTGCAAGGATATTGGATGAGTAGTGGTACAGGCATATCTCAGTTACCTGCTCAGTTACAAAGAAGCTCCTTTTTACAAAGTGTTTTTATGTTCTCAGGCTCGGCTTTTCTTCCTTGTCCTTTGTCTAGCTGAAAGTTTTTTTAGCAGCATCAGAGCTGGAAGATGATAAAGGAAGGCTGGAGAAGCACAGACTTTCTGTATCAGATTTCAGGAGCGTTATCTGCAGGGTACCATGCAAGAGTTGAGAAGAACAGGATGCTGCTGTAGCCCATCCTACTATTACTCTGTGTGTGTGTGTGTGTGTGTGCGCGCGCGCGCGCGCCTGCCATCAAAAAGCAGAATGCAACCAACTGCCCCTGGAATCCCTTATTGTGCATATGTGAACAGCACAAAGAGAAAGAGAGCGAGAGAGAAGGAGAAAGCAGATAAGCTCCTTCACTAGCTATCCAAGCATGTGAAAAAAGCAAAGTTATGTACATGTGGCCACGAAAATGTAAATCATAAGATAAGTGAAGACTCCTGAGATTTTAAAAATCATCCTTGGACACAACTGGAAGAAGCTTTCAAGTGGTCTCTAGGAGGTTCAGTATGATTTTCTTTACTTGTATAAGGATTACCTGACCTGTTTGTTACATTTCACTTGTCCATATTGTTACTTTGAATGAAAAATTTGCTGGAACATGTTAAACTGCTTTTCTTTTCTTTTTTTTTTCTGGTGCAGGAACTTAATCTCTATTCTTTCCATGTTGTTTCCATTGACCAATTAATACAAATACATCTACTTCATTAAGTGAGGTATAACTGTACTTGCAAGCCAAAGATACAAACTCATGCTTAAAAGCAGTTGGGTTGCCGCTCATCACAATTTGTGCTGCCACAGCCACAGTCACTCCATCTACCATGGAGTGAAAAATCCCAGCAGTGATGGCACAGGGAGGTGAGAAGCAGAATAGAAACAACTCAGCAGAGAAAAATGTTAGCTGAATATTTTTCTAAGGAAAAAAAATCCTCAAAATAAACATGGCATTTACTTGGGAAAATGGGTACTTTATGTTTTGGTTTAAGATTTTTCTTTATTGTAGGCTAGGTTGCATCATGCAGACAGGCACGCATGTGCGCACGCACACACACCATTTAACCTTTTAAAAACTTTTTTTCTCAAGCACATCATGCACACATCCACACACATACTGTTTAACATTTTAAAACCTTTTGTTTCCAAAGCAGAAATGTAGTTTTTGCCACTTTCATGATTTTTCAGGAATGGCATTTTTGGCAATCTGTGAGACATCCTCCCTGCCAGGTTCCGGGGCAGAAAAAAAATCCTGAAACTCTGCAGTTGCCCACCCCTCTTCTAGAGAATTCCGGCCTTTGATCTCTGATCTGCCAAGTAGGCATCTCTGTCGGAATTCCTTTCATTACCCAATATTTATTTATTTTAGCATATTTACACCCTGCTCTTTTGTAAAAAGGCTCCCACAGCAACTTCCAAATCATTACTTTATAGTTTCCTGCCCTCACACTTAACAGTCTAAATAAAATAAGATACACAAGCAAAGGTGGGTGGTAGTGTGTGTGTGTGGGGATTAAATCCAGCAGATGCTGGCTGCTCTTCTCTCTCTCAAATGCCAGAGCAATGGCAGTTGAAATATGGAGGTACTCTCACTAGCTGCTAGGGCCAAGGCATGACGGAGATGTGCTTTGCTGCTCATCTTTCCCCAGAGACCAAAGCAATGGCAGTTGGAATATGGGGAGAAGAACTTACACCAGTTCAAGGTGCAATGTAGCTGCTCTTCTCTCCCTCAGGGGCCAGAGCAATGTCATTTGGAATATGTGCATATAATGGCAATATAGAATATAAAACTATTCTACAATAGTTTGTAAGATCAAGGAGACCAGTAGAAATACAACACTACCAAAAGCATCACATTTTTGTTGTGAAAGATCTTTGCCACTTATTATCTTTTGTGTTAATGGAACATCATTTCACTCAGCCTACAGAAAACCCTAGACTGGAAATCTCAACACTAAAGTTGAGCACAAGTGTTTTAGAAATCTCTCAGCACTTTAGGATACAACTTATGAATTTTAACTCTTTTTAAAGTATTGTGCACCATCTAGTGGGCTTCAGTAGAATTTTGTGCACAAGGAAGGAAACAACATATTTGGGAGGACTTAGGCTGATGTTGCTACTTGGATAGTTTTCAGTGGGGACTATAGTTCTTCCCCCACCTGCAGAGTTCGGTACCAATTCTCACCTGCATTTATGACATGACGCAAAGAAGGATGGTATTATGTAAGTTTCGTATTTGAAGTTGAATTTCATATTTGAAGAAAATTTGAAGTTCATCCTACATCGAAAGGAAGAGACCTTACCATGCCAACCTCCAAAAACATTCTTTTTTTTAATTTTGGAAATATTAGGATGACATTTCTTTTCTCACACAACTGGTATAGAATGTACCTACCCTCTATGGAATTACAGCAGTTGCCATGGTTCTGGCCTAGCGAATCCTGGGAGTTGTAGTTTGACTACAACTCCGCTAGAGAGCTCTTGTGTTGGGGAGTGCACTAGAGCTCTGTAGCAGATTATTTTAAGTACCTTTGGGTACCCGTACTTTAGGAGCATAAGTAATTTTACTTTCAGAACATAAAAATCAATATGTATAATTTTGGGATAGAACTATCATGTTTAATATATGAAAAGTTTATTCAGAACACAATTGAAAATTGAACTTTTTCAAAAATTAAGTTTTTGCTAAAAATGGAGCAATTGTAAGGAGCACGTAAACTATAGGGAAGCTATTTGTTTCTACCAGTTTGAGAAGGCACCCCAAGTCAACAGGTGACTTGAAGGCAGGTGTGCACATGTGTGCATGCATGTGCACAGACACACACACACACACACACACAGTTGCTAGAGGAGTGTATATGTATATGCCTTCAAATTGCCTGCCAATTTATGGTAATCCAATGAATTTCACAGGGTTTTTTAGGGAAGGAATACTCAAGAGTGGTTTACCAGTATCTACTCTTAACATTATACTACTTTCGATATGTCTTACCTCTTTTGAGTTTTTGAAGCTAAGCAGGTTTAGTACTTGGATATGAAACCATCACGAACATTCAGGTAGATCTAGAAAATAATTCTGCTGAAACCTGGGAAAGCTGATGTATATAAGGTGCAATACAAGAATTAGGTGGAATAGTTTTTCTGAGGCAACTCTGTATGTACTTAATACTGTGACTGGTGGAGAGATTGTCCATTTCCTGGGGTTTCTACAAGGAATGTTTGCTGATACTTCATTATTGTTCTTTAGACATAAGGTATTGTGGAGTTCCTGCTACTGGCAAATACGGAAGAACTTGGAAGCAACAACATCTGGAGAATCACATTTTAAAAAGGTCATTTTTTTTCCTTCTTCCACTCTGAGAGCACTGATTGTGTATTCCAGGGCTTTCCAAACAGTGTGCCGCAACATGTTAGTGTGTCGCCTGAAGTGTGTAGATGTGTCGCCTACAATCTTGGAAATGTATGTTATTATTTATAAATCATATATTTTTAAAAATATATGAAAGGTTTGCATGAGATATTTTGTGTCCCCATACACTGTTATTACAATTGATGTATGTGTCTGTATCTCTTATAAGGGGTTAGTTTAACCTCCGGTTTGCTAGTAAAACTGAATTACTGTGTCGCGAAATGATGTCTAAAAAGTGTGTCACCTGGAGCGAGAGCTGGAAACTGAAACTATAAAAGACACAATGATAATATGGGCGCGAAATATCGATAAGGAAATTAAATTGGACCAATGGAAGAAGAGTTGGGAGAACACTCAGAAATTCATGTTGGCACAGAGCTTAAAAGAAAATCATCTGAAAATGTTACATAGGTGGTATTTGGATCCCGTGAAATTAAGTAAGATGTACAAAACTAAAGATAAGAAATGTTGGAAGTGTGAAAAGGAATGTGGCACCTTCTACCATATGTGGTGGCAGTGTGAAAAAGCAAAAAAGTATTGGAAGAAGATTCATGAAATAATCATGAAGATTCTGCAAATAAAGATACCACTGACACCAGAGTTCTTTCTTTTGAACATGACTCATCAAATGGATAAAGAATACCATAAGCATAAAAATAAGATACTCTATATAGTCACAGCAGCCAGAACAGTGTATGCCAAATATTGGAAAAGAAATGTAGTACCAGAACTGGAAGATTGGTTAATGAAACTTTTAGAATATAACTCCTTAGAAAGTTTATCATGCGCTATGAAAGAAACAAGACGGGATGAAAAAGACAATGAAATGATGGAAGTGAAGAGATTCATTGAGAATAATTGGACAAAGATCTGTCAGGAAGATTAATCAACAGGAGAAGATAATAAAAATGCTTGATAACGGAAGATAACAATTAGGATTTGAATAAGCAGTGTTGATGGCCAGTCAACAATTCCACAAATATATAGAGGTAATAGATAAAGAGAGAAAGGATTAACCAAATAAAAGAAAGAAGAAAGTGAAAGAGAATGAGAGGTAGAAAAGGATCTAAATAGAGAGGATCCTTCTGAGTAAAATATACAGTAAAGATATAATAGTGATTGTATAATAAAATATGACAGACTATGCAATATTTATAATATACTATTGGAATGAAAATAAGTAAATAGAACATTAAGTATACAGGTAACATATATTCTTTCTTTTTCTTTTTATACAATCAGAAAAATGAATATGACAATTGAAATATGTACGTTAATATTTGTTCTTGTTTTTAAATAATAATAATAATAATAATAATAAAAAGTGTGTCACCAACATGAAAAGTTTGGAAAGCTCTGGTTTATTCAGTTGGGAGGGTAGCAAGACTGCAAGGTGACACTAAATGGTGTGCTGCTCCATACTTGCCCATGTGTGGCCTGGCAACCGCTATACACAAGCAGATTTTGGAGGAGGGGGTAAGGAGAGGGCTCTAAAAGATAGGGCAACATCAGTAGTAAGGTGCAACATGACTCTGTACACACATATGGATATGCAGCAAGATCTCTTTGGGCACTTCCCTCTCCCAAGACATCTCCCCATTCTCAGAGGCAAATGCCTGAACTCTGGCCACTTGCAATTCCCCAGTCCTCTAGCTGCCTGATCACCTCTGAACTGTGATATTTTCAAAGATGACACAGCATCTCATGTTTGGATCCCTTGCACAGAGAAGAGGAGGCGATGGCGGTCCCATTAACAGTCACCACCACTTCTGGGAAGGAGAGGAAAGGGGGGAAAGAGAAAAAAATGGAAAGGTCATTTTTAAAGGCATTTTGACTGAATTTTAAAATATTTTACGCCATTCTCTTATAACTCCTTTGCCAAAGCAACTAAGAGTAATGAGCACCACAATGTACAACACAAGATTATTTAAATACTGCACTTTTAATGGCAGCAAATGCACTGAGCTGCAATTTCCAAGCTCTGGGATTTGGATAAGTGATATTTCTGCCTTCAGTCAATCACTTTATCCATAGCTTGGCTTTCCCCTGAAGGGGGCTCAAGGTACTTACAGAATAAAAAGAAATACAAGTACATATATAGCTAAACACATACAGAAATTAAGATTAAAATATTAAACTGTCTATAGAATTAATACCATATAAAATATTAAGTTGAATACAGAAGACTAAAAATAATTTATTCCAGCTTGTGAGTTTTTCCTCATTAATAACTTCTGCCATCTTGACCACACTCTGATGTGGCTTTCCCATACATGCCTGTTTTCATCTGTGAAATGCTGGAGGGTATGAGGGTATAAATACTCTAATGGCACCAGATCCTCTCTTGATCATGGAAGCTAAGCAGGGTCAGCCCTGGTTAGTACTTGGATGGGAGTCCACCAATGACCAGGTGTTGTATTTTATATTTCAGAGAAAGGAACTGAAAAACTACCTTTGAGTATTCCTTGCCTAAGAAAATTCTATGAAATTCATGGGGTTGCCATAACTTGGCAGGTAACTTGGAGGAACATACACATACACACACCTTTGCAACAACTGTACTGATTATGCTAAAGATTAGAGTTATTCTTCTTTTACGGAGAGAAAGACGGATGCTTTTGGGAAAAGAGTGATTCAATAAAGCAGTGATAATTTCTGTTCTCAACTCAATGCAAAAGATATATGGTATCACAGAGAAAAGAGACTTTGCCTTCTGTATTAAGTCCCTCCTGCCTCGCTAGTGGCAGCATTTGAACAGAAACCAGATGTATAATTGTTCATAAGTCTGTCTTGTTCTTTTCTGTTCCTGAGATAAACAGTGACTGAGATAGAATCAATTATATGTATGCTTTATCATGCAACTGTTCTGCTCTCTGTGTGCCAATAACATGCATCTATTTTGAAGTGGAGATCTGTATCTTGCTGTGAGATGTTGCTAATAAAGACTGAGAAGTCTTTCAAGGCTTTATTAGCTGTTACAACAACAGATCTCATGGTACTTTCGGGACTTACCACATTTGTCATGGCATCAGTTTTCATGGACACTATTTTCTCCATTGTAAAACCACTCTCATCTGTCAAGCACACACAATTAGTGTTGCCAAGTCTTCAAAACCACAGTAAGGGACAGTTGAAATTAATGACATGCAAGGTTGACAATCAGAAGCAGCTAACTTGTGTCTTACCTAAATACCGAATGAAAGTATTGATTTCAATTAACTTAGTCACATATTTCTTTGTAAAATTAACATATTGTCCATATTCATAAATTACATGATGCACACATGTCTGTTCATGCGAAGGGCCCATGACTCCAAATATGGTGTGTTTTTTTGTCATCTTGTTTCAATCTATATAAAAGGGGAAAAAATCAATCCTCCAACAGGGGCACATCGCTTATAGTAAAGGACACCTGCCAATATTATAAGGGACAAACTTTCCAGCCCTCAAATAAAGGACATCCCTTATAATAAGACACACCTGGCAATCCCAAGCATATCTCCCATCTGAAATGCAATAATCGTAACACAAGGGAAGGATAGAATAGCATAGTGTTATTCCCCCCTATTTGCGTATGAGGCTTAGAATAGTTTACAACAAGCCAGTAATATTATCCAGTTTTCCTTTACAATCCATATACAGTATTGCAGTATTCTTATTCTCAGCCCACAACATGGACACAGCATCTCCCAGTTTCTCCTCATCCATCTGCTTCTTTATGGCATAAACTAATATTGTAGCACTTATTTTCTTTTTCCTGCAGAGAACATTGGCATAACAATGGTTAATTAAAAAAAAAATATCTTAAACCGAACACATTTTTACCCCTTGATTGCAAAAAGACTCCGTAAATTCCTGAGACTTCGCTTCTTTTTTGAGGGACAGTAGAAAGCTGAAACTCAATGGTATCACAGTTTTTCAGTCAGTCTTAGGGCCTTTCCACACCACACTATTATAGTGCTATTATTCCACTTTCAACATCCTGTGGAATTCTGGGGTTTGTAGTTTACTGAGGCCAAAGAGCTCTCTGGCTGAGAATTCTAAATGCCCCTCCGTAAACTGCAAACCCCAGGATTCCAGAGGATGTTGAAAGTGGAATGATAGCACCATAAAGTACAGTGCAGAAAGTCCCCTCAGAGTAACACAGGGAGATCCGGGCTCAAGCTCTCCACTCAGCCTTGAAGGCCTCTGAGTCACCCCTCTAGCCAGACAGCCAGCATTGCTCCACCCGAACCTACCTCACAGGGGTGTTGTGTTAATAAAAATGGGGAGGCGGCCTATGTGTGCTGCCTTCAATGGCTTGGGAAAAAGGCAGACCAGGAGTGTAAGAACACACAAACATGTATGTGTATTATTGGATGGGGCACTGCCAACAACCTTGACTTTTATATATTAGATAGTGTCTAGTAATATATAAAAGTCAAGGTTTGGCTATTTGTCTGTGTCAGGCAAGACCTCATACGATTGGCTGTGTCAGGAGAAGACCTCATAAGGCTGCCCAAGAAGATCCTATGGAATCCTGGGGTTTGCAGTTTAGGGAGGGATGTTTAGAATTCTCAATTGGAGAGCTCCTGGGCCTCAGGCTGGTTGCTATGGAGAAGAGGCCTAGCAGCGAGGAGGAGGAAGGCAATGTATTCTTTCAGGAAGCCAACTTCTTTATTTTAACAACTCTGAATACAGATCGGATTGGGGAATATGGGGAAAACTTACAGGTACTGGACAAGGCAGTTTGGGGAATTAGACACACAGGATCTCAAAATCCCGGCCAATAGGCCGGTAGGCTATATTTCAGAGGAAGGAACTGACAAAACCACCTGTTTGTATTCCTTGCCGAAGAAAACCCCGTGAAATTAATGAGGTCGCTGCAAGTCGGCAGGGAATTTAAAGGCCCCCTACAGACACAGGCGTCGGTGCTGAGCAACAACAGCCCTTTTTGTTCCTTTAACGGGAAAGAACAAAGGCGTGCACACATGGCTTGGAAATCGGCTTCGCGCGCAAAAGAACTCCCCCCCTTTCCTATTATTGTTACCCGCCCTTCAGTCCACGTCAACTTCATGTCGATCCTGTGGACGAGAGGCTCCCAGGGCAACCCGTCATCCACAGCCCTGCTCAAGTCTCGCAGACTCAGGGCTGCGGCTTCCCCGACTGGGTCCATCCGTCGTCTCCCTTTTTTCCTGCAGCTTTCCGCTCAGTCAAACCTGAGGCTATTTCCGCACGGCGTTCTTAGAGCGCGATGATTCCACTTTCAACCTCCTGTGGAATCCTGGGGTTTGCAGTTCCGGGAGGGGCCGGCCGGCCCCTCCCGGAACTGCAAACCCCAGGATTCCACAGGAGGTTGAAAGTGGAATCATCGCGGTCTAAGAGCGCCGTGCGGAAACGTCCTTAATCTCCACGCCGCCCTCACTAAAGACGGGGACGGCGGCGTCCCAAGTGGGGGCTTCCATATGCGCAGGCGCGCCCCTCACCCGGAAGCAGAGCCCGGAAAGGGCGGGCCCCGGGCTCGCAACAGAAGGGGCGGCTGGGGCCCGGCGCCACTCCGAGGGTGGCTGGAGACCTTCGGCGGCTGCTCCTCTCGACTCCCCGCGGCCGGACGCAGCGCGGTGATGTGACGGGGCCGCTTGCCCTGCTTCTCCTCCCCACCCGCCGGCCTTTCCCTTCTTCCCGTGTTCCCCGGCGGAGGAAGGTGAGGGCTGGAGGGGAGCCCGCCTGGCGTCCGGCAGTCGCCGGGCTCTGGGTTTGAGGAGGAAGGTTAGCGGGCCGGCCGGCCTGTCTCCTTGTTTGCTTATGGGAGGTTAACGGGGGGGCCCTCTGTGTGGGACAGTGTAGCTACATTTCTTGAGGAGGAGGTGCTGGGGCTCAAGTTTGTCTAGTAGTCCCCCCCCCCCTCCATTACAGGGAGTAAAATTTAACTTTTTTAATTTAATTTTTAATTTTTGTTATAAATTTAACCCCTTTTAAAGAACCCAGGAAGGGGTCTCTTGGTGCGGAGGGAAGTGCGCTTTGCGTATGCTCAGAAACATGCTTCTCTGTACCTGTTTATCGGTTCCGAAAGGGAGGTGGGAAAGTGTTGGAGGTTCTGTAGGGCGAGCGGAGAGGTGCCGGCGCTTTGCTTCTGCTTCCGCGCTTTATTCTGGGAAGTGTTTTCTCTCCTTGCAAATCAGTGAGGATTTTCCGCCTTACCTAACCTCGAGGAGCAAAAGACACGTTGTCAGTGCTGAAGTGCATTCTTGTTTGCTTCCCTAAGTGTGGCCTTGCTAACCTGTGCTTGTGGAAGGAGCTTGACAGTTGTGGAAGATAGGAAGTGGATGTTGTGGAGAAGTCACACTCTCAGACCAAGGCAGAGGTAACCATCTCTCAACCAAATATTGCCAAGAAAAGGCCGTGACAGCTTTGCCTTGAAGACAGACGACAACTTGGGATAGAAGTGATCCAGGAGAAGAAGAGGAGCGGGAGAAAGACAGAATGTCACCTGGACACTTAGAAGGAATTCCTTGTGTCTATGGTGTGGCAGTGAATCAGAAATTTATAACTTATAGTCCACGGGTTGACTTCAGGGGGTCTGGGAAAAAAAAGAAAACACCCTCCCTTTTATTTCCTTTGCGTTAGTTTCCATATTGTCTTTCAGATGTTTCACTGGGTAGGAAGTAGTAGCTTTCATCAGATTCTAAGAGGTCTGCCCCCCCATGTTAAGAATGACTGTTAAACTGAAATTAATGTTGTGGAAAGAGAGTAGATAAGGCTGAGAAGTAGAGCCATTCACATGGGCTAAACTGTTGGGGAGATAAATCAGAGACAATAAGCAGCTGCCTCCAATTCTTCATGTGCTTCCTAAACCCTGTGTCTTCAAAAGCAACAACAAAGAGCCTTGTGGTCCCTTAAAGACCTGTTGTTCCTGTTGTGTGTTTTCAAGTTATTTCTGACTTACAGCAATGCTAAGATGAAATTATCATGGGCTTTTCTTGGTAAGATTTGTTCTGAGGTTTGCCTTTGCCTTCTTCTGAGACTAAGAAAGTGTGACTTGCCCAAGGTCACACAGTGGGTTTCAATGGCTGAGCAGGGGTTTGAGCTCTAGCCTCCTTATGTTCTAATCTGACACTCAAACCACTACACCACACCAGCCCTCATCTTAAACAATAATGCCTTTCATTCACTATAAGCTTTCATGCATACCAGCCCGCTTCAGGTGCATGCATGTGAGGAATTGAAGTCCATGAAAGCTTATGCAAAACAATATTTTTTACCTATTACAATCTGTCAAATGCTTCCATTCTCTCTTGGTGTTTATGACAGCAGGGTTGTCACTTGCTGATACTAGCTTAGGGTTCTCAATAGCAAAATGAATAAACTCATTTGAAACAGGAAGCTGAGCATGACAGTGAGATGTCAACCCGGGGAAAACTGCTTTAATAATAAGTATTCCAGATACATATGTGTTGTCAGACTGGAGTGAAATCCCTGCAGTGCTGGCCATGTAAATGTTTGCTTTGAGTTGTGCTAGTAACATGATTGACACACTGTCTCCTCAGCATTTATTTACTGTTTATTGTAGGCTAAAATTGTAACTCACATATATCAGGTGGAAAAAGGGGAGACTCTTTTCCCAGTGCAGGAGTTAACAGAAGATAACTGGTGAACCATTTGCAAGTTTCCATTTGACTTTCCCATGACAGTTAGTTGGCAAGGTGATTTGACAAGGGACTTCCTATATTTTTAATGATTAGTGCATGCTTTGGATCACTTAATTATTCAGTGATGCTATGTGCTTTATTTGAAACCTGTCAGCAGACCACAAGGGCAGTTGCTTTTAAAAAAGGAAACAAAATTAGACTATGCAGGACTAAAGTTTGCCTATTTCTTCCCTAGTAAGTATTTTTGAGATATTTTGCAAGAGGGACTTTCTGACTCATTCTCTGCAGCATTTTAGTGACTTAGTTGCTGCATTACCCCAGTTCAACAATGTTATTTTAAACCAGTTGTCAGCACTTGTGTTAAAACTGGGTATATCTTCATTTGTCAGTTCCTTACTTGAAATATTTCCTTTAATGGATGTTTTTTATTCCCACATCACTTTACAATAAAAGATGTGTTTTTAGAACTGCAGTACTGGTTAAACTGGCCCAACCTGCACTGCAATGTTGGTATGCCTGAGGTTGCAGTATGTACTTTGTTTAATTGTGCTTGGACTTCTTCATAAAAAAATCATTTTTTAAAAAATTGTAGCATTTGAAATTACATAACTTCTAGGGTGGTAGCTGCATAGCAGGAATAGCCAAACTATAATCTTATGGGATCATCTTGACTGATAATGTTCAATATGGACATCATGTGCTTTAGCTGTAGCTTACTGAAAATCTAGAAGTGAGGCTGGCTGTAGCATGTCTGGGAGCAACTATAGTATATGTGGGAGTAATTTTTCCATGCTAGGCCTGTGAAGGAGCTGCATGAACTGCAAAGCAAGTCTCTGGGACAAAAAACAGCAAAGTCACGAAGTCTCCGGAAGGCCACTTTACATCTTAAAAAATGGAATTGTTCATGTTAAAAGAGTGTAGGAAGAGAGTGCAGTTTAATCAGAAGGTGAACTGCTGCTTGTGAAGGCTTCCAGGAGATGCATTTCATCTTTTGGGGGGATGATAGAAAAAAAAGGAAGATCGGGGAGTGTAGAGGAGTTAAAGGCCACAGACTTGAGAGCTGCTTGTGGCCCAAAGGCCACATTTGACCCACTCCAATCTATTTTAAGTTATATCAAGATCCATGTAAGCCAACATTGACCATTCAAACAGCTGCCAGTCAGATAATTGTGGGAGCTCAAAAATAAAGTGTTATGATGTAATGGATATCCTGCCTTGAATTTTCCCATCTGGCATTGAGAGGCATAGTGCCTCTGTGGGTCCAGGGTTCCCAGTTATTGTTGACGATAGCCACCAACAGTTTCCTCCAAGAAATGCCAGATTAGACCAATGAAATTATATCCACCAAAAACAAGACCTGTACATACTAAGGATGAAGGACATACAATTAATGCAGTATGCTTCATTCTCTTTAAAAAGCAAGCCTTCCAATGCCTGTGTGTGCTTAAACTCATGGGTGCTCCTTTGGTTTACTTAGATTTTCTCTAGTCTGACTATTTCCCTTCCAAGTTCATTGTAGTGATTTGAAAACAAGGCTGTAAAAATATTTTTTGACAAGGCCAGGTAGACAGCTCTTAAATCTACTGGCATATACTGCAGCCAGAAAACATAACTAATGTCTTGATAGATCTTGCTGCTTAATGTTATTGTTTAGAATTCTGCACTTTGTTAAATACTCGGGGATGAATAATGGTTGTGGGAGAGCTGATTCTATATCTTCTACACCTCCTGATGACCACGTGCCTGGAAATCTCATGGTGATCCTGGAGTTGATGATATTGAGAACCACATGATTCTTAGCTGGCAGTGACATGTGCTTTTTCTGTGTGGAAAATAGAGGATCTATGGATTACAGCTGTTAAGTGCCAATGAAACATTTAATAGACAATGTTCAAGTACAGTGCAATGGTAAGTACTTCCCACTGTTCTGAATAGTCAGACTGTGTGGCACCACCTCTAGACTTTAGTGTCCTTCTGATAAGATGAAGCACTGGAGTTCTGTGGTATTTATATTTATTTGGAAATATATACAGAGATTGTTACAAGCATCCTGTTAATCTCAACTTCAGTCTTTGCAGTCTTGGGGTGCTTTAGGTTTCGCTTACTTGGGCAAAGGCTGCCAGCTCTGCCTTCAACTAAATTCAGATTTACTACAAATTGTTTCAGATTGTTTACAAATGAGCTCAAAGGCATATCAGCTCTACCCCCGTCCCCTGTACAGACAGAAGAGATTTCCAGTTTTCAGGGAATTTTAAAAAAATGCATAAGCATCCATTAATTCTTGAATGATTACTCTGCAGACATATAAGAGCAGGGTGGCATAGCCATACAACTCGATCCTAGAGCTTAGTGCATATTTTCATTCATAAAGTACCATTCTGTCCTGGGTGTTTTGTTTGGAACCAGTAGGTATTGTATTCGATAATTAGGGGCTCCAAACACGTGCTGTCAGAAAAGATGGCATGGTGTAATGTGATCATGTTCCTTTAATTTTGTTAGCAAATTGGCTGCTAAAGCATCAGAAAATAAGAGTTGCGTGTGGCTCTTATCTTGTGCATTTTACCAGTGAGCAGTTCACATAACACACGTGTGTTGCAGCATATCAAGGAAACAAGGAGGTTTCAGGATGAAGGGAATTGTAGGCAAGTGCATCTGGAGGATGCCATGTTGAGGCTGGCTACAGTAAAGTGAGGACTCTAGTGCTTTGTGGAGATTCGAAGCCATTGACCTATTGCTCTTTTCATAATAATGGACTATCTTCCACTTCCCTTCTCTCCTCCCTCAGTGTAGGCAGCTTCCTGTGTTCAGAATACATTTAAGAGGTCATCTACTGTAGTAGAGTCAAATTACTTTGAATTTCTTGTCTATAACAGCATAAAGCCTCATACTATCTTCAGTTTATGGTGTCTAGGGAAGAAGATCAAATTAAATAAAGCAACCTTGCATCAAGGACATCTTATAGTCACAATAAATGCTGCAAGCTGGGGGACCAATGAAACTTTTTCCTTCTGCTTATTAGCTTCTTTCCAGGTCGAAGTTAAGATAGGAAAATGTTGATTAAAGATTGCAAGTTTGGACTAATGTTTTGTTCTCCTTGGAAAATATATCATTGGTAGTTGAGTCAGTGCTCATTTAGGTCACCAAACTTCCTCAATGTTTCATTTTTAAAAGAACACTGGGTAAGCTCAGATGGAAATTAGTCCTGTAATAGTTTTAAATTGTAGACAGCAAAGGAAGAATCCCATTGCCTGGCAGACTTGCTCCAAGATGTCCATCTAATTTGTTCTAATAATATGTCATTGAGTCAGGAGATTAGGTAACTCATAGAAACAAATCTGAAAAAAACTGTACCCCATTTTTCTTGCCCACAAGAAGCTCCCGTTTGAAATCTTTTATTTCTGTAATTAAGTGATGATCGGGGGGGGGGGGGAGACAGCAGTATTTTTCTCTACCTTCATATTTCTACACTCACATAGAAAATGTTAGTGAGAACTGGACTATACCAACATAAAATTTATATAGCAATAGTGTCTGGATAAAGTAATAAGAGAGACATTTTGAGGATTGCATGACCAGGCTAGAATACGTATTGCCATTTATTTTTGAAATGAATACTTCAAAAATAGTCTTTTGAAGAGTATTTTTGAGAGTATCACTGTTCATAGCTTCATGCATTAATGCTCTCTGTGCAAGTTCCGGTATGTGGATGGTGTAGGGCTGCAGTGGGAAAACTGAGGCCCTCCCAAATGCTCTGGCCTACAAGTACTGTTAGCTCCACCCAGCAGAGACAATGGTAAGGAACTATGGGAGTTGTAGTCCAAAAATCTGAAGAGCCAAATGTTTGCTATCCTTGATCTAAAAGATGGAGTATACTTGTGTTTACAGAAAGATATGTAAACCAATACTAAATCTCAGTTGGCACTTAACACTCTCTTAAAGTGGTAGTTACAGAATACAATGCATTCCCTTTTGAAGAGCAATGTAGATGTGCTGTATTTGTGTATCAGATATGTAGCTTAATCCATCCCCTACATCACAACATGAGCTTTAGGCTTGTATCTCTCTCTTGTTTATTCTAATTGACTGAATCAGAAGGTCAGTTATGTGGCCACTTTGTACTCCTGACGGTCTAATGGATCAGTTCTGTCTCTGTTTTCCTCATATTTTCAACTTAACAATGCTACTTGCACTGTGCAATTTGTCTTCAATACATTTGGCTGATAACCCATATAGATTGTGACTCAGGAAGGAATAAGAGCATAGATTGATACTGTCACCTATAGCATAAATCTTCTTATATTCAGAACATCAAGAAAAGTCTAACAGGTATATAAATCAGATATAAAACATCTTAGCACATATCAGTGGTTTCACACCTCCTCGATTTAGTTTCTCCCAAATCTTGTTCCGCTTGATACCATGATACCAAAACAATTGTGTCAGACATGGATTGGGAAGGCCTAGATTTAAATCCCTGAATAGCCTCAAAGCTTACTTGTGTTATTAAATATCTCTTATCCTAACCTATTTAACAGAGCTGTTGTAAGGATTAAATCATTGGGGGAGGACTATGAATAAAATATGTTCACATTAGCAACAGAAAAATCTATGAACTAAGTAAAATGAAACTGAATTACATCCTTTTGGCATGGCTTGGGGAATTTGTGTCCTGATCAGTTATCATTTTTCATTATTTCGCATGGCCATGGCAGATGGAAACTGAGTCCAAAAATAATGGGAGGATCAGAGGTTCCTACTCTTGTAGAATAACTAAGATAGCAGAAAGAAACAATTTCATTTCTTCAACTCCTGTTTAATTCCTTATCTAGAACATGCTCCTGATTGTTACATATTCTGTTGATATCCTCAGGAAGATAGTTTTCTTAAAAGCAGCAGCAGAAATAGCTTTTAACCAATAACAGTTTTAGCTATACTAAGAAAATCTCTTCTTATACCACTATTTATTGATACCTCATTTTTTCACACTGCCTAATGATAATTTTTGTTCTTTAAGGTGCAGAGCATGGAGAATGATGAATTTCCGTCAGAGGATGGGATGGATTGGTGTGGGATTATATCTAATAGCAAGTGCAGCTGCATTTTACTATGTCTTCGAAATCAACGAGACTTACAACAGACTAGCACTGGAGCATATTCAGCAGCCCCCTGAAAAACTTAGAGAAGAAACAACATGGATGCACTCTTTAAAAACACGGCTGCTGTCTGTACCCTTTTGGCTGTGGACCATTATCTTTTTAATCCCATATTTACAGATGTTCTTATTCCTTTATTCCTGTACAAGAGCTGATCCCAAAACAGTGGGATATTGCATCATTCCTATTTGTTTGGCTGTTGTTTGCAATCGTCACCAAACATTTGTGAAGGCCTCCAATCAAATCAGCAGACTGCAACTGATTGACACATAAATCGATCTATGCTTTCCCATGAGTGGTTTTAGATTATCTGAAGATGGTTGACTGGAGCAGTTGAACATATGAATGAATACTGAAATTCTTTTTTCAGTGTTAACTACTGAATAGAACACTTTCCTTCTATTTTTAAACAAGTTGATTTAAAGTATGGATGTGTTCTGTCTGGTGGAATAACTGAGCCTCCTTTGAAATTAGAGGATGACATTCTTCATATTTGCCTTATAATGCAGAATTTCTACACTCCACTGGAAGCTTTTGTGAGGAAATGTTTTTGAAACCTTACTTCACTGTGTCCCCGACCCCCTCCTGGAGAAGAGAATCAGTTAAAAATGACTCATTTGTTATAATTTGTACGGTTTGGAATGATCATACAAGTGGCATTTAATACATTGTTGTGCTTTCTCCTTCAATAATGTTGCACTCAATAAAACAGGGCTCTATTCATACACACAATTAGAAGAACATGAACTCTTTGGTGTTTTTTCTATTTCCAATTCAATGTTACTTGTTAGGACCAGTTTTTATTAAATTATATTTTCATGCAAGGTTATAAACATTCAGCATATGCTTTGTATCAGATATGCAGGCTGCATAAGTTTAGCCTAGCAGTTCTCCTTTAGATGCATGTGAACAGCCTAGACAATTTTTGTCTAGCTAGCTGCACTCTTGGTCCAATAGCAATTATATCATCTATATGAAACAGTGAAAAAAAGCATGCTCTACACCTTGTTTCAGTACAAAGACTTGTTTCCCAGATGAATAGGAACACATTGGCACCTTGCTGCTTACCTGCCCATATCTGCATTGAAGGTTGAATGGTGAAGTCTGAATAGGTAGGTAATTGGGGAAAAACTGTTTGTACTAGGAGAACAGATAATGGCAAGGTTATCCTAGAGTGTATTAACAAAAATCCAAAACACATTAAAAAAGTGCTTTTAGTTGTGCAGAGTGGTGACTACATTATTTTCTGCAGTTATCAGCAGCTGAATGGAGATCTTCATGAATGTGTTTGCCATGTCCATTTCCACTTTTTGGGCTAGCATGTGCTGAAAATCTATAGTAAAGTCCAGTGTAGAAGCAAGCACCTGCACTACAGAACTCAACCACTGGAAAAGATTGAATACCTGTAATATACTTAAAGCCCCGGAACTGGTTTTTGCTAATCCCTTTGTTAATTTATTGATCTTGGACAGCTTTCATAGTTGACTTAGCTTGATGTCAAGGGCCTAGTGTTTGAGAAAACAGTGGTGAAAAGGAAATGTCAACGCAGCAAGGTTTTTTCCTGCTTTAAATGAAAGAAGTCGTGTAACTTTTAAGCTGTATCTTTGGGCAGTCCATTTTAAGCGTGTGGGAACAAAAATGCTAAGTAATTATATCCTTTGAAGATTTCTTGTGAACGTTATGTTTGTTTGAAGTGGTAACAATGTTTCAATTCTAAATTCTGCTGTACTATATTATCGTTTACGTCATTATAGTTCAGAAGAAATGAGATTCCCTCATCAGTAGATCAGTTTGAAAATTAAGCCTTCAGTCATTAGATCAGTATACTAGAAGAAATCCTGTTTGACTTCAGAGGTAATTTAAATATGCCTCCTATATGCCATTGAAATTTTTACCTAGGGCAATACTCCATGAGTACTAAATATTTAAAAGGTTGCTGCTTCAACTATATGCAGTACTTATATACCAGCAACTTGCCATCTATCAATAAGGATTGCCTGAAGTTCTTTTTTTAAACTAACAGTATTCAGATCTGTCCACAGCTCACTGCTGTTTGTAATGCCACCAACATACTAATTGTGGCAAGTGTGTGTTCTTACATTATATGGGTATACATGTGCTGTGTGCGAAATTGTGGTCACTGCATGTAAACATGCTTGCTATTGTCCTGAAGCCTGAGGAAATACTGTGGCAAATATCTACAAGGTTAGCTTTAAGCAACATTATAACTTTGCAATTACACCTTTGTTAGTACTTAGATATAAAGGCAAGATAATTAGAATAAAAACATAATGCAAAAAGAGTAAGTAAGGTATAAGGAGAGAAATCAACTGGGTCCCTGCCAGAACAGATTCTTTCAGTACCCAATCCACACTGCAGAAGAGATAGCACTTTCCTTGGCCCACCTCTTGCTACTGAAAAAATGAATCCCTAATTGGAACTGTTGCTGTTTTGCTCAGGAGGGTTTTATCCTTAAAAAAAAGTTGTCCAGAGTCTTTGACTTGCAACAAAGAATTACATTCTTGATTACAAGCCAGCACCTCATTAGACAGCCTACCATTTGGTTCTCTAAACAATTAAAACATAGTTTCTAATTCAATAGAGCTTTTGTATTATTAGAGAGCACAGTCCAAAGTAGATGTGCAACCCAAAAATGTTTCTGTTTGCCTGTCTCCATATGTGCAAGAACTTAGCCAAGAACCAACTGAGTACTTATGTTGACAAAGGCAGATCTAGCAAAAGGAAATTTTCTTCACAGGCAGCCAATGTGTGCTTTCAGTATTGACTCCGGAGGGTTGGGAAAGGTGATATTGGGGGTGACAAAAGGAAAGACAGAGAAGAATCATCTTCTGGGTATTGCATGAGGTGGGAAATTGTCTCTTTCGAGACCTGATGATAGGTAGGACTTCTTTTTGTGTCAAGAAGCATGCAACTGAATCTTGGACATGAAGATTCAGAGTCAGACATCATTAAGAGAGCTTTACAATTATTTTTGTGGTAAGTACATAGACAAGCATTGTTTGATTAGCTGGGAAACCAGATCAGAAATTATGGTTTACACTAGCTATTTTGTTTGGTGCATGAATTGACAAATCAAAATTATGCTGTTACTGTCACTGTTGGAGGCTGTAACTGCACCAGACGGAAGGGAGTTATCTTGTGATGTAAACTGCACAGAGGATAGAAAAATGAACAAGCAACTTTACAATACTGTGGGGTACCCGCTTTTGATCTAGTTTAAAACAGTGTGATGTCATTGCGCTGTACATGATTCCCAGCTCACACCATTTGCTTCCAGTGAGCTGACATGAAGCATAAGGATATCATGTGAGAAATCACACATGAAAGGAGACATAAAATCTTTTCAATTAAACAAAATAACCAAGTATATGTTATGTTACAAGAAAGAGTCATGAGGCAATAATAGTTCAGTCTCTCAAAGTCATGTTCTGGTTAGAGATCAAGTCTTATTGTTAGTACCTTGTGAAGTATGTATCAGTACCATTATTTCTCTTCTATTTTGCTTTTCCAAAATGTATCATACCTCCTTAATCCATAGGTGGAACTGCAACAAGGCTTTGGGCTTTTTTTAAAAAAAAGTTAATACATTTTGATAGCATTCATGTGTACTTGCTCTAGATTACATTCTTTGCCACTAAAGCCTGAAGGACAGTATAAACATGCCATCTGATCAGAAATAAAAAGGCAATTCACTTTGCAATCCCGGAAACCTGCCCCACAGCTTAGTAAGATCTGTTTTTAGATAACACTTGGATTCTAAGAATCTTTAATTTAATGCAATCTACACAATCACAGAACTGAGATCTTGGTTGTGATAGGCGTGCAGTTCCTCAGTATGCAGTCTTTTGCCTTGTTTATTATATGCTGACTTTTTCATTGCCAACTGCCTTTTCTTTTTTTCCCTCAAACTGCAATCCTAGGCAAATTTATATGAGAACTTACACTGAACTTAGGAAGACTTGCAAATAAACATGGATACAACTGGACCATTAATTACTTAAATGTAATCAGGCTTGATTACTTGTCCGGGAGAATCAAAGTCTTTTCTAGCAACTGCAGTTTTGTTTTGTGAAGAACATAACACAGCTATGAAAGAAAATGTATATCTCAAACATTAATCTGTTTGTAAAAATACTAAAGAAAAGCAAGTAACATAAAGACTACCTGGGTCACCTGTTGTTAGTGCTTCAGTTTATCTGCTCACAGTATTGTGATAATAAGTAAAATAACTGCATGTTTGTTTTCCCAGTCCCACTGGAATGGCAGGCCACAAACAACTGCTCTGTAATTCATAGAACAATGAATGATGCATCTGCTTACAATTACCACTGTGGGTAATTGTCTCCAACTAGCTGTCCCCAACATTACACAGTGAAATAGAGTTGTTACCCCTCCTGAGTACAGATTCTGCTCGCTGTGTCAGGGGGATCTCTGCAGACTGAGTTAAAACATCTGTCAGTGGAGCTCCTCTTAAGATTTCTCTTCTCAATTTCTAAGGATCCTCATTTAACACAGCATACCCTATTTACCCCCAGCAACACTCTATGCAGTATTCTCGGGGAGCTTGAGAAGCTGCTGTGGGGAAGAGGGCCAAAGAAATCCACTTCTCTCAGCTCCACTGCACACACCTAAATCTGAATCTTAACCGTCTGTACTTTTAATGACAACCTGTAATTCAGGGCTGGGAAAGCCACAAAATATCTGGAAATGTACATTCTAGGAACTCCAGTTTGGAGCAATTGTTTCAAAGTAAATATTTAAATATTTGTTTAATCCTTACTTTGAAGTGATTACTAGATTCACATTTTTCCAACAAAGTAACCTAAGATGGCAAAATGCTAAGAGAAATAAAACATGGAGCAGTGTTGTTATCTTTGTTCCTGTGTGCCTTCAAGTCATTTTATGGTGATCTTAAGGTGAACCTATCATGGGGGTTTTCTTGGCAAGATTTCTTGAGTGGGAGTTTGCGTCTGCCTTCCAGTGTGGCTCAGAGAGTGTGACTTGCCCAAGGCCACCCAGTGGGTTTCCATGACTGATCAGGGGATTCAGACCTCACAGTCTAACACACAAACCACTACAACATGCTGGCTATCTTAGGGTGTTATCTACAGAGGCCTCTCATTTTTTGCTGATCTTCCCGCCCAAGCTAAAAGGTAGCTTCCCCTACTCCATACTATCAAGCCTCTCATATCAGTTTTTCCCTTGGAAAACACCATATCAGAGAGAGAATTATGTTCTACTGGGCTCTGTTGTATCAAGCCCAAAATATGCTTTTAAGCAGGAGAACCCAATGATTACTCACTGAATCTTATCTTTCCTCATAGAAAGCCTGGGGGGAAGGAAAAATTCCCCCTATTCCTTTTCTTGCTTCAGAGCAGCAAAAGTCAGGAATGTAGATGTATGAATTTGGCCCCATTAAGACCAAAGCTTTTTTAAAAAAGCATACAGGCACCAATACATATACCTGGGTGATCCCGGCTCACCTCTCCAGCGCTAAAGTTGGCAAGAAGGCTAGCTATTTGTCAAATCTGCCATAGTGTGAATGTTTTGTGTTTAAATATTTCTTGCATTTAGAAACTTCTCAACGCATTTAAAAATAGTGTGACTGTTTTGCACACATCTCGTTTTATTTTAGCTGTTTACAAATGTCAGGCTGTATTCACAAATGAACATCCTTTGCATTATTAAGGAATAATAAACAATTAAAATGTTGGCATGTTTCTGCTTATCAAAATAGGCCAGCATTGTCTGGAGGAAAAGTATCTGTACGATAAAATTTAAATGCTTTAAAAAGAAGTTTAGCTGTCAGGAGTGCGTTTTTGTACGTTTTGATGGTGGTCCATCTGGACATGGTTTGGCATTCACGTGATTTTCCTCCTCATCTTCATCCTCTTCATCTTCATTTTCTTCATCACCTTATTTTAAAAAGTTAATAACATCAGCTCAATTTATATTTTTCCATGAATGCCTACTCCAAATCTTTCATTCTACCTGATGTACTTGTTTACCATTTCCACCACGCATGTTTTTGGTTTTGGTGTAGTCATTCACCTCCACCCTTCAGTGTGGAGAGAAATAATGGTACAATGGCCACCACAGGGGCCAGCCTACACATGGAGAAGGAGAGGGAGAATAAGGTTGAAGAAAAGACTACAGATAGGACTTACATTTTTTATGGTACTCCCCCTTCCCCTTTTTAAAAATAACTCTATAAAAGAAAAAGCTAGTAAGCAAAAAATGTTTGGAAAATATTTCTCTATTAGTTAATACTTTGTTTTTAAATTTGCAGGGTGTGTTTTACATGAAGACATACTTAACACAATCTGAAGTGAAAAAAAGCCACTCTATCAGAATAAAATAATTATCACCTCTTAGTAGGCGTGAAACAATTTTTAAGTAGGACTAGACACAGTCCTTGAGAAAGAGTCAATGAAAGACTATAAGTATACACAACCCTCTATATGCAGCAACAAAATATCTTTACAAAATAATTCATGTTCTTTAGGCATCTGTTGAAGACATAGAATCATAGAGTTGGAAGAAACCCCAGGGACCATCCAGTCCAACCCTCTGCTATGCAGGAACACACATCAAAGCATTCCCAACAGACGGCCATCCAGCCTCTGCTTAAAAACCTCCAAAGAAGGAGACTCCACTACACCCCAGGACAGCATATTCTACTGCCGGACAGCTCTGACTGTCAGGAAGTTCTTCCTGAGGTTCAGGTGGAATCTCCTTTCCTGTAGCTTGAATCCATTGCTCCTTGTCCTCGTCTCCGGAGCAGCAGAAAACAAGCTCACTTCCTCCTCAACATGACATCCCTTCAAAGTATCTACTTTGGGATGGCCTTCTGGTATAGTTCAACCTATCATGCATTTTATTGTTATAAATAACGTACATACTATAAACTGGTTTTATTTATTGCTTCATATTTTCCTTTTTATTATTGTGACTGTGACAGAGTCTTGGGGGAGTATATATCCTGAGTAATAGAGAAACCACCCAGCAACAGGTTGCTAAGCAACCAGAATGGCCACTGAGAGAAACCCAGCCCTTTTAGTGTGAAGTTGGAGGCCTCAGAAAAAATGCATAAATAGCAGGTACACTGATATGGTTTGGGAGTCAGACTTCCAGAATAGGAGTAAAAGTCCTTCAGCTAGAATTTTTCAGTCAACCAAGGGGGGGGGGGGGCAGGTTGAATGAAAGTGGCATGTTTTCTCATGGAAAGCCTAGGTAGAGGGGCAGAAGAGAAATCAAACTACATTTGAATCTGGTCAGAGACAGAGTGACCTAGATTTGAGAATAGAGCTTTTGGCAAAAGGGTAGCCAGAGGGCTGTGTGTGTGAGGGAGACCTGTGCCTTTATGTTGATGTGAAGACATAAGACACTGTTTAAACACGTTCTGAAGATCTGTTTGAACTTGGACAAACATATAAACCCAATACTTTACTCTGTTTGTTGTTTTAATAAAGATTATATTTTTACACATTTTGACTCAGCTGAATAATTTCCAGTAGTTCTAACCAAACAGAAACACACTACCATAGATCGGTAGATCATCCTAAATAACGGCTGAAAGGCTATACCGTTTTTACATGAAAGCGGTGTTTTAAAGGCAAAGGCTAGAGCTGTATAAAGCGACAAGGAGCTTTAGCAGACTGCGGGAGGGGTGGGGAGCTGCCATATAAGTCTGCGAGGAGAAAAAGGAGGCCTCTTCACAGTTACACATCTCTGAAATCTTTAGATGTTGCCAGTTCATAAGCACTCGTGAACCAAACAAATGCAACAGAGACCAGGGAAGAATTTCCCACTTTTCCCTACAGGCATCTGTCCAGAAAGGATGCTGTGCTAGACGGACTTGGGGCAAAAGGTGGAAAAAGTTATTTTTCTTTCGACTGTAGCTCCTCAAATCGCCCAGCCCGCATGGCCGCTGGCTATGCTGGCTGAGGGATTCTGGGAATAGCAACCACACACACACACACACACACACACACACAAAACCCGTTGTTTTTCCAAAGTCTGATCTAGGGACATTTCCGCACTAGACTGTTACAGCGCTATTATTCCACTTTCAACATCCTACGGAATCCTGGGGTTTGCAGTTTAGGGAGGGGCCTCTGAGGATGTTGAAAGTGGAATAATAGCGCTATAACAGTCTAGTGTGGAAACAGCGTAGGGAAACTCTTCTCACGTGAGACAGGAACCCAGTTCTCTACCAAGACCTGCGGAGCCTCTCACCTCCGTACCCGGCCGGGTCGCCAGCGCCGGCCGTCCTCTCCTGCTGCACCAGGGGGTCGAGCAGAGCACTGACCTGCTCCCTCAGTCGAGCCAAGCCGCCGAGCAGCCCACGCAACTCCCCCTGAGGCTCGCAGCGAACCCGCAGGGGCCGCTTCTCCCCTTGCCGGTCTGTCAGTTCAGCCCGCAGCTCCATTACGCCCTTCCCGCTGGAAGCAGGCAACCAATCAACTCAGCGCGCCCTCCTCCTCCCCGCGAAACCGGAAGAAGCGCTCACAGGAAGTGCTACGTAGTGACCTCAACTGGCTGCGCCGACGCAACACTCGCGTGACGTCCTATAACCACGCCCGCTCTTTTACAGCGGTGGGAGCCCAATGCCCTCAAGCTTCAGCCGATGTATTGTTTTCTCCGTCCTCGCTGATTCGTCCAAGAAGACCCGCGTGTTCCCATTGGTTCTGTGCCCTCACGTGATTCAAATCATGTGGCACACGTGACTCTTTTTCTCTATCCGCAGTTTGCGCGTCTTTCCTAGCCTGATACGTCCGGGCTTCTTCTTTTCCGCTTCCGGCGTGGGCGGGGCGCTCCCTGGTAGCGGCGGCTGAGGGTTTTCCCGCCTTTTCCTTCTCTTCCTCCGCCTCTGTTTGATGGAAGCCGTTGCTGTCAGCGAGATGGAGAAAGAGGCGGCGGCGGCGGCGACTTCCAGCTCCAGCCTGCCCGGCGGCAGTGAGAGTAAGGACGACGGCTACGACGACAGCAACCACAACAACCACGACGACGACAGCAGGGGCGCCACGGTGGGCGACGACGGGGAGAGGGGCGCCGAGGAGCCCGTGGTGTCGCTGGCCGAGGTCCTGGCCGAGAACGAGGAGCTCGAGGAGGAGGCGCGCGCCGTGCTGGGCGGGAGCGACCACGAGCGCTGCAGCTACTCGCAGGTGAGGGAGGCGCGAGGCCGGCGCGGCGGGCGGCGCGGGGTGGGCGGCCTCGGGCCGCGGCCGCGGCGTCGGCGGAGGGAAGACTGGGGAGAGCTCCCGTGCCTTCGGTGGGTGCGGAGGAGAGAGGACGACGGGCTGGAAGGTACGGGAGGCCTCCCCGCTTGTCCCTCTGCTAATCCTACGAGGAAGGGAGGGGGCGGCGCGCTCCACGTCCCCGCGTGGGTGTGTGGGAGGGGATTACGGAGGCATCTTGCCTACTACCCCCCCCCCAAGAAATTCAAGGGAGACCCTCCTTGTGTTTATCCTTACAACCACCCTGTGAGGTAGTAGTCAAAGATGTGGCCTTGCTGGGCTATAGCCGCACACGGGGTGGGTTTTGTGCAGCCCAGGGAGCCCTCCTGAGCATGTCCAGAGTGCAAGGCTACGCTGCTGTGCTGAGCTCACGCTGATTGTCCCTGGAGGAAAACGGCCACGCAGACGCGTTGTGACTAGACTAAGCCGGCAAAGCAGGGTACACGGTAAAAGCGTTTTGTTTCAGACAGAAAGCCATGAAGCAGTCCGAGTTACAAGTTGCACACAGAGCAAGAGGTGAACTTAAACAGCAGGAAACCGCTCCTATACATTCGCACCACGTAACATGTTACATGTAAACTTCCAGCCCTTCTCAGGCTCAGGGTTTTCCCATGGGATAGAAACTCAGACTTCTGGTAGCCTAAATAGAAAATATCGGCTGTGTTTCAGAGGGCGTTGTGATGTTCATCAGCTCAAATCTCGCTTTGCGAGGAAAAAATAACTATGGTACTGTACACAGATACATTAACACATCACAATACCCAACAAGGTATTCATTCTTGTATCATTTGAGTTGAACTGGGAGGAAGAAATAGCTTAAACTTTCAAAGAGTGAGTTTACTTAATAACCTGCTTGAGAGGTAGGTGGCATCTATAAAAGCTTAGGGTACAAATTTCTTTCTCCTAGTTAGTTTCAAAGGTGCTGCAAGATTTCTTTGTGCTCTGTGGGGTGGGTTAGGTAGACAGAGAGACTGGCCAGGGTCACACAGTGAATTTGTGTCAGAATGGTGACTTGGCTGAAGGAAAACGAGGAGGGAGATATCCTAGGTTCCCTAAGGAAAAAGTTCTAAGGCTTGAGAGCACCCACCCAGAAGGCTCACTTCTTGGTTTCTACCAAACATGCTTGGGGGGCTGGTGGTGCTCGGAGAAAGATTTTAGAGCCCAGACAGGTTCATAAAGGAAGATACTGTCCATCAGAGAGCCTGGACATGAGGCTGTATAGGGGGCCTTATAGGTTGTAATCAGCACTTTGCTCAGATTGGCAGCCAGTGGAACTGTTAGAAAAAGGGAATTATGTGCTCCTTGTGGCCAGCCCCAATTCATAATGTAGGTACAACTTTTCAGATCAGCTGAGGTTTCTAAGCACTTTTGAAAGACAGCCCCACATAGAGCATCTTACAGTAACCCAGATGGGATGTAATTAAGGCATGTTTCACTGTGGCTAGATCTGACATCTCCAGTACAAGCACTGCTGGTCCATTAGCTTTAACTGTGCAAACATGTTACTCCAAATGCATGGGACCCCATGAGGTCCTATAGCAGTACTTGCAAATCAGTATGAAATGGAGAATTAGTTAGTTCTAATTAAGACTATAGCAAGAGGTAGGGTAACCAGTAAGACCTTTTAACAAATGTCTTACGGGGGTCACTGAGGGAAGAAAGCCAGCCAGAGACATAAATAAGCTGAATTATATTTTTATTGTGGGAAAATTAGACAAGTGTTCAAGACTACACTTACTCCCATGAGGCTAACCGAAGAGACAGGGAGGAAACATGGATAGCAGAGATTTCAGGGTAAAATGGGTAATATTTACTGGAAGAAACAAAGGATGACTTAGGCTGGCACCCAAAGAGAGCACAAATCAGGAGTCAGAGAGACAGAGTAGGTGCAAGCAATTGATGGACTGTGTCTAACAAATAAAACTTCATGGCTTAAATACCCATTCTGTGCTTGGAAATGGAGGTTTCTGGTAAAGCTCAAAGACTATCCCACAGAACTGACTGACAAGAGGTTGTTTTAACAAAACTGTGAACTATTGGAATTCAAATTAACAAGGAAGGTGGGAATTCAGAGGGTGGTGGTCCCAGGTTGTAAATACTTTGTATTCCCCACCCCCAGCTTGGATGCAGATAGCTCTCTGGTCAAAGGAACAATGGAGGGTTGTGGTCCTAAGGTATTAGGGGAATATTTTGATGAATTTAGCAAGTAGGTGGCAAAGAGTCAACAGCTGGTTTGATAATTTGATATCAATTGGGGCAGGAAAGGGTTTATAGGAATAGGTATTGAAGGAAAGAAATGATGGAAATATGCTGATCAACTGTTTTGTGGGAACTTTGAAAACTTTTCATCTCAGGGGTGGCTAGCTGGAAGTTCCTTAGCATTTAAAAGCTTCTGACATGACTTAGCTAAGCCTGTGAGGGGTCTTATGACCTGTTTATCCAGTCAACTTGCCTCATATTCAGCCTGGCTTTCAGTCACATCAAGATTCATTGTATATTAAAGCCAATCAACACATTTTGCCGATTGTTTTCCCAATTAAACTTTACTAAAGTGTGGGGAGTACATGACTCTAATAAACCTACTCTTGGCCACTGAGCCTCCAGGTTCAAGGCTGAATCTCCAGGTTCGGGACTGATGCAGGAATACACCCCAACTGTGAACCTGTGTCTTTGGGATGAGGGTCCTGTATCCAGTACTGGTTGAATACCTATTTCCTGATCTGCCTTTCAAATGACCAGGAACACCTCTGTTATCTCACTTAAATTCCAGTTTGTTTGTCCTTATGCAGTCTATTGCAGAGGCCAGACACTAGTTTAGCATGGAAAGATCCTTCTTGCATAATTATGAATTCTCAGTCTGGCAGTTTTTTAGTGTTTCTAATTTTATGCTGCTGTTCTTGTTCCAGGGTGCAGTGAAGAGACAAGCCTTATATGCCTGCAGTACATGTACGCCATCAGGAGAAGAACCAGCAGGGATCTGTTTAGCATGCAGTTACGAATGTCATGGTACCCACAAATTATTTGAGCTGTATACAAAAAGGTAACATGAGGGATAAAGAAGTGATAATTGTTTTTAGCTCGACTTGTTTGCCATGCTGTAAAATATTAAAGCATCTAAGCTATGGTTGTCTTTCCTTAGCAAAAGAAAATGTCTAATGAATGCTTTGAAACTTCCAGTATTGTAGCTAAGAGAAAATTGTCATAGGATATAGGGAATGTGAGAACCGAGGATGTGCATTTTAAAAGAGAAACCACTGATTGGAGATACTTTACAAGTTCCTATCTTTGAAATAAAAGAATGAAGTTTTTGACGTTTTTGAAACTCCAGCCAAGCTTCTGTATTGCTCCACTGCAGCTATATTTTTGGTTTCTGATGCTGCCATGGGAAACAACCAAATTAAACGCGTATGGCTTAGAAAATGAAAAATTTGGTCTTGATTTTGATATTTTGGTGATTAAGATTGTAAACCATATAATCTACGTTGAATAGAATAAGATTATTAGAAATACGGATTTCACCATAGTTCCTTGTAGTGATTTTCTGTCTAGATATAAATACAATTTCTTACTAGCTTGATTGAGGCTTAGCAGAATTTTAGAAGGATAAAACACAATTCTGGATTTTTTTTCTTTTCAGAAACTTCCGCTGTGATTGTGGAAATAGCAAATTCAGAAATTTGCAATGCAAACTATTTCCAGTAAGTATGAAAACACTATACTCACTATTTAGAGAGAACTGAAAACAGTGTTTTTCCTAGAGTTTACGTGCATTTTTTTCTCCTCATAAATATACAAGTTTTTGAAGGGTGATAGTAAGCTTGTCAAAATTTGTGGAGCATTTGTGAGCATTGGTTCTGACCAACTCTAGATTCACATTGTGACCCAGATGGATGTAAGTGCCATCCACATCTGGAGATGTATCCAAGCAGTTTGATGGCAACTAGATGTGTACTGCATCGTAGATACATAGCCACATCCAGATGCATATAGTGAGCTCTTGGTATCTGCTAGGTTTGGTTCCAGGACCTCCCATGGCTGTAAAATCCATGGATGCTCAGTTATATACTATAGTGTAGTAAAATGGTATCCCTAATATAAGATGATAAACAAGTGAAATGAGTGCTGGAGGCTATAGCAAGATATGCCTATACATCAGCAACATATTTGGCATGTGGCAAAATTAAGGTTTGTTTTTTGGATTTTTTTAATGGTTTTGAGCTGTGGTTGGTTGAATCCATGAATGCAGAACCCATGGATACAGAGGACTGATTGTATTCACATTTGGATTGGTGTTGTTTGTGCCCAGTTGCTTTGTCACACTAACGTGCCTTGCTTGGTTGGGATGGCATGTACAGGCACGGTATTAATGTGCTTTTTATTCAGTTATGAAGAATAATTTAATCTGGAAAAATGTAAGTGTGCTTCTTTATATAGATCATAACTGATCAGGTGGGCAGTTTGGATCCCTGCTAACTCTAATTGAGGGGTCTAACATTTGCTATTTTTTCGGAATCATCTTTAGTGAAAAAAAAACCAGTTCATCTTTCTACTTTCTGCTTTTAGCTTTTGAAATCTCACATTGTCTCATGTATCATAGTTTTTATTGTCATCATCAGGAAGACATCATAGTATTATGGCATGGTATAAATAGGATAAATTATGTGATTTAAGATGCTTTGCACTTCAAGATAATTCTCTCTTTTCTCTTATTTTGTTTAAGATACATTTTTTAAATTTATTTCTAGGAAAAGGCAGCAGTGAATCCAGGAAATAAATATAATGACAATTTCTATGGGTTGTACTGTGTTTGTAAAAGACCATATCCAGATCCTGATGATGAGGTAAACCATCAGTATCTTATACTGTTGTATGTAAGAAAATTAAAATTTTATTTACGTACGTGCAGTACTTTTAATGATTTCAGTATGTTTTGTTACCCATTTAAAAAATGAGAAAAGATGGCTCCTACACATGGAATTAGAAGGAAAATGGCAAATGTTTTGCAGTATTTGTAGTATTGCTGATGATGGTCTGGATGGGCAAGCTTGGAGAAATTAAACACATTTTGTGCAGAGTATTTGATCATACTTGGTAGTTTATTCACAAAATACAACATGTACTATTCTGAGGTTGTTAGTGGGGAAAAAGGCATACTATTCCTTCCTGAAATTGTCTAGTATAAACAATCAGCCAGTGTGGTAAGTTCTGCTGTTGGTATATGTTGACATTTGTGTGTAAGTTTTCTTTTCCATAGAATATGTAATTGGAAATGTTAGTTTAAAAGCAGAAAACAAAGTTCAAAGAAGCAGAAAACACAAGTATTGGAAATACAATTTTCAGACAGCCAATTTCAGTAAAATCAACATTAATATACAAAAACCTTGTACAGAAAATGCAGAGACCTTGGGGAAAAAAGTATGGCAGAGAGGGGACACTAGCAACTCTCCTCAAAGGACATTCCAGAGAATCCATTGTCAGATGCAAATTTTGCCTTAAGGCCTCATTTTTGTTCTTGTGGGTCTTCAAATCATTTCAGACTTACAGCAACCCTATGATGAACCTGTCATGGGGTTTTCTTGGCAAGATTTGTTCAGAGGGGGTTTGCCCTTGCCATCCTCTGAGGAGGAGATGGTGTGACTTGCCCAAGGTCACCCAATGAGTTTCCATGACTGAGCAGGGATTTGAATTCTGATCTTCAAAATCATAATCCAGTGCTCAAACCACTGCAGCACGCTGGCTCTTAGGGCCTCAGTAGATCAGTAGTAGTAGCAAGGATCATATGGGAGGAGATGTGACTTAAGATGGGACCCAGGCTGATTGTCATTCAAACTCAATCAGTTATAACTGGAAAGTGAAGTGTATCCAGTAGAGGTTTTAGAAAGGGTGATTTATAAGAATGCTAGCTAAAGTTTAGTAAACAAACAGCAGTGTTTTTTTATTTGTTGAAACTTCTAAAACATTGGCAGTTCTGCATAAGTTTGAAAGATTAGGTCTTTTTTTTTAATTCTGTGGCTCTATTTTTAGATTCCAGATGAAATGATCCAGTGCATAGTTTGTGAAGATTGGTTTCATGGACGGGTAAGCACGTCTAATAAAGGGCTAGAAACATAGCAGTGATAAATGTAACCTGTCAGATGAGATTTTTTTCAGATTTGTATAGGGTTCGTAGTTCTGCGCCTTCATTTTAAAAAGTTGCATAGATCTTTCAAGGACTTCCATTCAGTAACTAAGTTCTTATGTCAGATGAGCAGTCTTAATTCTGTGTACAGGTGGATAGTTTAGTTTATTCTTTGTTTACTGGAATGGGCAATAGTGGGATAATTTTAGGAATTTTAGTCTCAACTTTAGCTCCCAAATCTTCATCCCAAGTGTGGCAATTTGCAGTTGTACAGATGCTTAGACATGATTAGAGAAAAGAAAATGAAAAAAGATGAGTGCTAGTATTTTGCTGTTGGAGATCACTGTTTCTAATGTTACTGAAGAGTTCATTTATTTTAGCCAGTACGCTAATCTCGTCTGTTCTTTTTCTTTTCCTTAGCATCTCGGTGCAGTCCCTCCGGATAGTGGGGATTTTCATGAGATGGTGTGTCAGGCTTGCATGGATCGCTGCTCTTTTCTGTGGGCGTATGCCCCCAAATTGGCAGGTGAAAAGAATAAGAGCAGTTACTGTGCTAATTTTTTTTATCATGAAGAAGCATCCCAGTCTACTTAAAATATTTGCATTTACTTCTTTAGTTTCATTGAAATGAATGAAACTTGTGATCTATTTTGTAGTTTCCCAATTTTACCTGATTGAATTATTTGGGACACAAGCTATCAGGCTTCTAGTTTTAAACATTAATAACTGAACACTCATAGTTGGAATGAAATTTTATCCTGAAAGTTGCTTCCAACTCACCAAGAAATCTACTTAAGAGATTAGTATGATCCTGGAGCTGCAAACTTGTGCAAAATTGTAGCTTCCATCAGCTGGTGGGGGAAACCATTTTCATTTTTTTCTAATTCATGTACATATTTTGTTTTTTAGTTTACAGAAGGGAAAAGATCATTGTGTGTAAAACTGCTGTTTTTGCATTGCTCGTGACCTTCACGAGAAACATTTTGCAAAAACTAAACAGCTAAATTGTCAAAATAAATATAAGCATTTGCATTTCTGTATTCAAAATCATAACTGGACTTCTGTAATTGAAAGACTCCTGCTCTGCTTGTTTCATTTGTGTTGGTGGGACTCTTTAGCAGCGGGATACAGTGAAAAGTAATGTATGACAGTAGAGAGCAGTTTTGATACCCCTTGACAGAAATAACATTTTGTTAAACCAGCATGCTGATTTTAGGTGTGGATGTTCATCTCTTGTAGTTCCCACTGTGACGAAAGTTACTCCTGCAGCTGAAGATGGAGTAATTTTGAACATTGAAGAAGCTGAAGAAGTAAAAAAAGAAAATGGTGTAGATCCTCAGATGAAGACTGAGGAAGAAGAACTAGTACAAAACAATGAACCATCTACTAGCTGTGGCTCTGAATGTTCTAAGGTGAACCCCGTATCTTTTCTGTAGTAGGTTATAGTTGAAAGCGGTCACTTGTTTAAGAAAGAAAGTTGGTGTTCTTTGGCTGTTTTTGGCTGACTTGAGACCGTCCTGAGATCGATTGATCTGTCTGTCTGTCTGTCTGTCTGTCTCTGTCTGTCTGTCTGTCTAGGATTTCAAAAGTGAGAGTGTATTTCTGTGAAAGATATGCACCCATATGATTTAGGCAATTATCAAATTCCCAGACCACTGCTTTATTGAATCTCTGTGTCTTTATTTTCCTTGATGTAGTAAAAAGTCCCCAAACTACATGGGCAGTGCTGTGCACAATTTTATCACTTGCTGCCTATGCAATTGGTAAATCTAGCAGCAATGAAACAGTCAAAAAAGTTCTACTGCTAGTATAGTATGGTATAGTATGTATCGGTGCTTCTCAGGTTGTCTTATGTGGGAGACTGGCATGTGTGTGTATCAAGTCATTTGTCAACTTATGGCAACCCCATGAATTTCATAGGGTTTTCTTAGGCAAAGAATACTCAGAAGTAGTTTTGTCAGTTCCTTCCTCTGAAATGTAGCACACAGCACCTGATATTCATTGGCAGTCTCTTATCCAAGTACTAATCAGAGCTGCCCCTGCTTAGCTTCCAAGATAAGATGGCATTTGTTGCAGGTTTATTTTTGGTTTGTTTTGAATATGCTTGGGATTGGCATTGCACTTGTGGCCATTAGTTACAACTGTTTTTTTCTTTGCTGGAAGTTTTTGAGGTACTAGCAGCCAATGACTCAGGGACAGACAACAGTCCAGGAAGTGTCACTTTGAGTGACATTGGTATATATAATATTACTTCTCTGTGTACATTTGAACAGGTTTGTGACTATAGTGAAATGATAAGTAGAGACTAAAGATGTTGTAGACCAGAAATGACACAAATATGGGAAGGACATGCATTTAATGTAGTTAAAGTGTTTTTGTATTTTTTGGTGAAGAGGTAGCTATGAGATCTTCTTAGATCTATGCAGGTGGGGTATTTTATTAGTAAGCTACTGGTTATAATATTTGGGAAAGCAAGTAGGAATACTTACAACATAGTGCATAGGGACTATTGGCTGCCATATTCTCTTTCATTGTATTCTGATCCTCAGTCCAAGTCTTATTCTCCTGTACACAGAAAAGGAAGAGAAAAACTGTCCTTTCATTTTATTGCAGACCATTAAGAATGAAGCAGCCACCTGCATGTTGCAAGAACTTCAAACCAAACAGTATCTAAAAAAGAATACAGCCACCTTCTGGCCACACAACTGGCGGAGCAAGTTGTGCACTTGTAAAGAATGCATGGTATGGATACATATTTATATTTCTGTGCAGTGAGAAAGGTAGGATATTAAATATGCATTGAGGAGGTGGATATATTGCTTTTGTCTTGAGAAATATAATGAATGGTGTAAGACACTTGCCAAAAAAATTACTTTTGTGCATTTCATTAAAATTTCGAAGTTTGGTTATCCAGTCACCATTAATCCTGTCTTTCCTGACCACAAGACCCACTTGTCAAGCTTCTGCATGAATTGGGGAAGAGCGGGAAGAATGGTAGAGAGATATCATTCTTCTTTATCGTCTCTGTAGTTTACATATATGGGATTCTCTGTTTTTGCGCAGACCGTCTTCAGAAGCTTGTAGAACTAGATCACTTTGGTGGAGGGCCCACCTCCCTATACCTCAGATATGTTTCAGTATGGTTCGCACCCCTTCTATTCTCCTTCATCCAGTGTCATAGGGAACTCTGTGCATTAGCTACTCTTCTTCAGCTTTTTTTTCTTACTAGTTTCCAGTTTAAGGTATTTAAGGCATAGTTTAAGAAGTGTGTCCCCCGTACCATTGGGCTTTTATAAAATGACTAGGTTTGGGGTTTTAATGCTGTGCAGATCTGTTTTTAAGGTTTGTATAGTGTTTTAATGTATTTTAATATTTTAATGTGTTAACCTCAAATTATTAGTTTTTTTAATTCTTTATATTAAGGTTTTGTATTATTTTTAATTTGTATTGTTTTAATGTTGTTAGCCTCCTTGAGTTCATTATCAGGAGAAAGGCATGATGTAAGTTAATAAAGCAATAATAATAGTTCTTCCCTGGTAGTCACCTATTAACACAGGTGATCTTGCCATCCAAAACCTCTTTTCATGCCTGTGCATGCATTGTTTTCATGTGCTTCAGTACTATAGGCTTAACCATCTCTGTTCTGATGGACTGTGATAGTACTAGCAAAACTTCCCTCGCTCATCAGGAAATATCAATACCATCAACTTTGGATTCAGCCTAGCTCCAGTCAGAATCACCAACGCTGCAAAAATCTGTGCAGGCTCTGTCTGAAGTCTTTGCTGCTTCCATAAAGTGAAAGAAGCCTTCTGATGATTCTTCAGTTCATAAGAGGAAATCCAAGTCTGCTGATGTTCCTTCCAGCAACCTCTCATCTGTCAGAAAAAATCCATGCCTACTCACGTACCTTTGGCTTGTCCAAAGGAGTTTGATGCTGTCATGGCACCTAATACCATCAATCTTAACAATACCATCTATTCCAGTTCTTCTAGTTGCTGTTAGCCTTGATCATTTGGACTCAGGCTTGCCTGTGCCTGATTCTGCTGTACAGCCCTATTATCCTTATGTACTGACCTTAAGGTCTGTGTAATTATGGATCTACTGAATTTTGAGGCCCACTGGTCCTGAGAGCCCCACCACTGACAAGTCTTTCATATCTGCACTTCCCTCTTCTCCATCTGGTCAGCTGACTTTTCTAGATCAACAAACTTTCACCAGATTGGCAGATGTGAGGCCTTTGGTTCTTCTTCTTTCCCTTTCACAATCACAGACTGTTCATTCAGTATCAATTTTGAATACCTTCCAAGGAAGAAAATGTTCTTGCCAATGTTCTCAAGAGATCTGAGATGAGTAGAAGCTGCTTCCTTGAGTCCTCCACAAGATATTCAACCATTGGGCCCATGCAAAGGTTGACCGTTTGCCAGTGGAGATAACCATCACTGCTGCACCAGAGGAGCTCCTTGTTTAGGCACAGTAGGCACGCTTCTTTTTGACTGGAATGGTCATCTTTGCTATGACTTTCCTCTATTTTCACTAATCACCAGAGTCCTGGTGAAGGCCAGGGATACTGTTGCGGGGAGTACGTTTTAGTAAAATTTTGGTGGCCTCAACAGTCCTGGGGCACCATGCTCCTGCACCTGTCTTGTCATCACTTGTGAAAACTCCCATTCTGTAATGATCTCCTCACCCAAGCAAATGGTTACATTCAACACCCAGATCTTTGCACCCTTCACCTCATGATTGAAGGTTATTTCCCTGGAGGTGTTAGCCATCCTTTACTCTGGGCGTGGGCAATTGACCAGAAAGTGATACTGCTGTAAGTGAAGGTGCTTCCTCCGTTTTCTCAGTGACATTCATGTGGACTGGCATCAGGTTTCCATTAAACATATTCTTTGGTTCCTGTCTTCCTTGCCACTAGAGTGGATTTGCATCTCATCAAGAAGAGCATACATGGCTGCTCTCTTCAGGCTTCATTCATCTTCAAGACTTCCGCTTTTAATTTTTGTGCACCCTTGGGTTAAGCTTTTCTTCAAAGGTTTCATTAACAGCTTTCCTTCTCAGACTCCCATTGCTCCTACGTAGGACTTAAGGCTGGTCCTCTCCCAGTTAATTTGGGGTCTTTTCAAACCCCTTGCCTCATGTGACTTGTGGCTCCTCACGTGGAAGACTATTTTTCTTGTGGCCATCACTTCTACCAGGAGGGGTAAATGAACTGGCCATTCTTCCAATTCCACAAGGACAAGGTGGTCCTCTTTCCAGATGTTCTTCCTTCCAACAGTTGCTTCCTCTTTTCATTTGTCTGAACAGCCCTCGCTTTGGACCTTTTTCCTGAATCCATCCATGGATGATGAGCGTGCTTGGCACATGCTGGATATCAGATATGCTCTCACCTTTTCATATTGATTGGACAAAACACTTCAGAAAATCATCTGGATATTTTATGTGTTTTAGAACTCATAAACAAGGATGTCAAGCTTCCTCACAGCACATTTCCAGCTGGGTGGCTGCTACCATCTCATTAGCTTACCAGACTGCCAGAAAAACCAGAGCCTTCCTGTATCTCATTTCATAAGGGCTCTGCCCACTTCATCTGCATTCTTGGCTGTCTGTCAAGCAGCTCCCTGGGCTCAGCCTTACTTTTACTTACTTTTGTAAAGCACTATAGACCTGATGTTTCCTTTGACTTGTCCTGTGCTTCATTTGTTGTGAGTGTAGTGTCACCTCCTTCAGGTGCGCACAGCTTGCTAATCTCCCATAGTACGAGTCACAGGGACCACAAAGAAGAAACGTAGGTTGCTTACTTGTAACTGTGGTTCTTTGAGTGGTCATCTGTAAACCCACGCAACCCACCCGCCATCACTCTATTGCTGTGCTGTAACTGAAGAGGTTTGAGTGGGAACTGCACCGAGTGTGTGCGGTAGAGGGTGATGGGTCTTCAGTCAAAGAGATCTAGCTCTAGAAGTTTTCAAAGATGGTTTGTTCAGATGCAGAGAATCTCATGTCTGGTGAGTCCACAGATCACTGGAAGAACCACAAGGTAAGCAACCTGCTCTTCACAGGAGGCTCCCCGCTTGGCTGCTGTCACATTTGTTCTTGTAATTAAACTGATAGCTGCAGGTACTGCTGTTGCCAGGCTTACCTGCGAGCTGCTAGATTTTGATGCCTGCTTCTTGTTCCTTCTTGATACTGCATCTGTTGATACTTGGCTTGTGTTGAAGCTTGCTGACATCAGTTGTACACCATTGCCACTTCTATCATTTGAAAATGTTTTGAATGTATAGAATGTTAGGAATGTAGTTTGGACTTTTTCTTCAAGGAATGTAATGTGTGCTATGGATGCAACAAATGTTTGTTTAATTTATTTAATTCATATCTCACCTGTCTCCCGTCATGGGATTTAAGATGGCACCGTCAGAGGTGATGGCCAACAAATCAGTGTTGTGAAGAAGGCCTGTGTGGCCTACTCACCATATTTGCTAGCGTATAAGATGCACAAGCATATAAGATGCACCCCATTTACACGCCGGCAAATACTATCTGCAGGCATATAAGATGCACTGGCGTATAAAACACACCCCATTTTCAAACAGTATTTTTCAGGAAAAAAAGTGAGTTATACACCAGCAGATAGGATATTTGGGTTTTTAATTATGTATTTTAACATTGTTTTAATTCTTTATTGTTTTTTAGCCTTGGTATTTTATGTGTTTATGCTTTTTTAATTATTGTAAGCTGCTTTGAATCCCAACTTGGGGAAAAAAGTGGGGTGTAAATAGATGATGTTGATAAGAAGACGATTATCAATTTGTACAGTGAAAGGAACTTTTATTTTTCAGAAAATGTATTCAGATCTGGAAGTTCTGTTCCTAACGGATGAATGTGACACAGTTCTGGCATATGAAAATAAAGGAACAAGTGACCAGGAAGCAGACAGGAGAGATCCGCTAATGGACACACTTAGCAGCATGAATAGAGTCCAGCAAGTAGAGCTAATCTGTGGTAAGTACCTGAAATTTGGAGTTGAATTTAAAATATTTCATCTGCCTTCATACAAGTAATTTATAGGAACATAGTTTTAATATGACTCTTAATGGGTTTATTACTTGGGCTGTATTAGTGAACTGTATGTGTTGATTTTCAGCTTGAGAGGCTGTTTTCTTCTTAAAATGTCAGGTTACAGAAAATTTCAGGATCTTCCCCCTACCTAAAGAAAAACTTCTACAACACCCCTGAGAATACCCATTTTGATCAGATTAAGATCTGGAACTCTCAGTGTTCCTACCTAGAAATCACTGCCAATCTTTGTCCTTTTTTCTAAAATCTGGTCACCTGCAGGACAATATTGCAGTAGAATCTGTTTTGATCTTTTACAGAAACTTCATTCAGGTAACACTTTGCAGAACAAAAAAAGTAAAATTTTGGAACTTGTTTAAATTAGGCAAAGTATGCTTGTTTCACAGCTTATTGTGCCAGTCATAAGGAAGTAAAAGGACCTTATACCCTGCTGAAATCATGACTGCTGAAAAATTTGGCCTGTTTTTTTCCTGAGATTTTCTGTGTACTTTCCAGATATCTTTAAGCCCATCACTTCCTATTTTACTGTTCATATTGTTTTTTCTGCTCTGTTTTTATTGTGTGTAGTTGATAAAATAGTTTGGATTTGTAAGATATCAAATTTTTTGTTATAAGTTGCTTTGAGTTTTTAAAAAGCCGATTTCACAAAATTTCTAAATGAAGATGGAAGTATAATTGTGCCTTGTTAAATGTAAATTCTTGTAATGTAATGTTCTTGTTGAAGAGTTACACTGTGTGATGTGTTGCTCACTGTAAGTACAGTTAGATCTTCTTGGAGGCCTGTAAGTATGGCTAGAAAGAACACTGGGTAACACTTGAGTGATAATTTGATTCAGTTAGCATTCTCACTTTCATTACAGCAGTTGCATTTTTTTTGTTTTTGGTGGTAGAAAATTTAAATGGAGTTGTAGAGAGCAGAGATCCAAACTTTCATGACCAGTGGGTGAATTTTCTAAGAGTGTCATAGATGATTTCGCAAAATGGCTGTTATGAGCTTGTCCATTTGGAAACTGGCTGTTCCCTGCCCCTGCAAAAAAACACCACTTTTCCAAAGCCATACTTGTGAGCCTAAAAGGAAAATAACATGCCCAAGAACTTAAGTACAAGGCAGAGGTATGATGTGAACTCCAAAACACAAAATCACTCTTCTGAAGCCATTTATTTCCCCCAAAACCCCCTTTAAAAAAAATGAGAATCAGAGTTCTACTCACACCAGGAATCTGAATCCTAAATGCCAAATCACATATTTGACCTGCAAAACAGGGTGCCTATTTCACAAAAGTCAAATTGCTCAGAGAAATATGCTTCCCTGTTTCAAAACACATGCCACACCAAAGGCAAGCAAACAAGTTAGGCGATACCCATACGTACTCGTTCCTACAATATGGGAAAAATACCCACTTATTTCTGCCATGTCCTGGACATCCCCAGGGTAATGGGTTCCAACCTTAAGTTTTATTTTTCTCTTTTCAAAAAGGCCTATGTGGCCTACATGGGGGCCAGAGGTATCTTGGAAATAAAAATAGTGCTTGAGCTCATTGTGTTGCTTTCTGCATGACAGCCTCCCTCCCCTGGGTGCGTGGCTCTGTCTGCCTGTCTGTCTATATATGACTGGTGTCCCGTTAGTGAGTTATGATGGCAGAAGTCCAGATTGTGCTATTGTAACCCACTTTTTTGGTCACTGCAGAGGTCAGAATTCTTTACTAAACACAGAACAACCAGTCCCATCCCCTAACATACCTTTTAAGTGACACAGCTCTCCTTCCCTCCTTCCCCCAGCAGAGATGCATCCAGCTATTTGCCTTATAGGAACTGAAGGCTAGAGTCCATGCAGATAAAACCCAGGCCCAAAGGTCATGTCTGGCTGTGTAAAACTAACTGGACAGGTCTCAGTTCATACCCCCACCCCGGCTCTCCAGGGACCCTAAAATCACTCTTTTGCAGCAGTGAGAGACATAGCTGTGTGCCAGATATATGTGTGTTGATGCAGGAGTGCAGCTGCCTGCATGCAGACAAAACAGTGAAGAGCAGGAGCTTGGAGGATGTCATGGATACATCTGTGGCCACCATATAGTGCATCTTATGCCTGTGTATATCATGAGCAGGATGTTGGCCAGGGACTTTTTATTAGTACCATTCAGGTAGCTGTATTGGAGAAAAAGAATCCATTCAATGTGCAAGTACAGTAAAGTGTTTTTTCCTGTGCAGAATACAATGATCTGAAAACAGAATTGACAGACTATTTGAGAAGATTTGCAGATGAAGGAACAGTAAGTGTATAATTTCGTGTTTGAGTGATTACTGTCAAGATATTCTTGGATAACTAAACACATAGTAACTGTCTCCAGTGATAGCTACAGATAATTTAACTAAGACATATTCACAACTAAGAAGGTAATATAATTGAAATATAATTAGAAACAAAACAGAGTCTTATAGTGTCTTACAGAGTAAAAATGTGCTTTCCTTCTGACCTATTTTGTAACAGTTACCCCCCAGGTTTATACATGCCTGTATTGCAGGACTGTTGTTTATGGATTAGAACTGGCATGTAGTCCATAAGAACATATATGTAACAGACGTGCTTTTCAACGTACCTTTTTCTTATGTTTAAAATTTGTATTGATGTAATAGTTTCGTTCTCTTTTCCTGACTTGACTTTCACAGGTTGTTAAGAGAGAGGATATTCAGCAGTTCTTTGAAGAATTTCAGTCTCGAAAGAGGAGAAGGATAGACCAGATGCAATACTACTGTAGCTAGACCAGTTGGGAAGCTTCATGGACAAGTTTTTTGGCTGTTTCTGCTAGCTTTTTGTTTTTTCCCTCCAAGTTTAACCCAGCTTCTTGTTCATCTCACTTCTGCTCTGTGAGACTATTCTATTGTGTCACTGTCTAAATATGGTCCAGTTTCATAGCAGCTGGTCTGAAAAGCAACAAGATCATGGATTCTCAGAATATGTCTTATTGTGTGTTGAAGGAGGGTGGGATGGTTAGTTGTTAAGGGTATATACTTAGAAAGGAATCTAAAAGCCTCCTGAGCTGGTATAGATAAAAAAAAATGCTTCATACGGTTAAGAGGAAAACCTGGATTTATGTGCTAAGCAGATCCTTATTTACCATTTTCAGAAAGCTCTCTGTCTTGAGTGTAAGAATTCATACCTGTTCAATTTAAGTTTATATTCTTTCCTAATTTCTAGTACAAAAAGCATATTGTGGGCTGTTACTGTTGGCTAAAAATCACAGTGCTTACAGGATTGACATGTAAATCTGAATCATTTGCCAAATTACAACTTTTGGCTAAAAATTAACAGTAAATATTTCAGGCAGTAGTTTCTGGACAGAAAAAAATCATTGTAGAGAAGGGTCTTTTTAAAAAGAGATATTAGATCTGATGCATCTTGGATTTCCTGCTTTCATAGAATGTAAATAAATTGCTTTCTACTTGGGCGGTACTAATAGGTTATTACTTTTTTTTAGACTGCAAAGAATCTCTGGAAGTTCATATAATTGTTTTAGTTTGTAAATGTTTAAGAGAGGATAGCCATCAAGCTACTTACCAAACTATAAAGTACAAAGTTGTGACCTTTGATAGTAAAAGTAAGACAATAATACTGTTGAGGAAGCTGAAATCAACTTTCCAACGCAGATGAGTTTTCTTATTGTTTAACTTTTATTGTCTTCTTAACTACTCAGGCAAATAGTTCTTCAGTGTGTATATGACCCCTGGTACTCAAGTTTTGTCTTCTAACACTATTTGGCTTCTACATTTCAATAAAGCAGTTGATTTCACTTTAGTAGTGCTGTTGAATTTTGAATAATGGGGGGGCCATCTCCAATGTAACCGAGACTGCAATTGCCCAGTGTAAATCCCAGCACGTGCACTTTACATGTTGACTGTACATATGTTGAGAGAAAGTATCACAGCTCACTGTACATCCACAATAGCACAGCATGCACAACTTGGCTTTTGTGACCCTGAACTAAATGTGGGTGTTCCACATTGGACACTTACCAGATTCTGGCAGAAATCCCTTTGAGTTGTTGCTCAGCTCATGAATAAGTTGGGTTTGTTCAGACCTACCCTGTCTACTCCCCTCACTTTCATTACAGAGGGGTGCTCTTTAACCTTTACTAGGTCTAGAAGCCTTATTAGTAGAAGGTGCTATTATAAAGATCCTTTTAATTCTTGTTTGACAATTTGCAGTGAGACTCAGAAATTAACTATAGTTCTTAAAAGACCTTTGCTGAATGTATCCTGTGAAATATTTGGGTGTGATATCCAGTGGTGCTTCCCTCATTTGGTAGCCCAGGAAGATAGGTCTGGAGAAAAGAAGAAACTGACTGCAGGGGAGCACTGGGAATAAATTGTATCTTTCAAAGGCCTCTTAGAAAAGACCCAGGCTCAGTTGCAACAGGACTAAGGATAAGTCTTGCCCCTGTGCCTGCAAGCTGCTGGTCCATGGTAAGTTTCCAAGAAAGAAAGAAGCACTTGTACTCATTAGGTACAAATGGTTTTGGTTCCTCACACATTGATGGGAAAAAACCGTTGCTGTCTCCTATATCAGATAGCTTGAAGACACTGCTTCAGATTAAGCGAACTGCTTTGGAGTGATACTTCATTATTCCAGTATTATTACGAATTAATAGTAAGGTTGGCACTGATGTTACGGCTAGTGTACTTGCCAAGTTGGAGCTAGTTAAAAGATGTGCCACTGTGACACAGCTACAGCTGAAGTGGGGGTTGACAGAGTCCAAGCTCAGCAATGCTTCCAGGGGTCTACATCATAGAGAAGCCACAACAGGCAGCTGTTGAGTTCTCTGCCAGCAGAGATTAAAACTTGTGTTTATGTGTTCTGTTTATGGTTCAAGTTGGATATTTGCCCAGTGAAGTCCAAATTAGCCTGGTAATTTGCATTCTGATTAAGCTCTGTTGCCTGCCCACTCTATGCCAAATAAATACTTTTACCATTCAGCAAGCGATCAGTGGAACCATGGACATGGCTCAGCCAGAAGTGAGAGACGATTGAAGCCCAACAAATTAAACTGTGCTGCTGATGTATCACAGCTTGGTTCTGAGCAAATGAAGTAAAATTACTTTTTGAAAAGAACTATAGGAATTGGGGGAACAAATACAGTAGATGTAAGAATTTCAAATTGGTTCTAGCAGAGGGACAACTCAATTTTTTTTGGTCTTCAATGTTAATATTATCTTCCTCACTGCAGTAGTGCCTGCCAGCAGTTTCAAACTTAGCTATTCTCCCTTACAGTATTCCCACTTATTTCAAGGCCTATTATTATTGTAATACTTAAGAACACTGAAAAATAATTATGTGTCCCTAAATGTCAATGAGTATCCAACCATCTGAAGACAACCCCCTTCTGATACTAGGCTTAAAATGATTATTAAACCAGCTGAGTTTTATTAGTGTATAAGGAAATCTGGAAGCTACAAAAAGAGTATTTCTTGGAGTCAACTACATCCACATCTCAAGGGAATGGGAACATTTCTTTCTTCCTCAGAAATTTTCAATTTAGATTTTAAGCCAAATCTGTAAATCTGTGTTTTGCAACAGTCTCAGGCAGAATGAAGGAAAATTACTTGCTTGGAGTTGTTAACTGCCATCAAGTTGACTTTGATTTGTTTGGAGTAGAACCTCCCGAATCCCTAAGCTAGTATGGTCAGGGGAGTTTAGTCCAAATAACTTTACCATACACTTGTCTTAAAATGGAGCACTCTAAAATGTGAACTCTATTATAGCTACCACCACAACTGCATATGTACAAAACCTCTCCAGGTTTAGAATATTAACAACTGCAGATTTTTGGGCTTTTTCTCCTTTTCCCTGTCCCTATTAGAAATTTTAATCCAAATAAGGATTTTGCCCCACTATGAGTTTTGGATTTTATTTACTTCTAGATTAGTACTTTTTAAAAAGTGCCACAGAAAAATGAGCGCGTGGGTATATTTGGCAGCTGGGCATGGTAATGAAGATACATTTTAGCCTTCTAGGAAGAGAAACCTACACAGTTTAGCTTCATACAAATAACAGAACAGCGTTGCGCCTTGTGAACAAAGGAAAGAAATGTAACAAATGCATTTTTCTAGACAAGCCATTTATTTGAAATACCAACTATATGTAGGATAAAGTCAGTGTTAACATGCTTCTCAGCAACAGTAGAAAAATAGAACCAGTGAAAACCTTTTTACAACTGTAATGGTACTCAAAAGAGAAATGTATTGTTTTACAATGCATCACACAAGACTAGAATTCAATTCTAGAGGTACCTAAATAAAAATACTATATTTTCTTAAAAAACCAATATGTACAATTGAAGCGTAAACAAGTTTTACAAAGTACTGGTTATGCAGGTTGTAGAAAAAACACTTGCATAGGACATGAAGTTGGTTTAAGAAAATTTCTGAGCCTTTAGCATTGAAGGCACTTGACTTTATACCAGTAACAGCACAAGAACAACATTAACATCATGGACACTTAACACCTTCCAGAAATACGTACAAGTATAGAAATACCAAATGTTTTTTTTTCTGCAGCTTCTCCCAACATTTCACACATAACTCTCCACCATATGAACAGTCAGTCATTGGGAGTAGCAAGAATAATAGTGCCATCTGCAGCCCATTTCAAAATAAATTATGTAAGAGATGAAAAATGGTTTGTGGTATTTTAATTTTTTTAAAATGTAACCAAACAAGAAAAGGGCCAGTCTTCATTCTCTCTCGTTAAAGGCAGAAAAAAATACCGATGATACCGAGTAAAAATAGGAAACCTATAGATGGTTAGAGGCAGTTATTGTAACCTCACAGGACAATGAAGATAACTCAAGAAACAACTCACAGTATTCTTTCAGAAGATCTATTTGTAAACACAATGGCTAGGATCCAAAGTGCAATGTCTGCACAGTGGCTTTTCAAACTTCCTCTCAGGTCAAAAGGTATCTCATCTCCTGAAAAGCTCTTCCCCCTACAAGGCAATGAGCAATAACCCTCCAGACCTTTTATAGTAAAATAAAATAAAATAAAAATAAATGTGCATGGAAACATATTGTGTGCATATAGTCCTCTGGATCCCAGCCACAGAAGAGAACACGCATACTCTTCCCCCAGCAGGATGCATATAACAAACCAGTTTTGGACAAGATTCAGTAATGTTGCAGCAAAATTAGCCAAGATTATAGTTTTAGCTTTCCATACTGAAGCATATTCCACCCTATACCAACTGTTCAGTAAGCAATTATTTCTCTTTCAAAGCCACAGCTGTATGGTTACTGAGTACTTGGAATTTCCAATAATTTATTCAAAGTGCTTCATGCCATCAAAGGATGATTATTTCTTAAAGCTGTAAAAACAGTACTGTGCTTTGAAAATGCTAAACACGACAGAGCTATTGATTACTACAACATTGAACAGTTGGAACTTGTTGCATAACAAGTCCTGCTTTTTGGAGGACAAAAGGACTGAATAATTGAAGCTCTGAGTAAACCATCTGTCCAGCAGAATGTAAAAGTAATTTCAATTATGGCACAAATCATGTTCAGTCAATTTGTTCGTAGGCCAAATTAACCCCTTGACAAAATAGCTGCATTCCTCTGACCTTACTGGTCATGGAAACTTAAGCTGGGTTTAACTGGCAACCCATGCATATGCTGTTTACAAACACATACAGATATCAACACAGAAAAGATGCCTTCTCATAAGGAAGCACAAGAAAAATACAGGAGGACATCTTGTATGGATCATCAATAAAAGAGCTACCTAGAGGTTTTACAAAGGTACTGCTCCCCTTACCCAACATATAGCTGCTAGGGAAATGGATAAAGTTTAATAAGGAAAAGAGGGTTTGAATGGGGATTGGTGTATTTACAGACTGCGAAAAAATGACTAAATTAAAAACTTATCTTGCTGCTTCAAATATTTCTCTCCAGGCATTTTTGCAACCCCTTTTCCAACTTCATGTTAATCGGTCTAATTGTTTTTAAGCCTGCTACAAAACTCTGTTCTTTTCCAGGATTTGCTTTCACCTAGAAAACTCCTGTATTCTAAGGTGGCAGCCTAGTTGATTTCAAAAGCTGCAGTTCTGCATAGGGGAGCAAAAATAAATTTCAGTGTTTTTCAGCAAGCTATTCCATAGTAAAAACCACAAGTAAACCAAATCCCAATGGATTTATCCCAGTCATCTCTATATTCCAGCTTCCCTCAATCTGGTGTCCTCAAGATAGGTTGTACTGTAAGTCTCACCATTCCCAAAGGCCCAGCTGGGGATAATTGGGATTTTACTACAATAATCTGAAACGTACCAAGTTGGAGAAGAGAACTTGTCACCGCACTATTGATTTTTGGAGGTATACTGGCTCAATTTTGGGAGTAAATAAAATGAACTACCTGAAACAGTAGAATATTTAAGGTGGAGAATATAAGTTTCTCTGTAGATTGCTATTTGGAGAGATCAGGTTTAAAACTGCATACGTGGGAACTGTTAGAACAAAGACAGTTCTAACCTCTCTATGTGACAAAAACCATTAGCAAGGAATCATACTAACTTCCATACCATGGCTAAAATCCCAAGACCCAGTGCTGCTGGAACTGGTATCTGCATCTCAGGAGTCAAAAACCTGATTCAGACGATTTGCCAGCCCTCTGAAGCAGTTTTTTTGGAGGCATATGGGGGATTGCAAGAGGGAGTGGAGTTCGCATGTACTGGTGGAAACAAACAGGTTCCAATGGAATAATTGGATTTTTGCCCATAAGACAAAGTAAAACATGTACTGAACAAGATGGTACAGTGGGTTCCAATTTTGACATGTGGCCAATAGATGTTTTGGTCCCCTTGCCCCTGGAAGCCAAATATTAAAGAGCCAGTTGAAAAGATTTTGACATGAATTTCATGGAGGACAGTTTTGTTGAACAGGTTTAAGCTACACCCTGCATTCCCTGCCAGCAAGTCAATAAAAATAAGATACTCAACTAACGGCACCATTTAACCCACCACAACAATAACTGATTTTAACTATCCACAGAATGTATTTTAAAAGGCATAGAATGAGAGGCTTTGTACTTTGACAAAATGCAACAGATCTCTGAAGTGTAGCAAATTTAACAGTGTTTTTCCCCTAAAGGAGATAGGTGACAAGGACGAAAGCTGAGGCTTTTTGAAAAAAAGAACTGAGAACAAAACTAGTCAAAGACTGAAACAAAGTTTACATGCTAAGTGTGTCAAGTATCTAAAAACAGAGTCAGATATGTTAGATAATATTCTGACTGAGGTGTTCAGGTGATGGAAGAGCTATATTTTAGATCTGACCACCATATCAAGTTAGACCCTTGATACAAGCGACCACACAGTGGTACTCAAACTTTCCCAGCACTTGCAACAGAAAGATGTGAAAACGTACTTGCAAATGCTGACTGCTCTAGTGGCCATAGTAAGTGGCAACAGGCATGTCCAAACACGCCTGAACTATCAGCCCTGCATTTCTGCTTTGTGTTCCTAACCCCCCCTTCCAATCTTTACTGACAACACTGCCCCCCCAGCAAATATACTCAAGAGGGTGGGATAAAGAAAACTAAGTGCTAAATTGCTTACAGCTAAGGAAACCATAGCTGTTACTCTTCAGTCTGCGATTTCAATCCAAAGAGCCAGAGATTTTAGAGTGTCAGGAGCACTCAGTGACATCACCAAGACTTGAAGCCCTTGGTTTCTTAGCTAGAGGCAGAAGAAAAAAAAGGCAGTAAGCATTCCTCTCAGAGCCTTTTCGAGAGGGAGCCACTTCTCCAAGGTAAGTATTAACACCAGCCTCAGACGCTAAGAGGAAGCAGCAACATTCCTCCCTCCTGGGCTTGGTATGAAACTTCATCTTTATTTTTTTTTTTAAAGGAAAACTTGATGAGAGTGTTTACAATACCAATCACTGGTTGCAGTACTAGATGGATAGAAACAGGTAGGGTGGGGGAAACAAGTGCTTTTCAGAAGTTCCATGTTCTGAAAAGGGGAGAATTCCAGAGCCCTAAGGGAGTTATACTCCCCTCTTCCACAGAAAATCCCAGCCCCAAATGTTACTGAGCATGTGCTACATCAATAAGAAGACTAGCTGTCATGGACTTAGTAAACAGAACATATAAATTAGGCTGGATTCTTGCACTAGTGGTAGACCAGGAAGGTTTCAGACCTAACCACAGCAGTTACTGAGATGTGCTGTTCTTTGGAATTCCTATAGTCATTCAAAAATAAAGACAGACATTGTCACCATCTTATATAAGAAAATACATCTCATGTGTGCAACCCAATGCACACAGGAGATCAGGAGGTGAAAGATTTTCCTTAAAAAAAAAAAGTCACCAAGAAGAGTATGAACATACAGTCCTTTAAAATATGACAGTAAAAGTTTAAACATACTAATCCAAAACCTAAGAAAATTTAATGTACAGATGCAAAAGGCTACCTTTTATTTTTATTTTTTTTCTGTAAAGGTGCCAGCTAAAATATCTTTTCAAAAAGAGGCTTAACAAAATCTGTTCAGAACACAAACCCTGAAGCAGCATTCCAAATAAACTGGTAGCATGCCATCTCTAACAAAGCCATGTATGTACAAAAATAAAAAAATAATGTAGCGGCTGGCATTTAAATGAACTTGGCCAACATATGTCAAGCCAGAGATTGCAGAGAATGGATATTTCACAACTCTTTAGGCACAGAGAAGAAGTGGAGGTGGTTTTCAGAGGGCAGATTTCTTATACAGGAAGTCAGGTTTGCTCGGAGACCTCCTTCCTCTACTCACTGCCTCTTCTCTTTCCAGATCTGCATTTCTCTGTGCTTCATGCTCCAGAGGCTCAATGTCTGCCAATCGCCGGTTCAATTGCTCTTCATGGATCTCTGAACCGTATGCAGGCAGAGAAGGTCGCCCAGATGTTAGCCCATAGGTTAGGTCAGTTTCTATTTTTGTTCGCCCTCTGGCATGAACTGGGACATTCCCCGTGTTCTCCTGGGCAGCCAACGCCAAGTCCAACCGCTGAGGAGGCTGTTCTAAGACATCAAGGTGTATTGGTTCATTCTTTTGTCTGTGTGGATGCCCTTCTTGAGAAAGTGCATATTCTTTCCTAGAGTCTTCTAGCTTTTTCGGAGAGATGTGGTTAGATAAGTGGGTTGCTTTCAAGCCACTGGGTGATGCTTTATTGTGACTATACAAATCAGGACCATAATAGATACCTTGAGAAGGTGACGGAGTGTGACTGCCAGGGGCAGGAGTGGAAGGTCTGCAGGCAGCACTGGAGAAATCATAGAAGTCAGGATACTCCTGCTGATTCTCTCTCGTATCCAGCTTTTGCTCAGCTGAATGCTTTTTCCGGGAACTGTGTATGTGCCTTGTTTGAACGCATGAAACATGCTGTGGTGCTCCGGACCCAACTTCTACAACAGGCTGGCTCAGTTCGGTGTCAACAGTAAGCTCTGGCAGCCTCCTGTCCTTGAGAGACATTGTTGACACGCCCATTGCAATATCTGGCACCAGCTCATTGAGCACAGGCGGGGTATTCTGGAAAAAAGAACATCCATGTCTATTGGGGCCACTTTTTTTTATGGTCTAAGATAGAGGCGCCAGAAATCTCCCTCTAAGTACAGAGCACAGACAGATGGATGAACTATATGTCTGTCTGTCTGTCTGTCTGTCCGTCTATCTGCCTGTCAATCAATCAATCAGTCAATCAATCATCCTACCTTTCTCCCAATATAGGAACCAGGGAAGCTTATGGTACAGAATTAAAACAAAAACAGTTAAAACATATGGTACAAAAATCTAAAAAGCATTAAACAGATGTCCAGTGCTTTTGCTTTTTCAAATTGTCACAATTTGATTGTCTCAATGTAAGGAACACACTGAGTTTTAAGAACTCCTCCTAATTCAACAAGAGTCTGCTGCTGAGAAAACTTAAATGCCTAACATAGGACTTTCCAAATGGTGTGCCGTGACACATTAGTGTGTCACCTGAAGTGTGTAGGTGTGTCACCTACAATCTTGGAAATGTATGTTATTATTTATAAATCATATATTTTTAAAAATAGATGAAAGGTTTTCATGAGATATGTTGTGTCCCCATACATTTCATTACAATTTATGTATGTGTCTGTATCTCTTATAAGGGGTTAGTTTAACCTTCGGTTTGCTAGTAAAACTGAATTACTGTGTTGCAAAATGATGCATGTCTAAAAAAGCGTGTCACCAACATGAAAAGTTTGGAAAGCTCTGGCCTAACATTCTACTTCTACTGGAATAGTGGTACTTACTTCAGAGTGAATTATGATAGAGATCAGATTCCTGAGTCAATCTTTCAGACACTCAGACTCAGGCAACTAAACAGCTGAAACAATAACAACAAGCCTGGAGACAGAAAGCTAAACTGCAACTGCTATTCCCGACTAGTGCAGGCCCACCAAATCAATGGAATTTAAGTGTTGACATAACAGTTCCAGTGATTCAGTGGATCTGTTTTAGTCAGGAATACCATTTGGATTTAGCCCAGTACAGGAAATCACTGTAAATGAAGTAAAATGAAACATCAAAATTAGACTAAATAAACTCTCTACATAGTATTTGCCATGCAATATACAAACACTTATATTTACAGAAGCATAGCATCCAGGAAAATGTAAGTTTATAGCACTGAATGACTTGCAACCCTCGTAGAGGTTTGGACAGCTTAATAAGAGAGTCATATTGGTTTATCTGAATAGTCAGTTTATGAGAAGTAATTATTACAGGGATTTCAATATGATTTGCAGGAGTCCTGAGACCAACAGTTCTCAATCTTTGGTTCACTAGATATCTTGAACTTCAATTCCCCAAATCCCTCACTACTGGCTAGGGTTTCCAGGAGTTAAAGTCCAGAAGTTAAAAATCACTGATTTAGACAATGATTTCAAAACGAAACAAAGTATCATCCTTTTTGAAACTAAGCAAACACACATCTGGCTGCTGATTTAGCATATTTTGCTTCTGAACATGGTCCACAAAGCATTTTAAACTGAAAAAGAAAAATATATCTATGACAAGGTACTTAAATAATCCTGAGTACTGGAAACTACTTGATACCCACTCAACCACCCCAAATACTCCATTCGATTGCTTTTGTCTCTGAAAGTTTAGAAAACATAAAGTGAAACAAGATTTAAGCCTACAAACTTCTGGAAAAAACCAAGACTTTCCACTGATGCAAAACCTCAGAATATTGGTGCTTAGCAAATAAAAGCCACCAGCTACAAGGTTTCTAATAAACTAAGACTTCCTAAACATGTAATACCATATCATTTCTTTTTTTTTCAAATGAGTTAATAGCAGCTGGATTTCAGTCCATTTACCCACAGACATGAAGAGACTGTTTATGTGTCTTTGTCCAAGAAAATACTTTTCTTGTTAGTCAGACAGGCAAACAATATGGATTTAGCAGTAGGAAATGAACACTGCTTTCTAAAGAATAATTAGAAGATGACAGATGTTGGTAAATAACAGAGGAGAACTGAATTTGAGGTTTTTTTTCCTGATTGTGGGAAAAGAATTGCTAACCGAACAGGACAACATACTTCCAGTGTTTTAAGTTCACATTAGGACATTCACTTAAATGTTACCAAATTTATCTGATGAGTATTTCGACAGCCAAACTCATCTTAATTTGTTCCAGGTCTAGCTTTATTGCTGTCTGCAGCATGTTTTACACATTTATATTGGACACTTGTATTTTCCTTGTTTTAGAGATACAACTTAATAGCTCTGATCTGCAAATAAATGATTATATATTTGCCCTGAAAGATTAAGACATGAACTTTCTCTTTAGGGCCATTTCCACACTACAGGCCCCTCCCTAAACTGCAAACCCCAGGATTCCATAGGATGTTGAAAGTGGAATAATCGCACCATTAGAGTGTAGCGCAGAAATGGCCAGCACTCTGGTATGAATTATTAACAGAAACTAATTTAAAAGTAAGTTCACGAAACAAAAGTCTCCAGAAAGCTCTGAATTTCATCTGTACTTGTTTTAAATGCTTGGGGGGAAAAGTCAGAAGAGCAATAGCAATAGCAAAGATCAACCTCTACTAAATCTACTCTTTCTCTCTTCTACTATCTTCCCTTGATATTTAACTCCAAAAGGGCCAGGAGAAGAACTAAAAAGAACTCATTTTGCTGGCAACTATGCTAGTGCCTCCTTCCTTTCCATTTAAGCTGAGGGAGGATTTGCACTTGTACTTGCCATCCAAATATTTGCTTTATTTTATGCGCATGGTGCTTCCTGCCAAGTGCCTGAGTAAATCCATTCAGTCATTAAGGTAATCCGTTATGGCACAGAACGGATTTTTTTTTTTAACATACAAGAGAAGAGGGAAGTTACATATTAGTTCCATGTAACCAGGGTTGGCACAAATAGGCAGAGTGTGGCAGCCCCTTTAGGCAGCAGCTTCCAGGTGTCAAGGAAGGGCAACAGATCATTGCTGATCTGTTATTATTAGATTTTGACTATCAGATACGGGGAAAAGATTACCTCATACGCTAAAATAACTCAGCCCACTTTGGGTACCCTGCACATAGACGTATGTGAACAGAGACCACCATTTGCTCGTCTACTTCAGGCTGTAATATGCCTTGGGCTCACCCAGGATATGCTCACCATGAAAAAAAACAAAACAAGAGCTATACTGCTTGATGAGTCCTTACTTGCTCTGTTATGGGACTGAAGATGTGATATAGATGAATTTGAGATGGCTCTTTTAAGTGAAAACTCTTTTTCATTTCCCCTGGACTGCATCAACTTGCCCTTCATGTCCAAACACTTGAGGCATGCATAAGAGCTTTGTGCCATGAATTATTTTTGCTAGGAATTTGAAGTGATGATGTTAAAACTGATAAAAAACATCAGAAACTGCTTCAAGGTATACTGCTGGCTGCAAGACTTGTCTATGCAAAGTATTGGAAACTGAGATCCCATCAATGACTGAATGGTTTAATAGACTGATGTCGATTGTAGAGATGGATAAATTTGTCTGCCAAACTGAAGGGAATTTCTGATGAAGAATTTATTTCAGAATGAAGATGTCTAATAGATTTTTTAAGGATAAATGAGGGTGATTTCATGATTCTAGGGTTTTGAACTTGCTTGATACTCTGTCTCTCTCACAAAAACTGTTGTAGTATATTATTATCCTGAGAAAGATGTTGAGAAAAAATTAAATATGATTATAAGTTGTTGCTTATAATATGCTTAAGATAGATTTGATTTTACTAAAAGGAGCAATAATATAGTGGAATTAAATAACAGTATTTTAAAATTAGTTATAATATTGATTTTTGAAATGGAAATTTATAGAATATAAGAAATTAGGAAATTCAGAAAAAAAATAGTTCAGGAATATAAACATAAGGAGCAACAATTTAAAAGAGTAGAAAGCAATGAATTGAAGTTGAGTACATTTTCATATCTTGGAACTGTTTGCAACAAGGGTAGGAGTCACTCTTAATTAGATGTAGTCTGTTGTTTAGTTTAGTATAATTTGATTACTAGTTTAGTTTAAGTATGGTATATATGTATATAATTTTCTTTCTTTGTATGTTTAGTGTAATCTTACACGTAGGTTGATTTTGTTGTTTGTCTTTACTATATATTGGTTTCGTTGTTTGTTTTTTGCCTTATGTATTTGTGTTCATTTTTTTAAAAAAAATTCTAATAAAAAAGAAAGAGCTTTGTGCCAAACTTACCACTTGCTTTTCAGCAGCCAGCACAGCTGCCGCTGCTGCGACTGTTTGTCTTCCCAGTCCCGTTGTGTTAGTGCAATCAGGAGGTGTGGCTTTGACACCTGATAAATAGATGGGTGGGGCAGCTTTAGGGGCTGTCCTGGTGTGAAACAGTGAATGGTTACAGGGATAAGAGAAGGAGCGGGAAGGGTGCTGACTCTGTCCCCTTTGCTTCCATCCGACTTTAAACTGGTTGTGGATTGGAGTTGCTGGTGGATGGTAAGGAGGTGGAGGAGGGGGCAGGGGTGGATGGAAGGCCACAAAAGAATCCAGTTCTGTAAACATGGTTTCTGCAGTTGGTGTGCTGTTCACACGACACCGTCCTGACTGTCTCAGAGACAGAAGTGGGCTTTCATCCCCGAAGTGCTCATCTGGAAAGAACTTGTGAGGATTCTGCAACAGAAAGGCAACATTACAGAAGTAATGGCAGAATTTATTTATTTAATTTATATCCCACCTTTTCCCAGCACATGATTAAAGGAATCTCACAGCCATTTGAAAACATAGTACAACTACAAAACTATAACATAAAATTTAGAACAATTTTTTTAACAGAAGTCTAGTTTAAAAGACAATTAAAAATACAAGTTAAAAACTATTTTAAAAGCGCATTTAAAACATAATAAAACAGAAACATACAGAATTTATATAGACTTTTGTAGCAAAAGCCTGAGCACTGTCTGCAATTTTAAAATCTGCTTTTATGAACTCTGTTTAATCTGAAAGAGAAGTTAACACTTCCGCTAATATTGCTGAATTCTTAGCATAAACAGTGTGGAGGTGGCAGTTTTATAGTACAATGATTTTGCAAGTCAAAATACACAAAATGTCACTTGCTAAGATTTTAAATTATCAGGCCAACATGCTCGCAGGAATAAAGTAAAGATTTTATTGTTGTGTTTCTGCTCAATTTTAAAGCAAAACAATCTATACAAATCCTTATTTCAAAGACTACCACTGGGTGCCTCTCTCTGTGGAGTGAAGAAACGTATTTCACAACACTTACTTAATTTCTTTTTTTTTTTGAAAGGGCTACCTTTTTTGTTTAGAACAGAAAAAATAATGTAAATTTAGATGTACACCTTTTTGTCCAGAAGCACATTTTGTTGCAATTGTTTGTTAAGATTAAGAAAAAAAAATTGGAACAAAACAGTAGAGCTTCAAACTAGATTCTTAAAATTTCATGGGCTTTGGTTCAAAAAGTTTTAGAAATTTGTATTATTAGTATTGGAACAGATATTTATTACCAATATTTATTATTTCTTCAGCTGTACATTTTAGAATTAGTTCATCTTTCTATAGGTAACTCACTTGGACAATTCAGCACAGAACTGATAAAGGAGCACTGGAAATAATCTCCAGCATTCTGCATTTCTTTCATATAGAATATCCTCTATTTTCTTGCCTAAAGACATAGGTGCCATCCCCCTGGAGACGCTGATTAAAACCCTTGCCCCCAGGAAAGATTTCATTACCACACAGTGGACATAAACACAGGTTCCATTTTCAAAAAAGGTCAGTCAAGTTAAGAACTGTTTGGTGCCTGCCATCTTTTTTTGTCAGTGTGCTATACCTGCAAGAGCTCAGCAGCAGAGTCAGAAAGTCCAAATTCCCTCAGTACACGAATCTGAATCTCATAACTCACAGTGGCCCCTTCTCCACAATTAAGAGCATATGCTCTTTGCACCTGCTCAGTATGGCGGAGTTCCTGCAGTCTTTTGACCATCTCCTTAACAACAGACAAGGAAGGAACTGAAAGGAAAAACAGAAATATGAACAAAAACAATCCAAAGTGAGATTGTTTCCTGCATTGTTGTCATATGCTATAATAGGACACTGAGTTAATGTTGCTAAAGAGCTTGAGCTATGAAAGCCACAGCTGAGGCCAAAGGCACATGTGAGGAAGGGCAAGTGCTCTAACAGATCTGAGCTATGAAGCTCTGCAAAAGTGGGCAGGGCAGAATCTCCTCCATCAGGCAAACATGAACCACTGATACTTAGAAAAGGAAAAACTGCACCAACAGAGAAACTCAGTTCTCAAAATGTTTGCATTTATTAACGTGACCAAATACATACAGGTACTTTTAAAGAATTTTGTTTCACTTGGTTTGGGTTTTGTTTCCAGCGCTTTACACTTTCCCATTTTTTCCAGCTTGGGGGAAAAGCAGAAATGTTTAGATGTTGTCGACACATGGCCACGCTTTCCTCTGCCGCACAATCTAGTTGCTTCATGAATCCAGTGAATACCCAACTCTTTCCTATCACTTGCCAGAATTACCCAAAGGCCTCTTTAGTTCTAGGCTATTACCTATCTCTATCCACAATAATTTTGCCTAATTTGCCCTTTTCTTCTGTTCTTTCTTCCAAGAGCTACCTTCTTCCCATCAGCAAGCTCCTTGTTAATATCAACCTCAGCCATATTGTTTTTGTGTGTCATCTCTTATGTGCCACTTGCTTTGTCTTGCTAAGAAAATTATCTTCTCTGGCTCAAAAGGCTCTCAGAAGTACAAAGCCTTTGATGTACATACAACTACTTCCTTAAAGTATCAGTACAAAGAAAGCATACACGATGCCAAAGATAAAGTCTTTTGCTATTATATTGCTTTCTGCTAAAGCCACACAAATATGACTGTTCATGCTTTTGTATTGCAAAGCTGTCTTTCCCAGTTCTCTTGTAATTACTTTATGCCTTGATGCATGATATTTTTAAAATCTTACTGCTATATTTCCACTGGAATACTTCCAGCTGATTCAATACTGGTTCTCTTGGCACATATCTGATAGTTTTGGTTGAACACCAAAATCACAAGACCACTAGAGCACCAATAACTACTGTAGAAAATCATACGTTAATCCAAAAACATAAAATTTAACTGTACAACTCCTGTATGAACATAATTTTGTGAAAATTCCACTTTTTTAGAGGACTTGTCTAACTCATGCTTTTTCCAGAGGAAGACAAATGAAATGAGCGATATTCAAACACATCCACTGCAAAATGCTTCAAGAATATTTTACCAGCGATTAGAAATGATTCAATTAGCTAATTTTAATTATGGACCTAGCACAAAGAAACCTTTTTGTTTGTAGAATTAGAAATCACAAAGTAATGTGCCTGTGCATGGAATTCCTGCCCCCTCCTCACATTTCTACCCCACTCCATCTTGAGGGGAAGAGAGAAGTTAATCTAATGAAGATGAAATAAATTTTCAAGGGAGGAGTGAGACTAAAATTGATCCACCTTTGTATTTCCCAGTCATTACAAGTGTTCACTACTTCTAGAAAATATTCAGTTTTAGTTCTTCTCAAACCTTCAAACACAGGGAATTACTTTCAGCATCATGAAAAGCTATTAGAACATCTCCTTTCACGCCATTAAAATCTGACTCCAATAGAACCAAAAGGCAACTTCCAGATCCAAGGCAGCCTTCCATCAGACATATTATAAAGCCTAAACTACTACTAAGCAATGATTCAGGCCACATGGTATGGTTTTCTGGTTACACACAGATTGATCTAGTTGAACAGGTGATCAAATGGGCCATTGACCCAACCTATAACCATCAGACAAAGAAAAAAAAAGTATATAAGCCAATATTGCTTGAAACTATTGCTTGCACTAACTCAAGTCAAAGCCTGGACACCCAACTGCAACAGCCATTTTACTAAGTATCCTATCTTGAAATTGCTGGTGTTAACTGTCAAATCACCCTGTCATCAACAGTCCAGATCAGCTCTTGCTGACTCAGGGACATGGCTCCTTTGTTTGAGTCTATCCATCCGTCAAGTTGTCTTCCTTTTTTCCTCCTGCCTTCTACTTTACCAAGCATTATTGTCTTTTCTCGTGAGTCATGCCTTCTTGTGATATGTCCGAAGTATGACATGGGAGAAACCTCGCATATGCACCTACTCAAGAATCCTGATATAAGCATGTGAAGCACGAGAAGAAGCGGGGAATGCTATTTGTTTTTCTAGGTGGGTGATCCTACCCTGTCTTCTGCAAACTGGCATATAGATAGTCATACCCATACAATTAGCATGGATGACAGTAGGCATAGGCAAGTGTGTTGGGAGCCAATTTGCAGCATGAGGCAGCTGGGGGGCAAATCAACCCAAACTGCCATGTCTTTGCAGGAGTTTGTTTCGGCTGAGTTTTCACAATTACTTGGCTGCAACCTAATGGAAAGAAATGAGGGGTGCCTCTGAGGTCTCTGAGGGGTTTCCTAAGGGCCTTGGGGACTGCAAATTAGGGGTTGGGAGCCACATGCAATCCATAGGCTGCACTTTCCCTGCCCCTGCATTATAGAGTTCACAATTCTGTTTCTCTACTTGAGAGACAAGATACCTTGCAAACACTTGCAAAAGGTACTTTTTGGCCTGCAACATCCAGCATCTCCAGTCAGCACTGCCACTGCTTTGAGATTCTGTGAGCTGCAATCCAAAAACTCTCGTTTTTTAAAAAAAACAGTTTGTTTTCTTCAGAAATGTCACCTTTTTACTAAAAGAGTACTCAATGTTTGTGCTCGCAGTGCCACACTAGCCCTGGACACTGGCCAAAAGGAAGGGCCTGTGCCTCTGGGATCCATTTTAAGGCCCAGCTGGGCATTAATAAAATTACACATTTGTCAGATTATTCTGTGCATTCTTATTATAACATCATTTGAAGAAAGTACCTCTATCCTTTTCTGGCATCACTGAATCCCTTGAAGATTATTCATTACTGACAAGAGGATACATCCCCTTTTGCTGACATTCTGTTTTAAATGATTTTAAGTTTTAAGACACTGGCTTTGAACAAGCCTTTTCTTTATATGTCAAAGTGAAAGCAAATGATCTGGATGGCATGCCTTCATTTCTTCATCTTAAAAATCTCTGTAGCACTTTTAGTGGGAAAAGCTCTCTACTTAAATTTCTTCTAGTCTCCTTCAGCCTCATACATTTTGTCCGCATGAGATTAAGGTAATTTGCAATCCATTTCAACTCATGCGTCAGATGCCAGAATCTCAACTGTTATTCATGTCTCTTTTATTCTGCAAAAATATAATTCAGAAGTGGATACCCTTTGAAAGCAAATGGTAAATCTTAAATCAGCCCTTAATAAATCTTTATAAAGGAATCAAGAAACAAAATTTGAGGCAAACCATGGGAATGGGTTATTTATGTTTTCAAAAAACAATCTGTGCAACTATGTGGACTTAGTTTTTGTTGCCTTTTTACAAAAATGGAACCATGGATAGATTTGGTTTCCAGTTTTGCAACATATCGACAGAAATGCTTTTCTGCTTTAGAAGCTAGACACTGTGGCTTAATTGATTTCTAAGTCTATTGTAGCCAATCCACTGAGGCTGTTTCCCACTTTGAAATCATTAGGATTAGAATCTTGACTTATAAACATTAAGATTCTACACAATACACTGGACGTTATCTTCTTCAGACTGTCACAAAACAGACACTCCACGATCCTCATTTTTAACAACATTTAAACATTACAAAGGATCAGGCTACAAACATACCTGGGATTTCATTGGCTACAACAGAAGGAGGATTGGACTGATTACTGCTTATCTGCTGGTGACTTATCATATGACAGCACTGTGGAACTGCATTGTTTACCATGTAGAGAGTATCTGGTACATTGGACATCCTAACCATCCGTAAGCGAACTAGGTCAGTCTGTTCCACCATCATCTCGTCCAGAACTGACTAAAACACAGATTAAAACAAGGAAGTTTACTAAACATTACTCTCATTTACTGTGAGCATAAGCTAATCTGTGCCATCAATATGACATGACAGATACTATCTTTATTTTCATGTATAAAGAAAACCAAGAGATAGCCTGACAATATTAGATGAGAACAGCAAGAAAAAGCACTCAGGAATGTATTTGCTCTTCCAACAGGAAACATCTCATGTTCTTTTCACAGTTAGCAGCAGACAGCTTCTACCCTTCTGACTCACTGATCCTTGTCCTTGTTCAAATTTTAATCAGATCAGTACATGAGTCCCAACTGCCTGAAACCTACTAAATCTGCACTAGTACTATAATCATCAACACCATCAGCATAATCAGATAGGGCTATGCTGACACTCCAAAATTCCCACACAATCTCGTTAAAACAAAGTGCCTGACAGGCAACTGCATGAGAGGAGGAAAAAGTTCTTTCTTTTTGGACTAAAATCCACTCACCCAGTTGTAAAGCTCCACTGAAATAGGGGTGCTTTGTTGCACAGTCCTGTACTAGCAGGGTTGGAACAGATGGCCTCTGAGGTCCTTCCAACTCTATGTTTTTTGAGATTCTATGACACTTGACCACTTCTCTGTGTGAGGCAGTGTTCCCATACAGCATATTCATGAGCTGTTTTCCTGACCTAATCTCATTATCTGTATACAAGATGTGTTGAACAGGCTGAGTACTCCATACGACTGCTGCTTCCAGGTAAGTTTTCTGAAAATCCAGAGCTTCCTCAGTATAAACAGGAGTCAAATCTAAAACTTTTGTTCATGGGGTGGAAAGGGGAAGGAGAGATGAAAAATAAGGGGACAGAAAAGGGAAGGGCAACTAAGTCCTTTCAAAATATCACAGGGAGAGGTATGGAAAAGGAGCTGAACCTGTTCAACTATGAATTGGGTGGATTGTCTGGCCAGATACCCATATTCTATGAGCAATCTGTGGTAAGCCTATGTTAAGGTAACTTGAAAGAAAGTGAGAAGAAGGCTTGAAGAGTCCAGAGGTATCTTATTTTTGCCTGTACGTCAGATCTGGATTTTGAAGTCACATCAAACTGGAAACACTTGTACTCTTCAGTCTCTTTTGAATACTGTTCTGCATGCAGTGCACCTATCAGATTAGGGAAGGCTATAAATCAGCTGTCAGACTAGTTATGAATTATCAAACTCATTACCTTTGCCTCCTCCACATAGGGTGAAAACAGTCTTGGTCTCACATAAATTCCTGCATTCTTTTGTCGCAACCATGCATTTGACTTTCCACCTTCTGCAGTTGGCAACATGTCTGAAGGAGGGGTACTAATGAGACCTCTCTTCATCTTTAAAAGAAAGGAAAGAAGTCTGTATCATATCAGGCATTTCTTTTTTTAAAAAAAAACCCCACTGAGCAGTTCATTTCAGGCTGTATGATGTGGGGGACAAGCAATTTTTTCCCCCAATGCAACAAGGACCAGTAGGATATTTGTGCCCATTGGTTACATCTGTTTCTTTCTTTCCTGGAAACTCAACAGAGACCAGCATTGGTCCATAAACCACCACTCTGAGCAGCACTGCTATGGGAATACATAACACCTACCAATAATAGGCTCAAAAATGAAAGAAGATATTTGTCAATGTAATATAATGTCCTGACATAAGAGTGAGGTACTTCTGGCCTGTTGGCCAAACGCAGACAACTGTAGCCTCTCAAACTACCCTGAGCTTCCCCAGTCCCGTTCTGCACTCTTTCTCCATAGCCATTAAGAAGCTGAGTGGGCTTACAAATCAGGGATAGAGGCCAAATACAGGGCCACAAGACAGCTTCCAGCAGGTATGGGCAAAATGTGATCCCCCAGGGGCACACGGAGGCTCACAGGGCTTTATTTTTTGGGGGGGGGGGAGTCCTCATGCCATTTTTCTGGCCAAGAGAAAAGGATGGAACACTGCATCTGGAAATCTCTGGGAGCAGCAATTTGCCTTTTAAATAGGTTGCAGGCCCTTGGCATTGTCTATTATATATAAAAAAAGTCTTTTTCAAAATTGAAAAACAGGAAGAAAACATATAAGCCAATAGAAACCATAATAGCTATAGCAACCAAAAAAGCAAGTCATTTTTGCCTTTTTTTGGGGGGGGGGGTGCATTTTGGTCAGTTCATGTTGCCCCCAGGAGGTCTTCAGGCAGAAAAGTTGCCCCTGGACATGCCATGTTGCCCACACCAGACTTAGAAACATACTTACAGAATCTGTTAGCACTTCACTGCTCATTGGCAAAATATGCTCAATGCGGACAAATGGTAAGAGAGGAGAAAGGATCTCTTTTAATTCCTCAATGTCAAGATCTCGCCGCTTCACACCTCGTTTGTTCACACTGTGAGCTGTGCCACTCAGCAAATTAGGCTCTGCAGGGAAAATAAGCACAGTCTCATCCCAGTGTTTTAAATTTCTGCTACTGAAGGGGGAAAGTATTTTCTTTTCTTTTCTTTCCCCAAGCTTGGCTTGTCTGGCCAGCATTCTTCTCCCTATTTTTATTCTTATTTATTAATAGTATTTAGTTGGCATCCAAGCAAAATATGTTCTCTGGGTGGTTTTCAATAAAAAAATTAAAGGAAATAAATACAACCATAAAACCATAAAATCTAATACAGTAAAACCTGTAGTTGAAGATAAAAAATTCGGAAGAGTATCAGAATATCCTAAACCCCAAAACTCTAGGAATACTCAAAGGATCCTGAAACCACTTGAGAAAAAGACTGAAAAGACTGGAAAAATAAGACCACATTTTAAAAAAACAAAAGCATACATGGAATGCCATTTATAGCCAAAGTTTTTTCTACACGTCTGATGTTACTTCTGAAACCACAAGGAAAGGCTGTTATCTAGACTTTTGTCAGTATTTTAACTTGCATATATCCCAGAATCTTCTGAGAAACCAGATTCTTTTCTGGGAAGGGAATCCTACTGCACACTTAGAAAAAGGTTTTGACAGTTCATGTTCTTGGCCTGAAATAACCTAACACTGCAGTCTGCACTCCACTGCTTATGAGTCTGAGTTACTTTTAACTATCAAATGGCCTTGCAAACAGGTTTCTCAACAATGGCCTGGGTATTCTGCAGCTGAACAGTCTAATTCCGATTAAGTTAAAGAAATTGGTCAGTTGGTCATATTTTGGCTGGAACAAAAAGTTCTAACCTCAAATACTCTGATGGCAACTGGTCAGCTAGTGGTGACTGACCAGAAAGGGTACCTTAGCGTTGTGATGAAATGTATACTAGCTAGAAAAGTACGGGGGCAACTTTCATACCGGAGATCTTCAGGAAAATAACTGAAAACAAACCAGTCAGTATCATAACATTTCCATATGTGTTGCAGCCACGCATAAAATATTGCGTATAGTTCTGATCACTACAACTCGAAAGGGATATTGTAGAACAACAAAAATAACAGTAAAATTTAATGAACCCAAAAGCCCTCTAGCCCAACCTCCTGGCTGTGAAGCCAGATTATATCTTCACTGGCTTCTGAAAATTAACCAAATAGAATCTAGATGGCAATGTGACACAAGAAGCGAGCTAGTATACTGTAATGCTGGAAAAACAAAGGTCTTTTTTCAACACTTAAATTGAGCTTCATCAATATTTTGATAAGCACAGGAAGAATTCAAATGGTAATTCCCATTCATCCAAAATAACATAAGCAAAGCAAAGACAAGCTCTTTCAGCCACCCCATCCAAAGCTGAACTTCTTCAGATTTTGATGGGTAAAGGAAGCTCTGTGTGAACTCAGGATCTGAGTATGCAAGAAATTACAGGGTAGCAGTAACAGGTGTATTGTGAATCATGGCAATGGGGCACAAACTATTGGGTGCATCTGCTGAAATGAAGGAAGATATACTGAAGGGGCATTGCATGCAACTCAGTCAGTTGCCATAACTCAGTCAGGTATCATAACTCAGAGGGAGAGCTTTGCAGACAGAAGGATTGAGCCGGGTTCAATCTCTGACATCTTCAGTTCAAAACACTGCAAAACTGCTTCTTGTTTATATAGACAAGACTGTATAAGATGGCCCAACAGTCTGATACAGTAGACAGAAGCTTCTTGTGCAACATATGACTTCATGGTGCAGGAAGATTTAAGTTAGAAAAAAAGGCAAGGACAGTAATGCCAGAAATTTGTAAAATTATACATAGTGTGAAAAATAGCACAGAAAGATGTTTCTAAGATGACAAATGGGAGAGTTGGGCCAAATAAATGGACGAACTTAGGAATCCTTCACACAGGGCCCTCTAACTTGCAGAATTCAATACCATGATGTGTAGCAATAGCCATCAACTTAGGCAGCTTTAAAAAGGGACTAGACAACTAAACAGAGGACAAGGGTATCTATGACTGCCAATTAAGATGGACATACATTATCTCCAGTTCTGTCAGAAACATTCCTTTCAATACCAGTTTCTGGGAAACACAAACAGGAGGATACTAATTCAATTATGTCTTGCATATGGGATTTCCCTAGGCAAAAAATCTGCCACTGTGTCAAAATATGGGCTAGACGAGCCTTTGGTCTGATCCAGCATGCCTCTTCTGATGTCTCCTCACAGCTTTGTCAGCTTGCTTAAGCTTGAGGGTAGCAGATTCTTCATTAATAATTAAATTAGATATACAAGTTGAGAGGTATTTACCACGGTCTGCTATTCTTTTCATCAACTGATGTTCACCCCATTTAACAAGGTACTTCAGGATGTCTTGCTCACTTGCCTATCAGAGAAACATTTAAGACAAGGCATGATCACATTCAGTTTTGGGCTAATAATGCACACAGCTTTTATATCAGTTACAGTCAACAAAAACACTTGCTGTAAAAGGACATATAACCCAATCTTCCATATTTGCCCGCATCAAACACTTAAATAAATAAGTTCTCCATTACTGTCCTCCCACTTTTTCAGAAAAACTAAGCAGCGCCTCATTTTATATTTTATGCAACAACACACTCAAACGTTCTAGGGCCTGAGTTAGCTTCCTCCAGCCTGGCACCCTCCAGATATATCAGAATGCAACTCCCATCCTCCCCAGCCATCACTGCTAAGCTGGGAATGATGAGAGCAGCAGACCAGTATGTCTAGAAGGTGTCAGGTTGGGGGCACTGCTGGCTAATCCACAACTATATGGCCCACTCATCTTCTCTGTGGAAGCCCAAGCAGGCTAGAACCTGCTTCTGGGAAAATCAGCAACAATACAGTTTATAAATTGGCTTTAACTTTCTTCTTCACAAAGCACCACTGCTATCTTTTGAAGTCCACATTAATATATAAACAGCCACTGCCAGTGTAATGCAGTGGTTTGAGCGTTGGAGTATGATCCTGGCTATCAGGGTTTGTTTCCCTGCTCGGCCATGGAAATCCACTGAGTGACCCCGGATGTGTCACACACACTCAGCCCCAGAAAACCCTGTGATAGGGTTGCTATAAGTTGAAGACACAACAACAACAACAACAACAACAACTGCAAATATAAATAACCTGCAAACAAAAATTCAAGGTGGTATAAGAAGGACTGCCAAAACTTTTTTGGCTTAGCTCAGAATTCCACAATTGCTGTTGCTAGGTCACCACTGGCAGTGTGGAACCTCCTTCCCAGCATCCTGCATTTGTGGACAGGGACGAAACAAAAAATGTCTTAGTTTTCTGCACACTGTATAGATTTCAGAGAGAAGAAGCCTCTTTTATTTCATGCAGATTCAAATGGGAAAAATGGGCCTGGAGGCTTTGGCAGACACAGGAAATTTAGGAGATAGAGAGGAGTCACTCACTCACCTATTATCATTTCAAAGTTTCTAGAGAAAATATATCTCCTTTGCTGAAGAACTTTCACTAGTTACCAGTCTGTTTCCAAGCACAATTCAAAGTGTTTGTTATGATAAATAAAGCTTTATACAGCTTAGAACAGACTATCTGAAAGTCCCTACCACCCCATATGAGCCTGCTTGAGTCTTACAATCCTTGTGGGAGGCCTTCCCCCCACATTACCACCCTCACAGGCTCATGCAGTGAAGATGGAGCAAAGAGCCCTCTCAGTGGCTGCTCCTAGGCTGTGGAACTATCTCCTAAAGGAAGCTCACCTGCCCCCCGTTCTCTTTTCGCTGACAGGCAAAGACACTCTTATTCAAACAGGCCTTCAGCCTCTAAACGGATGGGAAAGAAGGATGTACAGTGGGTATACTGGTTTTTTATATGTAATGGCTACTTAATACATTTAATATTGTTCTCGAATTAATGTTTTAAATCAGTGGTTCTCACTTTTCTTTACTGGAGACCCCTGTAAATATAATTTGTTGCTGGGGACTTAAGATATAAATATTAACTTTAGATTTAAATATTCAAACGTTTATTTATTTATTAAACAATTCTTGGACACTGGGATTCAAATCCCATTCAGGCAGTGGTTATCTTTGGGCATGTCACAGTCTCCCAGCCTCAGAGGAAGACAAAACAAATGCCCTCTGAATAAATCTTGCCAAAAAAACCCAAACCCAAACCAAACAAACAAAACCCCTGTGATAGGTTCACCTTAGGGTTACCATAAGTCAGACATGACTTGAAGCCACACAGCAACAAAGTGCCACAGATAGGGGGAGGTTCTTTGTAGCCATCATATCTCTCCCGTTTGAAAATTGACTTATGGTGACCCTAGGGCAAACCTTATCATGGGGATTTTCTTGGCAAGATTTGTTGTCTCTGCCTTTCTCAGAGGCTGAGAGAATGTGATTTGCCTCAGGTCACCCAGTGGGTTTCCATGGCCAAGTGGGGATTCAAACCCTGGTCTCCAGAGTCATAGTCTGGACATGCATACACGCTTGCTGCCATGTCTCTCAGTGCCCACATCCCATGCTGGTGCATCTTTGCTGAAAGGGACATGGTGGCAGGCATGTGCGAATGCCCAAACTGTTTTAACACCTACATCCCCTGCTGCCACATCCCTGTTGCTGCTGCTGCTGCTATTGGTGTCCAGCAACAGGGCTTTGAGAAGCCCCTGTGAGGACTCTGAAGACTCCTAGGGATTCACAGACTCCAGGTTAAGAGCCCCTGTTTTAAGTTGCCCAGCCCATTCATCCCTTCTTTCATTCATTCCACAGGGGCTAGAAGTTGGTTTTCTTTTCCATTTGTAACCTGTCAAGATTTGTCACTGCTCTTTCAGTCTCTTTTTACATCAGGAAATAAAGCAGTTAAGAAAAAAAAATACAGAACAGATGTACAAAGCCTGTCATAGCACCACAAGCTCTCTGATTGGAAACGCTTTTGATTACTGAAAAAACAAGATAAGATGAAAGTTTTCAATCTCTTCTCTACATATTCAGAGCCAAAGAGAGAACAACCATCTACTTTCACATGTATTAAATAAGTAAATGGCTGTTTTTAGAGGTGACAATCTATAGCATTGAATTTTTCTCCATTGATTAAGCTGCAGAACAAATCTAGCTTGGGGAGCCATTAATGGGCTGAAATCTAAGGAAAGAACGAGTTACTTACCTGTAACTGTGGTTCTTCGAGTGGTCATCTGTGCCCTCACACACTAGGAGCTTTCGCGCATGCGCGGTAGCGTTCGGAAAATTCTAGAGCTTAGTAGCTTGGCGGGAACCCCTCCCCCATGCTGGTGATGAGCATGCTCAGGCCGCCAAGCAACGGTCTCTCCTCAGTTCTAGAGTCCGCTGATAAGGGACCTGAGAAAGAGGGGACAGCTGGGCGGGTGTGTGTGAGGGCACAGATGACCACTCGAAGAACCACAGTTACAGGTAGGTAACCCATTCTTCTTCTTTGTGGTCTCTGTGCCTCACACACTAGGAGATTTTGTAGCTTACCAGTAGGACGGTGGATCAGGTCCTAGAGTATGGAAGCCAACACCGCTCGTCCGAAACGGGCATCTCTATGGGACCGGCAGTCCAGTCTGTAGTGGCACACGAAGGTCGATGGTCGGGACCAGGTCGCCACACGGCAGAGTTCCTGCAGGTCCACACCTCGCAGGAGAGCTGCTGAAGACGCCACGGCTCTGGTGGAATGAGACCGGAGCAAGGCTGGCGGAGGCTGCTTGGCGAGTTCATATGCCAGCAGGATGGTCTGGGCCACCCATTTGGAGAACCTCTGGGTGGACACCTTGTGGCCTCTCCAACACCAGCCGTAACACACAAAGAGGAGCGGAGTCTGGCGAAAAGACGCAGTGCAGTTTGTGTAAAAGGCCAAGGCCTGATGAACATCAAGGGAGTGGAGGGACCGCTCCAGGGGAGTCATTGGGTCCGGGTAAAAGGTCGGCAAAATGATGTCCTGACTGAGGTGGAAGTGTGAGACCACCTTGGGCAGGAAGGAAGTATCAGGGCGAAGGACTACCTTGTCCCTATGGAAGACAAGGAAAGGCTCATCAGACTGCAGCGCTGTCAGCTCACTCGCTCGCCTGGCTGAGGTGACAGCTACCAGGAAAGCAGTTTTGATTGTCAGGAGTCTACCACCCGCAGTAGCCATGGGCTCGAAGGGCGGTTGCATCAGCCGCAATAGCACCAGGGACAGTGACCAGGGTGGTAGCGGCGGCGATACCGGTGGATAGCGATGTTGTAAGCCCTTCATGAACTGCTTCATGGTAGCGTCCCGGAAGAGAGCTGCCGATGGAGAGCCTCGAGGTTGGTAGGCCACGATAGCAGCAAGGTAGACCTTCAGGGACGGGAACGCAAGTCCTTGCTGCCAAAGGTGGAGAAGGAGATGGAGCATGGTACGCAGGCCAACAGGCGATACCGGCTCACCTTGCGCCTCAGCAAAGGCAACGAACTTCTGCCACTTGTAATGGTAGTTGCGGTGCGTCGATTCCTTCCTGGCCGCGGTCAGGACGTCCTGGACGGTCGGATCCTCTAAGGTGTTATCCTCCACGTGTGGAGGGCCAGGAGGGGCAGGTCTGGATGGAGAACGAGACCGTCAGAGTGCGACAGGAGATCTGACGCCATCGGGAACCTGAGGATTCGACCGTGAGCGGCCTCGAACAGGGGTCCCAACCAGTGCTGCCTCGGCCAGTACAGGACTACGAGGATGTTGGCTCGGTCCGCGAGGATCTTGGCGACCACTCGACCCAGGAGAGGAAACAGCAGGAACGCGTAGAGGAGCCCGTCGCTCCACTTGAACTGGAAAGCGTCACCGAGAGAGCCCTGACCCCAGCCAGCTCTTGAGCAGTACCGGTGACACTTCCTGTTCCGGCTGGTGGCGAAGAGGTCGGTTGTTGGCTCGCCCCACCGGTCTCGTATCATCTGGAACCCTGCCCTTGAAAGGGACCACTCGTGGTGGCAGGAGGTGTCCCTGTTGAGGGCGTCTGCTGTGGTGTTCTCTTGGCCCACTAGGTGTATGGCGATCGGGTGGACCCGAAGCGACACGCACCAGTCCCACAGCTGAAGGGCGATGGTGAGGAGGGTGGTTGAATGGGTCCCCCCTTGTCTGTTGACATAACAGACGGCCGTCGTGTTGTCTGTTAAGATCAGAATCGTGCAGCCGGCGACCAGGTTGCGAAACGCCCTCAGAGCCTTCCAGATGGCGAGCAGTTCAAGGTCGTTGATGTGAAGGCCGATCTCGTCGTCGATCCAGCGTCCCTGGACTCTGAGATTGCTGCAGTGCGCTCCCCACCCGAACAGGGAGGCATCTGTCGTTACCGTGAGCTGGGGGGTCGGCTCTCGGAACGGCATCCCTGACAGCAGGTGACGGTAGGACAGCCACCACAGCAGAGAGCGATGCACCTGTTGAGGAATCTGCAGGCGGAGCCTCTGGTCGTCTAGGAGCGGGTTGAAGACCCTGGCGAATCAGTGCTGGAGCGGGCGCGCACGAAGTCGAGATAGGTAGGTGACTGACGTGGTCGAGGCCATGTACCCGAGAAGCTGCTGAATCGTCCTCGCTGATACCTTCGGGGCATCGAAAGTGGTGGATGCGGCCCGACGAAGGGTACGTGCACGCTCCATGGGCAGGTATGCCCTGGCAGACACCGAGTTCAGGGTCGCTCCGATGAAGTTGAGGACTCTCGCCGGCTCGAGGTGCGACTTCTTCGGATTGACCCGGAGGCCAAGATGGGTCAGAAGGGAAAGAGTCCAGTGGATGTCCTTGTAGAGTTTCTGTCTGCAGGAAGCCACTAACAACCAGTTGTCAAGGTAAGGGTAGATGGAGACGCACTTCGTCCGCAGGTAGGATACCACAGGGGCCGTGCACTTGGTAAAGACCCTGGGGGCGGTGGAGAGTCCGAATAGCAGCACCCTGTATTGGTAACAGGTGCCGTCGACCGCGAATCGAAGGTACCATCTGTGCTGCGGGTGAATGGAGAAGTAGGCATCCCAAAGATCGATGGAGGTGAACCAGTCCCCTCGTCGAAGGAAGGGGAGGATCGAAGAAAAGTTATCATCTTGAACCTTTTGGGGCGGATGTACTCGTTCACCCCTCTGAGGTCCAAGATTGGCTGCAGGGTACCGTCCAATTTCGGTACTGTGAAGTACTGGGAGAAGAAGTCGGTGGTACTGGCCAAGGACGGAAGTTCTTCGATCGCTCCTTTTTCCAACAGGGACTGGATCTCTTCCAGCAAAGCCGAGCTGGCCAGGATGGAATAGTAGATGCCTCATGGAGGTATACTTGCAAACTCGATGGCGTAACCAAGACGGACGATGGAGAGAACCCAAGAGTCCGTGATGTGGTGCCATTCGGCGAGATGTCTGGCCAGGCTCGGATGGTCTTCTAGGGCTGCTGGCAGGCGGAAGAGTGGCTGTGGTGGTGTCCTGCAAAGACGGTCAAAACCGAGACTTCGTCCTGGACGAAGACTTCTTCGAAGAGGAGGCCGGGCGTCTCTGAAGAGGCCTCCGTGCCGAGGATGAGGTCGACAGGTGGGACAGGACCGAACGAGGTGATTGCGGCTGGAATGTTGATGATGACGACCTGCGCCACGAGGACCGTGAAGTGAAGCTATGGCGAGACTGTGGGGGCTGGTGTATGCCCATCTTCTTAGCTGTCAGGTGGGCTTTGACGACATGGTCCATCGCCTCACTGGTTGTCGCATTGAACAAGCCCTGGCCGTCAAAAGGGAGGTCTTCGATTCTCCTTCTGGTGTCCTCCTGCAGACCCGACAAGTGCAACCACGCGTAGCGGCGTAATGCTACGGAGCCCACCATCACCCGCGCTGCAACCTCCATGGAGTGCCTGGATGGGATGATCTGCTGGTTGGCGAGTGCTACCACCTCGTTAAAGAACTGCGTAGCACTCGCCTGATTCTCCTCAGGGAGGCTGGACAGGAGAGGACAGAATCTGTCCAGCAGGTTCCTCAGGTAGGCCGCGAGGCAGGCTTGGGAGTTGGACACCCTGGCAATCAGAAACGAAGCCGAGTAAAATCTCCTGCCAAAGGTGTCCAGCCTGCGGCCCTCTCGGTCCGGCGGGGTGGTGTGCGCTCTCCTACCGCCCTTAGTCTGAGCGGATTCAACCACGACAGAGTTCGGTACCGGGTGTGTGAATAAGAACTCGGCCTCCTCCTTCTGGGTCTGGTATAGATGTTCCAACCGGTGAGGGATTGGCTGGGCGGATGCAGGCTGGGCCCATGGATGTTTGAGGGCCTCCATCAAGGTCGGCAGGAACGGTAGCGGTGCCGTCGATGGTGGACGGGTATCCGCGTAGTGGAAAACCGGATCCTGCACGGCCGGAGCCGGGTCTGTGACCTTTAATCCCAATGCCGTCGCCATCCGGAGGAGGATATCAGAGAACTGCTTCATGTCCTCCGGTGCTGACCCTGGTGCGGGATCTCCAAAAACCAAGGGAGGCGACTGGTGGGACGCGGGTGTCGACTCGTCGGATTCCGAGTTGGATTCATAGGTCTGAGAAGACTCAGAAGGAGATTTCTTAGGAGACCTCTCTCTTGATGGCTGCTGAGATGGCAGTGCCAGGGTAACCGTGGGCACAGTCATCACGGTTGGTGGAGCAACCGTTGTCTGGAGTAGTGGAGTCGTAGTAATCGGCACCACCGCAGGCCGCGGGCGCTGGATCGCCTGGGTGACTGTAGTGGCAGGAACCGAAGGTTGTACAGGAGCAGACTCCGAAGCTGGACGCGACACTGTCGAGGTGACCCTTGGTGGTGGGGAGACAGCCCGATAACGGGGCGAGCGCTTATGGGATCTCCGATGGCGCAGTGATCTCGAAAAGGAGCGGGAAGGTGATTGCCGATATCGTGGATGGTATGTGGTGCACGATGGAGAGCGCGAGCAGTGATAAGGCGACCACTGCCTCATGTCAGGGTGGTACCGGTCCCTATATGCCGGGGAATAGGACCAGTACAATCCTGGATACTCCCGCCAGGTGTGTTCTCGACCGTACCTCGCGATATGGGATGCGGAGGAATACGGCGAATCAAATGGGGGCCGAGACAGGGCCCATTCCAGATAGATCTCCCGACGGTGTGGGGACCGACGTCTCACCCTTCGTTCTGGGGAGCATGACTCGCTCCTGGCAGAAGACTCCCGACAGTGGGGCGAGGCCGGAACACCTTCCGGGCGGTCCAACACTTCAGGGTGACCGGGCGGAGACACTGCGGCAGTAGGTCGCGGCGGGCTGGAAGGCACAGCCGAGCCAACGGTCACCTCCTCATCGGAGACCTCCAGAATTTCCTGGGGTTCCGAGTCTTCGCCTGGGTCTTCAGGCTGCTGGGTCAGAGGAGGCGTAGGAGGGGAAGGCCTCTTGGGAGGAGAGCGCCGCTTCTCCTTCGTCTTCTTCTTTTTCTCCTTTTCCTTCTCTTTAATGGCTTCTTGAGGGGCAGGATGCTTACGCTGAGCAGCACTGAGCAGCCTAGATGACTTAGCTACCTGTGAGCCCGCAGGAGCCTCCCTCGAAGTTGACGCCACCGAAGAGATCTTAGGAATTTTCGGCAAGGCCGATATCGGGGGCCGAGATGATGGTACTGATCCCGGTACCATCGATGTCATCGGAGCGGCAGCCGCTAGTACCGAGGGTGTGGTCACAGGTCAGCTCGATGTCGATGGTTTAGACATCGTGGGCTGAACAGACGGCTGATCCCTCGCCCGAAGAGACTCTTCCCAGCAGTGAGATTTTAAGCGGGCCAAGCGGTTCCGCAGAGTCTGGGTGGTGAAGTCACGGCAGATAAGACAAGCCTTAACGTTGTCTCTCCCAAGCACAAAAGGCACTCACTATGTCCGTCTGTCAGCGCAACCTTGCGACCACAAGTGTTGCAAGGTTTAAAGAGAGAAGACATAGAAGTCCAAGGAAGGAAAGACTCACAAGGGGTGGCGGAGAAGATGGTGGGGAAGATGAAGTCAAAGAAGACGGAAGACGGGAGGAGAAGCTAAAGGAGGGGTCTAAAAGATCCAAAAAGTCACCAAAACCAAGTCCGAAATCCAAAAACGAAGTCCAATAGTCAAATCCAAGTCAAAACCAGAAAGGAACGATCCGAAAAAGCCAAAGGGCGCTACTAAGCAAAAGAACCTTCCGTACGCGACGGCAGACGAGAAAGAACTGAGAGACCGTTGCTTGGCGGGCTGAGCATGCTCAGTACCGGCATGGGGGAGGGGTTCCCGCCAAGCTACTAAGCTCTAGAATTTTCCGAATGCTACCGCGTATGCGCAAAAGCTCCTAGTGTGTGAGGTACAGAGACCACGAAGAAGAATCTGCACATCTCCTACAAGAAAAGTAGGTTAAAAAGATGAGCTAACTAGAATCCTCTTTTTCCTTTCCCAAAACATATGTTTTAGTGTGAGAACTGCTATATAATTTCCATAAACCTCTGAATAGGGAAGGCAAAATTAAACTTAGAGAGTTTCACTTAAAATAATTTGCAACTGCTTCTAGACTATTATTAGGCTTTCAAGAAATAGTTTATACTGCCAGCCTGGGTTGGGTTATGTGCCAAGAAAGCAGAATACTTTCCTTAATCACTACCTCTTCTAAAGGCTTGTGTGTACATATGCCAGAATAAAGACAGAAGGAGTCCGCTCTGCACACAACTCTTTGAAATAGATTTTTTTCCCCTTTCTCTTAAGATTTAAGAACAACATGCCTTTGCTCTATGTTACTGGTAAGAGATTAACAAAACCTTCAGGGTACAATTTGACAGAGAAACAGAGCAAGATGATTACCTGTAAGTAGTCAGACTGGATAGCTGTCTGCAGGTGGTCTTTGCTGAGTTCATAAAATACATCGGAAGTCATGACCTGGGTAAACTCCTCACAGAGGAAATGCAGTGCTTGGCGGTGCACCCACTTAGAGCCGTACGGCTGGGAACTCCACTTGAGAATGACAATTAAAGTGTCTAAAGAGATGCTCTCAGCAATAATATCCTCACAACCTACAAAAAGAGAACACCAAATACTGTTTAGTGAGGTTCAGCTACTCAGGCATGAATACTACCCATCACTGTCCAGCAGAAGCATTGCCATTTCAGAATTTCATGGTTAAAACCACAATTTTCATCAAGATTATGAAAACATGAGGCATCAGTTTACTATCCGGTTGTGAATGGTGCACAAATTTCAGGATAAGTGTCAGAGCCACCATCAGAGCAATCCAGTTCTATTAACTCCACTGACAGTAGCTTTTCAGATTTGTCACACTACAGAGATTGTTTAACTAACAGTGTCAAAATTGAATCTGGACTACATACAAGCACAGTATGAACAATTACTTATTTTTAAATGTGTAGTTTAAAAATAACATAAGCCTCTATGATCTGAAACAAGCAAAGCTCCTGCAATTTACTTTATGTTGAACTGCATTAAGCATACAAACAGACAGCACAGTGTCACAGTTTGAGTGCTGGACCACAGTCCTGGAGACCAGGGTTCAATTCCTCACTGGGCCATGGGAACCCAACTGGGTGACCCTTGGCGCATCATACACTGTCAGCCTTAGAAAACCCCATGACAGGGTCATCTTAGGGTCACCATAAACAAGAAATGACTTGAAGGCACAAAACAACAACAATAAATTAGGTACAATTTAGTACTTGAGCTTAATTGTGTGCCATTTTGCAACATATACAGAACTGCCTTATTACTACTACTTTATGCTTTTGTAGACCAGGAGCATGCTAAGAGTACTAGAAGCAGTGCCTATAACAAATAGTGAGATTTAGTCATAATAGCTACAATTCTATTAAATGTCTGAATTTCCAGAGGCATTCATCCACCAGGGATGCAGCTCTAAGCATTGCAGATAGAAAGCTACTCCCAAGCAAAGTTCCCACTAATACAAGTGTAAGGTCCAGAAATGGAGTGAGTTGGGGGGCTGGGACAGTGCTGGCTTTGGACTCACAGAATCTAGAGTTGCTCTGCTTTCCAGAGAAGGGCTTTGTCCAAACCACTCAGCTTTGCCAGCTTGGAATCAGCATAGTTAACAGCCCTTCCATCATTACTTTCAATGTAGGAACTATGAAATGAAGGCATCTGCCAGGATAAGAAGACCTTTGCTTCCAGGACATTGTAGTACACTCACCATGTTATTTTTTGACCCCCAGCAACAATCAGATTAAAATTAAAATGCCTCTTAAGCATTTTAAAAACTGTTTTCCAGTCCTCCTTCAGTTAACCTTCACAGGATCATATTTTAAGTCAAGTCTAATTATCAGTAGTACAATAGTAAGCCTAAAACATTTTAAGAAGATTTTATTAAACAGTCACCAATAGTTTGTCAGACAACTGTTAATAATAATTGAGTCTAAGTAGGCTAAATTATGACGATCTTTATATTTCAGATAACCCCAATACTATTCAGATAAAACAAGACTGAACTATTCACTTCAGTGATATATTTGATATTTGACAACAATATGCAGATCAAAGAAGCTCAGTCTCTGAAGTTCTAAGGGATCCAGCTGGTTGCACCAACTGTGGAAAAAGGGAAAGAGCTCATTAGTACCACATTGGTGTTTGTCCAAAACCGAAAGTACAAGTTGGTCCTCCACTTTTGTCAAGGGTAGGTGTGAAGGACCCCCACAGAAGTGGGAAAATCATGAATGAGATTTTCAAAGTCTACCCAGCTCCTAGGACTACTGATACTGATTTTAAAAGCAGCAGCAGCCACCAGCCGCAGCGGCGGCTTACCCAACTCCTCCCCTCCCCTTCTCCTCTTCCTTTCTGTCTCTCATCCTCACAACAGCACAAGCCCATATCTTCTCTTACTGCACACTTTGGCACTATCACACCTCTCCCAGATTGCTAGAGCCGGCAAATTCAACCCAGTTTTAGAAGCCACAGCAACAGCTGGCCTAGATCTGGCTCCTCGCTCCACTTCTTCTTCTCTCCCCGCCCCGTCTCCTGTCCTCCTGACAGCACCAGCCCCTACCTTCTCTTACTGTACACCTTGACACCACCACGCCTCTCCCAGACTGTCAGAGCCCCCATGCCTTGCAGCAAACTCAAGCGGATTTCAGAAGCAGCCAGTAGAAGCACTTTAAGCACTATGCTCCTCCTCCCCTTCCTCTCCTTCCCACCAACATAATGCATGAATGAGGCTGCCTAGTAATAAGACAACCTCACTCACTTGATCTGCCTCTTAGTGTGCTGTCTGCAATATCTTGCATTTCTTGGAACCAAAAACATCAACTGTACAATACTGTACAGGTAATGATGGGTTCAGTGTGGTACTTCTGGTGCTTCTGAAAGAGATCCCAAGAGGCAAAAGACAGTGAAGACATTACATGAAAAGGTCAAATTATTCAACATGCTGCATACAACAAAGTTGGCTTCTGCGGCTGCCTACTATTATGATATCAACGAGTCGACAGTAAGGTACATTTAAGAAAAAAGAAAGGGAAATTCATGCAGCCATTGCTGCAGCTACACCACTGGGTGTGAAGATTCTTCATCAGGCAGAAGATCCTTACATCTCAAGTGTTGAAAGTGCTACTTTTATATTGGTGCTGGACTGCTATTAGAAATGGCATTCTTATAGAGTCCAATATAATAAGAAAGAAGGCAAAGCCCTTGTATGTTTCCAGAAAAGAAACAGAAGGTAAAGAGTTTACCTCTACAGAGTTTCGTGCCAGCAAGGGCTGATTTGATAATTTTAGGAAACGATTTGACCTACATAATGTGAAAACTATGGGAGAACGTGCTTCTGCTGACCATGAGGCAGCTAGTAAGTTTCCTGACACCCTAAGGGAACTTATTGAGAGAAAAGATATGAACCACAGCAGATATTCAATGCAGATGAAACTGCTCTAGTTTGGAAAAGAATGCTACATAGAACATTCATCAGCCAAGAAAAGAAGTGAGCACCAGGCTTTAAGGCAGAGCTTTCCAAACTTTTCATGTTGGTGACACACTTTTTTAGACATGCATCATTTTGTGACACAGTAATTCAGTTTTACTAGCAACTTGGAAGTTAAACTAACCCCTTATAAGAGATACAGACACATACATAAATTGTAATAACAAAATGTATGGGGACACAACATATCTCATGAAAACCTTTCATATATTTTTAAAAACAGATGGTTTATAAATAATAACATACATGTCCAAGATTGTAGGTGACATACCTACACACTTCAGGTGACACACTAATGTGTCGTGGCATACCATTTGGCAACGGACAAACTATGCTGTTCTGTACAAGTGCAGCCAAGTGTATGATAAAACAAATCACCTAAGGCAAATTACACTGTCACACCTAAGCCTTTTTAAGGGCTTCACCACACCCCAATCCATATGGGGTGACCCAACTGCACTTATAGCATGCAACCTCCTCATGTTGGGTGCTCTCGGATGAGGTAGAACCTTTCGAGGCAGGCTAGCCAAAAGATTCTCTTGCAGCTATTCTTCAAGGTCACATCACCTCATCTCTCCATCCACTCAGAAAAACCTTTTCTGGTCACACCGCACTAACACTCTGAATGCCCTAACACAATCTCCCTGGTGAACACCCAGAATCCTGGGAATTTCCCACTGAAGGTGTTGAACTCATCTACTTGTCCCCCAACACAACATCTCTCATCCAGCTTCTCGATCAGGGGGTAACAAGGACATTTAAGGCACACTATGTACACTACTCAACGGCGAGGATTGTACAATCTATGGAAGACCTCAACGTAGACAACATAATGAAAATGTGCAAGGGGTACACTATCACTGATACTATAAACTGTCACTGAAAGAGTCATGGAGGATATCAAGCCAGAAACAATAAACTTCTAGTGGAAGAAACTTTGGCCAGAACGTGTGAACTATGTCACCGGCTCTACTACAGAGCCAGTTCAAGAGACTGTGAAAGACATTGTGGAGGTAGGTTAACACATTGTGGTAAAGAAGGCAGGCAGGGAAGGGTTTCTGTATATGGCTCTTGGGAAAACTCAAAAGTTAATTGACACCAGCTCCAATGAGTTAAGAGAAGATGAACTACTGGAGTTGACTATCTGGAGGCAGAGATGATACCAGACGAGGAGGAGGAGCAGGAGCAGGAGGAGTAGGAGCAGGAGGAGATGGTGGTGGTAGTTGTGGTGATGCTGGAATATACTGCAGAGGGTCTATGTATGTTCGGAGCTGCAATGGACTATTTTTATGACACTGATTCACCTATGGTACATTCTTTGAAGGTGAAGGAATTGTTAGAAGAATCACTGTTAATGTATATCAACATATTTAAAGAAATTAACAGGGGGGAAAAGCCAAACTGACATCACAATGTATTTCAAGAAGGTAACACCAAGTATCCCTGCTTCTGCTTCCAGCCCTTCTACCTCTGCTGCTCATGCCACCCGAGGCACCCCTTCTCCTCCTCCACACACAAAACATATAGAAGACAATGAGGATGAAGTCCTTGATAATCCAGTTGCACTGATCCAATAAATGATACTGTAACGCCATACTGTACAGCTACAATAAACAATGGTTGTATGCGTATGTCTTTCTGTTTACTGTAAATCCTGCAACTTTCTGGCAAGAACTGTGTGCCAGGAATATGCTCACTTGGGGAGAACCATGATGCCTCTGTTGGTCTCCAAGTCCTGATCCCCTCTGCCTTTGTACCACCCAGATGGCAGAGAGGCAGGTACCATGGCTGCTGCTGCTTGTAAAATTGGTCTGAGTTCGCTGGCTCTGAAAATCTGGGTAAGGCACAGTGATGCAAAGGTGTCAAAAGCAGGTAGCGGCTGGTGCTACTAGGAGAATGGGAGATGAAGGGGAGAAATGGAGAGAAGAGATGAATCATGGACATCTGCTGCTGCTGCTTCTAAAACAAGGTTGAGTTTGCCAGTTCTTAAATTCTGGGTGAGGTAAGGTGGTGTGAGACAGAAAGGAGAGAGGGCAAGGAGCTACAAATGCATAAATAATCAAATTTGCAAAAGGAAAACCTGTGAAAATGGAGGGCCAACTGTATCTTCATAAAATGAAGGCAATATAGGCCATTTCCGCACTACACTGTTATAACGCTATTATTCCAATTTAAACATCCTGTGGAATTCTGGATTTTGTAGTTTACTGAGCCCAAAGAGCTCTCTGGTTGAGAAATCAAAATGCTCCTCCCTAAACTGCAAATCCCAGAATTTGATAGGAGGTTGAAAGTAGAATAATAGCATTATAAGAGTGTAGTGCAGAAATGGTCATAGCCTGTTGAAACAATATGTGATTTAGTTTAGGCTGGCACGTAAATAAACAGGAAGAAGAGAAAGTCTGTCCATTTCATGACCTAGCCAAAGGTTGTACATAAAAGAAAGCAACACAAATATTCTCTACACATCAAACAAGAAGTAAGCAATGTGTGCTCCTCCAGATGTTGGGCACCTGCAGCTCCTAGCAATTCACGCCACTGGCTATGGTAGCGACTAGATTCGTGGAAGCTGTAGTCCAACAATATCAGGAAGACTGCACTTTGCTCACCCCTCAATGGACCAACCTTGCAAATAAATCTCCAACTGAAAATTTATTAGAAAGGCTGTAAAAGCTGCAACTGCTCTCACAGAGTGATCACAAATGACATCAAAGAGAGGTTTCTTGCTAGCTTACAGAAAAGGTGTATGGTAATAGCTACTCATTTAGAAAACCTTTTAAAAAATAGGTAGTCCTTTTTTATGACTCCCATAACAAACAAAAAGATTACTAGTGAGTGTGAAGGCTTCTTCACACAGAAAACAAACACTTTTCTACCACCTAGCAAACACAAAGCTACCTTAATTGGAGCAGAAGGAGCTGGGTAAAGAATTCGAAGCACAGTCAACTGAAAAGAAGAAACTACTATGCAGAGGAGGGTCCATATGGGAAATATATCCCTGCAAACTGTAAACAAGGTTGATCACAATGAAAAGCAACCATCTTGCTCTCTGAGAAACAACTGCAATCAAAAAAATCATTTTAAATGTCAAAAGGCATAACTCAAAGGTAGCTAACAGCTCAAAGGGCAATCCCACAAGAAAAGATCAAATGCAGATGGCACCCACTGGATGACATTCAAGACACAAATTTCAAAAAAGCCTTGATGTAAGGAATCGTAAATCTGGAGGTGCACCACACTGGCTTCAAGGTAAGCCTTTAAAGACAATAAAGTCCTCTGGAACCAAAGTCTGCCAAACTACCACCACCATCACCCACCTATCCACCCACCCACATATTTGAGGAAGTTCCAAGTCAGAGAGGGAAAGAAAGGTTTTGCTCCTGTAGATTCTATAGAAATATATTTCACTCAGAACAGCATGGCATTTGAGCAGACAGTATTTCAGCTGCCTTAATGACTTTCAGAACTTATTCTGGGAACACTGAGGTAGATAAATGCTTTACAGTAAGTCAGAGGACTCCCACAGAGGTATCCTGCCAGTATTTTGGAAAGGAGAAAAAGGCTAGAACCTGCCCTGAGACAGATGCAATAAAAGGACAACCCAGAGGTTGATGGGCACAAATGTCATAAGCTAAAAAAATCTCAGTGATTTTTCTGCAGTTGATACACACATTTCTTCAGAGCCTGTTTATAGTAATGTTTTGACACCAGTGACACTTCTCTACAATATGCTCCTAATGCAGGCAGAAAAGAGAGCAAGCGTCCACTGGAGTGTGGCATTTTGTAGTCAGTACACTTTTTAAGGTAGGGCTTCAAAGTCATGTAGAAGAGACTTTGATGTCACGGTCGTGACAATCCACAACACATAAGAACCTTTTTTTCTTTAACAAAAGTAAAAAAAAAATGTTAAAGTACAAACTTAATAGTTGAGAAAATTCATAGAATAAGAAGAAAATTAAAAGCTCTGCTGACTCACAAAAGGAAAAGTCCAAAAAGGGCAGAAAAGTTCCAGTATGCTGTTGCAGCGGACAAAAAAGAAACTGAGAAAAAGAGTGGGACCCCCTTATGGATACGTGTAATGTTTGGTACGTGGGACACCAACCAAAATGTTTAGCTACGCTCTACAAGTTTCAGGCTGGTCTGCACAGAAGTAGAGGAACCTGTATGTGAGAGTCACAGAGACCATAAAGAACTATCCACATCTTCTTGTGGTTTTTGCTTTTGTAGAGAATTTCCATGGGTAGTCTCTCTCCTCTAGATTTAGTTATTTACATGTGAACAAAGCCACAAAGAGGAGAGTGCTCCCTTCCTCATATGTTGAATAAACACAGTTAAATACAGCTGAATAGGGCTCATATTAACCACATGTAGCACAGCTACATAACATCCTCTTCTTCATTTTGAAAAGTTGAAAGCCCTTCTTCCTCATTTTGAAAAACTTTTATAGTAGTAACCTGAAGTCAATACAACAGCTAAAGCTACAATATTTCTTGGAAACATGTATAACAGGATGCTATTTTAATCATTTTCCAAACCCAATGTAGCACATTCATCTTCTATTGTTCATTCTTTATTGCCATACTATTATAGGCACTGTGAAAAACAGAAGCACACAGATACTTGTGAATGTGTGGGTTTCAAAGACAAATTCAACTACCATCCATCTTCTGCATAAAGATGACATTCTAGACAAGTTAAGCCACCACAGAAAGTAGAAATATGACAGACAACAGCAAGGTTCTTAGCGGGGAAAAAAAATCATATGATGACTTGTCAAGCAGCAGACACACTGAGTTCACAGTTTGATCATTTCAGCATTAAACGGTAGACAACTGCTGCTGCTTTCACCTGTTCTCTACCTTCCCAAATTGTGGTACAAGCTGTCAGACTGAGCACACTTCATAATGTACAGAGAATAATTTATAATCCTCTTCGCCCATCCTCACTAAAGTTATCCAACAGGTCATTGTTAGAAAATTCTCAGAGATGAGGAACAGAACCAAGATATGACAACTTTGGGCTAGGCTGCATTATTACTTCATGGCTGAGATGAAACCTGAAGCAGTGTATGAGGTCCAGCGGACAACAATGACATTATAATTAGCTGTTTTCCTTTGAGGATTTCTAGGAAGGAAATCTCCACAAGCCATGAAGTCCTACCTTCAACAGATTAGCACTAACTATATCTATAAATAATCAGTTCATTCAAAATTAACCAAACGCTCATGATTTATGAGAAACAAATTCAGAGAACAGTCACATCTGCCTTTCTGTCTGTGAACTAACTATAGCTGCTGCTTAACTCCCAGATGCCTCACTGAAGAGAACATCATTTCTAAATGCTTAAATATTCAAATTTGTTTAAAAAGCTGGCTAATTCTAGTCATGGAAGGCTAGTGATGCATCAAACACAAGAAATAATTTTGAAAATACTACAGTCACAAATTAACTGCTGCTCTACTAGACTTCCTTTTGACTGCACAGGGGAAAAAAATATCTTACTGTTGGCAAATGTGATATGAGACCAGAAAGCCCCAGGCACAGATTTATTCTAGTATGTTTGAAGAACAGATTAACTTGTCTAAGGAAGGCACATGAATTTTCATCACAGACATGATGCCACATCTAATCTTGCAATATGATTCTATCTTTGTTTAATTCTACTACAATTGTGCACAAGTTGGTTGTAAAAAGTCATATTTGCAAGCAAATAACTCCCAAGATTTTCTCAAGTTCAGAAGAGAGGTGGCAAGAAAAATAGCTCCCTTATAAAGAACTGAAAAAGCAGCTGTGTATAAACAGCATTCAAATGTGAAGTCTTTCAACTATTCTAAATAAGTTTGTTTCAGAGTAATTGCTATCCATATTGTTTGTCTGAGCTTCTAAAATGCATAACGTATAAAATAGCTCTGGGAAAAAAACTATAACCACATTATCCCTCAACGGGACGAAAAAGGCACTTGGACAATGCTAGGGGATATTATATTCTTGCTCTCATCCAATTTTCAAAATAAACCCAACAGTAAACAAAAGCAGGTAACCAGCTGATAGGCTGTATGTATTTTAGAGACTAAGAATAGGGGGCAAGATATACTCTGAACATATTCTAGGAAAAAAAGGATATGATATACAGACTCCAGATTCAGCATCCTCAGTCTTTTTTTTTTAAAAAAAGCACAGTTTTCTAGAGCATGTGGCTAAGAAGAAATGCTTGGATGCTCTCAGTCAATACTCTCTGAGCTACCAAAGGCTGACGTGGATTCCTTTACAGTGGGGAGACGCTGAAAGTTTAGTGTTCTGCATAGCTCTTTCTCTTTCTCTACAGCCAGAAGGACCAGAGTAAATCATGCAAAGTGGTGAACAAGAGACAACTGACTTAATTATTTGGTAATTTATTCCTATAAGGAGGTTTAATATTTGTAGCTCATGCTATACACAGCACTAGCTATATTTGTTACTAAGGTCTGCTTTTGAGACTTGTATTTTGATAGCTGATGTTCTAAGCAACAATTGCCCAATCATTAACTTGATGTAGTGTGCTTTGAACATGGCTGGTGAAGTTAAAAGACAGAGAAAGGGAGCACTTATTTTAAGGGTGAAATCCAACCATTCATCCAAACGTGAACAGATCCATTAAATCTAAGTCTTTCATAAATGCTGACTTGCCATTCAGTAAGTGGGTACCAAAGGATCAGTCCGGATAGTATGCTCCATGTGTGGAAAATCAGATATGGCAAATTCAAAATATAGCAGGTCTATTCTATTCTCTATTGACCTCAGCAGCTGATTCCTTATATGTGCTATATCATCAGCCGTACAACATCCAGTAAAAAAACCATCATGCTTATGTAGCAAACAGTGAGTTATAGAGTTTAAGGCTTAGATCCAGTTGTTACTCCCAACTAGAACAGAGCCTCTGAATCACTGAATTTACCAAAATGTTGATTCTCCAATTAGGTTTAAGTCCAAATATTACTGCAGGAAGATAGAATCATGAGAGCCTTCAAAGGCTGCTGAACTGCAACTCCTGTTAGCCTTAGCCAGTATAGCCAATGATCAGCAATGCCTGGAGTTGCACTCTAGCATATGTGGAGAGGCACATGGCTCTCACATCTGATTTATAAGCTGTTGGGGGTTTTTAGGGCAAATACCCTCTTCATGTACAGATCTACAGATTAGCTTTATTTTTAATGGGGCCAGAATTCCACTGATTCCTTGAATGGATAGAAGGAGAATATCAACAAATTTTGTAGGAGGTGATTGCATCTCCATTATGTAGTCCCTACACACCTGGAATACATAGTGTCTTGTCTACACCCTGACCTCCGTATCACTCCACACTCTGCTGTGGAATACATTTGAAGGCTTCTGGAGCAGATCTTGCAGAACACACAGAGGCCACTGTGGAGAAGGGAAATCTACCTTTTCTGAAATTTGCTGAGAGGCTTCTTCTAGAGTGCAAAGACTCAGCTGGATCCTGGCCAAAGTCACAGATAAATCGCACAATCTGCTGTGATCCTTTAAGCCTGAAGTGGGCAACTGTGTCAGAAAATTCTCATCTGCCCCAGGCAACTTAGCTAATATTGAGAGATTCTGGAAACCGTAGTCAGGAGCTGCTCAATCCACAGTTAAGAGCTCTATCACTACAACATTTTTGTCCAAAGCAGAACTTCTTCAAAGATCCAGATCGAAAATGACACTCAAGACATCATTTGGGGATTATTCATAAGCCCAATGGAATTTCTGATTGCCTCTCCCCTTAAACTGCTGCCTGTGCATTAACAGAGCCTTCTTTCAAAATTTCTCTCCATTTCAAAAGCAGCTTGACAGATGACATGAGAGCAGCTTTTCGTGAAAATATGCTTAAAGAACTCTCTGGTTCAAAAGAACTAGCTCACGGTTCTTTGAAGCTTGGCTGTTAATGCCAGTACTGGAAAGACAAATCATTGGTTGTTGGTTTTGGAAAGGAAAGATAAATGAAGGGAGACAAAAAGAATTCTCCATGTCTAGACCCAGCTCCATTCCATTTTTGCTGGTTTGCTGTTTTTCCATGTAATTTTTAACCACTTTTGATTAGGAGCCATCAGGCTGAAAAGTGAACCCAGTACAGGCACATATGTTTGAGTCTGGCTCAGAGCTGACCATCTCAGGTTGATAAATGCACTCTATATGGAGCCATTTTTGAAGAGTGTTTGGAATGTGAGACTAGACTGAAACACAGCACATTGCTTTCTGGTGTGTGATCTGCTGATCCAGTAACACCAGTGACTCCTACTTTATTTCTGTGCCCAGTGGCGTAGTGGTTTGAGTGCTGGACTATGAATCTGTGAGATCAGAGTTCAAATCCCCACTAGGCCACAGAAACCTACTGAGTGACCTTATGTAAGTTACACTCTCTCAGTGTCAAAAGAAGGCAATAGAAAACCTCCGTTGAAAAAAAATCTTATCCTCAGGTCATCATAAGTTGGAAATGTCTTGAAGGCAACATAACAGCACAGCACCAGTTCAAAATGCCTGTTCTTACTTAAACACTTTTGGGGCAGGGACTGGAGAAGGTCAAAGGGGGGGGGGGACCCCTTCCTGTTATGACAACTGTTCACAGTTTATAATCTCCAGTGCCCTGGCCATATGTTCCACCCAGGGAGGCTAACTTGGTGGAGACTTCAAAACTTTTAATCTTGGTTTGTTAAACCCAATTTCATCTGAGATTGGAAGTGGGAAACCATGATTTAACCACTTCTTTCAAATCAGATGGGAAGCCAGGATCAGAAACACAGCCTGTTTCCAGACTAACAAACTCGGAAATGAAACAACAGTCCTAAGTTTGTAAAAACTGGGAAAGGCTGTTAGTAACAGGATCGCTTGTAGGGCTCTTGTTCACGAGGCCATCATGACTGAAAGCCAACTTGAGAGTACATAACCCCCACCACACCATCCCCATGCCTTACTGTCTCCAACTGTTATCTCTGAATTGAGTGCTGTAGGAGCTGTACAGCACAGAACAGGAGCTCCTTTCTAAGAAATCTGTGTGGATTTTCAGTTCTCTTACATCTTGTGCATGTACTATTTTTCAGCATTCATTCTTAAAGCACCACTGTGGAGAAGACCACAGTTTTGTTTTGTTGCCAGCATTATAATAAGCACCACACATACTTCATGAGCTAAATGGCTCCATCAGCTGTGGATCAGAAGGGAAGTAGGTAGCCACATCAAAACAAAACAGAAGGAAGAGCTACATTTTGAGAAGAATAGTAGGAGTGTGCAAAGAAGGTGGCACTGGAGGTAACAATAGGAACAAACTCTGCTAGTGATCATTAGCATTTGATTAAATCCCTGTTTTCCTAGAACACAAACAGGCTGCAGTGCTGAGAGAGGAGGGGCAATAGGTCTGTCTTGTCAAATGGCTTTCCTGTTAGAGCTGAACTTCTTTGAAATGTTAATTATGATTTTACTATATAACAGGACAATCTTCTAACTTTATTGCATGAAATTCTTTACTACATACCACACTTGTTCCTGTTCCTGAAAAAAGATAAAACCATTAAAAGCTTGCAACAATCTGGACTTAGACTGAGCAAATAAAGGGTTAAACTGAAAAACAAGGCTGTGTGCATTGTCCTTTGGTCTATTTCAGTATTCAGGCTCCACTGAGCTACAACTCAAGCATGATAGCAACTGCTTTGAAGCCACTGCTATGATTCAGCTTCTACTGCAGGATATCTAGGACCTGAATGTTCCAATCACAAGGAAATCAAATATGAATATTTGCATGAGATGTATCCAAATGTGAAATTAAAGAATTTAATATCTCAGAAGAAACACAGAGATAAAAAGGAAAATAGAATCAATGTCTGCTTTCTGGGCACCATGTCCAAACAAATAATGTTTTATGTAAGCAACACTGAGCTATGCACCAATGCTGCATGTGTTTTAATTTTGGAATACTAACACTGCTTGTGGTGGGATAGTGCAAATACGTCAGAATGTTACGCTGACCCCCAGAGTGGATACAAATTGCTTACTTTTTAAAAAAATCTGAGTTTTTTAATGCTGTGAACTGTGAAGTTCTCTTAAACCAGAGCGTCTCATGCTATAGGAAGTAGGGGACTAGCAACGTTTTCCCTAATGTGCCAAGGACTGGTACTGCATATGTGTTGACTTGCTACAAATATTTCTTTCTCTCTTGGAAATTCTTTGTGGAACAGCTATCAATGGGTCACAGACCAACACTGGTCCACAGACATGACTTTGAGTAACACTGTCCTAAGTTGTAATTACGTGAACATCCACAATTCTGGATACATCTTCATTTAATGCATATTGTACGTACCACTAAACAAACAGGCATTTTATTCTTAGGATGTTCATTTCATGGAACAGAAGCCATGATCTTTTAGCTGTAATCCTACATCACTCATGTAAAAAGGCAATGTGCATGAACAAAAAAGAATGGTCTATGCGTGTATTTTTACCAAAATCTCCCAACAAAATCTAATCCCAACTGAATTAGTGCCATATTGGCCATATTGCTCCCATTCATGCTGTAATTTCTATATTGCTGGATTTATGGCCTGCCTCAGTCATTTTACCTTAAATCACTGATGTACTAAAACCACTGATTTGGGAATAGCTTTTGATATAAGCAGCACCTGAATGGATATTTAAAAGTTCAGAGCATTTGCAGGGGTGAGATGGGAGTAAAGTAATTATTCTCAGCCAAGTTATTAAAGTGAAATGCCAGTTCAAGTTAAATTATTCTTAATATTGCTGCTTACCTCAGTGCTACTGGAACAGGATTCTCTTGAGGCACATTGAGTTCTTTTGATTTGTTTAAGTCGAGCCATTTGGGAAATGATGAATGACAGCTTCTTCCAAATACTGAAAGTGTAGTATCTGAATACAGGATTACTCACAGTAAAACATCTGTGCTTTTCTATTTTCTCCTAGAGGAATGGAAGCTAACACACACACACTGAGATACAGCCTCCAGTATAGCACTGGGGGCAATGATGATATTCCTGAACTGCAGTATACTGTTTTCCCTTCAAAACAGAATGTATAAATAAATCTATCCAGAACTTTGAGAAAGAATGGAAAAGAGTATTGGATTGGGTAAGGATATAAATATATAAGAAAACAAAGAAGAAATAATGTAACTCTTCTTCTCTCTGTAAGATGGAAATTATGTTTGTAACGGAATGGAAATAAACAATTTCAACTGGAAGATTTAAGCATGGACGTGCGTGTGTGGGTTTTATTTTTGAGACAAACTTTCAATAAAAAAAATTATAAAAAAAAATGTATTAACTAAGAAAAGATTTTAGGAATGAAACCTAGGGTGAAAGAACAAAAATATAAAGAATATTAATTCTAAACAAGTTTGTCAGGTTATTAAGACAAAGGTCAAGGCTTTCGATATTATTAGTACAATGTGCTATCACTAGGGATGGGGGTAGAATGTGTTTGTTCATATTTTCATATAAACCAAGCTTTTTGTTTTAACAGTATGGATTTTTCCTATTATATATACATTCCCTAATGATGTATGCATTGTTCTGTTCTTACTCATCACATTTTTTTCTATGAATATTTCACTGTACACTCTTCTGAATAATGGAATGAAAAATATAGCAAGATCCAAAACATAAAGTATCAAGTCTTTCCAAAAACACTTGCCACTAAAGTGAACAAGAAATCTCAACCAAAACAGGAACTCTTTGTGTACATCCAGTTTCTGACTTGAGCAAAACTAAGATCTGGACTAAGTACACAGTTCTGTACCTTTTTCTTTCCCTTTAGCACATGAAGCATAATGTATTTGCCAGCATATTAGATGCACTGGTGTATAAGACACGCCCCTTTTTTCATGGAGCATTTTTCAGGAAAAATTTTTTTAACACACTGATGAGGCAAAATGCACAGGAGAGGAGGGGAAGGTAAGGAATGCTACACCAAGCTTCCCCTACCTCCTCCTTTCCTCTTTTGCCTTAGCAGGGAGAACTCCTTTCACTTCCCCTCCCTTCACTATGCATTTAGCGTTACCTGCATTTGCCAGTGTAAAAGACGCACCTCATTTACAGAGGGTTTTTTTTTTTAGGAAAAAAAGTGCATCTTATATGCCAGCAAATACAATATGTTTTTTTAGAAATCCAGGGCTAGTTTAAACCATTTGGGTTCAACATCTGGTCCAGTATTTCATGAAAATTATGACATAATAATTTGAGCACTTGTAGTATCGCCTGTATATCTGCTAAAGATACAAATTATTCCTTCGGAAACAGAAATTCAGATGTTCTACTTTTTAGGTCATTTTTCTCATTTTTATTTCCATTCCATTTTTTTCCCATTGCCCATATATACCGGCAAAAAGATATTGTTTACAGCATTTCAAATACTGTACTGCTTTAAATAACTATTCAACATGCAGTGCTTTTTAGTGTTTATTACATTTGCAATATGCTTATCTTCCAATTTACTTAAAGGGCATACACTGGGATTATCTTGATTTATTATAAACCACCTGGTTGTTCTTTGTAGTCTGTGTGCTGTTGGTGGTGGTGGCGACGACTCATATTCAATCCAGTGGGAACTTCTTACCATCTTGCATGCAAAAAGGCACACAGTGCTGGGCCCAGAGTGGAACTGCAAAAAAACAGGCTGAAGGGGCTAAAGATTTGTGTCTTCTATATCAGAGTCCAAAACTTAATTGTCTCTCATGTACCTACCATTTCCCCTTTAAAAAAGCCACTCAACCAACTGCTAATTGGCCCTTACGGGCTCTATTAAATGTACTCACACATGTGTTTGATAAGTTGAGGCAGCCCTGAGACATCTACCTCAAAACACAGTGGACTCTTATTTTGTCGGCTTTTTTAATGACAGTTAAATACACATCTGTCAGGAATGCTTTGACTGTAGATCCTTGCTCTACAGATGACCTTTAGGGCTGCTTCTAATTCTAAGGTTCCATTATTTTTCAAGCAAGAGGAACTTTATGAAATAATGAACTACTACTCGTTTCTACAAACACCAGGATAACACAAACTTTTGATGCTTTCCAGACCAATCAAGGAGCTTGCATTCTTATTTCATTTTAGATGATTTGAACAATACTCCTCCAAATCATTTCAAAGAAAACGACATTCTCTCACTACCCTGCAGAGGGGGAATAGCCTATGCAAAGAAAGAGGCAGACTATATTCACTGCTATTAACATTTTATTAAAGCATCTTTACCCCATATAACAAAGTGGCAACAGCAGAAAAAGTAGCAAACTTCCCTGTCCCTCAGCCAGAGCAGAGACAGGATAGAATCATGTCATGCTACCCCACCCTCCTGGCAAGGTGCAAAATATAACAGTTGAGTACTAGTACTGTGGAACTGAGATACTCCAAACCAGAAAACCTCTGCCTTACGAAGACTCAGTGCTTGCAATGAATTAGCAATTAATGCACACTTTGTTGTTGTTGTTGTTGTTACATGCTTTCAAGTCAACTCTGACTTACAGGGATCCTATCATATGTGCTAAAAATAATTGCCTTGAAAGACTCTAAGTACTTAATGTAAGGATGGGCAACAGCATGGGAACCACTCAGTTGCCAATTTACCAAAAACAAAAACCCCTCCCATGGGCCACCCCCATGAACATGACAACATGGCTTCATCTCTTTCTGTTTCTCCTTCAAAGTAGGAAGTTACATTGCTCCACTTCCTGCCTCCTGAAGGAGAAACAGGGAGAAAGGCATTTGACAATGGGGAAGGGGGTCTGAGGAAGGCTTGAGAGTTGAGGAGGGCTGTCTGTGGATTTTATTTTTTTGTTTTGTTTTGCATTTACATGCATCTGGGAAGGCTGTCGGTGCAATTTTCATCTGAAAACTATGCTTCTTTTTAAAAAAAAACAGGGAGGGGGCTTTGGGGGACGAGTGAGGAGATTCAGGGGTTGCAAAACTGAGGCCCAGGGCTGCATGCAGCTTGCAGGGCACACTTCCTCTACCCTAGTCGAAGAGATACTGTTCAACATGGTTTCCCTGTGGATACCTTGTGGCAAAGACCCAGCTAGCAAAAACAGTATGGAAAGCTTATGCCAAAAATAGAACCTTTTGCCCTTCCAGAGTAAGCTTCCAAGAAGTTTTTTGATTATGACTGCCTGATGGAATAGACTGGGCAGGGAAGTCAGGAGTTTAATGTGCATCGAGGAATGACAACAAGAAAGACATTCAACAGCAGAACTAGAGAAACACACCGCAAATTTTCAGAAGTATTTATCTGTTCTCCCAAGACTGAGATCAGGTTTCAAGTCATTCTTGTTTATTTGCTACCATTTCCAAAACAGTTTCAATTTCAGCTCTCCAGAGAAAAAGCTGGGGTGGGTGGCTGGGGGGAATCAAACCAAGAATCTCTGCCTTTTCACTCCCACACTTTTTGCTATCTCATTTCCAGTCCCATCCTCATGATGAATGTAGGGCACAACTTATGTTTGTGAATACTTCCTGCCTTGCTTTTATCGTTTTGTGGCCCATTTTCCCCTTCCTGAGTACAAAAGGAAACATTTTTGTGGCTGCAGCAACTTGAAGATTATTTGTTGGTTCTGTTTCCATCCTCTATGGAAAATAACTTCTTTACAGGACAGGCAAACAGGGTTACGCTCCCCCTTTACCTAACATGTACTAGGATTCTAGTGGAAGCACAGAAACTTGCAAAGAACTTTACTAAGTCAGCTCTACATTCAGCTGATGATGAAATTCTAGACCACGTAAAACAAATCATAGTAACCAGGACTGTTTGAAGCATTCATGCTTTGAAAGGAAGAGACTTCTACATGACAAAAAGAGGATAATAACTGCTCACTGAATCAGCTGATCATTATATCCAAGGCCTTTCAGTATTTCCAGTTTAATACCATTTTTAGCCTCTCAGCATAGCTGATGAAATTGTAATTACGATACAAAACACCCTAACAGTGCTATTTGACACTTTTGTATTCTTATCACTTTATATTTACAACACACAGCAGGCATACCAATTATACTCAAAGCAGAAAAGAACACTGTTCCGCCTAACTTAATATATTTACTATGACTGATAGCAGCTTTTTAGGGTCTCAGGAAATAACCTATTCCAGCCCTGTTACTTGAATTCCCCAGCCTCTTGGAGAAAAAAAAAGAAATCCTGATTCCACACACCCCCCAATCAGTTTTTGCAGATAGTCTAAAACACAGGATAGAAAAAGACCTAAAAACAATTCTTTCTACATGTTGTTACAGAATTCCAGACACAAGACCACTACAACAAATGTACCCTATTGTACTATCATTCCACCATAATTTTAAAAACAAACAGACAAAGCAAACAATGAAGACTCTTCCCTTCCAGCCTTCCATGAACAAAACGTATGGGGGGAAAAACTCTGGAAAAACCTCTGACTGGAGGATGTCAGAGTACCTGAAACATTCCATAAGCAAATCACGCACTTTAACACTGAACCGTGCCCCCCACCCAAACTGCTGTACTTTTCCTCTCAGCAGCCCCAGCCTCTTTTCTCTGAAATCAATCCATGTTCCCACTATTCCTGCCACAACTACCACTGTCTCTTCCCCTATCTAAACTTTTTTCATCATCTTGTGCTTTCTTAATTAATCTACTGCTCCTTCTCTATTTTTTAACCACATAATCCACAGTCTACAGGGACTGCTTTCTTAAAACACCAAAGAAGAAACACATAAAAACATTGCTGTTTTCTCAGGCTTTCCTATTTCATCTTCCAGGCAGCCTCAGGGCACTTTCACAGGCAAGTTCAAAAGGTATTTTAGGACCTGAAAACTTCAAAAAATATGAATGTAGTCTATTAACTTGAAGACTACTACCATTTTTCATTCTAACACTATAAATGATGCCAATTAAACTAACGATTCTGAGATACATGTTTCCTTGTTCTTGAAGTTCTTTTTGTACATAATCCTCATCTTACCAGATAAAATAGGTGCTTCCTGCAGGGATGATCTCTTTCATCCTAAGAATCAGCTATGATTACTATAACCAGCCAATATAAAATATGTATAAAAAGCAGATCAGAAAGGCACTGATATTCCTTTCTAAAGGCACTTAAAAATATATAGTCGACAATATCCTTAAACCATTCAGAAATTATTCTTTAGTTACGTCCAAACTAGTAATCATGATATTTCATTGAATTCTAGTTATGTCCCTTACTTGTCTTGCAAAAGACTTTGGTGTGTTTTCCACGATAATTTCCTACTACCTACTAGAACTGCAGGGTGATGTTATTAAAAAAGAAAAATTTAAAATTTAAAATTTAAAAAGCCAAACTCAAGCAGTTGTATCTATACACCAGGGCATTTCTCAAACCCTGACAAATTAAGAAAAGCAATGAAAAGACAGGACTTAGACTAACGGCCTTTCTATGGATTCTATGGAATCCTAGGATTTGTAGTTTAGGTAAGAGAGCTCTTTGGCCTCACTAAGCTACAAATCCCAGAATTTCACAGAATGTTGAAAGTGAAATAATAGCACTATAACAGTGTAGTGCGGAAAGACCTTAAGAAAAACCTGATAGGTCTTTAAGACCTAAATGCAATTGTGATTTTTTTTCTTTCTGCAAGCCACTTTGTTTGCTCATGTTGGATAAGCAATGTACAACAATAAAACTATGTTAACCTTTGCTAAATGAAATAACAATGCACTTAAAGAGGCACAATGGTTGGAATTCACCATTAAGATCAACTCCAGTAATGAAAATCAAAGTAGTCACCAAAGAGACAGACAGCACAACACTTCTGTTTAAACCAACCAAAGCAAGGAAAATCTAACTATGAAAAGTCTAACCGTGTAAAATTTAATGAGACAGGAGATTCTGTACAACTCTCAAAAATGGAAATACTGCCCATTGCATAAGGTAGTATGCTTACATTTAAGTAGTAATGATCTTGGGAGACATATACAGTTCAAGTCAAAGAGCTGTTCTGCTTTATGCTTCATGACAAAAAGATCATACCATGAGCATCAGAAGAGACCCCAAGGACATTTCATACATGGACCATCACCACTGAAGAGCCACCTCTCCAGTGACCACCACTTCTCCCTACTAACCATCTATCACACCTGAAGAAGAGACCTGAACATGATTTCAGGGTCCAAGGAAGAAGAATGGTCCCTTCCCTGTTATCCTTTTGCTGTCAGGCAAAAACCTTACTCAGATAAGCTTCAAGCAACTGACCAGTTTCTGAGGAAGGAGCTTTGAATGACTAGGCACTGTATTTTCTTGACATATATGCTTTTAATTCAAATGTGTTTTGATATTATAATTTGTTTAACTTCGTTTTGCATTTTTATTTGTGCCATTTTCAATTCATCTTCTGAACTGCCCTGAATTCCAGTTTTGTCAGAAAAGAAGGACATAAATCAAGAAAGCAATAAATGAATTTACCCTCAGGTTTTCAATGTCTTTATAAATGATTTGGACGAAGGAATTCAGGGTGTGCTCATTACATTTGTAGATGGCACAAAACTGAGAGGAGGAGTTAATACCTCCAAAGAGAGAATCAGGATGGAAGATGACCTTAACAGACTGGAGAACCATGCCACAAGCAAACAAAATGAATTCCAATAGGGATAATTGTTAGGTTATAACATTTAGGCAGGAAAAATGAAGTGCAGAAATATAGGATGGATGATATCCAGCTGTATAGCAGTGCATATGAAAAGGTTCTAGGAATCTTACTAGATGGCAAGCTAAAACATGAATAAAGAGCTTGATGTGGTGGCAAAAGAAGCCAACAGAACTGCAGTGCCCAGGTCAAAGGAAAAAAGGGTGCTACTGTATTTTGCTTTGGCTAGACCTTCAGTTCTGGGCAACACATTTTAAGACCAAGTAATGATAGATGTCCTTAAACAATGGAAGGGTAGTCAGGTGGAATGTGCAGCAAGTCTGTTTTCTGCTGCTGCAGAAGGGAGGGCCCAAACCAATCAATTCAAATTTTAAGAAAGAAGTTTTCTAACTGAACATCACCAAGAACTTTCTGATGGTAAGAGTTTTTTGACAAAGGAATAGATTATCTTAGAAGGTGGTGGATTCTCTCACTAGATGCTTTTATACAGAGGGTGCATGACCACTTCTACAGGAAGCTTTAGCTGGGAATTCCTGCATTTGCATTCCAATGACTAGATATATAGCCCTTGGAATCCCTTCCAAATTTATACATCTCTGACCACTTTGAATTGGATCCAGAAATAAGACCGGCAACCAAGGCACATGGACAAGTCCTAGTATAATGTACTTCTACCTAAACCTAGCTATTTTCCCCAAGATGCTCAAGTCCAACCAGACATAAAATCTTCAGAAACCAGTGTGCTGTTCATTAAGTACTGCATTTTAAGCTACAGCAACCAGAGCCCGTTGATTTTGAAGCCCTGTATCATTATCAAGTTTTCCAAATATGTCCTCAATATGTCAGGAAAATTATGTCAACTCTTTTGCATAATCTGCAGAACCAATCATTCTAAAAAACTCTAATCTTCTTTAAGAAATCACAATGCCTCCATATGGAAAGGCAGATAATGAAGTTGTGTTTAAAAGCACCCAGCTCTTCCTAGGCTGTTTATAGTAACAAGACTGAAAGCTACCATGGTGTAGTGATTTGAGCATTGCACTATGACTCTGGAGACCAGAGTTTGATTCCTACTGCGTGACCTCGGGCAAGTCACAGCCTCAGAGGAAGGCAAAGGCAAACACTCTCTGAACAAAATGTTGCCAAGAAAAACACGAGGTAGGTCCGCCTTAGGGTCACCCTAAGTTGGAAACGACTTGAAGGCAAACAACAAGAACAAGAACATGACTAATACCGACTTGAAGTGTAGGTGGGGGAAATGCCATGAAGAGAGAAGGGTATACTGAGGAACTCATCTACCAATTTCAAGCACAGGTTCAACAGTCTCATGTTTTTGATAGAGGCATGCCTGGTGAAGATTTAATTCAAAGATGACAGCTGCAGACTCTGAGATGTTGTTAATCACAACTCCTGTCAGCACTAGCCACCATAACCAATGGTGAAGGACGCTGAGAGCTGCAGTCCAGCAATAGGCTTCCCAACAGGTTTCCCAACACTCATTTAAGATTAGTGCTCTCTTAACCATAATTGACACTGTGAGTGATCTGCAAAGTCCTACTCAACCTTCCTAACAGAAAATCCTTTCTCTTCCCTTGTTCATCTTAACCATGGTTTAAGGTAGCTTTCCCCAGTCTGGTATACTCCATATGAATTGGTCTACAGTTTCTTCCATCTCTACCCAGCACAGCCATGCTGTTTTATGATGATGGGAAGCACAGTCCAGTCCAGGAGAACACTATCTCAGGAAAGGATCAATTCACATCACACTAGCCCCATAGTTATGGTAGCTTTATCTTAATAAGAGTTTGGCAGATCTGAGACCACCAGTATCATAGTTAAGGAAAATAATGGAAGACACAAGAGCTCTCATCTCAGAGAAGTAAAGTTGCAAGAAGAAGCATACCATTGTTCTCTATAGTGAAGACATAAGCACTGCTACGTCCTACTGCAGAACAAAGAAGGCCTCACACAGAATGAAACAATTGAGCAGATTAATGTTCTTTAGTTTCGCCTTTAATGAAGGACTTCAACATTCATAGAATTGGCAATGGGTACACATGCATGCTTCCAAGCTACAAAGGTCTGTTTTAATTGTAAGAAAAAGATAAGGACAAATCAGTAAAGACTTCACACAGACTGCTCTGCAGCCAATCCTTCATCCAGCCATTATCTTTCCTACAAAATACAGTCTTCCCTCTACATTTGTGGATTTGACCTTCACACATTTGATTATTCACAAGCCACGTGCTCCCCCCGCCATTTTCCTCCTCCTAACTCTTGCATTCCTCCCCTCAGGCTTGTGAGGCTTGTGTTTAAAATTGACTTTTTGTTTCTTTTGGGTAACCAAAGCCCCCCCACACTGCCGGAGGCACATCTTCTCTGACACATGACTGCACATTCCACTGTGTAATGGCTGCTGATCAGTCAGGTGCTCTCTTTTTCCCATCCTTCCTTTTTCAAGATGGCCACTAGAAATAACTAGAACCCCAGAACTCTGCTTTTCTCTGTCTGAGAAGAAAGTACCAGTAAGCCCTTTACCTTGTCTTTCTTTTCTCCCCACAACTCTGGGGCCAGAGGCAAAGAAATGGGAGGGGGGAAGCTCTGACAAGGAATAACTGGGGTGGTGGTGGAAGTTATTCATGGTTTTTCCACTTTCGTGAGGGTTCTGCACCCCAAATCCTCGCAAATATGGAAAGACTACTGTATATACTTCACTTGGGCAACCAGAAAAATTTTCACAATGCAATCAGGCTAGTTTATTCAGAAGTTTCACTGTGTTCAGTAGGGATCACTCCCAGGTACTTACTCCTAGACTGCAGCCCTAGTTTCAAATTTCAGGTTCAAAAATAAAGATATGAAAGAAATCTTTCAATCTAATCCCTGTGCATAATTCATCTTGAAATACAATTTCCATTAAGGAACAGAACTTATCAAGGGGTTTTCTGAAGTTAAAGCCATCTTCAAATTGTGAAACACATTTTTTTTTGGTTCAACAGCAGATGGTATATATCTTGGAACTAAAATTATTGAAAAGATATTTTAGAGGTATTGCGCTTCCAAACGGCTGCCCAATCATGCGCTCATTCATTTGAGAGGAGCCATAACTAATCAGTAGAGCACTAAGAAGGTACAAGAATCATTTCCCAGCATCTCCAAGTACACTGGGAAAGACTCTTGTCTGAAGCTCTGAAGTACTACTGCTGATCAGTGTAGACCAGTGGACAACAAAGTGCTGTCTGTACAAGGGCTGAGGGGCCCTAATTTGAGGACCCTAAAGCCCCCCCAAACTCTCAGACTCCAACCTTTCCAAACAGCAAAACACAGCCATTTGCCCTCTAAGAGCTCCATACGCCTTAAAACCTCCTGAAAAACTAAAATAAAATCAGCTGAAAATGAAACCAGACGTGATATGATGTCATATCAGATATCCTAATACAGCCCTTTGCAGCTGCCTGCCCCAGTGTAGACCAAAGATGTTCAAACTTTCTACCCTTATGGCACTACTGAGAGAACAAATCATAAACATATGGAGGTAGAGTTTGGTATTATCAGCTAGCAAGTTCCCATGCAGTTTTACATTGACATTTAATCCCTCTATTGAAATTATTAATTCTTCGGCATTTAAATTCCTAGTAGCAACAAGTTCCAAAATTCAGGGTTTTTTTTTTCAGGTTAAATATAGACAATGGTGCTGAATATAAGACCCCATCACCACAGTTGCTGATTCAAAGGCTCTAAGAGGGGGACACTGTTTTACATTACCTCTACAAGCACACGCAAGCGCCCACCCCTCCCCCCGTCAGAGTACTTTTATGCATTCCTGTTTACTCTTCCAACTTAACTTGTAACATCGCCCCATATACTGCAACTTTATTCAATTTTTCCCTTACGCTGAAGATTCTGTGTAGGCTGTGATACTGAAGTCAACGTGAAAGTGGGTGGAGTCCCACTAGAGGTTCCTGGCCTAGTTTGAGAAATGCTGGCGTAAACAATACTGTTGTTGATAGAACAATTGTCTAATCCAATATGAGGCAGCTTCCTTTGTTCCTACTAACACTGTTCTATAAATGCATTAGGAAATCTTACCTGACTAATTTTCAGATCAGCTGAAGAGAGCTGATCAACCAACAGCAAGTTCCTTTAAAATTATATTAAAGAAATATTTACAAAAGCTGAATGTACCCGGTGTCATCTTTTTAGAGGTATTTCTTTCTTATAAAATCATAAAGGTAGGAATACTTCCTGAGACTGTGACTCTGCAGTAATGCATGCCTTTAAAAGCAAAAAAAGCTTCTCTTTTTGTTCAGATGTACTTTTAAGTCACATGCAATCCTGTGCATACTTACTCAGAAGTAAATCCGACAGGATACAACGACATTTACTTCTAACATATGCTTACTTAAAACTTATAAAATTGACTAAGATTGCTTTAATTAGGAGACAATTCCAGTTTCTACGTCTTAACCCAGAGTAACATAATCTTACAAGTTTTTGAACAGAGCAAGACAACCAAAACATGTCCTTCAACACTACAAACAACAACCTCCAAAAAATCTCTAAAGGAGGAACTTCAAATGTGCATTCAGATTTAAGCAGTACAACATATTCTCAAAGGTATAAAATAATGGCATACCTTGTGCAAGCATACTGAACTCCAAAAAGAGTGCTATGTGATAAAGTTCCATAGCTTCTTCAGCTCTTGTCATACTTGGCTTTCCTGCTACAAGAGCCTGAACTTCACTCAGACTTCCCACCGAAGGACTACTGTGCAAAATAGAAAGATCCACCAAATCTGTGTACATACAGTTTAAAATTACTCTCACATATTTTTTTGGTATAATAGATTCATCGAGTATAATCCTTGTTGGAGTCCTTAGTGTTCTATCTGTGATTTCTTCACCAGTCCGTATTCTCCGTTGCAACAAATGCCGAAAAAATGGTGATCGTGATGAAATTATAGCTTTGTGTGCTCTGAGCTCCTCATCTAAGCAGTTCTGACTTGCACCATAAGCTTCAACCAGTTCAGAGTCAGATGAAAAGCTGAGAACCACATCATAGTAACACATGTAGTCCAACAGTCCCCGCATATCAACATCCAAAGAATTTGGTGTACCAAATTCCTCACTAAGCTGCACGAGGATGTCAACATTCTGAAATCTTGAGTCCTCCATTCCAAATTCTCCCGTGTATAAGTAGTGTAATAAAGCCGAAAACATGGGCAGGTCTATCCCAGCTGTGTTGATATCCATTATAATCTCTGCACCATATTCTGGTGAAGAAGAAAGTAGGGTCTTAAAAAATGGGCATCTTGCAGCTAAAATTGCACGATGCACAGGGAAACAAGTCTCTTGGAATATGAGATCTACATCCGTACAATATTTAAACTCATATAGTTCAGCCATATCTTTCTGTAGTGTTCTGGCTTCTGGTCTTGCCAAACTAGCTTGTAGAGAAAGCTCTTTTAAGGCTGACGTCCCTTCATATTCTTCCACTAATGCATTGACATCTCTAACATCCCAGCCTGAAAGGAGCTCCCGCATCTGCTTGGCATGATCAGCAGACCGGCTAGACTTTCGGCGCTTAATAAATTTCTTTTTGAGGGTAGCAAGGCCAGAGCTTTTCTTCTTTTTGTCTTGAGGTTTTTCGTGACCATGGTCAAGGCTATACAGTTTAGATTCACAACCATAGCCTTGATGGGAATAGGATGATGTTCCTGAAAGGGAAAAGTGAAATCTGTGTGATTAAAGTGTAGATTTAATGTGAAAAGCCTGAAATGAATTAACCACTGTTTCAGGATTAGATATTAGTTATGTAAAACAATTAAATGGCACATACCCATGAGCTCAAGCAGATTAGGATGGGAATCATACAGTCCTCCAGACACTGTGGGGCTGCAACTCCCAGCATTCCTCACCATTAACTATGCCAACTAGGGCTTCTGAGAGCTGCAGTTCAACAACATCTGCTGCACAATTCCCACTTATGACTTATAACAAATTACTAAAACACAAGTATGAAAACAAAAGATACTATGAAAAGACTAAGGAAGGCAGAAAAGGCAGAAATCCTAAAAATCAATAATACTAGGCTCGAAAGCAATGGTTCACGTGGAAATAATTTTAAGTCAGCAATCAACTTTTCTAGACCAAGGATCAAATTTTAGCTGTACTCTGCAATATGATGGCCACATTCTGTATGTCCCTGTTCCTCTCTCCTAATCCTGACTATTCCCTCTTTTTCAACTTCTCTGGCAAATAACAGTACTATCACAATCCATTTTAGATTAGAGTATTTTAGATAAGAGTGATTAAAACCCACCAGCAGTAAACCAATATCTTAGACAAAAAGATTTATTCTGAAAGAATGCATTTTTTTTATAAATGCCCCTCCCCCTTTTTTGTATTAACTACAATAGGAAGAATTGGGTAAGTCATATATTCCTATCTTTTATCAAGAATACATGACTAAACAAGAAAAAACCAAGGCACTGTCCTCTGGTTTTACTACTCTTGTCTCTTATATCTTTTCATTCTCCTGTCTCCAATGATTACTCATTTTTTGTATATCCAAAGGACAACCTGGATGCCGAGAAGATTAATAGAAGAAAGAGAAAAAAGAAAAAAGTGGGAAAAAACCCCAAGCGATAAGCAAGTACTATATTTTGCTTGCATCACATGCCAAAATTCAAACAAGTCTGCTCTTCTGTGTGCATGATCTTCTATATGTAAAGCTCTATCTAAAGCTAGCCTGTGAGAACACTAAGTGGGCATGCAAAATATTTCTAGTCTCATAGCAGACCTTGAAAACATCATTTCTGTTCTAAATTTTAAGTAGTTTGAAGTAGCTGAAGTGTACTTATATAATCAGATCCATAACCGATTAAACTCATGCCAAACCATTCGAAATACATGAAATCCTAGACTTCAACACTGCTTTAAGATTCTTTTGTATGTTTCATGGGGATGGCATTTTTGGTCCAAGCTTAAAGAGTTCTAATCTGCTCGTGAACAGAGTTTAAAATCCTAGTATATAAATTTATCTTATTCTAGATCGGACACTATAAGCTATTCTCGGGAACAGCTCTAAAGGCTGGAGCACTGCTTCTCAGCCATCATTCTGGGCTCTCCTGCTGTTTGGGCACGGAGCTAAATGCCAAGCAGCTTTAAGCAAACTCTGGTAAAAGCACTCTAAGAATGAAACCAATGACACCAAGGCCATTTCCGTACTACACTGTTATACTGCTATTATTCCACTTTCAACATCCTATGGAATCCTGAGATTTGTAGTTTAGGGAGAGGCATTTAGAATTCTCAGCCAGGGAGTTCTTTGGCCTCTGTAAACTATAAATTCCAGAATTGCACAGGATGTTGAAAGTGGAGTAATAGCACTGTAACTGTATAGTTTGGAAATGGCTCTAGTCAGAAAGAAGTGTATGAAATAAAGGGATATTCATTACTCAGAAGCAAAAAGAAAGAGCATAAAACATGAAAAACCAACTATGGCAGGGTTTTTTTGGTATTTGGCTTGGACAGTACTATTTAGCAGGGAAAGCACAGACTTATATGTTCCAAAAAGTTCATTTTATTAATGTATTTCCATCTATGGAGCCAGACATAATGTGACACACCACGTATTTCCTTATACACTCTCTTGAGAACAACTCAAGAAGGTAGATACCTCTTCTCAGCTTACATCTGTTAAAATAGAGAAGGGAACTGCGGAGGAAATGCCTAAAGCCCATACCTTTGCTGTTGGTGTAATCAGAAGTGATTTCACGTCACTTACAGTTCCAGGTTTTAGCCTAGGAATGACTAATTTTCACATGTTTGCAGGAAATTTGGGAGGCACTCGGTGGGGTAAGGAGACCCAAAGTGCCATAATTTTAAGGTAGCTTCGGTTTGAGTTATGTGAAGCATTTTTTTAAGCAAAAATTTCTCTAATTTTTTAAATTGGGGGAAAGCCTGGGGGTTTCAGGGGTCTCGCAGAGCCATAAAAGATGTTTCATGGTCACATGCAACCTGTGGGCCATACCTTTTCCGTCCTTGGTTTAAAACAAGCTACTCTATTACACAAAAGCAATGTGAACAAACTATGGGGAAAGAGCTAGTAAAAAACCAATCAGGATTTAGGAATCCAAAAATGATATTACCAAACTCTTCAATTGCCTGGCAGCAGATATTAGCATTTAAATTGGAAAGTTTGGACAGAACAGGACATTTGTTCAATACCCTGATAAGTAACAAACTAATTAACATTTCCACCTGGAAGTTTCAAAGAGCTGCCAGACAGACTTCAGCTTGTACCCTGTGTAACAAAGAATATAGACCAAAGGAAACTGAACTGCTGCACAGGCTTCCTAGTTTTTATGACTGGCCAGAGGAGTTTTTTTTAAATAATTTCAATAGAGCTAGTCTATCACGTTTTGTAACTCTGAAAAATTCATGTTTATTTGCACTATTTTCACACTGCACTGAAGGCTTCAAACAGATTCAATATGTTTATATATAAAATCTTCCAAAGATGTGTTTATTCTTCCATTTACTTTTAATGAAGGACCAAGAAAGCAACTCATGAAGGACCAAGAAAGCAACTGATTCTTACTTTTCCCTTAAAATAATACTTCTGGGTTTGTCTTCAAATCCACTTTAAATTACTTTGTGAGTGCATTGATTAATTTGCAAGCAGGCAGGCTTTCTATATGGGCCTGTATCCATTCCTTCAATATACATAAAAGTCCAACTACCACCACTATCACCCCATCTTCATATAAAGACCACCTTACCCCAAATTCTAAACCATTTCAAATAAAAAGGTTATAAAAGAACTTTGAAAAAAATTCTCCCCCTCACCCCACAAAATGTAAAGAAAAAGCACTAGAAAAGTGCAAACTGTAGATATTCAACAGCACTTGTGGCTTTAAGTGGTCTCCTCACAGTTTACCCTAAGCAAAAGCTATCTTGCTCTTAGGTCTGATTGGCAACTATAAGATACTCTTTTAATAATCTACTTACTACAAGTTGATCCCAGATGCAAAACCTGACTGCAACGCAGAGTTTTAACAGCACCACTATTATTCTGAAATCCCCAGTCTTTTACCAGCTTCCAATCCCATGGTGGCAAAACTCATTTTAACTAAATGTCTCATCTATCTAATCTGACCTTTTCTTTCATGGCAGCAAAAAGAAAAGTTTAAATATTTTATCCATGAAAAACTGGCCAGCAAAATGCTGTGAACTTTAAAATGTTTTCCACACACCACAGCCTCCAGACGCTTTTCAGCCAATGATATTTTAAGGATAAATGTCTTTCCAACACAACCATTCTGAATACTGTTCACATCTATTACTAAAGTGCACACACTTAACTCATAATGAGACTATGTCAGCCATCCAGGTTACATACGTGCCTGGGTCTAAAGACCACAAAATCTGAAGCCTGCAGTTGCATCCAAAGCTGAACAAGTATAACAGTGTAGGGTGGGAATGTGGGACAAAAGGCTTAGGGTAGGAAAATGGGGGGAGGGGGATCAGGTGGTGGCAGCACCATGAAACCAAAAATTGAAGAAAGAAAGAAAGCAAGCAAGCAAGCAAGCAAGCAAGCAAGCAAGCAAGCAAGCAAGCAAGCAAGCAAGCAAGCTAGATTCACGGGAGTGATCGTAAGTGAGATCAAGGCAAGTGAGGTTGGTTTCAACAGTCCACAGTTCAGACTAACCACAGTTCGTTCAAGTTCAGATTTCATGGTAACTTGTTATTAATCTAAAACAGTGTTTCCTAAGCTATACAATGTCAGGAACCATATAGTCTTTTCTCCCAATGTGCGAGGGACAGGCACCATATTTGTGCCCATTGGCTACACTTGCTTCTTTCTTTCCTGGAAATTTGCTGTGGACCAGCACCAGTCCATGGACTATCATTCCGAGCAGAACTCAAGTGAATGTTTGTAAGTATTCCTCACAGACATGCTGGAGGGAAAGGTCTGCAAGCTGCGGGAAAGGCATGAATTGATCCTCCTACCAGTAACCCATGGTTTATTACAGCATCTAAACAAGGCACCGTGCATACTTTCTTTTGTACTGCTATTGGCTTGTGTTTTTTTATTATCCAGGACTTCAGAATAAGAGCTATAGAATGCATGCCATATTGCACTCAAATCCAAATTCTATTAATCTGAGTAGTTATTAAGTACCTCCAATAGAGGCCTGTCACTGTTTATATTTTACTCTGCCAAGTATTTATTTGATTACTGTTATCTTGTTACTGCCCTGGCTAGCCCGAGCTTGGGGGATATAAAAAGATATCTTTTGATATCAATAATTTGGCTTCACGTACCCTTTCCCCTCCCTGTTCTTGCGAGGCCCCCGGACAAGCACGCACACAGGCTCGGCCGATAATCGCTGTAATATTACAACACAATACAGGCCGGTCAGAAAATAGCAGACTAACGGCTTCAGGAGACCTCAAGGCAAGTACTCAATTATGTATGCACGCAACTTTCATACAACGCTTGAGTACTCTGCGTTTGCATACTGGCTATTCTATTGACAATTTGGCTATAATTCAATCATTCAAATTATGACCTTTCGGAGGCTTTGTCTCCAGCCCCAAATCCATTGTTTTCTCCAAGTCCGACCTAGCCTGCCGTCACAATTCTTCTTATAAAAACCCCTGATTTTGAGCGCTTCTTCGGATCGCCCTTGGCTTCCATCCCGCCTTGCTGTCATTTTGTCCAAGCGAGCCTTCCCCTCAGCTCCACGTGCTGAGATCCACGCTCCCCAGCTTCTCCGTTTCCTACCGGGCTTCAGGACAGGTATAGTATTACCCAAACCAACAACTCCTCTAAAAATCCCTCTATAACACTCCAACCTTTATTTCTATAGTTTCTCTGTGTGTTTGTGTTGTTTACACTGATTGACTGTATTTTTAATAAAATTCACATCTGTTATTTAACTCCGGTTCGCTCCTTGAATCGGCCTGACCCTGTAGACATTGGGTTCAAGATCTCGCTACGTTACCCTGCCTCTCGCAGTGCTAACTTGTGCTCTTGACAAATTTCCCCAACTTGTATAATTTTGAGAGCAATTTGGTGTCCCTCCCGGGACCCCCAGAAAACAGGGTAACAATCTCACAATTATGAAGGAAACACAATAATGATTCAAATGCTAAATGTAATAGGTAATGTGATCCTAAGTTTAGCGCAAGTCAATTTCATTGGTTGACCCCAAGCTCTAATACTAAAGAGAGAGAAAAATTCTCTTTATCTGCTTCTTTCATACTGTTCTGGTTTTACAAGCCTTCCCATTCATGTGCTCAATACCTCTGAGAGAAGTATGACAAACTTGTGCAATACCACCCAATCAGTTTCATGTCTGAGCAGGAATTATAATTCTTCGCAGACTATGTTCAACCCATTGCAAAACCAATATTTACTGCAGACTTAGTTAGGACTATGTAAAAACAGAAAGCTATTCAAAATTCTGCTACAGTGTGCCAGTAGTTTTAGCAATGCAGACTGCTCTTCAGTGGAAATGGGTACAAACTCGCCAAATTTTCAAACATTAGCTATCATCTTCAGCTCACGGAGTTTGTCATTCTTCACTGCAGATATCGCAGGGGAAAATTTAAGCTACAGAAATATACAAATGAAAAGTTAGGGATATAGGTTCTTACCTATGAATGTCTGTTGTGCCTGAGAATTTCCCCCTACCCTTGGGGAACACGAATGAGGGTAGTTCGAAGCATTAGCACCCATTTTCTTCAGTCACTCAGGCATTCCACTTGTGGGCTCATCAGCGCACAATCCAATAATCCATCATAACAGTTAAGACACAATTCAGGCAAGTTCTTTGCCTCCATTTCTGAACAACAAAAAACAACAAAAAATTACTATCTTCTCTAGCACACAATTGCATTAAAATGTATTTCATTTAATATACAATTATTATTGTTGCTTATTCATTTATATCCTGTTATTTTTGCTAATAACAGAACTCAAAGCAGCTCACAGAAATTGAATACAGTTAAAAGCATCTACAAAGATGTTAAACATAAAAAATTAAAATACAATGAAAGAATCTATAGCATTAAAACACTTGAAAATGTACCCATTGAAAGACAAACATAAGCAAACAACATGTCATTAAAAGAACCTGCAGTCAATTTCTAAAAGCCTGTTTGAACAGGAAGATTTTCATTTGCACACAGAAGGAAAGAAAGAAGGAAGCCTGGGGAGGGAGTTCCAAAGCCTGAGAGTAGTCACTGAGAAGGCCATACTATGCTGCTACAAAACGTATATGGGAAGGCAGTGGGACTGAGAAGAGCCTCACCTGAATATCGTAAAGCCTACACATTATCATTACCATTATCATCTTTATTTATACCCTGGCTAATATTATACAGGCTCAAACTGGAAGATATAGCCCCTTCACACAGCCTGGATTCAAGCTGTATAGGGCTTCCTAATCGGGCCTAAAAGCAGACCAGCAGCAAGTGGAACTCTTTTGACATGGTCTCTATGGCCATTCCCAGTTAATGATCTGATTGCAGCCATTTGGGCCTAACGTATTTCTGAACACTTTTCAAAGGAACCCCATGGAGAGCACAGTGTATGTGTGTGCACATGTTCATGTGCTCATATGCATGTGTACATACACACCTTCAAGCTTTCTGTCAGTTTACAGTGACCCCATGAATTTCACTGGGTCTTTTTAGGCAAGGAACTCTCAGAGGTAGTTTGCCAATTCCTTCTTCTGAAATACAGCCTACAGCACCTGGTCTCCCATCCAAGTACTAACGGGTTGATCCTGCTTATCTTCCAAGGTCAGTCAGTCTGGTACCTTTAACATATTTAGGCCTGTTACAATAATCAAAATGTGACATAACTAAAGCAGGTATCACCATAGTCAGACCAGGCATTTCCAGGAATAAGTGCAGTTGGCATGCTAGTTTTAACTGTATAAACAAATTCCTGGACACTACTGAAACCTGAACCTCCAAGGCTTTGGGTTTAGTTCAGGAATATATCAAAGCTACAAATCTGAGATTTCAGAGGGAGGGTTAGCTCCACTGAGCACAGTCTGAACCCCAGTTCTCTGATCTGTTTTTCCACTGACCAGGCACACCTCTGTCTTGTATTTCAATTTGTTTACTCTCATCCAGTCTCTTACTGCTGCCAGGTATTGGATTAACACAAAACAGCTTTCCCAGAGTTAGATGAAAACGAGACATAAAGATGGGTGTCATTAGCTTACCAGCAACACTGGACCTCCAAACTCCAGGCAACCTCTCCCATCCTATGCACTACACACACACACACACACACACACACACACTTGAATCTCTTGGCACTGCCAGGGATCTCTTTCCTCCAGAAAAGAATAGGGCTATTGCAAAAGAGATAAAGGTAGCTAAGAAAGATACTATGGTCAATGCAGTAAGAATTTTTTTATCTAGTGGTGTAATAGCATCAAATTTGGATTAATAGTTTCAAAAAAATGGCACACAGGCATTACTTTCGGTATGACCTTCATATATAATGGCTTTCATTTCTCTAAGAATTCTATCCAGTGGATAAAAGAACACCTATTACTCACCATGAGTTTATTACTAACAAGACAACTATTAAAACATTTTTACCACAAAAACAAAGTTCACAGTAAAAAAGTTAACCTGCTTTTATACATACCTTCATGAACACTCTAAAAAAGAGTTGACACAAGAAGGTTTTGGAGCTATGAGAAGAAATTCCAGTTCCTAAAATCTGTTTTTGAATTGTGCAGAGGTAGAATTTTTATGAACTCATGAATACCTAAGAAGTGCTGTATTAAACCCAATCTACCTGGAACAGAATAAAGAAGCATGTGGATGAGAATCAGTTACGCAGATGCAATAACTGAAGTCTCTTAAGCCTACAAAATGTGGTATCACATTACAGCAGCATGTACAATCTTGTACATAAAGCAAGGAAGACACTCCTTCCCTTATAGCAATTTGAGTCGAACAAAAAGCTAACAATGAACACAGACAGAGGGAGCGAAACAGCAAAAAAGATCTTAAGATAGTGAGCAACTCCAGGCATGAGACATCAGGATCACAAGTGCTGCACATGGGAAAACAGAAATGCTCTCTCTAGAAATGAATCATCACTTTTCGTAGAATACCAACCTCTGGCTCTCTACAGCAAAACTTAATTCAGTGAAACCGCTGACACATACATGTTCTATAAAAATTGGCTACTGGCACAAAAGACATATATGGCTAGGGACAATGCGCGCTGGCCCATAAAACCCCAAGCAGAGATTGTAGCTCAGTGGTACAACAGAAGGCTTCTGCTTCCATCCCCAGTATCCCTAGATAGGGTAAGAAAACCCTCATCTCCAACACTGGAGATTTGCTGCCAGACACTGTCACCAACAGTGAGCTAGATGGATCAGAGTTTTAACTCAGTGTAAGACAGCTTTATATGTGTCTACTTGCCTCAAACAATACCATACCATGTCATGTTGCAAACTACATTTAGGAGAATCTGTCTCAAGAGTCAGGGCTGAAAAAAACAAACAAACAAACCAAGTTCTTGCATCCCAGTTCTATCCACGGTGTGGGGAGAGCAGAGGGCAGTCCAGCTTTTTAGATATTAGATTTGTGCATCTGAAAAAGATCTTCCCATACATCTCAAGTGTTGCTCAAACACAAATATAAAGTTTAGTTTAAAACTACCAGCCATCTGAAATGCACAGGCTTTAGAACACAGATGTATTCAAACTAATGATTCACTCTTTTCTACATTATGAGTTTCAAAGTCACAGAATGGAAATGATGCATGTGGGCTACTTGTTTTATTGTTTTCCACTGTGCCTCCAAAACCATGACAGCTAGCCTTTTTTTTCAATCTCTGGGTTATATCTAGCAGAGACTAAACACATTCCTTTCAAAAAAACAAGCACAACCACATCTCTGGCAACCTTTCTTTTAAATTCATACTGCTATGGCAGATTTAGCTATGTCTTTGAAAACTGAAACACATGAGAATTGTTAGTGCTGGCATCACAGGATATTCATTTTCACAGATCCATCTGGGAGGGCTGCTTCAAAAATAGCACCACAAATAAGAAGTTGTTTTATTCCATGTCAGGCTATTTGTTCATCTAGCCCAGTATTTACTTGTTTAATTTATATCCTGGCTTTTTATCAAAAACTGTATTCTGTACTTTGCTGACAGCGGCTTTCCAGAAACTCAAGCAGAGAGGATCATTCCCACTGCCTCTCATCTGATCTTTTTAACTGAAGGTGCCAGGGATTAAACCTTCATGTGGCCATTCTTTATGTAAAGCAAGAGTGGGGACCCTCCTCTCCACCGTGGTTTGGGATTTAAGTCCCATGAACCCCAGACAGCATTACCAGCACAAAGGTATTATTGGAGTTCTATGCAAAGGAATTTAGAAGGCCAAAAGTTCTGGTGTAAAAAAAAATCTGCTCTAACTTAAGCTATTTTAGTTACATAGTAAGCTATAGAGCTCCTTGAGCTTTCAGTCTGGCACATCAGGCACAGGTATGATTAATCAAGGTGGCTGGGTAAAAAAACCCCTCAAGACTAATCTATACAGTTTTGGCCCATGTATCACTTAAAAGTGCTAAAATCCAGAGACAGGTCATATCTTTTTATAGATCTGTCTCAACTTGCCCCTTTCTTGCAACCAATAAGCATGAACAATTTGTACTGCTATGCCAATTGCTAATACTTATTTTTATTGCTACTTTAGCAGGGACTATCAGGCAATATTTTATTGATTAACCATCCTTATGCCCGCAGAATAAAAACAATAATTAACCCCCCCCCCAAAAAAACTATTGAAATTGAGAACAGAGCAAGTCACTTCTAGAACAAAAAAGGATAAAGAGAGTTTGCTGACACAGAAAATACCACAGTATGAAGGCCTTAGATGGCAAAACTAAATATGAATACTGGGAGCTCAGCTTTCTCTCTTCCTTTGTCAACAGATCAGCACCTTGTACCTACTCTACATTATGATCCACTTTAATACCTCACACTGACTCCATCAAATGATCGCAAGGATCTTGGGTTGGAGGGTTTGAATCCTCTTGGTTAGGATCCATCTCTAAACCAGGATGCAGCCAACAAAATCATTGGACAGCGTGATCTGTTTGCTACAGGTGGTTGGTTCTGTATGCCATTCAAAAAGGCACCAAATGGTTATAGTTATTTTATTTATCACTATCGCTTCCAAGAAGAGAAGCACTAGTGGGCTATTCTAACTCAGGTGCCAAAATAACTTGGTTGTACTTGGATATTAAGACACCTTGACCTGATATGGGCTTTAGCCAGCATTGCACAGCCCTGAGAACTGGAAGATCATTGGATTGATTAGTATCAAGAATGAAACTTCAATCTGGAAATCCTCTCCACCATTTTAAAAAGATTTTTTTCACTTGCTAAATAAACAATTGGATTTCTGCCAGATTGTCTCAGACTAACAGTTTTTTAAGTAATACTTTCTAAACTCACAAGCTAACATTTCTTCTCAGCACTGTCACTACTGATAGTAGTGATACCACTAGGATTAAAACTTTTCAAATACGCACAAAGGTGGAAAATATTCAATATACTTTCCACAAAACTCTCTCATATTTGATGGAAGAACTCCTTGTTCCTTGGACAGTTATAGCAAAGACAACAGAAGACCTGTGTTAAGAATTGTCTTGCTGGAAAAGATCAAGGGCTGTTTAGTACAGTAATGTTAATATAGTAATATAGTTAATATAGTCACATGTTAATATAGCAATGTTAATACAGAATTCTGAAATGTCCAATTACAGTATCAACAGCAATAAGTCCTGTGGTAAATAAACAATATATTTGTGGCTACAAGTATTCATGTAACTCCTGCAACACTGTTATTGTACACCAGCTCATAAAGATATACTCAAAGCCAGCTTTAAGTTTGCCACTTGCTTATTAACATAACACAAGCAATTGTTTTCAGAAGGGTAAACTGACAGAGGCACCTCTTAAATTACCTTTTGATCTGGGGTCTATTTTCTCTCATTGTTCTCATCATGGTAAAGAGTGACAAGAAGTGTTGCAGCCTTCTCTAGGTTGGAGAGTGGGGAGTGAGCAAGGATAATTCAAAATTTGGAAAAGTGACTGGCTAGGGATTTCTGGTATTTGCAGTCCAAAAAAGCAATATTTCTAATCATCACCGTAATTGCCCTAAGCTGTGGAGGGCTCTACGCAGAAATGTAGAAGATTCACACCACTTCTTCAATTTCCACTTTCAAGAAGGTTAAACTTGGTTGTTTAAGCAGAAGGACTGTCATCCACCACCCAAACAAGCTTCTCTCTGCCCATGGGTGTGGCGAGCAAGCACAAACACAAGCTGTCCTATCTTTCCTTTTACAGGGACTGAGGTGGCAATCTTATGCATATTTATCAGATAGCAAATCCCATGGAACACAATATGAACACCACCAGGTAAATGGGATTGTGTTGAAGAAGCAGCACAGAAGTCTAATGACTACACATTTTAGTCTGACTACAGTACAAAGTCCAGCAGAAACTTCTGTCATCCAGCATTTGACATATAGGTATTTCAAGATAACGTCAAGATAACCACCAAAACATATCAGCCCGTTCAGAAGGATGCCTTCAGTTTCAGATTCAAAATACGCCTGCTCACCAAGAAATGTAATGCATGCACTCAGGAATTTTCAGCATTCATTCATCCCTATGTAGACTGCTGTCTCCATTAAAGAAAACAAAAACTTTATTTTTATTAAAAGTATTTATCATCACTTTAGGGTCTCAAATGTGACAAATATTATAAAAGATAATATTCTCTTTAAAAAAAAAAGTTTAAAATCAATTTCAAATGCCAGTTTCAGATCCAGCTGCAAAGAGCAAAAGCCATACAAAATAATAAAGCTTTGGCAGCCGGCTGGAAATTCAACAGGGATGCAGCCAGTCTGTCTTCCCTGGCCGGGGGGGGGGGGGTCCAGAATCAAAGTTTGGCTACAAAGAAAACCCTGTCTTGTATACCCAGGAACCTTGCCTTTCTGAGTGGTGGAGCATACAGCAGGATCTCTACTAAAGAGCTCATCTACCTAGGAATCTGAAATATTTCTTTAGCCTCAGCATATTTAAAATGTATCCACCTTCAGTAATTTAGTTTTTCAAAGAGAAACAAAAACCTTGACTAACATTTCAACTGATTTGTAAAATCATGGTTATATATTCAGGAAGTGATCACTTTTGTCAAATAAAGGCAGCATATCACAAATGTATACACATGTGCGACATAAAAGACAAACAACTCTCCCTCAGTTCTTAATAAATGTGAATTTGGTATGTTTTTCAAACAAGCTATAAGCCAAACTGTAGGAAACCCCTCCCTTTCTAAAGATGAACTGTAATAAAAATGAAATCACTAACAAGTCAGCATCTAAGTCCACAATAGAAGTATCTTAGTTTTCTTAAGAGTTTCCACTACTTCTCACAATTTAAGAATGTCTCAGAACACTGGCAATAATCTGAGGCATCTAGGCTTACAGCCAGACATCTTTAATCTAACAAAAGCTCTGTGTGCAAACCCGGTTTTGAGTAACAGCCACGCTTTTGTACACTAGTTTCCTCTCAATATCAGCATTTTCATACCATTTTCTACCGGGACTTCAAACAGATTAAATGATAACTGTGCAGCGGAACAACCCTGTGAAGCCAAGTATTTCAAATTTCTTAACATGGATGTTCTCAGAAAAATACTGAAGTAAACAACCTTCAGAGGTAATTTTATAGTTTGAACTTAATGTTATTTAGACAGATACTTCTGAGTGTAAAATAAAAAATTAGGAAGGAAGTGATCCAGATGCACAAAATTCTAGTCTATAAGTGCAATTTTTTGCTGTTATCAACGGTCTAGCAACTTAACAAAAATATCATGGAAAAAATGTCTCACGGTTTTGCAACTTTATGGAATGTAGCACTATAAAAGTTATTCATGTCATCCCTTATGCAAATATGTTAGCACACAGCACAGCCAATTTGGGACAGCAGGTATCACTCTAGAAAGGAGGTCCTTGGTACTTAGTCAGATCTACTGCACTGTGGCCTGCCCAGAGGCACATTAGACTTGTGAAGAAACGACCCAACTTTATGAAGAGGTGCATATATATTGTAGCATGCAACTGAAGCAACATTCATACTTGAGACACATGATCTAAAATGTCACAACCAGTTCGGCTGCCAGTGCAGTGGAATCTTTATAAATGAGAAACCTAATTCCAGATAGTGTGTGTTACATGATCATTGCCTGTTTGACACATGCAATACAAAGGTCTGTGCTGCTTCCTTCCTTCCCTGCACAAAATTACTGAATTTAGAATTAAGTTTAATTTATAGCTTAGTGGCAGAACACCTACAGCCTTTGGCCCACATTCTGGTCCTTTCCACCAGCAAAGTGCAAGGAAATGTGAAATGGAGATCGTGATAAAGAAAAGGGGTGGAAAAAGTATTTAGAAGGACAGCAGCATTTACCATCAGTTTCTGTCTTGCCTGGTGTTTTCACTGGTGCATCACAGAAAAATAGTTCCCCACCCCTGCCTGAAAGACAGTTTGAAGGGATATCACCATTTTCTATGACTAAGCGGGCAAGTAATTTATGTTTCTCACTTCAGATTCTCTACTGCAAGTGAATCTAGCAGAAAGGAAGATTTGTCCCTCAACAGTTTGTAATAAATGGAAACAGGTTTCTCCAGCCACCTAGGTATTTCAAGATTATCCAGAAACGATACAAGCCTCTGTAAAATGAGGCATCTAACTATATGGCCACACTGAGGCAGTAGCAATCTTAAACATCTTTTTTTAAAATAATAACAACAACAACAACAACAACAACAACATGCTCAAAGACTGCAAGCATCTCCTGAACAGTCATCAAGTTAAGTAACTGTCTCACATCTACTCTAGCCTACACTTTTCTTTAAAAAATCTGGGGTTTCCTTTAGCCAAGATGCCTAGTGAGAACATGAATCAAGACCTTAGTATGAAATTAAACTTTCCTGCTGAACTGTACCTGCCATTGCGGTGCGGCCAGGGAGATAAGTATAATTCCATCAGTTGCAAATTAGGTAAACAAAAAAAATTATAGTTTGGTCCGAATGATGGACGCCTCCCTTTTTTCCTGGAGGAGAGAGAAGTTTGGAAAATACATCAGATATATACATATACCTCAGGATCTCAAAACATTTCTGCAGTCTTAGGAACTTGCCCATTCCTCCACTCAACTAAAGCCACCATTTACACAGATTCATATTTCTGTAAGAAAAGCAGAAGCCTGTTTGTTACGCTGGAGTGAATACAGAGAGACCAGAAATAAATCTATCCACACATAAACTAAATAAATACACCTGGAATATTACTGGGATCAACTTTTTAATTCTAAATGAGTGCAGAAAATAATAATGATGCTATTTGTAGGACTGAAAAGAGATAAAGACACAGTACATATTTGCTGTCATATTCCATAAAATCATTCCTGTAAGATTATGCTATATCCTATCATGCTATAAGGTCATACTAACAAACAGTAGTAGCTGTTTCTTTCTGGGAAGAGGGGTCGTCTTTATCTTTTAGATCTTTGTTCTAATTACATGCCTGACTGCATTGTTCTGCCAGCTTCCCATGTCAGATAAAATTATCTGCCTCAAATATTAGATGTCATTACATTTGTACTCTGGAATATCAGATCCACACAAGGAATTTTAGTATCACTGAGCAAAGACTTATTTCTGTATCAACACCCTTAACCGATCACAGAAGCTCTTTTACCATAAACATGTGTGTGCACACAGCCACCAACATCTCTAACTATGCTGACAAAGAGTGGCAGAATGGGTTAATTATTAAAACCCATCCATTCTATACTAGTGAAGTTAATATTCAACATCAACACTGTTAATGATAGAATACTGAAGCAACAACTTTCTTCCCTGATACCCTCTTAACAGTTCTAAAATGCTCTTAGGGTTTGTTCCTTTGGTCAACATGCACAGCATTCACTTGTTCAGATCATATTCTTTTACTGGCTCTCCAAACACTACCTGCAACTCTTTAATGAATTCATCTCAAATACTGATGAACACAGTCTTTAAAACTTTTTAAATATTTTAAGTCTGTTTTTTTAATTATGTTTAAGCTTATTTAAATTTATTGTTTTAAACTGTTTAATCAGTTGTCTTCATATTATTTATAAGCCACCCTAAGAGTTTTTTGATATAGGGCAGGGCAGAAATATTTTAATATAAAATTTATCTTGGGAAAAAACTGAGTAAGGGGAGACTTGGTGGAAGTGTATACATTTTATGTGCCATGTTGAAAAAGGAGATAGTGTGATCTTTTTCATGTTTTTCTTCCTCTGACAATATTAGAAACTGGTGTCATCCACTAAAGCAGAATGGCTGGAGATGCAGAGCAGATAAGAAAACAGATAATGCAGGGCGTACTAATACTGCAGAACTGGCTACCATAAGATGACATGATGGCTGCCAGCCTTAGATGGCTCTGAAAGATGATCAAGCAAATTCATGGAAGATAAGGTCACAATAGCTATATATTACTTCCAATATAGACTGCATCTGAACATCAGTTGCTACACAACACAAGCAAAAAGGTACATATATCCTCCTTTTGGGAATCCTATAGCAACTGGCAGGAGACTGTGTAAACAGAATAGTGGACAAGACAAGCCTTTGGTCTCATCCAAAATTTCACGTTCTTAATCATAAGAATAACAAATATTGTAACTCTCTTACTTATGTTCTCTTTGAAAAAATGTGTGAATTCTAAAGTGTACTGAGAAAAGACTTTGGCAACCAGATGTGGCCTTCTAGTGTTTGCATATGTATGCATGTGTATCTATGTATGGAGAAGACAGTATTTCACATCTTTTCCCAACAAAACTTTGTGTAGCCTAAGAGCTTAGAACAGAGCACTGACATAGCCTAATGAAATCTGAAAAGACTTCCTTCACTTCCATTTTAAGACTTAAAAAACTTTAGCACTTAGTTCTATTTCCTGCCTCATAAACTTCTCATTTTTAAAAAAGGGAGGCTTCAGCATCTAATTCTGCATAACCCTAATGCTTGTGTACCTCCTCAAAAACACTGTCTGGTTTCTTTAAAAAATATTGCTTAACTAACTGGATAAATACAGAGCACTAATATTTAGGACTGCCTTTTGTCTGGCATATGAGAAATACATGGCTCCTTTGTAACCTGTGTAATAGCAATTGACATAAAGAGAGAAAACATTCATCACAGCTTTCTGATAGAAGACTAGTATTTTTAGCTTGGCTGCATTCTTGCATTTGTCTCCATTAACTGTTCTTTCTATTCCATCATATCATATATTAACAGTGAAGACAGAGAGTCCTATTCACTGCCCTTCTTTCTCTCTCTGTATGAAAAAATTAGAATTCGTTAGACCGGAGCTTTCCAAACTTTTCATGTTGGTGACACACTTTTTTAGACATGCATCATTTCGCAACACAATAATTCAGTTTTATCAGTAAATCGGAGGTTAAACTAACCCCTTATAAGAGATACAGACACATAAATTGCAATACCAAAATATATGGAGACACAACATATCTCATGAAAACCTTTCATATATTTTTAAAAATATATGATTTATAAATAATAACATACATTTCCAAGATTGTAGGCGACACACCTACACACTTCAGGTGACACACTAACATGTCACAGCATATCATTTGGAAAGCCCTGCATTAGACAACTGATCAGAAAAATAATTAATGTTCAATTCACATATTATGCTTCCAGTCATGAGTTCTTCTGACCAACCCTGATGTCTATATATGTGCATACCAGCAACATACAAACAAGGCATCATGTAAATAGTCCAACAGCAACTTACATGATTTCACATCTCAACTCCCAGCCTCTCAAAATTACAGAAGTTTCTGATAGTTAACAACTATGACTGCTATATGCAAACATTAAGTCTGCTCTCAGAAGGCACTCACTAATGGTCTGAAAGAGATAATGCAAGAAAAAAAACAATGCTTTAAATAATAGTATGTGGCTCAAGTCCCATAATGGGTACAGGGAAATGTGATGGTATGGAAATGTGAGTGCAACATTTGGAGAATATAAGGTAAACCAAGGACCTTGGAAATTAGATCAAGTAATAAAGCCACTCATCTTGGCTAGACTGAGTCCTTGGAATGTAATGACTATATGAGGAGAAAATGTCTGGGATAAAGTACCTCAACAACTTTTGAATCTATGTTGCCTCATTCATGGATGCTCACCTCCTCATAGTTTTCCAGTGAAATGACATACTCCAGAAGACTGGTAAACATTCTCTACCCCTATGCTGAGGTTTCCTATTTTCCCAGATTTCAACTTCTGTATTACTTTCAAAATATACACATTAAAATCTGCTAATTTTCTTAACATCTAACACAATTCACATCCACTGGGTCGCAGTGGTTACTTTGGCTATACCTGTTACTGATAGTAGCATTCTTGCGGCAGGAGAAACCTCTGTCACCATCACTACTATGCCATCAGTGCTTCAACAGCATTTATTTCAACGCATTTATTTACTTATTTAATGCATATCCTACCTTTCTCCCAACATGGGGCTGCACGGCAGCTTATAACAAGCTAAAACAGGACAAAGCTAAAAACCTGATGATAAAAAAAGGCACATTTGAACAAGATACCATATTAAAATGCCAATGACTTCAAAAAGGTACATGCAGTGCACCCTTGGCTGATGTGACCTTCTCACATACGAAGCCCACATGTGAAGCCTCCCGTCCTATCATCATCAATGGATACGCTGGGTACATGCACATTGTATCCACCGATGATAATGGGATGGAGCATTCACATTTTGTTTTATGAGAGGGTTCCTGGAACATATACAGGTGGTGCACTGTAATCATTTTAAAACCATGAAAGAATACACCAGGAAAGTAAAAGTAAAGCAAGTAAGCCAATACTCAAGCTGCTATAGTTATATTCCCTTCAACCAGAAGCAAAAAGTGGGAGAATTTTAAATGGTGAACAGAGGAAGAGAAAGGAAAGGAACACTATGAGTTCAACAAGACATTAAAGCAGCAACTGCTCCCACTATCCCAACCTCACAGGACTGCTCTGCCAATGCCATTTTTAAAGATAAAACAGATAGTGGCCCCTCAACTTTCGTGAGGATTTGGGGCGCAGAACTGTCACGAAAGTTAAAAAAAAACTGCGAATCACTCCCCAACAGTGAGTGCCTCCCCCCACTGCCTCCTTCTGCAGCTGCCAGCTGAAAGGCAGGAGTACAAGGGCAAAGACTCCCCCCCTGCAGTCTCCTGTCTTCCGCCTGAGCACCCTTCCTTCTTTCTGCACACCCATGCCGGCGAGAAGCAGAAGAGTGGAGGGGGTAAGGTCTTTCCCCTGCACTCTCCTGCCCACCACCTGTGCTCCCTGTCTTCTTTCTGCGCACCAGCACGGGCGACGGACAGGAGAGTGGTGGGGAGGGAAGGTCTTTCCACCTGCACTCTCCTACCAGCCGCCCACACACCCTTCCTTCTTTCTGTGTGCCCTCCCTCCCTCCCTCCCTCCCTTCCTTACTTCCTTACTTCTGCATGGCTGACAGACAGGAGAGTGGGGAGAAGGTTTTCCCCCCTGCTCTCTCCTGTTCACCACCTGAGTGCCTTTCCTTTTTTCTGCTCGCCGTGCACGCAACAGGCAGGAGAGTTGAGGGGGGAGGGAAGGTCTTTCTGCCTACACTCTCCTGCCTGCCGCCCTCATGCCTTGCCTTCTTTCTGCGTGCCCATGAAGGTGACATGCAGCGGAGGGGAGGGGAGGCTTTTCCCCCTGCACTCTCTTGCCTGCCACCCACACACCCCTCCTTTTTTTTGCGCACCTGAACAGGGGACCAGCAGAGGAGTGGAGAGGGAGGAAGGTCTTTCCTCCTGCACTCTCATGCCTGTGTGCCCTGCCTTTTTTCTGCACACTTGCACAGGCAATAGGCATGAGACTGGGGCAAGGTCATTCTCCCATGCCCCTCTGCATTTCACCCATGTGCCCTGCCTTCTGTGTGCCCTCATGTGCAAACGACAGGAGAATGGAGGGGGAAGCAAGAGAGTGAAGGAAAGGTTTGTACAGCCATGAAGCTTTCCCTCTTTCATTTGCTTACCTTTTGCCAAGGCAGCGCACCAGGGCAAATGGCAAGGGAATGGCAGAGTGAGAAGGGGAGGAGGCAATAATCAAATTGAAGAAGGTAAAACCCACAAATGTGGAGCGAGGACTTTATATCAGGAGCCACGAAAATATATTCAAAGAGGTATATGTACAGGGTGTGTGGCAGGGTCAAGAGTAAGATTAAGTTCCATCATATCCAGCATTTTCTTTCTAACGGTGGATGGCTAAATGTCCCAGGTAATTCACAAGCAGGGAGGTGATGTCCCCCACTTATCTTCCCGAACAAAGCTTAAAACCCAGAGAAAATCAACTTTAATAAGGAGTTCCCTTTAGCTAATATGGCTAACAGCCACCAATAAACCTAGCCTTTCCTTTATAGCTATCACTGTATCTTCTAAGAGTGGCTTCCATACATAAGTCATGTGTTACAGGAAAAGGTATTTTTAATCTGCTGGCAGATCTTGGTACCACAAGATCTACAATCATGAGAGAGTAAGAAGTGTTTTTGCCTCTACAGAGAGCTTCCAAAATTATAAATAAACAAAGCATTCCATATTTTCCCCAAAAGTCATGAAATTCCCAGCCTCTTCATAACCTCTCCCCATGGCTCCATCAAACTATGTGAAGTCCCAATTTCTAGGTCCAATGGGCATCTGTTTTTATTTTTTACTGAGTCTCATATGTTATTATGTTTCCCAGTCACACAGTTTATACAGAAGCTTTTAGCACTTTGCACAGTCTGTTTAGGGTTTCACCATCTTATCTAATTTAGTGTCATCTGCAAATTTGTTTACCTTACTGCTCACCTCTGTCTCCAGAGGCTTTATGAATAACTTCAAACATCGAAGGTCCCAATGTAGAACTTTGGGTATTCCACAGTTTGATTCCATTTGTTATTCATTGTCTGGACACCATCCTTTAGCTCCTGTACAGATTGCATAAAGTCCTAATAAATGACAGGTTCATAAAATCTGGAGCGTGTCCCCTTAAACAGTTGCATCTGCATAACAACATACTCTGTGAGGGGTATATATTACACAGTGTAACACTTAACAGCAACATCCACTTCTTATGATACCCAAACTCACTTCTTAGGAACCTTTTGTTTTAAAAAAAATTATCTTCTTTTTAAAGGATGTTATCATAGATACATTAACCTATTGCTGACTGTGAGATACTCTGAACAAAACTGGTATCATCCCTGCCGTTCTATACTCCTCTTTTGATGCCACTAACGCTGGTTATTAATTGACAGTCCTCCCTCCACATTTGTGAGTTTGACATTCACGAGGCATGCACATGCCTCCCCCATTCTCCTCCTCCCATTCCTTTGCATTTTGCTGGGCACAGAGAAGGAAGGCAAGCGTGCACAGGAAAAAGGCAGGAGAATGAGGGGAGGCATGCGTGTGCCTTCCTTCTCTCCTCCAGAGCTCTCCTCTACTCTCCCATTCCCTCGCCTCCAGCCCCAGCACTGAGAATTCACACCAGGGCAAAGGGCAAGGGAATGGGAGGGGGATCGCGGGGAGGGAGTTATTGATGGTTTCTCAACTTTTGTGAGGGTTCTGAGCCACAAACCCTCACAAAAGTGGAAGGGCCACTGTATAATCAATTTATTCCTTCCTAACAGGAATGGAAAGAGGACTATGAGCATGGCTCATGGTTAAAAGAACACGTCCTCTCTCATACAGTGGTGCTAGAGTTTTCTTCTATTCCTTCTATACACACTGAAGGGTCCCAGCCAAGTATGATTTCTCACCTGAGAAAATATATGGCCACTTAGTACACGTAATTATATTCGTACTTGCCTTCATCTTTCTTCTTGCTTCTCTGCCCCCCCCCACCTCTGGTCAAAATCTAGATTAAGCATCTGGGGTAGAGACTTGCTGACGCTTCTCTGTAAAACAATGTTCCCTAACCTGGTGTCCCCCAGATGTACTGAATAACAGTTCTCATCAATACCACCTATCACCATCAGTCACCACGGCCACAGTAGTCTAACAGATCTGGGAGGCACCAAGATGAAGAAAACTTCCCTAAAGCATCCTGTACAGCAGACAGCACTATATTAACAATTGCTGTAGCTTACAAAGCAAGGTCACAGAGCAATCTAGAACTACTCAGTTGTTTAGTGATACACATTTGAAAAGATACACATTTAAGGAAGCTTTCAGGGGACGAAGAAAGTAGGGACAAAAACTTAGTAAATAGGATGTTTGCTGTCAGCATACAGAACTGTCTTATTTTATTCTTCTTTGCTACACGCCTATCCTATTAGACCAGAACATGTCACTTTGAAAAATGGTCCTCAGTACAAACAAGCAACTTTATAGACAAATAAAGGGCAGTTGGGGAGGGAACCCAACAGATGAGATCTCTGGAGACACTAAGGATCCTCAGTCTACTAACTAAACATGGCAAATTATGCTCAAACAATGTACAGTTTTACAACGATCTGTCAGAATTATTTTAGAAGCACACAGCTGAGAGACTAGACTATTTTGACAAACACATCTCATTCTGTCTGCCTGCATTTTCTCTAAAGTGATTTTAAAGTAAGAAAACCAAGTGCAGATATTTAATATATTAATTTTAAATCTGACACTTGGTAACACAGTTACTGCTTCTTGAAAATCAGACGCAAATGGCTGGAAGAATTAAGTAAATTCAGCAAAATTATCAGTCATTTCAGTTCTGCAGACTGTTATGATAAAGTCCAGTGACACTCAGTGACCAGATTCCAAACAACTTACAGCACAATGTTCCCTGTACATGCTTATTTATAAGTAAGTCCAGTAAGTAAGAAAGTGTGGCTGAGGAAGCAACCTCCAGCTCCCTCCCCACAGTTCAAATTTGGGATGAATAGTGGGGAGTTTGGCTGCTGCACTGCTGAAGCACCCACACAGCCTCAGCTGTGGAGAGCAAACGTGTTTTTTTTAACCTTTGCCTGCCTCATTTCACTTTATATATGAACTCTCTGAAGCATCCAAGTCAAATAGCAGCCACAGAGGGATACTCCATAGCTTTATTTCCCTCTCAGAGTGCTTCAGCCGTGCAGCAACTCAGCCATCAAAGACAAGGGCAGTCTACTTCAATTCCTAGCTTGGCTATCAAGGCAAACCTAAAATTATGGGCCACTATCTGGACACCTACCCTGAATGTGGATGACACGATGAACAATTCAGCAGTGTTTAACAATATCTTTCATCAAGAACGTTCTTTAGACCTGTTGCAATATAGTAGTTACAAATGTGAACTGTAAGCCAGTAGCTCCAGTTCAAAGGATTCTCTCCTTGGGAATTCAGTTGATGGCTTTAGGCTAAAATACTGCTTCAGCATAAGCTTTCCATCAGCATTATGGCTACCATACCAACCCATCTTACAATGCTGTTGAGTTGTTTAAAGACATACATTTGAAAAGACACATTTTTAAGGAAGTGTTCAAGGGAGGATAGAGGTAGAGACACAAAACTGAGGGGGTATTTTTCAGTAGAATGATGCTAATGTTGTACATAACCTGCATGGATAAAAGTTAAATAAAAGAGTTTTTAGCATCCACAGATAAATGATTTCAATAAGTATCACCTCTTCAAGTTTGTTCTGATCACAGCTTAATAAAAACTGTAAGTTACATAAATATTAGTTTCAAATTAGTGAAAACAGTCCCACAGTGAATCAGGACGGTCTACTTCTACTTTGCAATTAAAAGTAATTTGTTCTGTATCAGTGTAGAAAATAGAAATTAAAATGAAGGTGCAAGGAAAATGAAGGCAAAATAGTAGTGATCCAGCAAGGTAACCATAACGTACCTTTGCAGATATACTACAAATAATTTACCCACCCACTAAGCATGGTCTGCTTGTCCATTTAGTAAAGATTACAGCAATGTTGATATACTTTGAGATCCACGGATTTCTTTTACAGAATAAGCATACTATGATATTGAAGGAAAGAACTCTAGAAAACTTTAAAGACTGGCACTGTAACAATAATTACAGTGCAGGAATCTTGCAAAAATGTGTTAAGCTTGACTGCTCCCTACTGAACAGGCAAGATACTCTCTACAGGGGCTAGTCCTACTAAAGCAACTCTATTTTTGGTTTTTATTCCTGAACTTCATCATTTTGTTTGTTTGTTTTAAAAGCCTTTTATGTGGGTTTTCTATTTCAGAAACATAGGACTAATCCCAAAATCTAATCTATTATCATCAGGTGGAGAATATTTTCCAAAACGGAAACTTTTTCAGACAATTCTCCAGTGCTTAATTTTTATATGTGTACACATTTCCATTTGACGAAGCAGCAGGCCAAACTAGTGAACAAGTTGGTGTGTTAAATTTGCTTTTCCCACAGAAGAATGAACCTTTAGCAGCAGAGAATGCAACTCAAACATTTCTGAATTATATGACTCAATCTAAAATTGAGCTAAGTAGTACAAGTGGTTCTATATACAGTGACAGAGAAAAATGGAAATGCCCCTATGACTTCACCAGAAGAAAGTTACGCTCTGTTAGAAGTAAAGGAGTAGACAATTGCATATCATACACAGACTGTTGGGTGCACTAAAAATCAGCATATCAATAGTTTTCTGTGCCTTATCTCCTTAAAATAAATGACGTAAGGAAAAGATATGCAAAATTTTAAAGTATTCCAATAAAAATAACTTCTACATAAAACTTTTAATTTATTTGAATATATTTAAGTGTGCTTTATTTTTTTCTTAATCAGCTCCTTTGGTTCAAATATTTATGAGCTGTTGATACATTAAGCATTTTCGTTTAGTAGATGTTAGTTGATTTATTTTATTTTCTGTGTAGAGTAATGGAAAATTTCTTGAAAATTCACATTACTGGTAATCATGAGTCTAGATTGCCACGAAAGTCCCTAGATTTTTTTTCTAGTTTTGACAAATTACATTTCATGGATTGAAGATCTGCTATAAATACGGAACAGGTTCTCCATTTTGTTAAATTAGCTAATACAAGCATACATTAAAGTATAGCAGTCTTTTCTTTGACATATGTTAATGTTTTTGCAAAATGCTCCAAGTTATCTAACCCAAATATTTCATTCATTTAAATATAAGGCCCCTATAGTTTGAGGGATAGTTTACATTAACAATGTTTTATATAATTGGTCATGCCAATCGAGAACCACTTTTCTAAGGTCAACCATTCCAGTGTCTCTTAAGAACACAGAACATTGCCTTATATCAGCTCAGATTATTTACTGATCCAGCCCAGTATTATTTACTCTGACTGGCAGGGGCTCCCCAGAGGATCAAGCCAAGAGAGAGAAGGGAGACTTTGTTATCATTTGTTTTAACTGGCAAACCCCTTTTGCACTGGTGAAATCACAGAAACAGCTTATCAAAATCTAGAAACAGACCAGATAAACTGTAATGCACAGTTTAGAGTAAATGTATTTCAAGCTCTTTTAATTATTACCTAGTTTTATATTTACACTACTTTGAGAACTCTTCACTTATGGTACACAAAGATTCCAATTAATTTAAGGTTCCAGTGTTATAATTCCTAAATCCAACTCACTAGTCTGTGAGTCTGATTCATTATTTTGAACATTTGAGCTCGGCAGTGCTAAATCTTTCATTCATTCCAGCTGATTAACATTATGCCACATAAAGCTGGACATCAAATTTTCAGCAGTTCCTTCTATCTGCTGCAACTCCCTGAAAAAACTGTAAATTAGCAGATACCCCAGAATAGTCTGAGGCTCAGTGCAGCGGGTGCAATAGATGGAGAGCTAGGCAAGCGCTCTGTGCCTGATAAGCCCTTTTCACTTGCTCAGAAGTGGGCAACATGGCCCTCCAGATACTTTTTGGACAACAATGTCCATAATCTCTCACCAAGGCTATGCTTAAGTTGACAGGAGTTGTAGACCATTTGGAGGACCACAGCTACTCACCCACTGTATTAGTGCAAAGCCAACACTGGTTACAACCCTATGCAGCTACAATTTTACCAAATAGGTAAATACATGCATTTAATTAGTTGTGGCAGAGTACCATAGACATTTTCTTCTCATTATTTAGAAAGTCTCATGAACATGCATGACACTTTGCAAAAGGAAAAAACAAAAACAAAAGAAAAGCCTCAAACCTGAGCAGTTTACAAACTAACTTCTTTCAAGGTTGGAAGGGATGTACTGGGTGACAAGTAATGATTACGAACAAATTCAGTTACAGTTGTTGATGAAATGGGCTAAAGGCAAGCATCTCCCAGAGGAAGTGGATTTTGAGAAAGGATAGATAGAAGAAGAGTGAGAGGTATTTTAACTGATGAGGTAGGAGAAAAGACCAAGCATAAGGACAATAATGGAGAATGGCCGGAGTCTGTTGAAAAGGCAGAAGAATTGGAAAGGCAAAATTGGTGGGATAGAAGAGCGAAGGTCACAGAAAGAGCTGTGATGGGAAATAAAGAAGACTGAGCAGAGCTTTGGAAGAAACAGCAAAGGAGTTTTTAGGGGGCACAGAAATACAGTTAGAATAGAGACGAAAGCAAAGGAACCACACATGCATTGTAATGCACCACATGAAAACTTCAGTGTAGTAAACTAAAAAACAAACCAGTTTTACATGGGATTAAAATTGTCTACACCAGAGGTGGGTAACTATAAAAAGGGCAGGGGCCATTTTTCCTTCCTGTGCCTACCCAGTGAATCATAGCAGCACATTTCAGCATGTCCAAAGTGACACGATACACTTTTGGCTGCCACTCTGGTCAATTTTCAGTTCCTTTTTTCTTTTCTTTTTGGTCTGTTTTGGGGAAGTTTGGTGGGCCCAAGGGGGAGGGGTTAGGGGAGCAAGCAGTTGCTTTGTAGGTAGTTTTGGGAGGTCTGGGGGCAAAACCTCGGCCCCAAATCAGTCTGAACTTTCTGTAAAAAAAAAAAAAAAAAAAAGAGGGGATCTGAGAGCTTTGAGGGGCTTCTGGAGGATCATGTGGGCCACACTTGGGAGTCCCAAGAGTTGCATGTGGGCCAAACATTGCCCACCCTTGATCTATACAATGAGAAAACTGAATCGTCAGAGCAAGAGAGTACACGACAGAAGAAGGAAATATAGTAAGGAACAGTCAACAAAGAGGATTCTCTAGTCAAGGTGGGAAACAAGTAGAGAATGAACCACAGCTTTAGCAGAGAGAACAAAGACAAAAGGGTAGTCTTTTGCACTGTTGTGTAAAGGGAAGCAGCACAGTTTGCCAACCGACTCAATAAAGGAGAGCCCAAGAGATGAAAGAATAAAAACAGAAGCAAAGGGCGTCATTTCTGAAAAAAATAATGTTAACATCTAGGGAAAACAGATGAAGATCTGAGAGGAAAAAGAGTCCAGCGTTGCATGGGTTGCATCTTAAAACAAAGAAAAAATAGCTACAAAGAATGCACAGCTGGAAAAGAGGGGGAAAGATATAGTTTCTGCTTATGTAATAGGGTTTTTAATCCTCCCTTCAGAGGTACTATCCCACATTTCTCACATGTTCCTGGGAGTCCTTCAAAGATAGAAAGCAGATTTTGAGGTACCTGGGAACTGTTGGGGAGAAAGTGCAATTCCTCCTTCTGTGAAGCAAGCCATTCTGTCCATGGGTGATACTAATTATAATGGAAGAGCAGGACACAAGGTCTCTTTCATACATGTCAAAATAACTTTTCTAAACCCAGTTTTAGACCACCACTGCCATCATCCCTAGTCAGCAAGAACTGTATTGACTGCTGATAATGGGATTGTAGCCATAAATCTGGAGAATGCCAGATTTGGGAAGGCTATGTAAAACCAAACACAGCAGGAGCTGAAGTATCTTCCTGTTCTAAATGATTCCTACTCTCTCGTCTCCAGGTCACTGGTATTGTTATTAAACTTTACTTTAGAGAAACAACTGCTGCCTCATTAGATTAAATACTTCGTCTGTTTCTACACAACAAATTTCCAGAAGACTCTTTTAAATGGACTCGACTTGACAAAACAGTACAGCAGCGAGCCTATGCATGTACTCAAGAATCATTTATGAAAGCAAGTCTTGTACTGCATGTATTACTATCAACCTTTACAATCGAGCAACACTAAATGATGTGCCTAAGTACTCCAGAACCAAATTTTTATCGCTTAAGAATGTAATCTAAACAAACAAACAAACCAATATCTAAGTATACATCACCACAAAACTCCTACGTTCTTCCAAAGACAGTAAGACAGAGGGAATAAACAAAATTGAAGATCTTGATCTTGGAGTCATGAGGTAAATTAGTGTAGCAATGCAAAAATATAAGGGTCCTGTTCAAATCCTCCTACTAGCCAGGGCCTGAAGGGCCATGTTACATGTTTAATGTATAATGTGTAACATGGCCCTTCAGGCCCTGGCTAGTAGGAGGAATTGAACAGGACCAATTTGTACTGCAAGATATATTACAAAGAAATACAGATATACCACTTTTAGGCCGTGGAGCTCCTCATTAAGGGACTCTAGGTTATCCTTCCCTCTGTGGTCCTTCTGCTGGCAAGCAAACACCAGTTTTGTTTTCAGCCAGACCTCTGACATCTAAGTTGGGATATAACTGAAGGGGGCTATTTTTCTTTATTGAGGTGTTTTTGATTGTGTTTTCCAGACTGTTTTAATGCTTTAATTCTATTTATTTTTATTTGAATGTTAGCAACCCTTAGCAAGAATGTGTATGTATGGTACTGAAAGGTAGGATACATATTTAACAATAAATAAAATATTTAAATAAATGAGCATATAAACAAATAATACTGCACACACATTAGGATTATCTCTGAGTGTTCTACAGAGTGGTTCATGCCTTCAAATTAACCTGTGCTCCAGTGAGGTTGTGACAATGAAAAAAATTTAAGATACCATGTGTTGAGTTCAGTTGGTATACTCTCATGGATGATGTGCTTTTGCTCCAGCACAAACTTCTTTGAGCAGAACAGTATCGGGTAATCATTTCCAGCTACTTCATGTTCCTCCTGCAATCCCACCCCAATCAGAATACCCCATACTGTTCTGAAGGGTCCTCCAACTTGGGTGGTTATATATGAAAATGGCTGAAAATGACCTTGCTCCCTACCCCACTGAAATAACTTTCCACTGGATTATACAGTATTCTGTCACCAGTATGACTCCAATAAAATGCAAACATTTGAACTCCAAGAAGCACAAGAACAGTAACTGCTAAATCAATAAAAATGATAGCACACTACAATATAAGATACAGGATACATTCTTCAGAACTTTTTATAGGCCAAGCAAATGTTCACTTGTAATATACTGTGAACTACACCTTGTGCAGAGATGTGAAGGTGTATGAACAAATTTGAATGGGGAGTCTTTTTTCCCAGCCTTTCACACAGGTCTTTAATCAATTCAGTGAGATCAGCACTTTAATCAGGTTACCAGAAATTCTAATCACAGAAGGCATACAGTCTGCATTTTCACTTATAAGACTAACAGTTCTGAACTTGGGTATGCCAGCTGCATGTATCTGGCAGCCTTCATACCTCTCATAACCTCAGGGTCCCAATTTCTGAGGGGAAAGATTAATTTCAAATAAATTTCTAGCCAAGATAACTGCAGGGGGAAAAGGTATTAATATACAACGGCATAATTTATTCATGGTATCTATGCACTAAACAAGTTGCCCATCTCTGGGCACTATCAGGCACTATCATGGGGCACTGCAACAGACTGATAGAAACTAAACGGCTTTAGTCTTTTGTACATTTTAATTTACCTTCTCATATGGGTAATTTCTGGCATTCCAGATGTTTCAGACTATAGCACCCACAATCTCTTATCCATTAATCATGTTGAATAGGTTAGGATAAGAGATATTCAATAACCCAAGTAAGCTCAGAGGCTATTCAGGGATTTAAATCTAGGCTTCTCCAATCCACGTCTGACACAACTGTATTGACGCCATAGTATCAACTGGGACAAGGTTAAAGAGAAACTAAGCTGAGGAATTGTAACACTGCTGATGTGTAGCAACATGTTTTCTCTCAGCTGTGGAATTTTCTTGGATATCCAGAATACGGGAAGACTACTTTTTGTTGTATAGATGGCAGTTTTATCTATAGTGTAAACAGCAGAGATGCTCTTGTATCTTTCTAAGTTATAACAATTTCTACACGTGTCAGCCATATATACTACAAATAAGCTAGATAGTTTTTCCAAGTTGGAAATACCACTTTACCTCAGTTAACAAGTAATGCATTCCTGGGCATTACTTCTTCAACAGAAAATTTGGTACCAGAACAGAAATAACATGGAAAGAATTGGGATACATTCCTACACTACAAAAAAAGAGTTGCTCAATGTGTTTCAGCAAACTGATCAAGTAAATCTTGTATAACTAAACAAAAGCATTTGTGAATCCTCTAGAGACCACTTGAAGAGTTTTTCCAAAATGTATCCATGGATGACTTTTTCTTGCATCAGCCTCTACCTTTCTTCATGGTTTTTATTTTGGTGGACAAACTTATACGTGCTTCTTTAGCATGCTGGTGTGACAGGCTTCTCTCTTTCCTTTTTACTCTCTGTCTAGCTGAACATGCATGCTCTGTATGGAATTCTGTAGGCAACTGCTGTTTACCCTTCCTGTTGTAAGTAGGCAAACACAGTAAGAGCAACTACAATAGATTCCTGCTCTTTCCCTGGTCAAGCTTTAACCCATTATTTACTGCAGACACACTACTTCAAGCCAACACGGAAACTCTGTTTTTCTAGCGCTCCTTCATCATCCTCACAATAATAATGCTGCTAAAAAACTTCCAACTAAACAGAGGTTGAGGAAGAAAGCAAGATCTGGGCAGGAGGCTTTGTAGGTGTAAAAAATCCTTCACTGCCGGAGACTTGTTAACTGAGGTATGGCAGTACAAAGAAAACAGCAGCAGGATTAGTCAACAGTCATTCAAGAGTACCAAGAGAGAAACAGAAAGCTATACAACTGATGTCCTGGCTGAGTCAATTAACTAGTGAGATGGGGATATAAGCCTAGAATAGTTCATGCTACAGCACGGAGATGGATGCTTTCCAGACCTTTCCAGACTGAGAATGTCCTGTGGATTCCCATACTCCTTCTTCTCTTTTCTAGTTTTTGCTAAATGCACTTTACCACTACATCCAAATTCAGGGCCAATACTGAAACCATGACTTGTTATCTTACTTCATGGTTTCAAATGTTCATTTGGAGACAAGCCCCTACTTAAGTTGCTACAACACTCAGATTGACAGCTTAGCAAATGTCAGGATGTGGAGGAAAAAGCATGCAAGTACACTGAACCAGGGTTTGGCATTACCTCTAGAATTAATCAATATTCAACATTTCTTAAATGTTCTTAGGACAAATGAAATACACTCCTGCTTTCCCTCTCTACCTCTATCATAAATACAGGACTGAATTCCTGCCTAGGGTGGGGGGGAACTGTACTCTGGTTTAATCAAGAACATGAAGGATAAAAAACAAGTTACTAGATCTCCATGTCAAACAGAAAAGCAGCTTTAAACTAAATGTTTAAAAGTTCTGTAATATAAAATGCCATATACCATTCCATGTACACTAAACAGGTGAAGTTTATTACTAATAAAGCTACATGGGGAGGAAGCAAGAAGGACACATACACAGGTCAATGCAGATGTACAGCTTTTTATAGTGAGCAACATTTGTTAAGTACTTCTAATAGATGGCAACGAAAAATGCAACTGGGAAAAGAGGAAAGTATGAGGCTGTACCAAAATACCTGGTACAAAAGAAATCAGCTGTATTATCACCATTATATTCCAAAGGTGTTTATATCTACAGTCTGTATCTACAAGTGTGCCAGTTCTTCCGGATGCTAGGAGGACGACAGCCCACTTTTCTGTATTCTGCTTTTCATGCTTGAGAAACTCAAGACTGTACAGAGTGCCTGCCTCAGATATAGATGAGACAGTCTGTGCAAAATGAGAAACATTACCCTATAAGTTCGGTTAAAGAGAGAAAACATGATTAGCTGATCACAGACCAAGGAAGTTTCCTGTATAAACAAATATAAAATTAATTCACAGGCATACATACTTCTCAACAGGAACACATTCATTGAATCTTTGGTGATATGGGCTACAAAGTAGCCCTTGTGAAAAAAAATTAGTTCATTCTACAAATCCTGAAGCAATTAGAATCTAGCACTGTGCTCTTGCTTTTATTGCAGATCACGACTGAAAGCACAAAAAAGAGGCCATGGAAGACTCTCTTAGCAATCAATTGGCAAGTTTCTGGGGAGGGGGGTTTCAGCTATGGACTCCAGACAGTTGCAGAACTAGCTGAATAGGAACAGTAGATGTCCTGCTGAGAAGCAGTAGGAAAGATTCCCTCTATCCATGTTGCATTTTGGACTGCAATTGAATACTTCATGGTACATGCTAAACGATTTCTAACCACTTAACTGCGTGTTATATTGATTCATTCGCTATCCCAATTTTTAACTAGTGGTGCCCAAAGCAGCTAACAAACCTAAAACTTACAATCTTTATGTAAGAGATCAACACATTCTGTATAAATACAAAACTCCATTAACAGCTTTCAGAGATAACAACATTATTTTATCAGACCCACACCATCACCTAAACAATCTTAGACAAGTCTCTCAGTAGGTAAAGAATAGGCCACATAATCAAGACAAATGCCATAACCACAAAATTGTTCATAAGAAAATTAACCTGTGATAAGAGACAGAAAAACTGTAACGGTTCACTTGGGAAATCCACATCTCAAGCAAAGATAAATGTAGACTGCAAATGTAGACTGAGTTACTCTGTAGGGCATGAGAATGAACAGTGTATTGTAAAATACTGAAACATTCTCATGCCCTACAGAGTAACTCAGTCTACATTTGCAGGTGGAAAACCATTAAGCAATGGCTTACTGAAGGATTTCTAAGTCAAATCCCCATAAATGAATATATGTAGGAGGTTGAGAGAGAGGGTTTGGATGCATGTGTTCAGCACACACGAGTGAACCAAATCTTGACTTTGGTCATCTAATCAGTAAAGGCCTGCATAGGCTGGTTTTCAGCCCAATGCTACGCATGTTTACTTGAAAGCAAGTTCCACAGTATCCAATGATGTTTATTCCTGTACAAGTGTGCATCCCCATATAAGTTATTCCAAGTTACTAATACGTCAAACTGCATCTCTAGACAAAGGAAGACTATGCCTTCAAGATGAGCCAATGCCACATTGTTGTTTTTGTTGTTGTTTTCCCTCCAGAATCCAAGAACCACAGACTTGGAAGGGGCATCATCACTTTTAAGACCCCATCTAAATCATACCGTTTTGCAGAGATTCCTTCCAAATTCTGTGCAGCACTTCCATGCCAGCTTAAAGTAAAGGAGAAGTTCCCGTGCAAGCACACTCTTTCAGGAAAAAGACTTGACCCAAGGTCCATATTTCAGTACTGTACTCCCAAGTTACTGCAGGATATTGAAGCGTGGTTGGGGAGGGGGGAAAGGCATAGTAGGGTAGCAAAGACTTAGAGAATGGGTGAAGTTCTCTTCTTGCTTTAAAAGTAGAGAACGGGCATCGGGCAGAAAGCAGAGGCCGGGGGAAACAGGCAGGAGGGGGGAAGCAAAGGGACGAGCGTGTCATCCGCTATGACAAGAGACAGCGAGAGAAAAGAAGAGCGCGCGGTGTAGGGGGGGCTACAAAGGGCGGATGTTTGCCACAAGTATAAAGACAGGAGCTTGTCAAAAGCCTCCCATCGAGACTCAGGGAAGTAAGAGGGCCCTCAATTAAAAAAAAAAAAAAGAGTCTGGGGGGGTCTCCTGTCTGTCTCTCTGTCGCCTCAGAACCTTGTCTGGGTTTCGAGACGGGAGGGAGGAACTCTTTGCAACCCAGACACGACAGGGACAGAAGTGTCGGGTCAGGACACCCGCGGCTGCTTCCCCGGGCATGAAGGGAGAAGGGGGCGCTGGGGCCAGACCCGCAGCCCCACAGGGCCGGGGAGAGTGTGAGGGAGCGGAGAGGGGGTGACATATCCCCCCCATAGGTGCGACTCTCTCTCCCCCGCCCCACCTTCCTACCGCTTTCCTTTCTTTCCCTCTCTCTCTACCACTCACCGCGCGCGTCTTTAACTGCCGCCCAGAGCCTCCATGGTCTCCGGCGGGGCTCCCGGCGCCGGCCCGGCTCAGAGGCTCTCCCTACCCCCTCCTCGGTCTTCTCCGGCCGCCGCCGCGGCCGCCATTTTGATCCAAGGCTCCGGCCAGACTCGTTCGGGCGGGGAGGGGGGGAGCGATCGAGGGAGTCTGCGCAGCAGCGCCTTGGACACGTGGTCTGCCGGGGAGGGGAGGCGGCCGAGACCGCGGGCTGCCGGGGAAGGCGGGGGAGAGCGTGTCCCAGCGGTGGGGCTCGCTTCTTTTCGGCGCTCTGGTTCCCCCTCCGTGTGCGCACAGTGTTGGTTACTCGCGAGTGAGACCTCGGTTCCTTGCATGTGTGTCGCGAGTCAGCCAAGAGGCTTCTCAGTCCGTGGAGGACTGCACTGGTGGGTATAAAAGTTCAGCGAAGTTAGTTTTTTCGACTACACGTCCCAGAATCCTCTACCCGGCATGGCCGTGACTAGGATTCTGGGAGTTGTAATCCAAAAAAGGAGCCCTGCCAAGGTCTTTAGGAACTGGCGGGTTATGCAGCCCTCCAGGTGTGACAGTTGCGATTCTCAGCGTTTCTCACGTCAACTGTGCGAGGGAAGGTTAATGGGTGTTGCAGTCCAATCACATCTTCGGGATCCCAGTCCGTAATTTAAACACTTGACATAGAGGGAGTCCTCTTGAACACATTGGGACTCGTGAGTGAGAATACACAGCCGCATTGTCCTCCTTGGGCCATTCCCACCCGGCGCTGTTACAGTGCTATTATTCCACTTTCAACAGCCTGTAGAATTCTGGGGTTTGTCGTTTACTACGGCCGAAGAGCCCCTCCGTTGACTGCAAACCCCAATATTCCATGGGATATTGAAAGTGGAATAATAGCGCTATAACAATGTAGTGTGGAAGTGGCCCTGGTCTACCAGCCAATGCCAGAGAACTCAAGTCAAGAGGAGCCCCCTTTTTTTCTCACAGCCAGAGTAGGCTTGCCTTCGTTCGCTTCTACCTTAGGGTCCTTGCTTTTTGATTAATGTGTTGTGTTTTATGTCACGGTTTTGTCCAACTGTAATAAGCCCAAGATATCTTATTGCCTGAGATAAAGAATGTGGCGGCCCTTCTGCCCTTCCCTGATGGGAAATGAATCTAGTCAGGAGTAATGGGAAAGTGTCCTTTCACTTTTATGGCCCACAAGGTCTGCACTGGAAGGGGCGCCTCTCCCCATAGATACCCCTGGGTCCTGGAACAAGGGTGGAGAACGGGGTGAGTGGAACTTACCCTAATACTAGGATGGGTGTGCTGAGCACCCATGAAATCCATATTTAATGCCATAGACACAACTATTCCTTTCCTAGAAATCGGACTGGACTGTCAGTTGATGGCTTGTGGATCAACTCAAGTCCATGGACTGCTGCTTTGAGTAGCACTGTACTAAATGATGAAGCAATAAGGAATATTAAGGCAGCTGTTGTTGAGCTCTTCCAGGAATAATAAATAAATACTATAAATAATAAAGGCTGCTAGCATGGTGTAGTGGTCCGAGCACCTTGGGTGCATCACACACTCTCAGCCCTCAGAAAACCCCGTGATAGGTTTGCCTTAAGGTTGCTATAAGTTGGGAACGACTTGAAGGCACACATTAACAACATAAAGGCTCTATCCTGTGCATACACTTCCCTGGAAGTAAGTTACACTGAGGACATGGAGAGCACCTTAAAGTACATATCATGTTTGTTATTTTCATATTTAAGGATGTTTGAATGATGGGAAAAATAATTCTCCTATCCTCACAAGCAGTTGCAAGTATACAAGATTAATAACAACTAGCTGCCATTGTAGGGGAGAATATATATATTTTAATTAATAAATAAATAAATAAGTTGTATACAACTCTCTCCACGAAAACCTTGCTTCTGTTTCTGAGTGCCTGCTTCTCAAAGCAGCTCCTCACTTTGCCTTACACAGGGTAGAACTCATATGTCCCTACACACATTGTTGGACTGCAGAGCCCAGCAGCCCTAGCCAGCCTAGACAATGGCCATGCATGTTGCGGTGGTAGTCAAGCATATGATGAGCATTACTCCCACCCCTGGTGTAAAGGTAGCACCTTGGAACTAGCTGAATGGCGACTGGAATGTCATGAGTACTGCTGAGGACCACTAGCATTCTCATCTGGAGTCCATAATTATATTTTTATTCTGTTTCAGTGTCTTTGCCTTTTCAAGGCTCTGTTACTCCACGTGAGATGCTATTCAACATCACAGCTCCTTGGAATCATAGAGCTGGAAGAGATTCCAAGAGGTATCTAGCCTAGCTCTCTGGCACACAGGAACAGACAACTAAAGCACTCCTGAGAGTTGGTCAGCCAACCTCTCTCTGACCGCTTTAAAGACTTCCAGTTAAGGAATAGACAGTCCATACCTCTGCTGAACAGCTCTTACTGTCAGGAAGTTCTTCCTAACTTTTAGGTAGAATCTCTTTACTTACAATTGGTTTCTGTCCTAGGGCCTTTCTACTCTACACTGTTATAGTGCTATTATTCCACTTTCAACATCCTTTGGAATCCTGGGGTTTGCAGTTTAGGGAGGGGCATTTAGAATTCTCAGCCAGAGAGGTCTTTGGCCTCAGTAAACTACAAACCCCAGAATTCCAAAGGATGTTGAAAGTGGAATAATAGCACTCTAACAGTGTTGTGCGGAAAGACTTCTAGGCTCTTCAGCGGCAGAAAACAGGTGGCACCCTTTCAGACATTTAAAGATGGCTATCATATCACTTCCCAGTTTTCTCTTGTCCAGGCTAAACACACCCAGCTCTCTAAGCCATTCCTCATAAGTGTTAGTTTCCAGACCTTTGAACATTTTGGTCAACTTTTCTCTAGATATGTTCCTGCTTGTCAATATAGTGGCAATTCCAGTTAGTCCACTCCATATGCTGCCGCCCTGCCTCCTCTGCTGCCATCACCAAGGGCAGTCCGAGATTGCTGGAGACGTCTCCTAAATCTTCCACCTAAGATACGTGCCTTATTCTGCCTGGGGCTAATACCAGATCTGCTGGTAACCAAACTCCTAAGCTCTCCAAATGACCACCTTCCCAAACTGAGTGTCAGGTGGTGGGAATGGTGGCAAACAGGTCCAATGTAAGTGTCTGGGCCTGCTTTGGGATTCTAGAACGTATCCCCCCACCCTGGGTTATGCTTTTCTCCATAGCATCTTCCCTTCTTGTTTTCACAAAAAGGAGTCAGAATGTGGCTGAGAGGGCCTGAACGTGATCAGAGATGCTAATTTTATTCTTTTTTTAAGACAGAAAATATAATTATCCGTAACAGAATAACTGTCTTAACTTTGCTGTGCCACTGCCCAAGCTTTCTCCTGGTCCAACTGGGAAGTAGACCCAAACGGGGCTGCCATTAGTTGGAATCCTTTCTTTGAAAGCTTCCTACACATGTCATCAAGCTACATGGATGTGATTCACTGCAGTTGTACCAGGGACCACCACCATTCCTGGTACATTTAAAGTAAAACTACTACAACCATTTTTTCCCCTTTATATTTAATGGTATATACATTTTGACAACAGCTCAAACAGTACCTAACTTTGCACACTTAGAAAGTCTTCTAATGCGTATTAATTTATTCCATCCCCAAATGCAGTTTTTATAAGTTTGAAACTGTTCATCAGGCATAGTTTTCAGGGTTTTAGTCTCATTTGTTTTCAAAATAGCACAATTGCACACATTTAGCCTTGTTGCTTCCTAAATCCAGAGACAAGAACTAGAGCAATTTTTGAAAATAATCCCTTGTCAACAAATACTACTTATTAGAACTGAGGCATGCACTACTACAATCCTATGCATACCATACTTACTCAAGAATAAGCTTTATTTAAGTCAATGGGACTTTCTATGTAAATATATTTAGAATCAGGCTGCATAACTACTAACTTTCATTTTAGCATTCATATGCAAAAAAATTCAGGTGTTCCACAGACTCAGTGGCACCAGTGACAATTTATTAGCTGAAGGGACTATGTTTTTAAAATACATCATTTTGTTCTATGTGTCAGTGTCTACAGTGCATTTGTAATATATGGTTGGAGATGTTATAACTAAACAATGCTGGCAGTTTGGAATCAAGGTTAGGACTCCTTTGTGCTGGATGCTGTGAAGATACAACTATAAAGATGCCTAGTACTCTTAACCCTCATCCTGGCAGACAAGACATTTCAGTCCTCCAGAGTATTATTTCATTGCAGAAATCACACAGAACTAGACCTACATGGTAGGCTTTTAAGACGAATAGTTGTAAACAACACCCCTGAGTTCTACTCATCAGCTATGAACAGTTTAAAAATAACAGGAAAAAATAATAGTATTTTAAAGATATGGGGCTTTTTTAAAAAACGTGTTGCTGTTGTTTTACAAAAAAAGGAGCGCTAAAAGCTACATAAAACAAATGTTCTACCTCATATGTTTTCTAGCTCTGGGTGTTTTGGTATTGTAGAATATCCTTGATTCTGCATCCACAAACACTCCTGTGCACATGGGACATTTTAAAACCTTAAAATAAACTAACATTCTTACTGGGTTCAAGAAATACCCTAGACTGGCACCCAACAAAAGTTTTTTTTTCTAATTTGCCTTTTTAAAACATACCATCTGATCTTAATTCAGCATGTAGGAAGAGCTAAGTAGCTATCTGGAATCAAATGCATCCGTGCTGAAAAATCCATGCTTCAGTATCCATGCTGAAAAATAAAGCACTTGGAGTCTTTAGCCTTGATACCTGAGGGATGCACAAAACAGTCTTTTCATCCATTTGACTCCACTCAAGACTAATTTTGTACTTCTCAGTAACCTAAACTGTGACATTATTGTTCAATGATCAAAGAATTTCAGTATAATTCAACATTCTTTGTTCTCTGACAACTTGGCAGTTGAATTTTTTCAGGGCACTATATCAAAGGAAGAAAGCCCTGTCCCTATAGTACTATATCTTCCTTCGTAATTAGGTACAAACGATGGTAGTGAAACATACCTGGATATGTTGAGCTCCATTGTGCTAACTAAGCATTTTTACTGAAGAAAGTAAGTGGTGCTTCTGGGCCTATGAGCTGAACTAATGGCAAGTTTCTCCCTACATTTCTTGACACTAAAATGTCTGTCTTGCTTCTTTATTATTATATTATTATTTCATTTAAAATATTTTTATACGTTGCTTACATGTTCAAATGTCAAAGAACAGTAGTGAACAAAACCTTCTAAAACATACAATATATAAAATACACAAATATTTTCAATACAGAAATGAAAATATACTTGGCCTCAATCCTGGAATTGCTAGTCCTGATAAGAGTAGAACCATGGAAACAATGAGATTTACCTTTGTGTTGACTGATCAATGGGTCTACTCTAACCAACAGGATTCCAGTCAATGACTCATGTGATTGAGGTTATACCTGGGCTGTACAGGGAAGACTTACAAACAGGTAAGCTTTCAACGTGCATCTCAACTGAAAGTTGTAGGAGCATTGCAGATTTTGTAAGGAAGAGTGTTACATACTTTGTGTGGCATCCTGGTGATGTTTTAAGGACATGTAAGTTCACTTAGACATACAGGTACACTTTTTGACCATGGTGACTGTATTCAGTTCACAATTGCATAAGCAGAGGAAGGTGTGTGAACTACTCTTCAGTGCCTCCTATGTATCACTGGATTCACTGAGATTGCAAAAGCAGTGAGCTCATCCACAGATACATAGTTGCTTACACAATGCTGGTATTCAACAAAAGAGTGGCATAGCACAACTGTCACTTAATTATATGATTGTAGATTTATACTATGCGAGTGATACAGGATCTCAAGTAGTGAGTGTCATTGCTAAATTATTACAGTGGAGCTGTTTAAAGTCTGATAATATTCCATCTCATATTCTTAAAACTGCAGATTTGATCTGAATCCCACAAACATGGAATAACAAGAAAATGAGAGGCATCTGTGTGCAGAGGATGGTGAAATGTGAACAGGGGACAGAAAAAAGGCAGAACTACTGAACACCTACTTTTCCTGGGTCTTCTCCCAAAAGGAAAAAAAAATGCTTTACCCAGGGAAATGGAGCAGTCGATGTAATAGGGAAAATGCATGACAGCATAGGTGAAGAGGTAGTACAGGAATACCTGGCTACTCTAAATGAATTCAAGTCTCCAGGACCAGATGAACTACATTCAAAGATATTAAAAATAATCTCAGAATCCATAGCAATAATATTTGAGAATTCTTGGAGAATGGGACAAGTCCCAGCAGACTGGAGGAAGGAAAATATTGTCCTCTTCTTCAAAAAGGGGGAAAAAAAGAGGACCCAGACAATTACTGACCAGTCAGCCTGACACCAATAGTGGGAAAGATTCTAAAGCAGATCATTAAACAGAAGTCTGTAAACACTCAGAAAAGAATGCTGTGATCACTAAAAGTCAACATGAGTTTCTCAAAAACAAGTCATGTCAGACTATTCTTATTTCTTTTCTTTTTTGACAGAATTACTAGCTTGGTAGATGAAGGGAATGCTGTGGACATAGCATATCTTGATTTCAGTAAGGCCTTTGACAATATCCTCCATTATATTCTCGCAAACAAAGTGGTAAAATGTGGGCTACACAATGGTACTGTTAGGTGGATTTGTAACTCATTAATTGACCAAACCCAAAGGGCTCACCAATGGCTCCTCTTTATCCTAGACAGAAGCAACTAGTGGGATGCCACAGGATTCTGTCCTGGGCCCAGTGCCATTCAACACCTTTATCAATGACTTGGATAAAGGAATAGAGGGCATTTTTATCAAATTTTCAAATGACACCAAATTAGGAGGGGTAGCTGATTTAAGAGATTGGAGAGCTGGGTCAGAACTACCAAGATTAATTTCAACAGAGAGAACTGTAAGGTATTACACTTGGGCAGAAAAAATGAAATGCAGAAATATGTGATGGATGACATCTGGCTTGACCACGGTACCTGTGAAAGAGATCTAGGTATCCGAGTAGACCACAAGTTGAACATGAGTCAGGAACATGATGCAGTATCTAAAACAGCCCATATAATTCTGGGCTGCATCAGTAGGAGTATAGTGTCTATGTAAAGGGAAGTGATAGTACTACTCCATTCTACTCTGGTCAAACCTCACCTAGAATATTGTGTCCAGTCATGGGCACCACAGTTCAGGAAGGATACTGATAAGCTGCAACATGTCCAGAGGAGGGTGACCAAAATGGTGACAGGTCTGGAAACCGTGTCCTATGAGAAGCAGCTTAGGAAGTTGGGTATGTTTAGCCTGGAGAAGAGGTTTAAATGTTTGAAGCAATGTCATATGGAGGACAGAGAAAGCCAGTTTTCTGCTGTTCCAGAGACTAAGACATGGAGCAATGGTTTCAAATTTCAGGAAAAGAGATTCTATCTAAACATTAGGAAGAACTTCGTGATGGTAAGAGCAGTTCAAAAGTGGAATATACTGTCTGGGAATGTGCTGGAGTCTCCTTCTTTGGAGGTTTTTAAATTAAGGGTGGATGGCCATCTGTTGGGAATGCTTTGATGGTATATTCTTCCATTTTTCATTCATTCGTTCATTTTATTGCAGTCAACAGACCATTAAAACAGCATGTTAGAAACATATTAAAACAATACAAATATAAATAAATATAGTGGCTCATATTTACCAGAGAAAATACAATCAAGGTGGTAATGGTAGTGTACAATATAGGTAAGCAGATATTTCATTTACATAGACAAGGAAGATCTAGTTAAAATAGCTAAGTTTAGAAATTTTGCTACTTGAAGAGTAATCTCTTTGTCAGAACCTTGCAGTAAGATAACCATTAGAGACTCTATGGGACGTCCAGGAAAGCGTTGTGTGATGGGGTGTAATAAATCTTTCCTGGCCCCTTGGTAGAAACTACAACGAAAGAGTACATGTGATATAGATTCAATTTCCTGATTATCACAGGGGCAGCATCTTTTGCTCAATGGTGTTTTGTTGAATCTGCCAGTTAGCAAATTTGAGGGAAGGACATTAAACCTTGTCGGGGAGAAAGCCCTTCTATATTTTGGAACTGTTAACCAGCTTAAATAAGGCATTCCATCTTTGCAAGGTAAGCATGGTAAACCCATATTCTTGCATGGAAAGGATTTGGACTCGATGACCGTTGTGGTCTCTGTTGCAGAAAATAGAGATCGAGACCCATGGAGTGGAAATTCGAAGTTTATTCAGCCGGTTGGGTCTCGGTGGAATCGCTTCCAAAGACGGAGAGCCCCGCCCCCATAAATTCACAACAATTTATACATTCTTTGGTACAGTGTTATCATGTAGGTTTATGGCACCAGATGCATTGTATAAATCTAATTGGATACTCTACATACTACAATAGACCATTCTGTGACTGCACATTCTTGATGTTGCAAGTAGAAATTCTACATTATTTTGTATCTTTTTCCACATTCTTCCTCAGTCTCTTCCAGTTCTATGATTCTATGTTCTCTGTAATTCCTATGTATTTTAAAAAAAAATCTTTGAAAGATCTTCATGGATATCTTTTCTTAGATATTATGACTGAGTTGGGCTGCTAAAACATGCATTTTGAAGAAGAAAGAAATGGGAATTAATTTAAAACAAGAGTGGGCAAAGGGTGGCCTGCAGGCCACATGCAACCCCCTGGGCCATTTTTGTGGCTCCCAAAGGTTTTTTGTTCCCTTATGACCAATAGGGGTTGTAGAGGGTATTTCCACCATGTTTGGAGGCCCCTGAGTCAATTTATGTCTCGGAGAAGCGCTTTTTGAAACAGGAAGTGAGCAGGAAATTCATTTTGCTAATTTCCTATTGTTAAAAATGCATTCTCCTGGGCTGAACAGGGGCCAGGAGGGCCCCAAATCATGGTGAGAATGCCTCCTAGAGGGGCTTTGAAAGCATATAGGGGCAATTTTGGTTGCAGGAGTGGGTACAATGAGAGGTACAACCATCCCAGCTCCCCTGCAGGCTAACGTGGCCCCTAGCCTTCCACGGTTGCTCCTGTTTTCAACTTTTAACAGCAAGAAGAATGTCTCGTAAAACTCACACTCCACTTTAATCTCCCCACCATCTTCAGCTTGACTTGTATGTTGATTAGATCCCTCTACCCCCGTTAAAACTAGAACACAGAACTCACTTGGATATGATCCAGGAGTGAATCAGTAGCTTCCAACTGGGTGTAGCTGCCTTTCCTGCAGTTCAGTTTCATAATGCTGACTCTAGGAAAAAGATATCAAAGTAGTAGCCATGTTAGTCTCATGTAGCATAAAAAGGAGGAAAGAAGGGGGAAGGAAAAAAGGAAAAAGTGGGTAGCACCTTTAAGATTAAGTGGTTTTTATTTTTGCATGAGCTTTCATAGATATAATAAACCCACTTCTTTGGATGCAGTACAGAGTGATCATAAATAAATAAGCATAAAGCATATTTACACGGCTGTGGAATGGGATGCAATGTAATAAGATCCAGAAAGATGCAAATCATGACACTTGCCTTGCATGTTCAAAGGGCTGCTGTAAGGTGATTCTGGTCTTTCAGATCTTTAGAATGGTCAGTTAGTGCTGATGTGTGAAAGCAATAAATCTGCTTACCAAAAGGCAGTTTCCCAGGGTTTAAAACTGTCTCTGAGAAGTTTCCTACACTTCCTTGAAATTTGGGCCAAGGGTCTTCATCTGAAGAAATGGATTTATGTGCACAAAAACTCATGTGAAAATAAAAACCAGAGGTGCTGCCATTTTTCTTTTTCTTTCTTTTCCCCTCCCGCTTCCTTTCTCCATTTTATATAGGAAAAAGAAAAGACTGTTTATGTATGCTGCAAGTTGTGAATCCTTTGTCTTTACTCCATTGGTCTTAAACATGGATGCTTATCAGACATCAGAGCATTTCCAAATGAATTATTTGATAATTATAGTTTGTACATGATTAAGACTTAAATCCTATGCATTTGCTGGGAGTATGGCCCATTCAGCACTAAGGGACTTACTTCAGATGTAATTCCTGACTCATTTTATCCATTCATGAGAAATGGAACAATGCTGTAACATAGCTAGAATTGTTTTTGCAGTCCAAGAAAGGATTTTTTTTTAAAGATAGGCTTTGTGCATTTCTGTAAAATGGGCATAAACGAAAAATGTGATAACTGTTACCTCTTAAACCACACCACATTTTAATAGCGTTGCTTTTTCATATCAGGATTTGAAAAATGTTTGGCTACTAAGATTTAAATCCAATTGTTAAACCTCAATTTGAGTAGACCCAGTGAATCAAATGAACTGACATATGTGTTGATTAACTAGAGTAATTTCTGCCCTACACTGTTATAGTGCTATTATTCCATTTTCAACATCCTGTGGAATTCTGGGGTTTGTAGTTTACTGAGACCAGAGAGCTCTCTGGCTGAGAACTCTAAATGCTTCTCCCTAAACTGCAGACCCCAGGGTTCCATAGGGTGTTGCAAGTGGAATAAGAGCACTATAACATTGTAGTGCAGAAAAGGCCTAAGTTTTCATTGATTTAGTGGATCTGTTCTGGCTGAGCTTAACAAATAAGATTTAAGCCAAAATGGAGAATTGTGAAGATTTCCATGGTGTTGAACTTTAATTGCAGAAGCTGTAGCAGGCATAACCAGTGGAGATGAACACTAGGAGATACATCTGGAAGGCCATACGTTTCCCAACCCTTACTAAGCAGATCTGAGTGTTGAGCAGAAGAAACAGAAGTGGTGACAATCCATTTAAAAAGCCAAAACAAAACCTTGAAAAAAACATGAAGTGTGTAAGCAGGACACATCATGGTAAGAGAAAATAGCCAGGGACTGAAGGAAAAGATTTGAGCAAGAAAGTGAAGAGTTACTTCTTTCCTATGCAAATGAGGCAAAATTAAGGCTGATTTTCTTGTCCTGTTCCTACCTTAAGGGCTCCAGCTTTGCGTCAGCCCATAGGGAAGAACAAAGAAGTTGCTACCAGATTGGTCAATAACAGAGCAATAGAAATGTGCCTTGAAGCAAGTTCCGTCTTTCTCAACCTGTCCAACCTGTCTATTTTTGGTCTACTGTACAGCAGACCTTAAGATTAGACTTAACATTGCAAGTATATTAGAAGTCTCTCTGTGTGTGAATAATTATTAGTCATGGTGTTTTATTCATGTGTATTATCTTTAAATACCAAGAAAGCCAGCAGGATGTTGTAGTTTGAGTGTTAGGCTACGACTCTGGAGACCGGGGTTTAAATCCCTGCTCAGCCATGGAAACCCACTGGATGATCTTGGGGAAGTCAAATTCTTTCAGCCTTAGAGAAAGCAAAGGCAAACCATCTTTCAAGAAATCTTGCCAAGAAAATCCATGAGAGGTTCACCTTAGGGACGCAATAAGTCAGAATCGACTTGAAGGCATACAACAACAAAAATTACCAAAATTGGAGTCATCCAGGCCATAATATTTCCAGTTTCTACATATGGTTCTGAAAGCTGGACAGTGAAGGAATCAGACAGGAAGAAAACTGAAATGTGGTACTGGAGAAGAGTTCTGTGAATACCATGGACCGCTGAAAAGAAAAAGAAAAAGAAATGAATGGGTCTTAGAGCAAATAAAGTCAGAATCATGTCCTCTGACTAGAAGCAAGGATGACTAAACTGAGGCCGTCATAGTTTGGTCATATGAAATGATGCGACTTACTGGAAAAGTTGATAATGCTGGGAAAAATAAAAGGTGGTAGGAAAAGAGGAAGATTACATTAATACAGTCAAGCAAACCACAGCCCTAAGTATGCAAGACCTAAGAAGGGCAGTTGATGACCAAAATTCTTGAAGGTGTGCCATTCATAGAGTTGCCATAAATCAAAACTGACTTCACAATAAGTGCAGTGGGCCCTCAACTTTCAGTGGGGATTAGGAACACAGGATCTCTGCAACAGTGGAAAAACGACAAATATCCCTAGGCCCTCCAAACATGCTAAAGTCTCTGCTGCTGCAAAAATCTCCTTCAGTGTCCTCATTCTTCTCCAGCAGAAGGAAGAGAAGAACAACGGCATGGAAAGAAATGTTCGTAGCAGCAGTTAACAACTCGGAACTGGCCTTCACTGGGCTCTAAGCCGTCTCCTAGAAAAGGCCCTAGCTCCTCACAGTGCTTGAATTTCATGCGCACAAGCCCCTTTTTGGGCAGTCCTCCGTTACCCTCCCCTTCTAGGAAGCACAATTTATTGACTTCCATATGTACAAGTACCTTTTTGGGGAGTCCTTCGTGATCCCCCCACCCTTTTCTGGGAAGCAGAGTGATTGACTTCCGTATATACAAAATTGTTTTTGGACAGTCTTTCATGATTAACCCCCGTCCCCTGTTCTGGTAAGCAGTTACTGATTTCCATGTGCACAAGTCCCTTTTTGGACAATGCTTATGATCCTCCAGTTCTGGTGGTCCCAGGAGAGGGGGACCAGCTGCAGCCCCCTGCCGAACAGCAGCGACAGAAGGAGAAAGAGGAAAGAAGGCAGTCCCAGCAGTCCTGGGAGCTGGCCCCTGTCATTACAGTACAATACTATCACGACCTTCACCTAAAGCTACATTGCTAGTTAAGTAGCAACTACAAACTCATGAATAATCAAATTCATGGAAGTTAAACATGTGAAAGTTGACGGCCAACTGTAACAAAAACAATCCCATCTTTTCCTCAATAACGTGACCCAAGGCAGTTTACAAAATATTAAAACCAATGCAGATTGCAATACATGCAAATCATCAGCAAAGTATGTAAAAAAAGTTATATTAAAATAAAGCCAAGTGATCTGTAGAATTAAAACTATTTAAAAATCCATTAAAAACAGAAGATAATAATCAACATGACAGTGAATGTTTCTAATTGACACAAGCTGGAATATAAGAAGAGTCCAATTAACAGAAATCCTCTGAGTTTGACAATTTTATCAGGGGCCTTTTGCATTTAGGCAAGTACCAAAATGCTTGGAAACTGCAGTTGCAGTAGTTAAGCTGTCCTGAATAGATAAAAGTATATGAATTATTAGTGGTGGCCCAAGGCCAGCTGAAGTAGGGAAAAAATTCAGAGGAACATCATTGGTCACTCATAGACTTTCTTGGTCAGGCTCAACTTTGTGATGCTAACCTGTTACTGACTCTGGGCCAACTTCGACTTTGTTTTATATGAAAAGGTAAGGCAAAAGATGTTTTCTTCCATCTCCAGTGCTGTCAGATCTTCAGTATCTTCCAGCTCTCCTGATTTGGTAGGGATAGTCCCACTTTTTCAAATGTCCCAGTTTGTCTCTCCTCCTCTCAGTTCCCCTCCTTGCCCTCAGCTTACCTAAATTGCTGCAGACTAAGTTCAAAGGCCAAGAATAGTTTGCATTCAATCTAATTTAGCAATGAAGGAAGGAGAGATGGGGGGAGCATTTTGCCCTTCCCAGCAAGCTCAGGGAAAAGCAAATTGCTGCAGTTTCTCTTCGCTTGTCTGTTCTTCCTTAACAACTTTTTACCATCTTGACCACACTCTGATTTTGCTTGGCCACACATTTCCAGTTCTTCATCCTTGTAATGTTATGGGATATGATCTCCCCCTCATCATCCCTGTCCGTAGTCTGTGCTCTCCATTGTTGTGATTTGTATTAGGGTTACTCTGGGACAGTAGAAAGAAAGCTTTCCATTCCCATGTCTAGAGATCTTCATACATCAGGGTGAGCAACATCTGGGAATCTGGGGGCCATTTTTATCCTTCCACACATCTCAGGGGGCCACAACCCCAATCTCTCTCTTCATGCCAAAAAGAAGCAGATGAAGACGAATGGGCGAGTGGCACGCTCCAGAACCCCAGTGTTATGATTTGTCATTTCAGTTTATTCCAGCTCATCAGCTCTTTTTCACACCAGAAAAAAGGCTATTTTAGAAACAGGGAGTAGCCAGATGGGTACTTCTGGATTTTTTTTTTTTAAGTCTATTTGGGGCCTGAAACAGCTCCAGAATAGCTTTTAAATCAATGGTACTCAAAGTGATGGCCCATGGACTGGTGCCATTCCCCGGGCTCTTGGCTGCCAAGCCCTGACCAGTTTCCAGGAAAAAAAGGAACAATTATAGCCAATGGACACAAATACGGTACTGATCCCTGACACATTGAGAAAAAATATTGCCAACTTGAGAAGCACTGCTGTAAGTGAGAAGTGTGTCCTTTATACTATTTGCCATTTTATATAACTTTTTGTGTTTTTTTCCCCATGAGGCGCAGAGGAAGTACTTTAGGAAACACTGTGGTTCCAGTGAATCTTCGTGTAACATCATGAAGAAAAACTTGCACACATTTTGTGCCTAATAAACATCAAGTAAGCCCTAGTACAAATTGGGGATATTTCGCTACTTATGGCCAATGCAATTAGCCTTGTTTTCTATTTAACCTTATTCCTGTGGCTTAGTTGCATTCAGCATCACTGTTGAATAAGACAAGGTGAAAAGTTCTTCCTTTATCCTCAGACTTGAGGTCTCCTTTACTCTTTTCTGATCTTCTCTCCCTAAGATACATCCTATCTAGTTTGTGGCTAGTTATATGTCTATGTGCCTTCGAGCCACCTTTCAACTTATGGTGATCCCATGAATTTCATAGGGTTTTCTTAGGGAAGGGATGCTCAGAAGTGTTCCAGTTTTCATCTGTGAAATGTTGGAGGGTATAGAAATGCTGAACAATAAGAACAGCACACATCTATATGCACTAGCCTCTAAATCTTCACTCTACTGTTTATTTAAAGGCAAACAGTTAAAGAACAGTTTGGAACCGTTTGGAAAAATGGGGCACTGCCTCCCCAAAGGCCCTGTCTCCTATTCCCCCAAGCATGGACTCTTACTATAGTGCCATATAGGCCATAAGATGAAGATTGTAAGCCACAGAGAGGCTGCTACAGAAGCAGGCGGTCTTTCAAGTTATCTTCAGTTTAGTGGGAATCATGGGCACCTCCACATGTCGTTGGAGTCTGGCTCCCAAACCAGCGTAGCAGGGGGTGAGGAATGTTGGAAGTTGCAGGCCAACAGCTTCTATAGCAGTTTCCTAAACTTTGGCCTACCAGATGTTTTGGACTTCAGCTCCCAGAATTCCTGGCTGTTGGCTAAATTGGCTTAGGACCAAAGTGTGGGAACTACTTATCCAGAGGCCTGCATGATTCTCATCCCTGGTTGATACACCAAAGAAAGAGAGAGCAGGAGGGAGTAGACCGGCAGGAATAGGCTTAATTATTAATTATTCTGCAATCAGACTTCACTGAAGAGAATTTTTCTCCTGGCCAAAGCTCTACCAACCACATGTAAACTTCTTTCTTTGCACAGCCACACTACATTGAACAATCATCTGGTGCATGGCTTTTACAATTGGGCATTTTCTCCTCCTTGGTATGCCCTTGATTTCATAGGATGAGCGGCTAGAACTAAAAGGCTTCTTCACAAAGAAATCATTTGTTTGATTCAGGCTCTTTTACCCATTACTTAAATAATTGGTTATGACCTTTCTCTGTGTGTTTTAAAAATACAATTCAGAACTATCAGCAGCAACACAGGTGGCTGAATGAGAATTGGCTTTAAATCCTTTAGATCATGCTCTGAATCTTTACAGAGGCAACCTGGCAGTGCTCTTGACAACAAAGGAGTGTATGGGCAAACAGATTAGGACGTGAAGGCCACCCACACAGTAGAATCAATTTAAATTAATTTGGGACAGCAGAAGCTGCTGAATTACACCCCAGGGAACAGAAGCACCTAGCTGAGGAAATCTAGGACCAGTTGCAGTCTGGCTGAAAATTGATGTAGGTCAGGAGAGATTTCAGATGAGTGGAGAGAAGCAAAACATTGGCTGATGTTTTAAAGAGAGAAAGGTAAACTTGGAAAACAGTAGTTCATCTGATCTGCAGTACCATCACTCATAGGAGACCATAGTGAAGTGATAATGTGGATTTGTACCTTTCTGTCCCAGAGTGCTATTCCAGCACTGAAACCACACTGACTCTTTGTCTGCTTGGATGTATGTCTCACTAAGTTTCATGCCACTTATTTTCAAATAAATGAGTTTTTGATTGCAATTGTTATTGTTATAGGAAACTCCTCAGAGAGAATTTTGAACCCTGGGAAGCTGACTTTTGATAAGCAGATTTATTGCTTTCACACATCAACACTACCTGATCACTGTAAAGATTTGAAAGCCCAGTATCACCTTATAGCAGCCCTTTGAAAATTTAGGGCAAAGGACATGATTTGTATCTTTCTGGATCCTATTACATTCCATCCCACTCCCACAACTGTGTCAATATGCTTTATACCTGAGCATTTATTATCATTTCTGCACTGTGTGTGTGTTTTTGATTCTGGAGAATTCCCTGAATTCTTCTGGTATTCATCTGTGGGATTGTTAAGTAGAATTCCATAAAATGTAGTGTTGGACAGTTACCTCCCACTCTCAGGTATGTAGTAGGATTTGTCCATGATGACTCCAGCTCCTCCCCACAGAATTACAGAACCAAATCTGAATTGACATGCCCCAGGAACCTTGACCAGGCACATTCTCCCTATTACCCAAAATACGTAAACAGGGCAACCCTAGGCATCCCACTGTTTCAAACACTGGAACACTCATAGCTGATGTCTCTGGACACATGGACAATATCCTAAGACCATATGCTACTAGCTATGTGAAGGACGCCACCAACTTCTGAAAGAAATTACAGTCCATCCATAACCTCCCAGGGAGCACTATCTTAACCACTATGGATAAAGAATCTCTCTATACCAACATCTCACACAAGGAGGGACTACAAGAAATAGGAGCCCTCCAGACAAGACCACAGCAGACTTAGACACCAAGGCCTGCCACTTTGTTCTCATGCACAACTACTTCACTTTTGATAAGAACTTATATCTCCAGGTTAACGGTACTGTCATGGGCACACGCATGGCACCACAATATGTCAACATCTTCAGGGCTGACCTTGAAGAATGTTTCCTTAATTCCTGTATCCAGAAACCTCTCCTCTAAATGAGGTACATTGACCGTATCTTTACCATTTGGATTCATGGGGAGGACTCACTCAAGACATTCCACAAGAACATCAACAATTTCTACCCTGCCATCAATCTCAGCCTGGAACTATCCACAGAATAAGTTCACTTTCTGGACACCACCATAGAGCTACACAATGGACATCTAAGCACCACACTATATTGCAGACCCACCAGTTGCTACACATACTTACATGCCTCTAGCTTCCACATGCTGAACAGACTACCAAATCCAAACAAGCATTCCTCAAGCTACAGTACCCAGTACCCACATGAAGTAAAAAGAGAAACCAAATCGATGAGGTCAGACTTGTACCCAAGACAAATCTATTGCAGAATACACCAAAGACAGGAAATGGCAGAACCCCACATACAGCTCCAAAATGAGACCACTCAGTTGTATCATCAATGAACTATGATCTATTCTAGATAATAACACTGCCCTTTACTTATGTGGCAGACCTTTACTTGCTTACAGACAGCCTCCCAATCTCAAACAGTTACTCACCTACAGAAGGGTATACAACATGAATAGAGAGATAGATATAAGACCTTGGCACAAACTGAGATGCTAATTCTGCCCAGACATTTACTTGAGAATCGTCGTCATAGGACCTAATCACATCATCCACAACGTTAGAGATACTTCCACTTGCTCATCATCTAATGTGATATATGCCATCCTCTGTCAACAATGCCCTTCAGCACTCTGCTCTGAGCAAACAGACCAGTCACTGCTCCAGAAAATAAGTGGACATAAATCAGGAATGGGAATACACAAATACCAGTTGCAGAACACTTCAGTCTTCCTGGACATTCCATCTTAGACCCCCGAACAGCAATTCTTAAACAAAAAGGGAGAGATTGGAAAGAGAAATACCAGTGCATCAACAGTGGGTTGAACAAAGAGAATGGTTTCCTAGCACACTACACATGTTATAACGCTAGTTAACACCCCAGCCTCAAGATGGCTCTCTTGTTCATTTTATCACAACTCTTTCCTGGTCTGCAGACAGTATTATACTACATTCCAACAACTCTCTCCACCATTCATACAACTATTTACTTATTTTGGCTTTAGGCAATATCTTTCCTCCCAACTTTGTCCTCCAACAACCATCATTAAAACGATCTGTCACCTCATCATTATGGGTATCATAAGTTTTGCATTTCTGTTACTGTTCATACACACCTGGGCATGGGCATAAATGTCTGTCTATAAGCACTTCACTCCATGCATCTGATGAACTAGACTCAGTCTACTAAAGCTTATGTTACAAACTTTTTTCTCTCACTCTCAAAGGTACTACAGTATCGCTTTGCATACAATATTCCGAAAGAAGCACAGACTCACTACTTTTGATCATGTATACCTGCACCACAGAATGTACCATCTTAGAAAAGGATTCCTCTTCTGTGACTGTGGGTCATATCTTAGGGCCTGGCCCTGACACTGTACTCCTCAGAGCAAGGGTGACAAATCTCAGGGTGAGAGCTGTGTCTTTCTATATAGAAAGTTGGCATACTTTCTACAGTCCGCCTTCCACATTCTCAAGGTTTCGATGCACAGAATCCTAGCAAAAGTGGAAAAAATGCAAATAACTCCCTCTGGTGCTCCCCTCCCATTCCCTTGCCTCTGTCCCTGGTGCTTCTTGGGGGGAAGGAAAAGACAAGCTAAAGGGCTTACTGGTACATTCCCCTCAGACGGAGAAGAGCTGAGCTACTTCCAGTCGCCATCCTGTGAAAGGAGATTCCTCCCGGAGGGGAGAAGTAGGAGCAAAGAGAGCACCTGACCAATTAGTGGCCATTACATAGCAGAATGTGCAGCTCTGTGGCAGAGAGGACACACCTCCAGCAGCGGGGTAGGGGGGGCGCTTTGCTCATCCAAAAGGAAAAAAAAATTCATTTTAAACACAAGCCTGGCAAGTCTTGGGTGAGGAATGCAAGGGAATGGGAGGAGGAATGAGGGGAACACAAGGGAATGGAGGGAGGCAAGCACATGCCTCGTGGATAGTCAAATTTGTGAAGGTCAAACACATGAATGTGGAGGGAGAACTATAGAATTGATACTTAATGTATTATGCTTAATGACACCACCAGGGACTGTCCCTTTTGGCACCACAAAAGGTAGTCCTTATGGTCTGGCCATGGAATTTCAAGGCCTGGTATAGTCCTGAACTGACAATCCTATGCGAGTGACTGTCTCTTTTAAGAAGGTGCCAGTCATCTATAGTTTTTATAATTATGTGCGTTGTTTTGTTAAAAAAAATTGCTGCCTGATTAATGAAGGGCAACTTTTTAATTGATTAAATATGTGTGTGTGTGTGTGTGTATGTGTGTGTGTTCCAATTAAAGATGGGACCTTAGGGCCTTAGGGCAGGGTATAGCCCATGGCCTAATTTTATCCTATCATTGGGTTAATTTTGGGACCTACAAATAAAACATTCAGACCTCCAGCCAGCATGATCTTTTCCTTCCTCAACAGGCCATTGGGCAGGAAAGTAAAAGAGAAGGTGGTGTTGGAAAGAGAAAGAAATAAAAAAAATCTGTATGAGCCTGCCTGGGCTCTGACTTAGGGCAAGCCCTTCCTTCCGTCCCACCACCATCACAAGCGTGGTTGATGGGGATGCAAGAGAGAGCCTTCTCAGTGGCTGCCCCTAGACTCTTGAACTCTTTCCCCAGGAAAGCCAGAACAGCCTCTCCTTGTTGTATTCCAATCAGCAAGCTAAAACCTTTTTATTCTGACAGGCTTTTAAAACAGAAAACAAAACAAAACAAAACAAAAAAAGAATAGGCTAGGGGGTGATGTATTGTTTTAGCTGAACTGTTTTTAGTATTATTCTTTCAATTCGAACTTTGACTTGTTTTAATACTGTGAATCATTTAACTCAATTTTAATGTTCACTTTTTGTATGCTTATAATTTGTATTGTTCTTTTACTAATAAATGGTGAGCTGCTGGAGTCCCAATTTTGGGGGAAAAGTGGGATACAAATAATTATAGTAATAGTAATACACCTAGGGCCCTTTCACACTACACAATTATGGCACTATGATTTCACTATAATGGCTGTGGTTCCATCTTACGGAGTCTGGGACTGGCAGTTCAGGGAGAGGTATTTAGAATTCTCAGCCACAGAGCTGTAGTGCCTACCCAAACTGCAAACCCCCAGATTCCATAGGATATAGTCATGGCAGGTATAATGGAATCATAGTGCTGTAACTGTGTAACATGAACAGGACCGTGGCTTGGTTGAAGACCATCTGAAGGACCATTTTTGCTCATATGAAGCTATTTGGGCTCTGATGTCTTTGAAAGAGGCCCTCCCATCTCACCATCCTGAAAGGCATATTTGGTGGGGAGGTGAGAGAAGGCTTTCTTGGAGTATATTCACAGCCTTTGGAACTCCTTGCCAAGTATGGCTGGGCTGGTCCACTCCTTCTGCTAAGGGCCCTATCTTATGACACTGTTTGAACACTATTATTGCACTTTAACTGCTATGGTATAATTCTGTGGAATTCCAGGGTGTATAGTTCAGCAGTGCCCAAGAGCTCTCTGGCTGAGAATTATAAATGTCTCTCCCTAAATTGCAGATCCCAGGATTCTATATCATGTTGCCATGGCAGTTAAAGTGGAATAACAGCACTTTAAGGGTGCAGTGTGATAGGGCCATAAGGCTTATTCAAGGAGGCTGTTGATAGCTGATGCCATTTCTACACTAGACTGCCATAGTACTATTATTCCACTTTCACCATCCTATAGAATCCTGGGGTTTGCAGTTTAGGGAGGGGTCTCAAAGGCCCTTTCACACTACACAATTATGGCACTATGATTTCACTATAATGGCTGTGGTTCCATCTTACGGAGTCTGGGATTGGCAGTTCAGGGAGAGGTATAAATAAACTGCAAACCCCAAGATTCCATAGGATGTTGAAAGTGGAATAATAGCACTATGGCAGTCTAATGTGGAAATGACCTGACTGTCTATGGTTAAAAGGGGTTTTTTAGAAGGCCAACACTATATTTAAAAAAAAAATTGCTTTCAATTTTTTACTCAATATTTTTTTAATTTCTATAACTTGTTTCATTGTGTTTTAGCATAATAACTTTAAAATTTTGTTTCTTTTCTACATGCTTTTACCTGCTTTTCTTTGTGATTTGTTTTAAACTTGTGAGCTACTCTGGGTCCTAGGCCAGGAAGAAAGGAAGCATGTATGTGAAAAAACAAAAGGAAGAAAGAAAGGGCAGAATAAAAGAATTAAAAAGAGAAATAAAAAAATGGAAGACAAAGAAGAAAAGGTTACTTTAAAATGGAAGGCAGTCCTTGTCATGGGGGAAAAAAAAAATTTTCTTCTGTTTTAAAAAAACAACTGTTCTAATCAATGCATTGATTAAATGTGGCAGCCCTGCTAGACTGACATCAACAGATGTGAAAAAGCTAGACCGATTGCTTTGTAGTCACCTAGAAAATGGGAGGGTGACTGTTAACAGCCACTCTGGGCTTATTTAATACAATGCCATCTGTTTTACCACAGATATTGAACAAGAGACAATGTGTCAGGTTGAATGAAGTTTAGCATTTGGAAAAACTACTTTAGGCTCATGGGGACAGTCACTTCTACCATGCTGTGGCCATTTCCACACTAGACTGTTATAATGCTATTATTCCATTTTTGACATCCTATGGAATCCTGGGCTTTGCCATTAAGCGAGGGGCCTTTGAGGCCCCTGCCTAAACTGCAAACCCCAGGAATCCATAGGATGTTGAAAGTGGAATAATAGCGCTATAACAGTCTAGTGCAGAAATGGCCTGTGTGTGTGTGTGAGAGAGAGAAAGAGAGAGAGAGAGAGAGAGAGAGGGAGAGACTATGATCACCAGCCATTTGCTGGACTTCATGGGCACGTTGCAACTAGTTTTTATTAACATAAATGCAAGCGTAATTGGCCACCTGCACACATCTGTAATTAGGGGTGGGAAAACCTTGGCTCTTCAGAAATTTTGAATTACAATTTTCACCATCTCTTAGCATCATTGGCCATATTTGGTGCGGCTGCTGGGAAATATTGGCTAAAATATCTGAAAGGCCAAGCATTCCTTAACCCTGCCTAAAAACCTAATAGTGCTAGACCACGTGTGCCCATGGTGTTCAGTGAAGAGATGGATGCATGGATATGGATTGCCAGGGTAAATGGTTGCCTTTTTTCCCAAGGTGGTTTGAGGCTTTAGAACTGCATCACTGGAGGAAATTGAACAAGGCCAGCTCTTTTTTCTCGCAGAATTTTGCCTGGAGATTCTAAAGGCTGAATTTCTGTCAGTCGTGAAAGTGGCGGCCCTGACTGTGCTTTCACTAATGTTTGAAACCAGAATAGTAAGATGATAAGGATTTTGTATCAGAAGTTCCGAGTACCTTTGATCACAAAATTTATGTTTTTGGAAGATGAAGGGGAGACATGAGGAATATGGCTCTTTCTGCACTTTACCTTTTGTCGAAGCCATCTTGTGGGGATCCTGGGGTTGGGTCTCCTGGGAGGGGAGCATGACAGAAGCGCTCCCCTCCGCACCGGCTGCCTGCTGGAAGGGAGGAAGCGTGATGGCCCCACCCCTCCCTTCCACAGTGCAGCCTGGCATTTTCCCAGGCTGCGCTGGGGGAGGAAGCACAGCCATTGCGCTTCCTGATCCTCTGCACAGCAGGTAAGTGCAGGAGGTTGACGGGATGACTGCGCAATCACAGTTTATTGACAGGTGATTTATTCTGTGATTGCAATAGGTAGCCACGGGATCATGCGGATGTCATGCAGAACCGTCATTGTGGTCCCACTGTGATCCCATTGCCATTGCGGGTTGGGAGCAGGGTGCAGAAAGGGCCTATAGTAGTGAGCTTCCTGAGCGACCTTGGACACCTTGTAGTGATGATTGAGCTAGAATATTCTTTTGTTTAGTACACAGAGAGAAAGAAGACAAAAGCTGATACAATATTGTTGCCTATAATACAGGGTTGCCATGGTTTTTAGTTGCTTTTATAAGTTTGAAAGACAAGTAACTTCCATGCTGGCCCTTAAATGGGGAGTTGCTATCTTTCACTCATTTCTCTTTAAACTAAAAAATCCAGATAATGGGTTTTGGGTTTTTTGCAGTAATGCACAACTGTAGTGCATGCTCATACAGGACTCCTGCCTCTTTAATTAAAAGCTCATTTTTTGGAGATTCTGCCCCTCTTATTGATTCCTGTTCAATGTGGCTTCTGTGTGAGTGTGTATGTGTGAGAGAGAGAGAGAAAGAGAAAGAGAGAGAGAGAGATCCTCCTGTAATTTGCCAGCTTCTGTTCTGTCTAAAAGCCATGGCTTAATTACTGGTTATTCTCCCTTTTGTTGTTTTATAGAGCAACAACACAATTTTTTTTGAAGAATAAAAGCTGTCTAATAAGAACTAATTCATCATATATTCCCTGGCTGTGCTGAACAGGAGGAATAGAAGGGTGCAAAACCACTAGGCAAAGACTACCCTTTAACATTGTAAAGGACCTTTGGTGAGGGAGATATACTTGTGAATAAACATAATTGAAAGATCGTCTTGGGGAAGGATATTGCTATGTATATAGTGCTCTATTAAGTACTATGTGAAACCACAATTTTAATACTGCTTCCGGCTGATTGTGGAAAATCAATGCCTCAGCAGTGTTGGAGCACCCTTGTAATTTAATGGAAGCAACCATTAAACAAAATTAACTAGCTGAAGATTTTCTGACATATAAATAAAGTGATGGGGTTTTCTTTTAAAAAGAAAGCAGGATATGAATACATATAAAAATACCTAACTTGGCACAAAGCTTGAAGAACGATCTAGGCCATTTCAGCACTACACTGTTTATAGCCCTATTCCACTTTCAGCATCCTGTGAAATGCTGGGGTTTGTAGTTCACTGAAGCCAAATAGCTCTCTGGCTGAGAATGATAAATGCTACTCCTTAAACTGCAAACCCCAGGATTCCATAGGATGTTGAAAGTGAAATAATAGCATTATACAGTATAGTGCGGAAATGGCCCTAGATATACATGGAGAGAAGAAGGCGTGCTTTGGTAGCAAAATTTTGCTCTTTTAAAACCAACTTGTTTTCAAATATACAGTGGTACATCAGAGAGGTAATATTATGCGTCAGAACCCCACTTCTCCAAATCTCACATACTGCAGGTTTCAACAACTGTGATCCTAGAGACCAGGAGATTTGGGTACAAGCTCCAAGGCTAAGGAACCACTGCTGCAGAGGAGACCCAAGGCCCAAATACCACAGGGAGATCCAGAGACACCTGAGTCTGGAAGCCCTGAGACATCTTTGGTCCCTGAGCCTAACTCTAGCGCTGGGACAATATACTTTCATTCAAGAGCTTAGCATGAGCTCCTCCAGAAACAAGGAATTCAAAGCTTCAAGTCAAAGACTCATCTCTTTAAGGCAGAGTGGAAATTATGTGTCTACTGGCTGTATATGGCCCTATGCTCTGTTTTGTGTTGCTGGGCTTTCCTGGATCTCCCTGCCTCTGCCATTTTTTTTAACAACCAGGAGAAAGTTGTTCTCCCCTAGAGTAATCCTCAAGACCTAATTTCAGTGCAAGGATGGGGTTTGTGTGGCTCTTCAGATATTGGGGACTGAAGCTGTCTGCATTCTTCAGCATTCTATGCTGGCTAGGGCTGCTGGGAGCTGTATTTCACCAACATCTGGAGGGCCACTCAAATTTCCCATTTATTCTTTACTCTTCACTCCAGATGATGGCAGTTTTACCCCTCCCGATCCTGCGACTCTGAGGCACCTCAACAGCAGTGAACTTGCAACCTTCTGTATGAACTATAAGGAATGTGTGGCGTTACTGAATTATGGACTTCTCCCTAAATCAGCCAGAGGGGATTGAGTGATGGAATGTCAGCACTCTTGCACAAGCAATACATCCAAGAAGCTTAATTACTATAGCCTTAAGTCTGAAATCTGAAAAAAAAAAAAGGTAATGGTACCAATCTGAGGTCTAAACCAGGAGACTGCTGAGAAGGACAAGCCTGGTCTGCCTCTGTATATTTGAGCTGTAATTTATTCTGCTCTATACTGTGAGCCATCTTAGGTCTCATGTTGGGAGAAAGGTGGGATATAAATGTAATAAAATGTCCTTTTGTTAGGTAAAACCACAGGTGATGTATTGCCTTGGGAACTATATGGTTGACCAAGTGTTCTCAATAGCTAACCATCTGAATAGCAAACAAAGATCTGAAAAGAGTGATGCCTATTCATCTCCTTCCCTTAGTTAAGGGAGAGCTTGGGAACTTACTTCTTTTGGACAGTTCTCATAATCTCCTTCCCCTCCCAGGAGAATTCTAGAAGTAGTAGTCAAAAAGGTTATTGTTCAAAATCTATAACCAGGTCCCTGCTTTGGAAGAGAACCTCTGGGTTGGAGACAGGCCTGAGCCTTGTTCAGGTGTTAGGCCTGAATAAGGAGCTTGAATTTGTGTAGCGAGAGGAAAGCCTCCCAAACTGTCCTTGTTTCTCACCATCCTTATGTACTCCAGCCCTCCTCTTTCCTTATTCCTGTTTTGATATTTATCTCTGTTATACTATTATCTCCATGTCTTCGAGATAGTTGTATGAAAAACTGTATTATGTTAGTACAGGAAAGGAATTATGTAGTCCTCCTGGGTGTAACTATGCAGCATAGGAAAAATGAGGGCTTTGTCCCCTGAGTAAGAATTCTGTTCACCAACAAGATTTCCCCTTCCTAATTTCTAGCATTCTAGAGCAAGACACCAAAAATTGTTAACACCTAAAACTCTTATATTTGCTGTCTGCTCATTCTCTTGGTAACTTTTGTTACTGCCCTGGCTAGTCCGAGCTTTGGGGATATTAAAAGATATCCCTTGATATCACAATTCAGCTGCACTTCTCTATTCCTCTCCACGTGCTTTCGAGGCCACCGGACAAGCATGTAAACAAGCTCGGCCGTTGATAGCCGTAAGATTCAAACTACAATACAGGCAGGCCAGAAATAGCTGACTCACTGCTTTAGGAGACCTCCAGGCAAGTACTCTAATTAAGTATGCACGCTACATACAAAAGAGGCTCTGCCCCGCGATGGCAGCTTGATGGGTAAACTATGCAACACCCAAGTACTCTGCGTCTGCATACTGGCTACTCTATTGAGAACTGCTATGATAACTCAGTCATTCAGATTCTGACCTTTCGGAGGCTTTGTCTCCAACTCCAAATCTATTGTTTTCCCCCAAGTACGGCATAGTTTGCAGTCACAATTCTCCTTATAAAAACCCTTGATTCCAAGACCTTCCTCGGAACGCTCCCGAGTTTCATCCTGCCTTGCTGCCGCTTTGCTTGGCGAGCCTCCCCTCAGCTCCACGTGCTGAGCTACATCGCACCCCAGCTTCACTCTCTATTTTTCTGGGCTTCAGGACAGGTGAAGTATCACCCAAACCAGCAATCCCTCTAAAAATCCCTCTATACCACTCCAACCTTTATTTTCTTTAGTTATCTTGTATGAGTGTGTCGCATACACTGTTTTGCTTGTATTTAATAAACATCATTTATTATTTCAACTTCTGTGTTCTCCTTGACTCGACCCGACCTCGTAGACATAGGGTTCAAGATCTCGCTAAGTTACCCTGCCTCTCGTAACACTAAGCAGTGCTTTGAGCTAATTTTCCCCACCTTTAGTTGAGCACATTTTGGTATCTCTCCCGGGACCCCCAGTTCACAGGGTAACAGAGTGGTGGAGCAACGCGGGCAGCCCCGGTACCCCTAATTTGAGAAGGAGTCGCGAACCTCCTCAAATCAGGCTGGTACTGACTTAGGTGATGGATGGTCAAGTCTTTAGGGCGCAGTCAGGCAGGAACACGTGTGTGTGAGAATTCTGTGCGTTTGAGCTCTAGAGCTATTCTATCTGGGTGGAAATCTGTTCCTCTTTCTTGCTTGGTTTGTGTATGTCAGCCGCCCCGGCGTGGTCACTAGCACTAGGTGGTGAACCATTGTCCGATAGCAAGGGGTGTGCACAAGCTGTCCTGGGAATCACATCCCTAACTTGGGGTCTATCGTGGGCTGGGATTCGAAGTATTAGAGTGTTAGCACGGTAGGAACAGTCTACACTCCTCCAACACCATAGTGGCAAGGCAAAATAGCACTTAGGGAAGAAATCCCCCCCTTAGAGTTGTATATGGGTGCGTCCCGTAATCGTTAGGTGTTAGAGTGCGGGTGCGTCCCGCTAGTAGTTGTGAAAGGCACGGGTGCATCCCGCTGTGTAATTTCGGGTGCGTCCTGAGTGGCTAGCTGACTAGGTGCGGGTGGTGAGTCCTGACCTAGCCTAGGGTTTAGAGGTTTTGCCCGAGGTAGAGGTAGGCGCCCCCACCCAGAAAACCAGTTAGGGACGGTTCGGTTTTGGCTCCCTGCCCCTTTTTCCTCGCTGCTTGGCCAGGTGGTGCTGTAAGTTCCACTGGGTTCGTTTCCCCCCTTCAGGTAGGCGGAGTACTCCTGAGGGTTCCCTGGGTCTAGGTGACCTCCTTGTCCCTGAACCGTTTCCTCGTCCTTTGGTCCCCAGTGCTGTCAAGGTGGAAAACCGGGCTTGGGTGTACCAAAGTGACTTTGTTTGGGCAGGCTGGAGATAGGTTCCCATCCCTCTTTCCTAGAGAAGTTCCACAGAGTTCGTTTCCCTACAGTCCCCCAGGGGTCTAGGTGATCCTTCCTGTCACTCCAGTTCCTGGTCCCGTTTGTAGTTTGTGGTTTGTAGTTTGTGAGTTGTTGGTAGTGTTAGGAAATTGTGTTTTGTGCAGGAAAATGGCAGAGAGTAGCAAGGTGACCATCAAGGACCTCATGTTGGAGGAAGAGGTCCAAGGTAAACTAGAAAGGTGGGTGTTGAGTAAGGGGAAATGCCCCTGGAAGGACACCATCTTCCAGACGGCCGATCCCTTTACCACACTCCGTGAAGCATACGCCCTGGCACGTAAATCAAAGAACCCTTTTGGACCGTCTAAGGATGCTTTGGCTGCTTGGGGACTTTGGCTTATGGCCAGAGATGCTAGTAGTGCCCTGGTAGAGACCAGAGAGAAGTTAGTGAGTGTAGAAAGAGAGAATGCCGGGCTTCAGGCCGAGGTCGAGACACTGCGTGCGGACAAAGTAACTTTTGCGTCCATAGCGCAGGCGTCCGCACAGAAGTTGAATAACATCACAGTAGTGGCGCAAACATGGGAAGAGAAAGCCCACGTCTTAGAGGCTGAGCTGGATCATGCCTGGTCTGCGGCCAAGCTAATGGTGGGGCAAGTGAGGGAACAGCAGGAGGCTGTTAGCCACGTAGCTTGCCAGAAACAGATAGCTGCGCTGGAGAGCCAGCTCCAAACGCGCAAAGCCCTAATTTCGGCTGTGTGCCCGGAGCTGCTCCCAACATTCACAGAGGACTTTTCCGGGGAGGCACTGCCCAAGGATGCGCAGGCAACCCTTCCCCACAATCCAGACTGGAGCGACCCTAAGGTCCCAGTCCACCCGGTCGAGACTAGGTCCATGACGAGACGGACCACCCCCCTTGGAGAAGGCAGTTCTGATAGGCAAGAGACGCAGAAGATGCAGGTCACCGAGACTAGGGTCCCCTGGCGTGCTACTGAGGCCAAAGCAATTGCAGACCAATTGGGTCCTTTAAAGTCCCCAGCACTCCACCAGTCATTACCCATCACAGCAGCTTGAACACAGCTCAGTGGCTTAAGACGATGAATCAAAGAGAAAGGTCTTCAGCCCTTTATGAAAATGAGTGAGATCATCCTCCAGTTGGAGGTCCAAAAGAAGACCATTCCACAAACATGGAGACATATCTTGAAAGGCTCACAGCCTTGACAGAGCTGTGCGCATTGGTGGAACAAAGAATAATCCTTTGCCTGTAGATCTTAAATTCTTGGATGAAACATACTGTGCTAGCTGAGCTGCGAGGTACTGAGGGAGGTTAGAATGCAAAGCCTTGAATACCAGAACCGAAAGTTTGAAACAGGCCCTGACCCAAACTGGTAGCCAGTGAAGGGATTTACAAGAAGAAGAAACAAGTGAATATTTAGGGAGATTTAAAACAACCTGGACAGCATATCAGTGTTATTATCAAATGGTGTTTTCTTTGTTTATAGCTTGTTCACTGTTCTTGCAAGCTTGTCATTTCTAATTTTCCCCCTGTTTATATTTTTATAAATAAGGGCATTACAAGGGACTTAAAGTGGAATACAAATGCAATACAGGTAGGGATCACTAGGTGGTGCTGTTTACAATGAATGGGTATGGCTTTTGTAACTGTATAAACTGGCTGGAAATTAGAGTTGTCAACTTTTTGAGAGCCCACAGTTGATTTTAATAGTAGTCTGCTAGGCTAATTGCAACAGATTTTAATATTTGCCCCCAGGTTGTCAAAAGCTTTACAGAAAGCTATTAAAAAAAATCTGCCATGATAGAAATTAGAAACAAATTTCTGTAATTCATTCTGTTGTTAATGATCAGGATCATTAACAAGACTATTGTTTCTTTTCTTGGGTTAGTTAGCAACCTTAAAAACAGATTTTTTGTTTAAGAGGGCTGAACATAGATTGAAATAGCATTTGATGTCTCTGTCACATGTACTCTTCCTTCTTTTTTCATCATTTTTTCCTAAGACTTTAAAAAAAAATCCCTCGGATGATTATATGGTCAGAGGCACTTTGTTCTGCAGTTCTTTGCCTCCTGGAGCCACCATTTTGCATTTGGCTCTGCTTGATGGATCCAGTGAAAAACAAAGTAAGCCCTGCAAAAGGGTCTTGTAGCATCTTGTAGCAGTCTAACTGAGAGAAAGATGTTTATAGCAGAAGCTTTTGTAGACTAGCTTTACGTCATCAGATACCTTTTGAATACCCAGTCTATGAAAGCTTATGCTGCAAAGTTCTTTCTCTCAGTTAGCCTCCAAGGTACTACAAGATCCCTTTGTCATCTCTTTGAAAACTTCCTTGTTTTCAAAAGCTTTTGGAATTTTAGTTTAATATTCTTTTGGGCCATTTCCGCACTAGCCTGTTATAGTGTTATGATTCCACTTTCAACATCCTATGGAATCCTGGGGTTTGCAGTTTCAGGAGGGGCCGACTGGAAACCCCAGGATTTCATAGGATGTTGAAAATGAAATCATAGTGCTATAACAGGCTAGTATGGAAATAGCCTTATAATCTCACATGGTTTGATTCCATGTATTTGAGACCCAGTGTAGTATAGTGGTTTGAGTGCTGGAGCATAACCCTGGAGACCAGGGTTTGATTCCCACCTTGGCCATGGAAACCCACTGGGTGCCCTTGGGTGTGTGACACACTCTCAGCCCCAGAAAATCCCATGATACATTTGCCTTAGAGTCACTGTAAGTCAGAAATGATTTGAAGGCACACAACAACACAATTTGTCAGTTTGCTTATATTCTATTATATCTTTTAATTTTATCTGGGAAATTAGTTTTACAGTTGTCTGGTATGGTTTTATTCTTCCTTCCTTCCCTCTGTATTTGGGTGTATGCACATATATTTTAGATTGTACATCTCTGGCAGGACTGACTGTTTTTGGTTGTTCCATTTGTAAAGCATTATGTACATAGATGCTGTTGTATAAATAAACAGTGATGTATTTAAGTCTTTAATCCAAGTCTCAAGTCAAGTCTCAAGTCCTTGAAAATACTTTCAGTCAAGTATCAAGTCAAGTCTGGGAGCCAACTTTATATCTCAATCTATATTCCAGAATTTCTGGACAGAGTCAAATAAAGTCAGTTTTAACAATTTAAGCAGAGTTGGCCCTCCACACTTGCGATTTTGCCATCTGCAGCTTCGGAAGTGGGGAATACGATCCTTCTTACTCCCCCTTCCTGAAGCTGGAGCCTTTGTGCCAATGGGCATAAAAGAGTCTGCAGCTTCAGCAGTGAGGAGTAGGATCCTTCTTACTTCCCATTTTTGAAGCTGGAGGATTTTTCCTAAGTGCGAAATAGGATACTTCTTATTCTCCATTACTGAAGCTTCAAAAACTTTAGAAGGAGTAATCCTTCTTTCTCAAGCCTTCTGCCTAACACGTTAGCTGTTCCCCTCTGAAAAATGCACTCTGCCATCTGGGGCGAGTCTTGTCTTCTGCTCTTAGGACAAGTTTTGGAAGTCTCCTCCAATATACAGTAGGGACAGACTGCTGAGCAGATCTCAAGCCCATTGTTTAACCGAGAGCTTTCCAAACTTTTCATGTTGGTGACACACTTTTTAAACATGCATCATTTCGTGACACAGTAATTCAGTTTTACTGGCAAACCGGAGGTTAAACTAACCCCTTAGAAGAGATACAGACACATACATAAATTATAATAAAAAAATGTATGGGGACACAACATATCTCACGAAAACTTTTCATATATTTTTAAAAGTATATGATTTATAAATAATAACATACATTTTCAAGATTGTAGGCGACACACCTACACACTTCAGGTGACACACTAATGTGTCGTGGCATACCATTTGGAAAGCCCTGGCCTAACCTGTTTGCTGTTCCCCTCTGAGAAATGTGCCCCCACTTTGGTCTTGAGAGAGAGTGTCGTATGACCAGCAGGCAAAAAGGGATGGAAGCATTGTTCAAAGTTGTACAGTTTCTGGATGAATGTGTTATGTTACTGAACCAAGGGCAGCAAGTCAGTCACTAAAAATATACAAGTCTCAAGTTGAGTCAGTGTGTCATTTATCGCCGAGTTGAGTCCGAGTTGAGTCACAGAGGCGACTTAAGTCCAGGTTGAGTTCGAGTCAGTCTACTTGAGTCTACAACACTGTAAATAAACAACAACAATGATAATAATGTCTTTCAATATTGATCCGGACTAACATGGCTATGTCTTTGAAAGTAACCCTGTAGGCCAAGGATGGGACTCATGCAGTCTTCCACATGTTGTTAAACTGCAACTCCCGACATTCATCACTACTAGCAATGCTAGCTGAGTCTGTAGAAAATTGGAATCCAAGAACTTTGAAAGGCCACATAATTCCCATCCCCATCATAGGCCTAAAGCAGAAATGGAAATTGTGTGGTTTGTGGACCACAAACAGTTCATCAAGCCTTTTAGTGTGACTCCCAGTGACCCACTATCACTGCAACAAGTTGGCTTCAAATGGACAATCGTATTCCAAGAAGCCTCCAGGGGTCACTATTGCCCCCAAGCAAAATTTTGGGCTGACATGGTTATTCAAAGGGGAAGTGACCTTCTATTCACTCTGGTTTCAATAAAAATGGTGAGTATGGCCCAAAGGTGAGCCAGCGTAGTCTAGTGGGTTGAGCATTGGGATATGATTCCGGAGACGAGGGTTTGCATCCCTACTCAGCCATGGAAACTCATTGGATGAACTTGTGTAAGTCTCTCCCTCTCAGCCTCAGATTGAGGCAAAGGCAAATCCCCTCTGAACAAATCTTGCCAAGAAAACCTTGTGATAGGATTGCCATAAATCAGAAAAGACTTGGGACCTTTCTGCACAAAACTGTTATAGTGCTATCATTCCATTTTCAACAGAGGTGTAGCTAGGGTGGGGCAACTGGGGCACGTGCCCCAGGTGCCAATGCCAGGGGGGCCAAAAAAACGGCCCCCCCACCCTTCTGCCTAGGTCTAGCTCACTGCCACCCCTGCCCCCCACCAGGGTCTTTCCTAGCCTGGTGTGGGGGCAGCGGCAGCAGCACCTAAGGGGCGCAACTTCCACACTTGCCCTAGGCGCTGATGGATATGCCACTGACTTTCAACCTGCTGTGGAATTCTGGGGTTTGTAGTTTACTGAGGCCAAAGAACTCTCTGGCTGAAAATTCTAAGTGCCCCTCCCTAAACTGCAAACCCCAGGATTCCATAGCATGTTGGAAGTGGAATAATAGCACTATAACAGTGTAGTGCGGAAATGGCCTTGAAGGCTCACAACGATGGCCTGCAGATCTTTTACGGTTGCTCTCCACTGGCTTAAAGTCTGTCCACCCTTGAGGTAAGCCATTGTTAAATTGGTGGGGAAAGTGAATGCTGGTATTTGCTAATGAATAATGGCATGCAGATATGATTCTCAGCATCCAAAAATATCATGCAAAACATTTCCTTCTTTATTACAATATTTTAATTTGCCCTGTATTAAAGCAACATAAACCATTTAAAATGATTCTTTAAAAACCTAATAAAATAATTTAAATAGGATAAAAGCATATTAAACAAATCATACCTGGAAAAGAGCACACAGTGGAACATTTATTTGATAAAGGGGAGTTCTGATTCTGTTAAAATACAACTGTCTACCTTAGTATCAAAATAATAGAATTTTCACATCTAATGGCATCAAATATAGGAATGCTGAGTCCTGAGAATATATTTCTCAGATCTCAATTGCTTTGAGAGTTCAGGGCACCATTTCCCAGTACTTTCACCATAACAGTGGGAAGAAATTGTCTACAAATCTCCTAGGGGACTTTGGTAATCTAGCCAAAGTTTATGTCAACATGGCTTTTCCTTCTGTGTACACTGGGGAAAGGAAGCAAAACATCAGGGAATTCCAGAGTTCTAGGAAACAGAAGTCTTTTTTTTTTTTTAGTGGCATACTAAAAATTAGTGGCATATGCATTTTTATAAAACAAAAAAGAAATCAAGCCCTTTAGAGGCATGTAAGAATAGTAACATTTATATCCTCTCTTTCCTTCAATGAAGTCAGGGATGGTGTACATAGTTCCTCTTCTCCTCACAACGATCCTGTGAGGTAAGTTAGTAGGCTGAGAGCGAGCGATTGGCTTAAAGTTACTCTGTGAGTTTCATGGCTTAGTGGGGACTAGAAGAGAGACCAAGTCCAATGCATTGTTCCAACCAAGACCTCACATGGGGTCTATATTGATTTGCTCTAGGACCCATTCACTTGTCTTTTTAGCAGTTCAGGGTATCCGTAGAACTCTTCTCCAGCACAATATTTCAAATAAGTAGGAAAGATACTGTTATTCTGCTGTAATTGCAATTTACCTCCGCCATGTAATAAAGCGCTAAGGATCTGAGAGATGAATGAGCAGGAATGCTGCCACCACTACTTTAAAATGGGTGGTTGGTGGCAACAAGTTTCAGGTTTTGGAGGTTTTTGGGTTTCCAGATTAGGAGTGCTCAATCTCTGCTATGTTTAGAATAAAATAGCCTAAAAAAATGAGCCTGCATATTCTCTCATATTAAATCCTGAAGCCCCTGTGCATAAGATAGTGAGTAGTGTTCATGCTAACTGCCTGCTTGGACTACACCATTGTTCACAAGCTGGAAGTCCAGGCAAACAGATGATGATGATGAGAGTGACCTTCAAACATATGCAGATTATTTGACAAGTAGCAAAGAATACTCGGTCCTTCAGTCTAAAGAGATGGGGCGAGGAACCATATGTATTTTACCAGAATCCCCCAGTCGGTATGACCACTAGCTATGCTAGCTGGGGTGTTCTAGAAGCTGTCAAAATGTGCCATTATTTCTGTTCTATTTCTGTATGGTATACACAGCTCTGTCTTCCAACAAAGCAGAACAGATGGGATGGAGTGAGGCTCATAAACAACTGGGGAAAAATGTTACCACTAATCCTCAGCATCTGTGATGTGCAACAGTCTACTAGATACATTCTACTAGGTAATAGAACTGGCCTGGGTTGCCACAACCCTTCAGGAGAAATAGCACGACAGCATACTCTACAACATTTCACAGAAAAAGCTAAGATGGGAGTGGCCAATCAACATGAGAGCGTGATTAAGATGGCAAAATTTATTAATGAGGATGGACACACAAGCTAGAAGAGGCTCCCGTAGTTGCTTTTGCCTGAGCTTACTGGGAAGGGCAAAATTCCAACCCTCATCTCCTCTTTCCCTGCTAAGTTAATTGAGTGCGATTTACTTTTGCACTTTGAACTCAGTTTGCAGCAATTGAAGTGAGAAGGGGAAAGGGGAGGAAGAGGGAGAAAAAGGGACATTTTAAAACCAGCTGAAAAAGTAGGATGACAGAGGATTAATCAGGACTGTCCCTGCAAACTGGGACAATTTCAGGGTGCAAGATAAGAGTTTGTTGATTGGACTGCCACTGGTTTTTTAAGGCTTCTTTGTTCAGGTCTACTTCTTTAAGTAGGAAGCAAAGAAAGAGAAGGCTAGGCTGCACTGAAAGAGAGGAAGGCAGAAGTTACAGAAGAGCTTTTTGGTTCTGGAATTCCAGAAAGGGATTTTGATTCTAAGCCTTGACTCAGACCCAGATTTGAGAGAGTTCCTTAGGGAAGCAGTCTTTGATGGACCTCGTGCTTGACTTGAGTGTGTCTTGGTAGCCTTTTGTGGAAAACCCAGCAGCAGTGTTGCAATCAGTTCTGGGCAACCTGGGGGCTGTTTTTAATTCCCTATATATACCTGTCTGTGAATTCAGATGTTGTTGAGGGGCCCTTCTTTGTGTCTCACTTATGGGGGCAATATAATGGGGGAGGACACAAGAGAAGGCCTTCTTGGTGATGGCACTCCAGTTCTGGAATGCCTTTCCTGCGGAAGCCTCACTGGTGTCAAAAGGGCTATTTAGTTAAGCTTTGGAGGCCTAATTTACTTTTAAGCTTGTGCGTGGTTTGACTTATTTTAAACTTACAAGGCTCTTTTAACTTGCTTGAATTGTTTAATATGTTTTATTTTGCTAAAAATTATTTATTGGTTTTAATTTGGAATTGCTTCTACATCAAGTGTAGTATCTGTTTGACACCTTGAGATTTCATGATAAAAGGGTGGATATAGAAATATTTTAATTAATAAATAAATAACTACAGTTGACACTCCATATCCACAGAGTCTATATCCAGAGATTCAACCAACCATGGCTTGACAATATTTTTAAAAAATCCAAAAAAGCAAATTTTATTTTTGCCATTTTATATGAGGGATACCATTTTACTACATCGTTGTACGTAATGGGACTTGAACATCCATGGATCCTGGAACCAAACACTAACAGATACCGAGGGCCCACTGTAAGTACCTCAAGCACTCCCTGAGCTAGCATTGCTTTGTAATATGGGGAAAAGATATGTCATTTCTAAAGTGTAGTTATCACTGCAGTGCTGGGAGGGATGGGGAACAGATACCTTTTGCTTTCTTGGTTTTATCCCATTACAAATATGAACATTTTTAGTAACTGCCTGCGATATCAGTGTCCAAAATCAGGAGCCTCTTGCAAGAAAAGAGACACTCACACGACTGGTTTCAAAGGGATTCAAAGACTTTTAAAAAACGAAGCACTTAAAAAGCATTCCTGGATCAATCAGTTTATCCATTTCAGGGCACCCCCAGGTTGATCAAAAAGATCCGAAAGTCCCAAATTTTGTTCCAGTTCTTTCCAATTTTATTTTGGAGATCCGTACGCATTTTGCTTATCCCAGAATATTTCCTTTTAGCCCCAGTTATGATCAGAGACTTTTTATACCAGCCGTTTTTAGCCTCTGGTTCTTCCATCCTAAATATGAGGACACTTGCAAATTTGAGTAAATCCTTGTCCAAACCAGAGTGAGACCAAGTGCTTAGCCAATCCCTAATGAAGGTGTCTGTTAGGGTGCTGGGAGCCCAAATCCAGGAGCCATTTCCATCACTCTGACTACTGTCCTCTGGCTGCTTCCCTTCCTTGCCTGTTGCACCTTGAATTGTTGATTGGAGCTCAGAAATACTGCCTTTTGTACTACAGCTCCCAGAATCCCCTAGCCAATATGCTGACTGGAGGATTCTGGGAGATGTAGTCCAGAAGAGTAACCTTTCCAAGTAGGGTTGCCAGGTCAGGACTATTCCAGACCCTGAGATTTCAGTGCTTAAACCTGAGTGCTATGGATGACCGCTTGTTGATGTTACAGTGAATGGGAGCCAGGGATGTTATAAGGGAATTGTTACAAGGGATAGCCCTACTGATGTCATTAAGCATGATACATTAAACATTAACTGCTCAGAGTATGCCACTGATTTTTTTAAAAAAGCCACAATCTAATAAGTAAAGAAATATATACACGTTTTCTAAGGCAGCACCGCTCTCACCTTGAGATTTTCCCCCTTTGCCCCGAGGACCTGAGACTGAATGCAAGGACCTGAGATCTGGGAACCCAATTTCCAGGTTGTGCTGTTGATTGTGTTGCTGTGTGCTTTCAAGTTGTTTCTGACTTATGGCAAAACCCTAAGGCAAAACTCTCGTGGAGTCTTCTGGGGCTGAGAGTATGTGATGTGTCCAAGGTCACCTAGTGAGTTTCCATGGCTGAGTGGGGAATTGAACCCTGCTCTCCAGGATCATCGTCCAGTGCTCAAGCCCCTTCACCATGTTGGCTCTCTGTGCTGTTGATACAGCCCTTTTAATCTGCTGGTTTATTCTGCCTGCTTTGGCTATATTCTCCCCAGCTACTGCGACTGGCTCCTCCTATCCCTTGGGTACCAACAGCTGACATAATTAAATAAGCTTGTGGGAGGTGACTGATCCAGAGGGCTTTTCTTCCCTTGAAGAGAGCAGACAGGCAGACAGACAGACAGAGAACAGGAGTCTCCTTCTCTAGTAGTGGCTAATGGAAATGTGGGCCACATCTAGACGATAAATGGACTTAGCTATTGAGTCCCTGCTTACCTGTTGCTAAAGAACATCCAGTTCAACAGAGCTAGAGCCACCAAGTAGGCAAGGCTGATCGTACTCTTTCTCTTTCTGCTCACCTCGATGATGGCTGGAGCCATGCGCCAAGGACGCCAGCTCTGTTCCGGACTGCTCTTCTTTGGGACAGCAAGCAGAAACGGCCGCCTCATCCACAGCAAGCCAGCGAAAGGCAAAGTGGGTCCGCTGGTGAGTTGCCTTTTTATCCGTCTCCTCATTCTCTTTGCTTTTATTCATCCTTCTTCAACTCGACTTCCTACAAATGTGTTGGACTACAAAACCCATCCAACTGGGGATGATAGGAGTTATAGTCCAACTCTTAGGGGATCAACTGGTCGGGGGAGGCTGAAAGAATTTATTTATTGGGAAAGACAAACACTTCTGGGAATGGAGTTGTAGCTAATGTGTCCTCATCATAAGATACTGAGATGCAGACATTCATCCTGCTCAGGCGGTAGTCCTTTGAATCCTTCTCATTTCTAGATGAAATTAGGCCTTTAGCCTGAAATTTTGTGATGGTGGGATGGGAATAGTAGATGAGAAATCATTACAACCAGGATGTAAATACAAGTAGTTTGATCTGTTGTGGTCATAGTTATATTAAATACTATTAAAAAAACCCCCAAAACTAACATGGGTGGCTCCTAATGCTAAGTCAGATTTTTACCCATTTATTAATATTTATTTATATATTAGTTACATGTATATTCCCCAAGGAACTCAAGCCAATGCATATGGCTCTGCTCTTCATTTCACCCCCATAACAGCCCTAGCTTTGTTTGCAGAGTTTGGAAATGTTACTGGTTTGGATTACAGCTCCCAGAATCCTTCAGCCAGCATCACCAGTGAAATTTTAGAATCAATATTCCCCTTCCCAGTCACAGTAGTCTGCACTGTTATCAGGCTATCAACCAGGAAGTCATTGGCACCTCCATTAATTGAAAGAAAATTGAGACGTAGCTATATCTTTCACATCAGTGTATTCTGTGACAATAAAAAAAAGTTAACATATACTATTCTGGTTTTCCCTATCATTCTCTCTCTTGCTTCCATCCACATGGAACTCCTGAAAGTCTCTGTTTGTTTGGTGGGGTGTGTGTGTGTGGAAATCACCTGAAACAATGTGGGTTGAACTGGAGGGTGAAGTGTCCAAGGGAGGAGTAAGGGGCAGCAAATTTTCTTTACTTAAGGGAACTCATCTTTGAATCTAGACTTCATCTAGACTAATTTTCCTACCTCTTCTGCCCCACAGCCAGAACTTGGGGAGTAGGAGAAAAATCATTTTTGGGTTACAACTCCCAGAATCCCCATGCCAGCAGTAAGCTGTAGTTCAAAAAAGTAACATTTCCAGGTTCTACCCCCAGCAGACTTTTCATTTTTGTTCATGAGTTCCCCCCTCCAGACAAGCTGGGGTGTGTATGTCTCAGGTGACTGTAAATGGGAGGAGAAGCTTTATATCCATGAATTCCAGTTAACTTCAGATCTAAGCCTTGCTCTTACCAAAAAAAAAAAAAAAAAGAATAAATAAAGCAGAAAGTTTCAGAGTGTGGAATTTCACTGAGAAAGCCTGGCCCCCTGAACTGCAATGTCCTAGGAAGACCTTGGAGGTCCTCCAAAGTCTTCATTTTTCTACAGTCCTTGATAAGAGGATAGTATTTTCTTTTGAGAGGTAACAACCGGCTGAAAAATGGAATCCCATCAAATCAAGTTTAATTTTGTAAGCTCAAGTTAATAACATAATAAATTAAAGCCTTGGGTCAAAGAAGGAGAACTATTCTGAGATGCAGTTTTGATCTGGATATCAATCATATTTAGCATCCCTATCTACTATATAAAAGTCAAAGTTTGTGAGTGATCTTGTCTGTCTGGCTGTGTGAGGCGAGGAGACCTCATATGATTGGCTGGCTGTGAAGATTCTATGGAATCCTGGGGCTGGCAGTTCAGGGAGGGGTCTTTAGAGTTCTCAGCCAGAGAGCTCTGAATAGACCGATTGCTATGGAGGTGAGACCTAGCAGCAAGTCCCCTCACGAACCCAACCTCTGTATGTTAACAACTCTGAATACAGACTGGATTGGGGAATATGGGCAAAAGTTACCAATGAGAAAATAAAATCCCGAGCAACACCGAGTAAATATGCTAGTGCCCTTTAAATTCAGAAAATACATTACTTAGCTTTATTATTTAGCATACATTTAGCATTTTAGTAGAACATCTTTACATATATTATATAGCATCCATGTAGCACTTTAAAATATTCAGAATTATTTTTTACATACACTATTTAACTAAACAGCTACAGTGGCCACGTGTCCTACGTGTCATAGTCAGTCCTCTATTTGAAGGTTTATTGGAGGATAGTCCCCTGTTTGAAGGTGTCCTCTGCAAAGTACAAACCCCCAAGATTCCTTTGGATAGAATCATGGCAGTTAAACTGAAATCACAGCACTATAACTGTGTAGTGTGAATGAGCCCCACGTCTCAGATCGCATCTAAGCAGTCATGACGGGGTGGACAACTTAATGGTGTGGCTCCCCTACATTGGATGCTCCATAATTTCTTGAATTCTTCACTCTTCTCTGTCAAAGCTTAAAATAAATTACTGTACATGGGAGACTCCTGTTCGATGGACAATCTGTTCCTCCACTCATAGCAAAAGGGTTAGGAGCTTGTGTCTTTCCATTCATCTTTGGCCTTCAACTTCCACCAACCCAACCAATATGGCCAATGGTCAGGAAATGATGGGAATGACTCCGATAATTCCTCAACTTTGGCTATGCTGTCTAGGGCTGCAAGCCCAAAAAGAAGAGGAGGAATATAAGAGTCTCACTCCTGCTTTAGACCATTCTCCAGGTCAACCCACTACCCTGTTCGAGATCAGCTGCAGAATTTTTTTCTGCCTGAGACAAAAATTGTACATCCATCATCTCCTACGTATAAAAGTTAACTGCATTGGCAGTTGCCTTTTTCTTCCACACCAATGACAAGTGCTTGAGGTTGACATCAACATGCACCAATCAATATGCTGGTATGTTGCACAAAACCTGAAGGCAGCAGGGTAAGTGTAGGAGGCCATGGGGTGCATAGATTTTTTTTCTTTAATACCTGGCTGCCATGTCTTTGCATCCGCTGCCTGCGTCAATACTTTGGACAGCTTTTTGGTCTGGCTAAGTATGGTGTAGTCATTTAAGTGTTGCATTCAGAAAGACCAGGGTTCAGAGCCCCTCTCAGCCACGGAAACCCACTAGATGACCTTGGGCAAGGCACACTCTCCCAGCCTAAGAGAAAGGCAACTTCATTTGAATTAATTTTGCAAAAAAACCAAAACAAAGCAAAACCCCTGGATAGGGTTACCATTTGTCAAGGTTGACTTGAAGGCACATTAAAACAACAACAATAGCAAACTGTTAGGGTCACTCTATCCTTTGCATGCATTTCTTTATAGGGAAAAACTATACTGTACAGCAGGGATGGGCAAATTCCCAGAGCGGGGGACTGCTTTCGACCATCTTCACACGCAAGGAGTCTTTCTCCGGCCACCACTGCTATTTGACAGCAAACCACCATGATTCCTGGAGTCAATACAATTGCTCCTGGAAATCAATGGAAACTGCAGTCACTCTTTATAGTGCAGAAGAATGTCAAAGCACCTTCTTATACTACAGAATACCTCTTCTTGTACCTTGCAGAATACCTGCTTCTCTTTTGGCAGTGAAGGAAGCCAAAAAATTTTGGCAGCACGATTTGTGGGGAGAGGCTTCTGCTGGGATAAACAGGGCAATGGGGCTCTTGAAAATAGCCAAGGGAGCCACAGTTGGCTTACATACTATGAGCTGTTCAGGCCTGCTGTACAATCTTCTCCCAAACGTAGGGACAGTCAGAAGTAAAATACAATGCACAGGTTAATTTCTGCTCCAGAATTTAAAGAAGTTATCTTGTTTTGGAGATAGGGCTCAGCACCTTGGATAGCTGCTGTTCAGTCAGGAATAATGCTCAGAGCTAGTGTGGTTTAGTGGTTTGAGTGCTGAGCTATGACCCCAGAGACCTGGGTTCAATTCTTTGCTTGGCCATGGAAACCCACTGAGTGATCTTTGGTGCATCACATACTTTCAGCCCCAGTAAATCCTATGATAGGGTTGCTTTAGGGTCACCATGAGTCAGAAATGACTTGAAGGCACACAGCAGCAACAGCAACATCCAGTGTGTCCCACTGTATCCCAACATGGAAGCTACTGGCTGCCCTTCCAGCCCTGCTGTTTAAATGAATGTATGAATTTGCTTGGCTGGAGCTCCACCTCTCCACAGGAATTCTTGTGGAGGTCTGAGGCAAGAGCTCTGCGTGTGTTTGAGATATGTTCTTAGGGCCTTTCCACGCTACACTGTTATAGTGCTATTATTCCGCTTTCAACATCCTATGGAATCCTGGGGTTTGCAGTTTAGGGAGGGGTATTTAGAATTCTCAGCCAGAGAGCTCTTTGGCCTCAGTAAACTGCAAACCCCAGAATTCCACAGGATGTTGAAAGTGGAATAATAGCACTATTAACAGTGTAGTGCAGAAAGGCCCTTAGACAGTGAAAGGTGTTTTTTTTAGGTAATATTTCCATGCAGCCATTATGTTCCAGAGCTTGGAAAAATTACCTTAGTGCAGAACAACTCTCATGATCCCCAGCTACTGGCTATGGGGATTCTGGGAGTTTTAGTCCAAAAAAAGTAATTTTCCCAAGGTCTGTTATACTAGAATAGCTGCAGCAGCATGCCCTCAATTTCAGTGTGTTTGTGAAAACACAGTAAAGCTTCTAAGCTCTTGTCAGGCTTCTAAAATAATATCCCCCAACCCAGTTTTCATCCTGTAGTGACCTAAAAATGACAAACCACATATTGCCTTTCTGTTGACATGAACTGCTTCAGCTTGTGACTGGGATCTGTATAATCATCTTCTTTCAGTGAGACTGGCTTTCATATCCATCACATTACTGAGATTACAGTTTTAATAGTTCAATAGCAGTGTATATCCTTCTGTGGACTGAAAGTTGCTGGCAACCTTCCATTTTTGCTTTGCCTTGTATGACCTTCTTTTTTCCTCTTGGTTTAGGAAACCATCATTGGCTTAACTGTGTTTTCACTGGCTGTTCTTGGACCAGCTGGATGGATCATGTCCCATATTTCAAGCTACAGAACGAGGTAGAAGATGTTCTTCAATTTCTGGGAGATGTGGAGCATCAAATTCAGATCAGCTATCAACAAGCCCAGAACAAAGTGCTCTGATGTCCTGTCATCTAAAAGTAGCATGAGCATCTCAAAGTTTTACATCTGTTGCTGTATTCTCTTCACTAATGAGCAACAAGAATAAGTAAGCATGATGAGAAGAAGAGAAAAACATGTACAAAAAAAGTGATCAACTGATGTTAAGAAATTAGTTCACAAGTCTAAATACCCCATGGTCTTATCTTGATCATACTAATAGCAAAGAGTTATTACAGAGCAGAAGAACAGTGCCAGATTGATCTTGTTGTTAATGTGTGAAAATACAAACACCACAGATAAAAATACTGGGTTTATGATATTGATCATTTCTGTAGCATTTCTAGAGAGTTTACAGTTCTTTGCATATATTATTTCGGTTATTTTCATACCAACTCTGTAAGTCTGGTTAGTTTGATTTTATCAGGATTGCAGCCTTGGGACTTGTTGGTTCACAGCTCTTCCCCACTTGCCAAGGGTAGCCAAATTCCCAGGACTGGGTGGCATATTGGACCCTCCACAACCCATTAGGAATTGCACTAATTTGATTTGTTGTTGTCTTCATCAAAACTTAGATGGCAATACTGAGTCTGTTACTACAGTTGCTGTTGTCATCAGAAATCAGCAATACTGCTGTGCCTCTCTGTGGTGCAGCAGAGTGCCAGAACACTCTGTGGAGCAAGGGAGCGCTGTGATTTTTGTTGACTGATTCAGTGACAACGGTTATGGTCAATATATTGGTGGGGACCACAGGAAAGGGTTGAAAGGCCATGCAAAGCTTGCATGCTGCATAAATCTCCAGAAATGGTTGGACTCCAACTCCTATCACCTCCAGGCTATGGCCATATTAGCTACATCTAATAGGATCTGACTTTCCTGACAGATGCCCATCCAGCCTCTGTTTAAAAACCTCCAAAGAAAGAGACTCCACTACACTCTGAGGCAGTGTGTTCCACTATTGAACTGCTCTTACCATTGGGAAGTTCTTCCTAACGTTTAGATGGAATCTCTTAATCTCTTTTCCTGAAGTTTGAAGCCTTTGCTCCATCTCCTAGTCTCTGGAGCAGCAGAAAACAGGCTTGTTCCATCTTCCATATGACATCCCTTCAAATATTTAAAGACTGCTATCATGTCACCTCTTAACCTTCTCTCCTCCCGGTTAAACATACCCAGCTCCCTAAGCTGGTTCTCATAAAGCATGGTTTCCAGGCCTTCTACCATTTTGGGCACCCTCCTCTGGACATATTTCAGCTTGTCAATATCCTTCCTGAACTGTGATGCCCAGAATTAGACACAGTACTCCAGGTGAGGTCTGACCAAAGCTGAATAGAGGGGCACTATTGCTTCCCTTGACCTAGGCACTATACTCCAATACTCTTCTGTCCTCTTTCACTACTTTTCTTGGGACCCTTTCGTACTAGAGAATTATAGCACTGATAGCAACAAAACGCAAGTTTTCCCTGGAGTGCAACAAAGCCAATAAGCCACACACCAGCGGGAGATTCAAGATTTTTTTTTAAAATCTTTTATATGCTGGGCAAAAAGAAAGATTTGATGTCCAGTGCAATTTCTACAAATCAGAGGTGCCAGAACAAAGAAAGGCATCCACATTTATTCTTTCCATAAGAAAATGAATTAGCATGCTAAGTTATATCACTTCTATGTAAGATCTAGTGGTCAGCAAGTATCAGGGCGTGTGTTTTGGCCCTGACATGTAGTCGCCCCCCACAATACATCACTCACTTAGCACCTACCTGTTTTTTATCCAAAGTGGGGCCTGCTTACACTGGTGCCTCCTTTGTTATCTTTAATATACGTTCTATTCCCCATGTCTCTGTGTCTCCCAGGCCAAGCTGTTGCCTCTCAAACCTAATATACTAACTTCCAGATGGCTTTAAGTTACTAGCCTGCTTTGTTATGTCATTTCAAATACAAGAAATCTAGTCAGCTTCAGGAACGTGGTGTTCACAAGTCATCTTGCATCAAGGAGGACTAACCAGGACCAAGTGGGATTGGGCCTGGTTAACAATCTGGATGGGAAACTACCAGGGAATACCAGGGATCTCTAAGGCCATTTCCGCACTACACTGTTATAGTGCTATTATTCCACTTTCAACCTCCTATGGGATCCTGGGGTTTGCAGTTTAGGGAGGGGCCTTTAGACTTCTCAGCCAGAGAGCTCTTTGGCTTCAGTAAACCACAAACCCCAGAATTCCACAGGATGTTGAAAGTGGAATAATAGCACCATAACAGTGTAGTGCGGAAATGGCCTACCTATGGCTAGGAAAGTATCCTGAAATTCTAGACAGCCATTATTGCCAGCCAGTACTGGGTTAAATGAAGCAGTTTTTTGATTCAGCTTTTTATGTTCGTAGTCTACTCCCTTATGTGTACTGAATTGTTCAACTCACAAATGCCAGGTCCAGCCTTACCATAAGGCAGCATGGGTTTGTTTCTTTCAACTAGAAGAGGCAGCAGTATGGTATTGGAAGCTTGACCTGTACCCCCCTGCCAAGCTAGACTTCTGCCTTCAAGTATAGCAACTTCTGCCAGACAGCCTCTGGTCCAGTATGGCAATTCCCAGGAGTCGTTGTTGTTGCCGCTGCTGCTGCTAATATCACCACGAAATTTATTGGCACAGCAGCAGAACACCTGGTATCTTCACTTTAAAAGTTCCTTTTTGTTATCATTGCTTAAACAAAGGACACATTTCCCATGCACCTTGTTCACAGGTAGATTTGTGATCCCTTGATTCTTCTCACCTTGTTTGAACATAGAAAGAACATCCACATTTAAAATGACAGAGCTGCCTTTTTTTAAACTACTGTAACACTGAAATCTGGCAACAAAATTAGCAGTGGTGGCAATTCATTATTATTTATTTTTTGCATTTATATGCCACATTTCTCCCAAAGTGAGATACACTTCTCCCAAAGTGGGACTTCCAGAACAGTCAATAACTGTTACAATAACATTTAAAAACAATTAAAATCAACCACATAGTCCGTTTGGCTTGTTCAGTTGAATAGACTCTCCTTGTTTGGATCTCCTTTAACATAATTTGGATGGCCATCTCACAGGAGTGCTTTAGTTGTGTATATCTGCATGGCAGGGATTGGCCAGATGGCCCTTGTGGTCCATCTTTCAACTCCATGATTTTAGGAATGGGGGGAATGCCATTTTGGTCTTTGTCTCGGGTACCAAAATATCTTGGGCTAGCCCTGCAAGAGGCCTGCTTACAGATTTATTAGATCAGAAGAAGATTCCCAAGGATTTTCTTCTTGTGAGCCTGAACAGACTCCAAAGCAAACTAGTATTCATCAAACAACACCAATGAGGTTTTGACAAGCAGAAAGCACAAAGGCAAGTACAAACTCTGATCTTGCCAGCATGATCATGCATGAATTGAGACATGTGAATTATAATTCCTTGGAGATCAAAGAGCCCATTCATGCACTTCAATTTAATGAGCATACCTAATTGCTTAGATTTCAGATCGGGGACTTGGTTGTATTTTCCTCCTTGTTTTTCACCCTGTATCATTCAGGAAATGATGCAATGATGCCTCCTATTTATCTTTAAGAAAAGTGATGACAACAAGCAGTGACCATGTAAACAAACTAGCATAGTGGGAATGGCAGGAGATGAATATTTGGTTTCAAGTGAAATGAGAAGAAATGTTTGATGTATCTGGGAAAGTTGGAATACATAAATGTTTATCTCAAACAGGGATCTTCCGTTGTCAGTTGGAGCAGTTGTTTGAAATGTGGTCCGAAATTTAAGCAGAAATAAAAGAATTTCATGAATAGTTTTGTCAGTGCACCAGCGGTATCATGAATCATTTCTGTAATATAGGCAGAAGCAGGAAGGCTGCCTCAGTCTCCACTACTGATTCACAGCTTGGCTTCTGCTTGGAAAAGCTTCCTTTTCCCCCTGAACTCACCAGCTACCATGACAACACTGGCTGGGGAATTCTGGGAATTGTAGTCCAACAAGGAAAATTTTCCAAGTTTTAGTTCAAATATTTTTGGAGATTACAAGTAGAAAGAAATTTTAATTACGCATCTCTCCCTGTGGCAAGGGGCATGAATTACCATCTTCTCGTGGGAGGAGGAACTTGCACTGTTTCTTTCCTTGGGGGCAGAGATGTGAATCTCTTCCCTGGATAAAACATCTGATTTATCATCTCCCTCTGTGACAAGTAACTTCCTCTTTCTGCAGTAGAAATATACCAGTATCTACTTCAGTAAGCCTTAGTCCACTACTGTCACTGGTCACCCAGTCAACAAAAAAATTTCTAGGATATAATTTGGGAACAGACTCATAATACTGTTCAATTAGCCAGAGCCCCCAGCAGTAGCCTGATTTTTCTTGATGTGAATGTAGGTCTTGAATGCTGGATACATGGACAATGTATAACATTTTTTCGGGGATAAAATGTTGCAGTTCAAGTGTTAGGGATAGGCAAATATGCTTTGCCGGTTCCTGGTTGGGATATATCTACCTGGATCTTCTGTGACAAATGACTAAAAGGTAACAATCATGGTTCTGTTGAAAAGAGGTAGGAAGGAGGGAGGGAGGTTGGATCCAGAAAGTCAGAATTTGGAAAGGCTACTTTTATTGGCTGGGAGGTTCTGTGAGTTGTAGTCCAACCTCTGCAGAAACTGTGTTCCACTGACAGGTGGCCTCCTTCAGTACATAGGAGGTTCTGCTCATGAAAGATGATGCCACATCAACTAGTTTTCTGTAAATTTCTGTCATATTCTACTTCCCTGATAGGCTGAGAATTGAGGTCTCATTACTGATCTTGGAAGCTAAGAAGGGTCAGCCCTGCTTAGTACTTGGATGGGACACTGCTATGGAATATGGGCTATATTTTAGAGGAAAGAATTGGCAAAATCACCTATGAGTATTCCTTGCCTAAGAAGACCCAATGAAATTCATGGGGTCATTATAAGTTGGTGGGTGACTTCAAGGCATGTACACCCACTGTTTTAATCTGCAAGGCCATGATGATTTATGTACTTTTTGAAAAATCATGTTTGCATGGAAAACTGCACTTAGACCAAGTGCTGGAGCATTCTGAATTTTAGGCCCTGTCATAAGTGAAATGGAATCATTTTTGTTGCTATGGATTGGGGGTTTAAAAGATGCTTTTGCTCTCTGCTCTGTAGCCTCACATTCTGTATTTGCCTCAGTTTGTGTATAGAATTTGTTGGCTCCAGCCTTTTTATTCCTGTGTTCCTGGACCCCATCTAGGGTGGCCATTGTAGTACATAGGGTTTAGCTATACTTTTCTTATTTTGTCATGTTATATTTCCCAAAGAATGGCTATATTTATATACAGCTTTTTCTCTTCCCTTCCTTCCTTGTAAATAAACCAGTTACCTTAATTTGGTGTCTCTCTGTGTGTAGGGCTTATTCTAGAGATTGCCTTTTGTACCCATTCCAGTCATTGCCTTTTTAGTTACAGTTACATTTAAAGTTATTTTGCCTGAGGCTTTTGACCAGAGTGTGTTGGCTTGGCCCCTTGGCTCATGGAATCTTAAGGGCATCCAAAGTAGATTGGGGTTCCCTCTGACACAGATGTTACCATACCCTATGCTCCCATTCTGAAGGATGTGCTCTTTTCATAACTGAACATATTTATGGCTGGAAAACATATTCAAAGGCACACTGGCCAGAAGAGGGCCAGGTCAGGCTGACCTAAGACATGGTCAGGTCATAAGTTCAGAGAAGATTAGGCAGGAAAACCTGATCTAATGGGTTTGTGATAATCTTTTCATAACCTCAGGCTATGTGCACACCCAAATACAATAGAAAACGAAACTGCCCAGGTAAAGCAAGCAGGGACCATGCTGTGATCGTGCCGTATGGAAATCCTCCCTGGACCCCCTGCCTGACCAGCCATTAAGATTGTCATGACTCCCATCAGCCGCAGAGCTAGGAGTGTGGGGAAGTGGGGTGGGAGGGGGTCGGGCTATGGCGCAGGGGCACGGTCACAGTGTGGGGTGTGTGGCTGCAGTACACGGGGGCATGGCTGAGGCATGCAGGGGCATAGCTACGAGCCAGGACACCCCAAAAACATTGCCGCCAGGGGTTAACTGCCCCTGTCACCCCCTCATCCCTACGTGATGGACTCCCATCCATGTTTTGTCACCTAGAGTTAAAACAACCAGCCCATTCTAGACTCCTTTGTCAACCCTGTGAGAAAGCAGTTATAGCTTTGGCCATGCGCCCTCCTTCAGGGTAAGAAATATGATATAAAAAACCCAGTTATGGCCCCAGCAAATTGTATTACACTATATGTGGTACCTCAGACTCCCGTTCCTCCATGTTATCCTCAGGCACTATTTGAGCCATTCTACTTCAACCTTCTGCTTCAGGACTGGCAACTATCACCCTTTCCATCCAATCTCTCTGTATCAAACCTTTCTTGCCTCACTTTCCAATAGCCTTGTATGGTTCTTGAAAGTGTTTATTAATTCCAAATAAAATGCTCTGTTTAACTTTTAACTGGAGTCCTCTCTACAGTTAGTACTGGTATACACAAGTGAAAAGATCCTGCTGTTACCCAATTCTCACAGAACTCCTTTGAGCTATAATTCCCCAAATTCTTAGGAGATGCTGGCATTGCAGGTGGAACTTAAAGTCCCTCACCTCTTAGGGTAACACAAACTACGCAGATATTATAGGAACGGTGGCTGTTCCCACTTCATACGATTGGTGTTAACCTAGAGTTTTGTGGCTTGGCCCTGTTTTGCATATTGCAAAAAGTTCTTGTGTCTACTTTTGGAGAATTCTACCCTTTCTGCTTTATCATAGTCATCCCACCCAGCATAGCCCCTGCATTTTTTGTAGCATGGGGGCAAGAAGGCGGTGCTTTGGGGAGAGATGGAAAGGAAATCTGCTTTCCTCACCCTGTTGAATGCACCAAATCTGGACTGAACACAATACAGTATTAGTAAAGGTTCTTAGGAATACCATGTAGCAGTGGTTCTTAACCTGAGGTTCACAGAGCCTTCACAAGAGTCCACCTAGGGTTGCTATTCATCCTAGAAAATGAGGAAAATGCTGGATTTAAGGAACTAAAAAATGTTCCAGTCGGTTGTAGCTGGTTGATGCAGCTTGTTCCAAATTCCTCAAAAGCAGCAGCGATGATGGCGGTAGCAGTGGTGATGACTTGCTGGCAGGTGTCTCATCCTGCACTGGGAGCTACAAGTACTACTTTGCAGATGTGCCAAAGAACCCAGAAGGCAAGAGGAGAGCCCAGAAGACAAAGGAAGATGCCCAGCCCAGGCTTTGTGTGGTGAGTTTGACCATGCTGCTTGAGCCCGGGGCGTCAGAGCTTCATTTCCAAGCAGCCATGAGAATAGACAGTCCCTTTACTCTTGTGGCTACTTGGAAGTGAAGCGGCAAGGATCTCAGTGCTCCTTTGGAGGAAAGCATGAAAGAAACTTCATTTCCCTCTGAAGGAGCACTGGGAGAGTAGACAGGATAAATGCTTTCAAAAGAAGCACCTGCTCTCTCTATTCTCTGTCTGTTCCTTCAGAGGAAAACTACATTTCTTTTGCTCTTTTCCTCAAAGCAGTCTCTTACTTTCCAGGCACCGCTTTGGGGGAAAGAAAGGGCAAAGGAAACACTGTTTCCCCAAAGGAGGACTGAGAGAGTAGAGAGAGGGTAAGTGCTTCTCATGGTGCTCTTTTGGGGGGAAATGGCATTTCTTTTGTGCTTTCCGCCAAAGCAGCACCAAGACCCTTACTTTTCCAGCTCTGCTGTGGGGGGAAAAAGGGCAAAAGAAATGCTGTTTCCCCAAAGGAGCACTGCTTTGGGGGAAAGGACAAAATAAATTATTCTTCAAGCCTGCCTCCCATTCATAGCCTTCTTTTAGGAAATCCCTGTTTATTCCACTCTCCTGGTACTTGAGGGATCTCAGCATGCTACTCCACAAACCATTCACAAGCCTCCCTTCTTTTGCATTGTCTATTGGAAGAATAAAGTATAAGGTGAGCAACTGATGTGCAACTTTAAACAGATATTTGAATATTTAAATCTAAATTTAAATACTTAAATCTTGAGTTAAGTCTTGGGTATCCCCAGCAACAAATTATATTTATGGGGTGGGGGAGGGCAGTAAAGAAAAAGTTAAAAAAGTTAAGCTGCATTCCAGGGCATATTTATTTAGGGGTAAGTTGCCTTGAACATCCTAGCTTCCAACTCTCTTTATTTGGCAGGGACAGTTGCAGTTAATCCTCCGCCATCCCACTGTCTCAGCTGCTTTTAATATGTCCAAGTATTTCACTTCTCTCACTTTCCCCTTTTGTCCTCAGCTTGCTACAATTACTGAAAACTGAGCTCTAAGTGCAAAAGTAGGCCGCTTCCGCACTAGACTGTTATAGTGCAATTATTCCACTTTCAACATCCTATGGAATCCTGGGGTTTGCAGTTTAGGGAGGGGCCTCAAAAGATTGGTGGAAAAATGCCGCAGTGGGCGTGTATGCTGTTTACCTGGATAAAAAGGCCTTGCCAAGCCTCTGGCCTTTGTCCCGAACCTCCGGCACCCTGCCGCAGCAGACTTTAATATTTTTATACTTTTGTACTTAATAAAGCTGGCCTCTAGCCTTTGAACCAAGAAACGTCTGGTCATTTGCCTGTTTCTCAGAAAAAGCTGTCCTCCTTAAGGGCGTCGAAGGTGACACAGTACTCCATGTGACATGGAGACTACAGCATATAGACGGATATAGAAAGCAAGAAGATGGGAAAGGATCTGGAGTTTTTTTTAATCTACTTTTTATCTACTTTTTAAATCTACTTTGCTGGTTTTGGTTCCTTTTAACAGCCTTTGCTTTCCTGGTATCCTCCAGAAGCTGAAGTCCAATACCTCTAGAAAGAACCTGGTTGAGAAAAAGTGCCTTAAATCTAGTGCCAAGGAAAGAGTCTGGAGGATTCAAGGTGTTTGTGACACAGCCTGCTTTTTCTCCTCATAGACTTTTACGGCAGCTTCCCCCCGCCCTCAGTCTGCTAAAGTGCCTTGCCACTTTACACACAGCTCTGCCTTTCCCTTTAAAACACCACCTTCATGTAAAAAGGGTAAAGCCTTTCAGCTGTTATTTGGAATGATTTACTGACCTATAGTAGCATGGTTCTGTTTGGTTATAGCTACTGAAAATTATTCAGCTGAGTCCAAATTTGTGAAAATATACTATAATCTTTATTAAAACAACAAACCGAATAAAGTATTATTGGTTTTGTATGTGTGTCCAAGTTCAAACAGATCTTCAGAATGTGTTTAAACAGTTTCTTACATCTTTACATCAGCATAAAAGCATAGGCCTCTCTCTCTCACACACACAGCCCTTTGGCTACTCTTTTGCCCAAAGGTTCAGTTCCCAAGTCTAGGTCACTTTTTCTGGCCAGATTCAAAAGTGGGTTGATTTCTCTTCTGCCCTCCTCTCTAGGCTTTCTCTGAGAAAACACATCCTTCTCATTCAAACTGCTTGATTGAATGAGAACTCCTTTGGCTGCAACATTCACCCTTAGCCCTTGTCCCAGGAAGTCTGACTCCAAAACCAAATCAGTGTGCCTACTATTCATGCATTTTTTCTGAGGCCTCCAACCCCTCCTTCACACTAAAGGGGCTGGGTTTCTCTGTGGAGTGGCTATTCTGGTTGCCTAGCAACCTATTGCTGGGTGGCTCTCTGACACTCAGAACAGCTACTCCTCTAGGGTCCATCACAGTGCTACAGCCCACATAAGGACCAATTCCAAATTTCTGTTCAAAATTTCATCTTTCTTAGAAGGTTAAGTAAAGCCTGGTCTTGCACTGTGAAGTTTTCCAATCAGAAAAAAAGCTACCAGCCAAATCTAAAGTAGAGTAGACCCCACTGAATCAACTGCTAAATGATAAGCCAGTAGTGAGGTAAATGTCATTGATTCTGTTTATTAAGTGTAAGTGGGATTAGTAACTGAATGTAGACCATAATCATCAAACACAACTGATCTTTTATGTTAAATATTCCTTTTCATACCTTGATTTACATTTAATACTATTAAACTAGCCTCCAATTGTTAGAATAGAATTATGGTTCACAGTTAACCCTCCATGTTCATGGGCGTTAGAGGTGTAGGACCTCTGCAAAAGAGGAAAAACCACCAGTATATATAGACCATCCTGAAAACCATATTTAACACACACACACACACAAAAGGAGAGGAAAGTGGATTTAACCTACTCCATATTCAAATCTGCAGTATACATTTGAATCAATGGTGGGGAGCTTGCCAGCCACCCAGTTCTGTCTTCAAGGTGGTGGGGTTCCTTTGCAAAGCAGAAGTGGGCAGCTGGTGGGGCTTACTGCCACCTCTACTGCTGCCCTGAGTCATTGTTTATAGAAGCTTAACAAGCCTCAACTTAGGTTCATAGTCTCTCATGGTCTCTCTCAGTATCACAAGGCTTGCAGAGAGACTGTGAACACGAGGCAAGACTTATAAGTCTATTAAAAATGAAGTAGGGCAGCAGTGGAGGCAGTGGCAAATAATCTGTGAACAATCAAATCTGCAAAAGTTAAACCTACGGATGTGGAGGTCTAACTGTATAAACTTTTTAAAGAGCTAGCTGTTTGTGAACACTCACTAGTATGCTGAGAACTATGATTTTCACCCATGGTTTGTGAAACCAGAAGTTTCTACAATTTAGTAGTCAGTAGTAATCCTGAGAAGACACACGTCATTAGAAAAGAAAATAATACTTGCTAAGGTAGAAGGCAGTAGGAAAAGAGGAAGACTACATTACAGACTCATTCAAGGAAGCTGCACTCCTCAGTTTGCAAGACCCAAGCAGCACTGTCAACAGCAGGATGGCTTAGAGTTCTCTCATTCACAGTGTTTCCATAAGTTTGAGTAGACCTGACAGCAATTAACAACAGCAAAGTAATCTTATTAAATTCAACTGCAGGAGCAACCAAATTAACTTGTTGCTATAGGAATAGATAGAATTATGTGATAATCAACACGCTTGATTTGAATAAATCTAATGAACACAAAATTAGTTTGATGAGAATGAGAGATCTGTTTTCATAAAAGAAGCATAAGACTCCTGATCCAGCTGGGGCAGGGTTGATAATCTTTACGTCAAGAGTCTGATGGTAGAAGGAGATATTGTCACAGTCCAAAAAAACAAAGAGGGCCCAAAATCAAAAGAGAGCACAAAAAAACTGTTTTTCCCCCTTGCCCCAGACAACCAAGAGTAACACAGATGAGGACACCCGGGGTATAATGTAATGGGAGGAAATGAGGACATTGCCTCTGAACAAGAATTCTGTCCCTTGAATTTTTCTTCAGTTCTCAAATTTCTAGCAATATAGTAACTTGAAACTTCAACTGAGTATTTAGAAATACAGTCACTCCTTCACATTTGTGGCTTTCACTTTCACAGATTTGATTATTTGAGAGTTTCTCCAACCACTGGCCCTCCCACCTCAAGTGCGTCTTTTCTTGGGGGAACCTTCCCTCTTGGCAGCTCCAGTCAGTCTGCACAGCCCTTTAAAAACCTGCCTCTGGTCATCGCTGTCGATGTCCTCCTCCTCTTCCTCCTTCTCCACCCCCACCCCACTGCCTGGCCAGCTAAGGACGGTGCACAGCCCAATTTCTCCATACCGCAAAAACGTTCTCCCAGCGCCCCCCACACACACCCAAGGAACAAGATGGGTGATAAAGGAAGTGTAGGGCTACCATGCGCCAACTTTCAGAATTCTTCGCTATTGGCTATGCTGGCTAGCAGACTCATAGCTGTCGCGCTCCAACAATATGTGGAGGAACTCATGGGTTCTGTGCCTGATCCAGAGGCCATTGATGTGCTGATGCAATCTTCCATATGTGGATCCTTGGTTGAATGGGAAAATAAGACATTGATTTAAAACGTTTGTAAGCTGATTGACTATTCCACAAGAATCCACAGGGTGGTTCGTGCATAGCAACAAAACGCAGCAGCCTGAAAAAGAAAATAAAAATAAAAATGGAGGATTGTCCCAAAGAAGAGGGCAAAGACTCATTCTCTGACGCTGAAGAGAGGAGAATTAGATCTAATGGGCTTAAGTGACAGTAGGCTTGATTTTGGTTGGACTATTGCAGAAATTTAGAAACAGTGAAGCAAGGGAATCAGTTACGTAGGGGGATGATGGGCTGTACATCTCTGGAGGTTTTCAGTCAGGTGTTACTTGCTATACTATCAGTATTTTAATAAAAGATAATTCTAACTACCATCCAGCATCAGGGATTGGCATTGCCACACACATGATAAGACCCATCTTCCAGCGGAGCACTGCTATATGCCCTCCAACTACCCTGATTTGGCATGGACCGACCCAATTAATTCTGTGTCACCCTACTTTCTCATCTACTTTTAAAATGTCCCAGTTTCTTGCTTCTCTTCCTACTTTCTCCCTTTGCTCTCAGCTCACTTCTGTTGCTGCAAACTGAGTTCAAAATGCAAACTTAGTCTTCACTGAATTAACTCAGCATGTGGGAGAGAAGAGGAGGGGATGGACTCTGCAGACTCAGGCAAAAGCAAACTGCTATATGCTTTCCTAGTTTGTCTGTTCTTCTTCATTAATACACTTTGCCATCTGGACCACACTCTGATGCTACCTGGCCACATGTGTCCCCATTTTCACTTGTGAAATGTTGGGGAGAATGTTGCCACCCAGCTGGGAGTTCTTTATGCTCAGGGCAGACTTCACGTTTGCAGGATCTGTTTAGGGGCATTTCCACAATACACTGTTATGCTGCTATTATTCCACTTTGAACATCCTGTGGAATTCTGGGATTTGTAGTTTACTGAAGCCAAAGAGCTCTCTGGCTGAGAATTCTAAATGCCCCTCCCTAAACTGCAAACCCTAAGATTCCATAGGGGGTTGAAAGTGGAATAATAGCACTATAGCAGTGTAGTGTGGAAAGGCTGTAGGATTTTTAAATCAAATAGAGTGCAGAGAGGCTCACCTGGCACAGAAAGGGCCATAATGTAGGTTCTAAGTGAGCTTCATTGTATTGTACCCTCTTGGACATTGTAAGACTTTTTTTATTCTCTCAATTATTTTCAGAACTCTTTCATAGCTCCCATACATTATATTCTTATCCTGCCCTTGATTTTAATTTGGTTTCAAATGCTGAAGTCTTTTATTCTCATTTGAGAGTTTCTCTTGGTATTATTTTTTATTTCTTTGGTCAATGTATTATTCTTGTATTTCACCTTTTTGGCAGACAACACGTTGCACAGAGAACGTTGGTTAGTGGGTGATTTAAAAACGCAATAAAAAATGTGTACATGAACTTCCAAGATCCACAACTGGAGCCTGACATGAGACATTCATTTAGAAATCTTTAATTCTAAGCCCAGGAATTGATTCTGAGAACCCAAAGTGATTCCAGCTCACATTCCTTATATGTAAGAATCTACCCTTGAATAACCTAGGTTTTCTTTATTTCAACAGCATAATTTTGGTGGGGATGGAGTTGTTTTGTTGCTATTTTTGTCAAACACTTGGGACTCAGAAATCCTTGCAGATCTACAGCAATAGATCAAAAGATTTAGTTCTACCTTTCAACCTCCCTTGAATAAGATCACTATCAATTGTAGTGGTCTCTTTCAGACAAGATCAGACCCAAATACTTTTCTGCTTTCTAATTAAAGCAGAAGTTTTTTAAAAAACAAAAACAAAAACAAAATCTTGTGATTGGAATAAATAGGACATCTGGATATTACATAAAGTACAAATGTTCTACAATTAAACGTTAGTTTGTTGGGGAAATAATATCATTTTGTTTTAAAAGGTCCTATGTTTTACAGAAGCAACCCTCAGCAGTTATTTTTCATGATGATGAGATTGTGTGCTCCTGTGAGCCAAGATGCCATGTTGACAACTGGTATTCCTAATTGGTCTCTCATCCAAGTACTAACCTTGCTTAGCTTCCAAAATCAGGTGGGATCTGATACTTTTAGGGTAGGGGTGTCAAACTCAATTTCATCTTGGGTCACATCAGCAGTATGGGTTGTCCACAAAGGATCTGTAATCTTGTATCTGTAGAACTATATAAATGTATCTACTCTTTTATTATATTAATAATTGCGTCTGCATTCAATTATTACTGGTTTTTAAATTGCCTTCCCTCTGCATTAACTTTTCTTTTTCTTTTCTTTTCTTGGACATTTTGGGACTATTGGATCATAGTTTATGGTCTGTATATCTATGTAAAGTGACAAAGAATTGGTCAGTATATCCAAAGTGTGCCACTTTCTGCTTCCCAGACCCTCTCTGTGCCTCTTTCTGCTCCCCCCTGCCACTCTCTGTACCTGGTGAGCCTGATCCCCACATTGCAGGCCCCCAGGCTTGCCAGGCTGGAGGGGTGCTGCAGCTGCAGGAGAGGTGCAAGGGCCGCATGAAATGGCCTGGCGGGCCGGATCTGCCCCACGTGCCTTGTGTTTGACACATGTGTTTTAGAGTATTTAGGCCATAGCTTCACTACTGGTATGTGTGTTATGTGCCTTCTAGTCATTTCCAACTGATGGTGATCCTAAGGCAAACCTGTCATGGGGTTTTCTCGGGCTGAGAATGTATGACATGCCCAAAGTCACCCAGTGGGTTTCCACGGTCAAGCAGAGAATAGAGCCCTCGTTTCCAGGATCGTAGTCCAACGCTCAAACCACTGCACCACGCTGGATCTTACTATTGGTAGGGTCTCAGATCAGACTGGCACCATTAGTCTGGCTCCTCCAATCTATGCTATCTATGTAGTTTTTATCTCCTCCGCCCACTTTTTAAAAAATGGTATATGCTTTAAAAAAGCATATACCATTTAGTGGTATATGCCAGTGGTTCTTAACCTGGGGTGTGGAGATCCTGGGGGTCTGTGGAGCCTTCATGGGGGGTCCGTGGAGCCCTGCTGCTGGACATTAACAGCAGCAGCAGCAACAACAGGGATGTGGTATCGAGGAGGTTGCCGGTGCTGAAACTGCTCCCTTGTTTGCAAACAAGGGAGCAGTTTGGGCTTGTGCATACATACGCCTGCCGCTGCATCCCTGACTAAAGGGATACCCAAACTATGACTCTGGAGACTGGGGTGTGACTCCCCACTCAGTCATGGAAACCTACTGGCTGACCTCAGGCAAGTCACATTCTCTCAGCCTCTGAGAAAGGCAAAGACAACACATCTTGCCAAGAAAATCCCCACGATAGAGTTTGCCTTAGGATCACCATAAGTCAGTTTTCAAAGGGGAGAAACATGATGGCTAGAAAGAACCTCCCCCTATCTGCAGCACTTTGTTGCTGAGTGCCTTCAAGTCACTTCTGAGTTATTGGCCATTTCCGCACTACACTGTTATAGCGCTATTATTCCACTTCCAACATCCTATGGAATCTTGGGGTTTGCAGTTTTGGGAGGGGCCAGCCAGCCCTTCTCAAAAATGCAAACCCCAGGATTCCATAGGATGTTGCAAGTGGAATAATAGCGCTATAACAGTCTAGTGCGGAAATGGCCATGGTAACCCTAAAGTGAACTAATCACAAGTTTGTTGTTTGTTTTCTTTTTTTTGCCAGATTTGTTTGGGGGGGGGGTGCCTTTGCCTTCCTCTGAGGCTGAGAGAATGTGACTTGCCCATAGTCACACAGCATCTGAGTGGGGATTTGATTCCTAGTCTCCAAAAGCCTTTAATAACTAAACAAATAAATACTTGAAAATTTAAATAAATATTTGAATATTTAAATCTTAAATTTAAATTTAAGTTTTAGGGGTCCCTGACAAAAAATTATATTTTCAGGAGGTCCCCAGTAAAGAAAAGTTAAAGAAACACTGGTATATGCATCTTATAGAGTTTTTAAAATCTCTCTTTTTATCTTTTATTAAGATAAATTGTTCAGTGACATTCTTCATCAGATACAATTACAGTCTGGAATTCTAGCATGGTTCTTCCACCTCATCTCTTTATTTTAGGGAATTCCAAGTCTGTTGACGTTTGTCAGTCTGTATCTGTTAGGAGTTTCCTAGGGTACACCTGAGTGTTCAAATTTGTGGATGATAGTATTCTCCCAACAGGCAAGCTTAACATCAACATTGTTTTTAAGTGATCTTAAGCATTAGAATGTCAGAGTAGTTGATGTAGGAAAATAAATATGTGATGTTGCAATATTTTAGATTACAGGTATACCTCCGTTAACAAACCTCTGAAAAAGAAGCTCCTTTTAACAGTCTTTTCACATGGGCCCTGCCCCTGCTTTTCCTTCTTGTCCTCGGTCTAGGTGGAAGATTTTTTAGCAGCATCAGAATTGGGAGAAGGGTGAAAGAGGGCTGAAGAAACAGACTTTAGGTGTCAGGTTGCAGCAGCATGTCTGTAGCAAATAATACAATAAAGCTTGAGCAGGGAAAGAATGTGATTCTGCTTTAGCTTATTGCAGCTGTATGTTCTTGTCTGTGACAGGCAAGGTTAACAGCAGCTATTTCTAGAACTTCTTGCTGAGCATGTATGTGTGAACAATAACAGAAAAGAAAGGTAGAGCACATAAAGCTGTATCACCAGGTACTTCTAGCACATTAAAAAAAGCCCAGATCTGTCAATTTGGCCACCAGAATGAAAATCATGACAAAAGTAGAGGATGATGAAAGGGGAAAAGAAAAAAGAAAAAAAGAAAAAAACATCCCTAGATGATTCCTAATTATCCCTAATCATCTCAGCATTTTGGAAAAAGCTTTCAAGTGGCTTCTAAAAGATTCAGAATGTTTTTGTTTACTTATGTAAGCCTGAACTGACCTAATTATTTCATTTTACCTGTGTATATTGTTAGCTTTACATAAAAGGTTTGCTGAAATAAGTTGAACTGCTCTTCTTCTTTTGTAGCGCAGGAATCTATTCCCATTCTTTCCATGTTATTTCTGCCTCTGCAACCAAATTTTCAGTTAAAGAAGTAATGGAATCCTGAGGTTTGCAGTTTAGGGAGGGGCCACAAAGCCCCCTCCCTAAACTGCAAACCCCAGGATTCCACAGGATGTTGAAAGTGGAATAATAGCACTATAACAGTCTAGTGCAGAAATGGCCTTTATTAAATGAGGTATACCTTTATTTATTTCCATTATCAAATCAGTATTATATACATATACAAACTCCCCTTAGGGAGGGACATAGACTTCTCATTTTCTAGGCCGTATATGCTAACCTTTTGCAGTCGAGGCTTACAAATTACTGCCCAGCTTCTTATCTTTGATGTGATCAGAGACCCACTCCAAACAGGGTCCTCTTCTCAGGTTGTTTCAACTTTTGCTCAATTGGAGTGCCAGGGTATGTGGAGTTATGTCATCACTACCAATTAAATAAGATTTTAATGGATCTGTTGTCCTCATCCAATTAGACATAACTTGTAATAGCCCATTTGTTCAAGGTCACCCATCCAACTGCAAATTAGGTTTTACTGGTCTTTTGTGCAAGGCCACTACTCATCAAATCATATGAGATTTTAATTGCTCACTGTAATTCTGGCTACCTGCCCTCAGGCAACTGCATCTTCAATGTCTCAGAATGATTAAGGACTATTGAGCAATTAAGTATGTTTTATCAACTTTGTATTTTTTCTTGGTTATATTCTAGTGTAGTTACCTTTTATTGTTGTTGTTAATTTCTGTCAAGTCAATTTTGATTTACGGTGACCCTTCGAATGAGAGTCGTCCAAGGCACCATCTCATCAACAGCCCTGCTCAGGTCTTGCAGACTCATGACTCTTGCTTCCTTGACTGAATCTATCTGTCTGTAACGTGGTCTTCCTCTTTTCCTACCACCATCTACCTAACCAAGTGTTATTGTCTTCCAACTGAATCATGTCTTCTCATGATATCCCCAATATGTTTAGTCATCTTGGCTTCTAGGGAGAGTTCAGGCTTGATTTGCTCCAGGACCCATTCATTTCTCTTTTTAGCCCATCCACGGTATCCACAGAACTCTTCTCCAGCACTGCATTTCAGTCGAGCAGATTTTCTTCCTGTTAGTTTTCTTCATTGTCCAGTTTTCACAACCATACATAGAAACTGGAACTACAATGGCATGGATAATCCTAACTTTAGTATTCAATGATGTATCTTTACCCCTCAGGATCTTGTCTAGTTCCTTGATAGCTACTAGTTTTCTTGACTTCAGTCTCCTGCTGAATAAAATTGAGCCAAGGTATGTAAAATCTTCGACTATGTTGACGTCTTCACTATCTACTTCAAAGTTATATAAATAATTTGTAGTCATTATTTTTGTTTTCTTAATGTTCAGCTGTAAACCTGCCTTTGCATTTTCTTCTTTGACTTTCTTCAGTAATTGTTCCAAGTCTTTGCTATTTTCTGTTAGCATTATGGTATCATCTGCATATCTTAAACTGTTGGTATTCCTTCATCCAGTTTTCATGTTTCCTTCCTTCCTTTGAGTCTAATCCTGCTTTACATATAGTATGTTCCGTATATCATGATAATCAAATGTTGTGGCATATCCATTTCTTTAAGAGTGATCCATAATTTTTCATGATCCACACAGTCATGGACTTTGCTATAATCTATAAAGCACAAGCCGATTTTCTTCTGAAATTGTTTGGTGTATTCCATTGGCCAACATATGTTTGCAATATGATCTTTGGTGTCTCTTCCTTTCCTGAACCCAGCTTGGAGATCTGGCATTTCTCACTCAATATGTAGTAAAAATCTTTGTTGCAGAATTTTGAGCATCAATTTTTCTTGCATGGGAGATTAATGCAATGGTCTTGTGGTTACTGCAATCCTTGGTGTCCCCTTTCTTGAGGACTGGAATGTGTATTGAGTGTTTCCAATCTGTGGTCCACTGTTATGTTATGTTTTCCCTATTTGTTTTAAGATTTTAGTTAAGCATTTGAGTGGATCCTATCTCTACAGCTTGGAGCAGTCCTATTGGTATGCCATCTGTTCCTGGTGATTTATTTCTCCCAAGTACTCTGAATGCAGCTTCTACTTCGTTTTCTAAAATTGTAGGTTCATCTTTAAATGGTTCTTCTTTAATGAATCTGTTATATTTTAATTTCTTTTATATAGTTGTTCTGTGTACAGTGCACCCTCTGTGTATGTGGGGGTTCCATTCCAGGAACCATTGCAAAAAACAAAAACTGCAAATGCTCTGTCGCTTTATCGTCAATGGATGCAACATGTGAGCAGCTGTACTAGTGAAGGCACATACCCGGAGCAATTGACAATAATTGGACATAAGGCTTTGCATGACCTCACAGTTGTGTGTGCTGAGGTCCTGTCACCATAAAAACAACAGCACAACAAAATAACAGAATATTTGGCACATTATACAAGGCCCATCCTGAGTCAACGATCAGTCCTCAAAGGCCTGCTGAAACCAAAAAGTCTTTATCAGTTTATGGAAAGAGAGTAGGGAGGGAGTCAGTCTAACTTCTCTGGGAAGTGAGTTCCTGAGGCTGGAGGGCAGCTACTAAGAAGACCCTGTCCCATGTTCCCACCAGATGTGCCTGTGAGGATGGTGGGACAGAGAGAAGGACCTCCCCAGAAGATCTCAAAACACAGGCAGGTTTGTAAGGGAGAGTACAGCCTTTGAAATAACCTGGACCTGAGCAATATAGGGCTTTATAGGGCTTTAGGGGTAATTGCCAGCACTTTGAGTTATTCCCGAATATGGACCAGCAGCCAGTGGAGCTGTTGCAACAAGGGAATTGTGTGCCATCTGCAGCCAGCCCCAGCCTCAGATATTTACATCTGGACACCCACCATCCCTAAGGAAAATTGCCTCCATCCTAAGGAAAGTTGTCTCCATCAATTTTGTAGCCATTGGACGAAGAAAGATGGAATAAATGATGTAAATAAGCTGGAGTTGGGCTGGGGAGTGGCCGTGGCCTAAGAAGGTTGGGTCGGTAATGGTGGCTGGGGAAGACTCTTGAAATCTAGACTGACAGGTCTAGAGTCCCACAGGTGACTCAAGGGCTTGAGGTTCCTTACAGCTGGCACGATATGTCATCATACTGTTAGATCAAAGCTTGGAAATATTATTGCAACTCACCTTTATGTCCCATCTATCACAGCCAGTGTCCATACTGACTATGGGATTCTAGGAGCCATACTCTAAAAATGTAACTCACCCAGGACTCTTTCACACTACAAAGATATAGTGCAATGATTCTACTTTAATTGTCATGGCTCTGTCCTATGGAATCCTGGGATTTTCAATTTAGGAAGGAACATTTAGAATCTTCAGTCAGAACATTCCAATCTTTTACTAAACTACAAACCCCAGGATTCCATGGGATGTTGCCACTGCAGTTAAAGTGGAATCGTAGCAGTATAAATGAATAAAATGGCCCCCAAGCTCAGTGTTAGGTGCTCCAGCTCTACAATGTGTCTATAGGTAAGATTAGTAAAATGCAAATTTCTCAGCCCAGATCTCAAACAAAGGTCCATATAAGGTCCGTGCAATGCTGACACGGGGTATGAGGCTTGAGAACATTTCTTTAGATCATGAAACTCAAGACTAGTTATGGTGCAGTTAAATCTTTTCATATTCTCCAACACATTAAAATCTAGCTGAAAGAACAGAAAAAAATAGCACTCCTGTTTCCAGCCTCTTGAAAAAAAAATCTAGCACTCACATCTTCAACCTCTTGGGAAAAAAGAAGCAGAAAATTAGCCAGCAGCAAAATTTCTTCCAAGAAGCAAACCGTTTCTAGATATCCTCTTAGATCTCCTCTGCCAAGATAACATCCGGAAAGTTTCTCATATCATTTTAAGGCAAGCATGAATCAGAACTGATTCTTTTTCCATTTCTAATTAGCTGCCACGTAAGGAGTTCTGAAAAGATCGTATCGGTTCATAGTTACAGCAACAAAACAGACATTTCAGAGCATATATTACATTGCTTTTTCAGTATAAAGATGAACTTTCATACTTCTTGTGTGTAGCGCCAACAAATGCCAGTGACTTGTGGTTTCTGTTGCTGCAAATATTGCTCTCTGAGTATTCATTTTTTGGGGGGATGGTTTGCTGGATCAAAATGCTTTCTTAATAATGGTGTTTGATGGCTTGCAGGTACAAGCTACCTCACACATCGCTCCTGAATGCTGGGAAAAGCAACGGAGGATACCATGATAGACTCAATTGCCTGAGATTAAGGGCCTTTCTGCCCTACACTGTTACAGTGCTATTATTCCACTTTCAACATCTTGTGGAATTCTGGGGTTTGTAATTTACTGGGCCAAAGAGCTCTCTGGCTGAGAATTCCAAATGCCTGTCCCTAAACTGCAAACCCCAAGATTCCATAGGATATTGAAAGTGGAATAATAGCACTGTAACAGTCTAGTGCATTTTAACAGTGTAGTGAGGAAAGGCCCTAAGTCCGACTGAATTCAGGGGAGGCATAATCCAAATACAGAGGCATAGACTTGCACTGTAAATAAGGGCCACTGACTTACTTGTGAAAGCCCTTTAGCATAAGAAAATGTGGTGAGGTGAGGCAGGGAGCCATCATTTTCCTTGTCAACTTACTTCTCTCTCTGCCAAGTTATTCTTCCTGAGTCTTGGAGCTCAACCAATCTGGAATCTGAATGACAGAGGGAGGAGGAATTTTGTCCAGGTGGGAAAGTGTGAGCAAGCATCCTATCGCATTGCCTGGGATGTATAAATTCAGTTCCCACAAGGCTCCTCCAGCGTTTCGGTTCTTGCTGCCTTCCCACTCACCCTCCCTTAAGAATACATCTTGTGTTCATGCCTATGTAATGAATGTAAGTTAACTGTCACAACTCTGGAAGTTCAGCATGGGGCAAGAACCCATTTTCAGGGAAAGTTCATTCTCACTGGGAGTCCCCTTAAGAGAGCCTGTGGAGTCTACCATCTTCTAAGTCAGTCTATTCCACAGTCCAACATCTCTTAGAGGCAGTTTTAACGTCTAGACAGAAACTCTTTTCTTGTAATTTGAATCCACTGTTTGTGTTCCAGTCTCTGGAGCAGCAGAAAGCAAGCTTATTTCATCTTTCACATGATATCCTTTCAGATATTTAAAGATGGCCATCATGTCACCTCTAAGTCTTCTTTTGTGCAAGATAAAGAAACCCAGCTCCCGAAGCAGTTGCATAGGGACGTGGGGGTGGAGGGATGATTTGCCCCTGGCGGCAATGTTTTTGGGGCATCCCAGCCTGTGACCACGGCCCCGCGCACTCTGCCCATGCCCCACGTGCCCTGGCCATGCCCCCCCACAGTGGCCCCACCTCTCCCACCATAGCCCCTCCCCTCCCACGCACCCCTCCACACACCCAAGCTCTCCCACTGTCCCAAAGTCATTCCTTATAAGGTTTGGTTTCCAGACCTTTGATTACCTTCCCCCACCCTCATGTTCCAGCTTGTCAGCTTGACAGCCAGCCTTACTCTTATGTGGTAAGGAACCACCTAGTGGCTTACTCCCAAGCTACCATTCTGTGGTATCCCTCAGCAGGTAGGTCAAAGTGTATCGGTGCTCACTGGATAACATCTGGGCTGCAGATGCCTGGATCCATGCCTCCTGCCAGGCCAACACTACTTTTGTTATCGTTGCGTGTCTTCAAGTCGTTCCTGACTTATGGCAATCCTAAAGCAAACTTATTATGTTTTTTTTTTGGTTTGGCAAGATTTTTTCAGAGGGGATTTGTCATTGCCTTCCTCTGAGGCTGAGAGAGTATGACTTGCCCAGGGTCACCCAGTGAATTTGCATGGCCAAGTGGAGATTTGAACTCTGGTTCCCTAACACTTAAACCACTACGCCATGCTGGCTCTCAGGCCAACACTATTCAGCTGTAATAAATAAAATTGTGGCATTTTTGTTTCCAATTGCCTTTTATAGGTGAATATTTTGCTCTTCTATGCCAGTGCCAGCACTTCACCACTGGACTTGTAGATCTAGCCATAAAAGACAGCAAGAGAGAGCAAGAGAGGTAGAATCTGTTTCCAGCTGAGGAAGTATAGACCAAAGGAGATGATATAGGTTATTTTGCATTCATTGTTTAGAACATAGCACCTAACTGGGATTTTTTATGTTTTGTTGGCTTGGCACATACAAAAACAAAGAAACAACAGCCCTATCAAAACAGTTCTGCAAGAGTTTACTGAAGTTTTAACTAAACAAAGTGACTGAGGAATCCACTGGAAAACAATGACCTCTCCTAGCACCAAGGAGACGTGAGAAATTTAATTCCCAGGACTTTGTGGCCTTGCATTTGCTGCAAGTTGATGTTAGAACGCCCTAGCATGTCAGCGTAACCTGTTTTCTGTCACTGACATTTTCAGGGTTTCCCCAGATGTGACCACTCTCAGTGACCTTTCCTGGATTGTGGCTGTCTGTTTGTTCAAAGTGTCCTCAAGCAAACTTCAAACTCCCAGCCTGCGTCCCCTTGTGGAGCTCTTTGTTCTGCTTCTTTGTACTTGGGTACAGCTGATCTAAAGGACTGTTTTCTCCTGTACAAGCCTTCTAGGGGCTCTGAGAACTTTGGAAGAGGTTTTTGGGTGTGTCCACTAAACTAGTGTTACACTCAAAAGTGCTGGTCTGTGGACTGGTACTGGTTTGTGTGCTATTGGCTCCTATTCCTGCACATTTCCAAGAAAGAAAGGAACAAGTGTAGTCAACAGGCATAAATATGGTGCTAGTCCCTGGCACATTGTGAAAAAAATGTCAGTCTCCCATGTCAGCAGCTGAAGAAAGCACTGCGCTCCACAGCTTGATACTTCTGTAACCATCATGGCTTCACATCATTAATTCCTGGGATTTCTAGTTTTGTGAATTACTTAGAACTCTCTGCCCCAAAGTGCAAATGCTCTAACACTGCTCTGTTCTGACTGAGATTATTTTTGAATATGTATATAATATTATGACTGCTGTTGTTACTGTTTGCCTTTGTCATTTTCGACTTATGGTGACCATAAGGTGGACCGATCATGGAGTTTTCTTGGCAAGATTTGTTCAGAGAGGGTTTGCCTTTGCCTTTCTCTGAGGCTGAGAGAGTGTAACTCGTCCAAAATTAGCCAGTGGGTTTCCATGGACCAGCAGGGATTCAAATCCTGGTCTCCAGAGCTGTAGTCCAGTGCTCAAACCACTAGTAGAGCAGTCTTAAGATGACTGTTGTTCTTGTTGTTGTTACTAACAAATACCACCTCTTGGGACTCCAGACAGTTTAAAGATCCAGAGATAAAAAGATATCTCAGATACTAAAGTTAAAAATATAATTAAAATATCCATAAAATTAAAATACAGTAAAACAAAATAAAAATAAAACATACAATTAAAAACAATAAATAAAACAGACAGCACAGCACAATATTGCAAAGCCTAATCATCTTAAGCAGTCTTCAAAGGCCTGCTGAAATAACAATAATAATAAAAAAAATGTCTTGACCTGCCTGCAGAAAGATAACAAGGGTGCAATTTTAACCATTCTCAGAAGGGAGTTCTAGAGCATGGGAGCAGCCACCAAGAAGGCCTTCTTCTGTGTTTCCAGCAGAGGTACCTGTGAGAGAACAGCCTCTGCAGAGGATCTTAAAACACAGAACTTTCATATGGGAGAATATTGTCCTTCAGATAACCTGCACCTGTACCTTATGGGGCTTTAAAATTTATAACCAGCACTTTGAATTGTGCCTGGAAATGACCCAGCAGCCAGTGCAGCTGCTACAACAAAGAAGTTGTGTGCCCCCGTAGCCAGCCCAGTTAGCAATCTGTTTGCTGCCCTTTGAACCAGTTGATGCAGTCCCACGGAGAATGTGTTACAGTAATCCAAACAGGATGTAACAAAGGTGTGTGTCACAGTGGCCAGATCTGACATCTCAAAGTGTACTCAAAATCATATCCTGTTGATTTCAGTGGAACTTCAACTTATCCTCTGTGCTTCGGAACATGTTAAACAGCCGGAGGTCGATAGAAAATGGCTCTTTGACGATACCATTCGGATGATGGTGGTGGTAGGCCTGATTCCTTTAAAATGTCTCTAATTTGAGAAAACTGGGACAACAGAAAGAGGCCTCTGCTAAACCTACCACTGCCCACAGGGCTTGGGGGACGGCATCAGCCTGAGCATCCTTCCTTTTCCAACTGCAGCAACTTAAGATGCTAAAATGTTTCATTTATGCTTTCCGCTTTCTTTCATTCGTTGAAAAACTCAGCTAAAACAGCAGTGGGGAGAGGAGAAATGGCAGCAGAATCTTCCCCTTCCCAATATGCTCAGGCAAAAGCGATCTGCTATAGCCTCTTGTGTTTTCTTCTGTTTTAAGAAACTTTTTCCATTTTGACCACACTCCGATGTTGCTGGGCCATGTGTCTCATATCTTCATCCGTGATATGTTGAAGGGAAGGAACATAATCAGGGGCCTAAATCTATCAAAGCCACCAAATTCCATCTGATCATGGAAGCTAAGCTGGTCAGCCCTGGTTAGGACTTGGATGGGAGACCAACTGGCGAAACTACCTCTGAGTATTCCTAGCCTAAGAAAACCCAATGAAATTCATAGGGTCACCATAAGTCCATACGCACCTTGGAAGCACGCACACACAAACACAGTCTACACATAACTCCACATGGGGAGGCTTACAATGCAACCCTGAGCCAGGTTCTTGGACATGGCAGAGTTAATGTGGATTGAATCCCAATCAGGCCTTAATCCAGTTTCTAGTCCCAACTACAGCAGACCCATTGACTCAACAGAACTCACTCAGTTCTCCTGGTTTCAATGAGTATACTTCAGTTGCGACCAGCAGCTGGATGTCTCCCTGAGATTTCGCTCTTGCGAGCAAACCTCCAAGGGATGGTGAGCCGGTTGCGTTTCTCATTGAGAAACCAAAGAGCCCCTTCCTCCCCCGCCGCCTACTCCTCGCCCGGCTTTAGGATCCAAAGAACAGACGGCTTTCCCTTTAAAAGGCTGGCCACAGGCGGACGCCCCTCTTCATGAATGGAACACTCCCCCTCCCCACACCTTCCCTCCTCCGGTCGGGTTCATTCTGCCCAAGAGAGGGGGGTATTCAGGGAAGAACGCCTTTCCCAATCCCCGATGGTTTTTCCTCGACGGCGCGCGTGGCGGCTCCCCCCTTGATCGCCGGAGGGCCTTTCCGGGCCGCGAGCGGGCGCGTTGCGGGGAGCTCGGCTCCCTGGCAAGGGGGGGCACTGCCACCTCGTGGCGCTTTGGGGGGGGGCGCTTTGCAGCTTGCAGCAATGGTAGAGGCAGCCAAGGAGGAGGAGGAGGAGGAGAGATGCAGTCCGGGCGAGGAGGAGGAGGAGGAGGAGGAGGAGACTTCGTTGCCGCCGCCGCCACCGTCATCCTCACCAGCTCCGCCATCCGAGGCGATCCCCGTTAGCTGAGGAGCCCAGACGCCGCCAATATTGGGACCAACGCTTTCCACCCGGACGCCCTCGCCATGTCGACCAAGGCGGAGCAGTGTAAGTCGGAGCCATCGGCGGCGAGGGGGCGTCCTTGGCCGGGAAGGAGGGCAGAGGAAGGGCGGGGAGAGAGGGGAAACCACCGATGGGGGGTTCTGGCGAGGGGAGGCGGCCGGAGGGGCGAGGGAGGGGTGGAGGGCGGTGGGGATGCTGTCCGTGGTCCTGGATGCGCAAAGCGATGATGCCCTGGCTGACACCCGGCGGGGGAGAGGTGGGGCGGAGCGAGAGCCAGGCTTCTCGATCTGCCAGCGTTACAGGCTTCAGAGCTTCCCCTCCTCCTTCCTCGTCTTCTGCTACCCTGGCATTAAGATGCATCTGGGTAGACGTCTGTATTTATGGCCGTTTCCACGTTAAACGGTTATAGTGCTCTTATTCCACTTCCAACATCCCATGGAATCCTGGGGTTTGAGGCCCCTCCCTAAACTGCAAACCCCAGGGTTCCAGAGGATGTTGAAAGTGGAATAATAGCACTATAACTGTGTAGTGTAGAAATGGCCTATGTCTCTGTGGCTGCCTATGCATAATATACCAGTCCGCTTTGAGGATTCCGTGGTATCTGAATTTTTCTACCTCCCTGCGTGTAATTCTTAGGAAATGCAGGCCTTGGATTCCATCTATCACATTTTTAAACGGAGCCCTGGCTTGCCCTCTTTGATCTGATTCTATTGCCAGGTTATGGAAATCTTTGTGCCCTTAATGGAGGGCTTCTGCTGAGAAAAATAAATAAAAGTGCATCTGTGTTTGGAGATAGTTTGCTCTTGAGATGCCTGCCCACACCCAGCTCTGTCATTGCTGATGTTTATAGGATAGATTTTTTTAAAAAAAGCCTTGCTCTGTGGCTTAGCAAGTTACCAGTGAGGTAATATTTACACACTGAGATAAATAGAGATATGACATGGGGAAGGGAGGGATTGGTTGGATCCGTCGATACGAGCCAGCAGTTTCTAAGACACCCTATCAAGTCACTGCAATGAAGAGTCAGCTGACTGTTTCTGTCGGTTGATTGACCAGCACTGAATGAAATGGTATAGCAGAACCATGGAAACATCAGATCGCAGGGAACCCATGGATGCACAGTACCTGCCCTGGCGTCTGGCATCGTATAACTAAAGTGTCCGTGATCCAGTCTTACTGATCTTTCTGCTCAAAGCACTTAAGAGAGAAGATTCTAGAATCTCCGTTGTGAGCTCAATCCATTTTATCCTTTAGCCTGATATTCCTAGTCCTGTGTTGAAGTTTAAAACCAGGTCCTCTTCATCCTTTGATAGATGGAGTTTATTTAATAAAGGAAGGTAGCTGTCGACTCTTCAGGTCTTAATAATACAAAGAGAAAGCATGTCACTGTTGTTTTTCTTCTTATGTGCCTTCAAACTGATTTTTTAAAATAATGTGTTTCTTAAAGTTTTACATAGTTACAAAAAGTTAAAATATGACTTCCTGTATCACTCTATTTGCATATAAAAAAATACTGTAAATGTATCAATACGATAGTTATTACTCCTTATGCCATAATCACCTTTTCCCATTTTCTTTCCAATATAAAATTATCATTCTAACTGTAATATTTAACACTCGAAAAGAATTCAATAATCTAATCAAAACCTATAGTTGCAGTTGGTCCTCTTTATGAAATCTATGAAAGATTGCCAGATAACCTGATATGGTTCTATAGTTTTACTTCTTAATAGAAATGTTGATTTATCTAATTCAGATGGTTCCAGTGTTTTTCTAACCACTCATCCATTGTAGGGCAATTTCTACTTTTCCACGGTTTTTTCCATAAATCAACCTTGCAGCGGTAATCGTATAATACAGGAATACATAATTGTCTTTTTCCACTTTAACCTCATAGTCCAACATACTTAACAAAAATAGTTCTAGTCTGTGTCTCGATTTTTGTTTCAGAATTCTTCTTCTAGCCAAATTAATTTTCATCCAAAAAGTTGATTCTGGCTTGTCGCAATCTTACCTTCTTTTCTTAGCAAGTGTTATTCAGAGGAGGTCTGTCATTGCCTTCCTCTGAGGTTGAGAGAGTGTAACTTGCCAAAGGTAACCCAGTGAGGTTTCTATGGCTGAGCAGGGATTCAAGCCCTGGTCTCGCAAAGTCCTAGTCCAATACTCAAACCACTCTTGCTTATGGTAAGATTGTAGAATCAGAAGGGATGGAGCTTGTCGATATTCCAGTTCATAAACTAAGATGGAATGGCACATATCTAAAGTTTCTGACCAGGTACTTCTTGGCCTTTTCCTGGAAACCATCAACGATGGGATGTGCAACCATCTGAACAAGATACAGTAGAACTGCACTAATTGAATTGATCCAAGACCAGGAAAACTATGTTTTTATTTTTCTCTGTGTGTTCTGAATGGAAGCAAAGGGGTTTTCTTTCTAGTCTCACTTACTAGTGTTTTCTGGAAACTTTTCCCACCAGTTTAATTAATTAGTTAATTAATTAAAATACTGACTGTTGTTGTGTGCCTTCAAACCATTTTCAACTTGTTGTGATTCTAAATTGAGTCTGTTACAGGGTTTTCTTGGCATGTTCTGTTCACATGGGGTTACCATTCCCTTCCTCTGGGGCTGAGAGAGTGTGACTTGTCTAAGGTTATACAGTGGGTTTTCATAGGAGATTTGAGTGGGGATTTGAACCTTAGCCTCCTAGAGGCTGGGTCTTAAAATACTGAAATCCTGCCATATGTTGTGAAATCTCATAGTGCATATAGTGTTACACTAGTGGAACTTAACCAGGTGGGTACTATGGACTTGTGATTCATTGATATTAAATGATCATGTTATTTTACATGGAAAATTGTTGTCCATTTTCAGTTTTTTTTCCTACTTCTTCTACCTTCTAGAGCTGTAGTGAAGGTGCATGTGCTGAAGAAAGTCTGGGAGCCCCAAGGAAGGTTTTATTCTAGCAAAGACCTAGTGGAGACTGGGAAGTTTATATACTTTGGCCTAAATCAGATGGTTAGTCCCAACTAAAATAGACCCGTTGAATCAATGAAACTTACCAATTTAACAAGTTCCAACTGATTCAGTGCATCTACCTTGGTTTGGACTAACGATTGCACTGGAGTAGGCAAAATGTGGCCTTCCAGGTATTGTCAGACTGCAACTCCCAGTATTCCACACCATTGACTACACTGGTTAGGGCTGATGGGTGCTACAGTCCAGTGACATCTGAGGACTGTACTTTGCCCACCCATGAATTGTACTGAGGCCTCTTTCAGTGAGTCCACTCCCATTTTGGTCATCTGCTGGACTTCTAGTACACACCTCGACCTTTCCAGGCTTCTGGGATTGAAATTGTGCTGGGTGTAGCCCAGGTGGGGTATGGAGATTTGTGAGGAGTGCTAGCTGAAATGACCTTGGGGCTGGATAACTCATTGTTATTGTTTAAATACAAATAAACTGATTCCTCAAGGATATGGCATCTGACGGCTCCCACTGGTGTGAGCTTCAGTACTTCTGAAAATTAGGTCATGACTCATTAGGGAGTAATGCACACGGTCCTCTTTCTGTATTGGAGTTTGTGGGTGTGCGGCATCCAAGACTGAAGCAGTGAGGAGTTATACCATTTGGTTCAGTAACATGGGGAAGGCAGCATTTATGTGCTGCTTTTTGTCAGTGCTTGAGCACCTGTCACAGATCCAACCACAGCTTGGAAAAGTTCTGTTTTTGGACTTCCAGAATCTTTCATGGTCATTCTGGTTGAGAGATATTGGGAGTTGTAGTCCAAAAAAGAAACTTTTCTGTGCCTTGCCTATAACTACACAATCACCTTCTGATTCTGCATTGTTTTTCTTCTCTGAAAGTGCCAAACAGGAGGCAGCGTTGATTATGAAACCATGTATTTATCATACAGTATTTATAGAAACACATGAATATATTACATAGTATGCAGTCAAAACAGTTACCACTGGCAGCTACATGCCAGTGTTTTCTGATCTGTAGTGGCCCAGCCTATTTTGCTGTCTGAGGTAAAGAACAAGATACTATCCCTCCTATTTGGTGCACAATGGACTCACTGATAAATTTTTCTTCAACACTGCTGATGGGTAAGTAGTATCTGGCACACCCCAAGACAGCTGACTGGCTTAAGTATGCAGAGGAAATATCTCATGGTGAACAGCAATCTTTTGAAACACTTTGCTACTTCCTTATTTCATCTTCCACCTAAGGCGACTGCAGTCTGTCTAATGCTTTTGAAAGATGTCCAAGTCTTGGCTTTCAGCTAGCCTCAACGAGGAGTGTTCCAGTGGTCAGAGAATTCCTTATAAAGTGACAGTGGTACATCCATTGCGAGAAACTGAAGGACTCTGACCTTTTGTATCTAGCTCTCAGACACCCATGGGGGGCACACAAGGCTTAGTAGCTGGAGAATAGCCTCGTCCATGTGCAAGTGTGTCCATATCCTGTACAAAGGGGCACACAGGGAATGTGGGTGCTCAGCACCTCTTCTTCTTCTTTGTAGTCTGTTCTTTAAGGTGAAGTCCTTTAGAGGTCTGATCCTGGAGCTTAACTTGGGTATACATCAGGCATGGGGAACAGGTGACCTTCTCAAACTGCAGGTTCAAGCCAGCAAATTCAGTGGTGAAGGATCACGTCACTCAGGAACACCCAGAGGTCCACATATCTTGTTGCAGGTGCAGAGGGATTCAGTATTGGTTGGCCCTGCATGCATTTTGCTTGTCAATTCTAGCCCATGCTTCATTCTTCACAAATGGTTACTACACACAGTCATTTAGTTGGGTCTGCTTTGGCCTTCAGACGTCACCAGGAAAAAAAAATATTGGAACATCTGGATGGTGTTTATTTAAAGGGGGAGGGTGAAAACACATGCAAAAAGAAAAGAAAAAAGAAAAAACGGGGTACCAATGAAAATCCTAGAAAAGTAACAGAAAGGCCTAGTGGGACAAACCCTCACCACTGCTGAGCACTCACTGTAGAGTCCAGTTCCCCCTTCCTAGCTTTCACTTGTTGGCTCTGGACACACAGCTTTCTGATCATGCTTTGCTGTTTAGTGGTTCTGTGGGAAAAGAGTCCTGAGGTTGGAACTGCCACTCATCCAGCTTTGGTCTTACCAGAGGTACAACCAGGGCAAGATAATAATGCTGAAGTGTTAAGACATGCCTCTCAAGTCACCTTCCTAGTGATGTTAGCACCAAGGATATCGTCTAAAGGTCTTCAACTGATTGCTGAAATCATGATGCAACAAAAATGGCAAGATGGTTTTGGATGAGGGAGGTCTCAGTCTGCTGCTCTAGCATTATCAAAACCAGAGGGAAGTAACTTGGTGTCTTCTTGATGTTTTGGACTATGATTTCTATAAGCCCTAGTCAGCATGGTCAATGGTCAGAGGTTGTAGGAGTTGTAGTCAAAAGCATCTCAAGGGCACTGGCACGTTTTCCTGTGGTTGAGTGATGCCTGGCGAGACCTTGATACTAGTAACGTAGGGGTGGGCAGAACATGGCTCTCCAGATATAGCCGGACTTTAGCTCCATCAGGCCTAGCCAGTCTTGCCAATTGTGTGGGATACTGGGATTTGCAGTTCAATAAAGTCTAGAGAATGGATGCTGCCTATTATAAAGCATTAAAAGATCTGCCAAGGCATACCTAATTTGGTTCTTATGGAGAGCACTTTGCAAACAGAGTAAAGAGTTAATGGGCTATAGAGATCAGCATGCTGGACTGGGCGTGGGAACTGGGAGATCCAGATTCTACTCTCTACTGAACCATAATACTTTTTAAGTGACCTTGTGTCAGTTGCACTCTTTCAGCCTAATCTACCTCACAGGGTTGTTGTGAGAATAAAGCAGGGACAAAGAAAGGCATGTGTATCACTTAAGCTTCTTGGAGCAAAGGTGAGATATAAATTTAACTAATAACTAACTGACTAGTAAGAAGTATCTCAGTGTGCGTGAAATGATGGGTTTGTATCTTGATGACTCTGTGAAATTCTGTTTAAAATATACCCATCAACCTGCTCAGATTATTCAGATTATAACTCTACAACATACTGGACAAAACTTTAAAAAAGACTGCATGAAATTAAACAGCTATCTGGCCTAAAGTGATCTTGAACTTGGGCTTTTCTGCAAGTTTCATGTTATTGGACTCCAAATTAGATGATGACAGTCAGAAGTCACCTCTTGTCACAATTTCTATTCTGTTCTTGGATTTTGTCAAGGAAACTGTCAAATAGTGTGTTGGAAAGATAAATAGGAGGGAAACTTTTGACTCCAATTAAGGTTGTTGCATGCATATTCCATTGGTTTAGTTACCGGGGCCCCCATAAAACCTTGAGGCTTCTTCTTTCATAGTTTTCAGTCTGTGACCCCCTTCAAATGTGGCAGACCCCCATTGGAGACCACATGAGCCACGTTGAAAATGGCTGGTCCAACTTACCTTCACCAAACTACAGTTCTCAGAATTATTTAGTGAAACCAAAAAATTGAATGGGCATACATTTGAGGTGGAGATAGACCTCTGGAAGACTGAGCTGGAAAAGTTAGTCTCTTTAAAATGGAGTAAGAATTGTGCATCCCTCCAGATGTTGTTGAACTATGGCCTGCAGTGTTCCTTCCCATTAGCTATGCTGACTAGGGCTGTTGAGAGTTGCATTCAGCTGCATCTGGAAGGTTGCACAGTTCCTACCTCTTCTAGAATATGACCCAAATCTCTGCAGGTCTTTCAGGTGACTGGTACAGCTATAAAGCTGCAGCATTTTACATATCTATTTACTTGGGGACAAACTTCCCTGAACTCGGGGGGACTTACTTATCGGTACAGTTGGCCTTCTACATTTTCAGGTTTGCCTTTCATGGATTTGATTATTTGCAAGTTTCTCCAAGTGCCCCACCACCACTTTCAGTTGCTTCTTTTCTGGGAGAACCTTCCTTCTTGATGGCTCCGATCAGGCTATGCAGCTCTTTAAAAATCCACCTCTGGTCCTTCTCCTCCACCACCAGCCACTTCCTAAGGACAGCTTGCAGCCTGATTTCTCAGCACCACAAACCTTCTCCTGATGCTTCCCCATATCCAAGGAAGGAGGTGGGTGTGAGAGAGGAAGTATAGGGCGACAATGCTGACACACATCCCTTCGCACTCCTTTCCCTGATCTAGTTTGGACCCTGGGTGCACGCTGTCCCAACCATGGCCATTTCTGCACGAGACTGTTATAGCACTTTGATTCCACTTTCAACATCCTATGGAATCCTGGGGTTTGCAGTTTCAGGAGGGGCCAGCTTCTCCCTCCCTAAACTGCAAACCCCAGGATTCCATAGGATGTTGAAAGTGGAATCAAAGCGCTATAACAGTCTTGTGCGGAAATGGCCCATGCCTCGGCCCCCTTCGCGCGCACACGCACACACACACACATTTTGATATTTGTGATTTTTCTACTTTTATTTGAGTCTCACATCCATAACCTTAGTGGCTGTGGAGGGCTGACTGTATTGTTTTTTTTTTAAATATAAATGAAAAAGAAGAAGGAGGAGGAGAAAGAAAGAAGAAAGGAGGCAAAGGAGAAATAGAAAGAAATATGATTGTGCTTACAACAGTAAGATCTTCTGATCACAGAATAATGGATGTTGAATGTTTGTCTTTCCATCCTTACATTATACCTTCCAAGTAGATAGGTATAAGGTTTCACTGTAAATCAGTGGTTCTTAATCTGTGGTCTGCAGACCGGGTGTGAGGGGCAAGATGTCCTCACAGTGGTCTGTGAAGGCTTGAAGAAGTGTTATGAGCTTTTAGAGGAAAGGAAGGAAGGAAGAAAGAAAGAAAGATGGATGCTCATGCATTGATCTCAAAGAGCAGGAGTCTTTTGCTGGTGATAGACATGATTTGTACAGAATTTCATGACAATATCTCAAACCTTCAAAGGTTATGAAAATAACTGTTATAAACTATAACAGCAAAAAATGTACTCAGTACTTGGTACTTCTGCCCAAGATGAGACTATGCAAGTGAATGAGGCTGAATGTCTGAGAGAAAGCAAATGAATGACTGAGAGAAAGCAAGTCAGAAGCTGCCTTCATAGCTCACCAAACTCTAGTGCAGTCCGTGTTGTGCCACTTTGTTCTTGGGATGTCTGCTGCTTCCCAGAATTCTGTAGCTGTATTAAGAATGTTCTCAAATGAATTAATGTATAAAAAGAAGACTGTGTTTGCAGGAAGAGAAACTTCAGTGGATTATTCAAAATGATTGTGTTTCTTCTTCAACTTCTGTGAATAAAAGGGTTTGGTTATTGTCTGGTAAAGTGATTCATAACGATGTGTTTTGATTGAGCCTCAGGATGGATCGCTGGCTGAATTTGAAATTTAAAAGTGCTGATGATAAGGGTATATCTTGTTCAAAGCAAAATGAAGCATCTTCCAGTCATCTTAGAAAGTGCCACCATTACAGCAAAGAATATCTGTTGATTGGCATCATGTGTACAGGTCCAGAAGTCAAGCAACTGTTACTGTAGTTTCTAGTCCGAACTTGCGGTATATTAGATATCATTTGATATCAAGAATTTGGCCTTCACTACTCATTCCTCTCCATGTGCTTGCGAGGCCCCCGGACAAGTATGCACACGGGCACGGCCGAAAATAGCTGAACTATTCAAAACAAATCCAGGCAGGCCAATAATTGCCAGACTGCAGCTTCAGGAGACCTCCAGGCAAGTACCCTCTTAAGATCACATTATGTATGCACGCCGTTTACAAAAGATCCCCTGCCCTGAGCAGGCAGCTTGACGAGCCGAATATCCAACTGTCAAGCACTCCACGTTTGCATACTGTCTACGCTATTGACAACGCTGTCATAATTCAATCATCTAAAGTACTGACCTTTCGGAGGCTTTGTGTCCAGCCCGAAACCCATTGTTTTCCCCGGGAACAGACCAGCCTACAGCCACATTTTCTCCTATAAGTCCCCCTGATTTTGAGTGTCTCTTCGGATCGCTCTGACTTCCATCCTGCCTTGCTGTTGCTCCGTTCAACGAGCCTTCCCCTCAGCTTCCACGTGCTGCGAATCTCCGATACAACGGACTTTTCTTCTGACTACCTGGGCTTCAGGATCAGGTGTAGTATTTCCCCCGAAAAATCCCTCTCAAAATCCTCTATCCAACTCCTACCTTTCTTTCATTAGGTCTGTGTGAGTGGTTGCATACATACGTTTTGACTGTATCTCAAAATAAAGGAAAACAATTATTATTTACTTCTGTTTGATTATTGACTCGGCCTGACCCGATAAACATTGGGTTCAAGATCTCACTAGGTTGCCCTGCCTCTTACACTGCTTAGCTTGTGCTCTTGCTAATTCCCATTCCCCAGTATTCTGAGCACATTGAAGTGTCTCTCATGGGACCCCAGAAATCAGGGTAACACAACTACCACAGTGTGTGTTATGTTACAGTGTATTGTCCACTGAAGCCATGAAACTGTCAAAACTGTGAAGAGATCTTGATCTTACACATACAGAACAGGCCACAGAGTATCATTTTTTTTCAAAAGTAAGGAGCAGGAGCTTTTGGAAAGTAAAAAGGAACAACAACTGGTTGTAACAATGAAAATGCAGTGAACGCATTATGTGTGAATGATGAACATGTTATTGGTAAAATGCTTTTGTTGAAATTTGATACGGAAGAAGAACAGGTTAAAGATTGTATGGATAAATGGGCTAAAATGTTTGGGTATGATATACAGAAAGAATGATGGGAATGTATGTGGACAAAAGGTCTAAAATTTATTTTATGTTATAATCTGAAAGAGAATTTTTTAAAAAAATGATGTATCATTGGTATATGACTCCTGAGAAATTGTCTAAGATGTTTAAAGATGTTGCTAACACATATTGGAAGTGTGCTTCCCCAGAGCAACAGAAAACAAGTTGGCTCCATCTCCTACATGGCATCCTTTCAGATATTTAAAGATGGCTATCATGTCATCTCGTATTCTTCTCTTGCCCAAGCAGAATGTACTCAGTATCCTAAAAATTATATTGATGTCTGAAATCAGATTTGTGGTTTTCTTATACAATTTTTCTTTCATTTCGCTTGTTCTGATTAGTCATCCAGTAGATAACCCTTCCATATTTATTTTTAATCTAACCTTTGTTGATACAATCTGCTATATCAATATGCTTGCACAGTGAGGTGCAATATGTTTGCACAGTTAGGAAAAAAAATACAGCACAGTTTTATGTCCTAATTGGAAGTTGGTTTCTATGTTCAGTGGGCCTATCCTACTCTCTGTTCTGCAAGATGTAGGTATCTATGTTCAGTATTACAACCTAGTAAGTGCATCTAGGTTGATAGCTTTAGAAACACAGGAATCTTGTTGTGAGATGGAAGTTGAACCGTCTAGCCTTCCATTGTCAACTCTGATTGTAGCAGTTTTCCTGGATTTCAACCTCAATTCTTTCCTAACCTTGTTTGGAGAATCTTGATAATTTATTCATGGTCTCTCATCCAAGTACCAACCAGGACTGATCTTACTTCTGAAATCAAATGAGATCAGGTAGATTCCAGATGGTAACGCCTTTCTTGTAGCTCAGTAGTTGCTGGTGGCTCCTATGTCAATGGGGGAGTGAATTCACTCCCAGTTATAATCCAGGTTTTAAGGGAGCTCTCCATGGTGCTGAACCCTATTCCTAAATAGATTCAGGACTGTGAACCGTTCCTTTAAAGTTACTCAAAACCTGGAATGAATTCACCACCCCACTGACATGGGAGCCACTGACTACCACTGCTACTAAATAGCTAATCCAGGAAACATATTCAAGAGTAGCCATGTTGGTCATGCAGCAAAATACAATTAATCCAAAACCCAAAAAAGAATGATACCCTTATTGGCCAACTAAAATGCACAAAATACACCATGCAAACTTTTGGAGTTCCGCTGGCTTCTTCATCAGGCAAAAGATGTTTAAAAAGACCATACAGGAGAAGAAAATTGAAAGAAAGAAAAATCCCAAATCCACAAATAAATAATATCCTTATTGGCCAACCACAATGCACAAAATACATCATGCAACCTTTCACAATTCCACTGATGAAGAAACCTGATGAAGCAGCCAGTGGAGCTTTTAAATCTTGCGTGGTATATTTTGTGCATTTTAGTTGGCCAATAACCGCATGAAAAAGAATTCAGGGCTCCTATACCTTTAATAGTTATGTAGAAGAAGGAATTTCAGCCCCAAGCTTGCGGGGTAAGCCAACTTGTTGAAAGTCCCTCTTCCACCTAATAATTAAAGTGTAGGAGCCATGACTGTGTGGGCCATGGTTTTTTTGTTCCATAGTTTGGCTACAGGGGAACACATGAATCACATAAATTGACGCAGAGGGCTATAGATTCTCTGCCCTGTGCTACTGCTTGTATCTACATTGCTGTTCAAAGACTGCTTCTATCTACTGCTGTTCAATTGCTTTACATATTTGCATGCTCTCTCATGCGATGTTGTCTAGAAGACAAGACAGTAGGTCCATGTACCCATGTGTCCTTCCATGAGGGCGCACACACATCAGAAGCCAAGTGTGATGGGAAGACAAATTATTTATGAGTGCAGAGAATAGATGTTTTCAGAATGAGAATTCAAGGATACCGCAACTGCTGGTGTCAGGTTTAAATATCTACCACCAGAAAGAGCCTGTTTTCTTCCATCCTTCAGTGACATCCCAAGGACTTATGGGCAGGGCTCTTAAGAGCTTCACTGGGGCAAGGACATGATGCATGATTGGACCCACCTTTCTTCAACTTAGAAATAGATGTTATAGCTCCTCTTTGGGGTGCTGAGATACCAATATTTATTTTGTAATGCATTATTTATTTTTTCATTGTCCAGGCCCTCCAGAAATCTAGATTTTAGGGAATTGCCCTCTCTGCTCACATTCTCCTCTGCCATGCCTGAGCCCTAAGATCAGCAGGGGAAGGCTTTCTCATGTCCAGCTACCATCCTAGGCTCACCTCGTAAAGACACGGGAGAGAGCCTTCTCAGTGGCTGCTCTTACCCTGTGGAACTCTCTTCTGCAGGAAGCTAGGCTGCCCCCCTCCCTGCTTTCCTTTTGCTAGCAGACAAAAACATTTCTTTTCAAGCAGGCTTTTAATGAGTAAGCAGGGGAGCTTTTACTTATTTACTAAGATTTTTTTTAAAAAACACTGTAAGTTTTTAAAATAATTTTATATGTTTTTGTATGTTTTTAATGTTTGTGCTTGTTTTTAATGTCCTACTCTGAGATAAAAGACAGTATATAAAAACAATAAAATAAATAAATAAACTTTTATCAACCGGCATCTCCTACATTCATTCATACCGATGGCCACTTTGCTGCATAAGTTCCAGCAGGACTTTCAGATCAGGATGGCAGTGCATTTCTCAAGTGAAATGGTGTGCTCAGGGTCATACAGCAAAGCAGGGATGGGTAAGGTGTGCCTCCCAAGCTGCAGCTGGGTTATAACTCCACTTATCCCTCAACACTGGCTATGCTGGATAGGGCTGATGGGAGATACAGTCCAATAGCATCTAGGGTGCCATATGTTCCCTGTCTCTGTAAAAGCACTTTATTGTTATTTTGTGACAGTGAATTCTATAAGATGTGACGATGGCCAATAGTTATCTTGCTTTTCTTGTGGAGGACATGTCTTTCAGTGGGTACTTGCCATGCTGACTATACACACTTTGCAGATTCAGGCACAGTACACTGCAGATAATCAGCTGCTGGGGAACAAGAACTAGAGAGTTTATGGTATCCACTGTCATATATGCCTGCCTGAGAGCTGAGATCTGTTGGAGGAATGTTCTTCTGTGTCTCATTGGTGGGGGCAATACAATACATGGGACAGGGCTTTGTCTGTTGTGGCACCCCAATTATGGAATACCCTCTCCTTAAAGATCTGATTGTTACCACCACTACCACCATTTTTATGCCAGATCAAAACATGGCTTTTTATTAAGACACCTGGGGCCTAATTGCTTTCATTTAATGTGGTTTACATTATTTAAAATGTTTTAACTGATTTTAAACAGCCTTTTTACAAAAGTCTTAACTGGTTTCGTATACTTTAAATCTTTTAATGGTATCCTTGTTTTATTTTTTATTTTTTTTGTATAATTGTTATTGAAAATTTGTCTCAAAAATACCCCCCCACACTTCCATGCTTAAATCTTCCAGCTGAAATTGCTTATTTCCATTCCATTACAAACGTAATTTCCATCTTACAGAGAGAAGAACAGTTACATTGTGTCTTCTTTGATTTCTTATACACTTACATCCTTACCCAATCCAATACTCTTTTCCATTCTTTCTCAAAGTTCTGGATAGATTTATTCTTCAAAGAAAATGCTAACTTTTCCGTCTCTATCATATCCAGAACTTTTAACTTCCATTCTTCTATATCAGTATGCTTCTTTTCTTTCCAGTGCCGTGCATATGTCAACCTTGCCGCAGTTATTAAAAATAATAATATCTTCTGATGACTTCTTAATGGTATCCTTGTTTTAAACTGTTCTGAACTGATTTTATTTTGCATTGCTCTGAAATCCTCAGGTATAGGGCAGGATATAAACATTTTAATAACAACTGATTGATTGATTTTTAAAGCTGAAGCTCTACTTCACGGGAGGACCACACATTTTCCAGCCCTGGATGAGATTAGGGCTTAGGATAGCACCACTCATGTGGCACATGTGACCTCAGTTCCCTTCTGAACCGTGAAGTCCTCCAATTTAACTATTTGAATTAAAAATCACCCCAAATCGCTTCTAATTCGCCAACCCCAAAACTCTGTTTTTTTGGTTGAAAAATAGCACAGAACAAACAGACAGAAACAAACACTCTCAAGTGAAAACTGGAAATAAACTTTTCAGTTGATTTCCAGCTAAAAATCTAGAGGTCTGGCCCACTTCAAAGGCAGACCTGTGAAAATGGCTCTCTCTCCCATTGGAGTTGCCCACTCTTGGGGATGATGGATTTTTCTTCCAATCTAGCAGTGCTCTTTTGATACTCTTGAAGGGTTAAAGGGAGGACAGAAGAGAAAAGGTCAGAAAGTGACCAGAAGACCTACGCAAGAAGGGGCCGTACTGAAGAAAGAGTCTACTTAGAAAAAAGAGCATTATCAACATTGCATAATTGTAGAACTTCAATACCACTTTAAATGCCATGGGGCCATCCTAAGGAATCTTGGGATTTGTAGTTTTGTAAGGTACTTAGAACACTCTGCTAGAGAGCTCCAGTGCTGTGCTGTAGGAGGAGTTCAGTAGAGAATTCTAAAGACCTCAGCAGACTACAGGTCCCAGGAGTCCATAGGATGAAGCCATGGCAGTTTAAGTGATATTAAAGTGGTATAAGTGTGCCGTGTGACTACATTCATAGAAAATGTTGTAAACACTTAGAAATTCCAAATTACAATCAAACATGTACAGAGCATTCTGAGCCATGTCCTGAAACATCTTGACATGCTCTGTTGATAAAAGATACCAGGTAGAACAGCTGTGTCAGATGCAAAAAACAAGTATGACATATATAGTTTGGAAATAGCGCTTTCTTAGTATTGGCGAGTTTGTATACCTGTCATAGTCTTTTGTTGCCACTGCATGGTTTTATAAGAATTCTTTATATAGTTAGTTAAATTGCTAGTTTGGTGCTGAACCCTGGGCTTCCAAACTGGCATCCACTCAGAACTGTGTTGCTAAATAAACCACAGTCCTCAATCTACTAACAAACTCCATTCATGAGCTTTAAAATGTTAAATTTCCTCAGCACGCTTACACTCTTCACTTGCATTTCTCTTGTAAATACCTTGTCTATTTTGCTTAACCAATTGTGAATATTACCAAAGGTTCTATTACTGTGTGTCCAGATGTTTTTTTACCAGATGTTTTCTACTATTAGCCATAGTCAGCATAGCCAATGGTAAGGAAAACTGGGAGCTGGAGTCTAAGAACTTCTGGAGAACCACACTTTACTCCTCGCTGTGTGTTACTTTTCTTTGAGCCCTGATTTCTTTTTTAAATCAGGCTATGTAGCTCATCATGACAACACTCTCCTTAGGCATCCACTGAAGGCCTACTGAACTCTCTCAGCAATAAACAGCACATTGACTCTGATGGAAGAAAACAGAGGCAGATAAAGCACATGAGTCACCATTTTCCTTGCCACAGTATCACACGACCACCTCCAGTCTGGGGAAGGAGTTGAGTTCTGAGGATAATTGGCTTGTGGAATGCATTTAACAAAGGAAAGCAGTATTTCCCTGAAGTTCCCTGTTTTATACTTGACCTGTATCATATAGTATTATGTATTTATCAGAGAATTCCCAGTTTAATTGCTGTGCCCTGGGGGGAAGAGGGAGGGAAAAGTAGGACCTGAGGTCTTGTCTGGACTTTGTGTTTGGGGTTTTAGTGTTTTCTATGTGAGCCACCCTGAGGCTCCTTCTGAGGGCTGAAAGATGGGGAAAAAAGATTCGTAAACATGCATAGAAATATTTAATTTTGTTATGTAAGGATTGGCGCATTGCATTAGTTTCATGACATATTACTTGGCTCTTTATAAAGGTAATGGAGGGGAAAATGACCCTCAATAACATGGTCTGAGGTTCCCAAATCTAGTTGGCAACAGCCTTCAGTTTGAATTTGTTAGATTATAGCCTCAGCACAATATGGGCCATTTCCGTCCTATACTGTTACAGTGCTATTATTCCACTTTAACCATCCTGTGGAAACCTGGGGTTTGCAATTTAGGGAGGGGCATTTAGAATTCTCAGCCAGAGAGTTCTTTGGCCTCAGTAAACTACAAACCCCAGAATTCCACAGGATGTTGAAAGTGGAATAATAGCACTATAACAGTTTAGTACAGATATGGCCCTAGACTTCACCATAAGACCCATTGATTTCAATAGGTCTAGGTATGCTTGGGGATACAACTAATATTCCTCCCACTAGCAATATAGTCCTGAAGCAATTGACTGCCCTACCATCTCCCAACTGCTATTAACATCACAAACAAAGAAACGTGTAAGGGATCTCTAATTGTGGATTACATCTAGTTTGGCTGTAAGTCTATAATGGATTGTGGTAAAAAATGTAGAGAAGTTGTGAACATTTCTAGCAAGAACAGAACTAAGATATTCTTTTCCCTATTTTCTTTTCTTCAACATGACAAACTCCAGTTGCTTCCAAGATCCGATATTTGCAAGAATATCATAACCGCGTCCTTCACAACATTTATCCTGTCCCTTCTGGAACTGACATTGCAAACACTCTGAAATACTTTTCTCAAACACTGCTAAGGTAAGTTTCCAATTATGCTCTAAAAGAAACAAAAAGATGAATATATTGGTTAAGCAATGTGTATGAATATCTTATAACAAACAGAATGATGTTCTGCAGAAGGGTCAGAGCTCAGTCCAATACCAGGAATTATCAGAGCTTAGGAATACTACTTTTTAAGACTACAGCTCCCAGAACCCCCCAGTCAGAATAGCTAGTGGTCATATTGGCTGGGGTCTTCTGGAAGTTGTAGACCAAGAAGTAGCTTTTTCAGGCTCTGGAAGTTAATAAGTAACTTCAGCAGTGGCTGTCCAAACCAAGTCTACATGTAAAGCAGAATATGGTGGGAATGAGATGGTGGACTGTACCATTTCAGGCTACATTAAGGAATACCTCTTTTGTGGGCTGCCTTCCCAAAAGGCTCCCTGCTAATGGAAAATTAGCCAATAGGGGGAATGGTTATAGCTCAGCTTTTCTGTAGCTAAATTCTCCCAATACATTGGTTTTCTGTTTGCAGGAAGCTATTGGAACATTCAGAACAAGGATTACCTACATGCATTTGGGAATGGCTTGGTCCATCCATAATTTTTTACCACCTCTTTCTGCTATGGAATATATAACAGATTGGTGAATGTTTTGCTGATCAGCAGCAAGTTCTAAGACAAAACTCAGCTGGTTATGTTTGGCACTGGGAAAGGCTAAGGGTTTTTCTGAAGTAACCTGAATGCCCAAACTCAAGGTGAGACAACCTGTAAGACAGAGTCTGAACATCCAAGTTAGTATCAGGGATGATCCAAATGTTTCATTGGTCTTCAGATTTAAAATTTTCATTTGGTCCCATATAGAGCTTGGAAAACTTCCTTTTTTTTTTTTTTTACTGTTGCAAGTGCCAGAATTCCCCCTGGTAGTAGCCATGCTGGCTAGGGGATTCTGAGGGCTGTAGTACAAAAAAAAAGTAACTTTCTCAAGCTCTCGCCCAGTATGCCAATAGGAACTAGTCCATGAAAGGCAACAATGGTTTGTGAGCAGACTTATTGAGTCTACATTCCTTTAAAAATTGTCTGAAATCTATTCCGAATTCCGAATTTGGTTTAGTCACATTTTGCAACTTAATATACAAGAAATAAAAAAACTTAAATGCTACTTAGCTGTAAGATGGCCAGTAAAGGTGGGTTCTAGGACCAGAGCTTGGACAAGTTACTTTTGGGGATTGCAGGTCCCAGAATCTTGTTAGGGGTGTGAATGGTTCCCAGACTTGGGCCTCCAAATGTTGGACTACAGCTCCCCAAAGTCCTAGCCAGCATGGCCAATGGTCAGTAATTGTGGGAACTGTAGTCCAGTCAGATTTGACAGCACAGATTTGGAAACTGCTGATCCCTGAGAATATTCTGCTGTTCTACATGTTGTGGATATAAAGCAGAGTTTTTATATCTAAAACCCACACAAAAGGTCATGAGATAGTCAATGATTTGCCAGGGTTTTCAATATTAATTATTTTCACAAGCATATTTTCTTCTGTCCTGGGATGTATATTTCTATGCCACTTTTAGGCATGGCATTTCCTGACTGACTCATGCATAAATATATACTTGGGAAACTAGAGGTACCACAGGATAACAGACACACAAGAGTGGTTGGTCAGAACCTTGTCAGACTTGATGCCCTCACCTCCAGTATATTCTTAAGGTGTCCAAGGAAGAAGAACCCACTGCTTCCCCAATTACCATAAAGCCCAGAGCTTCTCACCTCATAGAAAATCATAGAAACATTGAGTTGGAAGAGACCACAGTGGCCATCAAATCTAACCATCTTTGCGAGCTTATGCTGTGATGACTCCATTGCCACCCATGTAATTTGAAAAGAGGAGGATTTGCTCAAATGTGTCCTGCTCTACTGTCCCCACATGCTAGAGATGGGCTCAGACTGAAATTCCTTTGGCTTAGCTGCCTTTAGAGGCTGGGTTGATTCTTTTAGCTGACACTCGGAAAACACACTCATTTTGTCTAACATGAGCTAACAAAGATTGGAAACTAGCAGGTATTAGAAATGTAGTGCTCTACTCCAGGCTTAGAGAGCACAAAGAGTGTTAGCAGATTTCATTTAATCTCCACTGAGATGAATGAAGAATGTGAAGGAGTGCCATATGGCCTCATTCCTTCCTTCCATATTAATAGGCAGTAAATCCAGGTTTTAGGCCAGAATTTTGAAAGAATTGTCCACTGTGTTGAACTCTGTCTCAAGAACTGGTTCATTGTCTTGGTTAGTTCCTTTGAACTCTGATCTAAAATCTGGGGTGGATTCACCATCCCCTGATGTGAAAACCACTAGTGTCCAAGGACCTATGGCCTTCCAAAATATACCAAAGGGTTTGCTGTTCTTCTTCCTTCTTCTCTCATTAGGGCCCTGTTTAGTTGCTAGTGCCTATACATCACTAGTGTGGTGCCACAAGAAGTGCTCAGCACAATTTTGTGCATGTCTACTCTGATGTAAGGCCAGCAAAGTTCAGTGTGACTTACTTCTAAATGCTTGGAACTGCAGATCATCTTAGAATCATTTCAATCATTTTATAAACCTAGGCCCCAGATGGGGAATTATTGGCCCTCCAGAAGCAATTAGATTCTAGTTCCCATCATTCCTGATTGTTGGCTGTGCTGACTGTAGTTGCTGGGAACTGAAGTACAACAAAATCTGAAGGGACCCAAGTCTCCAACTCATTGGCTCAATTTCTTTGTAAATAAAACTTCCATAGGACTCTTATTACAAACATTAAGGGACACATTGAAGAATGTGACTGATCTGATGCTGCCCAGGTAGTCCATAAACTAAGATGAAGTGGACATTTGTCAAATATTAACTCCTTTTGGAAATCAGTATAATTTGGGGGACCAGGTTGTGACAAGGCTGATTTGGTTTGCCTTCAGATTCACACTGCAGCTGGCTTCCCTTTAGCCGTATTAGAGACCAAACATGACCCTTTGCTTTGCAGATATCTTGAGGGTGCAGTACTTTTGGGGAATGGAACTGAATTTTGCTGTTTTTTTCAGTTGGGAGGGCAGGGAAACGTTAAGAAATTGCATTGATCTTTTATTTTAAAGACAAAACATCACATTAAAAAAATCACCATACACAGTGCATAACACCTTGATTCATTGAGCTCCTTCTTAAGTTTATCTTTGGGCCAAAACATTACTCTTCATTAAGCATGAATTTAATTTTCATGCATTCTTCATTTCCAGCTTATTTTGCCCCTGAGTTGAAGAATAACTGCAAAGAGAAGAAATGCCCTGCAGGGATAAGAAGGCCCTTAACACTCTCGTTTATAAATTACCTGCTGTCATGATATAGGCAAGGGACCAAAATGCCCTCTAAAATCTTCTGCTTGTGGATACTGAAATATTTTTTTTAACTGCATCTTGGTACCCTGTGAGAGGCTATTAATGAACACCACTTGCATTTCAGAAATAGACTTTCAGAAAGTGCAGTGAGGACTGTCACCATAGAGCCAGAGCATGGATTAAAATTCTGGAAGATGCAGTCCAAAAAGTAACTTTTCCAGACTCTGGACAGAGCCACCAAACCTAGATGGTCACACAAAGGTGCTTGCATTCAGTGGTCCTTAGAGCGCTCAAATGCAGGAAGGAGAAACAGAACAGAAGAGGGAATTTTAGTAAAAGCAGGTTGTCATTCGGGAGTGCTCCAAGTGAAAATCTTAGCTGGCCTCCTGTTAGTAAGTTATGTGGACTTAAGTCCAACCTGTGTCTGTGTAGCTCCACTTTTTGGTCAGTGTGGAGGTTACAATCCTCTGCTGACTGCACATCAACCAACCTGTCCCAAACCCCACCTTTTACCTGCTGCAGCCCCTCCAACACAGCTGTTTACTGGCCAGCCGCAAGCAGGTGGTGGTGACTGAGAAGCTGGATACACAGCAATGATATCATTCTCCAGAACCCTTGGAGGACCCATGGGTTGTGCTAGAAGATGCCTGTTGTTGTGCATCCAGCTGTAGCAGAACCCTTCTTCATTGCCCCACCTCCAGTGGCCAGTAAATGGCTATGTTGGGGATCAAGCTTAATGGTGGTGCAGAAGAGGAAATTTCAGCGAGTAAGAAGCAACAACTGCTGAAATTCCCTCTTTTACACAACTGTTAAAGTTACAGGAGTCCACTCCAGTTTCCAGTCTGGCAACCATATTCATGTCTCCCAATGCAGGATCTCAGCTCCTGTCATCTATACGAGTGTCACTGAAATAACAACAAAAACAACAGAAATTATTAATATTGTTTAAATTATTTCTATACCATCTTTAAGAAGATGTTCCTCCTCCAAGAGACAGAAACTTACCTCCCCTTTTTTGCAAGTGCTCTTGAACAAAATCACATAGGAGAGGAGCGCAATTTGTAGCCATCCAGATGTTGCTGAACTGCAGCTCCAAGTCTCCCTCATCATTGGTATTTCTAGCTACAGCCCTACGTATCTGGAGGGTCACAGACACCAGCCCCTGCTATACATTCATAGCAATTGGTGGCTTCCATGTCGGTGACACAGTAAACTGGCTTTGGGTTTTCGTCCACACTTTAAAAGACTTTCCGAAGTCCTGAAACCTATCTACCAAATAGGTTTAGTACTTTGCTTGTTCCTTTAAAGTTAGACTTAAACCCGGTGTGGATTCACCACCCCATGACACGGAAGCAATCAGCTGGAACTGCTATAAAATGCTTATCTGACAGGAAGTCTCATTGAATACTGTGGGGGTTACTACTGAGTAGACTTGTATAGGATTGCACTCTAGGTTGCACTGCTAATGGGCTAATGACAGTTACAGTCTAACAACATCTGGAAGGCCGCGAGTGCCCAGAATTGTTCAAGTAGAATTACCTCCAGAAGGGCAGTGCATGGTCCAGCAGGGCTGGGGAACTTTTGGCTCCTAAGACATTTTGGTTGATAATTTGGACATTCCCTTAGCATTGGCCATGATGACTGGGAGCTGGAGTCCAAAATGCCCCTTGTGTGCAGCTTGAAATCTGTACTCCACATGAAGACTGAATCTGTGTTGTGTAGTTAAAGCAGTCTGATATTATTTTCAGTGTCATGGCTCCATCGTACAGAATTCTGAAGTTGTAGTTTGGTGATGTAGTTAGAATTCTCTGCTAGAGAACTCCAGTGCTGTAGTTAGGGGACTGCGCTAGAACTCTCTAGGGGGAAATTCAATTACTTCACAAAAATACAAATCCTGGGATTCTGTAGAATGAAACCACGAAAGGTAAAGTGGTATCATTATACAATGGTATAATTGTATAATGGGGCTATGCTCTAAATAAGGGGTGGACAATTTTGGCCCTCCAGATGTCAAACTGCAAATCTCATCATTCCTTACTATTGGCTATGTGAGTTAGGGCTGATGGAAGCTGCGAAGAGTGGAGGGCCACATGTTCTCTATTCCTCTTCTAAATCTTCTCTTTTCTAGTATACCCCTATGGGGGAGAGACAGCATGGTCAGGGTTTTTGCACAGTTAATGTGAACAGTTGTGTTTGGCCTAAAGTACACAATGTCCCAGCATGCAATGCAAAACCCCCTTCACTGATAGCATGCTTGCAGAAGAGGTGATAGGAAGTGGCAACAGGAAGTGGTTTTCCCAGTCTTCCCTATCCTTGCAGCTTTGTGTTGCTCCTGAAAAGATGCTTGTAAATTTTAGGGGGCCATCAAGAACAGGGTGGGAGTTCGTTTGGAGCTTTGTGGGAGGAAGGGGGTAGGGGCGCATCAGGGTTTACATAGGCCCTAGGCACTCTTTTATCCAACTCCCTGCCTCGCCATACCACTAGGGATTTAAGCCTAAAAATCCTGTTTTTGTAGGATCTAAAATTTTCACAGGCCCTAGGCACTGTACTTAAAGTGCCTAATGGATAATGTAGCCCTGGAAAGGAGAGTCAGCAAAAATGGGCTTCCCCTACTTCTGCCAATGAGAGCCTCCACTTGATCTCAATTCCTTTGTGCAAAGAGAAGGAACCCTTCCAACCATGAAAGGGCAGCTTTCACTGTCCACAAATGGAAGTCCTCTTTCCACCCATGCACTCCCTTTGATTCAGCTGAAGAAAGTTGCTTGTGGGGACAGCTGATTTTTACTGATTTTTCTTTCCCCACAGAGCTACCTGCCAAATTGTCCACAGGCCCCCACAGCACAGTTCCAGATGCTGCAAGATGATGCAGGGAGCTGGAGAAGTCAGAAAAACAAAACAAAACAAAAAACCCTACCCTGACCCTTATCAGTCAGAGTGTCTCTTTATGGCAGGGTAGGCAAAGTGTGGTCTGTGGGTCACAAATGCAACCTTACAGAATCATAGAATCATAGAAATGTAGAGTTGGAAGAGACCACACGGGACATCCAGTCCAACCCCCTGCCATGCAGGAACACCCTCAAAGCACTCCCGACAGATGGCCGTCCAGCTTCTGCTTAAAAACCTCCAAAGAAGGAGACTCCACCACACTCCGAGGCAGCATATTCCACTGCCAGACAGCCCTGACTGTCAGGAAGTTCTTCCTGAGGTTCAGGTGGAATCTCCTTTCCTGCAGCTTGAATCCATTGCTCCTTGTTCTCGTCTCTGGAGCAGCAGAAAACAAGCCCTCTCCTTCCTCTACATGGCATCCCTTCAAATATTTAAACATGGCTGTCATGTCCCCTCCTAACCTTCTCTTCTGCAGGCTAAACATACCCAGCTCTCTAAGTCTATCCTCATAGGGCATGGCTTCCAGGCCTCTCACCATTTTGGTTGCCCTCCTCTGGACCTGCTCCAGCCTGACCATGTCCTTCTTGAATTGGACTGCCCAGAACTGGACACAGGATTCAAGATGAGGTCTAACCAAAGCAGAGTAGAGTGGTACCAGTACCTCCCTCGATCTAGACACCATACTCCTATTGATGCAGCCGAGAATTGCATTGGCTTTCTTGGCTGCCGCATCACACTGCTGACTCATGTTCAGCTTGTAGTCTATTAAGACTTCTAGATCCCTTTCATACGTACTGCTATCCAGCCACGTGTCCCCCATCCTATATTTCTGTATTCCATTTTTTCTACCTAAGCGTAGGACCTTACACTTCTCTCTGTTGAATTTCATTTTGTTAGGTTTGGCCCAGCTCTCCAATCTATCCAGGTCATTTTGAATTTTGATCCTGTCCTCTGGTGTATTAGCAACCCCTCCCAATTTGATGTCATCTGCAAATTTGATCAGCATGCCCTCTATTCCTTCATCCAAGTTGTTGATGAAGATATTGAACAGCACTGGGCCCAGGACAGAACCCTGTGGCACCCCGCTAGTCACTTCTCTCCAGGATGAAAAGCAGCCATTTGTGATCACCCTTTGGGTTCGGTCGGTCAACCAGTTACAAATCCAACTAACAGTAGCCCTGTCCAGGCTGCATTTTACTAGCTTCTTTGCAAGAATGTCATGGGGAACTTTGTCAACGGCCTTACTGAAATCAAGATATGCTACATCCACAGCATTCCCTTCATCTATCAAGCTAGTAACTCTATCATAAAAAGAGATAAGATTAGTCTGGCATGACTTATTTTTGAGAAATCCATGTTGACTTCTCGTGATTGCCGCGTTGCTTTCTAAGTGATTAGAAACTGACTGCTTAATGATCTGCTCCAGAGTCTTTCCGGGTACTGATGTCAGGCTGACTGGGCGATAATTATTTGGGTCCTCTTTTTTCCCCTTCTTGAAGATGGGGACAACATTTGCCCTCTTCCAGTCTGCTGGAACTTCTCCTGTCCTCCAAGATTTCTCAAAGATTATAGCAAGCGGTTCCGAAATGACCTCTGCCAGTTCTTTTAATATTATTAAAAGATCCTAGGATGCAATTCATCTGGCCCTGGAGACTTGAATTCATCCAGTGTGGCCAGGTATTCCTGTACCACCTCTCTACCTATTATGTGCCTCATTTCCCCTGCTTCCTCACCTGCTCCCCAACCGCCAGGTTGGGTGCTTGTATCCTTCTGGGAAAAAACTGAGGCAAAGAAGGTGTTAAGTAGTTCTGCCTTTTCTCTTCCCCCTGTTAGTAATTCGCCATCTTCTCTGCGCAACAACCCTATTGTCTCCTTCTTTTTCCTTTTGCTACGGACATATTTAAAAAAGCCCTTTTTACTGTTTTTGATGTCTCTGGCCAGCCTAAGTTCGTTCTGTGCTTTAGCCTTTCTGACCTCCTCCCTACATCTCCTAGCTACTTGCTTAAATTCTTCTTTGGTGGTTTCCCCCTTCTTCCATTTCCTGTACATGTTTCTCTTAACGCTTAGCTCAACTGAGAGTTCTTTAGTCAACCATTCTGGTTTTTTCAGATGCCTTCCATTTTTCCTCCTTATTGGCACAGTTTTAGACTGTACCTTCAGTATCTCCCTTTTAAGGAACTCCCATGCCTCCTGAACTCCTTTCCCTTTCACTATTCTTGACCACTGTATTCCAGCCAGCAGCTCCCTAAGTTTACAGAAGTCCGCTTTTTTAAAATCTAAGATGAGTGTCTGGCTACACTTATCTTCTCCTTCCCACTGAATGCCAAATTCCAATAGGGCATGGTCACTCCCCCCTAAAGATCCAACCACTTCTACCTCATTAACAAGGTCATCCCCATTGGTCAGGATCAGATCTAGAATATTTGATCCCCTTGTGGCCTCTTCCACCTTCTGGACCATGAAATTGTCTGCAAGACAAGCAAGAAACTTGCTGGACCTTGCTGTCTTGGCAGAGTTTGACTGCCAACATATATCTGGGTAATTGAAATCTCCTATTATTACTGTATCTCTCCTTTTTGAATGTGCAGTCATTTGGTTGAGGAAGGCATCATCAAAGTCCTCAGTCTGGGTTGGAGGTCTGTAGTAAACCCCCACCAGAATATCCCTATTGTTTCTCGCTCCCTTAATTCTTACCCAGATGCTCTCGACCTGGCTTTCTGGGTTTCAGTCACGGATCTCTTCAGAGGTGAAAACATCCTTGACAAACAAGGCTATACCTCCTGCTTTCTTGTTTGGTCTATTTTTACAAAATAGGCTATACCCCTCTATTCCTACATTCCAATCATGAGACTCATCCCACCAGGTCTGAGTGATGCCTATCAAATCGTATTTATTTTGTTGTACTAGGAGTTCAAGTTCATCTTGCTTGTTTCCCATACTCCGTGCATTAGTGTAGAGACACTTAAGTCCCCGGGCCCTTCCTGCAAGTCCTGTACTATAGTTTCTGCTCCTCCCGCCACTGGCCGCTTGTACTACTTGTCCAATATCATTTGGGCCTTTTCCCCCTGCGCTCGCCGAGTCCTGGCCTTGAATAATATTGTCTCCCTCCCCAGCGGAACTTAATTTAAAGACCTCTGAATCCTCCTTGCGGGATTGTTTGCAAAAACATTCCTGCCAAGTTTCATGAGGTGCAGCCCATCCCTTGCCAGAAGCCCACGTTCATGGAAATTCAGGCCGTGTTCCAAAAACCCAAACCGTTACCGGCAGCACCATGTGCGGAGCCAGTTGTTGACCTCTGGTATTGCCCTTTCCCTACGTGCGCCATATCCTTGAACAGGGAGGAGAGACGAAATAACCACCTGCTCACCAAGGTCCTTAAGGTTCGTCCCCATATGCTTGTAGTCCTTTGCAATGTGGTAAAAGCTGCTCCTCGCAGTGTCATTGGTTCCGACATGAACCAAAATGAGGGGCTTATGATCAGTGGGCTTGACCAGCCTGGTTAGCCTCTCCGTTATGTGGTTGATCTTGGCCCCAGGAAGACAGCAGACCTCTCGATTGAGCTTGTCCGGTTTGCAAATTGCCATTTCGGTTCCTCTGAGCAAGGAGTCACCAACAACCAGAACTCGCCTCCCCCTTCAGGGGCCCACAAATCCCCTCCAGTGCCCAAGAAAACCTGATCCACCATTTTAGCACAGAGAATAGCATATTCTGCTGCCAGAAGCCTGCATAATTTACCCTGTAGATACAATTCTCCCCAAAGATTTTGTGTGTTTGTGTGTATTGAAAAAGGCCTTAAAAATAAAAATGAAATTTGCTGCCCCCATAGTGATGGCTTTACCAGCCAAATGTGGATTTACTGCCCCCACGGCATTGATTCTACCAACTTGTATATACAGGGGTCAATATACAGAAGATTATCCTTTTACCCTTCTTCATACAGCACATGGTTAAACTGTGGAATTCCCTAGTAATGGCATTCAACTTTCATGGCTTCAAAAGAGCATGAATGTTCTATATAGCTACCAGGGACTAACAATTAGGATGAACCTCCATTTCCTCAAGAACCGTGCTGGGAACCATGAGCAGGAAGGTCAGACATATACCAGACATAAAATTCACAGTTAGATCTTCACTTCTGTAGCATTTAAATGTTCCAATAACAAGTTATGTTGCCCTTGTCGGAAAGCAGATTAGACAGTGATGGAGCATTGCATGTTGGGATATGTAGTCTCCTGGTGCCTCATTTCCATGTCTGAGAGGCCAACCTTTGAGCTGCACCTCAAACCTTGAGTACCTTCTGAAAGCCAAAACTTTCAGAATGTTTATGTTCTGATGCCAGATAAGGAAAACAGAGGAATTGGGCAGCACTGGTGAGGGACCGAATAGAAATTAATAATAAAGCAAGTGAAACAGTGCAGTGAAGGAGAGTCAGTGAAATTAAAAAAAAGAGAACTAGTTGGTGTGGACCAGCCTGAACAGATGTTTTGGATGACAATTCTCGTTATCTGCAGCTAGCATACCATGGTTCAGGAAAGCTAGTATAGACAGCAATAGTTTATGGTCTGACTTGAAAAAAGGCAACTCTCACTGGCTTAAATCCAGTTGTTACTTCCAACCAGAGTAGACTCATTGGATCAATAGAATTTACATAAGTGCTGATTTACCGTTCCTGTTGATTCAGTGGGTTGACCCTGGTTGGTATGAACTGGATGTGCACCTTGGCTTTCCACGTTCCTATTTATTAGCATGATCATGATTACTGCAATCATGATTGCTGTAGTACTTTTTAAGTGGTTCAAGTCATTTTTTTTTAATAAAATGAGAAAACTATATCATAATAAACAAGGCATTCAAAACAGTGGATCAATGGGTGCAACTTACTGTATGCTGTTGCTAATGGGCAGCCTTTTTTGACAGGATGAGACAGAGACTACCCATGGTCTATATCAGGGAGGGAGACATTTTCTGTCTAGAAGATGTGGGAATATAATCCCCATAATCTTTCACTATGGGCTATGCTAGTTAGGGCTGATGGGAGATTCAGTCTGGCAATATCTGTAGGGCCACAGTTTCTCTATCCTTGACCTGTATTGGAGGAAATAATCTACATTCTGGACCAATGAAGAACACTTGTAACATCCCCTAATAGGGCCCAAATAACCTCAAAGGGAAGCTTTGCTGTGCAACTGTTGAAACTGGTCTGTGACTTTCTCAATGCCGATAATCCTTCTAGATGTCTCTGAGCATTCCTTATATGAAAAATGCATTAACGGATCTGTGGAATGAAAAGGGCACAGTGGGACATCGTCCCATTTAGTCTAACATTCTTCTTAGAGTAGGCTTAGTAGAATTTTAACCTCTGCTGTTTGTAGAAGATTAGCCACAGAAATGTGTAGAAGTGCTCAAAGTATTGATGTAGACTAGCCTCATGCAACCTGGAGTCCTCTAGGTCTGTTGGACTACAACTTCCATTGACCCCAATCAGTACAGGATAATGGAAGTCATGATTCCACACATCTGGAAGGTTCTAGGAGTAAACCTTTCAAATGTTGCCTCTTCCATGCCAAACACACAGACAATAAATGAGTATATAACTTGATAGGTTGTAAATATAATATACTTATACAAGTTAATTCATGCTTATATAGTCATTTTGTGATAAATTGGGGACTTTCTGCACTACATTGTTATGGTGCTATTATTTCACTTTCAACATCGTGCGGAATCCTGGGGTTTGCAGTTTATGGAGAGGAATTTAGAATTCTCAGCCAGAGAGCTCTTTGGCCTCAGTAAATTACAAACCTCAGAATTCCACAGGATGTTGAAAATGGAATAATAGCACCATAACAGGGTAGTGTGAAACGCCCTTAGTTTTTAGTAAGTAAAAGGATTTGGGGGAAAAGCCAGCTATTAGCATGTTCAAAACAAAGTTAAGTGCCTATCAGTTGCTATATACTAAATCCAATTGTTTGTCCCAATTAGAATAGACCCACTAAATCAATGAGGACTTGGTAAATCAACAAATAAGTTCTGCTGATTTAGTGAACCTATTCTAGTAAGGACTAACGATTGAAACCATCCTGCTGATTTCCGTGAGAATGATGCATATCTTAAAACCATGCTCCTGTGTGAACTTACCTGGAAGTAAGCAGCACTGAATATACTGGGACTTACTTCTGAGTGAATTGCTAAGACTGTGCTGCCCCTTTCCTACTGAAATCATAAAGATGCTGGATGGTTCACTTTAATTTTGTGTGTTTAGCAGCAATTTAAAAAACACACAGTTATATCAGAAAATCAATATAGTTTACTTTCGATGATATTGAGAAGGCATAGCAATCTGAGTTAATTTGCTTTTGCCTCCTCTTTGATGCTCACTGAGCCTTATAATTATTCTAAATGATTTCTCCTTTAGTCTGTAGTAAGTTTGTTCAGTAAATAACGTAAGTAGCATTAGCAATGTTATTATAAGACCCTGTCTGATATGCAGTTGTAGAATGCTTGCATAGCCCTTAGATTTCCAGAGTAACCACGTAACAAGAGAGCATTTTGTATGCATAAAGTAAGATGTTTCTTCCCCTCCCCCACAGTTAAAAGCACACACAAACTACCATTCTCATTAGCTCACAAACATATGCTGCAGCCCATCAACTATATATTATTTTAAAGCTTTTCCAAATGTAGTTTAGCTAACATTTTAGAAATATTATATTATTTCTAAATCCATGTGCCTGTTGAAATCTCATTATCTCAGATGATACTGATGGAATGTCATAAAACAGTATCATGTAATACATACAGACATTATTTTGATGCAATAAACATGTGATTTTTAAGGCTCTCTTAACAAACGCACATGTTTATTCTTTGCTAAAACATGTTTCTGCAAGTGCCACACCTATTTTTTGCAAGTATCTCCTCCTTGGTTGTCCAATGACAATGTTCAAAATCTTTCCTCAATTTTTCTTTTAAATCAAAATTTCAGACCATTTGATGCTGCGGCTGTATTGCTGTTTTCTTTTCCTTCCATAGCAAATTACATCCAATTCTGAAGACTGTAAAACATGGGTGTGTCACTGAAACATGCATTTTTATATTTTTGCTCCTTATGAACCAGATAACACATGAGATGCAATGGAAATTTCCCCACCAAGTATAGCAATTTTGTATCGTACTTCTCCCCCCAAGCATGGAAGTGAATGGTTGCTAGATTTTGCAAGATGCACTAGTATTGGTAGAGATTGCATCTCATGTGGGATGTATCTGGAGTTTTATTATTTGTTTTATAGTGTCATTTCAATGTAATGTGCTGTTCTTTGTGTCTTTGTTGTCTCTTTTTTTTCTTTGTCCCCCCAACAGCATTTTGTCCCGCACAGGGAAGAAGGAGAATCAAGATGCCTCCAATTTGACAGTGCCCATGACCATGTGTCTTTTTCCTGTGCCATTCCCACTCACCCCATCTCTAAGACCACAGGTCAGTTCCATCAACCCTACTGTTACTCGCTCCCTCCTTTACAGCGTCCTGCGAGATGCTCCCACTGAACGCGGCCAGCAAAGTCGTGATGCTCAGTTATCAGACTACCCATCATTGGACTATCAAGGACTCTACGTGACATTGGTGACTCTGCTGGATCTAGTTCCTTTGCTACAACATGGTCAACATGGTAAGTGAACCTTTGGAATTCTTGACATCCGAGGCACTGTATTCTCTAGACTTGGAAAAAATGTGAAAAACAGAGGGACTTAAATTGGCACAGACCCATATTTTGTGTCTTGCGTGTATTCTCTGGATATGCTGTTATATATACTAGGCTTGCATAAATATGGAAGTTGCAACGTAGGTTTGATCTGGCATGTTGCATATTGTGCAAATTTGAAAGATCCAGAGACAATTCATTGTTAGATGCTGTTTATAAGGATGTGTATCTCCTTCCAAATGATTTAAGAGTAGATCCTTGTCTGCCTGATATGCTTCACAAGTTCAACCATGTTCTCAGCCTTGCTTTAATTTGGCAGGCTCCCGACTCATTCTTACATTTACCACTCCTTTCCAATCCCTGAAAAGGGTACTGCTATGGTCTGGTTCATGAGCATGTATACCTTCCAACATTTCACAGAGGAAAACCAGAACACATATGGCTAAGCAACAGCAATGTGATCAAGATGACAAACGTTAATGAGGAAGAACACACAAGCTAGGACAAGCTGCAGCAATTTGCTTTTGCCTTTGTCTACAGGGAAGGACAAAACTTCATTTTTCCTCTCCTCTCTTCCCTGCTGAGTTAATTGAGTGCAAAATTGAGTGCTCTTTGAAGTCAAGTTTCCTGCAATTGATATAAGGCAGGAGAAAGGGAGATGGTGGGAGAAGGAGAGAGAAGTGGGGACATTTAAAAGCTGCTCAAAAACTGGGATGTTAGAGGATTAATTGGGACTAGGATAGTTGGAATGTATGAGCATGGGAAAGGGCTTATGGTTAGTTCCTTTCTGATGTCTATCTCATATTTAGCTTTAGCTTTTAGCTTTAGCTTTAGGGTGCATCTGGATCTTACCAGTTTATCCCCACTGTGTCTATCCCAGAGGTGCAGGTTTTTGGGCCTCCAGATGATTTGAACTATGCCTTCCAGATTCCTTTACTGCCAGCTGTACAGAGTGAGTTCTGATGGGAGCTGTAGGCCAAAATATCAGGAAAGCTAAAGGTTCTTTGCTTTGACCCATTCCTTCCTAGGTGGCTTTAGAGCAAGTGTACTGGTAAGACAGGACAGGGTAGCTAAGGGCTGAATTCCAGTCTTGGGGTAAAAGTATAATATTAATGAAGTGATTTGAAGTGATTGATTGAATTGATTTTCCAGCATTTTTAGACATGTTACTTTTGACAGACCATCTGAGGAATGAAATTGTAGTGTGGATGTCCAAAAGGAGTAACGGATATGCATTACTGTAAAGGATGTAGAAGTAAAATTATTTAAAGTAGTTATAAAATTGATTGAATTTGTGTGTTGTTATTGTTTTGCATCAGAACAGTGTGCAGTCGACTGATGTGGTCAAGAGTTGGTGCTATAAGTATTGTGTTTAGTGACTACCCATGTTAAAGTTACGGTCCATTGATATTTAGGATGTCACTAATACCAAAAATCACTGCAGTAAGTGGCTCAGCTGCTGTATTCTGCACTGCATTCAGAATTCCTTGGGAATTACTAGGATCATATTCGTATTTCCATCTACAAATGTCAGGAAGATTGAAGAATAAATTTTTTTTTCTGTAAAATTTGGGTGTGATCCACTAAACCATAAGCAGTTTCAAGTCCTGAAGACTTAAAATGATAATAACTCGCACACTGAAAGAAATGGGCATTAAAAGTTCTCAGCACTGACCGTTTTATGGCCCCCAGGTGTGTAAATATCCGGATCCAGGATCACTATGGGTGTCTGAAAATTTGAGCCTACTAATTGAATTGAGGGTGAAGAGAACACAAAATCTTTACGTTTACATAGACTGCCAGTGTTTGTCGTTCTGTTAAATTTTACTTTATTCCTTTCTAGTTAGCTCCCTCAGCTAACATGGCATTTTCAATACAATTTACCTTAAAATGTTCCCAGGCAGTAGAGGTAGCAAGCGGGATAGACACCTGCTGCTCATCTCAGTCCCTCTTATCTCAGCTGGATCCTATCAACAGTAGCTGAGGAGACAACCCATGAGCTGAGCAATGACAGTATTCAGGGCCGGCCCTATCATTAGGCACAGTGAAGTAGCCACCTGAAACAGATTTTGGATGTCATGAAAGGACAACAAATTGTTAGCTATTAAATTTGGTATTAATACTTTTTTGTTTTCATTGCCACAGAGAAATAGAGATGCTTGTGGGATTTTCTGCCTCATGTGCCAAAATAACTTGATTGCCTTTTGTTTTATGTGTGTGCTCTGCATCAAGCAGTAAAGTTTCTTAGGCCGGTCCTAACAGAGGCCAAAGTGATTTGGACTTTCTGGGAGTCAGGAATGGTTTGATTCTAGAAGAAAAAATGTTCAGTTGGGTTTTGTAACTTAAAGCAATTTCTGTAATTCATTCTGCTTTCTGCTTTATTCTTCCCTCACCATGTCCCTTCCTGTTTTTTCCCCACCCCAACGAAGATTGCTCTGGCTTCTATTGACCTAGGCTAGGTCTACCTCACAAGAAAATAGAGCATGTCTTTTCTCACACATTGATAGTAGCCAATATTGTTCGTTTTTGTGCCTTTGACAGATCTTGGACAGTCAATTTTTTATACAACAACTTGTTTGCTTCCTTTTCTCAATGATGACATCTTGAGTACTTTACCGTATACAATGATCTCCACATTAGCCACGTTCCCACCATTTCTGCACAAAGATATCATCGAGTACCTCAGCACATCTTTCTTGCCCATGGCTATATGTAAGTAATTTCTGGTTACATTTACTTCTGAAAGAGAATTACACATTCTTCTGCTTTGGTGAAAGTTCCTCTGGGAGTGTGAATGCTTATGGTGAATTGACCTTCAGAAACAATTTGTAAGGATTTCTTGTGTTATTTTTACATCTTAGATTCAAATATAATTCCCCTCCCTTCACAAGTCAAATCTAATGTCGTGGTTTATATTTATTATTTGTTAATTAAAAGTATTTTTTGTTCACATCTCAGCCAAGCTGATGCATGAGAGATAAACACAGATAAAAACATTCTTTAAAAACAGACTACAACAGTGTTTAAAAATCATTTCTCAAAAACACACAGGTAAAACAGTGCCAAAACCAACCCTGTCCATACTGAGTAACATAGTGTTGGTTCCCTATCAGAAGCTCAGTAGGAATGGAGGTCACCATGACTTTCCTTGGGAAGGAGTTCCACAGCAGAGGTGTTGCTACAGGGAAGGCTCTGTCTTGTATACTCTCACTAACCTGTGTCAGGTATAATGGTGCAACAATCAGGTTTATAGATATGAATGAACAATACTGTGTTAGTTTTCTGAGATCTGGGGAAGAATGGCCTTGGAAAAAGTCATAAATATTGACACAATCAAAAGCCAGGATCTAATAAGGCCAGGAACTACTTTTGTTGGTGGAACTGAGAGGGGGATGTTCCCCTCCTTACACCTTCAAAGCTACCTTGGGAAGACTGGGAGCACATTTTAAGTTGCTGCAGAGGACTACATGAAGGAGGGGGAAAAGCCCCAATGTATAGTAGTTAATTGCTAAGTAAAATATTGGATTTAGACCAAAGGCTTATCATTGACTTTGGTGTCTTGGGCAGTTCTGTGGCATCCCACTCATTTAGCGACTCTATAAGTACAGGAAGCTCCCACACAAATTTCACACATTGTTTTCGGATTGGGCTGATTTGCCGTTAAGATCCACATTGTCTCCTCAGTAGAACTCTGAAGAGTCCAGAAGTACTCTTCTGTTTGATACCTCACTGAGACAACAGAAATGGAATATTAAATTTTCTGAAGACTGTTGGTTGTGTCCTTATGGTTCTTCTTATATTTAAGCCTTAAGGAGCTACACCAGCTGCCTATGAGCTTCCAATCCCAATTCAATTTGATGGTGCTAAAAATCTAAACAGATTGAGATCCAAAAATTAAAGAAATGTCTCCCCCTACACCAGCTTTCCCACCTTCAGAGGAGACACATTTTTAACAGGAGGAAGACTGGAGATGTAGGTACATAGTGCCTGGTACCTCTTCTGTGGAAATAACTTCTGAGTTTCTCTAGGGAACTTTGCCATGGACCAGCTCTCTGACAGTGTCTCTTTTCTGGAATGCCCTCACCACTGAAGCTTGACTGACACTGCCAAGTTTATTCCAAAAGCATTTTAAAGTGATGTTCATAGGAGCACAGTCAGCTTTGAGTTTTCCACACCTGATCTGTTTTGACAGTGGTAATAACCTATGTTTTTATTTCATTTGTGGTATAGCCAAAATCCTCACCATAACACTACCTTGCTGGCTCCTAAGTCAGTGGAAAGGAGGATCCACTCCAGATTTTCTTTTGGACTTTAAAGGAGCTGTGCATGGTATTGAACCTTTTCGGAGGATAAGGTCCAGCATTTTGAATGGCTCCTTTAGAGTTCACACTAAAACTCAGCATGGAGTCACTGTCCAACTGACATGGTAGCCACATCTAGTGGCCAGATTTGCTCCTATATAAATATATAAAAAAATTCAAATACAATGTTGCTATCTTGCCACATTCACACTCTCCATCTATATGCATTTTTATAGGTAAAGTGTACCCATGACCTGATACAAATGGGATTTGTACTTATTGTTGATACATACCTTTTAGTTGCATGCATCTATCTGCTGGCAGTTTCCTGAATTTTGAAATGCTGAGAGTATTGCTATTTGAGGAGTGAGGTCTGCTGTGACATTAAAAATAGACATATTGCTAATATCTATTTGTTCATGATGCCTCTGGGATTTTCAAGAAAAGACTGTTTGAAAGACTCGTGTGAGTATTTTTATCGTGTTGCTTTTCACTGCCAAAGCAAGAATCCCTTAATGGCTTAACAAAAAACAATCTAAGGGTACTTATATGTGCCAGCTAAGAAAAAAAACACCCAAATGTTAAAATTTCTAGATACCATAAAGAAAGATAAAGAAATCTTGCACTGTGTGAGTTATGGGATATTTTTTGAACCTGTGGGAATCGCAATGAATTGAGGGTTAGGGTGTATATAAGAGTTTGTGTTACATGTTTTCTGGTTCCTGATAAACCCACTGAAAATTCCATCTCCCACCTCCTCACCCACCCTTGAGTTGGGCTAATGCACAACCAGACTATATTGTTAGGAGTGACTGAAATATCAGTCCACCCTTGTTTCCCATATAAACATGGAGCTGAGACTGGGCCCTGAATCAGGTTGGGAAGGAGTCACACATACCTACACAGACATGGACATGTGGACACATAGGCACACAGACACAATAATTGCTCTTTGCCAAGAGGGAACATCTTCTCAGCCCCTGCTGTCAGCTTGGCTGCAACAGTAGTCTGATCAGATGGACAAAACTTTATTGAAACATCAGGATTTTTATAGAGCTTCCAAAGAAAGAGAAAATGCGTACAAGTTGCTTATAATAAACAAAAGAGGGGAACAGAGAAAAGATCATTCTAGCATTTTTCTGTAAACAAGCACATGTTGTCAGTGAGTTATCTTGTTGACTTTTGACACAGGTCTTGCAAGAGGACAGAACGGCTTGTTTAGAATTCCTTAGGAAATCAGAAACAAAACACTAAATGCTTGGAAAACTTTTTACCCCCAACAATATCATTTCTGCTTGTCAGCATCATGGGTCACCAAAAAATTGCACTGGGCCTTTTCTTTTTCTTTGGTCCCAATTTATGACATTAGCTGGGACTATAAAGCAGTCTAGTGGCAAAATAATAATCCTATAGATTTGTTGGGACAGTTGTTATTCCAGCCCCTCCCCCCTTTTAAAGGAACTGTGTGCTGCAAGTGAATGAAATCTAGGAGCAACCTCTAGTTCTGTGTGAATTCATCAAGAAAATGTGACTCTAATGCCCCCTTTGAGTGGATGACAATTGAATACATTTTGAACCTCTCTTTTTAAACAGAAGTGGGATGGCCATTTGCTGGGGGTGCTTTGAGTGTATATTCTCACATGGCAGGGAGTTGGACTTGATGACTGTTGTGGTCTCTTCCAACTCTATGATTCTATGATCAAAATTCTCAACACCTCTCTAGCTCACTAGCCACTGGCAGTCTTGTAGCTTCTTGGCTTGTGCAGATTACACAATATGCAGCAAAGAGGACTTTGTTGGTTGACTGTATATTGTGATAAATGAGAAATGTAGAATACAGAGATTTCTGGAATACGCAGAATCAATGTGGTGTTGTGGTTGGAGTGCTGAATTGGGGCTAGGGAGACTTGGGACCTAGGTGACCCAGTAGCCCAGTCATTCTCTCTCAGACTGACCTACCTCACACGGTTGTTACAAGGCTATGTGGAAGAGCGAGTACAATGACTTGAGTTTATTGAAGAAAAGGCAGGATATAAAGGTAGCTAATCGAGTGAGTGAATGAATGAATGAATGAATGTATGAAAGAGATGCCATTGGATGAAGCCATGGAGGTGACATACTGTATTTCCAATTTGGCTGAATTATTTGACATCTGTACTTTAATGAGGCTTCTGTGATGACGATGAAAAATTTTGAATTGCTAACTGTTAATTATTTTTTTGTTGTTTCCTTTGAAGTGGGCTCCTCAAGGAGAGAAGGGGTCCCTGCTCATGTTAACCTCTCTGCGTCTTCGATGCTAATGATTGCAATGCAATATACATCTAATCCTGGTACGTACCAGGTTTTAGGGCTGTTCACTTTTGAGTCTTCTAGGAGAGAAATCACTTGAAACTTGTTAAAAATGTGGGGTGTGCTTTTTTCCCTTGTGCTTTAGCAGAGCTACTTGAAATCTAACACTGCTTGAATTACTCCTTGACAAGTTCTTAATGCTCACTGTACTTTTTGTTTTGAAAAGGAATTGAAAATTGCCCTTTTAAAATGTCTGAACTTGCTTCCTGAAGCAGCTCTTTGGGTGATAATTAAATTCACAATGTTGGAAGAGCACATTTGGATCCTAGCATCAGAGGCTTTGAGCCAGTTTTATAAATTCCATTTTAGGCCTAGAAAAGGGAAAAGTGTCATTTTCAAAAATCACAGTTGCTTTAGCGATAATTAAGGAACACTGAATTGCATATTCGGGAGAAATGTGTTGATTGCCTCATTTCCTGCACTTTGGTCAGGTTCTTAATGCTTCCTTGTTATGAAAGGACATATTATGCCTTCTACAGTCTGATATGTTGCTCGCAATTAGAAAGAAAGGAACTGTCATGTTGGATCTGATAACTAGGGGGGCCACTACTTGATTATTGTGTGAGAAATGTAGCTGCCACCTTCTTCAGTAAAGGCTCTTTGCTTTGTTGTCATTGTAATGAGTAGAAAATGACAGCTTTGCAATTTTTACGTCATGATATTATGATGCTTGGGGAAAAGAATTCACCTGTTATGCATTTCTGTTAGAAAAGAATTTGCTGTATTAGTGTAGTGACAAGCACCAAAGGACTGAAAAGAAATCTCAGTCTTTTGCAGCAAGGGCCATTTCTGCACGACGGGGCTGTCCTGCAATGGGGATGTGATGGTAGCGGTCTGCAGGTTGTGCTTCTACACAACATCATTGCGGTCCCACTGCCATCCTGCCTCAACTTGTCGCGATTGTGGGATATTTGCGTAATGTAATAAATCCATTAAGTGCCCACAATCACACAATGCTCTTGTCCTTCCTGGCCAGAAGGACAGGAAGAGCGATGGAGGTACTTCCTTCCCCAGCGCAGCCTTGAGAACAGCCCATCTGTGCTGCAGAAGGCAGGCATGTGTTGTGTTGTTCGAGTTCCCTTCTGCAGGGAGCCAGCTGGGTGTGGAGGGGAGGGTTCCCGTTTTGGTTCTTTCCTGGCAAAGGTGCTGCCAGGATCATGACAGGAGGACAATGGAGGATCAGGTAGGGTGCAGAAATGGCAAAGGAGAGTTCAGATCTGCTTTCACTATTCACTGCTGATATTCCTCAAAATGGAAAATGCATCCATATACTTGCAGTTTGAAAACTATTGTGATGCAGAATTTTGGCTAATCTAGGACTCTCTTTGCCATGCCAGTTTTGCACACAAAAATGTTTTCTGTAGACAGCAGAGATTGGTAACATTTTTTTGCTGCCCCCAAGAATCCACTACCTCTCTGTCACTGTAAAGACTGTATCTCTTTACCTTTAAGAGGGCTTCCCTCACTTTGAAAGAAGTCCCAGTGAACATTGTCCACCAGCAGGCAGACACCCTTAGAAACCTCCTGGAAAGTCTAATCTAGTTGGAAACAATCTGCACAAGCAACAGCCACCTTGTCAAAGGTGCATTTTGGCTGCTGCTTTCATAAATATGGGAGCCGCTGGGCATATGGTTTCCATTGTGGCTGTGGGTGGGCCGGTGGCCTTTCAACACCTGGAAATTGCCTACCTTTGGGATATAGGATGACTATGATATACATGATATACTACTATATACATTTTAGATATATGTTATCCATTTGTTATCCATTTGCCACGCTAGTGTTGAACTGCTAGATTTTACCTACTTAACTAAATCCTAATGAAGTCAATAACTATACAGATACTAAGTAAGCCAATTAATTTAATTTGATTCTTGCACTTCAGGTGATCTATCTCAAATTATTTTTTTCTTTTCCAGTGTACCATTGTCAGTTACTGGAATGCCTTATGAAGTACAAACAAGAAGTATGGAAAGTAAGTTTCTGATTAAACATGCTAATGAGTAATAGTTTATTTAAAATTAATATCACTTTGGATCATCAAATCAGTTGGAACAATTTATATGTGTGATCTGATCTGTTGCATGAGGTTGGGGGACAATATTTAGTATGAATAATATTTTTTATATGCATTTTTTCCAAGGAATATTGACTCCTTTTGTTAGATTCCAGTTTCAGATGTAACTCAGCAACGCTACTAAAAGTTGTGGTCTGTGGACCAGTGCCAGTTAATAAGCTGTCAGTTGCCAGTCCATGTGAATTTCCAGAAAAGAAAGAAACATATGTATTCAATGGACACAGATCTGATGCAAGTCCTTAGCAAATTTGGGGGAAAAAAATCCCTGCATATCCCTCACATCACATAGCTTAAGAAGCAGTGGCCTGGAGGAAATTTGAGAAGAGGTAACATTCATTTAATCTTTTAAAGCACACAAGTGTTGCTTGTGTGCTTTAACCAACATTGATCTCATTGTAGTGACAAGTCAAACTTGGCTGCTCACTCAAGTGTTAGAAGCTTAGTTATCATGGATTAGTTTTAGGATTCCTGGATGACAAATTCCATTTTGACTTTCTTAACTGTTTTATAACGATTTTTTTAAAGTTCTTTTAAAAGGGCATTGTTTTTATTGTTTTAACTGTACTGTTCTTTGAATTGCTTTTTAATCACTTTTTACTGTATGATTTAAATTGTGTTTAGATGTTGCTGTTAGTTTAATACCATGTTGATGTAGATCTTTTACACATATTAAGTGTATTGTATTTTGATTTGTAAGCCTCCTTGAGTCCCAGTTTGGGCAGAAAAGGCCAGATATAAATAAAAGTGATGATGGTGGTGAGAATCATGATGTTTTAAATTATGTGAAGTGTTTTAAATTGTTTGGACATTGTTTTATTGTCATACATGCACATTTCTGGAGTATTTATCAATCTCTTTCCTGTCTACTGAACTCCCTCTCAAAAATGACATGCAAATCAGGAGAGGAGTAAATTTTCTGTAAGTTTTTTTTGACAGTGTGGTGCAGGACAGAGTTTGGTTTCCTGATTTCTGCAACAATCTAATTGGCTGTTGTCAAATAAAATTTTCAGTGGCTGTCGGGTTCCTGTGTTTTTGCACTCCTGAACATAAACATAATAGAACTTGAATACAACAGCTATCTGGATGTAGAGATGGACAATTTAGCTCCAGAGTAGAGACTTTTTTGGTAGCTCCCTTTCCCAACTAGTCTACATCACAATTGTATGTCTAACCCCAATGCAGCAGAACTAGAAATACTCTTTCCTTAAGGCACCGGAATTGTTTTAGTGCTCCTGATTGCCCCATTCCAGTTTGTTCAGTCTTCCAAGGTCATCATCAGTGTTTGGTTAGTGAGATTTTGGATGACAATGGGGTTGTATAGCATAAGTATCCACATATGGAGTGATGTATTCATTGTACCCTGTGCAACTTTGTGTAAGTGAATAAAGACAGCAAACGTGCGCTGGATTCACAACTAGATGTTCACACATAATGTGCATTGGTAATGGCACCACATGTACAACACTGCTTCTCCTGCCTTGAACTGGATGCAGACATTCTGCATTGGACAAAAATGTCCAAATGCTTCCATGAGGGAACCTAGTATGACTTAGGTTTTCAAAATAGCAATAAGCACAGTTGAAATCCATGACACGTGGGGCTGACAACCAAGAGGTAGCTGTTAACCAGCTTGTGTTCTGCCTAAACAACGAATGAAGGTATTGGTTTCAGTTAACCTAGTCGTGTATTTCTCTGCAAAATTAATACATTGTCCACTTTCATGAATTACATGATGCACACATTTCTGTCTTTATGAAGGACCCACAGCCCAAAATACAGGATTTTTTTAGTACCTTGTTTAGTCTGTATAAAAAGAAAAGCTTTCCAACAATTAAACAGGGGACGTTCCTTATAATAAGGGACACCCACCAATGATAGAAGGGGCAAACTTTCCGGCCCTCAAATAAAAGATGTACCTTATAAATAAAGTACACCTGCTGGTCATATAAGTGACAAGCTTTCTAATACTCAAGTAAGGGACATCCCTTATAATAAGGGATACCTGCCATCCCTATAAGGGACAACATTTCTGGTCCTCAAATGAAGGACATCCCTTACAATAAAGGATCTCTACCAGAATTATAAGGGACAGATTTTCAGACCTCAGATAAGGGCCTGGCAGCCCTTAGAAGAGTAGGTATATTTGCAAACCTATCCATTAAACAGCAGAAGGTAGATAGGAAAATTTCGCAAAGGAAGTCAGGCAGGCTCCATCCATGTTGAGTTTCCAGTGCAAGTTGAATCTTTTCATTATTTTTTTTCATTACTGGCTTTTGTAAAATCTTGTAAAATTGGTTTCAATCTATTTAAAAAAATAAATAAAATTTGTATGTATCTAAATTGCACCTCTTGGGGGGGTTGATGGGCAGAAATATTAAAACATTTTCTGAAAATAAAATAAAATGAATGAGGATTTACAGGTAGAGTTTTGCATGTTTTGCAGCAGGTAAACAGTGATCTTTGAGTCCCAACTGCTTGAAAAAGGCAACAGTAAAAACACTTCTGTTTTTCTGAGCTGATTGCTGGGATGGGAGAAAGCTGGTGGAAGGGGATAAACAATGGCATTTGGTGTGACGAGACTGTGAATTCAGTCAACTAAATTAAACTAAAATACCAGAGCTTCACAGCTTCAGGTGGTCTAGTGTGGGTTCAGTTAGCCCTCTCCCATCTTCTCCAGTTAGGATGGCCTTCTAGGGCTGAGATCCTATGTGATGCGGATGGAGTTCTGCTGGTGTTCTTATGCAGGGGTTCCAGGAGGGAAATGAGTGATAGGATGAGGAAGTTCTCCTGGCACCTCCACAACCAGTGGCATTGGGGTTGGGACAGCAGAGCTGAGCGTAGGCATCTGGCTTTTGCACAGCTTGGGAAAAACTGATGTCAGAGAGGAATGGGATACCTCCTTGTGCAGCATCGGGAAAAACACTTACGCTGGCGTAAGCCATTAAGGGGGCTCTGACCAAAGTGAATTCAGGCCTTCTAAAGAGCACTGAAATGTACATCATTTTCTTTGTTCTGTTGTATGGGATTTGCTATGCCTATGTGCGCTGCCATCTTCTGAAATTAAACTTGTAGTGGCCTTGTCTTTCTCTTAGGACTTGCTGTATGTGATAGCGTATGGCCCATCTCAAGTAAAACCCCCTGCGGTACAAATGCTTTTCCACTACTGGCCCAACTTGAAACCCCCTGGGGCAATAAGTGAATATCGAGGACTACAATACACAGGTGAGTTGAGCTGTATGTACTTTGGTCTTAGATGTAAACGCTGGGCAGAAGGTTCTCAGAAATATGATAGAGGTTGGTTGTTCTTCTGTATGTTCAAACTCCTGTCCGTAATCTGTTCCTAGCTTTGTAAAAGTGTTTATCTGTGGCTGTGTATCCCAGGATGAACATGTTTCGCACTATGTAAAGCTGCACAGAGGAGATAACAGGAGTTTCTTACTTCCTAACTAGCAAAGGAATGCTACGTTGGAGGAGGCTTACCAAGAGATGGTATGGATTGTCTTCCACTGGTGGTTTCTAAGTTTTTATCAAAGAAATGTTTCAGGAATATAGGAGAGGGCAGAGGGTTGGTCTAGGTGATCCATTGGGCACCTTCTAATTCTATGATTCTATAATAATGTGAAGTTGTGGAATAAGTCTGTTTTGCAACAAGTCATCTACAGACAAGTGTGCCAGTTCCCCTCTGATACCCCAGCGGTTGGGTAAATGCATTCTTGTTTGGATTCAATAAGGGTAAGAAACACTTTTTTTTTTTTGGATGTATGCGCCAGTCCCATATTCCCTTTTTACTCTCATGCCAGGCTGTTTCACAAATGCTTATAGTTTACTTGCTTTCTCTTATCACCTGATAATTCAGCAGATGAGTCACAGCTATATAGATGAAGTGATCTCACTGACAAATATCATTCTTTACATATTAGAACACTTTTTTCTGTGTTTGCCTTATGCATGGTTATCAACAGCTCTGTCTCCCCAATATTAGAAGAGACATCTGCAATAGGAATGGTGGAAAAATTATTTTGATTGGCACTTTAATGTTAATTTATCATGCTCACATTCCCCAAGCTCATAAACAAACCAGGATATGGTTATCTGCCAATATTCACATTTTCTGATCTTTGATATGTAGTCTGTATTTTGCAACATGCAATTATTGTAAAAAAGTGTGCACAAAAAAAGATTTATTTCAGGGGGAAATTCCTTACAAAGTGATATACCTGGAAAGTGAATACATATTGAACACATATTCAAAGTGAATGAATACATATTCAAAGAATGCACACAAAAGTATGTACAGGTTTAAGTTCAGACTTTTGAAAAACCCAATTCACAAACTGATATAGAAATGGGATGGAATAAACCTAATGTTTGCAATGAGCAATTTTATCTTGATAGATTTGTCCATCCTTGCTCTGCTATATGTTATATTGGGAATATGGGAAATCTGCTTTTTCAGAATTTTGGATCATGTGCAGCACCATCTGTGCATAGTTGCTGGTGCACATAACTGCACAGTGCGTTTGATATGCAGACTCTGTGTGTATGTGTTGCTTCTGTGTTTGTAGAGCTTGCTCCCACTCTGTGTTTTTATGTTTATATGTGTCGAGAACAGTCGTAAGATATATGTGGGTTTGATGATGTGAAATAAAATTTCTATATGTGATTTTGTTCTATGGCTGAAGCCAAATGCCACCTTTTTAGAGCAATGGGAACAGACTGCAATTGCCTTTGGTGTCTTCAGTATCACCATTTCTTTCCTTTATATAACTGAAATCTGGGGGGAAAATGGTTTTGCAATTCATTCTGCAAGTATTACAGCTGGCCTGCTGTGGATGGTGCTGATTGGCTGGCAACCATGTTATCATCAAGAATGTCCTTACTACTCCCAGGAGCTGTGTTGCACATTTTAAAAGTTTCAGTTATATTTAAAAAAACAAAAACAAATTACATATCAAATTGACAGATAAATGAGGATGTATTGCTTTACACTTTTTAAAAGGGAATCTTCCCAAATAATAGATGGGAGCGTGGGGGACTGACCGCTAAATGGAACTTGGAAAAGTTCTTCCTATTTTTGGACTATAGCAACCAGAATTCCATAGCAAGAAAGACCATGATGGCTGGGAGATTTTGAAATATACGGTTCAAAGCCCTTTTCCTAAATTCTCCAACTGAACCAGCACTGAGTGTGTCGGGATATGTGCCCACCATTCAGATTACAAAATTTTGAGAAAAAGCCAAGTTCATTCTATGGCTGATGGACTTACTTCCACTTTACAGTGGGCCCATGGTATTTGCAAGCTCAGCATTCATGAATTTAACCTTAGGTGAGGTGAAAAGATACAATATATTTTAAAAATTGAATTACTGTACAGTACCTGCCATCCATTGCAGAAGCAGTCCCAAGGCAGCAGGGGAGGTGGCAGAAAAAGGCCGAGGTGCCAGGCAAGGCCTGGGCAGTGTGCAGAGCGGGCATCTCGTGTGTTCCCTGCCGGTGGGGCATCAGAAAGAGAGCTTGCCACTCAACAGCTCTCTCACCTCAAAAATCACAGGGCAAGGAGGCACTTAGGCAGGGACATGGCATGAAGGAAGTCCTGATTTTGGTCGCTGTGGCAGTGCTTCTTATACTGGTCACTTGTTTATGAGAGACCATAATCAATACCACCATTGCTTCTGGTAATCACAGGGGAGGGAGAAGCTTCCTCTGGGAGGTGCACACCACCCTGAGATTATTTAGGGCCCCATTCCTGATCCTGGTCAATTAACTCAAATAGAGGGAAGGATGGGTTGGAATCTTGCTCTTCCCAGTAAGCTCAGACAAAAGCAACTGCTGCAGCCTCTCCTAGTTTTTGTGTTCTCTCTTGGTAATGACTTTTCCCATCTTGACCACACTCTGATGTTGCTTGGACCAATGTGTCCTGGTTTTCATGTGTGAAATTTTGGAGAGTGTAAGAAAAAAAGTCTAAACTGAGAAGGGCTTTAACTTTGCCTCCCACGAGAATAATTTTACATTTGGAATGCAAGGAGATGTTTTATATTTTAGTGTAACTAATAGCTCTGGATTCTGAGGCAGAGTTCTTTCCTATGGACTGCTTGAGATCCTTTAGAAAGAGTTATAACTGGATTCTTAGCCCATTGAAAGTATATGTTCTCACTGACATTAGTATGGGAGAGGACATTCTGAATCTGGCAAAATTTTGGAAATCTGAGAAAAAGACCAAATGAGGTCATCTGAAATTCATACAGCTGGTATCATTGATCTCACTCAGTGCTACACCTTATTATTTAGCTGTTGGTTAACTTGTGTGTATTTGTCCATGGTGGTTTTCTTTTTCAGCATGGAATCCCATACACTGTCAACACATTGAATGCCATAATGCCATTAACAAGCCAGCCGTGAAGGTAATGGACACTTTTACACCCCCTTAGAATATACCCAATTAGGAGCTGCTTCAAATATTCCCGTGGGCTGGGTTATACTAGGCAGTGCCACAGTTTTAAGTGCTAGGCAGTTTGTAGTTGTTGTTGCTGAGACAACATAACTTTGCTTTCAGTTCTTAATGTTTAGTGTGGGAGAACCCCACTGTTACAGAATTAGAAACTAAAAAGAAGGCCTTATTACCTCATAAACTTACTAGTCAAACAATGGCACTGCCACATGAAATGAAATCTTTACAGTAGTCTGTGTAGTCTGCTGTTACTTGCCATCAAGTTGGCTTCAGCTTATGACAACCTTAGGAAGAAGAGATCTTTAAGAACCCCAGTCATTGACTGCCCAGCTCAGACTTCGGACCATGGCTTCCTCGATTGAATCAATCCATCTGTAGCGCAGTCTTTCTTTTTTCCCCACTGCCTTCCACCTTATCAAGCATTATCATCTTTTGTTTAACTCTATTTTCTGATCCTGAAAGCCACATTGCCACCAATTGTAGTGACACACTGCCTCCCATTTCCCTTCCCCACGTATGGACCCTCTAGAAGCCAAGTGTGTCCAGGGGGAAAAAAAGCACCAAACTGGCCTTTGTGTATGTTCTCAAGATGTTGTTAGACTGCACCTTCCATTGCTCCTCACTGTTGGCCATGCTAGTTAGGGGGCATGGTCAACCACATCTGACAGGCAACACATCCTGTAACCCTCTTTAAAATAGTCCTGCTGTTTATTTTTACCTCTTCCAGGTGTAGTTCACAGGAAATTGATACTTTCTGCCATTTAGTTACAGGACTGGACCATAGGTTAACCATAATCTAATCAGTAGACTGTACTTTCTGTAGGATCCTTAAAAATTTTCAAAGCAAGGATGCTCATGAAGAGAACTAATTTTCTCTTACATTTCCAGGAGAGGCCAAAAACGTGGTGAAATTGTTCCTCGTACCACCTAGGCCATTGGGGGCATTTTTTCCCTATTTTCCCCCAATTTTGTGTGTGTGCTCAGGCCCCCTGTGGTCTCAAATACAGCCCATAATCATTATAGAAGGGCTCAGGAACTTTGGGCTGTCTAGATTCTTTGGACTACAACTCCTACAATCGCTTATGATTGGTCATGCTGCCTTCTAGGAGTTGAAGTCCAAAACATCAGAAAAATCATATGCTTCCCATTCCTGTTCTACATGCTGTCCTGCATGCTCTCTTTCTACCAGTAAATTGCTTCCAAAATTTTGCATGCAAACAGTTAATGCACACTTTGGATGTTACTGTGAATAGCGTTTTTGATCTCCCCCATTTAGTTTTTGATGATATGCAGATTCTGCTTATTTCAGACCCACTAGTTTTACCATGGAGAACTCAGCAAACCTCTATTCTTACCAACCAAAGTTATTCCATTAGAAAAGATTTCTCTCTCTCTCTCTCTTTTTTTTTTTGGCAATTTCTTTCTTTGGAGTCAGAACAGCAACAGCAACTATAATCTGAACAAAAATTCTGCTCACTTGTGCCATCTTTTGGAGATTCAGTGGTGGGATTGTGGCTTCCATGTCATGGGGGCAGTGATTCTACTCCAGGTTTTAGTTAATTAGAAGAGACGAAAAACTGTGCAAATTCTTCTGTTATCTTTTTTTCAGTATCTCTTAGCAGGTTTCTCAAGTATCCAGGGGTCTTCCCAGAAACCAAATTAGTAATGGTGTTATTAGCCGTAATCTGTCTAATCTGTCATCCATGTAAAAGATACACGGGGAAAGAATGTATGATAGGTATTCTACTGATCCTGATCCTCAAGGGCACATACATTCATTATATTCAGTTTGTTGGAACCGACTCTCTCACATGGCAGATGGGACTACATGAAATCTAGTTTTGCTAAATGCCCAGCAATATTTGGGGATAGTTAAATTTTCTACATAGTTTGCAGCCCCATTCAGGTTAAATAACAAACCTGGATTAGTAGGGGAGCAAGTAGTACGTGCAGCAGGTAAGGACTATTGAGTGAGTATCAGTATTCCTAAATTACTGTACAAGAATCAACCTTGTCTTGAACAAATTAAACGTAAGAAGGAAACTGGCTGAGAGGCCTAGTCTCAGAAATTTTTCATTAACAACAGGTTTTAGTCTTGACTTAAAATGTGCTATCCAGGGTGGTGAATTCTGTGCCCAAAATAAGTTCAGTACTTTGGATAATACATTTAAAGTTCAGACTAAGCCTCGGAGCCAGTTCCCTGTCTTACTGACACTGAAGCCCCAGCTGATATTGTGGCTTACTCTTTTTCATATCTCTTCACTGTGACAAGAAATAGAAGTACCCATGGTCCATAAATGTAGATTATAATCTGCCACTGGGATCTGGTCAGCTTCCAGGGCTGTCCCAAAAACTTTGGCTGCCTGAGGCACAGTAGCAAATGTTACCTTACCTCATCCAAGTCAAGGCCAGTCAATTCTCTTTAGCATAAGAAACAGCAAATCCCATGACTGCCTCTTCCCTTTCTTACTGATAAAAAGATGATAATAACTAAGTAAATGACTTATCTCTAAATCCAGTTGCTGAACTCAAGCACAGTATACCTGTTGAACGAATTACTAAATGACAAGTCAGTGCCTACATAAATTGTATTGAACAAATGACTCTGTTCTTGTTGAGGCTAGCTAATGGATTTAGGCCTAGCAATTTGCTTCCCTTTCTCGCATCTATTGGTTTTGGGCAACTGCTTCATTTTGCCAAATGATAGGGCCAGCCCTGTCAACTGCCAATGAGGTTTTGACTTTTGTGTATTCCAGGGATTTGGAATTGTGGGCTGGAAGTGGCTTTTTGGAGAGAGAAACTGATTCTGTCCTTCCTGTGTGTTTCAGATGTGCATAGACCCTTCCTTATCTGTGGCTTTGGGGGATAAACCACCCCCTCTCTACCTCTGTGAAGAATGCAGCCAGAGGATTGCAGGGTGGGTAGACTAAGAGAGGCGAAAACAATAAATTGGAGAATCAAAATAACAATGGATGTATGAATCTTCTGCCTTGACAAGCTGTCTAAAACTTCAGGACCTAGTGAAGCATAAAACAAAAGGAGCATTCCTTAAATTGTACAGTGAACTACTGAAACTGATAGAGAGCACAATAAAAGAAACCAATTGCCACATCAGTGCCAGTACTGTATGCTTATTTAATTGTGGAAATCAATTCACTCTAATTTCTTAGATACCTCAGTCACCCAATCTACTGAGCATTATAGGAAACATTTTTTTTTTGAGATGGGGCCACTCTTACCTGGAACAGTGACTGGGTCCTGATTCACAAAGGGCATAGTTACTCTAGGGAAAGTGAAACAGGGATCCAAGTTTTTGGCAAGTTTGAGGAAAAATGTATAGAAAATACAAAAGCCTATATTCAGTGGCAGAGGCTTTTTCAACCCAATGCTGTCTAGGTGGACTACAACTCTAATCATCCCCAGCCAGCATAGCCACTCGCAAGTGGTTGCACCCCCGATCAAGAAAAACTGCAGTAGAATTTGCCCATTTCACAACCTACAGAGAAATTCTCTCTGTGCCTTTTAAAACATATTTCCACAGCCTTAAGGCCTAGAGTCCTGATTTCCTTTTTTAAAAAAATCATATTCACCTGATTGTACTGTCTCTTTTTAATTCTCTTGCTATTTGCATAGAAAAGAAGGCTAGGTTAATGGTAAGTATGTTAAAAGTCTTGCAAATCATCATTAAGAAGACACCATTGCCATTTTATGCACATATGCACATATACTGTGGTGAAAAGCAATGGCTTTTTCTTTGAGAGGCGGCATTGGGATGTCAGGACATTTCCACTCTACACTGTTATAGTGCTATTGTTCCACATTCAACATCCTGTGGAATGCTGGGGTTTGTAGTTTACTGAAGTCAAAGAGCTCTCTGGCTGAGAAGTCTAAAGGTCCCTCCCTAAACTGCAAACTGCAGGATTCCATAGGATGTTGAAAGTGGAATAGCAGCACTATGGCCATTTCCGCACTAGACTGTTGTAGTGGTATTGTTCCACTTTCAAATTCTATGGAATCCTGGGGTTTGCAGTTTAGGGAGGGACTTTAAAGGCCCCTCCCTAAACTACAAACCCCAGGATTCCATAGGATGTTGAAAGTGGACTAATAGCACTATAACAGTCTAGTGTGGAAATGACCTATAACAGTGTAGTACAGAAATGGCCTCAGATTTATAATTGGGAAGACTCAAGTTCAAACCCCTACTCAGAAAGAGAAAGGGAGAGAGAAAGTGTCAGACAGAGATATATAGAGAAAAATAGAACTGTCAGAGAAAAAGAGAGAAGAAAAGAGAATGTCAGAGAGAAAGGAGTATTATAGAAAAAGAAAGACCAAAAAGGAGTGCCAAAGAGAGAGAAGGGGAGAGACAAGGAGCAGCAAAAAGAAAGAAGGAGAGAAAAGGCATGGGAATACCCACTTTTATTTCTAGGCTCTCTTCGCATTGATTTCAGCCTCAAACTCTGCCAGCTTGCAAGCTTCAAGGAAATCTGGCTTTCACTTAAAAGGAACTCCCATCTGCTGGTCTGTAGGACTAGGTTACAGAATTTGGTACAAAACTATGTATATCTTGTTCCTCAGCATTTATTAAAGCCAATGCATTATATAGCTTTTCCTTCCACCAAGACACCATTGACTTCTTTTCCCCCATAAGGCATATAAGTGGGAGCATTTTTATTAATAAAAAACAATATAACTACAGAATAACATCTAACCTTGGGCTGCTGTTCAGTAAGGACAAACCACAACATTTAAAAATACCGTGCAGCTTCACTTTTTAATTTCATTTTGCCTCAGTTTCAAAATGCAGCCATGGCCAAATTTCAGGGCAAATACATGCAAATCGTAGGAAATTTAGGCCCTAAGGTGTATTGCTTATTTTTTGCTGCTGCTTTGTAACTGCCCTGGCATCACAACAAGATCATTTAGAAGACTGGAGACGGCAGCATCAAAGTAATTTAATTTTACAGAAGTCACTTTGGTGTCAAAATTTTCTTTGACGTCAACCTCAAGCACAAATAATTTAATTTGTTAGTAGGCCTGGCTTTTACAAAGCCACTATGTCTTTGATAGAGAAGCAGTTTGTTCTCTGAAGTTTGGCTCACACCTTTTGCCATCTGAGGATAGTCACGGCACCCTGTGTCTTTTTATCTAAATTAGAATCTTCAGTGCCATCTGCAAAGAGGGGAGAACATGGCAGACTTGACTTCAGTGTAGTGGTAATTTGCAAGAAATGCAGTGTGACTAAGAGGACTACTTAAAGCAGTCTCATCTAGTATATAAAAGTCAGAATTTGTCTGTTTGTCCATGTCAGGCAGAGAAGACTTCATATGATTGGCTGCCTAAGAAGATTCTATGGCATCCTGGGATTGGCAGTTTCAGGAGGGGCCTTTGGAATTCTCAGCCAGAGAACTCTTGGGCCTCAGTCAAATGTGCCTGTCTTTAATAGGCCAGTTGCTATGGAGACGAGGCCTAGCAGCAAGGAGAGGGGGTGTATTCCCTCAGGAACCCAAACTCTGTATGTTAGTAACTCTGAATACGGATTGGATTGGATTGGGGAATGTGGGGAAAATTACAGGTACTGGACAAGACAGTTTGGTGAGTTCTTAAGAGGAAAAAAATGCCTTATTTAGTTAGTAATATATTTAAAAAAAAGGAAAAAAGTCATAACTAATACTTTTCATCCTTATGGAGCCTTTCCAAAAATTGTAAAGCTACATTAAGGTATTTCTGACAAGTATTACCTATGAGAAAATAAAATCCTGGGCAATGCCGAGCTAGTTTAGAAGGAAAAATGATCGGTTGGGTCTTAGACATCTGTGAGCAGAAAGGAGGTGGGGAGAGAAGGCCAGTCCCGTCTTTTTCATGTTTGCAAGCACTGACCTACAAATAACTGAGTTATTCTTTCTTGAAGTGAATAAGCCATCACTAAATTACATTTAATTTTAACACAGTGAGGGATAACTTCATACTTTTATATGGTTATTGTAACTGGTTTTAGTTACTGTTATAGTTGTAGTATGTGTGGCCCCATTTGTTATCATAAGTCATCTGCTAGTAAAATTCTGAGGAGTTTTTTTAAAAGTGAGTAAATCAGCTGCTTTCGTTACATCTGAATGATGAGAAAGGAAATATTTTGCGGGATACTGGAATAAAAACTGTAACAACTTACTTGTTAAAAGTAACTTTCCAAGTTCTGGGACTCCTCATAGTTACCAAGGGTCCTCCAGCCCCTCAGAGCAGTTTTACAGAGACACAGGGAGGCAAGAGGGGAAGATCTGGTAAATTTTGCCTCTTTCCTTTCCACTGGCTGTAACATCTATGAGTAAGGGCCCTTTCAGTCTACACGGTTATACCTGTATGATTCCACTTTTACTGCCATGACAACATCCTACGGAATCCTGGAATTTGCCGGTTAGGGAATGTGATGTGGGGTGTGGGGTGTGGCTATCCTGAGTGCCAGAGCGGCCGCACAGCAGGTTGCCAGGCAACTAGTGTAGCTCTTCAGGAGAGAAACCCAGCCCAATAGTGTCAAGGAGGAGCTGATGGCTGAGAGGAAAAAGATATAAAAAGGCAATGCTGACTGTCATTTTCAGTGCTTCAGCCAGAGAGAGCTCTGGAACAAAGACCCTTGGTCAGCTAGAGAGGCTGTTTGTGTGGGAAAGGGTTTATTTCTCAGGGAAAGCCAGAGAGATGCAGAAGATAAATTAAAGCCTTATAGAATCTGGTCAGATAGTGTGACCTAGATTGGGGGTTGACTCTTTGGTGAGAGTGTAGCCAAAGGTCTTTTTTTTTTGATACTTGTGCTTATATGAGAGTTTAAAGACATAAGGAAGCTGAAAGTACTTGAAGAACTGTACTAATTTTGGTATGCATTTGAACTCTAATATTTTGTTCTGTATGCTATTGTAATAAATATTAAAGTTTATTTTCATAAATACTGACTTGGCTGAGTGGCATACAGTATTTAAAGACACACAGAAAATGCACTACCATGGATCTATAATGGTGTTCTGAACAGCCATTGAAAGGCTTCACCCTTTTACACAAAGGTGATGTTTAAAGGGGAAGGCAGAATTGTGTGTGAAGTGGCAGGGTGCCTTATCAGACTGGGGGGCTGCCATACCAGTCCGAGAGAGAAAGAAGGCCCTATCACGGGGGGGGGGGGGGGGATACTTAGAATTCTCTGCCAGAAACCTCTGTGCTCATGAAACCAGAAATCCCAGGATTCCATAGAATTTAGCCATGGCAGTTAAAATGGAACTATAGTGCTCTAATTGTGTAGTGTGAAAATTCCCTAAGACTATTCAGGGGATAAACCCAGTACCTGAACGATGTTTTAATCCCCCCTCATCTTTTTATAATCATGATTATTTTGTTGGGAGAAAACCATTATGAACTGCTCTGATTCTTCTTTTTCCTTTTAAGGGATCACAGTGAATGGTTGATTGATGTTCTTTTACCACAAGGTAAGTCTGAATTTAAAGTTGGATAGTGAATTATATGATCAATTTGGTGATGAGGGAGTTTATAGAATCATAGAATTTTGGGATTATAAGGGTGCTCAAAGGTCATTCAACCCAACGCCCTGCATCGTAGTCAAGGGTAAGGTCTATGCCTTGTATGTAGATGATTTCAGGTTCAGTCCTTAGCGTTGCCAATTGGAAGGCTCTGGTAGAAGCTGATAACAAAAACCACGGCCTGAGACCCTGGACAACTGCTTGTCAGTGGCAGTAAACCGTACCAGAAATGTGGATCTTGAGATTGCACTTTAGGGAGGGTTATATAAAATTATCAGCCAGAGATCTCTAGTGCCTCACCAAACCACAAACCCCAGCCATTCCATAGGCTGTTGTCATAGCAGTTAATGTGGAATCAAAGTGTTATAATTGTATAGTATGAAAGGACCCCGATATACCATGAAAAATTAATTATAGCCTTTAAGATTTCCTGGTGGGCCAGGAGCAGAGCTTGGAAAAATTATTTTTTGGGACTCGAAAACCTGGAATCCCCAGGCCAGTATGGCCAGTTGGGATTTTGGGAATCATGAACTACAAAATGAGACCCAGTGTAGTGTAGTGGGTTGAGCATTGAACTAGGAACCTGGAGACCAAGGTTCAGTTTCTTGCTTTGCCATAGAAGCCCCATTGGGTGACCTTGGATGTGTCAAACACTCTCAGTCTCAGAAATCCCTGTGATAGGGTCACCTTAAGGGTAGCCATAAGTTGAAAAATGACTTGAATACACACAACAAAACAACAATCCACAGAAGTAACTTTTTCATATTCTGAACAGCAGTATTTACCTATGTAAGAGGCTACTCTGTGGAGCTCTGCAGGGTATTGTCTCTATGCCCAGAGTAAAGTAAACCTTGGGGCACTGTGAAGGACTGTGGGCATTAGTACCATCTCTGATGGTGCTAGTTGTACCGACTGTGCTACAACTTACTACTGTGCATTAACTATCATTAGGAACCAGGAATGATAGTTATGCATCCCATGGATGAATTGTAGCCCTCCAAAGCCCTTTCTGTGGGCAGCTGCCAAAGGTTGGGGAACTGGTGAGCCCTGGTGGCACAGTGGTTAAATGCCAGTATTGCAGTCACAAGGTTGTGAGTTTGGTCCCACAGGGCTCCAGGTTGACTCAGCCTTTCATCGATTGGTAAAATGAGTACCCAGCTTGGTGGGGGCAATTAGCTAATACATGGTAAACCGCTTAGCTGATAAGTGGTATAGAAATACACATGCTTTTGCTCTTGCTAACTGCATCAGGTAGCCATGGGACCTTGGGAGTTCACTGTCTAGCTGTACCTTTTGACCCTAATTTTTTATAACCTTTTTTAGAAGTTTTTTTTTAAGTTGGCTGAAAATGTTTTGGGGAGCCCCCCCCCCTTTTTAATGTTTTTTCCACTGCCTAGATGGTGGTGGGAGGAGCTGGGGCCTCAAAACAACCTCAGAAGGCCACATGTGGCCACACTTTCCCATCCTGATTTACAGGGACTGGAGTTCTGTTATTAGGACACTTGTGAGAAAGATACTGAACAAGGACTATATAATCAGACACTATCCATACCTACGAGTCATATTTTCTTCAGAAAAACATTTAAGTCCTGTCTCATGTAGGGCTCATGGCAAGGGAGTGATCATAACTGTTTTGAATCTTCCATTTACCTTCCCTTTGCAGCTGAAATTTCTGCTATATGTCAAAAAAAGGTAAGACGTCTCTGTATATGTGACGGGGGGATCATCCAGCTTTTCATCTGTTTTTGTTTGTGACTTCACCTCTCTGTCACCCACCGTGCAAATTTTTCCATTTTCATCCCTGTTATTACCTTTGCTAAGAAAATGTACTGGGAATCATAGAATGTTGCTGAAACATGTGAGCTTTAACGTTCTGATTAGCAAGTGTTGTGATTTCGAGTGCTTTTTTGTTGTCATTAATTTTACCTTGCCCAATTCAGCAGGTTTGCAATCAGTGAAGGGTTCCTGCTTATTCAAAGCTTGGTGAAAGAAACAGAGGTTGAAAAGATAATTTAAAGACCCCCCTCCAAAAAAAAATTCATGCTCATAAAATTAAACATGCTTCTAGAGTAGTTTCCCTCTGTCAGGAACCGAATTCACACACACAAATAGAACAGTGAGATTACACTATTTATTAGGAGCATGGTACAGGACTTCAGTGAACAATCTGAGGCAGTTTAGCAGAATCCAAACATAAGTAGCAAAAGATACTTTCCCACAAAAGCAGATATCAAGAAAGCTTGAAGCAGCTAAGTCCTGGCTGGTAGTTCTTATCAGACCTGCATTCCTGGCTTTGTTTACCTAACAGTCTCTGGTTCGTTTCCTCGGTTACAAGCAAGCAGCTAATTACTACTACTACTACATGTCCTGTGCTGAAAATATGGAGGGCTATCTGACACCCCACCTCATGATTCCCATTAACTGTTTTCCTCTGAAGAAGAACAGTTTGCTCACATTTCAGTCTGGAATTGTTTCTGCCACTCTCTGTACCATAGAGTTGTCATCACTATTCTGTATGGACATAGCTCTTCACTTTTTTTCTTGCATAAATAATTTCAAATGCCTTATCTCTTCCGGACAAAAAGTATGAGAGTTTTTGTGTGGTTAATCCTTTGGGAATTTTTGCAACAAGCAAACAAACTTATTATGCCATTTTCTGTGCAAAATGTTTTGTGCACCAGAACACTTTATTTGCACAAGCAATTTTTTCCCCAAAAAAGTCCCAATTGTGTGTGTGTGTGTGTGTGGTAGTTGACTGTTTTGTTGAGGGCAAGAAAATCTTTGAGTGTATTTTACATCCCTGTTCCATCGTGGTGTTTCTTTAAAATAACAACAACAACAGCAACAACAAGGCAGATGGGCCATTCCTTTATTATGAATAAATAAGAGGTGACAAAATTCTGCTTTTGAGTTTTTCAGAACACTTCCCATCAGGATGAGTGATACAAAGCAGTAGGGGATGGACTAAGAAACAGAGGAGTGCAAAATTTGGTCCCTTGTTGTAGTCATCTGTTTCTTTCCCCATCCCCTCTGTTTTTGTATTGACTAGCTTGACTAAGAGCTCTAGAGAACTCAAAAGGAAATTAAAAAATTAAAGGAATAGTAGCCAAACTGGAAAGTGGTGGACTTAGAGGAGAAAGCTGAAGTATGTCAATATCAAAATATACCTCTTTCACAGTTCTGGAGTGAGTGGAGTGGGATTGCCCAAATGAAAAATCAAGATGGCTCCCGTACCTTTAATGATTGTATAGAAGAGGGAATTTCAGCAGGTGTTGTTTGCCACACAACCAGGTAACAACACCTGCTGAAATTGCTTCTTCTACACAGTTGTTAAAGGGACAAGAGTTCTCCAATTTTCAATTTGGCAATCCTAGTTAGAGAGAAGGATGCCAGGACTTCAGGTTCACTAGATCATCTTTACTTGATACAAGACTAGAACTCAGAGGTCTACCAGCTGTGGCAGGTAAACAGAAGTGGCCTAGACAGCACCAGGTGTGTAATGGTAGGGACTAAGGAGATGGAGACAGCCAGAGTGATGTAATGGTTTAAAAACCCTGGAGACCAAGGTTCAGTTTGCTGCTCAGCCACGGAAGCCCACTGGGTGACTTTGAGCCCATCATGCACACTCAGCCAAAGAAAACCCTGCAGTAGGTTTTCCTTAGGGTTGTCATAATTTGGAAATGACTTGAATACACAGAACAACAACAACAACAACAACAACAAGGAGATGGAGTTCATTGCCTCCTGCACCCTGTGAGCTGTATACTGGGATAACATGGCTAATAGAAAAACAGTGGCACTAGTATAGGTCAGAAATTCAGACATGAAACTCTAAAACCAAAGACTGAGCCAAAGACACTCAATTAGAATCATAGAATCATAGAATCATAGAAATGTAGAGTTGGAAGAGACCACACGGGCCATCCAGTCCAACCCCTGCCATGCAGGAACACCCTCAAAGCACTCCCGACAGGTGGCCATCCAGCCTCTGCTTAAAAACTTCCAAAGAAGGAGACTCCACCACACTCCGAGGCAGCATATTCCACTGCCGGACAGCCCTGACTGTCAGGAAGTTCTTCCTGAGGTTCAGGTGGAATCTCCTTTCGTGCAGCTTGAATCCAAATTAATAGCCATATTTTCCTGATGGAGAACATTGCGGCTGAAAGAAAAACACCTAGCATGGTTGCTCAGCCATGTTAAAAGTTTTTTTTTAATATAAAAGCCTACAATGTTGTTTGCTATTTTTAAACAAGAGTGAGAAGTTCTTGCTGATCCTAGGCAAATTATCCAGAAATCTACTGGCAGCTTCCAATACCTTGTTTACCTGAGGAAAACAAAAGAATGTGCAAAAAGAATACAAATATTACATGCTTGATTTTTAATTTTTGAATGGAGAAAGTAACAACTCATCATCCCAAAGGCTGGGGATGGGAGACATGCTGATCTTCAGTGCTGTTGGACCCCAACTCCCATCAGCCTCAGCCAACACAGCCATAAGTTAGGAACAACATAAGTTTTAATCCAGCAACATAAGGAGGTCACAGTTTTCCTGTCCTTGCTGTTGGCTGAACTCTGAATTGACAGACCCTCTGGCTTTGCAGCCTCCATTTTCCAACCATTCAATTCCAAGCAAATGGCTTAGTAGTTAATTCTTGGAATGGCAGCTTCTCGAGTCTTGTTTTCAGGCTCTGCTAGTGGTTTAATTATGTTTATTTTTGTTTCTTTGCAGAACTGTAGCTCACATGTTAGGAGAGCTGTTGTCACATGTTTTTCTGCTGGCTGCTGTGGTCGCCATGGGAACAGGCCAGTGCGCTACTGCAAAAGATGCCATTCGAATCATCACAGTAGTGAAGTTGGAGCGACGGCTGAGACTCACCTCTACCAGACATCGCCACCTCCTATCAATACACGCGAGTGTGGAGCTGAGGAGCTAGTTTGTACAGTGGAAGCTGTCATCAGGTAACCCACCGGCCTGCCTGTACCTACACCATCTCTTGTCCCATTAGAGCAGGACGGGGATATATGTGGACCCCATCAGAGGCTGTCAGATTGCAGTTTCCACCAGCCATAGTCAACAAAGCCAATAGTAAGGGACAATGAAAGCTGCACTACAGTGTTCCTAATCTCTGTATTAATGCATGGAAACTATGTGAGGACTACATTAATTATTTTTTTTATTTATTCAAATATTTGTGTCCTGCCCTATGTGCAAGGAACCCAGGTTAGCATTCAATAAAATCAATTGAAACAAACTATCTAACAAATTGAAACAAGTTAAACAGTCAACACCTGTTCAGATGGGATAAAATTGTTAGAGCCCCCAAAGGGTTTAATAAATGGCCATTTCTTTACATGTTACCAAGAAGAAGCTGATGTCAGTGCCAATTGGGTGTCAAGAGACGGCCGTTCCATAACCAGAGTTATTACCTTGTTCATGAATTTACCTTCTTCACCTGAAAATGTGTGGGGGCTAAAAATGGGAATGGGGAAGTGTCACACATGCAAACCTGCACCCAAGCATCTCTGAGCATCTGGAAGAAGGTTAGACCTTCTACACTGAGCGTGAAAGTCTGAAGGGTTTGTAAATGTTAGGCTGAACTGAGTATTTGAGCTCCCATGATCAGGAACCTGGCCTTATTGAGGTTCCTGCTCATGGGAGTTCTTTTAACTGCACACAGCTAAACACAGTTTCAAAGTTCTTTTCAGAGAACTGTGATCTGTCAATCTGTCATGCTTAAAGCTTGAAGGTCTGTGATGCTGCTAGGTGTGGGGGACATTCAGGGGTGGGACTTAAGTATGTGTCCATATCCCCACCCCACATTTATCCCTGCATGCATTCGTGAAAACACCTGAACAGAGCTAAAGTTTTCACAAAATAATTTGTGGGCAATTAGACTCAGAAGAAGCAGACATGAAAACGGGTAAGAAATCTCAGTGGTTTAAGATATATAGATGATGCTGTATTACTTTGCAGAAAAGACTTGGAATAACTGTTGACAAAAGTGAAGAAAGAAAGTGCAAAAGCAGGGTTTCGGAAGACAAAAATAATAACCACATGTGATGTGATATGATCACCCCATGTGATGTACATAACTTTCAAGTGGGTAACAAAGACGTAGAAATAAAGACTTCCTTTACCTTGGAACTGGAGACTGTAGTCAAGAAATCAGAATACTAAGATTTGGAAGGGTAGCTCTGAGTGAGCTAAGATCCTCAAATGCAAAGATTTATCATTAAATACTAAAGTCAGAATCATCCACGCCATAGTATTTCTGATTTCTGTTTATGGGTGTGAAAGCTGGATGGTGTCAGGAAGAAAGTGATCTCATTTGAAATGTTGTGCTGGAGAAAGCTTCTGTTGATACCATGGACTGCTAAAAAGATGAATGTGTCTTAGAGTAAATCAAGCCTCAACTCTTCCTAGAAAGTAAGATGGCTAAACTGAGGTTGTACTTGACATGACTCATTGGACAAGATGATAATGGCTGGTAAAATGGAAGGAAGTAGGAAAAGAAGGGGTCTGCACTATGGATGGACTGACTCAATCAAGGAAGTCACAACCCTGAATTTGCAAGACCTGAGCTGGGAGGATGATGACTGGGGCTCTTGGATGTCTCTCATTCTAAGGCCATTTCTGCACATTGTAGTCACCTCGAATTCTTACCCTCCCATCTGCACATTGTACCATTTTAGCATTGTAGTTTTTCTCATGGTTCTGCATGTTTTCAGCTCCTAGCACAGTTCACTGCGATGAGAAACCGCTGTATGTGAAAACCAGAAAAACTCTGATGCAAACCTCCCAAACTGGATCTGCTTAATTTTCACCTACGTGCAGAACTGTAAGATCGATTCACAGGACAGAAGTGGCTGGCTAGGGCGTTCCCAGGCTGTCATGACCGTCCCTCTTGCTCTCCACCCATCAAAGGACAGGCTGCCCATTATTGTCTTCAGGTGTTAAATGGACAGCGGGAAGAGAGTGGAGCTGGTAATGGATCGTTAAGAGGTGTTTTTTTCCTTGTGTCTACGAACATACATACCTACATACAAAGGTAGAAATGCAGAAATGTGTTTGAGTGTGAGCGAGGAAGACATGATCTTTGGTTGCTTGATGAATGAAGGTAACTGATTAGAGGAAGATCTTCAAGCAACTTTGTTTCTCTTTGAAGTTACTTTTTCCTTGCCGAAGAAGAGCCTTCACGCTGCAACCTTAACTTTCACTTTACCGAGATAGGGAACTTATTTTGACAGTTTAATTTGACAGCTTTAATTGACAACTTTGACAACTTACCTTGAAAGACTAGTTTGGAGTTGTTTTGTATGGTTTTGCCCTTTGTTCTTCGGATGTTGCCAGTGGATCTTTCGGATATTTATACTGATTTTTTTCCCCTTTTTGGACTCTCGATGCGGTTTAGCCTGGATTTTGGGGATGTTTGCTTTTTGATGCAGCCATTTAAAATGTGTTTCTTTTTCTTTAAAAAATAGACCAATCAGCGATGGCAGGACAGGGTGAGGGAGGGGGATGGGAGCGGCCAGGAACTTGCTGTTGCGGATGCAGCAACCAGTTTTCTCTGAGGTAGTATGATGTAAAGGGTGTGTGTGCAGACAGCACAGTTTCTGAATCAGAGTATAAAACACCGCTCTTGACATGTGGTGAACTGCTCCTCCTCTCTCGTGTGGAAATGGCCATAAAGTCACCCTAAGTTAAGGTCAACTTGATGGCAGATAACAATAACAAAAAACTCAAGAGATGGGTTCCTGCAGCTTAGACTTAAAAACAGATAGCAGAGACAAGGAATATAAATAGCAGTAGCATTTCTATACCACTTATAAATGCAGACGACTCCCTAAGCAGTTTACAATGTTTTTAGCTAATTGCCCCCAACAAGCTGGGTACTCATTTTACCAACCTACAGAAGGATAGAAGGCTGAGTCAACCTGAATCCCTGTAGGATCGAACTCACAATGTTGTGGCTTCAGTACCAGCATTTAACCACTGTGCCACCAGGATTCATACCCTTTGTGTCTGGCCCTATACTGGACACTTCTATTTTGTTTTTTTCAGCCTGCTGAAAGAAGCCGAATTCCATGCTGAGCAAAGAGAGTATGAGCTCAACCGCAGGAGGCAGCTGGGCCTGTCCTCTTCACACCACTCTTTGGACAACACAGACTTTGACAACAAAGATGATGACAAGCATGACCAGCGTCTTCTGAGCCAGTTTGGGATTTGGTTCTTGGTATGTGTGTTTTGCTCGTACAGTTTTCTCTTTTTTCCTTTGGATTCTGAAGAGATGGCTAATGCATCTGAATTTTCTCGAAAGCCCTTTAGATTCTAGAGCGGCAGCATCAAAACATATAATGGCTGGAATCCAGTTGGAGCACTGCGTTAGTGTGAAAAAGTCATGAAAGTGGGTGCACTTTCGCAGAGTTATATAAGTGTTGTCCCTAGTGTAGCCAATCATTCCATAAACAAACTCAGAGCCATTTCTCACATTTTTGAGAGAATGGGGAGCTAATTAACCACTGCACAAGAGATGAAGGCCATTTCTACACTAGACTGTTAGAGTGCTATTATTCCAGTTTCAACATCCTATGGAATCCTGGGGTTTGCAGTTTAGGGAGGGGCCTCAAAGGATTCCATAGGATTCCATAGGATGTTGAAAGTGGAATAATAGCACTGTAACAGTCTAGTGTGGAAATGGCTGAACACACAGCTGTTGCACCCAGTATGCAGCCAGTTGCATAACAGCAGGGTGTAGTGTGCTGTAACTATGCTGGCATATATTTATGCTGCATTAAAAGTAAAGGCACCAGATCCCATTAGATCTTGGAAGCTAAAGCAGAGTCAGCCCTGGTTAGTACTTAGATGGGGAACTGCCAAAGAATAGCAGGTACTGTAGGCTATGTTTCAGAGGAAGGATTTGGCAAAATCGTCTCTGAGTATTCCTTGCCTAAGAAAACCCAGTGAAAATCAAGTCTCCATAAGTCAACAAGCAACCTGAAGGCAGATAAATCCACAGAAAAGTGTATCGAATTTGGGCCTTTGCTGGTTAGCAGGTGAAAGTGTTTCAGAAAGTGCTTTGTCAAACATTACAAAACTTTTAAAACTTATTTGATTCTGGACGATAGCAAAGAACTTGCTTGGGGAGATAGAAGGTGAAGTTCTTCCTCTCTGTCTCCTCTCTCCCCAACCTCAGGGCTCACCTGGTTCCTGGGGCCCCACCCCAGCATGGCCATTTAATGGCTGGTGGAGAACAGGTGGCAGTAGAGAAGTGTCCAGCTATCCCCCTATAGCCAGACGAAGAACAACAAAAACATCCTTCTGGAGTCCTCTGAAGGTCCTGGACAATGGCATCATCATTGTTCATCCAGTTATAGAATCATGCTTGAACACTACTCTGCTGTCCCCTGCTCTCCACTGGCCACTAAATGGCTGTGTCAGTGCCTCTCCCAGGAAAAAGAAGATGAGTTTAGAGGAAATTAGGTGACACTGTGCAAAGGAAGTGGTGAACTCCTCCCTGCACAACAACCTCTTCCAAAATGAATATAACATTGGTATTACATTGCCTTGTGTTACTAACAGGATATCAGTCAACAGCAGAGCGGAAAAAGAATTGAACGCATGTATTCTAATGACTCTGGGCCCCTACTGGATGACTTCATATTCTAGGATAGATAAAAGGAAGTAGTCTTTTTCTCACAGTGTATAGTCAAACTGTGGAACTTGCTAGAGCTCAGAATAGTTACTTTTTTGGATGATGATTCTTAGAATCCCCGGCCAGCATAGCAGATACCACAAGATATTGTGATGTCGAACTATTTGAATGCCTTTAAAGAGGAATTAAACAAGTTCATGACTGACAGACAGACATTACCACCAGAGCTGGAGGTAACATAAACACTGTATCCGGGTTGTTCAGGAGGATGAGTAGGATGGTGCTGTTATTTTCATGATCTGCTTATTGATTTCTCGTAGGTGTCTGGTTGACAGTTGCGACTGGTGACTCCTTTGTTAGGGGGGTAGTGAATCTGGTGTGGGTTTTATCTGAACCTTATAGGAGGTATCTGACATGCTGAAGCCAATCTCCACAAGTCCTTTTGTCTGATCCATTATGGCTCTTCTTATGTTTGTATATCAAAATTTATAGAAGAGCCTCATGAACAAAAGCAGTGGTAGTGACCAACAGACTTTCATTAGTTCTAGTATCCATCATGTGAGCTGACTTGGTCTGTGATTTAATGGTATTTGAATTTTATACAAAATTTCTGAATCTAAAACTCAAGCAGAAATGTATTTTTTAAAAGTTACCAGTCTTTAAACAGAAACGTGGGCATTGTAAAATACTCCATTGATTCTTTGTTTAATTTTAAATGTTTCCAGTGATTTTGCCTATGGGTAACATTGGGCTCACAGTCTTCTCTTATTGTCTTTCTCAAGTAGAGCCCTGGTACCTGTGCCACACTGCTCTGCTTTTTCCTCTTGTTATAATAAGGCAGCTTACAAATCAAAGAGAATTTGTCTGAACCTAATGTCTTTTCCAGGTAAGCCTTTGTACCCCTAGTGAGAACACGCCTACAGAGAGCTTGGCCCGGCTTGTCAGCATGGTTTTCCAGTGGTTCCATTCCACAGCATATATGATGGATGATGAAGTGGGAAGCCTAGTTGAGAAACTCAAGCCTCAGTTTGTCACCAAGTGGCTGAAGACAGTATGTGATGTTCGGTTTGATGTCATGGTGATGTGCCTCCTCCCTAAGCCCATGGAGTTTGCAAGGGTAAGGAGCACATTTCCTTGGGGTTCATGTGTTGAGTGTGTATGTGTATTGGGGTGGGCAGAGTGTGGACTATGGGCCTCATGCAGACCTTGAGATCTCCTGGAAGCCCCGCACCCCTCCTTCTTTAAAAAAAAATAGGCTGATTTTGGCTGTTTTTTGCCCCCAAGCCAGCACAAATCTTACAAAAATCACCCCAAAATTCAGCAATTTGCTTCCTCTCACTCTTCCAAACCCCCCAAAAAGCCCTCCCACAAAATGGCAACAAGAAGTGACATTGCATCACTTTAGGTCAGTGGATTCGGGGAGGAAAAATGGCCCTGACCCTTGATCAGTTGCTCGTCACATATGTGTATGTATATTTATATGTATATGTATACATATATGAATGTGTATACATACACGTAAATGCACATGTATATGTATATGTAGTGGTACACAGATATTGTGATATAGTTGTGTATCACTACAACTACAAAAGGATATTGTACCCCTGACAGGGCATAGAGGTACAGAAAAGAGGAAAGGTTACAGTGTCTGGGGCTGTTTAGCTTATTAAAAGTGATGAGTTAGGGAAGACATGATAGAAATGTGTAAAATTATGCATGGTGTGGAGAACAGTAGGACTTGGACCACCTGTTGAAGGTGACTGGTAAATGTTTTGGAATAGATCAAGGGAGGTTCTTCTCCTATATGGGATTTGATGACATCAGATGGAGTTAACACTTTATAAATTGGAATTTTTAAAAAGGGAATTGGATAATTTTGTGGAGGATGGATGGCTAGCCAGTGGGTCTATATTCCCTTCAGTAAACAAGGGAGTGTGCCTCTCTACATTAATTGCTAGAGAATATGAGTGGGAGTTGCTGTTGCATACATGTTCAGTGTATAGACTTCCAAAAGGCAAGAAGCTGTTCACTGTGTTGGGAAGAAAATGCTGGTCTAGATAAGCCTTTTGTCTAATCCAAAATGGCTACTTTTTTGTCCTTGCATTCTGTACATATATAGATCTGTGATGAACAAATGAGACATTTATGAAGATTTTTCTGCACATGCCTCTAGGTGGGTGGATACTGGGACAAGTCCTGTAGCACTGTGATGCAGTTAAAGGAAGGTCTGAATCGGATCCTCTGCTTGATCCCATACAACGTAATAAACCAACCCGTGTGGGATTGTATTATGCCGGAGTGGTTGGAAGCCATCAGGACTGAAGTCCCAGACAACCAATTGAAAGAATTCAGGGAAGTATTAAGGTAGGTTGTTGAGGAGATTTTTTTTTGGCGGGGGGGGTCACTCCTCCTACAGTTTCAGTGAAAAAGATGCAAATTGCTATCAAAGGAGGAGGGTTCAGCTTTCCAGATCTTCTTACATACCATCAGGTATATGTATTAACTTTTATTAATTTTTGGCATACCCACTTAAAGTAAGCAACCCACTGTGGTCAGCCTTGGAGTCTTCATTTCTGGTGCCTCTATTCATTCTTGATTCTCATTTTATTAAAAAAGGGCAGTGTTTTGCCAACAATTTCATCAGTCAGTGACAAATATTGTCTCATCAATTGCAGTTTGACCCATATGCTTATGCCATATTGACTTTATGGGGGGAATCCAGATTTGAAAATGGGTAAGGAACCATATTTATGGAAGATATGGGCTGACAATGGGATTGTTATCTTAGATACTTGAGGTTAATGATGAGTTTTTGCCCTTTTCAGTTTAACAAGAGCAGTTTAAACTATCTTTGTCTACAGCTGAAATATTTATTATAATCCAGATTTGGCCCTTCAACCTGTGCATCTGCAGTTCCCTTCATTATTAGAGATGTTAACTGAGGCTAACTAAGTATCCAAACAGACAATTTATATGAGAGAGACAGAGACAGAGACAGAGACAGAGACAGAGACAGAGACAGAGACAGAGACAGACAGACAGACAATCTGTTTTCTATAAATAAATATGACACGAGAGGTTTGTAACAAGAATGGAAAAGAGAACTGGAATACCCAGTTCTGACTAATCAGTGGCCATCAGTTTTAACATCTATAGCAAGTGTGGATACAGATCTTTGACTATGTTTTATACAGCAGAAATTACACTTTGAGGTATATTGGTTGTGACAATATTTATCCAAGAAAGAGCTTTCTAGATCAGCAAACCCTTGGAGATGTAATACTGCCAATGCTTCAATAATAGATATGTTTTGGAGTTGTCCCATAGTATCTGTATTTTGGAGGAAGTAATTACACAAGTAAATTGGGGTTTGGAAAGTTCCTTGATATTCAGGGATGTGCATATCATTTTGAATTATTTACCTGTTTCTTGGAAATTAGCAAATGGGCACTGGAAATGGATTTTTCACACCCTTTTGACTGCTAAAAGATATTTTGTTACTGGAAAGATAATTTTTCTCCATCTGTGATCCAACGGGTAGTAGATCTAACAATACCTGCAACATTTGAAAGAATGATATATAGATGAAATTTACAAGTGGACTTATATTTGCCCAATTGGCCAGCTTTTATGGAAACATACGACTAAAGTGATTATTTTTCCTCCTTTTATGTTTTTATTTTTCTGCTTAAAAATTTGGAATAAGAAAAAAATTAAAAGTTATGTCAGGATGCAAAGGAGCTTTTCAATTTTTATTGGAGGTCTCTGTATACGTATGTTAATCACATCACAGAGAGAAAACTGAGCGGTTGCTACAGCTTCTATGAACAAAATGTCACAGGTGGAACAGTTGAACTTCACCCATCATGCAGTTTGGAAGAAGTCACAAGTGTGGGGTGAAAATGCATTTTGTTTTCTCAATATGGATCAAAAATGGCTTGGCTCCAGTGCTTGAATTGAATGGGAACTGGAATATCCACAGCTCCACCCTTACCATCTCCCAGACCCCTTAGCTCCAGAAGGCTGCAGGGCAGCCTTGATTTGAAAAGAAGATTTGAGATGGGAAAGAGATGGGGCTTGTACCTTTCATTAAGGGACCTATAATTCAAGAACAAAATGGGTCTTCTGCGAGCTTCCTGGTGGCTAAAACATCATGCAGCAAAATTCCACATTGTAAACCTATAGAACTTTGTAATTAGAAGCTTTCTAGATGCTGTTCAAAAGTGTGCTGGAATTCTTTAGAACAGAGCTAGAAGGCAGCCAAAGTGTTACAGGCTATATGGGAGCCATCATGATCTTCCTTGGCTGTGCTCTGTTAGTTTAGTTCTATTTAATTTCTCACTTGATGATTCCCAATCTTGATAATTTTTTTAAAAAAAATCTTACAGATGAAATATGGAATCAAGATGATACAAAATCCAACAAACAAAAAACACCCTTGGATTTTTATATTTCTCTGTGGTTATGTATCTTTATATCTATCTATATCTATATCTATACACATACATACATATGTATGTGTGTATGTGCTCGCATGCAAATATATATTTGTATCTATATATGTGTTATATAAACACACACAGAGGCCTGAATCCTTTTGGTGGTCCCGAGTCAAATAGACGTATTGAATCAGTTCTTGAACTGTGAGTCAATACGTCTGTAAATCCCATTGAATCACTGGGTCTACTCTAGTTGGGACTAACAGAAGGATTCAAGTCATGCACATGCAGCTGGCAGCTCTAGTCTTAAAGGGGAAGGAAACATATTTCTTAGTTCTCAAAACTTTTAGTGGAACCCAAGTTCTTTGGGGCTTAAACCTCCCTCAGGACATTTAAGGACTATTATAATCTCTAGGGCTGGTTATTTATATCTGATCAACAGCATCCTATTCTCTTCCCATTTCTTTTGTCTTTTTGTTGAACACCTATGTTGATGGAGAGTTCCAATCAAGTGCATGCTCACACCTCTCTGATTACCTTACTGTTAATTCTAGCAGAGTTGTTACATTAGTGTCACAGCAATACTTTGGCACTTTAAAGACTCACCATTGTGTTGAGGTAGGACCTTTTGTGAGCTCTGTATGTGTGCTATTGTTGGAAAGAAATATCATCAGACTTGAGAGTCTTGATAAAAGTAGGACTTTCACAACTCCCGATACTTGCTGTGAGAAAATGTATGTGATGCTTTTGCAGTTTGACAGTGGAATACACTGCCATGGAGGGTGGTGGAACCTTCTTCTTTGGAGGTTTTTAAACAGAGGTTGGATGGCCGTCTGTTGGATGGTATATTCCTGCATGGCAAGGAGTTGGACTTGACAGCACTTGTGGTCTCTTCCAACTCTGATTCTGTGACTTAACAGGGCATTTCTAAGAAATAAAGGGCATACAAAAGTATGCTCATATTTTAAAATTTGAATGGCTAAAATTGGAAAAAAGGGGGAGTGGAATGTATACATTAGGTAAATTACACAAATAAACTCAAAACTCAGGAAAGTACATAAAAATAATTCACACAAATTCCACAAGGGAAATGGGAGGAAAATGCAGTCTTGCAAACTGGTATGAAGCATGGACAAGAAGAAAAAGGAGAAATGAAACAAAGTAAAAACAAAGATTCACCCCCTCCACAGCTCTACTGTGTACATAGACATGTGTGTATAAGGAATAATTGAAAGAGCTAGAGTTGCCTTCAGATGTCTTAAGGGTTGGTATGCAGGAGGTAGAACAAACCTGTTCTCTGTTTCTCTAGAAGGCATGTCTAGAATGAATGAGTGAAAACCACAGAGGAGGTTTTGGCTAAAAATTCAGAGAAACAAGTTTCCTAATGGTAAGAGTTATATATTAAGTTTGTAAGTGGAACATATTGCCTGCAAGAGGTGATAGATATCCCTTCACTGGAGTGACTTAAACAGAATTTGGGGTGGTCTAGTTGCAAGATTCCTGCACAAGAGATTTAACTGAATGATCACCAATGTACCTTCTAAGGCTTAATTCCTATGATTCCATTCACCAGTCTATCTTTTTATATTGTCTACTTCATGTTTCTCCTTGAATGTTGTGTCAAAATAAATTTGTTTGTCTCTAAAGCCACCTTCAAGCTCTTTATTGTTTTCTTAACAACTGACTAATGTAGCTACTTTCTCTGGAATTTGTCCCTGTGAAACCGTTGGATTTACCTACATGAAATAGATTGTTTAGTCAATGCCTTTGTGCTCATACCTTCTGTCTGAAAAGTTTTGACTTAGAGAAGATCAAGTCATAAAACAGGGGTAGGCAGGCCCAGTTGGTGAAAGGGCTATAGACCTGCTATATTTTCAAATCCTCTGGACTGTTGGCCACATGCTGCATTTTTACTGATGTTTGGGGTTGAGGAGCCACCTGAAACAATGACAGAGCCCAAAATGGCACCTTCTAGAGCAATGGTGTCCAACCTTTAGTCCTCCAGGTGTTTTGGACTTCAGCTCCCAGAATCCTGACTGTTAACCAAGTAGCTAGGGTTTCTGGGAGTTGAAGTCCCAAACACCTAGAGGACCAAAGGTTGGACATGACTGTTCTAGAGGCTTCTGGAGGGACAGCTTGGGTTTCCCCCCCCAGATTTTTGTTTAGGGATTCTGTTTGAGGGGTGTTGGCATGCCGAGAGTCTGAAGATGTACCAAAGACTTCCCAGATTGCATGTGGCCCATGAGAACCATACAAGATCCTCAAGTGTAAAATTAGATAATTGAACACTAAAGTTACGATTGTCTATGTCATTGTATTTCCAATTCCTATATATGGTTGTGAAAGCTGAACAGTGAAAAAAGCTAATAGGAAGAAAATCAACTCATTCAAAATATAGTGCTGGAAAAGAGTTCTACAAATTCCCAGGATTGCTAAAAAGATGAACAGCTCCTAGAGCAAATCAAGCCTGAACTCTCCTGAGCAGCCAAGATGACTAAACTGAGTCTCTCATACTTTGGTCATATCATGAGAAGACATGACTTGCTGGACAATAATGCTTGTGAAGGTAGAAGCAGTAGGAAAAGTGGACGACTGCATTACAGATGGATAGACTCAATCAAGGAAGACACGTCCGTGAATCCACAGGACCTGAGCAGGGTCGTTGATGATAGGGTGACTTGGAAGTTTCTTATCCATAGGGTTGCCATAAGTCAGAGTTGACTTGACAGCAATTAACAGTAAACATGGGCTTCAGAAAATATGAAAGAAATGTAATATGTCCATACATTGGGACACATTTGCCCATCTTAGGACCCAGCTCATTTTGGCACAGAATGTGGGGTCCCAGTGCAGAATTTGTAATTTTTCTTTCACAGACTTGTTCTCTAGAGTATCTGTTTTCAGTAGATATTCATTTATTTGTGCAAAATTTTTCAGTGTGATATTTTCCCTGGTGACAAATATTCACTACAGTGTTTTCTCAAATGCACGACAATCTGTCATTTATGACACTCAAGAACTTGCTGATCCACATTTTTCTCTTTGGACATTGCAGCAAAATGTTTGATATTGAGCTCTGCCCACTTCCTTTTTCCATGGAGGAGATGTTTGGTTTCATCAGCTGTCGGTTTACAGGATATCCATCTTCTGTACAAGAACAAGCCTTGCTCTGGCTCCATGTGAGTAGACACATATATCTCTCACAGGGTAGGAATGTAAATCTCTACTTACTTCATTCTTATTCACAGAAAAAGAAAACATCAAAATTTTCTCCTTCATCGCAGTGAGATTATGATAATTTTTTATTCATTTTTCTATTTTATTTCTTTTTGGCATTTAGAGACTGCTTTGATGAAAATTTTGTAACTTTTTGTGTGTACAGACAGGCATTTCTCTACATGTAAAATGCAACATTTTGCACAAAATCCTTTCTTTTGTGGCATCAAATCTGTATTTCTATCCCCCCCCCCTTTTCCCCCTTTATTTTTTTTGGCTGCTGCTGCTGAAAACAAAGTTAATTTTTTTTGTTCTTACACAAGTCGTGGCAGCTGACAATTTATTTTGACACTTTTCCTCACAGAGAATGAAAAAAAATGTGAATATTCCCTACAACGCAGTCTATTTTTAAATGTACTTTGAATTGTACTTCTAACTGTACTTTTAATTGTGCTTTTAATTATGATATATTTTAATTATAGTGTATTTGTCTTTTAAATGGCCTGTTTTAGTGTATTTTAACTATGATTTTTTAAAACTTCCATTTATGCTGTACCCAACCTCGAGCCTTGGGGAGAGGCGGGTAACAAATAAAATTTGTTATTGGTATTCTTATTATTTTTACAACTCGTTCTTTGAGTCCTGATGAGACTGGGATGGGCAATTTCCTGATATCCCAGGGCTGCACATACAACTTGCTGGACCTAGGAGGTTTTTTCCTTATAGAGCCCCCATCCCAGTTTTAATTTTTTAAAAAAGCCTCCTGTACTGTCCAAGGGCTGTGGGGAGATTCTATGAGGGTTTGGGGCCCCAACCCTCTTTTAGGCCCAGAAAGATGATCCCAGTTTTGGAAAAAGTCCCTCCCAAGTCTGAAAACTCCGAGAGGGAGAGAACCTGGTGAAAACCCCCTGTCTCCCCACAGATGCTTTTCATCTGTGGTGTAGCCACATATTGGGACAAAGCTGGGGATAGAAATTATATCAGTCACTCAGTCAATCAGTCTCTGTGTCAACAGGATTATACCAGTTTGCAATGTTTCGTTAATGGCAACAGGAATAAAAAAAATCTATCAATAAAGATTGATATGTAGGCATTCCTTCAGAAGCTAAGATTTGAGTGGCTTTGTATATCCATGGCTGTCCACTTGTGGGTAGAAGTTATTTTGAGTTGTGAGGCAGGGAAATCTGTTGCAGATCTTACAAGGGACGCTTAGACAAGCGTCGGACACTCGGGGCACTTCTACACTATACCATTACTTCAATTTGATACCACTTTAATTGTCATGACTCCATCCTATGGAATCCTGGGATTTGAGGTTTGTTGAAATTTGAGGAGGCACCAAAGTAACCCTGAGAAAAGAAGAACTGAGTTTAAATCTGTAGTGTAGGCAGGCTCTCACAATATCTTGGGAATTGTAATTCAGGGGATCGCTGCTGTCTGGCACAGAATTTTAAATCCTTCTCCAAACTACAAATCCCAAGATTCCATAGGATGGAACCACGGCAATTAGATCAGCATCAAACTGATATAATTGTGCAGTGTGGATGTGCCCTCAGTCTTACCAGGGCTATCCCAAGATACTGTGCTATCTGAAATAAAGGACAAGATGCCCCGCTCCATTCTATACATGGAAGCTGTCTGAATTGTTAGGTAAATCTTATCTCAACACTGATAATGAGACAGTATTCTCCACCAGACTTTAGGGCAGAAGAGTAGTTTAGAGAGTGCAGAACAGACCATGTGACAAATACTGCTTTCTTCTCCAAGACAGGCGAACACATGGTAGGAACAGGTAGGAGAGCTTGTGCCACTGTCTACCCTGCTGCATATTGTCTTGCTTTTACTAATGGTAGGACTGGCCTCAAGTCCCATTCTCAATCATCTGTGTTATGGGGATAATATAAATATCAGATCATTGCTTGGTGTCATTGTTCATTTTGGCCTGTATTCTAAAATATATATTAACATTCACTGTATTTTTGATGTGATTTCTTTCTCTCGCTCCCTTTCTCTTTCAGGTGTTATCTGAATTAGACATTGTGGTTCCTCTTCAGTTGCTAATCAGTATGTTTTCTGATGGGGTTAATTCTGTGAAAGAGCTAGCAAATCAGAGGAAATCAAGAGTCAGTGAGCTGACTGGCAGTCTTGCAGCTCGAAGGGTAATTCATAATAACTTTTTTTTAAATCAATAGAGGCACAGCATGTGTCTTTTGACAAAGGCCATTTCCACACTACACTGTTATAGTGCTATTATTCCAGTTTCAACATCCTGTGGAATTCTGGAGTTTGCAGTTTACTGAGGCCAAATTGCTCTCTGGCTGAGAATTATAAATGCCCCTCCCTAAACTGCAAACCCCAGGATTCCAAAGGATGTTGAAAGTGGAATAATAGCACTATAACAGTGTAGTGTGGAAGTGGCCAAAGCCAAGACATTCAACAGTGATGAAGTATGTTTTAATGAAACTGCACTGAAATTAGTGAGACTGAGGTTGGAATCCTGTTGGTTCATCTTTGCTAGCATAGGCCCATTTAGTCAATTGGTGAATGATGAATCAACATATAGGGCCAACACATACATCTACTCTACGCTTGCTGGAGTAACAATAGGATTTAGGCCTAAGTACACGGTTAAACATTTAATATTGGGCATCCTTATTGGGAACAAGCTCTTGAGAATGAGTGTTTTAATATAAAATGTATAAAATAATGCCTACCTACCAAACTGATTTCCTTGAATCTGCTGTTTACTAAACGTTTGTCACAGCTAATTTGGCCAGAGCTAGGAAGCAATGTTTTTTTTTGAACTACAACTTCCAGAGTTACCTGCTTACAACAGTAACTGGAAATCCAAACAACTACTCTGCATTTGGCCTACAGTTGCATAATTGTTAGTATTTGTCAGACCTTGCCTTTGAATTGTCCAGATTTTTCAGGATTTTATCAGATCTACTTGGAACTTCCTACACCAGTTACTAGATGTAATTAAGCAGGTTCTTAAGGAAACATCTTTGAAATAGCATTGACAATTTTTAAAACTGGTCTGTGCTCTTGTGCCTTTGCTCTTGAACAATGTTAGGTAACAATGCTTATCTCTATGCTGTGAGAAGCCGTATCAGTTGAATTCTCTCCAGAGGTTCTCTATAAAGACTTCTGGAACTTGTCATCCAAACAAGTAACTTTCTCAAGCTCTGAGTTTGCCACACAATCACATCCGTTTAATATTGTTCTGCGATCTGTCCTTGGAATTGTTCAGTTTCTTGAATACTTTATCAGATATGGTTGGAATTCTCTAAAATCCTTTAGCCGATACGATGAGGTATGTTCTTTGGGAAACATTTCTGAAATAGCTTTTTAAACTGTGCTTTTACAGTAGTAGCTTGATCAATGTTAAGGTAATAATGCTTTTCACAGCATTACCTAATATGCTATGAAAAGCATTGTGTGCTGAACTCTCTCTAGAGGCTTTTTGTTAGAGGCACAGAGTTGAGACTTTCTCCACTAATCAGTTGACAACCTATGCTTTGTTGTTGTTAAATGCCATCAAGTTGACTTTAACTTATGGTGACTCTATGAATCAACAGCCTTACTTGCAAAGGCTAGCTTATGGCTTCCTTGATTGAGGCTATCCACCTGTAAAGCAGCCTTTTGGTACTACGTTCTAACCAATCAAATATTATTGCCTTTTCTCATGAGTCCTGCTTCTCATGATATATCCAGAGTACAACAGTCTCAGCTTAGATATTTAGGCATCTAGAGATAGTTCAGGCTTGATTTGTTCTTGGACCCATTTATTTGTCTTTCTGGCAGTCCGTGGTATCTGTAGACCTCTCTATCGATATATTTATGTTACATTAGTCAGCATGAAACAATGCAACACTGATCTGTGTATTAAATAAACTGTTTGTGCCTCTCTAGGTAAGCATTGCTTCTGATCCAGGACGTCGAGTGCAGCATAATACACTGAGCCCATTCCCAAGTCCATTTCAGAGTCCCTTTCGCAGTCCCATGCGCAGCCCCTTCCGCAGCCCTTTCAAGAACTTTGGACACCTAGGAGGAGGGGGAGGAGGAGAAGGAGGAGGAAGGACCATTGACTTTGACTGTGATGATGATGAAATGAACTTGAACTGCTTCATCCTGATGTTTGACCTCGTCTTGAAGCAGGTGACAATGCAAGAGAAGAATTCAGACGTTTTAAACTGGAGCAGAATGATTCCTCAAAATGACAGTAAAATTCATGATATAATGATATATCATGAGTAGTGTGTGCTTTGTGCAACCCATTGTTTTTCTTAGTGAAGCACAAAGCTGCAAGTTTGCAAGTTGGAGAATTTAAGAGGGGTATGAGGGAGGGTATCACCCAGGAACATATGAAATACAACATACCTTACACTGAATCAAACTTTTGCTCCTTCTAGTCCAGTTTTGCCAACTCTAACTTACAGGGGCAGCACAGGCTTTTTTTTAACACAGAGGTGAAAATTAAAACAGATAGATACATTTCATTCTTGGGAGCTAAGGAGTGTTTCTACACAATGTTGCCCCCATCTTGTCCCAATTTTGTACTTTTTCTCCTTCAAAGCCAAATTTTTTCGACTTTAGGATACGTTTAATGCTATTTTAAGGCTGCTACACTTTTGTTGCATGGAAACTCACTCTGCAACTGTTCCCCAGAGATCAGTAGGAGGTGTGTGTGATACTCTTGTCAACATACCTCCTGCCTTCCATGGAGAGGAATTTCAAAAAACAAACAAAAACTCTGTAGAAATAAGACAGCATATAAAATACTGGTGGTCTTTCAAGGGGACATGTAGAAGAAGGGAGGGGAATTTTCTCAGCTGCTTGGGGGAGGGCACAACAAAATTGTCACAACATTTTTCCTCTTGTTGTGGTATTCCACAATGTCACTATAGTATGATTTCACCAAAGAAGGATAAGTAGAAAGAAAGACAAGAAAAGAAATCAAAACAAAAAAGAAAAAGAAAGGCAGTGAAACCAGAAGGTATCAATGCACTGTCCATGCCCACCGCCTGCCATTGCCTTTCCTCCACTGCAACTAAACTGCAAATCCCAGAATTCCATAGGTTGGAGCCATGATAGGAATCATATAGTATAGTCATACAGTGTGAAACAGCCCCTGGTCCACTATAACACTTCCTTGGAAATTATATCATGCATTCTATACAATCAGAATTTGAGTAGTAGCAAGCAACCAATGTAGCCTTAAGAAAGAGTTGAATAGGTTGTTGTGGGTTTTCCGGGCGTTGAGGCTGTGTTCTATTAGTATTTTCTCCTGACGTTTTGCCTGCAGCTGTGGCTGGCATCTTCAGAGGATCCTCTGAAGATGCCAGCCACAGATGCAGGCGAAACATCAGGAGAAAATACTAATAGGACATGGCCTCAAAGCCCAGAAAACCCACAACAACCTATGGATTCCAGCCATGAAAGCCTTTGACTTTACAAGAGCTGAATAATTTAAGTTTCACCAGGTTATTAATATAGTACAATTCTTGTCATTGGTGGGGGGTGGGGGATGGGGTGGCAGTTAGTGTGACTTTGTGGGAAAGTATATCAGAATATTTGCTGTTCATACTAGCTAGTCTTCAGATCCAGGTAGCACTTGCATTTTCTGTGGATCCAGATAGAACTTGAATTTGTGGATCTGTACCATATGAGCACCAAGTGGTAGTCATGCAATATGCTAACACATAATTTATCCAATGCCACTGTACTTGTACTTTTCTAGGTCACAGAATTTACAGCTTCATTTTATGGAATCGTAATCTTCATTCCCCTGTTGGAGACTATGTTCCTTCAAATATAAGCTGTCATGAATTAATCTAAGCAATAAAAGTTTTTTCCTGATGGAATAGTGATGCTTTGCCTGGATGTTGTTGTTGTTATTTTCATTGTGCAACTATTATGTGCATACTGTTTCTGTCCATGTTTCTTTTAAAAGAAGAGATAACCTTCAGAAGGTTACGTTCTATCAATTTTGTTATCTGCCAATAGTTTGTGTTACAATTGCTTTGGTAACTGTTACACATCAAAACTTGTTTTTCAGATGGAATTGCAAGATGATGGCATTACCTTAGGCTTGGAGAACAGCATCTCCAAGGACATCATTTCTATCATCAACAATGTGTTTCAGGCCCCCTGGGGTGGCTCTCACACCTGCCAAAAAGATGAGAAGGCAACTGAATGTAACCTGTGCCAGTCTAGTATCTTGTGCTATCAGCTGGCTTGTGAGCTACTGGAGAGGCTAGCCCCCAAAGAAGAAATCAGACTAGTGGTAAGCAAGGGTTCCATTTGGGGTTCTTTACTTAGACAAAAATACCAGATGAATAAAGGGGTGCATTATAGAGGTAGATAAAATTAGGCATGATGCAGAGAAAGTGTATAGTGTATATAGTGTATAGTGTATTTTCTCATAATGTCAGAACTTGGGATGATCTAATGCAATGGAGTGATGGAAGGTATGTTAGATTCGAGAACATGTGAATGTGAACATCAGGGAATTAATGTTGCTCTTTATTGTTTCCTAAAGGAACCTACAGACAACCTGGAGGACAGCCTTCTCTATTCCAGACCTGAGTTTATTATAGGAACTGAAGGTGAAGGAGAGAACAAATCAGCACCAAATCAAGGAGAAAACCCAGGAAATCACACAGAGACAACAGAAAATACAAGTAAGGGCAAAAAGATTTTATGATATTCACTGAAGCTAATGTGAATCTAACATCTCCCAAACCAGAAATGCTCAGTCTTAGAGGCACTGTTTTCTGTGACTAGCTGGTTGACAGAAATATTTATTTTCTTCACATAACACTCTTCTAGAGCCAGTGTGATGTAGTGGTTTAAGCATTGGACTTTGACCTTGGAGACCAGGATTTGATTCTCTACTTGGCCATGGAACCCACTGGATGAGCTTTGGCATGCCATATACTCTCATCCCCAGAAAACCCTGTGATAGGCTTGCCTTAGGGTCACCATAAGCTAGAAACAACTTGAAGACACACAACAACAAAGTGTTAAAAAATGTCTAGTGGTAGGTTACCTAAGATAGAAATCAGACAGTGGTATCAGAGTGATAGTTCTTGAATTATTGATATATATATATATATATATATATATATATATATATAATTATAATTGTTGAATTATTGATATATCTATATTATATACAGTACAAGGTCACCTCCCTTTGACATGTAACAAAAAGGCCATTGCATGGAGGGTAACAGAACATCATATAACTAGATTTTACATTATTGAGATAATTTCAATGACCATGAGAGTGATATAAGCATCTGAACTCACCCAAAATGAGAGTCATGAACATAGGCTTTCCATCTATCTTACAAAAAAGTCTGTGGTCCTTTTGTATCTTGCTTTCTTAGCTGCCATCAAAAATGACACAGAAAAGAAATTCTGTTACCAGCAGCTTCCGGTGACACTGAAGCTCATCTATACAATATTGCAGGTAATGTTTACATTTTCTTTTCTTTTCTTTTCTTTTCTTTTCTTTTCTTTTCTTTCTTTCTTTCTTTCTTTCTTTCTTTCTTTCTTTCATTCTTTCTTTTTGTTGAAAAGATGCTTATGGACTTGATTTGGCAAGTAGATCAGACTCTTGATGAGGCACTGCCTTTGAATTGTAATTTTGGGGGCTGGTAAAGTGTGGGGCATGTTTTGTTTAATCATCTTGATAACCTCTTTCTGTGGAGGAAAAATGTAAAGCAAAAAGAGATGACCTACTACAGTATATATAGAGCATAAACCACCTTCAGTCTCTCTTTTTGTTTTTGTTGAAGTTGGTTTGTTTTTAAACTGATGAATTTCTGCTCTTGCACAGAATTTATAGTGCGGTGTGGTGGGCTAATTAATTCAGCTTGGAGTATGATATTAATTGCATGCTGTTCGTTTTGTTTTTAAATTTGGACCAGGGAATGGCACGATTTGAAGAGCCAGATATTTTGTTCAACATGCTCAACTGCTTGAAGATTCTCTGTCTTCATGGGGAGTGTTTATATATTGCCAGGAAGGACCATCCACAGTTCTTAGCCCACATTCAGGATCATATGCTGATTGCCAGGTAAACTCTCTTACCCAAAAGAAGGTTTCACATGATATAAAACAAGTGCAGTCTTGTGGGTAAAGGTCTAATTGGGTTCTGTGCTGACAGAAGACGCCTGTCAGCAAATCTCATAGGAGGCAGTTTTAATATTCACCATGTCTTCAAGATGTTCTTCAGAAAGCTGGGAAGCCCTCCAGACTAGAGTTTTGAGTGGTGGAAAGGTATATGGGTGTGTGTTCCCTGTTGCAGGTCTGCAGAGGCTGTGTGTATCTGTGGGGGGAACTGCCTTCTCCCATCTGCTGGCTAATTTATTCCAGTAGAGCCCAGAGTGCATATGGGTATATGTAAACTGCCACCTTGGGTACAAAAAATTACTTTTATTCAGAGCAGTCGAGGAAGGTGGAAGCTGAAACATTTTACTAAAATATTCATGTTTATAACATCTGTTTTTTAGATATGACACATGGATGGTCATTTGGGTATTTATATGTATGGAATTGTGAACAGTGAGGTGAGAGGAAATTCAAATAAGGAAATAATAGTTTATATCCCAGCTTTTCCCAATAATAGGACTCAAGGTGGCTTACAACTTGTTAAAATGGGGCAGTTTAAAGACTATACAAAGACAGTTGTTAACAAGGATAAATATAAGAGTTACTTGAAAAGACAATTTGGACTTCCAGTTGCATGGCGCGCGCGAGCAGTTGCACGGAGTGAGCTCCGCAACTCCGTGCTATCTCCTGCCGGAATCCAGCCGCTTTTTTTCCATCAGATAAGTGGCTAGACACCCCCCCGGTAAAGGGGGTGCGGAAGAGCTTGAAGGGGGCTCTGAAACTGGTGCCGAGCTCCTTCTGACAAGAGGGAGCGGGAGGCTTCAGGGGGGCCGAAGCGCTACGACGGATCCAGCAGGGACGCCGTGTCCGCGGCACAAGCGCCGCCGCCGACTTTTTAAAAAAGACACGATTTTGAGACAGTAAGCAGCTGATCTAGTTTTTATTTCATTGATACTGCAACAATTTGGAACTTGCAGCGGTAAACAGGAGTGGCAATATGTAGTGACCCAGCTGACTGTGAGTATGTAATGGTGGAGAAATTTTTTTTAGAAGATTACAACTGTTTAAGATAGACTGTATATTAAGACTGTAATGGATTTCACTAGCGGATTTGATTAAAAGAGCCTAAGCGGAGAGTTTCAGAGACGGGACCAAAGTTTGTACTTTTTTTGCCTCTGTTTGCTATGAAGAGGCTGGTGTGGATTGAGAATACGGTTACCCTTGGTTTAAATTTAAGTTTTTGCCTTTCTGGTTTTGACCTCCGTTTTGATTGAACTGACTTGGAATTTTGGAATCTTGGTACATTTTGGATCTGTGTTTGTTTCAGACCTTACATCTCTGTTTTCAGGAGTAAAAAGCTAATGTTGTGCTGATCCTGAAAGAAGGAAGAGATCTGAGAGATGTAAAGAATTATAGACCAATATCACTTTTGAATACAGACTACAAGATTTTTGCTTCAATGTTAGCAGCGAGGCTTAAAACAGTCCTGTTAGAGGTAATTGATGAGGACCAGAATGGCTTTTTACCTAAAAGATCTTTGAGAAATAACATCAGAATGGTCTTAAATGTAATTGAATATTATGAAAAGCATAATGAATGGAAAATGGCCATGGTATTTGTAGATGCGGAGAAAGCTTTTGACATGATCAGCTGGCCATTCATGAAGATGGCGGTTAAACAGATGCAGGCAGGAGAAATTTTTTTTGCATGGATTGAAGCAATTTACAGCCAACAACAAGCTCGACTGGTTATAAACGGTGAAAGAACACAAATGATAGAATTGCACAGAGGGACGAGACAAGGGTGTCCCTTGTCTCCTCTGTTGTTTATCTTGACAATGGAAATACTTAACAATGGTATAAGAGAAGATAAAGAAATAAGAGGAGTTCAAATCAAGAAATATCAATATAAGTTAAAAGCTTTTGCTGACGATTTGGTTTTATTATTGGATGACCCAGGGAAATGTATTGAAAAACTGATTACTACAGTGCAAGAATATGGAGAATTCTCTGGTTTTAAAGTTAATAAGGAAAAAACAGTCTTCTTAACCAAAAATATGACTGAAAGAGAAGAGATGGAATTAGTACAAAAAACAGGTTTTAAAACAGGACAAAAGGTAAAATATCTAGGTATTTGGATAGCCAAAAGAAACAATGAGTTATTTCAGAATAATTATGAAAAAAAATGGAAAGAAATAACAAAAGATTTGGAAAATTGGACTTCCATATGTTTGTCAATGATGGGGAGGATAGCTGCAATAAAGATGAATGTTTTGCCAAAAATGAACTTTTTGTTCCAAAATCTTCCCATAATAACGAACATGAAACCTTTCATACAATGGAAGAGAGAACTAACCAAGTTTATATAGCAAGGGAAAAAACCTAGGATAAAATGGAATACTATGACAGATCTAAAAAGTAGAGGAGGAATGGGACTATCAGATTTTCAAATATACTATAAGGCAGCGGCTTTTACGTGGATAAAAGACAGGGTAGACCTTCAAGATATGAGAACGTTGGCATTGGAAGGTGCTGACTTGAGGATGGGGTGGCATGCCTATATGTTTTATGATAAAGCAAAAATAGATAAAGATTTTACACATCACTATATCAGAAAATCGCTTTTGAAAATCTGAGATGATTATAAAATTAAAAACATAAGGCAGCTCCGCATGTGGGTCTCACCGCAAGAGGCTTTTTTTGTCAGATGGACTGATACAGATAAATGGTTATGATATGATGATATAATTGAGAGATCAACATCCAACAATCTTAAGATTAAAACAAGGGAAAAATTAGAACAAGAGGGAATAACAGTAAGTTGGTTCCCTTATAGACAATTAGCAGAAAGGTTTCAGATGGATATAAAAACATATGGAATTGAACTAAAAGAGAAAACTGGAGTAATTAAATGGCTGTTTGAAAATCCGCCTCATTTAGTAGCCCAAATGCATCAAGAAATATTACATCAGGAGAGGCAAGAAGAAACAGTAAAGGCAACAATGATTTCATGGGCTCAAAACATCGGACATTCAATTCAATTAGAGTCTTGGGAGCAGAGCTGGAAAAAAACACAGAAATTTACAGTAGCTCAGAATTTGAAAGAGAATTATTATAAGCTATTTCATAGATGGTACACGACACCAGACAAATTAAAAAAGATTTATAATACAGGTACCGGACATTGTTGGGAATGTCAGAATGAGGTCGGTATGATATATCATATGTGGTGGGCATGTCCAAAAGCTAAGAAATATTGGACTGGAATACATAACAAAATTTGTGCATTAATGAAAGTTCAGTTTGCTAAGACACCAGAATTGTATTTGTTAAATATGACTGATATATTAGAAGGTACTGGTATAAAGAAGTATTGGAGAATATTACTGTATATGATAACAACAGCTCGTAATGAATATGTAAAGTTGTGGAAAACTCAGCAAATACCCACAATAGAACAATGGTGGGGTACACTTATTGAAAACAAAAATGCTGATATGGTCTCTCAGAGATTAAAAGGGAAATCAGACGATGAGATACAAAAAGAATGGCAAATTGTAACGGGTAACTGCTGGGTTCTATCAGATGGGAATCTGTAATTCATGATTTAAGATAAATTATGAGGAGGCTACAGGTTATATATCATGAAGCGGGAATATGGAGATTGAAATGCAAGAATCAACAAGTAATATTAGCAGTAAAATGTTGTACAATATTTTAAGCATGTTAAGAAATCTTGATAATGAAATCTAGATCAGTGTGGAAGATCTGAAATATTTCAATTAAGCGGACAGTGGAACCTGTGAACCGTACTGTAGGGAGCATGAAGCGCTTGTGGCGACTCATTTGGGGCTGACTGCCCATGTGCTGCTGCAGAGTCTTTCAGCTGGCTTAGGACCTTTTCTCCCCACTCTCAACTAGCTTTTCAAGCAACATGCACTTGTGAATGAGTCTCAGCAGGCAAGAAGAACTGATGAAAGATCAGAACCCCAGTCGAATGAATGGAACTTGTCCTTAAGTTGGAAGTGTCAAAAGAGCAAGTGGTCAGATAATGGGGTGTTGAAAGGCAGGGACTGCCTGTGATCATTCTTTGATTAATAGTCATTCTTCAGCCAGGGCCCTTTGTTGCTGCACAATTATAGTGCTGTCTTTCATTCTAATTGCCATGGTGACATCCTGTGGGATCCTGGGGTATGTAGTTTGGTGAGGCGCTGGAGCTACTCTCCCCAACAGCTCTGGTAAGAGCTGATAACAAAGACTGAGGCCTGACCAAGGCCTGAGACCCTGTACAGTTGCTTGCCAGTAAGAGTAGGCCAGACCAGAACTGGTGGACAAAAGTCTTGGTATAAATCCTCTCCTGCTGGGATTGATTAGAATGTTGTGTGAAAGATGCTGGGGCCTATTCACTCCTCACAATAACAACATTATATTCCACATTAACTCTCATGGGATCCTAGGTTTAAGAAAGGATATTGAGAATTCTCAACCAGAGAGCTCTAGTGCCTCAGTTAAAAACCCTAGGATTCCACAGGGCTTCCAACTCTATGATACTGTGATGATTCTTTTATTCTATCTAGCTGTGATTGTTAAAGTGGAATCATAGCACTATAATTGTGTAATGTGAACGGGCCTCTAGTATTTGAACTGCAGGGGATAGGGAAGAACCTCTCGATGAGGTGGAGTTCAGCTATTTTGTGTTGAAGTTAGTCTTAGATATTCCTTTATTCAAGAGTGGCCTTAATCTTAATCACAGAATGAGGCCATACTTGAATAAAAAGAACACTGAAGACAGACTTCAACACAAAATAGCTGAACTCCAGCTCAATCTCCAGCTTTTAATCTTTTAATCTTTTTTAATCTTAAATTTTAATCTTAAATTAAGATTTGATTCTTAAAATCTCTTTAATATTAGGGTGATCTGAGTACCATCACCCTAGTAGAGCTCACTCTAGCATTGATACCTATTCTGTAGCTCCTCCGCTGGGTGGATCAGTCTTAGAGTCACTATTTAAATTTCCCAGAATGCCCTGAACAACTTTGTGATAGGAACATTAGAAATTAAAATGGTTTCACAAACTGACTGGCACTATTTATGCTGTTGCTACTTTCCAGTGCATTAGCCTGCAGAAGTAGAAGAGGACCCACCACAGGGTGTTTTGCCAAGGACTGTCTCAAAATTTGGAACTCAAACTTGTATATCCTAGGCAAGATGGATTAATTGAATGCAAACTCTGGAGGTCTGAGGGGCAGTTTTCAGTCCCCAAGTCTATTATGGGCTGTACCAGCACCCAGCCCAGAAGTGGTTGGGACCCTACTTTTGGTTTTGAAACCTCCCATTTTGGTGTGTATGTGTGGCTAGAACAAGAAGCTAGGAGAGCTGCACCTTAATTTAAGTCAAAATTGCTAGTTGGGGAGTTTTGGGGAACAGAATCAGCCTTTTGGCTTAATGCTTTGGATAGGTGAGGCTTGGAGAGAAGGACTAGATAGTGTACAAGCAAATGAACATCTTTGAGGCTTCACGTGGTCCATGTGACACAGCATTTCCTCGCTTGATCTAGTGCTACAACCCTTGAACTGAAGACGTGGGAGCTAATTCTGATCTATGGCGTCTGGAACCTACACACTGTGCCTTCTGAGGGATCTTGCTTGTAAGCTAGAGAGAGGCACTGGCAAAAATTTAGGGTTGTGCTGTTGCTTTGACAAGATAGCGAAGCTGTTCTGAAAAGTTTCTTAGGGGCAGAAATGGGAAGACATTAGCAATAGACATTATTTGCTCTTTGTTTCAACTTAGAAGCTGCCATTTTCGTGGTAGGATGGCAAAGCAGGTGGGACAAGAGGTCAGTGCATCACTCCCTTGAGTTCTGCTGGACCAATTATGAATGAGCGCTGTTTTAAGTTTGTTTTAATCACAGTATCATAGAGTTGGAAGCCCTGTGGAATCCTAGGGTTTTAAGCAGTGAACAAATTTAAGTCGCATTTTAAATTTAATAGCCACAGTACCACATATTTGGTAATGAAATAGCACAATACTGTCTCCCAGAGCTCCATGCATTCCATAAAGCACCAGTGCAGGACTTGCTTGCAGAAATCTTGCTGCTCAGTAGTTATTGTAGGTAACCTCAAAGCCCTAAATGAAAATACAAAATTGATGCAAACAACTAATACAAAATCTACTATAAGGATCTTGCACTTCTATTTCATCCTGAATCCATTCCTTAAAATCATATCAAGGTGACAAGGGATAGCTCTGGCAATGCCACTTCTCTCCTCTCTAGCTCTCTCTCTAAACAGAACAGATAACCAGTAGAAAGAGCCCTTTTGTTAGGGTTTCTGCATTGGGCCAAACCAATAATTCATAAGAGTTACATCTGCAGAGCCCTCTAAAAACCCTCATCCTTAGCAGACAGGCAGGTGCCATTACCTTGTTTGAACCGGTGGCAGAGCTTGGAGAGTGTGGAGAGGGGGCGGGCAGAGGGGTGAGCGGAGGGGAGGGGAGGGGCTACGGCCATGCAAGGGCATGGCTATGGCATGTGAGGGTGTGGCTACAGTGTGTGGGGTGTGGCTACGATGTGTGGGGGCATGACTACAACATGTTGAGGTGGGGCTATGACATGCAGGGGCGGGGCTATGGTGCAGGGGGGAGGGCAAGCAAGGAGTCCCGGTGACCTCAAAAATTGCTGCTGGGGGCGCACCACTCCCATCACCCCACTGTCCCTATGTGACTGGTTTAAACAGAACAGTCTGCCTGTTGGCAGAAGAACAATAGGGAGAGGGCCAGTTGAACCTCTCCTAGAAGAGAGAGAGACTTCTTTTTTTTTAATTTTGTTTTAGATGAGCATGTTCTGTTGTACTCCCAGTAAAACAGGAGAAAGGCACGATTCTATTCACCCAACTCCTTCTCCTTCCAGACTGCCTCCTGTGCCTGCTTGTCCTCCCCACTGGGAAGTCAAGAGGAGGAGAAATCCCTGCAAATGAATATGTGTGCATGTGTATGAGCCTTCAAGTCACTGGTTGACTTATGGTGACCTCATGAATTTTACAGGGTTTTCTTAGGCAGGGAATAATCAGAGGTGATTTTGCCAATTTCTTCCCCTGAAATATAGCCTACAGTACCTGGTATTCACTGGCAACCTTCCATCCAAGTACTAACCCGGCTAAACCTGTTTAGCTTCCAAGATCAAATGAGATCTGGTTCCTTTAGGGTATTTAGGCCCTCTGCAAACTAAGGCCATTTCCACATTATACCATTATAGTGCTATTATTCCACTTTCAACATCCTGTGGATTTTGAGGTTTGTAGTATACTGAGGCCAAAGAGCTCTCTGGCTGAGAATTCTAAAGGCCCCTCCCTAAACTGCAAACCTGAGGATTCCATAGGATGTTGAAAGTGGAATATAGCACTATAACAGTGTTTTGTGGAAATGGCGTAAAGCAGGCATTAAAATATATTTTGAAAGTATATAACCTGCTCTGAAATTTATTTGTGGTGTTCAATAGGAATGGTGTAAACAGGCTTGTCTTTATCTTCTCTCCCTCTCCAGTTTATGGAGAGTTGTAAAATCAGAGTTCTCCCAGCTTTCTTCACTGGCAGTGCCCCTTCTTCTCCATGCTCTGTCACTTCCACATGGAGCTGACATCTTCTGGACAATCATCAATAGCAACTTCAACAGTAAAGACTGGAAGATTAGGTTTGAAGCAGGTATGTAGCTTATTTGCTGTAAAAGGTACACAATTTCTTCATGGGTTTTTTCTAGGCAGAGCAGCTCATATGTGACTCCTGTAGCCTGTGTTTGTCCTACAATTTATAGATCATGGTCAGATCTGCTATTACACAAAGTGAGACAAGTTGCTTCGTGTGAGGCAGTAAGGTAGTAAAAGGAGACAGCTATGTGCTTACACCGCCTAAGCTAACAGACTCTTTTAGATTTCATGGAGGATGTTGTCTCACCAGTAGTGTTCCGGAAGGATTCGTCTTCCTTCTATTTGACTTTTTTTACATGGAATCCAATGGAACTACAGTTTGTTCTTTGCCTCAGGCAGCAAATGCCTTCATCTAGCCCTGTTTATTAGCACCACCTGCGTCCAAAATTCTGTATGGACAAAAATCAAACATTCAGCAGAATGAAGTAGAGGGGCTAAATATGTGCTCCTCCAAAGTATTGTTATATTATAGCAGTGATATATTTAATTCTTTTACTCCAAGTCTCAAGTCAAGTCTCAAGTCTCTACCTTGAAGTCTCAAGTCATTGCAAGATACTTTCAAGTCAAGTCTCAAGTCTGGGAGCCAACTTTATACCCCAACCTATATTCCAGAATTTCTGGACAGAGGCAAATAAAGTCAGTTTTAACAATTTAAGTAGAATCCATCTTCCACATTTGTGATTTTGCCATTTGCAGTTTCAGAAGTATGAAATAATATTGTTCTTGCTCTCCCTTCCTGAAGCTGAAGGCTTTTGTGTCAATGGGCATAAAAGAGTCTATAGCTTCAGAAATGGGGAATAGGAAACTTCTTACTCCCCCTTCCCCAAGCTGGAGGGTTTTGTGTCAGTGGGCATAAAAGAGTCTGCAGCTTTGGAAGTGGGAATAGAATCCTTCTTACTCCCCATTACAGAAACTTCAAGAGCTTTAGGAGGAAGTATCCCTCCTCCTAAAGGCCATTGCCTAACACATTTGCTGTTCCCCTCTGAGAAACATGTGCTGCGCTCTGGGGTGAGTCTTGCCTTTTCTTCTTAGGACAAGTTTTAGAAAGCTCCTCTGATATGTTGTGGGGACAGGCTGCTGAGTAGACCTCAACTCTGCGTCCAGCCGGTTGCCTAGCCCGTTTACTGTGCCACTTTGAGAAGTTTACCCACACTTTGGACTTGAGACAGATTGCCATGTGATCAATAGGAAAAAAGGGATCAAAGCATTGTTCAAAGCTGTAAGGTTTCAGGATGAATGGTTAAGTTACTGAACCAAGGGCAGCAAGTTGGTCTCTAAAATTATGCGAGTCATGAGTTGAGTTGAGTTGAGCCACTGCATCATTTATTGCCAAGTGGAGTCCAAGTTGAGTCACTGAAGTGAGTTAAGTCCAACTTGAGTCCAAGTCTACATCACTGCACTATAGTTTCCATGATCCTTCAGCACTGGCTTTATTGGCTAAAGCTGATGAATGTTACCATCCAGCAACATCTGAAGGATCACATGTTCCCCACCCATATGATAAATACAACATAAAACCAAACATGAATACAGTAACATTGAGGGACATAAAAGTTATGTTGGGGAGGGGAAGAGAGAGTCCAAGTATATGTGAGGTCCAAGGGCCAGCTGTGCTGATAACCATGCGATTGGTGTTAATCTTCTCCAAAGAGGCTCAGGAGACAGAGGAGTAGATTCTTCTCTGCTATATCAGTCTTACACAAAGCTTGATAGGGTAGCAATATCTGAATTAACGTATTTCTCTTTCTTTATTTTGGGAAATTGCTGCATACTACAGTGGAGAAAGTAGCGGTGCTGTGTAGGTTCCTGGATATTCACTCAGTCACCAAAAACCACTTACTGAAGTATTCCTTGGCACATGCCTTTTGCTGTTTTCTGACTGCTGTGGAGGATGTTAATCCTGCCGTGGCCACCAGAGCAGGGCTCTTGCTAGATACCATAAAGAGGCCAGCTTTGCAGGTATGTTGGTGGTGTAGAATAAAGTATGGAGCAAACCATCCTTTTAATTCATTATTATTTTTCTGTGTTGAGCTTCTCAGTGGACTTGCAAATGTCAAAGATGTGGTTCAACTCATTAGCACTATTTCCCAGAATTCTTTGTGAAAATGGGCAATATGTAGCCAGGGATTAAACAAGATATAACCAAACTCACCAGAGGATTGGAGCAATTTCCCTATGAAGAACAGTTCAAATATGTGGAGTCTTTAATTAGAAAAAAATAAAGGGGGCGTGATAGACAGGCATAAAACTATGCCTCATGTGGTGAAAGGGGCAGGTTATTACCTTCTTCACATAGTATTAGAACTTGGTGTCATCCTCTGGAATCTGTTCCACAGAAGTGCATTGTCTGAATGGAATCAGCTCTCCAGGGATTCAGGCAGGATTTTTTTGCCTCACCTTACCTCAAGATCCTTGGGATTCGTAGGTGGTTTCTCATTCAAGCATTAACCAGACCCAACCCTGCTTAGCTTCCAAAATCAAATGAAATATGTTCAAGGATTAGACACACTCATGGAGGATAAAGCTATGAATGGATACTCATAGTAACTATATATTTCCTCCACTATTGAGACATTTTGGCCCTGAACAAAGTTACAGAGGAGTGGGGTATAGAAGGGTGCCATTGTGTTTGTGTCATATGTAAGGACTTCCCAGAAGCATCTTTTGGCTAGTGTTAGAACAAAATGAAGGCCTAGATTGGTCTTTGGTCTGATTCACCATGACTCTGCTTATATTTTTGTTTTTATGTCCCATCAAGTTGGCTTTGACTTACAGCGATCTTGTGAATAGTAATCAATCAAGGAACTGTAATTCCTAGAAAATATGGTAATCTTCCTGTTTTCGTACTGCCTTCCACTTTCCCCAGTAGTATCATCTTTTGCAAAGAATCATGTTAGCTCATATGTTCAACATACAATAGCCTCAGTTTAGTAATTTTGGCAGCTAGTGAGAGTTCAGGCTTGATTTTGATCTTAGATCCATTTATTTGTCTTTTGGCAGTCCATGGTATCTTTAGAAGTCTCCTCCAGTGTCACATTTTAGATGAGCTGATTCTCTGAAATCCATATATAGAAATCAGGAATTCTATGGCCTGCATGATTCTGTTTTCTTGACCAGCTGCCTTTTCAAATTTTAACCTTATTCTGATTTCTTAACTACAATCTCCATTTTGATTATTATTACAATCTCTTGATCTGTGTTTTGTTCTTCTTCTCTAGGGCCTGTGCCTTTGCCTTGATTTCCAATTTGATACAGTCGTCAAGGATAGGCCCACAATTCTTAGCAAACTTTTGCTACTTCATTTTCTTAAGCAAGACATTCCAGCTTTGAGCTGGGAATTCTTTGTGAATCGGTTTGAGACCCTCTCTCTTGAGGCGCAGCTTCACCTGGATTGCAACAAAGAGTTCCCCTTTCCAACAAGTAAGCATTTTTGTCACATGTTTTATGGATGGATACTGCTAGTTATGTGTTATAAACCAAGATGTTCTTGTTAATGCGAAGGGGATGCAATGTTCACATTTAGCATGAGAAGACCTATTAAATTCTAGAGTTCATTGATGGGGAGCAACTCCACCCCAATAAAATCTGTTCAACTCCAGTCATCTTCATATGGAAGATGGAGCAAGCTTGTTTTCTGCTGTTCCAGAGACTAGGACATGGAGCAATGGTTTCAGGAAACGAGATTCCGCCTAAACATTAGGAAAAACTTCCCAACAGTAAGAACCATTCAATAGTGGAATACACTGCCTCATTGTGTGGTGGAGTCTCCTTCTTTGGAGATTTTTAAACAGAGGCTGGATGGCCATCTGTTGGGAATGCTCTGATTGTGTATTACTGCATGGCAAGGGGTTAGACTTGATGGCCCTTGTGGTCTCTTCCGGCTCTATGATTCTATGGTCTTGTTGGTGATAGTAATATTATAGCTTCACTATAGTGGGAGCTACACAGAAGAAATTACATTAATTAACCCAAAGTATGTACTTAGTGAGACAAGAATGTGTGGTTCCTCAGATGTTGTTAGTCTTCAAGTCCCAGTAGCTCTAGTTAGCATAAGTAATAATGAGGGAAGAAGAGAATCATACACTTACATCTAGATGGTCATACTTTACCCAATATCTAACTTATTCTCATAAAAATTAAAATTAGATGAATGGAGCGACTGTCCCGGTTCAGATGTTATGATCATAACCTGTAAGCCAAGATTTGTATTCACTAGCAAACAAGCCATGCAGTGGTGGAGCTTAGAGTGTGTGGAGGGGTGGGTGGGAGGGGGGCGGGACTACAGGGCAAGGGACGTGTAGGCCTACAATAAAGTCCCATGAAATAACATCCCAAGGTGAGGATGAAACAGGAAGCGATTGTAGAAGTCCATGTGGTTTAGAGGAAGAGGATTTGCAGCTGTTATTGCACCGTTTTTTATATATTTTTGGACTTGTTTTGTAAGGCCTGGCCAGTGGAATAGTTTTCTGATGCAATGTAGAGTTTTCAGAAAATCGAAGTGTCCAGCAGGCTTGGAATCATGATACCTCTTTAAAATTTCGATGCAGCAAGGTGGTGGTACATAAATGTTAGTTCCGATGAAAGCCAAATCATCAAACCAAGTGATTGAGTCTTTGTGTGATTTCAGCCAAGTGTCAGTTTGGTAGGCAGATTTGAGAGAATGTTAGAAGGGAGAATCAAGAAGTGTTGAGGCTGCTTCACGTGCTTTTTGTTGTGCACGAGTAGTTACTTGTAATCCAAAATTGTCTGGAGAAAACAGAGGTTTTTCTGTGGATGTAGAAGGAGAGGAGCAAGGTTCGTAGCAGGGCAGTCTTGAGAGGGGATCTGCCAAAATGTTACTTTTACCAGGCTTGAATACAATTTTGAACCTAACGCGCTGGAAAAATTCAGCCCAGCGTGCTTGTTTAGGGGTTAGTTTTCTGGCCTTTTTCAGTGTTTCAAGATTGCGATGGTCAGTCCAGACTTGAAATGGGAAGTTAGAGCCTTCAAGGAGGTGTCTCCATGAGGAGAGTGCAAAATGGATGGCCACGGCTTCCTTTTCCCAAATTGGCCAGTTGCGTTGTGTTTCAGAGAATGTTTTGGAGGTGGTTATCTGCATCGTTTTGCAGGAGCACAGCTCCCATGGCAAAGTCAGAAGCATCAGTTTGAATTATGAATTCTTTGTATGCGGGGGCGTGGCTGCAGTGGGTGTGGGTGTGGGTGTGGCTATGGCATGCGGGGGTGTGGCTGTGGGCTGGGATGCCCCCAAAACATTGCCACCTAGGATGAATCCTCCTGCCTCACATTCCTACGCGACTGAAGCCATGTGATGACAGATACCTTCCTCATCCACCTTCATCCATCCCAGTAAGATATCTTAGGTCATTTTCACACTGCACAGTTATAGCATTTCAATACCACTTTAACTGCAATGGCTTCATCCTGTGGAGTCCTGAGATTTGTAATTTGGTGAGGCACTAGATCTTTCTGGCAGAGAATTCTAAATATCCCACAAACCTCCCCATCCCAGGATTCCATAGGATGCAACCGTGGCAATTAAAATGGAATCAAATTGCCACAATTCTGTATTGTGTAAAAGACCTTAGTTTCTTATATCCAGAGCTTAGACTGTTATTTTAACACTTGGTAATTTTTAAAACAAATCGTGCCAGTTATTAGTATCTCTTTTTCTACAGAGTACCCTGTGTAACCCTTATAACCCATTGCTAATGTGTTTTCATTATTTTTAATTAAAAAAAGGCTTAAAAATCTAATATGGCTCCAGACTTTCCAAAATAACCACTCAAAGGTAATGTTTTAGGAATAATGGATAAATCTTACTTGCTACACTAAAATGTAATTGTGTTACTAGCTATATTATTTTGCAAAAAAATAATCTTATTATGGCTTCATTATCCCCCTCCCAATATATTATAGATAATCTTGCTGCCCATATGATGTTATTCTAAGTTCTGCTTAAACCACAATTTCTTGTTAAGTCTGAACCAGAAAAATGTGATGACAGAACTCGCTTGAAACTAGGACCTCACGGGAAACAACGGTTAGAGAAGACAGGATAGTTTGCTGAAACCAGACATAAGGAAGGAAGGACAATACAATTTGGCTTATTTCTTGGATAATCATTACCAGGCCAGGATCAGTACTTCTAAATAAGGCCAGTATACCACCTGAAGTTGTTTGTGCTGATATAGGATGAAACATACTCTGAATTCCATGTATACTGTCAATACTTACTTACTAAAAGAATGAGACAGATCATTTGAAATCACCATTTTACAATATATCTGGGTATATCAGGTATGGAAATAGCAGTGTACTGTAGCGTGGACATACACAAAGTTTGAAATATTCCCCCAAATAATGCCTGCTTTGTTTAATCCTCTTTGAAAAGCAATCACGGCTGTCCGGACGAATGTTGCCAACTTAAGCGATACAGCAATGTGGAAGATCAAGAGAGCTCGGTTTGCTCGGAATCGACAGAAAAGTGTGCGTTCACTGAGAGACAGCGTGAAGGGCCCAGTGGAATCCAAGAGGGCACTGTCTCTCCCAGAAACATTAACGACCAAAATTCGTTGAGTATTTGATTTTTGTTCTTTTCCTTCATTTTCATTTACTGCTAACTTGCTTCTGTGTGATTATATACAGGACAGTGATTCTGAGCAATGAAATAAATATAATAATTCTATTGGTTTGCTTGCTCTACTAAGAAATCCACGCACTCTGTCATGTGTTCCCAAAAGATTTGTAAAAACCCCAGGAGAGTGGGCTAGCTAAATATAAGGTACCATATGTTTCTATTTACTGTTGCTATTTTAGAAATAGGACTTGCAACAAAACTGCACTGTAGAATGCTCCTGTTTCATGGCCAGCTGGCTTTCTGGAATGCTGCCCTGTTTCAGGATGCTCCATTTCATTCTCAATTGCCTCTCATTTTCTCATTTTCGTTCCACCGAATCAACATTCTATAGCCACTGTGCATTCTCAGTCATTATTGGGCTGTTTCAGAGATAACTACCCCTGCTGTTATTTTCTAAAGATAATTTTTGGCTTTTGCAAATCTTGGTGATTCCCCCAAGCCTGATGATACCTTCCTCTTGTGCATGAACAATGCTGTTTAGGATGTGTAAGAACTCAAAAGAATGGAAATTGCTTTTAATATTTGTTGTTCTTGCTGCTGTTGTTGTGTGCCTCCAAGTTTTTTCTGACTTAAGTTGTTCCTGAGGTGACCTTATCATGTGTTTTTCTTGGCAAGATTTGTTTGGAGGGAGTTGTGCCTTTGTCTTCCTCTGAGTTGGGGACAAGGTGACTTCACCGAGGTCACCCAGTGGGTTTCCATGAGCTAGTAGAGTTTGAATCCTGATTTTCCAGAATCCTAGTCCAAGACAGACCACTATACCACGCTGGTGCTTTGCTTTTAGTATAGAAGTAGTTATTTTATTTTTTGCATAATTACCAGGCAATTTTGTATGATAGAGAAATACCTGATTGAACCATGTACCTCATGTTGAATTGCTCAAGGTTTTCTGGTTATAGTGACAACAATAAGCCAACATTACATTGAATGACAGTTCCAAGAAACAGAAGTGCACCAAGTCCCCTCCCCTGAAAAACCATTTTCACCATACTTTTCATGAGCCCAGTGTACCCACAGCTCCTCTTACCTGGTCCATCATTGTTTATAGCTATTTGGAACATCTATATTCAGAGGTTTGTTATGACATGATAATCATATTTAAATATTTGAAGGGATGTCACATAGAAGATGGAGTAGGCTTATTTTCTGCTGTTCCACAGACTAGAACATGAACCAAAGGGTTCACATTGCAAGAAAAGAGATTGCATCTTAACATTGGGCGCACCACCTTTTTTTTTTTGAATTAAAATCAAATTTTATTATGAGCACAAACCCACAAGGTAGAAACAAATACAAAATGCCATTCAATAGCAATCAAACCAGAATGTGATCATTAGAACAATTTCCTTCTCATAGATCTTGTGACTGTTACATCTCTTGGTTTTAGGCAAAGTTGTAGGATTTCTAATAATATCTCTGTTAAGTGTTTGATTATAGAACATCCCTCTAGAAATCTTTGTGGTATTCCGGTGGTCCTCTCAAGTGTGTGCCTGTATTTCTAAAATTAATGAATGGGAGTCACTTTTCAATAAAAAAAATCTTGGTTTGTGTCTCTTGTTCTCCTTCTTATGTGATCTGATAGTTTCAAGCAACCAAGTGTTCCTTATGCACTTCCACCATTTCTCTAATAATACGTTGCCTGTTTTCCAGGCAGAAGCTGGGCTGCTACTAGAAAAAAAAATCATTAAATATTTGCGTTTCAAATTTTTGTTTTTTTTATATATAAAGATAGTAATAATAAGCCAGGGCAAAACTTTATGTCTTATATAGTTATGATTGAAATTAGTTTTGACAAGTTTTGCCAAAATTCAATAATAGCTGAACAATGTAGGCACATATGAACATATGTACCAGTGTCATTGAGTTCCCTCCAACATGCTGGGCTTAGGCCCTTTCCACACCTTACTTGATCCTGGCAGTGTCCTGTGGGGATCCCAGCAGCAGCTCGGCTGGGAGAGGAGCACAATGGGAATATTCCCCCTTTTACCAGCTGTTTCTGTGATCTAGGAAGCGCAATGGGCATACCTCTTACTTCCACAGCACAGTAAGGTACTTGGCACACCAAGTAAGTGCAGGATGGCAGCGCGAGTGTGGGTCACTGATGGGGAAAACCACCCAATGATTTATTTCATGATCGTGCTGCCTGTGGATGGCAGAAGGATGAGACTGTGATGATGTCATGCATAACTGTCATCGTGGTCCCATCATTCTCCTGTCCCTATGGTGGGATGACAATGTCCTGCAGAAAGGGCCTTAATGTTTTAAGTATTCATAACATTTGGATCAGAGTACAGTAACACTTATGGGAAAACCATCTTGAGCGTAAGAGCTGCTCAACAGTAGAATTACCTGTTTTTGAGGATGAGGGAAGTTCCTTTCTTAGAGGTCTTTAAAAAGAGGTTGGGTGGCCATCTCTTGGAAGTGCTCCATTTGCCTATTCCTGTATGACAAGGGATTGGACTAGATGGCTCTTGTGCTCCCTTCCAACTCTTATGATTCTTTGTATACCAGATGATGTATAAACAGCAGAGAAATGGTGTTACTTCCATATACTGTTCATATATTTTTCTAGGACATTTTGCTGACCATTGCTAGAAACAAAATGCAGGATAGTTAGGCTTAAGTGATTTGTAAGACCCACAAACTGCAAGACAGAGGTGGAATCTAAGCCCCAAAGGCAAACCAAAGGCAATCACAGAATCATAGAGTTGGGAGGCACCCCATGGGCCATCAAGTCCAACTCCCTGCTCAGTGCAGGAACTCCAGCTAGAGCATCCCCAGTGGCTGTCCAGTCTCTTTTTGAAGACATCCAGGGATGAAGACCCTATTGTTTCTCTAGATAATTGGTTCCATTGCTGAGCAGTTCTTATTGTCAAGAAGTTTCTTCTAATACTCAGTTGAATCCTACCCTTCTATAACTTAAAACCATTAGACTTGGTAACTATTAGACCTGCTCCTCTCTGGGCCACCAAAAAACAAACCTGCACCTTCTTTTCTGTGACAGCCCTTGAGATATTTAAAAAGTGCAGCCCTCAGTCCTCTCTTCACCAAGCTGAACATGAGTCCTCCCCTCAGCCTTGTATACAGATGCTGGGTGTTGAAATGTGTCAGTTTCTTACATACAAAGCATAGTAACATAGAAAGCTGTCTTGTACTAAATCAGATTCTAGACCCATCAATTCCAAATTGTCAGCTGTGACTGCTAGTGGCTTTCCAGAAGTTTCAAGATATCCTTAGTATTCCTTGTTACTCTCTTATCTAGGTACCCTGCTTGTCTTCCAAAATCAGTCAAGGTCAGGAGTGTTTAGGACAGACTGAACAACAGACACTGAAAATACGATAGGTAGTCTTTTGTGTAATATTAATGAGAATTTTCTCCTTCCCATTTTTTCTTTTCATTTTTTTAGCAGCAAGGCTGACCAGACATGAGCAGTCTGCTCCAGCACTTGGTGGGACGCCAGAACAAACGCAAGGTAAATGCTGTATTTGCTCATTGGTTACAAAACTGGTTATAGACCAAGAAGGGAATGATTCTGCAGATATTCAGAGGAGAGAAGATTTGGTTTGGCATGCCTAGCAACACAAAGTTTGGGAAAACTACATTTTGCACTGCCACTCCCAGAAACCTCACTGCAAGGCATGGCAATGGGCTGATAGTGATGAGTCCCATAATATTTTGCCTATATGGACTCTATAGTCAACAGTATTGCCTAAATTAGGGCTTCTAGGGTGAAAATTTGAAGAGAGAAGTAGTGTAGAGGAGTATTGAGGAGAAGATTCAATGTGTGCCAGATTTTTAAGGGAAATATAGGGACAGATGAATTCAATAGTAATTTGAATTTTTAAGCATTTTTTCCATACCATTGCATTTACTGTAATGCTGTGTTTTTTTGGATCAAAGCCTTGTCAGAATAATCAATGTATGTGTCAGATCAGTTTTCAGCAGAAGCTAGAATTTATGATCCTGCTGCTTTTTAAGATAGCATAATCAACAAGCAGCCCTGAAGGCTGCATTTTAATTAGGCAGCAAATAGTTTAATTAATATCTGCACTGAACATAATGCTGTGACAGTCTTTGCTGACACTTCAGCTTTCATCTTCCCCTTGTCAGCCTTGGATCTTATTTTTTTGAAGGTAAGAGTCAGATTTTGTTTCAGTGAAACAAGGATATATCTCAAAAAGAGAAAGAGAGGACTTTGTGTGGTTTTGAAAAATGACTCTGGATTCTAAGATATGTCAGTTTAAGGATATTCACCAGAAGAAAATTTCTGTCTGCTCCTCTTCCCTGCAGTCAGCTGTCCTAACAGGCATATCTGGAGGGCTCGTGCAAGAACTATGGCAGCTTTTCAACAGTGTGTTGGGGTGCTATTAGCCCAAATTGGGGTTGGCTCCCAAGAGAAGCTTACTTAGGGAAGCTAATTCTTCTTATAGCAGCAGGAAATTCCACTTTCATGCTGCAGTGTTGTTCAAGTTGTTGTTGTTATTGTCATTGTTGTATGCCTTCAAATTGTTTCTGACCTATGGCGCCTTAAGGCAACCCTATCACAGGGTTTTCTGGGGCTGAGAGTGTGTGATGCTCCCAGAGTCACCCAGTGGGTTTCGATGGCTGAGTGGGGAATTGAACCCTGGTCTCCAGGTTTGTAGTTCAACACTCAAACCACTACAACATACTGGCTCTGTTGCTTAAGAGTACCTCCTAAAGCTCTTGAAATGCCTTTAAAGGGGCACAGCTGACAGCAGGGTAGGTGAGGAGAGAGGAGCTGTGAAACTTCCTTCTTGTGAACCTCCTTATGTTAACATTAACTGGTGTCTTATAAATGAGATGGCAAGACACATGTTTCCACCAGCGTACTTAACACAATAATCTAGGGCAAGTTTCATGGGAGCAGGTTTGGTAGGGATATGGCCCACCAAAGTCTCCGGGGGTGCTAATGTTACCTCCTGGTTTTCTACCTCTTTAGGGAATAGTCTGCTGGGTTTTTTTTCTCACTTTTTAATTGCTGTGTTTGCTAAATAATAGTATGGGACAATTGAAATTCATGATGAAGTACAAAAGAGAGAGAGGAAAGAGAGGCCTGGTCTTCATGGTCCTCACTCCTTGTCTAATGATGTCCTTCCCACCCAATTGGATGGGCTATCCGCTAGACTATCCATGGTAACATCAGGCAGACCTATATAGGTCTCACCTCAAGTCTAGTGAGAGGAGGACCTCTCATTAGACCTGTGGAATTCCATAAGATCTTGTATCTTGCAGAAACTTGAAACCCTAGGATAGTAACAACAACAACAACACAACGTTTGGGCCATCAGCAATTGCAAGATTAATTTCTTGCTGCGAGCATGTTGCTCCGACTTTGGAGTGGACAAAGAGTAGGCACTATCTCTGCTCATATAGCCGGAAACAGCCCCCCATAGCAAATGCTAGGGGTCTGTCTGTTGTGAGCAGTGTGGATGCTAACTTTTTCCACTCACACACTGATCAAAATATGAGATTGGGGGTGTCCCATACCATACCAATATGGGACAGGATTTCAGCCTCTGAGTAATAGGATTTCCATACAAAATGGGATACTTAGGAATCCTACTATCTTCCCGAGTGTGCAGGAGCAGCCAGTGGACTTGGAGGCGCAGCTCTGTTCCCTCAGCTACCAATCAACTGCAGACGTATACCCAGGCCAATTTGGTCTGCCGTACATATCCAGGAAAGAAGGATCAGCTATCTCCTCTGTGTAAGTTGAGTATATGAGGGCAGCTGGAATCTAATAATTGATCTCTGGCTGAAAAGACAGAGCTGTGTCTATGAGAACACCAGCTGTTCTGCACGTCTAGGCTGCATGTTGCACTAGGAGGTACAGATACTTTTTTCCACAACATCCCCCAAAATACATATATGAGCATAATCAGACATTATGCTTGGATTTTTACCAACATTATTCTAGCCTTTATATTAGGATACATGCGTATATCTTCATTTTGATCTGGAATGTTTCAATGGGGTTTCAAGTTCTAAAGATTTATATAACACCACTGGATGAAGACTTACAGGCAGCTAGATGAACTAGAACTTCTCAGGAGAATGGCAGCAAAGATGGTGGGGGGCATGGAGACTCAGTCCTGTAAAGCGAAGTTGAAGCATCTGGGCATGCTTAGCCTTCAGAAGAGGAAATAAACAAGTAATATGAAAACTATCTTCAGATAATTGAAGGAAGGTCACTGGTGACAGAGCAAATTTGTTTTTGTTGGGGAATTGAGAGATTTTTAGTAATAAGTCTCCCAATCAGCAGAGTATTTAGTAAATGGACAAACAGAAATTGAACAGATTACCAGCCCCACTTCTATCACTCCACCCTAGACACACTTAATCTAGCTCAAAATAAACACAAACAGTTTGGTTAAAAAAATATGAAAAGTTTACTCACAAAATCTTGTGCATAGTCTACACGGGTTCAGTTCTTGAAGAAAGGTAAGACAAAAATAAGAACTCACAATGCTTACAAGAAAACATGCTTGCCGGTGGATCAGAGACCACATCCTTGCAGAGAAGCCAAAGAACAAAAGAGGAGAGGAAGAGAACATGCAAGGGGAAGTGGGTGTTGACCAAACAACAGGAAGTTTACTCTAAGCAGTCTCTCTATGCCTACAATACACATGCAAACTAACTAGCCAGTTAATTAAGCATGCAAAGTTGCCACTCCCAAGAGTTTTCTCTTTCTCCAAATGGTAGGACCTTAACCCATGGATTCAAATTACAAGAAAAAGGGTTTAGATTAAATATTAGAAGAATGTTTCTGACAATTTATGCTGTTGATTACAGAATAAGTTACCTTTAAAAGTGCCAAACCATAATAAGAGTTTGTCCACAGAAATTGGATTTTTCACTGATTGGGTAGTAGTGGATTTCCTGCACTAGCTAGATTAGATGACCTTTGAAGTCCTTTCCAATACTAAGATGTTACAGTTATCTCTGGAACATGTCAAGCCTCTTTTTAAAAGGTCTGTTTTACCTGGCTCTTAACTGCCACATTATAATTGTTTCCTTTTCCATGGTAATAGGGCAACCTTCTCCAGAGAATGATAATACCATAAAGGACCTTCTTCCAGAGGATGCTGGCATTGACCATCAGACCGTCCACCAACTCATTACTGTCTTGATGAAGTTTATGGCAAAGGATGAGAGTAGTGCAGAGTCAGATATCAGCAGTGCTAAAGCCTTCAACACAGTCAAGCGCCACTTATACGTCTTGCTGGGCTATGACCAGCAGGAAGGATGCTTCATGATTGCACCTCAGAAGATGCGCATTTCAACATGCTTTAATGCTTTCATTGCAGGGATTGCTCAAGTAAGTCAGATTTATGCTTTCATTTTTTTTTAAATGAGCTGTTAAATTATGAATTCACATCTTTGCTGTCTAGATTGCATCCTCAGAATGACTTTACGCTTACAGCTGAGAGGATTTAATGGTACATAGAACTTGTTTATGAAAAAGAAACTGATAGGTGCTTACAAGTGTGTGTTTTTTTTTTAACTTTGTAATCTCTTATTTGGAGAATTCTCTCAGACAGGTAGCTGAGTGAAGTCTGTTGCAGAAAAACCAAGAAAGAGTTTTGCGGCATTTAAAGACTAACAATTTTATATGGAATGTGTTTTTTGTCAACTGCATTCCACTTCATCAAAAGGCTTACATGAAATATAAAGTGCCAAGATTCTTTATTCAGTGCTTTTAATAATTTCAGTTTGACAGTCAAGAATATGCATTTTTATGTCAAGAGGGAGAGTCTTTCACCCTCCAGATCTTTTGAACCTCAATTCCAAAAGCCCCAGACAACATGAACAGTGACAGGGCATTATGGGAGTTATAGTTTCAAAACGTTTGGAAAGGGCCAAAATATTCCCTGCCCTCGGGCAACAAAAGGCTGCCTGCCAGTTTTCATTTGTTTTCATGAGAGGCCTTTTGAAGTGAACAGAGGTTGCATAGTGCCAGCACTTGGTAGACTGTAGTCCCTAACAACAGCTGTTTTACTTTCTACATTCCAACATATATATTATAAAACAATGCTTACAATATTTTCTAGAATCATTGGCAAGGATGCAATTATTAGAACTCCAATCACAAGATGTTTCTCTTAGTGATTTTCACTTTCTTCCCCTTCCACTGTTATCCTCCTTTGCTTCTTGAAAATCTGTCATACACATACACATATATATCATACCCTCCAACATTTCACAGATGAAAACTGGGACGTGTGGCCAAACAACTTCAGAGTATAGGCAAGATGGCATAAGTTGTGGATGAGGAAGAAGATACAACCTAGAAGAGGCTGCAGCAGTTTGCTTTTGCCTGAGCCTACTGGGAAGAGCAACAGTCCACCCTCTATTGTATTGTATTGTATTGTATTGTATTGTATTGTATTGTATTGTATTCTAATCTAATCTAATCTAATCTAATCTAATCTAATCTAATCTTCTCTCTCCACTGCTGAGTTAATGGAGAGCCAGCTACTTTAACACTTTGAACTTGAGTGTTGCCCTTTCCAAGCTACATTCACTCAAGACAGAAAAAAAAGGAAGCAAAAACCCAAACCCACACACACACACACACACACACACACACAACCCCAACCCTCCAAACAAAAATCCAGTAACAAACCCTCTGTAACAATATGGTTGAAGATGCTCAGAATTTTAGGGAGGATTCTCAAAAACTGACTCTGTTTGTGGGATGGTTCCATTTGTGGACGGGAGCCAAGATGTTTGTTTGATGCAAGGCTGGGCAGCTTTGGCAGGTCTAGGGGGCCAAATTTTCACCCACAGTGCATATTGTGCACATATCAGATCCCAAAATGGCAAAAAAGAAAGGAGAAGGAGGGTGGAAATAGAAATGGAAGTGATTGCAAATCCATTTCCAGTCTCAATGATTGGTTGTGATGGCAAGACTCAGGCTTGGGGAGGTCTCAACTGGTCTAAATCAAAACTCCCAGAGGTCTTCAAGAGCAGCAAAACCTGACTTTTGGTGTTGTTTCCACCAGCACACTGGGCGCTGGGGATTTGGAGGCTGGGAGTGGGCACACGTGGTCCGTACTTTTACCATTCCTAGTTTAATGCTACTGAACAGCAACATTATCTGCAGACTCATTAGCAATACCTAGAGAATGGTCTGAAGGCATATTATGCATTCGAATTTGCTCTCCTATGGAGGAAATATAAAGGGAGGCCCCAGCATGAAATTGCTGAATTGGAGTTAATAACAAAGTTAGATTCCATACAAATAAGGAAAACTACAGGTGTTAATTAACTTAGAAGTGATAGACTCATTGTTATATCCCCAATTATGCTGGATGCAGATGGTCTCCATGCTTATTTAACTTTTAATTGAATTTTCACAGTCTATACCTTTTGCATGTTATTGGCAATGGATCGTATCTTTCATGTTTTTTTTTTCTTCTATACCCATTTGCGTGTGTGTGTGTTGGGGGGGGTGCTGTTGCCATTCGAGGATGGCACTTCAGAAGGCCTGGTTCGTACTTGCATGTTCCACACCAGTCTCCCTTAACCTGATATCTTCCGCACATCTTGGACTACAGTGCTAGAGTGTGATCAGGATGGCAGAGCTTATTAATGAGGAAGAAAAGACAAGCTAGGAGCGGCTGCGGCAGTTTGCTTTCACTTGAGCCCACTACTCCAGCCTCTCCTCTTCTCTCCTCACTGCTGAGTTAATTGAGTGCAAAGTACTTTGACATGTTGAACTCAAGTTTGCAGCAAGTGAAGTAAGCTGAGGATAAAAGGGGGAAGGTGGGAAGAAGAAAAGAAAACCAGGGACATTTTTAAAAAAGCTTAAAAAGTGGGATGATGGAGGATTAAGTTGGACTATCCCTGCTAAATCAGGACAATTGGAGGTCATGAACCAGTCAGCAGGAGTATATTTATTTATATATTTTATTTGAGACTAGTTTATACCAGGGATGGGCAGAAAGCAGTTCCTGGATCTAGTGTTAGGTTGCTAAGTGATTGGCAGCTAATTGACAAGAATTTCTGGCTTTTTAAATGACAGCAGTAACAACTCCCATCCTAAATTGTATTGCTGAAATTAGGAAAGCTTTTGGGCATGGTAAACAGGAATGGATTTTTATACAAAAGGTCTACCCTACTCACTCCAGTTGTTGAACTCTAATTCACATCAACCTTACACTGACTGGCCAATACTGAGGTGTTCTGGAAATATAGTTATCAATGTTATAGGGGGCACAGATTTGACATAGCTTTTCCACATAACCTACCACCTAACATTTCACAGATGAAAATCAGGACACGTGTGGCCAAGCAACATCAGAATGTGGTCAAGGTGGCAAAACTTATTAATGTAGAAGAAGAAACAAGCTAAGGGAGGCTGCAGCAGTTTGGTTTTGACTGAGCCTTCTCCTCCAACCCATCTTCTTCAAATAACCTGGATCTGAGCCTTATAGGGCTTTATAATCCAAAACTAGCACTTTAAATTGTGCTTGAAGATAGACAGGCAGCCGGTGAAGCTGCTGCAACAATCTGGTTGCAGCACTTTGGAGCAGCTGAAGTTTCTGAAGAGTCTTCAAAGGCAGCCCCATGTAGAACACATTACAGTAATCCAACCAGGATGCAACTAAGGTGCATGTCACTGTGGCCAGATCTAATATAATGGGCAAGTAATGGGCACAGCTAGTGTATAAGCTTTAACTGTATATGTGAAAATATACATTTATGTTCCCTTGCTCGTTCCTTCTTAGATTGGTGTCTCCTGTGCATTTGACTTTCAGTAGATTAATTCTATTTTTTTCAGTTAAATTAATTAATTGGTTATTAATTAAAGATCCTTAAAAATTAAATCTTATAGACACTTCCTGTTTAGCCCCTTCTGTATGCGAAGAATAGAGGACAACTTTTCTGCAAACACAACCAATCCATTTGCAGTGGGGCTGCCCAAAGTAGAGGAAAATTTGAAAGATGGCGAGTGATGCATAGCAGAGTGTGCTAGAAAGGAGACAGAAGGAAGAATAGCCACAGACTGAACCACCTTCCTAATCTTCATTTTAAGTGTTAAGAAACTTTTTTCCTAACGGTATTCCACTAACAAATACCAGGTGCTGTAGGATATATTTCCAAGGAAAGAACTGGCAAAACTACCTCTGAGTATTCCTTGCCTAAGAAAACCCTATGAAATTCATATGGTTGCCGTAAGTCAACTGGTGACTTGGAAGCACACAGGCATGCAGACACACACACACCCGTATGTATATTTCTTCTGTACACTGGATATTCCCAGTGCTTAAAAACATTACTCTTGGGACTACATCTCCCAAGAATCCTCAGACAGCATGGCATAGCCATGGGAGTTGTAGTGCCAAACTGACCTTGTTAAGCTCTGGATATTGTTGCAGCTGTTGCAAGGGCATGCCCTAGCAACAAGAAGCAAGATATTGTATAAATATAATACCATTTGAATGCTAGTCCACTAGAGGGAGTTGTTGAACAAGTTTATTTGGGAGAGACTGTGGCTATATTTCAGAAGAAGGAACTGTCAAAACCTCTGCTGAGTATTCCTTGCCTAAGAAACCTTATGAAATTCATGGGCTAGCCATAAGACGACAGATTACTTGAAGATTACACACACATGGCTGTGAAATTCCTGGACAGCATTTGGCAAAGTCATGGAGTTTTAAGGCATAGGAAGGATCTAGACTCCAACTCTAGTCTCATCTATTCCCTTGTGTCCTGATTGTGAGCTTCACTTGGAGCTCTTGTTGGCCACTGTAGAAAATAGGATGTAGGATAAACCTTTATTCTGATCTAGCAGGACTCTTCTTATGTTAGTAGCCATCATAATCTGACCTGTAAGGAACTTTTTAAAATGAAAACTAGTATGAAAAGAAATGTGGGCAGACTCTGAGCAGATTATACTGCAGTCCACATTCCTGGTATATGTCTTCTGATGGACTCTTCTCTTCTCTCAGTGGGACCTGACAGGCTTTCCTGTGTGTGTGTGCAGGTAATTGCCCCACAATGATCCAATGTGAAATTAAGTCAAGGACATTGGGGGAATTTGAAAAGCTGCTACGTCCAGCCATCTCTCACAGCTTGGAGTGGCAGGAAAAATATTCTGAGGGCAAGCTAAGGCAAACAATCTAAAGAGCCTGGCCAGTGTCAGACAAATGCCTAGGAACAGGCCAGGGTATTTGTGCTGGCCTTAATGAGTTGTTGCTCTTTTGCTACCCAAGCCTTTGCTTCCAGTATTTTTCCACAGCTACTATGGGCGATTGTGCAGATAATGTGAATGTGGATATGTGAATACAGATGTGCACACATGGGATTTCCATCATACCAACAAGAGTGCCAATTCAGCAAGGCTTCCATCCTCATGCAAGGAGTCCTACTCATATAATTCTGTACTTTGCACAGCCCCCTTTAGAGTGATGCCAAATGTAGGTGGTATACAAGGGGCATGCAGATTGGCTACACCAGGTTGGGGCCACCTTACACATTTCTTTACCTCTTCATGCATTTGATATACAGGGTATCAACCACTTGAATAGAACTAGAGGAAGTTCCACATTTGGGACATTTGAGCTCACGTTTCACATTTGAAAGTTTCAGAAGAGGGAGAAGCAAAATGACCCTTTTGTTCATTATCTCAAAACTGTGAGCAGTTTTAAGAACAAGAGTAACTGATACATCTTATTTCAGGCACTGCTTGCTTCTTGGTGTGTGGTTGTGATAAGGCAATCTCATTTCATGGTAAAAAGTAATAGTTTGAGTGGCAAGGTCTCATCATTCACTGTTCACAGTGAAAGCTCATATTCAGTTGTTCTTGACCCTCTTGAACTCCTGTTCAGCTTTGGATGGGACTCTATTAAAAGTTTAATTCTGTAAAGTGGCACATATACGGATGGTCTTTTATAATAAAAAATGCCACTTGAAGATAGCAAGCTCTGTGGTGTGCATAAGCAGGATATCCATTTTGTGGATGTGTTGGGCACTTGCAGGCATACACTTTTGGTCCAGAAAAAGATCTTATTGATAATAGTAAGCACTGATTCATTTCCTTGCAAACTGAGCAACAAGCTTGGGAAAATTTTTTGCCTAGTGGAAACTTTGAAGTGACAAGTATCAAAGTGACAATGTCATGGAAGATGAAATGGCTATGCAAATGGCTATGAAAAATGGCAGTCCAACTCTCTCAATATTTTTCAGAGGGTGTGACAATCCAATCCTTATATTAACACTCAGTCAAACAAATTAAATTTGGTTCCTACTGGTTAATAAATGTGCAATATTCTGTGTATGTGTGCCTTCTCAGAAATAAGTTCAACTGTGTTCAGTAGGGCTGTTGTTCTGAAAATTGTGCATGAGATAACCTGAACGTTAATTAACTTATCAATTTAGCTTGATTGATTTTAAAGAAATCAGCTTTTCAAATGGCAACATTCATTTTTGAGGAATGGGTAAATGGTTCTAAATCAGCAGTTCTTAACCTATGGTCCACAGACCCCCAGGGGCTATGATGTCCTCACAGGGGGTCCGCAAAGGCTTGAAGAAATGTTATCAGCTTTTACAGTTAAAAAAGAAAGAAAGAAAGAAGGACAGATGGACAGTCAGACATTGATATCAAACAGCAGGAGTCTTTTGCTTGGGATAGACATTTGTACAAAGTTTCATTACAACACTTCAAACCATTCAAAAGTTTTTAAAAAACGATTGATGCACTTTAGAGTTTTAAATCTTGAGTTGAGTTTTGGTGGTCTGAGGCAAAAAAAGGCATTTAAAAGGGCTCCATGGTAAAGAAAAGGTTAAGAAACACTGTTCTAAATAATTCGACATTCCTTGTTTATTTTTAGGTGATGGACTACAATATTAACCTAGGGAAACACCTCCTCCCTTTAGTGGCTCAGGTGCTGAAGTACTGCACGTGCCCTCAGCTCCGACATTACTTCCAGCAGCCTCCCCGCTGTTCTCTCTGGTCCCTTAAGCCTCATATTCGGCAGATGTGGCTGAAGGCATTACTTGTCATTCTGTATAAGGTACGTGCTCCTGCATAGCTGTACAGGTCTAACTCAAAGCAACTCGCATTGGTGCTGTACAATGTGTTGATTTTAAAAGGGAGCAGTCAGGAGCATGGGTAATACCAAGGGTTCTGCTTCAGAAATAAAACCCTTTTATACTTGTTATGGCTCCAATTTAATGCTGTGGCTGCATCCTATGCAATTCTGGGGTTTGTAGTCTAGAGAGAGGCATTTGGAATTCTCTGCCAGAGAGTTCTAGTGCTTCCCCAAACTATCAATCCCAGGATTCTAGAAGATGTAGTTAAAGTGGAATCACAGTGGTATAATTGTGTGGTCTGAAAGGTCCTCTGGTTTCCATCAGGCTCAGAAATCATCAATCAATTTTAGTTGATGAATGGTCTGCTCCTGGATCATGAGCAGAACAATCCAATGAGGGCCAAAGGGAGGGAGAAGTAGTAGACAACCTACTACTTCCTATGCCCTACCGTGCTTGTGTTACCAGGACAGAAGACGATGGCAGCTCTTTTTTTCTACCTGTTTCTGACTCTTGTTACCCTCAGTTGGAAGGAAATAAATTACAGCAGTTCCAAAGCTGATGTCTTCCCACCTCTGCTGTAGTGAATTTGTCCCCCCCCCCCACACACACACCAGGCAGATGCGTTTAGGAGTCCTTGCTAGCAACACAGTCGAACAGTAACAGCTGTCCAATGGCTGTTAATTAGTATTAGTGACCTAATAAAATACTTTTTTTTGCATTAACTTGGCAGTTTGAGGCTAGGAAAAAATATGAAGGCTAGGAAGGATTGGGGGAGTGAATTTTCCTCTGTTTCTAACCTGTTTGCACAGTTCTCATTGCTAATGGGGGTGGGGAGAGATGGGTCATGCTTGTGCCCTTTGCTTTTCTTTGTTTGCTTCTGCCTTGTGTAAGCCTTGGGAGTCCATCTTCCATTGGCCTCCCCCTGGAGGGTGCACACCCGAGCCCAGACTCCTCAAACAGCCAGTGAGGCGGAATTTGTTCATCCAACAGGAATGAGAAGAATTAGTTTGGGAGAGCCAGTTCTACCATTGGCTGTGAGGGGATGTTGGACCCCTTCAACAAAAGGTCTGTGATGCTTCTTTGCTGTGTACCAGCTGCTGCCTAATTTACCACTAATAAAACTGATATCAATAACATGGGTCAGTGTTTTGTGACTGAAATAACTCTTGGAGACACCTGCAACTACAGCCAGTTCCAGTCCAGAAAGCATGCACTTACCCTGCCCCACACGTAGGAAGAATGGAAGGACTGTGGAATCAGTTGACCCAAAGCTTCACCCATTCTGCCTATGGCACTCTCCGCGAACACCTCCTCTTTTGTCTTCAGTTAGAGTTCTGTTGGTGGAGGAGCAATGGCAACTGTCTTGCTCTCTGCCCACAGAACTCTCCCTCCTGCACAAGTAGAGAGGGAGTTTCCGCAAATCCTATGACCACTGGAACAAACCCCCAGGATCTGCAGGACTGTGCCCATTTTAGTTTGACTACATTTAAATAAATTCATATTATTAACAGAACTTCAATATAGGTGCTTTCTTTTGTGAAGGAAATGATGGTATAGTACTTCTAATTTTTAAAAGAAAAGGTTAGCTTAAAAGTTTTCATATTTGTTTACATAGATCTTCAAAACGCAGAAATATGTTCCCATAACATTAAGATTCATTGATTAAAACTTCCCTTCCCTGAGGGCATGTCTAGTGGCATAAATGGCTTCGATGAAGATGTTGCTATTTTGTAGGCCACACTTTGAAAATTACAATTCTATAGATCAGTTGTCCCAAGTTGTGTCCTGCAGACCACTGATGGTCCATGAGAAGAAAAGAGGAAAAAAGATTCCACCTGAATCTCAGGAAGAACTTCCTGACAGAGCTGTCTGGCAGTGGAATATGCTGCTTCGGAGTGTTGGAGTCTCCTTCTTTGAAGGTTTTTAAGCAGAAGCTGGATGGCCATCTGTTGGGAGTGCTTTGGTGTGTGTTCCTGCATGGCAGGGGGTTGGACTGGATGGCCCTTGTGGTCTCTTCCAACTCTATCATTCTATGAGAGTACTGCAGATTGTTTGTGGGTAACCTGTCAGAATTAAGGGGACCTGACAGAGTCATCTGAGACTTCTCTTTTGAAGTGGGTTTTATGTCTTCTTTGTTTTTGCTATTTACATTTAAAATGTCTAAAACTACTTTTTAAAAATGTGATAATCTGCAAAGGTTTGTGATGACACTACTATTGTTGTTGTTGTTGGTAATTGTTGTCAAATCAATATCAACTTTTGGCAAAACCTATGAACAAGAGACTTCCAAGTCACCTTGTTAACAACAGCCCTGCTTGGGTCTTGCAGACTCAGGCCGTGGTTTCCTTGGTTGAGTCTATCCACCTGTAATGCTATCTTTTTCTTTTCCTCCTGCCTTCTACCTTACCAAGCATTATTGTCTTTTCTAATGAGTCATGTAATCTCATGATACGTCCAAAGATGACAATGTAGAGGCCTGCATAAAGGAAGAACTTGGGAACTGCTGCTACAGAGGAAGAGACGCTGTTAAACAAACTATGGTCAAATTGTTGTCTTAAACTGAACTTTTTTCTTTTTCTTTTTGTGTGGAACAAGTATCCTTACAGAGATTGTGAAATCAGCAAAATCATGTTGCATCTCATCCATATCACGGTCAACACTCTAAACGCACAGTATCACAGCTGCAAGCCTCATGCCTCAACAGGCCCTTTGTACAGTGACAACAGCAATATAAGCAGATACAGCGAGAAGGAGAAAGGTATTACATAACATTAGACATGAATGTGAACTTGCTTAGTCGCTGGATGTCATTTTGTAGGAGAGAATCCTTTTTTGGATTGGTTGGTCTAGAACAGGGAGGCCGGATGGGTGAATTGGGCACACTGCAGAGTAGATTCCTGGCCTTCAACATCCCTGACAAATTTTATTTGCTCATGATTTCATTTCAAAGGAAAACAACAGAGGGGAAAAGGTCCCACCAACATTATTACTGAGAAATTCTGTTCTGTATAAACATTCTCAGGGTTTCTGATGCATTAAAAACAACAAAAGCCCATTTCAGACTTTATTTGATTAGCAAGCTTGGCCAACAGCCAGGAATTCTGGGAGCTGAAGTCCAAAACATCTGGAGGAAGCCACTGTATTAGACTATTGATATAAAATGTAATTAAAAGCAGTTTAAAAGGACATCAGTCACAAAATATAGTACACGCCTCTTTCTCAGAAGCCAACAGTTGCCAAAACCCTGCTTGAATAAAAAGACCCTTCTCATCCAAGTGAATGGGGTAATATAAACTGGATATAAACTCTTCATATAAACTGGAAAAGAGGTAGTTGGGTCACTTGAGGGTTGGCCATCATCTTCTGTGGATATAGTTGTGCATGCAACAGTTATCAGAACCTGGGGCAATATTATATTTAAAATAGATCTGTTATGCTGTCTCAGACATTTTTAAAGCAATGTGTTAACTTGTTTCTTGTTAACTGAAGAGTAATTCATTTTTAAAATGTTTTAGTTTGTTTGAAAAAAAACTCACACACTTGAACATTACAAAGATGTTCAAAAATCCTACAAAATAGCTCCTCCTAAACAACATTTATGATTAATGATTTTATTAAAAAAAATGCTCTTATCAGTCATTACCTTATTTTTTTTCCACAAATAATCTTGCTATTTCTTCGCTATTTCACAGAGCAACATATTGTTTGCAATGTTATTATTTGTAATGTGTTACTCCCAAGCACTTCCATGGAGACAGGAGATGGGTAGAACCTGATACTGCAATCCCACTTTGCTTTACGTACCTTTGTTGGAATGTCTGAAAGTTGTGTCAGGAAACATATGAACATGAACAGTTCTTTTAAAAAAATATGTTGTCCAGGAATTTTGTGTATTACTTGTTTCTTTTGTGAATATCTTTTTCACATTGGCAAGAGGCTGTATGAAGAAGTAGAAGAGGGAAGGAAGAAAGGAAGAAAGGGGTCTTGCACAGCAAGGGTGGCCCTCCATATATTAGTGGACCGTAACTCTCAATATCCTTCCTCATCGGCTATGCTCATTTAGGCTGCTGAGGTTTACAAACCAACAACATCTGCCAAATGGTTCTGTCCCCTGTTGTACAGCAAAGGAGCAAAAATTAAGTTTCAGCTATTCTTGCCTTGTATAAAGAAGAGAAAGACCTATTTTCGTATTTAGAGATTAAATGTTCACATATTCTTAAGATTTTTGATTGAAAGAAGAAAATTTCATTGATTTTTAAGTTTCAAGCAAGATAATGAAATCTTAGCATTTCAGAGTATCAGGGTAATTAGATTACTGGTTCACAGTTTGTTTTTGCAGACCACAATAAAAGCTATTGAGAGAAGCCAACTATTATTGAGCAATCATACAGATATAGTACATAAGGAAAACATTAATTCAATCTTTGTGTATGTACCTTCAAGTTGCCTGTCAACTTACGGTGACCCCATGGATTTCATAAGGTTTTCTTAGGCAAAGAATACTCAGAGGTGGTTTTGCTAGTTGCTTGGTTCAGTTTTTTTTTCCTAAAAAGTTTTAGAAAGTGGAGAATTCCTTTTTACCTAATATTAGACTTGATACCATTGGCTGATCTAGTGTCACTTTTAATAAATTCTAAGGAAGACTTGCCTGAAAGGCTATCCTGAGAGGAAAATAGAAGAAAGAGTAAAAATAGATAGATGTATTCTATTCTTAGGGGCCTCAGATGTCACTTCCCCACAGCAGTACCTTTTCTGCTTTGCTGCACACTTGCTTTGCAATTGCTGGTCTGAGGAAGTGAAGAAGAAAAGTATTTATGTTACCAGCTGAATTTATAAATAGCAAACTCTTTTGGAATCAGGTTTTATATAATATCTGAATTTAATTGGCTATTGGAGCCACCACATCATTTGTTGTAGATTTTCAGCAGTTTTGGTAAAAAACCTCTTTGAAACTAAAGTTGGGAAAAGTTACTTTTCCCTACCATGGATAGGGCTCAGTGGAGTTTTAGTCAAACAACAGATCCCTGCCAGCTCTGCTTTAACTCACATGTTTCAAGAACCACAAAGGATTTCTACTTTCGATATTGCTCTAGAAGCTAAACAGCCCTTCCTCTAAATATTCTCAGCTCACTAAAAATACTATTTGCATATTTTTTACCACACAGGAGGTACACTGTCTGTTTTGTATAACATTTCTGGGATACAGCTCTCATATATTCTCTTAGAAAATATTCAACCTTTTCAAATTTTGAAAATCAGCATATGTACCCAATGAGAATATTTTAGCAACAAACTGCTTCTTGCATTTTGCATCAGAATAATACTGATTTTTCCTTTCAAGCAGAGGAAGACAGTGTCTTTGATGAATCTGACATTCATGATACACCCACTGGAACAGGCAATAAAGAATCTCAGACTTTCTTTGCAAGGCTGAAAAGAATTGGAGGCAGCAAAATGGTGAAATACCAGCCAGTTGAAATGAATGCTCAGAGAAGTATGATATCTTTTAAAATTCAGATTAATTTTAAATGGAATTGAATATCTTTTATGCTGGATATTTTCCTTTTTTTTCTCTCTCTATGCATTTTGAAATGTTGAACCCGGGAGACACGTAAACCAGTCACTGCGTTGTATATAACATGTAAACACACAAAAAGCAATGTGGTTATTACAGTGTATCTTGCAACTCTGTACACAGTTACCTTAAACAAGGGCTGTGCTTTATATGAGCATTCCACTCTTTATCCTCCTACTGTGGTCACCACATGTACATGAAGGTTCAACCTTTATCCCACTAATTGTGGGGGTTAAACTTAGGCAATCCCACTAATGCCACCAACTGCAAGGATTCTTCTCATGCAGCCCCACCACTGTGGCTAAATGTGGAGTTTCTACCCTTTAGTCCACCAACTGTGAAGACTTCCACAGTGCAAATATCACTGCAAATATCAAGAGTGAGAGCTTTTGCTATCCCCACCTCTGTGACGCTAACTTTGAAGACCATCGAAATGCCCTCCAGGAAAATATGAGGATTTATGCAACTTCTGTCCTCACTGGATGCCACTCTTCTATATTCAGTGCTGCCACCACAGGCACCTTATCGGAATCCAAGCTCTCAGACAGATAGCATTACTGGAAGCCAAAAGTGTATCAGAACATAAACAAATCTTTGTGTATAGAAGTTAAACATAATGCAGCAGATTATTTATTTATTCCATTTAAAACACCACACTCTCTCACATTCATCTCAAGTTAACTCACAGTCCCTTCTCACAGCCCAACCCTAGTCTAACTCAAACCCTTTTCTGACTACATAATTCTGATCTGCACTTTACTTGAACCCCACTCAAACAAAACTCCCAACTGTTATTCGCCAGCTCTCATTCAACAGCCTCATGTAAGTTTCCTCAGACATTCCACTGGTTAGCATTCATCCCATTCAATCAATTGCAATCACTCCACTTAGTCCTTCTCTCCTCTTTCTCTATAGATACTTACCTCATACTCTTAATAGTATTGTTTGTTGTTGGGTGCCTTCAAGTCATTTTTGACTTAGGCAACCCTAAGGTGAACCTGTCATGGGGTTTTCTTGGCAAGATTTTTTCAGAAGGGGTTTGACTTTGCCTTCCTCAGAGACTGAGACAGTATGACTTGCTCAAGGTCATCCAGTGGATTTCCATTGCTGAGTGATGATCTGAACCCTGGTCTCCAAAATCATAGGCCATTTCCACACTATACTGTTGTAGTGCTATTATTCCACTTTCAACAACCTGTGGAATCCTGGGGTCTGCAGTTCAGGGAGGGGCCTTTAGAATTCTCAGCCAGAGAGTTCTTTGGCCTCAATAAACAACAAACCCCAGATTTCCGCAGGATGTTGAAAGTGGAATAATAGCACTATAATAGTGTAGTGCAGAAATGGCTGTAGTCTAATACTCAAACTGCTACACCATGTTAGCTTTCATACTCTAATATACACATACTCTAATATCAAACATTTTAAAATATATACTCTTGACATCACAAGGGCAGGGTTAGGCAACATAGTACCTGCCAAATATTTTAGACTAAAACTCTCATAACCCATACTCTTGACCATGTGGTCTGTAGTTGATTGGAGCTTCAGTGCAAATTATCTGTAAGACAACAGGTTGTCTATTCCTTACCTAGCAAACTATGAGTAGACGTGGTGAAATGTGTGTCACAGAGCTGGAGACAGCCTTTCTGTTCAGTGCAGGAAATCCAGAGCTACAATATCCCCAATATTTGGCTCTTCAGACACTGCTTGAAGATCACCGGTGAGGGGGACCCCACCACTTCTGCTTGAAGGCTACCAATGAGAGAGAACTATTGGTTCTGTTTTCAGACTTCTCTTAAATTATGAAGTTTCTCTTAAATGTTCAGTGGAACATTAGATATTTCTTCTGATGTTCCTTTAGTGTGAACCTTCCTATAAGTTAAAACCAGTTGATTTAGTCGCATCCTTCAGGGAACTGGAAAACATGTTTGTGCTCTCTTCATTGTGGCAGATCTTCAGGTATTTGAAGAGTGGGATCTTATCCTGTGTTAGTCTTCTCTTCTAAACATAACCACTTCCTTTAGCCTTTCCAAAGGCTCTCCGATGTTAATATTTTGGTATTTCTACAATATTTGGCTGTCAAGTACTCATAGTAGTGAAGCAGCTGTGCTAAATACAGTTCTTTTCCTTTGGTTCTATGCTAGTTGGGGCCTTGCATGGGTTGCTTTTATATATATATATATATGTATGTATGTATATATTATTTAAAGAGCACTAGTGAAGAACAAGAGAGAACATCTAAGGTGCACCTAGGTATAATTTATTTCACATTTAAAGCACTGTTTTCATCACTGAGGACTGTAAAACAAAACCCTATGTAGTGGCCAAGCAACTTGCCTGATCATACTTGTACAGTCAAGACCTTGACCAAGATTTTAAATGAAACATGGAATGCTGAATTAATCTTCTTAAAGCCATATCCAGACATAATCTCACTTTTTTCAACATATGAGGAGGGAGTAGTTTGGCTTGCTCCATGCCATTGTACGTTTCCTAATGTGGGACATAACACATCTGAAGAGGAGAAGCTCTTGTTCATGTGGAGGCTCTCCATGGGATGTAGCAAGTGTAATTGTACTTCTTTTCCAGCATGGCAAGGGTAAACTCTCTTTCACCGAAAAATGTCAGTGGGTGTTGAGCAATTATTGACCAAGATTTCCCTTTCTGTGCTACCAAATATTAATTATTACAAATAAATGTAAATTTAAATAAATAAATAGCTTTAATATGAATTACTTAAATTATATTCCTGCGAATATATATTTTTTAAATTAAAGCACTGCCCAAGGGCCAATTTTCCTGTAGCACCATGGTGAATCAGTATAAAGTAAGGCAAAACACCTTTCTCCTCTGTGCAGGTCAAGGGAGAAGCATACTTCTATGTTGTTGTGTGCCCTCAAGTTGCCACAGGTCACCTAGTGGGTTTCCATGGCTGAGCAGGGATTTGAATCCTGGTTTCCGGAGTCATAATTCAGTGCTCAAACTGCAAGCAACATGCTGGCAAAATTCCTACCTGGCCCCCAAAAGGCGATCAGCCAAAGCCTGTACTAACTTACAGTGAGGGTGAGCAGGCCAAGAAATGTTGAAAGACAGTAGAAATGGGACAGAACAGCAATTCATAACCCCTCTCACTGTGATACCCTGCACCTCATGCCTCAATGTGAAATGTTGGCATTGTTTGTCTGTCTCTTTCTCCTTCTGAGAGGGCAACTGACATTCTCTTCCCCAAGAGTTCATTGTTGCAGATGATGCAAGGCAAGGAGCCATACTCCGTTTCAGTTCCACTTGAGAAAAATGATGAAGAGGAGTGGGAGCTGGCACTATCCTGGTCCTTATTATTAAGAAGAAAAGTGGAGAGGGGAAATCTAGCAGCACTTTTGAGGCTAACTGATATATTTCAGCATAAACTTTAGTAGACTCCAGTCCCCTTCATCAGATACTAAATCCCTCTCCACATTCTTTCTCAGGTTGAAATAGACTAAGACAACTATCTCCTCTAAAACTGTTCATTTTTCTTGTTGTTACTTTTTTTCTTTCATTTATTTGTATTCCACATTTTTCCCTGCCATGGGACTAAAAGTGGCTTTCACAAATTAAAATGGATACAGATAAAAGCTCACTCTATTAAAAATGTACAAAAGTTAAAATAGAATTAAACTGGCTATAGAATTAAAAACAACTTTAAAATATCCCTTAAAAATAAGAAATAAGAAGAGTAGAAGAAATTGTTTAAAGCCTTTTCTGCATAAATAGTTCCTAAAGGCCTGTTAAAAGAAAAAAAAAAGTCCTCACCTGTCACTCATGTGTTGAAGAAAATCAAGTAATGGCTGAATATAGCTTTAGAGGTTTTCTCTTCTTGTTACTCCAGCTAGAGTGAAGCCAGGTTGTCTTAAGAACACAGAGCTAGCTAACTGTTTGACTGACCAACTGACCAACTTACTGTCTTACCAGCCTACCTGCCTACTTACCTACCCTCCTTCTTTGCTTTCCTCCTTTATATCATTTCTGAATCTGGGGTTTTCAGCCTTTTATCCTCCACGTGTTTTGTACTTCAATTCCTGGAAGTTTCCTCCAGCACGTCCGATTCTGGGAGCAGAAGTCCAAGACATTTGGAGGACTAAAGATTGATAGCTCCTGTTCTAAATGTCCTGATCTGTGTTTTTAATGTGAATAAGCATCTTAGTGCAACAACAACAACAACAAAATCACATCAGAATGGAGAGTTTTTAAGCTGATCATGAAATGCATATCCGGTAAGCAGGGAGAAAGATGGTGTGCAGAGCATAATGAACCACTGTATTGTTCTTCTTGTCCTCATCCTCTTCCTCCATTCACATGTCACCAAAACAGCTCTAGAAAAACCTAATGTTGGGACAGTCTTGGGTTGGCACTGTACCATATGGAACTACTCACATTCTTTCAATGTAATGATGAAAAAATACTCGCTGTAGATTTTGGTCTGAAATGCTAGTAGGGCTTAATGGTGAAAAGGACAGTTAGGGGTAGAAATGGGTAGTGAATAAAATTGTACTAGTTATTTAGCTTTTTTTTCTTTTTACTTTGTCCAGGTGAAATAGAATTGGCTGAATACAGGGAAGCCAGTGCATTGCAAGACAATATTTTGCGCTGTGTGAGAGAAGAAAGCTTTCAGAAGAAGAAACTGCGCTCTCTCAAACAAAAGTCTCTTGACATTGGAAATGCAGACTCCCTGTTGTTTACGTTAGATGAACACCGCCGCAAGTCATGCATAGACCGCTGTGACTTAGAGAAACCACCTACTGCTACTGCTTATACTGTACTGAGGCAGAATGATTATGGACGACCTCGGCAGAATTCCTCCACCAAGATGGAGGAAGAAGAGGAGAACGAGAATCCCCCAGCTGTCCCAGAAAAAACCCAAATGAGGCGGAAGCCTATCATACCTGAAGTCAGGTTAAACTGCATGGAGCCATATGAAGTCAAAGTGGACTCTCCAGTGAAATCTTCTCCTCCCAAAGAGGACTTAGATCTTATAGACCTGTCCTCGGATTCAACGTCGGGGCCTGAAAAGCAATCGGTTGTTTCCAATTCAGACAGTGACTCCTTGGTTTTTGAGCCCCTTCCTCCTCTCCGAATAGTGGAAAGTGATGAGGAAGAAACTGAGGTTACAGGCCAGCTGAACGATGGTGTCTCCACCAAGACTACTGCTTCATCTCCATCAAGTCCCACCAGTATCTCTGTGCTAAGCCTCAGCATAACCCCCCTTGTTCAATTCAGTACTGAAGATTGTTCCAAAGACGTAACCCCTTCTGAAGCAAGTGATATTGTCTCACTTGCCCAAGAGGAGACACCCTCAGCTACTCTCAGAGGTAAAAAAGATGTTGATGAACTAGCTAAACCAGAAGAAGTTAAAGAGGCATCTTCTGGCAGTCCCCTGACACTAAAACAGAAGCGAGATCTATTGCAGAAGTCATTTGCTCTTCCAGAAATGTCCATTGATGATCACTCAGAGTTATGCATAGAGGAAATTAAGCCTTTAGGACCTTATCCCAGTTCGAGTGGGAAAACAGTCTTCATTAAAGTCCCTGAGGACTCTGAGAACCAAACTGAAAGTGACAAACCTGATGCCAGTGCAGAATCTGACACAGAACAAAGCACAGAGCAAAGCATGGAACAAAAGCAAGAGGAGGAAGCAGAAGAGTCAGAATTTAAGATTCAAATTGTTCCCCGGCAGAGAAAGCAGAGAAAGATAGCAGTGAGTGCCATCCAAAGAGAATACCTTGATATTTCGTTCAACATTTTGGACAAGCTGGGTGAGCAGAAAGAGACAGGTGAGTGGAACCTAAGAGGAGGATTTATCTATCTATTTGCTTATTGTGTTGCTGATCTATATATGGTCATTGTAGTGTTCATTTTAGAACAAGGGTAGAAATCATGGACTCCTCCAGACATTGTTGCACTGCAACTTCCAGAATTCCTCACTCTTGGCTATGCTGGCTAGGGCTTTTGGGACTTGCAGTCCAACAACATCTGAAGGGTTGCATTCTTCCCTCCAAGGTAATTTCTTACATTGATTCTCTTCCCAGCAGGAATGTATACAAATTTACGATTTGTTGTTTGAAAAATAGAATCATAGAATCATAGAGTTGGAAGAGACCCCAGGGGCCATCCAGTCCAACCCCCTTCTATGCAGGAACACACAAAGCATTCCCAACAGATGGCCATCTAGCCTCTGCTTAAAAACCTCCAAAGAAGGAGACTCTACCACACTCCCAGGCAGCATATTCCACTGCCGGACAGCTCTGACCATCAGGAAATGCTTCCTGAGGTTCAGGTGGAATCTCCTTTCCTGCAGCTTGAATCCATTGCACCTTGTCCTAGTCTTTGGAGCAGCAGAAAACAAGCCCTCTCCCTCCTCGACATGACATCCCTTCAGATATTTAAACATGGCTATCATATCCCCTCTTAACCTTCTCTTCTGCAGACTAAACATACCCAGCTCTCTAAGCCGTTCCTCATAGGACATGGCTTCCAAGACCCTTCACCATTTTGGTTGCCCCCCTTTGGACACGTTCCAGCTTGTCGATATCCTTCTTGAATTGGGGTGCCCAGAACTGGACACAGTATTCCAAATGAGGCCTAACCAATGCAGAATAGAGTGGTACATTACCTCTCTTGATCTAGACACCATACTCCTATTGATGCAACCAAGAATTGCGTTGGCTTTCTTACCTGCCTCATCACACTGCTGACTCGTGTTCAGCTTGTGATCTACCAAGACTCCTAGATCCCTTTCACACGTACTGCAATTCGGCCACGTGTCCCCCATCCTATATTTGTGCATTCCGTTTTTTCAGCCTGTGTTTAGGACCTTACATTTCTCTCTGTTGAAATTCATTTTGTTAGCTTTGGTCCAGCAATCCAATCTGTCCAGGTCATTTTGAAATTTGATCCTGTCCTCTGGGGTATTAGCAACCCCTCCCAACTTGGTGTCATCTGCAGATTTGATCAGCGTGCTCTCTACTCCTTCATCCAAGTAATTGATGAAGATGTTGAATAGCACTGGGCCGAGGACAGAACCCTGTGGCACCCTACTAGTCACTTCTCTCCAGGATGAAAAGCATCCATTGGTGAGCACCCTTTGGGTTCGGTTGGTCAACCAATTACCAATCCACCTAACAGTAGCCCTGTCCAGCCTGCATTTTACTACCTTCTTTACAAGAATGTCATGTGAACTTTGTGAACGTGTGAACTTTGTCAAAGGTCTTACTGAAGTCAAGATATGCCACGTCTACAGAATTCCCTTCATCTATCATACCAGATACCCCTAATTCAAAAAGCCTCAAATCTGAGTACAGCTAACAAATGAAGTTCAATGACACTGATTGCATGTCCCCTGCTTGCCAGTTCCCACACTTATTTTCCAAGCAAAACATTATTCCTTTAAGAAGGCCAAGACAGACACTCACAAGAGTGAAAACTTACTAGTGACAAGAAAGTTGTTGTGTATCTTCAAGCCATTTCTGACTTATGGCCACCCTAACACAACCTTATAATGAAATTTTCTTGGAAAGATTTGTTTAGGGGAGTGTACCATTCCTTTTCTCTGAGGCTGAGAAAGAACATCCGTTGAGTTTTCATGGCCAAGCAGAGGCTTGAACCCTGGTTCCTGGAGTGCTAGTTCAACACTTAAACCACTACATCACATTGACTCTTGAGAAAGATCTACTAAATTCAGTTTGAGAGGCTGAGGAAAATACAGATCTCATGCTCCTTCATATGAAATGATAGTCCTAGGCATCAGTACCTTGTGGTCAAAATGGGACAGGGGGAGGTCATCCTGCCACTGCCACTACTAAGGAAGGAGCTCTCTCTGCACCCAGACCATGGGCTGCTGGCCCTTCTTGGCATGCTCAGGAGTATCACTGCCAATTCAGGAGAAGGTTTTTTTTTTCTCTGACAAACTCCCACCTACCCTACCTCAAAGGTAAGCAATTTGTTACTTTTTTTGGCTTGGCAGTGGGATAGTAAGATACAGCTGTGTGTACATAAAGGTCAGCTTTTTCTGTCTTCAGGAAATGGGGAGAGGGGAGACAACAGAAGCTAAGGAAGGAGCTTTAAGTTAATTGGCTTTAAGTTAAAAGGATAGGGTGCTTAACTAGGAATCTGGAGACCCAGGTTCATATTCCCCCATAACTGAGACACATGCTGGGTGACCGTTGACCAGTCACTACCTCTTACCCTGACCTGCCTCACAGAGTTGTGAGGATAAAAGTGACTGAGGAAGAGAATCATGTAATCATGTTCTGTTTTCAGCCCCTTGGAAGAAAAACAGGATCACTAAAACCCAGCCTCTTGTCTTAGAAAACTCATATCATACCACTCTGTCTTTCTCTAGTCTTCTCAGTTTTGTGCGGTAGGTCACTGAATGTAAACTTAGGGGGCATACTATTCCTGTAATATACCAAAAATGACAGATGTTTGATTGCTCTTTAAGATCATCCTTGAAATGTGCAAGTTTTGCAGACACTAAAGAGAAGGCCTTCTTAAAGTTGTCCAGAGCCTGGCAAAGTGATGGGGGGGGGGACGGGACAGTACCCCAGAATCTCTCAAGAGCCTAGGTGTTATCATTTTAAAAAGTACTTAAAGACATCCTTGTTTCCATAAGCTTTAAAGTGAAAACATTTGGTACTGAAATATTTAAAATAATGTTGTAGTTGTAATCTTGCCTTCAAGTTGTTTCTGACTTATGGTGACCCTGTGGCGAATCTATCATGGGATTTTCTTGACGAGATTTGTTCAGAGGAGGATTACCTTTGCCTTCTTCTGAGGCTGAGAGAATGTGATTTGCCCAAGTTCACCCAGTGGATTTCCATGGCTAAGTGGGAATTTGAACCCTGTCTCCAGAGTCATCATCCAAGTTCAAACCACTACATCATGCTGGTATTTCATTCTAAATGGGCACATTAAAAATTGTTTAGATTTAAGGAGTCTTGATAACTTGATGCTGTATTTTACTATTTTCTATTGAAAGCCTCTTTGGAAAGACTGTGATCTTGAAAGGGGGCTAATAAATAACTAAGTAGATATGAGTGTGAATAATTGGCTTCTGTGATAGCTTGAAAGGTTGTTGGTCTCCCTATTTGTCACAAATAACAACTTCTGTTCTATTTCTACCTGTTCTCCTATGGAAGAACATCAGTTCTGTTTCTTTATCACATTAAGAGTATGGTAAATTGATAAACTGTAGAAAAATATTGGTGTAAATCAAGGGTGGGAATCATGTAGGGCTCTAAATGGTGATGGACTATAACTTCCTGTCCCTCAGCTGTACCTGCTAGGAATATTCTACAGTGGGGCTTGTGGCCTAACAATATATTGAGGGCCACATTCTGTTCCTTTCTAATCTAAATCCAGTTGTTAGTACCAACTAGTAAACTTACTCAATTAATGATAACTTGATAAGTGCATACTGATGTGTGTTCCCTTGATTCCATGGGTATTGGGAACCAGAAATCAGATTAAGGCCTATGAGAGAACACTGGGAACTTTTGTATGCGTATATAGTAATGAAATATCCATTATTATGGTAGGTAGTGTATATTCTCTTTGTGTGCATCTGGAGGAAAACCTTGTATTTCAGAGATCTCAAAGGAAGAGCAGTTTGTATCCATTGGAGTCCTTTTGCAATGTCTGTCAGTGAAAGTGTGGGAGGTACTTTTTTGTGCATAATGCTATAGCATCTCTTCATTAAATCCTTTATTACCTTCATAGGAAGTGTTCATTTATGTGGGAGAATGTGAAGAGCTACACTCCAAAAGATTCTCGTGCCCAAATCTAATTTCAAAATGATTCAGGAGGTAAAAAATGTTTCTCTTCTCCCAATGTGTCTCAAAACCACCGCTTGTGGAGCCAGATGGCAAAACAGTACATTATGCCAGGAGAAAATGGAAACTACGATGGAAAAAAGGAGGCTGATAAACAATTGTTCTGATTTTCAAAAGCAAAATAATAAGATAGAAAGAGAGAGAGCACGCACAAGAGAAAATGGGTGCCTGTGTTCAAGTACTATTTCTCTTTGCAGATGCTTCAGCCAAAGTGCTTTCAACCCTGGAAATGCCAAGGGAATCGTCTTCTGCTCCAACACTTGAGGCAGGTGTACCAGAGACAAGTAGCCACTCTTCCATATCAAGTAAGCAGTTTCTTCAGTTTGAGGAGAGAAAAGAAACTCCAGCTACAGACCTTGTACTTCTTAGGCTATTCTGCTATCTGATGCATCACCTCCCTCCCTCTATTTATGAGAATTTTTGCATTTATTTATGTGCATTTACACATTAAGGCATTTATGCACATAATATATACTTTGTTTTATTTATTGATTTATTTATTAACATTTATGTAGATTTATACATTTATTTTTACACAATTATGCATTTCTACATTTAAGCATATTGTGAATGAAGCCTCATTAATGACTGCTGGAATGTTGTTGGTGATCTGTAATTGTGAGGTTTATCCTATATTTTTATTCTGTATTAACGTTTACTCTTCATCAGCCACTTCAAGGCCTATCATCAGGAAGAAAGGTGATGAATAATTGTAAACACTAAAATTGGTGGAATGTGCCTAGCTTTGATCAGCTGTGATCCTTTCTATACAGATGGGCTGATTGCACAGGCACATCTAAAGACAACCCTTCTTCTACTATGCACAAAAGGCTCAGGACCCAGATATAGGATGAGGATATTGCTGCAGGAAAGATAGAATTGCATGTGATGTGACAGGTAAAAAGGTCAATGCAGTTCTAGGCTGCATCAATAGGAGTATGGTGTCTAGGGACAAGGGAAGTAATAGTACCATTCTATTTTGCTTTGGTCAGACCCTGCCTGAAATACTGTGTCCGGTTCTGGGCCCCACAATTCATGAAGGATATTGACAAGCTGGAACATGTCCAGAGGAGGGCCACCAAAATGGTAGAAGGCCTGGAAACCATGCCCTGTGAGGAATGGCTTAGGGAGGCGGGTATGTTTATGTTTATGTGGAAGAGAGAAGGTTAAGAGGTGACATGATAGCCATGTTTAAATATTTGAAGGGATGTCATAGGGAGGTTGGAGCAAGCCTGTTTTCTGCTGCTCCAGAGACTAGGACACAGAGCAATGGATTCAAACTTTAGGAAAAGAGATTCGACCTGAACATTAGGAAGAACCATGAAATATGGTGCTGTGGAGTATGGTAGAGTCTCCTTCTTTGGAGGTTTTTAAACAGAGGCTGGATGGCCACCTATCAGGAATGCTTTCACTATGTATTCCTGCATGACACAGGGTTGGACCTGATGTCCCTTGTGCTCTGTTCCAACTCTATGTTATATGATCTATGATTTCAGCATATGAATCCAGTCAGAGTGCAATGGGAAGCATTCCTGGGAAAGTAGCAACTTCACAAATCCATGGGCCACTATGTGGAAATGTCTTCTTCTAGGTCCTCTCCTCTTCTAAGTTTCCTGGATAAGATTTTAGGTAACACCACTGTGACCAAATTCTGTGTCAAAGAACATAAGGTCGTAAGGAGGACTCTGCTTCTTCAACTCAAAGGCATACCTAGTCCAGCATTGTCTTTGCACGGTTTCCACCTAGATAACTATGTAAGTAGGACACCGATCTAATAACGCTGTCCTATCTATATTTCACCAGCAACTTTTGAAACACTCTGCCCATGATGCTTGGAGTCAAATATAGCTATTCAACTAATAATACCCATTGATAGCCTTATCTTCCATTGCAATACTTGACTGTGGTTCATATCAAAAGCTTGGAGAAGTTACTTCCTTGGACTGCAGACTATCTCAGAATTTTCTATACAGCATGGCCACTGGACTTTGTTGCCAGGGGAATTATGAGAGTTGGGGGATTCTGGGAGTTGTTGTCAAAACATAGTTATTTTTTCCAGCTCTGTTTCTATAGCTGGACCTAGCTGTCCAGAGCAGAAAAGGTAAAACTGTTCAAGCTGTCAGGACCGTTAGTGTGTAGCCATTAAAAACAGAATCTCAGTGGAAAGCAGACTACAGATTATTCTGAAAAGTCATCGATAGAGGGAAAAGAATATGTGCATAAAATATTCTGTAGGAAAAATAGTTTAATCAGCGGTCTGAATGCTGTTGTTTAGTGGCCCACCTGCGTCTCAAAGGCTTGAGACTTGTTTCAATAACCTCCCGCTGCTCCAACTTCAATATTTAAAATCAAAGTTGTCCTTGAGAAATCAGATAAATAACACTAAAAAAATCCCAAACTAATGCTCAGATAACGAGGAATACGCCTGAGAGCGTCTTTAATTTCCATTATAAAGCAAAGAAAGAAGTTCAAAACAACCAATTTCCTATGTTTTTGACAGTCATCTACACTTGGAACAGTATTGTCTGTTCTGAAATTTTAATTGCTCCTCTTTCATTGGGAAATTCTCTGTCTGATAAACTGATAAAGCCTTTATTTTAAAGCAGTGCACTAGGGAAAATGGAAATTATGTTTTCCTTCAATTTGATGTGAAAGGCTGCTGCAATACATTTCTTTTATACACAGAAAGGAAAAGAATTGTATATCAAATAGAAGTGGAATTTGCATCTATTTCAGCAGCCCATTCAGGCTGGATAATTGTGTTGTCACTAGCTCAAACTAGCATTTTAAAAGTGCTCTGGATTACCGAAAGAGAGCTCTATGAAAGCGCCATGGAGGGGAACACTTCACATGGAAATGCACTTGAAATGGTTTCAATGTGACGTTCACCAGCAGATGTCATTGAAGATGTGAAACTGGCACATTTTTTCTCTGATCTGCTCTCTTTCTTTTACATCTTTCCAAACTTGTAGAGCATTGCGTATCTCCCTACAAGCTTGAATTGCAACCGCCCTGAAGAATACTTGCATTCAAACATGTACTCTAGGGCCAAAATCCATGGATTCATCTCAATTAGAGTAGACCTATAAAGAAATCAAACTCTAGATAGAACTTCCCATTGCATTTAGGCCTAGAGAATCTTCTTAAGAACTTTGACTCCCCCTTTCAATTATTTTCATCATCAGCCTTTACTGCAGTTAACAAACCTTAAGGCAAATCAAGATCATTAAAACAGATTATAACAAGTGATGATGCTTGGACAATATTGAACATCACATGATTATATGAAGCACGTTCTTTTCTTTCTGACCTGCAGATCAATTTCGACAGATGAAAAGGGGCTCCTTAGGAGCACTCACCATGAACCAGCTAATGAAAAGACAGCTAGAACACCAGTCTAGCGCTCCCCATAATATTAGCAATTGGGACACTGGTAAGTGTATAAATATGTATTTTTCTTCTGTAGTTCTTGTGCCGTAAACTAATTAGTGGCTGCTTGTGGTGTTGAACTTGTGCTGTGAAATCATCCACTGCAGAAAAAGAGTCTGGCTTTGTCACCGTTAGTTGCAAAACTACAATAGTTTAGGTATGTTAACCATTTTTCTTGTGTGATTTGTTACTTTATCTGTTTAATTTGCTTAACACTGGAATAGCACAGAAGCTGCCAGAACAGTGGTTGACAGCTAGGACTTACCAGAAGTGATTGGATTTCCAACATCTCCATTTAGCACAGTCATTAGTTAGGGATACTGAGACTTGCAGTCCAACAATATTTCTCAACTTTGAGTCTCCAGACTCAAGTGTGGTGGAAAGATGTAAAAGAAACTTCAGTTCCAGATGTTCTAGTCAATGGGATTAATGATGAGAGATTTTCGAATTTGTAGTCCAGAAATATCTGGGAACTTAAGTTTGCAACCCACTGATCTAGATGGCTGCAAGTTGCTTCCAAACTCTAGAAGAATGTGTTCCAAGCCATCTGATGTGAGGAACCAGAAAGGCCCCCCTCCCTGCATTCCAGGGACTGGTACCATATTTGTGCCCACTGGCTCCAATTGTTTCTTTCTTTCCTGGAAACTTGCCAAAGATGGGCAGACAATTCCTTGTGAACTGGCATCAGGCCATGAACCACCAGTGTGAGTAGTATTCCTCTAAAGCACAAGAAAAGCTATGCTGGATAAGTACAAAGCCTCATTTTGTCCTGTATTCTGATCCCACAAAGAAAACCTTGTGGGATCTAGATACCAACAAGAATAGAGATAGATACCTGTACCGTTAGGGAGAGTGAGTCAGTTGCCTCTGGGAGCAGATTATGAAGGTCGTCACAAGCAGTCCCCTCACTGCTCACACTGAGCCCACCTGGCTCTTCTTCTCTGAGCTGTGTGTACCTTGTTGGCCTATCCTGAACTCTCAAACTGGCCTGGCCTATTCATATGGGTGGAAGGAAATGATCCCACTACTAGTATATTGAAGTAAGATTCAACTGCCAGACCAGTCCAGATTCTGAAGGGACACCATCTACGGCAGAATGCCATAGGCTAGCCTTGCATTGGAAAGCTTACAACCAGAACAACAAACACTATATAGAGAATACTAACAAATTCTCAGAGCCAATACATAAGATGCCCCATTTAAGATGGAGTCAACTGCCATGAGATTTTTTTTCTAATTTGAAAACTTCTACACACAGACACATCCATTTCCTGCCTGAAGGAGCTTCCTTCGGGCAGGAAACAAATTTTTCACAAAAAGAGTTGTGAAATGCAAAAAAGAATTTTATAAAATGCATGAAGTGTCTCATAATCTCACCTAGTGGAGAGAAAACTTTTGAAGTCTTTGTTCTTACATGGAAGGACAAAGTAAGTGAGGAATCACATCTTTATCATTCCTCTTTAGTGGAAGACAGAGCTGGTGTGCCATATAACCTGAACCCCAAACTAGCCTGATGGCCTCAGGTGTGGTGGAAAATGTCATCTGGTCACTAGTAGTGAAGTAAAATTCAGCTGCCAGTCCAGTTTGGTTCTATATATGGAATGCAAACTGGGGTGTTTATCCCCTGTCTTGAGCAGCAAAATGTCAAAATGTATATCTCAGAGCTCCTTCTCCATTTCTTATTTGGCCCTTATAAACAACATACTCACGAAAGTATATCTCAGGAGTTCTTGGACTTAATCTTAGTACAGGTAGCAATACAATTTCCTTGGGATCCAAGCGACAGTTAGATCCACTCTTCCTCACTGTGTTGAGCTTCCTTGTTGTTTTCATCGTTGCGTGCTTTATTTTTCCTTTCAACATAGAGTTATTCCAGTTACAGCAGAGATGGGGCTGAATTTACTCTGGCTCTGGACTGTTTTAGCAGCCCTTGACCTTCCCAAACTTTCTGGATTGCCATTTTTCTGACTATAGTTTCCTTTCCTGTTTTAGTATTTCTGTACCCATACCAATGCACGAGGCAAAGACTTTTCTGAACCATAGATGTGTTCACTGCTCATCTGTCCTTGTATGTAAACCCCATATCTCCTTGGTCCTTTTAATTACTCTTTACATGTATGTAGCTCTACAAATCCAGTTCTGCATCTATCTGGCAGCTATCAGGCCCTTGGAGGGGCTCTTGTCATGTAACAATGGGGAAAGGAGGGAAGGGCAAGGCAGTTCAGACCATAGAGAAGCAGCTGGTCTCAGCTTGGTGTTGGGGTATTTGTGAGAAATGAGAGCCAGAGTAGTGTGGTGGTTCGAGCATTGAACTGGAGACGCAGGTTTGATTCCCTGCTCAGCCATGGAAACCTACTAGATGGCTTCTCAACTCCCCAAAACCCTGTGATAGGTTCACCATACGGTCATCATAAGTTGGAAACAAAGGCACACAGCAGCACAGTGAGAAATGAAGATGTGTTTTCAAGTAGAGCATATCTATCTTTTCTTCTCCCCAAGAGTTCAGAGCAGCCAGAACTTTCTGGTCTGAATTGCCTTGCTGCTGCCTCCCCTTCCCACTGGTAAGAAGGATTAGCAGCAACCTTCCCGGAGCAGAACAGGTGCTGGGCTTAGGAGGTTTTTCAACAGAATGCAAGGGCAAGAGAATAGTCCTTTGCACTGGATCTAAAAAAGGACTTAAATCATGTTTATTTTTATATGTTTAGGTACGATATTTCTGTATCTCCCCCCACCCCACAAGGGTTCTCAAAGAGAACAAATAAAAGCAGTTATCCCTGTACAAAGATAAACATATTTTAAAACACATTAAAATGCTCTCTAAATAACTTTTAAAAGCAATAAAAACCAGTCCTAAAATACAGTTTTAAAACAGTTAAAACAGCAGTTTCAAACAATGAAAGCCATTCAGAACTGTACTGTTTTGGCTGTCCTCTGGAAGCTCAGAGTAGACGGAGACAGCCTAACTTTCTTTGGTAGAGAGGTGCTGCCATAGAGAAAGCTCTATTACGTGTACATACCAACCTAACTACAGGAAGTGTTGGGACATGCTACAGGACCTCAGATTTCAGACAGACTCATATGGAATGAGGTGGTGTTTCAGATACAGTAAATTGTGCTATAACACATGTTTTTACAATGCAAATTGACAAGAACTGTCAGTGGCTTCAGGAAGAGGAGAAAGTTGGCCCCTGGATCCTCCACAGTTATCTGCCCCTGATTTATAAGCTTTTGGAGGTCTTAAGTAGAGCATGATGACACTCTGTAGCATTGTGCCTGTGGTCATCTAGATGTTGTTGGACTCCCATCAACACCATCAGGGTCAGTGCTAAGGAATGATAGGATCTACTGTTCAACAGCACCTGGAAAGCTATAGATTTTCCATCCCCATCCTATGTTATGCTTCAGAGTCAGCAGCGGAGCTTGGAGTGCATGGGGGTGGGGTGGGAGAGGGTGGGCCTATGGCATGGGGGCAGGGCCGCTGTGTGTGTGGGTGTGGCAACAGTGCATGGGGGCATGGCCACAGCAAGCGGGAGCGTGGCTACGAGCTGGGATGCTCCAAAAACATTGCCACCTGGGGTGAACCGCCCCCATCGCCCCCCTATCCCTACGCAACTGTTTAGAGTGGTCCACTAGTTCAAGAATGGACAGAAGTTCAGTCATACATTTTTAGAAGATCTACTGGTAATTTTCAGTAGATCAGCAAGGAATTCTGCCTCTCATTTTTGTAGAAATAGCCACAACTAAAAAATTGCATCTACACCCAAATTAGGCTGACCAATTGAGGAGGAAGCAGTACTGGAATTTTGTGTGAAAGGACTGATGAGCTTCTTTCTGGCATTGATTGCCAGTCTCTGGGCTGGGCATCTGGTTCCTTAAATAAATTAAAATTCTAATTTTAAAGGCTATGACTCTCAGAATCCCACTGGCCATGCAGGATAGGGGATTCTGGAAGATATTGCCCCAAAATGTAAGTTTTCCAAGTTTTGTTTCTAGCAGATATCTGCCCACTTGAGCTGTGAGTCTAGTTAAAAATAAAATGGCTCCCATCAGCTTGTTGTCTTCCCACACAGCACTAGTTCATACAGGTTGGAAGTTCTAAGTAAGCAGTTACATTTCTTCTCTTAAGTTTCTTTATCCTGTTAAAAACAAAATGAAGACACTTTAGTCTTAAGTAAGTGAGCTGTGTCCCTGCTAAGCATACTAACCATTTATTAAACACTTGGCTCTATCTGTCATTCCCTCTCCCTGGTCCCCCAGCTTGTTTTAAAATCCTGTGTATGTGTCCCACTCCACTGATGGTTCTACAGAATGATAGATTCTGGCACATTACAGACACCAGATGTTTTGCTGCAGTTATCTGCCAAAATTATGCATTCTGGGATTTCAGCAATGAAGCAGTAAGTGCCAGGAGAATTTCAGAGCTGGAAAGGTTGAGAAATGTTTCCAGTCATTAGATTAGTTGATACTTAAGGCTCAGAAATGAACGCTCGACTTAGAATCGGTTTGGATTTATACTTCTTTGTTGACATCCATGATTTTAACTTGTTTTGTATGATTCATTTCTGGGGATGGGCAAACTTTGGTAGTTTTAGTTGCTAGTAATCGCAGTTTAGTGATATTCCGTACCCAGTGGCTTTATTTGTACAGTCAAACTTCTGCTCAGTGCTGATGACATGTACTTTCTTTTGCCTTTCTTTAATCTCCCACTCTTCATCTCCATGGAATGACCTTAGTTTCTAGTATTATCTGGGAGGGGAAGGTCTCTCTACTTATTTTATCCATGTTATGCATAATTCTGTAGATCTCTCTTTTGATCTCACATGCTCTTTTTCTAAGTGAAACTTCGTAATGATGCATCAGGGACTAGGGTGAAGCAACTAAACTGAGGTGGCACTGTGAATGAAGGAAATTGATTATAGTAAGTGTAGGTTTCCGAATGATGATGATGACTTGTAATATGTTAAGAATTATGGGAAATGGGTACAGGGTCAGCCATAGACATTGTGCTATCTGAGGTTAAGGACAAGAAGGTGGCCCTTCTCTATTCTTGTGCAGAAAATGACCAGACTGATAGTTGATGGAATGGCATCTTCCACCACAACTGGCTTGCTTAGATGGAGCACAGAACAGGTTGCTTGACACACACAAGCTATCTTAAATAACCACCTCACTTGGCCTAATGGTAGGGTTGGTCCTGGATGGATGGTATCTGGGCTTTAATTCAGAAAATAACATGTCCTGGGCTCACAACAGAGTAAGTCATACAAACTCTAAAAATACTTGGAAAAAATGAAAGTTGGAGAGAATTTCCAATGCTTGTCAGATGAAAATAGCTTGTTCTCTTAAATCTTAATTTTTGAAGAAATGTGGTAGACCTCTAAATATATGGACAATAGAGTACTCTGTAGCCTTTTTGCCATCATTCTTTTTCTTCAAGTGGTTTGATGGGTTTTATTGCTGAATTGTACTTTTTATTCCTGAAGTTGAATTGGACTAGCAGATGGATCACTGAGCTTGGCTGTGTGAATTTGGATTCCTCTGCCAACTCAGATGTTCACCAATTGGGTGACTGTAGTAAAGCCACTATTCCGCAAGTTCTGCAAAATAGGTTTGATACTCTCCTATGTCATGAGTGAGGTGAGGATAAATTTCACTAATTTAATTTTTTCTTGAAATAAGTTATAATAACTTTCGTTTTTGTTTAGCTAAACTTCCTTATGGGAAGCTAGATCTCCTGTTTGCTGTATGCTTCGGATGCCTCCATCTTCCTTATTCTCTGGTTGTTCTTCTTCGGTGTTTTGATTTACATTTTTCCCCAGCTGACTTCAAAAATATTATTCTAGTTTGTTAAATTGACTTATGGCACCTCAGACTTTACTTTTTCTCATTCTTCGTTTGAAAGTGTTCACTTTTTTTTTCTGCAATGCAAATTTCACAGTATATATCAAAATATCCTGTGCCTTGTGGTGACCATCTTTTGCTCTTCCTTTGTGGTGTGGCTTGACATTACCTTTTACTGCAGCTCTTTCCATCATATTTCATTTCTTGCTAAATGGCTTCCCAAATACTTAGTTTGATACATAGTTTCCAAAATTTTCCACTACTGCCTAGATAGATCTACTGGAATTTGGTGGGAACGTTACAATCCCTAAATCTAAAGATCTGAGGAGCCTTAAAATCCAATGTGATCAATAACTTTTCATGTGACTGTCCTTCCTTTGAAGATATATTCAAAGTTTAAAGGAAGTGAACTCATCACTTGAAGGAGGAACTATAGCTCAGAATAGAGTGTTTGTGTCACGTACTAAACTTCAGGTTCCATCACCAGTATCTCCAGTGAAAAGGTAAAGGTACCAATAGATATGAAACACCTTGCCTGAGACCTCTGGAGAGCTACATCCAATGGATTGTCATGATGTAAGACAGCTTCTTATGTTCCTGTAGATGTGTCTTTTTTCTAGCTTGCTTTAGCTGTGTATTTCTAGCTGTTGTGTGTATGTGTGTATGTGGTGTCTTTGTCAAATCTGTGGTGGTGGCAGCAAACTCTTGATGAACACTAGTGGGAACTGAAGTTTCTGTTTATCCACAGAACAGATACAGCATGGGAAGAGGCCGTGCAATGTTTCAGTTTGCCTAAACCCTGACCTGGAGGGACCACCACTAAGATTAAGAGGTTAGTTCAGTGTCCATTCAGCCTTGGTTTTGCATCTGTGGCTTAACAACCAAGGTTGCTTAGTTAGTGCCGACTATAAGGATGGTTTTGATACTCTTTGAGCTGACCTCAATCATCCATTTTATACAGAACTTTCAACTCCAAAAGCTTATTCTCATTGTTACTCCAAGCCATATATGAATTGGGAAGCTTGGAGGTTACATCTTATTGTTCAGTTACAATTCATCACTGAGTTCTTCAGTTACAGTTAGTCACCATGATGATGATCAGATTTTTCTTCCTAGCAGCATACAGTTAGTGTTTTATTGCAAAACAACAGTAAACTGACTCTTGATTCACTTTCTTTCTCAGACTTGTAGCTGTTCTAACCTACCTGATGGATTTTGAGGGGTCTAACTTCATTTTTCATACAATAGGCAAAGTATGCATTCTTATTAAAATGTGTATTACTTCAATGACATTTTCCAGTTAAAGAAACCACCAGCTTCATATATCTGCTGACTTCTACCTGCTTATACCAGCCTTCAGCAGTCAGGTGACCTCCTGCTAATAGCCAGGGCATGATGTTACAATGAAATAGTTTGACCGTATCAGTGAATATGGCTTTCAGTCTGGATGATTTCTGAAGAGTCCTGAAGACCAAGATTCCATCAAGCAGCAAGTGTTCAGATTCACCATTGATGATGCATTACACCAAGATGCACTCTTTACAGATTGGTCTTTATAGAGATGATCTTTATGGAGAAGAAGTATTTGTGCTCCAACTTAATGATGGTCATTTAGAATTCTCCTCTTTTTCATGTTTATTACCACAGCATCAATGTATGATTTCAAAGGAAGTGTGGCAACATACCAGTTGCTGTGCAGAAACATTATCTATCTTATTTGGGTAATGGTAGCAGTTGAAGTCATACCAATCTAACCACCAGTGGTTACCAGATTTCTTTAAACATATTAGTTCTTTTTCTGCTGTCCTCCACACATTGTTAAATGACCAAGATCTTTTGTGCACATTTGTGCACTTTCCTGATACGCTTAGATCTATATCCTTTTCTTCTTAACCTCTGCACTAAAAAGAAGGAAGTGACTTTTTCCCTGGATTTGTATCATCATCACCTGTTATGGGTTCCTTTAGCAAAGAAAAGCCATTGTGAGAGCACAGTAGCAACCCATTTGTACTTTTTCTGTGCCTCAGACACTCAGTAAATAAATGCCTTTACTTCTGTAGGCCAGTTTTAGTTTTGCTGGGCAATTCTAACACTTCATTTTGCCTCTTCTATCTAATCAAAAGCTTTTGCCAAGTCTTGATGAATGAAATCTTTCCATCACCTCCCGTCCTTTAAGGTAAAAGGTATTTCATCTAATGCCACATGGAAAATGTATTCATTCAAAATAAGCTTTGGATGGCCAGTGTATCCTTCCTCTACAGCAACGACGAACTGAAGTTGGTCGCTTGTAGAAATTAGGACAACCTCTTGGTTTTTCTTCTTTTGGTGCCTGGTTTTTTTTAAAGAGGATGTTACAAAAAATGAAAGCCTGAGTAGTATTTAAAAGATTTATCCAACATTTCAAGTGCATTGGGGACAATTCTTCAGTATTCTCTGGAGAAGCATCCTGCAGTAACTCTCTAAGTAGTTATTTTAGATACATCCCATTCTTCTAAATGTTACATTACCTAAAAGCATTGGAATTATCTACAGAATACGTTGTTACAAAGACAATTGCTTCCACATGCAGAAGAATTGTTTTTATTCAGCAACAGGAATCCCACTTGTTATTCAAGGATTACTTCCTTCTTTTCTTTTGTTTTCTTTTGTTTTCTTTTCTTTCCCCCCTCACCCCTTTTCTCTTTAGGTGCCACAAAATCCAGCTTGCTGTCAGCACCCAGTATTGTTAGTATGTTTGTACCAGCACCAGAAGATTTTATTGATGATCAGCCTACCATGATGACTGATAAGTAAGCACTTTTCTGTTTTTTTTGATTTATCATTGAAGGCCCGGTAAGAGATGCTAGGACAGATGAAAACAACAGGCACAGAACAACACTTTGTAGCAGAGATGAAACTGGAATAATCTTTAGAAGAATTTTTCAGGGCTAGAGCCAATTGTTGATTCCACCTAGAAGAGACCTATGGACCAAATGGGACTTGTGAAGTCCACACTTCTGTAACTCCCATTGATTCCACGGGTCTAGTGAAGTTGAAGGTAACACTAGTCCTTGATATTTTAAAGTAAGGAAAAAGAGATAAACAATTGATGAGAAGATACAATTCTAGAAAGGTTTTTCTGTAGGATGTAGGAGCAGAATATAAATTAAGACTTTCTGAGCCATTAATTAATTGATGGATTGATTGATTGATTGATCAGTAATTAATATAAATAATTTTAAGTCCAGGAGTAGTCTAGAATACTGAAATAAGTTCTCCTGGTTTTAACTGAGAAGAAACCTAAGGTGAGAGATACATTAACTATAAGAAGAGATGAAGGTTTGGGCTTATTTTCTGAAATCCTCTTATGGCAAGAGACCTGCCCTTCACTTAGAAGTGTACTACTCCTTAGTTCATCTTTTCTCATCCTCCTTGCTGTAAAAAGGGGGATGGGACCAAAGGAAAGCTGCAATGTGATCCAGAACATATAGGTTTTCAATAGGTCCACCCCAAGGAGACAGGATAGGAAGACAACAGAGGTAAATAACTCTCTTAAGGATGCACTTTGATTTCTTTTGGTTCCTCATTTTTCCAACTGTAGCTATGTTTCATCCTGCTATTGTCCAAGTTCAGAATTATTATTATTGTTATTATTTCAAACTCTGGATGGAGTTTGGAGATTGTCATGGCTATTCACCTACGATTTTACTTAATATACCTATTTTTGACAGGATTTCCCCTAACATAGTAATATGTTCACTAATGCATATATCTTGTGTGCTCTTTTTCATAATATATGTGTGCTAACCAAAGCACACATTTCTGATTGCCAGATTGATTAATTGCCAGAACACACATACAGAGATGATACGCACCTTTCCTTAATACACAAATGGTTGTGTATATTTTTGATTGGTAAACTGCATTGCAAAAATTCAGAAAAGTATTTTAGTTCAAGAAGTGAAAATATGTTAAATTTATAATCAGATTTCTCCCCGTACCTAGTGAATGGAGACAAGCAACTGATGTGGACATTTTAGAGTTAGAATGGTAGTAAGGTTATTCTCAGTTCTATAAATATGTCCTCATCTTTCCTTATTTGTTTATTGCATCTTGTTATAGAAAATGTAGGACACTGCTCAGTAACATTCAGTTATGAGAGTACACTAACATTGATCTTTCTCCCTCCTTTCTTTTTAAAAAATAATTATTTAAAGGATGGAGAAGTCGCAAATAGACTTATGATATCAGATATATCAGTTTATGACATCACATTATTACATCGCATATACCAGCGAAACAACATTAGAAAGGAGGGGAGAAGAAAGACCTGCTTTGCATGGGAAAACCTGCTATTGCAATGGTGAATTTTAACCAAAGACCCAGTTTTACACTCAATGAAAGCACTGAGTTTAAAAGTCAATGTAATGGCAGGGAGGCTGTTTGTGGATTTAAGGTTTTGAAACTTAAAAAAACCAACAAAATATTGTAATTTTTCAAAGAAAAAATGATGTTGGTCTGTTTTAATATTAAAAAAAGCTATAAAGGAATCCTGTAGCACCTTTTAGACTGAGAAGAATAAATTTCTAGCATAAGCAACTGCTGACTCCAGTCCACTTTACCAGATACACCTTGATGATGTGCTTACATCTGATAAAGTGGACTGGAGCCCAGAAAAGCTTAAGCTTGAAATGTATTCTTCTCAGTTAGTCTCAAAGGTGCTACAGGATTCCTTTATAGCTTGTTTGTAATCCATTTTTCTTGATTACCTGTTTGTTTATGTTGCCTTATCTCAGTCAATTGCCTTGATTATTTTGATAAGAATGGAAAGGTGGAAATTCTAGGAATAAACCTCAATATACATTGATTCACTTGGAGATGTGGCTGGAATGTTCTAGTATTTCATATCTTGCCCTAACCATTACACATCACTTCCAAAAGCATGCCCTTGGCAATGAAGAATGGGCTCTCAAAAGTGGAACTGAAAGGAACAGGATGGGGTGGTGAATGATAAATATGCTGTGAGGTTAATTTATTTTACCCAGTTGGTCTGGTTGTTTTCTAAAAACTTTGGCAGCAGGTAGCAAACCGGGCTAAATGAGATTGGCTTTCATGACCTTGCTGGCATTTTCTCCTGCTGTTGTGGAAAGAGAAGAAGAAAATTGCCTGTACAATCCCATTAAGTTCAAATATCACAATCTGTTGGAGACATTAGTGAGTGGTTGATCAAATTAACCCAGCATCCCCGTTGGGCCAAGACGCACTGGTTTCCCAATGTTGTTTGTCTCTCTGTATGGTTGGCGATATTCTGCCTCATCTCTTCTGCATCTGACATGTCCCTTAAGATCAGGCAATTACAGAACCTTGGCAAAGCTTTCAAAGCATTCTGATGGTCTTGCAGGAGCAGCCTGCCATTCGGTGGCAAAAACAACTTACTTGTTGGAATTGAAGGCAAACTTCTTAATGGTGGGAAATTAGCTTGTTTCCCATCTTGCAACCCATTATCATGCCATCACTCATGATAACTGTAGTCCTTGCGTGAATGTAATGTTATCTTGAATGCCAAGCTCTTTTTTTCATAATTTCCTTACAGGTGCCATGATTGTGGAGCCATCCTAGAAGAGTATGACGAAGAAACATTAGGTCTGGCCATAGTGGTGCTCTCTACATTTATTCACCTTAGCCCAGACCTGGCTGCTCCTTTGTTACTGGATATCATGCAGTCTGTAGGAAGGTAACAGTCTGTCCGTCCTCCCTCCCTCCCTTCTGTTCAGTGCAAGCTAGAGGCTTCTATGTCATGGGTGTGGTGAATCTTCTCAAAGGAACTCTCTAAAGTACTGAAAAAAGATTTAACACCTTAGACTGTTCCTTTAATGTTTGAAATAAAACTCAAAACAGAGTGATTGCCGCCTTAACAGAGAAGCCCCTGGCTGCCACTGCTTCCTCTCTCCCTTCCCTTTTCCTTCTCAGGCCAGGCCTTACCTTGAGACAGGGTGGAACAGCTACCTCAAATTGCGGATGTGGGAGGAGGCATGGAACAGGCTGAAGGTGTTTGCGAGGAGAAAACTTTTTTATGGTGTACAACTTATCCTATGCTCTCTTGGCTAGCCTGCTGCCCAGGTGCTGTGGAAGATGCTGAGGAGATAGGGAACCTGTTGGTAATGACATTGTGTGTAATGTTTTGCTCTCTCTTTTTGCCATAGAGTGGATTTAATATGTACTTCTGAAGTGACATTGATGTGTTTTATATCATCCTCCCTCCACTAGCCAGTGATGTGGAGTGCAGGGTGTGGAAATGCCATGTTTTAGGCAGCAGTAAGTGTGAATGTAACCAGTGTGGTATGCTGATTATAGTGATGGACCGGGACTTGGAAGATCCAAGTTCTACTTCTTTCTGAGCTAAGAAACTTACTGAATGATAGCCATGCTTTCTTAGCCTGACCTACTGCAGGGTTCTTATGAGGATAAAGTGAAAAGGAGAAGAGCATGTGGATTTTATTAGAGATCTACCTGTAACTAAATGTTATGGAAAGAGGGTAGAGGGAGAACATTTTCAACAACCACTCCATATCTGCCATAATGGGAGGTTGGTTCACTGTGCCAAGATGTTTTTGTGGCCATGAAAAACAAAGATAGTAGATATGTTGAATAATTTTTAAAAAGATACGATAAAATAAAATAATTATTCCTATAAAATAGGCACAGTCCAAACTAATAAATAGCAGTGAAGGTCCACAAGGTATAAAGCTGTGGCTTAAAGAAGGTAGGTAGCTGAGGGTCTCGGCAGATCTTCATAAAGCAGAGGCCAGGCGCATTTCCTCAATGGCCAATGTAAAGTTTTGGTGTTATTCCAATTCTTTCAAATTCCAGACTGAGGCTAATACATCAGTATAAAATCCTCACAGATTAAAGGTAAATAAAGTCCTTCTCCTTCACTATCCACAGCCCACTGTGGCAAAAAGTTTTTATTGCCAAGGATACTGATGCTGATGTGCTATTGGTGCAGATCTCTACAGTAGTATTCTATTGATGAGTTTCTTGGGCAGCTTTACTTGAGGCAAAGTAGGCAGGTGTGAGTAGCTTTGCTCACATGTAGTGAAGATACATGTCTTATATCACTATTTCTGACACTTCACTTCCATTTTGGCAGTCTGTTGAATTGTGGAGCAAGGTCTTCTTCAGCATCCACAGTAATGCCACTCATTATTTTTGGTGTCTGAAAATTCAGGACAAGTTCATTCAGGACCCATAAGTTTTAGTGCACTGGAAAATATGTTTTCTATAAAAGCAGCAGAAAACCTATTCAAGCTTTTGCAGATTTAAAAGATGCAGAGCAAGGGTGTTCAACTCATGGCACATAGGCGATATGCAGTCCTCCTGGCTTTTTTTGTGTATACACATATCTACAGGCTGGTTCTCACTTGCTGTAATAGTATTGGTGAAAACAAGCATTTTTCCTTTTTAAAAAGTGAACTCCCTGAACATGTTTAGAAGTAAAATTGTTCTTGAATATAATGTTCCTTGTAAACAAGGCTCATTGAATGCATGCACTGTGTTTTAAAAGAAAATTGTTGTTGTTGTTGCTGTTTTGTGCCTTCAAGTCATTTCTGACTTATGGCAACCTTAAAGTGTAGCTTTCACAGGGTTTTCTTGGCAAGATTTGTTCAGAGAGGGTTTGCCTTTGCCTTCCTCTGAGGCTGACAGACACAGGATTTTTTAGAACAGAGGGCAGTTGTTGGCACTTTGTTATTGTTGTTGTGTGCCTTCAAGTTGTTTCCAACTTATGGTGACCCTGAGGTGAACTTATCCTGGGGTTTTCTGGGGCTGAGAAAGTATGATGGGCTCAAGGTCACCCATTGGATTTCCATGGCTGAGTGGGAAATCAAATCTGGTCATAGTCCAATCTCAGACCACTACATCCTGCTTGGTTGTCTGTTTGCTCTCACCTTATATTAATCAGAGCACTAATTCATCTATCTTAGTATTGTCAACGTTGACTGATAGTGGCTTCCCTGGGTTTCAAAAGCAGGAGGAACATCCAATGGAATCCACATAAAAAATAAGAGGCACATTTCATGATACTCTACTACGAAGTTTTCTACTTACCTGTAAAACAACCATCTTCTGAGTGTTTTAAGATCTTTCTGTCTCTCATGCCCCCCCCCTTCTCTCTCTCAGTGTATTCCTCTGGATTTCAGACAGGGTTCTTGCCGATCCCTACCTGGAAACATCAGAGATTGAACCCGAGGTCTTTCCCATAAAAAGCAGACTTTCTACCATTGGATTTTGGCTTTTCCTCATTGACAAAACAAGGGGAAAGAGTGCTGAATATATGACTGTTTATAACTATTATTTATTACAGAATAAGCACTTAACAAAAAAGTGGCAGCTTTACACAATCAGATAATTTAGCCCTCATGCTTGTAAAATGATTTTAACTGGAATTTTGATTGCACCAGTCATTTCAGCTATTTTGTTTTTGTAAAAATAAAACTTTTCATTGACCTTTTCCTCCCATCTTTTTATCTCTACCAGGTTGGCTTCAAGTACCAATTTTTCTAATCAAGCAGAAAGGTACAGTACAATCAAAACAAGTCCCCCAGAATTACAGAGCAAAAAAAAGATTATAAAAATCCCATGTTTGGTAGAGGTAGTTTTGTATTGCTGGAAAAAAAATAAAGAAAACATCCTTGGACTCTAAGGAATCTTGGGTGTGAATGTGCATGACAATAGAAAACCAGTTTTTGCATCAGGAAGTTTGCTCTAGCTCAGTACAAATTAGAACCAAGGCTGGCAACTGATGGTCCTGTAGATACTCTGAACTATAATGCCCATATTTCACAGCCTATATGGCCAATGGTGGAGGATGATATATGTTGGATTTTTTGGACATCTCTTTCCAAAATAGTTGTAAGCATCTCAAAGCAATTAAAATATTCAAAAGTTCAACAAAAATAAGAGAAACCAAATATAATTAAAACTAAACCTTCCCCCTGGAGTATCAAATCATAAGAATAATTGATAGTGTTGATATTCTTGATGAAGAGATAGAAATCGGTTTCTTTAGCTCTTTCATAGTACGATATGCTAGTAGAATCATGATACCTTTTCCCCTTTCTCCTCCTTTACTTTGCCCCATAGCATGATGATCCCAGGGAATGCTGCAGGGGTGGCCAAGCAGTTTCTCCGCTGTGTTTTTCACCAGCTGGCTCCCAATGGTATATTTCCCCAGCTGTTCCAGAGCAACATCAAAGGTAATGTGCAATGCCACTGATTTCTTTCTGCCACTCTCCACCACCTCCATGCTGAAATTTTGTTGATGCCAAATGGTGCCTTTTGCAGATGGAAGTTTTTTGAGGACCTTGGCTACATCTCTTATGGATTTCAGTGAACTCAGCTCCGTAGCTGCATTGAGCCAGCTCCTAGAGGTTAGTTCATCATTAGTTCTGCTTTAGCAATTGATATAACACTTTTCGCTGGATTTATATTGCCCCTGCTATTTTGTACTGCTATCTTTTCTAATCAAAGGGTTACTCTTACCAAGCCCCAAACCACTCGCACCATTTTATTTTATTCAGAACATGGAGGGAGGGGGTCCAAATCTAATTTTCTTTGGCAGTCCTGAGTCTGATTTCAAAAGCTTTCTCCAGAGTCCTTTGGCAAGGGGAATCTGTCTCTTTCCCAGATATTCTGGGTAGGTAAGAGGGAAAGTTATCAGAAAAAGAAAGAAAGGAAAATGAGATTAGTGAAAGAGAGGGAGAGATAACAGCATATCAGAAAGAGAAAGTAAAGGGATGATGGGGGTTGGGGAGCCTATTCCTTGAAAGATAACTTCCAAGAGAGCGGACCTCAATGGAAACAGTGATTCTTTACTCCAGTATAAATGCACATCACGTTTGGTTTTCACTGTGTTTTTTCTTTCACAGCACTCTTGCAAATTATTCCTAATTTTTATCTATAACTGGATAAATCCCAGAGGAGTATACGACCCTTAGAGGGAGATAGCTCAGGGATTCCATAGGTCCTGATATTTTCCTCCTCATTTCAGTAGTATCTAACCTGATCTGTACCTTGCAGACGAATATGCAGATTGGAGCTAACTATGCAGTCCTAATCATGTCGACTTGGAAGTAAGCCCCATTGAATGCAATGAGATTTGCATCCAGGTAAACATGCATAGCAGGAATAGACAAATGTGACCCTCCAGATGCTGTTGGACTGCATCTTGCCTAAGCCCTAGGCAACACAGCCAATGGAGAGGGATTATGGGAATGGTCCCTCTAGAGGGACCATTCTGGATGACCATCATTCCCCACCTATAGGATTGCTGCCTTTGTTGCCCACAAGCTTTCAGGCTTTTCCATTGTTCTTGGCTCAAAAATGCACAACTAAACACTTTTCTTAAAACATATTTTGACAGAAAATATATTTAGAGGTTTATGTTTTGAGAGCAATATGTCTGGAACTGTGTTAAGACAATACATTTGAAAGTATGATTTTTTTTGAAAAATGCACATGTAGAAACAGAATGGAGTGAATTTATGGATGGAATGGCCTTCCTTGACTGATTGCCCTATTTACTGAATGATGACAGAAGAAAGTTGTGCATAATGAATGTATGAAATCAGCTTTCAGAAGATGTAGCAATGGCCACTTAATTGGATGGCTTCAATTACATCAGGGGGAGGAAGACAACAGTCTTCTGGGAACTATTTCAGTGGCAAAGAACCTTTGGATCTTCAGGTGTTTCAGACTTCAGATCACAAAAGTATGGATGCCTGGTGGACCAAGTGGAGGAAGCACCACCCCCCCCCTTCTATTTTGGGAGAGACAATTCCTCCCCACCCCCAGTCCATGATCAATCAGTGCTTAAAAATGCCAGTCAACATATCTGGGCTTCTAAGGGATGGTGGGAGTTGTATCCCAAACATCTAAAAGGCCAAACATTCTACAGCCCTGATCTCCTTTGCTTTTTTTTTAATAGAACCCCAAAATTCATTTGACTGAGCTGACTGCAAAAGACATACACTTAGGATTAAAGCATTTGAATTCTTTGATCCATCTTGAACATTAGAATTGAGGGGAATTAAAAATCCTTCCACATAAAAGTGCCCTTCTGGTTCTCCTAAGATATCGATCACCTAATGTTGATAAAGGAAAAGAGTAATTGAGTTGTCGCCATTTTTAAACAATTGGTCATTAGAAATCCTTGCTGATCTACTACAAATCACCCAGAGATCGGACAATAGGGCCCCACTTGTCCTTGTATAAGACAAACCTGTGGAAGATGTTGTAATCACAGCCATAAGGAATCGCCTATGTCCAGAGGCAGCATGAAGTTAATGATAGTACAGTCAGTGAAGGCTGTTGCTTGTTGTGGATTTGGGTGAAGCATCTTTCTCGGCCTTGTTAGAAATAGAATACTGGCCTAATGGAAATTCCAGCATCTTCAGCTATTACATGCAACTGCAACTGGCATAATGAAGGGGAACTTGCTACCCACTCCTTTCCCATGATAATCTCCTAACTTTTATGTAAAGGGTTGGGAGACCCTGGTGACTAGAGAGAACTTTGGTCCAAAGAGGAGATTGGAGAGCCTCTGAAAGTGGTTGTTAGAATGTTCTGTGAGCAAAGCCTTTTTTCCAGTAGAAGGCAGATCCTAATTGAACCCAAAACATTTTGTCACATTTTTCTATTTGTAAAAGGAGTTGGGAATCTCCCACTTTGTGATTTTTACCCTTTGTAATTTTCAACAATATGTCTTAGGGGTTTTTGGTGGGAGGTTGTTCTAGCTAATTGTTAATCATTTATTTATTTGCATGCATGATTAGGGCTTGAACACCAAAAAGAATTTGCCAGCAGGGGGCGCAATGTTACGCTGCTTGGAAAACATTGCTACGTTTATGGAAGCTTTGCCAATGGATACCCCAAGCAATCTTTGGACTACCATCAGCAACCAGTTTCAGACTTTTTTTACAAAGCTGCCTTGTGTTTTGCCACTTAAGGTAAAGTATGTGTAGTACAAGACTTTCATTAACATACACTTCGTTATCAGTGTTCATTGCTTTACATTCCCTTACACACACACACTTTCCCTTACATGCCATGGTATGTCTGGATAGAGACTCCTGACTGAAATGATGGAGAGCAAACATTTAACCCAGCTTTCCTAAACCTGCTATTCCAGTGATGCTGGCTGAAGGATTTCAAGTGTTGTAGTCCAAAAAGTAGCTTTTCTAGGCACTGTGCTCTTCAGATGTGTTGGACTAAAAATCCCACAGGTCCAAGCCATACTAGAGAGGCTAGTGGAAAATCTGTAGACATTTTAAGCTAGATGGATTAGTCATCTATCTTGGTATAAGGCAGGGTCCTGTGCAATCTAAGCAGACATTGCCCCAGATCTAGACATACTTTGGTTAAGCAGTTATAATCTGTAGGGGAGGATGAAGTGTCAGGCTTTGAAATGTAGCTTCAGAAATGAGATATAAAGCAAACAATATTTACACATGCTCCAGAATTAAGGAAAGTATATTGCCTGTTTTCTTCTGCTGGGGAAAGTTCTTTTCCTCTCTCCTTTAAATATAAGATAGAGAGGATTTGATCACTGAGAAACAATGACCAAACTGCAATCCAAGTACAGTTGGCCCTCCACATTTGTGGGTTTAATTTTCTCAGATTTGATTATTTGTGAGTTTCTCCAACCACAGCCCTGCTGTCCCTGCAAGGGCTTCTTTTCCAGGAGAACCTTCCCTCTCAAGGGCTCTGAACAGGCCACACAGCCCACACAGCTAAGGATGGATCACAGCCCAATTTCTTAGCACCACAAGCCCTCTCCCGATGCCCCCGTGCATACCCAAGAAGTAGATGGGCGAGAGAGAGGGAGTATAGGGCCACCATGCCACCCCCCCCTTTCCCCTCCTTACCCTGACCTGGTTTGGACACTGGGTGCCTGCTCTCCCCACTTACCTTGCTCCGCTTTCTACAGACACACAAACACATTTTTGATATTTGCATTTTTCCACTTTTGCAGATGTCCTGTACCCCTAACCCTAGGGAATATAGAGGGCCTACTGTCATCCCTATACTAAGCTGTCCTGGGAAATATCCAACTCTCAGGCCTGGCAATATTTGCTAGACTCCCTAAGAAGGACCCACTACCACTAACCTGCCTATAGGAGTTTCCTGCTTCCCCCTCTTTATTTTCCCATTTTTTTTCTTTTCCTTTTTTTAAAAAGAAAGTATTTATATTGAAAAGTCCAATTTTTTTTTTAAAAAAAAAGTCATTAATTTTACTGTGGTTTTACTATCACACTTGAAGGCACTTTAAAATAGCCCGTGCTATAGATGAGTCCCACAAACCTCACTCATAAAGGAAAACTTGCTGCATGATGGTTGTCCCCATCCTTGTGGCTCTCCTGAGTGGCAGTGGGGCTGAGCATGGTTCCAGATCTGCACAGGGTATGTGTCCTAACAGATGTCATTAATAAGGTAGCACCAGTCAGTACATGCTTTCAGGCTAGAAGCTGCACATGGTAGTTGCCAATCCTCCAGGAACTGGGCCTCTTGAAATACTGAATAAAGCTGCTGCTGGCCCACGTGCATGTACTGACCAGCATCCCCATGTTTAATGATGCTGGCCCTTTCCCCAACATTTATATCATGAGGAGAGTACAACAACAGTGTCATCAAAATGGTGGTCCCAGCGCAGAATAGGAGCCCCGATCAGGGTTGCAGACTGCCTATGCGGCCTCATAATGCTTCTTGGGGGGGAGGTCTGTTAAGGGCATCTTGTCCATTTTCCCCTTCCCCCTGCAAACCATGAAGTGGCCCTGTTACCCCTATGATGTTTGAATTGACTTTGTCTGTACATTTCCAATCATACTTTGCACCCATATGGGTTAGAAATCTGCTCTTTTAGCTTTTTTAAAAGGTGAATATTTAGATCCTGTGGAATGTAAATTCAGTTCCCAATTCCACATTCTGGGTTCCCATGCAAATTCTGCATATTCACTGCCCTTTCTGCTCTATGTATGATACTTGATAATATAGAATTTATTTTTGAAGGAAAAGAACTAACTGTTTTCTCCCTGTTTCCCCCCCACTGAACCCCAGTGTTCTTTAGATTCCAGTTTAAGGATAATGATCTGCTTGCTGAAGATACCTACCAGCAGTGCTGCCAGGGTAAGCAGGAAAGTGTAGAAAACCCTCTCCTATTTCGCATCAGCATAGGCTTCTGGTGTCTCCTAGCAGGAAGAGTATTATAACTGATTGAAATTGTGCAGTGTCAAGCTGGAAAGCCACACTCAGAATCTAGGTTACATTGATGTGTGGGAGGGATTACATTTACTATGTGGGCGGGAGCTTATATCTTCTTAAGGAGTTAGATTTTGTTCTTTTCATTTCTTTATTTTTTTAAATCTGCACCAGCAGATTTACCTAGAGCCGGATTCTGCCATTCACAAGTTTGGCTAAATAATTGTTGGACTGAGTGCATGCAGAGCTGTACTAAGATATTTTGCTGCCGGAATCAGCAGCAAATGGCAAAATACCCTTCTACTTAGTTAAGTCAAGGTGCATACTTTTTCAAGCCACGCAAAGTATTATGGCATATCAGTTACAGCATCCCACAAACATCTGCCCAATCAGTAAAAATAATAGTTCTATAACAAAGAAAATAACAGTTTCCTGTCATTTCCTGTCAGTATCCAACCTGCTGGCTGAGGCACCTTCATCTTACCTTACAGTATTTGATTAACAGAGAATGTTAGATAGGATAGGTTCTCTGTTATTCCTACTTTACTGAAAAATTTATAGGGTTCAATCCAGTTGTTAGGCTCAGTTAGATGTTGTTGTTGCCATGAGCCTTTAAGTTGACTCTGATGTATGCAGATACTATCATAGGGTTTTCTGGGCAAGATTTATTCAGAGGACATTTGCCGTCGCCTTTCTCTGAGGCTGAGAGAGTGTGAGTTTCCCAAGGTCACCCAGTGGGTTTCCGTGGCTAAGCAGAGATTCAAACTCTGTTCTCCCAAAGTCCCAATCCAATGTTCAAACAATTACACAATGTTGACTCTCTCCCAGTTAAATGAGATCTACTGAATCAATGGAAATTTGTTAAGGCATCATTTCTGCAAGTTCCATTGATTCATTGGGTCTACTCTGGCTGAGACTAATCTAATTTAGGTCATAATGCTTTTGTTGTCATTGCTTTCTTCATTTATGGTTAAACAACAAAGTACAAATGACTAGAAAGAGGTGGAATTTGAAAGAAATGAGACTATTAATGGCAACTCATATTGGACATCAGTGTTTAAGTCACATGCGGGTACAGTAGGAGGACAGACCACAGCTCATCACAGAATGTATGTTGAAAAATTCATTTTCAGTCTCTAGCATTTTGAGTTCAAAAGATCAGGTAGCAGGCAGTAAGAGAGACTTCCTGCCTAAGGTCCTCCAGAGCTCTGCCAGTTATAAGTAGGTAATCTTTGGCCAGGGAAATTAGCAGCCTGACCTCAGGAATGTGAATATAGTCAGATTATGAGGTTGAAAATCTTACTTTTTGAATGACAGGTCTCAGAATACCTTAGCCATCGTGGTAATATTTCTGAGCTATGCCGACATGGAATTGTTTCAACTTTTTGTCCCCAGAAGTAACCAATTACTGGTGTATAAGAAAATCATAGAGCTGCAAGTTATTTCCAAGAGTGCTGCTGGAGCAAGAATTCACAGCTAGAGGATCCCTGACAGATGGTTGTCCAACCTCTGTTTAAAAACAAAGACAAAGAATAATCCTGATAAAGAATAGTCTGCTGCTTTGCACTTTCCAGGAGTTCTTATCATCTGGAGGTTTTCCTTAAATTATGCATGGTATGAAGACAGTGGATAGAACTACCCTCTCCCCTGTTCCTCCTACTTAATTATAAAATCCTACAGTCATTCAGGGGGGAGATATAGAACATACAAAAGGAAATACTTCTTCGCACAACAAATAATCAAATGGTGAAATTCAGTATCATAAGAGGTAGTGATGACCACTGACTTGGATAGTTTTAGAAAGAGAACTTATGAATAAGGCAACTAATGACTGCTAGTTCCTGATAGTGGTGTGTTACCTTCACTATCAAAGGCAGTATGCTTTTAATTAACAGTTGCTGGGAAACATGAGTGGGAGAGAAGTTATGAAGCTCAAGGCATGTAGTTAGCCACTGTGGCAAACACAATGCTGGATTAGTCAGGATCTTGGACTGATACAGCAGAGTTCTTTATATATTCTTGGGAGATGCATCTCTCCTTGTTGGTCTATGCTCTTCTGTGTGGTTAAAAGTGGCCAGTATGAGCAAGCAAACCGATATTCTAGTCTCCTGCCTTCACCCTGAAAAATATCCCTGATGAGAGAAGAATCCTGTTTTTTCCTGGCACCCTCTCCAGGTGCTGGCTGGGAAATCCCTGAGCACAGCTGCTGGAATGAATCACCTTGGACAGCTGCAACCTCATGTCCTCCAAGCAAAAGAGTGAAGGCTTTGCTATGATGAATGATTTTACATCCCACGCAACACCCTTGGTTTTGCTGAAGGATACAAATGTACTGATGTTCCCTCCATATTTCTTTCACTTCAGAGTCTGCTGGAACCATTTTCAAAACTGCTGAGTTTCATCATTCAGAATGCTGTCTTCACTCTGGCTTACCTGGTAGAACTATGTGGTTTGTGCCACAGAGCTTTCACTAAGGTAACTAAGCAATGCATACTTTAAAAATCCAAGACTAATGAAAGCACCTCTCCACACATTATCATCCTTTAGCAGAACTGAAATTGAGACAAATGCTAAGAACAAAACCAAACCATGTATTTTCCTTTCTTAAATTAAGGATGCTGCCATTCTCTGGTTTTGAATTTTTGCAGAATAGAATTGTAAAAACTTAAATCTGTGTCGGGTTGTATACATATGCCTGACTTCTGTTGCTACATCTGGAGGTCATTCACTGAGGGAAAGCAAGAATCCACCAGGAGTATGTGCAACCGACTGAATCGGGGGCAGAGAACCTTAGTCCATCAAGATGATTTTGGACTGCAGCTCCTATAATCCTTTAGCATTTCCTATGCTGACTGAGAATTCTTGGAGTCCAAAAAATTTTTAGATGTCAAATGTTTGCCCACTCCTAAATAACTAAATAAAAACTAAATAAGCAGTAGTACCAATAGCCTTATAATATTGGGGAAAAATTAATATGATCTACAGTTAATGGCAGAGAAAGTATCATGTGTCTATTTCTGTGTAAAATATTTTTGGAAAAATCTTGCAGTTCCATGAGTCCTGTAAACTTAATGGAGGGGTAACATTCCAAAGATACCTTAATAAATATGGTCCACTGATAGTAGTTAATACTCAACACACTGACAAGGGCTAATTTTAAATCTCCGCTCATTTTCTTTCCCAGAGAGCAGTGCTTGGAAAAGTTATTCTTTTAAACTACAAGTTCTAGCATTCCCTACATACTCTGGGTGCTGATGTGGGTCAAATTTGCCATCTTTTTGCCCTGTTATGCTATGCTGTGAGTTCATACATTCACTTCCAAAACCTGGTAGTTTGGCAGCATAGGGCAGTCTCCTGGGCAATCAGGGAAGGGCAATTCAGTCTCTACAAAGTTATCTATCTCTGTCTATTGAATGCAGATGTTAAATTGACAGCTCACAGCAGCGTGTTTTCCCTTGTTTGTTCTCATTGCATATTTAAGTCACCAAAATTTCGTATTTTTTCCTGTCTTATTGCAATCTTCATGTCCTACTCTTCTTCCCTGTGCTTCATTTAATAAGGGTAACTGTAGTCCTAACTATAGTCAAGAACACTGTCTTGACCCCATGAGAGTAGAAAATACTGCATGGCCAATAAATGTAGTTAAAATGCCGAAGCTGGTTTAATTGGTGTACACTGATTTTATGGAGGAAAGAGCAAGAAAATGCACAATAAAATTTGAATCTGCAACTTGAGCAGAATAAAAACCATTGCTGTTTGTGACTGAATGGGAGATAAAAGGATATTATGTGACTAGTGCAGAATTTTCTCTTTCAAAGAAATTGTATGAGAAATGGTCCACTTTTTCATTAATTTTCTTGAGTCTGTAACCATAGCCTGACAAAGAGAGCCAGATCTAGGAATATTGTAGACAGAGTTGTGCATATCTAATGAATCTACATGGTATCAGGTAGAACTGGAAACTTCAGCTTCTAATAAAAACAACAAGAATTTCTGGTTCTCATGATTCTAAAAGAAAACATTAGCCCATGTAGGTAATGTCCCGTAAAGGTTCAAGAAAGGACTGCTATTTCTGTACATTTTGCTAGCCAGAATGATGGGCCATTACGTGCATTGGGGCCCTATATGGCTGTTTAGGTATTTCCAGTGGTTATAATTTTTGCCTTTATGGCCACGACAGTAATCTTTGGCCAGATCTTGGTGCCCTTTCCATTTCCATTCACCCATTCATAGTCCTGAAACTTTGGGAAAACCTGAATCTTAGAAGCAAAATGAATGAAGTGAAATAGGTTTCTGCCAACAAATTAATGCATTTATTTGGACTTGGAAAACTGGATTCCTTCTCCCTCTTTGGTTCATTTGTCACTGTAGAGGAAAAGATGACATGAATGTGAAAGATGCTTGCATCATCCACATCTGTGTTAAATGCAGAGTTTTTATTTAATTGCTTGTGATTTGTGGTATTTCTGTTGTAATTGTGTTATCATGAGTTTTTTACATTGCCCTCTCTTCCAGAAAAGAGAAATACTCTTTGTGTTTGCTTTTTTTAACCTGAGAAAAATCCAGATCTATAAACTGGAGGAGCAGCTGAAGTATATATCACTGGAGAGCAAATTAGTTTGCCTGTATGTGGTGGGGCTCTGGGAGGGAAGGTGCTCCTTCATTTGTCTGCATGCCAGGTCGAAATGCTCAGTGGAATAGAACAGCAGATGTCATTGCCACACTCCTTGACGATATACAGCCGTTTTCTTCCCTTGTGGAATTGAAATCTGTCTTACCGGGCCCAGGAACTGTGGAATTTAGACAGATGCAGAAAGATACACAGAAGGGAATAAGTCATCATAGGACATGTTTCCCCTGTGGAAACTAAAATGCATACTCTCTTTGAGGCTAATATTTTACCTTCCTGGTTTTATTTGTTTCTTTCGACTCTATATGGGGCAAATTTTCTCATTCTAGTCCTCTTGTTCAGATCCAAAGTTTCTACGAAACAAGCATTTCTCAAAGGATGTTTCTGCCGATGAAAAGCAGAGGTGATTTTCAGCAATGCCCCCTTCATCCTGCGGGGTCTTTCACTCCCAAAATCAATTGGGGAGGGTTGGCAGATCCTTCACAATAGCATGGAAGGTGGAACAGGGGGCTACATGGGAAAGAGGAATGAATGGAAATTCCCTATCTTCTTCTGCCAGCTGGAGCCTTCAGTTTTTTTTAAAAAAAGTCTTCTGTGTGGAGAATGACAACACAAGAATGAATCCTCTGTGTGCATGTGTTTGTGGTGAATGGGTATAAAGAATCATAGAGTTGGAAAAGACCACAAGGGCCATCCAGTCCAATCTCCTGCCATGCAGAAGTTCACCATCAAAGTATTCCTGACAGGTGGCCATCCAGTGTGTGTTTAAAAACCTCCGAAGAAGGGGACTCCACCACACTTCGAGGCAGCATATTTCTGTTGGACAGTGGAATACCATCATGAAGTGCTACTCTTCCTCCTTTCCTGTTTGGTCTATTTATCTGAAATAGGTTATACCCCTGCACTCCTATCATAAGACTCATCCCACCAGATTTCAATGAAGCCTTTCATATCATACTTACATTGCTGTGCTATGAGTTTGAGTTCATCCTGTTTATTTCCCATGCTCTAAGCATTAGTGTAGAGGCATCTGAGACCATGGGCCACTCCTCCTAGCTGCTTATTTAAGTATCTTTCCCTCCTCCTGTAGAGTCCCTGGACTGTTTGCCCAGTTCTCTCTCAGTCTGTCAAGTTTTTAAGGAATTGACTGTGATAGATTTTTAAGATGCTGTTTTATTGATTTTTAAAAAATATTGTCTTCTAATGAACTTTAAGTAGTTTTAACTCTACAGATTGTTTGTTTTTAAATTGTACGTAAACAAGCACATACATGTATATATGTATATAATTGATGTTTTTATATAGTTTTTTAATCTGTACTGGTTTTAATAATTTATGGATTCCTATTACTGGGAAGAAAGGAGGGTATAAATGAATAAGGAGGGATATAAATGAATAAAACAACAGCAGCAGCAATGCTGGGCAACCCAGGGGCCTACTTTCATTCCTAGAACCATCTGTGGGTCCCATTAGGTACAAAAATGTGCTAAATATTCCTTAAAATCCCAGATGGAAGTGGCTTCTTACCTTTCTTAAATATACAAATGCCACTTCTAGGATCTACCAGAAAATGGAAAACCCCTTTTAGAGATGGAGGTTCCAACTGGGGGTCTTAGGAGGGCACAGGCCCCAATAATGCCCTTGGGGCCATTGCTTTGTCCATCCCTGCTGTGTGTGTGTGTGTCTGTGTGTCTGTGTGTGTGTGAGACTATCCTTTGTATGCACAAATTTGCAAGGATTTGCCTCTGGTGACTACTGAATACATCCTTAACATTGGTCATTTTTTTGTTTCAGGAAAGGGATAAATTCTACTTGTCCCGTAGTGTCATCTTGGAGTTATTGCAGGCTCTGAAGTTAAAGTCACCCTTGCCAGATACGAACCTGCTGCTCTTAGTCCAGGTATAGAAGAAACTCTTCTCTTTTTTTTAACAGATTGCATTGTTCTTTGACCTGTCAGTATTTAAAAGGCCTTAATGCCAAGACAGAGGTTCTGCTGCCTGAAAGCTCAGTTCCCATTGCCTTTCCTTCCTTCATCAGTCCAACTGAATTTGGGGGCTGCACAATCAATTTGTCAAAATCCCGCACTCAGTAGGGTTGATTCATACCCAACTGGATTGGGTTCAGATTGATCTCTGAACTGGTCCAACTTATTTCAGCAGGACACCAGACAGTGTGCTACAAAATGTTGCACTATAGAAGGAAAACGGTGGGGTGAGGAAAGGAGACTAGTTCATGGGCTGCTCTGGTATTTGATGTGGGGAAAAAAAATCTCAGCAGCATTCTCTGAGAGCACAGCTTGTAGAGAGGGATACTTTTGCTCTTTTGGTAGCTTTATGTTAGCAGGAGAAAAGTTTTTGAAAGAGCTTTCTAACCTTGGTAGTAGTTCTGTGTTTACTTGCACTTTGTATTTCCCCTTCTTTCATCTATTCAATGCCAGCCTTCAATCCTCCTTTCCTAATCCTTTCCCAATCCAATCTCCTCCTTCATTACTCTATCTCTACTGTTTATTTCATTGAGTCTGTATGTTGATCTCAATATTATTTTAGTAGAAAATATAGCTGTAGGAACTGGCAAAACCACCTCTGAGTACTTCTTGCATAAGAAAACCCTATGAAATTCATGGCATCGCCATAAGTCAACAGGGAACTTGAAGGCACCAAAACACATACACACACAGTAGTTTTATGACATAGTGGTGTTTCCCTTATTCCCTTTCCTGCTCTCAGTCTTCTCCACAGTTTTTTTTTTAGATTAGGTTTTTATTTGATTCAGTCTGTGTTGCTTAGTGAATTTTGTCTTATACTTTGTTTGCCAGATAAAACAAGGGACGAAGTGCTGTCTCTTTAATGGTTGCATAGAACGGAGAATTGCAGCAGGTGTTGCTTGTCTGACAGTTGTTAAAACTGCCTCTTTTCATATGACCATTAAAGAGACAGCATTCCTGTTCCTTTTTGCACTTGACAACCTTGCCTGGATCTGCACTGGAAGTTGGTGTGTTATTTCCGGACAGAGCAAGCTCTAGCACACAAGCAACAGACATACTTTACCAAGACTTCAAAAGTTATTTCTTTGGGCTACAGCTCTTAGAAGCCTTCATCTGCCATGGCTTCTGGTCATGTTGACTGCAGCATTGATGGAACTATATTCTGAAAAACTAACTTTACAAAGTTCTGTATCTTACAAGCATTGCCAAAGTGCATAAAATCAGTATGTGTTGGCAAACTTTGAGCATCTGAAACATTGGAGGTGGCTTGCAAAAAAACTAAAAAAACAAAAACAAAAAAACCCTCAGTGACCTGTCTGTCTGAAATTTTTCAGGCTTAATTAATCCATTCTGAGGGATCGTCTATGTTTCTTAATTTCATACTCATTTATGAAAAAGAAAAAAAGTTATGGTGGTTTTAAAGACAAAGTTTAAAAGGTAGTTGATGCAAATGTTGGGCAATATTAAAATTGAGAGATTGATAGGTCTCCCACCTAGCAGAGCATTTAGGAATGCACAAAACAGAAGCTGACCAGATCACCAGTTCCACCTCTATTACTCCACCCCAGACACACTTAATCTCTCTCAAAACAAACACAAAACAGTTTGGTTAAAAATATGTAAAAGATTTACTCACAGAATCTTGTGCATAGTTTAAACAGGTTCAAATTCTTGAAGAAAGGTAAGAAAAAAAAAAGCAATCACATGCTTATAAGGAAGCATCCTTGCTAGAGGATCAGAGACCACATGCTCAGGAGAAGGTAGAATAAAAGAAGAGAGTTGTAAACACCAAGCAAGGGCTTTTAAGAACAAAGGAATGAGTACATGGAAGAGGAAGTAGGTGTTGACCAAACAACAGGAAGTTTAGTCTAGGCAGTCCCTTCTGTGCCTACCATAAACATGCAAACTAACTAGCCAGTTAATTAAGCATGCAAAGGTTACCACTCCTAACAGCAAAAGCTACTGGACCTATTAGGCTGTGATTTGGCAGAGATCATTCTCTTTAAGGGGCCTACTATGTTTCCATATTTATGTGCACTCATGGGAAAAAAAGAGTGAGTGTGCCTTTTTTTGTTTCCCAATGCAAATGAATCAGCAGCATGAAAATTTGGTTTTCTGAATTTCATTTAGGATTTAGGATTTTGAACCAGATCACCCCCACTGTTTGAACTGAATTAGATCTGAATCCAAATGACCACTTTGAGTCTAAGCCTGAAGGGGAGGTTATTAAATTCTACTGCTGGAAGCAGCCAGACTCACCTCACTGCATGATAGGTTGACTTTTGCCCCATGTGGTCTAGCATCTCCACCTGGTGTTTTCACTAAGATCAGGTCTCTTATATTGAACTCAATGCTTCATATGCTTTCCTGTGTGTTTATTATTTTTTGTGTTGGTTCATTTGTTTGTTCTTAATTAGGTTTCCACTTAAAAACAAGAATTAACAATTTAGAAATCAAATTAGAACTGTCCTCAAACAGAAACTAATGGAACTTGCAATTTTAAAAAAACACAGAACCAGAACCTCTTCCCAATTGCAACATATCTGTAATTTGTAATCATAAAATACTCCAATCTGGGTAATGGAAAACAGGTGACAGTTATTGAGCCACAGCTCTTTTTAATTATAATTGGAAATGTCTTTTTTAAAAGGAGATCAGATCTGTTTTCAGTTTTTAAACTACTGCCCTCCCTCAAGTATTTAAAGTTATATGTAAATGATAGGCTTGCTAAATTAAAACAGGGATGGGAAACCTGTGTGCTCCAGCTCCCATCAGCCCCAGCTGGCATGGATGGCCAATGATCAAGGATCATGGGAGTTATCAGCTAACAACAGTTGGAGAACTAGTGGCTTCCTGCCTGTGCATTAGAGTCATCTGTTTAATCTTCTTCTAAGGAAATTGAGCTTGTAAATTTTGTGGCAAGAACTTATTGGAGAACAGTATTGAACTAGAACAGAAGAATGGATCTTTTGAGCTCAATATTGGATCTGATCACAGTTAACCTTGTCCACAAGTGGTCATCCAGATGTCTTGAGATCCTATACATAGAATAACAGTATCTCAGAGGTGAAAAGTGCTTTGCACAGTGCAGTATCTACAGGATGCAAAAACAAGTTTCACAGGTGGCTACCCAATCTCTGTGAAGCACTTCCAGTGGAGGAGAGCCAGCACCACATAAGAAAGTCTGTTGTTTTCCCCTCTTGAACAGTTTTTCTTGTATAAAGTTAGGAATGAAGACAACAGGAGGGGAGGGACAATAATGATTTTCTATTAAAAAAAACCCCTGTAAAGTCTTTATACAAAAGAAATTCCTAGATCCATGCGGACAGCCATGGAAAGTCTGGGGCCACACTTGCTCCATTTCTTCCCCCTCCCCCCAACTCCTCCTGCAGGATGCACTTCTAGTGAAAATGAAAATTATCTTCAGGTCACTCCTGGTTTTGAGAAAAGTGTTTTAAGGACATGTTTTGTTTGAGCCAAGACTTTCACCCAGGGCTGGAGAGTCAAATTAGAGCTGTGGAGCTGGAATCAATTTTGGGTAGACTCTGACTTCAAAATAAAAACTGGTAATATTATAACAAGAGATGCTAAATCTATCATTTTATACTTATATTTATTATTTGCATTAGACTGATGGAACAACAAATATTTTATGGTGGTAATGAAATGCCTTGTCCTTCCATTTTTCTACTGTAAATTTGTTATTACTAATTAATACACATTTGCCATTTACAAAGGGATCAGGGTTGGAGCCAGAGTCAGAGTTGGACAGTAGAAAAATAGAGTTGGAGGCAGAGCTGGAGTGGAAGTTTTGGCATACAGACTCCTCGGCCCTGTTTACACCCACCCCCAAAGAAATTTCTGGAGGCACAGTTATTTTTTTTCTCCCTCCTCAGATTCCTTCCAGTTGGGGAGACTTGGGGGACTCCATGGGCCGCAGGAAGGGTCTTGGTGGTCTGCATGCAGCCTTGGGAACACACTGTTCCCCATCCTGTCCTAGGTTGAGCATAGGTTCCTAAGTGCTGTTCTTAGTTGAGCACAGCTGCTTTATGTCTGTTTTTGACAACTGCTTTCACTGCACCTGGCTCTTAGAATACTACTTAAAAAAATACTGGAAACTAGATCCTGTAAATTTGTTTAGTTGAAACAAACTTCCAGGGGCCCTCGTGGCACAGTGGTTAAATGCCAGTACTGCAGCCACAACATTTGAGTTCGATCCTGCAGGACTCCTGGTTGACTCAGCCTTCTATCCTTCCATAGGTCGGTAAAATGAGTACCCAGGTTGTTGGGGGCAATTAGCTAAACACATTGTAAACAGCTTAGGGAGTGCTTTGCACTGATAAGCGGCATAGAAATGTGACTGCTAACTGCGTATATCCCACTGAAGTCAGTAGGGTTTACTCCTGAATACAGGAATGTTCCACCTGGATAACAGTTGTACTGGGTGACACCCTTGCTTCATCAAAGTATTTACCTGTATGTATTGTCCCCCAGTAATAATGTGCAAGTGCTGTGTGTGTTGATTGTATTCTAGGGTGTATTCTTGGTTCTTTGAGAGGATTGATCCTAAGGTCCAGTAATTGCTGTTTGTAAATTATTATATTTATATCACATCTTTTTCCCTGTTCTAAACTCAAGGCAGGCTACAATAGTTAAAACAAACATAGCTTTAAAATTCACAGAATAAAGTGTTAAAAAATAATTAAAGAGCAGAAAAAATTAAAACCATTTAAAAATAAACCATTTTAAAAACAAATAAAAAATTGAGCATGTTATACAAGGCCCATTCCCCCCTTTAAAAAAATAGATTAGTTTTCAAAGTCTGACCATGACAGGAGGGTCTTCATCTGTCTATGGAGAAACAGTAAGGAAGATTTCAGTCTAGCATCTCTGGGAAGGAATTCTTGAGCCTGGGAGCAAACTGCAAACCCCATGTGAATATGAAGCAAGGCCAACTGAGGTAATTTTGCTTGTCCTCACTATGCCTAATAGTAGATTAGCTCTGACCACAAGAGACGTTCCATAGCAAATGATACAGGCATTCTTACAGCAAATGAATTAATGTGAATAGCGTTCCCTAAAACTAGACATTTGGAAAAGCATGAGAGATCCACACAAAAATATAAGAATAATTTGAAGTTCTCCTCATTCTTCAACCTCTTGGCCATTCCTTTTTTACATGTTGGGCCTAGTACGTTCATTCTGTACTAGGACAGAGTGAAACTACATGGTACGCACTAGAGGCAAACACACAGAGCGTTTTTAAATACAGGCAGCCTGGCAGTTGCTGTCCTCCACTGCAGAATGACTGGGTTGGCAATCTCCGGCACTTAATCATGTTGAAATGACAAGTAGCTGAAATGGAAGTGACCAGGATGGCTCACGGCACGATGCAGAGCTCCGCAGACTTGCTCCTTGGGTCACGCACAGTTCCACATGATTGGCAGCCTCTTCCTCCCCATCCCACCCCACCCCAGTGTGTCTGGCGCTGCATTCCATCATATGTTTCCGCAAGTCTGTGTTTCTCATAAGCACGGACACATTAGTCAGAGAAAATAAGCAGTTGCCAGGAGAGTGGAAGGCGACATTGATGTTCTAATTTACACAAGGCTTAGAACTTTTCCACAAACAATTATTATAATATCAAAGTTAGAGAGAAAGCTAAGTGCTGGGAGAGGGGAAAAAACAGGTACTGGTCAAGAGAAAGAGGTGATATTTGTGAGTACCTTTGGTGTAGGTCCTTTTGTACCAGTTAACAAATGAATAGCCTCAACCCTTTATTTTTTTTTAACAAAAGGGGGGGCATGGACTTCCACTTCTTGTACAGTCAGCCCTCGACATTTGCAGGTTTCACTTTTGCGGATTTGATTCTTCATGGATTATTTGCTGTCACCTCTGCTGCTACCCTCTGCCATTTTTAATAGGGACTGCAAGCCTTGTGAGACTGAGAAACTGCAAATGAGACTTGTAAGTCCCTTTAAAATGGTGCGGGGCAGCAGTGGAGGTGGCAGTATGCCCCACCGGCCAGCCACTTCTGCCTTGCGAAGGAACCCTGGTGCCTCAAAGGAATCCATGGTGGGTTGAATATGATGATCATCCTTTCTGAGTGTTAAATGTGGTTTGGGAGGGCCTAGAGTTATTCATGATTTTTCCACTTTCATGGGGGTCCTGTGCCCCTAACCCTAGTGAATGTGGAGGGATGACTGTACTTTATTCCAAAATAGTGAAACTGCACAACATAGAGTAATTTTTTTTTTTTTTGGCTGGGGAACCTGTCCTCCTCCACAGTCCACCAGAGGACAATGTCTGAAGAAAGACAGCTGAATTGTCTTGCTAAAAAATTTTTGTAAAGGAAGAGAAAGCCCATGTGGCAATGAGGAGAGCAGTCCCTGTTGAGGTCCTAGACATTGTGCTACCTGATCAGGGAATCACTCCCTGGCTCCTTCATACAACATTCTTCACTATTGGCCATGCCCCTTACAGCTGCTGGGAGTGGCAGTTAAGTAACATCTGGAGGATCAGGTGCTTCCTGCTCTTGGATTAGAACTTCTCAGGAAGAAGAAAGGGGATCTGTTGGTATAGCATTTCAATTAGTAGAGCAGAGCATGAAGCACATCAGGCCCATTTCCTCACTAGATTGTTATAATGCTATTATTCCACTTTCAACATCTAATGGAATCCTCAAAGACCCCTCCCTAAACTGCAAACCTCAGGATTCCGTTGGATGTTGAAAGTGGAATAATAGCATTATAACAATCTAGTGCGGAAATGGGCCAGGTTCCCTTGAGTCAGTCATATTCTCTCAGCGCGAGCTGTCTGATAGGGTTGTCATGAAGCTAACAGAAATGTTCTCCTGAATTTCTTGGAAAAAGGAGTATGCATTTGTTTGTTTATTTAATTCCTATCCCACCTTTCTCCCCGTAATGGACACAAGGCAGCTTACAACAAAGTGAAAAAGATACAATTTAAAAACCTTTTCTTTTCAAACGGGTATTTACATAAGCTGGGTAGCTTTATTTATTAACTTGTAATTGGGATGTCATTTTAGGTTTTTTTATGATTTTTATCCTTTTAATATTTTTAACTGTTTTAAGTGTATTTAATGTGTTTAATGTGTTTTAATTGCATATTTATTGTTGGAACCCGCCTTGGGTCCCAATTCTGGGAATGGGGCGGTCTACGAATACAATAAATAAATAGATAAATAAAACCTAATGACACAAAAACTAGAAATAATCACATTAGCTATCATATTAAAACACCCATAATCTACAACAGTATAAAAATAATTTTAAACAATAGAACAATATAGTTTAAAAAATGTGGCGGACACATCCCATTTTTTTTTAAAGAAGGCATACCCTCCTTTGCTCACTCAGTTCTTTTCCAAAAGGCTATTTAAATAAACGGGTCTTTACCTGCTATTGAGAGGAAAAGGGGACCGGCCTAGCCTGCCATGGGAGGAATTCCACGGCTGGGAGCAGCTCCCACAAATGTCTCCTGTCTCCTCACCAGATGGGCTTGTGATAATGGGGGGAACCATAAGAAAGCCCATGAGAAAGACTTTTTTCTTTCAATGTGACGATTGTTTAAAGGAGCTCAGCAGAGTTTGCTCTTTTAGATGAATAGCTGGGAGAAAGCAGCTGAAGGATGAAATAAGATTGTGGGCTGGAGAGCTGTGCTGAGGTAAATTTCAAAAAGTCAGCCTGGGCCAAATGGCTAGAGAGAGAAAGAGAGACAGAAAGCAGGATTGCTGGGCACTGACCAATAGAGCAGGCTGTGTTCTGTTGCACAGACAGGCTGCTGGACAGAAGGAGAAGTTTGTTTTGGAACTGGAAGTCTATAAAAGGGCAAGAAGCAACTTCTCACAGTGGTGAGGACAGCAGAGCAACATGGAGCGTAGAAAGATCTCTTTCGTTATAATGGTTCTGTATATAAAAAGTGTAAAACTGCTGTATCAGATGTAAGTAGTTCCTTGTAATGAAAAAAGATAACAACGTGGGCTGAATTTAAAAAGCTATTCCTGTTTGAATTTGTTGATTTCTATGTCAGTGTGAGGTGAATCCATTTTGCTTATTAGTCCAAATTTTAAATGAGCTTTCCTGGAATTTGTAGTTTGGTGAGAGATTTATGGCGTTTCCGCACTATACTGTTATGTGCTATTATTCCACTTTCAACATCCTATGGAATCCTGGGGTTTGCAGTTTAGGGAGGGGCATTTAGAATTCTCAGCCGGAGAGCTCTTTTTTCCCCTCAATAAACTGCAAACCCCAGAATTCCACAGGATGTTGAAAGTGGAATAATAGCAGTTTAACAGTGTAGTGCAGAAAGGCCCTCAGAATTCTCTGTTAGAGGATTCAAGTGCTGCATGCTGCCCTACAACATTGTAGCAATGTGAAATGTAACACCACTGGATTTTACTCCGCTTTGAAGGTTTGGGGCAGTGGTATGTAACTTGCTTGAGCCTTCCTTGCTCACATGGGAGGGTGGGGGGATGGATGCGAAGAGTTTCTTTTTTCTTGCTTTGAGGTGACAGATGACAGCCAAAGGCAGTTGGCCCTCAAAATATATGGCAAGCTTTCCAGATATTAAGAGATTTGGGGAATAAATCCAATAATGGCTGGGGGAATTTTTGGCTACAATTTAAGGACAGTGAAACTTGGTTTTGCTCACTTTCAAGAGATGAGCAGCATAACCTAGAGACAATAACCACAGGGTTACTTCAGTTCTTGATTTGTCCCCTGTAGGGGGCTAGGAAGGATCGTTTTTCTTTGCCCTGGCTGTCCATGTGGTGTTTTTCACAGAAATGCATGTCTGCAGCAGAGCAGAGATCCTGATGAAAGAGCAAAGACACCAAATGGCTGAGAAACAAACTTTATATGAACTCCATTCTGAGATAGGAAAGTCATTCAGGGTGCTGTTGTAATCTACCTGCATTCTAGGGAAGGGACTCATGGGAAGAGATGAGGTGGAGAAAATATCCCTAAGAGTGTCATTTTACATCACAGGGAGTTCAGGATAGGTAGAACAAAGAGGAGGACACTGTGGGTCAGTCGAACTAACTAGTCCTACTACCACTGCCCACTTGGAGGCATTCTTGATTCTTCAATACTCATACACTGTCAGCCCCAAGAAATGTCCTTAGGGTCACCATAAGTCAGGAACAACTTGAAGGCACACAGCAACAACAAAACACTGGAAGAACATTTTGCATCTTGAATGTTAGGGGTGTTTGTCCGTCATGACCATAGAGTGCCTCCCTACTGATTCTTTTGCTTGTAATATCTAGCAGTGACAAAGAAGCATAAAATAAAATGCCATGTGCTCATAAATCAGGGATGAGAATTGCATGCTCCACAGGTGTCTTGTGGCCTCCCAGGGAACCTGCTAGCCTTGCCCTTTTTGGGGGAAAGCCCTTCTTTTTTAGTGATCAAAAATGAGAGTTGCTATTCCTGGAAGCTTCTAGGAGTGGTGATTCTCCTTTTTAACAAGGTGCAGCCACTGCCCCCATACTTTTATGGATAAAAGAGCTGTTTCCCAAAACTGGAAATGGACTTTTTTTAAAAAAATCTCATTTTCCATTTATTTCATTTTATTTAAGCTAGTCCTGGGAGTAGCAAATGTGATCTGTGAATACCTGTAGCTTCCCATCATTAATTACTGAACCTGGTCTCCTTGTATGAGACAACAGTGTATCCTAGCCCCTCCTTGCCTTTTTCTCTGGCCCACAAACCTCATTGCTAGAATGCTTTCTCTCTTTCCCCAAACCTACATTGGTTGGCCTCTGCTACTTGTGCGCCTCCACCTTCCCATGAAGCTCTTTGCTGGCACTTTATCGTAGACAGCAGATGTCTAGGCACAGCAGCCATTTATTCCTTTTGTTGTATGGGTTTCCTTTACACCACGGACATTAAATTTGTCGTCTGTGACAATCTTGGCACCTTGCATAAAGTTGATATGGGGAATGGCAAAGCACACAGGAAATGAGCGTAGGACCTTTGTCTAGTTTACTTCACCTTTTTCTTGTGATACCAGACAGGAACCTACTCTATGTTCTGGAGGGATGCAGATAGTATTATGAAAAAAATGATAACTATCAAAAAGGATGAGATAAACAGCAGGGTGTTGCTCTTTGCAGATGCATGGCTGCTGTCCCCTGTTCACATTTAAATGATCTCAAAACGCATTCAGTTGCATGGTATTATTTGACTGCGGCAAATGAACAGGATGTAGAAAAAGAGCGTGTGTGCAGGTCTTTGGGGGTGCATACTGTGCACACATTAAGAAAGGTAATAAATATTTGTCGGCAGGTTCTGTATTTCCTATTCAGCATTTAGACTTTCCCCTTCATTGAAAGAGATCCTGTTTCCTTCCAGATGAAACTATGGCCCATTTTCAGTGACATGTCTTTTCATTTTTCCCCAGTCATTCATGAACCAGTGATATTTACTGATGAGTGTTTGCCACTGTTGTAATCAAATATTACTCTGAAATTTGAAGACTTCATCAGTAGCAAACTCCATTGACCTTTCTTATTAGGAATTTTTCACCGGGGAGACTGTCCTAAAAGTTTGCCTCATTTTTTGCTGTGGCTGTCCATGCCACGTAGCTGCTGAGGCACACTCATTCTCATATCTTTCTTCCACTTACCTTATGATCAGCTTTGCTAGCTGTGACAGTGCTGTGACAGTACGGGCAAGACATATCCTAAGTAAACCCAGTGCTCTCTTAAACTGCTCTGTGTAATAAGTAATGGATGCTGTCTGAGTAAACAGTTCTGACAGTCTTTTAGGACATGCACACAGAGTACATCAGGAACATATATTCACCTCTGGATGCCAGTTATCTCACTTCTGCATTTTTTAGGCTCAGGGCCTTCCAACGGTTGAACTTTCTTCCCTGATTAGGTCATATTGGCTCCACATATTGAGATCCTGTGCATTATAGTGGTTTGAGTATTTGACTGAACCTCAGAGAGACCAGGGTTCAAATCTCTGCTTGCCACTGGGTGACCTTGGGCCTAAGAAAGGGGCTGGTAGTCTCCACAGGACAGGGGTAGCTTGGATCTCAAGAGAAGTAACTTTTCTGTTGGGACTGGAGTTGAAATTTGATTATCCAGCTTTTACTGCTCTTTGTTTCCCAGTCTCCACATGGCCAAAGAGGGGCTTTCCCCCTGCCTGGATTGCTATTGCTTCAGACCCTCTTAACTGATAACAAAAGTAATTTCTTAAAACAAAATGTAGGCCTGTGGTGCTACTGTAATTTCTTTCTTCTCTTGTATGATTGTTTAATAACCTTTCTCTGATGAAGTACCTGCTCCAGAGACTAGGCCATGGAGCAATTAGTTCAAACTTCAGGGAAAGAGAAACATTGGGAAGAACTTCCTGACAGTAAGAGCAATTCAACAATGGAATAGCTGCCTCAGAATGTGGTGGAGTTTCCTTCTTTGGAGGTTTTTAAACAGAGACTGAATGGCCATCTGTCAGGAATGCTTTGATTATGTGTTCCTGCATGGCAGGGGTTGGTCTTGATGGCCCTTGTGGTCTGTTCCAACTCTATTATTCTAAGATTCTAGAGTTGTTATTTTAAGTGTATTTTATGGCAGTTGTTAGCCACTCTGGACTCCAGTAAGTAAAGGCAGAATGCAAATAAAACGTATAAACAAACAAATACCCAATTTTCATCATCTATTGTTTCTAAAAGAGCTGATATGTTAAAAGGTATTCACAAAGAGTGAGACAAACAAGAGCAATTCACAGTTTTGTTCCGGAGTGAAAAACCCTCACTGAGTCAGTTGGAACTAATTGACATAACGGCACCATTGCTGCGTGCTGTGTAATGAGCTCTGACCGGGAGGAAAAAAATCCGCCTTGACTTTAAACTTGCTGCCTTGAGGGTGGGTTTGCAGGGGTAAATACAAATCCTGGGGGTTTTTATAGTATATTGCTTTCTGAAAAAAAAGGGTTCTGATTTCCTGGCTTGGTGGCTTGTGTTGCTTTTTCACAATATAAGAAATTAAGAAAATTACTACAAATATCAGATGGTGGAAATTTGGTTTATTAAAATCTCAAATGTTGAGTTATTGCATTTTACCTACTGCATCCCCAACTGCACAAAATCCATGAGTTAATCTTTCTTTCTTGTTAGTTTGTTTGCACAGATGCGGGAACAAAACTAGCTGAATCAATGATCTTGCATAAGCAGATGATTGCTTCTATCCCTGGAGTAAGTATCAAAACAAATGCTGCCTCTTTTTACTTTCCTATTTTCTTTAACAATTTATCTCTCTGTGTATATTTAATTTAATGTTTAAGGCACTGAATATTTCCTTCTTAGTCATCACATGAAACTCACAACTTACAGCTTTTTTGTTTTGGTTGTGTTCCATAACAGGTGTGGGAAACACGTGGCTGATAATTTACATGTGGCCCTAACTGCTGCCCTGTCCTTTGCTCTTGTAATTTGGTGGCAGCAAAAAACATCTGACAAAATGAGCACTTCTACTTTAAAGCATGTGAGGAGCCCACACCTTGGTCTGGAAGCCAGACTGTGCACTTGGAAGCCTCCTAGAAGCACAACTTGGTTTCAAAATAAAGTGCAAGTACAGTGTGACCTCTGTATATTTGGGGGTTCTGTTCCAGGAACCCCTGTGTAAAACAAAAAATGTGAAACATTGCATCTCGTTATAGTCAATGGATGTGATGAGTGTGTGCCTGTGACAACATGGGTACACACCCAGTGTGTCCATTGACTATAATCGGACATGGTGCTTTGCACAACCTCACATTTGTGCATGCAGATGTTGTAATAAGGGTGGAGCCACTGTATATTCCTAACATGTACAAACAGAACTAAAAATCAGCATCAGTTTCTAGTCCAGCTACTACTTGTTCTTTGTAACACAGCAATAAAACAGGGAGTTAAGGATAGCAGAAAACCTGTCTGTATGGATTATCCAATTAGCAAATAACATATGCGCCCATATTTTAGTGCGATGCGAAAAGCAATCAAAAGAAGGAGAGAATCCTTTGACTTCTCACTGAACTGTTAGTATTCAAGAGGCTGATGCACAAAAACCTTTATTGTTCCATCACTCAGTTTCAAAGAAGCAATGCGTGCAATCCTTTGTCCAAGCCAATAGGAAGATGGAGGACACTTTTGACAGGACTGTCTGTGACCTTGTTTTCACTGTTTGTTGTTCTGTCAAGTAAACTGACAGGCATAACCATGGAAAAGACAGAAGGTGGTGTAGTTCATCTCCACGTAGATTTTATATTAACATAGAGAAATGAGAAGTGCTCGGGTCAGCTGTTAAAAGAGAACATTTGAACAGCTTTTTTTTCTTTCTGATCTCTCACTCCACCATCAAATCCAAGTTTCAGCAACTAAGACTCAGTAGAGGCTGAGTTGTTCCTTCAGCCCACCTCTTGTCAGTGAGGGTAACTTGTTATCCCTATAAACTGATTATTTCAAGTTGTAGAAATAGTCAAGTCTGAATATTTTATTGCAGTATTGACTAGGCACATACTATGTTCTTCTTCTTCTTAAAAATATAACAATTTATAATTTTATTTATAAAATTTATAATTTATAAGTTTATAAAAACATTTTAGAAGAAGGTCATTACTAAAGGTATGGAAGAGATATAAGGCTAGATATTGTCCCCCAGTCCCCACTATAAATATCCCCTCATGAAGCCTTTTATAAGAGAAAGAATATCTGTATGATAAATGGATCGCACATAAAGATTTGATTAAAATTCAAGAGGATAACCAAGTAGTCAAGGCCCAAGATGAACTCAAAGAGGAAGGAATTACATGTCACTGGATATTATATAGATAACTTAAAAGAAAAATTGGAGATAGAATTAAAATTAAATGGCGATACAAAAGGAAAATACAGAATTTGAAACAATAATTTCTACAGAAAGTGAAAAGACTTTATCAAAAATGTACAAAATATTGCTGAAATGGGATACAGAGGAAGAAATAATTAAAGAATCAGTGATAAAATGGGCTCAAAATATAGGCCATTGAATTGACTTCATGAATGGAAAAGAACATGGGATGGAAGAATGAAATATACAGCGTGCCAGGACATAAAAAAAATACATATAAGATGCACTGTAGATTGTATCTATCTCCAGATAAACCCTCTAATATTTATAAAAGTCATGACAATAAATGTTGGAAATGTGTCATAGAAAGAGGCACTTTTTATCATCTATGTGGTCGTGCAAAAGGAATATTGGAAAGCTATACATTTACAAACTGAAAAAAATATTAGGAACTCATCTTCAGATGACTCCAGAATTATACCTGTTAGGAATGTTAGATGAGAAATTAGAAAAACAATATTGGAAAATTCTATTTTCTATGTCTGCTATCGCCAAAATTACATTTGCACAAAAATGGAAGCAAAAATCGCTACCAACAGAGGGAGATTAGATATTGTCCATTTGCACAAATGGAAAAACTGCACAAATTTAATAAAGAAAGGGAGAGTAGACAACTTTGTCAATGTGTGGGATATGATAATTTCATATATATGTTAATACTTGGGGTGAATTAGTGATAGTGGACTTTAGAGATTGAAAGTAGCATATATTTTCATTTTTATATTTATATTCATGCTTAACTTTCTCTATTAAAAAGGGTATGAAAGTGTTTTTTCTTACTTTGTTTATTTAATCTAATTGTATTTCATTCTAATAACATGATAAATTGAAAGTAAGACTCAATATATAATTTTAATATATTTAATATATAAGAGTTAGAATCAACTCTTTTTTAGAGCAAAGGAAGAGATATGATTTTCATAATTTGTTAAAATCAAGACTTCTTGACTTTGTTTTGTTTGAATTGTTATGCTGATTTCTGAGGGTCCCAAGAGGGACACCTAAATGCGCTCTCAATTATATAAGTTGGGGAAATTAGCCAAGAGCACAGCCTAGCAATACGAGAGGCAGGGTAACGTAGCGAAATCTTGAACCCTATGTTTACGGGGTCAGGCCGAGTCAAGGAGCACACAGAAGTTGAAATAATAAAAATGGTTTTATTAAAAAATACAATCAAACAGTGTATGCAGCACACTCACACAGATAACTAAGGAAATAAAGGTTGGAGTGGGATAGAGGGATTTTTAGAGGAGTTGTTGGTTTGGGTGATACTTCACCTGTCCTGAAGCCCGGTTGGAAGCGGAGAAGCTGGGGAGCGGGGATCTTAGCACGTGGAGCTGAGGAGAAGGCTCGCTGGACAAAGCAACAGCGAGGCGGGATGGAAGCCAAGAGCAATCCAAGGAAGCGCTCAAAGTCAGGGGTTTTTATAAGGAGAATTGTGACCACAGGCTAGTTCGTACTTGGGGAAAACAATGGATTTGGGGCTGGAGACAAAGCCTCCGAAAGGTCAGAATTCGAATGATTGAATTATGGCCAAATTGTCAACAGGGTAGCCAGTATGCAAACGCGGAGTGCTTGAGCGTTGTATAGCTCAATGGTCAAGCTGCCAGCACGGGGCAGAGGATCTTTTGAAAGTTGCGTGCATACCTAATGGAGGTACTTGCCTTGAGGTCTCCTAAAGCTGCAAGTTGGCTATTTCTGGCCTGCCTGTATTGTGTTAGAATATTATGGCGATTATCGGCCGAGCCTGTATGCGTGCTTGTCCGGGGGCCTCGCAAGCACGTGGAGGGGAATGGGCATGTGAGGCCGAATTATTGATATCAAAAGATATCTTTTTATATCCCCCAAGCTCAGGCTAGCCAGGGCAGTAACAGAATGTACACAATAAAAATTTTGTAAATATATATATTTACAAATTGTATATATTTACAAATTTTTTATTGTGGACATTAAAAAAAACATTAAAACAAAACAAAGTCAACGTAAATACAATTACAATCATCATTCACCTCATTTTATCCTTAAACCCATACATTAACTTGCCCCACAGGTCTTAGATTTTAACAAATTATAAAAATCATATCTCTTCCTTTGTTCTAAAAAAGAGTTGATTCTGACTCTTATACATTAAGCATATTAAAATTATATATTGAGTCTTACATTCAATTTATCACTTTATTAGAATGGAATACAACTAGATTAAATTGTGTGTGTGTGTGTGTGTGTGTGTGTAACAAAATCACAGCAATTGACCACAAGTGACCTTAGAATACCAGGATATCAAAATTCACATACATTTGTAACAATCCAATTACAGTCATTGAAGCTACACTAGTATAACTGAACTTGTATTTGTACTGAGACTAACCAGTGGTACATCATATCCTAAATGCTATACAGCCCTTATTTGATTGCTCTGTTCTTACTGGTTTTGTACTAGTTTAATGACCATGATGAATTTTTCCACAGAATCGTGAGATTCTAGGCTCTGTGATTTACCAGGCAACATTTGCTGAAGGTTACCCTTATATTAGTTGAAATCTATTTTATGTTATAAAATCTCTAGCATAGCAATGCATCCATGGTTGTCTCTGTGTATCTGAGGGCCAGCCTTCTCACCTATTTCCTACTCCTAGCTTTATGATGATTCTTCATGGGTAGGCAAGCTCCAGAGGTTGAGTGGCATTTTTCTAGTACCAGGGCATCTGGGGTGCACACTGGCCATTCAGAAGGACATTAGAAATGACTGGAAGATCACTTCTGGTTTCAGATTCCCACTCCCAGTTGTAAAATAAGATTGTATCTGCATCTTGTTTTGAATTATTATAAACTGCCTTGGATCCCATCCTGGGAGACAGGTGAGGTATAAATTTTTAAAAAATGAAATGAAATGAAAAGATTTGGGGCTAAAATTAAGTGTGGAGTGTGCATCTTATTTTAGAGAAGAATCATACCTCCTAAAGTCATGATTTTGGGAGGAAATGTCCAGTGATGTATTTAAGTCTTTTACTCCAAGTCTCAAGTAAAGCTTCAAGTCTCTACCTTCAAGTTTCAAGTCCTTGAAGATACTTTCAAGTCAAGTCTCATGTCTGGAAACCAACTTTATACCCCAACCAAAACTCCAGAATTATTAGACAAGAGTCAAATAAAGTCAGTTTTAACAATTTAAGCAGAGTTGACTCTCCATATTTGCAATTTTGCCATCTACAGGTTCAGAAGTGAGGAATAGGATCCTTCTTACTTCTCATGACTGAAGCTTCAAAGGCTTTAGAAGGAAGAATCCTCTCTTCTCAACCCTGTTGGCTAACACATTTGACATTCCCCTCTGAGAAATGCACCCTGCATTCTAGGGGAAAATCTTGTCTTTTGCTCTTAGGAAAAGTTTTAGAAGGCTCCTCCGACATGCAGTGGGGACAGGCTGCTGAGCAGACTTCAAGCCTATCTCAAGCCCATTGCCTAACCCGTTTGCTGTTCCCCTCTGAGAAATGTGCCCACATTTTGGGCTTGAGACAGATTGTCATGTGACCAGTAGGTAAAAAGAGATGGAGGTGTTTTCAAAGTCATAAGATTTCTGGATGAATGTGTTATGTTACCGAACCAAGGGCAGCAAGTCAGTCGCTAAAAATATACAAGTCTTGAGTCAAGTTGAGTCAGTGCATCATTTATGGCCGAGTCGAGTCTGAGTTGAGTCACTGAAGCGACTTAAATCCGACTTGAGTCCGAGTCTATCGCCTCGAGTCTATATCACTGGAAATGTCTGTCTCACAACATATTTCATGTAAAAATATTTTTCTCTGTTGAAAGTTGCAAATACAGCCTTCTGGTGTGTGGATCCCATTCCTGTTCTACTAGATCAAACACTGAGGGTACATACTTTCCCACTCGGATCTGATCAACATCCAAAAGTGTTGTGCGATCTTTTGCAGGTGATGGTGACAGGTTTTCAGTGGCTGTATTTGACCAGTTATGGGGAGGGGGAATATGATTGACCTTTTATTGTTGTGGTCTGGGGCATAATTAAAACAGGCTTTTATTTTTCCATGTCTTAGTGTGGAACAGCAGCAATGGAATGCATGAGGCAGTACATTGGGGAAGTTCTGGATTTTATAGCTGATATGCATACCTTGACTAAATTGAAGGTGAGTATAGCATTGGGATATATCATCATTACCTTACATATATTTACATATATTTGCATCATTACAGAGTTCTGAATTGTGCAATCTGCATAATACGGAAAACGTCTAGGAGAGGGCTCGACTAGCTCCAAATAAAACGTCTTTTCAGGCATTTGGATATGCATTTGAATATGCCTAGTCTTTTCTGGGTCATAATGTAAACTGATTTAAATGCATGCTTTTCACTGATTCCACTGGAATAGTCACCCTGTTTCTGTTGATATGTATTTTTGTTATGTAGTAAGAGCCTTATCATACATGTAGACCATAATACTCCCCACTTTCAAAAGTTATCATCCCCCCCCCCCCCACACACACTGCTGTGTCTGTCTGTCCAGGGAGTAGAGAAGCTACTAATCTGACCAAGAAGTTACCTTTCTTAGTTGCAAAGGGAGGCAAAATTGGACCCATTCTCCATTCAGGAGAACAATCCCTAGTTTCTGTTCTCAACTGCAGTTGTAGCCAACATAGACCACTTCTTGCCTTTGTCTCCCTTTTCGCTCCTTGACTAGTGAACAGTCATGATAGCAGCCATATGGAGCTTGATAGCTCCCTTTAGGGAAGGTTTTGGATGGGGTCCAAAGAGCTAGTGAATAGCCTCTTCTGCACCATTTTAAACAAGACATACATGTGCATAAACCCCAAGTTACAAATGTGTATGTCAGCAACAGGATTCCAGCAGTGGAATTTTTCAGTCTATGCTATAGATTCTGTCTTCATGGTTATCATGAGCCATGTTTTGTTGAAGTTTAAGGCATTGCTTGAAAAATTTAATTTTTTGTATTACATCTCTCAGAAACCCCCGGTCAATATGGCCAGTGTGTGTGCTAACTAGTAGGGGATTCTAGAAGCTATAATCTAAATATACATACATATATATGCCAAAGCTCTGACTGAAGAGCAGCACATAAAGACCTAAATCCAGTTGTTAATCCCAGGTAGAGAAGACTTGCTGAATCAATGGGAACTTGGGAAATCAGCACTTATGTAAATTTCATTGATTAAATGGATCTGTTCTAGTTGGGATCAACAATTGGATTTAGGCCAAATATATTTAATGCATTTTGAAGGTCATTGGAAAACAAATGCTTCTTTCCTAAGAGTGCTGGTTAAACAATGAACTGCCAGTGACATTTGATCACTTTTGTATAGATTCAGGTATGGGCCTTGCACTTAAAGTTGGGAACACATTTTTTTTTCATCATCTTTATTATGGCAAATGAAATTGCGTGCAGTTTTCTTGTTATGGCAGATGGGAATCTTCCAAGAGCCTGAGTCATCCACTGCCCTCATCATGTCTTGCAAACTCAGGGCTGTAACAGTTCGCAGACAACATGCAAAATTAATTGTTGAAGGGAGGAGAGTGGACATTTGGTTAGCTTTCTCCCAACCTAGTGCCTTTCAGATGTGTTGGATTACAATGCCATCATGGTTGGGGATGATGGATATTGAAGTTAAGACATCTGGCTGGGTTTGCTGAACATTGTGAGTTGAAAACTTCTGAAGTAGACCAGGTTGGGGAAAGCTTCATTAAGTTACTAGAATAAGTGCTTTGTATTTTACTTCTGGCTATTTTGTGCTCACATGGATGAATGAATAATTTTAAAAGCTCTCACCCTGGTACATGCAATTATGAAAGCTTTTGCACATTTTTTTGTCCATTTCCCACACCGTTGCCCATTTCTTCAGCACAACACCCTTTCTCATAAAAAAGTAGAAATTAACAAGTATTCATTACATCACTATTCCTTGCTCCCTGATTGTAGCCATTGAGAAAGCTAGTGAAATATGGGATAGCAGAGTGTCCTCTTGACGCATCCCAGGTAAATGCAGAGAAGTTCAGCAATGGAAGATCATGATAAAGGAATTCCTGTTTGTGTGATGAGAAAAAGTCACCCAAGGAGGGTGATGGATTAGTTGCCTACCTGTTTTTGTGGGTGGGATATTATTGACCAATAAGAGTGGCTTTTCCACATCCTATGATCACAGTGTTTCTAAGGTTCCATCTTTGCTGTAGATTAGACTGCATCTTCACTATGTACTGTAATATTTTCATCTGAATTGTTACTTTCCTGTCCATTAAAATATCTTTAATGTGCGTTGTGTTTCCCTTCATTCCTTCGCTATGCTGAATGTTCTTCTACCACAGAGTCACATGAAAACATGTTCTCAGCCCCTGCACGAGGACACTTTTGGTGGGCATCTCAAGGTTGGTTTAGCTCAAATTGCTGCAATGGAAATCTCACGTGGCAACCATAGGGATAACAAGGCAGTGGTCCGTTACTTGCCATGGTTGTATCATCCTCCATCTGCAATGCAACAAGGGTAAGAAAGACTTGAGCACAAATGGAATGATAATAAATGGCAGGATAATTACTAAAAAAAAGTTTGGAAGTCTAACATTTGCAGACAGTTATATTTCAGACAGGTCTCATCTTAACAATACATGTGCTAGGTTACATTTTTCTAGTGGACAAATACTGTGATTTTCATTCTAGGAAAACTGAATATCTCTTCAATACAAAGATGGAAAGATCTAGTGGAAAGGCTTTTGAATCTGCAACAAATGACTTAGAATTGCTTGTTTAGTGCTTGAGACAAATGAATCCTGCAGAAAGGCATTTTACATGTTTGCCTATGTATTGTGTGCATCATCACCACTACCATCACCTGTAGCTTATTATTATAGTTTATAACAATAAATGTTGCCATTGTCATTGTCATTTGTATTTGTGTAGAGTTTAATCAATGTTCTTGACATTAAATTTAAACAATTTAAAATGTAGAAGATAATTTACTGCCCCCAAATATCAAACTGTATAACAAATTAAAACAAGTTATAATAGTTAAAACTGTTTACGTGTACCAATTGAATGGCATAATTGAACTCCAAGGCTTTAATAAAAATCCATGTTTTCACTTGACCCTGAAAACAATCCAGTGGGGGTGCCAACTGGGCATTTGGAGGTGGACGTCCTCAATGGGGTGTTGTTATTTGTTGTTGTAGAGTAGGTTAGACTTGGCAATAGTAGGAAACTGAACCAAAACATGTTCTTTTCCAACAGGCCCAAAGAATTCATTGAATGTGTATCTCACATCCGGTTGCTGTCCTGGCTCCTCTTGGGGTCACTGACACATAATGTTGTCTGTCCAAATTCCCCTTCAGCATGTATGCCCATTCCACTGGATGCAGGATCTCATGTTGCTGATCACCTAATTGTGATCTTGATTGGATTTCCAGAGCAGTCCAAGGTAAATGAATTCTGCTAGATAATGATACCTACATGATGATTAATTAAGTATGCTCTGTAGAACACAGCCTTGTTAAGTGAATGGTCACTTGCTTCTTTGGGCAATTAATATTCATTGAAGCTATTGTTCTTTGACAGTGATTCTGAGTTGTGGTGGTTTTGCAGGTCTTTGTTTGGAGGCAGCTGGTCAGTGTCTCAAGCTGCCTTAATTATGTTCATATCACTGTTGTAGAAAAGGTCTTTCCGGGAGATGATGGAGGGAGCAGGTCCTAGGCTGCCATTGATCTTCTCACCATGAGTGAGGTGGATCTTCCCTTTCCTGGTTTTCTAGCTGCCAGAGTGGGCCCAGTTTCTTTATTAATATTTTTCTTTACTATTGATTTGCACAATGAGTCTTGAGTTGTCAGCCTTGTTACTATTATGCAAGTGGCAGGGTTTCCAAATGATAAACCAGGGAGCTACCTGGGAGGCCTTTCAGAATCTTGCTACTACTGGAGGCAAGATAGCTGTACTTTTCGCTCATTCTCTGTTGCCTGTCATCTTCCCCTCCCCTGATATTCTTATTCTTACTGGTGTGAGGGTTGTAGGACAATTAAGCAGATGGGAGGGCAGATCATGGTTTGCTATGTCTTCTGTTTTAATGAGAGCTTTATAGGGTCATTGTATGTCAAGTGCCTGCGTTTGAAGCTCCAATGAATTTTAATGAGTTTTGAAGACACTGGATGAAATCTAACCTTGTATAAGGGGATTTCCCCCACCTCTGCTGTGGAAAGATGCAGGGTTGGGTCTGCATTGGGCAGGGGGATAGCCCCTACCTTTTCTCCTGACAGAAGCCATTCTGTTGGAAGAGGGGTTAATGCAATATCCCCATTGATTATCATAAGATCTGCCTATCAGAAGATATTGATCTAATTGCTGATGAATTAGAAGGTCTTTCCCACCTGACACACTCAGAATTTATCACAAGCATAATTCTTAATTGGACTTGCTCAGAACTACAGGCTTGGTTGCAGAATTCAATAGGGAATTACAAATCCTTATGGAAACTTTGGTTTGAATGTATTTCAGGGGGTTCTGCAGACACTCACAATAGTGATGAAAGCTTCAGTGATCTCCACTGCTCAGAGTTGTTCCATTCTACCATTCCTACTCCAAACAATTGTCTGATTTTTCATGGGCCTCAAACTCATCCACTCCTTTGCCTAACTTTAGTTTGTGAATATAAAGTAGTTGTTTCGATATGGATGAGTTGCTGTATCTTTCATTGCATTCTGACAGGAAAGAAAATCTGAGGGAACCCTTGACAGACCTGTCTTTGATTAGGATTACTTTGACGGGTGTGCATATTATTGGAGGAGGGAATTGTTATTATGCTCTACTACTCAGAAGGAGAATATGCTCAGCCAGTATGTTACTCGTAGGAAAACTTAACTTCTTTTCTTATTGCTCTTCCTGCAGACCTCTGTCTTGCACATGTGTTCCCTCTTCCATGCCTTCATATTTGCTCAGCTGTGGACAGTATACTGTGAACAAGCAGCAGTTGCTCCCACGGTCCAAAACCAGAATGAATTCAGCTTCACAGCAATCCTCACTGCTCTCGAGTTCTGGAGCCGAGTGACGCCGAGCATCCTCCAGCTGATGGCACATAACAAGGTGGTGAGTCAGATGCAGCCAGATCACTAACTGGGCCTGGCTATAGGGAGCATGCCACTTCTGTGTTGCAACAGCTCAACTGTTCTGTTTCCAGGCACAATTCAAAGTGCTGGTGATGGTCCAGGCCAGAGCTTTCCAAACTGTGTGTCATGGCATGGTTAGTGTGTTGGCTACAGTGTGTAGGTGTGTTAGGCAAATGTAACGGGTGGAGGGGCTGCCTTTTTTGCTGCTGCCACAGGCCAGGCTCGGGTGAAGGGGCAGCCTCTGATGCCACCCCGGGCTGAGGAAGACCTGGCAAGGGTGGCGGCAGCAGGCCAGGTCCAGGTGGAGGAGCTGCCTCCACTTATTGAATTACTTGCTGAATTACTGTGTTGCGAAATGATGCATGTCTAAAAAGTGTGCCAGCAACATGAAAAGTTTGGAAAGCTGTGGTCCAGGCTATTTGAAGGATCATCTCTCCGTTTATGAGACCGTTAGAGCTCTAAGATATTCTGGAGAGGCCCTTCTCTTTGGCCATTTCCACACTACACTCTTATAGCACAATTATTCCACTTTCAACATCCTATGGAATCCTGAGGTTTGCAGTTTAGGGAGGGGCTGGCTGGTCCCTCCCTAAACTGCAAACCCCAGGATTCCATAGGATGTTGAAAGTAGAATAATCGCGCTATAAGAGTGTAGTGCAGAAATGGCCTCTGTCTCACCACCTTCTCAGGCATGTTTGGTGGGAACAAGGGAGAGGATCTTCATGGTGTCTACTCCCAGATTCCTTCTTTAGGGAAGCTAGAAAGACTCTTTCCTCACTTTCCTTCTGCTGGCAAGTGAAGACGCTTCACCGGGCTTTTTTTGTTTTAAGCTGCAATGGTCAAATCATATGTTGTTTTGTTGATGTTGGTATTCTGACTTTCAATTAATTTTTAAAAGGTTTTAATTCTATAGGTTGTGTAACTGCATTTGAAAATAACTTTTTCATATTTTTACTGATGTTTTTCTATGTTTTTAATCTAATTTAATTTTTATTGGTTTTAATATTTTGTAAGCTACCTTGAGTCCCAATATGTGGAAAAAGGCAGGATCTAAATTAATATAAAAACAACAGCAATAGAATGAGAAGAGTCTGAGATTTAAATCCAGTTTTGACTGATTTTTTAATTTTTTAAATTTTTTTATTTTGTGTGTGTGTGTGTGTGTGTGTGTGACTTTAAGCATCCACCATCCCTGCATTGGCAATTCCTTTTGTAGAACAAACAGTACCACCTTTGAATCTCTGGGGTGATCTGAAATGTAATTAAACTAGGCCTTCCATATAACAGTGAAGCATTGCTACAAAATGGGATTAATCCTGTTACATAACATAATAGGTAATACAGTGTCTTAAAATGATGCTTATGACCTAAAAGATGTGGAATGTGTTCCTGTATGCCATACTACACCTTGAAGAATAACCTGAGGAATTCATAGTCATAACTCAGTACTGATGAAGAATGATAAATGACTTTATTTGAGAAGATAATAAATAAAGAAGTTTTGGTAATAAGTGAGTTTTTAGAAAATCTTGTAAAATCTGGGGTCACCAAATTGAGGAAGGTCATCTCCTGGCTCTGTGATGAATAGTGGCTGGCAAAAATAGGATCTTGGGAACGACTTAACAGCTAGCTCAAAGCCTGAAAAAGTAACTTTAGTGGGCTACAATTCCCAGAATCCCCCAACCATCATAGGCAATTATAGGTGGAAGTAGACTAGGTGAAATATATAGAACATTGTTTGATCACACTGATTATGGGACTTAAAACTCGATAAAATATTGCACAGAGAGGCCCAGCTATGAGCAAAATAAATGTTTGTTTGTTGGCTATTTAATCTGAAATGCCAGTGGTTTTATATTGATTGCTCTTATTTTAATTGCCCTGCTAATGAATTTAGCTTAATCTGCTCAGCCACTGGGTTTTTGTTTTCCTGACATTCATGCGCTAGGTATTTATTTTATTTCAATGTATTTTCCTTCCAGATGGTAGAGATGGTGTGCCTCCATGTGATCAGTTTAATGGAGGCTTTGCAGGAATGTAATTCCACTATTTTTGTCAAGGTAGGTCAGCTATCTATTGGAAAGACATGTATGCTTTTAAAATTGGCTGGAATCCAACAGGCTGTAGATTGTTGCATTTCCAGGCCCGCACTTCCCAGTGCCCCCTGAGAAACAGCTCCCAAGGAGTAAAATTTCATTTGGTGCAAAATGTAATATGCAGAAGATCTTGCCAGGAAGATTAAAAAATAAATTTAAAAATAAATACTCTCTTTACTTACAAACTTTAGGTCCATATGGGGCAAAAATTACTCCAGTAGTTGAATGCATCTGGTAAAATTAGCTTCTGGTGCACTTTTACATAACTTGGCTCTACTCTTGTCCAAAAAGGATGTAATTCTTAGTAAACTCTAGGGGCAAAGCAACAAGAGGAAAATGTAAACCATGATTTTTCTGTGGTTTATTCAGTTTTCTCTGAGGGTGTCTGTGTTATGTAACACAAGACATTTGTTGCCAACTGATGCAAAGTATTTTGGATCATTTCACTGGGGAAAAAGAAAAAACACTTGGGATCCAGGCAGTATTTTGTTCAGCCACCAGCAAGTTCAGCCAACAACGAATGAACAACTTTGGGTTACAGGAACACCTAAATGGCTTCCACCATTATCTTCTCAACTGCCCCTCCTCCACGCTTTTTCCCTTGTAAGAATAGTCTTGCCACAAGTGGCTTCCCAGTGTAGAGGTAAAGCCTAGACTGCGTTTCCCAATCTGATGTCTTCTAGGTGTGTTAAACTATAATCCCCATTATTTCCAGCCAGCATGTTGTTGTAGACCATGGCTGGGCATAGACCATCGCTAGGCACCTGAAGTTCCTTAGCAGTCCCCCAAGGCACTTTTTTTTTTTAAAAAAAGGTTGATTTGGGGGCAATTTTGCTTCCAAATTATTCAGAAAGCTCCCAAAACACATGAGACCTATGAAAATACCCCACCTAACTCCCATATGCACCCCAAATACTTCTGTTTTCCTCTGCAATCCCTTTCAGAATGACAGCAGGAGCAGCATGAGGTCACTTGTGTCATTGGCCACTGACTTCCACCCAGTTGGCAGTATTGGAGAATAACACATCTGGAGAACTCCAACTGGAGGAAGGCTGATCTAAGCACTAGATCAGCTGCCGAACACAAATTTAGTGATAGGAGGATCAGCAAGGTCTTCGGCATAGAAGAATGTGTTTGGCTCACTTAAATAGAAGGAACAAGTTGTTACAACCATTAGTTGATTTCCAGTGATTAAGCAGTGTGAGGCATTAAGATTTGACTCCACAGATCAGGAGCTGAAGTCAGCGGTCTCAATATGTTTTCCAAGTTGCCAGGGTTAAGGTCTGATCTGACTCTTGTGGTCAGTGCATACCTCAAATTTATTTCTCCTTCTCTAGCTCTAACTCTGTGCCGGATAGTCACTGTAAGGATAAATATGTACCTCAGTCCAGTTGCTAGTCTCAACTAGAGTAGAACTAGTTGAAGTGCCAAATGGTAACTCAACACTTATGTAAACTGATTCAGTGGATCTAATCTAGTTTGAACTACCTTTTAGTCATTTCTTCCTAACACTTTAAGATGTCTTCCTCCAAGCTCTAATGTAATTATGGTCTGGAAGTGTTTATATCTTCATTGGGAGTCCCTAAACAAAGCGGTTGCTAATTGGGGTGTCCAAAATGAGCTTTGGATCTGAGCCACCCACAGGACTCTGCCAAATGTGATGTCATCTAGACTGGCCAACGAAATAATGTTCTCCGAACAGTGCTTTATCTCATACTGTCAATATTGATTAGATTTTGCATCTTGCTTTCAGTAGCTTAATTGGAAAATTGTGAATCTTGATGCCATTTGGAGGAACATTTTAGAATAATATATCCAGCTCTTCAACTAATGTTGGAGCACATGGGTAACATATCAAAAAGCTTTTCAAGTTTCTAGTGAATCTGACTTACATTAAAAAAAAACAACTACTTTTCCCAAGCCTCTTTGTGTTTTGAGTGCAAATAAACAGAAAGTGAGCTAGCAAACTTTAGAAACCGTTATAGTTAGGTATCTCCAGGCAGAACTATCATAGAAATAAGAATGTAGGGAAAAGATTCAGAGGTATGTATGTCCTTCAAAATGTGGGTGTTCCACTAAATATCATCCTCAAGATTTTATGGTATACCAGCATTGATGCCTTTCTAGGGACACCATGAATCACAATGGCTATTGAAATACAGTTAGTGGTCCTTCTGTAGTGTTGTGCAGGGGTTAGATTGTTGGGCTGAGACTGGGGAGATTAAAGACACTACTCTTCACTGAGTCATGAAACTTACTGGGTGACCTTGGACCAGTCATTATCTCTGTGACAGACCTGCTCACAGGATTGTTGTAAGGATAATGTGAGGAGGAAGAAGTCCATGTATGTTGTATGTTGTTTTCAGCTCACTGGATGAGAGGCAGGACATAAATGTAGTAAATAAATGAATAAATCACTTAGAGCACCTTGAGTCAGATTTGCCTCAGTCCTTTACTTGGTTTCTAAGCAGGAAACCAACAGGGACAATTGTGGACCTCATCAAGAAAATCACAGATGCCAAATTATTAGTTCAATCAGTGTCATTTTACCAAGCAATGGAATTTGGAGACATATAATGACAGACATATTTTGTTGAGACTTGCTCCTCTGCCCCTTAAATAATGAGACGTTAGACAGAACCCTGGCCAACACTCAACTAGAAAGCTGCTGGTGGGCGAACGCTTTCAGCATGTCCCATAGCTCATGTTTCAGACTAAGAAGATTTGCCGTATATCTCTTCTGACCTAGTAGTATCCTGGAGTTACAATAAAATCATTGGGAAAATCATTGGCCTGGTTCAATAATATAGAATTTCTCTCCTCCAACAGCTTATTCCAATGTGGCTACCAATGATTCAGTCAAATCTAAAGGTAGGTTCTGCTTCCTGATTGCCTTTCAGCCATCCCTGATCTTTTTACATTATTATTATAATACACCCCAAAACCAAAAAGCACTCACAGGTTTTTTTGTCCAGTCTGAATCCATCTGATCATTGATGACATTCTAGGCCTGGTTCACATATACATGTACATCATTCTGTACGTGGTAGGTTCCAAAGTGTGTGGTTGGATTTCAATGAAAAACATTTGGTTGAGAGATTATCCTCCACCAATGGAAAGGCCCCTTCCATAGATGAAGGGGACTAGAGAACTTTTCACACTGTACAAGTGCTATGATTGCACTTTTATTGCCATGACTGCATCCTGTGGAATCCTGGGGTTTGTAGGATACTGAGGCACTGTAGTTTTCTGGCCAAGAATTCTACATAACACTGTCTAACCTGCAGATCCCAGGATTCCATAGGATGAAACCATATCTGTTAATGTGGAACCATTAATGGTATGGCGTTATAATTGTATAGCATGAAAATGCCCCTGGATTCAATGACACATCCCTAGTGGTGGTGGTGAACTCTGGAGCCTTCCATGCCATTTCAGATGTTGTCCTATAGAAATTAGCATTGAGACTGAATCTACTCGGGTTTAGGAAGCTACCTGGGGTGCTGAATTGTATTGCAAACAGGTTCATTGCTCCATTAAATGTCAGACTAAAACTGGAGAGATTCATCACTCTATTGACATGGAAGCCACCACTGTTAATAACATTGATTAAAGCTCCCTCTAACAGCGAAGTCTGTGACTGAGTCTGTGTTTCCGGCTGGCATCCTGTTAGTGACATATGCAGGTGTGCTAATCATGCGGAGTGACTTTTTGGAACAGTGCATAATGGTCATAGCCAGCTGATGGCAGCCCAAGCAGAGTTGCACAAGTGTACCATTGCTCATGTGATAGCACATTAAAGCACACAGAGTAGCAGTTGCGGAATGGGTTGTCAGCCACACTTATTAAGCACCAGTGATGTAGGGATGGGGGGGCGGGGGGGTTCACCCCGGGTGGTGATGTTTTTGGGGTGCCCCGGGCTGTAGCCATGCTCCCGTGTGCACTGGTCACACCCTCATGCATTGCAGCCACACCCCCACATACAGTGGCCATACCTTTTGCGCTGTAGCCCCCTCCCCCCCACTCCAAGATCTGCCACTGTTAAGCAGTGATCCCCATATACTGCACTAGTTGTCTGAAGTCATTATTTATTAAGTTAATCCAAGGATTCCTGGTTGAAATGTTTGAAACAAAACTCCTAAAGGATGGTGAAACTTCTGCCTCTTTTTAAACAGCATTTATCTGCTGGGCTCCAGCTCCGCTTACAAGCTATCCAGAACAACGTGAACCACCATAGCCTTAGGATGTTGCAAGGATCCGTTCAAATGAACACCAACTCCTCTGTCCTCCGGAAGTGGCTGCAGTGCACCCAGTTTAAAATGGCTCAAGTGGAAATCCAGTCATCGGAAGCAGCATCTCAGTTCTATCCTTTATGAACAAGGCAGAATGTTCTGAAAAATTCAGTTTAGTCTAGCAATAATAGGGCTAAAGCTATAAGACAAAAGGCCATCTTTAAAAAGTACTGTAGCTACATTTTTGTTGTCTTGTAGACATAGAGGAATATGTGAAATGACTACAGATAGCAGTCTGGCTGTGTCCACCATTAACCACTGACTGTTTTCACCAGTCCGAATAATAATGATGCATAAAATGTGTGGCGCTGCTCTCTGAAATGAGAGCCTATATCCGGTTGTTAATCCGGTTGTTAATCTTAACTAAAGGAGACCCACTCAGTCAATGGAGTTTATCTAAGCATTGACTCATGTGTTATTTAGTCAGTGGATCTCCTCTTGAGACTAACAGTTGGATTGAGACCGAAGATTGCGTAAATTGGTCCTAGTCCAATATGCACAGTAAGATATTTAAATAACATGCATTTGAAGACGTTCCTTTTTTTAATTAAGGAAAAGACTCCTCCCCTCTAATTATTTTTATATACTTAAATATGGCAGTTATGTCTGTTTACAGATACCCACGAGTCTTCTTTGGGGCTGCTATTTTTATGGTGTAATACAGACAAGGAGGGTTTTAAGAACCTTCTAAGTGCTTTCTGTTGTTATTGTTTTGAAACAGAGTTAGAAATGCAATAACTATTGTCACAATAAAATGGTGAGCCTATAATGAGAATTTTTTTTTTTTTGCAGAGTTTTATTTTATTTTCCAAACTGACAACAACAACTGGCAACCTCCAGTAGGGTGAGTGGGTTGGGCCTTAGCCCAGGCCCCATACTTTCAAGGGAATTCTTAGGGAGGGAGGGAAGGAGATGAGAACCTTCCTAGTTCAAGATCTATTCTGTGCTCACTGGCTTGCATCTCTTAGCTGATAGGTGGCCCTTGAAGAACAGGGCTGGAGGGAAGAATGGAGTGGAAAAGATTGAGTTCTAGGATCAGTGTTGACCTTTTTCTGAGCAGGTTAGAAATATCAAAAACCAGTCTGTTTGCCTTACAAAGTGCACTTAGAGATTAGGTGGGTAAACTGTGCCAGTCCACTGGTTAATTTTTTGTTTGTTTGTTTAAGAATTATTGGATAAAGTTATGTACTTTTAACTGTGTTTCCTTGTTGATAACTCTCCTGAAATTATTAAACTGTTAAGTAACCTACTGTATACTATTATCTGTATAATATATCCTGTATTTTATTCCTTCTTAAATACTTGTACACAATAAGATTTAAAAACAAGTCCCATTCCTGTGGTCACTTGGGAGTATGTGAATGTTTCAGGCTTCCCTGGGGAAATAGTTTGGGATTGTAGATTTGCATATAGTACATAGAAATTATAGAAACTGCATAGAAAGTGATGTTAAATATTTTTAAAGGATAGATTTTACTAGCATTGGGAAGGACTGATCCATGGAGATGTACAGAAAAACTACCTGTTGCTTTGCAGGGGGCTTTCGATCAGAGCCTCAGAACAACAGAATTCCTTGTAATTAAAATTGAACCTATTTTGTGTATACGTACATAATTGAGATATATTGTATTTACTGCTGTAATACTGTGAATAAAGGAGTAAAAAAGCTTTATATTAAACTGCTATGAAATGCATAACTCTTTAATACTGTACTTAATGATACTGGTTATTACTTTCCTTCAAATAAACTCAGTAGCATATTATATTACATTTCTCATAATTATTATTTCTGTCTGTACATGCTTTACAGCTGTTTTGATATAATGGTGAGAGGTACAATGGTAAAACTTTCTCCATAGTTGAGATCACAATGGGTTTTGTCCTATTATCTAGCAAGGAGCATTGCAGAATAAAACTGGAGAATTAAAAAACAGAGTGGGGAAAATAATCTGAAAAGTGTTATTTAACTAGGCAATGTTCAAGAGTTCTTGATTGGGCCCAGCAATATGAAATCTGTGTATCCTGTATATCTAATTACAATATTTTGTAAATGAGAAGAAAGCAGAGGTTTTTTTTCGCTGTAATAACAACTCCCTAAATCCCGTGGGCTATTCTGGGAGTCATAGACCAAAAAAGGAACTTCTCCAAGCTTTGTAAGGATGTCACCCCTCTGCTTGCCAGGTATTCCTCAAGAATGCCTTCTGTTTTCTCCCAAAATTGGGACTCAGAATGGCTTACAGTTTATAGGAACAAAACAGTTAAAGCATACAAAACATGAACATTGAAACAGAATTAAACAATCCACAGTATTAAAACAATTCAAACCTCCAGTGAAAGAATAAAAGGCAATTAAAAAGATACAAAGCAATTAAAACAGTTTAGTTCAAAACAACACAGCACCTCCTAGCCCCTTCTTTAAAAACTTCCCATTTTAAAAGCTGTAAGGCCCCACTTTGGGGGTCCCTGATGTCAGTATGATTTGGATGGGCACCATATCCAATTGGCATCATATTTAATTGGCAACACACTTTAATTGACACTAATATCAAATTCAAGCCTGAGAGGTGACTGAGAGGTCAAACTGAGTGAGGGAAAAAAATCTGACTGTAAATGTGAGAAAGAGAGTCAACCTAAACACCCTCTAGGAGAGATTAGGTTGTTATCCTGATTTCTGATGGTCCCGGGAGGGACACCTCAATGTGCTCAAAATAATGGGGAATGGGAATTAGCTAGAGCACTAGTTAGCAATGCGAAAGGCAGGGCAAAGTAGTGAGATCTTGAACCCAATGTCTACGGGGTCAGGCCGAGTCAATAATCAAACAGGAGTATATAATAATTGTTTTCCTTTATTTTGAAACACAGTCAACACGTATGTATGCAACCACTCACACAGACCTAATGAAAGAAAGGTAGGAGTTGGATAAAGGAGTTTTAAGTGGGATTTTTCAGGGGAAATACTACACCTGGTCCTGTAGGCCGGTAAAAGGAAAGAAGCTGGGGAGTGTAGGTTCTCAGCATGTGGAAGCTGAGGGGAGGCTCGTCAAACGAAGCGGCAGCAAGTCAGGAGGCAAGTCAAGAGTGATCCGAAGAGACGCTCAAAATCAGGGGTTCTTATAGGGGAGCTAGTCTGTTCCTGGGGAAAACAATGGATTTCGGGCTGGAGACAAAGCCTCCGAAAGGTCAGTACTTTAGATGATTGAATTATGACAGCGTTGTCAATAGCGTAGACAGTATGCAAACGCGGAGTGCTTGACAGTTGGATATTCGGCTCGTCAAGCTGCCTGCTCGGGGCAGGGGATCTTTTGTAAACGGCGTGCATACATAATGTGATCTTAAGAGGGTACTTGCCTGGAGGTCTCCTGAAGCTGCAGTCCGGCAACTACTGGCCTGCCTGGATTTGTTTTGAATAGTTCAGCTATTTTCAGCCGTGCCTGTGTGCGTGCTTGTCCGGGGGCCTCGCAAGCACATGGAGAGGAATGAGTAGTGAAGGCCAAATTCTTGGTATCAAATAATATCTAATATACCACAAGTCCGGACTAGAAACTACAATAACAAGGTCATTTGCCAGGCAGTAGCTGTTGTTCCTGTGGATGACTGGCTTAAATAGAAGCTGAATGTCTTTCCAGAGAACACAATTGGGAAAAGCCCACCAGGACACTGATTGACAGATACCCATCCTCTGTGCACCTGGACCCCTTCCTCTTGCTTCATAGCACCCACAATACAAAGCTATTACAACAGTCATCATGTCTTTGTCATCCAAACACTGCGAACATTTGTGGTTGACAGTCCGCTGTCTGTGTTGCAACTCCCATTGTTCCACACCTGAAACTGCACATACCTTCCACTGCCACAGGCTATTTTTTGGGTACAAATACCCATGATTTCAGGATGCCCAGTGCAGTCTCTCAAAGATCTACCCGTCACTCTATCCGTCTGGCTTCTGAATGAGAACTGTCCTTAGGTTCTACCTAAACAAACTGCATTTCAACTTCTTCATACTCTTCTGGACTGGTAATTATAAATCCCCTCAAAACTCTCAGCCTCTCTATACATATTTTTTCCTCCCTTTATCCTTCAGTCAGCTCTTGTGTGAATGTGTGACTGTATGAGTGAATTCCCCTCAATAAAACTCATTTTTAGTTTACTTTTGGATCTCTGGCTGGTTCTTTTCCTTCGTGAGCCCATAAACATTGGTAGATAGGTCTCATCTCCCCTCTTACAAGCCTCTTCTTTGAGCTAATTAATTCCCCACTTTTGCACAGAGGTACTGGCATCACAAGGTGGGCCTTATGGCACCTACGTTTTGGAGGTATCAATGCCTGTCAGAATAAAAAGGGGGTTGCCTGCCAAGGAAAGGCAGAAGGGAGGGGGGCATTTTGGGCTCCCTGGGAAAAGAATTCCAAAGTCTAGGGGTAGCAACAAGAAAACTATCTGTCACACATTCCCACCAACTTTGCTTGTGAGATAGATGTCTAGGCTTCAATTATATTGATATTTTATGTTGTTTTTAATTAAAGCAATTATAAAATAAGGTAAAAGAATACATAAGGAAAGATAGACATAATAACACAAATAGAAAACTATACTAATCTGATATACTACAAACTATAATTAACTATATCTTAGTCTATTACAAACTATAATAAACTAACACACTACGAACTAACTACACTATACTAAACTACTAACATTTAACAAAGGAAAAGGGTACACACATCTGACTTCCCAGTCCCCAAAGTAACAGCTGCTGTTTCTCCCATATTATACTTCCTCTGTTTTCCACATCTTTCTATATATCAAATAATAAAATGTCTACTATTAATAAAATAAACCTTATATTTCTATTAGTTAATATCTTAGTATCTTAATTCTACTAATGTTCTACAGCTATGATAACTAACCTCATCAATTAACTGAAACCTCTTACTGCTTGTTTGTCTTCCTGTGTTTATTATAACCCGTTCCCACTGTTTCTTGTACTCAGAACCATCTCTCAACATGATCTCAACTTGTCCATCTCGGCCATATCCAACAGTTTAATCACCCAGTCTTCTTGAGATGGATCCTTCATGAGATCCTCCCAGTTCTGAGCATACAATATTCTCACTGCCACTCTCATATATTGTATAACTATTACACAGTTCTTGTCTGTTTCGTTGTCTATCAGTCCCAGCAAGAAAAATTCTGGTTTCAATTGCAATTTAATCTTCAGAACCTTCTCCATCAATTAGTGTATCATCAACCAAAATTTCTTCGCTTTCTCACAAGTTCACATGGTAAAAGATCCCTTCAACATGACTACATTTCCAACATTTAGTTGAAGAAACTTTATGTAATTCAGAAAGCTTTCCAGGAGTAAGATACAATCTTTATTTATGGTGGTTTTTGGAGGTGTACAGATTCCCCACTCCAAAACCTGGGCCCTTTCTGCACAATGTCACCGTGTTGCTTCTGGGATGGGATGGCAACAGTTGGCAGATCACGGTTCTGCATGAGGTTCTTGTCGTCCTGTTGTCATCCCGTCGCAAAGCATCATACTCATGCAGTATTTGCAAAATGTTAAAAATCTGTTTTGCACCTCCAATCTCGCAGTGCTTCTATACTTACCATTGTGTGGAAGCCATGGAAACGCGATTGCAATGCTTCATGCCCCAGCGCAGCAATGCCAAGTGCCTGGCTGCACTGCAGAAGGAAGACGTGGAGCCATCATGCTTCCTTCCCAGGGAGTGAGCAGGTGCAGAGGGGAGCGTTGCTGACATACTCCCTTCCGGATCTGAATTGCAGCGCAACAATGTGGAAGAGCATTGTTGTGCAGAAATGGCCCTGGAATGTTTTATCTTTTCTATTTTTTTTTTTTAAAGAGGGTACAGGAATGTTGAAGCAAAATCAGGGCTTTAGTGCACTATGCTAGCAGCTGTACCGCCTCAAACTCTTGTCCGGGTCATACAACTCCCCCCAGTTGTTTAGGTCATGCAGCAGCAGCAAGGGAAGGCAGACAACATCTGCTGGCTCTGAACAGTCAGCTTTTACAATGCTTGATTTTCTTAATGGCCATGGTACTTACAGCCTTTTTACTCCAGCCATTACCATCTGTGCTGGTGTAGTTATGGCAAGATTCCAACCAGGTTAAGTAAAAGCACACGGGCAAGCTTGACACAAAAAGGTTAACAGGTTTTTATGGTGGAGGTTGGATTTGAAGGTGCATGCTGTGGCTGGAATTCTGTGTGTGATATATATAGATGTCAATTTCTAGTATGCCTGTGTACATGTTTTTAAGTTTGTTGTGCAAGGAGGTATTCAGTACTTCCTTGTACGACACCACCCATAATTGTCAAAGATCAAGTGATTGTCCTGTTTGATGCTGGAGCATGCCTCCCAGAGCTGTTTGGTGACTGAGGGGGAGGATGGTGGTGCTGAGAAGGCTTGCTTGGTGGCTGCTCCCAGATTTTGGAATTCCCTCCCTAAGGATGCTAAGATGGCGCCCTGCTTGCTTTCTTTATGTGAACAATGAATTTTTTTCTACTCCAAAAGCCTTTTAGGAACCAACTGCAGAAAGCGTTTATGAATTAAACACTTTCACTGTGCATGGTTTCACTGACTTGGTATCTTTCCTCTTTTACAGATTTGTTTAAATGGTTTAAATTCTATGGATAGTTTATTTGCATTTTGTCTAAGTTTCTGTATGTTTTTATTTATGTCTTTGCAAGTGCTCTTAAGTATATTCATTTTAATCTTTGGTTGTTTCTTCCCTATACTGTTACAGTGCTATTATTCCACTTTCAACCTCCTGTGGAATTCTGGGGTTTGTAATTTACTGAGGCCAAAGAGCTCTCTGGCTGAGAATTCTAAAGGCCCCTCTCTAAACTGCAAGCCCACGGAATCCACAGAATACTGAAGGTGGAATAATAACAGTAAAACAGTGTAGTGCAGAAATGGCCTTAGAAAGCTGACTTGAGTTCCTGTTTTGTGGAAAAGACAGGACATGAATGCATGTATGCGTGCATGAGTAAATATATAATTTCTTCGGCCTTGGGAACACAGAGGAAACTTCCTTCCTGATTTCCAGCAAGAACTGGAGCTCTGAGAAGACGATATCTGATCTCAGTTGCAAAACTGCATCTGGGTGCTGCTTGGGTACCTCTCAGCCACTAATTACTCATGGGGGCATGCTTGATTGCGTGTGGGTGGGGGAAGCAGAGATATGCTGACAGAACCCATGTAGGATCATTACAAATTTCTGAAAAGGCCAAAGATAGCAGAGGTGAAACATCCAAACTTACTTCTGTACGTGTGTGTATATGCCTTCAAGTTTCCTGTTAAGTTATAACAACCCCCACAATTTCATAGAGTTTTCTTAGGTCAGGAATATCCTCTGGAACGTAGCCTACAGCACCTGGAATACCCACTATTTTAAGTATGAGACCGCTTACTAAGTATACAACAAAATACCAGCCAGCATCCAGTGGGATTGTTTGAACTAGGATGGGCTATTTCTCATGCAGTTCCCCTGAAGGGCTGAGAATGAGCTACCCCTCAGCAGATTTTTTTAGACGGTTTGCAGATCTAGCAGCAGGATAAAGAGAAGAAAGTGCCTCATTACAAGTGATTGGCAGCTAAAATGATGTTCAGTTTAGGCTCTTTTGTTTATGTGTACATGGGTGACTTGACTTGTGGTTTCATGTTTTTCAGTGCATGACAAATTAATAACCAGTTTCACTGGTGTGTGTATGGATGGATGAAGAGTGTGTGAGAGATGATAAAATGATTCAACACTCTTCATATCTTTTTCACCTCTGCCTTCTGCATTGCAGGAGTGCTGTGATCATAAAAGGGCTGTAGGTACCTAAAGAATCCATCTAACAGCACAGTTAAGGTTCCTGAATCTTCAGTGTCCTTGCAGGAAGTCTGTCCAGCTGACACAAATACAAACCTCCAAAATCACCTATTAATCTTGGTGTTTATTGAAAAAGAGAAAAGACAAAATTTGCAGACACTTTGGAAGTTAGTATGTAAAATATGTAATATAAATATGTACATATAAAATATGTAAAAGCCATAATTTTCATTTTCTCAGTTGCTGAATAATACATGGAAGGAGTTGACTAAACATTCTGATGCATTCTATCCAGTTTGCCATCATGGTTTGTTTGTCAGGTTTGAGAAGAAGCCGGTTAAATACTATGTCAGGCTGTAGTGCTAACTGTCCGATGCCACTACGAGTACTTCTAGAGATCCTGATCTTTGGGTAACAATTTGTTTATTCACATTATTTGTTGTTATTTTATAAAGAAGTATTAATTTCCTTTCCCCAAGTCTTTACAACTCAAAAAAATAGTTGAATTTGGTGGATAACTTGTGGACCTACAGGAATTTTTGGATTAAAAATTCCATCATCATGCAGCATTGACAATGCTGGGCAGGGCTGATGGTTACTGTTGGCCAAAAACACCTAGAGGGCTACAGTAACCCCTCCCCTGTTAAAACAGCAACATAACATTATACCCATTGAAGCAATGTAAAAATGCAACAACTTAATTTTTTTCAATGCCCAGAAGACCGTACATTTTTCCCTTTGTGCCATTCTGCTAGGAAAGCTTTTCAAAGTAGTTGAGGCAACTGTTCTTCAGGCTCTTGTTTTGGCTTCAGAGTAGTGATTATATGGAATTTAAAAGTCCCTTTGACCCTATATTTTTGCTAACTATAGTCACATTTCCCCCCTTTTTCTGCTGCTTCTGGGGGGCATTATTTTCACTGTTTCGCTGCCCTTAAGTCTTAAATAATCAGTGTTCACTAAATGGACAGAGTACTGTCACAAACTTATAATACTATGCACTAAATGATGTTTGACTTCATGCTGACATCACTAAAGGCAGATGAAGCCCATTTAGAATAAAGATAATGCTTCCAGTATAGATTACTGGGATGGTCCTAGACAATCAGGGATCAAGGCAGACAAAGCCCATTTAAGAATAAAGACAATGCTTCCAATACAGATTACTGGAATGGTCCTAGACAATCAGGGATCACAAACATATTTCTTTTTTGACAGCTCTTCCCTTCCCCATCCCTACTTCCCAATGATGATTGCCTTGTCTTACAAAACAGGTCTTCCTTTTGTATCAGCTCTGCTCCAAAATTATATATTTTCCCAAGCATCTCAGCTTCTCTTTTCATGTTAAGTAAGGAGCCTGGGGTAATGCCTGTCCACCTGCTCCCCACAAATGAGGAGGAAAATGAAGTGAACTGAAAACCTTCCCTAATTAGCCTGTAGTTTTTAAAAAAAACGTCTTTGGGTTGGAAGGCCAAGCTCCAGAAATTGGAGGGGTGCTATTTCCAGCTCCCAGAACTCACTATGGGTCAGACTGGTTTTCTGATTACTCCGTGAAATCAGAAGTGACCAGACATCCAGTTCTAGGCTGGAGGTTCTTGGGAGCAAGACACGGTGCAGTAAGGCCCTGCTCTCTTTTTCTATAAAGATTCCAGGAGCAGGAATTGCCATTTTTTACTGAATGGCATGGGGGAAGGGGACTGGAAGGATGGAGGGCCACAAAAAGCCCTGGGGGGCACAGGCAGGGCACAGGATTTCCACTGCTATTCTAGATGTTTAATAGTGCACCATTTGGTTCTGGCTTCACTAGAAATGCTCCTACAGAAAGGAGGTGCTCAGACCTGTAGAAGTATCATTCTCACCCATCACTAAGCCTTCAGTTAAAAAGATACCTGTGACAATACTGAAAGATTCATGACCAGGTTCTCCAAGACTATCTACTGGTCAGTTTGAGTTTCCATTCCCGAGAATCACACAGCTCATTCACACCAAGAAGTATGCGTCTCTGAAAGGGGCTTCCTTTGTCAATTCTGGGCAGGCGGAGCTAAGTTAAGCCTCCAATATTTCATGGATGAAAATGGATCGTGTGTGGCCACACAACAGTAAGGTATGGGAGAAAAAAAACAGTTATGAGACCAGAGGCTGCAGTAATTTGCTTTTCCCTGAGCCTTTTGGGAACGGCAAGATTCCACATCCCTTGCTTTCCATCTGCTGAGTTAACTGAGTGCAAACTACTTTTGTACTTTGAACTCAGTTTGTAGCAAGTGAAGTTAAGCAGAGGACAAAGAGGGAAAGTGGGAGGGGGAGTGAGAAACTAGAACATTTTAAAAGTATCTGAAAAAGTGGGGCAACACAGCATTAATTGGAACTGTTCCTACCAAATCAGGACAATTGGAGAGTACGATAAGATGAACTTCCAGTTGGGACAGGATGACCCAGAGGTGACTTCTCACTAAAAATTGCTTTGGTGAGCCGTTCCCAGGATCCTGGTAAGTTTCATTAAACAATCGCTTGCTTGTTTAATATTAAAAGCAATTGACAATTTTTGAACTTCTTTATGCTTGAATAAATGTATAAAAATGGAATTTGGCATATTGTTGGCTCTCTTGCCCAGTCCACGAGCTGGTTTCTTCCTTGTGTTGACCATGCTAAACCTGTTTTATATTGGATGAATGTAAGAGATAGTAGTGTATCCCACAGAATAATTATTATTTGCAAGCAGAAGGTGAGCAAAAACCAGTCCTTTCCCCACTGCCTGCCCCCCACAGGGTCTAATAGAGAAATAAAGCAGGCTTAATCTTAATCTTGTAAAATCATATGAAGTAGTTTTGCTTACAAATATTAAAGGTCTCATAACATCTCACAGCAAGAGGCTCTATAACACGTGCTCATGACACATAGAGGAAAGAAAGAGAAGTGCAGACTGCGAAATGGGAAAAGGACAAACTCAGGTGAACTGCAGACTGACCGATACAGGAAGAGAGAAACTGTGTCTAAGACCAATAAACAAGAAGTGATGTGAATACATGCTAAGCTGAAACTCTTGGAGAAACATAAACTAGCCACTGCTGAGTATAAGCATGCTCAGTTTGCTACCTCTAATGTGCTGGACATGCTAATCCTGTTTGACAGAGGTTAATGGGAGACTATCCTTCTTCGTGAGTAAGACCAGTTTCCTGAGGACCCAGGACAAATGACTTATGAAAACAGGGTGTCTGGAAACTTATTCCATCTGTTGGGGTTGGAATTATAGACACACTGGCCTAAATCCGTTAGTCCCAATTAAAGCTGACTCTTCAAATCATCCGGATTTTACATACGTGTTGCCTTGACTAGAGCTGCCATCTCAGCAGCATCCCAGGCCCTGAAATTCTGGGGTCAAAACCCGAATCCAAAGGAAACCACTTGTTGATTTCACTATGGGCCTTATCACACTACACTGTTATAGTGCTATTGTTCCACTTTAACGGCTATGGCAATATTGCATGCAATCATGGGATTTGCAGTTTACGAAGAGGTGTTTAGAATTCTCCAGTGCCTCATCAAACTACAAAACCCCAGAATTCCACAGGGTGCAGCCAGGAGAGTTAAAGTGGAAAAATAGCGCTATAACAGTGTAGCACTTTGCTTTTCCCTCAGCCCTTTCGGAAAGGTAAGATTCCACACCCCTTATATAGGGGTGATAGAAACCTATATCATTAAGCATAATACTTTCAGCATCGGCCACGGTTTCTCAGAGCATGTTGTTCAAACAATAAATCCCAAGTCTAACAGATGGGCAACTATTTCTCTGCTTGGAAACTAAGGAAACGGGGAAAGATATTGTTCCAGCTCTTTTAAAACACCTTTGAAAGTATTGCTTTCTAAAATCACATGGGAGTTGTAGTCCAACTAAAGAAAGCTTTCCAGGCTCTGCTTTGAACAGAAAACACTCTACAGTAGGGGCTCCAAACCAGCCTGAAGCAGCAGAGGATCAAGAATACACAAGAATGGAGTAGAATATTGCATATGAGAAAGTGATGGAGGTGGTGGTGAGATTTTTAAGGCAATGCTCTCATCCTAAGACTCTTTCCCCATCCTCTGAGGGCTAGAGAAGATGGACCAAGCCCTGAGTGCTGGGAAACCTATGCCTTTCCATTCAGCAACTGATATGGTAACTCTGCTCCAGATAGGGCTAGCAACCGCAGATTAGTCTCAGGCCTTAGACTATGGGGGTTTATTTTTATTACAAATGTATGTAATGCTGCTATATAGCCAATACACAGTTTTAGGAACCCTCTAAAATAATGCCAAATTAAGCCACAAGCCAACAACAACAACAGCATCAACATGGTATTATGTCCTGAACTGTTATAACTTAAATGTTTGCATAAGCATGGTCTAATTGCAATGGCAGCTTGGTGTTAATGTTGGCAAGGTAGCTGTCCCTCAGGAAACTTTTGCAGCTTCCGGGGGCACTTTTCCCATGACAGTGATACAGCCACAGCTACTTGTAGCAGGTTTAGGCCACAGATTAGTCACAGGCCAAGAATGACCATATGGAGGTTTATTTGTATTATGTGTTTATGTAATAAAGAAGCATAGGGTTCCCTGCCTGGCACCTGCTAGACTGCAAGTGTTTTATCTGTTAGGCATTAAGCGGGAGAAGATTCTGTCCAGAAAAATTGTGGTGACCCTATTGTTGCTGCTGGATTTTTGGAATGGTTGATTCTACGCCCTTTCATGCTGGCACAGCAATACTTAGGATCAGGCTGGGAAAAACAACCACTTAAACCAAGGCACTCCAGATACCTTTTTAAAGCTTTTATTGCTAGGTTTGAAGAAGAAGCAATTTCCTTGCTGTGCCAACTGTATTTTGTAATGACACTCAACATCTTTGAGATAATGTCTCTTCCTTCCCTTAATGAGACTGAAAGAGAGAGAAAGCTGCATCTTTTTTGATGACATGCAAATTTTTCCAGCTTTCAGTGATAACAATGAGATCTTTCCTGGATTGGAGTGTTACCATTATGAATCCTGGAAGCACTTGTTTATGCTTTCCTCTCTCACTCCCAATCATCTAGGCTTATTGATTTCATTAGTAAGATGGTAATACCTTGTAATGCTCATTGAAACAAAATTGAGTTTGCCTAATAACTCAAATCTGCTTAGTTAAGCTGTATTTCCCTGAAGGCTGTCCTATTTATACACCCCAATAGTCCCAGTTGGTTATGACTCTGATCTTTCTTAAGAAAAAAATTAAAAGGTTTTCCTTGGATGCAATGCTGAAGTCAAAACATAGAGATCTTGGCAGCTATGAAGTTGCCTTAAGCCAGCTTAGACTATTTGTCCATCTAGATCAGTATTTCTCTCATTCAGAGACTGGGAATGTGAAGCTCTCAAGTTCTTATAGGACTGTAACTCCCATCATCTCCAGCCAGTTCAGCCAGTGGTGAGGGATGATGGGAATGAGAATGTGTAGAAGTCTGTGCCATCTCAGATATTCCAGGCTCCTCTCTGAACATTCAGTTTTTCTTTTAAAAAACATAATTCAGCAGCTTTATTTTTTTTAATGTGCAGAGATATAAAGAAAAGCATGGAAACAATATTTTGCCGAACTGCCTAGAAAAAAAAGCATAGTTCTTCCCACTTTCTAATATTCTGGTCAATAAGTGCAAAGAGGCAGAAATAATTGACTTGTGTATGTATGTTATGACACTGCTGCACATGTGCGAGTCAGTGTATGCACATGAACACCAGCACTGCACAGCCTATTATTCCACACACTGGACAATATACTGTAATAGGACAATTATTTGTTTCTAATATATCTTTCATTGATATGCATGAACAGATAGGTAACTATAGAATAAGACGCTATGAGAAAAGGAAATGTGTTTCCCACTACAATCACCTCTGCCATATGGTTCATTGAGGATGGGAAAGTGTCCAGCTCATGAGAGACCAAGGTATCCAACAAAGGAGACACAAAGACCATGGAAGGTGAAGGTGTTGTACCAGCAATGACCAGCATCAGAGTAGTGTTGTGATAGACTCTGCTGCCCCACCTCTTACTGGCCTGTCAGGTCTTGAATTGGACAAGTTGTGGATTCTGATTTCTACCTCGTGAATAGGCAGCTACCCACTGCCAGATAGGCATCATGCCATGGGTGCTGGGTTTTTCCTCAGATATGCTTCTACATCTGCTCTGCAGAACCTGGATGTGATCTTGGAGGGTCTAGGAATGAGGACCTGGGACCAGTCAGGGAGCCTCCATTTCCTGGACTTACAGCTTCCTCAAAGAGGATAACTTCTGGGGTGGGGTATCTTGGGGATGGTTAGGAATTGTCATCTCTCATCAACTCCCCCAGAACCCTATAGATATTTGGACCATAGATGGGAGGCTCTGCTTTACCTTTCAAATCTGTGTTGGAATTTGGATTGGCCCAAATAGTGTGATTTGGCATCACAACATTGTTCTGTTTTTATCCAGAAACCACTGGAGGAACTAGTTCAGGTGGTTGGCAATCTGAGATGCTCCAGATGTTGGTGTGTGTGTGTGTGTGTGTGTGTGTGTACATGTGATGACTACAGCAGCATCTCTGGCAATTGGTTGGGGTTTGAGGGGAATTTTAATCCAAAATATCTGGAGGTCACCAAACTGTTTACCCCTGCCCCTAAGCTCTTGTTTTTAAAATGATGGAAGACATACTTCTATTGAATTAACAGTTGGTACAATTAAACCACTTTTAAAATATATTACCGTAGAGGCTTGTATAAATTCATATTAGGGGTGCTCTGAAATGATTCCCAGCTGCAGGGGTGAGAAACATGGGACTTTCCAGATAGTGTTGGATTGCAGCTTGCATCATTCCTTACTAATTTTTGTGGGCTAGGGCTGATGGGGATTGTAGTCAAGCAGCATCCAAAGGACAACGTGTTCCCTACCCCTACCTGAGATGCGTAGAGCTTTTAAAACATTGTTTTGGTTTTTCTCTTTCTCCTTTGCCCTGCAGGACATTAAAAAGGTGTAGCAAATAACTTTAGTTTTTGATTGCACAAAGGCACAATCATCCAACCTCTTCCCAGCCTCAAGAGGCCTCCCTTGGCTTTTTGAGGAGCAATGACAATTTCAGCCACGGCAGGGCTGCCTGTTATAGGTGAGAATTGGAGTGTAATCAAGCCTGAAGCACCAAAGAAGCATTAGGTTTTTAATACAATCAACACTTGGTTAGCCAGCAGGGAAGCTCCTAGTCTTTCACTTTGAAGCAGACAAAATATGGGACAGAACTGCTGAGTCAGTTTCTTTGCCTGTATTACTTTTGTTTGCTTTGGCTTTGGACCATTAAATATCTTGGGAGTTGGGTTGGGTATCATAGTTTCTGCCATTACTAGCAAATCCAGAGATGGATGTAGCTGTCAAACTGAAACAAAATCCTATATTGCTTTTCTCATCCCTCTCTCCTATCCTCCCGTCTCCCCTATGATTGTAAATGAAATTAGAAAGAATTAAATGTTTGAAGCATGACTGTTGCCTTGCAAATCATTCAGGGAAGAACTGTCCACCTTCCCCGAGAACTCTCCCCTCTCCCTGAGCCCATTTGCCTGTTGTCTTTCTCATTAATTAGGTTTTGTGATTTAAACTGGATTTACAGATGATGGATTTTTTTAAAAAGTACTGTACAAGACAAGACATCAAGGTCAATTCATTGTGCTGGAGATGGAATAACCTGCCACATTCTTATACCTTGCAAGAGCTTGGGAGAAGCAAAGGATTCTGTTAAGCAGGCAGATTTATTGCAACTTACTGCAACCACTCAGGATTCAGAAATGTTATCATGTGGATTGTAACTCCCAGAATCCCCCAGCCAGGATGTCTGAGGGATTTGAGGAGTTGTACTCCAGAAAAGGAATGTTTCCAGGCTCTGGGTTTATGTCTGAAAACTTCCTGGCTGTATTGCACATCAATCTAACTAGCCATGGTGGGAACAGCTAGGCTACCAGAAGCAGAGTCTTGAAAAGCAAGGGGAAGGCAATTCGAAGAAAAGAGGGACCTGTGTTTCATTAAAGGATGAGAAGAAAACGGAACAGGAAAATGCAAGGAATTATTGAGAGTTGAAACCATGTTGTAAACATACCTTCTAAGCATGCAAAATAATTTTGTCTCAAGATTTTGAATAGATTTGTTTTATAGGTTTGTTTGTCTGATACACTTATATTCTGCCTTTCAGGATAATACAAGAAGGCTTAAAATGAATAGATAAGGATTTTTTTTTTTTAAATACAATAGCTGCTAACTTTTGATGCCTGAAATCCCAAATCATTAGCCATACTGTTAGCACTTACAGGCAAACAACCTGTGGGAACCCAGAGTTGATTACTACTGGGCCATTTCCACACTAGACCGTTATAGGACTATTATGCCACTTTCAACATCCTATGGAACCCTGGGGTTTGAGGTTTAGGGAGGGGCTTCAAAGGTCCCCTCAAAGGCCCTCCCTAAACTGCAAACCACATGATTCCGTAGGATGGTTAAAGTGGAATAATAGTGCTATAACAGTCTAGTGCTGAAATGACCATGGTCTAATGCAAACCAGTTCAGTGATGGAAAGCAGGGAAAGGTGATCATGGTTCTTCTGAGTCCCCAGTGCCAGTTCTCCATTGTTCAGGATCCTCTTGATCCTCTTGACTGAGCAGAGATTTTTCTCCTTTCTGAAAGGTGGGAGGGGGCTACTTTCAGCTTCTCTGCCTTTTCCCCTGAAGTCTCCTATGCTCCCTGTAAATTTGCTCTGAAGGCTTTCTGATGCTCAGAAAGCCTTCAGAGCAAATTTACAGGGAGCATAGGAGACTTCAGGGGAAAAGGCAGAAAAGCTGAAAGTAGCCCCCTCCCACCTTTCAGAAAGGAGAAAAATCTCTGCTCAGTCAAAAGCTTCTCATGACTGAAGGAGCTTCAGTTAACTCAGGAGATCCTCTTCACACATAGCTATGATGGATTGGGAGGAGCTCATCTGTAGGGACAGCCCAGATTGTACTAGGCTGCATGTGAGAGATGCAAGCACTGGGGCAGGGCTGACTGCATCCATCTTTCCAGTCTGGCCTATTATCCTGTGGTTCTAGTCATTTCCATGTAATCCACAGTCCCATGGAATCTCACTGTGGGCAGGTCCCACCTCTGCAGCAAACTTTTGATGGAAGAAACAGATGTTGTAGAAGCTCTGAATCATACTTTGTAAAGCCACTGAATACTTGACATGGGCCTACTGCTAAAAATGACATCCTCATAGTGCATTCCTCCCTGTGACATGTAGGAACACATATGTTCTAAAGTAAGGTAATAGGTTTGTATTCTAACAGTTGTCCCAATGAGATCTACGTGAATGGTTGACATAGAATCATAGAGTTGGGAGAGACCACAGGGGCCATCCAGTCCAACCCCCTGCCATGCAGCAACCCATGTCAAAGCATTCCTGACAGATGGCCATCCAGCCTCTGCTTTAAAACCTCCAAAGAAGGAGACTCCACCACACTCAGAGGCAACATATTTCACTGCCAAACAGCTCTGACCATCAGGAAGTTCATCCTGAGGTTTAAGTGGATGCTATTTAAAAACTGATTTAAATGGATGCACTCTAATTGGGATTATCCAACAAGATTCAGGTCACAATGGCTTGCATCTCATTAGTAATCTACACAAGTATAAGTCTTTCTTATTTTATATATATTGCATATATGTCTTTTTGGGAGAAAGTCACTGTGAAGGATGGAATTCTGTACCTCCCTGGTTCAACAATCAAACCTCGAGGCCCCTCCCTAAACTGCAAACTCCTGGATTTCATAGGATGTTGAAAGTGGAATAATAGCACTGTAACAGTCTAGTGCAGAAATGGCCTAAGTCAGGACAAGTAAGGATTATTAGGATTTTCTGGCAGATCAATGTCTAGGCCTGCTTGTGCTGTTCTTTAGCTGTGGACTGTCACTTGGTTGAGTTCAAACTCTTCTTTCATGGTACATGTACTCCCTTGAACACAGCACTGCTTAAAATCCTCAGAATTGGAATAGTTATCCTCCCATTCAATACCACTCTTGGCATCTGTTGACAAATCACCGTGAAACATCAGAGCAAATATTAATTTCAATATTCAGTTGTCTTCCTCACTGGAGGCATCCATTTGGTAGAGATGTTGAAACAAACTGCCAAGTTCATGTAGACTTCTCAACTATTCCATGATTTGGAAGAGCTTGAGCCTCACTTACGGCTGTCCACTTCCAAGAGAGATGCATGCAATTAAACATTTCCTATGTACAAGGCATAAGTCTAGAAATAGAATACACGCACACACTTTGCAACACTAAGTTTGCCTGACTTTGATTTACTAAGTGCTTGATTAATCCTTCCAACACGACCTGCATAGTGCCTCTCTCATCTCAGGCTATTATCTCTCTCAGACTTACCAAAGATTGCCTGATACTTAAGTATGCAAAGCCACATTTTCTCACACTGGGTTCAAGAGTTAAGACTTGCTAATTTCAATCAGCTTCACATTTGTAACAATTTAGCTCACTGCAGAAGGTTGATTAGATTCATCGGAAAAGACAGCTGCAGAATGTCCTGTGGCAGAAAAGAATTAGTCTTTGTAAAAAGCACTTGTGTTGATGGAAGAAATTATGATAGCGGAAAACAGCAGTCGGTAAAATGGAAAAAGTGTTGTTTTTCCCCCACTGTCAATGGTTAACACAAGATTGTCAATGGGCCAATTAAAACCCTCTTGAGATTTTTTTTTTAAATATGTATAGAAAAACGATACAAAATATCGTTATCATCATTGCCCTAACTGAAGAGGTCAACAAAATACTGGATTTCCTGTAGGATGACCAATATAATTTTTTTGATCAGTGGTAGAAATCCAGGCAAGACCTACTTGTTTTTACCCCCAAAGATAAGGACTTCCTAACCTACTAAAAGGCTAGCATTTCTGAGTGGAATAAGGGATAGGGCTCCATTTCCTTTCATGATTGTGTGGAATAGGAAATTTCAGCAGGTGCTGTTTGTATGACAAGCAACACTTGCTGAAATTCCCACTTCTACACAATCATGAAATGAACTGGAGCCCTGTCCTTTATTTCATCTGATAACCGTACTGGGCTAGCAGGAAGCTAGAGTTGCCTGGTGAAATAGGCAACAGAATTCTTGTCCCTGTAATGGTTGTGTAGAAAGGGGGATTTTAGCCACACTAGCCACAGTTGCAGGCATTCCCTCTTCTACCCAGCCCTTAAAGGCACAGGAGCTTTGCCCCTCAACTGGAAACCCTAAAGAAAATAAAAGTGTATATGAGGAGTACAGGTTGCTTTGAAGAAGTGTTCCTTTTCTAGATGTGTGTAGGGTAGAAAATAGGAGCATCACATTGCTGTTGATAATGTTTCTGACTACCTTACAACAAAACAAACCTCAGGTCAGAATATAAATTATCTTTTCCTCCACTTAGTGAAATTTCATGCAATTTAAGGACATTTTCCTGGGAACAACATGGGGAGGAGATAGTGTTTTCATTTGCCAAATTGTCATCCCTCCTTGCCACCTTTTCCTGCCATCCTCACTGTAGCTTTTCAGGCTGTGATAGGTAGCAGCAGCTGCAATGGTGGTAAGTAGCCCATGCTATCCAAATGTGGTATTGAAATTATACTATAGATTCCATCCAGTTTGATTCATTTAACAAATCAAATGTGCATAATTATTGATCTCAACACCAGCTGTTTATAATAAGTTGAAATGGATACAGGAATCTTTCCTTTAGTACGTGGCTAGATTATGATTATGATTTTTAGAAATAAATAGATTTGAATTTAAAAATGAATTAACTTATCTATCTTCTTCCAAGAGTTGCTGTTGCTGCCACTTCAGACATCAAGGAAGAGGTGGAGGGGTGCCCCTGTTCACTCTTGGCTTGGATGACATGGTACACAGGGAGAGGTATGAAATACCTATTGTCCTTCTAAACATGACAAGGAAAGACCAACTACCAAAGTGCAGCTCTTTTTTCCACCCAGTATGAATGGTAATAAGGGTGGAGATAATTAGCCAATGTGGAACAGCTAGTTGGTATAATCATGCTCTGAGTGGCAGTCTTTTTAGGCAGTCTCTCTCTGGCTTTTGATTTTCATACGACAAAGAATGCCTTCAGTGTTTTAAAGGTGTTATGGAGGTGAGGTACCTGTCTTTTCAATTTTTGTCTTAGGATTTCTTTCTTTCTCTTTGATCTTTCGGGGAGCACATCCTACAAAATGGAAGGAAATCACGGCTGTTGTTGGAGGAAGGAGAACAGAGAAGAGGAGTTGACCAGAAGTAGAGTGAAGGCTCTCCAGGGAAACGGCAGAAGCTGAGTAGTTTATCTGTTAAATGGTTTCCTCAATTTTTTCTGGCCAAGTGCATTGATCTAGATGGTCCACTGTTGTGTCTTAAATATAATAACAGCCATACATGAGTTGCAGTCCAAATGGATGATACGAGACACACTCCTGATGTATATCAATGAAGAGAGAGTTTTGAACACATTTTGGTCACTTCCAAGCCAAATGCTCTGAACACTGTAAAGGGCCTACCTGAAATATTTTGCTGCTTGAAGCACTCTCCCCGAATTCTACATACAAAAGCAAACTACCTTGGTAGTTGTATTTTACTTTACTTTTGGTGAAGGGACAATGTCCTCTACAATATCTACAGGCAGTCAGCTAGTTTAGCAAGTGAAGGATAAGCTATATATGCACAGAGTGCTGTTCTCCAAGAGAGGGAAATAGCAGGGGCAGGCTCAGAAGGAATGTTTGTGCAGGCAGCATCTAGGTTTGAGTACGTATGAGTATGCATGCATATAGGTTTGAGTACTGGGGTAACACTGAAAGATAGGATTTCAATTCCTGTTCAGCCATAGAAACACACTGGGTAATTGTAGGCAAGTTGCACTCTCTCAGCCTCAGATGAAGGGAAGGGAAAACCCCCTCTGAACAAATCTTGCCAAGAAAATCTGGTGATAGGTTCAGCTTAGGGCTGTCATGTAAGAAACCACTAAAGACAAACAACAGAACATAGACACAGTGCAGTCATGCAAAACACCCTGTGTTTTTGGGCAGACCAGAGACCAGAAAAGCATCTCCTCAATATTTGCTCTTTTTGCTTCTTGTGCAGTGGGGTGGGGGGAAGCTTAGAATAAACCCTGAAATACAGCGAGCAACTCACCCATATTCTTTAATGGGAAGATTTATGACTGGGTTGAGATATTCATAGCACGGTCTGACTGACTCTGCTTGGCTTCTTACTAAACCCAATTTATTTCCAGAGCGACCAATCTATGCTGATTGATTTAGTCAGGCAAAAAGCCTGAATGGGATGAGAAGCTGAAATAGTATGTAAGAAAATGCTGCGGTTTGGCTGAGAATCCTTTTGTATTTCAAAACTTTCCTTGCACATCACTGTCAACTTAAGGCTTACCTACACAGGATCTAGAATTCATGTCACCCTTTTTTTTTAAGAAAAATAAAATGAAATCTGAGTAGGGGAGAGTCCAAACCAGACTGAGCTCACAGAGATGGAAGACCTGGCCCACTGGGAGCCTTTTTTCTATTGCTAAATGTACATTGTGTCTATGGCAGGGAAGGGAAATGTGAAATGTTAAACCTCCATTTCCTTTATGTTGTGCTTTCAGTATGGATGCAGCCCCCACATGTTTGGTTTTATTATTATTTTTAAATAAAAATCATGCTCTTGCTGGAAGTGACACATTTAGGTTGCAATCCAGCTCCATGTAGCATAGTAATTCTGCATGCAGATCTGTGCTAGGCTGAGCTATACGCCACTTGTCTGGACTTACGACACAGTGTCTGAAACTCCCTGTCACAACCATTCCATGCCTTTTGGGGAGCAGGTAGGACTGGGGAAGCATATGGCTATGTCCCCATAACGAGATACAGAATTAAATTGTGCTGAGATCCGCTGGGGTCCTCAAGAGGTCTCAGCACTGCTGTAATAATTTTGCACCTGGCTACAGGGAGCTAGACACTTCTCAGATCCTACCCTGGTGGGATCGCCCTAGTGGCGCATTGGTTAAATGCTTGTACTGTGGCCACAACGCTGTGAGTTTGATCCTGCAGGGCTCCAGGTTGACTCAGCTTTCCATCTTCCATAGTCAGTAAAATGAGTACCCAGCTTGTTGGAGGCAATTAGCTAAACACATTGTAAACTGCTTCACACTGATAAGCAGTACAGAAATGTAACTGCTATTGCTATACGCACTCCCCATGAGGCACAGAATGGCTGCGTGGCTAGGCTTCAGAGGTTGTACAGTAGGTCCAGAGATGGGGGATTTGTGGGTTGCAGAGAGATGAAGATAATATCAACATCCACAGATCCCAGAAAAGCATGCACCAAGGTGTAAGGGAAACTTAAACATACCTATGCTACTGACAGGGCACAAGCCTCTATACTATAAATAGCTGGAGAAACATAGAAGGTCTTGAATTTCAGTCATCCCGCTTTCTAGGCCAACAAACTGCTTCCTTTATGTTTCTCACATGGACTGCCCAAAGTTCAGTCTCTAGTGGCAGCTGATGGCTTCCCTGTCAGAGGGGCAGCTACTCCACTCCAGGTTTTAGTGCAAACTTCAGGGAAACGCTAAAGTGCTAAATGCTGGAAAATAACAGGCACAGCATAACTGTCAGGAATGGAATCAACTCATATAAGATATAGATCAACATTCTAACTGATACCTATGTAGACCTCACAATGATGAATAAAAGATAAATAAAGTATCTGCTTCTGTACTTCTAATTTCCAAATAACTATTTTCTAAGGGTTATGATGAGATTTGTAATTTACTGGAGAATAAACTGTACCAAAAATGTTGATCTCTACAATATCTCTTTCTCCAGGAGTTTTACTTGGGATTTGAAAATATCCTGTTGATTTTAATGAATTTAGATACCTTTCAGATGGATGTGTTTTAATGGCTGTTTGCCACATTGTCCCAAAATATGTTTGTTTTTCATACTGTTTCATGTCAATGCTTTCTGCAATTCTATTCCGGACTGCTTTGATACTATCTTCTCAGAATGTTCCTCTTGTTTCTGCAATCACCCCTATCAGTGACATTATAACTTAAATTGCTTTTCAGGGTTTTTTATGTGGGGGGATGGCCCTGTCCTGGCTTATAATTTCATAACAATTTGCTCATCCCCTTTCCCCTGGTTGGACAAACCATGCCCTGCCCTCTCCCATGTTTGTTGCTATGTGCCTATTTTAAGGTTTATCTGGCAAGATTTATGCAGACCTAGGTTAGCCTGAGCCATACGCCAGCTATAAGGTTTGCCCCTTATTCTTAGGCTAAGGATGACTTGCCCAAGGCCACTCAGTGGATTTCCATGGCTTAACAGGGATTTGACCTCTGGTCTTCCAAAGTCCTAATTCAGTACTCAAACCATGCTGGCTTCCCTATGGCCTATTGCCAGGCAACAAATGCTTTTCATTCAAAGAGGGGCAAAAGAAGGCCTCTCTCACATGAAAAACATCAGTGTCAGCAAAGATGGTGGTGGTGGGTTTTCATACCACACAAGATGACAGGAGGCTCCACATTAAATATACGTTAACGCTGTACTAAGATGGGAAAAGGGTCCCTGATGGTGGTGATGAATATCCCACCTTTTTCTCAATTCGGGACTCGGAGTGGCACCCCCAACAGTTAAAAAAAAAACAGTTGAAAATTCACAACAACAAAAAATTAAAAAGTAATTAAACTATCAGAAAGACTAAAATGAACACTATTAAAGTGGAAAACATTTTTTAAAAATAAACTTCCAGCACATTCCACCCCACCGCTGTCAATTCTTAAAGGCCTGCCAGAATGAAAAGTTCTTCATTTGTTGAGGAAAGTTAGGAAGGAGGGTGCTAGTTTAATTTCTCTGGGTGGGAAGTTCCAGAGCCTGGGAGCAGCCATGGAGGATCATAGAATCATAGAGTTGGAAGAGACCACAGGGGCCATCCAGTCCAACCCCCGGCCATGCAAGAACCCACATCCAAGCACTCTTGACAGATGGCCACCCAGCCTCTGCTTAAAAACCTCCAAAGAAGGAGACTCCACCACACTCTGAGGCAGCATATTCCACTGTCAGATAGCTCTGACCATCAGAAAGTTCTTCCTGAGGTTCTGGTGGATCTCCTTTCCTGTAGCTTGAATCCATTGCTCCTTGTCTGAGGGCCTTTCCACATTATACTGTTATAGTGCTGTTATTCCACTTTCAACATCCTATGGAATGCTGGGGTCTGAAGTTTAGGGAGGGGCACTGGAGAATTCTCAGCCAGAGAGTTCTTTGGCCTCAGTAAACTACATACCCTAGAATTCCACAGGAGGTTGAAAGTGGAATAATACCACTGTAACAGTGCAGTGAAGAAAAGTCCCTAGTCTCTGGAGCAGCAGAGAACAAGAGTGCTCCCCTCCAGGCCCTTTCCCTAACAGGAATACCTGCAAGGTTGGTGGGATGGAGAGAAAGGTGTCTTCTCCCAAATGAACAAGCAGGTTTATTTGGGAGAAGACAGTGGCCATTTCCGCATGGGGCGAGGGAATCACCCTGTGCCGCTACTTACCGGGTCTTATGGCTCCCTGGTCCAGTCCAGGCTGCTCCGGAGCAGTGCATGCTCATCGCTCCGCACTGCTCCAGCGTCGAAAATGGCAGCTTCCGGTTGATCGAGGGTCTCGACCAACCGCTGAAGCTCGCCAGTCTAAAGCCTGCCCCTGTCAGATCGTAGGCTTGCATTGGTGCGAGCCTGCGAATCTGCACAAGGGAGCAGGCTTGCACTGGCGTGCTCTGTGCTTTTGAAAGACCAAAAGAAACAGGTTTTTCAAAAGCATGCTGGACCACTTGGGGTCATTCCGGAGCGGGCTGAGGGGCGGATCTACATTAAATGGTCCGGACCCAGTCCACTCCCAGGTGCAGATGTCCTCCCTGGAGGACGGACTGCACCATTTCAAATACCCCATGTGGAAATGGCCAGTCTTTCAAATAACCTGGACCTTGGCCACATAGGGCTTTATAGGTCATCCTCAGCACTTTGAATTGTATCTAGAAAGGGACTGGCAGCCAATGGAACTGTTGCAACAAGGGAGTTGTGTGATCCCTGTAGCCAGCCCCAGTTATCAATCTGGCTGCAGCACTTTGGATGAGCTAAGCAGAACTCAGGGCTTGGACCCTCTGCTCTGACCCTTGGAAGGAGGGGAAAAGATCTCAGGGAGAGACCATTGCCTTCCAAACTAGGTTTGTGTATTCTCCTTTGTGAGGCCTTTTTTTTTAAAAAAGGTAAATGGTGTACTCCATGTAACTGTGTTTTCTTCAATGTTAAGATTTACATTACACAATTCTGATGCTTGGTCTAAGCCACTGTCCCATTGCTAGCATTGCAGCAAGATTCAACTGCCAGTCTTCTTGGCTTCTGTACAGAGAACGGGAGGTTGTTGACATGCTGGGCTTCACCTCAGGCAACAAAATGTCTTCAAGCAGCTCCGCTTTGCATAGAAAGCAAATACAATGGGGAGAAATGAGACAGACTCACTCACAGGTGATCTTGTTCAGCAATGTTCCACTGCTTTGTTTTCTCTGCAGAAATTTTTGAAAAAAATGTGAGAGAACATTTAAATTGGAACCCGTTCCCACTGTCTAAAATGGGGGGATTCATTACAACCGAGGCCAGCCCAAGCCGTTTTTGCTGTAGCAAAAGGTATCGTTTATTTATGTGTCATTTATTTATTTATTTACTTTGTGTTTATATGCCACCTTTTCTCTCACAGTGGGACCCAAGGGGGCGTCCAAAAATCGGAAAAAGACTTAAACCATTTGAAAGAATTAAAAACGTTTAAAGCACATAAAATTATAAAAACTTACACTTTAAAAAACACCCATGTAGTAGTAAATAAGGCCCTTTCCGCACCCAACCTTGTCCAGTCTTGCTCTGGTGGCGATCCCAGTAGCGGCTCTGCCAGGAAGTGAGCTCAACGGCAGCTCCCTGTGGAAGGGAGTGTGATGGACATGCTGCTTCTTTCCGCGGTGCAGATGAGTACTTTCCCAGGCTGCACTGGGGCAGGAAGTGCCACCATTGTGCTTCCTGCCCTTCTGCAGGACGGGTAAGTGCAGGATGGTGACATAGTTGCGTGTCATTGATGGGGAAAACCTGTCAGTGATTCAATCTGCAATCACGCCACCTGGAGACCGGAGAGGAATGGGACTGTGACGATGTCATGCAGAAAGGGCCTAAGTAAAAACTCCCCTGCTCACTCATTAAAAGCCTGCTTGAAAAGAAATGTCTATGTCTGCCAATGAAAGGAGAGCGGGGAGGGGGCCAGCCTAGCTTCCTGCAGAAAAGAGTTTCACAGAGTGGGAGCAGCAACTGAGAAGGCTCTCTCTCATGTCCTTACCAGGCAAGACTGGGATGGAACCAAGAAACTAAGAGAAAGCCTTCCCCTGCAAATTTTAGGGCTCTGACAGGTAGCAAATAGTGACCTCCATCCATGATTTAGGGTGCAGCGTATCCAAAGCCAAACAATTTATTTGGGTACAGCTGGCAGAACATCCCTCAAAAATCTCTAACAGTATGTGGGTGTGTATTTATCTAGTTGTGTGTGTGTGTGTAAAATTAAAGGAGTAATAAATAGACAGGCTGCCTTTTTATAATTTCCCAAGTCTGTTTTCTGAGGCAGCTGCCTCACACTGCCTAACGGAAGGGCCGGCCCTGTGTGATTAGGCCTGGCCTAAGCGCCAGTGAGGATGAAAGAGAATGAGCCGAATAATATGTTCACATTCTCTCCTCATCGCTTCCTGCATTCTGCTGAGTCAGTAGCTTGTGATGTCATTTGCAAGATGTGCCTCCTTTGGGTCTCCCTGAAAGAGGGAGAAAAATGTGAGAAGGATTTCTTACGGTTGGGGATTTACACATTCTTACCATTCTGCACTGACAGCCTTTTTGTCATCAGCTTAAAGAGTCTTAACCTGACTCTTTGCCCTCCAAGTCTTTTTATTACACAAACAACAGAGGAGCTCTTCTCCCAGACAGGTTCCCAGGCGCCAGTTTATCAGCACTTATGTAATAACAACCCCTTTATCCATAGGATCTTGCTTCTCCTTAAAAATCAATCCGTTTCCAAGTCCTGTAAATAATGGAATTTACATGAGGCAGCACTAGATGTACTGTCCTCAAGTGATCTTGTTCAGCTATGTTCCACTGCTTTGTTTATTCCTGTGGGTTTGGCTTTTTCTTTATCCCTGACATCATCTTGCAGTTGTTTTCACTGAAATACCCACTCTGATGAATAGGGCAGGGGCCCCTGTGGCTTGTGAAAATGGGGTGGCAGCAGAAGAGGGGGATAATATTATAATTGTATCCAGTGTATTTCAAAGTCTTATGCTTGTTTTCAGATTTCCAGAAGTGGGAATGGCTATTCCTCATTTCAAAATCTAAAGTTGACTCTTACTTGCTCAGAGCTGGAATCATCTCCATGCTATTTGTACTGAGCTGGTTGGGGGCCACATCACCTTGCCATTTTGGGGTTAGGCTCCTTATGCTACAGGTGACCCCTCATCACCTTCCATGCAATGCTTTTTCATAGAAATAGTGAAAGTTGCCTGGTCAAGATTAGCCCTGGCCTTGAGACTTCAGTGCTAAAAGCTGAGACCTAGGGAGGGCCCCTTGTGGGTCCCAGTGATGTGAGAAACATCAGGCCCTGGTGATGTCGTTAAGCATGATAGCTAAAGTACCAACTCTACAGTTGCACAAAGGCTAACAGAGGCTAACAGTTTGAATGTTGGGCTAGGATTCAAGGAGAGCAGGGTTGAAATCCCCACTGTGTCATGGAAGCCCCCCTTGGTGACTTTGGGCAGGTCACACTTTGCCATCTTCAAGGGAAAGCAATGATAAATCCCCTCTGAATAAATCTGGCCAAGGAAAACCTATGACAAGTTTGCTGTTGGATTGCCGTAAATCAGAATTGTCTTGAAGGCACACAGCAACAATGCACAAACTTTTCAAGGCAGTGCTCTCACCCTCAGATTTCCCCCTTTCATTCTGAGGACTGGAGAAGAGGGTCCAGGCCCTGAGATCTGGGAACTGACTTCATACAGCACAAGGATCTACGCATGGTTATTTTAGGGCTTCTAATGCCACGACAGAACTCACTATTGTCTTCTGACCTAAGCCACGATTTCCCGGCACTCTGATCAAGGCAGGAATGGCTGAGAGTTATTATATGTGGCCCACAACCCCCAATAGGACACCCTTCTGGTTGTGAAACTGCTTGTACCCTGAAATCAGCATCTGAGGCCTTCCCTGAACACATCCTCCAAGAAAGGCCTGGAGAGTGATGGCAGTGGAGCAGGACTTCTTTTCTGTTGTCCCATCTATGGGATGTTCTCACCACCTGGCCCAGATATTATTATGATTTTGGCAACAGGTAAAGACATTTCTCTATGACAATGATGAAAAGTGGGGCCAGCAAAGTACACATAACCCCAGGAACTCAAATATGACGTATTTGTTTTGGGTACTTTTTTTTTCATCCGTGCTGTCTCTGCCCTGTGAGGGCAATTTTACTGCCTTTGAGGAGCAGGGGCTGACCTGTTTAGGCTGTTTAAAAATTAGCACCATTGACCACCCTTTTTAGGTCTGTCAGGAGCATACCTGCCAACACTTCAAAGATGAAACCCAAGAAATGTGAGATCAAGCAACATTAGAGTGTAGTCAAGATGGCAAAAATTATTAATGAGAAAGAACACACAAGGTAGGAGAAGTTGTAGCAGTTTGCTTTTTGCCTGACCCAACTGGGAAGGACAAGATTTTGTCCCTCCTCGCCCTGCTGCTCCTCGCCCTGCTGAGTGCAAGCTACTTTTGAACTTTTAGCTCAGTTTGCAGCAACTGATGTAAGCCTGGATAAAGGGGCAAAGTGAGAGGAGGAAAGAGAAACTGGGGACTTTTTAAAAGCAGTTGAAAAAGTGGGACGACAAAGGATTGATCAGGACTGTTGCTGCTAGATCAGGGCACTTGGATGATATGTGGGAGATGTAGTCCCACAATATTTAGAGAACTGCATGGTTTTCCCCTCTGGCCTAAATTCACTTGTTCTCCCCAGTTTGAATCCATTGAACATATAGCAAGATTGTTCAACAGCCTGAAGGTACCTTGATAGATATTTGACTCAAGTATGATACAGTGTATCATCTGTTCAAGCTGTCTGGCCTTGTGCCCTAATGAAGAATAATCTGGGATACCTCCAAAAGCTGCCTCATCTGTTTTGTATGGGCTCATCTGTCAGTATGGGCTGGAAACAAATTATCTTTTATTTAATAAAGACTCCAAGGTAGTGGAAAATAACAAGATGTTCAGTGGGATTCTGAACATCTGAAGGTGTTCTTACCTTGAATTATTCTTAAACAATACTGTTTCTCTATTCAGTTCACACTTGGGGCTTAAGGATGGAGGAGAACTTCACCCCAAAATGATGCAGAGTCTTCTTCTTCAGTCCACAGGTCACTCATCTGTCTGTCTGTCCCTTCTCCCTTACATATTTCTAAACCACTCTCTATGATAGCTGAAAAGTATCAAAATATAATATCGTGTAATACAAGAGAATGATAAAACACCAGTGCAATAGAAACAAATATTGGCCAGAATCCTATGTCAGCTACTTGGCTAACTAAACTAAGTAACCTCTCCTGGCTCAACCCCCTCCCCATGTAACCTGGCAGAAACATCGTTCACCCATTCTCCAGTTGCCAGCAGAATGGATCTCCTTCTCCCATCCATAGGCAGTCCAATCACGATTAAGTCATTGACAGGTTTTCCCCATTAATGATGTATGATCGCGCAATCATCATGAACTTACTTGTCCTGCAGAAACCCAGGAAGCACAATGGCTGCGCTTCCTGCCCCAGCACAGCCTGGGAAGGTACTTGGCTGTGCTGGAGAAGGAAGAGGTGTGGTCATGGTACTCTCTTTGTAACAGAGCTAGCTGGTGTGCTTCTTTCCCAGCAGAGTCGATGCCAGAATCCCCACCAGTGGACTCTGAGAAAAGGTAGGTGGTGGAAAGGGCTTATGTAACAATCATGAACACAAAACAATTACAGATGAATAAATCTGTGGATAGTATTGCTGCCTTGAGCTCCAGTTTTGGGGAAAAGGTGGGGTATAAATATAGTGTGTGGCTGCTGGCTGGCTGGCTGGCTGGCTGATAGACATACATACAGACAGATAGACAAACAGATAAATAGAATCTTTCCAAAGTACTTAGCTTCCCAAACCTTTCAACTAAAGCATGATTTGCAGGATCACTTCAAATCAAAACATTCTTTTTTTCAGAAACTATTCAGAAGGGATATTGTAAACAAACTACCTCTAAGCAGAAACCCATGTAGAAGTAAACCATACAAATTTGGGTAAAGACCGAGTATTAACAGCAGCAATTTATAATGGTTGCCCAGTGATTTCAGCATGATTTCCTGGAGGATGTTGCTGCAGAGAATTTGTGAAAGCCATATCTGTAGCTTAGATCCCTGTTCTTCCTGGCTTGTAAAAGCTCTATAGATAAATTGAGTTCATTGCTGTGGGGCTTGTGCCTCAGTCAGGGATGAGGAACCTATGGCTTTGCATAGGTTGTTGGCCTGCAACTCCCAACATCTCAGACTTTGGGCTCTGCTGAATGAAGTTGATCAGAAGTGGAACTCAACAACATCTGGGTGACCGTAGGTCCCCTATCCTTGGAATGAACACAAATACATGACATTCACAATAATGTCTTCCTTCTTTGCAGAAGCACCCTTCTTCCAGTGCTCCTTTATGAACAGGTTGATGTCATCTTTAAAAGGGCCAATGATTAAATTGTGTCCCAGCACTTCATGGTGGATACATGTAACTGGACCTTTTCTGTAGCAGTGCCTTGACTGTGGCGCTCCTTACCCAAGGAAGTTGGGCTGGCTTCATCTCTTTTAAGCTTCCAACGAGCAGCCAAAATAGTGCTGTTTTGCATGTCATTCGGTGTTTGAAATTGCTGTTTTAACTATTTTAAAACTCAATTCCAGAATTGTTTTTCAGACTGCTTTTAAAAGTGTTTAAAGAATATTTTAATGTGTTTTTAAGTTTTTAAAAAATCTCACTATTGTTTTAATTGCTATTTGTTCACCTAGGGACAGAAACAAATGTGTTGGATTCACAGTTTTGAATGAAAAGGTTCATTCTGCATATTCCAAGGCTTCCAAGAGAAGGGAACACATCTTCCAGTGGAAGGCCATATTTGTAAAGCTTGTATTGTGTTTCGTGTAGAGGTTATGCTTGTAAACCCATGCTGTGTTTCAAAAATGCACATGTGTAAATTTGAAATATGCATCAGGGCATATTTTAGTCAATGTAAAAAGAATGCATAGAAGACTATAAAATACATTTTTTTAAAAAAAGTGCACCAGAGTAAGTAGAAATGTTCATATATAGAGAAAATAGGTTTTCAACCCTAGGCATAAATGAGACAAAACAAAAATTCGGGTCAGAAACTGAGAAACTTGATTCTCACATTCCTAATCCAGTCTAGTGTAACTCTTAAGCACAGACATCAGTGGGTTTTGAAAGTACTTAATGACGTCTAAATCTTGCTTGCCTTAGTACATTTTGCAGTAGTATCTCACTGTGGGCCAAATGCATGATTTTCCACTGGGCTGAGACAGTTATAATAATTAATATTGCTTGTTGCAGAACCCTGAGACAGATTAACCCAAGGTGCTTCTCTGCAGTGCTTACTATCTCACATTCAACCCATTCATCTGACTCTCCGCTAATTAAATGTGATTTTTCCCAGTGGGGTAATGAAATATGGAGGTATGGTTCTTAGGACTGTATTTCAAGAAATGTCCACATACAAGCGCTTATGTGAGAATCTAACCAATCCAAGTCCAGGGAATAGATTAAGAGATCAGATGGTCAGTGACAACAAATCTATTGACAATAGTTTCATCTGATCAAGTTGTTTTTCTTGCCAACATGGCCTGATAAAAAAATCATTCTAGATGCGGGCTGGCATCTTACATCGCAGTTATGGATCCTTAACTGCTCCATATTCAGCTATGCTCAGATTCAGTATCATGGCGTTGTTGTTATGATTGCAAATGCGTCTGAAACAAACCTAAAACTCCAGGGAGCTGCTCCAAGCAACAGAAGTCTGCAATACAGGTGAGTAGGGTGTTTCAGGATGATATGGTTAGCATCATCCTGAAGCTTCCCACTCATTCACACTGCAAATCTCCACTATTTGGACCAGTGCTTGGGAATTTAAGGTGGTTTTGGGGTGGGGGCACGTTCTCAGGTTATTTGTAGTTATGTTTATGGCCATTTCCACAACAGACTGTTATAGTGTTATTATTCCACTTTCAACATCCTATGGAATCCTGGGGTTTGCAGTTTAGGGAGGGGCCTCAAAGGCCCTTCCCTAAACTGCTAATCCCAGGATTCCATAGGATGTTGAAAGTGGAATAATAGCACTATAACGGTCTAGTGCGGAAATGGCCTATGTAGCTATGAATACAACACAAGATCTTGTACCCAGTTGTTTAGGAACTATTACCTTTTTACAGTTTAGAAATACATTTATCAAAGCATGCTATCAGCACTAATGACTGGCACATACCGAAGATGCCCTGTCTCAGATGGTGTCTGTGTGTGCACAGGTGACTATGTATTAGGGGCTGGTTATATGAAAGTACCTCCCTCATGAGGTTTTTTTTTTTTTACATGATTTTTACACAATTTCATTTAACAGTTCCCCAGAGAGGGAGAATTCTGCTCACTATTTGTGAGCTTTGGTGGGTCATCTAATACAGTAAACATGGTTATTCTCTGAGAAATATTAATGGTAGGGCTTCTTATAATGTAGCCCATTTTGCCTTTTCATTAGTTTTGCCAAATGCAATTGTGATCTGAGTTGGTGCTAAATGTCATGGTTAGGTTGCATATTCTAAATTATTTCATGTATTCTTAATATATGTGAACCCTCTTGGACTGTTTAAAATTTGCTTCTTGGATGAGAGCTATTTAACAACCATGGACTACAGTCAATTGTAAACATTCTTATGCACACTCTTGCCCTGTTTGTGTGTGCTTTTTTACTTTAATTTTTTTTCAATGGCCTATGTTCACTGAATTCAGGAGGGCTTGATCCAAGGTAAATGCGTGTAGGACTGCAGATGATGGCTGCAGTCCAAAGTGTGCTTTCTTTAGACAAGCCCCATTGTATACTTCAGGGTTTATTTTTGTGTAGGACACATAGGAATGTGCTCCCAGCCTCAGTGTTTCAACCATTGGGATTTTACTCTGCTTACTAAGGCTGTCAAGTCTTGTTTGCCGCTGAACTGTTCATGCTTTGGCACTGGACAATGCACGGATGTTTAAATTGCTTGAAATGTCTAATTGAATTACCTTCAAATTCCAAATCAAAAATGGGAAGGGCTGTCTCTGGCTCACAGGCTCGGTTGCTCGGATGTGTCTTTGCCCCCCCCTCCCCTTTGCCTTCGTACAAAGATGGTGCTAAAAAGAAATCTCAGAAAATGAAAGCATTTCTCATGCCGGAGAATAGGAGGGAGGAAGTGATGCTGATTTCTGACCATTTACAAATTAGTTTGGGGGATCATTTCAGAAGCTGGAGGAGAGCAGAGTACATGGGATGAGGGGATTGAGTCCACAAGTTACATCTCCTGGAAATCTCCAGGCAGGGCTTGTAAAGACCTCTGCCTCTAACTCTGGCCTGCTACAGCCAGTTGATGCATATAGACCAGGGGAAGGGATATTGCTGGACTCCAACATCCATTTGCTGGTATTCAGTATTGCAGTTGTGGATATGTAACCTTGAATTACGATTTCTGCAAGTGATCCATATTCATGGGCACTCTGTAGTCTCAATTGTGGCACTATGATTGTGGACACCCTCCCAAACCAACTTTATTGGGAATAGCCACACTGAGAGATGGAGGTCCATTCAGCTGGTGATCTCGGAACAAGAGGATGATGGTTCTAACACCCTCCCACCAGTGAGCAATGCTGTGAGGACTTGCGACAGGGCTCCTATGTCTCATTTTTTGCAGCCTCACCAGCTGGTAGGAAAAAGCTTAAAACATCATCTTCCTGCAACTTGATCACCAACTGAATGGACCCCTATCTCTTGGTGTGGCTGCTGCCTTGCAAGGTAGGTTTGGGGGGATCTGGGCCAGGAGACACTACATAGTTAGGCATACGTAACTACTTAAATAGTGTAGAATTTCAGCCATCATTTTTTACTGTTGGCCACGCTGACTGCGGATGATGGGATGGTGGGTCCAACAAGATCTTGTTCTCAATTTTTGGTATAGTGTTAAATAAATACTCAGATGGTGTATTTGATCAGATTCAATGCCAAAGATTCTGAATTATAACAGGGCGAGGACAGGGGAACATAGTGATGACATATTAAACAAGTCTAATGGTCTGGTGCATCCCAAGCTAAAACTGTGAAATGAAAACATATCTGAAGCTGTGATTATCTTTATTTTCTCCAAAGTTAATATCACCATAATATCTTCTTATCCCGTCTTCTGCCTCCCCCCACCTTCTTGTGTGGATCCATTATCATTCATGGTTTTAAATTACTGAGGGACCACTTCAAATGTAATTACTATTGAATAAATAATGAACCAAGGAAGAAGTGTCTTTGGGGTCTCTTCTACTAGTAAAGATCACAATAGCCATTAGATGTCATTGGTTTACTTGGAGGTTCATCTCCTCTCTTTAGGATGGAGCACCCAAGTGTATATATGGTCCCTGAGATGTTGTGGGTATTGTAATTCCCTTGAGCCCTAGCCAGCATAGCCAAGAGTGGAGAATATTTTACAGCCCAGTGACAACTGGAGATCACATTTTCCCTGTTCTTGTTTTAAGGTGGAAGTGGGCCAGGGCCTAGTTCCCCCAGAACTCCCTGTAGGCTGCACCCCCACACAACAGTCCAAATACCTCCATTTTCTTCCACACTCTTTCTCAAAATGGCCACAGGAAGTGATGTTGCATCCCTTCTATCACCACATTGAGAAAAGAGGTACTTGAGGGTACTATAGTACTTAAGGGAGCTTGTGAGGGGTGTTGTGGGGGTATTTTCATAGATTTTCACACATTTGGGGGTCCCCAACATCAGGTCAATTTAAAAGAAAAATTGAGGCAGGATAGTGGGCTTTGGGAGGACTTGTGGGGAGCTTCAGGCACCACAAAAGTGGACCCCAGGGTTGTGGATCACGCTATGCCCGCCTCTGCTTTAACTATCCCAAGCACCTGATGAAAAGTCCCATTGCTTGCTTTCCTCTTGATGTGGCAGCGAGGGTGCTTGTGGAAGGAGCTCCAAATGAGCCAGATGGTGGAGGGACTGCTCTCATTTTTGTTCAGTGGGACCAGAATGGCTTGAACAAGCCAGGTGGATGGAAGGAGATGATATTCTCCCTTTTGCTGCTCCTTCTCATGAGCTATTCATGGTTGTAATTGGTGCCCAGCTGGAAACTTGTTAGATGGGAGCTTGCTCTACTTCTGGGGCTCTAGATCCAGGCAAGGTGATGCACACTTGCTTCAGAACAGGGTCCTTTAAACTCAGGTCTAAATAATGCTTTGGACTGAGCTGTTACAACAACTACAATTACTGGACAACAAGTGACAGTTACGGTAAAGGAGTTTGCTATCTTACCCTTATGGCATGTAGCAACCAAAGGGCTTTTAGTTATGCAAATAATGAAACCAGAAACATTTATAAGTACATTTTTATTTAAAATAAAAATTAGTTATGGTGTCTTTTTAAGGTAATATACAATCTGTATGTGTAACACAGTTTTTTGTTTGTTTTTGGTACAGAACATAGGTATTGAGCAATATCCTTAAATGCTAAATATACATTAATGGCTTGTCTTAGAAACATGACAACATTAATTTTGAAATGGATTTTGGACATGATCCAATGAGCTCCAAGCGCGCAGTGTGATTTCTGAGCCACCCTTTCTAAAAGCAGCCATCTTGGTGCATGCACGAGGCTCTTGTGTGTGATCTAAAGGAAACTCTTTGGATCATGGCCATTAGCTTTAGTTGTTGAACCACTGGTACAGATTTCCTATGAACAATGGCTGTTTTAATCTGTACATATGGTGCACAGTCAAGAAGGCAGATCTTAAAGAGTATTTACATTCATGCATTAGTTTTTAACACACTATTTTTGCAGTTTAAAAATCATATATTTTTGTTTGCAGAGATGCGGGGAGGGTTGTAAAGAATATATAAAAATATATTTATAACAGTCATGACTCTCCACTGCCTTAGACTATGAATTATTGTATATATACCTGTGCAAAGCAAAATACAAAATAGGATGGGTTTACACCCCTTTTTCATGGTACAAACCAAGTTGCAAAGTGCGAGGCAATGGAAATTCAGGTCCATATCTATATAATATATGGCTATGATCCAACCAGAGGAAACACTTTTAACCTCTATTGCAATGGGAGAATTTAAGCACAAGCTTTGTTCTACTCTCACATCGAAATCAATGGGATTCAAAAGTATTCAGTTCTGGTGGGATCATGCCCTCTATGTATCATCTATACCATAAATCTCTTACACTGTTAAATGAAGTTGCAAACAGAGAAAACCTCTTAGCTCTTTGGGTCAAAATTTGTGGTGCGCCATCAGCTACCAACTGAAAAGCTTGCTCACAACATGCCTCTAGGTATATAAGCCTTTCAGCCTCTAATTTTAGAGTATAAAAATAAACTTTAAATCCCTGTGAATTGCTAACTTGAATTACCAATTTTCAGTGGTAATGGGTCCCCATTGTGAAGAAGCTTTTATCTGTCAAGACTTGTATATATCATTGGTATTTAATTAAATGTATTAAAGAGCACACATGTTCCTTTTATGTAAGCTTTGCTACTAATCGGTACAGTTTCAAACAAAATCCTAGCTATGTTCCAAAGCTCTAGGAATATACTCCTCCTGAAGGCATCATTTCAATCTCTCTCTAGTTCTGAAGGCTGGGAGTCAAGCTACACATACAGAAAAATCAAGTGACATTACCCTCTGAGACTGTACCACTACCCGATTCTGCAGGAGAAAAATGCATAACTGGATATTTCTTACAGTTAAAAAAAAAATAAAAAAAATAAATTAAAACAAATCTTTCCTACCTATAAAACAAAATGCCAGAGAGACAGCCAGCTGCTGGACACCTGACACGCTAGCTTTTCACTGTTACATGGTTTTGTTTTGTTAAGACCTACAGTCCTTCACCTACCCCCGGAAGTGACACAGTCCCAGGACTATATCACACTCTTCTGAATCTTTATATACACTTTGAACTCTTCTTTTTGATTTATTATTCATTAGATATTTCATAAGCTTTCCAGCAGGAGTAGGCAACTGTGGTCCTCCTGTTATTGTTGGACTACAATTCCCACAATCCCTTATCATTGGCTTTGCTGGGTAGGAGTCCTAGAGGGTCTCAGTTGTTCCCTCCTGCTTTACATCAAGGGAAGTCGGACTTTACACTATTGAGATCTGCTTTTTGGAGTCAGGGACAGCACGAAAAAGCATGGTTTCTTTTCAGTAGCAGAACAAAGCCAGAAATTCGTAATTCTTCACACAGAATGCATTCCTGGTTGCCCTGAGCTCTCTTTATTCTAATAGTCAAGCTTGGGTGGATGGTTAGGAATCTCATTCCGTGGTAAGAACCTCAGCCTTCCCTAGTGCCAGACCACACCTAGTCCTAGTCTGGTTTGTATTAACTTGCAACTTTACATATACAGCTATTCTTTATGCTCGTGGAGGTTAGGAATGCAGGATCCTTGTAAAAATGGGAAAAAACCCACAAATATCTATAGGCCATGGCGGGGAGCACGCCAGCTGCCCAGTTTTGCCTTTGAGGCAGCACAATTCCCTCACATGGCAGAAGCGGGTGGCTGGGTAGGTTTGCCACCATTTCCACTGCTGCCCTATGCCTTTTTAAATAGGGGCTTAGAAGCCTCTTCTCACGTTTGCAGTCTCTCACAATCTGTCTGCCCTTTGAGGCTTGCAGAGAGACTGTGAATGCAAGATGAGACTTGTAGGTCTCCATTAAAAATGGCAGAGCATAGCAGTGGCAAATAATCTGAATAATCAGAGGTGGAGCTTGGAGTGTGAGTGTGGGGCGCACGGAAGGGGGGCTGGGCTATGGTATGAGCGGTGTGGCCAAGACACATGGCAAGGGTGTGCGGGGCCATGGCTATGGGTCGGGATGCCCCAAAAACATTGCCGCCCAGGGTGAACTGCCCCCCCATCTTTACGTGACTGAATAATCAAATCCACCAACGTTAAACCTATGGATATGCTGTGCTAACTATATATTTATATTCTTCTCAAAATAATGAATTCCAATCAGAGCTTGGAAGAGTCACTTTTTTACTCCTCCTTCCAGAATCCCCTAGGTTGGGATACTCTTGGAAGCTGTATGTATGTATTTCCCTAAAAATGCGTACTTCACTACACAACTACACTGAGAACTGCATCACACCTGGACAGACAAATCTGGTCAACAGACAAGTTCCAGTCCAAATATATGTGTGGGCCAGGCTATTCTGATAGGAAATTCTCAATGAATGAACTTCTCAAGAATTCCTTCATTTGACCACCAGGAGAACCAACTATACGTGCCCCTACATCAGCACTGAGGTCCCCATCCCACCTATTTTTACAAGCTATGGTGTCTGTGCCACAGTCCACCCAACTTCTTTTGGAGAGAGGCCAAAAAAGATTAATAGAAACATTTCAAACCACATTCTTCCCAGTTCTGGGCAAAGTGGGAACAAGAGTTACGTTTTAATGGTCTCAACTGTCACTGAGGTTTGCTGTGAAGCAAAAATGGAGCTGAAGTATTTTTTGAAGCAATTTAGAATGGCTCATCAGCATGCATAGCATTTGCTCAGCAAATTGTAATAAATACCATTATAATGAGGAGAACAATGCAGACAACAAGCACTTGTCTGTGTCATGGTTGGGAAACCATTGACTTTCTTGATGTCTTGGACTACAATGCTTATCTCCTCTTGCCACGGGTCAAGGAGCATGGTAGCTTGAAGCTGAAGTTACAAACATGGGGAGGGAGTTTCTAAAGTAGTTAAATGCTATGTACCAGCTCTTCATAAATATTTGAAAGACACAGTGGGCCTAAACCCTGCTGTTAGTTCCAATAAGAGCAGAGCCATTGAATCAACTGGGTTTATTTATGTGTTGACTCACCAACCGGATCAACAGGCCTAGTCTAGGTGGGACTAATCATCCAGATTCCAGCCAGTAAATTACAACAATAACTTCTTTGTAAATTACAGGCAGGAGGAGGTTGCGGACTTCAAGGGGCTTTCGAAGTAAAGATCAACTTAGAAGATAACACCTCAACAGACACTTTGAGTTCCTGGGAATGTCGCTTCTACAGGTAGAAATGCAGCATACGTAAGAGGGCAATGACAGGGTGTCACTCACAGTTATCTTGAAACAGGTCAAATTCTGAGAGTGTTTCATAGGAAAACTATAAAACACCCTTCTTTCAATGGATGAAGTTTGAACTGCCCAGCTGAAGACAAATCCCAGTCTTCTCGGTCTTATAGACAAGGGTGGAAAATATGTAGCCCTCCAAATGTTGAACTACAGCTCCTGCAATCCCTTACCCTTTGCTATGTTGGTTAGGTCTGCTGGGAACTGCAGTTAAATAACATTTGGACAGACTCACATTTCCAACCCTGCTTTAGAAAGAATTTCTAGCAGGCTTAAACCAGAGACAGGAAACTTACTGCCATCCAGTTGTTGTTGGACCACATCTCTCATACCATCAGTTATGCTGGCTAGGGGATGATGGGACTTGGATCCTGCTAAGGAACAAGAGGAGAGTCCTATTGTTTGGACATATGAGAGGCTGCTTTCCTAGTATCACAAGCTAGAAACTGTAGCTATGCTGTGCCCTCTAGGTAGGTTGGACTATAATGTCCACCATCCACAAGTTGGTAGGAAATGCTGGGAGTTGCAGTACAACACCTCCAGAGGGAGCCAAGCTGAGGAAGGCTGTCTTAACAAAAGAAAAAAAATGCATCCTTTAAAAGAAGACAATCTTTTTGAAGTTTGCATTATGTCATTCTTTGCATCATGTTTCTACAATTCCAGTTTCTACTTGCAGTTTTATAAAACAGAGTCCTGGGGGAAACAAATGCATCAAAATAATTTCTGCTGTTAGAAAATCCTGCAAAACTCAGAAAAAAAATAACATGTAGCAGCATTAAGAAGAAAGTGCAGCTCTAAATATAAGTGACAGTGGATTCCATCTGAAGCATATCAACTGACACAACTTAATGTCGAACATGGCAATTGGCTTTGAGCAACTCTGTGCTCTGAGAAGCCAAATCATTTTCTTCCAGTCAATATAGGGCAAAATGGTGCACCAAAGTGATGGAACAGAATGCTTTTCTCCCTCTCTGAGAAGAGGGTCAGTGACATCTTTTTTTTCATTCCACCTTCAGCAAGTCTTGACATTTAAAAGATTACAAAAAGCCTTCCTTGCTAGATTCTTACAGGGAAGAAAGTTAAGACAGAAAAGTGACTAAACTTCTAACTCAATGGATTTCTCCATTAAGGGTAAATAGCAGCCTTTGGTTTCCCCTGTTGGAGAACACAGACATTTACACCACTTTAGTTACACTAAATTGATGTAACAAAACCGAAACAAATCCTACTGGGAAAACACACAAAGACTTTTATGGAATGGGACTCCAGACCTGATCAGACATCCCTTTTCAACAGAGGAATTCAGTGTGGTAACAGGGAGTGGGAAGTTTGAGGTGTCTGTGTACCCTTCTTTCTCTATCGCCATTTATCTTTTAAACAAAATACTCAGAAGATCATAAAATGAATGCACAACTTGGAGAAGTATCTTTTTGGGACTACAGTTCTCAGAATTCCTCCAGCCAGGATGGCTTCTAGTCATGCTGGTAGGAGTATTCTGGGAATTATAGTTCAAAATACAACTTCTCCAAATTGCATGAGAGATACTCCATCTTACATGCATGGCAGAAATATGGCATGGAGAGTGGGCACATAGACAAGGTATGCACTCAGCATGTCCTGCTGCTTTTACTACACTGAGTTTTTATAATGATAAATGACGATTTACAAAACCCTCCTGACTGCAGATTTCACAGTTGTTGCCTATTTCATTCAAGCACTGAATATGAAATATTTGACATCACAGTGCAACGAGCTTACCCGAGGGCAATGCTGATCTAACGTAAGCAGGTAGCCTATTATCTGTTTACAAGAACGCCCCATTTCTCCACCACCAACTAAGGCTGGATATCTGAATCCATACATATTCTTGCTGCCCCCTGATGAAGATGTGGGGCTTTCAGACTGTGGTTCAACATCAGAGTCTCAATAAAGTTTTAGTTGGCTTGGTATATCCTTAAGATAAAAGGAGTTGGAAAACCAGCTTCTCAGTAATAATGGACTATATGGACAAGGTGCAGTGATTCTGTGCAACAACGCAGCAACAACCTCTTCTGGATTGCTTGAAGACACCGAGATTATCTCACTAAAGCTTGACAACAAGACAAGAAGCAAGACCAAGAGCGTGGCAGGCTCTTGGAACATTGACAAACAAAGGCATAGGAAGGGAAAGGCAGAAATGTTTTTAACATCTGAATCCAGGTGGGGGCAATAACAGTGCCTGAACAATGGTCTTGTCTTTTAAGAAATTAAAGTGAACGAGCTTAATAAGAGAGCACAAGAAAATGAGTCTGGCTTTTTGAGTTGTTTGCAGTCCTTATCACAAAGTGCTACAACACAGAGCTATCATATAGAATTTGGCACAGTTGGCAGTCCCTTGTCAACAGAGAGAACTAAGCTATCACAGCTTTCTCCCCGGAGAGTCCTTTTTTCAAAAAGAAGTCTCTTGAAGAAGCTACTGAAGAAACAGGAATATTTTGAGATATCTGAGCTTGCAAGGAGTGTAAGAAGGATTACAGTTTTCACTGCAACTTGTCTTCCCCCCAAATCCAAACCCAAACATTTTTAAAGCCATTCTAGAAAGAGCCCACCTACAGATCTGTGTGGTATAAATGCGTGTGCAAAACTGTACAGAACCATAAATGAGGAACACACATGTGGAACTTCTTAAACCTAAGGCAAAAATGCTACGTAATAATAAAAAGGGAAATAAGAATGAATAGTATTCAAAGCACCTTTAAACATTATTACCTCCAATAATTTTTCCTCTTTGATTTGCAATGCTAATTGCTACAGGTCATACTGTGACTACTTTCTGCTTCAAAAGTTGCCAGCTGTGGAGACTGCAGAGTCACCAGGCCGTAGGTGTCTATTTCATAACATCATGCAGTGAGGTTGGGGGTGGGGGAAGGAGTTGTCTTGGGGTCAATGGAAACTTTTCCACTTAACAATGAGATTATAATAAAGAAGGGGAATGGCAATGGCTTGTAAATGAAGAAAGACAAATGCAAAGCCATGCTAGTAAAGCTTGAATTTCTCAGACCCAATTACAATGTTTCAGATTCAATTACAGCGCCTCTGTCAGGTCAACTTCACTATCAAAGGATCCCTACTGAAGCATTTTTTTTCAAAATGGACAGTCAACCAAAAATAAGAGAAGGATGGGGGGGAGGGAGAGAAGAAAACGGAAGAAAAGAACGAAAGAAACATAGATCTGAGGGCATCATTACGTTGCTTTCAGTTGTTATGGCATGCAGTAAGTATGCCTTGGTGAGGTCTTTTCTCAGAGCCGCCCCAACTGGCAAGTTTATACCTCCCTTTGTGACAATCAGCAAGCCGAAGGAGTCATCTGCTTTTCTTCTCGGAATAACTGATGCACGCACTATTTCTGAAATGAAGTCACTGCTGCATTTCATCCACCTTGCATACGCTGCATGTGCTTTTAATGTTTACTACTCAGCAGGAGATCTCAAAAATTATACCACCGCATTGTTAGAATCAACTGTCTTGTTGTTTTGGGAGGAGGTCATTGCATATTCAGCTCGACTTGTTCCATTCTCTTCTTTCCTCAGTGGTTTCCTTCGTTAAGTCCCAGCGATAGTAATGTTTTGACATGGAACAAGAGAAGAAGGGAGGGTCAAGAGGACAGAAAAAACAGAGTCATTAATACTATACAACATTTCAAAAGCATTCTGGCCAAATGATAAGAAAATAACTTCTTGGGTATAAAAAAAAAATTCCTCTTTTGTGCTATTTGTGCCATTCTATGAGCTCTGTAAGACTGTGTGTTAAACTTTTTTTAAAGGCTGAACTCTAATGGAGAACTCTAGTGAAAGGGATCGGAGAAGAAAATTACACTTACGAAGTCAAAGAACAGCTTATGTAGCTCACAGAAATCCATTTCTTTTTTACTTTAGTAACAGAGAAAGGAGACGAATCTTAAATCAGCAATTAAAGGATAAGGCTGCATTAATTAGATCCTCAACAAGTGTACGCATGGTCATCACTTTCCTGCTGAATTCCTTTTCTGAAAGCACTTACTACTTATAAATGGAATGTCAGAAGACCATGCATGCCCAGTGAATGTATATCTACATTTCAACTACAAATATGTTGCATACTAATTTATCTGTCATGGCTTCCTTTGTAGACTTCCATTACAACGTGCTTACTGAGAGTTCTCTGCTAAGGTGAAGACAAATACAAAAGACACAGAGCTCATGGAGAACTTCTCCAAACCATATAACTAAATAGACAAACATGCCAGTACTAGGTCAAGTCATTAACCCCACTTCACACCCTAATTTCAAAGTCAATTTATAGGACTGCACAGAAATTTCAAAAATCCAAATACTTTAGGCTGCAATCCTATGTTCAGGATTTAAAATGGCTATGGAACTCCCTCACGCTAGAGATTCTGTTGATTCTCAGACAAGCACAAATTCAATCTATTGATACAAGTTTTGGGAGAATAAAAACATTGTTTGATCTTTTCTTGTTGCTTGTTTGTATTGCTTTTATTGGATTTTAAATATTTATTTGTGATTTATTATTTTAGATGTTTGCAATTTCCAGTTTTAACTCTGTATTTTTATGTTAGCTGACCTGGGCTCTTACAAAGAAAAGTGCTGTATAAACCAAACATTTAATAGATAATAGATAATAAAAATGCTAAGAATAATCTGACTTTCATATGATCAGGCCTGACTGAATTCAGAGGGACTTAATTCTGACTAGACAACAACAACAACAACAACACATAAATACAGTATATGCTTTGATGGTGTTGAAGGACTTACAGTAAGTACGTGATAAATAAATCAAACCCACTGTTATATATTCAGAAGAGTTTCCACCTTCACAAAACCTTGTAGTACTTCCTGGCAAACAGGAATTATGGATTGTTAATGTTAGTTTGACTTTTAGTAAATTGGAACAGTACTGGAGAAAGATAATTATAAAACATGCCAAGTACTGGCAAGTAAACATTGTATCTCTCAAGTTTCATTTCTCATTAAAAATATGCACCAAATGTATTTTTCTAATTAAAAAGAATGTATCTGTTTTCACTCTTTGCCATTACATATCTTTTAAAGCATTCAAATATCTGAATATTTGAAAAGTGTGCATTTCTAGAAGAAAATAAATTTCTTAGCACCTACATTTAGCAACCAACCAAATTGTATGCTTAGCAAAACAGCTAACCATTTGAAATGTTGCAGCTGTCTTTTCGTTACCTAATGCTGAAGTGTGGATAAAAAGCTCAAGTCTTTTTTTCTATGACTCTTTTCTTTTCTTCCTTATGCCTTCCTTTTTACATATTGCATCACTCCAATGTTAATCTGCTTTACTTCACACTCCAGTATGTATTTATACATGAGTGTGTGTATAAAAATAGCATATGTGTGTGTGTGTGTGTGTGTGTGTGTGTGTGTGTACATACATACATACATATAAAAAATAGCTGTCGTTCTATGATTAGTACAGGTGAGTGTTAGGAGTTCTTTAAATTCATCATACTCACTCCATGGTCTTTAAAAGGCATTTCATCTGTCCTCTATGAAATTTTCTACATGAAGTTATTTTTGCTAAATAGTAAATCACTGCTTGAACTGTTTGGACAAATTGTTTTCAAATGAACAGAGCATTCAGGCGCTAGATAAATGCAACCTTATGGTGCCCAGAACAGGTATGAAATAGGACTTTGGCATCCGTAACCTCTCCATCATTCATGCATGAATTTTCATGTATCCTAAAATCAAAAGAATATAATTCAGAAAGTATTTTAGCTAAATTTATCCTGCTTTAATTTAAGATTCAACGCTACCACCAACACAGAATCAGTTACTGGAGAGAGATTCCACCAAAGACACATTGAAAGCAGTGGAATGGAAAATGGTTGCAACTATTTTTACTGGACTCTGGCAATGATAGTTCCTTTTTTCTTGCACTCCTTTTCTTTCCTTCCCACTACCTTGTATAACACTGAAATTTAACAGTAATATATATTCACAAAGAATAATGTTGTCCAACATAGAGACATTGGACCCAAAGCAATGGGAAGCTTCATTCACTTAAACTAGTTGTTTCCGTTGTTGCTGCTGTGCTGTTGCTATTATTCTTATAATCCTCTAGACTTGTCTTGCCCTGCTCTACTCCTTCCTCCTACTCTATCCCCTTTCACTCAGGGAGGCCTGCTTCTTCCTGTCAAGCATGAGGTACACGTCCCCCAAAGATCCTCCTTTCATTCTTTGTTTCCTCCGCCTTCCACCCTGCCTCTTGCTTTGGATGTATCATTGCAGGAAAACGATATGTGCGCGACGCTCAAGGGGCCCTTTTGCATTGGAAATGCTATCCAAAAAGGGCCTAGGTGTTCAATACTATGCTGCAGGTATGGGAAGAATTCAGGCTTCCTAGAACTACCTAAGGTTTTATTTTTTTTCTGCTTTTTTTAAAATGTTTATTGGAAAATTGAGGTCCACTTAAGTACAAAACTCATACACTTACACGAAAAAAATTCTGGGCCCAGGAGGGCTTTTCAAGCACCAGAAATGAATGAGCTCTTCTACAGAAAAATCCACTATCTCCCCCCACCCCCACTTTCTTTGTTTCAGGTATGCGTACTGCTGTTGTTGAACACTTGCAAATCTCTGCGAGTTGACTCTACATCACATCCTATCAAATAATAATAATTTTGTTATCTGCCTCGCCCCAAGGATCGAGCCAACTTTAGCCAATCACCATTTGTTGGAGCACTTGCCTTTACGTGTCTCATCACTGATCTCCTTTTGAGAAAGCCTCAATTCCCTTGCATGATTTAGTGTATCCTAAAGGATGTTTAGTAGAGTAGGGACAAGAACCATGCCGCCCCCCAGAAATGGCTGGATTACAATTCCCACAACTGCAGGCAACATAGACAGTGGTGAGGAATGCTGGGAGTTGCAGGCCAACCACACTGGAGAACTGTACAATTTCCACCCTGGCAGTGAAGCAAGGGTGAGCAAAAGGTAGACAGTGATTTCCAACTGTTTAAAAACGGTAAATGAGTCCTTAAAAAACTGATGGTGTGCTTGGACAATTTTAGCACCTTGTCAGCATGCTGTGATATGAAAAGGCTTGGAAACCACTGGTCTGTACCAACTCTCCAACAGGTTCCAAGACACATTTACTTTCAGCTGGCCTTTTGGTGCCCTGACCTCAAACAACCCTTCGCTGTTTACGTGACAGACTGGATTTACAGGAGGCAAGCTTGCGCACACATTAAAAAAAAAAGCAACAAAGCTTTTCAGTTCTCTTTTATGATTTTTCCAGATGAGAGTAAGGGGCTCAAGGAGTGTGCAATCCAAGTCTTCTGAGAGAAGAAAAGAGAACATTTTAATGTAATGCCCTGTAACAACCTCTGCTTAAATTAATTAAAAGAGCTCTACTGCATTTTCTCTGGATTCAGAGGAGTTTGCTGCAGGGCCCAAAGATCCACTTTCTGAGGCTGAAGATTCTTTTTGAAGAGAAATATCACAAAATCCACAGAACAGTGATACCCTTGTTGGCCCAAGTAAAATATAAATATACACAAACACACACAATATCTATATCTGTATCTGTATCTGTATCTGTATCTGTATCTAATACAAGCCCAAAAATGGTATTGCTGTTTTGTGGGTTTTGAGTTTTGCTGTATTTTGCTGCATGGCCAACTCGGCTACCCCTCAGTATGTTTTCTGAAGAGAGTAGCTTCCCCTTTTATGTATTTCCTTGGAAATAAATCTGGAGAATCACAGCTAACAGAGCTTCCCAAGGTGATCTCATGACCCTGCATGCATTTACTTGCCCTTCACACATTTACTCATGGAAACATTGACCACAGCCTAGGAAAGCTGCCTTTGAAAACCACAGTACTCAGAATCCCAGAGACACTAAAGATATATGGCTATGCCATCTGGGGGATTTTGAGAGCTGTAATCCAAAAGCAACTTTCTCTATCAGAGCCTGGAACTGGTAGTCTTGCCAAATATGACTGCCAGGTGAAGCAGCTCTTTGAGCTGATGCTCTTGCCTTTTCACTGAATAGCCACCTCAATTTGGAACACAGGACATTGTCTTACTGAGAAAACTCTGCGATGCACTTGATGTACTGCTCATTCCTCTGCCTCAATTGTCTCCTATTTGAGCTAGCAAATAAGTCTGGTGGTGACAGCGGTTTCCCCCAGACTGTTCATGCTGGGGAATTCAAAATACACACCAAGCTCACCTGCAACAAAGCTTGAAAGTAATGAGGTGGAACTTGACAATGGTATTAGGAACAAATTAGTGACTCCTCCACTTTCGCAAGGATTCGGGGTGCAGAACCTTCATGAAAGTGGTAAAAACCACAAATAAATCTCCTCCCACTCCCACTCCCACTTCCATTCCCTTCCATGACCCCACCATTCCACTGCCTTTTGCCTCAGCATGCATTCTCAGTGCCAAGGCCAAATGCAAGGAAATGGGAGGGGGCACACCATGCATGGAGAAGAAAGGCTTGTGCTCCCTTGCCTTTTGCCTGGGTGCACTTGCCTTACTTCTCCATGCCTGGCAAAATGCAAGGGGATGAGATGAAGAGAATAGAGGGAAGGCCCATGCAAGCCTCATGAATAATCAAATTCACAAAAGTCAAACCCACGAATGTGGAGGGAGAACTGTACTTTTGCAGTGCTGTAACAAGAGATTAAAGAAACATTTCATTTAAAAGTCCATTCAACAAGAGCAACTTACTTTGCTAATGTAATGAATAACAGTTTCATGCTATTCTGTTACCAATTTTAGGGTTTTTTCCACCCTTCAAAAAGTAACAGAAAGTAATGAAAGTAATGGGAACAGAAAAGTAACATATGCATCATCACGATATCAAGTTACAGCAATAGCTTCCTTTTTAAGCACTGCAGTGAATACCAGAGCAAACTGCTTCTGAATAGTAACTTTCCCAGCTCAAATCTACAACAATTCAAGGTTGCACAATCTCTACGACTGCCATGGATACACCTCAGTCTTCAGAACTGATATTTAACATTTTCTATGTATAGCTGAGAATTTAAATAAGGTTGTGTACAGTTAAGGACTGAAATAACTCACTGTCACAGATAGATGTTCACTTGACAGGATTTAGATTTATTGGAGGACTCTAACCTCTACAGTAAGTATGGGCAAAACCCAGGCATCTCTCAGCTAATTTCTGAGGCCTTGGACCTACTGTCAGCCACATGAGCCTCCTAAAACAAAACTAGAAATGTGCATAATTCTACTTCCAGTTTTGTAAACCTTTCTCTTTGGGTTAGGGTCAAGGGTAAAAAAAGTTGGAAGAGGAGTTGTGCTTCATTTTAAAGGAGAACTACTCCACAAGGCACAATTCTCATTCTCTGGCACAATATGTTTTGAGCTTAGAATGGGAGGGGCACTGTGCCTCCATTATCTATCCCCCAAATAGTGTTGCAGGTAACATCATCAGTTGTGATACATTACTTTCAAGCTTTGCACAGGACTGTAACCTTGGAAAACTTTCCTGTAACACAGTTCTGATTTCCGTGGAGGCAGTGAGTGGTTTATACTGAAGGTAATCAAAAGTACCAGTCAATAGGTACTCATCCTGCCAATTACTTTATAGGTTTCATCCAATTTCAAAGTTGTTCTGTCCATCATCATCATCATCACCACCACCACCACCACCACCACACTATCAGTGTTCATAGCACTTTATAGTGTATCACATGATAGATTTCTGCCCTCAACGTCTTGCAAACCAAGGGAAAGACTACGCTTTGCATACCAAACGTCTCATGTTTGATCCCAGTGGTATTCACTTCCCTTTCCCTTCCAAACCCTGTATCAGGTAGCATACTTGGGACAGACCTAAGATCTAGGACATCTCCTGCCTGGCAGACAAGCAGTCCTAGTAGAACTAGCTCAGGCAGGAAATACCACCTACTCTGGTAAAACATTAATAACAACAATTAAAAACAAACTTGAAAATCTGAAGAACCTTAATGGAATTAAAAATCTCTTTCCTGATTTATTTGATTTATCCTGCTTTTCTCCCAGAAAGGAGTCAAAGTGCCTAAAGAGAGTATTTTATTGCATACCTCTTTATACGGTGCAGGTCTAGGCTCTCTGAAGAACTGTATCTTCCTGTATGAATCAGCCCAAGCTCTCAAATCTTTGAGGGATGACTTACTGTCAGTCCTACCATGTTCCCAGGCACATTTGGTGGGAACAAAGGAGAGGGCTTTCTCCGTGGATACTCCCAAGCTTTGGAACTCCATAAGGAGGCAAGGATGGCTCCCTCCTTGCTTTTCTTCCACTGAAAAGTGAAAACTTTCCTGTTCAGATAGATTTCAGGAACTGATTGTATTGTTGTGTGCCTTCAAGTTATTTCTGAACCTATGGTGACCCTAAGGCAATCCTATCTTGGCAATATTTGCTCAGAGGGGATTCTGCCTTTGACTTCCTTTGAGGTTGCGAGAGTACGACTTACCCAAGGTCACCCAGTGGGTTTCCATGGCCAAGGAGGGATTGAAAGCTCAGACCACTACTGCACACTGACTCTCATTGACTGCAATGAGCTTTTAATGATCGGTTGTTTTATTGACTTTTATATCCTTTAATGAACTATTTACATAATTTTAATTTTACATTTTTTTTAAAAAAATAACACAATATTTTCCTGATGCTTGTGTACGTTTTCAAACTGTACTGGTGTTAATACTCTGCAAGCCATCTCAAGGTCCAATACTGGGGAAAGTGCATTATATAAATGAATAAAACACGGACAATCATGGCCAGCTTCCTGTATGCAGTTACCTATCTGTAATTTCTCTGCATTTCATAATACTACATATTCATATCACAATTCCTTGTCACAGCCTTGCTTGCTGATGGGAAGGGCCCGGAAACATCATCTTCCTGCACCCTGATTACGCACTATACAGACTTCCACTGCTGATGCAGTGACTCGCCGTTAAGGTAGGTTTGCGGAGTCAGGCCTGGAGGGGTTACTTAGTGATACCTTCATAACTAAGAAGGCCATGTAGGACAGCAGTAGGATAGCATGCTCTGCCAAATGGTTGGAGTGGTCCTGATGTTACTGTGGGAGGGGATGTATTTCAATGCTTGGCTTCCAGAAAGTCATAGCTTCCATCCCTAGCATCATCTGTAGGACAGAGCCAGCAGTTTGGTGTGGAAGCTAAAAAAGCCAATGTGATTCTGGGCTGCATCAATGGGAGTACAGTGTCTAGGTCAAGGGAAGTGATGATATGACTATATTCTGCTTTAGTAAGACCCCACCTGCAATACTGTGTCCAGTTCCGGGCACCACACTTCAGGAAGGATATTGGCAAGCTGAAATCTGCCCAGAGGAGAATGACTAAAATGGCAGAAGGCCTGGAAACCATGCTGTATGAGGAGTGGCTGAGAGAGCTGGGTATGTTTAGTCTAGAGAAGAGATGGTTAAGAGGGGACATGATAGCTAAGTTTAAATATTTGAACAGGTGTCATACTGAGGATGGAGCAAGCCTGTTTTCTGCTGTTCCAGAGACTAGGATATAGAGTAATGGCTTCAAAGTTCAGAAAAAGAGATTCCATTTAAACATTCGGAAGAATTTCCTGGCAGTGAGAGTGGGTCAACAGTGGACTATAATGACTTGGAGTATGGTGGAATCTCCTTCTTCGGAGTGTTTTAGACAGAGGCTGGATGGCTATCTGTTGGGAATGCTTTGATGCCGTATCCTACATGGCAGGGGTTGGACTCAATGACCTTTGTGGTCTCTTCCAATCTATGACTCTATGACTTGGTAAGACTCCTGTCTGAAACCCTGAAGACCTATTGTCAATCACTGTAGACTAACCCACATAGAAGAACAGTGGAATGAGTCAGTGTAAGACTGCTTCCTTGGTTTGAGATGGGCTGGATAGACTTAGGAACGGTTTGTGATCTGATACAGGGAAAGCGACTTCTCCCACTGCTGTGAGAGAAGGCACCCTTCCTGAGTCTGACGTGGTAGATCAAGGGATGGTAACTGCATGGGGGCAGGAGGCCAATCCCCCCCCCCCACATTACTCTGTCAACTGTACCCATCCTTAGCAAGTCCAATATCCTCAACTTCCTCTGCAGTCCCTCCCAAAATGGTTTTGAAAGAGATTGCAAAGGAAAAAGTATTTGGGGGTAATACAAGGTTCTGGGTTGTTTGTTGGGGTGGGAGCTTCTTTGCATGTTTTCATGTATCGGCGGGCTTTTGGAATGATTTGGGGCAAATATCACCCCAATATCACATCAAAAAACTTTTTAAAAAATGAGGTGGGGGTAGGAGGAATAGGCGGTGTTTCAGGGGCCATGAAAGTGGGGTTGAGAAGCTATATGCAGTACCTTGTCTTCCATTATTTCAGAGATTAGAACATGAACAAATGAAACAAGCAAAGAGATTTCACTGATACATTAGGAAGACCTGCTTGACTTTAAGAGGTGTTCAACAACGAAACAGACTGCCTTTAGATGTTTTCAAACAGATAGATGGCCGTCTCTCGAGAGTGCTTCAGCTGTGTATTTCTGCACGGCAGAAGGCTGGAGTCAATGGCCCTCGGAATCCCTTCCGCTCTAGGATTCAGTTGTAAGTAACTTTACATCACGAACTCTGTGCTCTGTGGTTTTCTTTAAAGGATGCTGGGTTGTTCTCAACTGTCACCAGAGTTAAAAGCTGCCGTTTGATCCAAGGACACGCATGCAGAGGAACTGACAGTACTTCTCCTCTGTGCCAAGATATGCTCAAGGATGCTCTGCAGCCCAGCAAAAAGTTACACTGATGAGTGATAAGTCCCTGATGAGGGACCATTAATGTCCACATTCTCCTGCTGATTCAGCAACACTGTTCTTTGTCAGCAAATCCTTTGATCCACTACAAAACAGCAGGGTGAAGAAGTCGCTTCCCCAGGTAGAACAGCCTGCTGAGAAAGTCACCCTTGGTAACATTATTCTGGTACTGTCGATTCTTAATAGCCCCTTTCCCCTGCTAAAATGAAATTAATTTGCAGCATCTCCTATCAGGTCTACTAATCACTTGCAGGATTAAGTGGCACAAGATTTAGGAAGAACAGCACTTGCTATCCTTTTATATCTCTGGAGACAGCTACTGTCTCTTGACTTTACATAACAAGAGATGGGGTTGTGTTATTTTTGCTTTTATATAAGCATCTTATCAAAATCAAATTCCATGGAGCCACCAAATTTTTAAAAAAGAGTTACATAAGGCAGTCCCTCGTCCTCTCGTCCCATATGTTATCTTTGTTTGCTCTGATCTAAGGACTTAACACTGTCCAAAAAATTCCAGAAAACATATTAAGAGGCAACAAGATCAGTTGTTCCTCACACTGGCCTCACTGGATTTGTTAAGATAGCACTGTTTAGAATATGATGGATTTGTAGTCTGTTTCTCTAAGTCCAAGAGCATTCCTATACCAGAGCTTGGAGAAGTTACTTTTTGGACTACAACTCCCAGAATCTCTGCAGTGGAGTTGGTGCTATAATACGTATCACCGAAGCCTGGTGAGATGAATCTCATGATTGGAATGTAAACAATAAAGGAGTATAACCTATTTAAGAGAAACAGACCAAACAGGAAAGGAGGAGGAGTAGCACTATACAACAAAGATGTCTACACCTATGAAGAGATCCACGACTTAAATCCTAGAATCCACATTGAGAGCATCTGGGTAGAGGTTAATAGGGAGAGAAACAACAGTGATGTCACTATGGGCATCTACCACAGACCCCCAAGCCAGACTGAGGACTTGGATGGTGCCTTCCTGGAACAGTTGACCAAACATTCAGAAAGGAAAGATGTAGTAGTAATGGGAGATTTCAGCTCTCCTGGTATTTGCTGGAGGTCAAACACTGACAAGAATATAAGGTCCACCTGCCTTGCAGATAATTTCATTATCCAGAAGGTGGAAGGGGCAACACAAGGGGATCAGCTCTTTTAGATCTGATCATAACCAAGAATGATGGTCTGGTTAACAGGGTGGAAGCAGTGGGATCCTTAGATGGGAGTGACCATGTTCTCCTTGAGATGACTATACAGCAGAAAGGGGGAAGCAAGTGTCATCAGACACATACATTCTACATTTTAAGAAAGTCGATTTCAGTAAACTTAGGGAAATACTAGGAATGATCCCATGGTCGGGAATACTAAAACAGAAGGGAGTTCATGATGGATGGGAGTTTCTTAAAACTGAGATACTGAAGGCACAATTTCAAACAGTTCCAATAAAGAGGGAAAATGGGAGGTATCTAAAGAATCTGGGATGGATGTCTAAAAAACTTTCAATGGAGCTAAGATTTAAAAGGGACATATACAAGAAATGGATAAAGGAGGAAATCACCAAGGAGGAATTCAAATGAACAGCCAGAAAGCGTAGGGAGAAAGTCAGAAAACCTAAAGCTCAGAAAAAGCTCAGGCTTGCTAGAGAGGTTAAAATACCTTAAAAAGGGCTTTTTTTGTTATGTCCGTAGCAAAAGGAAGAACAAGGAAATGGTTGGGCCACAATACTGAGAAGAAAATAAAACACTAAAAGGAAAATAGTGCTCAACCTGGGGAAAATGGAGCAGATGATGCAGTAGGGGAAATGCAGCACAGAAGAGGTAAAGAGGTAGTACAAGAATAGCTGTCTACTCTAAATGAATTCAGGTCTCCAGGGCCAGCTGAACTACGGTGCATCCAACGGTATTCAAAAAAAAAACCTGGCAGAAGTAATCTCAGAACCCACTGGCAATAATTTTTGAGAATTCCTGGAGAACAGGTGAAGTCCCAGCAGACTGGAGGCCAAATGTTGTTCCCACCTTCAAAAAGAAAAAAGAAAAAAAAGACAATCTAAACAACTACCACCCAGTCAGCCTGACATCAATACCAGGAAAGATTCTAGAGGTGATATTAAATGGTCTGTAAGCACTTAGAAAGGAATGCTGTGATCACTAAAGGTCAAAAAGGGTTTCTCAAAAACAAGTCATGCCAGCCTAAGGCTTATCTTTCTTTTTGACAGAGTTACAAACTTGGTAGATGAACGGAATGCTGGAGATATAGTGTATCTTGATTTTAGTAAGGCTTTTGAAAACAAGCTAATAAAATATGGGCTAGATACTGTTACTGTTAGGTAGATTTGTAATTGGTTGACTGACTGAACCCAAAAGGTGCTCGTCAATGGCTCCTCTTCATCTTGGAGAAAAGTGATTGGTGCAGTGCTATAAGGTTCTGTCTTGGGCCCAATACCATTCAACATATTAATAAATGAATTGGATGATGAAAGAGAAGGTATTCTTATCAAATTTGCAGATGACACCAAATTAGGAAGGGTAGCTAGTATCCCAGAGGCCAGGATCAGAATTCAACAAGTTAGAGAGCTGGGCCAAAACTAACAACATGAATTTCAACAAGGAGAAATGTAAGGTAAGGCATGAAAAGGCAAATGCACGGATATAGAAAGGGTGACATCTGGTTTGAGCACAGTATATATGAAAGAGATTTATGAACATGAGTCAACATTGTGATGCAACCACTAAAAAACCCAATGTGATTCTAGGTTGCATCAATAGAAATAAAGAGTCTATGTCAAGGGAAATAATAGTACCACTCTATTCTGCTTTAGTTAGACTTCACCTGGAAAACTGTGCCTACTTCTGGGTACCACAGTTCAAAAAAGATATTGCCAAGCTGGATCATGACTAGAGAAGGGTGACCAAAATGGTAAAATTCCCGGAAACCATGCCCTATTATGATTATGATTATGATGATTATGATTATTATTGGCAGCAACAACAACAATAATTTTTTAGATGGATATCCTGCCTTTCTCCCAAATTGAATCCCTATGAAGAATGGCTTAGGGAGCTGGATATGTTTAGCCTGGAAAAGAGAAAATTAAGATGTAACATGATAGGGATGTTTAAATATTTGAAGGGATGTCATACGGAGGATGGAGCATGCATTTTTTCTGCTGCTCCAGAGACTACGACACGGAGCAATGGATTCAAACTACAGGACAAGAGATTCTATCTGAATATTAGAAGATCTTCCTGATGGTAAGAGTAGGTCACCAATGGAATATGCCTTTTCAAAGTATGGTGGAGTCTCCTCTTTGGAAGTTTTTAAGCAGAGCCTGGATGGCCAACTATTGGGAGTGCTTTGATTGTGTATTCCTGTATGGTAGGGGGTTGGATTTGATGGCCTTTGCAGTCTCTTCCAACTCTATGATTCTATGGCCATGCTGGCAGTGGGATTCTGGGAGCTAAATCATTCAGGTAATGGAATAGAAGGTACACTTATGAAATTAGTAGATGACAGCAAATTAGGAGGAGTACCTAATATCCCAGATCAAAGAATCAGGATTCAAACAACCTCAACAGACTGGACAGCTGGGCTAAAACTAACAAAATGAATTTCAACAGAGATTAATTTAAGGTATTACATCTAGCCAGAAAAAATGAAATAGAAGATGGGACACCTGGCTTGAAAGCAGTACATGTAAAAAGGACATCTGGATCTTAGTAAACCACAACCTAAACATGAATCAAGAGTGTGATATAGCAGCCAAAAACACAATTGCAATTCTAGACTGCATCAACAGCAGTAGAGGGTACAGTTGAAGGGAAGCAGCTGTGCTACTCTGCTCAGCAGTGGTCAGATCTCACTTGGAACGCTGTGTCCAGTTCTGGGCACTATAATGAAGAAGGATATTGACAAGCCGGAATGTGTCCAGAGAAGAACAACCAAAATGGTCAAAGGTCATCTTTTGAGAAATGACTTAGGAAGCTCGATATGTTTAGCTTGAAGAAGAGAAGACTGAGAGGTGACATGACAGCCATCTTTAAAAATCTGAAAGGATGTTACATAGAAGATGAAGTGAACTTTTTTTTTTTTGCTGCTTCAGAAAATGAACCAATGGATTCAAATTACAAGATTCTACCATAACATTAGGAAGAACTTTTTACTGTAAGAGATGTTTGACTGTCTAAGAGGCTGTTTCAGAAGGTGGTTGACTCTCCTTCTTTGGAGATCTTTAAACAGAGGATAGACAAGCATCTTTCATCTGTACTTTAGTTGTATATTCCTGCATTGCAGGAGGCTAGACTACATGGCCCTTGTGGTCCTTTCCAACTCCATGTTTCTATGATCTTTCCCATTCCTGTCCTATGGAATTCCTGGCTCCAAATTCTGCAAATTCAGGAGCTCTGACAAGAGATTTCAGTGTAAGGAATTATATATACACTAGCGTTAGGAGGAAGAAAGCTTTATATTTTCTGCATACCAACATCCTGCTTCTATCCCAATTAGTAGGAAGATGAAGCATAGCTCATATGGTGATGGTAGTGGTGACTTCAATTATATCCCTTCTTTCTCCCCAAAATTTAAACAGATGCAAATAACCCCCTTCAAGTCACCTACTATTTAGAACAGATCTACAAAAACTGCCATTGGGAACAGTAATGTGCCAATGAACAAGAAAGCTGGACCATTCAAGTAACACTTCATTTATGAATATCCTACAGCCAGCCATCAGAGTTTAACTGCATACAATAGGCCTTCACAGTACTAAATGGGATTTCAAAAGTGCACAAAAATCCTGTTTTCATTCATTATATGTTGCATTACATGTTACATATTGCTAACCCTTTGCCATATCTCTAAATGGTTTCACAGGGATATCTTTTCACAGCTTTTCCAGTTTGCTCTTCTCCAACAAAGGTTGTATCATATTTTTTAAGAGGGAGGAGGCCTAAAGATGTACTCATGAAATTCAGCTAAACATATAAAGCTGCTTTATAATGAGCCAAACCATTGACCTACCTGGCCCCATATTGTACTGTGCACTCTGACTGGCAGAGGTCTTCCAGTGTATCAGTCAGGATTCCTACCCAGCCCTATCTGGAGATTCCTGGTATTCTCTAGTGGTCTGCCATTCAAATGTTAACCAGATCTTACCCTGCTTAGCTTCCAAAATCATGTAAGGCTGAAGACAGTCAGCATGGCATAGTGGTTATGAGTACACTGACTAGGAAGGATGTTCTACTGAGATAAGCAGAACTCGTGTTTGGATCAGTAAATCAGCTACAAAAGTTTCTTCTGACTTCACTTCTGTTAGGTGATACAGGTTTTTATTATTATTACTATTACTATTGGCCCTCATTACATAGGGAACAGAAAAAAAGGAAGTTTAAACAGTTTTGGTAAAGACTGCAGATTTTCTGGTAAAATGTGCTCAGTATGATTATATACTGCCAGTAATTCTTTGGCACTAACAAAAAAATTTCCACATTTGTTGCTATCCCCTTTACTTCAGTAAGTGAACCAATCAGTTTAGATTTTTGTCTCAGATTCTCATTTTGGCAGATAAAAGACTGCATGGGTTATATTTAGAGCTCTATTTTTCTTGCATGTAAGTGTGTATATATCTGTAGTGTGGGTGTGTTTATCCCATTAGAGCTATAAATCTTCTGTTGTTTTGTTCTCTCATTCAACAAGGAATTTCAAAATTCATCTCTACACTGCATGAGATTATGAGAGGTTCTGCACTTTTTTGATTATTTGTGTGTGTGTGGGAGAGACTTTTTCAAAAACATTATTTACATGAAAAAATACTTCTGTTCAGAAAATTGTATATTTTGCACAAAAAACTTCTTTGTGCAAAAATATTAGCTTTTACACAAATGACATTTTTGTAAAAGTCTCCAAAAGTAAAAACCCTTCCAGCAGTAGATCCTTTCTTCAATAGGGTGAGACGCTGAGACACTCTCCTGTTAGCATTATATTTCTGCTCTCTGTGCATCAGCCCCATAATACAATTTACTTAGAAGTTTCATCGGCATACAAAGATCAAGGAAAGCTAGACTGGGGAAAAGTGCAGGCCATAGGCTGCATGCTGTCCCACTACCCATTTTTGAGGTTCCCAAGGCCCCTGGAAACTCCCCACCTCATTTATATTTTTTTTCTGAGTAGACTTTTTTTTTTTTGCCCCTAACTGCCTGAACTGTATGTGAATGCAGCAGGTTCATTTGTTTGCCTCCCAGAAGCTACCACCATCCCCCAAATAAAAAGAAGACCAAAACTGGTCTCAAAATGAAAGAAAATGAAGCCCAAAGCATAAACATATCACTTCTGATGTACCCTGGAATTGGAGGTGCAAACTGGCCACTGCCTCCACCTCCTGCTGTTGCCTTCCTCTGAAGTAGAACAAAAATAAGTAAAAAGTTTGGGAACACTGCTAAAACAAAAGAAGCTGTGTGCTATAGATGTTAGAAGTAATAAAAAATGTATCTGCACAATTAAGACCTGTGTGCCAGATGCACCCATTCCTTGAGACGTCAGAACAGGCCAGGACGACATCAGCCATCACTACATCCTGCTTAGATTACTGTAACACACTCTATGTGGGGCTGCCTTTGAAGAGTGCTCCCAAATTTCACAGCTGGTCCAAAGAGCTGCAGACAGATTGTTAAGCATGGCTGGCTGCAGGGAGCACACAACTCCTTTGTTGAAACTGCTCCATTGTCTGCCAAATCATACTGCTGTATATGATCTACAAAGTTCACTACAGTTCATATCAATCTGAAGAACTGTGTCACTTTATATGAGCCTTCCTGCATTTTGAGATCTTCTAGGAAGACTCTTCTCTTTGTCCCAGCACCCTCAGAGATACATCTGGTAGGAACATGGCAGAGGGCCTTCTTGGTGGCTGCTCCCAGCTTCTGGAACTCCCTTTCTAGATATGTTAGATTGACATCCTCCTTGATATCCTTTTATAACAAGGTAAAGACCAGTGTGGTGTAGTGCTTTGAGCACTGGACTATGGCTCTGGAGAGCAGGGTTCAATGCCCTGCTCAGCCATGGAAACCCACTGGGTAACCTTGGCCTTGTCACACACTCTCAGCCCCCAGAAATCCCCTTGATAGGTTCTCTTTAGGGTCACCATAAATCAGAAATGACCTGAAGACACTCCTCCACCACCACCACCACCGAACTTTTTGCTTTGTTAAGCCTTTCAGCTAAACAAGTCAGGGGAAATGTGCTGTGTTGTTTATATGTCTCATTTTTTCTTCTAATGATTCATTTTTCACTGGCTTTAATTTTATTAATAGTTCAACTACATTTTCAGCTTTTGTATGATGATTTTTAAAAACTCTATCTGTTTTAATTTTTTAAGTCAGGAAGTCTCAGTATGGGAAAAAGTTGGGATATTCCTACTCTTTCTCCTAATATCACATTTTCTTTTAAGATGCCAGCTCAGAAAATTATTTTTAATGATTGACACTTAATTCAGAGGTACTTCAATGGAATTAAATGTTAACAAAGGGCCATCAACTTCTCCCCCTGCTTGTGAGCCCTCAGGTATGCACTTGCCTGGGTATTGCTATAAACTTCTGATAACCCTTAGTTTGATTCAGAAGCATAATTATAAAGTGTTTAAAATTTACTAATTTGCCAGTGCCAAGGCTCTTAAACCTCATACTGTGATTCACTATGTTGGTTCTCTGTCTTATAAAATGAGACCAGAAGTCAGTTATCCCTAAGAACCTGCTTTTTTTCCCCTAAAAGCATGCCAACATTCTACTAACACTAATAATGGAAACCAGTAAACAATAATTAACTATCAGCATCCAAAATCTACATTAGGGTAATATTCCTTATTGGTCCCACAAGATAGGCACAAAAACGTGCAAACTTCTGAGATTTCTAGATATCTTCGGCAGGCAAGATAAAATGAGGCAGAGAAAGAAAGAGCTTGTTGTTAAATCTGTGTTTTCTTCATGGTGTCTTGAGGTTTAATGGAGGATGACGAGCTTGCAAAAATGCCCATAAAAAAAAATCTAAAAAACCTTGTTTTAAAAGCCTTTTAGCAGTTTGCTACCAAAATCCAGTGATGCGATGTGCTACCAAATTTCAAGAGTGTGCTCCAGGGAGGTCTGGAGGCTACAAAATCGCCTTGGAAGCTGCACGGACTCTGTGTTGCTTATCCCTATGTTAATGGAATGTTTAAAAACCACAATACTCTTCATTGTTTGGGGGCAAAAACCCCTTAAACAGTAAAAATCAAGAGTTTTCTTGAGGGTGTATTTTGCTCCAAATTCTTCTTCATCTTTCAGAAATAAAAACTCAGTGCGAGAACTTACATTTACATCCTCTGGGTCAATTTTTTAGTTCTTTAAAAACAAAACAAAACAGGGCTGGCATCCTGTTAATGGCACATATACACATAAGTATCCCTTACACCCACATTTCCTTCCTCTCTCCACAGTGCCCACAGACCCCTCCCTGACTTATCATACAGCCTCAGAACCCATGCTCTGCATGGCCTTTTTGTGCCTTGTGGGGAGTTGGCAGGATTGGAGCAGCATTCGGCTAGGACCCTGTAGCCAGGCATGAAATGACTGCAGCAGTGTTGAGATGACCAGAGTACATTGGCAGATCTCAGCACTCATGTAACTGGTTTGTGTCTAGCTATGGGAACATAGTCAAATGCTTCTCCAATTCTCTACACAAGGCATGGAGCGGCCATGCAGGGTTATTTCAGAGGATATACAGTGAGGGTTTTTTTCGGGGGGGAGGGCATATATCTTAACCTAGCATTGGCTTGCATGTGGATCTACTGTGGTACACTGAGAGGTGCAGGACTGTGGCCCAGGTGTCACACACACACACACACACACACACACACAAAATTAAGGGGAAAAAACCCCTAAAAGTCATCAAAAGTCCACTTCTAGTTTGAGGAATTTAAAAAAAAGTAAAAATGTGTGATGAACTGGAACCTATTTAAAAGGTGTACTGTTATTGCTAGCGGCTTTCAGAAGAGCCATTACACTGTTTCTTTTAGCTTTTCCCCATGAGGAATGTGGGTGTCCCAAGGGCCACAAAGACATAACTGGAAACTGCATGTGACTGACATATTTCAGGTTGTCACCCCTTGTATACAGAAAGAAAACTAGAAAGAGTAAGTGGCTGAAATTTAGAGGCATAATTTGCTACTATACAGATGTCAGAGAAAGACTATGACGTAGGTTGATGTCTGTGCCAAATCTATGCGTTTGGGGTAGAATTTACTGCCTCACCAGCATCGTTAGATGAAATTGAGACAGTCTTGCCTAATAGCTTTCCTTGTTTCTATGGATCTTTCTTTTTTCTCTTTCTTTGTTCTTTGGGGAAAAGGTACACTTACCACACAAAGAAAGTACTCTGGATGTATGAATCCATTAACATGCTTTATGTGTAGTATGCTATTTATGTAGGTAGGTAATCCTATGTACTGGTAAAGCAATGCAAAGAATATGAACACTATCATATAAACAATCACATCAAGAATTTTTGCTTTTTTGTCATGCGCCGTCAAGGTGAACACTGACAGCAATTCAGAAAAAGGAAAGATGGAAATGAAATGAAGAAACAATTTCAGCACACCACATATGCACTTATTGGTCACTTGCCCTCAAAAGCTAAACCAGAATTGTTTTGGCTTATTGTGCTCTGCCTTGGGTCCCATACTGAGAGAAAAGCTGGATATCAATTAATTAAATAAACAAAGACGTTCAAGTCCATAGCTTCACACTGCCCCAAAACTAGTACTTTTTTTTTCCTTCAAGCAAAGAAGAATGGTAAAAATAACCAGATAAAACTTGGCCTTTATTCTCTGAGAGAGCACTACACTAGATAGAACTATTCAACTCATACCTACTGGCTTTTTGTACCTAATAAAACTTCTAAAATTTTCTTCAGTTCATTCTACAAAATGGGAGATCAACCATAGTTTGTTTCTTCCACACAGTGGTCCATGGGAGACTCTTAAGTGCTACCTGCAATCCTCCCAGGACATGCCTTCTGGACATATTCCATCTTTTGACTACAAGTAAATGTAGTCTCCATGACCTGAACATCAGTCACTTTCAGATGCTTGTTAACTATTTTGCATGATGAAAAGGTCTGGTGAACCTGAAAGGCTGCCTGTTATTTTGTAACTTTGAGTTGGTCCGATAAAGGCATGGGCCAATAAAGATTTGGGAATTTTGACTATGTCCACCATGGCTATCTTTGCTTTTTACTAGCAACAGTAACTACAAACTTTGCTACATTCAGGTCTGGACTCCTGGCTTGTTTCTCTTCCAAACAGACTCAGGCCATTTCTGCACTATGCTGTTATAATGCTATTATCCCACTTTCAACATCCTACGGAATCCTGGGGTTTGCAGTTTGGGGGCCATTTAGAATTCTCAGCCAGAGAGTTCTCTGGCCTCAGTAAACTACAAACCCCAGAATTCCATAGGATGTTGAAACTGGAATAATAGCACTAGAACAGTGTTGGGTAGAAAGGCCCTCAGTTTGAAACCAGAATTTGAGGCTGGCTTCTGAATTCTGGTTTGTTAGAGGAGCAACAATGGAGGTTCCAGATATGACACTAAGCTTGATACTGCTGATAAATTCTTGGTTACCACCACTTGTGTAAGGAGGCAGGCAGCAGGAAAGAGTCAGTGTGAGCAAGCACACTTCTTTGTTACTGATAAGAGAGAATTCACAGCAATCCTGGCTTGGTGTTTCAAAAAAAAGCACTCACTTTGTACAAAATTAAGATGAATTTGTTCAAAATGAAGATTATTAATTTTGCACACAAATTAGGATTATTCATTTTGCAAACCCCACTAGATTATATGGAATTCTAAGAACCTGGGAGAAATGCAGAATCAATAAAATACTGGGTCTCCCCAAACCCCAGCCATTTAAACTAAAAATTTTAGAAGAAACTGGGGCCGTAGTTCAACGCATCTTTACTTGGACATATGACTTGCTTTAGGAAGTGCCATGAAGCATCAACAAACTGGATGGTCTAGTGTCTTGTGTTTTTACTGCCTGTACATCCAGTGTAACATAATGTAGTTTAATGTGGGTAATGTTTGCTCATCTACTCCTAATACGGTCTCCTTTGTGCAGGCAGAGCAAAAAGTGGAAACAAAAGGCTTTCCTTCTAATGCCTAAAAACTAAAAACAGAGAAATATGAGATATATCTGTTGCTTAACTGTACCACTTTAGCCTGTGGGCTCCTAGTTAGCTTTTTCATGGACATGCTCATTTAGTATGTCTATCAGATAAGGATTTTACGCATTCAGAATTCAGACATTTGCTCTCTCAGCTGCAATGTAAAATGGTAAATCTCCAAGATCTTCAGCTGCATCACATGATAATTCCATACCCTTCAAAGGTCCCAACTTGGCAGGGACAGTCCCAATTAATCCTCTGTTGTCCCACTTTTCAGCAGCTTTTAAAATGCCCTAGTTTTCTCTTTTCTCCTCCCATTTTCCCCCTTTGTCCTGTTTACTTCAGTTGCTAGAATCTGAATTCCAAGCACAAATGTAGCTTGCATTCAATGAATTCAGCGGTGGAGTGGGGAGGGGAGAGGAAGGGGCAGAATCTTGCCCTTCCCTCTAGACTCAGAGAAAAACAAACTACTTCTGCCTCTCTTAGCTTATGTGTTCTTCATTAATAAATTCTGCCATTTTGACCACACCCTGATGTTGCCTGGTCACCCATCTCTTGGTCTTCTGTGAAATGCTGGGGGGTATGTAGTTCTAAGGCTGATTCTTATGCTATCACTGTGTTGGAGGAGCCGCTGCAGCACTCTTTTGTTCTTGGCTGCTGTTTAAATGAAAAGCCTCAGGTTGTTAGTGCAGGAAGGAAACTATGGCCCTTTCCACATCTTACCTTTTTTCGGCGCTGGAGTGCATGAGCAGCCTCCAGCGAGAGGCTCTCGCATCCCTGCTGCTTCAGCTCCACACAAGCTGCCTGCTCCCAAGCAGGTAGCGCGAGAGCCCCACCTCTTCCTTCCACAGTGCAGCCTGGGACCTTCCCAGGCTGTGCTGGGGCAGGAAGCGTGACCGCCGCAGCTCTGGAGGCTCTGCACACATGGCAAGTAGTGTGTGGGGCTCTGGAGTGATGCGCGATTGCGCACCATTTTCGGCTGAAAGCCGAAAATGAAAAAGTGCGTGAGCAGCGCCTGCCAGACCCTGGAGCGTCGTGTGATTGTGACTGTGTCGTGCAGATCGCTCCTCACAATCATGCAACACTCCAGGCACCCTTTTGAAAAGGGCCTATAATGAAATTCCCCTCCCCAAGCCAAACAACTCGGTTTCAGAAAGGGAGGAGCCAAAGTGCACACTCCTCCCATATACTGCAGCCAAACTGTAGGATTCTTCTATATGCTTTCACTCTTCTTAAGTCACCACATCTAAGTCCTTCTGATATCAGCGGTGACTAACTTCCTGGTAGAAGTAGCACAGGATTTGGCCTATCCATGGACAGCAGTGTCAGAAAAACCAATAGTGCACTAAAGTCAGAGTATCTATGGGATTTATGAACCAAAAAGGAAAAAAAAATCAAAAGGGGGCAGTGGAAAAGAGGCAGCAAAATAACTGATTTTCAGACACTGGAGAAATTTGGTAGGCAGTAATTAGGTTCAGAAATTTAGTTTAGAAAACTGTGCAGTATCTGAATGGTAATGTGTCCACATGACAGCTTATCTTGCAGCTCTGAATATGCTCACACAGTCTTACCTTTTTATGGCTTTGTAGCAAATGATGAAAACTAGAAAGAGGAACACTGGTGTGGCGCAGCATGCTGCAATAATTATAACTGGGCCTGGCCACCAGGTCTCTGGAGTAGGACAACTAGGAGCAGTGGGAGCTGTAAAAGATAAGGTGAAAAGAACAAATGTACTCAGTTGACTCCTGCCAAACAAGACTTTTATGATCTGAGGAGTTCTGTTCACCCCAAATTAGTATGGGAAGTTACCAAGGAAGCTGGTTACACCCAATGACATATCTCCCCCTACATCCCCATCCAGAAATAACTGCTGAGCTTTCCCACTAAACATTATTAACACAGCAGCAGGCAACATGTTTTTCAGCTGCACTAGCTTACATGAAATTGTCTTATGCTAGCACAGTGCTGTCCACAAAGCACAGCAGTATTTCTCCAAGGTGTTGTCTTTCCAAGACACATTTTGAGATACTGGAGGAGAATCTGAAGACCTTCTGTGTATGAAAGTCTTCCTATTTGCCCCTACCTGGAGATACGAGGGACAGAGGTGGACAATACAGTACTTTTTAGATGTTTAGACCACAACTGCCATCAGCCGTAGCTGGCATGAACTGGGAATAAGGTTTTAAGGCATTATGAGATTTTTTTAGCACAAAGCATCAGAAGGGCACCAAGTTGCTCACCCTGACTGGAGACCAGTACCCTACACCTGAGCTACAGGCTCCTTTCTGAACTCTAGGCCATGGAGATGTAGGTTAAAAATGGAAATAACTCAATATGCTTGGCAGTCACCATCTCTCAGTGGCTGCCTATCAGATGTAATATTTGTTTTTACTAAGGAAATGGTGTGCTTCTATGCCAGGGTTTTCAATTCAATTAATAAAGATTTATCTAGCACAAATGGCAAGGTATGTAATCACAGTTAAGACTACTACAATTATAACCTTGGAAGGGAAATGATTAATTTTTTGAAAGGAGACTGAGAACAGTCTTTCTTCTGCTATATCCCTTCATTCCTAAGGCATATTCTCCTATTGTGTGTTGCACGTGTACCATTCACCCCCCACCAGGGATTTTTGTTCAGTCTTACTACCAAAATCAGGGTGCTATGCACTAGGCTACTGAAACCCACCTATCCTTGTCTAAGATAGGTTGGTAGACAGAAAACACCTTGTCTAAGAAACAGTCACTGACATTCAATTCAAGTAAAACACACAAAGGAATCCGATAAATGTTTACTCAGAAGAAAATCCTACATTGCTCAGTGGGACTTGCTTCCAGGTAAGTGCATGCAGCATTTCTTAAATTGCCGGACTTGCTGCCAAAGAAGTGTGACGATGGCTCCCAGTTTAAGTTTTAATTTATGGAAGATGAAACTATCATTTCCCAAAAGACATAGAAGTTATGTACCAGGTTTCAGGATCAGAGATGACATGCTTTTATGTATCGTTGCCGAGGAAACAACACTGGAAGGATGCTCTTGTTCTCATGTCCTGCCTGTGAGCTTCCCAAAGGCATCTGTTTGGCCATGGTGGGAAATAGAATGGCTGGAGTAAATAGCCCCTTTGGTCTTCTCCAGCAGGATTGTTTTTATGCCATAAGGTTACAATTGTATGCACTTACTTGGGATAAATCCCATTAAACCTAACTCGGTTTAATTCTAAGTAGAAATACATAATATTGAGCTGCAACTATTTTGTGAAAATTAAAGGAAATGGAACCAATTCGGGGAGGTAATCCTATAACAGAGTGAGATCAGGAGCACATCCTATGGTTCTAAACACATTATTTAATTCAACCTTTTCCAATCTTGGCTTCCTTTGAGATATGTGAAATTATAAATCTCTTTGTTTTCAGACATTATGAAACAGCTGTGCTGTCTGGGGATGATGGCATGTATAACTCCACTTACATAGATGATACACCAAGTTGGGGACAGTGACTCAAATGGTTTGGCTAGTTTCTTCACAAACTGTTAAATGGGCATCTGACATCAAAAAAGGTAATATTCCAAAAACAGTGGGAGTCAATCTTCCAGGACACTCTCTCTGACACTAAAGTGGTCATTCTTGAACAAAAGAACATCAAAGACAGCTAAACAAAAATTAATTGAGAAGTTCATCTCTATCTTCTGTAGCTTCATTAGAGACAATGGCTTTTTGCATGTATTAATAAGATCATTTATATTTATATGACTATCTAACAGCTGTTTGTTTAACATAACTTTAAAGACCCTAATGAAGACACTGAACAGACATGGAAAATATTTTTTTCCATTCCTTGGCTTAGGCATTCATCAAAATGGAAACTGCAATCAAGAAACTAGAAAAAGATTACAATATGGAAAGGCAGCTGGGAAGGCACTAGATAAGATCCTCAAGGGTAAAGATACATCATTAAATACTAATGAAAGCTGCCAATATGAAAATGAACTTCTTTGAAATGTGGTGCTGGAGAACTCTATAGGTACCATGGAATGCCAAAATGACAATGAGTGCGCCCTAAGGCAAATCAGGCCTGAACTCTCCATAGAAGCCAAAATGACTGAACTGAGATTGTCATACTTTGGACATATCATGAGAAGATATGACTCTCTAGAAAAGACAATAATGTTTGGCAAAGTGGAAGAAGTAGGAAAAGAGGAAGACCACATTATAGGTGGATATACTCAATCAAGGAAGCCACAGCCCTGCCTTTACAAGACTTGGGCAGGGCTACTGATGACAGGGTGATCTGGAGATCTCTCATCCATAGGGTTGCCATAAGTCAAAGTCATCTTGATGTCCAACGACGGTAAATAACAACAAACTGTTGATTACCATTACTTATCATTACTTATGCAACTTTAGGCAAAATTCACTGCATGTACCTTCTACATTTCTATTACCTGTGGTCCTTCTGTTTACAACTCCCACATCCACAAAAGTAAGAGTTCCCCTAGAGGTAAAAATCTTGTCTCTTGTAATTTGGATGGTGCAAAGGTTTTTCCCCATCAAATCTCCTTAACTATAGTAGATGAAAATACTACAGTCTCTAGACTACAGTCTCTATTATTGAATGTTATGATCATTTTAAAAGAATTGTCATATGTTTATGCCTTTTGCATTTCAATAATCCCATTCTTCTCCCACAGATTCATATGTATTAATATTTATGTATCTGATGATAGAGGCATCAGTCCACAAAAACTTAAACCAAACATAGCTTGTAAGTTTTTAAGCTGCCACTAGACATTCTTTTTTTTTTTAGCAGTTTAATTTTTGTTGCTTCAAGGAGAGAGAAAACACCGACTACTGCAGCATAGCACAAGGCCATTATATTACCCACAGTTGTGAATGGGCAAAGACCACAATTCAGAAAAGAAAAGCTATTCATCAACTTCTGCCCCCCCCCAGTTCCTATGAAATGATCTAAGATATTACTTTCTAAAAAAGAACTAGTTATATTATTTATTATTCTGACCACCCAACAGGTCAATACTGGTATGTCTGTGCCACTGAAAAAGCCACAGGTTAATTGCCTCTGGCTTCCTCACTATCTCTGATTAGCGTAATTCTGAGTGGACTACTCTCTGTGGATTCCCTGTCACCCTGGCCCGCACAAACACAGCACAGGACACCATGCAGCTGCCGTGTACTTTTTTCACAGATACTTTGGGAAGATGTACAGAAGCAGACACTCCTTCTCCATCTGATTCTTCTCTCCCTTCCAAAACTACCCTAATTCTCATGTGTGAGCCAGCCTCAGGCATGCAATGAAACATTTTTTAAACCCCTCTAAACTCTCTCTCAGGCAAAAGTAACACCATTGCTCCTTGTTAACTGCAGCAAGTAATTACTTACCGGAGAAACTTCCTAGAAGTAACACATTACAGGTATTTTCAAGTTTTGAAAGGCTCAAAGAACTCCTTAAGTATTTCATACAAGCACCATCGCTTAAATTTCATGCATTCATTTAAATGTGTGTTTACAATTTAAAGCAACAAAGCCTTCAGTTTCAAAAGTGCATCCCAAGTCCAACTTTTACATGACACTTTTTCTTTAAGAATCTCAGTGCAGTTACATGCATATTATATCTCAATGTTTCCACAATCCTTATTTGAGGCATGTTAGTCTGAAAGCTATAAACTGGACCAAAATTAGCCAGTTGCATTCATGGCAGAACAGTGATTTGACCCCCAATCTCTCTGGGCTAAACCTGTCATCTACCACCCATATTGATAGAATTGTGCTTGTCCCTAAAACAACATTGCAAGCAGCCCAGAATCTCCAATAATAAAACAGTGCATGTTTATCCGTCTGTTTCTACTATAGCTCCAAGACCATGAAAACCCAAACCTGTGAAACTTAGTGCAGATAGTTAGGGGACCTTGAGGAGGTGAATGAAGAGAAAAACAAACAAAAATGGAAGAAAGCGTGTGTCAGAAATAGCACTCAGATAGCACAGTAGGTTTGAACCCTGATGCGAGTAGAGTAGTAAAATAAAACAGCATCACCGCTATGGAAGGATGCACTATACCTTCCAACATCCTTATCTTGTATAACTGAAGACCATGTTGTACCTTTCTGAAATGTAACTGTTCCTTCACAAGAAGACGTGGCAGCCCTAATATGGTCTTAACATTGGTTGAATACATGAATTCAAATTCAGATTTAGAAAATTTAAGCACCAGTTGGACAGATCTGTTTTGGCTTTTCCTACATTCAAATGTCCAACACTTTTTTCCATCCCAAACATGAAGAAATCTGCAGCCTCTCATAAATTCATACCAGAAAAAAAATCCTTTCCTATCCACAGTCTAAATGCTTATCTACTCCAAAATCTGAGCGGGGTATGTTTAGTCTGCAAAAGAGAAAGTTAAGAGGGGACATGATAGCCATGTTTAAATATTTGAAGGGATGTCATGTTGAGGATGGAGCAGGATTGTTTTCCACTGCTCCAGAGACTAGGACAAGGAGCAATGGATTCAAGATACAGGAAAGGAGATTCCACCTGAACCTCAGGAAGAACTTCCTGACGGTCAGAGCTGTCTGGCGGTGGAATATACTGCCTCGGAGTGTGGTGGAGTGTCCTTCTTTGGAGGTTTTTAAGCACAGGCTGGATGGCCATCTGTTGGGAATGCTTTGATGGGTGTTCCTGTATAGCAGGGGATTGGACTGGATGGCCCCTGTGGTCTCTTTCCAACTCTATGATTCTATGAAATCTACGTATCTTTTCTCCAGAAACGGTCATTACCAGAAGATTCAGAGGTAACGTTGCCAGAACAACCTGAAACTGGGTGGCTTCTCTCCAGCTGTGTCCTAATCAACTCAGTGTCTTTATTTAAAAGTAAATTGTACTCTTGAGACCACTGGCTGCACTTTAAATTGGATCCTTGGTTCTTATTGGCATGAAGTTGCCAGGCAATAATAAAGGCTAAAACACACAGTTGGGTTGGCCTAAGGAACACAGTAGCGTGAGTGTCTGGGTTGGACTTTAATTACAGATGGTTAATTGGGTCAAAAGTTTACACATCTTTAATTCTTTCATTCTCTGCACATGAATTTATATTTTTCATGCTCAGGTTTATTTCCAATCCCTGGTCTGGAACACTGATTTTTATATTGAAAGGGCTGCATGTAAATTCTTCTTCTCCTCCATTTGGTAAAAAAACAGCACCACAAGTTACCATGATCTGGGATTTATACTGACATGGATGATGGTATGGAGGAGTTGCTTATCAAATTAGCAGATGACACAAAGCAGAGAAGGGTTACAGAAGACAGAATCTAGATTCAAAATGAACTTGACAAGTTGGAATGCTAGTCTGAAAACAATACAGTGAAGTGCCATAGAAAGAAATGTAAAAGCTTATATTTACATACCAAAAAGCGGGTAAGAATGAAAGCATGGGGAGGAAGGACGTGGCTTGACAGGAATAGACGGTGAAAGGGTCTACATGTCTTAGGGTGAGCACAAGCAGAATGTGAGCTACTGATATAAGGCGGCTGCTGGAAATGATAATGCAGTCTTGGGCTAAATTCTCAGAAGCAGAATGTCCACATTAAGAGAAAAAAGAAAAAAAGAAAGAAAGAAAGAAACAAGCCGTATTCTTGCAACCCAATTTGCATATTCCATCAATCTGTAAGTAAAGGCCCAAAGTCTACAGACTAGTCTTGCCACAGCATCTATGCATACCCAGATGAATGTCTGCATAGCAGGAATCTTCATGCATATACTCGTACCTACAACTGGCTGCTGTCACATCTGGCACCACCACGGTTCTCTCTCTATATATATTCAGTGTGCGCTAGTACCAGGAAGGAGTGCTAGTTTGGCTGTGCAAGATCATAGATGGGACTAATTGGCATAGCCCTAGCTCAACAGAATCCTGAGATGAGTCACCTGCACAAAGTTACAGATCCACTTTATTCAGTGCTGATCAGATTAAATTTGAATTACTGTCTCCAGTTAAAAATGTAAATTTGATTTTTTTTTTCTTGCAGTTAAAAAACTGGCATCTGCCAATATTTTTTGCTCCTCATGTGAGAGTGAAAAGCCAAACTCTTCCCAGGGCCCTTTCACACTACACAGTTACAGCGCTATGTGTTGCTGTTGTTGTGTACCTTCAAGTCATTTCTGACTTGCACAGAAAATAATATTTGTGCAAAAATGCTGTTCCTTGTGCAAAAAAATGCTGTTTTCTGTTTCTGCCCAAAAGTATGAATTTTGCACAGAATAGAAATGCAGTATTTTCTGCGCTGAAAACAGCATTAAATGCTGTTTCACACACAGGAAAAATGCATTCTGCACAAAAATACTAGACCTGAATTTTGTGCACAATAAGTTATGAATTGCAAATACTTTTTGCAAGCTTCTCAGTTTTCAAAGACTTTCTTACAGCAAGAAGAATATTCCTAAAATTATTCACTGCTTCCTATAAGAATAAAATTAGTTAAGAATTCCATCCTTAGCTAGTTCACCCTCCCCCTCCACAATCTACACTGGGTTGTCAAAGCAGGCTAGGTTTTCTGAGATCCTCCATAAAACTATTAGAAAACATACAATTAAAAACCCTAAACATCAGAAGTGACCAATACAGACACCTGAAAGATTAAAGAAAACCTTGCTTGACAAAACATCCCCACTAGCCTCCACCCCGCCCCCCACTGGTTGTAAGTATCTTAACATAATGGAACATATAGTACTTCCAGACAAGAATCTACTCCTGATTACCACAAGCTACTTGAATCTACTTCTGATGGCCACAGGATAATCTAGGAAAGGGAGTGGAGTCACTTCATCGCTGTATCGTTAAAACACCAGGAGCCCGAAATACTTGCTGATCCAATGCAAATCCATCAGCAGGTTTAACCTACCTTCTACTCATCCAACAGTAAGGACTACATAGGGCCAGGGCCTATATACTCAGATGGTATGTTTAATCATCATCTAGAAGAGGATGGATGCAGCTGAAATTGCTGAACAAAAGTAGACCAGAAATTTAGGTTTGCTTTTCCACAACATACTTCAGAGACTCATTGCTTCTTTTCATTGCAAGGGAAATCTGAATCCAGATATCTTTTTGAACAAGTCTTCATGAACACATAGTTGAGCCACAGCAGATAAAGCTCCTTTAAGTTAACACCCTTCTGCCATAAGAGAGCAGCAACGCACAACCTCTCCACCTCACATGCCAATGTTCTTCAATAACTCAACTCAGCCACAGTTGTTTGGAAATATTCTGAAAATGTATGTGAAAGGACTGCTTCTGTAGCTGAGTCTACTCTATCCAGTTCCACTTAATTTTGAACTGGGAGAACGGAGGAAGCTACCTGATAGCAAGGCACACTATATCTCCATCTAGTCCAGTGCTTTTGCGCAAACCAGCAGCAACTCTCCAGGGTATCAGGTGAATGTCTTTCCTGTCACTTGGTCTGTAGTTTGCTTAACTGGAGATGCCAGGGACTGGGGCTTTTTGCACATGGATTAAAGTCTTTTGGTGTCTGTATGCACATACTGCTTACTGTGCCTTTTGTAAACCTCTCACAGCGGTTTGCTAAAGGCATAAAGCAACATTAAACTAGCATAAAAGACAATAAACCAAGCTTAAAGTAGCATAAAATGTAATGTTGCATTGTTGTGCCTTCAAATTGTCCCTGGCCCTAAGGTGATCCTATCATGAAGTTTTCTTGGCAAGATTTATTGAAAGAAGGTTTGTTACTGCTTTCCTCTTAGGCTGAGAATGTATTACTTGTCTAAGTTTACACAGTGGATTTCCAGTAGCTGAGTAGGCATTTGAACCCTAGTCTCCCAGAGGCCGAGACTATTTCTGCAATGCACTGTTACAGTGCTATTATTCCACAGTGTAGTGTGGAAATGGCCCTAGTCCACCACCAAAACCATTGCACTACACTGGATGTAGCAGATACAATACAGAGATCAAAACACAGAAGGTGGCAGACAGGAAACTCTCTCATACCTGGTCATACTAGTCCAGTATTGTTAGATGGGTGTCATAACTCACCCCTTAGAGGACTCGGACAATGTGGAAGAGGAGGCAGACTATCAAGAAGCTGCAGCTCCCTCTGAGGAGATTGTGGAGGATCATGTTCTCCAGCAGGATATGGGAGAGGCTACAAACCTGAAGCCAATACACCCCCATCATTCATTGAGAGATCAAAGGAAAAACCAAACCCAGTGCCAAATACTGACCCCATTAGCACTAATGAGACACCTGTGGCCTTGAAGGAGCTAATCACAAATACTATGGCAGTTGCTTCCTAGCCTTAGTTCTGACAACTGTCATATCTGGTTGCCTAGCAGTACTCTTTCTCTGGTTCCTGTTTGGTCTTGACCTTGGACTATGTTTTGGACTATTCCGCTTATCCTTTGCTGACTAATACACTTGGACTTCTGATACAACTTTTGGATTGGCTAAAGAACACCCTTGTGAGTCTCCCTGCATTTTGCTCAGATAATCCATGACTGATTTGGACTGAACTGACTCAATCACTCCGATACCCCAAGCGCACTTGCTGGCTTGTGTTCAGGAGAATGGGGAACATTTAGAACAGTGGGTGATGTTGGACTGCACTTCTCGCCAGCCCTAATTAGGACAGCTAATGTTGAGGGATGATGGAAGTTGTAGTTCAACAATATTCATAAGGTGACATATTTTCCATTTGTGACATATGGGAAGACCGAAGTCTTGACCAACAGCCAAGAAATGCATTAAATAAAGTGAAGGCAAAAAGTACTGTCAAATTAGAAGGCTAGTATAAATGTACCATAAAACATTATGTTTTAGCATTTCAAATATTTGGATAATTAGATTTCACACAATAAAGTCAGCATTTCTTTTCCTTTGGCTTATTACTTATTATTCTTATTCAGCTGTTGTTGTATGCCTTCAAGTTATTTCTGACTTACGGCAACCCTATTACAGAGTTTTCTTGGCAGAATTTGTTCTGAGGGAATTTGCCCTTGCCTTCCTCTAAGGCTGTGAGAATATGACTTGTCCAAGATCACTTTGTGGGGATGCGAACCCTCAAACTGCTACACCATGCTGGTTCTCACTGTTCAGTAGTTAATATTAATATGCTCCATATTTCACAAGATAATTAAAAAAGATTTGGCCTCATCTGAACTCTCACAGTTTAAGAAAAGGAAGCCAAACACTATTGTTAACATTCTCTCAGTATCTGAGGAACAAAAAATATTTCAGATTTCAGCTTTTAAAATTTATATTGTCAAGGATCCATTTTAAATACACACACACACACACACACACACACATATATATCTTATCCAGTATTCATGAATGCACTTCAGCACTCTTTGGCATATCTAGAATGTCACCACATCAGCTTCGCTTCACAGTTCCTGACCCTTAGAAATGCATCTGGCAACGCTTGATCAGCCATGAGCAACATGGAAAATTGAATCAAAGCTTACAGCAAGAGGAGATTCTAATAATATGAGCAGTTCTTGGACAGCTGTGTCAGAATCCAAAATGCTTAACAGGAGACAGGACGAAGGGTATAGTTTGCAAAAATTCAGATTACTGTTAAATCAGGAAACAGCTTAACTCTCTCTTGGATTATGGTCAACAGGAGAAGTGAATTCCCCCCCTACGTATAAGCCTTCCCCAATGCAAGGAATGGGATTGGTAATTTAATACACATAGGGGAAGAGTACCATATTGGGAAAAACTATCTTAACCCAATTAATTTTATAGAGAAAGTGATAACCGTGTCATGAATTCTGTACACATTATGAAGAAATTTCTTGTAACTACCATTTTGTATTCTTTAGATAGAGGAATGTCTCTCTTCCACAACGACTGCAGGCTAGGTTTTCTGAGATCCTCCATAAAACTATTAGAAAACACATGATTAAAAACCTTAAACATTAGAAGTTAACAATACAGACACCTGAAAGATTAAAGAAAACCTTGGAGTGAAAATTGCTTGGTGAGGGGATAAAACTCCTTCCAGAATTTCCTTCCATTAAGTTTACGTCCCATTCTATCAAATACTGATTTGTCAGCCTTAATTAAAATGTAGATGAGGTGTGAAGGCAGCAGCAGTGAGCAATGGATTTTGCAAGCATGTGTTCTCATTTATTTCGACGGGATTTCTGTTGGACAAATATCTAGCTGTGTCTTCTTTTCTTACAAGAACAAGATCAGCTGGGCAGTGGGAGGGGAAATGCTTTTGTTTGGTGAGATGGAAGTATCTCAAACTCCCAGCCACCATGCTTCCAAAATTGCCCCTTTTCTGCCACTTGTAGTAGCAGACAAACAATAACCTCAAATTGAGACTGTGGGAGTGAAGGCTTTCACCTCCACCACTCCAGCAATCCCAGGACAATCCCTTCCTTCATTCAAACCCTGGCCAGAGGCAAAAAAATGATCAGGAAGGAGTTTTATTTCCTCCTCCTCCTCCCCTCAGCAATTTTCACTCCAACAAAATTTCCTCATTAGGCATGCTTGATTCTATCCTTATTTCTCAATGCATTGCCTTGCTGAGCTCATGCATCCCTGAAGAATCACTGTTGCTCAAAAACTACTTGACAAAGGAGGTCAGAACACCACAGAGGACGGCAAGACAGCCATCTGATTGTTGCTCAGCATTTGCACCCTCTTGGTGTTATGCTAATTAAAACCTTTTGATCTGTGTAAAAAAACAGGAGAGGGGAGGCAAAACGAGCGTGTTGTCCCTCAAATAAGAATTCTATCTCACAGTGAAATTTTCTTTCAGTCTCCAAATTTGTACCATTGCAGAGAGTGAGGCATTAAAAACTGTTCACACCTAGAACTTTTACATTTGCTGTGTTCTCATTCGTTTTGCAACTTTCTCTGACCCTTTTCTTTGGATACCTAAAAGGTATTTCTATATGTTCAACTGAAGTTTTAGGTTACTGTAATGCTAGAAATTAGAGGACTGAAGTAAGATCTCACTGGAAGGACAGAATTCTTATTTGGGAGGCTAATGTCCTCATTTTGCCCCCCACCCCGTAACCACACCCTGGCCAACACTCCTCCCCCTTAAAAGATCTTTCTGCAGCAACAGGTTTGTGGGTAAAAGCCTATGAGAACAAAAAAGTCTTTGCTTGCAGGTGGAAGAAGAGCAGAGAGGAGAGCAGATTCTGCCCACAGCCTCCCCTTCTTCTCCTTGTATTTTTGGGTGGAATTTTAGACTGTAAACAATCCTGGACACCCATCTTCTTGTAATCTGCGAAGTGCTATGCACACTTGTGGCACCTCATACACCAGATATGGACAAAATTTCTGTCCCCAGGGCCCGCATGCAGTGGCAGGTGGTGGGTTGGGACAGCGGTGTGGCTACAGGAGCGGGCAAAATTGTACCTGAATAAAAATTCTGCCACCCCCTCCCCGAAATTTTCCTTTATACCCCATGCGTGCAATATTAGCAAGGGAATACAAACCCAGCAAATGTAAGAGTTCTAGATGTAAACTATTTTCGGTATTTTTTTGCAGTGGTAGAAATTGGGGAAGTGATGGAAAATCTCACATCTATATAAACACATGACCCTATCCACACTCTTAGCTCTTTTTAAACACTTCCTCTCTGTTCACTGAGATGTGAGGATGGGACTTCTGGGGCAGGAGACAGGGGCAACTGAAAGCCTTTCTCCCTCCCAGCAATCCTGATCCAAATCCCTACTTCCTTCACTACGAAAGGTCAAGATGTCCACAGCATTAAACCCAGAGCATGCTGATATACCAGCAGAGTAAGCATGCATGGTCCGGATCACAACAAGAGTGCCACAGTAGGGAAAGTTTAAACATTCCCTCAGTAGGGCCATTTCTGCACTACACTGTTATAATGCTATTATTTCACATTCACCATCCTATTGAATCCTGGGATCTGCAGTTAAGGGAGGTGCCTTTAGAATTCTCAACCAGAGAGCTCTTTGGCCTCAGGAAACTACAAACCCCAGAATTCCACAGGAGGTTGAAAGTGGAATAATAACACTATAACAGTGTAGTGCAGAAATGGCCTAGGTTTCTATTCTTTAAACATTACAGCATTCCTCATCACTATCAAACGCTTTTAAAAGGAAGGAAATACCCCCCTGTTTTCTAATCACTATGCTGAGGAACAGCCACTTTTAAAAAAAAAATTGAAAAGGGAATGTTTACATCACTTCCCATCTGTATATGTGGCTCCTGATCCTGACTGTGCAATTTGAACTTAAATATCATGTACAGAAGTACCAAGATACAATGAAATATTTGCACACACAGATATATGCATAAAGGGAACAGAGTGTCAGAAAGCCATGCTAGAATGAACTGGAAAGTCTTAGACCACAAATATTCCCTCATGTGTATGAATCAATATGTAGTATTATGTTACTGAATGCTTAGCACACTGTGGGTACCATTCACTTCACAGTACCAAAAGGAACAACCTCGGAAGGCATTAAACTATACTGTATGTCAAATAACCATGGCATTCATTTTGCTACCTTTGCTCCCAAATGTGTCAAATTATAGTGCAGCAATGTTGCTACCCATCTAGCGTCATTAAAAAAGAGGTGTATACTGGTTCTGCTTCCTTTGGCTCCACTTTTGTCAGCATAACCCCTATGGTAGGATCTAAAAATAAATATAACAAATGATACATGGAGTTGCACGCATCATTTTAAAAGGGTAAATGTTATGCTAGCAGATGGTGCCAGACCGACAGCATTCGAGAAAGAACTTCACAGTTTACAAAAGAGACACTGCCTTGCAAAGAAGAAGTAAACAATCACACAGGCAACCAAAGTCCAAACAGATCCCCAAGATATAGATTTCTAGGTTTACATCCTAATATTAAGAATCAGTTCTTAACCCTAAAAACCATACATCAAAATTACCAAATGGTTTGTGGGTTGTAAGGTACATATCTTATCTTGAGATTAAACACAGGTTATACTTCCTGCTGTTTGCCTGTTGTTTCCTTAGACACTGGCTGAGCTGCACTGATGTCACAGAATGTTCACAACCAGTCCGATTTCTAAAGTCAAAGTCTCTGTTTATGGGGGAAAAAAAATGGAATGTTCTCTCCTAACAAGTTTATGGGAATCCAAAGATGCCTGAACGACCTTGGGGAGTTACTAACTGGTATGGCTGTCAATTCTAATAACTCTGTGGGATACAATCTGGTGATGGGTATGGAATCTCTCCAAGCACCCCGCTTCACAAAACCCAATCTTCTTCACAGCTTCCTATTAATGGAGAAGCACTGGACACAACTAAAAAGGAAATGGTAAGAATTTTCACACAAATCTACCAACATAGCTATGGTATGAACTTGCTATCTGGGGCATTCTGGGCACTGTATTAAAAAAGTAACTTTTCTAAGCCCTGGAAGAATTTCAGTTTCTGTTTTTACAGTTACTTACACTGTGGTCTCCATTTTACCTGTATGGTATGGATTCTAATTATGCTGAAAGCTACGTCAGAAACTGAGATTAGGAGGTATGATATAGATACCTTCAAACAAATATATCCAAGATCAACTTTTAGTTGCATAATATGGTAGACAGAATAGCTTTCCCTGATCCCAAGTACTTTCCATCGTTTATTAGCAGAGTATTTCCAGTCATGTGCCAAAATGGGGAACATCTTTACACTAATTGTTTAGAGATGCATGGAAAGATATTGAGGCTGACAAGCTGTATAAGCTGAAGACAGTAAGCAGGCCTTGCTTTCTCAATCTGCTGAGGCAAGCTCATTTTGTTCAGTTTAAGAGATGGATGATGTAAGCTGTCATCTTTCTGTTTGGAAAACAGTTATCCACTCTGGTTTGTAATACGGTAAATGCCTAAATTATAACAGCAGCGTGCTGCAACATCCACATTCCTGCAAAACAAACTGAGCAAAATCTTTCCATGCCCTGCAAAGAGTAGGCTGAATGTTCAGTATATTCAGAAAACAGACTAATGGGGAAGCAAGGACAATGTCAATTCCTCTGAGATAAGCTTTCTTTTTCTCCTTAACCACACATGATCAAGAGGACTTTGAGTTTACTATTGCAGGACCCCAGAGTTTTAGAAGCAAGAATATAAGCCACAATTTCTTTTCTCAACAGTGACAAGTTGGGAACCAGATGCTCTAAACAGCTCTTTTATTTAATGGTGTGATCATTCTGAACAGACTTGCCAGTTCCCCACCACTGGGATATTCTTATGTTCAACATCTCAAAATACATTTTTTAAATTAACTATAGTTTATTTCAACTTCTGATCCTTCAAGAAGCTTAGAGCAGCACATACAATCTTCCTTCCACCTGCTTGATCCTCACAGCAAACTTGTGAGTTAGGTCATTTCCTCATTATACTGTTATAGTGCTATTATTCCACTTTCAACATCCTGTGGAATTCTGGGGTTTGTGGCTTACTGAGGCCAAAGAGCTCTCTGGTTGAGAATTCCAAATGCCCCTCCCTAAACTGCAAACCCCAGGATTCCACAGGACGGCAAAAGTGGAATAATAGCACTAGAACAGTATAGTGCAGAAATGGCCTTAGACTAAGCACCTTTTCACACTACATTGTTATAGAACTATTATTCCACTTTAACTGCCCTGGCTGCACCCTGTCGAATTCTGGCGTTTATAGTTTGGTGAGGCACTGGAGCTGTCTGGCTGAGAATTCTAAATGCCTCTCTTTAAGCAGCAAATCCCATGATTCCATGCAACATTGCTATGGCAATTAAAGTGGAATAATAGTGGTAGAAGAGTGTAGCATGAGAAGGCCCTAGGCTGAGAGCTGAGAGTTCAGGTTCACTTCATGATAATATAAGGATTTCAGCTTATTTGTCTGGCCACTATCAGCACTACATGATGCTGCCTTTCAAGTCAATCTCCAGCCACGTAAAATCATATATAAATTCACTGAGTTCACTGGCAGATACCCGCAGCTAAGGGTGTATTCGATTGCAGCCCAAGGTTGTCATCCCTGGATGACTAGAAAGCGTAGGAGAGAGAGAGAATGAGAAAGAAAGAAAGAAAGAAAGAAAGATCCATGCACTATTCTTTCCCACTCCAAACATGAATATTTTTCATCTTAGGCACACACGAATTAAGTAAACATGGGCTGCAGCTCTGAGCAAACATGCGAGAGTGGGCTGCAACACATCCTTCCTGCCTACCTACCGAGATGCAATCTACAGTTGTCCCTCCACATTTACTAGGTTTAGGGGCACAGGACCCTCACAAAAGTGAAAAATCACAAATACCCAAGTGTGTATGTGTTTGTTTGTGGGAAGAGGGCTGAAGCACGGTGAGAGGAACAGACACCCAGGATCCAAACCAGGTCAGGGAAAGGAGAGGGAAAGGGGGTGGATAATCATTATGGCCCAGTACTTCCTCTCTCTTCCACCTCCTTCTTTGGGTATGGGCTGCATCAGGTGGAGACTTGTGGTGCTGAGAAATTGACCTAGGACCTGTCCTTAGTTGGCCAGGCTGGTGGAGGAGGAGCCGTTTTTTAAAGAGCTGTGTGGCCTGATTGGAACTGCCAAGAGGGAAGGTTCCCCTTGAAAACAAGTCATTGAGGTAGGGAGGGTAGGGGTCGAAGAAACTCGCAGATAATCAGACCCATGAAAGTGAAAGCTGCAAATGTGGAGGGCTGACTGTACTCACAAAGGAGATGTGGCTGTATGAGCAGCAGAAATTTCAAGGGAAGTTTTGCTGAGTTCATCTCATTTAAACACACAGCAACCTGGAGAAGAGCCTTTGCATTAATTTACAGGTGGATGATGTGTTACAGATAATCAGCAACAAACATAAAAAGTGGTAGTCCAAATTAAAAACAATACCACGTATGTATTACACCCATAAAAAGGCCCAGGAATTTAATCCTAAAATCCAGGATTTTCAGACAAGACAGTTGAGAAACTTCTAGCCAATTAAATGTGATGTTAAATTACTATTCCAATTTAACATGCACTGTCTGTCAAAACTAAAATCACCACTGGCACCAATGACGAATTTCCTTGCAGTGCATATAGTTTCAACAGAGCCATTTTTATCAACATTACAGAAGGGAGAGGAAGGGTTAAACTCCCCTTCCTCTACTGCTGCAGTCCCAAGGAGCAGTCCTAGCACCACCGATCAAGACTGCTATCTGCATTTAAAAAAAAAGGCTGTCCACTTTGCCCTGGGGACTCTGCAGAGCCACTGCCAGACAAAATCAAACAATACCAGACTGCAGAAGACAAGGTACGAACTACATGGTGTGAAGCAGCAGGAGGCACATGTTTTCCCTCCTGAAAAGACTAGAGTATCTAGCTCAGAAACAACCATCAGGCACTTGCCTATACAGTGGTCCCTCCACTTTCGCAAGGGTTGGGGCACAGGACACTCATGAAAGTGGAAAAACTGCAAATAACTCCCTGCCCCGCGATCTGCCTCCCATTCCCTTCTGGGGCTCCCTCCTCCCATTCCTTTGGCTTTTGTGCACTCGGGCTAGAGGCAAGGGAATCAGAAGGGGGAGCTCCACAGGGGAGAAGGAAGATGTGTACATGCCTCCCCACCATTTCCTCGCCTTCTGTATTGGCGCTTGCCTTCCTTCTCCACACCCGGCAAAACTCAAGGAAATGGCAGGAGGAGAATGGGAGGGAAGCATGCGCAGACCTCACAAATAATCAAATTCACGAAGGTTAAACCTGTGAATGTGGAGCAAGAACTGCAGTTTTATATCTTAAGCACTTAAAAAACATCCTTTACTTTTCTCATACATTTAACAAGCAATAATATAGCCACTGTTTCTATTTTAATGCTGCTTCTAGTTACGTTTGTTGTGGCATGTGATTTTAGGTTCGCTGTTTTTAGACTGTTGTTTTTAACATGTAGCTTTTATTGTAAAGTGGCCTGTAAACTGCTTTGAAGAACTTAACAATAGTAGTTCTCAGCCTTTGGTACTTGAAAGGTTTTGCATTTCACCTCTCACAAGCCCCAGCAGCAAACAAGCTCTGCAGCAGAATCACCTTAGAGTCCCATGAAATTCCTCCAACAGTTTTCTTGGGGGGAAAAGGGCAGGGGCTGAACTCATGTCAGTTTTCATTTTTATTAAAACACTGACATCTCAGTTCTTGTGTTCTGGTATTCGAAGGACTCTAAATTTTCTTAAGAGAGTCAGCATGATATGAGTGTTGGACTACGACCATGGAGACCAGAGTTCAATTCTCTACTTGGCCAAAGAAACCCACTGGTGGACCTTCGGTGTGTCATATACACACAGCCCTATAAAACTCCATTATAGGTTCACCTTAGGGTTATCGTAAGTTGGAAATTACTTGAAAGCACACAAGAACAACACCAAATGTTCTTAACTGTTTAAAGCATTATGTTTTAATGGCCAATTTGGAACTGGTTACCAACTGATTAACAACTGCAAAAGTATCAATTACTTCATTTTGGCGGAAAGATCTCCTCCTTTATTGGATGGTTTAAAGAAAAAAGAATTAGTGATGACACCAGGATGATGAAACTGACACGTTATGCATGACCAGGAGATAATCAAAAGACTGAATATATATATATATATATATATATATATATATATATATATTCGTACCTTTAGCGTATAAAGTCAGACCAGGGAAAGCAAAGAAAGAGCAAACATTTTCAGCAGAGAGAGAGAAGAGAGAGAGAGAGAGATGCATAAGATATATATATGGAATGACTGATCTTTGTTATATTTTAGAATGACTTATCTACTGAAAATGTCTGCTCTTTCTTTGCTTTCCCTGGTCTGACTTTATACTCTAAAGGTACGAAAATCATGCAGCCTGTATCCCACCGTTAATACTAACTAGTGTTAACCTAGTAAGTCAAGAGAATTTACTTAGGTGTTGACTTACCACTCAACAATTGATTAAATAGGTTGCCAGAACTCAGGACCTGGCTCTGAGTCTCCAGTGTTTGTAGGTTATCCTCAGCTGAAATATAAGGGTGCAAATTGTCCAGTTTTGGTGGGCTCAGCTCCAGGTAAGAGGAAAGGGCTATGTGTAAATTTCCAGCTCAGCGGTAGAGTAGCAGTCTGGAAGAATTTCCAAGGTTTAATAGTGCTGTTGCTGAAACTTGCAAAGACTCTCCAGGAGGATCTATGCATTTACATAGCTAGCTTTCTCCTTCCTTCTCAGTCATTGTGGTGCCATGGCTAACCCTCTGCTCTGCATCCACCTGCTAGACAGAAGCAAGTGGGCTTGATTAAATGTTCCTTATCCTAGCTCTCTACGTAGGTGACAAGAAATAATCTTATTTCACCTTGAATTGGGAGCAGCCCAGACTTCTGTTTTAATTTCCAAACAGGAGCATACATCCATTCTCTCTCTCTATCTGTAGGTTTCAATTATAAGTTGCAAGCAATTGTGGTTGGTATTTAATGCTTAATGGTAAACTCAGAGGCCATCTCTATGTTCATAAACCTCAGTGTCTGGGATGATCCTGAACAGGCAAGTCTAGCTGGGGAACAGTTACATGACAAAATATTAGATATAGGCCTGAATCCCATTGATTAGTCCCAATTAAAATGGACTCCCTGCATCAACTGTTGTGACAAATCAACATACAATCAATCCCACTGATTCAATGAACCTCCTCTGGTTGCGCCTCGCGAACACAATTCAGGCCAATATCTAATATTTTGCCATGTAGCAATTTGGGAGAGAAAGTCTAACCATATTGCTTAACTCTGTGTGCAGTATCAGAGGACAATATGTATTTTTTAATGCTTGAAACAGTAATGAATCTAAGCCAGAGCAATGTGTGTATGTTAGGGGGCAATCAGGACAATGGCTTGATCTTTTTTTTTTTTAAAGAGATTAGGTCTGAGCCAATTAAGATATATTTATTGAATTGTCAGAGTGAGGCAAGCCTGTGTTCCTGACACTGCCAGGAGAGCCTAGAGATTGATTTGGATGGAAATTGGGAGCATCTGACTCATCAAGATAACTTTCTCTAAAACATTTGAGCCTTTTATCAGAAACATAAAGGGTATGGACTCATGGACTACAGTCTCTCTCTCTTGAAACCTTTTGAATCTAGACAGAGTAAAACTGCTAAAAAGGGAGTGACTCAAAGCAAAATAACAGGGGAATTCTTTCTATTTTTATAAGAGATATCAGAGGTTAAAAAAAGGATGAGACAGAAAGAGATAAAGATGAATTCCAGTAATTAAACAGTATAACAAAGCCAGCGCTTGGACAAATTGTAAGTTTGAACTACAGAACCAGCCAGTATGGCAATTAGTGTTTGGAGCATTCTGAGCGTTATGGTCCAGACCAGTGATGAAGACTTGAGTCAATTCACTTGGACTGAAGTTGGTTCAGTGACTTGATTTGGACTTGGCAATAAATGCTGCACTGATTCAGCTGGACTCATAACTTGTATATTTTTAGTGACTGACTTGCTGCCCTTGGTTCCGTAGCATAACACATTGATTCAGAGACTTTACAACTTTGAACAAAGCTTCCATCTCTTTTTGCCTATGGGTCACATGACAGTCTGCCTCAAGCCCAAAGCTTGGGCCATTTCTCAGAGCAAAAGCAAATGCATCAGGCAATAGGCTTGAGACCTCCTTGGCAGCCTGTCCCTGTCGCTAAATAGAGGAACATTCTAAAACTTTTCCTAACAGCAGAAGGCAAGACTCACCCTTCAGGACAGGAAATACAACTACGGGTAGGGAATGGGAAAGAAGAGAGCCATGGAGGGTAGGCAGAGGAAAGACAGGAAATACTAAGTGGTGAGGTTGACCAACTGAACCCAAAGGGTGATCACCAATGGCTGCTTTTCATCCTGGAGAGAAGTGACTAGTGGGGTGCCACAGGGTTCTGTCCTGGGCCCAATGCTATTCAACATCTTCATCAATGACTTGGATGAAGGAGTGGAGGGCATGCTGATCAAATTTGCAGATGACACCAAATTGGGAGGGATTGCTAATACACCAGAGGACAGGATCAAATTTCAAAACGACCTTGACAGATTGGATAGCTGGGCCAAAGCTAACAAAATGAATTTCAACAGAGAGAAATTTAAGGTCCTGCACTTAGGTAGAAAAAAGTGGAAGGCACAAATATAGGATGGGGGACACATGGCTGGATAGCAGTATGTGCGAAAGGGATCTAGGAGTCTTGGTAGATCACAAGCTGAACATGAGTCAGCAGTGTGATGCCGCAGCCAAGAAAGCCAACGTGATTCTTGGTTGCATCAATAGGAGTATGGTGTCTAGATCGAGGGAGGTAATGGTACCACTCTATTCTGCATTGGCTAGGCCGCATTTGGAATACTGTGTCCTGTTCTGGGCAGCTCAATTCAAGAAGGATATCGACAAGCTGGAACGTGTCCAGAGGGGGGCGACCAAAATGGTGAAGGGTCTGGAAGCCATGCCCTATGAAGAACGGCTTAGGGAGCTGGGAATGTTTAGTCTGCAGAAGAGAAGGTTAAGAGGGGACATGATAGCCATGTTTAAATATTTGAAGGGATGTCACGTTGAGGAGGGAGCGGGACTGTTCTCTGCTGCTCCAGAGACTAGGACAAGGAGCAATGGATTCAAGCTGCAGGAAAGGAGATTCCACTTGAACCTCAGGAAGAACGTCCTGATGGTCAGAGCTGTCTGACAATGGAATACGCTGCCTTAGAGTGTGGTGGAGTCTCCCTCTTTGGAGGTTTTTAAGCAGAGGCTGGATGGCCATCTGTTTGGAATAATTTGATGTGTGTTCCTGCACAGCAGGGGTTGGACTGGATGGCCCCTGGGGCCTCTCCAACTCTATGATTCTATGATTCTAGGTGCCAGAGACATGAAGTTCATGTACAGTCATGCCAAAAGTGAAAATGGTATAAAAGCAAAGCTTCACATAAGCCTATGATCCGTAGAGGCAAGAGAAGCTGTGAGCAGACAGCGTGTGTGGTGCAGTGTTTGAAACATGGAAGTGGAACTGTGCAGATTCAGAGTCCATTGAGCAATGAACCTCGCTGGACAATCTTGGCCCAGTCAATCTCTGTCACCCTGACCCACCTAACAGGATTGCTGTGAGGATACAACAGGTGAGGGAGAAAAATGTAATCCACCCTGAGCCCCTGGAGGAAAAGCAGGATACAAACTCAAGAAAGGAATCTGTGCATTGACAAGCAATAAAAGCTGGAGTAGTGGTGGGTCAGGGCTGTCTGGGCAAAAGGCAAGTGAATGGGAGGGGGAAGAATAGAGAGGAAGGCAGGTGGGTCCTTCGCAAATAATCAAATTCTGAAATGAATAAATGAATGTGGAGGGAGGACTGAACTAGGGGAAAACAATTAAAAAATCACACAGATTTCAATTCAGGAAGGAAACATATTAAAACTTGACAAAGGACAAGAGAATACAAATGTGTATCAGAAAACTCAATGAAATCAAAGCAGAAAAGATTTTCACATCCTTATGGGTGGTGGCAGCAGAGGGAGCACTACAAAAACAGTGGACAAGTAAAGGGCAACCCATGTTTCCTTCAAATTAAAGCTTGTGTGTGCGCACATACACAAATGTTCAAAGTCACCTGTCGACTTAAGAAGACCCCATGAATTTCACAGGGATTTCTTAGGCAATAATACTCAGAGGTGGTTTTGCCAGTTCCTTTTTCTGAAATACAGTATCTGGTATTCATGAGTGGTCTCCCATTCAAGTACAACTCAGAACTGATCTGCTTAGCTTCCAAACTCAGATGGGATCTGGTTCCTTTATTCTAGGCTTTACTCATTAAAGGTCACAGGGCTCAATCAATCAATCAATCAGTTTTCCCAAGAATGGGACCCAACGTATCTAACAGATAAACAGAAGCAGAAATAAAACTATATGTAGTTCAAAATTTACACTCTTCCCAAGATTAAATGGTTATAATGGCTGGCATGAGAAGGCTGTGCCATTCAGCTTTTCTTTGAAGCTGTCTACACAAACATTTCAAGGTCCACTAACTGAATGGCACACTTTCTGCTGGCATGGATGCCAAACAGTCATTCTGTTACTCTTGATTTACTGATTTTTTAAAAAAGTTGGCATTTGTACAGCTGATACAGTAAAAGTAGCTAACATATTACCTACATTATTATGGCTGAGACTCAAAGACCTTGAGTTCTGGAGATAAAGATTTCCATAAAGAAGATTTCCTCCTCATGGAAGGAACAACATAGCATAATTACAACTTAAAGACAAGGAAACCTACCCAATAAAATTATTTTATTGTATTAATAGAGAGCACAGGAACATTTCTGCGTAGTTCATAGGCCTGCAGAGAGCCAAATGTGTGTGTGTGTGTGTATTATGTTTATATATGTATGTATATGTGTGTGTGTGTGTGTGTGTGTATTTATTTATTTAAAAGTTGGCATTTGTACAGCTACACACACACACACACACACACACACACAAAGAGAGCTAAGAATGTATGTACAAAGAATATACAAAGTCTACTATTGTTGTTGTGCCTTCAGGTTGTTTCTAATTTATGATGACCTTAACGCAGACCTACCACTGGGTTTTCTGGGACTGAGAGTGGGTTTCCATGGCCAAGCGGGGAATCGAGCCCTGGTCTCTAGGATCACAGTCCAATGCTCAAACCACTACATCATGCTGGATTTCACAAAGTATGTAAAGTAGTCATGTACATTTTAAGCAGACGTAATTCATGAACGCAGCAATTCATAGATTAATCAGCAAAAATTACTTTCACTGGGTGGCCACTGTAAAGCACATACAATGCAGTGCATGAGGAAGAACCACCCTATATGGTCAGAGAAATCTCCGTACACAGATATGTGTAGATGATCTGAAAGAGGATAGACATACCTTCTGCAATCTGGGAACAGTGTTGCCAAACAGAGTAGGACCTGAATTTAAAATTAAACGACAGGAGGGTTGTGGAGAGGGCATTAGGAAGTTTTCTTTCTGAAAGGAAATTGACTGAGTTCTGCTTTTAAACATATCGATACACAATCTCTTTGCCAAAATACTGTTATTTTGTTTCTGGTTTTACACCCTGTGGTGTGACACAGATTCAAGCAAGTATTCCTTCACAAAAAAAGCACAGAAGAGAAGAAAACTGAAGGCAAAGGAGGGAAAAACGAAATACAAAAGGTAATCCAACAAAAGAACAAATCTGAAATTGCTGTTTTAACTGTTTTACAACTGGATTCTAAGATTGATTGTAAGATTGCTATTAGAACTTTTTAAAGACATTTTAAGGTGTATTTAATGTGTTTTTAATCTTTGTATTGTTTAATTTTTTTTTATTTGTTCATTGCTTCAGTACTACTTTAAAATACATACACACATACATACATACTCTCCAACATTTTACAGATGAAAACTGGGATGCATGCAGCCAAGCAACATCATGAGTGTGGTCACAATCGCAAAATGTGATTGATGAGAAAGAAGACACAGGTTAGGAAAGGCTGTAGTAGTTTGCTTTTGCCTGAGCCTACTCGGAGCCTACTACTCTTCTCTTCTCTGCCTCTCCCCACGGCTTCACTGAGTTAAATCAACGCAAACTACTTTTGCCCTTTGAACTCAGGCCATTTCCGCACTAGACTGTTATAGCACTATTAGTCCACTTTCAACATCCTACGGAATCCTGGGGTTTGCAGTTTAGGGAGGGCATTAGGAGTTTGTGCCCTCCCTAAACTGCAGACAAAGGTGGATAAAGGTGGAAAGTGGAAAGAGAGAGAAAGTGGTTTTTAAAATCTGCTGAAAAAGTGGAACAATAGAGGATTAATTGAGACTGTCCCTCCCAAACTGGGACAGTTGGAGGGTATGCAGATGTGTTTCTTTTCTTGTTCACAAAATATATTTCTCCATGGGTTCAGTTAAGACATCTTTGCAACTCCTAAATTTTATTTCTTTACAAACATATTTCTAAGTTGCGTTTCTACCCAGAAGGGCTCTCAGGGTGATTTATAGTTTAAAACATTAATTTAAAAGTTTAAAATATCACAGACAACACCATTAAGACTGGGGATGGAGAGGGATGGTAATTTTTAAAATCACAGAGAATATACTTAAAAGCACTATGCAAAACAAAAATGTTTTAACAGTTTGCCTAAAAGAAAGCCAAAGAGAGGGAGGACAGTCTAGCTGCCTTTGAGAGAGAACTCCATAATCTGGACGAAGCCACAGATACACTTCCATCTGGTCTTACTATCCATGTCTCTCAGTTACGGGACATACAGAAAGTCCTCTGAATCAGTGTCATAAAGTGTGGAAGGTGAAGGTTATCTGGATGTGAAACTTGGGGTCATGTGCACTCCCAAGCTTCAATATAGCCCCATTATTTGTTTGTTTGTTTTGTTTTGTTTATACCCTGCCTTTCTTCTGGCATGGGACCCAAGGAAGAGGTCTGATTTTCTTTGCTGGATTCCTTTCCCACGGCTAATTTTCATCTGATTTCCTACGACCTGCAACTAGCAATGAGGAAAAAAACTATCTGTATCAGGATTTCTAGAAGAGAAAGAATATCCTCCTTTCCCTCCCCCAGACATTTATCTTCAGATCCACTTGTTAAATAGACCCTTATTTAGGGGTTCACAGGTAAGGGCCCAGATCCACTGTGGTGTAGTGGGTTGAGAGTTGGACTATGACTCCAGAAACCAGGACTCAAATCCCTGCTCGGCCATGCAAACCCACTGGGCGATCATGGCCAAGTCACTCTCTCAGCCTCAGAGAAAGGCAAAGGCAAACCGCCTCTGAACAAATCTTGCCAAGAAAACCCCACAATTGGTTCACCTTAGGTGCACCATAAGTTGGAAATAACCTGAAGGAACACAACAACAAGCCAAAGACCAGGATTCTTGCCTGAAAACAAACTGCCAGCCAATTCAGTTAATGTAGAAACGGCCAGCAATGCCAGAAAGAAATCTGATTATCACGTTTTGCACTAGTTGCCATTTCCAAACACTTTTCAACAATAGCACCATGTAGAACACAGTAATTTAAATGTAAGGAATGGTCTTTTTTTAATGAATATAAGAATAGGGTCATAATTTTGAGAGATGAAAGTTGGACTAAAAAATAGGCAGATGTCATAAAATGCATTATTTTTTGTACATCTGGCATTATAAATATCATATTCCCAGATCAATATATAAAAAGCAGGAATAAATGACACGAATTCTCTGTCCGAGTGACTGTACTGTAGAGGTGCTAGCAACTTAGCAATTTTCCATAATAGCAAAATACTTTTTTGGTGAAGGCCTTTCATTATTAGACAGCATGTCTGACTTGACAGGCCTTTTTCCTGGTGTGCAATGAGAAGACACTCCATAGACCTCTGTGATGACACACTGAATTGAGATCAAACAATCAAATAATTTTTACTAGTGAAAGCCATTACTGGTACAATGCACACAAACTGCTTTTGCGGAGCACATGCTTTCTCATTCACAATACTTATACAGCTCCATTTACAGAACAGGCATGATAAATCACAGCTGTGGCATGCCTTGCAGTTCCATGTGAGCCTCTTAACTAGTGTGTACATTACACAAATAATCTTTGAATACAGAAATAAATCTATACATCAATACCTAGATATATTTCCATTTCCAATACCTGAAGATATTTCCACGCAGCCAGATATTTCCGTTCAGTCAAAATACTACCCTCAGCTGCACTGGACACTGTATGTCAGGGCTTTCCAGATGGTGTGCTGCGACACGTTAGTGTGTCACCTGAAGTGTGTAGGTGTGTCGCCTACAATCTTGGAAATGTATGCCATTATTTATAAATCATATATTTTTAAAAATATATGACAGGTTTTCATGAAATATGTTGTGTTCCCATACATTTTGTTATTACAATTTATATATGTGGCTGTATCTCTTATAAGGGGCTAGTTTAACTTCTGGTTTGCTAGTAAAACTGAATTACTGTTTTGCAAAATGATACATGTCTAAAAAGCGTGTCATCAACATGAAAAGTTTGGAAAGCTCTGCTATATGTTATTCTGGAAAGGCAGCTGTTGGCAACAACTATGGCTATTGACCTGAAAGTTCTTCTTTGGATGAAATTCACTTGGAGAATATCTTGGAGTCAGCAGTTGGGATTAAACCAGTGGTTCTTAGGCTTTTCTTTACTGAGGACCCCCTGTAAATATTATACGTTGCCAGGGACCCCAAAAACTTAACTCAAGATTCAAATATATAAATCTAGATTTAAATATTCAAATATTTATTTAAATATTCAAGTATTTATGGATTGATTTATTAGAGGCTTCTGGAGACTAGGATTCAAAACCCTGTTCAGACATTGGGTGACCTTGGGCAAATCACATTCTCTCAGCCTCAGAGGAAGGAAAAGGCAAATCCCCTCTGAACAAATTGTGCCCAAAAAAACCTTAGGATTGCTGTAAGTCAGAAATGATAGGTTCACCTTAGGATTGCCACAAGTCAGAAGTGACTTGAAGGCAAATAAGGGAGCAGTTTCTACATCTACACACCCTGCTTCCCACTGCTATGTCCCTGTTGCTGTTGACGTCCATCAGCAGGGCTCCATGGACCTCAGGTTAAGAACCACTTTCCACTCCCTGCTCACCTTTCCTCACAGCCACATGTTTGACAATCAGGGGGGAAGGAAAGAAGGAAAAGTTGGAAAAGTTAATTTGAGTGGATTCTGGGACCTGTCGAGGAAAGTAACTTTTTCCCAAACTCTGGCAGTGATGATCTTGGGGGAATATGAACAGTATAGAGCCACCATTTTGTTTCAACCAATGGAACTACAGTGTGACAGTGACCTAATTTTGACTGACTTGCTAATAGCACTGTTATTGCAGCATCACCCCAAAGTCAAGTAGGAAAGATGGCAATACTTCCAGGTTTCACTTTTGTGCTCCAGGGAAGGAAGACGTGGCCAGATCTTGGGACTCTCCAAAGCCCTTTGCTGCTGGCTCACCACTAGCCACAACTGCTGTGAGCATACACTACAGCATACTGGCCAGGTCTGCACATGGCATCCATGGCTCAGAGACTAACACAGAGTAGCTGATACACCTGTGATGCTGTATCTCTCTTCCAGACAGGAGAGAGTGGTGTTGGACCAGACAAAGCCCAAGGGGACAGGATCAAAACTCAAAATGACCTTGATAGATTGGAGAGCTCGGCCAAAGCTAACAAAATAAATTTCAACTGAGAGAAATATAAGGTCCTACACCTAGGCAGAAAAAATGAAATGCACAAATATAGAATGGGAGACACCTGGCTGGACAAAAGTATGTGTGAAAGGGATCTGGGAGTCTTAGTGGAACACAGGCTGAACATGAGTCGGCAGTGTGATGAGGCAGTCAAGAAAGCCAACATAATTCTTGGTTGCATCAATAGCATGGATCAAGGAAAGTAATAGTACCAGTCTGTTCTACTTTGGTCAGACCTTATCTGGAATACCGTGTCCAGTTCTGGGCACCTCATTTCAAGAAGGATATCGACAAGCTGGAATGTGTCCAGAGGAGGGCAACCACAGTGGTGAAGGGTCTGGAAGCCATGCCCTATGAGAAGCAGCTTAGGGAGCTGGTTATGTTTAGTATGGAGAAGAGAAGGTTAAGAGGGGACATGATAGCATTGCTTAAATATTTCAAAGGATGTCATATTGAAGAGGGAACGGGCTTATTTTCCAGTGTTCCAGAAATTAGGAGAAGGAGCAATGGATTCAAACTACAGGAAAAGAGATCACCTGAACCCCAGGAAGAACTTCCTGACTGTCAGAGCTGTCTGGCAGTGGAATATGCTGCCTTGGAGTGTGGTAGAATCTCCTTCTTTGAAGGTTTTTAAACAGAATCTGGATGGCCATCTATTGGGAATGCTTTGATGTGTGTTCCTGCATGGCAGGAGATTGGACTGGATGCCCCCTGTGGTCTCTTACAACTCTATTATTCTATTTGGGGCCAGAGAGTGGCCACCAAATCCACTTGAGCCTCATAAATTTGCACTCTCTCTCACACACACACCACACATATACACATTCATATACATACAAATACTTAAAAGTCTGTAAATAGTGAGACCCAAAATGCAAAGCATATCAATAAGTCTGCCCTATTTGTATTCAGAGCCAAGTGTACACAGTGGCCTATTCAAAACAATCATCACTGGCAACAATGAAGTCTTTCTTAATATGCTAATCTAACACATAAAGAGGGATAAGTTATTTTCTGTAGTGGGAGAGATAACTCCCATCTAATGCTCATATAATTCAGAATTCAGCACAACTGAATTTAGTTATACATTCTGGTTTAGCAGTTTCAAACTGGAATGTAACTTCTAAAAAATATTCCTCAGGTGTGCTGAGCGCAGCATGAGCATGAGCGTCCTCAGAGACTGAAATATTCTTTCTCCAGTTTTTCAAGAAAGTCACTGCACATATCAGATTTATGGCCATTTATTCTTTTATACATAGACTGCCAAAGTGTACTCAGGTCAACAAAAGTTCACGTTTTTCAACTCTTCAGACACTGAGTGCTTCTTTCTTCTTCTTCCTCTTTTTCTTTCAGCATATAATCTGCGCATTCAGATTTCCTAGCCCTGAAGGAAATATCTTTGAGATTCTGTGTATTATGCTGTTGGTTTTTAAAGAAAAATTCTAATAAAATCAGGAGAGCTGACAAGGCTATACCTCGCAGGATGGAAGGCATAGAGACATAAGAAAGAAAGAAAGAAAGAAAGAAAGAAAGAAAGAAAGAAAGAAAGAAAGAAAGAAAGAAAAAAAGCTTTACTCCTGTTTCACTGTCTTTTCTTATTCTAATAAAATCAGGATAGCTGACAAGGCTATACCTTGCAGGATGGAAGTCATATAAACATAAGAAGGGGGAAAAAAGGCTTTACTTCTATTTCACTGTCTTCTCTTATAAAACCCAGCTTGGTTAAGACTGATTGCTTTCTCCAAGGCCCTTTCCACAGCCTACCTTGTTCTGGTGACATCCAGTGCGGGTCCCGGCATAGTCTCTGCCGAGAGAGGAGCGCGAAAGGAGCGTTCCCCTCCATGCCAGCTGCCCGCAGGAATGGAGGAAGCGCGATGGTGCTGCCTCTTCCTTCTGCAGAGCAGCCGGCTACTGTCCCAGGCTGCGCTGGAGCAGGAAGTGCAGCTATTGCGCTTCCAGGACCTCTGCACCTAAGGTAAGAGTGGGTGTGTGGCGGGATGGTGGTGCGATTGCCGGTCATTGACAGGTAAAACCCAGCAATGCTTTACTGTGCGATTGCACCGCCTGGGGATGGGAGAAGGATAGGACCCAGACAACATCATGCAGAACTTCTGTCTGGGTCCCATCCTTCTCCTGTCCCCAGTGCAGGCACATGATGTCCTGCAGAAAGGGCCCAATTTTCCCCCTTGCAAGAAATCAGGCAAGTGGCTGCCAGAGCCTCTTTTGTGGTGACATTCAAGCTTTGAAATTCCCTTCTAAGGTAAGATCACTTGGAATCATTGGTAATGTCACAGAGGTGCTTAGCCAACAACGACTTTTGCGTCCTTATGTATGGGAGGAGCAACAGCAAGGGCCCAAGGACCACATCTGCCCCATTTCCCACACCTATACCTCTGTAGATTGCATAGGCTCCTTTTCTTCAAAACCAAAAGTGACTGAAGTTCAGATTTGGAGGCAACTGTTATTTTAGATTCCAAAACAATGTGTGTATGTGTAGCATTAAAATTAATAACTGCACCCACTGGAGTCAAAAATACCTGGAAAGCCACAGCTGCCCACCCACAGTTGTTCCTTCCAGCTACCACCAAAGCCTGTCGACACCAGCACTGCCGTAATGGGCCACCACAACCATGTAACATTACAGACAACTGCTGTATCTCCAACCAAAGGCAGCCACGAACAATGTTTCTGAGAATATGCAGTACGCATCTGCAAATGTTATCTTCTTACTGCTTACTTACTAGGAAAAGTACATTATTTATACAAAGGTAAAGTTAAAATAATAGAAACAGGCTTCATTCTAATGTTGCCCTTTTCACTTTTGACAGACATCCAAAATACAATCATGTTGAACAAACACAGTGTTGGAGGTGAGTTTGTTAGAATGCATCTAGAGAAAAACATAAATCCATCTAAACGCTGGTCTGAAGCATTTGATATTTTTTTCATGCTAATGCAAATCATAAAACAACATTAGAAATGAAACCTCCCTAGGGCTTTAGTGGTAATGAGCTGCTTTGAGAAAAGAACCATATGGTTTAGAACACAAAGAATTTGTCTGGCTCCTCTAAAGCAATCCCTGTTCAGTGAGCCAAAACATATTTCATCTTCAGTTAGAATATTTTCCCATTATCCACTAGATAAATACAAGTTAAGTGAATTCAATTCCCACCCACTCACTTTATACACGGGACTTTTCTAGCTGCCTGTTTGGGCACCAACAGAAACAGCAGCAATCTTTACTTACATGAGACTCCAAGCAACCTTGGGGGTGGTGGAGGTGGTGGTGGCGGTGGTAACGGAGGTGGTCTACATTGGCAGATCTGTTGACAACTGTCTGTAACTTTCGCTGCTACGGGCTTAGAGCATGTTTTCTGGGGTTCACCCTGAGTGATCTGCAAAGGAAAAAAGTGTAGAAATTACTCTCTGATTCTACACTTCCAATTTCAACCATCAATCAATAGAGTGAGTAGCCGACACTGAAGATAGCATCCCATCCCTCATTTTTGGCAGATAAAGCCTGGGGCAAGGCTTGTGGTCTCCTTCTTTAAATCTCTACATTGGCTTCCCATCCTCATCCGGGTTAGCTTAATCTCTTTGTCCTTATACTCATAGCTCTCTATAGCACTGACCACCCTACTCTTCTGCTATAATTTCCTCTTATGTCCCCCTTACGGCGGGATACCACACAAGAGGATACAAGCACTCAACCTGGCGGTTGGGGAGCAGGGGAGGAAGAAGAGGAAATGCGGCACATAATAGGTAGAGAGGTGGTACAGGAATACCTGGCCACACTGGATGAACTCAAGTCTCCAGGGCCAGATGAATTGCATCCTAGGATATTAAAAGAACTGGCAGAGGTCATTTCGGAACCGCTTGCTATAATCTTTGAGAAATCTTGGAGGGCAGGAGAAGTTCCAGCAGACTGGAGGAGGGCAAATGTTGTCTCCATCTTCAAGAAAGGAAAAAAAGAGGACCCAAATAATTATCGCCCAGTCAGCCTGACATCAGTACCCAGAAAGATCCTGGAGCAGATCATTAAGCAGTCAGTTTCTAATCACTTAGAAAGCAATGTGGTAATCACAAGAAGTCCACACGGATTTCTCAAAAATAAGTCATGCCAGACTAATCTTATCTCTTTTTATGATAGAGTTACTAGCTTGATGGATGAAGGGAATGCTGTGGATGTAGCATATCTCCATTTCAGTAAGGCCTTTGACAAAGTTCCACATGACATTCTTGCAAAGAAGCCAGTAAAATGTGAGCTGGACAGGGCTACTATCAGGTGGATCTGTAACTGGTTGACTGACCGTTCCCAAAGGGTGCTCACCAATGGCTGCTTTTCATCCTGGAGAGAAGTGACTAGTGGGGTGCCACAGGGTTCTGTCCTGGGCCCAGTGCTGTTCAATATCTTCATCAACGACTTGGATGAAGGAATAGAGGGCATGCTGATCAAATCTGCATATGACACCAAATTTGGAGGGGTTGCCAGAGGACAGGATCAAAATTCAAAATGACCTGGACAGATTGGAGAGCTGGGCCAAGGCTAACAAAATGAAATTCAACAGAGAGAAATGTAAGGTCCTACACTTGGGTAGAAAAAATGGAATATAGAAATATAGGATGGGGGACACGTGGCTGGATAGCAGTACGTGTGAAAGGGATCTAGGAGTCTTAATAGACCACAAGCTGAACATGAGTCAGCAGTGTGATGCGGCAGCCAAGAAAGCCAATGCAATTCTCGGTTGCATCAACAGGAGTATGGTGTCTAGATCGAGGGAGGTACTGGTACCACTCTACTCTGCTTTGGTTAGACCTCATCTTGAATACTGTGTCCAGTTCTGGGCACCTCAATTCAAGAAGGACATGGTCAAGCTGGAGCAGGTCCAGAGGAGGGCGACCAAAATGGTGAGGGGCCTGGAAGCCACGCCCTATGAGGACAGACTTAGAGAGCTGGGGATGTTTAGTCTGCAGAAGAGAAGGTTAAGAAGAGACATGATAGCCATGTTTAAATATATGAAGGGATGCCATGTAGAGGAGGGAGTGGGCTTGCTTTATGCTGCTCCAGAGACCAGGACAAGGAACAATGGATTCAAACTGCAGGAAAGGAGATTCCACCTGAACCTCAGGAAGAACTTCCTGACGGTCAGGGCTGTCCGGCTGTGGAATATGCTGCCTTGGAGTGTAGTGGAGTCTCCTTCTTTGGAGGTTTTTAAGCAGAGGCTGGATGGCCATCTGTCGGGAATGCTTTGAGGATGTCCCTGCATGGCAGGGGGTTGGACTGGATGGCCCCTGTGGTCTCTGTCAACTCTACATTTCTATGATTGTATGATTCTAAGAGGTTATTCATTCATCCAAAAATAAGTGATGGAATGCCTTCCAAAAGTAAATACCAGGGACTGGGCCCAAATCACCACAGAATCCCCATTTTCCATTAATATGGTGACTACAGGCACCATACAGTGACTTGGTATCCTTGCTATTTTCTCATTGTGTATTTTCCAAGGGAAAATTGTGAACAGCAAATACTCTGTGCAAGGCTCATTTACGAGTAGCATCTGATAGTACTTAGTACCTATCTCTTTAAAAGATGGCCTCATATGGCAATTTTAACTCCCTCTCCTTTCTGAATGGTATTGTTTCCTTGAAGATTTGGTTAGAACTCGTTGGGAGAAGTTCTCCTCTGTTGTACTGTGAGTCTAAGCTATCAAATTTTTGTAGCATTTTCCTGTTTTGCTTTGTTTACTATTACGGGTCTGGTCATCACATAATTACAGTTTTTCTTTTTGTCTCAAAGAAGGGAGAAATTGCTGATAAACACAAACACATACACACATATCCTTCAGTTTAAGGGAAAACATATGATTGGAGAGATATCTCCCAAAGCAAATATATTTGGATGATAGATCAACATCTTACCTGGTGAACTCAAAAATTTGCTCCTCTTGTCCCTTAACTTCTCTCCAAGTGAAAACAAGAGTGTACTCCAGTGTCTGACTTCCCAAAAGGAATAAAACTCTATTTTAAAGCTAGGGATGAGGCTGAATACTAAGCAAGTAAATTTGGACTACACATCACTCCCTTACAGCAAATTGTAAAGATGTACATATTCACAATCCACCAAAATTCCCATCCCCGATAAAGAGGAGAGGTATGGCCCATTCCCTGATATTGTATTCCATTACAACTCAGTGTCAAACAACTCCTATTTGTCTCAGAACTGGAATGTTATTACTCTTTCCTTTGAAGAGTGCACAGTATTCAGCTCAGATTTCATTAGCCATGTGGAACATATCATAGAGCTTCTTTTTTGAAAGCATGCTTGGGTAGCCATTCACAGAAACAGCAAGAAGGAATCTTTTTATTTACAGGTGGAATCTCACCTTCCAGTTAAACTACATATACGAGTGGGATCCTATATATCTAAATTGCTTGGGATAAAGCTTCAAATGTGCTATTTGCAAATATTGACACTGTCAAAGCCAGTGCTTTGTTTCAGCTTTTTCCACTCCACTAGTAATGAGTGGTGCAGGAAATGAGGTGGGTAGTATGAATATGCAATAAAAGAATGATTACTAGGATGGAAGCTGAGTTAGAAGAGTCCATCAATATGTATATGCTTTGATTTAGCACGTGGGGACAGGAGAGGTGGCTTGACCTACGATCTAAATTTCCATAGTTTGAGAGGTATAGTTCAATTTTTTTTCTTTTGCTTTAAAGTGAAGGTTTTTCCTCTTTGAACCATGCTTTAACCTCCATTCCTACCTAATTACATTTGCTCATGTTAGCTAAACTCAAGTTTGTATTACTCACTGTTAAGAACTCAAATCCTAGTTAGAAGAAGGGAAGCCGACTCTTACTGGATCAGACCACATAACCATCCAGTTCAGTACTACCCAGCATGGACTAACAGTGGCTTTAAAGCAAGGCTTTCCAAATGGTGTGCCGTGGCACGTTAGTCTGTTGCCTGAAGTGTGTAGGTGTGTTGCCTACAATCTTGGAAATGTATGTTATAATTTATAAATCATATATTTTTAAAAAATATGAAAGGTTTTCATGAGATATGTTGTGTCCCCATACATTTCGTTATTACAATTTATGTATATGTCTGTATCTCTTATCAGGGGTTAGTTTAATGCCCCTTTTGCTAGTAAAACTGAATTACTGCGTCAAGAAATGATGAATGTCTAAAAAGTGTGTCACCAACATGAAAAGGTTGGAAAGCTCTGCTCTAAAGGATGTCAAAGACGCATCTTTCCTAGTCCTGAATGTACATTGGGTTAGGTAATTGCAGAGGGGCCAGGGGCACTTTTCATTCTTGCACCCCTTTGGCAGACTAAGCATTACATTTTGGCATTTTAGATGTTATACTGCATCATGTCTGGGTGCTTTGGGAAGGACTTGGGGAGTTAGGAGGAATCTGGGATGATGAAGTTGGTAAACTGCTGCATTTGCAGCCAGTTTTTAGTTGATTGGGCTTGTTTGGGATGAAAATTACCCCCAAAATCAGCAAGATTTTAAAGAGTGTCAAGGGTTGGGGTTTTTTGGGTCACCAGGGACCATGCTTAAGCTGTACGTCCTGGAGATTCAGCATGGAACCATTTGCATGCAAATCATCTGCTATAATACCGACCTAAAGCCCTGACTATGCTGAACTTCCAAAACGCTTCTGTTTGTTTCCACTCTTGACTCAGTTATAAATTAATAAGTTCCTTCTAGTCTCCATATTACAGCATCTTCTTCAACTGGAGCAGTGCCCTCAACTGTGGTTTGCCAAGCGCCTGGAAATTCAGACCAGCAGAACAATTAGCACGAACGATGGTTTGCAAACCATCCTTCCATTGCTTGGTTGGCCACAAAACAAACCAGTCTGTGGGCAGTCTCAGTTCAGCCACTGAACGAAGCATGGTTTAGTTAACTAAATTAGGGTTTTATATTATGTCTGAATCCAAACATCCCTTCCTTTCTGTCCTTCTTCTCCCTTTCTTATTCTCCTCACTGTCAAAACCCCTGTGAAACTGTGTGAAAATGTCTTTCTTTCCTTTGGTTAATCCCACAGAAAGAGGAATACACATTGATGATCACGATGCATTAATACATGGATCAAAATGACCAAAATGTTTGGTCGTTTAGACACAGAATTGTAATATATACAGAACTGAAATTTTTAGCTGATTAACTAACTGAAAACATTTTGACTGATACATTGATAGCTACAATTAATTAGGCTACAATTCTTAACCCCCAATATGTCTATTTTAGGACAGGTACCCACAAGCAACAACATCACATGACAGTTCCTATCTTGAAGGATGTATGCTTCCTTCTCTCCAGGAAGGGAAGCTTCTTTTTAAACAATATTTGTTGTGATACACACACACACACACACACACACCACATTTTTTGGGCATACAGACACTTTTGAAGATTAACTGGCCAAAGCTACTATACAATCAACTACAATTTCTTTTAACCAGGCTTAGGAATTAATTTTAAAAGAACAAATTTTGCTGCACGTTTATTTCTGATGGAAATCCAGACATATCGGTCGTGAAGAATATCTCTGCAAGAATTTTATTTTTCAAGAGATGGTAGCATAAACAGTACAGTGTAGATGGTTCAATGCTACTGTCAAATTTCTTGAAGTTATTACTAACAAAAAGGCAGATCTTCATGCTATTTACATATTCTTCTTCCTAGATAAAATATTTATTTTCCTAAAAACCACAGCTCTCGTGGATCACGGTTGCTAAGGAAGAATCAAATCTTATGTGCTAAAACCTAAAACACTGGCTTCCGCCTTAATCATGTAAGCAACGTAGTTCTCTTAAGGCTGAAATATCACTGCTTTGTTATAGTGACTGACCCACATGATTTATTTCATTTATCTTCCACTTATCCTGAAAAGGTGCCATGTATGGACCTCTCGCTACTCTTTTACCCCTACAACAACACTTTGAGGTAGTTTGTTTGAAAGCTGGAGGCTCACACAAGAGACCTTGTTACATTAAACAATTCCAGCACTAGTATTCCGCTTCAACTACTATTGCTGCCTCCTGTGAAATCTTGGGATTTGTAGTTTCACGAGACATATTTATTTATTTCATTCATATCCCACCTTTCTCCCAAATGGCATACGATAATCTAAAAAGACACCACTATAGATATGAAAGCTCTCAGGCTGAAAATTCTAAATACCTATCCCTAAACTGCAAACCCTAGGATTCTACAAGTGGAACCATGGCAGTTAAAAGTGAAATCACAGTACAGTCAGCCCTCCGCATTTGCAGGTTTCACTTTCACGGATTTGATTATTTGCACATTTCTCCAACTCCAGCCCCCTCACCTCAGATACTTCTTTTCCAAGGAAACCTTCCATCTCAGCAGGTCCAACCAGGCCGCACAGCCCTTTAAAAACATACCCCTGGTCCTCCTCCTCCTCCTCTTCCCCCACCAACTGCTAAGGATGGTTTGTAGCCCTATTTCTCAGCACCACAAACCCTCTCCCAGTGCTCCCCCCACAACATCCAATGAAAGAGTTGGGTGGTAGAAGGGAAGTAAAGGGCCACAATGCTAACTCACTCCCTTTCCCTCTCTTTTCCCTGACCCAGTTTGGACTCTGGGTGCCCATTCTCCCTGCCATACCTTAATCCCCTTCTCTCTCACACAAACACACTCATTTTGATATTTGCGATTTTTCCATTTTCGTGGGGGGTCTTGTGCCCCAACCCTATGTGGAGGGCTGACTGTACTACAATTGTGTAGTGGGAACAGTCCAAGGCCGCTTCCTAAACTGCAAAACTGAGTGGGGACTGCAACTTGGGCCTTCCTAATCTAACACTCTTAACTCAAGAATGGCACAAATATAGCCTGCAGCTGCACAGTGCCCAGGAGTGGTCCATTCCTGACTCTGCATTTTTTTAACTGGTAAAAGTACCCTCCAGAGATCAAAGGGGCAATTCCACCCCACACTTGAGCTGTTATAGGCCAAGGGGAGCCCTTTTCCAACATCAGAAGTGACTTTTGGTCACTTGCTTTATGGGAAATAAGATATAAATCAGGCCAGGGAGAACTCCCTACTCACGCACCTAGTGTGTGCAGGAGAGCATTTTTAGTAACATTTTTTTGGGAGTACAGGTGACATGGACGGAAGGTGCAGTCCACCCAAGTCTGGCGGTCGGTATTTTAAACCTCTGGTCTTGCGGTAATTGCCCATCCCTGCTCTAATTATTTCCCCACACTGAAGTAGCCTTCTAATGTTTTGGGATTTAATATCTCCTGTGGCTTTAACATCACTCTATCAATGTATTTGAAGAAGAGCACTGATATCTGTGAAAGTTCATGCAAAAATAAATAAGTTATTCTCAAAGTAGCTGTTCTATGCTTTTTCATCTTCTCCTCCCCTAGTATTTCTTTTCTTTTTTTACTTTTAAAGTTACAAGGTGCTTACTTCCTAAGGCATCTCTTTATTAAACAACTTTTATCATGCTAAGAATTATACAGTCCTGCTTGTCATACATCCCAGAGCTTTGAAAAGTTATTTTTATGATCTGCAAACCCTCCAGAATCCCCAAGCCAGCACGGCCATTTGCCACAGTTGCTAGGGGATTTGGGGAAAGGTGGTCCACAAAAGTAACATTTCCAAGCTCTGCACTTCCCTGTAATCCTAGCCACAGGATGGGAATGGGTGCTTTGCCTTAGGCTGCATTTGCACAGTCATTTATTGCTGCCACAAGAGAAAATCCGAGTCACACTAACAGAATACATGTAGGACTCAACATTCTGAACAGTATGCAAATACCTGAAGTTACGGCTCTTCCCTTAAAACTTTTGCCTCAGCTGGAATGCTTTTGGAAGACTTCCTATAGATGAATACACATGGGGAATGTAATGTCAAAACCGGTTAACTTCGTGGGTTTTATTGAAGGAAAGGACTGTTGCAAATTTGTTCACCCACTTCCCCAATTTCAATATAGCATTTTCCACATATGCATCTTCCATTCATTCAAAACCAAATTTACACAGGCAGACATCATGGGCTGATTTCAATGTAACCTTGTTTGATTTCTTAACTGTGATTAAGAGATCAAAAGCCAGTCTCTGAATTAAACAATCCAGACCACCTCTTTTTCTTTTGGAGATCAGTTCTATCAATATCCTGACCAGTTCAGTGTCAGCCAAACAAGCTATGTGGTAGTATTATGGAATCTGAATTCCACTGAAATCAACAGAGTTTAACTGGACAAGTACTTAAGGCTGTAGTCCTATATTCATTTATTTGGGAGTCAACCCAACTGATCTCAATGAAACTTACTTCTGTATTAACATACACAGGCTCATACTATAATTCTTACTAACTTGAATTGATTGGAGGCACACAGCATGGTGTAATGTTTTGAGCACTGGACTATAACCCTGGAGATCAGCATTCAATTCCCTGCTGGGCCATAGAAACCCTACTGGATGACCTTGGGCACATCGCACAGCCCCAGAAAACCCTGTGATGGGTTCACCTTAGGGTTACCATAAGTCAGAATGAACTTGAAGATGCACAACAACAACAATATTTGTCTTACTGTGGATTGCATCCAGTCGCTGAATTGTTTATGCACATACAGGAGCTGTGTTACAAACAGCACATCAGTAAGTTCTTCAGCTAAAATGAAAAATTAATAGCCTTCTTAACAGGAGACTAAGAAGAAATTAACTAAGTCCCACAGCACTCAGTGCTAGAATATGTGAAGAGCGGTATTAGAGGTGACCTCTCTGGTAATTTTCATGGAACATTCATGTGATTATTACATAATGTTAATCCTTTGAAAAGGAACTGGTGTGGGTTCTTTGACCTCCTTGCGGACAGCATCAAAATTACATACATGGCATGTAAACCCCCACTCCAGTCAAGTAAAAAAATGAGAAAGCAGGCCTAACAAATCCACTCCCCATGTACAGTACAATGCAGATCATCACACGCCCAGATGCAGAAACGTAAAGCATTCTTTCTCTGATGCCTCGGAGATAGCACTTTGTACCTCAAACACCCGAGGGAAAAGATTATTATTTATTTTAGAAAAATGCTTTGCTTAGCTGAACTGCAAAGACATAAAAACTTTCAGTACTTTAAATAGCTTGTCAAAGTCTATTACCAAACATAGGAAAAACCAAATTTATGCACACAAAGCATGCCAACCTTCCTCTTATGGTTAAAGAAAAACAAAAAGTCATAGCATTACAAGTTTTCAAGAACACTGAAGGACTCTTTGAATGCTCTGACATAACACTGTTGATCTCTTAAAGATGGATAACAGAACATGGGCACACCACAGGTACAGTTAGCACTTCACATTCATGGGTTCTGCAACCATAGATCCAACCAATGACTGGTTGAAAATATTTGGAAAAAAAATCCACAAAGCAAACCTTGATTTTGCTGCATGCCAAGCAATATGCTAAAGTGTAGGCATACCCTGCTGTAGCCTCCCACTATTTCACAGACACTTAGGGTCTCTACGGTACTTGTTTGAGTTATTTGCCATTTTATATAAGGAACACAATTTCACTATGCCATTTGGGAAAAAGGCAGGATATAAATTTAATAAACAAATAAAAAAATAAAACATAATGGGGCTTGAGTATCCACAGATTTTGGTATCCCATGGGGAATCCTGGAACCAAATGCTAGTGGATTTCGAGGGCCCAGTCTACATATAGTTCCACCTCATCTCTTGTCTTGAAATGTTCAACCAGTAGTTAGAAGTATCATCTATACAAACGGTTTGCAGATGACATCAAATTGGGAGGGGTTGCTAATACACCAGAGGACAGGATCAAAACTCAAAATGACCTTGACAGATTAGAAATCTGGGCCAAAGCTAACAAAATGAATTTCAACAGAGAGAAATGTAAGGTCCTATACCTAGGCAGAAAAAATGGAATGCACAAATATAGGATGGGGGACACGTGGCTGGATAACAGTACATGTGAAAGGGATCTAGGAGTTTTGGTGGACCACAAGCTGAACATGAGTCAGCAGTGTGATGCAGTGGCCAAGAAAGCCAACACGATTCTTGGTTGCATCAATCGGAGTATGGTGTCTAGGTCAAGGGAGGTAATGGTACCACTCTATTCTGCTTTGGTCAGATCTCATCTGGAGTACTGAGTCCAGTTCTGGACACCTCATTTCAAGAAGGATATCGACAAGTTGAAGCATGTCCAAAACGGTGAAGGGGCTGGAAGCCATGCCCTGTGAAAAGAGAGCTGGGTATGTTTAGTCTGCAGAAGAGAAGGTTAAGAGGGGATGCTTAAATATTTGCTTAAATATTTGAAGGGATGTCATGCTGAGGAGGGAGCGGGCTTGTTTTCTGCTGCTCCAGAGACTAGGACAAGGAGCAATGGATTCAAGCTATAGGAAAGGAGATTCTACTTGAACCTCAGGAAGAAATTATTGACGGTCACAGCTGTTTGGCAGTGGACTATGTTGCCTCAGAGTGTGGTGGAGTCTCCTTCTTCAGAGGTTTTTAAGCAGAGGCTGGACGGCCATCTATCAGGAGTGCTCTGATGCTGTTCCTGCATGGCAGGCGGTTGGACTCAATGGTTCCTGTGGTCTCTTCTAACTCTCTGATTCTCTGATTCTATGGTTTCACATTAAACCACACCTACACAACCTGTAGGGTTGTCACGTGGTGTCCTATCTTGCTCAGGAGATCCTCTTATTTCATTGCTTTTCTGAGGATAGCCCTTTGCTTTGAAGATATCCACTATCTGAAGGGTTGTCCAGCCCAAGCACAGCTTAAAAATAAAGAATCATAAGAATGGGCTGCATTCTTGAAGCTGCCCATCAAAAGGTAGCACAGCACCTAGACATCAAATGCAGCAGGTACACCTGGTCACAGACTTCCCGAAGTATGCATTTCCATTTAAATTACAGTACTTACATCTAAATCCATATCCATATATACAAATCAACACATGCATATCTGTTTCCTCCTTGTCTCCTTTTGGTGATAACGTTCTTTTTCTGGGAGAGCATAAGTGGTACCCAAACAACTTGTGGCTGATTCACCAAGTGCGGTGATTTGACAAGGCCTTTGGTTTTGCAGTCTCAGACAGGAAACAAAAACAGGCTACAGTGGCTGCACAAGGATAGTCATACATAGCTACTTGGTTATACTCAGTTTGGCGATTCACAAGTGGAGCAGGCATGAAAGTGGAGTCTCTTTAACTAGGGTTTGGTTCCAATCCCAGTTTCAGGTCTTGCTAAGATGGGAATCCTGGTTAGCAACTCTAGTGAGCATCAGTCCAAATATAATATTGGCGTGAGAAAGGACAGAAAAGGGAGCAAGCATGTGAACTGTCAGTTTGCTTCTAATATTTTCATGGTTGCTGTAAGAATGGCAGCCTTGCACTGGTACAAGATCTATCTCATCAAACTGACTATGTGTTGAAAACCCTTGCAGTAGTAAATATGCCACACGGACTTTCTTAAATATCCCTTTAAACTAACTAATCTGTTTCAAAGACAAGGGAGAGTGCAAGTAATTTGAATTCTTATAAAAATAGTTAATTACGGTTGTCAACTAACTTTCAAATAAATCAATAGCTTAAAATAAAAACTTTAACACAGAGCTTGTCCATCAACGATCCACACTATTCTAGTTTAGTGCTCTTCAAAACAATGTTCACTGGACTAATGCTAGCCCTGAAGAGTTTCTCAGATAGAAAGAAGTAACTGCTGTCATGGGTGATACTGTGCCAGACAGTGCCAGACCCTGGTACACTGGAAAAGCGTAATTGCTAGCTTCCCATGTTAAATAGCCTGACAAACACTAGTCAAGATCAAATACTCTTGTGTTTTTAGTTGGCAATAACAATATAAAGCCAGCATGGTGTAGTAGCTTGAGCACTGAATAATGGCCATTTCTACCCTAAACTGTTACAGTGCTATTATTCCACTTCCAACATTCTATTATTATTACAGTACTATTATTCCACTTTCAACATCCTACGGAATCCTGGGGTTTGTAGTTTAGGGAGGTGCATTCAGAAGTCTCAGTCAGAGAGCTCTTTGGCCTCAGTAAACTACAAACCCCGGAATTCCATAGGATGTTGAAAATGGAATAATAGCACTATAACAGTGTAGGGCAGAAATGGCCAATGACTTTGGAGACCAGGGTCTGAATCCCCACTCAGCTATGGAAATACACTGACTGATCTTGGGCAAGTCACATTCTATCAGCCTCAAACATCGGCAAAGCCAACCCCTCTCAGAACAAATCTTTCCAAGAAGACCCCATGATAGGTTCACCTTAGGGTTGCTGTAAGTCAGAAATGACTTGAAGGCACAGAACACAACAATACAGCCAACAGGGAAAATGTCCCTGTGTCTACTGAAAAACAAGATACCCTCCATCTACTTAATGCAAGTGTGTCCTTGCCTGATGTGAAATAAACTGTGATCATAAATTAAGACAATGTGGAACCTAAATCTATGGATGTTGACTAGGAAGTACTGAGGAATCAAATCACTAAATTTGGTCAGATGTCGCAACAAGTAAGTATGCACAGGACTGCAACATCATAGCAGAGGTAGATCCAATGGAAAATTGGGTCTCACTCCTGTGTGGCATTTTCAGTGGGTGGAGGGGCTGCCAAGGAGTAGAGAGGGAAAGGTAACAGCATTCTGCTAGTCCAGTTGCATTCTCTTCAATTTGGTTCTCAACCTACTTAAATAAGCAAGGCTGCCTTTCTATGCATATTTACTCATCTCTCTCACTGAGCTCAATGAGAGTTACTCCTATACAAGGATGAATACGATAGCAGTGTATGTAACAAAAGGAACAGTGTTAGTGCTTGTTGATGTTGTAGGAATGCCATGTACATTGCTTTAAACGTTTTAAACAGTAAAGTAATTCATAAATACACCGACAGAAATAAGCAAAGACAACTATGAAAAATCCAGAACAAAACTTTATTAGTTATTTTGATTTAAAATATTATTAATTTCCATTACTTTACTTCCCTAAAAACCTCTATGTGACTTCAGCTGCTTGTGCTCTAGTTACATCAAGACTAGATTCCTGAAATGCAAACTACGTCAGGCTATTGTTTGGAAACTTCAGCTGTCAACAGAAGGACCAGGACACTCTTGGAGCCAGACATTAGAGTGGCTGACTGTTCATGCTTAGGCTCAATATAAATTTCAGTTTCTGATTTTCAAAGTATTCAGTAACTGTGATTCAGGTTACTTGAAAGACTATCTGTCTGAGCTGTGAGTTCAGGCTCAGAGACCTCACTTTCTGGCTCATCACAAAGAATCATCAGATTGGCAGGTCCTTCAGATAGGGCCTTTTCAGTGGTGTCTGCTTATTTTTGGAACCTCCTCCTGCACAATTTGCATATGGTCACTCATTGGTGGCTTTTAAGAAGATTTTTAAAACATTTTAAATTTTAAATGAGCCATGGACCTTCCATATAAATAAGCAGCTGTTGCAGAACAAGTCTTAGAACACTGAATAAGATTTTGAAAAACTTCTGCTTTATACTACAGTTCCCAGAGGCATCATACTACCATAGCCACAGGCCATTGCATGTGGGAGACTCTGGAATTTGCACCCTCCCCACCAAAAGTAATTTGTCTAAACTCTACTAAGTTAATAGAGCATAATGCCTTTTATAAATGCAGGACTGAGAACAGAACATGATAGCAAACTGAAGTGTGGAATTTTCTGAAAAAAAAGAAGAAGAAAAAGATGCAAAATTTATTGAAATGGAAAACACCAGAACTGAAGGAAATTACCAGGTGAGAATTTAGAAGTCCTATGTTTATATCTGAACTTTTAAAAAACGAAATCTGTCCAGAACCATAATTTCTGAGTTACTTCAAAATACTGTATACATCATCCGAACATGCGATAAAGCTCCTGTTTGTTCTTTGACAGTGAAAAAGGTTTTCTGTGGGTTTCTTTGTACAAAACGGAACATATGGTATTACTAGAAAATACGGAGGAGAAATGTGGGGAAAACTGCTGCTCTCACGAAGCATGATGACTCACTTGATGTGTAATTGCTCTTTTCTTTCTCTAATGCCTATACAAGCTGCCTTCAGGTTGGCAGATTAAAAGACAACAAAGCTTTGCCCACTGGTGAAAGATTCAGCTAAATATAGGTGTGTCACAAATCTTACAGCTCATTTTGTCTTTTAATGATCTGCTAAATTAATATGCAACTGGCGCTCATTCAACTTAAGGTTTCAAGAGAAAAAAAACTGCTTTAACAGTCACTTAAGTCACTTAAACTCCCATGTCAAGACTTTGTCATCTAGATGCTATTGTCACCTTTGTCAGCAGAAAGGACTCTGACCTTTTGTCCCATTATTTTTTTCAGAGACCAAAATCCTTTTGTTTAAATTCACTTGGACACAGAATGCCTTCAATAATGTATCAATCTATTCAGGAGTAGACTGAATGTATTTTGTAAAGTGGGCAGGAACCAGTAGTGCAGCTAGAGGGGGAGGTAAAATAAGAATATTGGACCCAAATATGAATTCTGCCCTCATGAAATTTTCCTTCAGGCCTCCAATTTAACTTAAAATTCCAATTTGACCATTTAGAAATACAGTTTAGGCATCCACAGAAAAAGGGGGATGGAATTATCAAGGGGAATACAAACACAGGCAAATATAAAGTGTTGTTTGAATGATTTTCAGTGTCTCATTCTGCAATGGTAGAAATTTGTAGACTAAAGGAAAATTTCACCTGGCTACATCTCCGGAGGGCACTGAAAAGGCTGACAAAGAACCAAAGAAGGAAAATCAGGTCCAGTGGACTATCTAGCAGCCATTCCACCAGGCTGAGGAGGACAGAAGATAAGAAGCAGGGCTATCTCTACTGTCTGAGTTGTTACATCAGCAATCGAGATTTCCTCCACATTTTGAGCCATTTCTAACCTAGCTGGTCATGATGAGAAGACTAGATTATCTGGTTGAAACATTACAACTGGGTTAAACCTGGCAATTTTATCAAACTCAAAATATGAAATGCTTGCATCTGTGCTTTCCTGCTCATGCCATTTTTTGTGCATGTAGATGTTGTGTCTTTTAGAACTTCAAAAAAATGGCAAGAAGGACTGGTAACACCCAAAAAAAGGGATATAGAGAAGAATAAAGTTTCAGGGTGTTGAAAAAGATGGTTTTATTCTTCCAATGAACCCAACACATTTTAGCCTAGTAATATTTAATGGCCTTCTCCAAGGGCTGATAAAAGATAAAGGAAAGAAAAGGGATAACATATAAACAATGAAAATTCTTATAACAGGAGACAAGTTAGAATTTGTTCTAACAGTTAGATGTGTGTATATATAAATAAATACACACACACACACACACACACACACACACACTAGTTACATTAAAATGTATGTAAAATGTTTCAATTTTAAAACCATTTATTAACCCAGCTAAACTGGGTTGATTATGCATTGTCCTTTTTCTTTCTTTCATCAGCCACTGAAGAAGGCTGTTAAATATTACTAGATTGAAACACACTGGGCTCGCTGGAAGAACAAAACGAACTGGGCTCATTGGAAGAACAAACCCCACTGAGTGACCCTGGGCAAGTCATACTTTCAATCCAAGAAGAAGGCAACAGGCAAAGCTCCACATCTTGCCAAGAAATCTCTAGGATAGGGTCACCATAACTCAGAATCAACTTGAAGGCACATAATAACAACACCACTACTAAGCTTTTCTTGCCAAGAAAACACTAGGATACGGTTGCCATATGTTGGATCTGGCTTGAAGGCACATTATAACAAGTAATAGCCTGAAACAAGGTTGACTGCCATGAGAATTTCACAGACAATTTCCTACAGGTAGAGAGAGAAGACAAACCTATTCATGTATTGAAGGAACACTGACGAAGCGCAAAGTATGGTGACATACATGACAGCCTCTATATCTATAACCCCACTTTCTCCACCTCCAACTTTCCTGTGTTCAGCAGGAAAATCTGAAGATGAATTCTAAGCACATTGGGCTCAGTGTCCTTAGATTTCACTCCATACTCTTGGTAATGGACAAGGTATTGAACCAGGAGAGTGGGAATCCTCTAATACTACACAGTTATAGTGCTATGATTCCACTTTAACTGTTGTGACAACATCCTATGGGATCCTAGGGCTTGCAGTTTTGCAAGGGATATTTAGAATTCTCAGCCAGCAGGCAATAGTGCCTTGCCAAACTACAAAACACAGGATTCCACAGGATACAGTTAAGGTGGAATCATAGTGCTAAATCTGTGTAGTGTGAAAAAGCTCCAGGTTTAAATTCTCTCTTGGCAATGAACCTCACTGAGTGACCTTAACCCAGTCATTATTCCTCAGCCTAAACCATCCCATAGTGTTGCAAGAATAAAGAACAGGGAAAGACCATGATTACCACATTGAGATGTGATATGAAAATAACAGTAACAACAAAATAAACTTCAGGGTTCCTAACCACTGGAAGGATTTCAGGCACATTCAAACAAATATCCAAACCATTTGTTACTGCCCTGGCTAGCCCGAGCTTTGGGGGATATAAAAAGATATCTCTTGATATCAATAATTCGGCCTCACATACCCATTTCCCTCCACGTGCTTGCGAGGCCCCCGGACAAGCACGCATACAGGCTCGGCCGATAATCGCCATAATATTCTAACACAATACAGGCAGGCCAGAAATAGCCAACTTGCAGCTTTAGGAGACCTCAAGGCAAGTACCGCCATTAGGTATGCACGCAACTCTCAAAAGATCCTCTGCCCAGCGCTGGCAGCTTGATGATCTGACTATACAACGCTCAGTTACTCCGCGTTTGCATACCGGCTATCCTATTGACAATTTGGCTGTAACTCAATCATTCAAATTATGACCTTTCGGAAGCTTTGTCTCCAGCCCCAAATCCATTGTTTTCCCCAAGTCCGACCTAGCCTGCGGTCACAATTCTCCTTATAAAAACCCCTGACTTTGAGCGCTTCCTTGGATCACTCTTGGCTTCCATCCCGCCTTGCTGTTGCTTTGTCCAGCGAGCCTTCCTCTCAGCTCCATGTGCTGAGATCCACGCTCTCCAGCTTCTCCGCTTCCAACTGGGCTTCAGGACAGATGAAGTATTACCCAAACCAGCAACTCCTCTAAAAACTCCTCTATCCCACTCCAACCTTTATTTCTTTAGTTATCTTGTGTGAGTGTGCCGCATATACTGTTTTGATTGTGTTTTTAATAAAACCACATTTATTATTTCAACTTCTGTGTGCTTCCTGACTCAGCCTGACCCCACAGACATAGGGTTCAAGATTCTGCTAAGTTACCCTGCCTCTCGTATTGCTAAAGCAGTGCTCAGAGCTAATCTTCCCCACCTTATCGTCGAGCACATTTTTGTGTCCCTCACAGGATCCCCAGTAAACAGGGTAACACATTCCTTCTCTAACCTTCTCGTTCAATCCTGAGAGGTCAGACATAGAGCTGGCAGGAATGGGGACTTCGTAGTTGGTGTGTGTACCCCACAATAGTCTTTGCAAACATTAATAGGGCTCTTGCCTTTTGGTCAATTTAGGCTCCAGTCCTGGAGCTAGCTAACCATGTTCCCTGAAGTACATACTACCCTCTGCCAGATCTGACACAAGTATTGCTTCCCAGAATGGATCCTCTGTAATGTGTCAGAAGGACGACACGAACAACCATGCTGCAAGGGGCTGCTAGGTGTTTCAATCCATCAACAGCTGGAAGGCCCTATCTTCCTCAACTGTTTTCTACAGTATGAAGAGGGAGACCTGCATTGCAAGTTGTAAAGATCAAGAGAGCTACAGAATGAGAGTAAGAAACAAAGGGTCGGGTGAGACAGAGACTGAGAAGGAAAGGAAGAGCAAAATAAGATAGGCACAGAACAATCAGATAGAAAGATTTCTTCTCTCATCTAAAGCCAGGAGCTCATCCACTGGATAAAAATAAGACAATGAACTAGGAGACTTGGAATCCTTTCGTATTACACAATTACAGTGCTTTGATTCCACTTTAACTGTTATGATGACATCCTATGGGATGGATTCGTAGTTTTACAAGGGATATTTAGAATTCTCAGCCAGCAGGCCACTCGGCTCCTGCCTTGAGTGAGCCAGTCCCATCTCACCAACAGGCAGCTCTTGCACTCTGTGTACTATCAGTCCAACAACGATCAAAGAACAATGGCACGCCTGCTGCTTTTAAATTAATTTTGACTGTTAAATTAGAAGTACAGTTATTCCTCTATCTTTGTGGGTTTCACTTTTGTGGATTTCATTATTCATGGATTATTTGCTGTCACCTCTGCTGCCTCCCTATGCCATTTTTAATAGGGACTGCAATCCTTGTGAGACTCAGAAACTGGAAACAAGGCTTTTAAGTCCCTATTAAAAAGGGTGTGGGGCAGCAGCGGAGGTGGCAGTAAGTCCCATCAGCCACCTACTTCTACCTTGTGAAGGAACCCTGGTGCCTCAAAGGAATCCATGGTGGGTTGAATACGGTGATTATACTTTTGTGTGTGTTAAATATGGTTTGGGAGGGCCTAGAGTTATTCATGGTTTTTTCCACTTTCATGGTAGTCCTGTGCCCCTAACCCCAGCGAATGTGGAGAGATGACTGTAATCAATTAAGTTGAAATTATTATCAATTTAGTGGCTATCTTCAGTGAGACAGATGTTTTGTCTGTTAGAATGAAATAACACAATTAATAACAGTTTTAATGTATTTGCAGTGAACCAAATTACATTTTAAAAATTAATTCTAATTATTTCTTCAATCAAAACAAGTATAAAAAAAGCACATCCAGCGCATGTGAAACCAGAATTTATTCTTCAGCTTGTTCACAGGTGTTCACCTCTGTTCTATGCAATCTGGTATCTCACCCCAAGTTACCAGACTTCCCACCTGAAAAGAAGTAGCCTGGGTGGGCAGGTAAGAGCATCATGGTATCCTGCATGAACCACTGGACTGCTGGAATATTCTTAATGGCAGGGACTGCTGCTGAATGGCACAGCAAACACTTTATATATACAAGTCTACTGTAAAATGGCAGCATCTCTTGTCATCTCTGTACTGGAATATCTACCACCTTCAGTCCATTATTTAATCTTTAGGATTAGATAAGATGAATGCACATGGTGTAGCCTCAAAGGCCCCTCCCTAAACTGGAAACCCCAGGATTCCATAGGATGTTGAAAGTGGAATAACAGCACTATAACAGTCTAGCGTGGAAATGGCCTACATCTCACTTCCCTACAACACTAGAAATTTGTTGGCTGAAGGAAAATTTCATCGAGGAGGGGCAAATGCCCTCGGTTTGCCCCCCTCCCTGCACCTATACCCCTGAGCACAGAGGGATTATTCCAAGTCTTGATCTCTTCCCCATACTATTGCTGCTTGTTTGCACTGCATTTTGTCAGGTATTTTAGATTTATCGTTTTAGATGTTTGTAAAGTGTGATTTTAACTGTAGGTTTGTATCTAGATGTAGCTGTCCAGAAGAATTCCTTGGGCTACATACTGAAATAATCACAATATGTTGCCAAAGGCATTGCTGAAGTGAAAGTCTTTCTTCAGGAGTCTGCTGAGATCATGATTTGTACGGTTCATTAGTAAGAGCCAGCGGAGTGAAGTGCAGTGGTTTGAGTGATCAAGCAGGACTCGGGGAGACCAACATTCAAATCCCGCCACTGCCCACTGGGTGGCCATAGGCAAGTCACACTCTCTCAGCCCCAGAGAAACACAATGGCAACCCCCTTCTGAACCAATCTTGCAAAGAAAACCCTGTGAAAGAGTCACCAAAGTACAAAACGACTTGAATGCACAGAACAACACTATGCAGCAATTAGACAGGATGTGATTTTAAACAGGACCCTACCAGAAACCTCAAGGAGCTGCTGTCTGTCAAGGTAGACTGGACTGAACAAACAGACTGACATGGCATCAGACATTCTTTTCTGTCATACTGTCTAGAGAAGCTGAATTGAGAGAATTTTTTCAGCCCTTTTTTATCACAAAATAAAGGGTCCGTGAACAAAACTGATTGGTGAATCAGAGCTGACCCTGCTTAGCTTCCAAGAGCAGACAGGATCTGGTACCATATGGTAATTGAATATTCAGCTGGCAAAGTTTGGAACAGAGGTTACCATGTTGCTAGAAAGGCATGACTGCAAAATAATGGGAAGGATAGGTCCCTAAACAGTATAAAAACCAGGGGCCCAAGATTTTCTAGGAATTTCTTTTCCTAGTATTAGGATCAAGAGGAAATGTATTTCCTAGCCAACACAAGCAGTTTTCATCTTCACAGTAGCTGGTCTTTTGTAAAATTAATGGGTCTTAATTGCTTACCCATCAGCAAGTCAGTACAAAATGCTCTACATTACAAAAGGGATATCTCACAACAATATACTGTCACTGAGAAAATCCCCACCCTGCTCCAGCTAGGAGAACTGCAGCTAAGCTCAGAGATGACAGAACTGTCCGAGGGAAATGGATGATTATGTTGTCATCCCTGACAATTAAAAAGTCCCAGCTTGAACTTTTGAGACTTGGCTCCACTATACTATCGTTCCCAAACTTTGGTGCTGACAGATTAAGTCTTTAATGTTCAGAATGTTCTCAAACATTCTGGAATAATGGAGCTGTTCAGCAAATGGCTGGGGCAGTAGGGCACACTTTAAAGAAGTGAAAACACTCCAGGCAGGAGTGACCTAAAAGCTCTGGGTCATCACCGTAGCTCAGGCAAGAGTGTGACAAAGTCTTTAACACAGCAGGGCTGTACTTCCCTCAGATTTATTTGGTTTGTTTTTTAAAGCTCCGGTGCCTTTTGGATGGGTGGGTGGGTGAAAACAACTATTTTTAAAGCTTCTGTTCCTTTCTGGAGGAATAGTAAATCCCACAGCAATCTGACAGCCCATTTCAGTCTCTTTACAATTATGGTAAATCCTTTTAACAGCTCATCTACACAGTCCAGGGCGTTTGAAATCATTCTTACAATATGTAATTGTTTTAGGATAGTTTTCCATCATTGCTATTATTTTTTAAAAGAACAAAAGAAAAGAAAACAAAGAAAATCTGAGCTAGTAAAGAAGCTTCTGTGCCCCAAAGCACACAGAAATGCCTAAAACCTGCTTGGCACTAATACATTTAGACAAAAGGACAAGACAAATGATTAAAAAAAAAAGATTTTTCAAAGGCAATGTGTGTGCAGCAACTGACGACCGCAAATCACAGGGAACAACAGTGACATCTAACATGAATGCATCAGCATTCTAATTCTTTTACTTCATCGCTAAGCTTTGCCATTAAGACTAACTTCATACTTAAGGTAAAGGTAACCATTATTTTCAGTCCTAGTGGAAACAACATATTTAGCCAACTGCTTGCTCCCTTCTGGCTGTGTATGAAGGCCAAACCAGGTGTGATGTTAAATGCATCTCTGCATAAAATATGAGCTTAACCCCCACCCCTCACAAACAACAGCTGACACAATCCTGCTTTGAAGCTACTATTTCAGTACAACATGGGATTTTCTCCTAATATGAACAGGAGAGTCAATGGAGCAATTTTCATGAATCGAGGAAAGGTTAAAAATCAGCCATCCATCCTGCTGTATCCCAATAATTATGAGTCCCACCTGTCAGTAGCTGCCATTTGCATATTTTCAAAGATTTTGCAAATGTGATTTAATGTTCCATAAGATGGCTAAATGTTCCAAAGGCACCAGATCCTGTCTGATCTTGGAAGCTAAGCAGGGTCAGCTCTGGTTAGTACTTGGATAGGAAACTGCCAATGAGTACCAGGTGCTGTAGGCTAGATTTCAAAGGAAGCAACTGGCAAAACCACCTCTGAGTGTTCCTTGCCTAAGAAAACCCTGTGAAATTCATGGGGTCACTGTAAGTCAACATGCGACTTGAAAACACAAGTATGACCCTGAGAAACAAAGCAAGAATAGTCACAATATTCTTACTTCCACTGTAAGGTTTCTAATCTTCTTTGACAAGTGGAAACTATACATTTTTATTTACTAGTTGTATTTATATCCTCAGTTTCCTGCACTGCATTCAATGCCATACACATAACTCTCCTCCTCTTAAGTTTTATCCTCACAACAAACCTGTGAGGCAAGTTAAACTGAGACAGAGTGACTGGCTGGATGCCATACCAAGTGTTTCCTAAGTCAGAACCTGGAATCTCCCAGGCTTCAGCCCAGCCATACCAAAATAGTGAAAAGAACAGAGGATGTACTACAAGTCTTCTATGTCCTGAAAAAGTTATGCACTATTAACAGGACTAACAAAACAACTGGTCCAGTGGCAAGTAGCTTCCCAATTATTTGGGCACCTGATGGCTACACAGCCTTCCATTCAACCGAGAGGCTATTTGCTCCTCTCAAGAGGTCCAGACAAGCAGAGACAGTTCGTTAGAAACTGTGCATGGCTCAGATATCATTAACTTCCTCTTTCTTCACAACAATCCTGAGAGAAAGTGAGTGGCATCAAATAGTCACTCCATAACCTTTATCATCAAATGAAAATTTGAGCCCAGATCATCCCAATCCTAGTGAAACACTGTAAACTGATACATTATACTGGGAGTAACCTTGCCAGGAGAAAGCCAGCATGGGGTACTGGTCTGAGCATTGATGACCCTGGAAACCAGGGTTTGATTCCCTGCTCAGCCGTGGAAACCCACTGGGTGACCTTGGGCACCCAACATACTCTCAGCCTCAGAAAACCCCGTGATAGGTTCATTTTAGGATTGCCACAAGTTGGAAATGACTTGAACGCACACAACAAGAACAATCCCGTCAGGAGACTGATTGTATGGAAGTGGCTCTCTGAAAATGTTCATCTCCATTGACATAATTTACAAATTACAATAGAAGCTGAAGTTCCATAGCCAGAAAAGAAAAAGAAAAGCCCAAAACAATTCTACTACACTACAAACCTAAACTGCTGTAATAACTACTTTGTATTCCCAGGCCACTTCTGCACTAGGTTGTTACAGTGCTATGATTCCACTTTCAACCTCCTATGGAATCCTGGGGTTTGCAGTTTTGGGAGGGGCCACTTGGCCCCTCCCGAAACTGCAAACCCCAGGATTCCATAGGAGGTTGAAAGTGAACCATAGGAGGTTCACCATAGTGAAGCATAGGAGGTTCAACCTCCATAGGAGGTTGAAAGTGGAATCATAGCGCTACAACAGCCTAGTGCGGAAGTGGCCCCAGAAAGAAAGTGTGAAGAGAAAGGGAACTTGCTCAAATACAATTCTGAACATATCACCAGGATTCTCAAGATTCCACATGTGATAAAACCACTCCAAATAGATCATTTAAGTATATTTCTGCATTTTAGCAAACAGCAAGTACAAACAAAGGGAAGGTCAGGTGAACAGAAAGAGACAAAATAATGAAAGCCCAAGTGCAGCCTTCTCCTCTCTTCCATACATGCTGGACTACAACTCCCTTTATCCTCAGTCAGCATTCCCTTCTGAATAACAACACAATATTAGGACCCTAGGTGGTGCGCAAAAAGAGAGGTAAAATATGAAACATAAAATAAAAACTCTTAAAACGAATCCATTCAAGAAAATTAATCATCATAACAATACAACAGCACACCTTTAAAAACCCACACATTCAGTTTGTAGAAGACCTGTCAGAACAGAAAAGTTTTCACTTCCTGATGGAATGACAACAAGCAGAGAGCTATCCTCACGTCCATACTGATCGAGTTCCAAAACCTGCGAGCATACACCAAGAAAGCCCTCTCCTGTGTTCCCACCACACAAATTTGAGAGGTTGGTGGTCACAGACCAAGAGAAGCAAGACTGTAGTCTTGAGCAGGCTCATAAAAGGAGATATGGACTTTCAGGCAGCCTCAACCAAGCTGTATAGCACTTATGTACTATACTATGTACTATAGGACCAGTACTATGAAATCTTAAGGCAATAAGAGTCCACATCTTCATCAAGGTTCTGTATAGTAGTAATACTCAAAGTGGTGGTCTCTGGATAGCTACCAGTCCAAGGCAAGTTTCCAGGAAAGGAAAAAAAAAACAATTATACCCAATGGGCACACACTTAATGGTACTTTAGAAAACCCTTGCACTTGGGAGGTGGGAATAATTTCCAATCCCTTGTGTCAGATAGCCTGAGAAGCAGTATTGTATTGAGCCTCACAGTTCTAAGGGACACTCAGGTGGAAATTTTTAGTTAGATTACCTACTAAAGTAGAACTGTGCTAGCAATAAAACTCTACAGAAATTCACTTTGCTTAATCTGACTGCATTTGGAAGTGATTCTCTCCTGATACACAATGAAACAGAGAGCCATGCTAATCAAAAGGTCAGGACTGTATAGGGATATGTGGAATACTTCCCCCTAAGCTTAACACAACTTGGCCTAAATACCCTAAAGGCATCAGATCCCATCTAATCTTGGATGCTAAGCAAGGTCAGCTCTGGTTAGTACTTGGATAAGATACCACCAATGACTACCAGGTGTTGTAGACTGTATTTCAGAGGAAAGAACTGGCAAAATACCTCTGTGTATTCCTTGTATAAGAAAATCCCATGAAATTCATGGGGTCACCATAAGCCAAGAAGCAACTTTAAGGTACACACACAAAGTCTAACGCAAAGCAAGACCCAAACAATTTTAGCATTAAGGCCCATCTATACCTTCACTTCTGTATACTTCAGAACCAGAGAGCTGGCAATGCTGATTCAGCCTGTACTCAGCGACTGCTTGGTGCATTGTCACATCAGAAGCTGTGCCAGAACTGTTAATAAAATGAGGCTATTTGGAGAGACCTTGTTTTGCACACATTGCCACCTACAGTCATGAGACTTGGAAAACCCACTTCCCTGGCAACGCATTCAAGGAGAATGGAATTCCTGCTCCAGATGAACAAGCTGAATTTTACAGGCACCAAGATCAACAGTGCTGATCAGCGAAAAAAAGGAACCGGGAAAGATTCAGATTGCTTAGCACATCAATGGTGATAACCACTGTTAACAGGACAGCCACTGCATAATTACTTATTATTACTACAATCTGTTGTTCGTATGTGCCTTCAAGTTGACTTCAATTTGGGGTGACTCTCTTACTCGGGTTTTCTTGGCAAGATATATTCAGGGGACGTCTGCCATCCTTTGGGCCGTTTCTGCACTGCAAACTCCAGGATTCCATAGGATGTTGAAAGTGCAATAATAGCACTATAACAGTCTAGTGCGGAAATGGCCTTAGTGTGAATTGCCCTTTAGTGTAACTTGCATTCAAACCATGGTCTCCTAGAGTCCTAGTCCGACATTCAAAAACACCACAACACCATCATGATGGTTATTGTGGTTCTTTAGGAAATCATTTGAGTAAATAGGGAGGGAGAAGGGAAAGAAAATGAATATATTTTGTGCACAAGTATAAATCACTTGAAGGGCCCTAAAATAATCACACACCAGCATGCTGAATGCTCATAAACACACTACGCACCATTGTCAATGCCTCAAGATCACACACCATATTACCCTCTCCCCAGAAATACAATGATTGGTTTGTTACATTGCTGAGGGCTAAAATGCGATAGAGTTACACATTTATTTATCTCTCCACCTTTCTCCTGGGATGCTTACACCTAAGTAATCATCAATGAAATATTTGTTTGGAAAGAGCACAACTGTAGTGGGCAGTACAAATATCTGCTAACAGTTTTGTTTTGTTTCATTTTTGCTCTTGTTGTAATTGTGCGTCTCCCTTCATTATATAGAGAAGCACTTGAAGAAGATGAATTTTATTATGAAATATGGATGTAAGATCTTCAGCCAACATCCTGTTCCAGTGGTGTCAGGGCACATTTTGAAGTATAGGCACTTGCAGAAATTCTAAAAACTTAAGACAGCTGCCACTGATCACTGTCAACAAAACATTTCTTCCACTTTTCATCTCTACCAGAAATTGGTCTTTTGTGAAGCAAATAAATGGCTCAGTGGCCATTCCAGACAAAGCCAACTGAAAACAAATTGTATGACAATAGAGAAATCTTACAACAATATATTGTCACTGGAAAAATCCATTTTCTCTTCAGCTATTCTTGAAACTGCAGCTAAACTCAGAAGAAAGGAGTGGCCTGAGGGAGGGGATTGACATCCCTGTTACCCAAAAACTCCAGAGCTTTGACTCCGCAAGCCCTGGCCCCACTACATCACTGTCTGTTGCTTAAGGTAAATGTAACTTTTAAGTGACATTGGCTATACTATTCTGGTTAAACCACAAAACACCAAAGGAAGAATCAGCAGATACAAAGTGACAATTAAAGAAAAGAGTTTCTATTAATCTCGCCAGTGTTTCAACCTCTAAAACACACCAACTGTTTTTAAGTAATCTTAAGAACTCCAAAAACTTTCCAGACCATAGTTAGCAAAGCATATAATAAATTATTTCACTCAATGACTTACAAAATCAAGGTATTCCAGATTTTAAAAATTTCCATGAAAATATCAAAAATGGAGATCACCTCTCCACTACTTCAGAGAGCCCTTCCTTCACAGTGCAAATGTCAGACAACATTTTCCAACAACCATCATAAAAGCCCAGAAAACCCACAACAGCCTATAAAATCACTTTGGTCTATATTGTTTCCCTTACTTTTTGCGGTCCCTTTAGTGGCCTTGGTATACAGTTGGACCTTCCCTTCTTTATGAGGACCTTTCTATGAAGCTGGAAACAACAAATGCCATTTAGTTCAGTCACATATACTGCCATGCAAGTATGCATAAGACCACAGCTTTAGATTCCAGAAACTTGCATTCAAATTTCCACACAGGCAGTAAACCTAAGCACACATACTTACACGTGTCACAGAAATCAGTTATGCTTACTTGGGAAAAAAAATGGTGAGAATTCAGGCTGCAAACTGTCACTTTCCTAAACTAAAAACAACCTGTTCACGTAGCCTGAACTGAATTCCAAACTCCATGGAAAATGTTGAATCTGGAGCTCGCATACGTGGTGTGTGCCTTAAAGACTAATTTATCTATTGTGGCATTAATGTTGGTAACAGATAGCATACTTCACCTGAATATAAAGTGAAAGCAGGGGGACTAGTTCTACACAAAGCTTAAACCACAGTGGAAGTGATGCAGAATTAATTATTTGAGAACCCATGATCCTGAATGGGGAGAGAAAACAAAACCTAAGGGACAGTCTCTAATCTTCAAGCAGCTCTGATCCTATCTGCATGATCTTCAGAAAAACACCAAATATGACTGATGACAATATCCCCAAACAAGATACTACTTAGTTTCTTCTTTTCTTTCTTTCTATACATACAGCTGCCATCACAATCATGTGTGGTTTTTGTGTGCCCTCAAGTTATTTCTGATGTACAGCAAGGCAAACCTACTGCAGGATTTTCTTAGTAAGATTGTTCAGAGGAGGTTTGCCTTTGCTCTCCTCTGAGGCTGAGAGAATATGACTTGCCCAAGATCACCTAGTGGGTTTCCTTGGCCAAGTGGGGATTTGAGTCCTGGTCTCCAGAGTGGTAGTCCAATGTTCATATACCACACTGGCTCCATCAAAATCAGACAACTTCTAAAAAGGCAGCCATGAAACTAATGTGCTCCTTACTTGTTTACACCCTGTACCCCATTCCACCGTGTAACATCAGACAAAAAAATGCAGTCTCCAGTAAAACCCCTTTTTCCACACTGTCTTTAGTAAACCAGTCACAACACCAAGAAAGCCAGCCGTACTTATACAAGATTATACCAGAACTAAAAACAAAACAAAACAAAAATAAAAAGGCAGCCATGAAATTAGTCCTGTTTAGAGGCAAGGGCGACTCAAGAAGATAAACTATAATCATAATAGTAGTCCTAATAGGTTGGGGATTCTGCGTGTTATAATAATAATAAAAAAACCTCTAACTTTTCCAAACTCTGACATTCATTGGTTCAGCACCCTAGGAGGATAACAGCAGCTATCCTTTCAAAAGAGCAATCCTTTGCTGAAGCAGTAACAGTAACTTGTCTCTGCTTGATCCAAATTACCAACTTCCGTTTACTCTCCAGTCCAATCCTCACCTCAGAAGAGAAGTACTTTTTCTGCACAAGTTAGCACCAGAAAATCACAAATAGGAATGCAAAGGGAGATGGGTGCGGAGGTGAGAGAATGGTGATTTTACCTGAATGAAGCCCCATATGGGATGAAGGGTCCAGTGCAGCAGCAGGGAGGGCCAGCAGCACTGAAGGAGCAGCAAGACTTCTCTGAGGAGCATCACTCCTCTCGGGGAAGAGGGGGACGTCTTCTCCTCGCAGCCTGTGAAACTGGAGGGGATCAGGAGACAAGAGAGAGGACAGATTGGACAGCACTGGGGTTTGATGGCACCTCGGCATAAATGAATCCTCCCTTGCCTGGCCCCTTCTTTTCCCAGGAGTTGCAAGCACCAGCAGGGATCTGATGGAGGGAGGGGAGGAAGAGGAGGAGGTCTCTTCAAAAAAAAAAAAAAAGCACAGGACAGGACAGTAAAGGCGGCGGGGGGGGAGGTGGAGAGGAGAGATTGACAGCAGGGAAAGGCATACTCACACGCAGGAATGAAATCCAACCACTCCCTACTTCTCTTCGCAGGATGGTTGCTTGAATAGATGATGGAGTGGGAGCGGAGGGAAGGCAGAAGCCGCCTCAAGCAGTTTGGAGGTGGTGGTGGTGGGGAAAGCCTAAGACCAGTATTGGTGCCAAATGAAACTTCCTACTCAACCTGCACCATCGCCCCTTCCCACGCTCAGTGCTCTAACTCCCCCAGCCCCTCCCCCAAATAAAACTCTCCACGAGGCCAACGGCGACGGCTCCCGTTCCCCACCCTGGACTGGTGCCGACTGGCGAGCCCCTCCCGCGGGAACCATCGGGAGTGGGAGGGCGAGGGCTGATGCTGCAGAGGGGGGGAATCGCGCGCCATTCGGAGCGAGGCAGAACCCAGGCCATGTCCCCACTAGACTGTTACAGTGCTATTATTCCACTTTCAACATCCTACGGAATCCTGGGGTCTGCAGTTTAGGGTAGGGGCCTTTGAGACCCCTCCTTCAACTGCAAATCCCAGGATTCCGTAAGACGTTGAAAGTGGAATAATAGCACTGTAACAGTCTAGTGCGGAAATGGCCCCAGTTTCCAGCGACCGCCGCTGCTACAGCCGCTGCAGTTTGGGGGCCAAAAAAAATAAAAAATAAAAAAAGGATGATTGTTACGAGAATCTCCTTTCTTCAAAAGTCCTTTGGTTCTTACCCTTGGGGATGGCAGGGGCCGCGTCTCGTGGAGAAAAAGGCCGCCGCTGGAGCTCCGTTTTACATGCCGGCGCGCCAAGCTCCTGGGGGCTGGTTTTAAAAAAAAAAAAGTTTGCAAGCCCGGCCGGTTGCTGAGCTCCAAGTTCGCCTTCTGCGTCTTTTCCTCCTAGCGCCGGGGGGGACTCCGCGCCTCGGAGAGGAATCGAGGGCGAGCAGCGGGAGGGACGGGGGGAAAACTCCTTTCCCGGGAGAGACGGATTTCCCCCTCCAACCTCACGCGTGGCGAGGGTGGGCAGCCAATCTTCTCTCGTGCGGATGCCGGGAGGAGCGGAGCCCCGGCGGCGAGGCGGAAGGCGAAGCTGGAGCGAAAAGAGAAGGAAAGGCTGAGCTGGGAAAGAAGAAGGTTGCGCCTGCAAAAAAAGAAAAAGGAGGGAGGAATAAAACGGGCCGCTGTTCTTTAGCGCTCGGGGCCAGGTAGGGCGCAAAGGACCCGCGTTGCCTTGCTCTGCCTGCTCCTGGCTTCGGCTCTCTGCAACGCCAAGCAGCTACAACAGAAAAGGCTAGAAAACGAAAGGAGGGGGAAAAAAGTACTAGGGGAGGTATCTGAGCAAAATCAGCCCGGCGCGATGTTGCTTTCTTTTCCTCTTGGAACTCGTCGGACTGTTTGCTCCCGGCTCGCCGGAGTGGCGGCGGACCCTCAGTTGTCCATCACTCTGCAGAGCCTCCCAGCAGCGGCCGCAGCAGCAGCAGCAGCAGCGCCGCCGACATCGAGAGCCGGAGAAAAATTAGAACTCCAGGGAGTGGGGAGGGGACGAGGGGTGCAGGAGGGGGGAGGAGGAGGAGGAGGAGGAGGACGACAACGGCGACGACGACGACGACAACACGACCGGCCGGAGAGGAGCGGGAGCGGCACGCAGGCAGCAGGACCGGGGAGGCGGGAGCGAGGGGGAGTGGAAAGAGCCGGCGGGAGCGAAGCCAGAGGCTGCCCGGCCCGCCTTGCGAATCTAAGCTCCTTCCCTGCCTAGCGCCGGGGCCGCTTCCGCAGTGATTTTTCATCCCCATCGAGGAGTCGGTGGTGGATTTGGCGCTAGGCTCCGGGGGGTTGTGGGGAGGGGGGCTTTGGCTCTCATCTCGAACCCCTCCCCGCCAGCCTCCGCCTCGAACGACGGTATTTCACGGGGGGAGGGCGGCAGGAGGAGGCGGGAATCGCTCAGATAAGAAACTAAAGCAGCCCCACGCTGCTGCTTCGCCTCCGGATCGGAGCTAAGAAAAAAAGTCGAGGAGGTTGCTTAGGACGGCACGCGGGAAGGGGGAGTTGCGCGTTGGAAGCTGCCTTCTGCACAGGGCGGAGTGGTGGTCTGTCTTTGCCCCAGATTCGTCCTGCTCTGATTTGGCTGCAGCTCTCCGAGGCTCTCAGGCAGAATTCTCCCCCCCCCCCCGGCACCTGGAGAACCGGTGTGTACGGTTCGAGTGTTGGGCTGGGACTTGGGAGATTCAGATTCAAGCCCCTGCTGAGCCGTGAAACTCAACAGGGTGACTTGGTCCTACCTCACAGGTTGTCCCAGCATGATCTACCTGAGAGGGCTGTTGTAAGAAGAAACTGGGGAGGAGCTCATTGCAGGAAAGGTAGAACACAACTATAATGAATGGAGGGGAGGGTTGTTTTACTTAATTGCAGCACCAGGTTACAAGGATAGATGGATAGGAGGTAAGAATTGCCTGCATCAGGCCAAAATCCAACTAAGCTTTTGCTTCCAGCAGTGGCTAGCTACTAGCCTTGGAGTGTTTACCGCTAAGGCATGAAGATGATGGTGCCCTCATGTTAGTTGTCTTGTTATTATTTGGTAATCCAAGAAAGATACTTCCCCTGCTCATGAAGGTTGCATTTTTTTCATTCAACACACCCTCACCTCTGTTGCTGCAGCACTGGATATGACTGAAGAGCGTCTGTGTGTTCATATACACACTACAAGACCAAAGAAGATCTCTGATAGCAAGGAAATGGTGAAAGGTTACAACCGGATCTTTACCTATCTGAAGGGATGCTGTATAGAAGATGGGGCAAGCTTGTTTGCTTCTGCTGCAGAAACTAGAACACAAACCTAGAGGTTCAAATTATAAGAAAAAGGATTCCACCTAAACATTATGAAGAACTTGTTTACTTGACAGTGGGAAGGACTTCATCAGAAAATGTTGGATTCTCCATCTTTACAGGTCTTTAAGCAGAGGTTGGATTGGCATCTTTAAGGGTGGTTTAGTTGTGCATCCCTGCATAGCAGGGAGTTGGATTAACAAGGCCCTTGTGGTCTCTTCCAGCTCTATGATTCTATGATACAAAGTTTGGAGTATGGGAGAAAAAAAAATAAAAAGGAGGCAAGTGTGACAGTTATGTATAAAACTATGCATGCTGTAGAGAAAGTTCATGAGGGGTGCATCTTACTTTCTCATTGTACTATGAAAAAAAAAACAAAAAAACAGTCATTCCATACCACTGAATGGTGAGGATTCAGCACGTACAAGATACACTGCTGACCAGAGCTTGGACAAATTACTGTTGGACTACAGTGCCCACTATGACCATTATGCTGGCTGGGAAATATGGGAGTCAAAAAGTAACTTTTCCAAGCTCCTGATGGCTACCAGCTTTTTTGACTTTAAAAGGTTAAGTTTATACACAGCAACTATGGTTATATACAGTCAGCCCTCCGTACCCACAGTTTCCGCATCCATAGATTCAAACAACCATGGCTTGAAAATATTTAAAAAAAAATTGAAAAAGCAAACCTTGATTTTACCACATGCCAATCAGTATGTTGATGTGTTGGCATACCCTGCTATAGCCTCACGCCATTTCACAGATCTTCTGACTCTTGTTTGAGTTGTTCACTGTTTTATATAAGGGACACTGTTTTACTATGCTATTGTATATAATGAGACTTGAGCACCCATGGATTTTGGTACCCTTGGGAGGGAGGGGTCCTCAAACCAAACCCCAGTGAATTCCAAGGGCCTGCTGTGTTATGTTGCCCCAAGCAGTGTCGGCCCGGTATATCATTTGCTGGGGATCATAAGCAAGTAGGTGCTGTGCGTTTCCCGTAGGCATCTGGTTGGCCACTATGGCAACCATGACTGCATGTGAAGCATGTTAAGGAAAGGTGAGCTTCACCGCCTCACACCTGCCACCATGTCCAACCAGACACAACTCTCTTATAGGGACAGCCCTGAATGTTACAGTGGCTAATAGTGTAACTTTTCAGATCAAGCCATATCCCACCTAGTTGATGCAATGTAAACCGTTATTAACTCTGGAGTCACAACCCCATCCTGCGCTGCAATAAGAGCCTCATCCGTAAATAAATTATTGAGATAATGGTTGTGTACTGTTTCACATACGTCAGATATAATATATAAGTACTAAGTATTGTTATTAAAAAAAATAGTTATCATCACAGCACCTGCCTTGGCAGGAAAATGGTAAGAAGTAACTTCACATTGCATTCAAAACAGGTACCATCTGTGTACCAAATTGCTGATCTGTACACTCGCACTGTTATTCATATGTAATATCGTGTACATGTATTCCTTCAGCGGGTTGACTAATACATTACTCCTATAGTATTACAGTCAATTGAGAAACAGTAGAAGTGGAGAATTTGGGGGTTTTACATAGATGAATTTTATTTAATGAGAAAGTATTCCTAAAAGTTTTGTTGCTGCAGAGATAATTTCTAGAATGTTCAGTGAGGCTTGCATAGGATTGTTCAATCTGTACACCTTGCTAGTTTTATTTTAATACTTACAAGTTGTCCAGAAGTGTTAAGTGTTTTGTTAAAATGTTATCTCTGACGTATTTAAGTGGAATAAAAATGCTAGTTAAATGCTGAAAACAATTTATTTAATAAAGAAGAAAAAAGAAGGAAGGAACCAATATTAACTATTTGGATTGAGTATACTACTTAAGTTTCAAAGTACAGTTGGCCCATATCCATATCTGCAGATTCTATATCCACAGATTCAACTAACCACAGCTTGAAAATATACCAACAAAACAAAACAAAACCCACACACCTCCAAAAAGCAAACATTGATTTTGCCATTTGATATAGGAGATGCCATTTTACCACACCATTGTACATGATGGGACTTGAGCATTGCTGAATTTTGGTGTGCGTCCTGGAACCAAACCTTAGTGGATACCAAGGGCCCATTGTACAATAAAAATAGGGGGGAATGGATTCTCAGGCTCAGCTTTTCACTGCGCAGCCCTGGGCTAGAATTAAGCTGCTACTGCTGAATACTTTCATATAATCATAGAAATGTAGAGTTGGAAGAGACCACAGGGGCCATCCAGTCCAACCCCCTGCCATGCAGGAACACCCTCAAAGCACTCCCGACAGATGGCCATCCAGCCTCTGCTTAAAAACCTCCAAAGAAGGAGACTCCACCACACTCCGAGGCAGCATATTCCACTGCCGGACAGCCCTGACTGTCGGGAAGTTCTTCCTGAGGTTCAGGTGGAATCTCCTTTCCTGTAGCTTGAATCCACTGCTCTTTGTTCTGGTCTCTGGAGCTGCAGAAAACAAGCCCTCTCCTTCCTCTACCTGGCATCCCTTCAAATATTTAAACATGGCTATCATGTCCCCTCTTAACCTTCTCTTCTGCAGACTAAACATCCCCAGCTCTCTAAGTCTGTCCTCATAGGGCATGGCTTCCAGGCCCCTCACCATTTTGGTCGCCCTCCTCTGGACTTGCTCCAGCCTGACCATGTCCTTCTTGAATTGGGGTGCCCAGAACTGGACACAGTATTCAAGATGAGGTCTAACCAAGGCAGAGTAGAGTGGTACCAGTACCTCCCTCGATCTAGACACCATACTTCTATTGATGCAACCGAGAATTGCATTGGCTTTCTTGGCTGCCGCATCACACTGCTGACTCATGTTCAGTTTGTGGTCTATTAAGACTCCTAGATCCCTTTCACACGTACTGCTATCCAGCCACGTGTCCCCCATCCTGTATTTCTGTATTCCATTTTTTCTACCTAAGCGTAGGACCTTACACTTCTCTCTGTTGAATTTCATTTTGTTAGCCTTGGCCCAGCTCTCCAATCTGTCCAGGTCATTTTGAATACTTTGAATACTTTGTCAAGGTATTAGCTATAGTTTGGCCCTCTACTGCCTTAACTAGTTTTATTCAATCCTCTACCTGTGGTCTCCTCCCTCCTTTTCTTTTTCCACTCTCCCATTCTCCCTCAGAATTAACTTGCCGAAAATTCCCCTTTCAGAATTGCTTATGACAGCTCTTGAGGGACAAAAAAGGGTTTGCTCCAGTCATGCTGTAAGAGGCTGTACTTCGTGTGGTTACATAAAGTGAAGAGGTGTTAGCAATGTAACTCTTAACTTCTTTTGTTCTCTCATGCCAAATGAAAATACGGAGGGAGGGGGGGATTCTCACATGAAAGGGAAGAGTAATGTTGCCACAGTGAGAACTGGAGAGAACTCGTCTACCTTTAATGGTTGTATAGAAGCGGGAACTTCAGCAGGTGTTGCTTCTTGTGCAAACAGGTAACAAACAACACCTGCTGAAATTCCTGCTTCTACACCACCATTAAAGGTACAAGAGCCCTCTCTAGTTTTCGCTCTGGCAACCCTAGGGATATTATTTTATTTATTTGTAGTGGTGGTGTTATTTCAGAGGAAGGAACTGGCAAAACCATCTCTGAGTATTCCTAGCCTATGAAATTCATGGGGTCACCATAAGTTGACAGGCGACGTGAAGACACACGCAGACGCAGACCCGGTTTTTGGTCACTGTAGGAGATAATCTGCACATTTGCTCTCTGATAAGATTCCACACCCCCAGGAAATTCTTCGTCAGTCCTCAAATTTCTAGTATCACAAAGAGTGAGCTGTTGAAAATGGTTCACACCGAAAACACCTAGAATGGTTCCATTTCTTTTCATAGAATCATAGAAATGTAGAGTTGGAAGAGACCACACGGGCCATCCGGTCCAACCCCCTGCCATGCAGGAACACCCTCAAAGCACTCCCGACAGATGGCCATCCAGCCTCTGCTTAAAAACCTCCAAAGAAGGAGACTCCACCACACTCCGAGGCAGCATATTCCACTGCCGGACAGCCCTGACTGTCAAGAAGTTCTTCCTGAGGTGCAGGTGGAATCTCCTTTCCTGCAGTTTGAATCCATTGCTCCTTGTCCTGGTCTCTGGAGCGGCAGAAAACAAGCCCTCTGCTTCCTCTACATGGCTTCCCTTCAAATATTTAAACATGGTTATCATGTCCTCTCTTAACCTTCTCCTCTGCAGACTAAACATACCCAGCTCTCTAAGTCTGTCCTCATAGGGCATGTCTTCCAGGCCTCTCACCATTTTGGTTACCCTCCTCTGGACCTGCTCCAGCCTGACCTTGTCCTTTTTGCCCAGAACTGGACACAGTATTCAAGATGAGGTCTAACCAAAGCAGAGTAGAGTGGTACCAGTACCTCCCTCGATCCAGACACCACACTCCTATTGATGCAGCTGAGAATTGCGTTGGCTTTCTTGGCTGCCGCATCACACTGCTGACTCATGTTCAGCTTGTGGTCTATTAAGACTCCTAGATGCCTTTCACACGTACTGCTATCCAGCCACGTGTCCCCCATCCTATATGTCTGTATTCCATTTTTTCTACGTAAGTGTAGGACCTTACACTTCTCTCTGTTGAATTTCATTTTGTTAGCTTTGGCCCAACTCTCCAATCTATCCAGGTCATTTTGAATGTTGATCCTGTCCTCTGGCGTATTAGCAACCCCTCCCAATTTGGTGTCATCTGCAAATTTGATGAGCATGCCCTCTATTCCTTCATCCAAGTCGTTGATGAAGATATTGAACAGCACTGGGCCCAGGACAGAACCCCGTGGCACCCCGCTAGTCACTTCTCTCCAGGATGAAAAGCAGCCATTGGTGAGCACCCTTTGGGAACGGTCAGTCAACCAGTTACAGATCCACCTGACAGTAGCTCTGTCCAGCCCACATTTTACTAGCTTCTTTACAGGAATGTCATGTGGAACTTTGTCAAACTTTGTTTTTGTTTGCATTCCTGTGGTAACTTTGCTTGCTCCCCTCTTTTTAGATGACTAAATTGCATACCCACCAATATTTCAGAGATAAAAATTGGGACATGTGTGGCCAAGCTTGCTGAAGATGGCAAAAGTTATTAATAAGGAAGAACACACAAGCTAGGAGAAACTGCAGCAGTTTGCTTTTACCTCAGCTGACTGGGGCCATTTCCGCACTAGACTGTTACAGTGCTATTATTCCTCTGAGGCCCCTCCCTAAACTGCAAACCCCAGATTCGATAGGATGTTGAATGTGGAATAATAGCACTATAAGAGTCTAGTGTGGAAATGGCCTGGAAAGGGCAAGATTCTGCTCCCTCCTCTTCAATCCTCTTACTGAACTACTTGAAAACAGGCTACTTCTGGATTTTAAACTTGATTTGCAGCAATTGAAGCAAGCTGGGGACAAAAGGGGAAAGCAGACAGAGGAGAGAGAAATGAAGGCATTTTAAAAGCAGCCGGAAAGTGGGATGATAGAAGATTAATCGGGATTGTCTCAGTTAAATCAGGACATTTGGAGGATATGAAACTATTATTTGTAAATGCTGAACTTGAACTTTATACTTATTTGGGGGGCAATGCTCTCATTTTACCCCACTCCCGTAACTACACAACTGCAAACACACAGGATTTAAAACTATGAGGGGGTGCTGTTTTGTTGCAGGGACAATTCAAGGGTAGAAAAACAGGATGGCTTCTTTCTATCCTTGTGAGCAATCAGCCTTTCTTTTTTTTTGCCTGCTGAGTGCATGCCTGTCTTCCAGCAAGTGGTGTCTCGTTGACATGATGGAGGCAGAATCTCTTACAGGGTTTGGGGAATCCTCAACAGATTATCTTGCCTTGTTGAAACAGCCTGTCTTGCCTGTAAACAAGACACAGCCACATTTTCTTTGCAATGCTTCCAGTGTTTGTCAGTTTGCATAAACCTGTTGTGTTTGGTCTATAGCTGCACCCTTGATCTAGTTTTAATAGGATTCTTGGGTAAAACTCAGGAATGAACATAGGTACAAAGATTCTCACAAACATCTGGATGAGTGTACACACAGTGTGTAATACAAGTACAGCGTAACGTGTGAACACACCTTTAGTGAATGGATAATAAAAGTCTTTTTTCCTAAGACAGAACCTGGGAGAAGTCAAAGCAAGGCAGTTTATTGTCAAGAGCACAGAGACAGGGGCCTTTCACACTACACAGTGATAGTGCTGTACAGTTGGCCCTCCACATTCAGTAGGATTAGGGACTCGGGACCCCCACAAAAGTGGAAAAAACTGCAAATATCAAAATGTGTGTGTGTCTGTGGAAAGGGGGCCAAGGCACAGTGAGGAGAATGGGCATCCAGGGTCCAAATCAGGTTAGGGAAAGGAGAAGGAAAGGGGGTGGGTCATCGTGGTGGCCCTATACTTCTTGTCCATCTCCAGCCTTGGGTGTGGGAAGCATTGGGAGGGTTTGTGGTGCTGAGAAATTGGGGTGCGAGCTGTCCTTAGCTGGCCAGGCAGTGGCCGGTAGAGGAGGAGGATCAGAGGTGGTATTTTAAAGGGCTGCATAGCCTGATCAGAGCCCCTGAGAGGGAAAGTTCCCCTGGAAAAGAGATGCTTGAGGTAGGAGGGCAGGGGTTGGAAAAACTAGCTAATGATCAAATCTGTTAATATTAAACCCACAAATGTGGAGGGCTGACTGTGTTCCACTTTAGCCCCAATGGCTGCATCCTATGGAATCCTGCAATTTGTGGTTTGGTGAGGCTCTATCGCTTTCTGTCTGAGGTTTCTAAATACCCTTCCCTAAACTGCAAATCCCAGAACCATGGTAGTTAAAAGTGCAATACAGTGCTATAATTGTTTAGCGTGCTGCCCCACTTGTGGAATGCCCTCCTCTTGGATGTCTGTCCGGTGCCAACTTTTGTTTCTTTTTGTGCCAAGTTGAGTCATGACTTTACTTTCAAGTACACACATGGTTTTGAAACTCTCCTAGCCTTTTAAAGCTGTTTTAATTTGTTTTAATTGTTTTGTATGTTTTATCTTGTTTAAAGTACTTGTTAATTTTCTTTTGGGATTGTTTGAATTGCTTATATTGATTTATGTCTTTGGTGACCTGAGGTTTCATTCTGAAAGGGCAGGAGGAAAGTATTCAAATAATAAACAAACAAACACAATGTGAATGTACCTTTGGTTTTTGACATGGGTGGTTGTAAAAACAAAACACCCCCCTGACTTTCCCGCTTATGTTTGTATCACAACATTTCACATTAGTGAGGGAACCACAGTTCATGTGACACTGCTGCAAAGTCCAGTCACGTTCAGGAACAAACATCAGATCCTGTTTCTATGCTTATATCCCAGCATAGTTCCTAAAGGAATAAGAGACAGTCACAATTGCTGCCCTAACATTAGGCAGTGTGAACTGGTCACTTCACCATCACTCATCTGGTGTTGGAAAACAGGACTGTAATGTCCCAGGCAGCCTGAATTGTATCCCTAAGCTTTTCTGCTAGCCTCAGGTAGAATGGAGCATTCTGTCTCCCTATTCACGTTGAAGTAGGATTCAATTCCCAGTCCAGTCAGCTTCTGCACATGAAATGTAGGGAGCCTTGTTTTATCCACTGCCTCACACAACGAAATGTCTTGGACCAGGCATGTTCACACTGCTTTAATTTGGGGCCTTTTCATACAGTGCTACTCAAAGTGTTGGTCTCTGGACCACCGCTGGTCCCTGAGCCATTGGCTGCCTAGCTGTAGTGAGTTTCCATGAAAGAAGTAAACATTGGTAGTCAGTGGGAACAAATATGATGCTGGTCCCTGGCGCAATAGAAAAAAAAATGTTGGTCCCTCACATCAGACAGTTTGAGAAGCATGGCTTTATTGAACTTAGATGGAGGATATCTTTTCACTATCCCATAGACTCCATTTTTCCTCCATCTTCTCACTCTGACATTCCCACACTTCTCCAGTTGACTCTAATTCAACCATCTCACAGAGAGAGTGTGATATAGTGGTCTGAGCACTGAACTGCATGCAACTCTGGAGACCAGAGTTTGAATCCCTGCTCTGCCATGGAAACTCACTGGATAACTTTGGGTGAGTCACACTCTCTCAGCCTCAGAAGAAAGTGAAAAACAAACCGCTTCTGAACCAATCTTGCTGAGGCAACCCTATGATTGGTTCCCCTTAGGGTCACCATAAGTCCAAAACTACTTGAAGGCACATAACAACAATAACCGTCTCACACCACACCATTCTTCTTTCTTCCTCAGTCTCCTTCTGTGGTGAACAGAAATAAGGCTTCCAGAGAACTAGGGATTTGCACATCAATCCCTTTCAAAGATACAAACCCCATGTTATATCACAGGGCCTCACACTTGACTCTTTGTATGTGGCTGAAGTGTTCCCTGGCTCAGACGTCTAGCAGCAAACACATTCGAAAGCATCAGAATGGACCCTTCCTTCTTCCTCTCTATCCTGAGACGCGGGAAGGAGGAAGGAAGGAAGGAAGGAAGGAACCAAGCTTCCACTTGTGTGGAAAAAGAATACATCAAGATTATTTCTGTATCATCAGGCTGAGTAAGGCATAATGGCTTTGGGTGTTATGAAGTGTTAGCAAGTGGTTAAATATATAGTTTATTATTGATGTTTTGCTTCTGCCAAGGAAAGAAGGGGAAAGATATGTGTGTGTGTGTGTGTGTTTCTTTCAGATGCCGATATAACTTGGGTAATGAAAACATGATTATCCTTACATTTTAAAAGCAAATTAGGTACTAGCATGGGGAGGGGAATCACATTTTATTCTGCCTCAGGGAAATGGAATGATCTGGCCCAGCACAGAGCATCCTCTACCAGACAATTGATCCTTCAGCTGTCCATCAGTGAGATCAAACTAAAAGTTAAGAGCAATACGTAATTCATTAAATTAACTCTTTTCACTTTCCACAACAAGATTTCCTCAGAGTTACATGCCTCAGCAGACGTGCATATAAAGCTTGTGTTTGTCTTCTAATGGCCAATCTCTCTCTCTCTCTCTCTCTCACACACACACACACACGCTAAATGAAAGGATAAAGGGATGAGAAAACTCACGTGCTATTACAAATAAATGTATTTCACCACTTGAGAGAGCAGCACTGCAAAAATGCATCTCCTGGTTCAGGGGTTGCCAAGTGTGGCTTGTGTGTTGCATATATTCCCCAAGTCATCTTTATTTCACAGTTCACCAGTGTGCCCCATCTTTTCTTCCAAATAAAATTGATAGTGCAGTTGGATGGCAAAATGCACATGCAGTCAATGGTGAAAGTAATAATATTCAGTATTATATAATAACTATAGTTAATATAATATTCAATAGCCAATCATATAGTCAGTGTCATATTGAAATCAATTTAAGTTTCATTTATATGTATCTACAATAACAGCCTGAGCCAGCATGGTTTAGTGGTTTGAGCACTGGACTATGACCCAGAGACCAGGGTTCAGTTCCCCGCTTGGCCATGGAAACCCCACGGGGTGACCTTGGGTGCATCACACATTTTCAGCCCCAGAAAACCCCATGATAGGTTCCCCTTATGGTTGTTGTAAGTCAGAAACAACTTGAAGGCACACAACAACAATAACAACTACAAATTAATGGAGGAATAGTATATGTTATTAATGAGTGAGTGGTCATTTGTTTGTTTGCTGTTGTTAATTGCCATCAAGTTGGCTTTGACATACAGCAACCCACTGAATAACAACTGGCTATCAACAGCCTTGCTCAGGTCTTGCAGTCTCAGGGCAACCTTGGCTTCCTTGATTGAATCGATCCACCTGTAATGGGGTCTTCCTCTTTCACCACTACCTTCCCTCTTTCCCAGCATTATTATCTTTTCCAGTGAGCCGTGTCGTCTTGGGATATGTCCAAAGCACAATAGCCTCGGTGTAGTAATCTTGGCTTTTAGGGAGAGTCCATGTTCAATTTGCTCTTGGACCCATCATTTCTTTTTCTGTCAGCTTTCTTCACTGTCCAGTTATTATTATTTGTTACATCACACACACAGACACAGAGAAAATTAATCTATTTTCTTCTGTCTTGTATGCTTTGCTCTGCTTTGCTCCTTCTGCTTAAACCACATGCCGTGAGTGTGTGACCCTTGAGCCACTGCCCAATCCCAAAAGTGGCTCCTGGCCCCATGGAAGTTGTCTACCCCTGCTCTACTTTGACCCTCAACTGGGAGTGAAATTAATTGAAAGAGAATGGAAACTGCTACAGGACTTTAAAGAGATTTGGATTTTGAAGGGGGTAGTAGCAAGGCTATACCTATGTCATACATTGGAGGGGCTGGAAGCAGTTCCTTTTTATTTCATAAGGAAAAAAGGAAGGGGGCAGCACACACAGTGCTCTGAGATCTGAGATGACAATGTGGTGGACAAGAGGAAAGTGTGTCTTGTACTGCAGGCCAGGATTTTAAAAGTGCTAGGTTTTTAAAAAGTAACTAAGGCCAATTATTTTAGTTACTTTTGAGAAACTGGAAAGTAAATAGTTGCTTTTAAAATGTAGGGATAGTCATGTTTTCATTACTTTTCATTACTTTACTTTTCCACATAACTCTTCCTGTTACCTTCTGAGGCTTTGAAGTTCTCACGTATACTATCTCATAGCTTGGGTGTGATGTGGGTTACTTGCCCATGGGGTTGGCCACTATTTATTGATATAAGCAAACTGGTTAGTACTTTCATGGGAGACCACCAACATATGCCAAGTGTCGTAGGCTATATTTTAGAGGAAGGAACTTGCAAAACCGCCCCTGAGTACTCCTCGCATAGAAAACCCTGTGAAATTCATGAAATTGCATAAGCTGACAGGTGAGTTGAAGGTACATACACATACATACCCTCCTCTCTCTCTGCCTCCCACTTACCTCCCTCCCCCCATATTATTGTGTTATTTCAAAAGATATTTTGTGGCCTTCAGTTCTCTTGCCATTCTGTAAAATTGAAAACATTAGGAGTATTTAACCGTGCTTGCAGAGAAGCAAATAGCAGTCTTTTATTGCTAGTGCCACCACAGTCTTGCCTCATTACAAAAACAGAAGCAGAGCAAATGTAGAAAATGAAAACAAGCTGATTTTTTAGCCAGTGTGTTAATGAGGAAATTGCAGGGAAGGCTGCCTTGTGTGAATGGGGGCTGCGGCCTGCCTAAGTTAAATTTATCTTCCATTACAAATTGCTAGCAGACGGCCTGTGATGTTGATAGCTGGAATCACAGTTTGCATGTCACTCTCGCAGTTCATATTAAACATAAGAACATTGTTGCTGAAAACTCTTTATGTTTATTTGAAAATAAGTCCCACTCATTCCAATGAGGCCTAATTTCCATAGCGTACACAAAACTACAGTTTCAAACATCTCATCCAAAATCCAGACTTGGTTGCTTTCTCTGTGGCACTCCTGCCTTGTTTTTGGGTTCCCATGTTGTTGTTGTTGTTGTTGTTGTTGTGTGCCTTCAAGCTGTTTATGGTGACCATAAGGTGAACCTATCACAGGGTTTTCTGGGGCTGAGAGTGTGTGATGCACTCATGGCCAAGTGGGGAATCAAACCTTGGTCTCCAGGGTCATAGTCTAACGCTCAAACCACTATACCACACTAGGTCTCTTGGGTTCCCATAGGTATACATTCTGGCACTATTTAAAAGGAATGTTGGCCTAGGTGGGTCTTTGGTCTGATTCCCTGAGGTCTTTTTATTTTATGCACTCAGTGTCCTGAAGCTTAAGATGTTTTGGTTTTAGATGAAAGATTTGGAGCCTGTCTTCTGTAATGTGTCTAATGTACAATCTTGAAAAATGGAGTGTGAGATTATTGAATATCATCAGTCTAGCACACATTTCACTGATCTGAGGAATCACTGCTACTTCATCAATCCTCTGCCAAGGAATAATGACTGGCAAAGGCAATGGCATTGAAAAACTAGCCTTGCTTCAAATTTGGTCCTGGTTCTACTGACATAACAGAGGAGTAAATATATTGTAACTTGCATTCAAAACTGTGGTATCTATCAGCTATCCATCTAGATCTAGATCTGTTTAGAAAAATAGATGAGACAGGGAATGATCCAAGGGCTGGTCTCTTTCACTGAAAAAGCTGTTTAAAACTAAAAGTATGTCTGGTCCAGCAAAAATTCATGTTTTGGGTGTACTGGACACCATTATACCTTTTTGGAAAGAAACTGTCTACTCCAAATAACTGTCGGCAATCTAAATGCTTCTGTTGCAAGAACAAAGTTCATTGCCCAGCAGCATGGACCAAAGTGAGCAAGGAGTTAAGAAAAGTCAAGGTTTATTTCTACAGCAAAAATAGGTACACACTTTGTGATGGCCCAAAGATACAAAGATACATTTCCCAGGGCCCACCTTATATACACTAAACAGGTGGGCTTCCTCATGTAAACATTCAGAAAATTATTAATACTTCATTCAAGGCACATCCCCTCTGTCCATCATCTGTCAACATTTCTAAACTGTCCCAGTCTGTTCCAGAGATTGGTGTGCTTTACTCTGATCTATTCAGATAGTATGTGAAATTTAACCAACAAGAACTTGAGTGTTTGTTTACTTTAAAGAGTCTGTTACTTTAAACAAGGAATGCAATTAACAGCTGTGAATCAAGGAAGAAGCTCCCTTTCTCATCTCTGTGTTGAAACAAAGAATGGAGCCAAGAGTCAGTTTATTAGCTCGCATGACTGTCTTGTTTCCAGTGAATGGACATTTCTTGACTCTTTCAGACTGGAAAAGGGAAGTTTCTAACTCTGAGAGCAGGGTTTCATTATTTTACTTATACTTCCTTGGGGCATAAGTTGTGGGCACAACTCCTCTTAGGCAGGATGCATTTTACAAAATATTTGGGATTTGTAGATGCACATGTTCTTTAAATTACATTCCTGTAGCATTGAATTTAACTGATAGTCAGTGTTGTGGGATCTTGTGTACTTTTAATTTTGCAAAAAGACTTATACTCCAAGGTTTAAAAAATAAACACTCACCATCTATTGCTCAGAGCATCTTACTGCTTTGGCTGTGCTTGAGCATATTATTTTAATGGGCAAGAACTTCATGAAAATGTATTTTTGGAAATATAGTCAACTAAGATAAAGTTATTGCCTAGGTGTTGTTCATATGATGTGTATTTCCCTTACCCCCTTCTCTTTCTCCCCCCACCCTCTGTCTTTAAAAACTGGTGTGTGTGCTCACGCATGCATGTGTATAAAATAAAAATGTGAAGACTGAACCTTAAGCCTTCTGCCTACAAAGCATATGCACTACCACTGAGCTTTGCCCACATCTTGGAAAGAAACTGTTCACCATTTGGGAAATGAGTACAGTGGCCCCTCCAGTTTTGTGAGGGTTTGGGGCACAGAACTCTTGCAAAAGTGGAAAAACTGTGAAAACTCCCCTTTCCCATTCCCTTCTGGAGCTCCCTCCTCCCATTCCCTTGCCTTTGGCTCCGGTGTGCAAGCCTTCCTTCTCTGCACCCAGGCAAAATGCAAGGGAATAGGAGGGAGGAGCACTGCATGTGGAGAAAGAAGTCATGGGGAGTGGAGGCAGAGGTGGAGAAGGAAGGTGCATGCATGCCTTTCCCCCATTCCCTTGCCTTTTGCCTTGTTGCACATTTTCCACTCCCAGGCAAAAAGCAGGGAAATGGGAGGGGAGAACGCTGCATGGAGAAAAAAAGATGTGTGTGTCTTCTGCCTCATTCCTTGTCTTTTGCCTGGGTATGCTTGCCTTTCCTCTCCATGCCTGGCAAAATGCAAGGGAATGGGAGAAGGAGAATGGGGGGGAGGCATGCACAGGCCTCATGAATAATCAAATTTGCAAAGCTCAAACCCATGAATGTGGAGGAAGGACTGTATTGTATTGCTAACGCATTCAGTAGGAATACCCGTCAGGATAATCTAAGTAAATAAAATAAAACCAAACGCAAATATCTGTAATTCTTGTTGGTGTTACTGCTGTCTGGAAGCAACCTTGGTGTAGGAATAAAACTACTAGTTGTAGAGGAGGGAGAGAAGAAGCCCCGTTAGCCAAATGGAAGTTTATTTTTAAGCAAATGACTTTTCAGCATGAGCCTAGAACAAAGGGTCATAGGCACACTGACTTTGGTTATAAACACTGATTGCAATACATAATGATCTTGAAAAAGCAATGACACTCCCCAACCCTTCCCTGCACCTCCACTGCTTTCCCACAAATTCACCCTGTAACTCATAGCACTTAATAGATCATGGCTGATGCAGCTAAAGCCTTTCTCAACCAGAGACACAAGAGACACTTTGCTTTTCAGGCTCTCTGGTGATTTCCTGAAGGTATTTCTGCACTTGGTCACAGAAATAATAAACTGCACTCTGTGTACAATCGTTCTTCATTCCTGACAGAATGAGAGATAAAGCTTTAGGCACTGTAAGTAAAAACTACAGCTCTGATGCTTTTTCTTCTCCTTCCAACATTCACTGTGACTTACCACACAATTCTAGAAGTAAGCCCCATTAATTTTAGTAGGGCTTACTTCCTAGTAAGTGAATGCAAGACTACAGCATTAACATTAAAAAGTTGTATTATCTTCCTACAGTTAGCAGTTGGCCGCCTCTTGTTTGGGATTCTGCAATGTTGCTTCTATGTGTCTAAAAAGCACCAGCAGGAACAGGGCTGACTTTTCTGTTAGGAAGGCTGAGGCAGCAAATTTTGGATGTCGTAAAAGGACTGCAAATTCTTAATGATTTTCATGGCTATTTCATGTCAGCATTCGGGAGAAAACTTATGGAGTGGGGAGAGCTACAACTCCCAGAAACCCCAGGCGAAATAGCCAGTGGGAGTTGTAGCCCTGAAAAGTAACCCTCCAAAAGCTGGAATTCAGTTGGATTTGCATACTGTGCGCTTCAATTTGCGTGATCATGGGGAATGTCATTCGCACTCTGCCTCAGACAGAAGAATGGGTTAGAATGGCTGTGACCAGAGGCCCTTTCATAGTATACAATTTGTTTCATGTAACTACCATGGCGGCATTTTATAGAACTTTGGGGTTTGTAGTTTGGTGGGGCATTGGAGCTCTCTAGCTGAGAATTCTAAATACTCCTCTTTACAAACTGTAAATCCTAAGATTCTGTAGGATGCAACTGTGCCACAATATGGAATCATAGCGCTATAATGGTGTGTGAAAGGGCCCCAGGAAACATAAGGCACATAAGAAGCAATCTTATGAGGATTATTGGTCCATCTTGTTATTTGCCATCAAGTCAACTTCAGTTTATGGTAACCCTATCAATGAGAGATCTCCAAGTCATCCTACCATCACTCAATATATGGTAAAAGTCTTTCTTGTAAAATTTTGAGCATCATTTTGATTCCGTGGGGGATTAATGCAATGGTATGGTGGTTACTACAATCCCTGGTTCTTCTCTGAATGAATCCTTCATATTTTCATCTCTTTCATATATTTCTTCAGTGTATTGTTTCCATCATCTTTTTATTTCTTCTTGATCATGTAGTGAGTTCCCATGATGGTTCTCACTCTCAGTTTAAATTTCCTTTGATTTACTGGATTTGGTAAAAGGGGTTTCTTGTTATACACATTGTTGTTGTTGTCTTCTAGTTCTCTGAGTTCATTATTATAGTAGTTCTCCTTGTCCTTGCATGCAAGGTGTGGAACACTAGAACTCAGAATTCTGGCCCTATTTCTGTATCCTTTTACTTTTGCTTCTTATCTGTCCTTAACAGCTTGAAGAGTTTCATTGCTCATCCATGGAGGCCTTTCTTTCTTTTTGGCTGCAGATAGTATCTTTTTGCATTCTTTCTGACAATGTCTTTGACTTTGTCCAGGATTCTTCTGGTTCCCTGTTATTTATGCTTAGTAGCACAAATTTGTGTACTATATGGTCTTTCCATTTTGCTGGGATGTTCTTCAGAGTCTATTTTTGCACAGTGATTGTTTCAATGTGCTATTGTAGCTGTACGGTAATGATCTGTGCCCCAGTATTCTCCTGGTCTTGTTTTTGCAGAGATAATGGAGCTTCTCCATTTTCTGCCTCCAGTTATGTAGTCTGATTTCTGTGTCGGCCATCAGGTGATGTCGACCTATGTAGTGATCTCTTTGGTTGCTTGAGGAATGTGTATGCAATCAACAAACTGTTGGCCTCACAAAATTGCATCAGTTGTTCTTCTATTTCATTTCTTGATTATTGGCTAAATTCTCCTACAATATCCAGTTCTGTTTTGTTTCCTACTTTTGCATTCTACTCACTCATGATTCTCAACACATTCTGTTTTGGTGTGTGATCAATTTCCTCCTGAACCCCAGCACAGCATCTTTTAGTTTTTTCCTTTTCTGCATCTGTAGTTAGAACTACAAATAATCCAAATAATACAATTTGGATTATTATATTGATGGATTTCGATATAAATTAATAAAGTCTTATTGATTTTATTTCGTCGGACTTTGCATTATACCCCCTAACTGTTTTTACTGCATCTGTCCGCACTATTAATGCCACCACACTTCTTAAATGTTCATTTCCTGAGTGAAACACTGTCTTATTGCCTTACAGAAAATGTCCCATTGCTGTTCATTTTAGCTTACTCACCTCAAATTGCAACTGCAATTTTTATACGTTCCATTTCTTGTTTAACAATGTCTAGCTTCCCACATTTCATGTTTCTTGCATTCCACATTTGTATGTGTTATGCAGCTTCAGACTTTCCTTTAAGGTGAAGATTCTTTCAGCTTGAGTCCAATTGCACCATTAGCACAGTGCTACTCATATTTGTCCTATGTTCTTCCTCAGTAGCTTGGAGAGTATCTTCTGGCCTAGGAGTGTCATCTTTTGATACTGTCTCTTGTTTCATTTCGGATTGTCTCATCCTAGGGTTTTCATGGTAAGAGACATTCAAAAGTGGTTTACTGCTGCCTCCTTCTGCACAGTTATAATCAGTGTTAGCTATGATGCCACCATCATTGTCTCTGAGAGATCCTCTACTAGTGTCACCCTGCACTGCTGCTTCTGCTCAGCAGCTGTTTGGCACATTTAGTCTGGCTTCTCAGCAAAAGCTTGTCTGATGTAGGAGACCATATCAGCAGCAGTGCTACTATCAGCTTAGCTTCTTGTCTCACAAGAGCATGGAATCCCACCATCACAGAAGGGTAATGCCATGGCAGAGATAGTGCCATCAGCACTGACTAACTAATTGACTGACTGTGAAACTCCAAGACCTCAAATGTTTTTTTCAACCCTAAGTGAAGATGCAGGAATTCAGATTTATTTTTCTACACATTAAACATGTTCTCTACTGCTGGATGGCTCATCTAATTTCCACATGACAGAAACTACAGCCAACAAAAGTATGTTAACGTATACTAAAGAACTAGTGTTGACAAATACAACCTGCCTTACAAATCCCAAGACTCTTAACTGTCAGTTAACTGGCATTCATCTGCTGTTAGAAATTTATCATCCAGGCTTTGAAACCAGATGTTCAGAACAGAAAAAACAAAACAAACCCAATACCCATTTATCCTCATTGTAAATCAACTGAATGCCTCAGGAAGGTAATTAGATTTTATTTAAATAGTGAGCCAAGTGATGGCCAGGAGTCCCTTGGAACAGATAATCATCCTGTTTCAATTTCAATACACCATCAAGAACTAGGGTTTCTTCTTCCCATACTGTCTCTGGATAGCAGATTCTTCCACTTACATTTTAAAATCTTTATTTCCTGATACTCTTAGCCACAATTCTGCATCTTCTCCTTCTCCTTCTGACTACTACTGGCAGATATTCAGTATTGTAGTACAGACGCCTAACCTAGAACTATGCATCTGCAACTGGTCTGTATTCACTAGCACGATGTTGTTGTACTGGAAGCCTACATAAATGCCATCAAAGTTCATTTTAAGCACCAGCAGCCATACTGGGCAAACGAAGTCCAGTTATTTTCCAATTGGGCCTCAAAGAGGATGATGTTCGCACTATGTTCTTGGCAGCCATCAAGGCTGCAAGTAGAACTTGCAACAGGGGTTCTGCTTCTGATGCTCACAGCCTTGCAGGTTGGTGAGAGTGGGGTGAAAACATTGTCTTCCTTGAGCTCTGATTGGAAGCTGAGTGGACCTCCTTAAACTGTTCCAGCTGTTGGCACTTAAGGTAGGTCCAGCCAGGAGACATTACTTAGCTTCATCTCTCTAGGTAAGTAGCTGATCTAGGATTCCAGTGATGATGGTCGTGATTATGATGTTATTTATTTATATGCCACTTTTTTTTTAGAACTTTTGAACATTTCTAGGGTAGCAGTGTAGTCTAAATATACTTTTAGAAACAAATTTGAATATATAAGTAGATATAAACATTTAATGGTCCCAGTTTTGTTTGTTTTACATGGCAGTTGTGAGATGGGGGTGCAGGAATTTGGATAAAGGCTAAAAAGCACGGCATAGAATGTATGTCTACTGTCTCATTATAGCTCTAGTATAGAGATCTCTAATGCCCTCTCCTGGGACCTCTTCACACTACACAGTTATAGCACTATGATTGCACTTTAGCTGCTGTGGCAACATCCTATGGAATCCTGGGTTTTGTAGTTTGGTGAAGCACTTGAGGAGCTTTCTGGCTGACAATTCTAAATATCTCTCCCTAAACTGCAAATTGCAGGATTCCATAGGATGGAACCATGACCATTAAAGTGGAATCATAGTGCTATAACTGCATTGTGTGAGAGAGTCTCAGAACTACAGTGCTGTCATCCTCTAGCAGTGAATTCTACATGGTTCACCAAACTGAAAATCCCATGATTGCACAGGATGGAACTGCAATGACTCTGGGGACCAGGTTTGAAATCAACCAGATTCTGGCATTTCCAAAATGAAACAAAGCTACTTGTGTCCAGGCAGTTGCAGCTCAAGCAAGAACAAAAGCATGCACTCTTGCTAACATCTCATATTAGATTCATTCTAGTTGTCTTGAGAAACGCAGGCTGAGAAAAAATTCCTTTCTCTAGGAGAACAGGGTCTCCTCATTCCTTCAGAAAGCAGGGACAACATTCTTTCCGTGGGATATATGACAGCTAGAACAAGTCTCATCAAGGGATAAGTGGGAATCAGTACTTGACATCTGCAAGACACTTTAAGCTGTGCTTGTCTATCCCTGTCTAAGCAGTGCAAAAGGCTTATCTTTCTAGCTAAGAATACATGCTACATATCACTAGCAAGGTTCTTTGGTGCCAAGAATGATGAGGCATGGTGGATGAGGCATGGTGTCAGCTCACTTCTCACTCACTCCCATTCTTCTGGTACCGTTTTCATTGGACATGGGAATATGAGAAAGTAGCATCAAACTGCTGTAATTGTGTAGTCACAGTAAAAATGGCCATTCCCTTGAAGCTATTGGACTCAGGAACGAAGCCTCCTTTGGCACTAGGCAGCACCAAACCCATGCTTTTTTTCAAACTGAGATAGAAGCACGCAAAACATGTTGTGATAAAATATATGCCTTGAAGACTCGAGGATTTTGGAATTAGATTTCATTTCATTTCATTTATTATTTATTACGATCACAGACCAGCATGAACAAAGGTAACAAATTTTACCATAAAATAGTTAAAATATATGGATAAATAGAGCAGAGTGCCTTAAAATACAATACAATACAATATAGTACAATACAATACAATAAATACTTAAAATTCCTTTTTGGTAATAATGGTGCTAAACTAATTATGAGTAGCCCCATCCATGAAACGGAGCTCATTGTCTAAGTCCATATTTGAACCCAACTCCTGTGTAACTTGCATGGCTAGTTGGTTCTTTGTTATTGTTCTTTACTGCTGATTTGTCATCTGCCTGCGGGTCATGATGGTAGACGCACAAAACCTGGCAACGGGAATTAGATTTCATGAGCATACTACCGTATTCATATTTCTTTTTTTAAAAAAATAGTTTTATAGAGGAAAATGCAATGTTCAAGAATTAATCTATATCAGCGTCCCCTAATTTGCATTCTCCAGGTAGTTTGGATTACAAGTGCCATCATCCACAGTCAGCATGGCTATTAGAGAATACCAGTTTGGGAATGCCTGTTGTATTGTACAGAAAGCAAAGCAGGTGCAACAGTAAAAGTATAACAAGAACACCATTCTGAATTCTATCCTGACATCAACTCAGACTCACAGAGCTCTTTCCTGAGGATCAGGCCTGATATAAAAGATAATGTAATACAGTGTCTCCCTGGGCACTGAGAAATGACAAATCAAACCTTATGTTCATGACATAATGGGAAAGTTAGGATGTCAGCTGAAACTCCATGCCCTTTTGGAGTGGGAAGGTAGGAGGAGATAATATATACATTGCAAAATGATTCTTAAGTGCAGTTACCCAAATACTGTGGTTACCCAAATACTGCTGATCATTTTTAAATTTTTTTAAAATGTGATCATAAAGTGTGATTGCTTGCTGAAAGTGTACAGTTATCCCTCCACATTCACTAGGGTTAGGGGCACAGGACCCCCAGGAAAGTGAAAAAAACATGAATAACTCTAGGCCCTCCCAAACCATGTTTAACACACAAAAAAGTATGATCACCATATTCAACACACCACGGATTCCTTTGAGACACCAGGGTTCCTTCACAAGGCAGAAGTGGGTGGCTGGTGGGGCTTACTGCCACCTCCACTGCTGCCCCACACCATTTTTAATAGGGACTTACAAGCCTTGTTCGCAGTTTCTCAGTCTCACTAGGCTTGCAGTCCCTATTAAAAATGACATAGGGAGGCAACACAGGAAATAATCCATGAATAATCAAATCCACAAAACTGAAACCTGAAAATATGGTGGGTTGACTACAGAACATCTGTGACATCTGCACAGAACATCTGTGCAGAACATCTGTGGAAGTTTCCTCATTACTTTTTGGATGGCTTTATAGCTATTTCTCTCATTGGTCTACTATGTCAAGCACAACTTATCCAAAGCAAAAAGATTTTTTTTTAATGTTATTGAAATGTTCCCAAAGAAGATTCTATGTTTGAATTAATTGGAAAATGGAGCCTGTTACATAACAGAATATCAGACTTTGGATGCAATATACTGATGACTATTTAGATTTCCTTTGAGATTACCACCCACACATTAATGTCACTTAGGCTGCAGTCCTAAGAGGGAGGAGCTTTGGCCTCTAAAGCTATCGCTTTCTGAAACCCCCAAAGGTATGTGTTCTTGGCTAAAGGAGCTATTGTGATCCAAGCTTTCACAGAGGAAAGCCTATTGTTATTGTGTGCCTTCAAATCCTTTCTGACTTATGGTGACACTAAGGCAAATTTATCAAGAGTTTTATTGGCAGAATTTGTTCAGAGGGTGTTTGCCCTTGCTTTCCTCTGAGGCTGAGAGAGTGTGATTTGCCCAAGCTTAAAGCGTAATGAAAGTGATGCAGAATTAATCACCTGGGAATCAAAGATTTTGGCAAGGGAGTGGCAACAAACCTCAAGGGACAGTCTGGAATCTTCAAGCAGCTCTGATCCTTTTTGAACTATCTTCAGAAAAACACCAGTGATCATATTCTGAAACGAGCCACTAATACAGCAGTCATCAAAATCGTGTGTGTGTGTTGTGTAACTTCAAGTTGGTTCTGACTTATGGTGATCCTAAGGCAAACTTGTCCAAGGTTTTCTTGTCAAGATTTTTTCAGAGGGGTTTGCCTTCACCTTCCTCTAAGGCTGAGAGAATGTGACTTGCCTTAGTAGGTCACCCTGTGGGTTTCCATGGTCGAGCAGAGATTTGAACCCTGGTCTCTCAGTGTCCTAGTCCAACACTCAAATCACCATACCACTTTGGCTTTTCTCAGATGAGAGCTACCTCTACCAAATTTATGAAGTGCTTTCCACAGCTGGCATACTCTCCAACATCTCATAGATGAAAACTGGTACATGTGTGGCCAAGCAACATCAGGGCACAGACAACATGGTAAAATTAAAGAAGAAGAAGCTATAAGCAGAGAGAGACTGCAGCAGTTTACTTTTGCCTCCTGAAAGACAAACTTAACCATCTAAACTGGGCTCTACAGGCCAATGGTTACTCCAGTTCAGACATCAGAAGAGCCTCAAGACCCGGAAAAAACCACAGCAGCAAAGATAAGCAGCCAACCAAAGGGAATGTGTTTTTACCATACATCAAACGGGTCATTGACTGTGTAGGGAAACTGATGAAGAAACATAACCTCCAAAAAATCTACAGACCAACCAAGAAAATTCAACAAATGCTACATTCAGCAAAGGACAAGAGGGATCCTCTAACTTCTGCTGAAGTTTACCACATATCTTGCAGCTATGGACAGGTCTACATAGGGACTACAAAATGCAACATCCAAACATGAATTAAAGAACATGAAAGACACTGCAGACTGATCCACCCAGAAAAATCAGCAGTAGCAGAACATGTTTAAACCAACCTGGACACAGAATGCTTTTTGAAAGCACAGAAATTCTGGACCATTCTGACAACTGCTATGTCAGACTACACAGAGAGGCCATTGAAATCCATAAACACATGGACAATTTCAACAGGAAAGAAGAAACTCAGAAAGTAAACAAGATTTGGCTACTAGTACTGAAGAACACTAAAATCAAGACTCAAAAATATGCCAGTGAACACCACCCAGAGTCTGGGGGTCCCTCTACAGGGAACAGTATAATGGGTTGCTAATGTACTTAATGCACTGTTATGCATATCCCCTGACTAACAATACAACCCTGGGGGATATCCCATTTAACAATAGGCCAGATGTAACACATGCAAATTGCTCCCTCCCACCTGGGGACTACACAAGTATATACACTCTGTCTCACTTCCATGCCACCAGATCCTCTGAAGATGCCAGCCATAGATGCAGGTGAAACGTCAGGAGAAAATACTAATAGAATACGGCCTCAAAGCCTGGAAAACTCACAACCTATGGAAAACTTTTTTTTCTCTCTCTTTTATTTTTCACTAGTCCATATGAACCTTCCCCCTCCATGAAGCTACCATGGCATTATAATTGCCCCCAGACTTGCTGCAGTTGCCCATCCCTCCTGTATCTCTAAGCACATGAAACCAAGCTTGAGTTTATAATTAATATACTGGCATCAAGTTTATTGACTTTGATCCTAATGTAAGTTAATAAAGTTAGAGAAGGCTGGAAGGAAATCTCCTCACTACAGCCATCTGTACTCTCTGGTGGTGATTGTAGGGTTCCTAAACAATCCACTTTTGGGGAAATCACCTCAAATTGGGCTCAGTTCCTTAAAAAGTTTAAATCTATCCATTCCTGGTTAGTTGCCTGAGTTTTCTGTTGTTTGTGTAGATTTCATGGGTACATGCATTGGGCCCACTGTGCCAATTTGCAACAACATCACAGAAGGAAATCTTCCTGTCCTGTTCACCCTGCACCAGCATCTCCCTATGTGTTACCCTAGATTTTTCAGGAAGCCTCACCCCAAGAAAGTTTTAAGGCTAGATTTCTTGGCTAACTCTCAGGAACATTCTTTCTATGAAATTCCTTAAATTAACTGACCTCAGGATCCAAATCATTATGTTCATTTTCTTTAATTTATCTCAGTCTTAACTTATTCTGTTTGTGTGGGTGTTCTCTTGATACTTGTTCTAATTTTCTTGATTTTAAATAGCATTTTAACAGTTTTACTTTGTAAATTGTCTCAGAAACTTGTTTGAAATGTGGTATGTATATGATACAAACAAACATGTAACAGAGTGTCCAAAACTGTTTGTATCAGGACCTGAACATTGGAAAGGCAGGTCGTTTTCACTACTGGTGGCTATGTTTTTATGAAGCAATCAAAACACAATCCATCGCATTAAAACAACCATCATTGTCATCATGATCACAGTGATCATGCAACTGAAGATGGTAACAGTCTGAGTACCATGAAGGAAATAACAAAATAATGATAATTTAGTACAATTTTTGCTTGATAATTCCAATGGGGGGCAGCTACATTGGAGTCTCGGTGGTCCAATTTTGCCAGATTATTTCCAGGGGGTCACTCCCTCTGGTGTCATGTCCCAGTCCCAGGGCTCAGGTGCAATCACAGACAGGACGCTCCCCAAGAACCACAACACAGAGACATGAACAGGACAATACATACTGGAGCCAGTATAAATGAAAAAGGGACAGCCCACGAGACTCAGACCATTCATTCAGGGAAGACATATTAATTAGGTAAACAGCTGGGGGAGATTCTCATCCCATAAACACAGGGGAGGTGTTGGGGAGAAATCTGTTGCAGACAGCTGGTGTCACTGGTGAAAGCAACACATCCTATGTTCAGATCTCTGACTTGTGTTCCTGGAACCCTTGACTCTTGCCTGGTGTGCTGACTTTGCTACTGGACACTCCTTTGGGTGTCACTCTGAATTTATTACTGACTGGGACTTCTGAAACAACAAATGGTGATTGCATGACAAATTGTTGTAAATATTGTCTGTGGCCACTGATAAAGACTCTAATAGGAGAGCTGTGAACCTTGGCTAGCTACCAGCATAAGACATCAGCCTGGTCTTAGAGAAGACTTGAATGTCTCTATTCCATTCCAGGGTCCATAAGATAAATACTGTCACAACAGTAAGAACATATGAAGAACATCACTGGATCAGATCAAAGTCCTATCTGGGCTAGCATTCTATTCACACATTGAAGTCCACAGGCAGGATGTGAATGTACCTGCATCTTCCTTGACACACCCCAACAGCTAATACACACAGACAGAAGCATACTGCCACTATCGTTGCAGGGACTATGTATCCATCACAGCTGCATAGCTTGGAGTGTGGGTGGGTGGGACAGGGAGGGGGGAGTGAAGGGGCAGGGATGTGGCTATGTCGCATGGGATGCCCCCCAAAATTTGCCGCCCAGGACAGATCGTCCTTATTGCCCCCCTGTCCGTACGCCAGTGATCCATCATGATTAGCAGCTACCAATATCCCCATCCTCCTTGGATAACTCCCCTTTTGAAGCTGTGCAAACTGGCAGGCATCACTGCTTCTTGTGTTTATACACAGTTTTGACTACGTGAAGAAGCCCTGCCTTTTATCTGTACTGAATTTTCTGCCATTCAGCATCAGCTTCTAATGGAAACATTTTACTAGAGGATGTGCAGACTTATGTATCAGAAGAAGCAAGACATTCTTGTGATGTATACAATAGGTCCTTGTTTTTAATCTGGTGGGCTGTGACATGGGGTACCAGGGAAGAGAGGAGAGTTAAAACACAGAAGAGGAGAGGGAGGGAGAAAAACAGGAATGTAAGTACAGAGACAAAGTGCAGGAAAATAATATATAAAGGAAAGAAATAACAATGGACCCCATGCTTAGGAAACTCTTGAGTTAGGAAAAGCTGAAGGCCCCTGCAACAGGGTTTCAGAGAGACAGTTAATGTGGGAGGAGGAGATTTTGCACGGGCAGCTGAGTAGAAATGTACGTGTATATCTTCTGAGTGGTTTGGGACTTGGAGACAGAATCCACTGAAAGAATGAAAGAATGTGAGAGATTGAGAGAGAGAGAGAAGTCGTGTCTGTAATTAAAGCTGTTAGAAGCATATTTCTGTGTTTCATATTCAGGCTGTACTGACTGAGCACTTTATTTTAGTCACCAAGTGAGTAGTACTACCATACATTATCTAAGAAGATCTGCTTTGGTCAGGGCTGAGCACTCAGAAATAAATGGAAAAGAAACTAAATCACTGATGCTTGAACTGTATTCTAGAAGGCTGAAGTGAGCCCTGTATAATTAAGCTACCATGCTGGATGCATTGCAGCATCTATTCTCCCCTTGCCATTTGATATGAGGACCAATAGCAAGGTAGTGAGAGCCAGCATGGTGTAGCGGTTTGAGCATTGGACTATGACACTGGAGACCAGGGTTCGATTCCTTGCTCAGCCATGGAAACGGACTGGTTAACCTTGGATGCATCACACACTTTCAATCTCAAGAAAACCCCATTATAGGTTTGCCTTAGGGTCACCATAAGTCAGAAGTGACTTGAAGGCACTTGCTTTGATTAGACCTCATCTGGAATACTGTGTCCAGTTCTGGGCACTTCATTTCAAGAAGGATATTGACAAGCTGGAGCGTGTCCAGAGAAGGGCGACCAAAATGGTGAAGGGTCTGGAAGCCATGCCCTATGAGGAACAGCCTAGGGAGCTGGGTATGTTTGGTCTGCAGAAGAGAAGGTTAAGAGGGGACATGATAGCCATGTTTAAATATTTGAAGGGACGTCATGTCGAGGAGGGAGCAAGCTTGTTTTCCGCTGCTCCACAGACTAGGACAAGGAGCAATGAATTCAAGCTGCAGGAAAGGAGATTCCACCTAAACCTCAGAAAGAACTTCCTGATGGTCAGAGCTGTTTAGCAGTGGAATATGCTGTCTTGGAGTGTAATGGAGTCTCCTTCTTTGGAGGTTTTTAAGCAGAGGCTGGATGACCATCTGTTGGGAATGCTCTGAGGTGTGTTCCTACATGGCAGGGGGTTGGACTGGATGGCCCTGTGGTCTCTTCCAACTCTATAATTCTATGATTCTATAACAACAGCAACAATCAAGTTACTGCCATGGGGTAAATGGATCTATAAGGATCTCTACTGTAGGCAGCACTACCATAAACAAGCATGGAGTCATCTTGGAAGCATCCTTGTGGTTCGCAAAACACAGTGCCACCTTGAACTCTGACAAGAATGGGAAAATAAGGTGTTAAGATGCCAAGCAGCACTAGACAATTGGGTCTTGCACAGCTGAAAAACTGTGGAAGGAAAGAACAATGCCCAAATGAATAAAAGTATGGGAAACAATGGTCCGAATCCTCTTTTAGTCCCATGTAGAGTAGACCATTGAACCCCCTAGATTTAACTACACATTGACACAAAATTCAATAGCTGATTGCGTGGGTCTACCCTGATGGTTGCAACTAACCATCAGGATACCAGCCAGAGTTGGGAAAAAATAGCAGACCAACATACAAATCCTATCTCTCTGCCCACATTAGAGACATGGGCATTGATGTGGGAGGCAGAACCGCAGTGTGGCATCTGATTGATTCTACCCCTTAAAGAGTTTTATGATATTTTAAATGGCATGAAAACCTTTAATAATATATGAAATGGTTCAATAATTAATAACAGTCATCAGAAACCTTCAGCTGAGATATAGCATCATAAACAGGATCTAGCAGGACTGTTTTTAATACTTGTGTTTATTTGTGTTTGCTCATCCTTTGAAGAAAGTGTAAAAAGAGATGTAAAAAATGCATCATAAACTTTGCAATAATTTCCTCTCTAAAACAAGGGAACTTGAAATCAGCCAGTTACAAAGAAGAGGCAGTATACCATTACCTTTTTTTTAAAAAAATGAAATTCATTGCTACCAGCCCAGCTAAAGGAACAGCTAACCATCTTCAAAGGACTGAGACCTAGTGGCAGACATTTTGTTGCCTGAAAAGGATCAGCTAAGGGTGCCCTGCCCATTTAAAGCAGGAAACATAGTATTCAGAGTACATAGTGCTTATACCAAGTGCAAGTACTTATTTTGACTTGTGAGAAGATAGTCCCACAAACACTCCTCATTGCTGACAGTAAAATAACAAATTTTTTAAAATTGGCCAACTCTTTCTTTACACTCCAAATAAGCTGCCTGAGGCAGTTGCCTCACTCTGCATAATGGTAGGGCCAGTCCCAAAAGGACAAATCTTGGTCTCAGTTGTTAGGAATGCCATGTGCATTCAAAGAGGATTTGAGTTTGTGTGTTTCTTAAAGAACAGCCACACAGCAAGCCAGCTGTGTTCTTTTACGGAACTTTCTAGAAGAGTCTACAGTATGGCAACGGGTACTGATTGTTGCGGGGGGAGTCATACACATCCAGAATCCCACTGGGTGTGCTGAGCGTAGCTCATGGGTTCCTGGCCAATATTCGTTATTGTGCTAGGTGTTCAAGTAATTTCTGACTTGTGGCAACCCTAAAGAGGATCTCTTACAGGGTGTTTTTGGCAAGATCTGGTTATATGGGGTTTACCATTGCCTTCCTCTGAGGCCGAATGTGGCTTGCCCAAGGTCATCCAGTGGTTTTCCATGGCTGAGCGAGCATCCAAAACCCAGTCTTCCAGAGTCCTACTCCAATACTCAAGGCAGTATACCACACTGGTTCACCCTTGCCAACAATATGCTGTTGTGTGCCTTCAAGTCCCTTCCAACTTAACCGTTGAGTGAACCTATCATGGGCTTTTCTGGGGCTGAGTGTGTGTGATGCTCCTAAGTGGGTTTCCATAGCTGAGCAGGCAATCGAATCGTAGTCTCCAGGATCATAGTTCAGTGCTGAAACCACTGTTGCCGCAAAACTGCTTCTCCCTGAACTATATGCCAGTAAAACAACTCAGAAGTTATTGAGTGAAGTAAAAGGAAAACTTATTTAATTAATAATTACAATTGTGCAATGGGACCAACAGAGCTCTTGTTCTAAAAATGAATCTGCATCTCAAATTTATACACTTCATGTTTCTTTTCAAAAATACACATTAACACTCTAATTGGCTAGAAACTCATCCTGACACAGCTACTCCCTAATCTTCCAAAATTGCACGGCTTTGCTCTGAGTAGTTAAATTTTATCTGTGCTGTGCTAAGAGTACCAAAAGGTCATTCTGCCTTTTCTTATCTGTTAGCCCTAGTTGGCTCTTGTCACATAAGTATGTGTTTTTCTTTTTCTGGGATCTCTTATCTCTGTTCTTCTTCTGCTAAAAAGCAAGTTCCCTTAGTCACATTATTAACCCCTACATCTTGCTAATTTTCCAAACATTTGTCAACCACTTAAAACAATTTCTTTTCTATATGACACTCCATCACCACTACACCACACTGGCTCTCAATGCAATATGGGAAATGGTATATTCCTCATGGTGCAATCCACAAGCCACAGGGTTTCAGAACAGATGGTGAGATCCATTAAGACATGCTTCCTATGTTGCACTACAGGCAAGGAGAGAGGAAGCAAAAATGATCCCCACTTCTTTCCCTGCATGTGTGAAATGACTCACATCCTTGTACTAATGCCAATGGCATTGCTATGAAGATTACGGTGTGCTTTTGAAAGGAGGAAAATGAGAGTACAGTTTAGCCAGCAGCCTCTGTTCAAGTCATCAGGCAAAAAAATACCTGGGAATCAAATTTAGGTAGGTTATATGACCACCTGTGGCATTACCATCTGTCCAGTGGGACTGTGTGCACCTTCATATCCACGATTCCTTTAGCTGTTATCCAGTGTTTTGTGACTGTAGCATTATTTTCATGAAGTTACAGATCTACCACAGTTAACAAAGTAGATGTATTCCTGGGCATTACTTCTTTAACTGAAAATTTGGTACCAGAGGCAGAAATAACGGAAAGAAAAAAGAACAGTTCAACATTTTCCACCAGAATTTTTATTCAAAATTAACAACATGCATATGTAAAATGATACAACTTGGTATGGTAAGCTTTTCATCAGTAAACAAAACCATTTTGAACTTTCTAGATACTACTTAAAAGCTTCTTCCAAAACACACCAAGGGAACTCCCCCGTTTCACTATCTTCCACTTTTCTGATGACAATTACCATTTTGGTGGGAAAACTTACAGATCTATGGTTTGTTTTTGTTTTTTTTTAAAAAACATGCCAGGAACTGGTGAAGCAGGCTAATCTGCTTTTCCCTTTTCTGTTTTGCTGTTCATAAATGCTCAGTAGGGAATTTTGGAGGCAGCTGCTGTTTACTTTGCCTGTTGTGTTACCCTGTATTCTGGGGGTCCTGGGAGGGACACCTAAATAACCTTGCAATTACACAAATTGGGGAAATTAGTCAAGAGCACTGGTTGGCAGAATGAGAAGCAGGGCAACGTAGCGGAATCTTGTAACCCAGTGTTTACGGGGTCAGGCCAAGTCAAGAAGCAGACCAGTTTGAAAATAATGAATGATCTTTATTAAAAACAGGCACACAATGTAAGCAATGCACACACACAGACAACTATGGAAAATAAAGGTGTGAGTAAGATAGCGGGATTTTCAGAGAGATAGTTGATTTGGGTGATACGAAACCTGTCCTGAAGTCCCGAAGAAGATGGAGAGTGAGGCTGGGGTTCGATGTATCTCAGCACGTGGAGCTGAGGGGAAGCTCGCCAAGCGATGTGGCAGCAAGGCGGTCTGGAACTCAGGAGTGATCCGAGGAAGCGCTCAAAGTCAGAGGTTTTTATCAGGAGAATTGTGACCGCAGGCTAGGTCGGACTTTGGGAAAACAATAGATTTGGGGCTGGAGACAAAGCCTCCGAAAGGTCAGAATTTGAATGATTGAGTTACAGCCAAATTGTCAATAAGACAGCCGATATACAAACGCGGAGTACTTGAGCGTTCTATAGTCAGATCATCAAGCTGCCAGGGCGGGGCAGAGGATCTTTTGAGAGTTGCTTGCATACTTAATGGAGGTACTTGCCTTGGGGTCTCCTAAAGCAGCGAGTCAGCTGTTTCTGGCCTGCCTATATTGTTTCGGAATATTGCGGCGATTATCGGCCGAGCTTGTATGCGTGCTTGTCTGGAGGACTCGCAAGCACATGGAAGGGATATGTGAAGCCGAATTACTGATATCAAAGATATCTTTTTATATCCCCAAAGCTCAGGCTAGCCAGGGCAGTAACAACCCCCCCCCCCGAAAATGGGCGATGTTGGGGACAATATCGGACATTTTCCAATTAAAAATCAAAAATCATTTTAGAGCCGAATAGGAGCTTGCAGGTAGGTTAGCCGTATCACTCCACAGGAAAGGGAATTCTGGGGAAAAGCAAAGGGTTTCTAGCTTATAACAACATTCCTAACTAAAACCTAAACCTAAACACAAGCACGCAAATGTCAATTAAACAACAATCGGCAATTAAACAATAAGCAATGTCAAACTGTCCTGTCAATAGGGAACTGTCGAAGAATGAGCAATGGTAGTAAAATAGCAAATGCAATCAATGAAATACTGTAAATCCAATTCAGGGTATGGCAATGAAGGCAATCCAAGGAGCAATCAGTTCAATGTGGATAATGGAATGAGAGTTCATAGTCCGGGGGAGGTGAGGTGCAAGCAAAAGTCTCTGCACACACCCCCTTGCAACAGAAAAGTCTTGTAGCTGGAGCGAGTTGAAACTGGAAATTTTGCTCACAATGATCTGGAAGGGTTGGTGGGAGCGAGCTATTTACAGCTGAAGGTTCCAGGGCAGAGGTTCTATCATAGGAGGGTGCAGGGGTGACTGCAACAGACCGTGGTCACCCTAAGGTGTTGGTTGGTCTGACTAGACACCAGGAGACGTCGGCCCTCTGGTTGCATTATACCACTGGGTTAGACCGGGCCTGCAAAGTTCAGGGATCAGATGGACCACACGAGCGGGCCGCTTTGTTTAAGTTGCCCCTGCTGAAGCCCCGTTTGCAATGGCCGTGGTACTCCCTTGCTCAGATTGAACTAGGTTAGGCTCTGGTCTTTCTTTTTTTTTGCTCTTTGCCTGGCGGCGGGGGCTCCCAAACTGGTGAGAAAGGCAGAATGAACCAAATCAGAGACAAGTGAGTGTATGCTTGCTCATTGCCAGAGCGGACGCTGACTCTCTCGGTGATTGGTCAGGATGGTTATGTAAATGTGCTAAGAGCATATACAAATTAGACACAATGCACTGGGGCCGGGCATCGAGCCAATTGTGTGGGTCTCCGGCCCTTATGGGGCGTTGGAGAGTAGTTCTAAATTTGTGAATTCAAAACTGAATTGAGTAACAAGTGAGGTAGCGGCGCAGATTGTTCTCACCCTAACAATCAGAGCTTGCGGATGGAACGAGGAGAGAGGTCCCTGAAAGGCGGAGGTCATTCTGGGCAGTAGACCGGGAGTCCAGAGTCAGACCTGGTTCCGCTGAGAGGGTCGTGAGGTCCCCTTGTCTTGCCCTTTCGTCCCAGAACGCCATTGCACAAGGCAATCCCCCAGCGTGAGAGAATGCCGGCGTTCCGGTCTGACTCGTGTCCCTTCCTCAGGGTGCCCGGAATGACTCTGGAGGTCTGATCTACCTCAGAGGATCAGAGGACCTCAGGACAGCCATCCCGTAGGTCTTCCCCAAAATCGTATAAAGAAAAACTAACTACTTAAACTACACCAAAACTAACAAAACTATTTACATGGTGGAACTATTTACAGTATCAGGTGATCCAGAGGGGTCGCCACTCCGCCTCTGCTCCGTGCAGACATGGAGCCATTCACCCATTGTCGAACACCTCGTAGATGGAGACAAACGTCTCCGACAAGTCACTCTCCAGTAAATCAGTGTAATTTAAAGACACTTGAGGAGCAATTACATGCACGGGAGCCTTCCCACCAGTCTCCTCAAGCGGGTCAGGGTCAGCAATGCTCCTTGGATTGACTGGCTGGCCCTTCCACTCTTTCAGCTGAAAGACGTGGAAGAATTTCAGCCAGTCTCCCTTCCTTCTAGGAATCCTCACCTGGTAAACAGCGGGGGAAATCCGCTTCACAATGGGGACGGGGCCAACCCACTTGGCAGCGAGGGAGTGCTTGTCCCTATAGAAATTTCTATACAGGACTAATTGCCCCTCCTCCCACTGGCAAGGGTGATGCACCCACCCCAGTCTCCTATCCATCTTTTGCAAGTTCTTCCCCAACTGGGTGGCCACTTGGCGGTGAACTTGCCCTATGTGCTGAATAAGGCTCCTCACCCACTTGTTATTTAGAACCACAGGTTCCAAATCGGAGGGGAGGCTGGTGTCTATCCAAAATGCCTTGGGCAGCATCATCTTCCACCCAGTCATCACCATGTGCGGCATGAAGCCGTGGAAAGCAACCATGCCTCTGAAGGCCATCAAAATGATCGGCAGCTTGCTATCCCAGTCTTTACCAGAGGAACGCACCACCTTCCGAAGGGCTTCCTTCAAAGAGCGGTTCGTCCTCTCGATCTGTCCTGAACTCTGAGGATGGTGGGCGATGTGAAAGCGTTGGCGAATGCCCAGTGCCTCGCACAACTCCTGGGTAACCTCACCAGTGAAGTGTACCCCTAAGTCTGAGTGAAGGTCACATGACACTCCCCACCGCTCCCAGACATTGTTAAAGAGCAAGCACGCTGCCGTACTTCCCGTGTTGTCCCTACAAGGAAAAGCCTCGATCCATTTGCTGAATGGATCGATGACTGTAAGACAATATTTGTTCCCACACAGGGTTGTAGGCAGGGGGCCTATAAAGTCTATCTGAATGCGCGACCAGGGACGCTCGATGCATTGGTGCTGGATGGGCACCTTGGGGCCAGAGGTGTCACTGTTGACCATGGCGCAAGCCAAGCAGTTGTCGACCCACTGGTCTACATCCTGTCTGATTTGCGGCCACCACCCGGTTTCCCGAACCCTGTCCAGGGTCACACTTCGCCCTCGGTGTCCCTGCCTGTGCACGAACTGAATGATGTCACTGTGGGGTCCTTGGGTACGATCCAGTGGCGCTGGCCATTGGCATCAATAGCCCAATACACTCCCTCTAGCTGGGAGATCTTGAACTGGCCAGACTCGTCTGAGCCTTTCCTGGCCAATTCCGGGATCTTGGAATCACCTTTCTGCAACACTCCCAGGTGGAACATGGGAGGGACTAACTGTTCCTTCAGGTTAACATTAATAGCGGCGATGGGGGCCCCATCGTCCAACAAAGCGGTAACCCGGGCTATGGCGTCTGCCCTGGTGTTCCAAATACAGGTAGCCATGTTCTTTTTCTGGTGTCCTCGGATGTGAGCAACCCACGTAGGGGCAGTCCGTTCTTCAATCTGGGCTGCAATTTGGACCCATTTCTCTAGATGGGCTATGGGCTTCCCATCGGATGTTTTTAGGTCATTTTGGAGCCAGATCGGTAACCAGGTGCTGGCAGCCTTAGCAGTCCAGTCAGAATCTGTATAGATGGCCAGGGGGCAGTCAAGCAGTTCGTGCTCCAAAATAGCCTTTAGAGCTTCTACTTCTGCCGCTTGGCTGGAGTGTGGTCGGGCCTTCCCCTGTAGGGTGAAGGAGTCTGTGACTCGGATCGCTCCATAGCCTGTCTGTGGGCTACCGTCCACGTGCATGGATGATCCATCACAGAACCAGCAAACAAAACCCTGTAACTGAGCTTCCTCAAGGGAGGCTCCCCATTCCACTGGCCATTGACTAGTATTCAAAGGTGGTAAAGGGCACCCATGCATGGCTCCGGTCACAACTAGACCATAGGGGGCTGGTGGGTCCTGCGGTTGCTTCTGAAAATCCACCCCACGCGACACCAAGGAAACGGTCCATTTGGCAATCCTGGCGTTGGACACCTGGCCATTCTGAACCTTCCCAGACAAAATATACTTAAGTGGCATATGGGGGGTCTGGACAATCACACGGGTGCCTCCAATCATGAATTCCCAATGTGTTAAAGCCCAGACTAACGCGAGGCAGGTTTTCTCGCAGGGAGTAAATTTGGTCTCATGTGGGTCCAGATTCCTGAAGGTGTATGCTATCACATGCTGAGTGCCGTTAAGTTGTTGAGACAAAACTGCTCCTATACTCCTATCCGAGGTGGCTAGTTGTATAAGGAATGGCTTGACCATATTCGGGTGTGCAAGGGCTGGCGCCTTCATCAAATCCTCTTCAAGTTGGGCAAATGCCTGCTGTTGTGCTGGTCCCCAGTCCCATTGGGCATTGTTCTTTAGTAGGGCATACAGAGGCCTTGCCTTAGCGGCAAAAGACTCTATAAAGTCCCTAGAAAAGTTGAATGTTCCAAGAAGGGAGCGAAGGGAGTGCATGTCCGTGGGGGCTGGTAGCTTGGAGATCACTTCTACCCGCTGCACATCAGGAGTGCGACCTTCGGTGCCTAGACAAAGCCCTAGGTATTTGACCTCGGTGGACACCAATTGGGCCGTATCCCTGTTAGCTTTAAACTCGGTGTCACGGAGGATCTCTAACACCTCATGGGTGATTTCCCTGGTCTTCTCCTCCAAATTAGAATATATCAAAATATCGTCCACATAGGACAAGACGTGGGACCTTGAGGCTGGCTGCAGCTTGTTCCACATCTTGAACACATGGGCATGGCAAATGCTCGGGCTGGAATGAAAGCCCTGGGGCATGCGTTTAAACACATACTGCTGCCCCCGGAACGTAAAGGCAAATTTATACCAACATGCCTTGTGTAATGGGATGGAATGGAATGCATTTGCCAGATCCAAAATGCTATAATATTTGGCCCCTGCCGCAATGGCGGACAGGATTTCATTATATTTAGCCACGACCGGCACAACGGGAGGGGTGACAGAGTTCAAAGCTCTAAAATCTACAGTCATCCTCCACGTTTTGCCGTCGGATTTCAGCACTGGCCATAAGGGCGCATTGCAGATGGACTGCATAGGGGTGACTACGTCCCACTTGACGAGTCCCTCAGTTGTTTTCCCTGTGCCTTCCTCTGTTTCAGCTGGGTATTTATATTGTTTCTGAGGTGGGGGGTCCTGGTCTTCTATCAAGATGCAGGCTCCCTTTACAGTCCCACACTCTATTTTGTCCTTTATCTAGACCTCTGGGAAAGTCTTCAACCATGGGTCGCTAGTCACGCAATGCACAGGGGCAGGAGCTTTAATGGCGGCACAACGGTGCATGGCTGAAATTTCTGCGAGTCCCTGATCTAACTGCCATAGAAACCCATTCGCAGAGTCCACCGTGAGCTTGTTTCCCCGGAGGAAGCCGATGCCCAAAAGGCCGTCGTCTTCACCCTGGTTCTCGCAAGCCCACAACTGGAACCGGAACATCTCTATGGACATCGGGATGTTGGTCCAAGCTCAGGCTTGGTCGTCCCCCCGCCATATCCAGAAAGCTGGACATGCTCGGGCGTGGGTTCACCGTGTTTCACAAGTTTGGGGTGCAGCATGCTCAGTGCTGCACCCGAATCTATAAGCAGGGTGGCAGGAGTCTTATCCCTCTCGGTCCCAATGCCTGCCTTTGCCCAGAACCTTCCCCACCTGTCTGGCTTCAACTTAGCCACAACGTTGCGGGGAAGCTTCCTGGACCGAGGGCACCCCTATGCTTGCAGATCCAGGTTAGGGTAGTATCCAGCCGGAGGAGGGTCATTGGTCACGGCGCTGACCGGCTGTTTACCTCCCGCCTGAAGCTGCTTCTCCAGAGCCTGAATCAATTTGGAGGTGGGACGTTTGTCAAACTGGCTCATGTCCAGCCCGAACTTCCTAAGCATGCCCCAGATTCTCACTCTGTCCGAGGAATACGTCTGGGCCGTGGGATCATACCCGCGAGATGTCTCCCTGGGAGAGCCTGAGTCAGAGGGCTGTTTGGGGGCAGTTGGTTGCTGTGGGGGACTCCCTGCCTTGCCGGGCTCGCTGCGGAAGTCCCGTCCCTGCCACTGCCTGTTGTCCTGTCTGGGTGGTGGGCGCTGGTTCCAGTTCCCCTTGGGAACCGAATTTGGTGCCGTTTTCCAGTGCTGGAAATGGGGCCCATAATTCGAGTATGTTACCTTGGCTATGGGTTCCCAATTCCCAGGGTCCTTCATGTGTGTCTTGGTGGGAGGTTTGAGAGAACCTGCCCCGCGCAGCAGTCAGCGACCCGCCAGAGGTTATTCCCAAACTCTTCCCAGTTGGTGGTAGTTGGATCCACCAAACTGAGAGCCATCTTTGTCTCATGATTAAGACCTCCATAAAGAAGCATCTTAAACTCGAGATGGTTGAAGTCATATTCATGGGGCATCAAGGGGACCTTCTCGGTCAGAATGGCGAGGAGCTGCTTCCGCACCACGTAAGCCTCAGGGTTCTTACGAGGACCCTGCTGCTCCATGACGTACAGCACACTCGCACTCTGTCCGGGCCACAAAATCCTAACTACCTCTCTCATCCAGTCGTGGGCCTCGAGCTTAACCAAGCCTCAAGCTGCCACGGCTGATTCAAGATTTGGGAGCTCAGAGGGGGACATACAAAGCCGAGACAAATGGGTCAGGTCCTGGCCATTGGCTGTCGGGTGAGAGTGTATCACTGCGTTCAACCACATGATCCCAGTGGACCGGTTTAGAGGACCCAGTTGGTCCGCAATGGCTTTGGCCTCCGTGGCTCGCCACAGGACCCTAGTCTCTGTGACCTGAGTTTCCTGTATCTCAGGTCTCTCTGAACTGCCTTCGCCAAGGGGGGGTGGTCTGTCTAGTCATGGACCGTGTCTCTACTGGGTTGACTGGGACCTTAGGGTCACTCCAGTCGGGATTGTGGGGAATGGTTGCCTGAGCATCCTCCAGCAGCGGCTCCCCAGAAAAGTTTTCCATGAACGTTGGGAGCAGCTCCGGGCACACAGCCGAAATCAAAGCCCTACGGGTATGGAGCTGACTCTCCAGAGCAGTGATCTGCTTATGGCAAGCTGCATGACTAACAGCCTCCTGCTGTTCTCTCACTTGCCCCACCATGAATTTGGCTGCAGACCGGGCATGATCCAGCTCAGCCTCTAAGGCGTGGGCTTTCTCTTCCCGAGTTTGCACCACCAACATGATGTTACTAAGCTTCCGTGCGGAGGCCTGCGTTACGGATGCGAAAGTTACCTTATCCATGCGCAGTGCCTCAATCTTGGCATGAAGCCGGGCATTTTCTTTCTCGGTTTCAGCTAGCTTCCTTCGGGTCTCTACAAGGGCACTACTAGCGACTCTGGCTGTGAGCCAAAGTCCCCAAGCAGCCAAAGCATCCTTCCAAATGGGTTCTTTGATTTCCGTGCCAGGGTGTATGCTTCTCTGAGTGTGGCAAAGGGATCGGCCATCTGGAAGATGGAGTCCTTCCAGGGGCATTTCCCCTTACTTAATACCCATCTCTCTAATTTTCCTCGGACCTCTTCCTCCAACATGAGGTCCTTGATGGTGACCTTACTATTCTCAGCCATTTTACACAGACTACAACTATCTTGCCAAATTCTCTAACACGAGAGCAGGACCAGGACTTGGAGTGACGGGAAGGATCACCTAGACCCCTGGGGGAACTGAAGAGAAACGAACACAGTGGAACTACTCTAGGAAAGAGGGATGGGAACCTATCTCCAGCCTGCCCAAACAAAGTCGCTTTGGTACACCCAAGCCTGGTTTTCCACCTTGACAGCATTGGGGACCAAAGGACGAGGAAACGGTTCAGGGACAGGGAGGTCACCTAGACCCAGGGGACCCTCAGGAGTACTCCGCCTGCCTGAAGGGGGGGGATGAACGCCAAGGAACTTACTACGCTGCCTGGCCAAGCAGCAGGAAAAAAGGGCAAGGAACCAAAACCGAACCATCCCTAACTGGTTTTCTGGGTGAGGGGTACCTTCCTCTACCATGGGCCAAACCTCTAAACCCTAGGCTATGTCGGGAATCACCACCCGCACCTAGTCGGCTAGCCAATTGGGACGCACCCGAGATCACACAGCAGAACGCACCCACGTTTTCTCTACAACTACCACAACAAGGAACGGGACGCACTCGCGTTCTCAACTCTGGGGGGGGGGAGAGAGAAAAGAGGAGGGTCTCTTTTCTTAAGTGCTTTTTGTGCCTTACTGCTATGGTGTTGGATGGGTGTAGACTGTTCCTACGGTGCTAACACCCTAAGACTTTGGATCCCAGCCCACGATAGACCCCAAGTTAGGGATGTGATTCCCGGGTCAGCTTGTGCACACCCCTTGTGATCAGCAGTGCCGGGGCGGCTGACATACAGAAACCCAGCAAGAAAGGGGGATAGATTCCAACCCCGATAGAGTAGCTCCTAGAGCTCACACACACAGAATTCTCTCTCACACACACGTGTTCCTGCCTGCCTGAATCTCTTGCGACCTGACTGGCCGTTCCCTAAGTCAGTACCAGCCTGATTTGAGGAGGTTCGCGACTCCTTCTCAAATTAGGGGTACCGAGGTTGCCCGCGTTGCTCCACCACTCTGTTACCCTGTATTCTGGGAGTCCCGGGAGGGACATCTAAATAACCTTGCAATTACACAAATTGGGGAAATTAGTCAAGAGCACTGGTTGGCAGAACAAGAGGCAGGGCAATGTAGCGTAATCTTGTAACCCAGTGTTTACGGGGTCAGGCCAAGTCAAGAAGCAGACCGGTTTGAAAATAATGAATGATCTTTATTAAAAACAGGCACACAATGTAAGCAATGCACGCACACAGACAACTAAGGAAAATGAAGGTGTGAGCAAGATAGCGGGATTTTCAGAGAGATAGTTGATTTGGGTGATACGAAACCTGTCCTGGAGTCCGAAAGAAGATGGAGAGCGAGGCTGGGATTCGATGTATCTCAGCACGTGGAGCTGAGGGGAAACTCGCCAAGCGATGCGGCAGCAAGGCGGTCTGGAACTCGAGAGCGATCCGAGGAAGCGCTCAAAGTCATAGAATCATAGAATCATAGAATCATAGAAATGTAGAGTTGGAAGAGACCACACGGGCCATCCAGTCCAACCCCCTGCCATGCAGGAACACTCTCAAAGCACTCCCGACAGATGGCCATCCAGCCTCTGCTTAAAAACCTCCAAAGAAGGAGACTCCACCACACTCCGAGGCAGCATATTCCACTGCCGGACAGCCCTGACTGTCAGGAAGTTCTTCCTGAGGTTCAGGTGGAATCTCCTTTCCTGCAGCTTGAATCCATTGCTCCTTGTCCTGGTCTCTGGAGCAGCAGAAAACAAGCCCTCTCCCTCCTCTACATGGCATCCCTTCAAATATTTAAACAGAGCTATCATGTCCCCTCTTAACCTTCTCTTCTGCAGACTAAACATACCCAGCTCTCTAAGTCTATCCTCATAGGGCATGGCTTCCAGGCCCTTCACCATTTTGGTCGCCCTCCTCTGGACCTGCTCCAGCTTGACCATGTCCTTCTTGAATTGGGGTGCCCAGAACTGGACACAGTATTCAAGATGAGGTCTAACCAAAGCAGAGTGGAGTGGTACCAGTACCTCCCTCGATCTAGACACCATACTCCTATTGATGCAGCCGAGAATTGCATTGGCTTTCTTGGCTGCCGCATCACTTTGCTGACTCATGTTCAGCTTGTGGTCTATTAAGACTCCTAGATCCCTTTCACACGTACTGCCATCCAGCCACGTGTCCCCCATCCTATATTTCAGCATTCCATTTTTTCTACCTAAGTGTAGGACCTTACACTTCTCTCTGTTGAATTTCATTTTGTTAGCCTTGGCCCAGCTCTCCAATCTGTCCAGGTCATTTTGAATTTTGATCCTGTCCTCTGGCGTATTAGCAACCCCTCCCAATTTGGTGTCATCTGCAAATTTGATGAGCATGCCCTCTATTCCTTCATCCAAGTCATTGATGAAAATATTGAACAGCACTGGGCCCAGGACAGAACCCTGTGGCACCCCGCTAGTCACTTCTCTCCAGGATGAAAAGCAGCCATTGGTGAGCACCCTTTGGGAACGGTCAGTCAACCAGTTACAGATCCACCTGACAGTAGCCCTGTCCAGCCCACATTGTACTAGCTTCTTTGCAAGAATGTCATGTGGAACTTTGTCAAAGGCCTTACTGAAATCAAGATATGCTACATCCACAGCATTCCCTTCATCTATCAAGCTAGTAACTCTATCATAAAAAGAGATCAGATTAGTCTGGCATGACTTATTTTTGAGAAATCCATGTTGACTTCTCGTGATTACCGCGTTGCTTTCTAAGTGATTAGAAACTGACTGCTTAATGATCTGCTCCAGGATCTTTCCGGGTACAGACGTCAGGCTGACTGGGCGATAATTATTTGGATCCTCTTTTTTTCCCTTCTTGAAGATGGGGACAACATTTGCCCTCTTCCAGTCTGCTGGAACTTCTCCTGTCCTCCAAGATTTCTCAAAGATTATAGCAAGCGGTTCCGAAATGACCTCTGCCAGTTCTTTTAATATCCTAGGATGCAATTCATCTGGCCCTGGAGACTTGAATTCATCCAGTGTGGCCAGGTATTCTTGTACCACCTCTCTACCTATTATGTGCCGCATTTCCCCTGCTTCCTCACCTGCTCCCCAACCACCAGGTTGAGTGCTTGTCAGGGGTTTTTATCAGGAGAATTGTGACCGCAGGCTAGGTCGGACTTTGGGAAAACAATAGATTTGGGGCTGGAGACAAAGCCTCCGAAAGGTCATAATTTGAATGATTGAGTTACAGCCAAATTGTCAATAGGATAGCCGGTATGCAAACGCGGAGTACTTGAGTGTTCTATAGTCAGATCATCAAGCTGCCAGGGTGGGGCAGAGGATATTTTGAGAGTTGCTTGCATACCTAATGGAGGTACTTGCCTTGAGGTCTCCTAAAGCGGCGAGTTGGCTGTTTCTGGCCTCCCTGTATTGTTTTGGAATATTACGGTGACTATCGGCCGAGCCTGTATGCGTGCTTGTCCGGGGGCCTCGCAAGCATGTGGAAGGGATATGTGAAGCCGAATTATTGATATCAAAGATATCTTTTTATATCCCCCAAAGCTCGGGCTAGCCAGGGCTAGTTGTAAGCAGGCACAGAGAGAATAGTAGATTGGCTGTGGAACAGAATCCTGCTCTTTCCCAGGTCAAGCCTGATTTTATCATTTACTGCACAGTTGCAGCTGCAGCTCAGCACTGAAGGTCTGTGTGTTTCCCCAGCCCTCCATCATTATCCTCCCAATGTCAGCATGGTCAAAAACATTCTTTTCTAGACGGAAGGCAAGGAGGGGCCTGGGCAGGTGTAAGAAGCCTTTGTAAAAAGGAACATCTTTGTTAGAGGCTTTGTTAACTCAAGTATACTTGTGCTCCTAATCCTAGAGGAAAGACCTAAGAAACATTATCAATGGCACTAGAAGCCACACTGAGGGCTTCAGTGACATGATTTTGAATGTACATATTCACACAGCCTGACTTTGCTTAGATCAGGGCTGGGAAAAGTACAGCCAGTGGACCACCAATATTCTGTGATCCTGTAGGCCTCCCTAGCATCCCCTCAAATTGTGATTTTTTTTTAAAGAAACCGCCTTTGCACTTGTATAATCTTGCTGCCGGCAAGTGAGCCTGAAGTTCGCTATGCTTATTTGCATAACAGTTACATTAAAACAAGTACATTTCGTTGAGAGCAGTGGGGTTCTGATAGAAGTATATGGAACTGTCATTCCTTTGTTCTGTTCTGTGTCAAAAGTCTTCTGACACCAAGAAAAATACTGCAGAATTAAATAATGAAACAAAATAGAGAATCAACCCTACATAAATTGAGCATCAAGACTACATAAGGATATTCCTTGGGCTAAACTTTTTCTGTTAATTACTCTGGGAAAATACCAGTGTACAAGCCTTAAGTCTACAGAGGTGTGTGTGTAAGTGTGTGCATGGAGCTGTGCAATGAAGAAAATAATTCATGTGTAAATATAATGGCTGAAAAGAAATTGTAAAGGTATTTTGACATTTATCACTGCAAAATTACTAAGAACAGACGTGACGGCCTAAGAAAATAAGTTGGCTTTTTCAATTTGTAAATTTCCCTCATAGACATTTGGTTAGAAATAGTGTTTGTGCAGAATGGCAAATATTTAAATAACTGTTTGTATTTCTTTCTGGGGTGAAGTAAATCTGAGCAAGGTTTGCATGAGAAATATGTCAAGATGATAATACAAGAGGCTCTGTGGTTCTGCAGAATGGGAATGCTCAGAGTGTAAGAATGTTAATTATAACTCTCAGAATCCCTTACCCAGCATGGCTAGTGGCCCTGCTGACTGGGTGTATTTGTGGGGAGGGTGGTCCAAAAAAGTAACTTGCAAGCTGTGAGTGCTAAACATTTAAGTATGGCAATTACGAAAAACAGGACATTGCTTTTTACTAGTCCTGACAGCTGGTCCATTTAGCAGTACTGTGTTACATGACTGGCAACAGCTCTCTGGGGTTTCAGAGACTTTATCAGCTCTATCTGATGAGACCAACTGGACCTGAAGCATTTTACATGCAGGATATGTGCTCTGTCATTTGAACTTCATTCCTTCTCTGTGAGAGCTTGCCTTTTATTGGATTAGAGCTTTATCACTGAAAACAATCCTTGGAGTACAAAGATAAGAACAAGATGGATGGAAAAGTTAATATTAAAAATGTGATTTATAGACACTGCTTATTCCTGAGAAAGCTGCTGTGAAAAAGAAAAAGAAAAACAAAAAAACAGCATTACTCTCCCATCTTGCAACACTTGCTATTTCACGATCATGTCATTTAGCCAAATCTTGCTAATTGTGGATTGGATGGACTATGAAATGCCGGAAGGTTTTCTAATTTAGTTGGCAGTCGATTGTAGAAGATAACAGGCGTTGTATTTTCTCATATAAATGTTTTACGGTCATGCAAGCCAGTTCCAAAACATTTCATATAAGCAGAACAGAAATAGAAGATGCTGCGCCTCTATGCCTTTTGGAGTTTGGGTGTGTGTTCTTGTTATGAATCTGTCAAGCTTCTCATTAATCATCTTGGGATTGTTCTGATCCTTTTGGAGTGACTGAGAACTAGGTAGGAGAATCTAAATGTATCTTCTTTTAAAAAAAATGTGACATCTATAACCCAATATATGAACTTGAGGAATTTTACTGAGTGACAGTTGGGTAGCCGTTAAAGAGAGAGAGAGAGAGAGAGAGAGAGAAAGAAAGAAAGAAAGAAAGAAAATTCTTTCTTTCTTTCTTTCTTTCTTTCTTTCTTTCTTTCTTTCTTTCTTTCTTTCTTTCTTTCTAAATTATACCAGATCACATAGCTTTGTTTAGTCAACCACTTCTCAGGCAAATCTGTTGTTATTTCTGCTTTTCATTGATATAATCTTAATTTGAAAGACTGCTTGACATTTGTAATTGCTCTCACCTTCACAAATCCCTTGATATGAGGTTGCTATAATCCCCTGATTACAAATAGGGCATTATGGCTATAAGACATGGGGAAACCATGATTATCCACTTGTGGGACTCCAAATCCAGAAAACCCAGCTGGTATAGCCATGTTCCCGGATAATGGGAGATGTGGTCAAGCAACAGTGAGTGCATGTGTTCCTCATCTGTGCTGTAAGACATTGGGTCAGTTACCAAATGAAGTAAGATTCATGTGTCCCCCTTAATGAGAGCATCAAGAAATGGAGATGAAAAGAGTGGACTACCTTAAACCCATATCAGACATATCCTTCATTAATGTATACAAAGAAGCAATTTGCTCAAGGTTACATATTCATCTAGATACAACAAATGTTACTCATATAGAAAGTGGTTCCTATATGTTACTGGGGATATAAAAAGATACATCTAAAAGGAAAGGATAAACTTCTTGCACATATCATCCAACCTCTGTTTAAAAACCTCTTAAGAAAGGAGACTCTACCACACTCTAAGGCAGCATGTTCCACTGTTGAACAGCTCTTACCATCAGGGAATTCTTCCTAATTAGGTGGAATCTCTTTTCCTGTAGTTTGAATCCATTGTTCCATGTCCTAGTTCCTGAAGCAGCAGCAATCAAGCCCACCACATCTTCCATAGGATATCCCTTCAGATATTTAAACATGGCTATCATGTCACCTCTTAATCTTTTCTCCTCCAGACTAAACATACCTGGTTCCCTCACCTGCTCCTCATAGGCCATGGTTTCCAGGAATGCTACCATTTTGGTTGCCCTGCTGGGGACATGTTCCAGATTGTCAATATCCTTCTTGAGCTGTGGTGCCCATACTTCCTTCGATCTAGACACTATAGTCCTTTTGAAGTAACCAAGAATTACATTGGTTTTTTTTAGCTGCCATATCACACTGTTGAATCATGTTCAGTTTGTGGTCTACTAAGGTTCCTAGATCCCTTTCATGTGTACTATGTTCAAACCAGATGTAATCTATCGTATATCTGTGCATTTCATTTTTTTCTGCCTAAGTGTAGTACCTTACATTTCTCTCTCTTGAAATTCTTTCTGTTAATTCTGTGCCGATTTCCTAATCAGTATTTTGTGTCTGGCTCTGGTTGCAGGGTTTTAGTCAAAACAAAGTTGACCCCACAAGACTGAAATCTTCCCACATCTGCTCTATGGTCTTCATTGCATTCATTCTCATATTATATCCCCAAGACAGTTGTCTCTTGTAGCTGAGGACTTTCTCAGTTTGTCTTCTGGCCCAGAATAGCCCCATCTCTAGGCTGTACCTGGCTTCTATTGCCTTACACAAGGAGAAATCCTGTTGAAATCCTGCTACACTAAGAGCCCTAACATGGGAATGTGCAGAACCCATATTAATAGATGTGCTTCTTCAGCAACACTTCTAAGGAGCCTGGATCAGTGGTCAAAGTTCAATAGAGAACACACTATCTTCTCTACCGTGAATATGATCAAGGGACTAGAAATCAGGTCACCCTCAGTCACATTTCCATAGTTTTAGCTACTGTAATATTTTTGCCTGAAAAAGGCACAATGGTCCTAGAAACCATTAGTGGTACTACATACTATCTTTGGAAGAGATCGACTGATCTGAGGAGTAGCTTCTGGCATTTGTACTAGTCAGTCTCAACCCAGGACTGTGACTTAGCATTCTGTCATCATTACTGTTGCTGTTGTTGTGCCTCTGAAATATTAAGCCTTCCTGTTCCATTTAGAAAATAAATTACACTTCTATCTGTAGCCCAGAAGGAAAGCCCATCTGTTTCCTAGTTGTTAGTAATGAAAACTGCCAGAAGGTGCTACCTCTCTACAAGTCACTGTGTGATCTATGTTTGGAGATGCTGACACAACAGAATGTATCAGCCACAGTTACCATGTCAAGGGTATATTTTTTTTTCAGACATTTTGTGCTCTTCTTTACAATAAAAGGTGAAATACCAAAGCAATGGGATTCATTTCTGTAGTACACAACAGCCAGTATATTTTTCAGTCTCTCATTCCTCAATCTTATGTTCCCCCTTTTTTTTTCTTTTCTTTTAAATTTATAGGTAAGATGTTGGTCTAGAAGTGGAAACACCAAAGTTCATGTCCTCGTTAAGCAATGTACCCCATTGGGATAGTCATTAGCTCTCAGCCTAACTGCTTCATGGGGCTGCTGTGAAAATAAAACAAAGAAGAACAATGTACACTTTCCAAAGCTGGTTGGAGAAAAGTCAGGATTTAAATAGAATGAGTGAATAAATAACTAAATACATTTATTTCAGCTGTATTTCAGGGGCAATGCTTAGGGGCCCATCACACACCACAGGTGGTGTGGGAAACACACAGTGGATCTCAGACACTAGGATCTGATGGGCTTCCTTCAGTAGGTGGGTTGTGAGTGGGTGTCACTGACTGGCAGGCACTGACATCTGAACCCATGCCTTATGCTGTACCGAGGCTCTAACATCTGTAGCCAATAAAGCTGCTGCCATTTTAACTCCACTGTGATCTTCTATGTGTGTTAATGGTGGTCCCTTTCCCTGGACCCTCCTGACCATCACTATTGCAGCAAACAGAAAAATGAGCCCTTTTTACAATGGGGATGGTTCATTCTTCTCAGAAGTTAGTTCAAAAAGTACAATGTACTGCTGTATGTTTAAACTTTGAACTATTGGGAGAATTCATTGTTGTTGTTGGAGTTCTTCCTCTTTAAAAAACTGAATTATTCTCAACCCTCCCTGCAGTACTTTATTTTGAACTCAAAGGTCCCAAAGGTATCCTGGCCCTTTTTGCAGGGAGGCAGATTAACAACACAATCCTCTGCAAGTCTAATCAAAAGTCTCACTGAGACCTAAATCTCATTCCTAGTCCTAAATAGAGCTGAGCTATTGAAACAATGAAATTCACAGAAATATTGACATAATATTCTGCAGTTGGGTCAAAGAGTCTACTTTAGGTGGAACTAGCAATTAGGCTTGAGTTTGTTGGGTTGGTCCAGAGTCAATCCACCAGAGGTGAAACAAAGTTGGACAAGGAGCATTTCATACAAGGCTTTCTTCTCCAATTACTGTGGCAGTTTCTCAGATTTATAACCAATGGTTCTTTCCTGATCCTGGCACTCTGCATCTTTGTTCTGGACCGGGTGGTTTTAATTTTCTCAGACTTATATGAATGGGCAACAGATGAATTCCTGAGACAGTTTAATCTGTTCATGAAAACCATTTTCATTCTGAAAGAAGTTTTGACAACCTTTATAACCTTTTTGATTATCTCCATTGAAAAGCAGATTTTATACATGCGCACACACACGCGCGCACACATACACAAACACAATGTTTTGATCCAAACCTTCTTCATCTGGATTGGAGATCTGTAGTGTAATGGAGAAGAGGAGAATCCATTCCATCTTTCAGACTGTCCCAGCTTGGCCTACAGAAGCTCTGCTTCCAGACTTTCCTTCAGTCCCTTCCTCACTTTAAGCTCCCCCTTTGGGTAGCAGGTGCTACTCAAGGAAAACTCACTGTTATCTCTGATCACTAATTAGAGGTAATGGAGATTCTCTGCCAGCACTGCCTGACTCACAGGGCTAGACAGGAAGGTGAGCTGTTATGGAGATCTCTTTCCTGGGACCCAAATGGTGACATGCCCCCATTTGGCAGTGACAGTCTTAATTACACCTTGATCATCCCATTTATTTCAACTGCTTTTAAAAGGTCCCAGTTTCTTTCTCTTCCTCCCATTTCCCCCTTTTTGCTCAACTTCTGTTGCTCAATGAGCTCAAAGTGCAAAAGTAGTTTGCAATCAGTTAACTCAGCAGGGGGAGAGGAGAGGACAGGATCTAGCCCTTTTCAATAGACTCAGGAAAAAACGAACTACTGCAACCTCTCCTAGCCTGTGTATCTTTCATCATTCACAACATGTGTTATCTTGACCACAATCTGATATTGTCTGGCCACATATGTCCCAGTTTTCAGGAGTTGAGAATGTGTGATCTGCCCAAGGTCACCCAGTGGGTTTCCATGGCCAAGTGGGGAATCAAACCCTGGTCTCCAGAGCATAGTCCAAAGCTCAAACCACTATACCATATTGGCTCTCAATACTGTAGACAGTTTAATGTTATTTGTTATTTAATGTTATAACTGAATGCATGGTTTTAGCTATGTGTGGTTTTATTCGTATCCTTTTTAATTCTGCAAGTCCCCCTGAGTCCTACTCTTTTGGGAGATGGGATATAGTAATTAAAATGATTTATTATGGCTGGCATACAAAAGAACAAATATACAGGGATGATTCTATATAAGGACAAATAGGCAACCCAAGATAAGCCTTGAAAAGGGTGAGTTTTGAACCACTAGGAATTGTTAAAAAATTGCCACATGAACAAAATTCAGAGGGAAAGATGGGCTTTTTGCACAGTTCATGCTTAGGTAAACACAACTAGAGATGGTATTTCTTTTTCAGGTTTCATACACATCCATTATGAATTGTTTGCAATAGAAACTATTTTGTCTCAGCAGACTATAAACTTTCTTCCTGCATGCTCCCAAGGATGCCGCTATACTTAAGATTTTCATTTAGGGCTCAATTTGCCTAGAAGTATCTGACAGAGCCTCAGGAAATAGGACTGTAATCTTGGTTGTTACATAATATATATTTTTAAAAAGAGAACAACTTCCTTTCTCTCCGACAAGGGCTCTCTATACTCCTCTTCAACGATTACTAGATGTCAGCTTATATTCAGCTAGCCCCCTGTCTGATTCCTAAATTTATCACCCCCTCCACTGCATGTTTAATGTTTGAGTATGAAATCCGGACTGAACCAAAGTCAACAGCAAAAGATTTCACCCTGAATTTGCAAAACACTGCTTGAAGCATCCTTTTGATGCTGGTGTTTATCCCAGGGTATCCAAAGCATTTTAAGGTCTTTTAATGAGAAGCATTTTGTAAATGCAAAGTATTTTAACAGAAGAACTTTAAATCATGGTAGAGTAATCAGGTTTGGAACTTCAGTAGGTTTTTTTAAATTCAGTCATGAATAATAAATTATAATCAACATATAATTCTTCCCACTGCCTCCAATCATCAATGTAAGCTGTGTGATGGTTGTTTAAAGCTGCTATTACTGTTGATCACGGCTGGGCAAAGTATGGCCTGTGGCTTGCATGTGGCCCACTGGGACCATTTTTATGGCTCCCATGGCCTCCCCAGGTTTTTTTTTTAAATATTTTCCTGCAAAATGCTTTCTGGGGTGTGCAGAGGGTGTTTCTACCATATTTGGAGGCCCCCTTGACCCTAGGGGTAAAAAATCCTTTTTGCAATTTTTAATTATTTTCACCAAAATAATGGGACCTGAAGGGTAGTTCCACTATGTCTTTGCAGGGCACTGGACCCATTTAGTCTGTGGAGAAGCCTTTTTTGAATCAGGAAGTGAACAAGAAGTTACTTCCTCTCACTTAATGTTGTTTAAAAAAGGCCTCTGTGGGCATAAAACAGCCCAGAAAGGCCCCAAAACATAGTGAAAATGCCCCCTAGAGGGAGTTTGGGGGCAACTGGGGGGCAAGAAGCATTTTGAGTTTTTTGCACGTGTGAGTTCAACATAAGGGTGCAGCCCTCCAAAGTCTCCTCAGGGACCAGTGTGGTCCCCTGTCCTTTCACATGTGTCCACTCCACTGTAGACTGTCAAGCTTGACTTTAGGTCCTTGTAGAGTACCTGGTGATGGTGAGTGACCAATCATGGGGACAAATTTCTGTACACTTGTGCGTCCTAACAATTTTTCTTTAGTAAACCAATAGATTTTCTCATCCAATCTGCGGCTAAAACTGAGTGTGTCCAATTGTTTTTTCTGTGTCCATGGCAAATTTGTTTGTCCTTCAGTTTGTTTTCTTTCATTCTATACTAGAGATGGGTGAGATTTTTCAGTGTGTTTTGGGTGAGAATTGACAGAAACCTGCACATTCCAAAACTTGGAAGAAATTGACAGAAACTTGCATGTTCTTCCCAAACTTGGAAGAAATTTCGGGTTTTTTTAAATGCACGAGGAATTGAAAATTTTGTCCAACCAGGTGTAGGAATCTGAACCCTTAAGTCTTAAAATTGTATCCAACTATCTTAGAACTAAGTTAGGGATACTATGTCTTTCTTCTGAGAATCTCTTCATGTACACATTAAGGGGAAAGCTGTATCTTTTAGCTGGTACAGCTGGGGTGGGATTGTTTCAGTTTGCATCTGAAGAACTTACTGAAATGATACCTTTCTATTTTGTAAAAATGAGTGGGTACAATGAGCCGTGAGCCATCTAGGTACAAAATGGTGTAGGCACAACTCTTAGACTCTTATGGATGCCCACCCAAATCCAGTGATATGATAAAGTACAGCACAGGTTCCTACAATCCTGTTGTACATGTTCACGACTGTAAATTATACAGAGAAAGACAAAATCTCTCATTACAGTTTGAGCAATATCGTAACCACTGTTAAAAATGGGTAGTACCCAGCCCACTGCAAAAAAAAAAAGGCAAAACAAAAAGAACTAAAAATTATTAAAATACAAATTAGTTGCTTATTTACATCAAGAGTAAACCATCTTGAAGTTAGCCATCTTCAAATATTTGAAGGACTGTAATGTAGAAGATGAAGCAAGCTGGTTTTCTGTTGCTCCAGAAAGTGTGATCCCAGCCACTAAATACAAATTGTACGAAACTTCAAGATTTTAGATAAACATTAGGAAGATCTTCTTGGCGATAACAGGGGTTTGGCAGTGGAGTGGAATGCCTTGAAATATGATGGGCTCTTCTGGGCACAGAACATTGGACATCCAATTCAGTTGGAATGGTGGGAACAAAGTTGGCAACGAACAAAGAGGTTCACGGTAGCTCAGAACCTTAAAGAAAACTACTATAAGTTATTTCATAGATGGTACATGACACCCGCAAAATTAAAGATAATTTATAAGATGGGTATAGGTCAATGTTGGAAGTGTCAAAAGACTGCAGGCACACTATTTCATATGTGGTGGACATGTTCTAAAGCAAAAATGTATTGGAATGAAATTCATAAGATAATATGTGGTGTATTGCAGGTTCAAATTGATAAGACTCCTGAAATGTACATGTTAAATATGGCACATATGTTAGAGGGAACTGCGGTAAAGAAATATTGGAGAATAATACTGTATATGGTCTCGACTGCCCGTATTGAATTTGCAAGGCTTTGGAAAAGTGATATAATACCAACGACAGAACAATGGTGGGCAACTTTTATTGAAAATAGAAATGCAGGTATTGTTTCACAGAGATTACAAGGGAAATCAGATGATGACATCTATAAAGAATGGCAGATGATTTCGGAAGCAAGAGGGGTCTTGACAGGGAATAATACATAATTCATGGTATTAAAGGTTCTTACAAGGTAAAATTCAGAGAAATATCATGGAACAAGTAAAGTTGAGTAGAAAAACAGGAACTAACAAATTAAGTAGATGATACTAACAATTTATTGTGATGCATTGATAACAGTTCAATGGAATGATAAAGACTGTAATCCAGAGAGGAAGGAAGATAGTTATAATACGACAATTAAGAATACAATGATAATTGTTTGTTTTATATGTTGGAACTTTAATTAAAATTACTTAAGAAAAAAAAAAGAAATATGATGGGCTCTTCTTCACCGGAGATTTTTAAACTGTATTCAGATGGCCATCTCTCGGGGTGTTTTATTTGTGGATTCTTATACTGGTGGAGGATTGAACTAGATGGTCATTGTGGCCCTTCTAGTTCTCCAGTTCTATGCAAGAAATAAAGCAGCTTCCAAATCTTTCTTCCTGGAGTGACAGTCATGGGGAAGTCAGCCCTTGAAATACGATGTTACAGTTGTTGCAAGATGTTGAGCTTCCATTGCTATTTCATTGCTGCTTCCTAGTAACAAGCATTCCTTAGGTCAATAACTGTTGAATAAACAAGTAAGTAGATATCAAGGAATACATTTCAGTTTCATCACTTCTAGAATGTCCGCTTTATGCCAAATAATTTAGAGGCTTCTTATTCGTTCACATGTCTTTGGCTTTCCATTTTGCCAAGCCAAATTGTTGTTGCTGTTATTATACCAAGATTGCAGCAGTTTAGAAAAGTGGACACAGTTTTAGTCTTTCTTGCTTTGTTGCAGTGGTTTGGACTGAACTAAGGATTCTGCTTGAAAAGAACATTATTGACCTCTTACCCAACAAAGGTGATTTAGTCTTGGTTATTTATAGATGACTTAAATAATGTAATTCTCCCAAAGGCTGGCTGCATGGAGATAAAGCAAGTATAACTCATAGATACCAAGCTTCTGCACACCTATGACTCATGCACATCAAACAGAGAAGGAGACTAGATTCATTGGGTTTTAGTGACCTATAAGGACCTCCAGTTACCTTCTGTTAAAATTTAAAGCCCTTGCTCCATTTTCCTTGTCTCATTCATTTCCCTGGGATGGTTTAGCTTTTTGCCCTGAAATGACCAAAAAAAAAAGAAAAGAAAAGAAAAGCTTTGCTATACTACAAATCTTCTCAAGAGTGGGCAGGGGGTGGCAAGTACTGATATATATTCTCCACTTAATCAGGCACTGTTCCAGTGGAGCTCAGAAAGACTGGACTTTACGAGTCAAATGTGACTGTATTCTACAACATTCTAGCTTTAGCCAGTGCCACATTGCTGTGACCTTTTGACTACGCACATGGATTATATGATACAGTCATTTTTCCCTGTCTCCCTGTTCTAATTCATTTCCATTTGTTTTACAGTAGTCTCCTTAGTTCATGATTTATGTGGTCTTTATTTTATGGATAGATCCAAAGTTCACAGATATATTTATTAGTTCAGTGGCATCTGATGGACTCATTTTTCCCTCTGCTTTCAAAACAAAACCACTAGCTATCTATTAAATTGGATCTGACATTTTTTTAAAAAAATCTCATCATCATTAAATATTGCTTTCAACCATTTATTTAAAAATGTATCACATTGTGATAGAGGAGATTCAGGAATGAAGCTATGAATTCATATTTTCTTAATGCTTTGCATTTTAAAATACATTAGTCCTGCATTTTTGAAAGGCTACTATTACCATTCTTATTAATAAATATTTAACTGTAAAGCAGTAGATTTCCAACTACATTCTGAAGATCCTTCAGTCCACTGAAAACGTATGAAGACTCCTAATAAAAACATGGATCACAGCACCTGTCTTATACCAAGTTGGCATATCCTTTAACTGTCCTGATTTGGCAGGGGGAGTCCTAGTTAATCGGTCACCCCACTTTTCCTTTAAAATGCCCCAGTGTCTTTTTTCTTCTCACATTGCCCCTCCCTCCCACATTCCCCCTTTGTCCTCAACTTACCGAAATTGCTACAAACTGAGTTCAAAATGCAAAAATAGAATGCATTGAATTAACTCAGCAGGGACAAAAGGACAGGAGGGGGCAGAATCTTGGGCCTCTCTGTAGGCTCAGACAAAATCAAACTACTGCAGTCTCGTGTAGCTTGTGTATTCTTCCTTATTAATACCTTTCACCACCCTGACTGTACTCTGATGTCACCTGGCCACATGGATTCTTCCTTCAGGAAATTTTAGAGGGTATGGGTTGGACAATTTGTTAATCTAGCCGATTATTTTTTATTTGGTTGGAGTGGCAGTGAGTCTCCAGGGCTCCCAGGCCTAATAATATTCATTAAATAAACAACCAAAAACTGAAAATGTCAGGAGCAAAACCTGGAAGCTTTTGGATATGAGGCACACAGTTTGCTACTGAGATATGTTCTTTCTCTAAGAATAGGAATGCTAGACAAGCTTCCTTGAATGACTCGCCCAGTACCTATTCTCTTCTGAAATGTGCAGCTCCAGTGAAGAGTTGGTCATACTCTAGGCAGGCTGAGCAATGGTGGCCCTTCACCCTAACCAGTGGTGAGGGATTAGAGGATCTGTAATCCAAAAACATCATTGGTCACAGATGCCCATTTCCCTTGTAGAGTATGTGTAGATAGATGATAGATAGATAGATAGATAGATAGATAGATAGATAGATAGATAGATAAAGATATTTAGTTCATGCAAGATGACAACTAACCATAATTGGTCTGGCTGCTACTCCCTTGGAATTTATTAATCAGCCTTAGAAATTCTCCAAGGATATCTCTGCCAGATATCTGCATTCTCTGGAAGACACCTAGAGTTTCTTCAGTGGGAAATTTACTCTGGATTTTTTGAAGGGAAGATTTTGGACAGAACTGTTGTAAGATAAATAGGGTAGGAAAGTAGGTAGGAAACTGAAAGATAGCTGTAAAGGCACTTTCTAAGGAGGAGTCTAATTCTGAACCCAGTTAACCAGGGCTGATATAATGACATTGAAATGCCACACAGCCAGCAGTTAGCTATGGAACAACACCATGAAGCCATTTCAAAGTGAACACAAATTTTCCTACCTTCACAGCTCTAAACAGCTGAAAATGTTCTCTCCTATTTTAACTCTCCCAACACAAAATCAATGAAGACCATTTTTTGCAGTGGATAAAGTCTTTTCAGAAAAGCTCCCTATTTCAACTCAACCCTAGGATTATGATCAGGAATATATCATTCAGATGTCCAAAAGTATCTAAGATTTATTATTATTACTATTATAATTTATTTATATAGCACCATCACTGTATACAGTGCTTTACAAGTAAAAGAACAAAAGAACAGTTCACTGCTCTCATGCTTAAAGTCTAAATCAGATACGACACACAAAGAAAAGGGAATGGCAGTGTGGGAAGGGATTGATTCCAGCAGATACCACCTCTTCTTCTTTTCCTCAGCAGCCAGGGCAGTGGCAGATGGGAAGGAGGGCAGGCCTTTCATCTGTTTCTGGACCTAGGCATGATTTAATTATTTTTTTAAAATTCAAACATCATCTAACAGATGTTACCCTAAGAGATGGGGGACTTTGAGGTCCACCTGCAATGCCAGTATCTCCTTAGAATTTGGGGAATTATAGCTTAAAGGAAGCTTGTGAGAGGATCTTTTCACCTGTGTTTACCAGTATTAACTGCAGAGAGGACTCTAGTTAAAAGTTAAACAGAGTATTTTGTCAGGAATTAACAGGCATACAAGAAATTAGGCACTCTCAAGAACCATACAAGGCTATCAGAAAGTGAAGTATGAAAGTCTGGAGAGAGAGAGAGAGACAGAGAGAGGTTGGGTGAAAAGGGTGTTACCAGTCCTGAAGAAGAAGATTGAAGGCAGAGTGGCTCAAATAGCATCTGAGGGTAGCAAAAGCAAACAGAGGGCTGGGCACCACACATTACATCCAAGTACTACAATTTGTTCGGGCTGAAGCTGGGGTGTATATATCCTATTTCCTTCCTGAAGAAGGGTGCGTGAACAAAGTGGTAGTTGCTTTCTCATGAGGTTGACAAAGGAGTCCAAAATGGGCTGATTGTCTTAACTCTAGGTGACAAAACATTGATGGAAGTCATGACAATTTCTTAATGTCTGGTTGGGCAGGGGGTCTAGGGAGGATTTGCACAGGGCAGGGTCACAGTGTGGTCCCTGATTGCTTCACTTAGGCAGTTTTGTCTTCTATTGTATTTGCATGTAGCCTGGGGTCTTGAAAGGATTATCACAAACCCATTAGCATGGGTTTTTCCTGCCTAATCCTCTCTGAACTTATGACTTGATCATGTCAAAGGTCAGCCTGACCTGACCTTCTTCTGGGCAGTGTGCCTTTGACCATGTTTTCTAGCCACAAATATATTAAATTATGAAAATAGCACATCCCGCAGAATGGGGGTGTAGGGTATTGTAACACAATATATAGCAAGCTCAGATACAGTTAGGAACTTCCAACTTTGCCAGACTTTTCTAGATTTACTGTGGCTTTCATAGTTTGACCAGGGTCTGTTTCTAGAATTTTGGGAGCAGAGCATTCTTCAGCAAGGAATTGACCTGACTTCAATGAAGGATGAAGAATTCCATCTTCAGGGAATTCCCATCAGTACAGCTACGATAGATCCTGGGAGGTCAGAAGGCCAGGTGTGTCAGCAGCGGGAGCAACAGTGCATATCCACTAACATCTCACATGAAAACTGGAGTACACATGGTCAAGAAATATGAGAGTGTAGTCAAAAGAATGTTGCCAAGCAACAAGTGGGTAAAAGTTGTTAATCAGGAAGTACACACATAAACTACTATTTTAAGCAAAACAAATAAACAAACACATGAAACTGTAAGCCTACTACAAAGGGCAAGGCTCCATCCCCTTCTTTGCACTTTGTTAACTCAGCAGGAGGGAAAGAAAACTGAATGCAAACTACTTTTGCACTTTGAGCTCAATTTGTAGCAATTGAAGTAAGAATAGGACAAAGGGGAAAGGTGGGAGGAAAGAGAAATTGGAACATTTTTAAAGCAGCTAAGAAAGTGGGACAGCAGAATATTAAACAGGGATGTCCCTGCCAAATTGGACACTTGGAGAATGTCCAGTGGTGGCAGAAGCAACAGATGGTCCTCATTCCCCTACCCTACTTGCTCTTTCTCCCAATGACATGCTGGTAACCTGCTGAACAGTCTTCTCCTACTGCTGTTGTCATTGTAGCTCTTTCACTCACCCTCCAGAAGAGTCAGGCTTGGAAAACAGAAAGTGAACCATTGGCATGGTACAGTGACAAATGCCATGGAGGCAACAACAGCAGCAATAGGGAGAATAAGTTCCTATGTTTGCACAAGGAGGAACTGTGAAAACTTTCAAAAGCCCAGACTGCTTGTTGAATGGGTGTTCCATAAGCATCATGCCCCAAATGGGATCCTGGCCACAGATCTACTGTCCGGCAGAGGGAACTAGCCACTAAGCTCAGAAAGAATGGCTGAGGACAGGGGCTGACACTGCTGTCTATGGCGTCTGCTGTCTATGACAGTTCTCTCTTTCCATCTAATAGTAGGACCAATCCTACTGTAGGGAGTTTCCATGAACTGTACTCCTAAAAACAACTAAGAACTATGGGAGACCTAGGAGTTCTTCTTCTAACAATAGACCAGAATGCATTTAGGTCAGTGAAGACATCAGATTGTTGACTTACGTTGCCTCATCAAGGTTGGAATGCTTGTCCGGTTGAACACTATGAGGCTGAAAGATTTGGGTCCCCTTGTTGTAGATGCACATATGTAGCTGTTTTATATAGAGCCAGCCTAGTCAAGTATTTTCTTCTCTGACTGTCAGGAGCAGTTCATTATACTGCTGGAAGTAGCTGCCACCTTGCTTCATTGTCTGTGAGAAAGCCCAGCCAGAAGGTCAGGAAGTTCATATTTCAATATCAGCTGTGAAACTATGTCTTCCAAGGCACCTTTTATGCAGGAGGCTAACTTATGGGACATACGGCAGACTGCCTGGCACACATAGCTGTGCCTTTTAACACGTGTACACAGCTTTCTGAGCTCACCATCTGTTAGCTAAGGTGGCTGCCTAAGTTTGCTCAATGGTAGGGCCAGCCCTGCCCGAGCACAGGACCATAAGGCCGTGGCACCACTGTTTCTCCTTAAAAAAATTTTCCCCTTGTTTTTCTCTTTCTCTGTTCTCCCTGCAACCCCTTCTTTCGTCCTAACTCATTGGTTACTGACTAGGACCTAAATGCCTTATCTTGCCAGGTCTTGTGGAGTTCATCTCTCTCTTGGAACGAATATATTCATTTATAAATGTACACACCCGAAAGGCACTTCCAGTGGCTCCTTCCTGTCACCCTGACAGACTTCATATTTTGAAGTCCTAGCTACAGGCTCGACTCCCAGTGGCAAGGATGGACTCTTTCTGATTAATGGCATTTTAGAATTGGATTGACTGGACTAGCAGTACATTCAGAATTTACAGTCTTGGCTGACTTGAACAACAAGATCAATTTTAAAGATGTGAAATGGCTAACTTGACAAGGATAAACACCTTTCGGGGACAAGCATAGCATTTTGTACAGAATATTAATACTCCTGTAATTAAGATTTGCTTTTTTTTAAAGACATAAATCTAGCAGCAATATGATGCTATCAATCTGAAAGTCATCTCATCTGATTTCCATCTCTCCCCCTCCGCAACACCCCATATGGCATCTCTGGGCCATGAAATATCACCCTTGGTAGCTTGGCAAGAAACAACTATCTATATTTTCTCAAATACTGAAGGGAGAGTTCTTATTTATAGACTTCCCTCTATTTTATGGGTGGTCTGGCAGCAGTTCTACATCTCAGTGGCTACTGATGAATCTGCAGAAATTTCAGTGCTAGGCACGCAGTGTATGTTGTTTATTTCTTATACCTCCAGTGACATTTCTGTATCTCGGGATGCAAACAGATGAGACTGTGGAAGATATAGGACTGGAGACAACTTTGTTAAAAAATGTTAAGCAGACTGTGTGAGGTAGGAAGAAAATTGAATGGGACCAATGGCCCTGAATGGCTTACTCTTTCTTACTCTGCCATTTGCCCCCACTAAGTTCTCTACACCCAGAGGAAATGCCCATTACTAGCTGCTTGTGAGATGAGATTTTGGTCAGAGGAAGCACAGGTAAAAATCTCCTTGGCTTCCTCTTACATAGGCCCATTACCCCCTTAACCACTCCCCTCCTCTCATAAGGGCCCTCTCACACTATACAGTTATAGCACTATGATTCCATTTTAACTGCCATGGCAGTTTGGGGGTGGCATTTAGAAAATTCTGGGCTCATTGTGGCCTATGAAGGCCTAAGCAATTCAGGTCCAGGTTATCTGAAGGATCATACTCTCCCATATGAAGCTGCCCATATTTTGAGATCTTTTGGGGAGGACTTGCTTTATGTCCTACCAACCTCTGCTCCAGTTCTGCTGATAAGTCAGGATCTAAATGAATAAAGTAAACAATTTTAAGAACCTCACCATGCTATGGATCTCAAGATTCCATAGGGTGGAGAGATTACTGTTAGGGTATTATCACTATGCAGTATAGGTACACTTTATGTCACAATTCCCCAACTTCATTATATGTAAAATTTAGAAAGAGGCAGGAGTGGAACCTAGCTGGGAGGAGACTTGGGCACGCAAAAAGGCCTTCAAAGTTTGGTAAAGTCTCATTAAAATGCCTTTTAAGTTGACAATGTTGTATAAATAGAGAACGGCAATTGCAAATAACGATGACGATATACTGTGCAATTGAACAAAAAGTTTTAAGAAGCATGTTTCAAATAGGAGAGTCAAGATGAGTGGGGCTTACCTTGGAGAAGATGCTTTTTCATGAGAGACAAGTACAATTTGTTTTGTTTTGCAAAAGATGCAGGGCTTTTTTTGGTGCTTTGCTTCCTTGTTCCCTTGGGTAGTGTTATGCTCTCAGTTGCCTGTAGCTTTGTAGTATACACAGTGCTTGATGCTCCCCCCCCCCGCTGCCATCCTAGAAATTGCACTGTGGTGTAAATAAATCACTCCTGTCATGCTTAGTCAGTGCTGACCTCACTGAGTCACCGCATGGTGGTAGGTCACAAGTTTTTATTCCCTCACTTTGCTCAGAAACCATGAGACAACATTCATGCAAGCATTTCTCAAAAGGTAAGCCAGCTTCTGTTACTTACAGGTAGCGTAGAGGCTGACTAGATCCAAAGGAGGACTGGCTAAATGTCACCTGTCATGGGGTTGTTAACTCTGCCAGATTTTTCTCAGAAACAAGGACTCCGTTGGGTTAATTCCATACAGGACCACAAATGGATAAGACCAGTGGGAATGGGTAGGGATGAGTGGGAATGAATAAAGCTGATGGACAATGGCCAAGATCCTGTATTGGAGGGCTAGTAACAATGTTGTAGCTCTGCTCCATTTCCTGCTCTGCCCCCCCGAAACCCACTTAAAACTAGTCAGCTGTCCCAAGTGGTAGAGTCCTGTGGCACTGGTGAGCGAGCTCCTGCATGATCACATGACCAGTCCCTGCCCGCCAGCAAGTGACCATGCAATGAAGAGTTGTGACATGATCCCACAGGAGCCCCTGCTTCTGCTGTTAAACTGTTGTACACTGGCAGGAGGGGGTGGTGGCCTTCCTGTTAAACTGAGAGAGTATGACTTGGGCAAGGTCACCCAGTTAGTTTCCATGACAGAACAGGGATCTGAATGCTTCTGTCCTAGAGTCCTAATCCAAAACTCTCAAATCACTACACCACACTACATTTCAAAAATCCGCTACACATCTTTAAAATCCATTGGAATCCTTTCAATTCCCATAGACTTCAGGTCTTCCACTGCTCCAGCAGGAAAAAAGTGAACTGTGTCATGACCACTGCAGCTGGCTGTGCAGAGAAAACAACCCATTCCCTCCCAGTGGGGAAGCCAGATAGCTTAGGGGTGTGCCAACGTGTGTGAGTGTACCCCATGACCTCTGAGTGCCACACGTGGCCCTCATGGCTGAAACCGTGGGTACCCCTTCTGTACTAGGTGATGTGAATGACTTCTTCTCTGGCAGAGATTTTGGAGAACCATTACCAGTGAGGACATAACACTTAGCTTGCTAGACATACTGCATGACCTGGTTTGAGGCAAATCAGTGTCCCAGGTACATCTCAAAGATTTTAGTTTCATTGCAAGGTGGAGACATTAACAAAAAAAAAAAAGATGAGGAGTAAGGAAGGAAGTAGGAAGTCCCTGCGGTGCAACCCATTAAAACGACATTACATTTGCAGGTCTAGTTAATGAAGATGGAAGGAAAGCACATGTTACTTGGGTGACATTCTAATCAACTGCACAATGCAGTTCTGCTCTTTTTGGGCTGAGGCTTTGATTCACTGCAGTCTTGTTTTAAGTAGTGGGTGATATTTCACTGGGAATGGGATGGAGGACAGCTTTATTGCCTCTTGAAACCTTTCTGAATTGGTCATGCTCCTTCCAAAGTGGTTTGCCACTGTATTAAGCAACAAGATATATTTTAGCAATTGCCCTTCATTAATGCTTGCTGCTCCTCTGGCTGCCCATTCCACCCCCTTTCTCACAAAGTGTCATAATGCAGCCAAGATGAGTATGTCGTAAAACAGACTGTCCCTAAATCAGCTGGCCAGACCCCAGTGTAACAGACATTTCATGCTATTAAGTGTTTTTTTTTTAATTTGACAATTTGGCCATTTAACTTTTCCTTCTAGTATATTTGGAGCTCTCTACATTTTAATTTGCCCACCAGTTTCCTTTCAAATCCATGGCAAAGGACACTGCTGTTCAGAGATAATCACCCTCCTGTAGGGAGAGAATGTGTGAGATGCAGATGAGCTGTTGAGGCCCCTGCAGTGGAATGAACAGCAGTTGCCACTTTTGTGGAGAAATTGGTGCTTTCTTTGTTTTTGTTTTTTTAAATCTGATCGTCGTTTCAATATCAATAATTGAAATGAATTACCACGAAGACTGAAAACTTCAATTTACTGCTTTAGGAATAAACCACAACAGGCATTCTCATTACCGGGTAAAGTAAGGAAGCTGCCTCAGAAAGAGGATGTTAGACAGGGCCGGTCCTACCATTAGACGGAATGAGGTCATTTCAGGTAGCAGATGCTAGGAGGGGACAGTGAGATGGACAAGAGAGTGGCAGGCCAGATGGCCTGCCCTCCATCTAGAGCTTAGAACTAGCTTATTACAAATAATTAATCATAATATCATAGAATCATAGAGCTGGAAGAAACCACAAGGGCCATTGGGTCCACCCTCTGTCATGCAGGAATATACTACCAAAGCAATCCCAAAGGGTGGTCATCCAGTCTCTGTTTAAAAACCTCCACATTCTGAGGCAGTGTATTCCAATATCAAACCGCTTTCACCATCAGGAAATTCTTCCTAATGTTTAGATGGAATCAATTTTCCTGAAGTTTGAAGTCATTGCTCTGCACCCTAGTCTCTGCACCAGTGGAAAACAAGCTTGTTCCATCCTCCATATGGCATCCCTTCAAATATTTAAACATGGCTATCATATCTCCTCTTAACGTTCTCTTCTCCAAGCTAAACATACCTAGCTCCCTAAGCCTCTCCTCATAGGGCATGGTTTCCAGACTTTCTATCATTTTGATGGCCCTCCTCTGGACACATTTCAGCTTGTCAATATCCTTCCTGAACTGTGGTGCCCAGAACTGGACAGAGTACTACAGGTGGGGATCTGACCAAAGCAGAATAGAGTGGTACCATGATTTCCCTTATCTAGACACTATACCCCTATTGATGCAGCCCAGAATATCTTTGGCTCTTTCCTGCTGCATCACACTGCTGAGTCATATTCAGGTTGTGGTCTACTAAGACTCCTAGATCTTTTTCACATGTACTGTGGTCAAGCCAGGTGTCACCCATTTTATATCTGTGCATATATTTTTTTTCTGCCCAAGTGTAGTATCTTATACTTCTCCCTGCTGAAATAAAAGCCCTTTCAACACTACGCTGTTATAGTGCTATTATTCCACTTTCAACATCCCATGGAATCCTGCGGTTTGCAGTTTAGGGAGGGGCATTTAGAATGCTCAGCCAGTGAGCTCTTTGGCCTCAGTAAACTACAAACCCCAGAATTCCACAGGATGTTGAAAATGGAATAATAGCATTATAACAGTATGGTGCAGAAATGGCCTAATTATGTTAGTTTTGGCCCAGCTTTTGAATTGATTACTTGTAATCAGTTCTTTTCCCAATTACTAAACATATATATATATATATATTGGCCAGTACTCCACACAAGCTATTTAGTTAATTAAATAGTTAATTAAATGATCTCTCCTGACTCCCAGACCTGATGGAAACATCATTCACCTGTGCTCCAATTGTCAGTGGAATGGACCTCCTTCTTCCCACACAGCTGATGCCCAGTAAAGGGCAGGCAGAGCAAGAATTACAACCATGGCAATAGTGTCACAATCATGAGTAAGTAGCAATTGTGAATACAGAACAGTTACCTAGATTTATTCATCCACAGCTGTTTTGTATTCACAATTGCTACTAAGGGCTTTGTCACACTGGTTTGTTGCATGATGGCACTGGCTTAATTCCATTTTTGATCTCTTCTTATCACATGATGTCAACACTCTCCCTTTGTTGAATTGCATTCCCATCATTATTGGGTCATCTCTTTTCATTCATGGGAAATACCTGTGAAGTGGCTCTGATAACATTACATTTCCTCTATTGTGCATTGGGGCGATGGAGTCATTCCGCTGCAGCTCTGATATTGCAGCAGTCATGTGGTGTCAGTGGGCATTGTTCTCTCCTTTCCCACTTCATATCCTCAAGCTGGTGAGCTCACTGCACTTCCAGTGTCTGGACAAGGAGGATATCATGGTACAGACCCTTCATCCTGCTTCTCCCTCCCCCCAGCATACAGTTCTTTTAATGAAGTGTCTGATGGAGCAAAGTTCAGAAAGATGAATTGGGTCCACATACTCACTGTTAAGTGAAAAGCCTAAAATGCACTTCTGTGCCATTCAATAAACTCTAGCATATTCCAGCAGACCTAGGCAGGGAAGCATATATTCTACTTTACAGAGCAAAATCTTATTTAATAGGATGTCAGAGTCTGGTTTAAAGATCAGAAGGGACAGGTGCAGCAGCCTTGAAATTTTCTATCAGTGGTTAGCAGCTGGGCAGTAGATACAGCAAGTCCATGTAACTTCTTCACAGTCTTCTCTGCTATGGTGAGATGTACTGAAGTTCTGCTTTAATTTTACAAATGATGGCGAAGCACCTAGATCAGCTACTTAGTTAAGTACACTTCATAATATTTAACTAAATAGCTTTTCCTGATCCAACCTGACCTCCCCCACACAAGTTCGGCTTTATTGGGCAGCTGCTGCTGTGTGCAACAGAGGTCTGTTCTCCTGGCAACTGAGATGTAATATACTCATATTTTCACATCCTCTCTTGGCCTTTTTTTTTTGCAGTGCATCTTTTTATCTCCCTACCTCTTGCTAATTAGCTACCTCTCCTGCTTTGGAGGTCTTTAAATAGAGGTTGGATGGGCATCTTTCAGGAGTGCTTTAGCTGTATATTTCTGCATGGCAGGGGATTGGACTAGATGGTCCTTCCAGTTCTAACATTCTATGACACTATCTGTCCTTTTGAATTTTCTTCACTATATTTTCCAATGAAACTTGAGAAGCATTAAGTATTCTCAAGTTTTAAAAAATGCTGTATTTGCATACCCAGAGTTGTCCTGTAATCTCAATGTACTATAAGTCCAACATTGACTTTTGCATATGTATGTGTGTATTTATGGAATGCCACAATGAGCCATAAGACAGACACTGGCAAGAATACATATATATGTGGTAGGAGTGCATGTGCATGCACACAGATATGTCCACACACACTCTATCTATCCACCCAACCTGTCCTGCCCAACTTATATTGCTCCCAGTGGGGTCCACACTAGCACAGGCAGCAATTCTCTCAAAAAAAGGTTGCTTGTCCTAGACTGGAGAGTCCTTAATTTGCAAGAAGAAAAGGTGACATTATCAAATTACATATATCTTTTGATTTTTCCTTCTTTTGACCTCTCCCCACCCCCTATTCTTATGATCAAATCTGCAAAAGTCTGTGGGTGTAAAAGTTAAAAGTGCCCTGCGGCATCTCTCCCTTGCCCAACCATTACTTACTCAGCATAACAGAGCTCAATTGGTCTCTTTGACCTTGGCAGTGCTACTGGAAACAGAATTCCTCATGGATGAATGGCTCTTCAACAATTTCTCCCCACGTAGTAAGCATAGGCAACCACCTTTGAGGTGATGCATAAACTCCAACGCTTTTCTTTCCACAGCATAAGTCTAAGTCATGTGCTAGGAGGAACCTGCAGGAGTCTTCTTTATAAAACAAGACAGATTCAGTCATTTAATTGGGATCTGCCAGCTTTGATCAGAAGGCTGTGATCAAACTGCATCTTTCCTTTTTTGTGAGTAATATTTATTTAGGGCAGACATCTTGAAGCTGGCACCCCCTCTAGGTATGTTGTCGAAAGGCTGCACGGCTGGAGGTGATGGGACTTGTAGTTCAACAGAACTAGAAGGTATGAGGTATGGGAGATGATTTAGAGCAAAGATAAAAGAAGAGTGTGTCCCTTGCAAAAATGTTTTTACATGAGAGGTAAAAACTGAAAAATCTACTAATGTTCTCTGCAAAACTGGCAGTGGCTATGAATCCGCATGCTGCTAAGATAAAGCACATACTAAATTACTTTGTTTACACCAAATTCCCTTGCCATTAATTTAACACACACACAATGTTCATTTTTTAGAATGCCAAATGGTACATGTAAAGAAAAGTGACACTATCACAGGATTGTATATTGAACTGCTTTTGTGTGCCTTCAGGTTGTTTTCTCACTTACAGAGATCCTAAGGAAAAACTGTCATGGGGTCTTCTTAGCAAGATTTATTCAGACTAAATTTATCATTACTTTCCTCTTAGGCTGAGAGAGTGTGCCTTGTTCAAAGTCACTGACTGTGTTTCTATGTCTGGGAGGGGTTTAAATCCTGGACTCCCAGAGTCATACTCCAACATCCAAACCATTGTACCACAGAGGCTTCTCATAATTTAGCTGTAAAAAAGAAAACATGTCGTATAATGAAGATAAAAAAAAAATCTTTCTGCACAGTTAGTGCCTTTACCTTCCTCATAGTACTAGGGTTCTCAGATCTCTAGACCTGGATCATCTTCTCCATTCTTCAGGGTGAGAAGTGTTCAGGTGAGAGTGCTCTCACAAAAAGTGTGCTCACTTGTTAGGACTTTATGGTTTTATTTGAACAGCACACTGTGTGCAGCAGTGGTGTGTGATATTTGATGACATTACCAGGGACTGTCCCTTGTAATACCACCCATATAACTTGTAGAGGGGGATGGATGTTGAGAGATTATTACTGGAATGAAAAGCCTGTTATAGCCTTTACTCCATTCACAGCAACTGGCGCCCATCTTAGGATGATGAGTTTAAAGGGTCCAAACTGCAGGCAGAAAAAAAAGTTTAGCATCTTTAACAGGAGGAGCATTTATTAAGGAAATACATTCTTGGACAGAAATTGCCTGATTCTTTTTTGAAATAATCTAAAAGAGAAAAAGAGGGGGTGGAGACACTTTGTGGCATGACTTCCCTCATCAAAAAGCAGACAGGAAGAAGGCTGAGGGTTCAGTCTGGGCTGGTTCTTTTTCTTTCACAACAGAGAACACTCACTTAATTAAACCTGATCGAACCAGACAACGTTATTGGCTTTTGGAGATGTATGGCTGACAGAGAAAGCAAAAGCAAGCAGGGAAGGAAGACAAAAGATCCTAATCCCTCTCTGTCTAAGCAATGTCATTCCTAGTGGACAAGATAGCAGCAAGAACAAGTGCAGAAGCTGCTGTTTATTTCAACAATAGCATGACCAGGGCCCACTCCCTGTGACCTCACAAGTAGCCATCCCTAAGTTTTGGGGTTTGGCCCAGGGAGCAAAGTAAGCAGGGATTGCTCCCCACATAAGAATTCTGCCCTCAATGAACGTTTCCTTCAGTCCTCAAATTTCTAGCATTCTACAGAGTGAAATGTTGAAAATTGTTCACACCCAGAACTCGTTTAAGTTTTCTGTGTTAACATTCCTTGGTATCTTTGCCTGTTCCTTTCCTCTGGAGCCTAAACTGTATTTCTGAACACTTAGCTGAGGTTTTAAGTGACTGCAATGCTAGAAACTTAGAGACTGAAGGAAAATGTCACTGGGGAGGGAAAAATTCTTATGGGGGGGGCAATGTTCTCATTATATTTTCTAACTACCCCCCGGTCCTGACCCAGTAACCCAGCTAGCACTATATCTGGAACAAGCTGCCAACATACTGAAGGCTGGATAACATGTTAACCAACAGTAGAATGGACTAGACAGGCATACTCTCCAAATGTCCTGATTTGGCAGGGACAGCCCTGATTAATCCTCTTTCCCTCATTATTTACATGGTCTTTATTTTACGGATAGATACAAAGTTCACATATACATTTATTGGTTCAGTGCCACCTGGTGGAGGCATACCCTCCCACTTTGAAAACAAAATTGCTAGCTGTCAAATTAGCTCTGACACTTTTAAAAAAAATCTTATCATTAATGCATTCAACTGTTTATTTAAGAATGTATCACAATGTAAGACAGTAGACTCAGGAACTGCACCATGAACCTACCTTTTCTTAATGCTTTGCATTTTAAAATACATTCGTTCTGCCTTTTTTGAAAGGCTACATTGTAAAGCAGAATATTTCCAACTACATTCTGAGAATCCTTCAGTCCACTGAAAACATATGAAGACTTCTAATAAAAACACCTGTCGTAGCACCTGTCTTATACAAAGTTGGCATACCCTTTAACTGTCCTGATTTGGCAGGGGGAGTCCTAGTTAATCCTCTGTCACCCCACTTTTCCAACTGCCCTTAAAATGTCCCAGTGTCTTTCTTTTTCATTTGCATTCCCCTTTTGTCCTCAGCTTACTTAAATTGCTACAAACTGAGTTCAAAATGCAAAAATCATGTGCATTCAATTGACTCAGCAAGGGCAAGTGGACAGTAGGGAGCAGAATCTTGCACTTCCCTGTAGGCTCAGGCAAAATCAAACTCCTGCAGCCTCTTCTTCAGTAACTTTTGACATCTTGATCACACTCTGATATTACTTGGCCACACGTGCCTCAGGTTTCATCTGTGAAATGTTGGAGGGTTAGAACGGGTTGGATGGAAAGGTAGAATGGATTCTGCAGTGTACCATTTCAGTGTTCAAGTGAGCAGGACCATCCTCACCTTTAGGCAAAGAGAGGCAACCACCTTGGGCAGTAGGCTTACCTGTTACAAAGGATAGCAGATGGTTAGCTATTCACCTTGCAATTGTATTTTTATTGCTGGCGTGTGTGTGTGTGTGTGTGTGTGTGTGTGTGTGTAAGTGAGAAAGAGAGAGCGAGAGAGAGAGAGGGATGCCTCCTGTGGAATTCTGTGTCTAAATACCAACCTTGGGTAACATGACTTGCAGGGGAGAGGGTGTCTGCTGCCTGCTTTAGACAGCAAAGTCTCAGATTGTCTTTGAATTTTCCCTTGATTTTTTTTTAATCTCTGCATGTAGACAAGCAAAGTGAAACTTCTAGTCCCGATGTATTCATTTTTAAATCCAGAACATGGTGGGTTTCTTTCTTTTATACACATGCATGCATGCATGCACGCACACACGCACAAAGCAATTTGAAGTGAAACTGATGGCAAACACAAACCAGGTCTCAGACATATGGTAATCAGGCTTCAAGGATGGAAGGACTCACAGAAGTGATTACCCTATTCAGAAATTCTCTTCAGTGCATAAGGCTAACAACTAAAGTGGCAGGGGGAATACCAGAGAAAGAGTTTTGGTGCCAGAGACAGAAATAACATGGACAGAATAGAGATAAATTCTCATCAGCAAACTTTCTATTCAAAACTAAAAATATGCACATGTGAAATGAAACAACCAGCTCAGGTTAGTTTTGCATCAGCTAACAAAAACATTTTGAATTTTTAGTGACCACTTGAAAGCTTCTCACAAATTGCATCCCAGGATGACATTTTTTTTTTTATCAGCCTCCACTTTTCTTATGATTTCCCTTTCGGTGGCCAAAACGGTGGTGTGTTGTTGTTGTTTTTAACAGGCTGGGAGTAGCTAGTGATGGAAGCTTATCTTCCCTTCCCTTTTCTCTCTCTTTTGCTGTTCTCAAATGCTGGGTAAGAGATTCTGGAGACATCTGCTGTTTATCTTGCCTATTCTATGCAGACACACACAGCTATATTACAATCACCTATAATAGAACCCTAATCTTTCTCAGCTCAAATTTTATTGCACTGTTTACTATGGAAACACAATCTGATACTGCTGGATCCAGAGACTAGGACAAGGAGCAGTGGGTTCAAACTACAGGAAAAGAGATTCCACCTGAACCTCAGGAAGAACTTCTTGATGGTCAGAGCTGTTCAGCAGTGGAATATGCTGCCTTGGAGTGTGGTGGAGTCTCCTTCTTTGGAGGTTTTTAAGCAGAGGCTGGATGGCCATCTATTGGGAGTGCTTTGATGTCAGTTCCTGCATGGCAGGGGGTTGAACTGGATGGCCCCTGTGGTCTCTTCCAACTCAATGATTCTATGACTCTATGATCCTATGATACCAAAATTCTGTTTCTCAGAAACAGAACACCACCTTCCCAATGCCAGTCCTGCTAAAAAGCCTCCCAGCTGGACAGAGAACAAGGAAGAAAAGAAGGGGCTGGGCAGAAGTAAAAAGATGAAGAGAATGCTGTGGATGTAGCATATCTTGATTTCAGTAAGGCCTTTGACAAAGTTCCCCATGACATTTTTGCAATGAAGCTAGTAAAATGTGGACTGGACTGGGCTACTGTTAGGTGGATTTGTAATTGGTTGACTGACTGAACCCAAAGGGTGCTCACCAATGGCTTCTCTTCATTCTGGAGAAAAGTGACTAGTGGGGTACCACGGGGTTCTGTCCTGGGCCCAGTGCTATTCAACATCTTCATCAATGATTTGGATGAAGGAATAGAGGGCATGCTGATCAAATTTGCAGATGACATCAAATTGGGAGTGGTTGCTAATACCCAGGGGAGAGAATCAAAATTCAAAATGACCTTGACAGATTAGAGTGCTGGGTCAAAGCTAACAAAACGAATTTCAACAGAGAGAAATGTAAGGTCCTACACTTACGCAGAAAAAATGGAATGCACAAATATAGAATGGGGGACACATGGCTGGAGTCTTGATTGACCAGAAACTGAACATGAGTCAGCAGTGTGATGTGGCAGCCAAGAAAGCCAACGCAATTCTTGGTTGCATCAGTAGCAGTAATGGTGCCACTCTATTCTGCTTTAGTTAGACCCCACCTGGAATACTGTGTCCAGTTCTGGGCACCTCATTTCAAGAAGGATATTGACAGGCTGGAACATGTCCAGGGGAGGAGGATGAAAATTGTGAAGGGTCTGGAAGCCATGCCCTACGAGGAGTGTCTTAGGGAGCTGGGTATGTTTAGTCTGCAGAAGGGAAGGTTAAGAGGGGACGTGATGGCCATGTTTAAATATCTGAAGGGATGTCATGTCAAGGTAGGAGTGGGCTTGTTTTCCACTGCTCCAGGAGCAATGGATTCAAACTATAGGAAAAGAGATTCTACGTAAACCTCAGGAAGAACTTCTTGATGGTCAGAGCTATCCAGCAGTGGAATAAGCTGCCTCAGAGTGTGGTGGAGTCTCCTTCTTTGGAGATGTTTAAGCAGAGGCTGGATGGCCATCTGTTGGGAGTGCTTTGATGTGTGTTCCTGCATGACAGGGGTTTGGACCGGATAGCCTCTGTGGTCTCTTCCAACTCTATGATTCTATGATTCTATGACTTTCTACAAAGGAGCTTCAAAGATAACAAGATTCTGTTTTCCTATCAAAATCTGCAGAGCTGCCAAAACTCTGGAGCATTATTTTGTCTTAATTTCTTTTCTCGCATTGCTGTGTCTCTCCAGGGCTCTAAAGGCACTGCAGATTAAAATATAATTGAAAAATGGCTCTGTTTCTAAGAAATGAAATGTAACCAATACACCAGGTCTGCAGACTTAATAGAGAAGCGTAACATCATTATATCTGTGTTAATAACATGACCACTCAGCCATTAGCAAGAGATGTTCATTCACTGCTTTTCCTTGATAGTTTCCAGCCTGTTTTCTCCTTTTGGCAAATGAATGTTGTCTGTGTCCATTTTCCATTCAGCTAATTTCCACTAGCAAGATAAACATATGGGTGAAGGATCTTCCTTTTCTCTCCCTCTAAATGACGGCCGTTAACTGGGTGGCACTGAAAAAATAACATTATGTTTCCAAAGTGGAAGCAGCGAACAGATACATGAGGGGAATCTTAGAGAAATTAACAGGCTCAGCAGAGAAGGTTACATAATCTGAGCAATGTGTCACTGTATTAACTATGGGGTGGGGGGGTGGGAGGGGGAGAGACCAGCTGAAACATTTAGAACACCTGCTACAAACTGTCATGTAACGTTTGTTCTTACTGAACAGTTTTTGCTGCCAGAGTCGTGGGATTAAACTGGCTGTCTCCCAGGCACAAAGGATGAAAATGAGCACAGGGTGGCCCAGTTGATACCTGGCTTCAAGCCTCGGGGGGTTCCCTACTTTCCCAAGTGGTTAGACCTCCCTCGTCCCAAAATGTAGTTTATTTTACTCCTAGTTGTTTTCAGGGTAACGGCGTAGATTGGGGTGGGCCAACTCTTCTTTCTAGGGCACCATTTCTCTCCCTTCTAAGAGGAGCCACGTGACAGCAATAAGCAGCACTGATGATTGGTGGCTCCCATGTTAGTAGGGTGGTGAATCAACGCCAGGTTTTATTCCAGCTTTAAAGGAGCTCTCTGTGGCACTGAATCCTAATCCTACCTTGGCTAACTCCTTTAAAATTAACTAACTCCTGGAATAGATTCACTGTCTCATTGATATGGGAACCACCAGCCATCACTGGTAGGCAGCACCCAAGTCAGAGTCTGTGCAGGCACTCCCTTCATTGCTTGCTCTCTTTTTCTGCCCTCTTGTCTCTTTTTGACACTCCTCCCTGTCTTTCTCTCTTCGTTTTTTACTAGTAGGCAACTGGGGATTGTTCATAGAGACATAATTCTTCACTAAGTTTCCTCTTGAAGGAGGTAACAAGCAGTTTCAGCCAGTTTCTTCCTGCTGTGAGAAAGTCTTCAAAAACTGCAGAGTTTTTGTAGGCTGTTCACAATTTGGGACTTATTCTGTGCAAAAATTGCGCATGATTGTTTTGTGCACAAAACGGCATTTTCTGATTGGAAAATAATATTTCAATACAGAAATATTAATATTAATTCCTGCAAAGGAAATGTTGCCTTCTGCTTTCTTTTTTTAAAGGTCATGATTGGGGATTTGTTCTGCGCAAAATTTGCACTTGGTTGTTTTGCACAGAAAACAACATTTTCTGCTGTTTTCTGTTTAGGTCAGCCATGCATGAATTTTTTGCAGAACAAATCTCCAAATACAGATTTTTGGTACTGATGTAATGAGAGGCAGCATGGTATAATGGTTTGAATGTTGGACTATGACCCTGGAGACGAGGATTGGTTCCCTGCTTGGTTGTGGAAACCCGGTGGGTGACCTTGGGCACATCACACACTTTCAGCCCCAGAAAACCCTGTGATAGGTTTGCCTCAGCATTGCCATAAATTCGAAATGACTTGAGGGCACACAACAACAACAAGAATGCAACATTTTCTGTGCAGGAATTAATGCTGTGTTAAAATATCATTTTCCATGTAGAAAATGTTGTTTCCTGCACAGAAAATGCTGAACATCCTTTTAGCTTGAGCCTAATTGCATCATCAGCCACAGTACTACTTATATTTGTCCTTTGCTCTTCCCCAGTAGCTGTTTGAATGCCTTCTGACCTGAGAGTCTCATCATCACTATCTCTTGCTTCATTGTAGATTATCTCATCATAACAAGGCTTTGTTTAGGTAAAAGACATTCAGAAGTGGTTTGACATTGCTGCCTTCTATACAGTGCTAGCTATAGTGCCACTACTGTTGTCTTTACGAGATCCCCAACCAGTGTCTCGCACCACTACTGCTGTTTCCCAGTAGCTGTTTGGCACATTTTGTCTGGCTCATCAGCAAAAACTTATCTGATAAGAGCAACATCTACCAGCAGTAGTGCTACCATCAGCATAGCCTCTTGTCTCACAGAAGCATGCAATCCTACCCAAGGTAAGTGATTAGGTCTGTTTCTTATCGATTCTCCTGGTCCACCTTCTTACACCCTGTGAAATGCTACTGTTCAGCAACAGGGTCACCGCAGGATGTTCTGTTTGTCAGGAGGAATGAAAGGTCCTATAATTATAGAACCACCATAATTCCCACATTCCGAGAGGCTCCAACGTTGTTTGGATTTCAATTTAAGAAAGCGTCTCCCTTCTTTCTTGTCAGTGTCATGGAATATCCTTGTGCTGTATACTTCAGGGGTTCCCTAATATTCTATACAATAGTGAGTACAAACAAATGGGTCCTAGAGCAAATCAGGCCTAAAATCAATCGAAGCTAAACTGAGGCTACCATATTTTGAACATGTCAGGAGGTGACATGGCTCATTTGAGAAGACAATGGATGCTTGGTAAAATAGAAAGCAGCAGGAAAAGAAGAAGGCCACATTATAGGGAGATTGATTGACTAAGGAAACCACAGCCCTAAATTTGCAAAATCTGAGCAGGGCAATTGGTGATGGGGACTCTTGGATACTCATTGGGTCACCATAATGTCCATCTGACTTGACAGCAAAGAATAACAATAAATACTAAAGAGAAACATGAGAGCTGTTATTGAGGAGGCCAAGTATCTCAGATGGTTGAACATGTATCATGCATACAGAATATCTCAGGATCAATTACTAGGTTCTCTGGTTAAAAGAATCAGGCAGCAGGTAAGAAGAAGACAAAGTGTGTGTCTGAGAGAGAAAGACAAAGAGAGCGGGGGCAAGGAGAACATAGTTTGTGAATATTACTTTTTTGGACCACAACACACCATCCAATTATTCTGATTTGTCATGGACACTCCTGATTAATCTTATGCCATTCTGCTTTTTCATCTGTTTTTAAAATGTCTCAGTTTCATCCTCCTAGTTTCTTCCTTTGTCTTCAGCTTACTTTAATTGCTGCAAATTGAATTCCTTGCAAAAATACTTTGCATTAGGGATGGGACGAATCCAGAATTTTCCGAATCTGAATCCGGATCCGAATCCCTAGAAGGTTTTGGGAATCCACAAATCTCACGAATCTTGAACCTTTAGAATCCTTTTTTCAAAAAAGTTGAAAAAACAAGAGAAAGAAGGATAATCTTGGGCAAGACACATTCTCTCAGCCTTAGCGAAAGCCTAGGCAAAGGCAAACCTCTCTCTGAAGAAATCTGACCAGGACAATTGTCATAGTTTTGCCTCAGGATCTCGCCAGATTGAAAATGACATGAACGCCCCTTCTACACAGGCAGATTAATCTACACAGATTAATCCCACATTTTCCTGCCTGTGTAAACAGGGCCACATACTAGAGTAGAGAGATAATCCAGGTCAAAACTGGATTTTCTTTGCATAGTTCCTTATGGCATCCTGAGGTTCGTAGTCTAATGATGCACCAGCACACTTTGGCAGAGAAGGCTGTGACACCTTGTAAAACTACAAACCCCAGAATTGTGTATGAAAGAGCTTTGCAAGGGAGCTATGCGAAGGAATCTTTCAGCTGTCCTTGAAATCTCAAGAAGACTGTATCTTCCAGTCAAGTCTCAAGTCCTGCAACAAGACACTTAAAAAAAAAAAAAAAGCTTCTAGTCCAGTCTCAATTCTGCACCCTGCAGTCTCAAGTCAAGTCTCAAGTCCTGCAACAAGGCACTTTAAAAACAAACAGCCTCTAGTCCAGTCTCAATTCTCTACCCTCAAGTCCAGTCTCAAATTCTGCAAGGGACTTTCAAGTCAATCTCTACTCCAGTCTCAATTAATTCCCAATCCTTACCCTCCAGTCTCAAGTCAAAAGAATAGAGAATAATTGTATCACCTTGCAGAGGGAGGCAGCCACAGGAACAGGCAGCACGAGCGGACATAGGCAGGCAGCCCCAGCGGACACAGGCAGCCGAGCAGGCACCGGCCGCATGAGCGGATGCAGGCAGCATGAGCAGGCACAGGCAGGCAGCCCCATAGGCACAGGCAGCCCAAGTAAGCACAGGCAGCGTGAGCGGCACAGGCAGCAGCTCCAGGCACAAGCAGCCTCTGGCTTTATGCCATGATTTTCGCACACCCAGGGGCCCACTGGCCAATCAGGCCTTTGGCAGGCCCCAGAGGCACCAATTTTTAAAAACAATTTTTCCTTTCCTTTTTGCTCCATGTGGTTTGTCATGTGGCTCATGAGAAACCGTGACAGACATTTCACTTCTCATCCTATTCTAGCTATAGGTTTACAGCCAGGCACTGTCTTGTGGAAGGAGGTACACTGGCCTACATGTGGCAATCACTGGATGAGACTGTGTGACCTTGCCCTCTGCCCCACTACTTCTGATAGGCGTCAGACCCTCTGACCCCAGCATTTATACATGCCATTGATTTTCAGCCCAAAAAATAGTGCTGAACTTGAATATTAAATGTTCAATTTAAATATATTAGAATACAACCCCAGATGTAATTTCTGAAATTGTTAGCAAAGGTCATTATTACTCCACGGGAAAAACTCACCTACTTGCCATTTCCCCTTGTGCATCCCAGTCTCACAGGTTTTCAGGTGTCCTGGTCTCCAACAAACTATATGGTTGGTGGATTTGAAAGATTCAGTTTGCCTATTTTGGCTCAGGGATTCCGATTCGCAAATCTTGAATCCTTCCCAAGGATTCGAGGATTTGGCTGGCCCATCCCGACTTTGCATTCAATTAGCTGAGAAGGTAGGAGGAAAGAGGAGGAGCTGGAATCTTGGACTTCCCATTTTGCTTACCCTTTCCTAGATTGTATGTTCTTGTCTGTTCTTGCTCATGAATACATTTTCCCATCTCGATCACAGTCTGATGTTGCTCGGCCACACATGTCCCAGTTTTCATCTATGAAATTTTGGAGGTTATTCTTCAGCTCCCAGAATTCTCCAAGCAGCATATGGACAAATATAAAGCAGATTCCTGTATTCCTATGAAAGATACAATGCATAGTCTAGAGAATTTGTGAGCCCATCCTCTCCTCACTCAGCTGAAAGTGCTTAGGATCAAAGAATGACAGTTCTTTTTCCATGTTCTTTCATTTCAACACTATACCTCTTATTGAAACAGGCAAGCTTTAGAGGTATGCCAAGCAACATAATCACACTGACTAAAATCATAGGCAGCTACTATATTTGGTTGGTCAGATCCACAACTGGTATAAACAGATTTGACTTAAAAGGCTTCAGTGGAGTTATGCTAATCTAGAGCGATCTTCTCTTCTGTAGGAGACAGACTGTGCCAACATAAACTGGAAATCAATGAGAGTTGTTAAGAGGATGAAGTTCAGTATATCTGACAAGCAAAATACATATGCAATGAGTTAAAGAATTACCAGATCCTTTTTCATACTTTCCACATAAACCTCAGAGAGAAAGGGATTGTCCCCCGTTGTTTCATTTACAAAGCAATTAGACTTCTGCTCCTCAGTGCTCTGTACAATCCATGGCCCTCTAAACATCTCAACTGACAGTTTGGGGAAGGTTGCTCTGTAGCACTTTTCCTCATTTTTGTTCCCGGTAAGCAATCATTATGACAGCCAGCATGGTGTAGTGGTTTGAGTGTTGGATTATGACCCTTCTCAGCCATGGAAACCCACTGGGTGACCTTGGTCACATCACACATTCTCAGCCGCCCAAAACCCCACGATAGGTTTGCCTTAGGGTTGCCACAAGTTGGAAATGGCTTGAAGGCACACAATGACAACACAAACAATCCCTGGAAGTTTTCCTGGACTGAGAACATGGATTTGACTCACGCTACCTTTTTTTTTTTAAAGTTGCATTTTAAGGAAGTATATATTCCTCTATGTTTAGACACAAGGTGGCTGAAAACCAGATACTGGGGAGGAAGAGAACTATTGCCTTCAAACGCAGTTTGCAGGTTTCACAGAAGCACTGTGGTCACTGATGCGTGTAGAGTTTTGGCAGAGGAGGAGCAAGACCTTTTCTTCCTGAGCCAAAGATAACATGTTCTCACAGTCAGCTCTCGGCTGAGTCAGGCAGCCACCTTAGTAGGAGCTTCTGAGAGGTGGAAGAAAAGTGCTGCAGAAGACAGTTGTGTGTCCTGCAGTTTATCTTGTGACCCTTAAGCTTACCTGCTGCCTTCATGTGTGGTAGATAACACTGAAGAAGAGTTTCAGCTCTCCATCCAGTTGCCTTTTTGGGTGTGGAAAGGGATGGGCACCATCTTGTTCTTTATCTTGCAGTGCAAAATGCTGTAGATTGGCTCTTCCAGTGGAAGCTGGTAGCTTCCATGTCACTGACTGAAAGTGCTCCAAGTTTTAGTCTGAATTTTAAAGAAGCTGTTGAAGGTGCTGAATCTTATCCTCAAATTAAGTTCAGCATCTCAGATGGGAAAACATTCTCTATTAAAGCTAAGAAGTGCCAGATAACCTGGGAAATGTGATCCAGCTGTGAAGAGGACATAACATATTGTCCGCTCAGCAAATCACTGTTGCCCCCCACACACACACCTGGCATCCAAGGCAGATGCCTAATAACCAGGCTGGCTCTTGGTATGTTGGACTAAAGACTTTTTTGTATATTCATCTATTTTTCACTACAAATCATACTTTGCCAAAAGATGTTTTGTTCAGAGATGTCACCTCATTTCAAGGGGAAGATTAACTATAGCTCATTTGGATGTAACAGTTTATCGGTGTAAATACAAATGTAATCTTATATGTTGCCAAACTTGGGAGTCTGACGAGAATGGAAAAAAGGTGACAGACAGGTGGGGAAAATAAAGCAAATCAACAGGTTTAAACTTGTAATTCTATAACACTCCTTATAAGGAATACTGAAGGAATGCTTTGGTACAGTACTCATCTGGCATTTCATGAGTTATTTTTGAATAATGAACAACTGTGGAACTTTAATCCATGACATTTTTCTGCACAAGGTTTCCATAACCTATGAAGAATGTTCAGTGAGGCCTGTGACTGAGATAAGGGTTCTTGAACGTTACCAGGCACATAGAGACAAAGAAACAAAGTATTTGAAGAGCTTAAAATCAACAATGGGTATACTTCAATATTATTTATCCAAATGATCTATGAAAGGATTATGAATGAGTGGTTAATGAGCTAGAAAGTCAGTGGGGCACAAGCTATTAATTGAAACTAAGATCATACTATTTTAATGGTCCTCCAGAGATTCTCTTTGTTAAGCTTGGTTTTTGTTAATGATCAAGGAGAATTGGCTGGAGCTTTTGGTCAGAGGAAATATACACATAAACACATGTATAAGTAAAATGCTGGACCTGTCTCCGCTGGATTTTGCTTAGCAGAGCAAGGAACATACTTCAAACAGCATATCTGCAATCTCTTGAAATAACTGAAAATCATTAGTTGTTTAATTTCATAGTAGTGCATTTTCACCACCAGGGAGGGGAAAAGGCACCTGGGTGATTTCCTGTTCCAGAACAACTCGGCTGACTTCACGTAATATGTACCTTGCTGTTTGTATCTATTCTGTGCAAGCACAGTAGGAAGGGACATATTTATGTGTTTTCAGCCCTAGACAGCAAAATGCCTTGAGTGGGCCCTAACATTTGGACAATGCAGGAGCTGCATCTCACATGGTATGACTCCAGTGTTTGGGCTTACAGTGCTCTGTCATCCTTACTAGAAAATCTGCAAGACAGGAGACCAAACAAACAAACTAGCCCAACAACAACAAAAAGCACAAAAGGTACTCCAGGGATGCTTATGTGGGGCTTAATGTTCATCAAGCAACGTTTTAACATTTAAACGGACACCCCTTACGTCCTGCAAATCATCCCAAACTGCATTTGACCTGGCTCATGGAAACAAACTAGTCATCCAGTGGGTTTGTACAGGGGAGAACCTCCTTCCTCTACGCTTACTTTCAGGATCTGGAAAGACGGAGAGTTCCAAATGCTCACTAGGATTAGGCAAGCCTTTTCTGAGTAAGACCAGCATGATTCTGCATCCAAAGTCCCAAAGGCTCATCCAATGGATTCCATCCACGCAGAGAAAATATTCTGTTTGAGAAGTGTATTTCTACTCCTTCTGTAGCTGACAAATCTTTTCCAGAGTGGAGGATCCTCCAAATCAGAATTGGGGATGCAGAGAAGAATACAGAAAGGGGAAATCCCATTGTGCAAGCCAAGGCCCCTTGTGAATTCAGATATCATCTAAAGAAAGAGGCTCAATCAAAAACAACCTTAGAAAATAAACTTTTAAATTTTATTCATGCCATGCCAGGAGGAGGTAGCTCATGTGACTAGGAATGACATACACATGAAAGAAACCTCCCTTGTACTCCAGCAAGCAGTTTCTTCATGTTTCTACAATCCTTTCTACATAGACAATTGTCAGAATATAAATCAAAGAGTTTAAAGCATACCCCATGCCACAGGGTTTTCCCCCCTTTTCCTTTCAAGTTGGAAGTTGAGCCCTCTCTCTCACTGAGCTTGTATACTTACTAAGTAAACATAGTGAGTGTGAGAGACAAGCTACATAAACAGGAAGATCACATGGTGCAGGCCTTGTGGAATGATTCCATTTTAGAAAGAGGGAGGGGAGATAAGAACAGAAAACAAGAGTGATGAAGAGTAGGGTTCTAGCCTGGTATCCTTCCCAATTTATATTCCTTAATTTTGGTGCCGCTTCAGAAAAGTCATTTCTATTCACTCTCTGCCTGACTTCAGAAGGGCTTCTGAAGATGTTAAAGATTCTTAACAGTTGCGTGTGGGTGGGGCAATTTGCTATGGGCGACAGTGTTTTTAGGGACTCTCAGCCCGTAGCCACACCCCCACGTGCCCTGGCCGCCCCATGCACAATGGCCACGCCTCTAGTGCCATAGCCCCACCCCCTCCCGCCCCCTCCTCCACACACTCCAAGCTCCGCCACTGATTTTTAATGGGCAGCGAACTTTTACGAGAGAGAAGGTGGTTCTTTTAGAAGCACAAAGTGTGGAATCACCCTTTTTGTAGCCCCTGAGAATTTTTATTTAAATCATGCTACAAAGAATTTAGTGGCAAACAGCTAAATTGGGTGGGGTGAGGGGGAAGTGTTATTTGTCAACCTCAAACCAGCCCAAAGTCCTCCAAACCAGCAGCAAATGTGGTGGTTTAAGTGCCTCTCTGGAATTCTCCTCCCTCCCAATCTGCCAAAAAATCAGCCAATGGCAGCTGGAAGTAATGTCCTATGACTTCTGGTGCACTTGAACATGACAGTGCAGGCCAAAATATTAACAGGGAGGGGGTCAAAGGAAAGAAAAAAAATGTAACCTGCCTCCCATGCAATAGGAAAATGAAATGTTTCATTATTTCTTGGATAGGGAAAGTTAATTATCATAATATGTGCATGTCATAATACATTAATTCAATTTGAGTGCATTTAAAGTTCTACATAAATATATATTGAGTAATGAATCAAATATGATTGGGAACAGTGTATTCCTTAACAATAAATAGAAGAAATTTGCTTTGTTAACAGTGAAACTAAACTTTCCTAATGCTAATTAATCCAATCCAATCCAATCTTATTTTCATAGAACCAACTGTCTTCGCAACTTAGACAGAAATAAACATAGAACAAAGCTACAAACAGAACCAGCACGGGAACAGATTAAAATTAAAACAATCATGTATTTACAAATATATTTACAAAGAATACTAAAAGAGAGAGGAGTTCATGATGGATGGGAGTTTCTTAAAAGTGAGATATTGAAGGCACAATTGAAAAATGTGCCACTAAGGAGGAAAAATGGCAGGTATCTAAAGAAACCAGAATGGTTGATGAAAGAACTCTCAGCTGAGCTGAGTGTCAAAAGAAACATGTACAGGAAATAGAAGAATGGTGAAACCACCAAAGGGGAATTCAAGCAAATAGCCAGGAGATGTAGGGAGAAACTCAGAGAAGCTAAAGCGCAGAATGAACTCAGGCTTGCCAGAGACATTAAAAACAATAAAAAGGGCTTTTTAAGATATGTCCGCAGCAAAAGGAAAAACAAGGAAATGATAGGGTCACTGTGTGGAGAAGATGGCCAATTAATAACACAGGGAAGAGAAAAGGCAGAACTACTCAACACCTTTTTGGCCTCAGTTTTCTCCCGAAAGGATAGAAGTACTCAACCTCGGGATGGGGAGCAGGTGAGGAAGGGGGAAAATGAAGCACAGGATAAGTAGAGAAGTAGTACAGGAATATTTGGCTAAACTAGATGAATTCAAGTCTCCAGGGCTAGATGAATTACATCCAAGGATATTAAAAGAACTGGCAGAAGTCATTTCTGAACCACTTGCAATAATCTTTGAGAACTCTTGGAGAACAGGAGAAGTCCCAGCAGACTGGAGGAGGGCAAATGTCATCCCTATCTTCAAGAAGGGGAAAAAAGAAGACCCAAATAATTATCACCTGGTCAGCCTGACATCAATACCAGGAAAAATCCTAGAGCAGATCATGAAACAGTCAGTTTGTAATTACTTAGAAAGCAATGCCATAATCACTAAAAGTCAACATGGATTTCTCAGAAATAAGTCATGCCAGACTAATCTTATTTCTTTTTAAGATAGGGTTACAAACTTGATAGATGAAGGAAATGCTGTAGACATAGCATATCTTGACTTCAGTAAGGCCTTTGACAAAGTTCCCCATGATATCCTTGCAAAGAAGCTAGTAAAATGTAGGCTGGACAGGGCTGCTGTTAGGTGGATTGGTAATTGGTTGACTGACTGAACCCAAAGGGTGCTCACCAATGTCTGCTTTTCATCCTGGAGAGAAGTGACTCATGGGGTGCCACAGGGTTCCGTCCTGGGCCCAGTGCTATTCAACATCTTCATCAATGACTTGGATGAAGGAGTGGAGGGCATGCTGATCAAATTAACAGATGACACCAAATTGGGAGGGGTTGCTCCCAGTGTGATACGGCAGCCAAGAATCAATAGGAGTATGGTGTCTAGATCGAGGGAGGTAATGGTACCACTCTATTCTGCATTGGTTAGGCCACATTTGGAATAATGTGTCCAGTTCTTGGCACCTGAATTCAAGAAGGATATCGACAAACTGGAATGTGTCCAGAGGAGGGCAACCAAAATGGTGAAGGGTCTGGAAGCCATGAGGAGCAGCTTAGGGAGCTGGGGATGTTTAGTTTGCAGAAAAGAAGGTTAAGAGGGGATATGATAGCCATGTTTAAATATTTGAAGGGATGTCATGGCGAGGAGGGAGCGGGCTTGTTTTCTGCTGCTCCAGAGACTAGGACAAGGAGCAATGGATTCAAGCTGCAGGAAAGGAGATTCCACCTGAACCTCAGGAAGAACTTCCTGATGGTCAATGCTGTCTGGCAGTGGAATATGCTGCCTGGGAGTGTGGTAGAGCCTCCTTCTTTGGAGGTTTTTAAGCAGAGGCTAGATGGCCATATGTTGGGAATGCTTTGATGGGTGTTCCTGCATGGCAGGGGGTTGGACTGAATGGTCCCTGTGGTCTCTTCCAACCCTATGATTCTATGAAATTGTCTCTGAAAGTTCCAGATTTTGTTCCTGTACAAATTAATTACATTTTGAAGAGCTGCATCACATTTTCTTCATCTGAAAGTATTTCCTGGGAACTCTTGCTGTTACCAAGGACTTTTAATTCCTCTTCCCAGGTCAGTTTAAATTAACCCAGTATTTTCAAAAATGATATGTATCTCACCTTGGCTGTCTGTTTGTATTATCCCAGACCTAGTAAGACGACTACCACCAGTAAACACAGCTATTGTTTCTAAGACACAGATTCAGCTGAAGGAAAAAAGTAATATTTGCACCAAAACAAAATAACTGTAATGTTTACTCCAATATTGCTAAAGTATGTTAGCACTTCGACTATAACTAAAGAAGGCTCACTGGCAATTAATGAAAGTCTGAAATGTTGCCCAAGTCTAGATGCAATATGTCAGTGTGAGGCAGAGGAAGATGAACCCAAGTGGGCGGGGGGGGGGGGGGCGGCATGTGGGATATTTCAAGGAGTTTGGATGCAAATCTGGAAAAGTGCAGCTAAAGTAAACAAAACAAAAGAGGAAACTCTTGATACTTCCAGATATCTTTTTTCCTTTCTGCATGAGCTCAAATATAAACATTTAAAATCCTACAATTATTAAATTGAAGCAATCTCAAAAATCTCAAAACAACAGAAAAGCAGAAGTAGACACAGCAATGAAGAAAGGGGAGCAGCAAGAATAACACCCAGCATCCATGGATAAGCTCAGGTGAATGAACCTGCCATCACCTGCTTTTATGAAATGAGTAAAGTAGTTATGAGGTGAGTATCTCCAGGAAAAGTATTCCATAAGTTATATAGCATCACTAAAAGGCAGTGATGTATTTAAGTCTTTTACTTCAAGTCTGAAGTCAAGTCTCAAGTCTCTATCTTCAAGTCTCAAGTCCTTGCAAAATACTTTCAAGTCAAGTCTCAAGTCTGGAAGCCAACTTTATACCCCAACCTGTATTCCAGAATTTCTGAACAGAGTCAATAAAGTCAGTTTTAACAGTTTAAGTAGAGTTGGTTCTCCACTTTTGTGATTTTGCCATCTGCAGCTTTGGAAGTGGGGAATAGGATCCTTCTCATTCTCCATTACTGAAGCTTCAAAAGCTTTAGAAGGAGGGACTCTTCCTCCTCAAGCCCGTTGCCTAACCCATTTGTTGCTGAGAAATGCGTCCAGACTTTGGGCTTGAGACAGATCATCATGTGACCAGTAAGTTGTAAGGTTTCTGGATGAATGTGTTATGTTACTGAACCAAGGGCAGCAAGTCGGTCACTAAAAACAGAAAAGTCTCAAGTCGAGTTGAGTCACTGAGTAATTTTTGCCAAGTCAAGTCCGAGTTGAGTCACTGAAGTGACTTAAGTCTGACTTGAGTCCGAGTCAATTGACTCGAGTCTACATCATTGCTAAAAGGCCCCAACTGCATTCCATTCATCAACTGCTGGGCTCTGAAATTGACAGCTGTTTCCCATTTTGAAGAACAGGGAGATTTCTTTGGGAGCAGGATGCCCCTGCCCTGAAAGATTCTCTCCTCTTTTACAAGTTTCCCATGCTTATACAATCTACTTATGTATTTATTGGGACAATACTACTGCTTATTCATACATCTCTTTCTGTTTTAGGCAAAGCCACATCATTAGATAAAACATGTCTCACCTGCCTTCCCATCCCCTACTCCAAAATTTGTCAAGGTTCACCTGCAGAAGCAGGTAGTTCTTGAGAATTGGAATCTGTATTTGGAAAAGATTCTGATAGCCTCTGAGTCATTGATGCATAAAAAGCTGACAATTGTTTTTTAATATTTCCAGTGAATACCGGCCTGGTTTCATTGCCAAATAAATCTCAGGAAATGTCAATGAGATATAGGAATAGTATTTCACCCCTCTTTGCTGGCATTGAATTATTTATATTACCTCTCTTCTGTTGCCTGGATGCATTTATTAGAAAACAGCAAAAGGTTGCTTGCTATAATAGCTTTTCCGTGTTGTGCAAGAGCCATCTGTATTATACAGAGTCAGGTATGACAGCCTTTTGGCTGGAGACAAGAAACATCGTTCCTCTGTACAAATCACCTGTGTAGTTTATAGGAGTGATAGATCCTGATAGAGCTGCATCCTGGTATTCACTGCATCTTGGCATCTACTTCAGGAAAGCTGTTTAGATGGTCTAAAGTTATCAGGACATAAATTTGGACCTTAGACTGCCCCAGTTTGGCTCTGTGATCTTTCACTCAGTGGGGTTTATACAGAGCAAGACTATGGAATGCACTCCTTGTTTCTCAGTGGAATAAGAAAAACAAAACAAAAATGTTGCAATCTCAGTCCAAACACACATACATGCAAAGTACACCCTATACCCTGGAATAGGATTCACCAAGGCAGAACCCAGTGGTACAGTGAAAAAATAAGTGGCCAGAGTAGAGTGGCTCATTCATGTTCTTTTTGTGAGTGTTTAAAATTCATTCCCTTTTTAGCTATTTCCCCCCAGTACTTCTTGCAACACCATCAGATTTATTTAGTGCCATTCACTAAATTCACTTCTTTGCCCTCACAGGCCTTTGTAGCATTGTTTGCTGACTCTCAGTGGTGTAAAGACACCAGAGCTTGCAGGGGTGTTTGGATCAGTAGGGATGATGATATTATCTGTCACACACCTCTAGTTTTGCTATTGCCCTGGAATTTAGCTGCCATCTTCACAATAGTGGTGGTATTTGTGTGTTTTCCAGGATCAGAGCTATTCCTATTTATTATTTAAGGTATTTTGTGATGGCTTGGTTTGAATGGGCAATTAAGAACCAATAGTTTTGGGGAAAAGGGGGGATACAAATAAACTAATATATTTATTGATAACTTTATGAGGAACCTGTTGTTGCTGTATGCCTTCAAGTTGTTTCTGACTTATGACGACCGTAAGGCAAACCTATTGTGGGGTTTTCTGATGCTGAGTGTGTGTGAGGGTACCCAGGGTCATCCAGTTGGTTCCTATGGCTAAGCATGGAATTGGACCCTGGTCTTCAGAGTCGTAATCCAAGGCCTGGACATTTAGAATTCTCAGCCAGAGAGCTCTTAGGTCTCAGTAAACTACAAAACCTAGAATTCCACAGGATATTGAAAGTGGAATAATAGCACTATAACAATGTAGTATGGAAAGGCTCCAGTACTCAAATCAGTACACCATGTTGACTCTCCATAAAGGACCTACATCTGCATTATTTTTCAACCCTACTTGTAGAATCATGAGCATAGGGATTGTCATGATGGATGCCCACATTTCAAAATTTACTATTATACTTTTTTTGTTAAGAGTTAACAAGACTAGAATACCAGTGGGGTGTTATGGATGTAGTATATCTTGATGTTAGTAAGGTTTTTGACAAGGTCTTCCATGATACTCTTGCAGGCAAGCTGGTGAGCTATGGGCTAGACAGTGTTACAGTTAAGTGAATCTGTGATTGATTGATGGGCCAAACTCTGAGAGTGTTCACCCAATGCTTGCTCTTCATCCTAGAGAGAAGTGACTAGTGGGAGGCCTCAGGATTCTGTCCTGGGCCTAGTAACATTTAACATCTTTATAAATGAATTAGATGATGGAATAGAAAGGATGCTTATCTGATTTCCAGAAGACACCAAGCTAGCAGAGTTAGCCAATACCCCAGAGGACAGGATCAGAATTCAAAATGACCTCAACAGATTAGAGAGCTGAGCCAAAAAACAAAATGAATTTCAACTGAGAACTGTAAAGTACTACAGTTGGGCAGGAAAAAAAGGCACAGATATAATATAGGTGATGCCTGGCTTGACCACAGTACATGTGAAAGAGATTTAGGAACCTTAATAGACCACAAGCTGAACATGAGTCAACAACAATGTGACAGCTAAAAAAGCCAAAGTTCCAGGCTGCATCACTAGGAGTACAGCATGTAGGTCAAGGGAAGTGATAGTACCACCCTATTCTGCTTTGATCAGACCCCACGTGGATTGTTGTGTTCGGTTCTGGGCACCATAGTTCAGGATGGATGTTGACAAGCTGAAACATTTCCAGAGAAGAGTGACCAAGTTGATCAAACGTCTGGAAACCAAGCCTGATGAGGAATGACCTAGGAAGTTGGATATGTTTAGCCTGAAGAAGAGAAGACTGAGAGGTGGCATGATTGCTATCTTTAAATATCTAAAGGAATGTCATAGAGAAGATGACGCAAACTTGTTTTCTGCTGCCTCAGAGACTAGAACACATACCAATGGATTAAAATTGCAAGAGAGATGCCACCTAAGAAGAACTGTTCAAAAGTGGAATAGATTACTTTGGAGCATGGTGGACTCTCTGTCTTTGAAGGTCTTTAAACAGAGATTGTATGGGCATCTTTCAGGAGTACTTCAGTTGTACAGTCCTGCACAGCAGGGGATTGAACCAGATGGCCTTTAGAGGGACTTGGTTATACTGCCACTGTAACCACTACTGGCAGTCTTTGGAAACAGTGTAGCCTTTTTTTTTTTAGAAGAGTTTTGGGAGGTTGCAATGTATTTGGAGCTAAATGTGACCTAAGGGCTGTACTTTCCCCACCTCTGGGTTGAGGAGACAAAAGTGTTGAATAGCATATATATCTTGTGTGGTTCATATTTTTCTGACCATTTTTTCCCATAGTTATGATACCTTATAGGTTACTTTCAAAGCAAATGCCAAAAATGGTGCAGTTCTAGAAGACACCGCAAGAGCAGTAACTTCTTTTGCTACCTGAATTCACACACATTTAGGAGAAGATTCATTGTGAAGTAATTCTGAAAAAGTGTTATAAGTGAGGATCTGCAAAAGTTCCCTAGCAATGCCGGTGTAAGATATATATCCTTATCAGTCTTGCTATAACCAAGAGGGAAGGGACTTGAGGTTCCCATGGACAGCTGCTAGACCAGAGCTATATCTTTTTGAGATTACAAACAGAAGTGCAGGTAGCACTAGAGATATCCAGGCATGTCCAGTGCTGGCTTAAAATTTTGATGTTTCACTAAACCATCTTTAGTATATCATTTCTCCCCACTCCAACCCCAAAGTGCTGCTGAAGCCTTTAGTAAAGTAGAAGACTTGTTGGGAAAGCCAGGTTTGCTCACTGATCTGCACGGATCTGCTTTTGGGGTAAGCACTGTTGTGGATTGATTTGTGATGCATGTCCTTTGCTGAGCGAGGATGCCTAATCCTCCAGGGACTAGAACATTTACATTTGTCTGACCTAGTTGGGGTGTGGGAAATATTAATTTTAAATTATGTAAAATTCTACCAATAGATAAGAGCAGAAAGGAGTAATGCCTATTTGCATTCTCTGCCTGCTAAAAAGTGAAAACCAACTTTTACATAAGGTATTTGGAAATGGAAAATCACTTAATGGAGAATTTGTTCATGCAAATCTACTTACAGATGCCTTTGCTTCTTCTATGATTTAAAAAAAAAGTTCCATCAGTTTGCCTCTTTTTGTCTCTGGGTACATTTTCACTTTTTTGGATTAGAGGGTACTCCATGACATTTATTGCTAGGGCTCATCAAACGATGACAGAGTGGACAAAGGTTGTGATGCAAGGAGCTGCATTCACCTCCCAGGAGTTTGGAAGCCCCACCTTTATTGCCCCCCCTGCCCCAAATGCCCTCTAGTGGGTTTGGGAAGCATTTTCACCATGCTTTTAGCTCCCCCTTGGACATTTTAGTTGTGATAGGCTTATTTCTAACAGGAAGCAAGGAGAACTCACTTACTGTTCATTGTCTGTTTTTTAAAAAGACTTTGCCTGGGATTAAAATGGTCCAGGGGGCAAAAAACATGACAATAATGCCATCACGTTCCCTAGAAGACACTTGGAGGCATTTTTGACCCCTGGGGTTCTGTGGCTCTGCAGACCTCACGTTGCCCACCCCTGGTTTATGAAAGGATTTTGTTTTTCTTAGATTGAGATTAATCCCACCAAAGCCAACTGGATATACACACACCAAAACGTACTTCTCACTCTGCCCTGTGATAGACTCAATGCTGTTGAGCTATACCACTGATTCATCTAGCCCAGTACTGGTTACTTTGAGTAACAATCACTCTCCAAACTCCGGATGATATCTTGTCTATCCTATCTGTTACCTGAAGCCTGCTTAGGAGGAAATACCAAGATTCTCCACTCTCCAGCTGTTTCAATTTGGCATTCACAATCCCTATTAAGTCTCCACCATCCCACTGTTTCAGTTGCTTTAAAAATGTCTCAGTTTCTCTCTCCTCCTCCTACATTCCCTCTTTTCCCTTAACTCAATTAGTGCAAATTCAGTTCAAAGTGCAAAAGTAGTTTGCATTCAATTAATTCAGTTTGGGGGAGAAAAGGAGAAGACAGGCATAATCTTGCCCTTCCTAGTAGGCTCAAGCAAAAGCGAACTGCCTGGTCTCTCCTAGCTTTGTGTGTTCTTCCTGATTAATAACTTTTGTCATGCTGATGTTGTTTGGCCATAAGTGTCCTGGTTTTCATGTGTGAAATGTTGGCGACGATGCCAAGAATGAACTAGGGAGTGGGAGAATCTGAATGGAACACATTTGCCTGGCTGCTAATTAGGGCTTCCTGATGCTTCCTTGTTGCCGTTGTACTTGGGGGTGGATACCTGAGCTGCTGTTGTTGCACTTGGGTATAGATACGTGAGCATTATATAAAGGAATTGCCCATCAGTTGAAAACATGCAAGCTTGTACATTTATTTTTGCATAACCTCTTTTATAGTATACATGACAGAAGTCTCAATCTGAACCAGATCACCCCTGTTATACCCATTATAAAGTGAAATATGATGAAATATACTCAGCAATACTCCTCAATAAATATGTATCATGTTGTACCTGCTCTGTATTAGCCATAGCCCTCATGTGCAGAACCCAAACATAAAGTTGGATTTTCAGGAACTATAACAAGAGGCTCTCATTTCCTATATCATATCTGGATCATTGCAGGATAGTGCTGAAAAAGAATGGAGAAAACTCCCCCTACTGGTTCTAGCTATGACGCATCATTTATTTCATATAGTAAATAAGGCTCTTCTGTAGGCATCTGCTTCGTAGCCCCTAGCTCAAGATGCTGGGGCGAACTCTCTTGCCTATAGGCAGTCCTGTTTATTTATTTAAATATATTAAATTTATTTGTTTTTTTATAATAAATTTATAACAAATAGATGTTATTTATTTAAATAAATGTTATTTATTTGAGGCCCTTCCCTAAACTGCAAACCCCAGGATTCCATAGCATGTTGAAAGTGGAATAGTAGCACTATAACAGTCTAGTGTGGAAATGGCCCAGGTCAGTGACTACAAAACAGAGGATCTTTTCAGTGGTGTCACCCCTTCTATGAAATGCTTACTTAAGAGTGCACTTGGTGCCTGTGTTATGATCTTTTCAGTGTTTGGTGAAACTCTCTATATTCTCCCAAGTATTTAAAGACTGCTGTTAGTGCTTTTACAGCTTCATATGCTTTTAATCTGCTATTGGCTTTATGTACTCTGTGTGTTTGTGTGTATTTATTATGTGGCTGGTTTTACAGTATGCTTTTTAATCAATGTTTACTTTGCATTTAATATTTTTAATTTATCTTTTGACCACCTCTAGCATTCCTATTGAAGGTGTTCTGAAAATGGAATCAAACGCTTTAAAGATGCAGGGGGAGACAGCTTTTTGTTGTCTCAGTTATTAACTAGGAATAAGAAATCTTGTAAGCTGTTGGAATTCCCTACAGATCTACCAGTAGACACAAATCTGTCCCTCTCCTGTTGCCGCCATATAGCTGTGCCCAAAGTAAGCAGAATGTAAGCTCTTTGTGGTTAACCCTGTTGCAGACAGTAGGATGGGTAGAAATCTGAATGAGTTCTCCCCTATACCTTCTTCTTACTATAGTCCCTACAGTATTGGAAAAGCTTATACTTTTAATAAAATTAAAGTACCTGAAGATTTGTTGTTTATGCTGCAGCAGACTAATATGGGTACCTCTCTGCAAACTGTGAGGGGGAAAAAGGATTACAAAGTATTTTGCAGTTAAGAGAAGTATAAACAACAAAACAAGAAGAAACAACCCAAATGACTGATGAAATAGAGGAGCTCATCCAATCTAGCAATTGTCACTTTAATACATTCTCAAGATGGTCCTTACAGTGCCCTCTTGTGGAGAATGTGTCATGGAATATTGTCCCAAATACATCAATAACATTTTTATTCTGCCACCTTTATAGAGTCTAGGAACATGCACATTTTCACATTCAGTAGAATAATGCTAGATGGAATGGAGAAACAGCCATCTGAATGTACGTCTAGAAAGGAAATAATCTAGTGGGGGGGCACACTAAAGAGCTAACTTACATAATCTTGAATATATTTCGTCACATTCAAACAGCTCTTACCATCAGGATGTTCTTCCTAATGTTTAGGTGGCATCTTGTTTCCTGAAATTTGAAACCATTGTTCCATGTCCTAGCCTGTGGAGCAGTAGAAAACAGGCTTGTTCCATCCCCCATATGACATCCCTTCAAATATTTAAAAATAGCTATCATGTCACCTCTTAACCTTCTTTTCTCCAAATTAATTGTACCCAGCTCCCTAAGCCACTCTCCATAGGGCATGGTTTCCAGCTCTTCTACCATTTTGGTTGCCCTCCCCTAGACACATTCCTGCTTGTTAATATCCTTCTTGAACTGTGGTGCCCAAAAGTGACCACAGTATTCCAGATGGGGTCTGACCAAAGCAGAAGAGTGGTACTATCACTTCCCTTGACTTAGATGCTGTTCTGCTATTGATGCAGCCTGGAACTAGCATTGACTTTTTAGCTGTCACAGCACACTGTTGACTCATGTTCAGCTTGTGGTCTATTAAGGTTCCTAAATCTCTTTCACATGTACTGTGGTCAAGCCAGGTGTCACTCATTTTATATCAGTGCTTTTTTTCCCCGGCCTTACAGTTCTCAGTTGAATTTCATTTTATTTTTTGGCCCAGTTTTCTAATTAAGGTCATTTTGAATCCTGTCCTCTGGGGTGTTAGCTGCCCCTCCTAATTTGGTTTTATCTGAAAATTTGATAAGAATGCCCTCTGTTCCGTTAGCTAAATCATTGATAAAGATGTTGAATAGCACAAATCTCCAGAACAGAACTCCATGGCACCCCACTAGTCACTTTTCTCCAGGATGAAGAGGAGCCATCGGTGAGCACCCTTTGAGTTGGGTTAGTCAACCAATTACAAATTCACCTAACAGTAGCATTATCAGTAGCCCATGTCAAAGACCTTACTGAAGTCAAGATATGCTATAGCCACAGCATTACTTTCATCTACCAAGCTAGTAACTCTGTCCAAAAAAGAGATCAGATTAGCCTAGCACGGCTTGTTTTTGATAAATTCATGCTCATTTTTAATGATCACAGCATTCCTTATAGACTATCTGTTTAACAATCTGCTCTAGAATCTTTCCCAATATTGATGTCAGGTTGACTGGGCGGTGATTATTTGGGTCCTCTTTTTTCCCCCATTTTTGAAGATGGGGACAATATTTGCTTTCCTCCAGTCTGCCAGGACTTATTCTGTTCTCCAGGAATTCTCGAAGATTATTGCCAGTGGTTCTGAGGTTACTTCTGCCAATTCTTTTAACACCCCTCAGATGTAATTCGTCTGATCCTGGAGACTTGAATTCATTTAGAATAGCCAGGTATTCCTATACTACCTCTTTGCCTCTACTGGGTTGCCCTACTGCATCATCGGCTCCATTTCTTCCAGGTAGAGCACTGTTTTCTTTTTGGGAGAAGACCAGGGCAAAGAAGGTGTTGACTAGTTCTGCCTTTTCTCTGTCCCCTGCTAGCATTTCACCATCTTTTCCATACAGAAACCCCACCATTTCATTGTTCTTCCATTTGCTATGGACATAACCAAAAAGCCTTCATAATTTTTAACTTCTCCAGCAAGCCTGAGCTCATTCTGCACTTTAGCTTTCCTGACTTTCTCCATACACTTGCTGGTTATTCGTCTGAATTCCTCCTTTGTGATTTTCCCCTCTTCCATTTCTTCTACCTGACCCTTTTAAATCTTAGTTCCATTGAAAGTTTTTTAGACAGCCATCCCAGATTTGTTAGATACCTCCCATAATGACATCACTGTTGTTTCTCTCCCCCTTAATTTTTATCCAGATGATCTTAACTTGGCTTCCAGGATTTAGGTCAGGGATCTTTTCACAGATGTAAATGTCTCTGACATATAGTGCTACTCCTCCTCCTTTACTGTTCAGTCTATTTCTCAGAACTAGGTTATACCCCTCTATTGCTACATTCCATTCATGAGACTTACATCATATTTACTTTGCTGTGCTACAAGTTCAAGTTCATCCTGTTTATGTCCCATGCTCTGTGCATTAGTGTAAAGGCATCTGAGAACATGGATCACTTCCCCTATCTGCTTATTTCTTTCCCTCCCAACCACTGGATTCCTGTGCAGTTTGCCCTGTTCTCCTTATAAAATTTGGACTATTATCTCCAGCACTTGATGAAATCCTGTCCTCAAGAATACTGTTCCCTCCCCCCCCCCCCAGTGTATGAGGTGAGGGAGACAGCTGACTGATGTTTCCACTGCCTGCTTTGTTAGGCAGAAACAGGGTGCCTGTTGCAATTCCCCCTTTGACTGGAGATTGCTTATAAGAAGCAAAGGGTGGAAATAGTCAGCTGCTTCCTGATCAACAGGGGAACAAACAATATAGCCTACAGCACCTGGTATTCATTGGTGGGTCTCCCATCTATAATACTAACCAGAGCTGAGTCTGCTTATTTTCCAAGATCAGTCAGAATCTGATGCTTTCAAGGCACAGATACCCAACCTGGGGCATGCATACCCCCATGAGTACAAACCAGGACATTTAGGTGTATGTGAAAAAAAAATTGAATAATGTGGGGAAAAGGTGCTTACATAAACAGTGTAAAGCAAGATAACAAGTCAAAAGCTGTGAAATTAATTGAACATTATGATGAGTGGCAGAGTGGGTTTCCTTTGTTATTTAAGCTTGAGAGAAGCTCCTTTCTTTCACTTTGTAATTTTGGCAAATGGTGGGGAGTCCCTTCCTAAACAATATGTTGTGAACATACCACTAGTTGTGCGTGCTTGGTGGCACACCCCTCACAGGCTCAGCTTTCACTCTCCTCTAACTTGCAGACATTCGAGTGCTGTCATGACGGTGTATATATAAGCAGGCACATCAGTCAATTTTGTGAGCAGTGTTCAGTGAATGAGTTGTTCGAGGTCTTCTCTACATCTCTTCTCTTTGTCATTGTTTTAAGTTTTAAATTAAGTTTTCAGTTTGTATATTATTAGATATGGTTGTAAACCAGCACACTAAAAAAAGTGAAACATGATGTGGATAGTGATCGATCACCCAGAATTTCTCAGGACACATCTAACACTTTAGTCACTGGTTGGGTGCAAAACAGTTTAGTGCAAAACCGTGAGAAGCACAGTCTTAAGTTCTTCAAACAGATAAAAGGAGAAAATACTGTCATGAACACATGAAGTACGGATTTCTATACATAGGAGATGAGAACTGTCCCAAGCCCCATTATGTAGGGTGTGAGGAAGTATTATTCCAGAGCAGCATAAATGCAAATATGTATGCACTATCTATTCACCTTATTATTCCATTGCTTTCTAATCCCAATATTGGGCTATTTACTTACAGTTTCAACATACAAATTAGCTATAACAGCAACTATACAAATTACAAACATTTTGCTAATGTGAAGGGTACAGTTTATGGAAATGGGCTGCCAAGGGGTATGCAGGCGAAAAAAAAGGTTGGGAACCACTGCTTTAGGGTACTTAGACCTCTCCACCTATGCATCCGCTTGATGAAATCCTGACTACAGAGGCATTTCTAGCTTTCATATTGCCCTGTCTCACTCTCCTATAAAGAACTAAAGAACTCAGAGTACCCAATAACTAACAACACCCAAGAACTGCCCGGGTCAACCCCTCCCCCCTCCCCCGGTTTGCCCAGGTGGGTGCGTAGACAAATAGGTCGAATGACCGAAACTAGGTCAAGGCCAGGGAAATCCTCAGTCACGTTTCCCCCAGGAGACTTCAGACTAGACACGTCCACACGAACAAAGGGTCCTCAGCCACGAATAGCCAACTTGAGGGGATTACTGGGTTTTCCCCAGGCTGAGCCACTCTGACTTTGGAAAATCCTACAAGGGCGAGGTCCATCTGCATGAACCAATCATGCAAACTATCAAGTTGCTATTGTGCGGCATTTTTCCTTGTATTTTGGCCATTGTTCTTCCCAGGAGAAGGCCTGCCCTCAAGGTATGTTTTGCCCTATAAGTAGTCCCAGTTTTTGAGGGTCTCTTTGGAGAACACCCCGCCACACTAGCAGACTGGCACTCTGTTAGTCGAGTGATCCCCTCAGCCACCTCTCTTCGCTGAGCCCCGTCCTTCTTGCCGCTTCCCAGACTGAAGACTTCTGGATAGGTGCAGTATCACCACCTTTACATCCTCTCCACTATATCCCCCATCAATTTTCATCTCTTTCCCTTCTCAATAGGCCGTGTGTGAGTGAGTGCGTTGGTGTGTGAGAACACATTTATTAATAAAAACCATTTAGTAGTACGTTTATCTGGCTTTTTGCTTGGCCTGACCCCATAAAAATTGGGTAAAAGATTCTGCTGGGTTACCCTGCCCTCATTTTACTATCTCCAGTGCTCTGCTAATTTCTCAAGTCTTTGCATTTTTGGATCAAATCAAGGTGTCCCCCAGGGGACCCCAGAAATCAGGGTAACAACTCTGGAAGGAGATCTTGCCTTACTCAGTGATGGAGCTTGGAGTCCGTGGAGGGGGGGGGGGGCGAGTGGAGGGTCAAGGGCGTGCCTATGGCATGGGGTCGTGGCTACAACAGATGGGATGGGGCTACAATGAATGGGGTGGTGCTACAGGAGGAGCTGTGGCACCCCCAAAGAATTGCTGCCAGGGGCGCACCACCCTTATCGCCCCCTTCATCTCTATGCAACCGGCCTTACTTGGAGCAAACACTGCAGCTTGCAAAATCTCATTAACATGTACTGAACTTTGTCTTCCTGTCCTGTAGTGTGTTTGCAGTGTCTCCACGCAAGTAATGCTCTTTCATGCAGTTATGATCAAAACGGATCTCAGTATTTCTGAATTAGTCTTAGACCCAGCCCAAAAAAGAACGAGTTTCAGCATCTGCTGCACCACCGGCAAGATCTGGATACAGACCTGAGGGTGGAATAATAAAACCCAAAGGACAATACCAGAAGGGAAGGGTGAGGGGGCTAAAGATCTATAGCACAGATTAAAACTGTAGTCCGTGTCACTTCACAGAAGCTTCATTCCATTGATTTGACAGTGTTCTCACATTTGCTCCTAAGTCTTCAAAAATCCTAGGGGAATTCAGAGTTCCAGGGAAAGAGACTATTTAAAGACTCACTTGTGAAACATCCATCATTATGATGGACAGTGTGTAGATAGATGGCTAGAAGCCTATGCTATGCAGGGCCTTGCTTTTCAGATTATCATTACATTTCTTGCATATATTTACTTAAAATCTTTATAGCCTGCCTTTCGATCTGTAAGTGGCTCACAGAAATAAAAACAATACACCAAAAAAATAAAAGCAACAATCTGGAGGTAACAATGAAAGAAAACCACAGGACACCTTAAGACTGGCCCATGACATCTTGCTGCCTGAGGCAAAAAATAAAATGGTACCTGCTCCCATTCCATGCAGAGTTGGCAACGGAATCTTACTTCAGCGCTGTCAATGAGCAGCAATGCGGGTCAGGAGACTCAAGGCCTATCTGGTAGACATACCTCAGTACTTCAACCGCTTGCCACAATTCCTCTCCCACTCCATCTACTGTCTAATGGTAGATTTGGCTCTGGGATAACTAATATAGTGTGAACAATTAAAATTGGGAAGTAACGGCAGATGAGCCCTTTGTCTTACCTTTTTTTTGGGGGGAGGGGTCTCTATAACTACAGCCTCACCAACAGCACTGCCTTTACATAGTGGTGGGATTGCATGCTACTGTGAGACAAGAGGCTATACTGACAATGACAGTGCTGCTGGTATTGTCTCTCATGTGAGGCAGTCTTTTGCTAGGGAGCCAGACTAAATGTGCCAAACAGCTGTTAAACAGCAGCAATAATGGGGGGGGGGGTGACACTGACAGAGGATGTCTCAGGGACTATGGCAGTGGCAACATAGCTAACACTTCTGTACTGTGCAGAATGAGGCACAGTACACCCCTTATGAATGTCTTTTACCACAAGAACTCTATGATAAGGCAATCTAAAATGAAACAAGACATAGTGCCAAAAGATAAAGCTCCCAGACCAGATGGCACTCAATGAGCAGACTACAACTATGAGTAGCATTGTGGCTAATGATGCAACTGAACTCAAGCTGAAAGGGCTCAAGCTGTTGATGTGGTCAGAGGTGAAAGGATAGTCTGGAGCTGCACAACACATATTATAGGAACATGGAATGTGAGAAGCACAAATCAGGATAAGCTAGAGTTGACCATTACCACACTATACTGTTATAGCGCTATTATTTCACTTTCAACATCCTGTGAAATTCTGGGGTTTGTAGTTTAGGGAGGGGCATTTAGCATTCTCAGCCAGAGAACAATTTGGCTTCAGTAAACTGCAAACCCCAGAATTCCACAGGATGTTGAAAGAGAAATAATAGCACTATAACAGTGTAGTGTGGAAATGGCCATAGTAAAACAAGAAATAGAACACAGAACATATCAATAGAAATAGAATATATCAATGTTGTACTGCTTGAGGTGAGGGTGCTAAAGTGGACAGGAATGGGACATTTTGAGTCCAATTCTTACTTAGGCAATGAATATCTAGGAAGAAATGGTGTAGCATTAACAATGAGGAGACACGTAGCAAAAGCAGTCAAAGGATATAATGCAAAGTGTGACTGAATAGTATCAGTAAAGCTTCATCAATATAACCATAATCCAAGTATATGCTCCAACTATGGAAGCAGAAGCAGAAGATACTGAAAGATTATATCCTGGAGTCCAGAAAGTTGATCACACACCAAAACAGAACTTGGCCTAGGAACAAGAAATAATGCAGGAAAGTGACTGATTGAATTTTGCAAGGCCAGCAGTTTGTTCACTGCAAACACATTCTTCAAGTGACCTTTGAGGCAACTGTACACATGCAGAAGCTCCATTCTCTTTGCAGAAACAAGACCAGGAGCAGATTGTTACTTAGACCATGAACTGCTAATGAGAATGCAGAGAAATAGAAGATTATAATGAAAAAGCTAGAACAAGAGAAGTGTTCCACAAGATCTGAGAAATCTAAGGGAAATTTAAACCAAGAGTGCAGATGCTCTACAACCAACAGGGGAACACATTATATGACCAAGTAGAAACAAAAAGATGACAGAAACAATAAACTGAAGAACTATATTAAAAACATGAAAGGACAGCAGATTCATTTAAGGAAGAATCACTTGAAGATGAACCTGGAATTTTAGACAGTGAAGTGGAAGCTGCATTCAGAGCACTTGAAAGAAAGAAATCACCGGGAACAGATGACAAAACAATAGAGCTGTTTCAAGCTACAAAGACAGAATTTACTGTAATTCTAACTAAAATTGTCAACAAATATGGAAAACAGAAGAATAGCCCACAGATTGGAAAGACTCAATATACATTCCAATCCCCAGGAAGGGTGACACTACAGATTCCAGTAGCCACAGGACCATTACATTATGATGCTTAAAACTGACAACAAAGACTTGTACCATATATGGAGGGAAAAATGCCAGAAGTCCAAGCTGGCTTCAGGAAAGGAAGAGGAACTAAGGATCATACAGCACACATACACTGGATAATGGAGCACACCAAACAATTTCAGAAGAAAATCAATCTGTGCTTTATAGATGACAGCAAAGTCTTTGATTGCGTAGTTCATGAAAAACTATGGATCACTCTGAAAGAAATGATGTGCCACATTTGATTGTCCTGATATGTAATCTGAACCATCAGGACAGAGTACAAAGAAATGGAATCGTTTGCAATTGACAAGGGGTCAGGAAAGGCTCTATTTTATCATCCTTTCTCTCTCATACACACACACACACACACACACACACACACACACATACACATACACAGAACATGCCATACATAAAGGAGGATTAGATTTAGAGGAAGAAGGCATGAAAATTGGAGGAAAGATCATCAACAATTTACGGTATGCGGATGATATCATACTATCAGCAGAAAATAGCAAAGACTCAGAAAGATTACTGAAGAAACCCAAGGAAGGAAGTGCAGAGGCAGGTTTGCAGCTGAATTTTAAGAAAACAAAATAATGATCACAGATGATTTACACAACTTTGTCATAGACAATGAAGACACTGAAATAGTTGAAGATTTTCCATATCTAGGCTCTGTGATTTCTCAGAATGGAAATCAAGATCAAGAAATCAGAAGAAGATTAGGACTTGGAAAGGCAGCTAGGATGGAACTAGACAAGATCCTGAAGTATCAAGATATATCATTGAACACTAAAATTAATATTATCCATGCTGTCATATCTCCAATTTCTATGTATGGTTGTGGAAGCTGGAGAATGAAGAAAGCTGAAAGGAAGTACACCAATTCATTTGAAATGTGGCGCTGGAAAAGAGTTCTGCAGATACTGTGGGCCGCTACAAAGACCAAATAACAACTCTTCCTAGAAGCCAAGACAACTAAACTGAGATTGTCATACTTTGGACATATCATAAGAAGACATGACTCACTAGAAAAGACAATAATGCTTGGTAAGATGAATGGCAGTAGGAAAAGAGGAAGATCTCATTACAGATGGAGGGACTCAGTCAAAGAAGCCACAGCCCTGAGTCTGCAAGACCTGAGCAGGGCTGTTGATGATAAGATGACTTGGAGATCTCTCAAACATAGGGTCTCCATAAGTCAGAGCTGACTTGATGGCAGTTAACAATAACAGCAGTTATTTGGCACTTGAATTTGCAGGAATGGCAGATTTCTTTTTGGAGGGGGATGCAGTGTGTGTCTCATGGCACTTTAAACTAGATTCTTGGGAGCAAGCAATATTGAAGTCAATGGGACTTACTTCTGGGTAGACCTGTTTAGGACTGCACTGTAAGCTTTGACTCCTATGCCCGCTTTCCCAGGATTATACCATACTGAACTCAGTGGGACCTACTCATAAGAAGACATGTACAGAATAGTGTTGTGAAGGTTGCAATTCTATACACACTTTGGAAGGGGGATAATACCAGCAATATCAACAAGAAAGGGGAGCAGTACCGTCAATGGAACAGTGTGAGCACAGGTGCACATCTGTGAATATGTGCATATACTGCTGGAGGATGAAGAGGACAAAGGCTGCCAAGCAAGCCGTGAATTTTTTTTTTTTTTTTGGTAGCCCATATGGATCTGTGCATGTGTTCATACCTGGTAATGATGGTGGGGACCCAGAGCAGCTATGAGTTCCATTGCTGTGTAGGGAAAAAAAATAATTTGAAACAGCCAATGCATCACTACCCTTAAGCTGGTTGGGTTCCAGATAGGGGTCTTATGTGGCTTGTCTTCCCAGTCTGACGTTGGATTAAAAGGGACATGTGTGGCTCCGTGTTCCAAACTGGAACAGTAATAATCCATGCTGAAGCTGGGACAGAAATATGGCATAGATTCACCCCAGGGACAGCTGTCTCCTTTGTGGTGGGAAGTACTGTGTTTCTGTTAAGATTATGAAAATAATTTTAAATTTGAATCCATATAAATTTGCATATATAGATTGCATACAAATATTTTTCATCTTTTGCCCTGTTTTGGAGTATGCATTTCCTCTTTTTTGCAGTATTGTTTCCCTAATTGATTGTGTGTGTGTGTTTTAACAAGATCAGTAGCTGTTTTTCTTGCAGAAACTATTAGGTAATTGAGCAAGTTGCTTAACACTGCAAAACTACAAAGTAAGAATAATCTTCAACCACAAACTAGAGTCTCCCCCTCCACTACCCATGTTTTCAAGAAGAAAAAGAGTTGGTTACAGCCATGATGATGGGATTTGGTTGGCTCTCATTATGTAGTGTAGTGTTGGGCTGCTGTGCATTTCCTGAAATGATTTAACCATAAATTTTCTGTCTATTAGTAAAACCAGTTTCTTTCTTAAAGAAACAGCTGTGTCCTGCCTGCAGCCTGCAAAAGAATGGCATTAGTCACATGCCGTCCAACACGCAGCACAATTGAAAAGTTCGCTGTATGAGACTGACAGCAGCTATTCATATCAAATCATTCCACCATCTGCCTGAATGGCAGGGTTCTGAGTAGCAACTCTTCCCCTCCCCCAAATGTTGTCTTTATGGGTCTCAAAATTTAGCCCATAACTTAAATCCCTGCACAGAGTAGAAAAGATTGAAAGGCAAGAGGAGATACAAGACTGTGAACTCTCTTTCCTTACTTCAAAACAGCCACAATGGAGTTGATGACATACACATTATATATCTGGTCATTGGTCACTCCACCCACCCGTTTATCTATCCAATCCTGTTTGATGGATGTAGGCTTATCTGGATGAGTTTGATTTCCCTAATGTGTACTTATCCTCCCTATCGTCACTCCCTTGTGATTTTCCCCCCTTAATCTTATAGGGGAAAAAAAAGGCTGTTTCACATTTCCAGAGGTATCAAACCTGGGGGGAAAACTTCCAAATTTGCTTAAAATTGTCCTTTATCCAGTATCACCCTAACAGTAGTCAGCAAACACCCTGAGAAACTGACTGCTTTTTTAAAGAAATAGTTTGGGAAGAGGAAAGGGCTTTTGCCATGTTTTTTTCCCCCCATTTTTCATGTGAAAATTAATAACCTCAAATAACTTCTCACTCAGGGAATATTTCATCTGAACTCTAAATCTTCCATATTTAGGCCATTTCCGCACTAGACTGTTACAGTGCCTCAAAGGCCCCTCCCTAAACTGCAAACCCCAGTATTCCATAGGATGTTGAAAGTGGAATAATTGCACTTGCGGAAATGGCCGTACTATCTGGGAACAACTACTTGCAGCTTGCAGTGTCCTGCCATCATGAAAAAATAAACATGGGATCTCCCACTCAATCTTCTTTCAGAATCATAAAAGGACAAAGGATTCTAAAGGCTGCCTACAAATGTGATTAACAGTTTTGAAAGGGTATGTGGATACTTTATGTGAAATGCAAGGTAAAAATCTAACAGATTTTAATTATTTTAATAAATAAGTAAATTGTGCAGCTAATTTCTGGTAAAATCTGGAATAGTGTGTGTACACATGTGTGCATATCTGTATAAAGGAAATTTCACGAAGCAGTATTCCCAGGGACTGGGGTGGGGGAGTTGTGGTTGTCAGTGCTTTGAATAACAGCACCAGCAGAATCAATTCAGCAAATATTAAGCAATTCAATGGATTGATTTATTTATTGCATTTACATGTCACCTTTCTCCTAGAATGGGACCCAAGGTGGCCTCCAGAACAGTCACTTAAAAATATTTATCATGAAATTTAGAAAGAATGAAAATCAACCACACACAAAAACCAGTATAAAGTCATTATAAAAACAAAGTTATAAAAAATAAATAAAACATCTCAATAATACTACAAAGTTCTCCTGCTTGGTAATGGCTACTAAGGCAGGTTTGTAGGCGACGCATATTGTCTTGACAACCCACTTCAAAAGTCTCTGGGCTGACACTTTCTCACTTTTATTCCTTCCACCGCAGCAGATGAATGAACTATTTAACTGATGAAAGGATGCAGTTTTTTATGTATAAAAGGCCAAGATGTGATGCAAATCTAGGGAGTACAGCAACCTTTCCACTGGTGTGCTAGGTAGAGGATAGAAGGTAGATAATACAATATTTTGTGAAAGATGAAAGTCCAAGACCAACTTAGGAAGTAAAGAGAAATCAGGACAAAGGACTACTTTATCTTGATAGAAAACTAGGAAGGGTTCATCATAACGTAACACAGCTAGTTACCCTGATCAGCAAACCAACTTCACCGCAATTAGAAAGACAGTCGTGAGAGTGACTAGATGCTCATCCTCGGTTGCCGAAGGTTCAAAGGGATGGTGTACCAACTGTGATGAGACCAAGAACAACAACCATGGAGGTAAAGGAGGAGAGATGGGAAGGTAAAGATGAGCTAATCCTCTCAGAAAAATTCTTCACCACCAGATCAGAGAACAAGGTGCATGCCGATCTGTCAAATGGGTGATAGGCAACTACTGCTGCCAAGTAGACCTTTATGGATGAGACAGACTCTGCTCCTTTAGAGAAGAAGAAAGTGAAGCACTGTTGAAGTTGCAGCTGGTACCAGGCATCTGCAAATTCACATTTTTTTAATTTGTAAAGATAAGATTTCTTAGAGTCCTTATACACAGCTTAAAACACCACTTATAGTGCAGGAGAGTCTATGGCATTATTCTGCATATGGACAGGTGAAGCAGGAAGATGTCTGGGTGAAGTCTTGGTCTGTTGGATTGGGACAACAGGCTCATCATGCAAGGGACATTGATGCAATGACTGTGGGATATTGCTAGAAGTGGACCAAACCAAGGTTGTCTGGGCCAAAAGAGAGCAATGAGAATGACATTCAAGTGATCTCTGGTGAACTTGGCTACTGCTAAACAGTGGAAAGGATATATGTATAAAGGAGGCAATCTATTTATTGAAAAAGGAATGTGCCCCCCAGGAAACCTCTGGCAGTTCCTGTCCTGGAACACTTGTGGTTGGCTTCTGTCACAAAGAAATCTGTTTGAGGAGATCCCCAGCATGCTATGATTGACAGATAACCCTGTTGAGACAGTGACTACTCGTGTTGGAGATCTCTGCTGCAGCTGAAGCCATCTGCAAGAATGTTGTCTGAGCCAGCAAGGTGAATGGCTAATGGATACATTGACTTTGGTGTGCACCAGTCCCAGGGGCTGTTGCCAGATCCAGGAGAATGGAAGAGCAAGTGCCACCTTGGTAGCTGACATAGCAGATCATGGTTGTGTTGTCTGATACAATCTGCACTACTCTCCCAAACAGAAGTCTCTCAAATGATCTGAGGGCTTTGAAAACCACTAGAAATTCTAGGGCATTTATATGAAGGCCCTTCCCATGATGCATCCAGTGCCTTTGGACAGTCAAGTCTTTGTAATGTGTGCACCATCCTGTCAATTATGGCCCTGTGATCACCATGACTGTAGGTTGGGATAGTTTGAAGCGAATGCCCACAAAAAGTTATGAATTGAGGTTTGCCAACATAGAAATGCCCTCACTAATCGGGGAATAGCCAAGCTGTTGCACTGATTATCAAAGAGAGGACTGAAATGTCTAATGAACTAATGTTGAAGTGAATGAAGATTGAGGCAAGAAAGAGGTGTTATGTCATGAGGCCTAGCAAACACTGAACATTGGGAGAGCATATAGGATGGGAAAGAATATACATTGTGGTGTTGCACAAGTTAAGAGCCCTCTTCACTAGGTGTAAAGTTCTTCCCAAATAAAAATCCAAGGTGGCCAGAATGAAGTTGGTGAGGTGGGCGGGCTATAAAACTGACTTCTTTGGATTTATACTGATGCTCGGATGTAGCAAGAATGAAAGAGTGAGCTTGTCTTTGCAGGACACCACTAGTAGCCAGTCACCAAGGTACAGGTACACTATGACACTTTGAGTCCTGAGATAAGAGATTACTACAACCATACATTTGGTAAAGACACTCAGAGCAGTGGCTAGTCCAAAGGGCAGCACTTTGTACTGATACAGGTCCTTGCAAAGTATAGGTATTTCCTGTGATGTGAGCAAATGGTGATGTGGAAATATATGTCCCATAGATCTATTGAGGTGAACCAATCTTCCTTCCTCAAGAATGGAAGGATGGATGCTAATGGTACCATCTTGAACCTTTGAGGGTGGATGTATCAGTTCATTCTGCGAAGGTTTAAGATGGTATGGAGGCCGCCATCTCTTTTTGAGACTGTGAAGAAGTATCTCTTCCATGTGCAGTGAGGCAGAAGTTTCTCAATAATGCTCTAGAACAGCACAGTGTCAATCTCCTCCAACAGAATTGGGTGCAGAAGGGTAGCACAGAATATACCAACGGGAGGAATATTTGAGAACTCCGTGACATAACCCAAACAGACTATAGTAAGAACCCAGGTATCTGTGGTAATATTCTGCCAGGTGGTGTAATGGTGAGATAGTTTTGGAACTCTGGTTACACAGGTGCTAGCTAAACGGAAGGTTGGCAGAGGTGGTGTCCTGCAAGACGAGTTATAAACAAGGCTTCATGGAAGATACGGACTTCCTAGAGAACTGCTCTTGGTGTTGTCTGAAGGACCTGTGAGTAGAGGAGGGTGGCAAAGAGATAGGATGAGATAGCCTGGATGGAGATTTAGAGTGAAAAGAGGTAGAGGATGGGCTTTATTAAGATGAGTGGGAAGACTGTATTCATTGTTGGAAATGTTGCTCAAACCCCATCTTTTTTTGCCATAACACTGGCTTTGGAGAGGTACTCCATCGATTCATCTGTAGATGAGTTAAACAACCCTTGGACATCAAAAGGTAATTTCTCTATCCCCTTCCTCTTATCCTCTGCAAGACCCATCAATCACAGGCAAGCATATCACTTGAGTGTTCCCACCCTCACCATAAGGTTTTCTGTGCACTCAGTGGAGTGATGGGATGACTGAATTTATTGAGAAGCAAAGGATTGGGCTTCTTTGTGGAATTAGAGTGCATCCACTCTCTATGCATCCAGTAGGTGTGGAATAAATGATAGTTTTTTTTGTCCCATAAGAACCTTTGATAAGCTGCCAAACAGACCTTTATATTTGCCACTCTAGGAGAAAGCACAGCTGCAGAATAGAACCTTCTGCCAAAGATATCTAGATATTTGCCTTCCCTATCCAGCAGTGTGGAATGTACTTTTTTCTCACTTTTCACCTGGGACACTTCCACTACAATGGAATTTAGGATGGGGTGGGGGAATAAATAGGAGACATCTAACGAGTTTTATACAGTTGTTCCAGGTACCTGGAAGGGAAGCAGGCTGTACCCATGTCTGTTTTATCACCTCTTGAGAAGCTAGTAGGAAAGGAACTATGGCAGGCAAGAGTGCTTGAGTGTCCATGATCTGAAAAATCAGAGACTGGAGCAGGTGGAATGGAGACATCTAAACCAGTTGCCTTTGCCACATGTAACACTATGTCAGAGAATTGTTCAATGTCTTCTGGAGGAGCCTCAGGAGTGGTATCTGCAACAGCTGTCAAAAGAGGGTGTGGAAGGCCATGGAGAGTCTGGAGAAGAGGAGTCTGAATCATAATTCAAAGAACCTGAAGGTGATAATGGTGGTGCTTGAACTTTTGCAGCAGTAGATTGTCCCTGGGTGGGTCAGAACCAGAGGGAGTGTCAGAGTCAGAGACCCAGGTGGAGAGACAGCCCAGAGAAGGGAGTGGGAGAGCTAGCAGAATCCTGCTGGGAGGAGTCAAGGAAGCACTTACTCAGGGGAAGTCCATTTACCTAAGCCAGAATGACAAGCAAAAGCTGTAGTCAGTTCCAAAGCTAGGGGTCTGGAGCCAAGAAGATCAATCCAAGGTATCAGGAGCCAGGTGCTGCAAACAAGGAACTGGCAAGGAGAGGGCTTGTAGAAAGTTTGCCACAAGCAAAGGAAAGCTTCCAGGCAGGCAGTTAGATAGCCCAAGACACAGGTGTGGCTAGTCACTGCTTCTTGAACTTAATCAAAGAAGCCTCCCTTTGCTCAGCTCTCTTGAGTCTCCGCCTTGTTTGTGGGCTGATTGACACAGGCTCCAAAGCATCTTCAGAATTGGATCCCTGTTGCCCTAAAGGAGCAGACAGAGGAACATCCAAGCCTGCTTGGTCCATGGCAGCAGGGGGAGCTCTTGAGCTGTAGGACTCATCTCCAGCCATAGCCCAGGGACCAACAGCTGCTGCTTATCATCTCCACCCTGAGCAACAGGGACCAACAGCTGCTGCTTGTCATCAGCAGCTCTGACAGGGGCTTCAATTATCACAGGGAGAACTGATGGTATAAATGGCAGAAGAGCAGATTTAGCAGCAGTGATGGCAGAGAGTGAAGCCATAAGATGAGTGGAGATGGAGGCAGTCTGGAGAGCACTGATGTAATGTGGGGAGGGGGCCTACAATCAGCACTGACAGGCAAGATTGTAGTGATTCCTGCTGTGAAGGAACAGGTGGAGCAGGTGGTGATGCTTGGGCAACTGGTACTTGTCAATCTGAAGAGTATGATCAAGATCAAGGTGGAGTGCAAGATCAGGACTGACAAGATCTATGAGAATGACCCCTCAACAACAGAGAGGCTGAATGAGATTGTGGCCTGGAATAGTGTCAACTCACAGACTTCTGAGGAGATCAGTACTGATATGCATAGATGTGGGACCAATACTGGTACAAAGGGGAGTAGGACTGATAAGATCTTGGTGGCTCTCTCCAAAAAATGCTCCCATCAATACTGGTCCATGTATGAGGCAGAAATGAATAGCTAATCCTTATGTAAGCTGTACTCCCTATAAGGCAGCCTGGAAGAGGAGTAAGAAGGCTCTTGATAAAAGGGGATCTGTCACAGCTATGACAAGAGTATTGGTCCTGAGTGAGAGGTGAAGCTGGTAATTGTGAAGTCTGAAGTGAAGCAATTTTTGGTGCCAAAAGAGAAGTTAAGTTTCAGCTGGAAACAGTCCTCAGTACCAATGGCTCAGCTGGTTCCAATGGCTTCTTCCATTTCAGGAATCAATGGCAGTGAGGCCGAGACTGGAGCCGGAGTTGGAAATGGTACTGGGTGATTGGTAGACAGTACTGATCAACTCGCAGCCAACATCATGGAAGGAACTGGAGTATTGGTAAGTTTCATTTTCTTTTTCTTCTTAGACTTCAACTGGGCCTCTGTAGATGTAGGGCCCTCGGTGGGGTGCTTCTTCTTCTTTGACTTCTCCTTAGAGACAGACACTGCATACATCTCAGATGCAGAAGGCTGAAGATATCCAGCAGTTGATGCCAAAAGTGGTGCAGCAGGCTGCGATACTGAAGGAGACTGAGTCGGTACTGACTTCATTGGTATGGTGGTTGGTACCGAGTGTCTCCCTGACGTGCCTTGAAGTCTCAATACTGTCTGTAACTGAGGCAGTAAACAGAGGTATGTTTTTGGTGGCCTTCTCTGGTACCCTCAATGATTTTTCCCAACAGTATGACTTGAGCTGGGAAGCTTAATTTTTTTAGTGTCTGAGAGGTGAATTGCCTACTGACCTTATACTTGCTGTTATTATACTCCTCCCCCAGGCAGTATAGACACTCATTGTGAGCATCTGATGAGACCTTCCTCTTGCACAAGGAGCAGCATTTAAATAGAGCTGTAGAGGCCATCAGAACAAAGCAGAAGAGGAGGAAAAGGGAAAAGAAGAATGAAATATAAGCATAGAGAATTTTTTTAAACTATATAAGTAAAGGGATGAAGAAAAAGACAGATTAAATAGAAACATGAAGCAAAAGTTGGGGAAAGACAAAAAAGAAGCTACTGGACAGTGGAACAAGCCAGGTAGGAGTGACTCGAACAGCAGATGGAAAGAAACTGAAGAGATGGAAGCTTGGCAAGTTGGATTGTGTGCAGTAAGTAAGAGGGGTGGACTTCCCACCAAGCTACTCAGCTCTAGAATGTTCCAGTAGAGTTCCCTGTGCAAGTGTAAAACCCATTGTGTGAGGCACAGAAACCACAAAGAAGAACTGAGGAGATTTTATGTGTTGGAGGGGCAAGTGTGAAGGAATCACTAGAGGAAGAAAGATGTGCATTTATTCAAGTGCCACTTTTTGCACTTATGATTTAGTGTGAGAAAATTGTAGGCAAGGGGAAGAAACTAGGAAGCTCAAGCTGGGTGGAACATTTGTGGAACATTTCCGATAGTGCTGGGCTATTTAACTTCTTGCTTAAGATAGTACCAGCTAGATTTGGAATGAAAATGGGTTCAATGCACATACATTTTGTTCATGAGCTAAAACAAGGTATAAATAGCCTTCGACTCTACAAGGTATAAATACATTTTACATATATTTCAAAGAGAGCTTACAGGAGCCTGAATCTCCTTTGTTTAAGTAGTAAAACTGCTTGTCAGATGCCTAAAAAAATTATTAGGAGCATTTTCTCTTAGTATCCACTGTTTCTTCTCTTATTAACTACCAAGTGGGCAGCACTGCTTAATGCGAGGCTAGCAATAAACTTGAGATACAGCTCACAGTACATGCTGGAGACATGTGCCATAAGAAGTGGGTTGGGAAGGAATGAACTAATTGGAAACTTAGCACCTGCAGGCTGACTTAATAGGAAGGTGGATAAAACTGATGATGCAATACAGCCAAATGTTAGGCAAAAGTGAGGTGGGTGACTGAAGCAAATGACCCTGAAGGTCATGAAATGAAACAAATTGTTATTTATTAGTGGTAGATTTGCTTTAACAGAGGCCTATCACATACTTCATCATTGGCAAGTAATACAGAATGACATCTCCTGAATCTGTAGCCTATCTACATGCAGGTGTTTTATGTTCATATTTTAAGTGGAGGTGACTAAGTTCAAGATGTTACTTAAAAGGATTATTTAAAAAGGAATAACTTTTTGTTTACATATGAATCTGGAATCATTTCCTCCTTTGGGAGAAGATTTTGATAGAAATGAACAGGCTATGCTTCAGTTTTGAAATGCTACATACATTTCTTGTGAAATGTTTCTCCTTTCAGCCCTTTGCATACCAACATGCGCAGGAAGCCAGCTATCAGAGGAGTGACATGTCAGATATGAAGTGGCTTTACAGCTGGTCCCTGTCTGCATGCTGGGAAGGCATGCAGAGACTTTTCTTCAAAGTGCTATACGGCTTTGACAGTCTCACAGTTAAAATGATGTATCATTCTTATGCCTTTCCTTGGTGGACACTTCAAAGTGCATTAGAAACTCCAAGAGGAGTGCCCTATTGTTAATTGTTTCTTTCAGATGTACATTGGGATGAACATGGTTAAAGCAGAGAGGAACAAAAGGGTTCCGGTGGCCTCTTCGGAAAACCCCTGTGCAGCTCAACCTGAGTCTGACCTTGAAAGGGTTTTCTTTATTCAGAAAATTGTGCTCTTCACTCCATTGCCCTATTGTCATCCAAACTGCTGGGGAATTGGTACTTGAAAAGAGGGGATGTTGGCACAACATCAAGACCACTTTCTGCAACAGCATGGAACGTTTTTTTCTGGGGGACTTAAATGCATGGAACCTAACTCAAAATGTAAATAAGACTGTGACTAGACACTAAGTATCAGATTTTAAGTTTTGGATGATTTGGAATTTTTCATATAATCATCTACTAATGCTGCCTCAAGAAGACAGTGTGATCTGTTCCCATTTTTTTTCCCTGTTTAACTACTTCATAAAGTGGCTGGCTCAAAAACATGCACCTGCAAAAACTTTCTGACACTTGCTCAAACATCCTCTGCTCTTGTTAATTTTTTTTGCAGTAGTATTGAAAGGGGCTCTGGACTTTGTCAATTTTTCAGTAATTGCTTCAAAAGTATTTTATCTTTACAAGTAATATTGCCCTAAAGCTGAATGGATTTGCTTTCTATGATACAGGAACATGGCTGAGTCTGATTGGCTGTGTAAAATTATGGCATCATCATGTTTACTAATCACCAATTGAATGTGGTCATCCATGTAACTAATGCTGAAATAAGACATCACAGAAAGAAAAATGACTTTCCAGCAGCAGCAGATAAGGGAAACAACAGTGGATAGGACTTTTTTTTAAAAGTGAATATTGAGATTTATCAACCTATATTTCTGCCACTCTAAAATGTTACTTTTAACCTGAAAATCACAGTGAGAAAATATCTGATGCAAGTTTGTATGTGTATATGCCTTCAAGTCACCTTGACTTATGGTGACCCCATGAATTTCACAGGGTTTTCCTAGGCAACAAACACTCAGAAGTGGTTTTGCTAGTTCCTTATTCTGAAATACAGCCTACAGCACCTGGTATTCATTGGTGGTCTCCCATCCAAATACTAACCAGAGCTGACCCTGCTTAGCTTCCAAAATCAGATGAGATCTGGTGCTTCTCAGGTAGGTTTAATTGAGCCAGATTACATTTTGAGTTCTTTTACCAAATTATCCCACATTCCTAATTCAAGTCCACCATCTTTTCAGTGTTCTTCCACAAATGTACTGTAAAGATCAACTGTACAAATTCAGTATTATTTGAGTGGGAAGACAATGAAAATATGAGTTCACTTTCCCAATTCTGAGAAGAGAAAGATGTGAAGCAGAAGGGATTAAATGAAATGAGAATGCTGGGATGATTGAACACACTTTTGGATGTTCTATTTATATAAGCAAATAATTTTAAATTAATTATCAAGATTTTAATATATTTTTGCTTCACCTATTCACTTGGTACTGTGCCTGTTTTCTCATCTGTATGGCTTGCTGGTGTACACTGAATGCATACCTAATACTACAGTTTACCTTTAAATATAATATTATACTTCTAACTGCTAATAAGACAAATAAATGGTTATCAGAGCAAATCAAGCTTGAGCTCTCCCTAGAAACCAACTTGGATTGTCGTGCTTTGAATGTATCATGAGAAGACATGACCCACCAGAAAACAAAATAATGTTTGATAAGACACAACTCAGCAGGAGTAAAGGAAGACCACCTTACAGATGGGTAGACTCATAGGGTTACCATAAATCAAAGTTGATTTGACAGAAGGTAACAATAACAACAAAGTTTACCCATAAGTATAATCATAGAATCATAAAGTTGGAAGAGACCCCAGGGGCCATCCAGTCCAACCCCCTGCTATGCAGGAATACATCTCAAAGCACTCCCAACAGATGGATATCCAGCCTCTACTTAAAAACCTCCAAAAGAGAATCTACCACACTCTGAGGCAGCTTATTCCATTGCCAGACAGTTCTGACCATCAGGAAGTTCTTTCTGAGGTTCAGGTGGAATCTCCTTTCCTGCAGCTTGAATCCATTGCTCCTTGTCCTATTCTCTGGAGCAGCGGAAAACAAGCCCGCTCCCTCTTCGACATGACACCCCTTCAGATATTTAAACATGGCTATCATGTCCCCTCTTAACCTTCTCTAAACTAAACATCCTCAGCTCCCTAAGTTGCTCCTCATAGGGCGTGGCTTCCAGACCCTTCACCATTCTGATCGCCCTCCTTTGGACACGCTCCAACTTGTCGATATCCTTCTTGAAATGAGGTGCCCAGAACTGGACACAGTATTCCAGACGAGGTCTAACCAAAGCAGAATAGAGTGGTATCATTACCTCCCTTGATCTAGACACCATACTCCTATTGATGCAACCAAGAATTGTGTTGGCTTTCTTGGCTGCCGCATCACACTGCTGACTCATGTTCAGCTTGTGGTCCACCAAGACTCCTAGACCCCTTTCACATGTACTGTTATCCAGCCACGTGTCCCCCATCCTATATTTGTGCATTCCATTTTTTCTGCCTAAGTATAGGACTATACATTTCTCTTCTGTTGAAATTCATTTTGTTAACTTTGGCCCAGCTCTCCAATCTATCAAGGTCATTTTGAATTTTGATCCTGTCCTCATCTATAGTAGATAGCCAGTATGGTGTAGTGGTTTGAGTGCTGGGTTAGGATTCTGGGAGACAAACGTTAGAATCCCTGCTCAGCCATGGAAACCTACTGGGTGACCTTGGATGAGTCACATTCTCTCAGCCTCAGAGGAAGGCAATGGCAAAGAACCTCTGAAGAAAACGGCAAGAAAACCCTGTGATAGGTTTGCCTTAGGATTGCTGTAAGTTGGAAACAGCTTGCATGTGCAAAACAACAAACGGCGTTATATATTCTGATACGTTAAAGGAGATCTTTGTATACAGCTCATCCCGATAGACATGAGCGTTCACTTCATTTCTGTAAAACTTGATGGATGCATTTGATATAACCTGCAAGCCCAACCTAACTCAGACCACACACAATGAAGCCTTAATAAAGCAGGAACGTAGGACATAATCTGATACATAGTCTGCATTTTCCTGACCAGTATGTGACCTGGAACACACTATTCTTTGGCCTTTCAGAATTCTTCAAATTTTATGATCTAGTTCTTTGAACCAAAAATTCATACATATATGCATATTACTGAATGTGAAAAAAAATACAATATTGCTTCCAAAAATCTTTATACTAAAATAATGGCAAATGAAAATGTGTACATATTAGGAAACATACATATGAAATTACATACGAAAATAGATTCAATGTTTAACATTTAACTGGATTTTTGAAAAACACAAGCTGGCACGGAAATGAGAGCGAGAGTAATATAGTGATCTGAACATTGGACTATGGCCATTTCCACATGGTGTCACCATGCCATGATGGGGACAAGTTGGCAGCAGTCCATGAGTTGTGCTTTCACACAATGTCATCATGGTCCTGCAGCCAGTACATCTCCATCCATCTGTCATGTCCCAGACAGATCAGGCAGCCAACTAGCAGACCAGCAGAGTAGAGCTTTACTTGGGAATTCAAAGTCCCAAAGCAGACAAATCCACAAGGGCAAATCCAAATCAGCGTCAGGCAAACAGAGGTCCAAGAGAATCAGGATTCAGGAAGACATGGCACAGGGCTTCAACCACTGGGAAGATCAGTTGTCAACCCTGAGGAGATAGGCCAGCTTTTGCCTTTTATAGGCTAATGGTTTTGCCACAGGCACTCCCTCATTAAAGCCTGTTTGTTACATAAATGAGCTGAATGCCTGACACTGTCTTTCTTACGTCGTCTTTCCAACAAGGTAGGAATCTGTGTTGCGTCATCTTCAGATACTTGTTCCTCCTGCTCGCGCCCCTGTTGGTTGTTGTTTTTTTCCTCTGGGCAAACTTCTGCCTCAGATTCAGAACCCTCCTCCTCACTGTCAGGGCCTTCAAGGCAGGGCATGACACCATCACGATTATGGGATATTCGCTTAACAGAAAAACATCCATTAAGCCCCAATGATCGTGCAGCGCTCCCATCACCACCAGTCATGAGGAAGGGGCAGAAGTGCAATCATGAGCTCCCTTCCCCAGCACAGCATGGGAAAGAGGCCAGCTGCACTGCGGAAGGAAGGCAGGTATTGCTTGCACACCCTTCCCCAGGGAGCTGGCCAGGTATGGAGGGGGTATTACCGTTGTGCTCCTTTCTCGGCAAAGGTGCTGCTGGGACCATGACCGGAGCACAATGGAAGAAGGTACAGTGCAGGAACGGCCTATAACTCTGGAACCCAGGGTTCATGTCCCCGCTCAGTCATGGAAACCCATGGCTGACCTTTGGCAAGGCACATTCGCTCAGCTTCACATGAAAGCAAAGGCAAACTTCCTCTGAACAAATCTTGCCAAGAAAAACCTCGTGAAGTTGGAAATAACTTGAAGGCATACAACAAATGGAAATGGGAGAAAGAAAATCTAAGACTGGAAAAGTTAGAAATGGAGAGAAACTGAAATTGATAGATTTGCCCAAAAAGGATTGGGGTATGTCCTTTTGGAATAAAGTATTAAAAATTGTGTTTGTATGTACTGAATTCTAGAATTCGAAAAGTTTTAGAATATGGAGATTGAAGCTATAACAAGAATATGCAAGTGTTCAGCTTTTCAAAGAAAAAAAATCAGTGAAAAAAATATGTTTCTTAGATTTTAGGATATCTGGGTTCAAAAACCTATTTGGCCAGAGCCATGGAACCCTATGCAAACGCCACACTTTTCCACTACCAACTCATCTGGTAAAATACCATGACAACTGTATTTTACCATATGAATTGGCAGGTGTAAGATTTCACTATATTTTATGAGGCATACAATATGGAAACAAACAGAAAATGTGTTAGTATTTTAAACCACATATTAAATATGGAATTATGAGACTACAGAAATTTAGCCAAATGATACTGGATATAGTAGCCATATGTACCACTTGGCTCAAAAGCTCTCAAACCACTTAATATTTAAAACAAACATTCTTTTAAATAGAAGATAACCACAATATAGTAGTGAAAGGTATACATAAATAGCAACAAGGGATGAAAAAAATCACAGTATTTCTTGAGGGCAGTTGAAAATATCTGGCAACTCTAGGCAATCTGACAGCCCAACAGGTCAGCAGGATCTCACTAGAAGGTGGATGTTGGATGTAAGGGTTTAGATTTGTAAAGTATGGGGGAACTTTGGGGGAGGATTAGAACTGATACAAAGTGACAGGAAACACATGAACCACAATGAAGTCAGACTGTTGGTGTTCAGTATCCACAAAAAAAAAAAAGAAACAGTTGCAGACTAGACTGATTTAAATTTTAATCAGTCTCTAAAGGGAAGCTAGAAAGAGCTGGGGACAGGCAACTGGAATACTAGGCACAAATCCAACGATTTAAACACACATACAAACAGAGTCGACCACTTTCTCTTAAGTCAAGATAGAAGCAAAGAACTCATTTACTTTCTGTGATTTGTGAACAGCAAAAAGAGGCTCCACGAGAGTCCTCTTCTTACATATTTCAGCTGCACAGCTGATTGCACAAGCCAAGACAGAAGCAAGTGGTAGTGAAGCTGAAGTGTTCTGGAGAGAGAGGGTTAAGAAACCTATTACTTGTTTTTCTACAGTTGTGTAGATTGGTGCAGTTGAGAAATGTGGCTCAAGGTAAGCATACAAAAATAGTAATCTCTTATCTGTACTACATCTTCCAGCTAAGGGTCATTGCAGTTGAAAAGGAATGCTGAAAAGATCATGGGAAATCTGATTTGGAAAGCGGAATCATTCCTTATTTCAAGTGTTTTTTCAAGATTCTCTTCTTCTTCCACCCCATTCAGGTGAAACAGCTAAATTGCGGGATGAAGCAGAGAAGTCCTCGTGAGCACAGTAGACGTATTTACAACAATGCATCCCTGCAGCTAAACTTGTTGCCAGCACAGTTTGGTGCAATCTTTGAATTCATTCAAAATTACTGGGAGTTTCTATATCATGTACCAGCTGCTACACTGGCAATTACCACGGTTGTTGAATTGTTCCAGTCATACACATTTCGCATAGCTTTCATCTATTACATCAGGTGCTAATGGGAGTAGATTTGAAGAAATCACCTATTGTTTCTAATTGTGTGCTCCTAGGACATTCACAAAGGTCAGATAATTACCAGAAAACTTTATCACCTGATAGATTCTATGCCAAAGAACTTGTATTCAGTATTTGTGATACAGAGATGAAGATACTGATCCGTGTAACAAGCAGAGAACTGAATGACATGATGCAGACTATTGGTGTGAATATGACTTGCATTTCTATATAAACTTTATATCCATATCTAAAGAATTCAACTTGGTAAACTGTAGACCGATGCTCCAAAATCATCACATGAAAATAAAGTCCTCCTTTTTGGATCATTTTGTTTCTGATTCATTAGTTTCAAGACATTTAATTGAGCAGATCTATACTGTTAGTTTTATATTGTTTTCACTGGAATCAAGGAAACCTAAGTCGTCATTTTTTCACATGGATTTCACTGGGACATCAGCTAACTTAATTCCAAGCCATTGTGTATAATTGTTTATACATCATCATAAATGACGTCTTTTTTAAAAAAATGACAGAAAAGAATCAATCCAATTATATTTAGACTTTTAGATTTTAAGATTTATCCTTGTTGCTGACTCTGTCTTTGGTTTTATCATATGCTGCTAGTTGTCTGATCTTCTTTTCATTTGATTTGCTTTATTATTGTTCTATTGCAATTTTGCAAAATTGTGTTCTTGTTTAGTACACCACCCAGAAAACATGAGTAATAAAGTCTTTTTTAAAAGTAAAAAAAACCAAATAAATAAATTGCTTAATAATCCCTTCTGTCTATGGAATCACTATTCACAAAATACAGCACTGTATTCCTTAGGATTCAATCCCACTTGGCTGTTCTGCTGAAAACTTAGGTATCAGTGAATTCTTTCTGGATCCCTGAGAATACATTTTGCCTGTAAATTTGAGTTAGTTATTATTTCCAACACTCCCCTGTGGTGATTTAAGTATTCAATGATTTTAAAATATTGTCTGACAATATTATGTCCCTTGGGCTAAAGCACTTGCTGACTTCATCAGTCAGTATTTGACAGTGAGTATAGAGGTTCTTATATCTTGAAAGTACTGCATTGTTTGTACTAAGACTGGAAACAGTTGGACTGATGTCTGCTCTAGTCTTGGTTGTGACTGGACATACTGCATTGCTGGCTGGCTTTATTCCTGAATGTCTAACATTTCTGAAATTCACTGAGGGCAACCCCTCCCCCCATTACTTTCCTATTTTAAAAGATCTCTGTGGGGATAACACACAGTGTGGGACTCCTGGCTTTAGCATGCTATTAAGTTATTGCCACCCCCAAGGACAACTCTGCAAGGAGGATGAGGACTCACATAACTCTGAATCAATAAAGGAAGCAGCTCAATTAGCATTTCACATGCTTTTCTTCCCTCTCTTCTTACCTTCCCTGCAGTGGGCATGCTTTCCCCTTAAAGGATTGTCCTGTTTCTGCTCCTTGCCAGCGTTGGCAGGGTGACAGTAGTCGAGTGTGCAAACTTGTGCTATTGTCCTGGGGCCAGGGGGAGTCATGGAGACCCACTAATATGACACAGGAAAATGTTTGCTGATGGCAATTCTATGGGCTTTGTCTAACTCTTTCTCCATCATGACGACTCGATTTAAGTCTCTAACTGTTTGACTACAGATGCAAGAGTACTATCCAACTCCATCCTTTTGTCAGAGTGGTTTGAATGGGTAATTCAGCTTTTGTGTGGCTCAATTGAGGGGGCAAACATAAAGACAAGATTCTTGAGCGCTCAAGCTCCTTTTCCATGGATATCTGCACATCTCTTTAGAGATTTGTTCCTTTCCTACCTTTTTCTGACATCACTCTCCCTTTAAAGAGGGGAAAAAGCCCTGATCAAGAACAGTTTAAAAAGTAGGCTAGCCAGGTTTTCCAAACTAGCATTGTCCAATGTTACTCAAGCATGCTTACTGCCAGCCTTCAGACAGCTTTGGAGTAGTTTAGAGAAAAGGGCCTCAGCAAACTTTCTTTACTCGTCCTCAGCATATCATGTTTGATTGTGTTTAAGAAAAAAGTGGGGAGGGGGCTGGAAACAGGGAGAATGGTAGGAATCACAGGGAAATGATCGTATTTATTAGCTGTCTTTCTGTGGCTGTCCCCATGGTGACAATTTGTGATGGCAAAGAATGTGAGAACGGGGAGCCTAATGCCTGATTGGGATGCTTTGTATTTGGCAAAGTGGCTTCTGATTGGCCTGAGAAAGCCTCCTAACTAGAAGGACTTGATATTCATTCAGCTTACTCAAGTGCTGCAAAACACTCACAGAGTCCGGCTGCTTCTCTAAAGGTTGGTAGTGTCTAACCTACGTAACAAGATTAGCTGGTGAGCTTCTTCTTCTCTACCAAAGAATTACAGTAACACTCAATATTTAAGAGACAATCTAATTGGGAGGGATGTATGTGTTTAGATGGAGTGCCATGAAAGTGATGTATAGACTTTGACTCAAAGGTTAAATGCTACCTGTCTAACAAGATTAACTAGTGAAGGTCATAACTAGTAAATGATGTTGGTTAGACGGTGGCGGGGTGTGTGTGTTAATATATTAAGAGGTGGATCAGGTTATAAATGTACATAAAGAATGATGCGTATTGCCTAGCTGTTTGCTGAATACCTTAAGGATGTATGTTGTACAGCAGAATCTTTGCAGTGATCCTGAACCCCACAGGAAAGAAACAAGAGCATGAGAAACAAATCCTGTACCGGATCAGTTAATGCTTGTTTATCTAAACTTACTGTCATACTTGTGCTGGCTTTCCTTTGTGCAGAGGATAATTATATTTATGTGTGTGCACACATATTTGTGTGTATGAGTGTGTGTATGATAGAGAAAGAGAATAATGTAATTATAAAACATGTATTCAGGTATCTAAGACTACAACACGGTAAAATGAACTCTATAGAAGTAACATTGAAGTACATTACAGGACTTATGTCAAAGTAGACACATGTAAGAGCTACAGGAGCTTTGTGGGGAATTACATGAAACATGTGTCAATGGTCTTAAGGATCTGTGTACATGCAAGTATACATACATAGAGTTATGCATCATATGGACAAAACAGATATTACAAAGGGATTTGTGTCACGTTTTTGGATAACTGCACAAAATGAGCAGAGAAGCACTTTTAACCTGTGTTCTATTTGTGTGCACAGGTACATGTCAATAACGTTAAGACCAAATAAATTTTTTACAGCAAATTTAAATTCTATGGGAAATAAATACATACATAATCTTTTAAGTGCTGTTTCATGCAGCATGTTATTAGCAGGTTTAGACCTGCAGCATAAACCCAAGATGTTAAGCTGTAATATCCAAAACAGCTAGATGCAGCTTCACATTGTGTACAGTTAATAAATAAATAAACAGCACGTGGCCAGCCACATCACACATTGTGGGAGAGAAATGCATATATTCAAATGCATGGATATACATTTAAATCCCTCAAAGCAGGTGCTTCCTCACCATGTAATTGCCCTACTTCGAACAGAATTTTTTACATGGATTCCGGATGCCGTCTTCATCTATTTATAGTCCTCTTCCAGGTTTTCCCATTTCTGATTTAGTGTCATGTCACTGTGTGGAGAGGGGCACATAATATTAAGTAGTAAAAGACTAACAGCTGCAAAATCTTTTTGCAGATATCATCCTCTCTAAAAGTTACAGGGAGCTACAGAGGGGAAAAAAAATCTAAAAGTTTTCCAGGGCGTCCTGAGTCCAAGCCCTTTTTGAATGAAATCAATGTGCGTCACTTTAAGAAATCAGTAGCAAGCCTACCTCTCTCTTTTTTTTCCCCCTTCACCTCAAGGGAAAAACGACGTGGGATTTGTACCAATTAAATTCCCCACCGCCCTGTTTTACCACCTTCACTGTTTGGGTCCCCCAGGCCAGCCGAGGCGTGAAAAAGAAAGAAAAAGAAGGACTTTTTCATGGACGAACCCTTCTTCTTCCTCTGTACCTTCCCGCCCGCGGCGGCTCCCTGAGGGGCGAGCGATGGCCTCGGCGGACAGTGAGGTGAAAACCCTCCTCAACTTCGTCAACTTGGCTTCGAGCGACATCAAGGCCGCCCTGGACAAGTCGGCTCCCTGTCGCCGCTCCGTCGACCACAGGAAATACCTGCAGAAGCAGCTCAAGCGCTTCTCTCAGAAATATTCCCGCCTGCCCCGATGCCACCATCACCACCTGCAGCAACAGCAGCTGCCATCTGCCAGAGAGCGAAAGGCGCCTGAGGGGAAAGGCCGAGGCCTGAGCGCCGCCGACGCGCCTGAGGCCTCTGCAGGCCGAAGCGGTGGCATCGCCTCTGTGCTGGCTAAAGGCGACAAAGCTTGCAAGGCCGCGGAGGCAGACGAGCAGCAGCAGCAGAGCGTGTTGGAGGCGGCCGCGAGGCCCGACCAAGTGCCCATGAGGAAAAGACAGCTGCCCGCTTCCTTTTGGGAAGAACCTAGGCCCGCTCCGGGGCCTCTCGCCTTAAACGGCCTGGCCTTCCCGGCGGGCTTCTTTTCGTCGTCGTCGTCGTCGTCCTCTTCTTCTTCCTCCAAGGACTTGCCTCTTTATGAGGGAAAGAAAAGTAAAAAAGGCCCCGACGGGGGCGGCGGAGGCACTGAGGCTGCCTCCGAGAGTCCCCTCAGCGGGCCGGACACAGAGGCCATTAAGGTGCTGAGCGCCTGGAGCTGCTGTCCATTTCAGTACCACGGACCACAACCCTCCCCCGGCGTCTACTCGCCGTCCCTAGCCGCGGGCCTCCCTCCAACTCCCGCGGCCCCCTTCCCGGGCTTGGGTTTGTGGCGGAAAAACTTGGCCTCCCCGACGGAGGGCGAGGCCTTCGCCAAGGCCGAGGGCAGGGGGACGGGGCAGAAAGTCCACCGGCCTGTGGTGTGGAAACCCATCCCGACCAAACCTGCCGCGCCTCCCTCCATTTTCAGCGTCTTCGGGTACATTTAGGCTTGGCGGGCTTCCGCTACGTTCGAGGGCGTCGCCTCTTCGCTCTATCTGCCCGGACCGGCGTCAGAACCGCTCTCAGAACGGCCTCGTTTGTGAGGGAGGGAGCGAAACAAAGGCCGGGGACTCTCCCCAGCTTTGTGGCTTGAAAGAATAGTTGGCCCAGGGGTTTGTTTTTGTTTTTCTCCCTGGGGTGAGGTGACCTTGGTTGTGGGTCCAGAAAAAGGAGGGGAGACCACATTCACAAGAATATAAATTCTCTGGAGGATCTCCCACTTCACCACTAAGCCATGAGTCAGATGACTGACTCACTTGGGTCAGTCATCTTCCCTCACCTGCCTCCCCTTGCTGTTGTGCGGATAAACTGGCGGGGTGGGTTTGAAAGAAGGCCAGCACTAATTTTTTTTAAAATGTAATAATAATAAAAATAATCCTCCTGGGCATAGAAGGTGTCTGCTGGAGTTGGCCCAAGGATCCATTAATAAGGAATCATGACGAGTATGAAGTAGGGGGCTTTTCTTTGCCTGCTCAGTTGTAGAAAGGGTGCAACATGTACTTCTGTAAAGGAGAACTCTGCTCTTTCTGGCATGTAAATACTAAGAGTGTTCAAACAAACAAAAATAAAGATCTGTTGTTTTCTTTAGGTCTCTGCTGTATGAATGATTTCAAGGGAAAAAAATACATTCCTGTCAGGAAAGGAAGAGATGGGAACTGTTGTATTACTTCTGTGTAAACGCAACTGTTCTTTGATCTGTGAGTAGGTAGGCCTACCCCTGAAAAGCGAGCCCTCTAATTAGATTGTCTTTGGTCATTTCCCATTCTGTCAATTTGTTGTGATTTAGAAAGCAAGAAATATGTAATCTAATGCAGTGTTACTCGTTAGAGTAGCAGCTGGCCAGTCCCTCTTCTTGTGCAAACATCGGCTGCCAATCTACAAGAGTTTCCAGAAAAAAAAAGTTTCCAGTTGTGGCCAGTAGGCATAAATATGGGCCAGTACCTGGCACATTGGAAGAAAGAAATTGGCAGTCTCCCACCTCAGAGACCCTGAGAACCATTGAAATGCACTAGGTGATCATTTATAGTAATATAACAGCATTTATTTGTGGGTCACAAGTTTAAATATTGCATCCCCCCCGCCCCAACTAGTAATATATGCTTTTGGAAACTCATGTTTGTCACTGTGAAAAGGGTTCACACTAAAAGTTTGTCACATCCATATTAAAGGGGTATCACATGTTTTGCATAAATAAAACCTTAGATTGAGATAAAAGTTTTGAAAGATACCAGTATGAGAAAGATCCCTGCTTACTAAGACCTTAACGAACTGTTGCCAGTGAGAGAGCTAAGAATATTGTGCTAGGTGATCAATAAATCCACTTTATATAATTAACCTTTGGAGAGACAGGGCATGAACAATTTATGTAACATTCCATAGGTGAAGAAACACATGCTATTCTGAAGTGGTGCATTCAGTTGCTGGCTGAGTGGTGGTTGGCAGTTAATCATTTAAAGTTTGGTTCCCTTATTAAAAGAAAAACATTTTCAAACAACATTGAGGTATTAGTCACATGAATTAGATATATTTATGTCTTTGATTATGTTGATGCGTTAAATAATATGAACCAGATTTTATTAAAAGTAGACTGTCCTGAAAAGACTGAAAAATATGAGGCAGGTGTGATATTTGTGGCTTATAAATCTGGAATATTTTTAAATGGACTTTTAAAAAGGAGGCCATGTGGCACCTCCTCGTTCAGGGGCAGTATGTCACTGAATATGGGTTGCTGAGAAGAAGCAGCAGAAGGAGAACGGTGGTCTTCTCTGCTTGCCTGTGGGCTTTCCAGAGACACTTGACTGGCTACTGTGCAAAACAGGAGACTGAGTGGAGACGTTTGGAGTCTATTTTAGCTTTTCTTATATTTTCAATGCTGAACAGGGATTAGAAAGCCCAGGAAGCATTTTGTTCTTCTATTCTGCACAGTCCACCTCTGGGTTGTTTTAATGTAGAATGAGTAAAGAGAAATAGCATAGACACTGTTTAGAAAATTATCTCCCACCTCATACATGGACATACATACGTACAATGTTTTATCTGTGATTATTCTTCAGCACCAGTCACCTCTTTTCTACTTCGTATGTAGTATAATATTGAATAAAAGTAACTGTAACCTATGCTTGTAAATCTGTTTGCCTTTTTGAATACATTGAGGACTATCCCCTTAAACCTTACGAAGCTTGCCTCCCCACACTGAAATCTTTTCCCATTTAGATGTGAAATGATGTTCCATATTGAAGTCCTGATGTGGATAAACCAGGGTTGTTTTATGTGATGTTACCTTGCTTCTTTCCTGGAATTTCATCTGAGAGTAGTTATGCTTTACTTAGTTAATTCTTATCTTCGAGAAGACATTAATTTGGGCAAAAATTTCAATAATATTAACAGTTAATAAATATATGTCACTCTTAAACAGAAGGAATGTAGGGCTCTGTCAACCTCCCATGAATTTACAGAAATCAAACAGCTGCATTTTGACTGTAGCCAGATATTTTATCATGAGATGTTCAGTTTGCAATCTGTTCTTTATTCCATGGGTTCATTCATGGCTTCATGCTTCAGTGACTTAATGGAGGTCAAATCATGTGCCTTCAAAAATAATAGCAACCTAACAGTTGAAGAAATTATATTTTATCTTCTTTTTGTGCACCTTTAAACAACTCAGTTGTTTAAGCTGTAAACTAATACCAGTGGTGAATCAGAATTGATTCTAAGGTTGGATAGAAAAATGTTTGCAATTTAGAAGAATGGCAGCTATATTTGTTTTAATCTATAATATACCACAAATGGCTAATGTACATGCATGTGTGCAAGACTAGTACAAATGTGCATTTGCAACTTCTATGAACTTATTTGTAAGGCTGTTCTAGAGTGCTTAGAGAATTGCATCTCACTGCCACATTCTATTGACTTCAGATGATGGCATGCACTGAACATGTGTGTTGGTTACGTAAGGGCTGGGGACAAATTCCAGAACATATTTCTAACCTATACAATACATTGTGATTCTGACTTTTGCTACCAATTTCACTAATATTACCATAATTCCTCTAATAATATGACACTTGACGCCTACTAGTCACCCACCAATGCACATATGAACTTGCCTTGCCCTCAATGTCTCTAGTCACTTCAATGAAGAAAGCAACATTTCATACACAATATTTTATAGGGGAATACCTTTCTACTGAATTGAAAGGGAAAACTCATGCCAGAGTTTTAGGCATACATCAAATTGCAGATAAGTGCACAAAGGCACATGTTTATGGTGTGAAAAAAATGACAGCCAAGGGCATGTGGAAATGCAGTTCCCTCTGCAGTGCTTATTGTGATTTACGGTGGCTTAAATATTTCCAGTCTAAACATATTTGGGTTCCTGTTGCAGTAAACATTTAAAATTCTTGTTCTGCCTATATTATTGTAATTTTTTTTTTTAAAAAAATAGTCACATATCAATTTTACTCAAATTTAATGCAAACAATAAAACCTAAAAATATAATACATTTATAAATACTGCACACACACATCCTTTCCTGTGATCAGATGTCACAGTTTAAAAAAGCTGTAACAAAACCAAAGCTTCGAAAGTGCCTCATTACATAAAATAGATTGCACACATGTTTATGGAAATAAAACATCAGTTGGGCAACAGAATGGTACAATATTGTGAAAAAAATCAGAATATTCCTTAAATATCTGATATATGTTAATAAGGAATTTTCTACCATCATTGTTAATCTATGCCTGTATTCTATATATTGGGACTGCCAGACTTGTATAAAATGCTAACTGTTCCATCTATCAAATTTACAACCACTTTTATACAGATGCATTGATTTTTTATAAAAAGACAATATAATTTATACAGATTTGGTATAACTGGTGAAATAATTTTGTAAAAACTCAAGTTTCTTAGAAAATCATTGGAGCAATAGAAGGCCATATACTCACTACAGTGCCTATTTTCCCCCAGAGTAGGCTGATTTGTGGAGATATGAGTGGGGGAAAATACACAATTTTTCATGTATTAATCCACTGCTCAAGCAGTCTTGTTTGTTCTAATCCAGTAGTCTCTTGCAAACCAGATCCAGCTGACCTATGCATGAAAATATTTCTCCACATATAATTCAGTTACTAGATGGAAGAAAATGAGTGAGAGGTAGCATGCACTATGTGCAAATAAATGTAAACCAACTATATAAAAAGGATGACAGCATCAAGTGAAAGCACAATTACCCTGGGGACTTTTCAGTGGGCCATTTCTTCTTATCTTTATGTACATAATATCCTGAAGTTTATGTTTACTTTTTTCTACAGAGCAGAGTGATCACTTATTTGGAGTTATTCGTGGCATATGGACAAGTGAGTGTTACATATGTGAGATGGAAGAAAAGCTAAGAAAATCTTTTCTGTGCTGTTTTTCCTTCAATATACCTGATAACAGAAAATGAATTTGCCGTCTGTGACTTGGTACGGGGTCACTTTGTTGGCTCATTTAAATGTATCCCAAACAAATTACAGTTGCACTTTGGATATGGTATTTTTTTACTGCTAATTTAGCCACTATTTAGGACACATAAACTATAGGCTGATTGAAGACTGCTCTGAGCTCATTTAGGCATGTCTTAAACTACTTGATCAGAAGCTAGCCTACTGTCTGCTGATAGCTGTGCAAAATCACACTAACTTGTGAAGTCTTGTGAAACAATGCAGGACCTGAATCAGTCCTGTCCTCCATTACTGCTATAGTACGATTTAAACACTATTGGCTTCAGTGATTCCGAACTGAAGACTGGTGTGCTACAAAAGACTAAATTATAATTCAGAATGATATAGTGGTGTAAGTGTTGGGACTACAGATGCTGGAGACCAGGGTCCAATTCCCTGCTTGGCCATGGAAACCCACTGGATGATCCTGGGTGCATCACACACACTCAGCCCCAGAAAATCCCATGATAGGTTCACCTTAAGGTTGCCATAAATCGGAAATGACTTGAAGGCACACAACAACAACAGTGATTATCATGCCTATTTAGCATAATATCCACATGTGTCCCCTACAGTTAAATCCTTAAGAATTCTTCTGGTTTTTTAAAACATCTTTGGGGAGTGGTTGTGCAAACAGTTGTGCAAGCATTTTACACAACCAACTGAATAATAAAAACTTTACTGGAATCCATCCTTGTGCTAATCTGAAAATGTACAACCACTAGCTCAATGGGCTTTGTGCTAACACAACATAATGGAATACAGACCAGTAATCCTTTACAATATCCACTCTTTAAAATATGAGTTGTGTTGGAACAACCACAAAAACTGTCAATGGCTCAGGATGTTTATCGCTGCCAATGCCAGCTAAGTTGAAGAAAAAATGTGAATAAGACAGAAATAGCTAGAAAGTAGTATCATTCTAGAAAATTGTGCTAAAATAATCTTTGCCCATTTAACCATTACTGGACTTTATTCTGTTTTTAGATCTTTGCTTGAGATCAAGATGACTTTGGATATGTGACCATGCATTAAATATACTGGTCAACTATGTGAGTAATTCTGCTTTACCCCAGGTTGCAGCCAGTCATACAGACCAACTTAATGTATGACCTGGCAGATCACAAACAGAACTGGCAGCAAATCCTGTGAATGCTGCAGACAGAGAGGATGGGCAGTGTCAGTGTGAAAATAAGAACTGTATCATAATTGAACTCACATTTTACATTTATCTGTGTGAGTGTATATCTAAAGATAATTGTGATTGCCTTTGTGAATTTGTCCTATGTGCTCTTTCACTTTCTCCTCCTTGCATAACATAACAATACTGATGTTTTCAAAGTGAATTTCTCTGAAAAACAGCATACAACCTCTTTTGCCACTTGCTCCTAGTATCCTTTAACCTGATGTTTCTCACCAGTTATCCATACATTTAATGCTGTTGCACAAGCCCTTTCTGTGCAGAAATCCCTTTTTCTTCTTATATGGCAAAGCAAAATCTTTCTTCCAATATTTTAGTCTGACTCCATCATGTGACTGTGCTCTGTCATAAATATGGCTGTCACTCCATGAAATAATTGACTGCCAGGTTCATCTGAGGTCACTGTGTATAATCATATTGTAAATAGCGAATTAATCTTGCTGGCAGGGGCAAAGAGTCAATAAGGGAAATACGGTTCTTCCCAATCAAACTTCGAACTTTGATGCGGCAGAGGTGAACAAGTGGCCTCGGTAGCTCTGGAGAAGAGAAAATAGGCTCAAGTAAGAAAGTGAATTAGTATAAATATGTTTTAAAACAACATTCTGGCCCAAAGGTGCCAAAATGGTTAAAGAAATATGGTTTCTTTAAAAATTTCTATACAATCATTCAAAAATTATTTTCACAGAAGCAGAGTTCATTTTAAAGCTTCTATACCATTGAACAATATTAAAACTCTAAGGTGGGCCACGGGAACAACATTGAAAACATAGCAATAAAACAACAATAATAGTTACCAAGAAATTCAAAATCCAGTATTAATCCTAGGATCCAGTTTGGATGATCAGCTTCTCAGTTTAATTGTTAATTTCAACAGGTTAAAATATGAATGAGCTCCAAACACTTGTTCATTGCTGTACCATTTCTCCCTTAATGAGAATAAGCAAGAATCCTAAGCCATAGGCCATTTCCACACGAGAGGGAAGGACAGTTCACCACGTGTCAAGAGCGGTGTTTTATACTACAATTCAGAAACTCTGCTGTCTGCCCCTCTTCCCCCAGTTTACATCGTACTACCGTGGAGAACAACAATTGCTGCATCCACAACAGCAAGTTCCTGGCGACTCCCATTCCCTTCCCTCACCCCGCCCTGCCATTGCTAATTGGTCTGTTTTGTTTTGTTTTTAACCACATTAAAATATATTTCTGCGTTGCTACGTTTGTGTGTAGGTAAGTATGTTCGTTGATACGTGGAAAAAAAATGTCTTAATGGTCCATTACCAGATCCACTCTCTTCCTACTGTCTGTTTAACGCATGAAGATAATAATGACGGCAGCCTGTCCTTTGATGGGCAGAGAGAGATAGGGACAGAAATTACAGAAGGGACAGCCTGGGAACACCCATAGCCAGCTACTTCTGCACTACGAATCAATGTTACACTTCTGCAGGTAGGCAAAAAATGAAGCAGAACCAATTTGGGAGATTTACATTGGAGTTTTTACAGTTTTTACATGCAGCAGTTTCTCGTCGAATGAACCGTGCTAGGAGCTGAAAACATGCAGAACCACAAGGAAAACTACGACACTAAAACGTTACAACATGCAGACAGGAGGGTAAGAATTTGACGCTACTATAACGTATCGACCTCGTGTGGAAATGGCCATAGTTAACCATTACAACTGAGCTATGATTAATGGCTTCTAAATAAACTAGGTTATGGAAGTCAACTTTAAACCATGAATGCTAATAACCATAATTTCCTATTTTGGTTGTAACATTAAGTTATGGTTAACAGAGTTCCTGGTTTACAATGGAATCCTAAATCAAAGATGTGCTAGATACAGGGATTAGGATTAGACACACACATCTTCTGCCATCACAAATTCGCTTTGGCCAGAAGAGTTCTTACACCAGGTGATCTCAAATAACTGCTGATAGAGCAATCTGTCAACAGATTTGCTCTGACCACTAGGAATTGTCAGCATAAAAGCTTAAAAAGGAGTGGAATGAGGGCAGAACAAAAGTACATCAGATCTAAGACTCCAATTCAGCAACAGTCACAATGTTAACACAAAATTAGTCTAAGGCATGTTAGATGATATTAAATGCTGCTGAAAGACCCAGGAGGACCAACAGGGAATCAGTCCCCTGTCTAATTTCTGGTGCAGGCCATCCACCACACTGATTAAGCCTGTTTCTGTCCCATAACCAGGCCTGAATCCAGATCAGAATTGATCCAGGTAATTCATTTCATCCAAGAAAGCCTGGAGTTATGTTGCCACCACTTGCTCTAGGACCTTGCTTACAAAGAGAAAATTTGAGACTTGACAACAATTACCTAGGGATGTGGGATCCAATGAAAGTTTTTTCAACAAGGGCATTAGAATTACTTTAGAGAAGTTGGAATGCAGCCCTCTCTCAAAGAAGCATTTACAGCCTCTACCACTGAACTAGCCTCTCCTCCTCTGGCAGCTTTAATTAGCAGGGATGGATATGAGTCTAACAGACAAGTGGTTGGCCTCACCTCTCCAAGTGATTCTGCTTGGGGCAAGGGAATTGTTGCTGGTGAACTGGAGCAGCTTGCCAGTGAACTGCCACATGGCTCAATTATATTCCTATATAAAACCACACCCTATATAAACCAACCTGCTTTGATTTTAATGTTGGACCACCCATCATAACTGTCGATGTGCTCCTTCAGCCTGGAACACAGCTGCACATTGCCCACATAATCTAAAAGAACATCAATAATCGGTCCTGCCCAACGACTTATCTCCGGTGCTGAAACCATTTCACAAAACTGGGGAGAAAAATGAAATATTACTATTAATTAATTGATTGATTGATTAAATTTATAAAGTACTCCATATCAAAGATCTTGGAACAATGTACAAAAAAAAAGAGTGAAAATAACCAAAGAACAACAAAAATGAATGCAGTAATAAAATTGGCAAACAGTAAAATTTTACCAGATGGATATGAGAAGAAACTGCTCACTTAAAAGAAAAGTTCATAGTAATTCATACTGCAGGTAATCATAAGAGATGACATTATACGTATGTGGGGAAGGTGTATTTAAAAAGAGTACAAAGCATAATTGTCAACAAATTGCTTCATCTGTTATTAATTTACTATCTTACTATATGTTCTTGTTGCTACTATTTGCCCAGTTTTTGACCTAATTGTTTTTTCCCCCAATATTCTAAAAAATATTCATTATCACATGAGGAACCAACACATTTCCTATTGTGTAATGAGTTACAAAACTTTAAAATTGTAACATTTGAGACATAGTAGTTTTGTGTATCAGGCTGAAAAAATATGATATCTAACTGTAGGCATGATTTATTTATTTATTTATTTTACATCGAGTTCATTCCAGGATTCAGTTCAAGCTTTAATGAGCTATCCAAGTTGCTGAATCTGTCCCTCAAATTGGTACAACACTTTGATTAGTTCCTTTACATTTCATGCTGAAACCAAGAGCACATTTACTATCCCACTGATTGCCACTAGCTGCCCTTGCACTGGTGATGATGTTATTGCGTGCCTTCAAGTTGTTTCCAACTTATGCTGACCATAAGGCAAATATCTCTCGCAGGGTTTTCTGAGGCTGAGATTATGAGACGCACCTAAGGTCATTCTGTGGGTTTCCATTGCCAAGTGAGGAACTGAAACTTTGCCTCCAGGCTTTTGGTCCAATGGTCAACCCACTTCATCACACTGGGTCTCTGTTCTGGTGATACAAAACTACATTTCAAAGTCTGAGTTCCAAAGTGTTGTGGTTGAGGCTCTCATGCCATTTTCTTGCTATTCCACTTGAGGGAGCTATACACACTTTCTTTCATTCAACAAATATTGAGAGCGATATACCTGTGACTGGATAGGGAATGGTTTTCTAGGAAACTGGATGGGAATCTTTCTTGTTGAGCATGTTATGTGGCTGACTTCATATTTAGAGGGTCCATTTCTTCTTTTTGAAACTGCCTTTCTGCTATTATTGTTATGGCAATGGTAACTACTGTATTATTATTTACTCATCTATTTCATGCTCACAGTAGGCTAGATAATTTTAGATAAACTCCAGTAAGGAAATTCAAGAAAAATCATGCCCCGAAATCATTGCCCTGAAAATGAAAAATGGAGGATTCTGCAGCTGTATGAAGTAAGATGTTAGGAAAGAACAAGAATGGGGAAACAAACTGTAAATAAGAGTTTCATTCTTGGTGATATACAGTAGTTCATATGCCCTCTAGTGGCATTCAAATAAAAGATCTCTCGAAGTTATATATATCTTATACACTAAATATGCTAAGGGCACCAGATCTCTTTTGATCTTAGAAGACAACCAGCGTCAGCCCTGCATGGTACTTGGACGGGAGACTTCCAAAGAACACCAGGTGTCGTAGGCTGTATTTCAGAGGAAGGAACTGGCAAAGCCACCTCTAAATATTCCTTGCCTAAGAAAACCCTATGAAATTTATGGGGTCACCGTAAGTTGGCATACAACTTGAGGGTGTGCGCGTGCGCGCGCACACACACACACACACACTAACTCATTTAGCAAACCCACTTTCTGAGTTCCTTTTCCAGTGCAGCTAAACAACCATCACCCATGCATAGGATGAAAATATCAGTAGGTTTGGGAGAAACATCAAGGGGGCTCCCCTCCACAAAGAAAGTACAAAAAGATCTCTAGAAACATAAAACTAGTTTTCACAGGTCAGTGAAGAGTGAGCATACTTAGTAGGCATGGAATATTGATAAACTGACTGACCAGTAAGGGTAGGGAACACAAAATCTTTAGTGGTTTGAGTGGGGTGCAGGCATAGAATGATATAGCTTCAAAGAAGGATTGGAGGAGTGGCTGGAACTGTGAATAGAAGCATGCTACAATATTCTGTTGCAGCTCCCACTTTAATATGCTCATTTCTAACTTAATATTAACCATTTCGCTTCTCCTTTCCATGGGCACAGAGATGCAAATTACTATTTATTAGCCTTTCAGTAATTTTCAGTGTAACAAAGCGCCCTCCAGCAGTTAGGGCCTTATTTATATTTAAGATAAATGCTTGAAAAGGGGCATCTCAGGGCCCTAAGGATGCTGACTCAGCCAAAAACATCTAGTGAGTTTCAAAGCTAAGCAGAATTTTTCATCCAAGATGAAATACTGGGTGTTGACTCAAATCACATATTTTAAAGACTGGACAAGATGTTACTACATCTTCCAAAAAGTAACATTTTCTGAGCATAACTCCTAAATTTTCCAGCTGCCATAGCCACCCTCCATATTTTCTGATGGATTCTGGGAAGTGTAGTCCAAATTTTTTTTTTTCTGAGCTGAATATTGTACAGCCAGTCAGATTAGTAGTACCTTTCTAGAATTTCAGACCAAGGCATTTCTAAGTGCTCTTACTTAACTTATTTTAAAGTGGAAACCTAGAGAAGGTGGAGACTTTGTCAAGGAAAGAATATGTATTTACCTATAAGTGATAACTTTGCTCCATATCTTTATTAAAATACTATAGAGATAGCAAGAGGGAGCTTACCTGTACACTTCTTTGCTCTTTATTCTCCTGGGGATCATTATACCTGTCCCTCCTAATGTTAATGGGAGGATGTGGACCACACCCATACCGACACTTAAAACAGGAGTAGGCATCACAGCCCAAATCCATCAGAAATTTCAGCAGAGCAAGGTACTTCATTGAAAACATGACCGTAGCAGGAAAAGTAGTTGGGTGGGAAGCAATGTAGGCATCAATATTGGCTCCATAGTCAAGAAGCAGCTTCATTGTCTTCAGGCAACCTTGGCGGATGGATATGAGCAGTGGGTTGATGAGGTCAACGTTGGGGTTGGCCCCAGCCTCCAGAAGCAGCTCAGTAGCATAGATATTGTTATTAATGACTGAAAAGTAGAGGACACTGGTACGCCGGTCTTCATAAAGGCGGGAACGTTCATCTGAGAGAGTGGCATTCACATCAAAACCAGCCTCAATCAGTTCTTCCAAGACATCATCACGGTTGCTTTCAGCTGCCAAATGCAGAGGACTGATGCCGCTGCGCTTGATTCGTGTGCGGCTAGTTACTGGGAGAAGCATTTTCACAATTCTGGCCAAAAAAAAAAAAAAAAAAATGAATCAAGGGACATACATGAATCCGTTTGCTTCCACAGCCTGCTATCTAGAAATCCCCTTATGATAGGAGCTGTGCTAACACATCACCAAAACAAAATCATCTCTACTGTCAACTTGCTTACAATAAATGACTGCAAGAGGCTTGGGGAAATCAATAACCTTGATCACCTGGGCTCAAGTGCACATTATATTTCTTCATAACCTTGAAAGCAATGCTGTGGTAAATAGCAACACCTGCCCCATATTTCTCCTTGGCTTGCACATATGTAGTCACCAATTATAGTGGAAAAAAAAAGGCAAAGGATCAGCAAAGGCTAACATATTTTGTTGGCTTGCACACTATAAGGACTGAAACTACTCACTGAAATGCTTTTAGTGCTCAAGAATGGGATGGAGAGAGAAGTACAGTGAATGGCTATATATAAAATATTCTTGAACAATTCTGTTTGAGACAGGCTTCTTGCATGTAGGAAGGGTTAAAGCAGAGAAAAGGTCTAAGCTAAGGATGGGGAACCATTGCCCTCTTGTTTGTTTTTGCCTACATAATTTTTTACCATTGGCCATACTGTGTGCCATTGATAGGAATGTGTGTCAAAACATCTGGAGGGCCAAAGGTTCTTCCTCTTTGGTCTAAACAGCTGGAGCATTTTTGCTAATGAAAAAGTCTTAGGAAGAAAAGGTACCAACTTGTCTGCTTGCTTTTATTCTTGCTTTCAAGACATTATGCCCTCATCTGATCAGAAGGAAGTAATGAAGCCTCATGAAAAAAAATCATGTATAGATGATATCTCAAAACAGAGAGGCTGACCTCACCCCAGCAGTGATGCTCCCTGGAAGGCGGGAAGCCAGGGCGCTCTTTGGCTGGCAAGTATCCACCACTAACAAATGCTTTGTAATAGCCATAATAGCTGAAAAGTCACACACAGTGCTGAAAGGGGAATAAGCCAAGTACCAGCATTACTCATTCTCTTGCAATTTATTGGGATTTATTAAAATTTAAGATCTGAGATGGCTTTCTTGCTCTGGCAGGCTCTCTACAGCTGAGTTAAAGAGACAGTACAATGTTGATTAGCTACTGAGATTGTTTCAATGGAGACTAACATGTACGGCCATTCTGATATGACCAGTGTTCTTTTTGCTCACTGTCCATATCACAGAATCATAGAATACTAGAGTTGGAAGAGACCACAAGGGCCATCAAGTCCAACCCCCTGCCATACAGGAATACACAATTCAAGCATTCCCAGCAGATGGCCATCTGACCTCTGTTTAAAAACCTCCATATAAGAAGGCTCCGCCACACTCTGAGGCAGTGTATTCTACTGTTGTCTGCTCTTACATCAGGAGGTTTTCCCAATGTTTAGATGGAATCTCTTTTCCTGAAATTTGAAGCCATTACTCCGTGTCCTAGAAAACAGGCTCCATCCTCCATACGACATCCCTTCACATATTTAAACATAGCTATCATGTGCCCTCTTAACCTTCTCTTCTCTAGGCTAAACATACCCAGCTCCCTAAATGGCTCATCACAGGACATAATTTCCAAGCCTTCTACCATTTTGGTTGCCCTCTTCTGGACACGTTTCAGCTTGTCAATATCCTTCTTGAACTGTGGTGCCCAGAAGTGGACACAGTAGTCCAGGAAGGGTTGGACCAAAGCAGAATAGAGTGGTACTATCACTTCCCTTGACCTAGAGACTGTACAATTATTGATGCAGCCCAGAATTGCATTGGCTTTTTTAGCTACTGCATCACACTGCTGACTCATGTTTAGCTTGTCTACTAAGGCTTCTAGATTTTTTTTGCATGTACTGAGGTCAAGCCAGGTGTCACTTATCTTATACCTGTGCACTGCATTGTTTTTTTCTGCCCAAGTGTAGTACCTTACACATCTCCCTGTTGAAATTCATTTTGTTAGTTCTGGCCTAGCTTTCCAATCTGTTAAGATCATTTTGAATTCTGATCATATCCTCTGGGGTGTTAGCTCCTCCCCCTAATTTGGTGTCATCTGCAAATTTGATAAGAATGCCCTCTAGTTCCTTACACAAATCATATGGTGGATAGGTCATCTGAATCTGTGCCATCCTTGTATATGTAGCGTAGAACGTTGTACCAACTCTTCCAAACATGAATTTAGTAGTGAAAATTTATACCTGTGATGAAGTATTGTTCAGACAAATAATTCAGTGCATGACTATTGAATTGGTCCTAAGAAATTTTGACATATTACTACTTCTTCCCTTCTTTTTAAATCTGTGTGTAAGTGATATGATGTCCATATGTACTGTATTCCAAAGAAAAAAATCACCATCAATTAAACATAAAGTTTGAAAAAATATGGATAAAAATATAATTTTATATATTTTTATTTTTTATATAAAATATGTTTATGTTATGCTTAAAGTATTTTATAAAAATGCTTTGTAAAACAGGAGCTGCCTTGGCATGAAATCCCTATTTTGGTCACAAGCAAGGATAAGAATGAACTCAAATATATTTGTAAAAACTGAACTGATCATACCATCAGTTCATATTGTGCTGAAGATTGTGTGCCTATATATATAGAGAGAGAGAGAAAGTGAGGGCTGTATATATTGGTATAACATCTTTTAAATGATTATATAGAATATTTTAAACTTCATGTATGAATGATGTACAGCCAGCCCTCCACATTTGCTAGGGCTAGAGGTGTGGGACCCCCACAAAAGTAGAAACCTGCAAATATCAAAATGTGTGTGTGTGGGGGGGGAAGGGGCCAAGGCTTGGTGGGAAAAATGTACACCCAAGGTCCATACCAGGTCAAGAAAAGAAGGAAAGGGGTGGATTGGCATGGAGACCCTATACTTCCTCTCTCACACCCATCTCCTTCCTTGGGTGGCTGGGAAGCATCAGGGTCATGGTACTGAGAAATTGGGGTGTGAGCTGTCCTTAGCTGGCCAGGTAGTGGCTGGTGGAGTAGGAGTGGGACCAGAGGCAGATTTTTAAAGGGCTGTTCAACCAAATCAGAGAGACAAGAGGAAGGTTTCCCTGGAAAAGAAACACCTGAGTTGGGGGGACAGGAGTTAGAGAAACTTGCAAATAATCAAACCTATGAAATTCAAACCTACAAATGTGGAAGGCAGACTGTACATCTTTTTCTTTGCTCTTCTTTTTGTTTCTTTGTTGGCATTCTTCCCTCCCTTCCATAATGACAGGCTCATTTCCAACCTTTTCAACTTGACTGACTGACTTATTTATTTAATTTATATCCTGTTTTTCTCCCAACATGGGGCCCATTACTTCTTGCCAATGTAGATGGGACTCCAATTATATAATGCCAATATATGTATATCTGGACATCAGTACACAAGAAATTAAACACCCACCACTTCTTAGTCATAGATGTTAATGACTCTAAGGCCCTTTCCGCATGTGGGGGGGGAAACACCCGAAAACGGAGCTTACCGGCTTTGTTTTCCGGCCGGCCAAGTCCGTCGCCACGAGGAGCAGCGTGAGCTCGTTGCTCCGCACTCCTCTGGCGTCCTAAATGGCGGCTTCCGGTTGGTGGAGGCTCTCCGCCAACTGGAGGAGCTCGCCAGCCGGAAGCCCGCCCTCTGCAGATCTGCAGGCACGCACTTGCGCACGCCTGTAAATCTGCTCCGGAGCCGGGTGACGGAGCGGCACGGGGTTGCGCGCTCCATGGTTTTTAAAAAACATGCCGCGTGACCACGCCGCGTGGTTTTTAAAAAACACGCCGCGTGACCGAAGTGTTAAATAATACTTCACAATAATATATCAATAATAGATAATAATACATCAAGGAGCTGACAAGATACAGCATTCAAATACACCTTCCAAACAAAAGGAAGCCATCATATACGATAAAGAAATGATCAGCAAGAACTGATACACACTATACACAGAGAGAGAGAGAGAGAGAGAGAGAGAGAGAGAGAGAGAGAGAGAGAGAGAATGAGAGAGAGGGAGAAATAATCTTCCTGGCTTTTTGATGTTATGGAGCTTTCATGTCCTGGCAGTGACTCTGAACATAGGATTCCTCCAGAATTACGTATTAAATCCACATGCTTACAAAGAGAGGTCACTGTGAACAGTGTTGTTATTCAGAATACCAAAGAGATTAAAAATAACTGGCTACAGAGGAGCAGGGCAAAGTTTGTCATATAGACACTTTGTTTGAACCACTACAGATGAGAAGCTCTTTAACACTTCCACTTCACAACTTTTTAACAACTGCTTGATCTTTAACAAATTTTTTTTTTAAAAGAATCTTCATTTCTGATCTCACAGATCAATGTTAACCATTTTTTGACAAAGTAAAATTCTGTATGAGGTTTTGTTTGTTTGCTTGGTTGGTTGGTTTTGAAGTAGAGAGGGGTCCATTGGCATAATCACAACTTTGCTTCAGTGATTCTATTTTATCCTGTAAAATTATATTGAACGAAATTCTTTGGCTCCTGTCCTGTTACTCACAGGAATCCTCTAATGTTTTACTTACAAAGACTTCAACTCTTTTGCTAGAAGTATTTAAGCACAGACTTAACAGTCATTTATCAGGAATACTTTATTTGCAAGCTTCCTGCACCGAGCAGGACTCTGCACTAGGTCAGTGCTACTTGAAGTGTTGGTTTGTGGACTGGTGCTGGTCCATGAGTCATTGCCTGCCAGTCCACAGCAAATTTTCAGGAAAGAAAGAAACAGATCTACTCCACGTTCACAAATATGGTGCCATTCCCTAAAAAACTAGGGGGAAAAAACCCCGGTCTATCTGCTACATCAGATAGCTTAAGAAGCACTGGACTAAATAGATAAAGCCAAAAATCAAAAAGTGCGTGAGCGGTGCCTGCCAGGCCCTGGAGCATCGCGCAAATGTGAGTGCGTCATGTGGACCGCTCCTCACGTGTGCGCGATGCTCGAGGGGCCCTTTCACATGGAAAATGCTGTGCGAAAAGGGCCTGAGAGAGTGTGACTTGCCCAAGGTTACTCAGTGGGTTTCCACGGCTCAGTGGGGATTCAAACACTGGTCTCCAGAGTCCTAGTCCAACGCTGGTCTCCAGAGTCCTAGTTCAACACTACATCACACTGGTTCTGATGTGTGCTGTGGTATTTATAGTCAATTGAATTAGGACTTTATTCTCTTCCCCTTCCTGCTGTAGCTCTGCACAGTGCCAAAAATCCTGCTCCAAAGAGTTATCTAGCTCTCCAGAGCAGGTTTTATGGGGCAGGGGGAGAAGAATCACTAACTTAAGGCAGAAGCAATGTGATCTAACAAAAGTATTCCACTTAACAGAGATTCCAGAATTCTGACAATCCCGAAGAATAAATGAAGCAACTTACTCATAATAGCCTTTTTTAGAGGCCATATGAAGAGGTAAGAACCCATTCTTATTGGCTTTGTTAGCATCAGCACCCTGGGACAAGAGAAACTCCACAATCTTCTCATGGCCGTTTTTAGCAGCTTCATAGAGTGCAGTGGCTTTGTCACTGGCCTGTGTATTAATGTCGGCACCTGGGAATGAAAGTGATATAAGATTCAATTTCAGAAGAATAGAATCAATGTCTCCACAGTGACATTTCTATAATAAAGAGGGCATCTAAACATCTTCTGGCATTGTGTTAGTGTAGTGGCACAAACCATACAAGAACTGGTTTGAACATAACACAGAATTCTTACATGTAGAGAACACCTTGCACACTAAATAAGCATGAGTGGCATATTCCCTTCAAGGTGTTGTTTGTTGTTGTTATTTGTCAAATGTTTACACCCATACACAGTCTGGAAATAATGCATTAAAAATTAACCCATTGCCCCTACTTTGTGAAAGTATTTAACAGTGGTTTTAATTTTAAAAAATTGTTTAACTCCAACAACATTAATTTTTCAAATAACGGTTAATGTTTTGCAGGAGTTTATTTTGTTACTATTGTAGGTAATTTGAATGTGGGTGGATTTTAAATCAGTTTTTCAGAATTTAAAACCATTGTATCAATGATATAGTCATAACAACTAATGTTAAGGAATAATTCATTCTAATGATTTGATTTTAGCCTGTTAGCATAAACATTCATAAACACTCAGCTAGGTCTGGAAATATTGTTAGAATAAATAAGTCAAATGTATTTATAATTACTGTATTTTCATACCTTGCTGGAACCACATGCTGGTGATAGATGGATCCTTTGCTAGAGATGAGTGACACCCTCCTTGCTACAGTTCTGAACTTTTTACTTCCATAAAGTTTTTGAAATTGGGATGAGAGCAGAGGCTGCCCAGCCTGATTTAAGTGGCAGATATGTCACCTTGCCTATGATATGTTTCCTTGGCTACAATGGACTTAGTGCCTAAGTCCTTGGAGTCAAGGCTTGATGTCTCTGTCGGAATGTTCTTACTGTGTATTCATGCTACTAAGGGTGGGCATTTGTTTCTAAAATAAATTAAAAAATGGTGGATAGAACCAGAGACAACAGTCAACAAGTGCACATGTTTTCTCTTTTAGTCTCAGCCACTCTTTTTTCCTTCTATCATCCCATTTCCATTTGCTCTACCTCCTTTTCCTCACCTAGTGCTCTGGGGCTGAAACTGAGTACTTGCTGAGGGCTTTTGAAATCAAGCTAAGGAACACATGGGATCAGGCTGAGGACTTCATGGGGCCCAGGATCTGTGGGTGACTGCTCCATTAAGTCCTACACTATGAAATTCTAACATGCCAGTCAGTTTTCTCTTGCTTGATCACATAGGCTGCAGTCCAATGTACACTAAATTTGAGAATAAGGCTCTTTGCACAGTGTGGGACTCAGCTTTGAAATAAACATGCATAAGATTCAGCTGCAGAAGTCTCTGCCAAAGAGGATCTGTTTCTTTTGCAATGAAACCCCTCTGTTGTGTTTGGCAATTTTAACATAACTGCAGTGAAGAATACAAAGTCCTGAACTGAGCTACTTCTTAATGAGAAAGAAATGGAATCTTTATTTTATGACAAGCATTCTGCATTGTACATGTAATAAAGTTATTATAGGGGTACTCAGAGGGCTTTTAAAGCTTGGAATAGTTACACAGTTTTATTAGATTTTTCTCGTGTGATTCTTTTGCTGATGCTGTTCATAGAATCACAGAATTGTAAAGCTAGAAGGATCCCAAAGGTCTTCTAGTCTAATTCCCTGCCAATGCAGAAAATCCACAACCAAAGCATCTCTGACAGATGGCCACCCAACCTTTGCTTAAAAACTTCTCACAAAAGAAAGTCTGCTACTTTCAGAGATAGACTGTTGGACTGTTGAACAGCTCTTACCTTTAGAAACAGAAACTAGGACCCCTTTCACACTACAGTTACAGTACTTTGATACCACTTTAATTGTGATGGTTCCTTCCTATGGGATCTTCAGATCTGTAGTTTTGTGAGGTATTTAGAATTCTATGCCAGAGAGCTCTCACCAAACTACATATCCCTGGATGCCATAGAATGCATCCATGGCAGTTCAAGTGGTATCAATATAACTCTTTAAATTTACTTGTAACCTTTGGAATATCAAATGTCTAGATAATGAAACCAAAAAGAGTGCAAAATTATATGGTTGATTTCTTGGAAAGAAAACATGAGGTTTAGCCTTCCAAAACAGAACATACAAGCGCCTTCCCCATGTCCTGGACAGTTTATAAAACTACCTAACCATTTATATTCTCCACTACCTTAGTGGTAAGGAAACTCATTTTAATTTCAAACACAGTGAAAAGCAAATAGATCTTCAACTAACATTTTCACATCAGAAATTGCGGTTTTTGGGTATATTAGTCACCACAAGGTAATTCAAGAAACAGCTTTCTAAATCAGCAGATTGTTGGTAATGTAATAACTTCTAATGTTTCCATAACACGTATATTTTAGAATCGTCCCATTGTACAGTAATTATATTTTGGGAGGAAATAATCACACAAGTGAATTTGATTTTGGAAAGTTCCTTGATATTCAGAGATGTGCATGTTCTTTTGAATTATTTACATGTTTCTTGGAAATTTACAAAGGGCCAAGAGAAGTGGATTTTTTGCTCCTTTTCAACTGCCAAAAGATTAACACTTCATTACCGGAAAGATAATTTTTCTTCACCTATGATCCAGTGAATAGAAAATCCAATACATCTGCAACTCTGGAAATACTTGCAACACTGGAAACACTGGGTGTATAGACAAAATTTACAAATGGACTTATATTTGGACATTTGGACATAGAATCTTAAAACTAATGCAGTTATTTTTCCTCCTTTTGTGTTTTTACTTTCTTGATTTTATTATACTGGAACATTATTGTATGTAACTGAAATCCTTTTGAATGTAAACAGAAATTATTTTAAAAATGTTTTTTTTTAAATGAGAAGCACACTCTGTGTACAATAAAATTACCAACAAATAAATATGTCTACATTTGTTTTCTTTGCACAGACAGGATTAATTTGGGCTATTTTAAATCCGATCTTCTAGACTTTGCAGATTTAGGAGGCTTTGGCAAAAAGGAATCTGAACTCCAGGATATTATAGATACTTGAGGGAGATGTTATCAGTGGGTCTTCTCAGTCTCATTTTCTTCATATACGTATGGGAGGAAAAAACCCAGTGGCCTAGAAGGTAATATTCCCATAGTCTCTCCCCAAAAATCTCTGTTTAACAAGGGAAATTCTTCCTCTCTGATTCTTTTTCCTGGAAAAACACAATATTTATTTTGCCCCATGTTTGACTCTTATGGATTTCCTGAGCTAAATCTTAGTGAAGGACAATTCATTTGTACATATATGAAACACTGCTGTTAATATGAATTGGAAATCACAGCCCACATAAATTTTGTCTAGGAAAACAGGTGGTAGTAAGAATTTATATTGGGCTCCTCAGCAGACTGTGGATCTTAACAAATATTTCATTAAACCACAGAGTTGAAAGGGAACTCATGCACCATTGAAGCCAACCCCTTGCTCAATAAAGGTTCTTCAGCATCCCCAGCAGGTAGCAATCCAGCCTCTTCTTGAAAACTCCACGGAAGGAGACCCCACCTACGCTCTATGCTCCCGGTTCCATTACTAAACTGCTGTTACGGTCAAGAAGTTCCTTGACCTTGACCAATACTGAACTCCAATCTTAGAGAGGGGCAAAGCCCTCTCTGCACACAAACACATCCCCAACAAGGACAAAAGTGTAAGCACATATAATTCCTTTTCCTACTACAGGTTGCAAAGGAAGGATTTTGTTGAATGGAAAGAATAACATTGTAGTGAGGGATTAAAAAAAAAAAGTTCCCTGACATTTTTGCTACGCCCAAATAGCCCAGCAAATCTTTGGATAAGTCAGAGGCTGTGACATCAAAGTTCTCCCTCTTCCAGTCCTCTCCTCTGTAACATGCCAGCCTTAACTGATGAACTAAGGATGTATGAATTATTCAGTAAATGCTGCTGTACTAATGTGACTAATGGTGCAAATAAGACAAATGTCTTATGAGATACCTAATATAATCACAGTAAATGTTCTCGAAATACCAGGCTTTTGTACAATTCATTTTGAGTAATTCCAGGTATGGACTTCTAAATCTTGCTCATAATCTCCCCATCACTATCACAATATGAAATATTTCTTTGCCTTTTTTTTCTAATGTGAAATTGTGAACCACTAATGCATATTAAAGCCTAGATTCTATTATTACTTCCAACTAGACTAGGTCTATTGAATCATTGAGAACATTGTAAGCCAACACTGATATAATTCCAGTGATTCAGTTGGGCTGTTCCAGTTCAGACTAGTGATTCAGTTGGGCTGTTCCAGTTGAGACTAACTACCGTACTTAGGCTTTTGTTACCTGAAATGTAAGTCTTTGACTTCTTCCTTTGGAAAGACTGCCTGTTGGTGCCAATAATATCTTATGGCACCCATTGAAAACCTCACTATTCAGAACTGACAAATCACTTTCCAAAACTAAGTACATGAAAGGCAAATTTTCAGTTCTACTTACCACACTTGGCAAGATATCTCAAAGCTTCTAATTGACCGCTCTCAGCTGCCACAAATAAAGAGGTGATTCCATAACAGTTTGCAGCATCGATCTTGGCGCCTCCTTTGATCAAAAGTTCCATTATGTCTAAATCATTCCGAGCAACAGCTTCATGGAGAGCAGTCCATCCCCGATTGCAACGGTGATTTGCATCAGCGTTGTACTGCAACAGCACCTGTACAGCTTCAGCATTTTTGCGTTCACAGGCTGTCATTACAAAAGAAGGTTAGGTCTATAAATCTGTTTCCTTAAAATATTTCATTTGGGACAATTAGCTATGACATTAGTTATTATATTTGTTCTCAAAAACCTTTAAAATTTTCCTCTAGCCAATTAGTCCAAGTACTAGGCAACTGGATCTAGTCATCCTTTCAGTTTTGCACAAGACCTCTGGCCCAGTGTCACTCTAGAGCCATTTCTCGTTTTGGGAAATTTAAAGGGTGGTTACACACAGCTTTCTAGTGCTGCTCAGAGAACAGCTATGGGGAAGCCATACCAAGGAGAGGACACTTTGCACATGGCTCCTCAAACCTGGACTCGGTACCTCTGCTTTTAGAACCCATTAGAGAAAGAATATGCCAATTTGTCTCTCCCAGCTTCTCATTTTCTACTCTTAAATTCATTTTGCTTTAGGGATGGGAAAATATGTCCTCTTTTTTTTTTTTTCCCATCTGGCCAAATTCAGTAGGCACACCTATTTCCAGCATGGAAGAGACTATGTTGTAGCTGCCTAAAACAGCTTCTCAGGAAAAATAGGTGGCATCCCTCCTTTGGCACTAAGGCCATTTCCGCACTACACTGTTATAGTGCTATTATTCCACTTTCAGCATCCCAGGAAATTCTTGGACATTTAGAATTCTGGGGCATTTAGAATTCTCAGCCAAAGACTTCTTTGGCCTCAGTAAACTACAAACCCCAGAATTCCACAGGATGTGGAATAATAGCACTATAACAATGTAGTATGGAAACAGCCTCAGTAATAACTATGGGTGGAATTCTGTTCGTTAGTTCCAACTAGTACAGACCCACTGAATCAATGGATGAATGATAAGACAAAACAAAGATAAATCCTATTAATTCAATGGTTCTACTGTAGCCAGGATTAATAACAGAATTCAAACTCATATTACTTTAGCACTCAGAGACCTGAATGGACAAATTTATCATTTCTGGTTTCTCCCACATTCATTTTTAAAAAATTCTTTCCATGAACATGAAGAAATTTCTGAAATTTTGAAAATATTTATAAAAGAACTGAAAAGAAGTTCTGCTCATTGCCATCAATTTACAATTTTTAAAGTCTAGATGAATACGTATATGTACTACCCTGCACATTTCTGCTATACACATTATGCCTAACATAACCATTTTTGCAAGCAATATTATTATTTTTGAAACTTCATAAACCAGAAAAAGTGCTACAGTATCCACACAACTTTGAAAGAGGATGAGAAACCCAACAATACAGGAAAAAGAGGGGGTAAAGGGGGATAGAAGGAACAGAAGAATAAAGCCGTAATTAACGTTAAGGCAGCATTAGTTGCCTCCATGCTGAGGGTGAGTATACACTTTTCGTTGTTCTCGAATCTCTTAATTTTTCCTGTCTACAAGTTATTGTCCTTTCAGCTTGTATCCATGACACAGGAGTTTGAAATTCTTCCATAATGTCATCCGGATGGAAATTGGATGATATAACATCTTTCCAAAAGTACATTTGTTTTCTTGGTAGTTTTGAGAAGTGTGGATCTTTGTTGGCATATTCAATAAAGCTGAAGAATGCTGAAATGAGTCTGTCCTATTTGTTCCATTTGTTGTTCTCATTTTGCAGAATACAGTAGTTTATACTCTCCTTATCCAAGGCTATGTATTCAATCTTTCCAGGCTCTTCCATTTGCTAGATATCTCCAGTCTCAAAGCCATCAAAAACATACTGATTAAGTCCTTGTGTATCAGCGCAGCATTTTTACCTCCATAGTTAGACAGTGTTATGATCTGAACACCCCCAAAGTTTTCAGAACTTTTGACCAAAAAGTCACCATCTTGCAACACTCTAACCGAAGAGTTGGTGTGATTACTGCATTAGTTTCTGTGTAGCTTGGCTGGACTCCAGTGCCACTTATATATGGTTTTGAATGCACTTTGCTTCAAGCAGAAAGTGTCAGGAAAGGTTGGACAGAACCTGAGTCCAAATAAAATATATATGATGTACAGTAAGATTTGCACCTGGGAAGACCGTGGATGATGCAATCCCATATAATACCTGCATGAGTCAGTGGGTTGTGTAACCAGGGAAGAAGGTTGCATCATACAAGGGATCTAGCAAGGTTGGCTAGAGTTGCATCAGAAATGTATGTATATAAGGGGGTGTGTTCTAGCCAACTGCGCCCTCTCGATGTCTGATAGAGCGGCCAGAGGCTATGTTGGATGCATATCTTCGCATGCTGTGCTGATACTCCGTTGGAGGACTGTATATATGTATGTATCGTAACTGGAAAGTAAAAGCCTCCTGTTGGAAGATAAACATTGCGTGGGAGTTATTTTTCTTCCTGGCTTCAGGGCTTTGCTGCTACTCTGCTGGGACGCTTCTAAGCTGTGTGAGTAAACTCTGCTAACTTGACTCTAAACACTTGACTCTGGTAAGCTGTTTCTGCCAGAGCTCAGTGCTGGAGGGAGGTGCTACCGAGGTTTTTGTGTAGCCACCATCATCCACCATCCCTCTGACAGAAAGAACTTGACTGATGTGGGAAGCATGGCTAGATCCTATCTCAGTCTTAATTATTTATAATTGTTTAAAGGTTAGACTCCCACACTAGTGTCAGACTGACCATTTGGTTATATTTATGTAATTTACAGAGCTTGGCAGAAAGACCTTTAGTGTTATTTACTGGTACAAAGCAAAGATTTTCAGAAGGAGTTAGGTCTCTGGGTGCATCTTATGTTTGCATGGTATGTTTAATAAAAGAATGTATTAGAAATTTCTGAAACTATTTAATATGGTCAGGTGGCAAGATGCCACTCAATCATCCCTTTATAATCCACAAGTCCTATTATGTAATATAAACCAAAATGCTTTCACTTTTTAAATAGTTTATGCATTTTGGTGCAAAGATAGCAAGGGGATATAGGACTGAGCATAGTGGAGAAGTGTAGGGTATAAATTTGTCTTTCATTTCATTCCAGATCCTACATATAGTGGCCAAGAGAGGAACAGGAAGATTTTTGATGTGAATTTTAGATTCAGGAAGGAAAAGCTTTGTTCCATTTTGGTCTTTGCAACTTGGTAGTATCATTGTCCCCTAGTGGGGTTACCTGATTTTTCAATAACATAGATCAATTACTTCAGCTAGAATGACTGAAATATGTTAATAGGTGATACAATAGGTGTTAACAGGAGAGGCATTGCTGATCCTCCTGGGTCGTAGATAACCATACACGCAGACACATAGATAGATAGATAGATTTATTTCATTGTGTTTCTATGCCTTCTTTCTCCCAAAATTGGGACCCAAGATAGACAGATAGACGGAGGGATAGACAGACAGACAGACAGTTGAAGACTTTTTTTTTACCAGTTTGTGCAGCCATGTGGCAAACCCCATTATCTAATCATAATGTTTGAAAGAGAGAGAATTTAGGAAGGATGAACATTTTGATCAAGTTTATTCTACTCAGCACAGAGTGTTAATTTGTGCCACAGTCTCAGCTTCTAATTATCAATTTCTCTATCACAGCTGGTTGTATTTTTCAATGATCATAACCGCTAGATATTTGATATTTGGGAGATGGGTACCTCAGTTAGTTTACACAAGTTTTGTTGTTCAGTCAGAAATAAGTTTTTAAAAACACATCAGATTAGATGTAGCTTAGTTAATTTTGAAACTGGTGAATTTGTGAAAGCGATGCTAGCATATTCTCCAGGTCCTCCGTTTTTACTTGGAGTGAGGACATTGCAGAATTCAAATCTGCAGCAGTTTGTCTGTTTTTCAAACTCAAGCCATTTCCGCACTGCACTTTTATAGTGCTATTATTCCAGTTTCAACATCCCAGGGAATCCTGGGGTTTGCAGGATGGGCATTTAGAACTCTCAGCCAGAGAGCTCTTAGGTCTCAGTAAACTACAAACCCCAAAATTCCACAGGATGTTGAAAGTGAAACAATAGCATTATAATACTGTAGTGTGGAAATGGCCTCAGTTCCATGACTTCATCTGCAACATTTTCCACTTCTATCAGATTGGATGAAAGATCAGTTAGTTTGAGGTCTACCAGAGCTAGTGCAGAGGAGAATCCTGAATGCAGATCCATTTCCAATTGTGCTCCATTTGCTAAATCATGTTCTGAACTGAGACTTCATCAGGGTTTTTAAAGAAAGTCTTGGGTTACCTCTCTGAGAGATGGAAGACTTGTTGATTGATGCTGTGTTAGGCCCTTACTGAAATGAGATTGATTATTGATGATGGCAAAATAAGTCTGTTAAGCTTTGTTCTGGAGATTTTATATCCAGTTGCAATTCTAGTAGTTAAGAAGTAATCTCATATATGATTTATTGTTTCAATCTATTTTTAGTTGCAACAGGTCAAAGGGGAATTAGACCTAAGCAGCCATCTGGAATGATAGCTGCTCTGCCTCCTTTTTGCAATCAATTTCCCCTAATATAATATAATTGTATGTTGTTTTTCCTAACGTACAGACGTTGGACACACTTTCCTATAACAAACACATGTTTATCTCATATTTGGACTGGAGAACTGCATTGAAAAAAATAGCAGAATGTGAATACTGAACGATAACTGTATCTTAGTTTGTGAAGCTGTGAAATGCACAAACTCAAAACAAAACAAAACAAAACAAAAAACACCCTCATTCAGCCCTAGTTAGATGTGCTGTATTTGAAATTGGAAGCATTTTCAAATCTAAAGACTTCTCTAAATGCAAGCTATATATAGCTTTTGTGGAAACATGAAAGATAATTCGTCACCCACTTATCCTATGTAAACAAGCTGTTTACTTGTGTAGATTCAAGACTGATGGGAAACAGGTCACTCACCTTTATAAAGTGGGGTCTCCCTAGATTTGTTTGCAATATCAGGTTCTGCTCCTGCTTGCAGCAAAGCAAGCACGCAATCAATATGTCCTCTGTTTGTTGCTAAGTAGAGTGCTGTTTCCTCCTGAAGAGTGCGCTGATCAATTGTCCCAGGGTAAGCTATTGAGAAGGCATAGAGTTATATGCAGCAAGGCACTTAATGCAAATACATAATTCTATGAGTAATTTACTAATTATCATGGTGATCATTATGACAAAGCCAACATTTTATGTGATATAAAACTTCCTGAGTACAAATTGTAAGCCTTATAGCCTCTCACTGGATCTACATTTTGCATTTTCCCCTGTGACTTCACATTTTACATTGCTGGAAGACATTAAAATTTCCTCTCCACTTCTGTCGTAATTGCTGAATTTGCCAGTGAAATTCAGTAGCACAGTTGTTAAAAGCACATTTTCCCCCTTCTAAGCCAGGACTGAAGTCTCTGTGCATTTTATTGAACTTCTAAAACAGGGCACATAGGAAGTTTGGGACTTGTTTAAAAAAGAATAATGGCAATTTAAAAATAATAATGCAGCTTTTTGCTACTGCATCACAGAATTTTGGTGCCATATTTGGTACTGCAGCAGGATGGCAAAATCTTCCCTGGGCTTGGGAAATATTCTCCAGATTCCTGGAAGTTGTCCCCCAGTTCCTAGAGCCATAGTGGGAACTGTGTGATCTTCTAGATGTGGTTGAGTTGCAACTTCAGCAGTTGTAGTCAGCATCACCAAAGGAAAGTTGGAGGCCAGTAGAAGTCTACTGCCCTAGAGAGGCTGCTTTGGAGAAAGAGGCTTGGTACTCTACAAAGAACCTCACACCAGTTAAAATCTAGAGGAACTTCTAGCAGTCTGACTCTGACGGAAGGCAGAAAAACCCATTCTGGAGGATATTTTTCCTCTCCTGACACCCCAATATTTTTGACCCTCTCAAGTCCTGCCTTCTGCCCTTCTCTCCTTGACTCTTAGGAGCAAATGTAGCACCGGACCTGGCAGGAAGCCCAGAATCACAGAAGGAGTGCTTGTTTAACAATCAGGACTGCTGCCAGTAGTCTACTCTGTAAGAAGGGTATATTTAAGAAAAGGGAGAAGATCTAGATATAAGCAACAACCCAGTAGACGACCAGGAAAAGAGGAACTGCAATGTACAAATATGCCTCCTCCGGACCATTTTTGGGCTAACAGCTCTTTCTAAAAACTCTTTGAAGTTCCAGCTCTGGGATTCTTTATGTTGTCTCCTGATCCACCTACAGCTCTGACTCTGGCTTCCCATCCAAGTGCAGGTCATGGACACCACGATCTTCTGCCAGGATAATCAGTTAAGCCTTTGGTACATTGAGACCACATAAGAAGCCACCATAAGATTTTGTTGTAGAGTAGAGTGGGTTGTGTGGGCAATCTCTCGGGTAATGCTACTACTACCACCAAATGTGGGAATCTCTTAGCTTATATCCCACTGCTAACTACACTAAACGTGGGGGTTTCCACCTTTTATGTGAGGGTTCCACTTTTTATTCCAACTACAGCAACTGTGGGGCTTTCCTCTCAGGCAACCACACCAGTGCCACCATCTGTTAGGATTCCTCTCAAGCAGTCCCACCACTGTGGCCAAATGTGGAGGTCTTTACACTTAACCCATCAAATGTGAAGCTTTCCAGTGTTCACTGAAAATACTTGTGAGGGCTTTCTCTGATTCCCATCTCTGCCACACATAAGGACTTCCTCCTGCCCCCTTTCTGTGACACCAACCATAGCGTCAGTCTACATCTCCTCAGGGTTCCTATCAGGATTCCTTCTATTTTTATCCACAATAGGACATCACTGTCACTATAGACACTTTGTCTGAAATCTAACTCTCAGAATGATAGTGATTCCTGAGGCCAAAAAGTATATAAACACAACAAACAAAATTTAACTAACAGAAGTTAAACATAAAACAGTAGAGTATTTATATGTAACGTTTGAAACACCACTTTCTCTCCTCTCAGGCACTTACCAGCCACTCAACTCAAACTTCTTTCTTTCACTCCAACACTAGTCTATATCAAACCCTACTCAAATACATTTCTTCTCAAACCTCAGGCTAAAAGTGAACTCCCCTCAAACTCAGATTCTGGCCCTTTCCACACCCTACCTTCTTGCATGGTCCTCCAGTGGTGATCCCGGCAGCAGCCCTGCTGGGAAGGAAGTGTGACAGGAGCACTCCTTTCCACACTGGACCAGCTCCCTGTGGAAGGGGGCGCAATGGACACACCTCTTCCTTTCACAGAGCAGTCAGGTTCTTTCCCAGGCTGCACTGGTGCAGGAAGTGCTGCCATCGTGCTTCTTGCCCTTCCACAGGACAGGTAAGTGCGAGATGGTGGCATGATAGCATGTCAATGATGAGGAAAACCCGTCAATGATTTAATCCATGATCACACCACCTGGAGAAGGGAGAGGAATGGGGCTGCAACAATATCATGCAGAAGCATAATCGCAGTCCCGCTCCTCTGCCACCCCCATGATGGGATGGGAGGCTACTGCGGAAAGGGCTTCTAACAGCCTTTCATCAGCTGTCCCATGCAGATTTCCACAAAAAGCCAACCAATCAACATCCACTTCTGTGCTCCACTTGTTCTCTTCCCAACAGCTACTCACCTCACACAACCAACCAAACATTTTTATATACAAACACAGAACGTCACAGGTTTCAATAAGAGTTTAAATGATACACAAAAAAGCCTTAACTATATGCACAGAAAACTTGGAGAAAATCATTGGATGATGCAAAGTGCTCCATAAATCAGCTACCAGAACTGATATGCCTGAAAGTTTGCTCTTGCTTTTTGCTTACTTGCTATGTATGATATAACAGGGAAAATAGAAGGCTTAGTGAAAAGCATAATTTACGGACAACCCATCAGCCTTCAGTTTGCAGGAGAGGGATGTTAAGCATGAAATTCTGAAAGAAAATTGGGCATGTAACAATGGCCTTAATAAGTACATATGTGTATTTCAGAGCCTAATGTGGCTGAATGGGTGTTCTATATCCAGTGATGACTTTGTATTTTTATCCTATTTACAATCAGTTCATTTTCTGATACTTGCCTTTGTGCAGCAATTTCAAGCAACCCTCTTGTCCATAGTAAGCAGCTTCATGTAGTGGCAGCCATCCATCTTTGTTTGGCTGTGCCAGGTTTTTTCCTGATTTCATCATATCATGCAGCGTCTTTTCATCTCCTTGCTTGATTGCTGTCACTAGAGGATCTTGCACTCTTTAAAACAAAATGGAAACAGTAGTCACTTTTTGCAGAATTCCACAGACATTTGCAATGGCATAGCATTATTTGTGTGCGTGTGTGTGTGATTACGTTACATGTATCTAGAACTATTTAGTGTGCTGTCTACAGGCACACCTCATTTGGAATACTGTGTCCAGTTCTGGGCACCTCAATTCAAGAAGGATATCGACAAGCTGGAGCGTGTCCAGAGGAGGGTGACCAAAATGGTGAAGGGTCTGGAAGCCATGCCCTATGAGGAGCGGCTTAGGGAGCTGGGTATGCTTAGTCTGCAGAAGAGAAGGTTAAGAGGGGATGTGATAGCCATGTTTAAATATTTGAAGGGATGTCATCTTGAGGAGGGAGCGGGCTTGTTCTCCACTGCTCCAGAGACTAGGACAAGGAGCAATGGATTCAAGTTGCAGGAAAGGAGATTCCACCTGAACCTCAGGAAGAACTTCTTGATGGTCAGAGCTGTCTGGCAGTGGAATATGCTGCCTCACAGTGTGGTGGAGTCTCCTTCTTTGAGGTTTTTTAAGCAGAGGCTGGATGGCCATCTATTGGGAATGCTTGGAGGTGTATTCCTGCATAGCAGGGGGTTGGACTGGATGGCCCCTGTGGTCTCTTCCAGCTCTATAATTCTATGATTCTACAGTCCAGTCTTTAAGGACATTTTTGACTGGAAGACGGGTAGCAACTTGCAGAGACGTCCTAACACTTGCCTATTTAAACAGAGCCAACATCTAAAGCAACAGGAAACAGTCATCTAGTCATCTTTGCATCAGGAGCAGAATAGAAAACAGGGGAAAAAGTGCTTTCTATAGCAGGGAAGCTGATTCACCTGGTAAGAATGAGACAACCACTGAAATCAATAGTTAAATTGCCCTGCAACAGAGAGAAGGATGTGCTGACTTTACAGATTTGCACTTGTCAAGCCATTTATTCTAGAGTACAATGGACCCTCTGTATGTGTGGGGGTTCTATTCCAGAACCCCCTGCAAATGGGAAAAAATGATGAATACCCATGTTTCATACAATTAAATGGCAGCGATGTGAACATGGACACTTCAGTGCATCCATGTGCATATCAGTGCCATTTTAGGCATATGGTGTGACGATCCATGGTTGCTCAAATTCACAGATTGCCTTTATGAAGAGTCCACTGTACCTGTAGCCATAATAAGCTGCTGAACTCCCCTGGAATGTCTAGGAAGACAATAATTTTTGTGGCCTGAAGGGCACAATCAGAGAGCAGACATATTGCATAACACTGTAAGCAAAGCCAATAACAGCACAGGACTGAAGCAAAAGGACCCAGCAACAAGGTGGAAAGGAAGCCAAAACATAAAACACCAAATGCTGAAAATCAGCACTATGAATTAACTCACTTTTCAGATGATTTGCTCTGGTAATTACCTTTTTGTAGTAATGAACTTTAGCAGTTACTCTTTTTTTTGCCAGCAATGCCCATGGGTGTCATGCACCGCTTTTCAGCTGAACAAGAATGGTTGTCTACTGTTACTTAATTATTTAATGTGTGCTGACCAATGGGAGTTGGGGAGGAGGAAAGATCACACAGTTGGCTGCCTCCTGTTGCAACCAGGAGGGATTGCTTTGTAATGTCTTTTGCATTTTTTCCCCCCAGAGTTTCAAAGGCTGGCCATTTACAGGAACCAGACAGCACAACTTTAACTGTAATGTGTTAATGAAAAACTCAGTGAATTACCTTTTGGGCTGCAGTAACAATAACAGTAATGATCTCTTGGGTGATAAAATATTCTATTCTATGATGAAAACAGATTTACAGAACTGCAGGAACAGTGCTGATGGTTGTGTGTCTATGCAAACAAGGACACTGAAATGAAATCCTGTCTTACATTCACTTATTTGGGAGCAAGCCACATAGAGCTCAATTCTGAAAAAACATTCAAAGAATCAGGTTGTTCATAGTATATTTATCTTTTAAATACAAAAACATTTGCTGTCTATCTCTAACATCATTTGTTTATTAGTTCTGAAATTTTTCAGAGAGAGGCTGGACTTCTGTTAGGGACATACCCACACATGTAAGTTTCTCCTATGCATGCAAAATCCTCCTGGGGGGTTGGTATTCCCTTACTCTCTCCACAGCACCCAAAGCCACCTCCCCAACTTACTGAAAAGCCCCTTAAGCTCCCACCCTGATCATTTTGTACATTGTGGCGAGCTGGCATGGTCGGAGAAGCGTCTGGCTATGTTCCCATAACCAGATATAGAATGGTGACATCAGCACTAATTTTTGCCCAAGTCCTCCAGGGGTCTCAGCACTGTTGCAAATCATTTCACATCTGGCTAGGCAGACATGCCCTGATGCATCTCCAATACTGCCCACTTACTTGTGAAGCAAAGAATGGTTGCTAGGGTGGCTTCAGGGGCTTTTCAGAGGGAGGGTAGGGTATATCAGAGTATCATAAATCTATATGCAGATATTTACACTACACTGAGGGGGTGTTGGGCTGTTTTCATTTATAGGGAGCCCCCCCCCTTTTGACACCCTGTTATCTGGTGAGCTGCTTTTTTGATGCTTCCAAATTAAGGACAAGTTCCATTAATTTGGCAAGGGTTCTGCTCTTTCATCAGTTCTTATTGTCTATGGAGGGTCTTGGAACCACTTGCATGCATGTGCAGGCTGAGAAAGAAGAAAAGGTGCTAAATTGTCTGAGAGACTTTGCAAGCAACACAGGTGTGGTCAGTCCCAAGTGACCCTCCATAAGTCCTTTGTGGGTTTTGCTTTTTAACTAATTCCATTTTCTGATAGTGCTGTGGTCCCTAACCTGTCAGACAGGTGCGGGAAGCCTTACTTATTAATGCACTGAAAAAAAATACCTTGAAACAGCTCATTCCCAATCTCTCAAATGAGGGTTGAGCAACTGGCAAAACCTTGGGGTTCCATTGGACCTTGTGAGTTCCTAGAGGACTGCACATTCTCACTGCCATGCTCAGTGCCCCTCTGTTTGGGGGTGGGGGTTACCTTAAATGGCCAATAACTTCCTCAAGCCTTGGCTGTATGTATGAGTGTACTGGGTGACAGTGTCCATTTACGCACATTTTCAGACAACCCTACTGGTAGATGTACATTCAGCCCTCCACATTTGCAGTTTCACTTTTGCGGATTTCATTATTCACGGATTATTTGCTGTCACCTCTGCTGCCTCTCTGTGCCATTTTTAATAGGGACTGCAAGCCTCATGAGACTGAGAAACTCCCTTGTGAAGGAACCCTGATGCGTCAGAGGAACCCATATTGGGTGGAATATGGTGATCATACTTTTTTATGTATTAAGTATGCTTTTGGAGGGCCTGGAGTTATTCACAGTTTTTCCACTTTCACAGGGGTCCTGTGCTCCTAACTCTAGCAAATGTGGAGGGATGACTGTATATTCTGCTACATTATAGCTCCACGTAATATGTTTCATTTTTTAGTTTTGGATCAGGCAAGCATACAACTCCTTATTAAGAAAATGTGGTAATTTCAAAATGGTTTGGCCCAGCATTTGGAAGATGATTTAGAAGAAGGAAGAGGGCTGATAAATATATCCACAGCTGGGTACTGCAATTCATACCAGGAACACCAAGAAAGTATTATTTGGTCATTGTAATGAGCAAGACTCAGCCCTTTTTTTTTTTTAAAGCTAAATAATAATACATTTTCTGCAAGGATTTGCTAAGGGTCTTTTTGTTATCACCTAGTAAGAATAGTTAGCTCATGGATTTTTTTTTTTAAAAAGAAACTAAACATTTCAGAAATCATTGCGAAATATTTTGGCATTATCAAATTTTATCTTATCTGTCAAGCAGCCAAATATAAGCTGAAAATATTCGCACGTGCTTGAAGATTCAAATATTATGTGGTTGACAGAAAAGGCAGGACCCATTTTCTGAAAGCTGCCCCCTCGCCTCGCACTCTATGCGGTTGTGAAAGAACACAGCACTTTCTGTATGCCAGTTATTACTAAGATCAAATTCTTCTTCCCTTCTTCATTGTTTTGGTGAACTTAAACACATGGTTCTCCCATTTTCTTTTATTAAAACACAGACCCACTGGCAGCACAGCTAAAAATAACCGGAGTAAGATTTGTTTACTCTTTTCACATGGGAACAGGTCAGTCCAAAAAAAAAAAAAAAAATCACTAGGCAACCATCCTGCTTCTGACTTCAGTCACTTCAATGTAATGGAGAGTCGTAAAAGGTATACAGATAATTGCATGGCGTCAAAGCAGTGATTTCGAGACTAGTGGCTATGTTAGATGTGGAGAATGAGAAGGGCAGACAGTGCGAGTGAATGTAGAAAGTTAGTAGAGTTCCCCTCAACTGATTATGCAAAATCCCCACCACCAAGAAAAACATCTAGCTGCTTAGTCGGCCCACGCATACAATAAGAAAATTGACGTGAACAGGAAAGAAGCGAATGTTTGGGTGGGGGACTTACTCTGGCTGGGTTGAGGTGAACAAGGTGCCGTTATACCTCCGTCTTACCCCTTGAGATGGCCCGGAGCTGGAAGCTTGTGTCTGGCCTCTGGATTGTGCAGCGTGCCTGAAGTGATGACGGCACGAATGAAATAGTGAGAAATACTCAGAATAAGAAAAACAAGTCATATCTGGATTTCCTTAAGGAGGGCTTGGAGATGGAGAAAGAAACTGAAGGACGGTCACAGGGAGAACCTGCAAGAGCCCCTCTGGGGTTTAAAACAAAAGAGACTCGGCTTGCTGAAGGCTTGGTCTCAGCTGCTCTCTCAATTCTGGATTATTTTTGGCCTTCGGAGGAAGTGTCAGGGGATTCAAATGACCGTATAAGACAACAGGGAGATTAAGCCCACCGCCACCAGACAGAAGGCTGGGAAAGGGGTTGTAGGGCTGGGAAAGGGGTTGTAGGCATTCTCTCCCTCAAGGAGCCGTATTGGTGCTGAACAGCTGAAGGAGGAAAATTTGGAAAAGACTGGTATGATGAGCAAAGGAGGAGAAGAACACTGGGGATGTTTTTTTTTAAAAAAAATTAAGTTAAAAATTGGCATTAACAAAAAGTTAAAAGAAAAGAAGCTGTAAAATGTTTTCCGTTTTTCATTCTTCTGTGGAAGATAGCACATATATCCCAGTTTTGTGATATAAATATGAAACTTAACTAACTAAACGTAACTAACTAAAAACAGTAAAACTCAAGCACAGAATTAAAATATTAAAAATATAAACAAAATTAAAAATACAGCAATAAGAAAATGCTCCCTTCAACTATAATCTAGATTTGATGCCAAAGGTTTATCTGAATGAAATGGTTTTTTTGCCTGCCAATGAAAGAACATTAGAGTGTGATCCAGCCTTGCTTCCCTTGGCAGCAAATTGCAGAATCTGGGAGCAGATGCTGAGAAAGCCCTTGTATTGTACATCATCGATGCAAGTTAAAGTGAAGAAAGAAAGAAAGAAAGAAATTGTCCATGTTCACAAAAATTTGAGACATAAATGTATCTGCCTTTAAAATGAAGCCAGTTTGAAGTGGTAACCTCTCTAAGGCCGTTTCTGCACTACACTGTTATAGTGCTATTATTCCACTTTCAACATCCTATGGAATCCTGGGATTTACAGTTTAGGGAGAGGCATTTAGAATCCTCAGCCAGAGAGCTTTTTGGTCTCAGTAAACTACAAACCCCAGAATTCCACAGGGTGTTGAAAGTGGAATAATAGCACTATAACAGTGTAGTGAGGAAATGGCCTAGGTTTGGTACAACTGAATACTCCTGTTTTGACTATTTACCCTGTCCCAAATACGCAGATGTCCCATATGATGCTACAAACAGTCAGAAAGTATTAAATAAATTAAAAATTGATGGAATTCTTAGAGATACAAGACCACTCACATGACCCAGTTCCAAGCAAACTCAGGTCATTTCCATACCAGGCTTCTGAAATGGTGCAGAGCGACCTCTGATGAAGGTCTTCTACACCCTAGAGTGGACTGGCGTGGACTACTTTTTGTAGTTCCACACCAGAATCCACTCAGGAGTGGCCTGAACTAGCTGCGCTGCATGTTTTTTAAAAACTTCTTTTTTGATGTTTTTAAAAAGCACAGAGTGCACAGCCCCGTGCCGCTCTGTCGCCCGGCTCCGAAGTGGATTTGCAGGTGCGCGCAAGTGCGTACCTGCAGATCTGCCGGGGGCGGGCTTCCGGTTGGCGAGCTTTTCCGGTTGGTGGAGAGCCTCCACCAACCAGAAGCCGCCATTTGGGACGCCGGAGGACTGTGGAGCAGCGAGCTCGCGCTGCTCCGCGTCTCGACGGACTTACCTGGCTGCCGGTAAGCTCCGTTTTTGGGCGTTTTCGCCTGTTTCCTCCCCCACATGTGGAAAGGGCCTCAGAGTGACAAATCTTAGTGCAATGAACTGCATAAAATTTGCGTATACTAATTCACATATAAGCAAGCCACCAGTCATGGGTCTCATGCAGCCCTTTCTTGACGCGTGTGGGCCTCCTTCATAGCCAATCTATCTCCCTCTGCCCAGAAAAACAATGCTAGGAACAGTGGATTGGCCTTCTCTTCATCTGTTCCCAGAACTAATCAGCTGGACAATGAAGGAAAGGGTGCAATGAGATAATTCTAATTTATTTCAAAAATGTAGTGTGTCCATAACCATTGTTTCTAAGTTTATTAGCGCCTACAAAAATTTCTCAAAGTGAGGTAGCTCACCAAGATAAAGTTTTAGCTGAGATTGACTCTACGAGGGTAATCCTGATGACTTAGATGTCCCATAAGCTAGGGGACATGATTTTCCTGAGGTACAGAGGCTGCTGCACTTGATGAACTTGGGAGATGATCTCTTTGAGAAGGTTACAAAGAACCTATTACACTTCTTTTGTACCTTGACCTCTGAGATTCGTATATATCGAAATTCAGAAATAGTTGCTGTGATTCAAATTTTAAAAAAAATGATACAGACCACTCTTAAATAGAAATACAGTACATCCCCTCCCCACATGAATAGTGAGGAAAGCTGTGATCCGAGGTCTTACGTATCTGCTCAGTTTGCTATCCAGAGACCCATTCACACTGTACAATTATAGCACTATTGTTCTGCTTTAACTGCCATGAGTCCATCCCAGGGAATCCTGGGGCTGGAAGTTTAGGGTTGGGGCATTTAGAATTCTCAACCAAAGTGCTTTAGTGCCTCATCAAACTGCAAACCCCAGGATTCCATAGTGGTTACGGTGGAATACAGTGTTGTTTGTGTAGTGTGAACAGGCTCCAAGTATTAACAATTAACGAGCAACTTCAAGGCCATTCTTTTTCCTTTTTCAAACTACATTTGAACTACATAGCTCTTGAGATAGCACTTCACACTGCTGCTTTCTGGGTCTTCTGATAGCACTTCAGACTGCTGCTATCTGGGTCCATAAATAGATTACCTCCTGAACTAAATGATACAAGGTGGAAGGTCCAATCTATGATTGTCCCTGCTACATCTAGAGAATCCCCAAGATCTGTGTTGGATAAAGCAGTGACCAGATCTCTCAACATTTTTATTTCTACCTCTAAACAAATCTATGTCTGTGTCTGTGTGTCTGTGTGTGTAAGAAGGGGAGAGGGCAAATTTGATCAGAGATCAACACTACAGAATGTATGCTTAACCCTCTGTCACTCTGCATTTTTTTCGGTCTTTCGTTCCTATCACACTACACTGTTATAGTGCTATTATCCCACTTTAACTGCCCTGGCTGCACCCTGTGGAATTCTGAGGTTTGTAGCTTGAAGAGGCACTGGAGGTGTCTGGCTGAGAATTCTAAATGCCTCTCCCTAAACTGATAATCCCATCATTCCATGTGATATTGCCATGGCAATTAATGTGGAATAACAGTGCTATAACAGTGTAGTGTGATAAGTCCCTTAGATACTGCTCCCTAGTGCCTTAGGAAAAAAAAATACAGATACCTATACTTCTTGCCCTTTTGAGGTTTAATATAGCAGCTTCAAGAGGGAATGTGATTTAAATGAGGGAAAACATGGGCCATTTCCGCACTACACTGTTATAATGCTATTATTCCACTTTCAACATCCTATGGAATCCTGGTGTTTGCAGTTTAAGGAGCAGTGACGGAGCTCGGAGTGTGTGGAGGGGGGGCAGGAGGGGGCGGCTCTATGGCACGAGGGGCGTGGCCACTGTGTGGGGGTGTGGCTGCAATGCACAGGGGTGTGGCCAGGGTGCGCGGGGGTGTGGCTAAAGGCTGGGACACCCCAGAAACATTGCCACCAGGGGTGAATCGCCTCCCCGCCCCCACGTTCTGATGTGACTGTAAAGGAGAGACATTTAGAACTCTCAGTCAGAGAGCTCTTTGGCCTCAGCGGGCCAGAAATCCAGAATTCCACAGGATGTTGAAAGTGGAATAACACCACTATAACAGTATAATGCAAAAATGGCCATAAAGGAGAAAAGTTAAATGCTCCTCTCCCCATTTTCACTAATAGAATCATATTCAGAGCTTAACATCTGTTCATGGATATTTTGTATAGCATGTGTTTGTCACTTAAAATTTTGTATTCTGGAAGTATTCTGAACTGAACTCTACCTTCAGGTCTTTTAAAATGCTCTCTAGAAGAGAACACAGGAGCAACCTCTTCAATAGTCAGGACCTGTTGACATTTTCTACATATATGAAAACTAAATATTAATAGCTTGTACAGATTGTGGTGATGGATTTGTATTACATTTGTATTACATTTGTATCTCATAAGATCAAGCAAAACTGTGAGGCTTGAAAAGACTGGAAGAGTGCAATACTTCCAATGAGAAGGCAGGCTTTTGAACATATTCCCCCATTGCCAGCTGATGACACCAGTATATTGAAAACAGTAATTTTAGACCTGTATACAGGAATAGGGTTGCACTGAGTTTTGCACATCTTGAAATCACTCTCTCCACAAGATTAGATGACTTTGCCACAGTTTAAGTCACCTATTACTCCCAATTTTGGAAAAGCAAAGTCAGCGTAACTAATTTTAATCTGATCAAGTTTATTAGGGTCAGATTTCCCCAAGAGGGTCATCATATATCCATCTAATTGCTCCCATTACCCAGAGTTAACTGATCTTCTTTGTTCATTTAAGAAGGGTATGCATTTAACATTGCCCCAGAGTATCAGAGTAAACCAAAGCCAAAACCAAGGGTTTACAGGAAGGACTTCATTGTTTGTTATGAAGGCTCAGATCAACCATACAGATATCTTTTTAACTGGTTTCTAAATATTGTGCTGAATATATGTTTTGGCACAAGAACAGACACTCGGATAATCATGAATGTTAAGATATATATGCAAAAGAACTAGTCTCATAAATGGCTTTCTTCTCATAGCTCACCTAAAGATTAGTTGAGGGCATAGGGCTGTGAACAAATATTTCCTTCATTAAGATAAATAAGTTTTGCAGAGCACATTACATCTATCATGTTGGCAAAGCTTATCAACGGATGCATTAATTGATTAATTGATGCAGAATTGGAAAAGGGAAAGACAGTAGCATTGGGAAAGGCCATGTGGTCTTAAATCCATGTTATAATCCACTTAGTGTACTTACAATCAAAAATCTCTTCTCAGAAACCCCAGGTGAAATTCAATCATAATCTAGCAGTTGGTACTTAATCCTTGACATCACTAGTTGAATATTTAAGCCTCAGATTTTACACTTTAAAAATGCATTCAGCTCTTTTCCCCAAGGAGCAGAATTGGCTCCCAGAAAATCCAGTTATTGGCTGGGTCAAACAAGTTTTACTTCAGAGATGGACAACAGTCAGACACATGGATGGCCGATCAACAGTAGAGTTGATGTATAACTAATAACAGTAGTAATATAATATTGACAGACTTGTTTGCACAATCAAGATTCTGGGATTATTATCTCTGTCAGGGTCACTGGAAATTCTGATCCCTCTTTCAGCCACATACCCTTTCTACATTTTCTCGGTTTGTTGTTGTTTTTTCCACTAGGAAACTGAACTCCACCTGCAATAAGTAACAATTTTGCTGTTGTTTACATGACCACAGTAATCTGGGATGTAAGAAAAAATAACAGCCCATACTCTTATCACAATTGTCATGTCTTTTATCTTGTTTCAACTTGTAAACGAACATTTGACCATGAAAAGAAATCTGTCTTCAGAGATTATGAACCCAGGGTAATTGATTGTGTAAAAATACCCTATTTCACTATTCAGAAGTCATCGAATTCTTCTCCAGAATAGAAATAAGGGTATATCAAAATCTGGAAACAAAACATAAAACAAGAGGCTATGACATCATTACAGGGTAATTACAAGAATGCTTTCAAACAAATTATGTCGTCACATAATTTGGATTGGAACATAGGATACACTGAAGATCCTGTAGAAGGTATTTGCTCTGCCTCTGCCAAACAAGCTCTAAATGTGCACATTATTACACAAAACTAGAATTACCTTTGCCAAGGATAAATTGAGAATGGTGGATTATGATTGCAAGGTGGATTTGCAATGACCTGGTCTCTAGGGGCTGCCATGACGTTCTTCTGTGCAGCTACCTGTTCTGCGGGATCTTCTGTCAGGCTTTGCTCTATGGCCATCTGAATGAGCTCATCTTCACTCATACTACTGTACAGACTATAGTCTTCGTGTCCTATTGTTCCAGATTGCGAATTTCGTGGAACAGTAATCTGTGTTGTCATCTTCTGCTTTCCCGTTAAATCAGTAGGAAGGGCTAAAAAATGAAAACCTGCAATGCAAACAAATGACTAGATCACAAATGTATGAATCACAGGCATTACTGAAGAAACTGAGCAGTAGATACTCTGTTCTCTACCTTTCTGTTCACTGACAAATTTGGAAACATGAAAGTAGAATGTCACCATCTTTTGTGATATTTAACTTCACTCTTGTAGAAAGCTAAGGAGTTTGCTGTAGTGAGCTGACAAGGCAGAGGGTGTGCATTACTATCTGGTGCACCAAGTGTTGGCCAGATCTGTATCCAATAACTCAAAAGAGGTCTATTGCCTCTGGTGCTGCCAAGTTCTTTATTCTATACTCCCCAAAGATATCACGGACCTTCCTTTCTTCATGCCCCCACTTTTTTAAAAAAAACCTCAGAAATATTACCAGTAGGATTTTGCTGTTTTTCTAGTGCAAAGCAACAATAATATAGCAAGATAGTTGTTGTTGTTGTTGTTGTTGTGTGCCTTCAAGTTGTTTCCAACTTGCGGCAACCCTCAGGTGATCCTATCATGAGGTTTTCTAGAACTGAGAGTGTGCGACATGCCAAAGGTTACCCGATGGGTTTCTGTGGCCAAGCAGGGAATTAAACCCTGGTCTCAAGGGTCATAGTCCAGTGGTCCACTACACCATGCTGGGTCTGATAGCAAGATAGTGCTATCCTAATATTATAGCCACCTAATATTATAGCCACTGTACATTAGGATGGTGATGTGGGCTGGAAGATTAAATGTGGGTGTATCTAATCCCCTCTCTTCTCCTGATTTCTTCTTCTACTTCCAGTTGTACTTACAATTTGGAATCTTCATGCTGTCCTCCAATTTTGTTTTTATTCAATATTACAGGTTTCTCTTTGATTGTTTTTAAAAAACTCTCCATAATGTTGGTGCTAAGACTGCTGGCCAAAAATGTGGACATGCTGAGATTCTCTTGCTAATCAATGTAGTAAACCTGCTGCTTCAAGCCTGCCTCCCTCCCATTCATGCAACTACCATACAATCTTCCCCACTCTTTATTCTAAAAACCATCGCCAGGAAGGCACTAGATCACCAATCTGAAATGGTGAAATGATAGAACAGGAAGGAGTGGGCAGAGGACGTGAACTGGCTGGTGATCTCATAAAATGGAGAGTTCTTTTTAAAAGGTTTTTCTGCCCACTTTCTCCAATCGGGGTGGAAGTACAGAGTAATTGTATGAATAGATATGCATAAAAAGCCGAGGGTGTGTTAGCGATGAGCAAGGAAATTTCACTATTTCAGCATTTCAACTTGGTGGCTTAGCACAGAGACTATGGAGAGGTGTTTTTTTTTTCAAGAAAATTGAAACAAAATGAGAAGTCTTTGGATGATAAAGAAAACAGAAAGATTCCTAACCAAACGCACACTTGGAAGCAGGAAGAAAAGTGTGTAGGGGTGGAGGGGATCAGACACCGCTCTACTGAGTTTTTCTTAATTAAAAAAAAAATCAAAATCAGAGGTCCTAACAGGAGTGGGACCACAATGACATTGTGTGACAGTATGCATTGCGGACCGGCTTCAACATGTCCCCATGCCAAGATGGAACTGCAGTATGGTTGACCAAGATGCCAGCCAAGGTCCCTGGATGACCACTTTATGCATGTAAAAATAGCCAAAGTGATGTGCCAGCAAAAATATAATAAATGAAACAAACCCAACATGAAACTATAAAAATTCTAAACCATGTAAGCAAATGGCATAAAAATAACAGCAGATAAAAGAAGCTTCATGCATATTTTAAGCAGTTATTCTAGTGTGCCACTTTCCATTCCTTTTGAAAGCAAAACCAATGGAAACCTCATACAAATTTCACACACACATTCTGCAGTAATGTACAAGCAGAGGGCAAGATTAAAAAACAGGTGTTGTTCACAGATTCTAGCTGTTTGCTAACTAGGACAGAATGAACCATTTAATTTCAATTAGGAGTTTTTAGTTAAAAATGCTATTTATATACTTTCAAAGCACTGTAATGGGGAACCTTTGGTATGTGTGTGGTGTTCCTCCATTATGTGGAACTCTGGAGCATGGGACTGCAGCATGGGACTGGAGCATCTACATGTGTACAACAGGTTTTCCTCTACAGACACGTTCACTCAACATGTGAATTGTGGTGCCACTGGTGATGCAAAAGTAGGGGACGGGCCACTAGGTGCAGCCCCACTGTCCTCTTTTAATTGTTAATTCTGTGAGGGGAAACAACAAAACAGGACTATTTGTACAGTCATAAGACTGTGCCTTAGCTGTGAAAACTACTCAACCACTGGAGTTTAATCTACTCAGTAAGAATTAGATGAATAGATAGTATGTGTCATCACAGAAGAATCAAGCACATCCAAGATGAAGGCACTGCTTTCCCAATTCTCTTAACTGAGGTGTAGAAATGCATGGTAAGTAGGGTGGAAAATGTGGTGCTTTAAACATACACCCTGTGCCCTGTAGACAAATGCTTTTCAGTGCAGTGGATCGATGTTTAAACCATATGCGTCTGTCTTAGAACCAAAGTAGCCAACCTTGGTTTCATTATATGTGACTCTTGGACTAATTGCAAAAATCCTCTGCCTTTTCTTTTTTCAGTGAGTTCCAACCTTTGGTAAGAGTGATCTGTTCCTATCCTGGCAACCCACAGAGTGGAAAGAAAAGGAGTGACAAATAAAGGGGGTTGTCATAAAGGGTGCAAGAAAAGGAATTACTCTGTTTTGGTTCTGAACTTGCTCAACATGGCTTCAGCCTTTCACTCTGGCAGCATGTGACCCATAACAGAGTGACTGAAAGGGAAACGTTCCTTATCCCTTTATGTTTACCTTCTCTTGCATCATCATGACATCTAATAGTGTGTTCTATCATGCTAGCCTAGAGAAGGGATGGGCAAAGTATGGCCCATGAGCTGCATGCAGCCCTCAGGGTCATTTTTATAGCTCCCAGGGGTAATTCTTTTTGCTCCAGAATGTCCCCAAATGTACTCTAGGGGATGGGGAGGGCATTTTCACCATGTTTGGAGGCTCATGGAGTTCCCAGGGTCAAAAACAATTTTTGCAAATTTTTTCAAAAAATATTTTTTGTCTCAAAATGTTCCAAAATACCCACTAGGGTGTGTGGGATGTATTTTCACCATATTTTGTGAGGGCCTGGGCCAATTTAGGTCCAGGAGAAGTCTTTTTTGAAACCCAGAACTCAATGAAAATGCACACAAAATTGTGTTTTTTTTTTTTTTTGGAAGTTTGTAATGGAAGAAGGTGTGGCTCTCCAAGGTTCCTTAAGGGGCTAATGCACCCATCTAGCTTTTCACAGTTGCCCACCCATAACTTAGAGGAAATAGGAATCCCTTAATGGAGCTGCATTTTCCCTCTTTGAGAACCTTAACTCGTTAAGGCAGAAACTTTTGTGTCCTGCTTGTTCACTTCCAGAAAGATGATGTGGCCAGCCATTCTTGGAAATAAAATACCAGAACAGAGTTTTTGGACTAATCCTTTCAGGTTATTTTTAGGTGCACAATTAATTTACCTGATTAGCCTTTCACATGGAAGGCATGATTTGGGAGACTTGAGCAGATTAGTTTTAGACTAAGTGCAGTTCTATGCATGTTTACTCACTAGTAGTTCCACTGTGTCCAATGGAACTTACTCCCTGGTAAATGCTTCTGGATTACATTCCAACAGTGATTGTACACATACAGTTGCCATATGCCACTTCCTCAAATCCAGCATCTAATCTCAATTTTATTTTTATTATTATTTATTATTATTTCTTGCATTATTCTAATGATCCAAATTACTCTGATTTGCATTCTAATTGTGCATATTAGGCACATGACTCGTTGCATTTTTTTTCTTCCACTGGGTTGCAACCAATAATCAGTTTTTAGTACTGTTTCAACTGATCTGAGAGAATGAGTACAGAGTAATGTTTAGAGTGCTGGACTTGAAGTGGGGAGGTGCAAGTTTAAGCCTGTTTGGTCATGGAATTTAGCATGCGACCTTGGGGCGTCATGCCCTTTCAGCAAACCTATCCTCTGAGATTGCTGTGGGGATCAACAGGGAGAAGAAAAACATAGAAAGTGGGCATGTACATTCCTAGTACAGTACAGATGAACAAAAACAAGGTTTGAGGGTTTTAAACAGAGGCTGGATGGCCATCTGTCGGGAATGCTTTGATTGTGTATTCCTGCACAGCAGGGAGTTGGACTCGATGGCCCTTGTGGTTTCTTCCAGCTCTATGATTCTATGAATAATACAAACATTTTGTCATGCATAGACAATCTTAGTGGTATTCTCATCAGCTCTCTCTCTCCCTCTCTCTTTCTTTCTCTCTCTCTATAGGCATGAATTTTTCCTCCCTTGCTGCTTACACTGCTCATTTTCCTGTCTCTCCTATTCCCTCCTCTGTCTTTCCTTGCACCTTTGCAATGTATACTTCCCTCGCTTACGACATTCTGCCACTCACGCTGCTCACTCTCCTGTCTCTCCTATCTTCCCCACATTGCTCTTATAATGCACCCTCTTGCTTCTTGCACTTCGCTGCTCACACTGTTCACTCTCCCATCTGTCTTGTTGCCTCCCACATCTTACCTTGCTCATTTGCTTCTCATACTTTGCACATCACACCACCCACTCTTCCTCTCTCACCTTTCTCTACACCCTTGCCTTTCCTTGCACCTTTTCTTGTTTGTTGCACTCTGCTATTCATACCACTCACTTGCTCGCCTTTCCCTTCTGCCTGAAATGACTGGGCACACTGGCATTTTGCAGAACAATTTGACAGCAGTTTGCCTCCCCATATTTGCCCTATATTTCAACTTCTCCAAGGGCTAGCAATTTATTTATTTATTTTTAAAATGAAAGCTTGAGATCTGGGTCAAATTGTAATCCAAACTGGCACTTTGTGGCATGCCTGTAATCCACGTAAAACCTGGTGACCCAGGTGGTATGGCACCCCTACCCGCACATTTTTGCTGAGAAGTAAATTCCTTTGTGTTGAGGGGGGTACAGGGTTGCAGCACGAGACCATGATCTTTGGGATTAAGCCTTTTTGAACACAACGGGTCTTGCTGCTTAATAAGTGTGTGAGCTGCAGTGTATACTGTATAGGATCAGGCTGTTATTTCTTAAGTCAACTGGTTATCTGCCTTAAACACTTTGGCTGAATTTACACAGACTAAACAATGCATCTTTACCTCGATCCCAGTCCATTGGAACACATGACATTCCTCTTCTTCTGATGTGGAAACAGTTCTTTTTGATAGCTTGGGGTTTTAAGCCAGTTTTTAAAACCCTCCAGTTTATTTTGCTGTATTTAGGACCAGGTTTTTAAAATGAGTGGTTTGACCACCAAATTGGGATTTCTAGTGGAAAAGGTGGCAGGGGGATGGAGCCAGGTTGGTGGATAGTCACTTGATTGTGCCTGCCATGGAAGAGTAGTTCTCTTGTTTGTTTCAGCATCTGGAAAAAGTGGTGTTGCCTTTTCTTTTCTTTTCTTTTCTTTTCTTTCCTTTTTTTTTTTTTAAATATGGTGTTTGTATGCACACGCTAGCAGGTCAGCATTTTACCTTCCCCTTCTCTACTGGTTTCATTTAATAGAACAGCAGGTGGGCAATCAGAATGAAGAGAAAAAAGAGGCTAATTGGTTAAGCAAACATGCAAAAATGAGCATGTGTTGCAGTAATCTGAAACAACAACCACCCTGTAGTGGGTGTGGTCAGAAATTGATGCAGCGAACACATGCAGCAGTAGAAACATCCCCTTGCATCACTGTGGCCATGTAATGGGGGTTCCATGTGGCTTTCCAAACCCATTTCAGTTTAGATTAAAATAGGTGTGTTTGGTGGTACAGGGGTCAAACTGAGGCAGGAATACTATGCCTTGCTGCTGGGATACACCCTTTGTGTAGATCAGCCTTAAATTTAGGAGGAAGCTTCTCAGAAGGAGCCATTTCCAAGAATTTCATGCTAATCTCCTCCCAATATACCCAACAAGTTGCTACTACTATATGCAATAGCAAGGAATAAAAATATGAAGGATCGTGTGCTTTTTATGGCGGTGTTTCAAAACCTTGAGGTGGTAGTTTTTGTTTTTTTGTTTTTTGTTTCGTTTCGTATCGTTTTGGAAAGCAGCTTATTCCCAGTGGTTGCTATCAAGTTTCAGGCCTTTATGCTTTCCCCAGAATCAAAAGGGGCCTCCTGTTAGAACTGTCACATATCAACTCTCCCCTCTTCCTTCCCACTCCTCCTCCTCCCCTGACTTGTGTCATTCTTTAAAAATACTCTGCTTGGGTCAAGTTGCAGCTGACATTTGCCAAATATTTCTTGTGACACATAAAGCAAAATAAACAGCATTCAGCAGGTCACTGTGTGAGGAGGAATATGGCAAAGCAGAACATTCTCTTTAACAGGGCACAGTGTGACTCACAATTGGTGTTTAGTGGCAGCATTGAAATGATTGCATTTCTGGGCTGAATGATTTCACTCTGGAAGAAGATTGCAATATGTGATTGTTTGAAGACCAGTAGATGCACACGTACACAAGTGTGTACACACACACACACACACTTATGGCAGCCATTATATTTTCAAAACTTCTGATAACCATTTCCCTACTGTGGAGGTGATGTTCGGAATGAGATGAAATCTTATATTCAACTAACACAGAGGCTAGCTGAAGCAGCATAGAAAATGTTAGCCTCTCTGCTCTCAATAAACAAACCAGCTGGCCCATTTGACATTAGCTGACCACTGAGATGATGCAGGAGAAAAAGTGACCGCTAAAAGCAGGTCAGTTGTATGGGTATGACTGGTGCAGATGATGCCAATGATGATTGAAATGTTTATTTTATCTTACTTTATATCATAAGATCTCAGCATACCTTACAGGCCATTTCTGCACTAGACTGTCATAGAGGTATTATTCCATTTTCAACATCCTATAGAATCCTGGGGTTTGTAGTTTTGGGAGGGGCCACCCGGCCCCTCCCGAAACTGCAGACGCCAGGATTCCATAGGCTGCTGAAAGTGGAATAATAAAGCTATAACAGTCTAGTGAAGAAATGGCTACAGTAAAATCAGTTAAACTGCTTAAAGAACACAACAAAAATGAGTTGAACATTTTAATAATTTTGAGGAAGAATAATTTAAAAAGTTAAAAGAGTCACAACATATGCATGTATACAGATTTGGATGAAATAATTAGGCCCTGAAAGCGCTAATAAAGAGCCAAGTTTTAACTTGGCAGTGGAATAAATCCAATGGAGGAACATGCTTAATGAGAGCTGAATTCTAGCAACATCTAGAGGGCCGCATATTCTTCATCTGTCCTACAGGGAGATGTGTTCCACATGACGTTCCTGATGGATGAACGCCAACTACATGTATATCTTTCAAATTTTTAGTTACATTTTTTTTCTAAGTGTACATGTGTCATGTTTCACTTGCATATCTCAAAATGTAATGTGAGAAGTAGTCCTCAAGAATGTATTACTGTAGGAACTGTACTGAGGCTTGTCAGATGTGTATTTCAGACCAACATTTGTATGTCTTTGGGCAGTTTCTAGATCAAGGATGGGTAATGTATGGTTCTCCAGATTTTGATGAACTGCAGCTTCTAGAAACATTCAGTATTGTCTACGCAGCCTATGGTTGCTAGGAATGTAGTCCAACAACACCTGGAGAGTATAGATTCTTCACACTCAGACTAGAGCCGCTGCGGGTATCATGTGATCTTCCCCATATTGTTAGGTTCCAACTCCCATGAGCCCTAACCGGCATAGCAAGTAGCGGGGGATGCTGGGAGGTCCAAGTCCAATACATGTTCGAGACCCTGCCAAACCTACCCTATATTTCACTTCATGATGCAGCAACTCATCTCACCATCACATGCCAAGCACAACCCCATACTGGTGCTGCTATCTGCTGGCCTAAGCATTACGACATATGCATCATGCAGTGCCTTAGAAAACAAGAAAAATGATAGCTCTGCAGCTGAGTCATTGTGCAACAAAGAAGGAGTCTAGCAGAAATGGAGATGTGAATTATTTCAAGAGTGATACTTTCCCAGTTGAACTCACCAAGCACCGAGAACAAAAGGTGCCAGACCTGGTCTCCTCCTATTTCCTGACATCCAGTGGATTCAGTTACCAGATAAGTCTAATTCCAAATAGGTATTGGATCAGTTTATTAACAGAATGCCACATTTTGCGATCCACACAGATGGGAAGTCTCTGCAGGATTTCAGATATTAATAGCTTTCTTTTCATGCTCCAGTCCATACCTTCAGTCTACATGTGGAGTAGGCCAGGACTGCAGCCACTAATATTGTACCTGGATTACAGGTGGCTGCTAAGCCTGGTCCCTGACTGGGATGTGTCAGCTGGAATGTGAGAATGGACTCTACACATGTACAGCTTTACACATGTAGGTCCCATGTACCCTGTGGCTCAGCCCTCCACTTTCTAACCTAATCTGACCCTCTGAAGTTACAAAGATAGCCACACCCCCTTTCCCATGACACCATTACCGAATGGTTCGTTTGGGATTTTTTCCCTCTTTCTAAAACATTGAAATGCCTCCTGGGACTTGAAGCTAAAATATGCTGGTATTCTTTATCCTACCCTTTTGACTTTGGCTGCACTCACCGCTTATGCATATCCAAGAAACTCTCTGAAATTAACTTTAGCCCTTGGGCTTAATGAGTTTCCCCACAGTTCATGTGGAATCACTTGGAAGATGCAGTATAAAGTAATCACAAGTTATTGATTGGTCTGCTTAAATTTCCAGACTCTCTGTAGGACTTCCTGGCCTTCAGAGAAATACTTTTCATTTTGAAATTTTGAATTGTATTTGTGCTTGCTGACTGAAGTTGGCACCTTCAGGAACCCAGTCCCCCTCCCTCACCTCCAAGTTATTATGGAAATTTTTTCTTAGGATACAGGTTGCCTAATTTAGTTACCAAACATTATGCTTCATTTCACTGATTTGAAAATATTGATCATTTTTGACATTCTCTCCGCCGGTTCTCAAATGAATATGTTCAGTTGCATTCAGTTCTTTAGCGCAGCCTGTATTTACAACATCTAAGCACTAGGAATCCTTGGTACATGTTAGCCTGGGTTTATGACCTATTTTTCTCTATGAGTACTAAACATATGCTACCCACATGTTCAGACTGTGGACTATTAATCATATAGGTGCCAGTAGCAATACCTCCAGCTAGACAACAAATAATATCTTGCAATACGTCCTACATCACAAGGATAAAAGTACAGATTCCTGTTTTGTAACAAGTAACAAACTTAACAAACAAGTGTCAGGTATGTCCAGACTCCACTTAGGACTGTCCCACTCAGTGGTGCAGTTAGGTAATGTTAGACTCTGGGCTTAAAAATCTTACTGAGACTCATCTCTTTAAATGGGGATTTTTCAGTTATGTCCAAATATATAAGCAGAGGAAACCTGGGACTTCAGCCCCAAAGTCCTGTCCTGAATTCATCACAGCTCCAAGTTTTCAATCCTGTGATATCTCTTCTTTGCTAGAAGCTACCTGCCAACTGTCCTTAAAGTAAATACAAGTATATCAAAGCAGATGTGTGTTCCTAGGCATTACTTCAACAGATAATTTGGTACCAAAGGAGGAATTACATGGAAAGGACAGAGATACATTCCTATATGGAGCACCTGCCCTATACGCAGGGGTTTTATTCCAGGAACCCACATGTAAAACAAAAAACACAAGCACTGCATCCCATTGTAGTCAATGGATACAACGTGTACCTCTCTGCAGTAGCACAAGTGAGTGCCCATTGTGTCCATTGCCTATAATGGGACACAACATTTTGCATGACCTCACATTTGTGTATGTGAAGGTCACACCAGAAGAAGGTGCATGGTATCATTAAAAAGAACAGCAGTTCAACATGTTTTAGCATTTTTTAAATCCAAAACAAACAATATCCACCTGGGAAATGGGACAACCAGGTCTAGTAAGCCTTGCATAACTAAAAACAAAAAACAAAACAAAACAGCAACAACAACAAAAATAGTAAACCTTCAGAACCTTCCTCCAGAATACATCCAAAGTTACTTTTTCTTTCTTTCAGTAGCCTTCATCTTTCCTAGGATTTCCATTTTGGTTGTCAAAATTATATTTATTTTTTAATGTGCTTGCGGTAGCTTGTAAGGGACGATATCTGTTTTCCTCTTTTCTTGCTTTTCTGTTCATTCATGCTCACTAGGGGATTCTCAGGGCAGCTGCTATTTACCTAGCCTGTGGTAAAGAGGGACATATGTCTACAGTTGAATTGCTAAATTAGAATTACAGTATGTTTTCTCCCATCTCAACACTTATTGCAACCTTTACTGCAGACATGCTGCTGCAAATCAGCATCAAATGTCTCTGTTTGTCCAGGCCTTCTTTACTTTCCTCCCAGTGCTAATGCCGCTAAAAACACTATAGCTAGTCAGAAGATGAGGAGGTAAGTTGGGAGACAGGACTGAGTGGGCTTTAAAGGACTTTGTAAAAGGAGCTTCTTTCTCAAAGATTTTGTTAACTGAGGTATACCTGTACAGCAAATGAGACAAGTTCCATGGATGTCAAATGTTTATGCTGCAAACCTGTGCTCTGTTAAGCACATGCCTCACCTACTTATATCAAGTGAATTCATAGCACCTTATTTAAGCACAGAATAGCAACGTAGTCTCTGAACCTCCAATTTTCTTTGGATTATGGAATATCAGGTACACACAATTGAAGCACCTTCCATGTTCAGTTAATTAGATCAGTTTGTAAAGATACTTTCGAAAAGCAATTAGAGGAATGATGCTATGAACTATAGTGCTGAAAAATAATTTGTTTGAAAAGTAACTCATTGCATTTCTCATTACTTTTCCATTACCGGGGTTAAACTGAGGTTTACAGAAGATTCGGGTACAACTTAGAAAGTTTGATCAAGCTGCCTCTAAAAATGTCATAGAAAAGTTGCACCAATAGTCATTTTTTCCACACATTTTACCATTTTTAAATATAATTTCATTATGTCTTCATTAGCAAAAAAAAAAAAAAAAAGGTAACTCATTACAGACAACTACAGTCTCTTTTAGACTACACAATAGTAGTAGTTTCAACATCACCTTACTTGCCATGAACTCACCCCATGGGATCCTGGGATTTTTAGTTTTTGATGTAACATTTAGAATTATCTGCCAGAGAGCTATAGTGTCTCATGAAACCACAAATCCCAGTATTCTATAGGATACAGCTACAGAAGTTACCAGTTGGTCATTACTTCCAGACCCTGCATTCAAGAGATTATATGTACACAAGTACACAAGAAGGGATGTGGGTTTCTTTGCAGATTGACTAAGAAAAAGATTGGACACCATCCCATAAACTTAAGATTTGTGCCACACAGATCTCTAAATTCAGACACATGTCCTTGCAAAAAGTTATCATTGTAGAAAGTCAACTTCCAATTTGGTTTCATTGGCCTGCTTTCTTTATACCCTTCGGGGGTCAGCTTGCTAGCTGGTTATATGTAACCTACTGAATCTGCAACTTGTTGTCCAGACCTTCTCATTTCAAGGTCAATACGCTTCCACAGACACTTGCTTCCCAAACACTAAGATGAACATGCTGACTTTCATAAGGTAATATTTTTAGACAGATCACATATAATGTAGGTCATCACCAGGCAAATATATTTTTATCACAACGATTCCTATGAGCTGGGAAAACACAGGGGACAAAGTTTTCAGATGATGAAACTTTTCTGAGTAAACAAATCCGCTCTGTCTACAGCTGTTGAGATACGTCTGACTGTTTATGAAGCGTGTTTGGCATGTCTCAGATACAGCCATCAACATGAGGGTGTAGTTGGTTTCAGTACCTACTCTATTTTGCTCTTTACCACTTTGCATCCATCCATGCTACCTTATTATCTTAATAGTAAACAAACAGAACACTATTTGAGTGCAGAAAAAAAAAGGTAACTCACAATGACTTTATTCCTTCCCTTTAGGATGTGCAATGGGCAGGCATTAGAGATGTTCAGATTTCTGTGTTAATAATATTCACCTCTGTGTATAATGTTTCACAAGCAAAGGGCACAAAGCATTCACAGAAAATGGAGAGGGATAGCAAGTTAGATCCTTAGAGGTTGTGGATCCGTTTGACATTAATATAGATTCTACTTTAAAAGTCTTCCAAATAAATTCAGTGTTAGCAGTCTTTTGTTTTCAAAGCTATTTCACATATGAAACCCTTTTTTCTCAGTTAATTCAGTGCATTTCAAGATTTGGAGAGAGGAGACATTATGCATATTCTATGAAAATGACAAGCCCTGGACCAAGCAAAATACATTTAAAGCATGCATTGCATTACCTTGTAGTTTTTGTAGTTAACAAAGGTTGCCCGTAGCTATTTTCCTTAGTGAATTCTTAATTCATAAAAGTCCATTCCCCTTTGGACACATCTCTCTCCTGTCTCTGTGTGTTGATAATCTGCAGAGCAGCTTTGAACTCTCTCTCTCTTTGAAGTCTGGAGTTTATTTCTGGATCACCCCATGATCAAGGATTACAAGCCAAAATATAAGTTGCTCCCATTCTCAGATTTCCTGTGTGAAGTTTGGGGCAAAGTGCCTTCTGCAGACTGCTCCCCAGGTCTCTCTGTAGCATTATGATCTGTAGAACTCCACTTTGCTCAACATCCTTTTGTTAAATGTCACAAGCCAAGGGCTTTTGCTAAATCATTATTTATTTATTGTCTTAGACAAGAAAGCCATATATGGCTATGTTGCTGAAAATTAAAGAAAGAAGGGAAATTACAATATAGTTTGAAATGAATATGGTTGGCTTGAAAAGTTTTAGAAGTTCTTTTTAGAATATTGGTTTTATATTTATTGCATACTTTCTTTAAGGTAAGGATGGGAATCCTAAGGCCTTTCAGATGGTGCTGCACTCTAACTCCCATCATTCAAGACAAAATCAGAGAGGATTGGAGTTGTAGTCTCACAACATCTAAGCCCAAAGTATCCCTGCTCCTATTCTAAGGAGTTCCAGGGGGGCCACACACCATTTTCTTAACAATTTTGTTATCAGAACAGCCATGTAAAATAGATCAGTAGGGGAACAGTGACAAGCTAAAAGGTAGTCAACAAATTTCATCTTCAGGCAAGGATTTGAACTTGTTTCTACTAGATTTAAATTCCAGCTTGCCTATCACATTTTAATTTATCTGCTTGCCTCTAAAAAAAAAGAAATCCAAATAGGAAAATATATTGCAGCCACATAAAGGTGGGGAATATGGAGCTCTCCAGATCCTATTGCGTTGTGACTCCCAGCAGCCTTGCCCCATATAGGCTATTTCCATGTAGCAGTCCCATTATGGGGATGGGATGGCAGCGCAAGATGTCATTGCAGTCCTGCTGCCATTCATTCCCCTCCTGTCACGATCATGGGGTATTCGTTTAACAGAATAAATCCGATAGAGGCACTTCCTTGCCCAGTGCAGCATGGGAAAGAGCCCAGCTGTGCTATGGAAGGCAGGCACATGTCACTCGTGCTCCCTTCCACAGGGAGCTGGTCGGCTGTGGAGGAGAACGTTCCCGTCATGCTCCCTTCCTAGCAAAGGCGCTGCTGAGATTGCAACAGGAGGGCAATTGGATCAGGTAAGGTGAGGAAATGGCCATAGCCATTGGTGAGAGATTGTAGGACTTGTACTAGAACCGTATCTGAAGAACTACCTGTTCTCTATCCCTTATCTGCAGACCGCAAAGGTGTTATATTAACTGAATCTGTCTTCACTTCAGAAGTGCCAGACAGATGTTTTCATTTAGGGAGTCTAAAGTGCTGTGTCAAATTAACATAATGCAGCATATAGACTGAAGATCCTCTGGTACAGAGGATAATCTCAGGGACAAGTTATGTGATTCAGAGGACCAGAATTTCAAATTTGAGTTATTTAGTGACTCTTCCTAAATCTTTGAGTAGGTGCCTTCTGGGTAAGGATCTCAGTGGCTACTAGCCATTTAGTCCACATGAAAGGCAAGAGGAGTGTCCCTCTCTTGACCCTCCCTGGATCTCTCAGTAGCTTTTGATACCAGTGACCATGGTATCTTATTGGAGTGGCTCTGTGGAATGGAGGCAGGAAGCACTCTGTTATGGTGGTTCCACTCGTATCTGGAAGACCAGTTCTAGAGAGTGACATTGGGGGACTACTATTCCATTCCGTGGCTATTAAGATGTGGAATGCCACAGAGTTCTATTCTATCCCCCATCCTTTTGAATATCTGTATGAAGGAGCCAGATGAATTCATTACGATTTAGGGGGTTGGTATCATCTACATGTTCATGACACTCAGCTATAATTCTCCTCATCATTGGAGTCAGTGGGGTGTTACTCTGATTTCTGGAGGTCCCGGGAGGGACACCTCAATGTGCTCAAAATAATGGGGAATGGGAATTAGCTAAGAGCACTAGTTAGCAATGTGAGAGGCAGGGCAACGTAGCGAGATCTTGAACCCAATGTCTACAGGGTCAGCCCGAGTCAATAATCAAACAGAGGTTAAGAATAATTGTGTTTCTTTATTTATAAATCACAGCAAATGTATGCACTCACTTACTAGAAGTTAAGAAATACTGTACAATTGCGCAGTCACGAACACAGTCCTAACAAAATGAAGAGAGGAAAATAGATAGGGGATTTTCAGAAGGAGTTTTTGGGGAAATACTACACCTGATCCTGTAGCCCGGTAAAAAGGAAAGAAGCTGGGGAGCGTAGGTTGTCAGCACGTGGAGGCTGAGGGGAGGCTCGTCAAATGGAGCGGCAGCAAGTCGGGAGGCAAGTCACAAGCGATCCGATGAGATGCTCAAACTCAGGGGTTCTTATAGGGGAAAATGTTCCTAAGGCTAGTCCGTTCTCGGGGAAAACAATGGATTTTGGGCTGGAGACAAAGCCTCTGAAAGGTCAGTACCTTAGATGATTGAATTATGACAGCGTTGTCAATACCGTAGCCAGTATGCAAATGCGGAGTGCTTGAGAGTTGGATAGTCTGCTCGTCAAACTGCCTGCTTGGGGCAGGGGATCTTTTGTAAACAGCGTGCATACATAATGTGATCTTAAAAGGTACTTGCCTGGAGGTCTGCTAAAGCTGCATTCCGCAATTACTGGCCTGCCTGGATTGAGATTTGAATGGTTCAGCTATTTTCGGCCATGCCTGTGTGCGTGCTTGTGCGGGGGCCTCGCAAGCATGTGGAGAGGAATGGGTAGTGAAGGCCAAATTCTTGATATCAAATGATATCTAATATCCCACAAGTTCGGACTAGAAAACTGCAGTAACGGGGCTGTACAGGTGCTGGACCAGTGCCTGGATGCTGCAGTGGGCTGGATGAGGGGCCATAAACTGAAGCTAAATTCTGATGGGATGGAAAGGGCCTTTTCAGCTGTGGCATCCTGGCTGTGGAACATCCTCCCCTTGGAGTACCAACATTGGTCTTCTTTTGATGTAAAGTTAAAACTTTTGGCTTTTTATAAAAGGCTTTAGGGCCTAATGACATTACTCAGTGCATATGTGTACATTGTTTTATACTCTTTTAACTTCAACTTTTTAAACTCTGTAATTGTATAATATATTTTTAGAATGCTTAAATTATTTTTATTTAATAAATACTGTAAATCAATGAATCAATTATTTACATTTATATCCTGTCCCGCCTTGCCTCCATTGAGCTCAAGTGTCAGACACAACTCTTCTTCTCTTTCCTACTTTCTCCTTACAACAACCCTATGAGGTAGGTCAACCTGGGAGAGAATTATTAGTTCAAGTGATTAGCTTAGTGGGTTTCGAGATTCTGCATGGACTTTAACATGGATGTCAGAGGCTAGTCTAACATCTGACCTTTAGAGGATGGGTTACATTGCTGTTTCCACCCTGCTCTGTTCTATCTCCCTCCATTAAAGATGTCAAGAAGCCAGATTTTGACAGGGTTTTGCAAAAGACAATATCCAATGTCCCATCCTGCAGAAGCCTGGTGAGAGCATATCATTTTCTCATATGGTTCTTTTCTTCTGCCCATTCTGATCAATGCATAACAATTATGAATGCCAAGTTCTTCCTAGTTCCCAGTCTTCATTTGTGCAACATTTTGAAACACAGCTCATTTAACTGAATAAGGACTGGAAGTTTGTATGCTTCTGCATGCCAAGAGAAGCTTTGAAATAACCTGTACAAGGTATCCCATTATTAGAAACTTCTTACCTTCAAGAGAAAAAAAAATCCTTCCAACCGATATGATCATTTTTGTGCCATATACATTAATGCATAATGGTGCTTGAAGATAACAAAAAAAATAAGGAACTGGATATCTATGCTCAGAAGAAGCCTTGGACCACTTTAAATGATATGGGTTTTGAGGTGAATGAAGTGGTTTTTGATCTCTTTCTTTGTAGCCACTCTAAACAATGTCTACATTTACACACATACACATACTGCCCATTTTTGTTTCTTTTACTGCTGTCTCCACTCTCATCATTACCAGTAAACCTGTGCTGAAAAGGAGAACGAATTATCTCCCCACAAACAAATGAAACTGATGAACTTTCAGAAGATCAGAAGTGCAGTTTTAAAATATAACAGTAGTTGTCCTCTCTCTTTCCATACCATCCAATTTTGCAGGAAATCAAATTATAAGGGCCATCCCTCTGTGCTATATTTATCCTCAGCCTACTGTTTGTGCTGGGATTTTGTATGTTTGTGTGTGTGTGTGTGTGTGTGGAGGAGCACAGAGATACAGATTATATATGAGGGATGGACAAAGTGTGGTCCATGGGCCACAAGTAGCACCTCCCGATTTTCCCAGTGCCTCCCTTCCACATGATGATAATATTATTTTTAAACTGGTTTTCTTCTTCTTGGAGAAACCCAGGAGTGGTTTCCACATAAAACAATTGGTGGGGGTGTAGTCTAAGCCCCTCATCAAGCATAAATCAAAATCAAAACTGACCATCTAAGCATTTCTGTTGTTGTTAACTGTCATCAAGTTGACCTATGGTGACCTTATGAATGACCTGGAAGCCACCTTGTCATCAACAGGCCTGCTCAGGTTCTGCAGACTCAGGATCATGTCATCCTTGTTTGGGTCTATCCATCAGCAATGCGGTCTTCCTTTTTTCCTACTGCCTTCTATCTTACCAAGCATCATTGTCTTTTCTATTGAGTCATGTTTACTCATGATATATCCAATGTACAACAGCCCCAGTTTAGTCATCTTGTTTTTTCAGGAGAGTACAGGCTCGATTTGCTCTAGCCGTCCATGGTATCTGTAGAACTCTTTTCCAGCATCATGTTTCAAATGTGTTGTTTCTCTTCCTATCAGCTTTCTTCACTGTACGGCTTTCACAACAATACATAAAAACTGGAAATAGAAAGGTATGGACAATCCTAACTGTAGTATTCAATGATACATCTTTATGCTTGAGGATCTTGTCTAGCTCCTTCATAGCTGCTCTTCCAAGTCCTAGTCTTCTTTTGACTTCTTGACTGCAGTCTCCATTCTGATTAATGATTGAGCCAAGGTACGGAAAATCTTGAACTATTTCAATGTCTTCATTGTCTGCTTTAAAGTTATGTGGTGGTTATTTTTGTTTTCTTTTGCTGTAATTGCGATATACCTGCTGCATATGATAAAGCCCGTTGTCCCAACTGCTAAAAAGAATAATCCAGTAATACTTGGAGAGACACAAAACAGAGGCAAGGGTATTAATGGTCTTCTCTGTGTTACCATGCTTTGCTCCTATTAAGTCTCCTGCAAATCTCGAGCAGGCTAACTGCAATGCAGTGTATTAGACGCGACATTTCCTGCCATTTCCAGAACAAAATATAGGTCACCATTTTTGCATTCAAGGCATGCATCTATCAAGGATAGCATCTGTTTCTGCTATTCTTTGAATGCTACAGGCTGTGAAGACATCTGTGGTGGTTCCATCAAGAAACATGAAGGCACTGCTTTCCTTGGAAATATCAAATACAGCTGACCATCAGTGGTGAGACTTCAGACTATGGGAACTATTTGTTTGCGCCATCACAAGACCTTTAAGCAATGATAAAGGACATTCTTGAGACTGAGCTGCACCACTGAGCATCAGAAAAATCTGGCTTCTTTTTCCCAGCCAGAAAAATCTGGCTTCTTGTTCCCAAGCTAAGCTGTGGGCGACAGTCTGAGGTGAGCCAAGAGCTGGGAACCAGGAGCTATGGGACAAGCCATCAAACAGGAGCAACAAATAAAAAAAACAGAGGGCAAGGAAGCTTCAAGAAGCAAGCCAGAAGTCAGAGTGGAACACCAAGTCACAGAGGAAGGCAGCCACCTCAGGCAGCAGATTTGGGGTGTCTCGAACATGAAGGGATAGCAAATTATTATTTTTTAATTTGTTATTATTAAAATTGCACTGCTAGAGATGAAGAGGGAGGTGTTTGAAGGATTTTTTTACCCCCTATGCCAAAAAAATTTAGCTGGTTTGGGTACTCAGATACTATCCAACTGCCCTTATTTGGCAGGGCCATTCCCAATTAATTGTGTCATCCCTCTTTTTTCAACTACTTTTAAAATGTCCCAGTTTCTGTCTCCTGTTCTCACTTTTCCCCTTTGTCTTTAGCTGACTTTAATTACTGCAAACTGAATTCAAAGTGGAAAAAGTATTTTGCACTCTGTTAACTCATCAGAGGGAAAGGATTAGTCAGGGTAGAGTCTTTCCATTCCCAGGAAACTCAGGCAAAATCAAACTGCTGCAGCCTTTCCTTCCTTGTGTGTTCTTCCTCATTAATAACTTTTGTCATCTTGACCACATTCCGATGTTGCTTGGGCACACGCGTTCTGACTTTCATCAGTGAAATGCTGGAAGGTATGTACACATCTGAATGTGTTACCCAAAACACAGGTGACTCAGGGGTCTACCCACGATGCCAGTGCTTCCACGAAACAGTGAGGAATATCAGCTCAAAAGGGAGGCCTGTGAGAGGGGGGTAGCCTAATGAGATCTTTAACACTTGTGTATACTGGTACTAGTACAGGAATACCAGCCAGAGATTCAAAGAATGTCTTTAAAATGTGTTTTTATTTGGGGGAATTATTTGGGGGAATCACACACACTAGATCCAAGCAGTCTCACAAACATACAAGGTTATCTGAAGGAAAAGGGAGGAAAGTTTGGATAGTAAGTGTTTAGGGAGAAGTAACTGATATTTACCAGTCCGGTAGAGAAATGAAGAGTAATGTGATGTAGACTAGAAGTCCAAGGACAGTACACAAATGGGAATTGGAACAGCAGAGTGACGACCAGCAGCCAGAGTACTGCAAGTTGGCTAGCCCAAAACTGGGTTTAAATACTCTTTTTCTGCCTGGAGGGTGAAGGTCTTAACGGCTCCCTGGCAGCATGAACAATGGGGTTCAGAATGGACTAATGGTCTTAGCGTTAGGTGACAAAAGGCTGATGGGAATCATCATAGCTCCTGGATTGTTGGGCAGGTATGAGGACAAAAGGGAAATCTGGTGGTCAGAGGAAGAGGGAATAAGACAATCAGCCATTCTGTGGGAACATCACAGGTACTATTGTCTCTAAAGGTTGAGTTGTTGAAGGTTAACTGTAGGTCTATCATCACTGGAATTTCCCTGATTATTTCCTGACTACGACCTGGCTATGCCTTGAGGTCTTACCTGACCTAGTTTTGCAACACATGTGTTCGGCCAGTCTTTCTCTCAGTCAGCATGGCGATGCAGCCATAGCAGAGCATAATTTATATTTTATGCCAATTGAATCATATTTGCCAATTAAACCATATCAAAAGGTAGGGGTATACAGCCTGCTAACAAATGGGTGAGGACTGCCATTTGCCAGGCACCAAATTATTGTGGGTTAGCTCCACTCAAGAAGACCTTGCTCAAGCAGGTCCCAAATGGATTAGGAAATCCTCTTCCACTAATTACTGTCAAGGAGAATTGAGAGACCAACTTGGGTGGGCAAGGTCAATTCAAGGCCTGAAGGTACTTAACTGAGAATCTGCCAGAAATAGTTCAGAGGTTCACCATGCTGTGGAGCTTTACATAGATCCTGCAGTTCCTGATACTGCATGCCACTATGGTAGTACTAAAGCAGACATTAAAACAGTGCTTCAGGGGCGCTCATGCAACCGATGCCCCCCCCCCCCCCGGTTTCAACCATTTTGTCACATTCCATCCCACAACTGCCAGAATGGGGCAATCTCAACTCTGCTTCTTGACGTCAAGATCTCCATCCCTTGAATTCATAGCTTGATGAAGCTGAAACAAGAAATTGGAAAGTGAAAATAAAACTATAAAATATTAAAGAAATATCTTTCAATGAGAATCATTACTCTTTTTAAAGAAAAAAAGTATGTCACTGTGAAATTCTCATCAAGATCTCAAAAACCTATCTATAAAGAGGTTTTGCAATCTAAATCTTGAGTGATTAATGAACCGCTTGCAAGAAAGCTTAATTGACCAAAAATTCACTCAGTTGTAAAGCCTGCTTTTAACTTAAACATAATTAGATCAATAAGCTTAGTTTAATTTTTCAGAATATGTGGTATTTGTGCTTTATTTTTCTAAATTTACTTGTGTTTGTGTGTGTGTGTGTGTATGTGTGTAAAAATATCATTCAAATTGGTATCTGTTGCAGAAATCACATTGCCTTCCAAGATTAGCATTTCCATCGCCTCCCATCAATTGTTTTCTTGTTTTGTTAATAGTCAACTGATTGACTGTTAATTGTGTGTTTTAAGGGGTTGGTTTAGGTGGGTTGGTGGATGGTGAGGATTGGGTATGTTTTTAATCTCTTTTAATGTATTTAATGTATTTTATGTTTGCCGCCTCGATCCTTGTGGAGAGGCGGGATAGAAATAAATTTATTATTATTATTATTATTATTATTATTATTATTATTATTATTATTAATTTATTTATTTTGCTTGAGTTGAATGGATTCCAAAAAGAAGCTCAAAGTTAGTCAAACCAACTGGGAATGATAAAACATGAATCTGTCTTTATTAGCACTGTAGAAACTGTAATAGTACATTTGTTTGGAAGCATGTCCACTTCAAGTTCTTAGTTTAGCTTTTAATTTCAAAGCTTTTGTAAAAGATTATCAAATAGCATCTGCTGAAATAAATCCATCAGCTCTTCTCCTTTCAGGAGTGCCTTTCCAGAACCAGGTGCTTGATGTCATTTCATCTATCTCAATAGAAGCATAATGTGATTGACAAATAAGAAAGATGTGAGCAGAAAGCGCTGCCTGCTTTCTTCAAGGAGGTACTGAGCAGAAGCTGGGCTGGCAAAGGCAGAAGATGAGAGAAAACAAAACTAGCAGGGTTGCATGACAAATGCAGATTCTGGCAAATTGTTTCTGCTTTCTTGCATGGAAAAGCTGGTGGTGGCTTCCAAAAGTGACACTAATATCTGCCTCTTTAACATATGTATACCATAACAAGGTTTGTTTTGAAAAGTTAGCTTATGAAACCTTTTGATGATCTGGCCTTGCCCTGAGTACGATAAAAGTACAGTATATTTCTCAGTGAGACTCAGTGGGACAAATATTTCTGCAGCAGTGATTGCTTTACACGAGTGCAGGTATTTCTCAGTTAAAGTAGATGGGTTCCTGACATTAGTTCTTCAACACAAAATTTACTATCAGGGGCAGAAATAACATGGAAAGAATTGGAATATATTCTGACACCACAAAAAAGAAGAGTAGTTCAACACGGCTCCACAAACTTTTCGTTCAAAACTAACAATATGCCCATGTCAAATGAAACAGTCAGGTCAGAAAAGTCTTACGTAAGTGGACAAAAACATTTTGAACCTTCTAAAGACTATCTGAAGGTTGCTTCCAGAATATTTCTAAGGATGACATTGGCTATTACCACCACTTCCTTGCAAGTTTCCAGGAAAGACAGAAATGGCTGTACCCAATGGGCACCAATTTAGTGCTTATCTCTGGCATATTGGAAAAAAGTAATTGCCAGCTCCGCCCCCATCAGATAGACTGAGAAGCACAGCTTTAGGGAATGAAATTGCAACTACTTACTGCCCGAAAGCAATGTGTGTATTGTTCTGCATTGAGAATTCTTTCAAAAGACTTCCAGGGTCATTGCCAGCTAACTGAACCCTGATTCTAAGGGTCGAATTAGAGGTTCCCATAGCATGCAGCTTTGCATTAAGTTTCTCCTTAGTTATAGACTGAGGGTAAATCTTACTAATGTAGGAATGTAGTGCAGGGAGAAGGTAGGGTTGGACTCCCTTCCTCAGTATGACTGGAAGAAATCCCTTCTACTGTGTGGCTAGTAAGTTCACATAAGAAATCTCTATTTTAAAAAGCTGAACATACTAGCCTTTGGAAAGGCACAAGAGAAACCTGCCTCCCTTTGTGTTCAATCTCCACACCCCAGCCTATAACAAATGATGGAGAAACTGTAACGTAGTTGCATGTTATGTACAGAGGAAAGAGGGCAGGACTAGATTGTGCTAGTGATGTTGGATGGCTTGTGACATCACCCAGAATATCATTCTGATCCATACAGTTGTGTGTGCAATCTAACCTGTAGGACCATTACATCTCTTCTCCCTTGTCATAAAGGGTATTGCAAAGTATAGTCTGGCAAAGCTGCTAAGAATGGTGCCTTTCTCCCATCTCCCATGGAACTACATTTCCCGGGATTCTCAAAGAAACAACACTAATTAAACCACTTCATGCCCATTTTGTAGCTACTTGATGGCTGGTGCCTCTGTAGCTGGCCAGACTGTTCCACATTAGAATACTAGTTCCTCTCCTACTATAAGGTCCATTCACAACAATCTCTGTATCAACTGATTATTGTGTTTCTAGTGCTCCTAGCTAAGCTGTTTTTGAATGCAGATGGGGCAAAATGACCCTGTATAATGAAGTATGACCATGGTACTGTGGGTGCCAAAAAGAAACAGAATTCAGTGGTGCAACAGGCAAACCGCAGAACTATGTGTGTTCTGTGATTTCACAGGAGGAATTGTCTATTTCAGTATCGGTTTTATCAGGAAAAAAAATCACCTTTGCTGGTTTAAAACAAGTTTATCTAGCAAGAACAGATAAAAAAGAGCGGGAAAAGAAACTGAGGTAGAGGATTTCCACAGGTAAACTACCAGGGGCCCATTCGCACTACACAATTATAGAACTGTAGTTCCACTAACTGGCATGGTTCCATCCTATGGAATCCTGGGGTTTGAAGTTTAGTGAGTCTGTGGACTACTCTGGTTGATAGTTCTAAATGCCTCCCTAAACTGCCAATCCCAGAATTCCATAGGATGGAAACTTGGCAGTCAAAATAGAAGAACAGTGCTATAATTTTGTAGTGTGAATTCGCATCAGGTGTTCTTGCAACTCTCCTTGGCCCATTCCTAAAGAACAAGGAGGAAAAAAAATGCTAACTTCAGACTTGGGCCATTTCTGCACGGGGCGAGGGAATCGCCCCGTGCCGGTACTTACCAGACTTCTTGGCTCCACGCTTGGGTCCAGGCTGGTCCGGAGCAGCGCGTGGCCGCTGCTCCACACTGCTCCGGGGACGAAAACGGCGGCCTCCGGTTGGTCGAGGCTCTCCACCAACTGCTGAAGCTCGCCAGCCTAAAGCCTGCCCCCGGCAGATCACAGGCTCGCACTGGTGCGAGCCTGCAAATCTGCACCGGAGTGCAGGCACAGAGTGGCGTGCTCCATGATTTTGAAAGACCTGTTTCAAGCGGTCTTTCAAAAGCATGCTAGACGACCACTTCGGGTCGTTCCGGAGCGGGCTGAGGTGCGTAACTACACTAAGTAGATCCGACCCAGTCCACTCTCAGGTGCAGATGTCCTCCCTGGAGGACGCTCTGCACTGTTTCTTTAAGCCCGTGCGGAAATGGCCACATTCTTAATCTTGCCAATGTGCTTGATTTGTGCAGTTTTTATACAGGCTGCTTTCCTGGTTCAGTATCTGAATGGCTTTTGTGCATTTGCTTTTCTTTTAGAGCTAAATCCAGTGTGGATTGGAGATCCAGTAATAGGAGACATCAGTGGTGACTAGTGGCTTTCATGTCAGTATGCTGGCAAATCTGCCTTGGCTGTTAGTCCAAACTTTAGAGGAACTATCCAAGGTTCTGAACCTTAAGCTCACTACATTGAATAGCTATATTGAAGTTCTGACTAAAATCCAAATTGGAGTCATTGCCCCACTGATTTGGAAGACACCAGCTGTGGCTGGAGGCTATCATGGTATTGTAAAATGTTTGTTGTTGTTATTGTTGTTGTTGTTTTATTAAAATATTTGCACCCCATATAGGATCTCAGGATAGCATACAAGGAAAATCAATTTAAGCAATTTGAAACAATTTCAAGCCACACAAATGATTTAAACAGATCTAAACCATGCATTGTACCTGATTATTAAGGGAAAAATCAATTAAGCCCCAAAGGTTTTAATGAAAGCATCATTTTACTGGGCAATCAAATGAAACCAGGGTTGGGGCCAATCAGGTCTCTAAGGGGAAGGTACTGCACAACTGGGGTAGCACAGCGGAAAAGGTCCTTTCCTGTAACCTTCTGCAGTGTTTTGTTCTTGGAGCCCTCGGTGTAAATCAGGAACAAGGTCCTCATCTTCTTGGTTAAAGTCTCTCAAAAAGCTCATATCTGTTTACCTTCCCCTGACTAGAATGCAATAGATTTTCACTACCTTTCTGAAAGGCTTGGATGCATTTTATTCCAACTTGCCATCATTTTATGCTTTTAGTATATGCAGTGATATGCTAATATTTGGAAATCGATGCAGGGCCCCTCCAGATTGAAGAAATATTTTGGGAAGTTATAGCAATACATCCCAACAGTTCTCAGTTTTTTAAAAAATAATCAAAGGACATTTCTGTTGCCTTGGATTATTTTCTGGCAATTCCCAGCACCAACTGCAGTGTTTCATTGCTATGTATTGAGTGGGTTCTTTTAAATCGGGGGTGAGCCACTGTGGAAAGCTAGAGGGCTGCATTAGCCCCCAGGAAGACCATGGAGGGTTGTACCTGTGACACCAAATACATAAGCAACATTTTAAAAAATTAAAAATGCCCTCAAGTGCAACTAGAGAGTATGGGATCAGCTTTAACATGTTTTGGGATTCAAAAGCACCTCTCCTGGGCCTAAATAGGTCCAAAGGACCCTCAAAATGTTGTGGGAACAAGCCCCATGCCCTCTAGTAGTCATTTTGGAGAAATTCAAGACAAATTTTTTTTGGAAAAAAAATAATTTTTTTACTCTCCCCAAGAGGCTACCAAACATGCGGGAAATGCACCCCAAATGCCCTAGAATGCATTTGAAAAAAGAGTGAAAAAATAATCCTGGGGTGCACAGGGGCCACAAAAACAGCCTCGGAGGGCTGCATGCAGCCCATGGCTTCAGTTTGCGAACCACTGTTTTAAATTCTGAAACATATCTGGAGGGTGAGGAAGTATCCTTTGCTCTTCGTTCTTCTTCTTTTAAAAAAATAGACTTAACAGTATATGAGTGCATCCATGAAATGGCACTTTTGCACTAGAGCTCTAATTTTTAAAAAAAAATCAAAGAGGAGAAAAATTGTTCTTCAACCCATAGGACTACCTCAGCAAACCATGCCCCTGTTTTAAGCTTGGTGCAGATCCAAGAAATTACTACAAACAACCCTCCAAAAGATTGCAGTAAGTGAGCACAGAGGTGACAACTGGCAAAACCCAAGGTGCTATCATGAGAAGTCAAACTTCCTTTAGACCAATTTAGAAGAGTCCTTTCATAATGAAGAAACTGGGGGAAAGTAACTATGCAGTATCTTTGTAATGGCAATGGTTACTCCCTTCGCTTCCAATAATCAGGAGAGGTCATGAAAATAGTTATGTAAATAGGTTCTGTAACTAGGTCAAGTAAATTTAGCTCAGTAACCCTGAACTCAGATTGAGTTTGTTAGATCCATCTCTGCTAGGCAACATTTCCATCTTTTCTTAGGTGTTTTCCCCTCTCCAAGTCTGCTCCAATCTCCTTCTTCCTCAGGAGGCTACATACCCCGTCCCCAAAAAGGATGTACTTTCTTCAAAATTGACAAGCCCATCTTTTCTACCTTTTTCTCCTCTTCCCACGGATGCAGAAGGGTTAGCTGTGTAATAATACATCCAGTTTCAGTATCCCTTATCCAGAAATCCAAAAACCTCCAAAACCCAAAAGTTTTCACTGCCCGTCACCCACTTCCACTTTCAAGGCAGCGATGGCATTCCGGCTTGTTTGTCTCTTAGATCTACAGTCTCTCTCCAGCCTCACATCTCATATACAACACAAGTAGCAAACAAATGGGACGCAAGGCTGAAGAGAGATGTGAGGATCTGTGAAATGGCAGGAATCCAAGCACAGTACTCATGTTGAATCCATGCCTTCCACCATTTCACAGATCCTCATGTCTCCGGGAGGGGTTGCTAATATGCTGGAGGATAGGATCAAAATTCAAAATGACCTTAACAGATTGGAGAGCTGATCCAAAGCCAACAAAATGAATTTCAACAGAGAGAAATGTAACATCCTACACTTATGTGTAGGGACACGTGGTTGGATAACAGTACATGCGAAAGGGATCTAGGAGTCTTGGTGGACCACAAGCTGAACATGAGTCAGCAGCGTGATGCAGCAGCCAAGAAAGCCAACGTGATTCTTGGTTGCATCAAGAGGAGTATGGTGTCTAGATCAATGGAGGTAATAGTACCACTCTATTCTGCTTTGGTTAGACCTCATCTTTGTCCAGTTCTGGTCACCTCATTTCAAGAAGGATATTGACAAGCTGGAACGTGTCCAGAGAAGGGCGACCAAAATGGTGAAGGGTCTGGAGGCCACGCCCAATGAGGAGTGGCTTAGGGAGCTGGGTATGTTTAGTCTGAAGAAGAGGAGATTAAGAGGGGATATGATAGCCATGTTTAAATATTTGAAGGCATGTCATGTTGAGGAGGGAGAGGGCTTGTTTTGCTATGCTCCTGACAGTCAGAGCTGTTCGGCAGTGGAATATGCTGCCTTGGAGTGTGGTGGAGTGTTCTTCTTTAGGCGTTTTTAAGCAGAGGCTAGATGGCTATCTGTTGGGAGTGCTCTGATGTGGGTTCTTGCAGGGCAGGGGGTTGGACTGGATGTTCCCTGAGGTCTCTTCCAACTCTGTGATTCTTCAGCCTTGCCTCTCTCTCCAGCCTCATGTCTCATTCACTCACTACTTCTGTTGTATATGAGATGTGGCGCTAGAGAGAGACTGAGGACCTGAGAGACTAAGGGTACAAGGGACCTGATAACTGTCTGTCTGTCTGTCTGTCTCTGTCTCTCTCTCTCTCTCTCTCTCACACACACACACTCACATAGAATACTATACAAGAGCTCTCTGGGGAATCTGCCAACTGCCTGCTTCTGTCTTTGAGACAGCGGCTGCGGCACTCTTGTTCAGTTGTTTGCAGGCTTCCAGGAGATCTGCCATATAGTACTGCATTTTATGTATATGCAAATATGGGTAGTCCAAAATCTAAAAAAACCAAAACAAAACCTGAAATATGAAACACTTCTGGTCCCAAGCATTTTGAATAAGGAATACTCAGCCTGTATATTGCAAGTGAAAAGTCTCTCTGTTCCCACTACAGCTGCCAGAGTGAAAACTGGAGAGGGTTCCTGTATCTTTAATGGTCGTAGAGAAGAGGGGATTTCCACAGACGTTGCTTTCCATTTTGCCCTATAAAACAAGCAACACCTGCTGAAATCCCCATTTTTCTCCATAGTCATTAAAGATACAGGAGCCGTTTCCAGTTTTCACTCTGGCAACCCTAGTTCTTCTTGATAGTGATTTAACCCCAGGGAAGCAATACGGTTACCTGAGCTCCTCAGCACTGTTTGAGCTGCCTGCTGACTCAGGCTGACAAATCAAACCTTAGGGGAACTCACTGTTATTACAGTCTCAGGCACATTCTGTGTAAATATCACGAGAAGGTCATGTACATCACTTCAGAATGAAGGTGGGGCCAATACAGCGGGAGAGAAGGATAGGGGTAGCCAGTGAAAGGGGACCTGAGGGCAAAATGGAGAGGAAAATAAACAAATGCTCACTTCCTTGGGGAGCAAATATTGCTAGCTCTCTGCAATTTGTCTAGCAAAGATGACTGATGCTTCACCATGAGAATTTTAACATTAATTAAAGTGGTATTCTTCAGTTTTAATAAAGTCCCTGAAATCAATTCAAAATTCGCTGCAGCCACATGTGATAATACAATACAAGGATGAGGAGAGGGAGAAAAGGTGAGAAGGAAGGTCACTTGACAAGTCCTACTGAAATACTTTCTTTCCTCTGCTTTTTTTCCCTCCCCATTCTGGGCACCTCAATTCAAGAAGGATATCAACAAAAACATCATTTTCACTCCCAAGGTTCAGCTCCAGCAATGGTACTTTTAATCATGTGCAAAGTGCCTTTATCTTGCCCCTCAATAACCAGAAAGCAAGTCTACATATCTGGGATAGGAAGGAAGGGTTTATAGCCCAAAGGAGTTTTGTTCCAAGCTCTTCTGAATTCAGGGCAATGGTGCCCAAACAACAGAGGTCCAAAATTACTGTTTCGGTATCACAGCCTAATACAGTTGTATAAATATAGAGATATATGGATATTTTATAGATAGATAATATATGGAAATATATAGATATATGGATATTCTGTGTACCCTTGTGCAAGACAGTTCTACTCTAGGACCGCCAGATGAAGTAAGAAACCAGGCTCCTGACACTTTAATGGAAGCGTATAAGAGATTTTCAGCAGGTATTTCTTGTCTTGCAAGGAACACCTGATGAAATTCCTTCTTCTATATAATCATGTCTCTTATTTCACCTAGTAACCTTATTCTACCCTGCCTTTTAGGAAAAGCTCTTACAAGGTTGTTTACAATAAAAATGGTAATTAAATCAACAACAAAAAATGAACAAAGGTAATAAAGTGATATCAGTCATAAAACATATCATAAAATATCAGACCAAAAATAAATAAATAAACAGAAAGATGACTAAAAAACTCCGTGAACTTCAGAAAAGTCTTTAGAGTCTGCTCAAGTTTTGTGAGAGAAATTAGACAAGAGTGGGATGACCACTGAAATAGCTCTGGCCATCGTGCCCACCCCAATTGACCTTAAAGTGACCATGTGTCCTACTTCTTGGAGAATTGAAGGTGTCCAGTATTTGAAAGGCAGTCTAATCCAAATCTAGTTTTTCAAATGAAGAACCACATAAAGGGAGAACAGGAACCTTGAAATTCCCAGCAGGAGTTAGGATCTGGACAGCAGACAAAGTAGACAAATCACCTGATCACAGTTTTCCTCCTATGGTGAAATCCATTTTTTTCCTATTTAAATTAAAGTAATTATCTCTAAATTACAGCAATTATAGTTTTTTAAACCTTAAATTTCAAATATATATTATATCATGTGAAGTGTAAAACTGGAATCTAATGATAAATTTTGTTTGTTGCTTTAAAAGGCTATTTTCCATATAGATTATTTTTACATAGATTATTAATACCATAAGTGATTAATATATAAGTGATTATTAGTAATTAGCTATGTATGCTGATAAATAACTACAATGGTAAATGATTAGCAACAAGCAACAATTGTGTTATAAAATGAAGGAATCAAATTAGGTGTAACTGCTTAAATAATATGAGCTGTTTGCAACAAGGATGGGAGCCAATTGTTAGTTATCCGTAGTTTTTAGTCATTTTTAGCTTTGTTTAGTTTTATTATGTATTTTAACTTTCGTATTTGTTTTCTATTGTTAGGAGTTTTTTTTAGTTCTTTTTTGTGTTATTTGTTAGATTGTGTCTTTTTTTGCTCTTGCATGTCTTTGTTTAATAAAATAAAAAATTAAAAAATAAATTACAGTAATTATCACTAACACAAAAATGAACATATGTTTAAAGTGTGAAATCATTCACATTGGGCCTTTCTGCCCTACATTGTTATAGTGCTATTATTGCACTTTCAACATCCAGTGGAATTCTGGGGTTTGTAGTTTACTGAGGCCAAAGAGCTCTCTGGCTGAGAATTCTAAATGCCCCTCCCTAAACTGGAAATCCCAGAATCCCATAGGATGTTGAAAGTGGAATGATAGCAATATAACCGTGTAGTGTGGAAAGGCCCACAGATGCAGCCTATCCATTTCCGATTCCACTGAATGAATCAGCAGAATTACATCAGTTGATCCAACCCATAGCCATCACTGCCTCAACAACTGATGAGGGTGTATGAAGTACAGGAGATCAGTTTTTAACATTTATTTTCAAGTAATCCAACCTCATGTCACAATCTTGTTTTGAAAAACAGGCATCTCCTCGTTTGTCTGATATCTCTCCTGGGAAGTTAAATTTAGCACAAGTGTCTGGATGAAATGTCAGATGACATGAGACGGTATCTATTGCACTACATACCGTAAGAGCGTGTAGTGCTTATCCCGGTTAAAAATAACCATACCCTTAAATGCAGCAGTCTTCTGGATTCTGTCTAATAGAGGGATAAACAAATTGTACAGCAATAAGAGAAGACACATATAAGTGAGAAAGGCTAATTAGAAAACAAAATAGCTCCAGAAGACAGTGACACAGATTCTCTCTCTGTGAATTGATCATTTCTGGATTTCTAAAAAGAATAGTTGTTAACATGTGGTCCAGATAGTTTAAAGAAATTGTAAATAAATAAATGAGGAGGAAAAAATCTACTGCCTAATAATATTGACAGAAAGAAAATAATGCCCATGTGATAACATGTATTTATTTAAATTATATTAGGCCTCTTAAGAGGAAATCTTCCCTGAGATGAAACCTTCTCAAGGTACTTATTATGGAATCTCCAAATGACCCCCTAACTATACTAAACTAAATTAGTGATATAAGAGAATATTTTAAAGTGCTATTATTTTGTTCTTCAGGTAAAAGTGTATTTTCCAATGCCTTTGCCGCAAGGTGCATGTTTGAAACCTTCAAGCTGTGTGGGAGCTTTAATGTTAGCTCAAATTAAGATGGTGTAAGACCATGACTGTATGCAAAACTGGAATAATTTTTATTCTGCTCTCTGAGGTTTCGTTGCTTGGCTCCTTTTAAATGAGTCTATTGATTCCAAAGGGGTCACTCATAAAGGAAGACACTGCTCAACACAAATGTAGAAAGTACAGTCTGATCTCAGTAGTAAATCTTTATTATTAAGCAGCAGGTTCTGAGCTTGATTTAGTAGACTGTAATGAAATTATAATATTTAGGCTTCAGGCCAGACTTGTAGTTCTTGATCTACGGTCAGCAAAAGGAGCAAAATGGTTTCTCCTTGTAAAGGGGAAACCCCCAAAATAGGACAACAGCAAACAGGAAGGTCATCTATATCTCAAGTGATCTTAAAGGAATATGTTATAATATTATATATCCACAGGGAATCATTTTCCACTTGAGGTTTAGATCAGTGCCTTGGCTCATGTATTCCTAACGGAAATTTCTGCCATGCACTGCCCTGCTAAGAAGTGACTTGGCATCCTAGCTTACATACCACATGATCTGGACAGGATTTATCTTCCCAAAGTCTAACCCTACAAAGAATAGCATACCCTGGATAGCTTTAGTTTTCTTTTTAAAACTAAAAAGCATATTTCAGGTCCTTGTGTGAGTGGGAAAAGAGGCATGGATAAGGGATTTACAAAGTTTTGTAGAGCAGAGTGTTAAGTATTTCTACAAAATCCTTGTCCCATCAAAACTGCTTTGCCCTAGAAGAAACAAAAGAGGACCTCTCCCTTTCCTTTGCTCAGAATAAACATCAACTGCTTCTTTCTCCTCTGATTTCCTCCTTGATCCATTTTCTCCTCGCTCTCTCTCCTCCTCACCAATAAGGAGCAGCAACAGCAGGCTCCCCCAGAGCTAACAGCTATTGAGTGGGGTCGTCTACAACAGAGTGAAAGGGCAACAGTCCTATACTCTGTCCAAAAAAGAGACATATGGATGGATAAGCCACTAATACATACCATCCAATTTTTATCCTACTCTGGCAGGGCCAGTCCCAATTAATCCTCTGTTGTCTCACTTTTTCAGTTACTTTTAAAATGTCCCAGACCATCTCTCCTCTTCTTACTTTCCCCCTTTGCCCTCTGCTTAACTCAATTGCTCTAAACTGACTCTAAAAGTACAAAACTAGTTTGCACTCAACTCAGCGGGAGGAAAGTAAGAGGAGGGTGTGGCATCTTGCCCTTCCCAGTAGGCTCAGACAAAAGCAAACTGCAGCAGCCTTTCCTAGTTTGTTTCTTCTTTCTTGTCAGTAACATCTTCCCCTCTTGTTAATCAGCCACACATGTCTCACTTTTGGTCTGTGAATGTTGGAGGGTATGCTGTTTTAACTGATTATGTCAGGGACTAAACCTGGGACCTTCTGCAGAAGAAAACTGTCACAAGCACTAGCTGTTTGTCACCCAGCACAGAGTGCTGGGGTAGCAGAAGGTTGGTCACAGTCAATAATGCTTGCCTGTTCAGGGTGAAGCAGAAACACAGTCAAGAATCAATTCAAAGGTCCAGGAATCCAGCAGGTAATACGGTCAGACAGTCTGGGGTTAGAAAATCTAGGCAGGCAATGAGCAGGAAATCTAGAGTACACAAAATAAGGGCCAGCATTGTTTCTGGTGTCAAGTTACCACCCTCTCCCTTACTTAAGAAGGCTGGAGCCAGCTGGTTCTCAACCCAGCCCGATTAGTTCCTGGTGTACTAGCATCTGTTTTTCCTCTTTCAAGGCTGCTATTCACCTGGGGAAGATGAGTTCTGGCCCATGACAAACGCAGTTGCTCCACCATTGTATCATAAGCTCTATCATGTTTCTGTTTAAGTACAGTTGGCCACCCATATCCACAGATTCTGTATCCATGGATTGAACCAACCATGTTACCTTGAAAGGTGGGTGATTCATAGGTCCACCCATGATGCCAGTGCTTTTGTGGAACAATGGGGAATTATTAGCTGTAAAGGAGGCCTGAGAGAAGGGAGTAACTTTACACAATCTTCCACCTATGTATACCAGTACTAATACAGGGACACCAGTTGGAGATTAAACGTATGCTTTACTGGGAAATATCAAAATCACATACAAGATTCAAGCATCCTCACAACCACACAAGGCTAAATGAAGGAAAGAGGAAAAACTGGATAGTGAGAAGTTAAGGCGAAGTGGGTGATATTTACCTATCCTGCAGAGAAGTGTCAAAAGTGATGTGGCTAAAACTAAAGGTCTGAGGGTAGTACAAGAATGGGAGTCTAAGCAGCAGCCTATATCCAAAGTACTACTAGTTGTTTGGCTTAGAGCCAGGGTTTAAATACTCTGTTTCTGCCCTGCTGGGGAAGGTGTTAATGGCTCTCTGGCAGAGCAAACAGTGGGGTCTGGAACAGGCTAATGGCTTTAGCATTAAGTGACAAAATACTGATGGGGATCATGATAGTTCCTTAATGGCTGGACATGTAAGGAAACAGGAGAATTTTGGCAGGAAGAGGGAATGGGTTGATGACAATCAGTTGCTCTGTTGAGAAAGTTTTGGATGCTATTGTTTTTGAAGGTTGAGTTGTAGAGGGGATTATTGCAAGCTTATTAACACCAGAGCTTCCTGACTAATTTCTTGACTATGACCTGGCCATGCCCTGCGGTCCCATCTGACCTACTTTTGCATGTGTTCAGCCAGTCCTCTTTGCCAGTATGGTTTTTCAGCCATAACATTGTACGATTTATACTGTATGCCGATTAAATAATATTCACCAATTATATCATAGAGTGGGGGTATGTGGCATAGTAACAATCGTGGCTCAAAAATATTTTTTAGAAAACCCAAAAGCAAACCTTTGAGTTGTTCATCATTTTAATATAAGGGATGCCATTTTACTACACCATTATATATAATGGACTGGAGCATCCACAGATTTTGGTATCAACGGGTGATGCAGAAACGAAACCTCAGCAGATACTGAGGGCTCACTGTATCATATTAAATTTTTCCTAGTATGCTTTTTTGTAAAGAAAAATTATCTGTTCTACTCTTCATCTTAGGCTGGTCATGATATCTCCAAAGGGATAATTTAGCAGGTTAGCTTGTTTGTAGCTGCGCCGGAGCAATAACTCTCTGGAGAAAGGCAAGGGCAATTCTCCCTGCACACTGGGGGCCTTGATCCAGGCTGTGTGCTGGGGTTGCTAAGGGAACAAGGAAATCAGCCCTGTGCAGGAAGATCACTGTAGCAACCCAGGGAGCTCATCTCCTTCCGTACAGGACCTTGTACTTCCAACAATGAAACAAGATCTAGGTTTGCTGGAACAATAGTTTTTATTTATCTGCCTGTGCTGAAGAACTTTTAAAAGATATCACCTGCACACCATTTTTTTAACCTCAGAAGAGAAATTGCTGGGGATCATATTGTACAGAATTCTTGCAAACGGAAAAAGTATTTCCCACTCTATTATTCTTAAAAATACATGGCTACTCTGACAATGAGAAGGGGTAGTGATCCTCAGTCTTTTCTTCAGCTGGAAAACAGGAGAAGAAATATTTTTGTTATACAAGACAGGTAAGGTGATTATTAAGTTGCTTGTTAACTTCCTTGAAGGCTATCGTTCCTATTGACGCCTGATAATAAACACATAATAGTCAGAGTTTTCAGTATATTCTAAGCAATATGGGGTGTATCTTGGTAGAAAAGAAGTCCAGGCTCATCAATGTTCTTCCTTCCTACCTGACTAGAGTGGGGTTTGATATATTTTCTCCCATCATAAGCAATAGGAGAGGAATTATTTGCACTGGTTCTAGAGCTAGCATACATTTCTCCTTGTGTTGGGTACTTGGCCAGAGACCTGGAGAACTCTGGACTCCCTTATCCATTCATGTCACACTCCTCATTTCCCCCTTTTTACCACTCCTGGCATCTCAGCTCTGGTGTCATGGAGATAAACAATTGCTCCTATTTCCTTTCTTAATTAATTCATTCAAATATTTCTAATCTACAGGATTCTAACCCACAAGATTATCTGGGCTCAGCACAAGGTACAATCCACAAAAGCACCTTAGAATTATAGAATCATAGAGTTGGAAGAGACCATATGGGACAGTGAGTCCAGCCCCTGTCATGCAGGAATATACCATCAAAGCATTCCCAACAGATAGTCATTCAACCTGTATTTAACACAGTTCAAATTTTAATTGTCATTTTTTAACATTTTAATTTATCTTTTTTGACTGAAGTACTTTAAAACAATCTAACAACTGACACAAAGTAAAACTAGCAGACTGATAGAGAAAACCAACCTATGTCCTCAAGAAGTTCAGTATGCTTAGATGAATAGCCAGATTTTAAATTGATGCTAAAATGAATACAATGTTGGTTCCAGTCAGGCCTTCAAAGGGAAAGCTATATCCTAGATTCCATAATTCCAAAAAAAATTGATAGCAGAACTGTCCAGCTGCCTCTATGTAATAGGGACATTGCATAGTCCTCGAAAATCACAATTCTTGTTTTTCGTGTCTTTTTGAAGGGATGGTGATTGTCTTATTGGAATGTTGTTTGTGAAAACTGCAACAGTGGTCATCCTTCAGGTTTCTTTTCCAACCCCAAGATCAGCTAGAAGTTAAATCTTGGAGCAGATGGGTACGTGTGTGTGTATGTGTGCTGACACAGCCATACACATGCATCAATTTGTGTGCATGAACATGAAGGCATCATGGAGCTCACAGCCTGTCCTTTTGCATGTTGCGGCAGCAGAGTAGCTTTCAAACTGTTCATTGTAGCAGGACAGGCTCCCTTCCCCTCCGCCCATATCCCTTTGAACAAGTGAAGAGACACTTATCAGTGGAAGCAGGTCAGGCTCCAGATTTGGTGGGCCCCGGGCAAGATGCCCTATGTGAGCCCTAAGTTGAATGTGGCATCATACCCAGGTGGCAATCCCCTTGCCACTTAGAAGTTGGCTGATAGCCTGCCTGCCAACCTGGGGTTGTGATGCACCAAACGCCTAGGCTATTTCCGTACTAGACTGTTATAGTGCTATTATTCCACTTTCAACATCCTGTGGAATCCTGGGGTTTGCAGTTTAGGGAGGTGCCTCAAAGCTAAGTGCGGAAATGGTCCTAGTTTGTGTGATTATAGTTGCAGGAGCCACTATGTTGTTTACATCAGCCCTGTTCCTCCAATGTTGGAGGAGATGTTAGAGAATGTTAGAGAAGAGAAGAAGATGTACCTAATATGGAAGTACACATTGTTACAGACGTGTGTGCTGCATCCTCTGGACATGACTGTCACCAGTGTTTCCTCCTTTTTCTTCTGGCCACCCAGCAGTGACTGGCAGGGAGCCCACTGGTGGTGCTAAGCAGACTGGCAGCCGCCTCACACGTAGAAATTAAGGCATTTCGAATTTGTCAATCTTGTTCTTGTCAATATTCCAGTTTTTAAAACCTCACATTCCCTTCATTGATTTTATGAAGAAATCTAAGAATATTGACCAAGTTCTTATTTTAAACTTATTTTAAACAATGAACTAACTGGAATTCTCAACCAACAGCACTGGCTGAATTCAATAGACACAGCTGTTTGCAGTTTAGGGAGAACCATGTAACCATTGACAATAAGGAGCCTGACAGAAAAAAAGAGATAAAAACCCTAACTCAGCACCAAAGCCATCACTGAGAACAGGGATTCAAACCAGAGCTTCAAGAATTAAACACTAAATCCTGGTATTCAAAGGGTTGCCAGATGTCAGAGCTCTGTCTTGACTCTCCAATTTTCATAGGTCACCTCCAGGCAGGAGACAAAGGTGCAAATTCTCCAGGTTTGGGTCAACTCTAGGGAAGAAGAAAGGGGATGTGTGTAAACTTGCACCTTAGTTGCTAGAGCAGCAGCTTGCTACAATTTCTAAAGATTAATTGATTTGTTGCTACAACTTGCAAAGACTCTCTGTGAGAGTTATGTATTTACTTAATTAGCTTCTTCCTTTACTCCCATCATTATGGCTCCAGGGCTCACCCTCCATACTGCGTTGTATCCACCTTCTAGACAGAAGCAAGTAGGCGAGACTGAATGTTTCTTGTCCTATCTCCCTATGTGAGTGAGAAAGAATGGTCCTCTTCATTTCACCTTGAGCTGTGAAGAGTCCCACTAGTTAAGGTTTATGTCTTAAATTCCAAACAGGAAAGTATGTTCTCTCTCTGTGAATCTGCATGTGTTCTATGTGCGTGTTTGAATGACAAACTACGAGCAAATGGGGTTGGCATTTAATGCATAGTGCTTAATAACATCTCCCAGAAGCCTCAGGGCTTGGGATGACCCCAAACTGGCAGCCCTACCTGGGAATGGATGGATGAATCTATTAGCCTAGCTTTTTCCCACATTTGCATCACAAGTTTTTTTCCAGCCTGAATATGAGGAAGTATGCAAATGCTAGCACATTCTTATCAATATGAAAAATTTCACATGGACATCCCTACTGAATGGTGTTTGCCTGTATATATATATTGTGTGGTTGCCACATTTAAGTGTAATTGCTGAAGTCTGGAGAATTGGCATGATTCTCTGTGTGTCCAAATGAGGAAGTAAATCTCACCTGAAGACAGGTGCGAGGTTTCAAGGAGCAGAAGGTTTTATTTTTATGTCAGAGGTGGTTTTAAAGCCTGGGTACCTCTCTCTTTTTGTTTACAACTGCTGCCAAGGTTCACTGATGAAAACGGAAGGTATCTATGTATGCACTAAAAAAGCCACAAGGAAGGGAAGGAGACTAGGAAGAGAGCCAGTAGGTATACACGTGTGGAGCCATCATGTTTTTTGCAGGAAGGCAGGTAGTGGTCTTCCAGCATTATTGTGACTTAAGCACCTTAAAAAAAAAAAAAAATCTTGCAGCAGTCAGTGGCACAGAGCCTGGCAAAAGACAGAACTAACACCCAGAGACTGACAGGGAATCTTCCATAAGTGGAAGGCCTAGGAAAATTCTCCATGCATTATGTATGCTTTAGGGAAGGCCATGTAGGATGTGAGGAGCAGGAGCAGTGACAACTATCGCAGTTGTTGGGACATATTGCTGCACAGCATCCAAAAAAGATTCCCCCTCTAAGGTGTTGCTTTCCACATTATCTGGTTAAGCCAGGTTTTGCCTGGATTTCTCACACCCCCAATTCTGCAGTGGATTGCCTACTATCAGTTCTGTCCTAATTCTCAACCTTTGCCAGTCTCACCCTGGTTTTGACCCTGAAATCTCAGAGATTGTTACACAGTAAATGAAATAAAGCTATCACAGAACCTTTGGCAACATGTACATTTGTGGGCGTAGGGTGGAGTGCAGTTCAGGCAACCTTTCTTGGTGGGGTTGCTAGATTGAAAACTGGAGATGACTTTTGTGCTTTCAGTGGTTGGGTAGAAAAGGGAATTTCAGCAGGTGTGGCTTGTTACCAGGTTGCATGCCAAGCAGCACCTGCAGAAATTCCTTATTCTACACAACCATTAAAAGTACAGGAGCTGTCACCACTTTTCACTCTGGCAACCCTAAGTAAGAAGTGGGTAATTTACAAGCATGGCTGGTTTTGTCAGCAAAATATTGAATCATAAAATCATAGAGCTGGCAGAGACACAAGGGCCACTGAGTTCAACCCTTTAAGGTTATGGACAAGACAACAGAATTACCAGGACTGACTGACTGACTGACTGTCCTTCCTTCCCTCCTTCCTTCCCTCCTTCCTTCCTTCCTTCCTTCCTTTTCCCAATTTTATCTTTAATTCCAGAGCAAGAGTAAATAGTAACACACAAAAGTAATAATCAATTATTGCTATGTCTCACATAAACCAGCAATAGTAATTGGTTTTATTATTGTGGTTATAGAAATTGATGTTCACTAATATCAATGAAAATAAAATTGTGGGGCATTTTTCTTTCAACATCTCTGATATACAGAAGGACAAAGGACTGAATCTGGAGATGGCAGGGACGGAGGGATCTTGGCCGATTTCAGTGGGAGCAGAACTGTCTTTCCTGCAGAGGTTGGAGCTCACGGATTGAGCTAGCTATATGCTTTCTTTTGTTCGAAAGGCTCAACCAGGGAACTGGCAGTTAAAGCAACTGCAGCAGAAGATGCTCATGTGGGAACTTTCAGCTCAACACCTGAAAGACTTAGGGCCTTATCACACTACACTGTTACAGTGCTATTATTTCACTTTAACTGCTATGGCAATATCACATGGAATAATGGGATTTGCAGTTTAAGGAGAAGCATTTAGAATTCCCAGCTGGACAGCTCCAGTTCCTTACCAAACTACAAACCCCAGAATTCCACAGGGTGTAACCAGGGCAGTGAAAGTGGAATAACAGTGCTGTAACAAGGTAGTATGACAGGGATGTAAGGATGGGTCAGCACAGGAACAGTTAAAAATAAATAAATTAATTCAAATAAAGAGTGGCAACTTTTTTTAAAAATTAAATTATTATTAAAAAGTTTTTATTAAATTCTTATTTAAAAACAATTAACATACTACAACAATACATCACAACACCCACAACAACTTACATTATTATACATATATTATACAATTAGGCTATAGACTATCTAGACAAACTGATATCTATCTAATATAAATTTTCTTTACATCTACATTCCCTTTATTGTTTATTCATCGGTGTCTATAACTTTTTTTTCCTAATTTGTATATAAACATATCGTAACGTTTAACAGCATTTAACACTTAACAATTAACAATAGACAAACAATCTACCAGATAATAACTACTAACCAACAAACATATAACATAATATATAACAATTATTTTATCATACTTACTTACATACTTACTCTCGTGCTCCCTCTTCCTTTCCATACATCTGCATACATTCATCTCACATATACAATAACTTCGTTCATTTTCATCATTGGTTTGATTATTTAATTATTATTATCATCCTGCTTTCTAAATATGCTTTCCTTAGTCCTTATAGCAATTCCTATATTCTAATCTCTATATATCCATACATAAATACCCTACACGTATATAACATTATATATATATATATATATATATATATATATATATAATGCAACCTATATATCTCTCTATATTGCGTTGTATCATCTATGCCTTTTACATTACGTTGTCATCTACTTATTGGTTCTTTTGTATTTTTCTCTTCTTGTTTCCTTATACTCCAAAGCTTCTTTATTTCACTCCTTACTGTTTCCCTGATTTTCACTCTCTTTCCTTTAATTTATAAATAATATGTAGAATCTACTCTATTTTACTGAAATCAATCATATAGTCCTAGTAGTGCATGGTTTCCCCAATATCCTTCCCATATAGGATTTAAGATTTCCTATTCTCTTTTAAATGCTTTGTTACTTTTATTATCTAATCTTAATGTCAATTTATCCATCTCTGCTAATTCATATAGTTTCGTTATCCAATCATCTAATGTTGGTATGTTCTTATGTTTCCATTTTTTCGCAAACACAATTCTTGCGGCATATATCATATAACATATGATTCTCGAATATTTCTTTCTAATTGTCTTGTCTATCTTTCCAAACATGTTTAATAAATATATTTCTGGTTGCATTGGAAACTTGATTTGCAAACATTTCGTTATTTGCTCATGTATTTGTGACCAATAGCTTCTCGCTTTATTACATCTCCACCAGCAATGAAAAAAGGAACCAGTTTTTTTACATTTCCAACAACTAGCTGCTAATTCCATCTTTTTCATCTTTGCAATTTGTATTGGTGTTAAGTACCATCTATAAAACATTTTTATAAAATTTTCTTTCAAATTCTGACTCCTTGTGAATTCCTGATTTATTTTCCATGCATTCTCCCATTGTTGTAGAGTTATTGGGTGACCTAAATCTTGTGCCCATTTTATCATATTATTCTTTACTGTCTCTTTTTCCAATTCTAAATTTAATAATAATCTGTAAATTTTGCTTAGAGGACGTTTTACACCTATTCTCATCAATTTATCCAACTCTGTTTCTTCCAGTGATATTCCCCACTGTTTATTATCTATTTTGTATTTTTCCACCAATTGTCTATATAAAATCCAGTGTGTTTTATATCCCTCTTCAATTAATTCTTCCTTATTTTTAAGTTTAATATTATTTCCTTCTTTTTTTAATATATCCTTATATGTTATCCATTCCTTCATTTGTGTCTTTTCTAATCTATAAAAAGCTTCATGAGGTGACACCCAACCAGGTAATTTTATATATATTTTGTCTCTAATTTTTAACCAAAGTTTTAGAATTGATTTCCTAATATAATGATCCTTGAATTCTTTATTAATTTTATGTTTATTATACCATAGGTATGCGTGCCACCCAAAATATAAATTAAACCCCTCTAAATTTAATAGTTTAGAGTTTTCCAGGGTGATCCATTCTTTTATCCATACTAGTGTCGCTGCTTCATAATAAAATTTTAAGTCTGGCAACATTAATCCTCCTCTCTCTTTAATATCTTTTAAATATTTTATTTTAATTCTTGGTTTCCTCCCCTTCCAAATAAATCTACTCAGTTCTTGATCCCAGTTCTTAAATGGTTTCTCATTATATATTATAGGTAGGTTCTGAAATAAGAATATCATTTTTGGTAAAACACTCATTTTAATTGCTGATATTCTACCTAATATAGAGAGGTGTAACTTATTCCATTTTTCCATTTCTTTTATTATTTCACTCCATACTTTTTTATAATTGTTATCAAACAGTTCTGAATTTTTTTTGTTATTGTTATCCCCAAATATCTTACTTTCTTTGTTGTTTTAAATCCTGAAATTCTATTAACCCATTCTCTTGTTTTGGTGTGATATTTTTAGTCAACATTAATGATTTCTCCTTATTAATTTTAAATCCAGCTACTTCTCCGTAATGCTTTAATACTTCTGTTACCTTCTTAATACTATTTATGGGTTCCTCTAGTATTATTACCAGATCATCTGCGTATGCTTGTATTTTAGTTTCATGTTCCCTTATTCTGATTCCTTTTATTATCTTCTCATTTCTTATATTGTTATTTAAAACTTCTAGACAGATTATAAAAAGCAGAGGAGAGAGTGGACATCCTTGTTGTGTGCCCCTATGTATTTCAGATTGCTTCGTTTTATCCCCGTTTATAAGTAAACAAGCCCTTGTTCATTATATATTGCCTTTATCTGTTCCAAAAATCTATTTCCCATTCCCATCTTGCTCAATACTGCAAACATAAAAGACCAATTTACATTATCGAATGCTTTTTCAGCGTCCAAAAATAGTAATGCCAATTGTTTTTGATTATGTTTCTGATAATACTCTATTGTATCTAGAACTATTCTTATATTGTTTTTCAGCTGTCTTCCAGGGAGAAATCCATTCTAATCCTCATGTACCCATATTTCCAAAATCTTCTTTAATCGGTCTGCTAAAATTTGAGCATATATTTTATAATCAATATTCAGTAGTGAAATTGGTCTATAGTTTTTTTTATCCATTAAATCTTTCCCCTCTTTTGGAATCAGAGTTATATTTGATTCTTTCCATGTATTTGGGAATGTATTACGCGTGATCGAATTCAATACCTGAGCTAATATCGGTGCTAACTCTTCCTGAAATGTTTTATAATATAACGCCGTAAAACCATCAGGACCAGGAGCTTTCTCTATTTTCAATTTCTTAATCACATTTGTAATTTCCTGTATTGTTATTGGCCTCTCTAAATCTTCTCTTTGACTATCCGACAGTCTAGTAATTTCTGTCTGATCTAAATATTTCATCATTTTATTTTTTTGTTCTTGTGTTTGAGCCTTTTTTTAAACAATTCTTCAAAATACTTAACAAAAATCTTTTTAATCTTTACTTGTTGATAGTAAATGTCCTGACCTTCTCTTATCCCCTTAATACATTGTTTTTCCTTTTCTTTTCTTAATCTGAATGACAGCCATCTCCCTATCTTATTCGCGTATTCGAATTGTCTTTGTTTTATAAACTTTATCTTATTTTCTATTTCCTTTAATGTTAATAATGACAATTGTTTCTTTAATATTTGAACTTCCTTTAATATTTTTAAATCTTTTGGATTCTTTTTTAAACCTAATTCTTTTTCCTGCAACATTTTATATATTCTAATTTCCTTTGCCTTTCTGCATTTTGTTATCCAAGCTTGTTGATTTATAAAAAAACCCTCATCACTGCTTTACTTGTTTCCCATACTATTTGTTCTGTTTGTTCCTTTCCTAAATTAATATCAAAAATTTTTTTCAATTCTTTCTTTGCTTTTTCTATTACTGATTCATTTTTTAACAGATTGTCATTCAACTTCCATCTGTATTGTTCCCTTCCCTGTTGAATAGTTAACAGTATTGGACAGTGATCTGAAATTGTTCTGGGGAGGACCTCCAATTTTCCGATATTTTTTACCAATTCTGTTGATAAAAAAAACATATCTATTCTGGACCATGATTTAAATCGATCTGAAGAGTAGGTATATTCCTCTTTTTCCCCATTTACATATCTCCAAGCTTCCACTAAAGATAAGTGTTCCAGTAGTTCGAAAAAAGTTTTTGGGAGTTTCCCTTGATTATTACTACCAATATTTTTCTTATTTTTATTACTGGATCTATCTAAGAGTGGATTCAGTACTCCGTTCCAGTCTCCCATAATAATCATCTTATGATTTTCTAGTTCTAAATCCAACAATCTTTCTAATAGATTTAAATAGAATTTGCTCTTATTTTCTAATGGTCCATATACTGCTATCACTATTAATTTTAAATCCCTTATGGTTACCTCTACAGCTATCCAGTGTCCTGTTTCATCACTACAAATTAATTTTGCCTCATATTTATTGTTTACCCCTTTCTTTTTCTTATCTATTGATGATGAAAATGATTGTCCTAATTTGGGGTTTTTAATATATTTTAAATCCTTATTTTTAATATGGGTTTCTTGTATTGAAGCTATATCCAAGTTTAATTTTTCTAATTGATGAAAAACACATTTCCTTTTGTGTGGTGAATTTATACCTCGAACATTCCAGGACAATATTCTTAATTTCATGTTGTATCTTCTATATTTCAGTATTTATTCTTCAATTTCCTCTATCTCTTCTTCCAATTCTGGGTCTATGGAATTTGATTCTTCTTCTCTTTCTTCTTCCTCTTCTTCAGTCTCCTCCTCTTGCTCTCCTTCTACTTCCTCTTCTTGTTTTTGACCTATGGATCTTTCTCTTTCCTTCTGTTTCACTTGTAAATTTTCTGTTTCCTGTTGAGATTGTGAACCAGTTCTGACTCTTTCCTCTTCTTGGTCCTGTACTTCTTCGTCTGTTCTATTCAGCTCTTTCTTATATTTTTTCCAAAAGTCCCTTGCTTTTGTAATTGTATTTAATACAAATTTTTTCTGTTTCCATATGAAAGAAATGCCTTCAGTTCTTTCCCACGTATATCGTATACCTTGATTTCTTAAGGGTTGTGTTATAAAACTGTATTCCCTTCTTCTCTTTAACAGTGTTGGGTGCACATCTTTAAAAAATTTTAATTCATCTCCATCCACCACCAGTTTTTTCATGTAGCTTTGTTGTAAAACCAGATCTTTCACTCTCTCCCGTAAAAAATAAATCACAATGTCTCTTGGTATCTTCCTTCTTTTAGCTACCACAGAATTCACTCTGAAGATTCTGTCCAGCTCCAGATCTAATTGCTCTGGTGCCCAGCCTATAAATTGCGCCAGCGGTCTAGTTAACCTTTCATATAAATCCTCTTGTGCTGATTCTCGTAATCCTCTTATTTTAATTGACTTATTTCTGGTTTTTATATCCATTAGTAGTGTCATTTTTTCTAGTTGTTCTGTCCTTTCTTCTGTTTTCATTGACTGTGTTTCCGTTCTTATAGTTCTTTCTTCTATTTCTTTTACCTTCTCATTCACATGTCTTAACTCCTTTGTAATATTATCCAGTTTATTATTAAACGCCTCCAGTTCTTTCTTTAAATCTGTTTTTATTTCTGTTCTCATCTGTTTCATTTCTACTCTTGTTTCTCTCATTTCATTCTTAAATGTCATAGTTAATTTTCTTATTTCTTCCATAATATCTCCTCCACCAAGAGAGTGGCAACTTTAGACATTGCTCACTCCGTATAAAGAACAGAGAGCTATCCATAAAATATACAGGGAAACATCTCACAGTTTTTTTTTGTTTTGTTTTGTTTGTGACTACCCTTAAATAATTTCCTGAGTATTCTATTTGATGCCCCTGGAGTAAAATTGTTCTTAATTTTAGATTGTCAGACTGCAGTTTCCAAAAATTACCCATCAGCTCATGTGCTGAGATGGTGGCTCTTGCAGGGAGATTTGATACAGACACTGAGTTTTTTTGGCAGTTTCTCAATGCAACCATTGACAGCTGTGTGAGAAGCAAACCTGTCTTTCCAGAAAAGTGTTTTCATTGTGAATGGTCTTTGTTGCCAGAAAGGCTGCAGTTACTGACGATCTGGCTGTGATGCAGCTGCTAAAGATGTAGATCCAGTAATGGAGGACAATGGTTATGATTTGCAGCTAGTGTTTCCAAAGAGCTGAGCCCTATAGAGCTTAGCCTCAATGAGAAGAATACCATAATACCTTGTGTCTAGAAGGGATGAGAGGAGACTAGCAGAGGCTACTCTCACTCCCAGAAATTTGGAATGGCAGGTCAGCAGCATCTGATTCCCCAGTTTTAAAGATCAAAACCTGAGTCCTTGTGATGTCACAGGGTGTGTCCTTGTGATGTCCAAAGGGTAGGTCAGGTAAGGATTGGCAGGCAGGTGGGATGAACTGCTTTGAAGTTGGTATAAGGGCAATGAGAGGCATAATTAGGTAATTTCCAACTGACCAGGTGATATAGCAATACAGAGCCAAGGGGAAAAGAAAGTATTTCTGATGAAAGGGCAGACAGCAAAATGGATCTAGCAACTTGCCTTGGCTTGGGTCCAGACTGTCGGAAAGCATGTGTCTCCCTATATGAGCCTGCCCAGGTCATCTGGTGAGGATATGAGAGAAAGCCTTCTGCTCCTAGGCTATGGAACTTCCTCTTGAGGAAGGTTTGATTCACCTCCTATCTGTTCTTTTTTTTTTGTCAGTAGGCAGAGACCTTCAGCCTTAACTGATCAGAATAGAGGGAAATGAAGTTAGATATGCAATATGCATTTCATGTGTTTTAATTGTATTTAAAGTGAATGTTGTATAAGTAGTGTTTTCATTGGACTGAAGGTTTAATGCTTTTTCAGCTTACATACAGTAATCCCTCCACATTTGCTACGGTTAGGGGCACAGGACCTCTGTGAAAGTGAAAAAACTGTGAATAACTCTAGGCTCTCCCAAACCACATTTAACACAGAAAAAAGTATGATCACCATATTCAACCCACCATGGATGCCTTTGAGGCATCAGGGTTCCTTCACAAGGTAGAAGTGGGTGTGTGGTGCGGCTTACTGCCACCTCTACTGGTGCCCCACGCCATTTTTAATAGGGAGTTACAAGCCTGGTTTGCAGTTTCTCACAAGGCTTGCAGTCCCTATTAAAAGTGGCATAGGGAGGCAGTAGAAGTGACAGCAAATAATCTGTGAATAACCAAATCCGCAAAAGTGAAACCCGCAAATGTGGATAGCTGACTCTATTCCATACTGTTTTAGCTGTTTTGTTCTAACTTATATTGTACATAGCTTTGATTCCCATTTGGGAAAAAGGCAGGATATACATCAGATAGATAGATAGATAGATAGATAGATAGATAGATAGATAGATAGATAAGTAACTGTAGCCCTTCCTTCTATTCTGGTTATGGCTCATATCCCATTAGAGTTTTTGCTGGGGGCTGTATAGCAAGAAAGTTCATGAGTTGTAATGCTGAAACATCATTCGTTGCCTTGTTTCAAATGATATGATGGGGTGAAATACAGTCATGCACTGTCACTTTCTCCATTACAGGGGAAGGGTCAGAACCAGCTGGGAATGGATAGAAAGAGTGCTCAGAACCTCACATGCAAAAGTGAGACTTTTTCCTCTTCCAGTGGTGCTTGCTTTGGGGTTTCCTTGTCTGGTGACTCAGAGACATAAAGCAGTTCCTGAGACTTAGCTGGGGCCCTGAGATCTGGCAAGCCTACCCACAATGTTTAAAAGAGCAAGCAGAGAAGCTGCCATCTGATCCAGTTCCCTGATTCCTTAGGGTGAAAACATCTCCTGGATGATTTCTGCACATCAGGTTCCAGTCCAAGGCCCATGAGCAGGCAAGGATTTTTTTTTTTTTGTCCTGATCAGTTAGCAATCCTGTTTACTGGAGTTGAAACAGATTCTTTTCAGCCACAGCTGCAAGATTAAAGAATGTGTAATAATTGCAGCTTAGACGTGCATTCCACTTTGACTTACTCACACTGGGACCTTGGTTTGCCAGAGGATTGTTTTCTAACCACTTCATCCAAGTTGCTATGGGGCAACATGTGGCCCCAGGAACGACATAATGCAGCTCCCATCAGCCGTAGCCAGGTTAGTCAATAGTGAAGGATGATGGAAGTTACAACCTGACAACCTTTGAAAGGTCATAAGTTGCTTGTCTCTGATTAAAACCATCAGTTCAAGTATTTCTGTAACATGTAGTATCAGAACTGGAAGGGGGTCTATGGACCATCAGGATAAAGCAGGGAGGTGTCATGGAGATGTCATTGTGATGTTTTTCTCTTGAATGTGGTTTGGATCCTATTAAAATCCCATGCTAATGGTTTGTTACACTAACATCCTGCATGCTTCTCTTTAGAATGTCATTGATTCAGTATATATTTCAATGCATTGGTCAATTAATGAGTTGATTAAATTCCATAAATTTGCATTAGAGGAAAACAAGATTCTAAAGACTAGATGAAAAGAATGAAGACCTATCTAGACAATATGTAGGCCCTCCGAGTATTGTTGGACTGTAGTTCCCATCAGCTGCAGCCAGCTTTGCCAATGATCCTCATGCCAAGGATGGTGGGAGTTGCAGATTCCTGACATATGGAAGATTCCATTTTCCATTTCTCTATTTAAGATGATCCACATAGGTCATAAAAGGCATCATCTTAAAAGAGACATTCTTTCATTGCATCTCACACAGGAATGAACACTTCTATATCAGCAGGAGGAAACCATTGCTAAACAATTTCTCTTAAAAATGGCTAGTATCCAATAGGATGGTTCTATTGACAGAATTGCCACTATTAGTGGAACTGAGTGAGAAGATTTTCACTTCTCCAAGCTTTATGAGGAATGACTTAAGGAGCTGGGTATATTTAGCTTGGAAAAGAGAAAACTGAGAGGTGACATGATACTCACCTTTAAATACCTGAAGCGATCTCATGTAGAAGATTAAGCAAGCTTGTTTTCTGATGCTATAGAAACTAGGGCGATTTCCACACTACACTGTTACAGTGCCATTATTCCACTTTCAACATCCTATGGAATCCTGGGACTTGCAGTTTAGGGAGGGGTATTTAGAATTCTCAACCTGAGGCCATTTCCGCACTACATTGTTATAGTGCTATTATTCCACTTTCAACATCCTATGGAATCCTGGGGTTTGCAGTTTAGGGAGGGCTGTTTAGAATTCTCAGCCAAAGAGCTCTTGGGCCTCAGCAAACTACAAACCCCAGAATTCCATAGGTTGCTGAAAGTGGAATAATAGCAGTATAACAGTCTAGCGTGGAAATGGCCTAGAACACAAACCAATGGATTCAAATCCTGAGAGAAGATATTTCATGTAAACTTTTGGAAGTACTTTTTTTTTTAACTCTAAGAATTGTTTGACAATGAAATAGACTGCCTTGCAGGTGGTGGAATTTTCTTCTTTGCAGGTTTTTAAACAGAGGCTAGATGAGGACCTTTCAGGAGTGCTTTAGTTACATATTCATGTGAAAAGGATCTGGTGGATCACAAGCTGAACATGAGTCAGCAGTGTGATGCAGCAGCTGAGAAAGTCAATGTGATTCTGGGCTGTGTCAATAGGAGTATATAGCTCGATGGAGGTGATAGTACCAGTTAACCAGCAGTTAATGAAGGATATTGACAGGCTGCAATGTGTCCAGGCTAACCAAAATGGTCGAAGGCCTGGAAACCATGCTGTATGAGGAGAGGTTTAGGGAACTGGGTATGTTTAGCATGAAGAACAGAAGGTTAAGAGGTGACATAATAACTATGTTTAAATGTTTGAAGGGATGTCACAGGGAGGATAAAGGAAGCCTGTTTTCTGCTGCTCCTGAGAATAGGACATGGTAGTGTCTTCAAACTTTAGAAAAAGAAATTCCATCTAAACATTAGTAAGGACTTCCTGATAATAAGATCATTTCGGCAGTGGAATGCGCTGCCTCAGAGCATGGTGGAGTCTCCTCCTTTTGAAGGTTTTTAGACAGAGGCTAGATGGCCATTTGTTGGGAATGCTTTGATGGTGTGTTCCAGCATGGCAGGGGGCTGGGCTTCATGGCCCCTGAAGTTTCGTCCAACCCTGTATTTCTGTGATTCTACTCCTGAATGTCAGGCTGTTGAACTAAATGGTTCTTGTAATCCCTTCCAACTCACCTTGTTTTCAGGCAGTATGGAAAGCTGCAAGGAAGGCAGAAGAGAGAGACAATTTAACATTATACTCATGGTTGGGCAGTAGTGCAACATTAGATTTAGTCCAATAATTGTCTCTCTGGGTCAAGAATGGACCAGTCTCCTGCCAATGTCCATCCCAAGGCACTTTTCCCTGTAAATCAGGCTGTTCATGGATAAAGCAGGGAGGTGTCATGGAGATGTCATTGTGATGTTTCTTGCTATTGCTACTCACTGCTAGATACTGCTGCGCATTTGTCAGTGCTATCGGTATTATAAAAGTTTTCTGCAGGAGTCCAGACCTTAGGACTGTAAGGAACATGTGGTAAGGAGGCTAATTTTGTGTCTTTTCAGGTTTGGGTTCTGAGCAATGCCATGATTTAAAACAGTGGTGGGGAACCTTTGGTCTTCTAGGTGTTTGCTGGCTTAAGCTCCCCTGAATCGCCCCCACATGGCCAATGGTAGAGGACTGTTGGAACTGCCTTGAGTTCCATATTTGTGGAAAATACAAGATATAAATAAAGCAATACCATTACAAATAGGGTTGTCAGATCTCAATTTTGAGTGTCTAGTTTTCATCTGTCTTATCCAGGCAGCTCTGTGTGTGTGTGTGTGTGTGTGCACATACTCTTGTCTGCAAATCACTTGTTGACTTATAGTGACCTCATGAATTTCATAGGATTTTCTCAGGCAAGTAATATTCAGAGGTGATCCTAGAGTGGAAATTCTTCCATTTCGATGGACTCACTTTCAGGCAAAAGAAAGGGGATGTGTCCAAATCTTAGCTAACAGAGCAGCTGTTTGCCTTGGATCTCATTTAGGAGAAGGGTGGGATATAAAATAAATAAATACATTTAATAAATACATATCCCAGGCTTAACTCAGTTCTTGATGCAGCTTACCAAGACTCATAGGGAGGCAAGGGATCTGTGCATTTACTTAATTACCTTCCTCTTTCTCTCCCAATTGTGGTGCCAGGGCTCATCTTCCACTTTGCTCTGCATCCACTTTCTGGCAGGAGCAAGTAGGCTAGATTAAATGTTCTTTACCCTGTCTCCCTAAGTAAGGGAGAAAGAATAATACCCTCATTTCACCTTGACCTGGCAAAAGACTCTTCGGCTAAGATTTTATTTCCAAGCAGGAAAATATGTTCTGCCTCTGTGAGCAACTTTGGTGGGTACCAAGTAGATAATGCTTGACAACAGCATCAGAGATTGTTTCTTGGGTCTCATGTTTTGGCCTTGAAACATCCGCTTAGGACAACACTGAACTGGGAACTCTAGTTACAATGTTTCCTGATATCCGATGTGGATGATAAAAGGCCCATGTGTTATATGCTTTCTGTAATATTTTGTGCTACAAACTTTGTGACTTATTCCATCAAGAGAATAGAATAAAGAACAGAGGAACTTTCAGTAAGTCCACCTTGTTGACGGGCAGCTTCCTCCAGTGTAATCTTAACACAGAATTGTTGGGATTCTGTTCCCTCCCAGCAGCAAAGTTGAGAAGGCAAGAGCACTTTCAAAAGAGAGAAAGCATGGCAGATCACTGAGGCTGTCTCGCAATATCCATGGCACCATCCCCAACCTGAAGCAATTGAATGATGGCATGTCAGATCCAGCACTGATGCTATCATTAGGCCAACTAAGCACTCACCTAGTGCACAGACCTCAGAGGAGTGTAGTACTGGCCTTTGAGGGGCACAGTTTTATACAATTAGGTTTTTTTTAAAACCCTAGTTAAACACTTTTATGTGTTTTAAGATAAATAGCACAACAGTGCTAGGGAATATAATTAATGACATGGGCCATTTCCACATGACATCACTGTCCCATGATGGGGATGCATTGCTACCAGTCCGCGAGTTGTGCTTTTGCACATCATCATGATCCTATTGCCAATGTATCCCCACCCATCATGATGGCAGGATATTCCGTTACCAGAAAAAAAAATCCAATAATGGCCCACGATGATGTGATGCTCCTGTTGTTGGAAGCCATGGGGAATGGGCGGAAGTGCAATGTAGGTGCTTCCTTCCCCAGTGCAGCACAGAGAAGAGGCTGACTATACTGCAGAAGGAAAGCGCAAGTTGCTTGCACTCCCATCTGCAGGCAACCAACTAGGTGCGGGCAGGAATGTTGGCAACATATGTTGTTTACAGTAGTATACATGTTGCTTTAATAGAAATCTTTGATGGCAAAAGTCTTAAAAGGTTTATTTGGAAATACTTCCCAGTCTGAAGCAGGAATTATTCAAAATAATTTGTGTGCTAAAACATTTTTTTTCTTTCGTATTTGAGAAAGATGATCAAAGATTGTTGTATTATTTATTCTTGCAATTTAAATGAATTAGCAGTTTCAAGTTTTATGTTTTTTTCTACAAGATATCTGTTTTTGAAACTTGAACTTAATAATGGTGTTACTGCCCTGGCTAGTCCGAGCTTTGGGGATATTAAAGATATCCTCTTGATATCGCAATTCGGCTGCACTTTTCTATTCCTTTCCACGTGCTTGCGAGGCCACCGGACAAGCACGTACACAAGCTCGGTTGCTGATAGCCGTAAGATTCAAACTACAATACAGGCAGGCCAGAAATAGCTGACTCTCTGCTTTAGGAGACCTCCAGGCAAGTACTCTAATTAAGTATGCAAGCAACCTACAAAAGAGTCTCTGCCCTGCTATGGCAGCTTGATGGGTAACCTGTACAATATACCCAAGTACTCTGTGTTTGCATACTGGCTACTCTATTGAGAATCGCTACGATAACTCAATCATTCAGATTTTGACCTTTCGGAGGCTTTTGTCTCCAGCTCCAAATCTGTTGTTTCCCCTCAAGTACGGCATAGCCTGCAGTCACAATTCTCCTTATAAAAACCCTTGATTCCGAGACCTTTCTCGGATCGCTCCCGAGTTTCATCCCGCCTTGCTGCCGCTTTGCTTGGCGAGCCTCCCCTCAGCTCCACGTGCTGAGCTACATCGCACCCCTGCTTCGCTCTCTATTTTTCCGGGCTTCAGGACAGGTGAAGTATCACCCAAACCAGCAATCCCTCTAAAAATCCCTCTATACCACTCCAACCTTTATTTTCTTTAGTTATCTCGTATGAGTGTGTCGCATACACTGTTTTGCTTGTATTTAATAAACATCATTTATTATTTCAACTTCTGTGTTCTCCTTGACTCGACCCGACCCTGTAGACATAGGGTTCAAGATCTCGCTAAGTTACCCTGCCTCTCGTAACGCTAAGAAGTGCTCTGAGCTAATTTTCCCCAACCTCTAGTTGAGCACAATTTGATGTCCCTCCCGGGACCCCCAGTATACAGGGTAACAATGGTATGAGTGGGGTCAAGTATTTAACCTTGCCCAGAGCACAAAATAGCCTGGCACCAGCACTGCACAGACCCATAGCAGCCATGTATGATGATAGCATAAATGTCTTTTGCAGCAGGGTCACTGAAACTCTGCTACACATGTACAGATAAATAAGGAACAGAACAAGGATGCCACAGTGGCCTCTGGTGTAACATCTAAAGAATAAAAGTTGCATGGGGAATAGGAATGCAGTCAGCCCTCTGTATCCACAGATTCTGCATCCATGGATTCAACCAACCATGAATTGAAGATATTTTTTAAAAAAATCCAAAAAGCAAACCTTTTGAGTTGTTCTCCATTTTATATAAGGGACACTACTACTACACCATTGTATATAATGGGACTTGAGTATCCATGGATTTTGGTATCCACAGGAAATCCTGGAACCAAACCCCAGCGGATACTGGGGACACACTGTACCACTGAGGAGTTATGGCTTAAATCTACAGTATACCCTGTTCTCAATAACCCAGCCCTTGAAAATCAATACTGATCTGGTTAGCTCCATCTCTTCATCCCAGGTGCCATATCTTGGTCTTGCCAGAGGGTGACAGAATACTGGGGACTGCATGTTATAGACAAACATCTCTATGTAGATGCTAATAAGGGCCCATGAGAATAAAATGCTGCCATTTTATTTTACAGGGAAAAAGAGGGTGAAGATATCTCTCACATTCCCATCATTCATGAGGTTAGTTGTTTTGCTTTGCTTTGTAGTTCATCTTCTGAGACCAGGCTACCAGGTTTAATATTGGATGAGATTTCTGTTTCTTTTATTATTATTTTTTAAAAGCATGTGGGAAGTAAATAAGTTTACAGAAGTTGAGCAGTTCAACTCAAACTGCTGGTGGAACTGAAACTGGTGACCTGGCTAGATAATTTTCTTCTAACCACTAACATCCTCCAGTTTTTTAAGTGAATTTTCACTAGCTTGTTTTTAGTGATATGTGCAGTTGTGTAGGACAGCCAGGATTCACAGAGTGGAAGTGCTTTTTTTAATTAACAGAAGTTGTGATGTGATCTGTTTATGTGTATTTGTGTATTCAAGTCACCTGTTGACTTATGGCAACATCATGAATTTCACAAGGTTTTCTTAGGCAAGGGATACTCAGAAGACCCCCTTAGAATTTTGCTTTCCTTCTAAGTTTAGCTACAGTCTTCATAGCAGCTAAGAGGAAAAAGGATTTCCTTGCTAACATTATGTTGTTCTGAGCTTTTTCAGTTGTAACGCAGAGTGTTTGGTAATGGGTTGGCTTTGAGTCTGCAGTTAAAGACCTGTTAGCTTTACAGAAACCCTGTTCCTAGCAAGGAAGGAAATTACTAGAACTGATGTGTTGATATGGATCAATGCATCTTTGGATGATGGGTGCTGTGAAGACAAGCCCATGAAAGTCAGAATTGACCACAACACCACTGGATGTATCCCAGGAATAGCTGGTGCTGTTAATGGTAGATCCCAAGCAGAATCAGTGGTCATTGGTATACTTCTACATTGGCTGCAGGGAAAAGAGAACAAGTGCCTAATTACAGCTCACACCTCCAGCGTCAGATCTGCTGGCTTGGAGGACCTCAGCCTCCCAACTGAAATGACTTCTTTCCTGCTGTAGCCGTTGGCTGAGGAAGCAACTCCTCTAAAAACACCAAAGGAAAATCTACCACGCGAGGCAGAGCTGTTACTCAGCCTATTTGTAAATAAATCTGCTCATTAAGAAGGACTTGGTATTAAGTTGGACATTACTTCTTCATTCATAGTTTACTGCTGTTTTTTTCTCCCCAGGTACCTGCAACAGGTTAGGGAATATTGTCAATCTTCCAGGAGCTACATGTCAGTGGGAGTGCCTCTGGGCGGGCTTCAGCAGAAAGTGGGCAGAGCCAAATCTGAAACTTCTTATACCTACCAGTGTTTTACCCACCAGTGTTTCCTATGCATACAGAAAATTTCCAATAGCTCTATTCAAGCATACAAGATTAACCTGCTTCCCTCATATGACAAGATGTACAACTCTGAACAATTTCCATGAGATCCAGAACCCTAAAAGATCAGGGTTTCTAATAACATGGAAGGGATGTTCTTCTCTTCTGAGCAACCTTCTCTATGTTAAGAAAGTGATAGGGGAGGGAGTTGTTTTAGCTTGTTCAATTTCTTTGTGCAAAAACACCTGAAGAGGAATAATTAGTTGCTGTGAAAACACATCACTGCTCTTTTTCAAGTTCAGGTATGGCCTTAGAGCCATCCGTACAGATAGATTTTTGGTGAGTAGGGCCGATAGGAAATCCATAAAAAGTTGGTATTGTCTGGAGTCCTGTTGGTGCCCTGTGCTTGCATAACTAAACTGATACGTGCAGCACTATAGCGCTGCTGTGGTTGTAAAAGAAGGCAGGCAAAGCTTTCTCTTTCAGCAGTTGGAGAAAATAGCTACCAGCACTAAGCAGATGGTGCCACCAATGAATGCCTTCTGTGTGGGTCCTTGGATCCAGGGTGTTCTGGAAAAGCTGCCTTGGAAAATTGCTTCCTTGGCAATGGTGGCTACCCTAGCAATTTACTTCAAAGAGTTGAGGAGAATTTTTCCCCATGATCTCAGGGAGGGAAGATTGGAGGATTTTTTTTTCCATGCAAAAGAACCCATTTCTTTTGTAGTAGTAGAGGAAGAAATAGATTTCAAGGTCCACCTTTAAATGTACTAAGTATTTTCTTTTAAAGCAACACATTTTTCTTTGGTTTTAAACATTTGTCAAGTAAGATTAAAGGTGCTTTTGAGGAATATTCACAGCTGTGTTAAAGTCATTTGTCCACACCCCTTTCCTTTTTGGACGTTAGTCTTTAAAGACATAAAAATACATTTCAACTTGTAGGGCTCCACCAATGAGATTATGCAGCATCACAAAAAAGCCCTGCATAGATTCCAGCTTTTGAAGAAAAAAGAAGAATGTGACCAGATGACTGCAGCACTGAATGAGAAGAGGCAAGAATTTAGAGAGAATATGGAGCGGTTGGCTCAGCGAAGAGGGGAACTGAACCAAAAGGATAAAAATGTAAGCATCACTTTACATCTGTGATGAGAGTGCTTGGAGTTTTGCGTGTAATGTAATTTTGCATGTAATGCTAGACCATATTTTGATATTGTGGGAAAGAGCCTAGATAAACCACCAGCTCATATGCTTCCTCCACTCCACTCCACTCTCCTCTCATCCTTTGCTGAGACTGTGAGGAAGAGATCAAAAGTGCTCGCTTTCTGATTTAAATTATTCTGTTATTTATTGGATTTATATCCCACCTTTCCCCCAAAAATGAAACTCAAGACAGCTTGCGCTGATACTAAATCAAAGAATACAATTAAAATATAAAACAAGACCGATTGTTTAAAAAGAGAAGAAGTACAGTATGAAACAGTTTTTAAAGCACATCAGTAAGAAAAACACAGAACTGTATCCTCAGTGGTTAAAGCCCTTTCTCACTGCACATTTATAACACTGTGATTCTGCTTTGACTGTCCCAGTTCCATCCAGGAGTTTGTAGTTTGCTGAGGCTTTCATGTTCCCTGGCAGAGAATTCTAAATGCCTCTCCCTAAACAGGCGATCATAGGATTCCTTAGGATAGAACCATGGCAGTTAAAGTGGGATCATGGTGTTTCAACTGTGGAGTGTGAAAGGGCCCCTAATCAGTTTTCAAATTTCTGAATGATCTTAAAGTGTCTTCATCTACCAAAGGAATGACAAACTACAGCTCTTCATTCTGTTTCAATTCAGGAAAGTCAGTTTAGTTTAAACTATTTTATTAAAAAGGGAGGCCTGATCTTAGCTTGATTGAACACAGTGGTGGAGCTTGGAGTGTGTGGAGAGGGGGACGGGAGAGGGGTGAGCCTATGGTGTGAGGGGCGTGGCCACTGTGCACGGGGGTGTGGCTGCGGTATGTGGGGGCGTGGCCAGGACTCACGGGGGCATGGCCAAGGTACACGGGGGGGGGTGGCTATGGGCCGGGATGCTCCAAAAACATTGCTGCCTGAGGCGAATCCCCCCCTTGCTCCAATGCCCTTTTGCGACTGATTGAACAAACAGTTTAAGTAAACCGCAGAATGAAAGTTTTTGCTTTTACTCTAACTGGAGTTCCTTGCATTTGAATGTAACAAGGAGCTCCAGTTAGAGTAAAAGCAGAAACTTTCATTCTTCTGACATAAGGTAAAATAGAAGGAAGAAGCAATTGCCATGCTGGCTGGTGATGTTGTACTCTCTGATATTTTACAGATGAAAACTGATATACTGTAGCCAAGCAGCATGAAAGTATGGTAAAAATGCAAAAGTTATTAATAAGGAAGAACACACAAGCTAGGAAAAAGGGGGGAAATTAGAGGAGAAGAGAAAAAGTAATACATTTTAAAAGCAGCTGGACAAGTGGGACAACAAAGGATTAACTGGAATTCTCTGTGCCAAGTAAGGAGAGTTGGAGGGTATGTAGTGATAATGAACTGAGTCCAATGCATCCAGAGGGCAACAGCCTGGGGAAAGCTGTTTTGCAATAATGACAGAAGTGGAGATGGAGATTATATACCTTTCACCTGTTGCGTTTTGGCAGGGACAGTCACATTTAATCTTCTGTCCACTTTTCCAGCTGCTTTGAAAATGCACCACTTTGTCTCTCCTCCTCTCACTTTCCCCCTTTCCTCCTAGCGGGAGGAAAAGCAACTTTAGTACAGGACTTGCAGGAAGGGCACATGGTCTTAAGTGTCTCTACACTGATGCAGAGAACATGGGAAATAAGCAAGATGAACTCAAACTCTTAATACAACAAAATAAATATATAGGCATCACTGAAACATAGTGGGATGAGTCTCATGATTGGAATGTAGAAATGAGGGGGTATAAACTATTTCACAGAAATAGACCAAACAAGAAAGGAAGAGCAGTAGCCTTGTATGTCAAGGATGTTTTCACCTGTGAAGAGATCCATGACTTAAAGAGGAAGCCAGGTTGAGAGCATCTGGGTAAGAATTAAGGGAACTAGAAACAATAGGAACGTGATTGTGGAGGTTTGCTACAGCCTGAGGACTTGGATGATGCCTTCCTGGAGCAGATGACCACACATTCAAAAAGGAGAGATGCAGTAGTAATGGGAGATTTCAACTATCCTGATATATGTTGGCAGTCAAACTCTGCCAAGACCACAAGATCCAACAGGTTCCTCACTTGCCTTGCAGACAATTTTATGATCCAGAAGGTGGAAGAGGCTACAAGGGGAACCATTGTTTTAGATCTGATCCTGACCAACAGGGACGACCTTGTTGATGAGGTGGAGGTGGTGAAATCCTTAGGGGGGAATGACTATTGGAATTTGCCATTCAGCAGGAAGAAGAAGCCAAGCGTAGCCAGACACACATTCTAGACTTTAAAAAAGCTGATTTCTGTAAACTTTCCAAAATTGAGTTACTTGCCAAAATTCCATGGTCAAGAATACTGAAAGACAAAGGAGTTCATGATGGATGGGAGTTTCTTAAAAGTGAGATACTGCAAGTGCAATATAAAACTGTGCCAATAAGGAAGGAAAATGGCAGGTGTCTAAAGAAACCAGAATGGTTGACGAAAGAACTCTCAGCTGAGCTAAGTGTTAAAACAAACATATACAGGAAGTAGAAGAATAGTGAAACCACCAAGGAGGAATTCAAGCAAATAGCCAGGATATGTACGGAGAAGGTCAGAAAAGCTAAAATGCAGAATGAACTCAGGCTTGCCAGAGACATTAAAAACAATAAAAAGGGCTTTTTTAGATATGTCCGCAGCAAAAGGAAAAACAAGGAAATGATAGGGTCGCTGTGTGGAGAAGATGGCCAATTACTAACGGGGAAGAGAGAAGGCAGAAATACTCAACATCTTCTTTGGCTCAGTTTTCTCCCAAAAGGATAGAAGTACTCAAACTGCGGGGTGGGGAGCAGGTGAGGAAGTGGGGGGAAATGCAGCACAGAATAGGTAGAGTAGTAGTACAGGAATATCTGGCTAAACTAGATGAATTCAAGTCTCCATGGCCAGATGAATTACATCCAAAGATATTAAAAGAACTGGCAGAAGTCATTTCAGAACCACTTGCAATAATCTTTGAGAACTCTTGGAGAACAGGAGAAGTCCCAGTAGAATGGAGGAGGGCAAATGTTGCCTCCATCTTCAAGAAGGGAAAAAAAGAGGACCCAAATAATTATCAACCGGTCAGCCTGACATCAATACCAGGAAAGATCCTGGAGCAGATCATTAAACAGTCATTTTGTAATTACTTAGAAAGCAATGCCATAATCATTAAAAGTCAACATGGATTTCTTAGAAATACGTTATGCCAGACTAATCTTGTCTCTTTTTACAATAGGGCTACAAGCTCGATAGATTAAGGGAATGCTGTGGACGTAACATATCTTGACCTCAGTAAGGCCTTTGACAAAGTTCCCCACGACATTCTTGCAAAGAAGCTAGTAAAATGCAGGCTGGACAGGGCTACTGTTATTGGTTGACCAAACGAGCCCAAAGGGTTCTCACCAATGGCTGCTTTTCATCCTGGAGAGAAGTGACTACTGGGGTGCCACAGGGTTCTGTCCTGGGCCCAGTGCTATTCAACATCTTCATCAGTGACTTGGATGAAGGAGTAGAGGGCATGCTGATCAAATTTGCAGGTGACTCCAAATTGGGAGAGGTTGTTAATATGTTTGAGGACAGGGTCAAAATTCAAAATGACGTTGACAAATTGGAGAGCTAAGCCAAAGCTAACAAAATGAATTTCAACAGAGAGAAATGTAAGGTCCTGCACTTTGGTAGAAAAAATGGAATGCACAAATATAGGATGAGGGACACATGGCTGGATAACAGTATCTGGGAAAGCCGTCTAGGAGTTTTGGTGGATCACAGGTTGAACATGAGTCAACAGTGTGATGCGGCAGTTGAGAAAGCCAATGCAATTCCTGGTTGCATCAATAGGACTATGGTGTCTAGATCAAGGAAAGTAATAGTACCACTCTATTCTGCATTGGTCAGAACTCATCTGGAATACTGTATCCAGTTCTGGGCACCTCATTTCAAGAAGGATATCGACAAGCTGGGACATGTCCAGAGAAGTGGGACCAAAACAGTGAAGGGGCTGGAAGCCATGCCCTATGAAGAGTAGCTTAGGGAGCTGGGTATGTTTAGTCTGCAGAAGAGAAGATTAAGAGGGGACATGATAGCCATGTTTAAATATTTGAAGGGATGTCATGTTGAGAGTGGGAGTGGGCTTGTTTTTCACTGCTCCAGAGACCAGGACAAGGAGCAATGAATTCAAGCTGCAGGGAGGGAGATTCCACCTGAACCTCAGGAAGAACTTCCTGACAGTCAGAGCTGTCCGGCAGTGAAATTTGATGCCTCAGAGTGTGGTGGAGTCTCCTTCTTTGGAGGTTTTTAAGCAGATGCTGGATGGGCATCTGTTGGGAATGCTTTGATGTGCGTTCCTGCATGGCAGGAGGTTGGACTGGATGGCCCCTGGGGTCTCTTCTAACTCTATGATTCTGATTCATCAACCTAATTCCATTGATGCAAACTGAGTTCAAAGTGCAAAAGTAGTTTTTACTGCATTTACGCAACAAGGGAAAGAGGAGAGAAGAGGCAGAATGCTGTCTTTCCTATAAATGCAAGCAAAAGCAAACTCCTGTACCTTCTCCTAGTTTGTTGTTCTTCCTCCTTGACTTTTGCCATCAGGACCACACTCTGACATTGATTGGCTGTATATGTCCTGGATTTCATCTGTGAAATGTTGGAAAGTATGCAAGCACAGAAAAGGAGCTTTGTCCAAAATGCTCCCAATACCCCCTAGAGCAGTTGGAGAAAATTTTGCTGTGTTGCCCCACACTGAACTGTTTTGGGCCTAGAAGAGGCTTAAAAAAAAACAGTAAGTGACCTAGAATTTAATCTTCTTGTTGTTTTCTATTTTGTTTTTCAAGGCATGTCTTGAGCCACAAATTGTCCACGCACACTGCACCAGTGGCAGAATTGCCAACCAAGTTTCCATAGGGGCTTTGGGAGGCATTTGGGGGCCAAAAAGAGGCTTTTTTCAGGGTTGGGGAATGGCAGAGGAGGTGCTGTTCCCCCAAAGTCCCTTGGTGGTCTAGTGTGCCTGCCCCAGACCTCCAACGGTTGCCCACTCATGCCTTATGAGGTAGTAGGACAGGTTTTCTCTCTCTCTTTTTTTTCCTGCAACAAACAACTTTCTTTTCATGGGGTCCTACTTTTAGGTAGTGTGCAAGATTCAGTAACCTTTTTCTTTCCCTTTTTGATCAGAGCAGGGCTCGCATGCTTGGATTTGACATCTATCTTGAAGAGTGTGAAAAGAAGAAACAGCGTGCTCTTGAGAAATACAAGATGGAACGAAAGCATAATTCAATCAAGAGGCTTGAGATAATTACACTGAAACAGGAGCTTAAGAAACTCAAAGCCAGGTAAGGTGCACAGGCCCTTCCTCCGTATGACCACAGAGCGATGTGATGCCTGGAATCCTGCTGGTGTCTTATGCATGCATAAGTTCCCTATGGAACCACTTAGACATTTTTGCCCATTGCATAATGTCCACATTCAGTTCAAGATCATGAAAGTGGAGTTGCATGTGCAGTGCCACTATGCATGCAGATGCTCATTCTTAGCCAATGTGCATCTGTGCTGCTGAAATTGGTAGTAGTACACTTTTGATTGTGCATTGAGTTGCACAGTGTTCCCATTCAATACAAAGGTTGTCTGCACCTTCACATGTGGACACCTACGCTGTACTACCCTGAGGAAGGGTTGTTACCCCAAAATGTAAGTGCCACAAGGGCCATCCCACAAGGTCAGTACTTCCTTGCAAAAGTGGGGAATTAATTAGCTCAAAGAGGAGGTTTGCAGGGAGAGGGTAACGTAACAAAACTGTTCTACCAATGTTTATGGACTCACACAGTAAAGAACCAGCCAGAGATTCAAAAGTAAACTAAAAATGTATTTTATTGAGGCGAGTACACTCACACATGCACACGAGATACAAACAGTCACATACTTACACAAGAGCTAACTGAAGGATAAAGGGAGGAAATGGAGTTATAATCACGAGTTCAGAAGAATAGTGAAGAAGTTGAAATGTGGCTTAGGCTTGTGTCTAAGGGCAGACGAGATGAGGATTCAGGGCGACATAGTGGGGTCCAGCATTTCATCTGATTGCATCTGACTTCTCAAAACCAAGGGTTTATATACTCTATTTTCCTCCCTGAAGGGGTGTGAGTTAATTGCTCTCCCAGCCTAGTGGACAATGGGAGTTGCAACACAGACAATGGGGTCTGGATGGTGCTAATGGTTTCAATGGCTTGGTTGAGTGGGGTTTTTCAGCCAGGCTTCCATAGGAAATACAAACAGCAGGGGTCCTTGCCTCTTCACTTGGGCACCTTATTGTTTTCTGAGGTTGTCAGTTGATAGGATTAGCTTAGAGCCTTTAAGTCAGGCTTTACAACCTGGCCATGCTGGGGTCATCTCTGACTTATTCCCAGCCACTGTCCCTTTCCACATGGCCTTTCCAGTCATGAGGGTGTATAATTTAGATTTTATGCCAACACATCTGCCAATTAATATATTTTGCCAATTAGACCATATCAAAGCATGGAAATGTACGGCCTGCTAACAGGGTCTAGCCAGAGACTCCATGCTTGTATCTTTGTCACTTTCCTACCCCCACAACTTCCTCTGCATGCTTTTTGAAAACCGTATTTGCCGGATGAAGAACTGTGTATGCTTCAAAAGCATGAACAAAGATCTTTGTGGCTTTTGGCTTGACCTAATAAAGATATTCCTACAATATGGTTCAAAGTACAAAGGCTATCCTTTCTTCTGGACCTTTGTCTTTAAAACAAAGTTGGACTGGATAGCCATTCAAACACTGGATGCCTTCAAATGGAAGACTGTTCTATGTAAAGGAAAACAAACTGTGGCTTCTATAGGGTGAGACACATAGGCCACTTCCACACTACATTGTTATAGTGCTATCATTCCACTTTCAGCATTCTATGGTTGCATTTTAGTGAGGGGTATTTAGAATTTTCAGCCAGAGAGCGCTTTGGCCTCAGTAAACTACAAACCCCAGAATTCCACGGGATGTTGAAAGTGGAATAATAGCACTATAACTGTATAGTGTGGAAAGGCCCTCTAACATCTATATATTTCTTCAGACGAGAGAAACTGCAGAAAAAGATGGTGAAGTATAAGAAGTTTGAAGATTTCCTCCAGAAAGTGGTGAACATATTGCCCTCCAGCGAATATGGTGAGTACAATAATTGAAAATGTATTGGATTTCCTTTTGCATTAATAAAACACATTTTAAGAGCCATTTGCGGGTGCTCTTGGACCCAGTGCTGTTTCTGAAAGGCCAAGTGGCTGCAGTGGCCTGGAGTGCATTTGTCCACTTGTCCTGCTGTGCACTTTCCCTGGAAGAAAGATCTGAAGCACCCAGAGCAGCCAGCCATGCCTGGAGGAATGTGGTGGGGGATCAGAGAAGTGTCTGATAGTTGATTAGCTCAACCACTAAGACCTCCATAGGAACCCAGTGGATTTCAGTGGATGATATAATTGCTTCCCATCTTGCTACAAAAATATAGCCAGATGCTTCTCCGATCCCCACTAAAAAAATAGGATGATGCCCCCTTCCATGTACAAAAGCTGACTGGGAAATTTGAATCCTTCGTTTACTTTGATGTTGGAAAAGAATCTTCTACCATAACTGAAGGCAACAGGTGGACTTCAGGGATACAGAATAAGTTGCAAATCTGTCTCTTCCAACACCTGGTGGCCACCTCCCAGCGTCTGCCAGCTGAGTCAGCCCCCTCGCTCTGCCTCAAGGTAGGTCTGACACCGCCCATTCCACACTGAAAGAGAACCACGAAAGTTACTTTTTTAAAAATAATTTGTTCCAGCTACGCTTCGCAATGTTTAAGAAGTAATTCATAGTCCCTACCCATTGCAACATTTAAAAAATAACTTTTGTCATTTGTTGCACTGTGACATTCATTTCATTTTCTTCTTTTATTAAAAAAAACACACCTTGGGATGGATGAGATTGTTGATTAAAATTTGAAAGATTTCTATAAAAGTTCCTCTTAAATGCCTTCAGGTATTTTCTAAAAATAAGTTTTAAAAGTTGACTTTAGCCTAATAGTAATTACACCAATAAAATAAATAATGTTCAGATAATCACATTCCTTTTCAAGTGTATCTCTGTTAAGCCATTTTTACAATAATGCTCAGTAATTTTTTGCAGGCAACCAGTGGCGTAGGGACGGGGGGGGCGGGGGGCGGGAGGGCACTGCACCCCTCGAGGCACTTTTTTGGGGGTGCCATCGTTTCTTGCATGCCCTCCCTGTGTGCTGTCGCCTCGCCCCAGCGTGCCATCGCCCTGCCCCAGCGTGCCATCGCCCTGCCTCCCATGCACCATCACCCATCACCCCCCGCGTGCCACCACCCCTCCGCCCACATGCCCTCCTCCCTCTTCCCAGGTGCCGCTGCCCCGCCTCCATCCCCACCCGCCCCTTTCCTTCCCCCATGCTTCCCAAGCTATGCCACTGCAGGCAACAAGACATTGCTTGTAGCTTATTACTTCTGAATCCCGCACTTGAAGTGTGCATCTGCTTTTTTGTGATTTGCCAATTTCGAGTCCTTTAAAGGGCTAACTACCCTTTAAACGCACATTTGTGCTCCCTTTATCACACTCTGACACACATTGAGCGCTCTTAGGTTAAAATCAGTATTTATAACATTTGGAACCATTCAGTGCAAATCTAATGTCTAAATTTTGGCTGATGTTGAAATAAACTGAATCAGTGTGGCGTAGAGGTTAAGGTGCTGAGACTTGGGAGATCCAGGTTCAAGGTCCCCCAGTGTCTTGAAACTCAGTGAGTGGCTTTGAAGGACTCAGTCTTTCTGAGCCTGAAAGGGTTGTGGTTGTGAGCATAAGGGGGGTGGTTAGGAGAGCAGCCACATATGCCACCTTGATCTCATTCAAGGGAAAGGAAGATGAAGATGAAGATGAAGAAGATCTGATACGTGCTTCCATGTATAATAAGATTTCTCCTCTTTTCCACTGTAGCCTATCTGGGATGTCAGGAAGATTCTGTGGTTAGAGCCCTCATAAAAAGGCATAGGACTTTGGTGATTGAACATCGAAAGTTGATGAATTATTTGTCCGTTCTGCAATATGACCTCGAGGAAACCCAACGTGAATTTGCAGCCTTACAAGAGGAATACAACACCCAAAAATATGTAATGTTAAGTGAACACATAGTTTTAAGCATCTTGCCCCAATCTTTCCTTTTCCACTTCCCTCATACTTGTTGGCTTAAATGGCTCCAGATCATGGAAGCTCTTTAACTGGTTTCAACTGAGCATGGTTACAGAGCCCTATGCAAATCTTCATATTCAATATGTGAAGATCTGGAATATTGCTGGATTCATGGGGATGTTCAGGAGCAATTCGTATCTGTTTGCCCATGATTTGGCCCCATTTTAGTTCTACATGTGAGCAGGTGAACAACTCTATATAGCTATAGTCAGTGCTATTTCCTGAAAAAAGATAAAAGTTTTAAGAAGAATCAGTTGCATGCAACATTCATACTGTGAATACCTTGAGTATGCACAGATTACTTCTGAAAAAAGTTCAAATTGTTGTCATGCCACAAGATGTCAGAGGCCCTTTCTGCACTACACTGTTATAGTGCTATTATTCCATTTTCAACATCCTGCGGAATTCTGGGGTTTGTAGTTTAGGGAGGGGCATTTAGAATTCTCAGCCAGAGAGCTCTTTGGCATCAGTAAACTACAAACTCTAGAATTTCACAGAATGTTGAAAGTGGAATAATAGCACTATAACAGTGTAGTGCAGAAATGGCCAGAGAGAATGTGGCTTTGGCTTGGGTAGTAAAGATCAAAGCATTATGATTGCATTTTACTTGTGGCATCCTATGGAATCCTGGGATTTGCACTTTGCACTTTGAGTAGAGATAATTAGAATTCTCAGCTGGGGAACTCCAGCGCCTCATCAAACTTCAAATCCACATATTCCATAGGGTGTAACCATCGCAGCTTAAGTGGAATCATAATGCTCTAACTGTGTAGTGTGGAAAGCCTAGGGTGTTACTGCCTGGTGTAGATGACAAGATGGTGTTCCTTTGCCCCACATTCCACGTAGAGTAGCCAACCAGGCTGGCAGATGGATGATGTATGAACTTTGGTAACAGGTTCGTGCCTGCCACTGTACTGAAGGATAGCAAACTAGGACAGGATACAGGTCAAGCTGTGTGGAATGCTCATACCTCTGCCAGCTAGGCAATTGCCTCACTGTGCCCAGAGTGATAAGGCCAGTTGTGGGTGGAACATCTATTGCAGCAAAGACATTCCAAGAGAGGGATATAAATTCTTTCTCTTCTGATTGGATAGCACTCTTGTATATGCCAATATGCCCCATTAAAGTGCAATTATGGAAACTGTGAGTCATCTTTATCAGGAACAAGTAAAATACTGCTATAGTTATGATGAATTAGAGTGGAAGGAGAACTCTCCCAGTACCCAAAGGCTTGAATGCATATGAAGTTAGGTGGCTTAAGGCATGGATCCTGCTGACAGAATGGTGAGACAGAGACAATAAGACAGAATGGTAGGTACCATTAAAATATAGCAATGTGGAGAAATGCATTGCAGCTATTGGCTATTTGACCATATTCTTGGATCTAAGTAGACAAGATGTGACATCCTTTTAAAATAAACAGAAGTGGAGAGGGGCAACTCTAAGCCAAGTCAGGATCATGGCATAGAATAAGAGAGGTTCTCCTTCTGCCTTGCCAATTTAAACCACCACAACTACCCCAATAGCATGTACAACTTGTACTAGAAGCACTGGTATGAATAGGGATTTTCTTTCCAAGGCAAATCGCAGGTTTTGCAGCCTTGACTCAAATCAGGATCATGTTGGATGATAGTGGTGGATGGGGGTTAAAATACCCCTTCTTTCTGCCAAGCCCCGATCTGCATGGTGGGCCTTGTGTCTGAATTTATCCATACTCACCAAATTTCATAGCTGAAAACCAGGACCGGTGTGGCCAAGCAACACCAGAGTGTGGTCAAGAGGGTAAAAGTTATTAATGTGGAAGAAGACAAAGTCTAGCAGAGGCTGCAGTAGTTTGCTGTTGCCTGAGTCTATAGGGAAAGGCATTCCTCTTCTCTCACCTGTTTAATTAATTGAGTGCAAAATTACTTTTGCATTTTGAACTCAGTGTGCAGCAACTGAAATAAGTACAGCATAAAGAGGAGAAGCGGGAAGAAGAGAGAGAAACAGGGGCATTCCAAAAGCAGCTGGAAAAGGATTAATCAGGATTGTCCCTGCCAACTTTATCTTGTTTATCTTCCAGTTCTTCTTCACATAGTTGCTAATTGTGTGAACAATGTGTGTATAATGTGGTCCCCAGAAAATAGCCTTGTGCAAATCTTGCAGTCCCTCAACAGCACACACCAAACCATGTTGGGGCATGGGATTGTTCCTCATATCCATGTCCCCCCAGGTCCTGAACTTCCCATGCTTAGCATGAAAATCCGAAGGAGGCTTCTGCATGCCTTCTAAGGCTTTCTCACAACATTTTGATTTGCTTGTACCAACTGGACCAGACCACAGGATATAGGCTGAGTATTGTCTGCCTTAACTGGCAGCAGTCCTCTGAATGATCTCCAGCTAAGGTCTTTTCCATCGCCTGCTACCTGCTCATTTTTCATGGAAACACCAGGGATTGGAATTAGGACTTTCTACTCGCAGAACATGTGCTCTACCACAGGATTTTGGTCTTTTTTTTTCACAGCTGGGGCAGAGAAAGGAGGCCATACTACTAAAGAGTTCTCTTGCATAAACATGGGATGTCGATGCTCTGCAAAGCAATGCAGGTCTTTTAAGTTTAGGGAACAAATGCAGCTCTGGAGGAAAATATGCTTCTTTCTCCAGCAAAAGATTTCTTTAACAGCTCCAGTTGAACCTTACCTGCTCTAATTCGTTTTTCTTTTAACTATTGGTCAACTCGTTAATAATGTTTTGAGGACCAAACAGTCTAGATTAGTGGTTCTCAAACCTTAGTCGTCCACATGGCTTGGGACTTAGCTCCCAAAATCATTGGGCATGCTGGCTGAAATTTCTGGGAAATGAAGTCCAAAATATTTGGAGGATCAGAGACTGAGAAGCACAGGTTTAGGTGATCATATCTGTAGATTCTTTGTGGGCATTACGTGTTTGTATAGATGAGTGCAAATCACATGCAAAGGATAGCTTTTCCCCTGCAAAGTACATCCTATCCTTAATTTCTCATTTTATGGCTTTCCCTAGATGCTGATTAGCAAAGTTTCTGAACTCCAATCAAAGTGCAGCATGTTACAGTCCAAAAACATTACATTGGCACAGTGTATTAACAGTGAAGAAGACCAACTCACTCACCAGGTAAGGGTTGAGGTGTGTGAGTGTGTGTACTTTTCTTCTTTTCCTCTATAACAGCCCCCCATCAGACCTTGGTTCAAAATGGAGTAGAGGAAATTGGATGTGCTTGCATTGCCAGAGCTGTGAGGTGAAGACAAGTCTAATATTTGCACCACAGTAGAGCCATTTAGGAAGTGCCTCCACCAGTCTAAAAGTAAATCTAAATCTAAGCTTGGAGGTTGATGGTGCTGGGTGGAATTGCTGTGAATGCTAACAGCAAATGTTGGCTATTTGTTGTTGTGTGCCTTCAAGTCATTTTCAACATGTGGTGATCCTAAGGTGACCCTATCATGGGTTTTTTTTTTGCAACATTTGTTCAGGGGAGGTTTTGCCATTGCCTTCTGTCAAAACGTGGAGATCTGGTCGAAGTGAGGTCTCCTTTGAATTCTCTCTTCCTAGAGAAACAGCACCCTTCTATATTTTTGTCACCCACTGGCTCCCTCTCCACATTTATATCTCTCTACTGCTTTCCGTAAGTCCACACCGTAGTAGATATAGGGCAAAGTGTGTTTTAATCTCAATGAATGTGTCACTGGTGGTAGTGTGTATAACCAATCTAGATCAAAGAGGCACTTTATGGAGACTGCTCTTTACAGAAATATAACAAAATCATTATTGAACAAATTGACAAGGGAAAAGGTAGTTGGCAAATTAAAGATTAGCAGACAGCAAAACATTTGTGGCTCTAACCCAGCAAACACTTCCCCAACTTTTTCACTCTCTTTGACACTCTCCCTCCTCTCTCATCAAACTCTCAGATGGAACTCTCTCTCCAAATTCTGTTTCAGTTATTTTTCTGTTAGGCTCACCCCCTGACCTAGCCTCTCCCTCTGGCTAGCCTGGGTTTCATAGTCAACAACCAATCAATTTAAATCCTCTTGTTTGCTAGGGTGGCTCTGTTGTTATGTCACCCCCCAGGGTTCATTATACCTTCCTCTGCTAAGAGAATGTGACTTACTCAAGGTAAGCCAGTGGGTTTCCATGGTTGAGTGGGGATTCGAACCCTGGTCTCCAAAGTACAGCACCCAAACCACTGCACTGGCTCTTTGAAAGCTGGCTATGTGCTATGCTGATTGGCTGATAATGATAAAACTATAAAGATGTCTCCCTTCACAGTCCTAGAAGCAATTTCAGAGAGAGAACAGGCAATCTGAGGGATTTTTAAGCAAACCAGGTCTGCAAAGGATTGCTTTAAAAAATATTTTTTTTAACTGATGGGCAGTTTACCTGATGGCTGATTTATCAGTTACATACCTTAGAGTGCGCAGAGGGGTGCGAGGGTGGGTGGAGGGTAAGGGGCAGGGCTACGTCACACAAGGGGTGTGGCTACTTCACATGGGGGCATGCCTATGTCGCACGGGGGCATGCCTGGGTTGCAGGAGGGCATGGCTAGGTTGCACAGGGGTGCCCCAAAAAACTTGCCTATGGGGGCGTACCACCCTCATTGCCGCCCCCCTGTCCCTATGCCACTGTGATTTATCAGTATGTCCATCTACCATGTATATTGCAAAGCTGGGTGGGAAATTGGCTTGTGCTGCCACCAGAACAGAGGAACCCAGTAAGTCTTCTCTTTGTTATCTTTGTTCTCACTCTTGATGCATGATTCTACTGAGTTAACAGAACCAAATTTATCAATTTCTTTACAGAGTAGAGAGATAAACAGTTTGCTAATGGCAATCTCCAACCTGGCAGAGCAGTGCTACCTAAGGGATTATGGTCCTTTGAAGGAAATGACATTGAACACCAAGCTGAACATGATTCAAGTAAGGAAGACTACTGGTATAATTAGAACAACTAAAATCCAACATGTTGAAGAGTTAAGAGGCAGATTGTTTATCAGTGGGCTGTATCCAATAGTGTCATTTCAGTAACTCAAAGCATGCACTAGTTGCAGACATCAATTTTTATCCTTGTGCAAGTGTAGGTTCTAGCCATATGATTCGATTTTGTAGGCACAGTTAAGACAAGCCATTCCATAAGCTGATACACAACTTGTTGCTTGCATGTTATTTGATCCCTTTGCAACCACTATTGGAATACAATCATCTCTTGTAGTTTATCTGCCAGCCTTAGATATACTGTTATACTTTTTTAAAAGATATTTTTACTAAACATATATAAACAACAATATGAAACAATACACAAAATTAAAAATACAAAAGAATACGATACATATGAAAAAACAAATGCTACATGACAAAAATGCAAATAGGGCAATCTATAATCTAAACTACAACCAACTTTAAAAAACCCTACAAATAATTAAAAAGTTGGTTCCTGCCCTTATTGCAAACAGCTCCTACATAACAATTACACTTAAGTAATAAATGCTTTATTAAAACCAAAGTTAATTCTTGTTACTGACACTAATTATAACCTTATTTATATACCCCAAAGGAAATTTTCCTAGTTAATAAAACATCAATTATAATCAATAGTAGTCACCTATTAATATTATTCTATTATGTTAAATTAGGTTTAGTCTAAACAGTTATGTCAAGCCTCAATGTCTAATTAAAAAAGAAAGATTGACAACAATAAACCTACTTCAATTACTCTTAGATATACTTGCAACATAAATGTTATCATATTATTTAAACCAGTAATAAGCAATAATAATTAGAATAACGATTACACCTCAGAGATTATTAATAACTCTTAATAATTAGAATAACGATTACACCTCAGAGATTATTAATAACTCTTAAACATTATAACTTAAAGCATATATTGTAGACATTACAAATATCCTAAAACAGCAGCAGACTAAAATCATATATTATTTTCATATTATACTTCTCATGTAACAGTAAAGAACAAATCAAAACTTAAAAGTCCAATCAAGTTAAAAACCTGTTATCAATTCACCCTCATTTTGCTGTATATGGTCAATCAGACATTTCCAGCCAGAAAAGAATTCACTTTTTGTTTGTTCCTTTAACCTATATGTAAAGTTATCCATTTCAACTATTCCCATCAGTCTGTTGAACCATTCATCCATTGATGAAGCCTCCATTTTTTTTCCAGCAGTTTGCATATACTAATCTCACTGCCAATAGCATGTATTGTACCAGTTTATATTATTTCTTGTCAATAGGTGCGTCTTCTTCCCAGATCCCTAATAAATTTAGTTCAGGATTTTTAGACATTTGGGATTTCAAAATCTTTTGCATCTCATTTTGTATCTTCACCCAAAATTGTTTGGCTTTTTCACATGTCCACCACATATGATACAAAGATGCAACTTGGTCCTGAGATTTCCAACATTTATTCTTCATATCTACGTGTACCTGTCCAAGTCTCTCTGGTGTAACATACCAAGGATACATCATTTTATAGTAGTTTTCTTGAAGATCATAGCAAAGTACATTTTTAATATCCTTTGTCCATAATTTTTCCCATTGATTCATGTTTATATTGTACCCAAAATTGCTTGCCCAGCTAATCGTATATTCCTTTACTTGCTCTTCCTCTATCTCTAATTTCAACAAAAATTTGTACATCTTAGCAATCAAATAGTCATAACAGTAACTCTAAATCTGATTTATTCTGTTCAAATTCTTTATCCCAATGCTATTACTCAACATAAGTGTGATTTTCTTGTCTATAGGCAGCTTTTCTAATTACTAGATGCTGAGATAGACAGGGAGAGTGCCTCCATCATACATTTTTGTTAGTCTCTTAGGTGCTGGTAGAGGTAGAACTTTGGGCCAGGTGAACGTTTGGTTTGATCCTGCAGATCTTTTTAGTTTGCTACCTTTAACATAGCCTTCCATGGGGTGGTTCTTCCTGTTATTTTAGCATATAGCTTCCATAATGCCTGACAGCTGACCAGCTGACCAAGACTTAAGGGAATTATAGTATAAAGCATCCAGAAGATACCAATTTGGGGAAGGCTGCTGTGGAAACAAAGACCTGATTGCACTCTATGGACAAAACATTCTATCGCTTGCAATTAAACTCTATTAAGAAATGCTTTATCTCTCTGTGACCAGGAATTCATTTTGGAAAAAATGCAGATCAAAGAGAAAATGATGCCATTAATCCGACGTGGAAAGTCATCCATTACTCTTTTTCAGGAACAATTTCAAAGGAAAAAAAGCATTTGCAAACTACAAACCAGTTTTCTGGAAGAAGAGATATCATAAATGGTGGTATACCTATAAAAGTATCGGACATTTGTGGGTGGCAATACTGAATGGGTAAGAGGGATGTTCTTCTTGTCTTGTTTAAGTCTCCACAGGTGGAGGTCAATACATGGCCAGAAATGCTTTTTTTGGTAGAAAATGGGCCTTTCATGCTGGATTTCTGCAAATATGGTTGGATTCTAAACTTTTCCTGCTATTTTCTTTGAACAAGCAACAGTTGTTCACTGTGTCTAGGAAGCACTGATGATACTATTTCATGCACATGCATTTCCCCCCCATTTCCTTCTATAGCCATTTGTATATAAAAGTAGGCAGATAACAGATTGTGGCTGTTACACCATACTCTAACTATGAATGTTCCATGCTCTGTCTATGAGCATAATTAGCATCTTCCACACATCTGTCATTTTTCCAACAGTTAGCAAATGTGTTCACTGCATGGACACATTTTGCTAGTTGTTGTAGGGGTTGAGGTTTCTCCATCATGTTGTGTATGGTTTTTAATCCTTGATTTGATGATGTTTGCAATGAAATGTTTATTACCTCATGTCTCTCTGTGTGTGCATGCACCCATACGTATGTGTGTTTAAAGGGGAGGATGGGTCAGAAACCTATGCGGTGGCAGAACATAGTGAGAATACCTGCAGTGATGGTGCTGGTTGATTGACTTGTTTGAGGGAAAGGTCACTAACTTTTATAGATTTTTTCCCCCCTTGATCTTTCCACTTCAAACAGACACCACCAAAAAACAAAAACAGAATATATAACATGCCACTAGTAAGCAAGGCATTCTCATAAATATCACCACACTTCCCTCTGCTGTGGGTGTCCCCTCAATGTGAGATTTAACCAAGAAGGAGGGATTTCCACCCAACACACATACTCTCCTGGGGAAGTTTGCTTGACAGCCACATTTTTTATCTTTTTTCAGTACAGAGCTAAGGAGCATATCACATAACTCTGTTATACAAAAGTTGCAGTGCATTAGTCATGTCTTTGCCTGGAGCTTATCACACAACCTCATAGCTCTCCCCGTGCTGTACAGCTGTTGAGTCATTTGGAAACTGATCCATTTCCAGCTTACAATCATTGATTAATGACACTCACATCCCACTATGGGGAGCCAGCATGGTTTAGTGCTTTGAACATTGGACTACAAGCCTGAAGACGGGGGTTCGATTCCCTTCTTGGCCATGGAAACCCACTGGATGACTTCAGGCATATCACACAGCCTCAGCCTCAGAAAACCCCATGTGTTCACCTTATTTATTTATTTATTTATTTATTTATTTATTTATTATATTTGTAGGCTGCCTTTCTCCTGGAATTGGGACCCTTCAGATCACCATAAGTTGGAAATGACTTAAAAACACACAACAACAACAACAACAACCCCACTGTGGTTTAGTAGCCATTTGGTTTGCAAATGTCTCATTCCAGTCTTTTGCAATATTGGGAGCATAGTGGGCACACTGAGATTGCATTTTGATTGCTTCTTCCTTGGGGACTCTCCTACAGGGAAATTCCAGAATACTTTGGGTAGTTGAGCTGAGAAGACACCAGGATTCCCAAGAAAACCTGTATACATTCATTCTCTGTTCTTCGGCATTTTAATAAAATAAGGGGCTAGAATTTAGTTGGGGACTGCTTAAGTCTTTTTAAGTGGACTTATGTTTGTGGGAAGTAGAACTGAGCAGTTTTGCAATGCTTGTATCTAGCAAGAGGCTGGTGTTATACCACTAACGTAGGGGACCCAGGAAAATGCCTGATGCATGTCAGGACTTGATGTGTATCAGGATCAATGCACAATAGAACCAATTTGCATCAGGAGACTTTTGCCAGAGTCCTGTTAGGCATCTTTGCAATTCACGAACATGGTTCCTTAGTGCCTCTGCTATGTAGCTAAGTATGTGTAAAAGTTACACATCGTAGAGTGCAATAGAGAACTCCAGCCATATTTTTTTAAAAAAGTGGGAGTAGTATGTTGGATTATGAAGACAAGATTGAAAAGGAAGATAATATATTGTTTTATTATTTGATAGTAGCAGCAAGGTTAACATTTGCAAAGTATTGGCGGCAAAAAATCTGTTCTGTTAGTTCATGAACGGTTAGTAAAAGTGATAGAACTAGCTAAAAGAGAAATTATCAGGATAGTTGAAGGGGAAATCTATGCAATCATATTGGACAATTTGGGAACCATATATAATTATATGAAGAGTAGAATGGGCAACAACTTTCAATTAGATTTTGACATTTAGAAGATTTAGAACTCTAGGAGATAGAGTTAAATACTTATATATAAAGGAAAATTCCTTTTTAACAAAGTGAGGGGATATGTATTGATTAATTCAACCGATGTCAGGTTATGTGAGAGTCAGAGGGTGGGGTAAGTAGAGGGTAAGTACATGTAAGAGTTTGTGTGTTTTTGTCATAGGACTGGTTTGTTTCTTCTTTCTTGTTCTGTTTCTTCGTTTTGTGCTACAATCTTTCTTGTCTATCTGGATAGTCTATTCTTTTTTAGGTTATTTTTTTCTTTTTCCTATCATCTTTCTTTCTTTTTCTTTTTCTCTTTTTTTCACTCTTTATATGGTATGTATAGTATGTATGGTAATGCTTCTTACTTGTGTTTTGCTATTGGGGTGATATCTCTGTGTGTGTAAGGAGTTAAAAAAAAAGTGGGAGCAGCATAGTGACACAATTCTGATGTAATCCTATTAAGGATTAATGCTGAGAAAAAAAGCCACAGGATTCAGGAAAAGTTTAAAGGAGTAAATAAGGAGTAAATATAAAAAAGTTTAAAGAGTAATATACAAAAGCAAACTCAAGCAAGTGTTAATTTGTTACCCTAAGAGGTTGAGGACACTGGGGTCCACCGACAATGCCAACGTCTACTTAGAATTTGGGGAAATTATAGCTCAAAGGAGGCATGTGAGATAATAGTAGGATCTTTTTGCCTATGTATACCAGTACTAACGGCAGAGTAGACTCCAGTTAAAGTTAAACAAAATACTTTATTTGAATTGTCAAATGTATGAGAAATCAGATACTCTTAAGAACTACACAAGGCTATCAGAGAGTGAGGCAGGAAAGGTTGGATAAAGAGAGATTGGGGTGGAAAGGGTGATAGTTACCAGTCTTCAAGAAGGAGGTCACAGCAGATGGGCTCAGAGGGTAGCACATCTGAGGGTAGCACGGAGGAACTGCAGTCTAGGGTACTACATACCACATACTACGTACTACATACTACAATTGGCTCGGGTTGAAGCTAGGATTTTTATACACTATTTCATACCTTGAAGGGGTGCATTGACAAAGCCGTAATGGCTTTCCCACAGGACTGACAAAGGAATCTGGAATGGACTGATTGCTTTAATGCCAGAGTGATAAAACATTGATGGAATTTATGACAGTCTCTTAATGTTCAATCAGGTAGGGTGCACAGGGGAGATCTCCATAGGGTAGGATTGAGGGATGGTCTCTGGTTGCTCACCAATCTGTGCAGTCTGTCTTCCATTATGTTCAAAAATGCAAATGGCCTGAAGAGGTGATGAGATTAGCACAAACCCATCAGCATTGGGGTTTTCTGCATAATCCTGTCTGGACTTTCCCGCTATCATGACCCTAACCACGTCTCTGGTCATTGTGACCCTGATCATGTCCTCCCGTCTTTAATAAGTCTTGTAGGAGGGGTGGTAGGGTATGGTAACAAATTCGTGAGGAAAAGTATAAGAAAAAAACTGCTTTTGGGAAATGGTGTGGTGTGTTTGTTGATTTTCCTGGTCATGGAACAGGAAACGTAGAAAACAGAGTAGTGTAAATGAAATTGTCATGCTTCATGTGTGAGAAAGCAAACATGGGAAATAATACCACAAATGCTGAGTAGGATTTTACTGCTGCATTGTCTTTTGTTATATTGTGATTGTTTATAAGTGGATTGTACATTATTTATAACTGAAATGTCAAAAATTCTCTTATGAGGTATTTAAATAAATAAATAAAATAAATAAATAGCCTGTCTGGGGACCCTTTGTGGTTGAAGATCTGGTCTATGAAAAATCTTAATAAATCAAGGAAGTGAAAGACCAGGAAGTGGACTAGGCCTTTCAATATAAATGTATAGAAAGAGTGAGATTCTGGGTGTGTTTTCTCAAAAGTAAGTGCCACTGAAAGGGGAGTTATTTTGAGAGTTTACATGTCTGGAGTCCAAGTCTTTTTCTGCCAGACTACCATCCTACTGATTTATCGCTATGATCAAAAACATGAGGTACTCTGGGATATGAATAGTGTGAAAGGTCATTTCTAGGAATGAGTTACTCAGAACTTGGAATATTACAATTTAAAAGTAACTATTCCAGTCACTTGTTACAATTTCAATCCCCCCAATTCCTTGCATTATTTTTTCTTAAAAGCAGTATGCTTTACCAAAAATTGCTTCTAAAATTACTAACATATTCCTTTTGTTTTGTTTTTTAAGTACAGTCTGCTCTCCACATTTGTGAGTTTAACTTTCACAGATTTGATTATTTGTGAGTTTCTCCAACCCCTACCCCCACACCTCAGGTGCTTCTTTTTCGGGGGACCCTTCCCTCTTGGCTGCTGTGATCAGGATGCATAGCTTTTCAAAAACCCACCTCTGATCCTCTTCCTCCTTCACCAGTCACTGCCCGGCCAACTGAGGACAGCTTGCAGCCCAGTTTCTCAGCACTACAAACCCCCTCTCAATGCCCCCCTACACTGAAGGAAAAAGATGGTTGAGAGAGAAGAAGTATAGGCCACCATGCCAGACCATTCCCTTGCCTTTCCCTGACCTAGTTTGGACCCTGAGTGCACCCCACCATACCTTGGCCCCCTTCCCACAGATACACACACATACATTTTCATATTTGAGATTTTCGTGCTTTTGCAAGGGTCAGTAGCAATAGCAATTACATTTCTATACCGCTTATCAGTGCTAAGCACTCCCTAAGCGGTTTACAAGGTTGTAAGCTAAGCTAATTGCCCCCAACAGGGTGGGTTCTCATTTTACCGACCTATAGAAGGATGGAAAGCTGAGTCAACCTGGAGCCCTGCAGGATCAAACTCACAACATTGTGGCTGCAGTACCAGCATTTAACCACTGTGCCACCAGGGCTCCTGAGTTAAGGACACAGGACCCTCATGAAAGTGGAAAAACTGTGAATATCGTAGCCCCCCACCCAACCGTATTTAACATGCACACAAAAACATACCTGTACTGGCAGGGTGGCTGGGTCTGAGTGTGTGTGTGTTCCCTCGCTCACTCATTTGCGTGGGTGGAGTGAGGGAAGGGATGGGATGGGGAAGTGGAAGGAAGGAGAAATGGGATACCCATCCCATCCTCTTCCTGTCCACATTCAGTGAGTGAATATACATGCCTGTCCTCCTCCCATACCATCCCCTTCTCCCCTCCAACCTGCATGAGTGAGTGAATGTACATACGCACCCTCCTCCGGACCAATCCCGTTCTCCCCTCCTGCCCATGCAAGTCAGTGAGTGAGTGAACATGCACCCCTCTGTCTTCCTGTCCCACCCCCCTTCCTGCTCCTACCTGTATGAGTGAGCAAATGCACACACATGCCTCCCTCTTGCCCTCTCCTCTCCCCCCCCGTAATCTGTGAATAATCAAATTTGTGAAAGTCAAACTCACAAACGTGGAGGGATGACTGCCCTTGGAAATGTAAAAATGTCACCAAAAATTCCACTAAATGACCCTACAAAAAGTAATGTTTTAGGAAGAACAAGTAAACGTAACTGATCATAATAAAAATAAAACATGGTTACCAATGACTACAGAACTTTTCGAAAGGAGCAACACTGGCTTTTATTACATCTCAAAAGTAACATAAAGAGACATTACTTTGAATGCATTATATCCATGATACAGAATAACTGGTGCATTGCTGCTCAAATGCTTCATGTAGTAACTGAGTTCAAGGAGATGTATTCTTTGAAAATGTGTGACTGCACAGCACTTTCAGGAAGCAAATAGGATCTGGTTGAGATTTAGGGTAGGAAACTTGAGGAAGGTGGCTAATTTGGATCAGGAGGCATATCACAGGATGCTAAAAATATTATCTTTTATTTTTAAAAAAAGAACCAATGTTTTTTGGCCTGTAATGCACTTAAGGTCTTCTTCAGGAAGGTATATTAAAAACCATGAGCTCAGCACATTAAGACATGGTATCAGAATATGATATTTCTTCATTTTTTTATAGCCTGTACAAACTCTTCAAATTTCTGAGCCAGGAATTCCAAAATAATTTCTTGACAAAATGACAGCATGCAAATAAAGTCTTATAAAGTATTGCAGAAAAAAACAGAGATAACATTGAAGAGCATGTAGATGTATCTGTGATGAAGGGGTTAAATCATAGAAACTGCTTGCTTGAGTAGAAAAACAGAGAAAAATAAGTCAGGCAGATGCGTCTCTTATCTTATCAAGAACTTAGGTATGCGGCTTGGCAATGCTTGGGATATAGGCAGTTTGGGAGTCGATGCAACCAAGGGAGAATACTCCCTGGTACAGAGATACTTCATTTTTGAAACTGTAATACATCATTTCAAAACTTAAACTTTTGTAACCTGTACTTTTTCATATATGGTAATCATTTCCTGTACTTGTTTTTTTAGAAAGAATAAATGTGTGCTGAAACCTAAAACGGGGCTCTCAGTCTTTTGGCAATTGATTCCACTGAGATCCCTGCGCAGTATAATAAACTCTTGTTTTCTGATCTGCTGGTCTCAATTCACTGGCTCACCACAACATCTGAGCTGAAGAAAAACGGACTGTCTGAAAATTCTGAAAAATTTTATAACAGGAGGAGATAGTCAACGTCTTTCTCTAAGCCTGAAGGATGTTTGCAATTCAGACAAGTTCCATTAGAATCATAGAATCACAGAGTTTCAAGAGACCACAACAGCCATCAAGTCCAATCTAAGCCACTCCTCATAGGACATGGTTTCCAGACCCTTCACAATTTTGCTCACTCTCCTCTGGACACGCTGCAGCTTCTCAATATCCTTTTTGAATTGGGATGCCCAGAAGTGATACAATATTCCAGGTGAAGTCTAACCAAAGCAGAATAGAGTGGTATTATTACCTCCCTTGATCTCGACACTATACTCCTATTGATGCAGCCCAGAATAGCATTGGGTTTTTTAGTTGCTGATGATTCATGTTCAGCTTGTGGTCGACTAAAACTCTTAGATCCCTTTCACACATACTGTTTTCAAGCCAGGTATTACCCATCCTACATCTGTGCATTTCATTCTTTCTGCTCAAGTGTAGTACCCTACATTTCTCCCTGTTGAAAGTCATTTTGTTAGGTTTGGCCCAGCTCTCTCATCTGTCAAGGTCATTTTGAATTCTGATGCTATCCTCTGGGGTATTAGCTATCACTCTAATTTGGTGTCATCTGCAAATTTGATGAACATGCCTTCTATTCCATCATCCAAATCATTGATAAAGATGCTGAATAGCACTGGTCCAGGACAGAACCCTGTGGCATCCTACCAGTCGCTTCTCTCCAGGAGGAAAAGGAATAATTAGTGAGCACCCTTTGGGTTCGGCTAGTCAGCCAATTACAAATCCACCTAACAGTAGCACTGTCTAGCCCACATTTTACTATCTTGTTTGCAAGAATATTATGGGGGAACCTCATCAAAGGCCTTACTGAAATGAAGAAAAACAGACAAGGTAGGGTATTTGCTTTTTGCAGTTTGCTTTTCCCTGAGCCTACTGGGAAGAGAAATATTCCCCCTTGCTCTCTTCTCTTTTCTGCTAATCGAGTGCAGACTACTCTGCTCTGAACTCAGTTTGCAGCAGTTAAAGTAAGCTGAGAACAACGGGGGGAAACAGGAGGAGGAAAGAGAAATGGGAACATTTTGAAACCAGCTAAAAAAGTAGGACAACAGAAGATTAACTGGGACCGTCCCTGCCAAACTGGGTCATTGAGTGGGTGTATGATATAGAGGGAAATAGAGGATAGAGAAATACAAGGAAATATAAATAATGATAATAAATGAATACTCATTGGAGGATCTCCATCTAAAGCATCTCCAATCTCCAGCAGGTAGCTGTCCAGCTTCTTTCTGAAAACATCCAGAAAAGAAGATCCCACCACTTCTTTAGACAACTAGTTCCATTGCAGAACCACTCTCCCTGTCATTTACCTACTAAAATGGCTGAGATACTATGCAAAATTACATAACTAGAGTCTGAAAGAGGCCCTATATATTTGTAACTGAATTAATCATATTAATCTGGTGCATTTTCAAATTATTCTAATTCAGTTTTTTTAATGAGATAATCAGTTTAGTTGTAGATCAATAACGCAACTTATTGGGAGCTTAGTTGTATCTGTCTTTTAACCAGTATTAGACTTTGGGGCCTAGGATTATTAGAAAGAAGCAAATTTGAACAACATAACAACATAGATTAATTGTTATTATCCTCACTGGACAGATGGTGAGGACATATTCTAAGTGAAATTTAAGAATTCTATAAAAGTTCTAAAGACTCCCAATCATTATGAACACATCCAGCCAATATTAACTTTATTAGAAAATATTAACATGCATGCTTGGTTGGGCTGCTGTATTGCAGCTCAGAAATGTAACTCCACCAACCAGGCTAAGTCACAGTGTAAGCAGTTGTGATTTCACCTACCTACTATTTCTTTTCATTTTCTCTCACACTTCCTGTAACTAACAGGACTCTAGGTCTATAGCAGGAAGAGTGTGAAAAATGAGTGTCAGAAATTATATCTCCCTTGTTTCTTATCTTGCCAGTGGATTTAAACATACAATACATCTTCATCAAAAAAACATCCCCAGCAGGTAGCTGTCCAGTCTCTTTTTGAAGATGTCCTGAGAAGGAGACCCCATCACCTCCCTATGGAATTGGTTCCATTGCCAAACCACTCTTGCTATCAAGAAGTTCCTTCAAATGTTCAATTGGAATCTACTCTTCTGTAACTTCAAACTGTTAGACCTGGTCCTACCCTCTGGAGCAGCAGAGAACAGACCTGTCTCTTCCTCTCTGTGACAGCCCTTGAGGTGTTTAAAGAGTGTCATCATGTCACCCCTCAATAATCTCTTTACCAAACTGAACATGCCCAGCTCCTTCAATCTTTCCTCATATGTTTTGTTTTCCATACCTCTTATCATCTTTCTTGCCCTGAAATCATAAACTTTGGTAAATTATTCAAGAAAATAAACTAAATTTTTCTCCCATTGGCACTAACCAAAATGAACAGATACAGCTGTTATCAGCACTGGAGAGGCCTACGTTGCATTAAAAATGCGTGCCAACCTTAATTTATCATTTACATTGCTGAATACCTAAGGATCCAACTCCATGCTTTTAAAACCTTCAAAGCCCTGCACCTGGATGCAAAAAAAAATCTGTTTCCATGTCTCCAGTATCTGAATATTTCAAGTATCTTCTATTTCCATAATGAAGAAACGTTTGTCTGCTAGTTTTTTCTTACTTTATAGTAGGAGCAATCTCCGCCGCCTCCCAACTCAAAAGCAGCATAAGAATTAGACCATGTGTGGAAGGGAATTATGATTGATTGCCATTTAGAATTGCTTGTAACATTTGTCCTTGGCCTCCATGTATCAGTTTGTGAGAAATATCTATCCTTTTAATCAATACCAACTTAAAGTGAATGGAACAGCTTTGCTAATGGAAACATCAATAGTGCTTTGCAATATTGAAATGAAAGGTTTTTGCAAAATGTTCAGGATCGATGTCCCAAATGCCATTGAAAAATATCACAGAGATAGAGCTGATTACTTTGTGCTTATCTAAATGGCCTCTTACTTAGCCAAAGGTGGCACATTTACTAAATCTATCCATTTATATTGTATGAAGTGGTGACTAAATGACAAGCTGAATGAATAGCAGTAGTAATATCAAGTATTGTAATCTAATCCATTTACTTTAGGATTTCTTTTCTTAAAAATATTTTTGTTATCTTGGAGTGAGTAGTAAGACGGGCATTTCATCTTTATGGGCTGGATCCATATTTCAATATGTGCAAGTAGTCTGATAGAAGCATTCTCCCCCCTGCTCACAACAGCTTCATACCTTCCAAGTGCCCTGATTGGGCAAGGAAAAACCTGGTTAATTTTCTGTTGTTCCATTTTTCCAGCTGCTTTTAAAATATCACAGTTTCCCTCTCTTCCTCCCACTTTCTTCCTTTGTTCTCAGCATGGAAGGTGCTCCGTTAATGGAAGAGTGTCCGCTTAATTGTGGGAGATCCCCCACCACAGGTCACTCCATTCTGCAGAGATCCCCAGCCCTCTATATAGTACAAACGTTGGAAACATTAGTTGTTGGGACTACGATTCCCAACTCCCAGTAGCAATCCCCCTCCTCAGAAAACCCTTTGTGACAAAGCTCTGGGGTTGTGGCTGGCTGAAGTGCAAATGCAGCCTGGAAGCAGGTTGCTAGGCAACCAGAACAGCACCTCCGGAGAGAAGCCTAGCCCAGCAGTGTGTGGGAGGGGCTTGTGGCTAAGAGAAAAAGTTATATAAAACCAAGTATCTGTGGGGGTTTGAATTTCTTCAGTGAGAGCCTAGCAAGGAGCTAGGGAGTGGATTCCCCTAAGTCAGTCAGACAGTGTGGCTGTGTCAGGCGGTTTTGTTCTCAGTGGAAGCAGAAGAGTAGTTGATATTCCTACTGTTGTCCCAATAAATGTTACCATTTATTTTTGTAAACACTGACTTGGCTTGAGTTGTATACAGTGTACAAAGTAACACAGAAAACATGCTTCCATAAAATTATTAAGTGGTTCTAAATAAACATTGAAAACCCTCACCCTTTTGCATAAAGATGGCATCGTAAGCAGGGGGAGGCAGAGCTGCGTGGTAAAGACAGGGCACCTTATCAGATTGGGAACTGCCACACCAATCTGAGAGAAGTAAGGAGCTGTCACACCCTTCTTCCAATCACAAGAGCATTTTCAAATTGCCGGAGAATCTGCCTACCCTCCAACATGTGGATGTGTGGCCAAGCGTAGCAAAGAGTTTGGTTGTGATAGCAGAAGGTATTAATAGGGAAAAAACAGAAAAGCTGGAAGAGGCTACACTGATTTGTAGAGTCAGTTTGCCTAATCTACTGAATCCATTCCCACCTCTTTTCTCTCCCCTGCTGTGTTAACTGAGCACAAACAACTTTTGCCCTTTGAAATCAGCTTGCAGCAGTTGAAGCACGTTGAGGGCAAAGGGTCAAAGTGGGAGAAGGAGAGAGAAACTGGAACATTTTAAAGGCAACTGAAAAAGATGGGATGACACAGAATTAATTGAGACTGTCCCTGCCAAATCAGGACAGTTGGAGGGTATATGGCAGTGCTCTGCCAGAAGATGGGTCTTGTCATGTGTGTGGCAATGCCAACCCTTGATGTTGCATGGCGATTAGGACTGCGTTTTATTAAAGCACCAATCAAGCAGCAAATAACCTCTGCTTGAAAACCTCCAGAGCTGTACAGCCCATCATTCCTCTAAGTACAGTTGGCCCTCCACATTTGCAGGTTTGACTTTCATGGATTTGATTATTTACAATCCCCCCTCCACCTTAGGTACTTCTTTTCTTGGGGAACCTTCCCTCTAGGTGGCTCTGATCAGGCCATGCAGCCCTTTAAAAACCCAGCTCTGATCCCCCTCTTCCTTCATCAACTGCTACCAAGCCAGCTAAGCTATTTCTCAGCACCACAAACCCTTTCCTAATTCCTTCCCCCAACACACACACAAGGAAAAGACATGAGAAAGAGGGAAGCATTGGGCCACCCTGCTGGGACCCTGGGTGCCCATTCTTCCCACCATGCTTTGGCCCCCTTCCCACAGGCACCTACATTTTGATATTTGTGATTTTCCCACTTTTGTGAGGGTCCTATGCCCCCAACTTAGCAAATGTGGAGGGTCAACTGTAACTGATTTGCTTGTGAAATTGCTCTTATAGTTTCTACGTTTTTCCAAGAGTCCAACTAAAATTTTGTCTTCCGTCGCTTAAGCTCATTAGATCTAATTCTCCCCTCTTCAGCATCAGAGAATGAGTCTTTGTCCTTTTCTTTGTGATGCTTCCATTTTTTTTCTTTTTCAGTCTGCCCTGTTTTATTGTTTTGCATTAGCCACCCTGTGGATTCTTGTGGGATAGAAAGGGATACAAAGAGATAACAAACATTCTAAATCGATGTGAGAAAGTAAGAGGAGGAGAGAGAAACTGGGACATTTTAAAAGCAGCTGGAAAAAAAATAGGACGACAGAGCATTGATCGGGACTGTCCCTGCCATACATTCCTAAGAGTTGGAGGATATGACAAGGTCAGAATCTCAGAGGCGGCAAAATCATTTCACCACCCACCTCTAGTCACCCCGCAGTTGAGAAATGGTGAGTGAATACTCTGGGTGGAATTGTAAACACCACCAGTCCTCAGGGAACATTTATGCCTTGACACCTAACAGTGTGCATGTGTCTGTGTAGCCAGGGTTTTAATACCCATTCAGCTATGGAAACCCACCTGGTGACCTTGGGCAAGTCATACTGTCTCAGCCTCAGAGGAAGGCCAGGGCAAATCCCCTCTGAACAAATCTTGCCAAGGAAACCCCTTGATAGGTTTGCCTTAGTGTTGCCATAAAAACCTGAAGGGACTTGCAGGCACACAACAGCAACGTTGGGCTCTTAATTACTGAGGACTTGGGAGCATTTTGTTCCAACTGCATAATCCAGGCATTCCTTCAACTCTGCAACCCCTGGAAGGTTAGCTGTGATGGGGCAGGAGTGGGAGAGTGGCTTCCCGCAAACCACATTGCTTTATACCTGACCAGCTAAATTTAGCGTAGTATATCTCAAGAGGCACAGGACTAGTGTGAACTATGAACTCTGCATGGTTCAAGGTTTCTCACTTTAGATAGGGGTTGATGGCCTCTTGTTTTCTTCCCATATCCTTCCAGAAAGGCAGAAGGGTTGCTATATAAATAGAGCAACTATTTAATGTTTCTGTATTGTTTTAAACTGTAGTGTTTTCAGTAGCTTTTTAATCTTTTTAACTACATTTTATACATGTAACTAGAGACTTGAACTATCTTAATATTGGGAGTAGTTTAATGTTATTTTAATGTTCACTTCTTGTATGTTTTTAACTGTATCGGTCTTTTAAACTGCAAGCAGCCTGGAGTCCCAATTTTGGGAGGAAGGCAAGATACAAATAAGCATAACAATAACAGCAACAACGGTTTCTCTTACTGCTCTATATGTCTATACTGAGATATATAGATGTCTTACTGCTGAAAATAAAGCATTGGCAGACACTTGCCTTTGGAAAGATAGTACAACAAACTTGGTCTATAGACTCCCTGTGCTCAAAGACTTGCCTGAAAACAGCTTTTGTGCGAGCCAGAAATTAAAGAATTCTCAGGGAGCTTCAGAAATCAATAGTCTTTTTTTTTTTTAAAGTATTGTCTCTTTCATACAGCAGAACAACCTTGAAAGTTGGCATTTACAGACTTCTGCCAATAATCCACTGAAAGATAGTCATAGTCTGAAAAGCAGATAACAATACAAACACAACACAGTGTGTGAGAAGGAAAACTCCGGGAAATAAGCTAATTCATTACTTTGGTCCTCTTAAGAGGCAGACCGTATGTTCAAGGAAGGCACATCCCAAACTCACCTTGGATTAACTTCGAAATTAACAAAGCTATTCCAAAAAAAGAGATACCATTCTTCTGAGACAAACTTGAGTCCTAGAGCACAATTGTCTTGAAACATTTTGCTGCCTGAGACAAGCAGCAAATCGTGCCCCCCCCCACAAGTCAAGATACATAGTTCTCAGAGGAAACCAAATCATTTAGGCCCTCAAGCAGGAAATTCCACATGACCCTTTCCCTCCAGCAATGTGCAATACATGTAAATTAAATAATTCATAATTTGGTCCCCTTTCATGCCATTTCATGTGCTGCTTATGGACTTCTCGAAGGCATATGACTGGCTGCTGTGAGCACAGAATGCTAGACTACACAGTCATTCGGTCTAATCTACCCGGGCCTAATCTCTGTTTACATAGCCTCCAACTGTCTCAGTTTGGCAGGGACAGTCCCAATTAATTCTCTGTGATCCCACTCTTTCGGTTGTTTTTTCAAAGGTCCCAGTTTCTCTTCCCTCCTCCCACTTTTCCTCTCTGTCTTTGGCTTACTTTAATTGCTGCAAACTGGAGTAATTTAGCAGGGAATGGGAGAGGAAGAGTAAAATCTTGCCTTTCCTTATAGACTCAGGCAAAAGCAAACTGCTACGACCTCTCGTAGCTTGTATGATCTTCCTCCTCCACTTGACCAAGCTCTTTGAAGCTAAAATCAGTCTTGTTACAGGGTCATCTTTTTCTTTCCTCCACCACCACTTTTTACTTCTAATGCCATCACTGTATCACCATCTGTACCAACATAATTATACCAGCCAACAGCTCCATGTCCTCAGTGTCAAATTTCATCTAATTTTGCCAGATACCATCTACCTTAAGAACACAAAAAGAGCCACAAGGATCCTATCAGGCTGTGAGGCTTTAGAGGTCTCCTGTGAAAATGGAAAATCAAACACATTGCCCACAACATTCTTTCCTAATGAATGCACCTTTGGATCTCTCACTGAATATCAAAAAATGTACGTATGGTTTCATGCATATTTTTCTGAATGTATCAAAAGCCTCACAGATGTGCTCATTTCCAAGGCAAGATGCACTGTATGGCAGTGAGCTTTGGTAGGTGCAAATTGGATGTTTTTGTTAAGTATCTGGACTTCAACACACTTATTTTCCATCACTTCTCATCATTCCAAGAAGCAAGACACATCTGACAATATGTTTGCTCTTCTTTTTCTGAGCGCATTCCCAGGAGGGTAGGTTTTGATGGTCCTTGTGGCACAGCTCCAAGATTCTGTGATTATTTCAGAGATATCATCTTTTTAAAGGCCTGTATATCCGTGCGGAGCTTCATAACTTATATTTTCAGTCTTGTAACATTTAGTATCCTAAAACTAGGTCCCAAAAGTCTCTTCATCTCAAATTAAGAAATCTAACCTCTTATCTACTACATACAGATGCTTATTCCAGAGGATTGAGGAGGTAAAGCCACAAACCCTTTTATTATATTTTTTAAAGAAATATGACTTTTACTAAATTCAGAAAAAGATTCTGGTGGCAAGATTTTCGAATGCAACTGAGATCTTAAATGTGTTGACCTCATCTCATTAATTACCTGACTACAGAGACAGTAAATAGAAGAGGGCAGGGAACCTTATTATCAGTATCATAAATCTAACATCCAATTACATTTGCCTTCAGCTTTTTTCCCCCCAGCTAAGGAAGATAATGATGACTCATAAAGAAAACAGACGTTGTGTAATGATCAGAGTGCTGGATTGAAACAGGGTTCAAATCTCTGTTCAGCTTTCCAGCCTAACCTATCCTAGCCTCACAGGGTAAAAATGTGAGGTAAACAGAGAACACAGGACATAATGTCACATGGCAAGTGTGTCTTTTGTTATATAGAAATATAGTGTAGTGGTCAGACAGCTTGTCTGCAGCTTGGGAGATCCAGGTTTTGATCTTTCCTGAGCCACGAAGACACACTAAGTGACTTTGGCTCAGTTATTCTCTCTTAGGCCATTTTTGCACTGGGAGGCCCCTCCCGAAACTGCAAACCCCAGGATTCCATAGGATGTTGCAAGTGGAACAATAGCGCTATAACAGTCTAGTGCGGAAATGGCCTTAGTCTAACCTACCTCACAGTGCTAATGTAAAGGACGAAATGAGCAGAAGGAAGACTATGTATGCCAGGGTTTTCAAAACAGTGTGCCGTGACACGTTAGTGTGTTGCCTAAAGTGTGTAGGTGTGTCGCCGACAAACTTGGAAATGTATGTTATTATTTATAAATCATATATTTTTACAAATATATGAAAGGTTTTCATGAGATATGTGATGTCTCCATACATTTTGTTATTACAATTTATGTATGTATCTGTATCTTTTATAAGGTGTTAGTTTAACCTCCAATTTGCTAGTAAAATTGAAATTACTGTGTGGTGAAATGATGCATGTCTAAAAAGTGTGTCACCAACATGAAAAGTCTGGAAAGCTCTGATGTATGCTGTCTTGAGCTCATTGGAAACAAGGTGAGATAAAAATGTGACTAATAAATACAGAAAGCCACCATGGTGTCGTGGTTTGAGTGGTGGAAACCAGGGTACAAATCCTTGGATTTGGGGACGTCATAGAGGCAGGTAAAGGCAAACTTCCTCTTAATAAATCTTGCCAAGAAAACCGCAGGATAAATTCACCTTAGCATCACCATAAGTGAAAATGATTTCAACACAACAACAGGTAGGAGAAAAACAGAGGAGAGAAATCTGAGGAGTAGCTTGTACATCTGGAGCTGCTGCTGTGTGGGGCAGAAAGCAGGAATTAACTGTGAAAGCCATGCTGTTGCTTTCTTGTAATGCAGGGACCTAAGGTGTTCCGGGTACTCCCTTACATATTGCTAAAGGGGAAGACAAAGAACAAACAAAACGGGGCACAATTTTGTATGAAATTTGCATATGTTGATGTACTTGTATGCAAGTGTACATGCACAGACAAGCCTAAATGATCCTAATTGCTACTACTCACTAGAGACATTCAATCAATTCCTGAATGATAAGTCAATACATAATTAAATCCCCCTGAGATATTTATAATAAGCCCTGCCCAGGTTGAAAAAGCATACATCTAAACTTAATTGAACGTACAAAAGTCATGTATATATTTATGATAAATACAGGTATGCAACAAAGCTACCAGACAATTAAATCCAAATAAAATCCATGTAGTACAGTAGCAACCATGAACGTGTGTTTTCAAAGAAAATAACTCATAGTCCTTTGGCACTGTTTACTTGATTTCATTATACACATACACACATCTACAGCCGTGTGTGTGTATCTAATTTCTGGATAAGCAGCTGAGTTTGGTGGTGATGGGGTCGCATTTGAGGATTGTTTTTCTTCTATAGCTATTGTCCTCCTTTTGTATTGCTTTAAACATAAAGGCCAGCATTCACTTTCATGGTCTATGTTGTGTAACTTTGTGCATACTTGGCTACATCGCAGCAATGCTAAGGGAACTCTTGTTAATGATTTGCAGAAGATGTATAATGGGACATGGACAAGAGTGTTCAGATATGCATCAAATTCTACTGATGCACATCAGCACTTCCTGGTGTCTCACTGAGCATAATACCTGACGCACATCGGTCCCATTGTGTATCAGATCCCAATGTGCAATGTTACTTTGCTGGCTCCCTGTGTACTAACGTGAATATGGATGCTGCAGAACTGCTCAATTCTACTTCCCATCAATGTAAGTCCACTTAAGAAAATGTTAAGTCCTTAAGTGTATTCTGGCCCATGTTAGGAATCAGTTAACTATGATTTAAAGAGAAACAATACGTGTCACTGGAGAGGTGACATGATAGCCATTTTTAAATATCTGAAGAGGGATCTAGTTCCAGACACTAGAACATGAACCAATGGGTTCAAATTACAATAAAAGAGATTCCAAGGAAGAACTTATTTAGTGTAAGAACTATTTAACTATTCAATACACTAGGGTGGTAGACTCTACTTCTTTGAAGGGCTTTAACAGGCTTTAATAGGCGTCTTTTAGAAGTGCTGTAATTGTGCATTCTGCCTAAAAGGGACTAGAATACCTTTGCAGCCTCTCCAACTCAATGATTCTGTGATTCACCATGACAGTGTGGCCAAATCATCTGTCTGCCTGTGCAATCTGCTGTCCAGGTGATAATGGCTGATGAGAAACATAAGGCCACCTTCTTCCTTCATTATGGTTCTTTAATGTTATAGGAATTGGGTAGGATGTCCTTCAGAAATGAGAAGATCTTCAAAAGAGGACTGTTAGGAGGAAAAACGGTCACCCTAATTGGTGTTGCTACTTTAAGGGAAAGATGGATGAGTTGGTCAGAGAGTGCCTATTTGCAGCACATCAGTGGATTTGATTAAGGAGCAAGACACGTAGCTTAAAGGAAAAATAAGCTAAAGCTTTATTATAGGAACTCCATACTAAGATAGGAAAGTTACTGGGGGCTATCTAGTCTAGCTGCATTCTCAGGGAGGACTGGGAAGAGAGAGGAGAGGTCAAAGAGAAGAGGCAGAGAAATTCCTAAGAGTATCAGTTTACATCAGGGAGGGATCAGGATCGGGAGAGCCAAGAGGGAGGACACTTTGGGTCATCCTAATTAACTCTATTACCGCTGTTCCACTGCAAGGCATTCTGGGTTCTTCAGTGCTAAGCATTGTTGCACTTCTAACAGAGTTCAGGAACAGAAAGCACTTAGAGTTTGTCCCCCTTTCTCCAACCCTCATAGGAAAATTCTGAACAAAAAATGGAGGATGTTGAATCTCTCTGGAGGAAGAGTTTTGTTGTTGTGTGTGCCTTCAAGTCATTTCTGACTTAGGGCAACCCTAAGGTGAAACTGTACATATTCAGCAGGGTTTTCATGGCAAGATTTCTTCAGGGGAGGGGGTAGCCCTTGCCTCCTTCTGAGGCTGGGAGAGTGTGACTTGCTCAAAAATCACCCAATGAGTTTCCATGGGTGAGTGGGGATTTGAACCTTGGCCTCCAGAGTTGTAGTCCAGCACCCAAACTACTACACTGTGCTGACTCTCTCAGGAAGACCTGTTATAAATTGGTAAATCGGGGAGACACCAGTTTTGAGGGTTTGGAGGTGGCTTGAAACTCTGCAGTCGAAATATGGTGCTTTGGTGCCATCTAGTGTGGATAATTCATGGATATCAGAATATCACGGTGAACAAGTGTTTCTTATTTATTTGTGGAGTCTGAACACACTAAAAAGCATATGCCTTAGGAACTGCAGGGCAGAGTATGGGGTGCTTGCACCATCATCATGATGCTGCTTCTGAGGCACATGCTCACTCTGCCTAATGGTTGCGCCAGCTCTGTGAGGAAAATCTCTTCTGTACCAGAGTGTGCAAACTCAGCAGTAGCAGAGGTTAAAAATATCTTTACAGAACACACATTCATACAGACTATCTGCCCCTTGGAAGAGCATGTAGAAGAAATCAGCAGGGGAATCATTTTGTGGCACAGAGACAAATGGAACAACTGCAATTAAACACAGAGGGGCAGCAGTCAGAAAAAACAGCTGGCAACTCTGTTTCTGACTTCCAAACATTTACAAATACAAAAGTTTATTCTTGTAGCTGTTGTTTAACATCAGGTCAGCTATGACATACGGTGACTCCGTGAGAGACCTCCAACAGCCCTGGTCATCACCAGCCCTGCTCTAGCTTTGCAGACTCAGGGCTGTGGATTCTTTTATTGAGCCCATCCATTTATAATGTGGTCTTCTTTTCATACTACCTTCTGCTTTACTGACCATTACCATCTCTCCTCCACATTCACGAGTTTGACTTTTGTGAATTTGATTAATCACAAGGCTCATGTGTGCCCTCTTCCCATTCTTCTTCTCCTGTTCTCTTGCTGGGGCACGTGTGCCTTCCTTTTCCACACCTGGGCAAAAGACAAGGGAACGGGAGGGAGAAGGCACGTGCCTCTTCCACATTCCTTTGCCTTTTGCCTGGGCATGGGGAAGGCAGGCAGGTACGCCCATGTAAAGGCAAGGGGGAGCAGGCACATGTGCCTTTCCCTCCATTGCCTTGCCTTTTGCCCAGGCATGAAGAACTTGCGCCAAGGCAAGGGAAAGGGGGGGAAGGCATGCATGTCCTTCCTTCTCCATGCACAGTTCTCCCCCTTCAATTCCCTTGCCTTTTGTCCAGGCATGGACATGTACTGGGGTAAAAAGCAAAGGAATGGTAGGGAGAAGTCATGCACATCTCCTCCTGATTCCCTTGCCTTTCGCCTGGGAGTGGAAGACACGAGCCAAAACAAAAGGCAAGGGAATGGAAGGGAAGGAACACGCATGCCTTTCTTCTCCACACACGGTGCTCTCCTTCCAATCCCCCTGCCTTTTGCCCGGGGGCAGAGAAGGAAGGCACACATACCAGGGCAAAAGGCAAAGGAATGAGAGGGGGAGCATGGGAGGAGTTATTCATGCTTTAACCACCTTCCCAAAGGTTCTGTGTTCTGAACTCTCATGAAAACAGAGGGGCTACTGTATTGTCCTTTCCAGTGAGTTGTCTCAAAGTATGTCCAAAGTGTGATGGCCTCAGTTCAGTCATTTTGGTTTCTAGTGAGAGTTCTGGGTTTTTTCTGGCTGTCCACACAACTGTCTTACAGCACCACATTTCAGATCAGTTGATTTTCCTTCCTGTCAGCTTTCTTCACTGTCCAGCTTTCACAACCATACATAAAAATCAAAAACTACAGTTTATTACACCAGAGCTTATATAGTCACCTTCTGCAGCTCTTCAGAAAATCATTCACTCTGGGGTACAGCTATGCTGTAATAATGCTAACTGAAATTAGAGGTGGCTCAGAAAACAAACACTTACAGTCCTGAGATCTCCCCACTGCTTTTCATAAAGTTAATGGTTGAAACTCATCATGGTGTGAACTTGCCAAGGAGATACTTGGATGTGTCAAGCAAAACTAAATATTCACAGACAGTATGATATGCCAGCTTTAGTGTTACTTGCAAGAGTGTTTTTTGAGCACCTTTAACAACACAGCAATGACCAGAAAACCATCAGCTGCAGACTGTAGCCTTTTACGAACTGGAAGGTTTACTGTAGATTTGGTTTGTTTAAAAGGCACAGGAGCCCTGAGAGGAGAGAGTTAACAATTCTAGCAACAGGTTAATTTGGCATAAGCCTATCTCACCAGCAGCAAAATGTATTTAAAGAAAAGTGGTGCCCAAGAGCCTTAGTATTTCAGGAACGAAGGATCTGGAGTAAAGATGTGGAGTATCTCCGCAGAAATGTCAGTGGTTGTCTCAAGTGGAGCAGACACACTGGCTGCATGCAGCCCAGATAGCGGATTGATAACTCCACACTGTGACTGCTGTTACTAGGAAGGATCAGACCAGCTTGCAATCCAGGTGTGACAAGCAGGTTAATCTTCTAGATATTGGCCTGAAAATCCCATCAGCCATAGTCAATGGTGAGGGAAGATGGTAGCTACAGTCCAACAATATTTGGAGGGCTACACATTCCCTATCCTTCTTGGAATCCTTTTCCCTCATTCTCTGAGGAACAGTTCTCATCTATTCCATGTCCCAGTTTGGCAGGGACAGTCTTGATTAATCCTCCATCATCCCACTTTTCCAGCAGCTCTTAAAATGTCCCAGTTTCTTTTTCCTCCTTCCATTTTCTCTCTTGTCCTTATTTCATTTCAATCACTCAGTTAAATCCGCAGGGGAGGGGAGGGGAGGGGAGGGGAGGGGAGGGGAGGGGAGCTTCTTGCCCCTCCAAACAGGTATACCCAAAATCAAGCTGCTGCAGCCCCTCCTAGTTTTTGTTCCTGAGCATCAATAACATTTGCCATCCTGACCACACTTAGATGTTACTTGGCCATACATATCCCAGTTTTCATCTGTGACATGCTGGAGGGTGCATGGCTCTTAAATGGAGACCCTTGGTGGTAATTCTTATGAATGTATATGGACTTTTTTAAAAAAATAACTGTTTTATATACTTTCTGTGGTATTTCTGAAACCTGTTATTTCATTTAAAAAAAATAAATGCTTAAAAGGTTTGAAAAATATTTTAATTAAATTTTCAATAAAGATTTCCTGTTCAAACAGGAAAATGTACATTCTATATTTTCTTAAAGTAAACCTTTATTTTTATTTCTTCTTGTACTTGACTTTCTCCTCTGTCCAAAGAGTCCCGCTGCTGCAGCCTTCTGGACTGAAGGGAAATATAAACAGCATCAAATGCTCATGGCAAATTAAAGAATTAAAAACAAGTGTTTTCTGTAGGGTGCTCTCCAAAACTGGAACGTGTAAGAGTCTTAACTCATTCTGCATTTATAGATGCAATCATTCCAAAACAGGGTGTGTGCATAAAAGAGGGTCTAAACACCCAACGGCTGGGTGGGGATGAGAGTTCCTTATCTTACACATTTTGAGTCTGGTCAGTTATTTAACTTGGCTCCATTTTATTGTTTCTTCTTCATCTTCTTAGCTTGCATCTTTGACACAGTGCCCAACGCTGACTGAGAAAGCTCTGCCATGGTCTCAGGCAAGAGCAGCTTTCCAGACTGGGTGGGGTATTTGGTCTTCATTAGGTTCTTAAATACTGGCTGAGAGAGCAAGCGTTTCAGCTGCTTCTTCATCTCCTTGAGCATCTTCTGTTTCCCACTCTCTTCTTGCTCGCTGGGCTTGCCTCCTGTTGACACACACAGAGAATATCAAAACGTCTGCATTTCTGCTCAAACTTGAATGCAAAAAACAAAATGTGAAGACTATGTAATACTTATATTGTTATATAGTCCTCCTTCCACATTCACAGGTTTGACCACTGCGAATTTGATTATTCGCAAAGCACATGCTTGCCTCTCCTCCTCATTTTCCTCCTCCCAACCCTCGCATTCTTCACCCCAGGCTTGCACGGCTTGTCTTTAAAATGGATGTCTTTTTCTTTTGGGTGAGAAAAGCCCCCTCCCATTGCTGAAAGTGTGGCCTTGTTACACCACTGGCATACCCTATCTTAGGAACTATAAATTTGATATCTAACGTGCCTGCTACGCCAGAGAGGTTGCCTGGGTGGGCATGTAGGCTAAGAGGTCGAACGACCGAAACTAGGTCAGGCCAGGAAAATCCCCAGTCATGTAGCCCAAGGAGACCTCATGCAATACACATCTACATAGACAAAGGGTCCTCAGCCAAGAGTAGCCAACTTGAGGGGATTAACGTGTTTTCTCCAGGTTGAACAACTTGGACTCTGGAAAATCCTACAAGGTGAGGTCCATCTACATAAACCAATACTGCAACCCTACACACCAGCAGCCCAGCATAAACCAATCATGCAAACGACCAAGCTGCCATTGTATGGCATTCCCTCCTTTGTTTTGGCCATTGTTCTTCCCAGGAGAGGGCCTGCCCTGGAGGTACGTTCTGCCCTATAAGTAGTCCTAGTTTTTGAGGGTCTCTTCGGAGAACTCCCTGCCATGCTAGCAGACCAGCACTCTGTTAGTTGAGTGATCCCCTCAGCCATCTCTTCACTGAGCTCCGTTCTTCTCGCCGCTTCCCGGACCGAAGACTTCAGGATAGGTGCAGTATCACCACCTCTACATTCCCTTCGCTATATCCCCTATCCATATTTCACTTCTTTCCCTTCTCAATAGTCCTTGTGTGCATGAGTGAGTGAGTGCATGATAATACATTCATTTAATAAAATTCATTGAACACATTTGTCTTTTTGGCTTGGCCTGACTCCATAAAGTTGGGTAAAAGATCCTGCTGGGTTACCCTGCCCCTCATTTTGCTAATGCCAGTGCTCCACTAATTTCCCCAACCTTTATAACTTGGAGCGAATCAAGGTGTCCCCCATGGGACCCCCCCAGAAGTCAGGGTAACAGCCTCTCTGCCTGGTGGTGCACATTCTGCTGTGTATTGGCTACTGATTGGTTAGGTGCCCCTTTCTCAAGATGGCTGCCAGAAGTAATTAGAACTTCCTCTTCTTTGTATGAGAGGAAAGTACTGGGCGGTCTTTTAGACTGTCTTTTTTCCCCTCCCCATCAAATGCCGGGGCCAGAGGCAAAGGAATGGCAGAGGGGAAGCTCTGGAGGGGGATGGGATGGGAATGGGGGGAGTTATTCATGTTTTTTCCACTTTTGCAAGGGTTCTCTGCCCCTAACCTTCGTGAATGTGGAGGGGCTACTGCATTAATAAACACTTATTAAAAGACTTGCCTATTTAAGTGGTATTTTCAGTTATTTAAAATACCTGAGGCTTACGACGTAAGTACAATCACCTCTTAATCTGTATATGAGAGCAAAACAAAGCAAATGGATAAGTATAAAGCTTGGCGCCTGAGTGACTATTTTGCAAGTATGATATTCCAGATGCAGTTTCCTACATCTCCAGTGAAAAAGACTGCTGGGGAGGGCGAGATAATCCTTTTCAGTACTCTCCTTACACAAGTAAATGGAAGATCCACAGTTCAGAGCACTATGTTGTTGTTATTTTCCATCATGTTGATTTTGTCTTATGGCAACCCTACGAATGAGAGACTTCCAAGAGCCTTGGTCCTAAACTGCTCTTCTCAGTTTTTTTCCCCAACCCAGGGCTGTGGCTTCCTCAGTAGCTGGTTGAGTGCCATCTAATCATCTTCCAGCACTATCTCTTGTTCATTCTGGATTGCCCCATCATAGCATTTTCAAAGTAAAAGGTTTCAGGAGTGGTTTACCACTGCCTTCTTCTATCCACTTGTTGTTGTTGTGTGTCTTCCAGTCATTTCCAACTTATGACAACCCTAAGGCAAACCTATTATGGGGTTTTTGGGGGCTGAGGGTATGTGATGTGCCGAAGATCATCCAGTGGGTTTCTATGGTCAAGTGGAGAATCAAAGCCTGGTCTCTAGGGTCACAGTTAGACCGCTATGCCATACTGGCTTTTCTTCTATGTACTACTAGCTCCTTTAGAGTTAGCTGTGGTACCTCTGAGAGATCCTCCATCAGTGTTGCTCCTCATTACTGCTGCTGTTCTTTGACACCTTTAGTTTGGCTCCTCAGCAAAAACCTCTCTAATCTGAGACTGTACCAGAAGCAATGTTACCGTCAGCACAGTCTCTTGTCTCACTGGAATACTCAATCCTACCATCACAGACAGGCAATGACAAGGTGGGTGGATCATTCTACACTTTAAATATGAAAAATCTGAAGTTCAGTGTCAACTTGTCCAGCTGCAGCAGGTGTGGGAAACTCTGACTCCCTAAGAAAGTTTGGACTTCACCTCCCATAATCCTATTAAGAGAGGAAGTGACAGTCAGTTCCCTCTTTATTGCACATGACTTCAGTTCTAGCTCCCAAGTGCCAGTGCTTCTATCCAGTTACAGACTGCAGTGGCTGTAGCCATAGAAGAAAAGGCAGTGGAAGGCTGCCCACTGTGCTTAAATCCAGCTTTATGGCCTGCCACAGGTAGTACCCACTGGAATTGGGAATCAAGCATCTATTGCCTGAGTTTGTTTTTTTCCTGCTCCCACTCAGTCATTTCTTCCTTTTGTGTCCTATTTTTTTTAGATCAGTGGTTCCCAAACTCTGGTCCCCTATGTGTTTTGGACTTTACTTTCCCAGAAGCCTCAAACACCTAGAGGAGCAAAGTTTAGGAACCAGTGTTTTAGACTGTTTGCGTATGGGCTGTGGCTATCTCACTTCTGATTTCTGTAAGATGCTCTAGGACTCCCTTTTGCGTGATGAGTACGTAAATGTGTTAAATGAAGAACCCTTTTCTATTAGCCATACTGGGCAGGGTTGATGGAATATGCAGTTCAAAACACCTGGAAAGTCTGAGGTTCTCCACTTTTGAGTTACAAGGATCTTAGATAACTGGGCTGGAAAAGTTTACTGCCCAACACCATGGGGAGAAAACATCACTAATCGGTGAACCCAGTATAAGGGATAAGAATGTGAGAACTGCTGGAGCAAAATGATAACACTAGCCATGAGACCACAAGTTTCAGCCCCAGTTCCACGTTTTGGAACTCTTAAGGATCAAGAATGGTTGCTGCCATTGTATTCAATCAGCTGCTCTCAATCAGACCCCAATTACTGCTCTGGAATCTCCAAACAGGCATCATCTTGATCCATCCAACCCTCTGGGAGGCATTCTGACATGAAGTTGACAGCCTGCTTTCTTCGGGGAAGTTGGTACGTGTAGTTCTCCTGAATGGGAGTCATGATAATGTACCGGTTTAAATGTTGAACCAGGACTCCAGAAGACCAGGGCTTGAATCCCTGTTCAGACATGGAAACCCATTAGGTAACCTTACTGAGTCATACATTTTCAGCCTAAGAGGAAGGCAATGGCAAACCTCCTCAGAATAAATCTTGCTAAGAAAACCACAGGATAGGATTACCATAAGTTGGAGTCAACTGCAAGGCACATAACTATGTTACAGGCCATGCTAATTTGGCTGCCCACTTTGAGGCCTGGAAATAGATCAATGAAGTACAGAGTGTAACCTACCAAATAGCATATAGGGTATAAGATATCATGCATGAAGTTAGATGTATCAGAATGTGTGTAAACTGCCCAACACACTGAAAGATAGCACCAGTAAGAACCTATTAGTCTATGCTAAAGTAAATACATATCCCATTACAAGTGTAATGGATGCCCACAGCATGCTTATGGATGCTTTTAAGATTTTAACAACGCTCAAGGAGATAAGCCCTTGGATGCGTGTGTGTTCACAGAACCTTGTTTAGGGATGTATGGCTCCTCAGTAGATGAGACTGTACACCAAAATGGATAAACAGCTGAGTTGTTTCAGAGGATAATGTTCCTCTATGTGTTAACCATTGAAAACCCTGTTAAACAGATGAAGAAAAGTTCAATCCTTAGGAAAGTAATATATCTTAATGGCCATGTGATGTAATATAATGAATGTATGATACCTTACATACAATGCAATGTAATGTGATGAAAATTCAGCACCCAGACATCGACATGTCTGTGTTTCTCCCTGATTGGGATGTATATGTTTGTATATCTTTGAAGGCATATAATAGCCTAAAAGATTATCACAGAGTCTGTTCATTATTCCATGTAAATATCCTGAGATTACAATATTTAAGAATGTTTAATTGGAATGTTGATGTTAATTCTGCCTGTCTGGTTTTAACCATCATCCTAAATCAGATACCCACGTGACAACAGAACCTCAGGCAGAATCCAGATCAGCTGGCTAGTGGCAAAGACCTTCCATCCCTCACTCTAAAGAGATGGGGTGAAGAAGCGCCCTGCTTCAACTGAAACAAGCTTCTCCTTAATGCTAAAGCTGCCAATAAGTTGTAATCCATTTTGCTGAGTCCTCCCCTCAACACACACAAACCCGAACAAGCATATCCACACTTTGCTTGAGTAGCTGAAGGTATTTTAAGCCATGACAGGGACCAGAACCAGGATTCTCAGGTAAATGGTTCACCTTAGTTACTGCACGCCTCTCCTCAGTCAGATTTGACCTTTATAGTACCTCTTTGAATTGTTCCTCTTTGTTGAGTTCAAATATAAACTCCTACTTGCCTATTAGCTCGTCATCATCCAGATCACGTTCGAGTGCTTCTGCAGCTTGCTGGAGCCAAGAGTTGTGCTGTTTTGCTCGGCTGTTAAAATATTCCACCTTCTCAATCTGTCTTGCCAAGTTCACCCGCTCCTGCAACAAAACACAATGGTTACAGGCTTGTTTTTCAGTATGTCCTGAAAAGATAGAATATGGACACTCAAAATGTAAGATGCAGAAACACATCCTCAATGTCCGCTAGAATAGACTGAAATAGTAATAGAAGACAGTACAACATCTACACAGTGTGGGTACCTTTTCTGTACTACTGGAAGAGTCAATGAAGTCCTATGGACTCTGTAGTGTCGTTGCAATGATGTACTTTGTCCTCTGGATGGACAAAGAAAGGTGGATGGTGGTCTGTGCAATTTTGATGTGCTATTTTACCAATGTTTTCTCAACCCATTTTTATCTTATTTTTATTTGAATTTTGCTCTGGGCAACTGTCTTCGCCTTCCTCCAAGGCTGAGAAAATGCGACTCGCCCAAGGTCACCCAGTGTCCGAGCTGGGATTTGAATCCTAGTCTCCAGAAGCCTTTGATTGATAGATAAATAAATAAATATTTGAATGAATATTTGAAAATTTAAATCTAAATTTAAATATTTAAATTTTGAATTAGGTCTTTGGGGTCCCTGACAACAAACTATATTTACAAGGGGTACCCAGTAAAGAAAAGGTTAAGACCAAGTGGTCTAGGACATACAAGAGGCCACTGCCTTCTCATCCCTATTGACAAAATTTCTCGAGCATCTGGTTGACTACTGCTGGAAAGAGGATTCTGGGATAGAAGGCTCTCATTCAAATCTATCAGTACAACAAACTTTCTCATAGAATCATAGAGTTGGAAGAGACCACAGGGGCATCGAGTCCAACCCCCTGCTATGCAGGAACACACATCAAAGCACTCCCAACAGATGGCCATCCAGCCTCTGTTAAAAAACTTCCAAAGAAGGAGACTCTACCACACTCTGAGGCAGCACGTTCCACTGCCGGACAGCTCTGACTGTCAGGAAGTTCTTCCTGAGGTTCTGGTGGAATCTCTTTTCCTGTAGCTTGAATCCATTGCTCTTTGACTAGTTTCTGGAGCTGTAGAAAACAAGCCCATTCCCTCTTTGATATTATAGCCTTCTGAATATTTGAACATGGCTATCATGTCCCCTCTTGACCTTCTCTTCTGCAGACTAAACATACCCAGCTCCCTAAGCCATTCCTCATAGGGCATGGCTTCCAGACCCTTCACCATGTTGGTTGCCCTCCTCTGGACACATCTCACCTTGTCAATATTCTTCTTGAAATGAGGTGCACAGAACTGGACACAGCATTTCAGATGAGGTCTGACCACAGCAGAATAGAGTGGTACTATTGCTTTCCTTGATATAGTCACCATGCTCCTATTGATGCAACCAAGAATCTCGTTGGCTTTCATGACTGCCACATCACACCACTGACTCATGTTCAGTTTGTGGTCTACTAAGACTCATAGATCCCTTTCTATACTATTGTCCTGCCAGGTATCTCTCATCCTATATTTGTGTATTTCATTTTTTCTGCCTAGGTGAAGGACCTTACGTTTCTGTCTTGAAATTCATTTTGTAAGCTTTGGCCCAGCTCTCCAATCTGTCAAGGTCATTTTGAATTTTGATCCTGTCCTCTAGGGTATTAGCAACCCCTTCCAATTTGGTATCATCTGCAAATTTGATCAGCATACTCTCTATTCGTTTATCCAAGTCATTAATAAAGATACTGAATATGCACAAGGTAGCATAAGGGATACAACAAAATCTTATCTCACATGATACGGTTTACAGGCCAGCCTATATGTTATGTTTTTCACAGAGGTATCTCCACCAGGGTGAGTAGAAGAGGGCTATGCACAGAAGTCCTTGGGGGGCTTTCTGAAGGCACCTGGTTAGCTACAAAAGAAAACTATCCTGGACTAACACAAGTCTCTGGTCTGATTCAGCCAGGCTCTTACATGCAAAAAAAAAAAAAAAAAGGGAAAAAAAAAAGGAAGGGCCAGAACCAACCTGTTACAACTCAAAAGCATAATTTACATGCCACTTCACCCATATTGCAGTGATCCATACATCTGTTTCTCATGCTGGACTAGACTAATTCAGCTACTACCAAATTTTGGCTGAATTATAATCAAGATAACACCCAATGTTGTTGTTGTGTGCCTTCAAGTTGTTTCTAACTTATGGGGATCCTATCACGGGTTTTTCTAGGACTGAGAGTGTGTGACATGCCAAAGGCCACCCAGTAGGTTTTCATGAACCAAGCAGGAAATCAAACCCTGGTCTCCAAGGTTGTAGTCCACTCTCAAACCACTACAACATGCTGGCTGCCCAGCCCTAATACTTCCTATCAAAAGCAGGGAACTACTTCAGGAAACAATCAAGTTTGAGAAGATTATTACAAAATGTGTTCCTGGAAAGAAGGCCAAGATAAGAAAAGCAAATAAGTAAGTAAGAATTCCTTGTTTGTTTCATTGCTGTTGTGTGCCTTCAAGACATTTCTGACTTAAGGCAAACCCTAAGGTGAACCTATCACAAGCTTTTCTCAGCAAGATTCGCTCAGAGGGGTTTTGCCGTTGTGTTCCTCTGAAGTTGAGAGAATGTGACCTGCCCAAGGTCACCCAGTGGGTTTCCAGGACCAAATGGGGATTCAAACCCTGATCTCCAGAGCTGTAGTCCAATGCTCAACCACTACAACATGCTGGCACTCGTTTGTTTCAGTTTACACTCTAAAATTTTCTGTGCATCTTTAGGTTTATAAGCGCCATTAAAGCACAGAACGTAACACATTGTTACAGGAACAGCTACTGCAATATGAACTACTGCTACAAATCATACACACTCATTCTAAGACCAGGTTCCAAAATTAGATACTCAAAATGTCAAAAAAATCTTAAGTAACCATGAATAACTCGGTATGAACACCCCTCCACACACACACATGTACAAAATAAACCAAGATACATTTTACCTTGATAGCAGTCATGCATTTTGTTTCAACAGGGAAAAAAGGAAGCTCTTCATTCTTCTCCAAGGTCTTATAAATCCTTTTAAAATTCATCATGTCGCTTGGACCAATCAGCAGCAAGCTGAGGCCCTCATTAGTAGCTCGGGCAGTTCTGCCGCTTCTGTGCACATAGAGCTCAGAAGTACGGGGAACCTGCAAGTACAAGTATAGTATAAGCAGTTACAACACATGGTGATGGGTAAAGTGCGTGTAGAGAGAAAGCAGTATCTCACCACACTGTGACAAGTAGTTTCATATCCTTCTTTATGCTATTTTAGCATCACAGGTTGCATTTGCTCATAAAGCTGAAAAGCATTTGGATGTGGGAGCAACGCCCCTGTCTCTGTATATATGATACAATTCTATGCAAACACAGGAAGAAAAAAACATTCCAGGGTTCAAAACTATATCAAGACTTTAGTGGTTAGGTTCCATAACCCAGAAAGAGGTATGCAACAGATCAAATGGTCTAGAAGTAGGCTAGAAGTTGCTGTCAGCCCAAGTTGGCTGGAGGCAGATTCCAAAAATAGGTAAGGATCCTGTCCCAAAGCAGCAAACATGAATATAGAATTGAAATTTAGCCAGTTTCTTCTAAACAGTAAAGAGCTGTTCAGACTGGGGAGCAAGCTCTGAAGTTACAGCTTTATAGGGCATGGTGGACAGTGACTGGGCCTTATGGGTCAACTGACTAAGTACTCAATCACAAGGCTGGTACAGCAGTCTAGGCAGCATCCTTAAATTACAGACCACAGTCTTATAGTGGAAACAAAATAATGGCAGCAGAGGAAGAAAGGTGCCGAGGCCTGACAACCGTGACCACAAATTGCCTCATATATTGGTTGTCAAACTCAGTTTCCAGGTATTAAAAAGGCCATTTCCAATCTAGGCCTATAAACAGACAAACAGCTCTCAGGTATTACTAGGAAGGGGATGAACTAAACTGGAAGCTGGAAGTCAGTGAGCTAAGGAGGCATACATTTGCCAGGTCTACCTCTAGAAGAAGCCTACAGCTTTTGGACAGGGGTGGGCATACGTGGCTATCCATATGGTGCTCAACAGGAATTCCCTTCATCCCTCACCACTGACGAATGATTGATAAGATTGCTGGGAACTACAGTCCTACACATGCAACAATATTTAGGAAATACATAAGAGAAAAATCCATCAGGATGTCTTTTTTCCGTCACTGAACCATGGAGGTGAGAATTGCTACATTTCATATAAAAATCTGTTCAATACAACACTTGCAAATACGAAGCTTCTTCTCAAGGCAGGAAGCTGGAAACCCTTAGGACTACTGTGGAGGAAAAGATGAACTTCCATGCAATCTCGACTGCACAGTAAAATCCACTATGGATGCAAAGAGGCAGGTGAATAGCAGAAGCTTGGGCCAGGACGGGCCTGCACTACTTCAGTCAGGTTGTGTGAGAGGGCCATGGCAGATTGTAATAATGGACAATGTATTATTCAGCTTCATTATGTCTCTTACTCCTACACAGTAAAGGGTCAAGGTGGCAGTGGTCACTTGGGCTGGAGATTCTGGGAGCTAGTCTTAAAAGATCATTCTTCCAAGCACTGGTCCAGCTGTCACTTGGCCATGTCCTCCCTTCCTCTCCCCAGGGACAAGCCACACTTTAATATAAAATCCACCTTTCCTTTCCAACCACTCCAGTAGGGCATCATTTGCAAATAGGGAAGGGAAGTACATTTGTTTTTAGTACCTGGTAGTGGATGACATGCTGCACATGTGGAATATCCAGACCACGAGCGGCAACATCAGTTGTCAAGAGAGTGGCACTGAAATGGCAGAAAGGGGAACAGCTGTTTATACAACAAAGTGAAAGACACTCCTTAAAATGCATTAACACTAAATCTGATGTTCTCACATGGACAGGAAGATGCAAAACAGGGTTCACAAATATCACACAAGCCTAATAAAGACAAAACTCAGGGAAAAAGCAGAAGAATAGGGTAGAAACCACATATAATAGTGCCTTACTATGCCTGTAAACTTTCCTATGTATTTCAAGTTACGGCTGAGATACAGGTAGAGATTTTTTTTTTCTTTCAAAAGACCTTTGGAACTAAAAGCTAATGCAAAAATGCTTTTAATCCTTCTTATTACCGTTTTTAGTGGCCATCCTTTAAAACTGCTTTTAATTTAAATTGTACTTTAAACTTTGGATGTTTTATTTGTATGTGCTTTAATTTTGCAAGCTATTTTGCATTGCACTACTGGGGAAAAGGTGGGATATAAATACACAGATTTGTTGTTACTGTTGTGTGCTTTCAAGTTGTTTCTGGTTTATGGTAACCCTACGGCACACCTATCATGGGATTTTCTTGGCAAAATTTGTTCAGAGGGAGTTTGCTTTTGTATTCCTCTGAGGCTGAGACAACATGACTTATCCAAGGTCATCCAGTGGATTTCTATGTCTGAGCGAATGGAAGAGAAACAAAGTATGTCATCCCTAGGGCTGCTGTCTTTCCCCATCCCTTCCTAGCCCTTTTCCTGTTTGTGCTAGGGGCGCTGAAGAACACTGGGGGAAACATTGGATCGGGTGGGTCCAATGTGACACTTTTTGCTACTACTGGAACACCAGCAATGGATACCAGTGGGTAGGCAAAAGTGTGGTGGCTTTTTGCACTCCCCCAATGCACCTGTGAGGACCGATTCCCTTCTCTGCTTGCAACCTTCCTTTGAGTGAGTGGAAAGGAAATTTTGTCCTTGGACCCCCAGAACAACCTTTCAGGTGCCACCAGATGGTAGCCTAACTGCTTTATTTACTAAAATATTTCTACTCCACCTCATATCTAGAGAATTCCAGGCAGAATGCAGACAATAAAATTGTTTCAGTGCTCTTGTTGTTTCTGCATATTTTCAAATTATTTCCAACTTATGGTGACTCTAAGATGACCTTAATCAAAGGGTTTTCTTGTGATACGGCCTACCCAGATAATTTTAAATTATGATTATTAACTATGAATTTTAAATACGTATTGATTATTTTCATTAGGTATGTGTATTATTTGTTTTTTTTAAAACTGATATTATGCACTTTAACTGTTGTTTTTTAATTGATGTTCTGTTTTAAACCGATATATGTTATATGTTAATCTGTTGTTGTTCCCTGCCTTGATCCATGGGAAGAGGCAAGTAAGAAATAATTTTTATTGTAACAACATTACTACTTTCCTGGCACGATTTATTCAAAGGAGATTTGTCACTGTTTTCCTTTGAGGCTGAGAGAACATGACTTGCCCAAAGTCGCCCTGTGGACTTCCATGGCTGAGCGAGGATTCCAACCCTAGGCTAACGCAGCCATAGTCCAGCACTCAAACCACTACCACACTGGATTTCTAATAAAACTGTACTCTAAAACAATTCAACAAAAACAAAATGGCCAGAAGTTTACAACCCAGAAGGTCAAGTGTCGAACCACGCTCACTGGCTTGTGTGATGAGCCAAGTTTTAACTTGGTGCTGAAATGAGTTTATTATCAGGGCCAATCAGCCATCCAAGGCTACAACCAGGGTACCACGGAGCAAAGGACCTCCCAAGTGTCTTTACGCAGTGCATTGCTCCCTCTGGTATGACGCAGAGAAAGATTTTTCCAGCAGATCTCAGTACTTTGGGTGGGCGTACATAGCTAACAGTTAAGATATTAACTACTCTGTATTTTTATTCATACCTCCAAGATTCTTTGAACTGAAAGAAAGACAGAGAGAATACCTGAATAAAATGTCAGGACTGAGATACCAATCCTGTATAGGAACACTTTAAACCTATAAGCAATAATCTAATATATAAAAGTCAAAGTTTGTCTGTCTGTGTCAGGCAAAGACTTCATATGATTGGCTGTGTCAGGCAAAAACCTCACATGATTGGCTGCCTAAGGCGATTCTATGGAATCCTGGAGTTTGCAGTTTAGGGAGGGGCCTTCAGAATTCTCAGCCAGAGAGCTCTTGGGACTGTCTTGAATAGGCCAATTGCTATGGAGATGAGGCCTAGCAGCAAGGAGGAGGGTAGTGTTCCCTCAGGAACCCAACCTCTGCATGTTAATAACTGTGAATACAGATTGCATTGGGGAATGTGGAGAAAACTTACAGGTACTGGACAAGACAGTTTAGAGAATTAGAGACACAGGATCTCAAATCTTTCTAACAAGTATCACCTATGAGAAAATAAAATCCTGGACAACGCTGGGTATATATGCCAGTTCTCAATAAATTCCAAAATTTTACTGTTAGCTGGAGACACTGCCAAATACCTCTCATTCTTTAAAATAAATAATTACTAATTTGACACTCAATTCAAATTAAGATAAATATTTTTGACAAGACTAGAGCCAGTGTGGTGTAGTGGTTTGAGCACTGACCTAGGATTGGGGAGCCGGGTTCAAATCCCCACCTGGCCATGGAAACCTGCCGGGTGAGCTTGGACAATTCACACTCTCTCAGCATAGAAGAAAGTAAAAACTAATCATGCCAAGAAAACCCTGTTCACCTTAGGGTTCCCATAAGTCAGAAATGACTTGAAGGCACACAACAACAACAAGGGAAGGTTAAAAAGGAAAGCACTTAAGTTCCAGATATGAAATTTGTTTCCTCTAAACTAGCACAGATTTTAAATTCAGCAGCACCGTGATCGCCTCAAGTCCTTGTTTTTCTGCGCTGGCAATGCAAGTCAGATGTTCATTACAGATTCCTCAAGGATATACTGATGCAAGGCAAATGACTAAGACAAACATTTCTGAAATTACCAGATAGGCTACAAACTGCTTCACTGTGTGTAGATTTGACAAAAGGAAGTAGTGCTCTTGAGGAAACCATGGAAACTATTTACAAGACTGTATTCTACAAATACAATCCACAAGAACAGACAGTGGTGCTACAAATAAAATCCAGTTTCCTGAGAAGCAACATTTTGATTTCATCATTTATGTGTGAGAAGAGACAGAATAGGGGGAAAAAAAAGAAAGAAAACAGAAGAGTGTTTTAAGATTTATTTTGGGGCTGTCACAGAAATCTGAGTCCTAATTATTCCTATGAAATTTGGACACATCATCAATTAGGGTGAACTCTAAAGACTCCACTGAACATTATAAGATACACCTGTAAGTAAATATTTGGAATACTTTACTTCTACCAGCAAGCAATGACATCTTTCTTAAATTATTTATGCACTGAAGATGGTTTTAACCAGTCGGTGTTATTGTTTTTTGCTGCTTTATATTAACTGAGTATTTGATTTGATTTTATGTTTTAATCATCAGTTTTGCATTTTATATCTTACTATTGTTCACTACCTTCTTTTTAGCAGCTAGACGTGGTTATATATTTAATGCAGAGCTTTCCAAATTTTTCATGTTGGTGACACACTTTTTGGACATGCATCATTTTGCGACACAGTAATTCAGTTTTACTAGCAAGCCAGAGGTTAAACTAACCCCTTGTAAGAGATACAGACATAAATTGTAATAAAATGTATGGGGACACAACATATCTCATGAAAACCTTTCATATATTTTTAAAAATATAGGATTTATAAATGATAACATACATTTCCAAGATTGTAGGCAACACACCTACACACTTCAAGCGACACACTCATGTGTTGCAGCACACCATTTGGAAACCCCTGATTTAATGAATAAATATGCATTTTACTGTGCTGAATATCTGAATAGATTTGCATCCAGGAGAACAAGAGTTCTTATCACTGAATAATGCAAGTACCACAGTGGTCAGCATTTTCAAAGAAGCATTCACTCCTCTTTCTAATTCACACAGAAGAAAATGCCTCTTCTAAGATGGCACTTACTGTTTAAAACATGCAGAAAAGGTAGAGATTAGCAAAGGAATACCTTGGCAGACCCCTCTGAAGGATATCTGAGGAATAATCTTCCTAGCCCATTTGGTTCTACAGGAAAACTAGCTGTTGATCACGAACATACAATGTTTTCCCCTATACGCAGATCTCGCCTATCTGCATTGGCTTCTAGCTCATTTCCAAGAGCAACTCTAAGCCCAATCAAATTCATAATGGTACAGAACAAGAATACTTGATGAGTGGACTCTGGTCAAGATGGCTGACTATTATTGGCATTATTTTCACATAGCTCTTAGCTTTGCAGGATGTATTATTATCTTTAATTGTATAAAGATGCAGAAGGGCAGAAACATAGTCTCCCGCATAACCCCCCATCCCAGGAGTGGGTTGGGGAGTTGTCTGGTAGGGATGTACACCCTGGAAACTACAACATTCCCTACTGCAAAGGTATAGAAAAGTTAGCTAGACTGAAGATTCTAAAAAAAAACAAAAAACATTATTATAGAAGGACATTGGATGGCTCATGCCAAACAGAGATGGAGAAACCCACTCCTGCTCAGCTGGTGATTTATTATGCTTGAGTGAGTACCAAAAGTTTGCACCATAAATATTGGAAGTGCAGTCTCCCTTGACAAAGTACTTGAAGTGAAACTAAGTGCCGGGGGGGGGGGGGGGGGAGATGGAACAGTGTTAAAAATCTGAATATTAAACTAAGTGGCAGTTTGAACTGGAAATACAACAGATTTGGCATCTCCAAGATTTAAACAATTAAACAGTTCATTCAGAAGCCATATTTCAGAAAAGGGGAAATAAATATTGTCTCTGATGCTGGAATTTAAGCTGAGACTGATTTATATGACATCATCAACATGGACACCAGAAAATGTCCAGAGGTGGGCTAGACAAAACTCTGTGCTCACAAAATTCAATTCTCAATACTTGAAATGTCCAACCAGATTTTAGATTTGAACAAACCTGTCACAGAAAGTAATGAGAATTTAGAGCTGAAGCTGGATTTGTTAAGATCAAAGACAAGTAAACCACTTTAAAGAGCTTGCTGAAAAACAGTTAAAAGTTATCACAGCATGAATTCAGAATCTCAGAACAATTACACACAAACATAAACAGAAGATCTCTGATAATTCAAAATAAATGGACATTTTATGGCAGGATTGGAAAAGGCACAGGATGGAATTATGATGATGAAATTAAAATCAAGATACACAGATTATATTAAGAGCTGTTCCAGAAGAGCCAATTGAACTTAAAACAGTTTTAAAAGCTTTGGTGGACCTTAAAAGCAGCCGTGGTGAAGAACTTGGCAAGAAGATAGAAGAAATATATATGCAAAATTCAGCTTATGAACAGAGAAAAAAAATTCCAAGAATTGTGATCGTTCATTTCACACGTAAAAGCATCAGAGATGAAATACTGAGAGCGCGCTTTAAGAAAAGGCTTAAAATAAACAAGAATGAAATAATTAGGGAATCCCTAATGACAAATTGTATTATAAGGTCCGTTGTTTTCCATAGTGGAAGGAATGGATATTGCTTAGTGATGTGAGACGCTTGGAAGCCAAAGGCCATAATTTAAGATTTGGTTGGCATGGTTACCTTTAGTATGATAAAGTCAAAGTATATGCTGAATTTAAAAATAATTGTATTAGAAAGGCTCTCCTATGAATTTGGTATAACCACAAACAGACTTTTTCATAAGATAATATTACTAAGAAAACCTTTCTCAGGAAGGAACGGGTTAAAATTGGAGATGGTTGCTTTATGATGATCTTTTGTAATTTAAACAAGACAGCTGGAAATTTAAATCAAGAGAGATGATTCTTAAAGAAAGCCAAGATCTTAACTGGTTTGGTTATATACAACTTAAGGACAGATTTAATCGAGATAGGAGAAAGGCAGTTAGAGAAAATGAGTTACATTTAGAGTTGTGTAAAGACAATGATGATGTAATTAAAAAAAGGGTATAAATAGCTTTTGAAACTAGGGACAGAAAATGAACCTATAAAAGAATACATGATAAGTTAGGCCCAAAATTTGGGGCATAAAGTCCCTATGGGGGAAAATATGGTCCAAAGATATAATATTTACTTGTTGTAGCAATTGAAAAGCAAGCCTGCATAAAATGATATATAAATGGTTGTTGTTGTTGTATGTCTTCAAGTCATTGCTGACTTATGAAGACCCTAAGGCAAACCTATCAGAGGGCTGAGAGTGTGTGATGCACACAAGGTCACCCAGTAGGTTTCCACGGCCAAGCAGCGAATCAAACTCTGGTTTCCAGGGTCACAGTCGAACACTTAAACCGTTATACTACACTGGTATCTAACCCCAAATAAGACACTGACAATGTCCCAGAACGTTTCAAACCAATGTTGGGGATGTCAAGAAAAGGGGGGTCCTTTATTCATATGTGGTGAACCTGTAAGAAGGCCAAAAGTTACTGGTCTAAGATTTATACGCTAATCCAAAAAATTTTAAAGGTAGGTTTTGAAATGTCACAGAAATGTTTCTGTTGGGTATTATTGTTACACTCCAGAGTAACCCTAAGAGAGGGCCCCTAAATTGGCATGACTTCCCCTATATTGGATATTGGCTAGCAAAGGTCGGTTGCAAGTAAAAATTGGTTTTGAATTAAATTCTCAAGACCAACAATGCCTCTGCTGCTGCATGGGAACGTAGACATCTCCCTTTAGGCTAAAAGACAACGACCTATTGCTCCCAGTCACGTATCTCTAGGCAGCCACAACAGACTCTCTCCTTGATTAACAAAAAGGTTGCCTCAGCCCCAAGCCACGCTGATGAACTTTGCGAGAATAGACAAAGTCTATCAATTTGGAATGATAATCCTATCATGTACTTGGACTTTCCCAGGAGAAACAATACCGAGGAGAGGTCGTGATATTTGCCTAACATTATATTCCGCAATTATCACCATTAACGCCACTTTGCTAGCCTATACACAGCCTGAGGACAGAAATTGGCTATAAGAATCTTCACTTTTTGAGCCTCTTCGGAGAGCCTCCCAGACTGGACAAGGGCCCATTTCACTGCTACTGAGGTGTCCCACTTAAGCCTCTCAGACGCTCCTGAGAACTAAACGCGACTCGCGTATCTGACTCACCGCGAAACCCCGCTGCTTCCAGCCTTCCAGCCCCGGGATCCTGCCTCCCCTTGGTGCTTTACACCGAGCCTTTGCTAATCTTCTCCTTTCCGGGACGCCTAGACTAAGGTCCATATGCCCTCTCCCTCCCGACTGTCTCTTATTTCCAACTTCATTCCTGTAGCCCTTGTATGATTGTAGGATTATTTGTTAACGTGTGTTGCGACCTTCTTTGTTAGTTTTAATAAAGTTACTTTAGACTGTTCCTCTGACTCTTGCGTGGTTCTGACCCCGTAGACATAGGGTTAAAGATCCCTTGCCCTGACCTCTCGCAAGCTTTGAGTGTCTCTGTTAATTCCCTTGATTTGAAGTCTGTTTGGGTGTCCTCGAGATACCCCCAATTTTCAGGGTAACATTATCAATAAAGAACTGGAGAGTAAATATGGCTTACTTCTTCGATATATGACTATAGCAGGAAGAATGTTGTTTGTTCAAACTTGGAAATAAGACTGAAGCAGAGACAACTGAAGAATGGCTTGTTAAGTTTGCTAAATTAGTCCAAATGGCCAAATTAACACATGTTCTAAAAATAAGACAATTGAAAACTTTTTGAAAGATTGGAAATCATTTATGGGTTTTTTGAGGAATGAGAAATCTAAATATGTAATAATCTGTAGTTATGGTTATTAACAATTTTGGTAAGATTACTTAGCTGGATCTGTAATGGTTGAATTTCCCCCCCCTTTTTCCTTTTCTTGTCATTATAGTCAGGATTGGGGGTATCAGAGCCCTGCTGTGTGTTAGTTATATGATTTTGTTTTATTTTTCTTCTTGTTTTTCTCTTCTTCCTTCTGTCTCTTATTTTTTGAATGTATATTACTTTGATTATAAATTAGATTGTTCTAGTTAAAAAATTAATTAAAAATAATATTTGAAGGCAGATCCCATCCATCCAACTGCTCAACCACTAAGTTTAATATCAGAAGCCTTCCTCTGTGTTCCACTTCCACTCCAATTATGCGTCTCTGAGATGTGAGAGACTGCCTTCTATACCAAGGGTGTCAAACTCAATTTCATCTTGGGCCGCATCAGCATTATGGTTGCCCTCAAAAGCCCAGTTGTATCTGTAAGACTAAATAAATATATCTACTCTTTTATCATATTAAATAATTGCCTCTGCATTCAATTATTACTGGTTTTAGTAATAACTAGCTCTGAAACTAGAAGTCTAGGAAAAATAATCGCAAGCAGATATTCAAGTCGACAACTATTGTACAATTTATTGAAAAATGAGTTTTGAAAACAGAAAGCTTTTTTTTTTAATCACCAGACAAATATTACCTGTGCCTCTTTCTGCCCTTCCCCCTCCCCCGTGGCTCCTTCTGTCCCCCTGCCCTTCTCTGTATCCGGTGAGCCCAATCTCCAATTGCGGGCCCCCAGCTGCCGGCATTCTGAAGAGGGGCCCAGCAGCCAGCACTTGTGATCTACTTCTATTTTTCACTGCTTCTCTGTACAACTCTTGCGAGCCGTGGAGAGAGTTGTCATGGTAACCTGCGGCAACGCTCTGACAGTGAGACCTGGACTGAGGAGCAGTCAGAAGTAGAAGTAGATCACACATGCTGGCTGCTGGGCCCCTCTTCAGAATACCGGCAGCCGGGGGCCTGCAATGTGGGGATTGGGCTTGCCAGGTGGGGGGAGTGCTGCAGCTGCAGGAGACATGCAAGGGCCACATGAAATGGTCTGGTGGGCCGGATTCGGCCTGCGGGCTTTGTGTTTGACATATATGTCCTATACTGTGGCACCAAGGCTGCAAAATTTTTTCCTTACAGAAGCTCAATTGGCTCCCTCCTAATCCCGCCACCCGTTCCAGTTTACATTTCAGTTTGCCTTTGCTCTTCTCGTCTGGCAGAAATTTCCTTTGCCTACTTATCAGTTAGGTTGTGATTGGCCTCTGGGACCAGTGTGGTGTGTGGTCTGAGCATTAGACAACAACCCTAGAGACCAGGATTCAATTCCCCACTCAATCATGGAAACCCACTGGCTGACCCTGGGCATATCAGACACTATCAGCCCCAGAATACCCCATGATAGGTTTGCCTTATGGTCATCATAAGTCAAAAACAACTTGAAAACACACAACAACAACAATTTTACTTTGTCCAGGAGTTCGCTGTATTTTTGCAGTTTCACAAGTACCTAGAGGAGGTTCCCTTTCAGGGCTATATAAGCAGGACCATGCAACTGTATAAATAAAGTAATAAGTATATTTAAATTAAAATAACTGACCTGTTGCGTTCAGCAAACCTCTCTAGGTTTTTTAGCCTTTGTTTCTGGTGCATGTTTGCATGAAGAGGCAGAGGGCTGCAGTCCAATATGGTCAGAAGGGCAGTGAGTCGTTTGATGCAATCTATACTGTTAGCAAAAACCATGGTTCTGCCAGGGTACTGAAGCAGGAAGTAATACAGATAATAGTCTTTCTCTTCTGTGTCACAGTGGATTCTGGTCTCTGTGAGGGTCTCCACAGTGGCCTCTTTCCTTGTCAAATCTATCACTTTTGGCTTGCCCTTGATCCCCACTTTTTGCATCAGCATTTCCAGCTTGGACTTTTTGTCTATTCTGGTAGCATTTTTCTTCTGGAAAACTCGAGCAGGAGCCTGATGGATCAAAGTCAAAGTGGCAGAGAAGACAAAGGTCTGACGTTTTGGGTTATATTGAGAGCTGTTCAACATTTCTAGCAACTGAGAGAGTTCTACGAAATGTCCCCTCTCCACCATCCGGTCTGCTTCGTCAATCACCAAGCACCTGTCAGATGAACACAAGGGGGTGTTTTATTCAAGCTATGTGGAAATTCTGATGTGTTTCAGAGAGGCCTTTCCAGCTATGGCACACTAGAAAGCTGACAGCCATTGACATGGCTTTGGGCTGATCCCATGGGTCTTTTTCTTACTTAAAACATGGAACTTGTTACACAATGGCCTTGTGAAAAATTCTGAAATGGAACATACTCTTCCAACTTGGTAAGATATAGACTCATAGAATCATACAGCTAGAAGGGGCTTCATGGGCCACTGAGCCCAATTCCCTGTTCATATAGGCTCTTTAGCTAAAGCGTTCCCAGCACGTAGCCATCCAGCCTCTTTTTGAAGATGTCCAAAGAAGCAGATTCCATCATCTCTCCAGGCAATTCGTTCCACTGCTAAACTGCTCTTACTGTCAAGATGTTCCTTCTAATGCTCAATCAAAATACACGCTCCTGTAACTTAAAATCACAAGACCTGGTCCTACCCTCTGAGCCAGCAGAGAACAAACCCGGACCCTCCTCTATGTGACAGCCCTTGAGGTATTTAAAAAGGGCAATTATGTCACCCTCAGTCTTCTCTTCATCAAGCAGGAGGCACCTAGCAACTTCAACCTTTCCTCATATACTTTCTTCTTCGTACCTCTCATCATCCTTGTTGTCCTTTTCTGAACCTCCTGAAACCTGTCCATATCCTTCTTAAAATGAGGACCCCAGAAATGAATGCAGTACTCCAGAAGAGGCCTGACCAGCACAGAATATAGTGGGTCTATTCCTTCCCTTGATTTGGAAACTATGCTCCTATTAATGCAGGCTAAAATTCACCTTCTTTGCTGCAGCATCACATTGCTGGCACATGTTCAACTTACGATCAACAGTAATCTCAAGGTCCTTTTTGCATATAGCACTGCTGAGCAATGTATACTCCATCCTATACTTGTGCATTTGGTTTCTGTAGCCTAAATGTCGAATTTTGTATTTGCCTCTATTGAATTTCATTTTATTCATTTCTGCTCAATTTTCTAGTTTACCAAGGTCCTTTTGAATTCTGCTCCTGTCTTTCAATCTGTTAGCCACCCCTTCCAGTTTTGTGTCATCTGCAAGCTTAAAAGGAGTCCCTCCACCATGTCATCACTGATAAAAATGTTGAAGAGTAGGCATGAGATTGCCTTATACACTTTAGAATAGTAAAACACGCCCTGTGAACTTTGGAACAATAGTGACTACCCTTTGTACAGCCGTAACAATGGTGCCATGGGATTTCATCTAAGACAAATGTCACTGCTTGTCACTATTTTTTCTTTACAAGAACCAAACAAACACAATAGAAGTAATTAGGAAAATAACTGAACAAATTATAGAACAATAAACTGTGGTCAGAATCCTGTTGAGGCACTATGCTGGAGCAACAACAGTTCAAAAACTGGTTTCATTTTCTATCAAACTGTGTAACTCTGTGGTGCCATTCCTTCTGCAAGTGCACACACAGCCCTCTTTCTCCCTTTTGAGTTGGCAGGTATGTAGCCAGTCAATAGTTGCACAGTGCCTAAGCTCAAGGGATTGGTAGCCATTATACAATCAGTTATGCACTGTGGGATCCGGCAAAATTATTCTAGCATCTATTTACACTGAGAATGGGGAAAGTGCTGCCCACATGTAGCCCCTGAACTGCCCTCATTTGTCCTCCAAGCCCCAATTTTTTAAAAAATGGGATGGTTTTTTCCTCCAAACCACAAAAAAGCCCCACAAACACACAGAAATTCAAAACCCCAAAAATTTACACAGAAGGAAAAACAGCAGTTCTGCACAAAAGATATTCACATGGTTTTGTTGTACAGGATCATTGTTTTCTGGGCAAGACTGTTGTTGAAGATCTATGTTGTGCAAAATTGCTGTTTTTAATGCAAAAACCAACCTCCAGCAATCTTGCATAAAAATTCATGTGACTGCTTTGTGCAAAGCCCTACAATCCTCATGCAAAAAACCACATGTAGTTCCTCACAGAAAAAAATCTCAAAAACCTTTGGGATGTGTAAACAGCAGGTGAGCACTGCACAGAAATATTTGTTTTCTCTGCAGCAGGGAGAAAACAGGGGAAGTTATTGATCTTTACTGGTCACTGATCTTTACTTTACTAACACCCCTGATTCATCCCCAGATCTTTAAAGTACCACAGTATTCTTTGCTGTGTTGCTCCAACACATGAAGACAGTTACTGCTCCGGAAATTAAGTAAGGGTAACAGTTTCAAAAACCTGAGTTGCCGTAGGCTTGAGAGATGTGGCTGCTTCTCCTGAATTAACTCCCAGAGACGCCCTGGGGTAGCAATTATAATTTCTGGCTTCCTTTTCAAGATCCGCTGTTGTTTCTGGGGAGCCATTCCTCCAACAAGAATGGCAGTTTTAATACCTGGAACATGAGACAGACAATACATTAAAGTCTGCTGTCGCTATTTTAGTAAGTTCGCATCCCAATATTTATAGGATAAAAGCACACTAAATTACATGATTCACCCTTTTTGTGAGAAACACAGAGCTAATGTGATATAGTGGTAAGAGCAGTGGATTGGCCATGGGAGATTCTGGTCCCCACTGAACCAAGAAACTCACTAAATGATGTTGGGCCAGTTACTCTCTTTCAGGCTGACCAAATTCACACGGCTGTTGTACAAGTGGAGAGCTATGTAATCTGCATTGATCACTGAAGGAAAAGTGGAACATGATAAATGCAACTGAGTTAATAAATTCAATATGGGTGATCAGTAAAATCCACTATGCCTTCACATATTACCTTAATCTTATCTATTTCTCTAACCTGAAGAATGATTGCAGCTTAATGCCACAGTGCATGCTTTGTATCCAGATAGGAGGAATAGAAAGACTATTTTAAAATATTCCAAAAATGATCAAAAACCAGTTTTCTTAAGTGTTGGGAAATCCTCATAAAGAAAATCCTAGGTAGGCAGTTTTGCATTTGGGGACTTGATATGACACAAAAATTCCAATTTTTTTTTCCTGTAGAATTTTCTGCACTGAAAAGAGCACTTTCTGTGCAGAAAATATATTCTGCATAATTTTTTAATGCAGAAAATGATGTTTTCTGCAAGAAAAATGTGCATTTTCTTCCCTTCTTCTGGCACAGAAGTCCCAAACTGCAAATAGTTTTTGAAAACTGCACAGTTTCCAAGAATTTCCCCATAGCAAGGAGAAAAATGGTTGGTTGTTGTTGTTTTTTATTTAACATGCAAGAGTGAAATTTACAAAGATGTACATCCCTACCAGAAAGAGCCAGGTTGACCCCTTGGCATCTCCTGCCAAACATGTCAAACAGAAGCTGATAGGAAAGATCTTGTAGCAGAGACCATAAAAAGCTTCTGCTAACCTGGCTAGATGGACAAACAAATATACCTGGTATTAGGAGGTTTCTTTTCTTCCTAAGTCACCAAGACAAGGGCCTCATGGGGGGATGTCATTATAAAATAGGGAGTGTCCCATGGTCACTGTCAAACTGAACAAGGATGGGTAACCTGTGGTCCTCCAGATATGCTAGGTTTGCAAGTTCTACAACATCTATGTGGCTATGTTGGCTAGGACTACGGGGAGCTGAAGCCTAACAATATCAGGAGAAACACAAATTATCTTTCCTATGGAAAGAGTAAGGCAAAAGAACTGAGTAAAATTTCACATCAAGGAGAACTAGAAACTTGATTTTTATTTGTATTTAGAAAGAAAGCAAGAAAGCTAGCTAGCTAGTTGAGGATACTGTCAGGAAGTTGAACCTGTTTTCAACACCCCATTCAGTGCTTTTCTTAAGGGGGAAAAAACAAAACAAAATAGCAGGGAGCCTTTTTTTGCACAGAAGGTTCCCTGTCATGATAGGGTAAATGGAGCAATGCATTTTGATCAAGCCAGCAGCAAGATAAGAAATGGAATCCTGCCCCATGTAGGGAGCAATAAAGCAAAACAGGAACAGACTTACCTGTGTATCTGGTCACTGCATCAATATGATGCTTTACTTGGACAGCCAGTTCCCTTGTAGGAGTCAAGACCAAACCGAGAAGGGGATTGTTTTTTCCTCCAACAGCATCATGTTTTGAAGGATCCAGACCAAATTCTCCATCCTCTGATACTTTCTCATGGTGTTCTACCAAAGATTCAACACTGTCAGTAGCAGCAACTGTATCTTCATCAGGGCTCAGGCCTCCAGTTTCCTCACTAGCTTCTTGCGTTGACAACTCCTCTTCACTATCTCCTCCATCTTCAAGCTGGATCTTGCTTTCCTTTGACAAACTTTTTGACCTGTACCACTGGAGAATGGAATGGATCATTGGGATGGCAAAAGCAAGAGTCTTTCCACTTCCTAAAACCAAAAAAACAACCAAAAGTAAATGAGAGACTGGCTCAAGGAAAACACACTGGCGGAAGGAGAAGAGGACTTAACAGATATAGGAAAGCTTAAAAATCCATTCCTCCCACACCCCAGTTTTTCTCTGTGTCTCCCCTCTCAACCTTGTCTCCTTGATAAATGTGACTGCCTCAATAGGGCAAACCAAACCATAGTTTCACGAACCATAGCTAGCTTCTTCCTCCAAATTAGAAACACAGTGCTAACTGTGGTTGTATATTCTGATTTGGAGGCAGATTTCAGTTTGAGGTAATTATAATTTACTCAGTTCAGATATATCATTGAACTATAGTTACCAACAACCAAGAAGCAGGGGAGGGAGTGGGAGTATGGACTGCAGGAACCAAATAGGAGTGCTGTGGCTTTAATGACAAAGGCCATGCTGTCTCAGTTGGGCCATTTGATGATCACCAGAAACAATTCCAGTCACTATACATATGGACTTTACAGCATTCACCAATGAAAGGGAAAAAAATCCTCTTCTCTTACACAGCTACATATTTTAATGCAAAATACATGACCAAGCAGAATGAGAGTTATTCTGTAATGAAATATTCTCAGCTGGCTTAATAAAAGAGATTTAGGAATACAGTTAGACCAGAATTTATTGCCTGTACTATCAGAGATAATTAAAATATTACCCAGCTTAATCACTTCGGATAACTAAATATGTCTGAACAATATTCTTCAGCAAATACTTTGAAGTATTTTAGTAACTGCTGTGTAATAGCACTTACAAGGATGGTATTCAACAATTTTATATCTGATTGTATTTATTAACTGACATGCAATGGTATTTAGTATCTGACAATGATCAACGGGCATGTTATTTGGTACCATTCATATATGATGCCTGCCAAAATCACTTAGGAGATGTCGACAAATCTGAAATACTGTCATTTCAAAATAGCACGTCAGTCTGCATTCAAGATTTCAGTGCCAAAATTCAAAGTGTAAGTGCATTTTAGATCATTCCGAAAATATGGATTTATATTCTTTCTTCCCTTTCCCACACAACCTTACTGTTAACAAGACAAACCAGTTCTTTCATGAATGTAGCAGCAGCAAGTAAAGTAGCGTAAACTTAGTTTTGCTAAAATATGTGTTCTAGACAGGTCTTATGTTCTCTCCTCTAATAAAATAAAATAAAATAAAATCCAAATAATGTGCTCAGGTAACTCACAACTCCTCCTCAAAGAACAATCCACTTGAGCAACTGAATAAAATCAGGCAATTGTCTTGCGCTGCACAAACTGTGGTGTTCTGCAACCCTTTCCACACCACCCCCATACCCATTTCATTTTGTTTCTGTCAGCAGTAACTGACAGATGCAGCAGGAGCTATGCAGATCCCTGATGTCTTTGCCACAGAAGTTCTGTCTGGCCGTCTTCAATTTCAATATGATATGTCCAAATATTTTCAAGTTTATATTCTTTGAAAAAAACAGGAAGAAAAACAAAACTGTGATTCCACATTTCAGGGGCATGTTTGCAGATGCACAAAACAAATGCACACTTTTCTTGGCTTTAAACAAAAAGCTGATGCACACAGGACACAGTGGCAGGCTGAAAACTTACCTGTTTCTGCAGCACCAAGGACATCCATGCTATCTCGAATTGCAGAAGGCAGTGCCAGAGCCTGGATAGGAGTCGGAGCACTGAACCCCAGTTCACTCAGTGCTTGAAGAACAGGCTTGGGGACAAAGAGATCTTTCCATGAAGAAACATCTACTTTCTGACCTGAAGATGCAGATAAGACTTCTGCTGTCCAGTTTTTGGCCTTTTTAGAAGACCGAACTGGTTCAAGGGTATCTTGGGGAATGCCTGCTTTCTTCTTCCGCACTCTCTTCTTCTTTTTCTTTGTTTGTTTCCCCTCCAGGCTGGTAGCATTGGTTGCTATATCCTCACTACACTCACAGCTAACAAGGGCCTCTTCACTCACAGCCTTCTCATCAGTTACCACTTGTCTCACTTCAAGTTCACCTTGGCACTTTGCTTTACTCTCCTGACTTTGCTCTTTCTTTCTCTTCTTTTGGGGAATGTTGCTGGGTTCTTCCTCTGACTCTATATCCTTTGATTTCCTCTTCTTGCTTTCCTCTTCTCCCACTTTTGAAGAGGGAATCAATTTATAATCAGTGAGCTCCTCAAAACATACTAAGCTTCCAAGCTGCTCGTCCGCAAAGAGATTTGGGTCAATCTCAACAGCTTTCCATTTCCCTGTTATTTTAATGCCTTTCTGTTTAAATTTTGATGGCCTCTTAAACTTGTTTCCTCGTTTGAGTTTCATGACTGACCTCTGAGGAAGAACAAAGGAAATTACTGGAAATGATGCTATACAACATATACAATTTGGGGTAAAAAGCAGTAGCTGATTAATTTCAAACCAACATGTAACTCTTAACCTCTGTAACAACTAGCAATATGCACTTCTCCCCTGCCAATTCAGTGTTCTAGTTTCTCCTTCCCTCTAAAGGTGCATTTGCACTGTTGAGTAATTTCATTTTTGTATCACTATAACTATCACAGCTCCTTCCTAAGAAATTCTGGGATTTGTAGTTTGCTGAGAAACTTGGAATTCTGTGCTAGAAAGCTTGGGTTTACTTCCCTGAACCAAGGTTCTATAAGTAATGTGGGGCCCCTTCACACTATAAAATTATAGCACTATGATTTCATTTTGACTGCCATTGTTTCATCTTATGGAAGCCTAGGATTTGTATTTTAGTGCGCTAGTGCTTCATCAACGACAAACCCCAGGATTTCACAAGATGCTGCCATGGCAGTTGCAGTGGAATATAGTGCTATAATTGTATAATGTGAAAGGGTGCCTGATTCAATTTTCAATCCCTTTTCTCAAGATACGATGAGAACTGATACAGCTACACCTTTAGACTTCTCTTCAGTTCCTTCCTCTTCCTCTCATACTTCTGGGACTTTCCCTGCCTTCTTTGCCAGCTCTTTCTTGCTTTCCATTTTATATTGTGACCATTACATATTGTGAAGAAAGGTCTGAAAGTAATCATAAGGCCTAAATGAGGTAGAACCATGTTGAAGAAAACAGTTTGCATAGACATAGATCATGTTGTTAAGTTCCTAGTCACTTCAAGTTAAGCTAAACATAAAGAACGTACTCTGAGCCATGTTCCAAAATGTCTTCACATGTTTCAATAATACAATAACCACCCAAAAACAAATATAACAGGAAAAGAACAAGTTTGACAAACATAGATTGGGAATAGTACTTACTGTTTACTGGTGAATTTGTATGTGCATCACAGCCTTTTGCTGCTGAGTTGTGAGCACTGCATGTTTTTCTGAGAATTCTATATAAATTGGTTTAATTGCTTGTTCTGGATGAAACCCTGGGCTACCAAGCCAGAGTCCACTTGGAACTGTGTTATTAAATAAACGGCTGCATTCAATCTATTATCAGACTCTATTCACGAACCTTTATGAGTTTAATGACTTTATGAGCTCCTTGGAGGCCTATGATCATCTGGAGAAGTCTTTCTCTTTGTCCCACCACCTTTCCAAGCTTGTTTGGTTAGAACAAGGGAGAGGGACTTCTCAAGTGGCTGCTTTCAGAATTTGTAACTGCCTCCCTAGAGAGGCCAGGATGGCTGTGTACTTGTTCTCCTTCCTCCGGCAAGTCAAACATTTTTATGCCATCAGGCTTTTTTAGAAAATGACTGGAATGGGGTTTTAATACTGTGCAGTGTTGTTTTTAAGGTCTGTATATAGTCTTTTAACAAATTTTAATGTTTTAACTTCATAAATTGTTTAATAATTTTTAAATAACTCTTTTATTTATACTTTTATTAATGACTTTGTATAGTTTTAATCTATACTATTTTTACAATATGCTATTAGCCACCTTGAGTCCCCTTACTGGGACAAAGGCAGAAAAAATCAAAATAAAGTATATTCTGGAGTTACTTAAGGGAAAGGACCATAGGTCAATGGTAGAGCACATACTCTGCAGGCTAGAAGGTGCTGAAAAATGTTCTCAAGCAATAGCTTTGATTAGATTTCTTCTTCTTCTTTTTAAATCCATATTTAGAGTCTTGCTGATTAAGCAAGTAATTTTAAAATTAATTCTAAAAGCAGAACTAAGCACAATCAATTTGCAAGGCCACCTGGGAAATGTAATATAAACTGAACTGTACCTTTGGTTTGTATAGTAGGACATGGGCCTAAAACTGTAGGCTTAATCACAGAATTCATCCTACAAATTAACCTGTCAATTTGTTTCCCATTCCACAAGGACTCCAGAGAACTAAGTGGCATCTTTTCAGCCCCTCACCTCTTTCAACATGAGTTCAAGGACATCAACTGAAAATGGAATGCAAGGTTATTAAAAGGGCATCTTGTACTCAAGCCTGTCAAACTCAGTATTATCTACACATGAATTACAGCCTTATTGAAGAGTCCTTCAAATGTGTTGAACTACAACTGTGACTGCTGTCCCACCGATTGCTATGGTTGATGGGAATAATGGTAACTGTGGTACTACCTTTTTATGGAGGTGGGATTACATACTCCCATGAGGTAATAGCCTATCTTGATGTTAGCACTGATATTATCATCATCATCATCTTTATTTGTTTCCCACTTTTTGCCCAACATTGGGCCTCAAAGTGGCTTACACATTAAAACAGTACCATAAAAAAATCCTACAAACAGTGTATCTTAAAACAGACTTAAACTATAAATGAATTAAAACAGCTAAAAAGATTTCAAGTAGTAATTAAAACTAAAACAGCACAGCACCCCCAGCCCTTTCTTTAAAACTTTTCTGTATTTAAATGCCTGCCTTTATAAAAAGGTCTTTGCCAGCTGGACAAAGGACAAAAAGGAGTGGACCATTCTGGTTTTCCTGCAAAGGGAGTTTCAGACTCTAGGGGCAGCCACTGAGAAGGCCCTCTCTTGCATCTCCACCAACCATACTTGCGATGGTGGTGGGACTGAGAGAAAGTCCTCTCCTGATGATCATAGAGCCCAGGCTAGTTCATACAGGGAGATACAGTCTGTCAAGTACAGCACTAGTACGGTTCTCCTAAGTCAGACAGGCTTTTGCTGAGGAACCAGACTAAACGTGCCAAAAATCTCCTGGGCAGTAGCACTGTGGAGGTTAATCCTGGCAAAGCATTGCTCAAAGACAACAGCAGTAACGCCACAGTTAAATTCTAAAGGAGCTAGCACTCCACAGAAAGCGGCAATAGTAAACCACTCCCGAATGCTTTTTACCTTGAAAACCCTATGATGAAACAATCCAAAATGAAACAAGAGATAATACTAGAAGGTGAGACTCCCAGGTGGAAGGCACTCAACTGAGGAAGAGAACAAGTATGAGTTGTGCTTTGTCTAACGACATAACTGGACTGAAAGGGCACTCAGCTGCTAACACACACAAAAGAGAAAGAAAAGTTCGAAAATGCACAACATCATCCACGGCCCTGAGTTTGCAAGACCTGAGCAGGGCACCTGATGACTGAGGCTCTTGGAAGCCTCCATTCATAGGGTCACCATTAAATCAAAACTGACTTGATGGCAAATACCAACTACGACAACATGTTCAACCCATCTGTAGGGTTCTAGTTTCAGAAAACAAACAAACAAACAAACAATCTACATGGAATGACAGGGGCTCTACAGCTTCTTCCAGTCTACCTGGGGCCCTATTACACTATAGAATGTAGAGGTATGATTCTACTTTAATAACCATGGCTGCACCCGATGGAATCCTGGGATTTGTTGTTTGGTGAGTCACTAGAGCTCTTTGGCAGATAAACCTAAACATCCCTCCCTAAACTAGAAATTTCAGTATTCTGTAGGACAGAACCATAGCAGCTAAAGTGAAATAATAGTGCTATAATTGTATAGTCTGAAAGGACCCTAGAGTCTCAACCTAGGACTTCTTACATGTAGATCCCTGAGCAATGGACTTTCTCTCTAATGACCACAAACCATGACAGTATAGATGTCAGTAATATATTAATAACAGGAGAGGTATCACTTTAATATCAGAATTGCTAGTCTTCCAAACGGAACACTAGATCATCAGATTCTGTTCCCTCATGAGCAACAAACTGCCACCAGCCTTCTATTTTCATTTGAAAAAGAAAGAACTGATATTCAAATGTATTTGTTAATACGCATAGGTTAGAAAATGCAATTTGCAAACTCAGTAATGCAGGAGCCAAACCGGTGGTGCTGGCCAGGCTTTACTAATTTGGATAACTGACTGAATAATGGAAGACGGGAAGAAGAAGGCAGAATGTAAACTATCCCGCACTTAGTTTTTCGCACATATAGGTAAAGCAATACTGGAAAAGCTGCAAACTTCCACTTGTTACTGGGCTACAATTCTCAACAGCATCAGTACCCAATCACATCTAGAAGCCCGGGAGTTCTCCACCCCAGGACTAAAGCAAGCAAGTGCTTCCATAACTGTTTTTGGAATTCTAGGACATACATACATACATATATGTATATATACATATACATATACATATACATATATATATATAGAGGACAAAGTGAGAAACTTCAAAAGGAATTGCACTGGGGCAGATAGTAGACTGATCCATATTTGAAAGGCTCTTGGTAACACAGGGAGGCATTCTTCCTGACAACCCTCTTATATAAAAAGGTTGTAACAGGTATTAGAATTTTACTGATAAATTTCTCAAGAGGGCAGAAACTGAAATAATATTCGTTTGAGCAACTCCTATTGCAACATGCCTCAATATGCCCCTCATGCTTGTGTTCTCTTCCTGCTTTCGGAACATTTGGTTCCACATATTTTGTTCTGAACAGTAATCCTCCCAAATTTGGAATTAATTGTATTTTTCTTAAACTTTCAGACAGCAAGTACATGCAATTTATGCTGTAACTGGCAGCAGTTACCCTGGAATTTCTTGTCTTGAAAGCTGGTGAAAAACTGAACAAATGTTAAAATGGAGACTAAACAAGGAATGGATTTTTAACATGACTTCTTGAATCTGCAGACAGAAAAAGAAGACATAGAAGGAAGGATACTCCTGAATATATCCACTTATAAAAGATTTAAAGGAACTTACACAGGACTGGTCATCTGATTGATCAAACATTTTTACTGTGTTAATGGGAATACGAGAAGATATCCATAAGCAGATTTGATACTTAAGCAAATGGCAAAATAACTAGCTAGATAGTTGTTCCTGTAAAACTGGCATTATTTTTTTTAAGCAATAATAAAATATTTTATTACATTTGTATTCTGTTCTAGATCTTGGACTGAGTTTTGTCTATGTTTTGTTTTAATCAATATTGTGAACTGCCTAAGGTCTCAAACTGGGAGAAAAGAATACCCCAGCCAGCATGGCCACTAGAGTTATAGTCCAAAAATGTAACATTTCCAACCTGTTTGATCTCTTCTCCAAGGAGCCCACAGCCGAAAACACATAGCTTCTTCCTATTTTAGCTTCACAACAGTACTGCCAGCCCAGTGAGTCTGAGTCAGTTTACTCAAATTAACTGAGTGAAGATTTGAATCTGGATCGTCCTTGTCTGATACTCTACTCACTACACCAGGGTACGAATCACATGGCTCTACAAAACTTCTTGGATTACAAATACCAACAATCCCAACAAGTATTTTTGAGTAATGCTGGAAACTGCAGTCTAATGCCCTTTTGAGCATCAAATGATTCCCATCCCTGTTATAATGGATAGCATCATGCCTCACTGATGCACTGGTAAATTTAAGATCTATTGCAGCCATAGCGCAAAAGCTGCTATCACTTTTGCTTTGGCTAACAAATAATACCATGATGAAAACTTAAGCATTTATGTTTCTATATATACAGTGGCATTCTCACAGTATTTGTCCAGAAAAATAACAATGGAAAATTGCAATGCTAGAGCTCTTTCACACTACAGAGTTATAGTGCTATGATTCCATTTCAACTGCCATAGTTGCATCTATGGAATCATGGGGTTTGTAGTTTAGGGAGGAGTGTTTAAAATTCTCTATCAGAGAGCCCTAGTGTCTTACTGAACTACAAACCTCAAGATTTCACTGGATGCACCCATAACAATGAAAATGGAATCATAGCACTATAATTGTGTAGTGTGAAAGGACGCTTAAAGAATTTATATATAAGAATAGTGGATGCAGTTTCAAACAAACAGTTCTTTCAGAACTTCTTTCTTTTTTCCTGGCAAAATACTCATCTTTAAAAACAACAGGGTGCAGTATAACAGCCAAGTACATACAATGATAGTGTGTACGTGTGTGTGTGTGCGTGCTCTGCAGAACTGGCCTCACACAGACAGTGCAAATACTAAAAGTGGCAACTCCTCACCAATGCACAGATGAGTGTGTCTTATTTGAAAGAAAGGCATAAGGAATCATTAAAATATAACATATGGCTTTAATTTATTTTATTTGAACGAAGAAGAAAAAGGAGACTTAAGGATTTTCACTGGTTAGAGGCCTCCAAAGAAACGACTCAACAGCAACACAATGCCAATATTATTAATAGGAGTAGCTACATGCAATAAGAGTATTAAATTGCATTCTAAGAAAATCATCAAAAGACATAAAGAAATCCAGCAGCACCTCTTGAGTGTAAATGGGAAGAAAAATTTCTAGCGGAAGCGTTCGTTGACTGTAGCATTCAGCTGCGTGTTTCTAGTCAACATAAATCCAACTCTGTAACAATCAGGGATACCTGACCCGTTCTAAGCATTATTTTCTCAGATGTTTTACCGACTTTAACGGAGCTTTGCCTCCAAGTACTGTACGAAATCCAACTCAGCGAGGAAGCCCACCTGAGTTGACTTTGGGCTATTCGCCATTTCTCAGGCCATTTCCACACTGGACCGTTATAGCGCTATTGTTCCACTTTCAACATCCTATGGAATCCTGGGGTTTACAGTTTAGGGAGGGGGCTCTGAGGCGCCAGGATTCCACAGGCTGTTGAAAGTGGAACAACGGCACTATAACAATCTAGGGCGGAAATGGCCTCAGACTGATCTACCTGCAAGCCTTGTCGCGCGCCTAAAAGCGGGAAAAGGGGGAAAAAATTCCGTATTTACTGCCCTGAATTCTCGGAAAAGTACCTAAAAACAGTACCTAAATACGAATAATACATGGTTTTAAAAAAAATACTTAGAGAAAGACCGCAACAAATGCCAGAAAAGGACACGCAACCCTCCACAGAAGGGGGCTTCCCCGACTCCCTCCTCCTCGCTTTCCTTCCAGTTTTTATCTTCGCAATTCTTCCGACAGCCGCCCCCAGCCTCCCTTCGCCGTCCTCTGTCCCGCTCACGGCTTCAACCACCGACCAAGCCCCTTCTCGCACCAACCTGGAACCTCCAGCCGAAGCTCCTACCGGACTCGGCGGCGACGCTTCGCGGACTCCCGACCACGTGGGAGCCTCCCGGAGGCGGCCATGGCCCGGTGACGTCACCATCCTGCGCCCGGAAATGTCAAAGCGTTAACTTTAAGGGCGGCTGCCGCTTTTATTTTTTTAAAGGCTGAAGTCGCCGAATCGCCTCTGACGCCGTCCCGTCGTTAATTGTAAAAAAAATCGAGGGGTTGGGAAATAGGATTGAAACAGGTTGACACAAAAGACGACACAGAGCCACGGGTTGCCCCACCGGTGAAATACAGTCAGCTCTCCACGTTTGCGGGTTTCCCTTTTGCGGATTTGATGCTTCACGGACTGTTTGCAGTCACCTCTGCTGCCTCCCTAGGGCATTTTCAGTAGGGACTGCAAGCCCCTCGTGAGACTGAGAAACTGCAAAGGAGGCTTTCAAGTCCTGTTGAAAACGGTGTGGGGCAGCAGTGGTGGTGGCAGTCAGCCCCGCCAGCCTTACTTCTGCCTTGTGAGGGAACCCTGAGGCCTCAAAGGAATCAACGGTGGGCTCAGTATGGTTTGGGAGGGCCTAGACTTATTCATGGTTTTTCCACTTTCATGAGAGTCCCGTGCCCCTAACCCTAGTGAATGTGGAGGGATGACTGTATGGGGCCTTTCTGCAGTATGCTATTAGAGTGCTATTCTTCCACTTTCAACGTCCTGTGGAATTCTGGGGGTTGTAGTTTACTGAGACCTAAGAGCTCTCTGGCTGAGAATTCTAAAGGCCCCTCACTAAACTGCAATCCCATAATTCCATGCAATATTGGTGTGGCCCTTAAAGTGACATAATAGCCCTACAACAGGGTAGTGTGATAAGGCCCCTATAAAGCCCCGTGCTGCTCAAGCCCAAGCTGAAAGACCATATCTTCCCATATGAGCCTGCCCAAGCTTTAAGATCTGCAGGAGAGGTATTTCTCTATCCCTCAGCTTTCACAGGCATGGTTGCTGGAGATATGAGAGAAGGTTTTCTCTTTGGCGGCTCTCTCACTTTGGCATTTCTTCCCTAGGGAGGTTAGGAAGGTTCCTTCTTTTGATTTTCCTTTCAGTGGCAGATTAAGACCTTTCTTTTCCAACAAAGCTGTGGAAACTGGTTTTAACAACAAAAAGGGGGCTTTTATTGTGCTGTACTGTTTTCAATCTGTTTAAGATTTTAATTAATTTCCATTCTGTTATTTAATAGTGTATTAATTTTAATCTTAACTTTGTTTTTAGCTGTATATATTTCATTGTATTCTCTGCCTTTTTGTAAGCAACCTTGAATCCCAGTTTGGGGAAAAAGTGGAATATAAATAAAATGATAGGTGGATTAACTCTTTGGCCATTTCCACACAGGACTGTTATAGTGCTATTATTCCACTTTCAACATCCTACAAAATCCTGGGGTTTGCAGTTTAGAGAGGGGCCTTTGCCTTCACCTTCCTCTGAGGCTGAGAGTGTGTGATATGCCCAAGGTCACCCAGTGGGTTTCCACGGCTGAACAGGGATTTGAACCCTAGTCTCCAGAGTGATAGTTCAAACCACTGTACCATGCTGGCTCGCCAGAGTATCAGAGTACTCTATTCGTTGTTATTTGCCATCGAGTTGACTTTGACTTATGTCGACCCTATGAATGGGAGATCTTCAAGACACCCTGTCATCAGCTGCCCTGCTCGGGTCTTGTATACTCTGAGCCTTGGCTTCCTTGATTGAATCAATCCACTTGTAATGCTTTCTTGCTTTTTCCTACTGCCTTTCACTTTGCTGAGCGTTATCCTCAGTCGCTTGATGACAGCCTTCTGACCTAGGAGTCAGCACTATCCTTTGTTTCATTTTGGATTGTCTCGTTATAAGGTCACCACAATAAAAGACATTCAGAAGAGGTTTACCATTTCCTTCTTGCACTACTAACTCCTTCAGAACTGGCTGAAGTGCGTCTGTCATTGTCTCTGAGAGATCCTCTCAGCGTCATCCCCAGCTACTGCTGCTGCCCAGTAACTGTGTGGTACCTTTAGTCTGTCTGATGTGGGAGACCAACCAGTGGCAATACGACTGTCTGCATAGGCTCTTACTTAACTGGAGCGTTCAATCCCACCACCACAGAAAGCAAGTGCCAAGATGAGGCAGTAGTCAATATTGTTTTTTTTTGAAATATTTATTTACAACTCACTACCGTATGTACCCGGTGTTGCCAAGGATTTTATTTTCTGATAGGTATTACTTGTTAGAAATACCTTAGGAATTACTTTAGCTTACCTTAGAAATTAGATGCGGTTGAAATACACAGATTTGAGATCCTGTGTCTCCTAATTCCCCAAACTGTTTTGTCCAGTATCTGTAACTTTTCCCCATATTCCCCAATACAGTCTGTGTTCAGAGTTGTTAACATACAGAGATTCTGAGGGAATACACTGACCTCCTCCTTGCTGTTAGGCCTCATCTCCATAGCAACCAGCCAGGCCCAAGACCTCTCTGTCAGAGAATTCTAAAGGCCCCGCCCTAAACTGTAAACTCCAGGATTCCATAGAATCTTTTCAGGCAGCCAATCATATGAGGTCTTCTCGCCTGACACAGCCAATGGTAGGAGGTCTTTTCTGCCTAGCACAGACAAACTTTGACTTTTATATGTTAGATTTTCTTGGCCATGTCCATGCAAGGTGTAACTATGAAAGTACCATTAACATAGAATTGTGATAGGTTGCTGTATACTGCTTTGTTAAAAAGCAGGCTCAGGAAGTTTCTTTTTAATGTGTAGCTTAGAGGTGGGCAGCTGCAAAAGAGACAGAAGCCATCCCCACTCCATGTGCTATAGCATCAATCTTGGCATGACCAGAAGTGACATAGGCCTGAATTCTGTTGCTAGTTCCAGGTAGAGTAGACCCATTGAATGAATGAAACTTAATAATGTGTTGACTCACCAGTCAAAAACTGAGTCAATGGATGTACTCTCTTTGGACTAACTAGTAGCATGGTGTAATGGTTTGAGCTATAACCTTGGAGACCCAAGTTTGATTGCCTGCTCAGCCATGAAAATCCACTGGGTGATCTTGAGCATACCAAGCACCCTGTGATAGGTTCACCCTAAAGTCACTGTAAGTCAGAAGTGACATGATGGCACACAACAAAAACCACAACAACAACAGGGTTCAAGCCATAGTGTCATTTCTTCTTTGCAGTTTTTGCTGTAAAATGACTGATTTTTCCAGGATATGAGAGGCAGTGGTGGCCAAGGAGAGCATAAACAAATCTTTTTGGTGCAGGTAGGTTGGGGGCTTCAAGTATTGAAAAATAAAGCCCTAATGTAGCCCATACCTCTTTCCCCACTTGCTCCCCTGTTCCCGTAGCAGGGAGTTTTACAGGTACTTCTGTGATTCCAGGGAAACCGGTAATGGTGAGTGCAATCATGTGACAAACTGCACAATGTTAAGTGTGATCAAGTGCCTACTTTGGAAAGCTGCAATGCAGTGTAGTAAGAACACAATGGCTGTGTTTGTACATCAACAATAAATGGATTTATGGAGCCTGAAAGTTTACTTTTTGCACTACAGCTCCCAGATTCCCCAGAAATCACAAGCACAGTGATTTACAACCTCTGGTCCTCCAGACCAGAGGCTGTGAATTCAACTCTCAGAATTCTTCACCATTGACTATTTTGGTGGGGCTTCTGGTACTTGAAGTCTGAAGCATCTCGAAGACCAGAGACTGAGCAACACTGCTGAAGTGTCTTCTCCCGAATGAGAGAAAATTCAGAAAATTCTGAGGACCAAAATCACAGGTTTCCATTGGATACAAGCATGGCAGTTAAAATGGTATCAACCTGCTATAATGGCGTAGTTTACATACACTCTAATATAAAAGAAAGCCTTTCTAAGTCTTCTTTGAAGATGCTAGGAATTTGACTTGGAACTGCCTGCCCCAAAAGTGTGTGCTACTGCCCTTCCCTATAGAAGTGTGTGTCTGTAAAATGTATTTTCCTGCATGACTGCAGTTCATTAAGGAATCCAATTCTCCCTAGTGTATGGTCACCATGAGATAAAACTTGTTGACAACATCTCAGTATTAGAATTAATGGCTGAAATCCAGTTGAGAATCCCTGCTAGAGAAGACCTTTTAGAACTGACCTTTGTGTTGACTTATATACGGGACTTACGTAAGTGAGTTTTATATAAGTGTTGACTACCAAGTCCCCACTGGTACTTGTAACTAACAGTTGGGTTTAGGCCAGTGAAAAGTGGCTTTTATGCACGAAACATTATATCACTTCTCTCTAATTGTCAGCCATTCTGACCCAGTGAGACTATTAGTGATTTTAATACAATAGCTATAAGAATTTAAACATCACCTGACTAAGTACCATGCTATTTTCTATTACTTTTCCTATTGTTCTACTCCTTCCACCCTCTCCCCCATGCTTTTCATTGAGAGAACTGGCATGTGTGGAGTAGCACGGTTGCTGTGTGTGTGTTGAGTTGGGGTGTGTGTGGAGGGGGAGGAGAGTGCCAAGGAGCTGTAGGTGGAAAGCACACTGCAAGAAGACACAGCGTGTTATTTTCTCCTGTGTGATCGAGAGCTCTTTGCTGGTTTGTTCTTGGCAAAGGAGAAAAGTACAGTTTAAATTATACGCTACAATAATGGAGGATTTTTTTTTTTGAGTTCTGCATGAAGACAGACAGATGGCTTGAGCAGTTTCTCTTACAATGTGACATACAGGCAGAGACAGCAAACAGGAGGTTTCTGGAAGAAAGAGGTTAGGGCCAGACAGTGAGATACAATTATTACAATAATTAGCATGCTTTCAGCAGTGGAAAAATGGGGAACTATAGTATCTACAGTTGCTTTTTAACCATGTTAAATAGGCCAAGGGGTTCCTGAAGGTGTCCTCAGTGCATCTGTACTTAGCAAATTGTACCACCCTGCCAACCCCACACACATCTAAAATTCATGCTTAGTTATGTAAAATCATCATTGCATATTAGTCTAGAGCCAAAGGAATGATAGGATCAATATCATCAGCTCTTGAGAGGGAGGAGAGGATGGCAGAAGCAAAGTCATAATCCTGTCTTCTCCACCATAGGAGAACAATTGAGCCCTAAGCCCCCACTTCAGGGAAACATGGAATTGACCAATCTAATCCTGAGCTCCTGTGACATATACCTTGTATATCTCCTAACTGTCTCTACTAAACTACCCAGCGCTTTGATCCTTGGACTGTCTTAGACTTTGGACTTACCCTTGCATGGGGACTTGTTCTCTGTTTGGAACCTGACTGCCCAGATCTCGGATTGCTTTCTAACCTCTGTATCAAACCTAACCTTCAGAACCCTGCCCTGACCTTGTCTAAAACAAGACAAAGAGAGAGGGAGAGAAGAGGATGGTAAAGAAAGTGAAAAGGATACACAGAAGAACTGAGAGAAAGAGAGAAGAGGAAAAGGGGGAGAGTTTGGCTATAGGACAGCCCACCGTTGGCATGCAGGCTTCTGCTGGGTATCTCCAAGGGAATGTATTTCTCAGAAGAAACAAGTGCAACTTCCATACCCCTCCACATTTGACAGATCAAAACTGGGAAACATGTGGCCAGGCAGTATCAGAGTGTGATCAAGAGAGCAAAAGTTATTGATGAAGAAGAACACACAAACTAGGAGAAGCTGCAGCAATTTACTTTTGCCCAAGACTATTAGTAGGGGAGTGTTACCCTGAAAATTGGGGGTATCCCAAGGATACCCAAACAGACTTCAATTTAAGGGAATTAACAGAGAAACTCGAAGCTTGCAAGAGGTCAGAGCAAGGGATCTTTAACCCTATGTCTACGGGGTCAGAACCACGCAAGAGTCAGAGGAACAGTCTAAAGTAAATTTATTAAAACTAACAGAAACAGTCACAACACACGTTAACAAATAATCCTACAATCACACAAGGGCTATAGGAATGAAGTTGGAAATAAGAGACAGTCGGGAGAGAGGGCATATGGACCTTAGTCTAGGTGTCCTGGAGAAGGAGAAGATTAGCAAAGACTCGGTGTAAAGCACCAAGGGGAGGCTGGATCCTGGGGCTGGAAGGTTGGAAGCAGCGGGGTTGGAAGCAGCAGGGTTTTGCGGCGGGTTAGATATGTGAGTTGCGTCAGCAGCGTCTGAGAGGCTTAAGTGGGACACCTCGGTAGCAGCGAAATGGGCCCTTGTCCGGTCTGGGAGGCTCTCCAAAGAGGCTCAAAAAGTGAGGATTTTTATAGCCAGTTTCTGTCCTCAAGCTGTGTATAGGCTAGTAAGGTGGCATTAATGGGCGATGATTGCGGAATATAATGTTAGGCAAATATCACGACCTCTCCTCGGTATTGTTTCTCCCGGGAAAGTCCAGGTACATGATAGGGTTAACATTCCTAATTGATAGACCTTGATTGTCTATCCTTGCAAAGTTCATCACTGTGGCTTGGGGCTGAGGCAACCTTTTTATTAAGGAGAGAGTCTATTGTGGCTGCCTAGATATACGTGACTGGGAACAATAGGTCATTGTCTTTTAACCTAAAGAACGATGTCTACGTTCCCATACAGCAGAAAAGGGCGTTGTTGGTCTTAAGAATCCAATTCAGAACCCATTTTTACTTGCAACCGACCTTTGTTAGCCAATATCCAATATGGGGGAAGTCATGCCAATTTTAGGGGCCCTCTCTTAGGGTTACTTTGGGGTGTAACAGCAGGATTCCATCTCCATCCTTCCTTTTCCCCCCTGCTGAGTTAATTAAGGGCAAACTACTCCAGCACTTTGAACTCAACCTGTAGCAACTGACAGAAGCTGGGGACAAAGGGGGAAAGTGGGAAACCTTAAAAGCGGGACAACATAGGATTAACTAGGACTGTCTCTGTTAAATCAAGGCAGTCAGAGGATTTGACCTCTGATTTTAGATGTTAAGTGGGTTGTCAACTTTTCCAGTGCACTTGTGCATTTAACACAGGCTTGATCTGGGAAAAAAAATACAGGTCAGGGTTTTGGGGACATGGAGGTAAACATTGTCATCTATGTACAGCTACAGGCCAAGATATTACAGGTGCAGCTGCAGAGACTAATATAAAAATTGGAACTACATCAAAGTCTCTATGGGACAGGCACCTTGACAAGCTGATGAACCACCCGAGGTAAATATTTGTTTTTCACTTGTTTCCTAGCTATGCCAGGGTGACTGTTCAATGTGTTTGACACATATTTTTGTATGTTCAAGTGAAATATGCTGCTGTTTATGGCTGGCAAATGGAATCAGAAGTAACAGGAAATATCCAATGAATCAGATGTAAGACACCCAGGATGTGAAAAAAAAGATTTTACTCTACAAGAAGTCCAACATGCTTCAGTTAAGAAAATATGACCACTTTCAGGGGCTCTTTAGAGTAATTATGAGCACAGCATACACTAAAGAGATACAATAATTTAGCACACATGTATGCCTCCTATTAAATTGCATGTAGAATGCAATCATTAACAAATAACATATTAAGTCAAATAAAACTATATAGGTGTAAAACTATATTCAATATACTTTCAAAGTAATTTGAAAATCAACTTGTGGGGATTTAAGAAAAGTGTTTCCAAAGGTTATGCCTGATAGCTGATAATTCTCAGAGTAGGAAGCAAAGCATTTATGTTCTTGCAATTGTTTTCTTTTTGTGGGGATCAAGGTCATCCTAGTGTAATTTGGTGGTAGCTTGTATGTGTGTGTGTATGTGCTTTCAAGTTGCTTGTTGATTTATGGTGGCCCCACACATTTTGTAGGGCTTTCTCAGGCAAGGAATATTCAGAGGTGGTTTTGCCAGTTCCTTTCTCTATATTGTAGCCTGGAGCACCTGGTATTCATTTGTGGTTTCCCATCCAAGTACTAACCAGGGCTGACCCTGCCTAGCTTCCAAGATCAGATGGGATCTGGTGCCCTTTGGGGTATTTAGGAGTACTGTATGGAAAGACTTGAACTCTAAAGTCGAAGATAAAGTCTGAATTTAGACCACCAGGAAATTCCTCCTAATGTTTTTCTGGAATTTCCTTTCTTGTCATTCAAATCCATTGATGTGGGTCCTACTCTCTGGAGTAGCAGAAAACAAGCTTGCTCCATCTTCTATCAAATGGAGATACTTGATACTTGAAGATGACTGTCATATTGCTCCTCATTCTTCTCCAGACTAAAGATGTTCAACCATTCTGCCACAACTTTCACCACCTTGGTCACCCTTCTCTGGATGTGTGTATTGGAAATAACTGGAAGACCATTGTAATTCAAGGAGGTGTAGTAATGTCCTGACCCCAGTTTGTTCCTCCATATCCTAATTGTCCATACTGTTGCTAAGAAAGGTCATAGAAAGGCATTCTGATATTCCTCCATGCTTTAAGTTTCTGTCTGCTGCTGCTAAGAATTCTGGGTAATTAAGCACACTGTCTTTTGGCTTGATTTCTCTCCTTTGCTTTGCCCTCTCAAGGTCAAAGACTCTGTAGGCTTGCTAGCTGTAAACAAAACAAAGTTGCAGATGAGACTTGCCAAGTGGCAGCTGCACTTGGCCAGTGATGTAGACTCGAGTCTGTTACCCTGTTTTCTGGGAGTCCCGGGAGGGACACCAAATTGCTATAAGTTGGGGAAATTAGTTCAGAGCACAGGCTGGCAAAACGAGAGGCAGGGTAACTTAGCAGGATCTTGCAACCCAGTGTCTATGGGGTCAGGCCAAGTCAAGAAGCAGACTGGTTGGAAAATAATGAATGATCTTTATTAAATACAGGCACACAATGTAAGCAACACAAGCACACAGATAACTAAGGAAAATAAAGGGGTGAGTAAGATAGTGGGATTTTAGGAGGGATAGCTGGTTCGGGTGATACGAAACCTGTCCTGAAGTCTGGAAGAAAATGGAGAGCGAAGCTGGGGTTCGATGTATCTCAGCATGTGGAGCTGAGGGGAAGCTTGCCAAGCAAAGTGGCAGCAAGGCGGTCTGGAACTTGGGAGCGATCCGAGGAAGCGCTCAAAGTCAGGGGTTTTTATAAGGAGAATTGTGACCGCAGGCTAGGTTGGACTTTGGGAAAACAATAGATTTGGAGTTGGAGACAAAGCCTCCGAAAGGTCAGAATTTGAATGATTGAATTAGAGCCGAATTTATCAATAGAGTAGCCAGTATGCAAACGCGGAGTTCTTGAGCGTTGTATAGCTCGATCATCAAGCTGCCAGTGCGAGGCAGAGGATCTTTTGAGAGTTGCTTGCATACCTAATGAAGGTACTTGCCTTGAGGTCTCCTAAAGCGGCGAGTCAGCTGTTTCTCGCCTGCTTGTATTGTTTTGGAATATTACGGCGATTATCGGCCGAGCCTGTGTGCGTGCTTGTCCGGGGGCCTCGCAAGCACGTGGAAGGGATATGTGAAGCCGAATTATCGATATCAAAAAGATATCTTTTATATCCCCAAAGCTTGGACTAGCCAGGGCAGTAACAAGTCGATAGACTTGGACTCAAGTCGGACTTAAGTCACTTCAGTGACTTGACTCGGACTCAACTTGACTCGAGACTTGTATATTTTTAATGACTGATTTGATGCCCTTGGTTCAGTAACATTACACATTCATCTAGAAACCTTACGACTTTGAACAATGCCTCCATCTCTTTTTGCCTACTAGCCACATGACAATTTCTCTCAAGCCCACAGTGTGGGAGCATTTCTCAGAGGGGAACAGCAAACAGATTAGGCAATGGGCTTCGGGTGGGCTTGAGGTCTGCTCCTCAGCCTGTCTCTGCTGCATATCAGGGGAGCCTTCTAAAACTTTTCCTAAGAGCAAAAGACAAGACTTGCCCCCAGAGTGCAGGGTGCTTTTCTCAGAGGGGAACAGCAAATGTGTTAGACAACGGGCTTGAGGAAGAATGATCCTTCCTCCTAAATCTTTTGAATCTTCAGTAGTGGGGAGTAAGATAGGATCCTATTCTCCACTTCTGAAGCTGCAGATGGCAAAATTGCAAATGTGGAGAGCCGACTCTGCTTAAATTGTTAAAACTGAATTTATTTCACTCTATCCAATAATTCTGGAATTTGGGTTGGGGTATGGCTTCCAGACTTGAGACTTGACTTGATTTGAGATTTGGAGTAGAAGACTTAAATACATCACTGCTCTTGGCTTGAGACCAACAGCCGAGTAGCATCAGACAGTGGGCAGCGGGGAAGAAGTTAGTTTGTCCCAGATGTGTGAGGACTCTTGAAGATTCTGTGGAAGACAGCCAAGTCTCCGGGCCAGGGAGTATAAGTACTCCCTGGACTGTGCTCTCATTTTGGGGAGCTCAGCACGGGCTGATAGCTGCAGTGCCTTGCAGTTTGGCTACCAGAAGGGGTCTCCTTTGCCGCTTTCTGCATGGACTCCTGCCAGTGGCTGATTGAAGGAACTTGCTTGGGTCAGACCATCTATCTTTATGTTATCTAGGTATGATAAGTTTAATGGGTTCCATCTGTAACTGTATACTAATGCTGCTTACATGCTTGTATTGTTTAAACTGCTTGCTGTTGAATGAATCTGTGACTTTTTCACCTACAACTCTGTCTTTTGCTGCCTCCAGATCTTCTAAAAAGAACTCCCTTGCCTTTGGAGAACTGGCCAATCGCCTTTGGCAAGACAATGTGTTCCAAGTCATCACTGTTTTTCATAAACTGTGGTGGCTAGAACTGATCAGGGTACTTTGGTGGATGTCTGACCAAACAGAATGGAACAATAGTAGTATTTCCTTTGACCTGGACATATACGTGTGTGTGTGTGTGTGTGTGTGTGTGAGTGAGTGAGTGAGAGAGAGAGAGTGGGTATGCATGTGTGTGTGTGATGTATGTGTGTATATGTGTGTGTGTGTGTGTGTGTATGTTAATACAGGCTGGAATGAATTTACTTTTTTTGCCACTGCATCATGTTGCTGATTCAACTTTAGCCTGCAGCCTACTGAGCCTTTTAGAGACTTTTCACACATAGTGGTTTAATTTTTTAAGTTTTCTGTAGGGAAGCACATTTTAGCTTGGTAGAGTTTATTATAATGCTCTCTGTTTCAAGTAGGTAAGTGCAGTATATTTTCATTCCTCTGTTCTTTATCTTTAATTGACATATTTGGATCTATGGTCACAAAACCTGTATTAATTGGCTCTTCAATGTAAGGACTGCTGGCTGAAGGATTCTGGGATTGCAGTCCAAAAAGAGAAAAAAGGATGTTTTCCATGCTCGAGTAGGTGCTCTGCTACTGTTTTTGTAATCACTATCACTCAGGTAATTATCGGTCTTTGTACTTTTTTGTATTTCGCTTCTGCCTCATAGTGACCTCACTGCTTACAATCCCTTATCCTACCTAAGCATGTTGATATATAAATTTGCCCACTAAGGAAACACTTCATGCATCTGATAAAAGAGACAGCATTTATGAAAACTTATACCATAATAAAACTGAAAGCCAAAATACATATTGGTGATACTTTTATTTGGCCAACTAGAATGTACAAAAAAACAAACAAACAAACCTATGCTAACTTTCAGAACCTACTGGCTTCTTCATCAGGCAAAGATGCTAGGGGAAAAAATCATGCAGTGAAACAAAACTAATATTGTTCTAGTCACATTTCTGTAAGTCTGCATCTTACTTGGGATGTTACATACAGAGAGAGTCCATGAAGGAGAGAGCTGATGTCCTGTCTCTCTCATCTGCCCCACCAAAGAGACAGAGAAGTTATAAGAACAAAAGCTTTAAAACAAGGTCATAGAATTTCAGTTCTCCATTGCAGCCACAAAGTCTCTTCTGATTTGTTCTGAACCTCTCTAGTATGAAGCTGAAAGCCTTATGTCGTCAGAGCTCACTGATCTTCTCAGAAAGGTCCCATGCTAACAGGTCTGAAGATAAAATTGGTTGTGACAGGCAAGCACACCAGTAAAAGCAAATTTATTTTATTTTACCTTGTTCTTGAAAATGAAATACCCAGATGAGATGACAAGCAGTTCACACTTCTCAGGTTAAGATTTTAGGTACCTTCAAAAATCCACATTGGTGATACCTTTACTAGGGAAAACAGAAGACACAAAAACATTATGCTAGTTTTCAAAGCCCATTGGCTTCATCAGGAAAAGATGGCAATAAAACTCATGCAGGAAAAACAAAGTGACATTGCTGAAACCATAAGCCTACTGGTCTGCATCTTGTGGTTTTGAACATTACAGCCAGAGGATGGTTATCCAGGCAGAAAGCTCAGGCCCTGTCTCAAAGAGAAGCAACAGTGACAAATGCTCTACAAGTAATCCATAGCATGCCACAAGATTCAATCTCATTTTTTTTGCAAGAGATTAATGTGATCAACAGTCTGAAATTTTTATTTTACTTTTTGCTTTTATAGTATCTGTCTTCCAGTTCTGAACATTGCAAGCTGCCTAGAGAAATGTGTAATGTAATGATTTGCAAACTTCCAAATGCGTACAATGGCCTCCAGAAGTTTTAGACTATGAAACACATCATCATCAGCCACCATGAGTAATGGCTGGTATACAACATCATGTGAAATATATGTTGGGTATCTAGGGCTCTCTTTCATTGGATGGTTTTAAATAGAGGTTGGATGGACATCTGTCAGGGATGCTTATCTGTGGGTTTCTTGAATTGGGAAGATACTAGACCAGATGAGCCTTGGGGTTGCTTCCTGGATGAGTAAAACCGCCTGTTTTCACTTGTTTTGAATAGGGATGCCATTATGCCAATTTCTTTTTCTTAGCAGAATATGTGTGTAAAAAGAGCAGAACAATCAGAAATTCAACAGGGCAAGCTGTTCCATTTTTGATTCTCAATCCATGGGAAAAACTACTGTGGCAGAATTTCTGTATATGGTTCAATTATTAAATATAGAGATGTTGTGTCAGAAAAGCAGTACCAACCCTGTTATCATCCATGCTTATATATCTATATCCACATATCTCTTTATGTGTGTAGGTGTGTGTCTGTGCGTGCATATATACACACATGCACGTGCAGTCTTTGAGTAAAGGGAGAAAGCTGAAATATCAGCCTGCATATAAATACCTGGCATAGAGAAGCTAAACTGCCAGTACACACAAGCCTTGATAAAAATAAGAACATTACTTAACACAGTTTCCAGTTTGTTGCTAAGAAACTGCTGCTTCACAGTTTCATTCTTGTCATTTGCAGAAAACATTTCTGGTTGTTCCCTTGTTTCCTAATGTCTGCTCGATATAAAAAGTATAATTAGAATGTGCATGAAGTCAAAGAACAGGCCATGCAATTTAGATTAATCTACCTTCCCTCAACAGTTGGGAGATGGACTGGCTGGTTTGTCATTTCTTTTTCTGCAGTGAGTGCTTTTCCAGAGTATGTCACGGAGGCAAAGGAGAGGAACAGAAGAGGCAATGCCCCCCACCAAAAAACCCCCTCTTCTGCTCTTGCTATAAACCCATTGAAATAATTTCGATAAGGCTTTCAGCAAGAGCAGAATGGTTTGAGGCTTGTAGCCTTGAGCTCCAATCCTAAATTCATTAGCATGAGGCCAAATTTGCTTAGATAAGTCTGATTTTATTTGTACGATCATACTTAACACCTTTCCATATAAGAGCTGAGAGTACTCCCTCCTCAATGCTAGCCTTTACATGCATGTCATTCAAAATGTTGAATACTAGCTTCCACTTCAGAAGCTTCAACTTTTGTTTTTGTTGTGTGCCTTCGAGTCATTTCCAAGTCATGGTGACCCTATTATGGCGGTTTCTGGGATCCTTCCCTATTTACCAAGAACAGTTCCAATTTCCTACTGTCTCTGATAATAACTTACTCTTATTTGTCATTTGGGAAGTTTGTAAGGATACCTTCAAAACAATGTTGAGACAACTCTGTCCTGATCAGCATCCAAAGAACATTAAAATACAGAGAGAATTCAGACTGGAAAAATTTTGCTGGAAATTTCAGTATTTACAGCTGTGTTTTTCTCTTTATATATCTGTATCTATGGCCATTTCCTCACTACTGTTATAGTGCTATTATTCCACTCTCAACATCCTATGGTATCCTGGGGTGTGCAGTTTAATGAGGGGCCTTTGAGGAATAACAGCACTATAACAGTCTAGTGTGGAAATGGCCTATATCTCCATCTATATTCATCTCCGAATGATCTTTTGTTACCTTGGACTATTAGCTGGCAATTCCCAGCAACAGATGCAACTTTTTTGTTCCCAGATTTCAATATTTATTTATTCGTTCATTCCAAGACATGTTGGATCAAAAAAATCCCAAGGGGCACATGTGCACCTATTGTTGGCGTTCATGCTAGCTTCCAGTGATGGGTATTGCAAAGTAAATTGCAGGCTTTGCATGCCAAGTGGTTTCAAGACGGAAGGTAGGAATTGTAAAGGCAATTCTTTCATTCTCTTCTCCCATTTTTTCTATTTAAAAACAGTTATAGCATCATAGTATGTTATATTGCATAGTGAAATAGCAGTATGATACTTTTGTATCATATTTTGTACTGAAATGCTGTTCACTGTTTCACTGATGCACTGCCACTACAACTCTTAACAAAAACAATAAAATACATTTCAAAGACGTAGGAACACAGCCCAACTGTAGCAACCCATATCAGTTTAAAAAAAATCTTCTAGCAAAGATCCAAGAAATCACTATGTCCAGAAACAAAACAGCTCCCCAGAAAAGAACCCACTTACAGGGAATGAATGGGCTTGGAGGCTATAAGGACTGGCAATATAGTGGCCCCTCCACTTTTGTGAGGGTTCAGGGCACATAACCATCACAAAATTGGAAAAACTGTGAATAACCCCCCATGCTCCCTCTCCCATTTCCTTCTGGGGCTCCCCCCATTCTCTTGTGTTTTGCTCAGTGTGAATTCTCCATGGTGGGGCAAAATTCATGGAAATGGGAGGGGAAGCTCCAGAAGGGAAAAATAAGGCTTATGGGAGTCTCCCCTGCCATTCCTTTGCATTGTGCCTCAGAGAAATGCATGGGAATGGGAGGGAGGAGCTCCAGAGGGGAAAAGGAAGGTTTGACTGAGCCTTCCCTCCACCTGCCCCATTCCTTCGTGTTTTGTCTCTGTGCAGGGACAAAATGCATGGGAATGGGAGGGGGAGCTCCTGAGGGGAAAATGAAGGCTCACACGAGCCTTCTCCCTTCCATTCCTTCGCATTTTGCCTCAGCGCAGGCTTGCCACACTGAGGCAAAATGAATGGGAATAAGAGCAGTGAGCTCTAGAAGGGAAAAGGAAGGCTCACACTAGCCTTCCCCTCCCCCATTCCTCTGTGTTTTGCCCCCAAGCACATTCTCCCAAATGCATGGGAATGGGAGAGGGAGCTACAGAGGGGAGAACATGCATGTGTGCCTCCTCCTCATTCCCTTGCCTTTTTCCCAGGCACTCAAGCCTCCCTTCTCCATGCCCAGCAAAAGGCAAGGGAATAGGACAGAGGTTTCCAAACTTTTCATGCTGGTGACACACTTTTTAGACATGCATCATTTCACGACAAGTAATTCAGTAAGTGGAGGCAGCCCAAGCCCGCTGCCGCCCTCACTGGGGTTTTCCTCAGCCGGGGCAGCCGAGGCAGCTGCGGGAGAGGCAGTCCCTCCATCTGGGCCTGGCCTGCTACTGCCACCCTCACTGGGGTGTTCTTCAGCCTGGGGCAGTGGCAGAGATAGCCCCTCCACCAGGGCCTGGCCTGCTGTGGTGGTGGAAGAGGCAGCCCTTCCACCCATTACATTCATGTGGCACACCTACACACTGCAGGCGACACACTAATGTGTCGCAACACACAGTCTGGATAGCTGTGGAATAGGAGGAGGAGAATGGGGGGGGGGCAAGCATGCACATTCTTTAATGGCCAAATCTACAAATGTGGAGGGAAGAATGTACTTGGCAAAAACAAAGGAGCTGTATTGTGTGAGCTCATGATTTTTTAGACAAAGGAGCCTGAAATAAAACTAAAGGTCCTACAAAACTAAAGGGCAGTGTTGGGGTGAGGCACTGGCACACATTATGTGTAACTCATGGGAGCCCATCCCCAATTCAGTACATGCAATACTCACATGAGGGAGTTCACAATTTAAATTGCTGGGCTACATGAATAGAGTTTGAGTCATAGAGATGCAAAACTTTTATCTGTGTTCATTAAGAAAAACGACCAGTGTTAATTGGGTTGGGCTGTCGGTTATTTAATCATGTAACTTCTCCTGTAGCTCTTGCTTCTGTCTTATTTGCTGCTGCTTGTTTATTTATTTGATTTCTATTCTACTTTTATCCCAGCAAGAGATCCAAAGCAGCTAAGAAATCATTAAACAATCAGTCCAATTAAAACACTAATTGAAAATCAAAAGCAAATTATAAACATACTACATAAGTGGAGGGTGACTTTAAATAAGAAGGTTTTTGCCTACTGAATACCCTCCAAGTGTCCTGAATTTGGCAGGGACAGTCCCCAATAATCTTCTATCATTCCACTTTTAAAGATGCTTTTAAAATGTCCCAGTTTCTTTCTCATGCCTCCTTGTCCTCAGCTGACTTTAATGTGTAAGAATTGTTGCACTCACATAACTCAGAAGAAGGGAGAGAAGCGAGGAAGGAATTTTGCCTTTCCCTGTAGACTCAGGCAAAAGCAAACTGCTGTAGCTTCTCTTGTCTTATGTGTTCTTCCTAATACCTTTTGCCATTTTTAGACCATGTACTGACATTGTTTGTGTCCTGGTTTTTGTCTTCGAAATGTTGGGAGGTATAGGTGTTGATAGAGAGCCAGCATGGTGTACTAGTTTGAGCACTGAATTATGACCCAGGAGACTAGGGTTCAGTTTTCCACTTGGCCGTGGAAACCCATTGAGTGATCTTGAGTATGTCATACATACTCACCCCCAGAAAACCCCGCAATAACTTTACTTTAAGGTCACCATAAGTTGGAAACAAAGGCACACAACAACAACAATATATGTTAATGATGAGTTTTGGGTTTCTTTTTTCCCTGCACAGCAAAAATTTTAACAGATCCTTGAGGCTACAATGTATAAATCAGGAACAGCTTTAAAGTTAGATTTATTGGGAATTGCTAAGGGCCCTGTGCCCAGGTATGGCCTGCAGATATCTGCCAAGTGGATTGTGTAATGTTGCTCCTATCTTCTCTTACCTGCTCACGTACCTGACTTTCTGTGTAAGCAAGTGGTAGGAATAGTGACTTTGACTGATCAGTTACTGGCCATGGGGAATGAACAAGCAGGATCTATTGGAAAGGATGGGTGCCTTGGCCACAGGGTGCCCTGAAATCTGGAATTGCTTCTGGTTTAGACCCAGAAAAGCCAACTTTCTAAAACTTCCTAAATTTCCGCAGCCAACATAGCCACTATAAGGCATCTATTCAAACATCAAATATCTTTTGAAGTTTTACCAGTATCAACATCTTGGAATTTTTATTGGCATTCATAGACTCTATTTATATGGATCTGAGTATGTGATATGTTTCTTTAGATTATGATATGATTAGATAAGAGTTGTTTTTTGTGTGCGTTTACAGTCTGTTACAAGTAGGTGGAATTTTCTTTAGGCCTGAATCTGATTGTTGACCATGGTTTACTTGTTATCTGCATTGTCTATTGCAAAATCTCCTGAAATTTGATTGTGATCATAGACTGTACTGAGGTGGATTTGAGCTGCCATGTGTTCTCAGATTTTGTTAGTAGTTATCTATACATTTCCACAGTCTCTGTGAGGAGTTGTTAGTAATCTATTACATACCTGCAATTTTGTGATTGCTAACTATATGTGTATGTGTGTCATTTACTTATTTAGTATGATTTCTCATGTTTGAAATCTTTCCCTTTGTCACTGTTCAGAAGTGCCATATATTCTGCGAAAAGTAAGATGTTTTGTGGCATCACACACACACACACAAAGAAAACATTTTTCTAAGACACAGATGGGGAAAGTGTGCATCTCCAGCGGTACTGCAGCTCCCATAATTCATTACCACTCGCTATGCTGGGTAGGATTGATAGGAATTGCCATCTCATATTTGGAGGACAACTACAGTATTCCTTACCTTGGAGTTTCAGTTTAGACATTCAGAATCTTTGATCATATTGCAAGAAATTCTTTCACAGACACACTTAGATTCTGCTTAAGAAAAATATTTTGAAGAGGTATCTGATTCAGATTTTTTTTTTTTGTATATCTTACTATAGAAGAGCCTTTGTCTTTTCTTCTTCAGTTTTAAGGGTGAAAATATTATAAGCCACATTATAACTATCAGCTGTTAACACTAATAATAAATATAATGCATCTGTGAACACATTGCCACTGTATGAGGGGCAGTGCTTATACGTTTTACCTTAAAATACTCCTTAAAGGAATGTGGGGAAGCCTTTGGTTATGGAAGTCATTGCTTAAGAGATGATCTATCAGAAGAAACAGTCATTTAAGGGACTTCTCTCCCTATACACAGAGTTACAAAAAGTTTGCTTATTGATTTGTTGCAATTTGGATCCAGAAGCTGCTGCTAAAGGAATGACCATTTTAAAATCAGCTGGAAAAGAACACAGCATGCTTGGCCAACTCTAAGGGTGATTCAGGATCAGGGCTTGGGAAAGTTACTTTTTCAGCACTGAACTCCCAGAAGTGCTCAATCAGACTGGCCACTGAGCGTTGTCTGAAACAGTAATTTTTCCAACGCCAGGTCCTCACTAGGCTATTGTAGTGCTGTTTTTCCACTTTCAACATCCTATGGAATCCTGGGGTTTGCAGTTAAAGGAGGGAGGCCCATTCCATAGGATGTTTAAAGTGGAATAATAGCGCTATAATAGTCTAGTGCAGAAATGGCCAAGTCTTCTTTAGGATTAGAGCGGGGCTCTCCTCAATCCCCCTCTGATACCCACAAGCCTTTGCATTAAGGGATGCTTTAGTCAGAGCAGATTCCCTCAGCAGAGTCCATGGGGAAGGTACAAAAGCAGGGAGAGCAAAAAATATAAGAGAAATGACCGGCGGGCCGGCTGAGTGACTTTACACACTGGCACACAGGAGGAAGGAGGAGGCGGGTGACGACAGCCAGCAGCAGCGCCGGCGCTGGCAGCAGCCTAGCGCCTTCCTGGCCGCGTTCCGATATTGGCGCGTTCGGGCGGCCCTTTTTGCCCCGTCGAGGCCCCTGTAGCGGCTTGTTACCCTGGCGACGGGCTCCGCGCGCTGCCACTCTCGAGCCTGCGGAGGCGAAGGAGGCTCTGTCTCCGACTCCCTCGTCCCCTCGCTAGGCTTTGGGGCTCCTAGAGTCGCGGGGGAAGGGAGGGAGTCGCTCGGCTGAGGCGCTGGCGGGGAGGCCGGGCGCTCATTTTGGCCGCGAGGGGAGCGAGTGAGAGCCAGCCGCCCGCCCGGGCCCATGAAGCCGAGTCCCTCCGAGGAGGAGGGGCCCTGAGTGGCCCCAGTTGCCAAGCCAACCTCCTCCCCCCTTCGGCTCGACGGGGATCCGGCCTACCAAGGGACACCTTGGTGGGTCTAAGATTCAAATCCTACCCTCCCCCGGCCCAATCTAGACCATCGCCTCCCCTCCTCAGGGCTGAAGGCGGGGTCGTCCTACGAAGCCAGGAGAGAGAGGGGGGTATTGCTCTTGGGGAAGGACCTAAAAAAGGAAAAAAAAAATAACCAAGACAATCTGTACTGACGTATAAATAAATCAGCGCTTCTGCATAAGCAGGCTCCCTTCCCATCCACCGTTCGCCTGGCGAGGCCTCTCCCCCGTCAAATATTTGGAAACGTTCCCCGGCCAGATTCATCCCCAGCCCTGTCATCTGCTTGCCCTCTCTGTTCTTTCTCCAATTTACTGCTCCCCACGAATCCTTTTCCGCCTTAGGGCGATTTCTCTGACCTCTTCTACTGTACTGCGTGACCTGCTAATTGCACCCCAATAAATACCTCCCCACATTCTTTCAAGGCGCAAACTACCCCGTTCTTTTTCTTCCTTCCCGCTCCCAGCTTTCCTCCTCCTCCCTGTTACCAGCTTCCTGCGGGATCTGCGCTTTCCCTCCCAGAGTGGGACCCGAGATCTCCTGCCTGGCCAGGGGCTGGGGAAAGAAGCGGCTCCTTGCCAGGGCCCCAAAACAAAAGTTAAGAGTTCCCCTGATCCGGTTTTTCTTCTATCGCTGTCTTCCTCTCTCTCCCCCCACCCCCCGTAAGTCGCCTCGTGCAAGGAAAGGGAGGGCGTGTGTATGGAGGAGAAGGAGGAGGGGAAATGTTGGTGTCTCCTTCTCCCTGGAAACGCTGGAGGGACTGAGGCGAAAGTGAAGCAGCGGGAGAGAAAGTTTCCTTGCTGGATCCAGGGCTTGAGGGGCGAGGGATGCTCCTAGAGGAGCGGCGGCGGTCGTGGCAGCAGGAACCAGAGCGGCGGGCTGTGCTGGTGCCGCATTGTGTTAGCCGAGGCTCCTCCTGGGCGGTGGGGGCTCCGTAGCATCCTACGAGGAGGAGGAGGAGGAGGAGGAGGAGGAGGAAGCAGCAAAGAGCAGCAGCAGCAGCAGCAGCAAAGAGCAGCCTCTCGCTTCTTCGCCCACCTCCCCCAGTGCATCAGGAGGGTGCTGCGTGCTCGCTCTCTCCCTCTCGGCTCTTCCTCGCCGGCCTCTGTGCGATGTGAAAGCTTGCCCACCAACCCTGGTTTTTGCCAAGGAATTGAAGCGTCAGCCTAGTTACATGCATCCGATAATCATCTTCTCCTACAAAATGGATTTTAGCCAGAACAATCTGTTTGGTTACATAGAAGACCTGCAAGAACTTACCATCATCGAAAGGCCGGTACGCAGGAGCTTGAAGGTATATTTATTTATTTATTTCGAGAGAGACCCCAGTGCTTTTCGAATCCAACTGCAGCTCTTTTCGGATTGGAAGCTCTTCAGCAAAGGATGCCGTGGGATCGGGGTTCTGCAGGCTCAGCTGGTTTTAAAGTGGAAAGATGGTTTTGCACCGATAAGGCGATGGATTCCTCTAGGCTACAGCATAATGCTTTCAGTAATGGGATTTGCCATGGGGGAGGGGGGTGGAATCCTAGATACCAACTCTTGGACTTGAATGAGGTTTAATGGTTATATAATTTGGGGTCTTTCTTTATTGTAAAACTATAGATAATTTTTTTTAAAAAAAGCTGTTGCTGATTAAGAATTGAACTGCATAAGGTTTGAAATGTTAAGAGAATTTGTGAGGATTAAAAACCAAAGGCCTCAAGTCAAAACCATCTACCCTGAAGGAGTTCATGGGCTTCTAGGAGACGGTTCCAGAGAAAGTGACTTAAAAATGACAGCCTGTCAATCTGATTCAGAAAATGAGGAAGGGGGCAGTGGCAAAGCACATGCTTTGCATACACAAAATCCTGGGTTCAGTCCTTGCTATCCCCTCTAGCTAAGCCAGGAAGGAGCCTTATCTGATACTTTGGAGAGCTACTGCTGTCAGTTTAGAAATAGATAGTTCTGGGCTAAATGGATCAATGGTCTGACTCATATGAAGCAGCTTCATAGCCAATTAAGGAGGACCACTTCAATTTATATTGGCGTCCCTTTAATATCAGGTATGCTGGTTTAATTTACTTGCCTTCTGGGCTGTAATACATGGTTATCACAGTCGTTGCAGGCACATTTACTCTGGAGTAAATCACACTAATCCTGATGCCTAACAGTGTAATCTTACATAGTGGTTGGGTCTAGATTTAATCACACAGAGTAAACCTATTGCCAATAGTAGGACAAGTGAGTTAGCAATAACTTTAGCCCTATTTATTTAATTGGTCTAATTTAAGCCTGTTTAAGTCTGGATCTCACCTTATGCTACACACATGTAAGTCCCATTGAGTCCACTATGCAAGGGATCTTACAGTGCCCATTCTATCACCATTGGGTTGAGTAAAGCTTACTCCTACATAAGTGTGTATGGGATTGCAGCCTAAGTGTCTTGATGAGTTTGGCTTTAGCACATCACAGCAGAGGCAATGGTTAAAATCCGAGGCCCATGCTTTGATTTCTAAACAATATTCTTTCATGTTTCTCACTTGACAGACACCAGAAGAAATAGAGAGACTGACAGTTGATGAAGAACTCAATGACATCGAAAGGGCTGTTTATCTGCTCAGGTATTCCTTCAGAAACTGTTGTGGAGTTGGTTTTTTGAGACAATACATTTTAAAATTTAGATATTTCTGTCCCAAGACACCATGTATTTTCATTTTTGTGTTGGAAAATCACCACAGGAAGGAAGACTGGAATAGCATGTGATAGTAACAGTCCATGAAACTTGTATGCAAAGCATAAAAAAAAGACGTGGTCTTGTACAAGTACATCTGCTTGGCTACATTGATTGCTATGATCCAAATGAATGGTGGTATCAAAGTAACTGATAATTAAGTGATTTCATATTCATAGTAGAACTTATACTATGATTATGCAGCATTTGAGTTAATATAAATATAAAGTGATGAACAGTTAGGAAGATTTGTTTGTTAGGGTCTGACAAGATTCAAAGCTGCAGAAAGTACTGACAGTAGTGCCTGTCCTTTAAAAATCCCTTACCCTTCTTCTCATTTACTTCAGATGCTTCTATTTAGCAGATGTTTAATTGTCCAGAAATTGTCCAAAACTTAGATTTCTTTTGATTTTCAGGTAGATATTATCTTTGAAGGAGGTGCAGTGCTGAAGGGTTTTTGATTTAAATTTGCACTTTTATACAATGCTCACTAATTGAAGTGCGAGCTGTAAGCTTCCTTTCAGTTTGAGAGGTTATTTTTAGAACACTGAAGATCTACATTTGTCTTTTTCTTTAAAATGTAGTTTGTACTCTTCACACAGGGTATGTACCACTCTTCTAAGCCAGCACTTTTGCCAGCTTGATATTTATTTGTATCAGTATCTGTCCAGTAACATAGCTGTTATTTTATCTTTGCTCTTTTAGGTGTCACATCATGCAAATTTTCATTGAGTGTTGCAGGTACTTGTTACTCGAATTCACTGGCCAGGATCCATGGTATATTTCTGTGGGATCCTACTGTCAGAATTAGTAGTTTCCCTCTTCCCTCCTCCCTTCTCCCCACAGGGACCCTAAAAACCTAAAGCTCTGAAAAAATCCTCTGGAGTAGGGTTTTTGGCTACACAGAGCTTTTCAGCAGGAAATTCTCTGTCCTGTGGGTGTTGGATACCAAAGTACATCATTAGATTTTGGCCACCATGTCTTTTCTTTCAAGGTTGGCGTATAGAAATATTATAGACATGGTATAAAAGTTGGCAAGGAATTCTGTGCAAGTGAGTGAGTGGGCTGGTAGAACTGGGCAGAACACTCCATTCTTTTAGCTGTCTCTTAGCAGGCCTGTTAGCAGACTATAAGCCTTTTGACAGGCTAGTAATGAACTTGTTATAAATAAGAAAACTGAGTTGTATTTTTCTTGCACTGAGTATTTTTTTTTCTTTGCAAAGTATATTTGTCAAAGTACCCCCCCCCCATCCACAAGGTGGGAGCCATATTTCCTGTGTACATTTCTTCGGGTGAGGTGGGGGTGGTTATCAAATTTCTGTATGTCTTCATTGGGGGGGGGCACTTTGCAGAACAGTTTCTGTCAGTCAGTGTAGTAAAAGCCATTCTTCTGGTAGTTGTAGGTGACTCATTGCCAACATCCATCTTTTTCTTAGAATTTGGTCAGTCTGAGTATGCAAGGCAAGTTTCTGCTGCTTCATGTACCTCAGGAATAAAATAGGTGTCTGTAATGAAGAAAAAGGGTAATGCTATTGCATTTTCTGCATATGGGCCTTGGTTATTAAGAGTTTCATTAGTTTAGAGTTTAATAATTGCTGAGGTAACAAAAGAGTTATGAAGATTGATCCATATGGCTTTTATCTTTGATTTTTAGTTAGTTTTGTGGTTTTGATTTCCTTCTGCTCTGCCCTCAGATGTATTTGAGTATATCTATTAAATTATAGTATTATATACTGTGGAAGACAAGCTGATTGAACAATTTACTTTCACTCTGCTTGAGATACATGCATTTGATTTTCAACTTCTTTTCTTTTCAAGCCATATAGTGAAACATCTGTAGTGCTGAGTTGGGATAAAGTAATTCTCAAAAGTTGTCAGCATACTGTTATCATCTAGTAAGCTAATCTGAGCTAATCTGTTCCTTATTACATTGCCTTTCTTTCTGACAGTGATGCTGGGCTTATCTCCTAGTCCACTACTGCACCACTCATACATTCCATGATATGTGGAGTATCTGTTGTAGATGCTGTACTTTCCAAAATAAACTTTTCAATAATCCTTGGTGGCGGGGGCGGGGGGGATAACCAAGGTCAGCTGAAACCTAGCACCTAGAACACATGCCAACATGTTGTTGTTCAATTTTTCTCCATCAGATCCTTCCCATGAAGGGTCCTTCTGAATAGTTGTACTTACATCAACCAGTTACTAGATTTCTAAGGTGTCCCATTTTCTATGGAATGTTCTGCATTTGGGGCCTTGAAGTTCAGCCCTGTTTGCGGGCAATATGGGATGCCTCAAATCCTGTCTTTCTTGATTTGTTGAGAATATACACCAGCCATGCTACTAACAGGTCAGCTCCTGAGTATTTGTTATTCAGCAAAATGGTCTTAAGTGGAATCCATCTGTTATGAGCATAACATGAGCCTGTGCTAAGAGGAGAGCACATGAAGCAGGCATACCTCAAGTCTCATGAGAGGAGGGTCTGTCATAAGAGTTCAGAGCTCCTGTGAGATCTCAAATCTGTTATGAGATTTGCAATGGGCTTTATATAGGCTTGCCTCCTATGGACCTGAGAACAGAGGGGTTTGTCCTATATCAGGGTTAAGAAACCTGACAACTGTAGCTGTTACACAAATAATTTTTTAAAAAACCCATTCTTACTTATTTCCTCATCCAGCTGTTGGCAATAAGTATTACGGCCTAAACCAGGGATTGCAGCCCCCCATATCTTGATGAACTGCAACTTCCAGCATCCCTCATCATAGGCTGGACTGGCTAGGACTGTTGAGAGTGGCAACCTAACAATACCTGGATGACCATATTACTCTAATCCCTTCCCTAAATCCAGTTGCTAATCCCAGCTAGAGTAGATCCAGTGAATCATCAGGAACTTGTATAGAATTGTTGATTCAGTGAGTCTTATCTAGTTGGAATTGCAAAATGTATATAAATAGGGTGGTGGTGGTCACATGCTTGAAGACCTTGTTCCTGTTGTCATCATTATCATCATCTCACCTTTTTCTTGGATTGGCTTACAACATTTAAAACAAGCACAGTCACCAGTGCACATATTGGTACTGTTCTAATCTAAACATTAATCTTTGTGTGTCCTACCAGTCATTACGCTGGATAATATTTATTCCTAACTTGTCCTGTCATTAATTCATCTGTTTTTGCATAGACTAACTTTATTCATTTTTTTGAAACTTGCAATTTTTTATTGGTTTTCTAATACCCAGTGAAATATTTAATGTCACATATCTGGTTGAATATTACCAGCATGCTATTGGCTTGTTTGACTCCTTTGCTTTAGAATTTTCTACATGTTTCATCTTTATTCTCCATATTTTTTACATTTGTGTGTGTGTGTGTGTGTGTGTGTGTGTGTGTGTGTGTTATGGACTGATTCACATTGTGGCCCAGAACAAAGGCTCTAAATGTGGTTGATTGCAAGAAGACTGGAAGGTGATAGGACTGTACTGTTTAAATATCTCAAGTACTGTCACAGAGAGGAAGGAGTAGGTTTGTTCTCTCTTGCCTCAGAGGGCAGTACCAGGTCTAACGGTTTGAAGTTGCAAACGTTACAATTTACAGGTCTAATGGTTTGAAGTTTTGGGTCAACATAAGAAGGAACTTCTTGACAGAAGAGAGGTTTGGCAATGGAACCAATTGCCTAGAGAAGTGGTGGGATCTCCTTCAGTTGATGTCTTTAAAAAGAGGCTGGACAGTTACCTGTTGGGCATTCTGTAGCTGGACATCCTGCATTCAGCAAGGGGTGAGACTAAATGGCCCATGAAAGCCCTTCCAACTGTATGATTCTATGACTGTATGAATCTAAGAATTTGGGGTTGCAGGCCCCTCTCCTGTGCAGATGGACCATTTAATGAATTATTATTACAGTATGAAAGTACGTATAGCTCATATGATCCATCTGTTCTCTTTTCCACACTTAAAGTTTGCTGCCATGCTTGAAATCTATTCATACAGAACCTGTACTGTAGGGTGCAATGTGAACAGGTCCATAGTGAGCTGGTTGCTGCTGTACACCATTGTCAGCTTGTGATCTGAATTGGGTGGGCTCATTGGATGGCAGAATGAGGAACCCCACCTGTTCAGATGACAGGCAGATGATACTGTATACTGAACATGAATTAAACAGCCAATAGTCCTTAATTTTCTTTCAATAGTACTGCCAATAGTACTTATTTTTCTTGCAAAATAAGGTCTATCTCACATCATTTATATTTTATTTTGAAATGCCAACTACTTTAGTGTGAAATGTGTAAAAATAAGTCTTTTTTCCTGAATTGCAGGTGAACACATATGTCAAGGTAACTTTTTATGTGGCAGCCCCCGTGGTTTGTTTGATTGAACGCTGTATCTTTTGTGTCCCTTCTGTTACTCTGATTACACATTTTATAAAGCTAGATAGGAATGCCATAAGGTTACTGAACGATCCATTTGCTAGTATCCCATTTTTGACCAAAGCTAGATGATAGCATTTTGAGAGCATTATAACACTGGTGGATATTATGTTCCTTCTTGATCATTCTCATGTGAACTTTTATTGTCTTTTACCATTTTTTTTTATCAAGACAGGTAAAACACCTATAAATCCAAAATTAAAATAAAACTCTTTAATGGAAGAGTACTTTAAATGTGAATGTAAATCTATAGTTTATTTTGATAATAAAATGCTACATACAATAGCTTTCAATAATATCTTTTAGTGATGCTTAGATATCTTATAGTTGTATGTCTATGAATTAACCAGTGAAACTAAATGAGAGCCAGCATGATGTAATAATTTGAGTGTTGGACCAGGACTCAGGGATAGTAGCATTCAAGCCCCTAGTCAACCATGGAAATCATAGAATCATAGAGTTGGAAGAGACCCCAGGAGCCATCGAGTCCAACCCCCTGCTATGCAGGAACACCCATCAAAGCATTCCCAACAGATGGCCATCCAACCTCTGCTTAAAAACCTCCAAAGAAGGAGACCCCACCGCACTCTGAGGTAGCATATTCCACTGTCGGACAGCTCTGACTTTCAGGAAGTTCTTCCTCAGGTTCAAGTGGAATCTCCCTTCCTGCAGCTTGAATCCATTACTCCTTGTCCTAGTTTCTGGAGTGGCAGAGAACAAGCCTGCTCCCTCCTCAACATGACATCCCTTCAAATATTTCAACATGGCTATCATGTGCCCTCTTAACCTTCTCTTCTGCAGATTAAACATACCTAGCTCCCTAAGGCGTTCTTCATAGGACATGGCTTCCAGACCCTTCACCATTTTGGTTGCCCTCCTCTGGACACGTTCTAGCTTGTGGACATCCTTCTTGAACTGAGGTGCCCAGAACTGGACACAATATTCCAAATGAGGCCTAACCAATGCAGAATAGAGTGGTACCATTACCCCCCTTGATCTAGACACCATACTCCTATTGATGCAACCAAGAATCACGTTGGCTTTCTTGGCTGCCGCGTCACACTGCTGACTCATGTTCAGCTTGTGATCTGTCAAGACTCCTAGATCCTTTTCACACATATTGCTATCCAGCCACACGTCCCCCATCCTATACTTGGGACTTTCATTTTTTTCTGCCCAAGTGTAGGACCCGACATTTCTCTCTGTTGAAATTCATTTTGTTAGCTTTGGCCCAGCTCTCCAATCTGTCAAGGTCGTATTGAAATTTGATCCTATCCTCTGGTGTGTTAGCAACCCCTCCCAGTTTGATATCATCTGCAAATTTGATCAGCATGACCTCTACTCCTTCATCCAAATCATTGATGAAGATGGTTCCAGGACAGAACCCTGTGGCACACCACTAGTCACTTCTCTCCAGGATGAAAAGCAGCCATTGGTGATCACCCTTTGGGTGTGGTCGGTCAACCAATTACGAATCCACCTTAAAGTCCACTGGATGACTTTGGGTAACTTGCATTCTTTGAGCCTAACAGAAAGGCAATGGCAAACATGGTCTGAATAAAACTTTTGAAGAAAAAACTAAGATAGGGTTGCTGTAACTGAAGCCATTTCCACCCCACACTGTTACAGTGCTATTATTCCACTTTCAGCATCCTGTGGAATTCTGGGGTTTGAGTTTACTGAGGCCAAAGAGCTCTCTGGCTGAGAATTCTAAGTGCCTCTCCCTAAACTGTAAATCCCAGGATTCCATAGGATGTTGAAAGCAGAATAATAGCACTATAACAATGTACTGCAGAAACAACAGGGTAAAAATAATGTTATAAGGACTTTAAACTGCTGTGTTTGAAATTGTTGTGTTACAAGGCCCACTTGTATGGTCACAAATGACAGTTAAGGATTTCATTCAGGGCTCTAGGTTGGGAAGTAAACTGAAAATGTTTCTCCTGTTACTAGGAGTAGTATGTTAAGGGTTTCTTAGGGGTGAAAAAGAACAGCCTGTTACCATCTGGAAACAGATAATAAAAATCACAGTGCCCACCCCTAAGGCATTTCTAAGATGTCAATTTGAACTTTTTTTTATTGAGAATTCTTATTATTTCAAAACTTGGCAAATTTCCCCTATCTTTCACCTTTAAGATTCACATATTTTTATTATCATGTACTATATTTTCTTATTCCAGTAATCTGTTAAAAGATGGGGTTTGATTTTTTTTATTTGCCATAGGCTTCCTTGCTCTTCCTAAAAGATTATTTTAGAATACATATTGTTCTTTTTATTGATAAGAAGTAGTTAATGTGGTTATTATAGTAATTCATTGTATTCAGAAGGGTTTCCATACCCTATCACTGGAGCTGATTAATATTACTACAAACTGAGAGACAGCTTTATGTAGTGGAGTGTTGGACTAGGACACTGTGAAACCAGGGTTTGAATCCCTACTCAGCCATGGACTTAGGTGACCTTGGGCAAGTTGCACTCAGAAAAAGGGAAGGGCAAACCCTCTGTGAACAAATTACATCAAAAAAACCCCTGTGATAGGTTTGCCTTAGGTTTGCCATAAGTCAGCACACAACTACAATACTGCAAACTGGGTTGAGGATTGGAACTGAACCTGAGAAAGTATTAACTTGTGCATTAAGGTCCTAGTTGAGACCAGATTTGGCCTGGGAACATTTTTGTTCGTTGCTTAGGGAGTGATCCTAACTTGTAGCTGGCTGGTGTTAGGGTGGGAGGGAAATTTACTTCTTCAGGGAAATACAGATATGTCTCGAGAAAAATCCATAACTGTAGATCTGCTATTAGAGTTCTTTCTTCTACTAGCAGTCAAGATGCCAGGGAATTTTAGTTGCAATTCAAAGTTAATGTCAAATCTAAAACTCTTCCTTTCCCCTAAGAGGGTGCAGGATTGGCTCTATTATCTATTTAAAGTGCTGGTTATGCTCTGTAAAGACGTATATGGCTTGGATCTAGACTATCTGCAAGACTGTGGCCCTTTCCGCAGGACGTCGTTGTCCTACACGGGGGATGGGAGAAGGATAGGACCTGGACAATGCTTATGTGCCCTAGCGCAGCCTGGGACAGTACCCAGCTGTGCTGTGGAAGGAAGAGGTGGCGCCATTGCGCTTCCTCCATTCACGGAGGCAGCCAGTGCAGAGGGGAGTGCTCCTGTCGTGCCCCACTCTTGGCTGAGACAATGCTGGGACCCACACCAGATGTCACCAGAACAAGGTAGGCTGCGGAAAGGACCCAAATCTCACAATATGAGCCTGTCCGAATTTTAAAATTCTTTGTGGAGGGCTTTCTCTTCGTCCCACCACTATCACAGGCATATTTAGTGAGGGCACAGGAAAGAGACTTCTTGGTGGCTGCTCCCAGACTCTGAAATTCTTTCCCATGGGAAGCTAGGCACTGATAAGCAAAGGGCATTCTGTTTATCCAGGCCTTCTGAGTGTTTACTGGCTGTTGCAGAAGGTCTTTTAATGGGGGTATGTTGTATTTGTATTTTCATCTTCCTCCTCCTCCTCCTCATTATCATCATCATTATTTTAACTGTCTTTAAAAAATTTCGGTTTAATGTTTTTGATATGATTGTATGATTAATGTTTTTTAAAAACTAATGTACCATCCATTGGTTTAACTGATTTTGTTTTGTGAGCTGGTTTAGTTTCCATATTGAGACAAAGGGGGGTATAAATTCAGTTAAATAAAAAATATGCTGGCCAGGAGTGGCATAGATAATTCCCGCCCTTGAAATGAGTTGTGGGTAATAGCAATAAAGAACCACAGATGAACTTGCCAGAAGGAGACTTTCTCCCTCTGTTCTGGCTGGTATGAGATGGCAAGGTTTTGGAAATGGCTGAACATCCGTCACTTCACTTTCCCCCTACTCCTTAAGATTACTCTGTTAGTCACCATGCTATGGAAGTGCTGTAGCACATTAACTTTAGCATCATAATTTTTTACTCGAGAGCAGTATCCCCCACCCCCAATCTAACCCTTAATGGAAGCTGATTATAAGGAGGTGAATTGATAAGAACTGAATATTCTGAAAACAATTTATTAGTTAAGTCATTCTGGTAGGGTAAAAGTACATAGCCTATGAGATTTTTCTATTCTTCTTTGATTTGACTTTCATTTCTTTCACCTTGTTATTAAAAGCCTGTTCTATATGTATTCTGAAGAGCCAATTTAGCCTCTCAGACAACCTAATTGGAATACATCCCCTAATAAAACTTTCCCATTGGGGCTTACCTGCTGATTTGGGAGAGTCTCAGTAGATTTATTTTCTTACTAAAGACTGCTACCTCTTCCTCTAGCATGTGTATTTCCTCAGCCCTAAAATCAACAAAAGAAGGCCTTTTAAAGATTAGCATAACTTTCATTTGGAAAGAAGCCTCTTGGGATATTTTGCCTTCTTATTAAAGGTAGTGAAGGAGGAACTGTTTACTGTTCGTTGTTCATTCATTATGTGAGGAGTCATTAGAAGTGTCACTCAAAATAACAACGGGGGAATCTAAAGAGGATATTAATCTAGCCACACATTTATGACCCAAGATCATGTCATGAATATTGTACTTCAAATAATTCATATACTATAAGCAAGTTTGCCATATTTCCCCCCCTCTTAGTTGTTGTAACAGGAATGGACCACTTTCCTTATGCCTTGTGGCTTTTTAGTTCAAAAGGGTGATTAAAAGTGAAGAGGTTTACAAAATGCAAGCAGGGCAGAGAGAGTGAGTGAGCAATATTATTTGGTCTCTTTCCAACAAAAGGGTCATTTCATGAAAGGTAATATTTTTCCTAACAGTGTGCGTAAACACTGATGAAACTCATGCAGTTTTCCACAGCTCCAGGAGTTGGAGCTACCCTGATTCAAATTTGTGGTATAGCGGAGCATAAGAGAAGGAGAAGTCTGGTTGATGAGCAGAAGTCCACACCTATAATGAGGCTGTGTGTTGCCCTTTGTCTAAATAGATACTGTTTCTTAGGCTGTTATGAAGTCTCTTGTAATTAATTTCCATTTTTCTGATTTTTTTTTTAAAAATCCTACCACCATAGCTTTCTAGTTGTATCATATCATATCATCATTTGGCTTTCTTACATGTGTGGCACTTTGCAAGAGGTTACAACTTCATTTTAAAGATCACAAGGCAACAGAACAGCTCATAAAGGTGCATGTAACGTAATATGCTGAGCAAACAGAATGGGAATCATGGCAAGGGAGGTTTTATTCTTTTGCAAGAAGAGCTGTTGTGAATGGCTTTTTGTTACTTTGATATCAGGATTTCCAAAGTGGCTGGAGTCCTCACTGTAAAAAATATGTTAAAAGGAAAAGAGCCAGGAGAAGGGTTAAAAATGGAAAATCTTGGTCAGAGTTTCCCAGAGGATCATATACAGAGTGAGTTACGATAATGTGGACATTTCCTTTTAAAGAGGTAGCAAGCTGATGTGTTTGCTCTTCATGCTGGACTAAATGCATTGAATGGAGAAGCACTTAAAAATGAAGCTTCATATTACTTGGGAGGATACTTGAGGGAAAGCTAGCACTTATTTGTTGAACAATACCACAGTAGCACTGCAGAAAGTAGCAGATCATCTTTTCGGAAAACAACATGTGTTCATCTTTGTTTTTTGTTATTTATCCATTTTGTTTCCAGGCACCATTCAAAGTGCTTGTTATGACCTATAAAGCCCTAGGTCCAGGCTATCTGACAGATCATATCTCCCAATATAAGCCTATTCAGAGCCTGAGATACACAGCAGAGGCCCTTTGCTTAGTCCCACCACATTCACAGGTAAGGCTGGTGGGAACACAATCAAAGGCCTTCTCAATAGCTGCCTCTACGCTTTGGACCATCTCTTTAGGGAGGCTAGAGTGGCACCCTCCTTGCTATTCTTCCGTTGGTAAGGCCAAAACTTTTTTATTCAGACAGATTCTTAGCATTGATACAGGGCTGTAAGTGTTATATTCTTTATTGTTTTAAAATGTTTTAGAGTGTACTTTTTAATATGATTCTTAATTTAATTCAGTTTTAATGTAGTTTTGGTATGTTCTTAGTTGTCATCTTTTAAGTATGGAAGCCAACTTGAGTCCCAGTCATGGGGAAAATGCGGGGTGTGAATAAAGACGTTGTTTTTGTTGTTGTTGTTGTTGTACTACTGGACTGCCAATATTTGTTGTATCCCAATTTTCTGAGAGTGTCCTAGACCCCAAGGGCATGATGAGCCTTGGAGAGATTAACATTTGAAATACCTATGAGATAATAGAAAAGTGCAATAAGGCATTGTAAGGAAAGAGATATTTTATGTTTGCTATAATTAATTGTCACTTTTCAGCTGAAGAGAAATTAATTATCACTTCAGAGTAAATACTTTTGAACTAAGTAAGGGGGAGGAGAGAGTGAAGGACTCATGTGTATGCAGTGTGCATGTACTGAAAGTATTAGTTATGTTGTCATACCAGCATAAAGATGAAGCAGTTGGCTTTTGGAGGAAGCTCAGAGAAGAGGCTTCTAGTGTTTCTGCAGCTGAGCTTTTGGATCACGAAGCTTTACACCGATGTCAAGCAGGGGATGAGTCACTGGCTCGCTCGCTTGTCTTGAAATTCTACTGATAATTGTAAACAGTAGAATTCTTTCAATTGTTTTGATTAAGTATCTGTTTCAAGGTTAGTGGATTTACTATGTTTCTACTACCTAGTGTGAGTGATGTTTAAAATAAATGTGTAGAAACTAGCTATGCCTGCCTGCCTGCACACACACATAGTATGCATGCACACTTATAAACTAGCGTCTCCTGTTCAGGAGTCTAGTCAGGCAGTCAACTGTCCCCCTTTCCAGGATACTCCATTCTATTTCTCTCCTTTTCTCTACCCATTCAATGCTCCAGGTTCCCTTGTCTGTTTTTGCCCCCACACAGTTTTTTAAGGGGGTATCTAATTTCCTTTTGGTAGTTTTGGAAACGCTAGAATATTCTCAAGCTTGCTGATAGCTGCCTGTTGTATGTGGATGGTGCTCTTTTGGCTACATAATACTTGGCACCGAAAGAATGACATGATATAGAACAGAAGGTATGACATGATATAGAATGCATTTTGAATCAAGATCAAAACTCAAGTACCCCCAAAATATCTGGATGGATAGGAATAGAATTCTCTTTGGCATATTCAAAATATAATTTTACATAAATGTATTCTTATTTTCAATTCCCAGATGGGAATTTGACTAAATGACTTCTTTGTGATGTAATTTTATAAAAAGTCAATCACATTTTTCTATAGTCTTAATGATCAAACTATAATTTGGGGGAGTCTGATTTATATGTGTAGCTGCCAGGTCATTATAATGGTCAGGGCATCACATTCTCCTTGAGAGGCGAAACATGAATAAAGGAGCTGCAGGAGTCCTGTAGAGCTATCATTGGTCTGATCCAATAAGACTACTTTTATTTTCAGTTTCCATATCTTTTAAAGTATGCATTTCAGTTCCTGGGGCATTACCTACTTGACGGTCTCATTCTTGGCTGTTATACTATGGATGTTCTTGTACTGTTGGTTTCTTTATTAGTTGCAAAAGGATTTGGAATTTCCTTATTGGAAATTTCATCAGGTGAGGCATGGCCCTTTTTATGCGGTCAATTTGCTTATATAGAGAGACACATTTTCTGTAAAAAACAAAAACAAAGCTAGCTATCTAATTTTTCAGGAAAGTACACTAAAACTGAAAATAAAGTTGGTTGTGAAAAGCACCTTGTTGTTGGTATAAGTATCTTGGGATTTTGGCATAATCTAGGAAAATGAAGTCATCCCTGATCAATCAATCAAGTGACCGATCCAGTCAACACACCTCACTATGGAATGTATACATCGGTTAACATACAAAGTTGAGTGCAAGAATTTAGCTGTGATATTAATATTGACAAGAACGAGTATGGTATAGTTGCTTGAGTATTGGACTATGACTCTTGAGACCAGGGTTCAAATCTCCACTCAGCGATGGAATTCCACTGGATAACCTTGGGCAAGTCACAATTTCTCAGCCTCATGAAGACAAAAAAAAAAAAAATCCCCTATGAAGAAATCTTGCCAAGAAAATCCTGTGGTAGGTTTGCTTTAAGGTTGCTGTAAGTTGGAAACAACTTGAAAGCACACAACAACAATTATTTTTGAAAAATATGGAAAACTGAAATTTTAATTTGATTCTCTCAGCAACAAAGGGATAGTCCATTCAAATCAAGTTTCTTCTAAATCTTTCACTCAAGAGAGATGAAGATTAAGATGTTCAAGAGTCAGTGCTTTCCTGCATTTCAAACATCTCAAATTCTTCATGCTTTTTTACCCAGAAGCTGGGTAAATACGGGACACCAAAGCGAACGTCTTGTTTGCTGCTTGAAAAACCAATATCTTTGATATGCTGAATAATATGTGATCATCCCTTATCAAGACCACATGGAAAAAGCAGCAATGAGAAATACATTAGATGTATCTAGAGCCTCACATTGTGGACTAAGTCCTGGCTTCTGCGGGACTCAGGTTTGCTTATGATCTCACAGCTGCTGCTATCACACAGTGAGGGACACAAACACAGATCCTCAAACACCCTCATTGCTCTTTTTCAGCAGTGGGATTAATCCAGACTTTTTTTATACCACAAAGAAGTTATGCAAATAAATTAGTAGCAAACATATGTAATTCTGAGGGCATAATAGCCTCCATTAAAATAGATCATAAGGACTGTTATACTGGATAACACCAAAGATCTGTCTGGCCCAACATTCTGTTCACACAATGGCCAACAAGTTTCCTTTGGTTAGCCTTTCAGGTGGGCATGAGTTGAACTATATCTTCCTGTTGCATTCTACATCAACAGACATAGAATGGCATGCTGGTTTTGATTTTAGATATGATATTAAGCTACCCTGATTTGCAGACACTGATAGTTCCATGCACTCTGAATTGTGACAGAGAAAGCGCTGAAAAATAATCACACTATTCACACATTTTAAATAATATAATTCCTACGTTGTTCTGTGCCTTCAAGTCATTTCTGATTTGTGGAAACCCTAAGGTGAACCTATCACAGGGTTTTCTGGGGCTTGAGAGTATGTGATGCATAAAGGTCATCCGGTGGATTTCCATGGCCAAGTGGGGAATCAAATCCTGATCTCCAGGGTTGTAGTCCAGTGTTTAAACCACTACACCATGATGGCTCATAATTCCTATAGAATGTCCAAACTAAAGATCTTTGAAACAGAATTCTCTCAGTATTCAAATATGGAAACTCATCTGAGTGGATGTCTGTCTACAGACCAATTATATTTTTATTAATTTTTGAAAATATCAAACTGTGTCAGTATTGAAATAGCATTCTTACAGTACTCAAAATATTTATTTAGTAAATGTTTTAAACCTGCTTGAGTTTGGAGAAAAGAGCTGCATCATCTGCATAATATAATGAAAAGAGTTTTGGTTCTGCGAAGTCCAATGTATGAAGTTTGGGGGAATCTAGATAGAGAGCTAATTCATTGAAATGCACTCTAATTTCCTTGTTTTCTTTTTCTTCCCTGTCTTATTTACTGTTGGGCATTTGAAAATTGTAGGCGTGGGAACAAGAACAGTGGCAATGGATGCAGAAGCTGTTCTTGAAGCCTTTCTGGCTCATGAGCAGGTTATAAGTGCTGTCCGTAACAAACAAACAAAATAAATAAATATTAAGCAAAAGACTTCTGAGGATGATATAATAGAATTTGGTAAACAGCTGCTTTTTTAACATTAAATATACATGAAAGTTTCTGAATGTAGTTGTTTCATGAGATAAAGCAACCTTTTATAAATGGATGTAGCCTTTAGCTTATTTTCACATAGCCATTCTCTGCTTATCAGATCAAAAGCTGATTCAAGATCTACAAAGGCTTTCTGTACTTAAAATTTAAGCGTTATGTCCAGTGGTGCCTTTTTGTGAGTGGGGTGGAAACTGTTCATATATAGAATGCTCCTTCCACTTGAAGTCCCTCTATGCCCTTCCTGTATCTGCTGCAGAGAATTTGGAATGGGGACATTCTTGATCAGTTCTGGGTTTCGTCCAGGGGAGAATTTCATGTTACATCACTGCAAGTTGCTAGCTCAGTGCTGGATTGCACTTTATTTTATTATTTATCTATTTAATTATATCGTGCTGGGATTCAAAGTGGCTTACACTGTATGTTAAAACAAAATAACTAAAAACAATTGGAATATAAAAATTAAAAAAGCACCAAAAACAACCTGATTTAAAAAATTAATTTAGGAGGGTTAAAAACACAATAAAACCTACAACATATTAAAATGAGCACATCCATTATGCTACCCTAACCATTTAAAAATTGAAACCCTGTTTAATTTTTTTTTTTAAAAAGTCTTTGCTGGTGACGAGGAGGAGGAGGAAGAGAAAAGTAATTAGACCCGAGTCCACCAAAGGATTTGCCAGAGAAAACTGATTATACCCAAGTCGTCTTAAAGTTAAGGAGATGTTAGTAGTGACAGACAAGGTCACTGATTTCAACAAGATTTAGGCATAGGCAACAACCCCTGCAACAGTGTGGATATCTGTGTAAAAATTAAGTTCAAGAAAGGATCAGTTGGATATGGCAGTATATTTGCTTCATTACGTTTGGTTTGGGCATACACCCTAATCAGTTCTTAGGCTATCTGATGTCAGGGGTTGGCAGTTATTTTTTCCAATGTCTCAGGGAGCAGCATTAAATTTGCACCCATTGGGTACAATTGTTTTCTTTTCTTCCTGGAAACTTAACAGGGACTGACAGCCAATGGGTCAAAGACCATCAGTAGTCCAAGGACCACCACTTTGAGTAGCCCTGGTTGATATGAAACATTTTCAGAGATTTTAGCGACCTTTGGGACTAGCGTTTCTCCTCTTGAAGATAAATATAATCACTTCCTTCCTGTGTTATGTGTATAAAGTGTAACATTTAAAAAGGTTGAGTACTTTTCAGCTATGGTAAGAGAGTTGTGTCACTCTAAGTAATTTTTTTTTGTTTGCACAAGAATACTCTCCCTTATCCATGGTTAATATTTCACAAAAAAGAAAAAATATCAGTATAACTGTTAGATAAGGTATAGCTATTAACTTCTGAAAACTGACCCTAAATAGCTGAGGCTGCTCAAAATGCTGAGATAATGAATATATGTGAATGTAAATGTGGGTGAATTGTTGATTCTGAAATTTCAAAGAGGTGGCAGCTCTAAGAGTAGGCAAGGTTATAGAACATGCATACTTCAGTGATTTTGTTTTGCCCCATTGGGCTTATGGCGAGTTACCACTAAGACAATATGACACCAAAAATAAAACACATTTAAAACATATTGAATTAAAAAAGGTGATGATGAAAAGTCATAGATAATTGTAAAAATAATGGAACTAGAATCTGTGGTTTTAGAATTGTTATGATGATGGCATAACAACTGAAGTAAGGATCATGTGACTATCAAAACCACTGAAGCAGTTACAAAATGGCTGACATAAAAGGCAATGATAAAAAATAAACTGGTCAATATATAACAGATGGCAAATGGTAGAGAAGAAAAATAGTATTAAAAATTCAACCCCGTACAGGCTAGTACCCACTCAAAGTCTAACAGACTAAAGCTCTTTAAATTTTCAGCTATGGTAGAAGCACATTTCTACCAGCTGAATGGGCAAATCAGGGCCAAAAACTATAAAAATAGGATAAAATAAAATCTCAAAGGATTCTTCAGGCAAAAATTCCAAAAGTGCCCCCCCTCTTTTTTTTTTAAAGAAGGATATTTAAAAGAGAAGTAGGTTTTACTTGAAGGATATCCAAAGCTTCAGGAAAGAAAGTTATAGTCAAACAGGTAAATAAATAAATAAATAAATAAATAATAGGAAAAAAATAAAAAAATAATAAATCTAGCAAGACTATTGAGAGAGGAATATTGCTAGTCTCTCCATCTTGAGAGAAGGCATCAATATGCAAGTAAAGAAGATAAAAGCATTGAAAAAAAAAAGAACCTGCAAAAAATAATCAGTACCCAGCTACTCTCACTAGAAGCTAAAATGATTAAATTGAGGCTTTTGTATTTTGGACACATCACAAAATGATATGATGGATTGGAAAAGGTGATAATGCTTATAACATAGAATACAGTAGGAAAAGAGGAAGACCGCATTACAGGTGGATTGATTCAATTAAGGCAACCAAAGCCCTGAGCTTGCAAGACCTAAGCAGCACAGTTGATGACAGGCCCATAGGGTGCCTTTTGTTCATATGTGCATGCCTTCATGTAGCTTGTTGACTACAAAACTGTCTGTTTCTGGTAAAAGCCACAAACTTTTGAACTTATATTGTGCCACTCCATTTAAAATTACCCCTATGTTCATGTATGACTGCCAAAACTTTAATAACTTCTTTGATGTTTCCTTTTTAATTGTGCAGTATCCTTTTGATTTCTGTTATCAAAATTAAAAAGACATAAATTACTGTACTTAAAGATTCTTGGGGGTATCCAGCCATGTTACCATAAATCTATCATCCTAACTTTAATTGAAATGGAGACCTTGAATTCTTAGCTTTAGAAATGATGGTTAAATAATGAATAACTACTTTAGAGAGAAAACATAATGAAACCAATACTGATTGACATTAATTTAAAAATAACATGCAAATAAATAAATATTATTCTCATTCTGAGGTGGAGTTTTAAACTGTATCATTTGTATCATTATGTCTTTGTTATGAGAGAGCCACAATACAATAAAATTTAAAGTTATAGATGCTCAACACAAATTATTTTAAAAAATCATTTCTTGACTGTTAATGCTTCTTCTGTGTTATTCATAGCAGTTCTGTTGTAACTGGTTGCCAAATAAGCACATACAAGAGCCATTTCATTAATTCTTTCCTTCATAGTCTGGCAAATACGTTTCTTCATAACATGCACTTATTTAAAAGGTTCCATAAAGTTAAAAGGAAATCTTTTGACTAAATGAGGTTTGATCAGTCTACTGAGAGAACACTTGCTGAAATCCATGAAGTTCTTCAACTGATAGAATTGCTACCATCAGTAGATCTAGGAGAGGATGATCCTTCCTATTGCCCCCATATGTTCCTCAGAAGTCTTGTCTGAGGGTTCAGTTGACCTCTAGAATTGATACCAGGTTGTGCAGGAGGCTGCAGGGGGAGCAGCGAAGGATAAAATCCCTTTGCATGAGCAGACTTCTGATCATATGAAACTGATTTGGTGGGTAGTCCTGATTGAGACCTACCTGATTGACCCAAAATGTTTTATGTACATGATTTAAAATTTGTTGTGACAATTTAAAACTGATTTTAACTTGTTAAATTGTTTGGTATTGTATTAGACTGCTTAAAATATTTTTGTTTTAATCTGCTTACATGGATTTTAGTTGTATGACACCCTGAGATCTCATGATATGGGGCAGGATATAAATATTTTAATAGTTAGATAGCTAGCTGCAGAACTATAGTTGGGGCATTTTTAATAATCAGACGATTAATAGAATTACAAGCAATTTAGAAACATATCCATTTAAAAAGTAACAAATATGGACAACATAGCACAATACACATTTTCCACATAGTTCCCTGGCTGTTGGAAGGGCAGCATGGAGGAGGCCAGTAAGCCTTCATAGTAAGAGACTTCTAGGTTCTGGGGTCAGCCATTGAGAAGTCCTTCTTCTCTGTTCCCCTGATATACTTGTGAGGGTGGTGAGACACACAGAAGGGCTTCCTCGAGAGTTTTCAAAACACAACTAGACTCTTATGTGGAGATAACAGTCTGTCAGCTAGCCTGGGCCTAAGCTGTATAGGGCTATATAGATCATAAGTTGTACTTTGAATTGTGCCCAGAAACAGACCAGTGGCTAGTGGAGATGTTGTAACAAAGGAGTTGTGTGCTCATATTGCTAGGAATGTAATTTTATTTGCTAATGGTGGATGCCTCATTCACAATACTAAATTTATGCTTATAGTTTGGTTGAATTGTGCTTTTCAGGGAGTGACCACATGATTGGTTCACTGCAGGAACTTTCCTCAAAACAACATGGCACTTTATTTATTTGAGCCCAATCTTTACCAGCTATCTATGAAGTACATGATAGGAATCAGGTTTTTTTTAGAGTAAAGTCAGTGTGTAGGTTTATGTGTGTGCCTTCAAATTGCTTCTTGACTTATAGCAACCTCATGAATTTCATAGAGTTTTCTTAAGCAAGGGATACTTTGAAGCGGTTTGTCATTGTCTTTCTCTGGAATATAACCTACAGTGGCTCGTGTTCCTTGGCAGTCCCCTGTCCAAGTATGAATCTTACCTTCCAAGATTAGATAGGATCTGATGCCTTGCAGATGAGGGTACCTGAACCTTCTTATACCTGATGTTTACTTTCCTATAGCCTCTTCCCACAAGTGTTTTTCTCCCAGTTAAGTTTATATATGGTATAGGATAAAGGGTGTAAGCTGCAGGTAGGGAGGGGGTAGCAGTCTCCATCCAGATTTTACTTTAAAAAATCCACCACACACTTTAAACAAGTCGGTTCCATGCTATCACATATACACAGTTTGACCTATACCATGTCATTACATAGTTGTCTGGCATTACCTGAATACGCCATAATTATTATGCTTGTGATGGAGACTGTGCTCAACTCAAAGATGCTTTCCACATTCTTATCATCCAAGCTTTGTGCATATGAATGATCTTCAAATGGCTCCATTATTAAAAGTCTAATAAAACACCGTGACAAAAGATGAAAATGCATCCTGAAATAAGTAGATACAAAATGATTATAGTGAAAAAGTTACCTGTATTATAACAATATTATTCAGAGATGCAGTTTAAAAGCAGTTGTCAGTAAGAGAGCTGTTCTGCACATTTCAAGATAGAAGGTGTGTACGTTAATGGGATGAATGCTATGCTATAAGTGAAGGCATGTTGCATGTATACAGCATTGCACTATCCAACAATGCCTTCTTAGTACTTGAATGGAATATGGCTAGGGAATATTAGGAGTCTCAAGTAAAACTAGGAAAGAATGCTGTCTGAAATCCTGGGGAGTGTTTCTATCAGACCAGTGCACAGCACTGGTTTAGATATACCAAAGGTCTGACCAAATACCGTGTTCCCCCGAAAATAAGACACTGTTTTATATTTATTTTTCCTCAAAAAGACACAGTATGGCTTATTTTCAGGGGATGTCTTATTTTTATTAAGTATGGTACAACAATCTACATTTATTCAAATATAGTTAAGTCGTCTTCTTCTGGAACATCGTCATAACTCTCCAAACTCGGAATTCCATCCTGAATTTCTTGCGACTCCATTTCCTTTAGAACCATTGGCCCCAATCTTTCATGTCGAGCAATAGAGCTCTCATTAAATGAGCAGCTCTTATCCATGTAACCTGCTCGGAGTGCATCGGCGACAACACTGTCAGTGATTTTATCCCATGAATTCTTCACCCAAAGCACGACCTCTTGCAGGCTAGGTTTCACAAAGTTTCCACGCTGATTTCTTGTCATTCTATTTTCAATGTAGTCGTTAATTTCCATTCGCAAATGGTCTTTGAATGGCTTGTTTATTGCAATATCAAGAGTCTGCAGATAGGCAGTCATTCCTGCAGGAATCATTATTTGATCTATTCTTCTCTCTGCAAGGAAGTTCTTCATGTCTTTAGCACGGTGAGTGCTGGCTGAATCCCAGACTAGCAGTCCTCTTTGGCCACCTCGCAAAACAAGTGGCAGCATTAAATCAAGCCACTTCCTTATAACTGCTTGTGTGCACCAGGCTTTTTCGGTTTCAAGAACATAAATGCCAGAAACACGTTCAATCTTATCTTTCTTTCCCTTAGTGATGATAAGAGGTGTGGCTTTCTTTCCATCCAGACGAATTTGCCAAAATACAGGTAACACGCGAACTTTTGTGACCAGTGGAGGGAACGTAGATTGAGGAGGCACCCCTCTGTTCAATTGTCGTTTGGGCTCCTTGACCCATAAACACTGCAGTTTCATCCATAGCAATCATGTTGCAAAGTTGGTATTTAGAAAAGTCGATGCCATCAACAAAGGACTTGAATGCAAATGCTCGCTTAATAACTCCAGCATCTTCCAACTTAAACAGTGTTGTTGATTTTCTGAGAGACAGTTCATATCGCTGAAGGAAGCCATCCAGCCAGTGTTGTGATGCTTTGAATTCTGGGGATATTTCGAATTGTGGTGCCGTTGCAAGGGCAAATGCTTGAACATCAGCCCTGCGCACAACCAAAGCCTGTGCTCTCCTGTCAGCAATCCATTCACTGATCATGTCTTCCAGCTCAGGAAATAAAGGTTGTCGACCTGAACCACACTTGCGCTTCTTAGCATTTCCTCTGCCCACCTGTAGACTGAGGTTATCGTATTCTGCCCGCCATTTTTGGACCATTCGGATATCCAACTTCTTCTCTTTGCAGAAAGCCGTAAGATTCTTGCCCTGGGAGTCCTCCACAATTCCTTTCTTGTACTCAACAGAATAACTCTTTCTTTTTGCACTCATCTTGTCTGGGGGTACAGATACTCAGGAAAAGCAGAGATAGGCCAGCTAAGCTGATGTGTAAGGGCTGGCTTATTTATCAGGGATCCAGTGAGAACTGGGTCCAATCTGCACAGTGGAGCTGGGATGATCTCTCTGGGCTCAGTAGCAGACTGCTTGCTGAAGCTTTTCCCCTATCCCCTGCTGTTTGTGTGGGGTGAGAGAGACCCACAGACTGTTGCTGGTTGGTGCTGGGGGAGAGAGACCCACAGTGCTGAGTAGAACAGCAGCCACAGCTTTACTTCTTCCCCCTGAGGACACACAATACCTAAAGCAGAGCGTCCTGCTCCTCACTTCACTGAGGAGACTTCTACTTTCACTTTCTATGCCTCAGCCGGTACGCTGCATAGCCACGCCTATCACTATGTCTTATTTTCGGGGTATGGCTTATATTGCGCAAATGCTTAGAAATCCTGCTATGGCTTATTTTATGGGTATGTCTTATTTTCGGGGAAACAGGGTATTAGGCAGCTTCCTATGGTCCTAAAATGTATAAAGACAGGAAAAATGGGTTGGATCTACATTTAGATATTTTTATCTGGGCTGGCAGAAGGGGATGCCCTTCTTCTTATAGTGGCTGCTGCAGTCCACTGAAACTGCTGCATGCAGTACTGAGGGTTCTGCTAAATGGGGTGAGTTGTGATGGAGAATGAAGAACAGTTTCCACAAAATCAGGTGGAGGTATGTTTTGTTGAACACAGCCCTTCAACCTGCGGAAGGCAGATCCTGTATCCAACCCAGTGAAAGGAAACCAATTGTTAAAGCCCCTCCCTATGAGGAACAGAAGCTGGCTTCTGAAGGGCAATTTATCTCTGATCTCAAGCTGAAAAGAAAGCAGTTAAGGGAATGAACTGCAAGGAGGAAAGTTTTGATTAAGGCATTGTAGTCCATAGAAGTTTCCATAGCATCATCCCACTGTATTTTTCCACTATATTTTCACAGTATACTTGAGAGGTAGATTAGGATGAAGTTGGTTGACCAAAGATCATGGCTGAGTGGGGACTTGAAACCTTGCCTTCAAATCCAACACTCCTATATGTTATAGTTCTCAGTATGTTCTAAATATATGAGCCCTGATTCTACGACTCAAAATGGTACACAAAGGATGCATTTGATTCTTTGGCCATTTCCACACTAGGCTGTTATAGTGCTATTATTCCACTTTTAACATTGTATGGAATCCTGGGCTTTGCATTTTATGGAGGGGTCTTTGAGGCCCTTCCCTAAATTGTAAACTCCAGGATTCCATAGGATGTTGAAAGTGGAATAATAGCACTATAACAGTCTAGTGTGGAAATGGCCTTTCTTTCAAATTTTCAAGCAGACCATTGTGTGTCAAGTGAAGGTATGGAGAATGAAGCCAAGTCATGCTTGCCATCTTGTCCCCCTCCTGCATTGATTCAGTGTTCCTGAGGTAGCAAACAGAACCTATACATATTTATTTATTTAATTTTATTTATATCTTGCCTTTCTCCTGGGTGAGATCAAAGTGAAGACTCTGTACTTTCAGATAAATGTGTAGAAATCCAAAGTGGCAATGGCAGGTGTGATCTTGTTGTCTCTCCAGTTTTTAACTGATTGTGTTAAAAAGCTTGTGTCCTCATAGAATTCACAGCTCAGGAATTAAAGCCCACACAAACAATAGTGGGTTCCATCAACTTCTGCAGTAAGGAAGCAGCATACCAACTTGCCATTAGGAAAATACTGTAGTTCTGCTAGTTCCATTGCTAGTGGTAGCTAAGTCTAAACCTTCCATATATGAGAGAGAGTTGACTTCAGTATTTTTTTTATGTTAAAATAGTATTTTTCTGCCTGTTATCAAACAAGAATTAATGCTTGAACTCTGTTGAAACAAACTCTGAAAAAAGAAATAGGTTACCATCGTACACTTATTTGGCAATGTCTCAAAGTAGCCATTTGTCTGAAATACTCCTTTCTTCCTGGCAGGTCTTCAGTCAGAAAACAAAGGAGTAGGAAACTTGTGTTGAGCAAGCTGATCCTGGTAAACAAGGTTACCATGATACATAGCTACAGTAGCAGGCAGCCAATTCTTGTTTTTATTTAATCATAGTTAAACAACAGTAGGCTAATCATGTTGATTATCTAATGGTAAATTAAACAAAACATTGAAATGTAAGGACTCCCTTCTTTAAAACTGAAGGAGTAGGAAACCTATGTAGAATCAGCTATTAAATAATTCAGATACAAGCTTTGTGGAAGAAAAAGGGCAGTTAGTAACTAGATACCTTAATGAGAACAGCTGCAAGTTAAGCTCAATAGAGGGCAATTGTTTTGGTTCTGGAGACTTGAGATTCACAGTGTCAGTAAAGAAGGTGAAATCTTTTATTCTAAAGGTCTTCTAGTATTCATAGTGGGGAGTGGACTTTTTCCCAGAAAGATTGTGGAGTCCTGCCAGGTTGCCTGCTTTGTTTATTTATAATACTTATTGTCCTTTTGGTGCAAGTGTTCTTGAAGTGATATACTTAAATCAAACATTTAACACTGTACATACAAAAGCAAATAAACAGCAGTAGCTGTTTTACCACCACCACCACAACTTTAAAAGCCTGAACACCTGAAGGCACATGGGGTAAACAATCTTTCCATCTGTCTTTGGAAGGAGACAAGTGAGGTAGATGAGTTGGCCTCTCAGGTGAAGGCATTCTACAGTTCTGGGGCCACCCAATGAAAGGAGTTTTTTTTTTTAAACCTCCTTCAATTACTACCTCAGAGCTAAATCGAACATACAGAAACAGTAAAATGAGGAGATCCTTTCCTGACAGTACCGCACCATGCTTATTATTGTTATTGAAGCAGCATTAGTGTGCATGGCATTTTACAGAGTACAGCAAACAAATAGGGAGATTCATGTCCCAATGCAAAACATATCCTTTAACTGAAGAGATGACAGTAGGATGGGGTCAAATTTGTACAAATGCAGTTATAAATACTGAGACTACAATTGTAAACACACTCATTAGAAAGTAAGCTCCATTGAATTCAGAAGGACATATTTCTGAGTAAGCATAATGGATAGCTCTGGGTAAACGGTTTCCATAATAAGATGCATGTGGATGTATTTCTAAGTAAACATATTGGATAGCTGTAGTAAGCATTTTCCATAAAGCAATGCATGCAGGTTGGGGAGTGCATAAGTCAAAGGCTTCGGAAGTAAGCTGCTCAGGGGTTTTAGGAAAGACATGTGGTACTACAGACGTGTAGTGAGATGGAGTTCCAAGCACAAATGTTAGATGGGGTTGTATGTTTTACTGCATTGTCATTTTTTAAAAACAAATAAACCTATCAGTAGGTAAAATACATGAGAAGTTATCAAATACAGAGTTTTATTTTTATTTATGGAAACAATAAATTATGCCCAGGGCTGCAATGTTTTTTGTTTTTGTTTCTCTAGAACCTCTGAGCTTGAAAATTCTGCCTAAGCCTTGTTTTAGTATTTTTTAATTGTTCTTTTTTTAAAAAACAAAAAAACCCTAAAGGATTGGATTGTCCTCTAAAACAGTGCTGCTTAATCTGTCTGATATCAGAAGACTGACAGGGCCTTTCTGTTCCCCAATGTACGAGGGACTGGCTCCATATTTTTACCCACTGATTATAGCTATTCCCCTGGAAGCTTGCTGTGGACTGGCAGCCAGTAGCTTGCTATTCAAAGTGGTGTACAGACCATCACTCTGAGTAGCACTGCTCTAAAATAAGTTGTGCCCCCTCACCTATTTTTTAAGGGATAAAACCCTAAATACTGTTTTAAAAACTGAAAAATGACCTTCTGATTTCATTTGGAGGGTCTTGCACTGGAAAAAGGGGTCCCTAGAGTTTCCCTGTGCCTGCATTGTGTCATCAGGTCCCTGCCAATGCACCATGTACTTACTATTTGTGTTTTGCTTGGCTGCTGCTGCCGCCGCCAAAGCAAAGTATTGGCACAACAGTTAAGTATATCAAAATATGTATCCATTTGTTTGTGCTGAGTTGTGATATCCAGAAGACAGAGGTCTATCTCCCAGGGCTTTTAAGTTCTTGTAAGGCAGAGTCTCAAATATCCTCCTCCTCACCACATTCTTAGGCCCTTTTCGCACCTTATCTTTTAACGCCGCTAGGTTGGGGTCCTTGTGCGAGAAGCCTGGGCAGGAAGGCTCTCACAAACCTCCTGCTTCAGCTCCGCATTTCCTTCCTGCTTGGGCGAGAGCCCCACCCGCGCCCCACCCCTTCCTTCCGCAGTGCAGCCTGGGAGTTGGAAGCTGCACTGAGGAGAGGACAAGCGACCAGCCCGGCTCCAGAGGCTCTGCACAGCAGGTGAGTGCGGCCCAGGCCCATGAGCGTTGCGCAAGCGTGGGTCATTTTCGGCTAAAAGCCGAAAATAAAAAAAATGCGTGTTCGCTGCATGTGAGGGCCTTGAGCGTCATGCAGACCGCTCCTCACATTTAGGCGATGCTCAAGGGGCCCTTTCACTTGTAGCCATGTTAGTTTGTAGGAGCAATAGGAACAGCGCTTGTGTCATCTTAGAATCTTATTATAGTATTAAATTTCGTGTACTGTAACACATGGCATGAAATGTTAGTCTGTCTGTCTTTCTCATACACATGCATACACACACACATATTATACATTTATTGTGAGATCTGAGTGGAACTAAATGCAGAAAGTTCAAGAGTAACAGTTACATTATTAACAGATTCACCATTTACAAATTTGTTACAGCTTGCATAAACCTCCTGGTATTACATAAGAAAATTCATACATGCAGCAACAAAAGAAATCACTATCCTGTTTCAAATTGCTGAAGTAAGAGTAGGGATCCTGTGACACTACACATTTATAGCACTATTTCCCACTGTAACTGCTGTGGCAACATCTTGTGGAATCCTGAGGTTTGTAGTTTGGTGAAGAACTTGAACTCTCTACAGAATTGTAAAAGCCCCTCCCTAAACTGCAAATCCCAGGATGGAACCATGTCAGTTGAATTGAGATATAGGGCTATAATTGTGTAGTATGGAAGGGCCCTAGAACTTTCTGATGCGCGATAACTCAGAAGTCTCTCACTCTAACCTCTTGTTGAATTTTCCTTGTGGAAAACCAGAGGGACCTATCAAACCTATTGAAGGAATTTCATTCAGTAATGCAAGAACAAATCTACACAGGCACACCATAGCTTCTTTGATCAGATATTATCCCTTGAGCTGTTTTACCTCAGGCTGAAGCCAGATATGTTAAGGGAAACCTGTCACTGTAATAGTATGTTGGCCAATTGCATTTTTAATTCCATGAGAAGGCTCAAACTATTGCTTTTTTACCCTAAGGAAGCTCAACTGAGACTGAGCTCACTTGTATAGCTATCGCAGTGTGGACCTTTGTACTTGTTAATTAGCAGAGCAGGGCTATTCCTCTTCTTTCATAGTTTAATCAGATAGGAGTTTGAAGCTCCCAGGAGGATCTGTACTATGTCATTAATGATGCAGAACACCCTAGGGTTGCTTCTAGTCTCAGGCTTTTGATGATGCAGAACACTGCAGGGTTGCTTCTAGTCTTAGGTAAGCGCATATAGAATCCTGCTGAAAACCACTTAAAATACTGTATTGACTCCCATACTGATTCTTGCTAGCCAAAGCAGGCTAGGGATTAGTAGGATTAGTATGGATTGTGCAAGCAAAACCAGTTATAGTTGTACAAATATCCCATGCTAGCTGAAAGAGTTTCTTCTTGGTGCGTTTCTAGATTCAGTCCCGGGCATATGTGGCCTGAGTTTTTGGGTTGCACCTGATATGGTAGACAACATTGGACCAGATAGATCAGTGACACTCTCAGTCTCTTACGCGTGTGTGTGCACGCGCATACACACACACACACACACGCACGCGCACAATGTGTTTCGTCTGTAGCTTCCTTCGTGTGATGAATGTAAGTGTAATCAGATGTCTGATATGTTCTTGATAAAATACTGACAATAGATTCTAGTATCTCATGTAGTTTGAAATGAATACTCTGTTTCTGGGCTATTATTTAAGGTACCAGATCCCATCTGATCTTAGAAACTAAACAGGGTGATCTCTGGTTAGTATTTGGATGGAAGACGACTATCGAATATCAGGTGCTCTAGGCTATATTTCCAAGGAAGGAACTGGCAAAACCATATCTGAGTTCGTTGCATAAGAAAAACCCTATAAAATTAATGGGGTCGCCATAAGTTAACAGATGACTTGAAGGCACATACACACATACACAGCCCACTTTTTATGGCCCTGCCCTCAATGAAGCAGCTTCTAACATAATTGCAGTCAAATTTACCTACAAGTCACTGTAAAATAAAACATTCTAGCGGTATTAGCCACATCAATGAAAAACAAAATTAAAACAGTTTCATCATGAAACCACATATGAAGCAAAATAAAATCATCTTAGGAAAAAGTGAGATCTTAAAGCTTTTAAGTGCTGGTGTCATCCATATCTCAAGTGGAACAATGTTCTGCAAATACTGGAAAGGCTTTGTCCCTCATACCTGCCAGTCTAATTGTTCTTACTCATGGGTACAGAAATATAGACTCTTAGAAAGATCTTTAGACGTTGGCAGGTTTGTATAAATGGATAAGATCCTTTAGATAAAGTAGCTCCAAACTATTTAGAAAAAGTGTGGGAACCCAGTGGTCCTCTAGACACGGAACTGCAGTTCCTAGCATAACCAAAGGTAAGGAATGCTGGAAGCTGTAATCCAGTGACATCCAGAAGACCTCATGGTTTCCACCCTGGTTTAGGGTAAAGTTAGAAAATTGGACTTGGCCCAGAAAGTGCATCAGATAGAAGTGCAGTTGATGCCACAAACTGTGTCATGAATTGCTTCGCATACTTCCACAATTCCTGATGCTGATAATTGGGGCTGCAGCTATTATTGGTGTAACCTTTTCACCTTTTGTGATGATTGTTGTTTTGAGTGCATCTGAATTGGAATAAGTATTCTGTGAAGGCAAAATCCATAATACAAAACTGTTAGGTTGACACCTTTGGGAAAAATGGAGTGAAAGAAATGTCAGTCTTAAGTTATTCTTGCCAAATGCATTTTGCAGTCACAAGTGATTGACTTGGCAGTAAGGGATTCCATCATGTTTAACACTTTGTTCATAGCTTTGTGAATTAAATAAACTAGATGTGAAACGCACATTAGAATTCAAAGGCATCTAGTCATCCAAAAACTGTTTTTTCATGTTAGCTGCTGAATCATCGTTTATATACTTCAGTGTCCATTCACTTCAGCTATTATTAAGAAGAAGAAGAAGAAACATCCACAATTTGCTGATGTTGTAAAGGGCAATCATAGATTTTGATCTGTGCTAAATATCCAGAGAAAAGATAACCCTTTTTTATTTAACTAGGACCTACCTAGTTCCTTTTGGAATGCAGTGATAACATATAAGCTGAATAGAATTGCTAGGAGAAGCAGGAACAAATACTGGAAAGCAAGTATAATGAATCAGCAGAAAAGAAGAAGACTAGGCTCCACATTCTTATAGATGGACTAAAATTTATTCTTTTAAAAAAGCCCAGTGCATTTCAGGCTGTTTATAAATTGCTTGGCCTTTTTCAGGGGCTGTATAAAAATCGAATACAATATTATCAATATTATATAAAAGAATAGCACACACGTAAAATCCATCAAGTTCATATGACAGAACATTATGCATACAACAAATCTTAAACATATGATAAATCCAACAGAAATTTCTGGAATTGCTGCTGCAATCTCCTTAAGACCCGGACTGATATGCAACAAAAGAGAAAAAGTATAAATTTTTTAAAAAATATTTATTCAGTTCCTCAGACGGTTGGAAGCATGGCTTAGTCTAGAGAAAGTGGTGTGACCAGTTACAAGGACATCTGATGTAATCTGGCTGCAAGATTGGCTGGTGGTTTTTATTTTTTTATTTTTTTTGTACATGTCATTAAGACTTTTTGGAGACAAAGAATTAAGTTTTAAAATCCATTGTATCTCTTTTTTAATAAGAATTCTCTTATTATTACCTGATAACTTTTGCAGTGTCCAAAACCTAACATCAGATGCAGAATGATTCTTTTATATAATACTGATAGTATTGTATTTGCTTTTAATACAGCCGCTGAAGAAGGCCAAGCAATTTATAAACAGGTCAAAATGTGTTGGGCTTTTTTAAAAGAATAAAATTTGGTCTATCTATAACCATGTGGAGCCTAGTCTCCTTCTTTTTTTGCTCAATAGAATTGCTAACTAGAATGTTGTCGTTAACTGCCATCCAGTAAACTTTGACTTATGGCAATCCTAGAATGAGTGACCTCTAAGTCACTCTGATAACAACAGCCCTGCTCAGGTCTTGCAAACTTAGGGCTGCAGCTTGCTTGCTTGAATCTATCCATGGTCTTCCTCTTTTCCTGCTGCCTTCTGCCTTACCTACCATTATTGTGTTTTCTAATGACTTCTGTCTTCTCATGATTTGATCAAGAATGATAGTCTCAGTTCAGTCATCTTGCCTTCTAGGGAGAGTTCAGTCTTGATTTGCTCTTAGATCTGTTGATTTGCCTTTTTTTTGACACTCCATTGTATCTGGTACTACACTTCAAATGGCTTGATTTTCCTTCTATCAAGTTTCTTTACAGTTTTCACAATAATACACAGAACTTGGAAGTACAGTCAGCCTTCCACATTTGCAGATTTGACTTTCACAGATTTGATTATTTGTGAGTTTCTCCAACTTATGCCCCTCCACCTCAGGTGCTTCTTTTCTGGGGGAACTGTCCTTCTCGGTAGCTTCAATCAGGCTATGTAGCCTTTGAAAAATCCACCTGTGATCCTCCTACTCCACCAGCAGCCACTGCCTGGTCTTCCTCCTCCTCTTAAGGATGGCTTGCAGCCCAATTTCTCAGTACCACAATACCTTTCCTGAGGCTCTCCCACACCCAAGGAAGGAGATGGGCAAGTGAGAGGATGTATAGGGCCATCATGTTGACCCACCCCCTTTCCGTCTCCTTTCCCTGACCTGGTTTGGACCTGGGTGCCCACCCTCCCCACCATGCCTCAGCCCTCTTCCCACAGACACACAGACACACACACACACTTTCGACATTTTAATTTGCACACTTTTGTGGGAGCGTCCTGCACCCCTTGCTCTAGCACATGTGGAGGACTAACTGTACAGTGGAATGCACTATCTTGACTCCGATATTCAATGATACACTTGGGGATCTTTTCAGGTCCCTTGCGTGTGGATCTTGTCTAACTAGAATAGACCTAATGAAAAAGTTTCGGAATGGTAAATCTTCATATCTATAAGTCCCATTGATTCAGTGGGTCTACTGTAGTTGGGACTTGCAACTAGATTTAGTCTACAGACTATAACATGCTTCCTACATTATTTTTCAAAAAGAAATATAAAGTATAGAGCTTCTTCTAGTTGAGCATAATTGCAGTGCATTAATCCTGGAGGAATCGAACATGTTGTAATGCCTGCTTACCAGACAAATACACGAGTGCCTGTATAGCCAGTGTGAAGTGGAATTGCAGGAAATTGGAAGTCCATATCTGCTTTATATACCCTTTGCAGGTTACTTGTGCTTGCACGCATGTGCTTGTACACGCATGAGAACAGGACTCTGATGATGTGTGTGTTATCACTCATGCTTGATTGGGCGAATCCATGCCAGGGAAAACTTAATGTGAGCTCAGCCTCTCAATAGACACAAAATAAAGACCTCATATTCATTTGGGTGTTGACCCTGACAGAAATATTATGATGTGCTTGTTATCTGAAGGAAGCCTCCTCAGAGGAAGAAGTGCAAGAGGAGAGCCTAGATGATGAGCCCCAATTGGAGCCAGAGGAGGCTGGCAGTCCTATCAGAGGAAGAACCCAGTCCTTCCTAGACAATAGCTGCAAATTAGGAGGTGGGAGAGGCACTTCACCTTCAAGTGAAGCAAATTAAAGCCCCAGGAGCAAAAGGTCGGGTAAAACTCTGTTCTACTTTAAATATAGCATGCTGAGCTAATGAGACCAGCTGGGTTGACTGATTGCTAGCAATAAAATTAGTTCAGTCTATGCTGCAGAACAATAGCTCCCTGTTGTTTGATGTCTCTGGCTTCCTGACCTTCAATATGTATTTTTGGATTAATTTTTCTGGCAACTCCCCTCTCAGCTTTGGACTCAGCTCAGGACTGCTTTGTCCCTTTCAACTTTACACTGCCTGAACTACGCAATCAGGAAGTCCACACAATTGTAACTCTGGGAATGGCCTGGTTTTCCTCTGCTGGTTCTTGTGGACTATGAGTTTGCTCATTGGGCAGTCACTGGGTTTTAAACAGGGCAGGCATATTCACATTCACTGTGTATTTCCATTTTTGTTGTGGTGCTGAAAATATTTTCCCTGATTTATACAGTGTGGTACAAATGAGAGCCACTTCATGCCTCACATTCAAGTGTGCATTCAAATGCAAATCTTATCAAGATGTGGTTCATGATGATCCTTACTTATCCAGCAAGAGAATTTAAGTGCAGGAGTTATTTCCGTATGTGTATCTGTTTTACTGGATTGAGAAAATTATATTTTGTCTCTTCTGTGGCATGTTACTTTCTGGAGGAAGGGAATGAATGTATGAGAAGCTAATTCTGAGTAAAGAATCTTCTTTAGTTGCCATTTTACCTTATGTGGGACCGTGAAAGGTATAGAATTAATCTGTATCATTTCAGCCTTCTGAGAATATGAATGGATGTATTTTTTTTTCCGTCAATTTAGAAGACTTCTGCAGAAGGTTATATGATCAGATAGGGAAGTACAGTTTCTACAAGTTAAGTGAGAGAAATTGAAAAAGAAAAAAAATCTGAATCAGCTTGATGGAAATTTTGTTCTTTATCATGGTCTCTGACTCACACACAATGGATTGCTTTGCATGGAGCCTGTCAGAAGCTTCTAGAGCTAAGTGAAGCAATTTTTGATGGAAGCCCCAGCCCCTTTCTCATGTTCATGGATCAATGTTCCCTCTCTTTTCCTCAGTTCTTTTTCAGTGGCTGCAACCCATCAAAACTTCTTCCTTCTCACAAGGAATTAGCTAAGTGGAATTCCTCCCCCCTCCGTTTGTTATTGTCAGTTTAGTTCATTCTCACTTTTAACTGCTTGTTTTTCTACTATTTGATTTTTCCCTTTTCTGCCCTTCTGGGGGCTTTTGAACCCATAGTGTCAACCCTGTTTGTTCATAATCTCTAAAGCAATTTTCAAGAAGTATATTCAGTATGGGGGTAAAAGTTCCCAGACTAATGGTCATTCTCAGTGTTTAATTTGCTTAGGAGAAAGCCATGTAGTAGAAACTTCCAAATAATGTAAAAACTTCCCTTAGCAAGTCTTGAAAAGCCAACTCTAGTCTTTTAAAGTTCTTGAGATGGAAACACTTTTATAGGATGGAATAGCACTGATTCTGGTTGCTTCTCCAGGTCTTTCAGGGCAGTTAGTGCTACAGTCTAATGTCCCCATGCAGCTCCATCTTCTGTGCTACCTTTGATACCATTCAGCTTAGATTCAACTGTCCACTTGATACTGTCAGCAGTGGTCTTGGATTCATTGACTCTGGGACCTAACACATCTTAGTCACCCATTCTTGATCCTCAGGGATTAGGTGACTTCATCTGGAAGCATAAAGTCACTTCACTAGATGAGAAGAAAAAGAAAGACAAGGTTTAGCATTTATAGGAAGATGCCTGATGCTTTACAACATGATTCTGCTTCTCTATGTGCTCTAGTCCATACCTTGCCTTCTTTGACATCGATATGAAGTGCTGCAGGCCACTGACCTCGCTCCTGTGGAGTTTACTGTAGCTGGACCTGTACTGAAATGAGTTCACCTGTCCACTATGATCTTGCACCCATCTACTGACTGTGCTTCATAGGTGCAACTGCCATTGTAAAGCTAATGTCTTTGTCAGTGTAATCCCATTATGTCAACAGGGGAAGACAACAGGTCTGACACACTGACTGACACATCCATGGTCACCCATGTGTGTAGGCTGGCTCCATCCAGAAAAGTGGAGGCTGGTGCAAGGGAAAAAAAATCCCTGGATTCATTTTGTCTGAAAGTTTCAGGTGGTCTCCAGAAGGTTCAAAATGTTCTTGCTTTCCTATAGAAGACTTAATTGATCTAGTTATTTCATTTCATATATGCATATTATTAGTTTTGAATAAAAAGTTTGCAGAAACATGTTAAACTGCTTTTCGTGTGTGTGTGTGTGTGTGTGTGTGTTGTAGGATCCTATTCTTTCCATTCCGTTTCTGTCTGTGGTACCATATTGTCACGTTATCTTCATCTCTGGTACCAAATTTTCTAATAAAGAAGGAATGCCCAGGCTCAGATCTACTTTGTTAACTGAAATATATCTGCAGTTAGATAGATCCTACCATGGAATGGGGTAATATTTTAATGCTCTTTTATCCAGAACTGGATTCCAGCTTGATCTGTTATGAAAGGATCCCATAAATTTTAGAAGACAGTCCTGGATGAGTTCTGTCTCTTACAAGACTAATGGTCTAATCACACGTTCTGCTGTAGTGCTAGTGAGATCCCATTGCCTCTAGTTAATAGCTGTTAGTTTTGCTGTACCAAATAACCTACCAGTTGTTGACGAGGCTGTGCTGTGCACCAAAGGTGAGGACGAAAACCATTTTCCACAATATTGCCGCTGGGAAAAATGCATAGAACTTCTTGTTTGTGTATTTAGAGCCTGACATTTCTGCTTTTTATTTGAACAGTAGCAAAATGTAGTTAAACCCAGTCCACTAATCACTCTGTTTTGTGATATTTCATAGTAAGAAATAGATGATATTTACAACAATGACCAGTGCTTTCTATGAAGCCATTTGTTTAAAATTTGACTTCAGAGAATGCAACATTTGCATCCAAATACTTGGAAACGAAATCAATAGAATTTAAATTAGTCTAAGCCTGGATTTATCTTATTATATTTTCAATTTTGCAAATCAAGGTGGTATTGGCTATGCACTGAGAACTGTTTCTTTAATATATGCCTTGAGCTGGAGGGCCATAACTAATGTGCATATTTGATTTATATGAGTAATTTGCATATATCTCTCATGAATATTTAACTGCCCGTTCTGAGAATGTCTTGAACTTATTCTCTGGAACCTTGTGAAAAGCTCTTGATAACCTGGAAAAGTTATGTATTGGACATAAATCTTGAGCTAATAACCATGGTGAATTTGGGATCTCTCCCTTGGACACCATAGTGTATATGTGGAAGTGTATATCTTTGGTTATATTCTTAAGGAGATCTTTATGGAAACACATGGCTTTCCATATTGAGTTATCTCCATTTTCTTTATTAATTAAAATCAAATATTTAAGAGCTGGAGTCCTTGGATACTGTGGATGATTACCCAACTGAAATCTGGTATTTTGTGTTTCTGGTAAGTAATGCACAATTTGGGGTTACTTTCAAGTTCTACAACGTTAGAACTTGTATTTAGATGTTGTACAAATTCTAGCTCCAGGCCAGCAAGAAAGTCTGCAATTTATATTTCTTGAGCAGAATCTATTTCTTCCTGAGCCATCAGGAAGAACTTCCTGACAGTCAGAGCTGTTCAGCAGTGGGATATGCTGCCTTGGAGTGTGGTGGAGTCTCCTCCTTTGGAGGTTTTTAAACAGAGGCTGGATGGTCATCAGTTGGCAGTGCTTTGATGTATGTTCCTGCATGGCAGGGGATTGGATTAGATGGCCCCTGTAGTCTCTTTCAACTCTCTAATTCTCTGATTCTGTGATTCCTTTGTCCCAGTGATAAATAAGCTGAGTACTACTGTTGTGTACTTAGGATGCCAAACTCTACGAATTACAACAAGCATTTTTCAAGCTGCAGTACCCACCATAGGAAGTTAACAAAATCAACAAGGCAAGACTTGTGTCCAGGACTAATCTGTTACAGAACAGACCAAAGAGCAGGAAATGACAGAACCCTGTTAGTGGTCACATGCAGCTCCCAACGGAGACCAGTGAGACATATCATCAATGAACTACAACCTGGACAATAATGCTGCCCCCTCAAGGGTTCTTGACAGCAGGCAATTAGTTGGCTACAGACAGCCTCCCAGTCTCGAATAGTTATTTACCTGAGGGTGAGCACACAACATGGATGGGGAGATGGGTGAAAGACCTTGCTACGAATCCAGATGCCAACTCTGTCCACACATCTACTTGGGAGATGTCATCACAGGGTAATAATCACATTACCCACAATATTAGAGGTACTTTCACTTATTCATGCTGTAATGCAGCAGTTCTTAACCTGTGATCTGTGGACCCCCGTTGGGCTGCTGCGTCCTCTTTGGGGGTCTACAAAGTCCTGAAAAAATTTGAGTGTTTACAGCAAAGAAAGAAAGACAGAGAGATGAATGTTCATACACTGATCTCAAAAGCAGGAGTCTTTTTTTCCAGTGATAGACGTCATTTCTACAGAGTTTCATTACAATATTTCAAACTGTTCAAAAGTTAGGAAAATAACTGTTTGATAGCAAAAAATGTCTAAAGAATCCAGGATGGATGTCTAAAGAATTTTCAGCTAAGCTAAGAGTTAAAAATGACATGTACGAGAAATGGAAAAAGGGGGAAATCACCAAAGAGGAATTCAAATAAATAGCCAGAACGCTAAAGCACAGACTGAGCTCAGGCTTGCTAGAGAGGTTAAAAACAATAAGAAGGGCTTTTCTGGTTATGTCCGTAGCAAAAGGAAGAACAAGAAAATGGTAGGGCCCAAGCGAGAAAGCAGAATTAGTTAACACTTTCTTTGCCTCGGTCTTCTCCTAAATGGAAAATGGTGAGGAAAATGGAGAAGTTGATGTGGTAGGGGAAATGAAGCACAGCATAGGTAAAGAGGTAGTACAGGAATACGGGGCTACTCTAAATGAATTCAAGTCTCCAGGGCCAGATGAACTGCATCCAAGGGGAATTAAAAGAACTATCAGAAGTAATCTCAGAACCCCTGGCAATAATCTTTGAGAATTCTCAGAGAAAGGGAGAAGTCCCAAGAGACTAGAAGAGGGCAAATATTGTCCCCATCTTCAAAAAGGGAAAAAAAGAGGACCCAAACAATTACTGCCCAGTCAGCCTGACATCAATACTAGGAAAGATTCTAGAGCAGATAATTAAACAGACAGTCTGTAAGCATTTACTGATCACAACATTCCTTTCTAAGTCAACAAGGGTATCTCAAAAGCAAGTCATGCCAGACAGATCATCTTTTTTTTTTTAATCTATAGAGTTATAAATCTGATAGTTGAAGGGTATACTGCATATCTTGATTTAAGTAAGGCACTTGACAAGGCCTCCAATGATATTCTTGAAAACAAATTAGTAAAATGTGGGCTAGACAGTGCTACTGTTAGATGGATTTGTAACTGGTTGCCCAACCAGACCCAAAGGGTGATCACCAATGGTTCCTCTTCATCCTGAAGTGACTCACAAGTGGGGTGCCACAGGGTTCTGTCCTGGGCCCAGTGCTGTTCAACATCTTTATCAATGACCTGTATAATAGAATAGATAAATTTGCAGATGATACCAAATTAGAATGGGTAGCTAATAACCCTACAGATGGGATCAGAATTCAAAATGACCTTAACAGATTAGAGAGCTGAAATGTTTTGTGAGGAGCAGGTTAGGGAGCTGTGTATATTTACCCTGGAGAAGAGAAGAGAAGGTTGAGAAGTGACATGTTAGCCATATTTAAATATTTGAAGAGATGTCACATGGAGGATGGAACAAGCTTGTTTTCTGCTGCTCTAGAGACTAGGACATGGAGCAGTTGCTTCAAACTACAGGAAAAGAGATATTAGGAAGAGCTTCTTTTTCTTCTATTTTTTATAAATAAAAAGGAAGAACTTGATGGTATAAGCAGCTCGACAGTGAAATATGCTGCCTTGGAGTGTGGTGGATTCTTCTTCTTTGGAGGTTTTTAAACAGAGGCTGGATGGCCATCTGTCAGGAGTGCTTTGATGCTGTATTCCTGCATGGCAGGGGATTGGACTGGACTTGATAGCCCTTGTGGTCTGTTCCAGCTCTATGATTCCATGATCATATCTCCTTTCCCGTCCCCAGCCGGCATCACACTACATTTCAGTAGTTCCCTCCACTTTGGCTTTAGGCAACATCTTTCCTCTTGCTTTTGTTCCCCAAGGACTATCGTTAAAACTGTCAACTTGTCACCCACAAGTTTTGCATATCAGTTGCTATTTACATGTATGGCTTACTCATTCATAGGCATTTCACTCCATGCATCTAGTGAAGTAAACTTAATTCTACACAAGCTTATGCTGTGAACTTGTTTCTCTCAGTTAGGCTCCAAAGGTGCCTCAAGATCCTTTGCAAACTGATCCAGAGTAGCATGGGTGTCTCTTTGTACTGTGTAATGAGTTCTTCTCTGCAACACACCCAAACATTCCCAGTGTTGTGTGTTCATCCCATGCTGTACCTCTGGTTATGAAAGAGCCCAGTCTTTTCCAAACCTTTAACTGGATTACTTGAGAAGTTCCTTGTCAAAGTCTTATGAAGTCAGATTTGGTTGTTTCTGTCTTTTAGTTCTTCAGTTAATGGAGAATTGGTTTTCATTGTCTGAGTCTGAGTAATAACTTGCAGAGTTTCAAGGACTGCTTTATAGTGTATATTCATAGGACCTTCAGGATGGCTTATAATCGGTGAAAATAAATAAAAACAACAACAATACCTGTCCTAAAGATCTATAAGAATTTTCAGTCATGGATTATATGCCTCATCTTGTTTTACATTAAAGAAAGATATGCTATAAAATAGCATTATACACTGAATGTCTATATCACATATAAACCTTTACATAATTGTTAGAATAACTGACCAGAGGGGGGGATGCATACATCCTGATCTAGCAGACCATTACACATGCATACACACCTACCTATATCTATATATAGTCTGAGTTGGTTCTAAAATAAAACTGTTTTGGAAGGCAGTGTTACAACTATCATGACAGAGTGTAATTTCCTAAAGAACTGAATATGTTCAGTTATACACCTGAGGTTATCAAGAAAAGAACATCATGGTTTTATTTTGTATTTATTGGCGGAAGTATGGCTATGTTTGGCCAAACTGTGGAAGGATAATAGGAGCCATAGTGTAAAATCTTCTTTACAGAAGCTTTGTCAGTAGAATTAATGGTGGGAAAATCATCTTGTTGGTTGAGTTAAGAGAAACCAATAGAACTAGTTTAGAGAACCCAATAGAACATTTAGAACTGTTAACTTTTCGGTATATTTGTACTTGTATTTATGCTCTTAAAGGTTCAGAAATAGATTTCCATATACTCCATCTCCTACCACTCATTTGTACAGTTATTGTATGCTTTATTTTCTGATTGTACCATTTCTGAGTTGAGTTTTTTTATAATATCTATCTATCTATCTATCTATTCAAGAAAGATATAAAGACTAAGAACACCGAAAAATAGCTAACAATCATAGCAAAATGGAACCTTTTCCTGATTAAAGGAAAAGACTTGCTGAAATTAAAAAACAACTTTCCTTTAAAATCATTAGAGAATTGTCTTGACAAATGAGTGTGCTATCATGAAAAAAGTTTGCCCCCTTAGTTTTACTTGTATAATCTCACAGGAGGGATTACTAGAAAAGCGGAGCCTGGCCACTTGTCCATCTCTCTCTCTCTCTCTCTCTCTCTCACTCTCTCTCACTCACTCTCACTCTCTGTGCATGTGGTCATATGAAAGTGGTATGCAGTTATATTTCCAGTGTGGTTTTCATTCAGATTTTCAGTATTGTTGAGTAAATTAATTTTTAATACTTGATGATTTATTTACATTTGTTCTTTAGCCAGTGTGGCTTATATTCAGTCAATAAAAATGAGACAATGTCTTCGCTATACAAAAGAGAAAATGGGAGAAGGAATATGGAAAAAAAGTAAACTCTGGTACCAGTTCCTAAAGTTATAATGACCTTACGGAAAGGAAACAGTTTGGAGAGAAAATGAGCATGATGCAGCACAACTGATACGATCTACCTACTTCCCATCTGTTGCTGCTGCTGTTATTATTATTGTTATTAATATTGAGAGTAATAATAATATCCTGCCTTTTGACAGTCCAGGGAAAATGCAGAAGATTGTGTGGCGTATAGGATAGAATAGCTGGGAAAGGAGGAGAGGAGAAACATAGATATTAAAAACTGGACAGAACATACCTTAATGTCAGGAGAGACCATTTATTGATTCATGGTGTGAAACTATTGCATTATGAAGTGCCCAAGGGTTGTGGAAGTGAGAACTGCTTATAGATGTTAATAGATACAACCAGGATTTTAATACAGCTGAAACTGAACACACACCTCTTATACCCCACCCATCAGTGGCAAAGAGAGCTCCCTGTTCTTTCTAATTTAATCCACAGCAGTCTGAGACAGCACAGTCAATGGTAAGGAATGCTGGGTGTTGCTGTCTAACATCTTGAAAGATGCCTGATTTTCCTATGTGCTAGGAGGAGTCATTAAAAAAAAATCCAGATGAGGATTGAATATTCTTTGTGGCCACTGAATGCTTAGTGACCATTAGGTGTAGGTGACAGTAAATGAAGTAGGGTGAGAGTGGAAAATGGAATGAAGTGACTGTATTCAGAAATGAATGTATTTCAGGAGCCTTTGTCCCGCGTATCAGTGCTGCTCAAAGTGGTGATCCATGGACCAGTATAAGTATACTAGCCATTGGCTGCTGGTCCTTGGTGAGTTTCTAGAAAAGAAAGAGACAGGTGGAGCCAATAGCCACAAATACAGTACTAGTCTCTAGCACACTTTAAAAAAAAAAATTGGCAGTCCCCCCACATTAGATAGCTTGGGAGTCACTTATCTGTATTACAGTATCTACACTACTTAATGGCTTTTGAAAAGGTATGAAGATGTTTTTAAAAATATCTCCCTGTTGCTTGCACAATGTATACTTTAAGTACAGAGGTGTAGAAGAGTTTCTTGGGTTTAAGGCAAGGGCATTTTGTAGATTATGCTGAACTTGCTGCTGTCGCTTCAGTGAAAAACCATCCTGTGGGTATTTTGTAAATTTGGTAAATTTACAAAACTGCCCGTCTCACCATCGTGTGTTAGATCATTTTAACTCTGAATAGTTAAAGAGCAGAGGATCACCAATTCTGCTATTTCAGTAGAAGTAAAAGCAAAATCATCCATGGATGGAAAATTACAGCTCATGTAGGTGTTGAAAAGCCTCTGCTTCACATTTTAAATTGGCAGCAAGCCAAGTATTCAGAGTGCCCCCCCCCCCCGGCCTTTAAAGAGAGGCCTTGTCTTTAGGATTGTAAAAATGCTATCACCACACCACCCTTTTTCTTCAAGATTCTGTTTACACAAATCTTGCTTCCTCATTGTGCCAAAATAAGTAACTGTTTTATTTCTCCCACTAAAATCATTGGGTAAATTCTAGGAGAATGCTTGCCTTCTGTGTTTTTAGTGCAGTGTACTAAGATATGGATGACAGACTGTTTAAATTGTGATTTTAATATAAAGAAGGTGTATCTAGTGTAGAATCGATAACTTCCTATGAAGATAAATTTTGGAATCAATTCAATACTTTCCTGTGGTTTCACCAACTTACATTATGTATTTAACATTTCCATCTGGCTTCACTATAAATATACATTTATGTGAATTTATTAGCAGACTTAAGAACATATGAAGCTACCTTTTATTAAGATAGTTTTATCCTTTTTCCTACGCTGTTTCCAAGGTCTCAAATAGAGATCTTTCTTAAAAATGCTCTTTGTTTCCGTTTTCTTTGGTGATGGCAGAAACTTAACCTATAATCTTGTGTGCTCTGAGTTATCGCAGTATAATACTTCCTTCCCTTTCTTCAAATGCAGTGTGCATGAACTTCATGCTGATACTTGTTTGGTCTTGTTGCTTCTGTTTGTGGGTAAACAACCCAGGCATGGATAGCTTAACATTACATTTGAACATGGGATTATGACTTATTATGTCCAAACAGGCAAGGATCTTAAGCTGCTTTATAAAAAAGTTTGTTGTTGGCTTACAGGTTCTGTACTTGGCTACACTGAACCACAATCCAGGTTCTCACAAAGTGCTGTCTGTGTCTGATTTGTTTCCCAGTTTTGATGAGCAGCAAAGTAGAGCAAACTTTGGTTTGCATATACAAGCATAAAGTGATAGGCAAGTACAGTCAATGATTGCTAAATTTGACAGCTTGGTTTGTCTAATAAATTATATGTATATCATTCAGTTGTTTACAGGGTTTTTGTCTTAAAGTATTCTGCAGATATATCCAGCAACTCTATTTAATACTGGAAAAAACTAACCTGATTTTGTTCCAGGAAGTAGCTTGGTATTCCTAACTAAGAGCAATCCTATGTGTGTGTGCGCGTGCGCACGCTCATGTGTATATGTGTGCTAAATCTGGCAAATTGGCAGCCATATTCAAAGTGAAGGGGAACAGGTAGGTAGGTGGGGCTCATTTAATATCTGTCTGTCTGAAAGCAGTGAGGGAAGTGAACTACACTAGCTGGAGGCTGTCATATCTCAGGGGCCCAAATTGTGCCTCTCCCAAGGGAACAGAATGAGTTTGTATTTAGTGGATCCACAGCCAGCTCTGACTTACCACAATGCGCTGTCTGGAGTCTCATGGTTGCAACTGTTGGAAGTTAAATTGATGTAAGTAAGTTTAATGTAACAAGACAAAGTGCTTCTCTTGATGCATAGTTAAGATGTGGAATTCACAGTTGTAGGATATGGGGATGGCTACTCTTTTAGAGGGCCTTGAAAAATGGTTTAAGCAGATTCATCAGGACTCCAGCTCCATTGTACTATGAAGTATTCTTATTCTCATATTCAACTCAACATGCTAAGAATAATTTTTGAAATATCTTTCTCGGATAGCTTTACGTATATAGTGTAGAATAGGCTTGTTCACATTATGGTGTCTGTGGTATGGTATCTCTTCTAAAAATAATGTCTTACAAAGTTCTTGGAAAGCATCTAGCAAGTTGCTTGCTGATGAAGACATGTATCTTATTTCCAAGGCATGGCTCAATTTGTGTGGCATCAAAGTTTGAGTATTATCTTCTGTGTAGTCTGTTCTGTGTAATTCTTAATTGCATATCACAGTGATTAGTTGCCACAATGCTTGTGGTTCAGATATTGTTTCACACCATATTGTACCAAAGCCCATTCAAATTAGAAGTTGCTTAATTCATTTAATTGTTTTGCTGCACATAATAAAAAAATGTAATTTCTTAAAATAATAGTCTGAAAATGATGAAGTACTGGAAGATTAAAAGTTTCCTCAGTTTCCTGCTGTATATGGCTTCTGAGTAAATTAATTACAGTGGTTCCTCTGTATATGCAGCCTCCAGATCTGTGATTTCAAGTGACTATAGAGCATTGCATAAAATGGTGGCAACATGAACACAGACATGCTGAAGCATCCATGTGCATGTCACAGCCATTTAACTATATGCGACATGATCATTCATATTTTTCACTATTTATTGGAGGTCCTGGGACCAAATCCTTCCATACATGAAAGGTCCACTATATAGCGGTGGTTTGAGGAGGCCTTGTGATTCAGTAAGTTGAAATATGTTGAGTATATTTAAAGGACATTGTACTAGAAACAGAATATTTTTTGTTGTTTGTTGTGATAGTATTTGTAGTTAATTAAGTATTTCTGTTGCAGATGTTTTTCATGTAATTACAGGACAATATGCTTGTATGATTTCTACATTTTAATGATGTAAAAGAAAAGATTTATGCACAGTTGTGTTTAAGCTTTTTGTTGAAACTGATCTCATTACAAAATATCTCAAAATAAACATGTGTGTGTTTCTTTTAAAACAAGTTCTGGTCAGGATATCCAAGGAACAAGTGTGGTTGCAAGTCTTCCAGTCCTGATGCGACAGAATCCTGCAGAGACGCTAAGGAGAGTCTTGCCAAAAGTTCGAGTAAGTGTACTATGCTTATTTTGAGTGCTTTCTTTTGTCTTCACTTTAAAATAATGGTTGTGTTTCACATCTTATGCTAATGAGAAAGCTCTCATTAATTTTAATAGCAGTGAATCAGACCTTTGGTAAGGAAGACAACAAAACAATATGGCTTGTTCAGGTTAACTTCGCTTGCCTGTATTAACAATTTATATTTTGGAAACTTTTCATAACTAACACATATATATTCAGGTTTATATGATTTAATCGTATATGCAAAGGCAATGTTGCTAATACCCCAGTTAGATGTATTTGCTTGTTGTATGATGCAGTGATAATTTTATCTGTCTGGTAGTGGTCCCCAGAAGATAATATCATCACTGGCTTATCTGTGTACATATTTAAAGTTTGCTTGCCCTGTTGCAGGCTGGGTCTAGTACAAAACACACAGTTTTCATCAAAAGATGAAAAGAGTAGCTGACTGAGCAGGAATCGCATATGTGTATATGAATAACGAAAGAGCATCTTATATGGAAAATGTTGAAGTTTACCTAAGGTTTTGTTGAAATTCGCGTTTCTTCCCACAAACTCCAAAACCCCAGATTCCCACCTGGAACAATCTGTTCCACCCTATTTGGCCATGCTGCCTGTTTTTCTCCTGTATGTTTTCTGTCTATATGTCATGATTGAAAGAGCTGAGCAGGCAGCTCTTGGTGCTCAGTACGTCTTTGGATTTCTGATTCTTCTGTAATAGTTCTCCATGCCAATATCTGTAGGAAAAATGTAAAGTTCTGCTGAACATGTGCAAACAATTGAACACACCTAACAAGCAGAGAAATGGTAAGAATAGTGAGCTTTTTATTAATAGCTCCATCTGCATAGCAGGTGTGCCCTAATGGCTGAATGTCTGTTCTTATGTGCTTTTTACCTTGCCATTGTTCATGGAATAGAACAAACACGCTCTACATACAGTTCTACCAAAACTCCTGATATGAAAGGGGTGCACATGCTAACATTCACTGTTGTCCAGTTCCGGTTACCCTCAGTGAAGCATAAGCACTGGCTGCTAGTCAGGTGCATCATGCTGTCCTTTCTCATTCTTTTACGAACACCAAATGTGCATCCGTGTTCAGGGAATCTGTGATTCAGCTGCTTCCTGTTGCTGAGTACTCTGAAAATGTTGTATCTTACTTTAAGAAGGCAGAGTGTGAGTGCTGAGTGAACTATGTGGGTACTCTTCCTGAAAGGACTGTGTGGGTGTACTGTTTTGTGCCCTCTTCTCCTTTCCAGTTATATGTATGGTGTTCATCAAAGGTGACTGTGAGACATATAAGGTGATCTGAACTTCTGCTTGGAAGGTGCAGAGAGCAGTAGCAGCAGTGACATTGTGAGCTGTGCCACTGATAGTGCTGTCGTGGTGCAGTGTGTACTAATACAGGGATCTGGGAACATCTCCCCAAGTACACTGGCTTGTTCTGGCATAGTTCCTGATTGGTGAGCGTTGCTGGAGTTTCCTCCCTCTTTGGATATTCTTTTTATTCTTCTGCACAAGCTTTCAGTTGTAAGTCTGACATCTACAAGAAGAGTTTAATCAGTTTTTAATTTTTAGGTAAATGGCTTTCTAGTATGGAAGCCGTAGGAGTTCTATTGATAATTTGCTCCTTTTTAATTGGCTGAATGTATGTGACATTTGAATTCCTGCTGATTGAAATTCTGGAACACTTTGGAACTTTTTTTTTTGGTTGTTCTTTCATTTAATGATTGGATAAAGTGGCGGTGTTCTGATTGAGTTTAATGCCTCTCTAAGACTGATATTTGCAGCTTATTCCCATCTACCCTTTGCTTCCTGCATTTCCCTGAATTATTTGATAGGCTTTAAAGGGCAACCTTTAAAGGAAGGCTTTGGGGGAATAGATTGAAAAGAGTGAACGGAAGCAATAATTGTAAGCGGTTCGAAGAACCTCCAAGTATCATTGTTAATCATCTGGACTAATCTTTTGCACATCATAATGGCTGTGTTATCCTTATCCAGTGCAATGATATCAAAGTACTTTGATTTCCTTTTTATCAAAATGGAAAGTGTCAATAGGAATCACTGGCTTGTTGAAAAATGACAGTTCACTATGGTGTACTTTTAGAATGGGAAGATTATTTGACTGATTGTTCAAAGAGGGTAGAAGACTTGAGAACAGCTTGAGTGTGAAATTTCTGCTTGCACAGGAGAAGTATTTACTGATTGATGATAGGGCTGACTCTGCCATTAGGCAGCAGTGGTTGCCTCGGCAGCAGATACAGGGTGGCATGGAGGGGGCAGCAGTGGCAACCCTACTCATTGCTTTCTGTTGGAGGACAAAGCTGTGTGTTCCAGATGGCTAATCTGCTTAGTAGATCAGTGAAGGAAGCTGTTCCATTACCTTGCTGAAAAAGACTCAAATTATATTGTCTTATACAGAGACAGTTTGGTTCTTAACATACTACAAAATTGGCTTCAGGTTCCTTGTACATTCCCTTCCTCATCTTTCTCTCCCCAGACAAAATGTAACAATTGAGGGATGTCTTCTGTTCTTATCTCGACAAGATAAAATACTGCATTCCAATAAATATTTGGGACATTCGTTATTTTCTACATGTGTTCAATTGGGGGGGAGAGGAAGTTTAGAAGTGTGAAGCTTGCTTCATACCATTTGCTTAATGGAATACTAGGAAATGGTGCTGTTGTGACTTCTGTAGTTGTTCACATTCCAAGTGGAACATTACTGCCATTAGTGATATTGTACAAGGTTTGAGAAAGCGTACTTGTAATTGCTTATTTCTTTTCTTTTGTTGATGGATTTTTCAGACCAGGCTCTCCTTGCTTATTAACTTGAATTTATTTAAATGTACAGACTGATCTATTCTGGAAGCTCTGGGTGGTTAATAAACAATTAATCTTATTTTTTAAATCATGTTAAAATGGAATCCAAAATAGCTTAAAGCATAACCCATTTTGAATCCTCAGGTCTTTTTAAGCCTTGCTAATGCAAGTAGAAAGGCACTCTAATGCTTTTGAAATGTTCACTGGTATTTGGGAAGGAATTTCACAGTATCTTGAGAAAGCCATAGTTTGAAATGTTGAATTGAAATGGTATTTCAGTTGAACATTTTAAATGCATCTCAGAATAAAGAAAGTTTTTACTTAAGTCATGAGTGTGGCTAACTGTTTGATAATTCTGTACTAGCTTCATCACATCAGTAAATTAACTAGTCATCTGTGGAACTACTAGGAAATGGCTCATTCTTAGGGAGGCTGCAGCAAGTATGACATTAAAAGCTGTGACTAATTTTGTTCCTGTTCCCCTGTAGATGGTACATCATTCTATTATGACTGCCATGACCATTCTTGCTGATATTAATTTGTAGTACCTTATGGGAAGAGTGCCCTGTATACTCTTCCTTTCATTCATAATGCATCATGGAAGGACTGTGATGAAAAATTTCCAGGCTCCTTACTTCAGAGCTGCCTTCTTGTTTCTCCTTGATAGCCAGGTATCCTTCTAAGTATTATTATCAATGCCAATCATTAGGAACTTTAAAGGTGCAGTCCTTACTCCACGTTCATGAGTTCGACCTTTGCAAATTTGATTATTCTCTGGCACCCTTTTGCCTTCCCCCCATTTTGTCTCTCCCATTGCTTGCCTTTTGCCAAGGTGCATGGAAGGAAGGCACATACACTTAGGGAAAAGGCAAGGGGATAGGGGAAGGCATGCACGTGCTTTCGCCATGCTCAGGGCTGCCCCTCCCATTTGCTTGCATTTTGCCCTAGCACGTGGAAGGAAGGCATGTGTGCCTGGGCAAAAGGTGAGAGAATGGGAGCGGGAGAATAGGAGGAGGCATACACACACTTTCTCCGTATGCAAGACTGTCCCTCCCATTTGCTTGCTTTTGATCTGGTGCATGGAATGAAGGCACATGTGACCAGGCAAAAGACAAGAGAATGGGAGGTATAGAGTGGGGACAGGCATGTTCAAATGAGGGGGCAGAAGAGAATGCGGGGGATGCTCACTTGGGCAGGTGGAGAGTTATTCATGTTTTCTTTAACTTTAGCAAGGGTCTTGCTCCCCCAACCCTAGCGAAAGTTGAGGGGCCACTGTGGTTAAATTATTATCAGCGTCTGTGTTTGGATCATAGCGTATTCTGCTCTCAGCCTAGGAAGTTCAGAGACATTGCAAGGCTCAGAAGAAGCAGACAAAGTTTGAGATGCAAGAAGCCTAACTAGGTTCAAGTGACAAAGAACACTTAAAAACCAAAATCTGTCAAGTCCTGTATATGAGCATTCATCAAACAAAAACAAGAATGAGTGATAAAGTTAAAAGTGTTATTAGAAGATTATTTGTTCACTGGCATATAAGGATATGTTACCAGTTGAACTCTGGCAGAAAGAAGAACTTCCATAGTTGGTGAGGAAATTACTTACCACCTCATTCCACGTTGAGCACTAATTTTGCAAGAAAGGCAGGATATAAATAAATAAAACAATAAAAATGCTTTAGGTTCAGATCAGAGTACTGATTCCTAGGCTCAGGTTCTGCACTTTTGCTATGGTCAGTATGTGTGTGTGTGTGTGTGTGTGTGTATATGTATGTATGTATATACATGCACGCATGCATGCGTGCGTGTGTGTGTGTGTGTGTGTGTATATTTGAATATAGAGAGCGAGCGAGAGAGAGTCTGTGTGTGTGTGAGAGAGGGTACTTCTGGTATCATCTGTCCTTTCCACATATTCTGTACTGTACTACAGAAATCAGAAAATTGTGCCATTTAATTTCATACTTTCTTCCCAGCCTTCTACCTGACTTTTCAATAGTAGGAAACAGAAAGGAGTAGAGCGAGTGCCAACTCAGAAGAATTGCCTGCTATTACAGGAACATCAGACAATGGGCCCATCCCAAAATCAGAGTATGGACATAATGCATTATAAGTGAGATCTGTGACACATCAATTTGAGGGGTAGCATAATGGGGGAGTAACAGCTTCAGTTTGTGAAATAACATGGCTGGTTACATGGGTTACTTTAAAATGCACTTTTGGGGGCAAAAATACTTTGATATTTTGAAGACTACCCCTCTCTCCACATTTTGGACTCCTTGCTTACTTTTTAAGATTATTTTTTTTCTTTTGTGGGGGTGGCGGGGAAACAAGAATGAGCTAAGAAACAATAAAAAGTAGTAAGTAACTAGGGTGAGGTATGGGCTTGTGCAACATAACTGCAGCAAGTTCACCCCCCCCCTTTTTAAATAAATGATAACTCTTTTTAAATGTAACTTTCCAAGATCTGCTTGATACTCCCTTCAAGGTACACCTATGACAAATGTCATATTTCTCTAATGGGCAAGCCAGTCTTTTTATTCTGAATTCCTTGATTTTGCCAGCTGGTATGTGGGAGAAGATTGGAAAGATACTTTTTATATATATGTATAAGATGTGCATTAAAACAAGGACATGCAGAGGATTGCTCCCAGAATCTTGGGATTCGTGCAGCTGTCTATGAGCTAGCTAATGGAAACTATTCTGACCTAAGTGTTTACCAGCAGAGGAATTGCTCATTGGAGTGTCCTAGATTCCTTAACTTATAATATTAAAAGGGTTCCTTATTATTTCTTTACCTAAAATGTGTGGTTCTGTGCTGAATACAGGTGGGTAAATCTTGGGTTTGACATCTATGTCTGATGCAGCAAGTCTTATAAAATATTCAAATGCAAGGGCACCATGTTGACTATAACATAAATTCCAAAGTCCACATTGTAGTAAAACCTTTATTAGGCCAGCCAAAAAAGACACAACAATCTCTGTGCAGCTTTTCATAATGAAAAGTTTCTTCCTTGGGCAAAGATGCTTTTAAAAAGCATTCACAGGAAGTGGGGCAGGGGTGATAGGGTTAGAGCAGTCGTTCCCGAACTTTAGTCTTCCAGGTGTTTTGAACTTCGACTTCCAGAAGACCCAGCCAACTTGGTCAGTCCTCAGGAATTCTGTGAGCTGAAGTCCAGAACACCTGGAGGGCCAAAGTTTGGAAACCACTGTGTTAGACTAACAGTGTGTATGTTGTCTTCAAATAGTATGAGAGGAAGAATCTGCAGACTATCAAATTAGGGCTACTCAGGCCACACTCCCAATTGATCTGGGCCCAGAGGGAGCAAGAAAAGAAATAAAAGCAGAGCAATAAAATTAGGTTTTCTTCGTAGGCCATTTCCACACAACTCTTTGGCCTCAGTAGAGTACAGACTCCAGAAAGGATGTTGAAAGTGGAATAATAGCACTATAACAGTGTAGTACGGAGATAGCTGTAGTCTCTGTGCCTCATGTAAATGGGTCTTATGTTTGTGCCGAGCCACCATCAGAATGTTTCAGAACCAGGTAGCTCTGGCAGGAGTCTCACCGTTTCCTCTCTCCACACATTCCCAGTCCTGTCAGTTCTACTCCTTTCCTCAGTTTCTCCCTATCCACTGTGAGAATGTCACAATATGGAATGGTATCCTGCTGCTTTTGCTGAGTAGGTGCCTCTCCCTACTGGGTTTTTTTGTGGGTTTCTTTTTTTTTGGTCTTATTTTTCATTTTTTCCCCTCTTTCTTTTGTCTTACTTTTGTCTCCTTTTCTCTTCCCACATTTTTTTAAAAGAGCCTTTCTTTTCTCCTTAGGGTTCCTGCCCGTTTTCCTGACTTTTTATGGCCCCTAAGCCCTCTTCAAATGCTGTTCTTAGGCAAGAAAGTACATCTGTCTGACGGGCCCTCTCAGTCCTTATTTTGCTTAGGCAAGGGGTATATTAATCAGCAATGCCACGTTTACTGTGGATTTATTTCTGCTTATTTCCATTTATGAGAAGGTGCAGATAACTACTAGAAGAAACACATTTATGAGTGTGTAAGCTGTTCTCCATTTGAGAACACAGAAGACCTCCTGGAAATCTCAAACCTGACTGATGCAAAGCTTGCAGGCCTTTGTAGGAAGATAGCAGTGAGTTTCATATGTAGTTCTCTATATTCTGAAAGATGGATATGAATTTGGATGCTGCATCAGGCAAAGCAAATCCCTAGAAAACAGTTTAGGGAAATTCACCTTTGGTTGGAGTGAATAAAGTCCCAGTTTAAAGTAGTATAACTTCCTCTTCCTGCATTGTAGGAAATCACTGCCGAGAAGCTGAATTCAGTATTCTTTAAGCCGTACAAATGCAGTGGTATATGTGTTGACCATATTGATTTTGGTTTTGTTCCAGGAAAGCCTGTGTTAATTTCTTTGGTAAATCCATGAAATTAGAATCTTTGAAGTCGACATGTTTTACAACCATATGTTTAGGAGTTTGTAATGATGGCACTTTCTCTTTAAACTTTTTCTTTAAACATTCATCTTTTCAAGAAAAAGGAGAATAAATTATTTGTTTAAACCCTCTTCACTGATTTAAATAAAGCAGTCTCTTGTATTAGCTTTAACAAGCTAATGTTGATGTTGAAGATGGCACATTGGTATATAGTCATAGGCAAGTTGCTGTTCTGTTTCAGAGGGCTTCTATAAAAAGAAATTTAAATTAATGTAAATTAAAATAAACATCAAACTGGGTTTATAATGCATAATCTTCATTATTTTAGTTGGGATTTGACCTGAAATATGGTTTGCACGTATAGATAGGTATACTCTCAGAATACTAAAAAGGGTAAATGTTCCAGTTAATGTTGCACATTTTATTGCAAGGATTTGTACTAGTTAATTCCTGGATTATGTTGCATTTTTTAGAGATTAGGAAAAGGACCACTACACTTGTAATGGGTCGTTTGGAAGTTCAGTGCAAATACAGATGAGATAGGGTTAAATTTCATGTTATCTTGATTGTCATTCATGTTAGTCTCCTACAGCCATTTTTTCTTCAAGAAAAAAGTAGAAATAAAAGTAGGCATTATACAACATTGCCACTCACAAACAGTGTCCCTACATTTTCAGCAATTTGCTATGTGTAATTTTTTTTTAACAGGGCAGAAACAGGTGAGCTAAAATTTGTATCAACACACCTTGGCTTTTTTTCCTTCACTGGAGTACATTTTTGTCCTGAGCAATGTAATATACTAGAGGTGGGGGGAAAGAGTTCCTTTCCATTTTCCAGGAAGCCATAACGCTGAGAAGCATAAATGACATATTTGGGTTTTCAGTATTGGCCACATTCGTTGGGGCCAGTGCTGCTCTCGTTTGATTCAGGAAATACAAGTAATATAAATTTGTCCCTTCCCCTAACCCAAACCCAAACCCAACCCCTCACTGTGAAAACACATTGGAATTCCCATGTATTCAGAGAATACCGCTGGATTCATTCAATGCATTTTTTTTTCATTTGAGTGAGGGATCATCACCTAATTTGCCCCTGAGCAGAGTTTTGTCCCCAGAAATAGTCCTTTAGTGACACCCAATTTTGACTGCTCCTCCAGTGCTATTTTTTTGTGTGGAAAAAAAAACCAACCCAATTTGCTTCGATATGGCTTTCCCTCCCAGGTAAATGGTAAGGATGGGGGACAGATCTGGATGTGATTCAGCAGATGTAATAAATAACTCAGAGAAAAAGAAAACTCACAAAGAGATTAGGCACAGGATCAAATGAATCACATTTATTTTCAAGTACTCATTCTGCAGAAGAGGGTGCTCATAAAGAGGACACCCCCCATGTTGAATACCTCACGTTTTATTCCCTATCCTGACGCAAATTTTCCCTCCCCTGGGATCCCATTGGACAGAACCCCAGGAGTCACAAGCCTATCAGGACCGCCTAAAAAGTTACATTTTCCCTCTCTCCCTATTTACAGTATATGTGATCACGCACTAATCATGCATCTTCCTCATGCATCATGTTACATCCAGGTGCCTCATCAGTAATTTCAAAGTGCCCCTTTTGTGCTCTGCTATGTCCCCATAAATCACTCTTAACATAGGCCTTGTCCGGTCCTCCCTGTTGAGACTTTTCCTTTCCCACCTTACCAATTATTTTCAAGGTCCTTTTTGGGAGGCCCTATCATCTCTAAAAATCTTCCTTGTTAGACTTTATTTTATTACTGGGGCTCAAATACAAAATATACTAAAATATATGTGTAAATGTGTCTAAAATGTGTTATAAGCTAATACATATATGTGAGTAGTACATGTTAATAATATTTGCAAAAACTAAAATGTATTTTATTTCTCTCAGCAGAGGGCAAAGGTTTATAGCCTAATGCCTTCACACAAGGTCCTAGTCTGGGACAGGCCTGTTACTACCCTGGCTAGTCTGAGCTTTGGGGATATTAAAAGATATCCTTTTGATATCACAATTCGGCTTCGCTTCTCTATTCCCTTCCACGTGCTTGCGAGGCCACCAGACAAGCACGCAAACAAGCTCGGCCGTTAATCGCCGTAATACTCCTGAACAATACAGGCAGGCCAGAAAATAGCTGACTCGCTGCTTTAGGAGACCTCCAGGCAAGTACTGTAATTATGCACACAACCTACAAAAGAGCCTCTGCCCCGCGCTGGCAGCTTGATGGGTTACCCAAGTACTCCGCGTTTGCATACTGGCTACTCTATTGAGAACCTCTGCGGTAACTCAATCATTCAGATTCTGACCTTTTGGAGGCTTTGTCTCCAACTCCAAATCTATTGTTTTCCCCCAAGTACGGCATAGCCTGCAGTCACATTCTCCTTATAAAAACCCTTGATTCCGAGACCTTCCTCGGATCGCTCCCGAGTTTCACCCCGCCTTGCTGCCGTTTTGCTTGGCGAGCCTCCCCTCAGCTCCACGTGCTGAGTTACATCGCACCCCAGCCTCGTTCTCTATTTTTCCGGGCTTCAGGACAGGTGAAGTATCACTCAAACCAGCAATCCTTCAAAAAATCCCTCTATACCACTCCAACCTTTATTTTCTTTAGTTATCTTGTGTGAATGTGTCACATACACTGTTTTGCTTGCGGTCAATAAAACATCATTTATTGTTTCAACTTTCGTGTACTCCTTGACTCGACCCGACCCCGTAGACATAGGGTTCAAGATCTCGCTACGTTACCCTGCCTCTCGTAACGCTAAGCAGTGCTCTGAGCTAATTTTCCCCACCTTTAGTTGAGTACATTTTGGTGTCCCTCCTGGGATCCCCAGTACACAGGGTAACAGGCCCCCTCCTAAAAGAAAGATCTAGAAGCATGAGCTTTGGTTTGCTAATCCTTCCTCTGAAGTCATAGTTCCAAAGCAGCCAGTATCTTTTTGTGAGGAAATGTAATCATATGGTAAGAGTCAGCATGGTGTAGTGGCTTAAACATTTGACTACGGGCATTTCCGCACGAGACTGTTATAGCGCTTTGATTCCATTTTCAACAGCCTTTGGAATCCTGGGGTTTGTGGTTTTGGGAGGACCTGGCCTGCCCCTCCCGAAACCAGAAACCCCAGGATTCTATAGGATGTTGCAAGTGGAATAATAGCACTATAACAGTCTAGTGCGGAAATGGCCTATGACCCTGGAGACCAGAGTTCAATTCCCCGCTCAGCCATCGAAACCCACTGGGTGACCTTGGGTGTGTCACACAATCTCAGCCCCAGAAAACCCTGTGATAGGTTCTCCTTAAGGTCACCATAAGTTGGAAATGACTTGAAGGCAAACAAGAAAAACCATTTGTAGAGTGATTGCAAATCCGATCTTTTTTTGTCCCCAAAGCCAGCCAGTTATATGGATCCCCAGAGAACCCTTCCTCTTAAGTCTGTTGCAGTCCACTTATCAGCAATGGCTTATTCTCCCACTCTTCCCAATTTGTTTTCTCTAGAAGATGTCTTCATCTTACTGGTATAATCCCAAAATATTTAATAGAATTCAGCAGCGCAGTGCCTGTACGCATCCCTTAGTGACAAGGAAATTCAGGAGGAATTGTAAAGAAACTATTGTGTTGTGGATTTCATCCAGTAAGATGCTAAAGATAGTTTCTAAACCATATAAATCCAGCTTGGTAAGCACACCCAAACCACCTTCTTTTAAAGGTGAATAATTGTTTTTCCTTGCAGCTACATATTCATATGTGTAATTCTGGGCTGACATTTTTCCACTGAGCTGTCATAGTCGTTCGTCTTGCATGGAGAAAATGACGTGCACACTTTCTATTCATACAACAGCTGTCAGCAAAATCCTTTAGGCTAGGTTGTTTTTTTCTTGGAAGTCAGATGTTTTGATTTTCTGCCATCAAAATCTATCTAGGCCCAGATCTGTCTAAATAATGTGGTTATGAAAGATTGTCACCTGTCTTTCTGGATATGTTCCAGAAATTAATGCTTCCTTGGAATTTTATTTACTTATCATTAACCATTTAAGCAGGTTATCTTTATTGTCTATGAAATTAGATAAATTGTTGGACTTAATATATAGTAGCTACAATACATAACATATTAATTGATAACATATTAATTGTTCTTCTGTGTTAAAAATGTGCTGCGTCTTGCCTTGGGAGAGCCGGTATGGTATAATGTGTTTAGTAGCAGTCTAGGACTCTGAGAGACAGGGTTCAAGCTGCGGCTCAGCTATTGAAGCCTACTGGGTGACCTTGGGAGAGTCATACTATATTAGCCTAATTGGAAAACAGGCAAACCTCCTTTGAATAAATTGTCCCAGGGAAACCCTATGATACGTTGCTATATGTCAGAGTCAGCTTCAGGGCACATGACAACAATGGTTTGCCTTTCCACCTCCCAAACATTATACTAACACTCCAAAGCAGTAGCTTCTGTGGGAAGTTGTTTTTGAGCTATGTGGTACATGGCACATTTAAACCTCCAGTTTAGAGACACTTTTTTTTTTTGATTGGTTAACCATGCTCTTTACCATACAATACTTTCTCATGAAATGTCAGTTTGGGCTTTGAAAATCATTAGCACAGTAGCCAAAGTTTAAACCTTAACTACCAAAATGGAAATCTAGTAACTTAATTAAAAATGCTATCGGCAAGATGACAGCATAGAATATACGGTACATTGAAATATATTCTACTTCATTCATAATAATAGCATCATCTGTGCAAGAAGGAGTGTAATAAAGCTGGAAAACACCTAAAGTTTAGGGTTGTCAGATCTCATGGCCTGGTCCTGAATCTCCAGTTTTCATGGGTTATCTCCAGGCAGGAAACAAGTGTGCAAATTCTCCAGTTTTGGTGGCCTCCGCTTCAAACAAGAGGAGAGGGCTGTATGCAGATTGCCAACTCAGCTGACATCAGCTTCATACAATTTACAAGGCTTAACTGATTTGTTGCTACAACTTGGAAAGATACTTCAAGGAGTCTATGTTTTTACTCAGTTAGCTTCCTCCTTCCCCTCCAGTCATTGTGGTGTCAGGGCTCACTCTCCATTCAGCTCTATATCCACCTTCTGGCTAGAAGAAAGTAGGGTGCATTAAATGGTCCTTATCCTGTCTCCCTACGTAAATGAGAAAGAACAACCTGTTCATTTCATCTGGATCTGGGAACAGCCATTTTAGCTAAAATTTCTCTCTTAATTACCAAACAGGAAAATGAGTTTTCTCTCTCTCTCTGTATGTGTGTGTATTTAAATGACCAATTATAAGCAACTTTGGTAGATACTTAATGCATAATGCTTGGTGACATCACCAGGGCATTTCCTAAATTTCAGGTTTTTTTCCTACAAACTTCAGGGCTTGGTGTGATCTTGAACTGGCAACTGTACTAAAGTCATAGTTAATGATACTGCCAGCAGAGAGAAACTTCATGATGTACAAACTGCCATTTCCTATGCCCTGCTGGGCTCACTGGCAAGGTGAAATGTGTGGATGGTTGCTCCCCCTGCTCTTCCTCTGTGTGTGTGTGTATGTGTGTGTGTGTTTTAATTTAAAAAAGACTGTGATGCTGATCATAAATGGAAGGAAGATAAGGCCAGTGGTTTGTAGTAGTAGTTTAGAATCAGCCCTGCACATGTGGTGATCCACATTCAGTGAGGTCCTGGATGGATCATTGTGCAAGTGGCAAAAATGTCAGACTGATCACACTACAGTCCACTGCACAAACAGTTTGACTCAATAGGATCTTGATTAAATGTACCAGCTCCAGAGTTAATATATGCTTCCCTCATGCTCTCCATATTCTTTTATACATGTTATTTAACTTTCACAGACTAGTTTTGGCCCAACCATGCCCTTTCTCTAAATGTTGCATTTGGCTCATGTATATGTATGCCTTTTCCTTTGTTTTAATTTTTTTCTTCCTTCCTTCCTTCCTTGGTTACACAGGAGGTCTTGCCTGTTGCAGGGGTGGAAATGCAGTTAACAGCTGCTGTTTCACTTTTGACTATTCTACAAGAGGAATCAATATCCATCCATACTTACTCCCACTCCTTCCTACACATCATTCTGCAGAATCTGGAGCACAGAGATGCAGGTCAGACATATGTCATACTGCTTATTTCTTAGCTCATGATGCTTTGTTAAATAATGTACCATTTAAAACAGTGCATGCACCAAGAAAAAATAAAATAAAACAAAATGGTGAGCCATGCTGCTGATGCTCTATAATGCAGTGTACAGCTGATTTTAATTTTTCTTCATCTTAGTTAAAAATATCTTAGAGCTTGGCAGGCCTTCACTGACAGAGGAGTAAGCCCCACTGAAAGTGTAATGTACTTCAAAGTATAGGTTTGTACTTGGAGAATGCAGTCCTAACTCAACGATGGGGTGCCTCTAAGAGGTTAGGAATAGGCAAAAGTTTTGTGTGGCTGAGTGCCTTTCTGCCAGAATAGCCACTATTTGTTGGCTGATCTCAGAAATCAACTGCCCTGTTGGTTGAGCTCAACTAACAGAAGAGACAGACAAGGGGTGGAGTGAGGGCAAAGCTGAGTTATGCTAGTTTCAAATGTCAGCTACCGCAAGAACACAGCCATTATAACAGCATAAAGTTAGGTCAGGGCAAAATTAGTGCTAAGTCATTTCCATTCACCCTTAGGTACAGCACAACTTCAGCTGCCTAGTGTTAGTTCGGTTCTTGACCACCTTGGCCAACTGGATTGCATTCTTAATCTCCACTTCCCTCTAATTCATCATTGTCAATATTTATGTTCATATACTGGTGAGTTGTATCAGTAGATTTAAACTTCCCACCAACTTTGGTAGAAAAACTAACTATATCAATCCTGTATTAGGGCCAAATTTATCTCAAGAAAACCAAATGAGTAGAAGTTAGTATGTGTGACACCATTTACAAGTAAATGAGAGTCAGTGGGGTGAACATAACATCACAAAGTGAAGCACAAAAGTAATTCAAATTTAATGGATCCCACAGTTTTTAAAATAGCAATATTCTATTAACAAGTACTTAATATCATTATAACAGCACATAGATGTAAGAGTGCAAAAATTATAAGTTCAGAATTACTACTAACAACAGCAATAAATGTCACACAGCCTACACGAGTAGGAGTTTTAAAACATGCCTACACAGAAGGAAATCCTGTTCTATTCATTGGTGTTTACTGCTTAGGTGAGTGTGGATAGGACTGCATCCTAAAAGGGAAGTTCTCTACATGTCTACTCAGAAAGAAATCTTACTGAGTTTAGTGGGGCATACTCTCAATGCGTGTAGGATTGGATCTTTAATTGATCTTTTAGGAGACACTCGGATTCTAACCAACAATTTGCTAAACAAAACTTTTAATAGATTCTTATTATTTAAGAGCATTGTTAATTGAGGTTACGATATAAAAACCTGTTACAGATGCTTGTTACTTAAGAGCACCGTTAATTGAGGTCACAATCTAAAATAGCTTTATGAAACAGTTAACTTGATAGAACATGCAGATGTATCTGTTGACTATTTGTAACTCACAGGTGTCAGCAATGCCTGGCTGGAAACTCTTCTTGCTGCAATAGAAGCTTTGCCAAAAGAAACCATCAGACATGAGGTAACACTGGTTTTGCTGAATATGATTTAGGCAAGGGATATATTATACCTTGTAGTTTTCTGAAAGTTTGGTCTATTTATATATTCATCCAGGATCAAACCATAGATGCTCCTTAGTTCTCAGATGAATGTCCCTGCCATGCCAGGAGTGTCAGTCTCTGATTAAATTTGCCCTCATAAGTTTCACACACACAAAAATTTGTAAGATAGTGAGATTTACTGATGTATTTTTAACTATTTTCTTGAAATCTGTGGGAAATCTGTGAATTTTATGAATTAGGTTTCAATTTTAGTAAAAGGTAGAAAATTTGATAGCTGTTAGTGTTTAAGAAGTGCTGAAGTGTTGAATCAGGGCTGAAGTGTTGAGTCAGATCAAGACCTGTGTAATCCAGCATTCTATTCACATACTGACCAATCCATTGCAGCTTGACATAAATGTACTTTCCCTCCCCTCCATCGTGTACTCCCCACCAACTCAGAGGCATATGACCTTTGATACTGAGGTGACATGGGGCCATCCTGACTAGTAGCTATTGATAGCTCCATTTTCTGTGATTTTGTCCTGTCTTCTTTTAAAGCTGTCCCAGTTGGCAGTCTTACTGTGTCTTGTGCCAGTGAGTTCCAAAGTTTAACTATTCACTGTTTGACATACTGCTGTAATCGACCGAACCCAAAGGGTGATCACCAATGGCTGCTTTTCATCCTGGAGAGAAGTGACTAGTGGGGTGCCTCAGGGTTCTGTCCTGGGCCCAGTGCTATTCAACATCTTCATCAATGACTTGGATGAAGGAGTAGAGGGCATGCTGATCAAATTTGCAGATGATACCAAATTGGGAGGGGTTGCTAATACACCAGAGGACAGGATCAAATTTGAAAACAACCTTTGCAAGTAAGATTTCATTTGTTTATATAAGTTTATGATGTTTAGAGCATGTTAAGACAATTCATTGGACTATGAAATAACAGGTCTCAAGATAATTGGTGCCAAGATCATTGAGTTCATTGATTATTGAATTAATTAAGATAACAGAGAGGAGCAGAAGGAATGACAAGTTGAAGAGAAAATTTTATTCTTTAAGAAAGTTAATGGATACAAGAACAAGGAAGGCCACAGCGGCTGCAGCAGCAACAATGACTACCTAGCCAGCAAGAAGGACATCCATGGATACATCCCAGAAGCCACAAGACCTAATGTTACAAATGATGGAAGAATTGAGGAATATTAGAGAAGATATCAGGAAGACAGAGACAGACATAAGACAAGACTTAAAAGAAACAAGAAAAGAGATGAGAACAGATATGAAACATGAAATTGATAAGTTGGGAAAGAAACTGGAAACTTTAACAAAGGATGTTTCAAAGATAAAGGTAGAGACAAAAGAAATAAAAGAACAGGTCATACAAGTACAAACTGAAATGGCTGAAGTAAAAGGGAAACAGTCCAGTTCTGGGCACCTCAGTTCAAGAAGGATGTCAGCAAGCTGGAACGTGTCCAGAGGAGGGAGACCAAAATGGTGAAGGATCTGGAAGCCATGCACTGTGAAGAACGGCTTAGGGAGCAGGGTATGTTTAGTCTGCAGAAGAGAAGGTTAAGAGGGCACATGATAGCCATGTTGAAATATTTGAAGGGATGTCATGTTGAGGAGGGAGCGGACTTGTTCTCTGCCGCTCCAGAAACTAGGACAAGGAGCAATGGATTCAAGCTGCAGGAAAGGAGATTCCACTTGAACCTGAGGAAGAACTTCCTGACGGTCAGAGCTGTCTGACAGTGGAATAGGTTGCCTCGGAGTGTGGTGGAGTCTCCTTCTTTGGAGGTTTTTAAACCATCTGTTGGGAATGCTTTGATAGGTGTTCCTGCATAGCAGGGGGTTGGACTCGATGGCCCCTGGGGTCTTTTCCAACTCTATGATTCTAATCTCTCCTGAATCTCATAATATTCAGCTTCAATAAATGGGTTCTAGTATTTATGAGAGATGAAAGAAACCTGCTTTCTGTGTATAATGCATAAATTTATATGCCTCTGTCATATCTCTCCTCACTTGCCTGTTTTCTAAGCTAAAGAGTCCTAAATATAATTTTACTTATGGGGCACTTGTTCTGCTCTGCTGATCATTTTGGTCTCCTTTTTTGAAACTTGCCTGGTTGGCTGTTGAAACAAGCTAGCAATGGATATAGAGAAAATCCCTATTCTTCCATCAGCAATGAGGGGTTTTGCACATATTTATATTTTGTGCAAATTATGGAAGATCTAATGGATTTCTTTTGCGTCCCTAGTCCCCCCCCCGCCCCTATATTTTTAAAGATTTTATTTCTATATTTGTCATTAACAACAAATAATGAGATAAAAAGATATCTGGAATTAATATCAGAATTGTACTGGGTATGGATGAGGGACTCCACAGTCATAAATGAAAGGAAAAGCATATAGAAATCTATATCTGTAGGAGGAGTAAGGGTAACAATAGACCTTGCTTGTTTTGATTAGTATATGAAAATTTTTATTATTTTTAATATTTTATTATGTGTTGGTTTTTTTATTAACAAAGGCATTTAATCTTACTTGTCTGTTGTATTTCAAATGCTTATTTTAATATAATTGTTGTATTAGATTATTGAGCAGTTCCTATACATCTGTTGTGCATTCCCTCAGTAAAATCAGTAAGAAAACAGTTTATAAATCTTAATAATAACTAGGGATGGGACGAATCCAGAATTTTCTGAATTGAACCTGGACCCAAATCCCTGTAAGGCTCTGGGAATACACGAATCTCACAGATCTCAAATCTTTTGAATCCTTTTTTTTAAAAAAGGGTTTAGAAAACAAGTGAAAAAATGCACTTACTGAAAAGTGTTTTTGAAGGAGAATTTGACAAGTCTCAAGTCCTGCAACAAGGAAGGCACTTAAAAAACAAACACCAGCCTCTAGTCTAGTCTCAATTCTGCACCCTGCAGTCTCAAGGCAAGTCTCAAGTCTTGCAACAAGGTGTTTTTTTTAAAAAAAGCCTCTAGTCCAGTCTCAATTCTCTACCCTCAAATCCTGCAAGGGACTTTCAAGTCAAGTCTCTAGTCCAGTCTCAATAATTCCCAATCCCTATCCCTCCAGTCTCAAGTCAAAAGAATAGAGATTATTACCTTGCAGAGGGAGGCAGCACGAACGGGCACAGGCAGCCCCTGGTGTGTGCACATGGTTTTATGCCATGATTTTTGCCCACCCAGGGGCCTGCCGGCCGATCAGTCCTTCAGTGGGCCCCAGAGGCACTGAGGGAAATAAGATAAGACTAATTTCACATAGAGCTTCCCAATGCATGAATGCTGTCTTTTTTTATTAAAATGAGAAACTATTGCTTTTAAAAACCAATGAAAGTATACTAGAAGGTACTGCCTCACTCCCCCACCACTATCAGCATCTCCAGCTGTGTGGCTGTTTGAATTCTAAGCACGTGGTGGTAGCATTTAGATCAGCATTTTTCAATTGGAAGCCATCCAATCATCAGCCATCCAGCTGATCTAAATGCTACCACCACCTACTTAGAATTCAGTCGTGAGGGACCACAGCTTCCAGTGGGAATGCTGGCTATTCTGGTTGACCTTGATGGGATCTGTACTTTAGCATAGTGGTTCCCAAAGTTTGGTCCTCCAGCTGTTTTGGACTTTAGCTTCCAAAATTCCTAACTGTTGGCCAAGCTGGCTGAGGTTTCTGGGAAGTGAAGTCCAAAACACTTGGAGGACCTAAGTTTGGGAACGACTGGTTTAGCATATCTGGAGGACACTGGTTTAAGGAAAGGTACCTTTTCCCAACTGTAAAGATCTTGGTTTGCACAACTGCTATCATGCAGGTGAGAAAACGTCTACATTCCTTCACCTTCTTGCAATAGTGCTGGATCTGTGGGAAAGACTAGTGTAATGGATTCCACATCACTAATTTAGAGATAAACTGCTCTTAAACAAGTTTCTCTCAAACTGCTCAGAAAATATCTAAATGGCATTAGTTGCAAACTCCAGTCCATCTGAATGGCAAGTCTAATTATGGCTGACTGTTTCTTGTGAACCAAGAGTGTACGGCTGGTGACCTGACCCACTTAGCTGAATACTTATAGCTCAGGAGCCCATGTGTTATAGCTTGCTAGGTACTGGAGAGGTTTCTAGTTTTTGCAGTGCAAACAAAACAGGAAAAATAGGTCTGTTGGGCTCTCATGAGGTGCCCAAATGCTAGACTCATGAGCTGTGCTTATTTAGCTTGCCAACTAGTAAGTTGTTCAGTTCTTTTGTCTGCAGGGAAGATGCAAGCATAGTGCTTTGAACACTTCTTCTGATTCTAATTCTGATAATTCTAATTCTTTTTTCCCCCTTCTTTTCCTTCTTTCTCAGTGTGGCTTGCATATAAGAGGTTGTCAGCATGTTGTATTCTTTTGGATGTAAATTTGTAGAGGTGGGATAGCAACCTTACTAAAGGAAAGCTAATTCTCTGGAGGACACAAGGAGCAACCCACACACATGTAGGTTTATCCTTGTACTAGCAGTTCAAAGCAGGAGCCTGCTGAAATACGGCATTTAAATGGCTAAAGAAAAAAAAAATAGCTATAAGCTTGGATTCAGGAGATTCGAAACACTTCTATCTAGTTTTGTATAACAAAATTCCATTTAGGAAAAATAATTGACTTCTTGCATTTCATCCCTGGAACTCTATAAAACAAGATAGCACTAACTTTCGTAACTTGCTTTGTGCAGAATATAATTGGTGAGATAGCTTTGTGTCAATATGGCATCTAGGCATGTTCATATCTAATTAATTAGGGTGAGGAAAGCACTCTGAAGTTTTCATTTGCTCTAAATGTCAAGTCTTTCTTTGCAGGTTCATTTCTGATTTCACACTCTTCATTCACAGGAGTTTCTCCACATACCACTCATGAAAGAAATAATAGAAGGGGAATGACTTGTGTGATACATCCAGACCCATATAACTTTTTCACATGATTTTTTCTTACAAAAAATATCACAATCGGTATTGTTGTTGTTCTTGTTTTTTAAGTAATGGATTTTCCTGTGTAAGTACTTGTATCTCATTAAAGAGATGGAATTTTTTTCTAATTGTTTTAAACAACAGTCTTGTATTGTCCTTCTTTTGAGTTGTTCTGCCCTTTGCTAATTTGTGACTGGGATAACTTAAAGCATTTGTTAAAAGAATAGGCAGATATATATCTATATCCATATCTATATCTATATATGCCCATTTATTAATTTCTTAAAAGCTAGCTACTTCAGTGTCTTGGAACTGGGCTGCATCACAGTTCTGAAAATGTGGACTGAAACTGACATTAATAAGGAAACACATATTGTTGTGAAATGTATAGATATATTGGTTTGGAGTGAAAATGCACAGTGTTTGTTAACAGCCATAGGTCAGGAATAGATATGGGTCCTGGAGAATATATGGTATTTTATATTTTTAATTCATGTCCAGGTAGATGGAACATTTTAATCCCACAGAATCATTTTATGTTGCAAAATTCATGTGGAACTAGAGCTACAAGATCAGGCTTTTGTAGCTTTGCCAGCTGAAGAATTATAAACAACATCTTTGAATTTCAGCCACCTGCCATGTGCAGAAGGGTTTTTTAACAGTCAGAAAATTGATGGGGAAAAATCACATTTGTATCAATTACATCTTTTTGAGAACAAGGAGGGCTGACAGTGCTTTAGAACAAATATTCTACCTTATGTGTACATGTGTTTTCTGGTTCTGGGTGCTTTTGGGTATTGTGAAATTTCTTTTATTCTAAACCCACAAAACATTTCTGTGCACATGGGACATTTTTATACCCACTATAGGGTGGGATTCTTATTATAGTCAAAAGGTAACTCAGATTAAGGCACTTAGTAGAAGTATGTGTGTGTGTGTACTTTAATCTGGCTGGATGTAGGCTTTAAAAAAGTGACTTCATTTGTACTCTGCAACCTAATGTCTGTACACACTGCATCTACAGTTCTTAGCTTCAAAAAGGGATAGTAAAATATCTATACGAGGGCATGTTACATAAAAATATATGTATTAGGGAAAGATGCGCACTATCTTTATAGGGAAATATAGAGATGTATATAGGGAAAGTAGCATATGAAAATAAAGATTACAATACAGTTTTAAAAAATGGAAAACAATGAGGAGACTTATCAGAACACATTTACTGTTAAATAAATACAAGTTACTGCCAGACATTTAGTCTGCTCATGTCACATTTCTCTTTCCTTCTGCTCATCAAATCTCTTTCTATTCATGCAATCCTGCTTAACCCGTATAAGGTTTTCCATTAATTGCATATTAGGTACTGAGAGTGAATAGTGGGGATTCTGCTGCCTAAATGCCGGGTTTGCAAGCTTTATAGAGGTGTTCAGCTGGCTACTCTTAGAAGCAGAAGACTGGATTAGATGGAAATAGATGGACTGGATTAGATGGAAATAGATGACTTCCCAAGGCCACAAGCTAAATGCAAGGCAAAAGTGGATCTGAGCCTCCAAAATTCTGAACCCTAGATATCCCTTGCCCCTTGACTGTTGCTGTTATGTGGATTCAGGTCATTTCCAACATATGGTGACCTTAAAGCAATTGTATCACAGGGTTTTCTTTGCAAGATTTGTTCAGAGTGAGTTTGCCTTTGCCCTCCTCTCAGGCTGAGGGACTATGACACTAAAACAATCAAACTCAACTCAGTAACCCAAAATCAGTTCCTGTCCAATTGATTCATTTTGCCCTGCTTCTTCCTAATTAGGCCATTTCCGCACTAGCCTGTTATAGCGCTATTATTCCACTTTCAACATCCTGTGGAATCCTGGGGTTTGCAGTTTGGGGAGGGACCTCAAAGGCTGCTCCCTAAACTGCAAACCCCAGGATTCTATAGGATGTTGAAAATGGAATAATAGCGCTGTAACAGGCTAGTGTGAAAATGGCCTTAGTTTAGTTATTTACTATAGTTAGATGTTACCTTTCTTTTAAGGGGTTCAAGGTGGTGTACTTGTTCTGTCACACAACAATGCTATAAAAAGAGATAGCCAAGAAATGATGGGGGGGGGGGTCTGTGTTCTTCATAGACATATTTGAATCATAGCTTATAGATACAGCTGAGGATCAGAGGTGTGGTCCTTGCCAGTATCTGAACTCCAGAATCAACACTCCTTCCAATGTGTACAAAACAATTCAAGCTAACAGGCACTTACTTCAAACTGGAAGGAGGTCTGTACTGAAGTGCCTCAGGGTTCTATCCTAGGGCCGTTACTCTTCAGTATTAGACTTAGATGACGAGGTAGAGGGAATCTTTATCAAGTTTGTAGATGACCCAAAACTGGGAGGGGTGACCAACGCATTGGAAGACAGGAACAGAATTCTAAAGGACTTAGATAAACTAGAAAATTGGGCAGAAATTAATAAAATGAAATTCAATAGAGGCAAATGCGAAATTCTACATTTAAGGCACAAAAACCAAATGCACAGGTACAGGATTGCAAGGATCAGCAATACTACCTTGGGATTATTGTTGATCATAAGTTGAACATGAACCAGCAGTGTGATACTGCAACAAACAAGATGAATGCTATTTTAGCCTGCATTAATAGAAGCATAGTTTCTAGGTCGAGGGAAATAACAGACCTACTATATTCTGCACTGGTCAGGCCTCATCTGGAGTACTGCATTCAGTGCTGGGCTCCTCATTTTCAGAAGGATAGAGACAAGCTGGAGCAGGTTCAGAGAAGGGAAACAAGGATGATAAGAGGTATGGAGAACAGAACATACGAAGAATGGTTGAAGGATCTGGGCATGTTCAGCTTGGTGAAGAGAAGACTGATAGGCAACATGATTGCTTTCTCTAAATACCTCAAGGGGTGTCACAAAGTGGAGAGGGCAAGCCTGTTTTCTGCTGCCCCAGAGGGTAGGGCCAGGTCTAACGAGTCAATTTTGGTTGAACATTAGAAGGAACTTTTTGACAGAAAAAGCAGTTTGGCAATGGAACCCATTGGCTAGAGAGGTGGTGGGCTCTCCTTCTCTGGATATCTTCAAGAATAGGTTGGAGAGCTACCTGCTGAAGATACTTTAGCTGGAGATCCTACATTGAGCAGAGGGTTTGACTGAGTGGCCCATGAGGTGCCTTCCAACTCTATGGTTACATGACTCTGTACCTGACCGGTTACTTCATTAAGTACCTATACGTAGCTAAGTAACATCTCCTGTTCCAACCCCCCCCCCCGACAGAAATGTCATTCACTTTGCTCCAGTCAACTACAAAATGGGCATCCTTCTCGTCATGTGGCTGATACCTGGTAAAATAGGTCAAGAGGGAGTTAGAATTATGACAGTAGTGTCAAAATCATGACTACATAGCAGTTGCTAATACAAAGCAGTTATGGATGAGTGGAGTGTGTTTATGGGTGGGTGGAAATGGTTGGGGACAAGTGTCTTTTTTTCTGCCTCTCATCCAGTGATCCAGGGAGTAACAGCACATCATGACATATGGCTAATTTCTGGTACATTTTCAAAACCAGTTTTAACCCATATGGCAGGTGTTACACTTCTTAGTTGTTCCAAACAGCATGTAAATGAAAAAAAGAAAAATGAAGGGTATCAGTTGGACCCCTCTGCATTTTTTAAAAGAAAGATTAATGTGTTTTCAATTTAAGTTAAGCTGTTGAAATGTCAAGGTTTTCCCATTAAAACATTGTTGGAAATAAACAGAGCAGAGTTGAGTTATGACATGTGAAAATGAGATGAAAGTCAACTTAGATTGTTTGTCTGTCCTTAAGCAATGAGTTTCATGGCTGAAGCAAGTTTGGATCTTGGTTTCCTCAGATATAGTCCAACATTTTGTTTCACCCTGGGTCCCCTGGAAAAGGAAGCATACCCACCTCCCACCCACCCAATCAGTGTTCTCTTCTTGGACCTCATAATACAATGGGCTGTGCTTTTGGCACCTCCTCAGCACTGAGCACAGTACCGTGTTCTGCTTTAGACATCCATCTACAGGTATGGTGAGGAATTCTATTTGTCAGGCTTCTTCAGACTGCAGACAAATACATTAATGCCTAAAAGGTCTAGTGACAGGGCGAAGAGCTGTGTCCTGTCATGTGACTAATGTGTCTCCAGCTTTAATAAATGGGGTGTCAGCAACAAGGCAGAAAGGGCAAGTGCAGTAAATTGGCAGTTATCCAGGGTAATTGGCAGTTATCCCGAGAGCCTGCCTGCCTCCATCACCATCTGTTTTTCAATTTGCAATAGCACAGATGTCCAGGTGACTCTCAACACTTTTCCAGAGAGGCAAGCAGAGATGAATTCTCTAACTGTTTCCCACTTTATCCTGCTATGCATCCCAGTTGCCATATGAGGGCAAAAAGAAAAAGAAACCAATAAAAATCAATGCATTTTTCCTTCAAAATGATAGCTTAACATGTTTTGTGCCCTATTAAAGCAGTGACGAGGGGGGCATATATGTTAGGCCTGATTGTCTGAAGCCATGATAAAAAAAAGAAAAGAAAAGAAAGAATGCTGCTCATTGCTAAGTAGAGTTATGGGAATCCGAGTAAAGCAGACAATGAACAGGGCTACTGGTAAGATGAGCAGGTAGGTGAAGTACGAGCATCTTTTGTCCTTTCACCTAAAAAGTAGTTTATCAGACTGAGAAACAAGGGCCATTAAATGCCCTTGGTCTCTTGTGTCATCTGGCAATGGATGAATCACCAAATGGCAATACCATTTTTCTGACCAGTTGCTTTGGTGGTGAACAAGAGTAATAAAGAGCACACCAGCAACTGCTCTTCTGTTATACGCCATGGCAATGCAGAGCATAAAATGCTTCCATTGGAACAAGATCCCAGGTGAATTGTGCAGTGTTAGTACTAAGTCAGTGAGATGCCCATTGTAATAAAGGGCTGCATCTGTAAATCGCTGTCTTATGAAAAGGAAGAATAGAAATGCTGAATGGTGTGTGTACATGTGTGTGTAGCTATCTGGATCCTCCACCATGAATTCCCAGGAAACAACTTGTCGGAAGTGGTCTTTAGCTTATATATGCTTTTTACTGCAGAAAACTTGTATCTGCTTAAATCTTCCTAAGTCATCTACAATTAGGAAACATTCAGGAGCAATGGGAGTTAAAAGAGCAGCTGGCAAGAGGGCATGGAGTTGAATACATGAAAGGTCTCATTTGAACCTGATGATTTCAGCTTGCCTCTTCTTAATGTAGTGATCAAGTTTACATCCTGAAAAGGGATGGGAAGTGCTAATTTTGCAACATAATTACAAATGTTCTTGACTTTTGTTCTTTATGATTAAATAAGATGCAGGAGACCATCTCCTTTATATCTCTTGATATCTCTGTGCTTTCAGAATTTTTTGCAACAGTTTTGCTAACATGAACACTCCACAGATTTTACTTCTGTGGAGAGCCATTTATCTGAACATGACAGCATGTTGTAACATATTTATTCCAGGTGGAATCCAAGTATTTGATTTGCTTTGTATATTCTGACTGGAAACCTGATATGTGCAGGCATTTCTGCATTTGAAGTGGTTCTTAATGTACGTTAATGAATTTTGGCTTTGATTTCATTTAACTAACCCTAAATTTGTTTTGATTTCTTCTCTCCTTCCTCCCCGCTTTATAGATCCTGAATCCGCTTGTTTCCAAGGCACAGCTTTCTCAAACACTTCAGTCTCGCTTGGTTAGTTGTAAAATCTTGGGAAAATTAGCTAACAAGTTTGAAGCTCATATGTGAGTAGCTGCTGTTTGTTTCACATATGCAGATGATTAAAACTTCTAGCTGGTAATATAAAATGACCTGTTTTTATTCTGTGGGGAAAAGAAGAATAATTCTAAAGAAACTAATGTGTAGTCTGTGCTATAGTACACATAAAATCTGTTTATCTTTCCCCATGCCATTCTAACTGCTAGAGAGAAACAGAGCTTCCAGAATTGCACCCATAATAAACATTGTAATAAATGTTTTTCTCACAAAACCCACGGTACATTCCCCTTCTATACTTCAAGAGGTCATTTGCACTGATAATAAATTTCTAAGGTAGTTTCAACATAATGTCTAATTTCATCTCCATTTCTGTAATTCCCCTAGTGGGTGCCATGTCTAGCTGTTTGGTTCCCATGTCAGAGATTGTGGGCTTGCATGAAATGGTAGCTTCCAGTCTTTCATACATGAAGGCAATTTCAATAACAGAACACGTATTTTTAATCTTCACATACCACCTTGTTTGTTCTTCTTATGATTTGGATATTTTCTTCAGTGTCCTAATTTTTTTAAGTATCAAGGATCATATTATAAACGCCACACTAGGTGACTTGGGATTCGTTGAGTGTTGAGTCTTGGTTCATGATAATCTTGTTCATTTTCCTCATGTCTTAAAAGATGAAAGCCCTGGTTGTTCAAATCTCTGGCTGTTCACTTTGCAGTTTTATATAAAGTTCCATTATAATCCTTTGTGGGTATGACTTCAGCAGTGATTTATACAATCTAGCAATTTATTCTCCATGACCCTGTAAAATTAAATATTTAGATATATTTCCTGCACTGATTTGACACTGGAATGCAATTAAACTAGGGTTTATTTTGCAGACAGTACATTCTAAACATCTTTGCAGGTGCATTGCTTTGTGACATTGTTGTACCTGGAGTAATCACTTAATATCAGGTTTTACAGTGCTGTACAGGCGCAGTGATTGGTATACTTATTGATAACTTATGTGCTAATGCAACAAGTCTTAGAATTAAGCTAAATTCAGGTTGAATCCTGAATACGCTAGAAGGCACTTGCTTCTCTGTAACAACCATTAATTTTGTAGCTACAGTAGTAGCAATGCTTAAGGAATATGATCTCAGTGAATTCCAGTATGAACTGACCTCACCCTCAATTCACAGGTCAAAATGCAGAACAGAACATGGACACCCACTGGATTTTACACTTTTCTATTGTTTGTGAAACACTTTTCAGCCAAAAGGAGATTCCCAAATGTGTATTTTGATGTCAGCTTTATTTAGAAAAGTGTGTTTTGAGAATAATTCCTTTTATTTTGTGAGAAAATAATGCAAAACAAATTAAAATGTACCTTTTGTACAATGTGTTTTAAAAACAAAGTTTAATGCTGCAACAGAATGGAAAAGATTCAAAGGAGTACTTGAAAAAGTGACACAGAGTAGAAACAGACTGATCTATTTATCCTGTGAAGTTAGTATATTCTTATTCTCTCTTAATAATTTATCCCAATGAGTTCTTAATCTCATTGACTGTTAAGAGCATTTCTCTTTGCATACCAGATCACTGAAAGCACAGATAGAAAATTATGATGGAGCTGAAATAGCCTTCCTTAGTTCCCCAGCTGCTTAAAGGACTGTGAAGAAGTTCTCTTGTCTTGTGATTGTCTGGCTGGTACTTACTGAAACTAATCCTAGAAAGAGTTGACCACAGTTGCTACTCAATTTCTTCCTTTCTGTGCCAAGCCTGAGCGTAGGAGGCATTACCTTAACTACTATTTGACTTCATGATGATGCACATACTATCACATTTGTTTTTGGTAGAAGTGGGTGCAGTGCAGTCCTTCATATGTTGTTCAACTGAAACTCCCCCATTTATCTACATTGGCTAGGCTAGCTAGGGTGCTATCTCACGTGAGTTGCAAAGTGTGGAGGGCCACACTTTGTCCACTTCTGGTCTATATGATAACATTATGAAGCCTCTGTCTGTCTAATCTCCCACCTTTCTTCCAATAATGGCACCCAAGTTAGCTATTAGTATGCAGGTAATGCTTCCTGTCCTCACTGTAGTGCAGAGGAAGGAAATGGTAATGAGCCACCACTGTCAGAATCATGAAGAAAGTGGTGGTGGGTAAGGCTTTTATAAAACTTTATGTGCTTCCGCCAGACTTCCCATTTGTACCAAAAATGTTTATGTTAAGAGCATATGGCTGAGCCCTAATACGCAGGTTGACTGATGGAAAGATCCAGTATGACTTAATGAATACTGAAGCAGATCAGTCTGTTCTAAACAGATGCATCTCTGATTGTTTTATTCCTCTTACTAACTTTTAAACTAGTAATTTACATTACATTTGTCTTTTTTTGTTGCAAGCATTTAGTGTTGACAAAACAGTGACCTGTATTTTCATTTGTATGCTAAGATTTGTGTATTCTGATATTCAGCAGTATTTCATTATTGAAGCTTGTTTTAAAGGTAATGGTAGAAATGCTTATGTATCTCTAAACCCTGAGAAATGTAACATTGACGAGTAAAGCAGTAACCCTTCCTTATTTGCTGCTCAGAAGGTGAAAACGTAAATAAATCTAATGCTTATTTAAAATGTGGTGTGAAACTTCAGGTTTTACTATGATATAATTTGAACTGGATACCTCAGCTAAGTGGAGTGAGTTTTTCTATTTGTTAATTTATAAAACTGTCGCCCTTTTAGTGTTAAAAGAGAAATACTTCCACTGGTAAAATCTCTCTGCCAAGATGTAGAATATGAAGTTCGTTCCTGCATGTGTCGTCAACTGGAGCTCATAGCTCAAGGAATAGGGTGAGCGCAATTTGTATCTTTATTGTACAATTTAAATTACTCTAGAAAAATGATGCTAATTTCAATGGCATTTACAGAGTATAGGGTAGGAGCACAATGTAGACAATGATTGGGCAGTACCCAGGATGGAGAAAAATTATAGGTTTGTGGGCTTTAGTTCTTGGAAATGAAAGGAAGCTTTCCTTAAGATCTTGATTTCTCAACTGAGTTAGGCTGATTGATTCAGAAGGAGAATGCCAGACAGAGCACAAGAAATCATGAGATGTGAACTGGTGGTTCTTTAAACTACTGTTTTATGTGGTTGTGCATGTGCTTTGGGACTGGGCCATATTAGTTGGGTAAGGCTACAGATTGTCGGTTTGTAGGGTTCCTCCTGAACACATTTATGGCCCTGGGAACATGTAAGCCAGGAAAGCTTTTGCATGAAGCAAAAGGAACGTCAACATTTCTCTGTTCTCATGAAGGCCTCTTATTGTTGATAATACCAGGGAGAATACATAGCTCATGAATTTTAACTGGACTAAAAGCACATAACTAATCTACTACCAGTGAGATCCTTTTGCTCCTAAATGGCATGAATCTTTTACCCATATTGCTTTTCTCAAGTATGAAGACATATTTGATAAGATACCATGGTGGCTGTAAGCCTTTTCTTTGAGTCTTTCTCCCTTTTTTAAAACACTTGTATATACTCTCAGGGCAGCACTACACATTGCATTTATCTTTTCAACGTGCTTTCTTTTTCTTTCCTTGTTTTTTTCCTTAGAAAGCAGCCTCACAGGGTGGACATTTCAGCAGAAGAAGTTGAAGGGGTGGAGAGGGTGAAGCTGCTTAATCCTTTCCCTTCCAGCCATTTTTCTATTTAAAACATCTTCCCTAGCTGCTTCTCACACCTCTGTTGTCGTCGTCATCATCATCATTGTCATGTTTATTTATATCCTGCTTTTTTCCAAAAATTGGAACTCAAAGCAGCTCACAATTTAAAAACAATACAATTAAAAACATAGAAAAAGTGAATAATGAAGATAGAATTAAATTACTTACAGTATTAAAACAATGATATCTCAGTGAAGAATATGCAGTTAAAAAAAGCTTTAGAAGTCTTTTAAATATGTGGTTAAAACGTCCCCTAGCCCATCCTTTAAAAACTTTCTGTTTTAAAAGCTTTTCTGAATAGAAAGGTTTTATCTTGTTGCCAGAAGGACAGCAAGGAGGAGGCCATTCTGGTCTCCCTTGGCAGCCACTGACAAGGCCCTCTCTTGCATCCCCACCAACTGTACTTATGGTGGTGGTGGGACTGAGAAAAGATCCTTTCTTGATTATCTTAGAGCCTGTGCTGGCTCATACAGGGCCATATGGTCTGCCAGATAGCCTGGACCTGAGCTATATAGAGCTTTATAGATCATATCCAGCACTTTGAATTGTGCCCAGAAACAAACTGGCAGCCAATGGAGTTGTTTCAATAGGGGCACAGCATGGTCTGTATGACCTGCTCCAGTTAACAACTGGTCTTTCTTTGGACCAGCTGAAGTTTTTTAACACACTGCAAAGACAGCTGCAAGTAGAACATGTTACAGTAGTCCAGATGGGAACTAAGTATGTACCACTGTGGCCAGATTTGGCATCTCAAGGAATGGGTGCAGTTCATGCACAAGCACTCCTGGCCACAGAAGAAACCTGGCCTCTGGGTTCAAAGCTGAGTCCAGGGGTACAGCCAAGCTGCAAACGTGTGTCTTCAGGGGATGTGAAACTAAATCTAACACAAGCTGAATTCTCAGTCCTTGATCTGCCTTCTGACTGAGCAGGAGCACCTCTGTCTTGTCTGGATTAAGTTTCAATGTATCTGCCCTCATCGAGTCTATTACTGATGATAGACACTGGTTTAGGACCAGGACTGCCTCCTTGGATTCAGGTAGAAAGGAATAGTAATGTTGGTTGTCATCTGCCTATTGAGGGCACAGCACCCCAAGCCTCTGGACAACCTCTCCCAGCAGTTTCATATATGTGTTAAATAGCGTGTGGGACAAAACAGAAACCTGGGGAACCCCACGGGTGAATGTCCAAGAGGTTGAACAGGAGTACCCCAGCATCACCTTCTAGATTTGCCTCTCCAGGGAGGAATGGAGCCTCTGTAAAACAGTGCCTCCAAGTCTGATCCCAGTGAGGCAGCCCAGGAGGATACCACAGTCGATGGTACCAAAAGCTGCCGAGAGGTTGAGCAGAATCAACAAGGACACTCTCCTCCTCTCCAATTCCCTGCATAGGAGATCCCCCAAGGTGACCAAAATTGTCTCTGAAACCAGATTGAATTGGATCTAGATAATCCATTTCATCCAGAAACCCCTGGACTTGGGAGACCACCACATGCTCCAAAATGGTAGGTTGGACACTGGCCAATAATTATCCTTTGTTGAGGGATTCAAGGATGGCTGTTTAAACAGAAACCTTACAACTACCTCTTTTAGGCAAGTTGGAATGCTGCCTTGTTGAAAGGAAGCTTGGACTACCTGCTTTACTCCTACTCTGACCTGTTTGCTAAGCCAAGGGCTTATCAAACATACCTGGTGGCTCTCACCTCTCCAAGGCTCCTGTCCACATCCTCAGGCTGCAAAGTATCCAATAACACTGGACAAACAGGAACCAAGGTTACATCCACTGGAACTGTATCAAGGACAGCATCCACGTGAGAGTGGGTCTGAGTGATTTTAACTGAAAAGTGCACTGTAATACAAATGGCCTGAGGTGAGATTCTGAGAAAAATAAAGTAAAATGAAATAAAAATAAATAGCCAAAAGGAAAAGATTGTCCTTGACCTTTCCTCAGTTGAAGCTCACAGCCTCAAAGGCTGCTTTGGATTAAAAGAAACCAAAAAATGTTCAGAAAGAAGGTACAAATCGCTCTCTGTAGTTTGGCCCTTATTCTCAATCATTTTTGACTCTTCCCTTTCTTTAACCAACCATATTTATATTTTTCTACTCCTAACTTCCTGCTCACATCTTGTTTTCTATCTAAACTCTAAAAGTGCCATCTCAGGTGTTCCATCTTAATCTAACTGCAAGTCTTTTTATAACATTGAAAAATTTCATGATTCTTTTTCTTCTTGTCCTGCCTTCTTCAAGCAGACCACCTGCTGTTAGCTTTTCTTCATTATTTCTTCTACTCCAGTTTCTGTGTACTCTTGTCTTCCCCATTCCTGTACCCAAAACAGCTGCTTTCTCTAAATTTACCAAGTTCGCTTCTCTCCTTAAGTCTTTCCCCAGGATCCTATTCTTTAGGAAAGCTTTTTCCTGCTTCTGTGTAATTTTACTCTTTCTGGCTGATCTTTTCACCTTTTCTTCCTTCCTTTTTACATTTACTTAGAATGAAAATGATTGCTTCTGGTGAGATTCATTTCTAAGTCAGGATGAATTCACACATTGTAGGTTTAGCAGTTAAATGACTCCAGTGTTAAGTGATTTCCTGCGTATATCAAATACTTTGAGCAGAACTGGCATAGATATTGCCTGATTACAGCTGAAGCACAATATTTTCCAGTGGAAGCTGACCATATACTCATTTGTGAGTTCTGAAGTTATTTTCTCAGAACCAGAGTATGGTAGTTATTTTAACAGGGATGAGGAACTTTTGGCACCCAGTATATTTTGAACTGTGACTCCCACAATCTGTTATCATTAGCAATGATGGTGGTTCTAGAAGCTGAAGCCCCAAACTTCTAGAGGGCCCAAGGTTTCCTATCTTGGGTTAGAATAGTCAGGAGGATTCAAATTCCCATTGAGCCATGAATCTCCCTGAGTAACGCCTCCGCTTTTTTTTGCTCACCACAGTTCTCTAAAGTAGATGAGGCTGAAAGATACTGCTCCAAGGTCATCTAGTAAGCTTCATGTCTGAAAGGTGACTTGAACTTTGATTTCCCTGACATAGTCTTACCATTCTATCTATACTAGTTGTTAGTAGTTTTTAAGAATTTTTTTCATTTATTTTTCTTTGGGATGCTTCAAATGTTGACTGTTCCAAGTTTCAAAGCAGCTGAAAGGAAGGATATATTTTATTTTATTTTAAATATATTATTTATATATATTATATATTTTATATATTTATAAGTCTATCTCTATTTTGTTCCACCTTTCTGAAATATAGTGTTTGCGTTTTCCCTTGCCCATAAAGAGAATTGTCAGTACTTGATGCAGGGGATAGCATTTATGTATTTTCAGTGCGAACTAACACATCATTGGTCTGGATAGAAATATATGATACCTGAAGAATCATGTTTTCTTTCAAAGACCAAAGATTTATCTGAAGATTGCATAAAATTGTTCTTTATAGGAAACTGTGCTTGTTTAATAATACCACCAATGGTGTTAATTTAGCTCTTTTCCATTTTTAATCTCCTTTTTCTTCCTTTCCTGTGTTCATCTGGAAAGCATGCATGCCCCCTACTCATGGCCATATGCACTCTTATTTCTTTACAGACCTGCCACCCAACAGCTTTCTGGTTTCTTACCTCCGCCCTCCCGCCCTGCTGCCCATATGCTTTTGCTCCTCAGCTTACATTCTTGTTTCCTGAAGCATTTCACTGAGCTTCTCTAGCTCCACAGGGTGGGATTAAATCATGATGATTTAGAATTGAAAATAACCTGAAAGTGACACATTCTGCTGCAAATAGTTCATTTTTTAAAACAGAGACCATGCTGATAGGAAACTCTGAATTTGATCTGAGCAGAGCTGTGCAGAGAGAATCTAAATGTACGTTGTTAACACCATAAATGTGTATTTCTGTTGATTTCCGTATTTATACTTTAATGTAATTGTTGCTTAATGAATGCTGAACACTGCCCTAGCCATTTGTTAATAAGGGGTGGTAGGTAAGATATTCTAAAGAAGGAAGCAAACTATTTATTTATTTATGGGGTACCCCACCTTTCTCTCAATATGGGGCCCATGTCAGTTGGCAATATATAGAGCAAATGGTAGACTAAGTTGTGTTATGAACTAGTAGCTGTCAGTAAACGCATATGGATTATGACACTGCTGAGGTAGGACACCAAACCCTGTCTCCTTTCTGTGATGGTACAACCACCAGTTTTAAGGGCAGAAAGCACACTAGGCCATTGATTTTAGAGTCTTCAGTCGTACAGTATGCAAAGCACCAGGATTTCAAATGATTTCAGCTTTCGCTTCATGGGAGGAGAAGTACTAAAGATTTTTTTTTTAAGGTTAAACTCATACCTCTGTCAGAGCTTGAAAGTACAGAGATCCACCGAGGACTGTTTGAATACTTTGTTTATAACAAAGCCTTAAATGAGCATGACAGAGTTGGCGAGTTGTGTCTCTGCTACTGCTCAGGTGATACCTTTTATAGCATTTAAAGGAAATACACAGGTGGCGTTGAAGGGGAAAATTCTGAACCTTGCTATCTCTGATGTATCTGTGAATAGCACAGTAGCTAATATGTCTTCCTATCTTTGTTACTATGTTGTTATTCTTCTTGTTACTGTAGGACTGAGCTAACCAAAAATGTAGTACTTCCTGAGCTGGTAGAATTAGCAAGAGATGAAAGCAGTAGTGTACGTCTTGCAGCTTTTGAAACCTTGGTCAATCTGCTAGAAATGTTTGATGCAGGTAAGATTGGGTTGATCCTAGGTCTGCAGCATTTCCTCTAGCTGTCAGAACTCTTTTCAATATACCAATACTTATGTTTTGATTAAATATCGTAAAAGGCTGCTCTGTTCACTTTTCTGATCTTTTCTTTCTTTCTTCCTTCCTTTTTAGATGATAGAAGTCAAACTGTCCTTCCATTAGTGAAATCATTCTGTGAGAAATCCTTCAAAGCAGATGAATCTATTCTGGTTTCATTGTCTTATCACTTAGGAAAGCTTTGTAATGGACTATATGGTAAGACTGAGAGGTGCTTAGCTTTTTTTGTTTTTTTAAAGAAATGCTGGGTTATATTTGGGTTGGAATTTTTTAAACACTGCATTCACAAGCATGCTGTCTTTACACTGGCATAAATGGGACTGAATATCTGAGAAGATACGATCAGGGAGAATCATAGAATCATAGAGCTGGAAAGGGGCCTGTGGACTATCAGGTCCTGCTCCTGCTTAGTTGGAGCATCCCCAGTTGGTGCATCTCCAACAGGTAGCTGTCCAGCCTCTTTTTGAAGACATCCAGAGAAGGAGACCTCATCACCTGTCTGGGTGACTGGTTGCATTGCTGAACTACTCTCACTGTCAAGATGTTCTTTCTGATGTTCAGTCAAAATCTACCCTCCTGTAACCTAAAGCCATTAGACCTAGTTCTACCCTCTGAGGTAGCAGAGAAGAAGCCTGCACCTTCCTCTTTGTGGCAGTCCTTGAGGTATTTAAAGAGTGTGATTATATCACCCTACTAGTCTTCTTGTCTAGTCTAATTAAATGACCTGATTCTCTGTAATTTTCCACCCAGAGAAGAATGACATTGTGTTTAGCAAGTTATTTGAATAGATAATACACATTTGCCTCAAGGATTTGAGCTGCATAGCAGCAGGATTAGAAAAAGATATGGTCTATCTCCTATTCAGAGCTAGTGTATGGTGTAGTGGTTTGAGCGCTGAACTAGGACTCTGTCAAAATAGGTTTGAATCCCTGTGCAGCCATGGAAACCCACTGAATGATCTTGGATAAGTTACACTCTCTCAGTCTCAAAGGAAGGCAATGGGAAACCCCTCCTGCACAAATCTTGCCAAGAAAAACCCATAATAGATTTGCCTCAGAATCAGTATCATTGGAGGCAGTATCATTGGAATAATACATCTTGCTACAGATAACAACAGAAAGAAGGAACTAGTTTCTGTGTTGATTTTTTTCTGAAGCTTTTTGTCTGACTGCAATGATCAGAGAAGACTAGAAAAGGAAAAGATGTGTTATTATTTGGAGCCAGGAGTATTTTGAGATCAACTTCTGTCAGCAGAGGATTTTACTCTGTTGAGCCTTAAATGCAAGCCATTGGGCTGAAAGGATCCCCGAATGCACGGGGCCAAAGGATTAAATGAAAAGCAAACCACTCTATGAATGGCTTGTGAGTCAATCAGTGGAGATTTCTTATAGCCTGGCTTGAACTTTTTGCAGTGAAATGTAAATTTTTCCTGGAAATTAGTATGGGGAATTGGTGCACATGTGTAGTCACTAATAGTTTGGTTCCCATAATGGGAAGTCATTGAGTATTGAGTAGAGAAATGTAACGCAGAGACAGAAGGAACCAAATGCCATAGCAACAGTCCTGTGCCTCCCCACATTTGCTTACAATCAAGTAGCACAAGATCATAACAAAGACTGAAGTGAGATTCCAGCAGAGTGCAGGCAAAGATGTTCCTTATAAGGATGACTAATATGAGGAGGTACTTCTGGGAGTGATGACGGAAAACCTGTTTCCCTTCTTATACTAACGCTTCCTGAACACCAATTAAACATCAGATTAGTGTTTTTTGATCAACATTTATTACATATACAGAGTTCATAAATATATATGACTATCCAGAATGTGGAGTAAATTAATTCTTTGGATATGATCCTTAGATACAGGTTTGGTGATGCTTGTCCTGTGTATGCTTAAAATAACTGTACAAATGCTTTTGCCTAAATAGTACCTCCATGCAGGACGAGGATTCTGCTAGTGCTTTTGGACTATTGCTCTACCACTCTAACATTCCTTCATCCAATGTGGCCAGTAGCCATGCTGCCTGGGAAGATACTGCAGGTTGAAGTCCAAGGAACAGAAACATGTCAATGTGCTACCTGCCATAACTAATGTAGAGCTTAGCTTTCAGGTAGAAGTAGGGAGAGACCATATCTGAGAGCTTTCCAAGACTCCCCTCTCAGAAGTCTTTGAAAAAGTGTGCATTTACTTAAATTGCCTCCCATGGCTTCTAGGACACAGTTCTGCCATTGTTTATCTTGCCCACCCTTGCCATTTTATGCTGTGGGGTGGAGATTTTTTCAACAGTGAGAGTGATTTCTGTTTTACTTCCTAGATTAAAAAGGTCTCGCTTGGGCCTAAAATAACCCCCAGCAAAATTGGCCCCACATCTCCTACAGGATGCCAGGGATATTTTGAGTCATTTTTGAAATGTGGGGGCACAGCTCAAATTTCAGCCCTCCAAGGTCTAGGGCAAAGCGTATGAAGGCCTTGAACCATAGGTATTTGGTAATGTCTGCTTTAAGGTCTTAGATTGAACCAACCAGAGTTGTAGTAGCTTGGAGCACATCCAGACTAATTAAAAAGACCAGAAATCCCAGATTTTTGTCCCTTTCTTTCTGGTTTTATTTTGAAGATCCTTACATGTTTTGTTTATCCCAAAATATTTTCTGTCAGTTCCTGGTACAGTCAAAGACTTTTAATGCCATCTCTCCAGGTTTGTTATTTTAACCCAGTATAAAATTGGAAAGACCAAGAACAAAATCTGGGACTTTTCAGTTAGTCTGGAAATACTCACTGTTATTTTCTTCTTCAGCAACATAGTGGAAGAGCCCCAGAGTAGAAATTAATATATACATCTTGCATTTTAAATCATCAAAAACTGGAGCAACCTTTATGATTACTACCTAAAGAAGTATGTGGATGAAATCACTTGCAAAAGTAATTATGCATAGTTTTGGGTGACAGGGGGGCAGGATTGTTAAAGCATGTTTGCAATAAGCTATGGAGGTTTTGGGAAGAGAAGTGTTACTGGATATGAGGAAGCTGTTCTGCATGCTCCGAGGTGCTTGCTTGGCTGTATCCTTTTTATTTGCAAATGCCCTGTTTAAAAATGCAGAGATAAGAATATTATCCCTATGAATTAGTATTTAGTTCATTCAAATCTCTCTTCCTTCTTTGCATTGAAGTACAATTTTTTTCCTGGGGGGGTTGTCACATGAGAATGAATGAGGGAGTTGAATTGTGATTTCTGGAGCTCAGGGATTCATTTCATGTTCTGGGCTGAATTTATAAATCTCGCAACAAGTATGTGAAGTAGTTTAAACAGACAGAGGGTGACATACCCAATATTGCTCAGTGGGAGCATCAGCATCATGGGAGAGCAGTGCTTTAAATCCAGATCTCAAGAACCCCAGGTCTTACACTGTCCACTGCACTAACTCAGCTCTCTTGACAGGTTATTCTTGCACCAGTATATGAAAGTAAAATATTGAACAAGTATTTTATTTGTTTGAAGGGATTTTTACACCAGAGCAGCATTTGCGATTTTTGGAATTCTATAAGAAGCTTTGCACACTGGGATTAGAGCAGGAAAATGGGCACAATGACAACCAGGTACAGCTCCAAACCCTAGAACAGGAAAAGAAGTACATATCAGTGAGGAAGAACTGTGCTTACAATTTACCAGTGAGTGAACTGCTATTTTACTTAACTATACATTTATAATTTGTGTAGAGTCTTGCAAAACTACTCCTGGCTTTAGAGAGTTGGGATACACCCCTCTCAAACACATCTTTTCCTGAACCAGAAAGAGAACTATGAGACTATTGGGATTTTTAGGATGGCAATGGCAGAGGGTGGGCTTTGAAAGAGAATTGGGCCTTTACTGGTGACCTTTATTGCATGCCCCGGGCGAGCAGACAAATTGTAAGTTACATGTCTCCCTGTTACTTTCCAGGAACAAGTGGAAAAGGGGACTTCCTGCAACCAGATCATACTGAATGTCAATCAAGAAAACCATTACAATGGTTCTTAGGTGGTCTTAGCACCACAGAATTGCTTATGTATGTCATGATGATAGCACTTGTACCACAAAACCAGGAGTGCCTAGTTTCTGAAAGCTGTTTGATGGCAGAATTACTTTACTAATTCTCCTTTATAAACATATTGGTATGGAAAGATTGAATACATAAGAATGTCCTACTGTGTCACATCAAGGGTCCCAGCCAAATACCTCTAGAAAACAAACAAGCAGGTCATGTGGACAATAATCTTTTCATGTTGTTGCCCCTCTTCAGCTGGCATTTCATGGTTCACTGACCTCTTGTCCATTAGCTTGTCTAATCTTTTTTTAAACTTAACATAGTGTTTATTGCTCCATCTTGTAGACATAATTCCATAAGTTAATTATTTATTGTGTATAAAAAAATATTTTCTTGTACCTGTCTTGAATCTACTGACAATCAGTTTTATTAGATGACTGAGCTTCGGTATTTTGAGACAAAGAAAAACTGCTTCCTGTCCATTTTCTTTGTACCATGTACATTCCACTCAGATAGCTTTCACTAATCCACCAATTAACTTCAACTGGGAGAGTCAGGGCAGATAAATAGAAGTGCTTCTTCATACAGCAGAGGGGCAAATTCTGGAATTCACTGCCACAAAATGCAGTTATGGCTCCCAAATTATATGACTTTAAAAGGGGATTGTATAAAGTCCTGGAGTATGGGGCTGTCAGTGACTGCTAGTCAGGATAGTTGTATGTAACCACCAGTATCAAAGGCAGTGCATTTCATTTGTTGGGGAAAACAAGATGGAGGTTGCAGTTGCACTCAGATCCTGCTGGGTGGCTGTTCTAGAAGCCATTGATTGGCCATTCTGTGAATGGAATGTTGGATTAGGTAGGCCTTTTGACCTGATCCAATATGACTCCATATATTTTGTAAACCCCTGTCATAGAAATGTTCTTTCTTGCACACAGCACAATGGCAGTTGTTTTCGTAATTGCTGTAAACAAAGGCTCCCAGCCATTTTAAAGTTCTAGTTGCAGTGTTAAAATTTCAGTTGTGTATTTAAAGCCTGAATGTGGTTTTCTTCAGTAAATACTACCTGAAAATTTAGGGCAGGGGTCATGATTTGCATATTTCTGGATCCTATTACATTCTATCCCACTCCAACAGCTATATAAATATGCTTTATTCTTGAGGCCTTAATACCACTCAGTATTGCGTCCAAAGAAGTAGATTGATATCCACGAAAGCTCATGTAAAAATGAAAACTAATTAGTCTTAAAAGATGCTGATGCATTTCATTTTTTTTCTTTTCCTTCCTTCTTCCTTTTTAAATATTTTTAAAATCATTTTCTATTTGTAGGCCATGATAGTTTTTGTGGATCCAAAAAACTTCAATTTGGAATTGTATTCTACATTCTTCTGTCTCTGCCATGACCCTGAAGTGCCAGTCAGACACACTATGGCTATTGGCTTCTATGAAGTAAGTTGAGGAATGACACATACCACTGGAGTAACAACTATTTTAGTTCATTGTCACTGATTTTTTTTTCATCAGCTGTCTGAATTTTTCTCACATAGCTAGTGTGCTTCTGAGAAAGGATATATCACTGAAAACAATTCATTACCTGAAAAGGTCTTCATAGACCTTTTTACAAAACCTCATTTGTGTTCGAATTGTTTTTTATATGCCTACTAGTTTGTTTGTTTTTTAAATACAGATCTTTGGTGCATTTTTTAAGTAGTTACCCAGGTTGTATACCATCTACCCTTTACAATAGTAATTTACATATTTCTGTTACTAGAGGTATTTTAAAGGGAGTGCACTGTGCGGATGACTACATGAGCCTGTTCGATAGTAATGGTGACCTTTGAAGAGAATATTTTGTCAAGAAGAATTTTATTATTGCTGTCACACCATTATAAGAGAAAAATTTAACCAATCAACCAATCCCTTTTATACTTTAAGATTGTAGCCCTCAGATTTAAATTCAGAAATCACATGACAAATCCACCATATCTGAGAGCACCTAGTACTAATAGTGAGCATGAAACTCAAAATTATCTATATCTATCTATATCTAATCTCTCTATAAAGCTATCTATATTGGTGTTCATCAATAACACATACAATATGTATGATGATTTGATGCAAATATTACTCATGCTAGAACATTACGTAAATATATATATATATATATATAGAGAGAGAGAGAGAGAGAGAGAGAGAGAGAGAGAGAGGGAGAATAATGTGCAATGAAAACAGTTTTGAAGATTAATAAAATGAAGCAAAATGAAACAATCAGAAAGGTGTTCTCTGGATCAGGCTAGTGCTATTGTGAAAATAGTTGGGGTATGCTCTTGGTGCTATAGATATAAAAGGAAGAATTATTTTGAATTACAGATAAATAATCTTTCTAGAACATTGGATTAAGGCAGTAGTATGTGTCATAAGGATCTGATTGCATTGCTGAGATGCATGTTTATCCTAGGGGAATGGCTGTAGCTCAGTGCCAGAATGCATCCTTTGTATACATAAGGTCACTGGTTAATCCTAACTATCTCCAGGAAAATTCTCATGTGGAAGGTAATGAGACACCCAGTGGTAAAGATCCTGGCAAGCCAGTGCCATTCCAACTACACACTTCAGTGTTTCATTTTGGTATAAGGCAGCTTCCTATCTCCTGAAGCAGAAGATGCACATCTCTCCTTCACTCTGGGAACATACTGTGCAGTTGTGTCTGGATATTTTGTATGTGCTAGCATAATACGGCACTTTTTATTAGTTGCAGATTTTAAATGCTAAAAGAGTTTTTTTTAACCAAAAAAACAAAAACAAAAAATCCTTAGTAGCACTTTTAGTACCTTTATTGTCAGTTTTCAAAGTGACCCAGAGTGTTCCTCTATGCTATTTGATATCAAAAAAGAAACTATGGGGAAGATCTGAAGAGGTGTGTCATCCCTATGCTGGAGATCATTCTTCCTGTTCTTCTGGCATAGGTGACCAAGTTCACTTCAGTTCCAAATTTAAGCCTGAGTTCTTAACTTAGGTCTGAGATGGATCCAGGTAATCAACATCATCTTGGAGATCCACTTTTGATTGAAGAGCCACTACTTGATCAATACTTTGGCCCAAAAGGGAAGACCTGTGGCTAGACAGTACACAAATATCCAAGGAGGTTTTCTTTAGGATTGTCTATACAACAGCCCTTCTCAAGGCTGCCAGGACCATTTGCTCTCTTAGCAAGGCTTTAATCACCTCCCACACCTAGCTGGTCAGTATTGGAAATGGCAGTCACTGTGGATATGTCCAGCATCAGAACTTAATATATGTGGTCACAAGCAACACATCAGATATATGTATTAAGCTTGTAGGAATTACATGTCAGAGGAGTGTTAAAATGTGTGAAAGATTTCTTAGAGAATATTTGGAGGATTAAAAAGCTAGAAAACTGCAGTTCAGCACCCAAGATGCACAACTGAGGAGATATGCTTTTTTGATGCTTCTAGCAACATGATGCTGTATTGCAAGCAGGTAGGAAAAGCATGACCTCAATGGCCTTTAAGAATACTTGTTGGCAGTAGAGTTCTGGCCTACACCTTTGTTTCCTGCTGGGCATTCAAGCTTTGTTGAAAAATAAACATGACCACATTAAAAGGACTAATGGCTGTGCTTTGTTGGTGTTTTATTTTTCAGGTTGCTAAGCTTTTAAATACTGATGTGTATGTAATACATAAAGAACTGGTAGCCCTATTACAGGATGAGTCACTGGAGGTAATAGCATATTTGTTGCTTACATTAATATCATTTACAGTTTTCCTAAATGACACTATAAGAAGACATAGTAAGAAGTGCTTGATGGGATGAATCATTTCTGTTTGTTTCACTGTGTAGTCATAATGGTAGGTGTTCAGTATAGAATCATCTGCCTCTGATGACAGAACTCTTTTACTTAAGCACAGTCCCAAGAGAGGCTTAAAATGTAGAGTTAAGTATCCTAGCATATGTTAGACAAAAAAATGGATAGAGAAGCTCCACTCAAAAAGCAGTGGCTAGTAGCCTGCTATCAAACTGGAGTTGGATTGATCTTGGTTAAAGTGTCCATCACTGTCATTAGTGATGACTTGGGATTGACACAAGTCAAGAAGGGATTGCAAATGTTTTTACAGCAGTCTAAAATACAAGGTGAAACTAAAATTTTGAGTCTTGCATTCGGTTTTGTCCCCAAAGCATAATGACACAGTTTACTACTTGGGACTGTTATCTGCTTCTGCAAGGCAAGTTAAGACAGAATTAAGGCATTCTCGGGATGGATCAAGTTGACATCAGCAACAATATTAACAGAGGAATTCATGCCTCCTAGCACTTACAGTTAAGGGTGAGAGTCTGTAGCCCACTGCTTAATGGCAGTGACTGGTAGTTCTGGCTCTTGATCTGCTTGACTTACCGTCAGAGTTCTGTCTTTCAGCAAAGCAAACATGCCTTCCTAATTCTTTAGTTCTGTAATCAGAAGTAACAGGGCCATTAGTGTTAAATATTTGTCTCACAAGGAGAATATTGCAATGAATTTTGGAAACGTGAGTGATCCTTCATTTCTTTAACTAGGTATTAGATGCATTAATTGGTCACCTTCCTGAAATCCTTGAATTGTTGTCTACTGGAGGGGAAGGTGGTGGATCAGACAGTAAGGTAAGTAATCATGGTAGCCGAACTCTATTCCTACTGCTAAACATTTTCCTAACTTCCCTTAGATTTCTGTTTCATAGTAACAAATATCTTCAGTTGCTCCCCCTTCCCATGCTAAGGTAGATTTACTTCTGGTCTTCAGGAGATATAGCTACTGTATTAAACCTGTAACAGTTACTGGATATAACAGGGTTTGGGTTGAGATTGAAGAGACTCATGTAGATGCCTGAGACATTTTTGGGCAGATAGGAGTAGTTGTAGATCTTTACAGATGCAGCCCACAAAAGTACTATGTGTAACAGGAGGTTTGTGTAAATTGAAAAGTTGCAAGTTTGCTATGTTCAACCCAAATGATAAGGTACCACAGTTTGAGTTGCTCAGTGGGAAAGGAGAAGTGGGGTTGTGAGCAGCGTGAAACTGTAATTTCTGTCCCTATGTACTCTCATCCCTGAATGTGATAGTGTAATTATTTTTGTCATGTATTTTTATTATTATTGTAATGATAATGAGCAACATAATTTTGTAGTTTCAGAGCAAAATTGGTCTTCTAGCCTGGATATTATACAGGCTCAATATGGGTTTTGGGGAAAACAAAGGATGGAATCTGTACAGTTTCTTGTTCCAACTTGGATACCAATGGTGGTTTATCTGCAGTACCTTCTGAAAGGTATTTGCTGGATCTTGTAATGGTAAACTATTAACTATCAATTATGACATCCAGGAAGAACTGTGGATCTCATTTTTGTGAGCAAAACCTGGGTGAATATGAGGGAGGATGTACATCTTCCTAGGTTTGTTTACCAGAGTATTGGATACACAACCAACTAAAAGTCAAAGGGGAGGGTAGCCTTGATCTCTAAATATTCCATCTCTTTAGTTAGCTTTTGCCAGTTTTAGGACACTTTAAGTACTAATAGGAACCAAGATAGGACCGAAATAGGATTGTTACATTCAGTCTAGTCTCACTGCACAAGCTGAAGTAGTCTTGGGATTGCATTGAGAACCCCAAGCCTGAAGATATTCAGAGAGTTCAACATCTACACCAATGATAACTTGTCCAAAATGGCTTTGGATTTCATCACTGTTGTAATGATTATGAGCTTATCTTCAGTAATAACTTGTATAGCCCATTGTGCCAGTCACTCTGTGCATCTGATGATCTATTCAGAATGAAAAGAAGTATGAAAATTAGCAGTGACTTAATTGTATATATATAATGGACAGATCACTATCTGATAAAGTTGATTTTTTAGATCAACTACCGTTCCCTCAAGTAGAGGACCACGTTCAGTGGCTCCTTTCTACAGGGTTATGAATCCAAAGGGCTTTCTAAAGGGAGGACTTTTGCTGCAGCTGTTCAGTTGAGGTCCTGGTCTCTGACTGGAATGGTGGGATGACTTCGGTCATAGTTAGGATCCTGAATGTTTTTAACTCTGATGAAGAGCAAAATGTAGGAATCTGACTTCTTCAGTATGATCACGTGGAGCTGTTTTGTATGGTGGACTTGTCTGCAGAAGCTCAAGGGACCAGTAAAAGCCTGCTGTGAGCAGTTCAGCTTGCAATTTATAGATTATATTGCACATTTTCACAGTCTTCAGGTCTATAGTTTTGTCAGGATTGGATGTAGTTTGTCCCCCATTTCTATTATGTTTTAAGGGAAGCTCTTTTCAGCTTCTGCAGTCTAAAGATATGGACAAGCTCCTTTGGAGGCTTGAGGCCTACCACTTCTATCTTGAACTCTATGATTTTTATGCCAGAGATGGGTTTGAAAACATAAACTTTAAAGATAATGAATGTGTCCTAGAGAAAGGATGTGATTGTTATTGCCCTTAAAGAAACAGTAATGTGGCCTTTGTAAAAAAATCAAGCCTAAACCTGTTGAACTGTATCAACTACCATCCAGTCACTCCCCTCCCCTCTTTTTGGAGAAGGTGCACTTTCAGTTGACTGTTTGGATCTCTTTCAATCTGGTTTGAGGATGGAGATAGCCTCGATTGTCTTTCTGGGGGATGCATGCCAGGGGTGAATGGTAGGAAGGCACCTACATTGGTTCTGCTACATCTCTTAGGGCTTTTGATATCATGGATGGTGCTGGTGGCCCCATGAAAATATTCATGATTCCTGTAGTGCAGACTTCAAACTTACTGTTCCAGGCTGTCTTTCTCTGATCAGTATTTTTTTATGCTGCTGGTTCATATAATCTTCCTGGAGATATTCGCCTATGGCGCATGGCATGGCTCTAAAGCTTCTGTCTTAGAATTTTTGTATTATGGTGATTGATATATCTTACTGTATTCTATTTGGTTGTGCATCCTACCTTGTGAGGGCTGTGCCCTACAAGGTAATTTAAAAATATCTTAATTAACTAATATATAATTAGCACTTCTTTTTGTTTTTCCTTCAGTTATTAAATTTTCCAGAGTTGATTCCAGCACTAACAAGAGCAGAACAGAGAGCAGCAACCTCTTTAAAATGGAGGACTCATGAGAAGTTACTACAAAAATATGCCTGCCTGCCTCATGTAATCTCAAGTGATCAGATTTATTACCGCTTTTTACACAGAATGCTGACAATCGTTATGACAAATGTGAGTTCCTTGTGATCCCACTCTCTGTTTTCTATTTCTTTCTCAAGTATCACACATTGTTTTGCAACCTCTTCCTCTTCTATATTAGATTGTTACCAGGCCTACTCACCACTGAAGTAGTAAGCCTATGTCTGGGCTATGCTGTTTTCAGCTGCAGAATTCTTTTGACTGAATGATCTTACATGTGGATCTTACATATAAAATAAAAGAAAACACCTGCACATAAGGTTCCAGGTTCCACTGCTCCTCCTCCTCTTAACTTTATTTATAACCCATCACTTCCCCAAAACTAGGACTCAAGGCAGCTCTAAGCTGTAGTTTTCTTTGTACGAGCCATATTGTATAAAGGAACATTCTACCTGTAATCCAAAGTGCTACTGCTTGGACAAAGGTTTTATTACCTCAGTGAGACCTAGATTTAAGAATACTTGTATCTGAATGGTTTCCTTACCAAGCATTATTGTCTTTTCTAATGTTTTTCATTAGACAAATGTATTTTATCATTAGAATACTCAACATATAATAGGTTTTGAAAAATAAACATTTAGAAGAACTTCAGTTCTTTCATGGGATGTGGAAGGTATTGTAGGTTTTAATCACATCTCTGAAACAAGAAAACACATACAGAGAGAGCTCTGTTTTAAGCTTCTCAAATACTTGCATCTCTAGTCTCAATCTACTCATTTAGAACTGACACACATGTGAATTTAGGATCCATGACGAATAGGTTTGGGATCATGGCATCAAAAGCACGTGTCCCTGTGTATTGACTACTTCAGTTATAGAAGTTCAAAAACACATAGAGAGTTTGTGTAATTCCATAGTTTGTTCCATTCCCTTCAGTTATTGGGGAGGATCAACTTTTCCTCATAAATAACACCATTTTTATCTCCCCACTTCCTGACTCATTCATTAATGAGCAAAATTAAAACTCACACTAACTTGTATTAACACACTAACTCGCCCTCTCTGGGATTGTCTTTCCATAGGAAAGATGTCACATTTGAGAACTTAAGCATATGTCCTGTGAGTAAAATAAGAGAAATAAAGCAAATTGTAGAAAGAAATAGAGCAGGTGTGAGTGCCTTTGAGAATTTATTACTTGCTGTCCTATGCTTGTGCTTCACATTTTAACTGTTACTCTTCGGATTTACTTGTGAAAGGGGTGGGGGGTGGGACAGATGTCATAGCGTCTCTTTGAAGCTGGGCTATCAGCGCTCTAGTCACTGTCCTTTTCTTCACTGTCACCCAGTATTTGCTTTTCATTCTCTTCATTTAACACTATGTATCACTGAATACCTGTAGAGGGTGTTGTAAAATTAAATTGATTTTTTCCTCTTCCATGGAGAATGTCTTACCAGTCCAAAAAGCAGCTGCTCGAACACTCTGCGTCTACTTACGTTATAATCGCAAGCAAGAACAGAGACATGAAGTAATCCAGAAACTGATTGAACGTGAGTCCTGATTTTTCTTTTTCTTAATGTCAGGAAAGAAATTTTAGTGAAAGAAAAGGCAATTAGAGGAGTTGGCATGGTTTTCATGCCAACAAGGCACTGCGCAGCAATCCCATCTTTTTCTCTGGAATGGATTTTCTGCAGCAGAGCAAAGAATGGAAGAAGCAATGGAAAAACAGGGGTGGATTACAAGTGGAGAAGGACACTCCAGTAAAAATCAGAGAACGAGGCCTCAGAATGGCCTGATAAGAGCCTCATATAAACTGCTCTTAGTGTAGAATTGTGTAAATGGTGAAACTCCCTTCCTTTTTGATAGAGCAAAAACTTTGCATTCTTAAGGTCCTTCATTCTTTTTCTGCATCATCATCAGTTTATTCGTGTACCATTTCTGCCATGTTAAATCTTACTTAAGCCGCACAGCAGATAGCTTCAGAAGAGTTTACATAATAAGCAAAATTTCAAGATAGGTGACTCAAGAATGACAAAACATGACAGAATATAGATAGCCATAGAAATATTAATAATTTCTTGAAACATTCCTATTAATATATATATACACTAAACTTAAAGTCCTGTGGCTTCTTACAGACAAAGCACCAAGGCTCTACCAATGCCAAGGTATTCCAAATAGCAAGAAAGTAAGTGTTGCCTCCCGCCAACCACACCCTTACTGTCTCTTTGTGCTTGGAGCAGCAGAAATAGCCTTAGTGGTTGAGGATAATCCCAGAAATGAGCCAAACAGAGGCTTAGGGAACAGGTTGTGTAAGACTCATGGAGGACCTTCAAAAGTGTATCCAGTCACTCATCCTCCAAGGGTTTCAGTATAACAGGGTGGGCCAACTCTGGCCTTTCACTTGCATAATCTCTGCCATTCAAAATGCCTGTGGATGGACCAATGGTTTGAAATTGTAAGGCAAGTTCATATGTTCAGATATTTTGGAGTACTAATCTTGAGAACAGAGCAAGCAGAAGATAATTACAGGACCAAATTCACACTAGTGAAAAGCAAGAGAGAAAATGTTATGCTGCCCCAGTTCTTTAGCCTTCTCCACAAAGCAGTTGTTATGCAAGAGACTCAAAACAGATTCTATCCTCTACTGGGATCCAGTATTTTTAGGCGAAAATCCTCTGTTACATAATTATAGTAGCTTTCAAGAAGTGGAACACCAGAAATTTCCATTTAAAGGGGCCAAATATTAACATTCTTGAAAACTTTGTATACATAATTTTAAAAGTTACAAATTATGGAATGATAGCTGATTAGCCTGATTTTCCCACGAGTGGCAATACCTTTCTGTGGTGGTGGAATTGCATGCTCTTGTTAGGCAAGCATTGCTAGTAGTGTCTCCCATGTCAGACAGGCTTTTGCTGAGGAGCCAGACTGAATGTGCCAAACAGCTACTGGGCAGCAGCATTAGTGGTGTGTGTGTGTGTGTGTGTGTGTGTGTGAGACACATGCAGAGAATCTCTCAGAGACAACAAGAGTGTCACCATAACTAAATCTTATTAGTATTGCACAGAAGAAGACACAGTAAAACCCTTTTGTGAGTGTTTTTTTTTTTTTACTGTGAAAATCTTACAATGGAAGAATCCAAAATGAAACGAGATTGTGCCAGAAAATGAGACTTGCAGGTCCCAGGTTCTAAGGCACTCATCAAGCTCCTGGGACAGAGCAGAAGACAACTATGAGTAGCAGTGTGGCTAATGATTCAACTGGACACAAGCCAAAAGGATGTTCAGTTGTTGACTTGTATAGAGATGAAAGGAAAGTCTGAAGCTGCACAACACATATTATAGGAACATGGAATGTAAAGAGCATGAAGATGTAAAGAGCATGAATTAGGTGAAGCTAGACACTGAAAAAAAAAACATGTTAATAGTGCCATACGTGAGGAGAGCAAGCTGAAATTGATAGGTATGGTACATATTGAATCAAATGATTACAAATATTTTGTTCAGGAAATGAAAATCTGAGAAGATATGGTGTGGCATTAATTGTGAGAAGAGATGTAGCAAAAGCAGTCTAGGAAGTAATGTAAAATTTGACAAAATAATATCAATAAGATTTCAGAGAAAGCCCATCACTATAACCATAATCTAAATTTATGCTCCAACTACGGAAGTAGAAGAAGAAGAAATGAAAGATTTTATGCCAGATTTTATGCCACTCCAGGTGGAAATTGATCATCCACCCAAACAGGACGTGTTAGTAATCACAGATGATTGGAATGCAGAAGCAGAAAACAGAGCAGAACGAAACACTGTAGGAGAATATGGTCTAGGATCAAGAAATTAAACAGGATAGTGACTGATTGAATTTTGTGAAGCCAACAGTTTGTTCATTACAAACATATTCTTTAAGCAAACAAAGAGGCAACTTTATACATGTTTGGCACCTGATAGCCCATATAGAAACCAAATAGACTATATTATTGGAAGCTAATAATGAAGAATCTCCATTGTCTCTGCAAAAACAAGACTAGGAGCAGATTGTAGCACCAGCAATGGACCTCTAACATCAATAATCAAAGTAAAGCTAAAGAACACTAGATCAATCACTGTGTCAAAATACAACCCGAAGAACATTCCTATAGAATTTAAAGATAATGTAGGAATAGATTTGTACTAGTAAGCCTAATTGACCAGGAACCAGAAGATCTTAGGACTGAAGTCAAGGGCATTGTGAGGGAATAATGCAGAAAAACAATATCTGCTGCCAAAAAGAAAAGAAAAAGGAAACACTGGATGATAGAGAAAACTCTTCAAGCAGCTGCAAAGCAAAAGTAAAAGGTGACAAAATATCACTTGTCAATGATTTGTGTGTAGGGGATAAAAAGAACTGCTATAATAATCAATGCAGAGAAATAGAAAATGACAACAAAAAAGGAAGAACAAGAAACTTGTTCCACAAGATCTGAGAAATTAAAAGAAAATTTAAACTGAGAGTGGGGATGCTCTATGACCAGCAGAAGCACACACTCTGTGGGCCAGAAGAAATGAAACGATGATGGAAACAATAAGCTGAAGAACTATATAAAAGAGAGGCAAGGATGACAGATTCATTTGAGCAAGAAGTATTTGGAGGTGAACCTATAATTCTTTTAGAAAGAGAAGTGGAAGCTGCACTCATAGCACTTGAGAGAAATAAATTACCAGAGACAGATGGCACACCAATAGACAGCAACAGAGACAGAATCTACTCAAATTGTAACTAAAATCTGTCAACAAATATGGAAACTAAAAGAATGGCCCACAGAGTGGAAATGCTCAACATACACTCCAGTGCTCAAGAAGGGGGATACTTGGGCTTTCAGTAACCACAATGTGGAGACAACAACAGACAAGGCCTTGCTTTTTCTTTTCTCAGACTGGCATGGCAGCTTTCTCCCCATCTGCCAGAATGCCTTGCCACTTTATGCACAGTTCTGGCCTTACTGAAAAACACCACTCTTATGTAACCAGGGTAAAGCCTTTCAGTTCTTAATTAAAACTCCTTTAATGATTTATGGTAGCATGGTTCTGGATTGTTATAACCACTGGTAATCATTCAGTTTTGAGACCAACTTTATGAAAAATATAGTATTATCTTTATTAAAACAGCAAACAGAATAACATATTGGTTTTGTATGTATGTCCAAGTTCAAACAGATCTTCAGAGTGCATTTAAACAGTCTCTTAACTCTTTACAACAGCATAAAGACACAAGTTTCATACACACATACAGCTTTCTGGCTTGCCTCTTTGCCAGAGATGGTGTTCCCAAATCTAGACCATTCTCTCTGGGCAGATTTAACAATGGGTTGACTTCTCTTCTGTTCCTTTTCTATGCTTTCCCTGAGAAAACACCCTTCTCATTCAGCACCCCCTTGACTGAATGAGAACTCCTTTGGCTGAAGGATTCACCCTTCATCTTGATCCCTGAAAATCTTACTCTTCGGGAAAACTCTCTCTCAGAATCAGTGTGCCTGCTATAAATACATTCTCACTTAGGCCTTCAACCCCTCCTTCCCAGTAAAAGAGGCTGGCTTTTCCTCTGGAGTGGCCATTCTGGTTGCCTGTTGGCTCATTTTCATGTTAAGCTGTCTTTGAGAGGAGCAAGTTTGCAAGCCCAACCAACATTCACAAATTCCCTACTTGGGATTTGAACTTGGTACTCAGTAAGATTTCCTTTTGAGCCAATTTGTGAAGTATCACTAAGATTAATGACTTTCAAACTGATATTCTAAGTAGCAATTATGTCAGCAAGATGAGCACCAGAAATTGCATTGCTTTCAGTAAACCCTAACTCACGCAGTTTTGACAGAGATGGAGGCCATTTCCACACTAGACTGTTATAGTGCTCTTATTCCACTTTGAACATCCTGTAGAATCCTGGAGATTGCAGTTTAGGGAGGGGCTTCCATAGGATGTTGAAAGTGGAATAATAGCACTATAACAGTCTAGTGTGGAAATGGCCAAATTATCTTTGAGCATCGATCCATCCATTCTTCCAAAAACTGTATCATCCTTTTGCATGATTCCTACACTAGAACTTCCAACATTTTGTTCAAATTCAAAGCATCCATTCAAAAAACGAAACCAAAACCAGTGGCAGTCTGTGGATGTTAGGAGGGCCGTAAAGATTTATATTGAAAGAACAAGAGCAATTAGGCTTATGGAGGCATTATTTATTCCATTTCATCCATGGACTTTGGGATTTAAGGCAATTAAAACAATGATTTCAACACGATTGAAAGGTTGCATTCATTTGTGCTACAATCATGCTCATGCTCCAAGACCGCAAGTGTGGACACATTTGATGAGATCAATAGTGACTACAGCAGCATTCAGAGTAACATCTTCCTTGGAAGAAGTATGTAAAGTAGCAGGATGGAAATATTTAGTAGATATGATAAAGTAAACAAATCTAAGTCAAGACAAGCAGTCTTTGGACAAACTGTTCTACAAACAGTAGTTCAACAAGCCAGCAGCCACTTCTACTGTTAAGGAGTTTAAGGTATACCCCAATTTTTGTGGATTGCTCCTTCAGTTCTTCTGAGAATGAGAGGTTGATGAATCATCATTCTTGGAAGGCTGAAGGAGTAACCCACCCTCACCTCTGGCTGCATTTATATGTGTGCGTGTGTGTTAAAAAGAGGAAGGTCTGTCAATTTCTAAGTTTTTAAACTCTTAATCTGAGTGACTTTTAAAGCAAGCATGCAAGGCTATGTAACAGAAGTGAAGGGAAGAGAAAAAGAAGTAATGGTAGAAATGGTTTGGAATTTTGGTGTCCTGCCTTGATCAGTTGGCATGAAGGAATATTCCAGTGCTTATGGATTGCTCCTTCAGCCTTCCTAAAATGATCATTCATGGAAGGTATCAATCTCTCATTTTCTTAATTTGTGTTGTCATCTTCACTGTGTACAACTTTTTGATCCTACTCTTTCACTATACATAGGAGAAGCAGTTTGATTTGTCCCGGTTCCTTTCCAGTGACCAATGTAATGCACAGTACATTCTGTACTGTAACAAACAGTACATTGTTTTGAGGCTTCAGTAAGGCACTGCCGTAAGAGTAGACAAAGCTGAAAAATCCAAGCATCCCCTCTGGGATTTTGGAAGCAAAGATCTGCCTTGCATGTTGTTGCTCAATTAGCCTGGAGAATGTTAAACTTGAACATCCTTTTTCTCCCCTGAGAGGGAATATTTCTGAACAAACAAACAGAGTAATAGTAATATGTTCTCAATCCTTGGATGGCTTCTTTTCTTTTAAAAGAGATCAATTCTGGGTTTTTTTGTGGAAGGAGGGGGGTAAAATAACCTAATTTTTCATTAGAATACTACAAAATCAACAATACAAAAGTAGTCACTTCACCCATGTGTCTCCAAGCTAAGATACATATTAATCTATAAAATGTGGAGGCTGGGTTTGGCTTTGTAAATGTAGGATGCACAGCTCTCTTACACTCAAGAGGTCTTTTTAAATGGATGACAAAGAATTTAACATTTCCTTGTACAGCTCTAGACTGAAGTGGTCAGACTTTCACAGTTCATTGCCTTTGTTTAGCTCATGTGTAGTAATACTTTCACAGAAAAACATCAGAGGCCCAAGATCCAAACTGAAGCGGGAGGGTTATCTTCAGTGTCATGATGATGCACCACTTGCTTAGACTATGGGTTATTGGTGAAGAAAAATATATTCCCTTAGCATGGCTCCCAGCCAAGTAATTGAACCTTTTTAATTGGTTACCTTCAAATGGCTGTCAGTGAAATGAAGTATAATTGCAGAACTCATCCATGAAATACAGAGGTCATGTTTGTGAACATAGGTTGGATGTTCATTTCTGCAGTGGAGAGTATTTTTTTAAGAGGGGAAAAATAGCTTGTTCTTTCATGTCCACCTCCATTTAACTATAAGTCATTCCAGCCTGTGCTTTGTGACAAGTACAGTGTGACATATCAAGTGTTCCTGCTTTCTACTTTCCTTGCTGTACCCTCAATGAATAAAAAAAAAAAGAAACTTAAATAAAAGTACCAATAAATCTTTGCTTAATTTCATACTTTATCAACTGGCCATGAAAGCTTCCTTTGTGGGATTCTATTGCCACCAGTGCTGGACATCTTGTTTATGACTATGGCTACCATACAGTGCCACTGATGTCCAGCTGATAGCATCATCTGTTAGCCACAGATGAAAATCATATGGCCCGTTTCATTGCTACCACAGGTCACTGCTCACAACTGTACAACATAGCTGGTTCAGGAACTGATACTGTCATACACACTGGATCGTGTGGTTCTGCCTGCCTTTTCTCTCATATGCCTTCAGTCCTCAAAGAGAAAAGAAAACCCTGGTCATACAACCTATAATGTCTTCTCATACAAGAATGGCAGTTAGGTGGGGAGCCAGATAAAGATGATAAAAACCCACTCCCACCTCGAAAGAGGACGTTTTCAAATAAATCAATGAAGGAAATGCCTTAACAACTTCTTCCTTGTTCTCTTTAAAGAAGAGTGTTCCTGCACAATAGATTTTGTATCTATTAATTGAAACTGATTTCATGATTTTTTTAAAAGAAGCAACCATACCTGCATATTTCCTTTAATCCTGCCAAGAAAAAGGTGTTGCAGTTTCATTAGAAAGGAAACAAGCAAGATAGCACAAAACGTCTTGCACCTATTGGTCTGAAATCTGGTAGGTTTTTAAAAGTCCTCTGAAGGATCTGCTATGGTTTGCTGCTAGTTCATCTAATTCTGGCAAAGAGGACAAAAGTTAGATCTGATTTTTTGTTTTTCAATATGCTCTGTGGAAGGCATGAACTTTTGATTGACAAACAATTTTGATTGACATTCAGGACCTATGTGAAATAGGTCTCCAAACTGGTGCAAGCCAAGGGATGCTCTTTTCAAGATCATTGAAGTGGGGTCCAAACTGAATGTTGTGGCCAGTACATATTTTTACTTAATGCTTATTGTAGTTGGCCCTCAACTTTTCCGAGAGTTAGGAGCACAGGATCCCCGTGAAATTGAAAAAAAAGTAAATAGCATAAGCCCCCCCCCCACATGCATGCCATAGACTCTTTTCCTGCCAAGAGCACTGGACTGTACCTCCCTTTCCCACTTTGGCACAACAACACCTCCAAAGATTTTCCAAGCCACTCTGCCTCCTAGGAACTTAATAGAGAAGCCAGTTTTACCAACCACTGCCAGCAGCCCCAGATGGCAGATAGATGGATGCTGCCATGGCTGCTGCTGGTGGTAAAATCAGCTTCAGTACTTTTAGGAGGCCAAGAGGCTTGGGAGATCTAGTAGAGAGAGCCTTGGAGTGAGGCAGAGGCATTGTGGTCCCAAGTTGGGAAAAGAGATATGGCCCAGGGCTGTTGGCAGAAAAGGAGATGGAGAGGAGGAGGAGGAGGACAAGCTAGTTAAGCAGCAGCTACAAACTCATGAATAATCAAAACCACAAAAGTAAAACCTGTGAAAGTTGGGGGCCAATTGTATGGTTATGTTTTTCTCACCACGATTCAGTATCAGGGTTACAAGCTGTGAACCCATATTAAGAGAGAATTTAGTGGGTGTAAACCATAGTTAGTGTTCATACAGATGTCACTCCTTTTAGAAAGTCATGCAAAATAGGTCAGGAAAAGGAGAAAGGAGACCTTGGTCCTTCCTGAATTTCTTAGTTTTGTTGAGGACAACAGTATTATATATTGATGGGAGTTATGATTATCATATCTATAGCATTGCATGATATAAAACACTTTCTGAAAGCTGACTGTAATGAATTCACCCCTACAGATTATCTTTGAGATTATTAGTTAGCAATTATGTGATAATTAAACTTTCATTTCTATATATTTCTGCTAACAAACAAAAATCTGCAGATGGTGATTATGAGTTTCTTTTAAACACATTTTTTTCCAGAATTGGGCCAAGGAAAAAGCTACTGGAACAGGTTGCGTTTTTTAGATACCTGCGAATTCATCATAGAACTCTTTTCCAAATCGTTTTTCTGTGAATACTTCTTTCTCCCAGTGCTTGAGCTTACACATGATCCAGTAGCAAATGTGAGGTAACGTGTTAGTTGCACAAAAAGATATGAGTGACTTGTTCAAATTGTTGATGGGGGTTGTTTGAGAAGTACTGTGTGTGTTTTTAAAATGCATATAATTGCAGCATTAACATTCCTATATATTGACATGCTATACCACATATTCACATGCACATACATATATATACACACACACCTATATGCATACACATGCATGGATATGTGTGTTTTTATCTAACTAGTCTCAAAGTTCAGTCTTTTTGCCACATGCAAACACAACTATGCAGGTTGCAAAAATGAACAGATTTAATTCTTTAGGTACTTCCAAGTTAGCATCTCCTAGTGCTAAGGTCAGATTTATCCCCAGTTCAGCAGATTCCTAAGTATATACTTGATTTTTTTTCCAGTAGAAAAGAATGGCTGTGATGTATTCCTTAGGAGAAAAGAAATGTGCTGCATATGAGGACACTGTTAGTAGCTAGCCTTGAGAGTCACCAGGGAAACAGAATGCAAGATCAGATGAGCTCTTGATCTGATGCAACAGGACTCTTCTTGGGCTCTTATTCAATTTTTGGCCCAGACCTTTTACTGTCTAGAGTTAGCTCTGCTTTTTCTAATGCATTCAGTACAATGTGCTGGAGAGCAGATGGGGTTTGATGCAGAGAAATAACTTGATCCTCAGAGAAGATCCTGTTGTGAGTACAACCCTTCTGAAATGAGTGTGTAATGTTTGTGTGATTTATGCAAGGTCAATGTTGACTTCACAACAAATAAGTATTTAATAGCAAAAAATTAAAACTTAGTTGGCATGATGCCCGTAGATGCATGGAGCAGAAAAGAGAAATTAAGAAGAGAGAAAGATTGCTGAAAAATGTTCCCTTGGAACAAAGTGAGGTCTATTTTCTGTGTACTCTTCCAAATAAATTCAAAAAGAAAGCAAGAACAACTGACTTCATTTAATTAAAAAACGCCCTGTAAAAATAGCTCCAGACACAAAAAGTAGGTGAATGTGAATGCTACAATCCCGTGAGTTCATGATGGACATTTGGCCCAACTTAGGATGTGCAAGAGTTTGTCATTGTTTGTTCAAGATGTTTACACAATTGTAAAAGACCATATGCATACACAAAATAGAGGACCTCATTTGGTCATGGTTAGTTTGAAGTGGTAGAAAACTTCTCTCCAAAATGGAAAAATGTGCCATCACTCTGAAATATTCAGAAAGGTGTTGCATCACCTTGTCTATTTTAGCAAACATTATAATTTTTATTGGTAGTTTGTATTTTTCTTTATCACTTTCCAGTGTACACCAAATGATCATTAAACAGCAGGCTAGAAGAAATTGGTTCATATTCAACGACAGAATAGTATAGCTCTCCAGCAGCTCACAGCATTTATAGCTAGGTATTCTTTATTGTACAATACCTGTCATACTGTAGGGAAATACCAAAATGGCATGGTTTTAGCCCTTGAGACCCTAACGTATAGTAGGGCAATACTGTAGGAAGGGAAAGAACTTTTAAAGTAGCAGTTGGAAAGTAGTTCAGAAATGGTTTGACCTGGAAAGCAGATGGAGAAACAAAAGGTGCATTTAAGTTGAATATATATGTAAAGAGAAGTATACGTACTTCTTGGTATAGTTGTGTAAATTTAAAAGTGTTAAGGGTGAATTTGCTTTAAAAATGTAAATAACGTTTTGTATATGCTTTGATTTCTTGAATAAATATATACTTTTTCACATTTTGCATAATCACAAACATGCATATATAAAAGGAATTCTGATGAAGCATTGATTTTCTAAATCTGTTACCAGTTATTTTCACTGCTTTCATATAAATCTTAATTTCCTCCTGTAGAATGAAGCTATGTTATTTGTTGCCCAAAGTGAAGTCCACCCTCAAGGTTCCTACAGATAAACATTTACTTCAGCAGCTAGAACTCTGTGTAAGAAAGCTGCTGTGTGAGGAGAAAGACAAAGATGTCCTGAGCATTGTAAAGAAAGTATGTAACATTTTTTCCCTCTATTTCGTAGCTATTATCTTCTCTTTTCATTAATGTTAATGACAGTGTGAGTTATAGCTTTCCTGAATCCTATTCTTGATCTTCGAGAAAATAAATAAATGGATTATTTGCATTCATTGTAAATTTTAGCAACTGGTATTGTAGAGTATTGTGGACAGAATGAACTTGGACTTGAGCTTACTTTTCTTTGGTCTCTTTTAAAATTTGAGGAGGAAAAATAAATATGCGGCTCAACCATATGCATATTTTATAAGCAACTTCTATTGTGTTCAGTAGAGCGTCACCCCAGGAAAGTGAACAGAGGATTATATTTATATATTTTTATTAATTAATTATTTAATTTATACTCTGCTTTACTCCTAATGCATAACCCAAGGCATCTAATAACAAATTACATCTAAAATCTTATTATACAAAAAAAAAAAAACCCTTTTTTTAAAGGACAAAGTCAAAGCAGTTTAAAATTCATTTGAAGTGTAAGGAACAAGCACAGGACATCACATTAAAAGATCCTTTTCCACAAGAGCCAAAGGCCTATTGAGATGAAAAAGTCTTTGCCTACCAGTGGAAAGAAAGCAGGGAGAGAGCCAATTGAACTTCCCATGGGAGGGAGTCCCACAGCCTGGGAGAAACGACCAAGAAGGAGTTTTCTCTTTTGTACTTCACCAAACATGGCTGCGACGCTGGTGGGACCAAAAGAAATACCTGTGGTGATGGTGGTGGTGGTGGTGAGACCAAACATATACAGAGATCCTGTCCTTCAGATAGTCTGGATCCAAGCTGTACGAGTCATAAAGGTGACACAGAGGCCCACTTCAGGACACATTTAAACTGGAGAAACAAACCAGAAATAGAAATTATGCTTTGATCCTGCTTTGTGTGAATTCTTTGTTGCTGTGTGTCTTCAAGTCATTTCTGACTTCCAGTGACCCTAAAGTGAACCTATCAGAAAGTTTTCTTGGCAAGATTTGTTCAGAGGTTGTTTGCCCTTGCCATCCTCTGAGGCTGAGAATGACTTGCCCAAGGTCACCCAGTGGATTTCCATGACTGAATGGGAATTAGAACCCTGACTTCAAGGGTCATAGTCCAGTGCTCAAAACACGACACCACACTGGCTCCTAAATACACAAACCTATCATGGGATTTTCTTGGCAGAATTTGTTCAGAGACTGTGTGCCCTTGCCTTCCTCTGAGGCTGAGAGAGTGAGACTTGCCCAGGGTCTCGTGGTGAGTTTCTATAGCCCAAAGGGGATTCAAACGCTGGTCTTCTACTGTCCTAGTCAAACCAATACACCAAGCTTAGATAGAATTACAATAAACACAGTTCCCCAAGTTCAGACACACAGGAAATGGTGATTTGTTTTAAAAGTGGAAGCAAATGTCTCTCCTCTCTTGGGGACTGCAAAAGTCAAAGGCTCATTGTGATCTGTTCATGTAGTGGGAAACAATTTTCTCTGTTAGGTCTGAATTAGCTCATTGTATGTTAATTTATGAAGAAGAATGGGAATGAATTTTTCAATTTTTCAAATTCGCAAGGAAAAAGCAAACAAGATGGATAGTATTGGACTGACCATGTATTAATAAAATGTCACCAAACTGACTGGTTAAGAATAGGAAATGTGCATGAACAGAGAATACTGAAGCTGGGTAAAACTCAAGCGAAGCTACCCAACAGGGTTGTGTAGCAGAATAGTACACTTGGTCTGGATTGCAAAAATATGGGCAAAGTTCACTGCTGAGGTACTCACAACGTTACTTCACCATGTTGCTAATTCTTGTGTGCTGAAACCCATCCAGAACATGCACAAGATCCCTTCAGTCCGTACTTCAGTGTGCTTTCTGATCATCTGAATTGGCTCTTACAATGTTTAAATATTTAAATATTTGAGGGGATGTCATGTCAGCAGGGGAGTGGACTTGTTTTCCACTGCTCCAGAGACTAGAAGAAGGAGCAATGGATTCAAACTATGGGAAAAGAGATTCCACTTAAACCTCAGGAAGAACTTTCTGACTGTCAGAGCTGTTTGACAGTGGAATATGCTGCCTTGGAGTGTGGTGGGGTCTCTTTCTTTGGAGGTTTTTGAAAAAAAGGCTGGATGGTCATCTGTCGGGAGTGCTTTGATGTGGGTTCCTGCATGGCAGGGGGTTGGACTAGATGGCCCCTGTGGTCTCTTCCAACTCTATGATTCCGTAATGGTGTTGCAGTCTAAATAAAACTCAAAATCTGTTGAATGAAAAACTGCTTTACCATTCCTTGATGGTCTCACTTATTAGAATTTGGTCCATATTGTGAAGCATGAAGAATCTAAAATGTGTTTCACCTATTTGCATGAGTATGGCCTATGATTTAGGTTTAATTAGAAATAAGACTATTACTGTAAAAGACATTTTTGTTATGATACCACAGTCCAAAAGAATAGGCATGGTGTGTATGTCAAGACATACCAGTTTGTAGTTATCACAACCTTTATACAAGAGTCACTGAGTGGCTGTCTTGTGCATATGCCCTGTGTGAAAACTAATGCCTCCTATCATATTGATGGAAGGTGTACCTGTAACTATTAAAAATTACATATTCGTATCAGGCAAAAGAAGACCATGAGCACACAGACTATGATAATCACACATACAGGCCATTTGTGGAGATTTCCAGTTCTCATAGATAGTTCTTTTGAAGTGCTTATGTGTGGAAAGTGGAAACTGATCCCTCAGTTGGTCTGTTTTTTGAGGGGAGGGGAAAACACTTCAACCCTCCCAGGATAATTTCTACTTGTACATTGCTTGATAGCAGCCTTAAGAGCAGGCAGACAGGCAGCAGTCCTTTAGAGAAATTCATATTTATTTCAGGATTGCCATTAGGAGACAAAATTTCCTTAGATTAAAAAAGAAATCATGAAAACAACCTAAATATAATATCTAAACGTTTTTTTAACAGATGGTATTAGAACTGGACAGGATGGAAACCTCTTTGGATGCTGTAAGTATTTCTTAAGATGGCAGGAAAGAACAAGCTGATGCCATCATCGTAATCCCTGATTGCTTGTTTAATTTCACCTTTAAACAGTTTCAGAAAAGGTTTTATGAAAATGATCTGTTGGACCAGCAGAAGGAGAGAGAGGAACACCTTCTCTTAGAAATGGTATGTTTGCTATTGTATACTGTATGTTACTTGGATGTTATAGGTGATTCAGTGGTTACTGAGCAAAGGTTTAAAATTATTTCCCCTTAAAATTGGGTTAAAAAAGAAATACCTCAAACATATATTACCAGATATGCACTATGTCATAAGCACTGTATTTCTGAGGGGAGGGGATCATTAGAGCCTTAAGTATGGGATGGAGAGCCTGTAGTCCTACTTAGAAGTTGGACTTCAATTGCTAGAAATTCTAGCCAGTACAACCAGTGAGAAGGGATTTGGGGAGTTACAGTCAAAAACATCAGGAAGACCTCTCTTTCAGTAGCTATAGCCTGACCTGTGTACATGTATTTTAAGTTATTGGCAGGAAGAACAATGCCAAACAAGTATGGGATACATTCATAATGCATTTATTTAGTGTTTTCTGAGCATTCCACATAATGCTATCGCAGTAATCCATAGGACATGTTCCATAGGCCCTCTTCAAGGCTTCTTGCACCATTCAGACACAGATTCCTAACCTCATCAACACCAAGTTTGTTCCCCCTATTAGATGGCAGGGCAGGTTTTTGTGCCTACAACATAGTTTCAGTCTTCATTTGCAGCCTATAGGTCACACATGTTCTTTTGTGACAACTCCAAAGGTTTTGCCATAAATGTTTGGGTCAAACGCTTAAGAACAAGTTTAGGCTGACTGTAGAAATACTTGCTGCCTTCAAGTAGAACAGCTGATTAGGGAGAACAACTGGTAAATATGCAGGTGATATAAGCAGGAAAGCTGATGTTTAGACTTTCAAACTTTGCTTAATATCGGGATGGGGACAGTGTGCCCCCAGGATCATTTTTTGAATCCCCCAGCCCCCCCTCACTCCATTTTTTATTGAAAAGAAATCCATCAAAGATTTTTGCCGCACTCCTCATTTTAGGATCAGGAGAGTCAGGAGAATTGATCTGAGCTAGAGGACATGGGGAATATTTGAGGAAAAAAATACAAATCAATTTTTTTAGGGAGTGTGGCAGGGTGATGTAGCTGTCCTTTAAGAGCTTAGTGTAGTTGCCTAACCTGTGGCAATTGCAGACTCTTGGTTTATATGGCAACTCTTATAGTGACAACTCTTTATGGTACTACTGGCGTACAGTTAAGGGACAGGGAGTCATTATTTCAGCCTGCATCTTTTCTCTCTTAAGGCAGATTGGTTTATGAACTCAAGCTTGTATAGAGGTTGCAACCAACAAAGTCTACATACCAGATTTGTGTTACTACTGTTATTAAATTATTTCCATAACAGGAACAATTAGAAAAAGAGAAACAGCAAAATGAGGGCAGGTCTACCAGTATGACTGATAAAATGTATGAAAAGAAGCGTAAGTGCTTTCTCTTGTTTCGTTTTTTTCCCCAAAATTCTTAAATTACTTTGCTGGGGAATGGAGCATGCTGGGGTGGAGGTGAATTGTTTCTAAATTGAATTAATATGGTATTAGGAAACAGTGAAGATTGAAGTTTTAGTTATTATGATCTTCTGGCTGCTACTAATTTATTACAAGAAACATGTTTTATAGCATTATACACTCTCATAGCTTGACCTTATGAAATATTTCAGCTGGAATGGTGCAAACAATAGTTTGTGTGTCTGGAGTTGAATTTCTTCCTTGGTAAATGGACCAAATTTAATGTTTGCCAGGTGGAATATTCAACCTTCCAGATCAGAATAAAACAAAATAATTTTTTGAAACTCTAAGAGCTTACCTGTTCTTAGAATGACATGTAATTTGGTTTCTGTGAGCACTGGTAAAGAAAAGATCTTGAGCTGGTATGATTTTGCATTACATGCACCTTGTTGCAAACTGTAGTGAAGAGGCAAGATTTGGCTGCTACCTGCAAACCATGGTTGAGTCAGAGCCAGTGTTGGTCACTAGGCCAATAACTTTTCCTGTGACAACAATGAGTCCAGTTAAGCTGTAGATTGAAAGCAAGCTTTACCAACTGCTTTAAAGGATCAGCAATATGTTTGGAAGATATGAGGCGCTTGAAGCAATCTCTGCCCTGAAGAAAAAAAATCATATCCAAAAGATTAGCAACAAATTTTTCTGCTATGATTAAATGCAAGGTACTAATGAATGATTTGATAACATTTATTCCAGGTTAATATATTATCCTATCTGATTTATGTTAGAATTTCAGTATAGTTATGTTTACTTAAAATAGCAGGATAGTCACTAGTTTTGTCCAGTCTTTAGCTTTTCTGTTAATTTGAGTGCAGTGCTTAAAATAAACCTTTGTTTTAGGTAGAGACAGTAAAACAGCAGCAACTTTGGCCAAAACTATACCAATGTCTGTTTCTGGAAATGCTTCAGGTACTTCATCAAGTAAGAAAAAAATATCTTCTGTACATTTCCTTTCCTTATCACAATTAACATAACAGAGTACAGGAAGAAAAATGTCAATAGATGGTCATGTGGTACCCGTGAGAGGTTCCGCGGGGATACTTAAATTTAATGTCAAAAATTTCCTCTTCTCAAGTACACACTGCAGTGTGTAACAGTTAGAGATCATCAGGATATCCCCATAATATCCCAGTTCCAGTGCATATCCTTGCAACTTCACACTTCTCAGAGAGTGTCTGCTTGTAGTCACAGCTTTGATATTGCTTTGATTACCCAGCAGGTGGTTGGGAAGCAATGGTCCACAGTGATCTCATCCACCTGTAGTTTATGTCTAAGATTCCTTCAGCCAGCTTGTCCCTCAGATAACCCTCAACTGTCGAGCTCCATGAAACCATACCAGTTGATTCTCCTTCCTGATTCTCTTTACTTCCTCCTTCCTAGCTGATGTGATCAAGCTTTGTATCTAAGCCATATACAAGTTGCAGGTTATTCTATTCAGTCCATATCATTTATATCAAGCCCTCCAAATTCTGGTTGCTCCTGCTTACTTTGTCATTAGCTTGCATTCAGTGAAAGCAGATTATGTAGTTTCCCAAGAATCCGTTACAGTTACAGTGGGACCTCTGGCTAAAAATAATTAACTAACTAACTATAAATAGAATATCAGGACTCCTTTGTACTTTTCCTGGCTGCCATTCCAGTAGTTGCTTCACACTAGTGTTCACTTCTTTTGTCACACTTTGCTCTCACTGCTATTAAAAGTATAAACTAGCGGTGGGAATAATGAAGCCCTCCAAGATGATGTTGGCCACAAGATTCCCAGACTGTGTAGATTGTGGCCTATATCCTATTGTTTATTCCACCCAGAGCAGACCTATTAATATTTTTTACAGCTCAGAAGACACTACCTTATTAAATATTTGATTACTATATGATGTTTCAACACCATTGATTTTATAACACTGTATTTCCATCATCTATGTAATGCCATAAGTAAAAAAAAATCCCTACCAGTATTTATTTCAAAATGATTTGGGAAAAAGAAAAAAAGAAAGAGAGGGAAGGAAGGAAGGAAAAATAAGATCCCTCCCTCCTTCAAACTTTATTTTTTTTTAAAGAGGGGATGAACATGGGGTTTGCATTAAGTGTTGAGTAACAATTCAACAGTTGATTCTGTAGATCTGCTTTCATTGGAACTATCAAGAGGCTTCAGGCTTCAGTTGCATTTTCAGCCACTTATTTTATTGATTTTACTTATTTTACTGAGGTGAAAACACACTGTTGCTGTTAGTGCTGTTATGAAATAGGTATTTCTTACTGTGTATATTTTGTTTCTGTTATTAATATGGGTTTCATTATGGTTTTAGGCAAAGAAGTAAAAAAATCTAAATTGGTTCGAAGCCAGTCTTTCAGTAGTCAAGCCTTGCACTCAAAATACGGCAACATAGACAAGTGTCCCAGGTATGTAATATTTAGTCTCTCTGTTTGTCGGCAAGGATTTCTGTAGACTCATTATTCTGCTTTCTCTAGAACCATAAGATCCCTTCAGTAGTTGCACAGTGATGTTCTTTGATCAAAATCTATGGAAATTCAAAACAGTAATATATAAACAAGTCAGTTTAAAGCCTGTGGCCTCATGTTGGTACACGAATGATTGCAATGGCATGTAGCACCACAAATGGTGGTTCCAGTGGCATACTTCAACTTGGCAGTTCCATACACTAAAGAATCAGGTCCAGGAGCAAATTAGTATGAAGACATCCATTATTGTACACCGACAGTGGCAGTGGAAATCCTGAATCTCTGGGTAGAAGCTGGGATCCCTGAGTACAACCTGATTGGAAGAACAGGGCCATTCTTACACTACACTATTATAGTGCTATTATTCCACTTTCAACATCTTGTGGAATTCTGGGGTTTGTACCTTACTGAGGCCAAAGCTGCCCCTTCCTAAACTGCAAACCCCAGGATTCCATAGGATATTGAAAGTGGAATAATAGCACTATAACAGTGTAATGTGGAAATGGCCCAGGACAGCATTTCTATGAAATACCAGGAAAGAAATTAGGCAGGAGCTTTAAGTTAACAGGAGATCCAGCTGGACCCACAAAGACCAGACCATTTAAGAAAAAGATTGCCTTCCCGTTGTTTGTTGGTGTCCTATTTAGTTTGTAAAATAAAGATGTGTCTTAAAGAGAAGTCCACCATTGTAGTCCTGTACCATATCAAATGTTATATTACACAAGAACTTTAGATGGCCGTGAATATCTGAATTTCAGAAAAGGTTATTCTTGAAGCCATAAATTTCAGGATACTACCTTGGAGGATATAATTGAAATAATTAGACAAATGTTTAGATTCCTTTTTGAGGCTGCACTCTGTGTCTATAAGAAGTTGGAATCTGTGATGTGGCATCAAGGTTAGAATTATTTTCTCTAGCAGAAACAGTTGCCCCTACATATTGACATTTCAGAAGCTAATCTTTCTCTCTTTGTTCAATCACATCTTCATTTAGTCAAGTTCCTCGCTCCTTCCTATTTATGGTGCAAAATTTTGTTTCTTTTTTTTCCTTTTAATTTATTATGTTCTTTATTGAGTGTGCATTGTAGATTGTGTTGTAAGCCATCCTGAGGGTATTGTACATTGTGTTGTAAGTCACCCGAGGATGCAAAAACTCACAAACAATTTAACTAAATGAATAATGGAGATCATAGTTCCAGCCTTCCCCATTTCAAATCAACTATAAAGGTTTTGTGCAAAGGAAACAGAATAAGGGAAGGGGAGGGACGACTTGGTTCTTGGACCTTGTCATCTTTCATATTCTGACATCAATAGTGCAATAGTACTTCAAAACTTGATAAGAGGATCAGCAATAATACTTTTCCATAGTCAGTGGGGTAGGTGCGTAGAATAGCATTGGGATGAGAGTGTAGAATAGCTGAAGGTATTCTGAAATTAAATGTGTAAATTAGGGAGAAGTATTGACAATTACTACTTATACTGACACCTTGGAATATCATCACACATTTTTCTACCCTTGCAGCAAAAGTTCTTCGTCAGGATATGCGTCAGTAGGAAAGAGTTCTATGTACTCCTTTACAGGTGAGCAACTTAGTTATCTTTTAAAATAAATTTTTATTACTTTTCTTCTCTTGATTTTCCTAAGACATTTAAGGCCCAGTTTAAGGCCATTGTTCTGATGAAAGTCCAAGAAATAAACAAGTATATCTCTTATTTTTTTATACTATTAAATTACTACTAAATTATAAGATCTTAGGTCACAGCACAGACAAAAAACACAGTTTTAATCAGTGTAACACATACAAACCGGATTAAACAATGTTCACAGTTAAAACAGTTTATAACCATACATATATTCAGGCCAAGTTTTTAGACCACAAAGGATTTGGGAAAGAGTCACTCTTTAATGTGGTATCAAAATGAAGCAACAGTGGCAATCATTGATTCTTCAAAAGGACATTCCACAGTTTTGATGGCACAGCAGAAAAAAATCCCTCTCCCTTGTTTGCACGTGGTAGTTTGCTCCCACTAGTGGGACATAGAAGAGGACCACAATTTTCAGGCAGACAGAGGGAGAGAAAGAGGAGGAGGAGGAAGGGTGATCCTTAAGGTATGGATGATGGATGTTCCAGGCTGTTTAGGGCTTTAAATGTTATCACCAGCACTTTGAATTTAGACTGGAAGTGTATTGGCAGCCAATGCAATTCCTTTAAAACCCTTCATCATCTTCAAGGGCATTCTACCATAAGAATGTTTTGCAGAAGTCTAACCAGGAGTTTACTAGCACAGAAATTACTCCAGGTTATCCCTCTCCCTGAAAGGCTGTAGACCAATAGGAGCTCCATCAGGCACTAAGCCATTAAATTTACCTGGGCCTTCAGTGACAAAGTTGGATCTGGGAATATTCCCAAGCTATGAACCTGTTCCACACAGGGCAGGATGTTTACCTAATTCCCTAACCTGGGAGTCATCAATCCACATAGCCTCAATTTGTCAAGATCCAACTTCAGTTTATTGACCCTCATCTAGCTCATTACAACATCCAAGCATTGGTCTAACACCTGCGTAGCTCCACCTGATTCCAACAACAATATGATCTTTCAATAAGATGTACAGTCAGCCCTCCTCATTCCGGGGTTTAACTCTTATTATTTGCAAATTTGTCCAACTCCTGCCCTCACCTCAATCTCTTCTTTCCCAGGGGAAACTTGCCTCTTGGTGGCTCCAATCAAGCCACACAACCCTTTAAATTTTCCTCTGGTCCTCCTCTTCTTCTATCAGCTGCTGCCTGGCCAGCTAGAGATGGCTCACAACCCAGTTTTCAGCCGCTGGCCAGGCCTGAGGAGGAGCCATTGAACAGCCACTCCCTGGAGCTGCCTGGCTGAGGAAGAGACCAGCCCTCACCAAGCCCAGCAATCTTTCCAATCACCACCAGAGTTCTTCTCTAACCCTCCTCCTTTCATGCACACACCACTTTACTGTGCAGAGTGACACTCCTGGCTACTATTTGCAACCACTCTGCTTCTGCTGCTGCCCAGTAGCACAGGGCAGTGGGTGGGACTTAGCCAGCTAGGTTGCCCAATGCTTTTTGGGATGAGAGAGCGAACAAGCTATCAAGTGGACCCTGCCCAGGTTGGTGCTGAAGCCTGTGTGCTTTGAGTACTGAGCTTTGCCAGGTGCAATGCTGCTAGCGAGGAGGAGGGAAGATGAGTAGTTACAGAGTGGATGAGTGGTGTGGTGGGCCAGAAAGGGTAAGTACAGCAGAGCAGGAAGGTGGTGCGTGGCACTTTCCCCTCCTTTGCCCTACAGCAGTCATATGGCTAGTGAGGCTTTGCAGGAGAAGGGGGTGAGAGGCAGAGATAAGATGTCGGAAGGCTCTTGATCCTGGTGTGGAAAGTTACATCTGTCACTGTCTGAAGGAAATATGGAGGAGGAATAGGACGGTGGGAGGCCTCTTAGTTTTGAGGTCGTGTTTGCAACATTGTTGCTCCACCATAAGAGCATTGTTTCTTTCTGTATGTTCGGAAGAATACACAGACGCACACAGATTGATGCAGTGTGTAGATTTGGAGGGGGCCTGGAGATATTCACAGATTTTCCACTTTTTTGGGGGTCCTGCACCCCTAACCCCTACAAATGTGGAGGGCTGACTGTATGCATAGCTACCAAAACCCCAAAATCTAACAATACCAGCGCTCACCTCACCTATTGCTTGACTAACTTTTACTCCTTTTATTTCAGATGATTCCTTCCGTACTCGTCCTAGCAACTCCAGTGGGACTGCTGCTTTTTCCTCCACTTCGTCTTTACCATCTTCCTCTCGTAATACAAGTAATTCACTTGATCAAAAGAGCAATGGGAGTAAAGAAAGCCATTCGCGGAAGGTTAGCTTGTAAGTGCTCAACTAAAGCTAGGACAGAATGACAAACTGAAACAGGAACTTTGCAGCCTCGAGCTTTTAGACTATTTTTATTATTGTAAAGGATAGATTAAAAGAATATTCTCAGTATAGACACTTCTCTCTCTTTCTCAGTCTCTCTCTCTCTCCCTCATTGTTGAAGCAATTAACAAACAGAGCTTAAAAATACTTATCAAGAGCAAAATGTTTTGGCTCCCACTTTTTTCTGTTGCCAGAGATGAAACTGGGCTGCACACTAGGTAGCAGTTTAGAACATACGTTATCAGCATTCTTAGTGGATGTTGGTATTGTCCTCTAAGTTGAAGGTGTGTGGTGGTAGAGTTTTTGGTCTATAAATTCAAAAATTCTCCCTTTTGTCAAAAATATCTCAGTGGGACATTTTGTATATGAGTATACACTTCACGAACCATAACTATACTATTTTAACAACAACCAGTAGCCAGTCATTTCAGCTTGGAACATCACAGCCTCTCTGATTCGTTCCTGTTTGACACTGAGGTGCCATTCTCTTCAGACATTTTGGCAACTGAAGAGGGCAGAAGTTGAAACATTTTGCTTTTGATATGCATTTTTCAGTTCTGTCTGTTTATTGATTGAAGAAGTATATATTTCTCCAGTTACTAACTGTAAGAAGTGCTGTTGGTTTGCTTTTTAATCACCTGTAGGTCGGTAAGTATGATGTGCTACAAATTCATGGGCCTACAGTATGATCTTTCAGTATGACCTTCATATGCACAGCTACTAAAACCCCAAAATCTAACAACATCAGCATTTACCTATTGCTTGACTAACTTTTACTCCTTATATGACATACACACACACACACTTCTTGTTGTTGGGTGCCTTCAAAAGCAAACCTATCACAGGGTTTTCTGAGGCTGAGAGTTTGTGATGTACCCAAGGTTACCAAGTGGGTTTCCATGGCCTTGCAATTGAACTCTGGTCTCCAGGGTCATACTGCAACACTTAAAGCACTACACCATACTGATGGGAGCTCTCTCTCAAGTTATTTCCAATTTTTGCATTAACCACAGTTGTAAAAAGTAAAACAGCTAGTCATGGGTTCACAGCTGTTTTCCTGCCAGTTCAAATTTGGATGCTCTGCTCTATTTTGAAGTTTCACATTCTGGAGCTGGTGCCTACTCTGATATTCTGTGGAAGGGAGGGAACCTTCCACAGAACAAAAATGATGACCTTATTCCCAGATATGAGAACTAGAACTCTGGCAACCTGGGCAGAATGTGAACCAGAATGATGGCTTCACTGAAGATTTCGTAACGTCATGGACAGTAAAAAGATTTCCATACTATTATAAAGATTTTCCTTCTTCCAGCTGAATCTCAAGAAGTGTAATCCTGTGACTCAGGCTAGGCATCTCTTCACAGAATTCTTACCACAATTACCATACCATGGTTTTCAGGATTCTTTGGGAACAGGCTTTATAGATGTACTATATGGCTACATCAGATCATCCAGAATTATCCAGACCATAGTACTTCTGATTTTATGTATGAATGTGAAAGCTAGACAGTGAAGAAAGTTGAGAGGAATAAAATCAACTCATTTAAAATGTTACGCTGGCAAGTTCTACAAATACCGTGGATTGCCAAAAAGAGAAATAATTGGGTCTTAGAGCAAATCAAGCGTGGTTTCTCACTAGAAGTGAAGATGACTAAACTGAGGATGTCATGCTTTGGACATATCAGGAGAAAATGGACATAATATTGGAAAAGATGGTAATGTTTGGTAAAATGGAAGGCTGTAGAAAGAGAGGATGTCCCTGCTGCAGGTAGATTAATTCAGTCTTGGAAGAATGGCCCTCAGTTTGCAAGGCCTGAGTAGGGCAGTGGATGACCGGGGCTGTTTATGGTCTCTCATTCAGGGTTGCCAATATGTCAGAGTCGACTTCATGTCAAATAACAAAAACAACAGTGGCTATATCTTGAGTGGCATCATATTTGTGAAGAACTGCTTTGGTTTATGAACGCTATAGAAAAGTGTGGGATTCCAAAGTCTAATACAGCAACCTTTAGGCTTGCTAGTTAATCTGGGTTTACTAATTATGTGTTATTTCCACTTGAAAGTGTGTGTAGTACTGCAGATATATCCCAGGGTGTATTTCAGTTCTGCTCAGAGGGCAGCACTGCGAATCCCCAGATGTCTGAATCAACCATCAGTTACTGTAGGCCCATGAATTCACAGCACATCATAGAACACGGAAGGATTTTCATCCAATAAATGTTTCAGTCCACAAGAGACCCCCTCATATTAGACTGTTTTTGGAATAAAACATGTTCAGACCCATTGCTAGCAAATTGACTGGGTGAAATGAGTCATCCTTGAATAGACAGCAGATGTGAATCATAAACATTGGGAATAATAAAAGGCTGTGTTCTGCTACTATTATGCAGTTATGCTGGGTTTGGGTGTATTATCCATTTGCGTCTCTGCTCATTGTGGAGAGCTTTAGAATTTTTCCTTCAACATAATAGCTTATACTTACACTCCTACATAGCCACATATTCAAGTATACATCTAGAGAGGAATCAGGTGTCCCTGCTTTGTAAGATGAATCACTGCAGAGGGGGTTAGGCTGAGAATTTGTGTAATAATTTACAACATGGGCCTACAGTGCTTGAAGTACATGGCAACATTCTAATTAATTCCAGGAAGTGAACATTGCCTCTCAGAAGAAATATATCTTTAATTGGACCACAGGGCAGATGTTCACATATACGTGATAATCACATTACATTTCATGTAACATTAAATGCACATTGTTCAGCAGAATATTTTCCGTGGGAGCTTGGAATTCTTAAGTTCTTGGCCTTGCTGTCTAACGTGCTAGTGTTCACTGAAAGCTTTTTGTTTCTTGTTGTTAATGGAAGCTGGATCTGGCCAAAACAAGAGAGAGAAAGTACCCACTTGTGCTCCTACATTTCAAGAGATTTCCCCTGGATAAGAAAAACATGTATATATGGAGCACTAGAACCACATTGACCTGAAGTTGTGAGGAGAGAGTGACATATACAAAATTAATAAAACAGATGTATAAAGAAGGCCATGATCTAGTGAACTAATTTAGACACCCCAAAAGACTTAGACATGTCCATTGGGATTGCTGACTTGGTATCATGTCACAAAGAGGTTTTTTTCCTCCACAGACCCTTTTCCATTTCAAAAGCAGTTTGATACAGGGTGTAGTGGTTTGGCCATTGGCGTATGACCCTGAAGACCAGGGTTTGATTTTCTGCTCAGTCGTGGAAGCCCCCTGGGTGACCTTGGGCATATCTCACACTCCCAGAAAACCCCGTGATAAGTTCTCCTTAGGATCTCCCTAAGTCAGAAAGGACCTGAAGACACAGGTATTCAAGAAACAAGCCCCTGAAGTGAAGTTGGAATAGAAATAGAATGGGAAAATGGTCTCACCAAACTTGGCTCATGCATATTCATATATTTTTCCTCGTATTTTTAAACACGGCAAGAGAGAAGAAACGCTCTAGATATTTTAGTTAAATACGTTCAGAATTTCAAAGAAATGAGAACTGAGTTATGTCAACAACATTTTGTTGATATATTATAGAGCAGTTGTGCTTAGCAATTCTGTTTCGTGTTCTTCCAATCCATGCATGGGTTCACGAGTTTTGTTTCTCTACAGGAAAAACCGGAAGTCCAACTCATAGAGCTAAGGAAAGAATGGATGCACACCAAAGACCGCTGGGGGCAACATGGCTGAGGGTTTGGCAAAAACTGGAGTACAACCTTGAACATATGGACCAGAGAGGAGAGACTGACTGCATCTCACAATGTTAACATCTTCTGTCAGTTAAATAAATTCCTCTGTTGTAAAATATCTTCATAGAAATAATGTAATATGTGCAGAATTCCAATGTTGTAAGTGAAGTGTTTAATTCAATGTTACTTTAGCAATGTGCTTAAAAACTGTTGCAGATAAAGAGACAGGGTTCTCCCTCCTGCCGCCTCCCCCCCCCCCCCCCAATTATGCCTTTTAACAGTTCAGGTTATTCAGTTTGGAATTCAAGTGCCCTCTACTTTAAAACTTACCTGTTTTATGAGTTAAGGGGCTCCTAATATGCCTTTGCTATGGAACTAGGATTGAAACTGCTCTGCATATAAGATTAAGTGAACACTTGACACTTAAAAAAAAGCGTTTAAATATCCAAGAAGCTTTAACATGGAGCTTGGAAGCATGGACAAAGAAATACGGAGAAATGTATTCATATACAATACAGTTGTGCTATAATTTTAAACAGGATTGCTTATCTGGTGTATAAAAATCTCAAGAGGATTTCCTTTCACCTTTTAACAAAAAACAAATACCTCCAAAAGCATATAAATGATTTCATTAGTTTCATATTGCAATTTTTGTTGTACAAACACATTGTTTTAACTTCTAGTATTTCAGGTTGTAGTTTCTCTTTATCCAACACTTTAAAAATGATGAATCTAGTTTTTAATTAGTTGTTATTTCAAGCTATCATGCTTTTAGCTCTGTCCACAGCATTCTGTTTGTATTCATGCTAACATTTCTATCAAAATTCGCCTGCAACATGCAGTTCTATTTAAAGAGTTCTATTTATGCCAATACTTGAGAGAGACTGTATGAAGCTATTGTCAGCTTCTCTATTTCACAAATGCAATCAGCAAAATTATATTGATATCAGAAATCTGTTTTTTAAAATATATTGGTGTATGATAAAGATAATCTAATTTGTGAATGAATATGTGTGTGGTTACTTTTTACAATGTGAAATAATGAATGCTTTGCACACAATAAAGCGTAGGATATTATAAAATACTTGCATGTTTTGGGTGGGAGAGATGAAATTTTCACAGTTTAATTAAAAAAAAAGATATGGGCAAACTAATCCTATATTCACTGTACCAGCAGCTATTCCTCCAGGCCTAACAGCGATGCGATAAAGTTATGATACTATGTCCAACTACAAACAGATTCAACATTACTGCAACAATTACCTATTATTAATACCTGACTTAGTAATGTCTCTAAAGGCTATAATAATAAGATACATGATTTGTGTGCAGAAGGTCTCAGTTCACTCCCAGACATCTCCAAGTAGGTCCGAGAAACCTGGGAGTGCAACAGTTCATACAGATGTTTTGGATTACAGCCCATACCCTGACTATGACCTGTGCTTTCTGAGGCTTTTATTTCTATCTGAACCTCAGGAAGAACTTCCTGATGGTAAGAGCTGTCTGGCAGTGGAATATGCTGCCTCAGAGTGTGGTGGAGTGTCCTTTTTTGGAAGTTTTTAAGCAGAGTCTGGATGGCCATCTGTTGGGAGTGTTCTGTTGTGTGTTCCTGCAAAGCAGGGGTTTAGACTGGATGGTCCCTATGGTCTCTTCCAACTCTGATATTCTATGATTCTATGAATCCTGGGATTTTAAGAGCAAAAAAATCTGGAATTTGAAGTTTCCCTACCTGTGATATAGGCAGTACTGAATTGATGGACCAGTGGTCTTACTTGTTGCAATGCAGCTAATTATGTGCTGCTGAAACTATCATCTACCAGTCATGGCATTGCACACCAGTCATTTTTACTCATGGAAGGAGTACACAAACCAAATATGACAACCTGCTTTTCCCACTGCATACATAAGAAAAATATCTATGAGGCTGATTAATGTATTTATTTATCACCTCTCAGTCTCCTCACTTCTCCCAGGGTGATAAGGAACAGATAAAAACATTCTCTAAAAAATCAATAAAAAATAATTTTAAAAACCCCTAAATGCCCATGCTGGCTTTAAAGAGCAGAAGTTATTTTTTTTAAAAAAAGTGCCATCTCAGCCGTCTGCCAAAAGCCCAGAAAGGATGTAGTCCTCCTGACTTGCCTTGGGAGGGAGTTTCACAGCTTGACGTGCTGCTACTGAGAAACAGTGGTGTACCTAGGCTCCATAGAGCCTAGGGCAAACGAAGTTGCACCCCCAGGTGCTGCTGCCACCTCTGCCCCCCTCCAGAAGGACCCCAGTGGGGCAGCAGGGACCAGCAAGGGGCCAGGCCCAGGTGGGTGGGTTTTGTGGCCCCCCCAGCATTGGCACCTGGGGTACGCGCCCCAGTTGCCTCACCCTCAATATGCCTCTGCTGAGAAAGCCCTGTCTTACCTACTCACCAACCTATCCTCTCTAGCTGCTGGATAAGATACTCCATTTCTGTTGACTATCTTACATTCTGGGCAGATCTGTGTAGGAGGTCTTTCAGATGTCTAGGCTGCAAACTGTTTAAGACTTTATAGGTCAAAAGCAACAACACAGATTGATCTTGGAAGCAAATTTGAACCCTATGCAGTTGGCACAAGACCAGAGATATGTGTTCTTTAAAGTGCATACCAAACAACAGCCTGGCTAATGTATTTTGTACTAGTTGCAGCTTCTAAACACTTTTCAAAGGCAGCCTCGTGAGTGCATGTTATAGTAGTCTAATCAGGAGGTAATTAAAACACCAGCCACTCTGACCAAATCCATCTTTCCTAGAAAGGAATGCAGCTGGCAAACAAATAGAAGCTGGGGAAGTCATTGCTTGCCACAGCAGCCATGTATCTTCCAAGCAGCAATGAGGGGTCCAACTTGCAAGCCTGGTATTTCAGAGGAAGTGCAAATTCTAACAGAAGTAAGAAGGATTCAGTTCCCTGCTCCATCGGCAAGAAGGATGGAATAATGTCTGCTTGCCGACCTGAAAATGGCAGAAAGGGGAGGGAGCTGTGAAAATCTTTGCAAATACTTCCTAAACATTAGCAAGTGCTAAACCTCACAAAAACTGGATGTAACAGTAATATAGTTTGGTACTGGAAGGGTCTTCTGAGGTGGTGTTGCTCATGAAAAGGCAAAAGGTTAGTGCATATTACAACAAAATCCACTAAAGAGCAATATCTTTATTGGCTAACCAAAATGCGGAAAATACATCATGCAAGCTTTCAAAGCTTCACTGGCTTCTTCATCAGACAAAGATGTTTAAATTAATCATATAGGAGAAAATAGGTGAAGATTAACATTTAGAGTCATAGGCCAGCATTCGATCTTAGATGTTACTCTTGTCAGTTAAGATGCTGTTGAGAGCTTTCAGTGCAAGCAGAGGCTGTGTGAGGACCAGGAACAAAGGGCAATAAAAGGTAATAAATTTCAACTCCGTTAGCAACAGAAAAGTAACTTCCATTGAGATCCAGCTGTCCCTGTCCTGTGCAAAACTGATTGCTCCTTTCTTACGCCCTTTTCGCATGGCATTTTCCATGCGAAAGGGTGCCTGGAGTGTCACGCAGTTGTGAGGAGCGATCCGCACGACGCACTCACAATCGCGCGACGCTCCAGGGTAGGGTAAGCACCAATCGCGCACCTTTTCATTTTTGTCTAGAAGCTGAAAATGGTGCGCGATCGTGCAATGTTCCCAGGCCCCATGCACACTTACCTGGTGTACGGAGCCTCCAGAGCTGTGCTGGTCGCACTTCCTGCCCCAACGCAGCCTGGGAAACTCCCAGGCTGCGCTGCGGAAGGAAGAGGCGGGGCTCTCGCACGAGCAGGCAACTCGTGAGGAGCTGAAGGACCCTGGCCGCGAGAGCCTCTCGCTGGAGGCTGCTTGCGCAATCCCCGCACCCCAGTGCCGGAAGAAGGTAAGGTGCGGAAAGGGCCCTAGTCAGAGAACACTGACTTTCTCAAGTAGTCTCTGTACTGTTACATCTGGAAAAAATTTTAAGTGCTATATAGATAAAACTTGCCAGTTGTAGTCAAAATGAAAGAGTTTTACCATTGTTGGAGGCAGAAACCTTAAAAAACTAAGTCACAGTCGGTTGCTCCCTCTTATGAAAGTTTCCTGTGGCAAGATTTTACCCCACTCCTGCTGAGTTAAGTGAGTGCAAATTACTTTGTATTTTTAACTCTGCAGCAACTCAAGTAAGCTGAGGGCAAAGGGGAATAGTGAGAGGTAGAAAGAGAAAATGGGACATTTTAAAAACAGCTGAAAAAACAGCAACAGAGGATTAATTGGGTCTGTCCCTGCCAAACCTGCATGGTTGGAGCGTATGCAAAGAGTACCACACTAGCCACTTGGATCTGGGTGGAGCTGGATCTTCCTCTTCTTCGTCATTGTTACTGTTGTAGAAGCAGAATTTGGTATCTTCAAATCAAGGAAATGTGTTCAGGGGTAGCTGTGTTGGCCACACAACAAAATCCACAAATAAGCAGTACTTTTGCTGGACAACCAAACAATTAGTGCACATGAGGTCTTGAAACAGAGCAGCGGCTACAGTCTCTCAGGTGAACAGTCTGTAAACAGACTAAGGATGTAAGTTTTGCTTTTAATACAACATACAAGAACTAAACTTTCTGGCTGTTGTCTTCCAATGGGCCAGGATAATGAGAGATTTTGCTCATTTTTGATGAGAGATTTGGTTCTTTTTGTAAGGTTGTTGGGGTTTTTTGCTAAATTTCTGAAGCCCCACATACCACCTATACTGTTGTACAGTGGAGGGGAGGGTTGCACAAAATATGCAAAATCTAAAATGATCTTGGCTATTTCTGTGATTGCCAGAGAAAAGCTGTTCTTGTTAATTGTTTTTCTGTTTGTTTTTGTTTACCATCCTACCTCCCCCCCCAAAATAAAATTGTGGCCACTGGCAGTTTTTTTTTCAGTGGGACTTCTTGACATGCCAAGACTCGAGACGCTCTTTCTCACTGAGAATGAGAAAAATTGTGGATGTTCCTTACATCCCCAGAAGAGAAATGAACAGTGTGATTGGCATTGGTACTAGTCGCTTCAGTTCCACAACTGCTGAATTTGTGTCCAGGTTGCTTTACAAGTCCCCCCACCTTCCTCCATTTGGGTATAATGGCCATTTTATTTTTTTTCCCCAAAACCCCTTATTAGCTTATCCTCCTTTCCACCATCCATTCTGTGTCATATTGAGGGCTGAGTTTATTACACCAGCAGTCATTGTGCATGGTGCCAGTAAGAAGCATTAGGAGAATGCTAACCTGCTGAGACAGCTGTCAGCAATGCAGTGGATAAGAACCAGATGTTCTTATCCACCCTTGGAATGTGTGTGTAGTTATGGAAGACCCACTCCCTCTCCCATTGTGTGCTCCTACCCCTGAACTGAGTAACAAATGGAGCCAGGGAGATGTCTATGGCCATTTCCGCACTAGACTTATAGCACTATTATTCTACTTTCAACATCCTATGGGATCCTGGGGTTTGCAGTTAAACTGCAAAGCCCAGGATTCCATAGGATCTTGAAAGTGGAATAATAGTGTTACAACTGTCTAGTGCGGAAATGACCTATATGTCTTACTTGTGTGTTCTTCATGAGACCAACAGCAATTGTCAAGAACCAGTGAGCCGGACATTGGAGCATTAGTTCGGGACATGGGAGATTGAAGTTCTAGTCCCCATTGAGCCATGAAACTCATAAAGGTGACCTTGGACCAGTCACTGTCTTTCTCAGCTTGACCCATATGTGTGTATGCGCCTTCCAGTTGCCTGTTAACTTATGGTGACCCCATGAACTTCATAGGGTTTTCTTAGAAAGGAACTGGTTGTTTTGCCAGTTCCTTCCCCTGAAATATAGCCCACAGCATCCAGTATTTGTTGGCAGTCTCTCATTTGTGTACTAACCAGGGCTGACCCTGCTTAGATTCCAAGATCAGGCTGGAGCTAGCACCTTCAGGGTCTGGTCTACTTGTTGTGAAAAGAAAAGTGGGGTCATATATGGCACCTTGAGTTCCTTAGAGGACAAGCAGGATCAAGATGTACCCAATAAACAAAACAACTGATCTATCACTGCTGTCAGTAAATGCCACATTGAACAATCATTTTCATTTAGGCAGTCAACCTGTACCTTTAAATTTGCTGCTCCACCTACTAGGGAGCTTTTAAAGTTGACAGCCTTACTGATGGAAAGGGGTTTTCCAATCACTGTAAGATGGTGCCCAAGAATCTGAGCTCCTCCTCTCATTAGGCTAAGGTCTTTTTCTCAGGTTGCTTATTTCAGATATCATGAAAGCACAACAGTTAATTAGCTGTTTTGGCTGCAATCCTATTTTCACATACTTGGAAGCAAGCCTCACTGAACTTAGCAGAACTGACTGATGAGCAGACAGCTGTTGTGGTTATGGTGGGGGTTTTCCTTAAGTTGTTTCTAAGTCATGGCAACCCTAAGGCCTATCATGGGGTGTTGTGGACAAGATTTGTTCAGAGGGTGGTTGCCATCCTCTTCCTCTGAAGCCAAGCAAATGTGACTTGCCCAAGGTCACCCAGTAAGTTTTTGTGGTTGAACAGGGATTCGAACCCAGGCCCCACAGAGCTAGCACGGTGTAGTGATTTGAGCATTGGGCTATGATCCTCGAGACCAGGGCTTGATCTTCTGCTCAGCCATGGAAACCCACGGAGTGACTTTTGGTGTGTCACCTACTCTCAGTCCCAGAATACCCCATGATAGGTTTACCATAAGTTGGAAACAACTGAAAGGCACACAACAAAAACAACAACTCTCAGAGTCATAGCCCAGCATTTAAACTGTTACATCACACTTGGTTTTCTTTAGTCACCCCAGCCCCACAGCCTTTTGCTTTGAAACAGTTATGCCATCTGATTTTCTCAAACATAGCTATGTTCTAATCCCAGTGTGGACTGAAAGAGTCAAACCATATGTCACACTGAATGTTTAAATATGTGTCTGATACTGTGCACCCCACCCCGAAGAAGCAGCCATGTGAGGCCCTAATTTGGATCATGACTGTGGCATGCATGGGAGGGGGTTAAATCCTTTCCTCCCGATTGTGATTTCTTGCAAAAATTGTACTCTTTCCCAAGCTGCTCTTCCCCCCACCTCCCATTTGCTGTTAACTGGGAATAGCACCTTCAGAGTCAAAGAGCAGCTTGCGTGTGGGCGGAAGATCTTCAGCATGGAAATGGTGTTCCAAAGGAACAAGGTGACCTCTTTTCCAGATGCTATGGTTCCAACCAGGATTTTTCAGGGAGGGGAAAGGAACAGAGAATGCAGCCAGAGCTAAGCCCGTTTTAAAAATACGTTCTCAGTGTAACAGGTAGTTTGACTCTCGTAGGATTACAGAAATAGGAAATGCCACATGGAAGTGTTTGGCTTTTATTCACAGCTCAGTTGGGTTGTTAACTCTGCCCACAAACAGCAAGGCATTTGATGTCTCTTCACAAATCATCAAAAGGAATGGCCGATTCACCCGGACTGTAGGAGGCAAGGAATATGCTATGATTTCTGAGCCACTGATTGCTGCGGCTTGGGTTCCTCTCTCATCCACTTCAATAACAGCTCTTTGGAGAATCTATGAAGATTGGAAATACAAGAGGACTCTCAGCAAAGTGATTATATTTCTTGTCAACAGTCTGGCTGTTTGCTGCTACTGATCTTAATTTAACTGATTCAAAATAAATATGAACATCCTTCTGGTGTCACACCTACAAACACCTATTGTGCCATTTTCCTTATAAAAGTGAGGATGTACTGATGATACACTTGGGTTTGCCAGGTGAGGAGCACACCAGGGCCTAAGATTTCAAGGGCAACATCTGACACCTGGTGATGCCATTAAGCATGATAAATGAAGTGTTAACTACAGTTCATCAGAGCACGTTAATCAAAGTAATATGTCCTTTTGGAGCCTGTCAGAGATTGTGGGTTGAGAGGGGAGGAGAGAACTGTGTGGACAGTCTGGAAAGTCTACACCAAAGCAGACAGTGACATACAGTGAGAGCACAAATTTACCTGTGATATTTTTACATATCTCTGATCTGTGAGGTGGCTTAGATCTGCTTTGTAAGAAAAAAGGTCTTTAATTCCCATATCTCGAAGCAACTCATCCATGTGGTATGACTGATCTAATTTGAATTTTGGAAAGTAAATGTCCATTTTCCTGTAGTACCGAGAAAAAAAAGAGAGAGAGAGAGAGAGAGAGTAGAAAGAAAGAAAAGGAAAAGAAATGAAATGAATGGCAGATGTTCATTGTGTATATTGACTGACTGGAGATTGTGGAGAATGTCCACAAACAAACAGACACCAACTGAAATCTGCATATTGCCCATGGGATGGAAGTGGATATAACATCCACATGGTTCCCATCTTGGGGAGCTGTATTTGAGTCTAGTAAGACAAAGAGAAAGGTGGTGAGGGGTTTGGAAACCAAGTTCTATGGGGAAATGTTAGGTATATTTAGCTTGGTGAAGAGACAATGCAAAAGCCATCTTGTACTCTTCTTGGCCTATCACATAGACGACAGTACAAATTGGTCTTTATGCACGCTCCAACTCATATAACAGTTGCAACTCAGTTGGAAAGAGGATTTTGAGTAAACATTAGGAAGAGCTCCTGGGTGGTCCAAACAAACCATTCAGCAATGGAACAGACTTCTTCAGAAGATAGTAGACTCAATTTCATTAGAAGATTTTAAGCAGAAGCTGGATGCACTGGGCATGCTGTTGCTGTGAACTTCCTTAATTTCCAGGAAGTTGAACTAGGTGTCCTATTGGGTCTCCCCCAACTCTGTTCTTGTGAGAAGGGTGTTTTGGTATACCAATATTCAAAGCAAGATTAAAGTGATTTGGGATCTTAGAGTGGTTCCTCAAATAGGGTCACCTTTGTGCACCTGAGTGAGCTATTGTAGGAATGGTGGTAACAGCAACAAAAGAGTACAATAGTACAACTCTTTCTGTGTGAATCCATTTCAGACCAGCAACTTTCATGCATGATCCCAGGAATTTTGCTCAGTTGTTCAAGTAGCACACAAGCAACTTGGAGCAACTGCACCAATTACAGCATTGATGATTCAACATGTGTCCACCTTTCAAAGTATTGAACACAAAAGCATTGCATTCACAGGAGATAGTGGGGGAAGGGATGGACTTAAGTGACCCATTCATATCTACACCCATTTCCCTCCTTGTTTTATTATCCTTCTGCCCTTCTTTCCACACTAGACCTATCATCCCATTTTGACCACCAAAGCATTCTGAATCTGGAACCTAGCAAAGAAAAGCATACCATTTCTGCCATGATTGGTACCTGGTCTCCATGGTTTTCAGCCAAGACTCCACAAGCTCCATTGTCAAATGGTCTTCAAGGTCCATAAAATCAGCTTCTTCCTCTGGCATGACAATGAGCATATGCACGCTCCCTTTATAGGGGAGCTTTAGCACAACACACCGCAACTTCTTATCAAATGTGTAGGCAACTCTCTCTGTCTTGAACATCATTGGCACTTGGACAGTCCTATAGTTGTCTATATAGAAGGTTTCTACTTCTGTGAACTTGGTAGAAAAAGGGTGTAGCCATTCCCCTGAGAGTATAGAGAAATACAACTGTTTACTTTATAATATGGACATCATTTGTATTCCTGGTAGGAAAGACCAGGCATTATCTGGGTAAGTCCCACGGATTGTGATTTAAATATGCATTGACATCTCTTGTTGAAATCAGTGGGACTTAAAAGTGTGTAACTGGTTTGAGTATTGGATTACGACTCTGGAGACCAGGGTTTGATTCTTTGCTTGACCATGGAAACCAGCTGGGTGACCTTGGGTGAGTCACACACTCTCAGCCCCAGATCAACAATAGACTTTGACTAACTCATATCCACATCATTAACTATACTTACCCAGATCTTAAGATCTGCCTCAGAAGTCCTAAGTGCTGAGTGCTTCCCCATGAGTATAACTACAGGGCAGGGAGCAAAATGAGGGTATTGCCCCCCATAAGATTTCTGTCCCTGTCAATGAAATTTTTATCCAATTCCCAAATTTCTAGCACTGCGGAGCCTGAAAGATGGAAAAAAATTCACACCTAGAACTCTTCCATTGCTGTTGTCGCATTCCCTTGGTAACATTCCCTGCCCTTTTTCTTGGGATGCCTCCACTGTATTTCTAAATGCTCAGCTCAAATGTTAAGTTACTGCCAATGGTACATATTTGAAGGCTGAAGGAAAATTTCATTTGGGAGCAGAATTCTTATTTAGGGTGGCAAAGTCCTCATTTTGCCCCCCATAGCTACCCCCCCCATCTCCATCCATTGGTGGCTGTGACTTCCACATTAGTGAGGCAGTAAACCCATTCTCTGTTTTGGCCCAAACTTCCAAGAAACTATACAAGGCATAAATCTATTTTGGAAATAGGACTTCAGTACCTTGCATAGCTTCTTTGAAGATCAGTGGATCCACTGGAGTGGATTCACTGACAGAGAAGCCACTGGTTACCTCCATCAGGGGGATCTTTTCAGTAATGGCACCTATTACAGAGCAGCTCTCCCAGAGGTTTGCCTGGTCACCACACACTGGTGCCATTCTTGTAGGGTTCTTTTTAGCACAAAGGAAAGACTTGCTTTTCACCCAGGCCTTCATCATAAAGCATGTAGATTGGGCCTCACAGCTTTCAAACATATGTGTTAAATTTGGGATTCAGTGAATTTTGTTCTGTTGTATTTCATATTGCTTGTTGTGGCATGGTATGTATGATATGATTTTATGCACTTTTTGTATTTAAATTATTTTTATATGCATTTATTATAAGCCCCCCCAGAGAACAATGTATTACTGGGTAGCACACAAATGGTGTAAATAAACAAATTCAAAATGTGGAAAGGCTGTGTTATTTTCTGGCTCTGATCCAACTGGATGGGCTAACAGAGGCTGCGTGTGAGTTTCATCTCCTTCAGCCTGCTGTTCACTTGGATTCCTATTTGAAAAGAAATGATTATTCAATTCATACCAATTAAGTGTGCTGTTCAGTGGGATTCACCTTGAGTCCTATGCCTTTATCACACAAGGCAGGTAAATAGCAATTACAGAGGGACAATTGCATGTTTGGCTGGGACTTATCACATGATGTCATTCTTTTTCTGTTGTTCCCTCTGTGGGAGACCATTTGGAAAATGTTTCTTTTACAAAGGAGGCTGTTGTTGTTCTTGTTGTTATTATTACTGTTATTATTTTGGTGTGTTTGTAAAAGAAATACTTTCCAAACAGTCTCTCACTGGGAAAACAACAGAAGAGGAATGAAGTCATGTGATAAGTCCCAGCCAAACATGCTATTGTTGTTGTGTGCCTTCAAGTTGTTTTCGACTGACAGCAACGCTAAAGATGGGGTTTTCTAGGGCTGAGAGTGTGTGACATGGCCAAGGTCACCCAGTGGGTTTCCATGGCCGAGCAGGGTTGTATTCCAAGTAGGGATGGGCCAACTGAATCCACGAATCCTCAAATCCTCGAATCCTCCGTAAGGAGGATCCTCAGTAAGGATTCGAGATTCACGAATCCAAATCCCTGTGCTAAAATAGGCAAACTGAATCTTTCGAATCCACCACCAAATAGTTTGTTGGAGACTGGGACGCTTGAAAACCTGGGAGACCAGACACACAAGGGGAGATGGCAAGTACGTGAGCTTTTCCCTTGGAGTAATAACGGCCTCTGCTAACAATTTCAGAAATTACATCTGGGGTTGTATTCTAAGATATTTAAATTGAATAATATTTAAGTTCAGCACTATTTTTTGTGCTGAAAATCAATGGCATGTATCAATTCTGGGGTCGGTCAGTGGGTCTGACGCCTATCAGAAGCAGTGGGGCAGAGGGCAAGGTCATACAATCTCATCCAGTGATTGCCACATGTAGGCCAGTGTACCTCCTTCTACAAGACCAGTGCCTAGTTGTAAACCTATAGCTAGAATAGGATGAGAAGTGAAATGCCTGTCATGGTTTCTCATGAGCCAGATGACAAACCACATGTAGCAGAAAGGAAAAATTGTTTTTAAAAATTGGCACCTCTGGGGCCCACCAAAGGCCTGATTGACTGGAAGTTACAGTCTTCTTGAGATTTCAAGGCCAGCTGAAAGATTCCTTTGCATAGCTCCCTTGCAAGCTCTTTCATACACAATTCTGGGGTTGGTAATTTTACAAGGTGTCACAGCCTTCTCTGCCAAAGTGTGCTGGTGCATCATTAGACTACAAACCCCAGGATGCCATAAGGAGCTATGCAAAGAAAATCCAGTTTTGACCTGGATTATCTCTGTACGTGGCCCTGTTTACACAGGCAGGAAAATGTGGCATTAATCCACATTTTCCTGCCTGTGTAGAAAGGGCCTTCATGTCATTTTCAATCTGGGGAGATCCTGATGCAAAACTATGACAATTATCCTGGCCAGATTTCTTCAGAGAGAGGTTTGCCTTTGCCTAGTTTTTTGCTAAGGCTGAGAGAATGTGTCTTGCCCAAGATTATCCTTCTTTCCCTTGATTTTTAAACTCTTTTTTAAAAAAAGGATTCGAAAGAGTCGAGATTCGTGGATTCCCAGTACCTTCCAGGGATTCAGATCTGGATTCAGATTTGGACAATTCTGGATTCGTCCCATCCCTAATTCCAAGGTTCTGGGTCATATTCCAGTGCTCAAATCACTATACCATGCTGGCTCTCTGAACACACCATTATCCTGCTGTAATTGAGATTTTCTTGCTTTCTGTGATAAGCTCCCTGGTAGAAAAGGCAAGGTGTAAATAAAATTAACAACTTAATCCAGCCCACTAGCCCACCTTCCCCTCTAAAATCTTTATTAGAGCTGATTTTCTTCACTCCCCTGCTTCAGGTAGTAGTGTGCAGTGATGCTCCAGTTTTACAGCTCTAAAGGTGGGATCCGCAGTTTTTATCTGCTGGAGAAAATGACTCCAAACAGAGTTCTCCTTGGCAGAAGCTGGTAGGTTAAGTTTTCCCTCTTTCCCCTTTGGTCTGCAGACACCAATAATATCTCCCGTTGTTCTGGAGGGTCTCTTGACACCGTGGAGTAGATTTTCATGGATGCAGAGAACAGCAGGGGAGGGTAAAATCAGCTCCAAAGCCTCCCACTGAAGGAAAGACTCCCACTTTTATCCACAGGAAGCTTTTGCTGGATCCAAACTGTGCCCATTTAGGCACACAGATAAAAAAACTGACAGGCTGGTTCATACCCACCTCTCATGGGCACAGGATCAAACTGTGGGATTACTCCCTGAGCAAAGCGGAAAACCCATGCTGCATGATATCTCAGGTTTGTGTAGATAGCAACCCCAATGTGCATGAAAAGCGCAATCAAAATGGCAATGCATTTCACACTCAGGCACAGTTTTCAGCCCACCCACAGAAACGAAGCAGCAGATGATCACACGTCTAGAGAGTGAAATATACCTACATGTTTTGTCCTGGAATCCACATAAATGTGATACATTTATTATACCAACCAAAAGGACACAAAATGATATGCAAGAAGCTCTCAGCATCCTGAACAATTTACCCCGGGGTGAAACTAAAAGCCAGCTCATCACCTGCTGCAACTCCGTTTTAAAAAGTCTACTGCAGGGGTGGGCAAGATATAGAATCCTGTCCCAGTTTCGCCTGAGAACTTTGAGGATTGTACCCATCCCTACCATTCTCTCCGATACCATTTGCCCTAAAATTGGCCAATCAGGCTTACCTGAAAGCCTGCGGGGGTGGAAATGTCCAGTTTGAGCAATTTTCTGCCAGCCCCTCAGTGTGATAACTGAAGCCCCTGCCAGAGCTGCTGATGACGAGCAGCAGCTGTTGGTCCCTGTGGCTCTGGCTGGAGAGGAGTCCCGCAGCTCAAGAGCTCCCCCTGCTGCCATGGACCAAGCAGGCGTGGACGTCCCTCTGCCTGCTCCTTTAGAGCAACAGGGATCCGATTCTGTGCCTGCTCCTTTGGAGCAACAGGGATCCGATTCTGAAGAGGCTCTGGAGCTTGGTTCAATAAGTCCCCATTCAAGGCAGAGACTCAAGCAGGCTGTGCAAAGGGAGGCTTCCCTGGCTAAGTTTAAGAAGCGGTGACCGGACACACCTGTGCCTGGGGCTATATAACTGCCTGCTTGGAAGCTTCCCTTTGCTTGTGACAAACTTCTTACAAGCTCTCCTCTTGCCTGTACCTTGCTCCCAGCACCTGGTTCCTGATACCTTGAATTGATCTCTGGACTCTTGGCCCTTGGCTTGGGAACTCTGACTATGGCTTTGCTTGGCGCTCTGGGTAATGAATTTCCTTGAGTAGGTGTGTGCTTGTCTCCTCTTGGCTGGACTTTGCTGGCTCTCTGATTGTCTTCTCTGGGCTGGCTTGCTGCCCAGGTCTCTGACCTTGATGCTCAGCCATTGTTGTCATTGTAATCATCACTCATCATCATCATCATATTTGCATTCCTTCCAACTGTTCTGATTTATCAGGTCCCTATTAATCACTGACATCACTTTTTCAGCTGCCTTTAAAATGTCTGTTTCTCTTTCCTCCTCCCACTCCCCCCCCCGCTCATTCAGTTAAGTGGGGTGGTGGCAGAATCTTATGCTTCCCAGTAGGCTCAGGCAAGATCAAACTGCTGCAGCCTCTTTTAGCTTGTGTGTTCTTCCCCATTAATAACTTTGACCTGCTTGACTGCACTCTGATGTTATGTAATTATGTATGTCTCAGTTTTCATTTGTGAAATGCTGAAGGACATGGTATCATCCCCATTCCATTATAGAACCACTCTTGTGGTTGAATTTTACAGGCTACTTCATGTCAAGGGAAGAGAGTTAGGAGAGATAAGCAGGTTCAGACATCCTACAACTTTCTCCTATGCCAGAAACCACTGGCCTACTGCCCCTCACTTTGGATTTGCTCCTTGAGGCTGCTGCTTCACTTTCCCTAATGGTAAGGCAGATATATCTTTTTGTAAAAAAAAGACTGAGAATTGGTGATGACATACCTGAAAGATTTTGGACTTGTGCATGCATAACACAACTATCCTTCTGTTGCTATCCCATTAATGACTTCTGCAGGCACAAAGACCAGGAGGATGTCTCATCACTATGGGCCTTTCTGCACTATACTGTTATAGTGCTATTATTCCACTTTCACCATCCTGTGAAATCCTGGGGTTTGCAGTTTAGGGAGGGGCATTTAGAATTCTCAGCCAGAGAGCTCTTTGGCCTCAGTAAACCCTAGAATTCCACAGGATGTTGCAAGTGGAATAGCAGCACCATAAGAGTGTAGTGTGCAAAGGCCCTATGTGTTCAGCTACAGAAAAACAGCTGGACATTACTCTGCCAATCATCCACTCTTCGCTGGTTGATAAACTGGTGTTTTTTGGAGAGGTGCTGCAGTGACTAAAAGGAGGATTTGTGGGTGGGGGGATGAGAAGGGAGTTCTACCTGGTGAAATTTTACAATATGTCTTATGATCCAGGATCTCAGCTGTCATCCCCAGTGAAATAGGTTTTGTAATACACACAAAACGTCTCTGACCAGAAAGAGAAGCAGAACAAGAGAAAAAAGTGAACAACAGCATCGCTATAAATTCTTATCAAATTTGCAGATGACACCAAATTACAAGGGGTAGCTAACACCTCAGAGGACAGGATCAGAATTCGAAATGATCTTAAGAGATTAGATTGCTGGGCCAAAACTAACAAAATGAATTTCAACAGGGAGAAGTGTACGGTACTATATTTGGGCAGAAAAAAAATGAAATGCATAGACATAAGACGGGTGACACCTGGTTTGACCACAGTACATGCGAAAAGGATCTAGGAATCTTAGTAGACCACAAGCTGAACATGAGTCAGCAATGTGATGTGGCAGGTAAAAGATCCAATGTGATTTTGGGCTGCATCAAGAGGACTATAGTGTCTAGGTTAAAGGAAGTGGTAGTACCACTCTATCCTGCTTTAGTCAGACCCCACCTGGAATGCTGTGTCCTGCTCAGAGCACCACAGTTCAGGAAGATATTGACAAGGTGGACTATGTCAGGAGACCAAAATGGTAGAAGATCTGGGAACCATGCCCTATGAGGAGAGACTCAGTGAGCTGGGCATGTTTAGTCTGGAGAAGGTTAAGAGGCATCATGATAGCTATGTTTAAATATTTGAAGGGATGTCAGATAGAGGATGGAGCAAGCCTGTTTTCTGTTGCTCCAGAGTCAAGGACAGAGCAATGGTTTCAAACATCAGGAAATGAGATTCTGTTTAAACAACAGGAAAAACTTCCTGACAGTAAGAGCAGTTTGACAGTGGAATATGCTTCCTTAGAATGTTGTAGAGTCTCCTTTGGAAGTTTTAAAACAGAGGCTGGATGACCATGTTATCAGGAGTGCTTTGATGGTGTATTCCTGCATGGCAGGAAGTTGGACTCGATGGCCCTTGTGGTCTTTTCCAACTCTATGATTCCATGTCCCTATGATTTTACTAAACACTGTGGGTCTTGTTAACCCTAGCCTGAACCACACCATCCCAACTCCCCTCTCTCTATCTCTACTGTACGGCTGGCATCTTGTCAGTGCCATATATGTGTGTAACTCCACTTTACACCTACGTACGTCTTTTTTTGTTTGTTGCAGAGGTTAATACTCTCTTTCACCTGCTGCAATGACAAAAGCACACCCTGGAGCTGATAATTGTGCTGTGATATCTTGCTTCTACACAGCTATTCAGTGGCTGGTAAGTGGAGGGGGCCAAGAAGCATCTGCTATAATATCATCATCATCATCATCATCATCATCAATAATAATAATAATATCTACTACTGTATTCATTTATATCCTGCCTTTCACAATAATGGGGTTCAAGATGGCTAACAACATATTTAAAACAATATTAATTAAAAACATTCATAAAAGTAGAAATATAAGTTTTTTTAAAGAAACAATTTATTACGTTAAAAACACTGCACATTTAAAATATTAAACTGCTTATCTTCTCATATGTCCTGGTGATATCCTCCAGAGGCCCTCAGCGGATCTCAGCAGAAGATGCCATTAGTTATGGGGCGTCCCTGGAGATGTATCTCTGATTCCCTCTACCCTGTTCTCCACCAGCCACAGAATAGTTGTTCAGAGGGGCTATAACAGCACAACTATGAGTCCTGGGGGTGGTGAGTGGGAAACCATAGCCAAGCTCGGCCTGCAGAACTCTTATGCTACCCATGGCAACCTTGGATCCCAACCTATATAGCACTGTTTTAAAATCAATGACCTTGTATCTTCCAGAGTAGCTGTTTAATTGCAAAAGGGGAAGCACCTCACACATTTTGAGGCTGCTGCTTCAATTGCACTGTGAAGCCAGTGGGATTTTAATCAGCCTCACTGCACTCTAGATAGCAGCCAACACTTGTCTTTCCTCTTGCCTCCCCAGCGCACTTTATTGCAACTCAGCAATTAGTGAAGGGCTGAGAAATCAGAACGGGAGCTAAAAATACAGAAGTGAAATTAGGGGGATATTTAATTGCAATGTCTTTTTTGGTTGCCATGGAGCCCTTTTAAAATGTTCCTGGCAAGCAACACCTAGCAGTGGAAATGTTCTTTTCAGCCCCTCTCTTTTTTTCAGTTATTAAAGGGATAGACAGAAACTGGAGGGGGTGGGCAGCTGAGATCTTCATTATTATGTGAAATTCAGCCACGGCACAGAGAGTCTAAAAGGTCTGTTACTGCAGTTTTCTAGTCCGAACTTGTGGGATATTAGATATCATTTGATACCAAGAATTTGGCCTTCACTACCCATCCCTCTCCACGTGCTTGCGAGGCCCCCGGGCAAGCACGCACACAGGCGCGGCCGAAAATAGCTGAACCATTCAAATCACAATCCAGGCAGGCCAGTAATTGCCGGCTGCAGCTTTAGGAGACCTCAAGGCAAGTACCTTTTAAGATCACATTAAGTATGCACACTATTTACAAAAGATCCCCTGCCCCGAGCAGGCAGCTTGATGAGCGGACTATCCAACTCTCAAGCACTCCACATTTGCATCCTGTCTACATTATTGACAACACTGTCGTAATTCAATCATCTAAAGTACTGACCTTTCGGAGGCTTTGTCTCCAGCCCAAAATCCATTGTTTTCCCCGGGAACGGACTAGCCTGCGGGAACATTGTCCCCCTATAAGAACCCCTGACTTTGAGCGTCTCATCAGATCGCTCGTGACTTGCCTCCGGACTTGCTGCCTCTCCGTTTGACGAGCCTCCCCTCAGCCTCCACGCGCTGAGAACTTACGTTCCCCAGTTTCTTTGCTTATACCGGGCTACAGGACCAGGTGTAGTATTTCCCCACAAACTCCTTCTGAAAATCCCCTATCCTTTTTCCTCTCTTTATTTCTTTAGGACTGTGTGCATGGCTGCGCAATTGTGCAGTACTTCTTAATTCTCTATGAGTGAGTGCATATGTTTGCTGTGATTTATAAATAAAGACAAACCATTATTATGTACTTCTGTTTGATTATTGACTCGGCCTGACCCCGCAGACATTCGGTTCAAGATCTCGCTACGTTGGCCTGCCTCTCGCATTGCTAACTAGTGCTCTAAGCTAATTCCCATTCCCCATTATTTTGAGCATATTGAGGTGTCCCTCCCGGGACCCCCAGAAATCAGAGTAACAGGTCAGTCAGTGACTGTTTGACACAGCCAGATCCTACTCTGAAAAGTGAAGGGAGAGCAGTAATGTGCCTGCCCCTAAGGAGTGGATTTAGCATTAGGCAAAGTGAGACAATCATCTCAGATAGTAGGAATCTGTGGGAAATTGATGTGGAGAGCTACCACAGCCTCTCCCATTCATTCCTCCTGACTCCCATGGCTATTCCCCTTTCTTGGAGGACACAGCTATGTGCGGTACACAGTCTGTCCTGCACACCCTAAGCTGGCACAAGGAATCGTGTGTCCCAGAAACTACTTGAGGCCCTTATACACTGGAATCTGCTGTTCCCCTTCAGCCTCCCTCAACTTTAATGGATTCTTTTTTGCAAAAGTCACTCCCTTTCAGCTGACAATTGACCCCAGAGTTTTCCACTTAGGACTGTTTTCTGAAACAGAGAGAAGTTGGGCGGGGATGGAAATGTACTTTTCTGGTGACTGGAAGTAAAATCCACCTTCCAGACCAGTTTTCTTCTGGATTACAGTCTTTGTCCTTTGCTCCAGGCAGCCAGCTATCTTGGGCTGCTCTGGCTACATTCCCAGTCAATCTTCTTCTCACTTCCAAATCATATTCACTGAACTCTTGGAATGGGAGAGAGGATTCCACCAAGACCCTGACAACTTCTGTGCTTACAGTAGTCTGCAGGGGATTGAGGTTTCTGTGTGCCACAAGGCTTTTATTCTCACATTCTTCTGTGTGTGTGGAGGCCAGGAGAAGGGCCAGTAGGTAACCCTACTTCACCCACACTGTGCATGCACTGAACACAGTCAGAATATAAGAATACACATTTCAGCTTCAGGTAGTTGAGTGTACTTGACTATCTGTCTGGACCCAAGCATAGACTTTTTTTTTTAAATTCTGGCAGACCTTTGAGAAATCATTAAAAAAAAAAAAGAAGGGGAGGAATGGACCTTGTACAATATGCTAGGTGTTCATGTGATTTTTTTTATAGTTTATGTTTTCATAGACCCATAGAATCGTAGAGCTAGAAGACATCACAAGAGTCATAAAGCCCAAGCCCCTGCCATGCAGGAATATACCATTAAAGCATTCCCGACAGATGGCCATCTAGTCTCTGTTTAAAAACCTCCAAAGAATGAGTCTCCACCACACTCCAAGGCAGTGCATTCCACTGTCAAACTGCTCTTACCATCAGGAAGTTCTTCCTAATGTTTAAACAGAACGTCTTTTCCTGAAGTTTGAAGCCAGTGCTCTGTTCTAGTCTTTGGAGCAGCAGAAAACAGGCTTTAACTGGTTTTTTATTTTTAATTAATTATTTATTGAGAGTTTTTTTTAAACTTCTGTATGATGTGACTTTTTAAAAACCGTGTCTTAACTGTTGGAAGCTGCCTTGAGTCCTGAACTGGGAAAAATATGGGATGATGATGATGATGAATGTGGATGTTTGAACTGGTTTATTCTTTGAATTTTCTTGCTCTTTGTGAGATGGGAGCTTTTCACCCCATGTGGCTTTGTGGATGGACATGATTGACAGGCATTGATGCAGAACCATTGTTGGCTTGCATTGGGAACACAAGTCATTTGCTACTTATGGAAACCCAAGGTGAATCTATCATGGGGTTTTCTAGGGCTTATAGTGTGGGACGTGCACCCCGTGGGTTTTCACAGCTGCGTGAGGAATCGAAAGGTGCCTGCTTCTTCTCCTAGGCCAAATAAGCCGGTCACTTCTGCTGATTGATTTGTGTCATCATTGAGGCTGGCAGAATAAGAGATAGATTTGGCTGATGGACCCAGTCTATCAGGAACCAAGGCCTACTGAAGTAACAAGGGCTGCTCCTGAGCACATTTTAAAGCAATTTGCTCAGGAAGGCTCCCTGATAGATTGTGCTTTATACTGCTCAGTGAGAGAAGGAGTGTCATTTGAAATTTCAGTCTCAGGCACAATATTCCTGGTATCTTATCAGTGACCAACACACACATGAATCCAACTTACATCTGTATAACTCCAACTTACGTCTACATAAATCACCTTTTTGGTCACTGCAGAGGTTGGAATCTTCTACAGGCCATGCAAAGAAACAAACTCCCCCCTGAAAACCAACCTTTTAGTTGCTGCAGTCCCAAAACATGGCAATTTGCTGGCTGGTGGAGATTGGCAGTGGCCCTATAGAGGAGCATCTGGCTATGTTCCCATAATGGATGCACAGCAATGACATCGTGCTCCAGAGGAGCCCCAGAAAGTCATGGAGAATGCTTGTCATCGCACATCCAGCTATACATAAAACGTAGCTTGGTACTTTTCTGCTGCTCCCCTGCTCTCCATTGGTCAGTAATGGCTGTACTGGGAGATGGGGCTGCAGGAGCTAAAGGAGCTATAGGACTGGGAGGAACGAGGGAAATTCATATTCAGCTTGGCTCCAGGCTATTTGAAGGGCTATGGCCATTTTTGCATTATGCTGTTATAGTGCTATTATTCCACTTTCAACATCCTATGGAATCCTGGGGTTTGCTGTTCAGGGAGGGGCCTTTAGAATTCTCAGCCAGAGAGCTCTTTGGCCTCAGTAAATACAAACCCCAGAATTCCACAGGATGTTGAAAGTGGAATAATAGCACTATAACAGTGTAGTACGGAAAGGGCCTCTGTCAGGCCTTCAGAAACTGAATGTGATGGGTTTTTAATGTTGTTTTCGTTGCTGTGTGCCTTCAAGTCATTTCCGGCTTATTTCAACTCTAAGGCAAATCTATCAGGGGGTTTTCTTGGCAAGAAAATGGGGGTTTGCCATTGCTTTCCTCTAAGGCTGGAGGGAGTGTGACTTGCCCAAGGTCGCCCAGTAGGTTTTGGTGGCCACGTGAGGATTTGAATCCTGGTCCCCTGGAGTCCTGGTCTAATACTCACACCCCTGTACTACATCAGCTCTTCATGGTGTGCTCTGCTGTTTTGTCAGTTAGTATATGATCTATTAATGAATGTGAATGCTTTTAATTCCACAGATTATTTAAATGATTTTTTTAAAAAACACTTTTTAGTTATCCCTTTAGTTATCCTAATGTTTTTCTATAGTTTTTAATCTATACTGTTTGTAATAAGTTGTATGCAGCTTCATGTCTCATTATTGGGAAAAATGTGGGATGTAAATAAAATTAATAAAATAAAATAAATAATTCAGCCTGTACAGAACTGTATGGCTATTTCTGCACTACACTGTTATAGTGCCATTATTCCACTTTCAACATCCTATGGAATTCTGGGGTTTATAGTTTACTGAGGCCAAAGAACTCTCTGGTTGAGAATTCTAAATGTCCCTCCCTAAATTGCAAACCTCAGGATTCCATAGGATGTTGAAAGTGGAATAATAGCACTATAACTGTGTAGTGAGGAAATGGCGTATGATACATCGCCCTATCAGCATCTCAGCCCCTGTGATATATGCTAGCTGTGGCTTTCCTTGGTATATTTCCTGTGTTTTCTATTCAGAGCTACAGAATGCAAACAAGAGGACAGGAAATTTCCATCCAGATGTGATGAGTGATGCAATGGTAGCAGGGTGGCTTCTATGCCAGGGGGGCAGTGCTCTAGCTTTTACTCAAAACTTTAAAGGGCTCTCCAAGGTATATCACTCTTTCTCTCACATTGCACCATTGAAGTTCAGACTAAGAGATGGAGTAGGTTCACCACTCTACTCACACAGGAAATGGCAGCTGCTACTGTAATGACTACATAGCTTGTACTATTGCCTCAATACTGGACAAGACTCAGTTTATCTATTTAGGTTTGATTACATCTTTTTTAGTAGACATTTAGGTACAGCTTGGGAACATTACTTTTAAGATGACTCCCAGAATGCCCCTGCTAGCATGGAAGTGGGCATGTTGGGTGGGGGATTCTGGGAGTTGTCATCCAAAATAGCAACTTTTCCAAGCCCTGCATTTAGAGTTGCAAAGCTGACTTCAAAGAAATTTCATTGGAATAGCCCTGGCTAAGAGCTTGGAGACACCTGGGCATCTTGGGTCCACAAGGAAACCAGTTTGTCTTTCAGCTGCAACCACTCTGAGAAATTGTAAAATTGAGAGTGGTAGTCTTTTTTTAAAAAAAATTTGGGAAAGAGTAGTGTATTTGCCAGTGTATTAAACGTACCGGCATATACAACACATCCCACTTTTCAAGAGATATTTTTCAGGAATTTTTTTTTTCAGTTCTCTGGGGAGCAAAACGCACAGGAAAGGAGGGGAAGGAAATGAGTGTTGTACCAGGAGAGGAGGGGAATAAAAAGAGTGCTGCCCCACCACCCCTCCCTTCTTGATTTGCTTGGGCAGAAGCTCCCAGAATTCCAGGACAGGAGGGGAAGGTACCAAGAAACTGTAGAAACATCTATCTATGTTCCTGTAGATCAAGGCTTCCTCTACACCCTCCCTTTTCTTTTGCCTGGGTAGGGAGAACTCCTTTCATGCCCTCTCCCTTCCCTATGTTTTTAGCGTGGCTGTATTTGCTGGTGTATAAGATGTACCTCATTTTCAGGGGGTATTTTTTAGGAAAAAAAGTGCATCTTACATGCCAGTAAATACGGTATCTTGATCACAACCTTCCATTCTAGCTTCAGAATGACTCCCCTGTAAAATCAGATGTTTCCCAGAACTCTTCCCTCTTCTATTAAAGCAACAATGAGAATCTAAGGCAAAATAAGAAGTTACCTTGAAAGAGAAGGTAATTCACCAGAATGATTTTAGCTTGCTGATCAAATGCATCGAACAGCGCGGGTATTCTCCCTCTCGTCTTTTGTCTGATGTGCTCATTGATAATGTTTTTGGCAAGAGTAGAGTTGCGGAAGTCCACAGCCAGAAATTCCATATCAAAGTATTGCTTGGACAAATTGTGAAAGGCATCCATGATCTGGAAGTCCTTCTGAATGAAAGAGAAGCTATTCTGAAACAGGGTGAACTCATGATTCGTGGTGATGTTGTCCCTTAGCTGTTGGCACAAGGCTGGGAGCTGGTTCTCTTTTCCATTCAGAAGGTGGAGGTTCAACGACTGGATGATTTGGTCATGTGTTTCCCCTTTGGAAGCCAACAAGAAGATTGACAAAACAAAGGATAATGACAATGGAGAGAAAAATATGTTTTTGTCATGCTTCATTGCTATTTTCCTATAGAGATTGAATCCAAAGTTGCTGCTCATTTCAGTGAAGTTGCGCAAGGAGAATGCTAGTTTAGACTTTTTTCCAGACAGGTCTAACACTGCATTATGTGGTTCATTGGTGTAATTTGAAAGCAAATGGCTTGATACGAAATTCTCCTGGGTCTCCACTGCTGGGATTCTAGCTGTTTCATTTGATAAGCACATGTTGGTACACAGTTCAAATATGACAAGAATAAATCCAACTTTCATGTTGCAGTCCTGCAATGAACTTCTTTCTGGCAAACAAAATGAGAACAGATAGAGAAAAGCGATTATCTTGTAGTAATTTTTTTTTAAAAAAATTAAAGTTAGGCCTGCAAACAGATATTCTGGAAACCTACCAGATGCCTGACCATGGTTATTTATCATATTTTGACTCCAACTATTTTTCTAAGGTTTGTGTTATCCTAACAATCTACTAAGAGAAATTGATGTGAAAAAGTTGCCCAAAGTTACTTGGTAAATTTAATTTAGCCTTTAAACACTTGGCCTTGGGCTGACTGCAGACAATGCTAAATTATCCAAATTATTCCGTGTGTGTGTGTGTATATAAATGTTATATTTAAAAGGAAAACCTTTTAAGTTCAAAGCTTCTTGGTTCATATTCAAACAAGAAATACCAGTATAGCCTTTAAATAATGCCATTGCCACAGTTCAGAAATAGATGTAATGCTTTCAGTTTGATTAAATTTGCAGTGGAACAGTGTAGGTTTGGGCACTGAAATTCAGTTGGCCCTCCATATCTGCAGATTCTGTATCCATGGATTCAAACAACCACAGCCTGAAAATGTCCCCCGGCTTGCAAAACAAAAACAAGAACAAAACAAAACCAAAAAGCAGACTTTGATTTTGTCATTTTATATAAGGGATGCCATTCTACTGCACAATTGTAGATAATAGGACTTGAGCATCCACGGATTTTGGAATTCATGGTGTGTATGCGTGTGCATGTCCTGGAACCAAACCCTAGTGGATATCAAGGACCTACTGTATGCAATAAGTTGATAATGAATTGTGCCAAAAAACTTGTGGAATAAAAGTTAAGTGTTCCCTCCTTCTTCCATTTGTGTAATTCTTCTGAGGGAAGGAGGACGAGGAGGAGGAGGAGGAAGAACTTGGGCTGTTTCTGCACTACACTGTTATAGTATTCCACTTTCAACCTCCTTTGAAATCCTGGGGTTTGCAGTTTAGGGAGGGGCCTTTACAAGGTCAGAGAGCTCTCAGCCAGAGAGCTCTTTGGCCTCAATAAACTACAAACTCCAGAATTCCACAGGATGTTGAAAGTGGAATAATAGCACTATAACAGTGTAGTGTGGAAATGGCCTTGGTTTTAAAGAGCTGTCAGCTGTGTTTAGGTGTTACTCAAACTCACCTTTTTCAACACACAAGCAAAGGAATGCCTTCTCTATTGTTGTTTTTCTCAGATGGAAAGCAACACTTCTGAAAAAATAGGTTCCTGTTGATGCCGGGCGGGGGGAGTGGGGAGCTTTCCATGGGAGCAAGAATTCAGGAATGTAGGTTCACCTGAATATGGCTACAAGCCTCTCTGATTTAGGCATGTGATGGAAAAGGGAAGCAAGTGGATGTAGAATAGGGTTGCCAGTTCAGGATTGTCCCGGAGTTTTCAGAGCCAAAATCTGAGACTGAGCGACAGCCCTGGTGATGTCATTAAGTGTTACGCATTAAGTACCATCCACTGATGGTCACCTACTTGGGGAGATGGGATAAGAAATATTTAAGCTCACCTACTTGCTTCTAACCAGAAGGCGGGTGCAGAGCAGAGCAGAGGGTGAGTCCTGGAGGGCCAACAATGAGGCAGGAAGGAGGTAGTTAGCTAAGCAAATACATAGATCCCCCCTTCAACTCCTTGTAAGTTGCATTAACTAATCAGTAAAGCCTTGCAAATTGTAGCAAGCTGATCCTTTTTGTGAGGAGATGGAGATTTGCACATGACCCTTTTCCCTTGGCTAGAGCTAAGCCCACCAAAACTAGAGAATTTGCACCCTTGCCTCCTGCCTCTAGACGATCCACAAAAATGGAAGACTCAGGGTCAAGCCCTGAGGTGGATAGCCCTAATAGAGAATGGGGAAGAACTTGATTGTAAAGGGACTTCATGATATTTAAGCAACCCAGGTTTAGAAATGTGTGAGAGGCCCAGGATAAACATTGCTAATTTGAATAAATTTTTTCAACTGAGGAGCACTTTCCAGATTTTTTCAGGTGTTTGTTTGTTTCCTTAATAAAGAATGAAGCAAAATATCTCAGTGGATTCTACATGCCCTTAAGCTGCCTTCACATTTAGGCAACAGTAAAAAGATTGGAAATCAATTTGGATGTTCCTGTTCTGTGAAAAGTGCTGGTGCTGGATACAAGGGAAAAGGACTCTTTTTAGCCCAGCATCCTGTTTTGCAGAAGTCGGACAAATACCTCTAAGGCCATTTCCACACTAGCCTGTTATAGTACTATTACTCCACTTTCAACATCCTATGGAATCCTGGGGTTTGCAGTTTAGGCCTTTGAGGCCCCTCCCTAAACTGCAAACCCCAGGATTCCATAGGATGTTGAAAGTGGAATAATAGCACTATAATAGTCTAGTGTGGAAATAGCCTAAGTTAGCCCACAGACAACTTATGAACACAACAGTCATCTCCCGCTGTTGCTTCCCGGCCATTGCTATTCAGGGGTAAACTTCCTCCCAACATGGAGGTTCCATTTTGTTCCAAAGCATCACAACTAATAGATTGCTCTCCGTACAGATTTATATACAAGCACAGTAGACTCTAGCTTATCTGCTGCTCTAGAGACTATGACAAGGAGCAATGGATTCAAGCAGCAGGAAAGGAGATTCCACTTGAACCCCTTCCTCATGGTCAGAGCTGTCCGGCAGTGGAATATGCTGCCTCGGAGTGTGGTAGAGTCTCCTTCTTTGGAGGTTTTTAAGCAGAGGCTGGATGGCCATCTGTTGGGAGTGCTTTGATGGGTGTTCCTGCAAAGCAGGGGGTTGGACTCCATGGCCCCTGGGGTCTCTTCCAAGTCTATGATTCTATGACTTCTAAGTACATTAAAATACATTTCAAGTTTTACACTAATAATCTTTTGTTTTCAGTAGTGCTATCTGGCCTCTCTTTTAAAATGCATATTTATTAATTTTGATACAAACTAATTCACAAGAGCAGGAAAAAAAAGAGTGAAAAAGAAACAAACCATACATCAACAATAGACAGGCATAGCTAAAGCTAAATTCAAACTAAATTGAACTGAATTAAAACCAAGACATAACAGTAAAACACATTAGTAAAAACATTAATTTATTACCATAAACACAACCTAACTAGAGTAATTAACCAAAATGCAAAAGAACTCTGACTCCCCCATGTAAACTGTTAAAAAAAATTAATAGGAAGTGTCTTATTCTACCATTATAGATCTAACTACTTTCAATTTACCAGAGTTATTAATAATTATAACTACCAATTGTTACATCACTAAGGCCATTTCCGCGCGGGGCGAGGGAATCGCCCCGTGACGCTACTTACCGGACTTTAAGGCTCCCCGGTCCAGTCCAGGCTGCTCCGGTGTCGAAAATGGCGGCTTCCGGTTGGTCTAAGGTCTCGACCAACCACGGTAGCTCGCCAGCCTAAAGCTCGCCCCCGGCAGATCGCAGGCTCGCACCAATGTGAGCCTGCGAATCTGCATAAGGGAGCAGGCTCGCAGTGGCGCGCTCCGTGCTTTTGAAAGACCAGTTTTTAGAGGTCTTTCAAAACCACGCCGGATGACCACTTGGGGTCATTCCAGAGCTGGCTGGGGTGCGGGTCTACGTTAAGTAGGTCTGACCCAGTCCGCTCCCAGGTGCAGACGTCCTCCCTGGAGGACGCTCTGCCCCGTTTTAAAAACCTCGTGTGGAAATGGCCTAAGTTTCTTATTTCTTGGAAAAAAAATTCCATTAACAGCTTTCAGAAAATCTTCCAGTGGTTTATCCTTTCAAATCCGTGTCAATCTGGCAACTTGGGCAAAGCCCACAACTTTAACAACCCACTCTTCCATCCTTAGTGCTTCAGGTCATTTAGTAATGTTAGCTGACCTCTTAAACCTCGCATGTATATCTTAATCTGGCTCTGATTCTCCTTAACGAATTGGTCTAATTCCCTTTTAGAAATAAGTCAGACAGTGACCTTCAGCATATTTGGTGATACTCAGTAAGAGATGCAATTTGGCTTGGTCTCCATTTTTGGGGGGGGGGGGTAGAGAGACAGAGCTGTATAACTTCATACTTTCCAGATGAATGTGCAGATTGTAAGACAGTTATCCCTCAGATTTCACATTTCTCCAAATTTTGTGAATCAGTTCTTACATATGAGGGAAGGCAGCATGCTTCTTATATAGAAGCATATTAGGGAACAGTGCATGCCAAACGCATATCTTGTAGAAAGTTATATACAAAAATAAATTCTAATTTTTGTGCATTTAAACAAACTCAGAAAGGTTTCATTAGGGGACAATGGACAACTGATATATTTTTTAAGAGTGGAATTAATTGTGCTCACTGATTACTTTATAAAGCAAAACATTTTCCCATACTGTGGGCTCATCTCAGGCCCAGGCCAATAATTATGGTAAATGGTGGGATTTCATGCCTTGTAACACTTTGCAGTGGTTGTTCCTGGTCCTGACTCCAGCCATGCCCTAAATATACCAAGGTTTAATTTGCTCTTCTTTTCTTGTTTGAAGTGTGGTTAAGGGTGGTGTAGGGTTGCCAGAATGAAAACTGGAGAGCCCCCTCTACCTTTGATGGTTGTATAGAGGAGGGAGTTTCAACAGATGTTGCTTGTGATGCAACCTGGCTCAGGAACTGGCTGGCCTGCTGAAATTTCCTCTTCTGCACAACCATTAAAGGCATTTACTGCTTTATTTGTTTCATTTATATGTCACTTTTCTCCTGACATGGGATCCAAGGCAGGTGACAAAAAAGAAAGGTCCAAGAGCTCTCTCCAGTTTTCTCTCTGGGAACCCTAGGTGGTGTGGGTGAGTTTCTTTGCCTTCTTCTCATGCCCTCCACGAGCTCAATGCCTTCTCCCATGCTTCTCCCCTAGAATTCCTATTCTTGATAATGTATGTTTCTTTTTTATTTTTATAATTGTAGTATAAAAGTGCCATGGAGGGAAAGAGGTACACCAGTTTAGCACTGTATCTATAGAAAGCTGAAAAAAGGGGGAGAAAAGATCATAGAGTGAATGGAGTGCAATACATAGGAATGCTGGAATCATAGAATCGTACAGCTGGAAGACACCACAAGGGCCATTGAGTCCAACCTGCTGCCATGCAGAAATATACCATCAAAGCATTCTCAACAGATGACCATCCAGCCTCTGTTTAAAAAACCTCAAAGAAGGAGACTTCACCACACTCTGGGGCCTTATCAAACTGCTCTTACCATCAGGAGATTCTTTCTAATGTTTAGATGGAATCCTTTTCCTGAAGTTTGAAGCCACCGCTCTGTGTTCTGGTCTCTGGAGGAGGAGAAAACAGGTTTGCCCTATCCTCCATATGATATCCATTCAAATATTTAAACATGGCTATCATGTCTTCTCTTAAACTTTTCTCCAGCTCCCTAAACTGGTCCTCATAGTGCATGGTTTCCAGGCCTTCTACCATTTTGGTCACCCTCTTCTGGACATGGTCCAGCTTGTCAATATCCTTCCTGAAATGTAATGCCCAGAACTGCACACAGTATTCCACGTGGGGTCTGACCAAAGCAGAATAGAGTGGTACTATCACTTCTCTAGACCTAGGCATTATACTTTCATATAACCATTGTGTAACAACATTGCTGTGAACTGAATTCTATCATGATGCCCCCAGATCCCATTTACCAGTAAGCAGCTGCTGGGGTTGACAGGGATCTGTCCCCCTGTTGGTCAGGAAGCAACTGCCTCATGTCCCCTCCCCTCCTGTGAGCCATCTCCAGCACGACAAGCAGAAAAAGGACACCTCTCACAAATCACTCTTGTGCTGGAGATCGTTCACACAAGGGGTGGGTGGGTGGGAATGTCAGGCAGGTGCTTCCCAATCCACAGGGGAATGGACCCCTGTTGATCCCAGCAGCTGCTTCCCTATAAGTGAATTTTAAGGGACTTTCCGGTCTCTACATTGCACCTAAACTAGGGACTGTGTAGGGATTTTGAATACATAGCAGTTGTGAATGTGTAACTGTAGATTAATTATCTGCAATTGCCCAACAGGATTCTGCCCAAAGATTTTAACCAAATAAGCAGAAATGTCACGAGGGAGGAAAAATCAGAGGCAACTTCTGAAGCAAAGGTTCTCAACTTACTCAACTTGTTATCCGTGGGACAACAAAGAAGTACACAAGGAACCCAGACAATGGATACACACATGAGAAATTATCCTTGACGTGTTCAGAAACTCTTCAAACCCTGGTCTGGTAGTTGCAGAAATTCAGAAAAAATAAGCTAGAACAGAAGGTATACTGTATGGCTATATCTGAGCAAGTACAAGTACAACTCCCACTAATTCCTGAAACTTTTGGCCAGTCTGAATGAGCTTTGTGTTGTCTTCATGGAATTAAAAAACAAAATACCCTAAAGGTACCATCCCCCATCTGATATTGGAAGCTAAGCAGGATCAGCCCTGGTTAGTACTTGAATGGGAGACTGCTGATGAATACCAAGTGCTGTAGGCTGTATTTCAGGGGAAGGAGCTGGCAAAAGCACCTCTGAGTATTTCTTGCCTAAGAAAGTCCTATGAAATTGATGGGATTGCCATAGGTTTACTTGAAGGCCCCCCACACACATACAGAAACACATAACTTAGATTAATATTTGCTGGAAAGGCCACAGTACACATACAAACACATACAAACAAGCAGCTTATTTTAAGGTTGGTGAACTAATGTATACCACTCAATAAAATCAAAGGGTACTCCTGGTTTTTTTTTTTAAAAAAATGAAATTTAAAAAAAAACACAAAAAACCCTTACAGATTAATGTGAAATTAAATTGAACAGATTAAAGACTAAATGTATCTAAAACTGACAAACAGCAAATATGAACTTATCTATTGTTCCTACAGTGAATCCCATATATTAATTTCCCCACGGGATTTTCTTTTTTTTTTTTCTTCCTGAAGCTGCTCCCACTGAGTTTCCTAAATTGACTGTCAGTTCTTTGGTTATGGAATGGAGAGAAAAACAACTTTCTATTGGCTTTCTCCACATGTATACATAACTGTAGAAACCTCTCCTCCCCCCTCACTTTTGTCAAATTTTCTTTGTAAAATTTTTCTTTAAAGGTCTCAAACAATTTAGCTCTTCTAAATAGGGAAGGTTAGGTATTCCAGACCCTTGGTCTTCTGCAGTTTTCCTCAGATGTTTCATTTCTAGGTATTCCCTCCCGCAAGAGGCTTTTTGCATGATCCCTGTGCAATGGCAGCGAGAAAAGTAGTAGTAGGGAAGTAGGTTGTTGTTGGATCTCATATCTTGTGAAAGTGCTAGTACCATGAAGTGTAAGCTTGATTTTACAAATGGTGACTGTTGCCTGTTGAGTCATGTAGACCCATGAATTTCATAGGGTTTTATTAAACAAGGAATACCTGGAGGTGGTTTTGCCAGATCCTTTCTCTGAAATATAACCTACAGCATCTGATGTTCCTTGATGATCCTCATCCAAGTTCTGACAGCAACATGGAGACACCTCCACTTCCTCCATCCAAAGCTGCTACCATCTGGAGAAAGGAGCTGGGTGTGTATGCAGAGTCCTCATTTCATGCAAAGAGCAACACATCACTGTAAGTATGGGCAAGAAATGAACCTAGAGCTGGAATAGGCAGCATGTAGTTTGAAAGCCATGTACATCCCCATCCCCTCCTTTTCCTAGTCTCTGGAGCAGCGGACAAGGAGCAATGGATTCAAGCTGCAGGAAGAGATTCCACCTGAACCTCAGGAAGAACTTCTTGATGGTCAGAGCTGTATGGCAGTGGAATATGCTGCCTCAGAGTATGGTGGAGTCTCCTTCTTTGGAGGTTTTTAAATTATTGTTAAATGGGATATCCCCCAGGGTTGTATTGTTAGTCAGGGGATATGCATAACAGTACATTGAGTACATTAGCAGCCCATTGTGTTGTTCCCTGTAGAGGGACCTCCAGGGTCTGGGTGGTGTCCATTGGCATGTTTTTGAGCCTTGATTTTCATGTTCTTCAGTACTGGTAGCCAGATTTTGTTTACTTTCTGAGTGTCTTCTTTCCTATTGAAATTGTCCATATGTTTATGGATTTTGATGGCCTCTCTGTGCAGTCTGACATAGTAGTTGTCAGAATGATCCGGAATTTCTGTGCTTTCAAAAAGCATTCTGTGTCCAGGTTGGTTTATAACATGTTCTGTTACCGCTGATTTTTCTGGCCAGATCAGTCTGCAGTGTCTTTCGTGTTCTGGGGGATATCCCGTTACTGCCCTGGCTAGCCCGAGCTTTGGGGGATATAAAAAGATATCTTTTGATATCAATAATTTGGCTTCACATACCCATTCCCTTCCACGTGCTTGCGAGGCGCCCGGACAAGCATGCGCACAGGCTCGGCCGATAATCGCCGTAATATTCCGAAACAATACAGGCAGGCCAGAACTAGCCGACTCGCTGCTTTAGGAGACCGCAAGGCAAGTACCTCCATTAGGTATGCACGCAACTTTCAAAAGATCCTCTGCCCTGCGCTGGCAGCTTGATGATCTGACTATACAACGCTCAAGTACTCCGCGTTTGCATACCGGCTATCCTATTGACAATTTGGCTGTAACTCAATCATTCAAATTCTGACCTTTCGGAGGCTTTGTCTCCAGCCCCAAATCTATTGTTTTCCCCAAGTCCGACCTAGCCTGCGGTCACAATTCTCCTTATAAAAACCCCTGACTTTGTGTGCTTCCTCGGATCGCTCTTGGCTTCCATCCCGCCTTGCTGTCGCTTTGTCCAGCGAGCCTTCCCCTCAGCTCCACGTGCTGAGATACGTTGAACCCCAGCATCGCTCTCTATCTTCTTCTGGGCTTCAGGAACAGGTTTCGTATCACCCGAATCAACTATCCCTCCAAAAATCCTGCTATCTTACTCACACCTTTATTTTCCTTAGTTATCTGTGTGCGTGTGTTGCTTACATTGTGTGCCTGTATTTAATAAAGATCATTCATTACTTTCAAACCGGTCTGCTTCTTGGCTTGGCCTGACCCCGTAAACACTGGGTTACAAGATCCTGCTAAGTTACCCTGCCTCTCGTATTGCTAAAGCGGTGCTCAGAGCTAATTTTCCCCACCTATTGTTGAGCACATTTTGGTGTCCCTCACGGGACCCCCAGAACACAGGGTAACAATCCCATTTAACAATAGGCCAGCTGTAACACATGCAAATTGCTCCCCCCACTCCACACAAGTATATATACTCTGTTTCACTTCCATGTCACCAGATCCTCTGAAGATGCCAGCCACAGATGCAGGCGAAACGTCAGGAGCAAATACTAATAGAACAGGGCCTCAAAACCTGCAAAACCCACAACAGCTGCAACTTTCTTAATGGAATTAGCTAAAGCCCATGCAAATTCCCAAAAGTCAGCTGTTCCCAAAAGTCTGATATGTTACTACCTCATGGCTTCATTTTGTATGTTTTAATTCTTATTGGTGAGCTCAGCAATATTAGAAATGGTGTTGGAAATTTTATGTTATATTTTATATTTTAACTCAGCTATTTGATATTTGTATAACTTCTTTGTTTTTACATTGTGATGACCTATGGTTTGTTGTTGTTGTGTGCCTTCAAGTCATTTCCGATATATGGTGACCCTAAGGTGAAGCTATTATGAAGTTTTGTGGAGCTGAGAGTGTGTGGTACATACAAAGTCATCCAGTGGGTTTCCATGGTCAAGAGGGGAATTGACCCCTGGTCTCCAGAGTTGCAGTCTAATGCTCAAACCACTACAGCCTGCTGGCTCTACCTATGGTTAACAACCTGTGGTTGTAAGTATTTAAATTTGAACTGAACTGACCACCGGTTACTTTTGCCCAATGGACTCTGGTTAATGGTGACATCATGGTAGCCCCTAGGTGAATACTCAATTCAGTTCTCAGCACATGTAGGTCCATTTATGCAGACTGTAAATCACAAACAAAATAATAGCCTGTGCTGTGAGCTCAGGGTTGAATAATCTCCGGCCCTCAAAATGTTATTGGATTTCAGTTCTGGGTCACCCACATCTGGAAGGCCATATATTCCTCCAGACATGCTGCAGCTGGAACCTACTCAGGGTCCAATGCTTCAATCACATATGAAAACCAGAACCATTTCTGTTCCCAAAACCATTAAAAGACTAACAACTGATTCACAAAAGCATCTGCATTTTATCTCCGAGAGGCTGCCCAATCCACCACTTGGGAATCTCTACCATCAGGCAATGAAGACATTATTAATTAGACCCTTATTGATTCCCAAGTATTTGCTTTATAATAGTCCGGAACTTGGGATGGACAGAATATGTATGTATGTATGTATGTATGTATGTATGTATGTATTTAGTTAGTTAGTTAGTTAGTTAGTTAGTTAGTTCCTGGCCAAAAAATAGGAAATGCAGATCAGAAGAATGACATAGAGGCAAGAATTCTGAGCCAAGTACATGCCCATCCCAAAGCGTTTGAGGAAACCCTAAAGGCTATTGATGTGTTCTACCCATAAATACATTACGGGATTTTGTGTGCAAAATGGTAAAAGCTTTTCATACATGCACAGATATACAAAATGCTGTTTCCAGAAACACTTTTTTTTAAGCAAAAATATTTGGTGAAAGACAGAGGAAAGAGGAGAACTCTGCGCTTTGTCTCTCTCTGTGCCTCTTGGCCATTGATTTTCTCTTGTAGCAGTGGTGGATGATTGTGAAAATTATTCATCCTGGCATGTGAGGGCAAAATAATTGAAGGTTTACATTCCTATCTGGAATATATCATTATTGCTTAAAGACAGAGAGAGAAAGAAAGAGACAGAGAAAGAGAGGAAGAGAGAGCACTCCAAATAAGAAAAGAGTGTTGATATATTTTCTTACAGATTGCTTTTATTAAACAAAGAGATTTTTATGAAGGTCATAAATCCCTGGGGCTATTAATTTTTTTCCCCTTAAAAATATCAAGGCATTTTACAGTAGAGGATACATTTGAAAACTCAAAAGAAAAGTCTCAGTATTTTGAGCAGAGCAATGCATTAACCAGCTACTTCTGTTAACCTATCTTCCTTCTATTATACCTTTAAAAAATGAATTTAAATATATACATCTTACCAAGAGGACAGCTTCTTTTACTTTTCTGAATCCGCTGCATGAAAAACACAACATGTTACAATGAAGTTGCTCCTAGTGAGTGGAATCTTGAGAGGTAAATATTTGCTATTCCAAAGTGTAGCTCCATACTTTTGTCTGTTGTAAATTAACCAAAGGACAAACAGATATATACCAGGGTGTTTTTTTTTTCTTCTGGAGGAGGGGTAAATGCTGGAATAGTTGAGGTTCAGTAAATACTAGGATGAGTAATAAAACATAAAGGATTTTTGAAAGTCTGAAGGAAGAATGTATGAAAACATAGCCTTGGCCATTTCCACCTTGCACTGTTATAGTGCTGTTATTCCACTTTCAACATGCTGTGGAATTCTGGAGTTTGTAGTTTACTGAGGCCAAAGAGCTCTCTGGCTGAGAATCCTAAATGCCCCTCCCTAAACTGCAAACCCTGGGATTCCATAGGATGTTGAAAGTGGAATAATAGCACTACAACAGTGTAGTGTGGAAATGACCCTTGAGTTAGTTTTACATCTGTATACTTGAAAGAACTGTGTGTTTTCAGCTGGCAACCACATTTAGGAGTGCCAGTGTGGTGTAGTGGTGTGAATGTTGGACTAAGACTCTGGGAGACAAAGTTCAGAATCCCTGCTTGGCCTCAGAAACCCACTGGGTGACCTTTGTCAGTCACACTCTTTCAGCCCCAAAGAAAGACAATGGCAAACCCACTCTGAACAAATCTTGTCAAGAAAACCTCATGATAGGTTTGCCTGAGGGTCACCATAAGTTGGAAATCACTCAAAGTCACACAACAATAACAACTCAAGGGCTTCAAGCTTTGGGCTTCAACACTGATCTAGATTTCATTATCAGTATTTCTTAACATGCTTATAATATTGTACTACATTTTACTGCTAATATTACTTGTTGATTCTTGCATTTCCACCTCCATATTCCCGCTTCATGATATATATCCTGTAGCCCCCTCATAATTTATCTTAAACCATGAATTACAGATTTCCATCTGATAGTACCCAGCAATTACCCGTTACAATTTGCCATTCTTTTTGTATCTCATCGTCTGATTTCCCTTTTAATCTCTGAGAGACCATGTCAGCATTTTTGTTTTCAATAAGTGTACCCCACCATTGTTCTATTGTGGGTATTTGCTGAGTTTTCCACAACTTTGCATATTCAATGCGAGCTGTTGTTATCATATACAGTAGTATTCTCCAATAGTTCTTTATACCAGTACCTTCTAATATATCAGTCATATTTAACAAATACAATTCCTGTACCTTAGCAAACTGAACTTTCATTAATGCACAAATTTTGTTATGTATTCCAGTCCAATATTTCTTAGCTTTTGGACATGTCCACCACATATGATGTATCGTACTGACCTCTTTCTGACATTTCCAACAATGTCCAATACCTGTATTATAAATCTTTTTTAATTTGTCTGGTGTCATGTACCATCTATGAAATAGCTTATAATAGTTCTCTTTCAGATTCTGAGCTACTGTAAATTTCTGTGTTTTTTTCCAGCTCTGCTCCCAAGACTCTAGTTGAATTGGATGTCCGATATTTTGAGCCCATGAAATCATTGTTGCCTTTACTGTTTCTTCTTGCCTCTCCTGGTGTAGTATTTCTTGATGCATATGGGCTAGTAGATGAGGCGGATTTTCAAACAGCCATTTAATTACTCCAGTTTTCTCTTTTAGTTCAATTCCATATGTTTTTAAGTCCATCTGAAACTTTTCTGTTAACTGTCTGTAAGGGACCCAGCTTAATATTATTCCCTCTTGTTCTAATTTTTCCCTTGTTTTAATCTTAAGATCGTTGGACATTGATCTCTCAATTATATCATCATATCGCAACCATTTATCTGTTTCTGTCCATCTGCCAAAAAATGCCTCTTGTGGTGAAACCCAAGTGGGGAGCTGCCGTATGTTTTTAGTTTTATAATCATCCCAAATTTTCAAAAGCGATTTTCTGATATATTGATGTGTAAAGTCTTTATCTATTTTTGCTTTATCATAAAACATATAGGCATACCACTCCATCCTCAAGTCTGCTCCCTCCAATGCCAACATTCTCGTATCTTGTAGGTCTACCCAGTCTTTTATCCACGTAAAAGCCGCAGCCTTATAGTATATTTGAAAGTCTGGTAGTCCCATTCTTCCTCTACTTTTTAGGTCTGTCATAGTACTCCATTTTATCCTAGGTTTTTTCCCTTGCCATATAAACTTGGTTAGTTCTCTCTTCCATTGTATGAAAGGTTTCATGTTCGTTATAATGGGAAGATTTTGGAACAAAAAATTCATTTTTGGCAGAACGTTCATCTTTATTGTAGCTATCCTCCCCATCATTGACAAACGCATAGAAGTCCAGCTTTCCAAGTCTTTTGTTATTTCTTTCCATTTTTTTTTCACAATTATTTTGAAATAACTCATTGTTTCTTTTAGCTATCCAAATACCTAGATATTTTACCTTTTGTCCTCTATTAAATCCTGTTTTTTGTACTAGTTCCATCTCTTCTCTTTCAGTCATATTTTTAGTTAAGAAGACTGTTTTTTCCTTATGAACTTTAAAACCAGAGAATTCTCCGTATTCTTGAACTATAGTAATCAATTTTTCAATACATCTTCCTGGGTCATCCAATAATAAGACCAAATCGTCAGCGAAAGCTTTTAACTTGTATTGATATTTCTTAATTTGGACTCCTCTTATATCTTTATCTTCTCTTATAGCATTGTTAAGTATTTCCATTGTCATGATAAACAGCAGAGGAGACAAGGGACACCCTTGTCTTGTCCCTCTGTGCAGTTCTATCATTTGTGTTCTTTCACCGCTTATGACTAATCGAGCTTGTTGTTGGCTATAGATTGCTTCAATCCATGCAACAAATTTTTCTCCTGCCTGCATCTGTTTAACCGCCGTCTTCATAAATGGCCAACTGATCATGTCAAAAGCTTTCTCCGCATCTACAAATATCATAGCCATTTTCCGTTCATTATGCTTTTCATAGTATTCAATTATATTTAGGACCGTTCTGATGTTATTTCTCAAAAATCTTTTCAGTAGAAAGCCATTCTGGGGCTCATCAATTACCTCTAACAGCACTTTTTAAAGCCTCGCTGCTAGGATTGAAGCAAAAATCTTGTAGTCTGTATTCAAAAGTGATATTGGTCTATAATTCTTTACATCTCTCAGATCTCTTCCTTCTTTCGGAATCAGCACAACATTAGCTTCTTTCCAGGTATCTGGTATTCCTTCCTTTATTATTTCATTTATAGTACTTTGCAAAGGTATTGAAATATCATGTTCCATAATCTTGTAATATCTTGCAGTAAAGCCGTCGGGTCCTGGAGCTTTGTCATTCTTCAAATTCCTAATAGCCTCAACTACTTCCATCATAGAAATAGATTTGTTCAAGATTGATCTTTGGTCTTGGGAAACATTACTTCTAACAGCACCGGTGAAATGGCAAGTGACTTAAATGCTGTGATCCAGGATCAGCATTCCCCGACTTGGTGTCCTCTAGATGTGTTGGCTGCAGCTCCGATCATGTGCTGACTAGCATAAGGGAAGTGGTACCCCAGGACATCTAGAAGGCATCATTGAAGGAAGAGTGATAGTTGCTGATGGTGTTGGAATAAATAACACACACAGAATACACACACATTTGTGTCCTGTTTAAGAATTCCACCTTACCATCTCATAGAATACAGGTGGGAGAAACTTTGATCTCCCAAAGTTTTGGACCACAAGTCCCACAGGCCTTTGTAATGCTGGCTAAGGTTGACTAGCTATTGTAGGCCAAAACATTTGGAGAGGCAAATGTTTCTCACAGTATGCTACAGGAGCTGCTAGTCAACTGCTGCTCATTCACTGCTACTTTACAAAGCATTTGCAGGGTGTGTCATTCCTTGAAATGTTACAAGGATTCCTTCACAGAGAACTGACTCTTAGGAAGGTACTTTCAAGAGGAGGAATGGTACCACTCCATTTTACTTTGTTCAGATCTCACCTGGAATCCTGTGTTTAGTTCTGGGCACTGGAGTTCAAGAAGAATATTGATAAGCTGTAACAGATCCAGAGAAGGCTGACCAAAATGATTAAAGGTCTGGAAACCAAATCTTATGAGGAATGGCTTAGGGACTGAGTATGTCTGGAGAAGAGAGGACAGAAAGGTAATATGATAATCATCTTTAAATACCTGAAGGAATGCTATATAGAAGATTGAGTGAGCTTGATTTTTTTTTTTTTTTTGCTGCACCAAAGAATAAAACATGAACGAATGAATTCAAATTGCAAGCAGAGAGAATAATAGAATCAATGGATCATAGAGCTGGAAGAGACCACAAGGATCATCAAATCCAACCCTCCACCATGCAAGAATACACAATCAAACCACTTCTGACAGATGACCATCCAGCCTCAGTTTAAAACTTCCAAAGAAGGAGACTCCACCACACTTGGCCTTTTTTGCATGGCATTTGCAATGTGAAAGGGCCCCTGGAGGGCCGCATGACTGCAATGAGCGGTCCACATGACACACTCGCAATCGCGCGACACTCCAGGGGCTGGCAGGCGCCAATCACGCACTATTTCATTTTCAGCTTTGAGCTGAAAATGGTGCTCGATCGTGCATCGCTCCGGGGCCCCATGTGTACTTGCCGTGGGTGTGGAGCTCCAGAGCCGCAGTGTTTGTGCTTCCTGCCCCAGTGCAGCCTGGGAAAATCCCAGGCTGCACTGTGGAAGGAAGAGGCGGGGCTCTCATGCTACCTGCTCGCAAGGAGGCAGCAGCTGCGGAGCTGGAGCAATGGGGATGTGAGAGCCTCTCGCAAGAGGCTGCTTACGCGATCCCTGCACCCCAGCTCCACAAAAAGGTGAGTTGCAGAAAGGGCCTCTGAGGCAATACATTCCACTGTTAAACAGCTCTTACCACCGAGAAGTTCTTCTTAATGTTTAGCTGGAATCTCTTTTCCTGTACTTTGAATCCATTGCCCCATATCCTGTTCTCTGGAACAGCAGGAAACAGTCTTGCTGCATCTTCCATGTGAAATCCTTTCAAATATTGAAACAGGGCTATCATGTTACCTCTTAACCTTCTCTTCTCCAGGGTAAACATAGCCAGCTCCCAATTAGGAAGAAATTCTGATGGTAAAAGCTGTTTGACAGTGTAATAGATTGCTTCAGGAGGTGGTGAAATCTCTTTCTTTGGAGGATTTTGAAATAGTTGGATGGACATTCCCTGGGAGTGCTTTACTTGTGTATTTCTGTAGGACAGGAGTTTGGACTGGATGGCCCTTGTGGTCCCTTCCAAATCTATGGTTCTATGAATCAATGATTCTTTAGGCCCTTTTCGCATGGTGTTTTTGAAGCAAAAGGGCCCCTTGAGCATTGCGTAAATGTGAGGAGCCGTCTGCCTGATGCACTCACATTTACGTGATGCTCAAGAGCTTGACGTGGACCACGCATACAGCTTTTCATTTTCGACTCAAAGCTGAAAATGCTACATGGTTGTGCATCATTCCGGGGCCTTGCATGCACTTACCTGCCGTGTGAAGCCTCCTGAGCCGGGCCGGTCGCGCTTTCTGCCCCAGCGCAGCCGCTAACTCCCAGGCTGCATTGCGAATGGAAGAGGCGGGGCGCTCACACGAGGAGGAAGGACCTGCGGAGCTGAAGCAGTAGGGATGCGACAGCGTTCGTCCCAAGCCTTTGTGCGCGAGCTGAGCAGCCCAGCACCAGTAAAAGGTAAGGTGCGAAAAGGGCCTAAGTGTAGATTTCCTCCTATATTCATTCTGCTTTCTCCTCGTTGATGCCACTTCTGTCTTTTAACTTGCTTTCTTTAGACTCGGTCCACACAGCTTCCAGAAGTACAAGACAAGGTGAAGGAAGTTCGGATTTTTTAAAAATTTGCTGATGTCATTGCTCACTTGCTTAGAATGATGAGCAGGAAGAAAAAGCAAAGAGGAATGGGAGGTGGAGGTGATGAAGAAGAGTAGAGTTTGTCTGTGGGCCCTCTACTGGGATGTGAGTCTCAGCACAAACTTTATGGTGCCCATCTCTTATGCCAGCTCTTCCTAACACACTCCCAACATGATCTTGATCACTAATGTTACTGATCGTGTAACTGGATCCTTGAAAGCTGCACCATGGGCTAAGGTGAATCTCAATGATTTCTTTGCAAGGTGATTGAAAAGTTCCACAAGCAGAGCACAAATGAAGGCGTTAATCTTCCCAGCTGCCAGCACCAAGCTTCACTGCTGATGAAAATCTGAATACTCCTTTATGTTTAGTATGAGTAAGTGATCCCTCAGGATAAATCCACCTTATATACTAACAACATGTTTCCCAGGAAGGTTATTATGCCAGTGGAAGAGACTGATTTGTCCTTTGCCATCAGCCACAAGTACAACAGTGGTGAGATATGTCAGTTATTGCTTTCCTCTTCCTTGCTCATTCTCTTTTCCTTTTGTGTCATGTCTGTGCCTGAAAAAGAGAGGTCAACTTTTACTCTCTGTACTCTGTCTAGTATGTTACCCCAAAAGGTGAAAGACCTTGAGGTCCTCCAGCAGTACCAGCAGTGCCTTAGAAAGATGGGGAGTTATAGCCCAAAGATGGCCTGTGAGAGGGAGATAACCACAGGACCTTTTCACCTCTGTATACTGATACTAACTGCAAAACACCAGTTGGAGATCAAAAGAGTGTTTTATTGGGGAGAAATCACAAACGCACTCAGGAAACCAAGCAGTCTTATGAACTGTACAAGGCTAGCAGAAGGAAAGGAAGGAAAGGTTAGACAGTGGAGTGATTTTGTGATGAAGCGAGTGATAATTACCATTCCTGAAGCAAAGGGGAGATGGCTCAAACATGAGAGTTTGAGGGCAGCACAAAGAAACGAGAGTCTGGGGTGCAGTGTGACACCCAAAGTGCTAGCAAGGAGCCAGGGTCTGAGCCAGGGTTTAAATACCCTTTTTGTGCCCTGAAGGGGAGTGTGATAATTGCTCTCCAGCAGAGAGAATAAAAGAGGCTCAGAATGGATTAATGGTCTTGACTTCAAGACAGTGATGGAGGTCGTAATAGCTCTTTAATGACTGGGCAGGTGAGAGAACAGGGGAATTTCCATGAGAAGAGGTTGCAAGATGTTGGTCATTAGCTGCCTTAGAGCAGCAGCCTTGCTGACTATTGTTTTCTGAGTTTGGGCTAATTGATAGGATTATCTCAAACCCATTAAGGCCCTTACCATAGTTTACCTGTCTCCGGCATTGTCACAGCGAGTCCCGGCAGTGGCTTTGCTAGGATGAGAGCTCAGATGCAAACACTTTTCTCTGCATCAGCTGGTTCCTTGCTGAAGGAAGTGCAATGGGCACACCTTTTCTTTCCACAGCGCAGCCGGGCTCTTTTCCAGGCTGTGCTGGGGCAGGAAGTACCTCCATCATGCTTCTGGTACTTCCACAGGTCAGGTAAGTGTGGGATGGTTGTGTGATTTGGGGGTCATTGACAGGGAAATCCCATCAATGATTTACTCCAGGATCATGCTGGCTGGTGACAGGATGAGGACAGGAACATGATGATGTCATGCAGAAGCGTTGTCACGGTCAAGCTCCTCTCCTGTCCCCATGCGGGGATGCAGTCCTTCTGTGGAAAGGGCCTAAGTTGGGGTTCTCCAGTTGCTCCTTGTGAGGGTATGACTTGGCCATGCTGATGTCATCTGCCTAAGCACCAAGTTCCCAGTCAGCATCCCTTTCCACATGGCATTCAGTCATAAGCGTATGATTTATTTTTTGCACCAATTAAATAATATTCATTGCCAATTATACTGTATCATGGAGAGGAAGTGTATGACATAGCAACAAGCAAACATTTGGAACTGAAGGATGTGAAGGAGGAGGAAGATGAGGAAGAGGTAGAGGGAGGAGAAGAAAAAGAAGGAGGAGAAGGGAGGAAGGAGAAGGAGCAACATTTTTGGTGGCTGCTGTGAGTGGAAATCACAATTTAGCAACCAGGCTTGTGTCTAGGAAAGACTGGATTTGAAAGCAGTTACCAGATTAAATCTAAGGATTAGACCACATTGTTTGCCTTCTGGTATAAGCAAGGGGTGGGCTTATCCTCCAAAAGCTAGACACAATAAGTTTTAAAATTAAGTACTGTTTCATTAAAAAAAAAATCTTTGGAAAACAGCTGGAATGCCATTTAAAATGCATCCATTTATACCTTGTTTCTAGGGAAACTGCAGTTTCATGGTTCTTAAAACTACATCATGCTTAATCACATTCTACAGTTCCTTTTAAAAAGGATGCATTTAAATTCACAGACCACTGCTGGGCATCCTCTGTAGCACACTGAACCTCAATAAAATCAGCTGGACAAAGATATAATTTTGTTTAGCCTTACATAAATCTGGGACAGCAGCATTTAAAACCTTTACTATGCAGCTTTAACTCCTAACAAGGGTGCCATATAATGTAATTGCTCTTCCATTTGCATTGACCCCGATTGCTTTAGAAAATGGAGCACGTGTACAACCAATAAAGCTGTACAACCAGTACAGCTAGCCACTTTGGATCCCATCTGGGGAGAAAAGCAGTATTTAAATCAATCAATCAATCAATCAATCAATCAATCAATCAATCAAATAAATAGTAAAGTGAATGTTCCCACTAGTAGGCAAGGTGGTTCACAATGCACTTTGGAATGATTGCAATGTACTTTGGGATGGTTGGAAAGTGGGCTAAATGGAGAGTATTTTGATGGGTAATACACAGGCCATTTCCGCACGGGGGAATTAAAAGGGTGCAGTGCGTCCTCCACGAAGGACGTCTGCACCTTGGAGCGGACTAGGTTTGGACTACTTACTGGAGATCCGCACCTCAGTCTGCTCTGAAACACCCCCACCTGGTCCTCCAGCGTGCTTTTTAAAGACCGGAAAAAAGAGGTTTCTCATTTTTCCGGAGTGCGCCATTGCGTACCTGCTCCCTTGTGCCGATTCTGCAGAGGGTGGGCTTTAGGTGTGGCGAGCTTCAGCAGTTAGTCAGGACCCACGACCAGCCGGAAGCTGCCATTTTGGAAGCTGGAGCAGTGCGGATCTAAGACCTCGCACTGCTCCGATTCACCCTGGACCAGACCGAGGAGCCAGAAGATCCAGTGAGTAACAGCACGGAGCGATTCCCTCGCCTCGTGCAGAAATCACCACAGTTGAAATTCCATGCTCCGAGAGCTATAGCCCAGAATTTTGTTGATGTCATACAGAAGAAGTACTGATATGGCAGTGGTTGTATTCGGAATGCACCTTACCAACATGTTTTTGGTCTGAATTCAAGATGCTGGTATTAGCATTCACAGTCCTAAATGGCTTTGGGCCTTGGTACTTCAAACAATACCTTTCACTATATATGGCTGCTCAAGGTCCCTCCTCCGTGTCCCGTCAGTCAGGGTGATACATTGAGATGCATGAGAAAAGGACTTTTTAGATGTCGCTCCCCGCCTCCCCCCAGATATGGAATATCCTCCTCGCCTTAGAGACCAGATAGGTGTTCATACTGCCATCGTTCCAACAAGAAATTGAAACATGGCTGTTTACTAAAGTTTCTGGGGTCTGATTGATTTCATCCAAATTTGCATCTTTGAGTGGTTTTAAATTGTATTAACTGTTTTTTTAAATGTCATGTTTTAAGTGTTAAGTGGTTTAACGTGCTTTCAACTTTTGCATTATTTTTATTGTTTTAAACAGTATGGAGAGATTTAATTGGATGCAACCCTGAGCTCCTCAGATATAGGGTGGGATATAAATATTTAAGTGAATGAATGAGCAAATAGAATAATAGAATCACAGAACTGTAGAGTTGGAAGAGACCAGCAAGGGCCAGCAAGTCCAACTCCCCTGCCGTGCAGGAATGCACCATCATCAAAGCACTCCTGACATCCAGCGTCAGGAGTATTCCACTGTTGAACTGCTCTCACCATCAGGAAACTCACGAAGGTATCATCAGGGAGCTCACCAACTACTTCTTTGATGGCAGTACGTTAGATTTATCTTATTCATGGTCATGTGCACAATGCAATACAGTGTTCAAAAGGTGGGAAGTTTAACCCATCTGTTTCATGTGGTATTTAGCAAGCATTTTTAAAAAGAAAAACCTCTTATTGGCATTAATATGAGAGCTTTTTTCCTTTTGTTGGCAGAAGTTGGGGCAGCAGTTTCTTGGGAAGAAGTATTAAACTGCCTCATCCTCCACATTGTAGTTTGAATCTGTTCAGGACCCAGACTTACTTTTAAGCAAAAGAAAGTCCCATAGGTGATACATACATATCGAACTTAACAGCCTGAATCCTACTGCTCTCATTGTTGTTATCTGCCATCAAGTCAACTTCAATTTACGGTGGTCCTATAAATGAGAGAGAGAGCCGGAGTAGTATAGTGGTCTGAGTGTTGGACTGTGACTCTGGAGATCGGAGTTTGATTCTCTGCTTGGCCTTGGAAACCCACTGGTGACCTTGGCATGTCACACACTATCAGCCCCCAGAAAACCTTGTGATAGGGTCGCCTTAGGGTCACCATAAGTTGGAAATGACTTGAAGGAAGACAACAACAATGAACAAGACTTCCTTGATCAAATCAATCTACCTCTGGTGCAGTGTCCCTCTTTGCCTACCGCCTTCCCATTTACCAAGCGTCATCATCTTCTCCATGAGTCATGTGGTCTCACGGTATGTCCAACGTATAACAGCCTCAGTTTAGTTATCTTGACTTCTTAGGAGGGTTTAGACTTGATTTGCTCGAAGAACCATTGATTTGTCTTTTCAGCAGTCCATGGCATCTCTAGAAGTCCTCTCAAGCACCACATTTGAAATGAGTCGATTGTCATCCTTTTAGCTTTCTTTACTGTTCAGCTTTTAAAACCAGACGTAGAAATTGGAAATACTAAAGCTTGGATCATTCTGAGTTTGGTTTTTAACAACGTGCCTTTGTTGTTAAATGCCAGGCACTGAGGCAGTGGCGGAGCTTGGGCGGGGGGGGCGTGAGGGGCACGGCCATTGTGTGTGGGGGCGTGGCCGCAGTTCGTGGGGGCGTGGCCAGGGTGTGCAGGGGCATGGCCAGGGTGCATGGGGTGTGTGGCTATGGGCTGGGATGCCCCAAAAACATTGCCACCCAGGGTGAACCGCCCCCTGTCCATCCGTGACTGACTTGAGGATCTTATCTAGTTCCTTCACGTCTGCCTTTCCAGGTCTGAGGCCGTTTCCACACTATACTGTTATACCATGGTTATTCTACTTTCAACATCCTATGGAATTCTGAGGTTTGCAGCACTATAACAGTGTAGTGCAGAAATCACTTTAGTCTTCTGTTTTTTTGGTACCGTCTACATTTTGATAATGATTGAGCTAAATTATAAGAAATCTTCAGCTATTCCTATTGCTGGTCCCAACTAAAGCACACCCGCTAGGTTGATTAGTGAATGGTGAGTCAACATGTCCGTAAAATAAAGTGTACGCATTCAATGGGTCTATTCTGGTTGAGACTGCCAATAAGATTCAGGCCATCGTATACTTTGATCCTAGGTTAGTGGCCGTCACAGTATTCTGTGGAGGCAAATTCCATATTTCATTGTGTTATGTTGAGCGATTCCTCACATTTGTCCTGAATTTCCCACCTGGGCAAAAAGTTATAGTTCTGAACTCCTGTTCCTAGCTAGGTAATTTATTTTGGGGACTGCAAGAGACAGTAGTTTATCTCACAAGCAAAGTAATTAGTACTTGCAAGCAAAAGGTGAATGACAATCAGTCTCAAATATCCTCACAGGGTCTAGGAAAGAAATAAAGAAGGCTTAGACTTCTTTGTAAAAAAAAAAAAAATACACAGTAGCTTTATTTATAAATGAAAAAAGGGTATATAACATCTCCTGGTAAGAGGCTCATTTCCTCACTGGACTGTTATAGTGCTCTTATTCGACTTTCAACATCCTATAGCATCCTGGAGTTTGCAGTTTAGAGAGGGACCTTTGAGGAATAATAGCACTATAACAGCCTAGTGCGGAAATGGCCTCTGTAATACTTACTCATCAAACATGAAGCAAAGAGACAGAAGCAAAAATGGAGGATGAACAAATTCTGACAGATTGCAGACTAACGGATTCAGGAAGAGAGAGGGTATAGCTAAGACCAACAAATGTCAGGAATACATGCTATGCATACATTTTTAGAGAGCCAAACAATCTAACAACTACTGAGTATGGGCGTGCCAAGGTTGCTCCCTCTAACAATTTAAGGCTCCCCCTTTAAATGTGTCATTTTTTTTAAAGCCCTTTGGTTTCTATCAAAAACCTGGGGGAGGGATATAGACTGCAATTATTATTATTCATTTGGGATGAGAGGAAAACCATCCCAAATGAGTTGAATGAGCTTCATGTTGTTATTATCATTTAAGAGTTAACATTAAAACTTTGCTTTTTGGCATCCTTTCAGGTTTTGAAGTAGAAAGGCTTTTCAGAGCCAACTAAAGCCACTAGGTGTCACAGCAGACCTTTCTTTTTCAGTATTTTGCCTTACAGAGCCAGTTTGATTAGATTCTCTTCTCTGGCAAGAAACACATAACCTTTTGTTCCCTCTTCTGAAGTACTAAAATAATCCAACCTTCCCCAATCTGGTGCCTGCTAGTTCATTGAACTGCAGTGTTTTCTTTTGCAGGAGAAGTACAGGCCCTGAGAAAGCAGCGATTGTGGTGTTGCAATAATGTAAAAATTAAAACTCTGATTACATATATCTGCAAACAAACAACAAGCAAGCATGTTTTACAGCTTAGATGGCTTTGGTACCTGACCTGTGAGCCTATAGTGGTCCCTGGAATTTAAATTTCTTAAAAATTATTTATTTATGACAGTGAACTAGAACGGCAAATCGCAAACATATGCTGGCATCCTGTTCAGTAATTACAATGTTGTGTGCCTGACTTATGGTGTTCTAATTATTCCAATTCACTTTTATGGTTCCAAATCCTATTGCTGAAGCCTCCCTGTCTCTCCAGCACAGCCATTTCCGAGGCAAGTGCAGCATGAGGGGCCTGTGAGACAGAGTAAGAGAGAAAGATGTAGGACAGGGCATGCGATCTGTGAGGTGGCATTGATGTTTCCACCCCTTGTTCTCTCCTGAGATGTGCTTCTAGTTACCTGTTGGGATTTTGGTGAGGCCAAGTCTTGCTCTGGGGTCCTTTCAGTCTCAGACTCTAATCTTTCATGAAAATGAACTAAACAAACTTTTATTAATATACCATATTAAGGGGGAGGTGACATCTGCATGTGGATGTATAGGGGGTCAGAGGGGTAAAAAGTTTGAGAACCACTGTGCTAGTCCTTTTATCTTCAAGAATGTGTAGTCCTTGACATAGGGAACGGAGTAACCTGTTGTGGTGAATAGGCAGGAGAGGACTGTTGGCACCTTCCCTCAGAGGCCAAGCGTGAATTCTGTGTTTGCAGCTCCATAATTCGGCAGGAAATGCCAGATTTACCAGTGAGGTAAGAGGTATCTTCTGACCCAATTTCCTTCCTTCTGCCATTGAGAGGATGCAACCATAGCAGTGAAAGTGATATCAAAGTGCTACAGATATGTAGTGTGAAAGTGGCTAGTGTTATGCAATTGGGGCTAGTTAAGCAGAGTTTGGCAACTGTTTCAGGTGGCAGCTGTGAGGCACAGCTGGGATAGTCCCTTCAGCTATTCCTTCCCTTCCCTAGAAAGACAGAGATGGATATCCAAGGAAGCCTAGAACAACCCAAACTAGTCAACTGTCCTTAGGTGTGCTGGAGGACTCAACCCCATTACTAGTGTTGTAGCAAAATTCAATGGTCAGTCCAATCAGCTGCTGTATATGGAATGTTGGAGAATGCCCTTTTCTCCTTTGCCCAAGGCAGCAAAATATCTTAGGCTTGGTCCTGGATGGTCTGAATTTAATTGATGCAGGTGGTGGTGGGGATGGAATGCTTCACACTGGGCAGGATCTGTACCTCTTCCTGAATAAGCCTCTAATGGCAGCACATGTAGATGTGTGATATTTAGCGTGGGCTGTGCAACAGCAGAGCCAACAGTGTCCACCTTCTGTACAAATGGCTGTGTACTGGGAAAGCAATTGTTACAACGTGGGAGTTAGAGTGGGAGGGTGTGAAGAAGAGCTGGTACAGAGAGGAAATGCGAAGAACAAATGCGATGGAGAAATGTGTTCCTCCCAGGTGGCAATGAGATGGGAATACAAGGCAGCAATTAGATGAGGGAGAATGAAACACAGGCACTAATTGAAATGGGCAGTGTGACTTTTGGCAGAGAAAGTACAAGTGATACATCAGTTGCTCATTTATGATATACGGTTCCTGTGTCCAAAGTACCAGCAGGAAGAAGAAAGATGCATGTAGAATCTTTTGTTTAAACATGAGTTAAAAAAAAGTAAAAAGAGTAGGGTAATGAAACTGTGGGCATTTCTGCACTACACTGTTATGGTGCTATTATTCCACTTTCAACATCCTATGGAATCCTGGGGTTTGCAGTTTAGGGAGGGGCATTTAGAATTCTCAGCCAGAGAGCTCTTTGGTCTCAGTAAACTAAAAACCTCAGAATTCCACAGGATGTTGAAAGTGGAATAATAGCACTATAACACTGTAGTGCAGAAATGCCCTTTGTTATTGTTTGCTTCAAATTAAATAACAGCATGACTGAAAGTTAACCTAAAGAACAGCAGATAGAAAAATTATTTCTCTTTTCAGAAAAGGGTAAAGCACTCCTACAACAAAAGGAGAGCTTAGAAGAAAGTTCTTTGCTGGACATTTCTGGTTTAAAAGAGGGAGGGAGTTTTGGCCCACTGAGTGGGCTCAGACTGGGGAAGATTCCTAGTCAGGATTTTGGGTTCTAGCAAGACAGAGTACAGGAAGGAAAATTTCAGGGAATGGATAGTTCGTGTCTTTCCAAACTTTTTGTTTTTGAATATGGCTTCTGTTACTCCTAGGTAGGATGGCCAATGATCAGGGGTAATGAGAACTTAAGTTGAGCAGCATCTGGAAATCCACAGATTCCCCAGTCAGGCTCTCCTGAATTGCAGTTTTCATTTTAAGTTTCCATAACTTTATTTTAACGTTCATTTTTTTTGTGTTTTTAATTGTATTGTTCTTTCAAATTGTAAGGTCCTTTGGATCCCACTTTTGCAAGAAAAGCTAGATGCAAGTCGTCATCATCATCATCACCATCACCATCACCACCATTGTCAAAATGAAGACAATCAGTGCTCTTGATCTTCCCTTTTAACTTTCCCTCTATATGTTATCTGGGAGAGTTTTCTTCATTTAAATACGCTTGGGATTTTGCTGATATCTTTGGAAATTGGCTATTTGTATATATGTTGACTCTGACAGCTTTGTGACGACTGTTTTCATTTTTTTGTAAGTAGCATATATTTCTTCTATCACATTCTTGGTTCCATTTAGGATTAAGAGCAGGGTATCTCTCCTCAGTTGGTCAACTGTTCTAGACACAGTTGTTTAGGCTTTTTTTTCCAAAACTGAAATTTGATCTACATGAGTGAAATAACAAAAGCTTGTAATACTTCTTCCTTTCAGTCTCAAAGCTGCTACAAGACCCCTTTGCACACTGATCCCGACAAACACGGCTATTTCTTTGAATTCTACTACAAGTCAAATACTTCATCTTTCTACCAGCTCTCTTATTCTTGATTTATACAACACAATCTTGCTGACTCTTAATGACAAGGGTTTGCTTTTTGAATTGTGTTTTCCTGTACCACATTTATTCTAATTTTTCTTGGAAATGGCGGATGATTATCAAATACTTGCTGTGGTGTGTTTCAGTCATCCAGACAATATCATTTGTGGGGCATGCTTCCTTCATCTTTTGCAACTTGTGAGGGTAGTGGAAGGTAATGCCATATTACTACCTGTTATCCTTTGGTTGCCTTCCAGATTTCATTCTTCATCTTAAGACGATCCTCAGTATTTTAGTCATGTGGCCAAAATACTGCATGTTGCTAAATTATTTGTGGGCATTGCTATCTCTAGCAATTCTGTACAGTAATTCATACAGAGTGATACCACATCAGTATATTCTCTTTGTCCTTCGTGCGGCATTTATAAAGCCAGAAATTCACACATTGATTTGATACTTCTTCCAAGAGCTGTTTTAAAACCCAGGAACCAAACTGTTGAGGCAGCTGTTTGTGTGTGCATCTCTCTCTCCCTCTCTCTCATTCTCTGTCTCTCTGTATAGAGGTTTTTCAACAATAGATGCAAGGACAGAATAGATGTCCTTGTGTAATTGTACTCAGCCAGATGGTTGCTTGCATGGGAAGGAGCTGAGAGTTAAGGTAGCATATGTCAGCTTCTGTAGGTGTTAGTGGCATGCAGCCCAGCTTGGAAGATTGATATACATATGATTTATCTGTCAGTCATGCACCTGCCGTTGAAGTAATGCCATCCCTGGAAAGTGGAGTTTTAAGAGCACAGTCGCGTGGCGGGGATTCACCCTGAGCGGCAATGTTTCTGGGGCATCCCAGCCTGTAGCCATGCCTCCGCACCCCATGGCCGTGGCCCCACACACTGCAGCCACGCCCCACACAGTGGCCACACCCCTCCTGCCATAGCTCCGCCCCCTCCCACCCCGCTTCACACACTCGAAGCTCCACCACTGTAAGAGCAGCCAGACCCCTTTGATATCTCAAAAAATTCCATAGTGCTGTGTGAGGTGCTCCCTATCCCTCCTCAGAGAGAGGGAACCATTTAAAGACTGCATTATGTGTATTCTTGAGCTGGCATCCAGGAATGACACTGCTGAAGACGTATGCCCTGGCAGGTGCTGTCATGTTTGAATCTGACTTCCAGCCAATGGCCCTCTGAGGAGAGCATTAAAAAACCATGCCAGAATCCTCTATAACCCATTACATTACATCAGCCATCCTTTGGTCTTCTAGCTGTTTAGGACTTTGGCTCCCAGAATCCAGCATCATTGGCCAGGCCAGTGGAGGCTTCTGGGAGCTAAAGTCCAGAACAGTCTAGCTACTACATAATACTAAGAGACCCTTTGACTGAATTGGAAATGCATAACAGGACACCAGCAAGAGTGCCCAATGCACGTTGGTACCCCAAGTGCATAGGGACTGATGTGATATGCATTTGGAGTGGTTCAATGCAAATAGGATCTAAAGCAATACACATCAAGGTTGATGCAAAGCACATCCCCTTGTGCATTGGTCCCATTGAGTCTCAGTCACTTTGCTGGCTTTGTTATGTAGCAGTGTAATAGTAGCCTTTTACTGGATATGGATGATACGGAATCGCCCAATTCTAATTCCCAGAGATGTAAGTCAACTTAGGAAGATGTAAGACTCCAAGAAGATTCTTATTCCCATCAATTAACTATGAGTTGTCACCATTTATATTTTTCTTTATTGACACCTTCAGTTATAATCTCATTCTAGGCTCCTTTTGGTTTGTGGAAGTGGAGGGGCAGGGGGAAGGATTTCATCTCAGCTTCAGGTTGCAGAGTGCTGTTTATTCTCAAGCTGTATCAGGAATTTATTGTACTTTGTTGCTTAAGACTCAGTTGGGTTTACTATTTTGCCCATAAAAAGGGTACTGTTGGTAACTTCTTCATAAATTATTACCAGAAAAGGATGGCTGAACTCAATGGTTGGAGGCATAGACATGGGCATGACTTCTATTGCAGTGGCTGCTGCAGCTTCAGTACCTTTCTCATCAATTGTCAGCACAGCTTTATGCGTAACCTGAGAAGAAACAAAATTGGTTAAAGTTTGGGAAAGAGTACAGGATTACTTATACGAAGGTGAACAGAGATATTTAAGAGGAGATCCAGTTCACCTTCTCATCCTTTCAGCTTTGATAACCTGCATGATTTTTGTTAATAACTAAATTTGCTGTGACAATACCACCAAATCTCATAAGCTGTCATCCTGTTAGTGACATAAACAGATGTAAGTCCATCTTATGCCTGTGTATATCCTCTTTTTTGGGCTATTTTATGTTGGTATTTTCTTCCACCCTCCACGACAACCAAAGCCAACTCAGAACTCACTGTTTTGCCCCAGTAAACCCCAGAATGGCCATTCCGTGACTAGTGGACAGAGCAGAAGTTCAGAGAATCATCTGGCTATGTTCCTGCAGTCAGACCCAGAATTGCATTATCTGCTGGATACTCCAGGAAGACTTGGCAAATCTCAGTGGGAGATGTCATCAGTTTGCATGTGGATGTGGGTCATAGGTGCCTTGCTGACCCCCCCCCCTCTACCTGTCATGGAATGGCCATTTATGGAAGGCATCACAGCTGAACTGTGAGTTCTGGGGGGTGATGACCAGTAGCCCTAGTGGAGTTCCACCTGCAGAACTTTTATGCTACCTAGACCAGTGAAGAAGCCCAGCCACAGACAATGTTTTGTTTTGTTTTTTTTGACGTAGGCCTGAACTCAAAGAAAATCCAACAGTTCAGACTGCTCTGTTGGTCTGTGCTGCAATCTCGTTCTAAGAGTCTTCATACACATCAGGAGCAGGATTTTTTTTTTTTTGGTAAGGTTAATGAAACTTAAATCACCTTTACGCCCTCCACTGTTATAGTACTATTATTCCACTTTCAACCTCCTATGGAATCCTGGGGTTTGCAGTTTAGGGAGGGGCATTTAGAATTCTCAGCCAGAGAGCTCTTTGGCCTCAGTAGACTACAAATCCCAGAATTCCACAGGATGTTGGAAGTGGAACAATAAAACTATAACAGTGTAGTGCGGAAATGCCCTGGGACACCCCCCTCCCTTATGAGAGGTATAGTTCCTAACAGTACTTTTTGAGGCTTTCACTCTCAACAATGTACCATTGCTGGAAAAATCCCTCTCTTCTTCCAAACTGTCTTGCAGATTGCAGCTAAGATCAGAGGGAACAAGAAGATATGGAGGGAGCACATAATGTCATCATTGTTGTTGTTGTAGTGATGTCTTCAAGTTATTTCTGACTTACAGCAATCCTAAGGCAAATCTATCATCGAATTTTCTTGGCAAGATTCATTCAGAGTGGGCTTTGCCTTTGCCTTCCTCTGAGGCAGAGAAAGTGTGACTTGCTCAAGGTCACCCAGTGGGTTCCCATGGCTGAATGGAGATCTGAACCCTAATCTCTAGAGTCAAAGTTCAACACTCAAACCATTTTACCACACTGGCTCATCATCCCTAAACCTAAAGACATCCTGATACTTTGACTCTGTGAGCCTTGGTTCTACCATAGCAATAGTCAGAAGAATGTAATTTACCAAACTGTCTGCATTTGTACCACATACCTGCCAAGACTGATATGTGTGTGTGTGTATTTTGTGGAAGCTGCTGGTTAAACTGAAATCTCTCTGGCGCAGGACAGAAAAAGGTCAAATCCCTGGTTCTCTAGGGAGCTTGCAGGAAAAATAAATGACAGGAATGTAATTCCTAAATAGTTCCCATTCACTGTACAATATTCCTTTTAAAAGTAGAATAGACAATAATGCCTTAGACACAGAGTTGGTTTCTCCCCAGTTGGACATGCTGCATTCAGGCAATAGCCATTTAGCCATGGAAATAATCTCAGGTCAGTGAAGGCTTCAGACATTATTGCCTTTTCTTAAATCAAGTATGCTGTAATCCAGGAGTGGACAGACTTGGCAGCCTGGAAGCCATACCATACAATGTCTAGTTCTTTTGGCACCTCGGAAGGCCATGGTGCACCATTGTGGCTGCCATTTTGGGTGACTAGAAATAATGTTCTGTCAGCCCACTCACCTTTGGGACCTTAGTGGGTCAGACAAATAGCAGTTGTTGTTATGTGCCTTCATGTCAACTTTATGGTGACCATATAATAGGCAAGATTAATCAGAGGAGGGTTGCCATTGCCCTGTTTTTGGGCTGAGTGATTGTCCAAGGTCACATACTGCAGTCCCATAACTGAATGGGAATTTAAACCCTGGTCTCTCAGAGTCCCAGTCCAAAACTCAAGCCACTACACCAAATGCTGGATCTCAGTGTTTCCAGTAGCTGGCAGGGGTGGGAGGATAATTCCTTGTGTACCTATGGGATCTTTGCAAGGGAGATGGTGGAAAATGTTGGTGTGGTTCCAAAGCCAATGAATTTCCCCTCCAGAAAGCATAGAATGTTGTTAATAATAGAATGCTTTCTGAGACTCAAGAGTTTTCATTTTTCTATTTAGGGTGTAATGCTGAAAGGGGAAGCGAGAAAAAGGATTATCTAAAAATGCTCAAGTGGTAATCTGAGTGAATGGGGAAACAAAATGTTGTACAAATGCTACCATGGTGTTGTCTGTTGAGCTTTGACTCTTGAATTGAGGCATCACATTAATATGGGTAAGTAATTTAATTTCAGCAGAACAGGGGATACCAGGATGATACTTTTGGATGAAGAGTGATGGGAATTGTAATCCAGTGGCATCCAGAGGGCCACAGGTTCCACATATCTGATTTACAATGCTATACTCTCACAGACAAGTTGGTGAACTGTGGGCTAGACAATGCTACTGTTAGGTGGATTTGTAATTGGCTGACAGGCTGAACCCAGAGAGTGTTCACCTATGATTGCTCTTCATTCTAGAGAGAAGTGGCTAGTGGGATGCATCAGGGTTCTATCCTGGCCCTGGTGTTCAACATCTTTATAAATGGCTTAGATGATAGAATAGAGGGCATATTTATCAAATTTGCAGATGACACCAAATGGGGTGTGTGTGTGTGTGTGTGGGGATAAGCTAATATGAGCCAGCATGGCATAGTGGTTTGAGTGTTGGACTATGACCCTGGGGACCAGGGACTGATTCCCCACTTGGCCACAGAAACCCACTGAGTGACCTTGGGCACATCACACACGTGCAGCCCTGGAAAACCCAGTGATAGGTTTATCTTTGAGTCATCATAAATTAGAAACAATCTGATGGCACACAATGCAACAACAACAACAACATAAACTAATACTCCAGAAAATAGCATCAGCATGATCTTGATGTGTTGGAGAGCTGGGCCAAAATTAACAAAATGAATTTCAACTAGGATAATTGTAAAGTGCTACAGTGAGGCAGGAAAAATGGAACACACACACACATGTACGGAATTCATAAAAATAGAATAGATGACACCTGGCTTGAAAGAAGTAAATGCAGAAAGAATGTAGAACTCTTAGTAGATCACAAGCTAAACATGAGTCAACAGTTAAAAAAGCTAATGCAATTCTGGGCTGCATCAGCAGGAACATAGTATCCAGATCAAGGGAAATAGTAGTCGCATTCTTTCCCACTTTGGGCAGGCTTCGTCTGGAATACTGTATCCAGTTCTGTGCACCACCATTTAAGAAGGCTATTGATAAGCTAGAATGGGTCCAGAGGTGATCAAAGGTCTGAATACAACACTTTAATGCCATCAATTTATTTTATTTTATTTGTTTTGCATCCTACCTTTCACCCACTGCAAGAACCAAGGCAGCTTACAATGCACCTTAAACAGAAAACAGCTAAAAACCAATCAGTTATAAGGGGTGGGGAGTAGGAAAGTAGAAGACAATTAGGCACACTATCGTATTAATGCCAAGTTCTTGGCTAAAATGAAATACCCTTAATAATTGGAATTATTGTGTTTGGCTTACTTTTGAAACTTTCAAAGGTTCCCCAGTGATTTTGGACAGATCAGCATTGTCAGAGAAGATGTCAATAATACCCAGTTTGGTGAGGGGCTCCTTTAAGTCAAAGCTGGCAGAAATGTTAAACTTCGGAAGGTACACACTGGCTGTGGCACTGTAAGAAACAAACGAACACAGAGAGACAAGACAGTGATTCAATCATTTTCCCAGGTTGAAGGAAGAGATTTAAAACAGCATCTCATGGACTCTGAGTCACTAGGGCCATTCCGCACTAGACTGTTATAGCACCATTATCCCACTTTCAACATCCTGTGGAATCCTGGGGTTTGCAATTTAGGGAGGCCCTTTGAGGCCCCTCCCTAAACAGCAAACTCCAGGATTCCATAGGATGTTGAAAGTGGAATAATCGCATTATACCAGTCTAGTACAGAAATGGCCTAAGAGTCAAGTGGATTTACAGCATTGGCTGACGACTCTTAGGGCAGTCCTACACGAACTGTGTTTTTTTAACAATTTGGATTCTTCAGCTAGTGTAGAGTGTTGTGACTAGTGTTGGAATTGACAAGACTTACAACTCTAGTGATTATGGGGTTAATTGGACTATTGGTGTTATAGAGGACCTTCACCTGCTACTGTTATTGGGAGCAGGTGTAAAGGCTCTATAAGAGTAGTATTGTTTTAGTGGACACTTACTTCTACTTCCTGATGCTGCAATTTGTATCATATCTTGCTTCATTGTGGTATTGTATTATATTTTGATACATTTTGTATTTTAACTTGCCAGACTTGCTCATGTTCTCTTTTAACCTTTTGTATATTAAGAATCTATATGCTATGCTTATTTTTAACTAGAATATATAAAAGACTATTTCTCTTTCTTTATTTGTCTTCTGAATTCCCTTTTTATTTACAACAAATTTGATAGCAGAGGATGGTTGCCTAAATGATTATTTTTTTTTTAGTCCAGTGGTTGCCTAAATGGTTGTTTTGAACAGAAGACAAAAGAAAGTTTTTTGAGGTTTGGAATTTTTCTATTTTTCTTTTCTTCCTTTTTTCTTCCTTTTTTTTTGTTTTTTGCACAATGAAGCAGATGAATTTTTTAATATGTTTTGTATTTGCCTTTTGGCCCTAATTATTGAACTGAACAATTTTTTATGGCAAGAAATTTTTCAGTAATAAAGTAATTCTTATTTAGCAGAATTTTTTGTTACAAAGTTTTAAACTGAAGTTTATATTAGCAGGAAAGATTATATAGATAAATTTAAAATGTCTGTAACCTCAGCTAATTCACCTACAGTTACTACATCTACTTTCCAACAGGGTGCAAGTACTAGCAATGGCTTATTTGTAATCCCAAAGTTAAATAGGGATAATTTTCAGATGTGGGATGCAAGATTGAGAGTTTCCCTACAAGTACAAGATTGTTTGAATGTTATAGATCAAGATATGTCTGAAAATCAATTAGAGCAGCATGAATATAAAATGAAAGAAGCAAAAGCTTTAATGGTGATATATTCCTGTATAAAAGACTATGAGAGCCCTTTAGTAATTAAGTACAAGACAGCTAAAGAATTATATAGTGCCCTTAAGAAAAAGTATTTTAATAGATCAAATAAGAACGTGGTATTTCTGAAAGAGAAACTGTATAGTATGAGGATGAAAGAAGGAACTAGCATAGATAGGCATTTAGATGAAATGTTAAGGATCATTTCAGAGCTTCAATCTACAGGCACAGAGATATCTGACTCTGAGTTTCATACCTGCATATTGCTTAGATTACCACCTTCTTTTGCAAATCAAAAGGCCATGCTTGAGGGTCTTGTAGAAGTTGATATAGATTATACAATCGCTTATTTAAGAGACTCTGAACTTAAAAAGGACAGTGGACAATATACCTGAGAAAATGTCAGTGTTGAGCACAAGAACTGATTATAAAGAAAGGAAATGTTACTTATGTTCAAGGGTGGGGCATATTGCCAAATACTGTAGGTTTAAGGCTGTAGAAAATCAAAAGCCGAGAGGAGCAAATGTTTCCACAGGTAAAACATCTTTCAGTAAACAAAGACACTCCAATGGTCATGGAAACTTTAAATCAAATGGTGGAAGATCAAATGAAAGGTATAAGCAAAGTATAAATCCTCATAAGAATAATCAAACATTTCAGATATCTGATCATCAAGGGGTAAATGATAAAAGACATTTTCTTCTAGATAGCGGTAGTTTTATTCATATTTGTCGATTTGGAGAAAGCTTTAGTGAACTTGATATAGAAAACAAACCAGAGATATTACAAGCAAACCAACAGAGATTAAATGTGCTTGGAACTGTGCCTTTAAGAGTTCTCACTTCTAAAAATGAAGTGGTAAATCTTACATTGACAAATGTTGCCTTTGTTCCTGAAGCTCTAAATAATTTGATTAGTACTGGAAGAATTGTAAAGAATGATTATACTGTAGTACTTAAAGGTGACTCAGGAAAAATTATCAATAATAGGATTAGTCTCATACTTAAGGTTGATGAAAAGGATGGGTTTCATTATACTATTGATGTTAATGATGACACTGTAACAAATGTGGAAATACCTGTATGTCAAATAAGACAAGATGTTTGTGATCATAAAGCCTGTTTATACTCATGGCATGTGAAGCTGGGACATGGAAATATGCAAAGCGTTGAAAAACTATTGACAGAATATGGAATTAATGTCATTAAGTGTGATAAAGCAAAAGAAAGATGTGAAATCTGGAACAGGAAGGTATAGAGCATAAAGTGACTATATCTTATTCCCCTCAAAAAAATGGATATTCTGAAAAGTTGAATCGGACATTACAGGAGATGTCCAGATCCATGTTAATGCAAGCTGGACTACCTAAGTCTTTATGGGCTGAAGCAGTAGTTACAGCAACTTATTTGCACAATAGAATCCCTAGCAGAGTAACAGGCAAAACACCTTTTGAATTGTGGTTTGGTAGGAAACCAGGTTTAAAGCATATAAAAACCTTTGGTGCTAAAGCATATTGTCACATTCCAAAGGAAAGGAGAGGAAAACTTGATCCTCAAGCTGAAATTGGAGTCATTGTTGGATATCCATCTGGAAGAAAAGGGTATAGAGTCTTAAATCCCAAAACTTTTGAAGTTAAATGTTGTAATGTTGTACATGTAGATGAGAGAAATGTAATGGAAGAGACAGTTGACTCTATGATGGCAATTGATCTAGAGCATGTAGATACTGTTTCACAAGAATTGGTCAGTTGGTTACCTATAGAGGACGCTGGTCAACCAGTAGTTCCACCTTCGGGAGATGTTACTAAAATGGAAGGGGAAATAGGGACCAGACCATGTGAAACAGAAATAGAGGAAAACTATGAAGTAGAAATAGAAGGAACAACTGCTGTAAGACGATCAGATAGAATTAACAAAGGCAAACCTCCAGAAAGATATGGATTTTGTGAGAATTTACAAACAAGAAAGGAACCAACAAGTTGGAAAGAAATTAGTAAATTACCTCCCTTAGAAAGAGAAAAGTGGATGGAAGCTATGGAGGAGGAATATCAATCCTTAAAGCAAAATCAGGTTTGGACCCTTACTAAGCTACCTCCTGATAGAAAAGCTATTGGAAATAAATGGGTTTATAAAATTAAATACAATTCAGATGGGAGTGTGGATAAATATAAGGCATGTCTGGTTGCAAAAGGCTTTACTGAAAGATATGGAATTGATTATCTAGATACATTTGCACCAGTTGTTAACTTTACAACACTAAGAACACTCCTTAGCATAGTAAGTTCAAGAAATATGTTTGTGGAACATCTAGATGTCAAAACAGCTTTTCTTAATGGGAATCTTTTGGAAGAGATTTATATGGAACAACCTGAAGGGTTTCAAAAGAAGGGACAAGAGAATCTTGTTTGTAAACTCAATAAAAGTATGTATGGACTTAAGCAATCAGCCAAAAATTGGTATGATAAATTAACAGAACTTTTATATCAACAAGGGTTTAAACAAGGAAAGGCTGATCCATGTTTATACATGAGACTTAAAAATGAACAATATCAATACATCTTGACTTATGTAGATGATTTATTAATATGTTGTCAACATAAGGAGGATATTGATCAAATAGCTGATAAATTAAAAACAGAAATAGAGATTAAACAGCTTGGAGAAGCAAAACATTACCTTGGGATGGAAATTGAAAGACTTAATGATGGAAGTTTTCTTCTAAGTCAGAAATGTAAGACAATGGACTTTATAGAGTCAGTTGGTATGAAAAACTGTAAAGCTGTGAGTACACCATTAGAACCAGCTTATTTGAAAGCAAAAGATGGACAACTACTTAAAAATCATGGTGAATATACAGAAGTAATAGGCAAATTACTTTATTTAAGTAAAACTACAAGACCTGATATTGCAGTAGCTGTTAATATTTTAAGTAGAAAAACGAATTCACCAAACCATCATGACTGGCAAACTATAAAGAGACTGGCAAGATATCTGAAAGGGACAGAGGATTTAAAATTAAAATTATCATTTTGTAAGAACCCTAGACTAGTTGCGTACATGGATGCTAGTTGGGGAGAAGAGTCAACAAATTATAAATCAACTAGTGGATATCTGTTTTATTATGGCAATAATCTTATCGACTGGACTAGCAGAAGACAGAATATTGTGGCACAATCTTCAGCAGAAGCCGAATGTATATTGGCAGCAAGTGCATGCAGTGAGTTGGAATGGATCTTTCATCTGTTAAAGGACTTTGGCATAAGTGAACCTGTACCAGTTGTAATGTTTGAAGATAATCAAGCCTGTATCACAATATGTAAGGGGGGAAGTACGAAAGCGAGAAGTAGATCTATTGGATTAAAATGTCAGCTAGTAAGAGACTTGTATCAAAAGGGATTGATTGATGTTGAATATTGTCCCACTGATGAGATGATAGCAGATATTTTGACTAAGGCCATTTCCATACCAGGCTTCTGAAACGGTGTAGAGCGACCTCTCACTGAGGTCTTCTACACGGTAGAGTGGACTGGCGTGGACTACTTTTCGTAGTTCCACACCAGAATCCACTCAAGAGTGGCGGGAACTAGCCGCGCTGCGTGTTTTTTAAAAACCTCTTTTTCGAGGTTTTTAAAAAGCATGGAGCGCGCAGCCCCGTGCCGCTCCGTTGCCCGGCTCTAAAGTGGATTTGCAGGCGCGCGCAAGTGCGTGCCTGCAGATGTGCCGAGGGCGGGCTTCCGGCTGGCGAGCTTCTCCGGTTGGTGGAGAGCCTCCACCAACCGGAAGCTGCCATCTGGGACACTGGAGGAGTGTGGAGCAGCGAGCTCATGCTGCTCCGTGTGGCGACGGACTTACCCAGCTGCGAGTAAGCTCCGTTTTAGCGTGTTTTCGCCCGTTTCCCCCCCACACATGTGAAAAGGGCGTAAGTCATTGACAACACAGAAATTTATATATTTTCGTGAATTGTTGAATATGTCTGATTATAATGACATTGAGAAGGGATTGTTGGAATTGACAAGACTTACAACTCTAGTGATTATGGGGTTAATTGTTCTATTGGTGTTATAGAGGACCTTCACCTGTTACTGTTATTGGGAGCAGGTGTAAAGGCTCTATAAGAGTAGCATTGTTTTAGTGGACACTTACTTCTACTTCCTAATTTGCTGATGCTGCAGTTTGTATCATATCTTGCTTCATTGTGGTATTGTATTATATTTTGATATATTTTGTATTTTAACTTGCCAGACTTGCTCATGTTCTCTTTTAACCTTTTGTATATTAAGAATCTATATGCTATGCTTATTTTTAACTAGAATATATAAAAGACTATTTCTCTTTCTTTATTATTTGTCTTCTGAATTCCCTTTTTATTTACAACAACTAGGTGTGCCAGTTCTCAGGGCCTGGGCCTCAGTTTCAAGTAGTCATCTCCAGGTGGGAGACAAACATAATAATTCTCCTGTTTTGGTGGGCTGACATGCACATTTTCACCTCCGCTATTAAAGTGGCAGCTTGCTACAGTTTGCAAGATTTAATTGTTTTGTTGCTGCAATTTGCAAAGATTTTCCAGGAGGCCTGTATATTATTTCCTAGCTTCTTGCTTCCCTCCTAGTTGTTCAGGTGCTAAACTCTCCCTCTGCTCTACTCTCTATCCACCTTTATCCAGTGAGGCTAGATTAAATGTTCCTTATATTCCTAAATAGGTGAGAAAGAAGAATCCATCCATTTCACCTCAATAAAAGAACAGTCCCTTTAGCTAAGATTTCTAACTTAATTTCCAAACAGAAAAATATGTTCTTGGTCTGCCTCCTTCCCTCCCTGAGAATGATAAGGTGCGAGCAACGGTGGCTGGTACTTAATACATCATGCATGATAGCTTTCAAGTTTTGGCTCAGAAACCTCAGGGTCTGACATGATCCTGAACTGACTACCCTAGTTGTGACCTGCCTTCTGATGTGTGTACGTGGTCCACAAGCTCATGACACCAATGTACCAATGTGCCAATGCTTGTGTTGGCTTCCTGTGGCCTTTTGAGCAATACTCAGAGTCATAGTGTTGACTTACAAAGCTCTGAATGACCCCAGCCAGCACATATAAAACCACCTCTTCTATTAGGTTTCACCTCAACATCTACAATTGACAAGTCAATGCTATGTCATGTGCGCTGTCAACTACTGTGTGATAAATGAAAGTGGCTGAGCTGTTGTCTGTTGTTTTCTGCAAGCAACAGGTCCCAATGACCATTCTGTCTTACCTGCTAGCCCCTGAGAACAATCCAGGGAAAAAGAAATAGGCAGGGCAAAAGAAGGAATTGTCAAGTGGTGGAAGGAAAACAAGAAGAAAAATATTCCCTTTTCTAAAGGCAAGGTTTCTCTATGGTGGTGAAGCTTGCTTTTCAGAAGGGCTTTTCTACCAATGCAAACAGTGGATGTAGGCTTCTTGACCCAGGTGAGGATCACAGTGAAGGATCAAACTGTAGCCCTGTATGTGTTCTTCCACTGCAACTCCCATTCATCCTAGATTGCGGAATCAAAAGTTAGGAATGCTGAGGGTTGCAGTCCAACAACATCTGGAAGGCTACACTTTGGTTAGATCCAAGTTCAGATTGTGTTCCTTGCATTTGCCATTTGCCACCCAGAACCAGTTAGCTCTTGTATGAATCATGACACATCTAGTCTCCTTCTAAGATGGAAGAGCCAGTAGTCCAAGTCTCACTCATTTGTAAGGATGCTTAGGATTGCAACATTTGGCATGCAACTTGGGTGCTTCTAATGTTGCCTTGAATTCAAAGGCTTGTCCAGTGGAAGAGGATCAGCAGCCTTTGTCTTAGAAAGGTTTGCTTTACCAGAGCTATCCTATTGACTCAGCAGTTAAGTTGGGTAAACCTGAGTTCAAATCCCTGTTCAACCATGAAGCTCACAACAGGTGTCACTCTTTTTGTCACTGTAGTCGTGGGCAGGGACAAAGGAGTGGAATCGTGGCTTTTGTAAAGAGGCTATCTGTTGTGGCTTGTGGCCTCTCTGTGGAACAGTGAATTTATTCCAGCCTTTAGCCTGCGGTGGGCAAGCTGTTGTCTGTGGCTGCTTGCAGCCTCCAGGGTCATTTTTTCATGGCCTTCATTCCACTCTCCCTGTAGCTGTAGCTATTACAAGATCCAAATCAGGAAGAAAGATGGCACTGCTTTTAAAAGTCCTTCTGTTACTACTATCTAAAAGAACACATTAATAGTGACATAAGGATTACCGGTGAACACCTTCAGCCCATCTGGTTAAAACACTGCGTGAAAGTGCCTTTTCCAGTTCCTTGGTTTTCCCAGCTTCAGGTAGAACAAAAAATGCTGTAGCTGTACCATTGTAGTTCAGTCGTAGAACTGTACAGGATAGCTCAGGATCAAAATAGTAGTGAAACCAACCCATCCTGTGCATCATGGGGACTTTGACAGTTGTTTCATGATTCACAGAGAAATTCCTTTCTGTTGTCTGCTCAGGATCAAAAGGTTTCTCCCAGTTGCCTAAAAAGACATAAAGGTTACAGTGATCATATTTAGGAAGAATTATACAGCTTTTTCAACCACTAAAGGGAAATGATTGCCATAGGCTTAGAGCAGACTTTAGACTATCTCACAGCAAGAAATTAAATGAATAGATGCTTTAGACCACAATTTCCACAATCCCTTACCATTGGCCATACTCGCTGGGGCCTTGGGTAGCTGGAGTCTAAAACACAAGGAAGGTAAAAGGTTTTCTCTTATTGCTTCAGCCTATAGATTTTCCCTGTTCTCTGAGATTCAAGGTAGATGTCAATTTTGAATGTTCACCTGACAAAGAAATGGCAATCCACTTGCTGATGTATCCTGATTCAGACATGCAGCATCTTTTCTGGTTTGAGATATTTACATATGTGATTTGCATCAGTAGGTCTCCAAGACCTTCCTTGGCAAGTGTTCCCGTCAGGTTGCACAACAGCCGACAGTGCTCCTGGAAATATGCATGGGCATAACTCTAACCTCCTTCCATAAGTCTGGATGCCTCAATTACCTCTCAATCCCACAGTAACATTACTTTACAAATATTACAAAGTAACATTACTTTGACGTAATGTTAACACTATGCCAGCTCTCAGCAGCAATTCAGACTGTGGATGCAGCTTTCCTTATTAGACCTGGACTATTTCTGTAATGCTGGAAAGATTGTTGGTGCCAATGCCATGCCAACTGATTTGGGTCAGGGAGGGTTGCACTTAGTTTGCACCGCTGACTGGTTCTTTCAAGGCATATACCACCAACCATGTGCATAAGCAGAATTCAAAACTGAGTGGTGTGCTTGAAGTGGCACTATCCTTCTTACAGAAAACAACATGGTTAAACCAGATTGGATGGTAGAGATCTGTGAGTGGTTTTCATCACAATTTCACCCCTAAAAGCAACCATGGAATGGAAATTAAAGGAGAACCGTAGAGCAGGAGAAGGGACCACTAACATTTAATTGTGAAGCTTAAAAAGACATGAGGAAACTTTCCCATTCCAGGAGATGGGACTTTCAGGAAAAACAGATTATAGCTGGCCACAGAATGGTTCGGCTTGGAGGATGGCCTTCTTCTCCTTTGTCCTAATTGTATTTCCATGCTTCATTTTCTTTATCTAATTGTCCCATCTCTTCTGCTGGGCAAAACACATACATTTTTCTGTGTTTTCCCCATTGGGGAACATAGGAGATAGGTGAGGGGTTCTTTAAATCAGGAAAATGCAGAACTTTGGGGGAAAAAAAGGGACTACCACTCCCAGCATCCCCCACCCATCATGATTACTTATAGTTCAAAAAAGGGACTTTCCCAGACTGTGGGAAAGAGACTGGGGAAAGGATTAGCATCTTCGTCTAGCACCATTACCCCATTTTAAATTGTTCCCCAACTGCAGCACCAGTTGCTTGAATGGGAGAAAAGATAGAAATGTTTACAGATCTGAAGTCTCTTGTGTGTCTAGTCAGCCCTTAATTTACTGTCTAGTTTTTCTAGACCAGCAATAGCAACGATGACTGGATGAACCGTATAGGGAACCTGTGCTGGGCTGAAGGCATCTGTACCAGAATGTACCGACATTTTGTCTACGAGTTCAAAGGAAGCATTTTTGTCCTGATCTTTCTATAGGTACCTGTGTTTAATGGAACCAGTTTGCATTTATTAAACTACATCCTAAATCCTGGATGACAAAATTCATATAATATTGAAACCCAACTCTCAGGGATGGTTTCCATTTCCCACAACCCAGCAATGGTTTGAATAGTTCCATGTTAGAGCTGGGTGCTTTGTGAAGTTTAGAAATATTACTTTTAGGAATTAAATCTCCCAGAATCATCCAGTCAGAACAGCCTCCAGTCAGGTCATGGGGCAACTTCACTGTGCAGTCAAATCACAGACTCGTTTGCAATAAATTGAATTATTTACTGCAAAGAGAGATTAGATTTACATTCACTGTTGGCTGCAGGTTGGCTGCATTCCCATACTACCTTCCCTCAGTAAAGAGTTTGTTCAGGTTTACTCAGTTTCCGTACATGAGAGCACTAGAAGAGCCCGACTGGACCAGATCAAAGCCTTATCTAGTTGACCATTCTGTTTACATAGTTGCCTATGGAAACCCACAGGTAGGGTAATGAAAGTAACAACAACCTCACTTCTTTGCTTCCTGCTCCTCAGATTGCCTCTCTTACTACTAAGTATACCCATCACAACCAGACCTATCTCTGAAACCCATCTGTCCTGCCCCTGCTAGAGGAGTCCTTAGTGAGGGTCCTGGAGTCCCCAGAAACTGACCATTCACTTCAGAACCAGCAGGGGAGACAGCAGGGGACCAGTGGAGTACCGAGGCTCAACAGTGCCTAGGGAAAACATTGAAGTTGTGCCTGTAGGTGCCGCTACCGCCGTTCCCCCCATCGCATTGGGCCAAGAAGGACCCTGGTGGGGGCAGGGTGGCAGGCGGTCAGGGGCAGGGTAAGAGGCAGCGGGTGGGAGAGCAGGGCGAGCGGTGGCAGGGGGCAGGGTGTGCAGCAGTGGCGTTTCCTCTTTTTTGCACGCCCTGGCATTGGCGCCCAGGGCAGGCGTCCCAGTTGCCCCACCCTAGATGTGCCTCTGCAGGGGACCCAGACTAAGAGCAAAGGGGGTGGGATTCAGAGGCTGAGCCAGAGTGAACATCAGCACCTGCAGAATCCTCATGCTCCGAAGAAATGCTCCGCTACTTCAAAGAATCCTTCAGTATGAGGACTATTGAATCCTCTTCAGGTTTTTGTCAAAAGGAACCATTCAAGGTACTGAACCTATTATGAGAATAGGGTTGAAGACCTTGGATAAGTCTTTTAATGGTCAGACTAAAACCTGGAGAGGATTTGCCACCCCAACATCATGCTGAGGAGGATTTTGGAAGCCTCAGAAGAGCTGCAGTTGAATCTTGTGTGGATCTTTGCCAGTTCCTGCTTAAAAGTCTCAGTTGCAAACTGGAGCAGCTGATGAAACAAAGTTCCTGTTTCTAGTGTGTTGCTGTGTCTTTGCCTACCCTCCTCTTTGGGACACTGTGAACCATGCTTATTGCCTGACTACTGCTTTCTTGTTTGTCTGAACCTGGTCTCTGACACATTTGCTGACTCGAATCTCAAGCGGCCTTTGACTTTACCTCTTAACTGAACCTTCTCTCCCTTTCCTCTCCTTTGTACACCTTGTCTCTGAACCTTTCACTTACTTTTGATCTCAGGCAGCCTTTGACATAATCACTGCCTGAGCTGCAAATAAGAATCCTCTCACCTTTATTTGAGGTCTACTATGTACTGTCCTGGACCTAGTCTAGTCTGAAACTTTCTGCTAAACTGAACACAATCCAAGCTGACAGCCATCATTATTCTTTTGACAGTGAGCCTCAAAAGTTCCTAGCATTGTCCAAAGAAGTACTTCTTTTGGTCTACCCTGAATATTCCACCATTCATCTTAATTGGATGATCCTGAGTTCCATCACCATGAGTATCACAAGACTGGCACATCTATTTGGCTGAAGAATCCTCTCTCAGATTTTCATGATTTACCTTTAAATAATATGTAGTTAACTATAGCTATTACAGTCTCTGGATCGAGACCCTTGACCAGTTCCACAATTTTTCCATGAGTTTTCTTCTCCACATATTCATTGATCTGCTTCTCAGCTTCTTTGGGCTCCCGGAAATTTGCTGATGACATCTCCACTTCATAGAAGGCATGGACATCATCCAAAAATTGCTGTAGTGGTTTTTGGTCCTCTCTCAGAAACAGAGCCTGACCAATATCAAGTTTGAACTTATTGTCAGGGTGAGTCAGCAGAGAAAAAAGGTTATGAAACCCTTCATGGATTTCCTTCTCTTGGATTTGTGTCAGGTTGAAGCTGAGGCCCTCCAGAATCTGAGTGTGGGTGGTTGATGTTGCCCCCAGTGACAGAAGCGCTAAGACAGAAGAGATGCAAACGGGTGAGAAGAAAACATTCTTGCCGGGTGATGCTGAAGTTAGCTGTTCATACAGGTTAAGTCCAAACTGAGCAGTGTTGGTATATATCTTGAGAGCTGCAACACTTGCATTGTCTGAAACCTCGACATGGTGGCCATGAGCGATGATGCAAAGGGCAACCAATAACAAACAGAGATAGAGAGCAGAATTCATTCTTCTCATTGGTTTTTCTGTGAATTAAGAGAGAGAAAGAGAACAAGGTGTTTTTTTTTTTTTTTTTTTGGTACTTGCTAAAGCATCATGCAACATTAAGGGTCTTACAGCATCTTGATCTTGGAAGTCATTATGAAAGAAAGATGGAAAAAGCATTGCATGACAATCAATACTGCAGCAAGGGATTATTATACTTTTCTGATTATATTCTTAACACATAGCAGATATCAACACTTACGTTTTGATGCATGATTTGCATTTTTCACCCATCTGCCATATTCATTGTGTAGGTTGGTTATCTGTTGCTGTAAATGTAATACTTAGCCAAAGATCTGTATTTATACTGCACAATTATACCAGTTTGATACCACTTTAGTTGCCATGGTTCCATTCTCTGGAATTGTCATTAAGCTTAGAAGTTTGCAATAGCTTTATTCAGGAACAGCAGAATAACAGCAGCACATTCTTATTGAATTTACAGTGTCGTATTGGCAGTAACGTTACAAATTTGCATGTGCAAGTCCCCTATTCAACAGCCAATTAAAACAACTCTTCCTAGGTTCACTTCACATATACCATACACCAGTGGCCTGACATTGTGTCTGCATTTGTTCTCTCTCTTATCAGGGTTTGTTAGAATAACATTCCTTTGTTCCCAAAACACTGTTTTTGCATTCATTTTCCATCATCCCCTTCTAGACTCTTTGTTCTAAGTATTACATGGCATCAAACAGCAAAGCACTACATGGTATTATATTGCGTGGCAAATAATATGGCATTACATGACATCAAACATCAAAGCTCTATAGCCATTTCCGCACTAGACTGTTAGATTGTCATTATTCCATTTTCAACATCCTATGGAATCCTGGGGTTTGCAGTTTACTGTAAACCCCAGGATTCCATAGGATGTTGAAAGTGGAGTAATAGCACTCTAACAGTCTAGTGTGGAAATGGCTTACATGTCATTATAATAACATTGGGATTTACAGCTCCAAAACATTGTAGCAGAGAGAGTGTTCTCACCAAGGCAACAGATCCCAGAATGCCAGAGGATGCTACACATCCCTTTCCCCTTCTTTGATCCTGATCAAGATGCAGCCACAATGTCTGTTTATTTGCACCGGAGGGAAAGCTTTTTTAAAAACCAATGCTAGTTACAGCTGTGCACCTTGAGCAAATCTAGAGGTAAGGTAGCTGGGCTCCATAGGAATTGTGGTTCCACTCATTCCCCTGTTTGCTATTTACTTTTTTATAAGCAGTAAAAGGCTGGTAAACTGTAAACCAAGGTAATAAACTGTTGAGAGTTTTAACATAAAGATAACATAAAGTTCCCCATGACATTCTTGCAAAGAAGCTAGTAAAATGCGGGCTGGACAGAGCTACTATCAGGTGGATCTGTAACTGGTTGACTGACCGTTCCCAAAGGGTGCTCACCAATGGCTGCTTTTCATCCTGGAGAGAAGTGACTAGCGGGGTGCCACAGGGTTCTGTCCTGGGCCCAGTGCTGTTCAATATTTTCATCAACGACTTGGATGAAGGAATAGAGGGCATGCTCATCAAATTTGCAGATGACACCAAATTGGGAGGGGTTGCTAATACGCCAGAGGACAGGATCAAAATTCAAAATGACCTGGACAGATTAGAGAGCTGGGCCAAAGCTAACAAAATGAAATTCAACAGAGAGAAGTGTAAGGTCCTACACTTACGTAGAAAAAATGGAATACAGAAATATAGGATGGGGGACACGTGGCTGGATGGCAGTACGTGTGAAAGGGATCTAGGAGTCTTAATAGACCACAAGCTGAACATGAGTCACCAATGTGATGCGGCAGCCAAGAAAGCCAATGCAATTCTCGGCTGCATCAATAAGATTATGGTGTCTAGATCGAGGGAGGTACTGGTACCACTCTACTCTGCTTTGGTTAGACCTCATCTTGAATACTGTGTCCAGTTCTGGGCACCCCAATTCAAGAAGGACATGGTCAAGCTGGAGCAGGTCCAGGGGAGGGCGACCAAAATGGTGAAGGGCCTGGAAGCCATGCCCTATGAGGATAGACTTAGAGAGCTGGGTATGTTCAGTCTGCAGAAGAGAAGGTTAAGAGGGGACATGATAGCTATGTTTAAATATTTGAAGGGATGCCACGTAGAGGAGGGAGAGGGCTTGTTTTCTGCCACTCCAGAGACCAGGACAAGGAGCAATGGATTCAAGCTGCAGGAAAGGAGATTCCACCTGAACCTCAGGAAGAACTTCCTGACAGTCAGGGCTGTCCGGCAGTGGAATATGCTGCCTCGGAGTGTGGTGGAGTCTCCTTCCTTGGAGGTTTTTAAGCAGAGGCTGGATGGCCATCTGTCGGGAGTGCTTCGGGGGTGTTCCTGCATGGCAGGGGGTTGGACTGGATGGCCCGTGTGGTCTCTTCCAACTCTACATTTCTATGATTCCATGATTCTATGATGCATTAATGCATTATACAAAGAAAACATTGGCCATTTCCACACTAGCCTGCTATAGCGCTATGATTCCACTTTCAACATCCTATGGAATCCTGGGGTTTGCAGTTTAGGGAGAGGCCGGCCGGCCCCTCCGTAAACTCCAAACCCCAGGATTCCATAGGATGTTGAAAGTGGAATCATAGCGCTATAACAGGCTAGTGTGGAAATGGCATTGACAAACAACTATACTTTGTTGGTTTTTAGTGATACTATACATATTCTACTTGAATTTCTGCTCATATAATGAGAAAGATTTTCAGTGCTTGCACTGATACCTCATATTGAATTAGTCCCAAAGTAGATCTGTTTTGATTAACCGATTGGTTCAATTTTGAAGGGCATGAACTCTAACATTTCTTCTAGTAGGCTAACCTCAATGAACAGATCATGGCATGTTGAAATTTTGGAAAAACAAATAAGCCCTGAACAGGTTAATCAAACTCATACTTTTTGCTCTAATGCAAGTAGAAATATATGTTGCAGAAAACAAATATTTGACTTCGGAAAACATTTTGAAAAGCTTCTTTCATGGCATCCCTTTTGGAAAGACAGCAGTACCTTTGGTTAACACCCCTGGTTCCACTGAGTTGTATCGTATACATTGTCAAGATCATTTAAAGTGGTAGGCATGCAATTATAGCAGGCTAGGAAAAAGCAAATTCTAGTGAACCATTTAGCCATTAAAGCTTCAGTCAGTCAGTTTCCTGACATGAATCAAGAAGGTTTAAAACGATTTGACAAACTCTATGCTTTTATTATTTTCGAAAGTTCTCCAACATGACTTTTTTTTAAAAAAAAATGGTTTTGACTTTTCATCTGAAAAATCGTAACTAAAATTTTGTGATGAAAAGACAAAGTCAAAGTCCTTTTGTTATATTCAGAATGCTTAGATTTTGAAAATGATTATTCATAAAAAAAAAGATGGGAAGCTTGGAGCTTTGTTTCTGCTATAATCTTTACACTTTTTGAACTAGATGCAAATTTTAAAAATGTCAGAACAGAATGGTGGCTTTCACAGATATACAGTCGCCCCCTCCACTTTCATGAAGGTTCAGGGCACAGAACCTGCACGAAAGTGGAAAAGCCAGGGATAACTCCCACCCATGACTCCCTCCCATTGCCTTTTGGGGATCCCCCTCCCATTCCTTTGCCTTTTGGAGTCTGGGATCACAGGCAAGGAAATGGGAGGGGGAGCTCTGGAGGAGAGAAAGAAGACTCTTGTTAACCTCCCCTCATTTCCTTGCCTTTTGTCTGGGCGCTGCCTTTCTTCTCCACAACCAGCAAAACACAAGGGAATGTGAGGAGGAGAATGGGGGAGGAAAGCACACGCACTTTGTGAATAATCAAATTCGTAAAAGTCAAACCTGCAAATGTGGAGAGAGGACTGTACAGAGGGCTCTATGTGGACTATTTAAAATCCATGAGAAATTTAATAGATGTTAAAGAAATTTAATAGTCTCTGTTTAGGTTGTGTGTGCCCACCTTTTTTTTTTTGGCAAGCAATAACCTACCTCTTTATTGAAATTTTATTCTGCTAGATGATAAAACTTTTCCCAAATGGTGAATTTGCAGAGACACAAAGTCAAACTGTTACAATAACTGACTGCCCTCCATCATATATAAAACAGAGAAAAAGATGTGATGTAAAGTACAAAAATGCGTATGTGAATGTGTGCCAGTAGGATGGTGGTGTAGAAACCTTTCCTCTCTTTCCATCCCCTGTCTCCTCACTGCCAGTTTCCTTGGTAGGGTCCTTCTATCTGTTTTCATTTCCAGTACTACAATGCAGGTTTAAAAAAAAAAAGGAAAAAGATATTAGCAGTGGATGAGATGGGATGGGCAGTGTGTCACTGAATGTCTGCCCCCATCAGCTTCCTTACTTTACACATGAGACATGACTTCAAAACACAGCTCACCACTGCCATCACATATAGTGTGGCCCTTCAAAGATGTTAAAACAATACTTCACATGTACAGCTTCTAAACGTGGTGTGTCAGTTCAATAATTTTATGTAACGAGCATACAGGTGATTGAAAGCAGTGACATAGACTCGAGTCGATTGACTCAGACTCAAGTCACTTCAGTGACTCGACTCAGACTTGACTTAGCAAAAATTACACACTGACTCAACTCAACTTGAGACTTGCATATTTTGAGTGACTGACTTGCTGCACTTGGTTCAGTAACATAAGAAGTTCATCCAGAAACCTTACGGCTTACTGGTCACATGATGATCTGTCTCAAGCCCAAAGTGTGAACACATTTTTCAGAGAGAACAGCAAATGGGGTTAGGTAACAGGCTTGAGGTGGGGTTGAGGTCTGCTCAGCAGCCTGCTCCTGCTACATATAGGAAGAGCCTTCTAAAACTTTTCCTAAAAGCAGAAGGCAAGACTTGTGTCCAGAGTTCAGGGCGCATATCTCAGAGGGGAACAGAAAATGTGCTAGACAATGGGCTTGAAGAGGAAGGATCCTTCCTTCTAAAAGCTCCTGAAGCTTCAATAATGGGGAATAAGAAGGATCCTATTCCCCACTTCTGAAACGCCTCCAGCTTTGCAAATGGGAAGAATAATAATCCTATTCCCCACTTCTGAAGCTGCAGATGGGAAAACCACAAAAGTAGAAGGCTGACTCTACTTAAATTGTTAAAACTGACTTTATTCGACTCTGCCCAGAAATTCTGGAATACAGGTTAGGGTATAAAGTTGGCTCCCAGACTTGAGACTTGACTCAAGACTTGACTTGAAAGTAACTTGCAAGGACTTGAGACTCGACTTGGCACTTAAAGCAAAAGACTTCAATACATCACTGGTTGAAAGGGTGCTAATGGAAGTGCATTGACAACAGAGTGCTTGTGTGTTGGTGTGTAAGGGAGGAGAGAGAACAGAATACTGCTTGAGAGACTGTTTTGAGCAACCGTGCATATACACTGGGGCATATATGAAACAGGCTGTGCAGTTGATTGTGTATTTCTTTATGGACTCCAGAACAGGAGTAGACTAGGCCAAGACTAGGCCAGGGAAGCTGAGCCCTGCTGAAATGATCAGAACAATTGGACTCCTATATAGTTGAGCCCCCAGGTATTATTGATCAAAGGTATACTAAATGACTAAGCATGCACACACGCACACACACACCGATCGCTGTGAGATCCCCTTGTTCTGGATTCGAGGTGCCATTGCTCTGGACTCTGAAGGCGATGAAAAGCAGCTAGCATCTGCTTTCCCCCTGCCATCCTCTTTTCCTTATATGTACTTTCTTATTTATATTGTAAACCTGAGGGCAGAAAACGGTCGAAACTACTTCTAGAGAGGGGATATAATTATAAGAAACAAACAAGTTATTGTAGCTGAGCCCCTCCCAGGAATAACAAACCTATCCTATGTGCATGTACTTGGGAGTTAGCTACACAGAACATATGGAGGGGACATATACACTGTGCTTGTAAGAATCTTCATAGTTAAGGATGATGGAATGGTAATGGATGGGAGGTGCAATTTGACTTCCCACCAGCGTTGCCCTCAGAAACTATGGCCATTTCCACACTGCACTGTTATAGTGCGATTATTCCACTTTGAACGTCCTATGGAATCCTGGGGTTTGCAGTTTAGGGAGGTGCATTTAGAATTCTCAGCCAGAGAGCTCTTTGGCCTCAGTAACCTACAAGCCCCAGAATTCCACAGGAGATTGAAAGTGGAACAATAGTGCTATAACAGTGTAGTGTGGAAATGGCCTATAATAGTGGTTGTGATGGCCTTGTAGATTGGTAGCTTTGTTTTTATTCCTTTTCTAATTGTTCCTCTTTTGGAATTTGCCTCCTCCTCTTCCTTCTCCTCTTCCTCCTCCTCTCAGCAATCACAGACTAGTCTGACGTTTTGACAGAGGTATCAGCCCATATCTCCAGCTCCCTTCATTAATTGCTGGGAGGTCACATCCCATCAGTGTACATGTGAAACTGGGATTTTTTTGCCCCTAAGCCATGACTTCACACTTATTTCATGATTTTCATCTAATATTTTAAAGTTTATTCTCCCAGTTCAGAGAGATTCTTTTGGAACTCTTTACAATCTCCTTTTGTTCTCATCACCCTAAATAAACACAATCACCTCACTACACCCTATTTCAGGCTTTGCATCAGGAGATTCCCCACGCTCTCAAGCTTGGTAAATATACATGTTTTACATTTTCTTTCAAGGGTGTTTTGTCTGCAGTCTTCTTCTATCTTCTAACATACCTTTACAGTTTTAGCTCCTAAAGTAGCTTAGCAGAGGGTGTCAGAACTTAGAAGCACCTTTACATTCAATTAATAAGGCCTTACATATTTTAATTTCTGCTTGATATAACTGTATTTATTTACAATATATTAATTGTATTTATTCATTCATTTATTTAATCTTTTTTGGGTAGTATTTCATCCATGGTTGTGCTTGCTTTCGTGGTAGTCAAGCTTGTTATCTGCTTCAGTTGGATGATGACAAAGATGAAGATTTTTAATGCAATGTACATTGTGTTTTAATTATTTTATAAAAACTTACATGCCGATAGTCAAAATTAATGACTTGACTGCCAAAGTTAAGCCCACCAACTCAAAAACAGTTTTGGGATCCCTGTCTACTTATTTATTTAATTTCTATCCCACCTTTCTCCTGACATGGGTCAAGTTAAAACAAGATGAATGAGAGTCAGAGAGGCTTATACAACTGGAAAAAGTTAAACTATTAGGGTTGAAGTATATGTAATATTAGCAAACGATATATGTGATGATATTACATATTAAAAGCTTTTCCAGGAAACTACAGGATATGTGTAGGCTACTACTGGGATGGGAACCATGCAGCTTTCCAGATGGTGTTGAATTTGACTGAATGCGGTCCAACAACATCCGGAGAGCTACATGATTCCTATCCATGAGCTACTAGAATAAGAAGAATGGTCTTACAGTCAATTAAAGTTAAGGATTAAAAAAATGTTCTGACTGGAATGGTAACTAAGCATTGAGTTGTATCTAAGGAAGATGTAGGATCTCATTTCTAGGAAATTTTAAAGAAATTTTCAAGAAAAAGGCTCAGCTTTTCCAGGAACAGGGAAATTCTCACAGCAGGAGCCCTTTACTTCATGGAGGGAAAACTCTGGAGTTAGTCTTATACTGTGATGTATTTAAGTCTTTTACACCGAGTCTCAAGTCAAGTTTCAAGTCTTTACCTTCAAGTCTCAAGTCGAGTCTCAAGTCCTTGCAAGATACTTTCAAGTCAAGTTTTTAGTCAAGTCTCAAGTTGGGAGCCAACTTTATACCCCAACCTGTATTTCAGAATTTTTTGACAGAGTCGAATAAAGTCAGTTTTAACAATTTAAGTAGAGTTGGTCCTCTACTTTTGTGATTTTGCCATCTGCAGCTTTGGAAGTGGGGAATAGGATCCTTCTTATTCCCCATTATTGAAGCTTCAAGAACTTTAGAAGGAAGGATCCTTCGTCCTCAAGACCACTGCCTAACACATTTTCTGTTCCCCTTTGAGATACGTACCCTGCACTCTGGACATGAGTCTTGCCTTCTGCTTTTAGGAAAAGTTTTAGAAAGCTTCTCCTATATGTAGCAGGGACAGGCTGCTGAGCAGACCTCAACCCCACCTCAAGCCCATTGCCTAACCCATTTGCTGTTCTCTCTGAAAAATGTGTTCACGCTTTGGGCTTGAGACAGATTGTCATGTGACCAGTAAGCTGTAAGATTTCTGGATGAACTTCTTATATTACTGAACCAAGTGCAGCAAGTCAGTCACTCAAAATATGCAAGTCTCAAGTTGAGTCGAGTCAGTATGTAATTTTTGCCGAGTCAAGTCCGAGTTGAGTCACTGAAGTGACTTAAGTCTGACTTGAGTCCAAGTCCACTGACTCGGGTCTACATCACTGGTCTTAGATGGATTAATATTTATCCATTCTACTGGAGAGCAGAGAAATGGTTGAAGAGGTAGTAAGGTGGCTCAGCTTTTCTACTACACAGGTAACTCTATGTATCTGTCATACTTGCTCCTGCTTCACTGCGCATTAATCTTTCAGGGCCAACTCAAGACATTTCACTCCCTGAGGGAAAGGACAAGATGGTGCCCCACTCTATTCTACACATGAAAACCAAAAATTGTTGCAATTACTTCTTACGTCAGAATGAACAACAAGTGAAGAGAAGCATTTTCAATTATACTCAAGGGCAGCAGGCTACTCTGGGTGGCATTGGATAGGTCATATGGTGCGTAATACACTGTCTTCTAACAGACGGGAAGGCTTGGGATGGTGAGTTTAGGAAAGGCAACCAAGGTGCTGTTGTTACCCCCTCAACATCTGCTGCCTGAGGCAGTTGTCTCACTCTGCCTAATGATAAGGTCAGTCCTGTAGCCCTTGCTTTCTCATCTGAGTTTCATGACAAGAATGCATGAATGAAACATACATTTTGAAATCTTTGAATTTATGACTCACCATTTGTTTGCTTGTTACTCTCTAAGCCAGTGGTTCTCAAGTTTTTCTTTACCAGGGATCCCCTGTAAATATAACTTTTTGCTGGGGTCCCCCAAGACTAACTTAAGATTTAGATATTCAAGTATTCATTTAAATATCCATAAATTTATTTATTAGGCTCCTAGAGACTAGGATTCAAATTCCAGCTCAGACACTGTGTGGCCTTGGGCAAGTGGCATTCTCTCAGCCTCAGAGGAAGGTAAAGGCAAACCCCCTCTGAACAAATCCTGCCATAAACACCCTGTGAGAAGTTCACCGTAGGGTTGCCGTAAGTCAGAAATGACTCAATGGCAAACAACAATAAAGTTCTGCTGACAGAGGGAGGTCCTTTCTAGCCCTCATGTCTCTCCTTTTTGGAAACTGACTTTGGGAGATACTAAGGTAAAACTATCATAAGGGTTTTGCTTGAGAAGATTTGTTGCCTTTGCCTTTCTCTGAAGCTGAGAAAATATGATTTGCCTGAGGTCACTTAGTGGGTTTCTATGGCTGAGTGGGGATTCAAACCCTGGTCTCTAGAGTCATAATTTGGGTGCATACATGCCTTCTGCCGTGTCCCTTTCATCAGTGACCCAGCAGAGTGTGTGCACACATGCCAAAAGTGCTTCCTTGTTTGCAAATGAGGGATGTCACACCTGCTGCCATGTCCCTTTTGTCAGGGATGTGGTAGCAGGCAGTGTGGATGCTGAGGGACATGGCAGCAAGTGTGTGTGTGTGTGTGTGTGTGTGTGTGTGCACCCAAATTGCTCCCTGGTTTGCAAATAAGGAACCTGTTTAGGCACCTGCACACACCTGCTGCTTCATCTCTGTTGCTGCCACTGCTGTTGGTGTCCAGCAGCAGAGCTTCGCAGACTCCCTGTGAGGTTTCCACAGACCCCAGGGGTCCCTGGACCCCAGGTTAAGAATCACTGCTCTAAGCCATTTTAACAGCAGAGCTTGGAAAAGTTACTTGTTTGGACTATAGCTCCCTGAATCATTGCCATGCAGGCTGGGAGACTGAATGAGATGCAGTACAAAACCGTAATATTTCCAAGCAGAATTCCAAGCATAGCAATGTACATCACAAGCATAATCGATATTGCTCTAATATTTGGGCTCACTTATATGATCTCACTTAAAAGGCAATTTCATTAAATGACAGGAAGCAAAGCAGCATTATGAAAGAAATGGCATAAATCATTAAGAGAAAAAGATGAATACTTACAGTAAAAGTGGGAGAAACGCTGGGCATTCAAACAGGCTTCTGATCCCTGTGTTCTGCTCTTTATATCCATTATACTGTCCTGTAAACGTGGAGTGTGCAGTTAAATATTAACCAAGAATGTTCAAAGTATTTATTTTAAAGCACTGTCTAAATATGGACAGTATTGGCAAGTAGCTTGTGAAAAATAGAAATGCGCCAAAGACATAATGTTTTTTTTTAAATGGCCTTGGTAGTGAACACTTTCATAAATAATTACTTTAGTCTGCAGAAGACAATGTTCAGAGGGAACATGATAGCCATGTTTAAATATTTGAAAAGATGGCATATCGAAGAGAGAACAGGCTTGTTTTCCACTGCTCCAGAGACTAGGGCAAGGAGCAATGGATTCGAACTACGGGAAAAGAGATTCCGCCTGAACCTCAGGAAGAACTCCCTGATGGTCAGAGCTGTCTGACAATGGAATACGCTGCCTTGGAGTGTGGTGGAGTCTCCTTCTTTGGAGGTTTTTAAGCAGAGGCTGGATGGCCATCTGTTGGGAATAATTTGATGTGTGTTCCTGCATAGCAGGGGGTTGGACTGGATGGCCCCTGGGGTCTCTTCCAACTCCATGATTCTATGATTCTAGTCCCCCAGAAGAGATAAGAAATCACAAAGGCTGAGGTCAAAAAATGTGCAAATGGTATTTTATGTATATGTACATGCAAATTAGGAATAATCATGATAATTTACACTGAAATCCATATCCTCAGAGTGGAGAAGCAATGACCAGGTAAGCTGTCCCCCTGTTCAGTTGGCTCTCTCTTTGCTAACTCTCAGTGGGGGGTTTCCAAACTGGGAAGGGACCTAAAAGCCCACCCCAAGAAAAGGCCAGTGTGGAAGGCCTAGCTGTGAACCTCCCTCACCCATTCAGGACATTAACCAGGACTGCTCAAGAGTATATCATTTAAAATATTGTCTCCATATCAATTGGTAAGTGAAAGCTGTAAACAGCTCTGCTTACTTTACCTTCTGTTTTTGTTTTCTTTGTGGCAGAGGCATGGCCAAAAGTAGAAAACCCAAGAAAGAACCATTCAAGAAAGGGGAATGAGGAATGAAACACACTTAGGTGGCACCCCAAATTGCCAGCTTTTGTCTCTATTTTTCCCTCGTCTTCACTGTGGGGGAAAGTTGAGAAAGAAACACAGTGATTGAGTTATGGCTCTGAAGGTGTTCTGCTCCCTCTCCCTTTTTGAAGGCTGCTGAACGAAACATGCCAAACAAAACCCTTACAATAGCTTCAGCACTCTGGATAGCCAGTGTGCTGCAGTGGTTTACTAACTGAACTATGACTTTGGAGACCAGGATTTGAACCCCTGCTCAGCCACTGGGTGATCCTAAGGCAAGTCACACTCTCTCAGCTTCAAAGGAAGGCAATGGCAAACCTCCTCTGAACAGATCTTACCAGAAAAAATCTGTGATGGATCCACCTTAGGATTACCATAAGTTGGAAACAACTTGAAGGCACCAAAGCAAAAACCTCTGGATAGATTTTTTAAAGTTCAGACTAAAACCCAGAATGGACTTACTGCCCCAGCTAACTCTGAATCTCTGAAGTGTCTTAAATAAAGGATGTGGTGTTCTTCTACAAGAATGTTCAGCTTGGGATGGTTGGATTATTTACCGATTACAGTAAGCAGAACAAACAGTGATGAAATATTACTGGTTCAGCCACCCACACAGATTTATTGAGTTGCAAAATACCTAGCAACTGAGTTACAAAATACTTAGGCTGTAGAAATCACCAGCTTTCTCCAGCTTGCTGTCCTCAGCAGTGTTGGATGATACCTCACATTACTGCCAACCAGACAGGCCAATGGTATAGGCTACTATAGACATGGTTTATATGAAAAAAGAAGACTTGAGGCCCATTCACACTATGTGGTTATATTGCTCGTATTACCACTGCTGCAGTTCCACTATATGGAATCCTGGGACTGGCAGTTTAAGGAGGAGTATTTAGAATTCTTGGCCACAGAGCTCTACTGCTTCCTCAAAATGCAAAGGTAAAGTGGAATAATAGTGCTATAATTGTGTATTGTGAATGGGTCCCAGGTCTGAAACAACAAAGAAAGTAGGAAGTGTTCCACTGAAAGAAACATGCTAGAGGGGGCCATGAACTCTCTTTCCTTGGTTTGCTTTACAACTTTCTGTTGTTTTAAGCCATATTATTTCTCTCAGCCTACTCACTTCCAGCACTGGAAGGACGAAGCTCGTAAACTGAAGGACTCACCATTAACAGTTGTTCTATGTAGCCTATTAACTCAGTTCTGCTAGCCTCACATGTAAGCAGAATTGTTACCCTGATTTCTGGGGGTCCCGTGGGGGACACCTTGATTCGCTCCAAGTTATAAAGGTTGGGGAAATTAGCAGAGCACTGGCAATAGCAAAACGAGGGACAGGGTAACCCAGCAGGACCTTCTACCCAATTTTACGGGGTCAGGCCAAGCCAAAAAGCCAGACAAACATATACAATAAATGAATTTTATTGAGCGAAAATGTTCTCACACATCGACGCACCCACTCACACACGCACACAAGGCCTATTGAGAATGAGAAGAGGTAAAAAATGGATAGGGGATATAGCAGAGGGGTTGTAGAGGAGCTGATACTTCACCTATTCTGAAGTCTTCGGTCTGGGAAGCTGTGAGAAGAACGGAGCTCAGTGAAGAGACGGCTGAGAGGATCACTCAACTAACAGAGTGCCGGTCTGCTAGTGTGGTGGAAAGTTCTCTGAAGAGACCCTCAAAACTAGGACTACTTATAGAGTGGAATGTACCTCAAGAGCAGGCCCTCTCCCGGGAAAAACATATGCTAGACAATGCAACTTGGTAGTTTGCTTGATTGGCTTAGGTAGATGGGTCTCGCCTTGTAGGATTTTCCAAAAGTCACAGTTGTTCAACCTGGGGGTTGACCACTCCTAGCTGAGGACCCTTTGTTTGCATGGGTTTGCCCAGTCGGAGGTCTCCTTGGGCTATGTGACTGGGGATTTTCCTGGTCTGACCTAGTTTCGGTCACTTGACCTCGTTGCCTACGTGTCCATCCAGGCAACCTCTCTGGTATGGTGGACACATTTGATATCAAATTTATAGCTCCAGGGGTTGGGTATGCCAGTGGGGTAAAAGAATGTGCTTCCTTCTTTCTTTTGCTGACCTATGCTAGCTCATTGTTATACAAGTGGTCCAATGTTAAGTTTATGCTAGATCTGCTTCATTCCAACTAGTAGGAAGTTCTTCAGCAGCAAACAGGCCCCAGTGTTTCCACTGGTACATATCTAGTCTACTGACCTTTTCTTCATTCTGCTTGAGGTGTACAGGAGTTGGCTTAGTATTGGCCCATGCTAATTGACTGTATAGTTCAATCAGAAGCCCAGTCTTGTATATCTCTAACCAAGAAAAATAAATGGGAAAACTGATGGGAACAGGAGACTGGGAAACAACTGAACAAATTAAAAAAAAAATACAGCTGCAAGTGGCTATAGGAATTAACCATCGCAAGCAGGCATATCCATGAGCAGATGGTTACAAAATGTGAGAGTCAGTATTGGACCTCTCAGAGATAGTACTGGATCTCTCAAGCAGAGAAGAAGCTGAACAACAACCAGTCCTATGTCCACCTACCACAGATCTAGTAGAAGTCTAGCAGAGAAAGAAAACAAGTTTTTCTTTATAAAATATACAAAAGTAGTTTTACCTGAGCCAGCATGGTGTAGTGTTTTGAGCATTGGACAACAGTGCTGAAGACCAGGGTTTGATTCCATGCTAGACCGTGGAAAAAAACCTGTGATTGGTTTGCCTTAGAGTCACCATAAGCTGGAAACAATTTGAAGGCACGCAACAACAACAGAAACAACAACAAGCTTTACTTACAAAAATGTGTACATACTCAAATACATGGTCTAAAAGAGGCAAGAGACAGAAGAGAAAATAGCTGCAGGTTAGAGCGAAGAAGGAAGACAAAGGCTGTAGGAACACAAACAAATAAGTAGTCACCATAATACAAATTAGCAGTTAGTGAGTATAGGCATGCAGAGTTTGCTAACTCTAACAGAGACAATTTGCCCTTAACTGGTGTGTTTACTCCCCAGAAGGGAGTCCCAAAGACTTCTGCCATAAAGGCAGAGATGACAATCATGCAGCCCTCCAGATAATGTTGGACTGCAGCTCCCAGCATATTGGCTATGCTGGCTAGGGCTGCTGAGAGTTCAAGTTCAACATTATTTGGAGGTCACATGAGTCCCACTCCTGCTATAGGCTTTATCGGCTTTAGCATTATGGAAATGGAGAGGCAGCATGATGCAATGGTTGGACTAGGACTTCAGGAGACTAGGGTTCAACTTTATTGTGCCTCAGTCCCAAGACCCAAGGGCAGATGCTGAAACAGACAGTGACCCTTCCCAACAGCCACAATGCACAGACATGAACTTGACAATACCTACTGCTGCCCAGCGTAGCCAAGGGAGGGAGGGTCCACAATGCTCAGACTGCTTATATAGGACATTTTCATTAATCAGACAACAGCTGAGGGAGGCTGCTGGCTGATAAGTATCACAACCTTGGCTTCAAGAAGTTCATTCTTGACAACCAACCTTTCTGGCAGAAGCAATTCTTTCATCCCTTGATTCCTGGCTCATATTTTCAAAAGACATTGAACCTTGCTTTGTTTGCTGACCATGCTTCTGGACACCCCCTTGAACTGATGCCCTCGATTTTTTGCTGACCTGGACTGTGTTACCTTGATTCCTGGGGGCCCCGGGAGGGACACCTAAATGCGCTCTCAATTGTATAAGTTGGGGAAATTAGCCAAGAGCACTGCCTAGCAATATGAGAGGCAGGGTAACGTAGCGAGATCTTGAACCCTATGTTTACAGGGTCAGGCTGAGTCAAGGAGCACACAGAAGTTGAAATAATAAATGTTGTTTTATTAAAGATACAGTCAAACAGTGTAGGCAGCACACTCACACAGATAACTAAGGAAATAAAGGTTGGAATGGGATAGAGGGATTTTTAGAGGAGTTGTTGGTTTGGGTAATAATTCACCTGTCCTGAAGCCCGGTTGGAAACGGACAAGCTGGGGAGCGTGGATCTCAGCACATGGAGCTGAGGGGAAGGCTCGCTGGACAAAGCAACAGCAAGGTGGGATGGAAGCCAAGAGCGATCCAAGGAAGTGCTCAAAGTCAGGGGGTTTTATAAGGAGAATTGTGACCGCAGGCTAGTTTGGACTTGGGGAAAACAATAGATTTGGGGCTGGAGACAAAGCCTCCGAAAGGTCAGAATTTGAATGATTGAATTATAGCCACATTGTCAATAGGGTAGCCAGTATGCAAACGTGGAGTGCTTGAGCGTTGTATAGCTCGATGGTCAAGCTGCCAGCACGGGGCAGAGGATCTTTTGAAAGTTGCGTGCATACCTAATGGAGGTACTTGCCTTGAGGTCTCCTAAAGCTGCGAGTCGGCTATTTCTGGCCTGCCTGTATTGTGTTGTAATATTACGGCGATTATCTGCCAAGCCTGTATGCGTGCTTGTCCGGGGGCCTCGCAAGCATGTGGAGGGGAATGGGTATGTGAGGCCGAATTCTTGATATCAAAAGATATCTTTTTATATCCCCCAAGCTCGGGCTGGCCAGGGCAGTAACAACTGCTTGAATGAGAGAACAGTAACTGCCTGACTGGCAAGCTTCTGTAAATCTGATTGTGGCTGCTACTGTCTCTTCTGCCTGATAGACTCTGTTTAAGGACTGTGAATCTTGGCTGGCTTCTGGAACTTTATGAAACATCTCCCAGAGCAGGGAGATTGCAGCTCATCTTCTGAGGTTTTAAGTAAGCCCTTCCCTAGTTTGGAGTCTTCTGAAAATTTGATCAGCATGCCCTCTGTTCCTTCATCCAAGTCACTTGTAAAGATATTGAACAACAACAGGCCCAGGACGGAACCCTGTGGCAACCAAGGCCATTTCCGCACTACAGCCTTATAGCGCGATTATTCCACTTTCAACATCCTATGGAATCCTGTGGTTTGCAGTTTAGGAAGGGGCCAGCCGGCCCCTCCCTAAACTGCAAACCCCATGATTCCATAGGATGTTGAAAGTGGAATAATCGTGCTATAAGTCTGTAGCGCAGAAGAAACGCAACTTGTCGCTTCTCAGTAGGATGATGAAGAACCAGAGAATGCTCACCAAACTGTAACGTGAAAGAATGAAATGTATACCACTGGGATTAGTGGGGTTTGATTACAGTGAGTAATACTGCCAGATAATACCATTCCAGTCCCTCAGATTCCCGAGCTAAAACCTGAAACCAAGGAATGGTTCCTGGTGATTTCACAGGGGACGGGGTCCTGATGAGCTTCAATCATAGTCCCTCAAAGTGTGTCTGTGACAAAGTATAGGGAGAGGTATCCTGGTTGGTAGAAAAGTCACCCAGCGACAGGCAACGGCTACTCAAAAGGAAAGCCCAGTCCCTTTTACTGGGAAAGAGGGGTGGAGGCCTGAATGTAAATGTATTTATAGCACTCACATGGGGGTGAGGGGGAGGGATTTCCAGAAGAAGGTCTGAGAGCCAACTATTCAGTCAAAGAGTTTTCCAGTCAACCAAGCAGGGATTGAAGAAAAGTGGGTGTCATCTCAAAGAAAGCCTAGAGACAGGGTAGAAGAGAAACCTCACTGTTAAAAATGGCCAGAGAGAGTAGTCTGGATTTGGGAACTTGGGCCATTTCCACACCTCACCATTTTCCATTGTCATCCCGGCAGCACCTTTGCTGGGATGGGAGCATTAGCGACACTTTCCTTTCTTCCTCAGTGCAGCTAGTCTCTTTCCCGTGCTGCACTGGAGAAGGAAACACCTAGAATCCACTTCCACCGATTCCGCATGGCCACGGGCCATGGGCCATTAACCATTTTTTTCTCTTTTTAAAATAATTTTTATTAGAATAAAACAACATAAAACGTAAGATACATCTCTGCAAAATAGTAAGTCAAAAAAGAAAAAAAAGTCCAAATTATACATACACATTTTTTTTTCTATAAATGCTCTATCCCACAATCATGACAGGTGGGGATGCATTGGCAACAGAACTGCAATGATGTTGTGCTAAAGCATGCCTGGCAGACCACTGCCAACACATTCCCATCATGGGACAGCGACACCATGAAGAAATGGCCTTAGCCTTTGGCAAAGAGGGAAGCCAGAGGGCTATGTTTGCGTGTGTGTGTGTGTGTGTGAGTGAGTGTAAGAAGAGAGAGAGAGACCTGTGCCTTTATGATGTTATAAAGAGACAAGGAACTGTTTAAAAATATTCTAAACACACATTTATAAAATCAATACTTTCTTTTGTTTGTTGTTTTCATAAAGATTATATTATATTTTCTTATACAGTTGCTCTCCACTGAATGATTCTCAGTGGTTACAACATCCAGCACCACACTACCATAAATCATTAAAGGAGAATTAATAAATAACTGAAAGGCTTTGCCTTGGTTACACAAGGGTGGTTTTTTGGGGAAAAGCCAGGGTTGTGTGTGGAGTGGCAAGGCACCTTGACAGACTGCGGGGAGGGAGCGGAATCGGCCATCCTGGTCAGAGGGAACAAAAAGTAAGGCTAGGCCTTGCCTGTGTGTGTGTCCATAGTGTCATTCTATTTTTTTTTTTTAAAGCAAATCCAACAAAGCAGAGTGTATACATATTCACCTCCCTTTGCTTATCAAGACAGTATTCTTGCCCCTGGTTCTTCTTTCTTGCTGTGAGTGGTAGAGAAGGTGGTTCCTGCCCCGAGTCATTTCTGCATGACACAAAGTTTGGTAATCATGGTCCATGTGTAGATTTTAAAACAGGGAAAGCCTCAGCGAAGATTTAGTTGCACTTGGTTTTCCATGTGGCTAGCTGTTGAAATACCTTCAAAATCCTCATCTCTTCAGGAAAATATATACAAAGTTGCTACCTTTCTTCAAGCTCAGGAAAAACTGGAAGTGTTACCGCATTAATTCAAAATCACACCAGGGTTTTTAGCAGCAAAAAAATGTAAAGAATTTATTAAATGATTTTCCCTTGTATATGAGGGAAGCAGTTGTGCATCCGGCACTAAAAATATACTACTCCAAAGAAAATGGCTACACACAGGTAGGTTTATACTCTGATAAGCATCCGTTACAGAAGCAAGAAATGCTAATTATTGTCTAATCCAAATACATGCGTATAGGAACTATGTCATGAATGCATTATTATGTCAGCATACAAGCACTACGCATGCTCCTAGAGACAGTCCCAAATTTTAATACCAGACCCCTTCCTAGGGGTGTGATTTTTAATATTAAAAGGAAGCTTTATGAGACTCTTGGTCACCAAAGTTCTTCTCTTGTGGTCACTCCCCCTCCCCTAGGTCTAGTTTGGCCTACTCCAGACACTCAAACCCGCAAAGTCTACCTCTCTTTCACACTTGTTGAGCCTACTCAGTTATCTCTTTTACTGTCTACCATTGCTCTACTTGGCTTCCTGTCATTCTAAGTTCTACAAGCTGATTTTCCTGTTATCTGCATCCAGCTGCAAGCATAAGCATTCTTCTTGTTTCCCTTGGCCATATTGCTCTTTTTCCTAATTCAGTGTGCCTGCTATTAAGCTATTGGTTAATTATTTCCTAATTATTATGCCCCTACAGAAGCATTTCTATAATGGTTCAGTGTAGAAGTAAGCACCAGACACCATTTGAGGCTTTGTGGTACAGAAAAAGAATACCTTGGGTAGATTTTCTGCCGCAAGGGAGGAGCAAATGATACCCACTACCCAAATCAAAGTTCACAGTACTCAAGGCCAACCAAGGTATTGTGATACTTGATACAAACAATCCCAAGAATTTGTTCCTCATAGCAGAATACTACTTTGAATGATGAACAGTTTAGAATCATGACATCCAAAATTGCTAGCCTGAGTCAATTATCTCATTCTGGCTTATGATAGGGCCATCTCTCCTTTTTGGGGCCTTTCCATACTACACTGTTATAGTGCTATTATTCCACTTTCAACATCCTGCGGAATTCTGAGGTTTGTTGTTTACTGAGGCCCAAGAGCATTCTGGCTGAGAATTCTAAATGCCCCCCCTAAACTGCAAACCCCAGGATTCCATAGGATGTTGAAAGTAGAATTAATAGCGCTATAATAGTGTAGTGCAGAAAGGTCCAAAGAAGGAGAGGTGGCCCTATCATAAAGCAAAATGAAATAATTGACTTGTTATTAAAACATGTTGTTTTAATAAAGATTATATTATATTTTCCTATATAGTTGGTCTCAACTGAATGATTCTTGGTGGTTATAACATCCAGCATCATGCTGTTGCATAGCAGTGTAGTGAGGAAAGACCCTTTGACTCCTGTGCCTTTCATGTTAATCCCATTCTTATTTCAATAAATATATCTTGGGGGGGCGGGATCTCTCTTATCATAGTTCCACCAGATAAAATTTTTCCCTGCAAATGCACATACTTTCCCACAAGATGGCACCCCCTTTCCTTTACATGTGATTACAAAGAAATACTGTCTCAATGGGAAAGCAAATGACAGGCTTTCTTTTATTTTGATTATGGGTAGTCCAAACTTGACTCTTTAGTGAGGATGCTTGAGGATTTCGTTTGAGCCATACTATAAATATGCCATCTTTTTAAAAATAAAATGTGTGAGGTTAAAATAGTAGTTTTTCAAAATGTAGTAAAAATAACATTATTTTTTATGTATGTATTTTTAAAAAGAAATCTGCAGGTTGATGTGGAAATGGGATAGAAATCTCTAATGAATTTAAATGTTCAAAACTGACATCATCCTGAAACACAGTGTTCTGTCTGGCTGTCCATCTGTAGTCTGACAGACTTAATTTGACACTTTGTTCTATCAAAGCACCAAATGTTGATATTTTATTTAATTGGCTCAGTAAAATGCTGTGCCTGAAAAACTGATAATTTGCTGACCGTGGAATGATGGTTAAATAGTTGTCCGGCATATAAGCTTTAAATGAGAGTGAAATATTGGATATATATCACTAAGGAGACATAGGCCCTTTTCACATGTGGGGGGGGGGGAACGGTGTAGAGCGACCTCTCACGGAGGTCATCTACACTGTAGAGTGGACTGGCGTGGACTACTTTTTGTAGTTTCACACCAGAATCCACTCAGGAGCTGCCGGAACTAGCCGGGCTGTGTGTTTTTTAAAAACCTCTTTTTAGAGGTTTTTAAAAAGCATGTAGTGCGCAGCCCCGTGCCGCTCCGTCGACCAGCTCTAAAGTGGATCTGCAGGCGCGTGCAAGTGCGTGCCTGCAGATCTGCCGGGGGCGGGCTTCCGGCTGGCGAGCTTCTCCGGTTGGTGGAGAGCCTCCATCAACCGGAAGCTGCCATCTGCGATGCCGGAGGAGTATGGAGCGGCGAGCTCGCGCTGCTCCACGCAGCGACGGACTTACCCAGCTGGAGGTAAGCTCCATTTTTGGGCGTTTTCTCCCATTTCGCCCCCGACATGTGAAAAGGGCCATAGAGAAATATATGGTAATTAATCAATGAAATACATTCTTGGTACTGAATGAAAGAATGAATGTTTGCAAATGAGGTCATTTTTATTGCAATGAGAGGTAAACTGCATCTTATTGATCTGAATTATTTGGAAAACAACAGAGAAGCAGGAAAGAAAAGGGAAATAAGGAAAATCAGAGAGGAAGGAATAAAATATATAAAATATATGCCCACTTAAGTCCTAAAGTAATGAATAATAGATCAAGGAATACTGGTCAAAGAAACAGTATGCAATTATATTTCATCTTTATAAATGTGAAAACTTGTTATAATTGAATTATATACTGGCTTAATAATGATGCATTCCATGTTGTTTCTGTGAAGTGTTTTGTGTAAACAAATATGTTTGAGATATATTAATAAATTGGATGGCTAAATGTACAGTGCGCCCTCTTGTGGTGACACCTTGGCACACACACAAACAAATCTGGGGTTGTGCAAGGCGTTATGTCTGTTCTTGTCAATGGATGCAATGGGCACATGCCTGCGCTGTCGTGGGCATGTGCGTGTTGCATCCGTTGTAGAAAATGGGATGCATGCATTCACATTTTTTGTTTTATGTGGGGTTTACTAGAATGGAATTCTTGCATGCACAGAGGATGCCTTGTATGGTCTGATAAAAATACAAGTGAAAGCAGCACTAAGTATAAAAATGGTCTAAAGGGAATTTTTGTGAAAAGATTTAGCAGACCTACATAGCTAGTTTACTTCATGGAACATAGGCCATTTCCACACTACATTATTACAATACTATTATTCCACTTTCAACATCCTATGGAATCCTGGGATTCGCAGTTTAGGGAGGGGCTTTTAGAATTCTCATCCAGAGAGCTCCTTGGCCTCAGTAAACTACAAACCCCAGAATTCCATGGGATGTTGAAAGTGGAATAGCAGCACTATAACAGTGTAGTGCAGAAATTGCCATAGTTTGTTAGAACATATTTATGGAAAGTTCATAGTATATTTAAATTATCATTATCTCTGCTCATTAGAGATAATGCCTTACTGGACCACTTCTCATTTTTCCCAAAGTAGAATTGGGTTTTCCTCAGAAGTAAACAGAACTGAAGATGGAACTTGGGTGAAACCATATTCAGAAAGACTGGGGAGAAATTAACATCGATTGGGCTCCAGGGCAAATGGATGATGGGATGGGAAAGGTAGACTTTCTGCTCCTAGGATATATTTACAACCACCTTTCCAATTATTGTGTCTTGGGATAGGGATGTGAACAGGAGTGTTGCTATGGAGTGGGTCAAAATGAGGGCATTGCCCCTCAAATAAGAATTCTGCCCCTCACAATGAAATTTACCTTCAGTTCCCAAATTTCTAGCATTGCAGTAACTTAAAATTTCAGTTGAGGCATCCAAAGAAGAGGCATCCAAAGCAAAGATACCGAGAGAATGTGAACACAACAAATATGAGAGCTCTGGGAGTGAACAATTTTCCATGTCTCACTCTCTTCAATGCTAGAAATTTTGAGATTGAAAGAACATTTCATGGGGAGGAGTTAGAAATTCTTGTTTGAGAGGAAAATACCCTCATCGTGCCCTTCCAATAGCTACATCTTGGATGTGAACTACATAGAGTTGCTTATAAATAAATAGGGTTGAGTTTATGGCCGACATTCCATATGATAGTTACAGATTCATAACCTTGAGTTATGGATCTGTAACTCCTTCATAATAAATAAGGCCATTTCCGCACCTTACCAGTTCCCACTGATGTTCTATTGAGGTCCCGGCAGCACCTTTGCCAGGAAGGAAGCATGATGGGAATGCTCCCTCCGCACCAGGCCACCTCCCTGAGTAATGGAGCACAAATGACATGTTCCTTCCTTCTGCAGTGCAGCTTGCCTTTCCTGTGCTGCATTGGGGAAGGAAGCACATGATTGTGCTTCTCCCCCTTCCTTATGACTGCGAGTGATGGATGTGTTGTGCTTTCATGGATACTTAACGGATTTTTTTCTGTTAAGTGAATATCCTGTGATCACAATGGATGGGGATGGGTTGGAAATGGGAACATGATGACATCATGTGCAAGCACGACTGTCAACTCTCAGTCTGGGCAGTCAGCCAAAGAAAAACAGCTGATAAGGACGACCAGCAGCAACGAGCCTCGGACTCAGAGTGCGATTTCTTATTTTAATCTAGTAGGTAAACAGACTTGAAACAAATACAAAGCATAACAGCAGTCCCGGCAATATTCATAAATCAAAGCACAGTCAATACAATCTCAAGGCAGAGTGAGAGATGCGGCGAAGAAATGATCAGTTAATCACCAACAAGTTCTGGAGGGGAAGGACTCAGCTTTTATAAGTTTGGAGATCAGCGCAGCTGGCACTTAATTAACTGCTGTCTGTTATAAATTTGCTGAGATCTAGGTTTTCTCTTTGGTGTCTATGCTCAGCGAAGGTGAATATCGGTAAGTTATCTTCCTTGTCAGAAGGAGCAGGGCTCTCTGCTGGGGGTGACACTGCCCCCTGTTCTGTCTCTGGGGTGGGTGGTACTGTCTCCTCCTGTTCAGATTCCACTCTTTCAGTCTCTGAGTCATAGTCTATGTCTGGGTCCTGGAAGCAGGGCATGACAATGACCTGTGGACCTCTGCCATCACATCCTCATCTCAGGAATGTGGAAATGGCCTATGACTATGTCGTCACAACAGTGACATTCTTCTGAGACAGGAAATGCCTCCCTGGTCCACCTTAGCAGCCAGTAGCGTCATCTAGTGAAGGAATTCTGTCCAGTTGCCAATTTGGGCACAAGGAGGATGACCTTTCCAGCCACCTCTCATCAGTGAGCAAGGCTGTGATGAGGAATTGCAACAGAAGTCTTGCTTCTGATTGTTGCAGTATCGCTTGCTAGTGGGAGGGAGCTGGAGCTGGAAACATCTTCCACCTTGTATCTCATTGGCTGCTAAACAGATCTTTACTATTCAATGCAGCTGCTGGCTGTTAAGGTGGCTGGGAGGGGGACAAGGCAGGAGACATTACTTAGCTATGCATTTGGTTGGTGTTGGATACTGTGCACCTTGACTTGGGTAGAGGTCCACCTCTCTACTTGTTTTGACACCTGAAGCAGAGAAGCTCAAACACACACTACATAATGTAACTTAGTTATGAGTTCATAACTAAGCAGCTGACGTACAATATCAGTAGTTTTCTCTGATCCCCCTGAGCTCCTTGCAGAACCTCTGTGTGTAGCATGGATATGTAAATTGTTTTGAAGTTTTAACTTAAATGGCACTGTCATGGCAAGACTCAGTTGTTTCTACTGGTGTTATGGAGCCAACCATCTACTCTATATCCCAGTCTCCCTTTCTGTTCCAAGCTCTGTAAGGATGAAACTTTGGAGTGTAGATTGGATGGATACTGCCTAAGGTCATGAGTGTACTTTGAGTCCAAAACTTCATTGCACTCTGGACACTGCTGCATCACAGGGTGCTTTGGAGAAAGACAGGTTTTGAAAGGACAAAAACTCCAGTTAACAGCAGAAGCAACAAAAATGAAAAAAAGATTTCTTAGCAAGAGGCTGCACTGGAGGAAGTCATAATTCCTGGACTTTTCAGCAATCAAGAGCAGGGGCAGAAGGACGCAGAGAAACAGAGAATTGATGGTTGTATCAAGAGGCACTGTCCCTGCGCCTCTCTCCTTGGCCATCTTATTATTATATTAGTAGTGAACTTAGGATAGCAGAAGCAGAGGGGCTGGAAGTCCTCTTGACTATTCCAGCCAGGGGTCTGTGACTATGAAGTTGCCTGTGCCAGCAGTAAGATAACCTTCAAAGCCTGGAGAAAGTTCTCCAAACAGACAAACAAATGATCATTTTCAAATTTCAACCATTTTCAAATGCAATTTCTTATTGTCCTCCTCAGGGAATGACTTAAAAAGATCAATAACTTTCACAAAGCCTTTATATTTACACAATTACTGATGACCTGGAATATAATGGTTAACAAAGAGTAGAATTTAGATCCAGGGCTTTTAAACAAGTTCCCCTAAATGCCCAGTTCTGACCTGGAAGTAACACATTTGTTTCATTTCTTTGTTCAGGACTTTTCCTTTAAGTTCCAGATTGAAATGAACAAAACACCTTGGCTTTTTTTGGTCATATCTTGGAATAGTCTTTTTTTGATCACTGTTGTCTTTGGCTAGCTTAACCATGGGCTCTTCTGAATTCTTGTCACTTTTCCAAATAGTTCATTTCAACCTTACTCTTTTACGTCATAACCAGAAAAATAACAATACTCTCATTGCTACTTAACAAGCTGGCTTTCCTTTGAAGTACATTAACAATAGTACATTAGGAGATCAGAGGGGGAAAAAATACAGTGAAAGCAAGTGAAAGTATTTGTTAGAGTCCAAATGATTCAAACATAATTTGAGAGTGAATGTTGTCATACTTCTTTTAAAATCTAGAATGAGACAGAGAAATTTTGGTTGTCCATGTATTTTATACTACAGCTACCACAATTCCTTAAGATCTTATGGTCATGCTGGGTGGTGTTGATGGCAGTCATGGGTTAAATATCTGTAAGGCCAAAATATCTGTATTTGTGCTATGTGCGGCAGTTAACTGGAGAGTCCCAGCTCTTCTTTGGCCTAGCTGTAAAACTATTGCCAGGAGTTCCTTTCTCCCATTAACTACTGACTGGCTGTGGGGTATACCCTGTTGCCTCAGGCCAAGGTTGCACATGCTTGTGTGTGTGTAGTTGTTGCACAAGAAGGGACTGGATACCTCATTCTCCGATGCATGACAAAATACATATACAAGCACAATGGGAAGCTACGCTAGGATACATCACCAACAGAATTCTGACCAATGTGCCACTGATCCACAAATCAACAAGCTTATGCTGACTAGGGTTATGTCTTTAGAAATGAAATGGAAAGGGAGATATTGATTTGGGGGGGGGGGGGTCATAGGGAAAGGTTGATTTGATGCCATTATATTTATATTTCAGTTGGGTTTATAACTTTCAGGAAGTAGAGTATGCTCTTTGTTATCCTATCAATAATTAGACACAGGAAGGGGTGGTTCATTTTGATGATGAGAGGAGGAGGGATTATCACAGATGTGACCATTCCCAAAATAGTCACTGCTGCTGCTTCAGTGCCATTCTCATGGAGGTCTACCACAGCCTTTTGAAAAGCCTGCCAAGAAAGAACAAAAATATATTATTTCCTTTCAATATGTTGCTCTGTCTGCTTGCAGAGGCTTGTTTTTTTTTGGGGGGGGGGGTTGGAACATAAAACCATCAAGATTAATTGGGACTAATAATATGTGTATTGTACTCACTTGGCCTCTTAACTCTGATGGTAGAAATGTGCATGGCTTCAATTCTGATCAATGTGCCACTGATCCAATGAGTCACTGATGGTGCATGGCTTCAAGTCAACTCTGACTGATAGTGACTCCATCATAGAGTTTTCTTGGCAACATTTGTTCAGGTTAAAGTTCAAGTTTATTCTGCATTAGCAAGATTTATGCAGAGAGGGTTTCCCATTGCCTTCCTCTTAGGCTGAGAGAAGGTAAATAGATTTCCATGGCTAAGTGGTGACTTGAATCCTGGTCTCCCAGGGTTCTAGTTCAACACTCAAACCACTATGCCAAACTGGCTCTCTGATGGTAGGAATGTCACTAGGGAAATATGAGAAAGGGTGGAATACAACAGAATAGCATTCTTATTACAACTTGCTTATGTATGTTGCTGCTGTTGGTGTATATCTTCGGCCCTTTCTGCAACTCACCTTTTCTCAGCGCTGGGGTGCGGTTCTTGCGCGAGCAGCCTCTTGTGAGAGGCCCTCGTGTCTGGGTTTCTTCAGCTCTGCACAAGCTTCCTGCTTGCGCGAGAGCCCCGCCTCTTCCTTTCACAGCGCAGCCTGGGACCTTCCCAGGCTGCACTGAGACAGAAAGCGCGACTGGCCCAGCTCCCGAGGCTCTGCATGCATGGCAAGTGCACACGGGGCCCCCGAGTGATGTGCAACCACCCACAATTTCGGTTTAAAGCTGAAAATGAAAAAGTGCATGAATGGTGCCTGCCAGGCCCTGGAGTGTCACACAAATGTGAGTGCGTCGTGTGGACCGCTCCTCACATGTGCGCGATGCTCAAGGGGCCCTTTCGCATGGAAAATGCCGTGCGAAAAGGACCTTTGATTCATTTCCAACTTATGGACACCCTAAGGTGAACCTATCATGGGGTTTTCTGGGGCTGAGAGAATACAAGTTGCCCAAGGCCACCCAGTGGGTTTCCATGGCCAAGTGGGGAATTTGTCTCCAGGGTCGTGGTCCAACACTCAAACCACTATGCCAAGCTGGATGTTTTGCTTAATATGTATGTGTTTAAGTATAGTAAATGCACATTTACTTAACAATCTCCATGGCTAAACCAAAGCCCTTTCCGCACTAGAGTGTTATAGCGCTGTGATTCCACTTTCAACATCCTATGGAATCCTGGGGTTTGCAGTTTCGGGAGGGGCCGGGTGGCTGCTCCCAAAACTGCAAACCCCAGGATTCCATAGGATGTTGAAAGTGGAATCACAGCGCTATAACACTCTAGTGTGGAAAGGGGCCAAGAGGGTCCGAGCCAGCTGCCGTCTTCCAAAAAGATTGGCAGCCAAAGCATTGAAACAGGAGCACAAAAAGCCTCTGGAGTCCAATACAGGACCTGGTTAAAGAAGCAACGCTCAAGTTCAGGAAGGGTGGCCAAATCCAATAGTTAGTTCCAATGGGTCAAGATTAAGCCACACTGAAACACATTTGTATTACAAGAGGGAAATCTCACACAATACATTGTGGCTGGGAGAATTCATAATTTTGGCTCCAATGAGTATTCAGCTAAGCAGGTGTGAGGAACTGCCAGACCTTTGGGGGCTTCATTGGAACCCCATGCGACTGTGGAGGGTCTCTTTACTGGATATCCCCACCCCCTGATTTTTAAATTCTTTTTGACTAAAATGTCTTCCATGCCTGACAGGGGCTGTAGATGGCACTTTTGATATTTTTAAACCCCTCTAGGGTTTTATTAGGCCTTGGAGAGGCCATTTAAAAACCAATTAAATAAGCCAGAAGTTAGCATCCATTTTAGTTCCTGGTTTCTTGTAATAAAAGTAGGGGGGTCAGGTTAGTCCTGGGACTCAAACAGCCCAACAAGCCATTTTTCTAAAAAACAACGTGAAATTGCTTCTACAACCCCTAGCGGGTGTGAACCAGAAATGCAATTCTTTGACAATCTTCTTCTTAAAGGAAGCAAAGAGTTATTTTAGCATCTTTTCCCTTCACAGTGAGAAAGTCTTTGAAAACCATATTTTAGATAACTGTTGGCATTTTGGGACTCATGTTGCACTTGGCATGAGGTTGTTTCACACAGAAAATCACTTTTTCTGTGCAGGAAAAAGCATTATCTGTGTAGAAAGTATTTTTTTTTTGCTGAGAAAATGCTGTTTTCTCTGCAAAACAATCACGTGTGAATTTTGCATAGAACCAGCCCCCAATTTGAGCAATCTCTGTGCAGGAAACAATCAGGAAACAATTTATGGGCAGGTATTCTGTATCAGCTACTTACCTAAGGCCCTTTTCGCACCTTACCTTTTAACGCTGCTGGGTTGGGGTCCTCGCGCGAGAAGCCTGGGCAGGAAGGCTCTCGCAAGCCTCCTGCTTCAGCTCTGCAGCTCCTTCCTGCTCACGCAAGAGCCCCATCCGTGCCCTGCCCCTCCCTTCCGCAGTGCAGCCTGGGAGTTGGAGGCTGCACTGAGGAGAGGACGCGAGACCGGCCCAGCTCCAGAGGCTCCGCACAGCAGGTGACTGCGGCCCAGGCCCGCAAGCGCGGGTCGTTTTCGGCTAAAAGCCGAAAATAAAAAAATGCATGTTCGCTGCGCATGAGGGCCTTGAGCGTTGTGTAAATGGGAGTGCATCATGCAGACCGCTCCTCACATTTACGCTATGCTCAAGGGGCCCTTTTGTGTGCAAACTGCTGTGTGAAAAGGGCCTAAGTATAACTAAATAACATCTCCTGGCCTGAACTCCTTAAACCTGATGGAAACGTCATTCAATCATGCTCCCTTGATGGCAGTGGTGTCACAGTTGTCACTACGGTGTGATCATGAATATGAAACAGTTACCTAGATTTACTCATTCATAACTGTAATTAGGGCCTTTCTGCAGTACAATGGAGTGCACATGAAGAGCAGGAGATGATAGAAGAAAAGCCTCTGAAAAAGTTTTCCAGCTGAAATAAGGGCCTTTCCACACTACACTGTTATAGTGCTATTATTCCACTTTCAACATCCTGTGGAGTTCTGGGGTTTGTAGTTTACTGAGGCCAAAGAGCTCTCTGGCCGACAATTCTAAATGCCCCTCCCTAAACTGCAAACCCCAGGATTCCACAGGATGGTGAAAGGGGAATAATAGCATTATAACAGTGTAGTGCGGAAATGGCCACAGTCACAGTTGTGATGCTATTATCACAGTCATAAACCTATTCCAACCTACTTTACCAGGCCTCAGTAGCATGGGGAGAAGGAGGTCCATCCCATCAGCAATCATAGCATGTGTGAATGATGTTTCCATCAGGTTTGGAGGGTTCAGACCAGGAAAGCCAGAATATAGGAATCTGGCCACTGTCATTTGTAATCAAAAGGAGCTGGTAGGTCAATCCTGTGAGTCCTGGCTTTGTAACAGCTCTGTTTACAGGAAATCCCACCTCTACTTCTTGCTATTCTTTCCTGATAACAGAATGCTCCACTACTGATCATTACAGGGTTGTTGCAGACATATCTTGGCAACCTAACCAGTGGACAATTGCTGTGGGTGGATTGTGGAGGACCACACACCTTCTGATGGAAAACCCAATTCAAAACAATTTTTTGACAAAAATCCTAACCATGCATCATTTTCTCCCCTTTGTCTATATCATTTAATTATAAAATGCCAAGTGAATTCATGCAACTGAAGTCTGTTCTTTTTCAGGGGACGGGGGCAGAGGGAAGAAAGGACACAAGGGGGCTATGCTTTTCCCCAGGATAGGAAGGATGTTGCTGGAGGCATCTCTGTTACGGGTGGCAGGGGCTCAATGCACTCAGCTGGGCTCAGGGCCAAGCTGGAGCATCCTACACATGCATGCATGCATGGATGCATGCACAGCAATACATGATATCTTTCAGAGCTCACATGGATGCACAAGGGATAGCCCATGCTGCCACCTCAATGGTGAAGTTCTCAGTGGTGGGGAAAACCACAAGAATTTAAGACAAGGCCTTTTTCTCAGTAACCACTGGCCAGCACCACTGAGAGGCTGCACAACTAAGAACATCCAAATGGGCCTGGAAGGAGTTCTGAGGTGGCTCTGTGCTGCAGGAGCCCCCCTGGATACATAGCCTTCCATCATTTTCTAGAGCCCATGGAGGACATTGTCAACATTTTTTTTAAATTTCCTCAGACTGTTTTAAGCCCAGACAAGGCCATTTTCTCAGGCAGGAAGCAAGTTGGAAGTTCACTTCCAGGAAGTAAACAAGAAGCCACTTTCTAGTTTACTTTCTGCTTTTAAAAAAATGCCCCTCCCAGAGTGTGTCTCAGAGCCTACAAATGGGAGCCGATTGTCCCCACACGTGCCCTAACCTTATCTCATAATGAATTGTTGTACAATATATTTTTTCTTCTGGCCAGTTCTGTAAGTTACTTTAGCAAATCAGTGTAGTAAAAGGCCTGACCATGCCCCATAAAAAGGTTAACAACCCTTTAAATAAAGGATAAAAAGCATGGCACTATTGAGCAGCAACCCACTGGCCACACTTACACAGGAAATCTTCAAATCCTGTTGTCCAGAAATTCCAGAGAGATCGGCATTATCACTAAAGACAAGAGTCACACCCAGTCTCTGCATCAAGTCTTTGACGTTGATGGTTGTGGAAAAGAAACATTTTGGTATATACAGTTGTATGTAGCTGGTTAAGAGAAAAACAACCAAAATGTTACATGATGGGAAAGTGTTACCTATATTGGAATAAATCAACATATGAGGGGCAAGTAATTTGTCCAGATCACCTTATTTGTATGAAATGGCTTTTGTGCTGTCTCAACTTTTTTAGCCTCCCTTAGCTGTTTTAAGCCCAGTCTCAGCTTCATACAGATAGAAAGACCTCTCCTTTTATTAATATGGTCAGGAGTCATTGCTTACCTATTGCTGAATGTTTTCTCCACAATGCATGACATGAATTACTGTTATAATGAATACCAGGGATGTATAAATCTATTATAACTGCACTTTGTTTTTTTTTTCCTTTCCCACATTCATGTATACTCCACGCATGCTTTCTCCATTTTTGATTGTTCTACACATCCCTTATTTCTTGAGTCTTACTGAAATGTACTGTACACATCTTGTGATTTTTTAAAAAACTAAATATTCTCAGTGCAGTTTTGTGCACATGTCAAATGAGCATTTTTTTTCCTACATGCACTTTAGAAATGTGCATATTTTTCATCCATTCATGTGTAGATTCTTGAACATTAATTGTTTCCAGCCTATGGAAAGTCCGGGAGCCAAGGACAAGACAAGGTCATCACAATTCAGACTGAAATTGGATTCTTCACATATTTCTAATAAGAAGAGAAATGGTGTGGAGAAAGACTGGCCTGTAGCACCAGTTACTTTCAGGGTTTCTTGATTTAGGAGTGACAATATTCTCAACAATCTAGGGAGCTACCTCAAAAAAGGAGACAGTACATCTCACCACCTAACTCAGCATTCTCACTAGCAAAAGATTCCCAGCATCTCAGACAAGAGGTTTTCCCCACAAGATCTGTTGATACCAGGTACTGAAACTGGGACATCTGCACATTAAAACTTCTACCACTGCAATACAAGCATTCTGAACCCTCCTTCACTGGGCCCATAGGTGCTGAGATCAGTGTTCTATTGAGGATTCTTAAATTAGATATATTTATGGACAAAAGCATGTTTGGAGAAGCACTGACTGTAAGCACGTAGCCAGGTCAGGATGACCTCAGCATGCCCAGGTCATAAGTTCAGAGATGATTAGACAAGAAAGCCCAGCACTTACGGACACTCCTGGAAACAATCGAAGACAAAATTGTCCAGGTAAAGCAGTCAAGCACCCCTGCTGTGAGCATATCCTACAGAGCCTTTCCCTATTTTATCTTATCCAACCAAGACATTAAGAGATTTTCATGACTCCCACCAATGTTTTGTCACCTACAGTTAAGACAATCAACCCATTCCAGACTCCTTTGTCAGTTTTGTGGGAAAACCATCATCGCTTTGTTGATGCAATCTCTTTCAGAGCAGGAAACAGGGTATAAAAAACCTAGTTCCAACCCCAATAACCAGAAGTACATTGGGCATTAAGCTGCTTGTGGTTCCCCAGACTTCTATTTCTTCGTACTACCCTCAGACTCTTGTTTGAGCCACTCTCCTTTGATCTTCCACTTCACAGGACTGGTAAATATCACCCATTCCACCCAATTTCTCTCTATCCAAACTTTCTCACCTCTCTCTTTGATAGCCTTGTGTGGTTCATGAGATTGCTTGATTTCTTGCATACATCTATTAATTTCCAATAAAATACTGTATTTAACTCTGAACTGGAGTCTTCTTTATACTTAGTACTGGTATATACAGGTGAAAAGATCCTGCTGTTATTCTCCTCTGACAGGCTTCCTTTGAGCTAATAATTCCCCAAATCTTAAGGAGACACTGGCACTGATGGTAGACCTCAAGGTCCTTCACCTTTTAGGACAGCACTTTGATGTCTGTAATGAGCATCTCCAATGTGCAATGTGAAACTGCAATGCGCAATGTGCAATGGTAACACACAACATTAATGTATGCACAGCTCTATTTCTGCTGCTGTCAGCTGAATACAGAATACATTTGTTACACTATGGCAAATAATTTGCCCTGCATGTGAAGCACAATTTTGCACTAAGAAGGATGCCTGCCATAGACAGAAATCCACAAAATATGTAACCATCAACATTGATAGGGGAAATGTCTGAAGTTAATGACTGGTGGTGAATTTCAGGCCAAGAGAATACTTTCTATCCCCTTTCCAAATTTTGTTTGTTGTTGGATTAGGAGAGTGCTGAACATAAGTTTAAAAGAATAGAGAAATGTTGTCCTTGCTACTATGGGTAGCAACTGAAGTAACATCTAATACTAACTGCTGAGGCGTGATTTGCCAAACGAACTGGACCAATCTCAGTCATGTTCAACTTGGATCAGTCCAGAATGGGTGTGACTTGGATCAGGTTGGTCTCAATTAGATTAAATTGGTCAAAGCAATTCAAACATCAGATTGCATTTTTTTTAAAAAAAAGACTCAGATAATATGTCTTCAAAATGATGTAAAATAACATCATTTAAGGAAAACGACAAAGGTGGAGAGAGGGAGAGGAGGGGAACTGGATTTAGGGTTAAACACCAGAACTGTTCGCCACTAAATGTAGTGATGATTTCAAAACAAGATTGTACAAGTGCATGGTAAAGCACTCTAGTGGTCAGGTTGGCTGTGTATCATGTCTGGCATCAATGGAACTGTGCCTCTGTGTGTCAGTTGCTGGGAAGTGCAGTTGCATTCATGTCTTGCTGATGGGCCTCCCACAGACAATGGATGGACCACAGTGTTGGACTAGATAGGTCTGAGCCAACATGGCTCTTTTTAATTTTTTTTTATGACTTTGCTCTTTCATCTCTTTAGTTTCCATCAGCCCTCTCCAATCACAGTGAGTGACTCTTATTCTGTCTTTGCCTTTTTTTCTTGTGTCTGTCTGTCTCTACTGTATGTGTGTTACATACACAGTGAGTTGTAATGTACAAATAGCACACACACATCACACACATGTTGTTGTTATTGTTGTTGTGTGCCTTCAAGTCATTTCCAACTTATAGTGACCCTAAGACCACCTATCACAGGGTTTTCTGGGGTTTGAGAGGGTGTGATGTGCCCAAGGTCAACCAGTGGGCTTCCATGGCCAAGTGGGGAATCAAACACCGGTCTCCAGGGCCATAGTCCAGCTACTGTAGTGAAAAACAAAAACACTCCCCTCATATATTAGGAAAACCTTTAACAAATTCAGTATGAGTTTAAAGGAGGCTAACACAAAAAGATCTGGAACTACCTGTTTGAAACTGGTTGCATATACTTTAAAGGTGCTAAGGAGTCCACATTTTATATATTTATGTAAAAAGCCCAAGAGGATTATGGCTGTTTCCCACACTCAGAGAAAAACTAAATAAAACTCTTGATATGCTTGGCTATGATTTGACAGAAGCAATTGCATCTGAGGGGGGTATTATATCTCCAGGTTGCTAGCAACCATGTTAAAGAAACAAAGGCCCTTTCCACACAGGGTTATTAATGTGGGTCCACGTGTTTTGGCACGGAGCTGTTCTGCTTGTGAGAGTGACCTAGGTTCGCTTTATTTACCATAGTTCTGCACGTAATCCCGAGTTAATGTGCCTCCATATGATGGGAAAGTGCACTATTTGAAAACCGGAAAAAATCCACAACACTTTTTAAGATCGAGCAGATTCAGACTTTCGCAGTGGTGCAGATACATAGATTCACACCGATGTGAATTGGTGGGCAGCGAAGGGTGGGCTGTGGGTGTACTCACCTTCTCCAGCTGTCCCCACCCACCAAAGGACAGGCAGGAGCCATTTTTTGTTTTGTTCAGCAAACTTTAGAAAATGGAGTAACCGGACAAAACACGGCACAGGGATGTTAAAAGGAGAGAGCTGTTTTCTATTTTGCAAATGTTTTACTATATTTGCCAGCATTAGACAACTGCCTTATAAGAGCACCCTATTTTTGGACTATATTATTTAGGAAAAAATATTTTAGTACGCTGTTCCCGGTTCCTGCCCTATCTGCTTGAGTGGGGGGACCTCCCTGCCCAGGCAGAAAGAAGAGGGTGTGGGTGGGTATGTAAGAAGCTCCTTCCCCCCATTTCTCTCCTCCTCGCAAGGAAACTTTCTTGCCGAGGTTGGAAGAGGAGGGAGGGAGCGTGTGTGTGTGTGTGTGTGTGTGTGTGTGTGTGTAAGAAGCTTCTTCCTCCTATTCCTCTCTGGGGCAGGATCGTGCCGGTGGCGGGGTGGAGATGAGCGGGGAGTGCGAGATCGCTCTCCCAACTTTCCTTTGTCAGGTGATCTGCCTGGGTGGGGTGAGTTACCATATTCGCACCCCATTTTCAGAAGGCATTTTGTGAGGGAAAGTGCCTCTTATACAGTGGCAAATATGTACCTACAGATGTACATAGCTATATGGGTACATACAAATGTACCAACCCAAAAGAGAAAAAAAAAAGCCAATCAAAGCTGCTGGGGCGGGGTGAGGGGAGTAGTGGGAGTGGTCACTGCCAAAGTAGTACGGATGCATGAACTCGCACTCCTCTGAATCAAAACGAAACATACCAATGAGCTGTGTGGAAGCAGATGAGGGAAAGCCCACATTATTTGGATCTGATAAGACACGGTAAGAAACAGCGTGAACCGCTTCATGTGCCTTGTGCGGAAAGGACCAAAGTTATAGCTTTGTTATTTCTTTAAAAAAGCAAGCCAATGGTAGACAAGAAGCTCTAAGACTTTTGAAAGCAAGCCAATGGGAGATAAGATGCTCTAAGTTTGATTTGGATTTAAATGATTTTGGATCAGGTCCAAATTTGTCAGAACTGAATTGGGTCTAGTCTGTATCATTCAGTCAAGACTCAGAACTAAAGTGGAGACTCTTACACAAACTTATCATGCACTATCTTTTAAAATGTATACAATTTGATGCCAAAACAACAACAACAACAACCCCACAACATTTTCTGAAGGGAGTAGTGGTCTCCTTGAGGATTTTGCTTTATAGATTCCATTATTCATGGCCATTGGCCATGCCAGGTGGTTCTCATGTGATCTGGAATTCCACAACATCTTGAAGGTCATAGACTCTCCACTAACTCTTTCATACTTTGATAAATTCATTTCATTTCATTCCATTCCTGTTATATCTCAACGTTCTCCTTGCACAGGACCCAGGGTGTCCAGATAAATACTTATTAATAATATAGTGGCACAGAAGAAAGGCTTACTCATATCGAAAAGATGTGATCCATTTAGTGAGACGTTCTTTTCCCAAACCATTCTCTACTTGCTGCATTTTCCCTTCATCTGGTACAATGAACAATGCCGTCATGTTTCCTTTGTATGGCTTTGCTACTACCCAGCAAGAGAGTTCCTCGTCTTGCAGATACTTATGAGGACGTACTTGGTACATCATGTTAACTTTCACTGTTGTGCTTGCATCAACAAAAAAGTCTTCTTCCTTGGTTGACTCAGGATCAAAAGGGTCTTCCCAGGAGGCTTAAGAGAAGGCAACAAATAACTGAGATGCATGAAAACCAGTCTCCAAAACTGTCTGTATATACCAGACTCTCTCTCTCTCATTCTAGAAGACAGACAGACAGACAGACAGACACACACACACACACACACACTCACAGCATGTTTTACTTTGATAGTGAAATGAACGGAAAAGGCCAGGACTTCTGTTAAAAAACTGAAATCCAAGCATGGGGAGCTGAAGCCTAACTGGTCAGTGATGCAATCACTGATTTTGTTCTATACTTTAAAGGAATTATCCAAAGTGCTGAATCCTGTCTCCCAAATAGGTTCCACACTTTGGATAGCTCTTTTAAATAAATAAGAAAATTGTGTAAATTGTAGAATAAAACTACAGTGGTGATAACTCACCACCCCATAATTGGCATGGTTTAATTGGCAAATAGTTTTAGATTGGTACTATTAGTTGGCATTGATATAAAAAATACCTCAGGTGACAGAAAGGTCATGCTGGAAGAGACAAATTACTGACTGTAAATGTGACTAGGCAAGGAAGGTCAGCCCACCTACCTCTTAGGCAAGACCCAGTTAGTTTCAGAACAATCAGCATGGCTGCTCTGAATACAATAGGCATGAAATAACAAGCTGGACTCTCAGAGCTGAAAATGGGGAGTTCCCACTAAATTGTGATTCTGATCCCTGTATACCTGGATGTTTTCCTGATGATTCCCCCATTCTCCACAATATGCAGCTCTTATAATGTCGATTACCTCTTTGTCACCTAACCGCTAAGATCATCAACTCTGTTCAGAATTCATTGTTTGTGTTGCAACTCCCATTGTCCACTAAACAAGAGTACAAGTCACAGGCTATTTTTCGTGTACAAATACCCCTGATTTTTGATTGTCTAGTGCAGTCTCTCACTGATCCAAATGCCACTCTGTCCATTTGATTCTTGATTCAGAACTGTCCTTAGGTTCTTACCTAAGCCATGCTGCTGCTATCTCTGTTTCTCTCTGAACTGGTAATTATCAGCTGAATCCCTTAACAATCTCTAACCCACTTTCTTCCCTTCCCTTCTGCTAGTCCTTGAGTGACTGTGTGTGTTTGAACCATTGCGTGTGTGAGTGAATTTATTTCAATAAAACACATTTTTAGTTTACATTTTTACTCTTTGGCTGGTTCTTTTCCTGCGTGAACCTGTAAACTTTGATAGAGATCTTGATACCTTGCTCCCCTCTCTCAAGCCTCCTAACTTTGAGCTAATTATCCCCCACTTTTAAACAGAGGTACTGGCATCACTAATGGAGCCTTGTGGCATCCACATTTTGAGGTAACAGTGGATTCACTGTTCTAGTGACATGGAAGCTTCTGGCCACCCTTGACCAAGGAAGTGGACTGTGAAGGTGATTTAGGTGTCAAAACATGGCAGCTGGGAAGGTCACACAGGAAACATTAGCTGAGAAGTCCATTGACACAAAAGCAGCTCCTATTCCTTCCTATGTTGTTTCCCACATGGCCCTCTTTGATTTAGCAGTTAAGATGAAACTTCACATATAACTTATGATCTCACTTTCCATCCAGCCACAAATTTTGGAAGAAAGATGTTTTAATAAATTAGTGTACTGGATTATGTAATAAGGCACAGGCACTCCATTCTGCTCTGGAACCATCTAGAAGAATGAAAATTTCAGATAAGGATTCTGTTCTCCTTTACCATTCATAGTTTTGCTACAGCTGCCTGTCAATATATTTACTAGTGCCATTTTCAGATTAAAAAAAAAATAATGAAGTAAATCAGGTTGATCTGGAAGAAGTCTGAATCAAACCAAGACTTCAGAAGCAGACTGAATCTGAATAGTCCCCAAGATCCATTAGGAATCTGTTAGGAATTTGGATTTGGAAAGAAAAATGACACAGACACTGGCTGAGATTTACATAATGTAAATTTCCACATGTGTAGGTAGGCACTGATTGTGTAATGTAAGCTTTTATGCACATGTATATCTGCATGCACAACAGGACTGTATGGACAGCTCTGCTTCTGCAACCTTGAACTATATGCAGATGTTCTGTGTCATATAAATATGTCCAACTACTTCTATAGAAGACGCTACACATGAGCAAGGCAATATCAGCCACTATATCTCCCGAAATCAGTACATTTCTTCCCAGGATTTCCATATGAGGATAGTTTTGTGACTGGCAGCTGATGCTTGTAATCACAGAGAATAGTTTTACTGGGCTTTCCAGCTACAGTGAGTTGTAGCAATATATCACAGGACTGATCTAGGGTTAAATGCTTTGGCCAGTTATCTCTTCAGGGATGTGACTAGGTTTTGGTGGAGATAGTGGAACTTTGGAAGGTTTAACACTTTTGCTAAAGTATGCTCCACACTCATGATACCTCCCCACTCTATTTGTGTTACTAGGGCATGCCCTGAGAAGACAGGATGTAACAAAACTTTGAAACTATGTGTCATTCATCATAATTCCTTAGCCCTTACAGATATACTTGTGAAACACTGGCCCTTTCCGCACCGGGGTATTAAAACGGTGCAGAGTGACCTCCGACGGAGGTCGTCTGCACCGTGGAGTGGATTGGGGAGGACTACTTTTCGTAGTTCCACACCTCAATCCACTCCGAAGCGACCAGAACTGGCGGCGCTGCGTGTTTTTTAAAAACCTCTTTTCAGAAGTTTTTAAAAAGCACGGAGCGCACAGCTCCATGCAGCTCCGTCGCCGCGCTCTGGTGCAGATTTGCAGGCGCGCACTAGTGCATGCCTGCAGATCTGCCGGGGGCGGGCTTCCAGCTGGTGAGCTTCTCTGGTTGGTGGAGAACCTCCGCCAGCCGGAAGCTACCATTTTGGACGCCGGAGCAGTGCGGAGCAGCGAGTTCACACTGCTCCGCATGGCGACGGACTTACCCGGCTGCCGGTAAGCTCCGTTTCGGCACGTTTTCCCCCGTTTCCCCCTCCACGTGAGGAAAGGGCCTTTATAACATGAGTGGAAAGCTGTGGAAGGGGTAAGGGCTACTTGTCACCCTATCTCCTAGCTTCTGCACCAGCAGGTCTGAGCTGACTGGAAGTGAAGTCATATTACTACTGGTTTCAATTTTTGTCTAATGTATACATTCATTCTTTCATTAATTCATTCAATTCAATTTATGTCCCTCCTTTCTCCCAGTATAGGATCCAAAAACATGGCAGAATACCCCTCCCAGTAGAAGGGCATTTTGGGGCAAAAATATTTTTTTTTCATTTTTTCACCCTGGGGTAGTAGGGGCCACAAAATGGCCTTAGGTGGTCACATTTGGACCATGTGGTACATTTTGTCCACCCTGGTCTATTACATGGTCATATCAACTTCCCATAATAAATATAGGTTTTATTTTATTTTTTAAAAGCCTGAAAACCCTCCCTCCCTCCCTCCCTCCCTCTCTTCTTTTTTTTTGAACATCAGAAAATATTGAGGCTGTTCTTGTACAAAATTTCCTACCTATTCTTCAACACTTGACAGACTCGATCTTCTAAGAGACAGCTATCTCTTCAAGTTTCATCTAAGTCACTCAAGAAATTATACATATCCACATCTATGTCTAATCCCTGTCTATATCTCCACTTCTCTTAAAAAAATCAGAATTTAAACAATGTAGTCCAAGGCCTCTTCCTTTACTTTTATGTTGTTTTGTACATTTAAGTCTCTTCTAGGGAGCTACATACCAAGAAACTGCATCCAGTTCTGATAAAAACATATACCCATTCTTTCATGAACAATGGCTGTTGATGGATGGCATGAAGATTTGGATTTCCACATTGAAATTCAGATTCAGACCCAAATGAGATTGGGCCATGTCTTAATCAGTTTCAGTCAAACTGGCCTGGTTTTGAAAAGATGGAACTGAGGTGTAAACCAAAATTTTGGATTGGAATGCACCCCAACTACTGCAAGACATTGCCTCATTCTGAAGTTGTCAATTACACCAGAATAGTGGTTGACTGAACAGACATTTTCATTAGCTCAAATATTTATTTGTTATTATTCCTCAGCTTACCTGTGAACCATATGTAGTTGACAAGAACCATTACTGTGCTTGGATCAAGTTGGTCAATTGCTTGAGTTATTTTCCCATGAGTTTTGTTGTCTACATAATCATTGATCTGATTTCTAGCTGTGATAGGATCCCCGAAGTTCGAAGAAAGGCATTCAGCTTCATAGAAAGTTTTGACATCCTTCAAAAACTGAGGCAGGATTTTCCAGGAGTCATCTATGAACAAGGCATTCCCTATATTGACTTCTGTTTCGTTGTTTGGGCGGTTAAGCATGTGGATGAGACTGCGGAATCCTTCATGTATCTCTTTTACTGTAATGTCTGACAAGTTAAAAGCAAGCCCCGTGTGAATCTGAGTTGAAGTCTCTGATTCAGCACCAAGGCTTAACATTGCAAATGCCATGGAAATACTCAGGGGAGAAACAACAATATTTTTGCCAGCTGTGACTGAAGCAATTTTTCTGTAGCATCTGAATGCAAATTCAGCATTGCCTGGAAGTGTCTTATTGTAGTCTATGGTTTTAATCCCCTGTCCTTCTGATTTCTCTTGTCTATGATTCTGACAATGGGTTTGAAGAACAAGCAATAAAAAGGAGAGGAAGGTGATGGATTTCATTGTTACTTGATAGTCTTCTCCTGAAATATCCCACATAAAAAAAATAAGAGGATTAAAAATGCAATTCTATACATGAATGCTTAGGAGTAAGTCTGACCAAATTTAATGAGATTTAATTCAACATAACTGAGTGTTGTTAAGTATCCACTTTTGCAAAACCACATAGAAAAGAATGGGTTTTGTTAGGAAAGCAGTCCTTTGGGAGTTTCTCTTGTGCATTGACATTATACCTATTTTTTATTTATTTATTTATGCAATAACAAAAAGGTAGGATCCCTCCGTTGCATAATACTGAAGCAGGTTATGCATAAAGGAACAAGCATGTATATGTATAAGCAAAGTTTTCAAACCTCATAGGAAAAAGAAATTATAGAGGGTGATTATAATCTTAACATTTACCATTAGCATAGATTGAATCATAGATATAATTTATATATCTTGATTCCTAATGAAAGATATTCTCAGACTTAAAAATACCAAAATGTTTTGCCTTCAAATGTAGGTAGGAATTGAAAGAAATGCTGGTGCACAATAAAGAGACCATTCAGCACATTCTTATGTCACTATAGAAGGAAATAAGGCTGAGAACACATTTCCATGTGTGGACACAAAGCTATGTTAGGCCAGGTAAAATTCTATTTTTTTCCTAAAAACATATTTTTAAAATTATTTTAATTAAAGACCAACTATAAAACAAAATACACTGACTTCTCTCCCAGAATTGTACTAATCCAACACAGACAAGAATCACCATGATTGAAAGTAATACTGTAAATGAAATCTTTCCAGTCATAATAATAACTAAGCTGTCTTTACACTTGAGACTTTCATTTAGTTCCTTCACTACTGTCCTTTCAAGTTCTATTCTTTTTCCCCCCAGATTTTTTTTGTTACAGTTCTTCTTTTGTTTTATGACTGAGTGAAGGTGTGTAAAATTTTGACTATCTCGATGTTTTCATCATCTACCTTACAGTTACGGTTAACATCTGTGGTCATTATTCTTGTTTTCTTCATAGAATGAGAGTTGGAAGATATCACATGGATCATCTAGTCCAATCCTTGCCATGTAGGAATACACAGTTACAGCACTCCTGAAAGGTGGACGTCCAATCTCAGTTTAAAGATCCCCAAAGAAGGTGAGTCCACCACCATCTAAGGCAGACTATTTCACTGTTGAACAGTTCTTACAGTAAAACAGTTCTTCCTAATATTCAGCTAGAACTCTTTTCTTGTAATTTGAATGCAGTGGTTCTTGTTCTAGTTTCTGAATCAGCAGAAAGCAAACTTGACATCCCTTCAGATGTTTATAGACAGTTATCATGTTACTTCCCAGTGCTTCCTTCTTCAAGCTAATATACACAACTTCCCGAGTTGTTCTTCATAAGGCTTGGTTTCCAGACCTTTGATCATCTTAGTTTCTCTTCTCTGGATACACTTCAGCTTTTCAATATCCTTCTTGAGCTGTGGTGCCCAGAACTGGACACAGTATTCCAGATGAGATCTGACCAAAGCAGAATAAAAGGGGACTACTAGTTCCCTTGATCTGGACACTATACTCTTATTGATGCAGCATCTTTTTTTTTTTGGCCCGTGCATTATACTATTGGCTCCTGTTTAGTTTGTGGCATACAAAGACCCCCCAGATCCTTTCCATGTTCAGTTGTAACCCTGTTTTTGCACTTTCTTCCTTCACTTTTTTCAACAGTCATTCCAAATCTGTTGTTTTCTGCTAATAATGAAGAGCCATCTGCATGTCTTAAACAGTTGACATTCTTTCCCCCAGTTCTCACACCCTTTTCCTCCTTATGTGATCAAACTTTCCATATGATGTGTCATATGGGTAAATTAAACAGCAAGGGTGATGAAAGGCATGCTTGCCTAATATTCATGCTGACTGCAAACCATTCTGTTTCTCCACTCTGCATCCTGACAGTGGCTTCTTGTTCAGAGTATTGATTATGCATCAGGGCAATAAAATGCTGTGGTATACCCATTTCCTTTAGACCAATCCATAGCTTTTCATCACCTACCCAATCAAAGGCTTTGCTATAATCTGTAAAGCAAAGGTTGATATTCTTTTTAAAGTCCTTGGTGTTCTCCTTTAGCCCATGTATGTTTCAATATGATCTGAAGTTCCTCTTCCTTTTCTGAATCCCTCCTGGATGTCTGTACAATGTTGCCAAATATGCATATACACACATGTGCAAAGAGGGTGGAGAAGGTGTGACCTGCTAAAGTCCCATGGTGTATATGTGGGGCCCACAGGCTTTGGTAAGTAGCCCATCCTAGGCATAATGGCGAACTGAGACAACCCATAGTTGTAGCAAAGCCATGGAGTCCTGAGCCTGCCTAGCCAGGTTAGGACAACCATAGCAGTTTTTCAACACCATGCTCAAGACAATCTCAGAAAGACTTCTGGGCATCAGGATGGTTGGCCACCAGTAGTATCTCCACCCTGTTAGGCTATTGCCTGCTAAATGCCCTGATAGCTTGCCCCAATTCAGAGGGGTTTCTTGGTGAGATCTGTAACAACTCCCCCAGGCCAGATCTTTAGCACAGGCTGAAAATTCATTGAAAAACCACCAGAATTCAGCCTCACATATCTCACCAACCCAGGTCTCAATACTATGAATTTTCTCCATTCGTGGTCATGTGAAGAATAACTGAGGTCTTACTGAGTGTGGGCCTTGCATTTAGTAAAAGAAACACAAGGGAAGAAAGGCTAGAAGCTTTGCCACTAGGTGCTCCAGAAAGAGATTGAGACCAGAATAGAAATGACCTGCTCCTGTCCATACTCTCCAAATTCTCTATGTTCTCATCTCCCCTTCCTAGGTGATGCTTGATCTGTTATCACTCTTATGGATCATCCTAATTCTTCTTCCATCCTAGCCTCACACATACCACATCAGCAACACAGTTTACTCACATCACACAGATACCCTTACACCCTGAATTATATCTACAGAAGTCTGGAACAGTCTTAACCTGATAAAATTCTACAATCAGGGGAACTAATAACCTGAACCATCAACACATGAGACATTGACTATTCTTCTCCAAAATCTCTAATCAGACCTTGGGTTTTAAAGTCAACACCACCCCAGCTTTAGATACTCCTTGTTTTCATCCAGCAGCATCCACCTAGTAACTGCCCAGATAAACCAAATCATTCCTGGTTGAGGCAAATATGCCCTCTATTCACAATGTCCCACTATATCACTCACTTTTTTAGTTGTATCTATGGAACAAAAGGCAAGAGAAATGACCCCTTGTCCTCATAGCACCCAAAGTACTGAAAGAGGTGACCTCAAAGAGGCAACTTTCTTTGGGCCAACTACTATTGAAGGTGAGGGTTCAGTACCACCTTCCTCAGCCTGCCTTCTGTCCAACTCACCTGGAAAAACAGCCAATGGCTGGATGTCCGACTCTCATAAGACTGGTCTCCAGTTGTTTTAGGCTACCAAAAAACATGCAGCCCTTCCTAATTGTAGTCAGGCTTCTGCAGATACTGTGAAAGAGCTGGGAGTTGTTAGTAATTAAGCAAATCTCTCTTACTTGCTTCTCAAATGTCTCTACTCCTGCCACAGTTCCTACTCTCCAGAGCTTGCATCAGCTTTTCTTATATCCCTCTCCTTGGGATACCAGTGAATGGCTGGGTGCCAATTACACACAGTGCGGAGCCCTGGAATGTCCTAGGAAACAAAGGCCCATCAGGCTATTTAAGCAGCTGTGAAGGAACACTGTGTATTATGAAGCACTATGTTCTTTTCTTTATCTTGAATCTACTTTGGGATTTAGACCATAGGATGTTACCACGTCAGGGTACTTGCTATTTATTTATATTTCTTGCATGTATATCCCATCTTTTCCTGAGGATGGGATCCCAGGCAGCTTACAGAAATATAAAACAAGAACACATGTTCACTTCTGAACAAGTTGGAACGTGTCCAGAGGAGGGTAACCAAAATGGTGAAGGATCTGGAAACCATGCCCTATGAGGAGTGCTTAAGGGAGCTAGATATATTTAGCCTGTTGAAAAGAAGGTTAAAGGTGACATGATAGCCAATTTTTAAATATTTGAAGGAATGTCACATTGAAGATGGAGCAAGCTTATTTTCTGCTGCTCCAGAGACTACGATATGGAGCAATGGATTCAAACTATAGGAAAAGAGATTTTACGTAAACATTAGGAACACTTTCTTGACAGTAAGAGCTATTTGACAGTGGAATATGCTGTCATGGCATGTATTAGAATCTCCATCTTTGAAGGTTTTTAAACAGAGGCTGGATGGCCATTTGCTGGGTGTTCTTTGAGTGTGTGTTCCTGCCTGGCAGGGGGTGGGAATCAAGGGCCATTGTGGTCTCTTCAAACTCTGTGATTCTATGATTCCATGATTCTGTCCACCTCTGGAACAGTTCTAACCAATTTGGGACCTTTAAAAGTCACCCCTTCAATTGTAGGTTACTTATGCAGGTAACACCTGTTAATGTAAATTCTGTTGAGCTTCAGAGTGAAAGGCATGATGCATAGTAGAAAAGTGGGAGAGAGCGGAGTGTGTGTAATGGAGGTTAGTCCTATGTGGGCTGTCCTGTAAAGAAAGTTTGAGAAAGCTTTCACAGAAGGCATGAAAGCAAAGTTTTACTTGCACATAGTTTGTGCCAGACTCCATATTAAAATGATGAGCTGGAATCATTTCTACATTAGGTCTGTATCAGGATGAATGCATCACACTCTTGGGTTGTACAGGGCCAACTGGAAACTGAACTTTGTAAATGCAGTTACAGCCATTTAAACAATTTGAATTTATTTTTTTTTAAAAGACAGCAATGCAACATATTCTATACTAAATCCAACATACATACAATTGTCCAAAATTCATATAGCCAGTGAGGCAAGAATGCAGTACTGAAGTTAATCTTAAATCTTTAAACAAAAAAAAATACCAAATCGATACAAATACATAATACAAAACCCACAATACTCACTGTTTAACCCCCCCCCAGCTCCATAAAATAAATTTCTACTACCTAATTCAAAGTAATAAGGATAGTCACCAAATTCTTATTTCTGGCAATTGCAGATCCTCTCTTCTGCAGTCATTGGTATCTTTCTGAATTGACTGCTAAGTACAGCCCCTTCTTTAGCATTTCCCCACCCACGGGACCAAACCCAGGGGGGTCTACATAAGCACTAATCAAGAGCCCACTGTCTCTGGCTTCTTGACCTTGACTAGTTCTTCACTAGTTTACTAGCTCATGCAACAAGGTAACAGTTGCGTGAACAACTGAAGGCCACCCTTAAACACCAATTTGAGAAAACATCTCAGATGAGATGCAGGATTGTAACTACGACGTTGCCGCTTTTCTTCTCCTGTATGATTTTTAACGTCCTTGCCTGATGAACTTTGAAAGCTGAGTTTTGAAAGCTGATGTAAAATGTATTTTGCCTTAATAAAGGTGATCTGTATTTTGAATTTTGTTGATTTTTCTGTGTGACAGCATGGCTACTCCTGAACATGGCAACAGTTACTACATTTTCCCAAGATCATAGGTTTTATCAAGATGTGCAAAACTAAAAACATGCAAAAGCCAAAACAGATTTTTTTTAAAAAAATCTAACCATTGCAAATCAATTGTTCATTGTCCCATTTATTGCTATTAACATCCCTAATTTTTGCCCCTCCCGTATCATTCTGCTCTCAGAAGTCTTCAGCATCCAGACTGTTTTGAAGTTGTAACGTGAAAGTGTGCCTACTGGAGTGTGTTGTTTGTACTCATATTAGACATTTTAAGTTCACTGAGATTCACATTCTCACCTTTGGTCCAAAAGTCTGTTGGTGGGAGAGACTGAAAGGGACATCGTGAAGCAAATCATATTGTGCAGTCTTGTAGTAGACTTCCCAGGAATCAGGATCAGGGAGATCTTGTAGGCTTACTATGAATTACAGTCAGATACAGCAAAACGTGGGCTGTAAAACCATGATCGGGCAGACAAACCTGACACTGTGTTGGGGGTAGTGGCAACAAATCTAATATTGAGGTGGCAGCAGGCCTCCAGGGGGCTTGAAGCTTCACAAGTTCACTGGAAAGTTTTCTAGCTTCAAAGTAAGATCAGCTCCTAGATCCTGAACTCTGAGAAATTTCTTAAGAATACTCACATTTTTAAATATCTGCTGACATCTTGTTCAATATGCACAAGACTGCAACATACATTAATCGGCACTGATATCAAAATCAAACCTGAAGGTGACTGGGAGGCGAAACCTACAGAGGGAGAATTCTGACAGTGAATGTGAGAAAGAAAGGCAGGTCACCCTTGAAGACACCCTCCAGGTAAGACTAGGTCATTTGTCAGGCAAATAAATGCTGTTCGTGTGGATAATAAGCTTAAGTAGAAGCTGGAGTTTTCTCAGAGAATACAATAGCTAGAAGCACACCAGGATGCTGATTGATTTATATCCATCCCCCGTGCACCTGGACTTTTTCTTCTTTCCTCATAGCACCCACAATAGACAGCTATTACAACATCCATCATGCCTTTGTCACCCAAACACTGCAAACATTAGTGGATTGATAGTCCATTGTATGCACTGCAGCTCCCATTGTTCCACACCTGGAACTGTACATATCTTCCGCTGCCACAGGCTATTTTTTACCGCTGATTTCAGGTTGCCCAGTGCAGTCTCTCACTAATCCAAACACCACTCTTTCCATCCAGTTCCTAATCGAGAACTGTCAGGTTCCTGCCTAAGCCACACTGCTGCTTCTATCTACTTTTCTCTGGATCTGGTAATTATCACCTGCATCGCTCAATGTCTCTGTCCCATTTTCCTTCCTTCTCTTCAGCTACCTCTTGTGAAATCATGTGTGTGTTTGAACTGTTTTGTGTGTGCGTGCACGCGCATGTGTGTGTGTGTGAATTCATTGAAAAAACCCCCACATTTTAGTTCACATTTTATTATTTGCCTGGTGTTTTTCCTGCGTAAGCTTATAAACATAGGTAGAAGAGATCTCACTGAATTATCCCCCTCTTGCAAGCCTTCTAAACTTTGAGCTAATTCATTCCCCACCTTTGCAAAGAGATATTGACATCGCAGGTTGGCCCTTGTGACATCTATGTTTTGGGGTGACAAAGTCTTGATGCTGGGGTTGGGCTGGGAGGTGCTACTTAGCTACATGACTAAGTAGTTGACTTTGAATCAGAGCCAATGTACTTATTTAATTTCGCTGATAAGAACTTCTAAACAATAGGTATACTTTAAGTTCCTAAAATGAGACAACCTTTATATCATGTGTGTGCTTACTTCTTTTTGATTACAATTGTCTTTTGGTTAACTTAACATGAATTGTCTTGAATTCTAGTCATTTCTCAAAGCATTCCAGCAGTCATTTGCATCAACAGAAAAAAAAATTCCAAACAATACAATCATAACTACCTTGAGACTTAGCCTTCCTTTGAAGTTCTTATCACAGCCATATACTATTCATTCCTGACTTTAGGTGGAAAAAAGTTTGTTTGTGACTTACATTAACAGCAGTACGTGAAAAGATCAGAGGGGGCAAAATGCAATGAAACATAGGAACTTGATACCACTTTGTTTCCAAGGCATTTTTAAAGTACTAATTGTGTGTCCAGACACAATTGGCTGGACACCCAGTGGAGATAAATGGATACATACAATTTAATCAGTGCACTGGATGTTTCCAACCCCTGTTTCAATGCTTTCTGCAAGTTACTGCTAACCAAAAATAAAAATGATCCAAAATATACCTTTTATAATCCTGGATCTTCTGTGTTTTAAAACTAATATTTCTAAGCTTTGATAGGAGTTCCATGGTTTATGTTTGTATTTTTAATACTGGTATTTTTGGTGGTGGACAGGATAATAACAATTGCTTGAATACAGATGTGCTTTCATGTATTTGCAGCTCTGTATTGACTTCCTCTCTAAAACAACCTGACACTTTCTACACAGTCTGAATGTCAGGACTGTATGTTGTGCAGAAAACCCGGGAAACAATAAGACAATAAGCTGCCATGGGTCCCATTTTGGGAGAAAGGCAGCACAGAAATTCAATGAAGAAATAAGTAAACAGCTGTAGTCAGATCTGCCATGAACATGATTTGGAGGAAGAGAGCTTGATGCCTGAAACAGGGATAGGAAAACACAGTCCAGAGTTGTGAGCATATGTGGGTGAGCAGATGTCTCTGGACTCACTCCTCCCAATTTTGATATAATGATCTAAAACTCCCCTGAGACCTGAAAATGATTAAGGGAATTGTTTACTTTGAAGGCTTCCAATAAGGAGAAGCATTCTGGAAAAAAAAGCCCAGAGACTGGAGCTGATTGATGTCAATTTCAGACCTGTACACTAATAAATTGATAAGAAAATATGAAGGCTGCAGGAGGTGGACAGGGCATGTCAGCAGAAAGCTCTTCCATGTCTTTAGATTATAAAATACATGAATGGAAGCTCAAAAGTTATTTCTGGATAAATATTTTGGGACGTTATCTATCCAAGTTCTGTTCTAGCAACCATTTTCATGTTTTTGAAGGTGTTCTATTTTATTCTTGTTACCCCTTCTCAACATTCTTCTTGACTATAACCCATTGAGAATTGCATGTCCATCTATTGGCATTGTCCCATGAAGCTTTCATTTCATAAGAACAACCACTTTATCAGATCTAACAATTTGCCAATGAAGTAGTGAGCTTCCTTCATGGAAAGAAATGTTTAATAGATCAGGTAGATTCACCCTAAGACCTGGGTGACTCGGCCATCTACCTGCGATGCCAATATCTCTGTTCAAAGGTGGGGCATTATTAGGAGGCCTGCGAGAGGGAGGTAACCTAATGAGATCTTTGACACAGGGTCTTGTGCAGGGAAGAGCCAGCCAGAGATCCAAAAGTAAACTAAAATATGTTTTATTAGGGAGCTGATCATTCACTCAAGATCTCAAACAGTCAACACAACCACACAATTCTAACTGAAGGACAAGAGAAGAGAGATTTTTAGAAAGTGGGATTTAGGGAATGGGTGACATTTACCACTCTCAAAGAGCAGTAAAGAAGCAATGATATGGCTTGGACTCGCGTCTAAAGACAGTACACAATTGGAAATCGAAGTAGTAGAGTGGCGACCAGCAATCAGTATATTGTGAGTTGCCTGGCCAAACTGGGTGTTTTTATATATGATTTCTGCCTGGAGGGCAAGAGTGTGAATTGCTCTCCAGCCTAATAAACAGTGGAGTTTGCAGAATGGACAATGGGGTCCAGGACGGGCTAATGGTCTTAATCTTAGTAGAGAAAGGGCTAATGGCTGTCTGATAGCTCAGTGCTTGTTGAACAGGTTTGAGGAGAATAGAGAAGTTTGCAGGTTGAAGGAAAAGGAAGTAAGACAATCAGTTTGGTGGGAATCTCCTGGTCGCTATTGTCCCAAAAGGCAGAGTCATTAAGGTTAGGTTAGGCCTATTATCTCTGGAGTTACCTAGTGATTTCCTGACTATATGTCCTGGCTATGCCTAGTGGGGGTTTCTGAACTACTTAGCAGCACAGGTGTTCATCCAGTTTCTTCCTTTTGCCCAGCATGGCCATTCAGTGACACTGGGTATATGTTATATTAAAGCCAATTAATGTATTTTGCCAAGTAAATCATATTTCACCAAGGAGTGGGGGTGTACGGCCTGGTGGAGGAAAACTATTTACAAGATCATAGCATTTTAAAGCAATTTTTATTGAAACCGTGGATGCCTTGCACTCACCTTTTTTAAACTCAAAACAATTAAAGACAGCCCTGTTGGGATTAGTGCAGCTCTTATGCATGATTAAATAATGTGCAAACTGCAGATCTCTAACTGATCAGCTAGGGATCATTTTTCACTTGGATTTAAAATTTTCCCTTCAGAGAGGATGGTTTATTTTTCTTAATTAATAATTAGAAAGAGGAAGGGGTGGTTGCATTTGATGGAAGTACTAGCACGGCCAATCCTTTGTGTAATCTCTATAAAAGTGGCAGCAGCTGCCTCAGTGTCACTCTCATGAACATCCACAACAGCCTTGTGTGCAGCTTGTAAGGAAAGAAAGGTATTTTATTGTTTATATTTGCAGGAGATGTCCCAAAACTTGGCTCTTTATTCCTGGTGGCAGGGGAAAAAAATACTTCCATGTTCCATGGAAATATCAGAAAGGAGATGGATCAACTTCCGTGGCCTACAATACCAACCCACAACCAATGGGGAAAAGAAGCCATGTTGAAGACCCTGGATGAATTTGACCAAAGGGCCATGTAGTCCAACAAGGATGTATATGTATGTATATATAAAATTTACTTAAATTATTTACTGAATTATATATAATAAATAATTATTTAAAAGCAATTTCCAGTACATCTACCGAACAATCACCATCCATGAAAATGAGAGGCTTTTTTATTCTTATTCTATGAGGATGTCTGCACTGATGTCTTTTGGCTTGGTCTGATGGGAAGAACTGGAAGATTAAAACTCTAATAATGGCCACTGATGAAGACAATAATGTCAAAACACATCTGGCCTTTATGTTACTGAAAGGTTGTTTAGATCTGTGGTCATTAATCTTCCTCTAGTTAAAGAGTCCTACCCAGTGGACCTTCACATCTTTTGTGCCTGTACTGTTGTAAAATTTTATGGACAATTTTTTTTTAAGATGTGGATTATTGATTGTTTGATAGATCTACTGGCAGGTGCCTTATTTGCCTAGCAGATAACAATAACACTTCACACTGGATGTTTGATTCCATTACCACATCCCCAATACATTTACCCATGAACCTCTTTGTCTCTCTTACCTTCTCCAGGTTAGCTCAAACCCTCAAGAAAATATTAAGAGCTAGAAGATCACCACTTTGAAGCACACAGCATAACATTTGTCCTACAAGTAACATTGTCGTAACAGTCACACACTCTGTAGATACACAGAATGGCTCCATTCTACCTTGTTGGCTTTCTATAATGACAGCTCTAGTTTTTTTTTAAATGCATTTGGTTGATTTACTGGAAAAGTTAAGGAGCATTTCACTTAACTATTACGTGCAAAACAAATGTACTGTAGTTTCCTGTTAGGTCCAAACTTGTGTTACCACACCAATACACCCCCATTCTGTGGAATGTACTATTTTCCTAATTGGACATATTTCATGGCTGAAACAGATGTTTGAAAGTGTAGTGGCTGTATGCATATGCCAGGTCAAGAGGATCTCAGAATGATCAGGTCATGAGTTCAGAGAGGATTAGGTGGGAAAGTCTGATGCTAATATATTTGGAATAATCCTTTCTAAAATCTGTAATTTGCGAGCACTCCTGAAAACAATAACAGATGAAACTGTCCAAATGAGGCAATCAGGAACTCTACTGTGAGTATATCCTACAGAGATCTTCCCTATTTACTTTACCTGACTAAAACATGAAGAGATTCTCAAGACTCCCATCAGTGGCCATTTCCATACCGGGCTTCTGAAATGGTGTAGAGCGACCTCTCACTGAGGTCTTCTACACCGTAGAGTGGACTGGCGTGGACTACTTTTCGTAGTTCCACACCAGAATCCACTCAGGAGCGCCCTTCCAGTCGCATGACGGGCGCGAGTGGCAGCTCGGAATGAAGCTGCGCAATGGCGCAGCTCCGAGCAGCCACCCGCTGGATTCCAACCGCTTCTTTTGTCACTCAGAAGTGGCTAAACACCCCTCTGGTACAAGGGGTGTGGAAGGGGTCCGAAGGGGACCCCATAACTGGCATTTGGCTCTACCCGACTGGGGGAGCGGAAAGCGCCAGGGGGTCGAAGGACCATGACGGAGCCAGGGGGATCGTCGCTTGAGCGGCGCAAGCACCGCTGTTGACTTTTAATCAAGAAATCAAGAAACAAGTAAGGAACAAATAAGAAAACATGTAACCTGTTCTGGTCTTCATTTCGAAAATATCACAACAGAATTTGGCTTGCAACGGAGCGCAGGAGCGAAGGAATGGAGGGACCCAGAGGAAATGTGAGTGCGTCATGGCTGAGAGTTCATCTTAAAGGGGCGGCTGAATTTAAAGAAAGGGCTATGAGGCTTTTCTGCTATCTCACGAGGACTGAAGTTATTATTGTTAAAAAGGCTTTTGATTCGCAATTTGGACTTACAGTTTAAAATGCCAAACAATTAAACAGTTGGTATTGCCCTAAGGGAAAAGATTGGACAGTACAAGATTTAATAATCTCCATTTGGACATTGAATTCTTTATATTTCTTTATTTTAATCTTTTGGTTGAACTGAGACGGTTGGATTTTTGGCTTTCTAACTCTGGATTTCAGACTTTAGAAGAATACTTGGGAGGAAAAATTATTGAGTTGTGCGTTTCTTTTTTTTTCCAACTCCTGTTGTGTGACTCTTGTTGCCTGACTTTTTTTTGGACTCCGGATTGTTGAGACTGGCAAGACTGTGCTGGAAGGTCATTTAAGCAAAACATCCTCATTCCCATGGACGGAGCAGCTTGGAATTTAAGCGACTATGAGAATACAGAGAATCTTCAGAAATAAACTCCGGGCAGCAAAGTCCAAGATGGGAGGGGGGAACAGAAGGTGGATATAGGCACAGGGCTCTAAATCTGACAGGTGGTAATGTACCTCAGCAATGTCAATTAAGCTTATGTATTTGATTGATATATTTTCATTAATATAAACATTGTGATATTGAAAGGGGTATTGAGATTGGCAAGGCTATGATGGAAGTCGTTCAGGTAAATACCCTCACTCCCACAGACGGAGCAGTTTGGAATTTAAGCGACTATGAGAATACAGACAATCTTCAGAAACAAACTCCGGGCAGCAAAGTCCAAGGTGGGAGGGGGGAATAGGAGGTGGATATAGGCATAGGGCTCTGAACTTGATAAGCAGTAATATTTCAGCAATGTTAATTAAGCTTAAGTGTTTTATTGACATATTTCTATAAACATAAATATTGGGAATTTTTAATGGGGGTGAGCCTGTGATGGAAATTGTTCAAGTAAAATACCCTCACTCTCAGGGACGGAGCAGCTTGGAATATAAGCGACTAAGAGAATACAGAGAGCTATCAGAAATGTATTTCCGGGCTGCAAAGTGCCAGATGAGAGAGGGGAACGGGAACTGGATTTAACCACAGGGATCTGAATTATATAGGTAGATTTGTATTTTGGCAGTGTCAATTAAGCCTACAATTGACTGATATATCGATACATTGTTATGAATATGAACATTGTGATATTGTTGAAGTGTTGAAGGGGCTTGAAAGGGACTCAGGAGTAGAAGTGAGAAACAAGACATCTTAATATGATGGAATCCAGGGTAAGAAGATGAGTGATTGTTGCAGTAATAATAGCTCAGACTCCCAGATATACATTGACAGACATATTTTAGAACTGTAAGACTTTAGGTTATAAGTGATGGAGAGTTTAAAAAAAATATATTAGACGATAGCAGAAGTTTAAAGAGATAAGTAGAGACAAGAGAACATATTGGAATATGACAATCTGAGAGAAGCAGAATGGAGTGATAGCTGGGAACTGACAAGATAGAATGACTGTATTATGATTGTGTAGGAGAGGGAAATGCATGTTCAAACAGTTGAGACAATCGTACTGTGATGCATAAATGTAATAAGTGGAGTGAATTGCGGGAAGTGAAGACTAGATTAGAGTGGAAGATCAGAAACAATGCATGTAGAACTACAACTTAAAGAATTTTTTTTTTTATTTGTGAAAATTTAATAAAATAAAATAAAAAAAAAAGAATCCACTCAGGAGCGGCCGGAACTAGCCGCGCTGCGTGTTTTTTAAAAACCTCTTTTTCGAGGTTTTTAAAAAGCACGGAGCGCGCAGCCCCGTGCCGCTCCGTCGCCCGGCTCCAAAGTGGATTTGAAGGCGCGCGCAAGTGCCTGCCTGCAGATCTGCCGGGGGCGGGCTTCCGGCTGGTGAGCTTCTCCGGTTGGTGGAGAGCCTCCACCAACCGGAAGCTGCCATCTGGGACACCGGAGGAGTGTGGAGCAGCGAGCTCGCGCTGCTCCGCGTGGCGACAGACTCATCCGGCTGCGGCTAAGCTCCGTTTTAGCGTGTTTTTGCCCGTCCCCCCCCCCCACATGTGAAAAGGGCGAGTGTTTGTCATTTAAAGTTAAGGCAATCAGCCCATGACCCCTTTGTCAGTTTTGTGGGAAAACCACTATGCTACTGTCAGATTCACTGTCTCAGTCACTCTGCTTCAACCTTCTGCTTCAGGATTGGTAACTATCATCCATTCAACCCAATTTTTCTCCATCCAACCATTCTTTCCACATTTTCTAATAGCCTTGTATGGTTCTTGAGAGTGCCTGATTTCTTGTGTGTTTGCTAATTCCTAATGAAAGACTCTTTTAACTTTCAGCTGGAGTCATCTCTGCAGTTAGTGCTCGTATACACAGGTGAAAAGATCTTGCCAGTATGCTTCTTTCATAGGCCTCCTTTGAGCTTTAGTTCTTGAAATTCTAAGGAGACACTGGGATTGCAGGTGGACCTCAAAGTCCCCCACCTTTCAGGGTAAAACTAGGTACAAAATACCCCAGGAATTTAAACCAGTTTGTACTGTGGTTTAACATTTTGAGTTGTTCTAATGCTGGCCTTTTGTCCCCCAGCTGAGATAGAGCAGGAAAATATAATGAATTAAAGAGTTCCTGGCTTATTGCAGTGTACCAAGAGGGAAGGAGGAAATAAGTGCTCATTGCCCTATGGGAAGTACAAATATGTGCTTTGCATTCTGGTTGCTAGAGGATAGCTGAATATGTGTGACTCTGCCTATCATAGACATGGCCCCCACCCCCAGGAAGATGGGCTCTAGAGTTCTCAGTATGACAGGTGTTTTACATAAGTGCATGCACACCAGTGGGTACTGACTTCAATGTCATTGGAGCAGTGAATCAACTCTAGGCTTTAGTCAGAACTTGAGGGACTTATCCAGGTTACTGAACTCTAACTTAAAATAGGTTCAGAACCTTGTTTTAAAAGATGACCTAGTAAATTAAGCTATGCGGTCCAATGTCTGAATTTATCTTTTTATGTATAAATTTCTCCCCCTCTCTCTCTTTCTCTCTCCCCCCCCGTGTGTATTTAGTCAGATAGATAGATAATATAGAGGCTTTGCAATCATTGGCCTAGCTGCTATTGTTAGCTATGACTAAAACAGAGGCCATTTCCGCAACTCACCTTTCTGCAGAGCTGGGGTGCGGGGATCGTGCAAGTAGCCTCTAGTGAGAGGCTCGTGCATCCCAGTTCCTTGAGCTCCGCAACTGCTGCCTGCTCACGCAGGAGCCTGTCCTCTTTCTTCCACAGTGCAGCCTGGGATTTTCCCAGGCTGTGCTGGGGCAGGAAGCGCAAGCGCCATGGCTCCAGAGCTCCGCACACACGGCAAGTGTGCGCGGGGCCCCGGAGCGATGTGCAATCGCTCACCATTTTCGGCTCACAGTCGAAATAGTGCGTGATTGGAGCCTACTGGGCCCTGGAGCATTGCGCGATTGTGAGTGTGTTGTGTGGACTGCTTCTCGCAGTCGCTTGATGCTCCAGGGGCCCTTTCGCATGGCAAATGCCACGCAAAAATTAAAAGAGCCTTTGAATCAAATGCATTTACCTACTTGCAAATGCAATGCCCACAGCCGTTTTAGAATCATAGAATCATAGAAATGTAGAGTTGGAAGAGACCACAGGGCCATCCAGTCCAACCCCCTGCCATGCAGGAACATCCTCAAAGCACTCCTGACAGACGGCCAACCAGCCTCTGCTTAAAAACCTCCAAAGAAGGAGCCTCCGCTACACTCCGAGGGAGCATATTCCACTGCTGGGCAGCCCTGACTGTTGGGAAGTTCTTCCTGAGGTTCAAGTGGAATCTCCTTTCCTGCAGCTTGAATCCATTGCTCCTTGTCCTGGTCTCTGGAGCAGCAGAAAACAAGCCCTCTCCCTCCTCCACATGGCATCCCTTCAAATATTTAAACATGGCTATCATGTCCCCTCTTAACCTTCTCTTCTGCAGACTAAACATACCCAGCTCTCTAAGTCTATCCTCATAGGGCATGGCTTCCAGGCCCCTCACCATTTTGGTCGCCCTCCTCTGGACTTGCTCCAGCTTGACCATGTCCTTCTTGAATTGGGATGCCCAGAACTGGACACAGTATTCAAGATGAGGTCTAACCAAAGCAGAGTAGAGTGGTACCAGTACCTCCCTTGATCTAGACACCATACTCCTATTGATGCAACCGAGAATTACATTGGTTTTCTTGGCTGCCGCATCACACTGCTGACTCATGTTCAGCTTGTGGTCTGTTAAGACTCCTAGATCCCTTTCACACGTACTGCTATCCAACCACGTGTCCCCCATCCTATATTTCTATGTTCCATTTTTTCTACCTAAGTGTAGGACCTTACATTTCTCTCTGTTGAATTTCATTTTGTTAGCTTTGGCCCAGCTCTCCAATCTGTCCAGGTCATTTTGAATTTTGATCCTGTCCTCTGGCGTATTAGCAACCCCTCCCAATTTGGTGTCATCTGCAGATTTGATGAGCATGCCCTCTATGCCTTCATCCAAGTCATTGATGAAGGACAGAACCCTGTGGCATTATGACATAGTAAATTAAGCTACAAAGTCCAATGTCTGATTTTTTTTATTATTATTATATAGAGGCTTTGTGATCATTGATCAAGATCCTGTTGTTAGTCTTGAATAAAATAGAGTGATGGAATCAATTGCGTTTACCTACACATTGACAAATTATCCAACCATTAATTTTTTGGGTCTATTCTAGTTGGGACTCATTAATACGATCTAAGCCATTATCTTGGTCATCTACATAGCAAGAGGTTATGGTACCACTGGGCTAACCTGTTGTCAGCCAAATCAAAATCTAGTGGAAAATACATATTTTGGAGGAATATCATATGGAAAGATGGACTATTCTTTTTATATTCCTTTTTCAATTGGGTTCAGGACTTTCCCAAAGAAGAGGATGCTCTTTGTTTTCTTATCACAAATGAGAAACAGGAAAGATCTGTTGAGTTTGAAGACCGGTGGTGGAGGAATCTGAGCAGATGATAACGTAATATCCACCACAGTGACTGCTGCTGCCTCTGTACCCGTCTCATGAACATCCACCACAGCCTTATGAATAGCCTGAAGAGATAGAACAATAAAATTAATGTTTTCATATGACATGGAGAAAAGTCTGCTTGTGTTTTTAAGTTACTGAACATGCAGTTATATTCTCTTGGATGCTGTGTAACTGTTTATCAGTGTCTTCAGCATATTACTTGATTCACGCATGCTCATTCTTCATTGCACAACAGGACAGCAGACCAGCATATTAACAGACATGGATCTGGTTGTGCAGCTTTGGTACACAGGAGAAGGGTGTTGTACAGCAACCATTTTCTAAGTCTGGAAGCACTGATTCACACTGCATATACACTGTATATGATCCTGGCCAGAATTTAACTTCCTTAATTAGAAGGTAGATTCTGAGCCTACAGGGCAGAGAGAGAAGGACACTCTAGCAACTGAAGATGAAATTAAAGAAGTTAAATAAGAAAGAAATAAAAAACATGCTTTGAAAGGGGATTGGACAATGACTGCTTGATTTATGCATGCTTGTCTCTCAAGGGGTAAGTCAGGCCATTTCCACACTAGACAGTTATAGTGCTATTATTAGACTTTCAACATCCTATGGAATCTTGGGGTTTGTAGTTCCCCAAAGCCCAGGATTCCAAAGGATGTTGAAAGTGCAATAATAACACTATAACAGTCTAGTGCAGAAATGGCCTCACTTTCATAGCTGCACGGTGTTTCAGAAGATGTCATGACAATGTTGGATAGAAGCCCCACTTCTGCACTTACTTTTGAAACTGTCAGTTTGCCTTCTTCTATGATTCCAGACAGATCAGCATTGTGACTAAAGACATTTGTCACACCAAGTCTCTGAAGCAAGTTTCTGACATCATAGGTTGTAGACAGAGAAAATTTTGGAATGTACAAGTATAGTTTCCTGATTAAGAGAAAAAGATGTGATGCTATTTAGCTCTCACCCAGCAATGTAAAAGATATTTGTAGTGTCAAAGCTGCTTAGGTCTAATGGGTTGTTTGTATACTTAATATTCAACTTTTCCCATGTGTGACACTGAGGACTACACGATAACAAGAGAAGAAATAGTGGCAATTAGGGGGTTGGATCCAGAATACATTCCTTTGGGAATTCTCTTGGCTTAGGAGCAAAAAATGATGTGGAGAGCAAAGTCCCCAAGAACTCAAGAAGCTGCCTTAAAAATTTAGGCTTAAATCCAACTGCTAGTTCCAACTAGGGTAGATCCATTGACTTAACGTTTGAACAGTAAATCAATACATAGAGACATCACTTTGATCCTTTAGTTCGGAGTAGCAATTGGGATCTAGTTTGGTGTCAGAATATTTGTCCTCCTAATTCAGTACTGTCTGTGCTGCATGGCAGAGGTTCTTCAGGATCTCAGAGAAGAATCTTTCCCAGCCCTACTTACTTACTGAAACTGGGCCTGTCTGTGGGCCGGGCACATGTTCCATCTCTGAAGTGCAGCCCTTCCTTTTCTGTGCTCTTTCACGGCATACTTAGTGTGCATATAATTTTCCACTCCTCCCAAATTAGCAACCACTATCTAATAATGACAGACATGCAGCAAATATTAAACACCAACAGTCACAGAAAAGTTTTAAGGAATGTAAAGGGGAAAAGTCAGAAAGGATACTATAAAGTTTAAATGAGGTAGAATCATGTTGAAGAAATAGGTTTGCTTAGCCACTGAAAAGGCTGTAAATTCCAGCTGATTTTGAGTTAAGTTATATGTATACAAAATGTTGTGAGCTATGTTCCAAAGCATCTTGACATGTTCTCCTGATATGATAACAGCTAGAACATGGAAATATGATAGAAGGAACAAATGTGATGTACATAGGTTGGAACTTGTGTCTTCTCCCTTTTGGAGATTTCGTATGTACATCATAGCAATTTGTTTCTCAGTCGTTGCATCCGCTTTTTGGTTTTGGTAAGATTCTATATAAGTCTGGTTTAACTGCATGTTCTGGGTAGAACAATTAAACTTGTCCACTCGGCACTGTATTGTTAAGTAAACTGCTGAATTGTTTCTACTATCCAATGCCATTTATGAAACTGAAAGCATTCCAAAAATTCTCATCCCAGTGTTATTGATATAAAATGTGAGCTTAAACAAATTCCTTTCATTGCCTTTTAAACTATATTTGCAGTAGTTAGACCATGAGTGTGTTTAACAAATTATTAGAAAAAGGCAAAGAAATTATTTCATTCTCACTATAGAAAGCACTGAGCTATCATCTGATACGAATCATTAATTGTCTATTGTATATCAAGTTTTCTTCCTAAGGAAATATCTGTGTAATATGGACAAGCTGGGAGCAGAGGAATATCTAGTGTGGAGTAAGTGGGGAACATGCCCTGGGTGCCAATGTCAAGTGGGTGCAAAAGAGCCGTGCATATGGGATTTGTGTGTGTGTGTGTGGGGGGGTAGGAATAAGAAGGTAGGGGTACAACTTCCATGCTTCCCTAGGTGCTATTTACAGTAGATATGCCACTGGCTGGGAGCCTCTATCCCCTTGCCCCCTTGATCTGTTGGGCTAGAGATTTCTCAGGGAATAAAAGGGGGAGATTTGTCTCCATGTGCTCAGTGGATGGATTTTATTATTTATTTATTTTTTAAACAAACCCAACACTTTTCAGCCTCTGTGTATATTTCCTTGGCCTTCTTCAAGAGCTAGTTTTAGCAGATACTAAGAACAAAGGAGAGGGCCCTTGTGTCTATTGTAGATATGCCTCCAAAATGACTGAGTGTAGTACACTTTGGCACACTTTGCCACTTGAAAGAGCAGTTTTGTCATATATGCTATAGAATGCAAGTATCAAAAGATGCATCTAGGAAAGACAACAAGACCCATTGAAAAAGTTATATACATACCCTGGAAATATATACATAGGCTGAAGTGCAGTAATAATAAAGTAATAATAAATTAATAAAATAATAAAAAAATCCCATCCATTGAATACTTGGAGATAAAAAAATCCCATCCATTGAGTACTTTTCCTTTTCCAGAGGATTCTACTGGGTCCTCTCCAGTATTTACCTCTTTTGTGATACAGTTTCCACCATGTCCATGGCCATGTTGGATGAACCTGATGGGATTTAGAGTTCAACAACCACTGAAGGGCAGCTTTTCCACAACTGTCTTTCCAACTATAAGAATTAAAAATGTAGCAGCAGCATTTTAAAACAACACAGAGAAAAGGCTTACATATATTTAAACATTTTTGCCCATTTTGACAGATGTTCTTTTACCAAACCATCCTCCACTTGGTGCATTTTTCCTTCATCTGGAAGAATGAACACTGCTGCAGCATCTCCTTTGTATGGAATTTCTACTACCGTGCAAAACAGATCATCATCACGGAGAAAGTTGTAATAGCCTTCTTGAAACATCATGTTGACTTTCACTGATGTGTTTGCATTTACAAAAAAATCTTCCTCACGAATTGATAGAGTACTGAACGGTCTTTCCCAGAAAGCTTAAGATACAAAGAAAAGACAACTGCATTGTGTGAAGGTCAATATTCAGATAAAAAGATGTGTCTATGTTTGTGACATATCATATGAGTGCAATAAACGTAAGACAACTTATAAAAACCTAGGATCTTAAGTGAATGGACTCTGGAAATCATTTAGGTATCAGAACATGGTTGGCAATACCAAGAAGCAGTAAAGCAGAATTTTAATGACTCAGATGTTCATTGACACAAGAGCTGAGTGTCACAACTTCCTCTCTACTCGGATTATATATTTTTTTCAATGACCTTCTCTAACTTCCCAGTAAAAACTTCCAGTAGGGTTTATATTTTTACTGTGTAACTCACCATGGAGACCAACCCCTCTGAGGAATGGCTTAGGGGGCTGGGTATGTTTAGCCTGGAGAAGAGAAGATTGAGATGTGACATGATAACCATATTTATATAGAGGTAGGTGTTATATGTAGATGATGGAGCAAACTTGTTTTCTGCTGCTCCAGAACTAGAACATAAAGCAGTGGATTCAAATTCCAAGGAAAAAGATTCCACCAAACAATAAAGGAGAACTACTTGACTCTAAGAGCTACATGACAGTCTCTCAGCAGTGCTTTAGTCCTGTATTCTTGCATGGCAGGGGAATGAATTAGTTGATGCTTGTGGTCTCTTACAACTCTATGGTTCTATCAGACCGGAAGGCTAATTTTTTTTTTGAAAAAAAAAAAAGGTAAGTGACAAATGTTAGCTCATGAGAGGTATGATGGCCATCTTGCACTATCCCATTCCAACAGCCTAATCACAAGACTGTAAATTTCTTATCATTGATGCATTTCCTTTTCTCAGTCATAGTTTTGGTACTGTTGCCCTTACTAACTCACTTATTTATTAGGGGTCTTCTTCAGATTGGAAGAAATCCTGCCTTCTGAAGTGAAATGGGATGATTTGAACAGATTGAAGAGTCATCCAAATTAAAGGTATAGAGAAGTATAATTTTTTCCTAAGTATTTATTATACTTACAAATTTAATTCAGTTATGATAATAAGAACAACAAGTAAAATACACACACACATTTGGCTCCTAATGTCAATCAGTGGAGGCATGAAGATATGGATACCGAATCTAGGTTCTGCTTTGGACCCAAGTCAGCTCAGGGAAATTCCAAATGAATCCAAACTAAAGCCTTTTCCGCGCTATACTCTTATAGCGCAATGATTCCACTTTCAACATCCTATGGAATCCTGGGGTTTGCAGTTTCGGGAGGGGCCATCCGGCCCCTCCTGAAACTGCAAACCCCAGGATTCCATAGGATGTTGAAAGTGGAATCATTGCACTATAAGAGTGTAGTGCAGAAAAGGCCTTAATCAGGACCCAAATCAAACCAAATTTTGTAGTCAGCTCACACTCCTAATGTTTATCTTTTGTAAGGACAAGATTCTCAGTAAGGAAGCCTAAATTATCCACAGATTTTTCTGCTGCTGAATGAACATTGTCACTGTTTTATATACTTCTTAGTCATTCACTTCCAGCTTACCTTTAAAGAAGATGTAATTCACAAGAACCATTACAGTGTTTGGATCCAGATCCTTAACTGCATGGGTTATTTTCCCATGGGTTTTGTTGTCTACATAGTCATTTATCTGTTTTTCAGCAACAGTCGTGTTCTGGAAGTTGGAGGAGAAGCCATCGGAATCATACAAGGTTTTGGCATCCTCCAAAAACTTAGGTAGAAGTTTAAAAGATTCTTGTATAAATAAGGCGTTCCCTATGTTCACTTCTGCCTTGTTGTTTGGCCGGTTAAGCATTTGGATGAGATCGTGGAACCCTTCGTGAATCTCCTTCTCTTCAATCTCTGAGAGGTTAAAAGCAAGTCCTTTGTGAATCTGAGTTTGAGTGTCTGATTTAGAACCAAGGCTGACCATCGCAAAAGCTGTGGAAATGCTCAAGGGAGAGAAAAACACATTTTTTCCAGTCCCATCAGAAGCAATTTGCCTGTACAATGCGAAGGCAAAGTCAGCATTACTTGGGGCTATCTTATGGCACTTTGGGGCCTTACTTCCCTGTTCTTCTTCCAAAGGCGGATGTGGATCTTCTGTTGGAACGTCATCATGGTCCTGATCATAATGATCTCCTGGGAGGTGGTGGCAATGGACATGAAGGCCAATCAGGAAGAAGAAGAAGAAGTAGGTGATGGTCTTCATTATTACTTGAAATACTTCTGTTTAAAAAAACAAAGTTGAATAGAAAACATAAGGGGGATATCGATGCAGGCCTTCTCATAAATAATTGATGGAGTTTAATCATTAACTGAGATCCCATGACAGTTACTTCTGGGTCACTGAATTTTATCCAGTAGACCACTTCTGTGTCCTCTGGCTGCAGGAGTGCGACTGTTTGGGAAAATCTCTTGGATAACGAGAGCTGTTCAAGAGTGGTGGCTTTGTCTCTCTGTTTTCCCAGAGTATTGGTTTTGCACTGTATTTTTGCACATTTAGGAAAATATGCTTCATTGGAAATGGTGATAACCATTGCGTCGATGGATGCATAGAGTAGATAACACTGGAATTACTGGGTGGTGTCTTGAGGCCATCCTTTGGTGGGGGGAAAAACCACCTGAACTTCACAGAAAGTAGGCTATTCTTCCAGTGGATGGAAATTTTGCACAAATAGCATTTATAATTATTACAAATTTGAAAAGGTACAGTAACTATATATATCCCCATCAGATTTCCATCTCAGTATTGTGTTGGATCTCTGATCGCTGCAAGGAACAGATAAACGCTCACAGTGTAACTTCACAATGTGAAAGTGGCCAAATTCAAGAAGAGTCTTGGGAATAGTGAGTTGCCTTCATGTCCCTCGACAGAAGCTTGCATGTCGTTCAGTAATTAGAAGGCTGCCAACAAATTCAGAATCATTTCACTAGCCCCTTAGCAGAAACATGCCATCAAAGCTCTCCTGTGTCGATTTTGACTACAATCCTACGTCCATTTTTGGAGGAGAGTGAAAAAAGAAACAGCACATCTCCTATATTATTTTTCAATGTATTTGAAAATTCAGTGCATTTTGAGCGGGCATATGTAAGAGGTTGTACCGTAGGTGGCTTACTGGATGGGCAGTGAGGCAGTTCACTGCCTTTGAATAGAGAAGAAGGTGTTGCTTCTTTCCAATTCTTAGAGAAAGGGGTTCTAATCATAATCATAGAGGACTGGGGGCAACTCTATGGCAACTCACCCATCTAACACCTCTATTTCTGAAACCATGCCATTGTTTGAAGAAAGAGCACTTTTCAGACATAGAGATGCATTAATATATTACCATCTGGGTAGGTCAGAGACGGGCAAAGTACAGTTCATGGGCTGCAGTCATCCTCAAAGCCCCTTTTTGCAAACCCCACATTGTTTGCTAAACAGCCACCTAGAAATAGACTTTGCCTCTCCTATTTCCCTCCTAATCTGTTTTTTTTTTCCTGATACCACCACTGGTTGGGGTGTATCCTTACAGTCAGTGGGATCTTCTCCAGTAATTTCAGAGAGAATGGAATTGCACCATAGTGTCCAGTGCTAAAACCACTAGCTTAACTGAACAAATAGTTAAGATAGTTGTTACCTAGGAATTAATATTAGTATTAGCACGAGTATTCGCTCCTTCTGACACAGGAGAATTTTAATCCGCAATCTGCCTTGGTTGGGCTACATGACTTAACTTTGGTACCTGACTCTCCTGTTCTGTCGTGCACCATCCTTGTAGAACATGTGAGCTTCATTGACTACGCCACTACTGTGAGCAGATAATCCCATGCAAACATGCTCTTGGTGATCCCACATCCTAAATTTTGACCTGTTGTGAATAAAACAATAGCTTGCTTCCCATTAGCAAGTTATACAGATGCGGTCAAACTTACATCTATGTAACACAATTGTTTGGTCATTGTGGAGGCTGGAAAACTGTACCAATGACACAACAAGGAAAATTTAGTTGCTGTAGTACCTCCCATGAGGCCCTTTTACTGGCTACTGGAGAGCAGTGGCAGGGCCTAGAAGGAACATAGCTGGATGCATGTCACCACCCAGGACTTCTACAGGATGCCTAGGAGCTCATGGAGAATGCCAGTAACTGCATCCAGCTATAGGGATATAGCTGGATGCTTTTTGGCTGATCTGTCTCTCCCCACTGGCTAGTAAAAAAGGGCTGCAGCAGATAACATGTAGCTTTTGCGTGGGGGTGGAGAGGGGAGACATATCACAGTTCCACCTGCTTGAAACTCTGTAATATGCCTCTCAATCCAGGATCTTGACCAGGGTATCCAGCTCAGAATAGCTCATAAAGAAGAAGATAGAGAACAGAGGTATTATACTTACAGGATTTCAGAAAATTCTTACAGTACTGAAGTGGGAAATGCTATTGCCTGCACTTTCATTTATATACCAGTTCTAAATAATATTCCCTATTAACCATTATGATACTCCCTATTAACCATTAAACAGAACAAATAAGAATGACACAAGAGGGACAGCAAGTACACCATGATGCAATAGATTTACCGCTCTTGTTTTTGCATGTAATGGTGCTATGAATCAAGTACATTTCATCTTTTCCTGCTTACTAGGGACAGTTCCTTTTTGGTCCCAGCTAAATCTTTGGTTATTTTATTCTTTGAGGAAGGCTTGTTTACGTTTTCATGGAGAGAATATACAGTTAGCATGAGAGTGGAGAGTTGGGGGGGGGGGATCTGTGAAGCATGTGTTTAAGTCACCGTAGGCAAGTACAGACTGATGACATCATTCACTAGATCTATTAGGGTTCTCTGGAAGTCTCAGCAGATGTTCTCAATCCAGCTAAGGGGACATAGCCAGCTACTTGTTACTCTGATTTCTGGGGGTCCCAGGAGGGACACCTAAATGCGCTCTCAATTATATAAGTTGGGGAAATTAGCCAAGAGCACAGCCTAGCAATACGAGAGGTAGGGTACCACCACTGGTTGGGGTGTATCCTTACAGTCAGTGGGATCTTCTCCAGTAATTTCAGAGAGAATGGAATTGCACCGTAGTGTCCAGTGCTAAAACCACTAGCTTAACTGAACAAATAGTTAAGATAGTTGTTAACTAGGAATTAGTATTAGTATTAGTATTAGCATGAGTACTCGCTCCTTCTGACACAGGAGAATTTTAATCTACCATCTGCCTTGGTTGGGCTGCATGACTTAAGTTTGGTATCTGACTCTCCTGTTCTGTCGTGCACCATCCTTGTAGAACATGTGAGCTTCATTGACTACTCCACTTAGACCACTAAGCATGTGGTTAAGTCACCGTAGGCAAGTACAGACTGATGACATCATTCACTAGATCTACTAGGGTTCTACTCCACCAGCAACTGAATGATTTAATTTAATTTAATATGCCTTCATGAAAGCTCCTCTGGAGCCTTAGATTGTAAAATGAACAGATAATGGAAGTTGTTCAATAGATGGAGGAGACTGTAAGAGATTTGGTTATGATCTTCATTCTTCTGCAATCATGAGAGAAGATGCACATTACAAAGGAATCACTGCTCATGCACATCGCGAAGGAATCACTGCTTTGCTATGATATACCTATCTCCTGGGACATTCAGTTGCTGGTGGAGGGCAAGGGAATCAGAGAAGTATGATACTGCCCTGGCTAGCCCGAGCTTGGGGGATATAAAAAGATATCTCTTGATATCAATAATTCAGCCTCACATACCCATTCCCCTCCACGTGCTTGCGAGGCCCCCGCACAAGCACGCATACAGGCTCGGCCGATAAGCACCGTAATATTCCAAAACAATACAGGCAGGCCAGAACTAGCCAACTCGCAGCTTCAGGAGACCTCAAAGGCAAGTACCTTCATTTAGTATGCACGCAACTTTCAAAAGATCCTCTGCCCCGTGCTGGCAGCTTGACCATCGAGCTATACAATGCTCAAGTACTCCACGTTTGCATACTGGCTATCTTATTGACAATTTGGTTATAATCCAATCATTCAAATTCTGACCTTTCGGAGGCTTTGTCTCCAGCCCCAGATCCATTGTTTTCCCCAAGTCCAGACTAGCCTGCGGTCTCCTTACAAAAACCCCTGACTTTGAGCGCTTCCTCGGATCGCTCTTGGCTTCCATCCCGCCTTGCTGTCGCTTTGTCCAGCGAGCTTTCCCCTCAGCCTCATGTGCTGAGATCCACGCTCCCCAGCTTCTCCGCTTCTAACGGGGCTTCAGGACAGGTGAAGTATCACCCAAACCAGCAACTCCTCTAAAAATCCCTCTATCCCACTCCAACCTTTATTTCCTTAGTTATCTGTGTGAGTGTGCTGCATACACTGTTTGATTGTGTTTTAATAAAACAACATTTATTATTTCAACTTCTGTGTGCTCCTTGACTCGGCCTGACCCCGTAAACATAGGGTTCAAGATCTCACTACGTTACCCTACCCACTCTCATGCTAACTGTATACTCTCTCCATGAAAACGTAAACAAGCCTTCTTCAAAGAATAAAATAACCAAAGATTTAGCTGGGACCAAAAAGGAACTGTCCCTAGTAAGCAGGAAAAGATGAAATGTACTTGATTCATGGCACCATTACATGCAAAAACAAGAGCGGTAAATCTATTGCATCATGGTGTACTTTCTGTCCCTCTTGTGTCATTCTTATTTGTTCTGTTTAATGGTTAATAGGGAGTATCATAATGGTTAATAGGGAATATTATTTAGAACTGGTATATAAATGAAAGTGCAGGCAATAGCATTTCCCACTTCAGTGCTGTAAGAATTTTCTGAAATCCTGTAAGTATAACACCTCTGTTCTCTATCTTCTTCTTTATGAGCTATTCTGAGCTGGATACCCTGGTCAAGATCCTGGATTGAGAGGCATATTACAGAGTTTCAAGCAGGTGGAACTGTGATATGTCTCCCCTCTCCACCCCCACGCAAAAGCTACATGTTATCTGCTGCAGCCCTTTTTTACTAGCCAGTGGGGAGAGACAGATCAGCCAAAAAGCATCCAGCTATATCCCTATAGCTGGATGCAGTTACTGGCATTCTCCATGAGCTCCTAGGCATCCTGTAGAAGTCCTGGGTGGTGACATGCATCCAGCTATGTTCCTTCTAGGCCCTGCCACTGCTCTCCAGTAGCCAGTAAAAGGGCCTCATGGGAGGTACTACAGCAACTAAATTTTCCTTGTTGTGTCATTGGTACAGTTTTCCAGCCTCCACAATGACCAAACAATTGTGTTACATAGATGTAAGTTTGACCGCATCTGTATAACTTGCTAATGGGAAGCAAGCTATTGTTTTATTCACAACAGGTCAAAATTTAGGATGTGGGATCACCAAGAGCATGTTTGCATGGGATTATCTGCTCACAGTAGTGGCGTAGTCAATGAAGCTCACATGTTCTACAAGGATGGTGCACGACAGAACAGGAGAGTCAGGTACCAAAGTTAAGTCATGTAGCCCAACCAAGGCAGATTGCGGATTAAAATTCTCCTGTGTCAGAAGGAGCGAATACTCGTGCTAATACTAATATTAATTCCTAGGTAACAACTATCTTAACTATTTGTTCAGTTAAGCTAGTGGTTTTAGCACTGGACACTATGGTGCAATTCCATTCTCTCTGAAATTACTGGAGAAGATCCCACTGACTGTAAGGATACACCCCAACCAGTGGTGGTATCAGGAAAAAAAAAACAGATTAGGAGGGAAATAGGAGGGGCAAAGTCTATTCCTAGGTGGCTGTTTAGCAAACAATGTGGGGTTTGCAAAAAGGGGCTTTGAGGATGACTGCAGCCCATGAACTGTACTTTGCCCATCTCTGACCTACCCAGATGGTAATATATTAATGCATCTCTATGTCTGAAAAGTGCTCTTTCTTCAAACAATGGCATGGTTTCAGAAATAGAGGTGTTAGATGGGTGAGCTGCCATAGAGTTGCCCCCAGTCCTCTATGATTATGATTAGAACCCCTTTCTCTAAGAATTGGAAAGAAGCAACACCTTCTTCTCTATTCAAAGGCAGTGAACTGCCTCACTGCCCATCCAGTAAGCCACCTACGGTACAACCTCTTACATATGCCCGCTCAAAATGCACTGAATTTTCAAATACATTGAAAAATAATATAGGAGATGTGCTGTTTCTTTTTTCACTCTCCTCCAAAAATGGACGTAGGATTGTAGTCAAAATCGACACAGGAGAGCTTTGATGGCATGTTTCTGCTAAGGGGCTAGTGAAATGATTCTGAATTTGTTGGCAGCCTTCTAATTACTGAACGACATGCAAGCTTCTGTCGAGGGACATGAAGGCAACTCACTATTCCCAAGACTCTTCTTGAATTTGGCCACTTTCACATTGTGAAGTTACACTGTGAGCGTTTATCTGTTCCTTGCAGCGATCAGAGATCCAACACAATACTGAGATGGAAATCTGATGGGGATATATATAGTTACTGTACCTTTTCAAATTTGTAATAATTATAAATGCTATTTGTGCAAAATTTCCATCCACTGGAAGAATAGCCTACTTTCTGTGAAGTTCAGGTGGTTTTTCCCCCCACCAAAGGATGGCCTCAAGACACCACCCAGTAATTCCAGTGTTATCTACTCTATGCATCCATCGACGCAATGGTTATCACCATTTCCAATGAAGCATATTTTCCTAAATGTGCAAAAATACAGTGCAAAACCAATACTCTGGGAAAACAGAGAGACAAAGATTTCGCTGTCTTGCAGCAAAGATGCTGGAAAACCCCTTTTTCAAAAACCTTACAAAGATGAATCTGAGCAGGATTTGCATCTCTACTGATTTTTTAAATAACTAAAATTAAATTTATTTTTAATATGATACTTGGGCATAATTATCAATAGCAGGCATAGAACTAAAATAATTAAATTTAAGATTCAATTAAATTCCATTAAAAATAGATTCTGTTAAAAACATGATCGGGTCACAATGAATGGGGGTTGAATGGAGGTCCATAGATGGAGTTCATTCTGAAGCAATCATGGTAAGGGATAATGTTTGTTTTCAAAATTGTCCCTCTGTAATCTCTCCTTTTCCCTTTAAACTTTAAAAGACAGTTTTTCCATCAAGACCGCCATCCAAACCGTATCTGTCTTTGTATCTCTATCGCTGCTATTTAAAGTTCTGAAAACACAAGATCTAGCAGGCCACCTTTCCCTACACATGTCCGGTAAAGACTTAATAGTCAATGGGTTTGTCAAAAAGGTACTCCACAAGCAACAGAATGCTTTTGGATAACAGCGTTACAAAGGAGCTGGGCTTTACGAGGAAAAAACTTAAGCTTTACAACGCCAAAAATCTACTAATTTGTGCCAACATTCCTCAGCTGATACTAATCATTTCCCTTCTCCAACTGGCTGTATACTGACTGATAATCTCCATGGGAAGACAGAATCAGTTGTGGAATAGTGGATCAACACACAATTCAAATCCAATTGCTTCAATGCCTCTAATCTAGTTGGCACTAATGGTAGGATTTAAAGCCATGCCACTTATATAATTCTGTTATCTAGACCACAAGCCACCACTCTTGAACAGCTCTCGTTATCCAAGAGATTTTCCCAAACAGTCGCACTCCTGCAGAAGTGGTCTACTGGCTAAAATTCAGTGACCCAGAAGTAACTGTCATGGGATCTCAGTTAATGATTAAACTCCATCAATTATTTATGAGAAGGTCTGCATCGATATCCCCCTTATGTTTTCTACTGAACTTTATTTTTTCAAACAGAAGTATTTCAAGTAATAATGAAGACCATCACCTACTTCTTCTTCTTCTTCCTGATTGGCCTTCATGTCCATTGCCACCACCTCCCAGGAGATCATTATGATCAGGACCATGATGACGTTCCAACAGAAGATCCACATCCGCCTTTGGAAGAAGAACAGGGAAGTAAGGCCCCAAAGTGCCATAAGATAGCCGCAAGTAATGCTGACTTTGCCTTCGCATTGTACAGGCAAATTGCTTCTGATGAGATTGGAAAAAATGTGTTTTTCTCTCCCTTGAGCATTTCCACAGCTTTTGCGATGGTCAGCCTTGGTTCTAAATCAGACACTCAAACTCAGATTCACAAAGGACTTGCTTTTAACCTCTCAGAGATCGAAGAGAAGGAGATTCACGAAGGGTTCCACGATCTCATCCAAATGCTTAACCGGCCAAACAACAAGGCAGAAGTGAACATAGGGAACGCCTTATTTATACAAGAATCTGTAAAACTTCTACCTAAGTTTTTGGAGGATGCCAAAACCTTGTATGATTCCGATGGCTTCTCTTCCAACTTCCAGAACACGGCTGTTGCTGAAAAACAGATAAACGATTATGTAAAGAACAAAACCCATGGAAAAATAACCAATGCAGTTGACGGTCTGGATGCAGGCACTGTAATGGTTCTTCTTAACTACATTTTCTTTAAAGGTAAGCTGGAGTTTAGTGACAAAGAAGAAAAAAGACAGTAACAATGATAATTCAGTCAGCAGAAATATTTGTTGATAATTTATACTTACATAATGAGAATCCTGTCCTTACAAAAGTTAACATTAGAAGCGTGAGCTGATAAGAAGATTTGGCTTGGTTTGGATCCTAGTTTAGTTTGAATTGATTTGGAGTTTCCCCACAGCTGACCTGGATCCAAATCAGAATCTAGATTCAGAAATCCATATCTTCATGCCTCCACTGATTGACACTGGGAAGCAAATGTGTGTGTTTCTTATCCCTTGTTATTATTATCAGAACCAGAACTAGCCATTACTCAAAGGGCTTGGTCTCCATGGTTGGTTACAGAGTAAAAGCATGAACTCTACTTGAAGTTTTAACTGTTAAGTTGGAAAAGGACTTCAGAAACATTACAATCCTAGCAGGGAGGAAGCTGTGCTACTCAACATTTCTGTCAATCTCACAGTCATTAAAATTCTGCTTTACTCCTTACTGGTATTGCCAACCATCTTCTGATACCTAAATGATTTCCAGAGTCCATTTAGTTTAGATCCCAGCTTTTCTTTTTGATAAGTTGTCTTTTATGTTTATGCACTCACGTGTTTTTATATGTCACAAATATAGATACATCTGTTTTTCTGAACATTGGCTGTCCTACAGTGCAATTATCTTTTCTTTGTATCTTAAGCTTTCTGGGAAAAACCTTTCAATACTGAATCAATTAGTGAAGAAGATTTTTTTGTAAATGCAAACACAACGGTGAAAGTCAACATGATGTTTCAAGACAACTCTTACAACTTTCTCCGTGATGACGATCTGTTTTGCACAGTGGTGGAAATTCCATACAAAGGAGATGCCGTAGCATTGTTCATTCTTCCAGATGAAGGGAAAATGCAACAAGTGGAGGAAGGTTTGGTAAAAGAACATCTGTCCAAATGGGCAAAAACTTTCAAACACACGTGAGTCTTTTCTTTGTGCTTATTTTAAAATGCTGCTGCTGTGTTATTAATTCTTATTGTACAAAAGACAGTTGGGGAAATGCTGCCCTTCAGTTCTTGTTTAACCCCAAATCCCATCAGGCCAGTTGTAGAAATTCTGGAAGTTCTTGGCCAGAAGAGGCAAATATTGGTGAACATCCGGTAGAATCCTCAGGAAAAGGAGGAGATCTCTCTCCAAGTACTCAATGGATATGATTTTATTATTTATTATTACCTTATTAATTTCCTATTACTTCATTTTTATTATTACTGCGTTTCAGTCTACGTGTATGTATCTACTCCATGTATGTATACATATTTTTAAAGGTCTTGTCTTTCTGGCAGATATCTGTAGATACTTCGCATTTTATAGCATCTATGATAAAACTGCTCCTCCAAGCGGCAAAGTGTGACAAAGTGTACCTCTGTTTCTCAGTGTGGTTAGTGCACTCAGTCGTTTTGGAGGCATATCAGCAATACACACAGGGACCTTCCCCTTTGTTCTTAGCATCTGCAAAAATTAGCCCTTGAAGAAGGCTGAGGGAACATATCCACAGGTTGAAATGCATTGGGCTTGTTTTAAAACAAAAAAATTAAAAAAATAATAAAAATCATCTACTGAGGACATGGAGATGAATATTATCTTTTTTTTATTCCCTGAGGAATCTCTAGTCCAACAGATTAAGTGGGGAGAGGGACAAAGGCTCCTAGCCAGTTGCTTATCTAATGTAAACAGCACCTGGGCAAGCATGGATGTTGTGCCTCTATTTTCTCACTCCTACCTCCACCACTAACCCTACATGCATGGCTTTTTTGCACCCATCTGGCATTGGCATTGGTTTCCTCCTTGCCCCACGCTAGATACGCCTCTACTCCCAGCTCTTCCCTACTACACAGATATTTGCTTTGGAACAAAAGTGGATATATTCTAATAGACAATTAATTATTTGTATCAGATAATATGTCAGTGTTTTCTATAGCAAGAATGATTTAATTTCTCTGCCTTTTTCTAATAATTTGTTAAACCCACTCATGATCTAATTACTGCAAATATAGTTTGAGGCTTAATGAAATGAATTTATTTAAGCTCATATTTTACACCAATAACATTGGAATGGAAAACGTTTGAATGCTTTCAGATTCATTAATGGCATTGGATAGTAGATACGATTCATCAGATAACTTAACACAGTGCTGTGTGGACAAGTTTAATTCCATCCAGAACAAGCAATTAAACCAGATGTATAGAATTCTTACCAAAACAAAGAAAGAAAGAAAAGAAAAGAAAAAATGCAGGTGGGACAACTGACAAACAGATGGCTACGAGGTACATACAAAGTCCCCAATATGGAGATGACACTATTTCCAAGCTATATACATCACATTTGTTCCTTGTATCATATTTCAGTATTCTAATTGCTATCATATCAGCAGAACATGTCAAGATGCTTTGGAACATAGCTCAGAACATTTTGTATATGTTTAACTTAACTCAAAATCACCTGCCACTTGCAGCCTTTTCTGTGCCCAAGCAAACTGATTTCTTCAACGTGGTTCTACCTCCCTTATGCTTTATGGTGTCTCTTCTGACTTTTCACCTTTACATTCCTTGAAACATTTCTATGACTGTTGGTTTTGGATATCTAATAATATTTGCCATTATTAGATACTGGCTGCACAAAGACACGTAAGTGTCTAAGGAAGAATAATCCCAGCACTATCAATGGGAGAGCTAATTTTTAGGATGTTGATTCTTGGTGTTAACACCACTGGAATTTGGAAGATTTGGAAAAGTATATGCACCTACGCACGTGCAGTGAAAGAGTGCCAAAAAGGAAAGGCTGCAGTTCAGAAGTGGAACACGTGCCTTGGCCACAGGTCAACACAGTTTCAATCTTTAATTAGGGCTTGGAAAGATTCCTCTCTGAGATCCCAGAGAACCTCTGCCATATAGCACAGATAGCAATGAATTAGGACAAATATTCTGACTTCAGCCTAAATCCCAATTGCTAACCTCAAGTAGAGCATACCTACTGGATCAAAGTGATGTCTCATGTGTGTTGACTTACCATTCAACACTTCGGTATGTGGATCTACCCTAGTTGGGACTAGCAATTGGATTTAAGCCTAATTTTTTTAAAGCAGCTTCCTGTGTTCTTGAGAACTTTACTCTCCACATCCTTTGTTGCTCGTAAGCCAGGAGAATTCCCAAAGGAATGTATTATGGATCAAAGCCCTTGTTCCCCACAATTAGTCTTCTTATGATGGTGTACTCTCCAGTGTCACATGCAGGAGAAGTTGACCACGAGATGATACAAAGAACTCATGAGAACTGTCTTATTTCAGTCTCAATAGCATAGCTGATAAAACAAATCAAACTGAATAGCTCCCAGCTCGTTACTTACTTCCAGGCAGTAAGCACAGAGTCATAAATAAAGTCCAACAGGATTCCAGGACAAGGGAGTGTCTGAGTTTAGTCAGAGTGTTCAACAAGGTATCCGGCAGGGTAGAAGTTCAGATAAGCTCTGACAACTCCTGGAGGGGAAGGGCGTCAGCTATATAGGTCTGAAGCCCAGTACAGTTGTGGCTTGATTAATTGTTGCCGCCTATAAATTCTGAAAGAGTGACATCAGCTCTCTCTTTGCTGTCTGCATTCTGCAAAGGTGGGTACCGGTAAGTGCTTTTTTATGTCTGAAGAGGCAGATCTCTCTGCTGGAACTGCCATTCCCCCCCACCCGCCCTGGTTCTGTTTGTGGCACTGTAACGTCTTTCTGTACAGCAGGTCCTGGCATGCCCCCTGTTTCAGCCTCTGACAAGCCCTCTGTTTAAGACTCTGAGTCAGAGTCAATGTTCTGGAAGCAGGGCATGACAAGACTTATGCAACCTTGAAACTTCAAATATCTTCCACACTGCTAGGTGAGATCTAAATAACATCACATCTTTTTCTCTTAACCAGGAAAGTACACCTGTACATTCCAAAGTTTTCTCTGTCTACATCCTATAATCTCAAAGACTTTCTACAGAGACTTGGTGTGAGAAATCTCTTCAGTCACAATGCTGATTTGTCTGGAATTACTGAAGAAGGCACACTGAGAGTTTCAGAAGTAAGTTCAGAGGTGGGGTTTCTGCCCCATATTGGCATGTCATCTCCTGAAGCACCCTACAGCTATGAAAGTGAGTTATCCCTTGAGAGACAACCATACATAATTCTAGCAGTCAGGGTCCAACTTCCTTTCAAAGTGTATATATATGTTTCTTATTTAACATCTCTAATTTCACCTTCCCTTCGCAAAGTGTCCTCTTTTCTCTGCCCTGTTGGCTCAGAGTCAGAATATGGAAGTTAATCAAATTCTGGCCAAGATCCTATACGGTATAGGTACAGTGTGAATCTATGCTTGCAGACTTAGACAGTTGTTGCTGTACACCACTTTTTCTCTGCGTACCAAAGCTGCGCAATCAGATGCATGTCTCTTAATATTTTGGTCTCTTGTCCTGTTGTGCAGGAAGAATGAGCAATGCAGTCCCACTGAATCAGTTAATACATCAAAGGAACTGATAAACAGGCACACAGCATCCAAAAGAGTATACCTGCATGTTCAACAGTTGCGTTATAAGCTCCTACATTTCACAGATGGAAACAAGGGCACATGTGGTCAAACATCAAAATATAGTCAATATGGCAAAGATTATTAATGATGAAGAAGAGACAAGCTTGAAGAGGCTGAAGCAGTTTGTTTCTGCCTGAGCCTATAGGGAAGGGCAAGACTCTGCCCTCTTCTCTCTTTTCCCCGCAATTGTGTTCAGTGCATTAGCACTTTGCACTCAGCTTGCAATGGCTGAAAGATAGCTGAGGATAAAGGGGAAAGTAGGAGGAGGAGAAAGAAACTGGGACATTTTAAGAGTAACTGAAAAAGTGGAATGGCTGTAGATCAATCAGTAGATTAATATGTTCCTAATAGTAGCAGTAGATTAGCGTGTTCCTACCATAAAGGGACAGTGGTAGGGTATGTTACACTCGCAGAACTCTGTTTACACACCTATAAATTGAATACAGACACTCTGCAATGAGAGCAAAGCCTAACCACATGAGTTAAGGAATGTAGACATACATATAATGCTGACAGGATTCTGGGCTCTGTTGCTATTTTCCTAGTATTTTTGCCAGCATTATGGCTGATGGCCCAACTCAGTTGGATGTTGGTCCCAGCAAACCTTATCCATTTTCATTTAAAAGGGGAGGGGAAGCACAAGCCCTCTCTTTTCCACATTGTAGTAATTTTATTGCTTTCTCTTCAGGCTATTCATAAAGCTGTGGTGGATGTTCATGAGTCTGGTACTGAGGCTGCTGCAGTCACTGTGATGGTCATGTTTGGCTCGTCTCTTGATGTTCCTCCTCCACCTGTCCTCAGACTTGAGAGACCTTTCCTGATTCTCATTAGTGATAAGAGAACAAAAAGCATCCTCTTCCTTGGGAGAGTCCTGAATCCAACTGAAAAATGAATTCAAAGAGAATAGTCAAACTTTTTCATGAAATCCCACCAAAATATCTATTTTCCACTATCTAACTAACAACAGGATTTAGGCCAATGATTGAAAGTCTCAGCTGTGGGAATTGCATGGCCCTCCAGATGTTGTTGAACTGCATCTCCTAGCCTTCCTTGATATTAGCTTTGTTGGCTAGGGATGCTGGGAGTTGCAGTCCAACATGTGGAAGAATGCAGATTCCCATCCTGATTAAAACCATGGCATATTTATCTTCCATAATGGGACCTTGCTGCTTCTTTGACATATTCCTAAATGCTATACAATGGTTGTTTTTTTAGACAGGAATTTCTGAAGAATGGAAAGGAGAAATGTTCTTGTTTCCTATGCTTTGGGGGGGCTTTTGTTAATCAGTGCTAAATTAGATCGATATATCTTCATTAAAGATAAACTGGCCCATTTGGCTATAAAGCAGATAAGGGTACTAAATATGTTGCATTAAGATGAACCCTCAAGAAAAGCAAAACCCACCCACCTCCTGCCTAGGGAGGTAAATCTTCACTTATTTTGTTTTCAAATGTTAGAATGAACAATTTCCAAAAATTTCTTCCCACCTCAGAGTGAAGCCACCAAGAAATGTTTTAACGTTTGTGATTGTTTTCACACACTGAGACTTTAGATGGACAAATCTATCAGTTTCAGCACCTTTCAGTTTCTATTTTTTTAATCTTAAGTCTAATTTATCCTAGAATCTAAACGGTTGCAGTCTTAATTGAGATTCTTCGGGGACACTGAGAATTTTTTTCCATTCTAAAAATCACCCTGAAATCTGTTCTGTACACATTTTTGTGCTGGTCAGTGTCAGGCAAATAACTCTTATGGATCTTGATAAATTTATGACAAATATGTACAATGGTTAAAAAGATATCAATAAATAAAAGCTGTAAATAAGTACCTCTTTCTGTGTAGTTTTGTGTGTTATAGTGCCTTACACACACTCACTTTGTCTCATACTGGCTCTCACAGAGACAGAAGGGAGATGAGTGGTGCTCTCTATGTCAGTGAAGTCATAAAACTGTTCCAGGCTGTAATATGAACTTCAAGGTGCTAAACCTATTTTAAGTTAGAGTTCAGCACCCTGGATAGGTCTCTTATATCTACTATATAAAATTCAACGTTTGCCTATGAGTTTGTGAGTTTGTCTTGATGATCCTCCATCTCAAATTTTGACCTATTGTGATGAAAAGAATGACTGGCATTGGCAAGTTACATAGTTGTAGTCAAACTTGCATTTGTGTATCTTGCTTTTTTGGTCATTGTGGAAGTTGGAAACCTCTACCAATGGCACAAAACCAAGCCTCCCCTAAACCCACCTTTTAGCTATTGCAGTCCCTCCATTATGGCCATTTACTGGCTGCTGGAAAGCAGTGGCAGAAGTAGTGGAGGAGTATTCTAGCTATGCTCTTATAGTTGGATGCCGAGCAATAATGTCACCCCCCAGCACTTCTACGGGCTGCTTATGAATGCCAGTAACTGTGCATCCAGGTGTCTCCTCTCTCTCCACTGGCCAGTAAGTGGCTGTGTTAGTGGGAGGCTGCAGCAGATAACATGTGGCTTTTTGTGGGGGTTGAGGGGGAGACACGTCAAGGTTCCACCTGCTTCGAACTCTGTAATATGTCTCCCAATCCAGACTCTTGGCCAGAGTATCCAGCTCAGAATAGCTCATAAAGAAGAAGACAGAGAACAAAGGTATTATACTTACAGGATTTCAGAAAATTCTTACAGCACTGAAGTGGGAAATGTGAGTGCTCGCATTGTCATACATATGCTAGTTAAAATAATATTCCCTATTAACCATTAAAATACTCCCTATTAATTATTAAACAGAATAAATAAGGATCACGAAAGAGGGACAGAAAGCAAACCATTATGCAATGGATATATGACTCTTATTTTTATATGTAATGGTGCCATCATTCATGTACAGTTCAGCTCTTCCTGCTTACTAGGGTAAGTCCCATTTTGGTACCAACTAAATCTCTGGCTCTATATTTTATTCTTTGAGGAAGCCTTGTTTCTATTTCACGGAGAGAATGTACAGTTGGCATGATTTAGGACCAGGGCTTTCCCCCATAGTCTTCAGGGAGCAAGTGAGTCTGAGAGGGATATGTGGATACCTCTAACATCCCTTCATCTTAATCAGAAGTTGACAACATTTTTGTGTTGGGGACTGAATTGGATCCAAATCTCTGGGGTTATATGATTGCCCCATCATTGCTATTGCCACTAGGATTCCTGTCAAAATCTGGCAACAACTGTGGTCGCTATATGACGCAAGAAGCTACCACAGTGCCCTTAGGCACTAGAAAACCATGTGAGATATTAGGAAAGTACAGCTTTTATTCTTCTCAGGATGATGCCTCCAAAGTCTCTCAGAACACTCTGTTGCTGATGTCAAAATGGCTATTGAGGAAGAAAGGAATTACAGGGAAAAGTTGGAAAAGGATAGACTCACCAATTCCTCTGTCATTAGAGGAACTGCAGAGATAGTTTTGTCATCTGAGGCTGAGATCCTTTACTATGTAGCATAGCATAAACATTCTGTCAGCAGATCTATGCTGCGTCTTTCATCTCAGTCCCCACTCAGACCTACTATTTAACCACAGCAGCTCACTCGTAATTATTCAGTAACTTGGGGACTGTTGGGAAGGATGAAATCTGTGAAGCATCTGGTTAAGTCCCTATAGCCAGGTTCAAACTGATGGCATCATTCACCAGGTCCACTAGGGTTGTCCTGTGGTCTCAACAGATGTAATCATTCTCTGTCTGGCTATGGGGATATATCTAGCTACTTCACTGATTTCCTTGCTCTCCACCAACTATTGAATGGCCCAGGAGATGGGGATATCATAGCAAAGCCCTGAGTCCTTTGCGGTATGTATGTATATGTGCTTTGATCGTTGCAGAAGCAGGAAGAGAATACCATCCTCCATGACAACCAAATAAGGATGTACCCATGTGGAAGTTGCATTTCTGTCCATGCAAGTTACCCCAATAAGATGTTGACGTATATATGTTAATAGGCTGATTTCCACTACAGTTTTGTGTGTGTATATGTGTGTGTATATGTGTTTGTGCTTGTGTGTGCGTGTGCGTGTGTGTATAAAACCATTTTCAAGAGACTCAAGTTTTCTAAAAACAGAATGTATAATGTTAACATTTTAAGGAGTAAATTAACAAAAATTACTTTTATTACGGCAACTTAAAAAAACATTAAAAACTTCAAAGCATTTTCATGTTTTCACATTGAGATTATTTTCGTCAGGTGTAGATGTTCACCAGGCATAGAAATACAGAAACAAGACAGCATTGTTAGGTAGTTTGATTTGTATTCAGATGATATGAGGGAAGGAGGCTTCAGACTATCCAATCAAGTCATCAGACCAGCCTCTGGGGCAAAAGACCTGGGGCCAAATATGTATTGCTTCTTCCAGGGCATAAAACACAACCAAGCAGGGGGAGAAAAAGAAAACAGAATAACATTGTGAAAGACATCCACCTCCTCCCCACTTCCACATATTTATAGATTTGCAAAACTTTTTATTCACTGTTACAGAGAACCCAGGAAACAATAGGACTACTGTAGTCGGTCTGCCATAAACATGATTTGGAGGAAGGAAGCCTGATTCCTGAAACAGGGATAGGAAAACATAGTCCGGGGTTGTGAACATGCATGGGTGAGCAGATGCCTCCGGACTCTCTCCTCCTGATTTTGATATCATTACCTAAAACTCTCTCGAGCGCTGAAAAATAATTAAGAGAATTGTTTACGTTGAAGCTTGTCAATAAAAAGAAGCACTCTGCTTCTTTGACTAAGGACGTCTCAAAGATAAAGACAGAGACCAAAGAAATAAAGGAGCAAGTTAAACAAGTACAAACGGAAATGACAGAGGTTAAGGGGAAACAGCAAGAAGAAGAACTTCAAACAATGCAACAGAAATTGAGATATCGTGAAAGATGCCTTCGCTTTCGAGGGGTCCCTGATTCAAATGCGGAAGACTTATATGGAAAAATGATCCCAGCCTTGGCAGAATTTCTAGACATAGATGAAGACAAAATGGAGATGTGTGTTGACAGAATGTTTAGAGTTGCCTCTAGAACGGCGAGAGAAAGAAAACTCCCAAGAGATATAGTAATAACCTTCAACCGGACTGTTACTAGAGATAAAATCTTACAACGTAGCTATGAAGGAACATTAAAGGTTGAAGATAGAGATGTAAATTTTTTTAAAGATATACCATTCCAAATCCTTAAAAAGAGACAAGAATACAAACCTTTGACCAATTTGTTGATGAAATACGAGATAAACTATAGATGGGAGAAGATCGAGGGAATCTCTTTCAATTATAAACAACAGTGATACAGAATTAACTCGGTCTACAAGGCCAAAGAAATGATGGAAAGACTGAAGAAGGACTTTCAGAAGACACCAGAATCAGACAAAGATAACAAACAACAAACTTTGGAAGAAGAAAAAGAGGAAAGAGAAATACAGAGGCAAGGAGAAGAAGCTGAAGAGTCAACAAGACAAATATTGGATTCAGAACAAGAAACTGAAGAGGAAGGAGAGCTTGCAGGAGAGTTATTACAGTAGCAATACAATTGGATTGCACAGATTTAACAAACAAAATAGCAAAAATGGGGCTCAAAATATATACTTGGAACATTAAAGGATTTAACTTGGAATATAAAAGAAGACAAATATTCCGCCATCTGGAAAAGCAAAAATTGGACATAATTTGTTTACAAGAAGTTCGAATAAGAACTCAAGATTTGAAATTTGTACGGAATCTCAAACTAGGCAGTTGTTTTGCAACTACGACTGACCAGAAGAAAAGAGGTGTATTGATATATGTGAATTCAAGATATGGTGCACAAATAAAATTTCAAGATAAGAATGGACGTTATCTTGCGGTAGAAGTTGCTACAAAACAAGATAAGATATTAATAGTAGGAATATATGCACCTAACGGAGCCGAAGGAGAATTTTTTCCTAAAATAAATGCTGAAATACAAAGATATGTACAAGACACAGGCAATTCAAATGTGGTGGTACTTGGGGATTTTAATGGAGTAGTGAATCCTACAGGGGACAGAACAGTGCAGAAATTGATACTGCGAAATAATGGAAAATTACCTAAAAGTTTTTTCCAGATGATGGATGATTTAGAGTTATATGACGTTTGGAGATATAAAAACGGACAATCAGATGGGTGTACATTTTTTTCAGATAGACACAAATCTATGTCCAGAATTGATATGATTTTGGCATCTAAAGAACTGCTTTTGAAGACACATGAAATAGATAGTCCTCCAAATTTGTGCTCAGATCATTTCCCGCTACAAGTGATTTTCAAGGTCATGATCAGAGAGAGGACATGGAGGATCAATGAAGAAATTTTTAACAAGGAAAAGTACATTCAAAAAGCAAAAACAGAGTTAATTAATTATTTCAATGAAAATATGACAGCTGAATTACCAATGAAGACAATATGGGACGCAAGTAAAGCTGTGATACATGGGAACGTTATCAGATGGTCTGCTGAAATTAATAAGGAGAGGAAACGTATAGAAGAAACGATTTTGGGGAATATGAAAGAATTGGAGAAACAGATGAGGAAAAACCCGACAGACAATACTATAAGACAAAAGATGAAGGTATGTCAAGCAGAATTGAATCAATTAATTTTGGGACAAATAGAACAACAGATGCGCAGACTAAAACACACTTCTTTTGAACAGGCTAACAAACCTTCTAAACTTTTGGCTAATTTATTGCGAAAAAGAAGATCAAGAAATATAACAACAGAGATTGCAACGAGGAAGGGAAAGACAACAAAGCAAGAGCAGATAAGACAGGTATTTTACTCATATTACATAAAGCTATTAAGTAATATCTCCTCAACAAAAAATCAAAGAGAATTGGAAGAATATTTGGAGAGGAAGAATAAAATTAGATTTTCAGAAGAACAGAGAGAGATTTTAAACAAATCAGTATCGATGATGGAGATAGTAGAAGCTATCAGGAACACAAAGAATGAGAAATCTCCAGGACCTGATGGTTTCACAGCAAAGTACTACAAAATTTTGGAACATGAACTCTCAATTCCACTTCAAACAACAATAAATGAGATAAAGAACGATGGATTACCAGAAACGTGGAAAGAAGCTAATGTAGTTTTGATTCCAAAAGAAGGAAGAGATGCAACGGATGTTAAGAATTACGGACCCATTTCATTACTAAACACGGACTATAAGACTTTTGCCGCTATTTTGGCAGAGAGACTTTAAAAAGTTCTTCAAGAACACGTCCATGAAGATCAGAATGGCTTTTTACCTAAGACAATGATGCGTGACAATATCAGGACAGTTTTAAATATAATTGAATATTAAGAAAAACATAACGAAAGAAAACTAGCCATGGGATTTGTTGACGCAGAAAAGGCATTTGATATGGTCAATTGGTCATTCTTGAAGATGACTATCAAGCAAGCACAAGTGGGAGAGAAATTCATTTCATGGATTGAAGCAATATATTCTCAACAAACGGCGAGACTAATTATAAATGGAGAAAGTACCAAACAGATTGAAGTACTGAGAGGAACAAGGCAGGGTTGTCCCCTATCACCTCTGTTATTCATTATGACATTAGAAATACTCAACGATAATATAAGAGAAGATGCGACAATAAGGGGAGTCCAGATAAAGAAATGTCAATATAAACTCAAAGCCTTCGCAGATGACTTGGTACTTTTTCTTGATGATCCCCTCAAGAGTGTTCAAAGATTGATGGAAATTATTCAAGAGTATGGCGATTACTCCGGTTCCAAGATTAATAAGGAAGAAACAGTGTACATAACAAAAAATATGAGGGAGAAAGAAGAGGCTGAATTCAAACAAACAGGATTTAATAAAGGACAGAAAGCCAAATATTTAGGAGTCTGGATTACAAAAAGAAACAATGAATTGTATCACAACAACTATGATAAAAAATGGAAGCCGATAACTCAAGATTTGGCAAAATGGACTCAAAATATCTCTGTTGGGATGGATATCAGTGATAAAAATGAATGTTCTTCCAAAAATGATCTATCTTTTTCAAAAGGTACCTATCATTACAAATATTAAACCTGTTGTTCAATGGAAGAGAGACATAACCAAATTTATATGGCAAGGCAAGAAACCAAGAATTAAATGGACAATTATGATGGACCGAACAGTGAGAGGAGGTCTAGGCCTGCCGGACTTACAGGTATATTACAAGGTAGCGGCATTCACTTGGATAAAAGATTGGATGAATCTTCAAAATATGAGAATGCTGGCATTAGAGGGAGCTGATTTAAGAATGGGATGGCACGCCTATATGTTCTATGGAAAAGCAGTAATAGATAAAGATTTTACTCATCATTCCGTAAGGAAATCGTTACTTAAAATATGGAGCAAATACAAGAAGAAGAACATAAGGCAGCTACCCAACTTGGTCCCCCCGCAAGAAGCCTTTTTTGGAAGATGGACAGATACAGACAAATGGCTACGATATGAAGACTTACTAGGAATGACAGAAGGTTGCAGTATGAAGATGAAATCAAGAGAGAAATTGGAAATTGAAGGAATAAAATTAAGCTGGTTTCCCTACAGACAGCTAAAGGAAAGATTTCAAATGGATGTACAAACTTATGGAATACAACAAAAGGAGCAAATCCAATTATTGCGATTGTTAAGAGAAAATCCACCACACTTATTAACACATTTATATCAAGAAATTTTACATCAAGAATGCGAGGAGGAGACAGTTAAAGCAGTGATGATACAATGGGCACAAAATGTCGGACATCCGATACAGTTAGAATGGTGGGAACAGAGTTGGCAACGAACACAGAAATTTACCGCTGCTCAAAATTTAAATGAAAATTATTATAAACTATTTCATAGATGGTACATGACACCAGAAAAATTAAAGACAATTTATAAGACGGGTACAGAGCAATGTTGGAAATGTCAAGAGAGTTCAGGTATACTATTTCATATGTGGTGGTCATGTCCCAAAGCAGAAAAATACTGGAAAGAAATACATTAGAAAATATGTTCAATATTGAAGATTCAATTTGGGATGATACCTGAACTTTACTTGTTAAACATGACACATATATTAGATGGAATGTCAGTGAAAAAATATTGGAGAATAATACTATACATGGTGACGACGGCCCGTATTGAGTATGCACGACTTTGGAAAAATGAAACTATACCTACTATTGAACAGTGGTGGACAACTTTTATGGAAAATGGAAATGCGGACATTCTTACACAAAGATTAAAAGGGAAATCAGACGAAGACATTAATAAGGAGTGGAAGATTGTTATGGATTTGGGTTGGGTGTAGACAGAAAGCAATGCATAATTCATGATATCAACTACTATACAGGGTAATAATCATAGAAATATCATGTAACAAGTAAAGTAGAGAAATATAGCAGGAACTAACGAATTAGGTTTGACTATTAACATTTTATTGCGATACGCGGTATAACAAATAGAGGAAATACTAATAATCGTAATCCAGAAAGGAAAGGAAGAAGAAGTAACATTGCATGTAAACATTGCAGAGATAATTGTTTGTTTTATTTGCTGAAACTTTAATAAAATTATATATAAAAAAAAAATATAAAGAGAAGCACTCTGGGGGGGGGGGAAAACTCAGAGATTGGAGCCAACTGATCTTCATTTCAGACCTTTGAATAAATTGGCACACTAATAAATTGGTAAGAAAGTAAGGAGGCTGCAGGGAGTAAAGAGGCATGCCAGCAGAAAGTTCTTCTGTGTCCTCAGATCACAAAATAGACAGATTAATGGAAGCTTCAAAGTTGCTTCTTGATGAATATTTTGTGAAGTTATGTATCTGTCAGTGGGACAGTGAATCCACTGTAGGTTTTAGTCATAAATTTAAGGGACCTATACAGATTGATGAACTCTAACTTTAGAAAGGTTCAGTACCTTGAAGTTCATATTAAAGCCTGGAACATTTTTATGACTTCACTGACATGGAAAGCACCAGTCTTTTCCCCTCTATCTCTGTGAGAGATGGTATGAGACTAAATGAATGTGTATAAGTGACTATAGCACACAAAGCTACACAGACACAAGTATTTATTTACAGATTTATTTATTTATATCTTTCTAGCCCTTGCAATGCCAGTGTCTCCTTAGAATTTCAAGAACTAAAGCTCAAAGGAGGCCTATGAGAGGAGCATACTAGCAAGATCTTTTCACCTGTGTATACCAGCACTAACTGAAAACGGCTCCAGTTGAAAGTTAAAAGAGTCTTTCATTAGGAATTAGCAAACACATAAGAAATCAGGCACTCTCAAGAACCATACAAGGCTGTTGGAAAATGAGGCTAGAATGGTTTGATAGAGAGAAATTGGATCAAATGCGTGATAGTTACCAATCCTGAAGCAGAAAGTCAAAGCAGAGTGGCTCAGACAGTGAGTCTGATGGTGGCATAGAGCAACAAAGATCTGGATGCCACATACTACATCTAAAGTACTACAAGTTACTGGGGCTGGAGCTAGGATTTTTATACCCTATTTTCTGCCCTTAAGGAGGGTGCATGGACAATATGGTGATGGCTTTCCCAGAAAGCTGACTAAGAAGCCCAGAATGGGGTGATTACCTTAACTTTAGGTGACAAAACGTCGATGGGAGTCCTGACAATCTCTTAATGATTTGGTCAGGTAAAGTAAACAGGAAAGGTCTCTGTGACATATGCTCACAGTAGGATTCCTTTACCTTAGCAGTTTCACTTGCTTTTGTTTTTCAGAATGTTCACAAATTACAGTTTTTAAAAAAATTACTCCAAGTTCAATAGCATCAGGTTTTCCTGCATAATCATCCCTGAACTCAAGACCTGATCATGTCTGAGGTCATCTTAACCTGGCAAATGCGTACAGACAGTGCCCTTTCAAACATGTATTTCAACCATGAAATATGTTGAATTAGGAAAATAGCACGTGCCATAGAATGGGGTTGTATTGGTGTGGTAACACAAGTTTGGACCTAACAGGAGACTACTGTAAGTTTATTTGGGCAGTATAGTTAAGTGAAGTGCTCTTAGTGAATACATGAGCTTTTCAGGTAAATCAACCAAAATTATTTTTAAAAACCAGAGCTGTGATTATAGAAGTCCAGCAGGGTAGAACTGGGCTATTCTGTGTATTTACAGAGTGTATGGCTATTAAGATAACGTTACTTGTAAGACAAACATTATGCTGTGTGCCTAAAAGTGGCGAGCTTCTAGCCCTCAATATTTCTTGAGGGTTTGAACTAACCTGGAGAAGGCAAGAGAGAGAAAGAGGTTCTTGGGTAAATGTGTTGGAGATGTGGTAATGGAATCCAACACCCAGGGTGAAGGTTCATTGTTATCTGCTAGGCAAACAATGTACTGTGTGAGGCAAGAAGACCTTGTAACTGTGTTGTAACTATGTCACTTTAATTTTTCTCACATAGGCCTCCCAAATGTTTTCTGGCATGCTTATTGATGGTAGGCTTCATCTCCATAGCAACCAGCCTGAGGCCCAAGAGCTCTCAAAAGAGAATTCTAAAGGCCCCTGCCTAAAATGACAATCCCAGGATTCCATAGAATCTTCACAGCCAGTCAATCATATGAGGTCTTCTCACCTCACTCAGCCAATCGTATGAGGTCTTCACCTGCCTGACATAGACAAACTCACAGACAAACATTGAATTTTATATAGTAGATATAAGAGACCCATCCAGGGTGCTGAACTCTAACTTGAAGTTCATATTACAGCCTGGAACAGTTTTATGACTTCACTGACATGGAGAGCACCATTCATCTCCCTTCTGTCTCTGTGAGAGACAGTATGAGACAAAGTGAGTGTGTGTAAGGCACTATAACACACAAAACTACACAGATAGAGGTACTTATTTACAGCTTTTATTTACTGATATCTTTTTAACCTTTGTACATATTTGTCATAAATTTATCAAGATCCACAAGAGTTATTTGTCTGATGCCGACCAGGATCTGTCAGTTCAGAGAACAGCTGTTACTGTGTTTACACATTTCATCCTGTTCTACCAAAAATAAAAATAATATTTATAGGAGTTTCATTATATTCCCATACTAGAATTTCTGAAGAAATTCATGCATTGCAACTCAGTTATCATTTGCAATTTTCTGAGTGTTTCAGTTGCTTTCCTCCAATTTTTTAAAAAGTGTGTTCAAGGAAAGTGCACTCAGTAATGTGATGTATATTGCTAGAAATAATGGTCAAAAATTGCATTCTTTTAGGACAATTGCATGCAAAATTGCATATGTCACGAGAAGTACACACATATGTACAGAACAGATCTTAGGGTGATTTTTACTGTGGAAAAAAAAAATCTCAGTGTCCCTGAAGAATCACAATTAAGACTGTTAAAACTTTCAGACTCCAGGATAAATTAAGAATGAAAAAAAGAATATAAAATGAAAGATGCTGAAACTGAGAGATCTGTTCATCTCAAAGGCTCGATGTGTGAAAAATTACCAGAAACGTTGAAACATTTGTTGGTGGCTTCACTCTGGTGTTACTGCTGTTTCTAGCCCAAGCTTGTGGGATATTAAGATATCATTTGATATCAATAATTTGGCCTTCTGTACCCATTCCTCTCCACGTGCTTGCGAGGCCCCCGGACAAGCATGCACACAGGCACGGCCGACAATATCCGAACCATCCACATCCCGATCTAGGCAGGCCAGTTATTGTCGAATATAGCTTCAGGAGACCTCAAGGCAAGTACCACATTATGTATGCACGCTGCTTACAAAAAGATCCCCTGCCCCGTGCAGGCAGCTTGATGAGCGGACTATACAACTCTCAAGCACTCCGCGTTTGCATACTGGCTACTTTATTGACTATCCGGCTGTAACTCAGTCATCCAAAGTACTGACCTTTCGGAGGCTTTGTCTCCAGCCCCAAACTCATTGTTTTCTCCAAGTACGGACTAGCCTGCGGCCACAATTTTCCCTATAAGAACCCCTGACTTTGAGCGCTTCCTCGGATCTCTCTTGGCTTCCATCCCGCCTTGCTGTCGCTTTGTCCAGCGAGCCTTCCCCTCAGCCCCATGTGCTGAGAATCCATGCTCCCCAGCTTCTTTGCTTTTCACCGGGTTTCAGGAGAGGTATACTATTTCCCATATCAAACTTCCTCTAAAAATCCCTCTATCCCACTCCTACCTTTATTTCTATAGTTCCTTGTGTGAGTGTGTTGCATACACTTGTTTGATTGTATTTCAATAAAACAATTATTATTATTTCAACATCTGCCTTATCATTGACTCGGCCTGACCCCGTAGACATAGGGTTCAAGATCTCGCTACGTTACCCTGCCTCTCGCATTGCCAACTTGTGCTCTGTGCTAATTCCCTCCCCATTGTTTGAGCACATTTAGGTGCCCCTCCTGGGACCCCCAGAAATCAGGGTAACACTGGGGCGGGAATAAATTTTTGGAAAATGTTCATTCTCACGTGTGAAGACAAAATAAGTGAAGATTTACTTCCCTACACAGGCGGGTGGGTGGGTTCTATTTTGCTAGAATAGTAATCTTAATGCAACATGTTTAGCATCTTTACCTGCTTTACAGCCAAATGAGAAAGATTTTCTTTAATAAAGACACATACATCAAATTTAGCACTGAATAACCAAAGCCCACTCAAAGCACAGGAAACAAGATAATTGCCCCTCTCCATTCTTCATAATTTCCTGTCTAAGAAACTGACCTTTGTATAGCATTTAGCAATATGCCAAAGAAGCAGCAAGGTTCCATGCAGGAAGAGAAATATGCCATGGTTTTAATCAAGATGGGAATCTTGTAGTTTTCCACATGATGGACTGCAACTCCTAGGAGCCCTGGCCAAGGCAACTAATATCAAGGAAGGCTAGGAGATGCAGTTCAAGAACATTTGGAGGCCATGCAATTTCCACAGCTGTTTTAAATTTATAACATGCTAAATTAAGCTACAAGGTCCAATGTCTGATACACACAGTCAGACAGACAGACAGACGTTATATAGAGGCTTTGCAATCAGTGGCCTAAAGCCTGTCACCATAGCTGGTAGAGATATGCTGCAGCAAAGCCTCCGGCCAGAATCAGGGAGACCGAGAGAAAGGCTTAGCCGAGCCTACCTCTTATATACACAGAGACTAGCTGATGTAACCAGCCTGGATTACATGTCACCATGGCTGATGAAACGCCTTGCCCAGGTTTCATATCACTGTGACTCAGCCTTATTGTCACATGGGAATTACCTCATACTTGCACAGTCATCCCCAGGTGCTTTCCCACATGCACATCATAGTATTTTTAATTGGAACAAGGGTCACTGCAATCTTTTTCCAACAAGAATAAGAAGAGAAATAGTGGGGAACAAGGGCTAGGATCCAGAATACATTCCTTTGGGAATTCTCAACAAATGATATGGAGAACAAAATTCCCAGGAAGCTGCTTAAAGAACATAGGCTTAAATCCAACTGCTAGTTCTAGCTAGGGTAGATCAATTGATTCAAGTGTTGAATAGTAAGTCAATACATATAGACATAACTTTCATCCCGTAGGTCTACTTTAGTTAGGAGTAGCAACTGGGATTTAGAATGGGGTCAGAATATTTGTCTACCTAACTCAGTACTGTCTGTGCTGCATGACAGAGATTCCCCAGGATCTCAGAGAGGAATCTTTCACAGCCCTACTTAAAGATTGAAATTGGAACTGCCTGTGGGCAAGGAATGTGTTCCACCTCTGAACTACAGCCTTTCGTTTGCTCTTTCACTACAGGCTTAGCAGGTACGTATAATTTTCTATTGCTTCCAAATTCCAATGAAGTTAACACCAAGAAACAACATCATAAAAATTAGTTCTCCCATTGATAGATCTGGGATTATTTATTCTTAGACGCTTATATGTCTTTGTGGAGTCACTATCTAATCATGGCAAATATCCAGCAATATGCAATACCAAGATTACAGAAAAGTTTTAGGACGAGTTAAAGGGAAAAGTCAGAAGGGACACCATAAAGCCTAAGTGAGGTAGAACCATATTGAAGGAATCTGATGGCTTAGCCACAGAAAAGGCTGTAAATTCCAGGTGATTTTGAACATGGAATTGAACAGTTAAACATGTACAAGACATTCTGAGCAATAGGTTGTTGTGAGTTTCAATGGCATCTCTGTATTTCAGTGGATTTCAATGGCATCTCTGTAGAGTCTGACATAGTAGTTGTCAGAATGGTTCAGAATTTCTGTACTTTCAAAAAGTATTCTGTGTCCACGTTGGTTTATAACATGTTCTGCTGCTGCTGATTTTTCTGGGTGAATCAGTCTGCAGTGTCTTTCATGTTCTTTAATTCACGTTTGGATGTTGTGTTTTGTAGTCCCTATGTAGACCTGCCCACAGCTGCAAGGTATGAGATAAACTCTAGTAGAAGTTAGAGGATCCCTCTTGTCCTTTGCTGAATGTAGCATTTGTTGAATTTTCTTGCTCGAAATCCATAAACACATGGACAGTTTCAACAGGAAAGAAGAAACTCAGAAAGTAAACAAAATTTGGCTATCAGTACTGAAGAACACTAAAATCAAGATGCAAAATGTGCTAATGAGCACAACCTAGACTCTGGAGGTCCTCTACAAGAAACAATACAATAGATGGCTAATGTACTTAATGCACTGTTATGGACACCCCCTGACTAACAACTCTACCCTGGGGGATATTCCATTTAACAATAGGCCATCACACAGGCCAACTTAACATATACAAATTGCTTCCTCCCACCTGGGGACTACACAAGTGTAAATACTTTGTCTCACTTCCATGCTACCAGATCCTCTGAAGATGCCAGCCACAGAAGCAGGTGAAACGTCAGGAGAAAATACTAATAGAACACGGCCTCAAAGCCTGGAAAACCCACAACAACCTATGGATTCTGGTTGTGAAAGTGTTTGACTTTACATTCTGAGCAATGTTTGAAAGCATCTTGACATATTCTCTTGATATGATAACACTTAGAATACTGAAACATGGTTCAAGGAACAAGTGTGATGTATATAGTTTGAAAATAGCATTTTCTCTATATTGCACACTTTATGTCATAGCCATTTGTTTCTCAGTTGTTGCAGCTTGATATTTATTGATTGATTTATTTATTTGGTAAGAATTCTGTGTAAAGCTGATTTAATTGCTTGTTCTGGGTGGAACAAGCAATTGAACTTGTCCACTCAGCACCGTGTTGTTAAATAAACCGTGGAGTTGCATCTACTATCATAGCTCATTAATGAATCCGAAAGCATTCCAAAAATTCCTGTTCCAATGTTTACCAAAAACAAACTCCTTTCACTGCCCTTGAAATTATGTTTGCTGTGGTTGTCCATGGGAAGGGGGTGACAAATTTTTAGAAAAGGGCAGAGAAATTATTCAATTCTCACTATAGAAAGCACAGAAGTACTATTCCAGCAGCTCTAACAACTGGCTGCGTTAGATGGGCCCGATGGGATTTGGAGTCCAACGACAATTGAAGGGCAGCATTTCTCCAACTGTCTTTCCAACTTTAAGAATTAAAAATATAGCAGTAGTATTAAAAAACAGCACACAGAAAAAGCTCATGTGTATTGCACATTTAGACAGATGTTCTTTTACTAAACCATCCTCCAGTTGCTGCTTTTTCCCTTCATCTGGAAGAAGGAACAATGCTGAGGCATCTCCTTTATATGGAATTTCCACCACCATGCAAAACAGATCATCATCACGGAGAAAGTTGTAACAGCTGTCTCGAAACGTCAGGTTGACTTTCACCGTTGTGTTTGCGTTTACAAAAAAATCTTCTTCATGGATTGCTAGAGTGCTGAAAGGTTTTTCCCAGAAAGCTTAAGATAAAAGGGAAAGATAACTGTATTGTGTGAAGGTCAATATTCAGGTACACAGATGTGTCTATATATGTGACATATAGAATAATTTGTGTGCAATAAACATAAGATAACTTATCAAAAAAGAAAAATAAATAAATAAATAAAATCTGAGATCTAAAGTAAATGAACTCTGGAAATCATTTAAGTATCACAACATGGTTGGCAATACCAGTAAGCAGTAAAGCAGAATTCTAATGATCGAACATGAGTTGAGTGGCACAGTTTCCTTCCTGTTAGGATTATAACCTTTTTCAATGACCTTCTTTAATTTCACAGTTAAAAATTCAACTCTGTAACCAACCATGGAGACCAAGTCCTGTGAGGAATGGCTTAGGGGCTGAGTATGTTTAGCTTGGAGAAGAGAAGACTGAGAGGTGATATGACAGCCATATTTAAATACTTGAAGGTTTTTCATTTAGAAGATGGAGAAAGCTTGTTTTCTGTTGCTCTAGCTCTAGAATGCAAACCAATACAACAAAAAAGATTCCACTTAAGCAATTCAGAAGAGTCTCTTAACTGTAAGATCTGCTTGACAGTCCATAAGCAATGTTTTACTCATGTATGACATGTCCGGGGGATGGATTAGATGACCCTTCTTGTCTCTTACAACTCTATGATTCTATGAGACTAGAAGCCTTTTTTTAAAAATAATTTATGTGACAAATGTTATGTCCATGAGAAATATGATGGTCATTTTGCCCTATCCCACTCCACCAGCCTAACCACAACTGTAGATTTCTAATCACCTATGCCTTTCCTTTCCAATTCATAGTTTTAATACTGTTGCCTTTACTAACTTACCTCCCTCCTTACCTTCTAGGGATCTTCCTCAGATTGGAAGAAATTCTACCTCCTGAAGTAAAATGGCATGATTTGAACAGATTGAGGAGTCATCCAAGTTAAAGGCATGAAGAAGTACAATCCTCTCCTAAATGTTTATTATATCTACAAATTTAATCTAGTGCTGATAAAAGTAACAACAGATGAAAAACACATGCATTCAGTTCCTAATATCAATCAATGGGGGATTGGAGATACAGATTTCTGAATGTAGATTCTGGTTTGGAGTCAAGTCAGCTCAGGAAAACTCCAGATCTATCCAAGATAAATTAGAATTCAAACCAAACCAAATCTTCTTGTCAGCTCACAGTCCCAACGATTATCTTTTGTAAGGACAAGATTCTCATTATGGAAGTGTAAATGATCCACGAACATTTCTGCTGGTTGAATGAACATTGTTAGTGTCTTATATACTTCTTAGTCACTAATCTCCAGCTTACCTTTGAAGAAGATGTAGTTAAGAAGAACCATTACAATGCCTGAATCCAGATTCTCAACTGCTTGGGTTATTTTCCCATGGGTTTTGTTCTCTACATAATCATTGATCTGTTTTTCAGCAATGGCCATGTTCTGGAAGTTGGAAGAGAAGCCTTTGGAGTCATAGAAGGTTTTGGCATCCTCCAAAAACGTAGGTAGAAGTTTTACAGATTCTTCTATAAATAAGGCGTTCCCTATGTTCACTTCTCCTTTATTGTTTGGCCGGTTAAGCATTTAGATGAGATCATGGAACCCTTCGTGTATCTCCTTCTTTTTGATCTCTGAGAGGTTAAAAGGAAGTCCTTTGTGAATCTGAGTTTGAGTGTCTGATTTAGAACCAAGGCTGACCATCGCAAAAGCTGTGGAAATGCTCAGGGGAGAGAAAAACACATTTCCAGTCCCATCAGAAGCAATTTGCCTGTACAACGTGAAGGCGAAGGCTATCTTATGGCACTTTGACGCCTTACTTCCCTGTTCTTCTTCCAAAGGTGGATGTAGATGTTCTGCTGGAATTCCATCTTCCTTCTGATCATGATGATGTCCTGGGAGGCGGTGGCAATGGACATGAAGGCCAATCAGGAAGAAGAAGAAGTAGGTGATGGTCTTCATTATTACTTGAAATTCTTCTGTTACCAAACAAAACAAAACAAAACAAAACAAAACAAAAAATCACATAGAAGACAGAAGGGGGACATCAATGCAGTCCCATATATTACTAGTCAGAAATAATTGATTTAGTTTAATCTTTGAATGAGTTCAATGGCACCTATTCCAAGTAACTGAATTTTAGCCAGTACGCTACTTCTATACATCTTCATTCCAGGAGTGTAACTGTTTTGCAATGTCTCCTGTGGAATGAGAGCTGCCCAAGATAGGTGAATTGTGGCCTAAATAACAGAATTATATAACTGGCAGTGATTTAAATCTCATTGTTAGTTCCAGGTAGACTAGAGGCATTGCATAGAGTTACTTCTGTGTTGATACACAATTACACAAATGATTCTGTCTTCCCATGGAAAATGTCATCCAGTAATAAAAGGGGAAGAAGGGAAATAATCATTATCAACTGAGGGATGCCAGCACAAATAAGTACATTTTGGGCATTTTAAAACTTAACAGTTTTTATTTGGTAAAGCACAGCTCCTTTGTGATGATGTTATCCAACAGCATTCTGTTAGTTGTGGAACAACGTATAACAAACCCACTGAATTTTGTATGGATTTATTGGGCACATGTAGGGAGAGGTGACTTCCTAGGTCTCGTGTTTTGGGGGTTTTGAATGTCACTGACAGTTTCTGTTATAATGCTATTATTCCACTTTCAACATCCTGTGGAATTCTGGGGTTTGTAGTTTACTGAGGCCAAAGAGCTCCCTAGCTAAGACTTCTAAAGGCCTCTCCCTAAACTGTAAACCCCAGGATTCCATAGGATGTTGACAGTGGAATAATAGCGCTATAACAGTGTAGTGAGGAAAGGCCCAGAGATACAAAGGCCATTTCCGCATGAGGCGAGTGAATCGCTCTGTGCCGGTACTTACCAGATCTTCTGGGCACGGACCAACGCAGACTGTCCCTTAAGCCCTTCCACAGGGCTCCTCGTCTTGTCCAGGGTGAATCAGAGCAGTGCGAGATCTTAGATCTGCACTGCTCCGGCTTCCAAAATGGTGGCTTCCGGTTGCTCGTGGGTCCCGACCAACCGCAAAGCTGGCCACGCCTAAAGTCCACCCTCTGCAAATCACAGACTTGCATTGGTGCGAGCCTGCGAATCTGCACAAGGGAGCAGGTACGCAATGGCGCACTTCGAAAAATTAAAGAACGGTTTCCTACCGTTCTTTAGAAAGAGCACTGGAAGACCAGTTGGGGGCGTTTCAGAGCAGACTGAGGTGCAGATCTGAGGTAAGTAGTCCGGACCTAGTCCGCTCCAAGGTGCAGACAACCTCCTTGAGAGGACACACTGGGCCGTTTTAATTCCCTCGTGCGGAAATGGCCAAAGACTGTTGGATATGGTTTGGATGTTGGTGCCTGATGGAAAAATTGACTTTTAAACATAAAGGCAAGAGGAGAGATGATAGGGGGATAAATTTTGAATGTAGACATTATCCATTCATCGTAAGTGTTTCAGAATGAACTTCATCTCTGGACCACCATTCAACCTTACACTGTTTTGAGCTGAGACACTGTGACCTGATCATGTTTTTAACTGAATATAATTTTTAGTAGGATTGAATTGGATCTTATTTTTAATCTTTTTAAAATTATATTATATTGATCATTACGCCTCAGTATCATATTATGTTTTAAAATCAGTAGGGATGCAAATTCTACTCAGATTCATTGTTTGTGAAAAAAAGTGTTTTTTCCTTGCTCTGCTACAGGAATGTGAAACCTTTCTCTCTGTGTTTTCAGAGACTGTTTGTTTTGCACCCTATTTTTGTTTGTTTAGTAAAATGGACTTTCGAAACTTATGATAACTGTTGTATCAATGGACATTGGATTTATCGGATAACATTGGATGTATCAGGTGGATCCTGAGTCTTGGGGCCATCTTTTAGGAAAAAAGCCCTCCTTAACTTCACTCTCAGCCCCAGAAAACCCCATGATATGTTCACCTGAGGGTTGCCATAAGTCAGAAGTGACTTGAATGCACTTAGCAACAACAACAGTTGGAAGGAAGACAACAAATTCAAAATTGTTTCAATAAGCCCTTCACTGAGACATTCCAAGCTGTTTTTACTGCAATCCTAGGCCCAATTTTCTTGGAATAAAAAAAGAAGCAGCACATCTTCTGCATAGTTTTTTCAGTGTATTTGGGCTTAATTTTGTGTGGGCATGCATACAGGTTTCATTTTTTGTCGCTTATTGGATGTGCTGTGAGGTAATTGGCTGCCTGTGGGTAGAGGAAGTGTTCTTTTCTTTCCAATTGACAGACAAACTGGTTCCAAATCATAGGGGACTGGGCAGCTGCAGAGAGGGAGCAGGGGGTACTTAAACCACTGCAAGGATCTCACCCCCCCTCCCAACAGCCACTCTTATTTCCAGTCTCCTGCTGTTACCTGAAGGAAGGACACTTTTCACACATAGCAATGCATTCATATATTACAATCTGGGTAGATCTAGGATGGGCAAGGTTCAGTGCATGGTCTGTCTTCATCCCTGAAGCCCCATTTTGCAATTTGCAACTGATGTAGGAGACAGCTCCTAGCCACCTAGAAATACACTTTGCCCTTCCTATGTCTCTCCTGATTTGCTTGTTTGTTTTTCTTTTCCCAATGCCACCACACATTGGGGTGTGTCCTAACTCCATTACAGTCAGTGAGATCTTCTACAGTAACTTTAGTGAGAATTAAATTGCACCGTAATGTCCAGTGCTAAAACTCCTCTAGCATTACTGAGCAAATAGTTAGATGGTTGCACCTAGGGGTTGGCTTACAAAGGAACTCTGCCTGACATTGGCCACAAACATATAGTCTGTTTTCAAATGGTACCTTATTATAGCATCAATCTAGAACTGCAATTATTATAACTTGACATTGTAATTCAATAATGCATTTCTCAGCGAAACTGCCATAGCTTTGGTCAAATAACTTTGTTTGTTTAATTAATACCCTTCCTTTCTCCTTATACAGTGTTCTTTCTTGATACAACAAAAACTTTATCTGCCATCTCCCTTGTTTAGGCTATATGACCTAACTTTGTCCTTTGTGGAACAGCTGAGCTTCATTGAGTGTTCCACTGATGTGAATGGATGTTCCCATGCAAATATGCTCTTGATGATCCTCCATCAGAAATTTTGACCTTCTGTGAAGTAAACAATGGCTGGCATCTTGTTAGCAAGCTATGCTGATATAATCAAACTTACATCTGTGTAACTCAGTTTTTTGGTCAATGTGGAGGTTGGAAACACAACATTGTGAAAGACATCCATCCTCTTCCTGCATATTTACAGACGTGCAAAATTTTTAACCACTGTTACAGAAACCTGAGAAAACAATAAGATTGCAGTGGTCATGTTACAGCCCTGCACACCCCTCACGATTGGTATAGTTTAATTGGCAGTATTATTTGACTGGCACTATGCTAATTGGTATTGATATAAATAAAATCTGAGGTGACTGGAAGGTCAAGCTGGAAAGAGGTGGATTACTGACTGTAAATGTGGAATAGGAAGGCAGGTCGCCCACACACCCCTCAGGTGAAAACTGAAGTCATTGTCAGGCAGATTGTGTGGCAACTCTAGAGACAATAGGCTTATGCTAAAAGCTAGACATCTTGAAGTAGAAAGGGAAATCCCCACCAAAGTGTGATTATTGTAACCCTGATCCCTGCAGTGGATGTTTCCTTGCTTTGTCTTCCCAACCTCTCCACAATACAGAGCTATAATGACAGTGTTTAGGTGACAAAGGTAATGGCTGACATTACCATTAACTCTGTCCAGACTTCATTGTTTGTGTTGCAACTCCCATTGTCTGCTTGGCTGGGATTCACCCTCATACTTGAAGGGTAGTTTTCAGGTGTAAGAACCTTCTGTTTTGAGCGGTTCAGTACAGTCTTTCACCTTGCTGAACACCACACTGTCTGTTTGATTCCTGAATGAGAACTGTTCTTAGGTGCCTACCTAAGCCACATTGCAGCTTTCTTCGCTTCATTCCGTACAAATAATTATCACCTAAACCCTAAAAGTCCCCTATCCACACTTCCCTCCCTTCACCTTCAGTTAGTCCTTGTGCACTTGTGTGAGTGTTTGGATGTTTTGTGTGCTTGTGTGAATCACTTTAAAAAACAAACAAACAAATTTTAGTTCACATTTTGGATTCCTGTACGGACCCTGTAAGCATAGGTGGGAGAGCTTGTTAAATTATTCCCCTCTTGCAGACCTCTTAATTTTGAGCTAATTAATTCCCCGTTGTCACTTGGAGGTATTTGCATCATGGGTGGACTTGTGAGTCACTCACCTTTTGGAGTAATAGTCAATCTGCTGTTAACATTATTTGGAAAAAGTAAGCTTGATGCCTTAAACTGGGATAGGAAAACATAGGACATTTCCGCACTACATTCTTATAGCACAATTATTCCACTTTCAACATCCTATGGAATTCCGGGGTTTGCAGTTTAGGGAGGACTCCAGGACTCTTTCCTCCCAATTTTGATATAATTACTTAAATCTGCAGAGAGATGAAAAATAATTAGGGGAGTTGTTTACTTTTAAGTCTGCCAATAAAGAGAAACACACCTTCTAGTTATGCTAGATAGGAATGACAATATGGAAAGGCAGCACAGAAACCTGATAAGATATATGGTTACTGCAGCAAGGATTACATACACAAAATATTGGAAGAATAGTAAAACACCAAAATTAGGTGAGCGGCTTTATAAACTCCTGGATGTAGCAGAGATGGATAAACTTGCAACTTTATTGAAAGAAAATTTGATTGAATCTTTTTTAAAAATATGGAAACTCTTCACCGACTTTGTAAGGAATATAAATGGACACTTAGCGATTGCAGGTTTTGATATGTAATGATATGATAGGTTTACTTTTTTTAGAGAACAGATGTAAAGATATAAGTGAATTTAGAAGGTGATGAAGCACTAGAAGTAGGAATTAGAATCTACAGCTGAAGACACTCTGGAAGAAATTTTACTGTTAAGTATTTGCATTTTCCATAAGTACCTTTGTGTATAAACTTTTGTATAATTGTGGGGAGATTTGGCTGGACTAGGGTCTTGTTTTTTCTTTCTGTTTTTCTTTCATTTTTCTATTTTTCCCTTTTCCCCTTTTTTTCTTCATTTATGAATCATAATGTGTCTGATGTGTTTTTGGTTTTTTATATCAATAAAGATTATATTTTTTAGAAAAAAAGAGAATTTCTTTAAGAAGGAGATGTATTTGTGGGGAGAGATTTTAATTTAGATATTAAAAGACTGAAGGGAATAAAATACAGTTCTGGAATGAGGAGGTGTTACTGAGACATACACCCCTCTCCATGGTGTAATATAATTGGCATGAAATGTCATTTTTGATTTAGAAATTAAACAGTTATGGCTGGGAAGCATGAGGGAAAGGACTCTGGCTGTTAGCCTCGTACTAGGATGGATGACCTCAGCATGGCCAGGTCATGAGTTACATCCTGTGGATGTAACTCTGGCCTCTGTTTGTCCAGTGATAATGGATACTTTTCAATTTGTACAGCCGAAGGATGTGGACAGGATTCTTGGAGCTATGAGAGCCACCACAAGTGTGCTAGATCCTTGCCCTTCCTGGCTTATTACAAAAACTAGAGGGGAACTGACCGAGTGGTTGGGGGTGTGGTTAATGCCTCCTTGAGACAAGGTAAAGTTTCAGCTTGTGTCAAGGAGGCTGTTTTAACTACTACTAAAAGAGCCGTCCCTCGATCTCACCATTTTGGATAATTACCAGCCAGTCTCTAATATTTCATTTCTGGGTAAGGTTCTGGAGCTTGTGGTGGACTCCCAGCTCCAGAAGTTTCTGAATGAAATGGATTATCTAGATCCTTTTCAATCTGGTTTCAGGCCTGGCTATGGGACTTAGACAGTTTTGGATGTCTTGGTGGATGACTTACGCTGGGAATTAGACAGAAGGAGTGTGTCCCTGTTGGTTCTGCTGGACCTCTCAGTGGCTTTCGATAACATTGACCATGGTATCCTTCTGGGTTGCCTTGCAGGGATGGGACTTGGGGGCAGTTTTACAGCAGCTCCGTTCCTTTGTGGAGGGCTGAACTCAGAAGGTGGTGCTGGGGGACTCCTGTTCAACCCCCTGCCCTTTGGCCTGTGGGGTCCCTCAGGGTTCGGTTTTATCCCCCATGCTATTTAACATCTACATGACACTTCTGGAGGAATTGTCCAGAGTTTTGGGATTCAGGCCCATCAGTATGCAGATGACACTCAACTTTATTATTATTTCCTACCACAAGGCAAGGAAGCTGTTATGGTCCTAAACCAGTGCGTGAGATCAGTAATGGACTGGATGAAGACAAACAAATTGAAACTTAATCCAGATAAGACAGAGGTTCTCCTGGTCAGCAGAAAGGCAGATCAGGGAATAGGGATTCAGGCAGTGCTGGATGGGGTTACATACCCCCTGAAAATGTGAGTTCGCAGCCTGGGAGTGCTGCTGGATTCGACTCTAAGCTTGGAAGCCCAGGTTTCAGCAGTAGCCAGGAGTGCATTTGCACAGTTAAGGCTTGTGTGCCAGCTGTGCCATTCCTTCAGACATCAGACCTGACCATGATAACACATGCCTTGGTTACATCCCAACTGGATTATTGTAACATGCTCTATGTGGGGCTGCCTTTGAAGGATGTTTGGAAACTTTAGCTGGTCCAAAGAGCTGCAGCCAGGTTGTGTTGTGTCCCGGGCTAAGCAGGCAATAAATCATGAGCAGCTGCTCAGTTCCTACTCATGTATCAAGAGCCAAAGAAGGCCCAAACAGAATGTAAATCCAGAGCAAACAAGTCCAAAGGGGCCAATCTAAAACATAGTCCAAACAAGCAGAGTTCCAAGGTAAACCAGATCCAAAAGCACAACACAAGGTTTCAGGACCAAAGAGATCAGTTGCTGACCCTGAGAGGAAAGGCCAGCTGGAGTCTTTTTATTTATGGATGTTGCCACCACAGGTGCTCCCTTATTAGGGCTCGCTTGCTACTTAAACGTACTGAGCGGCACAGGCCCTCCCTCTCACAGCAGCTCTCTTGCAAGGTAGGTGTTTCTGATATGTCTTCCTCTATTTGTTTCCCTGGCTCAGGCCCCTGTTGTTGTTGTCTATTATCTCCCTTTGGGCCAGCTTCTGGGGAAGTTCCTGCTTCTGGGGAAGCTTCTACCTTGGAGTCAGAATCCTCCTCCTCCTCACTGCCAGGGTCTCCAAGACAGGGCATGACAGGTTGTTAACTGGAGCTGTGATAACTGAAGCCCCTGTCAGAACCGCTGCTGATGAGCAGCAGCTGTTGGTCCCTGGGCTCTGGCTGGAGATGAGTCCTGCAGCTCAAGAGCTCCCCCTGCTGCCATGGACCAAGCAGGCTTGGACAAGCAGGCTCTGCCTGCTCCTTTAGGGCAACAGGGATCCAGTTCTGAAGATGCTTTGGAGCCTGTGTCAATCAGCCCACAAACAAGGCGGAGACTCAAGAGAGCTGAGCAAAGGGAGGCTTCCTTGATTAAGTTCAAGAAGCAGTGACTAGCCACACCTGTGTCTTGGGCTATCTAACTGCCTGCCTGGAAGCTTTCCTTTGCTTGTGGCAAACTTTTTACAAGCCCTCTCCTTGCCTGCTCCTTGCTTCCAGCGCCCGGCTCCTGATACCTTGTATTGATTGACCCCTGGCTTATGGAACTCTGACTATGGCTTTTGCTTGTCTCTCTGGCTTAGGTAAATGGACTTCCCTCGGGTAAGTGCTTCCTTGACTCCTCCCAGCAGGACTCTGCTAGCTCTCTCACCCCCTTCTCTGGGCTGTCTTGCTGCCCGGATCTCTGACCCTGACAGGAGCTGGCTATAGGGATCACACAACCCCCCTGCTGCAACAACTCCACTAGCTGCTGGTTTGTCTCCAGGCACAATTCAAAGTGCTGGTGATGACCTTTAAAGCCCTACATGGCTCAGGTCCAGGTTATTTGAAGGACCGTATACTCCCCTAAGAACCAGACTGGGTTTTGAGATTTGCTGGAGAGGCCCTTCTCTCTGTCCCACCACCTTCACAGGTGCATTTGGTGGGAACACCAGAGAGGGCCTTTTCAGTGGCTGCTCCCAGGCTCTGGAACTCTTTTCCCAGAGAGGTCAGACTGGCATGCTCCCTGCCTTCTTTCTGGAGACAACTAAAGACATACTTATTTTGGCAGGCACTTAATACACGATTATTGTGAAGGAAGGTGCTGGTTATTTTAATTGTGATAGGTCTGTTGTTTTTAATAGGCATTTTAATTTTGTTTTAATTACTACTGTTTAATATGTGTTTTAACTTTTATATGTTATAGTTTCAACTATGTTTTCTTTTAAACTATTGAAAGCTGCTTTGAGTCCTTTTGAGGAAAAAAGTGGGATATAAAAGATGATGATGAGGAGGATATCATCATCATCATCATCAACAACAAAGTTGTTCTGGTGGATTAGCTGGAGAGCCTGACTTGATGGATTTGAGATGATCCTCTCAACTACCTAACTTAGAGAACAATAGCCAACAAAACTACCAGATGAAGCAATCAAAAGATCAACATCTTATTTTTTAATTAATCTTTTTATTCAGTCATAAAGATCAACATCTTATAAGCTCTTCCCACAGCAACTTCCCTTTGTTCTCTCACCGGTCCAGCCATTAAGAGACTATCACAACTTCTACCAATGCTTTGTCATCTACAACTAAGACAATCAGAATGTTCTGGACCCCTTGTTTGCTCTTTCAGAGAGCAATTGACATATTCCCTCTCAGCGTGAGAAACAGGTACTTAAGTCCTAGCTCCAAGCCTGGCCATTCATAGTCCCTTGGATGCATGTTGGCATGTTACGCTGTGTGAGTGTCCCCAGATTCCCATCCATTGTACTACTCTCAGACAACCATCTGAGCCACTCTTCTCCAACCTCCCTTCTGCTTCTGGATTTGTAATTATCACCTGCTTCATCCAGAACTCGCCAGCTACCCTTTCCCTCCTTCCCTCTGATAGCCTTGTATGGCTTGTGAGGCTGCCTGATTTCTGTTTGTGCATCTGTGAATTCCACCAATAAAGATTTCTTTTTGACCTTCAACTGATGTCTCAAAGTTAATACCGGTACACACAGGTGAAAAAGTCCTGTAGTTACCCCCCTCTTGTGGGCCTCCTTTTGAGCTGTAATTCCCACCTTTGAAGGAGATGCTGGCATTGCGGGTGGACCTCAGAGTCATCCATCTTTTGCAGTAATGGGGGGACGAAAATAGCAAGAAGATTTTAATTTTAAACAATGGAATCCAGTTGATGACTACGAAATGAGGGGGAGTGGAGACAATGAAGTTACACATTATTCTGCAAAGTATAAGGAGTTCAGTTGTACAGTTTATAAATTGGTTGGAGGACATAATATTAGCAAGAAAGGGGAAATTTTTACAGATAAAATCTTGATCTCAGATCATTTGCTATTTTTAATAAATATTAAGTTTAAAATGGAAAGAAGAATAAGAAATTGGAGACTTAATAGTTATATTAAACAAAGAAAGAAAAAGCTATTTTCTTTTATTTGCTGTCCACAGCAAAAGGAAAAAGAAGGAGACGATAGGGTCGCTGCGCAGAGAAGATGGCGAATTACTAACAGGGGGAAGAGAAAAGGCAGAACTACTTAACACCTTCTTTGCCTCAGTTTTTCCCAGAAGGATACAAGCACTCAACCAGGTGGTTTGGGAGCAGGGGACAAAGCAGGGGAAATGCGGCACATAATAGGTAGAGAGGTGGTACAGGAATACCTGGCCACACTGGATGAATTCAAGCCTCCAGGGCCAGATGAATTGCATCCTAGGATATTAAAAGAACTGGCAGAGGTCATTTTGGAACCGCTTGCTATAATCTTTGAGAAATCTTGGAGGACAGGAGAAGTTCCAGCAGACTGGAAGAGGGCAAATGTTGTCCCCATCTTCAAGAAGGGAAAAAAAGAGGACCCAAATAATTATCACCCAGTCAGTCTGACGTCAGTACCCGGAAAGATCCTGGAGCAGATCATTAAGCAGTCAGTTTCTAATCACTTAGAAAGCAATGCAATAATCATGAGAAGTCAACATGGCTTTCTCAAAAATAAGTCATGCTAGACTAATCTTATCTCTTTTTATGATAGAGTTACTAGCTTGATAGATGAAGGGAATGCTGTGGATGCAGCATATCTCGATTTCAGTAAGGCCTTTGACAAAGTTCCCCATGACATTCTTGCAAAGAAGCTAGTAAAATGCGGGCTGGACAGAACTACAGTCAGGTGGATCTGTAACTGGTTGACTGACCGTTCCCAAAGGGTGCTCACCAATGGCTGCTTTTCATCCTGGAGAGAAGTGACTGGGGGGGTGCCACAGGGTTCTGTCCTGGGCCCAGTGCTGTTCAATACTTTCATCAACGACTTGGATGAAGGAATAGAGGGCATGCTGATCAAATTTGCAGATGACACCAAATTGGGAGGGGTTGCTAATACGCCAGAGGACAGGATCAGAATTCAAAATGACCTGGAAAGATTGGAGAGCTGGGCCAAGGCTAACAAAATGAAATTCAATAGAGAGAAGTGTAAGGTCCTACACTTAGGTGGAAAAAAATGGAATACAGAAATATAGGATGGGGGACACGTGGCTGGATGGCAGTACATGTGAAAGGGATCTAGGAGTCTTAATAGACCACAAGCTGAACATGAGTCCGCAGTGTGATGCGGCAGCCAAGAAAGCCAATACAATTCTCGGTTGCATCAATAGGAGTATGGTGTCTAGATCGAGGGAGGTACTGGTACCACTCTACTCTGCTTTGGTTAGACCTCATCTTGAATACTGTGTCCAGTTCTGGACACCCCAATTCAAGAAGGATCAAGCTGGAGCAGGTCCCAAGGAGGGCGACCAAAATGGTGAAGGGCCTGGAAGCCATGCCCTATGAGGATAGACTTAGAGAGCTGGGTATATTTAGTCTGCAGAAGAGAAGGTAAAGAGGGGACATGATAGCCATGTTTAAATATTGGAAGGGATGCCATGTAGAGGAGGGAGAGGGCTTGTTTTCTGCTGCTCCAGAGACCAGGACAAGAAGCAATGGACTCAAGCTGCAGGAAAGGAGATTCCACTTGAACCTCAGGAAGAACTTCCTGACAGTCAGGGCTGTCCGGCAGTGGAATATGCTGCCTCGGAGTGTGGTGGAGTCTCCTTCCTTGGAGGTTTTTAAGCAGAGTCTGGATGGCCATCTGTCGGGGGGGCTTCGGGGGTGTTCCTGCATGGCAGGGGGTTGGACTGGATGGCCCCTGTGGTCTTTTCCAACTCTACATTTCGATGATTGTATGATTCTATGACTGAGTCTAGTACAAGAGGAAGAAAAGTTGGAAAGGGAATACCAAAAGCAAAATAATAAGAAATTAAAATTTTTATGAGGAAAATGAATGGAAATAAGTACAGGAATTAGATCAGAAAACAGTTTTAAAAAAACCTTTTTTCGTTAAAAATGAATTCCAGACATGGGATATAAAAGTAATGAAATGACTAGCAAGATACCTTAGGAAAAACTGTAAAAGGATAAAGTGTCTTAAAGATGAAAATAATTGTGGGAAAGGGGGAGAAAATTAGAGATATAATGGTCAAATTTTATGAAAAATCATGTAGAGAAGCAGATGTTATAGAGGAAACAATAAATGTAGACTGGAGATTATCTAGTATACAGAGCAATAGCATGAATTCCTGTATAATTCAGGAAGAAACTGAATTATTAAACATTTAAAGGGATCAAAATCCTCAGGCCCAGGTGTTTTTTCTAGTAACTTCTACAAAATCTTTCAGAAAAAGTAGCTATATGGTTAAAATATGTAATGTAGTTTTGGAAAAACAGGAAATGTCTAGCTCTTGGAAGAATGTAGAAGTAATATCAATATTAAAACCTAACAAAGATGAATTGTATCCATAATCATATTGCCCCATTACATTAGGAAAAAAATTGGGATTATAAAATATTTGCAAAGTTGTTGGTAAATAAATTAGATATTTGCCATGTTCTTAAATACTTATTGTTAGATTTATTATTTAACATATACGTTAATCTATCCATTTCTGCAACTTCTAACAACTTTTCGAACGATTCACTTCCTGTTGGGACCAACCTACTTTTCCAATATCTAGCAAATACAATTCTAGCCGATGTTGTCATGTACCGTATCAGTCTATCTAACCTCCCTCCCGAATCTTTTTCCAAATTGAAGATGCCAAATAGAAAGAACTCTGGTTTTAAATCGATTCTAATACCCAGCATCCTCTGCATTCTAGATCGGATCATATACCAATATTTCTTAGCATGACTACAGCTCCACCAGAGATCAAAAAAAGTTCCTATCTCTTTCTCACACTTCCAACATTGTTTCTTAATCTTCTTGAACATCTCAGCCATTTTTACTCGTGAGAGGTACCACCTGAACATCATTTTTAATATATTTTCCTGCAACGTATACGATCTAGTGTAATTCCTATGTTTTTTCCAACTTTTTTCCCGTTCATTGAAACTGATTGCAAGCCCAATATCTTTAGACCATTTTACCATATACTCTTTGACAGATTCATCGGCAATTTCATACGTTAACAACAAAGTATACAGCTTTGATAGCAGATGCTTTTCTCCTTTACGAAGCAAACTTTCAAACTCTTTAAACTCCAGATCAATGCCTCCTGTTTCCATGTCCTTCCTAAATCTTTCTTTAATTTGTAAATAGGAAAACCACGCTATATTATATCCTTCCTTTTTCAACAGCAATTGATTTTTCAACAATATTTGTTCCTCTCTTTGGTGCACTATCTCTCTATAAGTCACCCATTCACCTTCCCTTCTTAGCCCTCTTGTTGACAGGGCTTCAGCTGGGGAAACCCACGATGGCAATTTTGGACAGAGAAAAAATTTATACTTAATCCATATTTTATACACTGATTTCCAAATTGAGAAATACTTTCTGTACATCAGCTTTGCCATACCATAAGTAAGCATGCCAGCCAAAATATAACTCATGCCCCTCCAACGTTAGAAGTCTCCTATTGTCCAACAATATCCACAGTCTTATCCAAACCAGGCAGGCTGCCACAAAGCACAATCTTAAATCAGGTACAGCAAATCTTCCTCTTTCTCAAGAATGAGTCATTACTTTAAATTTGACTCTCGGTTTTCTCCCACTCCATAAAAATTTTTGAAGGGCTTTTTTGCAGCCCTCAAACCATTTGTCGGGGACAGCAATTGGGATCATTTGATATAAGAACAACATTTTAGGAAGAACACTCATTTTGACCAATAAAACCTTACCCAATAGGGACAAATCTAACCTTTTCCAGTTCTCCAACTTGTTCTGTACTTGTTTCCAGGAGAGTTATTATTATAGCTGATTATTATTATTTGTAACCTGGATACCCAGGTATTTGACTTTATTTACACATTGGAGTCCTGAGACAGCTTTGAGTTGCCTCTTTTCCTGGTCTCTGATGTTTTTAGTAAGAATTTTAGTTTTAGACTTGTTAATTTTGAACCCAGCTGCTTGACCATATAAATTAATCACTCTGAACACTTTGGTAATATAGGATGATGGATCTTCCAAAAATAATACCATGTCGTCTGCGAATGCCTTGACCTTTATACACATCTTTACCAATTGTTACTTCTTTTATATCTTGCTGTTCTCTAATATCTCTGAGAAGAATTTCTAGGACAAGAATAAACAAAAGTGGGGAAAGCGGGCACCCCTGCCTCGTTCCTTTCTCTATAGAGATTCTTCCTGACTGTGCAGAGTTGATTATCAATCTAGCTCTTTGTTCCGTGTAGATGGTCTTAATCCATGTTGTAAAGACTGGCCCAAAGTCCATTTCTTCTAAAACTTTTATAATAAACTTCCATCTAATATTGTCAAAGGCTTTCTCAGTGTCTATAAAGAGAAGCGCACCTTTTTTCTCATTATGTGAATTGAAATATTCCAAAATGTTCAACACCGTCCTCATATTGTCTCGCATCTGTTGGCCAGGGAGAAAGTTGCTTTGATCATTATCAATATAGGTTGGAAGAATCTTTTTGAGGTGATTGGCCAATATTAGTACAAAAATTTTATAATCCACATTGAGGAGTGATATCAGCCTAAAATCTTTACGGGTAATTTTGTCTGAATCAACCTTTGGTAAGCTGATCTTTAAAACATTTGTAAAAACTAGGTGTGAGACCATAAGGGCCTGGGGCTTTCCCTTGTTTAATTCCATCAATCACCTCATTTAATTCCATCGAAGCTACTGGCTTATTTAGGATCTCCCTACATTCAGTCTTAATTTTAGGAAGGATTCTAGAACGTATATATTCATCTAAAACTATAGCTGTCCAGTAGATGGTTATCTTGGTACAAGTTTTGAAAATAATTTTGCAAAATTTTCCGGATTTCTTTATCATCTGTAATATTCCAACCACCATCTTTAATGTATGTTATAAGCTTTCTTTTCTTCTCTTTTCTTATTCTATATGCCAACCACCTTCCCAGTTTATGTGAATTTTCAAAATAGAAATGGACCAGGTTAAAAGGAAGAACAAAAATTGAATTTTTCTCGGAATAGAAATGTTTGATCAACTACCTAAAGAAGAACAAGAGCAACTGGAAGATAATAGCTTTTTAACTTCTTAAATTTTTATATTCTGGATTTTTTGTTTGTTGATACATGAGAAGTGTAATCTGAAATCAATAGTAGTAATTTGTTTGTTGCTGTTAAAGATTCTGTATAATATATGGATTTATTACTGATTTTGTAGATTTCCATTAATTTTTGAGGCTTGACTATCAGTTCTTGGACTATAGTATACTTACCACTGGCTTAAATATAAAAGTTAGTTAAGTACGATTATTATGTTTATGATTTGAGTACAAGTATAAGTAAATTTAGATTAATTAAATTTAAGTTTATATTAGATTTTGAGGTTGTTATAGTTGTTTTAAAATTAGTTGAATCAAACATTAATGTACAGAATAAGAATAAGCTGATAAGCAATTATAATTGATCATAACTGTTTTCTTATTAATTAATTAATTTTTCTTTTGGGTATAAGATGAAGTTATAATGACTATTAACAACAAGTCTTAATTGTAGTTTAAAAATAAAAATTTAATACTTAAGTGTAACTGTTATTATTATGACCTGTCTGCAACAAAGGCAGGAATCAATTTTAGTTATTTGTAGTGTTTTATAGTTAGATGTAATTTTGGTCTTTTTAATTTTTTTTTTTAATTGAGAACTATGACAAAACATCTAATACCTTAAAATTTACATACAATTATACATAAATCCATCACGTATATTTTATTATGTCAATGGAAAGATGTAAGAAATGACAGAAAATAAAAGAAGATGGGAAAGAGAAGAAATAGATAAATAAAAAAAGAGATAATGGGAAAAAAGAACGGGGAGGAAGAGAAATAGTAAGAGAAACATAAAAAAGAAAAAGAGAGAGAAAAGAAAAAGAAAGAAAAGAAAAAGAAAATAAGAAAGAAGGGAAGGGGAAGAAATTAACTAAGAACAAGAGAAAAAAAAGGAAAATTTTTATTTTTTTAAACAAGTTTTAATACATAACCTAAAATACCATAGACTTACATACCTAAACATTCTTACCTTAACAATCACATTCATTCTTAAACTTCCTCCCGATTCCAGCCTAGTGATAAATTGTTATGTACCATATATTAACTAAATAATTTAACCTGTAAGTTGCAGAATCTACTTACTTCACCTCTCATACCTATTCATAATAGCAATGTAATCAAACAAAGATTATACCAATCTCAAAATTCAAAATTAACCACGTTCAAATTTCCCCACATGTTCTTAAGTATGCAGTGATTTTATCCCGGTGTACAATAAATTTATGATAGTTCTCCCTTCTCAAAAGAAGTTTAAGTCTATCCATTTTAGTCTTTTTTTGGGTTGTGTTTAGTAAACTTTATGTCTTTTTTGTATTGTTTTGTATTGTTGTTTGCCTTATTGTCTAATAAAAGATTATAAAAAAGATATTAATATGATTGGATATAAATCTGGAAAGAAGGAAATAAAGATTAATTTGTACGTAGATGCTGTGATAACAGTGACAGAACAACTCCTTCAGACAATAAAAACATTAATTGAAGTGGTTAAAATTTTTGAGAAATATTCAGGTGTTACCCTGTTTACTGGGGGTCCCATGAGGGACACCAAAATGTGCTCAATAATAGGTGGGGAAGATTAGCTCTGAGCACTGCTTTAGCGTTATGAGAGGCAGGGTAACTTAGCAGGATCTTGAACCCTATGTCTACGGGGTCAGGCCGAGTCAAGGAGCACACAGAAGTTGAAATAATAAATGTGGTTTTATTAAAAACACAATCAAACAGTGTATGCGGCACACTCACACAAGATAGCTAAAGAAATAAAGGTTGGAGTGGGATAGAGGGGTTCGTAGAGGAGTTGTTGGTTTGGGGGATACTTCACCTGTCCTGAAGCCTGGTTGGAAGCAGAGAAGCTGGGGAGCGTGGATCTCAGCACGTGGAGCTGAGGAGAAGGCTCGCTGGACAAAGCAACAGCAAGGCGGGATGGAAGCCAAGAGTGATCCAAGGAAGCACTCAAAGTCAGGGGTTTTTATAAGGAGAATTGTGACCGCAGGCTAGGTCAGACTTGGGGAAAACAATAGATTTGAGGCTGGAGACAAAGCCTCCGAAAGGTCAGAATTTGAATGATTGAGTTATAGCCAAATTGTCAATAGGGTAGCCAGTATGCAAACGCGGAGTGCTTGAGCGTTGTATAGCTTGATCGTCAAGCCGCCAGAGTGGGGCAGAGGATCTTTTGAAAGCTGTGTGCATACCTAATGGAGGTACTTGTCTTGAGGTCTCCTAAAGCTGCGAGTCGGCTATTTCTGGCCTGCCCATATTGTGTTGGAATATTATGGTGATTATCGGCCGAGCCTGTGTGTGTGCTTGTCCGGGGGCCTCGCAAGCACATGGAAGGGAATGAGTATGTGAGGCCGAATTATTGATATCAAGAGATATCTTTTTATGTCCCCCAAAGCTTGGGCTAACCAGAGCAGTAACACAGGACTTAAGATAAATATGGAAATATCTGAGGAGATGCTCATTAATATCAAATGACAGGATCTAAAAGATGTACAAAAAGGTGGTAGTTTAAGGCTAGGAGGGGGAAAAATGGATATCTTGGGTAAATGCAATGAAAAATGTGGATAACATAATTCAGGGTAATTATAAGCAAGTATGGAAAAAAATAATTGGGTCAGTAAATGGAAAAATAGTCAACGGATTATGTTGACAAAAAGTAGAGCTTTGAAAATGGTTGCTATCCTGAGTTGATTGTATTTATTTCAGAACATTCTAGAGACTATTTCTATTAAGGTGTTAAGGAACTGGGATAGGAACATAAAGGAGTTCATATGAGTAAAGAAAAAAAATCAAGAATTAATGATAATTTCTTACGTACACATCAAGGAAAAGTGGGGCGCGGATCCTCGATTTAGAACTTTATCATGAGACATTTCAATTGAAGAGATTATTAGATTTTGAATTTGACTAGAAATGGTATGTACAAAATTATAAATTATAAATGGTGCATCATATTTGAATAGGGAACGAGATCAGGGAATAATTAAAGCTTAAAGGATAAAGGTTACCAAGTAATAGGGCAGTTATGCTAGAACTCAGGGAAACCTTGTAAGATTGAAAAAGCTTTTTGATATAATTAATTGGAAGATAATTTTGGCTTCATTTAATAGGGATTCATAAGAGGATGCTAGAAATAAGAGTACATGGAAAAAGTGAATAGCCACTAGAAGATTTAACGAGAAAAAGATTAGAGGAGGAAAAAGTATGAGGGGGTTATAGGTTGTTTTTTTTGAGGAGGGAGGCAAATTAAGTCAGAAGATGGATTATCAGAATTATGGGGAAGAGATATCAAAATCAGTAGTAAGCAAGAGTGGCAAAATGAAATAATTAAGAATAAAAATAATAAAATAAGGGAGCAACAGTTAAAATTAATTGGAAGATGGTCCAGAACACCACAGCAGTTATCCCATATAATAAAAGATGTGCTATCTAACTGTTGGCATGAATGTGGAAGTAGAAGTAGTGGCATATATAAACATGTGGTAGGAGTTTTGTATGGTGCAGAGATGTTGGCAGGAAATAATTAACAAATTGAGAGGAATAGCAGGGAAAAAGTTGGACTTAAGTAAAGAAAAATGTGTGATTTAAATGTGAAAAATTTGAGATTGTATAGATATGACGAGTATTTGCTGAAGCAAATGTTGAAGATAGCTCATGCAACTATTGCATTTGGAGGCAAAGATGAACAAAAATGGAAGGTGGACAGATGGCAATGTAATATTTTGGAATATATCATGTTTCATTTTATATTAGAAAGAAGAATGGGGTATATGAGTCAGTTGAAAGGAGGTGATTGGCTATGGAAGTAGAATAAACTAATGGAAACAATTAAAGAAGAGGATGGGCACAACATTACAAAATATACAAGTATCACAATTCTCTACATCAAAGAAAAGCGGTTTTAAATAAAAATTAACTGCATTTTGGAGGAGGGGATGGGGAAGGGTGGGAAGGGTTATAGTAGTAGCAACATTAATACATATGTTATCTTTAACATATTTCTAATTATTGAGATAATTAATTTTTTAGCCATATGTGAAGTACTAATGGTTTTGTGTTATTTTCTGGAATACCATATTTGCTGGTGTATAAGACACACTTTTTTTCTGAAAAATAACTTTTAAAAATAGTGTGTGTCTTATATACTGGTGGGTCTTATTGGCTGGCAAAAACCAACCCTTTTCCTAAGCATTTAGCCACTGTGCAAGTTCTCAGCGCAGAGGCAAAATGCGCTAAAAGTGAGGGGAAGCTCCTGAGGGGGGAAAGAACCCTTGCGGCTTCCCCCACCCTCACTTTACCTTCCATTTTGAGGTGGAAGTAAAAGAGGTAGCTCCAGAGGGAGAAAAAGAAAGTTCGTGCAGCTTTCTTCTTGACCCTCCAGAGCACCTTCCTTTACCTTCCCCTGCAAACCAGAGGGGAAAGGAGGGAGAAGAAAGATCGTAGGAACTTTCTTTCCCTGCCTCTGGTGCTCCCTCCTTTCCCTTCCTCTGCAAAATGGAAAGTTATGCTATTTTTTTAAACTAGTTTTTTTTTCCCCGGGGGGGGGGGACACTTAAAATGAGGTGTGTCTTATATGCTGGTGTATCTTATTCGCCAGCAAATATGGTATCTTTTCTGAATGTATATCTTAATTGCACAGACCATACTATAGGTATTTCCTCCTTTTGGCAGCAAAACGGCTTTCTCTTGATCTCTCTACCATCACACACAATTTTGGTGTGGATCTGGAAAACAGCCTTCTCAGTGACTGCTCCCTGACTGTGCAGTTCCCTCTCTCAGGAGGTTCAGTTGGTCCCCTTTCTCCTTTCTTTTTCCTGGCAGACTAAGACTTTTAAAAATTATTATTCAAGTAGGCTTTTGTTGAAAACCTATATAACAGAAAGAGTTTATGGTGGAGTTGTGTTTTTAATTTTTTTTTTATCATGATCAGTGTTTTTATATTGATATAGCTTCCTTTTTAATTATATTGTTATTTCAATCAATCAATCAATAGTCTATTTATGGTCATAGTATTTTGATTCTCAGATCTTTATTGGGCTTCAGACTACAGTTGTGGTGCTTGAGGTTGTCCTGCTTCCTTCATATTATTGCCTATTCTCGGTCTTTTCAATCTTCCCCCCTCCCATGGGACTTTCCCCCCACATCCTGGTGTGAAGGGCATCTCTTTGAGCAATTCTTCTAACCTCTTCATGATGCATCTTAGTAGATTCCTTCAATAATTGTTTAATGATACGGATGTGGTTATTGCTTTTAGACAGCTGTTCAAATACAGAGATAACCATATGAGATACCAATAAACACTGGAAAGCTACAAAATCTAATGAGAGATCCTGCTGGTGTTGTGTCTGTTGTTGCTTCTTCTTGGAGGCACTACCTTCCCTTCCTAATGTAGGGTGCAATAGCAAACTCTCTTCTGTATCTAAAGAACAAACAGCTCCACCGTCATAGAAATCCTAGGGGTTGAAACCACTCTTCTATAAGTGAGGAAGAGAATCTACTTGTAATAGGAATAGGGGTAAGAGTTGGCTTACTTTCAGGCCCTTTCTGCACAACATCTCTGTCTCGTTTCTGCCACAGGATGGCAGTGGTTGGCAGGTCACGCTTCCGCATGACGTCATCACCGTCCCGCTGCCATCCTGTTGTGAAGCGTCATGCTTACACAGTTTTTGCAAAATGGAAAAAATCCATTTTGCTTCTGCAATCGCGCGGCGCTCCCATCATTCTGGCCATGTGGAAGCTGCAGAAGCGTGTTACTGCCCTGGCTAGTCCGAGCTTTGGGGATATTAAAGATATCCTCTTGATATCATAATTTGGCTTCACTTCTCTATTCCTCTCCACGTGCTTGCGAGGCCACCGGACAAGCAAGTAAACGAGCTCGGCTGTTAATAGCTGTAATATTCAAACTACAATACAGGCAGGCCAGAAATAGCTGACTCATTGCTTTAGGAGACCTCCAGGCAAGTACTCTAATTAAGTATGCACGCTACTTACAAAAGAGCCTCTGCCCCGCGATGGCAGCTTGATGGGTTAACTATACAATACCCAAGTACTCTGCGTCTGCATACTGGCTACTCTATTAAGACAGATTCTGACCTTTCGGAACCTTTGTCTCCAACTCCAAATCTATTGTTTTCCCCCAAGTACGGCATAGCCTGCGGTCACAACTCTCTTTATAAAAACCCTTGATTCTGAGACTTTCCTCGGATTGCTCCCGAGTTTCCTTCCGCCTTGCTGCCGCTTTGCTTGGCGAGCCTCCCCTCAGCTCCACGTGCTGAGCTACATCGCACCCCAGCTTTGCTCTCTATTTTTCTGGGCTTCAGGACAGGTATCACCCAAACCAGCAACCCTTCTAAAAATTCCTCTGTACCATTCAAACCTTTATTTCTTTAGCTATCTTGTATGAGTGTGTCGCATACACTGTTTTGCTTGTGTTTTTTTAATAAAACATCATTTATTGCTTCAACTTCTGTGTGCTCCTTGACTCGACCCGACCCCGTAGACATAGGGTTCAAGATCTCGCTACATTACCCTGCCTCTCGTAATGCTAAGCAGTGCTCTGAGCTAATTTTCCCCAAACTTTAGTTGAGCACATTTTGGTGTCCCTCCCGGGACCCCCAGTACACAGGGTAACAAGTGCATTGGCAACGCTTCCTTCTGTAGCGCAGCAATGGAAAAAGCCTGGCTGCGCTGCGGAAGGAAGACATGGCGCCATTACGTTCTCTTCCGCATGGACTGAGCAGGTGCAGAGGGGAGCGTTGCTGACATGCTTCCTTCTGGACCCGGGACTGCAGGGAGATGATGCGGATGAGCTTCATTGTGCAGAAATGGCCTCAGTGTCCTTCAGTGCAATCAGTTGCTCAGTCTTAAGTTGTTTGGTAGCTCTATTTGACTGTAGGGACCCAGAACTCACTCTGATGTGTTTCTTGTTTCCCAGTTCTAAACAATTAAACTGTTTCTATAATGTCAGACCTTCAGTTTCCTTCATTTGATATCTTGGCAGTTTCTTTCACTATTGCTTTCACTTTTACCCTCAGTGAGTGGAAGTTCAGTAATTAAGTTCTCCTTTTAAGGCTTCAGCCATTTCTCTCCAACGTACCAAGATCTCAAACCTATCTGAGGGTAAAATTTATAGCTAAAAGCCTTAAAAAGAAAAAAAAAGTTAAATCCAAAAATGTAGGGATCTCTTGCTTCAGTTAAAAAAGCTCATAGGCATTTCACAAGGCATTAAAAACACAAGTTATAACAAAGCTTTCACAGAGATTCTTTCCATGCTGCTGCCTCTGTCACCATCTTCTCTCCTCACCCATACTGTCATTTAATTCTTTTTGAAATTTTTGTATAAAGAATATTTTAACTGTATCTTATTTATTAAATGCAGTAGACTGCCTTTGGTCCTGCATAAGGATCTAAATCAAACAAATAAATAAATATCTCATCCACACAAGCATCATAACCAGTTCCATTCCTCCCCTAGTAATTTGAGATGCAATGAGGAATTGCGATAGGGATCCTGCTTCAGATTGTCATCACAGGTTGCTGGTGGGAAAGAGATGGAAATATTATTCTGCTATGCCTTGATCGACTGTGTTACAGAACTCCACTGCTTGGAGTGGTACTGGATGTTGGTCCGAGGGGCTCAGGTGTTAGCAGTTGTACACCCCATGCTTTGATGTGGTCTAATTGGCAAATATTAATTTGCATGAAATTAAATTACATACATTTATGGTTGAAAGGCCATGTGGAGAAGGGACACTGGCTGAGGAGATGTGCAAAAGTAAGTCAGAGATGACCTCAGCATGGCCAGGTCATAAATTCACTATAGATTAGCTGGGAAAGGCTGATTCCATGGCTCTAAGCCAATCCTCTCAAAAACTGCCCACAAAAACTAATAGTCAAGCCCAGGTGCAACAGGCAAGCACCCCTGCTGTGCATATTTCCTACCAAAACCTTCCCCAGTTACCTTGTCCAACCAAGACATGGAAACAATCAATCCATTCTAGACCTCTTTTGTTTCCTCTGCCAGAAAGCAATTAACCCACACTCCTTCAGGGTGGAAAACAGAGTATAAAAACCCTTTGTTTTGAACAATCAAATGCAGTACCTGAAATGCTAGACACCACTATGTTGCTCTGAATCCCAGTTTGGTCTGCTCTTAGACACAAGATAAGCCACTCCATTGCTTCTTCACTACTCTTCTGGACTGGTAACTTTAACCCAAAAACCTCTGCCTCACTATTCATATTTTTTTCCTCCCTTTATCCTTCAGTTAGCTCTTGTGTGAATTTGTGACTGTTTGTATCTTCTGTGCATGCATGAGTGAATACCCTTCAATAAAACACATTTTTAGTTCACTTTTGAATCTTTGACTGGTTCTTTCCTGCAGGGACCATATAAACATTGGTCAAAGATCTTGTTAAGTTACCGCCCCCCCCCGCATCTTGTAGGTCTCCTAATTTGAGCTAATAATTCCCTACTTTTGAATGGAGGTACTGGCATTGTGGGTGGACCTTTGAGTCACCCATGTTTTGAGGAAACAAGATTAGTGGAGTAACACAGGCAACTCCCTGGCTTTCTGTCCTGTGAGTCGATGCATGTGGTTCAGGAAATGGATGTAGGGAATTTGTAGGAATCCACACCAAATCTGTAGGAATATGTGTAACTCTTTTTGGCCCCTCCAAAGAAGCGATGATGGCTTGGGGTTTCTGGATGGCCTTAAGTGAAGCCAAAAATACTACCCAGGAGTAAAACAGCCAAGCTGCAGGCCAAGGAATCAGACTGACTTTGGGCCCAAAACAGCACTCTGCTGGCAGATAAATTGGCCTTTTCATTCACAGTGTAGGAGGCCAGATCCAAATTAGAAAATGCCTCATTGCAAATTTGGGCTCTACAGGATAGACTGACCACTCTCGAGGAGGAGCATGCTAAGGCACAGAGTGTTGCCCAGTACTTAGCCAACCAGGCAAAGGTTCAGCATACAAATGTGAGCCATGCTGCCTGGAATAACAGGAGTGCTGAACTAAGCTACAGACTAACTATTGAGGAGGCAGTGATAGCATTAGTCTGTCCTGAGGCCCTTCCTTCACTCACCGTGTTTACTCTAGAGGTGTCCCTACTGGAGGAGGCATTTCCCCACATGCCTTACAAGCCAGATTGGGAAAAGCCAGCCCCACTCAACCCAGTCAAGACCATGTATGTCACTACTAGAAAGGGAAATTCAAACAGGACAGTGGCAGAGATCCAGGAATTTGAGGAAAGGGTCCCCTGGGCAGCTACAGAGGCAAAGGCCATTTCAGAACAATTAGGCCCCCTCAACAAGGATAGAGACATAGTGTGGTTGAATGCCATTGCCCATTCCTACCTGATGGCCATTGGGGAGGATCTGACCCAATTGGCCCAATTTTGCATGTTGCATACAGACCTGCCCACTCTAGAGTCAGTTGTGATTGCTTGTGATTTGGTCCAAATGGACACTCACTCATGGATGCGAGAGATTGTCCAGATCCTGTAACCAGGTCAGATGGCCAATGCCCTCTACATGGTGGGGCAGCAAGCCCCAGGAGAGAACCTCAAGGTCTATGTGGCCAGGAAAAAACTCCTAGCCTTCCTGACAGAAAAGGTCAATTTCTCCCAGGGCAAGGAACATTTGATTTTGACATGGCAGAGTTCAAAACTCTCCCTTACAGAGGCCTAAACTCCCAGATTAAAATGGCCCTAGGTCTGATGAGCACCAGGATGCTCACATGGACAAATCTGTCCAAATAGATCAGGCAAGTGTCAGATCTCCTCCGGGAATCCAGTACCATCAAGAATACACAGGTCATCCAGAAAGGCATGGAGCCCAAATCATGGGAACCTATGCAGATAGTGACCTATAGCAACCATGGTCCACACACCCAATACAACAGGGTGGGCAGTCCAGATAACCCGGCTTCCTTACTTAAATTATTCACTGTTTTACATCTAATAAATACTTATTTAAAAGTACACCTAGTACATCTACCAACAATCACCATTCCTGAAAGCAAGAGGCATTTTTATTCTTATTCCATGAGGATAGCTACACTGATGTGTTTGGCTTGGTCTGGTAAGAATAACTAGAAGATTAAAACTCTAATAATGGCCATTGATGAAGACAATAAACATCAAAACACATTTGACTTTTATGCTATTGAAGGCTTGTTTAGATCTATGGTCATTAATCTTTCTTCAGTTAAAGAGTCCTGCCCAATGAACCTTCATATCCTTTGTGCCTCCAGTGTTATAAAATTGTATAGACTATCTTTTTTTTTTTGGTTATATATGGATTATCGATTGTTTGGTAGATCTACTGGCAGATTCCTTATTTGCCTACCAGGTAACAGATGACCCTTCATCCTGGGCCTCAATTAAATTTTGTTTGAGAGCTAGAAACTCATTGCATCTAGGCACACAGCATAACGTTTGTCCTGCAACTAACACTGGCATAATAGTCACACAGAATAGCCCAGTTTCATCCTGCTGGCTTTCTTTAATCACAGCTCTGGTTTTTTAAAATAAATTTGGTTGAGTCACCTGAAAAATTCAGGTATTTACTAAAAGCACTTTGTTACCCGAAAAACTGGGTGACTTTGGGGTACACTCACAATGTAGATGTCTCTGTGGGAAAGTAGTGATTCTAGTTCAAAGTGGAGGCCTGCAAGAGGAGGGGTAACTACAGGGTAACTACCTTTTCACTTGTATATACCGGTACTAACTGTGAGACCTCCGATGGGAGTTAAAAAGAATGTTTTATTGGGGAATTCACAAACACACACAAGGAATCAAGCAGCCTCACAAACCATACAACACTAGCAAAGGAAAAGGAGAGAAAGGTTGGATAGCAAGAGAGTTTGGGATGAAGTGTTTCATAGTTACCATTCCTGAAGCTGGGGATTGAGGTGAATGTGGCTCAGACTGAGGGTCCGAGGGCACTACAATGGAAAGGAACCTGGGGTCCCTCACATAGCATAACATAGCAGCGTACATTCAAAGTATTAAGTAAGTTGCTGTGTTCAGAGCCAGGTTTAAATACCCTGTTTCCCACCCTGAAGGGGAATGTGTTAATAGCTCTCTGGTAGAGCAAACAAATCAGTCTGAAACAGGCTAATGGTCTTAACTCCATGTGACAAAGCATTGATGTTAGTGAGAAAACAAAGGGGAATTTCTATGGGAAGAGGTTACAAGATGTTGATCATTGGTTGCCTCATCTGAGCGGTTTGGTGGCTATTGTCTTCTAAGTTTGGGTAGCTGAGAGGATCATCTCAAACTCATTAAGTCAGAGTCTCCAGCTAATTCTCATGAATTTATGAGCTGGCCATGCTGAGGTCATCTGTCTTAGTATGAAGCTCCCAGCCAGAGTCCCTTTCCACATTCCTTTCTGTCGTAAGTGTATAATTTATATATTTTGTGCCAATTAAATATCTTTCACCAATTATATTGTGCCACAGAATGGGGTGTATGACATGGTTACAACTTCACTTAACTGTTATGCTGAAATAAATTAACTGTAGTTCTTTGTTAGATCCAAATTAGGTACAAAATAACCCAGGAATTTTAATTCAGTTTGTACTATGGTTTTGAATTCTTTTGGTTCTTCTAGTGCTAGCATTTTATCTCCCAGCTGAGATACAACAGGAAGCTATGATGAATTAAAGAGTTTCTGGCTTATAACAGTATATTGGGAAGGAAGGAGGAAAAAGGTGCTCAGAGCTGTCTGAGGATTACAAATGTGTACACTGCAGTCTGGTTGCTCAAAGTAATTTCAGTTTAGGTGGGTCTGCCTATTGTGGGCATGGCTTCTGCCATCAGAAAGATGGGCTCTAGAATTCTTAGCATGAGAGATGTTTTAAGGAAGTGCATGTACACTAGTATCTAGTGACTTTCATGTTTGTGGAACAGTGAATCCACTCCAGGTTTTAGACAGAAATTTGAGAGACCCATCCAGCGTGCTCAACTCTGACCTTGGATAATTCATTTGACCTTCATATTAAAACCTGGACAGGTTTATGACTTCACTGAAAGCACTAATCATCTCTCTCTCTCTGGCCTTTCCACACGGGGCAATTGAAACAGTGTAGAGCAACCTCCGACGGAGGTCTTCTGCACCGTAGAGTGGACTGGGGCGGACTACTTTTTGGAGTTCCACACCTCAGTCCGCTCCGAAGCGACCGGAACTGGTCGTGTAGCGTGCTTTTTAAAAACCTCTTTTTAGTGCGTGCCTGCAGATCTGCCGGGGGGGGGGCTTTAGGCTGGCGAGCTTCTCCGTTTGGTGGAGAGCCTCCACCAACCAGAAGCCACCATTTTGGGTGCCGGAGCAGTGCGGAGCGACAAGCTCGCACTGCTCCTCGTCCCGCCGGATTCGACCAGACACTGAAGAAGTCCGGTGAGTAGTGTTTTTGCGCGGCCCCCCCCCACGTCTAGAAAGGGTCTCTCTCTCCCTGTTGCTCTGTGAGAGACAGTAGGAGACAAAATGAGTGTAAGAGGCTAACACACAAAGCTACAATGACACAAATCCTTGTTTACAGTTTTTATTTATTATAACTTTCTAATCCTTGGGCATATTTGTCTTAAATTTGTTAAGACCTGTAACACATATTTGTCTGACATAGCCCAAGATCCATCAGTTCAGAAAGGGGCTGTTATTGTGCTTACACATTTTATCCTATTCTGCCAGAAACAGAATCATAATTTGCAGGAGTTTGATTATATTTCCATTCTAGCATTTTCAAAGAAATTCATGCATTGCAACTCAGTTATCCTCTGCAATCAGCACTTTCCTGAGTGCTGCAGTTGATTTCTTCCAAATAATAACAATAACAATCATAATGTATTCAGGGAAAATGAACTCAATAATGTGTTCATTAGTGGAAATAATAATCAACACTGCACTCTTTTAGGAAAATTGCATGCAAAATTGCATATGTCAGGAGAAACACATAAACATGTACAGAACAGATTTTAGGATTTATTTCAGTGTTGAAAAAATTCACAGTACCCTGAAGGATCACAAATAAAACTTTCAATTTCGGGATAAATTGAACTTATGAGTGAAAAAAAGGAAAGAAACTGAAAGATGCTGAAATAGATTTGTTCATCCCAAAATTTCAATGTGGGAAAAACCATCACAAGCTTTGAAAAAATCTCTTGGTGGCTTCACTCTGAGGTGGGAAGAAAATTTTGGAAACTGAGAACAAAGTAAATGAAGATTTCCATCCCTAGGCAGGGGGTGAATGTGTTTTGTTTTTCTAGAGAGCTTATCTTAATGCAGCACATTTAGTATCCTTACCTACTTTATAGCCAAATGAGCAAGTTTGTCTCTAATAGGACAGCCCACCCAAAGTGTATGAAACAAGATAATTGTCCCTCTCCATTCTTCATAATTTCTTCTCTAAGAACCTCACCTTTGTGTAGCATTTAACAATATGCCAAAGAAGCAGCAAGGTGCCATAATGAGAAATACAACATGTTTTTAATCTCTATGGGAACCTTGCAGTCTTCCACATGTTGGACTGCAACTCCCAGCAGGCCTAGCCAACATAGCTTATATCAAGGAAGCCTAGGAGTTGCAGTTCAACAACATCTGAAGGGCCAGGCAATGCCCACAGCTGTTTTAAATTATGACACAGTAAATTAAGCTACAAAGTCCAATACCTGAAATATTTATGTTATGTTTTATATTATATTATAATATATTAATTATATCATATCATATCATATCATATTATATTATATTATATTGAGGCTTTCAGATTCTGGTGTTAGTCCTGATTAAAACAGAACCATTGAATCAATAGGATTTCTCTACACATTGACTGGTTATCCAATCATTAATTCAGTGGGTCTATTCTAGTTGGGACTAATTAACAGAATTCAAGCCATTATCTTGTTCATCTACAAAGCAACGGGTTGTCAGCAGAAACATGGTCTATTGAGAAATGCACATATTGGGGGTATATCATTTGGCAAGATTGACTTTTCTCTTAATATTCATCTTTCAGTGTGGGGTTCAGGACTTTCCCAAAGAAGAGGATGCTGTTTGTTTTCTTATCACAAATGAGAAACAGGAAAGGCCTGTTGAGCTTGAAGACAGGTGTAGAGGGAATCATACCAGACAAGCGCATAGGCTCCACCCCACTGACTGCTGCTGCCTCAGTGCCAGTTTCATGAACATCCACCACGACGTTATGAATAGCCTGGAGAGACAGAACAATAAAATGAACATCTTCACACAACATGGAAAAGAGACTGCTTGTGCTACCCCCCCCCCTTTCAAATGAAAATGGATAAGGTCTGCTTGGATAAGGTCTGCTGGGGCCAACATCCAACTGAGTTGGGCCTTCAACCATGATGGTGGCAAAATTACTAGGAAAATAGTAACAGAGCCCAGAATCCTGATGGCATTACATTCATGTCTACATTTCTTCACCTATGTGGTTGAATTTTTCTCCCATTGCAGAGTATCTATATTCAATTCACAAGTGTGTAACAGATGTTCTGCAAGTGTAACATACCCTTCCCTTGTCCCTTTATGGCAGGAACAGTTCTGACCAATCTTCAGCCATTTCACTTTTTTAGCTACCCTTAAAATGTCCCAGTGTCTCTCTCTTCTTCCTGCTTCACCCTTTATTCTCAGTTTACTTTCGTCATTGCACATTGAGCCCAAAGTGTTCATGCACTGAATGCAGTTGGAGGGAAAGAACAGAAGAGGACAGAGCTTGCCCTTCCCAGTAGGCTCAGGCAAAAGCAAACTGCTTCAGCCTCTCTGAGCTTGTCTCTTCTTTATCATTAATAATCTTTGCCATCTTGACTATATTTTGATGTTGTTTGACCACATGTGCCCTAGTTTCCATCTGCAAAATGCTGAAGGTTATAATGTCTAACTGTTGAAAATGCAGTTATACTCCCTTGGATGATGTGTAACCGTTTATCTGTGCCTTCAGTATATTACTTGATCCACTGGGACTGCATTGTTCATTCGTCATTGCACAACAGGACAATAGACCAGCATGCATCTTGTTGTGCAGCTTTGGTATACAAAGGAAGGGTGGTGTCCAGCAACAATGAAGCCTGTAAGTAAAGATTCATATTGTACATGCACAGTAAAGGATATTGGTCAGAATTTGATTAACTCTTTTATTTAGAAGGTAGATTCTGAGCTAAAAGGGCAGGGAGAGGAGGACATTCTGGCAACTGAAGATGAAATTAGTGTTGTTAAATAAGAAATAACACACACACACACACACACACGCACACACACATTGAAAGGAGGTTGGACACTCGCTGTTAAAGTGATACTGGTCTCTCAAGGGGTAACTCACTTTCATAGCTCCGTGGTCTTTCAGGAGATGATATGACAATATTGGGGAGGAGCCCCATCTCTGAACTTACTTTTGAAACCATCAGTTTGCTTTCTTCTACAATTCCAGACAGATCAGCATTGTGACTAAAGACATTTGTCACGCCTAGTCTCTGGAGCAAGTCTTTGACATGATAGGATGTAGACAGAGAAAATTTTGGAATGTACAAATATACTCTCCTGATTAAGAGAAAAACGTGTGATGTTATTTAGATTTCACCCAGCAGTGTAAAAGATATTTGTAGTGTCAAAGTTGCATAGGTCTCATGTGTTCCTGGTATTACCTAACTGTCCATCTTTCCTACATGTGACACTGGGGACTATACCATAAGAGGAGAAATCATGGGAAGCAAGGGCTTCGATCCAGAATACATTCCTTTGGGAATTCTCTTAGCTTAGGAGCAACAAATGATGTAAAGGGCAAAATTCCCAAGAACTCAGGAAGTTGCCTTAAAAATTTAGACTTAAATCCAGTTGCTAGTTCCAACTATGGATGATCTATTGACTCAGGTGTTGAATGGTAAGTCAACACATATAGACATCACTTTGATCCAGTAGGTCTGCTTGAGTTTGGAGTAATTAGGATTTAAGCTGGAGTCAGAGTATTTGTCCACCTAATTCAGCACTGACTGTGCTGCATGGCAGAAGTCCACTAGGATCTCAAAGAAGAATTTTTCCCAGTCCTTCTTAAAACTGACACTTGTATGTCTTTTCACAATCACTATCTCATAATGGCAAACGTCCTAGAAATATCCAACACCAATAGTCATAGAAATGTTCAGAAGAAACACTATCAAGCATGTGTGACATAGAACCATGTTGAAAAAAAAAATTACTTGGTCACAGAGAAGACTGTAAGTTCCAGGTGGTTTTGTGTTACATTAAACATATTGCAAAAACATTCTGAGCTATATTCCAAAGCATCTTGACCTGTTCTGCTGATATGATAACATCTAGAACACTGAAATATGATACAAAGAACAAGTGTGATGCATATTTTTTAGAAATAGTATCTTCTCCATATTAGAGACTTCATATATACACCATAGCCATTTGTTTCTCAGTTGTTGCACCTGCAATTTTTTTTTTTTGTGAGAATTGTATATAATTGGTTTAATTTGTTACCCTGATTTCTGGGGTCCCTTGGGGGACACCTCAATGTGCTCCACTTGATGGGGAATGGAAACTAGCCAGAGCACAAGCCAAGCACCATACGAGAGGCAGGGTAACCCAGCGAGATCTTTCACCCAATGTTTGCGGGGTCAGGTCGAGCCAATAACCAAGCAAAATTGTTCAATAAATGATTTTATTAAAAATAAAGACTTGCGTAAGTTCACACTCATGTACTCAAAAGCTATTTAGAAATAAAAGAGAGGAAATTGGATAGGGGACTTTTGGAGGGTTACAGCTGGGGAATACTGCACCTGGTCCTGAAGTCCGGAGGTCTGAGACAGCAGCGGAGAAAAAGATGAGACTCAGCACGTGGAGAGCTGAGGGGATAGCTGAACGGATGGAGTGACAGTCTGCTGGGAAGCCGGGAGCAATCCGAGAGCGGACCAAAGAGCCACTCAAAAACTGGGTCTATTTATGGGGGAAAAGGTACCTGGAGGGCTAATCCTTTCCCAGGGAGAACAATAGGTGGAGGAGCTAGAACAAAGCCCCCAATATGTCAATGCTTTGCATGATTGGATTTTGCCGGGGTTGTCAAAGCCTTGGCTGTATGCAAATCTTCCTGGCTTGACGGGCTGTTTGTCAAATGCGTTAATCCCTTCAAACTGGCTCCTCGGGGCTGAGGACCTTTTTTGTATTTTAAGTTTTACGTGTCTGGAGGTCTCCTGGGGCTACGTGACTTTGAATATATTGGCCTGACTGGGTTTTTCCTGTTTTCGGCCATTCGACCGTCCCTGCCTACATGCTCGTTCAGGGGACCTCTCAAGCACGTGGAGATATTTTTAATATTAAATTGTAGACCTTGGAATTGGGTTACCTACCGCAGTAACAAATTGCTTATTTTGGGTGGAACAAACAATTAGACTTTTCCACTTGGCACTGTGTTGTTAAGTAAACTGCTGAACTGTAACCACTATCCAATGCCATTAATGAATCTGAAAGCATTCAAAAAATTCTGTTCCAATGTTATTGAGATAAAATGTGAGCTTAAACAAATTCCTTTCATTACCCTTCAAACTATGACCTTTTTCGCACGGCATTTGCCATGAGAAAGGGAGCCTGGAGCATAGCGCGATTGTGAGGAGCGATCCACACGACGAACTCACAATCGTGCGACGCTCCAGGGCCTGGCAGGTGCCTCTCGCACACTTTTTCATTTTTGGCTTTCAGCCGAAAATGGTGTGCGATCGCACATTGCTCCAGGGCCCCCCACACACTTGCCGTGTGTGCGGAGCCTCTGGAGCCACGGCGGTCATGCTTCTTGCCCCAGCACAGGCTGCACTGTGGAAGGAAGAGGCGAGGCTTTCGCGCTACATGCTCGGGAGCAGGCAGCTCGTGTGGAGCTGAAGCAGTGGGGATGCAAGAGCCTCTTGCTGGAGGCTGCTTGCGCGATCCCTGCACCCCAGCACCAAAAAAAGGTAAGATGCAGAAAGGGCCTATATCTGCAGTAGTTAAAACATGAATGTGTTTAACAAATTATTAGAAAAGAGCAGAGAAATTATTTCATTCTCACTATAGAAAGCATTGAGATATCATCTGATAGGTATCATTCATTGTCAATTAGAATGTATTCAGTTTTGTTTTAAACAAATATCTTTGTATTATGCAAGAGCTGGGAGCCTCTGTCCACCTCCTCCCTTGATCTGTTGGGTTGGAGATTCTGTAGGAAAAAAGGGGAGAGTCATCTCCATGTGCTCAGTGGATGGTTTTTATTTTTTAAAAATTTTTAAGCCCAACAATTTTCAGCCTTTGTAAATATTTCAATGGCTTTCTTCAGGGGCTACATAAAAAAAATATGAATAGAAATGTCAAATTGAAAATCAGAAATGACAACACATCATAACACCATAACATCTTCATAAAACATCATAATACATTTCAATTTTTGTATATTGGTTAAAGCCTAATCATACTAGTATGCTATCTATTAGCAGAAGTGTCTGGAGCTTAAAATCTCATTCCATTTGCTGGATTGACAAGAAACTAGAGAACTAAGTTCAAGGGTTTTTTCTTGTTGTTGTTGTTGTTTAATTTTAGCAGATGCTCAGAACAAAGGGAAAGGCTGCTGTATTCATTGCAGATATGCCTCCAAAATGACCAAGTGTACTACATACACTAACAAACAGGTACACTTTGGCATGCTTTACCACTTGTAAGAACAGTTTTGTCATATATGCTGTAGAATGCAAGTATCTAGAGACATCTGTCGTAAAGACAACAAGACCATTCAAAAAATGTATATACATAATGTGGGGATAAATAAATAACTGGCAGGTTAGCCTTCCTGTTCCTTTCTTCTTCTGGTTTTAATTCAGAACAATGCTGTCTAGGTTGTTTTAAATCTGCCGAAATATTCAGTGTTCCTTCTCCCCATAGATCCCTTCACAGGGTACCAGATCGGGCCAGAACCTGTTTCAAACTTTTGGTCCTGGTATTTAAAGCTCTGCATTCTAACTTCCCTCAGTACCTCGCAGCTTCGCTTGTGTGGTACATTCCATCCAGGAATTTGAGATCTACCAGCAAAGGATTACTGTCTGTTCCACCAATGTGTACAGCTCTGTTAAGGCTGCAAGCCTTTCAAGATCTGGCTCCACATTTGTGGAACGGTCTTCCTTTGGACCTCCAGCTGGAGGAGGATCTCACCCATTTTCATAAATGATTGAAGACCTTCCTTTTTGACTCACCGTCTTAAGCCACTGAGTTATGTTTAAGGCACTGAGATGGGTATTATCTGGTGGGCTGTTGGGGGTTTCATTCCATGTATTTTTGTGGTGTAAAGGGTGTTATAAACAACCTCTACTTCTATTATTATTATTATTATTATTATTATTATTATTATTATTATTATTAAGCTGAAATGCAGTGGGCTTGTTTCAAAATAAAGCAAAACTAATAAATAAATAAAATAAAAACCATCCGTTGAGTACTTAGAGACATATCTTCCTGTTACAGTACCCTACCACTCGTCCTGCAAGATAGGCGATTTTCATAAATTGCACTTATTGTGAGTGGACAACATGATCGAGGTCATGCTGACCCGAGATGTGTTTTGGGGTGAAGGTGAAAAGTGATTCTGAAGAGTACTCAGAGTGAAAAATCCAGAGAGGTTTAGGCAGAAACCCCCAACGCTAATGGATCTGTGCTAATCCTTTCACCACTCCCGGCTCTTCGTTTTTCTGAATACAATGAAAAATGAACTGCCCAGATTGAAGAGCAATCAGAGACCATCCCTTGACCTTACCCTACAGGGATCTTCCCTATACACTATATCTGACTGAACAGTAAAAGATTACCATGATCTCATCACTATTTTGTCACTCCAGAGTTAAGCAAACAGCCCATTCTGGATCCCTTTGTCAATTCTGTGGGAAAGCCATTATGGTTTTGTTAACATACCCCTTCAGGATGTGAAATGGGGTATAAAAACCATAGCTTCAACACCAGCCAACTATAGTACACTGTATGTGGTGCCCCATACTGCCATTCCTCCATGCTACCCTCAGACACTGTCTGAGCCACTCTGCTGAGACTCCTTCTTCAAGACTGGTAACTATCACCCTTTCCACCCAATCTTTCTCTATCCAACCGTTCTTGCTTCACTTTCCAATAGCCCTGTATGGTTCTAAAGGGTGTCTGATTTCTTGTGTGTTTGTCAATTCAAGCGAAATACTTTGCCCATTTTTGCATGATGGGACTGTGCCACTTTGGGGACAGGATGGCAGTGGTCAACTGGTCGTGCTTCTGCATGATGTCATCAGCCCTCTGCCATCCTGTCCCCAAGTGTCATGCTCATGCGGTATTTGCAAAGCAGAAAAAATCCACTTTGCACCTATGATCACTTGGTGCTTCTGTACTTACTGTCATGCAGAAGGGCAGGGAAGCACCATGGCTACTTTTCCTTCCATAGTGCAGAATGAGAAAGCACCCAGCTTTTCTGCAGAAGGAAGAGGTGGGGCCACCACGTTCCCTTCCACAGGGAGATGGTGAGGTGCAGAGGGGAGCATTCCTGTTTTGCTACTTTCCCTGCTGAGACTGCTGTGGGATGACATGTGAGGACTTTGTCATGGGGAAAGGGCCTTTCTACATGACACTGGAGGACACTGGAATCCTCTATACAGTTAGTACCGGTATACATAGGCCATTTCTGCACAACAATGCTCTGCATAATTGCTCTGCAATTCAAGTCCAGAAGGGAGCGTGTTAGCAACACTGTCCTTCTCATCTGCTTTCTTCCTGCGGAAGGAAGCGTGATTGCTCTGCCTTTTCCTCCTGCAGTGCAGCCGCACACTTCCACACAGTGGTAAGTATGGGACTGTGCGTGATTAGAAGTGCAAAACAGATTTTTTTTTCCATTTTGCAAATGCCGCATGACTGTGATGCTTCGCAACGGGATGTCAGTGGGATGGAGATGATGTTGTGTGGAAGTACGACCTGCTGACCACTGCCACCCTGTGGCAGAAGCAGAACAGCAATGTCATGCAGAAAGGGCCATAGTTGGAAAGATCAACTTTTACCCTGTCTCTCAGGCCTTCTTTGAGCTATAATTCCCCAAAAATCTAAGGAGAGGGGAGCATTGTAGGTGGACCCCAACATCACCCACCTCTTAGGGTAACATCCCCCTTTATCTAAAGATTCTGTTGGGTACTCTCTAACATTTGCCTTTTCCAAGCTAGAGCTTCTACCTTCTCTGACAACTGCCATTTAGGATGGACCTGATGGGATTTGGAGTCCAACAACAACTGAAGGACAGCATTTCCCCTACTGTCTTTCATACAATAAGAATTAATAACACAGCAGCAGCATTTTTAAAAATGCAGAAAGAAAAGGCTCACCTGTATTTGAAAGTTTTTGCCCATTTGGACAGATGTTCTTTTACTAAACTGTCCTCCACTTGCTGCATTCTCCCTTCATCGGGAAGAATGAACACTGCTGCAGCATCTCCTTTGTATGGAATTTCCACCACCGTGCAAAACAGATCATAATCACAGAGAAAGTTGTAATAGTTGTTTCGAAACATCAGTCTGACCTTCACTGTTCTGTTTGCATTTACAAAAAAAAACTTCTTCACAGATTGAATTAGTATGGAAGGGTTTTCCCCAGAAAGCTTAAGGGACAAAGAAAAGGCAATTGCATTGTGAAGGCCAATATTCAGACATATAGAATCATACAAGTGCAATAAACAGAAGACAACTTACCAAAACAAACTGTGGGATCTTAAGTAAATGGACTCTGGAAATCATTTAGGTATCAGAACATGGTTGGCAATACCAGTAAGCAGTAGAGCAGAATTCTAATGACTGAGATATTCATTAACACAAGAATTGAGTGGCACAACTTACTTCCTGCTAGGATCATAACTTTTTCAATGACCTTCTCCAACTTAACAGTTAAAACTTCAAGTAAGGCTTATATTTTTACTCTGTAACCAACCATGGAGACCAAGTCCAATGAGGAATGTCTTAAGGGGCTGGATATGTTTATAGCTTGGAGAAGAGAAGATTGAGAGGTGAGATTATAGCCACATTTGAATACTTGAAGATATTTCATGTAGAAGATAGGGCAACTTTGTTTTCTGCTGCTCCAGAAATACAATGCAAACCAATGGATTCAAATGACAAAAAAAAAAAAAAAAAAAGATTCCACCTAAGCAATTAAGAAGAACCTCTTGACTGTAAAATCCACTTGACAGTCTCTCAGCAGTGCTTTAGTTCTGTATTCCTGCATGGCAGGGGAATGGATTACATGATCCTTCTTGTCTCTTCCAACTCTATAATTCTATGAGAATAGAAGCCTGATTTTTTTTTAAAAAAATTAATATATATAACAAATGTTATGTCTATGAGAAATATGATGATCATTTTGCCATATCCCGTTCCAACAGCTTAACCACAACACTCTAGATTTCTGACCACCGGTGCCTTTCCCTTTGCTAGTCATAGTTTTGGTACTGTTACCTTTACTTACTTACACAATTAGAATAACGGAAGCATAGAATCATAGAGTTGGAAGAGATGACAGGAACCATCCAGTGTAACCCCCTGCCATGTAGAAACCCACATCAAAGAACTCTTGACAAATGGCTTTCCAGTCTCTGCTTAAAAACCTCCAAAGAACGAGACTCAACCACACTCCGAGGCTGCATATTCCACTGCCGGACAGCTCTGACTGTCAGGAAGTTCTTCCTGAGGTTCAGGTGGAATCTCCTTTCCTGCAGCTTCAATCCATTGCTCCTTGTCCTAGTCTCTGGAGCAGTGGAAAACAAGCACTCTCCCTCCTCAACATGACATCCCTTCAAAAATTTAAACATGACTATCATGTCCCCTTTTAACCTTCCCTTCTGCAGACTAAACATACCCAGCTCCCTAAGTCACTCCTGATTGGGCATGGCTTCCAGACCCTTCACCATCTTGGTCATCCTCCTCTGGACATGTTCCAGCTTGTCAATATCCTTCTTGAAATGAGGTGCCCAGAATTGGACACAGTATTCCAGATGAGGTATAACCAAACCAGAATAGAGTGGTACTATTACTTCCCTTGATCTAGACACCACACTCCGATTGATGCAACCAAAAATCATGTTGGCTTTCTTGGCCGCTGCATCGCACTGCGGACTCATGTTCAGCTTGTGGTCCACCAAGACTCCTAGATCTCTTTCATAAGTACTGTTCTCCAGCCATGTGTCCCCCATCCTATATTTATGCATTCCATTTTTTCTGCCTAAGTACAGGACGTTACATTTCTCTCTGTTGAAATTCATTTTCTCAGCTTTGGCTCAGCTCTCCAGTCTGTAAGGTCATTTTGAATTTTGATCCTGTCCTCTGGCATATTAGCAACCCCTCCCAATTTGGTGTCATCTGCAAATATGATCAGCATGCTCTGTATTCCTTCATCCAAGTCATTGATGAAGATGTTGAATAGCACTGGGCCCAGGACAGAACCCCGTGGCACCCCACTAATCACTTCTTTCCAGGATGAAAAGCAGCCATTGGTGAGCACTCTTTGGTTTTGGTGGATCAACCAATTACAAATCCACCTAACCTGCATTTTACTAACTACATCCACAGCATTCCCTTCATCTATCAAGCTTGTAACTCTATCATAAAAAGAGATAAGATTAGTCTGGCATGAGGGGTCTTATTAGGAGTCTTCAGATTGGAAGAAATCCTTCCTCCTGAACTGAAATGGGATGATTTGAACAGATTGAGGAGTCATCCAAATTAAAAGTATAAAGAAGAATAATCCTCTCCTAAGTGTTTATTATATCTACAAATTCAATCTAGTTCTGATAAAAGGAAGAACAAATAAAAACCACACACATTCTATTCTGTTCCATCCCTAATATGAATCAATGGGAGGTTGAAGATATAGATTTCTGAAAGTAAATTCAGCTCAGGAAATCTCCAGATCAATCCAAGCTAAATCAGGATCCAAACCAAACCAAATCTTCTCATCAGCTCATGTCCCAACAATTATCTTTTGTAAGGACACAATTTTCATTATGTAAGTTAAAATTATCCAGAATCTTTTTCTGCCAGCTGCAAGAACATTGCTACTGTCTTAGCCACTAATCTCCAGCTTACCTTTAAAGAAGATGTAGTTAACAAGAATTATTACAGTCCTTGGATCCAAATTCTCAACTGCATGAATTATTTTCCCATGGGTTTTGTTCTCTACATAATCATTTATCAGCTTTTCAGCAATGGTCGTATTCTGGAAGTTGAAAAAGAAGCCTTCAGATTCATAGAAGGTTTTGGTGCTACCAGACGAGCCTTGTGTTTAACTTGCCCATCAGCAGTGGTTTTTAACTTATAGACCCACTGGCCATCAACAGGACTGGCATCCTCCAAAAACTTAGGCAGAGGTTTTAAAGATTCTTCTATGAATAAGGCATTTCCTATGGTCACTTCTGCTTTGTTTGGCTGGGTAAGCATGCGGATGAGATTGTGGAATCCTTCATGTATCTCCTTCTCTTCAGTCTCTGAGAGGTTAAAAGCAAGTCCTTTGTGAATCTGAGTTTAACTCTCTGATTTAGCACCAAGGCTGAGCATTGCAAAAGCTGTTGAAATGCTCACAGGAGAGAAAAACACATTTTTTCCAGTCCCATCCGAAGCAATTTGCCTGTACAGTGTGAAGGCAAAGTCATCATTACTAGGAGATATCTTATGGTACCTTGTGTTGGGGGATTCCAGGGGACATGCTGAACATCAACATGGCCCACAGAACTCCTGTGCTTCAAAACAGGTAGACGCAAAAACCAGCACAGGTTTAAAAACCAGACAGAGGCCAGAGTTGAGGCCAAAAAACTAAACTAGGCTTTATTGCAAAACAGCTTAAGTACATAAAGAAGCCAAAAGCTAGGTAAAATCCATCTCGCATCTCTCTCCTCTTACAGCATGACAGAGAGAGTACCGTGCTAACAGCTTAACAGCAAGCAAGCAAAAGAGGAGTGAATCAAAGTGAGAGGAAGAAACTGTGGGAAAGTCCTGGCAGCAGATATAGCTATTTTCCAAACAACCCAGAAATTCCCACAGGAACTGAAACAAAGCAGACACCTCTTATTGCAGCCGGCCTGCATGTTACCATGACTATGAGTGCAGCAAAGGAATAAGACACTTAACCCTTTAGGTAGGGATCTGGAAGCCTCACACTTAACACCTTGGGGCCTTAATTTCCTGTTCTTCTTCCAAAGGTGAATGCTGATGGTCAGCTGGAATTCCATCTTTCTCTTGATCATTATGATATCCTGGGAGGTGACGGCAATGGACATGAAGGCCATTCAGGAGGAAGAAGGAGAAGAAGGAGGTGGTGGTAATGGTCTTCATTATTACTTGAAATTGTTCTGCTTAAAAAAATAAAATCTCATAAGAGACATAAGGGGAGGGGGAATATCCGTGGAGTCCTATATATGATTACTCATGAATAATTGATTGAGTTTAATCACTGATTGAATTCAATGACACTTACTTTTAGGCCACTGAATTTTAGCCAGTACACCACTTCTGCAAATCCTCATTACAGGACTATGACTGTTTGGAATACCTCTTGTGGAATAAGAGCCATCCAAGATGTCACACCCAAAATATAGCAGAGATTGCTCCCACAGCTTTGGAAGCATGCCCAGCAGCAGAGAATACCTTAGCAGCAATGCACTGTAGCCAGGAAAAACTCACCCACACCAATTGTTCTCTTCCATCAAGGAGGCAATTTAATCTTGAATTACATTGTATATATATTTACAAGAATCTCCAGAAGGCAGTCGAGCATCCCTCTGCTTGCTCTTTCTGACAGGGCCTCCAGGAGACACGTCCAGCACCATGTGCAACTTGCTGGCTAGCTCTCAGCTACATTTATCCTCACTCTAGCTGATGCAATCCTGCCAGCCTTTGCATTCTCTCCACACCTGATGCAACCTTCTCCCCTGGTTGCTCATCAGCATGACTCAGCATGACTCAGCTGAAGTCATATGGCTCTCCACAGGTGCACTTAACGACCCACATCACAAAGTATTTTCTACAGGTTTGGTCCAACCTTTACTTACACAAGAGTGGTGGATTGCAGCCTAGATAACAGGATTATATAACTGATATGTTTTTAAACCCTATTCTTTGCTCCAACTAGATTGGAGGTATTGAATAAACTTACCTTTATGTTGATTCATGATTCCACAGCTGATTCTGTCTCCCCATGGAGAATATCAGCCAGGATTCAATTTCCTGCTCAACCATGGAAACCCTTGAGTGACCATGATTGAGTCACATACTCTCAGTCCCAGAAACCCCCATGATAGGTTCATCTTAGGGTTGCCACAAGTCAGAAATGACTTGAAGGCACACAGCAAAAACAACAACAATTAGAAGGCAGGCAACACATTCAAAATTGTTTCATTAACACTTTCATTTAAACATTCCAAATAGTAAAGCTGTCCTATATCTATTTCTACTGCAATCCTAGGCCCAATTTTCTAGGAGTAAAAAAGAAGCAGCATGTCTCCTGCACAGTTTTTCAGTGTATTTGGGCTTAATTTTGTGTGGCTGTGTGTACAGGTTTCATTGTTTGTGGCTTACTGGATGTGCTGGGAGGCAATTGACTACCTGTGGGTAGAGGAAGTGTTCTCTTCTTTCCAATTGTCAGACAAAGTGGTTCCAAATCATAGGGACTGGGCAGCTCAAAAGAGGAATCGGGAGTAAGTACCGACAAACAAGGATCTCAACACCCTCTCAACAGCCACTCTTATTTCTGGACTCCTGCCGTTACTTGAAGGAAGGGCACTTTTCACACATAGAAATCCATTCATATATTACAGTCTAGGTAGGTCCAGGATGGGCAAAGTTCAGTGCATGTGCTGTCTTGATCTCTGAAGCCCTTTGTCACAATTTACAAGGGATGTAGGACACAGCTCACAGCCACCTAGAAATATATTTTGTCCCTCTTATATCCCTCCCGATTTGTTTTTTTTTCCTGAGTTGGGGTGTATCCTAACTCCATTACAGTCAGTGACTTCACCACTAACTTCAGGGAGAATTAAATTGCACCATAGTGTCCAGTGCTAAAACTCATAGCTTTACTGAACAAATAATTAGATAGCTGCACCTGGGGTTTAGTTTATAAAGGAACTCTGCATGAGTATTCTCTCCTGATACAGCAGAAGTTTAATATGTTATCTGCCTTGCTTAGGCTAGATGAGCTAACTTTGGAATCAGACCCTCTTGTTCTGTCCTGTACCATTCTTTATGGAACATGTGAGCTTCACTGAGTGCTTCACTGATGTGAGTAGACATTCCCAAGCAAACATGCTCTCCATGATCCTCCATCCCAAAAATTGACCTTTTGTGATGTAAATAATGGCTGACATCCTGTTAGCAAGCTATGCAGATATAGTCAAATTTATACCTATGTAAATCTTCTTTTTAGTCATTGTGGGGGTTAGAATCTCTATCAATGGCACAATAAGCAAACTTCCCCCAAACTCACCTTTTGGCTGCTGCAGCCCCTCCAATACAGCCATTTACTGGCTGCTGGAGAACAGTGGCAGAGGTAGTGGAGGAGCATTCAGCTATGTTCCTATAGTTGGATGCAGAGCAATGATGTCATTCTCCAGCACTTCTATGGGATGCCTAGGAGCACATGGAGAATGCCAGTAGCTGTGCATCCAGCTATAGGTACAAAGCCGGATGCTTCTTTGCTGACCCCTCTCTCTGTCTCCACTGGCTAATAAGTGTCCTTGTTGGTAGGGGTGCTGCAGGAGATAACACGTGGCTTTTTTGTGGGGATTAAAGAGAGACATTTCATAGTGCCAACCATTTGGAACTCTGTAATATGTCTCCCAGTCCAGGCTCTAGACCAGTATATCAAGCTCAGGCTAGTTCATAAACAAAAAGAGAACAAAGGTATTATACTTACAGGTTTTCAGAAAATTCTTGCAGTGTTGAAGTGGGAAATGCTAGTGCTTGCATTGATGTACCAGTGCTGATATACCTAGTGCTGTCATTGATATACCAGTTTTAAATAATATTCCCTATTAACATTAAAATACTCCCTATTAACCATTAAACAAAACAAATAAGGATGACACAAGAAGGACAGAAAACAAACCATGATGCAATTAATGTACAGCTCTTGTTTTTGCATGTAATGGTGTCATCAAATCACGTACAGTTCTTCCTTTCCTGCTTATTAGGGACAGTTCCTTTTCAGTTCCATCAAAATCTTTGACTCTATATTTTATTCTTTGAGGCACAATTTAGGATCAGGGCTTTCCCTTACAGTCTTTAGATACCAGGTGAGCCTGAGAGCGATAAGAGGGTAATTCTAACATCCATTCATCTTAATCAGCAATTGACAATGTTTTGGCATTGGGGGCCTGAAATGGATCCCATAGACACAAATTTTCAGGGGTCATATGATTGCCCCACCATTGTTATTGCCACCAGAGTTCCTGCCAAATCTGGCAACAACTGAGGTACCTTTATGATATAGGAGGGTGTCACAGAATTCTTAGACATTAGAAAACTATGTGAAATATCAGGGAAGAGCATCTTTTCTTTCTTCTCAGGATGATGTGTACTGAGTGTCTCAGAATACTCTGTTACTGACCTCAGAGTGGCTGTTTTATCTATATCTATATCTATATCTATATCTATATCTATATCTATATCTATCTATCTATCTATCTATCTATCTATCTATTTAAAGTCTTTATTAGTTTGTACATGTAAAACAATGACAAATACAAATACATTCACAAAAGAAGAAAAAATAGAGAGAGCAAAGCAAAAGACAGAGAAAGAGAGAGAGAAAAAAAGAAGAAAAAGAAGAAAGAAAGAAAGAAAGAAAGAAAGAAAGAAAGAAAGAAGAGAAAAAACAAAAACAGAGCAAAACACTTAAGTAACCTTCAAAAAACCCCAGCTAGATTGCTTCCAAGTTTCTTCGTCTGTTGGTGGTAACTTCACTTCCTTTCAACACTTTTCTCTAAACTAAATATAATCACAGTATACAAATAACTATATAAATTCTGTATATAAGTTCTATATATGATTCTGTGTATGAGTTCATGTATGATTCCTTGTACCCTTCCCTATCCCTTCTCTATATGCAGTTCTATAATTCCCATATCCATTTTATATTACTTTTATATAACTCCCTACTATCTATCCCTCATTGCTCTTCTCATCGAATTAAAACCCACTCGTGTATTTACCTTTTATACATCAAAACTACTAACCATTAAATCTCCTCTCTTCTCCCTTACATGTTCTGTGAAAGGTTTCCATCTTCTTAAATATGATTCTATTGAATTCCCTTTTACTATAGTTGTGAGCTTGTCCATTTCTGCAAGCTCCATTAATTTATTCATCCATTCACTAAGACTAGGTGTTCTCTTACATTTCTAATATTTAGCATAAATTATCCTTGCTGCTGTTACCATATTTTTTTATCAAATCTTTGTATTGCCTTTCTCCCTTATCTAATAAATCTACCATATTAAGAAGGAACAATTCTGGTCAGAATATAATTTTTATCTTCAAGATCTTTTGCATACATTTACAAATTTTTAACCAAAATTTTTTAACTTTAGCACACTGTCACCACATATGGAAAAAGGAGCCTTCATGGTGTTTGCATTTCCAGCATCGACTGTTCCTCTTTTTATATATTTTAGCCAGTTTGCTAGGAGTCAAATACCATTTGTATATCATTTTGTAAAGATTTTCTTTCAGATCATTGGATTTGGAAAATTTCAAACCTCTCCCCCAAATTTCTTCCCATTGGTCTAATTCAGTACTATGGCGTTGAGCCCAATATATCATACTTACTTTTATTTGTTCTTCCTTTGTATTTATCTTCAATAATAACTTATGTACCTTTGAGATTAAGTGTAGTTCCTCCACACATATTAATTTTGCAAATTCATTCTTTCTGCTCTCAAAACCATATTTTTTTATTATCATCATTAAATTTCTCATTTAATTGATAATATGATAACCATTGTATCTCATACCCTTCCATTTTCAAACCTTGCAACTCTTTCGTCATCCAATTGTCTTCTTTCTCCTGTATTAAATCACTATTTTTCAACCATGTTTTTAAACTTCCCATCTCTCTCCTATAAAAAGCCTCCTGTGGTGACACCCAACCTACTCTTGTATTTTCCCCAAATTTTTAGAATTGATCTCCTTATAATATGATTATTAAATCCGGCATTCACTTTTACCTTTCCATACCACAAACAAGCATGCCAACCAAATTTCAATTTGTGGCCCTCTAATTGTAATAACCTTTTATTTTCCAATATCACCCATTCTTTAATCCATGTTAGGCATGCAGCTTCGAAATATATCGTCAAATCTGGAACTCCAAGTCCTTCTCTCTCTTTGGCATCTACTAAAATTTTCCATTTTATTCTAGGTTTTTTCCCACCCCATAAAAATTTAGAAATTTCAATTTTTAAGTACAGTATTTGAGAAAATAATAGGGATTGTCTGGAAATGATACATTAATTTAGGTAACACCAACATTTTAATTACTGAGATCCTTCCAAATAGAGAAATATTTATTTTCTCCCATCTTCTTAAGTCCCCTTTTATAATCTCCCATGTCTTAACATAAGTATTCTCATAAAGTTGTTGGTTTTTTATTGTTAATATTATCCCTAAATATTTAACATTCTTTACAATCTCAAAACCAGATTTATTATATAATTCCTCTTCCTCTTTATTACTCATATTCTTAGTCAATATCTTAGTTTTTTCCACATTAATTTTGAGGCTGGAGACTTTCCCATATTCTTTAATCATCAATAATAGTAATTCTATGCTATTATTTGGCTCTTCTAAGGTAAAAACTGTATCATCTGCAAAAGCCTTAAGTTTAAATTCTGTTCCCCTTATTTTTATTCCTTTTATACTCTCATTATCTCTAATTGTTCTCTTCAGACATTCTAATATCAAAATGAATAACAGGGGAGAAAGAGGGCAACCTCGTCTTGTCCCTTTTTCTATATTAATATGCTCTGATAAATTCCCATTTATATTAATTTTAGCTTTTTGTAAAGGATATATCGCTCTAATCTACTTTACAAAATTATTACCAAAACCCATAGCCTTTAAAATTTTAATCAGAAATAACCAATTTACATTATCAAAAGCTTTTTCTGCATTGGAAATAATTATGGAATACCTTAAATATTTCTTTTTCATTAGAAATTATTCTATCTCCTTGCTTTAATTCCATAATTAATTAATTAATTAATAATTAATTTCATAATCAATATTTTAGTTCTCTCTTTTCTCAGTCTATATAATAGCCATCTTCCTGGTTTGTCGCCGTATTCAAAATTCTTTTATTTTACATAATCTAATTTCTTTTTCATTTCATCCATCATTGTCATTGCTATTTGTTTTTGCAATATTTTTATTTGGTTCCTGCTCTCATCTTCCTATCCCAGTAAGTCACACCACCTACTTATTAAGTCTTGTATTGTTGTTGTTCTCCTTGTCCTTCCTTCTACTCCTTGTCTGAGACTTCCAGATCAAGAAGGTTTCTTTTTTCCTGTGTTTTCCTTTCTCTGTCATCCTTTTTTGAGTCTTTCCTTCTCTCTCTACTCTTTCATTCAAATCTTCTTCTGGAGGGTCACTGTCATTTGATTCTGGGTTATCTTCTTCTTGGTTCTTAGTACTTTTTGAAGTTCTTTTCTTAATTTTTTCAGGAATTCTGTGGCTTTCTCTATTGTGTTTATTCTATATTTTTCCTTTTTATAGGTGAGATTGACCCCTTCAAGTTTGTCCCAACTAAAAGGCATTCTTTCCCTTTTCAGGACATCCACCAGAAAAAAATAGTCCTTTCTCTTCTTCAGTAATCATCCTGGTACTTCCTTCAATATTATTATTTGCTTCCCATCAATCTGGATTCCTTTGCTACAGTGAACTTCCAAGATCTTATCTCTTATTGTTTTTCTTACACATTGTACAATTAAGTCTCTTGGAAGATTTTTCCTTTTAGAAGTTAGGGAACTAATTCTATAAATAAGGTCCACTTCCATCTCTAGGAAGTTTTCAGTATAGTCAAGACTCTTTGCCACCTCTTCTATTATCTTCTTTCTTATATTTTCATCATACCTCTAAATCTTAACCACGATTCCTTCTCTCTCTGTTCCATCAGTGCTTGCCAATCTAATTGTCTTTCTAATTCTCTAATTCTTTATTTAGATCTTTTGTTTCTCTCTTTAGATTCTGAATTTCTTCCTTATTTTCTTTAATGTCCTTCTTGACTTGTGTTACAAGTGCTTGCATTGTATTGAACTATATCTTCAAATCTTCAAGTGTCTGTCCTGTTTCTTTCCTAAAATCCTGCATCTCTTCCATAAATTTTCTCATATAAAAGGGAACACCATCTTCTGTTGAAGCTCTTCCAGGTTGTGTTTGTGTAACTTCATTTACTCTGGCTCTTGTTTTAACACTTGTCATCTTTCCTCTTATCCCAACTTTCTTCTCTCACCCTCCCTGGACTTTCCTTCTCCTCCTCCTCCTCTTCCTCCTCCTCCTTCTTCTGTGCACCTTCCTCTACCAGCCTTCATGACAACCAAATAAAGATGTACAACTGTGGAAGTTGCATTTACGTCCACGCCTGTTAATCCAATAAGATATCAGCCTACATGTGTTAATAGGCTGATTTCCATTGCAGGTTTGTGTGTATACAGAAATCATTTTAAAGAAAAGACTCTGTGTTCAACTTCAGTTTTCTAAATGTATCACTTTAACAGAACGTATCCCTCTGAGACTCACCTGCTATCTGAAGACTGTGGGGGAAAACCCACAGTCTTCAGTAAAAAAAAAAGTAAAAAAAATTTGTTGAGTAAATTACCAAAAATTATATTTATTAGGCAACTAAAATAGCATAAAAACATCAAAGCTTTTTCATGTTTTCAGTCTGAGTATCTTTCCTCAGGCATCCACATGACATTCTTGCAAAGAAGCTAGTAAAATGCAGGCTGGATAGGGCTACTGTTAGCTGGATTTGTAATTGGTTGACTGAGCACACCCAAAGGGTGATCACCAATGGCTGCTTTTTATCCTGGAGAGAAGTGACTAGTGGGGTGCCATAGGGTTCTGTCCTGGGCCCAGGGCTATTTAACATCTTCATCAATGACTTGGATGAAGGAGTGGAGGGCATGCTGATCAAATTTGCGGCTGATACCAAACTGGGAGGGGTTGCTAATATGCCAGAGGACAGGATCAGAATGTTCTAAGACACTCATGATGCATCATCCTGTGAAGAAAGAAAATATACTCTTCCCTAATGTCTCAAACGGTGTATAAGGATGCTGCGGCAACCTCCTATATCATATAGCCTCCTCAGTTGTTGCCAGATTTTGATAGGAACCCTGGTGACAGTAGCAGTGGTGGGGAAATCATAAGACCCTTGAAGATTTGTGTCTAGTTGATCCAATTCAGGTCCCCAGCACCAAAACATTGTCAACTCCTGATTAAGACAAATGGATCTTAGAATTACCCCCTTATCCCTCTGAGACTCACCTGCTATCTGAAGACTGTGGGGGAAAACCCTGATCCTAAATCGTTCCAACTATACATTCTCTCCATGAAAATGTAAACAAGTCTTCCTTAAGGAAAAAAATATAGAGTCAGAGGTTTAGCAGGCACCAAAAATGGAGTGTCCCTAGTAAGCAGGAAACTAAGAACATTTTTTTTTCTGCCTAAGGACCTTACATTTCTCTCTGTTGAAATTCATTTTTTTAGCTTTGGTACAGGAATCCAATCTATCAAAATTCAAAATGACCTTGACAGATTGGAGAGCTGGGCCAAAGCTGACAAAATGAATTTCAACAGAGAGAAATATAAGGTCCTGCACTTAGGCAGAAAAAATGGAATGCTCAAATATAGTATGGGGCCACGTGGCTGGATAACAGTACTTGTGAAAGGGATCTAGGAGTCTTGGTGAACCACAAGCTGAACATGAGTCTGCAGTGTGATGCAGCAGCCATGAAAGTCAACATGATTCTTAGTTGCATCAATAGGAGTATGATGTCTAGATCAAGGGAGCTAATGGTACCACTATATGATTAGACCTCATTTGGAACAGTGTGTCCAGTTCTGGGCACCTCAGTTCAAGAAAGATATCGACAAGCTGGAGTGTGTCCAGAGGAGGGCAACCAAAATGGCGAAGGGTCTGGAAGCCATGCCCTCTGAGGAGCAGCTTAGGGAGCTGGGTATGTTTAGTCTGCAAAGAGAAGGTTAAGAGAGGACATGATAGTCATGTTTAAATATTTGAAGAGATGCCATGTTGAGGAGGGAGCAGACTTGTTTTCCATTTTTTCTGCTTAAGTGTAGGACCTCACATTTCTCTCTGTTGAAATTCATTTTGTTAGCTTTGGCCCAGCTCTCCAATCTATCAAGGTCATTTTGAATTTTGATCCTGTCCTCTGCCAAGTCATTGATGAAGATGTTGAATAACACTGGGCCCAGGACAGAACCCTGTGGCACCCCACTAGTCACTTCTCTCCAGGATGAAAGCATCCATTGGTGAGCACTGTTTGGCTTTGGTTGGTCAACCAGTTACAAATCCACCTAATAGTAGCCCTGTCCAGCCTGCATTTTACTAGCTTCTTTGTAAGAATGACATGGTGAACTTTGCTGAGTTTTAAACACTAACACAAATACATTTTAAACACAAGCCTTGCAAGCCTGGGGTGAGGAATGCAAGAGAATGGGAGGAGGAAAATGGGAGCAGGAGGCAAGCACATGCCTTGTGAATAATCAAATTTGTGAAAGTCAAACCTGTGAATGTGGAAGGAGGACTGTAATTATTTTTAAAACATCTCTATAAACATAAATTTAACTGTCTCTTGTTTATTAAATGCTGTAGACTGTTGTTGGTCTTCATAAGGAGAAATCATATATAAATCAATCAAGATATAAATCAATCATTCACTAATTCACACAAGCAACATGACCATTTCCATCTCTCCCACAGTGATCTGAGGTGCAATGGGACAGGGATTCTGCTTCTGATTGTCAGCACAGATTGCTCTTGGGAGAGGGATGGAAATGTTAAGCCTTGATTGACTGCATTACACACCTCCATGACTTGAAGGGGTGCTGGCTGTTGAAGTAGGTTTGAGGGGCTCAGGCCAGGAGATATTACTTACCTTGCAAATTTGTAACTAAGCAAGCAACCTAGGATTTTCACATAAAATTCCTGCATGTATTTTTGTGCAGAATAATCCCCCTAAACATTTCTGGATATATGCATATTGAATGCAAAATGCACAGAAATAGTCATTTTTCCCCTAGCAAGGAGAAAAGTGTGGAATTTATTCATACTGGCAAATGTGGAAAAAGCAGTAGAAGAATCACATCCCTACTGGTCAGAGGTTACTGTCTCTCTTCATAGGCTTATCTCTGCTCTGGACCTTCACATGTCTATCCGCGGCTTCAAAGTTGCTTCTGGATGAGTATTTTGTGAAGGTATTGATTCAAGGTCATTTCCGCACTAGACTGTCATAGTGCTATTATTCCACTTTCAATAAATCTCAGGATTCCATAGGATGTTGAAAGTGGAATAATAGCACTATAACAGTCTAGTGCAGAAATGGTCCAAGTCCTGACCCAGCAATCATCCTGATGTTTTTGAAGGCTTCCTATTTTATTCTTGTTATCTCTTCCCAAAGCTACTTCCTGACTGTATCCCTTGGAATGACTGACAATTGTACATCCACAGATTGGCATTGTCCTATGAGGCTTCCAGTTCATAGAACAATCACCTTATCAGATCTAACTGTTTATTAATGAAGTAATGACCTTCTTTCATGGAAAGAAAAGTTTAAAAGACCAGATGGTGGTAGAGGAAATCAATTCACAAGATACTAGTATTTTAAAGTAATTTTTATTGAAACCATGGTTGCCTTGCACTCACCTTATTTAAACTCAAAACAATTGATGACAGCCTTATTGGCATTAGATCAATTCTCATGTACGGCGTAAAATCATTTTGTTTACTGTTGTGAAAATTACAGATCTCTAACTGATTATCTAGTGATCATTTTTTGTTTGGATTTACAATTTTCCCTGCAAAGAGGATGGCGTGTGTTGCTTTATCAATAATTAGCAAGAGGAAGGGGTGGTTGTATTTGATGGAAGTACTAGGACCACCAAACCTTGGAGTAATCTCTATTGCAGTGACTGCAGCTGCTTCAGTGCCACTCTCATGAATATCCACAATAGCCTTGTGAACAGCCTGTAAGGAAAGAAAGGTATTTATTTATTTAACACATGCAGAAGATGCAGGGATGTCCTGAGACTTGGCTCTTTATCAGTGGTGGTGGTGGGGAACCTCTATATTCTGTGGAAATACCAAAAAGGAAATGGATCAACTTCTGTGAACTATAATAGTGAACCACAACGGATGGGGAAAAGAAGCCACTTTGAAGACCCTGGATGAATTTGACCAAAGGGTCATGTAGTCCAACAGGGATGTGTGTGTGTATGTGTGTGTGTGTGTGTGTGTATCTTAACTTAATTATATATAATAAATAATTATTTGAAAGCAATTTCCAGTACATCTACCATTCACCATCAATGAAGGTAAGAGGCATTTTTATTCTTTATTCAGTGAGGATCTCTCCACTTATATGTTACGGTTTTGTCTGATGGGAAGAACTAGAAGATTAAAACTCTAATAATGTCCACTGATGAAGACAATAATGTCTGGTCTTTGCATTTTTGAAGGTTTGTTTAGATCTATGTTCTTCCCTCAGTTAAAGAGTCATGCCCAATGGGCCTTCACATCATTTGTGTTTCCAATGTTATAAAACTGTATTCATTACAGTTGGCCCTCCACATTCACAGATCTAATTATTTGCGAGTTTCTTGGACCTGTCAAGCATTCCCTCTCTGTGGCCCCAATCAGCTGCAGAGCCCTTTAAAAACCCACCTCTGACCCCCCTCCTCCTCCAACAACCACTGTCTGGCAATCCAAGGACAGCTTGTATCCTGATTTATTAGCACCACAACCCCTCTCCTGATGTCCCCTACATCTGAAGAAGAAGAGAAGGAGAAGTATAGGGCCACCATGCTGACCAACCTCCTTTCCCTTTCCTTTCCCTGATCTGGTTTGGAATCTGAGTGCTGACCCTCCCACCATGTCTCACCCCACTTCCCACAGACAAACACACACATTTTGATATTTGCAGTTCTCCCACTTTTGTGGGAGTCCTGAACCCTTAACCCTAGGAAATGTGGAGGGTTGACTGTATTTATTTATTATATATGGATTATTGATTGTTTGCTAGATCTACTGACATTCATTATATGGCTTATATCCAGTGATATAGATACCAGCTGCCACTACAAGCAGTCTTTGGGACTGAATAAGAAAGGATGATCCATGCCACATACATTCAAGGAAAAATACAGGTTGACAAAGACCAGTCTAGTCAGAACATCTCATTTAAAGATCCCAAGAATGGATATACCATCAAGTCTCAACTATCATTATATCTAAATATTATATCCATCATTGTATCTAATTTTTTTTGTACTACATTGTCTGTTGATTGCCTATACCAATAATAGTTCTTTGTATAACATTGTGGTCTCACAGCCTTTTATGTGAGCTCTTTCTGTATATGTATGTAGATGTTATGTTTGATATGTAGTTGTTAAGAATACGCTGTAAGATTTTGGTTGGTATAAATAATAATATGCAATGATTTCTTTATTTTTTTTAAATCCCTCCTGTGGGTAGCAGTTTCCTCAGGTCTTATTTGCCCAGTAGATGACACAGACACAAAGTAAATACATATTGAACTTATTAGGCTCTTTCTTCAGAGGAAATAACTACAGGTTTGAACAGGGCAGTCCTGTGGAGCAATGTATCACCTTCAGGATCATGTATGCTTCATTCTCCGTTTGAGACATATTAGGAAACAGAATAGCTTTTGAACTGGAAGGTACAACATTTCCCCTGAACAACCCTTCAGAATGCTCCTCATTTTTTGTTACTGCCACGAGAGTGTTGGAACTTTAAGAGCAGGTGAGTGCATCTATAACGCTTCAAAATAGATTTCCTCTCTAGCCATTTCTGCACTACAATGCTATAGTGCTATTATTCCACTTTCAATGTCCTATGGAATCCTGAGGTTTGCAGGTTAGGGAGGGGCATTTAGAATTCTCATCCAGAGAGCTCTTTGGCCTTGGTGAACTACAAACCCCAGAATTCCACAAGATGTTGAAAGTGGAATTATAGCACTATAACTGTGTAGGGTGGGAATACCTGCTGTCTATTCAGGTAGACAGCAAGATTTCTTGGTGGGGATTCTGCAGCCTGTGGATGACAAGGACTATCTTGGCCATTTTTGCTGCTCCTGGGCTCCTGGCAGATCCTCTGAAATCTTATTACCATCACTACCACCACCACCACCACCACAAAAAAAGCACTTTTATTTGCAATTTCTACCTCTGGAGTTTGCACTAAATCAAGGCATCGCTCCTTCTGTAACCTAATTTTCCCTAATCTTCCTACCTGGAGGATCTAGTAGTGATTATCCAACCACTTCAAGTTTTATTTTTTGGGGCTGGTACCAGTCTTGGTGGCTCAAAATGGACTGCTGGACCTTCTGGGGTTGCCCATTCCTGATGTATCCCATGGCCCATTGGACAACTTTGCAAGATCCATAGGATTGCAGGCTTAGACCATTTTTAAAGGTATTGTGCATTGAGAAATTTGGCAGAGACAGGCTGCAGCTTTTTTTCACTAGTGTAGGTGACTGAATTCTAGTTCCAGGGCTCTAGGGTACACCAAGGTATTTTTATATGTCATTATGCAGTAGACACAAACAAATGGTTTCTTACTATTCCATCTTGTGATAGGCCTCCATCCTATTCTTTCCAGGACTATGTCAGTAATGCCCCTTGATAACTTCATAACTTATTTAGATATAGTCTGTCTGGAGATATATGTGGTAATGAAAAGTTGTAGATAGCACTCCTGATGAAAAATTAGATTGAGTCACACTACTAATATACTCTGTTAAATTCTGCATGCTGCTAGTCATTAGATATTGATAATTCAGTTTTTTTTTTAAAAAAAGAAGCTGTTCACACCTCCCTTTTTAAAGAGAAGTAACCGATTAAAGGCAAAAGGCATGGTAATCTTAAGCATAATTTCTTCTGTCATACTTACTTTGGAAACTTTCAGATCACGTTGCCCAGTTATTCCAGACAGATCAGCATTGTCACTGAAGGCATCAGTCATGCCCATTTTCTTCAACAATTCTTTCACATTATAGGATGCAGAAATTGACATTTTTGGAATGAACAGGTGTATTTCTCTGGTTAACAAAAACAAAAAAGTGAAAACAAAAAACAAAAACAAAATCCAAACATTAAATAATTTTAATGAGATTATATCCAAGTGTTGTCAATACTTTAGGTACATGCAGTTGAACAAGGCCATGCCTAATTAGAGATATATGTCTCCACCTGCTTGGAATCTTGCTTGTAACATACACAGGTATAACCTCTCACTATATCAACATATGTACTTTTTCAGTTATTGCTGTAGGAAGCATCTAGTACCATCTTGCTCAATGAACTCCCCCCCCCTGTGTAATCATACTTGCTGGAGGATGATGGAAGTTGTTTTTTTCTCAGCTGCATCATTGCAGCTGGATCCTACCTACAAGCCTCTGTCCCCCTGGCCACTGGTTGGTGGTGGGACTGTGTTGGCCAGTATCTCTATTTGTATCTTTCTATCTTTACTGCTGTTCGGATACACACATGAACAGAATATTAGATATATACCAACAGTGGTCTGGTTTCTTTGCTTCTTTGCTGTGGCCTGACATGATAGTGGATGTTAAGGAGGGATAAAATAAAGGTCAACCATTAATTAGTGCAAGTACTTGTGCCTTGAGAACAATAGGATGGCAGTTAGATGTGTTCGATGTGTAGTGTTAATGAATATGGAGTAGTTAAAGATCCAAATCTAGGAAGTGATGTAGGCCCTTTCCACACGAGGCTGGTGAATCAGTTTGTGCCATTTCTTACCGGATTTTCTGAGCTCGAAACAAGGTGGACTTTCCCTCATTTCCTTCTACACAGCTACTGCGTATGTTCCATTCTGATTTGGAGGAGTGCGAGTTCATGAATCCGCACTGCCTCCACCATGGCCACTCCAGCTACTCCCCTCACCCCACCCTGTCTGCTGTGATTGGCCCCCCCTTTTTTTGCATGGTTTAGTATGTCATTGCGTACTTGCGTACATGCGTAAGTCCATACTACCCCCGGCCCCTCCCAGGAGCCCTCCCCTGACCACCAATTCACATTGGTGTGAATGTACATGTCTGCACCACTGTGAAAGTATAAATCGGATCGATCTGGAAAACTGGAAAAACGATTTCTTCCGGTTTTCAAATAGCATGCTTTACCACCACATGGGGGCGCATTTAGTCGGAATTACATGTGGAACGAAGGTAAATAAACTGATTCTAGTCCGCTCCAAAGTGCAGAAGACCTCCATGGCAAGACCCATTGGCCCGCCTCAATAACCACGTGTGGAAAGGGCCTTAGACTCAAGTCAATTGACTTGGATTCAAGTCAGACTTAAGTCACTTCAGTGACTCGACTTGGACTCACCTCAGCAATAAATGACATGCTGACTTGACTTGATTTGAGATTTGAATATTTTTAGTGACTACTTGCTGCCTTTGGTTCAGTAACATAACACATTCATCCAGAAACCTTATGACTTTGAACAACACTTCCATCTCTTTTTGCCTACTAGTCACATGATGATCTGTCTCAAACCCAAAGTGTGGGTGCATTTCTCAGAGGGGAACAGCAAACAGGTTAGGCGACAGACTTGAGGCAGGGTTGAGGTCTGCTCAGCAGGCTGTCCCTTCTGCATATCAGAGAAGCCTTCTAAAACATTTCATAAAGGCAGAAGACAAGACTTGCCCCCAGAATGTAGGGTGCATTTCTCTGAGAGGGACAGCAAATGTGTTAGGTAACGAGCTTGAGGAAGAAAGATCCTTCCTTCTTAAGCTTTTGAAGCTTCAGTAATGGGGAGTAAGAAGGATGTTATTCTCCACTTCTGAAAAATCCTCCAGTTTTGGAAATGGGAAATAAGAAGGATCCTATTCCCCACTTCTGAAGCTGCAGACTCTTTTATGCCCATTGACACAAAAGCCTTCACCTTCAGGAAGGGGGAGTGAAAAGGATCCTGTTCCTCACTTCCAAAGATGCAGATGGCAAAATCACAAATGTGGAGGATCGACTCTGCTTAAATTGTTAAAACTGACTTTATTTGACTCTGTCCAGAAATTCTGGAATATAGGTTGGGCTATAAAGCTGGCTCCCAGACTTGAGACTTGACTTAAAAGTATCTTCAAGGACTTGAGACTTGACTCGTGACTTGAAGGAAGAGACTTGAGATTTGTCAAGACTTGGAGTAAAATACATCACTGATTCTAGGTTATGAACCCATAACTGTGATACAGAATACCAACCTGTATATACTTTGTCCAACCTACCCTGTGGCAAACTTAAGTCACTGTAAGAGAAAGGGAGCATCATCGCAGAGACAGGAAAAGGGAAGAGTGAGATACTGCTGGCCATAAAAATTACTGGGATAGAAGTACAATGTGCATGCAATTGCATGGAGCCCAAAGAACCCAAGGTATCTGTGTGTAATTGAACACTGGATTTCAACTGGGAGAGCATCTAAATGAGAAATTAAATTAAACTGGTCTCTACCAACTGTAAAGTATATGTGTGTAGTAGTAGTAGTAGTAGTAGTAGTAGTAGTAGCAGCAGTAGTAGTGATATAAACCCTCTATTATTTCATAATTGCATGCAAGGACAAATAATATGGCAGCTTTCTCCCCACTACTGGATAATATTCCTCCACAGTATTCTCTCTGTATTCCCAAACATCCCAAAGTGTTGTTGGAGGAATTATTTTGTGGAGAAATGTTCAAAAAACCAGGTTCTTGCACAGGAAACATTGTTTTCTGCAGAAGAACCCCCCTTTTTTTCTTTTTGCACAGAAGACAATTTTCTGTTGTTGTTGTTTTTTTAAAAAAACCCTGTATGGTTTTCTCCAGAGAATGATTCCTGCACAACATTTTGGGTTGTCAAATAGCAGGGCAGAACTGCATGAAATTCATGCTATCCATTATTCTTCCAGACAAGGTTTCCTGACTGCTAGGAAACATATTTTTTTACCTGGGTATGAATTATTACAAGCACAGGCTATATTTATCACAACGCCTCCATATTCAGTAAGATTACATATTCATGTTTGTGGCATTATTACCATGAATGTGAATTCCACCCCAATCCTACCTTAACAGCCTTGAGGTACATCAAGCAACGGAGGTCTGTTTAACTGGAAATTGGGGCACAGGAGGAGGACGTTGCAATCCCTTGTTGTAGCCTTGCTTGCTGGTGGGAAGTAGCTGGAAACATAATCTCCTAATCCCCCTGCCCATTGCCATCTGAAAAGCCCTCCTTCACCCAATGAAGCTGCTGGCTGTTAGGGTGGAGGAGCACGGGCAGTTGGGCCAGGAGACTTTACCAAATTTCTTAGTTATGCATAAGTAGCTACATAGTTGGTATAGAATATCAGTGATTTTTGCTTTGAAACCAAATCAGAGATTTGCAGAAAGTGAATAGCTAGAGTGGAATAGTGCTGTGACTGCTGCATTTATCATCATCATTTAAGAAATTTCGCAAAACCACTCAAAAAATTAACTTTTTTAAGGGAAAAAACCCCACAGATACAGTAAGAAAGAGAAAAACAGGGGAAAAAACACAGCAGAAAGAAAAGTAGGCAAAGTACTTGAAATGGGGGGGGGGTACATGAAAATAGAAAAATGACTTCCCCAACTTTTTTCCCCCTCTGTGGTTGTAAACATAGGTGTTATAATACTAGAGAACCAGTGTGGTGTAGTGGGTTGAGTGTTTGATTAAGACCCTGGAGACCAGAGTTTAATTTCCCACTCAGCCCATGAAACTTTGGGCACATCATACACTCTCATCCCCAGAAAACCCCATGATAGGGTCATTATAAGTCAGAAACAACTTGAAGGCACACAACAACAACAATGTCTAGACTCATTATTCAACAATTGATTGAATGGATCGAATCCCATTAGGGTTTACCAACAGAATTCCAGCCATTATGGTGTGTATGTTAGTTGTTGTCAGAGTCACTTGCAGTAATCAAGAAGGGATTTCTCTCCTTGAAGGTACATACCAACATTTATAATCTTACCCCTCACTTCAAAAACTACCTGTTACACTTCTTCTGATAAGCCAGTACTCCTAATTCCCAAAACCCAATGTCATCATATATAATTCTCTCTCTCTCTCTCTCTCTCTCTCTCTCTCTCTCTCTCTCTCTTTTGCAAAATGTCACTTGGGGGTTCCCAGACCTTTAAAAATGTTACTAATTATTTTTCTCTAATCAAAACAGATAGTTTATCAATTTCTGCAAAATCATGCAATTTTAACAGCCAGTCTTTTATTGTTACTGAAGCATTTAAAGCACAGTTTAAAATCTCCAAGAGCCAAACAGCACATGAAGGGAAATTTCTAATAATAATAATAATAATAATAATAATAATAATAATTATTTATAACACCATTTTCACCTTTCCATCATTTGGTCATGTTAGGGCCATGACTAAAAGTTTGGTTCAGGCTGCATTGTGTACTAGGCCTAGTTTACATCGTTTAAAAGAATGCTCAAGGACACGTTCTCTCTCTGTCTGTCTGTTGTTGTCGGGTGCAGGGGGAGAAATAAGAGCCCATCTGGCTAGCATAGGGAGAGGGGAGACTGGGTCCATCTTGGACATACCTTGGGAATGGATGTGAGAAAGTCTTCCTCTCCCCCCCAGCTTGGCCCTACTATTTTGAGCAGAAAATTGTCATCTATATAAGCTGTTAGAACAAAGGGCTTTTTGGTGTTGCAAACTGGCTGCCTCTGTGCAATGTCAGAGTGTGTGTATGTATGTTTGTGCTTTCCTTTCTTTTCCTTTCTCATATGCTTGCTTACAATAAAATGGTCTTTGTCAAAGACCAGAACTGAATGGTCGCTGTGCCTGCCTTGCAAATCAAACCCAACAGCACACACACATGCACACACACACACAGTCAGAGTTGGGCTGTGTACCTTACAGGTCACTATACGGAAAATGTCTGGATTTTCAGAGAACATCCAATTAACATGCAACAAAGAAATAGAGATAAATGTTTGACACTTTTGACTAAAAAACAACAGTACTGTGGAAACAACTGGTTGCTGGTTGGGTGTTCTATTTTCCTCGGGGACATGTTTTTATTATTATTATTATTAACTTTATTTTTTATCCTGCTTTTCTCCCCAAGGGGACTCACACTACATTTTAAACTACATTTTGACCTGTGCTTTTCACTTTAATTCTGTTTTAATGGCCGCCATTCTACATTTTAATAATATTCTTCTTTTATTTTATATTGTGATGAATTAACTTGGGTCCTCTTTTTAGGAGACAGGTACAAAATTATCCTACAAACAAATGTACAATAAAAACAAAGAAAAGAGCAGCAAGGAACACAAGGCTAAGAAGACTTACTTTAACTGTAAGGATGTTTTCCATTTAGCTAGAGTTTCAATTGACAAGGTTCCCTCCACTTGCTTCATTTTTCCTTCATCTGGCAGAATGAAGAATGCAGAAGCATTTCCTTTGTATGGCACTTCCACCACCCAGCAAGACAGATCATGGTCATGGAGGAAATGGTAATAGCCTTGTCGATACATCATGTGGACTTTCACAGTTGTGTTTGCATCTAGGAAAAAGTCATCTTCTCTGGTATTGTCAGTGTCAAAAGGGTTCTGCCAGTGAGCTTTGTGGGATAGATAAATGTAACAGGTTAGTATGAATATTAATGACCAAGCAGGCAAATTTATCTATAATACCCATGCATTCATTTATATAAGTACAAGAAGCCTAGAACTGTACATTTTTTTTTACATCTCAGAGTCAAGGAAGTGGGCTGTGGAAATCACTTTGGAAATTGAAAACAAAATGGTGACAATAGAAGTGGTTAAAACAGAAGAAAATTAGCTGAGACGTATACTGAATACAGCACCCCAACCCACAGCCTCCTAGAAACATTCCTTATCTCAATGGTTCTTAATCTGGGGTTTGGGGACTCCTGGGGGTGGGTGTGTGATGTCCTCACTGCAGGTCCATGAAGGCTTGAAGAAATGTTTTGAGCTTTTATAGAGCTAGAAGAGAAGGAGAGAGAGAAAGAGAGGAAAAGAAAGAAGAAAGAAAGACAAATTTGAATAGAACCATTCCAATAAAAATATTATAATCATAGTGTGCGCATTTACTTATTTTTCCCTTCTCTCCAAATCTGAAAACCTTTGATAAGTGACTTTAAATAAATATTTGATGCACTTTAGGGCTTTAAAATTTGAGTTAAGTCTTGGGGGACAAAGGCAACAAAAGATATTTAATGGGGGTCTGTGGTAAAGAAAAGGTTAAGAACCACTAAATCTCATGGTCTTCTGCTTTATCTCATGATCTTCCTTTATTTTAAATTAAAAGTCAGATTGGGCACATCAACCAGCAAAGACTGGAGAATTGCTTGTTCCTTCTCTTTTTTAAGAGTTAGAACTCCATGATAACACATTATCAGTTTAATTCTTGACATATTATATTACAGGCCAACATTCTCCTTTTCACTGGTTTAGATCCTGACATAGTCATCCCATAATTAGATTTCTTGAAATCAATGGAACTTAAGTTACTTGTGTCCATTGATAAAACAGTTCGATCAGTGGAAATGGAAGAAAACAATTCCCTCTCACTCTGCAGCCTCTTACATGCCTTCAAAATCTGCTCTAGAGGTCTAGGAACTGCTCCAGAGTGGGCTTTCAAATGCTGCAGAGGGGTTGTGGAAGGAAGGAGAATGTTCCATGGTACCACTGTGAACAATGCCATCTTGCACTAGCGCAGCATTAGAACTTGCCCATTGATTTCAGTGATGTCTAGTCTAGGCTTAGCTAAGTCCAGATCCAGCATTCAGGAAAAGAGATCTAGAAAACTGTGTTTATTGTTCAGATTTCTGAGCATTTCACCAGACCCAAAGCAATTTACTTTGCTTTCAACGTACCTTTGAAGAAAATATAGTTTATAAGAACCATTACGCTGCTTGGATCAAGGTCTTCCACTGCATTGGTTATTTTCCCATGGGTTTTGGTCTGCACATACTCATTTATCTGCTTTTCAGTCGCTGTGGAATTGATGAAGTTTGAAGAAAACCCTTCCGCACTGTATAAACTTTTGATGTCCTCCAGAAACTTTGGCAGTATTTTCAGTGATTCATTTATGAATACAGCATTTCCTATGTTCACTTGTGCTTTGTTATTTGGATGGCTAAGCACGTGGATGAGCTGGTGGAATCCTTTGTGGATCTCATTCTCCTCGATCTCAGACAAATTAAAAGCAAGTCTTTCATATATCTGATTTTGGGTTTCAGATCTGGCACCCAGAGATAGCATTGCAAAAGCTGTGGATATGCTAATGGGAGAGAGGAAAATATTTGTGGGAGCTGTGTGGGATTCTATGTGCCTGTAGAATGTGAATGCAAAATCAGCATTATTGGGAGCTATCTTGTCATAATATGTAGTCTTCTTTCCTCCTTCTTCCAAAGGAGAATACTGATCTTCAAATATAATTTTATCTCCATTACCATCTGGGCCATCATTATGTCCTGGGTGGTGTTGACAATAGACTTGAAGAACAATAAGTAATGAGGAAAGGTAAATGGACTTCATGGAGATCTGTAAAAAAAGAAAAAAAACCTACAGACATTAAAGGATTAATGTTTTTTATTAAATTCTCCTGCTCAAATCTGTTTAAAGGGTGAGGCTTTGCTCTCAAGTGAAATTCATCAGAAAGGAAAGGGACTTGAAAACATAACTACAAATACAAAGGCATAGCATAGGTGAACAGATTGAAAGGCACATTTATTTGACATTGGCCATTCCCACACTACACTGTTATAATGTTTATTATTCCACTTTCAAAATCCTGTGGAATTCTGGGGTTTGAAGTTTACTGAGGCCAAAGAGCTCTCTGGTTGAGCATGCTAAATGCCCCTTCCTAAACTGCAAGCCCCAGGATTCCATGGGATGTTGAAACTGGAATAATAGCACTATAACAGTGTAGTGTACAAATGACCATTGTAAGAACGATTTGCAAAAGTGATTGACTGCTCAGGGAGCTAAGTTTTTAAGGTCCTGCAGGCATCTAATTTGCAAGTTATTCAGGGGAAACTGGCCCTGCCCAAGGAGAAGATTGGCAATTGACCCCATCCCTTCTCTTAAGTCACAACTATGGAAATAGGCAGGTAACATCAACCTGCCTCTCCTCCCTGTTTGGACCGTCCCATCTCAATCTGGGAGAGTGTGACCAGTTAGACTCCTAAGGCAATCTGTGAGCTTTCTGTGTATTATATAGCCTTGAATGGCAACACTTGCTACTGATTATAAAAGTGCACCATGGTGCTTGCCAAACCTTGTCCTTTGTGATAATTTCTGCAACTCCCTGGCAAAGCTGATTGAAATAATTGAATTAACTTACAACTACCAAAGTCCTATTCTTCCTCCTTTGTCACCCAGTGTAGTCTAGGCCTTTCTTCCCCTCCCCCTCAAAAAAACCAAACACCAAAGCTGGTATATAGTTACAAAAAATATCTCTTAGTCCACAAAGGCATTGAGCTATTTGCTTGTTCTTTAAAGCATGTTAATGTTATATGTGAAGGCTGTCTGCAGGATTGGGAATTCTGATTGTATGTAGAGCCTCTATATGTAGTAAAAAGCCTTCTCTTCATACTTTTCACTCTCCACATAAGGACAGTGATGGAACCAGTGAAGATGGGAGTGGGTCTAACTTGCTGTATTTGAAGCCCAATGACGTGTAGAACCAGGAGTGGAGCTGAATTGGAGGCAGAATGAAGGCACTGGACCTCCAGATAAGAATTGTGCCTGCCCTTTGATAGTGTCCTTAAGTCGCCAAATTTCTTCCTTTGTGGAGGGTGAGACACTGAAAACCATTCATAGTTTGAACTCTTCCATTTGCTGTGTTCACATTCCCTTGGTAACTTTGTCTGCACTCTTTTGTTGGATGCTTAAACAGCATTTCTAAATGTTCAACTGAAGTTTTAAGCTACTGTAATGACAGAAATTTGGGGACTGAAGGAAAATTTCATGGAGGGGGGCTCTTATTTTGGAGGCAGTGGTCTCATTTTTTCATCCCCCTCTCCCCGTAGCTACATCCCTGCATGAAACTGACTTAAGTCACCACATACATGTTTCAGCGTCAATGTGACATCACTCACATGCTCACATCACAGGTGTCTCAGCTCCTTCTGGACAGTTCACAAATATGCCAATACCCAAAGCCTTTCAGGTCAGGTAGCGGTATATTGCTAACTGACATAGCCAATGGTGAAGGCTGATGGGAGATGTAGAGCCCCATATTTCTCATGCCTGATATAAATCTCTTACTTTTTGAGTGTGTGATTTAAATAAAGTTTCACCCTGACATTTGATGACTCCTGTTTTTACCGTTTTTACTTTATCACCACTGACTGTGTTACTGATAGTTTTTTTCCCCCTATACCTTTATTTATAAAAGCATTTCTTTATTGTCACATAGCAGCTGGATATTTTACATAACAAGTAATGGTATAGCAACACTTTTAAACAAACAACCACAAATAAATAATGCAAAATGTAGAAATCTGCTTTCACTAAATTGCACATGAAAAAGAAACTGTGATGAAAGACTTTGACTATTTAAAAGCTACCCCTGAATCATTGTAAATATCAAATATGTGTTTGGAACTTGTTTATCCTTATAGACCACCTACTGTGTTCTCAAAATTATTTATAACAATTTCAGCAACAGTATGAAAGAATGTTTCATGTCATTATAAAATCATTTTCCTAGAGGTAAAATTATTTCATTTTTCATTAGCCCTTAACTCTTTTCTTCCAGGAAGTTCAACAGTTAACTCCCTTTTTATATTTATCTTGGCAACTAATTGAAGCAGATCTGTATCATAATTTCATTTGAAATATCAGTCAAAATCTACCATTGACTTCACTGGGACTTGAAACTCCACCACTGTTGTCTAGTTTAATAACCACACAACTCAATGCAGAATAATACAATTTCCGTTTGTTTCTATGTGTGTATAAATATATAACTGAACTTATATTTCAAATTCTTAGGTTCTGGTTCTAAGCTGGGGTTTTAAGGAAGTCTGCACTAGTACCCTGTCTTTTCATCAGGAAGGGAAAAAAAACATCTTTGGCTTTGGCCACATAACTGATGGGACAGTATTGGCACTGCACCGCCTTGCAAGTGTCTGATCTTCCAGTTTGGCTATAAAGTGCTTTTCTGAGGATGGGATCTTGACCTATGCAGAATAAAGTTAGTTATGCATGAATTTGTGCTCAAGATGATGAATGTGGTGTTGAATCCTAACTCTCATGTCATGTACTGCACCCCTGGAATTTATTTTAAAATAAAGCAGGTAGATGTTGCAGGGGTGGGTAAAGAATGGAAAGAACACTGTTGGGAATTCAAGTAAAACACAGACAGGTGAATAAAAACGTAGATCATACTTACAGAAGCTCCAAAAGAATCTTATAGTATTCTGCTGGTCTACTCTACTCCGTGCTTAGTAGTTTCTGTACTAGACTTATACAACACCCAGTTTTCACTATTAACCATTAAGCAGAGCAAATATGGGTTATCAAAGGGGACAGAGAGCACAGTGTGGTGCAATGGATGAGTAACCTATCCCTGCACTTTGTGCAGAGCTATCGGTAGTGAAGATAAGTGATCAGTTGTATGGGGTTTCAGTTTGATGGTTTCAAGCCATAGGACACCTCCTCCAAGCTTTCACAGATGGAAATAGGGGCACTCTTGTGAATGCATAAAGGGAGGGGCTCACTTGCCTAGGATTACACCCATCATACTAAGGGCCTTTCCGCTCTACATTGTTATAGTGCTATTATTCCACTTTCAACATCCTATAGAATCCTGGGGTTTGCAGTCTAGGGAGGAGCATTTAGAATTCTCAGCCAGAGAACTCTTTTGCCTCAGTAAACTACAAACCTCAGAATTCCACAGGATGTTGAAAGTGGAATAATAGCACTATAACAGTGTAGGGTGGAAAGGCTGTAAGAGTGCCTCCAAAGAACTTAGGGAACAATGAAGTAACTGCTGAACTCTTAATCAGAAAACCAAAGGCAAAGGTGAGCCAAAATATTGAACAATGGGTTTCTCCCATTTTTATGGGTAACTAAGTATCATATTTGTAGGAGAGCAGTTTATATAATTTTCTGAGAGATTATTCCCTCCAACCAAAGATAAAGCTACCAAGTTTGGTTTCTATCACCGTGTTTTGTCAGATCCAGCATCAAAATTTATTTCTAGCCCTGGCATTATAGATGCTTTCTTTGAATGCTACTATTTTCTTCATCTAAAGGCGGGAAATGATAACAAAGGTTCTGCTTGCATAGCAAAGAGAGCTGTTGAGTCCCTTCTGAGTGGTGCCTTCATTGCCTATGTGAACTTTGCACTGGATAGAGGTGTCTGAGATTTCAAAGGAATTTCTTTTCTGTGTTTGCAAAAGAAGAAACAAATCTTATTGCTCTCTTTTATTGTATTTGCTGTTCTCAATGAGCTCAGGGCCATTTGAGGAGTGTGGGTGACCCAATGAGCCTAATGTAACAGTCTGCAGACTGTTCAACACCATCTCGAGACAACGTGGAGATTACAGCACCATCAGCATCATATAGCATCATCATCATTATCTTTCCCCTGCATGTTCTTTATTGTCTTTGTCTGATAGACAAACATGCAGTTTTGAAAAGTTTCACAGAGAATTTCATGCCTTTTGGGTTGGGCTGATAAAAGGTCACAGAACAGAATTGCCTGGAATGACACCCTTTCCGCACCAGGCAATTAGAACAGAGCAGTGTGTCCTCGCACGGAGGTCGTCTGCACCTTGGAGCGGACTAGGAGCGGACTACTTACTGGAGATCTGCACTTCAGTCTGCTCCAAGATGACCCCAAGTGATCCTCCAGCTTGTTTTTGAAAGACTGGAAAAAAAAGGTCTTTGTTTTCCTGGAGCGCGCCATTGCATTCCTGCTCCCTTGTGCAGATACGCAGGCTCGCACCAATGTGAGCCTGTGTTCTGCAGAGGGCAGGCTTTAGGCGTGGTGAGCTTCAGTGGTTGGTCGGGACCCACGACCAAAAAGCCGCCATTTTGGAAGCCGGAAGGTGCCATTTTGGAAGCCAGAACAGTGCAGATCTACAGATCTCACACTGCTCTGATTCGCCCTGGACCAAGTAGGAGCCCTGTGGAAGGGTTTCAGGGACAGTCCGCGTTGCTTCGGATCCCAGAAGAAGTGGTAGGTAATGGCACGGAGCGAGTCCCTCGCCTCGTGTGGAAAGGGCCACTGTCTCTAATAATTGTTAAATATCCAGTATGTATGGCTTCAAGCAGTTAAACATCTGGAAAACTTGTACCCATTTTAACAGAAGAAGCCCTCTAAAGTCGGACAGATGGCAACAAACATACCTACTGAACTGTCCAGATCCATTCAGGATTCGAAACAGAAAGTCATCAAGATTAACCAGGACTGGAAGTGTACAATACACAACTCTTCACCTCTAATGGTAGAAATGTTAGTGCTGTTATGTGCCTTCAAGTTGTCTTCAACTTAGGGTGATTTTATGATAGGGTTTTCTTGGTAAAATTTATTCAGAGAAAGTTTGCCTTGGCCTTTAAGGCTGAGAGTGTGTGACTTGTGCAGAGACTTGAACCTTGATCTCCCGGAGAACTAGTCCAAATTGCTACACCATGCTGGATCTCCATTCAGGACTCTTCCTTTTTCTACATAAGGCTGGATACTCTGGGGTAGCAAAGTAAGCAGTTGTCCCCCCTCCAAAGGGTGCTTAGGTTGCACCATAGGTCCTTGAAATGTCATGTATGCCATGATCTCATGAAACAAGGGACATCTTCATGTACATGAGTATCAGAGCTAATTTCAAGTTTGCTATTCAAAGTTTTAGCACAACAGAAGAAAGCTAATACACAAGCAAAACTATGAACAGTTAATGACATTTATAGAATTGTAAGCTAACGTCTACTCAATGAGACTTATTTCCAAGTGATACCCAGCGTGGTGTAGTGGTTTGAGCATTCTACTATGACCCTGAAGACTAGGGCTTGATTCCCCGCTTGGCCATGGAAACCCACTGGGTAACGTTGGGTGCATCACATACACACACAGTTCCAAAAACCCCCATGATAGGTTTGTCTTAAGGTCACCATAAGTTGGAAACAACTTGAAGGCACATGACAACAACAAGAGAGTTTAGAAGTTTAGCCTATACCTCTTCCACTATTAATCTTTTTCAGCATAGCAGCAGAGACTAGAGAAAGATCAGGTCCTCTCAATGGCAGCAGGGAGTTTAAGCAAGGCACTCAAGATCATATCTACTCACTTAGGCTTTTGGATGATTTCCCATACCAATCAGAGTTCCTGCTTCTGTATGTTGTTCTTACATTCTTTTACATACCCCTTTTTAACCTTCTTACCAATCACATTTTTCTTTATCCTGCTATTTTCTATGACACAGAGTGTTGATCTTTGCAACAAGTGTGTTTATTTTCTCTTTATAGGGATGTCCCCTTGTGTATGTGTGTTTGTATGAGGTGGCTTTAAATCTTGAGTGCTAATCTTTTGTGTACCCTCAACTGGCATAGGAGGATTGTGGTTCTGATATCTGTGGGATTTACTGTAAAATTTAATCTGGACTTTCCTAACCAAAATGGTGAACCCTATCTCACAAACTGGTTCAGCAGTTTGGAATTCTCCTTTAAAGATTCAATTTAAACCCTACATGGATTCACAGCCCTATTGACACTAGAGCCACCAGAATCCCCTGGCAACTGATGTTGGGGCTCACTGGCTCTGCCAAAAGCTGTTTGCATCTGTATTGTATTTGTTCTGGCCATCAATATATTGCATATAACATTTTTAAGATATGGAAAATGTGTATTGTTTCTCTGTCTCTCTCTTTCTCACTTACTGTCTCACACAAAGAGTTATATCACACACACACACACACACACACACACACACACAATCACTGTTCCTGTAACATTATAAGGAACCATTCTATTTGCTATTACAAGAGATAACTTCCTTGATATCACATTGATGCACCTTCAGTCTTTATGTTTTGACCTGGAAATGGGAAGCTACTGCCCTGGAAGCCCTATCCCAGATCTAACTCTTATGTGTACCAAAGTCAGGCAGCCTCTCAAACCCTGCATCTAGTCTCTTAGTACACAATCAGAAATATGGAGAAAGTTCAGAGAAGGAAATAAATGAAAGGTGTGTATCGATTGCTTACCATTCCTACCAGATGACTTCCCCACTGGTGCCAAGAGTGCACATACACCAAATCCAATTCAGCTTTTTACAAACTCCCTCCTCAAAAACGGTTTTGCTTTACTGATTGAAAGTAGGGTGGGGACATCTCTTGGTAATATCACATGAACAAGCCAATGGGTGCCACCCATCTACTTTGAAATACTCAAAGCAGCTGCAGAATATGGCTTTCTCCTAGAAGTTATTCTAAGAGTGAAAGTCTTGGAGACATTTCTGAATGTACCTACTCCAGCACTATAAATATTACATGTGTTTGTCTTTGCCCTCATATACATTTAAATAATGGCAGAGTATAAAAGTTGGGAAGGCAGGGTATTATTGAAGCCCTTCAGAATTACAATCTTAGTTCTAAAATATATCTTTTATTGGACTTCCAGTCTCATGGCGTGCGCAAGTGGTCACACGGAGTGAGCTCCGCAACTTCGTGCTATCTCCCGCTGGAATCCAGCCACTTTTTTTTTCATCAGATAAGTGGCTAGACACTCCCCCCCCCCGGTAAAGGGGTTGTGGAAGTGTTCGAAGGGGGCTTTGTAACTGGTGCCGAGCTCCTTCTGACAAGAGGGAGTGGGAGGCTTCAGGGGAACTGAAGGGCTACGACGGATCCAGCAGGGACGCCATGTTTGCAGCACAAGCGCCGATGACGACTTTTTAAAAAAGAAGACACGATTTTGAGACAGTAAGCTGCTGATCTACTTTTTATTTCATTGATACTGCAACAATTCAGAACTTGCAGCGGTGAACAGGAGTGGCAATACGTAGTGACCCAGCTGACTGTGAGTATGTAATGGTGGAGAAATTTTTTTTAGAAGATTACAACTTCTTAAGATAGACTGTATACTAAGAATGTAATGGATTTCACTAGCGGATTTGATTAAAAGAGCATAAGCGGAGAGTTTCAGAGACAGGACCGAAGTTCGTCCTTTTTTTGCCTCTGCTTGGTATGAAGAGACTGGTCTGGATTGAGAATACGGTTACCCTTGGTTTAAATTTAAGTTTTTGCCTTTCTGGTTTTGACCTCCATTTTGATTGAACTGACTTGGAATTTTGGAATCTTGGTACATATTGGATCTGTGTTTGTTTGGGACCTTACATCTGTGTTTTTGGGAGTATAGGATTTAAGGCGTGGCTACTGAACTCTTGTGGATTATAGTACTTTTTTTGGTGATGAGAAGGGACAATTGCCTTTTGGATTTTTTTTTCTTTTTTTGGTCTTTTGGTCTATTGAACAACATTGAACATTTGGAACAATGAACATGGAATATTGATATTTGGAACTGTGACATTTGGATTGTGGTTTGATTTTTAAAATTGGGGACTTTGCTTTGCAACTGCGTCGTTCTTTTTATTTTTTGTCCGTTTTGGCTTTTAAGAATGATCAGAGGATTTAAAATTATTCATAAGGGAGTGTTTTTTGAGGCTGTGCTGGAAGGACAGGAAGACAGAGAGACTTTTGCCCCCACACAGCGGAGCAGCTCAGATTTCTGTTATCAACATTGGAAGGAGAAGTTCTCACAGTCAAGGTCTGGGAACAGTTCCAGAACAGAGAGGAGATTCAGCATCCGCTGGGAGGGGGAAGTGAAAGAATTGGGCCTAGGCACAGCCCACTGATTATATTGAACGAACTTACTGTATGATTCTATTGAATGAATTTGATGAATGAATCGAATACAATGTACTAGATTTTAAAGTAAGTGGTCTTTTCTATATAGCTATATATAATCCTATAGAATAAATCTATAGATCTATATACATATATAAATCTACATATCTATATAAATTCTACATATATAAATTGATACATAAGATACTTGTATAATCTACATATAATCTACATATATAAAGTTATTTTTATTTCTTTTTTATTGATATAGTGACTGGGTAGCAGTGTTAATTTCAATTTAAAGTAATTAATTCAAGTTAAGGATATATGTGATTGATGTGAATGATTTATACATGTAATGAATTGGATCTAATGTGAAGGATTTATAGATATAACAATTTGAATTTTATTAGGATTTGAAATTACAAGGTTATAAATAGTAAGTTTTTTCTATGCTAACTGTAAAAAATATAGGTATAAGGAATTGATTTTTACATCGAATGTTGATTAAGGTAACAAAAAGCAAAAGCAACTTGTGTTAGATACTAAAAAAAAAAAGAGAGAGAGAAGAGAGGGAAAAAAAATAAAAAATGGACCAAAGGACAAGAAGAGGAGCGGCGACAGCTGCAACAACAACTTCCCAGGCAATCAGACGGACATCAGTGGATACGCCCCAGAAACCTCAAGATTTCATGTTACAGATGATGGAAGAGTTTAAAAGCATGAAAGAAGATATAAGAAGTGATATAAAAGAAACAAGGAAAGAGATGAGAGCTGACATGAAACAAGAAATAGACAAACTGGGGAAGAAATTGGAAAATATAACAAAGGATGTGACAAAGCTAAAGACAGAAACAAAGGAGATAAAACAACAAGTTAAACAAGTCGAAAAGGAAATGACTGAGATGAAGGGGAAGCAACAAGAAGATGAATTTCAAATTACTCAGCAGGAGTTACGATATCGGGAAAGATGCCTTCGATTTAGACGTGTTCCAGAGGCTTCAGTAGAGAATCTGTATGAAAAAATTGTACCGGCTTTGGCAGAATTCATTGACATGGAAGAAGAAAAGATGGAGACATATATTGACAGAATGTTCAGAGTTTCCTCCAGAGTAGTGAGAGAGAGGAAATTACCAAGAGACATTGTTATAACGTTCATGAGGACTATGGTTAGAGACAAAATATTACAGCGAAGCTACGATGGACTACCGAAGATTGAAGACAAAGACGTCAGAATTTTCAAAGATATACCTTATCAAATCCTAAAGAAAAGACAAGAATATAAACCGTTGGCCAACCTTCTGCAAAAGCGTCAGATTAATTATCGATGGGAAAAGGTTGAAGATTTGTCCTTTACTTATAAACAGCAGAGATATAGGATTAATTCAATACACAAAGCAAAAGAAATGATCGATAGATTGAAGAAAGATTTACAACAGGACACCTCTGAAGGAGAGAAAGATCATGAACAGATACCTCTAGAGGAGGAAAGAGAACAACTACAAGGAGAAGAAGAAGACAGAGAACAAAAGGAAGTAATAGAAGCAGTACAAGGAACTGTGGAACAAGAAGAAGGAGAGGTAGATGAAGATATACTGAAGGAATAAGCTAAACTTCAGTAATAAAATACTAATATAACCTGCAAAATGGATTTGAAGATTTATTCTTGGAACATTAAGGGGTTTAACTCTGAATACAAAGGAAGACAAATTTTTCACCATCTAGAGAAACAGAATATAGATATAATATGTCTGCAAGAAGCTCGAATTAGAACTCAAGATTTGAGATATGCCAGGAATTTGAAATTAGGTACCTGTTTCGCAGCTACGATTGATAAAAAGAAGAGGGGAGTTTTGATATATGTAAATTCAAAATTTGGTGCAAAGCAAATCTTTCAGGATAGCAATGGTCGTTATATAGGAGTTGAAGTTACTTTGAAACAGGACAAAATATTAATAGTTGGAATATATGGACCAAACAGAGCTAAAGGTGAATTCTTCCCTACAATACAAGAAGAGGTATTGAGATATCTTAATGAAACAGGAAATTCTAACATGATTGTTTTGGGGGATTTTAATGGAGTAATCAATCCCTAGGCTGACAGGACAATGCAAAAGTTAACTCCCCGAAACAACGGCAAACTTCCTAAGAGCTTCTTTAATATGATGGATAATTTAAATTTATATGACACTTGGAGATACAAGAACGGGCAACTGGATGGACATACATTCTATTCGGATCGACATAGGTCAGTGTCAAGGATAGATATGATGTTGGTATCTAAACAACTTTTGTTGAAAACTACAGATATGGACATACTTCCCAACTTATGCTCTGATCATAATCCGATACAATTAAAGATCAGGATTAAAGACAGAGAAAGAACATGGAGATTGAATGAGGAGATCTGTAACAAGGAGAAATATATAACAAAAGCAAAAACAGAGGTGATTAATTATTTTAATGAGAATTTGACGTCGGAGCTCTCGATGAAAACCATTTGGGATGCAAGTAAAGCTGTGATGTGTGGTAACTTTATCAGATGGACTGCAGAGATCAGAAAAGAAAAGAGAAACACTGAGCAGCGAATTTATAAAAGATGAAAGAAACTGAACGACAGATGAGACAAAATCTGTCGGATAAACAGATTAGACTACAGATGAAGGTACAGCAAGCTGAATTAAATCAACTTAATTTGGAAGAAATAGAGCAACAGATATGGAGAATGAAATATAATTTCTTTGAACAAGCTAATAAACCTTCTAAACTTTTGGCAGGTTTGCTGCATAAAAGAAGGGCCAGAAATATCATAACTGAGATTAGAACAGGAGAAGAAAGAATTACAAAACAAGAGGGAATAAAACAAGCTTTTTATAATTACTACGTGAAACTGATGAGTAAGATCTCAAAGGAGAAAAAACAACAAGAAGTGGAAGAATATTTGGAGAAAATGAATAAAATGAGATTTAATGAAGACCAAAGATCAATCTTGAACAATTCTATTACTATGATGGAAGTAGTCGAGCCTATTAGGAATTTGAAGAACGATAAAGCTCCAGGACCCGACGGCTTTACTGTAAGATATTATAAGATTATGGAACATGAGATTTCAATACCTTTGCAAAGTACTATACATGAAATAATAAAGGAAGGAATACCAGATACCTGGAAAGAAGCTAATGTTGTGCTGATTCCGAAAGAAGGAAGAGATCTGAGTTATGTAAAGAATTATAGACCAATATCACTTTTGAATACAGACTACAAGATTTTTGCTTCAATTTTAGCAGCAAGGCTTAAAAAAGTGCTGTTAGAGGTAATTGATGAGGACCAGAATGGCTTTCTACCCAAAAGATCTTTGAGAAATAACATCAGAATGGTCTTAAATGTAATTGAATATTATGAAAAGCATAATGAACGGAAAATGGCCATGGTATTTGTAGATGCGGAGAAAGCTTTTGACATGATCAGCTGGCCATTCATGAAGACGGCAGTTAAATAGATGTAGGCAGGAGAAAATTTTTTTACATGGATTGAAGAAATTTACAGCCAACAACAAGCTCAACTGGTTATAAACGGTGAAAGAACACAAACGATAGAACTGCACAGAGGGACGAGACAAGGGTGTCCCTTGTCTCCTCTGTTGTTTATCTTGACAATGGAAATACTTAACAATGCTATAAGAGAAGATAAAGAAATAAGAGGAGTTCAAATCAAGAAATATCAATATAAGTTAAAAGCTTTCGCTGATAATTTGGTCTTATTATTGGATGACCCAGGGAAATGTATTGAAAAATTGACTACTACAGTGCAAGAATATGGAGAATTCTCTGGTTTTAAAGTTAACAAGGAAAAAAACAGTCTTCTTAACCAAAAATATGACTGAAAGAGAAGAGATGGAATTAGTACAAAAAACAGGACTTAAAACAGGACAAAAGGTAAAATATCTAGATATTTGGATAGCCAAAAGAAACAATGAGTTACTTCAAAATAATTATGAAAAAAATGGAAAGAAATAACAAAAGATTTGGAAAACTGGACTTCCATGCGTTTGTCAATGATAGGGAGGATAGCTACAATAAAGATGAATGTTTTGCCAAAAATGAACTTTTTGTTCCAAAATCTTCCCATAATAACGAACATGAAACCTTTCATACAATGGAAGAGAGAACTAACCAAGTTTATATGGCAAGGGAAAAAACCTAGGATAAAATGGAATACCATGACAGATCTAAAAAGTAGAGGAGGAATGGGACTACCAGACTTCCAAATATACTATAAGGCAGCTGCTTTTATGTGGATAAAAGACTTGATTGACCTTCAAGATACGAGAACTTCTGTGGGATTCAGGAACAATGACTATTTGAATAAAGAATTCCTGTTAAAACATTAACAATGTACTTGGGGTGGGGACTCTGGAGCTCGTCAGAAGCTATTCAGTTGTAACTCTCAGAATTCATCATTATGCTGGGCCTATGCTGGGCAGGAATGCTGAAAGTTACAGTCCAAGAATATCTGGAGGGCCACACAGTTCCTACATTTGTGCTGGGCAATTTCCTTTTGGTCAGTGTGCACATATGCAAAGAAATGAAAGAGAAGAGGAGTTTGAAGTGCCTTTGCTATCTGAACCAGTCATAAAGATGTGTTTCTAAATGTAAGCCATCACTGTGATGTAGTGTCTAAAAAAAGCAAATGAAGTCTTCAGCTGTATTACTGGAAGGATATTGATCAGAACACAGACAGATCATAAACTCAGCTCAGCTCTAATTTTTGCACTGTTCAGGACACATTTGGAGTACTGTGTCGACATGAGTTTTTGATTCTACATTTTAAGAAAAACTGGTGAATGTCAAGAGGAAAGCAATCAAGATGGCAAGAAATCTGGAAGGTGGAAATCCTTCTGAGAAATGGTTGAAAAAGTTGGATATGTTTAGCCTGATGAAAAGAAGATTAAAGGGAGATATAATAGCAGTTTTCAAATATTTAAGGACTCTTAACGCAAAAGATAGAGAAGGTTTTTTCTCTGTGGGTTCAGCAGACAAGACCAGAAAGAATAAATGGAAACTGCAGGGAAGCAGATTTTGGCTGGAGATGAGAGGAAACAGTTCCACAGTGGAACAAACTGACTTGGGTCATGATGGTTAGTTTTTCTTCCCTGGAAACTGGAAAGCCATCTGCCAAGCATAGCATAGTTGTCTCCTGCATTCCAGATTTCACACTGGGCAGAACATTGGACTAAAGTGTATTCAAAGTTACTTCAAACTGTCTGCCATTCACACATTGAATTAGCACATGTATGCTGATTGCTTGTTTTGCATTAACAATGTGGGGACTAGTTCAATTTGGGACTCCTTATACAACTTAACCCTTTTCCCTTCCCTCTCCATATGAGAATGGTGGGTTCACACATAAAATTTCCATCGGAAGAAAAGCTCCTATTCATAACAATGGGAATCTTTCCTTCAGTACGAATAGCAAATATGTGCACCCCAGTCTGTACGTGGGTACATAATGTGCAGCAAAGTATCCCAATTCAGATCTGCTCGCCATTTACTGTTAAAAGGATCATTTTATTTGTACTACAATGACAGTCATTTCTGAACTAAATTTTAAATATTGTGGTGAAATACTGCTTTGTTGGTTTGTAAGTTTAATTTTTTAAATTCTCTCCATTGCATTTAAATCTGTTTAGTGATTCAAAAGCTACCTCAAAAACCTCCATTAAAAGTGCTATCTTTTTTAAAGGAAATAAATGGATAAAAGGGCATAATAAATAGAAAGATCTGTTTTACCATGCATAATGTTATGTAGGTAACTGGGGAAAAATATTTTTAGAATAATGGAAGTCATTCTGCATAAAAAAAAAAGCAGGATTAAGAACATAAGAACCAATTTTATACTAAGTTAGAGCATTAGTTAATCTAGTCTATTATTGTTAACATTGCTGGGCAGTATCTTCTCCATAATTTCAGGCAGGAGATATGCTATGTCGAGATGCTGAACATTGAACATAGGAGCTTGATGATCTGTCACTGAGCTATGGTCCCTGAAGTGAAGCATTAATTACTTTAATGAACACCTTGCCTGTCCTCCTACAAACTATAAATGCATGTAGACAAAATAGCGAGGTATGATCACACAACTCAGAACTCTGTCTGGCACCAGTGTTGGTTTCACTCTGTATGCTGTGGGTGTTGGGTACTTACCTAAAGTACCTGATTCATACTACAAGAATTCTGCAAAGGAAATGGAAGATATTCATTTATATCACCAAAATATAGCAGCAGATTCTGCCTTGAATCTATAAATTAAATCAGAGTAGGAATATGCAAAAATTTATCCTTGGAGGATTCGTACATCTTCCTATTGAGGAACTAGAGATCACTCTAACGGTCTGGAATGAGAAGACACATTAGAACAGGAGTGGGCAAAGTAAACCCCCTGCAATCCCATTTTGCAGTCCCCCTAGTCACTGAAGTTTCCCTTGAATGCTCCAGAACCTCTCAATTAACTTTTTCAGCTGAAAATTCAGCCAGTGAATAGTTGAAGAAGAGCAACACCTGAAAAATATCACAAAAAATGTTTCCCAGGCCCTTTTCACACGGCATTCGCCATGCGAAAGGGCCTCTGGAATGTCGTGCAATTGCGAGGAGCCATCCACATTACGTCCTCGCAATTGCGTGATGCTGCCAGGGCCGGCAGGCGCCGATCGTGCACTATTTCATTTTTGGCTTCTAGCCAAAAATGGTGCGCGATTGCACATCACTCCGGGGCCCTGCACACACTTACAGTGCATGCAGAGCCTTTAGAGCCATGGCACTTGTGCTTCCTGTGCCAGCGCAGCCTGGGAAAATCCCAGGCTGCGCTGCGGAAGGAAGAGGAGGAGTCCTCACACTGCCTGCTCGCTAGCAGGCAGTGACTGCAGAGGCAAAACAGCAGGACACGAGAGCCTCTTGCAAGAGGCTGCTCGCGTGATCCCTGCACCCCAGCACCACAAAAAGGTAAGGTGCGAAAAGGGCCCTAGGTCCCCCGCCCCAACATCAGCCATCTTTCAGCCACTTCCAGGAACAGGAAGTGACACAATAACAGCCCTGGTTATACTGGGAACAATGGTGCAGCCCCCTTCTTCTCTACAGTTGCCCACCATTGGTTAGCACATGTGGCTTCCATGTATTAATTAGTGCTGGTGGTTGCCTTTTTTGGTATTTCAATCCAGCGCTGTCCTACACTGCAAAGCACCCTACATTGAAAAGCACGGCCAGGCCAGATCTTCTCCTAAGGTAGAACATGAATTAGCACCATCACTAACACCACCCAAGTCAAGATGCATGATACCCAAAGCCAGCTAAGCTATTTTGGTACAGGGGATAGAACATCCCACAAGCACCTCTCCCCATCCCTGGTGGTCTAAGTATAATAAGAATAAAGCAAATAACTAACTACTTGCTGACCTTTTATACCGTCTCCCACCTGCTACCTGAGGTTGTCACCTTGCTCTGTCTAATGAGAGGGCTGACAATATATGAGAGTTATGTTACTTGCCACATTTCTCTTTCTCTCCTTTTTCATCACATTCATGTATTTTGTAATGATTACATCCTCTTCAATTTTGTCCCATGAAGCATCAATGAGAGACACTGAAAATTGTGTCTGATTGTTTCAGCTCATTCCCCCCATTCTGCTTCCATATGGGTATCCTTTCACAAGAACCGGCATTTTATAGGATTTAGCAGCTCAGCTAGGAAGCAGTGAGTTCCTTTCCATGGAAGAAATATGGAAATTTAAAGTGATGGTGTATGAAGTTAATCTATTGCAGATTAGAGTTTTAAATTCATTTTATTATAAAAATGTGTTGTAGCCATCAGCTAATTCATCTCCCTTTTAAAACAATGGGTTATGGTTCTATTGAGGCTAGGACAATTGAAATGCAAATAGGAAAATCCATGTTTTAAAGTCATCTGAACAAGCTGTTACTTCTTTCTAATATTTATTCTTTGGTAGGGTTCACAATTTTCCCAAGGAAGAGGATGCTCTCTGTTGGCCAATGAACAATTACGATGAGGAAGGGTCTGTCGAAATTGATTGTAAGTGGAGGGTGAAACGAAGCAGAATAGAACATAAACTCTATCGTGGTGACAGCTGCGGCCTCTGTGCCGCTTTCATTAATGTCCAGCACAGCCTTGTGAATGGCCTGTAATGAAAGAACATTTTTTTCATCCACTGGTCCTACCTGTCAATATCCTACAGATGAAATAGCCAAACCTTTGTAAAAATTGCTGTTCTCATAGCATGGTAGTTGGTGGATTCCATGTCAAGGAACACTGAATTTTCTCCAGGTTTCAGGCTAAATTTAAAGGAATTGCTCAAGGTATTTAACCCTATCATCAAAATAGGGTCACCACCATTGACGGATCCTTTAAAGGTTGGACTGAAGCCCAAAGCAGATTCACCAGCTGAATGACATGGAAGCCAACAGTACCATTGGTCTCACATAAAGAGTAGTCTCATTACAGATAGGTAAAGGAAGTACTCAATCTGTTGCAAGCATATTATTATGAACTGTATGAATACTAGCAGGAGTAGAAGCAAAAGCAGCAAGACTAATAACTGCAGCCCTTTATCCATCTTCTTGATAATCATAGTGAAATTTCTATCTCAGCTTACTCAAATGTAAACCCCTTTAGATTGAATTGCAAGGTATATAAAATGCTTGTTTTAAGATATAAGGTATGTAAAATTGGTTACCTTGTGAAAATATCTGATCATATTTTAATGTGAATCTTTTTTTCTTAAAAAGGGTAGAGCTGGTGTGGAAACAAGATGGAACAGAGTTCAGAATGAATACAGTCAGCCTTCCAAATTTGCTAGGATTAGGGAAGCTGGACCCTTGTGAAAATGGGAAAATCACAAATATCAAAATGTGTATGTGTGTGGGGGAAGGGGGGTTGAGGCCTAGTTACCATACCCTACACTGCCCACAGGATGTGTTATTTTCATAATTGGACTTATTAATTACTGGAAAACTTGATCAAGGACATGCTGACCAAAGGTGTGTTATGGCATCAAGCTAACTTGAGATGTGCTCAGGTGATAAGCCCGGGAAGGGTTAGATGGGAAAACCCAATGCTATTAGTTTATGCTAATCTTTTCATCACTCCAGGCTCTTGCATTTCCAAACACAACGGGATGGTGAACTGCCCAGAAGTAGCAATCAGAGACCATCCCTTGACCTTGCCTTGTGAAGATCTTCCCTATATCCCCTACCTGGCCAAACATTAATAGATTGTCATGACTCTCATCAATGTTTTGTTAGTCTGGAGTTAAGGCAATCAGCCCATTTTGAACCCCGTCTCAGTCCTATGGGAAAGCCATTACAGCATTGGCAATGCACCGTCTTCATGGTATAAAATAGGACATAAAAACTGTAGGTGCAGCCCCAGCAAAGTGTAGTACATAGTGCTCTGTGCTACTCTCAGGCTCTGTCTGAGCACCTCTGTTTCAACCTCCTTCTTCAAGACTGGTAACTATCACCCTTTCCACCCAGTCTCTCTCTATCCAACCTTTCATGATTCACTTTCCAATAGCCTTGTATGGTTCTTGAGAGTGCCTGATTTCTTGTACGTTTGTTAATTCCAATAAAATACTTTGTTTAACTTTAAACTGGAGTCCTCTCTACAGTTAGTACTAGTATATATAGGTAAAAAGATCCTGCCATTACCCTCCTCTTTTTAGGCTTCCTTTGAACTTTAACTCCCCCAAATTCTAAGGAGACATTGGCATTGCGGGTGGACTCCAGCACCCCCCAGGTCTTAGGATAACAGTATGGTGGGGAGAATGGAACCCAGGGTCCAAACCAGGTTGGGGAAAGGAGAGAGAAAGGGGATGGGTTGGCATGGTGGCTGTATAATTCCTTTCTTATGAAGATCTCCTTCCTTGGGTGAGGTGGGGGCACTGGGAGAGGGTTTGTGGCACTAAGAAGTTGGGCTGTGAGCCATCCTTAGCTGACCAGGCAGCAGCTGGTGGAGGAGGAGAAGGACCAGAGGTGGATTTTTAAAGGGCTGCATGGCCTAATTGGAACTATTGAAAGGGAAAGTTTCCCTTAAAAAGAAGTGGGGGGGGAGTGTCAAGGGTTCAAGAAACTTGCATAGTATCAAATCCATGACAGTGAAACCCACAAATGTGGAGGGCTGACTGTACATGCAAAAGTGTTGCAGATTTATGGACTGATCTAGCCATTCCTGCTTTTAACTGTGAGACACCTCTGATATTAATATTGCAATGGCTTCCCAGAAAGAAGAAAAGAATATCACAATATTGTCCTCTTTCAGTATTATTCACATTCTTCCTTATGGCCTTTAGAAGTAACGTTAATGAATACTTGAAGCCTGAGTACAATCAATGAATTTGTAAAAACTATAAAAATCTATAAAACAATATTATACCCAAGCTAGGTTGGGCAAAGTGTGGCCTTCTAGATGTAGTTGAATTTTAAAAGAGCCATCAGCTTTAACCAGCATAGCCAAAAGCAAGGGATGCTGGGAGCTGCAATTTAACATATCTGGACAGCCACATAATGCCCACCCACACCCTTAATCCATTTGCTAGTTCCAACTACATTCGGCTCATTGAATCAATGGTTGACTGGAAGAGGTAATACTTATGTAAGTCCCATTGATTCAGTGGGTTTACTCTGCTTGGGAGTAGCAATTGGATTAGACCAATATTTGTATTGCACAAAAAGTCTAGTATCCTGTTGATTAATCTCAACTGTATGAGGCCCATTGGATCAACTGTTGAATGATGAGTCAATACATAGATAAATCTGATTGATTCAGTTGAGTAACAATAGGATTTAGGCTGTAAAATACAAGTTTTGGGAATCTCTAGATGCCTTCAACATGAAGGATTGATGAATTATGGCGGAGGGATTGCTGGGGCACTACAGGAGCATAAAAATAGTTGTGCTAATGATTGCATTTTTTCATAGGTTGCATAAGTGTGGTTACTAGTGCAGCTAATCATTATCCAAATGCACACACAGTCTTCTCTTTCACTTCTCATTTGGTGTGAGAGGAGTTGATTGACCATTGCAGAACAGATGAGTCCAAAGCTATGTCTTATTGTGCAAATATTTCAATGGATCCAACATTAGTTATGCTGATATATATTTTCACCATGGGATTTTGGCTAAAAAGTCTGCATGGTCATGGCTGTAAGATGAAATATGAAAGCAAGATGTTGCAGGCATGCAAATGAAGGTGTACATGGTATGCTGTGTTGATTTCAGCTGGCATGAGAAATTGTCTTCAGAAATGTTGGGATGAAAAAAGAAAGAAACAAACAAACATAAATTCATCTAGTTTTGGAAATGAAGAATCCAACCGTCATTTGGCATGATCTCCCCTTTTAGGCAAAACTCACAAGTTCTCTGGTAGATGGAATATGGAAGTCAAGTGAAAACAGAGAGTAGTTATATTAACAACATTTCGGTAAAAATCTTTTTAAAAAGGTACAAATAATTATTTAAATCAAGGGAAATGGGATGGAAATATTAAACAGCAATCTCATTCCTATACTTACTTTAGAAACCTTCGGATTCTTTTCCCCGGTAATTCCAGACAGATTAGCAGTATCATTAAACACTGCAGTTATACCCATTCTTTGCAACACATCTTTGACATCATAAGTTGCAGAAACTGAAAATTTGGGGATTGATAGACGTATATTCCTAGTTAATGAAAAGCAAAAATATTCAACCATTAGGGATTCAATAATTGACTAGGTTTCTTTTCAAATGAAGTAAGGGATAATTTAACAATTTTCTCCCTACTGTGAGAAAAACCACACTGTTTTGGAAGACTATTTACAATTTGGAACTTATTCTGTATAAAATTTGCATGTAACTGTTTTGCAAAGAAAACAGTGCTCTCTGCACAGGAAATAGCATTTTTTGCCCAGAAAATAATAGTCCTGTATAAAAATATTATTTTTTATGCAGAAAATGCTACTTCCTGGGTAGGAATTGCTGTTTTCTCTGCAAATCACTTGTGTACAAACATTGCACAGTATAAATCCCCATATACAACATTTTCAGGTGGGTCTGCCCATCAGTGAGGAAGGGAGGAAAGATGGAGGGAAACAATTCAGAGAAGGGAGAGGTAGTTGGTTTTGATGGTGTGTGGGAAATAAATAAGTGTACACTTCCAGGTAGGGTGCACAGTCTTTCTCTTCTTTGCAAAACAAGGAAGCTTGATGTTCAGTTTGCACATAGGCTTGTATCTTTACTTTGTTAACCTCTGTTGTGCAGTCTTGCAGATGACTATTATACCAGACTACAAGAATGTTGATATGGTCATTGTCAACAATACTCTTTTATAAGTTAGCAGAAGTCTGCGTGTGCATTGATAATTACAAAACAAAAACCCACAAATCTACATGGCATTATATGGATGCTCGGAGTGATTTTCTTCATATGTTGTGCAAACTACAGATCAGAAGATCTTTGTTGCCTTCCTGCATCATATGAGTGGAGGAATGCATCTGGATAATGATGAATTCAAACTAAACACCCTGAACTTTTTGAGAAAGAATAGTTATCTAATGATTCTGCAATGTTGTCTGATGCTAGTTTGTACTGTTAAATTGCTTTTATATTGTATTTACATCTTTAATTTTAACTGGAGTGTGCCCTCAAATACAAATTCTGCCTCCCATGACATTTTCCTTCAGTCCTCAAATATCTAAGATTGCAGTAACTTAAACTCAGTTGAGCCCTTCAAAATACAGTTTAGGCATTCAAAGAAAAGAGGTGAGCAAAGTTAAAGGCATACAGCAAATAGGAGTTCTAGTTGTGAAAGGTGTTCAGTGTCTCACTCTCTGGAATGCCAGAAAATTGGGGTCTGTTGGAAAATTTAATGGGAAGAGGGGAGAATTCTTTTGGGGACCCATGCTCTCATTTTGTTCTCCTTCTAGCCATGCCCCTAATGTATGTTTACATATTTATATGCCTGAATCAATAAAGATTCTTAATAGTTTGGTTCCACCGCAGAAGGAAGTATAGATAGTTTCAAACTCTGTAGAGGAAAATTAGATGAGGCCTGTTCATGTCTCCACCTGCTCAATAGAAAGGGGGATGCCATACCTGTTGATTGATGTGCATCAATATAGTGAACAAGCACACCAACAAGGATAGTGTTCACTTCACTTTTATCAGCCCATTAGAGCTCTAAGACCATCTGGAGCTCTCTCTATGGTGGGACAGAGAGAGGCCCTTCTCTCTGTCCCACCACCATCTCATGCTCGTTTGGTGGGAACAAGGGAGAGAGCCTTCTTGGTGGCCATTCAGACCCTCCCTAGAGAGGCCTGGATGGCCCTATCCTTGCTCTTCTTCTGCCAGCAAGTTAAAACATCTTATCAGGTTATTATAAACTGGGAATGGGGTTTAATGCTGTCGAGTGCTGTTTTTAAGGTTTGTTTATAGATTTTAATGACTTTCAATGTTTTAATATTTAATGTTGTAACTTTTAAATTCTTTTAAAATAACATATATTTCTGAAAGGTGGGATAATAATAATAATAATAATAATAATAATAATACCAAAAACTGCTAGTACGTTGGTGCCAGTGGAGTCTCTTACCTTCTTAGAGGGAGAGATTTAAGATAGGCAAAGGAGTATAAGAAAGATTTAAGCCTCCACTTCCCAATCAAACTGGACACATAGTTGTGATTTACATATTATTTAAAATGTATAGTGAACACTTACACATATCTAATATCATATCTAATCTGACCTTCAGGTTACTAAGGTATCTAACTAATGGAAAAGAACAGAGAAATCCTTTCTCTACCTTACTTCAGGTGGTGACTCCAACACACCATAATGGCTGGAATCCTGTTGGTATATCGTAAAGCGATTAGACCCCTTTCATCAATTGTTGAGTAGTGAGTCTAGGCATAAGCAAACCTAAGTGACTTGTGGGTCTACTCCAGTCAAGAATAACAAGAAGATATGGGACATATTCACCCAGATACATCTATACCATATTTAAATTGTTCAACTGTTTGTCTATTTTGCTGTACAAAACCAACTTTGACCATTTTTTTAAACTGATAACTTTAAATATTTTTCTGCAAATATGAGATCTACTGGAAAACCTCAGGGTCCATCAACACCAACCTAAACAATGTCAATTGAATCTCCCTTGTATGTGCATGTGCTGGTTTTAAAAGAAATGATTTCAATTCAGTTTATAAATACTAAATAATAAATTAACAGGAGCAGCATTTAAAACAGTACACAGGAAAACGCTTACTCATGCCTAAAGGATTTTGTCCATTTATTCAGACTTCCTTTTCCCAAAGTGCCTTCTGCATGCTCCATTTTTCCTTCATCTGGCAGAATGAAGAATGCTGTAGCATCTCCTTTGTAAGGAAGTTCCACCATCCAAGAAAAGAGATCTCCATCATGGATAAACTTTTAGTAGCCTTTTCGATGCATCACGTTTATTTTCACAGTAGTGTTGGCATCCACAAAGAAGTCTTTTTCCTGGATCAAGTGAGTGTCAAAAGGTTTTTCCCAGTAAGCTTGGAAGAAAAAGATTAGGTAACAAAATAGTGTGAATGTTTGATGTCATAAAGGCAGTACTCAAAAGTTATATATTAATCATACAAAGCAAAGATATCAATGTTCATTCATGGTAAAATGTGCTGAATTCCACAAATATGGTGTATCTTTATTACAGCTAGTAAATTTATATGAGACTTACATAAGAATATTTTTTCAATGTTTCTCCTTCTTGGATGAGATTACAAGATTTATTATTACTATTACTATTACTATTTTATTTTTGTTTTTTTTTTACTTTTTTGTGCCTTAGGTGTTATTTGCAAAAATCTTGTGAATGCTGATTTTTCACAAAAATGTTATTTATTGAAAAAAAACACACACTTTATACAAAAAGTGGGCTTGTTTCCCACAGCTCCAAGGACAAGGACAAGGAGCAATGGATTCAAGCTGCAGGAAGGAGATTCCACCTGAACCTCGGGAAGAACTTCCTGATGGTCAGAGGTGTCCGGCAGTGGAATATGCTGCCTCTGAGTATGGTGGAGTCTCCTTCTTTGAAAGTTTTGGCCAGTCTTTGGATGGCCATCTCTTGGGAGTGCTTTGATGTGTGTTCCTGCATAGCAGGGGGTTGGACTGGATGGTCCCTGTGGTCTCTTCCAACTCTATGATTCTATGATTCTATGAAAAATGTGGCCCTTTTCGCACAGCATTTGCCATGCAAAAGGGCCTCCAGAGTGTTGCGTGATTGCGAGGAGCAGTCCACATGACGTCCTTTCAATCGCAAGGCGCTGCCGGGGCCACTATATATTTAAAAAATCACCCTGTCAAAATTTGGCTGGCATTCTGTACTGCAGTCACAGATTTGTAAACTAGAGTTACAAATTTGTAACCACTCTGTATTCAGCAACACTATGTAGTCTTACTCTAAGACTATGCAAATGCCCCCAGCCCACTTTAACAGCCAACAGTTGGATCAGGCGGGGGAGGGCTGTTCAACGGACTATTGGGGCACAAGGAGGAGGATGTATCCAACCCATTCCCAATAGCAAATGTAGCTGCAACAATCAGAAGAAGGCTCAATTCCTTGTTGCAGCATCATTCACAGATGGGTAAGGATTTGAAACTTCTTCCTCCTTGGACCCCAATTAGCAGTTGCATGCAGCTGCTGGGTCTTAAGGAGGGCTGGGGGGGGGTTGGGTCAGGCCAGGAGACATTACTTAGACCCTTTTCACACCTTACCTTTTCCCGGTGCTGGGCTGCTGGGCTAGCGCAGGAAGCCTTTGGAGGAATGCTCTCGCATCCCTCCTGCTTGGACTCCACAGCGGCTTCCTGGTTGCAGGAGCTCCCTGCCTCTTCTGTTCGCAGTGCAGCCTGGGACCTCCCAGGCTGCACTGAGGAGAGGATGAGGGACCAGCCCGGCTCCCGAGGCTCTGCACACAAGGTAAGTGCGCGCGGGGCCCCGGAGCGATGCGCGACTGCGCAGCATTTTCAGCTTTGAGCCGAAAATGAAAAAATGCATGCGCAGTCCGCGTCAGGCCCTTGAGCATCATGCAAATGTGAGTGTGTCGTATGGACTGAGAGCTCAAGGGGCCCTTTCGCTTCAGAAATGCCATGAGAAAAGGGCCTTAGTTATGCATAAGTAGCTATATAGCCAATGTAGAATACTCACATCTGTCTGAAAAGAAGCAGTGAATTCCTAATATTGTGGCAGTTCTTATCTTCCAAACAGGTAACCCTAAAGACAGCAGATCCCATCTGGTATTGGAAGCTAAAGAAGATTCCACCCAGGATGGGAGACCACCAATGAATACCAGGTGCTGCAGACTTTTTTCCAGAGGAAGGAACTGGCAAAACCACCTCTGAGTATTCCTTGCCTAAGACAACCTTTTGAATTCATGGGGTCACCATTAAGTCAACTTCAAGGCACACGCACACACACACAGGAGATAACTAAAGAAAGTCACATACATTGAACACATGACTCAGTTAAGTTTGTAGATGGATACAGGTGAAATAGAAAGTTTTCTGACAGATGAAAATAGCAACTGCTGAAGAGAAACTAAGGGTAAGTGGAAAGAAGAAAGTGGTGCTCCACCACCCTGAAGTGAGCACTGAAGTTAACTCTTTAACATACACTTTTCCCCCTTTACCAAACATCATTACTCCTCATACAGACTCTAGACTTGCATACCTATTCCTACCATACAGATATAAATAATCTTCTAGCAATATGTAACACAGTAGAGAAGGGCTGGGGTGGGACATAAAGAGAGCAGAAGAACATTGATAGGCTTTCCTTCCTATTCCTGGACAACTGTGCAAGTCCTATGCCAGACTGTTTGAAACCCTAAACAAGAAAACACCTTTACCTTTCAACTTACCTTTAAAAAAGATGTAGTTCACAAGAACCATGACAGTTCTTGGGTCCAGTTCCTCAAGCGCATGGGCTATTTTCCCAAGAGTTTTGTTCTGTACATAATCATTGATCAGCTTTTTAGCCACTCTGGGGATGCTGAAGTTGGTGGAGAAACCATCGGTTTCTTACAAGTTTTTGGCATGTTCCAAAACAGCAGGCAGGAATTTCAGTGATGGTTCCATGAATAAACCATTTCCTAAATTCACATGTGCTTTGTTATTTGGGTGGTTGAGCACCTGAATGAGCTGGTGGAACCCTTCATGTATCTCCTTCTCCTCAGTTTCCAATAGATCAAAAGCAAGTCCTTTAAAAATCTCATCATGGGTTTCAGATTTGGCACCTAATGCCACCAAAGCAAAAGCTGTGGAGATGCTGAGGGGAGAGAAGAAAATATTTTTGCCCTCTGCATTTGAGGCAATATTCCGGTAGAACCGGAATGCAAAGTCAGCATTAGTGGGAGCTATCTTATGATAGTGTGGAGACTTCTGTCCCTGATGTTCTTCTGAAAGAGTATGTTGATGTTCATGTGGATTGTTATCTTCATGATAATCTTGGAGATCATCATGTCCTGGGGGATGATGACAACAGACTTGAAGACTAGTCAGTAACAAGAAGAAGTTGATGATGGACTTCATTGGGATATGCAAGTCTTCTGCTAATAGCCTCCATAGAAGACGTTAGAGGATCAGTCCAGAAATACATAGGAATTTTGCAACAATGACGGATTGTGCCCTAGGTCTATATATTTATGTAACATAAATTATTCACCTTTCCTGTGAGCAGTATATGAAAGAATTTTAGAAGTTAGTTTCACTAAATCACAAGGTGACTATAAGACTGTGTCCAATTTATGCTTTTCAGTATTTTACTAACAAATCTTTTAAAATAACTAACAAAAATAATAATTCAAACAATGTTTCTCTGGATGTTTTTTAAATTCACACATTCTTTGGAATCAACATTGAACGGTAAATATTCTGGGCAAACTTTTCTTCAAAAATATGATTTTGGTAGTATTTTGAAATCACTTTCCAAATAGTCAGACTATTTAATTGAATCATAGAATTGGAAGAAACCACAGGGGCCATTGAGCCCAGCCCCCTGCTATGCAGGAACACCCATCAAAGCATTCCCAACAGATGGCCACCCAGCCTCTCCTTAAACACCTCTAAAGAAGGAGACTCTACCACACTCCGAGGCAGCACATTCCACTGCCAGACAGCTCTGACCATCAGGAAGTTCTTCCTGAGGTTCAAGTAGAATCTCCTTTCCTGCAGCTTGAATCCATTGCTCCTCGTCCTAGTCTCTGGAACGGCAGAGAAGAAGCCCGCTCCCTCCTCAACATGACATCCAGACATGACATTTAATATTTGTTTTGATATTTACACAGAGAGGTTAATCATTATCCTTGGAGAAGCTTCAGTGTTGTCTTTCAATTCTTAACACTAGTTTCTTTAAAAAGAAACAAAACAAAACAAAACAAAAATAAAAAAAATCCTAAAACCTATAGGGTATATCCAAGCTCAGTTAGAAAACCAATGAAGATCTGCCATTAATGTAATAGGAACAGTTCTATTGTTGTTCTTGTATACCTTTAAGTCATTTCCAACTAATGTTGACCTTAAGGTGAACCTATCACAGGGTCTTCTAGGGATGAGAGTGTGTGATATGCCCAAGGTAATCAGTGAATTTCCATGGCTGAATGGGAAATTGATCCCTGGAAATCCAAAACTTAAACTGCTATACCACATTGGCTCTTGAACAAAACTATACTCTGTGTCAAATTTTTGGGAACCATATGTAGGTACAAATAACAGTAAGCTTATTCTCTTCTGCTCCCGAGGATAAGGCCCAAAGCAATGTAATTACTCATTTTCCATGGATAGTTTAGCTGGGGATTCCAGTCTTGGCGGAGAACTGGACTAAATGACTCTTGAAATCCCATCCAGGTTTCTAATTCTAATGATTTAATGATTCATCGTAGCATTACATTGATTTTGAGCTGGGGTGAAATGCAACCTAAGTAGATTTCTGCTTCCAAAAAACAAACAAACAAAAAACTGTTTCCTGCTTTCCTTTCCTCAGTGCTCCCCCAACCCCCATGTGAGGAGCAAATACTATGAATATATATCCTATTCTGCCAGTGGAAGCTATCCCAGAGGTATTAATTTGATACCATTCTTTGCCCTGTGGATTTTATCAAACAAAACTGTGTAAAAGCTGACTATATTGCAAGAAGCACTATTAATGGCAGAGTATTGCTGTAGAAGAAAGGTGACAGGGAAAAAAAATCAACTCATTTGAAATGTGGTGCTGGAGGAGAGTTCTATGGATATTATAGGCTTCCAAAAAGACAAATAAATGGGTCTCAGAGCAAATCAAACCTGAATTCTCACTAGAAGCCAAAATGACTAAACTGGCTCTCTTACTTTGGACATACCATAAGATAACATGACTCACTGGAAAGTGGAAGGTAGTATGGAAAGAGGAAGCCCACTTTACAGATGGATTGACTCAATAAAGAAAGCCAAAGCCTTGAGTTTGCAGATGTGAGCAGGGCTATTGAAGACAAACATTCTTGGAAGTGTGCTGTTCATCATAAGTTATCATAAGTCTAGGACAACTTCATGGCAAATAATAACAGCAGCCGCAATCCTGTACCCACTCACCTTGGACTAAGTCCCATTTATCTCAGTGAGGCATATCTATGAGTAGATAGATGCAGACCTGAATTCTATTGTCAATCCCAATCAGAGTAGACCCACTAAATCTATTGTTGAAAGATGAATTAACATGAAGGTAAGCTCCTTTGATTCGGTGGGTTTACTCTGTCAGGGGTCTAACAATATGATTCGTGGTAAGGTAATGTAATGCCTAGCTATGCTGCAGGTATCAGAATCTGTCTGTTTTTGGCAACTAGACAAGTTCTGGCCTGTGAAGTACTTGGAAGGGAAGCTACAAAGGAACAGCAGGTGTTGTGGGCTGTATTTAGAAGAAGGCAGTGCCAAACTTGAGAACGAGCATGATGTAATGGTTTGAGCATTGGACTACAGCCCTGGAGACCAGAATTTGATTCCCCACTTGGCCATGGAAACCCACTGGGTGACCTTAGGCAAGTCACACTTTCTCAGCCTCGGAGAAAGGCAAAGGCAAACAACCTCTGAACAAATCTAACCAAGAAAACTCTGTGATAGGTTCACCTTAGGCTCGTCATACATTGGAAACAGTTTAAAGGCACACAACAGCAGCAGCAGCAGCAGCAGCAGCAGCAGCAGCAGCAGCAGCAGCAACAAACTTATTTAGAATAAATCTCGCCAAGAAAACCCTATGTAAAGATTGCCAGAAATTGGAGTGGACTTAAAGACACATAACAACAACAAATATACTGTCAGAGCAAAAGGGGGAAAAATACTGACAGATCATTAAAGGAATCCTATGACACTAGTGCGCTATGATCCTTTTCTGTGATTTATATACCAGGTTTGTGCTTCGAATTCATTGTTAACTATTAAGCAGAGTAAATAGGGATTTCCAAAGGGAATCAGAGGAAAATGTGATGCAATGGAGTTGTAGCTTGTGTCTGACCTTTGTACAATGGCATCAGCAGTCAATAAGATTTTTTGGGAAAAATATTAAACAGGAGCAGCTGGGCTCCTAACTCTACTGCTCTCAAGCCATTTATTTCTCAGTAGCCCAATTTCTTATTGTGGCTTTTTGGGTGCTAGGTTGACCTTGCTATGAGAAGCCACTGTGCTGGGACCCTATCTCGTTGATATTATCATTGTTACTAACTTTATTGACAACCCACTCTCCACCCAAAACTGGAACTCAAGGAGGTTTACACATTTAAAAGATCACAATTAAAAACATACAGAAAGCCAACTTTAGAACCAACTTAAACTATTAACCATATCAAAAACATGCACTCTAAAAAGATTTTAAAAATTGCACATTACAGTTTTAAATAATACAACATTTACAGCACTTTGTTAGAAGCTTTCAATTCTAAAAGCTTGTCTGAATAAAAAAGTCTTCATCTGCCGATGGAAGAACAGCAAGGAGGGGGGCCATTCTAGCCTCTCCAGGGAGGGTGTTTCAAAACCAAGGGGGAACCACTGAGAAGGCTCTGTTTCGTGTTTCCACCAGCCATGCCTTTGAAGGTAGTAGGACCGAGGGAAGATCTCAAGGGCAGTCTCATATTGGGAGACATGGTCTGTCAAATAGCCTGTTGTGCAAATGTTGTTGGACTTCAACTCCCAGCATTCCTTACCATTGGCTATGCTAGCTAATATTTCTGGGACTTGCATTCCAAGAACATCTGGAGGGCCACCCTGCTCTATAAGTGGTAAAAAAATTCAACTCCCCTCCCTTCCAACTATTGGTTATATTGATGCTGACAGGATTTGTACACTAGAATATCTGAAGAGCAAAATATTCCCTATCTTTCCTAATGTGCTTGAGCACATCTACTGTCTTCTGTGGTTTCCCAATTAGATCGAGGACATTCCACACAAATATCTTCTTGAGTTCTATCAGCCAGGCCACACCCTCAAAACCGGGGACAAATAAGGCCAGTCACTCAGGGATAGGGAGACTAGCAAGGTCCTTTGAAGAAGTTCTCAGCATCTGCACTAAGCAAAGCTGCTAAGGGGGAAAACAAACACTACAGAACTTGCCACAGCTTGGCCAAGAAATGGGGAGTGAGGGAACTGGGTCCCAGCTGAGTCCTGCCTTACTGCTGCTTTTTCAGACTAAGGGACATCTCCTTGAAGTCCAGGCAAAGCGCTGAAACCCAACGCAAGTTGTTGTCACACATGATGCACAAACTACTCAAGCTATCAGTTGCCACCACACCCGATGTGCTAACCATCTAAATTACTGGTTGTTGCCACACATGACGCACTACCCGTAAGTCTGTCAGGGAGCTATCCTGCACAGGTGCAATACAAGAGAGCTTGAGGCTTCTTATGCCCTAACAAAACAACAGAAGGTTCACTGGCTTAGCAAAAAGTGGCACAGAGCTCACACAAAGTGAGGATACAAGGTTCTGTTTGTTACACCCTCCTTAACTGTAAGTGCTAGTGTTCAGTGACATGCGTGTATCTTAACTGTGTTTCCTAACTCTTTGGATCCCATACCACACTAGACTCAAAGGTAGGGAGTGATTCCTGGGGCAGTCTCATGCTCAGTCCTTGCATTCTACAATGACTCACAGACAGTGAAATGAGCTTGTGGCCATATAGATGCAGTTGCCAGACATGGACCAAGAGTGGAAAGGGAGACAGATTCTCAACCCACAGTAGCCCTTATGGCTGAATCACACAGATTCTCACTCACACATAACAGTATTCAGCTGGAATCCCTACAGGTTCCCCATGTTTGCTTTCCTGAACTGCGTGCATCGATTTCACAAGATAGGAGCGCAGGGTATTGCACATGTTCGGCCAACCTTTTCCTCTTATCCAGCATGGCCATGAAGCCATAACAGAGTACGTTTTATATTTGTGCCAATTAATATATTTTGCCAATTTAATCATATTTTGCCAATGAAGCCATATCAAACTGTGGGGGTGTACAGCTTGCTAACAATTTGAATTCTGCCCTAGCGCATCAGATGCTCCGCTTAAGAGATTCAATACAACACCTCATATTTCCTATATGAATGTCATAGCAGAGAGAAAGGAATTAGAAGATGTCTGCAGTGCCATGAAACCTCAGGAAGAATACTTAAGACTGGGATAAGCAAAACAGATTACCTTAAAATAAGGGAGACTGATGAAGTCTTCTTTACTAATAAAAAAAAGTATCAAAAAGTGAGACTACAGCATGTATAGCATTAGGCAATGTCAAAAACTGGCTCCCAGTAAGGCTCCCTCCCTTCAGCTTCACCTAGCTTTTTTCCTACCCAGAAATACAGTTGAATTCCAAGTTCATATTTACCTGGCAAACATAGGCATACAAGTCAACAGGAGGTAAAATGTCCTAAGAGAGAGAGGAATTCTCCAGGATTAGCCCAAGAGTTTTTGCTACAAGAGGTGGTAGATGAAAAGGCACTCTGCCTACCATTTCATACGCACAGCCTGATTGGATTGACACTTGAATATTACTTCAACAGTGGTGGCATGGCAGCACCCTGCACTGTGCCTGAGGGCAGCAAGGAACATGGCAGGCTGCATGGAACACAGAGCTTTCTCCTCTGGCAATTTGACATCTTTTTATGCACATTTATTCCACTTTGCCTAAAAGTAGGACTGATTTTTGCCTCACTTTCTCTAATTGTAGGGCTGGACTGGGGTTATCAATTAAAGAAGGATTGTTGCAGAAATGTAAGAGTTCCTTCTTCAGCTTCTCTTCCTAAACTACTTGCTCATTCACTTTTGGAATTTGCTTTGTATAGGCGACCCAGCTGTTCAAATAAATGTAATGTACAGCTACATGTTTATGTGTAGCTAGTTTGGTCAGAGCTAGTAATTATAACAAATCAGGTTGATAGATGAAATAGACTGACCCTCTCAACTTATGAAGGAAAAAAATGTAGAAGCCATCTTGAGTACAGTCCTTGGCAGAAACACAGGAGCTAAATCTAACCAATGAGTTTAAGGATAAACATATACAGAGAAAATATAAATATTGTTTCAGTGAAGTATATCTCAGAAAATCTACCCATAGGGAGAAACCAGATAATGTTCTAAATTCAATTGCTTATCCTAGCTAGAGTTGACCTGTGAATTAATTGGTGAATGGTGCATCAATACATACATAAATCCTATAGATTCAGTGTGACTGCTCTAGTTGATACTAGTTCTGAAAGTCTGGAGTTTGTGCCTAAGCTTAATGTTCCTAATAATATCTGAGATAGACAAGAATTGAATGTATAATCAACATTTTGGAAAACAACTAAGTTATTCTACGTTTCTTTGAATAGTTCAGAGAATGCCTCTACAGAAAGATAGAAAAACTAAACTGTTTAGAGTACAAGCCTGGGGAAACAAAGAGACAGAACACTGACAGGTTGGTTAACCTTAGAGACTGATTTGCTAACAGAATATTGGCTGAGACCAAAGGAACAAGCTGCAGATTCCACATGCTGAAAGGGTATTTGTCCTTGTGTTGTTTGAATTCAGGACAATTTCCTAAGTTGTTTGTGAGATGGAATGTGTTATGTGCATCCGTGTGCTGTTTAATAGCCAAAAGGAAGGAGACCACAAGGAATTAAAAAAAAAGCCCTGCTTGACACAAGCCATTTCCACACTAGACTGTTATAGTGCTATTATTCCACTTTCAACATCCTATGGAAGCCTGGCGTTTGCAGTTAAAGGAGGGAGGTCCATTCCATAGGATGTTGAAAGTGGAATAATGGTGCTATAACAGTCTAGTGCAGAAATGGACAAAGTCAACAAGCCTGATTTGTTTGTAAGCTGTAGATTTAAGAGATGAAACTAGATATACAAAGCATCTACAATATTGATTCTTGGTGAAGAGAAGATTGAGGGGTGATATGATCACATTCTTTAAATACCTTGGAGTTGCCACAGAGCTTGTTCTGTGCTGTCCCAGAGGGTAGGACCAAATATAATGGTTTTAAGTTACAGGAGGGTAGATTTGGATTGAACATTAGAAGGTATTAATGGAATCAATTGCCTAGATATGTGGTGGAGTCTCCTCTGCATGTTTTCAAATGAGTCTGGGTCTGTACCTGTTGGGGAACTGGAGATCCCATGAAGCCCTTTCCAACTCTATGGCCCTTTCCACATGTGGGGGGGGGGAACGGGCGAAAACGCCCAAAAACGGAGCTTACCGGCAGCTGGATAAGTCCGTCGCGACACGGAGCAGCGCGAGCTCGCTGCTCTGCAGTCCTCCGGCGTCCCAAATGGTGGCTTCCGGTTGGTGGAGGCTCTCCACCAACCGGAGAAGCTCGCCAGCTGGAAGCCCGCCCCCAGCAGATCTGCAGGCACGCACTTGTGTGCTCCTGCAAATCTGCGTTGGAGCTGGGCGACGGAGCGGCACGGGGCTGCGCGCTCCGTGCTTTTTAAAAACCTCGAAAAAGAGGTTTTTAAAAAACACGCAGTGCGGCTAGTTCCGGCCGCTACTGAGTGGATTCTGGTGTGGAACTACAAAAAGTAGTCCACGCCAGTCCACTCCACGGTGCAGAAGTCCTCCGTCAGAGGTCGCTCTGCACCATTTCAGAAGCCTGGTGTGGAAATGGCCTATGATTCTATGATTCTACCTGATCAGGCAATGCTCTGTCCATGACAAGATAACTGCAGAAGTTTCCTCCACCCCAAGATCACCATTATTGCATCTGGCAGAATGTGCCCAGCAGATAAGTAGGGCCAGATATCATTTGGGAAAGACCCATGGTCGTCATAGAGACCATAAGTCCTGAGTCATTCCTGAAAGGGCAGTCTCAGCATGGACATTGAAGTTCCCCAGCACTACTAGCTGTGGAGACTCCAACATCGACTCCGAGATGACCCTGGATAGCTTAGGAAGGGAGACTGTTGAGCAGTGGGACGAGCAGTGTAGAATCATAGAATCATAGAAATGTAGAGTTGGAAGAGACCACAGGGGCCATCCAGTCCAACCCCCTGCCATGCAGGAACACCCTCAAAGCACTCCCGACAGATGGCCATCCAGCCTCTGCTAAAAACCTCCAAAGAAGGAGACTCCACCACACTCCGAGGCAGCATATTCCACTGCCGGACAGCCCTGACTGTCAGGAAGTTCTTCCTGAGGTTCAGGTGGAATCTCCTTTCCTGCAGCTTGAATCCATTGCTTCTTGTCCTGGTCTCTGGAGTGGCAGAAAAACAAGCCCTCTCCCTCCTCTACATGGCATCCCTTCAAATATTTAAACATAGCTATCATGTTCCCTCTCAACCTTCTCTTCTGCAGACTAAACATACCCAGCTCTCTAAGTCTATCCTCATGGGGCTTGGTTTCCAGGCCCTTCACCATTTTGGTCGCCCTCCTCTGGACCTGCTCCAGCTTGACCATGTCCTTCTTGAATTGGGATGCCCAGAACTGGACACAGTATTCAAGATGAGGTCTAACCAAAGCAGAGTAGAGTGGTACCAGTACCTCCCTCGATCTAGACACCATACTCCTATTGATGCAGCCAAGAATTGTGTTGGCTTTCTTGGCTGCCGCATCACATTGCTGACTCATGTTCAGCTTGTGGTCTATTAAGACTCCTAGATCCCTTTCACACGTACTGCCATCCAGCCACGTGTCCCCCATCCTATATTTCTGCATTCCATTTTTTCTACGTAAGTGTAGGACCTTACACTTCTCTCTATTGAATTTCATTTTGTTAGCCTTGGCCCAGCTCTCCAATTTGACCAGGTCATTTTGAATTTTGATCCTGTCCTCTGGCGTATTAGCAACCCCTCCCAATTTGGTGTCATCTGCAAATTTGATCAGCATGCCCTCTATTCCTTCATCCAAGTCGTTGATGAAAATATTGAACAGCACTGGGCCCCGGACAGAACCCTGTGGCACCCCGCTAGTCACTTCTCTCCAGGATGAAAAGCAGCCATTGGTGAGCACCCTTTGGGAACGGTCAGTCAACCAGTTACAGATCCACCTGACAGTAGCCCTGTCCAACCCACATTTTACTAGCTTCTTTGCAAGAATGTCATGGGGAACTTTGTCAAAGGCCTTACTGAAATCGAGATATGCTGCATCCACAGCATTCCCTTCATCTATCAAGCTAGTGCCTCTATCATAAAAAGAAATAAGATTAGTCTGGCATGACTTATTTTTGAGAAATCCATGTTGACTTCTCGTGTTGCTTTCTAAGTGATTAGAAACTGACTGCTTAATGATCTGCTCCGGGATCTTTCCGGGTACTGACGTCAGGCTGACTGGGCGATAATTATTTGGATCCTCTTTTTTTCCCTTCTTGAAGATGGGGACAACATTTGCCCTCTTCCAGTCTGCTGGAACTTCTCCTGTCCTCCAAGATTTCTCAAAGATTATAGCAAGCGGTTCCAAAATGACCTCTGCCAGTTCTTTTAATATCCTAGGATGCAATTCATCTGGCCCTGGAGACTTGAATTCATCCAGTGTGGCCAGGTATTCTTGTACCACCTCTCTACCTAAATTCAGTTAACCAAAAGGGTTCGTATTCTATCCCATCTACCCACTTTTAGGTATATATACTGAAAACATGAAGACTGTGGGACAGAGGGATGGAATCGGGATATGTCACTGCAATTTCACTTCTCTGCCTCTAGGTTACACTAGCTGCTGCTCAGAAAAACCTGGTAGGCAGTGCTGAGAGAGATTAACCTCCCCTGCAGCCTCATCCAGCCAGGTCTCTTTGATACACTCCAGGCTGGCATGCTCATTCAGGAAATTCATCATGATTCATAACTATATGGTAGTTGCATGTGTGTATGTCCTTGTGTGTGTGTGTGAATGTGTCAGTTGTACCCTTAAACTGTCCTGATTTGGCAGAGACAGGACTAATTAAAACTCTGTTCTCTTTCTCTCATTTTCCCATTTCTTCCTCAGTTTATTGAGTTCAAAGTGCAAAAGTAGTTTACATTTGATTTATTGGGAGTGGCAATCTTTGCATGCTTAATTAACTGGCTAGTTAGTTTGCATGTATACTGTAGCCATAGAGTGGACTGCCTAGAGTAAACTTCCTGTTGTTTGGTCAACACCCACTTCCCCTTGCATGTTCTCTTCCTCTTCCCTTTTTTTGTTCTTCGACTTCCCTGTAAACATGTGGTCTCCGATCCTCTGGCAAGCATGCTTCCCTGTAAGCATGTGACTGCTTAAATTCTTCTTACCCTTCTTTCAGAATTTGAACCTGTGTAGACTATGCACAAGATTATGTGAGTAAATCCTTTTTACATATTTTTAACCAAATGGTTGTGTTTATTTTGAGCTAGATTATGTGTGTCTGGGGTGGAATGATAAAGTGGGACTGGTAAATTGTTCAACTTCTGTGCATTACAGAATATTCTGCTGGTTGGGAGACTTATTAATAAAAATCTCTCAATTCCCCAACATGATTAACTCAACCAAGGGGAGAATACAAAGGGAGGAAAACGTGTCCTTCTCACTTACAATACTTATGTCACTTACATAAGCAGAAGAATTTGGGCCCCATTTATTTTTGAGAATTTTTACTCAGTGCCCCCTAAATTTTGATAATTTTTACTCAGCTATTGTCAAAGAATGAGGAACACAAAGATCTTCATCTCTCTCATGCCCTCAAGATTTTGATGCTGTATAATGCCACTTTTGTATGGAGAGATATGCATCTTTTGATGCCACCTTGCAGCTTGTACAGTGATATGGCAAATGAACAAGATTGGCAGAGCATGATATCAGCTCAGCTTTTCATGTCCTCTGGGAACATCTTTCAAGTTATTGGATTTTTCTTTTGAATGCCAGTTCATGTGGGCAGGGTTCTTCCCATTGGTTATTCAGTACAACATCAAAGAATTTCACTATTTGCTTGGGTTCTTTGCCAAAACACAGGTCTGTACAATATTATTATTGGAGGGGAGGAACCTTAAGGGAGAACTTCAGTGTAGGAAGAAAGATCCAGAAATGAACAATGGAGCTGCTGTGCTCCTCCAAGTGCTACAGAGCATTTTATCTCACAATTTTGAATAGCAGTTGCTGCATGAAGCATTATTAAATAGGCAATCTCATTAAAATTGTTTTAAAATTAATAGAGTTCACCATCTAATGTTTTTTAAATTTACATAAAATATTGTTTTAGTTATATTTTCTTTTAATGTTCATTGGTTGGAAACCTATTGGTTAGGCCAGAATAGTATAGAGTCATTAAATCAATTGTTAAATGGTGAGTCAATACAAAGGTGAATCCTATTAACTCAAGGAGTTTACTCTCATCAGGAGTAACAGTATTTTGACCATTGTAAAGCAGCCTTGCATCCCACATTGAGAGAATGGTAGGATAATTTAGGTAGCATTGTAAGACTTATGATTTTGGGGGTAGGGAAGCAAATAATAATGCAATTGCACTGGTGCAAGATAAACTGATCACTTAGAGACAACATGCCCAGAATTTATTTTTCTGATACATAGGAGTCCTGGAAAAGAAGTTGTTTTCCAGAATCAAGGTACAGTCTTCCCTCCACATTTGTGGGTTTGACCTTTGTGAATTTGATTATTTGTGAGTATGTGTGCCTTCTCCCCATTCTTCTCCTCCTATTCCCTTGTGTTCTGCCAGATGTGGAAGAGGAAGGCAAGCATGGCCAGGAAAAAGGCAAGGGAATGGGGAGGAGTGAGGAGTGTGCGCATGTTCTCCCCTGTGGAGCTCCCTCTCCCATTCCCATGCATTTGGTCCTGGCACAAAGAATGCACACTGAGGCAAAATTCAAGGGAATGAGGGAGGGGCATGCCTTTCCTTTCTTTTTCCCCTCTAGAGCTCCCCCTCCCATTTCCATGCATTTTGCCCTGGCATGTGTTTTCACTGATGCAAAATGCAAGAGAACAGGGGGAGAGAGCCCTGGAAAGGAATGGGAGGGGAAGTGCAGGGGGAGTTATTCTCATTTTTTCCACCATCTCAAGGGTTCTGCACCCCAACCCCTCACAAAAGCGGAGAGGCCACTGTAGTAGTTTTTCAAGAAAATCCCAAGTTTGGCACTGACCTGACCACCAGTGCCCTGGGCAGTTGGGTTTATGTCTGTGTTCCTACTCATTATGCACAGAAGTTGCTTCGATTGTGGAAGCTACTGAAACCATCCAGATCCAGTGGGTAGGCAGATGTAGATGGCATTCCAGATGTGATAAATGTTATATTTTCCATGTAGAGATTTAGTGGGCTCTCTGGCACAAAAGGTTGTTTTTCTTCATTGTCTAATTATGAACTTTCTTTCAGGAAGTACACTGAAAGATGGCATGTCATTAGCTGCATCCACAGCTTGGTATTTTAGGGCAAGCCATCAGTGTTGCTGGACCTCCTTCAGCTTGCAGTTAGAACTCAGGGAGTGGGCCACCATGGAATTGATAGAGCATTGAAAAATGCAGCGGCAGGGGATCAAATAGTACAAACAGCTTCCAGCCAGCTTAAGAGAAAGAGCCCATTTTACATTTCATGTTCTTTGAGTAAAATGTTGCTTCCTCAAAAAATATTTAAAAAAATAAATAAAGAAAAAGCCAGTATATTTCTACAAAAAAAAAAAAAAAAAGGTTTGCACATCACTGTCTTCTGCACAAAAACACTATAGGTTTTCTTCATAAAGTTTTTGCAAAAAAAAATAATAATCCAGAAATGTGAAAGACATTAGAGGAGCTGATCACTTTTATGAAGGGATGTCTTGGTGTACTGAAATATCATTTGAGACTATTCTTTACATCCCCATTTTGGCATGCTAATCAGCACTGTAAACAGGTTTGTTGGTTATATCTACGACAGTGGCAGAAGAATACCCAAGGCCATCACATGATGCAGAACAAACTGTTATGAAACATTTGGATAATGTTTACAAATGTTTACATACTTTGCATTGGGATATTAACTAGATACCATCATTGGGTAGGTCAGTGCACAATAACATGTATAATGCAAAATCATGTAACTTGTAGAATATAACAACACAAATCTGGTACAGGTTGAGACTCCCTTATGCAGAAATTTGGAATCTGAAAACCTCTAAAATCAGAAGCATTTTGTTGCCAGCTGCCCTCTTCCACCTTTGAAGCAGTGGCTGTAGTACTTCTGTTCATTTGTTTCTCAGCTCCTCAGTCTCTCTCTTTTTGCCATCAGCCACCTGCTTCCACCTTTGAGGCAGTGGCTTTTTGTCTCTGAGATCTGAGGAGTGCCACAGCAACCTCCTCAAAGGCAGAAGCAGGGGGCTGGTGGCAAAAAGAGAAAGATTGAGGACCTGAAAGACAAAGGAGTACTGAGTGCTGCAGCTGCCACCTCTATTACTAGGCCGTACACCCCCATGTTTTGATATGGTTTAATTGGCAAATATTAATTGGCATAAATATAAATTATACACTGCTATGGCTGCATGGCCATGCTAGCTAAGCCAAACACATACAAAACTAGGTCAGGCAGGACCTCAAGGCATGGCCAGGTCATTGTTAGGAAATCTCCAGGGACTTCTAGTGTCAATAAACTTGCAAATATCCTTCATCAACTCAACCTCCAGAGACAATGGAATCTGAAACTAAACTAACAATCTTCAACCCTCTTCCCAATCCCCAGCAAAGTCTCCCTTTGTTCCCTTTCCTGCCCAGCAATAAAGGAACTTTCACAATTCCTATGAGTCCTTCGTCACCTAATGCTAAGACTGTTAGTCTGTTCTGGACCCCATTGTCCAGACTCCCAATTTTGGGCTAGCCAATTCACAGTACACTGGTAGCTTGTTGTCACTTTGCTACTCCAATTCCCATCTGTGTACTGTCCTTGGACTTTTAGTCTAAGCCACAATCACTTCTTTGCTGCTCTCTGGGTTGGTAAATATCAGTCACTTTGCCCTAAACTCTCACTATCCAAACTTTTCCTCCCTTTTCCTCCAGTTAACCCTGTATGATTGTGAGATTGTTCAGATCTTGTGCATGTGCAATTGTTAATTCCTCCAATAAAACAAATAAGCTTACTTTTGACTCTTAGGCTGGTTTTTCCTTGCATTAGTACCAGTGTACACATGTGTAAAAGATCTCATAAGATTACCCCCATCTCACAGGCCTCCTCTGCAAGCTAATATTCCCCACTGTTTCATAGGGTCACTGGCATAGCAGGTGGACCCCTGAGTCACCCACATTTTGGAGTAACACCTCAAAGGTGGAGGTAGGCAGCTGGCAGAAAAAAGAGAGACTGAGGATCTGTGAAATGGTGAGAGGTGTGGATTTGCACTAAGAACCATGTCTGGATTCTACCGTGTCACAGATCCTCAGTATCCCTCCCGCCTCACATCTCATACATAAAGCAAGTAATGAGTGAACAAGATGTGAAGCTATTCCAAAAATGTACTGTATTCCAAAATCAGGAAAAAAACAAACAAACAAATCCTGAAATATGGAACACTTCTGGTCTTAAACATTTTGGATAAGGGAAACTCAATCTGTACAAAATTCTTACATGAATGAGCAGCTACCAGATTTCAGGGCTCATGGTTAAGAAAGCTTAATGAGCAATTGAAAGAAAAAGAAAGAAAGAAAGAAAGAAGGAAGGAAGGAAGGAAGGAAGGAAGGAAGGAAGGAAGGAAGGAAGGAAGGAAGGAAGGAAAGAAAGAAAGAAAGAAAGAAAGAAAGAGAGAGAGAGAGAGAGAGAGAAAGAAAGAAAGAAAGAAAGAAAGAAAGAAAGAGGACAGCATCGTCCTGAACATTATAAGAAATTTTATGTATTATGTATTTCAAACGAAAACGTATTCTAATGTTCATAAAAGTGTATTTTTGCCATAAAATGCAGATGGATGAATCTGTTGGTTTCACTTTCTCCCACATTCAATAGGTACAGCCATTCCCAGCATGGCACAGCCAATATTGCATATTGTATTAGCTTTTAAAGATTGGGAGGGGGAAAGAGGTAACTTTCAATTGCAGTATTAAGAGCTAATGTTTCAAGTCCTCTGCACGGGTGGGTCCTCTCTCACTTTTGCTTTCTTCACTATTCATTAAAACACAGCCACTGCTCAAATGTACTGATATTTGAAACCAAATCAAAGTGCAATCCGCTATTTCATGAGAATCAGTACAGGAGAAAAAATTGTTAAATTCTTCCATAGGCTTCCATTACCCCACCAGTGCAAAGTAAACGACATCAAGGCATCTTTTAACATGTGGTTTATGTCTTTGAGTATCACTACACTATCAGTGATGTTAGAAGAACATTAATTGTACTATTACTTCTCAATGGGATTTTTAATGGCTCCTATGAACAATATGTTTTTCTTCACAAAGATAACAAGCAGGAAGGGATGGTCAAATTTAAGTACAGGAGGAAGGGAAGTGGGAACAATTTCAAGGATAGTGACAGCTGCAGCTTCAGTGCCATTCTCACAGACATTCAGATAGGCTTTGTGAATAGCCTGCAAAGTGAGGGACAGGGGAGAAGAAGCAAGAATTAGTACAGCAAAGTGACTCAAATATTTTTTCAATACTAGCATATATACCTAGCATTGCCCGGCATTTTACTTTCTCATAGCTAATACTTGTTAGAAAGATTTGAGATCCAGTGTCTCTAATTCCCCAAACTGTCTTGTCCAGTACTTGTAACTTTTCCCCATATTCTCCAAATCCAATCTGTGTTCAGAGTTATTAACATACAGAGGTTGGATTCCTGAGGGAATACACTGCCCTCCTCCTTGCTGCTAGGCCTCATCCCCATAGCAACTGGCCAGGCCCAAGAGCTCTCTGGCTGAGAATTCTAAAGGTCCCTCTCTAAATTGCAAACTCCAGGATTCCACAGGATGTTGAAAGTGAAATAATAGCACTATAACAGGGTAGTTTAGAAATGGCCCTAGCTATGTTCTCTTATCCCTCACGTTCCCTTGAAATTATTCCCCAAACAGTCCTCAGTGTATGTCCATATTGTTTCCTTGCACCAGCTAGACCAAGGCAGACTTTCCCATTATTTCCCTTCTTCAAACCTGGCTCTTACTGAAATGTGCCACGCCCCACTTTCTCTTTTAGGTGATATGGTATTTTTACTGTTTCTTTCATACAATCAACATATGATAAGGATTTACTTGAGCCTTAAAAAAAAGGGTTAAAAAATTGTTTTATATGGCTGCCACGCTCTTACTCTTTACAATAACTCATTTCAAAACATCACTCCCATAACTGTTAACATGATGTAAAGTGTCACTGAAGAGAAGGGTGAAAATAAATATATTTAAAAAAAGATATACACACACACAGAAAGAGAGAGGGGAGGGAACGCGGGGAGCAGATGTCGTTCTGATTCAAATGGACAACTTTTGAATGTTGGCCTCTTCACTGGAGGAGGTGAGAAGGAAATTAAACTATATAGTGGAAGAACAGAAAGTGGTGCTGACTTCGATGACACTAATGCTGTAAGGAATACTTGCAAATTTTGTCATCTTGACAGGAAAGGTTGGCTCAGTACCTTGGGATACTCGGTCAGGAAAATGTTCAACTGTAATTCTTAGGTAATTTTTTTCTTGAACTAAACAACAGGTAATTTTAGCAATTTTCCTCCTGCCATGAGAACATCTTCAAACATTGTGCAGTTTCTAAAGAGTATTTACAGTTCAGGACTTACAGTATTTGTGTGCAAAGAAGACAGGAAACAGCCTGTTCTGTGGAGAAAATAGTACATTTATGCAGAATCTTATTTTCTGCACAGAAAGTGCTGCAATTGGGGAATTAGTCTCCTCAAAGCTTGCACATGTTTTATTTTTATACAGAAAATAGTATTTCCTGCACTGGACACAGCATTATTAGGACAGAAAACAATCTTTCGTTCCTCACAGAAGATGCTGATTTCTGTGCAAAAAAAGTGTGAATTTTGTGCAATCTAAGGCCCTTTTTGCACCTTACCTTTTTGCAGTGCTGGGGTGGGGGGATCGTGCTAGCAGCCACTTGCGAGAGGCTCTTGCGTCCGTGCTGCTTCACCTCTGCAGCTGCCGCCTGCTAGCAAGCAGCCAGAGTGAGGGCTCCTCCTCTTCCAGGCTGTGCTGGGGCAGGAAGCGCGAGCGCCGCAGCTCTGAAGGCTCCGCATGCACGGTAAGTGTGCGTGGGGCCCTGGAGTGATGCACGATTGCACACCATTTTCGGCTAGGAACTGCAAATGAAATAGTGCACAGTAGGTGCCTGCCGGTCCTGGCAGCGTGATGCAATTGCGAGGATGTCATGTGGATGGCTTTTCACAATTGCGTGATGCTCCAGAGGCCCTTTTGCATGGCGAATGCCATGCAAAAAGGGCCTAAGTCCTGATTTTTATATCCTTTTAATGTTTTTTAACTGTTTTAAATGTTTTTAATGTATTTAATGTGTTTAATGTTTTTAATGTGTTTCAATGTGCATTTATTGTTGGAAGCCACATTGGGTCCCAATTCCAGGAGAAAGGTGGCCTACAAATACACTAAATAATAAAATAAAATAAAATAAAATAAAATAAAATAAAATAATTGTGAAGGTTCTACCAGTCCAGTATTCTCCTTATTTGGGTTTCCTGAAACTCAAGAAACATGTATTTTGACTAGTTTTGAACATTTTTGAATATCCTTTCTATCCTTAGCTGCTGCAAGATTTTTCACATTCTAAGAAATCTGTGAAAAAAATAATTCCCCCTCAAACACTATTCTCTGCACAGACATATTTTTGTGCACAAAAAAACATTTGGCAGTTTCTTTTGTGCAAAATACAACTCTTCTTTTACCAAAGTCAAAGGCTCTTGACAAATGTTTCAAACTCCCAAAATACCCCACTTCAAAAACAAAACAAAACAAAACAACCCTAAATGGGGGGAAAAAAAACCTGTTAGAATCTCCATCACATTGTAGAGGGAGAAACATTTTGAAATGCGTTTTCTTCCATGTAAGAACAAAATCTGTGATGATCAATCAGACCTCTAGCGGAGGGTATTTCATATTATATTTTTTTTTCCTGTTTTTGGGATAGGAATGTATCCTGAAAAGAAAAAGAATTCACAATTCTTGGTTTGCTGTGATACAACCTGTGGATCCATTGCTGCTGGATTTGTGAATTCAGTCCTGATTTTATGGGCTGCTCCTTCTACAGCTGTTCTTTGTGCTGGGATCTATTCCTGCAAAGGCTTGGCACCAGGACAGCTTAGAACATCTGTGAGAGGAGCAGCTGTAGAATGAAGAGGGGACCTGACACTTCCATAGCAATGGACCTACCAGCCACTGTTGCTTTTCAATTTTCTAGCATGATGTGTTTTGAGGAGCATACCTTGGACACCTTCAGCTCAGGCTTCGCAGTAATTCCAGATAAATCTGCATGGTCTGTGAACAACTCAGTAACACCCATTCTTTGTAACATTTCTTTAACATCATATTTACTGGACACAGAAAACCTTGGAATGTAGAGATCTATTCTCCTGTGGACAGAAGAATCAAAAGCTGGTGAGATTCCATTCACTTTATATGTATAAGATAGTGTGCAGAAAGCATGCAATCAATTATTCGTTTATAAAGAGACTTGTTTGTGTGGGGTTTTGTGTGACCCCTTTGGTTCAAGATGTTCAATCTACTTTGTTTCCCAAAGGCTCTTTCCACACCCTACCTCATCTCATTGTCTTCCAGTGGTGATCCTCATAGCAGCTCTACCAGGAAGGGAGTGCTCCCTCCGCAACGGGCCAGCTCCCTGCAGAAGGGAGCATGATGGACATGCTTCTTTCTTCTGCAGCACAGCCAGACACTTTCCCATGCTGCACTGGAGAAAGAAGTGCCTCCATCACACTTCCGTTCCTTTTTCAGGGCAGGTAAGTGAGAGACAGTTGTGCAATTGTGGGTCATTGATGGGGAAAACCATGATCGTGCCAGATGGTGATGGGAAAAGGATGGAACCATGACAACATCATGCAGAAGCATCATCATGGTCCTGCCTCTCTCCTGTCCCCATCCTGGGACAAGAGCATCCTGCAGAAAAGGCCATAGACAGCACTTCAGCATATAATGGCTGATAGTGATTGATCTATCATGTTATGTTGTCATGTTGAGGAGGAAGCAGGCTTGTTCTCTGCTGCTCCAGAGACTAGGACAAGGAGCAATGGATTCAAGCTGCAGGAAAGGAGATTCCACTTAAACCTCAGGAAGATCTTCCTGATGGTCAGAACTGTCCGGCAGTGGAATATGCCGCCTCAGAGTGTGGTAGACCCTCCTTCTTTGGAGGTTTTTAAGGAGAGGCTGGATGGTCATCTGTTGGGAATGCTTTGATGGGTGTTCCTGACTCGATGGCCTCAGGGTCTCTTCCAGCTCTATGATTCTATGATTCTATGATCTTTTCTCTACTTCCTCTGTGGATTTCAGAGGAAAATGCACAGCTAGAAATGTAATTCATTGCTAATTTTTTTCTTGAAGGAAACACTGAACATCTGTCTGTGAGAAAGTCTTCAAATATTGTGAAATTTTCAAAGATTATTCACAGTTTGAGTCTTATTCTTTGCATACAAATCACACAAGGTTGTTTTGTACAGAAAACAGCATTTTCCATACAGAAATAGTTTGAACATTCTATGCAGAGTACAATATGAAGATTTTTTTTCTATGAATAATAAAATAATAATTCTACAAAGAAATTTTCTGTGCAGAAAAGATGTTTTCTATGCAAAACAGTTATGGGTGAATTTTGTCTAGAACAAGAATTGAGTTGTAAGGATTCTCATCAAATTGAGGGTTCTTCTCACCAGGACTTGAGAAACACATGGCCTAACCAGTCTTCCAAGATTTTCAAATATTCTTTCTAACCCAAACATAGTTCACCATACCAATGTTTAAACGTTTAAAATAATACCATGGAGGTTTGTGAGATGGAGAAATGGCAACTGGCTGAAGGTCACAAACTGAGCAAGTATTAGACTGAGGATCTCCCCAGTCCAAATCTAATGCTCCATCTATTACAGCACACCTGCTTACCGTACCGTTCTTCCAGGGAATTCACCCATTTGAAGAAAACATCTTTCCCCAGAGCATCTTCCACAAATTTCAGTTTCCCAGGGTCAGGCAGAAACAGTGCTGAAGCATTGCCCTTGTAAGGGAGCTCAACCACTTGGCAGGATAGGTCCTTGTCATAGTAAGTCTTAAAACAGCTATCTTTGTTCATCATGGGAACCTTCACTGTTGTTTGCTCATCCACAAAGAAGTCATCTTCTCGCGTAACCAGCACATTGAAAGGATTTTTCCAGTAGGTTTACAAAGAAAATGATAAGAGCACAATAATTACTGTAGTATGCCAAATATTTTTTTTTCATTTTAGGAGAGGAAAGGGCATAGCACATAAATTCAAAATCCAATCATAGATGGAAATCTGAACATATCAATTTTGGAATTGTAATTTTAGAATTGGAATATCAGTTTTGGAACTTTAAAAAATTCTGCTTGCTCAAATTCAGTTTTGAGTGCATTGCACATTAATTCAAAATCCAGTAACAGACTGAAATTTTAAGATACCACATCGATTTTGGAACTGTAATTTTAGAATCGGAAGAAATTCTGCTTGCTCAAATTTAGTTTTGAGTGACAAAGACACATTTAGATCCTAAGTTTTCATAACGAACACTTTTATCCTTTTTTTGTTTCTAAAAGTATTTTAAAAATCCTTATTTAAGACAGATCTAAAGTTCAGTTGGCTCAAAGAAAGTGCTTCTCAATTCCTTCCCCTATTTCAATCCATTGTCCTTTCTGCACTAGTTATAGTGCTATAGTGTGGAATCCTGGGCCTTGTAGTTTACTGAGGCCAAAAAACTTTCTGGCTGAGAATTCTAAATGCCCCTTCCTAGGCATCAAACCTTGGGATTCCATAGGATGTTGAAAGTGGAAGAAGAGCACTATATAGTGCAGAAAGGCCCTAAGTGTAGATATTTTTCATTTTTAAAAAGTTTAACCATATCTCTAATGTCAGTTCCTTTCTTGTATTTTAAGAAAAAGTTATTTGTAGCCCAGAAGATGCCAATTTCCAAACAGAAATAAAAACAAAGTAAAAAATAAACTATACAATTATAGCTGGAATAAAATTAAATAAAAAGAAGCTGAAGATCCTTGTTAAAATAAAAATGTATCTATATTTAAATTTTGCAAAATTTAAAATTCTTTCTAATGCCAATATGATGCAGGCAGCCACTGTAAATAACTCTGACAACTCTGGTTTAACCACAGGGGACCACTTTAACCACTGTATCTCAAGCACAGATATAAATAATAATTGCAAAGTTCCTTAACCTCAACAAGAAAGTGTGCCTTGATGCCTCATTAAGAGAATAAATCATCACCCACTGCAAGAGTTTTCCTATTTCAGAATATTTTTGTGCCGCCTCAAATAACTTTTTGTAAACAGTGGACATGCTCACTTTATTTTACAGAAAATGCATGGCTTTCCTTGCAAATATGCAAAACACTCAGCAGGGAGAACACTTTCAAAATTTTTCATGCTTGATTGTGAAAATAAAATAGGCAAAAATTGATATTCCTTATTTTAAAGACTCTTCCTCAAACTCTTGTTAGAAGTTGTGGTATATGTTTGATGTATAAATTTCAATATGAAATTTATATTCCACCACGAATAAACTTAAATCATCCGCTGTATTGCATATCCTTGCATTTTCTTGAGTAGTGTGCATGTCATCTACTAAGAGTTGCTAGAGGCAGAGGATTTAGCCACATCTGTGAAAAAGCTGTCCTTAGCTCTCTTTGCATCAAGCGTTCAAAATATGATCTAAATTAGTTAGACACAGTGGAAAACCAAATATAAAATAAGTAAATGAAATAAATACAAGATAAACAATTATTGTAGCATACCTATGATTTGACTTACAAAGGAGTATAACAACAACAACATCGTTATTACAATTGTATTATTACAGCATGCTGTAGCTCTTCAGAACAGATGGGAAGAAGTTGGAATATCTAGCTTTAATTTCTTCTACCATTTCCCATCATCTCAGAGGCTTCTAATATCAAATGCCACACTGCTTGAAAAATGTTGTATTAAACTGTTACTATATCCCTATAAGAGTTCCCAAATCAATCATGTTTGTAGCTGAATTCATCCTCTTTAGAACAGAGTTGAGCAAAAAAAAACTATTGTATTATGACATAATTCATTGTCAATTATTTGATGTGCTTTCTGAGGTACAGATTTCCAAACACTGATACAAAAGTTTCATTGAATATGATAAAATCACTGTTAATTAATACTTCTAGCATTCAGACCTGTTAGTTTTGTAAGTTCTATTGTTAGTATTACTGTTATTGCACCCTCAATGTAGTTTATGTATAAATTACATATTTATTAATTTATGGAATTTTACTTCAACTTTCTCTCTTTTTTTTTAATTAATTTTATTAAATTTTCACAAATAAAAGAAAAATTCTTTAAGTTGTAGTTCTACATGCATTGTTTCTGATCTTCCACTCTGATCTGGTCTTCACTTCCCGCAATTCACTCCACTTATTACATTTATGTATCACAATACAATGATTGTCTCAACTGTTTGGACATGCATTTCCCTCTCCCACACAATCTTAATATAGTCATTCTAACTTGTCAGTTCCCAGCTATCACTCAATTCTGCTTCTCTCAAATTGTCATATTCCAATATGTTTTCTTATCACCTAAAGTCTTACAGTTCTAAAATATGTCTGTCAATGTATCTCTGGGAGTCTGAGCTATTATTACTGCAACAATCACTCATCTTCTTACCCTGGATTCCATTATATTAAGATGTCTTATTTCTCACTTCTACTCCTGAATCCCTTTCAAGCCCCTTCAACACTTCAACAATATCATAATGTTCATATTCATAACAATGTATCGCTATATCAATCAGTTGTAGGCTTAATTGACATTGCCAAAATACAAATCTGCTTATATAATTCAGGGCCCTGTGGTCAAATCCAATTCCCGTTCCCCTCTCTCATCTGGCACTTTGCAGCCCGGAAATACATTTCTGAGAGCTCTCTGTATTCTCTTAGTCACTTATATTCCAAGCTGCTCCATCCCTGAGAGTGAGGGTATTTTACTTGAACAATTTCCATCACAGGTTCACCCCCATTAAAAAATCCCAATATTGATGTTTATAGAAATATGTCAATAAAACACTTAAGCTTAATTAACTTTGCTGAAATATTACTGCTTATCGAGTTCAGAACCCTATATCTATATCCACCTCCTATTCCCCCCTCCGCCCTTGGACTTTGCTGCCCAGAGTTTATTTCTGAAGATTGTCTGTATTCTCATAGGTGCTTAAATTCCAAACTGCTCTGTTCATTGAAGTGAGGGTATTTACTTGAATAACTTCCATCATAAGCTTATCAGTCTCAATACCCCTTTCAACCCTTTGATAATATCACAATGTTTATATTAATGAAAATATATCAATCAAATACATAAGCTTAATTGACATTGCTGAGGTACATTACCACCTGTCAGATTTAGAGCCCTGTGCCTATATCCACCTTCTGTTCCCCCCTCCCATCTTGGACTTTGCTGCCCGGAGTTTATTTCTGAAGATTCTCTGTATTCTCATAGTCGCTTAAATTCCAAGCTGCTCCGTCCATGGGAATGAGGATGTTTTGCTTAAATGACCTTCCAGCAAAGTCTCGCCAGTCTCAACAATCCAGAGTCAAAAAAAAAGTCAGACAACAAGAGTTACACAACAGGAGTCAGGAAAAAAAAAATCTCACAATTCAATAATTTTTCCTCCCAAGTATTCTTCTAAAGTCTGAAATCCAGAGTTAGAAAACCAAAAATCCTTTTGTTAAATGTTCTACGCCTTCCAATGGATCTTCTAGGAAAAACACTATATCATCCGCAAAGGCACGCAATTTATATTCATGTTTCTTAATTTTGACTCCTTTTATCCTGGTGTCCTCCCGAACTTTATTATTTAATATTTCTAAAATTAATATAAATAAAAGTGGCGATAATGGGCAACCTTGTCTGGTTCCTTTATTGATATTTATGAAATTTGTCAATTCCCCATTTATTAATAATTTGGCTTTTTGATCTTTATAAATTTCCTCTATCCATTTTACAAAATTTTGACCACAATTCATTTTTTTTAGAGTTTCCGTAATGAAGGACCATCGAACTTTATCAAATGCTTTTTCTAAATCTGTAAATAATATAGCTAATTTCTTGTCGCTTCTTTTTTCAAAAAGTTCTATGATGTTTAATAAAATCCTTGTGTTATTTCTCAGTTGTCGGTTGGGCAAAAATCCATTTTGGTCTACATGAATCATTTGTTGTAATATCTTCTTTAGTCTTTCAGCCAAAATTGACGCAAAAATTTTATAATCTGTATTCAACAATGAGATAGGTCTATAATTTTCCGGCTGTGTTTGATCTTTCCCTTCCTTCGGCAACAATGTTATGTTAGCATGCCTCCATGTTTCTGGTAGTCCATTTTGTCCAATTTGATTCATTGTCTTTGCCAGTGGTTCCACCAATTCTGCAACAAAGGTTTTATAATACTTAGCGGTATATCCATCTGGTCCTGGCGCTTTGCCAATCTTTAATTTCCTGATAGCTTCTGTAACCTCTGCAACCGTAATTGTTGCATTTAACAATTCTTCCTGTTCTTCCGATAAGCTCACATTTTTTTGCACATCCAAATACTCTCTGGCTTTCTTTCTCTCCACTTCTTCTATTAAATCTCTTCCGTACAGAGATTTATAATATTTAGCGAAAATTTTTTTGATTTGTTGTTGGTCTGTTATTTCTGTTTGGCCTTTCCTAATTTTTAATATTCTTCTTTTCTCTCTTTCTTTCCTGAGTTTATAGGCCAACCACTTTCCCGGCTTATTTGAATGTTCAAAATACTTCATTCTGCAATATTTCATCTTCCTTTCAACCTGATCCATGCTAGTAGCTGCCACTTGATCTTGCAACAATTTTATTTCCATCTTCAATTTTACATTCTCGATGTCATTTCTAAATTCTTTTTCTCTTTCTTTTAGTCTCTCCAGTAGATTCTGTAAATGTTGCTCTTTTTTCTTTTTCTTTATCGCTCCAATTTTAATCAACTGTCCTCTTATTACAGCCTTTCCCGCGTCCCAAACTGTTTTCATTTGGACCTCATTGTTCATGTTTTCTTCAAAATATCTTTGAATATTTTCTTTTACCTCTTTAATATCTGATTCGTCCCTCAATAAATTATCGTTAAGTCTCCAGTTATATTCTTTTTTCTTTCCTTGAGTATATTTTAAAAGAATTGGATTATGATCTGATGCTATTTTAGGTAATATCTCCATGTCCCAGATAGATTTATGAAGTGTCTTCGATATCAAAAACATATCTATCCTGGACATGGAGTTGTGACGATCAGAATAAAATGTATACCCTTTTTCCGCTCTGTGCTTAAAGGTCCAAACGTCAATCAAAGCAAGTTCATCCATCATTTTAAAGAAAACTTGCGGAAGTTTTCCCTGTTTTTTCTTTATTTGTTTGGATGATTGTCTATCCTCCATTGGATTCAATACTCCATTCATGTCCCCTAAAATTAATATGTTTTCTTGATGTCTTTCGTTAGCATACTCCGTTACTAATTTGTTAATTTTTGCATAAAATCTGTCTTTGTTTTCTATTGGAGAGTATATTCCCACACATAACATTGGAGCTCCCTCCATATTAACTTCTACTCCCAAGTAGTGACCAGCCGGATCTACAAATATTTCTTGTGCTTCTAACTTATTACTGATGTACATTACATCTCCTCTCTTCTTTTTCTCCCATGACGCTGCAAAGCACTGCCCCAACTTGGGATTTTTCAAATACTTCATATCTTTATCCGTTATGTGGGTTTCTTGTAGACATATAATATCCAGTTTGGCTCTCTCTAAATAATGAAATATGTGTCGACGTTTGTATTGAGAGTTTAGTCCTTTCGTGTTCCATGATAAAATTTTTAGATCCATTTTTCAGTTATTATAAATATTCTCCGTCTCTTTATTTTAATTGTCTTCTTGGATCTCTATTTCACTTTCCTGATATTCCTCTTCTTCTTTTTCAGTACTTTTTTCAAATTCTTCCTCTTCTGCTGATCTTTCCTCCTCTTCTGATTGTTGTTCTCCTCCTATCGCTCCAAGGGCCTCGTCTTGTTTTCCCATCTCATCCTCTCTTCGACCATTCCTTCCCTGTTTTTCCTTTATATTCCCGAAGAGCTTTCTTAGATTCTCCGCAACTTCTTTAGCTTTCCCCGTATTGTTTATTCTATATCTTTTTTGTTGAAAGGTAAAGAATATCCCCTCAGTTCTATTCCATGTATAAGTTACACCGTTTTTCAACAGCAGTTGCGTCAAGAATCTATATTCCTGCCTTTTCTTCAGGACTTGCGTGGGAATATCTTTATAGATTTTTACTTCCTGTGAATCAATGATCAGTTTCTCCTGATAGCTTTTTTGTAATATCAAATCTTTCGTCCTCAAATTTGTGAAACTGATCACGATATCTCTTGGAAGATTTCTGTCTTTTGCAACTCTTGAATTAATTCTAAATATCCTTTCAATACTAGCATGAATTCTTTCTTCTGGTAATTGAAGGTAGTCTATTAATACCATTGTTATTCTGTCATATACATTCTCCGCATCTTTTTCCTTCACCCCTCTCACTTTCAAACATCGCTCTCTGTACCTCATTTCAGTCCTGTTAAGTCTCATTTCTTCTATCTTCTGTTTCTCTTTCACTTGTTGCAATGTGTCTTCTATGTGCTTAGTTCTTCCTTGAAGTGTTACCACGTCCTCTTTTATTACAGATACTTCCTTGGAGATTTGATCCATTTTTTTCCCTAATCTCTCTATTTCTTTTTTAATTTCTGCTTTTATTTCTGTTCTTGTTTCTTTCATGTCTTGTCGTATTTCTTGTCTTATTTCCACTCTTGATTTTCTTAATTCTTCCAATATTAAATTAGTATCTAATGATGTTGAGGCTATGTCCATTGATGCTCTTCTTGTTTGTTGCAATGTTGGTTGGATTACTGTCTGCTTAGTGGCGGCTTTTCTTGTACCAGAGGCCATTTTCTTGTAATATGTTTAATTTGCTATTCAACTGTAATTTTATAGATGACCACCAGATGTCACTGTTGACTCTATTACTGTCCTCTTATTAACTTATGTTTTCAACCAGTGAAACAGCTGCAGCTTATTAAGTTATCTAAATTTCAGGTATGCTTACTTCAAGGTCACTTATGCGCCAGTAACCATAACACTTGGTCACAGAGAAGAGAAACAGTCCGAAAAAGAAAATACAGATTCTAATTTCACAATTATTAATATATATAACTGTATGATAAACAATTGACTCTCTCTTCTTCTTCTTTTTTTTTTCCCCTTTTCAAATATAAATCTTACTATTTTTAGATAATCACACTTCCCCCACTTACTGTAAGTTACTATAAATATACATATATATATTCCTTCTGGCTTTTTTTGCCTTAAATTCAAGCTTTGTCCTACTTCAAAATTTTAACATTCTCTTATACACATGTATAAATTATATTCTTTTATGTTTATATTTATAGGTTCTATAAATCTTTATATATTTATTATTTATTCCCCCTTTTAAATATTATACTCTGAACTTATATCTATATTTATCATAACTATAATACTTCCAGTCTTAATCATTAATTGTTGGTCTCCTTCGTCTCCTTTCTTCTTCTTTTCCCGACTGTCGTCTTCACTGTCCCCGTCGCTTAGCCATGCCAATTATCTGCCCTCTTTCTCTGCTCCTCCGTCTCTCAGCTTAGTAGATTTATCTTCCCCGGTGCTCTTAACTGTCCAAATATCTAAACGTCCAATTTATTTATGTCTTAATTAATAAGCAGACTTCAGTGGGTATTTATTTAACTCTTCACTGTCTTCATTTATTTCCAATTTGTCCTTTACCAAAAAGTCCAGTCCGTGCAAAGAAGAAAATCACCGGATCAGTCCTTGATTCTATTCATCCATACACATACCAAAAGTCCGTAGAAATGAAAGCTTCCAACCTTCCCCACAGTTCTTAATATTTAATTCCCAATATATATGGCAAAAAAAAAAAGTCTTAACCTTAGCAAATGCCTCTCGTAACTATGTAGTTACTTTTTTATATTTGAATAAAGCTACTCAGTCCAGTCCATGTCTTAATCCAGTTGCTTGTTTCCCGAAATATCAAAACGTCTCTTGTGAAGCTGCTTTCCCACACTATGGAGAAGTCCTCCTCTGTCGCTTCTTTTCTTCGCAGCGTACCCACTCTGTTATGACGAAATTATTTTCTTAAGTCAGAGATCAACACTTCTTAGTCCAATTCAATACTGTTTGTACTCACTCAGTCTCTAAAAAGGGTCTTGGCGTTGCTTAATTGAAGTTTTGACTCTTCAGACACAACGAGCGGTCGTGGACGTTCTACGATCCTCCGCCTTTGTCCGCCTGCCTTCGGTGCATCCACCTCGGATAAGCGGTCTGGCGGTCTTCTGGATCCCCCTCGAACTCCCTCTGGACTCCCTTTACTGGGGGAGTACTTGCCTAGGCTCTTCGGAACCCACAAACTTGGGATCTTCACCCGATCGCGAGCTGCAAGTTCGTAACAGCTGTCCCGTTTTTCGCCTAGATAAACCCCTCGTGGTGACAACCTAGAGACCGCGTTCGTCCTAGGTAGCCATTCGCTCCGCCATTTTCCCCGTCATCATCAGAAAACCAAAAATCCAATCGTCTCAGTTCAGCCAGAAGATTAAAATAAAGAAATATAAAGGATTCAGTGTCCAAATAGAGATTATTAAATCTTGTACAGTCCAATCTTTTCCCTTAAGGCAATATCAACTGTTTAATTATTTGGTATTTTAAACTGTAAGTCCAAATTGTGAATCAAAAGCCTTTTTAACAATAATTACTTCAGTCCTCGTGAGAAAGCAGAAAAGCCTCATAGCCCTTTCTTTAAATTCAGCCCCCCTTTAAGATGAACTCTCAGCCATGACGCACTCACATTTCCTCTGGGTCCCTCCATTCCTTTGCTCCTGCGCTCCGTTGCAAGCCAAATTCTGTTGTGATATTTTCGAAATGAAGACCAGAACAGGTTACATGTCTTCTTATTTGTTCCTTACTTGTTTCTTGATTTCTTGATTAAAAGTTGACGGTGGCGCTTGTGCTGCTCAAGCGACGATCCCCCTGGCTCCGTCATGGTCCTTCGACCCCCTGGCGCTTTCTGCTCCCCCAGCCGGGTAGAGCCAAACGCCAGTTATGGGGTCCCCTTCGGACCCGTTCCGCACCCCTTGTACCAGAGGGGTGTTTAACTGCTTCTGCGTGGCAAAAGAAGCAGCTGGAATCCAGCGGGTGGCTGCTCGGAGCTGCGCCATTGCGCAGCTTCATTCCAAGCTGCCACTCGCGCCCGTCATGCGACCGGAAGGTATACTTCAACTTTCTCATGAAGAATGGTCCATGTACATGATATATTCATGTACAAAAGATAAATAATTTTGAGGTGGTCTTCCTTCAAAAGGGTGCTAGTTGAAAAATATTTCTTTACTTTAAAGAACTCCATACTTATGACCTATCACTCACTGACTGTATCTGATGGAAAAGATACAGATCTACCCTTGAACTAAAACCTGAAGATACTGTGAAAAACCACTACCATGATGCATTCTATGCAAATCTGCAAGTATACTTCAGGAAATTATATGTGTGTGATACGGATTTGCTTGCTCTCTTCCACATCTCTCTACTAATAGTACTGAGGAGAAAACGATATATGTGAAATCTCAAAAAAATTGAATTAACAAACTATAAAATAAAATAAAATTTAAATAATTATTTAAAGCAATTACATTTTTTAGCAATTAAAGTACAATTGAAACTCTATGTAAAATTAGTGTTTCCTTCCTAAATACAAGGAAACCAAGTAAAACAATGTACACACATACACACACATGCAGGGGCCTTCAAAATCTATTTCTGTCAGTTGTATTATCAATACTGGACTAAATGAACTGATGACTAAGGTCATTTCTGCACAAGAGTGCCATCCTAGCATAGGGACCTGTTGAAGATGGTTCATGACATGTGCCATCACATGAGATCATTGTGGTCCCAATCCTGTCATGTCCCCAGCAATCATGATCATGCAATATACCATTACTGGAAAAAATTCCAGTAATGGCCTCCCTTCATGCAACAGTCACATTGCCAGCAGCTGTGCAGGAAGGTCAGAAGATCTATCAAGCACTTCTTTCCTCAGTGCAGCATAGGAAGAGGTCAGCTGCACTGTGGAAGGAAGGAGTATGTCCCAAACATTACTCATCCACTGGCAGCTGGCTGGGTATGGAGAGGAGTGTTCAGGTCCCACTCCCATCCAGGCAGTGGCACTGCCAGGATTCTGATGGACTGTTGCAGGATCTAGGTATCTTACAGAAAGGGCATTAGTAAAAGGCACTTATCTAGGTTTCTGTGCTTCCTATCCTACTTCCAGATGACCACTGCTAATTTTTCATCTCACATTGAGAGAAAGGTAGGATATCATTAAGATAAAATACAATAAAGTTCCAGAAAAAAAAAGTTGTTGTTGTGATGGTGGTGGTGTGCCTTCAAGTTGTTTCTAACTTATGGCAACCCTAAGGTCAACTGCTGATGGGTTATGCTGTGTCTGGGAGTGTGCAACATGCCCAAGGTCACCCAGTGGGTTTCCATGGCCAAGCAGGAAATCAAACCCAGGTCTCTCAGAGTGGTAGTCCAATGCTCAAACCACTACATCATGCTGGCTTTCACAGGAGCTAGAAACCTTAGCAAGGCTAGAAAAAAGATATTTTCCTCCCTGACTTAGCAAGTTTCTCCATGGGTAAATATGAGTAGGTTGCTTCCATAGTCTTCCCAACCTTATTGTTACCCTGATTTCTGGGGTCCCGGGAGGGACACCTCAATGTGCTCAAAATACTGGGGAATGAGAATTAGCTAGAGCACAAGTTAGCAATGCGAAAGGCAGGGCAACATAACGAGATCTTTTACCCAATGTTTATGGGGTCAGGTCAAGTCAAGACCAAGATACAAGAAAGCTCAAATTATGTTCTTTTATTTATGAAGTTACAACAAACTTACACACTCACTCACTCAAAATTAAGAAATACATCACAATTGCGCAGTCACGCACACAGTCCTAAGAAAATAAAGAGAGGAAAATAGATAGGGGATTTTCAGGAGGATTTTTGGGGAAATACTACACCTGATCCTGTAGCCCGGCAGACGGGCTTGGGAGCGTAGATTCTCAGCACGTGGAGGCTGAGGGGAGGCTCATCAAACGGAACTGCAGCAAGTCGGGAGGCAAGTCACGAGCAATCCGATGAGACGCTCAAACTCAGGGGTTCTTATAGGGGAAAATGTGCCTGTAGGCTAGTCCATTCCCGGGGAAAACAATGGGTTTCAGGCTGGAGACAAAGCCTCCAACTTTAGATGATTGAATTATGACAGCGTTGTCAATAGCGTAGACAGTATGCAAACGCAGAGTGCTTGAGATTTGGATATTCCACTCGTCAAGCTGCCTGCTTGGGGCAGGGGATCTTTTGTAAACAGCATGCATACATAATGTGATCTTAAAAGGTACTTGCCTGGAGGTCTCCTAAAGTTGCAGTCTGGCAATTACTGGCCTGCCTGGATTTTGTTTTGAATAGTTCAGCTATTTTCGGCTGTGCCTGTGTGCGTGTTTGTCCGGGGGCGCAAGCACATGGAGGGGAATGGGTAGTGAAAGCCAAATTCTTGATATCAAATGATATCTAATATACCTCAAGTTCGGACTAGAAACTACAGTAACATTATAACGCATAGATGATTTCTCAAGATAAACATGAGAACAAATATGCCAGACAGGGCAGTGTCTGATAATGATGCTGAAACAACTAATATGCAGTTGCAGACAGAGGGTCATTTGACCTGTGTGTAATAAAAGGCATATGGCCTTGTATTTAGACAACAAAACCCATTTGAATACCTTTCAAGACGATATAGTTTACAAGAACCATCAGAGTTTCTTTGTCAAGACCCTGAAAAAGATCTTTTATTTGGGTTTTATTTTCTATGTAGCCATTGATCTGTGCCTCAGCCTCTGCAGGATTCTTAAAGTTAGTAGAAAAAATATAACAATGTTTGGCAATGTCTGAAAGCTTCTTGAGGACTTTCACTTCATCATTTGTGAAAAGGGCATTCCCAATACTCAGTTCAGTTTCAGATTGTGGGAGATTTAACAACTGTGCTCTTCTGGAAGTTATCTGTAAGTAAAAAAAAAAAACAAAAAAAAAATCACATTGTCAATAATTTTTCATTAAGGTGACATAACGAAATTCTTTCTATTGCAATCGTAGATCAACATAGGAAGTGAGTTTTCCTTTTTACTTGAACTTTCTTGAGGTCTGCTAGCACATCTGCCTTTAGGCTTGTGTGTTATTTGTGCGCTTTCATATCTGGAAGCTCTTTGCATTTTCTGATTTGAGTGTGTTTGTAACAGGAATTGTCAGTACTCTTATCCATGTAATTGAGAATCTCTACCTTGAATTGGTAAGGAGCTCTGGTATTTTGTTCATGGTGAAGATTCATCTTCTCTTTATCCCATGGAAGTATTGACACTTGAAGAAAGGGTGGAGCGGGAAAAGTTTTGGCCTTAAAGACCTTCCCTTGCTAACAAAACAGACTAACATGATTGCAGTTGCAATCAGACATGACCTCAGTTTTTGGCCTTCTTATTTTAAGGGTTGAGTTATAGAGCTTTATGTGTACTTCATGGTGCACATCCACGGCTATCAAAAAATTAGTGTTGTGCTGTACTTTATGGTACATTAGGCCCTCTGTATATGTGTGGGTTCCATTCCAGGTACTCATGTGAATAATTCACAAATGCTTGCTTCCCATAATATTAAATGGCAGTGGCATGCATGTGGATGTGTCAGAGTGTCCATGTGCACATCATTGCCATTTTAAGTATAGGGAGGTAATGCTTCATCCAAACATCAATTGACACATGTGGAGGTTGCAGATGAGAAGGGCACACTCTACATGTAGGAAGCAGGCAAGAAATCATTCTTTTTCTCAGAAAGTGAATAACCCATCTGTCATCAAGTGAATTTTTTCCTGTTCTGACAAGCTTTTAAAAATAGACTATAGTGTTTGCTGTTTTATTAACTTTTTAAATGGATGTCTTTATCATTTCAATTCCAACTACAGTGTTTCAATTCCAGCTACTGTGCTTTTAAGGATAGTGTTTGCTGTTTTATCACTTACACATTTCCTGGGCCAGGGAACCACTTCTCCACAGAGCCCCTGTGTATTGGCCCTCATCTAGACACTGATACAATACTTCCAATGGCAAGAAGTACAGCTGAGTGTCATCAGCCCTTGCTCTCTCTCTCACCACTTTCATAGGAACATCTGTTGGGAATACAGAAGAGGGCTTTCTAAGTGGTGGCTCCTAGGCTCTGGGACAGCCTTTTTAAAAAGGTTCAGCTGGCATCTGATTGCTATCCTTCTGTAGATGAGTGAAGACTTTTTATTGTTGCTTCAGTAGGCCTTTGAGGACTGATTGATCAGGGAGAAAAAGGGGCTTTGCATAATGTGCTGTATGGCCTATTTCTTGTTTTCTTTTTAATGATAATATTTTAATCTCATCTAAATTTTCTTGGTAGCTCCATTACACTTTTGTAGGATGTGAATATTTATTTGAATTAGCTCTAATTTTTAAACCACCTTGAGTCATAAGCTAAGAAAAAGTCAGGATAATATAATGATAGCAGCAAAGGTAGCAGCAATAGTTGATGGCAGGACATCTCCAAACCCCTAATGACCTCACCCTGAAGCTTCACGTAGAGAATAAACACCCTGGGGGAATATGGTGGAATGCTATGACAAGAATCCCTCAGTGTCACTCTCAGGAACCAGCCCTGGAGACAGGATCAGAATCATAGCTGAACTGTAAGACCCTGTATCCTACTCCCATCTCACCCCACCAGTCCATTAAGATACCATAATCCATGGTATCAAAAGCCACTGAGAGACCCAGGAAGATCCACAGCACTCCCTCGATCTTCCACCTGGACTAGAACATCAGTCAGAGCAACCCTCTTTCAGTACCATACTGTGACCAGAATACAGATTGGAAAGTGTCCAGATAATCTGGTTCTTCCAAGTATGCTTGAACTGAATCTCTCCCATCATCACACACTCAAGCAGCTTGCCCAGAAAGGAGATATCTGCAATGGGACCGTAGTCCCTCTATACTTCTGGATCCAGGGAGGTCTTCTTCAGGACAGGGAACACTATAGTCTTCTGCAAAATAGCAGCCTCTCTTCCCCCTGAGAGAATGAGGCACTTACTACCTGGCTCCACCCCATCAATCCACCTCTGCCAACTCTTTTCAGCCTAGATGAGCAACGGTCAAGCTTACATGTGTTCTGGACTAATTTAAGCATCTTGTCCAGATCATCAGGCCACAATCATTAAGGCTTATCCCAGAAACCCTGACCAGGTAGTGATTGATTTTTACCTGTATTTTGTTTTAATTGAGTTTGTGTATCGCATGGGCGGCACTGGATCTGATGGATGCTTCCCAGACCCCATGGCATCAAATTCTGGGTGAATAAGACCAATGGTCTCCTAAAAGTCCTGCCAAATTTATCACAGCAGGTAAGTCATGGCTCCACTCCTGAGGTCTCTGAGTGTAACCCCAACGGGCTCCTCACCACTCAGAATAACTCTGCTGCGATGCACGTTGAGGATGCTCCAGTAGAGGCATACTATGAGGTTTTGGTCAACTCCACTTGCTCACATTTTGTGTCAATCAAGTGATCCAGTCTGACCAATTACAGACAATTCTAAGAGGAAAACCTTTTATACTCAAGCAGAAAGAAAACACATGATACTCACATTCAGAGATGCCTTTTTGCGGAATGAGTAACACTCAGCCCTTTTGCATGGGGCTTTCCTCTATAGGGTGGGAGAATGTTGAGAAATCTATCTTCTCCAATAACCATTAAACACGATGAACTGATCCAAAAAGAACAAATATTGAGAAAAGATTTGTGGATGGCCAAGGTGCTAAGTCCACTGGTCACTTTTCCAATCGCTGAGGCCCCATATCATGGGGCTGACTGGAAATGCAAATGTTAGGCACATTTCAACCTCAAACCTGAAACATCACCCAAGGCAAGTGGGATTTATTACCCAAGAGCTGTTTATTGTCTAATAGCGTTGGGTTTAGTTAATACTTTAAGTGTTAAATTAAATGCTGAGGTCTCTAAGACAGCTGTAGTACATTCTTATTTTGGGGTGGTCTAAGAAGTTATAAAAGTGTACCTTTTTTTCTCTGCACTGGCTTGCCCAATGTGAAACAAGAGATTCACAGCAAACGACCTTGTAGAAGTACCAGCTTGTTTTCCCTTACTTAAATTGTGTGCCACAGTAGAATTATTTTGCACTTTCATAGTCCTGAGTATCTTGGGCACATCAAGTGGTAACAATGTCAGTTAAATCCATTACAACCCCAGGGGCCTTGCCGCACAACACAATTATAGCACTATGATCCCACTAGAACTGCCTTGGCAACATCTTTGGAAGGATGGGATTTAAAATTTAGGAAGGGGCATTTAAAATCCCTAGCCAGAGAGCTCTAGTGCCTTACTACACTACAAACACCAGGATTTTGTAGGATGAAGCTGTGTCAATCAAAATGAAGAGTAGCATAATTATTTAGCATGAAAGGACCCCAGGTTGTAACATATAAACATGTGGAAAAATCAAACAGGGTGACCATTTCTCAAGCCACTGCAAAAGGCAAATGGTGGTGGTGGTGCTGGTGTGTGTGGGGGGGAGTTAGCCATTTTGGAGGCTACATTTTTCCAGAGGTGAGGGGTGGGAGAAGGTAAAAAAGATTTGTGCCTTGTTAAGCTCCTGAGAAATGCAACATCTTTTCATCCTTGCCTTAAGGATGGAGGGAAGCTTTCAGCACCATGCTTGGTTTGGGAACTGTGAGAATTGCTTTCTTCCCAGGGCAAGGGCACTACATAGTGGCTTGTGGTTGTTCAGACTTCCATATTCTTTTGCCCTATGAATTACCCTAGATGGCATTCTGGGCTGGTGGTCCATGGGTTGAAAGGTGTGTCAACCAATGGTTGGATCCATTATCCTACATTGTACCGAGCTATTTCAGCTGAGGAAACCTTCGAAGCCAAGTGTTACTGCAATTTTCTAGTCCGAACTTGTGGGATATTAGATATCATTTGATATCAAGAATTTGGCCTTCACTACCCATTTGTCCCCACGTGCTTGCGAGGCCCCCGGACAAGCACGCACACAGGCGTGGCTGAAAATAGCTGAACCGTTCAAATCACAATCCAGGCAGGCCAGTAATTGCCGAATGCAGCTTCAGGAGACCTCAAGTCAAGTACCTTTTAAGATCACATTATGTATGCACGCTGTTTACAAAAGATCCCGTGCCCCGAGCAGGCAGCTTGATGAGCGGACTATCCAACTCTTAAGCACTCCGCGTTTGCATACTGTCTACGGTATTGAAAACGCTATCATAATTCAATCATCTAAAGTACTGACCTTTCGGAGGCTTTGTCTCCAGCCCAAAATCCATTGTTTTCCCCGAGAATGGACTAGCCTGCAGGAACATTTTCCCCTATAAGAACCCCTGACTTTGAGCATCTTGTCAGATCACTCGTGACTTTCCTCCCGACTTGCTGCCTCTCCATTTGACGAGCCTCCCCTCAGCCTACACGTGCTGAGAACCTACACTCCCCAGCTTCTTTCCTTTTACCGGGCTACAGGACCAGGTGTAGTATTTCCCCAAAAACTCTTTCTGAAAATCCCCTATACATTTTTCTCTCTTTATTTCTTTAGGACTGTGTGCGTGGCTGTGGCATTGTGCAGTATTTCTCAATTTTCTGAGTGAGTGCGTACGTTTGCTGTGATTTATAAATAAAGAAACACAATTAGTCTTAACTTCTGTTTGATTATTGACTCGACCTGACCCCGTAGACATTGGGTTCAAGATCTCGCTATGTTGCCCTGCCTCTCGCATTCCTAACTGGTGCTCTAAGCTAATTCCCATTCCCCATTATATTGAGCACATTAAGGTGTCCCTCCTGGGACCCCCAGAAATCAGGGTAACACAAGAATATCTTAGACAGTCTCCCACCCACACAGAAATGGAGGGAGGGGGCTTCCTAGTGGAAAGCATCACACAAAAATGAGGAGGGAACAGGCTTAAGGTCTTTTCGATGGTTGAAGAGTGAAGCAAGTTTTGACCCAAAGAAGCATTCCCTCTCTTCGTAGTACTCATTTGAATGTTAGACCTGGGAAAAGGACTCTGTGGTCTGACAACTGAACCATGCCACTCCCTAAGCCTGCTTACTCTCACCCATCCTTGATCTTACGTACCGTAGTCTCTGTATTACATTACATTGACTCACATGGAGTTAACTAAGGGACTTTATTGTTTGAGTTGAAGAAGAGCAATCTTCATGGACTGGACAGACATTCAAGAAACCCAAGGGAGGAATCAGATCCCCCCTCCTCCTGACATCTTTGTCTTTGTCGAGACTCCTATGTGATCAGTGTTTGATTTCTTTAAGAACACATGATAGTGACACTTCCAGTTCAGTAAATGACACTTGTTATTTTGACTTATTTATTTTTCATTTAGGCAGCATTACATTCAATATGATGATTCCTGTTAAGGGATCTGGAGAGAGGTCTCTGGTAATTCACTTTGGGAAGATGGATCTGAGAGGTATAAGAAATTTGAAATATTGCATTGACGGGAGGCAAGAGTTCATTTTCCTGAGTTACTTCATACTCTGGTGTATTTCTGTGTGCATCAGAGTATCTTCACTGTACATCCTTCTGTGATCAGAAGTGGGCAAAGTACAGTCTGTTGGGCACAAGCAATCCCAGGGCCATTTTTGTTACCCCAAGAGTAAAAAAGTACCCCCAAATTCCTTCCAGGAGGAATGGGGACATTCTTTTTGCCCACCTTCAGGCAACTCTAATAGAGGGCTTTTCTAAAACAGGAAGTGAGAAGGAGATGACATTTGGTTACTTCCTGTTGTTTAAAAAGGTAATTCCAGGATCTCCAATGGTCTGGGGGAGATGGAACTAGATGCTGTTTCTAGGTATATTTGGGACAAAGAAAACTTTTAATTCTGGGGTGGTGGTAGTGACGTAGCGCTCCAAGTTTTGTGTGAGCTAATGCACCCCCCAGCCTTTCATAGATGCCCAATCCTACAATGCATTGGGAAAGATTTCAAAATTTTCCCTTCCGTTCAGGCCCATGCAGGGCATTCAGACAGGGCTTTGAGTACTTGAACTCATTTGTCTTTAGTTAAGTAAATCAATCCCTGGCTGACTCATGTCATTCCATTCCTAGACTTAAGGTTAGCCTAACAAAGTCAAGTGAATTCTAAAATGCAAATTCAATAAAGCATTTTTTAACTTCCATGCTGATGCTTGCCCAATTAAAACTGGATTACCTTCACTGTTAATTGGGAAATGAAGGAAAATAGATGAAATCTTAGAGAAAAAAGTAGGAAATTCAGTTAATGAACATGTTAATCAATGAGTTATTTCCAGCTTCTGTACTGAACCATGACTAAATCTTTGAACATCTCATATCAGACGAGAGAAGAAAACAATAGGGTTGCATATATAAAAAGCTTTGTTTCCGTACCTTTCATGAACATATAATTTACAATGACCATTAAAGTATCTGGACCAAGACCCTTGATAAAATCAAATAATTTTCCATTAGTTTCTTCTCTACGTAGTTGTTAATCTGCTCTTCAGCTTCTTTAGAATTGCTGAAGTTTGTGTGGGAAATGTCAGCCTTATAGAAATATTTAGTATCATTCAGGAACTTCTGTGAGGGTTTCATTTCCTCATCTATGAAAAGGGCATTTCCAAGGTTCAGCTCAGTTTCCTCAGAAGACTGGTTTAAGAGATCGAGGAGTTTACGGAAACCTTCATTTTTTTCCCGATCACTGTGTTACTGCCCTGGCTAGCCCGAGCTTTGGGGGATATAAAAAGATATCACTAATTCAGCTTCACATATCCCTTCCATGTGCTTGCGAGGCCCCCTCGCAAGCACGCACACAGGCTCAGCTGATAATCACCGTAATATTCTTAGACAATACAGGCAGGCCAGAAACAGCTGACCTAAAACAACTTTAGGAGACCTCAAGGCAAGTACCTCCATTAGGGTAACAACTGGTTTCCGTCTCATTAAAGCAAAGTCCTGATAAAAGTTGATGGCGTGTGTCTGACTTAGTTCCCAGCAACAGCATGGAAAAGGCAGTGAAAATGCTCGGAGGAGAAAACAATATATTCTTCCCGGCAGCCCCACTAGCAACCTCATGGTAGAATTTGAAAGCACAATCAGCTTTGGCTACAGTTATGGCCTGATGGGGTAAATTATGGTGACCCTCAACAGGAGAATCTTGGCTGTGATCCTCAAAGTGGGTAGAGGTGTGATGGCAGTAGATGAAAGCACAGAGCCCAGCAAGAAGCCAAGTCACGTAGAAATTAGACATTGTGTTCTTGCAGGATCAATCTGTAAACAAAAGGTCACATTCTCAGTCTCTGTATCTACTGATACCCATATTAGGAATACAAATACAGCAGTTTTAAATCAGACTAAAATCCTACCTAATCCAGTGTTCTATTTCAAAAGAACATAGTCCTTGGAAGACCTGTGGAAAAACACAGGACATGAGCACAAGAATGCCCCAACCTATGATCCCCAGGAAACGGTATTGATCGACATACTTTTTTTTCCTGCAGGATTTCTTTGGGCTTTATCAAACTGATTTCTAAGAAATGTTTCGGTGAAGAACCCAACGTACATATTACAGTTAATGCTTCTAATTAGAGTAACCCAATTATCTTGCTACAAACTGAATTTATGCGTCAGATGAAACTGAGATAAAATAGCATGAAATCTGGTCAAATTTGCAAGTTTGTTTGGTCAGGAGCAATTGGTAGATTTAAACTCTATTTGTATATGTGTGATTTGAAATTTGGACAGTTTAGCTGATTCATCTGAATCTCAAACAAAATTTGGCCAATTCAGTCCAATTTGTATGGCATCTGGCTTAGATCAGGTGGGTCCAATTTTATTTTGGAGCAGAACAGAATGATGTCAGTATAGTGTAGTGGTTTGAAAGTTGGACTATGACTCTGGAAACCAGGGTTCAAATCCCCACACAGCCATGGAAACCCACGGAGTGTGCTTGGGTTGTCACATTCTCTCAGTATCAAAGGCAACCCTTTAAAACAAATCTGGCCAAGAAAACTCCCATGACAAGGTCATCTTTGGCTAGATGTAAGTCAGAAATGACTTGAAGGCAGACAACAACAACAAGAACTGCATAGTCCAAAGTTATTTATTCATACTGTGAGGGAAATAGCTATAGTAGTTGCATTTCTATACTGCTTATCAGTTCAAAGCACTCTCTAAGCGGTTTACAATATGTTTGTTAAGTACTGGGCCTTTCGGTTCATTCTTTCCTAAGGAGTTGTGAAAAAGGTTTGAGTCTTGTTCCTCTGCTGCGCTAGTAGTCATGGTAAATAGCAGGTCGGTTTGACCTAGCCAGTGCGATAAGTAGACATCTGACTGTTCTCTGTTCCTGTGAGAAAGCTGAGTTTGTTTGGGCAAAAGGAGGTCTCACAGAAGCCTATAACTGCTGTGAGAAATTCCTTACTGTCTCTCTTTCAACTCCCCCCTCTCCTGCTTGCGGTTTGAATTTTACAGCTCTCTCTGTCTTGCCAGAAAACAGAGAGAGAAGCGCAATGGATTCTTCTTGACTTTTCTGGTACCTGTATACTACTTAAGCTTTTTGAAATAAAATACTAGTTTAATTTTGCATCTATGGCCTGGACTCTGGACTCTGTTCATTTTTATAACTCTGCTGTTTTTTTTGTGTCTGCCTGGCCTGAAGACCTGAAGTTATATGGCTGTGGGTCATGCTTCTTGCTTCATACGCCTGTAGTACAGCATGTCCCCGGTGAACTCCCAATGGGTTATGGGCCCAGCACACTTCCGCTGCACCACCTGTGTGGTCCTGAGGCCAAGTTTGTCAGCTGGTGTCTGTCTGCAGCTGCAGTTTGTCCACTGGTGTTCCCCGAGGCTTCATTCTGGTGAGTGCAGGAACGGCCAGAGTCAGGGGCTGAGTAACGATGGCAGCGAGTTCAGAGGGCAGTTTGCCTTTGACCAGGCTGAATGACCATAATTATCTTACTTGGGCTGTCAAGATGGAGATATACCTCCAGAGGGAAGGTGTCTGGGGAGCCATTTCTGTTCCTCCAGCCCTCCCTACCAATGCTGCTGAAGCTGCCAGAATGCAGGGGAAAGGTATGTCCTGCTAGTTTAGTTTTGCACCTATGGCCTGGACTCTGGACTCTGTTCATTTTTATAACTCTGCTGTTTTTTTGTGTCTGCCTGGCCTGAAGCCCTGAAGTTATATGGCTGTGGGTCATGCTTCTTCCTTCATACACCTGCAGTACAGCATGTCCCCGGTGAGCTCCCAACAATGTTCACAATAATTGCTTCCAACAAGCTGGGTACTCATTTTACCAATCTAGGGAAGAATGATAATTATGGCCATTCAGTCTGGTCAAAGGCAAACTGCCCTCTGAACATTCAATCAACCCAGAGCTCTGCAAGATCAAACAGAACATTGTGGCTGCAGTATCGGCATTTAACCACTGAGCCACTTCCACCTAAGGGTCCCACCACTTGCACCACATCCACCCCATTAACAAGGTCATCCTGGTCAGTCAGGTTCAAATCTGAAATAAAATTAAAAATATTTTTTTCACAAAAAACTTACCATTCGAAACATGTCAATGAGCAGAAAGTAGAGCAGAACAAAATGACATATAACTTCTTTTTTTATAAAAAACATACACACTGATGGATGAGTTTATAAATTTGAGGGAGTTTGGACATTCAGAGGGCAATAATAAACATAATTATTATCTGGACATACAACTACATAACAGTGTAAGATTTTTGTAATGCGGGAATCAATCAATGTCTTACTATCTCCAAATCCCTCTACCAAGGTTGAGATTTAGCTGAGAGATGAGTCGAAGGCTTTCACCTGATTGAGCCTGAAGACTAAAAAGATAGGAGAAGAAATATTCAAAGGCAAGGGGGACAAAAGGAGGATGTGATGTATTAAGCAAACAATTTAGAAAAGAGCCAAGAGAAACTGATGCTGTTATTTCACACTTTTTTAAAGCACACACATACACATACCACACACACTTAAAAAAAAAACCCAAAATGTACAATTCTAAATGACCAGTTTGTAGAAACTGGTCAAATATCGTAAAAATACGGGTTCCTTTGAAAAATCAAAAACACTGACAATTTTTTCAATAAATTTAGTCAATACATTTTAGATCATTCTAGCATGGACACTTCTTTCATATTCTTGTCAGAGAAAAGTGTGATACTTACATTACATTCAGAGATGTCTCACCGTAGAAGCAGGTAAAGATCCTGAATCTGCACTTTCTTTTATATGTTGAGGCATTGCTGAGAAATGCATATTTACCATTAAACATTAAACAGAAGAAATTTCTGCAAATCATATTGACCAATTTCAGCTGCAATTTCTGTACACTAGGGGTCCTCAGTCTGGTATCTAAAGTCTCCTTGTAACAGGAATTCAGTGCAATATGCTCGACCTAATCAGAAACATAAAGGCTGGATGCCAGATGTTCTGTTCTTCTAAACCATATTTGATGCAAAGCTGCAAAAGTTGGGACTTGGTATGCAAGAGTTGCTTTCTGATGGCCAGAAACTGTGATGAACACATAAGGACTGCTATCCTGAAAACACTAATTATGAGGCATTACTACTGAAATCAGTTGGGCCACTGCAATTTATTTTATTTTCATTTATTTCTGTCCTACATTTCACCTCACATGTTACTCAAGGTAGCTTTCAAAAAAGCTAAGTTAAGATAAAGGTAAAAACTTTCAATATACAAAGAAGGAAAACACAATTAACAAAATATCATATTAAAATGTCATCAGATTTAAGTGTAAAATCATTTAAAAACATGACAATAAAGATGATGATGAGGGTGATGATGATGATTTTATTCATTTACATCCTGCCTTTCTCTTGATAATAGGATTCAAGGTGGCCAGCAACATCAAAATAATATAAATTGAAAAGAAGACAAAACATTCTTAAATATGTAAATATAAGATTTAAAAAATAATCAAACAGTGAATAAGGGCAAAATATTTCATGTTGCAAATATTAAAATCCATTGAATCCGTTATACACAACACCCTCCATAAAAAAGACTCCTTGTACCAAATTCATCACCAAATATCTGTTTAAATAAAGTGTTTTCTTTTTCTCTCAGTGCATGGAGAGCAGAGGGGTCAGACTAATCATACTTGGAAGAGAATTCCATAGCCAAGGAGCAACCACCAAGAAGGCTCTCTTCCATTTCCCCATCAGATGAACCTGTGATGGAAGTGGGGTCAAGGAAAGCTCTCTCTGATGATTTTAATAGGATCATATAGGAGATATATTCTTTCAGATAGTCTGGAGCTATGCCAGAAATGTACCAATAGCTATGGAAGCTGCTTTGACAGGGGCATTACACGTTCCTTCTAACTGGTCCCATTCAGCAATCTTGCTGCCCAGGATATAAACTTACATAGCACCATTCAGGCATTTGCTCAAACAGAAGAGGCCACAGTGTGTTAGGAATAGGGCTGTGCATACTGACTATAATCTCATGGTCCACAACCTCATAATGGCCATTTCTGCACTAGACTGGAGGAGCGTTTCACCATGTGTCATGAGCAGTGTTTTTTACTCTGACTTATCCCTATTCCTATCTGCATGCCCTCCTGTTTCTATCGAAGTAAAGCAGAGAAAATCGTTTGTAGTTTCCACATCATCAATTCTCATGGAACTCCTATTTCTCTCCCTTGCTCCACCCCACCGCCGCTGATTGGTCAATTTAAAAAAAAAAGTTGTAGAAACCATTGCTACATTTTAGTGCAAATGGTCTGAATCGACGTAAGGCTTCTGCATGTAGGAAAAAATGCAGCAGAAATGGTTTGGGTGGTTTACATTGGAGTTTTTCCATTTTTTACAATACATAAGTTTAATGTCAATGTTAACCGTGCTAAGACCTCAACTCGTGCAGAACCACGGGGGACAGAACAACGTCAAACCAGTTTAACGTGCGGATGTAAAAGCGACAATACAACACTACTGTGATATATCAGCCTTGTGCAGAAAGGGCCTTTGATAAACAGAAAGTAGGGATGGGCCAACCAAATCCTCGAATTCTCAAATCCTGGGTAAGGATTCGAGATCCCCGAATCCGAATACCTGTGCCAAAATAGGCAAATGGAATCTTTCGAATCTGCCAACTAAATAAATTGTTGGAGACCGGGACGCCTGAAAACCTGGGAGACCATACATACAAGGGAAGATAGTAAGTAGGTGAGGTTTTCCCTTGGAGTAATAATGGCCTTTGCTAACAATTTCACAAGTTACATCTGGGCTTGTATTCTAAGATATTTAAATTGAACATTTCATATTTAAGTTTAGTACTTGACTGGAAGCTACAGGCTTGAGAGTTCAAGGACAGCTGAAACATTCCTTTGCATAGCTCCCCTGCAAACCTCTTTCAGACACAATTCTGAGCTTTGGAGTTTTACAAGGTGTCACAGCCTTCTCTGCCAAAGTGTGCTGGTGCATCATCAAACTACAAACCCCAGCATGCCGGAAGAAGCTAAGCAAAGAATTCGTCTCCCACCGCCCGCGTGACCACAAGTGGCGGGGGGGACACCTTTGCTGCCCTCCCACGAAGAGGAGACCACGCAATCACTGTGCGACAAGGGTCACACAGTGGGATGGGGAGGAGGCGGGGTTTGCAGACCCCTTTTTAGGGCCGCGCCGCCCCTTCCTCAGCCTCTTTGTTTGCTGGTGAGGCTGACGGCGGGGGTTGATGCTGCTGGCCTTTGTTTGGGGCAGCAGAGGGAGGCAGCTGACGGTCGCTTCGGCGGCTGTCCAGGTTCGGGGTGTGTCTCCCCCTCTCTTGAGGCCGACCCTCATCAGGGGAGGGGGTTCCTGTGGGCCCCCCAGGCTCTGGGGGTGGTCGCTGTCACAGCGGCTGCGGCGGTGACAGAATCGCCTCGTCAGTGGAGGGGAGGTTGTTGTTGCTGCACCTGCAGCGGCAGGCTTTCCCCTCGCCCCCCTTCTCCTTTGCTTTTTTCTTTTTTCCTCTCTCCTTTCTTCCTCCTTTCCCCCGCTCGTCTGCACCTCTTCCCCCCTCCCTGGGCTGATCTTTGGCAGCGGCAGGGTTGCCGTGGGCCCCCTAGGTCCTGGGGAGGGCCGCTGGTGTGGTGGCGGCGGCAGCAGAAGTTGGAAGCAGCCCATTCGGAGGCCCTTGGGCATTTGGGGGACCTATCCGAGGAGAGTAGTTGTTGTGGCTTTCCCTGCCCCCCCAACTTTTGTATATAATATTATTATTATTATTATTATTATTATTATTATTATTATTATTATTATTTTCTTTCTTCTTCTCTTTCCTTCTCTTTCTTTCTTTTCCTTTTCTCCTTCCTCCCCTTCCCTTCCTTCCTCCTCCCCCATCTCTCTCTTAGGGCATGTTAGGCTGAGAGAGTGTGCCTTTTCACTTCCTTTTCTTTTCCACCCCTTCTCTCTGTTGCTCTCGCTTTTACACCTCGCTCCTGGGGGGAAGGTGCTCTTTTGCAGGTTTTGCCACATTTGGGCTGTGAGAGAGTGTCCAGTGGGCCTTGGTGGGCTGAGAGAGTGTGATCATTTTGTTGTGGGTTTTGTTTTGTTTGGTTAAGGGAGTTAGGGTTTGTTAGGTCTGCCATTGGTGCTGATGGTTCCCAAACGAGCTTCATCAGCATCCAAGGGCAAGCAGCCCACCAAGAAGGACACGCCAACCAAAGGGGCCATGCCGGCCAAGGTGGCCACGCCAGCCAAAAGGGCCACACCAGCCAAGGCCTTAGCTGCCTCAATGTCAGTGTCCTCATCGTTGGATGAGGATGGGGGAGCAGATGTGGCGGCTGCCATTTTTGCTAAGCTTGGGGCCATTGAGAGTGGCCAGCGGTCTGTGGGGCAGAACAGAGGAAGGGAAGAGCAGAGGTTCTCCATGCCAGTGTTATTAACCAGATTTTGGCACGGCTAGACGCTATTGAAAAGGACAGAGTGGGTGAGAAGCGGACAGAATCGCCTCCAGGGAGGTGGGAACAAGCATCCTCATCACAACATGTCAGTTGGGCGGCCGGGGCCCTCGGGAGAGTCGGAAGCAGCAGGAGCAGCACTGGGTGAGTCTATTGGCCACGAGGAAGGTACTGCGTCCGTAGCATGGCCCTGGAGTTTCATTACACCACCGAGGAATATGGTATGGGTTCCGCCAGCAGGTTTCCCAGAGTTATCATTTTCTTCTTCACCTTCTTCCCCTGGGGAGCAAATGTCACCCTCTCAGCTGCCATCAGGGGTGACGCTGCATTCCCACGATGTATCGCGGGAGTCAAGCAAGGATGCAGGCCTTGAGGAGAATGCAGGTGGGCAGTCAGGGGTATTGGATGAGCACCTGACCTCAACCACTATTGAAAAGATACTGAAGGGAGAATACGTGGACCTATTCTCCCTTTTGTATCGAGAGCTTGATAAGAAAGAGAAGGAGGATTTGGACGCAGGCGAGAGGGAAAAATTGAAAAAACGCAGGATTGACAGGAACTGGACTAATTGGTTTATAGGTTATCTCATTTACATGGATGTGATAGTTAAGGCCCAGCCCTCCAGGGCTCACTCCCTGGTGGTATATTTGAACACGATTTTCAGGGCTCATGCAGATTTTGCTGGGACTGGTTGGCTGCACTACGATGAGAAGTTTAGGATGAGGGCAGCGAAGCAGCCAAGCCTGCGATGGGACAGTATACACCCTGAATTGTGGATGCAGACGTTGACCCCGGCTCGCCCCATTTTCGGGGAGAGGTCCCACTCCCGTCATCTGGTGCAGTTCAATAAGTCCGGACGGCCTCCCCGCACTCAGGGCTCGCAGGAGCAGCAGCAAATACAGCTCTGTTGGGAATTTGGGATGCAAGGGTTTTGTGCCTGTCGCCCTTGCAAATACAAGCACCATGTGGGATCTGCTGGGGCTCTCACTCCATTCGCAACTGCAACAAGGGGAGAGGGGGAGGGACAAGCCTCAGGGATGGAGGTGGCAAGTGGGGACCAGGAAATCAGCCACCACTTCACAAAGGGGCCCAGTCCAATTAATGTGGAGAGGCTGCTGGCTTGGCTCCACTTTTACCTGGACCGGGCCGCAGCTCTATATCTGGGGGAGGGATTTACTGGGGGGTTCAGGATCCCAAGTATGGGATCTCAGCAGTTTTTTATGGCCAATAACCTTAAATCAGTAATAGGCAAAGAGCATGTAGTGAGGGAGAAAATTAGGAAGGAGGTTGCTGAAGGAAGGGTATTAGGTCCATTTGACCAGCCTCCCACTCCCAATGTTAGAATTTCCCCACTAGGAGTTGTCCCTAAGAAAGCTCCAGGTGAATTCAGGTTAATCCACCATTTGTCTTACCCCAGGGGCGAATCCGTTAATGATGCCATTCCGGCTAAGTTATGTTCGGTTAGGTATACTTCGTTCGATGCAGCTGTACGGGTGGTGCGCAGGCATGGTGTTGGGGCCGAGTTGGCCAAATCTGATATCAAATCAGCCTTCCGCCTGCTGCCCGTTCATCCATCTGACTTTGAACTTTTGGGATTCGCCTTTGAGGGCAAATTCTATGTGGATCGCTCCCTCCCCATGGGATGTTTTGTGTCTTGCTCTGCTTTCGAGACATTCAGCACCTTTTTAGAATGGGCCATCAAAAGCAAATCAGGCCTTAAGGGCATTATACATTATTTGGATGATTTCTTATTCGTAGGACGCTGCGGTTCTGGGCAGTGCGCATTCCTCTTGGCAGAATTCACATCTCTTATGGGGGAGTTAGGCGTACCCTTGGCACATGAGAAAACCGAGGGCCCCACACAGCAGCTTACATTTCTGGGCATTGAATTGGATACAGTCAAACAAGCTTGTAAACTGCTGCCAGCTAAGGTTCAGGATCTCAGGTCAAGGGTGGCTTCCTTCATGGGTAGGTGCGAGGCTACCCTTAGGGAATTTCAGGAGATCGTGGGGCACCTGAATTTTGCCTGCCGGGTGGTGGCACCCGGCAGGGCATTCCTCCGGCGCCTGTGCGACGCCATGAAGGGCATCACCAAACCGCATCACAGAATTAGGATCACCAGAGGGATTAAACTGGACTTAGGAATGTGGCAGGAGTTCCTGGCTGACTTCAATGGTGTCTCTTTTTGGCGGGATGAAATCAAGGTCAGGGATGCACTGAAAATATCATCGGATGCAGCAGGATCCACCGGTTTTGGTGTCTTTTTCAGGGGCAGGTGGTGTGCACAGAGATGGCCCGAGAGTTGGGCAGAGGCAGGCCTCACAGCTGACCTTACATTTTTGGGATTTTTTCCAATAGTAGTGGCAGTTCACATCTGGGCACGTGACTTAGCAAACACTTCAGTCCACTTTTGGTGTGACAACTTGGCCACAGTCAGAGTGATTAACTCTCTCTCCTCTAGGTCGCAGCGCGTCATGCACTTGGTGCAGGCTTTCATGCTTCAATGTCTCCGTTTTAATATAGTCTTTACAGCTGTACACGTTCCTGGTGTGGATAATTCCTTGGCTGATTCTCTCTCCCGTATGCAGATGAAACGTTTCAGAGAGCTGGCACCAGATGCTGCCGTCTTCCCAGAACCGATGCCCTTCGATCTGTGGAAGCTTGGCGGGGTGAGGTAGCACAGATCATCGGTATGTCAATTGCGCCCAGCACCAGAAAGAGTTACAATAAGACCACTAAGGATTTCACTAGCTTGCGGAAATCTAAAGGGTTACATGACACACGGCCACTCCCGGTGGACCATATTTTGCAGTTCTGCTTGTCCCTTAAGGAAGCAGGCCTCTCCCCTCAATCCATTAGATCCCGCATGTCCGCCTTGGCCTTTTGGTCCAAGGCACGAGGCTTCCCTGATCCCACCAGCGATTTTAAGATACGCAAATTTATCGAAGGGTGGGTCAGGCAAAAAGGGATGGCCCGAGATGACAGACAACCACTTTCTCCTGGCATTCTGAAGGGTTTGGGCGGCACATGGGAAGTCTTGTGCTCTTCTGCATACGAGGCTCTCTTATTTCACTCAGCAGCTCTCACTGCATTTTTTGGCACATTGAGGGTAAGTGAGTTGGTGGTTCAGAGTAAGGGAGACAGGTCTGGCAGGGCCCTAGAGTTTAAGGACCTGACCTGGGGCGAGCAGCATTTATGCCTTCACATAAGGGGATTGAAAACTGACCAGGCCAGGCGGGGCACTGTGGTTACTTTATAGGAATGTTCTGATGCCGCTTTATGCCCGGTCAGGGCACTGAGGGCTTATATAGCCAGCCGGGGGACACATTCGGGGCCTCTGTTTTGTCATGCTGACACAACCCCGCTCACTAGGTATCAATTCTGGGCCATCACGAAAAAGGCTTTGACCTTTCTAGGCCTACAAGGCACCAAATTTGGTACGCATTCATTTTGCATAGGCGCAGCTTCCACTGCAGTTTTGATGGGCATGAACGTTGACGACATCCAGAGGATTGTGAGATGGAAGTCCAGGGCGTACTGGTGCTATGTCAGGCCGATTCACCTGTTATAACATTTCTGGTTCGTTTCAGATCGTCTTGTTCTGGCTGGGAGGAAGCGAGTGCTGATCTGTGGTCACAGTTTCATCTTTTGGGCAGAGCGGCAGGCTCATGATGGCCATTTTGGCCCGCATTTGGGATTGTGTGACCGAGCCTCGCTCCAATGGCTTGGCAAGAGAGGCCTTCACTGGCATGGCTTGTTGCCTATGCTGTTTGGGGAGTGCCGTGGGCCTCTGCCTGATGTGTTGGTCATTCACCTGGGTGGTAATGACCTTGGACTTTTAAAAGGAAAGGTCTTGATCATACAGGCCATTCATGATATGCGGCTTATTCTTAATACTTGGCCTGGCACCTGCGTTGCTTGGTCTGCAATGATTCAAAGAAAAGTGTGGGGTGGGGGAGGGGATCCTCGACCCTTGGCGTTCGCTTGTAGGCGAGCGAACAGAGAAATTTGCAATGCTTTGAGACAGGGCTTGGGTCACTATATTCTTTACTGTGACATTGTCTTTAATAAACCTGAGCTGTATAGGTCCGACGGGGTACACCTGTCATCCGAGGGCAATGAAATCTTTCTACGGGATTTGAAACAGGGGCTTGAAGCTATCCTGAGTGGGAGTTGGGGGGATAAGGACTAAGCAGACGTTTGCCCTCATCCATGGCTGGTAGGGGGCGATCTAAGGGTTTTGGGTGAGTACCTATGGCACCCTTTGGTGTAGGATAAATGCTGTCCTTGAGGCGGGCCCGTTGCGGTTTGTGGGCTCGCCTTCCAGAAAAGGGCCGGCCAAAGTTTTAATCCACCCTCATGGGTTGGCTTTGAGGCCCGGTACCTCGCCCAAGGAGGACTGGGGAAGAGGTCCGGAGCTGACCCTTGCCTTAGCCTACCCATGCTGTTGACCCCCCCTTCTCAGGTCATAAGTTCAAGTTCATGTTCAAGTTTAAACTCAAACCCAAGTTCAAGGTCAAGTTCATTTCCAGATTTATGTTAATTAGGCATACATTAATAAATTGCCCTAGTTCAACCCAAGCCCTGTGTGTGGTCTCTTCATTTCGTGGGTTGGGCGGCAAAGGCCAGTTTTGACCTGGATTATCTCTCTACTGTAGTATGTGGCCCTGTTTACATAGGCAGGAAAATGTCAGATTAATCCACATTTTCCTGCCTGTGTAGAAAGGGCCTTCATGTCATTTTCAATCTGGGGAGATCCTGAGGCAAAACTATGACAATTGTCTTGGCCAGATTTCTTCAGAGGGAGGTTTGCCTTTGCCTAGGCTTTTGCTAAGGCTGAGAGAGTGTGTCTTGCCCAAGATTATCCTTCTTCCCCTTGCTTTTTAAACCCTTGTTTTAAAAAGGATTTGAAAGATTCAAGATTCGTGAGATTTGTGGATCCCCAGAACCTTCCAGGGATTCAGATTCGGAAAATTCTGGATTCGTCCCATCCCTAACAGAAAAGTATGAAGAGTTCTAATCATGTTAGAATTGATAACCATTCTTGACTAGGGCCTCAGCTTTATTACTAGATACTGTGAGGACAGGGACTGAGGAACTGGATACTAGGACAAGTGCACAATGATATGGTGGCAGTGTACAATTTGTAGCTCTAGCATCATGCATAGGACTCCCAGATTCCCCAGAATGAGGGGAGCATCTCAGGGCAAGAAATCTGCTTAGAAAAGAATTTTCTCCTGTGTGCTCCTGGATCCTGCTGGTGCAGGTTGCTTCATAATGGCTGATGTTCACACTTCTTAAGGTCTCCCAAACCAAGTCTTCCCTTCCCTTCCCTTCCCTTCCCTTCCCTTCCCTTCCCTTCCCTTCCCTTCCCTTCCCTTCCCTTCCCTTCCCTTCCCTTCCCTTCCCTTCGCTTCCAGCGGAGTGCTTGAGAGTTGTATAGTCCGCTCATCAAGCTGCCTGTGCGGGGCAGGGGATCTTTTGTAAGTAGCGTGCATATATAATGTGGTACTTGCCTTGAGGTCTCCTGAAGCTGCATTCGGCAATGACTGGCCTGCCTAGATCGGGATTTGAATGGTTTGGCTATTGTTGGCAGCGCCTGTGTGCGTGCTTGTCCAGGGGCCTCACAGGCATGTGGAGAGGAATCGGTACAGAAGGCCAAATTATTGATATCAAATAATATCAGGGTTTTCACTCGAGCCCCAGCATCTGCCACGCGCACATGGTCAAGATGTGGTCTAGGCTGCAGCCAACCTCACGAGCCCACGTCTTGTCCTATGTGATGACATCCTCATCCATTCAGATTCGGAAGACAAAACTAGGGACATTACCCATGAAGTACTGGCTATCCTTAGAGACACCGGATTCAAAGCCAGTAGGGAAAAAGCCCAGTTGGTGACCATGGAGGTCAAATATCTAGGACTTTGTTTAGGAACAGAAGGATGCACTCCTGATGCGCAAAGGGTCGAGGTAATTGCAAAATTACCTGCCCCCACAGGCGTGCACTCTCTTCGCTCGCTCCTGGGAACTTTCAATTTCTCCAGGGATTTTATCGAGTCTTTCGCTGCCAAGGCAAAGCCGCTATATGCCCTGTTGAAAAGGAATGACTAGTGGGGACTTCCGGTCGCATGGCGTGCACGAGTGGTCACACGGAGTGAGTTCTGCAACTCCGTGCTATCTCCCGCTGGAATCCAGCCGCTTTTTTTCATCTGATAAGCGGCTAGACACCCCCCCGGTAAAGGGGGTGAGGAAGATTGCTCGAAGGGGGCTCCGTAACTGGTGCCAAGCTCCTTCTGACAAGAAGGAGCGGGAGGCTTCAGGGGGGCTGAAGGGCTACGACAGATCCAGCAGGGATGCCGTGTTTGTGGTACAAGCGCCGCCGCTGACTTTTTTTAAAAAAGAAGACATGATTTGAGACAGCAAACATCTGATTTAGTTTTTATTTCATTGATACTGCAACAATTTGGAACTCGCAGCGGTGAACAGGAGTGGCAATACGTAGTGACCCAGCAGACTGTGAGTATGTAATGGTGGATAAATTTTTTTTAGAAGATTACAACTTCCTAAGATAGACTGTATACTAAGAATGTAATGGATTTCACGAGCGGTTTTGATTAAAAGAGCATAAGCGAAGAGTTACAGAGATGGGATCGAACTTTGTGCTTTTTTTTTGCCTTTGCTTGGTATGAAGAGACTGGACTGAGAATATGGTTACCCTTGGTTTAAACTTAAGCTTGTGCCTTTCTGTTTCTGCCCTCCATTTTAACTGAACTGACTTGGAATTTTGGAATTTTGGTACATAATTGATCAGTGTTTGTTTGGGACCCTACATCTGTGTTTTCTGGAGTATAGGATTTAAGACGTGGCTGCCGAACTCTTGTGGATTATAGTACCTTTTTTGGTGACGAGTTAGGACATCGGGATTCCCTCTTGGATTTTTTTTTTTTATCTTCTTTTGGTCTATTGAACAACACTGAACATTGAACTTGGAACAATGAACATGGAATATTGAAATTCGGGACTATGACATTTGGATTGTGGTTTGATTTTTAAAATCGGGGACTTTGCTTTGCAACTGTGTTGTTTTCTTTATTTTTTGTCCGTTTGGCTTTTGAGAACAATTCGAGGATTTAAAATTATTCATAAGGGAGTGTTTTTTGAGGCTGTGCTAGAAGGACAGGAAAGACAGAGAGACTTTTGCCCCCATGCAGCGGAGCAGCTCAGATTCCTGTTATCAACATTGGAGGAGGAGGAGGAGACGTTCTCACAGTCAAGGTCTGGGAACAGTTCCAGAAGAGAGAGGAGATACAACATTCGCTGGGAGGGGGAAGTGAAAGAACTGGGCCTAGGCACAGCCCACTGATTATACTGAATGAACTCACTGTATGATTTTATTGAATGAATTTGCTGAAGGAATTGAATACAATGTACTAGATTTGAAAATAAGTGGTCTTTTCTATTTAGCTATATATAATCCCACTGAATAAATCTATATATCTATATATCTATACAAATTCCACATATATAAATTGATACATAAGATACTTGCATAATCTACATATATATAGCTATTTTTATTTCCATTTCATTGATGTAGTGACTGGGTAGCAGAGATAATTTCAATTTAAAGTAATTAATTCAAGTTAAGGATATATGTGATTGATGTGATTGATTTATACATGCAATGAATTGGATCTAATGTGAAGGAATTATAGATATAACAATTTGAATTTTATTAGAATTTGAAAACTACAAGGTTATAAATAGTAAGTTTTTTATGTGCTAACTGTAAAAAATATAGGTATAAGGAATTGATTTTTATATTGAATATTGATTAACTTAACAAAAAGCAAAAAAGCAATCTGCACTAGGTACTATAAAAAAAATCAAAAATGGACCAAAGGACAAGAAGAGGAGCGGCGGCAGCTGCAACAACAACAACTTCCCAGGCAACCAGACGGACATCAGTGGATATGCCCCAGAAACCTTAAGATTTCATGTTACAGATGATGGAAGAGTTTAAAAGCATGAAAGATGACTTAAGAAGTGATATAAAAGAAACAAGGAAAGAGATGAGAGCTGACATGAAAAAAGAAATAGACAAACTGGGGAAGAAATTGGAAAATATAACAAAGGATGTGACAAAGCTAAAGACAGAAACAAAGGAGATAAAACAACAAGTTAAACAAGTCGAAAACGAAATGACAGAGATGAAGGGGAAGCAACAAGAAGATGAATTTCAAATTACTCAGCAGGAGTTACGATATCGGGAAAGATGTCTTCAATTTAGAGGTGTTCCAGAGGTTTCAGCAGAGAATCTGTATGAAAAAATTGTACCGGCTTTGGCAGAATTCATTGATATTGAAGAAGAAAAGATGGAGACATATATTGATAGAATGTTCAGAGTTTCCTCCAGAGTAGCGAGAGAGAGGAAATTACCAAGAGACATTATTATAACGTTCACGAGGACAATGGTTAGAGACAAAATATTACAGCGAAGCTACGATGGACTACCGAAGATTGAAGACAAAGATGTCAGAATTTTCAAAGATATACCTTATCAAATCCTAAAGAAAAGACAAGAATATAAACCGCTGGCCAACCTTCTGCAAAAGCGTCAGATTAATTATTGATGGGAAATCTAATCAGACCCCACTCTAGCCAAGCAGCGGAAGTAGAAGCTCTAAAGGCTATCTTAGAGTACGAACCGTTTGACTGCCCCTTAGCCATCTACACTGACTCGGATTGGACTGCTAAAGCAGCCAGTGTGTGGCTTCCAATCTGGATTCAAAACAGTTTGAAAACTGCAGATGGGAAACCCATAGTCCATCTGGACAAATGGGTTCACATTGCTGCCCAAATTGAAGAAAGGACTGCCCCTACTTGGGTTGCTCATGTCCGAGGGCACCAAAAGAAGGGCACAGCTACTTGTGTTTGGAGCAACTGGGCAGATATCCTTGCCAGGGACGTGGCTTTGATGGACGATGGGGGCCCCATCGCTGCCATCAATGTCAATCCCAAGCAGCTGTTGCTTCCCCCTATGTTTGACTTGGGCACCCTTCAGAAGGGAGACCCAGAGATTTCAGAACTGGCCAGAAACAGCTCTGACGAGTCTGGCCTCTTTAAGATAGAACAGCGAGATGGAGTATTTTGGGCCGTCGATGCCAGTGGCCAGCACCATTGGATAGTGCCCAAAGACCTCCGCAGAGGCATGATCCAGTTCGTTCACAAGCAGGGACACTGTGGACGAGGAGTCACACTGGACAGAGTTAGGGAAACCGGTTGGTGGCCCCAGATGAAGCAAGACGTTAACCAGTGTGTTGACAATTGCTTACCTTGCGCCATGGTCAATGCTGACCCCTTCGGTCCCAAAGCTCCCATTCAGCACCAACGGATTGAGGGTCCCTGGACCTGATCCAAATTGACTTTAAAGGTCCTTTGTACACCACACCTAGAGGGAACAAGTACTGCTTGACAGTAATTGATCCCTTTAGCAAATGGGTAGAGGCATTCCCTTGCAGAGACAATACAGCTAGCACAGCTGCGCGGCTGCTGTTCAACAATTTCTGGGCTCACTGGGGTGTGTCACATGACCTTGACTCAGATCTTGGAGTTCACTTCACTGGAGAAGTGACCCAAGAACTGTGCAAGGCTTTGGGCATAAGCCAGCGATTCCACATTGCGCATCACCCTCAAAGCTCAGGACAGATAGAACACACCAACCGTTCTTTGAAGGAAGCACTCCGGAAGGTTGTGCTCTCCTCAAGGAAGGATTGGGACATCAAACTACCCATTACCTTGATGGCATTCAGAGGCACCGTGGCATCACATGGTTTTACACCACACATGGTTATGACAGGGCTTAAAATGATGTTACCAGAGGCCTTCTGGATCGACACTAGTTTGCCTTCAGATTTGGAACCAGTTGTCTTGAACAACGAGTGGGTGAAGAATCTGATTCAGCATATAGGACAAATACATAGGCAGGTAGCAGAACAACTAGGTAAGAACCTACAAAAGATGGATAAGAGGTTGGGATGGGTTCATCACCCGTGCCAGTGGGAAGAAGGGCAGCTGGTCCTTTATAGAAACTTCTATAAGGACAGGCACTCTCTTGCCGGTAAACGGGTGGGTCCCGTCCCCATTGTGCAAAGGATTTCCCCTGCAGTCTACCAGGTCTGCATACTAAAGAAGAAGGGAGACTGGCTTAAAAGAATGGAAAGGTCAGCCTGTTGATCCCGCCTCAGTGGTAATTCCCGAGCCGGAAGATCCAGGCACCCAAAAGCCTAATGTGAGCCCAGTGATTTGCCAGACTTCTGTGAATTGCAAGGAAATGCCAGCCGTTAATTTGTCTGAGACGTTTGTCTCAATCTATGAGGCCTTTGACAATGGGTAAATGAGCATTGTCCGAACGGGACAGAGAGGAGTGGCACCCCCTCTGGCTTTCCCGTTTCTGTAAATAGCTCTTGTACATAGTTCTAGTAGTGATGGACTCCCATATCTGTGTTCCCTACAGGGAGACAGAATGGGACCGTTCATGTGGATTGCAGTACTGTTTTCATTAGTTAAATGTGTCCTCAGAGCCTCTCCCAAATACACCACCCAATTCACCACCAATTGGCAATTCAACGTGCAGACAGTCTGCCATTGGAATCCTTACCAGGAGGCAGAAGCTCTACTACAAAATTCACAGCTGTTACCTTGGTTTCAGAAGAGGTACCCATTTGAATTATTTTCACAGATACAGGTATGCCCCCAAGGGAGACTTAGCTCTGAGCGACAAATGTCTGTGGCTGGTGGAGAAGCTAAGGTCTACACTGAAATGGCCATTGCCCCGTCTCCGTTGACCATCAAAATGGTCTAGATCCGGCACCGCAATGCCTCCCTGTTTGTAATTAGGTTCACCTATGATGATTGTCACCCGACATGGGAGTGGAAAACCTTCTATTCATGTGCTGTAACCTCACCTGTACCCTGACTGGTTGCAAATTCTCATGTGGCAAAATGTGGTGCCCAGATTCCCCTGCTTACACTCCTCCTTCCACTAGTTCCCCTGTCATGTATGTGGGGAGCACCGTAATACGTAAAGATATAGAGGTAGTCACGTACTCAAACTCCGAACCCATTGTCACCACCATGGTTTTAAATTTCACAGTAGTTAATATTTCAAAGGTCATTCCTGCCTGCCAACCTTATCTAAAATTAGCATCGACACAGTGGGAGCACTGGGAAAAACGGTGGCTGTCTTTTTCCCACCCACACACTCACCCTAAGCAAAACGTCCTCAGGACCATCTTAGGAGGAATAGGAACTGGAGGCACAATAATTAACACTATGGATAATGAGGTATTGGCAAATAAATTAGGCATGATTGGCTCTAAGACTAAAGAAATTGGTATATCCTCTGCCACTGGTCTAACTAACCTGGCTCGAGGAATGGATTTGATCCGTCAATTGTTACCGCAATGGGTTGGTGCAGAGAGAGATATAGTGTCTGACCTCAGTCATGTCTTAAAAACCACGACACACAACATGTCAGTTGCTATTCAGTGTACGCAACTGCAAAGCAGCATAATAACCTCTGCCGCTCAGGGGATTCAGGCCAGTCTCATGGGATTAACACACCCGGAGATCCTGAGCCTGCTGAGAGATCGCTACCCGGAGTCCCTAGAACACCCCGCCATTTTGGTGCAGATACAGCACACCACTTGGGAGAGCCTAACTCTCAAGGTGGAAGTCGTACACGAGAGGATTCTGGACCCAGTAATTTTACATCCACTATCCCATCTAGGACTACCCTTAATAGCCGCTAATGCCACCTTACTCCCCCGACAAATGTACCATTGGTCCAAAGGTACGCACTAATTTGATTTATCCGGTTGTTTATTTCATCACCATTGGGTACAGTGTTTTCGCAATATTGATAGTTTTGGTCATAGCAATGTCTTTGAATATGTAGTAGTACCGGTAAACTATACAGTCATGGCACAGATTAATAAGGAGTGCTTTCCTTTAAGAACCCCGTGCCCAAATATAACAGTATTGCCTAGTGGTGCGACAGTAGGCATCAACCGCACAACTGGTAACCCTTGCTTTTGCTCACAGCACATACAGGATTGTTTTGGAAACAACTTCTATCTCAGGCGGGAGATAAAAGATTATGTCTTAGAGAATGGATACGTGCCCATGGAATCCGAACTAGTCAGATTCCACATCGAGGATGAGATTCCTGTGTCTACATGGTTACAGAATCTCACCTGCCTCGCCAATAGAGTACTGGAGGTATTGCACTCCCTCCATCAGATTGCATTGACAGTCAATCACTCCGCCAAAGTAATTGTTGGATCATCAGAAGATTTGGAGTCAACCTCACAACAGTCATGGTGGGACACCTTCAGCTGGTCATCCACGGGACAAGCGATCGCCCACTTCGCTTTGCACCTTTTGATAATTCTGGTTGTCTTTCAAGTTATACTAGCCATATGCTTGATTGGCCTCGCACTGTGGGTCAAGAAACAAATTTTCCAGCTACAAGCTGGCCGGTTTTATTGAGAGCTCTGAGGTTCGTAGTTTGTAAATAGTTTATTGCTAGTGTGAATTGTTTTGAATAGAACGTCCCATCTGGTTGCAAAAGCCTATCCGAAGGCAACCATCTTTCAGGCCTGCCTCGGAATCCATCTTTCTTGAGGTAGGGAAGTTGTGCACTCAGAACCTACATCTAGCTACCAGCACCGTACCTACAGACCCCGAAGCCCTTGGTGTACATCTTCAGGCTTGGAATCAGGCTCTAGGCTTGAGCAATGGAGGGGACCTCGGCGAACCAACTGCCAAGGGAGATCTCATCCTGTATGGGGTGGCTATTTGTCTGCTAACTGGAACCCGAACTTGTTGTGGAATGACTTTGGATATCTCAATCCAACCTTGTTCTGGAATGACTTTGGCTAACCCAGCCTCAGGGCCGGTGGATTGATGCGGGTTCTGAATCCACAACTTTGCTCCCTTCTCGGCCTTCCTTCGGCCAAAACAGCTCTATACTTGGGAGCTATTTAAATCCTCGCTCCCACATACACTTTCAGCTCACAGTGAGCAAAAATTGTTTCCACTTGAACTCTCATCAGGCGCTGAGCTGGTAATTTGCATTTTATCTATGTATTGGATAACCTTGTTGTCAGTTCTGTTGCCAAAATAGCTATAGGTAGACAGCTCCGGAGAACCGGGAAGACCACCCAGACCTGACCATCTCCCCCGGGTATTGAGGGGGGGTGAAGAAGAAAATCGCAGCTCCAATCAGGAGTCGGTCCAAGGAGATGCCCAAGCCCTCTGCAGCAGCTGTGGGACCATGGGGGAGGGTGGCTCCAAACACCTCCCGACAGAGACAAAGGACTTTGGACTTAAAAACCCATTTTTGAAAGACTTTTTGCCTTCTTGATCACTGAAGAAGCTCTTCACGGACTACTCCTTTCTCCAAGATCTGCAGGATGCAAGCAGCTAATAGTCAACTCACGATTGTTAGCTAGTTTTGCAAAATTGGATACATTGTAACCTCTACCACTTTCTCCTTGCTCAAGACTTGCGGTGCTTCATTGGAAGGAACGCATTGCTTCAAGATTCAACTGTTTTGCACTTTGCCATTTGTCTCAACTGCTCATTTACTGCTGTTTCCCAATTGTTGGGACGATTTATTGTTGTTTATTGCTTTTCATTGCTATGCATTTGTGTGAATGTGTCTAGGTTTTAGTTAGCAATGTTTTTATAAGATAGAAACCCTTTGCTTTCCCCCAAAATTCCCTTTCCCTATGGAGAAATACTACCTCTGAACCTGTAGACAGCTATTTGGCTCTAAAACTATTTTTGATTTTTAATTGGAAAATGATCGATATTGTCCCCAACATCGCCCATTTTTTTTGGGGGGGGAATTGTTACCGCTGTTTCTAGCCCAAGCTTGTGGGATATTAAGATATCATTTGATATCAATAATTTGGCCTTCTGTACCCATTCTTCTCCACGTGCTTGCAAGGGCCCTGGACAAGCATGCACACAGGTACGACCGACAATAGCCGAACCATTCACATCTCGATTTAGGCAGGCCGGTCATTGCTGAATGCAGCTTCAGGAGACCTCAAGGCAAGTACCACATTATGTATGCACGCAACTTACAAAAAGATCCCCTTCCCCCATGCAGGCAGCTTGATGAGCGGACTATACAACTCTCAAGCACTCCGCGTTTGCATACTGGCTACTCTATTGACAATCTGGCTATAACTCAATCATCTAAAATACTGACCTTTCGGAGGCTTTGTCTCCAGCCCCAAACTCATTGTTTTCCCCAAGTACGGACTAGCCTGAGGCCACAATTTTCCCTATAAGAACCCCTGACTTTGATTTCTTCCTCGGATCGCTCTTGGCTTCCATCCTGCCTTGCTGTCACTTTGTCCAGTGAGCCTTCCCCTCAGCCCCACGTGCTGAGAATCCACGCTCCCCAGTTTCTTTGCTTCTTACCAGGCTTCAGGACAGGTATAGTATTTCCCATACCAAACCTCCTCTAAAAATCCCTCTATCCCACTCCTACCTTTATTTCCATAGCTTCTTGTGTGAGTGTGTTGCATACATGTGTTTGATTGTTTTTCAACAAAACAATTATTATTATTTCAACATTTGCCTTATCCTTGACTTGGCCTGACCCCGTAGACATAGGGTTCAAGATCTCGCTACGTTACCCTGGCATTGCCAACTTGTGCTCTGTGCTAATTCCCTCCCCATTGTTTGAGCACATTTAGGTGTCCCTCCTGGGACCCCCAGAAATCAGGGTAACATAGAGGTGGAGTGGATCCTTAGGTGACCATGTTCTACTGGAGTTTATTATGCAGAAGAAAGGGAAAGCCAAGCATAGCCAGACATGCATTCTAGATTTTAAGAAAACTTATTTCAGTAAACTTACGGAAATACTGGGAGTGATCCCACGGTCCAGAACACTGAAAACGAACAGAGTTCATCCTGGATGGAAGTTTCTTAAAAGTGAGATATTGAAGGCACAATCTCTAACAATTCCAATGAGGAGGAAAAATGGGAGGTGTCTAAAGAATCTGAGATGGATGACTTTCAATGGAGCTAAGATAATATATAAGAAATGGAAGAAATGGAAAAAGTGGGAATCACTAAAGAGGAGCTCAAACAAATAGCCAGCAAATATAGGCAGAAGGTCAGAAAAACTAAAGCACAGAATGAGCTCAGGCTTGCTAGAGAGGTTAAAAACTATAAGAAGGGTTTTTTTGGTTATGTCCATAGCAAAAGGAAGAACAAGGAAATGGTAGGGACCCTGCATGAAGAGGATGGTGAAATGCTGACACAGGACAGAGAAAAGGCAGAACTACATAACACCATGATATTCTTGCAAAGAAGCTAGTAAAATGCAGGGTAGACAGTGCTACTGTTAGGTGAATTTGTAATTGGTTGACTGACCGAACCAAAAGGGTGCTCACCAATGACTTCTCTTCATCCTGGAGAGAAGTGACAAGTGAGGTGCCACAGAGTTTTGTTCTTGACCCAGTGCAATTTAACATCTTTATCAATGGCTTGGATGAAGGAATAAATGGCATGCTGATCAAATTTGCAGACCATACCAAATTAGGAGGGGTTGCTAATACTCCAGAGGACAGGATCAAAATTCAAAATGACCTTAACAAACTGGACAGCTAGGCCAAGGCTAACAATATGAATTTCAATAGAGAGAAATGTAAGGTCCTTCACCTAGGCAGAAAAAAATGGAATGCATAAATATAGGCTGGGAGATACCTGGCTGGACAACAGTATGTGTGAAACGGAACTAGGAGTCTTAGTATAATCACAAGCTGAACATGAGTCAGCGGTGTGTGATGTGGCAGCCAAGAAAGCGAATGTGAGTCTTGGTTGCATCAATAGGAGTATGGTGTCTAGATCGAAGAAAGCAATAGTATCACTCTATTCTGCTTTGTTCAGACCTCATTTGGAATACTGTGTCCACTTCTGGTCACCTCATTTAAAGAAGGATATTGACAAGCTGGAATGTGTCCAGAGGAGGGTGATCACAGTGGTGAAGGGTCTGGAAGCCATGCCCTATGAGGAGCAGCTTAGGGAGCTGAGTATGTGTAATCTGGAGAAGAGAGGGTTAAGATTTGATGTGATAGCCATCTTTAAATATTTGAATGGATATCGTATTTAAGATGGAATAGACTTGTTTACACTGCTCCAGAGATTAGGACAAAGAGCAATGGATTCAAACTACAGGAAAAGAGATTCCAGCTGAACCTTAGGAAGAACTTCCTGATGGTCAGAGCAGTCTGGCAGTGGAATATGCTGCCTCAGAGTGTGGTGCAGTCTCCTTCTTTGAAGGTTTCTAAGCAAAGGCTGGATGGCCATCTGTTGGGAGTACATTGATGTGTTTTCCTGCATAGCAGGGGGTTGGACTGGATGGCCCCTGTTGTCTCTTCCAACTCTATGATTCTCTGATTCTATGAGCACACCCAGTAGCACAAGAAGCAACACTGATTTTTCTTAAGGATGCAGGAAAACGTGTCCAAACAACTTCTTTCCTCTGCTTATTTCATGCTGATTGTGTGAAAGAGATGTTTTCAGCAACTTTTTACCCCAGCTGATTCATTGTACAACTAGTTTCCTGGCCACCTGGCAGGAAGGTTACTTAATTAGTTAGGATGTTCAAAACCTTCTGGGCAGGTTTACTTTTGTGCTCTTTGAAGGATCGGTTCTGGACTTCAGTGACCTGCGCCTGGAAAGGAAGAAACAGTTTTTCCTCTGTGCATTGCAGGTGTTGTCTCCTCACATTTTCCTTGTCATAGCAACTGTTTATTATTTTTTTTTCTGGTTTGTGCATATGAGTCTATGACTAAAGGGAGAGGTAAAAAGGTCTATTGCTGGGGTTAGGCAGGCGGAAAGCAGTATTGACATTTTCTTTCATTTGTACTGTGAGATGAAAATTGAAGTCTGTGAGGGAGCCTATAATTGACTTGATGATGCCTTAAATGCTTCTTTCTTTTTGGCTTTAGGCTGTATGTCTGATACATTGCTCCTGTGAGAATATCTGTTATATTGTCTGTTTTGGAGTGCCACTCATCTTTTCCCCACCAGCTTTCTACCCATATTTCTGTTTGGTTTTTGTAGACGTGGAGGTACACAAGGAAAGACAGAGCCATGGTGAACTTCCTTCTGGGATTGGTACTGTCAAATAACTCTCCTCCTACTCATCCTGTCAACATCAGATTTTCTCTGGAGGTACCATCAGCTGGGACAGAAAACTGAAAGAAAACCTCATTTACAAGTATTTAACAGCTGCATCCTTTTTCCTTCATGAGCAGATATTGATGAGTTGTGATTATATATGCACACACATAGAAGTCACCAGAAGATCCTCTCCTCACACCACTCCCACTATCTTTCACCTGGAGTAGGTCATCATTCAGAGCAACTGACCCTATTTCAGTACCATGCTGTGATCTGAAAACAGACTGAAATGGATCCAGATAGCCTGTTTCCTACAAGTATGCCTGAAGCTGTCCCATCACCACACACTCAAGCAGCTTGCCCAGAAAAGAGCAATTATGCAATTATGACAGTAGTTCCCATATATGGGAGGTGGCATCCAGGGAGGTCTTCTTCAGGACAGGGAGCACTACAGCCTTCTCCAAAGCAGCAACCTCTCTTCCCCCTCGGAGAGTGAAGCATTTACTACCTGGCTCCACCCAATCAATCCATTTCTGCCAGCTCTAGGCCATTTCTGCACAACACTCTTATATTGCGATTATTCCACTTTCAACATCCTATGAAATCCTGGGGGTTGCAGTTTAGGGAGGGGCCTTTAGAATTCTCAGTCAGAGAGCTCTTTGGCCTCACTAAACTACAAACCCCAGAATTCCACAGGATGTTGAAAGTGGAATAATCACTCTATAAGAGTGTACTGTGGAAATGGCCCTAATCAGCCTAGGTGTGCAAGGTTCAAGCTTACATGTGTTAGAAGGGACTAAAGTATTGTGTCCAAATCATCAGGCCACAACAACTGAGACTTCTCCCAGAAACCCTGACCAGACGGTTATAATAGATTTTTAATTGTATTTGGTTTTAATTAAATTTGCACACCACATGTGGCTGCACTGGATCTAGTGAGTGCTTCCCAGATCCTGTGGCATCATGTTCTGGGAGTGTGATGGTTGAAGCTCCTGGAGAAGCTGCTGCTGCTGAGCAACAGCTGTTGGTCTCTGTTGCTCAGACTGGAGATGAGTCCTGCAGCTCAAGAGCTCCCCCTTCTGCCGTGGACCAAGCAGGCTCGAACGTTCCTCTGCCTGCTCCTTTAGAGGAACAGGGATCCGGCAGTGATCCCAAAGATACTTTTGAGCCTGCTCCAATCAGCCCACAATCAAGGTGGAGACATAAGAGAGCTGAGCAAAGGGAGGCTTCCTTGATTAAGTTTAAGATGTGGTGATTGGCCACACCTGTGCCTTGGGCTATATTACCTGCCTGCTTGGAAGCTTTCCTTTGCTTGTGGCAAACTTTCTACAATCCCTCTCCTTGCCCGTTACTTGCTTCCAGCACCTGGCTGCTGATATCTTGGATTGAACTCTCGGCTCCTGATCCCTGGATTTTGGACTCTGACTACGGCTTCGCTTGTCGCTCTGGCTTTGGTAAATGGACTTTGGTTAATTCTCTGCTTGGGAATGTTCCAGCTTGACTCTGTTATCTCTCTCACTCCCTTCTCCAGGCTGGCTCACCGCCCGGGTCCCTGACCTTGACAGGGTGAATGAGAGCAGTGATCTCCTAAAGGGCCTTCCAAATTTATCACAGCAGGTAAGTGATGGCTCCACTGCTTGCCTTTCTGATTGTGATCTCAAGAGGCTCCTTACCACTCAGAATAATTTTGCTGGGTAGAATGTTGAGGATACTCTAGTAGAGGTATACTATAATGTTTTTCCAACTCCACTTGCTCATATTTTGTGCCAATCAAGTGATCCAATGTGATCATTCTAAGAGGAAAACCTTTTATACTTGAGCAGAAAGAAAAAAAAAAAGATACATTAAGAAATGTCTTTTTGCAAAACCAGTAAAACCCAGCCCTTTGCACAAGACTTTCATTTATATTGCGGGAAAGTGTTGAGACATGTATGTTCTTCACATAAACAGTAAACAGAACTAATTGATCCAAAAAGAACAAATACTGATCAAAAGTTACTCTGTGAGGTCCACTGGTCACTGTCTCTTGCAGTGAGTGTCTGATGCAACATCATGGGGCTAACAGGGAAGTTGAGGGTTGGGCTAATGTTCCACCTGTGCCTTGTGAAGCTCCTGAGGAGGGCAAAAACATCCCTTCGCTCTTGCCTTAAGGCAACTTGGATGGAGGGAAGCTTTCAGCACCATGCTTAATTTGGGAGCTGTGAGAACTGCTTTCGTCCCAGGGCAAGGGAACTGTACAGTGGCTTGTAGTTATATAGGCTCCCATATTCTATTGCTCCTTGCTGTACTCCAGATGGCATTGTTCATTGGTTGAAAGGTGGGTTTATCAGTGCCTAGATCCACTGTCCTACACTGCACAAAGTTACTTCAGTGAAAAAAACCTTCAACCCAAGAATATCTTAGACATACTCCCAACTACACAGAAAGAGGAGATTTTTAAAAAAAAAAAAAGAAGAAGAAAATGTGGGGCATCACACAAAAATGAAAAGGGAATTGGCCAAAGGTCTTTTCTATGTTGGATATGTGAAGCAGGTTTTGACCTGAAGGTACATTCCATCTCTTAGTACTTATTTGAATGTTAGCCATGGAAAAAAGGACTCTGTGGTCTGACAACTAGAGCAAGCCCCCACGCCCTGCCACAAGCCTGTTTACTCTTACCCATCCATGATCTTATGTATTATAGGTAATCTCTGCATTACATTACATTGGCTCATCTAGACCCAATTCAGGGACTTTACTGTTTGAGTTGGAGAAGAGCAACTTGTTTATCTCACAGACTGGACAGGCATTCAAGAAATCCAAGTGAGGAACCACATGCCTTCTCTTCCTGACATCTTTGTCAAGATTTCTATGTCATCAGTGTTTAATTTGCTTAGGAAGACATGATAGTGACAGTTCCTGTGCAGGAAATGACAGCTGTGACTTTTATTCATTTATTTTTTTACTTTAAGCAGCATTACATTGTCCACATAACAATTAAAACGCTAGTGATGTGATCAGTTCTGATTAGGATTTGCTATTCTCCCCATGATGAGATCGACCTGCTTCTGGATTCAACAGTTATCACTATGAAGGGTGTGTTGAAATGTATTGTATGTGAGAGAGAATGGGGAACAATCTCAATGACAGTAGTAGCTGCAGCTTCCATACCATTCTCATAGACATTCAGATAAGCTTGGTGAATAGCCTGCAAGGAAAGAAAGAAAGAATTACTAAAGGAAAGTGACTCGAATTTTCTCTATGGTATTCCATGGTCCCTCACAGCACAGGAATTTATTTAACATTTTATGAGTCTTTTTCTTTTTTTCTCTTTTCTTTTCTTTTTGGTACTGTCATTTCAAAGCTGATCAATGGAGATTTCTATCTCCATCGATCTTGAGTGTTTGTGAAATCTGCCTGGAGGATGTGGGAAAGTTCTTGATGATCTAAGAAAATAAAAGTACCGATACAATACCGGATAAGACAAAAGGCTATCTAGTGCATCATTTTGTTGCCACATCGGTGACTTGTACTCCTATGGGAAGTACACAAGCAGGTATGATGTGAGTGAAACATCATCATCCTGCTTGTGATTCTCAGCAGTTTGGTAGGGTCACAGATCTATTAAAATGTTTGAAAAATGTTCACCAAAAATACATAGGCCGTGATCCTATTTAAAAGCAGAAGAGCAGAACAATCTATTGATGAATTTACACAGCAACCCAATGATAACAGAGGCCACTAGCCAGATGGTGGAACTGGCATTTTGCATGGTATCTTCTCAACATCCCCCACAGTGAACAAACATCATTCTGATTGTGGTTGTCCAGGTGCTGACTACCCTATAAGCTAGAGCACTGTGCCGGTAGATGAACAGGCAACAGTTTCCTTAAGAAGGTTTTGGATATGTCTTTACTTAAGCTTGTAAAAAAAAAAGTACAAGTACTTTCTTCTGCAGTTACTTCATACTGCTTCTTTGGCTCTACATCTGTAGAGGGTGAAGGTTATTTGGAATTATATTGAACCTCTAGAGCGTTTGAGACATGCCAGGTGTTAGTTATCCCTGTCACTAAACAGACAGTTTGTAATTACTTAGAAAGCAATGCTGTGATCACTAAAAGTCAACATAGGTTTCTCAAAAAGAAATCATGCCAGACTAATCTTATCACTTTTTAATGATAGAGTTACAAGCATGACAGATGAAGGGAATGCGGTGAATGTAGCATTTCTTGACTTCCGTAAGGTCTTTGACAAAGTTCCCCATTATATTCTTGCAAAGAAGCTAGTAAAATGTGGGCTACACAGTGTTACTGTTAGGTGGATTTGTACTTGGTTGATTGACTGAACCCAAAGGGTGCTCACCAGTGGCTTCTTTTCATCCTGGAGACAAGTGACTAGTGGGCTGCCACAGGGTTCTGTCTTGTACCCAGTGCTATTCAACATCTTTATCAAAGAATTGGATGAAGGAATAGAGGCATGGTGATCAAATTTTCAGATGATACCAAATTGGGAGGGGTTGCTAATATCCCAGAAGACAGGATCAAAATTCAAAATGACCTTAACACATTGGATTGACGGGCCAAAGCTAGGAAAATTAATTTCAACAGAGAGAAATGTACGGCGCTACATTTAGGCAGGAAAAAAAAATGAAATGCACAAATGTAGTATTGGAGACACCTGGCTGGACAACAGTACATGTGAAAGGGATCTAGGAGTCTTAGACATAAGCTGAACATGAGTCAGCAGTGTAATGCAGCAGCCAAGAATGCCAACGCAATTCTTGATTGTATCAATAGGAGTATGGTGTCTAGATCCAAAAAAGTAATAGTACCACTCTATTCTGCTTTGGTCGGACCTCACCTGGAATACTGTGTCCAGTTCTGAGCACTTCATTTCAAGAAGGATATTCACAAGCTGGAATGTGTCCAGAGGAAGGCAACCACAATGGTGTGGGGTCTAGAAACCATGCCCTATGAGGAGTGGCTTAGGGAGCTGGGTATGTTTAGTCTGCACAAAAGGTTAAGAGGGGACATGACAACCACGTTTAAATTTGAAAGGATTGTGATAGATGAAGATACTGTGATTGAAGAGCAACTGATTGTGCAGGGGGCTGAGCTAGTGACTGAGCAAGTCAACCTGCAAACATCCCTTGCACTGGAAGGTCAAACAGAGACTGAGTTGCCCCAGCCAGCTCATGATGGAGAGGGAATCAGCAGTGATTCAGAGGAGTTGCAGCCAGCTGTACCCATCAGCCCTCAATCACACAGAAGGCTGAAATGGGTTGCGGAGAGGGAGGCTGCTTGGACTAAGCCGAGGAAACAACAACGAGCAGCGCCTGCCCGCAGGGGCTATTTAAGTCTGCTGGCGTGGTTGCTCCTTGCTTGGAGCAAATTATTAGCAAGCCATCACAACCTTTGTGTCTCCTGCTCCCTGAAACCCTCTGGACGGATCTCTGCCTCCTGAACCTTTGGGCTGGACTTGACCTGGCTCAGCTTGTGTTTTCCTAGTGTTTGGTATATTCGGACTCCCCAGGTGTTCCTGGCCTCTCTCCTCCCTTGCTGGCTGCGGCCCGGCAGGGAGAGATTCCTGACAAGGATGTCATATCAATGAGGGAACAGACTTGTTTTCCACTGCTCCAGAGACTAGGACAAGGAGCAATAGATTCAAACTACAGGAAAAGAGGTTCTACCTGAACCTCAGGAAGAACTTCTTGATGGTCAGAGCTGTTCAGCAGTGGAATATGCTGCCTTGGAGTGTGTGGAGTCTCCTTCTTTGGAGGTTTTAAAACAGAGACTGGATGGCCATCTGTTAGGAGTGCTTTAACATGTGTTCCTGCAGACAGGGGTTGGACCGGATGGCCCCTGTGGTCTCATCTAATTTTATGATTCTATAATTCAGAAAGGAGTGTTTGCTTACTTCACCAAAAGCCTGGATACCAAAGGTGATTCTGAAATTGGTACTAAAACTGACCTTGATACTAATGGTATTTTAGTAGATTTCAAAACTGCTGATTGGTCCAATAGTGGGGAGGAAGAAGTAGATGAGATTAAATCCGTTAATGTATCCAGGAATGAAAACATTTCAAAAATGTGCACACAGTTACATCGACCTTGGACCTGTTTAAAGCTAATGAAAGTTTTGATGGTATGTTTATGCAGGACCACAGGGATGATGGAGACAGATAGCCTAGTACTGCTGTGGACACCTGGGGTTCTAGCTTCCCGGAACACGTTGAGGCCAATTAGTGGTCATTTTGGATATAGTAGTGATAAAATTGCCCATATATTGACCAGTTTGTAAGCAGAGCATTGCATTGCCTGGCAAACAGGGAACCTCTTTCATAAGACTGTATTGGATACAACTTTACACAAACCTGTAAAAAGAATAACTATCAGAACAAAAAAGTATTGCACCCATCTAGTGCCTCATGAAGATCCTAGACTTATAATTTTATTTTTGTTGTAAAAACAAAGTTGGACAGAAACAGTATAGAATAGATTTCAACATGGGAAAAAAGAAACAGAACCAACAGAAACTGGCAGCTAAGAAATCACATGAAACCCAGTTTAGACAAAAGGGCATTTGTACAGATAAGACTAGTAATTCAACTGTGCCCATTCTGGGGGTGAAAATTATATTCACACTTTTGCATTCACTGCTTGCAAAATGGATTTCCCAGAAGTCAGGAAACCCCATTAGAAAGATGACTAGGCCAGCAGGAATCTTGCTTAATACTCAAATGATTTAGAATGTTTTGGAAGAATTATTCTATGGAGAAAAATATGGTGTGTGTGCGTGCGCACAGCAATCTATTTTCTGTGCAGAAAATGGGTTTTACACACACACACACACACACACACACACACACACAGAAAACCCACATGTGTTTTGCTCCACAGATTAATTTATGGGTAACACCTTGAGATGTCCAAATACAGAAAGAATAGAGCTGAAGCATATTTGTTTTCTCCCATGGAAAGATAACTCTTCCACAGTTATCTGACTCCCTTGTTACGACAGCTCAACTCATCCCTACCAGGTACTATTAGAAATCCTGGTTATTGTCTGTAAACCCTATATAGCTCAAGTCCAGATTATCTGGTGGCCTGTCTGTTCTTAGATCAGCCTGCCTGGGTTCTTAAGAACTTCTCAGGAGGCTTTTCTCTTGGTCATATCACCTTCACAAACGTGTTTGGTGGGAACGTGGCAGATAGCCTTCTTGGTAGATGTTCCAAGACTTTCACTCTCTCTCCCTAGAGAATGTAGGATGTTTTCCTCTTTAGGGATCTTTCATCAGCAATTGCAAACCTTCCTATTCTGGCAAAACTTTAGGAACTCACTTCAAATAATGTGCTGCTTTACTGAATTTCATTTTTTGTTTTTTAATCGCATTTACTAAAAGATTTGAACTCTATATATATAGTTTAATCGAACAATAACTTTTTATAGGTTTTTACCTATATCTCTGCATGTTGTTTTGTTGTATTTGTTTTAATTTTTATAGGTTGTAATTTTTGTAAAATGTGACGTAAACGAATAGTAGTAGGAGTGGGGAGAATTCTTGGTTTAGTTCTTGTACTATGATGAATTTTGAGAAGCTTACCTTGGAAACCTTCAGTTCAGGGTTACCAGTAATTCAGGAGAGATCTGCTTCATCTGTAAATATATAAGTAATACCTTGTCTTTTCAATATGCCTTTGAGAAGGTGCAGAAAATCTGAAGAGAAGCCCTAGCATGTTGTTCTGTGGAACTTTTGGTTCAGGAATTTGATTCTGCATTTTGGTTTGTTTCCAGTTTCTCAGTGAAGTGGAGCTATCTCTGCAGTAATGGAGTAACTCTAAGATCTCACAGCAGTGAGCAGGATAAAAATATTTTTTAAAAAAATTAATAAAAGAAATAAAGACATGTAGAGGAATCCTGTGTTTCAGGAAGGGAGTTAAATTGAGAGTGATCTCATATTTCCAGACTTCTAGGTTCTGATGCTGTCTTGTATCCTGTGGAGGGAAAATACTGGTGTCAACTCAAAGCTGGTGTAAGTAAAAAGTAAGTAAAAAAAGTGAGGACTGGGAGACTAAGGAGGCTTTGTATATCATGGATAGAAGAGTAACCCATTTTGAGTCCTGTTAAGATCATAGGCATTCTGGGACAGATGGGCTATAACACCAGTGGGGTTCCTGTCCTACTTCAGAAGGATTCTACCTCCATATACTCACCCCTCTCAGTCAATCTTGACAAGGTGTTGAGATTGATCTGAAGTGATTGATTCTACTGCCTCTCCTCCATGAGCTCAGGACAGAATAGGACGGTCCCCTCCCTTTACCAAACCATACCAAGATAACAACAGGACTGATGTATGTAAGGCTAAAAGATGATAAGTATATGAAGTGAGAACTGGAATCAAACACTTCTCAGTCAAGATGCAACATTCCACCCACAACAGCACACTGACTTACTCTTGTTACTGCAGTTATACTCCAAACTTGTGGGATATTAGATATCATTTAATACCAAGAATTTGACCTTCACTACCCATTTGTCCCCACGTCCTTGCGAGGCCCCTGGACAAGCATGCATACAGGCACGGCCGATAATAGCCAAAACATTCCAAACAAATCCAGGCAGGCCAGAAATAGCCAGACTGCCGTTTTAGGAGACCTCAAGGCAAGTACCCTTTAAGATCATATTATGTATGCATGCTGTTTACAAAAGATCCCCTGCTCCAAGCAGGCAGCTTGATGAGCGGACTATCCAACTCTTAAGCACTCTGCATTTGCATACTGTCTAAACCATTGACAACGCTGTCGTAATTCAATCATCTAAAGTACTGAGCTTTCGGAGGCTTTGTCTCCAGCCCAAAATCCATTGTCTTCCCCGGGAACGAACTAGCCTGCAGGAACATTTTCCCCTACAAGAACCCCTGACTTTGAGCATCTCATCAGATCGCTCGTGATTTGCCTCCCGACTTGCTGCCACTCCGTTTGATGAGCCTCCCCTCAGCCTCCACGTGCTGAGAACCCACACTCCCCAGCTTCTTTGCTTATACCCGGCTTCAGGACAGGTGTAGTATTTCCCCGAAAACTCCTTCTAAAAATCCCCTATCCATTTTCCACTCTCTATTTCTTTAGGACTGTGTGTGTGACTGTGCAATTGTGCAGTATTTCTTATTTTTCTGAGTGAGTGCGTACGTTTGCTGTGATTTATAAAGAAACACAATTATTCTTAACTTCTGTTTGATTATTGACTCGGTCTGACCCCATAGACATTGGGTTCAAGATCTCGCTACGTTGCCCTGCCTCTTGCATTGCTAACTAGTGCTCTAGCTAATTCCCATTTCCCATTATTTTGAGAACATTGAGGTGTCTCTGCCGGGACCCCCAGAAGTCAGGGTAACACTCTTCTCTCAAGTGAATTCAACCATTTTGACAAAAGGTCATTCCTCAGAGCATCTTCCACCTGCTTTTCCCTGGGTCAGGCAGCATGAAAAGTGCTGAGGTTGTGCCCTTGTATGGAAGCTCCACCACTTGACAGGACAGATCTCTGTCATGGTATACATTATAAAGGCCATTTCTGAACATCATAGGAACTTTCACTGTAGTGTGTTCATACACAAAGAAGGAAACTTCCAGTAAGCTTAGGAAGAAATGACAAGAGCATAAGGATGTTTCACTCAATAATAACCAAGTGCTACAATATGTTCTGTGTTAGAAACATTCAAATTAATATCTCAGGCAGCACCAGCAGCTGCAGAATGCTATGCAAAAAGCACTAACAGGATGATATCCTCTTAAGGGATCTGGAGAGAGATCTCTGGTAATTTACTTCAGGAAGAAGGAATTGCGAGGTATAAAAAATATAAAATACTGCATTGATTGGATGAGAGAGTTCATTCCACAGAATGGCTTCATACCCTCCTGTATGTCTGTGCGCATCAGAGCATTGTCACTGTATAGCAGGGGTGGGCAAAGTGCAGTCTGTGGGCCATATGCAGTCGCAGGGCCATTTTTGTGACCTCAAGAGTAAAAACCTACCCCCCATGTTCCTTCCAGGAGGAATGGGGGCATGCATTTTGCCCACCCTCAGGCAACCAGGATCTAAAATGGTCTGGAGGATCAAAACATAGTACTAGAATTTGTTTGTAGGTATTTCGGGAGGCAAATAAATCTTTTATTTTTTTGGCAGGTGGTGGTGGTGGTGTAGCCCTCCAAGTTTCCTGCACCCTCCAGCCTTTCATAGTTGCTTGCTCTTTAGATTTCAAAGCTGTCTCTTCCATACAGGACATATTGACAGGGCTTTGGGTACTTGAACTCCTTTGTCTTTTCTTATGTAAACCAATCCCTCAACCCCTCATCCCTAGAGTTAGGGTTAACATAATGAACTCAAGTGAATTCTAACATGCTAATTCAATAAAGCATTTTTTAACTTCCATGCTGATGCTCTCCTAATTAAAACTGGATTAAATTCACTGTTAATTGGAAATGTAGAAAAATAGGTGAAATTTCAAGAAAAAAAAAGTTAATTGATAATTCAATAAGTTAATCAATGAATTAATTCCAGCTTCTGCTATTGAACTATTGCTGAATCTTTGGATATCTCATATCAGATGGGAGAAGAAAACAATATGGTTGCATGTATAAAAAGAGTCCACCTAACTTACCTTTCATGAACATATAATTTACAAGGACCATTAAAGCACCTAGATCAAGACTCTTGATAACATCAACTAATTTTCCATTGCTTTTCTTCCTTAGGTAGCTATTAATCTGCTCTTCAGCTTCTTCAGAATTGTTGAAGTTAGTCTGGGAAACGTCAGCCTTGTAGAAATGTTTAGCATCATACAGGAACTTCTTTAGGGGTTTTATTTCCTCATCTATGAAAAGGGTATTTCCAAAGTTCAACTCAATTTCCTCTGCATACTGGTTTAGGAGATCAAGGAGTTTATCCAAACCTCCATGTATTTCCCTCTCACTGATTTCCATCTGGTTAAAGCAAAGTCCCGATAAAAGTTGACTCTGCGTGCGTGTGTCAGCTCCCAGCAACAGTGTGGAAAAGGCAGTGGAAATGCTCAGAAGAGAAAACAACATATTCTGCCTAGTAGCCCCTCTAGCAACCTCATGGTAGAATTTGAAGGCAAAATCAGCATTGCCTACAGTTATGGCCTGATGGAGCAAATTATGGTGATCCTCAGCAGGAAAATGGTGGCTGTGATCTTCAAAGTATGTAGGGATGCGATGGCAGTGGATGAAAACGCAGAGCCCAGCAAGAAGCCAAGCCACGTAGAAATTAGACATTGTGTTCTTGCAGGAGCAATCTATAGAGAAAAGGTCACATTCTCAGCCTCTGTATCTACTGATGTCTGTATTAGGAATACAAATACAGCAGTGTTAGATCAGACTAAAACCCTATCTAATCCAGCATCGTATTTTAAAAAAAACGTAGTCCTTGAAATGCATATGGGAAAACACAGGACATGAGCACAATAGCACCCCAACCTATGCTCCCCAGCAAATGGTATTGACAGAAATATATTTTTTTTCTGCAGTATTTATTTGAGCTTTGTGAAACTGATTTCTGAGAAATGTTTCAGTGAAGAAGCCCAATATACATTTTACAATTAATGCTTCTAGTTACAGTTATCCAATCATCTTGCTCTAAACTGAATTTATGTGTCAGATGAAACTGAGATAAAATAGAATAAAATCTGGTCAAATATGCAAGTGTGATTGGTCAGGAGCAATTGGTAGACTTAATCACTATTTATATATGCATGATTTGAAATTAGGACTGTTCAACTGGTTAATCTGAATCTCAAACAGAACTTGGCCAATTCAGTCCAATTTGTATGACATCTGGCTTGGATCAGAATTGTCCAATTTTGTTTTGGAGCAGAACAGCATGATGTCAGCATAGTGTAGTGCTTTGAAAGTTGGACTCTGACTTTGGAAACCAGGGTTCAAATCCCCACACATCCATGGAAACCCACTGGGGGGGCTTGGTTGAGTCAAACTCTCTCAGCATCAAAGGCAGCCCATTCAAACAAATCTTGCCAAGAAAACTTCCATGACAAGGTCATCTTAGGGTCACCGTAAGTTAGAAATGACTTGAAGTCACACGACAAGAAGAACAGCCTAGGCCAAAGCTATTTCATCCAAATATTAATTCATACTGTGAAGAAAAGCAAACATGATGATTTCATTTCCCACTTACCACTGTCCAGAGGTCTTTATCTGAGCCTGAAGATCAAAAACAGGTAGGATGCAGCAACAGCAGCAGCACATATCAGGCACAGCCCTGAGACAGAAGGTGGGAAGGTTTTATTGCTACAAAAAAGGCAGAACACTGGGCTTTCAGCACTACACTGTTATAGTGGTATTATTCCACTTCTTTCATCCTGTGGAATTCTGGGATTTACAGTTTACTGAAACAAAAGATCTCTTTGGCTGGGAATTCTAAATGCTCCTCCCTAAACTGCAATCCCCAGTGTTAGTTATAGTTAAGAGATGGATTAAAATGTGACGGATTAAGCAAACAATTTAGAAAAGAGTCAAGAGAAACTGGTGCCGTTATTTCACACTTTTTAAACACACACGAACATACACACACACACACACTTTTTTTTAAAAAAAGAACATATTGTATGCTTTTCATAGAATCATAGAGTTGGAAGAGACCACAGGGACCGTTGAGTTCAACCCTCTGCTACATAGGAACACTCATCAAAGCATTCCCAACAGATGGTCATCCAGCTTCTGCTTAAAAACCTCCAAAGAAGGAGACTCTACCGTACTCCGAGGCTGCATATTCCACTGCCGGACAGCTCTCACTGTCAGGAAATTCTTCCTGAGGTTCAGGTGGAATCTCCTTTCCTACAGCTTGAATCCATTGCTTCTTGTCCTAGTCTCTGGACCAGTGGAAAACAAGCCTGCTCCCTCCTCAACATGACATCCCTTCAAATATTTAAACATGGCTATCATGTCCCCTCTTAACCTTCTCTTCTGCAGACTAAACATACCCAGCTCCCTAAGCTGCTCCTCATAGGGCATGGCTTCCAGACTCTTCACCATTTTGGTTGCCCTCCTCTGGACAAGCTCCAGCTTGTCAATATCCTTCTTGAATTGAGGTGCCCAGAACTGGACACAGTATTCCAGTTGAGGTCTGACCAAAGCAGAATAGAGTGGTACCATTACCTCCCTTGACCTAGACACCATACTCCTATTGATGCAACCAAGAATCACCTTATCTTTCTTGGTTGTTACATCACACTGCTGACTCATGTTCAGCTTGTGATCTACCAAGACTCTTAGATCCCTTTCACACATTCTGTTATCCAGCCACATGTCCCCCATCCTATATTTGTGCATTCCATTTTTTCTGCCTAAGTGCAAGAGTTTACATTTCTCTGTCAAAATTCATTTTGAATTGTGATCCTGTCCTCTAGGGCATTAGCAACCCCTCCCAATTTGGTGTCATCTGCAAATTTGACCACCATGCCCTCTATTCCTTCATCCAAGTCATTGATGAAGATGTTGAATAGCACTGGGCCCAGGACAGAACTCTATGGAACCGCAAGAGTCACTTCTCTCCAGGATGAAAAACAGAAACTGGTGAAATACAATAAACATACAGGTTACTTTGAAAAATCAAAAATATTAACAATTTATTCAATAAATTTTAGATCATTCTAGCAAGGACACTTCTTTCATATTCATGACAGAGAAAAGCATGATGCTTACATTACACTCGGTGATGTCTCACTGCAGAAGTAGCTAAAGATTCTGAACCTGGACTTGTTTTTCTATGTTGAGGCAGCATTGAGAAAGGCATGTTTAACATTAACCATTAAACAAAAGAAATCTCTGCAAATCATGTTGGCCAATTTCAGTTACAATGTCTGTACACTAGAGGTCCTTGGTCTTCTATCTACAGTCTCCTAAAATGGATATTCAGTGCAATATGCTGGAGTTAATAAGAAACATAAAGGCTGGATGCCAGATGTTCAATTCTCCTTCCCCATATTTGATCCAAAGCTAGAGGAGTTGGGATTTAGTATGCAAGAGTTGCTTTCTGGTGGCAAAAAATTCTGATGAACACATAAGGACTGCAATCCTGAAAACACTAATTATGGGGTGTTACTACTGAAATCAGTGGGGCCACTGCAATTTATTTTATTTTCATTTATTTCTATCCTACCTTTCTCCTGAGAGTGGACTAAGGTTGCTTTCAAAAAGGATAAATTAAGGTAAAGGTGAAAACTTTGAATACACAAAAAGTGAAAGCACAATTAAACAACATATCATATTAAAATGGCATCAGGTTTAATTGTAAAATCATTCAAAAACATAACAAGAAAGATGATGGTGATGATGATGATGATTTTATTCATTTACTTCCTGCATTTCTCCTTATAAGATGGCTAACAATGTCAAAACAGCATAAACTAAAAAGAATACAAAACACTATTAAATATGTAAATATAAGATTTTTTTTTAAAAAAAAATCAATTTATGAGGGCAAAACACTGCATGTTGCAAATATTAAAATCCATTAAATACCTTACACAGAACACCCTTCAAAGAAAAGACTCCTTGTACCAAATTCATCACCAAATTCTTGTTTAAATAAAATATTTTCTTTTCCTCTCAGTGAAAGGAGAGCAGAGGGGCCAGACTAATCATACTTGGAAGGGAATTCCATAGCCAAGGAGCAACGACCATGGAGGCTTTATCCCATGTCCTTGGCAGGTGGACCTGAGATGGAGGTGGGGTCAAGGAAACCTCTCGCTGATGATCCTAAGATTTTGGTAGGTTCATATAGGAGATACATTCTTTCAGATAGTCTGGCCCTAAGCCAGAAATGCACCAATAGCTATGGAAGCTGCTTTGACTGAGGCCCCTGCTTTATTGCTAAATACAGTGAGGACAGGGACTGAGGAAGTGGATGCTAGGACAAGTGCACAAAAATATGGTGGCAGTGTACTATTTGTAGCCCTAGCCTCATGCACAGAATGAGGGGAGCATCTCAGGGCAAGAAATCTGCCTTGAAAACAATTTTCTCACTGTGTTCTCCTGGATCCTGCTGTTGTAGGTTGCTTCATAATGGCTGATGTTCACAATTCTTAAGGTCTCCCAGGCTATCTCTTCCCTTCCCTCCCCACAAGTTTTAATTCTTGATTTTTATTTCTCTTTTTTTATTTCTCTCTCTCCCCCTACCATCTATCTCCCTTTCCTCTTTCTCTTTTCTCCATCTCTCCCTTATAACTTCTGACTAAATGTCTTCCCCTTCCTTTCCTTTCCTTTCCTTTCCATTTCCTCCCCTACATTCACCCTTCTACCTCCTGCTCTTCCTGCCTACACCCACCTTTTTCTTCATTCTCTCTGTTACCCTGTTTACTGGGGGTCCCGTGAGGGACACTGAAATGTGCTCAACAATACATGAGGAAGATTAGCTCTGAGCACTGCTTTAGCGATACGAGAGGCAGGGTAACTTAGCAGGATCTCGAACCCTATGTCTACGGGGTCAGGCCAAGTCAAGGAGCACACAGAAGTTGAAATAATAAATGTGGTTTTATTAAAAACACAGTCAAACAGTGTATGTGGCACACTCACACAAGATAACTATAGAAATAAAGGTTGGAGCGGGATAGAGGAGTTTTTAGAGGAGTTGTTGGTTTGAGTGATACTTCACCTGTCCTGAAGGCCGGTTGGAAGCGGAGAAGCTGGGGAGCATGGATCTCAGCACGTTGCGCTGAGGGGAAGGCTTGCTGGACAAAGCGACAGCAAGGCGGGATGGAAGCCAGGAGTGATCCAAGGAAGCACTCAAAGTCAGGGGTTTTTATAAGGAGAATTGTGACTGCAGGCTAGGTCAGACTTGGGGAAAACAATAGATTTGAGGCTGGAGACAAAGCCTCCGAAAGGTCAGAATTTGAATGATTGAGTTATAGCCAAATTGTCAATACGATAGCCGGTATGCAAACGTGGAGTACTTGAGCATTGTATAGTCCGATCATCAAGCTGCCAGCACGGGGCAGAGGATCTTTTGAAAGCTGCGTGCATACCTAATGAAGGTACTTGACTTAAGGTCTCCTAAAGCTGTGAGTCAGCTATTTCTGGCCTGCCTGTTTGTGTTGGAATATTACAGCGATTATCGGCCGAGCCTGTATGTGTGCTTGTCCGGGGGCCTCGTAAGCACGTGGAGGGGAATGAGTATGTGACGCCGAATTATTGATATCAAGAGATATCTTTTTATATCCCCCAAAGCTCGGGCTAGCCAGAGCAGTAACATCTTGTTCTATTCTTTCTTCTCCTCCTCCCCTCCACCTCTGGACTAAATGTTTTCTCCATTCTTTCAATCTCTCTTTCCTTTATCCTCTCCAACTGTCTCCAAATTCCATTCATCTTCTAACTTCTCCTCTAACATCCCTGACTTTCTCTCACCCTCTTTCTCCTTTTCTGCCTCCCCAGATATCCTGAGTGCATTTGCTTTCTCCCTCCTTTCCCAAACCCTACTTTCTCTTGTCCTCTTTTGCCTTATATCCTTATTTCTCCTAGGTACAGCCACCTTTTCCTTCTTCTGTCTTTCTCAGACCTGTAGACATTTTAATCTGTGTGCCTATCCACCCAAAACCTTGTGTGTGTTGCCATCAGTCAGAATTGACTTGAAAGCATTTGAGAACAACATGAAGGAGGATTTCAGGAAGGAAGGAAGGAAGGAAGGAAGGAAGGAAGGAAGGAAGGAAGGAAGGAAGGAAGGAAGGAAGGAAGGAAGGAAGGAAATAAGGAAATGTGGCAAGTGAGGAGCAACCTTTAAAAGCAGGGTTTGGGAAACCTTTTTTTTACTTGGGTAAAGTTCATCATTATCATCACTTTCCCCTCCCCCAAATATTGGATGATTATTAGTGGATTATAATTAGTGTTATTTGAGGGATGGCCAAATTTAACATGCTGGTTAAAAAAAAAAAAGGAAAGAAAATGTGTCCCAAGAGAGAACACTGGGGCTCATTAAAAAGTCAGTGGAAACCTTTGTGCTTGTGAAACTTTCTTTGATTCAACTACAGCTTCAGTGTACAGTGTATAGTGTACAGTCATCCCTCCACATTCACTAGGGTTAGGGGCACAGGACCGCTGTGAAAGTGAAAAAACTGTGAATAACTCTAGGCCCTCCCAAACTATATTTAACACACAAAAAAGCATGATCACTACATTCAACCCACCACAGATTCCTTTGAGGCATCAAAGTTCCTTCAGAAGGCAGAAGTGGGTGGCTGGTGGGGCTTACTGCCACCTCTCACTGCTGTCCCACACCATTTTTAATAGGGACTTACAAGACTTGTTTGCAGTTTCTCAGTCTCACAAGGCTTGCAGTCCCTATTAAAAATAGCATAGGGAGGCAGTAGAGGTCACAGCAAATAATCAGCAACTAGTCAAATCCGAAAAAGTGAAACCTGCAAATGTGGAGGGCTGACTGTATTAGAATCAATTCCAGCAAAAGTGCTAAAGCTGAGCTGAGAAAAGTTAAGAGTTTGCTCTTCAGAGCAGAGTTTGTGGTTGAACTATATATACAATATGTTCATAAAAGCAGTGCTTGAAAAGTAATTTCCATTCATTATCTGTTAGATGTTGCATTTTTTTTTGATGACATGCTCTAAACACCTGTGGTGTTTAAGAACACTAAGAAAAGAGAGAGAAAAGAGACTAATTTTGGAAATAAATACTGGGAGGAAAATAACAGTAAACCAAGAAAAAATAAAGAAAACTTTTTATAATTACTACAAAAATCTTTATAGCCTGAAAATACAAGGAAAGATACAAAAGAAAATAGAAGAATATCTGGTGAACCAGAAAACACAGCAAATTACAGAAGAGCACAGACAGATGATGGACGTGAAGATTACAGCAAAGGAAATCACGGATGCAATCAAAAAACTGGACACATCAAAAGCACCAGGACCGGACGGTCTCTCCGCAACATATTATAAGAAGCTGCAGGAATTCTTAAGAGGACCCTTGGAAAGACTGTTCAATGAAATTATAGAGAATGGAAAACCAAATTCCTGGAATGAAGCTAACATTGCATTAATCCCCAAAGAAGGGAAAGATTTAAAAGACCCAGGAAGCTATCGTCCAATCTCACTTCTCAATATTGATTATAAAATATTTACAAACATATTGGTGGAAAGACTGAAGAAAGTATTACAAGAAGTGATTCAGAATGATCAAAACGGCTTTCTCCCCAAAAGACAGATCAGAAATAATATTAGAACAATTTTGAATATTATTGGACACTACGAAAGAATAATGAAAAGAAATTGGCATTGATTTTTATAGACGCTGAAAAAGCTTTCGATAACCTTAGGTGGGACTTCATGATAGAGGTGCTGAAAAAAATGGACTTTGGTAATGCATTCCTGGACTGGATTAAAGAAATTTACAAAGATCAAAGAGCAGCATTAATTATTAACAGAGATAGAACAAAGCAATTTGAAATAGAGAAAGGGATGAGGCAGGGATGCCCGTTGTCACCGCTCTTATTTATAACAGCACTAGAGGTTTTGATAAATGCGATCAGAAGCGATTTAGAAATAAAAGGATGCAAAATTAAAAACCAAGAACACAAAGTGAGAGCATATGCGGACGACTTGTTGATCATCCTGGAAAACCCAGAAATAAGTATTGAGGTTTTGTTACAGAAGCTGAACCAATTCGGAGAAGTTGCTGGGCTAGAGATCAATAAAGAAAAAACTAAAATTATAATGAAGAATATAAGAAAGGAGGAGGAAAGAGAGTTGGCTCAAAAAACAGGATTCAAAATAGAGCACAAAATTAAATATTTAGGAATTTGGATCTCGAAGAGAAATAATGAATTATATGAAAATAATTATAAAACAACATGGAAGGAAGTAAAAAAATTGTTAAAAAATTGGAGTTCCTTAAAGTTACCATTGTTGGGGAGAATATCCGCAATCAAAATGAATGTGTTGCCCAGATTTAATTTCCTTTTTCAAAATTTACCCATTATTATCAATGAAAAACCCTTTAAGGAGTGGCAGAAAGATTTGTCTAAGTTTATTTGGGAAAACAAAAGACCCAGAATAAAATGGAAGCTGCTTACGGAAAAAAAGGAAAAAGGAGGCTTCGATTTACCTGACCTGAAAATATACTATTATGCCAGCGGGCACACCTGGATTAAGGAATGGATAACGCTGCAAGATGAAATAACATTAAACTTAGAAGAAGCGGGAAAACGAATGGGGTGGCACGCGTACAGGTGGTACGAGAAATATAAAATAGACAAAGACTTTCAGAACCACTATCTAAGGAAAGCGTTGTTAACAATCTGGTTGAAATTTAAGAAAAAATATTACGTAAAAATACCCCAATGGCTGTCCCCACATGAAGCGTTATACAGGAGATGGAAGGACCCACAGGACAAATGGATACGATATAGTAATATAGTAACAGAAAAATGAAATCAAGAATGTAGGTTAAAATCAAGAGAAGAAATTGAAGCAGCGGGATTCAAATGCCACTGGTTTTTATATAGACAACTAAAAGAAAGATTTCTAATGGGTAAGAAATTAGAAGGAATTGAATCGGTAATGAAAGAAGACTTATTTGGAAAAATAATATTTGAATCAAAGAAGAAAACGATATCTAAGCTATATAAATTAATGTTGGAAAGAGAATTAGAATCGGAACAAATAAAAGAAGTAATGGTAAAATGGTCCAAGAATATAGGCTATGAAGTTCAACTTGAACAATGGGAGAGCAGTTGGAAAGACACGAATAAATTTACTGCAGCCCAGAAACTGAAAGAAAATTACCTCAAAATGCTTTACAGATGGCATTTGGACCCGGTAAAATTAAATAAGATATATAAAACAAAAGAAAATAAGTGTTGGAAACGTAGCAAGGACAACGGCACTTATTTTCATTTATAGTGGACATGTGAGAAGGCGAAAACCTTCTGGAAAAAAATTCATGGAAAAATGGTGGCAATTTTACAAACTAACCTGCCGCTAATACCAGAACTATTCCTATTAAACATGATACAAAAAATAGATAAAGAAGTCAAGAGAAAACATTGGAAAGCGATTCTTTACATGATAACAGCAGCGAGATTAATATACGCACAGAAATGGAAAAATAAACATACACCACAAATAGAAGAATGGATGATAAAAGGGGCAGAATTCAAAGAAAAGGACAGATTAACAGGGATGATTCAAGGCAGAATCCAAGGCGGACATGAAGAAGTCTGGAAAATAGTAGACGAATACGCAGTAAAAGAGGGATATAAGAATGATGAATAAGGGATAAGGATTCTCAAAATCTATGATTAATGATGGAAGGTTTATACGAACATAAAATAGACCGACAAGAGGTTAGGAAAAAATAAGACAACATCGAATAGAAAAAAAGGAAAAAATAAAATATAAATAAAGGGTATACCTCGAATGGGGAAAGTAAGAAGAGAAACTTAGATAGATACAAGAAGAATGGGACTTGGTGAAGTCCAGGAAGTAAACTTTAGGAAATTTTGTTCTTTCAAGAAGAGGATGTAGACCGCAAAGAAATGAGTGAGAGGAAACAAAGGGATGAATGAATTAAAGAAGGATGATAGTAGTAATTAAGTAAGTAAGAAAGATGTTTTTATGATAGAATGGAAGAATGCAAGAATATAAATGCATACCATTTTGGGTTGAAAATGTAAAATTGAATGTGTGACGCAATGTGGGGTGTATGAGTTTAATGTGATGTAATGTGATTTTAATGTATAATGTAAATTTGAATAAAAATTATTATTGGAAAAAAAAAAACACCTGTGGTTGATGCTTAATAACATTGCTAGAGGCCATTCTAGGTTTCAGGTTTAGCTCTTAAATCATAAGGCCTTGATCCTCCTAACTGAGCAATTCAACTCATACTCATTACCTGTCCATACACATTTTGGGAAATACCTAAAAATGTCTCATGATTGTGATGTATATTCAGAATGTATTGGTGGTCCCAAGGAATTATTGGATTCTGCAAGGTTTGGAGGAGTCATGGTGAGGTAATATGGATGGGAGAGCCCATCTCTGTGCAAACTCTGGGGAACACAGAGTAGTTACACGGAAATCAAACTGACATTTTCGTTATCAATAGTGCATGGCCTTATTACATGTTGAAAACAAGAATGCTTTGATAAAAGGAACATCTAAGGTACATAAGATATAATTGATGAAAATGCAATGTGTTTATGAAGCAATGGACAATAATTGACATACAGACACACATTTCCATTAATAAATCCTTTGACAGCGCAGCTCCTTTTTACATTTTCTTCCTTATCCTTTGTCTAGCTGCATTAGCACTGGAAGGATGGTGGAGAATCAGAAACACAGACTTTTGGTGCTGGATTGTAGCAACATTTCTGCAATAAACGATGCAAGATGGTACACAATGGCATTCTGTTCTAGCCAATCCTATGGTAGCTGTGTGTGTGTTTTCAACAGGCAAGTTAAACAACACCAGACTTCAGCACACCTTATCAAGTATATATGAACAGCAAAGCTAACCCTAGCATGTTAGCAAAATGTATATAAAAGATCTCTATTATTTGTAGGAAAAGCAGGATATAAATAACATCAATAATAATTCTGACCACAGAAATAGATATCAGAAGAAAAGTGGAAGCTAATGAAAGAAAACATATTTATATATATATAGAGAGAGAGAGAGAGAGAGAGAGAGAGAGAGAGAGAGAGAGAGAGACCTGGATTCATTTTTGAAGAAGCTTTCAAATAGTCTGTAAAAGGTTCAAAATGTGGGAGCAGTAGCTTTGGGATCTCTATGCCCAGGCCCATCATCGGGATCTTGAGTTGCATGCTGGGGATTCTCCTCCCTTTTGGTCAGTGGAATGCGGGCTCTTGTATTTCCAGGGCCACTATTATGTCCCTGCTGGTCCTCTCTGGGGTCGGATCCTCATGCTGTGCCATGACAGTCCTCCGGTGGGCCATTTCAGTCGCTTTAAGACTCTGCCCTTGGTGTCCCAGACCTTTAGGTGGCCACGGCTACAGTCTGAGGTTCAGCGCTATGTGGACTCCTGTCCTGTTTGCCATAGATCAAAAGATTTTCCTGCAAAGCCAGCGGGTCTGCTGCTGCCACTTCCCATGCTGTCTCGTACTTGGCAATTTGTTTCTTTGGACTTTATTACTGATCTGCCGCTGTCAAGAGGGTCCACTGCCATTTTGGTTGTGGTGGACACGTTCACTAAGATGGCTCACTTTATCCCCCGTTCAGGTCTGCCGTCCGCCAAGGAGACAGCACAGTTCTTTCTGGACATAGTCTTCTGTCTCTATGGCCTGCCTGAGCATTTGGTTTCGGATCGGGGCCTGCAGATTACTGCCTGGTTTTGGCACGCCCTGTTTAAAGGCTTGGGGGTGTAGCTTCATCTGTCCTCTGCCCATCACCCCAGTCTGACGGGCAGACTGAGAGGGTGAATGCCGTTCTTGAGCAGAACCTCCACTGTTATGTTAACTTCCATCAGGATGACTGGACGGCTCTCCTGCCCTTGGCTGAGTTTGCCTATAACAATGCCCATCATGTGTCTACCCAGATGTCTCCTTTTTTTGCCAACTATGGTTACCATCCGTGCTTTTCTTCCATTGTTTCCCCTTGTTCTTTTGTACCGGCAGCAGATCAGTTCCTGCAGGAGCTGCAGGTAATCCATCAAGTCCTCCACAATCAGCTGCAAGAGGCTAAGGACCAGCACAAGCACTTTGCTGATCAACATCGGAGACCTGGTCCTACCTTGTCTGTGGGGGACCTTGTCTGGATTTGTACCCAGCATCTCCCAACCCAGTGCCCGGTGAAGAAGCTGGGTCATTGCTTTGTTGGTTCCTTCCTGGTGGAGATGGTGATTAATCCGGTTGCCTACAGGGTTAAGTTGCCTGCCTCTTTCAAAGTCCACCCGGTCTTTCATGTCTCCTTGTTGTCTCGTGACACCCCTAGCAGCCCATGCCAGCCTCCGGCCCTGCCTCCCCCGCCTGTCATGGTGGATGGGGAGCCTGAGTTTGAGGTTGCACAGATCCTGGACTTCTGGTGGCATCGGCGGCATCTGCAATATCTGGTAGATTGGAAGGGCTATGGTCCAGAGGAACAATCCTGGGAGTATGCCCGTCATATCCATGCTCCATTGTTGGTTTGCAGTTATCATCAATGCTATCCCCAGAAGTCAGCCCCTCCCGTGGGGGATGGGGAGAGTCCTGGGGGAAGAGATAGTGTGATAGATGATGGTGCTGTGATTGAAGAGCAACTGATTGTGCAGGCTGAGCTAGTGACTGAGCAATTCAACCTGCAAACATCCCCTGCACTGGAAGGTCAGAGACTGAGTTGCCCCAGCCAGCTCATGATGGAGAGGGAACCAGCAGTGATGCAGAGGAGTTGCAGCCAGCTGTGCCCATCAGCCCTCAATCATGCAGAAGGCTGAAATGGGTTGCGGAGGGGAAGGTTGCTTGGACTAAGCTGAGGAAACAATAACAAGGAGCACCTGCTCACAGAGGCTATTTAAGTCTGCCAGCGTTGCTGCTCCTTGGTTGGAGCAAATTATTAGCAAGCCCTCACAACCTTTGTGTCTCCTGCTCCCTGAAACCCTCTAGACAGATCTCTGCCTCCTGAACCTTTGGACTGGACTTGACCTGGCACGGCTTGTGTTTTCCTGGTGTTTGGTATATTTGGACTCCCCAAGTGTTCCTGACCTGTCTCCTCCCCTGCTGGCTGTGGCCCGGCAGGGAGCAATTCCTGACACTTTCTCCCCCTTCCCTGCTGTTTCCGTTCTGTTAAAGACAGAAGGATCTTTTTCTCAATGTCCTTATGCTATTATTCACGTTGCATATGTTTTTATTGTTATCATCTGTTTAATTCAAAATGTGGAATTTAGTGAAAAATATTGATGTTAGCAGTTTGTGATTTTTTTAAAAAATGAATCTAATTCATTAATGTTAATTGTGGCTTTAATTTTTTTATCTTAATCTCTATCATTAAGTTATTTGTTAGTTTCTTTGCTCAGTCTCTGAAATGGTTCGATGGAGCTGACTTTTAGAAAGATTTTGGAGACTAGGGAGAAGAAATATTAAGGAAGGAAGGAGAGACATCTTCTGCATCAGTCAGTCTTTTCAACCTGATTTGTCAAAGATCCTCATGCCTTTCACCTGGTGTCCTCACTTAGAATAACTAAGCCTCAGGCCTGATACTATCTATATTTACTGGGAAGTAAGTACTGGGGATTTCATTTCCATTAGGCTTACAACCTCAGTTTCCTGAAGATGGTTTCTGGCAAGTGATTGGTTGCACCTCACAGTGATTGGCAGGAATGTTTTTACTAAGAGTCACAGAAATGTCATTAGAAGGGCTTGAAACTGAGTTCGGGGGAAGAGGGAGACAGTATTCTTGAGGGCTGGAGATTGTCAAGTGCTAGAGATAATTGCTCAAATGTTACAAGGAGAATGAGGCAAACAGTAAGGATCCTATCAGTGAGAAGGAAAGAAACTTAAATAACCAGATAAGGGGAATTACCCATGGTCTCAGATGCCTTTAAACTAATGCACAGAGCATGGGAAATAAACAGGGTGGACTTGAACTTGTAGCACAGCAAAGTAAATATGATATAATAAGCATCATTGAAACCTGGTGGGATGAATCTCATGATTGGAATGTAGCAATAGAGACGAATTTCTCACTTGCCTTGCAAACAATTTCATAGTCCAGAAGGTGGAGGAGGGAACAAGGTATTTTAGATCTGATCCTAATCAACAATGATGACCTGGTTAATGGGGTGGAGGTGAGGAGATCCTTAGGTGAAAGTGACCATTTTCTCCTGGAGTTTATTATACAGAAGAAAAGGAAAGCCAAGCATAGACAGACATGCATTCTAGACTATAAGAAAACTCTTTTCAGTAAACTTAAGGAAATACTGGGAGTGTTCCCATGGTCAAGAACACTGAAAAAGAACAGAGTTCATCCTGGATGGGAGTTTCTTAAAAGTGAGATATTGAAGGCACAAACTCTAACAATTTCAATGAGGAGGAAAAATGGGAGGTGTCTAAAGAATCTGGGATAGATGACTAGAGAGCTTTCAATGGTGCGAAAATTGAAAACTGATATATACAAGAAATAGAAAGGGTGCGGGGCCATCAAACAAGAATTCAAACAGCCATCAAGTAAAGGCAGAAGGTCAGAAAAACTGAAGCATAGAATGAGCTCAGGCTTGCTAGAGAAGTTAAAAACTATAAGGGCTTTCTTGGTTATGTCCATAGCAAAAGAAAGAATACAGAAATGGTAGGACCTCTGCATGGAGAGGATCGTGAAATGCTGACAGGTGACAGAGAAAAAGCAGAACTACTCAATACCTTCTTTGCCTTGGTCTTCTCTCAAAAAAACAGTAGGCCCTCCACATTCGTGGGTGTTAGGGGCACAGAACCCCCATGAAAGTAAAAAAAAAACTGTGAATAACTTCCCCCACTTTATTCACCTGCCACCAGCAGGATTGTGCCCGCAGTGGTGGAGAGGAGAGGACAGGGTACAAGATATGGCCCCCACTTCACTCTCCCACCCACTGTCAGTGTGATCGCACCCTCAGTGGAGGGCAGGAGACCGAAGGGGACAAGATCTTTTCCCTGCACTATTCTGCCTGCCACTACACCAGCAGTGGGTGGGAGAGTGAAGTGGTGGGAGATCTTGTCCCCCTCACTCTCCTCCCCACCGCTGTAGGCACGATCGAACCAGCAGTGGGTGGGAGAGTGAAGTGGAGGGAGATTTTGTCCCCCTTGCTCTCCTCCCTGCCACTGCTGGTGTGATGGGGGGGGAGGCAACTGGCACTGTGAATAATCAAACCTGCAAGAGTGAAACCTACAAATGTCGAGGGAGAACTGTACTTGGAAAATGAAGTAAAAATGCCTGGCTACTCAAAATGAATTCAAGTGTCCAGGGCCAGATGAACTATATCCAACGTTGTTAAAAGAACTGGCAGAAATAATCTCAGAACCACTGGCAATAATCTTTGAGAATTCCCTGAGAATGGGAGAAGACCCAGCAGACTGGAGGAGGGCAAATCTGTCCCAGTCTTCAAAAGGGAAAAAGAAGATGACCCAAACAATTACCACCCTGTGAGCCTGACATCAATACTAGGAAAGATTCTAGAGCAGATCATTAAACAGACAGTCTGAAAGCACTTAGATCAAAATGACATGATCACTAAAAGTCAAGATGGGTTTCTGAAAAACCAGTCATGCCAGACTAACCATATTTTTTTTCTAGAGAGTTACAAGCTTGGTACAGCTTCATTTGATGTAAGAAGTTAGCTTTAAAGCTAGTCTTAAATTGGGAAGATTTAGATCTTTGAACAAAGATTGTGGCTGTCCTACAGAGATATACTTGTAATGTCCAGTTGTCCTTCCTATTAAACAGTCTTTCATCCAAGAAGCCAGATAAGCACACACAGTAGTACAAGAAGTAACAATATCACATTGATTTTTCTTATGCCTTCAGGAGAACATGTCCCAACAACTTCTTTCTCCTGCTTATTTCATGCTGGTTTGCATGAAAGAGATGTTTTCAGCCACTTTTTTCTCCAGCTGATTCATTGTGCAACCAATTTCCTGCCCAGCTGGCAAGAGGGATATTCAATTGGTTAGGATGTTCTAACCTTTCTGGGCAGGTTTACTTTTGTGCTGTTTGAAAGATCTGTTCTGGACTTCAGTGACCTGTGCCTGGAAAGGAAGAAATAGTTTTTCCTCTATACCACATGTGTCAAACACAAGACCTGGGGACCAAATCTGGCCTGCCAGGCCAATTCTTGTGGCCGTCACAACTATCCTGCAGCTATGGCACTTCCTCTGCTTGGCAAACCCGATCTCCACATTGCAGGCCCCTGGCTGCTGGTATTCTGAAGAAGGACCCAGCAGGCAGCATTCACAATCTATTTTTACTTCTGACTGCTCCTCTGTCCAAGTCTTGCCATCAGAGCGTTGCTGTGGGTTACCATGGCAATGCTCCCTGCAGCTCGCAAGAACTGGACAAAGGAGCAGTCAGAAGTAGAAGTAGATCGTGAGTGCTGGCTGCCAGGCCCCTCTTCAGAATACTGGCAGCCAGGGGTCTGCAATGTGGGGATCAGACTCAACAGGTACAAATAGGGGAAGGGGGGCAGAAAGAAGCACAGGAGAGGGGGGAACAGAAAGAGGCACAGAAATGGTCTAGGGGGCTGAAACAGGCACAGAGAGGGTCTGGGGGAGCAGAAAGTGGCACACTTTGGATATACTGACCAATTCTGTATCACTTAACAGAGGTATAGTGACCATAAACTATGATCAAATAGCCCCAAAATGTCCAAGAAAAGAAAAGTTGATGCAGAGGGAAGGCCATTTAAAAATCCGTAATAATCAAATTCAGAGGCAATTATTTAATATGATAAAAGAATAGATACATTTATATAGTCTTACAGATACAACTGGCCCTTTAACGGCAACCATAATGCTGATGTAGCCCAAGATGAAATTGAATTTGACACCCCTGCTCTATGCATTGCAGCTGGTGTCTCCTCACATTTTCTTTGTCATGGCAACTGCTCCCCCCCCCCCCCGGGTTGGGCATATGAGTCTATGGTCATTTCCGCATGGGTTAAATAAAATGGTGCAGTGTGTCCTCCACGGAGGATGTCTGCACCTTGGAGCGGACTGGGTCCAGACTACTTAGTGTAGATCCGCACCTCAGTCCACTCTGGAGCGACCACAAGTGGTCCTCCAGCGTGATTTTTCAGGTTTTTCAAAAAGCCGGCATGCGCCATTGCGTGCCTGCTCTCCCATGCAGATTCGCAGGCTCGCACCAATGCGAGCCTGTGATCTGCGGAGGGCAGGCTTTAGGCTGGCAAGCTTCAGCGGTTGGTCGAGACCCACAACCAACCAGAAGCCTCCATTTTGGATGCCAGAGCAGTGCGGATCTATGATCACGCACTGCTCCTCCTCACCCCGAACCGGACCGGACCCAAAGAAGATCTGGTGAGTAGTGGCAGGGAGTGATTCCCTCGCTGCATGCGGAAATGGCCTATGACTAAAGGAGAGTTAAAAGGGCATTTTGTTGGAGCTAGGCAGGTGGAAAGCAGTATCAACATTTTGTTTCATCTGTACATTGAGAAGAAAATTGAAGTCTGTGAAGGAGCCTGTAGTTTGCTTGATGGTACTGTAAATGCTTCTTTCTCCTTTTCTGCAGCTATGTGTGCAATACATTGCTCCAGTGGGAATATCTGTTATGCTGTGTTTTTTGGAGTGCCAATCATCATTTCCCCCATCAGCCTTTTACTCATGTTTCTGTTTGGTTTTTGTACACTTGGAGGTAGACAAGGAAGGAAATTCCTTCTGGGTTTGGTACTGACAAACAACTCTCCTCCTGTTCTTCCTGTCAATATACGATTTTCTCTGGAGGTACCATCAGTTGGGAGAGCTGTTTTTTCTCTGAAGGAAACATGAAAACGTCATTTACAAGCATTTAACAACTTTCCTTCCTAAGTATTGATCAGCTGCAGTTATATGTCCACACATAAGTTGCCAGAGGATCCTCCCCTCACAGCACTCCCACTGTCTTTCATCTGGAATAGGGCATCAGTCAGAGCAACTAATCCTGTTTCAGTACCATACTGTGATCTGAAACCAGACTGAAACGGGTCCAGATAGCCTGTTTCCTCCAAGTATGTCCGAAGTTGTCCCATCACCACACAATCAAACAGCTTGTCAAGAAAGGAGATATTTGCAATGGGACAGTGGTTTCTATATGGGGGGACAAGGGGATCCAGGGAGGCCTTCAGAATGGGGATCACTACAGTCTTCTCCAAAGCAGCAACCTCTTGTCTACTTGAGAGAATGAGGCATTTACTACCTGGCTCCACCCAATTAATTGACCTCTGCCAGCTCTTTTCAGCCTGAATGAGCAAGGGTCAAGTTTACTTATGTTAGAAGGGACTAATTTAAAGCATCTTGTCCAGATCATCAGGCCATGACAATTGAGATTTATCTCAGAAATCCTGACCAGATGATTATAACTGATTTTTAACTGTATTTTAATTATTTTTTCATACCACATGGGGCTGCACTGGATCTAGTGGGTGCTTCCCAGATCTTGTGACATCAAGTTCTGGGTGAATGAGAGCAGTGATCTCGAAATGGCCTCCAAATTTATCACAGCCAGTAAGTGATGGGTCCACTACAGGTACTTCTGAAGTCATTTCCGCACTAGACTGTTATAGTGCAATTTTTCCACTTTCAACATCCTGTGGAATTCTTGGGTTTGTGGTTTACTGAGGCCAAAGAACTCTCTGGCTGAGAATTCTAAATGCCCCTCCCTAAACTGTAAACCTCAGGATCCCAAAGGATGTTGAAAATGGGATAATAGCACTGTAACAGTCTAGTGCAGAAATGGCCTGAGTGTGACCACAACAGGCTCCTCATCACTCAGAATAACTCTGCTGGACAGCATGTCGAGGATGCTCTAGTAGAGGCATACTATGGTGTTTTTGCCAACTCCACTTGCTCACATTTTGTGTCAATCAAGTGATCCAATCTGATCAATTACAGATCATTCTAAGAGGAAAACTTTTTATACTCAAGTCAGAAAGAAAAAAAATATATACTGACATTCAGAGATGCTTTTTGCAGAACCAGTAAAATCCAGCTCTTTGCATGGGCTTTCATTTATAGAGTAGGAGAGTACTGAGACATGTATGTTCTCCTATAAACGTTAAACAAAACTTAACTGATCCAAAAAGAACAAATACTGGTCAAAAGTTACTTTGTGAAGTACACTGGTCACTGTCCCTTGCAGTGAGTGTCTGATGCAAGATCATGGGGCTAACAGAGAAGTTGAGGATTGGGCTAATGTTCCACCTGTGCCTTGTGAAGCTCCTGAGGAGGGCAGAAACATCCTTTCATTCTTGCCTTAAGGCAACTTGAACGGAGGAAAGCTTTCAGCACCATGTTTAATTTGGGAGCTGTGAGAACTGCTTCCTTCCTAGGGCAAGGGAACTATACAGTTGCTTGTAGTCATATAGGATCCCATATTCTATGGACCACATGGCATTTCGGGCCTAGGGGTTCAACTGGTTGAAAGGTGGGCTAATCAATGCCCGGATCCATTGTCCTATGCTGCACCAAGTTGCTTCAGTTAAGAAAATCTTCAACTGAAGAATATCTTAGACATTCTCTCTCTCTCACCTACACAGAAAAAAGGGGAAAAAGTTTTTCCAAATGGAGAGCATCACACCAAAATGAAGAGGGAACTGGCCTAAAGTCTTTATTTCTTTGATGTGTGAAGCAGGTTTTGACCCAGAGAAATGTTTCCTCTCTTCTACACACCCTCGTACTTATTTGAATGTTAGCCCTGGAAAAAGGACTCTGGTCTGACAACTAGGGCAAGCCCCCACACACTGCCCCAAGCCTGCTTACTTTTACCCATCCATGATCTTATGTACTATAGGTAATCTCTGCATTACACTACATTGACTCACATGGAATCAATTAAGGACTTTACTGTTTGAGTTGAAGAGCAGTCCTCATAGACTGGACAGGCATTCAAGAAACTCAAGTGAGGAATCACATGGCCCCTCCTTCTGATATCTCCGTCAAGACTTCTGTATCATCAGTGTTTCATTTGATTAAGAATACATGATAGCAACAGTTATAGTGCGGTATATGGCAGCTACGATTATTCTTTATTTATTATTTATTTAGACAGCATTACATTGTCCACATTACAACTAAAACATTAGTTATGTGATCAGTTCTCATTAGGATTCATAATTCTCCCTATGAACAAGATGGACTTGCTAGTGAAATCAAAAATTATCACTATGAAGGGCTTGTCAAATCTTATTGTACTGGGGAGAGAAACGGGAACAATCTCAATTGCAGTAACAGCTGCAGCTTCAGTGCCATTCTCATGGACATTCAGATAAGCTTGGTGAACAGCCTGAAAGAAAGGGAAGAAAGAATTAGTAATGGAAAAGTGTCTCAGATTTTATTTTATGCTATGTTGTGGTCCTTCAAAGCACAGGAATCTATTAAATATCTTATGTGACCTTTTTTTTTTGCATTATCATTTCCCTTCTGATCAATGGAGATTTCTATCCTCATTGATCTTGAGTGTTTGTGCAATCTGTCTAGAAGATCCGAGAGAGTTCTTGATGACCAAATGTATAGATAGATACAGAGGGAGGGAGGGAGGGAGGGAGGGAGGGGGGAGAGAGAGAGAGAGAGAGAGTTCTGTGCAGGATCTAGATCAGACATAAGCCCCATCAAGCACACCATTTTGTTGCCACATCACTGACTTAGATTCCTATGGGAATTTCACCAGCAGGACATGAGTATACCAGTTTGATAGTGGCATGAAACCATTAATGTGATGAAAAGCAAAAATACAAAGGCCATGATTCTATTCAAAAGCAGAAGAACAGACTGATCTACTGATGTACTTATGCAGCATCTCAAGCATGAGAGAAACAGCCATCTAGATGGTGGCATGGGTGGTTTGTACGGTCTGTTCCCAACACTTCCCTCAACCAACCAGCAACATTTCTAGTTGTGAGAGAGGGTTGAAACTGTCCAGGTGCTGACTGCACTATTAGCCAAATCATCATGCTATCAGATACACAGTTTTTTTAAAATGAAGTTATTGGATAGCTTGTTATGTAAGCTTGTAAAAACAACAACATACAGCTCCTTCCCCCAGCTTCGTTGACACTGCATCGATAGAGGGTGAAGATTATTTGGAATTATATTGAAACTCTAGAGCCTTTGAGACCTGCCAAGTGTTATTTACCCCTCTCATAATTCAGACAGGAACCTTTGCTCCCTGTGCCAAAAGCCTGGATGCCAAAGATGATTCTGAGATTGTACCAAAACTGACCTTGATACCGATGGTATTATAGTAGATTTCAGAACTGGTGACTGATCAGATGGTGGGAAGGAACAGGTAGGTGAGATGAAATCCATTAATGTATCCATGAATGCACCCATTTGAAAAATTTGCACACAATTACATCACTCTTGATTCTGTTTAAAGCTAATGGAAGAGAAAGCTTTGATGGCATGTTTATGCAGGACCACAGGGATGATGGAAACAGACAGCCTGGTAGGGATGGGGGTGCTCGGGCTAGTAGCTTTCTGGAACACACTAAGACCAATTAGTGCCCATTTTGGTCACGGTAGTGGTAAAATTGCCCCGATACCGACCAGCTTGTAAGCAGAGCATTGGACTGCCTGGCAAACAGGGAACCTCTTGCATAAGACTGTACTGGATACCACTTTACATGAACTTTCAGCTACCAGAATTGCACCCATCTATTGCCTCACCAAGATCCTGGCCTTACAGTTTTATTTTGTTGTAAAAAAAAAAAATCAGACAGAAACAGCATAGAAGAGATTTTGACATGGGAAAAAAAGGTTGTTCACAGAAACAGAACCTACAGAATCTGAAGCCTAAGAAATCACATGAAATCTAATTCAGTCAAAAGGCAGAAACAGGGATTCAGTCTGTGCTGGATAGGGCTTCATTTCAGCTAAAGACACAGCTGAGTCATTCAAGTGTATTCTTATAATAAGCCAGAGGTCGAGGTTTCTATAGTGACCAAACATGCATTTGTACAATTCAAGCTAGTAATTCAGCTGTGCCCATTCTAGCGATGAAAATAATACATTCACTGCTTGAAAAATGGATTTCCCAAAAGACATGAAACCCCATCAGAAAGATAAATAAGTTAGCAAAATTTTCCACAATATTCAAATATCTTAGAGTGTTATGGAAGAATTATTCCATGAAGAAAAACATGGGGGAGGGTTGTGCAAAAATCTGTTTTCTGCGCTGAAAATGAACTGCACACACACACGCACACATACACACAGACTCACATATGTTTTTCACCATAGAATAATTTAGGGATAAGACTTTGAGACATTCAAATACAGAGAGAATAGAGCTGAAGCATTTTTTCCCCCCATGGCAGGATAATGCTCCTATAATTTTTCATCCTCATACAGAAATATGCAATAGTCAAGGAGTTGCTTGCCTAGCTCTTTCCAAAATTTGTGTGATCCATTTCCTAGTTACATCCCAGCTGGATTATTGTAACATGCTGTACATGGTGCTGCCTTTCAAAAATGCTCAGAAATATCATATGGTCAGCTGCTACCCAGTACTATTAGAAATGCTGGTTATGATCTGTAAACCCTATATAGCTCAAGTCCAGGTTATCTGATGGCCTGTCTGTTCTTAGACAAGCTTTCCTGTGTTCTTAAGAACTTCTCAGGAGGTTCTTCTCTTGGTCATATTACCTTCACAAGCATGTTTGGTGGGGACATGGCAGATAGCCTTCTTAGTGGATGTCCCAAGACTTTGGCTCTCCCTGCCCACAGAACATAGGATGGCTCCCTCTTTAGGGTTCTTCTATCAGCAAGTGAAAAGTCTTCCATTGTGGCAAAACTTTAGGAACTCACTTCAAGAACTTTGAATAATGTGCTGCTTTACTGACCTTCATTTTTTGTTTTTTAAGTTGGATTTACTAAAATGCTGTAATTTTATAAACAGTTTAATTGAACAGTACCTTTTTGTATGTTTTTACTTATATATCTGTATGTTATTTTACTGTATTTGTATTAATTTTTGTAAGTTGTAATTTTTGTAAAATGGGATATAAATGAATAGTAGTAGGAGTGGGAATAGTTCTTGGTTTAGTTCTTGTAGTATGATGAATTTTGAGGAGCTTACCTTGGAAACCTTCAGTCCAGGCTTCCCAGTAATTCCGGACAGATCTGCTTCATCTGAAAATATATCAGTGATACCCAGTCTTCTCAATATCCCTTTAAGAACATATTTGGAACGTATGGAAACCTTTGGAAGGTAAAGTTCTATTCTCCTGTTAAAATAAGAACCAGACAGTGGTGAGATATCCTTTAAAGAAAATTACTATTTTACTAGATCAAAGAGGTGTTAGAGCAATCCTTGCATTCAGCAACTTTCCTTTTACTATTGGAGGAGAAATGAGTTGGGCTCATTTTCAACGTATGCACAAAACACTCTTATATGTGGAAAATGTGCAGAAAATCTGAACAGAAGCTTTAGCATATTGGTCTGTGGAGCATTTGGTCCACAAATTTGATTCTGCATTTTCACTTCTGTTTCCAGTTCCACAGAGAAATGGAGCTATCTCTGAAGTAAAGGAACTGTCTCTGATATCTCATAGCAGAGGGCAGGACAGAAATATTTTCATAAAAATTAAAAGAAATAAAGACCAACAGAGGAATCCAGTGTTTCAGGGAAGGAGTTGAATGGAGAGTGATCTAACACTTCCAGACTTCTGCAAATTAGCTTCTCATGCTGTCTTGCATCCCATGGAGAGAAAATACTTGTGCGAGGTGAAAGCTGTTGTAAGTAAAAAGACTTCGTGGGAATTGAGAGACTAAGGAGACTTTGCATATCATGGATCTAAAGGGAAGCCATTCTTAGTCCTGTTAAGACCACAGGCATACCGGGCAGATGGGCTGCAACACCACTGAGGTTCCTGTCCTACTTTAGAAAGATTCTTCCTCCATGTATTCATTCTTTTCAATCTTGAGAAGGTGTTAAGATTGATCTGAAGCCATGGATTCTCAAGCTTCTTCTCCAGTAACTCAGGACTGAAATGGAAGGTTCCTTCTCTTTACCAAACCATACCAAGATAATAACTGGCCTGATGTCCATAGGCTAAAAGATGATAAGTAGATAAAGTGGGGACTGGAATCAAACACTTCTTAGTCAAGATGCACGATTCTATACACAAGACCACACTGACTTACCATTCTCTCAATGAATTCAACCACTTTGACAAAAGGTCATTCCCCAGAGCATCTTCCACCTGCTTCATTTTCCCTGAGTCAGGCAGAATGAAGAGTGCTGAAGTTGTGCCCTTGTATGGAAGTTCCACCACTTGACAGGACAGATCTCTGTCATAGTATGTCTTATAAAGGCCATTTCTGAACATCATAGGAACTTTCACTGTAGTGTGTTCATCCACGAAGAAGGAATCTTCTTGAGTATTGTTAGGATTGAAAGGGTTTTCCCAGTAGGCTTAGGAGGAAATGACAAAGAGTAAGGCATTTCACTTAATAACAACAAAGTGTTGCAATGTGTTCTGTGTTCAGCATGGAAGTGAATATCTCAGGCAGCATCAGCAGCTGCAGAATGCTACACAAGAAGCACCAATAAGATGATATCCTGTTAAGGGATCTAGAGAGAAGTGTATGATAGTTTAGTTCAGTCCTGATATACACCTGATTGGGTTACACATAAATGGTACTGATGTCCCATCAGCTTTGCATCTCTGTGTTATAGGTACTGGGGGAGAGGGAACACAGACATATGATGTGACGTAATGAATTATTTGACAATATCAAGAGGAGGAGGACTATAAGTAGCAGCTTCCAGTGGTCAAGAATTCACTGGAAAGTTTATAGGACAACTGGTAATTAATACAATGATATCATATTATAGAGAAAATGTGATCAGAACCACCCATGCCAGTGGGAAGCAAGCGTTCTCCCACTCTTCTGTCCCTTCTGGGGGAGATAGCATGAAGGCACATTCACCTAAATCAGGGGTGGGAAAATACTTGCCTCTGGATCTTCTTGGACTGCAAGTCTCAGTAGTTCTAGCCAGTGTAGCCAATGGTGACAAATGCTGAGACCTGCAGTCCAACAGCAGAGGGCCACATAATTTCACTCCTGGCCAAAATCTACTTCCTGGTGTCTATTCGAGTAGACCCACTGAATCCATGGAATTAATATAGGGGTTAAAACATTCTCACATTTCTGCTGATTCACTCTTTCTACTCTAGCTGAGACTAGGAATTGTATTTGAGCCTATGGTGTCTGACAATATCAGTATGAGAACTCAGGACTACAAAACTGGATAGGGCCAACTATGAAGTTTATCAGCACATAGACACAGACCTAAGCTCCTACCACACACAGCCACACAGATCAAACTGCTGAGTAGCCCATGTCCTCCAACATTTCACAGATGAAAACTGAAACACATGTGGCCAAGCAACATCAGAGTGTGGTCAAGATTGCATGAACTATTAAGGAGGAAGAACAGACAGCTAGGAAAGACTGTGGTAGTTTACTTGTTCCTCAATCTACAGCAAAGGGCTAAATTCTGCCCCTCCTCTCCCCCCCACCATTGAGTTAATTGAGTGCAAATACTTTTGCACTTTGAATTCAGTTTTCAGCAACTGAAGTTAGCTGAGGAGAAAGGAAGAAGGTTGAGAGAGAAAGGAAAGACTGTGACATTTTAAAAGCAGCTGAAAAAGTGGGACAACGGAGGACAGGTCAGAACTGTCCTCATCAAATTGGGACAACTGGAGGGCAAGATGGTCACCTGGTTTGCTTGTTTTTAAACTTTCAGTTGAATACCTCAGGCAGCATCAGCAGCTGCAGCACCCTAGCCAAGAAGCTCCAATAAGATGACATCCTGTCAAGGGATCTGGAGAGAGGTTTCTGGGAATTTAGTTCAAGAGCAGGAAACTGAATGACATAAGAAATATGAGATATGGCACTGATGGCACTGAATTGCTTCATACTCTGCTGTATGTCTGTATACATCAGAGTATCTTCAGTGCGCAGCAGGGGTAGGCAAAGCACAGTCTGTGGGCCCCATGTAGCCCATTCTTGTGACCCCTAAGAGTAAAAAACATACTCCAAAATGCGCTCCAGGAGGAATAGGAGCATTTATTTTGCCCACCCTATGCAAGTTTAGTCCAGGAGAGGGCTTTTCTAAAACAGGAAATGAGGAGAAAATGCCTTCCTGTTGTTAAAAAAGATATCTCCAGAACCTATGAAGGTCTAGGACTAGATGACATTTGTAGATATTTGGGACATTTGTATGTATTTGGGGGCAAACAAAACATTTAATTTTTTTGTGGTTGCTGTTGGTGGTGTAGCCCTACAAGTTTCCTGTGAGCTACTGTACCCCCCACCCCAGCCTCTCATAGTTGCCCACTCCTGCAGTCATTGAGAAAGATTCCAGAACTTTTTCTTCCATTCAAGACCATGCAGGATGTTCTGACAGGGCTTTGGGAACTTGAGGTCCTTTGTGTCTTCCCCACCCACCCACCCTGGGTGTCATTCCATTCCAAGACTTAGGGGCTTTTTACCCTATTTCCATTCATCTTTTTAATTCTTTCCCAAATGTAATTGTTCTTTCACTTCACAAACTATTTCAACTGAGTTCTAGAAATCACATTCCCTTCCACTTCTTCCTTCCTGCTGTCTTCTCAAAGAAATCACACAGTCTATTGTGGGTCCACCTAACAACAGAAGCAGGTGTCCTGTAGCCTGAAAATCTAATATTCTCCTCCAGATCTCCTGAGGCAGCAGAGCATGAAGGAGAAGAGATTCCTATGTAACCAACTCAAGTGAATTCAAACTTGCTAATTCAATAAGGAATATTTTTAACTTCTATGCTGAATTTTTCCTAATTAGCATTGAATTAACTTCATAGTTAAAAGAATCAAGAAAATTTGGTGAAATATTTAGAAAAATAATGAGCTCATAACTCAAAAATTATTCAATGTGTTCATTCCAAGTTTTGGTCTTGAACCATTGCAAAATCTGTGGAAATTTCATATCAACAGGAGAAGAAAACAATATGGTTGCATGTATATAAAAAGTCAACCTAACTTACCTTTCATGAACATATAATTTATAAGAACCATTAAAGCAGTTGGATCAAGACCCTTGATAACATCAACTAATTTTCCATTGGTTTTCTTCTCTATGTAGCTGTTAATCTGCTCTTCAGCTTCTTCAGAATTGCTGAAGTTAGTGTGAAAAATGTCAGACTTATAGAAATGTTTAACTTCATGCAGGAACTTCTTTAGGGGTTTCATATCCTCATCTATGAAAAGAGCATTTCCAAGGTTCAGCTCAATTTCATCTGAATGGCGGTTTAAGAGGTTAAGGAGTTTACGGAAACCTTCATGTATTTCCCTCTCACTGATTTCCGTCTGGTTAAAGCAAAGTCCTGATAAAAGCTGACTCTGCGTGCGTGACTTAGCTCCAAGCATCAGCATGGAAAAGGCAGTGGAAATACTCAGCGGAGAAAACAACATATTCTTCCTAGCAGCTCCTCTAGCAACCTCATGGTAGAATTTGAAGGCAAAATCAGCATTGCCTACAGTTATGGCCTGATGGGGCAAATTATGGTGACCCTCAGCAGACAAATGTTGGCTGTGATCCTCAAAGTGGGTAGAGATGCGGTGGCAGTGGCAGAAAGCAAAGAGCCCAGCAAGAAGCCAAGCCACGTAGAAAATAGACATTGTGTTCTTGCAGGAGCAATCTGTAAAGAAAGAGTCACATTCTCAGTCTCTGTATACACTGATGTCTGTATTCGGAAAACAAATACAGCAGTGTTAGATCAGACTAAAGGTCTATCTAATCCACTGTTGTATTTCAAAAGAACATAGTCCTTGGAAGGCCTATGGAAACTTACACACATGACATGAGCACAATAGCACCCCAATCTATGTTCCCCAGCAAATAGTATTGAGAGTCGTGTATTTCTTTCTGCAGGATTTCCTTGGTCTTTGTGAAACTGATTTGTGAGAAATGTTTTGTTGGAGAAGCCAAACTGACATTTTATCGTTAATGGTTCTAGTTAGTTATCCAGCACAATAAAAGCAAAATGGCCTTGCTCCCAACTGAATTCATGAGTCAGATCACATTGAGATAGAACAGAAGAAAATCTGTTCAAATAAGCAAGATTGATTGGTCAGGGAGCCACTGGTAGATTTACCCTCTGTTTGTATATGTGTGATTTAAAACTAAGGCTCTTTCCGCACGAGGCGAGTGAATCGTTCCGTGCTGTTACTTACCGGTTCTTCTGGGTCCGAAGTAATGCGGACTTTTCCTTAAGCCCTTCTGCAGGGCTCCTCCATTAGTCCGGGTGAATTGGAGCAGTGCGTAGTCTTTAGATCCACACTGCTCCGGCTGAAAATGGCGGCTTCCTGTTTCTTCATGGGTCCGGACCAACCACTGACGCTGGCCACGCCCACAGCCCACCCTTTGCTGATCGCGGGCTTGCACTGGTGTGAGCCTGTGCATCTGCCCAAGTCAGCAAGAATGCAATGGCGCACTCCAGAAGATTGAAAGAGCTGTTTTTTCAGGTCTTCACTTAGCGCGCTGGAGGACCACTTGGGGGCATTTTGGATTGGACTGAGGTGTGGAACTAAGCTAAATAGTCCAAACCTAGTCTGATCCAAGGTGCGGACAACCTCTGTGACAGGACACCTTGGCCCACTTTAACTTCCTCGTGCAGAAAGGGCCTAAGACTGTTTAACTGATTCAAGTTAATCTCAAAGAGAACTGGACAGATTCAGCCCAATTTGTATGATGTCTGGCTTGGATCAGATTGGTGCAATTTTGTTTTGGAATAGAACAGCATGGAGTCAGCATAATGTAGTGAACTAAGCGTTGGACTTTGACTCTGGAAACTGGGGTTCAAATCCCCACACAGCCATGGAAACTCACTGAGTGGATTTGGTTAAGTCACATTCTCTCAGCCTCAAAGTTAAACCCTGCCTGAACAAATCTTGCCAAGAAAAACTCACAATAGTTTCACTTTAGGTCACCATAAGTCAGAAATGACTTGAAGACACACAACAACAAGAACAACAACAAGAACAGCATCATCAAAGGCAATTTGACCGAAAAATTAATTCATACTGTGAAGGAAAACGAACATGATTATTTTCTTTCCCACTTGCCCACCATCCAGAGGTCTTTATCCGAGCCTGAAGATCAAAAACAGGTAGGATGGAGTGACACAGTGGCATAGGGATGGGGGGGTGATGGGGGCAAGTGTGTACCTGGCGGCAATTTTTTTGGGGTGCCCCTGCTCCTTGCCTGCCCTCCCCCACGTGCTGTAGCCCCGCACCACACGCCATAGCCCCACCCCTGCATGCCCCACCCCTGCATGCTGTAGATCCTTCACTGCCCCTCCACCCCTCTTCCACATGCTCCAAGCTTCGCCACTGCACCAGCAGCAGCAGCAGCAGCACTGTGGGGCAGCCCTGAGACTTAAGGTGGGAAGGTTTATTGTTACAGAAAAGGTGGAATATTGTCTGGAACCATTAGTTGGGAGAGGACCCCAAGGTTGTTATCTCCCTTCATTGTAGGCAGCAAGTGAAGAGGAATACATTGCTAAGGTAGGGCTTTCCAAACAGTGTGCTGTGACACATTAGTGTGTCGTTTGAAGTGTGTAGGTGTGTCGCCTACAATCTTGGAAATGTATGTTATTATTTATAAATCATGTATCTTTAAAAATATATGAAAGGTTTATCACAATTTATGTCTGTATCTGTTACTAGGGGTTAGTTTAACCTCTGGTTTGCTAGTAAAACTGAATTACTGTGTCGCAAAATGATGCATGTCTAAGAAGTGTGTCACTAACATGAAAAGTTTGGAAAGCTCTGTGCTAAGGTATTGCAATGCCAGCAGTCTGTCAAGCACCCTAAGGGGCAGCATCAAGTTATCTTGCTCAGAGAAAAGTTTGAAAAGTCTCAGAAGACATACAGCAGAGGAAAACCCAGAGGGCACAAAAGGTGATGAATCCTCTGACAGCAGCATCCGTACCCAGTCTTTCCTTAGGCCATTTCCGCACAAGGTGAGGGAATTGCTCCATGCCAGTACTTACCAGATCTTCTGGGCACAGACCAACGCGGACTGTCCCTTAAGCTCTTCCACAGGGTTCCTCGTCTCGTCCAGGGTGAATCGGAGCAGTGCGAGTTCTTAGATCCGCACTGCTCTGGCTTCCAAAATGGTGGCTTCTGGTTGTTCGTGGGTCCTGACCAACCGCGAAGCTCACCACGCCTAAAGCCTGCCCTCCGCAGATTGCAGGCTCGCATTGGTGCGAGCCTGAGAATCTGCACAAGGGAGCAGGTATGCAATGGCGCGCTCCAAAAAATTAAAGAACGGTTTTCTACCACTCTTTAAAAAGTGTGCTGAAGGACCAGTTGGGGGTGTTTCGGAGCGGACTGAGGTGCAGATCTGAGGTAAGTAGTCCGGACCTAGTCCACTCCAAGGTGCAGACAAGCTCCGGGAGAGGACGCACTGCGCCGTTTTAATACCCTCGTGCAGAAATGGCCTTAGTCTCTCCTCATTTGGCTTAGGCAGGCAATAGGGAAGAGAGAGGGTGAGAGAAGTACAGGGTTATGAGATGGATGTCTTCATTGCCAGCCCAGATTACCAAGTGCAGAAATTGTCAGGTGCTGCTCACCACTTGGTTTTCTCATCTTTCCTTAAACTGCATCATTAAAACCACAAGATGGACTGCAAAGAATAAAGCAAAAAATAACTCTTTCCTCAAGCAAGCTGCCATTTCATTAGCACTGTCTGACCATTAATGGACTTAACTGACTGATGCTATAAATGCTATCCTGATTCAAGAGGACTAATCCTCGTCTTGTCTGCTTGCTTCCCTGTCTCTGCTGATCACCACTGCCTATGCACCTGATTGTTTTTCCTTGGTGCATTTGTTCAACTGCAGAGGCTGAAGATCCTCTAGTTACTGTAGGAAGGTGCTCCAGTATTAGAGGGACTGTTTCAAGACAAAAGCAGTATGAACTACCAAGAGTGAGCTGTAGCCATCTTTAAAAACAAACAAAAAACAGTTTTTTAAAAGAAAAGAAAAGAACAGCAGATTTACAGGTGCTCCCTGTAAAACTCCCTGAAGCTCTCTGAATTTTTTTCTGGCTTAATACACTTTTTAGGATCTACTAGGTTTCCAAATGTTATGCAGATGTGGGAAGAAACAAAGAAGTCATAGCCATTTTAATTTCTGACTGTGAGATCAACCATCCTCCCTCTTTGTGAGCGATCCGGTGATCTACACTTCCAAGTCTCATTCAGATCATTTGGGCACTCGAGCAATGCAGATTGAAATCAGCCCCGGTCTGAATCACTGTATCAAATTCCAACCTGAATTGGAGGGCTTCATGCACAGTCCCATTTGATATATCAATTTCTGAGTTGCAGTTGGGTTCTTGACAGTTGATTCCTCAAGTAAGAGAGGTACAATGCCAGAAAACCAGTTGGTCAAGTGTGATGGCATTAAGGAGAAGAAAGAAACTGCCAAGGTCACAGTCCCTCTCCTAAGTCACAGATACTTTGTAGTTTTGAATATTTGATAAAGAGCTACTGTTTTCAGAGCAATCAACCCCTCTGATGTTTATCTTGAGTCAGAATCTAAGAAGTCCTAATCTGCTGGCTTTTGCTCAGAGCTTTGAAAGTTGCTTTTAAAAAAGTAATCAGTTACGGATAACACTGTATGATCTTCAAAAGTGGTTTAATACTGTTATATAGTCACATTTTAAAAAAACTTTTACTTCCAGTTGCTTACAAGTAACTAAAATAGACCATTTTAATTACTTTTCGAAAACCATCAGAATACTACAAGCCATGTGGCCATGTAGACTCGTAGCTATAAGAATAAAACATACAGTTGTACTGGATAAGGAAATTACGCTTCGCTGTGTCACAGTTATAATTTCATTATAATGTGATGATACCCTTTGCTATCTTAATAAGTTTCCTATGTAACTAAGTACATTTGTTGTTGTGTGTCTTCAAATCATTTCTCACTTATAGGAACCCTAAAGTGAGCTTGGCACAGGAAGCATATCAAGATTCTTTCCTGCATCCTCACTAAACACACCTGACATGGTGGTGAGATGGAAAGTCCTAGTGAGTAGCAAGCAAGATAGATGATGATGGTGATGATGAGGATGGCAACCACCACCAATTGCCCAGCTTCTTTCCTTGATAGTGCATGCTGACACTATGTGATGAACGAGGCAGCCCCCGCTTGTTATAATTAAATTGAAGGTATTACGAGTTAAACCAAAATCTATACTTGCAATGCTTAAACTGAGGCAGTAGACCTCTATCAAACACATGAAATTAAAAACGTGCCATATAACTTTTTTTAAAAATAGACATAAATACATTCTTTTCTTCAAATTGATGAATGAATTCGTAAATTTAAGGGAATTAGAATATTCACAAGTCATAATTACTATCTGGGCATACAACTACATAACAGTGTAGGATTTTAAGACCCTGCAATCAACCAATGCCTTACTGTCTCTAAACCAAAGGTGAAATTTAGCTGAGAGACAAGCAAAAGGCTTTTACCTGATTGAGTCTAAAGGCTAGAAAGATAGGAAAAGAAACATCCAAAGGCAAAGGAGAAAAAAGGAGGATGTGATGGATGAAGTAAGCAATTGAGAAAAGAGCCAAGAGAAACTCCTGCTGTTATTTCACACATTTTTAAATGATCAAATGCAATAAAATATGGGTTACTTTGAAAAATCAGGAACATTGATTATTTATTCAACAAAATAAATTTTAAATCATTCTAGCAAGCATACTTCTTTCATACTCATGTCAGAAAAAAAAAGGTATGTGACTTACATTACACTCAGAGCTGTCTCACTGTAGAAGCAGCTAAAGATCGTGACCCTGGACGTTCTTTTATATGCTGAGGCACTGCTGAGAAAGGCATGCTTTCCATTAACCATTAAACAGGAGAAATTTCTGCAAATTATATTGACCAAAGATCACCGTTTCTGTACATTTGCGGTTCTGGTCTGCTACCTACGTTCTCCTAAAATGGGAATTCAGTGCAATATGCTAGAGCTAATAAGCTGGATGCCAGATGTTCGATTCTTTTGAATAGATATCCATAGCAGAGTTCATCACCATATTTGACCAAAGTTATCTCCCACCTTCTTCCTGATAATGGGAGTCAAAGTGGCTAACAACATCAAAACAGTATAAAAATGATACAAAACATTCTGTAAAATGTAAATATAAGCTTTAACAATCAATCAAACAATTTATTTGGATAAAACACATTACAAATATTAAGGTATATCAAATCAGTCACATAGGGACGGGGGGGGGGCGATGGAGGCAGTTTGCCCCAGCCGGCAATTTTTTGGGGGTTGTCCCAGTTCATAGCTACACCCCTTATGCCATAGCTCCACCCCCCACCCCTCTACACACTCCGAGCTCCGCCACTGCATCAAATACATTATATATAACACCTTCTATAAAAAAGATTGCCTGCACCACATTAATAATCAGATTCCTGTTAAAATGTTGTGGTTCTTTTTCCATTCAGTGAAAGTACATTAAATCAGTGAAAATAAGTGAAAATACATTAAATACATTATATACAGCACCCTCCAAAAAGAAGACTCTTTGTAACAAATTCATCATCAAATGCCTGTTTTTTAAATAATTTATTTTTTCCTTTCAGGGAAAGGAGAGCAGAGAAGGCCCAGAATAGATTCCCTTGGAAGGAAATTCCATAACCAAAGAGCAACCGCCAAGAAGGCTCTCTCCCATGTCCTCATCAGATGGATCCGAGATGGAGGTGGGGTCAAGGAAAGTCTTCCCTAATGATCCTAAGATTTTGGTAGGTTCATACAGGAGATACATTCTTTCAGATAGTCTGGAGCTAAGCCAGATATGCAGCAACAGCTATGGAAGCTATTTTGACAAGGTTGTTACATGTTCCCTGTATCTAGTCCTATTCATCTTGCACATGATATAAACTTCCAAAGTGCTGTTCATGCATTAGCTCAAACGGCAGAGGCTATAGTGGGTGAGGAATAGGGCGATGCATGATGGCTGTACTTCCATGGTCCACAAATTCATCTTGTTAAACAGAAAGGTATGAAGAGGTCTAATCGTGTTAGATTTGATACCCCTTCTTGACTGGAGGCCCTGCTTTATTGCTAAATACTGTGAGGACAAGGACTAAGGAAGTTGAAGCTAGGGCAAATGCACAATGGTATGGTGGCACTATACTGTTTGTAGCCTTAGCTTCACGCATAGAACTCCCAGAATCCTCAGAATGAGGGGAGGAATCTCAGGGCAAGAATTCTGTCTTGAAAATAATTTTCCTACTGTGGGTTCCTGAATCCTACTGTTGCAGGTTGCTTAATAATGGCTGATGTTCATGCTTCATAAGGTCTCCCAGGCCACTTCTTCCCTCCTCTCCCCCCAATGTTTTAATTCTTGATTTGTTCTCTCTCTCTCTCTCTCTCTCCCCCCACCATAACTCTTGACTAAATGTCTTCCCCTTCCTTTCTTTTCTCTTTCTCCTCCTGCATTCATCCTATTTCTCCTTCTACCTCCTGCTCCTCCTGCCTCCACCCACTTTTTCCCTCATTCCCTAGTTGTGCACTTTCTTATCCTTCTTTCCTCCACTCTGGGCTAAATGTTTTCTCCATTCTTTCTCTTTTTCCCCCTCTTTCATCCCTTCCACATGTGTCCTAATTTCATCCATCTTCTACCTCTCTCCATGGTTTCTCTTTCTTTCTCTTAGCCTGTCTTTCTTTCTCTCTGTCCCAGATATCCTGGACACATGTGCTTTCTCCCTCCTTCCCCAAATCTCTCTTTCTCTTGTCCTCTTTCTCCTTATATCCTTACTTCTCCTAGGTACAGCCATCTCTTCTTTCTTCTGTCTTTCTCAGACTCTCCAACATTTTCTTTTCTATGCCTCTGCTATCAATAAAACCTTCAAATCATTTCCAGAACATTAGATTCTCACAGTTTTAAAGCCGCTAAGCCCCATTAAATGCAGATCTTGCTCTCGAATAGCTATCCATAGGTGAGTTCATCACCATAATTCTCCTCCTCCTCCTTCTCCCTCATTATTTCTTTCCCAAATTTCTGCTCATTATTAGTAATAATTATTATGATTACAACAACTATTATTTTGGCTATTGGTTTGAGTATCAGACTATGGCCATTTCTGCATGCGGCAAGGGAATCGCTCCCTGCCGCTACTCACTGGATCTTCTGTGGTTCCGGTCCGGTCCGGGGTGAGGAGGAGAAGTGTGTGATCGTAGATCCGCACTGCTCTGGTGTCCAAAATGGCGGCTTCCGTTTGGTCATGGGTCTCAACCAACCACTGAAGCTCGCCAGCCTAAAGCCCGCCCTCCGCAGATCGCGGGCTTGCATTGGTGCGAGCCTGTGCATCTGCATCGGAGAGCAGGCACGCAATGGTGCATGCCGGCATTTTGAAAGACCTGAAAAATCAAGTTTTTCAAAAACACGATTGAGGACCACTTGGGGTCGCTCTGGAGCAGACTGAGGTGCGGATCTATGGTAAGTAGTCTGGACCCAGTCCGCTCCAAGGTGCAAGACGTCCTCCATGGAGGATGCACTGCACCGTTTTATTTACCCCGTGTGGAAATGGCCTATGACTCTGGGGACCAGGATTTGAATCTCTGCTCAACCATGTGAACACTCCGGGTGACCTTGGACAAGTCACACTCTCTCAACCTCAGAGGAAGGCAAAGACAACCACCCTCTGAACAAATCTTGCTAAGAAAATGCCAGCTTGAATGATGACTCCACAAAGAAAGGAAGGAAGGAAGGAAGGAAGGAAGGAAGGAAGGAAGGAAGGAAGGAAGGAAGGAAGGAAGGAAGGAAGGAAGGAAGACTATGACAAGTGAGGAGCACTTTCTTTTTGCTTAGGTAAAGTTCATCATCATCATCATCATCTCTCATAATTTTCCCTTCCCCCAAATATAATACAGCATTAGCATTACTTGAAGGATGGCCACATCTAATGTGATGGTTAAAAAAAACAGAAGAACAAGAAAATATGGCACAAGAGGGAGCACTGGGGCTCACTGAAACAGTGTTTGGAAAGCTTTGTGCTTATAAAAGTTTCTTTGGCTGAACTACAGCTTCACTGTATTGAAAGCGACCGCTTCCACATGACAGGGGAGGAGTGGTTCACTGTGTGTCAAGAGCAGTGTTTTTATACTTCGCTTTTGAAACTGTGCTGTCTGCACACACTCCATTTACATCGTATTACCATGGAGAAAAGCGGTTCCTGCATCCGCAAAAAAAAGAACGCAACAGTTCAGAGCAGTTCCATTTAGCATCCCAAATCATTCCCATCACTGCCACCAAAATCTCTTTTTACAGTTTTCCGATTCTCCACCACAAATAGTTGACAAATCAAATGCCAAAACAGTTTACCTAGAATTTGTGCAAACGAAAGGAGGCTAATTGCAAGGAGATAAAATCGGACATGAACTGTCAAGTCTCTCGTGTTCTCCCCACTCAGCTGTTCCAGTCCCCCGCATCACATACAGCAGATCCCAAATATATTATTTTTACCAAAGTAAGCTGTCAAATTGTTGTCAATTGAAGCTGTCAAATTAAAATGTCAAAATAGTTCCCTTCGTTGGCAAAGTGAAGGCTGCAGCTCCAAGCTAATTTACAAGTCACTTCAAAGAGAAACAAGTTGCCAGATCTTCCCGCTGTCGATAGCAGCCTGTCCTTTAGAGACAGGGAAGGAAATCACAGCCTGGGAACATCCTTGTCCAGCCACTTTTCCCCTGTGAATCAATGTTACAGTTCTTCACATAGGCAAAAAATGAAGCAGAACTGGTTTGGGAGATTTGCAGTGGAGTTTTTCCGGTTTTCACATACAGTAGTTTCTCATCGCACTGAACTGTGTTAGCAGCTTAAAATATGCAGACTGATGAGGAAAACTACAAAGCTAAACCAGTTCAACATGCAGATGGGAGGGTAAGAATTCGAATTGACTGTGATGTACTGACCTTTTGTGGAAACAGCCTGTGATATATGTTCAGAAAATGTTGGCACTCCCAAGGAATTATTGGATCCTGCAAGGTCTAGAGGAGCCATGATGAGCTAATATGGATAGGAGAGTCCAACTCTGTGCAAACTCTGAGGAACATAGAGTGGCTACATGAAGGTCAAACTGACTTTTTTTCCCCCTTATCATTAATGGATGGCCTTAGCACATGTTGAAAACAAGAATGTTTTGATAAAAGGAACATTGAAAGTACATCAAACACCGTTGGTGAAGATGGATGGGCTTATGAAGCAATGGAAAATCATTGAAATACAGGCACATCTCAACTTACAAATCCTCTGACAGTGCAGCACCTTTTTCCAAAGTATTTTTGTACCTGCCCAGCTCCCCCTTTTCTTCCTTGTCCTTTGTCTAGCTGCATTGGCACAGGAAGGATGGTGGAGAAGCAGAAACACAGACTTTCGGTGCTGGATTGTAGCAATGTGTCTGCACTAAACACTGCAAGATAAGACACAATGACATTCTGTTCTAAGCAATCCTATTGTAGCCATGTGTGCATTTCTATTTTCAACATCATATGGAATCCCTCTCTGAGCTGCAAACCCCAGGATTCCATACGATGTTGAACATGTAATAATAACACTATGGCCCTTTCCACACGCGAGAAAGGAAACGCGCGAAAATGGAACTCACTGGCTTTCTTGAGCGTCCAGGCAAGTCAGTCGGGACGAGGAGCAGTGCGAGCTCGTCGCTCCGTACTGCTCCAGTGTCCAAAATGGCAGCTTCCGGTTGGTGGAGGCTCTCCACCAACTGGAGAAGCTCGCCAGCCTAAAGCCCGCCCCCAGCAGATGTGCAGGCGTGCACTTGTGCAAGCCTGCAAATCTGCAGCGGAGCACGGCGACAGAACGACACGGAGTCATGCGCTCCGTGCTTTTTAAAAACCTCTTAAAATAGGTTTTTAAAAAGCATGCTGCACGACCAGTTCCGGTCGCTCCGAACCGGACTGAGGTACAGAACTACAAAAAGTAGTCCGCCCCAGTCCACTCCACAGTGCAGAAGACCTCCGTTAGAGGTCGCTCTGCACCGTTTTAATAGCCCGGTGTGGAAATGGCCTATAACAGTCTAGTGTGGAAATGCCCTAAGCCTCGGGCCTGATACTGTCTATATTTAATGTGAAGTAAGTGCTAGGGATTTCATTTCTACGAGACTTACAACCACTCACAGTGCATCAGCCTCTACCTTTAGTCCTTCTCGTAAAATGGTAAGGCTAAGTTAACTGTGATTTCTTCATACTGAATTGCTTCCTGTGCAAAGCTTCTAAAGGCCTGAAGGGGCCTGAGGTATGCCATACCTGAAATTATCCCCAGCTCTTCCACTTTGCTTTCTGTCCTCAGGTTCTTCCTTGCAGTTTCTGGTCCTCTACTTCTGCTTTCTCTTCTTGCTGGTTCCTATTTTCCTCCTCATCTTTCGTTCTATTCTTTCCAACATTTTCTTCTCCTGCTCTGAGTCCTTCTCTCACTGAGGTCTAAATCTAAACATGAGGCAGCAGACTGGGCTGCCATAGAATAACTACACATGTGGTCATCACAAGGTGACACTGAACCATGTGATTCCTCCCTGTCCTACACCTTTTCAGTGAGTAATGAAAGAAACAACACTCATTATTAATTTAACTACACATCGAATAAGCAATGAGTGAGCAACACGATGAATGAGATCCTGATCAATGGGGAAAAGATGAGAACTTGTGATATATAGAAAGCAACAAGACAAGATTGTCCCTATCTCCATTATTTATATTGACTGGAGAAACTGAATAGAGCACTACAACAAGTTGAAAATATTAAAGGATCATTTCTAGAACTCTGTCTCTCCACCATAACTCCTGACTAAATACCTTCCCCCCACATTAATGATTTAGATTAAAGATGGTAGTCTAAATAGATTTAAGAAAGATTGGGGTCTAGTGATACAACCTATGAAAGATAACTGGAGGAATGTATCAGTATTCAACAAGTAACAAGCTGACAAAAATAACCAACAGATATTATAAAGAGATAGTAGAAATAATCAAGGTCATTTCCGCATTACACTGATATAGTGCTATTATTCCACTTTCAACATCCTGTGGAATTCTGGGGTTTGTAGTTTACTGTGGCCAAAGAGCTCTCTGGCTGAGAATTCTAAATGTCCCTCCCTAAACTGCAAACCCCAGGATTCCATAGGATGTTGAAAGTGGAATAACAGCAGTATAACAATGTAGGGCGGAAAGGGCCCAAGTAATAACTAGCCGAAGTAGATACAGTTAGGAGACAACCATATCCATCTCTAGAAGTGATGGAAGCCAACTAGTAATCAACCTCTGTACTAGTTCTGGCACTGCATATGCTGCCATCAGGAACAGTTTGGCTTCTTGGACAATGGTCCACAGTTTCATGAAGATGATCTTCTAGCAAATGATAGTTTGTACCTTATGGCAACTGGCAGGAATGTTTTTGCTAAGAAGCTCAGAAACCTAATTAGGAGGGCTTTAAACTGAGTTATGCTGCGAAATGCATCAGAACAGTGCAAAACAATAGCTAACTGCTACCAATTCCAATCCTTTGTGTGAAGGAAAGATATACAATACTTTGCTTCTGGTAATATTTTATCCTTAGTGAGCATTGCATCACCTCAATTAAAACTATATTAATGCTGGACCCAAACCATAGTCAATTTCTTTGATCTCTCTTTTTCGTTAAAAATTGCAAAGTACTTTAAGAGTTCTGTTATCAAAACTTAAAACTCTTTTCCTCCAAAGATTCTTTCTGATACTTCATTACCATAGATACGTCACCTACCTTTCAACTAAAGAAGTAAACATGAGAAGTTTAGCTTTAGAAATCAGAAGTTTAAAAAAATCTCTGTATTATAGATGATCTATGATAGACGAAGCAGAAACAAATAATAAGACCAGTACTGATAAACAAAAGAAAGTACAATCTGATTTTATTTAAACAAAAACTGTGAAAAACTATTTCTGCTTTATTGACTTTATTGCAGAGTTTTAAATTGTAAGGTTGTGTAAGAAGACCATGAAACAATGCCTGTATCCATATAGCACTTTGGATCATGCCTTTTTTACCATTACTTTCATTCTGTGGAATGCTGGGATTTGCAGTTTGAGGGGACAGTTAGAAGTCTTAAGCATCTACTTAAATAATAGTGCCAGCTGAACTCTGCAGAACAGTCTAAGTTCTCGTCTGCAAACTACAAATCCCAGGATTTAAAAGGAGGAAACTATGGTCAGTTAAAGTGGTATCAACATCCTATCATTGTGGGATGGATAAACCCAATAGTAGGATACAGTTATAGACCTTTTAATATGACTGTTTTAATACCCATTTTATGCCTGTTCTCTGTTATTTCATTTATGCCTTCATTATTGGGGAAAGGAGTTGCAAGTAATGAATTATGTGTAAGTTACTTCCAAGCTCTGCTTCCTGTTTCTTGGCATTGGGAGAGCTTCAGTTAATGTGAGAAGGTAGCTTTAAAACTGGCTTTAAATTGGCAAGATTTCAAATCTTTGAACAAGTGCTGTGGCTATCCTACAGAGATGTTCTTGTAATACAAAGTTATCCTTCCTATTAAACAGTTGTTTATTTAGGGAGCCAAATTAACACACATAGTAATACAAGAAGTAACAATATCACATTGATCTGGCTTACATGTGGAGGAGAACATGGCCCAACAACTTCTTTCTCCTGCTTGTTTCATGCTGATTGCATGAAAGGGATATTTTCACCAACTCTCTTCTTCTCCAGCTGATTCATTGTGCAACTAATTTCCTGACCACCTGGCAAGGGGTGGGTGGGGAGAGGTTACACAACTGGTCAGGATATTCTAACCTTTCTGGGCAGGTTTACTTTTGTGCCCTTTGAAAGATCTGTTCTGGACTTCAGTGACCTGTGCCTGGAAGGGAAGAAACAGTTTCACCCCTGTGCATTGCAGGTGGTATCTCCTCACATTTTCCTTGTCATGCAACTATGCGTGTGTGTTTGCTGGTTTGTACATATGAGTCTATGACTAAAGGAGAGGTAAAGGGAAATTTTGCTGGGGTAGGCAGGTGGAAAGCGGTATTGACATTTTCTTTCATTTGTACTTTGAAAAGAAAAGTGAAATCTTTGAGGGAGCCTGTAACTGGCTTGATAATACCATAAATGCTTCATTCTTCTTGGCTTTAGCTGTGTGACTGATACAGTACTCCTGTTATAACATCTGTTATATTGCATGTGTTGAAGTGTCACTCATCTTTTCCCTACCAACCCTGCACCTACGTTTTTGTTTCGTTTTCATAGACTTGCAGATATATAACAAAAGACAGGTCTTTCTGGGCTTTCTATTGACAAATAACTCTCCTGCTCCTGTCAACTCCAGATTTTCTCTAGAGGTACCACCAGCTGGGAGAACTTTTTTTTTTCTGAAGGAAAAATTCATTTATAAGCAATGAACAGCAATATCCTTTTCCCTTCCTGAGGATCCTCCCATCATAGCACTCCCACTATCTTTCAGCTGGAGTAGATCATGAACTAACCCTATTTCAGTACCATGCTGTGAAGTGAAACCAAACTAAAATGGATCCAGATAGACTGCTTCCTCCAAGTAAATGCTTACAGAGGGTCTATTACTCTAGCTCTAGAATCTTTCCTGCCACAAGTCAGCAGTGTGATGCGGCAGCCAAAATAACCAATGCAATTCTTGGTTGCATCCATAGGAGTATGGTGTCTAGCTCAAGGGAAGTAATAGTACCACTCTATTCTGCTTTGGTTAGACCTCATTTGGAATACTGTGTCCAGGTCTGGGCACCTCATTTCAGAAATGATATTGACAAGCTGGAGGAGGGCCACTAAAATGGTGACGGGTCTGGAAGCCATGCCCTATGAGGAATGGCTTAGGGAGCTGGGTGTGTTTAGTCTGCAGAAGAGGAGGTTAAGAGGGGACGTGATAGCTGTGTTTAAATATTTGAAGGGATGTCATGTTGAGGAGGGAGCAGGCTTGTTTTCTGCTGCTCCAGAGACTAGGACAAGGAGCAAAGCATTCAAACTACAAGAAAGGGATTCCAGCTAAACGTCAGGAAGAACTTCCTGATGGTCAGAGCTGTTTGGCAGTGAAATATGCTGCCTTGGAGTGTGGTGGAGTCTCCTTCTTTGGAGGTTTTTAAGCAGAGGCTGGATTGCCATCTGTTGGGAGTGCTTTGATGTGGGTTCCTGCATGGCAGGGGGTTGGACTGGATGGCCCCTGTGGTCTCTTTCAGCTCTATGATTCTATTGATCTCAGGCTGACTGGGCAGGTCTATGCTAGCACTGGAAACCTGCACCCTATAGCCTCTATATTTGCTTCAGTCCATGTTTGTCGTAGCAGTTTGCCTGTATCTCTGCTTCTTGTGGAGTGGGGAATGATGGTAGGAAATCCTTACACCATTGAGTGTGCTACCTTTTTTACATGTAACTGTCTGACTTGTTTGTCCCGGATGGACTGATGGGTGTTGCTCCTGTTTGTATTGGGACAGATGTGTAATACAATAGTGGTCTGCTCACTCGCCTCTGCTGAGATCCTATCTGCAATGAAGGCGCAGCTGAGATAGGCAGCAACTTCAGACAATGACGTGATATTCTGTTTTCTGAAAAGCAAGAACTCCCACTAGCTAATCTGTGGCTGACTTTCTGTTAGGTACATATGCCCACATTAACTATATATGTGTGTATGTTTATTTTTGGTCACTACAGAGGTTGCCATTAACTTCTCACATCTGCAGTTACTAAAGCCTCCTCTCAGGCCTACCATAGGCCTGCTGAAGCCTTCCCCAGCCAATCCATGCCTGCTGGGGAGTGGTGTTGCAGCAATATTTTGCTATGTCACCAGCTGCAACTTCCAGGGATGCCAGCAGAACTCAGTGGCTGAGGTAATCCCTTCATGTCTAGCTATGAGGACATAGTATTACCCTAATTTTGGGGGTCCCTTGAGGGACACCTCAACGTGCTCCACATGATGGGGAATGGAAACTAGCCAGAGCACTAGGTTACCGCCAGGGTAACCTAGCGGGGTCTTTTACCTAGTGTTTATGGGGTCAGGCCAAGCCAAAAACCAAACGAAAACGTTCCAGTAAATGATTTTATTAAACACAAGCCTTACGCACCAATGCACTGACACACTCACTCACCCACTTCTTGTGGAGTGGGGAATGATGGTAGGAAATCCTTACACCGTTGAGTGTAAATAGGGTTAGTTCATGATCTACTCCAGCTGAAAGATAGTGGGAGTGCTATGATGGGAGGATCCTCAGGAAGGGAAAAGGATATTGCTGTTCATTGCTTATAAATGAATTTTTCCTTCAGAAAAAAAAAAGTTCTCCCAGCTGGTGGTACCTCTAGAGAAAATCTGGAGTTGACAGGAGCAGGAGAGTTATTTGTCAATAGAAAGCCCAGAAAGACCTGTCTTTTGTTATATATCTGCAAGTCTATGAAAACGAAACAAAAACGTAGGTGCAGGGTTGGTAGGGAAAAGATGAGTGACACTTCAACACATGCAATATAACAGATGTTATAACAGGAGTACTGTATCAGTCACACAGCTAAAGCCAAGAAGAATGAAGCATTTATGGTATTATCAAGCCAGTTACAGCCTCCCTCAAAGGAATTTAAGAAACAACAGGAAAAGGTTATAAAGTCTTTAAGAGGAGTTGAGGAGAGACATGCAATAATAGGTTTTTGACTAACAAGGTTACAAATGTTATTGTAGAACAATATCTTGCTTCTTTTAGACTGTTCTACATTTACTATAATTTTTGAACTAGTTGTAAGTAGAAATGTAGTGTAGTGTAAACTCTATATTATTATGATATAGTTGATTATGATTATTTTGATATTTATTTGGAAGGGCTGTCATCAGAAACCATCTTCTAAGGGACTGGAAGTTAAGTGTGTAACTTTTCTATCCCCTTATGTTATGTCGTGTGTTTGTTAGTTTAGTTAATAATTTGCTCTTTAGATAGTAGATTTTTTGTAGTTGCTGTGTGAATTTCCTATCAAACTCTCTGGCATCTGCATACCTTGTCGGTTTTGACAGCACTGGCTCACAAAAACAGAAAGATTCCCACCAAATAAATAATCATTTCATCCTCCCACCTGTGACTTCTTCCTGGTCCCTGATCATACAGCCATCAATATTCTTTGTCGCTTGCATGCTAAAATCATTCAACATGTTTCCTTCACCCATTAACTCATTCTGGCCACTTTTGTCCACCCTGGAAATTTCATTGTTTGTCCAAGCAGAGAGTCATCAACATCTCATGTTTCAGGACAGGTTTTTGGGTATAAAGAGACTCTGATTTTGGGTCACTCCTCATAGCATTTTGATATCAGGGATCCACTTTGTCACACTGACTTTTGATTGTTGCTGTCCTTGGGTGCAAGTCTGAGCCATTTCATCCTTCTCTGCTTCTCTCTGAAAGGTAATTATAACTCAGGTCCTTCTACCTCTGCTCTCCATTTTTCCTCCCTTTCTTTTCAGTTAGCCTTGTGTGATTGTGTGTGTGTGTGTGTGTGACTATTTTGTGTATCTTCCCCCAATAAAACACATTTAAATTGAACGATTACTCTTCTGGCTGGTCTCTTTTGCAGTTATCTCATAAAACATAGGTGGTAGATCTTATCTCCCTCTTGCAGGTCTCCTGACTTTGAGCTAATTAATTCCCCAAAGTCACATGGAAGTACTAGCATCACGGATGGACCCCTGAGTGACCCACATTTTGGGGTAACATTATTGTATGAGAGAAATCTATTCTTTCAAAACAAAATCGTATTTAATGTCATAGATTTTTTTTTTTGTCATTTTGAAGTTTGTTATTCCTGTTATCTATTGACTTTGGTCACCCATTCAATTCTGAGGGTTTGCACACACCATGAAAAATTGGGAGAATTTCTACACAGTATCTTTATTTCAAACTGATCAATACCCCCATCCTTTCTGGCTTGTCTTGAAAATTATTTAGTGTTTTAAATTGGGGTGGGGGGAGAGAGAGGCAGAGAGAGAAGAGACAATTCTCAAGGTTTTTGTGTTTCTACATAGGCAAGGTTTGACAAACTCATGATTTTTACACAGGCCTTCTTTCCTCTTGCTTAACTATTATTTTCATCTACACCTCAACTGTTGAGATTCCCCCAATGAAATAGAAAAGTTGCTTGGGAACTTTTGGGAAAAGTAGGATGGGAAATGAATGAATTAAAAAGTCAATATCTGTTTAGAAAAACAACAACACTACTCTGGTTCATTAGTACATGCTACTCACATGTAAAACTTTTGACAGTTTTATTTGACTAATACAGTAGGTGGCTGCTAGAATACAAAATAAAAGCTGAAGGAACAGGGCCTTTGTCCGAGGGTACTAAAAGGCTTTAAGCTGTGTCAGTCATAGAGTCGGTACAAGATATAAAGTGAGCCATACTGCATATCTGCATCTAGCTGAGATATCAAAAGCACAAAGGAGTTTCCTGGGTATTTTTCTTCAATGAGTGTGGGAAAACCTGGGGAAGAGGATGACTGGAGAGCACTGTATCCCTTAACATGTTACACTGGGAAAAAATAAAGTGTGGAGATAGGCCATTTCCACATGACATCGCTGAGCTGCTTCTGTGATAGGATGTAGTGGTCGGCAGGTTGTGCTTCTGCACGACATCGTCGCCGTCCCGCTGCCATCCCATTGTGAAGCATCTCACTTGCGTAGTATTTGAAAAACAGAAGAAAATCCATTTTACAGCTCCCATTGGATGGCACTCCTGTACTTACCATCATGCAGAAGCTGCGGAAGTGCAATTGTGGCATTTCCTGCTGCAGAGCAGCAATGGCAAGTGCCCAGCTGTGCTGCAAAAGGAAGGGGCAGGGCTATCTCACTCCCTTCCACAGAGAGCAAGCAAGTGCCAAGGGGAGCATTGCTGATGCACTCTCTTCCAGACCCAGATTTGCAGAGCAATAACATGGAAGAGCATCATTATGTGGAAAGGGCCATAGTCTCCTGCAACTGCCCCTGCAAAAACCATAAATTTGCATAGACACCTGAATTAGAAACATGCAGACCTTGTATGTCCTGGACAGCATTGCCAAAGTAAGCATCTTCCTCCATAGCTGTTTTTCACATGGTATCTTTCTTACAGTATACTTAGTGTTTTTCCAGATTGCTGCAAAGTCTTGGGATTTCGTGACAGTGGTACCTGCACTTACCAGGCTTTTTTTAAAAAAAATAAAATAAAATCCATATGATGTACCTCCTGCTTTTGGTCTATTTTTTTTTTCTGGTGAAATTCCAGATCTGTGGCTTTTGAACTCAGAGCAAGAGTTTTCTTTTCCCTTTCCCAGCAGTTTCCAAAACAGGCAGGAGTAAATTCCCATGTCTGTATCCTTTATGTCAGTTCCTCCTGTATGTCTAGACAGTCCCACTGATTATATTTACAATGGGGAGTGGCCTTTGGCATGGAAGCTTTTTTGTCTGACTTTTCTTCCCTCATTATATTTCTGGTTACCAGACTGAACTCATTCCGTTTTGTTTTATAGTTATATTGCTAAAGGGGTGTAGCACTGCAGCATTATGACTATAATAGCATTTTAAATAAATTGATATGTGTGGGGGAGATACAGGGGGAGGAACATGTGGAAAAAGTGTTGAGTTCATGAAGGTAATGATGGGGAGGCAAGGAAACCTCACACACGCCACCATTAATCACACCTTAAGCAGGAAAAAAAAGAAAGGATGAAAACCTGGTAAATTTAAGGGTGGATGACTAAATACAAGAATGGGAACAACCATGATGGCACATGACAGGCTGGAGCAGGTCCAGAGGAGGGCAACCAAAATGGTGAGAGGCCTGGAAGCCACGTCCTATGAGGATAGACTTAGGCAGCTGGGTATGTTTAGTCTGCAGAAGAGAAGGTTAAGAGGGGACATGATAGCCATGTTTAAATATTGGAAGGGATGCCATGTAGAGGAAGGAGAGGGCTTGTTTTCTGCCGCTGCAGAGACCAGAACAAGGAGCAATGGATTCAAGCTGCAGGAAAGGAGATTCCACCTCAACCTCAGGAAGAACTTCCTGACGGTCAGGGCTGTCCGGCAGTGGAATGTGCTGCCTCGGAGTGTGGTGGAGTCTCCTTCTTTGGAGGTTTTTAAGCAGAGGCTGGATGGCCATCTGTCGGGAGTGCTTTGAGGGTGTTCCTGCATGGCAGGGGGTTGGACTGGATGGCCCGTGTGGTCTCTTCCAACTCTACATTTCTATGATTCTATGATTCTATGACATCTAGAAACAGAAAAGCCCAATATTTACTGGAACTCATGTCCATCTGGAAGAGCCTTAAGAGAACCTCTACAAAGAAGAAAGGTTGTGTATCCTTACACATTTTCAAGGGTGAAAATTTACCCAGATGTGTATTATAATACGATTTAATCTGTGCACTTGGGGTTTTTTTTCCTTGTAAAAGAGTATCTTCATGGATGAAGTATCTCTCAGAGACCGATGCAAATGCTCTTATTAACACATAATCTTTTGGGCTATTTCTCACAGCAGTGCACCTATTATCTAAAAAGTAACATTTGGTTCATTTTTTCTAGCAAGATGATTTTGAGAAGCATACTTTGAAACCTTCAGATTATGCTTCCCAGAAATTCCAGATAGGTCTGCCTGGTCTGTGAATATTTCAGTAACTCCCAGTTTTATTAATATCTCTCCAATACCATAGCTACCAAAGAATGTAAACTTTGGAATGTACAGATCTATTCTCCTGTTGAAATAAGAACCAGATAATGGACAACTATCACTTTAAGAAGATGCATAGTAATTTTCAATTTGGCTGGCAAAAACTGTTGATACTAAAATTTTAATATGAAGCATAAATATTTTGCATGATGCTGCACAATTTTAATTCTTTTTCTCCTCTTTTGGAGGGAGGCAGGAAATAGTAAGACGAACAAGCGGTATTCTTGCCTGTGTGGGAAGTTCTTTCTTTTTTCCTTTCCTTTTTTTTTTGGGGGGGGGGTGTTCTGGTGCACATGTGTATGTGTTGTCATGATCTTTTCAATATTCTGGGTATTACCAAGTGTGTGTTACGTTTGTCTGAAGTTATGTGTCATGTCAGTTTGAAGTCTATGTTATTTTCATTATATATATATATATATATATATATATTCTTTTTCTCCCTTTTAGTAAGCTTAGATTAAAATATTTTAATGAATTCTTACTTTGTACTAGGACTATATTTTATTTGAAGAAATTGATTCACTATAGTGGATTAAAATGTACACAAGTCTACATTGCAATATGTCTGTGCACAAATTTCTTCTTCAGTTTCTATGGAAGTGCTGATTTGTTCCCAGCCAGGGTGAGAAGCAACAAAGAATTAAATACATTACTAATAATCTTGCTTCCGTTTTGGTTATAAATGTGTAATTATGTTATATTTCAAAAGTAATGTGATGAATTGGAACAATGTTAATTTTAAAGGGAATTTTAAGGCATTTAATAGGCATTTTGTAATATTTTTTCTAGTTTTATACCATTCTTTTGTCAATCCTAAAGAGTCTTTAAAGATGCAATGAGAAAATAGTGAATTTTATAATACACAGCGCAACATCAAAGTTTCGCCCATCAAGGGCAGATCTAACACTCCAATGCCTAGAGTACAACAGCTTACCGTTTTTCCAGTGAATGCAGCCATTTTAATACAACATCTTTTCCAAGTGCATCTTCTACCAATTTCAATTTCCCTTGCTTGGGTAAAATAAATAACGCTGAAACATTGCCCTTGTATAGGAGGTGTACCACCTCACAAGAAAGCTCCTCATCATAGTAACTCTTAAAAGCACTATCTTTTTTCATCATAGAAACTTTTACTGTAGTTTGCTCATCTATGAAGAAGTCATCTTCCTGAGTATTTTCATAATGGAAAGGATTTTCCCAGAAGGCTTATGAAAGGAAAAGAATGAGGAGAGAGGTTATTTCCTTAAGATCTGTTTATATAAGAAATACAAATCCATTTCACACACATTCAAAATTCAATCATCCATCAGGAATTGAATATGACCTTTCAAAATTCTGAACTATTTCAGCTTTCTATTTGAAATTCACATAAACTTAAAATTCAATAACATATTAGGATGTTTTAAGGGACAACTTTTAAATATCTAAACATTAAATCTTCTTTATCTAATCTTGCAAATGAAATGAAATAGGGATTAATATAATATAATATAATATAATATAATATAATAATATAATATAATATAAATGTTTGGAAAAGTATATTTAGAGATGGAAAAACAACTGTTTCTCCAATGCAGCTCCCTTAGTTTTGTCTAATAATATATTTTTCTACATTGGATATATCTGTCATAAGAGTCAGCATGATGTGATGGTTTTAGTGTTGAACTAGAATTCAAAGATTCTAGGGTCCAAGATGCCTGCTCATCAATGGAAACCTTTTGAATGGTCTTAGACAAGTCATACACTCTTAGCCTGAAAGGAAGGCAATGGCAAACCTCTTACCAATAGAACTCTAGGATACACTTGAGGGTCATCATAAGTCAAAGTCAGGATGAAGGCATATAATAACTTGAAGGTACAACAACAGCAATAATAAATATTTGTGATAAGCTGAGGGGAGAAATAGAATTTGGAGTGATGACACCAACGGTTTTCTAAAGTGAGAACTTTCACCTTCCCCCTTTCCCCACTGAAATCTGAATTGGTACAGCCCACTCCAGGCAGGGCAACTGTCTTGTAATTCATTAGATGAAAGACAAGGGTCTAGATCCAAGTAAGTGCTAAAGGAATGAAAAGATCCGGGTACAGGAAAGGAGGAGGTGCAGCACTGTTGCAACAGGCAGTACTGGCCTCCTTCGGTGTCTCAAATGGGGCAGAGCTTTGCTTGGACATCTGATTGATGTCCTCCCAGGATGTCAGCCAAACCCATTGCACCACCTGCAATACATACAACATCAAGAACTGTTTGTACTACAAGATATGGGATACCTCCTTGCACAAACATGGAAAATGTGCAGCTGCTTATACAACTAGTTACACACACATTTTGCTAGCATTGGGTCCCATTCAAAGAGCTATTACTTGAACAATGAGGCCAAGAGAGGATCCATCTCACTGGGCTCTTGTACCAGCTCAGAGCAACCAGGGGCAGATTGCTCTTATAGAGAAAATGGTCCTGCCTCTACCTGCAATCTGTAGAAAATGTGGGGCATTCCTTCTCTTCCAGATGTCAGAAAAGATGGATTGCCTGTAGATTCTAAATGAGCACTATACTTCAAGATCCAAACTTGGCCAGGATCCTTGAGCACTGTCATTTCCTGAGATCCTAAATGAAATGGAGAGGACCAGGATACCCTGGACAATGAGCAACAGGGTCTCTGTTATTGCAACTTTGTTAATATAACTTGGAAATTCTACTATTGAGCTTCATTGATAGATCTTGGAATATACTAATTAAATTTATTTCCCCAGTAAGCACAATTTATTCCCTGATTCATTTCTTCCTCCAACAAATTATATGATAACTACAACTTAACATGGAATAACTTCATTCCTGCTGAAGAATAACTGTAATAGGTTGTTGTGGGTTTTTCGAGCTTTGAGGCTGTGTTCTGTTAGTATTTTCTCCTGACGTTTTGCCTGCATCTGTGGCTGGCATTTTCAGAGGATTTGGTGGCATGGAAGTGAGACAGAGTATATATACTTGTGTAGTTCCCGGGTGGGAGGGAGCAATTTGCATGTGTTACGGTTGGCCTGTGTGATGGCCTATTGTTAAATGGGATATCCCCCAGGGTGTATTGTTAGTCAAGGGGTATGCATAACAGTGAGTATGAACTGATGAAGAAACATAACCTCCAAACAATCTATAGACCGCCCAAGAAAATTCAACAAATGCTATGTTCAGCAAAGGACAGGAGGGATCCTCTAATTTCTGAGGGAGTTTACCAAATACCTTGCAGCTGTGGGCAGGTCTACATAGGGACTACAAAACACAACGTCCAAACACGAATCAAAGAACATGAAAGAAGACTGATCCAGCCAGAAAAAGCAGCAGTAGCAGAACATGTTATAAACCAACCTGGACACGGAATGCTTTTTGAAAGCACAGAAATTCTGGACCATTCTGACAACTACTATGTCAGACTACACAGAGGGGCTATTGAAATCCATAAACACATGGACAATTTCAACAGGAAAGAAGAAACTCAGAAAGTAAACAAGATTTGGCTATCAGTACTGAAGAACACTAAAATCAAGATTCAAAAAGATGCCAATGAACACCACCGAGACTCTGGAGGTCCCTCTACAGGGAAAATACAATGGGTTGCTAATATACTTAACTCACTGTTATGCATATCCCCTGACTAACAATATACCCTGGGGGATATCCCATTTAACAATAGGCCATCACACAGGCCAACTGTAACACATGCAACTTGCTCCCGCCTACCCCGGGACTACACAAGTATATATACTCTGTCTCACTTCCATGCCACCAGATCCTCCAAAGATGCCAGCCACAGATGCAGGCAAAACGTCAGGAGAAAATACTAATAGAACACAGCCTCAAAGCCCGAAAAACCCACAACAACCTATGGATTCCAGCCATGAAAGCCTTCGACTTTACAATAACTGTAATCTTTTGATTAACTTTTATAGTTATGGAGGCTGGCTTCACTTAAAGGTGGGTGAGAAACATCATGTGGTTAAGTGCTGGCTTCTGCTGTACTTAATAGTGCTATCTTAGCATTTAGTAGTGCTTTGTTGTATTAGGAAGCATGGGAAGAAAATATGTTGTGTACCAGAGGCCAGCAACTCTAGCATTTAGACATTGCTCAAAAAGTAACTAAATTGGAACCATTTTAGTTGTTCTTGAGAAACAGGAAAATGTTTTTAAACAGCAAGTAGTTACATTTGGAGTCTCTGGAACTGGAACTGTAATTAATTGTCATTTAAATGTAACTCTAGGCTCTCTTCTTTGGCTGGATATCTGAGTACAGCTGAGTTTGGACATGATGTAATGAGACTGTTCATTACTGTTTATTCAGTCAGCTCATACTCAACAATACTTCTTTTTGATGCACCATAGTATGTCCATCATACTTTGGTAATTTCTTTGAAGTACTAAAAGACTGTTTCTGTAGACCTCCTTCTCCACTGCACCTATCTCATTAACAGAAAGAAAGATACTACCATCTTGATAACTTTGGAGATAGACAGTATTGGAAAAGGTCATTTGCCTCTTGACTTTGAGAACCTGCCTCCTTAGGAAATTCCACACTAATATGGCAAAAAAATATCTCAGAGAAGACAGTTGTAAAGCCAGTGTTTACTTAAACTGTGGACATATTACTACCCAGTAAAATCCTTTTATAACACATTATCCATCTACCTTACCTTTCAATAAAATATAGTTTACAAGTACCATTACAACCTCAGGATGAAGATCCTTGACTACATCTACTAATTTTCCATGAGTTTTCTCTTCTATGTAACTATTGATTTTCTTCTCAGCTTCAGCAAGATCCTTGAAGTTAGTAGGAAGGACATCTGAGTGATAAAAATGTTTGGCATCACCCAGAAACTTCTTCAGGAGTTTGAACTCTTCATGTGTGAAAAGAGCATTTCTTATGCTCAGTTCAGTTTCAGCCTCAGGATGGTTTAGCTCTTGGAGGAGATGCCGAAAACCTTCATGTACTTCTTGCTCACTGATCTCTGTCTGGTTAAAGCCAAGCCCTGACAAAAGCTGTCTCAGGGTGGTGGCTTTAGCCCCCAGGGACAGCAAGGCAAAGGCAGTGGAGATACTCAGAGGCGAAAAGATAATATTCTTATTGGTAGCCTCTACAGCAAGCTGATAGTAGAATCTGAAGGCAAAATCTGCATTGTCTGGCGCTATTTTCAGTAAGGGTGAATTCTTGGCAAGTTTATACCCAGTGACTATACAGCTGAGAACAGAGATCAGTCTAAACAAAAGCAACCACAGTTTGTAATTAAACGTCTTGTTCCTCTAAAGACACCTGTAAAGAAAAGTATATGCATTACCAGATAATAGGATTCAAGGAAAGATGTCTGCTATGTTAATATGGGACTCAGTTTGTGTCTTTTGCTTGAGTCCTTTATGTGTTTTCCCTACAGACACCACTCCTGCAGGCTTGATCATTTTTAGAACCAGTCCAGTTGCAGGGCTAGGGAATGGATCAGTCCAATTTTCAGATATGATTGATATTTGATTGGGATCCAAGGCAGCCTATAACAAAATTAAAACAAATCCAGGGCAAAAACAAGTGGAAGTAGAAACACCCAAATAAATTATAGCCATGTTAAAACATAATATTTGGAAGATCAGATTTTCATTATTAAAACATAACTGAGTTTAAAAACCATTTAAAACACAGATAACCCTGGACCTTGGTTTTCCTTTCTTCTATACTAACAGGTACTCAAAGAATCATAGAGCTGGAAGAGACCCCAAGGGCCAATGAGTTCAACCCTCTTGCTGTGCATTTCCAACTGATGGCCATCCGGCCAAAGAAGGAGACCCCACCACACTCCAAGGCAGCATATTTCACTGTCCAACTGCTTTTACTGTTGGGAAGTTCTTCCTAATGTTTAGATGGAATCTCTTTTCCTGAAGTTGGAGCCATTGCTCCATATCCTAGTCTCTGGAACAGCAGAAAACAAGCTTGTTCCATCCTCTATATGACACCCCTTCAAATGTTTAAACATAGTTATCATGTCACCTCTTAACTTTCTCTTCTCCAGGTTAAACATACTCAACTCCCTAAGCCGCTCTTCATAAGGCGTGGTTTCCAGGCCTTCTACCATTTTGGTTGCCCTCCTTTGGACACATTCCAGCTGAATATACTTCTTGAGCTGTAACACCCAGAACCAGAGACCACTCGTTTCCCCTCCTTCTTTTCTCTTAGGCAGAATACTAGGAGCAAAGTGATCTTGCTACAAAAGGATCACCTCAAAGATGAAAGGAACTGGAATGGGAAAAACAAAACAAAAAGCACAGCAAACCTATTTCGTAATGGAGTCTTGAATACCTTGGTAGTTATCCTTCAACCATTCTCCTATTAACATATATTCTACTTACATTCTGTACACTAGAAAAAATGCAGGATATTAACAGCAGAAGCAGGAACAACAACAACAGCAATATCTAAATGTTGTCTTTGTCCTTGAAAAACAGTGGGCTAGATTTCAGGTTGATAATTCAGAACTTCATCCATACCTCCCTCTAAGGAAATTTTGTAGTTTGGCGAAGGGCTAAAAGTTTCATAGATCCAAAAAGAGAGATTACTTGAGGTGGAAGAAGTGGTGGAAGTCTGGACTAGTGAGACAAAAGAGGGGAGCATGGTATTTGTTTTTGTTTACCCTATGTTGACAACTCTATTGACTTTTCTTGGCAAGGTTTGTTCAGAGGAACTTTGTCACTGATTTCCTCTGCGTGTATTGATTTAAATAACTGGAACTTTAATATCCAGGCTGGAAATGCCCACAAAAACTAATATAAAACGTTGAATGGAATCATATTCTGCATGCTTGTATAAATACATGGGGTGAAAATTCAAAACTGAGATGTTTGGAATTTATTAACTGAACTTTAGAGCAGGTATTCCACCATGAGCACGCCTACCTCATCTCTTAACAAAAAACACATCCCTATTTTCTTGACAGTTTCTCACCCCTTAACACTGGAGAACTATTATTTTGGATCCTAGTGGCCAAAACAAAATCCCTGCACCCCTAAAGTAGACTATATTAGCAACAAGTAACAGACATAAAGAAACCCAGCATGGTGTAACAGTTTGAGTGTTGGGCCAAAACCCTGGAGACAAGGATTTGATTCCCTGCTTGGTCATGGAAACCTACTGGGTGACTTTGGGGGTATCCCACACTCTAAGGCCCAGAAAACCCTGTGATAGGTTTGCCTTAGGGTCTCCGTAAGTCAGAAACAACTTGAAGGCACACAACAACATCATCTTTAGAGTCATTCTTTTCTTACCTAGATCATATGTAATTTAGTTAGGTGACTAACCACCCCTCAGTTGTGGAGAGTGAAGATGGATCAGTTATCCTCAGTAAGATATAAAGCAAAGCAACAAAGTTTGCACCTGCTGTTGCTCCACTATGATCAAGACTAGAACCCCATTTTAAGCCACTTATTCTCAGTAGAACTGACACTTCCAGACTGACACTTCCCACTTTTTGACTAGTGGATTCTTATATGGAAATATCTTCAGTGCAGCACAATCCACCCTCAAAGATCAACAAACCCCTCCTTGAGCAAGTTTCCCAAAGTACATTACTACATCAAGCTATATTGTGCAAGTGACCTTTAAGTGAAATATGCGCTCTTTGTCTAAAGTAGCCATGGCCTTATATTTTTTAATTGGAGAAACACTATTATAACATACTCTGTGAAGCCCTCCTTATCTACAGGAAAGGCATGAGAGTAGCCTCTGGGAAACTGGAACTTATAGACTAACCAGTCTGATTCTGTTTTAAAAATTTCTCTAGCACATATGAAGTTGCATCAGTTTAAAATGTTTCCCTTCAAGAAATTCACATTTTTTGCATAGAAAAGGTCACTGGAGAATTTTTTTATTATTATTATTTGCGGGAAGAATATGCAGGAAGGAGATACCACTGAGAAGCTGGAACTGACATGACCAACTAACCGGTTTAACTCCTTCTCTCTCTCTCTCTCTCTCTCTCTCTCTCTCTCTCTAGTTTTGTCAAGACTTTTGACTTTGGATACAGTTTTCTTTTGGTAAAGAGTGACAACTCTGTGGTAGAATACATGTTTTGCATATAAAAGGTGCCAAGTTCAGTCCTTGGTATCTTCAGATGCAAGTATTGATTCTATAAGTAGGATGAATTTGGAGTAAATATTCCAGACCTGGGAATCTACTTTTCCAGGGCCAGCTTTTCTATCCAAAACCAGCCTACAGAGTCATACCAATCAAATGGACTCCAGTTAGTGAATTAAAATAACCAAATGGAAAGTGTGCCATCTTTGGGAGTCCTATAACTGAGAAAACTCTCTCTTTTGTTGAGATATAATTGTGCCCAAAGTACTTGACAATGAGTCTCCCCAGATGGGAATGCTGCTAGGGATAGATACTGTGTTGATATTGTGTTGCTTGTTACATTTGTATTGCATTGAATGATTTTAGTATTATATTAGCATGCTATCTGAAATCATGGGCAAACTGACAGAGGTACATACTGTATTGATACTGTCTTATATTCTGTTACTTACTACTTTGGTACTGCATTATATTATTTCAGTATTGTACACAGTATTGTATTGTATTTCATTAATATCTTTTAATCTCAGTGTGTGCACTATCTGTGTTTCAGTTACCCTTCATATTTTTTTTATCTTTTGGATTATAACATGCATCTTATTATTTGTATACATTTGGTTAACTGCTATGGTGACGTGGTATTGGGAAGGAAGAAAGAAAGAGCAGCCAATGAGACTCTCTACCATCCACAGGATTTTGACTTCCTTCCACTCACCTTGCTGTACTTGTGCAAGATCACCATGAAAACAATGTGCTGCTTTCCAGTTGAGGACAAAGAGGCTTGTTGAATAACTTGACCTGCAAAGAGTTGCTGCCTGTTCTTATTTCTTGCCCACTTATTCCTTTCTATCTCTTTCTGTCTCTCCTCTTTCTCCCATTGTTTCAAAGTTGTATTTAATGTGAGAGCCCCATGTGAGGGTCCCGTAATGATATGGTTTGGATGGGCTGAGAGGTGACCGGGAGGTCAAACTGACTGAGCAGGGAAATCTGTGAATGTGAGAAAGAAAGTTAGGTCAACCTAAACACCTTTCAGGTAAGACTGAGTCATTTGTCAGGCAAATAAATTCCATTCCTGTGGACAAGAAGCTTAAAACAGAAGCTGGAATTTCCTCAGAGAACACAATTGTGAGAAGACCACCAGGATACTGATTGACAGATACCTGTTCCCCCTGCACCTGGACTCCTTCCCCTTTTCTCCTAGCACCCACAACAGACTGCTAGCATGACACTCACTGTGTCTTTGTCAATTAAGCACTGTGAACATTAGCAGGTTGATAGCCTATGTTATGTATTGCAGTTCCCTTTCTTCAGCACCTGGAACCTCACGTAGCTATCACCGCCACAAACTATTTCCTGGGTACAAATACCCCTGCTTTCAGGCTATCCTGTGCAGCCTCTGGCCAATCTAAGCACCACTCTGTCCGTCTGCTTCCCAAACTGAGAACTGCTGTTAGGTTCTATGCCTATGCCACATCGCCGTGTTTCTCTGCTTCTCTTTGGATCCAGTAATTATCACCTGCATCTCTCAATGTCTCTATCCTCCCTTCCTCCCATCCTTTCGGTTAGCTCTTGTGTATTTATGTGCATGATTGAACTGCAAGATGTCTAACAAGTAGAAACACATAATAAGAAATAAACAGCTTTACCATTGTGTTGTCCCTCAATTGCCTTTTTGGTAAAAACCCGCATTGGTCTTCATGAATCAAAATTATCAATATCCTTTTCAATCTCTCTACTAGCATCATAGCCAGAAATTATAATCATTATTCAAAAGAGAAATTGGTCTATCATTCTCAGGATCAATTATATCTCTGTCTTCTTTTGGAATCAAAGTTATGTTTGCACCAGTTCAACTTTCAGGAACTTTGCCTGAGTTTAAAATTGAATTCATCAATTGTTGCGATGTTAAGTATAGTTTTCTTAGTGGTTCAATAAAAATAGAAAAAGCCATGAAGACAAGGGATACCCTGCCTCATTTTTCAATGGAATTCAAATGGGGTTGAATCAGTTTTATTAAGATGCACCAATGTCTCTGTTCCTTCATGTAATCACCTTTTCAAGGACACACACTGTATCTTGGGTTCTGTCCTTCTTAACAATCTAAAAAGAAAAGGTCACTGTACTCTGTAAAAAGCTTCCAGTGGATCTAACAATATTATCACAAATAGTTGTTTACTTTGATTGATTGATTGATTGCATTGGTATACCACCTTTCTCCCAAAGTGACACCCAAGGGGGCTTCCAGAAACAGTCAATTAAAAAAAAATTAAAATAAATTTAAAAACAATTAAGATCAACCACATAAAAACAGTATGAAATAATTTTTAAAACATACAAAAGTTTTGTTCAATAAATAAAACATCCCGATAAAAAGCTTTCTTGCTCACACATTGAAAGCCTGCTTGAACAAAAATGCCTTTACCTGCCAGTGAAAAGAAAGTAGGGACGGAGCCAGCCTAGCCTCCTGTGGAAGTGTTTTCCAGAGGGTGGAAGCAGCCACTGAGAAGACTTTCTTCTGTGTCCTTACCAGGTGAACCTGGGATGGTGGCGGGACTGAGAGAAAGCCTTCCCCTGTGGATCTTAGGGCTCTGGCAAATTTGGACAGTTACATAATTAAAAATGTTAAGCATTCCTATTGTGTCTTCTAAGTTCCTGTTTGGCTTAAGTCCAATTTGATCTCTCAAAATATATTTTATATTAAATGTGATAAGCCATCTAGCAAAAATTGCTGTTAAACGTCTCTTGATCTTCTATAAGTAGCATAATAAGATGACAAGAATTAATTAATGAATAACTCTTTTGATCAACATCAAAAAATAGAATAAAACAACAATATTAAATATAAAATATCTTTGCAGTACAACAATATAAAATAGTATATAGCAAAAACAGTATATCATAATATAGACTTGGAATGATTACAGAAGAAAGTCAGGAGAAAAATTCAAAGGCAGGTTTACAGTTGAACATTAAGAAAAAAAAATAATGACCACAGATGATTTACATAACTTTAAAGTAGACAGTGAAGGCATGGAAATGGTTCAAAATTTTCCATACCTTGGGTCAGTCATTAAACAGAATGGAGACTACAGTCAAGAAATCAGAAGAAGATTAGGACTTGGAAGGGCAGCTATGAAGGAAGGATACTAGACAAGATCTTGAAATGCTAAGATATATAATTGAATATTCAATATAGTCCATGCTATTGTATTTCCACGTTCTATGTATGGTTGTGAAAGCTGGACAGCGAAGAAAACTGATAGGAAGAAAATCAACTCATGCAAAATATGATGGTGCTGGATACCCTGAACTGCTAAAAAGACAAATAAATGGGCCTGAAAGCAAATCAAGCCTGAACCCTCCCTAGAAACCAAGGTGACTACTTTGGCCTTATCTTGAGAAGACATGACTTGCTAGAAAAAGTAGTAATGCTTATCTAAACAGAGTAGGTAGCAGGAAAAGAAGAAGATAGCATTAAAATAAAATACTGACACGTTAAATATTAAGAACTTTGCTGACATGCTGTGGAGTAGTTGTCCTCAGCCTTCTGTGGAATGAGTCACTCACCACTGGCTCCATGCCCACCACACACAATCACTTTAGAGCTTGAGTGATGCTCAAAAATGTGAATTGTTGAAATTGTTATTACAGCATGGACTTCTTCCCTAGATAAGCAACACACTTCCCTCCTTGCTTATCTGTCAGGGTCTGCAAATGCAAAGAGAAGTAAATCCTTTCCATCTATCAATTAACTGAGTATTTCTGGGCAACTCGAACATGATTGAGGGGAAAGGAGAAGCAAAAGGAAGCAATTGAAATTGACCAAGCTACATTCCTCAGTCCAGCCTCAAAAGAATATCTGGAGGCCCTTATCTATCTCCCCCGCTGCCTTCTTCTCTTGCCCAGGAGGACCTGATATCTTTTTGAAGATCCTTTCCTTCATGCCCCTTCTCCCTACTAGGATAGTTTCCTCTTCACTGCCACCCAGAGAATAGACAAATTGGGTGGTTCTTCCCCCCACCCATTACCCTACCATGTTAGTTGCCGTACACCTCCACGCTGTTATATGGTCTAATTGGCAAAATATATTAATTGACAGATATGTTTAATTGGTATAAATTATAAATTATACACACATGGCTGAAAGGCCGTGTGGAAAGGGGAAACTGGCTGGATAGGAGGCCAAAAGGTAACCTTAGCATGGTCGGGTTGTAAGTTCACTGAATAATTAGCCAAGAAAGCTTGACTTAATGTCTCTAAGCTAATCGTACCAACTGCCCAACCTCAGGAAACAATATGCTGCCAAGGTGCAGCAGGCAAGCACCCCTGCTATATGCATTTCCTACTGAGACGATACCTAATCAAGATATTGAAAAAAAAATCAGTCAATTTCCAGACCCCTTTTGTTTACTCTGCCAGAAAGCAATTAGTTCACACCCTTTCAGGGAGGGAAATAAAGTTTAAAAATCCCCAGTTTTGAGCAACTACTTTGCAGTTGCTGAATGTCTCTGTGTCACTTTGATTCCCGGCTGTGTACTGCTCTTAGACACACAAATATAAGCCACATTGCTGCTTTTTCACTACTTTTCTGGATTGGTAATTATAACCCAAAACCATCAGCCTCGCTATCCATAATTTTTCCTCCCTTTATCCTTCAGTTAGCTCTTGTGTGAATGTGTGACTATTTGTATTTTGTGTGCATGTGTGAGTGACTTCCCTTGATAAAACACATTTTAGTTTACTTTTGAATCTCTGGCTGGTTCTTTTCTGTGTGACCCTGTAAACGTTGGTGGAAAGATTTCGTTAAGTTGCCCTTCTCCCTCTTGCAGGCCTCCTAATTTTGAGCTAATTCATTCCCCTCTGTCATGTGGAGATACTGGCATTGTGGGTGGGCTACTGAGTCACCCATGTTTTGGGGTAACAACCCAAGCAATAAATATTTAGTATAAAATTTAATCATACTCAGGCTAAAACTGCTGAGTTTGCTTTTTGTTTTTTGTTTTTATCTTGACTATATAGAGTAAATGACAGTTATGACTCTACCCGAGAACTGTCAGTGTTTTGCTTCAGAATTGCTGTCTTTTTTTCTTTCATTCATTCATTTCATTTTTTTCATTTCTTTTTTTCATTTTCAATACCAGGTATATTGTCCAACTATAATATCAGATTATATTAAAATTTAAGATATGGGATCAAATTTTCCAAGAAAATTTTCCCTTGGGTATCTATCATTGTCCAGAGTTCCACCTAATTTCATTTTACTGATAACTAATTTAATTTCTTTCTCAGATATCATTTAAATAATCCATTTCTGCTTTAGTCCTTTTATTACTTAGGAATCTAAGAATTTAATTACAACACCCTGATTTGTGATACCTGAACTATTTGAATTTTCATTAAGATTCTTATATTCTTCAAAACTATTGGAGATATAATGAGCTCTATTTTAAAACATGGGATGTTTATATTGTATATAGATCCAGGGATTTAAATTCTGCCTTTGAGGATTCAACCTCCATCTAATATTCCCCCAGTTCCAGTACACTGTGCTCTGTGAGTAGTGCATCAGTCTCAGAAATGCAGTCATCATTTTCTGGCAGAGTCTTTAATCTGCTCTGCATGGTGCCTTCTTTAACAAAGTAATCTCAAATAACAGCTTTTATAACAAGGTACTATGGTCTCTCAGATTTTAATTAAATGTAATTAATCTTTTTTTTCCCCCATAGATTTTAATTAAGACCAACCTAGGTGTTTTTAAAGTAGCAGAAATAATGCCAGGAAAAGAACACTGTGAACAAGCCCTCTTTTGAGAACTTCCTGTCATCTCAAATGCATTCCAAAAATAAGTGAAACACAATTAACTTGCTGAGATTTTGCTTGTTTGCAACTTAAATGCTAAATGCAAACCAGCTTCCTGTCAGGTGAGGAAAGATGCCTGCCTCAGACCCTTCAGTGTAGCTTACTGTGTGTAGATTCACACAGCTATATGTGCTTCATGCGTTTCCTCCAGATTTTTCCTTTGTAGAGTACAAAACTCATATGAATTTCCCCTTGCTATTCATTTGGGTTTTGTGTAGTTTCCCTCCTTCACTCCCCAAATTGCTATGGTTTATTTCTGTGCTCTCTAGTTGGTCCAGTTCTGTTCATAGTAGGAGCGGCTATGCACAGGGCAAGAATGGATAGGATTTATCCTATTTTACCATATCCCAATCCCATTTTTCTCCATGCTTCTTTTATTGTGTCATGATGTTGGGATGCCTTGTAATCGTGGAGCAGTGGCACCTTATTGCTAACAGATGAAGCACCATGCTCAGCACGCTTTAGATGGAGTCTCAGGCCATTTCCACACTACACTGTTTATAGTACTATTATTCCACTTTCAACATTCTGTAGAATTCTGGGGTTTGTGGCTTATTGAGGCATGTTATTTACTGAGACTGAGAATTCTAAATGCCCCTCCCTAAATTGCAAACCCCAGGATTCCATAGAAGGTTGAAAGTGGAATACTAGCACTATAACAGTGTAGTGTAGAAATGGCCTCAGTTATTTTCTCTGACTGACTATCGGTATTTGGATTCCACAGATTGCAATGACTGCAACCCCCAACCAAGATTGATTGATTGATTGATTGATTGATTGATTTTGAATAGCAGGATGTGGCCTTTTTACATTTAGAGATGCATGATGCATTAATGAAGTCCATCAACATTGTTTTAAAAAAACAAAAAAAAATCCCCTCCTAAGATTAGATATGTGTATTTGCAAAGAGAAGTAATATGGTGTATGTGGTAGTTTCCTATGACAGCTAGTGTGGTGTAGTGATTTGAACATTAGACTATGGCCATTTCCGGCCGGCCCCTCCCTAAACTGCAAACCCCAGGATTCCATAGGATGTTGCAAGTGGAATAATAGTGCTATAACAGACTAGTGCGGAAACGACCTATGACTCTGGAGAGCAGGGTTCCAATCCCTGCACAGCCACAGAAGGGAGATCTTAAGCAAGTCACAGGGAGGTAAAGGCACCCACTACTTCAATAAATCTTGCCAAGAAAATCCTGTGATAGGGTCACCAGAAGCTGGAAATGACTTGAAGGCACACAGCAAACAAACAAGTAGTTTCTTGGATATACTACCCTGCTAATTACTCAGGGACAGGCAGAGTTATAACTTGCCATGCTACAGGAGTGTCTCCCGGAGTGACAGCTGCAATATCTTTCAACAAAATGAATGAAAGTCATCTAATTAATACTAGAAAGTAGGTGGGAATATGGAGGAGAAAGAGGCCGATACCCCTGCCAGCATGTCACCATGAGGGAAATGTGTGGAAAAAATAGAGCACTCATGTTATGGTATGGTGAAACAAACATAAACTGGCAATCAACTATAGTTGAGAAAACTTTGATTTTGTGCTGGCAAGGCCAGGGATGGGTGGAATGGTTACTGCTTTGTTCATATGGGCACTTACACTGTGTGAATCAAATGTAAGGAGTGGGGAACAGCGGTATGCAATCAACCACAATGCTGTGTTCACCCCATCCAAATCTTCCTTTTGACTCCTGCACTAAGAAGAAGGAAGATTTCACAATTACAGGCATTTCTGTGGTGCGTAGGAACTCCTGTGGAGGCCCAGAAGTTTAAAATTGATCAATAATTAATTTGAAGGAGTTAGAACTTGGAAGCATCTAGTTACAACTAGCAAGTTATTTGTAATCTGTTCTTTTCTGCTGGAAGTAAGGTATCACTAAGTTACAATATAATGCATATAATGTAACAAGGAATAATTTCTCTTTGATTTTTCAGTAACTTTTATTGTTTCAGAGGGGTACTACAGGTCAGCAGCTTGTAACATTCATTTTTATTTTATTTTATTTTTATATGAATTTAGGAAAAGAAACGTATAAGATAAAATATGTACAGTGTGTGTGTGTGTGTGTGTGTGTGTTTGTGAATGAGAGAGAGAGAAAGAGAGAGTAAAGAAAGTAACAGAAGAAGAACAATGCATAGAAGAAAACTTGTAATATTCATTTCTTGGGAATGAAGTTACGGTGTAGGAAAAGAACATATTAGAAATAACACTCCACAGTTTAACACTAATTTCTCTACAGTCATATGTAAAGGGAAAAAAAGAAGAGCAAAAGGAAAGTAGACCTCCCCATATGGTGAAGTTACAGGCTTAAATTAATAAAAATAATTTCTATATCAACCTTTAATCATAAAAAGAAAGAAAAATAAAATTAAGAAAAGGAGTAGTAACTTGCTGTGGATGTAGGATATCTCAATTTCAGTAAGGCCTTTGACAAAGTTCCCCATGACATTCTTGCAAAGAAGCTAGTAAAATGCAGGCTGGACAGGGCTACTGTTAGTTGGATTTGTAATTGGTTGACCGACCAAACCCAAAGAGTGATCACGAATGGCTGCTTTTCATCCTGGAGAGAAGTGACTAGCGGGGTGCCACAGGGTTCTGTCCTGGGCTCAGTGCTGTTCAATATTTTTATCAACGAGTTGGATGAAGGAATAGAGGGCATGCTCATCAAATCTGCACATGACACCAAATTGGGAGGGGTTGCTAATACACCAGAGGACAGGATCAAAATTCAAAATGACCTGGATAGATTGGAGAGCTGGGCCAAGGCTAACAAAATGAAATTCAACAGAGAGAAGTGTAAGGTCCTACATTTAGGTAGAAAAAATGGAATACAGAAATATAGGATGGGGGACACGTGGCTGGTTAGCAGTACGTGTGAAAGGGATCTAGGAGTCTTAATAGACCACAAGCTGAACATGAGTCAGCAGTGTGATGCGGCAGCCAAGAAAACCAATGCAATTCTCGGCTGCATCAATAGGAGTATGGTGTCTAGATCGAGGGAGGTACTGGTACCAATCTATTCTGCTTTGGTTAGACCTTATCTTGAATACTGTGTCCAGTTCTGGGCACCCCAATTCAAGAAGGACATGGTCAGGCTGGAGCAAGTCCAGAGGAGGGCAACCAAAATGGTGAGAGGCCTGGAAGCCACGTCCTATGAGGATAGACTTAGAGAGCTGGGTATGTTTAGTCTGCAGAAGAGAAGGTTAAGAGGGGACATGATAGCCATGTTTAAATATTTGAAGGGATGCCATGTAGAGGAAGGAGAGGGCTTGTTTTCTGCTGCTCCAGAGACCAGGACAAGGAGCAATGGATTCAAGCTGCAGGAAAGGAGATTCCACCTGAACCTCAGGAAGAACTTCCCGACAGTCAGAGCTGTCCGGCAGTGGAATCTGCTGCCTCGGAGTGTAGTGGAGTCTCCTTCCTTGGAGGTTTTTAAGCAGAGGCTGGATGGCCATCTGTCGGGAGTGCTTTGAGGGTGTTCCTGTATGGCAGGGGGTTGGACTGGATGGCCCGTGCGGTCTCTTCCAACTCTACATTTCTATGATTCTATGATTCTATGAACTTCAATAATAGTAATAATATCTTTACTGAGACTATATTACTCGTTCCTTTTTTTTTCTTTTGTCCTAATCCTTCTCCACAGTGAAAGCTACTAGTAACCAAGAGTTGGCAGAGTCCCTCTCCTAACCTTATCAACATCACAAAAAGTGTTTGTCTGAAGTCACAGGTTTAGTTAATTTTGCGTAACAGAAAAGTTCAACTGTAACCATAACAGCAACTAACTCCTTTGAGTCGTTCAAACTATAGTGGCAACTAAGTGTTTTAAATATCCAGATGTAATTATTTTAAGAGTAATTTCATGCAGCCTTTTAGGTAACGGTACAAGAGTTCAATTATGCTAATTAAAGTTATCACTCATTTTGGTTTTTTTTTTTCAACTTATGGACCACACAACTGCTATGGTTTTTTATAAAAAATTTCTGGTACTGTATAGAAGTCACAACACTATTGAGGATGGATATCCTCTCTGACTGCTAGGAAAGTTTCTGGAAGAACTTTGTTGGCATCTAGCAGTTTTGCCCAAGTTGTACATTACCCGCCATGGCAAGTACATCTTCATTTCTTTGACTTCCCTTACCAACTTTTGCTGTTCCAGTTCCTTCCTTATTTAGGCTCAGATATTTATTTCAACCCTTTTTTGAGCATCTGAATAGAACTATATTGAAAAACCTCCTATTACAGCAAACTTTAACATAAAGGCCTTTATATTAAAAAATGGTTAAATAATTATCAGTTGGGACTACTTTAGCTGTATATTGCTGCATGGCAAAGGGTTGAGACGGATGGTCCTTGTGATCCTTTCCAACTCTATCATTCTGTGATACTATGATCTAATAATGGGGAGCACAAAAACATCTAATTGGCAGTATTATTTTGGTCAAAGACAGCTGCCATGGTTCCAGATTTCATATAAGAAAAATGTGATGGTCATTTTCAAGGCTGACTTTAAAAGTGGTTAGCACAAAACTCCTGGACCAATTAGTGTGAAATATGGCAGGATTGAACCCAGACACTGTGGTATGGTGATTTGATCATAGAACTATGACTCTGGACACCAGGGTTTGAATTCCCATTTGGCCATGGAAACCCATTAGGTGACCTTGGGCAAGTCTTGCCTTCCTCTGAGGCTGAGAATGGGACTTGCCCAATGTCATCCATGGGTCTTCATACCTGAGCATGGATTTAAAACCTTGCTCCCAGAGTCCAAGTCCAACACTCAAACCACTATGTTATGCTGGATTAAATCAAATTATTAAATTACCAGCTGTAAAAGTAATATCAGGGCTTATTCAGACTATTGATTTGTCTCAGGCCTTTGAAGCCCCTCCCTAAACTTCAAACCAGAGGATTCCATAGGATGTTGAAAGTGGAATAATAACACTATAACAGTCTAGTGTGGAAATGGCCTCAGTTTCAGTGCATTTGTGGGCATCTTGCTTGTGATGAGGATTGTGATGCTACCCATGGATGACATCACTTACAACTAGTGAAACTGACTAATGTCCATAAGTGTGGGTGGGTGGAGGTGTTCTTTCTGAGCACAGGAGCTCCTTCAGTGCATGGTTGCTGGAGATGGGACCAAACAAGTTGTGGAAACAAATGAGTTGTGTATAGGAGTACTGGATACTTGCTTATGCAAGTATCTAAATAGTACCACCTCTGGTGTAATTAACAGTCTAATACTCAAACCTCCTCATTATATTGGCTCTCTTTAGAGATTCAGAAATCTTCCCATTGGTTTGCTTTGGGGAAACCAAACTGGCTGGAATTCTGCCTCCCCTCCCTCCATAGCATGGAATCTGAGGACCTTATAGACTCTAAAGGGGAAACTGCATATAGTTAGCTGTAGGTGTGTTGAACCGGATGTATTTAAAGTCTGGGAGTGAGGGCTGCAAAAAAGAAAAAAATTTTTTTTTTAAAGTATACAGCTTCAACTGAGTGCTCAGTCACACCAGTTCAGGCTGCCTTTGTTTTGACACAGTTTTTTTAGCACTAGGAAATCTTCTGTTTGTCCTTACTAGGATATTACTTAACTGTGTTCCTACAGGAGGGACTGAATAATTCATTCAAGTTTCTCTCTACTGCACCTTTGAAAACTGTGCAGTTTTTATTAAAAAGAAAAAAGAGGGGAAAAGAATCTAGCAACAAATTTAAGACCTTCTGGTTTACATTAGCATGAGCTTTCATGGATTTCAGTGATACTACAATATGTATTAATGTAGCATGCTTAATGACATCATCAGGACCAGCCCTTGGAAACATGATTGGTGCCTGCTCCCTGTGACATCACAAGGGAGCGACATCCTTACATCTCAGGTTTCAGTTCTGAAATGCGAGGTGCTCTTTACCTGGCAACCCTATGTTGCCACCACATTGATCACTGGCAAACTTCATTTGCATCACAGTAGGCAATGAGCAGTCAGAATGTCTCTTATGAGAGAAACATCACTGATTTTTATTTTTTTTTTATTATTGTGGGCCTCAGTAAGTTAGAATAACTAGTATATACACATGATTTCATGCAGATGTAATAACCCAGCTGTTATGTGTTGTTTTTAGTGTACGGAGGGTGTACTTAATTCCTCACAGGGTTTGCAACTCTCCCCATAAACAAAATGGACTTGGTGCTGTTCTCAGTAATAAATAAGATGAGACTTAACCTCAAAAAACTTAACCTCAAAAAATACACTCCTTAAAATAATTTCAGTGACAGTGATTGCTGCAGCTTCAGTGCCATTTTCATGAACATTCAGAGATGCTTCATGAATAGCCTGTGAGGAAAGCAAGCAAGACTTAGTTCTGAATAGAAAGAAAGATTTTATTAGATGACATTACTCTGGTCCTTGTAAGCAAACAATGCCTTTAATATCCCAGAGAAATTAATCATTTTATTTCTTAGCTCCAGAGTTCATTACTTTCCTTTCCAACCAATCCTAAGAGCTTGTCCATGGGTCATATCCTGGCAGCATATCTCCAGAAGGAAATGTCCCCTAGTTTCACCAGTACCAGAGTTAAGTCCAGTACAAATATTCAACACATGGCTCAAACTAACCTTGTGATTATTTTAATTGTAATTCAAGTCTTGCTGTAGCAGGAAGTTTGCAAAGTATTGTACGATTCAAGATGTAAACAGAAGTAACATGATAATAACTATGTCTGGATTCTCACAGGGCTTTAAAAAAAAAAGAATTAAATTCAGATATGTGTCTTTGGTGGATGTTCACATTTGGACAATGGCATTATAGAAAATGGGGCTGTTTTCCTCCGTTTAAATCAAGAGATTCAGACATTTTCCATAGACTTAAATTGATCATGTCATTCTTAAACTACTTACTGGCACATAGTGGCAGTTGATGGCTCCTATGTCAGTAAGTCAGTGGATCCACTTTGGCTTTTATTACAAACTTTAAACAAGAGTGTTTTGGGGTAAGGTTCAGTGCAGAATTGGTACAGGACTGCAAACCCAGACATAAGTATTGTACTGGGAAATTTTAAGGAAGAATTTTTTGAGGAAGTGTGGATAACTTAGGGAGGATGATACTTAATTGCCTGAGCAGAGATTTTTCTCTTATGGTTGTCTTATATATGATATTTCCTTCCATTAGTCAACTTAAGTTCTGCATGGAAGAAAAGGCCTACATTCATGTGTGGTGCAATGTGTACAAAATTATAGAAATGTACATTCTGATACATTCATTTGGAAAGCATGCTGCACGTGATTCTGCCAACACCCTTTCTATGACAGATGGCCAGAATGCACTTGGGTAGTTATGAATGTATAGCATAGCTACATAGGGCATAGCTCCATAACGACCCCCAGCCTAATCGTCACTTACTGGGCAGCAGCCATTGTGACCTATGGAGGGGGTCTGTTACCCTGTTGTTGCACAAGCAGTTGACTGACAGTTCCATCTTGGAACAATTTCTGGGGTGCCAAGGGTCCCTGTTGCAATTCCCTCTCACTCCAGAGATCACTTGTACAAGGAAGATGGGACCAGCACTGCTTCCTGAACATCAGGGGAACAGATCCCCAAGTATTGCAAGAGGAGCTGCCCTGTAAGCAGGGATTGTAAGTGGGGGAGTTTCATAGTCTAAATATCCCCTAAACTAGGGAATAAATAGTGACTGTGAACACAGATCGTTCATGAGTGTGCAACTGTAGGTTATGCATTCATATATGAATTCTGCACAATATCATCTTGTATGATATGGAGAGACATTCAGGGCAGATGGGTTCCTCTATCAAGATTGCACTTCTATATGGCTCCGTATAATATGGTAGGTATACACATGGACCTACATTAGGCTGTGCCATATATATAACAGTTTCTGAAGCACCCTGCACAGTACTTCAGTGCTTTATGGCATGCAAGGAGGATCACAGAAATATCTGGTGCTGACCCTGATCACGGAAGTGATGTCATCATTTTGAATTTGGTTCCAGAGACATAGCCAGAAGTTTTTTTGCAACCCTGCATATTCACCACAGAACACTGAATGGCTGTGTGGAGGGCATCAGAGTCTATTCAGTAAGTTGAGGGGGGCAGCATTAGGCACAGCAGAGTGAAAAAGGAAATACCAATACCTGAAGTACCCCAGAAAGGATATATACACCATGTACGAGAAATCTACACTGACATCTGTCCCTAGCAGGACAATGACTTATATGTTTTTGTATCTTCACTTAAGCACCTACAGCCAAGATTGTAACAAGAGATTTTTCCATTCTTGTAGCATGGTGAATTTTGAGGAACATACCTTGGAGACCTTTAGGTTATGTCTCCCCGTAATTCCAGATAGATCTGCACGGTCTGGGAAAACTTCAGTAATTCCCAATTTACTTAACAGGTCTTTTACATCATAGCAACCAGACAATGAAAACCTTGGAAGAAAGAGACGTACTGGCCTGTTGAAGGAAGAATCAGAGTGAGGTGTCCATCTAAGCCAGGGCTGGATAATTATGGCCCTCTCAATGCTTTTGGTCAACACCTCCCTCATCCTACAGCATTGGTTATGCTATGTGATGGGATATGGGGGCAACACCTTGATTCCACTCATTTTAATGTACATCCCATCTGAAAGCTGACTCAGTGTTAAGAAAGTTGGTCCCTCGCATCAGACCATTTAGGAAACACTGACCTAGAATTAATTTCTTTTCTTCTGAAGTGTTGTAAAAATCTTATTGATGCTGGCATATACTTCAACCAGTACTAATTTGTACCCAGAGAAAAAGTGCCAAATGAGCTTATTATGATACTCTTACAATAAATCCTTCATACTCTCTTGTACGATATTGTTGCAACTGTATTTTTTCTTCTGTTAATAAACTGTAACTTTCTTTTAAAGATCACAATCAGAAGGATGTGTCATTACGAGATGATGGAAATCACTGTGCAAAACACATCAGAAGGGCAAGAATTGTCGCTTGTTTGCATCACCCACTCAAAATATTTGTGGTTTGGGGTATGGTGATATGATAAAACCTCCTCAACACAACTTTTAAGTGTGGCTAGCAAGAGTTATAAGTGGTCAAAGAGCTGCTTCATGGACTCTGAATTATAATTAACCTCAGTCATAGCTGGAGGAAGGCAAAAGTTTGCTGCCTCATGCTCAAAATTTCTGTATATAATAATTGCAGAGTAACTGCAGCTCTCCTCTTTTATTAACATGTTGTGCAATATCCCTGTTTTAATCAAATCACTCCAGAGGTAGCACAATGAGTTGCCATTCACAGACCAGAAGCTTTCCATTTGCTGGCAGAAGAACATCTTGTAAGTTCTAGGCTATGTTTGAACATGCTAGAAGCCTTATTCATGGAGAGAACAGGAAGCCCTACAGGTATGATTCTAGTTAGAAACACTGTTCCAGTTTTGGACCTAAATTTTACATTTGGCTTTCCATTCCACTCTACAATGAAAACATCTATGTAGGTAGGGAAGGCTTATAATTAATGGATTCTGCTTTTCCTCTGCAAAAGACAGAGCTGAACATATGCATTTCTGCCCCTTTCTTAGCCTCGTAAGATAGCCAGTATATGAGGCTGAGAGCTTGTGATTTATTAAAGGTTATGCAGTAAGCAGGGGCTGAAATTGAAATCTCAACAATCCAGGTCTAGGTTTACTATGGTTTCAATGCTTTTGCCCATTTTAACAGAACTTCTTTTCCCAGAGCATCTTCCACCAGTTTCAATTTCCCTGGGTCAGGCAAAATGAATAATGCTGAAACATCACCCTTGTATGGAAGACACACCACCTGGCAGGACAGATCGTCATCATAGTACGTATCAAAGGTGCCTTGTCTGTTCATCATAGGAACTTTCACAGTTGTTTTTTCATCCACAAAGAAGTTGTCTTCACAAGTATACTCATAATTGAAAGGGTTTTCCCAGCAAGCTTATGAAAAGAAAAGCAGGAGAATGAAGATTATTTTTGGAATTATCCATTCGTGAGTATGATAAAAAGCCATTTAGCATAAATTTGAAAATGAAACCATCATTGAGATTTGAAACTGAAGTTTTGAAAGCGTGGAACAATTTCAACTTTCCCATTTCAAAGGGACACAATAATGAATAGTGGGGACAACAAAGAAATTGTAAAACTGTTTTAAAAATCTACTCCATCAGTGTTACTTGACCGTATGCGGAAACAAAACTTTTACACTCCTTTGTTTCTTAAGCGTCAAACTGAATAGCACATGTGGAATTGCCAATGAGAGATTATCTATAGGTGGACTGAGAGAGCGTAATACTATGGTCATGATCCTATTGGTTGGCTTAGCTACTTTGGGGTAGGCAGCAGAGGCAGCCTGGACAGCTGTGTTGTTGTTGTTGTTGTTGTTGTGTGCCTTCAAGTCATTTCTGACTTATGGCAACTGTAAGATGAACATATCAAGGTGTTTTCTGCAGCTGAGAGTTCAAATCATTTTTCACTTATAATGATCCTAAGGTGAACCTATAGAAGGATTTTCTTGGCAAGATGTGTTCAGAGAGAGGTTTGCCCTTCTCTTCTTCTGAGGCTGAGAAAGCGTTGCTTGCCCAAGGTCACCTAGTTAGGTCATCCTAACACATGGTTGAGCAGGGAATCGCACTCTGGTCTCCACAGTTTTAGTCCAGTCCTCAAACCACTACACTATGATGCTTTCTTCACAGAGCTAAAATAGCCACAGGCATTGTGAAGATAGGTGCAGGAGGTAATCAAAGACACCTCTGTTGGCAGAGAAAGCTGTCTTGCCAACTTCCAAGCTGCTTATGAAAGAACAGGAAAGCTTTCTATGGCAACAACTTTCTTTGCCATGCCTCACCCCACTGCTTAGGGATCAAAAGAATATTGGGAAATAATTTTTAAAAGATTAAAAACATATTCTTTAAGTGATAAGAAACCCTAACAAGAAGAATTCTGGTCTGAAAAGAATCTTCATAGTTCCTAAGTCATTTGGTGCAAAATTCCTGTTTGCTTTACCACATTCACTCTCTTCCTGAACCACTCTAAATTGCCATTATTTTTCTTCCCACCATTAGGCCATGGGGACTGGTAAGTAAAGCTATTTTTATAGGCTTTACAAGGAAGACTGGGCATACCACTTTCTCTGGTAGACCCTGTGGGTGAATTGGTGGGTCAGTGGGTGGGTAGATGAGTGTGGGACAGGTTGTTGTTCAGCTTCTACCTTGTCAATTTGATCACTATGTTTGAGAGATCTAGTATTCTCTCACATATTTCCCAGTAAACTGCAGAGAATAATCTCTCAGCATCAGAAGGATATAGATTGTGGAAGCAGAGTGACCCCTCTATGACATTTGATGGCTAAGATGATGGACCTCTAAGGATTAGATCAGGCTTGAAGCCAGTTATATTCTCCCTCTGATTTAGTAACACAATTTTGCAACACAATGATATGGTTCATTTTCTTACCTTTCAGGAAAATATAGTTTACAATGACAGTTAAGACCAATGGATCAAGATCCTTGACTACATCTACTAATTTTCCATTGATTTTCTTCTTGATGTAGCTATTGATCTGATTTTCTGCTTCTGTGAGATTAGTGAAGTTAGTAGGGAATACATCTGCCTGATAAAAATGTTTGGCATCCTTCAAGAACTTCTTCAGGAGTTTGAACTGATTGTGTGTGAAAAGAGCATTTCTTATGCTCAGTTCAGTTTCAGCCTCAGGATGGTTTAGCACATGGAAGAGATGACGAAAACCTTTGTGTACTTCTTGCTCACTGATCTCTGTCTGGTTAAAGCCAAGTCCTGACAAAAGCTGACTCTGTGTGGTGGTTTCAGCTCCCACTGAGAGAAAGGCAAAAGCAATGGAGATGCTCAGAGGAGAAAAGAAAATGCTCTTGCTTGCCACTTCTGAAGCAAGTTTGTGGTACAATTTGAAGTCAAAATCAGCATTGCTTGAGACTATGTTCAGTAAGGGTGAAGTCTTGGGAGGTTTATGTGCAGCATAGCTGGCAGCAACAAGGAGCACAGCAGAAATCAGCCACCAACTGAAATTAAACATCTTGTTCCTCTGGAAAAACACAATCTATAGAAAAAGAACAGTATAGTCATTACAAAGGCCATTTCCGCACTACACTGTTATAGTGCTATTATTTCACTTTCAACATCCTGTGGGATTCTGGGATTTGTAGTTTACTGGGGCCAAAGAGCTCTCTGGTTGAAAATTGTAAATACCCCTCCCTACAGTGCGAACCCCAGAATTCCACAGGAGGTTGAAAGTGGAAGAATAGCACTATCACAGTATAGTGCGAAAATGGCCAGAATTCAGTGAGCTAATTAAGCAAGTCTGTTGTGTTAATGTAAGGCAGCATCTTCATCTCTTGTTGAGTTTTGTGGGAGGCATTTGTCATGCCCTACTTCCAGAAGATGGAAATGGACTCTGACTCAGCGACTGAAACAGGGGCCAAGCCCGAACCTGAGGAACAGGTGGAGGTTACAGGGCCACAAATGCCTGAGACAGAACAGAGTGCATTTCCAACTCCAGCAGAGAGTCCTCCAACTTCAGATACAGAGGACAACTAATCTATACCTAACTTTGTGGAGTGTAGACAGCAAAAGGAGAGCTTGCACAGGTCTGAAAGCATTTATAGGAGACAGCAATTAGTTAGACAGCAGCTGTGTTAAGCTGCTGATCTCTATAGCAGGGCTTTTCAAATGGTGTGCCACAACACCTTAGTGTGTTGCCTGAAGTGTGTAGATGTGTTGCCTACAATCTTGAAAATATTTGTAATTATTTATAAATCATATATTTTTAAAAATATATGAAAGGTTTTCATGAGATATGTTGTGTCCCCATACATTTTGTTATTGCAATTTATATATGTATCTGTATCTCCTATAAGAGGTTAGTTTAACCTCCGGTTTGCTAGTAAAACTGAATTACTGTGTTGTGAAATGATGCATGTCTAAAAAGTGTGTCACCAACATGAAAAGTTTGGGAAGCTCTGCTTTATAGGCACAGTCTTTCCCCTTGAGAAGTTATTGGAGCTTATCTTCTTACCTGCCAGTTGTATTTCTTGGATCATGTTGACTCTTGACTTATTTGCTCTGTCTTTGGAATCTGTTGGACCCTTTTCTGCCTTTAACCTTTTGCTTACTGAGTAAGTGACTGATTTTGAACTGTTTTGTTTCTTTGTTTGAGCATTGATAGCTGGTCAATCCAATGTAGGGGTATAATTCTTCACTGATTTTCTTCTCAAAGGAAGCAATGAGTGATTTTAGCAATTTTCTTTTTACTGTGAGAAAGTCTTCAAAAACCATAGTTTTCACAGGCTGTTTATAATTTGGGATGTAGTCTGAAAAATTCATATGTAGTTGATTTGCACAGAAAACAGATGCAGAAACATTATTTCCTGTGCAAAACATATACTTTCCTGTGCAGAAAATGTTGCTTTCAATGCAAATAAACCATAGGTGAATTTTCTGTCCAGAAAATACTGTTTTCTGTGAATTCTGCACAGAAATCTTGAACTGCAAAAATTCTTATGCATCCAGAGCTCTTTTTGTCAGAGTTTTTTAACACTCAAAAAAACATATTTTTCTACTTTTTAAAAATATTTTCGCATATTCTTTCCATCTCTAGTCTGATGTTCATGGACGAATTAATACTCTCAAAGTTTTCATCCAAATTTTAAAGCCATCATCCAAGGTGCTGATCTGTATCACCTACATAGGTTTAGGACCTTTAAAGTTCAGACTAAACCCCAAAGTGGATGCACCACTCCACTAACCTCAGAACCACCAGCCAGCAGTGCCAGCATGACATACTTCTTTCATAAATTTGGGCAAGGAAGCCATCTGATCCTGATTTTTGTGGCCTGCTTGTGGATCCGCTTGGTGGTGCTGTAGACCTATCTGATGAAAGGGGGAAAATAGATTTTTTCCATTGGGAATATAGACACCTGGAGCTTCAGTTACTTTAGCCTGGTGTCAGGCATGGCTGGTTGCATAGGCATTCTTGGTGGTTGTTGTCCTTGGCTCTCCCTCGCTGCCCCTTTTGCAGGAGCTACTTTGGTACCCAAGCAGTCTTTTTTGTTTTCTCTTTATTCTTTACAGCAAGAAATTACAAACTTAATTACAAACTATCAATCATCTCCAACAGACATAGTCATACATCAGCACATTAAAAAAAAAAGAGTGAAGAAACTTCATATGGATGCTGATAAGAGGCATCAGATAGATAGGTTGAGGTTGTCTCATTAGTTAGGAGGACTCAAGTGACTCTCTTGCAATATTTCTTTCCAGTGTCCCAAGTGCTGAGCTGGAGGCTTTAGCCACTGTGAATTATTAACATATGCAATAAAAGGAAACTATTTTTCCAGTGAAAAGTTTTTGTTTTGTATGCCCTTTGGAGTATTGTATATTATCAGAAACTTTCTGCGTTAGCCATATATCTCAAACCCTCTGCCACAAGTTTTCTAGAGGGAGATCTTCTGTCTTCCAGTTCTTGGCAATTTCCAGTCTACTGGCAGCTACAAAAAAAGTGATTAAGTCCTTATGTTTCAGGCATTAGTTTTCTACCAAGTGTACAGAGAGCAATAAGAGACCTGGACAATTTTTTTGGTGTGATATCTGAAATTATGCTTGTTATCTTGTGTCAAAACTGGTTTCATACATTCCACTCACATGCGTGTGAAACTCTCTTTGCATTTACAGACTCTCCAACATTTAGCTCTTGTGTTTTTTGTAATTCTTGATAATTGTATGAGGGTAAGGTACAGTTTATGTATTTGTTTCAGGCTACTCATTTGTTTCAGGCCGCAGATTTCGATTCCAATGGGAAGATTCCATATTTTCAGCCCATCAGATTCTGGATTTCTGTTTGTAGAAATTTGTAGAAATTTAGGAAATGGTACCCAATCAAGCTTGACCATGTAAGTAATCAGGCCTGCTAAAGGCCAATTACCTTTCAGCCACCAAAAGGGGTGGAGGATAAAATAATAAATATGCTGGTTTTATTATGCCATGGCCTTTATGAGTTGGTCAACCATTCAGCTAACATTTATCACAGCTGTGCAAAGTAATATGTACAGGACACAACATTCGAAAACTTCATCTACAGTAAGAACTGGTTTTTTTTCCAATGTGGGTGAAAGGAAAACAAAGCCAAAAAGGTTCCCAGAAAGGTAAAATCTGCAAAGTTTAAATTGAATTTGAAAGAGGAGGAAAAAAAGGGAATTCTAATTGTTGAGTGATTAGCAATGCCTAAAATTTCCTCTCTACTAATTGACTTCTTTTCCTTCACCATTAAATTCCATACTGCATTGGTAGAGGATGAGTGAGGAGATAGAAAAATATGTTTTTTCCTCATTTTTGTTTGCTGCTCAAAAACACAATCCTTTTGTCTGGGGGCAAATGACATGATCATAGGATGTTTTTCAGGGTATACTGAGGACATAAGGCCATTAGATCTATCCGGCTTGTTAGCTTCTCCATACTTTTCCATTGTCTTGTACTTGATCAGAACCTTAGTACCTCAGCAACGATTCATCTGTCTTGCTCATTCCAGAATCCAAGATTCCAAGATTGTTCTCTTCTCTGACGGGAAAGAGTCAGTCAGGCTGTTTATGAACCAAACCAAAGACTTGTTCTTTTCCATGTCATACTTCCATAGGCCTTGTCTCCCAAAGCACTGTGCATGTGCGTGCGTGTATGCACCTTCAAGTCACCAGCTGACTTATGCCAACCCGAGGAATTTCACAGGGTTTTCTTTGACAAGGAGTACTCAGAGGTGGGTTTGATAGCCCCTTCCTCTGAGATACAGCCTACAGTCCCTGGTATTCATTGGCAGTCTCTCACCCAAGTACTAACCAGGGCTGATCCTGCTTAGCTTCAGACAGGATCTTGTGCCTCTAGGCTATTTAGGCCCCTCCAAAGAACTTTAGGACCCAACAACAGAGCCTTAGTAAGATGTGCTTTTAAGTTTCAGTTCAGCTTCTATATGAGTTCCCAGCACCATAGCAATGAGTTATTTTCTAAGGTAATGAGCACAATGTTGTTCTTATTTCCGTAGTGGGATAGAATGACTTCCAAGTGGGAGTGGATCAGGTAACTTTTCTGGTTGCTGTTTCTGCTTCTAGAGGTATAGGTCCAGTGTCCTCAGCAGCGTTTACCCTAAATAAAGTTACTGTGTGTCAGGGAGAGACTTTCACTTAAAAAGAGGGAATTGCTGAATTGGATTTCAATATAGTTATGTGGTGAGGAGCTGGGTTCTTTTTTATGTGCCTGAGACACTGTATATAGCTCCAATGAGCAAAGGGAGAATGACCTTTGAACCAGCAGCGCACTCAGACGTAAATTTAAAAATTATTGACATGGCAGACAAGAAGGTGAACAGCAAGATATGATTATAAAACAGTAATACAAAATATGAAGTAATGATAACAAATAACTGCTTAATCAAATAGAATATGGCCATTTCCGTACTAGACTGTTATAGTGCCACTATTCCACTATCAATATCCTATGGAATCCTGGGGTTTGCAGTTCAGAGAGGGGCATTTAGAATTCTCAACCAGGGATCTCTTTGGCCTCAGTAAACTACAAACCCCAGAATTCCACAGAACATTTAACATGGAATAACAGCACTATAACACTGTAGTGTGGAAATGGCCTTAGCCTAGTAAAGGAGAAAATAATATAAGATGCTAATTAAAGCACCACTACTGAAGCTGTGACAGCAAGGAGAACAAAAGACATTATAACTGAGCAAATGCCCTTAGCCAGTCCACTTTGTTCTTCCATGACTGAAGCATGGTTTTCTTCTGTGTAACTCAAAATCTGTGTGCATTAGTTAAAGCTGGTTGGTAAAATGTACCTCAAGAAGTCAAACATGTTCCCTTACAAAGATGTACAACCTCTTTCAGGGAATTAATGTTCTAGCCCTCAAAGTAAGAAGAGAATGTGTGGAAAGGCATGTGGAAATATCCTGTACTGACCACTTAAATATATGAAGTTGCAGCTAATTTAACTGTGTAAGCCAAGGCATGAATTATTCCACTCAGGTTTCCAATTAATGGTGTTGTAGTTTTACTGGATATCAAGACTGGATACTGGTATCTTCAAGTGACTTGGGTGTATGTCTGTGTAGGAATTTTAGAAGCAGACAGTCTTTTTTTTCAGCTTTGACCTCACTTTCTTATCAATCCTGGAGTGGTTTGTAGTGCTATCAGTTAGTTTTCTATGTTTGCAATAAAAAACAATGCTGAATTACTTTTCAGTCACCAGCCCTTTCTACAGCTTGCCTTTGTCCCGTTGGCATCCAGTGACGATGATGGAAGCGGCTCTCCTGGGAGGGGAGCACAATGGAGTGCTCCCCTCTGCACCAGCTGCCTCCAAGAACCAGGAAGCACAATGACCACTCCTTTTCCTGCCGCAAGCCGTCTGGTACTGTCCCAGGCTGTGCGGGGCAGGAAGTGCAGCCATTGCACTTCCAGGACCTTCTCAAGGAAGGTAAGTGTGGGCACATGACAGGAGGGTGGAATGATCACTGGTCATTGACAGAGAAAACCTGTCAGTGATTTGCTGCAGAATTGCACAGCCTGGAGACAGCAGAAGGATGGAACCGGGACAACATTTCGCATAAGCATCTCACAGCCCATCCTTCTCCCATCCCCATGGCGGGTTGGGTGTGTCAAGGGGAAAGGGCCCCTGTAACAGGTACATATCACTTTTCAAAATTAGCTTTCTCAGCTCTTGTTTTACGTAGCCCTAGATCACGGCAACTATTATGCTTTATCATTTTAATGTTGCGTGGTACTTTTCATCTGGTTTTTAACATTTTTTTTCAAATTTTCATCTTTCAAGCCTCAAATGCAGAGACAAAGAACATTTGCCATAATACACAGTTCCTAGCTAGAGAGTATTACTTGGAGCTTCCCATTTGTACTTCTGTGAGCTATAGGGAATAATTGGCTGAAATACACAGGATGAAGATAGGTAGACTATTTAGACTCATGAAAAGGTGAAAGTTGCAAAGTAGACCCTAAAAGAAAATATCATTAAGGAAAAGTAGAGTCAGTGTGGTTTAGTGGTTTGAGCATAGGACTACTACACTGGAGTCCAGGGTTGGATTCACTGCTGAGCCATGGAAATCCACTTGGTGACCTTGGGTATATCACACAGTCACACAGCCCCCAGAATATCCCATGACAGTTTTGCCTTAGGGTCACCTAAGAAATGACCTAAGACACACAGCAACAATAACAAAGAAGCTAAGCTACTGATTTATTAGCTGGAGGAGAAAATTTCCCGAAACACTGTTCAAGACTAACATGATGACATAGGAGTTGGTGGGAACAAGCAAATAAGGAGGTATCTTAGCCAAAAACAGTATCGAGCAGCATGATCTTAATTTCATTCCTTCAGGGTAATTTACCTGTTTATCAGTATGCACAAACCTATACTGAAATGTCCATAAAGATCCTATTCAACAGTATATAACCAATAGTATACTCTATACTGACTTGGAACTTAGCACAAGTGGAAAAACTAGGACTAGGAGCAGAGCCCAAGTGGATCTAGGAAAATGTTTAGTGCAGAAGTATGATTTATGACGATCTTTTGTTAAGTCAACACCAAGAACATGATATAGTAAAAGTGATGTAAGCAGTACAAAGCGATAAGTCTGGAAGGAAGCCTTAAATTCATAGTAGTTTAAGTATAAGACCCGGGGCAACTTAAAAACAGAGTTTTCATATTTAGCAAGATAACTTGTAACACTCTTCATTGTACTGACAAATAAAAATCTGGAAGGAATCCCCAAATACATAACAAGTTTAATAATTACCTCTCTCTCTTCCTTATTATTTACATTTTAATTGCCACCTTTCCTCCCATGAGTTCAGGCTAGCATAGATGTCTCTCCACCACAAGGAGGAAATATGTGAATCCGATATGGATATACCAGTCTGCCCAAATGTGCATGTTATACGCGTTTATTTTTAGAGCAGATATCTCTAAGTGAGTAAGTGTGTGTGTGTGTGTGCTCTCCACATATGTGTGTGGAGAGCACACCAGATACCAATGTTCTGCTTTTCTAGTAGTCAGACAATTGAATTGCTTAGCTTTCATGCCTCTTTTTGCACAGTAGTAGAATCTCAAAGTATAGTGTACTTTTGTGGCTTGCGCCATCTAGCGGTTAAACAGTTGACTATACATGCTTAACTCCTGCTGTCAGAGACTCACTGAGTTGGAAGGGACTGCAAAGGTCATCTAACTCCTGCCAAGTAGGAATGCACAACTAAACCACTCCTGAGAGATGGCCATCTAACTGTTGGAAAATGCAGGGGGGCATGCTGTAGATCGCTAGCATGACCCACAGTTTAACTGTCCTTAAAAGCAAGACAAAATATTCGTTCAGTCCCATAAAGCTGCCAGTGAATGAGGCCAGCCGGTTTGGCTAAAAACTACTCAGTTTATTGAAGGGAGCTTGAGTACATGTTCAGCAGGTTTAAGTAAAATCCATGTCTGGACCAAGACATCAGTAGCACAGAGAATACATAAAGAGAAAAATACACACTGCCTGTTTTCAGGCTGCTCTTAAGTAGTGACTTGTCAACAATTCTTCACACCATGGGATGAAAGAGGGACAGGGAACTTTGTTAGTCAAAACACTACCTTTGTTATGGGACGCGAAGGCTGAAGAGACTCTCAGGGAAAACCCTTATCTGCTTTGTGTGCTGGGAACTGCTAGGCTTCTGCTGTCAGAGAGGGCAGCACAGTAAACAAGAACACAGTTAACCCTTAACACAGGAACAGACAGAGCCGTCTTGGGCTGTGAATGTCAACACCAACTGCTGTTTAAAGACTTCCAAAGTAGGAGTATCATCCACTTTCCTGGGCAGTTTATTCCTCTGTCAAACAACTGTTACAGTCAAGTAACAGTTCTTACTGTAACAACCGTTACAGGCAAGTAACAGAACAGCAAGTAGGTTCTTCCTAATGTTTAAATGAAATGCCTTTTCTTCTAATCTGAATCTGTGGATTCATATCCTAGGCCCTTTCCACACGCGGTTATTAAGGTGGGCCAATGCGTCTTGCCACGGAGGTCTTCTGCACCTTGGAGCGGACTAGGTTCAGTTTAGTTACCTTCGTTCTTCACGTAATTCCTACTCAATGCGCCCCCATGTAGCCGTAAAGCACGTTATTTGAAAACCAGAAGAAATCAGTTTTCCAATTTTCCAGATTGATCCAATTCTTACTTTCATAGTGGTGCAGACATGTACATTCACACCAATGCGAATTGATGGTCAGGGGAGGGCTCATGGGAGGGGCCGGGGTAGTATGGACTTACGCATGTACGCACCTACGCAGTGACGTACTAAATCATGCAAAAAAGAAAAAAGGGCCAATCACAGCCAACAGGGCGGGGTGAGGGGAGTAGTGGGAGTGGCTACAGCGGAGGAAGTGTGGATTCATGAACTCGCACTCCTCTGAATCAGAATGGAACATATGTAGTAGCTGTGCGGAAGGAAATGAGGGAAAGTCCGCCTTGTTTCAAGCCCAGAAAATCCGGTAAGAAACGGCACGAACTGATTCACTAGCCTTGCGTGGAAAGCGCCCTAGTCTCTGGAGCAAGAGAACAAAAGCCTGCTCCATCTTCTACATTCACCATTCTCAACAGGGGCCATATGGACTGCAAGGGGGCCCTCCTACATTTGAAAGGGGTCACAGACTGAAAACTGTAAGAAGAGGAGGGTTTGTGGGGATCCCAGTAACTCTAATGATGAAATATCAAGCAGCAACTTTAATCGGAGTCAACAGTTTCTGTCTTATTTATAATATCTTCCCAACACACTGTTTGAAATTTGGCATGCCCGGTGAATTCATTATTTATGCTCCTTCCACATCTTGAGTGATATAACTGCACACCACCCATACAGTCAGTTTCACAAAGATTTTTGGACCAAAATATTTGGTTGAATGCAGATTCGGCAACGCAGTTTCCTTGACAAAATCCAGAAACAGAATTGAAATCATGGCTAGAAGTGACCTCTGACAGTCATTCTCCAATTTGGAGACCAATCTCATGAAACTTACAGAAAAGCACAAGTTCAAGGATTGGTGGATGTTTAAATTTGGTGGATGTTTAAATTCATACAATCTTTTTTAAAAAATTGAAAAGTTTTGTCAAATATGTCAAAGTATTCAGAGCCCATAGCAATCCTGTTTACAAATCAGATTAAATTTAGAAGTAAGCTTTCCCTATGCGTTCCAAGCACATGATGGAAAGGTGTAGTGGAGAAGTGAAAAATAGTCCATAAAGGCCCTTTTCGCACATTACCTTTCTCCTAGAGGCATCATGTGGCGATCCCAGGAAAGCCTCTCCCGGGAAGGAATCGCGTCTGCTGCGCTCTCCCTCTGCACCTGTCGCTTGCAGGATAGAAGGAAGTGCGATGGCTCAGCTCCTCCTTTCCGCAGCTCAGCCTGGCAGTTTCTCAGTCTGTGTTGGGGAAGGGAGCACAGCCATTGCGCTTCCTGATGTTCGTCATGACAGATAAGTGCAGGAGGGACGTGGGAGGACTCCACAATCACAGTTCTTGTTCTGGAGAAACCTGAACATGATTTAATCTGCGATTGCAATGGGATGGCCACAGGATCATGACAGCGTCATGCAGAACCACTGTCGCAATCCCGTGGCCATCCCGTGGCCATTTCATGTTGGAGGTGGTGTGCAAAAAGGTCCAAAGAGAAGGAGGGAGAGAAAGTGGGAGAGAATGAGAGAGAGAATGAATTTGGAAAGCCTTTGTCAGAGAATGTCCAAGAACTGCAGAACCAATGATTCTTGAAAATCATCTAACAAGGTCTTCTAGTAAAGACCTGGGCTCTAGGGATTACGTTTTGGGTTTGCATGGAAGTTAAACAAATCATTGAGGTGTCCAGGGCAAAAATAAAAGATGCAGAGTTTCAGAAAGATAGGTTCAGGCAGGGGTTTAATTGTTCAAAATTCCATTTAGGCATTGTTTCTCTTCTAAGTGGTAAACAATGGCGTCAGTAGGAGAAAAGGAGATACAATCAATTCCCCAAAGTATAGGAATTAGGGAACTTCTGCTAAAACATACCGTTGTACAAGTATGGACAACTGTGCTAGGAGAGGAACCAATTTTCTTCATCATAACTCCCAAGCACTTCTCCAATGAACAGGAAGTGACAGTATGTCAATTCTATAACAATGTCAACTGCAAACTGGCCATTTCAGAAGAACTCAGGGAGTTGTTGGGGAGGGATAGCCAAACCACCACATTTTAGATCCATTTTGTGATATTAAGCTATTTTAGGATTATTTTCACACACACACACACACACACACACACACGTTTGTTGGGAAGCTTTGGGTATGTCCAGAGATACTTACAATGTAATAAATGACTGGCCTAAAAACTGGCTGCATTTCGGCTACCTCCATCTTAGTATTAGAAGTTGAACTTGTCAGTCATTCAACCCTATTCTAGTCCTACTCTGTCTTCCACCTGGCAACACACTGGCTGCATTTCCATCGTCCAAAGTGTTAATGAAGGTTGAAGTGTTATTCTGGTTTGCTTCTGTTAGATTCAAAAGGAAGGCCAGTTCATCTTGGGAAGTACCTGAACTGGTCCAGTGAGACCTAGTTCTGTCCATGCTTCAGGCTTAGGTTGAATCCACTTCCTTGGACTGTCCAAGTCTTTCTCTGGCAAACATCATCTGATCCATAAGAATTTATGAAACAATGGAGGTTCTTCTCTTTTACATCTTCTATTACACTGGGATGGGTGACTGTGGAGTGGCAGGGCCATCCCCCAATATCTTCTATGTGACCTGTGTGGCTGGTGCTGGTATCATAGAATCATAGAATCATAGAGTTGGAAGAGACCCCCAGGGGCCGTCCAGTCCAACCCCCGCTACGCAGGAACACCCATCAAAGCATTCCCAACAGATGGCTATCCAGCCTCTGCTTAAAAACCTCCAAAGAAGGAGACTCTACCACACTCCGAGGCAGCACATTCCACTGCCAGACAGCTCTGACCGTCAGGAAGTTCTTCCTGAGGTTCAAGTGATATGACCAGAAGTGACATCACATCACTTTCAGTTCAATTGATTTCCATGATTTTTTATGGAGGGGAGAGGTGTTAGAGTGTAATTGAGAGTTTAAAGGGACCCAAGCCAACATATCTTGGTTTTTTTTTAGTGTTTTTATTATTTTGTCCATATTTGGCCATTTTTTTAATTGAGGGGTCTGTTGGCTTCAGAGATCTCTATGGGGCTTGGGGAGGCTACAAAACAGCCCCCCCCCCAAATCCTCCTGGAACCCATGGTCTGTACTATTTCCATCCTGCAATATGTGAACACTTTTCAAAAACATGATATTCATTGTGAGATATCTTATTAGAACAAACACATCTTACAATGTTGAGAGTTATGTAAAACTGGACTGGGAATTTTGTACCAGAAAAGCAAACAAACAAAACAATGTTTTATACATTTTCATTTTCACAGTAGTGTTTATTTTGGTAGTGACAGTTCCATTAAAGTAATTGATCCACAAGCATCTTTCTAAACTTGCCGTATAATTGGGCAGCCCACATTGTCAGTGCTGCAACAAAACCACCCATTATATGTTTACTTCTCGCTGAGATTTTTAACCCGTCCCAGGAATAATATAGGTTGGTTCGGCTTGTCAAAGATCACAAAGAGGAAAGACCTATCAAATATAATACGCTCAGAGAGGGAAAGCAACGATACTTCAATGACAGTGGCAGCTGCAACTTCGGTGCCATTCTCATGGACATTTAGGAAGGCTTTGTGAATTGCTTGCAAGGAAAGGATGCAAAAATTAATACAGGAGAGTGACTCAGGTTTTATTATGCAAGATGAATGTGCTTCTCTCACATTATTTCATCCAATCTGGAGGGTCAGTATGATTCCCCAGTGATCCCCGATCTCCACGATATGCTTCACAATATGATGCTTCACAATATGTACCCTCCCCCTTCCAACATGACTTGAAAGTAATTTGAACTTTTTCAATACAAGGCCTTTCTGCACTACATAACTCTTGCACTGTGATTCCACTTTATCTACCATGCCTGCCTTCTCTGGAATCCTGGGGTTTGTAGTCTTGGGAGGTACTGGGGCTTTCTGGCTGAGAATTCTAAATATCCCTTCCTATATTGCAAATCCCATGATTCCATAGAACAGAACCATGGCAGTTAATGTGAAATCATAGTGCAATAGTTATGTAGTATGGAAAGGCCCACAGTCTTAAAACATGCAAGGTATTTTTGTTCAGGGGCATTCAAGAGTTCAAAATAGAGATTTGAAAAATCACCAACTGTTCTTGTATAGGCTTCTTTTGTTTTCAAATATTGGATATGACCAAGAAAGGTCACTAAAGATGGAAGATCAATGTGCTAAGTAATGAAACCAATGCCCTAAATAGAGGTATTATATGTCAAGGTCTATCAGAAAAATGCCAAGGAAGAGCTTCTTGGGTGAGTGCATGGAAACTTAGAGACAATGATGTGTGTGCACATGCCTTCAGGTTGTCTGTGGACTTATGGCAACCCCATGAATTTCACAGGGTTTTCTTAGGCAAGGACTACTCAGAGGTGGTTTACCTAGACATCACTGCCTAAATAGAAATCTTTAATGACTCTGGTAGAAGGAAAGGTGCACATTCATTTATACTGCCACATATATAAAATTGTCCAGGTGTGTATTACTGTATAGCTCTTTGGATGGCATAGCATAATATGTTTTTATGTATGAAGCAAAAATCAGGGCAGGAAGAAGGAATGTAGTTTCCATTATATGTTTTGTACCTTTACATAAGTATGCAGCTGTAGCCCCATAAATAATATGGGTCCCATTCTCATAGCATAGGATGAACGACTGCCAGGGCCTAGGAAGCTTCATCAGCCCTCTGCTAGACCCTAGTGGTTTGCAACCTGGTGCCATTCCTCCACCACCTACCATGCTCACCCACCTTCAAGATAAAAAATAAAAATTAAAAAAACAACTGCAGTCACTCCCCAACACCTGAGGGTGGCAATTTTGCTACATGTTAGGGGAGTTCTGGGGTATCTTTGGCCCCAAGAGACCTTGTTTATAAAAAATTTTGCTGGAATGCAAATTCTGTTTCACTTCCATGTTAAACAAAGTCCTGGGCAAAAATGACTGGGAGAGGCAAAAATGTAGCAAAATTGGCCTCTGGCACCTGGGGTGTTTTGAGTTTGAAAAAAATGAATTAAACATAGGGGCAGGAAGATCTATCTGGCTGCATTTTCTCCATCTCTATTAAAGTAGGATATATTTTCATATGTATACCTTGGAAATCTTCAGATTCCGTGCACCAGAAATTCCAGATAGGTCCGCATGGTCTGTAAAAACATCAATGATTCCATTTTCTTAATGTCTCTTCAACATCATGGCTGCCATAGAGTGAAAATCTTGGAAGGGTGAGATGTATTTTCCTGTTGAAAGAAGAATCAGAGTGTAGTAAGAATCACAAAATCATAGAGCTGGAAGAGACCACAAGGGCCATCAAGTCCAACCCCCTGTGATAAGGAGTCATTCTGAGTTGGTGTGGGCAAATGTGACCTTTTAATTTTTATTTTATTTTATCATCTCTCCTTCTTCCAGCATGGAACCCAGGGCAGCTTACAATAGATCCTTTGGATTGCAACTCCCATAATCTGTCACCATTGGCCTTTGTGGCAAGGGGTGATAGGCCTGCACTAAGAAAATACATAAGATCCACCATGTTGTAATTTACAATTTGTAATTTACAACAGAAAAAAGGGATTTAGAATTATAATTTCCAGAGCTGTAGGTAGTGGAGCAAGGAAACATGGACAGGAGTTCATTTTGCCTGATACATCAAACTTAGGTTGGTAAGGTAGAAGGCAGTAGGAAAAGAAGAAGACTGCATTGCAGATAGATAGACTCAATCAAGGAAGAAACATCTCTGAACCTGCAAGACCTGGGCAGGGCAGTTGATGATAGAGTGACTTGGAGATCTCTCCTCTATATGGTCACTGTACTTTGAGGTAGACTTGCTGGCAGTTAACAAGAACACTGGGTAGCATTAAGGTTGCCCAGGATGAGTCAGGTATGGTTGAGGAGCTGCTTCCTGGAATTCAAGGCAAAATAAAGCTTGACCACAGATACGAAGAAATAGGAGAGTCTTGGATGGTTGCCTCAGCCAGATCTTCATTTGCATTGTAATTTCAGATTCAATGCAGATGCCTCTGTTAGATATTTATAATGTTATGGTGCTACAGTAACTGAATCATCTATTATTCCAGGCATATTACAGTGAGACACTGCACCAAGGTACAGCTTTCTATTTGCTACCAAATGAAATGTTGTGAATTATAGGCTGTTGTTGACCATGCCACAAGACTCTTTCATAGAGAGAACAGAGAGCCTTTGCTTATGTAGTGTTCAACAGATATGAATCTGGTCAAGGGCCTGTGTCCAGCTGAGTTTAGGTCTTGGATTTGTACATATAGTTTTCCTGTTCCAGTCTACAATGCCATATCCTCTGGCTGTCCTGATTGGCAGGGACAGTCACTATTAACTTTCTGTTTCTCTCTCCTCCTCCCACTTTCCCCTTTGTCCTCAGCCTACTTCAATTGCTACAAATGAAGTTCAAAGTGCAAAAACTGATTTCAGTCAATCAATTCAGCAGAGGAGGGGAGGAGGAGAGGAGTGGAAGGAATCTTGCCCTTCCTAGTAGGATCAGGCAAAAGCCAACTGCTGCAACCACTCCTAACCTGTATGTTCTTCCTCATTAATAACTTTTGCTATCTTGGCTACAGTCCAATATTACTTGGCCACGTGTGTTCTGATGTATTGGAGGGTATGCAATGCAAACATCTACCCAAGAAGTGAAGTCTTACAACCAATGGACCCTTTTTCCCCACTTTGGGGGACAGAGTTGAATGCACAATTCTCCTTCCCATTTAACCTCATAAAATAACTACTCTGTGAACAATATGAAGCTGCAAGTTGGTGACTCATTAAAGGTTCATGCAGTAAGTTGGGGGCTGGAATTGAAGCCTCTGTAGTACAGGTATTATAGTTCATTCATTACAATATATTGTCTTACCTTAGTTTCAATGACTCCACCCATTTTAATAGAACTTCCTTGCTCAGAGCATCTTCCACCAGTTTCAGTTTCCCTGGGTCTGGCAGAATAAACAATGCTGAAGCATCACCTTTGTATGGAAAGTCTACCACCTCACAGGACAGATCCTTGTCATAGTAGGCCTTAAAAAAGTTGTCTCTGTTCATCATAGGAACTTTCACAGTTGTTTGTTCATCCACAAAGAAGTCATCTTCATGAGTAGACTCATAATTGAAAGGGTTTTCCCAGTAAGCTTATAAAGAGAAAAGCATGAGGATGAAGATTATTTCCACATTATACGCTCATGTAAGATATGAAAACTCATTTCACACAAAGTCAAAATTCAGCCCTGCATCAGGATTTGAATTTGACCTTTTGGTACTGTAGATATTCCAACTTTGCCACCGGAAATAGGTGTAAATTCAAAATTCAGTAAAGTATTCAAAATTTCCAATAAAACATGGTGTATTGAAAAGAACTTTTGAGCACCTAAAAATTAAGGATCTGGACTAATTTCAACACAACAATTCTATACTACTTACACATATGAGAAAATCAAAATATACGTTTCTTGATTCTCAAATCCAATGACATTTTTTATTGGGTGTGTTGAAAGGAATATATTTTCTGGTCAGAAATATACTATACATAAAAATGTACTATTCAACTGTTTCAGCCCACGTATAGGTGGTTTATCACAGGGATATAAAGGTGTTGTTTTGTTGGTGAAATCTGGAAAACCAAACAAACAATCATAGTAAATTCATTTATAATCTGGGGGTAATTGTAGGATTTTTTATCATCTGGATAGTCCACTCTTTTATCGCTTTTTGCAATAAAGAAACAAATGGGGCTGTCGGGATTGCCCTCCATATGAGGGAATTATGGTTTAGTGTGTAGATTGTATTACTGTTAGTGATTTTCCTAATGGCCTTGTAGTACAGATAGAGCAGGTGTACATTCCTCAGTAGCAGTTCTCAAAACATTAGCTAGAGGAAAAGGTAGTAGCTATGGTGACCTGGTGGTCATCCTGACCTGCAGTAGAGAAAATATGCGCTCGCTTATCTCTCATGTGAAACTGAACTGTTTAACCTTGGAGACTTTGGGAATATTGGCCACTTCTGTCTTTTGATGTTTGTGTTCAAAGCTCTGCATCTTCTCAGTAAATCTGGTATGTAAGTTTATTGATCCTGTGTACAAGTCTGATCCTGACAGAAAAGACAGAAGTCAACCATGCATCAAACTACCGAAAAGGTGGAAAGCCTCCCTACAGAGGAGGAACAGGATTTAGCTGATTCCGACGGGGCTACTGCCAGAGAGTTGTCTCCGGACACCAGACCCAAAGTACGGCTATCCTTACCAACCACCACCCCCACAAGCAGTCACACTTGGGCTTGGGGAGAGAGACCTAAAACTACGGTGAGACAGCGCTGAAGAGCAGCCAGATGGGACACTTCAGAAAGAGAACTGGCCCTGATGGATGAACTACTGAACAGAGAAGAAGAGATGGAGGAAAAAGATGAAGAAATATTGGAACTCCAGGCTCTGATTCGTGATATGCGCTCCATGGAGCCAAAATTGGGAAGAACCCCAGCCAGGGAGCCACGACACCCAGCCACCGGTCCGGCAGCAGCAGCTCCACCGCCAGACGGACAGCCCGTACCCGTACAGCCAGCGCCACCAGCTGCCCCCGCATTACCGCCTGCAGTCCCAAGGAATATTGGTGAGCTGAAAGCTTCATTCAATGGAAAGGGAGAAAAACTCTCCTTTTTCCTAAACATGGCGTCCAATTATATGTTGGATTATGGGCTTCTGTTCCAAGACGATGCAGACAGAATCAGATATATTAGTCAACGGATGAAAGGTTTGGCAGCTGATTGGGTGGCTAACCTATATGATTCACATGCCCCAGAGACTAAGAAGTTGCAACTATTTATGAACAATCTCCGCGAGCGCTTCGAAGACCCATACCTGCAAGAAAAAACTAGATACCAGCTGAAAAAATCGAGACAGGGCAGAAGCGATGTGGGAGAATACTCTAGGGAATTCCAAAACTTGGCAGCAAAAGTACCCTGGTCTGACGAAGTCCTGAGGGAATTGTACAAGGACAGATTGAACCCTACGGTGCTGCACGTCTGCTTAACTCAAGGTGACCCCCAAACGCTGCTTGGGTGAATTAAGCTAGCCATGGAGGTTGAAGGGATAACTCAAACTGTCCAGCTAACTCGGCAACGACAAGCTCAAGAAATGGGACTGCGAAAACCCCCATGCAGATCCACATTCATCAACAGTGAGGAAAGAAACAGACACCTCCGTCTGAGTATCTGTTTTTCTTGTGGAAAGCCGGGGCATCTCTCCAGCAACTGCCCTGAAAACAAAACCTCCAGCAATTCCAAGGAACTGCAACGTGATACTGCCAAAGGGAAGATCACCCCTCGTAAATCTACTACTCCCAAGCAGACGACTAAACACAACATCAAAGACCCAGCAGCAGCCGCAGGAGATCACCCTCAACAGGAGGAGAGCCCTTCTTTCTCGCCTTTGGACAAAGACTCTGAAAGCAGCTGTGAGGACTGGGACACTACCGGAACAACATATGTAAGTAACCATAAGACCCCCCATTTGTTTCCAACTGTGACTTTGACGGGAAAAGATAAAAAACTTCGAATTCATAGAGCTTTGATTGACTCTGTCTGTTCCAGAAGCCTCATACACCCAGATTTGGCTTTGGAACTTAATGTGGATTATCAACCTCTAGAAAAACCCATTAAACTGACACAAATGGATGGAAGCCTAATATCAGGGCGAGCCATTGGGCGAATCTCCATTCCCCTTTCTTTCAGGGTAGGGGACCACAAATGCAAAATGCGGTTTTTGATGCCTAAGGCAGTACAATTTCAAGTAGGTTTGGGAATTGATTGGCTACGAAAATACAACCCAAATATAGACTGGACGGCTGGGAAGCTATTAAACCATAAATCTTTAGCTGCGAGGCCGCAGCTCCCAGCACTTTCGCTAACCCCTGAGTAACTGGCTCACATTCCAGCACAATATCAGGATTTGCAAAAGGCTTTCCATGAACAAGAGGCTGATAAATTACCCCCACACAGAGAATTCAACTGTAAGCTAAATTTAATTGATGGCGCAAAGCTCCCCAAGCCAAAAATTTATCCTATGAGTCACCAAGAAGTCTTAGCTTTATAAAAATTCCTGAACAAAAACTTAGAACGCAAGTTCATAAAGCCGTCTACTGCCCCTACGGCCAGTCCAGTATTTTACCGCAAGAGAAAAGACCCAAATGCTGACCCCAGACTGATAGTCAATTACAATTCGATTAACCAAGTAATTATGCCAAATTGTTACCCAATACCACTTATCAAAAATGTTTTGGATCAACTGATTCAAGGCAAGTTTTTCACTAAACTGGATCTTAAGGAAGCTTTTCACAGAATTCGAATGCACCCTGATAGTGAGTGGCTAACAACCTTCTCCACTCCTTTGCGAAATTTTCAATGGACTGTTCTCCCTTTTGGATTACAATCTGGACCCTGTTTTCCAAATGTTTCTCAATTCTATTTTTCATGATTTACTGTTTGAAGGATTGGTTATTTATCTGGATGACATTTTGATTTATGCTAAAACCTTAGTCAAACACATTTCGCTGGTTAGAACTGTGTTGCAGCGATTAATTGATAACAGACTGGTTGCTAACTTAAATAAAAGCCAATTTGACACCTAGTCTTTCGAATATCTTGGCTACCGTATTTCCAATAACACTCTCAACATGGATCCTGCTAAAATTGAAACAATCCTTAACTGACCAGTTCCTAAAACTACAACAATTCCTTGGATTTGCCAACTTTTATCGTAACTTCATTGAAGACTTTGCCATCCTCGTTTTACCCCTCACTGATTTACTGAAAAAACCTAAAGGGACTAAATCCACTAAAAACCACAAACTCTCTTGGTCCCATGAGTACCAAACCGCTTTTGAGACTTTGAAAGAAAAATTTACGTCAGGGCCGTTGCTTCTTTTCCCTGACACCTCTAAACCATTTATCGTCCAAACCGATGCTTCGGATTTTGCTATGGGGGCAGTGCTCTTAAAGCATGATGCTGATGGAGCCCTTAAGCCCTGAGCATTTATTTCCAAGAAATTTTCTACTCAACAGTTGAATTGGCCGATTTGAGAAAAAGAAGCTGAGGCTATTCACTTTGCCTTGTCAACCTGGCGACATCTGCTGGAAGGTGCTCATGTTCCTTTCCAAGTTTGGACTGATCACCGGAACTTGCAGGCTCTGCAAACAGCTAAAAAGCTGACTCCTAAACAAGCTCGCTGGGCTGAATTCTTCCAATGCTTCCTCTTTAAAATTGTTTTCAAACCTGGCAGGTCTAACACTCTGGCTGACCCGCTCTCTCGTCTGCCTTGTCATGAACCCCTCCCCTCTGCCTCCACTCCTGAAAAAACTTTATTTCCATCTGATTCTCTTGCATCTCAAGTCACCACTCGCGCGCTTAGCAAAGCCCGCCTTTCAGCTTCCATCCTGTGTGATACAACTCTTCGAGACATCATTAAAAATTCTTCTCACAAAGACCCTTGGCTTTCTTCTCACAAAGACTCCATCGCCTGGGAAAACGGCCTCCCTTTTTATGGCTCTAAGATTTACGTGCCTCCTGATGCCCGCCCTGCTATTTTACATCCCTACCAGGACACCAAATCTGCTGGTCACTTTGGATTTCTCAAGACTTTACACTCCATTTGCAAGCTTTTTTGGTGACCAAGTTTGAATTCTCATGTGCAAACATACATTAAGGACTGTGCCACGTGTAATTTGTGTAAATCCCCTACTTCCAGACTGCAAGGGTTATTACAACCCCTTCCCATCCCTTCAAGACCTTGGGATGTTATTGCATGGGACTTTATTCTTGGTCTCCCCTCCTCCTCTGGATACCATTGCATTTGGGTCATTACTGACCATTTTTCAAAACAATGCCATTTTGTGCCTCTAAAAAAAGTTCCCACAGCTGAGAAACTTGCTGATTTGTTCATTACATATGTTTGGAGACGTCACGGATTGCCTTCCACTATTATTTCTGATCGTGACCCTGTTTTCCCCTCCAAATTTTGGACTTCTCTTTTGAAATCATTGGACATTACACAAAAACTCAGTAGTGCTTATCATCCGCAAACTGATGGTCAATCGGAAACGGTTAATCGCACGCTGGAGCAATTTCTACGCTGTTTTGTATCTTCTAATCAAAATAATTGGTCTTCTCTTCTTCCTTTCGCTGAATTTGCTTTTAATTCTGCTGTACATTCTTCTTCTGGAAAGCCCCCCTTTGAAATTGTGTACGGCTTCAACCCCACCCCGTTTCCTCCCCTCCCCACACCATCCCCTGCCTCACCTCCCTCTCTCACTGCCTGGATTGACAAGTCTTCCTCTGTCTGGCAAGCTGTTTCGAAATCTTTAACTGCTTCTAAGGCCTCTCATAAACGTTTCGCGGACGCTCATCGTTCCTCGAATCCTGCTTACAAACCTGGTGATCTGGTCTATCTCTCCTCCAAACACATTTCCTCTACTTCCCCTTCAAAAAAAGTCTCTCCTAAATACCTGGGGTCTTTTCCTGTAAAGCGTGCTATAAACAATGTTTCCTTTGAATTGCAGTTACCCCCATCCCTTAAAGGTATCCATCCTGTTTTCTATTCCAGTCTGCTCAAGAATCCTTCACTGGACTGTTTGACGCCTGATCTGATGATTCCACCGTGCTGATTTTCTACTGATCTATTTCATGTCTTTCTGGTTGAATCTCCTTTACCGTTGCTTGTTTTGCTTTTGCTTCTGTTCCCTGTACTCATGCCACTGTATTCATGTTTTTTTTTCTTCTCTCTTTCTTTCTTTTTGGAGATGGGCAGGATGTCGGGATTGCCCTCCATATGAGGGGATTATGGTTTAGTGTGTAGATTGTATTACTGTTAGTGATTTTCCTAATGGCCTTGTAGTACAGATAGAGCAGGTGTACATTCCTCAGTAGCAGTTCTCAAAACATTAGCTAGAGGAAAAGGTAGTAGCTATGGTGACCTGGCGGTCATCCTGACCTGCAGTAGAGAAAATATGCGCTCGCTTATCTCTCATGTGAAACTAAACTGTTTAACCTTAGAGACTTTGGGAATATTGGCCACTTCTGTCTTTTGACGTTTGTGTTCAATGCTAAGCATCTTCTCAATAAATCTGCTATGTAAGTTTATTGATCCTGTGTACGAGTCTGATCCTGACAGGGGCAGGCCTTACAGTAATTCAAGGCTTAGCATAAGAGAATGAAATCTTACCTAGGTATTAAAAAAAATATTCAATATCTCTGATATAAAATGCTTTTGATCTTTTGGGATTCGTCATGTAGTATGCAACTTTATTGTGAAAAATGGGGAATCGACTTCCATTTGAAAAAAAAAGCTATCCAAATATATCTAAGAAAAGGTTAACAGTAAACACTATTATATCATTAATAACTGCACAAAAGCAAACTTTCAAAGCAAGTGGGAAGGGAATTGCACCATGAAATATGGCAGCAGCTTACATGTAATACAGGTTACAGAGTGAAATGAAATTTCTTTAATACACTCCATCAGTTGTATATAATAGTCAATAAGATTGAGAGAATCTATAAATATCACAAGAGAAGTATTGTAGCTCTCACTTATTTTGAAACTGTAAAAAGATAAAATCATTCTGAAATTGGGTTGTATTTTCCATCAGTGCTTCTCAAACTATCTGATATGGTAGACCAACCATCTCCCCTCCACCACCACCCCGGTGTGCCATGAACCAGTACCATATTTGTTTCATATGATTCCTGGAATCTCACAGGTGGACTGGCAGCCAAGGGCTTGCAGATGGGGTCTGGTTCATGGACCACCACTTTGGGTAGTACTGTTCTGCATCTCCCTGGGGAGTAAAATGAGGTCCAGAGAAAGCTTCTGGGAAAGGAACAGTGGCAACTCTCTTTTTAGCACTCCTTTCAGTGAGGCACTATCTGTGGAAGCAGCCATTTGCTTTGCCACAGAAGAAAGGACTCCAGTTTGTTCAAGAAGAACATTCTCTTTCTCTTCTTCCGTTAAAACTGGCATTTAACTAGTTGTAGTTCTAACATCCTGTGATCAGCCTGTTGGTTTCTCTTCATTTATCTTGCCTACAGGCTTCTTAACTATGTTTCTTCTTGCTGCATGTGAATATGTTAGTCATCCTGTCACCTAGAGAGGAAATATCTTACTTTGGGAGTCTCTTTCCTGGACTGAAAGCCAGTTTCTATAGCCCTCTTTCCCTAGAAAACTTATGTCATTACTAGAAAAATGTTATTAGCAGGCTCTTGGTCATGTTTTTATTGTTATTTAGATATTGTAGTTTATTGGCATTATAGTAATGTTATATTGTACTGGTTATAATTGCATATACCCTTGACCTTTTTCGTTTTGTATATCTTCATTTCATTATGTATTTATCTATGTTAACTGTTGTGTTTTAAATTTTGTAAAGTGCCAGGTACATGGATGGCGCTATATAAACAAAGGATGATGATGATGATGATGATGATGATGATGATGATGATGTCACAGAGGGATAACATCTGAGAAGGTCATTTTTGTTGCTGATTTTGTCCCTAAAGCAAATTCTGGAAAGCTTCAACTGGCTCTGTTTTCTTCATTACCATAGTCAGGTAATGGTTCCAAAACACTTCATCTGTGAAAGCGCAGTGTCTAGAAGTCATGCTTGAACTAGGGGGTAAGGAATACTTTTGGGGGGACCTGATAGCCTACTTCAAGGGTTGGGTGACATAAAGGTATAACCAGGCCTCCTCAGATTGACTCTCTGTCCCTGGGAATCAAGCTTCACCCAGTTTGTTTCTTTACTAATGAGGGAATGGATGAAGCAAGCAAAGCCTCCCCAACCCAGCTGCTGATCTAAGGTTGATCCTGCAGCCAACATATGAATGTACAGATTAGCTTCATTGTACACAGGCTTTCCCAGGTTGAGGAGAGCCCAAGATCAGGTCCTGGCTGCCAGAGTGATTCTGCAGATGTCACCTGCTTGTGAAAGCTAACTTCTCTGTGTAAGGTTTATCTGATCGGAGAAAAGCACATGTTGCAGTCCTGGGGACCTTAACTCAGATGCTGGCGGCAAGATTACTTTGCAGTGGGCAAAGAATATCCCTACTGTTGTCTTGGAAAGCTTACTAAAGTTAATAACAGGAATTCCATCCTCCATCCTGCTGGTCTTTCCAATTGGGAAGAAAAGTGACTAAGTGACAGAGGAGATCTGCATGAATTAGTGGTAAGAAATAACCAGGGAATCTGAAAAAAAATTAAGAATTGACTGCAGTGGATTTGTAATGCTATCCTATCTTGTTTTTAATCTTCTGTTTCTAACGGATTCTTAAATATTATTTAATGGCATTTAAAATAATGTTTGTTTAAAAATTCTCATTATTTGTAGGTATGGACTTTAATATTTTGTAAACTGTTTTGAGCCCCAGGATTGAGGGAGGAAAGGTAGGATATAAATGATTTACCATTATCATTGTTATCATCACCATCATTACCCTACCCCATGCTTCTAGTTCTCTTAACTGGAAAAGACCTCACATCAGAGGGGTACGCAATTGATTGGGGCAGGAGCAGAGGCGGATCTAGTGTGGGGCAACTGGGTCTCATGCCCCAGGTGCCAATGTTGGGGGGGCACAAAAAAGAGGAACCCGCTGCCTGCCCCCTTGCCACCACTCACCCTTCCCCCACATGTTCGCCTCTCCCCCTACTGCCACTTGCCCCTCCCCATCCTCCATCACTCGCCCCTCCCCTGTGCACTTGCCCCTCCCACACCCACCCACCACTCACCCTGACCCCACCCACTGCTTACCCCATCCCCCTGCCCTGGGCGCCGTTGAGCCTCGGTACACCACTGGGCAGGAGGGTTGCCTGGTGGTTTATATTGTGGATCTCTGGGGCTAAACTAAATCTGCAGGCCAGTTATATCTTAATACCTGGCTTAAAGTGAGGACATATGCTATGATTTTACCACACTGTGATAATCACGGAATTTTCTTTACCTTTTAAGAAAATATAGTTGACAATAACTGTTACTGCCAATGGATCAAGACCCTTGACTACATCGACTAATTTTCCATTAGTTTTCTTTTCTATGTAGTTATTGATCTGCTCTTCTGCTTCCTTGAGATTACTGAAGTTGGTAGGAAGTACATCTGCTTGATAAAAATGTTTGGCATCCTTCAAGAACTTCTTCAGGAGTTTGAACTGGTCATGTGTGAAAAGAGCATTTCCGATGCTCAGCTTAATTTCAGCCTGAGGACGGTTTAGCTCATGGAGGAGATGACGAAAACCTTTGTGCATTTCTTGCTCACTGATTTCTGTCTGGTTAAAGCCAAATCCTGACAAAAGCTGACTCTGGGTGGTGTTTTTAGCCCCCAGGGAGAGCAAGGCAAAGGCAGTGGAGATGCTCAGAGGAGAAAAAACAATATTCTTATTGGCTGCCTCTGAAGCAAGCAGGAGATAAAATTTAAAGGCAAAATCTGCATTGCCCGGGGCTATTTTCAGTGAGGGTGATTTCCTGGGTGGCTTATGTTCAGCATCACTACTGACGGCAACAGCAAAGAGCCCAGCAAATATGAGCCACATACTGAAGTTAGACATCTTCCTTGCTTGGAAGAAATCTGTAAAGAAATAAAAATATTGCTTATTGCAAAACTCCAAGGCATGATGTAAGATGCAAGTTGTGTTGATGTGAGATATAATCTTTGGCCCTTTTCACACAGCATTTGCCATGTGAAAGGGCCCCTTGAGTGTCATGCAAATGTGAGAAGCAGTCCACACGACACATTCACAATCGCGCGACGCTCCAGGGGCTGGCAGGCGCCGGCCGAGCACTTTCTCATTTTCAGCTGTAAACCAAAAATGGTGTGCAATTGCGCATTGCTCCAGGGCCCCACACACACGTGCTGTGCGTGCGGAGCTCCGGAGCAGCGCCAGTTGCACTTCCTGCCCCAGTGCAGCCTGGGAAACTCCCAGGCTGCACTGCAGAAGGAAGAGGCGGGGCTCTCATGCAAGCAGGTGGCAGTTGTGGAGCTGAAGGAACCGGGACTCAAGAGCCTCTCGCTAGAGGCTGCTTGTGCAATCCCTGCACCCCAGCTCCGCGAAAACGTAAGTTGTGGAAAGCGATCTTGTATGAATCTCTTAGAATGTTTGCTCTGTAGGCATAATTCTCTGCAGCCTTCATTGTTTGGTTAATTTCTGAGAAATGGATCTATCTGTCATTTTGCTTAAAAAAACCAATTCATATCATCACTTTTCTTCAGAAGTGGGACACAGGGCCACACAAAAGAGATGCAGGTAAAAAACCAAACATAGTAGAAAACATACAAAAGATTATTGTGTTACAACTTAGCCACAGTAGTCCATCCACTGGTAGCATCTCAATTAGACTATTACAATTAGACTAATGCCATTTCCACACTACACTGTTATAGTGCTATTATTCCATCTTCAATATCCTGTAGAGTTCTGGAGTTTGTAGTTGACTGAGGGCAAAGAGCTCGCTGGCTGAGAATTCTAAATGGCCCTCTCTAAACTGCAAACCCCAGGATTCCATAGGATGTTGAAAGTGGAATAATAGCAATATAACAGTGTAGTACAGAAATGGCCTAATACTACGTGGGGTGGTGCTTGGAGAAGACAAAGAGGCTGCAGCTAATGCAAAATGTAGCACCTAGAGTGTTAACTAGAACACCATATAGAAACTATGTAATATGGTTTTTAAATGAATTGCATTGGTTGCCAGTACACTTCCAGTCTGAAATCAAGGTGTTGGTGATACCATTTGAAACCATAAATGATACTTGATCATGGTACTTGAAGTATCTACCACCTATCAGTGCTTCCATGAGAATTGAAGTCTGCTGGAGGGGTCCTCTTCTATGTCCTACTGGTGAGGGCAACACAATGTGGAAGGATAGGGAGATGGCACTCCTTGGAGCCCTGATCAATATCAATCAAAACTTGGCTTTTTTTATCAACGCATCCAGGACCTAATTGATTTTATCCAAATTTGCAAATGTGTAATAGTTTTAAATTATTTTAAACTGTTTTGTTTGATTTTAAATAGTCTCATTCTAAGGGTCTTTCTGTACTATACTGTTACAGTGCTGTTATTCTACATTCAACATCCCGGGGAATCCTGGGGTTTGCAATTTAGGGAGGGGTATTTAGAATTCTCAGCCAGAGAGCTCTTTGGCCTCAGTAAACTACAACCCCAGAATTCCACAGGATGCTGAAAGTGGAATAATAGCACTATAACAGTATAGTACAGAAAAGCCCATAGTGTTAAATGGTTAAATATGCTTTTAGTTTGTTGAAAATACTCATATTATTTTAAACTGTTATATTTTTTTTAATACCACTGTGAGACCATTGGCTATAAGAGATTGCTGGATTTTCTGGCTTGATTCTGTTACTGCATGAATTTAGACCACAAGTGGATTACCAGCAAAATTGAAAGGAATTTTTTTCTTGTACAATAGGGGAGCAGTTGTGCATGAAGCACTAAAAATATACTGCTCCAAAGAAAATGGCTACACGCAGGCATCCATTACAGAAGCAAAAAATGCTAATTATTGGCTAATCCAAATACATACATATAGGAACTATTTCATGAATACATTATTACGCCAGCATACAAACACCACACATGTCCACATGGGTGATCCCAAATTATAATACCAGAGCCCACCCTAGGGATGTGATTTAAATATTAAAATGAAGCTTTATGAAGCTCTCACTCATCAAAGTTCATCTCTTGTGATCACTCCCCCTCCCCTTGGCTTAGGTCCTTTCCGCAACTTACCTTTTCTCAGCGCTGGGGCACGGGGGTCATACGAGCAGCCTCTTGTGAGAGGCTCTCGCATCCCCGCTGCTTCGGCTCCACAGCTGTTGCCTGCCAGCCAGCCGGCAAGCAACATAAAGGCTCCTCCTCTTCATTCTGCAGTATAGCTAGGCATTTTCCCAGGCTGCGCTGGGGGAGGAAGCGGGAGCACCATGGCTCCGGAGGCTCCGCACACACAGTAAGTGTGCGTGGGGCCCTGGAGCAATGTGCGATCACACACCATTTTGGGCTACAAGCCAAAAATGAAATAGTGTGCAAGCGGTGCCTGCCGGCCCCAGCAGCATCACGTGATTGTGAGGATGTCATCTGAAACGCTTCTCACAATTGCATGACACTCTGGAGTTTGGCCTACTCCAGATTCTGCAACCCACAAAGTCTGCCTCTCTTTAACATCTGTTGAGCCTACTCAGTTAGTTGTCTCTTTTTTCTATCTACCGTTGCCCTACTTAGCTTCCTGTTATTCTAAGTTCTATAAACCGATTTTCCTGTTATCTGCACCCAGCTGCAAGCATAAGCATTCTTCTCGTTTTTCCCGGCCCCGTTGCTCTTTTTCCTAATTCAATGTGCCTGCTATTAAGCTATTGATTAATTATTTCCTAATTATTATGCCCCTACAATTCCACATTTTTAAGGTCTGCACAAAAAATCGTGTGTGTGTGTGTGTGTGTGTGTGTGTGTGTGCTTTTCTTCATTGACTAATATTTTGTGTGCAGTTTGGAAGCAATTTTTTAGTGAATAGGGGATTTTTCTGTACATTTTCCTGTCAAAAATACACATTTTGTGCGGCCATTCTTTTTAAAAATATGCATCTTTTTTTGAGAGCAGAAGTTTGGAAATGTATGAAACTGGAAAGCAAACCATTTTCTGGTTTGGTTTGGAAAGTACAAATTTGTATGTTCAAATGAACCTGTAAAAGAAATGCATTTCTGAAACATTCCTAAGAAGGAGATAGCTTGTATCTAGGCCTTGTTTAAGCTGCACCACCTTTTTCATGGTATTGAACACTCTTTTTTATCTCTATCTGAATAATAGCTACACCTGCATTTTGGAAGAACAAATAGTTTCCTAAATATGTTTGGTTGTAAAGGGATAAAACAAGCATTGCAAATCTGTCTCATTTTGCCGCTTTGAGTTCCTCTGTGATACCAACCATCAGTAGGCAGATCTTCTATGGTGGACTGCGCAGCTGAATTTGAACAGTAATTTTTATTTTCTCTGCTTTGCATTTATACTCCACTCATAACATCATTCAAATATATTGACCATTTCCATACTCCACTGTTATAGTGATATTATTCCAGGTCACTTCTGCACTACACAGTTATAGTACAGTTATTCCACTTCCAACATCCTGTGGAATCCTGGGGCTTGCAGTTCAGGGAGGGGCCTTTAGAATTCCCAGCCAAAGAGCTCTTTGGCCCCAGTAAACTACAAACCTCAGAATTCCACAGAATGTTTGAAGTGGAATAATAACACTATAACAGTGTAGTGCAGAAATGGCCATGATTTACATTGATCTCTTGCACTTTTTCCCTTGGAGATAAATTTGCTTCCTCATCTTAGGATGGCCCCAGCCCTGAGGCAATAATAGTCTTCCTAAGTCCTTTTAAATTCTAATGCTCCAGAGTAAAATATATCTGCTACATTTTAAAAAAATCAAATCCATTTCTTTGCCAGTATAGTATATGAGGAAGAAATAACACCCATACATTTCCACATAAAGACTTATATTTTGCTCACCTTGGTTATGTCAGATTGGTATTCAACCTAGTAGAAGATAATGAAGACGACTTAGGAGACATACAAAGCTGACTCCACTGCTGCTTCACAATGATGGAGTGCACAAGGTAGATCTGAGCCAGCTATATACAGCACTAAAAATACCTTGAGGAATGATCTGTCGCACTGAGAACCTGGGTTCTTATAGAAAAAGATCCTCAGTCCAATCCTCAGTAGGCTTCCCAAATAGCCCATTGGATTCTGCAATGTCGTCATGCCGTACTTTTGCAACAGAGGGCAAGGTGCAGATAATATTATAAAAAAAGTTTCCTTATCTTAACTTCAGAACTATTTATGGGACACCCTCTAGAACTTACAACTGGCATAATCTACAGGTATGACTCCATTTCTCCATTATTCTGGTCTTCATGAAGTTTCACAATTTCATATTATTTTGTTATACAAAATTCCTCATCACTCCTGCACCATCTCAGCTTGTTTGAAGGATAGGAGTCTTAGGCCTGCTGATTTCTACTCAGGGCATATTCTGCAAAAGTTAAATCATGAATTTGGCCTGCTTATAAGTTTAGTTTCTGGGTAGTGGAAGGGGCTGTCAGCCTGCTAGCTGGGTCTTCTGAGATTGCTGCCTTGGGCAGGCCTATTTAGGCCTAAAGATTTGTCTTTGAGGTTCTAGGATTTCCTGGGATCTCTGGTCAGGGCAATTGTTTGAGAAATGGCTTAGCCTCAATTGCCTGGTTGAGAGATGCTGCTGCTGCTGCTGTTGATTTGAAATAAAAAATTAGAGTGAATGATCCAGTGTTTCAGTGATTATTGCTTAGGGTGAGGTGGGCAAAGTGCGGTCCACAGGCCACATGCAATCCCCAGGATGGTTTTTGTGGACTGTGGGTGTCCCAAGAGATCAGAAAGTACTCCAAAATGCCATCTAGGGTCATAGGAGCATTTTCATCATGGTTTTTGCCCCCTGGGTCATTTTAGATTTAGGAAAGGCATTTTTCTAAAACAGGAAGTGACTTCTGGTTACTTCTTGTTAAAAAGGGGGCGGGCTTCTCTGAGGCCTAAAATGGTCCAATGGGCCCCCAAAATATGGTAAAAATGACTAGGGGGGTGTTGGGATATTTAGGGGGGATTGATTTCTTTTGTGGGAAAACAAAGGAGTACCAAAGTCTCTTGGGGGACTAAGGCATTCCCTTCGCAGTTGTTGTTGTGTGGCTTCAAGTTATTTCCAGCTTATGGAGATCCTAAGGTGAACTTATCATGGAGTTTTCTGGGGCTGAGAGTGTGTGATGTGCTCAAAGACACCCAGTGAGTATCCATGGCAGAGTGGGAATTTGAACCCTGGTCTTCAAGCTCGTAATCCAGTGTTCAAACCACTACACCACGCTGGCTCTCTAGGCTCCTCTAATTGTCCACCACAGCTTGGTTGTAGCTTTGTTTGATGGTTTGCCCCACAAGCAACACATGTAGCAGAGCTTGTTCTCGGGATGGATAATTCCACTTGAGGTTGGTGGTGGAAGTGCAGGCACAGGCTGTAATTCAGCACTTATTCAACCCTGGCCATGTAAGAAATCAGCACTTCCAGTGGATGATCACTTTCTCTCAGCCATCAAGGTAAATGTTTGTGAGGAAGAATGTGTTGACTTCGGTATAATTAGGCCTTTACAGCATGGGTAACCAAGCACATCTCTTAGATTAGATGTGCAGCAGATACAATTGTGGTTGTAGAACATGACAACCACTAGATAAAATCAGGTACCTAGAATGAGGTTCAGATAGTGGGTACCTTGTCATCTGCTGTGTGCCTGTTACAACTATCCACACTGAAGCAGAGCAAAGCAGTTGAAAATGCCTGATCTACTGGGAGTTTAGATCGCATGAGTTTTGCAACTAGCATCTCTGGAAATATAAACACCAGTCCAGGAAGTGCCCAACGACAATGAGTCCCTGGAAGAGATTAAAAAACACCCTCCAAGAAGGGTCCCATAATATTCTTCTACAGAAGGGCCCCATACATATTAAATTTCCCCTACTGTTCTTTGAAATTATACTCCAACAGAGAGCACCTAAGAACTGGTGTTGAATATGGATCGAACACCTCTGCTTAGCAGCAAATATTTGTAAAAAAATTTGGAGTCCATTTTGGCCAAGGTGGCCAAAAAGATGGCTATGGGCTACATTATGGGGCCCTCTCAGCCTCTTCAATGTCCAATTACATGGTTTCCCACCCTGAGGGTGATCAGTTTAGACCACAGGTGAGTCATCCTTGGGCAGTTGTGCAGAGTGTAGTATACATCATTCAGTGCTGTGGTGGGCAGGGTACAGTGGTGAGGATTAGGGGCTGAACTGGCCAAATGCAATGTCAGATTGGTATTCTATCCAATATTTGTCTTTAGGGGGAAAAGAACAGCAGATTCATTTCTAATGATAGCTACTCGATTTTTGCATGGTCTTGTAAATCTTATCTGCAGGAAGCACAAGGGAGATGGCTCTGAAAAACTGGATAGCTCAGCCAACTGGTCTTTCTAGTTTTTATGCAGTTGTATTTATTTTATGAATTTGCATTGCCTTTACATAAAAAGAATGTATGCTCATGCTGAAAAAGTCCCTGAAGATTATAGCAGCACAAAGGACTTGGGAGATGCCTTGGAGAAGCTGGAATTGCCACAACCAACCTGCTCTATTCCATTTTTCCATCCCGCAAGGTTTGACAAGGTTGCATCAGTTTACCTACTTTTTCTGTGAGGATGTACCACAGCTCAGTGATGTTCCCCATGCTTTCACATATAGGTCTCATTTCAACCACTGGCATCTCCAGGTAGGGATGGATAAGATTCCTGTTTGAAATACTGCAGAACCACTGCCAAGGCAGTGTACTAGACAGCATTGTGTTCACTGAACCAATGGTTTACTTTGGTATAAGAGTGTATCCTGTGTTCTATAATGGTGATTTTGGCAGTGCTTACTTTGGATAATGTAGGTTTTTTTCCCCTTTTGACTTCCACTTGAAAAAAAATAAAGAAATTTTGAACTGGACTGTGCTGTTTTGAACTGGCAATGATGTTTTCTTCATTGCAGAAAGTGTCACTGACAGTGATGTTTTTATGAGGTTGCATGAGTTTGGACAATTTCCTTTTGGAGAAAACTGTGATCACAAAGGAAGAGGATATGCTTTGCGTAGAAATTGCCCCTCAAAATCTTATCTACAGTGAAGACATGGAAGTCACCTCTGAGAAGCTGGAAGTGGGAAGACTAGCCAGTCTAACTCCATTTTTTTCATATCTCCAGCTTTAAAACATCTTCTAAGGCAGTTTTCTTAGATAATAATGTATTTTAAAAGCAACATCTCCATCTTGCAAGTTGTGTTGTGTTGTGCAAGTAAGGTTGTGTTACCCTAATTTTCTGGGGTCCCTCACAGGACACCTAGTCTGACCCTGATTTTAAGGGGATTTCCAAGTTGCACCAAGCATGCTCCCAGCACACATGAGAGGTAGGGTAACCTTGCGAGACCTTGTACCCAACTTTTACAGGGTCAGGCCAGATCAAAATCCAGACAAAATTAATTTGTAATTATTTTCCTTATTTAAAACCTAAGTCACTACGCACTTACACACCCACTCACACAGACCTAAGAAAAATAAAGAGAGGAAAATTGATAGGGGATTTTAAAGAGGGTTTTCGGGGTGATACTCTACCTGATCCAGACGTCCGGGAAGCCGAAATAGAGCCAGAGAGTTGGGAGCGGTGAGGTTCAGCACATGGAGTCTGAGGGGAAAGCTCGGCAAACGGAGTGGCAGCAAGGCGGGGAGGAAGCCGAGAGCGATCCAAAGAAATGCTCAAAATCAGGGGGTTTTATAGGGGAAAATGTACCTGGAGGTTAACCCTTTCCCGAGGAGAACTATAGAGAGAAGGGCTAAAACAAAGCCCTTAACGACAGACATCTCCAGCTTGATGGGTTTTAATGGCTTTGATGGACCCTGCTGGGGTTAGACAAAGGCTTCAGCAGTATGTAGATTGCCCTCGCTTGACAGGCTGATTGTCAGGAGCACTAATCCTGTCAAACAGGCATCTCGGGGCTGAGGACTCTTTGTTGCCTTGATGGCTTGGTGTGTCTGGAGGGCTCCTGGGGGCTACGTGACAGATTAAGTCACTGGCTAGACCAGGATTTTCCTAATTGCGGCCAATCGGCCGTGCCTGTCTACGTGCTCGTTCAGCATGCCTATTAGACACGTGGAATGATTTTTAATATTAGCCACGTGGAGATATCAATCTGAATGTTGTGAATTAATAATTGTAGACCTTGGGCTCAGGCTTATCCACCATAGTAACAGTTGCATCAGTTGAGACAGTTTTCCTTTGTGGAAAACATGGAAACATATAATGAACTCTTATACCAAAATGGAACAAAAAGAAACAATTGATTCATTAAATTATTAAATTTGCTTTTACACATTATGCTATTTTTGAAATGTGTCTGTATCATCATCATCAACAACAACAACATCATCATTATAATTTATGCTTCACCTTTTCTCCAAGATTGGGATTCAAGATGTCTTACAAATTAAAATGATTACCATATAGTTTAAAACATACAAAAAGGCATCATTAAAACAAAATATTAAACCATTAACAAAAATAGAACAATGTAAAACGTACACTTAAAAATAATTATTACTCTGTCCAAATTTTCTAAGATTTTTGCACCAAAAATATAACACTGTTTTCATAAACACAAGCTCTTTTTTTGTACAAAATTGATGGGGTTTGGTGCAAGAAATAATGATTGTTGCAAAAATGTGTGCTTTTGAAAACAGTGCTTTTTACAGGAAAATTGTTTTTGCACAGTAACCTGGAAATGGAGAAATATGGAGAAATTGCCCCCAAATCATCTCAAAGGCCTTGCTGGTAATTCAGGGACAAAATATTAATTCCATTTTTTCCCAAGGAGCGAAAGGGGAGGCACAGTCCTTCAAGTTGCCCTGGTGGGCCAGTGTGGCCCCCTAAACCCTGAAAGTTGCTCACTTCAGTCCAGGAAAGGAGATTCCACTTGAACCTCAGGAAGAACTTTCTGATGATCAGAGCTGTCCAGCAGTGGAATATGCAGCCTCCAAGTATGGTAGAGTTTCCTTCTTTGGAGGTTTTTAAGCAGAGGCTGGATGGCCATCTGTTGGGAATGCTTTGATGGGTGTTCCTGCATAGCAGGGGGTGGGACTCGATGGCCCCTTTGGTCTCTTCCAACTCTATGATTCTATGATTCTAAGACATCAGATTTTCTGATTTCCAAAGATATGCTGCCACTGAATATGTGGCAACATGCTTCATCCCCGTTTTGATGGATGGGTCTGAATTAACTTGGTTGTGTGAACCTGAATCTGTCTCTCAGCTTGCCAACCATTCCACTTAGATTTCAAATTAATGTGGGTGAATACTGGGAGCCATTTTGAAGGACATCAAGAATACTTAATAATGCCCCCTCTTTTATTTTCTTTTTTTTTTTCTTGTTAGTGACTCCATCCTGGGTATTCAGGGAGGGGGGAGATTGGCTTTTAGGAGTAGAGGTATCATAATACATTGCTGGTTGTGATGTGGGTGAGACAGTACAGACAGTGTACAAAGGCAAAAGGCTGACAGGCTGAAAGGGATTTTTGTGACTTTTGAGCCAAAGCTGTGGGATTCAGGGGAGGGAAACTGTTTTGGATGCTTAACCAGTCACATTTGTAGAAATATCAAACTTGAGAGTACGTGGAAAGAGAGTTTTTGCAATATCTTAGCCAGGCCATCTTTGCCTCTGGCCATTTCCACCCTACTCTGTTATAGTACCATTATTCCACTTCCGACATCCTGTGGAGTTCTGGGGTTTGTAGTTTACTGAGGCCAAAGAGTTCTCTGGCTGAGAATTCTAAATGTCCCTCCCTAAATTGCCAATCCCAGGATTCCATAGGATGTTGAAAGTGGAATAATAGCAGTATAACAGTGTAGTACAGAAATGGCCTCTGATTCAGAAGATTCATTGAATTAAAACTGTTCCTGTAATGCAAATATAATCATGGCTCTCAACATATTGTGACAAAGTATATACAGTAGAGGCAGAGCTCACAGGCTCAAATCAATGGGCTTCTTTTATTAATAGGAATGATGGCATCATTTGCCACATCCCTCAGACTATTTGAATGCAATCCTCAGAGCTGGGATGGGTGTGGAGGATCCCATCAACAAGGCACTGTTATGTATTATTAGCATGTTTACCCGGC